>CM067090.1:5576297-15576297 GCA_034008185.1 Gorsachius magnificus
AACCATGGCAATAAAGGCCTGTACTGGGTTCCTGCTATCTCTAAGGTTATTCACTGAAGGCTGGTGCTAATATAGCTTTGTCCTGGGATGGCTACATTGGTTTGGAAATGAATATTGGTTCCTTTGGCACAAGTGATAGTGAGGACACAGTTTTTCTTATATAATGGGGTTTTTGTTGCTTATTTCAGAAATCTGCAAAAACATACTGCCCTGGTATAAATCTTTTCACATGGCTAGAATTGTATTAGCATTAGGAATGTCACTGATTTAGTTCTTTATTCTAAACTGATAAATCAATCCCCAGGCTGTGCCAGGACCCACCTTTACAGATCTGCCTATACTGAGTGCGTTGGCCTCCTCGCACCCATTTCACAGCCAGCTGCTCTGTAATTTCCTATCTCTTCCCCGCATCACTACAATGCCCTAAAATGACCATTTGGCTTCATGGATTTTAGTCTTTCCATATCATCCGTCGCTTCTTTTCTGCCACTTTTGTCTTCAGTTTATTCCCATCTTCCTTTCCCCTCTGTTGCATCCTCACCCTCTCAGACTGTGGATTTGGTATCTCACTTGCAGATTTTCCTCTTTTCAGTTCTTTTCCCCACTGCAGCTTGCTCATCCCTTCCCCTTTTAAAGTGATTTCCCTCACTCACTTCAGTTTATCTGTCCCGTTTCTGCTGATAATTTATTTAATGGCATCTCTTCATTCCAGTTCTGTCTTTTGAATTCCAGTCTTTCAAAGTGCTGGCAGTGTCAGCTCTCGCACCTGATGGCACATCAGCATCGAACTCAACAGGGCCAAAGGCAAACCCTTTGCTTTCAGACCTTTTCCATGAGCACTCAGCTCTGGAGTGAGGATACAGCCGAAACTGCCTCTGAACCAGGTCTCCACCCCTCTTCCTCTTGGCAAATGTCGACATTTTTAAACCCTGCTCAAAAATATTGTCAAATATTTCACACACATGGGCCCACAAATCGCCAAACAAACCAACAAAAAATAACCTTCACTTCATGAGCTCCAAATAAAGCAACAAGCAAAGGAGCAAACACCACAAAACTGAGCCATGCAAAGATTTCCAACAAGACTTCAGGCAATTGAACACGAGTTGTATTCAGCTGAAATGTCAGATCTAAAAACCATCCCAGTGTGGTGCAAATGGCCTGGTTTTTCTTTTTGATTCCTATTGCTTTAGTTTTGTTTATTCTTATGTAACCTGTCAGCAAAACTTACTCTGCTCCTGGACTGTTTGCGGTACCCTGATATCGAGAAGGACAGTTTTGCTTCTGCTCCTGCCTGGTGCAGTTATCGTATCAACCTTCATTTGCTGGGCTGTAATCCTGTGGCTGTCTGGGTGAGTGGCACTAGTCACATTCAATAACACTTTGCTTTTGCATTTAGGCCTCTCTTCTGCACAGCCTTCACATACATGTTTACATGCCTCTGGCTGGAGGGATTTAGGTGGGTGTCATTGAATCTGTGCCTGATGCGTTCGTGCAGGAGGTAGGAAGAGTTACAGCAGCGCAGCCTGGGGTGATGGGTATGGGAATGGCTGGGGCTGTAACGCACACCGAAGGCTACAAATCCTTGGAGAATGTTAATTGAAAAGTTACATCAAATGCACAGCAGGTGGTTGGGAATGAAATGGTAAAAAAAAATATCAGCTCAACTGGAGGCGAGTGAACTGCACGGCTGCCAGTTTGGTAACTGGGGGTCACTTCAGGGTGGTTAAGGGGTTGTTGGTTTAGGGAGTGGCAGGGCTGTGGCTGAGAGATGGGGACTGGGTGGCTGTCCTGGCAGAACTGCACTCCCAGGTGACTCAACGCCTCTCACCTCTTCATAAGGTAATCATTGCTTTTTGAGGTAAAATTGTCCAAGGCCAGGTTGGATGGGGCTTTGAGCAACGTGATGTAGTGGAAGGTGTCCCTGCCTATGGCAGGGGGGTTGGAACATGATGATCTTTAAGGTCCCTTCCGACTCAAGCCATTCAATGATTCTTTGATTAATATTGCACTTCCAGCTTTTTCTCTGCCTTCTTGTCTAAGGTGTCAGGTTCCTGCTAGAAGTATTTGTAAACAAAGCTCAAGAAAACACCTAACTTCGCCTCAAGTAGTGCATCATGGCTATTACAGTCATGAAATGAATGCCCCTAGGAGGAGCACAGATGTAGTTGGTAACCTACCCCATGGCACCGAGCCACACAGAGCAGGGGGAGCAGCGGCAATCAGCGCTCCGTCTGCACAGACACTGCACTTTTCCTTCTCTTTATCAGTGTCTAATTAAATCCCAGTCAACCTGAACAAAGAGATCCGTACTTGTTGCAGGCAGTAAGTAAGGATGTGTTGGAAAAGGAGTATGTATGAATTTTAGCTACAGGTTGAAAAAGATTACACACAGAGTAGCTGAATTAATGGAAAACTCTTAGGACCTATTTGACAGCAAATGTTTTTAGTAACAACACTTAAAATTACAGGTCATAGCAGCAACATCAAGATGGCATTTTGCAACCCAGAATTAACCCCAAAGTGGTCCAGTCAATATTTTCTCTATATGTGACACTCCAGTGGATAGCAGCAGGTTATATTAATACTGCTTTTGAAAAAAGCATATAACTTCAGAAGTGTCCTTTGCTAGCCTGAAACTAGAAGTTCCCTGGAAATATCTGCATATAGGAATTTAGCTATATTTGATACAAAACAGCTTTGCCCTTGATTGGAAATAGAGGCAGGAAAACAATAGTTTCCTAACTCCAACAGTCAGAACAAACGACTGTACCTCTTGCAACCACCGCTACGGTATAGATCTGTCTCTGCATTACTGGGTATTGACACAACACACTTAATCATGGCTTGATTATAACCAAGCGCTTAAATACAGAATGGGAAAGAGTTTCATCACTGCCTGTTTTTTCTTGGGATTATTCTGCTCCGGATGATTAACTTCTAGTTTGGTGGTCATAGTGCCTGGAGTTACAGATAGCAGGGTTTTCCAAGCACTTTATGGGATCTACCATCCTTTTAGAGCTCATACCTTCCATACACCAGCATGAGCCCATCTCGCTTCCATGCTGTCCCTAGGAGCCTGAATGGGCTTTGGGAGCGAGGGTAGGGAGAGGGTGCTGAGCTCTCAGCACGTGGCATGGGTGGAGGCAGCCGCCTGCTGGGTAATGGCCTGAGCTGGGCAATTCTGGATGCGACCCAGGGACCTTGCACACTTATCGCCACCACCAGAGGCACCCATAGAGAGCGATAAGTGTTATAGTGCAGCATAATCTACTCTTCAGCCTCGGTGGGGACGGCAGGATCAGACTTCCACTCTCAGATAATAACCATTTCATGCAGGCAGTTAGCAGGCCTATTTATAGAGATTATTTTAGCTGCCATCTTTATCCTTAAGAGGAAAGGACTGGCGCTTTGGACAGGTGGCAATTTTATACTACTCACCCACCTCCATATCTTTTTTATCTGGGTGTGCAGTATGTGGTTATGTTTCCATTTGGATGACTTTCGTGTTCTTTAGACAGCAAATGTTTTATGAAGATGATGAAACAAAAGAAAAAGTTCAGGTAGACACTGAACTGAAACCAGGTTGGGATCCTCTGACTAATGACCCACCTAGGCCTTGTTTGCCTGCTCCCAGAAATTTGGGAGAGGTGTTTACGATGAGCTGTTTGTGTAACCAAGCTATGCAAACTAGTAAAAACAAGTCTTGTGAGAGAGAGAGAGAGAAGGAACATTGACTGCTTTGACAACTGCTTTGCCATTGCTAAGGAAACTGCTCCCTTGGTAACCATGGTCAGTACATCTGTCTTATTTTATCTCCAATTCTCACATAGACACCATCATGGAAAGAATATTAACACAACAAAACCCCCAAACATTTCAGAAAAGGAAAAACTAACAAAAGCACAAGGTTTCCATTAATTTCTTCACTAAAAAGTTTAGGGAGATTCTGCTTTGGGGTTGATTATGGTTTTGCCTTGCCCGAGATGTGTTCCTTAAATACTAACTTATGCACAGTAACAACTTATTATTTTGTTCTGCTTTATGCTTCTTTAAAATGCAATACTTATTTTCTGTTAGCTCTCCTAATTTATGTAATGCAACTGGACTTTGCAATAGGAAAGCCTGAAGGCTGAGAAAACTTTTACACCTGCCAAAATAAGAGTTTATATTATTTTGTTAAAGAAAAAGCTCTCTTACTGACTTGAGCAGAGTAGCACAAATGGAAGTCCTGATCCGAAGGACAACAGCAAACTTTAGAGAGGTCTCTGAACTTTATGGGTCAGGACCATATCACATCAGCAAGAGCTTTCTTGACCCTGTTGCTTAAATCCATTAGCAAGGAGGAAAACCAGAACTGTGCATGGGAAAATCTGTGGAGAAATCCTGGATGCAGTTTTTGCCCCTTTTTAGTGGAATCAGGATATTTGCCTGCATCTACCAATAAATCAGATGTGAAATATTGATGGAAGTGCAGCTTTACACAAAAGAATAATGGTTATGCCCACAACCCCCCCCCCCAAATCTAATGAAGCAAAAGAAATACGTCTGGTACCTAGGATGCAAACATTCCCTAAGGCTTTCTATCCATAACACCAGGCACAATGAGCATCCTTTGGGTAATCTTTTGCCTCAACTCTAAGATATTCTTCTATCCCGAGATGTTAGCAGCACCAGAGGTAGTCAGGTTTCTCAGTAATTTTACAAGAGCAGCATTTTCCTGTCCTTGTAAAAGGGGGAAAAAAAATCCTGAATGATGGTGAAAGTGGAGACAAGACCTTACGAGCAAATTTGAAAGGATCTGTTCTCAAGGAAGGGCACAGTAACTGCATGATACAGGGACTTCGTGTCATACCACCACATGAAAACACATTCCTCCAAAAGTGACTAATCTGATACCTTAACTGCCAGGGCTGTGGTTTGTTGATTTACTGTGACTGCATGTATAGCCACAGCAAACTCCTGCTTGATAAGAAAACCAACCATCCCAACTCAGACCAAGTGCTTCTCTAGCCTCATGCCCCCTAACAGCAGCCAGCAGGAGGTGGCCAATCACCGTGGTACCTCCCTGTGTACTCTGCCAGCGTCCCAGTAACAGGAAAAGAAATGGATGCCTCCAACACAGGCCATCAAGGATCACAGGAATGCTCAGGGAGTTCAGCAACTGACTCTGGTGGAAAATTTTAGACTGGTGAACCGATTTTAGGAACCATGCAGAGGTAGCAGACTGTGGCTTCTCATGGTGGTGTAAGTCTGCTGGCACCCCACTTGGAGCGTGCCGCACAATTTGTGGCAGGAATAAACTTGGAGTGAAATGTTACTCATGGCTTCTTTCTCTTGAGTTACCCTATCGATGATGATATAATATAGCAGTGACTCAGCTTCAGCTTACACAAGCAATCCTGTATAGAATCACAGAATCGCTTTGGTTGCAAAAGACCCTTAAGGTCATCGAGTCCAACCGTTCCCCTAACCCTGCCATCCCACCACTAAACCCTGTCCCTAAGCACCTCGTCTGCCCATCTTTTAAATACCTCCAGGCATGAGGACTCGACCACTCCCCTGGGCAGCCTGCTCCAATGCTTGACAACCCTTTTGGTGAAGAAATTTTTCCTAATGTCCAATCTAAACCTGCCCTGGTGCAACTTGAGGCCATTTCCTCTTGTCCTATTGCCCATTACATGGGAGAAGAGACCAACACCCACCTCACTACAGCCTTCTTTCATACATTCCTACAGCATGAATGTTGTACTTGCAATATCATCAGCAAACCTTAATTTCACATCAGCTATGTATGCATGAAGCATCCCTCCTTCATGCCTATTCTTTTAGGAAAGATGATGCAAGGAGAGCTGTTGTCACTGGTAGCTGATTTCCCACTGCAGAAGTTTTAAGACACTAGCAATGCAAATACCCCTACAGTACTCTATCGTGCAGCCTTTCATTTTTACAAGTAGTCTTTACTGTTGTTTTACTCACCCAAGCCCATTTATGATAAACAACACAGCAATTAGCATTCATGAGATGTTTGGTTTAGCTTTATCCAGAATCCAGAAACAGTTGCACCAGCACCACTGGTGTAAGGAAATTGCCAGGAGTCATTTCTTCTAGTTCCTTCCCTCTCACATCTCTAGATCCAGTGGCACACCCACAAGAAGCTGTGCTTCACTTCCCCTCTATGCAAAATGAGGGTAACAGCATCTCACCCCTCCCAGGAACTGAGTATTGGACTGTCAAGCCCTTGGATATTATCAGGGAGCTATGAGGTCTGGTTGCTCCCTAAGGGACAGGGAGCCAACAGAGACACCATGGCCAGCTTCCATAGTGGGGAGAGGGACCCTCACCAGCCACAGCCCCTTTCTATCGTACCTGAGCGAGAGGAGCACGCAGACCTGCAGAGGGTGTCCAGGTCCAACCAAGAGCCTGGGCCATAGGACAAGTGAGGGCCAAGCTGGGAAGTTAGTCTATGGGTCAGGATCACTGGGTCCATGGCTCAGCTGAAGACCAGAATCCCCCATCACAGCCCACAAAAAGGAGCAAAGGCTCCTGGCTGAGCTTAAATGGGCTAACCTGGGCCCATGGGAGTGGGTGGAGGCATCAGGTGTGGCTGATCAGGGCCATTAAGGCTTATCAGTCCCTCAGGGCCCTGAAAAATACCATAAGCCAGCTAAATAAAAGATATTTACTAAGTTACTAAAGCCTTGACACTTTCCCCAGCTTAAATGCTAAGGAAGTTCTGCTGTGTATTGGTTTTCTGTGGCAAGGTCTTGGTAGTGGGGGCGCTACAGGGGTGGCTTCTGTGAGAAGCTGCTAGAAGTATTCCCTGTGTCCGCTGCTGGCCAAGGCCAAGCCAATCAGCAACAGTGGAAGCGCCTCTGTGATAACATATTTAAGAAGGGAAAAAAAAAATCATCTGTGGCTCAGTAGCCGGAGAGAGAAGTGAGAGGATGCAAGAGAAAACAGCCCTGCAGACACCAAGGTCAGTGAAGAAGGAGGGGGAGGAGGTGCTCCAGGCGCCAGAGCAGAGATTCCCCTGCAGCCCGTGGTGAAGACCATGGTGAAGCAGGCTGTCCCCCTGCAGCCCATGGAGGTCCATGGTGGAGCAGATCTCCAACTGTAGCCCGTGGGAAGGACTCATGTTGGAGAAGTTCGTGGAGGACTGTCTCCCGTGAGTGGGACCCCACGCATGAGCAGGGGAAGAGTCCTCTCCCTAGGGAAGAAGAAGCGGCAGAGACAACGTGTGATGAACTGACCTCAACCCCCATTCCCATCCCCCTGTGCCGCTGGGGGGAAGTGTGTAGAGAAGCTGGGAGTGAAGTTGTGCCCAGAAAGAAGGGAGGGGTGGGGGGAAAGGTTTTTATGATCTAGCAGTTTTTCTCCTCTCCTTTTCTGATTTTGATTGATTGATAATAAATTAATTATTTCTTTCAAGTGGAGTCTGTTTTGCCCATGATGGTAACTGATAAAATGATCTCTCCCTGTCCTTATCTCGACCCACGAGCCCTTTTGATTTACTTTTTCTCTCCTCTGTCTGGTTAGAGGGGAGTGATAGAGCGGCTTTGGTGGGCCCCTGGTGTCCAGCCAGGGTTAAACCACAACAGCTGACAACTTTCTTTCCAACTATTCCAAAAAGCAGGACTAAGGAAATATTATGAGGAATAGAGATCTTATTTTTGTTTAAAATAAAATTACGGGGGAAAAATTAAAAATAATTGCCACTGAGAGATATGAGGATCCATGTACGTGAATATATATTAAAGGCTTTGCAGAAGACCACACTTTGGGAAGCTTGTTCTAGTCGGTCTCCACAGCTCTGCATGCATATGAAGTCTGTTGAGTTTGGATCCAGGCAATGTAAAACAGACAAGCAAAACACTTAGTTTAGCAGCACATGCTCTGAAGCATACTAACTACTGCCACTGCACGATGCTGAACCTTCTCGCCAGTCACTTGCTATGGGATAACTCTAAGATTAGGCAGGCGAAGGCTGACATGTGAAATCTGTGCCACTTACTTAACCGCTCTGTCAAAATGAATTGGGCTGCTCTTGCTGCATTAGCCTAGAGAAACAAGCGGCGGGGCCTTGGCTGGCATATGCCAATGGAGAGGGGAGCAAGCCTTTCCCTCCATGTGGCAGGATGACAAAGCCTCCAGGGGGAAGGCGCGGGGCTCTGCTGCGGTCTCTTCGTGTCAGCTGAGGACCTTCTCAAACTGGTCTCTGAAGGCTGATGCTCCCACTCAGTCCAGTGTGCAGGAGCCCTTGGGTAGCGTGGTGCCAAGGCTGCTTTGAAACCAGCTAGTCTGGTTTTGAGGGTGCCTGAATGATGACCAAGATGACAAGCTGGCTGGACAAGGGCTCACTGAGAAAGTAGGACACCAAAAGTTTCTAATTAAGATAAAAATACCTTTGTAGTCTTTGTAGCAAGGGAGAGCCACAGTACTCAATCTAAATGTCTCTGTCCAAAGAATGAGCAAGAAAGAGCTTTCTTAGTTCCTTTACCTTTGCTTAAAAGAGACAAGAGATCATCTGACAGCAGGTTCGTTACACTCACCTTCCAATAATGAGGCTGTCATAGGAGCTGTCTGGACTCTCACAGCTGAGCCCATTGCCCTCACAGCCTGCAGCCACGTGCCGAAGAGCTCCTGCCACCTCCACACACACGCTGCCCTCTTTCTGGACAAGATGATCCTCATCTGCAAGAAGAAAACATCACAATGAGAAGCAAAATGGACTGTAGCCCTGCTAAGAGCAAGCTTAGTCACAAATCTCTTTCCTGGACCCAGGCACAATTCATCCCAAGGTGTTGTGAGACGCCTGGAGAGCTGTGCTGTGCCTGGTGGTCAGGCACCCTCCGGAGCTGGCTGGGAAAGGAGATATTCCTGAGTGTGGTGGGGAGCAGGAATGGTTTGATGAACTGAGGATGTAGGAGAAAAGAGCACAAAACAAGTTTGGAAGGGACATGGAGATCATGCTTAATTCGAAGGAGTTTGCCCTTGAGACCCATGGAGAGCACATCAGCTGGCTCCAGCTAAGATGTTTTCTCCAGCACTCCAAAAAAAAAGAGGTGAAGTACAGTATGTACTAGTCTGCTGAGACATTTAGGTTGGCTAGTGATACTCTGCAAATGTTTATAAAGAAAACAAAATGTGGATGATAGCCATTTTCATTAAAACATGCAGATTCAGTTCACCTCGAACCACAGGATCCCTGAGCCATATTCTCACCCTTTTGGAGACAACTCCTTCACAACAGCACCGAGGCTGTGCGGCTCTTGCTGCTGTTTGCTTGCTTGATGGGTATGGTACGTGCAACTGCGGGTGGAGACATTGCCAGGGCCACGTATCTGCTCAATATCTGCAAGGTGAAGGTTAATATCCCTTGGCCCTGCCACCTCAGTTTGATTTACTTGGCTAAAAGTCAAAGCCAAGAGGAGGAAAAAGACAGAATTAAAACTTCAAGCCTTACCTGCTGAGGGAAGGTGTGTACCATGTAAAAAAAACCTCATAAAGTTCAACAAGGCCAAGTGCAAGGTCCTGCACATGGGTCTGGGCAATCCCAAGCACAAATACAGGCTGGGCGGAGAATGGATTGAGAGCAGCTCTGAGGAGAAGGACTTGGGGCTGTTGGTTGATGAGAAGAGGGCTGGAGCACCTCTCCTATGAAGACAGGCTGAGAGAGTTGGGTTTGTTCAGCCTGGAGAAGAGAAGGCTCCAGGGAGACCATAGCAGCCTTCCAGTACCTGAAGGGGGCCTATGTATAAGAAAGCTGGAGAGAGACTTTTTACAAGGGCCTGGAGTCACAGGACAAGGGGTGTTGGCTTTAAACTGAAAGAGGGTAGATTTAGATTAGATATAAGAAAGAAATTCTTCACTCTGAGGGTGGTGAGGCACTGGACCAGGTTGCCCAGAGAAGTTGTGGGTGCCCCATCCCTGGAAGCATTCAAGGCCAGGTTGGATGGGGCTTTGAGCAACCTGGTCTGGTGGAAGGTGGCATGGCAGGGGGATTGGAATTAGATGATCTTTAAGGTCCCTTCCAACCCAAACCATTCTGTGATTCTATGAAACCAGGAGCGCCATTATTTTATGATGCCCTGGGGATGTTTTCTAGCTCTGTCACTTGCTGCACCTCAACACTCAGTTATGGTTATGCTTGTAAAGCATGAGAATCCCATACTGAGTTATATAGACCACGCCCATGACAGAGCCTTCAAAAACACGGGAACTGTAGCTCTCGAACCGCCATTCTCTGTAACCATCCCCCACCTCCAATGTGGGTGACTTTGCCAATCTTGCAATGAAGGAACTGACAACACCAAAGACATAATTTCATGTCCAGCCCAGTAATTCTATTTACTGAAATAATGTAGCCCCAGGGATTAATTTGGCTCATTGTGGGTTGATGCTGTCTAACTCTCCCCACTTGGCTCTTGCCAGGGCTGTGAACTGCTAACCTGCAAAGCCATGGCCTGACACCCACTGGCACCTGGGTCAAAATGTCCTCTTGAACTGTGAGACAGAAACAAATGCCCGTGGGAGCAGTCAGAGCAGCAGCCATACCAGGGTGCCTTCAGCCATTCATAGCATCCTTCTGCAGCGGTGCGAAAATCAGGCTGGGCCACGGCAGGAGCCACAAAGGGCTTGTTTCTCCCATGCTGCCTTCCTGCACCAGTGACACTGTGGTCCAAACCATCCATCGAGGTATCAAGTGATCCCAAATCAGCCTGTGTGGTGGGATTTTGTATCTACTGTGCGCAGATGGGACAAACAGAGTGCCCCCTCTCCTTACCAGGACATCTGCTAGCTAAACCCATTTTCCTTCTGGCTCCTTGTCATTTCCTTATCTTGATGTCTGTTTATGTTATCTGTGTGTATGTTCTACATGCTGGAAGCCTAATCTGAAGCCAAAAATGGTGTTGCCTATGTCTCGTGGTGTCCCGAGCTGCCACACGTCCCACCCTCTCTGCAGAACCCCAGCCAAAAAAGTTTGCTTCCCTTCCTGTGCTTTTGGATGTCAAAACCAGCATCAGCCCTCTTCAGAGACTTGAGCAACTGCTGTGAATTTAAAACAAATATTTTTCATCTTAAATGCCACGGCAGGTCAGCTAAACAGAAAAGAATGGTAACAGGCTCAAAACGACAGCGGGGTGGAGTGTTTACAGCTCCATCAACAGCTCGGTGTTAATGAGCTGAGTCCGAAAATTACCTCTCTATTGATGAAGGCATGGATGGAGCGCACAGATGAGAAAGATAGTGATTGCCTCTGGCTGCAGGCGGAACTTGGAGAGCATTTATTTTTCACTTTCACTTGAACTAGTTTTTTGGAGAGGGCAGTAAAGTTCTGAAAACCACAGTCATGCAGCTGCCTGCAGCCTGGCACACGCGTCAGCCCTGCAGCTCCAGCTCTGGGGGTGCAGGGTTTCACCCCCTCCCAGAGAGCATCCCTCTGTGCACGAGAAGGAAAAACCTCAGCTGTAGACTCAGCCCTTTGCTCTGTGCGTGTGTGTGTACTCATGAGTGCTTTTTAACCAAAAGTGCCAGGCAGGAAAAATGTTGCTGCTTTATACCGAGTGGATGTATAAGGGCTGCAAATAGAGCAGAGGAAAAAAATCTCTCCCACATTGCAACTGCTCTAACTAATGGGAATGTTCTCATGGAAGGTGTTATTTCTGCCCCTGATTTTTCCCTCTCCTTTGCTTTCTGTAGGATGTGTTGGTAGTGCTACAGCTGAGCAAGATGGGAAAAGAAAGATGTCTCCGGAGGATGCTCTGTTCGAACTTCCAATGCACCAGCAATGCAGATGGGGAGTTTTTCCAGGATAGCTTCTTTTTTGCCAATTCAAATTTTGGGGAATTTTTCCAGGACAGCTTCTTTGTTCATTATTTTTGAGGGGTTTTTCGCACAGCATCTCTCTATAGATGAGTTTTAATGTGTTGAATCGTGCTGCCAGTAAGGGCTGATGTGTTCGAGGTGAACGGCATGGTGCCACACTGGTGGTTCAAGCACATCAGCACTCAGTGCTGCCCTTTGGGTCCCTGCTTATAATTTCTGAGGGTAATTTTCTATGGTCGAGGCATTTCCATAGGTCAAGAGAGGGGATGCCTCAAGAAATTCCACTCTTCAGCTATTAGTGAAATTCATTTATTTCTGCCATAAATTTGGGCTAGTAAATGGATGATTTTGTTGGTGTTTGTGTGTTTGAGGGACGCAGGCTGCAGCAACCACCAGTGGGATTTTGTCCCTGAAGGAAAAGTATGTATTATTTTAAACAGCACTTTTCTGCTTATATGAGAAAATTCAAAGTATATTTTTAAACACAAACAACAGGAATAGTTCTAAATGCCTGAAACATGCTTTTAAACAATTTAGCAATACAGAGAAAGTGTACCCTGTTGAAGGCAGACTACAGAAATGTTAACATCCTCTCAAGGTAAATCATGTAATGGACTGTTGGCCTATTTTTCAAACCGCTTCTCCTCAGTAACTTGACATTTGATAGGATTATCTATTACTGTTGGATTTTGGTTGACTCTCTGGTATGCCTGAGAAGATTGTCATCTTGTGATTTAAAGATAATAGAGCCAAGCACGTGAAACTGCACACAGAGAATAAACCTTTAACTCAGAACTGAGTATTTTGTTAAAAAAAAAAAGACGACTTTGTCTCGAGCTCAGTTTGATACACTCGCAGTTAATGAAATTATCCAGCAATAACTTTCCATTCTAAATATTGCCACGCTATTTTTAAAAGGCTCCTATGGCACTCCACAGAGAGCAGCCCGAGCTAACAATACGCGATATCTGAAGAGGGTGAGTTTGATTAAAGACTTGTGACAATAGCTAATGTAAGCTTTAACTAAAAATGTCAACTCCATTTGTTTTCAGCTTCAAGAGTTGCCGGATCAGAATGTGCAGGTAGGAGTTATAACAATTTCAAGATTACACTTGACCTAGTAGAAAAGATGATCATGTAAAAAGTGACATAAACTGTGCCTCCGTGTGCGCGCGCCTGTGGATCTGCGCGCCTGTGTATAAACACGTCAACACTGGCAAAGAACCTCACTGTTACAGTTTTCCAAAATACGCAACATCTATTTTTATTATTAAGCCTCACAATTGGCAATAAAAAAAAAAATTGGAATGAGCTAGAGTGGGCTTTTTATTATGCATGGTTTTATTTCTTTGAATTTCAAAATTACCTAGCATGCATTTTAAACTTTGGTACAATTTGCAGGATGTTTTCATTTCTATTTAAAAGGGCTAAACACTAAGAATGTGCCTCTGCTTTGCATTCTAATTGCATGTAACTGATTTGCACAGCAGAACAAAACCCTAATTTTCAGATTATGAATCATGCACTAAAAAATAATTATTGTTTTATGAGAAAAAAAAATGTTTTCCACATTTTCCCCCCTTGCCCAATTTATAAGAACTGTTTGCCAGTTTGCAGGCTGCCAGCCTTCCCAGAACACCATCTATTACTCTTTAGGGACTCAAAAAAGGTAGACAGAAACACGAGGCATGCAACTGTTTTGACTGCATTCTTTTGCTTGCAACATAACACTTGCCTTTTATTATTTTATCTTCAACAATCAAGGGGTGACTAAATGGTTGCAGGTGGTGATGAAAATAAAAGCCATCCATCATTATTTATTAGGCATGAAAAAGATACACAATAATGTAATTTAATCCTGGAGCAGACAATTATTTCCACATATTGATAATACAATGTGAAAACTGTCATGAATCCTAATGTGATGTTCGCCTTTATTGGTGAACCACTAGTAGCAATGCAAATAATGAAATTGTATCAAAAAGGGAAAAAAAAAGTAATTATTTGCATATACCAATAGTGGCATAGAAAAACACATCATTACTAACTTTGGAAAATACAATCATGGTTCGTGTGTTACTTTCGTTTTGAAGTTTGCAAATGCAGAAGCAAAATGCTCCTCTAAGTAAACATTTTATTGATTTCTGCATCATTAAAATCATTTCACAAGTTTTGATAAGGGAACTTTAAAACCATGAACACGCAGCTGTACAATCACCACTGGTTTATGGAGACTGGCAGGTCTCTCCGCTAATCTAGTTACATATTTTTGCACAACACTTCCTCCATTAAAAATAATTCAAGAAATATCTTCGCTCCATCTGGGCCTGATTCAAAGCCCATTTAAGTCATCAGAAAGACTCGCATTGATTTTGGTGGGCGTTAGACAGAAACCCTTTGTTGCTGCTTTCTATAAATAAAGTTGAGCCCCAGTTTGGGCAGAGCAGCTCTCACACATATATATCCATACAGATGATATTCACCCCTGGGCAGACGCAAGCATGTGCCACTGATGTCTCATTTTGAGGGGGGTAAAGGGGCCTTTTGGCTGGACAAAAATATACATTTTTTTATAAATAGGCAACTGTACATGCAAAGTATAGCTGCAACTGCACAGCTAATTTACATTTGAATTACCATGTCTGGGCATGCAAATCAGGTAATTACTTGCTCACATATAACTGGCCATTTGCATGCACAAATACCTATTATATGCATTCGGTCACAGTAATGTGTCTGCAGCGTTTAGCTGTATCTCACAAGGAACTACAGCAAGGAAGAGGTTTACATTATCTCTTATGGACTTGGTGTCTTCTAGAGTGATGTAAGTGATATTTGAAATCATTAGGAGATCTGTAAAGTTGCCACATGTATTGTCCCTTAATCTGAAGTGTCTTAGACAGCAGTCTATAAGAGGCTATTCCTGGAGCACTTGTGGCGGCAAAAAAATTGAAAATTAGATACAAATAGGGAGGGTCTCGTTTCCACTCTAAAGCCATGGACCATGAAATGGTAAAACCCCACCCTGAGACGGCATTTCTAGAGGGCACCTTTGGGGAAGCTGTTGAGCACATCTTGGACAAGTGACAAGGGCTGGGACCAGAGGTAGAGCTGGGGTGGAAGGGACAGTGTCAGGGCATCCCTGCTCAGCCTCCCCTAAGCTTGGCAGCAGCTGATTTACTTCAGCACCAGATTTCCCAGCGATTTCAGCTCCTACCACTTTGCACTTAGGAAGGAGGAGCGGTGTCAAGTGCGGTTACCCAAACTACTGGGCATCACCCATCCCTCTGTGAGCACGCGATGGGCACCAGCTGGTCTGAGCATCACTTGAAACGGAACAGCAGCAGCTGCTGTTTTCTTGGAAAGCACGCGAGCCAGAGGCAGTGGTACCAGCCAGGCTGGAGGGGCACCCACATCCCAGGGGAGAGGGTCCAAGTGCAGCCCCGCCTGGCTGGGTCCTGCGGTGGAGAGGAGTGGTTGCACTTTCACTTTTGCCTTGTGTTTAGGCTGCAGCTAGAAGGACAAGTGGGCTTGAAAAAAAATACAATGAGGGTTGTTTTTCTCCATTAATCAGTGCATTTTTTTTTCAGCTGCCTGGCTTCATTACATTTGTTTGTCTTTCCCTCTCCAACTGAGCAGGGGGATCTGATTTTCCTGAATTTGGCTGAAGAGACAAATTAAAGTTTTCTTTGTTTATAATCAAAGCAGGAGTGATTATTTGAACATTTTGAAGGAATCACATAGTATTTTAAGAGTCTGTAAAAAGACAAGAAAGGTGGTGGGAAGTCATGAGTTGCTATTTTCTTTAAAACTGCGTGGATGGTTTTAACAAAGTGAACCCACAACGTCTGTAGAGTTTCACCAAATGGCCTGGGAACTGATGGCAAATTTGTGAAAACATGCTGGAAATGTTTTGTTGATATTCCCGCTGACATTAGGGGCAGATCCTGCATGTCACCACAAATATTTGGCAGTGGAGAAAACCAGAGATTTTGTTCAACTCTGTTTGGAATCAGATAGCAAATTGATCTTGGAGGCTCTCCCTGGAACTCTTCGTATTTTTGGAAAACAAAAGATTTTCAGAGGAAGCCCTGTTTTTATTATGCATGAGATTGTTATGGGAGGAGAAAAGGGAGCCTGTGACTTACACAAAAGAAGAGGGGAATCGGAGCTTTTGCTGGAATTGAACAGATTATTCCTGGCCTTAGCTTTGTGTACTTTTCCCCAGGAACATGGATTTTTATGTGAGAAAAGATTATTTCTGAATTATTTATTATTTATTTATTTATTATTCCATCCTCTGTGCCTCATACAATGGGAGATCAGTTACCTGTGGGGTCAGGAAATGGTCCCGGTGGGAGCTGAGGGAAGGCAGTATGCCCGGAGCACACCGCCGTGCTGGGAACGGCTGCTGCGGTGGGATGGGACAGCTGAGAGGGGACACATGGTCCTTCCTGGCAGTGCTCAGCCACCCTCGTCTCCCTTGCTCTGCTCTTGCTCCAAGTAGATGATTAGGCACAGCGACTCCGGACTGCTCTGTCTGAGCCACCATCTACATGACCTGGATGAAATCCCAGACCCAAAGAGTTTTTCCCTTACCTCCAGCCAATATTTCACCTCGCCTTCCAGTAAGTGACGGTGTGTCCTCTGCGGCAGCAAGGGTAGTGTCCTTGCTCACCATGGCACTATCATCTCCCCATCTTCTAGGCTTCTTCCCTTGAATTTTGGGAAGAGCCTAGGAGAGTGCTGGGGGGAAATGCCTCAGCAGTATTTACCTCCTCTGGCTTAAAGAGAAGCCCAGGAAAGCCGGGAGCCCAGGGCTCAGCAATGCGACCTCTCCACCCCCCCCCCCCACCCCAGACACCACACATTTCTGTGTGAAAGAGCTCAGCTATGAAGTAGCAAAATTTCCCAGAGGTGACAAGGGAGGACCTTCCGAGGGACCATGCTGTGCACACTTGTATGGGCTGGTGGATTCCAGATGAAGGAAAGAAAAACTCTCCATGGGATGCTTCTGACTTCATAGATTGCTCAAACACTAACCATGTTTAGCACAGGGCTGGATGTGATAAACTAGATTCAAACAGCGACCCAAGGAAAAAACAACAGGGGAATGTGGCAAGCAGTAAGTTTTGTGGTCTGAACCTCACAGGAAGGACATGTTTTCAGATCAGACCCCGGCTGTAACAGCTAGGCTGAAGAGGCTTCTTCTTCTTGCGATGCCTTTGAGTTATTTCAAGACTGCCACTTTTGCTCTCAGGCAAAGGTCCAGCCACAAGGAAAGGCTGATCTGCTGGTCCCACTACTATACAAACCAGCTCCGTGTCCCCACATGTGGTCCCGCCACGTGTCCAGCCACTAGTCCTGCCTGGAGAGGGACTGTGTGTCCATGATGCCTGGATTCTGTTGTCTTGCTCTGATTTGTCCTGCTTTAAGCAGAGGGGTTGTCGAGGCGGGTCCGAACCAAGTCACCCCGCCATGGAAAAGGAGCAATCCTGCTCAGGGGGGAGCTCAGCTTGAAGGTCACCGTCCCATCTTCAGTGGGGTGCTCAAGTGAGGACTACTTGGAAAGAATCCAGTGGAGACCAGCACAGGGGCTGAAAGACCAGGGGAGGAGAGAGAGAAGTGGGGCTGGTCAGGGCAGAAACAGGAGACGTCAAATATGTAAAAGGCTATTGCAGAGCGACAGGGAATAAACTATTCTCCCTGTCCAGGGGGGCAACGAGAAGAAGTTGCAGGCTTACATTTCAGTAAGAGAGCCTAAGTAAAATCTTTCTAATGATAAAAACTGCTCACAGTAGAAAAGGCAACAGATCCTTTACGGGCACTGGAATAATCTATTAGTACAACTAAACTTGTTTACTTCCAGAAAAATGTTGGAAAGTAGTTTTTTAAAAAGTCTTTTTCGTAACTCACAGCAAATCTCCCTCAAGTAAACATCCTCTCCAATCTTCATATATCTGCTGCGTCTTCTACCTCTCTTCCCAGGCAGTGATGAATGTAACAAAGTAGTGGGTGGGAGGAAACGCAGATAAATATTTTGTAAGTAATGCACTATATATAATGGGCACAGATAGAAATAGCATTGTGCTGCTTCTGTTTTCATTCTCACCAGCACAAATCAGGAATAAATCCGGTCACTATACTCCTTCTACATGTAAAAATGGAGAAAGTGAGTGGTGAATGAGTGTGTCGCAAAGCGTTGAATGTGAATTTCTTGGTAAGCCAGCATCTTTGTTTTATTATCTAGTCATGCTTCTGTGCAAGATGACTGAGCCCAGTCATTATATGCATTTTTCTCAGGAGCCAACACTGTTATGGGATATACTGGAGACAGTGTGGGTGGAGCACAATAGTATTAAAAAATAAAGCGATGTCTCCTTTTTTGTTTTCCTGTATAAGAACAAATCATTGATTCCCGCTGGATTTCATGAGTGTGTTATTTACCACTGTTTACTGTAACTAGCTTCCTATTATTACAAAAGTTGGCAGCGTGAGCAAGGGTCTGTAGCTTGCCCAGTTGCATTCCAATTCCTTTCTGCCAAAAATTAAAAAATGGGTTTTCCATGCACCTATCACATGTAGGAATATATTTAACCACATTTCTTACTCCTGCAGATGCCAGTCTCATTGTCAGAGACTCGCCAGGAATATGCCTAACCCTCTCTCTCCACCAAAACACTTTCTGATGGGCATCCCATGAGCTCCCGGAGCAGAGGGGGCCATCGCAGGGCTGCCGCCCAGGGACACAATACCCAGCCTGATTTTAACCTGCTTAGCTTGGCTACTACACGCAAGAGCCCTTAACTTGGCCTGAGCTAACGTATTCCAAGGAGAAAGTAATCAGCTCTTTCTGTGCAACACCTCATCACTCCTACATAAACGCGCTTTACAGGGTGGGAGTGCCAGGTGGGTTTGTCCAGCCTTCCCCTGGAAAGCGTTGCCCAACACCATACCTGCAGGAAAAGTGCAGTGAGCAGTGGGAAAAGCACCGCGCCGCTCCTGTCTTTACGTCCCCAAGTGTGCAAGGACCGATCACAATGTGCTCAAGTGTGGCCATGGAGGAAAACGTGAGAGTAGGCTTGTGCAAGCAGCCCCAAAGGAGCAGGATTAGCCCGGGGGCAGCCCCACGCTGGGTGTAGGATGAGCTACGTGAACACGCTGCGGACAGGGACTTGGTGGTCTGGGTCATACTTCTGGGAAGGATGAATAATCTGGTGCTCAGCAGAGCTGAGCTGCGTGCGTTTGCACTGGAGATCTGTTCTTGGTTTCTGTTTTATGTTTCCAAGAGGCCTGTGCCCTTTGTAAATAGAGGGGCTGAGTAAGACGCAGGAAGAGCTGGTGTGCTTGTGAGAGCACCGGCCCAGTAAATGGATATATATTTAACTCTCTGCTTGGTGTTATTTTCTCTCTGCTTGGGCAAACAATATTCTGACTGCTTCCTAGTCCTAATCAAACTGCAGGGTACTAATAAAACAAATCCAAACTAATAAAGCACATTTCGTCAGTATTAATCCTCTTAAAGTTATCAGGTTTTCGCATCCCTAGATAGGGGTAGTACTGTCTGACATAAAGTTGAGAGATAAAAGTAGGATAAAAGAGCCATTACCATACAACAGCATTAAGACAAAAATATAATTGCAAAGGCTGAACTTGATTATTATTTAAAACATGTGTTGGGTGGAGGCACCAACCGGCAGGAAGCATCTGATGCTGATGAACCCACACAACCTCAGCATGACTGACTTTTGAGTATGAATGTAAAAGATTTATTAATTTCATTTTTTAAGATGTTCTATTTGTTTTGAAAACATTTGGGGTTGCAAAACACATGAATCCTGTAACTATTTCCATAAAGCCTGGAACAGTGGAACAACATTAGAAGGGGTGGGGGTGGGGAACATCAGTATATTTTTTTTTTCTGGGACGAATTTCCATTAAAATTAAATCTAGTTTAATTATAGCTCCTCAGCAGTGAGTATGTGATTTCTGATTATGTCCCTGGTGGATGCTCAGGTTGGTACTGCTGTGGCTGGATTGAGGTCTGCTCCATTTCATTACTTTTTCCTTGAAGAGAAACCTCACTGGTATTCGTGGAAACCATGTGTCGGTTTGTGCAGCGTGTCATTATGTATTATCATATCATACAGTTTAAAAAACATTGCATTGTTGCTTCTGGTTGGATTCTCTTTATGTGGAATACAGATGGCATTATTCTAGGTAATTCTCTTTCTTAATTCCAGCCCCCAAGCCAATCAAACAAAGAGAAAATTGTAGATGGATATGAACTAATTTCTTGGTATATATCCAAAACCCACAAATAATTAGGGATGGGAGAAGCTCAAAAGCTCTGTAGATTTGGTTTGGATACACACTCAGGCTCAACTCTTGTGCAAAGCTGTAGGGGAACCTCCATAATTAAGGCTGTGCTCCATTACACTGGTGTAAACAAAGTCAGTGGTTACACCAGGGAAAGAGAGTTCAGAAAATGACCCCCTGGCTGAAGATCTCAGGAGAAAAGATTTTTTTGGTGAGATTTCTATTGCTTCCTGTTTCTGGTCAGGTTCAGGTCAAGAGCAGCTTTCTCACAGTGCCGGGGCACGGGTGTTCTCATCCCCGACGGACCAGGAGGCACTGGGGAGCATGGAAATAAAGCTGAGACGGGCGTTCATCGCGCAGGAAAGCATGGCTTTGGGCTGGGTGGGAGCAAGGGGCAAAGGTCGATTTTTATTTTGTCTGGACTTCTTCCTCTGCCCAAAGTGGCAGTATGGAAACAACCGGGACTACGGTAACGGGTCTAAGCCACCTCACCTGTATGGCATGACTCGGAGATCAGAAACACCTCATTTGCAAATGGTATTAATGGTGCTGCTTTCCTATTTTTAAGCAGAAGGTTTCCCCGATTTTACTTTTGATAATAGGGACAGCTATTTTGTGACCCATGGCTGCTGCTTACCCACACCGCCACCAAACAATATCACAGTATGACCGAACTCAACAGAAAAAACACGAGCATGCAATGTGCCTGCAATTCTTTGCACCCCAGGCTCAATGCTAAGCCAAAGTCAACCTCCTGGAAAGGCTCGCTCTCTTTTCTGCAACTAAAGTGAAGGAAAAGGCTCCAGGTATGGGAAGAGCAAGGCTCACAACATCAAATTTAAGTTGCCAGCTACACCACGCTGTGTTTTACTCACTTCTCTAGAGCTCTGTGCAGTTATTCCACCAAGAAAGGATCAGCATAGCTTAACTAACAACCTGGTCTCCCCTTGCCTTGGAGACATGCCCTATCCAGCAGATGTCAAAGGCTACAGTCACTGCCCAGGGCCACCCAATGCTTCACTGCAAAGGCAGGGGACTCAAGCAATATCGAAGTGCAAAAGAGCTTTAGCATGAGGCCCAGCCCGTTCTAAATGTCTGCTTTGGATAGCAGCATTCTCCGTCTTCCTACCACTTTTCAGAAGCAGCGTCGCGACTGCTGCAGCCCAACGCAATAAAGAGCAAAACCAGCTGAAATTTGTGTATTAGCAGGCAAATTTTACTGCTGGCAAGGTGAGACTACAGGATGAGGTTTTTATATGCCATCAGCTGCTCTGCTCAGACTCAGTTGGTATAACTTGGCTAAGAGGGCTTTTCTGTTGAGCATTGCAGGAGCCTAGAGAAATAGTGTTAGAAGGGGGTGTTTTCATCTAAGGAAATAACCTAAACCATTGATGATCAGCCTGTGTGAATCTGTCTTATGTCTGAGTAAGATGCAGCATCAGACCTTGACACTGATGTGGTAGTTGCCCTAGAAAAAAAGAAGAAAAAGAAAAAAACAAACCCCAAACAAAACAGCACTTTAAAACAAAGACAGCTGGA
The DNA here is from genome assembly GCA_034008185.1 of Gorsachius magnificus. Lineage (NCBI taxonomy): Eukaryota > Metazoa > Chordata > Aves > Pelecaniformes > Ardeidae > Gorsachius > Gorsachius magnificus. Next base: position 5,597,985 of record CM067090.1, read on the forward strand.
TTGACAGCGACCTACACAGACAGCTGTGGCCAGCGGTGACACTGATTGAGGCAGACTTCTCTAAACTGGCGACAGACTCTGAATGCCAGATCCCACAATCAGTCCTAAATGACACAAGATACAGCTTCACGTAGCTGTTGTGATTAGGGAACTTTCTGTTACAGGAGGAATGTATGAAAATGTTAGATGCCTTCCTGGCCTCCAAACAGTTTTCCTTCTTGATCCCTCAGACAAGGATTTGGTGAAAGGATGTCTAACTTTAAATGGGAAACCTCTTCATGAAGCTTTCCAGGGAAAATCTGCACTTAAACAAGGAGTAGTCATCCAGCTCCAAGCACTGGGGAAATGCAGCATCCCTGTGCAGAAGCTGCCTTTGGAAGGTTTCATAGCTCTGTTTGCTGTGTTTCTTCCGATTTCATTTTTTTCATGCTTATTAGAAAAAATTGTTTGTTTTTTTTTTTTAACCCATTCTCAACAGAAGGGCAGAAACCAGACCTCTGATGGGTTCTGCCACACAAGTGGTAATAAGGACAGCACCAGTGCTTTCTGCTGGCTGGAATATCAGAGTCCCAGACTTCAGAGGAGCTTGACGGCTGCTGTGACTTCGGGATCATTCCTAACCCTTCAGTCCAGGGTAATCACAAGGTGTGGTGCAGTGGCCCTTCAAGCACTTGTCCACAAATATTTTACAGTAGCTTACATCCTGTGGACAGACTTTGGGATAAATGCCTACAGGGCTAGGGACCTTTACAGCCTCCACCATCTCTCAGTGCTGTCTAACACTGTGAGGTGGCCCTAAGCCTTGGTCAGCAATTATCTACTTTTATTTCCCCTAAAAATCTCATCCAAGCACCCTGTGATGGGGTGGTAAGGGGTCCCTTAAGAGGGTTGTGAAAGATCTGCTTTTTAAAGAAGCAGTATTGATGGGTCCTTCCTGCCCTGAAAGATGCTTAAGGAATCAGAAGTTACAACTGCATTAGAACCAAAATTTTCAGCCACAGTGCTGTTGGGAGCAATGCACATCCAGATCTCTGAGGATGGATTTGAGATGCCAGAGATGTCTTTCTTCTAGTTCTCTTGCAACTATCTCACAACTTAAACATTTTGCCAGCAATCAGCTTTGCTGAGAGTGTCAGTGCTGGAGGAGATGTGTGGAACACTTTGTGCCAGCCTGCCTTCACCCCGATTCCATAAAATGCCTTCTAATTCTTATTAGGAGGCTTACGTCATGCCCCAAGTCATTCATCCCACTCACAAAATAGTATTGGTTTCTAGGGTACATTACTCACTCAGAACTCTCCTTTTCTTCAGTTTTTCTATGGATTCAGAAATTTTTAGCAAAGTCCAGGCCATAGTGCTTTTCTACTTATGCAGACTGAGGCCAAAGATTCATTCTGGATTCATTATAAATTCATATGTAGACTATCAGCTGATCCAAAGTCAGATAATTGACAGAGTACATATAATTATTCATCTTTCTATTTGCAAGGTCTCTGGATCAACAAAGAAACCTCCATTATGAGCCCTACTTGGATCATACAATTTACCAGGGCAATGTCGGATTATATACAGGCAAGAATAAGCCTATGTCTGCATTGATTTCTAACAGGGAGGAATCTCATCAGTGGCTTCCATGAGCAGCCTGAGATGTGGCTGAGGACATGCTGAGGTTCACTGACCTCATGTCAGCGTGTCCCAATGCCAATGCTGTACTGGCTGCCTGACTGCAGTTTGCGTCTGTACCAGTTTACTCAAGATCAGTGTATCCATCCAAAGAGCATGGGAGAAACCAGCCATTCACAATCACTTCTGCTGCCCCCATCCTTCCCCTCTTCCAGAGTCCGATTTATCGGTTGGGTCAGCCTTAAGCCAGTTTCCCTTTTTTATGCCACTCCATGCCAAGATGCATGTACAGACACCTCCATTCTAAATTGGATATTTCCTTTTAACTGCTTCAGAAACCAAGGACCATGACTCCAATAGATGCACATAAAGATCCTGGCATGCAGAGTAATTTCAGTAATAGATACAACTTTCTTATCCCTTTGTCAATCTTAAGTGTTCAATCAGCGGCTGATGATACTACTGAGGAAACCTTGGCAGATTTCCTCAACAGAAAAACCCGGCAATCATCTCACCAGCAATGACCTCTACAACATCTCCTGCACACCCAGTTCCCAACATTTGACCTTTCTGCAGCATCCAAACAGCAAATATGAAACAAGTGGCTCCAAAGGGCACCTGGAATCTCGGATAGTTCCAAGCCTCTCTGGAACTGGATTGTTATAAACTCTCCTGCCTGCTTCATTTACTAGAAAGAGGAGGCCACCCAGATGCCTCCCTGTCTGAAGGAGTTCTCAACTTCCACTTCATCCATTCGCTTACCCCTTCCTCATTTTTTGTGTGTCCCAGAAACCCCATTCCAACTGCTTGGACCTACTACAGGACAGAGCTGCTTCCATTTACACCGGCACAGCTCAGTTCCCCCAGTACGGTGCAGACATGATGCTACCAAGTGGGCAAAAGGATGAGCACCATGTGAGTGATATTGTCAGCACTTCTAGGAAGTTGTACACACAGATCTGCTTAGTTAATAACGAGATGTGCACACCTTCTGTGCACCTCACTGAACACACATTTAAACATATGGCTGCTGAGATAGAATATATCCTGCCAGCCTTTTTTCTTAATTAAAGTTATGCGAGTTATGAAATACTTTCCTTTATAATAAGCTCTTATTCCTGTGGAGAAATTTCTATTTGTTTTTATCTCATTTGAGCTTCAAGGTTAATCTTAGTTTAAGAATCTCGCTCGCTGTGATAGCAACCTCATCGCGCTTCAGCCTGATCTGTGTGCGTGGGTGTGCGTGCATCCTTTTGTTTCATGCTGAGGCTGGATGACACTAGCTGAGTATCCTCTGTGTACTGGTTTGTCCTTACAGGCATTAGCAATAGGTGTAGGTGACTGTGAAAATGGTACATGAAGGATATTTTTCAGATACAGTTTAGGGCCATAAAAAAAACCCCAAAGGGGCAGGTGCAGAATTTGTATCTTGTTTTGCAAGACAAGGCAAACATGAGATATATGACTTTCTGATCTACTGTAAATGGGAATTTTATTCTGGAGTCCTTGACATATATTTACTTATTTTGTTATATGACAACAGCAAGTGATAATTTATTCCGGCATGAAAAGAAACATTAATAAAGGAGAAAGAATAAAGAACATTTAGATCCAATTAATATACATGAAATAAGCCAGTACAAATCCCTGCTTTATCCACAAATAAACTTTTTACATCCTGTATACTTTATGATTCTTGTGTCATATCTTACATATGTATTGGACAAATATAGTAGCACTACTGAAATAATTGTTCACAGTTACAGGCACTAAAATGAATGTCTGAATTATTTACACAAGTCCATCTTCCCTTGGACCTTTGGATCTGCAGTAATTTAAGATAATGGCTCAGCTCTTTCCTCTAGTTCATCAGTACTATGTTTTTGCAATCAGCTGTCTTTCCTCTCTTTTTTCAGGGTATGTAATACGTAACATTTTGAGGAAAGACAAAAAGCCACCTTTACATGCTGCCACTACTGGCCACCACCTTCTTTTTCCCCGTTCTTCAAAGGTACTATGGTACTTCTTACTCTCTATATCTGCTCTCAGATTCTTCTTTCCTTCACATGCGTATTTCTCCCCCTCTCAAGCTCTCTATTGGCTTTTCCTTTTTCGACTCTAATCCTTGCGCTCGCTCTCATGACAATCCCTCGCCTACACATATTTTCTTCAGCTCTCTCCTCATTTATTCCATTAAGTCTTAAATGGTTACCCACCTGGTACTTCTTATATGTTTCAATTCCATGCTAAAATCACATTCGTGTAATGTTCTGGGTGGGAAAAGAAGTCCTGATACGTTGTATGCTGTCGTAAGGGCTCTGTCTTGAACATATCCTTTCTCATGTAACAGGCTCAATCACAAATGCACTGAAATTCTTCTAAAATTCCTCTGGACTTCCACGTGTGTGCAGGTGGACCCAACGCCACATTTTGTCTCTATTTGTGACACAGAGGGGTATAAGGGACTTGTGGAGAAAGTTAACGCATGGTAAGAGGATTACATTTACACATTAACAGTTTTGGCAGCCTTTAATCAACACTTCTGACAGCGGGGTGGCTCGGTCTAATGGCTTGTGCTTTGAGGAGCAACAAACTCCAGCACCTGAAAATCTCAACCCTTCAGTGACCCCGTGTTTTGAGTGCAGCACTTCCTCCTGCTTTGAAATACTGGAGCACAAACTATCTCAAGACCGGGGTGTTATTTATTAAGAATTTTTCTAAAAGACGACAACATTTGGGGATCAAAATGGGAGCTCTTTGTTATACATAAAAAGGGCTCTTTCTGCCTTTATAGAGAGGGTGCGATTCAACGTGTCCGTTGTATAACCCCATTTAACCATCAAAAATGTTGCTGAGAACTAAAAGCTAAAATATAGATCTACTGTTCGGTTTTTCCCCCACTTGATCTTTTGTGTTTGATCATAAATGCACATTGTGAAAAGATGTCTTATACCTCCAAGCTAAACACTGTTTGCTACTCATTAGTGATTTATAAATGATATTTTCTCCCTGGTGACATATCTTTTGATATGATTCTCTAATAATAACATCCACCAATATTAAAATAAGAACATCCCCATGTATTGTGATCACCTTCAACCACATTTCCTCACTAAAATTAAATTTTAGCACACCAACTGATATTGTATGCATATATTTGTCTACCATCATTATAAATCTCCTAAGGGTCTCTATAAAATGATAGTTTTGCCTCTTTGCAGTAATTCTACCTAATGCTCCAAAGCAAGAAACTAATTACATGCTGACTTTTCACTAACTTTGATCTTTCAAAACCCATACTCTGAAGTTTCTATAGGTAATCACATAATTACAATTCGCTAAGTGGGATGAAATTAGCCATCAACTTTTTTTCTCTAAATAGCATTAACTCTTTTTACAAATAAACATTTAATTTAGAAATATTAATCATTCAGTAGCTTGCTGTTCATGATATCCCAATATATAAGTTTTCATATATAAGATTTCAAAATAAAATCTAATTATATGCACTAATATTTATAACAAATGTCTCATTCTAACACAAAGAGTTTCAGTGGAAGGGGCTATGCTAAAAATTCTTGAAAAATATATTTAAGGAAGGCCAAGGATAAACGATAGTGGTGTTAGGAAATTACTGAGATTTCTCACGGGAATCTTTGAGTCTCTCGAAAAAATGACCTCATTTGTATTTTCCCAATGAATTGGTATGATATTTCCTGTAAGAAAAATTGAAAACAATTGTTGCTTTCAGTTGAACTCTAATGCTATAGAAAAAAAAAATCTTGGATTTCCTCTTTGAGAAATATAAGTTTAGCTTACTTTTATTTTCAAGCATAATCATAAGAAAGTTTGATTTTTTAAAGAAAACAAGTATCACAGCCTTCTTAGACAAGAGAGACATAACTCTGCAGTTCAATGTGTTTTCCCTTCATACTTTCAACCTGCTATTTTAGCTCAGCAGTAAAACTATAAAATCCTCCCATCCGAAATGCCGTGGCCTCCTCCCTGCACTTCTTGCTCACAAATGAAGACAAATACAAATTCCAACATGCACAAAGATGACACTGCTCTGCCTCTCATCAGGGTCTGCACTTGTATTTCCTCCCATGTAGGTGTCCCACTGGCTGCTGCGGGGTCAGGCTTACACCCCAGAGGGGGCAATGAGGAGCTGAATTAACTGTCTTCCATGCCTCCCATCCGTTTTATACCCCACTGCAAGGAAGGGACTACTCAGCGTGAGGAAGGGTGGCAAAACACAGCCCTGTGTGAAAACACCTCTCCTGGAGGAGCACTTAAAATTAAATGAGAGCTCCAAGGCGATGCCTGGGCAGCGTCTGCATGCTGGGAGGAGAAGAGGGATACTGTACGGTAAATACTAAATCACGACTGCAGTTCCTGATGCGAGTGGTGGCCGTAGGACTGTGCTGTGGGTCAAAGTGGGTGGTTGTTCACTGCAGCCCCGTGCCGGCGGTTGCTACAACACCCAGAGCTCGGTGCTGCTGCGCTCACTGGAGCACCGGGGTAAGACGTGCAGCGTTTTGTCCTTTCCCTGTTGTTGCCTGCACCCACCGGCTCCCATGAGCCCAGCCCCACAGCTGGAATACCTCCTGCTCCGGTGCACAGCCTTCCTGGGAGAACAGGGCAGTCAAAATCCCAGCAAAGGTTTTGGGGGCACTGAAATGTCCACGGGTGGACGGGGCTGCTGTGCCACACACCGCCTGCCTGGGGTGGCTCTGCAGATGACTCAGCAGTGCCGAAAGGAAACACGTTGTTGGTGAAACAGGCCTCTACCTTTGCTACATCCCATATGTGCACCTTGTTTGCCTAATAACACTCAAAACCGCAGAAAAATCTGAGCGCCACATTCACTTTAAAGCTGAATAAACAAAATTTGTTTTGACTTATCATCAATCATGCCATGTGATCACAGGGCATATTGTGTGCAAACGGCAGTTGTTTTATCTGGAGCTTCAACCTTTAAAAAATTCAAAACAGTAAAGTTGTTTATTTGACACTGGTCCTGACCCCCAGACTTTAGCGCTGCATTCTGACAAAGTGAAAGAAAGAAAACACATTTTGGTTCTTCACTGCTGTGGCATAAAGGAAACCTGGCTTCTTGGGAGACTTTTGACACATTCCTTGCATTTGAAATGTACCAATGGGAACTTTCTCTCGTTCTTTTTTATTTTTCTAGAAACTAGAGGAAGAAAGGCGTTTACATGGTATTGCGCATGGTAGAAGCTCTCATTATGAGGATCTGCAGACACACAGTATGTGCATTTAGCTTTGGGAATTGCATTACTTAAGAGCCCTGTGGTTAGAAAGATGAATTCAGACAGACAATAAGGAAGAACAGTTTGAAAGCCATGCTCATAAGCCGCTTGCACAGATCCAGTTAACAAATGATAGGCTTGCAAATATTTTTTTCGTGAACTAACTTGAAAACTCATTCCAAACTGTTCTTGAAAAAAACACAATCTTTTCCCTCCCTTTGCTTCCTCCATCAATAAATGGATGTTGCGAAGAGATTGCAACGCACTACCTGTATCTCATTACGTGTTTACATGTGTATCCGTGTCTCTCTGGAAGACAGAGGGTGTATTTTTGTCTTCAAACATCAGGAATGACAGAACGCCTAGAAAGGCTGCAGATCACTGAATCACATGTGGCCATTAAGTATGATAATGAAAATTTCCTTCTTTTTTTAAACCTCTAAAATTAACATCATAATTCTCATCTAAGAATGAAGAGCGATTATGCATCAGGAACACCTAAAGCTTTCAATCCATTCTGTACAGGCAGTTTTGGGCTACTTTAACTTTACCATGCTGAGGACAAACTTTCAAAGTCATCATATGGCCCTGAAAAAAACCTAAACGCATTCTTCTGTTTAATTCCTGTGGCATAAAGGAAAACTGACTTCTGGAGAGATATTTGACTTACCCCTTCCTTATGACAGGGCTGTGGCTAAGGAGAAGGACCAGGACTGATTTAGCCTCCAGACCTCCCATTTTATCTTGGCTAAGTCTATTCAATTCTGTTTCCTCACATTTTAAAGATGATAAAAAATAATAATTAACTTCCAAATAAAGATCGTGTGATACTATCTAGTGTAATGTTTTTTAAGTGGTTTGAAGTCCCCAGTTACAGGCATATAAGAGCTACCATAAATGTTCTCAAGGAAAGGCTTGCTGGGAGAGGTAATGTCTTTTATTAGATCAACTGATATATTTGAAAAAAATGGACCTGCTTTTGGGCACATGCAGGTTTGCTGTTTCCGTTTTAGCTCTGAAGAAGAACCTATATAACCACATCTGTTGGTCTAATAAGGGTTATTACGGACAAACCTTACTCTCTTCCAAGTCTGGAAACTTCAACAAACCTGCAACATAAATAATCTGCACTAGGGTCTGTGCAATCTCATAGACTGTCTCTGGGAGCAACCAGCGTTGGACACTTTGGAGACAGGTGAAAGAGTGCTTAGATTGCGTTCAGTGTGGAATAACAGGCTCATCCATGCTTTCTACTTCTACTTCTACCCCCCTGCAGTAAGCAGGGACACCGCTAACTAGATCAGGTTGCTCACAGCCCTGTCCAAACTGGTCTTGAATGTTCCCAGGGATGGGGCCTCCACCACCTCTCTGGGCAACCCCTGCCAGTGTTTCACCACCCTCATTGTAAAGAATTTCTCCCTTATATCCAATCTAAACCTACCCTGCTTCAGTTTAAAACCATTACCCCTTGTCCTGTCACAGCTGTCCCTACTAAAAAAACCCCAAAACTTCATCAAACAGGGTAAGGAATGAAGCCACTTATAAAACAAGAATAGGGGAAAAAAGAACCAAGAGTCTTAACGTCGTCTTTCCTTCCTTTGTGCTGTCCTTGGGAGGAGGGGGGGGAAGTGAGGCTGGGGAAGATGAGTTGTATTTCTGCCATAAGTTGGAAGAAGCTCTATGCAAGATAAGGACACTGCGTTGGTGTAAGTTGGGTCAGGATCAGGTCAGACTCACAGAGAGCCTCCATTCCTCCTCCCCACAGATTGGTGTGCAGCTAATTGTATTTGGATGAATAATTCTAATAAAGATGTGACCTTTAATGCCAATTGGTGGTTTTAATTTTGATTCATAATCAGTCACCTCAGTGTGATCCCTTCTCATGTGTGAGCAGTGGTGAGGCCACTGTGCATATTTACACACAAAAAACAAATATGGGCCCAGGGAGACATCCCATGGGGTGAATGCATATATTGCAGATCTTAAAAAGAGATTTGTACATTACTGGATTCTGAAGCGAATAAAAGTGCATAAATTCCTAGGAATCAAAGATAAGTCAAAGGGAAAAAAAGGCATTCACAAATAGAAAGCAACCCCCATAGCTCATGAATAGCCTAATTATGAGAGAGCCCCACAGGCAAATGCAAAGTTACCAACACAATTGCCTTTGGAGCTCACAGAGGGGTCAGACACCACCCTCGGAATATTATCTTCTGTAGCACAGCACCTGGGTCCTGTACTTTACAGTGCCATTCAAAAATCACACCAAGGGACAGTCCGAGGAGGTAAGAGCTGACAGAAACTCAACATGGACATCGTTATAACGTTCGTACATTCAACAATCGGTTGTCTTTTCTTATTGTGAAGCTTCTCTTGACACAAACACACTCAAAACTGATGCAACTTCTCTTCCTGAAATTCTCCACTACATCCATGGGTAAAAGGCTCCTTGTGGCCTTCAGCCCACGGTAATGGTGAGAGGTACAGCGTAGACAGCCTTGTGTGGCAGAAAGATTTTGTGATGCTGGAGGTGCCACCTTCCTGCCAAGACACAAAGACCTGGTTTTCTCAATTTTGTGAAAGCAGAAACAAGTATCCTCTGCCACCTACCATGCAGCAGAAAGCACTCATTCATCCCGGAGTTAAAAAATATGCTTAGAACTTTATTGGCAATTTCATTTCTTGGCCAAATATGTTTCAGCAACATCTGCAACATGGTCCTAAGCTGTCTGCAGTAAACGATATGCAAGAAATGGCCACAGAAGTGAAGGGGAAGAAAGGTGCTCAGACATAGAGACTTTGGCTCAGAAGGAAAAGAGCAAGAAATAAGCTTTGCCTGTCATCCATGGACCTCGGCTTCCTTTTCAAATACAATCTGATCTGATAAAGGCTGCTCCTTGCCCTCCTCATTCGCTCCAGCCAGTGTGAATTTTGCTCTCACCCCTACCCTATCTCCTCATCAACCTTTCTTTCCGCGGGCTCTTACAATATGAGTTTGCTTTGGGAAATTTGGTCCTTGCTTTACTTCCATGGCTGAACAAAGCAACCTGTAACCACCCAGCTCTGCTGCCAAGACTATGCAGAGTAAATACGACTGTATGAAGAGTTTGGCTGTTTTATACCACTCTTCTCTATAGGAATGCCCTTCATAACCTGAGCGCTGAAGTCGTTATGCTTGTCTCCAGATCACTTAACAGGGCTCCTCTCTTTCACAACGCTAAGAAGTACCACCTGCTAATTAAAGGTACAATACGGTCTCTTTAAATCCTTCTCAAATTTAATATCACATGTATATGAATGTGCTTAAAGGATATATGCACACTCGCATTTCTGCATATTTTTACCTCTCTTTAGATACTGCTTTTTGCCTGAGACTGCGGACATCTAATTGATGCCCTGCACTACATTCATGAATCCAAGAAAAGGAGAGAAATCCTGTCTATACCCGTGTCCCTTGCCTGTTTGTGCGTACAGGGATGTCTCCAACGCAGAAGTGGATAGAGATCAGAGGCGCTTTTTGATCTGCCTCAATAGTGTACATCACACCAATCAGTGGTTTGAGCCTGCTTCAAGGGGCTGTAACTTCTTGTAGCTAAATACACCCAAGATCACAAAAAGCTAAATGCTCAGTTCATCCCTACCGTACTCCGGGGGCAAGGCAGGAGGGCGCTGACATTGCTGTGTGATCACTGAAAACACACAGGGCTGTCCCAGGATCCAGCGCAGTGCTGATCGTGTCTCTTGTATACCACAGTAAAAATGTCACTCTGGATTAGTGGTTCATTAGGAGGAGTTCAGGATGGGAGGATGTGGAAAGGCAGAAGAAAAACCTTATCTGTTGAAAATGGAGCTTGCTAGGCTTATGAACAGAATAATGTAATGCATTTTTCTGCAATGGCAGACTGGAGATCTCTGCTCCATGGTCATAGAATTCCTAAACATAAGTATAAAGTTATCTCTTTATTTTTACTTAATAAAGAAACCCCATTTATCCTATTAGACTATAGCCTGTTTTCCTATTTGCTGTGTTGAGATCCAGGAGCATCATATGATTTTGAGATAGGCTGTTTAATCGGGTTCAGAATTCATTTCTCTCAGAGACAATCTAGACTGAGTCAGTATATGTGGTTTTAACTAAAATAATATTTTGTTAGACTCTAATACGATGTTAATACCCATATGAGACAGGGTAATACCATTCAGTGTTCATCTTAATTAACTAACATTAAGTATCATTAGACTTTTATATGGTACAATGCACATTACTCCATAACTTCAACACAGATCACATGCAGCTAGATTATAATGCATAATATCAATCATGGTTTTCTCCAGGCCTTCTTAGCACCTAGCTTTGATTTTAAAAGTTAAGGTCAATGTTAAGTGTTACACTTCAGCTGAAAAAGTTAAAATCAATGTTAATTAACAATGTCAATTAAATGTTAATCAGTTAAATGAAAGCATTTTTCATCCATTTCCCCAATAAATTGTGGTCAGGTAATCTTGCATACATTGTTTCAGATGTCATATGAACGTGTCATCACCCTTGGGATGACTAGGAGGGAAGTCCAAGACAACCATTCTTGCAAAGATAAAACAAATTGCTTATCTCAGTACAAAGGTAACTAAATTGCACTGGAAATCCAGACTCATGAATTAAAAGAAATTAAAGGCACAGCAAGACAATACCACCATTGCTAGTCTCGATGGTGACCACAGCGGTATCCTAAATCTGGGGGGTTAGAAGAATTTTGGGTCACTGTGAGCCTTCAGCTCCTCACCCAGCCATGTGGCAATGGGGTTCCTGTGCCTGGCTGTATCAGAGGCAAAAATTGTTGGGGTAATTTTCATGTGTGCATCAGCAGCCAGACACAGTTTGGATATTGGCTGTCCGAGACTGCGCTGCTCCGGTGAATTTATATGGCAGGGCAGGGAAATGGGGAAAACCCCTTCAGCTCATCCAGGCTCCTGGGTGGGTCACGGGAGCTGAGCTGGGGATGATTTGGCAGGGTAAAGCTGGGGTTCAGCCTCATCACTGACTTCTGTGGCATTGAGCTGCAATGCAGCATAAAGGATCCTATGCACCGTCAGCGCCAGAAATGGTCCACTATCAACTAAATACCAGTAGGGTTTAAGACACACTTGATTGTACCCAGGGAAAAAGCTAGTAAGAAGTAACCCATCCCCCACAGAGCTGACAACGTAACAGGAAGGGATGGATGAAAGATGGGCTGTTAGGATCATTTGAAAGCAATGGGAACACGCAACTGGGACGGCTGGCACAAAATGTAAAGAAAAAAAATCTTGTTGTTTAACCATAAATCACACTTCTGGCACATCAGGTCTGGAGCCTGGCATGCACCCTCCGTCACACTGGCATCTCCAAGTAGTACTTGTTAGTATGCCTATAAATCACCCATTTGCTGCTTCTTATAAAGACGAGCCCTTTTCTCTCAATCTAGTCATAAATCTGTCACATTTCTGGAGCACTTGATGTCTACACATTAAACAATAATGTAGATAATGAATAATAGCAATTTGGTTTGTCCGTGTTCTAGAATTCTCCTTGTCTTTCTGGGGGGCTGGGCGTTCATTTTCTTGTGTTATAACTAAGTGCAGTGATTGTCTCCTGGGAAAACAGGGATTTGGGGTTAGTTTGGTAAAAGAAACAGCTAAGTTTTTCTGACTGCAGGTCTCATCTTTGATACTGTGGAATTCAAAATTGCATGAGGCAACTATCAGTGGCTCATGGGCCAAAGTGGATGGGCATGGGTAGCCCTAAATTATCCCAATCCAATAGTAGCGTCTTTTATGTTAGTTATTATAAAATGTTAGATGAATACTTGAAGTATACACAATATTTGAAGTTTCCAACGGCCACATCATGAGTTTATCATGTGAGTGGGCACAGTCTAATACACACTCCTAAACCTCACAATAGTTTTCATTCAAGTTCAAAAATATTATATATACAGTATTGTGCCTGATGCATATATACACACATATATATGTATACAGTGTGAATATATAAATAAGCACTATTGTATATAATGTATATGTATTACAGACTGGGAAATTTTAAGCAAGACACAGTTCTTCAAGTGCCTTAAAGATACTGCTTACAATTAATTGGATTTGAAATTTATGCTCCAGCTGGATTTCAGTCAAACCCACAGTTCCTTGCATGTTACTGAGATGGTGCTTTTGGCTGGGAACTAGGGATCTACCCTGTCATGTAGAAAATCTATTTAAAAAATAAAATAATAAAACAGTGACATAATTGACTGTAGATATCAGCATTTTGCATGCCAGTGGAAATCAATATATAAAGTGTGGTTCCAGTTTGAAAAAGGTCCATATAAATATATTGTGCCCTCCTCATCAGATCTGTCTGGCTATGTGTGCAGGGAGACAACTCCTGTTTCTGCTGACCAAGTATTATCCCTTCCCTTGTCTTTTCCTTCAATTAGTACTGAAAAGAAAATGCAAGTAAAGAAAACTTAGCACTTCCACAAATCTCCTGTGGGTGGTGGCTCTCTGGTAAATCCATCACAGCGGTTCAGTTTGGCCTGATGTGAACACCAGGTGAAACTTTGGCTCTGCCTCTTCCCTGTGCTGGCCATTGGAAATGCTTGGCCACAAGAGGAAGAGGGCTATGTTGTAGTTCTGAAGAGCTTTGTATTGTCAGATTCCTTTGGAGAATCTCTTTTGGCACAGAGACCCAAATCTCCCTACAAAAGGGATTTGAGGTGCCTACTGTTGCACAGCCATAGGTGCTCTGTCATATGGCAGAATCTACAACACTGAAGTTAGGTCTCTGGTCCCTTCTATATCCATCAGCAGTGAGCTCAGCAGATGCCAGCAATTAGCCAGTTAATGGGAATTGTTGTCTAAATCCCACCACAGGCAACATAATTCTCATTGCAAAGTGAGCTCTGCTCAGGAGCCACAGCCCTGAAGCGAAACATTCAAGCCCTTCCTTTCAAGATGGGAGAAGAGGACAAACATTAATTCCATCCACCCCCTTCCTTCCTCCCTCAAAATTTATATGAGATATGTTTAAGGCCCTGATATTTTTCCTGGTAGGCTAGTGGCTAGAACCATGCCCTGGACACGAATCTCCCCATATAGGTGAATCTACAGCTCTCTGAGATTATGTGCCTCCTTACAGCATAAATATTGCTTTAAAGTGTACAGGATTCCTCTCTCCTCCTGCAGTGATCATTTTTTCATGGACTAATTATTTGTTAAAGTTTGGGGTCAGCAAAGACAAGGAAGATTTGAACACCAGAGTAAGCATGAAACCAGGGTATGACGGTCATGTTTCCCACTGGTATGATGTAGACTTCTACTGCAGTCCATGTTCCACTAAATATCTCCTTGGTTTACGTTATGTTTTCAAGGGAGGAGATGATCTTCACAACACAGCAGTGGAACTAGAGTTTAAGGTTTAGATTTGTGTTCATCTTGGTTCTCTTTCTGTGCTCCACAGATATTCAATTAACTCCAGCAAGAGCTTCACAAGATTAAGAAATTCCTCTGTAATCCCATCCTTCTACAATGCCAGAAGATAATCTCCTGGGATTAAGGAGATAAAGATTCAGCAGTACAATAAATTAAAGCTGAAAACTGTCAAAGTGTTTTCATGGACATGGCTATGATCATTATCTCCCTTCCCTTTACCTGTCTCCATCTGCCATGGTCTGAGAATTCATACTTGCTCCATGGGCCAGATGAGCAGAAGAAATGTGACTTGTGGAAACCAGCAAGGCTTGGCACAAGACACACGCTGGACTGCCAAACACTGTGAAAACTGACAACTTCTGGGTATGCCAAGCTTTGAGAGGCTTAATGCAGTCTCTTTTGAATTTCAGTGCTTCTACTGTTAAGCAACAGCTAATTGGGATCTTTGAGAATAAAGTGTTGGACTAAGTGACGGAAGAGGCAGGTAAGAGTATAAATCCTGTCTGCATTCACTGTTTTGCAAGCTGAGCAAAAAAAAAATTCCACTTCTTCCTCCCCACCTGCCTAGTGTCGAGAGTTAGACCGCTCCTTTCTCTGCCCACTTCTCTACCTTGGACACAGTGCCACCTTCCTCCGCGGCTTTGAGAGGCAGGAGACATCTCTGTGCTCACCCCTCCCATTCCTGAATGCTGAAGCTACCAAATAGGCTATTCCCGTAGTCATGTGTCTAATGGGCAGTGTGTGGAATGACCTGGGGATGTTTTTCCTTTTCTCTAATTAAGGAAACTATCCGAGGGAGAGCACGGTTCCTAGCAGGCTGGCGAGTTTGTTCCATGCTGCTTCTGCTGAATAAGATCATTCCAGGAAGAGATCTTTGACATGATCCACCTAGGACAAAGACAGAAGCACAGCCATCGTTCCTGCGTGATCGTAGATGAATGTGTCTGAAAAACCTCAGACATGGACGAAAAAACACCTAGGATGGCTTTAATATACAAGCTGAATATGAACAGTTGGCTGACCATCATGGAAGAATGTAAGAAAGCATTTATAACCCATATAATTATTTCTGAGCAGCAGACACATGACTGAACCCTAAGAGGTACAAAACAAGGGGTACAAACTTGTGCAACAGTGGTGTTGAAACCGAACGGCAGCTCGGGAAATGCCAGGGTGCTTCTGCCCTGGAAATTTCACAATGACGGAGAGAGACTCCTGGCCAAAAAGAGCAGCAGTGTTGATGGTGGGAGAGGTAAAGATCACCAGTGCTGAAGGCCAGCATGACCCAAGGGCTCTGCACAAGTCAAACTTGTTTAAGTTTAGTTTGATAAGAAAGCCTTGTTTTTAGCAATATGTTCTATGCGATTGTTGTTCCACAGCCACAGCCTTTCTATCACATTGCTTCAGTGCTGTGTCCCAGTTGTATCCTGCCCAATACTACATGAGTGCAAAAGAAAAAAAAAAAGGAAGGACACTGCTTTGGGCACAAACACAGGCTTTTTGTGCAAAATGTAGGCTTCATTTCTAATGCTGTAACCCGGTTAGCTTGGTTATGCCATTAGGCCTGAAGTGGATTTCACAAGACACACCAGAACTGGGCATGTGCCCCCTTGTCAATGCAAGCCATCCCTGTTTGGGTGAAAATAAGTAAGCAAAGCCACGGCACCACAGCCTTGTCACCCTCCTCGGCTGGGTGTAGGAGACACATCCACTTTGGGACACAAGCACAAGGGCTGCAGCTCCACCCAGCCTTGCAGGATGGTTTCTCATTCCCAACCACTCAGCGTGTGGGAACCGCAGCAGGATTTTGCTTTGGCAAGAAAATAAGGGTGAGAACAAACAGGAGTGGTATTTTTTAAATAGCTTTGCTACCCAGACATCCAAAGCTGGAGAGGTAGGGAACACGCAAGCAAAACAGCTTTTGGGGTTGAAATGGAGGCATCAGTCAAGGGCCCACGTGGGATCATGCAGCAGGGAGATGGGAAGCCAAAGGGAGAAAAGTCTTGGGTTTGGATCCTCATTTTTTGATGTGCTTGTTCCAGGATTCCTTTGGTACTTGGTGAGAGAGTATTTTTAAAATGGAGCACGTCATGCTGCCTGTATATTTGGGAGTTATTCAGTGCTTTAACAACTAAAGGACAAATTAAAAGGAAAGGCTTTCCAGGATGAGATCTTGAGGGGCGGGAATGGGGGAGCTGGCAGGCAGGATGAAGAGGGCTCATCCCCTTCACAGCCCTGCTTCATTCCTCTCAAAACTGATGGGGCATATAAGGATGCGTTACAATTGTCATTTCTTACTATGTTGAAAAATCTCCATCCTATCTTATACCAAAAACTTTGCTTTTTTTTTTTTTTTTCTTTTCATCCAAGAAGACGGTGTAGAAACAAACTGCCAAGAAAAGAAACTGTGGTGAGTCACAGAGAGGAAATTTAGTAGAAATGATAACACTTCACAAAAATGAAAATTATTACATTTACTGTACATGGGAACAGTAAAAAGTCCTTTTTTATTGCACTTGGAGTTGAATAGGAAAGGACTGACATTTCCACACTGGTATATAATATAATTTGCTTGCCAGCAGTTTGTTTTCCTCTTAAATGCAAGTTGTTTTGACAAATTTCTTAGCAATACAATACTCTTGTCAGAACCTGTGCATGGCCCTTGTGACTATGTAGGAGTCTATTTTTCTGGCCTTTTTAAATTTTAATAATCCAATATCTTATTTCTTGAAGGAAATTCTAAGTTTTTCTGCCCAGCAACATCTGGCAGTTTCTGTTTTGCAGTAATAATAATAATAATAATAATAATAATAAAAACCCATGGAAAATACATGTGAAGTGTCTCTAACATCTTTTATGGCTGAGGATAAACAACGAGGTTTTTTTCCATTCATCTTTTCAACCAAACATCTCTGAGTAATATCCCTGTAGAAGACATCAAAGTTTAGTATGTTAAATATAGGATTTCCCAGCCCTAGTCTCAGTGGAACATAAGAGGATGATGCATGGAGTAAAAAATTTAGTTACCTTATTTTTCATCTGTGGATTTGGTTTGCTTTCCGAACTGTTTTTGCTATTTATGGAACTCGCACTATAATGAAGACTGTTTTTCAGCTACAATGAATAGGACTTTCTGCTGCTGACCTGGAGCTTTTCAATCTGGTATCATAAAGACAGATGAATAATAGTAATTTTCTAATATGTTGGGTCAGTGATCTGAAGATTCGCTTATACAAGGCTCCTTGGGTAAAATCAGCTTTCTTCTAGAGGACTGGCACAGAATATATGCAATACTCAGTTCTCCAGATAAATTCATAGTTTCAGTGAGTTAAGGGCAAAATATTTCCTGCCTATGGTATTTGAGCTAATAAGCTTGGTAAGGCATAAACTGGTCTTAAGTGGGTTTTAGGCCTCATGTAGACGGTCTGCATAGGTGAGAAATTTATATTCAGTCTCAGACAGATGTATGGATAAATGCAAACCAACTTGTCTTGGATGGAGAGGGAGGCTCCTGTATATGCAGCACAGAAATACGTTCCTTTGATCAACATAAACTAAAAGTCTGAGCTGGTAAGTTCGTTAAAGTGGGGTTATGGAAAAGTTTAGCTCTGTAAAACAAGTTAGCCCATCTCAACAGAAGCTTTTTTCCTCATCTGTACCCAGATGGGGTCTTTCTCTTTTAATTTTCAGATGTAATTTCCAGTAGCCAAGCACCTGGAGCCAGGGCATTCTGAGCAGGGGCTGCGGGACACGGCGTGGAAGCTCACAGAGATAAAGAGAAGCTCCAAATAATACATGGAGAGTTTCTTTTGGAGACGCCACCTCTACCATGAGGAATATTTGGAGAAGTGGAGTTCTTCCTGAGTAAATATAACCCTAAGAAAGGCCCATTGACTGAGATGTGCTAGTCAGCCGTGTTTAAGTTACACTGCCTGACTTCAGAAAGAAGAGAAACCAAGAAGGGCAGGGAGCTCTGATACAAGGTATTAGTTAATCAAGCCCAAATATACATCTAAGCTTCTCATTCCTCCATTTGTTTTTCCTTTGCAAAGTTTTAACAGCATTTTCTTTCCCATAACTGAGTTCCCCTGGACTTTAATTTTCTAATGACAGAAACCAAACACACAAGTTAGTTTTACTGCAGAGGGGAACTAGCTCTAGTGTGAGAGATACATTACAACATGCGAGACAGGAGTGTTTGTTTTTGTAAGCTTTAAAATATTGTTTCTTTATTTTCCACCCTAACTCTGAGAACTTTGGCATCTGACTAATTTACCGTGCGTTTAAGGCTGGTAGCAATATTGGAAAAGAAATACGATAATCACATGCTGCCACAAAGCATTCTATACCTCGCTCTCTTTTCCAGCTCTAGTTTCACATGTGTTGGTTCAATGGAATATTCAATAGACATTTATAGGAAATAAATTGAGAGATGAATGTAAACCATATGGCATCTGGAGGTTTATTTGTAAAGCCCCTGCATCAAAGCTTTCTCCAGATCACACCATATTAGCTATGTTTTTCCAGTCCAGCAGAATCAGGAAGGTAACCACAGACTTCCTTGATGGAAAACACATGAAAAACACAGCAAATCTTAATATGTAGCTAGAGCAACTGTTCAAGTAGCATCATTTAGAATAATTTTATTACTAATGTGTAAGGAGCATTGTTTAGTGACAGATTCCAAACCAGAAACCAAATGCAAGTTCATTTGCTAAGCTCCCTACTGTTAATTTGTAGAACTCACAGACCATTAAAACGTATCAAACTATACATAATTAGTGTTTGTACTTTTAAAGCACTTAGGACAATTAGATACGTTCTCGAAACAGAAATGCTGCATTGGATTTATATAAAGAGATTTTTTCCCACAGAAAACACTTCATAGCCAATCGCATCCTTGTAAGTAATAAAAATTATTGATTGGACTGCGTGAGAAGTTGGTTGTTGATCTTCTTTAATTTTGTAGCAAAAAAAAAAAATTTAGGCTGCTCTTAATCCGAAATGCTTACTGTTTGCTCGAGTTTGGCAACAGCCAGCATTGCATCTGAAATCAAATTAAACTGTATTATCATACAGTATGTTGCATAAATCATTAGGAAATGTCAAGAGCTCCTATATAGTGGTGTTTTGGTTTTTTTTAAAATTTCCACTTACTTTCCAAAATAGTTTTCATTTTTCAATGTCAACCCCTTTTCAGCCATTTAGACCAGCTATAATGATTTGTGTGTTAAATTTGCTCGTCACATGAATATTTTTTAATAACTCATTTAATATTTAATATGCTGCATGTATTTGCTGGGCCAGTAAGTCACAAGGTGCAATGCCGACTCTACATTAGCACTCCCAGCGGTGCAAGCATTTACCTTGTGCACCAGACCAACACGCTCAGAAAGCGAAGTGAAGAAGACAGAGAAGTTTGCAGGGTGGTTGATTTATGTTGCCTTATGAGGCCTCATTCAGGAAGGATTTTTGCCTAAGATGAGACAAAGGACTAGGGCCTGTTTCAGTACTTAACTTCTGGTAGACACTTAAGTCTCTTTGACTTTAATATTAAGCATGTGCTTAAAGACAGACATAAAACGCACTAGCATCTGTAGGAATCTTTCCACTGACTTTAATGGCCTTTGGATTGCACCCTGATACCTCAGCTCAAAATAGCTGTTATTACAGTAATAAATGATTTGTAAAGCCATTCTTTTGAATAGGTACATTTATACTATGAAATCATAATAACTTCTTTAAAAACTCTTACACTGCAAATTCATACATTTGGGATAATTGCTCTCCTCTTCATTAGGGCTTCACACTTCTGTAGCACTTTCCAGTCCAACAGTTTGAAATCTCATTATGGATTTAGATAAGTATTTCTACTCCCATTTTACAGATAGGCTATAGGAGGTGGAGAGAGACAATGGGCCTCATCCAGCGTGGGAAGCTTCCCATTGACTCAGGAGGGTGCTGGACCCTAAGGTCCAGCCTTCCAGAAGATATATAAGCACCTACTTCACATCAAAATCTATGGAATTAAGTATCAAAAATCTTGTGCGTATTTAGCCCGAAAAGTCATAGTCCACTAAAGGGCAAGAAGTCAGAGAAAGGTTTTGTTCACAAATTACTCTCCACTGATCTATCAACAAAGTAATTCTTCTGCAATATTCTAGCAATTCTGGCACAGGGAAGTGAGAATGGTGTTCTAAGATCTTAGTTAATGTCAAGCACGAATCAATGAGTGGCACCCGGATCCAAATCGGAAACGCTCCCTAGTCTGGGGAGGAGGGAAGACCAAGGGGATTTGGTTGGTAAGAGGCCTTTTAGGAAAGCGCAATGGCTTAAGCGGGGCCTCATGGCACTGTACAATTAGCTACTTTCTAGGCAATTTTTGATGGGGAGAATTCCTAATTGAAGAAATGGCAATTTATAAGATTGGACTGAAAGCGCTAGCCTTCCTACCTAGATATTTTAATACTTGTATAGCACCCAGGGTCCTGAGCAAGGATCAGTGAAGTCAGAAATGAAATGAACCTTTGTGAAATCCTGCTTTGGTTGTTTGAATTTCAAATACCTTCAGAGTTCAGGTAACGCACGGATCAAGCATGTTAGTCTGAGCCCATCTCTAGTTAAAACTCTCCTCTGCTCATCAATCTCATTCATTCATCAACATACAGGTTAGCCTTTAAACATATGGCAGTCAATGAATGCCACTCACAAACCTTAGAAAATAACTATGCAAGCAACATCAGTTTAAAAATATGCAGCTAACTGCTGGAAGCTATTAAAACCCAAATAAACAAAAGAGATTATACTTCAAAGAAATGTCAACAGTTTTTCCTCTCCTAGAACAGAGCAGTTTTCTTTGCTTCTATCCCCAGCCACATCTGGAAAGTGCTTACTGCTTTACACATCTCTAACGATAAAATTAGTTTATTGATTTTTCAGAATTTCCTGATAGATTTATGCAATTTCCAAAACAAAGGTGGACTCACATCCCAGCAAAAAAAACCCTGGTTGTAACTACAAAGAATTCACAAAATCATAAATACACGAAGTTATGCAAAGGAACAAAACCAGTCACTTGCTAAATAATGCTGTGCCTCTGTCACTACTGTTAGATAGCAAGAGATTGCAATTTAAATTAATTCCTTGTATATGAATGGAAAAAAAAAGTATCTTATGGCTAATTATGGCTAGTGCAAAGTTGAAATGAACCTTCATTTCCAAATAAATAGAAAGAGATTTTAAAATGAAATCTGCTTCATGGAAGGAATTAAGAAAAAAAAAGAATCATAAATCAGGACTACAGATTCAAAGAACTAGACAAAAATTAGATCTATTAGAGGTGTCTGCAGCCCTAAGTAACTGACAATTTAGTCTCTAATTTCCACGATAGTAAATTGCGTCATTTTAGGCGGTCCAAATGTTGGATTTTTAATTTGCTTAAAATTTCACATTTGTAGCAGCCAAAACCTGCAAAGACTGTTAATTTGATTTTGATTTACAATTAACTAAGCAGTAGCAACTTAGCCTATACAGAAGACTGCCAAGAAAAATGATATCTTTGGTAAATTACCAAGGATCAAAATGTGGACAACAGATTTCTCCCCTCCCACCTCCCCACCCCCCCGACTATTTTTAACTAACAATGATGGTTTTGATAAAGTATTTCATAGAAAATATATTGACAAGGTGAAAATTGTGCAAAACAGTCCAGAATTTCAAAAGTAGCAGTATATGTTTAAAAGAGACAAAACCCCCCTAAAACAATGTAAGCATTAAGTGTACAGTAAGTGCTCTGTAGTCAAATAAAAAGAAAATAAACTCTAACAAGACTGCTGCAGAATGGGAAAAAGCAGGTCCAGTTTGTTTATTTATAAATTGGTAACAAGTAGATTCTTTCGCACTAACTAAACGAGACAGTAATTATAAACACAGATTGGTTAAATTCCCTGCACCCTATCAAAGGAAATGAGTTCCTCTCTTTTCCAAACATTGTCATTTGTTTATTGAGCCTCTTTTGGGCTTGATTTCATTAAAAACGATGTAAAGTCCACATCTGCAACCCCCCAAACAATGTTAACCTTGTTAAGCTGATCCAGAGTCCTCATTACAAAAAAATTTGCAGGCAACATAACCAAGCATTTTAAAAGGGAGCCACTGGAATACAGAGCAAAGAATTTGGATTATTTTTGTTCCATTACAGAAAACTTATATTGCTATGCAATAGAACAGGAAGCAAACAGTAACCGCCTCAGTAGTTCTGGATAATTAGTTACCTAAATTCTCTGAGGTGAACAAAATGTACTTAGATGGGAGAACATTACTGCTTGTATGCTGAAATAACAGAGTAATCTTGGTTAAAATGAAAATCACAAATACAGGAGGAAAAAGTCATGCTTAAAATCATTAGTCTTTATCAGTAAAGTACAACTGAGTTCCTCATTAAAGTAACAGTTTTATTAAAAAGGGGATGATACTGCTTATATTAGCTAGTGTCAGATATCAGATTTCAACAAACTTTAACACTGTAGACGCTATTAAAACATCATTATTAGAGTTGCCATGCTTGAATGATTTGAACTAAAGTGAATTTCATGTATTTATTGGAAGACAGCAATAATAAATCCTGGAGCTCAAGCTGGTAAGAACTGACCTGGACCATGCAGACAAAAAGTTAAGAAGTTTTGCCCCCAGAACTGCTGGGAGGGGGGTTAGCGAAACTCAGCCCCTGTGCCTGGCACCACTTAAATCCTGCCTGAAAGAGGTGACATGGGACTGAGGTGGTCTTGCGCCAAGGAGGCCCCATGCACCAATTCCGTACCTTCTCCAAGATGTGCTTTTGAGCCTGAAGAAGTGCCAGGGAGATGCTCTTACACCTGGGGTATGCACGTTGGCCTCACAGTAGCATGGCCAAAGCAGAAGAGCACTAAGGGGAATTACCCCTTCTTGGGGCAGGTCCCTCTGTCCCCAAGGGTCCCTCTGCCACGACTGCAGTGTGCCAAGAGGTGGGCGCGGTTAATGCTTGTTCCCATGACTTAAGAGAAAAATGCACACTAGGGCAGTGGGATCAAAGACAGAGTAATGTGCATCACCTAATGCTCCCGGACCAATTAGCCTGACAAACTACAGATGCCTTCACAGAACACATTGTATTTATTTACTGATTCATGGCAGCGCTGAGCAATTTGCTATTGCACGGCTGCTTTCTCTGGTCAGGTAAACGCCGGGTATCTCCCACCTATGCTCAAGGCCTATCAAGGAAAAACAATCAGGTTCCCAAAAGGCAAATCCTCTTTCTGTCATTGTTCCTGCCCTCCTAATGTTCCTGCTGCCTGGGATCAGCTCCCTGACCCGGTGCAACTTTTTCATATGCAATCTGCCTAAAAATCTGATTTATGGCAGGTTTGCTCCTAATCTCACTCAGGTTCTCAAATGTGGCGAGTACTTTGATAAAATGAAGATAGTGTTTGCTACTCTTGCACTCTGCCACTGTTTTATGATGCAAAATAGAAATGCTTTTGGTTTTTCTATATTATAATTAGAATAAAAATTTAAATATATCTGAAGTTTATATTAAAAATAAAATAAAGAAGAACAATCAAGAAGAGGGGAGAATATTAACAACTCATTTTGATGTCTTTTGGTATATTATTCCCTCTGAGTCCTTATGTGTAACTTTAAGCCTGACCCGATACTGAGATTTCCAGCTCAGCTTGTCACAGGGAATTTGGGGCAATTAATGTCTTGAAAGACTGTACTTTTAGAATAATCAGGTCAGGAACTTTGTCTTTCTAAATGCTCTGCTGTTTCTCAGGAATATCTGAGCATTCTTGAAATAATAAGTTACAGTAACACTGGGCCAGATCCTCAGCTGGTGCAAAGTTAGCTTTTCTTCATTAACTTCAAAGGAACTATGCTGATTTACACCAGCTGAGGTAAGATGTGGCCCACAGTGTCCAGGTGGATTTAAATCATACACATGAGAAATACCTCAGTACATCCAGGTTTGTACTGAGGTTGAACATAAAAGGCCCGGGTAGCGGGAAATCCATCCCTTTTTATTTTTAAATGCTCAAATGTTTACCAGCTGACCTTCCCCTTTACTGCAGATCTGGGAATCAAGGTGCATACAATAAAGTTCAAACCAATCAACTGCTTTCAGCTGTTCTTGTGCAATGAATTTTTAAACATTTGATCATTAAGACCAATCTATATGCAGGTCAGTTTTCTGAATAGGATGGGAACAGTTTGGGAGCAGATGCCAGGGCACTGACTCATGAAGAGGGACTGCTAAAGCAACACAGAGAGTACATTTATCTTGGGCCACCCATCAGGTGAACACTACCAAGACCATCTCTTTGCTGGATGGATGCACAGATCAAACCAGTTAATCTCTAGTAGAGCGCCTTTGTTAACTGAACAGCGGTGCAACGGCAGTGCAGTGCTCACCGGCAGCGTTAAGGTGGTTATCTTACTGCAGAAAAACTTCTCTGCAGTTTTTTGGTCTTTCTCCAATTGGTAAATTCTCTAGAAATAGCACTCCTTGCTGCTATTTACTTATTTATTCTACAAAATTGCCTGGCAATTGCTCATAAATACGTGGACAAATTTCAGCTATGACTGTGTGATATATGCACTTCCAACACCTAGTCCTCTTAATTCACAGAGTTTGTGGCTCAGGCCATTGATCCCAACCTCTGAATCACTTCAGTTTTATCAGTAGGTCACTGGCTGTACTCTAAAGCCCACATTCACCATTCCAGACACATCGTTGCGTACCTGGGTCATGCCCTGCCCTTTCTGAGCCCTGCTGGCTCACCTGGCCCACCTAGAGCGGAAGGTACTTGGAGGTCTCTCATCCAAGGGTCTTAGACAAATGTAGGGAGAAGAGCAGATGACTGACACCAGTCGTGCTCAGAAGCACATTAGACACTCTGCTAACGAGTGGTGTTGAAACGGAGGCACAATTTAAGCCTTTTGTTTCCTCAAGATGCATACACAACGTATCTCGTCCTTATTTTAAAGCCCTCTGCCTTCGAAGCTAAGGGAGAAAGCAGGCCAATCCTGGTGGCACTAGGGTTATTGTCCATTTTTAGTTATTATATCTGTAGAGGGGATGATCGCTGAAGCTTGCCTGATTTTATCAGGTATCTTAGAAGCAGGCCTTTGAAGGCAGAGCTGCTATGCTGAAAGCCCATTCCTAATGTTATACAGGAATGTTTTGCAATTTGCCTAATCTATATGTTCATTGATTGGACTCCATTTTCTTCCAGTTCAGTGCTCATGGTTGTAATGCACATGGTCACTTTTGTACAGACGTCTTTGCCTGCAGACTTTGTTGCATCTAAACAAAAGCATCCAAACACCATCCAGCTAAGCCACCACATTTGTGCCTCTGGAAACAACAACAAAAACATCAGATGGGTCAGACTGATGCATTTGCTTTGAGAATGCAATTTACTAATCACAAACCTTTTCTTTCTTTTCAATTCTACAGGTACTTTAGTCAAGGCATGTAGGCAATTAATTACTCAAATATATTCCCAACCACCACCTACTTGCTCTTAGGGCTAAACCTGATCTCTTGGAAATGTCAGCACTGGACTTGAACTACTTGGAGAATTTTAACAGAAAGGTTTTTTTGGAGGGTATTTGCAGGTGCTGAAATCTGCCGAGGTTTTTGTAGCGTATCCAGGCACTGTGATATGCTGGTAGCCAAACTAGAGAATATATGTTCGATGCAAATGATAGCATTTGGTTGAATGATATGACGTGTTACTGCAGGCTGACTGAAAGCGTACTTGCAACCGTACGAAGCAACAAGGAATAGGAAACAGAAAGTTGAAGGTGCAAGCCTAATTCTAATGCTTGCCGAACACATCATCTTGGCAAGACACCCAACTTGTCTGTGCCTCAGTTACGCTGCCTGAAACGCTCAGATAATAATAATACTTAATCACCTTTGAAAAGAAGTGAGAGATCCTCAAAAAAACAGCAATAAGTGTGAAGTATTCATTATAATATTAAAAACCAGATGGCCAAAGCAGAGATCCAGTTAAAAGGACTGCACAGAGTTATAAGCAACCTCTTGCTGTGACGTATGCGCTTTACGATGTGCATTCCCTCAGACAATACATGATGAGTCGGCTGCAGCAGTTTATGTTCTGGATTAGAGCATACGCATAAATAAAGCTACATTTTTATGTGATCCCAACAAATAAATGGGAAGCACGGACAGGAATGTCTAGCTGATGGAAAAATGAGACACCACAAACAAACCACAGCTTGATGATGAAAAAAAGGGGTCTAAGATTTATATGGCACAGCTGGCTATGTGTAGTGCTTTTGTAAGGCTACAGCATCTGGTCACTTGTTTTAAATGTCTGAACAGATAGAGGCCTGAACCTTGCACAACTGTGGAAAAAGAGGCAATGTTTCATAGTAAGCCACGCAGCCACACATTGCACCATGCCCTGGTGCACATGGAGATCTGCCTGACTTCAAAGACCAGGTGAGAAGGGAGGGGAGTCTCCCTCACTGCTGAACATGTCTGTCCGACTGCACATCTGTCCTGCACTCAGGACAGCATGCACATCCATGCACCTACATCCCTCTGAACAAGCTGTGCCAGAACTGGAGCATCGAAAACTTCGAAAACAACATCCAAGCACAACTATAATTGACAATTTTACCGTCTCCTTTCTGTATCTCCACTGATTTCAGTGGAGTTATGCTAACTTACACCACTGGAGAACCTGGCCCACTGTCTTTCAGCAGCTCTAAGAAACCACCCAAACCCACCCTAGATATCCCTTTGTGAACTAACACAAATGGTGCTGCTTCATCTGTAAAAAAAAGGATGAAAGGATAAAGCCTGTTACAGAGAGAAGAGGAGCTGGACCATCTCCATGCTTTACTTGCAGAATACTCGAGCCTTCCATTTCTAACAGATGATATTTGTACTCCAGTGCTCAAACGGGACATTGCGCAATGAGTTGTGGGCAGAGCAGGCTCCCAGCCGTGGCGCGAGTCCCTCAACAGAAGGAGAGAGCAGAGCTTGTTGAGCTGCAGAGCAGCACCATGGCAGCAGTGGGGATGGCCAAAGGGTGGTAACACGGGAGGAGGGCAGGTACATTTTATGTTTATGTTTGAAAAAAGTCCATGGAAAGTAAAGAGGTTGAATGACAAGAAGAATAAATAAGGTGCCTCCTTGCTCCAGAGCACAAATTTCTCCTTTGCAACAGCAGGAACATACTGAACGCAACTAGCTAAATCCCAAATTTCTGCAAGCTGTTGCATTCAATGGAAGAAGTTTCTAAGAAATAAAATTTTTCCACAGCTTTTAAACCTGCCATGCTCTCACTGGAAAGGTAAGATGTGGTAGACACAACCTTTTATTTTTAAAAGTCTCACAAAACCCCAAAGGTTTGTGCTCCCTCTGTTGGATTTAGGAAAGAGATTTGGTTTGGTTTTGTTTTCCCCACAAATGCCATCCTTCATTTTGTTCTGACATCAGTGGAAGGACAAAAATGCATTTGTGTGACGAGATGTTATTTACACTGAAGTTTCTCTTGTTTAAACAAGAAAATGGACGTGCTAATTTCAGCTCCATCCCAAATGCAAAGAAAATGAATAAACATTTAATAAACCAACTGCCAAACCGGAGGAAGATTAAAGTATTTCAGTACTGCTGGAGGAAATACCACAAGCAAATGGGGGATAGCACCACACACACAGTTATGTCACAGGTATCTGAGTGTCCCACACAGTCTGTGACATTGTTCACCAGTACACAGAAGCTTACATACTCAAAAGCATGTGTTGCTCATAGTGTTTGTTATTGCATCTACTTCCCCTTTAGCAAAAAGAAAAAATTGGATAAAATGAAAAAGCCCAGTTGCAAAAATGATCTAGATGAGTATGTGTCTGAGAAGATAGAAGACGAGTAAGAAAAAAAGCGTGACAGAAGGATGGATCACATTATTGCATTTTTTTTTCCTTTGGTGTTAATTATTTACAATATATGTTTCTTATCTACAATCTGTTTTTCACTGTATCTTTATTCAGTGCAAGGGAGCCCTGATCATGGTGGGTTTTTAACTGCTACTGCAACACAAATATTAAAATATGATATCAGAGACACTTGTTCAATTATTAATTTTGAGGAGAGAGAAAATGAAGCCCTTATTTGTAAAATATGAAATTGTTTTGGCTTAAATGGGACTAATGACTTAGATGCTCATTGGAACAAAACATCTGCACTCTGGCCCTGAGAGGAGGCTGAATCCAAGGTCTCTGGGGACTAACCCATGGCCTTACCCAACACTCCCAGTTTAAATGGGGGAAAATTGATAGATGCAGGCAAGACACGAGGCAAGGCTGCATGTCAAGCATACTATTGGGTTTGGTAGCCTTGAAAGTAAAAGGTGGCTTCCCAGCTTGCATCCCTAACCACAGACTAAGGGAACACATTAAGGAAAAACTACCAGGCTATATAGCTCTTATTTAATGCAGCTGTGGAAAGGGTGGCCAGCTGACCTGCAGCTCTAACGTACTTGACAGCAGCACCGGTTTGGCATGCGCTGTTGGAACTGCTGGCTCTGCGTCGTCCCCCTCCCTGCCTGGCTGAACTTGTTTGTCGCTGGCTCCCAGCCCGAGACTTGTGACACTGCAATTATGCCGGGGTGGCGTGTGGAGTCTATAGATATTTTTGCCACTTTGCCAAAGCTAGAAAAATCCTGACTGAACTGGAGCAGGAAAACAATTTGCTGAAACATCACCTGGAGCAGGAAGTTATTAGATGCTTGAGTGACTTCTAGAACAGAAAACTATGTATGAATATGTACACAAGGCAAAACAGATGTTGTCTTGACCTCTGCACACTGGAATCTTATAGCCGCTCTGTTTACTCTCTGCTGTCCATAATGCATCTTTAAGCCAGGTGCTGCCACTTATCAGGTATCTACATCTCTTGTTTAAACAAATGTTAACTGAACTTGACAGCAAAGGGGACCCCTGCAGCAAAATCGGCAGAAGACAGCTTTAAAGCTACCTTCAGTTCTTACTCCTGAAATAACTGAAGTTTTGTGTGACTATGTAAGGAATGAGGGTAGAAAGTTAAACTTTTGACCCCTTCTCCATGGGATTTCATACGCCGCCTGCCTGGTTCTCTGCTGGGGCGTAAGGCTCAGCTCTGCAGGCAGGAGGAGAGCTGGTGTTCAGAAGCTGGCAGGAAGGGTGCCATGGGCTCTGTTCCCTGCCCACCAGCTTCTCCAGGGTCCCTTGAAGCAGCAGATCCCTTCTATGACTATCATTGCAATTACTGCTTGCATCACAGCCTACTCCTTTGTCTTGGTTTCGGCTGGGATAGAGTTAAGTTTCTTCCTAGCAGCTGGCATAGTGCTGTGTTTTGGATTTAGGATGAGAATAATGCTGATAACACACTGATGGTTTAGTTGTTGCTGAGCAGGGCTTGCACTAAATCAAGGACTTTTCAGCTTCTCTTTTATCATTATTATTATTTTTTCCCTTCCTTTTCTGTCCTATTAAATTGTCTTTATCTCAGCCCATGAGTTTTACCTTTTATTTTATTCTCTCCCCATCCCACTGTGGGGGGAGTTCAGCTGCCTGCTGGGTTAAACCATGGTGTCCTTGCATCATAGTGGCTGCTTGCACCATGGCTATAGCTACCATCTTCCCCCAGGGCCATGTCCTTGTCACCACTGGAGAGAGCTACAAGCATGCGCTGTTAGCCATGTTGTGAGTCTGGGAGCTGAACACTGACTCCTCCTTTTCCCAACCTCACAGCAGGGCATCTCTTTCATTTTTTCATTTGGGTTTTTTAGCAGTGACAACTTACACAAAAGCTTTAGGGCAGGACAAGGCCAGAGTGCATTAGTGCTTGGTGAGGCCGCAGTGAGATCTTACACCACGTCCATCATCATCTCCATGGCAGCACAGCATCTCCACCAAGGGCTGCGGGTTTCAGCCATCCCCATGCTCCTTTGGGAAATCATACAGCCGCTTGCGATAGGTGTGAAATTAAACTCTGTCACCTCTTTGTTAAGGGCAGCCCTATAACTGTTCATCCCTGAAGCAAAGACAACGAGCACTCAAAGGAGGTTTTACAGACAGCTTTTGAACCTTACTCCTTCCCTCTCTCCTCCCAGGTCCTGGTGCACACAGTGGGTTCTTCAGACCCCCACGAGGTCCTGCAAGGGATTAAGTTGCTGAAGCTGAGGAACCACCACCACTAGCAAGGAGGTTGGTGTGAGGGGTTTGCTATCAGTGGGGAGCCAGGCAGCATGGTCAAGACAGAACCAACCCACGCTTATCAAAACATATGTGCTGAAAAGCGCCCCAGTTTCAGGGCTGGTTTACAGCCTTTTTGTTGCCCAGTGGAGGACAGTTTACAGGAACCAAGCACAACTATTTCACCCTCCAAATGCTGCAGAGGAAATAAACACTCCTCTTATCACAGCTAACTTTGAATGGAAATTGGTC
This sequence comes from Gorsachius magnificus, assembly GCA_034008185.1. Lineage (NCBI taxonomy): Eukaryota > Metazoa > Chordata > Aves > Pelecaniformes > Ardeidae > Gorsachius > Gorsachius magnificus. Next base: position 5,628,845 of record CM067090.1, read on the forward strand.
TTCCGATTGATTGGATTCAGTTTTTCTTAAGTGTCTGTCATTAACTCCTCAAACCCGCCTCAGGAACTCGGAGACAATCCAGCATGCATTACATAAATACCTATATCTGTATTTTTGTCTACTGATCAAACTATCTGTGTTTATTTTAATTAAACACGGATAAAGGCCATAGCAAATAGGTACTGGTAGCACTGACAGCTGTGAGAGAGAATGCTGAAACTCTGCCAGGATCCTGCTAATCGGCTGCTTATAGAGAGTTTAGGAAATCCTTAAAACTGGAGGGCGAGGGATTGGATTCAGCATTAGAGGTAAAGCTCTGAAGTTCATTTCAGAAAACTGAGACAGGTTCTCATGTAGAACCAAGGGAAGACACTTTTCTAAACTTTACAAAATGGGAAATAACGTTAGCCTTTCTTATTCTAACAAAAGAATAGCTCTATCTAGTAAAAAGCTTGTAACTGTCCCCCAAAATGTCTTTTGGATATCAAAAATGGTTGTGGGATGAAATTGAAGTACTTTTCTGCAGTCTGGGAATGCTGCTGGTTCACAGCTAGAGCTTGATGCCCAGGCTCTCTCTTTTGCAGCTTCAGTGAGCTGTGTCTGCAAGTGATTCCAAGCGCAAAGTTAAAGGTCATTAAAAAAATAAAACATTTTGCCCCTGCCGAGGCTCACGGTGTGTACATGCTGAAATAATCACCTGGAGAAAAATATTCAGTTAAACTATATCTTTCTGTCTTACATCCTTCGCTTGCAGCCAGTCCTTTACCCCCTGTCACTTCATCAGAAGACAGGAAGGGAAGAAAGATCAGGTCAAATACCTCCACTATCACACAGAAGACAATTTCTAGAACTCATTCATTCCCAAGGTTCCTTCCTTAATGCCTTGCAGAAAGGAGGTCTGGTATAGCGAGACTGCACTTCTTTCATGTAACACAGATGCATACAAAGGAAAATCCCATTCACAGTACGTTACCTGATCTCAGACGGTAGTGGTGGACTCAGCACATTGTCCAAAATGTACTAAATTACTGCTGAAGCTGAATATTCTGGATATACAGTATACACACATACTGTGTATATATATACCTTCCTGCCTTTAGCTTAATAAGCACCCCCTTTGTTCTGGTGCAACAAGTTTATTTTGGGGGTATCTACTGATGCATGCTCACAGATTTGTTATACACTGGGGCAAACATTCCTATTTAGGCTGGACTACTCAAGCCTTTTCTTGTTTTTCCAAGAACAAAACAAGGCATACAATTTATTGGGGAAAAAAAATCTCTTTCAATGGTATTGGGAGGACTGGCATTTTTCTAAAACATTTAACTTTTTTTCCCAGTGTATTTGGATGTACACACAGCAATAATGTGCTGCAAGTCTGTCTGGTATCAGAGTTCGAAAGTAATCCCAACCTCTGAGACTACAAATTTTCAGCAAATACCTTTGCAGAAGGTTATGCTGCTCATCTCAAAGAATCCTCAGGCTGTACAGAATTAGCAGCTATGTATGCAGAACCGCTAATCTCTGCTTTAATATAACAGCAATGAACAGGAAGAAATACGCCAAACTCTGAATAACAGTGATCACAGAAAGAGGCAGAGACGCCTTTTCCATTGAAACCCCCAGGCTGAAGTTAGGGAGAGCAGAGACATGTTATGGAAAATGTACCGTGCTTTCTGAGCATCAGAGGTTTGAAATGTTCTGATGAAATGGAGTCTCATCTGGTTCCCTCCATCACACTGTCCATTTAATCCTGGCTGGGAAGGAAGGGGGCTGGTGAGAGTTTACTCACCCTCTGGCTACCAGAACAGACTGTGGGAGATGGCTTGTGTAGCTGTCAAAGAGAACAAGAAAGTCTGTAACGGACAATATAGTGAGCAATGCCTCAAAACAGAGGCCAGCTCTAGGCCAGAAAGGATCAAATATTAGGCAGATGAAATGGGTTGGTTTTGAGGATGCGCAGACTTCAAACATGGCAGTCTAATTCCTTATGCGATAAACTCTGAAGTCAGCAGAACTACAGACTGCCAGGAAAAAAGCATCAGTAACACTCGGGAGGTTTTCAGAACAGGACAGCTTGTTCCTGCTGCAAGATGTGGGAACAATAAACGAACTCAATCATTTCAGTCTCTAAACCTGTCGTTACCTGCCCTGCTGCTGATAGTGCTGTTATCTTGTTACTTCTGCATGCGTACTTCCTTCAAGGATTTTAGTGTTACAGCTCTGAAAGGATATCTGGTTTGCTTAAGCATCAGGAGACTAAAAAGCTAAACCGAAACAAAAACCACACCTACAATGAGAAGAAAGGAACCATGCATTTCAATGACTGGGAGCACATACACTCCATGTAGACCTGAGTTAGTTACAGAGCAGCTAAGAAGAGCACTAGATCCACTGAAAGTGTATAATTTACCAACCATTGAGGCTTTGTTAATATTCCCCTTTTACAGATTTTTTTTTTTCCACTGGCTGATTAGCTAATTAAAGTTGTAGGCTGTTTCCTTTCAATCAGAACTGTGAGCGTGTACCAGGTGCCAAGCATCATGACATGCAGAAAGGCAGATGAGCCTGGAGAGATGTAGGGGTACAGAAGAGGCTCAGTCCTACTAGATTACCCCACTGGCAGCAGGCTCACACATTGGGTTTGCCCATTCACCCTGTCCTGGCATGAGCTTCATTACACCTCACTGTGAAAACAACCCAAACACCATGGAAAACCAGTACAGCACTGGGTGTAATGGTCAGAAACACAAAGATACCACTGAAAAATTTGCACCAGCTTCATGTAAGCATGGTTGTATTAGCCAAGAGGAACAGCAACCTCTTGGTTAGCATCCCTTGGAGCAAACTTGTCTCCAAGTTTAGTTGGATGTGCTGGCACGCGAGTAGAGAACTGAGCCCAATCCAGCTGGGCACAGCATCTTCTAACCTGAAAATCCTTACTGACATCTTCACCTGGAGCTGTTCACTGTGTTCCTAAGAGAAAAGTGGGTTTTCATCGTTAGCAAGAAATGATCAATAAAGAACTGATTCACAACCCTTCATAGATCAAAATCAGCACCAAAATAGGTATTGTATCCTGTGCTTGTACAGCACTGCTTCTGCACAAGAGAAGGAAAAAATCTGGGAGCTCTTTGGGACCAACTGAATCAATGCTTTCCCTGTTGTGTTACCAAGCAAATAAACCTGGTACCTCCCGAGTAAGGTGACACAGATCGTTGGGCTGAAAGATGATTAGAAGGTACTTGGTTAAGATTCAAATGTTCTTGGTACACTTAAAGGTACCTGGTTAAGATTTAAACAGAAGATGTGTTTTCAAAATCCGTGTTCCCAGTTAGGAATGTTACATCTCAATTCTAAAAAAGGTTTATAGGTAAAGAAATAATAGCACTTCCAAGACACATTTGTCTGACTTAAAGAATACAACTGGGGCATGATCGGTAACAGGGTGAGCGAAGGTAAAAATTTCCCACTCCTCTTCCGAAATCACTGGAAATTGTTGTTTAAATACAAATTGGCTGAGTTACCAATTAAAACAAGTTGGATTGAAAATGGCAATGTGGTATAAAACAGAGATACTTCTGATCCACTGGTAAGGTGACCAAAGAACGAGATATCAGAGGGGAAATGATCAAGGCAAGGCAACCTAAGACTTCCAAATTTAAGGGTAAGCTGTGAAGTGCTTTGCAGTGGGACAGAGAAGCCTTTAAATATTTAACTTATAGTAGTTTTAAATGCAGATTGGGCTACATTTTCTTGGCATCACAGAATTTTTTTCCATTTCAAGGCTAGCAAACCTCCTGGAATCTTACCAATAGCCATGAAATATTTAAAAATTGAGTAACTGTGGTAAGAATGTGCATAGCTGATAAATAGGAAGAAAACATTTGGACTCTCTTACAGTTAGTCCTAGTGTTTCACAAATTTCTTTATCTAAAATTATGGCAACTGGAAAACCTAAGCTAACATTAAAATGTTTAACTAAGAGTTCAAATACACATATTTTATACAGTGGTAGTAATATTTCTTTTGCCCAATGGAGCTCACAATGCTAGTTTGCTTACAACCAGAGGGATCCAAAAAGAAATAATGCCAAAACGCTAAGCATATTTCTAAAATATTTTTTCCGCTAAAATGTATGCCATTCCAAAAACATGTCTGAGTGGTTATATTTTGGGTGAGGAACAAAATCATAGAAAAAGTGTCAAATACATCTTTATACTACAATATTTCATGGTCTATTATATATGTAAGATGGTTATTTACACAAACAGAAGCTTAATATATACAAAAGGCAAGGGGGAAAAAGCTTATATTTAGGATTTCCTAGAGAAAACCAGCAAAGCTGCAGGTAAACTGGTTAAGTCATTTAGGTCAAACTGGGTCATCAGGCTGGCTAAATCCTGAGCTGGCATCACACCAGTGCGAGACTTCTCCTTCTTGTACAGAAGCTTCCACATTCATTGGACAGACATATTTAATTTTGTACGCTCATCCAGTTCATCACTTCTGATTTTTAATCAAGACACTGGACACAGGCGAGGCAACTGCCCCCTCCACAGTTCATGTAGGGGCTCTTGCTTTGATTGCATCAATCAAATCTCAAAACTATTCATTGCTCTCAGGTGGAGCTGGAGCCTGTGCATCCCTGAGGGATCAATTCGCCCTCCCTGCCTCTCCTGAAGGTTGGTAAGATTGCGATGGCGCTGCGTGCGTGACAGCCCCCTGTAAATCCTTGTGCTTCACCTTCAGGGAGGGACACTTTGCAGATGCACACAGTGCAGATTCACTGCCTGTCAGTGTGCTCAGAACCCACCTCCACCCCCTGCCCTGGGAAGGGCGCTGGTCCCATTGATAGGTCCCCAGTTCCTGACTTGCCCAGGATGCTGAGCAATCCCTGCTACCAGAAGTTTCTGTGGCTGCAGATTTCCTCCTTATTAACTCAGCTCAATAGGTAACATGTGACTGCAGGAATTTTGGCAAGGGAATTAGGAGTTAACATAAGAGAGAGCAGAGGGAAAAGGTTACAAGGGCTAATCTAAAGTGACGCTAAAGGTTTTACATGGCTATGACTAAAAAGGAACTTGTAAATAGTGGGTTTGATAGTCTTTTCCGAGGTTTATAAATGACACTTCCTCTACTTCACCTTAATGCAATAGTAACGCAGATTTGATATGCTACATTTTTCTAGAAATCTTGCAGGACACTGAAAGCTGACTATATCCTATTCATCCTTTCTGCATGCAGAAAAGTATGTTCTTGAACTTTTCAACATTTTCCATTTGGGGGAGTAGAAATTTCTCCTCTAAGAACTAATTAATCATTGCATGCTGTGAGGCACCTCTAATGTACAGATTTAACGAGACAAGCCTTCCTGGTTTAGTTTTTTTCCACCTTTGAATAAGTACTCCTTGACACATAAAAATCAAATATAAACAGCACTAGGACCAAAACCCATGTTCTTGGAACCGCACCTAATTTAGAACTGTAAGAACTTGGGAATGTTTATATTTCATCCCTAAAGTCTTCATCTGTTTATATCTAAACTGCAGTCTGAACTTAGACGCAACTACAAGGCTCAGTGAAATAGGAGAGTGTTCCCTTGAGCCATAGTCCTGGAAATCCACCATCTTTTTTCTTCATTAATATCTAATCCCCATTTAGTAAGAATTTAGCTACTTTTATCCTGATGTGAAACTTCAGGGCTGCCTATTTCGCTCTACTGCCTGCTGCTTCTAAATACAGCAGTGCTGGTGGCGGAGGTGGTGATTGTGAGTCATAAACACTCTGTCATTGTAACATGTCAGATTTGTCCAAAAGAAACATATTTTTATATCTTAGATTATTTTATTATTAGTTTAAGAAGGTTCGTTTAGCTCCTAGCAAAGCCACGAGGAAGAATTATGCACTTAAGCAGTTCTATCTCTGATGTGTAATGCCTTGCAGTCATTTAACATGCTGAGACAAACAAGAGAATCCCCAGAGTGCTCATCTACTACGGGACTTATTTCATACTGCATCAATAATGTAAATTGAGATGTGAAGATAGCTCCTTGTTTTTGTAAGGTATGATTACACCAGTGCAGACAACATCCACTCAACTTCACTGGAAACACTGAAGTCAGCTCTCTGATAAAAACCTGGCCCATTCTTTATCTTAACAGAAGAAAAAAAATTATACCATCAACAGGAAACTTTGGGGAGCAAACTGGCTTTGTCAGATCAGTTGTTTGCTGTGACGTTTGCCAAGCACCGGTGTTGAAAAGCCCAATGCAGGGGTTAATATTTCTCGCTAAAATGACTTCTGATATTAGTTTTTGTTCTTCTCAGTGACCTATGCTGGCCCGCATTTAATCACTGTGGTGAATGCTGATTCATATAAGTAGACCTCATACAAATGAAGTTGGCTGGATTTTTTGAGTCTGTAAGGGCTCACCCGTGAAACATTTGCATCATCTACCATGATGTTTTTGGCAGAAAATGGAGGTGACCAACAAACTCACTTTGGCTCAGTTTGACCTCTCATCTGCCCTAGTAGGACACACAGCATTACGTGAAGTTAACGTACTGGTGCAGTGCCCATATCTACTGTTGTACAATACATAGAACAAACATAAAAGACATCAATCAAAATCCTCAAAATGTCTTTTTCTGCCAAGATGCATAAACATTTCCTATCTCCCATCAAATTATTTTAATTACAGCTGCTGAGCTTCATAATTATTTTTAGCCAGGCTGGCTTTTCTGTTGTTATTGAACATATGATATGCAATATATTGCGTTTGTATGCCCTATTGGATTTTGTTATAGCAGAGCGACTCCTGTAGTTGAGACACAGAACTGGTTTTCTGCTATTACGAAACCATTTGAACTCTCGCTGGGAATTTTCCATCTTCAGTATCTTACTAAGATATGGTTTGAGGAGGGAGAAGGCAGAGAGAAAGGAAAATGTTGTATGCTCTCTCAGGTTGTTTCCTCCTGTAGCTTTCCCTCTTCTCCTTGAGATGTTTCATACTGATAAGCTTTTTTTAAAAAAATCCTATAGCTACAAAACAAACAAAACTGAAACACGATATGGACAGATTCTTACTGACAAGAGGAGCCAAATCACTTTTTTTCATGACTTGTTATAATCCAAGATCATAGAACCAGGACCTTTATCTTTTAATGATCTTTGTTTTCAACTACGCATCCTTAACTTTGCTTCAATTTAGGGTCTCTCCCTGCAGGCAATAAAACATAAGGTAATTACTGAAAGAAATAAAAAAAAGCAAGCTTGGCTTCAGCTGAGTAAAAACAATTGGGTTTCAAATATATACCAGCAAGAAGCCTGTATGTTTGAGTGCTACTGAAACACATGCCATTTATAACGCGACAACAGCGATACTCTTCTGAAAGACACTGCTAAATGTGCAAGTCACTTACCCAGGAAGAATTTGTGTTGCATTTCTGAAAGCAAAATTACAATAGCTGACAAAACATGAAAGTTTCATCATGGTGGATTAGAATGCGCACAAGGAATTCAAAGGAATTTATCGTTACTCAACATTTCAGCTAGCGCTCTCTTAGCGTGTCTTTGGGGAGCAGATTTGTCTCCGCACTCCATAGAAAACCCATGCACATAAAAAGGTTAGATTACAGAAACCTAGTAAATAATATAACAAACAGCTAGTTAGACTATACAGCCAGATGAGCAAATACGTGTTGCTCCTACACTACTGATCCCCAAAGAAAATGCGCTTTTCTTTCCCTCTAATACAACTGCTTCTTTGCCCGGGAACTTCCATGACATGAAGGGATTGGCAGCTGATTTTAAGATGTCTTGTCCCTCCTTGCTTGTCATGGACCATGCCTGAGCAGGTTTCTTTACGTTTCAAGTAACAGAGTGCTTGCAGATGTAAAACTTGATGCCACCTCTCCCTGTCAAGTAAGAAATGCTCTCAGCATTTATGATCTCCAAAGATCTGTCTAAAAAAGGGCAAGAAAAGTACACAGCTGATATTTCTTAGACATAAAAGGTTTAGAAAAATAAACCAAAAAAAAATTGTCCTGTTGGCTGAAAGGAGACACAATACCATTTGTTTTTGGATAAGATCAAGAAACAATTTAGCCACCTTAATTTATTATTAAGAATGCAGACACAGAAGAGGAAAGGGAGGACACTCAGTTCTCAGTCAAGTAAATACTAGTCAAAGGTACAGCATAAAAACCTTCGTGGTAGCTACAGAATCACAGGATACAAACAAACTTAGGAAAACAAACTGAATGAACTCCTCTAAGCTCCATCCTGCTGGAGGTGGGACCTTATCTAGTAGCTTACAGCAAGCTCACAGACATACACACTTCATACTGCAGTGCAAATGGGCCATTGGTTAGTAGACTTTTAACGTCATTGGCTTTCACTTTATTACTCCAAGACATTTTGATTAATAAACCAGAAAAAACATGGCAGCATTTTGTGCAGTCTTGTAGGGAATAGTTCTTGGCTTGTACTATACAACATTAGTACACATTGAGAGAAAACCAGCTACTGCTGCAAAGTTCAGAAGTGAAAAAAAGTTTGGAAGAGTGGTAAATAAATTTGAGAAAGGGTTACTGAAATTGAACAAGATGGACCATAAACCATCTGAAGGCAAAAATCTGAGTTAGAGATGTGAGTTTATATGAAGTTACACATCTAACAATTAAAACATGAAGACCACGCTCTCTAAATGTGGGACACTCTAGTTCTGAAGAAGACGTGGGTATGATCCATCCAACATTATATCCAAGTGTTAAGCTGTGAACTAAAGAATAAACTCATCCTAAGATGCTTAAATAGAAGTATACGTAGAAGGTGCTTTTCTGTATTTCAGCCTGCTATTACCTCTGTGAGAATACTATGTTGAGTTCTGGATCCACACTTAGAAAAGTACATTGAAAAATTAGGCAATTATAGTAGAAAGTCATAGGAAACATTAAAGAAATTGAAAAAGATGCTGTATCATGGAAAAGCTCATTTAGCCTAACTCCGAGGGGATCCCAGAGCAACTTTATCACAGTCTGTAGGAATTAGACAGATGCTCTGAAAGAAAGAAGCTGGAAAGCTCCCTGACAGCCAGGCCACTTCCCAGCCTTATCTCGGGTTGCAGTGGATCCTCTGTCTCTAGAAGTTTTTAAACTGTGATTTCAAAACTGAAACTTCCCTAAAAAATTTATTCCTGTTTCTGGCCTTTTTGGGCCCAGGTTGCACAGGAAGTCACAGCAGGTGGTCATTGTGGTCCCCTCTGCCCATACCTGTGATTTACTGCCCAGAGTCTGCAGTTCTCACTGATGATCCTGAGTATTTTTGACTTGCGAGAACCCAATTAAAAGACCATGGGCTGTCATAGCAACTCACACACGTCAGATGGGGTGGGTAACTGCCCCCAGCATCAGCAAACGCCTCACAGTGACATTATTCTGGGGTCAGTCTTATCCTTCTGCACATGGTCACCTTATTCTGCTCCCACTGGCATGCAGGCAGGTGCCACTTTCACTGCCTGGGATGTCTTGGCACTCAGAAAGACCTCAAATTTGTCCTAGATAAGAAAAATCTTCCACTGATCTCAGCCTCTCCTACCTAGCTACGGAGAATAACCTTCATACCATCTCCAGGAAAGATCCCTCCCATCCACCTCTTGTGAAAGCAAACAAATGAGGATGTGGCCCCACACCCTAATATAATATATAACATTTTTAATCATCTTACCTATGAAAACTGCAGTGTAAGCTTTTTTTGTCTCCTGGCTAGTTTTGTATTAATGTATTAGCTCCCTGCAACTCGTGACTACTTCCAGCTGGTGCCAGAGAAATAGGAAACTGTTTAGATGCTTTCTCCTGTTCCTACGGTGAAAAGCAAAGAAAGAAAAGTCGAAAGTATATTACAGTGAATTGAAAACAGGTACCTTTTATTAGTGTAGCTGATAGTGCTGTACAGTTCACTGTTCTTGTTTAATTGGGCTACATATTGATTTGATTGTGGCAATGAAAATAGATGAATGTTCCTTAATTACATTTTAAATTCAACTTACTGAGGCTGAAGGTGCTTTTGAAAATCACATGTCGCTGCTGGCCTCACTGCAACACGGCTTGACTTAAAGTTGCGCTAATACCAAGTGGTTATGCCCAATGCTGAACCAGTGCAAAGCCTTCATTAAAATAAAAAGCAGCTCCATAATGATATTTACATGACATTCAAAGTGCTCTTTGTTCTTACAATAAAATACATTCCAAATAATTCCACACTACCAGCCATAGTTCCTATTATTCAATTTTGCGATTTTTCTTAGGTAAGCAAAGTTTTTTTTGTAACATGTCCACTAATTACTACTTTTGTAAGGAAAGGTTCAGAAGTATTTAGACTCCTGGGAGAGTGAAGACAAATGCATTATAGAAATAATGCATTTAGCCTCCAGGAGTAACCCTCAGCTCACTTACAAAAGCTCTCGCCAGTCAAATCTACAGAACACGATTTGATTCAACTCTAGGGGAGGAAAGAGAAACACTTGCCTGCCTCCAAAGTTCAAGCAAAGATGCTTGAATTGCAGTTGCCAAGATGGGAGGTGGCAGAAAATGGAGGATTTGAATCTAGGGGGAGAATAAGTAAAAAAAATATTTATACATTCTGTCGTTCAGCTCTAATTGCTTCAAAGATTATTTATTTTTCATTTTTTTTTGGAAAATAGCTTGCAGCTTCTTAACATATTTTTCAAAGAAGGAGCTGGAAGGCATAATAAAAAGCAAGCAGGGATATGCTTTCTGAATAGACTGAAATAATTAATGTAAGAATGCTTCCGCTTGAGCATTTTTTATGAACAAAAAATACATTATTTTTGCTTTTAAATTGGAGATAATTTGTTACACGGAAGTAGTGGTTTCTTTAATCTTGAAATAATGCTAATTATAATGGTATTTGGAATCTGAATTTTTGCAAAGCTATTCCCTTGTTTGTTGCTGACATAACGAAGCTACTTAAAGACTTCAGGCGCTCGTGGCACAGTCCCACTTTGTTTGCCTGTTGTCCCTCCTCGGTTTCCCAGTCCCAGACCTCATTACTCTCTTGATTTGACCCTGTGTGGGTTTTGTCTTCCCTAGTGCACAGCCACTTCACAGCTCTTGGGGAGGACAGTCCATGCTCTAAACACCATTGTCTTACGCTTCCTTTGCTAATACCAGCTCCTTGCCAGAGAGCGACCAAAGCTCAGGGTCACAGCCTAAAGAAACAGCAAGGTCTCCCCACAGTACACTCCACCACAGCACATTTTCAGGACTAAGGTAGGAAAGTTTTGTCCGCTTATTTTCCACTGAAAAGCAGCTTTTACTTATTTTACTTTTGTCTACTGTGGGATTGCCAGGGAGCTTAGTCACGGAGCTGCACTAGGCACCTGCAAAAACACAGACAAAACCCAAACCTAATCTTTGTCCTAAAAACCTTAGAGTCCAAGTACCTCTGATCAGGTACATGGATGTACCTGGACACTCCCTTAGCATCCCTTTGATTTCAAATCTAGGTCAGTTTGATTTAGCACAGAGATGGTTGAGGTCCTGCACGCTCCCTTTGCATCGCACCTGGCAGCACAGAGGTGTTTGCCATGCTGTGGGGCCGCCCGGCGGGAATTCAGTAGGTGTATTTACCTTCTGGAAAGCAAATGCGGACACTTCCTGCAGCCAGAGTTTCATTTGGCAGAGGAACCGATGCTTATCCAGCAGGCAAGCCTACACTCCCTCGTCTCTAATCAGGGTTGTGTACACAAACAGGGACAACACGCTGCAGGTACATGTACGTGTCGTGTTCCTTTTTCCAGGCATCTTTCATTATTCAGCATGTTTTCACTGCTGAACAACAAATTGTTAGTGATGTAACGAGGCAGGAACATGTGTTTGGGTATGATGTGCTGCCTGCAAAGCCTGGCACTTGCTCTGCCAAGCTGCAGTTCCCCCGTTCGGCAGGGTCGAAGCTGCAGCTGAGACAGCAATGCACCTTACAGTGGTATTGAGAATGGGCAGATGAGAGAGCCTGCATTTGTCAAGGCTAGAAAGTAAGATGAAGATGACGATAGGCCATGTGCTTGAATCATTTTGCAGGGCCAGTATTCCCTCTCCCCATAAAATACAAACATAGTCTGGAACAGGGAGTCAGGTGAGGTCCCAGGTACAAATGAATTCCAGGTTCTAGACCCGAGTTACCAGCGGGCTGACAGTGCTATTCAGTGGGATCAAAGGAAAAGCAGGGGGCAGAGGGAATAGATTATAATGAGATTTTTTTAGCTGTGCTGAACTTGGTGGAAAGCAAAGCATCTGCAACGATGCCTCAGGAAAACAGGCCAAGCTTTTATTTTGACGAGCGTTAGCTAAGTCTGAAATAGGAAGATGGATAGACCTGTGGATCATCAGCATAGAGGTAGTAGTTAAATTTGTGTTTTCGATGAAAGCGGATAAGGCCAAGCCTCTAAAAGAAAATCAGTAATAGATTTGAGAGGGATGAACCAGCAGAAAACAGAGACATAAGACCAAGAAACAAGTTTTAAGAAGGATGGGGATGAAGGGTATTCACAGTTCAAACCAAGAGAGTCACAGGTTCTTGGGAGGTCACCAGGTGCATCCCTCTGCCCTACGGCAGGATCAATTATCCTTCTGTCTTTCCTCTCAGAAGTCTGTCTACCCTGCTCTGGAAGGCCTCCAATGGTGGAGATCCCACAAACTCAGCAGGCAGTCTACCTTAGTGCTTTATTATCCTGATTGTTATGAAAGTTTCCTGATGTCTAACCGGAATTCTTCACTGTAATTTAAGTCCATTATGTCATGTCCTTTCTATTATGCACAGATTGTTTCTGTCTTCCCTGATTCTGTTTCTTCTGTAATTACTTTCATGTCTCCTCTCAAGAGCTCATTATTTAGGCTAAACAACCTCGTTCATCCAATCTGTCCTGCTAAGTCAGGGTTTCTAGAGTTTGTATTCAGCCTCCTCTCTAAACAAGCAACATCTTTTCTTGAAGTAAGGAACCTAACCCAGGAAAAAGTGCTCCAACCGGGGTCTGTGGCAGCATTGAGAGAAGTGAATGGGCGATACGTCTCATGGGCGATACGTCTGTTTGAACACTGCAGTTTGGCAACTACCTTTATCACAGCAGGACGTCACCACTGACTCCCAGCCAGGCTGTGATCAGTGATGATCACAAATGAGTCAGTTTTTCCTCTGTGTAATTTGGTACCTTCTTATACTTAAATACCGTCAATTCACACCGATAAGACTTTCACTTCTGAGCTCAGCTGCATCCTGGGCAGGAGCCTGCTCAGAAAGACCATTCAGTTGAGGATACAGTGCATCTGGCCTCTGTATTTCTTACTCATTGATTTTTGATATTGCTTCTTTGGAGAAAATGACAACAAGCTATCAATCTAATATCAAATTATAATATCAAAATATTATCAGACTTTAATGCTTATTGCATCTGGGCCCAAAAGACATTTAAAATTTCTGTTATTTACAGACTTCTGTAAGTCTAAAAGATTCAGAATGACATTTTGAAATTTTTTCCTTTTTTAAAATTTTTTTTAAACTTTTTATTATTATTTATTTTAAAAAAAAAAATCTACAGAAAAGTGTGGATTTCTGACTCATGCAATGGCCCAGCATGACTTTATATCTTCACCAAACCGCTTGTCCCACCAGACACTCAGAACAGCAGCTTACTGTACTGGAGCAAAACAGCCCGCATGTACAGTTCCCCTTTTCTTCCTAGCGATTAGCTCTAGAAGCCTACTTCTGTTGGCAACTCTTGCTGCTATGTAATAATTTGCCAGCTACCAGCACCCCAGCATGCCTGCGATGGTGTAGCAGCACAATCATCAGTTTCTATTCTGCAGTGGCAGGCTGTGACAGGGAGTCTACGATTTCGGATGATTCTGGTGTCAACTAACTGTGACACTCCATCAAACCCTGCATCCTTAATGTCATGGAGAGTTACATCCTTTCATGGGTGATAAAGCATGGGCATTCTGACAACCCCGGCTGAAGTGTCCTCGCTGGCCTCGCTAGGCTTATGTCACTTCATTGTTTTATAACTTAAATTGTCTCATATTCAAAATGAGGATTCAATTTGAGATTTTATTGTTAACCTTTAAGGGCCTTGGAGCTCAAAGCCTACTCAAGAGGTAAGTGAAGTTTATGCTCCAATTCTTAATCTACCTTCTGTTACAGATTTCTGCACACGTACCCCATTGCTTCCTGATAGCTCTCTGAAAACTTTTCAGTTTTCAGTGACAAAAAAGAAAGAATGTAGATCTTCAGCTGCTTCTAGGGATGTTTTTAAAGACAGGTTCATTTTTCTGCTGTTTGTTTGAATCTTGCCACTCGTTTCACTTTAAAATTTTATGTTACAGCTGGAAAGAATTGTTCTTCTTGCTCAGCCCCCTCTTTGAGGAAAATGCTGTTAAAAAACAAAAATTCAATGAACCTTCCAAAGGGCAAGTGCTAACTTTTACATTGAAAATGCTTTAAATTTTAGTTTATAACAGGAACCTTCTTTGTTCTTCAAGTGGTCATTTTTCTTTTATTAAACCCCGTTATTATCACAGAAAGCATGCTCTTTGTGAAATAACATTTCAGTAGTCAAAACTCCAATTTTCCCTAAGGAAATATTTCAAGGGAAAACTTTTTACACGCCCTACTTAGCACCAAGTCTTCCCATTTAAACACCTCCACAAGTGGCCAAAGTTTCAAAAGAGATGTTCTTCCACTTAGGCACCCGAAGGAAGCGTTTGAATTCTGAGCAGCTTTTGAAACATCAGGCCACCTTGTTTGAGGTGTGTGAGAGAAAGACGTGCCCTTTTCAAGATGTAGCTCCAATGACGGGTCCTTAAGAACTTTTGAAAAATTCCCCTTTCAAAAGAAGAGGATTAGATCAAGGCATGAATATTCCAGCCATAAATATAGACATAACTCTGAAAACCATCTCCATTGCACGTGTTTATATGCTATTACAGCTTGCTTTATCTTTGTGTTTTCAGGGCAAGTATTTTACATATGGGCTCGAACGGATCACCAATAGGCTATCTTCAGAACGGCACGAAAATTAGCGCTGCTGAGAAAGATGTTGGTTTTTTTGCACAGAAACACACCTAATTTCTGTTTGTGCAGTTGAGATTTCTTGAGGCCAGGGCTTACATCCAGCATGCCATTAGGTACGGAAAGACGTCCATTGTGCTCCAAACTGGCAGAGAGCTTGCAAAAACTGAGCTGAAAGAGAGGTGGATCCAAGCCAATCCCACTGTCAGCTCTCAGATCTACTCCCCTGTTCTTTCCCTGGAACAAGTAACCTTTTGCCCTTCCATTTTGTAAGGCATAAAGTAACTTCTTAATTAGGATTATTTTTCCCCCTGCTGGAAAATGTATTAACAAAGATTATTCTCAAAGCATAAAACTGCTTCCTCTTTATCTGGCACAATGCAGCTACAGAACAACCAAGAGGTTCACAGACCTCCAAGTCAAGATGCTGTACAGTATTTGCAAGAATAGATCAGCGAATACCATGAAATTGGGGGCTATCAAATCAAGCTAAAGAGCACTCCTCCTTCTTTCTTTGTATCACCCCGCCCTGTTTTAACTCTGCCACATGGACCCACCAAACTATTATTTTTCCTAAAATAACCAGGTCTGGCCACTTCACTATAAACCAACCTGGTGCTGAGAATATTATTTTGGATGCACTTCATGGGATGCTAAAAAAATATCAAACTTGAGGAAGGTCTCCTTCCATTTCCACAAGGCTCTGCAGGCAAGTCAACAAAACCTCATTGTCAATAACATCAAGGACTGTTGACAGATCTAATAAAATCAACATAGATTTATTTTCTGTGGCCATTGCCAAGTAGAGATCAGCAAGAGATAACTACCCTTATATTAAACACACATCTAAAGCCAACACAGTAGGGATGAAGGATGCTTGTGAAAGACATAAACAGCCGCCTTCTGCTTGCATCATCCCGGAGATACTACAGAGATTAAAAATTCCTGTCAATATAAGGGCTAAAATCACCCACTGTGAACAAACTCATGAATTACAAAGAACTGGCCATAGCATCAACAAACCAGAAGATTTTATCATCAGAGTGCTTTGCTGACTCCTCTCTGCTGTAAACTCTTGTCACACCAATCACGATGAAGGCAATAGCATCAAACAAAAATGCAGCAAGGACACATGTGAAACCGGGAGGGAGATTTTCCCATACATCCCTGCTATGAAGACAAAGAAGCTGTTTTTGTGCTGCACATCAGACGGGTGATCTGATAAAGCACTTTGCTAAAAGCCCTTCTGGAAAGATAAGCCCATCTGCTGTAGTAACAATACACAAGGAAAAACAAGCGCAAACCCCAAACAAACAAGCAGCCCCTCACACATCACAATGTATGAGTGAGGAGCTTAACAGACTCTGGATATATTTAGTCTGATTACCAGAACTGTTTCCCCTATATATATTTACATATACATGCATATAATTATTTTCAGATGGTCACTGCAGATAAGATGCTGGACACAAACTGATTTTCCTGGCGTTCCTAGGTGCCGGATTTAGAAATGGCATTATGTTGGCCACTTTCCAAACTTCATAGATCTTCCTGAACTAATAACCTACTCTTAAGTGGAGGAGATAAGTCTGGTGATGAAAAGGAAGAGTACTAACATGTCCTCTTTGATTTTGAGTCAATCAGTTCAGACTGAATTCAGCTGACTCATGTGGATTGCAAAGGTAAAGGTGGAGATGCTTCCAGTATGGGCTCAGAGACAATTTTGCTACGAGCAGAGCTCCCTCCTTTGAGAGCAGCAAAGTATCTACTAGCAATACATCTACTACTCTCATCAGCTAAACCGTTAGTAAACATTGAAACCAACGAGCAGCAAATTTGAGATTATTTCCCCTGTAGGGCAAAGAGAGCTGGAGTGTGCTTACATATTTCTTGACAGGAAATAAGGCATAAAACATGGGTTTGTAAGTTGGCTGCAACAAAACTCTGCATGAGAATGGAAATAACCATCATCTCTAGTGATCCTCAGCTGGTTTGGAGAAGTCACTGGAGCATCTCTGGACCAAATCACTAAACACCCTATGGCGCTCTGTGTACTATCTCATTGGCATTATCTCAAGACCAAAATTCTGGTGAGAGCTTCTAACCATGGCTCCTGGCAAGTGACATTCAATCAGCTGACATTAAAGGCATACAGAATAATTTTATATTTTAAATTAAATGTAATAATTTAAAAATTATCAATAAAATATTTTTTCCTAAAAATATTTTAATAATAATTAAAATTTATATTTAAATAATTTTACACTGGCAAATCCAGGCACTTCTTAAGTAAGAACATAAGAAAGGCCGTACAAGGTGGTAGCAAAGGGCTTTCTAGCTTCGTATCTTGTTGCCAGGGCTGAGAGGAGAGGTTCTGGGAAAGTGTGCCTGAACAGGACAACCAGATTGTGCCTATGGGGATGCTCCTGCCGTGAACTGCAGTAAAATGTAGGAGTGTTATCAGGGATAACTTTTCCGTGGCACTTCTGGAACTAAGAAATAAATGTTTTTCTTTTAATTAAACCTCTTATTGTGTGACCTCCTCACTGAACTAAATGTGGTCTTGAACTACCTCTTTCACTTTGTCTACTTTCTTTTCAAATTACTCTCAGTAACTTATATTAAATGATAACACATACCATTTAAAAAAATTGCCTGGTCTGCTACGTAGCATCATCTGCCTTCTAGATAAAAACCAATAATGCTTGGTGTCTCAATCTAAATTTTAATTTTGTCTCGGAATTTATTTTAATTTCCTCTGTGCTTCTGGACTGCGCTCATTAGGGGAAGCAAAAATCCTATTTCCAGTCTGGCAGCAGTCCAGGAGTACCTGGAGCCTTAAGAAAGGGATTTCCCACCTCCATGCCTGGCCTCCATCCCCTTTTCTAGCCAGAGAAGACTGAGCACCTATGGAAGCAGAGATGATGCCCTGGATGGCTCCAGCAGGTGCTGAAGAGCTACAAGGTTTTGAGGCCCATGGACCCCTTGACATACAGGACTCCAGTTACTCCTGTCCCCTTTATCCCTTCAGTGCAGGCAAAGTAGAGAGCTGTTCAAAAGCAGTTTTTCTTTGAGCAAAGCCCTGCAAAGCCAGAGCAAAAACTGGAGAGTAAAAATGACACTGAAGTACCACAAACCCAGGTTCTTTGCTTAAAACTGGTGACTCAAAGACACTGCAGGGGTAACAGCAGAAATGCTTTGCCTGTTATCCCGCCACGTGGGCATTACTGCGCTTTCCTAATTCTGTCTGTGCCGTTTGCTGGGTCTGATCCTATGGGCTCCTTTAGGAAAGCAGAGGGATCTAATTGCAGAGCACTTCTGCGAGGTGTCCAGGGCAGGGACTCCTTTCTGCAACGCTTGTAAACTCTTGAGTACTATCCCAATGGTAAATAAGTTACTGCAATAAAGAATAATGCTAATACATTAGCCTTCTGCTCTCCAAGTTGCACAGTATCATTTGTGTGTGGCTGTGACTTAAAAGCTGCAGCTCTTTCGCTGGTCACAAACGGACTGGAAATAGCAGATGTATTTTTCATGGTAATTATTGTTTATCTGAAAAAAGATTGCTGAGACAAGCAGCAAAGTACAAGGATCATAGCCATCTCCACTGACTAAAAAGGGTCTTAAACACAGTAAGAGCACACACTAGATGTGATTCTCCTTCACTGTACACTTTTATAGCCTCCAACTGAGCTGTGGAAGTTCCTTTCCCTCTGTCATGAAAGCACTTAGGTTGGCACTGCAGAAAGATGTTAAGTAACCGAAGGGGAAAATCCTGCTTCCTCGTGGAAACCAACAAGGTGTGAGCTAATTAAACGGCATTTTGCGAGATGACAGATTTCCTCTTAGAACTTCCTACAGCTCCACGTTTCATGTCGGCACTGTACAGACGCACCGTGTCGGATTAAGATGCTAGGCTGATTGACTTGACCCGTGCCACGTGTGAAAAGCAGACTAGCGAGCTGCTGTTGGCCCAGCAGTCAGGGACGTACCTAGAGCGTGGTCAAAGAGGACTTCAGCTTCCAGTAAACTTAACCCCTCTGTGAGGGTAAATTGATCACTTAACATTAAAAAAAAGAAAAAGTCAATTTTGCGCTTGACCCGTTCACCTTCACATGACGACATGACATCTTAAAATCATAGTAAGTATTAGAAAAATTATGTTTTAAATATGGGCCTTTGTATCTTTTACCACATTCTCTCCTGCAGTGGTTATTACCTAATAATTTTTGACACTAGTGATTAAATATAAAAGTTTTACATTTTATGATTCTATTTCAAATACACAATTGCTAGCATATATATCAAGACAAAAATTAAGCCCTTCTTAAGGAGTCTGTAATTATATTTATGCATTAAAGTGTCAACTGTTTAAAATGAATGATTTCAAACAATATTTTTATGTAATTGTTTTAAAAAATCAAACTATTAATCAGACTTTATTGTCAATCTTAACTAATGGCTTGCGTTTCAATATTTCAGACCACTCAGGATGTTCTCTAATTTGACAAATCTTTATAAGCACTTTAAACGATTCCTTAAACAACAACCAGAAGTAAATTGGTGAGCACAAACAAAAAACCAAAAACTCCTTGGTGGGAGAACTCGGGCTATAGCATCAGCAAAATCTGTCACCAAGAAAGCCCTTCATGGCTCACAGTTCTCTGCAACACTCAAAATATGACAGGAAGGAAAAATGAGACCTTTCTTGAGGAGTTCAGGAGCAGGAAACTTTTAAAATTTTGTTTCAACAGTGATTTATTTTTCTGGCCTCTGTTTCTTTTTATACATTTGCTTAGGATGCCAGGTCTCCCTCCCAGTCAATAATATACATACAAAATAATCTTCAGGTTTTGCTCTTCCCTAAAATGGTGTTGCTTTTGCCGCTTAGTGTATGCCACAGAGCAAAACTGGGTCCCTGAGTCAGTGATGTTGTTGTTTACTCAAACACCACTGGGTATATGAATCACATCTGAAGTCACAGATATTTTTAATATCCATTTCTTAGATTATGAGCTCACATTGCGCAATAGTTTCAGTCCAACAGCAAATCCCAAAGAATTTAGGATGTGGCAGCCAGCAAGGATGCCTGGCTGGAACACCTTGAAAAGAATGATTTAAAAGAGGGGAAGTTAATTTATAAATTTTTAAACAGTGTGCCAAGGGAAAAATAAGTCTTCTGTACATCTGCCTACATTTTTTTGAGATCAGGTTTCAGTCACTGAATGATAAAACAAAACGAAAAAAATCAGAAAAAAAAAGAGAAAACCCAACAAAAAACAGATGAGTGGATTTGCATGGGAGATGATTTATTCTTTCGTTTGCCTGCAGGAAAAAAAATAAAGTGATATTGCAATTTGATAGGTGCATATTTTCAAATAACACATCTAGCTCACTCGCAGATATGGACTTCTGGATCTTAACTGCAGCTTTTAATTCTGCTTTGACAAATTTATGTAAATAAAGAGACCAGGAACAAGCAATCACTGGAAGTCTAAATCTCTTTTATGTAATCTTTGTCTGAGCTTCCCCACTGGAGGCTATCTGTTAACTGGATGTGAATTATTGCTCGTGCTTATTTCCCTTATGAGTAGTACTCCAGGTGACTACAGCTGCTGTTTAAAGAAAGCAATTGTTTTCATATGGTCCAAAAACCAAAGGTGTCTGCAGCATTTTTTGAAATCTTGTCAATTATCGGATACGATTTCTGCAATTTCTCCAATCTTTACGAAGCCCCTTACCCCTGGAAGTGACCTTTGTATGGGATCACCCCTGTCATGGGAATCCAATACCTTGAATTCCTCTATTAGTTTTGGATTAATAATATCCTAAAAAAGTAAATGGTGACTTAGTTACTCTGCCACATTTCTCTTGGTTTCACTTGACTTCTACCCAAAATTATAAATCAGTCCATATTTGTTCATTCTTGGCCTGACATCACTTGACTCTCAGCCCACATTTGCCAAAAGGTCCATGAACCTCACTGAATCTAACTTAAGCTCTGGGTTTGTAACAAAAGCTCAAACAAAGCAACTTTCACCCTGTTGCAGGTTTTTTTAAGGAAACTTAAGCATTGGTCTAAGAATAACATTCTACTTGCTTAGAGGTTAACAAAAAGTTATTAAAATAATAAGATTGGAACTCACAGTGTAAATTTATCTGCCCAGGACTGGAAGATTGTTGGATGAAAATAAAGACTGTTGTAAATAAAGTATTTCAGAGGCTTTAAACTTGACACTGAGGATGACACTGCAGATTGGATTGCAAGACTTCAACAGAAAGTTGCAGCGGCCCCCAGAGAGATATCCAAGGAAAAAAAAAATTACAAAGGGCTTTTCAATGTATAGATCTGGCACGCAGCGAAGTTTGATGAATTTGGCTCAGACACTAAAAGTGTAGCCATGGGTAAAACACAACACACCTTTGTGTTAGGCTTTTTGATGCTATTTGGTACTGAAGGACTGCAGTAAGTGGGAGGGATAACTACATTTTCTGAGCATTGATGAGTTCCTTAGCCTCTTACAGTTAAATGGTTATGGTTAAAGGTTAACGGTTGGACTTGATGATATTAAAGGTCTTTTCCAACCTAAACGATTCTATGATTCTATGAAACTCAATGGCAACAAAATAAAAAATAGCATAAGAATGAAAGTAACAATAAAGAAAGCATCACCAGATATTCTTACTTATTGCAGGATCAAATAATTTGAGCAGTAATATCTTCAGTACCTTTTGATTGACTGGACAGGTAATTCTGCTAGAACGGAGCTGCATCTCCTGCTTACCCATAAATGTGGGGTGCAGCAGGAAAGGACATTCTTGAATAGCCATCTGAAATGTGAATGGCTCCCCTGCCTGTAGCAACACTGGGTTTTACTTCATAGACGATGAGGAGCGTTCTTTTTTTTTTTTTGTCCCCACAGTCATGGTAAAGCGTTTGGTACCTACTGCAAACGTCATTGCCTGCTGAAGGAGCAGACAGTTGGCTTCACTATCCGATTTCCTGACTTTTAAGGCTGCATTCTTCTAGCCAATCTTGCTGTAGTTTAAAGTGCATTGTATGAGTTTCCCTTTCCTTTTTGGAATAGTATAATTTGCTTCATAAATTACATATGGTGGAAGCCTGTTGAATGAATAACCTTGTTGCACAGAAAATTAATTCTTTTGACAGGTTTATTCCTTTAACAGATATTTGGTGGAGGATTTTACTGCATTATTGTATATATTGTGGCTTGCTGCACAGAAAATGTTTCACAGTATTTCAGCAGATTTATTCCTTTAACAGAAATAACTATTCCTATCCGTTTACCATTTGTTACCTATGAAATACATTTCTTAGTTACAGATTCTTAAAAGAAGCTCACTTGTTTTGCTCTTGTGTTTCATCTGAGTGCAGAGAAAATACATTTTTCCTTCAATCAGCATTCATTTAAATGCATGGTAATATATACAGTTGTAATGAACCATATTTTGTTTGATTATGTTAATCTGTAACAGTGTTAATTTCCTTATATATATGTTTATGTGATTTTTTTTTTAAATTAACATTTTACCATGCCTTACTAGAATATCTTGGATTATTTAAGGCTCCATACACTATCTTGGCATGAGAATTACATAGCACAGATAGCACGACAGCAAAGGAAGTCAGATTGAATGCCACATGACCTGATTTGAGCAAGGCTAATTATGTAATTAAGATATTGAAACAGGAGCCAGAATATCTGAGTGCTGCTCCTACTTTTGCCAAGAACCTCCGGTGGGACATTTAGCATTTAGCTTTTCTGTTCACTACTTTTCCCTGCTGTGAATGGGGGTACTGATATTCAAGAAACCTAATATAGAGAATAAAGCTGCTCTGGGTAGACTGCCTGCAGCACACCCTGGCTCAGGTGTGCAAAGTTTTTGTAAAATAATTCCAGTATTTTGCACTGGTTTTTATTTTATGCAGAACTTACACTCAGAGCAGGTGCTTGGACAAAGCTGTAAAGGAAACATGGTGTTGATGCTTATCCATTAAATCTAGGGAAAAATGAGTTATTCTTTTTCTTTTTTTTCCCCTTCCCTCTTCATTATTTGAATGCTTAATCTAGGGAATTAAAGTTCTGTTGCTTTGAGATTTAGAATTTGGTGTATATTCAGCTTTAGGAAACTTATATCCTGAGCTTGTCAGTGGTGTCTACCCTACTGGAACCCAAGAAATAGGAGACCAAGAAAATAGACATGACAGGAGTTTACGACCGACTTCTCTCAAGACATCAAGACAGGAGACATTTGTGTTACATCAGTACAAATGTCTGCACAGCCAATAAACTTCTCCAAATAAATGTTTGTAGACCACTGGCATAAAAGAAAAAAAAAATAATAAAAAAATAATCCTGGCAATTGATTTTTTTTCTTATAGCATGAAATATTTTTTAGTATTTCCCCACCAATGTCTGTATACTTGACACATAAGAACTTTCTTGCCCAAGACCCTAGGCTTTCCCTAAACTAATCAACACCAGTAGAGTTTCTACAGACTGGGAAATCAGAACACCAGTTTTCCAAAACCAAAAGCAATCATCACAGCTGTCCAAGAAAACCCGCTCCTCAAAGCTAAAGCAAAATATATTAAAAATATAAATATAGATAGATATATAATCTTGTCTTGAAGGCTCCAGATTAGCATTCATATATTTCTTACAGAACAGGAGAAAGACAGTGGCATACATATGAGATCACAATCCATCACAAAAATAGGCTCTATGTGAAAAAACATGTTTACTGTGCTTTTGTGAAACTTAAGGGTTTAATGTAACTTAAGGGTTACATTTGGTTTCACTATCATATTATTCTAAAATGCTTTTAAATACTTTGGACTGTTGTCATGATTCTGAGATGAGAAAAACTGCAAAATAACATGTGCTGAATGTAAAATCAGAGAGATCCCAAGGTGACATGAGTGTGATAGGACCGCAGTATGGAGTGGTAGAGGACATGGTATAGACATCCACCATCTCACACCCGAGAACCTACGCTTGTGTGGATTTTCATGCTGGAGTGTTTCAGAAAGCCTGCTTAGCCCATTTTCTGCTCTGACCGCCAAAATGTAGGCACAGCTTGCATCTGAGGCACAGGTCTCCTAAGACAATGGCATCAGTGTTTAACCCAAGTGAGCAAAGAAACAGAAGCTTCCATAGGTCACATAACTGCTTTGGAGGTGGGTGGGTGAGAATGTGTCAGCCATGGTGAGCACTTTGAATGACTTCGCTGCTGCCCTGCCCAATTTAGCAGCATACAGACTCATCTATGCTAGAAACGTGACCTCTCGATTTAGATCATATAGCTCTTGAATAGTACTCATCGCAATCCAGAAATAGGCTTCACACCCCTGATCCAACCTGATCCATAAAATGATAATTACCCATGGATAAGGCAAAAAAGAATATTCTTCTAATTAATAACTTCTTGCTACATCGAGACAACTTTTTAAGTCCTACCAACTAGGTAACTCTGATAAGGCAGAACTCTTTCAGAAAAGAAAAGCTACACCAACACAGACTTCCCAGCAGCTACTCAATGTTACGTTTCATTGAAAAAAGTAGAGAGCCTGACTCACAGCTTTATAAATACAGAAATCTGGAGTTATATGCCAGGGAAATCAGCAAAAATCTAGGCTAGCATGGGAATGAATTATTCCCAGAGATACAGGCTCACACGGCACCGGGTCACATGGCACCGGCTCAAGTGAATTTCTAGGGGGCAGGGGGAAATAGTATGGACAAATATAGATTGGCTGGACTGTAGAGAATTATTTCAATTACATTCCTTGCACAAAACTTAGATCTGCAAAACACATATACAAAAAGATCATGTTTTAGTCCCGTCCCCCTACATCATTTCTTCATACCAAGTCTGTACTCACTGAATTTCCTTGAGATTAATGACCAACTCTGCAAGTGGCCACCACACACTCCTCGTCTTGCAATTTCTGGGGAATACCCTGTCTCAATTGCCATTGTTTAATTATAGTCTAGTAAAAAAATATTCCAAAGCTCTCTGAGAAAGAGGCCAATAGATATATGGAAAACACATGAATATGTAATTTTAACAGCTGAAACTATATATATCTGGCAGGCCTTACCTAATGGTCCAACCGAATCCCCTTGGCAAGCTTATACCAATGTTATTTTTACCCTTCCACTGGTTTGTTATATATGTAAAAGAATAATATTTTATCCAAGTTCCAAGGCAGCTGGTCCATTCATGTTAGGCCCAAAAAAAGAGCTTTGAAAAGGACAAAAATAAATTGTTTTGTACAGAGTAGCCAAGTGTCCACTCAGAGACAACTGCTTGTATTTGTTGCCTTGAAAATCAAACAAATTCCCAATCAACAAGTTACCCAGGACTGGAATTTGAAATGGTAAATTATATTTCTCTAACAGACACACTGGATTTCTGTTTTTTTTCTTCACAGAGACCAATCCAAACCACATGATGTCAGGAAAATACAGAATTATACTTTGAAAGATTTGGAGAAGACTATTTTGCAATCACAGAGGCACTTTGGCATGCGTGAGCCTGCATGTGCGCGTCTGTGCAAGCACAACCTAGCATCTCTTCTGTTGGACTAGACTTCATCTGTATTTGCATCCAGCTGTCTTCCTGCATGATAACCAGAACACCGGAAATTTGCTGAGGATGACACACACGATCAACGAGGAGATTTTAGTCATTGCATTGAATTAGAAAATTCTCAATCCTGACTAAGATGCAGCTAGGAAACGAGCTGCCAGCAACACCCTCTGAAGCAGATGGTTCCCACCACTTGGAATGCTCCTTTCTGTGCACTCCAGTGACTCCTGAAATAACAGGGTGCTACAGACTGGGGAGGGAAGATGAGTGGAAAGTCAGGCATGGCACTGAGCTCCACTTAGCAGCCTCTTACTGGTGGTTTGGTCAACGCTCCTCTGCCCACTTGAGAAAAATCAGTGGCAGGTCATCGCTAATGACACATCTTTATCCGAGCCAGTGCCGTTTTTCAAGCGTCTATTTGGCATCTCTCAGCCAGTATGACTCAGACTCGGGAAAAAAAAAAGAGGATATTGGAGAAGGATGTCATAAAGCGTGAGCCACCTGCGGATCTCGGAATAATTGGAGTGCTAGATGGAAAAGAATATATTGTACAAACTGTCCAATAAAATAAATTACTTAAGGCATCTCAAAACATTCTAGAAAGTTAGGAATTATGATCAATATCACACTGTGAATAAGGTGCATAGTTTTAATAGTTCAGATAATTAATGAAGGGCATGGTTTGCCAAGGGTTGTGGAAGGTTATCAGTCACATGACATTTTTAAAATTGAGATCTCATGTCTTTCTGAAAGCGTGCTTTCTTTAGGCCACGAGTTACTGAGATCGGTGAAGGAATAGCTAAATGAAATGCTAGGGATTTTGCTCCACAGGATGTCAAATTAGATTATCCATCCTTTAAAACTATAAATACATGAATTATTACACTTGTTTTACAAATGAGAAAGCTGAGGCATAGACAATATCAAAGGGCTTTATAAATGTGAATGACTCAATAACATTCTGCTATTGTTTATTATCCATATTCCTGTTTTTAAATGACAGAACTGAGGCACATAGAAATGAAATGACTATCTAAAGTCACACCAGTCTCCTTCTTTAACCTGGTAAATGGGTAAGTAGGCATGCCATTTTGACATACTAATATATGTGTTAAGGTATTAATTTCCCATACCTCTCGAATATATGGATCATTGGGGAGCAGTTTCTGTTGAAAACAGCAACAGTCATATTTTTCTCACTTCAAACTTTTTTCTTATTGAGACTTCTATTTAACTGGGAAAAGTTCTTGTTTTTCTAAGCTTGGCAAGAACAAAGAATAAAAAGCATTGTAGTTTGGGTGGCAGAAAAGAGGGATTTGGGGCTGGAATACACAGAGGTCAGAGCTGAGGGATTGGTGCGTCATCCGCACACACTTGCCTACAGAATTATCAGTGGTAAATTCCTCTCAATCCATTCAGGGTGGACTACTTTTGGTGAAAAATTAATCAGCGGTGTTTCAAGGTATTTAGGAGGGCAAAGAAGCAATGTCTTTCCTTTATGGCTACACTGCAGTGATCAGTGCCTCTGCAGGTGTGTAATTTAAAGAGGTGCTAGGAAAAAGATGAACATAAACAGGAAGGATACAGGGTGTATACGAAGGTTACCGTAGAGGTTGCAGCTGAACGACTGTAGGGCTGCATAATCCTATATCAGATAATGCTTGAGTTTATTTGCCTTGATTTGAACTCTCTGCTTAGAGCCAGGACACAATGATCAGAGGTTAACAGGGCGATGCCACACAGAACAAAATAACCCGCACAGAGAAGAAGTTTCTTACAGACTCGGGCATGACAGTCCAGATCCTGGCCGCTGTAAATCACTGCAACAGCACCTATATTCACAGAAACTCCTTGTATTTCAACCATCCAGCCCAGTGCTGTAATGCTGCTAAACACTGCAGCTCTTAGATCAATCCCAGCAGAACTAAACTCACCTCCCACAACGCACTAACCACTGAGCCACTTGTTCAGTCTGGCCCAGAAATAATTAAAAAAGAAAGTTTTCTTAACGACATTGACCCCTGTCAGAAAGCAAAGTCTTCATTCATCTGTTTGCCTACTGACCAGTGCTAATAGTCAGGGATATACCAAAAAGGAAAAGTGACTGACTTATCAACATTATTTTCCTTGTTCTTGATCTAGGTCATCAAGTAGATTAATATGTAGTTGCAAGCTGTTCATTTATTGTAGAGGAGCATGTACATAGCAGGAAATATCTCCCATGGCACTGATAAACTCTCAGAGGCTATAGGCCAAGGTGTTTATGCTCCAGTGGAGACATTTGTGCCAAGTACCTGCTCCCAGTGATATAGTTATAAGCATTAAACTCGAAATGTAACTTTAAAAATCTATTACGGTCTATAGCTTTTATTATTTCCAAGATGGACAACTGTGTTGGTTATTATCAATATGTTGTGAAAGGAGCTTTGACGCCTGGGATTTGAGGCAGGGGGATGGGGGAGAGGCATGCGGGAGCATTTAGACCAAATGTTAACAAACTGATAAAGCGTTACAAAAACGTTTGAGAGAAATGCATCCCCTTTCCAGCCCCAGCTTTTAGCACGCACCCAGCAAGAGCAGTGTGAGATAACCTTTAACTGATAACATCGAAACACTTCCTTGCCAGGATCTTCTTTGTAACTAGGATGGCAGCTTTTCCAGTCTCTTCATTTCTAGGGTCTTCCTTCAGTATTCCTCTCCTGATTCATCCATCTTTTATCCATATGGATGTCCCACAGCCAACAGGACTTACTGATGTATCCCAACCAACACTAACTCTGAATCTACTCTACCTGCTACTGAATTTTGCCTGCCTTCTTCTTTGCTCTTACTTGTAACTTTGTCATCTCCTTCAGGAACAAGGCTACCTCGCTCCAGTACTGGGTTCAGTCTGAAATACAAAGCTCTCTCTTGGGGTGGAGGTTCTCCTTTCTGTTGCCAAGCTTGGCTCTCTGCTGGGAACATCTCTCATGAGCTCAGACTCCCTCTTCCCTTCCTCAGATTTTCCCTCCTGGCTCCTGACCTCACGCTTGGCTGTAGCAGATTAGCAGCCCTCCCAGTGCAACAGAGGTACGAGGGCTACTTGTGGCTAGTGCTTCCCTAGTCACCAGGACACTTTCTGTCTTCATCATAATGGCAGGGGAGGGGGAAGGAGAGGTGGCAAATGCATGGTTACAAAAATTCTTCCAGAGCCCACAGAAATAAAGAAATCATGCAGAGAAACAGCCCTAAAATGGTAGATCGCAAAGTCAAAACATTCTAACCAAAGGAAAATGTTTCCCATGCGTTGAGACACCAGAAGTCAGAATATGCCTAGAAATGTCTCAAACGAATTTTGTGTTTTAATTGCTTTGGAGCACAAGGACACAAAATGCATATGCCAATAAAGAGTTACTTTTTTGATGCTACAAAAATGTGGAATGTCAACAGCAGTGGATGTTTTGGGCTGTTTACTAGTAAAATTGTTATTGCACCTGTTGTCATGTAGTATTACACCACTTTAAATGTAGTAAACTCTTTGATGTGAATTCTGGAACAGTAGCACCCACGTATGGCAACAGAGAACTTGGCCCTCAATGTTCTGGAGACATAACACAGAACCAAACCCCAAAAGGTTGTGATTTCTTGTCCTGAATGATTAGTTGTGTAGTTTTACAAGAAGAACCGTAGCCCACTTCCCCTATGAAAGAAAATAGGCAGTCTCAAAGCTGCATATTTGGATTGGAAAAACATTTACACACATGGCCCTGTTATTGTCCAATGCTTTTAAGAAAGTAAACCTATGCTGTTAAACCCACTGGCATAACTTCATTTAGAACAACAGTAAAAACCAGATCCAGTCAAGAAAACATTTGAGCTTTATACAGAGCTAGTCAAGTGACATCCTTGTGGCCATACAAAAGTTTTCCTCTATTAGCTGACATAATGAATTTTTATAGTAATTTCTTACACTTAAATTCTGTGTAGTTTTCATCTTTTGCATAATATTTCCAATTCCTTTCCTTCACCAACTGATACAATAAGAAAAAAGTAAGCATTTAGTGAAAACAGACGAGTCAGAGTTAAACTTAAGAAAACCACCAAGAAAAACAAATCCTACAATCAAAAATAAAAAACCAAGTTTAAAAAAAAAATCATAGACATGAGCAAAATTATTTTCTTACCTTGTGACATTACGAAAAAAACAAAAATCAGAATGTAAGTTTTGATTAAAAAATCTGTCAGTCAACATGTAATTTAATATGGAGTGACATATACTGCTAAAAGGTACATTTTAACATTAAAGACCAAAACTCCAATGATTAATATTACAGTGATGACAGAATGGGAGTGCCTTATTTTAATCCACTGTTTATCTCAACAGAGTAATTTATAGATCACTCGACATGTTTTAATAGCAGGCATAAAAAGGTACCCTCTAATATCCACTTGCTTGCAAGATCTGACATTTGGAGTTACACGTTCAGAAAATATCAGCAACTGCATTTGTTGGACATATATACAAATAACTAGTCATCCTACACACAGTTTATAAAAAGTGATCTATTAATAACCAAACAGCTCCAGAGAAATATGGGCTCTTAATATTCAGGTTGAATATCAAGTGTTTAAGTTAAAATAAGGGCAGGAGCACAAAGAGTGGTCAGAGCATTGATTTGGCTGCCAAATATAGTTTTTACCATCATAAATCTCTGGCTGACAACTGCACAAAGGCTGCTTTACCTAAACCCTGCCAAGGAAGGGTGTTTGCTGCCGGATTGCCTGATAGTCACTATGACAACTGATGCCACAATTAGACAAGTACAATCCCACTTTCAAACAGGCACACAAGTCATTAATTCAGCAGGACTTTTGTTGACAATATGTTATGAGGGAAATATTTAATACAAGTCTAAGGCTAATATATTCTCCCATTATCTACGGTAAAATAAATTGCAAGAACTGATGAAAACAACCATTTAATTAGTCTAAAGTGAGCCAGGGAAGCTACCCTGTACATTTTGGTTTAATGAACTCACAGGTGCACAAAGCTCTTTAGAGTTGGAGTAGACAATTTGAGGAACACGCTAAGAAAGATGTTACATTTGGGGAGACAGAAAAAGAGAAATAGAATAAAATGTTTTGAAAAGTGAGATAATAAATTGTGTCCCCAAGTCTATGAAGATATCCATAAGCATCTCCTCCCTTGTGCGAGGGAAAATCCTGCAAGGACTCAGCTAGCTGATCAGAGCATCTGCAGATGAGTAAGAATCTGTGGTGTTCACCACTACAATGACATTCTCCCACCTAGGAGAAGTGATGTGTTTACCAGACAGTTTTCCCATTTGATTTGGTCTTCGAGGCCACTGGGAAGTTCAGGAGAAAGGCAAAATAATCCTAGGAGAAGGAAAATGCTGAACACAAAGAGTCTTACACAACTGTGAGCATTAAACTTAAAGAAAGGCCTCGAAGGAGTCATGGGAAAAAGAGAAAGATCAGTAAAATATTGACGCACATATTCACAGTAATGATAGGGAGAGCTCTGAGCTCCCTTGCTACAGAGGCACCATGAGACATCCTTGTGTGTAACCCATACATTGCTGTAAAGCAATTGCTATGGGGAGGGTGACACCAAGGCAAGAAGCATTTGCCATTTGTGGGTATAGCTAGCGGGAAGAGGGCAAGTTGACCCTGGCTTGGGCAGGGCCATGGGCTGGGGGATCATTCCAGCCTGCATGAAAAAACTACACACAGATGCTGAGGCAGCATCTGAGTTGACAGAGAAGAAAATCTCAGTTGGGGGAGCTGCTGAAGGCTCCGGGTGGTTAGAGCCTAAGCCAAACCCAATCTATGTCAGCCCCACATGAGCCAAATTTGTGAGGCCAGTGCATTCCTCCCTGTCCAGGTCCCAATATGTTCAAAAGCCACATTCAGTGCTGCTGGTGTGACTGGGCATGGGGACAGACCAAAGTGTGAGGATGATATTAATGTAGGTAGTGTGAAACATTACACTTTTTTGAGAGCAGATCTGGACAACTTCCCAGGTGAGACATCCTTACATCTCATTTCAGCTGCAGGAGCAGAACAAAGAGGCAGTGAGAGGCCGATCTGGCGCTGCAGCTCCTCTCCCCATCCCTGCTGTAAGTGGGCACTTTGCAACCACTCCTCACCTGAACGGCCCCAGGCAGCAAGGCCAGGAGATGGACAATAAGGCCATTTTGCACAGAGCATCAATGCCCTTATTTCTAAAATTTCTGAAAGGAAAAAAAACATCTCTAGGTCTGTTGGCTTGGGCAAGTTCTTCCTCTGGCATCAATTAATTATTTCCCCAATAAACACTGCTGCTTACTATCCACCAACAGTAGAATCAGCAAAGTGGTGGAAAGTTGTGCTGCTCTCCATTGCAGCCATAAATAGGCAGGTGGGTCCTCAGTATTTTGGTGTCCTTGGACCTCAAACCCGAACACAAGGACACAGTCACCAGAAGACAGGCTTTCTAGCTGAAGAATCATCTAATCACTCAAGAAAATGGTCTCTGTACAGACAATGTTTTTTTTCTCCATCCAGCCAAAGCTGAGATTTGTACCACAGCATATGGCATATGTACAGTGGGGATGTGCCTGGAGATGCACCTTGCCTGCCCCAGCCCCGTTCTGCCCTCTTCTGTAGCCCTACACAAGCAGCACTGTCCTTTTTCAGTTTCAGTTATTAGATGCCACATACAGACAGGAAATGAATTATTTTTCTGACCTTATTAACCTGAAAGCATAGTGCATTTCACCCTAATAGAATTAGTATCTGGTTTTATCTTATTTATCTGTCTATTTGACAGATCTATCTATTTGACAGATAAATGCTACCTATGATCCCTCTAACAGCCCAACTTTTCAAACAACAGAGAAATTTCTGTTTGCAGCCACTATGGAAGATGGGCACAAGAGTCCCAGGAAAGCACTTTATAGCGTTTCAGCTGAAAGTACGAATAGCTTAAAAAAAATATTACAAAAATAAACCAGTAATTTGGTGCATGACGCAGCCAAAATATCTTTGGACTTTGTTTCCCTTATACCGAAACAGGATATCTAGATACTTGCAGCTGCTTCTGCAGTTCATGAGACAGAGCAGGATTGCACTAGTGCATGCATTGTAAAGAAAATGAGATAGAAACCATGCTATGATAAACGGGATTAGTCATACTACTTTCTTCCCCACATACCAATGCTTTTAAAAATCAGGCATATATGTATATATAATTCTCATTTAACACACATGTAAACTGGTGTATAGAAGTTAAACGATTTACTCAAGATCAAAATGTAAAAGAGTGGAAGTCTGCTACTCAGGCCCCTCTACTCACTTGCAAGAACTATCACAACCGCTGTCTAACCAAGGTATGGATCAGGGCCAGAACAATTGATTCCATTCAGTAACAATAACCTGACATGCACAGGCAGTTTAAGAACATGAGTGACACGTGTTTCACCAAAAGTCAACGGTTACATGAAAACTTCAGCTTCCTTTCTACACAAAATTCCCCACATGCCATTTGCCTTCAGGGAAATTTAGTAAGGGCTCAGTCCAACTTCATTACAATTAATAAGGTTTCTGCCTACTTAGAATCAGCCCTAACCATTTTCTCCCTTTGCCTCCTTTGATCGCTACTCATGCTGAAGACTACAAATAATTCAACATCTATTGGTAGAGGAAACACACAAAGCTAAAACCATTGCACTAAAATAAATTTCCATGTTCTTATGCCTTGTGGCACTAATGGATGCCTGCCTGCAGGGTTTGTTTTGTCAGTTTTAATTTTAATTAAGTACTAACTCTGCAACATGTCTCTTTTCTTCACCCCATTTTTTTTTTCCCCACTGGATTGCATTTCACTTGCATCATGCCTCCTTCCTAAGTCTTCTGGAAGGGCTCTGCACACCAGGCCAGATTAATGATAAAGATACCAGTTTTCCATCCTGCCTCTTTCTTGTGTTTGATTACATCATCCTCTTCTAGATAAGTGTGTTTGTTAACATGATGACATTACTGTTCAATTTTAGCAAAGCAATTAGAGATGTGTTTAATTTGAAGAATCTCAGTTGTTTTATTGTCTGCAATTAGGTATATTAACTTCAGTGGGAGTAGTAAATACTAATAAAAATGCTTTACTGAGCTGAAGACTTTCAGAAGGATAGACAGATAACAGAGCTGCATACTTTTATTTTACCAATTCAGCATGATTTTGATCTATACAGTTATTAGAGTCACTTCTGTACAGAAAGGATCCTATGTTATAGCAATAGATGGCATTTTCACTACAACACCAACTTGGCTTCAGAAAATACATGCTTAATTTGCATGAAAACTTTTTTGTTTCGACTGGAAAATATTAAAAAATAAACCTACTGTAATTGAGTCAATAAGGATGCCTGCCCAATACGCTGTTAAGTGGCAATATCCACATTTTCTTTTCCATGGGATAAGTTTACTGCTTTTTCAAATGAATGGACGATGGCACCGTTAGTGCCAAGTTCTTATGTAAGAGTTATTAGATATTTAAACAACAATGTTTGAAAGTCCATCATACACTTCAAATAGATGGCTGTCAGGTCTTCTAAACCCCAAAGCAAAGCTAAAACGTTTATCTGATCTGAAAGCCATTTATTGAAACTATATTTTGTGACTTTCAAATGGTACCGCTATTATATAAGAGGAAAGCTGGAACTAACACTGCAAAATCCCAATGACCCTCACCTGCCTTGCAGAAGGCCAGTGGACCAGATCCAGAATTCATCGGAAGTGACAGGCGCCTGTCAATGCCAGCCTCAGTGGTTGCTGGGCAGGGAGGAGGGTAAATGACAGTGATATGGGAATTTCAAATGGATTAGTGGACCCAGACACAGCTCAATGAGGAAAGGAGTGATAAGAGTGACAAGAAAGTTCCCCTCCCTGCTCCCGTGGGTGATGGCTCCATTACCTGTGTTTTAGAGTTGCAATATTATGTTTTTGCTGGTGGGAGATTTCTGGAGGAATAGTAATAATTTTTTTTTTTCTCAATGCTGGTTGTTCAGTGGCTGTTTGTGTCATTAAAGACCAGAGAACTGAGCTGTGGCATGATTTCCCATAGAGTCCCACTGTCTCAGGTGACCTCTTGGTCAACATCATTGTTTAATGCTGTAAGATCTGTACTTTTAACATTTGGGTACCTGAGATTTCCTCAAGGCACTGCAGCACTGTAGATTCCAGTATTTACTGAAGGAATACATCAGTGCTTCCATACAGCCACTCAACAAGCAGAGCTATTAAAAAATAATGCTCATGCTGCTTTTATTTTGGTCTATGAATAAATATACTCTGCAACTTCTTTCCAAAACAAATGTCTTCTCTCGCAAGGCCTGCCATGTTATGTTGCATCTCTGCACATTAAAAGTTAAAAAATTATTTAGCCTGAATTGTTAAAATTTTCATTAATGGCAATTTATGTCACTCAAAGAAGCCTCCTTGGGAAGAACACGGCATACTTGTACAGACCTATTATGAGAGTTGTCAGAAACATTTGTCCTTATGAAATATAAATAGACAGTATGTTAGATGATTTAGTGAGGGATCTGTTATTTATTTAAAAACAAACATGTTTTTTTCATTTCTCCTTTCAGGAAACCAGATCATGTAGCTTAGACAAGAAGGTGCTCAGGCTAATGATAGCACATCTGTAAATATTGCTACAAACCGCTTCTCCGTCCCTCCAAACTTCCCTCATCTGCAGGCTGAGGGGGTCAAGCCACCAGGAGGCTCGGGCTTGCCCGGGGGCAGGAGGCATCGCCTTGTTCTTTCTTCGCTCTCCCATGATGACACGCCAGTGATGTAGCAAGGGTCCACTACGTTACTTCCCTCCGTCTGGGGATTTCTAAAGCACCCACTGCTGAAGCACGGGAACACTTTCGGCCAGCGTACCGTTTTCCCAATACTCACAGGTCTTGCTGCCTCCAAATATCAGGTGAATTTACCCCTGCTGCCTTTGAATTAGACCTGGCTGCGTGGATAAACAAGGGTAATCCCTTTGCTCTTACGGGTAACAGCTTAACAAATCTTTGTGCCGAGCTCCGCAGCGATGCAAAACTTATTTTCTACGACTGCTGAGGTTTATAACCAGAATCCATTTCAGGTGGACATAAAAATCCAGCCCAATATTTACTTGCCACTGGATACAAATGTTACCTAGTGAAGTCTGCACCAGTGTCAGAGAGGTGGATAAATCCTTCAACTTTGTTAAATGTGGAATAAAGGAGAGAATAACTTGAATTAAATTCCTGTGCCCACTTGAAATGATGTCTGGCTGTGCCTCTGTACCTGTGCCTGATTTTTGCATGAAAATATTCTCTTTGTCCCTATCTGGTGTTCTCCTTCAAAAAGGAATTGAGTTAAAAAAGAAGGCAATAATGTAAGATTTTTAAGCAAACAGTTCAATATTTCCTTTAAAATGTTCTCTGTATTCAAGAGCACTTTGATTTCTATCTTTTTTTTTCCTCCAGGCTTTGAAACTGTACCTCTTTTAAAAAAAGACCATCCCTGATTTTAGTCTTTTGTTCCTTTATGAGCTTTGTCCCCGACTTTTAAATGTGGAGAGAGTTGAGAAGCATGTTGTGAGAGGAGAGAAAATAAAAAAGTAAAAAAAAAAAAAAACTTGCAAACTGTGTTAAATACACCTTTTGTTCATTACGTTTAATATAACATTCGCTATGAGGATTGATATTGAATTATACATTAATTTCAATGCTAAATAACTCTTCTATTTAAAAACCCCTTAGTTTTCTTATAATGTACAGTAATTAAAAAGTGAACCAAAAGAGGCAGCAATAAATCAGGGTGCACAATGCAGTAAAAATATTATAATTAATATTTAACATACGTTTTGATTACTTTTAGAATAAGTACAAGAAATATCAATTAGAATATATATTCAAACTTTGCTGCCTTTTCGCCATTATACTCTGGAAAGGGGCTATTTTTAATTCTGGATATTGCATACAAAATAATACATAGTCCCTAATTAAATATAAGGCTGCAATTCAATCGAGAGTTTCTGCTGATGTCATAAATAATAAGAGCACAGCTCGAGGTATCAATGAATGGCAGCCAAAGCCCGAGATTGAATTACAACTTCAGCATTCAGTCTGTGGATCTGTATTGTTATTTGTAATAGATGGAAAATGATTATTATTATTTTTTAAATACAGACAAAAAGAAGGAAATTTGAATTCAAAATCTGTGACTCGGTGGTAGAAGATTAGAAGTCTTGTGATTAGAGAACGCGGCTTATTGGAAATTGAAATGTACAAACGTGCCAGGCAGCAATGCCATAGTCGAGGCTTCAGTCTGCCTTTTTTTGTTGCTTTTTGAAGCCTCTGGGCAAAGAATTTTTTTCCACTGGTGTAGTTCATACCTACAGGATCAACCATGGGTGTTGGTCTCAAGAGTTTTGCCTCTACCTACTCCAGTTTGTGCCCAATGCCCATTTCTGGAGGTGCACTGCTCTCACCCTGGCCTACAGGTCCCAGTGGGGAGCAGAAATCCTGGAGGCAGAAGGTGCTGCAAAGGTGAACATTGGCGATGCTGGGTACTGCACCCTGACCCCGCTTGTGGAAGGAGCCTTCCACCCCTGCGGTCTTTTACCTCCTGCAGGTTTTCCGCATAAACCCCAATTATTTACCATTTCTATTCAGGATGAATAAGGACTATACACTCATGTGGACGTTTTCCCCAAATAAATGACCCCTTAATAACCAGAAAGATTTTTATTTATGTAACATATTGGATTTCAGTTATGTTATGGCAGTAGAAGGAGGTAGTTAATCAATATGAAGGCTTGCTTTCAACAGATTGCACAGCACTCAGCATGACAAGATCCCCTTCTGCTACACCACAGGTCACTCATTTGTATTTTAGGGCCATTTTTTCGTGCTTACCACATCCATCTAGCCATGAAGATGTACACCTCTCCATCTGACTTTGGCACGCAAAAAGTAAACAGTTTAAAGGTGCTAAAATGCCATGAGTCCCGAACAAGGAGTGATACGCAGCTGTAATTCTGTAAGCCTGAACTAATTTGTTACTGGCTCTAAATGAGTTTGTCACCTGGTTTCTCCCTGAATGCAAAGCATCACAAAGTCCCTTCTGACTTCTCCCTCCCCTCTTCTGGCTTGGTCTATGCAGATGGTTGAGGCCAGTATTTCCCCCAGCCTAGGGAAAAATAATAGCGGTTCTGGCATGGAGTCTGGTCTTTTTGCCTGTGCTATTGCCCATGTAAAGGTGTTGTAAGGTGCCTCTTCCTCCCCTGGGTAGGTGTGTACCGAGGGTTATATCCCAACCTTTCGAGAAGAAGAAAAGTTGATGGTTTATAGCTGGTAAACCTGCGGCTCCCTCCGTCTTGCTTGCTACAGTGATCATACTGCCTCCAACACAGGCTGGCCATGCCAGAACACAAAGGTATTTTGTTAGAAAGTAAATGCACTGCTGCCTAAGACCAAGTATTTTTTCTCACTTGCACAAAGAACAAAGAGCCAAGCAACCCCAAACACGTACAACGTACCCTCTAGAAATGCAGTGATTTCTCTTCATACAATATTTTAAATATTCTAATGTTCTTAACCACATCAATTTTATTGCCTTTTCCCTAAAAAGAACTATGTCCTAAACAGTCTTACACCATACAGTAATAATTGCCATGATAGCCTGTTTATGCCTTCCATGTGATTTTCTGAAGGGCAGGACACGTGTTTCTTCCAGATATTTGCACTTAACTCCAAACAACCTGTAGAAATGTTGATGGGTCACCTTCATAACACCTGAATAAGCAGTTGGGTTTAACAGTGCCTGTGACTGACCGTATAGACATGAGCCCAATATTTTCCAAAGAGCTTTTTACACCGTGCGGAGAAATCTTGAGAGATCTTGTGAAAGTAGGCATGGCAGCAGCGAGAACAAGGTGCAAAATACCGAGATGACCCTTCCTAACACAGAATACATCTCAATGCCTTTCATCAAGACCAACATGTGCAACATAATTTACTGCAGAAATAAGCCTGACAAACACAAATCCTTTACTATTGTTGATAAACAAGTATTTCAATTTGTAAAATATATGCTTACATTGGAATGGGGAGATGTTAGTCCCAGGGTGATATTTAGAAAACGCAAACAGCTGTGTCTGTCCCCAGATACACATAAGATGGCAATAATAATCTTCCTCCATGATAAGCTGCTATAGGTGTCTAAGTTACCTCTCTCCTATGTCTCACTTGATTCTGAATTTATCAGGATTGTTTTTTTTTTCTTTTTAATCTTTTTGGTTTTGGAGATTATTTCATTTGGACTATGGAGGTGAAGTTCTAGGATCTGTTGCATAACTCCTGAATTTTGACTTCTCTTATTTTTTTTTCAACGGTGAAAGGGAAATCTTTAAGAGCTCCATCTCTCACCATCTCCTCCATCCATCAGTGATCCTCTGACATATCGAAGAAGCAGTGCCTGGAGGCAGAGCCAAAGTCCCAGGTCTGCCAGCTGCAGCTCGAGTTTAACCCTACCTGCACTCAGCTGCAACCTTCACATGTGAGGTTGTGTCTTCAGCCACTGCTGCTGACTTCAGTCCAGCCAGGGCTTCATCTGCAAAACACATCAGTAAGAAAGAGGCGTTAAATGATAGATTCTGAGGCTATTTCATCTCCAGATGGAAGCAGCACTTCAAACAAAATGCCAGCAGAAAAATCAGGCAAAATAACCCAATGGTCTGTCACCCTGCAAATAGCTGGTGCTGCTGCAGGGTGAAATGCATCGGCGCTCGGAGGAGGAAGGGCTTGGGGAAAGCAGTGCTTTCCTTCTCTCTCTCCAAGGTGGGTAAACGGAAAGCAGGTAAAGGAGGGGAGCTGGTGCATCTGCCTGGGCGTCAAGGAGACCAGACTTATTCTGAGAGCAGAGAGAAACACGCGCTAATCCAGGGGTGCAAATTCACAGAAGGGTTTGGAAATCTAGAGGAAAAACAGCCTGTCGGGTCCACACGGAGCTCCTGGGATTGTGATGAGTTTCTCTCTTACTATTGATTGTTGTCACCAAAATACATCTGCTGCTTTATGCAACTGAGGCTCCCTATGAAATGCATATATAGACTCAATGATTCTTATAATTACAGGCTGAAAAGAACTTTGCATATTCATGAGTATCACACCATTTGTCACAGCTGTAGACCTCCAGTAAGCAATGCCTGTGATTAGGGTTTTGTTCTTCCCAAGTATATATTTTTCCATGAACCCTTATTGGTTCTGAAAAGTTATGATCTTAACTCTCCGCTCTTGTCAAACACAATTTTCTTTCTTTTTACTGCCAGCAATATGAATGAATTCCTGCTTCTATAGCCAACAACAGGACTAGCCGGAACTGGAATTCGCATTGATGAGGCAGTATTTTATTTAACTAATGTAACAACCTACAAAAATCTATAGTTGGAGTGACAATGATTTTATTATCCCAAGTAAAGAGCTACCCATTCATTTTCTCCGCTGTGATTTAAGACTTCTAACCTCTAGACCGTACTGCTCATAAACAAACAGGTTTTGTGGACCTTCTTAGGTTCACAAAAGAGGTCAAATGAAATAATAAAGATCTGGTATGCTACAGGATGTACTAACCATTAAGCAGCAGATTAAAGATTGAAAGTTTTTGAAAGCTAGACAGCCATGTATGAAATCTAACCCACCCCACGGACGTTTCAACATAAAATGGCACTAGAAGTGAGAAAAGTAGACTTTTTTCCTTCTGAAGCTATATTTTTCTAACACAGAAGACAGAGAAGTGTAATCAGTCATGGTCAAAACCCTGCCAGTGAGTATTACTTATTTAGCCTCATATTCCAGGTGACTCACAACTTGTCTACCTGCCAACATCTGAAAATAATAAGTTATAGTAAAGTTATTAACTAGAACTATGTGAACTTTGAAGTAGCTAAACCTAAATTAAATATAAACATACAAACCAGCCTGAGGCTAATTAATCTAATTTGGGCTCAGCCACCTCACTCCATTTTTGTTTGTTTGCAGTTGTTTTTCCCCTTCCTCCCCACTTGTGACCTGCTGGGAAGGATGATCTAGAAGCTAGTTGGAGGCAAAGATTGCATCTTTCAGCTCCTTTGATTAGAAATATGTGGTCACTTTTCCAAGAAACTGCTCTCAACAAAGGACCCGTTCGCAACAAGCCCCGCGCGCTCATCGCTCCTTATCTGCTGGGAAGCAGGAGAGCCGTGCCGAGGCAGGTGTGCCCCAGCTGAGAGCCCATAGCTGGGAAGCCTCGTGCCCACACAACATGTGTGGCTGGAAGGGGAACCCCATCCTCCTCCTCGCTGTCGGATATAAATTGCACGCTGGCGGCTTTGATGACAACATGGTGCTCCCTCCGGGAGCTTCTGCTGAAGCCGCTCAGAAAGCCGAGCCTGAAAGCAGCATATTTTTTAGAACATACCAAGCTCTTTTTACCACCAACTAAGCTCTTCTGCCATTCTAGGTAGGCTGATAACATGCCCAAAGATTACACAGCGCTTCAATGTTTAGAGAGGTTATGTTGGCCAGGCCATTTTTAGTATTTTAGAAGTCTGAAACTTCT
Source organism: Gorsachius magnificus (assembly GCA_034008185.1). Classification (NCBI taxonomy): domain Eukaryota; kingdom Metazoa; phylum Chordata; class Aves; order Pelecaniformes; family Ardeidae; genus Gorsachius; species Gorsachius magnificus. The sequence continues at coordinate 5,670,171 of CM067090.1, forward strand.
GAGAGCCTTAAAAAGTGGATGTAAAAAAAAAAAAAAAAAAAGTACTAAAAATAAGCTCTTGATTAGGAGTGGGAAAAGTGAAGATTTGAGGAAATCTCAGGGCTGCAGCCCCAGCACGAGGTAACAATAGACTCGAGACACAAAAAAGTGTCAGTGCAGTTCGCTTGTAAAAAGAGGAAAATGCACAATAGCACAACAGCGAGTTCACCTATTATATAATTGGAGGTTGTGTGTACATGTGCAGACAAGAAGACAGAATAAAAAGCCTCCTCTAGGAAATCCAAAACTTGGCAGGTTTGGCCAGGTAGAGTATGAGGCGGGTAGTGTCTAACAACAAAAAGAAACAGTCTGTAACTAAGGTTTGAATCAAGCTACAGCTCTCCTTGCTAAACAGCAGCCAGTTTTACTGCTGCAAAACCCATAAAAACAAAAGGAGAATAAGTCTGGCATGAGAAATAAGGCATGGGGAGAGTAAGGCAGAAAAAGAGATGCAGCATTAAATATACCATGGCTGAGTTGTGCATCTGATTTCATACAAGGATAATTTGGAGAGCTATGCAAGAAGCAAGAGGATTTAATTCATACTGAGTTTCCACACCATCTGAAAAGCGCCTTTCCTGGGGGGGCCAAAGGAAACCCAACCTGCCTGACAGGAGGGACATGGGGCAGCCTGGGTGCCCTCAGCCCCCACCACCTCTGTGCTTTTCTCTGACGTCTGGGAGGGCTCCCCAGAGTCGTCCTCGATCCCTCCCCAACAGTGGCCACCCAACATCATGGAGTTAGTGGCATCTGTTGGCTTAACAGTACAAACAATCCTTAATTTGGAATTGTTTATGGGGATTTTCCTGACCCTTAGAGCCTGACTACATCCAAGGAACAGGCCAGGTTATGTGAATGTTTCACACAGCAATGAACAGCAATTCTGATGCTCTTATGGTAACAGGATGAAATATTTCAATCAAAGTATGCCATACTTGTTATTTTACAGGGCAGGTGACTCTAGAAAGATATTATTGACCAGCTTGGTAGAAAGAGTCTCTATGAGCTCTTCTCTTAACATCACCTGTCAGGTTGCTTCTACTTCAAAAGTGTCACCACTCCTCAGGCATCTCTGCTAACCCATATTAAAACAAACAAACAAAAAAGCAGAAACACTTTCCTTAACTCAAGTTTGGTGGTTAACATATTCGTAATCTTTTCCTTGTTGTCCCTTACTGCCACTGCTGCATCTCCGAAGCTCCCCAGGGTCTAATGGAGGATTTCCACTGGATCTGCTTGGTTTAGTTGTTTGTGAGTGGGTGTGAGCTAATGAAGAACAGCAAGACCAAACGTTAGATCTGTTGAGGTTGCCGTCTCACCACCGCTGAAATGCAGCTATTTCCGTGGTAAAAACCAAATCCGTTGTAACATGCAAACAGGAATGTTGCGTAATGGTTGAAAAAGGGAGCAACGAGCATCCATGCCACAGGAACAGCCATGGAGGGAAAGTGCTGGCTCTTCACTGTAGTACCAGGCATTTACAAGACTGAATGCATAACTCCACCTGCAAGGATATCTTCCCTGAAAAACCGTAGTGTTCAGTGAGCTGATGTGGAACAAGCCAGTTTGAGTAATGACAGCACAGGGCTCTGCATGGGCTCATTTACTGTACCTGCTTTGGGCAATAGGTATACATACTCCCCTCCTCTGAGGAACTGCATTACCAAGAGCAGTCACAAATTTCTGTAGCTTGACACAACTGAAGTTCTTGGATACATTCTTTCTGAGGCAAAAAGAACCACCTCACGCAATGATTGCAAAACCCTGGGGGGACTCAGGCATCTCCTAAAGTGCCAATTGTAGAAATTTGGCAGCCACAACTGAATTTCCAGGAGATACCTGATTTATTGCTGGTCCCATGCATCCTCATTTCCAACAGTTTGCCATGATCCACATATACGCATGCTGGCCATAACAAAACTACAACCAAACCCATCAACTAACTTGTTTTCCATTTCCATATCCACCATATGAGTCACATCGCCCTGTGCAAACATTTTGTCTGTCTAGACTGGAAGCTTTTTGGGAGCGCTTCTTACCCATTCATCACCGAGCATAGGAAAAGCATACTCAAAAATGCACCGACAGAAACAATAGTGCACCGGTGTTGCTATTTTTCATTTGACCCATTTAATAGTGTCCTCTCATCTGCAGGAGTTACCGAATCCTCTGATAACTATAGCTGTGTTACTGTGATTTAGACCCCGATCCTGCAATCAAGTTGGCAGGGAACTGGTCAGCTGAGTGCTCCACCCCATCACCCTTGCTGCACACACAGGCTGTATTTTCAGATGTTACCAGATCATTTTAATGTTCCTTTTGATCAAATAGAGTATTAACCCTCAGATTATTAATGTGTAGAGACAAATGTATTTCTTATTGTTAATAATATCAAGATTAAAAGGTACTTGAAAGCTAATAACTTCTTTCATTTTAAAACATATAATACAGTAAATACTTTACAAATGATGATGTATGTGCTCATAATTGACTCATTAAGTATTTGCCCAAACAAAAGACACAGGGTCATTAACAACAAGCTTTAAATATTCAATGTTTTGTGGAATGTGGGCTGCATTTTAGTACATAAATGATTCCAAAACTTTCCTCCCTTCCCGCTTCCTGAGACCCAAATTCTTGATGTGCCGGCTGACTCATTAGCCAAGGGGTTAGGTTTGGGGTTTTTGTTGTTTGTTTTTTAACCAAACTAGATGACACAGATACAGGAAAGCACTCTGAACAAATTCCAAAACAGCTGTTCCTACCCAGGTTTCTTTTAATTCCTCACCCGCAGAAGAAATTCAGTGCCTTATTTTGCCTATTAGAAGGCTTTCTAGCACCAGTGTTGAGACAGACCCTCAGGAGCACACAGGTAAAGTTGCAAAGAAAAAGAAAAGAAGGAAGCACCTTTTGGAAAGGTAGATTCCAACCAATGTGACAAGCAAGCTCAGACCAAATCCTAAACAGGATTTTTCTGTAAACTTTTTGCACCACTAGCTTGAAACCAGCCACCTCTGAAGTTTGGCCATCTTTAAACTCATAGACCCAAAGGTAGCAGTTTAGACCTATTTGTAATATTTACCATTTCAGGTCAGCTCCTACAGATGTAAATAAAAAAAACTTTCTGAGCAGTCCCACTGGGTACTATTTGCATGCATGAAGCTGAGCACACGTAACATTGTTTGCAGAATAAGAATATGATTGACAAAGTGCTTATGACCCTAAAAATGCATGAACGTACCAAAGGGCATGAACAGAGACCAGACCAGCAGCTAGGCAGCTAACTTGCTTAGCTTTTATAAATAGGAATAGTTATGTATTCTCATTTATAATTGCCTAAACACATTTGTAAATCTACCCATTAATAACTGAAGTTTAAGCTTCAGGGGCATATTCTCAAGAATAACTTCCTTTAGATCTCTCTGCAAAGATACTACTGTTTTCACGAGAGTTATTAAAGTCCTGGCAGGTGCAGAATACAAATCTATACCGGTGAGGGGTAGAAGTCTGTTCATTCCTATTCATGAACTGTGTATTATTTATACAATGTTTGTGGGCTCAGCAATGCAGAGGATATTTTTTAAATAAATGTTTATGTTCAAATAACTTTGCTAGTCTTATCTAATCTACCTTCATCATTTTAAGCACTGTAGGTGATTTTAAAAGTTTACAAAACATTCTCTCATCTGCTTTTCCACATTGGGTTTGGCAAAAACCAGTGATTTTAATATTTAGCAATTCTGACACAGGAAAAATTATCATGATACCATCAAGGATCTTAAATCTTCTGCAGAACAGTGTTTGTAATCTATCAGTGGAAGGATTTTCCCCTCCCTCTGTTGCTACTCAACCCCTGGCTCATTCACCTCTGTTCTGTCTCTGACAGGCTCGTCCACTCCAGTGCTGCAGAAGACAGGTAAATATTAGGCTCTTCATCTTCCAGGTGGAGAGATGGGCAGCACAGACTAAGGCCTTGTCCTTGGAAAAGTTCACTCACCTAAGGTCCCCAGAGACTGCTGAGTGGTAAAGTCTTATGTACCTGTGAAGATCTAAGCCTGCTCAACCTCCCCATGACCACAAACAGTATGGCTCTCCAGGGTTTGATTTCCCAGCTGCACCCTCACAACTGGAGCATCCTTTCTCTCCTGAATCAAGTTAAGAGTCACTCTCCTACAGAGAAAATCCCTTTCTAATCCTAACTAGTTAATGTTGGCCCTGTAGCAACGAAGGCTTCTGTCCCTTCCAGAAAACTGTGTTGTAAACTTCAGCAACACAACACAGGATATTTTCATTAAGTTTTATCCAGGTTAATTTTTTTTCTTTAATCCTGTTAGGTTTTTGGCTCCACTAATCCCTGCTGGTTGCAGTGAGTTCTGCAGATCCGTGGCGCATTGGCCATGAGCACGCTCAGAGTGCTTTGGCAAAACGTCCTGGCAGAGCCTTCTGCCTGTGGCTGCGAAACATGCTGCCAATGCTGAGTTTTTATCAGCAGAGTTTACTATAGCCCCTCCCATGGAAAAAGGGCACTGGTGAAATACAGTGTCACTGCCATGCCAGACCTACACTAATGCTGTCACTGAGAGCTCTACAAGATCATACCCCCAGGTGATGCGATGGCGTGGGTTGGTCTGCAATGTCAATGTGACCACTGCATGGAAATGACACCAGAGCAGTGTGACAGCCACCAGGAGAAAAACCTGGACCAACAATCAGGCACTGTTTGCCTTGATTTCTTTAAAGTAAATATCTATAATTTTTTTATTCATTGGTATTTGAAGAGAATGACCCAGGTACAAAATCAGGTGAGAAGAGGGATAGGTGGAAGGGGAAGAGCTTGATCCTGTTTTGAAAGGGAGGTTACACATATTTGGGTGTCAATTCATACGAGAAGTTTCACTTGACATTATCTGATGTGGTCAAAATACTCAACCCTACCAGTTGGGGTTTATAATAGAGATGCCCACTCAACCTTAACTCTAGCAGCCACAATTGTAGCAATATAATACACCATCACTGGACCTACTCAAGCTGCATTTTGATGATTTGGCTTACTCTTAACATGCAATCTTTAGCGACTGCCAAGCATCAGGGCTCTCCTGATCATTAAAATGTTTTGTTTGAGCATGGCTCAGACTTGCTCATCTCATGAATGCTGTCTTGAGGGCTACTTGAAAAAAAAAGAAGGCCCTTTTTATTTAAAGTGACAATACACAGGAAAATGAATATATAGCTTATGAATAGCTACAGTGATTGTAGTGTTCTTTTTACTTACTGATTGCACACATGAAAATTACCCTCCTTGCAGGAAGCCTTCACTATGCCTTTCAGACCCTCTGAACACTGCACCCGCGTTTCCCAGCTACTGAGAAGAAAGTTCGATGACTTGATGCTCATTGTGCATTGGAAGGGGGATGTGGAAGGAGTGAAACCGGCCTCTATGGTCTTTGGAGCCTGGCCAGGGATGAGGCCATTGGATCTATATTTAGGAGGGGTTTCACTTAATAGGGCTTGCAGCTGTGCATAGGTTGGGGTGTGAATTCCATCTCTCCCAGCATACAAAACCAAATCTTTATTAAAGCAGCAGCGACTCTGAGCCGTTCTGAAGTACCGTATCATTTTCACTACCCTGTTCATCTGTTAAGGCATTTATATGACACATATAGGAAATAAAAGCCATCAATAAATCCTGTATTTTGAGTATGCCGATACAATGACCAATAGCGTTAATAACCCGAAACAACGTGAACAGAAACAATACTTTGTACCAATATAGTTTTTCACAAATGAACCTTCGAAAGTATCAATCCCCTAACCACTAGTGTCAGAGCTGGAAATATTATTACCTCTGTTTTATACGCAGGAAAACTTGGAGCACAGAAAGGCTTTGTGTTACTTAGTCATACACAGCCATACCCTATATCCTTACATTCAGATCCCTGTGTATAAAGTGTAATGCCATGTTGCTATGTATTTGTGCATGGCTCAATTCAGTGAGACCCTGAGCACAACCTGATGCTTTCCAAATCTTCCGCTAGTGGCCCAGACAGGACCCGTTTAACACCATAAAGTGAGATTCTCCCATGATGGTCCCACACAGGAGTCAGTGCCTGAGTAAAACCAGGCAGTTCCCTAATCTTACACTAAATGATAACTTGGGAGGAGAGGATTTGCCCAAGTACAAAGCCTTTATTTTCTTGATTTTCAGTTTAAAGAAGGCTTCAAAAATATATTTTTTCCTTTTCTCCATGGGTTTTTTACTCCATATTTGTGCAAGCCCACAGTTAAAAGTAAGAACTTGTGCTCCATCTTTAACTGAGATTTTTCTCTAAATCTTTACATATGGGCCCAGTCTTGCAAAACATTTCTGCATAACAATTCTCAGACATGACCTTTTCCGCTAAGCCACAAAACCACAACCGTGCATTGTGGTGCTCAGCACCCTGTGTCCTGTTTCTTCAGCATCCTTTTTCTTGGCCTGGATGAACACGCTTTTACTCATTTGCGATACTGCCACAGAGATCATTGCTCTAACACAAAACTTAATCACTTCTCTCTTTGCGTCTTTCTTCTGATTGCCCCGACTCTTCCAAACTAAAAATAAGTTGTTTGTATTCACTAAAGCCCTTTACAGCTTTAGCTTCTCTTTCCCATTGTCTCCAGTTTGCCATTAAAATGTACTAAATGCTCTTAGTTAGACCATGACGCAGCCTCCTTTGCTCTAGTTAAACTTTCCAACATGCATATTTCTGCCTTTCCCCAGTCTATCCCCACAGGGAGAGAAGCTCCTCATAAATACCTAAAGAGCAACCTCCTCCACTCAGTTATTTGTTATTCCTCCTCACCGGCTTGTCAGTGACAACAGGTCCAAATGAAATCTTTTTTCTCCTCCTGTGTTTGTGGTCTAATAATGGCCGTATGTTTGACCATGACTCATTGGATACCTATGTATTCTCCCTGGCAACGAGCAGAATTGCTCCGTTTTTGAGACCAGACTAGATTGGGTTTACCAAGGACAACATAGAAACAGGCCAGACTTTGTCCTTCTTAAAACATTTCACTGCTCTAACGAAAAGCAAGAATTGCAAGCACTTTGGGACAAAGACCATTGTTCTGTTTGGCATTTCATAATACCAAGCACAGGATAGTCCTGGCCCTTGACTACAACTCCTAGCAATAGAAATAAAAAAAAGAAGAAAAAAAAAATCACCTGTATGAGTGGAGCCTGTAATAAATCTCTGTCTTTATGTATACAACTGGAGAAATAGCAACATGCCTCCATACGTATCTATCAGATAAGCACACAGTAATGCAAAGTCGCATACACACAACGATCACCATTAAAAGCTTTTCAATTTTCCACTTGCAAAGATGGTTCTATAAAGAAATGAAAGTGATGCAAAAATAACGCTATGGTTATTCAACACCCCCCCCCCCAATATCACCTAACTTAAGTTGTTCAAATTACCTCGCTGTAACTGATTTTTTTTTCCAGTTGGCTAAAATATCTATTGTAATATTTAGCTGTGAACAAAGTGCAGAAATGAAGGACTTTGAATTGTTTCAAATTAATGGCTATAAAGTATGACTTAAATGCTTTTATTCAAAACTAATTATTTGAGAGCAGGTATTCTTATACTTCTTTAACAGCAGGATGCAACATTTTTAGCATTATGAAAAAGAAGCTTTTGCCATGTAAACTCATGGGGTGAAATCTCATCCTTGATCTTCAAAGTGTGACAAAGAGCTATTGATTGGGAGCATATTGTCATTTAAATTACAATTAGGGATGGGTGAAAGGTGGTTATTCAACAATTCAAATCTTTTAAAAAAATGCTGTCAAGGGCAACTTAAGGTTAACCTAAACACACACTTTTAAAAACTTCTGAGAGTTTCAAGTGTTTCAGATAGCAATATGATGTGTTTAAAGCAACAAATCTGTAAATTTTGAGAGTAATGTATAGTACATTTTATTAATGCTGTAATTAAAAAAGCCCTTGTGGAACGCTTTCATTCCCTGTTACCATGAAGCACACATTTGCTCCCAAACTGAGGGAGGGAGGTGGAATGGGAGGTCTTTGCAATTTTTAATCAAATTGTATCACTCAGTTCATCTTGCTAGAAGAGCTAATAGAGTGATTTAAAATCCGGATCCAATTTCTACTATAATCAATGCAAGTCTCGTTCTCAGAGGAATTTGGTTTTGATCTCAACAGCCAAGTGGAGAAGAATGCTAGACTGGGTCTCAGGAAAGCTGATGCAATTTGCAATTGCTGCTGACCAGCTGGCAACCTTCAACAAGCCACCACTTCTTCTGTCCTCCACCACCTCTCCTCACCTCTCTTCACTGAGATCCCAGGACCTCAGCCCAGAGCCTGTATGGGCCACAAGACCCTCTCAAGGCCTCTGCAGTCATAGGAAATTTCAGTCACTACTGAAGCTGCCAGGGAAAGGAGCCCATGGTCTATGCTGAAATGTGCAACTCAGTGAGATTTTTGCCCAGAGGCCAAGAAAAGCTGCTAATCTCCCCTATAAACTGCAAGCTCTGGGGTACACCTGGCACTCAGCAACATTTTGGGCCCTTGTTGGGGTCTAGGTCCACCGTCTACCTTCCATAGTGACACAAGCCACGGTGAGAGCACCCAGCACCGTGTCATCCAGCAGCACGTTGGCAGGGTGAGGGGAGGGCTGTGCCAGTTTCTGATGGGCTTTTCTTCAATCTCATTAGTCAGTTTGAGTTCAAGCAGTTCTCCCCTTTCAGAGAGGATTACGCTGCCCTGCCAAGTTAGGAAGAGCATTCCTAGCCCTGCAGGACAAACAGCTTCCCAGACCTGTGTTTATTTTCTTGGATGGCATATGTAGCCCATTGTGTGATTAGGTAGCACAGCGGGGTTCGGAAAGTGGTATTTCCCAGGGTGCTCTGGGCTCTGGACGATTGCCAGCATCGGGATCAGGGAGGAATGTTTTCTTTCACTATACACTGGTGAACGCGTCAGAGTTCGAAAGAGGTTTTGACTTTCCCCTTTAGCACTCGGGAGATGAGGACTCCTTTTTGCCACATACATAGCGGAAAGTTTTTTCCTTGCCAATTTATTACACATTTGGGTCCTACTCCGAAATTGCAATGAAACCTGTGGATCCTGTTATCTTCAAGGAACTTTGCATCAGATTCCCCATGGGATTTTCTCCCCCTGGTATGTCAGTGCTTTGGTGGAAAGGGCAGAACTCAGAAGTCTCCACCAGATTGTCTCAGCAGGATGTGTGGCACATGGGCAAGGACTGTAGCTAAGGTCAAGCTTCCCGTATTTTGAACTTGCTGGCACAGACTAGCTGCGAAAGGAGGAGAAACTATTTTGAACAAAACCCCCACTGATCTGTTTTGGGAGTGGTGATAATCAGAACATCCTATTTAACTTTTGACCACAGAGCAAAGGAGAAGAGCCAGCAAGGTTTTTAGGAGCAAGAGCTTTTATATGTTTCTTTCTTCTCATCTGTTTTCACACAGCTAAGTAATAGGAAGGAAATTTTGGTTAAAATACAGTAATTACAACATTTGAAGCTATTCCGTTGTCCAAGGAATGGTAGGTACAGTCTATATTTCTGGGTTTCAAAACAATCGTGACAAGTAGTGCCAGCAACAGAAAAAGACAGTCTGTAGATCTCATTCTTAATAAGATCTTCAATAAGATCTCTTTCAAACCCTGCTAAACTAAAATCTCTCACTAAAATAGCCCTGCTTTATTGGGAATAGGGACACATGGCAACAAGAATTGCATGGCTTGCAGAGCGAACCCCGCTCAGCTGACCTTTGGTGACAGAGGGGCAGAGTGCGCATTTGCTGCTATTAAACTTTGTTTCTCCAGTTGCCTTTTACTGCATGAGTGGATGAAATGGGGAAACTTGCCTTCCTCACCGACAGCAGCAACTCTGCTCATGCTAATGGGACTACGCGTCAGCAGGAAAATCACTTTGTTTTTCTGTGCCCACTGCTCTCCTCTCCCACATTGCTGTTTATTGACAGTACGTATTTCGGTAGAGAAAAGGCAGCGGGGCCTAGATATCAGCTGGCTGGGGTCAAGTTTGCAAAGATGAGAAGTAGCTTCATCTCACTCACCAGCTGTGATCAGTGGGGGAAAAGAGAGTGGTGCACACAAGCGTCGCATCCATTTGTTAACCCAAAGAAATCAAATAAAACCAGTTTCTGTTACTTTTTAAAACCGTAACAAAGACCAGGAAAGAAAGTGTAAGTAGCGACTGGGTATCTCTCACAAAATTCACAAGTCACTGAAATACTGGAAAAGTACTAAAAGAATATTGTTTGTCACTGCAAATAGGCAATTTACATTATCATTGCTTTAAAGCTCCCAGAACGCATAATATCTATAGTATAGGAAATTACTGACGGCTCTTATCAAGGTTAACTCCTATTTTGTTAACCCGCCACTTTGCAGGGTAACACGAAAATTTAGAAGCAGAACAGTTTTTTGATAAAATGCATGCAAATATAATTTCTAAATGTTTGGAGAATGAGCAGCCAACAGGCAACGATAACCAGGGGATGCGAGATGCGTTAGTGCCGCCTTGTGGAGGCTTCAAACTCCGACCCAAATCCTGTTTACTCAAGATAATGGCTCATTTACAAAAAAACTCCCCAATGCAGGGGCTCTTTCATAACATTTGTACAAAGCAATGCTGCAGATAATAAATAAAACAAAGGCAAAGGAAAGCTGGATTGAATTCCGGATGTAATCCTGACTTAGGGCAGGGTGGCACACTAATTCTCACAGCTACGAGAACCAGATTTTTTCCAGCCACACAGTTTCAGAGGTCTTTTTTATTTTCTCAGGAAATCGAGTTTCCGGCTGCTATCACAAAAAAAAAATGCAAAACATCAACAAGAAAAACAGTAGGGAAAATTCAGTAGCTTCAATCCCTGTCAGTGCTCCGTGCTGCTCCTTTGTCCTAAAGGCACCGTGCATGCTTAACCTGAGCAGGTTTTCATGTCGGCTTGCCAGTCTTCGCTAGTTTGGGTTAGCTTAGCAATTGTCTCTCTTGGTACACTTTTTTCCCCCTGTCTCAGCTATAATCAGAACGGGCAGAGGAAAATGAACTTGCTTTTAAGAAATAGTCTCCTTTCTAATGAAAAAAGAAAATATGTATGGTTTTTTTTCAGTCTCTGGTGAGTTTTGGCTTCAGACAATGTTTTTTTCCCAATATGCCATTTGATCTTTAGTTCACTTGAAACCCTTGTTCTCAGTTCTACGGACACAAGTTACATGACTGTTTTATACAGATTACTGAAAAGGCAATGCCTTGCAAGACATTTGCCTTCGACTGGGCTCAAGCCTTATCTAGCTCATTTCTAAGGGGTATCTTTTGGCCAGATGAGCTGGGCTACAACCAGAAAACGAAGGTTTTATAGCCCCCAAGAGCTTTGATCATCTTCATAAATATGGCAGCAGCAACATTGAACATTTTCAGTCATGCATTTTCTTGGGAGCTAAGGAAGTGGTTTTATATATATATATATATATATATATATTCTTAACCACTGCTGCTTCATTCAAGATTTTTCACACAACATGTATTATTCTCATGGGATAAAGTAGCTGGCTAAGTGGCCACAAAGCTTCTGAATTATCACCCCCATGCACGATACATTTTGTTTAAGTTATAACCACATAATTTAAACGTCTTTCTTACATTATAAAATATTCCCAACCCCAAACCCAATACATTTGCATGAAGTAACATTAATGCAGGACTGGCTTATGCATTCCAAGTTTGTGGTTTCCCAATTAGTCCTCCAGTAACAGTATCGCATTATCATAATTTTAAGGTGTTACAAATATGATATCCAAATTAGAGATCAAATTCCCTATATTATATGTTTCTTCCTTGAGGGCTTACCAACCAAACACAGATGCAGCAAAGACAGAGATGTGCAAAAAATGCTTGTTCTTCATATTCAGACCCTAGTTGCATAGCAGTAAAGAGTGACTCTAAGAAAGGCAGGTTACGAATAGCCCTTAGATGAACACTTCACAAGGTTATTCCTGAAGAGCAGAGGAACCTCTAGAAGCAATCTTTAATTACCAGAAGTTCTCAAGTGGTAAATTTTCAATAATTTCACTAACATCAGCTTATACAACTGAGATTTGCTCAGATTCATTACTGGCTTCCATACGACACCAATCTCACGTGCAAACTAAACCCCAGTGCGAAGCCCAAGTCAATGGAAACTTTAGAGTTTCATTTACTTTCACATTGGAAACGAGATGCTGTGACGCAGAACCATGCAAGTAAGCCTTCTTCACCTCCAGATTGCAGAATATTATTGAAACTTTCATCAAACGGAATAATGATTTCCATCTGTAACCTAATTCATATAGTGCCTCTCCCAGTTCCTGGTAACTTGCTTTCAAGGCACAGAATACTCTAAATGTTTGGATTTTTTGGCTGCCCAAACTTTAAAAGGAAGAGAAAAGAGCTTGAGTTACCACACTGGCCCAAAATAGGAGAGGTTAGAGTTCTCAAAAGATACATAACAAATCACTCAAATTAAATAGCATACAGCTGTATGCTAGAAAAATTATACATATATTTGTTGAATAAAACTCAAACAACAAATCAAGCTGCACTCAGAGCAGAGGTAATCCCCAAACGCCTCCAGTCATACCCAAACATATACGCACTGCACAGGTGAAAAAGGAAAACGATACGATCCTTTCTCCAGAAGCATTACCCAGAAGATTTCTTGTGCACTGAGTTATTCAGCTCACAACTGTAGGTAGTGAGATGGTTTCACTGTATCCAAACACCAAAGTTCATCTGTATACTCCTTCCTTGCAGCAAAAATATTAAGTACCAAGTGCTGGCCTCATCTGACAATCTTTAATCAAACTTGCCATTGGTTTAAAGATTGATTAGGTATGTAGGACAATACGCCTCAGGGAATAAAAATGACCAATGGCATTATTTGCTTAGAGTGGGTTTAAGAAGTTGTGTTTAGAGAATATTGATGCTCATATATAGCTACCGATTTTGCTTACACCTCAAAATATCCCAGAAATATTAATGAACCAGTATTAAAGATTATCAGAATGATTGCATGCTTTAATAAAAGCATGGGAAAGTAAATCTTCTAGATTTTTAGATGGGCATCCAAGCACAATGTTTTGTGTCTATTGCCTAATTTAAAAAAATGATAGAGTATATAACAAATCAAGATGAAAATGCAAACAAAATTTTAAGTCTAAAATATTCCATTAAGTTCAGTTCCAGAAACATAATTTTACCCTCAGGTTTTTCCTCAGATACACATATAATTTACAAATAGGCTACTGTTTCCCTATTTGCAGACTAACTGAAGAAAAACACCCTTAAAGAATTAAAAAAATGGTAATGGTAACTTAAAGGAAATTTATTTTTCTCTCACTCAGAAAAAGAAGGTTCAGCCCAACAGATCCCTGTGCGCAGGATCATGTAGGCTCCTGCAGCTCACTGAAGCATTAATAACAGCAGCTTCAAACAGCCTGGCACAAATATGCAGCATTTTTAAGATGGCACGGTTTAAGGGGGGAAAACAACTTTGCAGAAGTGCTGGCATCTGAGAAAAATGCTATCGCTTTCCAGTGACATCTGAGTTTACAAGTTGTCAAAACACAGTTCCTATAAGAAAATGATCTTTTTGATGGTTTGCCTGACAAGTTCTCACAAGTTGGTTTGAACTGGTCATTTCAAGAAAGCTGCTATAGACTTCGTCCCTGCAGAGTCTCAAATAGTTTTTTAATTCAGTAGGCGTACAGAGAAAAAAGAAATATAGTGTGAAAAGCTTTTTTTTTTTGTTAGACCTCTTGCTTTTTTCCTTTTATTATGTATTAATATTATCATTAAATATCAATCACTCAGGTTAACCTGTACATTGCAGGAGGTTAACCTGTATTTTGAAATGTCAGTCAACAAATTACATGGCTAACGCCACAAAAATGCTACAGATAACTCATTACAAAGCTCCCTCTTTTCTTTGCTCTTAGATGGCGCGTTTCTGCAAACCCCAAACCCCACCAAGGCTACCAGATTTGTATTAGGAGAATCCAAACTTTTCACCTTCTTGATAGAAACAGCATTTACGTGAGAAATGGGATCAGCAGCCCCAAGCTCTGCCAGCAGAAGCCCAGCAGAGACATGGACCATGAACCCCATCTCTGCTACCGGTTAAGTATAATCCCAACTAAATGTATTCCCCCTCTTTCCTATCTGCACCAGGACTAAAGATGACTCCAGTGGGAAACTCAGCAGCTGAAGGACCAGGTGCTCTCTGCTTGGATAATTATTTTGTAGCTGTCACAACTGGCTGTTAACACTTCTCTCTTGGCCTTCCAGCCCTGTGTACAGTTGACTGCACTGTTTTATTCTCTTAGATGTAATTTTTTTTTTTTTTTAGTTGATTCCTGGTGTACAGTTCTCCATGGTGGGAAATACCAGTTCTTGGAGGGCTGTATATACAATGCTCTTTTAAGATTCAGAAAGCCTTCCCTGATGGCCGCATGATATTTGAAGATTGTATGAAAATACATATAAGATGAAAACCAGCATGCATCTATTTTTACATTCGGTTTACTTCAAGGTCAGGGAAATTTTGCAGGAGATTCTCTTCTGGAGAATCTTTTCTCAGCTCTCATGTCTAAACAGGGGACCTAAAACATTTGGCCCCAAACTTTCAACTTTATTCTCTGTGCAATCAGGAGCACTGTTAATACCCAGGCAATCATTTGTGTATTTAATATTGCTTTGAGGGTTAATTTTTTGTCAGGTAGCAGACTAAAAGGACATGGTAGTTTTTAGCCAGCTCCAAAAGTGAGTTATGAATGTGAAAAAAAAAATCAGATATAAAGAGAATATTTAGAAAACTAATGATTCTGAACAAAATTAATACCAGCCAACCCACAGAATATAGAATATTTGCTTTGCTCTTTTTTCCAGCATTTTCCACACAGGCTTGCATGAATAAGTCAAACTGACAGCTGCAACTTGTAAGCAGAAAGGAGGTCATCAACTTTTGATAGATCCTCTTGGAATCAACAGGTTTGGGGGATTTTTTTCTGAACATGAAGAAATACTAGCTCAATTTGCTTTTCAATATAACTCAAGCTTCCTTCAGTTCAGCAGCATAAAAAGGTTTAGTAAATTCAACACTCAGGCAGCAATGGTTTCTGCAATGCCCCAACACAATGTCATTAAGTGCTTAACAATGACTTTAAATAAGTAGCTTTTGGAAGTTATATGTCTTTGAAGTTTCATTAATTAGTCATATCATCGGGAATGTATGGCTAAAGTAAATTACAGTGTTTAAAATATCTACTCTTTCAATGTGAAAAATGAAAGGATCCAGCTACCTTGTCTTTATACTAATGAAGATATTATTAATTGGTTTAGCAAAAACATAGATCTAACCATAATGTGCAACAGTTATTAAAGATAATTAACTACAGATCATTGGTTTGAAACATCTAGTCCAAAATGATTTCTGAAGGGCACATTATTCTATGAGATAAAATAATTAAATTTCTAACAGCTGCATAAGACAACTGTGGCATATCTAGTGTTTTAATTTCTTTTGTTCTATCCTCATGGTACTCCTCTGTTTTAGATTTTGAAAATGCTACTGGTGTTTCACCGTGAACAGTCTGTACAGCATGTTAGACTGAAATACTTCATGTCTGAGGAAAAATGATGATTGAAAGAAAAGGATTAAAAATGACAGCACAGCTAATAATACACACACGCACGTGTGCACGTGCGCACACACATAAAGTCAGCTACTTCGCTTCGAAGGAGAAAAGGAGACGATAGGAATCAAACAATGCAGAGGGTTAAATATGTTTCCATTCTAACATTAGCTACACAAGTCCTGCTGAAACTAAAACAGCACATTTGCAAATTAAAGAAAACCTCGAAGATGAAGCAGTGCCAAATACTTGTAGATTAATTAATAATGGAATCATACACAGGCACATAAAATTAAGCAAGTACAGTAAAAATAAAAAAAAAGGAAAAAAAGGCAACTGAGGAGCTGGAACAGAAGTCTGTTTATTAAAACCCATATGTTCCAGGTCCAGAATTTCTGAGCTCGCGTCTGCTCCGGTACCATTCCCAAAAACATTTGCGGTCAGTATTTATTATACATGCCGGTACTGGTTCATCATCAATTTCTTGATCTCTTTTTCTGAAACAGCAACCTACAAATGCTTTCAGTAGCCTGGATCTGCATTAATTAGAACGCTGTTTGCTTACAGCATTAGGTTTCTCCCCATGTTTTGTTAGAAAATTCATGTCCCAAAATATTCCTCATTTGCAGCAAATTTAGCTGCTTCAGCAGAGAGTGAGATTCAGACAGGAAAGGCAGGGAGGCAGGAAATAACACAGTTCAGTCAAGATTAGGTGTGTTGCTAGCTAATGTTGATTTAGCAAAAGAAAGACTGAAAAAAAGGCATTACCCAGTGTCCCAGAATTCATATAGCATAAACAATAACAACATGACTTCGTATTTGGTTTGGTTTCATATTCCATGTTTTACTTTTATTATAAGAATTTTATTTATTGTGATCAATTGGTTCCTCTGTGGCTTGAGAAGGGGGCCAAAAAATTACGAGGACCTCTAAGTATTTAAAAATAATTTTTTAAAAAGTCTCTAAAGCAGTGGACAAACAGTGGAATCACTTACCTCAGCTCCTCTATATTACCCTAATCAGGGATAGTGCAACACATCTGCAAACAGAATTTGGGGTAAAACAGGCTTTTTCTACCAGGGGTATAAAAGAAAAATCAGACCACTGCATTTTAAAACAGAGATATCTGGAGGGTAATTTTTGGTGTTCCTTGCACGAGGAACAATCCTATCCTGCGAGGATTTGTACTTGTGCTTAAGGAGAGATGAAAGACATGCATTTGTCTTGGCAATTTTGGGGGCTTCTATAAGGGACTGTCCACACTGTAAGTATAAGAAACAACCGCGTGGTCTCTGGCACCAGTTGCCTCCCGCCTTCCATCCCCTGTCAGGATTGGGACTACACAAATTCTGCAAAATGCTCCCGTGTAAGGACAGCAGCATTTTGTACTCATTTGCGCTGGTGTAAGGGAAAGCACAGGGAAACGGGGAGCAGGTTCTTCCCCATGGGACAGCTACCCCAGGCAAAGTGCAAGCATGGAACACCCGGGATGTGGGTGCCCAGAAAACCCGAGGGTGGGAGCACACAGAGACCTGCCCGCACTGCCCATTGCTGCAGATCTCCAGCTTCCACCCCAGAAATTCACATCCCCTGAATACCTTGTTCTTGTTTTTTCTTTTTAATTAAAGATTCCCAGACTAACACATTTTCCAGTGTTCTTCGTTAAAAAGCCTACTGAGGATTTGAGAGAGAAGAAAATGTTACTCCAAAAAGGAAGACTTTTCTTGGCAGGGTCCCCTCTCGCTCTCATAATGGTGCTGCAGTGTGAGGCATGCTTCTGCAATCTTAGCTGACCTATTTGTTGATGTATTTCAGGTAGCCAGATGTCTCAGTACTTTAGGAATTCAGAAGAAAATGATATTCAACTGTTTGTCCTGGTTTCGGCGCAATCAGCCAGCTGGCTATCCGCTGCTCCCTTCCAGTCCTCCCTCCCCAACCAAAAGCCTCCAGGTCACTCACTGACCCACAGCACATCCCTCCCTACCTTCGAAGATGAACCTGGGGTCCAGCTACATCTGTGCTGGGGCCTCTCGTTGTGTGTCTGGCACACAATGAATGTGAGGCTCTCCAAATGTCAGAGCATACCAGCTGATGCACATTGAGATTTAGAGCATCACAGATTTCATTGCACAAACAAATGCTCAAGAACTTGACAGGGGAGTTACCGTCTTTTCAAGGGAAGGAAAACTTGCCAAGGGTGATTTAGCTACAGGTTAGGAGAGCACTGAGGAGAGGAGTAATGAGGAAGGCTGGCCAGGCACTGGGTGGGTAGGGGGAAACAGAAACACAAGCAAGCAGCCTGCAACCAGGCAGATCTCCCTTCTCACCCTCCACAAGCTTCAGCTTTCTGACATTCCTGTTCGCAGAGGAAGAAGTGCCCCAGCCCTACTTTCAGCTGCCAAAATGTTCTTCTACCCATGTAAGTTTGCCCAGCTAATGATGCACAGTGCCTTGCAAACTCAGACATCTCATCAGCACCTAAGCATGACAGTAAAATTGAATCAGAAGATCTTCCTTGAAAATTATTTCCTTCATCAGGGAAACCATTTGCTCAGGCTAAATGACTCATGTTCCAAAAAGAGCCACCAGCCCAACACATCCCAATAAAATTCATGCTGTTCTCTGCTCACTTGTATACTCTCCAGCCTTTCCCATCACCCTCCTTCAGACCACCACTCCTGGTCCACACATCCCCCTGCCTCTTGCACATGGTTTGGCTGTTGGTACCTGCAATTCCAGGGCAGCAGCATTGCCCCAGGGCCTCTGCGTGCTAGGGCAGCATCTCTCAGTGGTGGGGGGAGCAAAGTGGGGAGCACAGAACAGCCATGGCTTTTTTGAAGGCCAGTGGTCTCCCAGCATCCATTCTTGTGAGCAGAGCACAGGGTTTAGCAGTGCTATGCATTGTCTTTATAAATACAAAGCTCCAATGTACCACTTTGGAAGACCAGAGGGAAGCAGCAATGAGGATGGGAGGATGCTTGGTGAGACGGCCTGGGCTTCAAGTGGGGCTTAGCCCCTCTTGTCTCTCCACTGCTTCATCTGCCAGGGGGTTAAATTAAGGAAAATATGGTCTGGCAAGAGCGAAGCCCTGTTTTCTGCAAAGGAAAGGAACAGCTGCTGAATACCTGGGACAGCAAATGTCAACGGGTCTCCATTAGTGTTCATTCCGCTAAAGGGCTGGATTTCCCTTCCCCCCAGTTGCATAACTCTAATTTCACTGACTACAGTGATTCCACCAGTCTAATTAGGCCCCCAGATAATAGTCAAAGTACTTACTATGTTATCTTTTCACTGATTTTATATTATACACATTTGTCTGTTAAATATAATTATTTGATTTCCCAGATTTACAAACTTTGGTTGGCAACCCACTTAAAAATCACCAGCTACCTGCCGCTGGTCTGGTATGTCCTCTATTTACGGCAAGCCCGAATGTTTGCTTTGTGCTGTCAACAAAGAGAAACTCTTTGGAAAAAAAAAAAAAAAATTAATAAAAATAATTGAACATCAGCCACTGAACCAGCAGGAACGCAAAATATTTCCATGAAAGGGAATCCAACAAGACCAGCGATCTGTATGGTAACTATTCTCAGTGTGAGGAGGAAGCTTGAGCCAAGTGCAGAAGCCAGGCTTGTTTCCTCTCTCCCCATAGCCTGTCCCATCCCAGTACTTGCTGAAAGCAGGGTACACAAAGTTCCTAGGCACGGCCATATTATTCCACCCCCTACCGGGAAGCTATTTATTTTAACAGCCGCAGAATCTTTTCATTGTGTTCTTGGTCTAAACAGTTGGCTGTGCATGCAGGAGAGGTACAGCTGCTCTTATACCGGGAACTGTGGGAGCGAGAGAGGAGGTGTCAGGAAGGAGCAACGCGCCCCGGCGCTCTGCCCTCCTCCCCTCGCCTCCGCCAACCGCATATAAACAAAGTTACTAAAACAAAGGAACAACATCAAGTTCCTAAGTTGAAAATAGCCCTACAGTCATTCAGGAAAAATTCCCTTTCCAGTTAGCGGCCGTGCTCGGATCATTGATGGATGGCACCGCTGTTGCTGCGGGGGCTCTTCTTTCCCAAGGCAGCCGAGCAACTCCCTCCAAGCTGGAGCCCAGCGGCTCTCCCAGATTTGGTTCCTAAAACCTCTTTCCAAAACAATACCTGATGACACTGTTTTCTGCATAGTTGCTGGAGGATTATGCAGCAAGACACTTGCGTTACAGGGGTTCTAAGTTGCGGCAATTTGAGAATCAGTTACTGCTAGAGAAAAAAAAAAAATTAACAAAAAGTAGCAGCAGTCACCTCCATGGGAAAACCAACACTTTCTCTCTCCTTGGCCACGAGTGCTGCCTTGCCTGCCAGCAGACCTGCAGGTATCATTACACCTTTCTGATTAAAGCAAGGATACCACTGTCCCATTGCCCCAAATTTAAATTTAGATTGTGAATTTTATGCTGGTTAGGACTGAAGAAAAAAAAAAATGCATTGTCTCACTGATATTTCAAAGGTGTTATTCTTCCCCTTGTGCTTAAAACAGGTTAGGATGATAAGATCTCTTTTCCCCATATCTGTCTTTCAGTGGCTTATTATTGGGTGCAACTTTAATAAATGTTTACCATTTATTCACAGCGGCACGCCTGTTTCCAAAACCGCACGTTACACCTCTTATTGGAAGTTGTTCCTAATGCAAGTGGGTTTGGTTCCCAGAAATAAACAGGGCTTCAAGACCCCAGGTGCAAGGGGTGGCTGCTTCCCATGGTATCACCTGGCACCAGTGGGTGCCCAAGCCCATCCCTGTCCCCTCTGGACACCATCCCCACCTCTAAAGAGCAAGCTCAGGGAGCTGGTTCAGCCAAGGAGTCCCTTGCTGGTCATATGGAAGGAGAAAGAGATGTTTGCATATGTATTGCGTGATCTCAGACTGCCATAAAAGATGTGACTTAAAAGCCTGAAAGATATTTTTTTATTTTAAATTGAAAGCAAACCAAAGCAAACATTACTTAACCGTGTCTATTTTCCCCGTATCCCCCTAGACTTGCCGAGGGACCCTGGAACTACGGCAGGCATTTTATCTTTCCCTCTTCTAAATAGCAAGTTAAAAATTAACTGCTTCATCTTCACATTGCTCACTCCTTAAGTAGTTTAAACTTACTTTTAACTGTTACATGCCAACAAAACAGGTTGCTTAATTGATTTGACCTTTCACAGTATTTTTTAATTTTCAATCTTAGTTTCATTGTTCCATCTGGCACTTTAAAACGGCATCTGGTTAACTGTACTTAACCAGCTGATCACTGTACAGTTATTTTTAAATGTAATGTATGCTTAAACAGATGTTATTTTTATAGATGTAGATCTAAACTGCACTTGTATACGTGCTATGTCTGCATAAGCTCTTTCTGCAATTCAAATGTTGACACCAAAAATTACAAGCCAGAATGCTTATGAACTTCACTATTATGTTACTGCACTTTTTTGCAGCTTGTTAGGTAAACATCAATTCAGTTCTTTTTTCTCTGTTCGTTGCACATAAATAAAACATTAGCGTTTAGTTTATAAAGTGATGAACATTTTGCTGTGTTGGATTTAGCTTTATAAATACAACTGCTGTCAGCAAGAAAAAAGGATTTATTGAATAAATAATAAGAAAGCTAGGGGAAAATGAAAGTATATATATTATGCAAAACACGGTGTCTGTCCACAGGTCACGTAAGGGTCTTCTGACACATAGACATCCCGTGTGAGAATATTTAATAACAGTGCATTTTTGCAAGATACTGTTAGTCTCCTGAAGCAAAAGCAGATTGGGAAAGCCCAGTGCAACACTGAGGGCTGTAATTGTTAGCAGTAACTGGGGGCTCCGTTTTTAACATTATACGGTGAAGGCTCAGGTTCAAAGGTCCTCTGAGGTTGAGAGTTCTATAGAAGGTATAGAAACAGAGAGTATGATTTAACTAGTCTAACAGAACTAGCATTGGCAACCTATTAAATAAAGGTACTGAATAATTTTACTAAATTCTGCGGAATATTGCCTAATTTTACAGTTTGAAGTTAATTCATCTTTATTCACTAAGATTAAGACCTCATTCTTCCAAACACCCTACTGAAATTAGGGTTAATTACCAAGGTTTGGACAGAGACTAGCCTAGAATACATATTTTTTTCCATTAATTTAATGTTTATAGTTTGCTTAGTAAATTACAGTTTCTGAATCCATGTATTAGATAGGTCTGGGAAATACAAAACATAATATCTAAGCACCCGATCCTGAAAACCCAGCCTGATTTGGAGAACAGCAAATAGAAAAAGTTTTCCAACCAGGATGCTTTTTTTCCGAGGGAATAATGAATTCTACAATATCTAATATATTGTCTCCAAAAGAACTTAAAATGCAATATTAAAAGGAATTCGTGCAATACGCAAGGGCGTA
This sequence comes from Gorsachius magnificus, assembly GCA_034008185.1. NCBI lineage: Eukaryota > Metazoa > Chordata > Aves > Pelecaniformes > Ardeidae > Gorsachius > Gorsachius magnificus. Next base: position 5,692,360 of record CM067090.1, read on the forward strand.
TGTTACTTTGTACAAAGGAAGTGGTCGCGGCACTGAATATTTCACAGAGAACTTTTAAGTATCATTCTCAAGGTTAAAAATTGCTGTTATACATAATACCTCAGTAATTGATAGACATTTTCTCTCTCCAGAGCCCATTTTCTGTGAAAAACACCACATAACATCTGTTCATAAACAGTCCTTCTGTGAGAACACTGACACAGGTCTTGAGCTTCTACTGGCTCAATTCCCCTGCCATACACAGATGGCACGAGGTATTTATACAGCTGAATTCTTTGTAATACAAGCTCAACTATATCTTCAGGTAAGACTATGGGCAAACATGTGCTTATACTATTCCGCTGACTTACCTCAAGTCATTTAAACAGTTCCCTCTGACACAAAGACAAATTGTATCGTACCATTATGCAAGTGTTTTGTCTCAAAATCACCTTCAGCAATCAGCACAGAGCTCTGCAGAGATAAGGACATTTGGGGACGTACAAAAACTGCCAAGTTGCACGTTAATGAGCTAACAGTTATATTAAGATTCGAGACTCAGGGCTGTTCTTGATTTTGATGTATGCGTTTTCCTTCTATGAAAAATATTTTTTTTGATGGTAAAATACCTTGGGTTTTTGCATGCAAAATGTTAAATAAAGAGACAAACTCTGGCATTCAACTTTAGCATACATAGCAATGAAGCGTGTAGGTTAGCCGTCGTTTTCTATATGCTATGTTGGTTATTCCCTCTAAGTGATTCTTAGTGAATAACACTTTATAATGCGTTCAGAAATTGCTTTCCTATTTATCTCCATGAAATTATGGAAGGCTTCAGTTGACTTCTGAAGAAATCTAGGTACCATGATACCATCTGCCAGATGACATCCTAGTCCTACGCACACATATGCCCATGCTTTGACTGTGGTCTGTATACACTTAAGAAATAAAGAACATACGTAGAGATTTGCAAGGTGAGAGCCTTGGAAACTAAAAGCTACAAAATGAAAGCTGTCGGTGTTTTGAAGTGAGGGGGGAAAAAAGTAAACTTTGGCCAAAATTTCAGATGTACTTAACCGAATCTCCTTCAATCGGTCTTTTCCATACCTCAACCCCTAGCAAGTTACTGAAGTCCCCATTGGTGATTTAGGAGAATATCATCTACATAAAAGCATGGAAAAAAAAATCAGAATCCTTGACAAAAGAATCCTTTAATGAGGATACATACTGATAAAACTTGGAAAAAAAAGAGAGATATCTTAGGTCATGCTTTCAAGCAGAAGTAGTTATACCTGCAGGGGGCTTGTGACGACCAGCTTAAACTCTACATGGATTCTTATTTTACCTATGAAACATTTAATCAAAAAGTTTTTCTAGGAACTACTCAACCAGCAGAATAAATCAAAAAATGTACTTTCCCTGTTCGGGGAGAGTATGGGCCATGTTTCAAGTTACCTACATCCATGTGCTGGTTGGGTGAGCCCATGAAGGTGGGCTATGTCATGCACAAGAAGGGTAAAGCAATGGTCCTAGTGAAGAGCAACAAAGCTCCTTCTGTGTGCAGTGGGGCTGGGGAACCCTCCAACAGGCACAACAGGACTCTGCTAATCCCAGAGCTCCATCAGCAGTTACGTCTCCCTCGGCATCTTTTAAAAACTGAAGAAGAGTCTGGATTTGTACATTGGCACTCACAACAACAAGGTCTGGATGGATAGATAGGTTTAACAGGGAAAGAGGTGTTCCTTAGCAGGGGATCAACACCAATTAAAAATTTTATGAGTGGTGGTTTAAATAGTAAAAGAAATCTGGTTCTGTTTTCAGTTGTGCCACAGATTCCCCTCATGGTACAGCCGTGTCACCGAATCGCACTGCATTTCTTTGGTTGCTGTCTGTAAATAGGAATATCACTGATGTTTCCTGCTCTCAGGAAGATGTGAAATAAGCTCATTTGTGTTTGTGATGTGCTTAAATATTATAGCCATTAAAAAGCCAATAAATAGTATGTCCTCACTAAGCATCTTTGTAACACCCTTTTTAAATTTGGTGGCTTCTCAGTTATACTTGCTGTTTTTAAGCTGATGAGAAAAATACAGTTAGAGACAGATAAGTTTGAAGAGAGATTATGTAGGAATTGATGCTGCTTGCTTTTTTTATACTTTATTATATAAGAATTAACTCAGAATGATACCAAATGCATCGTTCAATTTAAACATCATGCTCGCTTATGGCCTGTAACATGAGGCGATGCATTGTAAGCAATGTCTTGACACAGCGTATGTGATGAATACAACTCAGTGTATCAAACACCAACTGTACTAAATCCACAGTAATGCTTCTTTTTTGTAAGTTCTTTATGCTCCAGTAGTTTTCATTTTTATTATAAGCATGAACCAAACCAACTCAGAATATGTTCCACCAAGCACTTGTTCTCTTGCAAGAATCAGTCACCTAATATTTATCAATTAAGACTTGTAGAATAAATAATGCAGAGAATAATTTCATAGCACTGATATTAAGAAAACATAATTCTCCAAATATATTGGACCTGCTTCCCTTAGCACTGAATTGTTTTAATTTTTCCTTCCCTCTAAACTCTCCTCCCTGCTCCCAAGCATTATTTTACTCAAATGGTGTTTCAGCTGCACTTAATGTACATTATAATGATCATGTCTTTAGTTTTTTTCTTTTGAAGTTCTTTTTAATTACAAAATAATATCCTGTTTGAAGAACGCAGCTTTGATATCTCCCTGGGCATTTAGTAATTATAAACTTGTTCTCATTATCAATATATTCTGCATGTTAGTTTGTTGTGTTTTTCTATTTTTTTTGTTTTTAAATACAGGAAACCTATCTTGGCTGACAATGGGTTTTGACCGCGGATCACATGGGAGGCAGAAGTCCATTTCAGAGCCCTGATGTCCACAGCCAGGTCTTGGTAGTCCATGACTGTCATCAGGATAAAAAGCCTGGATCACCTATGTGAGAAGCAGAGCAGTGTCTGGTGCCTGGGACATAACTGTGGGAGCCAGGAAAGCCGGCCTGGTCTGTCAGTCCTGCTGCATCGATCTATTGTCTGGACTGCATTATAACTAGAGAGTGAAAACTCAGCAAGAGACGTATCCAAAGCTAAACCAAAAATTAACAAAAAAAAGAGTGATTTACATCCCACCCTCATCAGCATCCGAAAAGGGATTGGCAGTCTCTACGCTTCATATGTCCAAAACTGAGAGATTTAAGTTATTCACATTTGCTAGCATCTTCAGGACTTCTGAAAAAAGATGTTTCACAAATGAAAGCTATTACGACATCCAACAACATGCAATAAAACCATACGTTTTTAGGCAATGCAAATGAACAGAACTGCCACGCTCGTATTGAAATCTGCTGAATAATTTTACTGAGAAGTGAAGTTATCTGCTGATATCTTCTGATAATTTTACTGCAGTTAGGAAGATGCTAGCTCCTGCCATGCTAGACCTCAGCATCACAGCCAGAAATGCTGGTGGTGCTCTGCAAGGTCTCTTTGATACATTGGAAGCAAGCACACAAACACAGAAGGGTTAAAAGAGTGAGGTATTAGGGAGGTCTGGGCAAAACTTATTTTAGTTTGGATTTAGTCCAGAATTTGCCATTTGAATAACCCTAACATATACATGACAGAGTATAATGTATGTCCTTTTTCTGAGCTGGTTTACATAACTGCCTCTGTAGACTATGGTCCAACAGCAGGGCCTTTTGGGAATTTCACTGTGGTCAGTAAGATCTTTGTTTTAATAAAACTGCATAACAAAATATAGCTTTTACTGGCTGTAAAATATTAAGTGGGAAATAGAGTGTAAGGAAATAAGAGGCACATATTGAAAAGGGTGGTGTTTTTTTAATAAAACTTCCATACAATCATAAGGCCCTGGAAGAGTTTGATCCTTTCCCCTTTATGTATGCACACACTCTCTGATGCAGAGGAGAAATATTACGTTTAATTAGCGCTGCGGACCCTGCAGGGATGTCTTGTACATAAGAAAAAAAAAAAATCACTTAAATATGTGAGCTGGAAAGATTTCATGCGTATATAGTTAGTCATATAGTTAGCCATATAGTTAAGTGTTTGCAAGATCACCCCGGAGATTGAAGCCACTCCAGGACAAGGACCTCATCTTCATACTGGCGTCTAATGCACCTAGCACGCTGTTAGTGCTATAATAAATAATAATAATATGTTAGCATTAGGTGAGCATCTCTCGCATGATCAATTTCCTGCTGCTGCGGGAGGGTGAATGTTGGTGGACTTTGATCCTTCCGAGATTTTATGTTTCTATCATAAGAGAATCATAGCACATAAGCACATTTTTTACTAATGCAGTAAGTAAGGTGGCAATATATATTGCACTGACGTTAAATGAATATTAAAAGGGATTGAAGCCATTTCCACATCATGAGGGAAAAAACCCTCCAAGAATTAGATGTACAATATCTACTCAACAAAGATACCACTTTTAACCTTCTTAGATTAAAAAAGTCAAACCCATTAGAAAGAAAATCTAGTGTTAAAGGTATACACTGAAGTGTCTTAAAATACAATTGTTGTTGTTTCTAAGTCTCTTTTGCCTACTGACAAATATCCCTCACCCCATCGCTTTTCCATTCCTCACTCTCCCATCTCACTGGAACATCTCAGTAATGTATTACAGTACAAATCCTAAACGCACAAGGACTTATTTTAGAGAAAAAAGCAAGATACAGCACTTCTGTGTGTAAATAACAAAGGCGGGGATATATAGGGCAAAACATCCTATTTGTTGGAGGGCATCAGTTTGGGGTACATTGCGCACTTGTGATTTACATTAGTATCTTATTTTTGTAACAACTCTATGCAGCCATATATTAAATTAGAGATTTCAAACCAGACTGAACACTCCTCTTTTTACCCCTATTTTGTTGCATCTTGCCAATTCAATATTTTATTATGTTTTCTGTCATAATATTACTCTTGTCCTTAGAAAACATGTATTTATTCCCACTTGGAATATAGCATAACTACTGTAAAGCACTGCTCAAAAGATGACTACAAATTCTGTCTGAGAATAGAAAACTTGAACTCTTCTATTATCCAAATATTTTTCAAAGATTTTGCTTTTGCATGCATGGCAATTGCTGACACACATAATGAGATCATGGGAAAAGCCATACAGCTGACCTGAACTTTTGGGTATAGAAGTATAAAACTATGAGATCTAATAAACCCAGTGCATGACCCCGTGCAGTTTTTGGACTTAAAGAACTAAATGCTATTGTGAGAGGAATGCAAGCCTACGTATTTTTTTCCTGTAGCATGGCAGAGTTCAGATTATTATATTTACAGTAGTCTATAAATGTAACAATATAGCATGAGACATATAGACGTCTCTGGTCTCCAGCCTCACCAAGAGAATATCCCGACACCTTCTTGTCACATACAAGGCAGATATTATTTTTATGCCGCAAACAGTAGGCAGGATGTGGCAACAGACTGACTCTGTGCTACCAGTGTGTCTGAGAGGCTGTCAGCACATATTTTGCCTACTTAACGTAGCTTTTTCAAATAATACAAAAATACGTTGGGCTTCGACTTTCTACCTAGCTCCTGATATGCCTGGCTAGTAAACAGGGAGCCAAATTTTGGTGCATCATTTGAAAAATAGCTTATAGACAGAAATGCTGCTCTAGGAGACTCTTCTCAGTGGTGCCCAGCGCCAGGACAAGGGGCAGTGGGCACAAACTGAAACATAAGAGGTTTCAGTGGGATATGAGGAAGAACTTCTTTACTTCGAGGGTGCCAGAGCACTGGCACAGGCTGCCCAGGGGGGTTGTGGAGTCTCCTTCTTTGGAGATATTCAAACCCTTCCTGGACAATGTCCTGCGCAACCTGCTCTGGGTGACCCTGCTTTAGCAGGAAGGTTGGACCGGATGATCTCCCGAGGTCCCTTCTAACCCTTGCCATTCTGTGATGATTCTGTTAGATATCGGTTACACATCTCAGCTGTTGAACACTGCATACAAGACTGCTTATTATATTTAAGGAAAAATTTAAGATCTCCTAAAGATTATAAAGTACCCTTAATTAACCCCCATGGATCCCACCAACACCAGAGTGGACAAGCCTAAATGAAAGGCATCACTGCATATAAGCTGGAAGCTGTGGAATATATATATATATATAGGACTAACTCTGTCCTCTGAGACCTCAGGATTATTTTGGTATTTAGGATTTAGGTGAGCACTTCAGAAGAGCACTACATTCTGAGGGAAATGCAGAAGTCTATTACTGCTTGAAAACCAGATTCTTTCAAACATACATGGACAGAAAAAATCCTTTTCCCCAACAGCACAAGTGATACTAACTTAGAAAGGATGCATTCTCATTACAAGAATAAAATCAAGCACCAAAACTTAGTATAAATGGCAAGAATCTAAGGCATTACTATTCCAGTAAGACAAAAAGGGATTTTTTATTATGTTCTTAATGATTTTTTTGAAAATTTTTGGTTCATCTTTAATTTTTTTTCTACTCCATTAGTTTTCTATTTAACTATAAATAAATAAAGGGTAGGTTAACGGTTGGTAACACAAACATGTTACAGTATAATCAAAGTGTTTATTTCTTTTAAAGTTTTGCCCTGTATACCTGGCTTCAATTAAATAAATGTTGGAGTGTGAGATAACAAAATATAAATACCTGCCTAAATTATAAGTTCATTTTAAATAATGGAAAAATTCTTCTCGGTCCTGTGTTAGCTAGTAGCTGTACTCAACATTCAAACATTGTTTATTCTTTACTAACTAATCATCCTTCATGGTCTTTCAAAAGTTCCTGGCATTTCACTAGTTTACACGTTGATTGAATACTGTTCCCAGAACTGCTTGTGGCACTGTGCCAAATGCTGTGATAATCAGCTGGAAGATTTATTCCAGTTGAGGAGTGTTATAAACATAAGGATTCATAAGGCTCAGCGTTGAAAATGAATACTGATGCTTTCTTTGAGATGGCTGAAAACTTTCTGTGAGCCTTCACTAGGACACAATGATAGTCTCTACAATCTCCTTCTATGTACAGGCTTTGATTTGAAAAACCGTATTCATTTAACTTGATTTGATATAAATATTAATAACTATCAGAGGTTTTAACAAATTAAAATATAATTTTACAGTGGCATGTGCAGAGCAAATCGTACATGAAACAACCTTAAGGAAAATCATGGATTAACTACTGTGCATGGGTTCAGACACATTCGCTGCAACAGGATATATTATTATACTGGTAGATGGGTGCAGAAAGAATACAAAGGAAGCTGAAAAAATTCAAAGGGAAGCAGCTGGCAGGTAAATGCACTGAGCCAGAAAGAAATAATAAGGAGAGAGGCAGCGAGTGGAAAACGGAAAGGAGAGTAATTTCTTAAATATAGAAACAAGAAGTAGAGAGCAATGTAGGCTGGAGACAGGAACACTGAAAAAACACAGATTAGCGAACACTCCCAGTTAGTAAGAGGGAAATGCGGTTTGCTTACTGGACTAACTGTAACAGTAAACTAATATTACAGAGACTGAAAAGACTATACCGCAAGACTATCGCTTAATTAAGAACCAGGGAAACCATACAGCATGACTGAATGGTGTATCCAATGTCTACAAGGCTAAAAAGGCTTACACCGAAATTAAAAGTAGTAGTAAAATGAATGAAGCAACTTCATTGCTTTGCATGGCTGCTGCAGTCAGTGAAATGATACCTGTATCAGCTTAAGTCACTGCAAATATCAAAGCCAAGGTATTCAAACCCAGTAATTATGGGTGTCCAATTTGATGCATCTGAGAGGTGCCTTATGGCCTTCCAAATTTCTTTGCCAAATAAAAAGACGTCGCTTTTCTTAGTGCATGCAGCTGTGATAAACTACCCCATGATGATCAATTCCTCCACGCCATCTCCAAACTCTTAGGAGACGCACACACTTTTGAGCAATGAGATGTCCCCCTGCACCTTATAAAAACACTGCCTCTTGTTCACATGTTCACTGTCACCCATACATCGAGCATTCAAATAATAGTGCATTGATTGAACCTTCAAGCAGTCATTAGGGCCTTCTGCACTACAAACATCTTTAAATATTTGCTCGTACAAAGTTTATTGGTACTACTCAAGGATAACAGTAACCTAATAAGGACTTCAGAGTCTTAGATGAGCATCCCATGATAATGCTTTCAGAAATGTGATGAAATAATAGTTCTAAACCCTACTCCCTATTAAATATGGCAAATGCAATAGGTTGAACTCCACAAATATTACCCTTAATTCAGAAAAAAAATTGTCAGTGGGGAAGTTTTTGGGAATCTCTGCTTTTGAAAAAGTTATTACTTTTTAATGTCTTGCCCTAGAAACAGGTAACAATTAAGTTAGTAAAGTTTCATAGATTGGTAGAATGGAGATGTCACTAATACCTAAAAATATTGGAAGAAGCATACCACAACACAACCTTGATCTCCAAAACTTTTGTTAAGTAGTGTACATCTTCACTTAGATAAAACCAAGGTAAAATATTCGTCATAAAATACTTGGGTGGGAACTTGTGGTTTCCTCTTTGTTGCCTGGGACACATTCACCCAACAAGGCAATTTTGGGTAGTCGGTGGCTCTCTGCAGCAGTGTTGGAGCCCAGGGAACCAGGTGTTTTAGTGGTTATTCATGTGGGCAAAGGTGATGCTTCATAAGAACTAACAGAAGTATACATTTTGAAAACTGCCAAAATATTATGCAGCTGTAGAAGAACAGAAAACACCCAAGAGAGAACCTCAATATTTTAATGAGCGCACATTTTCGGTCGTTTGAAGAAATAAGACATAAGCAAAGACTTGCATGTTCTGACTGGGAATGTCTAGATGTTTGCAGCAAGAAGGGGAACTGAAGAGGGAATGAGACATGAATTACAATGTTTACAAGAAAATAGTTTCTTGGCGATATTTCATCTTTCTAACATGATTGCTATAAGAATGAATTAGTGTCTTCAAAAGAGAAGAAAACATTTTTAAAAACAAAACCAAAGCCTCCTCAGTTCACTTTGCAGAAGTGAGCCACTGAGGTTCTGATATTTTATTCTTATGGCAAAGGCTCTAATAAGAACAGGAAATGGCAAAACAGCAATCCCCTCCTTAACAGTAATTTAAAGGAAAGAAATAGAGAACAACTATTTTGCATAAGAACCTAAAATTATCATTTTGTATATTTTCTCAGATGCCAAAGGAAAGCATTTCAGTACCAGAAGAATTTAAGGGAGAGAACGTGAGCAAAGCAGCAGAACGCTGTTGACAGCATGGCCCTCCAAAAGTGTCATAATTATTGGTAATACACAGACAAGTACCGAAGATGAATGACTAGAAACCAATCTCTCTCCATTGGAGTTACCACAAATAGGCCAAAAACTAGGAGGGAAATCAGACATGTTTATGTGTCCAAAAGTATTATGCCTGTGTATCTGCTTTCTGCTGCGTTGCTAAGGATGACTTCTAGTTTGAAAGCCCTGTAGACTTACAAATGTGGCCAAAAGCAAGGGCTAAGAAAGTTGAATCATTTCCCTGTCTCTTCTTGGAATTCTCAGGGACATTCCCCATCCTCTTTGAAGTATGGAACCCAGAACGGGATGAATTGCCCTGTTAGTGCTCTTGACACTGAAGAGGGGGCAAGACCACTTCTCTTCTACTATTTCATATTCCTCTTTTTCTACTTTGCATTGGTGCTTTTTTCCTCCACATTGTCCTTTGCATGCTTTATACTGCTGAAGACTTGTATATGGACTGCTAAGGTAATTTATACATTAAAATAGAAAAGGGTGAATATGATTTCTAGTCTTCCATAACATGGATGAGGTACTCTATACTGGGGGCCTGCTAGGAAGGAAGAAGAGAAGAGGGAAGAAATCTCTTGCATGGTGACTTCCTCTGCATGAAGGAAAAATTACCAAGAACAAGTGATCCCCAAGAGTGATTACAAATGTATAGAGACAGTATGCTACAAACTAAAAATCCACTCATGCTTTAGGCAGCACCATGGTGGTTTGTTTGAACAGCAAGAGCTTCAACATCAGCTTCAAGTCATGTTAACAGGTAGCCCCTTGGCAAAGGAAAGCTTGTGATTCCCAGAGACTGCTACCGATCTTTTGCCGTCAGGGACTGTACATTCATGAGGCAGACACAATTTGTTACTAAACATCTTTCAGAAATACAGTGATTTTTAACCTTAAAGTAAGCATATCTACCATTAACATACTTGACAACTACACTGATACTCAGGTATTGGTTACCTCAGGTTATACTTTTACCGAGGAGCCTTCAAACTGAAATGAACAACATCCAATCATTTACAAAAAAATGGTGACAAAGTTATAAATGTCTAAAATTCCCAGTCTGCGTTTGGTTTCACATTTAAAATATTGACTATTATCAGAGAGAGAGGAACTGTCAATGTCAACCAGAAGATCGTTCAGCAAATGAGATCTCCAGAAGGGAACAATACAAACAGATTTACGTTTTTTGATGCTGGAGAAAGTGTATGGGATTCTATTTGCATTGCTAACCAATCAATATAATTTATTAATCTAATTCTGCTGGAGTACAGCACAGTGCATGCATTGATGTTATTCAGTGCTTTGTTAAGAAAAAGATCAGAAACTATTTGAAGATCCCTAGTAAACATTCACAGGTCATTAATCTTGAAGATGATAGATATTTTTTAAATACTCTTTATTTGAAGTACGGTAAACTAGGAGTGCCAAATTTATCAATATGCCCTTAGTTTAAAAGGTAAGGTGGGACAAAGCTTTCTGTGAAGATATAGTAAAAAAATACTCTCCTGTTTTTCCTCTGCAATGGGACTTGAAGGTAGGTGAAAGAGTTATCAGCTTCATAAAAATAGATATTTTTTTTCCCTTATCAAATGGTTTAATACAGATTATAAAAAGGCCTTCTAGCTAACATTTACAGATTCATGAAACATGACATTCTAAATGAAAGACTAAGACTAGTCTGTTTCTAAACTAGAGACTGCAAATATCCATCATGATATCTCCTAGCCCATAGGTAATGCTGTATGGGGTAGATGGCTCCCTGTCCCTTATTCCATTGTGCGGCACGTTGTGGCCTGAGACCTTAATTTTTCCTCTTCTGAAGCTGGAGACAGCTAGGAAGGTTGTTGGTTTTACTTCCTCAACCCTCTTCTCATTTCTTCTCTGCAGAGATTGCAACAGAAGGCAGAATAGTCTGACTTTTGTGTCTCATTCAGCCTTTTCCCCAATTCATTTTTTTGGGAAAAACCCTGTATGTAGTAAAAGGGAGTCGGATCAGATAAGGCAAGTTCATATTTTGATAAAAATGCAGGGGTTTTTTTGGTTTTGTTTTAAACAAACCAAGGCTATCTGGCAGCTCTCCTTGATGTCTGAGCAGTAACTGTTCCTGCTCCAAAAGCATCCTTGACAGGATGAAATAGCCTGTTGTTTAGCTATCCGTAGTCAAAGTAGAGATTAGTAAGATTTTTTGGCTTTGCAGCATTTTGAAAGAGAGGAGCTGTCCCCTCCATCAAAACCAAACACACAACAACGCAGAGGACAACGCTGGTCATATCCAAAAGGTGCTGTCCTTCCCCTCTAGTAATACTCCTGTATTTTCCAAACTGACATTTAGCTAAATAATCCCGTCCATGCACCGAGAACAGCAGTTTCCACAGGAGGTGAAGGACGTGTATTGCCAAGAGCAATTGTGAGTTGCTAGCCTACAAGGACCGTGCATCTGACAATCAATCCATAAACATTGGAGAGAGAGTGCAAAATTGAACCCTTTAAGTTATTTCCCCACATTTCAAATCTACTTGACAACAAATCTGAAAGTCAACTGTAATTTTAATCATCCAGTAATGTTTTATGTTAGCCAATTACAGGACTCCAGGAGATTAGCTGAATGTTTCATGTCTGATAAATATGTGTCTGGGACTAATTCACTGGACCCTTCTCTAACCTGCGTTAGGTATAAATGAGTAGAGCTTCGCTAAAATCAATCGAGCTGTATCCAGTTATACTGTCACAGAAATTGGTGCTATAGACTTGGGATAATTTTCCTAATAAAAATAAATTTTAACCAGTAGATTTTTGACTCTCACTTGTAATCTAATATTTCAGGCAATATACAGACCTACTAAATCATCTGCTTTCCCTGCATACATTCCAGATGAGCTTTGCTTTTTACATCTCTACCTACTAGCAAGAATGTTCATGAAACACCCCATAATTCAATTATAAGTACCTCCAGGAACCTTCTAATTATATGTTAGGCAGGTCAGAAATGAAATAGCCATGCTACCCTTTAGTCTTGGATAACAGACTTGAAACGGTGAAAAGAAAAGTTCATCTGTTCATTAAGAGGCCAATTGTAATACAGTTAAGGGCTTCAGCAAGCTGTTTTGTTGAGGTCTGAATATCCGTGAAACAAGCCCCTCCAAAGCTGGAAGTTTAGCCAGTCTTGCCTTTCAGCCACTGCATCAGCAAAGAATGGGGAGCTGGTTTGGAGGGTAGGTACCGTTCATTAGCCATTTGATTTCTCTTACACTAAATTCAGTTGTTGGAGTTTCACAGGATCAGAATGAAAAACAGCTACAGGTACTTAAAGGTGCTATTCTTTTCTTAAGAGAATTTTGCACCAGTCTTAATTAAATCTCCCATAGGATTGCAGGGCTTTTTTTAAAATAATATAAAAAAAAAGATACAAAACAAGAACGTGTCCATCAGGCAGGTTTTTCTAAGCTTTGACAGCTCTAAATGCAGGCAGCTGCAACACAAGCTTGTCCTCAAATCCTTGACAATGACCTTAACCTTAGGGTGAAAGATAATGTAGTTGCTATGCTCATTCTGTGCAGAGTGTCTACTGATCAGAGGCTTGTGGCAAAATATGTATATTTTTTTTATATGATATAGACTATTGTTCACTGGCAACTCAAGCGATACCACAACATTATCTCTATGACAGTTGGTTTTTTTATTTTATTTTTAAGCGTGAGGGAATGGCACAAATTCAGGCGGACTTCCACTTCAGCAGCTAGACAAATGACTTTGTAATGCCTTCCAAATTAACGCCTCCATAGCCACTCGGTTGAAGATGAAAAAAATAAATATTAAGCAAGCAAACAATCTAATCCCCGGTACTTTTACAAGGTACTTCACACAGACACCTACACCAACAACAGGGTGATGTCCCATATAGAGGGGTTCCTATTGCACTTAGCACAGTGTTATTTAAGAGCAGTATCCTCCGGTGGTGAAAACTGTCATTTAAGTGACTTCCTTGGAGTAATGACAGTTTACATCCTAAGGATCTGCCTCAAACTGAGAATCTACCTTTACTATTTAAGGGCAGCTCAATTTTGAACTAAGAAGAGAGTGAACCATGTAGGAATCCTGTAATCCAAGGTGCCTACCTTATGCTTAAAGGAAAATTCCCACAGTAAAACTTCAATATTAACATGACTTTTTTTTTGTTGTTGTTGTTATTATTGAGATTTCAAAAATAAATCAAATAAATTTAGGAACAGCTATGGGAATATATTCCTACTGAATTAGGGGTTCCGTTGCCCCAGTGCTGTTGGCAGTGGGAGCTGCTGAAGGTAAGGATGCGTCCAGTGGCGCGGGGGCAGCTGCACCGCCTGCTCTGCAGAGAGGCTCAAGTTTACTCCGCGATGACAGAACGTATGGAAATTTTAGCTGCTAAATATCAAAGTCTTTGTCATTCAAGAGCAAACCGCAATTTCTGTCAGCGTATAACCTGGCTAGATTTTGAAGGTTTTCACAATAAAAGGCACATTATGACATAAAGGCTGTAGCCTCACCAACCTTCAAGTCCCTGTTCTGAAGTCTGGGCATAGCAGACCAGTTCAAAAAGAGCAGCACGACTGCAGTACTTGCAAATATTTCTCACAGGAGCATACAAAAATAGTAATTTCAAGTGACACTTGTTAAGCAGAGTATTTCTCACAAAGAGGAAAATCTTCTTCCAAAGGCATTCTGAACAAGAATAGGAAGAGACATGGATAGCGCAGAATGCACTGACACTACACATACCTTTTGGTGGGTGTGCACCCTGGGAACATGTCTCTTCTTATTCAAAGAGCTGGGTTTTTTACATTACATTAGTCAGCTCAGAAATTAAGGGGGGAAAAAAAAAAATCATGAGGGAGCCAAAGCTAAATAATTGAATGCTTAAATGAAAACAAGAAAAGAAATTTCTTTTGGATTTAATTAAATATTTCACTGTAGGAAGGCTTGATTTAGGTTTGAAATTCTGAAAAAACAGTAAAATGAAAGTAAGCTAAATTTGGATTCAAAGACTATGTAAGATTATTTTTTTTTTAAATACTAGATAAGTAATTTTTGTATATCAAAAACTACGATACTGTTAAAATGGTCAAAATCATTTATCAATTTTGACCCAAATGCATATAGAGATTTATTTGCTTTATTACAGCAGAGTATTTTGGCCAAACTCAGTCCAACACGACTTCAGTACCAGTGGATTCTGATGTTCAACCAGATATGTTAGCATAATCTTTGGACAATTTTGCAAATGATTGCCAGCCCACAAAATGTTTGATCAAACCAGTAACATGAGCTTGAATTTACATATAACAGATATTCAAAGATGCAGTTGCTGCTTTGCTTTTCTTATGAGAAGATGGAGGTAGAGATGCAGTTAGGGTGTGCATAGGGAAACTTTGTGTACAAGCCTTCAATGTTTTTTTAAAAATTGGTTAATTACAAATTGTTACCTGTAACTACAAGCACTGATGTGTGATATTAATTATTTTTGGCTATTCTCTTCTGTTGGTTATTGGTACCTAATGAAAAAAAAAGACTGGCCTTCCCAACATAAAGGGAAAAAAAATTGAAGATACAGTCCTGGTCTTCATTTATTTTCTGTCCACACCTATTCAAGATGAATTAACACAAATCAGTAATCCCTGTCTGTGGGGTCTGATCTGTAGATTAAAATAATCCTGCAGAAGTCTATAGCTCCTCTTTTCTCAAATGGCTTATTCTTTTTCATGCCATCTTTCCACTTCAAGAATGCGTTTCTGCTTTTTCCAAGATGCTATTTGCTTGTGGTTGCTATTTTGTTCATTTTTAATGATTTCGTGAGAACATGGTTCACTAGATCCTACCAGAATATTTTACTCCCTGTTTTCCATTAAATTCTCTGTCAATCAATTCAAGATCTTGCTTTTTAGTTTTATCTTTCTTTTTTTTCTATGAAATTTAAATCTCACACTAAAATAGGAGGAAAAATAGAATAGAAACTGATCCCAATTTATAACTAGAAAGGTATATGGCAAATGTGTTAACATGGTATTGTCAGACATTTATAAACTTCTTCCAATGAACTTTGAATTACCCTGGTCCTTTCATATTTTCCAGTTAACATACATACATCTGCTCTGCCATGTAATCAACTGATTGTTACACAAGCATTTGCTAAAGCTATGACAAACTCAGATTTATGAGGTCAAAAAGTTCAAACTTAATCCATTCAATAGCTGCAATTTATCGCCTGATGATAATTGTATACACAAACATTGTAATGATTTAGATGACACAGTGTAAAGATGAAATCCGTTTATTTTAAAAGGGTTTCTAACCCCTAAAATACGTTGCCATGAACACTTTTCTAGGTCCGCTTTTAACAACATAGTTATTATTGTTTTATTGATCAGGATTTTATTACTGATTTGACACTTATATTTCACACTAATCGAAAAAGGTGTAATTTTTCTACAGGAATAAGACTGTAATTAATTATATCATTATTGTGTTTTCAATTCCTTCCATTTAAAGGGGCCTGGAAAAGAGTGCTTAATTTATCATACATGTATTATAAGGAATATGTAAACCTCTTTAAACAGACAGAGAGCATGATCCTTTTGGCGATGATGGGATATGACAGAGGCACTATATTTATAGATTCTTACCTCTATAGTGACCTGATTTTATAGCGACAGCTATTGTGGAATGGGATAGTAAATTAGCAACTTAGAAAGCTTGGGTATCTACAACTATTCCTATTCATTACTTTTATAACACTTATTAATGACCATTCTCTAATACTTTCAACGGAAAAGAAAACAACCTGCAGCAAGCAGAGAGCAGTATGGCAGAAAAATGGTGTACAATATTATATGTGTAATTTTATGTATGTATTTATATACACATACACCTTCAGTTCACAAGCTCAGGAAACAATTGCTACAAATGGACAGCAGCTGTATTCATCTATTTCTTCTAAACATAAACCACCTTCGCGACTGTAAATTTCGGAGAGACTCTAAAACAAGTAGCTAAATGTGAAATTTAAATTGATCTTTGGTTTATTGCCATTGATTTTGTCAATTTTCTAAATGTAACAGCGTTCACCACTGGGAACAGAAACCTGTATATATATCAGCAAAATTTATGCTTTCAACCAACATAAACTTCGCAGGAGGAATGACTCTCCTTGCTGTATAAAATAAAATGCATGTGAACTGAAGGATTTTCTTCTCTAATTGGATACTGTATATTTTTTTTAACACCATGTTAGTAAATTTACCTCATAAATTCAAATGCCGTTAGCAATATTGCTTGCCCATGTTCAATTCAGTTCCCTTTCTATAGATTTTCACAAGTCCTGTGTGATAATGGTATTAATGTGTCTAATTCACCTGTACAAAAAACATTATCAGTGCTCATAGAAACATGCCTCTAAAGTAGTATTTTATGAAAATGTCAGCATAAGCATAACCTAAGCTGGCAGATACTTGTATAACTCTAATGCTAATTATTGTTTTCCCAATTAAAATACAGTTGGGTTTACATTTTCGTACTGTAGTTCCCACTTAGCCCGTGAGTCCCCAAACGCTACGCCTATACACAAGCGCCACTTGCAAGCGGGGCTGGTGAAGCTGATGCCAGAGAAAATATCCTGCAGCTTCTAGGCTGCTTCTCTGAGTGACAAGTGTGGGATTTTGCTCACTGATGTAGCCAAAGTGCTGTTTCACTTAACATTAGGAACCCGCCCTCATCAAACCCAGCTTCATCAGTTAAAGAAAATAGCATGACTGTCGCGGAACATCCTGTGCATATTTGTTTTCTTAGGATTCAAACCAAACCACTTGCAAAACTTGTTTCATGAACATTAAATATGGGAGGGGGGAAGAAAACATACAACCTATTTTAAAACACTAAGTGAAATAAAATCAATTGCTGAGCTCATTTTGTGTTAATAGTCTTCAAATGCCTTCATTGTTTCACTGTTCTTAAGCAATGCTCGAGACAGACACACACATAAGGCTTTATATTGCCAGCCTCAAAAAAAGGAACTTTTTTTGCTGGTATAGTGTCTGACAAGATATTGGTACACAAAAACATTTGCCTTAAAAGATGTCACTTATCTTAGTATTGTAATTCACTGGGTGGTGAAATGATGCCCCTCATATTACCATATCTGCTACATATGCATATGCAGTCAGTTCACAGGAAAGCAGGTTTCTTTCCCCAAAAAGGGATTTTTTAAGAACATTATGACCCTTACTGTGTTTAAAGAGCATATGAACCAACCTGCAATATGAGCACAAAAAGAGAGCAAAGCACCAGGAACACTTTCTGTTGTTCATAAGCCCATGACAACGCGAGGAGCCTCCAACAAGGGGGGAGCAGCCGGAGCCACTGCTCATCACTGCCACCCCCCAAAACTGCTCCAGGGACACAGACCAAGCACCTCACTCGGGGCATCAGCAGCACTCTGCCCCTGGACCCTCACATGGAGGTACACCAGTTTCTCCTGAGGATGGAGCAGCACATGTTTTTTTTTCCCTAAAAATGCGAGACAAGGTAAAGAGATGCTGGTGTTGCCTCCCTGGGCTGGAGATGATGGCTGGGAAGCACATCCCAACACTGAGTGTGACCTGTCCTGCGTGTCCCACCTCCCTCAACACTCGCCAGCCACCATGCCAGAGATCTGACAGGCTCTGGGGGAGGATGACTGCGGTGTGGTTCCCCCAGGCGGAGGAGATGTTTCTTGGGTGTAGCTCATTAGCAGAGAGGGGTTTTGCCAGTGCCAGTTCGTGGCGTAACTCACTGCTCCGCTCTCCTGCAAACTGAAGTGCTGACTCTATAAAATGATTTGCAAGCAAATGCTTACAGGTATGATAATAAATCAAATGCAACTCCATACTACACCTAGCAAGGAGAGACTTTTCTAACTGTGCCCCTGATGTCCTTGTAGCATTCACCCTGGGAGCATGCATGGAAATGGTTAGTACCATTGAGGCTAAAGTCAGCTCTTGGCATCTGCAGAGGCAAAACTTGCTCTTCACAGCTATCGGCTTTCTATTCCTCCTGCATTGGGCAGAAGGCGAGTAGGATTTTCAGGGTTATAATGCTTTAAACTCCTGCTTCGGTTATATGTAAGTACTTGAGTCCATTACTGGATGCAACTCACAGATTAACTTAAATACGGTACTTTTCCCACCACTGGTCATGCGTCACAGGCAAACAGCACAGCTCCATCCAACCCAGATTTTGGATGAGGGTTGCTTTTGTAAACAGATATATAAAAACCAAATTGGTTTCAAAATGCTCAAAGTAAAAACTGCCTTACGATGCAACTAAGCACAAACTACTCGTTTTGCTCCATCAAAGGGGCAGAGAAAGGGTTCCCCAGATAAAGACACTTGTGTTAGGAGACACCAACAGACAATATCATTATCTCTGATTCCTCCTGGGTGGGCCGCTGCCGCCTCTCCTGCACTTCTTGATACACACATTTACCTTAAACACAAACCCACCAACTCGTGTGTTCTACACAGTGGCTGCTCGCAGAGCCTGCCTTACCCAAGCTCCTCGATTTCTGTGTTTCAGAAGGGACAGTTACAATGCAATGAGAAGATAAACAAGCTCTAATATCTTGTTTTTGCTACTGAACTCATGTTATCAGCAGTGACTTTGACATTTGGTGGGAGCTCTCGTTTTCATACACTCTAGTTCTATTGTGCTTTTTCTGATAAGAAACCTCAGTAACAGAAGTGTACATCTGAGAATGACAAGAAAAACCTCCTGGTTTCACAGCAGTCTGACTGCATTCCCACTTCCACCAGTGCTACAGCAGCTTAGGAGCTGCTTCCAGTTTGCACTGGAAACTGGGAATGTCAGGGTCAGTCTCCCAGTATCTAAATAAAGGCAGTGTTAGGAATTTGGCAGAAACATCAGTGATAAAGCTTTCTTTTTATTAGAGCAAAATGAGCCTACTTGACTTATTTTCTAAAGAAAAATGTAGAATTTATCTGATTGGATAAAATCTCACCTGCTCTGCAGGGCACATGACCGCCTTTGGCTTCAAAAGCACCGTGCACATCCTAAGACCAAAATGCTGCTCTGCCAATTTTGAATGCATATAACAAATTCCTCCACTTTGAGCAAGCGTGAAACCAAAACTTCAGTGGAAAGAGCCTGTGCCAATTCTGTTTTCTTCTCTCCCACCCTCCAGTTTTTTCAAGAACTTGTTATCTAAAGATTTTCTAGCAAAACACTGTCTCACTCCCTAGATCCCATATCGCCAGGGGTATTTTCACCTCTCCTACTGTGGGCAGCGTCTTGGGGACTCAGGCAGAGCATCAGGCACCTGCCACCAAAGTAAACAAGGCATCCTGGAGCTTTGGCAGCCTGCAGAACAGCAGTGAAGGGGTTTTCTTGCTACCAACCCGCTTTGTTGAGGCAGTGGTGAAGGCCTCGTCCCCAGATGCAAGGCTTGTACAGAAACTGGATGCAGTAGCGAGAGCCCAGCCAGGCACCTGGGAGAGGGATGCAACACTACCTCGGGGTAACGAGCTGCCAAGGGACGTTTTGCCGGGTGGCACATAGCCAGGAGATCTACCCAGTCCCTCTGGTGAAGTGTGGCCCAGGCGCTCTCACCAGACTGGCCAGAATGGGTGAAGGATTTGAGGTGACAGCAGGGCTGAGGCATCCCCAGTACGTGCCAGGGCAGGCAGGGTGCTGAGCTCCGTTCTCTCCCAGTTCACAGGTACAAATTATAGCTGCTTGGGCCTTTTTTTTTTTTCATCCTCTCCTCCCTGGAGGGTTGTGTGATGAGGTCAATTTGAGCTGTGCTTACCTGGAACTTATGTTAGCAGAAGGGAAAATACCAATTACTTATATTTAAAAATAGACTGAGAGAACATGCTTTTCTCTGGGTTGTTTTTTTTTTCCCTTGCTGATTGCCTGGTGGTACGTATGGCTGAGAGAAAAATCAAAACACCATCGCTGATTAGGCATTCAAGACTTGTTTTTGTTTGGGTAGCAATCTAGAGGCAGAATGAGATGCTATCCGGTGACAAAGGGAAAGTACATCCTACCTCGCCCCAGGCACAAGGCATGCTGCTCCCTTCCAACAGCAAGACTTAAAAAAGTGACAGGTTGAGTTTAACAAATTTTACTGTTTTACTAGAAATGTCCCATGTGCTCTAGCCCACAGACTTCCCCTGCACCAGTGCAGTAAACAAGCATGAAATAGAGCCCACAGCGTCGCAGCCGCCTGTTAAACAGCTCTTCATGGTGAAGTAACCTTCACTTGTCTGAAGAGAGCCCAAAATGCCTTAAAGCTACTTTACAAAACACAGAAGTGACCGTGTCATTGGCTACAGGTGAGCAAACAGGGAGAAATTAGAACCATCCAACAACTCATCTTGAAGTTCCGCTTTGATGAGAGAAGAATCCCTCATTCATACCAAGGGTGTCGCATCTGCCTGGGGAACAAGCGCTTGGAGAACGCAGCTGAGCTCCTTCGTTCACATTCACTGGAAACACTTTGGACTTCAAACACTTCAGCTATTAGAAGTGGGTGCCTCTGAGGCAAATCTAGCTTCCTTTTCATTCTGTTTCAGCTTCTGAAACACATTTGAGTAGTTCAATTTTACAGCCGTCAGAGAGGAGTGCTGGGACAGAGCCATGCTTGCTAAGTTACCTCCATGTCTTCAGAGACATTTTAGGGTAATGGGAATTTTAGGAAGGAATTCATAACTATACGAAAGAAAGACTTATGGGCTTTGCAGCCAGTGTGTTAGGGTTATTAAAATCTGCTTTGTTATCTTCACTCATGGTAGAAGCTTTATGAATTATTCTTATGGAGATGATTCCTTGTTCTAATGTCTGAAAAGCCCTAAAGTTAGATGACACTTTGATTGCTGCTTTCACTGGGCAAGTACTAATATCTCTGCTTCTTAGGAAAATGAATATTCCCATATTTTCCCCAAACCAACCATTGCAGACATGAAAGACAGTAACAGAAATCCTATTTGTTTTTCAAAACTTGTCCAGGGAGCAACCCTGGACTTGCTGTGCATCCACCAAACCAGAAAAGAACTACTATCCAAAGGCAGTGAATGAAACTGTGCAGAAGTCCCAGAAAATAAACCCTGTAACATGTTAAGATACTCCTGGAGATGTTTGTGCTCTGCCTGTTACCCAGTCTGTTCAGGGTATGGAAGAACAGAAAAAGTGAATGGATGCATCCTTGCCCTTCTGACTCAAGAGACATTTAAAAACTCTGTTATTAGGGACTGAACTGGCATCTTGCAGCATTTCCTGAGATTTAAGGAGCACCTGCAATGCTCTTGAGCCAACAACTGAGGATGGAAATGCAAGCGTACGCCTTGGGCCACTACAGAGATTATTAGGAAAACTCTGCTGGTGCTTCACTTGTTGCAGCAGCACTAGCTCAGGTGTACGGAGGGGAAGAAGGGGTAGAAATAAGGGACCTCCTTCCTCAGGGACCACCGAAGTGTCACACACACAGCGGGGTGGCAGCAGAACTGGCATTTCCATCATGGCTGCCAGTGGCACACGTAACCTCTGCAGGGCATGAGGACACATGTATCTCCTGGGTCAGAATCACAGTGCACCCAACCTCGAACCCCACAGCCTTGTCTGATCAAGGGATTTCAAAATATTGGGAAGAGAGTTTGGTGTTTGTTTCACTCCCTCCTCCTGCCCAATCTTTTCTTCCTGAAAATTCAATAGGAACATCAGTATACATGTACAGACACACGGACTATGGGTGATTTTTCCAAGCCTTTTCTAAATGTTTGTGTGTGGTGGTGGCTATTTGATACTTGTATTGACTCTTTTGGAAATTCTGGCCATTCATAAAAAAGTTGTAAGGCTTTTGGTGGACAGAACTACAAGTATGTTAGCATCTATAACAGATCCTGAAGAACTTAGGATGCCAAAAATCAGGTATAAGACTTTGAACATATGTGTATGATGGTGAATTTTTAATGCATAGGAAATGTTTTTTCTTAGAGTAAGAAGAACAAATGACTGTAGTGCATAAGGGTATTAGTTGAAAAGTGTTTGTAAAGTGGCTGATAGGGATGTTGTTTCATCAGTACTCCTACAGGACATTAGTAAAGTCAAACTTTATTTTTCCAGACACTTGCAGAGCGAGTGTAAATTTAAACAATAAGTAAGCTATTCTCAATGTGTTATGGAGTGCCTAAGCACTGGACAGAGCTGACAGATGCATGTGTACATTTGATGATTTCAAGAGATAAAAGCACATGTTTGGGGGTTTGGTTTGAGGCATATTTTCCACAGGATGAGATCTCCGATACCCATTATTTGTTTTGCTTTTGCCAAGCTAGAGAGGTTTCAAGCATGATAAAAATTGGTAGAGTTTATACTGCTAAAACATTTACTTAACATTAGCAATAGAGTGCTACTTGCAGGCGGTTTCTAACACAAAAGCCTGTGATATTCCCTATAAGAATTACATGTTTCATTTGGCTCTTTAGACAAACAAATATAATTAAGAAAGTTATTTAGCTGGCCATCTACACAGCAGTCAGTATCACTAATGCAGAACACTGTATTTAGCTCCAGCCTACACCAGGACCAGAGCAGGTCCTGACACATGAAGCCCCCTTGGATACTTCATCAGCTCGGGTCTTGGTTGCACCATGCAGCTTTACATTGCAAAACTGGTCGCTGAAACCATACACGTTGGCCTACTGGTTCCTGTCTTTCCAGTCATGCCTTACATATGGATCCACTGAGCAGCCTCAGAATACAGGGTTGTGGAGGATTTGTTTGTTTTACGGTTTGTTTTTTGGTTTTGGGTTTGTTTGGTTTTTTTCCCCAAAATTCTTACTAACTAGCTGCCTTTAAAAAAACCCCTAATCTATGGATTTTATTAGGATATATTTATCCAAGTTGTTATGGCAATGGTACATTAGAAATCAAATGAAATATTTGTTGGCATGACAAAATTAATTGTTGCCTAGGGTCTGGAACAAACACAACAGTAGAGATAACATGCCATTAATATGGCTTGTTTGAAGTAACAATACTGTATCAATTAAATTGGGGCTAAGCTACGCAGCCTTCCTAAGCTACTTAGCTGATGCTTGGGGATGTGAAACTTTACAGTCTATGTCAGGGGAAAATGGTTGGAATTACTGTGCTAATGAGTAGCTGGAATTTACCATTTTCTGTAATACACACTCACTTTCTTGTCCAGTGTTTTGTAGTGTTGCATCCTTCTTGAACTGGGAACATGAGCAGTATTTCTGTGCCTCCCATAGCAACAGCATTATGGGAGCCTATTTCTTCTTTTTTTCCCAAGCAGATTGTGGAGTAACTAAAATTTTGACTGAAATTGAGATAAGTTTAAGTCACAGTGTTCCAACATCCAGGCATCAAACTCACAGGAAAGGCTGGATCTACAGAATTGCAGGCCACTGCCTAAAGCCCTTGCTTTAGGATTCCTGATGCTGTCTCCTGTTTGATGCTGCTTATAATCAAGAATTTGTCGCAGGGTGATCTCCTGACTAAGGGATACAGAAAGACTGAAATTCAACTCTGCAAAGAGAAAACAAAGGCCAGGACAGCCCTCTTTTGGAGGGACTTAGTCGGTGTATTAGTCTTGGCACAGATCTTTGGAGAGGAATTAGTTTCATCCCTAGTATAGGACATAAATCTTTCCATAAGGATCATCACAAACACAGCTCAGAGATGCTACGGAAGGTTTTAACCCTTCATGCTCAACATAGTCAATGGACAAACTCAAGTCCCAAAACCTGAGGGGCAAATTGGGTTTCTCAGGTGAAGCATCCCGAGATTATGTTGTATGCAGCCAATTTTCCATACAGCTGTATTTACAGTATAATGTAGTCACTGAATGCAGCTATGATACCATATAGAAACCTTTAATAAGACACCATAACTTTTGTGTCCATCCACCAGGAATGTGCTGCCAGGAGATATCATATTTACAATATAAAAGGGGACGTATTTTAGATTTGTCCCAATTAACCTTGTAACGAGATGTATTGGAGTGCTTATTAATGACAGTAATGAGATGCAGACAAGACAATGTATAAAACATCATTGGCATATAAATTAAATTCATATACACAGATACCTTTATGCACTGGACATGAAGGGAAATTATTAAGAGGCAATTTTGTAGGAAAAAAAAAGGCTAATTAGAAAAAAATTGAATACTTTTCCTAGCTTGTATCCATCAATGTTAGAAAACCTGTTTGCCCACTGACTGAGGAATTGTTCCCACTGCTTTTACTGTGCAAGTTACAAAACTAATTTTATTTACTACAAACAGCGACGTATCCATTATCCTTTGACTATGTATTGCTCTGCTTAATTTGCTTTGGTATGGATGCATGATTTAAAAATAAAACATCTTTTCTATCTTTTGAAAGCTACTCTAGATAAAAGTTTATTTCTCATTGACACAAGTTACAATCACCTTATTTACGAAGATCCCACAAGTCTTAGATTTTATAAGGCAGCATAAAGGTCCCAATCCCCAGCATAAAAACGAATGTACATGCTTAAATTGGTACGTGGGAATTGTCCACTAAAAATCCATCGATCTACTCAGGTGAGTGAAGTCATTCACATGCTCATGTGCTTTGTGGAACTATGGCCTTGTTCTCCTGTTCTACCATCGCATATCTTCATTAAAGTCATGGCTAAATCCCATCCAACTTGGAAAAGGTGTGCCATTAGCAAAATGGAGACTTTAAAATGATTGTCATGACCAGCAATAACAACAAACTGATTGCCATGCTGAGCTTTATAATAGCATTTCACTTTCTTTTCATTATTGGAATTATAATAAACAGATAAATTACATCCACACATACACAAACAGCTATGTAAGCATGGCTGAAAAAGTCAGAAAATCACTTTATCAGAGGAGTGATTGGATCTCAAAGGATACTAGAAATTATGTACAGTAAAAGTAATAGCTCATGCATGACTTATAGTGATCAGGAGAGGCAGGAGGCAAAAGAATAAAGCTTCAGATACCTCAGAGTCGTTCATATTATTACAATCGTATCCTGCCGTGTTACTTATTACTTCTTTAAAAATACTAAATGAAGGGAAAGTACTTTTTTTTCTGAAAACCACCACCCCTCCCAAATAACTTCAATGTTCTATATTTTTTAAAATCAGTTGGGAAGGCATGAGGAACGAAGCCAAAGCGAACAAAGAACAAGCGGGAAGAGGAGGGGAAGGCAGCAAACGCCTGGGAAGGACTTGATGCAGTGAACAAGACAAGTTGCAGAGGTGGTAAAGGACAGCGCCCCAAAACACCAGAGCCTGTCCTCTTCCTCACCTCTCTGCAGGGCTGCCCACGATCGTGCAGAGGGAAGGGACCATGCTACCCACTGCCCAGAGAGGTGCCACCGATCCTGCCAAAGTGAGATGGGACAGCTGTTTCGGTCTACCCACTCATTCAGCCGACACTGTTGAGGTCGGGATTGCTCAGCACCCCAGAGTTAGCCCCTAAAGGAGGTTTCCCCTGAGATCCGTACAATGTCTAGCAGAAAGGGACCCCAGGTGCTGATGTGAAACAGCCACTGTCCCGAGGGGAGTCTATAATCCAAATGGACAAACTATGAAAGGGGCCACCCTAGAGTCCCACTGAAAACAGAAGGTAAAGTCTTCTGCATCAGTGCACTATAGTGAGTCAAAGATCTACACTTGTATCAAGACAGAATGAAGTTAAACTCATACAAAATCAGTATTTTCCTCCTAATGCAACAGCTTCAGATCAGCACAGATTTGGAAGTCAGTGCTGTGAAGGGAGATGAGTCTGTTCCCAGAAACTCTTCTCTCAGGCTGGTGCCTCTTTTCTAAACTGCTGTGGAGTTTTTAAAGTCTACAAAACTTAGCACATGATTAAGAAAGGTTCGGTATCACACCATGCTCTGCTTGTTTCAAGTTCACCCTTTGAGTCGCCACAGACAGATTTAGTGAAATCTGTCTGGGTTTTACACTCCTAGAAGATTTTACTGCTCATTCACTTAGGGCTTTAAATATGAGCTGATGTCTACTGTGCACAGGGTCTTAACTTCTCCATTTTATTATACAATATTGCACCGTTGAAGCAATAAATGCAAAGCAAGGAATGGCTGAATGACCTAAGTGCTGGGCTGGGACTACCTAGGCTGCCAGGAGCCACAGGACAATCTCAGCAGGGTCAAGCCACCTCTTCTCTTTCAACTTAAATAAATTAAACCCTACATAAACTACTATGGGGGGTCTTTCATGGAAGTTTTTAGAAAGAACTTGTGCAGATGGTCAAATCTCCTACCACTTTTTTTTTTTTTTTTAAGAGAAATTTATCTTGGTGTTCTTGCTTCAGGTGTCACAGCCATATATCATTTTGCAGAAAGTTGTGGGTTTCCCTTTATCTCAACTACTACACAACTACACTTGGCACCTTGATGTACAATGGCCAACAGCCTGGCCCTGTGCTGAGAATCAAGCAGGCACCAATGTTTACTGATATTTCCCTACCTGTATAGTTTGGGTTTGTAAAAGTTTTGCTGTTTCAACTCATTTAGTAAAACAGAAAACACTGCCTACCATCACCACCTCCCCTTAATCTGTAGTTATGGATGAAAACAGGAGATCCAGTAAAGCAACTAAGAATCTACTTCCAACTCAAATATCAAATATATATCAAATACCAGGAGATAGGCAGCATCAGGCATCAAAGCATATATTGCGTAAATTCTATTTTATAAATCAGGGTTTTGTTTGTTCCTTGCTTTTGAAAATCACAGCTACTAGGTGAATTAAGCACAAAAATCTTACTACTGAACAACAAAAAAGCTAAATTAGTTACTGAGTACCCATTGCCAAGGGCAACACGTTCAACAGAGGATATGATAATGACAGACAAATCCTCACTAAATTCTCTCTCTACAAAATAAGTGCACAATGTCTTAGATATTTTCACTCATGCTCGAGTCACCTTCCTTCCACAGCAGCTGCTTGCAGCTTCATCAGTGAAAGCCAAGAGAGGTATGGTTTCCTGTCATTAATATGACAGAATCACCCCAATTTTCAGCTGACAGCACTGGATTTTTATGGCTGCTCATGCCTTTTTCTTTCCTGCTCCTCCTTTCTATTTATTTTTTTCCCCGGGAATTTTATTCTCTTCCTTTCTCTGTTTCCCCTATTGCTGTCCCTTGAGCCAACACAGATTCATACACCTTCTACATCCCCTTTTCACCTTTCATAGAGGTTGTTTTTTGTTCCAGATAACAATAGAAATGAAGCGATGACAGCACAAGGTGACTTCATTTAGTCCAGTGTCTTTCAAACAGATCCAAAACACAATCTGGGGATGCACAACACAATCTCAGCACTAAGTATCAAGAAAAGATTGGTCCGGCATGGGTAGGACTCATTCCTCAGTATTTAAAAGCCCATCAAGAGGGCAAGTTTGTGAACCATGTGGTGGTGGGTCCTCTGGGGGGAGCTGATCTTCAGTGAAGGGAGAACCTCAGGTAATCCATAGCTGCACTAATTGCACCCACAAATGGAGATTTCTGCTGTCAGCCCTTGTTGATGGGGATTCACCATGGTCCCACCGTCAGCCAAAAACTGTTATCCATTATGTACACTAAGGAACCATAAATTTAACCCATCTCCATGCTTTTGCTTGGGATATAAAAGTCATGAAGCTGCTCATTAGCCTGGCATGGAGACTTGCTGCAGTCACACAAAATTCAGGTCCTTACTCACACAAGTGCAGCCCCAAACTCAGACGTGCCTGCAAGTACCGATTATTCAGTGTACTCTAA
This sequence comes from Gorsachius magnificus, assembly GCA_034008185.1. Lineage (NCBI taxonomy): Eukaryota > Metazoa > Chordata > Aves > Pelecaniformes > Ardeidae > Gorsachius > Gorsachius magnificus. The sequence goes on from CM067090.1 coordinate 5,720,542, forward strand.
GATGCAAATCAAACTTTCCCTTTAAGTTAAGCAAGCATGTTCTTACCAAAACCATCAGACCCATCAAAACACTAATTATTAGGAAGTACAATCACGGTCCACGCTCCCAGGTTTCTGAAATTACCAGAGGCCAATAAACAATATCTAGCAGGAAGCACACGAAAGTACCTTTGTTAATGTTCGTTTTATTCCTTCATCAAATTCATTTTGTTTAAAAGGAATATTTCTCCTTATTTTCTTCTGCCAGATAAGCACAGAACTGGGGAACTTTTGTAACAGGGGCTAGCAAACAATGTAGAGCGTTGGAAAGAAACCATGTTTAGACAGGCAAACCACGGATAACAGTGATATTGTGTGTGTCAGGCAAGAGAAAGGAGGGACTGCAAACTAATAATAATGACAGGGCTATTTATTACTGAATAACCAGCCTCTAATTTTAGAAACATAAGATCTCCTATTTTCTATTGTTCATTTTAATTAGTATTTTCCCTAAATAGTCTCCCTCTTCCTATATGCTATTTATACAATTGCAGAGAAAATATAAAGTACATGCAATGTTAGCAGAACGGCAACAAAACGTGCTGTAAGCGGTATGTTAGCTGTGCGTTGTCTGGAGCAGGGACAGCCTAGGGAATGATTTTGTCTTTTGCAACAGGACAATCTTATTTCCTTTTAGAGTAAATATTGTGCCTTTAGTATCCCATCATATTACCGCATCCTATAGTCACACAGAGTTGCAAGCAGCACATCGAACCCTGTAAACAGGGCGAAACAGGTAAATATTTCTGTGAAGAGCAGCCTTTAGCAGCTGAAAGAACCCAGCCCTGAACTGGGTTCTCTCTCCTTAAAATGCTTTTTAATTTTTTTCTTTCCTTACAAAGCCGACAAAATGCTTGGCAATGGCTGAGAGGCTGGTGCACTGTGAGATACGCCGTCTTGCTCTTTCCTTCCACTTCCCTCCTCCACTGCAACCACTTGTTTCTTGACATAAGTAGGGAGAGAAACCTGTGATTTAGTATGTGGTGCCCCTCAGCTCCACCCTTGCACTCACAAAGGGCATTTGGGAAAGGGATATTTTCATTGTGGGCATACAGAGTTCACTTATGCTCCAGGTGTCTAAACATGCTATTCAGAATGATGATGTGTTTCTCCTTCCTTTTCCTGTAAGATGGCACAAAATGTTCAGTCTGACGGCAAGAAAGTTGAGCAATCAAAAGAATGGCTGTAGTGGGCAGAGGTACTTCTCACCATGGGTCCTACCTCCACCATCAGACACAACGCAGGTGCCTGGGCAGGAGCGTGATGACAGGTCAAGGTTATATAAAACTTCCTCCCTTAAATACTTTTTAGCTCTGGTTTTTTTTTTTTTTTCTTAGTCATGTGTGATTTCTTTCTCTTTAGTAGCACCCTGTGGATTCCTCTTCCAAGAACTTGTCCAGGCTCTACCTGGACTCATGGAAACCCTTCACCTTCAAGGTGTTCTTCTTAAAGGAGCTTCTCATATACAAAAACCTACCATTTTTTTGTGTGTGTTTGAACTCAGCTTCTGCTAAATTAATTTGATATTCACCTATCATGCACTTGCATTCAAGGGTTTGAGAGCAGATTTCCTTTTGACTACAGCAACATATTTTCTATGCAATCTCCAAAAGTATCAATGCCCTCACTCTTACTACGGCTAACTTCAGGCCAAAGTAAAGGAAAATAGAGGAAACGGAGCTGGCAAATCTAAAGATGAACACGAATATGTGCAATGTGGCCTCTTCAGCTTTCCTTTTGAGATTGTCCTATACTAATGACTTTTTAAAAGAAATAGGTAAGTGATGCTGATGGTCTAGGTGCTGCTCATTTGTGCCAACACAGCTCGCCACCTCACACAGCACTTCCATAGGGATTGCACGCATAACAGTTTTGACACTATCAGCTCTTACAAATATGTATGGGAAAGGTGCATTCGGGTCCCAACACAGGGGCTCTGAAAAGAACGTCCACCTAAAATCAAATTATACAGATCAATGTAAAATGCTACCTGTTTCTGAAAAGAATACAGACTGGGATATTTAAATTTAATGCATCTTCAAGTAATATAAATGCATACCCCAGGAGGGGAAAATAAATAAATAAAAATATGTAAGAACGGTATAAAATTCAGCATAAAAAAGTTCCTAGGCTGCACCAACCCGCAATACCCCCTGCCTGCCTGCACTCCTGAGGGTTTGCAGGAGAGCGTTTCCCACCACCAGGACCAACTGCAGTTGGCTGCTCGTCCCCAGGTGGCAAGAAAGCAGAGAAAGGCAGTACATCGCAGGATGTTTTCCCCTTGGGCAGGGCTGAAACTCATGTAAGGACGCAAGTGTCTTCCTTCATTGACAGACTTGCTTTAGCAGTCGCCAAAACTGCACTGCTTCTCTGTGAGAGCTGGCAAAAACCAGCTGAATATTCAGTTTCTGTTGTGTTGAGCCATGATCCTCTACAAACTATTGGTGCCAAGTTTTAAGCAGCTCCATGTGCAGCGTTTTGTAAATCACTTCCAGATATGCAAATAGCATCATTAAAACATTTGCATATACCCGTAAGTTTCTACTTCAGGTCCATATGCCCAGGCTGTAGAAGAGGGCAGAAAATAACACCACAGCATGGCATGAGGCAGGTACATGTGCGGAGGGTAGGGAGCAATGGGAGCAGGGAGGTGCAGACCATCTCTGGCTGCCCTGTGACAGCTGCTGCAGGAGCCCCCAGGAGCTAAAACCTATTTTGCAAAGGAGCAAAATGCAAAACGTACCCTCTCTGCTCTAGGCAAGGAGCAACGGGCATGAGTGAACGGTATGTGACATCTTCAGCAATGGGGGGACTTGTCCACAGAACACGCACAAAGGTGTAGCTTTTTACCCACTCATCCCACTGACTTTAATATTCTGCAAGACCTCGTAGCACCAAGACTTCCTCAGCTACATAAAATACAGCACAGAAACTTGAGTAATTTATTTGGACAAAGATGCAAACCACCCACATGCAATCTGAAGAGTCATTGCAGGACTAGAGACCATGAGGACCTCTGAGGAAATGAACAAACTGGGGTGGCTTAGCTTTAAGAAGACAAGTCAGACAGGGCATAGGAGAGCAGCCTTCAAACACATAAAAAGCTGCTGTAAAGAAGGCGGCAGGAATCTATTTTCCATGCCCATGGCAGATAGGAGAAGCAGTAATAGGATTAAATTGCGGCAAGAAAGATTAAGGTTAAACATTAGGGAAAATTACTGAACAATGAGGCTAGCGAGGCACTGGAATAGATTGCTTGGGGAGGATGGATAGTCTCTGTCACTGAAGGTCTTAAAGAATAGATTAGACAAGTGTCCATCAGATATGACAGGTACAGGTGGTCTTGCCTTGAGGTGGAGAGATGGGGAAGATGGCCCCTTGGGACCAATACCTGCCTGCAGCCTGGGAAAATAGGCAACATTATATGAATCAAATCTATGCATGCTCACAATTGGCAAAGATATTTTAAATAACATTTTAAAACTACTAAAAAAAAGAGTCAAAATTGTAGCCCTCTTGGAAAAAAAAAAAATTTACATACACTTTTACTTGTAACGCTCTACTAATTGTTTCACAGCCCTGATTTTAGTTTTCACTGGTTTAGGTTTTTGCATCATCAGTTAAGCTCTGATGAAATCCTTGGGATTTCTCAAAGCTATAAAGAGTCAATTTTGAAAGATTCCAGTTTCTAGCAGGAACATTTTCATTACTATTTTTCCTAAAAGGAAAAGAAATTATTTCAATGACCAAACATAATGGGGAAAATATTTTTTTTAATTTCATGTTTCCTTCAATCATCTTCAATAAATGCCAGAGTTACAGACTCCATTCACTGAAGTTATAAAATAGAAAACCAAACTGAAACTGCCAAATTATTTGTTGAAAAACTATCTCTTAGCCCAGCTCTACAGCAAAATGTATATACTGGTCCTGTAAACCTTTCAACATATGCCTAAGTCCATAATAACCTTGATTAACTGGTATAATGCCTTATGCCTAAACTTCCTATAACATGCATATTTGATAAAATGGCCAAAGCCACTACCCAGAAAAGTCAAAACAAACTGCACTGCACATGTTAATAGAAAAAATAAATGAAATACTTTTTTCCAGCTTCTTATTCTTCCAGGATCCAGAGCTGTTACAGAACTGAGTATTACTAGCCATATTTTTGAAAGATAAACCCAGCCTGTGCAGCTCACCCCGTCCCACACAAGGAATCTGAGTCTGGAGAAGAAGCTGTCAGGATTTTGGATGTGTTTAATTCAATGAGAATTTTCCATCCACTCCCATGAAGCCAAGTTTTCTCCCCAGATCTGCTGTTGCTCCAACAAGTGAAGCGTGCTGTCATGTGGCTTCCCTTACTCAGACATACAGACCTAACACAGATGAGTCTATTTATGGATGATTAGGAATAAGTCTAGAGAACAGAGTCTTAGAGAAAAGTACAAGAGAGATTTGCCAGCGCAATCAGGTGTAGGCTGTTACCTGGAGGGGGACCTCCACTGCAAATTTAACCGCTTTGCAGGACAGCATTTGAGATAACAGTGTAAAAGAGTTTCAGACCAATGATCAAAGAAACCTAAGCAGGCTAGCAGAGCTAATTTGTGGCTTGGACATTCATGTGGAAAAGCCTGTCAGGTTTACTGCAATGCTCATTAAACAAGAGTAGCGACGAGCGTGGCTTCTGCAGACCACCTCTCCTGCCTGCGTAGAAAGGACTGAACGTATATTGGTTCCTTTACACAAAACCACACACTTTTATTGTCCAGTTATAGCACCTGAACTAATAAGATATAACAGACCCAAAATTCACACTGCCAACTTTATAAACAAATCTTTAAACCTTGGCCACGAAACGTCCATGAAAGAAACGCTCCTGCCTGGCATTAACTCATTCACATCAACCCATTGAAGAGAACACACCTTTCTATTGGCTTGCAATGAAGAACATCTGCTTCAGCGACTCAGCACAAAACCAAACCATTGCTCTCGGAATAATAAACCCACAACTGCCAAGTTGAAGATACCAACCCACTACCTCATGGCAGTATTTCTACCCAGAAGGCACACTCTGTAGACAGGCACATTTTTCTTAAGAGTCTGAGACAACAGGAAGGTGCATAGGTGATAACAAGGCTAAAAAGATAAGGCTGAATTCTGGAAGGAGGGATTTTAGAAAGGTGGGCATCCCCTTCCTCCATCTCTGCAAGAACAGGGGAAGGTGCAGAGCCCCCCAGCTGACCTGGCATACCTTTCCTCTTTAATCAGAGTAAAATATTTAAATAAGGGCAGAGCAAAAAAACATCATAAAAAATTAGGACACACTAATTCTTGATCAAAAAATATATAATTCATAATGAAAGTTACCGGTTTGTCAAAGACTTGAAATTCCTAATGCCCAAAATTCTTCATGAGCCATGTCCTATATGACAGGTCCAATATGACACATCCCTGAAGGCCAACACAACCTTCTGCCTGTGCTAACAGGTCGAGTGGATAGTAAAAGGGATTTAGGATTGGCCTTTTAAAAGAAAACACAATTCTGATTACTCATCTAAGAGCACTAGTTATGCAAGTTTCTGTGTCAAAAGAGTTTCTGGAGAAAGACTGATCTGTGAAAACAACATTATAATTTGTTCTCCAATTAAAGTAACTGTAGGAGTAGGCATGTTCTCTAAGAGTTGGGGTTTGGTAGGAAATGTGGTCAAATAGCAGAAGATTTGGCTGTGGAGGTCTGACCAAGCCATTCCAGAGCTGGTCTATATGTGCAAATAGTCCAAGTGAAACTTATATACGTACAGATTCAATGACTTTACTGAGAAGTCAACTTCCAAAGCCTGAGGTATTTGCTAGTGCTTGGCAAGGAGAAACGTCGGTGTCATGCTGGTTTTAAAAGAAGAAACAGATTTTTGTTGTGTGCAGAACAGGACCGCCACTGCCTGTGAGAGGAGCTGGGCTGGATGGATCTCTGGGACAGCAAGGAAGAAGTATGTGCCTTGTGTCTGGTCACAGTAGAGACCAGCTTTGGTGTTGAGCTTGCCTTTGCTTGGAGAGGCTCAGAGAAAGACAACAAAAATGGGCCTTTGAGAGCGATAAAGAAAAAGGTGATAAAAATGAAACGGAATGAATCACTGAAGACCAGGCAGAAAAAGATACCAGAACAGGTGGCCATCCAAAGCTATGGAAAGATGAATTTCCAGCATGGTAGAAGGTGCTAAAGGAAGCATAACTACACCAGGAAAAGCATCTTATTAGTAACAGATTTTTTTAAAACAACCCTAATTTTAAAAAGCAGTTTTCAACAGTGCTGCAAACATCTCAAAAAGTTTAAAAGGATGATTTCTCTTATTCTTCATATCCATATATTACCATATCATTTAGCACAGAATAAAGACCCATCAGTTTAATTATACAGCTAAAGACAGGTGGTTGTTGTTGTTTTCTTTGATGATGATGCACTGCAACAATAAACAGGCCTGTTATTTTTAAATTAGCATATGGGTTCTTTCTTTGATGATACAACACCTGTGGTTAGAGTGTATGTTGAACCGGAGAAAATACCTCCTGGAAACATCTCCACAGACTTAAGATTTCAAATTTAGAACAACAAAAGCTCCACTTGAATCCCCTGTTGTTGGAAGGAACAGCAATTAATTATTAAAAAAGGAACCAAAACATTACCATCAATCCTGCTGACAAGAGGTGCTGGTGGTTACAGTGGACAGGGACAATTATGCACATATCGCAGGGCTCCAGACAACTTCTGAATTACAATTACACCAAGAAACTCACTACAAATATCACAGATGAATACCACTGAAAAACATTATCAGGACTGGCTTGAAACATATGTTGCGTTAGTGCTGGGAGAAAATAAAGCACACACCAACTTCAGAAGAGATGTCTGTCCAGGCAAGTTCTTGTAAGTTAAAAAATTCTGCAATTCTGGAGCCTGCAAAGTTACCAAAAAAGAGAAAGTTGTACCGCATTAACTATTTTTACAACTCTAAGAAAGTGTCCAGTTAGGAATTTTTCAAGTGCAAGTAGAAGAAATGCACACTTGCAGTTTTTTTCTGATGACGATAGTCATGACCATGCTGATGAATGCATCAAAAGAGGATGACCAAAGGGTCCTCGCAAGATGTGCTACAACTTGAAAAAGCATTACTCCTGCAGATGAGCTGTCCTGGCCTGCCCATCATCTGCATCGTTCTCAGGCTACCTCACCGTCAATGCCATTTTCAGAGGATTCTCTTCATTCAAGTCCATTGCAAAATGGGGAGATAGAAGAACAAGGGAAAAAACACAATCAAAGCAGAGAAATGATAAGCCAACCGGAAAAAAACCCCTATCCTTTGAGGCAGACTCTGAAATGAGACACTGCTTGATATTTTACTACCATATTGTTATTTTAATATCAAGCAGGATTAAGGCCCTGGGTATTTGGTATAATGGGTTAAATTGCCCTTAGTAAGAGGTAGAGGAGGTAGTAAACTCAAATTGAGCATACCTGTAAGACCAATTGAAATGACCTGGCCCTTCTTTGTGTTAGCACAACCTTGGGTGAACAGAAAAATGACTAAAGCACCATCTGTACACAGAAAATGGGGAAGAAAGATAGAGGAATAAAATTGGAAGGCGATAATTAAAGAGATGTGAAGAAATCCTATAAATATAGATTCAAAGATGGAAAATTCAGCAAACAAACTTCAATAGTTGGCATTTTTTATTCTCAGTCCAGGTTTCCTTCCATCAGTGGATCTCAAAGCAGTTTACAAATATTAGCTGATGAAATTTGTTCTTCTGCCAAGTTCCCATTGACAAAAAACACATCTGTTAATGCAACCAAGTACTGGAATAGAGTTTAGTCATGAAGATTTGAAAAGCTTTTGGATGTTCAGTTTCAAAATTTTGTTTCCAAAGTTCCCTAAGGTAGCTGACCTGGGGAAAGGAAGGCTTGCAGGCTGCTCTTAAAAAGTACAAATTCCATCTGCAGGGAGTTTGTATCAACCCTCCAGTGTCCCAGTAAAATATCAAAGTACTGATCATTGAGAATGACTCACATATGATAGCCTAAGCCTAGTGGTCCTTTAATTTAGTCCTTACTAATTAGATACAAAATAGCTCAGCTTGCAATCATGGAATGCTTTGGGTTAGCTGGTCAGATCCTCATCTGCTGTAAATCATACTGATTTCAACAGAGCACTAATATGTTATTCCAGTTGAATATCAGGACAAATATCACTTATAAATGTCCCCAGCTACAGAATTTTGGTCTCACAGCACACACAATTTAAAACTCACTATTTCACCAAACTATTTTAGATAGCCAGTGTTAAAGCAAAAAAACAAGGATACAATATAGCCTGGAGTGGCATAATAGTATTCTGTGATTATGCTATCTTGACATCATTTACCACTTTTACTACAACCTCTTTTTTGCCACGTTCCCATTCTTCCAGAAAATAAAATCTATAATATGTAATAATTTAGAATTAATATCTTGATTCCCTAGATCTTTTAATGAATTCAAATGCACCTAGGGAATCTAACCAAAGACATCTGTTCATGAATAGTGAGAATTATTACCAAGTCCTGGTGGAGACGGCAAGATGCCATCTCTTCCCGAAGTACCTCCCAGCTGAGAAATCAACTGTCTCCTGGCTGAATTTTCTTGTGTCAAGGTTTTAGTGTGTTATGTCTCTTGGGATTACTTACTAACAAGAGCTTCCTCCCAAACTTTTACAACCCCCAGAAAGAAGGAAGATGAGCCTAGCATTTTTTTGTTGTCCAACTACACATGCATACTACCTTTATTATATAAAATAATGATGGCCTCAATTAATACTAATTACTACTCCAAAGTTTCACAAATCCCTTTTTAATCATCTTTGGGTTTAACTGATTTACCCTAAACCTCTCTGACTGCCAAAAAATTAACATTTCATTAGACAAATCATAACCTACTCCCTATTCTCCAAAATCCAACCCATCTGGAAATATTCTACCTCATCAAATGTCAGACTTGCACAGTATAATGGAAAACTATTTTTATTTAAAAACCACACATACATACACACAGCGAGTGTGATATATCTATACTTATAGATGCAGATCTAGAAATATCACCACACCCACATCCCACCCACCACTCACTACACTCCAGAAGATGTCCAGTGCCTTCACCAGTTACCATTTTACTTCCTCACTCTTTGCAAATCTTCTCTCTCCCTTCCAAACATCCATCACAGATTAATTTACCTCTACTGTCAGAAATGTAAACCATCAGCAGCTTGTTATATTGAAGAGGTTAAATGAAACTTTTGACATGACTTGTGTTTAAAATCCATCTTTAGCTGATGGCATGTCATCAGCTAGAAAATGTGTAATCAGGAGAGCAGACCTGAAAGTCTGAAAAGTCAGAGAATGCAAAGTTCTGCTGGAGGTTTTTCTTTCCTCTCTTTTTTTTTTTTAAATTTAACAAGTTCTAAAATATATTTTCTATTTTTGGCTTCAAGTGTGGCTATGGTCTGAACAGTGACTATGTAAAAATGGCACCTTCCTACTCAAAAGATCTGCTCCCTGTGTGCATTTTGAGAAAAAAAAAAAAAAACCTGCTTCAGAAAAACTATGGACCTGATCTCCAGCTGGTTAACCAAGGTATTGGAATTCAACATCAGTTCAAGACCTGTCCTGTGGTTTTCCTGCGTTGCAATTTGTTAGGCCCACATAAATAATATGCATATAGATACTTATATGTACATATGCTCTAATCTTTCTCTAAATTGTCATTTTGTTGTTTGGTTGGTGGTTTTTTTATTTTATTTTTACACGTTCCTGTTGTACAGCTGTCAACAACACATCTGGTAGTACATGGCCAGATGGGACAACTCAACGCAGGTCCACGTCTCATTCACACACACATGCCGGTGTAAGGAGCATCTCTCCATGCCTTTCAGCACCCAAAGCACTCAGACTGCAGGGATTTTACCTAAATTCTGCTTGAGATCTTGTTACCTGAACGCGCATCTTGGCTGTGCCTTTATGTCCTGAATGCCTATCTCAGGTCAGTCTTATTCACAGGATTAAGTACAAATTGCAGTGAGCTTCTCTTTACCTTCAGACTGTGGTCTGAACAGTAAAACACCACCACCTAACTCCCTCTGCCCTTCTGCTGGAACTTGCAGCCCCCTTCTGCCTTCCTCACGCTGGTAATACCATATGTGAAGAAAGATGATTTATCCAGGGCACTGCAGGTCCACAGAGGCCAATATATCTGCTTTACCTGCAACATGCAAAGCCACTTATTTTAGCTCAGCTGAAAATAGTTCTCATCAAAATACCGAGGACCCTATTTCAGCCCCCACAGCCAGCAGTACAGTAAGAGTATAGACTCACACTTACAAGACACCAGCTCCACATGTCTCCCCGCTCCAGGAGCTCTCCCTGCAAGCTTTCTAATGAACCAGTGAGAAACAGCAACCACAGAACCCCAAAAGACCTATTCCCATCGATTCCCAAACTACAGCCATCATTTAACTCTTGCACCGCTTCCTCCCCGACGGAACTGATTCACAGCCGAATCGCCTCCAATTCATCCCTTCACCTGTGGAGCACAGATTAAGGATGTTTAGCCACTGTTTGACATTATACACATGTTCTGATATGTCTGGTGGTTTTCATGCTTTCTGACTTTTATCCATAGTACTTTCATTCCCCACTAAATTATCCCAACGCATTTCATTAAAATATCTCATCGTCAGGCATATTATGCTCCACTTTCTACCTTTTTTACCTCATGAGGATTGATTAAATCAGCATGATGGTAACTGAGCAGTGTTTAAGACTCAGTGTGACCACATCTGATTTGTTTATAAAGGATTTTCCTTTCTCTGGATGCCAGAGGGGTGCAACTCGATGTTCATTTATTAGTGCCTTTTCTATTTAGAAAATCAGCTACTGAAATTGGTCCAGATTAGTTTGTTTAATCAAAAGCACCAGATAAAATTAACACAATATTGACAGAAAGAGAACTTTAAACTCTGCAACTGTGCCAATATTAGGTCCTCCAAAGTAGTTCTTACAGTCTCGTTGCAACTTGCGGCAAGCTTACGATAATAATACCTTAATAATAATAATACCTTAAATTTATTCTGCAGTTGTTCTCCAGAACTATCCGAAGGCACTTTAGTGACTATATATAGTCATTACTTCACCTACCACCAAACTGCGGCTACCTTAGGGATGGAACAAAACACTCGCTTTAAGCTCTCGGCATCTTTTAAAATGTGATGGGAAAGGAAAAAGAAATTTTCCACAGTTTCAGGTGCGCAGCTAAGTACGCAGAGGGCTGATCTCCAGGAGGACATTCACAGGACAGCACGCCCCAGTCCTGATCAGAGTTTCCATACTTTGCTAGATGTCCCAAGTGCCTGGGATTATTATGGATTCTATGTACATAAAATACCAGTTGTCTCTCTCAGTGGAGATGCCTCAACCTGCAGCGAATTCCTGAAGTGAGGATGATGCCCAGAGGGCTAAATTACACCACAGAACCCTTAGAATGAAAATGTCTTTTCCGTCTTGTCAGTCCACAAAGTCATGGCTTCCTGATTTTTGCAATTCCAAATTTTCTGTGAGTTCAGTTATTTTCATGATAATTTGCACCAGAGTTTGAGCCTTTCACCATGTGCTTGTCACTAACTGCCTTGCTGATAAAAGTGGGAAGATTTCATCTTGTTCCTAAGTCCCCGCTTGCAAAAATACCTCTTTTTCTGCATGCAAACAGCAGAATTTGTTGAGTGAGAAGCCTTATTTCTACATGTGCTCGCTCCCTCTCCCGCCCGCCACAGTCCCTACATGGCTACTCGGTTTCTTGGCTACAGCAGCCACCAGCAAGTTAACAACATGTCCCCCTACATGCTTGGCGAGGATCCACGACGTATCTGCTGGCCCATTCTCTTGCTCGAGAAATGCTAAATAGCACTGCTGGCATTTACATGTCTCTCATCACTGCGATGCCATCGGCCCAAGCACTCCTCCTTTCCTTCCTATCGGTTACCGAAGCAGCAGCAGCACCCAGGGATCGCCGTGCCCCCAGTTCGCGTGGTAGTTTGAGCCTTTGGTTTGAATGACCATGCTTGCTGGAAGCCTGTTTCTGGAGACAGGGATTTGCAGAGTGGAAGAGTAGCCTTTGGTGGAGAGACTCACGGCAAAAATATCGGACACACCATGATTTACAGCACTTGTAACTGGTAATCTGCCACAAGAAACTGCTTCAGCCGTATGGTCTCTCTCCAGAAATAAATGCATTACACTAGCTAAATGCTGTTTCTGGGTATAGTGGAAGCTTCTACCCTCTAAGAGATGCAATTTGCTCTGGGACGAGAAGCCTGGGATCAGATGATGCAGCTGTCCCTACCACGTCCCATGGTGTCACCCTGAGCAGGTCCTTGGAAAATCTCCATCCCTTTTTGTCTCCCCACAACCAAAAGGTCTTGCTGACTGAGCCTTAATCCAATCTGGATATGTGCAACCAACAGAGTTGCAGCAAGGCCATGTTTAGCCTTTTATGGTTAGACTGAACCAAAGAATAGCACACTCGAGGCATCTTTCCCCACAATTGAGGCACATGCAATTAGATGACGGCAAAAATATTACAGCATTGGGAAAGGGCTTGCTTCAGAGCTCTTGTACCTGTTAGAGCAAAGTCCCCATGGGATGTTTACAAATGGTTTGTCAAAACAGAGCCCTAAGCATGTACGTGGTACCCTTCGGAGACAGCAGTCGCACCGGTTAAGGAGGTAGCTGCATTCGTGACATGCTGCTTTCATGCTTCATATTTTGCGGAAGGTACGAGGTGGCACCAGACACTGGTGGCATTGAGTCCCATCGAGGTGTTACAAATGTGTCGGGGCACCTGATGTTGGCACTGGGTGAGCTGTGAGTGTGACAGGAGGGCTAGCCCTGCCTCCAAACGGAGCGAGACCGGTATGATTAACTCTTAAAGGAAGGCTGCATTGTGCTCGAAGGTAATTTTACTCTGGCATTGATTTGAGGTGCAATTTGAAATTCATGACAATCTATGTAAATGTGCTTGTGACACTGAAGAGACACACAGTGCAGATTACGCATGACATCTTAAGAGCACACAGATTTTTTCATAAATACTCATGCAGTGTCTGCCTTTTAGACATCCTGGACGTACTCTGCTCTCAGGTTACATCCATCACATTTAAAATAACTCCCAAGATTGTATCAATACAAAAGAATTTAGTTTGTCCTCTAATTCTATCTGCAGATTTAATAATCTTCTCTGTGTAAATGTAACAGAGAATAAGAAACTTAAGGGTCACAGGTACTGATCATCCATCTTTTGAACTGGGAAATATAAGAGGAAAAGGAAATGGTGAGGAGGGGCAAGGAAATGCTGGAGAAAGAAGGAAGGGAGTAGCACCCTCTCTTCACCGCTGCTTTCCTCGCCTTAACTTTCTGTATGTGTTGGTAAGGCTGCTTGCCCACAAACAGGACAGTGGTGACATTCTGCTTGTTTCTCATTGAATTTACATTTATTCCTTAACACAACAGGGCCCTCCAAGTGACAATAAAGCATCCATAAAGAGTTAGGGACAGGCACCGACGTCCTAAAGCAGAGAGAGTGCTGACCCCGTAGGTAACCCTAAAGGGGTTAAACCCGACGTGAGTTCCAGAAGAGGCTCTTTCCTGGGTGAGGTACAGGTGGCTCATGCGCTTGTACTAGGGACAGGTAAAAACAAAGCCATAAAGAAGGAAAACGTGCGTTCGTTTCCCATGACAGACACTATCATTTCGACATATTTCAGATTCATTTGCAAGTTAGGAAAACCGCGATTAAAAAAAAGTGTTAGGGACGTGTTTCCAGGCAGAAATCCTACTGTGTGGAGTCCTAAACTGCCCCCTTGCCTCAGCTGTATTGCGCTCCGGAGTTAAATCCGCTCGTGAGCCTTTTCTTCACCTCATTTAGCAGCGGGGATATCTTTTGGATTAATTAGAGCAATCCTCTCATTCAATAATAGTCAATTGTTTTCTGTTCAACCATTATGCATAATTGTTTTCTTTGATCCGTGCCAACGCTGGCTATTTTTCATGCTTAATTAAATCCTCCTTCCCTCCCGTGCGGAGGGGCGCGGACGGATACGCCGCGCTGCGCAGCCGCCCCTGTACCGCTCCGCGGTGCCGGCAGAGGGCGGCCGAGCAAGAGTAATCCCGGCCGAGCGGGGATGCCGGCTGCAGGTATTTCTCAGATCAAAAAATTGGCCTCAAAAGCCTTTTTCTCTCCCCCTCTCCCATTCCTCCCCCCACCTTCCTGACAAGCGCATCCTTGGCAGCCCAGCTCCCTGCTTGCTTAACCAGCTCCCTACACCCGAGCAGCAGGCACTGCGTTGCCCAGATAACTGGTGAGATATTTGAGACACGTGTCTACAGCAGGAAAAAAAAACCAAAACAAAAACAAAAAACAGCCAAAAAACCAAAAAAAAGGACAAACGGAGTGGTAACTGGTGTTTGCACAAGCTCCCAGTCCTACCTCATGATCTAGTCCTAGCAAATGGCAGAAATAAAGTCAAGTTTTTTATCTCCAGATTCTGACAGCAAACAAAGGGGAATGTATTTTTGCAGGGGAAGAACTGCTAGTTAAATCCTCACGGGAGGGCTCAATCTCAAAAACACTCATCCACATGAAGAGTGATGCTTCTATGACTTATCCTTCATAAGGTTATACCTGCATATATTTATAAACACAAACATACTTTTAAATATATATATACACAAAGTTTCTTAATCCTACTCACTAAATAGAATTTTCCAATGCCTTAAAACTTCTGTGTGCTTATATATATTTGTATACATCTTTTTAAGGAAAAATTACTTTTTAAAATAGGATGTCAGCCATCAGAAATTAATCTGACATGCACAACAGCAAAGTAGCACTGAAGCATCATCTCAGGGAGAAGCGTTCAGATGAAACTTAGAAAGGTACAGGGGTTGAACTGAATGGCTCTCTCTGAACTACTGTGAATGTTCAGCATAGTTAGGAGTAGTCAGCGTGTCTTCCAACCTGTTTTACTTTAATGGGATGATTGCTTATAAAAGTTTCTTACTCCCCCACATGCACCTTTAAAAAAAAAAAAAAAGCAGCTTGGTTTGAGCAACCAAAATCTCAGAATCATAGAATTGTTTTGGTTGGAAAAGATCTTTAAGATCGTCAAGCCCAGCCTGCCATCCCACCACTAAACCCTGTGCCTAAGCACCTCATCTGCCCAGCTTTTAAATCCCTCCAGGGATGGGGACTCGACCCCTTCCCTGGGCAGCCCGTTCCCTGGGCAGCCCCTTCCAGTGCCTGAGAGCCCTTTCAGGGAAGGAATTTTTCCCAATGTCCAACCTAAACCTCCCCTGATGCAACCTGAGGCCATTTACCCTCGCCCCATCGCCCGTTCCCCCCCTCCCCAGCTCCCCCAGCCGCTCCCCAGCAGCCTGGGGCTCCAGACCCCTCAACCAGCTTCATTGCCCTTCTCTGGACACGCTCCAGCCCCTCCAGGTCCTTCTGGGAGCGAGGGGCCCAACACTGAACCCAGTATTCAAGGTGCGGCCTCAAATCTCTAATTAAGAGCACAAATTTTGACCAAAATACTTGCTTTAAGTTGCATATTTTACTCTCATCCCACCCCAGTTTCCATCTGCTGACAACCCCAGAGATCATGGGAGCGACAACAGGGTTGCTGCTGGATCTGCCTGTTCTCTCAGGCCAGGTCCTGCTCCCCCCAGCCAGGGACGTAGAGCAGGGCCAGGATGCGTCCCACAGCCGGCCAGCCCTGGTTTGTGTGCAGCCTCAGCAAACAGCCTCCACCTCTTCCCAAATTTCCACTTCCCAAGGCTTCTAGCCTTTTGGTTTTGCCCACACCATTTTTTCTTTAAACTACCAAGCCCAGTCCGTGGCTCTGCTCGGGCTGCATTTAACTGCACTAAGGGTTTCCTGGTCACAAGACGACCAACCTCACCTCTAACCCTGCTTTAAAGCGCTGTCTATGGGGATGGGTCAATCCAGGCAATCCACAACTGCCCTGGGACCCAGTGCCATCCCACCGCACCCCTCCAGAACCCACAGAAGCAGAGATGGCCCATCGTCACCTCTCAGACACCACCCATGGAAGCAGCCCTGCTCTCACAATACCACAAAGTTATTCCAGATTTTGGCCAATTTGGGGGGGAAATCTGCTAGTTTTAGGGGTTTTTTTACAGGTCCAGTGCTGGGTGCATCCCTTTGTACCGACTCACAGAGGATGGTCCTTGATTTCTTCTTTCCTTTTCACAGAAACCTCTAAGTAGCAGACAAAGCTACTATCGAAAGAATGTTTTTACAGCAGTGGAAATAATCAGTGCAAGGCTAGTTTTTAAAACCTGCTCCTAAAGTGCTTGGAACATTAAACAATTATTTATGAACACTTGAAACATTAGCTGTTCCACTTGAAACCATTGGCAGGGCTTTAATAACAGCCCAAGCAATGCTCTGGAAGCATCACCAAGGACTCTCGCTAGTCACAAACCCTTTATTTCATTTTTAAAGCTGCTGTTGCTGTGCACCAAAATTAAAAGGTTTATCACTGTGATTAAAACAAAATCTCATCACTGGTATGAGCATCTATTCCCTTCAATGCTCCACTGAGACATTCTCCGCACTTTTTGACTGTTTGGCACGCCTTTGCTTTCCTCTGCTTCTTCCTAAAACAAGTTATTCCTGCAGAAAGCTTGACTGGGGCACTGCCTGCCCTCTCTCCCAGGATTCAGGTGGATTTTCACATCAAGGAGGCCAATTGACACCAGGTTAAATAGATTTCCTAATCAGAATTGCAAACTCTTTGATAATGCAAGTACCCTAAACCTGTGCTATTTATTAAAAATAATAATAATCTTTCTGGTAAGAGAGGGAAAGGGGAATTCAATGACAGAGGCTGCTCAATGACAGGAAAGACCACATTTATGAAATTTGCAGGTGTGGGTTTTTTCCTGCAGTCCACTTTTCCCAGGGAACCAAAAGAATTCAACCTTTTTCATTTATTTTTATTTATTAACATCAGGACATTCCGACCCAAAGCAGAATCCAGTTACACGGGGCGTAGGACAGACACAGTCGTGTCCCCAGGGTGGTATGTTTGAAGCAAAAGGGAAGGAAGAAGCTCGCCAATTTTTCAGTGAGGAAAGCGTGGTACAGAGAGGCCGAGGCCCAAGCATGGAGGTGGGTGCCTCCCCCCTGGAAGAGAAACCCAATCCTTCAGCAATCTACCCATGCTCCTGGTCTGGTACTTCCAAGCAAAACACAAATCCAAAATCCAGCCCTCTCAGTATCCAGCAGCCTAGACCTGCCCTACACAAAGACACAAGGAGGGAGAGGTTTCACAATCCCCTTTTAATTTAAACACATTTTTAGTCAAACATTTTTTGTCCAGGATGTTAGAAAGCTGATCCTGGCTTGGGAGGACACAAGCCTACGTCACTCAGCCGTAGCCAGCCACCAAGCAGGGCTCATCGCCTTTCTTTGTCTTGTGGTTACGATGTTGCCCACAATTAGGTTTCATATTTTTTTGCACAGGGAGGGATGGAGGCAGGTAGAAGGCAGAAGGGCACTTCCCACCTTGGCAGTACATGGAGTTGGCCCCACGGTTAGGGAGTTAGGCAGCGATCACTTGACCACGCGTGCTAAACCCAAGGCTAACAAAAAAGGCCACATTCCACTGAGTCTAAGGAGAAGCAGACAGCATGGTGTTAAGAAATAACTGAGGCAGAAAAAGCAGCATAAAGAATCTGAAAGACATGAATGCCTGAGGAAATGCAGATTTTGGGGAATCTGTGAGTAAACAGGCATATGACTGACTGAGCCAAAATATATACAGGATTTCACAATATTTAAATCATGTATCTTTGTGTTCTTAAAAATAAATTAAAACTATACCAAGGCTTACACATGGGGAACTGACGCACGCTGGGTGCTACTAAACCTTCAGCCAGTGGCCTCATCCTGCTGCTCCACGTAAGCAGACCCAGGAGCCTGGACACAGCCCCCAGGCAGCTCAACCCCTGGCACCCATGGGAGCAAAGGGAAGCCAGCTGTGAGCTGTTTTAAACTCCCACACGAAGAGCCCTAACAGCGCTTGAGAATCACACAACAGAACGTGCGTTATCTGTTGTGGACCCCCGTGCCCTCTTTTTAAGATGGCTGTTAACTTGCAAAAGTTACTGTGGCAAAGGAGCAGAAAAACGATTTGATCATATTCAGTGATATTGCTAAGAGCAACAGGGAAAGACATTTGAAAAAGTGGCTTGCAGTCATTTATATACCTCTTTCCACATGTTAACCATTTTTACTTTCAATAACCATGCATCAGTGCTCTTGCTGCATTACCGTATAACTCCTTTTCTTCTTTATGGTCCTTTGTGGACACAGTTTCATCTGCTTAAATCTGTGCATATCCACTAGGAAAAAAATGTGAGACATACACACAGGTACTCTGTCCTGAGTTATAAATATATTAGGGACATACAAATGTCATCACAACCCTCAAACGCCGCTTCACCGGCTCCTGCTACAGAGACACATTGCAGACTTGCTAGAAGTACACCAGCCAGAATCTGGGAAGGTTCCTAGGACTGGTGCTCCTCTCTCATCCAGGTAATTTGTTACTCAGACTGTGTTGATCTTATTAAAAGAGCTATGCTTTCCTTTATGACTGTTTGCTGCTGTGCTGGTTTTCCCTAAAGAGATGTAAAGCCCACTTTGCTCATATTGACAAAGTGAGGGAGAGTAATAATCTCGTTGCAACTCTAGAGTTGAAACCCTGGACTTACAAGGCTGCCAACAACTGAGTAAGGTAACTTCTGAATATTTACCAGAAGAAGTTTGGCCACCTAGACTGGGGGTAACATTCTCGTAAGCCATGAATTTGCAAACATAAGGCAGACAGCTACCCATGTTTCCTCCCCATTCCTAGTTTAGGTCCATTCACTCCTCCTCTCTAAACTCTTCTGTCATCTCCTGGAGCTGTTGGCCCCAATGCATCTTGCTCTTGCCTGACACAGTTATCCAAATAACAGAAGTCTCTGCAAAACCTCTCAGGCTCCGATCCACCCACCATTATTCTTGCTGCCTTGGAAGAGACTTTGAATCCTTCCTGAACGGTATTTTCAGAAAGATGCTGGCCCTTCTCTAGACACCTGTGATCGCCACATGTTCAGGAGGGCTCAGCACCTGGAAAGGAAGGCTCTTTGGGAGTCTGGCTATAACTGCCACACCTGGTGACACTGGCCTCAACTCTTGTGCAGATCCCTACCCCACCTTTAGACATCAAAAAGAAAACTGATAAATCTGAAATAGGTTCAGATTGAAAAGGCAGCTTACAGCTCGTGCAGGACTCTTCTCATGTGCCTTTAAGCTCCCTGGTACATAGATCTTACACAAGGTACTTCTAGTTTAAAGATATCCCTTTTAGCGTGGCAAACAGCACGCACGCTCCATTTTCATGGTGTCTCTATGTGGTGATATTAGTCACATACTCTTACACTGGGTAGAAACATTGCTTCAAATGTTGGCAAGATTTGGGGGAAACACAATGCAACAAGGGGCTGGATTCTTTATCCTGTATCCTTGCTGATGCAATTCTTGCAAGCAAAGCTGGAGAATCCTTGCCCCTATGAGCAGTCCAGTAAGGAGAGCTGAGAGCTATGCAAATGTGGTTGAAAGTGTTGGGGAAAGCTCTGGTAAAGCACCTACACAGCAGCCAGAGCTTCATTCTGTCTACTCATACTGTGCGCCCTTAACAACTGCCTTCAGTAGAAGATTATCCTAAAGGGATGGGCTGAAAATGCATATGAGTAGCTGTGCAGCTATCAGTTATTTCATTGGCAGTCCAGAAATACCAAAGGGCTTTGCAATTTAAAATATTAACACACAGTCTCAGGCCCAGGGATCTTACCACCTAGAACTGAACGTATGGAAAACAAAAGGAATTGATGAGATGCTTAGGGTGAAGAAGTATAAATTAAAATTAGTCTACCATATTTTAGGGCACTAAACTCCAGCTATGGTTCCTATCTCTTTCCCAGTTATTGATCAAGTTGTAACTTACTAGTTCTTTATGAAGGAGACAAGACCATTACATTACTACGTATGTTTGAGAAATCAAAATATCACCAGCATATGAAGGAGTTGGATTTCCAGTTATGAAACATGCATTTGACTCCTAAGAATGCTGGAGGCTGAATAAAGGTTAAAAACTCAGAAATAATATTGTTCCTGCAACTTTTGCAAAAATCTTTGAGAGATGAATTTAGCAATATGTGGCTTTTAATGGTGTTACATTAAACAGCAGGATTTCCATATGGCGTGAATCTGCTGAATTGTATCGAAGATGGGGATTTTGTTCCAAATTTCTATGGCATTCTGTGACTGTGTCATTAGATACCCGCAAGCCTTTGCTACAATGAAGAGTACAGAATGTGCCAAGTAAAACAATCTTGAGCGTGCCTTCCAAGGGAAAATACTGAGACTAACGTTTAAAATTTCCTAGCCCCATTTTCTTTGAAATGCAGGGAGTTCTTTTTGTTAGAAAAGGGTTAAATGGAAATGTGTCATTTTCATAATAATAATGTGTTTTATATTGAAATTTGTTCTTCGCGTCTTTTCTTTTCAGTATAAGTGTTGGTGTGTATGAGTGATATGAGGATAAGTTTGTGAGGGCAATTACCCATTATTGTTGAGTAGCTGAGTAGTCCCCTGAGCAAACTCATGCATAATTTGTTTGTTCATAAGATACTGTAGAGCTGAGGCTGCAGTATCTTCTATGCCCCAGCTTATGGGAAAATGGAAGCTTTTTCCCACTACTCTGCATTTCTTACCCTATTGTTTGAACTCTGATCATCCTTCTTGCCCCTCTATTATGGGCACCTTCGCTGAATAGGAATCACATATCAAGCAGGTTAAGGTCAGAAATACATCATATGAAAGGGGAAACACTGAATTCCTTTTACAAGATTCATTATGATAATCATGTCCAAATACATTATTAGAAGCATTAAAGAAATCCTTTTCTAATTTATTTTTGTGCCTCTCACTATCTGCATATCCTTGTTATCTAAGAGAAACAGTGTGGTCTGCAAAGTTGAGGTTACAAACGTGCAGTGGTCTTGGGATAGACAGGACTGGCTTGAGATACAACTTCAATGTTAAATAATTTTCCACTTTTTAAAAAACTCTAATCTTCCCTTACATGGTTTTCTCCCCTTACAGCTCTCCCTTCCCTTATCTGCAAGAGGACTTGCCCTTTTCCTCAGGTAGCAGCATTCCTATTACCTCTTTCCCTTACACACACTAGAGCAGTGATTTCTTGCTTTACTGATCAGCTCTTCTGCAGCTCCACCCTGGAGAAGCCCCACAATTTAAATGTTGCCATCTGCAGGCCTTCTCCTCTGAAGAGCCGCACGCATTTAACATCATGCTGTATGGGCAATGTATTTTGTTATTAAAATTACTGTGATAGGAGCGTGAGCGTTTCAAAATGATTCATGTGCACTAAGACAACTGTATGCCTGGATTTGTGAGGGTTTTCCTCCCACTTTTTTTTGGTTTTTAAGCCAAGGCAGTTCTATGCTATACCACAAGGAGGGAGGCAGGCTGATAAACAAGGTATCTGTATCAGGAGATACAGGTATCTGTATCAATACATCACTTCCTTACATGAGTTAATATTTACTGTTACCCAGAAAAAGCTTACTTTTGCACAGGGGCTCACAAATTTTTCTTCAGTGGTAGCTCAGAGGTTGGAGGCACCACCACCAGCAGTGACAGGGACATATCAAACTGTGTGCCTATTTGGAATGGCTGGCATGCCATATTCTGGAAACCTTTGGTTAAGTATATAGACATAAGTCTATATACATATAGACCTTATAGACATACCAATCCTGTTAAGATTTTACATATAAGAAATATATCTATAGTTCTTTGACTACATGGCAATATTTCTGTAATTAGCTTTAAAAAACCTGCAGAAAAGCTAACCCTAGTTCTATCCCTCCCTAGGAGCGGCACTAGGCCAGCACAGAGCATTAGACAATCCCAGCATTATGTTTTTGTATTTGGACAAAGCATTATAATCTGGAATGAATTATATTTGTGCTCCACCTGTACTTAGCAGATTTTTTTTTTTTTATCATGACAAACTGCTTCCTTCTGAAAGTAATGGTACAAATGGGAGAATAAAGCATTAATTGGTAACCAGATGTCAAAATTCTGTATCTTTTATTTTTTTAATAAGACAACTGTTTGGGGAAGATCCCTATTTCTTCTTTAGCTATTTCCCACATATTCTGTCCTGTTGGTAAAGCAGGTAAGAAATTAGGTAAAGCTGGTAATAATTTAGTTAAAGCATGATCATAGGATAGCTCTAACATAATTTGCATCAAGTCTTAATGCTTCAGTTTTGAAGAAATGCTAGATCAACATGAGCATCTGTCCCTATGTAGCTCTCCTTGGGGAACTCCAGCATAAGGGATTTGTCAAAGCAACCCCCAAACTCACTCATACCTGAACAGAACAAGCTGAACATTCAACAACATAGCCCTATACAAGAAAGGAAGGGAAAAAAAGCCCACACAAACAAAAACCCAAAGCATCTGAATTCAGTTTTCAGCCTCTGCTTGTAACTTGTGGAGATACGCTAAGTATCTTCATTCTGGCTCCACAGAAATTAAATCCTCTAAGAAGTTCCAGCATACAACTCTCAGACTAGCTTTTGCCTGATGAAGTTTCAGAATACATACGTTAGGGTTCCAGGCTGATTTAAATGACAAAGTCAGTTATTAATTTTGGTACAAACTTTGGATAGCCCTCTAAGACATTATGACACCTTCCTTCACATGTGGAACTCTGCCACCAGTGCTTTTATCTCCTCTTTCGCTCTGGCTGATGTTATTAGTATCAGAAATGCTGTTTGGATGGAAAGAGGAAATGGAGATATAGCTAATTTCTTAAAAGGTGGGGCCATTAATCCTGTCAGAGGAATATTTGGATCCTAAGGAAGTATATACTCTCAAGGTGGTAGCTGTCAGTTATAGATGAGCCTGACAACATGGTCTCCAAAGCCAGTGCCATCACTGCAATGCCCTCAGGTGCAAGGTGAAGGCACAGTCTTCATGGAAAGGATAAAAAATATCCTGGGAGTACATGGCACATGTATTACTGGTGTAAGAGCAGCCTACGCTGGAGAAGACTTTCACCACCATAAATGGGGAGGGAACTAAGAAAATAGCAAGTTTTAGAACCTGATATATTTGAAGAAAGGCATCAGTGGTAGTATGATCTCCTGGGGACAGGATAGCCTGTCTGTGGCCCAAGAGGAACTGGGCTGCTCAGGAAGAACTGCCTCTCTTCAAGGTCTGCTTCACCAGCTGACAATGAGCTGCCAATATCAAATGAAAATATAGCTGTGAGTGAGCAAATATTTATAAAATGCGTTGGTTACTTATAACAAGGCAACTTGTGCCAAAAACTAAGAGATCCATTGAGATCATGAGCAAGGAACAGGGAAGTGGTGGGAGAAAGAGGCCTTAAATGGAGAATTAAACTCTGAGAAAACAGGAATTTTTGCCCAGCATCCTCTGCTGACCCTAAAAATGATTCTGGGAAGGGACTGATGCGTTTTTCAAAAGAGAGTGAGTCTGAAAGCTGCACTGTGCTTCATGTCTCCTGTGTTCATGGCTCTCTAAGACTTGGTATTACTTGCAACAGCCAGAATTTAGAGTCAGTGAGAACAAACCCTGAGGTGCATGAGACCTCCCCTGCTCCCGTTCACTGTCCTGTCATCTTTTCTTGTCACTCTCATGCAGCTTTAAACAAATAAAATGCCCAACAGGCTGAAAACAGATATGGTACTAATTATAATAGTCCTAGGGTCTCTACAGATTTTATTTCCTAGCTAGATAGCAACAGATGATCACTATCTCTTTTACAGATGGGGAAAATACAAGGATTTACCCAGATCACTCACCGTGCAAATGGCAGAACAAGGAAGTGACCCTCTATTTTCCAAGTCCTTAGCTGGTAGTTGGTACTTGCAATACCACATCTTAGCTGTAGATCATTATTAGTTACTTGAATTATTAGTGTATTTTAGTATACTAGTGTATCTTTATCACCATGAATCCCAAAGAGCGAAAGGAACACACGCCAAAAAAATGTACCAGGAAGACTTGCTACCGGGGAAAGAAAAATATTTAGATCACATCATACAAAGTCAGATCTAAAGACTAGAAACTTCTGTGCTATGGCAATGTGGGCTAAACAGCAACAGGAACACCCTGATGTCTGAGATACTATATCTGAAAACTTGAAAGTAGTTCTTTATGTCCAAGACAGTTCTGTTCCTCAGCAAGAACTCATAAGAGCTAAGAGGACACTGGGGAATCACTTGGAAAATATGACTTGCAGTTAAGCCCTTGATCAATCAGTGTAGTGAAAGGAGCAGTATCACTCTTCGGAAGTTAATTAGACACTAAGAGTAATACTCTAGAAAGCTTTGAGAGCAGATTGTGTAAAGACAGCTCCTCATATAAATCATTACTATACCTCAACTCTGAATTTCCATTAATTATTAAAGCTTTCTAGGCAAGCTAAGCAGATATTCTAAGATGCATATTTCAGAAATTTCCACATGTTAAAAATTAAGTACTGTCGAACAAGCTGGGCCAGGCAATGAGAGCCTTTGGAGGCCCCCGTCGCAATGTACTCATGTCACTCATCATCGTCGCCAAGGGCTGCGTCAGGCTCCCTGCTGATGCACGGTGCAGCTCCAGAGCCGGCCAAGCTCCCTCTGTGCGCGTCACCACCCTATCCAACCGATGAGTTTGGGCTTCTTTTCCATTTGGGACAGACCTGGAGATACGGGTGGTATCTGAGGGTGTTTAAGAATGCTCCTGGGTTCTTCAATATATTTTGCATCAGCGTGGTTTTAGATCATGACAAAAGCTAAAGGAAATGGGGGTGGGAAATAAAGGGTTGGGCACAGGGAGGCTATGGAGAGCAGTTTGTGTGAGAAACTGAAGCCTGGCTGGATGGCAGGAATGAGGGTCTTCCCCTCATTCAAATTTGCCTATGATGTTGTCCTCGATTTTGTGATCAGACTCAGAAAGAAACAGAGCTGGACCAAAGACGTAACTCAAACAAACCCTCCTGGCATTCTCAGATGTCGAGAGAAGTCAGACTTCACTGACCCCTGGCTTTGTTTTGGAGTTTAATTTGAAACAGAAGTCCACTAAAGTGCTCTTGTTTGGGATGACTGCATTAAGTGCCCCCTAAATCCAACTTCCCAATAAAGTACTGGGAGCAGGGGCCTTGTTGCTGGTTTTAATTAGATTAATTATTTTCAGTATTTCCAGCTAGGACTAAGAAGAGTACAGCTTAAAATATTCTGAAATAGATCTACATCAAACAAAGGTAGATATTTCTCATATTTCTGCAGTACAACAAGAGAAGAAAATCAAGGGATCTTATTTAGTCATTGCAAAAACATGGGAAGATAATCCCCCCACATCCTATTCCATGGGTCATTTTTTTTTTACATTAAATACAAGAGTTGTTAACTTTATTTATAAATAACATGTAGGTTTGTCCTTTTGTTGGGACAGAAAAAACAGAAAAAGATCAGCAATGGAAATGTTCAAAGGATTTGGAGGGAATGGCAGACTTCAGATTTGCATGCAAAGCTTTCAATGTGATGAAATGTACCCAAATAAAGTGTCTCAATTTTTGATTATTCAAATCAAGATACTGCAATATTTTTGGACATTCAAGACTTTGAGCTGTTTATTTATTCGTTTTCTTTCTTTACTGCCTTTGTCCCCTGAGAAACCTAACAAATGAAATACAGCAACAGTGCAGAATATTTATTGGAGAAAACAAGCACTTAAGAGGACTGCAAAATTCCAGGTTCTCAAGAAGAAAAAGCAATAGGCATTAAAACAGAAGCTGCTGAATGTACTACTTTTTAGTGCTACAGATAAGAGACATCATTTGCTTTCAAGAAGAACATGAAGCATAGTTGAATGAGAGTATTAGACTGCTTTTCATCCAAACTGCCCAGCAGAAGGACACCTTTGCAAAAATACACCGATCCTATGTTTTACCACTTAGGTAATATTGAAGACACAGTCACTATTGGATTAGCTAACAACTAATGACTATTTAGATAGAAAACCATATGAGAAAACAGAAGAGCCACGGCGAGTGGTTTGGAACATTTTAGGCAATGACACCAACAGTATTAGCAATTGCAATTCTGACACAGATAGGTGGTGCTTTACAACTAAACCCAGATAAAGAGCTGACCACTCCCCAGAAGTCAGTGGCTATCTGTCTGGTCAGAGATGCTGCAAAGAGAACCACAGCTAAAGAAACGGTGGGGGGGCATGGGTAGCCCTTGTGAGGGCAACAGCAGAGGGTGACAGGTTGTCCTAAGGCAGCAGAGGGTCTCCATGCTGGGACCTCACAGATGAGCAATTCTCTTCAGAGGAGACTTCACTCACATTTTGACAGATTTTTCAGAATGGCCACATACCTCCTGCTCCTTGCATTCTCAGCATAGCGTGTATAGTGTTTGAAAAACACTGAAACCTGTCCCTGGGCTTTCCATGGTAGGACAAACCGTCTCATGCAAATCCTTGTCTGAACTAAAAATTAGTAGCTTCAATTATATGATCACCTAGTATGTTAATGAAGGAATAGAAATAAGGTTGCCTGAGCAACCTCAGATCTGGCACTGCTTAATATCAGAGTACTTGGCTAAGCAACCAGAACAAATTTTTTTTTTTAATACCAAGTGGGTTTCTTGGACAGATCTAGAGAGGACACTGCCTTCATATGCTACTAAGAGTGAGGGTACAAACATACATATGCCACTACCAAGTCTACCTTGGCAGACTTGGAAAGGATCCTCCCAGATTAGGGGCTGAGGTTGCCCACAGTGCAGAGCAGCACATCCAAAGCTTGCCCCAGGGCAAGTCGTTGCCCAGAATGGCTCTAAAGTACATTGCCACTCAGTTCTTGCCCTTCCCTGGTTTGGGTTTGTCTCACCATGAGCAAACCAAACCTTGCAGAGCATCAGAGCTGGCTTGGCCTACGAGAGGAGTTGAAACTCCAGGGCAAATTTTAGCCTCCTTTGTATCCTTTGCATACTGTTAGGACTGATGACAATTTATTATCTATGTTCAGGTCTAGGGTTGATTGCAGATATAATTTTGCTCTATTCTCATCTGCATGCTTTCTATATATAGCGCTACTATATTTTTTTTCTTCCCTTCCAGCAACTTTGACAAATTCTTTTCAAGCTCAGGATGGAGAGAAATGCTGTCCTCAAAACAAAGCAGGAAAAAAAGATCCTGTTTCAAATAAAAATATGAATTTGATACTATTTCACCTGTGTTGCGCCTTTCCCACCCTCCCCCACCCTCCTCCAGCCTGTTACATATTTGAAAGAATTTGATACTTAAAAATACAATGAATACATACAAATAACTTTAAACCCTATGATTGTTTTGAAGTATCATGCTACATTGAATCAGACAACTCTCCTCTTTCATCTACACTCCAGAGAACTGCACTTTTCCCCTGAAATTTTATAGCATTTGAAAAGAAATGGTCCCGGTTTAGGGTGATAGCGCTCCAAACAGTTCTTGTGTTTTCCATTAATTTTCAGTTGTATTGGTATTCTGTTCCAATTAGTCTCTGTTAGTGCTTCAAAGCTCTATCTTATCTGCAGATAACATCAAAGATGAGAGCTTCCAGTTTTAAATTTGGTTTGTAGTTATTTTAAAGATACAAAGGCATCATTTGTGAATAGCTGATCAAATAGAATAAATACTTTTTTGTTTTGGCTCCAAAAGGGCCAGAAAACTACTTTTCTTTTTGAAGTTCAATTTCATTTAGACATCAGGCCTTATTTTCAGGGTGCTGAACTCCCAGAGCTCACGTTGACTTCAGCTGCAGTGGTATGTGCTCACGCAGGAAACATATTTCCCCTTCCACAAAACTTTGAGACTTCACTTTTTTTCCTTGTTTCAGTAGTCCATATCACAGACCTTTACAAAGCATCTCATAGAAGCATTAGCAAGAAAGATCCCAAGTATCTCCCATAACCACCAACCTATCGGTTGCTTTAGGACAAGTTCTTAATCTCTCCTGTTAGAGCTGTTTTGCTCCAGCTGGAAGCTAACACAATCATTTGGAAGGAGCTTGACCTGAGGTTTCTTGTACCCCAGAGAGATCCCACCTAAGAATTCACAAAGTCGCTGTTTTCTCTCTACTGCTGCCTCCTCTCTGGCCTGCTAAGGATTTAAACGAAGGCAAACAAACTTAGCAAAAGAACAAGAAACTCGTTTCAGTAATGGTTAGCTTAGAAGTGGTAGTGCCAAGTTCAAGGCAGATACAAGTTCCCTTGACACCTTCCTGAAATAAGGCAGAGGAAGGCAGATACAAGTTCCCTTGACACCTTCCTGAAATAAGGCAGAGGTCTAATTTTGTCTTTTTCTTATAAGAGTAATTTAGACAAAACCCCTCCTTCTCAGCTGCGCTCAGCACCTCTGAGAAGGCGACCACATTTCAACCCCTGTTGGGAAGCAGCTTACTTAAAAGCATGAAGGGAAATGCTTAAGTCAGTTTTCTCTGGTTAAAAAGCGCAGTGCTTTCACTGACATCTTATCTGGGATAGTGCTGTTTAGGGAGCTGCTGTCAAGCTTTGCCAGTCAGCAAAGGAGTCCGTAAGTGCTCAGATTCCTCTTCATTAAAAAATACCTGCCACTGGCTTTTTTACATATGATGGAAGACGTAGCAAATCACTGTTGCACCTGCCTGGCTTGCAAATAATGTTAAAGACAGTGTGATCTTCCTGTCAGCAATCCCAGTATGCATTCCACACTTGCTGAAAACATGAAGGATTTTTCTCTATGGCCCCACATGCATACTTGTGCACACAGATGTCATACTGATACTCAAGAAGCTGCCTCTGTAGTTCATCAAACAATAAAGAGCCAGAGATTAAAGGTATTCATGGATTCCTGCAAGGGACCAAACTGTGGGGGCACACATGCCATCCATCAAAGTGCAGTTTGGGAAACATAAAACTTCATTTCTGACCTACGCCAAACGCCTATATAGCAGAGGCAAGTGATTTCCACAGGAATTCTGCAAACATCCACCAGCCCAACCACAAGAGGTCAAGGGCTAAAAAGCACTTTAGAGGACAGGATGAGAGTTCAAAGTGATCATCACAAGCCAGGGAAATAGTATGGAGAAGATTGGGATGAAGTTCAAGAAGCATAGCTGCACAGTCCTATGCTTAGGTAGGAATAATCAGTTGCATTAAAAAAACCCCAAAAACCAACTGGTTACATTGCTACACTGCACAGCAGAGTCTGGGGAACAGGACGGATTATAAACCAAACCTAAGTCAACAATTTCTTGCTGTCATGAAAAAGATCAACATCATACTGGGATGTATAACCAAGGAAGAAAGCTTGTAAAACACACCAGTAACCACACTGCTCTATCCTATGTAGGCAAAATCTTAGGAGGAATGCAACCACTTTTGGACATCACATTACCAGAAAGGTAAAGCTCCAACAAAAATATCATAAGATTGACCATAGGCTAATGAATGTGATCTAAATGTAAGTACTAAAAAAAGCTGAGGGAACCTGTGATAACACTCCTTCATCTGCTAAAAGGATTGTCACAAAAGGAGAGGATGCTCTGCACAAGCAGAAGGGGAAGAGCAAGAGGCAGTGGGTTGAATTTACAGTCAAGGAAGAGTTAGTTTAGATATCAAGAAGAGTTTTTGTATTTGTTACCAGGTTAGAAAAGTGCTAGAGCAGGCTGCCTGGAAAGGGCATGTACATTGATGTCTTTGTGGGACTTCAAGAACAGGTTGTCTGAGTATTGGTGGGAGACACAAGGGGATCCTGCACTGAGATAAACAAGGAGTAAGTGGTCTCCTGAGAGTCTAAAATTCCTGTAGAAATATTCAGCTAGGGGCCTTGTAACAATCCAATATGGATAGTTTCTGGACGGTAATAATTAACTGTTGCAATGAAGATACAGACTTTGTTTTAGTTCCTGTTACACAAACTCCTGTACAAACTATGTACTCCCATAGAAGTCTCGTAACTACTGTTGGTTACACCCGTCTGCCAAAGGATACATCCCTTCCATGAGATGGTCACATTCCTGTCTCCCTTATACCAGTATACACTGTGATATGGCAGCAATTACACCATTCAACTTATTTACTACATCATCTTATCAAGTCTTTCCTAATTTTTGCTCCAATGCCCAAGAGATTTTCAAATATTTGTCCCAGAAGGTCTCCTGTAGCCCACCCCAGGGACCTGTTTCACCTGCCTTTCCAAATGCACCAAACTGAGCCTTCAAAAGGGCAAATTGTCCCATAACACACTGTATATAGGGGTTTTTTTAAAGCTCTTGGGTTTAAGGTACTTTCCACCTAAACGCACCCACCTAAATGCCAGGGCAATGCAGAAGCATCTGTAAATACAGCGCACAGAAATAATAGAGAATTTGGCCTGTGATGGACAAAACATGAAACAGCATGGGAGGATTTTCTGCTTGAAGACAGGGTATACAAAGGCATGCATAGCTCATAGGTTACTATAAAAGCATTGTAAAGCCTGAGCTTTAATTTTGACTGGGGCCTCTAAGAGTTTGCTGCTGGTAGGAGGGAAAATGGCCAAAGTGTACTGTTGCGTTCAGAGACCCTTCCCCAGTTTGGATGGGGCTTTTGTGGCTGCAGGGTTAGAGGCTGGGTCTTTCTGCCTTCCCACCCCAGCACCACAATATCATCCTCTCGACTTGATTTCACACTTGCCCTTCATCCTCTTCTCCTAGCATTGTCCCCATCATCGCTATTTAGTGCAGACACCAAGTAACCGCCCTCTTGGAAGATGAAAGACATACAGTCTCTCTCTTTTCTTTACTGTTCAGTGGAAATATGGAGCATTCTTCATCTTACTGGTTTGTGCTTCCTCTACGTTATTAGCGACTTCTATGCTAACCTGTCTTTGCAACCCTTTTCAAGCTTTTATTGCATCCTCCAGTCTAAACGTATCCTCAGACATTCATCGACCTACAGTGGCACTAAGTGGAAAAGTGAAATAAACCCCCGAGTCTCTCTTTGCAGGACACTGAGTTATTGAAAAATTACCTGGAATATCTATGAGGCAGAGTGATGGGGAGTAAAATCCTACTGCCGTTGTACTGCTCAGAGCCTCTGCAGCATATAGATCATTTGTCAGTGCCAGTTTGAGGTAGTCCCTATAAACAGGCTGCTTTGCATTTGAAGCACTCACAGGACACGATGGTTCGGCTAAAAAACCATGCTTTTTACATGTAATCACCAGGATAATTTGGCTGTATATCGTGTTCCCACAACTTAATATTCTACCTACAGATGCATGATCAAGAAGAGATTCCTTAACTTTGACAGGGCACATCACATTATACCCACTTTATTATTGGAAATGATCACCCCAGGGTGCAAAAGGGAGAAAAGGCATAGTTTCATCATACTTTTTTTTTTTCTTTAAACCACATTTACTGCAGTGTGGGGTATTCCAAAGATACAGAGCGCCACTTGCCAGTGGACAAGTGGCTAAATTTTACCTGGATTGTGCAAGAAAGTAATAACTGCTTAATCTAATGGTGTGCTGCGGAAAAGTCACGCTGGAAAATTCAGCTTCCAGGCACACAGTTCATATCCTCAAGTAAAAAGTCACTTTAGGTAGTGAAATATAACATGGTAAATGCTGTACCCACGGATGTAACCAAAACCTCTCCTGGCTACGGCCACACATCCCGCCTTAGATTCAGGATGGCATCTGATTCTGGACTCCTGACCTAACATTAAGCACACAAGGAAACCTTGACAGTTTCCATGCTTGCTAGGACCAACGATGAGCTTTTTCCTCTGCTTTGATGGTTATTACAACCTATTAAAGTTTCTTATTCTCCAACTCTACAAAGACCTGAATGCACTCCCAGTTGAGCAGACCAGAAAAATATACTCTTGAATCTCAACAAGCACTTGATACAGTACATTTATCTGGCAACTGATTGATATCACATCTATTTTGGCATTATGATTTTATTTTTTTTTAATCCTTCATATAAATGCCCTATTTCACAATCTGGAAGGAAAAGGAACAAGTGATGGCCCATAGCTATTTAATAGCTATAAAATAAAACCTATAAAATAAAAGTGAAATGAATTATCAAACCATAAACTAAAGTTTGGTGTTTAAAATGGGCCATGGCTTTAAAAATTCAATTACAGCTTCAATAGAAACAAGTTTACTCAATATTTTAATGACCTTCTCTCATAATGTTTTTTTCCTCCTTTGCAAAGCCTGGCATTATCGAGGATGCATGGCAAGCCTGCCTTTCCTCTAACTACTTTAAGATTGATTAGGAAACAGAAATATTGACGCATTTATCCAAAATAACTTAATTAAATGAGGCAAAAAATAGTGCACAGAAACATGTCTCAGTAGAAAACTGGAGTTGATCGAGATTAACAAAGGTTACATTTAATGTTCCTAGATTGAAAACATTAGGACCATTAGCTGAATGTCAGCAATGGAGAGTACTCCGAGTAAGAAAACATTAAATGAGTTTCCTAGCTCATCGGTGGGCTATTTCCTGAGGTTCAGGCTAGGTAACTTCTGCAGATTTGCATGCTACCAACATGCAGAGGGGTCCTACAAGGCATCTCAGCTGAGAACAGCAGATGAAGAGATCATCTCAGAACAGTAACCTGCATTATCTTTGTTGAAACACAGCTATAAAGTCAGTTTTATGCTTGCATCGTTTCGTCAAATTTGTATTGTCATGGTTTGGGGGATACATTTAGCAACTGGCTGCCAGCAATGTTGGTTTCTTGCACTCCGGGAGGCTGGGTCTAGACTCAGTCCTAGATTCTGCTGGTTTCAGGCAGAGCTTAAGTAAGAAAAACCCTTAAGGACGAGACTGCAGGGACTGTTATTTCAAGCAACAGCAGCTTTCAGGGCTGGGGTTTTGGAGGGGCTTTTCTTGTCTGTTTTACTTTCTTTGGGAGACATTAGGATTTTGACAAAACCTCTAGAAAAACAGGGAGGGGCTGCCGAATGAACTAGAGAAAGAATTTTCTGTCTAGTTTGTTTTGGCAACAACCCATATCTTCATTTTAAACAGTGCTTCTGAAACGCACAGTAGCATCAGGTCCAAGTTGCAATCAGATAGGTCTAGGCTGATCTGTGTGGAGCCCAGCTGATTTTATTAGGACCCACTAGGAGCTCTATAGTCTGCCCTGACAAATCCAGCTGAAGAATCAGCACCACTGATAAATTTAAAACAGGTGAAACAACATGGAAAAAATAGGTAAGTATTTCTGGGAGAAAGAGGGGAACTGCAACTGAAGATACATGATGCTCAAAGCTGCATCCAAGAGGAATGGAACAAAGATCTTAAAATATTACCCCTAGATGTTTCCCCCCTGTGGTTGCAATTATTCCCAAAGTACCCTGCTTAAAATAGGTTTTCAAACCATGCAAGACTAATCATTGCAATTTGGAGATGTAAGTAGGCACTTACCATGCAATTCACAATTAGCTAAAGATGGTAGAAGAATCTCAGTCATGTTGGCACAGGAGATTTAAAAAAAAAGAAAGAAAACATTTTTTTCTTGTAAGAATGACATGTGTTGGGAGAGTAGAGGAAGATAATTGTCATAACAAAGGGAATATGTTATTATTTATTGGCCACACTTAAGCACTGGGATCTTGGATTATAGTATCTGGTGACAAATGCTGCTTGAGACTTTGTAAATATTGCTTAAAAGGTAAGATAACTGAGTAATTCTGAGTGTGCTCTGCAACCAATACTCTCAAAATTCAGTTCTGGGAAGCAGAGTGGCATTTTCTTCTTGTCCTATAGGAAAGGTAGATGAAACATCTGAGCTCCCTAAAATCTTGTTCTCTTTGGGCTTGACCATACTGCTACTAACATTAGAGCGATATTACTGGTGACTATGGCAAGACAATTTTTGAAGCTAATGACCTTACATTTTTAGTGCTTTCAAGGTACGGGGTAGTCCAGATTGTCCCCCTGCCCTCTGTGCTGCTGACTGTCAAGCCCCAAGGGTTGTCCCCACTTGAGACCACGCAGCCTTGATTGCCACGGAGGTGACGACTGTTCATCTCCGCAGCCCTGCCCTCCTGGCTGATGATGGATTTCACCCTCCTGAGCTCGGGAGGGGCACAGCACTCGGCTCCCCACAGGATTAGACCATTTCTTTGCCAAAGTGGCAGCTGTAAACAGACATTTAGGGTCTAATTTCTACATTGTCCAGTATTTTAACTTACATTTAGCCAAAACATTGATACATTTATCTGATTTGTAGCTATTAATTTCCTGGTTCCCTTTTTATTTTCTTCCTCCTCTTGCAGATTCACTGGGTTACGAACTGCAGTAATAACCTTTCCAAACCAATTCTTCTTTTTGCAAAGCTTTTGATTCTTTTTTATCACTCTACTAGTGCTAGGATGCCGATTACCCCCCTCCTTTCCTACCCAGCTCTAGAAGTGCATGCAAACAAAAAGAAGGGGGAAAAAAAAAAACCCTCAGCAATAAGTTGGCTGATTCTGGCAGCAAGACAAATCTAGCACCACACAGCAGGCAGGCAGAGAGTGCACTGCTCATCCTTTCGGTTCTGTCAGTGTATGGGAATGCTGGACATCAACACACAGCGAGGGATTCGGCCAAAAGCACTCCTCCTCGGCATCTGAACCCTGCTGCTTTCACCCCCCGGTTGGAAGATACAGGTAAAAATAGAGAAATGCTTTAGCTAACTGGAGTCAGTGAAAATATAAAGCAGTTAGAAGAAGCCCAGACAGCCTAATCTTATTCCTAGCAGGCAATGGAAGTAAACCACAGTGTATGGGCTGATAGCTACTGTATACATAATACCCTCAGGTACTGTAACTTGCATGTGATTCTTCGCATTACAGCAAATAAAATGTCGCAAGTAGCAGTAAAGATTTTTTTTTTGATACACTTCGTTCAAGTTGCCTTTATAAATATTTATCATTATTTACATAATTATACCTCTCTCTGACAGCAGTCTTTACAGCAACTTTGAACCACAATAAACAGGCAGACTGGATGCCTCCTTTTTAGCCAGACTGTATCTATTCTGTGTTATATGTACATCTATTACCAGCATGCTATGAGCATATCACTCATTCATTTCATAATGTAATTTATAGTTACATTACAAAAGAATCCATCTACAAACAGCAGCTATATAATATTGATAAAGCATTTAGGAACAGAACATAAATTTAATGACTGAGATATTACACAGTATAAAAAAAAAAAAAAATGCGTCTGTGTAAGTAAGCACAATTTATTATAGCAGGAACCTAAACAGAGAACATATTTCTTTGCCAGAAACTTTCTTTAAAAAAAACTTGACAACCCAAAATTCTTTTCTCCCCCACAGATGTCAGAGGCAGAGACAGACAAGGTAAAAATCAAACCAGCAGAAAGTTTTGAACATGACAAGAAAAATATTTCTTGGCTGAAGAAAGGTAAGTTGCATTGCTGTTATTAGTTACTGGTTTGTGTTCAGAGATATTTCTCATTTATTAAAAAATATTTTTTGAAAAAAAAAAAAGGCATAAGAATACCTTACAGTCTTAAATATCGCCAGGAATTTTTGCCGCATGAATTCCATAGCTTGACTGCTACTGAACATGCATGTACATTTGCTTATGGTGCAGAAAGGCCTAAACTGACAAATTCTGAAGTAACCTGAAAGCTCATTTTTCTAATATCCTTGCATTCCTGGGGAAGTTTTATTTGACTTGCATTATAAGCCACTAAGCAGTATGGATCATCATCTTAATTAAGATGAAAAGTTTTTATTGTCTCAAACTATTACTGAATTGGATTAATATTTGTTTGGTTTTCTCAAAGACGAGTAAAGATCAACCCTGAATCTTTGGATTTGGCAGTGTGCTATCTTAGAATAAAGCGGCATCAGTTGTCAGCGGTTTATGAAATACAGACTCTCAGAAGTAGAGAAGTTATAAAAACAAGTATAGGTGACCTTTCCAGTTTTAAAGGCTGAAAAATGACAGGTATTAAGTAAATAACTTGTGTCAAAGGCTGGTATTTCATGTACTAGATCCTATTAGTTAAACTATTTAGAAGGCATACAATTGTAGAGGTTTTCTTATCGCATATGCCTCTACACATAAAGAAGGAAGTTTCTTAGGATATATTTCTTGCTGGAAAAGTTGATTTGCCAAGTCAGCACATAGCTTATTACGTCTTTATGTCTGTTCGCTGGTCATGGCAGAGTTACTCTCTTGTATTTCATACACACAAGAACAACATGAATTCAATAGAGTCTCCAAGCAGGGATTTTCAAAATGCACATGATACAAATTAAATACCTGTTCTTAGGTGCAAATTATGGTTTTTAATGAGAACAGTTATATGCTAATCCTAAAAAAAGTATTTTGGGGAAGACTCAACAAGCGACCTCATATTTTGAAAACATTAACTAGGAGGGTATTGAGGAAAAGGCTCATTTATAGTCACTATTCTGTCATCTGTAAAATGTGCATCGCTATTTTAAGATCATGTAGTTAATTGTATGTTAGATCCTTTAGCTGCAACAGGGGCTGCAATAAAGTAGGCCTTGCAGGCTTCATAGTTTACGCAGTAATTACGCAGAATGAAAATCGCATGCTCAGGTAGAGCTGGCCGGCCAACACACAGGCTCTGTTTGACGGACACCCAAAATGCTATGCCTGCAAGGTGTCAGCTAACTTCAGCAAAAACTCGGCAAGCAGAAGATTTACAGTTTGAGCATCACAGAGAGAAATGCAGCTGAGTGAGGTCTGGATCCAATCCTACAAGACAGCATTGCACTTTAGCTTGTAAATGGCAAACACGTAACTGAATCGAATATTTATTCCATCAGAAAAGAGCAGAGCACATGAGATTTGCAACTTTACAAAGGGCACAAGGGACTTTAACTGGTCCCTGTGCCTGAGCAGGATAAGACTGATGGCATGGGCCCTCAGAGTCCCATGCAGTTATTTATCCTTTGGTCCAGACCTACTCCAGTAGCCAGGTGGCATCTCTCACGCCTGGATGTTCCTGAGTTCATTTCACTTCAGAGATGGTAATCCACAATGTTTCCAGAGTTTCTAGATCATTAGTAACGCTTTGATTGGTTTATAGTTGGAGGAGCTAATCTCTTTCAGAAAGAACCAAATGCTGCCTATCGACACCTTTTCTCTCTGAAGTGCCACGGAGCAGGATTGGGCCTTGAAGGTCTTGTACAGCTGCCGAGTCAATAAATAGCTGCGATGTGTCCCATAATGACAGGAAATTTTCCTTGAGATAAGAATATGGACATTATCTTACATTGAAACCTGCTTTTTAAAAGTTTTGTTATTCTTTCTTTGCTTTAAGCACTTCTGTGGTACACGGTGGGTTTTTAGAATATGGTAAACCAAATTGTCTGGAGCAGAAGCTTAACTTCTATGTTTAAATGTTTTAAAAATACCTCACGTATAGATTTCAGGCATTCCAATAGACAATGAATTGTGGAGAACAGGCTTGTACTGTTTCCATCAGGCACGGTAAGAAGACTATATGTTCTTTTAGCAATCAGTTTTAAAGAAAAGTTATTTTTATTCATGGCTTTGTATTGATTATTTGTTCCTTCTAAAAGAAACAATCATGAACCACAATAGTATCAGAAATAAACAAAAAATATAGACTAGGCTGCGGCTTTAGTATCTTTCCTAGACTTTAGTTTTTTCCTAATGCTTTGCAAAGTAATAGCTCATGGACTGGTAGTGCAGTGGGTCAACACCAAAATAAGGTACCTGTTACTTTTTTGTTGGCTTTCAACATTAGAAGCTTTAATCAGGGAAGGGGAAAGGGGGATTTTAATCTGGCTGCCAGTTATTTATCTTCTACTTTTTTGAAGAAGACGACATTTTGCTTCTGTCTTTAAGCCTCTAAAAGCAGAAATCAAAGCCTCATTCAGAGGGAAAACTTCTGCAAAGAAAAACAGAAAACAAACAGCCTTGTGAAAAGTATCATAGAAAAACATTAGGCTGTGCATATAGGATGGTATCTTACTGTATCAGCAGGAAGAGCATAAACGGTCCTAGTGATGCTTCTACCTCTCAGTAAATCATTTACACCCACTGCTGTGCTCCCGCATCCCTGCCACGAGTGTGCTGGAAGACTGATGGGAGTTAAATATGACATGGAAAATATATAACGCTACACAAGCCAGCACAGTCTTGGAGAGAAACATCTACATAATCATGGCCCTAGACTGTATTTTTGAAATGGACATTGCCACATTTGCCCTCTCCTTTTATTTCTTGCTCATCCTACAAGTCTTTCTTTTGGTGGAGGGCCTGAGGTCTTCAGCAGCATCTAGCAGATTGCAGAATTACAATGAAATAATTATAAAAATTTAAACAGGGAAGCAGACTGGTAAATACATGCTCTAGGTTTGCTAGACTTTAAGAAAGTCCTAAAACATCTCTGTACTCCCTAAGGCACTTAGCACTTAAGTCTGAATGTAGACAACATGAGATACTCCCTGGGTTGAGAGTGTGAATGAGGATATCCTAAGTCCTATCCTAAGATGTCTCAGGGTAAAGAATTTATACCGGCAATCTTTTCTGATCATATGGCATGTTCCTTAGGACTACTGTTTCTAAAGATCACACAACAGATGAGAAAACCTGTGTTTGGAGGGTATGCATCAGACCATCACGTGCTAATCAACTGGAATCAGTATGAACGAGCACTGAGAAAAGGCAATTTCTGGCCTCTTTTACTGCTTGTCTGACCTTAGCACTGGTGAGAACCAAGTCAGGGAAAGCCTGGGACATAGGAGTAAAGCCAGGCAATGGCTCCTGTTTTGTGTAGGAGTGGAAGCAGTTATCTCTGCTTGCTTCTTCCCATGGGGAAGAGCTTGTCATTGGAGAGGGGAGGCAGTTTCGGATGGAGACAGAGTTCCCCATGCCAATGCTGCAAACCATCATGGCAGAGTGAAACATAGGCTCATTTGCAAAGAAACATTTGCAGAGTTATCTGCATTTCTGCCTTGAAAAACTAAAGCAGGAATCCTCAGCACACGTTATCCACACTTACACAAGTTTTGCCGACATGCACAAAATGACATAAATGGCAAAGTGTGGAAGATGTGAATAGGCATGTATAAGTAAAGAACAACCAATGTAACTTGAAGGTAATATGAAATAAATGTCCTCTGCACGGGTCTGTGTCCCCACCTGTTTCATGCACCCACAAGATGTGCAGCAAGCAGACCATGCCACCCCAAGCAAGAAACATCTCTGTGGGCTCCTCATCCAGCACAGCTATTAGAGAGCCCAGTGAAATCTGGAGCCACACAAGACATGCCTTTAGAAATGCAGTACCCAAGGATAAGTAACGCTCCCAGGGGCTGACTCAGGGATGCTCCCACCTTGCAGAGCACAGCCACGACCACAGAGCTGCCTCTTCCACATGGACTGGGGCTTTTCCCACCGTGGTGGTGATTTAGTGCCAGATTAGCAGCCATCTGGTGGGAAGGAAGGTTGAAGCAGAGCTAAATTCACACCAGCCTCAGCATGTGGCTTTTGGAGCTCCTTACAAACATTTAATCTCTTGGTATCACTTGATGATTACAGCCATATGGATATGTGGGAGCAGGCAGGAGCTTATCTGACTGACATAATGCTGTAAAAGGTGTCACTGATTTTGCACAGGGGCCATCAGTGGTCTGTTCACTATTTCTGCATCCATTGCAAATGCAAGGGAAGATGTGTGAGGGCCTAATACCGCCCTCTGACAGTTCCATCCAAAACTGGCCACAGCAGCCCAGGAATGCAGATCCAAGTTGCACAGAAATTAAATTTCTTTTCAGATATTTCCACACAAAGCCCTCCTGTTTTATGCTGCCCAGCTGTGTACACAAATGCCCTCCATATATAACTTCCAGTGAAAAGTTAATGAAATGGCTTCCTTGCTCGCCTGCCAAAAATATAACCAAAATGCTAATCTCAAGACTTTCTCCAAAATAGTCCCTTTCTGCACTGAA
Organism: Gorsachius magnificus; assembly: GCA_034008185.1. Classification (NCBI taxonomy): domain Eukaryota; kingdom Metazoa; phylum Chordata; class Aves; order Pelecaniformes; family Ardeidae; genus Gorsachius; species Gorsachius magnificus. The sequence goes on from CM067090.1 coordinate 5,760,855, forward strand.
ATTCTCATAAATCAGAAACATTTTTGTCTAAAATAAGCCTGTTTTCATTGTCTTGCAAATAGCAAAAAGTCTAGCCCCAATTCCTTTAACCGGCTGCTCTAGCCAGCAGGTTTTTGCTATAGGGTGAAATTCAGCCCTGTACTGAGGGTCAGTACAAGGTCAGCACTTAAACCATAAAATAAGGCTTAAGTGGTAAATAGAGCCTCTGTTCAGGATTATATTTCACCCCTCCAAAGACTACAGTTCATATGAAAAGGGAGATTTACTCATATCATAGACCTGACTGCAGTGACATTATTCACATTATTCAAATAATACCTTGTTCCAGAAGTAATCCCATTGGGTGAGATTGTGCCACATTTCTTAGCCGTACATCCCAGAAATCCAATTCAGGAGCAGACTGTTCCTAACTGCACCACACCAAAGCATCCCACAGCCTGGTCCTGGGGTTATATTCCTGGGGGTAATAACAAAACCTTCCTATATTGCAGCACTCCAAAATGCCTTTTCCCCAGCACACCCCTCTCACTGGTTACCCAGAAGCTTTAAGAGACTTTTGCAAGAAGTAATAAAGCAGAAAGGACATAATGCCGTGAGACTGGTTTTGCAGAAGGAGAGTTGTCCTGGAGACACTCGGGGAATTTCCTTCAGCTTTATACCTGGTTTCAGGGGCTGGCGTAACCGTTATGAAGCTTGCACTTGGGTTTCAGGGAGATTATCCTCAGCAGAGTGTTCTGATCTGACATGCATACCTAAGTTTAGGGAGCTAAATCACATTTTTAGAATTAATTTCTAAAAACTCAGAAGTCAGTAAATACAATTTTACATAGATGCTTGGACACTTGTTTCCTGAGTTTTGCTGACTTGGGTCCAGAAGCTTTTTTCACTCTCTTCTTCCAGCCTGAATTAAGTCATTGGATTGAAAAGCTTTATAAAAGACTGATAGCAAAGAAATACCTCTCCGTTTCATGTAACAGAAAATGCCAAATGCTTATAAGACGAATGCTCTAATCTAAGCAGACTGTTTCCAGATAAGAACACTACAAAAAAAAAGCACATTTAAGAACTGATGACAAGGATCCCAGGGGGCTCAAATTCCTGGAAGATGCCTTGTCAGCTTCAGGACTATGACCAAATGAATTAATCGAGACAACCCTTCCTTTAAGTTGTAAACCAGCAGATTTAAAGACTCTCTTCCAATGGAGAGGGAGTATATGAAATCTGCAATGGTCCCAGCTCACCACTCCTAATTATAGTTTTATAAACTGAGTGGTCCTTGATCTTTGAACTGGAGGGTCCTTGGAGATGTAAGACTTTGAGTACTGCCACAAAAGTGGAAGGAATGTACAGTAGAGACAGTGCTACTTCTCTGGGTGATAGAGTTAAATTTAAAGTCACACTCCTATGCTGGATATTGACTGTAAAAATATAAATTAAGGTTTATTTAAGTTTGATTGTTGGCCTTAGATTCCGATACATGTATCACTTTCACAGAGTGGTTTGCTTCTCTTCAAGGTGGAAGTGGAGCCCAATGTCCGTTTCTTTAGTCAGCTTTTCCCTACATTTCTGAAAGCTCAAAAAAATTATTTGTATTCCTTCTAATCTAGAGTAGAAATGCAAACATCCCCAGGGTTATCATCAGTTTCTTCTGGAGGGAGACAGTAAGACCTTTGAATCTAATTGGGTATTAGGTGTTTAACATCTATGAAAAACAGGCATTTCAAACCTATTAATGAACATTTAGTTCATTTATAGAGCTTAATTCCTTGATAGAAATCCTATCAAAACAACCACTATGCAGGCCTGATTTACATTTACCCCGAGCTTGAAGGCAGGATAATCATGGATGTAAGCAGTTCCGTGCCAGTTTTCAGAAGGTGTTTCATGGGCCCGCAAGATTATACACTGATATGTACAGCCAGACTGACAGCCACATAGGGGTTCAATGAAATATTTAGATTAAAGATCATTAGATTATGAAAAAAATAGGCTTCCCCTCATCTCATTGAAGATTTGCGATCATTCTCTAAAATACAAGTGCTTCTAAGTACTCAAAACTAAATGCAGCAGATGGGCTAAATCCTGGGCATGCTGGTTGTCCATTCCTTATACAAGCTATTACAGGAGAAGTTGAGAGAAAGACCAAAAGTGGAATTAGTTTAAATATTCATTGTTAGCTGAAGTTTAAAGGAATTATTTTTGCATCTATTTTTTAAATAAGTATTTAGAACTAAATTCAAATGGAAAGATACTTAGACATTAAGAGTGACATAAAACATTGGACATAAAACCCTTATCAGAACAGCTTAGATCAGTGAGTAGTTTTGTGGCTTCAGATCTGGACTGAGAGCACATAACTGTACAAGAGGACTCAGATTCACACCTTAAAGAAGAAAACTTTTGTTCCCAGCTATCAGATACTCCATGTCCTATCTTGATTTGGAGATTCCCAAGTGTTTATGTCTGGATGGACTACTTAAAGGTCATTGCACCAGAGAGAGGAAAGGACAGTATAGCCCAACAGGTAGGACACCTGCATGAAGGGCAGGAGATGGGCTCTAGTCCCTGCTGTCCAGTAAAAAGTGGAAAACCTTTGACAGGTGGTTTCAACACGCTGCTGAGAGCACGCAGAGGGGGATTTGAGCTTGGGCCATGCTACTCTCACCAGCAGAGATCTCACTCACAGAGGTGGGAAGGGACTAGAACATCTCCTCCTGCTCTGCCTCAGGAACGGTGGCTGGCAGAGGTGCCCAATGCAAGTGGAACAGCCATAAGTACTTTGGGGTGGTCCTTCTTCCCATTCCTCCCAGTAGTTTTCCTACTTTAATTACTCATTTCCTCACTTCTCCCATCAGCTTATTGCTCCCAGTTACCTGATCCTCCGCATGTGCTGTACAGAGGTTGAATCTGGGACTCTGGCAACTGCTGAGCAGAAGGACATATGTAAAAATTAGGTCCTGAAGCCCTTAGCGTCAGCCAAGTTTCTTAATAGCTCTCACTACAACTGAAATTCATCTCTTTAAAGAGACTTGCACAAGGCCTCGTTACCACCTAAGTGATATTTAAACGTTTGAGATCTTTTCTATCCCCCTAAACTAAATTAATTTTTATTTTATAGGAGTCACACAGTCTCTTAGGGTGTCCTGATTATATAGTCTCATTCTAATTTCAGTCTTTAATCTGAATAAACATGTTAGAAAAACACAGACACAATTAACTTAATCATAAATTCAGATGGATTGTTTATTATCTGTATACTTAATGTGCTTATGATTGCAGCAGTTAAACATGATAATGTTTTCTTCTCTCACACATCAATGAATATACACAGTACAGAAATATGTGCAGGAAGAAAAACTTCTGCCTGAATATGTCAGTAGGCTCCAGAGATGAGAAGTAGATGCACTGCTCACTGTTGGGCTCTACAGAAAAACACAAACATTGCCATGATAGTGTTGAGACACCCGAGAACTGATTACTGAAAAATTAGGTCATTCCTGCTGAAATATGCCTACATGCAATTTTAAAAGAAAGAAAATGCTATTGCAGCTATGATGCAGATAGGAACACTATTTGGCTATACCACGGCACCATGCATTTAAAAGCAGAGGTGTAGATTTGGGGAAAATGAGATCACTTGAGTTCTTCAGAGTGAAATGCAGGTCAAATCGATATCTTCCTATGAAGCAAACATCAGACATCAGATTTACAGAGAAGAGTTGTCTGCTGTGTGATCTTTGTAGAGATAGTTGTCTTAAAAAGGGGTTAAACCCTTTGAACAGTAAATTGTCTGTATTATTACACACCCATGGCAACTAACACATGTGCCAAAATGCTATCACATATCCACAAATACTTGGATGCCAAAATTAAAGTTGGAATATGATTCTTCCTGTTCCCACAGCATATTGAAAGTAAATAATTATTTCAAGCACACATTCAGTTAAATTAGTGATTATTACTCAGACAGACTTTTCTCTATCATTAGACTGATTTTTTAATGACCACATAGTATACCATGATGAAGTTATATTTGGCTTTGGAAGACTCAAGTTTTACTCAAATTTAAAATATACTACACTTCCCCCCCCCAACAAGAATAATTTGTATTTGTTGCCTCACTCTTGGTTCTCAGATAAAGCAGCCCCAACCATGTGTTATTATGTACCACTAAAGCTAAATTCAGACTGGCATTTCCTATCTCCAGCCTTCCTAGGGTTTCTGACCTCTGCGTGGTGACAGTCAGAAAAAGGGCCTTTGAGGTTAACTTAATTCTTAACCAATGCTTCATGGCAGCTCTCTGCATGACGCTCACTCTTACTAAATAGACCTTAGAAATAAGTTGAGAGGCATCTTAGAAAAACAGAGCGCATTGTCAGGTAATTACAGTTTCATAGGGCTGCTTCGGATAACACGCTTCTATCAGATGCTGTCCTTCCAGCTTTCCACCTTGTGAGCTGCACTGTCTGCATGCTCATTGAGTACCAAAGTAGTCAATACTGAACTAAATCACAAATTCTTGCTGGTTAACAGAAGCCCCATATGCTGGGCAATCCACAGTTATATGTATAACAATTTCTAATTTGAATTAGGCCAAGCTGAAGTTTAATGCCTTTTAAGGCTACCATATAGACGTATTACCTATGATGTCAGTTTAGGACCAGCAGTCAACATGGTTGATAAATCAGTTGGTATTCCTGACTGAAAAGAGTCCACTATGACAGTACATGGGCAAAAGGGAAAATAAAAGAATGGAAACTCAAAAGTCAATTTAAGCCTCTTCACTTTCACTTTGCTTCTTTCAACAATTTCCTTTGTATATAAATATTATAAATCCCAATAAAATTCTATAAACTTTTTTCCCCCGACTAAAAGAAAAAGAGAAGTTGCACATTACTGGAATCTTAAATCTCTGAAATCCATGCTTATATTACAGGAGTGGGCAAAACCATAGAAGAGATTTTGAGAAACAGGAGAAGAAAGTCAAAAGAATAATAGGAAAAAGCGATTATGGCACCTGGTAGTCATTCCGGTTAGACTAAGTTGAGACCAAAGGTATTGTCTTCAGATATTTTAAGTGTTTACTACTTTAAAAAAATACTATTGCTATTACAAAACAAGACATATAAAAAAGTCTAGCATAAAGTATTTGAAATACATTCACTTCAGCTTCCAGCTAAGCATAGATTTTTTTTTTCTAGTTTATTTATTATTTAAAGAAATAGCTTACGAGCTTCAGGTAGGTATTCACTTGACTCACACTCTTGGTCCCTAACTTTCTGATCAGCCGTGTTCCATCAGAGACGGTAATCACTAAGCAAAGAAAGCCCAAACAACAGTGGAAGCTTCTCCAGCTCTTGCTTGCAGGGAATCACCAACAGTTGTAGAAGGATAGTACAGTCTTTGTGTCTTAAAATTTTTTCATGAAAAATAAATAAAATATAAAACTAAGCCACCGTTTTTACAGTATGACACAGCAGTATTACTTGCATTAGGCCAATTTACCACTTATGATAGCAGTAATAGCACTAAAAGCCAATAAAAGCGGTCTGTTCGTTCAGAGATTGGCTTTTATGGCTTATTCTAAATATTATCAAGTGAATCAAAAGCTGTCATTATAGTGTCTAAAAAGCCTTCGTACCTTGTAAGCAAACAGTGTGACTTTGACAAATAATCATTAATATGCCTGTGTGAGACCAGGGCTAAAAGAGAAAGAAAAAGGAAAACCCAATATTTCAGTTTACATAAATCATTAAGATCATTTCAGTTAAATTTCACACAAAATAAAACAGTATTATATGTAAAATGTCATAGTTTTCCATAGGTGTTTTTTTTAATCTGTGAACATACTTTTTCATAAAACTAAAACTTGTCAGATAACCAAGCAATGAATGATAGAGCTATAATGATATATTCTCATTGGCTTTGGGAAAACAAATGATGCACATGTCTAGGTAGTGCCTTTTGGGCCAGTATCTAACCTAACCTTCCCTTGGCTCCCATCCTGCCTGCCAGAAGCCCTGACGAGCACAGCACCAGTCTCCCACTGCTTGCTTCCCAACAGAAGGTATGTTCCCATAGGACTGGAGAGGTGTAAATTAATCTCCTGTCTCATACCTGGCCGGTTACTCTTGCCAGAAGCTCAGGGGAGCAGATCCAAGGCTCCGGCAGCTCTCAGCTGTACTCCACCCATTTCCTGCCCACTTGGATGTGAACAGGAGCGTCCAGAGAGCTGCATCTCTATTGTATGAGGGACAGACACTGGATATATAGGGTTTCCTCTTTGCAGTATCCCTTGCTGCTGCCCAGCAATACCAGGGCAAGTCCTCTTCAAAGCTGCACAGCCTGTCACTACCATTTGTCATTTCTAGCTTTTGAACCTCTTGAATGGCACTGGTTCAGGATGAAGATTTGGGCTTACCACTAAGACAACTATTACTGGCAACATTGCTGTGATTCACATGTAACTTCCTGAAGTGTTTGAGTTTGAGAAAGGATGGAGACAAAGAGACAGACAGGAGAAAACACCCTTAGTACTGCCCGTGTACCGACACGTCTCAGTGTCCAACATTGCCTCTTCACACTCTCCTGCTGTATAACCTGATAGACCTTACAGAGGAGTTACTCAAGGTCACACCCCCCCAACTGAGTAGCCCTGCTGGCTCTATAGAAGTACCCTCATCTCTTTCGGATCCCTGTAGGTAGCCATTACCCAGGCTACCTGGAGACAGGGTAAGACAGACAAAGTGGAAACACAGAAGGAGCTTCAGGACATCAAGTGGGATGGGACATCATCTGCTGCTGGGATGACTCCATGGGTAGTGTGAGCACACCATCAGACAAAGAGGGTAGGTACTGGGAAGGTTAGGTGTGGATTGTACAGCAGTTCTGACTATATAATCAAGGCTTTTATCAAAGAATTTGGACTGTTAAAATATTAACTGGACTAACAGTAAAATCTCAGCTGCACACAGTGTTCCCCTTCTGCCCATAGAAATATTTTTTCAGTGCAATGTCAGCAAGAGTATTTAGGAAGCCCAGATATTCTCAGCACCCTACAAGGAGTCTGGCCTTTGGTTTGTGGGCCACAGCACCTCTTCAGCCCCCAAGCAAGCAGCAGCAACTTCCTAGCCATGCTGGCAGACAGCCAGGCTCTGGACTCAAGACCAGGGTATGCAACTGGGGCAAGAGCCTGGGACAATCTAAGCGCCTTGGGCCAGGCATGGCCACCTGTCAAGTCTCATGCATTGAGTACAAGTCTTGGGCAGTTGGCTCAAGCATTCATGCTCCCTCAACAAGTGCTGTGTTTCAGGGAGTTCTTACCTATTGCTATTTACAGTTTTTTGGGGCCCCACTGGAACAGCAAGCAAACGTGCTTGCAGTTGACAGTGTTATGCGATACATTGTGCAGCTGCACAGAGTGCATGGGCTAGCAGAAACATGTGGTGCTGCACTGCCAGGGGAATTATTCCCCCAATACAGCCCTTTAAGGGCCACGTGTGTTTTGCAGGCGATTTGTGAGCAGAAAACCAACAGACCATTCCAAGCTTCTAATTTCTTTGGCTATTTTTTTCTATAGATTAAAGAACTTTCCCGAAACACTACATTAACAGTGAGGTAGAAGTATCCCCTGTAAAAACTGATACACCAGATTTTGCCTAAGGTACCCTAAAGCATGGTAGAAAACCTGTTAGGACCCTCTACATTCTTGCATTTATCCAGGAAATGGTGTATACAATTCTATAAATCTATACCAAATAGAGCTGCTTCCCTAAAAAAACCTCCCGCTAAATTATGGATTTGGTTATTATAGAATGTTTTGGGTTGGAAGGGACCTTTATAGAATATTATTTCAAACCAACGAGTGAAAGAGTAGGTAAGAACTGTTTATTTATACACGAGAAAAGTACTTTCGTCCATTTGAATCTCCTCTTTCAGGCAGAGCATCTAGCAACTACTGAGCTCCCTTCCAGTCCCAGTACACAAACTGAGCATCTGCTTTTCTGTGCCCAGGCATGAGCTGGTTCAACAGAGGGTCAGTAATCAAGACCTAGAGAACATAAGCTGCTCATTGAAATCCATAATGCCAGTGTTCCTCTTCCATTTCCACCAAAAGTCTTTTGCAGTACTGATTTCAGTCTCAAGCATTCCTATAAAATGGTAAGAAAAGATTTTATTGCACAAAGGTTCGAGTGGTTTGGCCTGTTTGCTTTTCATGTCACGGGTCTGCAGTGCATGTATTCATCACATACAGTTTTCCTGTATTATTTTTCCCAAGGGTTCAATCCCCCCATACTTTAGCCCCACCTTCATCTCTTTGTCACACACAAGTTCTTTATTATCGCTGAAGAAAATCAGAGCACAGGACTATGGGTTGCTGTGCAACCTGAAACAACCTATGCAACACTGACAAAAAGCAAACATTGGATATTATTCTTTTGACCAAGATTTCAAGAGCAGAGTCACTAGAATTACTCATATGCTTGAAGTTAGGCTTCTGCTTAGGCATGTTGCTGAATCTGCTTCTGATAGAAGAGGAAGATTGCCTTGGCCTAGATTAGAGGCCACATCTTGGGTATAGTGTTGCCCTGTTTCTAATTGCTAGTGTAGCCAAGAAACTGTATCCTTCCCTCCACTTGAGAGGCCACCTGGAGAAACACACTTTTCTCCTTAAACTTTGCACAAGAGCCCAAAACTTGGCTATAATACATATTTTCCATTTTTTCCCCACTCTAATGAGATGCACTGGTATTTTTACCTGCATGTACTGTGTTTTGTTAATGGGAAATGTTTCAAACACTGTGTGGTAATGGACTGTGGGATATGGGATTATATATTTATTAATCTCAAGAGCACTGTGTAGACTGTACCAGTAAGTTACAAGCAGACTGGCAGAACAGGCTTTGAATTCTGGCAGGAGAGCTCTTCCAAGCTTGCCTGTTAGGTTGCATTTGGCTCTGCTTTAAAACTTTATGCTGAGCTACAGTTGCTTTGGTCAACTGTGTTTTGAACAGGCTGTGCTGAGCGCTCTTGTCCTGGGTCAAACCTAGGGTGACCTGGTGGCCAAGGAGATGCGCTTTGAGCAGCCAACCACTATGGTTTGTTGCACAATATAGAAAATGTTGCTGTATCCAGAGAGAACAGCAGAAGTGTTAGTCATGGTGTGTTTCCATTGACAAAAAAGGTGCTCTCTGCCCACAGAGATTGTATTTATACACAGTGATGTCTAAATCTGTCTGTATGTGAGTTTACACAAGCACACTACAGTAAAATACACCCTCACCTTCTCTCCTGCCATAATAGGTCAGCCTAGATTTTTCAGTGTGGTGGCTTTTATGGCAATGAAAGGCATTTTTTTGCACAATCGAAAGACTGTCATTTTAAGATGAAAAAGCCTGCTTCCTTCCCCCCACCGCCCTGAGGGAAAGTTGCAGAAAGTTTCATGGATTTGCCCTCTAATATTCTGGTTTGTCTGCAGCAAAAAGAAGAAATAAGAACTAATGGAAAGAGACATTTCTTCTTGGATCAAAACTGAATACTTCCAAGACTGCATTCTCAGACTGTACTCAAATACTCAGAAGAAACAATTGCTAGGTTAAATGATTCACAATGTCCAGTACTACTTGGACACTTGACATTTTTCCTAATCAGGTACAAAAAACTGACAAATTTTTACTCTTCGTTTGAGAGTCTCAAATCCTTTTCAGCCATTTACCACTAAACCAGCCTATTTGTTCCTTGAAGGTAATTAATAAGAGCAGAGGTGAAACAGTTACTTGGAACCATGAAATGAATTCTTTCCTAGATTTGGGCATCAGGACAGAAACATACTCTACAGCAAACCAAGTAAAAGCCTTTTAAAACTTTAGAACAGTTCAGATCCCAGCTTTGCAGGCTTGTTTCATCTTCCCCTGTACCTTGAGGAACTGAGGCATCCTACAGATTGAGGCAGTAACAAAGTAAACCTTCATACCCAGTGCTAAATTAGATATATGTTAGATGTACATAATACTTAGATACTCTAAATATTCAGCTTTCTGGGTAGCTGAGACCCTTTACTGCAGTTGCCATTGCCCAGCATTTTTTAATGAAGATGAGCTCTGAATGTTTCCAAGAAACAAACAAAAAATAATTGTAGCACCCAAAATTAGTAGCTGTAGATGAGCTAAAGATCACAAAGGACTGCCATTGATTTTAATGACAGAAAGGTTGAGCCCTTAATAAAAATGCCAGCACTGAATTATTAGAATCTGGCTTTCCCTGATTCTGTCTCATTTTCTAGTATCTGGTTTATTACTCTTCCAAATCTCTTCCAAAAATACCAAGTGACAGCGCTTTATTTTTTGGCCTGTGATAACCCAGTTTGTGCAATGGCAGCCTGTTCAAAATCTTCCATTTATTTTTATGACCTCTGGGCTGTGGCCCTAGAATAGGCTTTAAAACAACTGAACTTTCCCTCCAGAAAACACAACACTTGAGACAGCAGATGCTAACAGCCTTGTACATAAGCTGTCTGATGTACCAAGAGGTCTCTTTCCAGGACTGGCCACACCAACCTCCTTCTCCCATCTGGGAATACAGGCTCTGTGTAAAGTAAGAACTGGATCCTATAAGTACCTCTGAATCCTCGATTCCCTTTGATTGCCAGTAAAGTGACAGTAGTCATCATCAGCCAGGTACAACACTGGAATTATTGACATAGAACGTGCCTTAGAATTATGCAAATTTACTCTAAAGTTATTTAGATAGTTGATTTTCAACTACTTTCTTCACCTACACTGTCCATAATGTGCATCATAAAATCCTTACCCGCCCTATGATGAAGGCTACCTAAGCTATGGCTGGATAAGAAGTCTATTTGCTTTGTCTAAATAGTGCAAGCTCTCCCATATCCAATGACTATTGGAATTATTGTGTGATCTTTTCAACTTCTAATACATATTAATTCATAATATACAAAACCATTCAAATAAATAATTGTTCAGACTGAATAAAAAAGCAATTTAAAATTTTTCCCCCTAGCCGGAGACACTTTTTACAAATAGTTCTTTTAAGTAGTCTTAATAGTATCTCTTTAATATTGCCATTAAAATTCACCAGAGTTCAAGAGCAGAGCAAATTTACATCTGTTAAAATAATGGAATTGACACTGATATTACATCATTGCTATTTTAAATAATCATTCTTCATAATTCTAACCTACTTGCTTTAAGTTGCAAATAAAGGGCTTGTTCCTACTTTCATCAAAGTCGATGGCAAAACTCCCTTTGGCTTTCAGGGAGCAGCACCTAGCTTTAAAGACAGGGGCCTCTGGTGATATGCGGTGGGGTCTGACTGCCTTCACTAGTGCAGCAAAGAATAAATCTCGCTGAAGGAAAAATTGCTGAGGACAGTTCTATGAGCTCTGGTCAGACGGGATAATTGTACTGGGCTAGCCTGTTCCCAAAAATCACAGAACTCTATAGACTACCCTGAATTTCCAGGGGGTTACAGTTCTGCTTAGTTTCACAAGAAAGCAATGTTTTATATAGGTGTTTTTTTGCCATTTTAGTGCAATTTTGTGGTTTTCCTTCCTTCATATTTTGGGAGAGATTGTTTTAAGAGAAGCATAATGGCAACCCTCACAAATTCACCTTCTCTTGGGAGAACATTAGAAGTTTCACTGAAATTACATAAGTGTTCTTCTATGAAGAATTCAAGCTGAATCTAAAGGAATTAAAAAGATACACTATACACAGCTGGAAAGCCACCTAGAAAGTGAATCAATGTAATCTTCTCCCTGATTACAAAAGAAAATGAAGCAAAGATTTTTAAGAAATATAGACGGTAAAAGTTATAACTAAGGCTATCTAAAACTGGAAAAAATATGCTTTTTACTATCCATTTAATGCTCAGAAGAACAAAGTTTTATACCTGGCTATTCCTAGGTTGCCTTTGTGTTCTTCAGAAAAAAAAAAGAAAATCTGTGTCCACACCATAGCTTATAATCTGTAAAATCATCACAATTCTGCTGCTTACATAGACATCAAGTTTTCAGGGACAGGAATGTTTCAACTGTATCTGCACTGAGCATCTAGTTTGACAGATTTCTGGCCATGGCAGAAATCACCAGTCACTACAGTTAACTTTCTACTAACGCACTACTAAAATATGTTGAACATTTACTGGACAATAACCACCAGCTGAGTCTTAACCATAATTTTGCTCTGCAGTATAGGGCCTGTTAGATATTACCTGGGAGCCAGAGAACTTTATTAGCATTATCATAAAACCTAAAGCACAATCAATCCCTTCTTTTATCATCACTGACACTGCCTATTAGACATAAAATACCTATCAAATCTCAGCAAATTTAGGTCCTAACTGAAAAGGCAATTGCCTTGGCATCTTAAGAGTAATTCAGTTTAAAAAAAACCCACTTGAGAGAACAAAATGTGGCCCTTTACTGTGAAGAAAAGCATAAATAAGCAGCACCATCAAGACCAGGAAGGAAACATCAAATTATTCCAGAAAAAAAAAATCAAGTTTTGAAGAACCTGCAATGCTGACTGCTTTATTCCACTTGGGATTACCCCATTACATGCTTTTCCGCTTCCACGGTGGGACACCTGCCCTCATGCTTATTTGGGAAGAACAAAAACCCCATAGTCTGGATGGTAGGGGAATATCTTTCAAGCAAGGATGATTAGGCAACACTGTCTCAGGAGGTGTTTCAGGCACTGTCAGTTGACAGTGTCCAAGAAATGAGAGGGAAAACACCCAAGGGATTAGCCTACAGTGGCTTTCATGCCATGCAGGCTGGGACTAGGTGGACTAGGAGTTCCTTTCCAGGTGCATCATCTGTGATTCTTTTTGGCACCATTCCTCAGCTTTAAAAATATACTATCTCCCCCATGCCAGTGGCAAGTGGCACTAACACAACACAATGTCTAATGCAACTCAGCCTTTGGGACAGTCTTCAATCACACAGAAAACCAGTGCTGTGCAATTAAATAAGCTACAAATACAGCTTTTGTAAGCTATTTACTTTTTTGTGGCTTTCCAACCATGCTAATAGGAAAAAACGACATACAGCTGACATGGAGGACCAGCCATTGGCAGAACCCTCATCACTGGGGAAGGAAGAGGAATATTCAAATATGTCTGTCTATCCCTATCTAATCAAACATACATATATTAGAGACTATTTTTATATGATAAATGTAATCTAGATTCTTCATTCCAGCGCTATTCTTTTCTAACACTAAAACCTGCTTATCTGAAGATTTCACATAGCTGCAGAAATCTTCATGGGAAGAAATATGTTCTCATGTCATCTATTTTTGGCTTCCCATGCCGTGACAACGGAGGCTGGCCCGGTGTTTCTATATATGAACACTTCTCAGGTAGCAGAACAGCTACCACAGATTGCCTCGCACCTGCTTGAGGATGAGGTGAACAGAAAGTAAAATGAAAGTATTTTTGTTTCACTGTGAACATCTTGGCCAAACCATATTTGTAGCACATAAAAACTGAGGAAAGCATAAACCCATGGGGAATGGAATCTTTTAATATTTCGGGAGCATGAAATGGTAAAATCAGAGATCTGAACTTGAACAGGTTTAAGATAAAGTAGAAGAAAAAAGGCAGGTGCTGGGAGAAATACCGTTCTCAGGATAAGTATTTTCAAACCCTGGTAGTTACATTTTGTTAGTTCTGATCTTCTTTTAATAAAATAACATCTCAAAAGGGAACACAAAAACATGGAGCCTGAATGCCAGTAGAAACATATTGCAAGTATGGTACATCAACAAGTCTACTGCTGCTGGGTTAAGAAAAAAACTAATGCACTTAAAAGCATCTTTTGCTTTCTAATCTCTCTTTAAAAAAAAGATCTGACTTTTTAATAGAGAAGCTATAAGAGAAACTAATTATGATTTTATTTTTAAGGGCCTGGATTTTCTCTTACATGTATCATTCTAACTCAGGAGTAAGCCCATTCAGCAAATGAGATGAGGTTGGTGTGAATGAATTTAAATGTGATCAGAAGCAGGCCTCAAGATATTTATGGATGGAGTGAGTCATTCTTGTTCTGGTTGGATGATTACATCAGTGGAGAATTAGTCTATCATCATGCAGGGTCTGAGCCTCCTTTCTCTTACATCACCATACATCAGGAAACATTGTGTAGAGTTCTCCAATATTTCACAAGCCTAAAACCAACAAGACCAAAGAACTGAGCCCACAGCCCCATCCCCATACACTAGTTGTGCATTGACTACAAAGAAGCTGCCCTGTTTAAATCAGCAGATCATCTGGTCTTTTTTCCTTAGTCTGTTTACCTACTAAAACTTTCATATAAATTATTTTAGGACCTGTTTCTCATTTAAAATATTAAGTAACTGTCATTATAAAAGAGCATGTATTCTTTTTCTGGCACCACATTCAAGAAGTAACTTTTCTTCCATCGGTCTCCAGTGACACATCTCCAGAGACAGTAAGGAGAAATTGAATAGACAATGTAAATTTGACTACTCAAACTCCCTCTACACCAAATGCATTCTGTGAGAAGTCTTTAGCAGTCCAAGTCTCTGAGCATTTTATGACAATTTCTGTGTCAATGTAAAACAACTATGCCAGACCTGACAGTATTATTCCCGTTTTAGGAACACACGAGGTTTGGTGGTGCTAGAACAACATGTGATCCATCCATCTTATCTCTAAGAATAGGCAATACCAGCTATTCAAGAAGCCCGCTCAGAAAATGTTGTGGTGGGCTGCTGTATCTAGTACAGATTATGAGAGAAGAAAAAGATGGCTGGAAAGTCTCCAGCAACTGTTGGAGTTCCTGAGAAGTTTTTCCCTTGTGGCAATGACTTTAAGGCTAATTAGAGGCAGAAAACCAAAATGGCAGCCTACAACTTCCCCAGACACCAGGTGTTTACTAGAAAAATCTGTTCCCCAGCCACACGCTGTCCCTGTTCTCAGTGGTTTCCATGGGCCTCTCCCCCACCAGACACTATGCGGTCTGCCTTCCCTGCATATTTGCGCACTTCTCACTTCTGAGAAATGGGGAAGATTAAAGCCACCTTCAAACTGGAGAAAACCAAGTGTGGTTGCTTCTTGGATCCAGCTTGGCAACTCCAGAAACTGTCCGAGAACCACAGTTATGTTCTACACCAGCTTCTTCATGCTACAGGCAACTACAGAGCATCATGTTTTGCTGCTATCTTGTCCCTGGCCAGCCAGTGGTCCAGCAAGGACACCGAGCTGGAGAACACTGGATTTAAGTCATTTCCAGTGCAGTTTTACTTCCTACCATTACACCTTTTTCTCAAGATATTTAAGCACCGAGCATTGTAGGTATCATGTTTCATATTCCTGTTATACTTTGCTAATACCATGTAGAGTTTCTCTGCATTAAGTGGTATATTTTATCTTTTCCCACAAACAAGAGACATCTGCACCATAACATATCCTATAGGCAGCTCCTTTCATATCTAAATCCAAAGGATTTGGGGGGAAAAAGGAAGATTATATATTTATTCAGAAATTAAATGAGATTAATAATTTTGAAAGTAATTTACAAATAGCAATCAGCCTCTGCAATGAAGGTCAAAAGAAAAAGGACACATTAGCAATTGAATATCTTCCCTCCCTTTAAAGTTTTAATACCGCATACCTGTTAATAATGGGAAATATCCTTCTTCAAGAGTAGCATTTTCAAAAATTGGTAGGATCCTTTTGCTAATTCTAATCTTCTTTTAATAAAATAATTTGTTAAAAAGGATTATAAAAAAGCATGAAAATGGAATGCCAATAGAAATGTACTGCCTATACAATAAATAGTTAATGTATTTTCTAAATGAATGATTTAAAATAGCTATTAAAGTAAAGAGAATGAGCTTATGTTTCTAGTAATGACTTCTCTGCCTCAGAATGAAATCTGTAAATCCCTGATTGCAATTTCACATCCCAAAAGAACAAGCAGTCCTGGGACCGATGCTTATTGCCTTTATCATTAATACTAGCATAACACATATGTGATTTTTATATCAGTGGTTTGAATATTTAGATTTCTACTTGTGTATGCTTTATATTTTAAATCTCATACAGCTATTCTGTCACAAAAATAAAGCTCTCCTTCAACAAGGCTTTTTTGTATGTACATGCATACATGTATACACAGACTTTCAGTATAACTACAATTTTATTCATAAGAGTGCATAATGATTCAGGCTGTGATTGTTAATAAAAATGCATTTCTAACCATCAAATTTGAGTCTATTATTCTAAGTTAATTGCATTTGCCCTAAAGAGACTTGCGACTGGCTGTCAGCCTATTTGTGTCAGTTCCATTTTATTCATCAGTCAATCTTGTCTCCTCTTTTTTCACATCCCATATATTGATCAAATAGATTTGTTAGCATGCCTCTGCAGCTTTAAAAAAGTTTTTGTTATTTGTCAGGTTTATTTGATTACTATATTAGTTTGTGTGTTATCTTAATTGTTATTTCAATATAAAATAAATGCCCTTTGATAGTCCCACAAGATTCCCATTAAATATAATCCATATAACAAGTTAGTGGATGGAGTGAATGTGGTAAGAAAATAAACACATTAAACCTATTTTAAAAGGTGGTATTAATCTGCAGCTGTATTGTACTTGATCCAAAAGACAGGAATAGAAATAAGTACAGTGTGAAACAATTTTGATAAACATCAGTGCCGTATCATTGCATATTATGCTATGTATAAAATACTTTAAGAAAAAGACGTGCAATATAAAATAAACTGAGGTCATATCTGGAAGAGTGGGTTTTGTGGTTAAGTGTGAAATGGAATGATATTATATATGGCTTTAGACACTAAAAATTAGGCTAGAGAGACAGCAAGCAAAGGCGGGGGAAATGCTCTGTTACATGGGGCAAATTTTTGATAGGGAGAGAAAAAACAGCTTTTAGGAAGGTATTCATTGGAGCAAAAGAAACATCTAAGCAGGTAGCTGCTTCTTCTGTAAAGATATGATACACCATTTAGTGAAATAAATAAGGGTTTAGCTAGATTAAAAAATGAAAACAGTATCTTGTTCACATTAGTCACTCAGTTTGGGTAATGACTTCACAAAACCCCCAGTTTTTACCTCAATCTTCTCAAAGGGTAGTGTGACACAACCAGTTTTTCCATACGGGTGCCTCCAAAACCTGCCTTCAATACCCTCATTATCAACAAGACTACATAACCCTGGCTCCTTGCTTAACATTGAATCTGGGATCTCTCCAGCTGGTACCTGAGCTTACACAGTGTCAGAAATAAGCACCGTGGGAAATCAGCAATAATGTGCTTACCCTCTCATTAAAAAAAAGATACAAGAAGTCCATGCCTCTTAAGATAGCCACTCAAGACACAGAAGCATTGATTTAATAAAAATTTCAGGAAAGTCTTGTGTTTTACCTGTACTTAAGTACATTGACCAACCCCATAACTTTCCAAAATGTGAAATTACGAAAGCTTTCCAAATTTCTTGTGGAAAGCCAAGTTCTTTCATTTCTTCAGCCATGATTAGTCTTTGTATTACCTAACTTCAGCCATCTAAAAGTTTGGTTTCTGATCTGGGTAATTATCTATATTTTGACTGTAGCCAACTGCAGGGAGGTGGGGTGAGAACAGTGACAAAACAAGTCTTCAAGCCAGGAAAAAATTTTTCTCTGGAACTCTTCTGTCAAGATGGGATGACTTGCCAGCAGGCTGGGCTTGTCTCTTCCATTGATTATTGTAAGAGTTTAGGCCAGACTGAGCACCTACCGTACCAGCTACAGCTGATACGATGAACACCACACTAAGGGGGACTATCTCATAGCAGGAACGTTTCTAAATGCCTATACCCAGCTGTGGACACTGGAAATGTCCAGATTATTGATTTTCATTGGGAATCTCTAACAGTATTTCACACAAAACAACCATGCTAAAGCTTTAGATGCCCTAAAATAAGCTCAGATTTGCAGTTGTCCTAGAGCAGTTAGCAACACTCCTGCAATGCAGAAGCACACTGCGTGATGATAGTTTCTACCTAAACTGTTATGACCAGCTAGTATGGAATATAAACAGGAACAGATGAGAAGAATACAGCCTCAACATTTGAGACAACAAAGAAAGAGTGAAATGATTGCTACATAAAAGACATTTCAAAGACCTCCCAGAAAAGCAGGCATAAAAATCCCCAATAAAAAGGCTCAGCAAGAAAACTGTCACACCCCCTAATCCTCAGCAGACTTTAACAAGATGTTCACATGAGCCAGAGATTGTCTCCTTCCCCAGAAGACAAAAGGCACAGAAAACAATACTGTCTAGCATAGGATTAGGAGGCAGGAGATAGATAAAAAGGATTCCTTAACCTTACAATTAGAAACCCCAACTCTCCAGCCAAAAGGATAATCAGAAACAGACTGCAAACCTGTGTTACAGTAATTGCTGCATCTTTCTTTACTCTTTGAAAACTGATATATTTTCTGAAGATTTTTTTAAATTTATTGCCACCCCAAGAAATGTTTTGATGGCCACTTAACTACAAGACAACTGCTGCTACTAAACCACAATTCAGCACACATGGCAATAGCCTTTTATTTCCCATTCTTTATACTTCCACTACCTCCAACCAAGCAAAAATTAGTTTACCAATGCTTTTACCAACCTCCCGGTAAATTGTACAACTAAAAGCAAAATTATATGTAATGCACTAGCCTTCTAACAAATGATCAGCTTACTGTGCCCTAAACCAGACACATACACAGATTCTTCATGCCAAACCTGGCATAAGCATGTGCTCTGATTAAAAAGGAAACAACTTAGTTGTTATAACGAGCATCTTTAGCTTTATTTAGTATTACTAATGCCTTTAAACAGAAGGCAGGGTACTGGCAAGAGTAGAAAACAGACTTGAAGGGGGAGGAAGCCTACAGGATGGAAAGAAACTACAGTTTCCCAAGTTTGACCCTCCTGCTGTAGCTAGCTAGTGACCATAAGCTGAAATAGCTGTACAAGTTTGCTGCATAAAAATTGAAGATTCTTTCTGAAGCTGAACAAGGCAACCACACGACTTTGACAACTGCATTTACAGAGTCTGTATTAACTTACAGACACAACTTCAGCACCCAAACAATCATATATGAATAGGGACTATACGTGTCCCCACTTTGTAGGGGATTATTAGAGGCACACAAGAATTAAATGGTTAGTGCGAACACCCATTGGGAGACAGCCAGGATTTAAGTAGTCACCAGCTCCAATGGGCAGTTGAGGTGGCTAGCCTTTCCCAGTATTTCTGGTACCATCAGGAAAGGAAAAGACAAGCAATTTCTTTTTTTCTTCAGGTGCAGTACACACACAAACTATCACTCTATGCTCTTGTGATCCTACTGTCTGTTGGACCTTAAATTTCCTGTGGTTCAGTGGTCTTGTTCTGGGCAAGCTAGACACTACCTCAGAGCTGCCTTGTACGCTGTGGCAGATGAAATAATCCCTCTAAGTAAACTACTTGAACCACTTAGAAAGAGGTTGGCAGAGATGCAACCTTAACCATTGTCATTTGTTATGGAAAGATGTAAACAAATCACACTCCCCAGAAGAATCACAGCTTGAAATAAATGCATGGAAAAAAGGCATATGTTTCTGTTCTCTTTTTAGTAAAGCTCAAAGAGAGCATAAAGCATGGCTTACACATACTTATAGAAGAAAAGGGAGAAAAGTATCTACAGATTTCTAAGTAAAGTTTCTGGACCTTCATCCAGGTGAGAGCAAGCATCACTACATACGTCCCCAAAGCATGTAGCTAGCAGCGTACCAGGCAGAGCACTACAGGCTGTGAATCATGGCATGGTAAGAGTGGAGGGCAGCGTGGTCTGCATGGTGGCATAAGCAAATTAACCTCTTCTCAGCCACACAGTGCCCCAGGGACTCCAGGTCTTGTGTGTGGTGCAGTGTCAGAGTCTCGCAAGCCTTCACCTACAAACACACTTGACCCCATGTCATGGGGAGCTTCGCTGCTGTCCTGCTGAAAGGCCACCTATGCTTGAATCAAGAGCCTGGAAACAGGACCATAACACCCTGTCTGTTGTCTGAAAATTAATTCCAGATCATATTTTCCTCATTTTATAAGCAAGCTTCTGGATGTCACTATTACAAGCACAACTTGAGATTTACAAGGTGGGGTAGTATTTTTTCGCAATTGGCATTCAGATCCAGATTTACCAAAACACCTGCAGAAGATTATTTCTTTAAGTGACCCATGTTGCACAAAATCCCACACCCAGTGGCACCACAATGCCACTGAAGTATTCAGTCATTTAGATAACCTGTAATATCCTATAACCTAGGCCTATATCTTCCCCTCCAAGCAGAGGAGAAATGTATAGGACTACAAACACCACAAATTTTCTGCTTTGCCATCATTATTGATTTTGAGATATTCAGATACCACAGTGGTGAAAGGCACTGCAAAGCCCTAATACACCTAAAAGTGTAGGAAGCATTGCCATGCTGAAAGAGATAAATAAAGATGGGCAAGCTAAAATTGAACCTCCACGATATCCTAAAACCATGGCTCAGAAAATTAGACTGCATATATTACAGTGGTTACATTTAATAACTTATCCTGCTAGCTTCAAAAACTAAAAGTCCAGCATCTTCATATGTACCATTGGTAGGAACGGGGATGTGATGAAACACACAGTGATGAGGTCTGTATTCAGGTTCATTACCAGTGTTTTCCTCGGTTGCAATTATTTTAATGAAGATTTTGCCTAATTAAGATTTTTCACGATTTGGCATAGGAAGCAGATACAACACCTGATATAACATGCCCTGAAGCCAAACATTTCCATCAGCTTTAATGGGCATTAGGATCAAGGCAGAGCCATTTCACTGATCAGGTGCGTGAAGACAGCTCAGACATGAGCCACCAAGAAAACTTAGCAAAAGCCATAAGCTTTACTCACTCAGAAATGCAGGAGTGAACACTGTATTAGTGAGTCAGGATCCTCGGGGAGTGTCTGCTCCTCTAGGGAAGACAAGTTGCATTGACCATATGAAAACTGGCTGTGTCCCCTGAGGGGAAAAAAAATATCATCTCAGTGAGAGGCCAGAGGACACTGGATCCTTAAAGGCAAGAAGCATCTCCCAGCTTCTATTAAGACCTGTTTCTTCCATGCTTGTGAAGTCAATTAGGGGACTAAGTCTCCAGCCCCAGTAGCTTGACTTACCTCTTTCCTCTGATGAAAATACAGTTTTGAAGTGTTTACAAAATGCTGGTGCCTATGTGGGATAACAAAGCCACCTCACCAGCTGAGGAGCTTTTCCTGCTTAGTGAAGCCTTCCTCTCCCATTCTTGTTTTCCAGAATTGGACAGCCCCATCCTACAGCCCCTTGGAGACTCAGGTAAGTCCCCCAATCTTCTCAGCTCCTCCTCCCCACGGTACATAGGGCAGAGGGGCACACCTTTGCAACTACTGAGACAGCCCCTTTCTTGCAAGAAAACAGGCTTGATTATCCTAGTCCCATGGGGAATGTGAGCAACATTTTTTGCCTTAATACTGACTCATCATCTATTTCAGATTTCAGCCCATCTTTAAAATGATACTATTATTTATATTAACGACTTAAACATTTTAAGGTTTACTCAAAACAGCAGAACAATCATAGAAGTGCTGTGCAGCACGCTAAGCCTACAACCTTTTGAATATGAGGATAACAAGCTCTTAACCTCACAACCATTTTCTTATGAAAATGGAGTAAGAACCCAAAAGGGTCAGCCCACAAGCCACACAAAACCTGCTTGTTTCAATTTTCAGGATCTCACTGGATTACTTTGGGACCAGGCAACCCCCAAACTGACCCCTAGCCACCTTACAAGGGCTGCTGATTCTGCACCTTACCTTGAGAACAGCCACAAACTTGTTTTCTTCCTCTTACCTTTATTTATTCTGCTGAAGGAGGAAGGCCAATGGCCCCCTTCCTTCCCAGCTGAGGACGTTTTCCTGAGTGAGGGTTCTCAAACCAATTGGTACCACCTGAAAGCCTTCAGAAGGGGGAATATGCCAATTTATCTGCTTCCTACTCAGCCACAGCAGAAGTGGGTAATGCTTATCTGCTTCCTTTCCTTCCAATGATGACCTTTAACTGGAGAGTCCCAGCTAGCACCAACCTGAGAGACCTCTCATATTTTGGCAGTGGCCCTTAGCAGTCCTCACCATGACCGTTAATTGGGGTGTTGCTGATTAGAAGGTGAGCACACCGAGCTGGGCAGCACTTACACACTGGGCTCTTCCAGTAACAGTGAGCTGTCTGTGTTAGAGACCATGCCAACTAAAAAAGTTTAGAAGCCCCGGTGCCCCTATTAGGACCTTTCTTAACGGGGCACCCAAGCTGCTGTTGTTGCAGGCAAAAAACCTGCACCCAGTGGCTCTGCACATATTTGTATTGCAAACACACATGGTGCAAACTTTCTCTGCTAGTTAGAGGACACTGCTAGGGGGTTGGTAGGCAAGGTCACAACAACATTAGTCTGCTCTGATAAAGCATGAGGAGGTAAATCATTCTGTGCAACTCAGAAGTCATTCAGATGGTACTTTTGGCACTCCCCCCCCCCCCCCTTCCCGCTTTTGTTCTGTCAGTCTGAAGAGAACAGCTCGTGTGATGTAATTTAGAATGGAGCTTTTTTAAAGCTTTCACTCAGGAAAAGCTTCGGGAACTCTGGGGGTATAGCTTAGCTCTGAGAAATAGAAAGAAAGCAAGTTTGCATTGACAGCTTGATCCCAGAGAGAGGTGGCTGCCTGCTTGTCTAACAGGTCCTCTGGGTCTGGATGAGGCAGAGACAGAGGAGCAGTCATATTAAGTGAACGTGTGCTGCCAATGTTAAAGGAACAATTACCATTATTCTGCATAGTTCACTGTTTGCTACTGCTATTTCCTTCAATAAAACCTCTTTTCACTTGCCAATTGGAGCTTGTCATGTAACAATATTTCTTATGCACAATACACATACTAAAATGCCCCTGTGTTTTTAATACATTTATAGTTGTTAACAATGGCGGTATAGTGACAGAAAAAATGTACTTGCTTTGAATACAGAATAGACTGAAAAAAGAACAAACCAACGGCCCTGCTCTGAAGGATTAATGGGGGTTAGATTTTGCCTAATCTCAGTGTTAAAAGTGACACCTCTTCCATTTCACTGACACCCACTTTTTCCTCTCAGGGCCTGGGCTGTGACCTCCTTGTTTGGAAGGGGTTGTACACCTGAGCCTTGAGCAAAAGCTTCAAAGTTTTGAAGTGAGGAAGTGTTGAGGAGAGGGTCGAGCTTACACCCGCCCCCACCCCTGGGCAACCCCGAGGGGGACGCATGAGGGGTGCTGCTCCTGGGGCTTTGGCAAGCTCAGTGCGCTGAAGGTCACCCAGCCAACCCTTTGATCCTTGTACGTGGTCCGCAGATGGGTGGGAGCATGCTGACCTACCATCTAACAACACCTGAAACCTCCAGTGTTCAACGCTCACACCGGACACCAGTAAAGCTCCTTGGAAATGCAGTTCCTTGCAAAGCAGGACAGGCAGCTGGCGTCGGGGAGAGCCTGGCATTTCACTGAAATGGCAGGAACTCTGCAGCTCTGAAAGCTCGTACAATGAAGATATTGTGCTAGTTACTGCACTTGCCAACATTACAAAGCCAAGCAGAAATGACCACAGCGAAGGTGACACAACGAGAAGAAATTATGTGTTTGTGCTTAGGAGCAGGCTGAACCAAGTATTTCATGTACCCAAATGAACAAGCAGCTGTTTGGAAACCTTTGTAGCAGAGTCATGAAGGAAACTTTCTTCTGCCATGAGATTCGTGTTTTCTAAGAACGCTATCTTGTTCTGAACAAGTTAATATACGCAGGAAAAGACATCTTGAGTGTTCCTGGACTCTCCTACGCTATCCAGGAATAGTGATAGACTGCGAGTTTAAACACATCCTTCCACTGCACAGTGAGAAAAGTGTATTTAATACTGTGAGCAGAACAGTTACCATGTTTGCCTTTGCCAGAGCAGGCAAGACTACGCTGTCATATAAGTACTTATTACATAATTAAGAAATAGTGGATGTCATCTGTGTGCCCCCAGAATAGATGTTCTGCATCTTCGGTGTCCCCCAGGGAAAAAAATGTTTTGTGAAAAGATGTATAGCATGATACATCTTCTGCTTCAGACGTTGCTAAGTGCTTTGTCTACAGCAACTCCTTCTGCGGAAAAGAGCAAAGAAACCCAGAGAAGGCTACCATATTGGAGGTTGTTTTGGAGCGTGATTTGTTGAGCTCCCTGGAATTTTTTCCACTGACATCTGCTGATACTGGATCAGGCCTTTGCAGAGCTAAATAAATGGCTTTCCAGCACCGTCTGGCAAAGGCTGCTCAGCAGCACCCGGGGAAGTGCTGGGATGGTAATAAGATTAATAATGTTTGCTATGGTGGACAAGTCCAGCTCCCAGTTATGTTCCAGTATGGCACACAGATGAGAGAAAAAAATGGAAGCGTTAGCTAGGAAAGTCTCTAGAAGGCGTAAGACTCTCACAGATTGCCATTCATCATTGGATTCGAGTGAAAGAAAAGCTTTTATAAGTTATTAGAAGACATGGGTTTTTGTAGCTATATGTTAACACGTGCCAGTTTACCATGAGTAGAGCTTTAAGGACCATCTATGAGAAATGCTGTATCTTCCATGATTTGCAGCAGTATTTGATGGTTGGGTATACTTTAAGACTATACGTGGGTTTGATGGGGTTTTCCCCCCACCAAATCAAAAGGCTGACAGCCTCAGAGCTCCTCTGGCATAAATGCTGTGCAAGGATATCTTTGTGACCATAACCGTGTGTAATACATGCTTTGGGAATAAACTCTTGGCACATAACTTCAGTGTCATTCAGAAAGTGGCACATGTTGACGAAGACCTTGGGACATGAAAGAAAGACACTGTGCTGTCTGTTCATTGGGAAGTTCACAAATTCTGCCTGGAGATCCCTCTAATATTTTCACTTTTCAATAGACAGTACTTACCAAAAATAAACCTGAGAATTTTAAGTGCTTTCCAAATTTAATGATGCAGAGTTTCAGGTAGAAATTCCTTTGTAATAAACTCAGTATTTTCTCTTTTACATTATCCATAAATTTCCCAAACTGAACAGAGTGAGCAATTGCAGAAGCACACCCATGGGTGAGACCTATTTGCGATTCTGTGATTCTGTGAGTTTCTGTGCCAGCATACTAAGTAAAGCCCTGTCCACTTCTGGCTGCTCTGTCCTGTTTAGGATTTTGTTTCTGAAGCTTGATCATATTGGCAGACAGTCTTAACCTCACTGATGGTGTGAGCAATTAACCATGCGAAGAAGGAAGGAAGACTGAATTAATGCAGCTGTGATGTCAAGGCAAGGACTTGCAATGTTAATAATAAGGTTTGGTTTTTCTTTAGTTTGAAAACACAATCAATTCAGATAAGATAATGCATCAAAAGCTCCAGCTTCAGACTCTGCAGTGAGGAATAAAGAGAATTTGAGAGCTTTGAGTTATCCCTGCAATACAACAAGCAACTGCCCATGAGCGGGGCGGCCTCAGGACCTCCTCTTGGAAAGGGAAGGACTGTGATTTCTGTTCAGGTTCAGTTTGAGACTTGCTTGCTCTGAGTTGGTTTAATTATCCCTTTTAGCAAAATGTCAGGAGAGTGCAGCCTTGAAACAGACAGAAAGAAACAAATGAATATGGAAAGAAGACTTTATTTTTCTTTACAAAATCTTTTTAGGGCTGTTTCATGTGATAGAGCCGCCACACCACCTACAAGATCCAAAAATCCAATCTGGGGCTTAAATTCAACTTCAGAAATAGCCACTCCTTCTCAGAGACTCCCAGAGATGACGATCTCTCTCAAGAGCTTCTGGAATAACTACAGGGTGCCAGGATGCCCTGATCAGGAACTGGAGGAAATTAATTCAAAACAGGCAAAAGGAACAAAAAAAACCTATCAGCAAGCAGTACATGAAATGCCCAGAGGTCTTGCTGCTCTCTGGATTAACCCCAGTTTGGAAAATCCAATCTAGAAACAAACCCTGGGGGCTCCAGCACAGCTCTCCCGGAGGATGCATGGCTGTATCCCGCACCCTGGCCCATGGGTTTCAGTGGCTGCGTTGCCTGTGGAGCAGTCGATGTTTCTGCTGCAGTTAACACTTGACACCAAAGTTGTGAAGTTCCTGCAAAAATCCAGTGATTTACTTTGCTGCGTATCAGCCGAAGGCTCCTGAGGACCTGGCGCCAAGCCCTGACACAGAGCGATGGAGAGTGCAGGTCTCTGGGCAGGCACCTGCAAACCATCCACTGAACGTGCTACAAAAGCAGTTGTGAATTTTGCTATTGTGTTCATTGAGAACATGAATTATGCCCAGTGTCTAACACGGCCTATGATGTCTGATGCAGTAGGGACTTTCGAGTTAGCACATAAAAACATTTTCATGAAATGTTTGGTCCCCCTTCTTGCAAAGTCTGTTACAACTCTAAAGAGTAATCGAACAACATAAAATTCACACTGATCCCTTCAATTCTTTTTTAAGCATCCTTAAATCCAGCTTTTTTTTTTCCTGCTGTACATCTTACTTTTTATAGTTAAAAGTAATTTTAAAGCAAAAAAGAACATAAACAATATACACTGACTCTTGACACTCCATTGCTTTTTTAAACTAGAATAATAAAAATTTGCAAATGAACAAAAGAGTGGGAGGAAGATATCTGATTTACAATGTTTTTGAGATAAAGAACACTATAAAAAAAGATCAATGTGAATAATAAAGCATTGTTAACTGAGTCATGACATTTCTATTCTCAGTGAAGATTTGAACAGTAGAGCTCTGCAAATGAGCACCTTGTGCCATTTTCAAAGTGGGAGGAAGACATATAATTATAATTTTTAAAGTGAAGAGAATTTTTAAAAATCTCTGTGAAAAAGTTTATTGAAAAACATATCGACATATCAATATGACATAAATTACTTTAATTTTATTAAACTAGGAGGGGGAAAACCTCTTTCTGAAGACTGGCTGCAGAAAGCATTCCTTGAAAATAATTTTCTTTATTAAAAACTCTTTTGCTAAGATGAAACAGCACCGAATGTCAGCACTACCGTATATTTATTCTGTAACTCTTCCAACAGCTGAGATCTATAAAAGAAACATATTTTCAAAACAGTTTTAACCTCCATTGTCTTGATCATTCGTATTAACATTTTTCATGTCACCTATTGAAATCCCTTAAAGGAACCTTTTATTCAGTCAAAATTAATGAAGTCATTTTCTTAAACAGCCTCCAAAAAGTAAAAAGGACATAATGTTGTACATTTTATTTGACATACGTTTTCTGCCATTTCACTTATTTGTGTGATGAGAGCAAAACTTCATATTTATGCTATCAAATCTGCAGAGAAAAGTGATTTTGAGAGAGAAGAAAACTAACTCTGCTCTTGCTGTGTGTGCAATTTAAATCCACAGTGAAAATACAGCATTGATCAGATTACTCCAATTGAGTCATTTAGTGTTTTGGCATTCCTGAAGTTAGGGCCCAGCTGTGAAATCATAGCTGTGGCCAAACTTTGCTGTTAGGTGAGTGCACATGGCTCCCATTTTCTTCAAAGGGAATGACACACATGGCCAATATTTAACTTTCACCTCTTCCATTCTTCAGCTAGCAAAGCCAGAACCAATGCAGGCAATTTAATAGAATTAAGAACATAATCAAGATTTTTCAGGACGTATGAGTTATTTGGGCTATATAATTCAATACACCTCAAAGCGCAGATGCTCAGCATATTCTGAAAATCAGGCCATCTCAAATATCTTACTTTGAGCAGGTAAAATCATAAATCACTTTGAGAATTTTGGCCATTGGATCCTAAAAACAAAGAAGGGGTAGGATACCTCTTCAAAATCGTAAGCTCAAATCTCCAGGTTGGCTGGGATGCCTGGGAGACTTACCACATCCCAACCCGTTTTGGGTATTGCGTTTGCACACATTTCTCCCTTGTCATTACCATTAAGGGACTTGAACACAGTGCAGATGCCCTTCTGCAGCAGCCTTCCCCTCAAGAAAATCTAGGTTCTACTTCTGCAGATCCCCTGGGATGGACTGGACTGCTGGGATGGCCCAGACTGCTGGGATGGCCCACACTGCTGGGATGGCCCACAAGACTCTGAGGCGCAAGTGCCACAGAGAGAAAAAAGGATAAGACCCAAAAATCTAACTGCCCCATGGTGTATGCAGATCTTCATTTCAACTCAAGGTCAAGTGGAAAACTTTCCTACCATCCTTGCTGACTCTCCTCTTCGCTTTCCCCCAACTCCATCTGTTCCTCACCCATCTCCTTCGTTCAGCACTCGCCTCCCTCTTTTTCCTGTGTCCATCTGTTCCCTCCTTCCTCAGCGCAAGTTGGGGAAGGGAAGTAAATTCAATCATTCACTGAACAGATTTTAAGATGAACCCCCTCCCTCTCCAGTTCTAACTTCATTCATCATGGTAAAAATTATAATGAATAGAAATGTTGAAGGTGAAAATTTAATAGGGATTGTGTTGTTTTCTTATATCAAAAGCAGTTAAAGCTGCATATCAACATTGGCTTCATTCATTTTTTTTAATATATGGTATAATTAGTGAGAAATATTAGTGGAAGTGCTTGCTATGCAGTCCATCAACACATGCCTGTCAGAGTTTAGGATCTAGGCCAAAATTTCTTGCCAGTCCTGTGATAGATTTATAATAAACCTATAGAAGGCTTTACAGTCAGCTGGGTCACTAATTCATGAAGTTAAAACATATGCAATGAGGTAAAAAATTCACTATTGATAAAATACCCCCTCCAGGGATTGTACCATTAGCTTTGTTACTGCAGCAGCAAAAAAAAGTAAACCCAAAGCTCCTGTGAATTACCAGTCCATCATCATAAATCAGAAGAGAAGCACTTGCACAGGTTCGTGATGTCATATGAAGCCCAAAACATATTTATATCCTTGTGTACTCTTTCCTGTTTCCCTAGGACAAAA
The DNA here is from genome assembly GCA_034008185.1 of Gorsachius magnificus. NCBI lineage: Eukaryota > Metazoa > Chordata > Aves > Pelecaniformes > Ardeidae > Gorsachius > Gorsachius magnificus. The sequence continues at coordinate 5,789,932 of CM067090.1, forward strand.
ATAAACAGTCTCTAAATCCCCTGTATCCTTATGCCTGAGCTCAGCAAAATGTAATGGTCATGAAACCATGAAAGCACCCATGATGTATTTGTCTCGAGCAGGCTGCTTTGGGTCGTCTGTGACGCCCATTCTCCCTCTGGCCTCTCCTGCATGAATGAGACCAGTTCCCACGGAGTCTGCTTCATCTGCTGCACTCACTGTAGGGACAGTCCCACCTCCTACTTTGCCTCCCTGACCCTGGGAGAGAGAAGGAAGGGAGATTTAAGCCTCCAAGCCCTATGCAGGGAGTGGATGGCCTGGCAAGCGCAGCAGAGGTGGAGGAGCTCGGCACCCATGTGGGGACCTGGGCTTGCCACCATGAGGACCTTGGGCATCTTGTCCACCAAGAAGGCTAAGCCATAGTGGTTGGAGCTTTGGGGTGCAGTTTCCTCCCTCCTCCTTTGCTGATGATTTGGGAATCTCATCTAAGGTTTCTGAAGTGTTTGGGCATGGATGATTCCCCACATTTCATTGCAGACCTCCCAGCTCTCAAATTTTCTGTACCTACTTGAAACAGGAACTTCTGTGTTTGCCAGTAATCCTCGTCCCCTCTTCTCACATGAAACTTTCTTTCTCAGCAATTTGTTTTTCTTGTGGCTTCCTTTCCAGAAATTAGACAGGGAGTAGCAGAAACCTAGAACTGTCAGGTTTTGTGAGTGTTATGACAAAGGAAAGCCACAGGGGAGACTTGGGAAGGGCAGGAGAGGCGGTGGCTCCTCCTGGTGTGAACCAGCAGTGCAAAGCACAGCGGTGCTCACCTGCAAGTTGCACACTTGGTCATAGGAAACCAGCATCCTGGGCAAATCGTGTCTGATCTTGCCCACCTGTGGTAATTTGTTGATGGTTTTCCTCCCCGGGTAGGTAAATACAGCTTTGTTTTGCCTCTCTGACTTCTTGGCCAGCCTCTTGAGTGCAAAATGTGAAAATTCATGCATTTTGGATGTACTTCCACATACAGCAACCACTGTTTCCTAGTGTTTATAAATCAATGGCATACCACAATTTTTCCTGCACTTTCATTCAATAAAATACTGTCTCCAGGAAAAGTTGTGCTAATTGAAGTAGCAGAGCTCTGGAGGAAGCCATGTCCTGCTTATGCATTGGATTTATTGTATAATAATTGATTTGCGAGTCCAAAAGACACATGCTCCACCTATTATCCAGGTACCAATCTTACAAATGGATCTTGTTTGTCCAGGCTGAGCGCTACGCACAGGCTGAGCAGTTGAATACACACAGATCAGATGGAAAGGCCTAGGTAAGAATGATGGTTTCTATCATTTTCCACTATCAAAATTGGCCCAAAAGTCTAAACAAGTTATATTTTAAATCGCAACGTATCTGTTGAGTTCCCCACTTCTGCAACAACACAATGTCCCATAGAATGTATTTAAGCGTTTGACAAACGAGACTGAAAAAAAAAATTAGACAGAAGTAATCAGTAAATGCCAGATTAACATTTACTGTATCCACTGACTTCTACTATTCATGCTTCGAGTCAATTTTTGTTCTTGAAGTGCTGTTGAAGAGAAATCAAAACCAGAAATAGAAAGGCATAGACATAACTTGATTTTTTCAATACAGCACCATCAAACAAAAGGGTAACAAAAGCTGTCATTCAAGGACTCTTCTGTTTGTTAAAGCATACTACATCTTTGAAAATACAGCACATTTTAGTGTCAGACTCTTAGTTTGAAAAGCTCCCTTTAAGTAATGTTATACTTGTCTTGTACAGCGAGATCAAGTCTTCATGCAATCACCGTAACAAGCAACTTGCTATGACAAGCGAGATCCTTGCTTCCAGAAAACAGTGCGATAGAGGCTAAAGCAGTGTACAATTATAGGTCTCCATTTCATTTTTATGCAATTACCTTCATTTCAGCTGTGGGTCCATCTACATTATGTCTTTTATCAATTTAATGTTTGCACAAAGTGCCTAAAGAAATAAAGGTTATGCTAGACCAGCATAAAAAAAAAAAGTGGTTAGCAGGTTTTTTTCTTTTATAGTTTGTTGCTGCGTGGAACAGTAGTAGGTTGAGAGATTGGAAGAAATATGTGGAGCCAAATAGGCTTTAAAAATATATTTTGTACAACTGATATTATTTATGATTACCGTTAAATGAGAATGTAAAAAAAGATAAATTACAATTAGAGATGGGCAGAGGGTTGAACTTTGTTACTGTCTTTTAAGAGCCTGTGTTCAGTTTCAGATATCCACAAATGTCTGTGTTTTTAATGTGTAAAAATCACCCACTGAAGTGAATTAAAAGGGAAAAATAAGCATATCATAGTGAAGAAAGCTCAGGCTATTCAGTGTTGGGCAGAGGCAGCTAGAGGTAAACCCCCACAAAATGCCATTTTTAAATAGTATCCTGAAGTAGCAACTTTCTTCCTTAATTGGAGAAGCTGGCATTTGCCTGGACCGTTGCAGTAGAAGACTGGGATCGTTCACCCATGTTTGTATTAAAGACAGAGATAGTCTCGATACGCAAATGAAATGTCTATTTTTTTATTATTTTTTTTTAAGTTGGGTCACTTGGGCAGTTGACCACAGTGTCTAAATTCATGAAAGCACAAAAAAAAAATCACTTACTTTCTACTGATGCCAGCCCCAGATCCCTCTGGTTAATAGCAAGCAGCAGTGATACCAAAACTGGCATTTACAGTGGGTCTCCTGGTTCCTATTTCTCAGGCACAAACCAGGGTCTTGCAGCCCCGGAGAAAAGAATAATGCAATCACAGAATGGTTTGGGTTGGAAGGGACCTTAAAGATCCCCTAGTTCCACCCCCCCTGCCATGGGCAGGGACACCTTCCACTAGACCAGGTTGCTCAAAGCCCCACTCAACCTTGCCTTGAACTCTTCCAGGGAAGGGGCATCCACAGCTTCTCTGGGCAACCTGGTCCAGTGCCTCACCACCCTCAGAATGAAGAATTTCTTCCTTATATCTAATCTAAATCTACCCTCTTTCAGTTTAAAGCCATCACCCCTTGTCCTATTACTCCAGGTCCTTGTAAAAAGTCCCTCTCCAGCTTTTGAAATTACCTTTTATACAGTAGCATATAATGGCTCTAAGTCTGGTTTTGGCAAGGAACGGGGGATAAGAGGTGTTCTGTTCTGCTGGATGGGGACTGCAGCAATATGGGTAATGCCACAGAGCTGTCTGGAGCAACTCGTTAGGGGGAGAAGGAAGAGAACTGATCTGTCCCCCCATGTAGGGGTCATACACGTCTGACAAGCAAATGACAAGGGAGTCTGTGGCGCTACTTGTTGGCAGCATTTGTTCCCAACCCATCATGGCAGTGGCCCTTGGCCTCACAGCCCTGTGGCAGGGAGTCCCAAGGGTTAATGGTGAACTGTGTGGAGAACTCTAGCAGTTTAGGATGTATAACTTTTTAATTTCACTGTGAGGCATCTTTGTATATCAGTGCAGCAGAAGAACCAAAGGAACACCTGGCCAATCTCCCTGCCACTCGTTAACCCATGCAGCACTGTCAGTACCTGTCTATTTAATATATCACGTGCTCGAATCTGAAAGAGCTGTGTGCCATGTCCGTTCAGTCCTGAGATGAAGCAGGAGATGAGACCCGATGGGTGCTAACTTGTAAGTGTAAAGGCTTGAACTGAACTCACTTGGTTTTAAAAGACTCATAGTAAAATGAAACCCAAACCCTTGGTTTCTATGGCCATGTTTCAAAAAAGAAAAAGTAAAAATAAAACCAAAATACTTTTTCTTGCCAGTCCTAAAGGACATAACTTGTCTGCCAGCAGCTATAGGAGGGGATGCCAGGGGTATCTCTGCATGGTGTGACACACACATGGGGCCAGCAGCTTACCTGCATGGTCCTCACTGCTCAGAGTCACCCTGGGGAGCACTGGGAGGGGAAGGGAGCTGGTCTTGGGGGAAAACCAAAACAACATTGCACAGGGACACTGTAAGTAAATGTGGTGTGGCACATGTATCACCCCCAGCCACTTAGTGACAGTCCTTGACTTCACGAGTTGTTGCTTTGGGGGCAAATAAAAGCAAGTGTGCTTTCTGTGCCACTGCTGTCTCACTGTCTCCTTCCCTCCACTTCTCTCTATCCCACTAGTTGCTCCCTGCCTAAGGCCAACCTGTAAACTCTCTAGGACAGGGAAAAATCCACATTTCCTTCACAGTAGACTTTGTCATTATTACATGCTCAAAATCAAGCCAAAACATCCGCCAACACATATTTTTAAAGCAGTGATTTAAAGTTAAAATGAAAATAGTAGCTTAGTATTTCTTATCCTCTCCCAGGGTCTTACTCTGCTAACCTCTACCCACCTTTGCTGCTTCTGCGTATTCCCCCACATGATGATAATCTAAAATGACAGGAATTACGACTATGAGTAAAAACTTACATGAGTTGTTCACTCATTTTGTAATTAAACAGAATCACAGAAATCATAGAAAAATTAAGCTTGGAAGGGACTTCTAGCAGTCACCTCATCTGGCATCTGCCTTAGCTAAGGGCTAACTCTGCAGTAAGAGCAGGTTTCTGGGGTCCATTTCCAGCTGAGCTCTCCACACTTCCCCAGCCTCACTGGAGGCTGCCCCAGTGCTTTATCCCTTCCATGATGAAGAATTTGTCCATATGCAATCCAAATTGCCCTTCCTGCAGCCTGTGACAGTGGCCTCTTGTCCTTTCACCTCTGTGAACTGCTGGGAGGAGCTGGGGTCTGGCTTCCCCATTACCCTGGTTATGAAGTGGAAAACAGCATCTAGCACCGTTCTTTGCCTTCTCTTCTCCAGGCCAACCAAGCCTAGCTCCCTCAGCCTCTCCCCATACATCAGGAGCTCCAGACCTGTCACCACCTTGGTGGCCTTCATTGGACTTGCTCCAGATACCAGTTAGACCTCAAATCCTTGCTTCCCCCACTTTGAGACAAATGGTCCCAGTGGTTTTTCATCTGCCTTGCAATCTACCCATCCCATCCACATTTCCTCCTTTTGGCTGCAAGGACACTGCGGGACACAACTGCAGCCTCAACAAGGTTTCACTCTCTGTCAGCCTTTTCTTGGCTTTTCTTGAATACATGTCAGGGGTCAAAGGTACCTGAAAAATAAAAGATATGCAGGGTTTCTCTCATGGCTCCTTGCAGCAGAGCGCAGGCTAGCTGCTTTAGAGCACTTACTGTTCAGCTCAGAAAGTAATGTTTGCAAAACTGAGGGGTTTGTAAAGATTGATTATCTGTATGTAGCTCAAGAGCAAGCATATCACAAGATTTAAGTAAGATAAAAAGTGAGGCTGTGCTTGATGTGAGGAGCAGGAGTTAATCAGCAGTAGATAAGAATTGATGAGGTTTTATCATCCCAGCCATAGAGAGAATGACTGCATTTCTTGGCCTTTTGATCACTTTGGAGAGTAAGTGAAACTATATATCAACCCATGTTTATCGGTGCCTGAGAAGTTTTTCAAGAATAAATTGAGCTCAGAACTCTTCTTAACCTTTCCCCTGGTTGGGGCTTAAAATTAAGCTCCCCCTCTGATTTCTGAGCTGCCTCTCTGGCATGCTGACAGCATGTGAGGTATCCCATCTTCTAGTTGACTTCCAGGCCAACACCACAAGTGTGGATGAAGTTACGCAATAACCAATCTGGATGTTAAACAGAGACCATCTGGCTCGCTTTGCTGCAAGATTATGAGCCATGGAGAGCTGGCACATCTGCATCTAGGTACCACCTACACACACATTGTTGGCTGTAAATTTAGGGAAACAGAGCTGCTGTTGAAAACTAACAAGATAATTGTTTTGCCTTCTTTTATATCACAAATTGAAGTTAGGCTATCCCACTTGAAATAGATGTTGACTGAGGCAGTAGTTCTGTTCTCTCTCCTAACCTGATCCCATCCAGTGGAAGTGAATTATTCGTTAGCCTCTAAGTCCACTGGGTTTAAGAGAAACCCTTAGAGTGCAAGTTCACAAATACTTAACTATGAATAAACTTTATTTACATAAAGAGGCTGAAATCATTAGGTATAGGGGTAGGCCTTGGAAGTAAACAACAGTAGGCTTGGAAATTCTGCATATGTTATTCTTTCAGATCTTTGTCTTAATATCACAAACAAATGTGGTTGTTTTTTTCCTAATCCCACCAGATAACCAGCTTACAAATGAAAAGCATACAGATGAAAAGCCTATGAAAGGTATTGTTATGAGTTCTGTGGCAGAATTCAGCATCACAGACACTTCATCAAAGGGTACCAAAACCGAGAAGCAATTGTCAGATGCGAGCACATCGTCCATTGCTTCCCTGGAGAAATGCAGAGAATTCAACTACATTGAAGATGACACATCAGTACATCAGAGAGACAGTGACGGTACGTTTTATAAAACAGATTACATTTAAGCTGATTTCTAAATAATGCCCATTGCAAGAGCCCTGTGTGTATCTAACTTTAAATAAATGCTTACATGCTGAACAGGAGGTTCAAGAACATAGCCAAAAGCAGCATTAAGTTGCCCTGCAGACATTTTTGTAGTAGTTGAGAATCTGTAGAACTTGATCTTCAATTGCCAGTGATATTAAAGTCATAGAAGAGGAGCCTAGAACCGATGGTGAACAGAGCATTTGTGCTTTTGTAATGAGTGTTTGCACAGGGGTACTAGTGTTGGTATCAGATAAGCAGAGCATTCACATGGACCCACTTCTCCCCAGTAGGTTCTTGCTTTTGCTACTGGTACTGCAGCAGCTGCTGTTGTTGTTGAACTGATGCTGTGTTTGGTGGTCTGCATGTTACTTCTCTGGTCTTGTACATGTAGTTCTGTATGGACCATCACATCCAACCCTCCCATTCTGCTGACCCACCACCAAATCCCCCTCTGCTGCCTACACTGCAAAACTCACGTGGGTCAGGACGAGGAGCAATCTTCCTTCTCTTCCCTGCTTCTGCAGGAGACTGTCTCTGATGCCTGAGCCTGGTGGATGTACACGGGTAGAATTTTGTTTAGGTCAGCATGCTCCGCATCTTGAAAAAGCAGATTTGAAAACCAAGAGCTGTGAAAGGCAGCTACAAACCAAAATTGCAGCAGAGGCCAAATAGTTCAGTGCATTTTTACAAATGAACATTGCTAAAACATAACTTGCTCTGGAACTATTAACCAGTGTTGTCTTACCTTTTCAGAAAAAGAGATGATCCTTTTTGTTGTGTAAAAGCACAAGTTAAAGAGCCAAATACCTGCATTATTTTTCTAAGAGTTTCTGAGGCAATAGTATATAACCAAGAGTTAAGGAATAGAATGGATTGTGAACACTCATTAAAGACCAAGAGGCATGACTCCTGCTAATCTAAATTATATAACGCTCCTGATTTTAGTGGAATTATGCTGAGAACCAGATATACTTTGTTATTCCAATGGATATGAAAAAAGTGTTTCTGTGAAGCGTTTTTAAAGGTTCTTATGTGCACCTTTTGCAACAACGGATTAGTGTGTTATATCCAGTGGAGTTGGGATCTAGCGCATATATCATATCAGCAATCCTGGAATTAAGAACTTCTAAATACAGATCGACACAACAAACCACAATGCTCTCCAAGAGCCATTACCATCTGCACTGCATCGCTGATCCTGTAATAAAAGGGATGTCCCTGATACATCTATTAGAATGCATTTCATTTCAACGAAGGATCTGAAATATTTATTTCATTTAGGGGACTCGCCCACTATCCCAGATACTCTCTATGTTCTGAGTTTGCTGACTACCCGATCAGGCCCCTCAACCATTACTGGCACACAGGTGTGGAGCACGTGATGCAAATAACAGATTTCATACTCCTTAAAAAAGCTAAAAGTGAAGGAAATTAACAAAGAAAAAAAAAAACAATCTGTGCTCAATTAATAATGTTAAGGGCTGGATGGAAGCCAAGAAAACCAAAGGAAGCCAGATTTGTGGTTGTTACTGCATACTCTGCTCACTCTACTCTGACAAGTTACTGCTTATTCCACACACACGAGGCCAAAGCCTGTTCACTGGTGCATGGAGAACCTCTGAAGGCAGTGCGATAGCTGAGGAAATTGGTGATTATTTTGTTCCCTGTGCTCAGAGAGGAGCAGATCCCAAGCTCATGGGTCTCACCAGGGGTGACCGTCGTGGCCTCAGCATGCTCTGGACCGGGTTCATTCAGAGCATCATCTGCATGAGCAGAGGGTGAGCTGGCAGCCACCAAGCAAAAGCAGGAAAATTTAGAGATGAGGCAGGCTAGCGAAATTATTAGAAGTTCTTCTTTTGTGGTAATTAATCTACTAATGTGGAGAATGAGAGCTGAGGTCGTTGTTCTCACTGAGATAAATGCAGTAACGCCGTTTCACAAACAGCAGGGAAAACAGAAGAGAAAACAGGAGATTGCATCTTCTTTTATGCAGTTTGTGGCTAATTTATTTTCAAATATATAAATGAATGCATAGGAATGGATGTTTAATTGCTAATATCTATTATTTATATACATTACCCCACTTAAAACAGGACAAAAAAGCCTCACACATGCAGATTTTTCGAAATGTGTTACATCCATTATCACAGTTCATGGTGTGTGCTCTGATGGGAATTTAAAAGCATCTTTACTGCACATCACAGACTCTGTGCTGAAACATTATTTTATTATTAAAATCTTGTGCTTTTTGTGTGCTCTCTTTCCTGGGCGAAGCCCTAAGAATCATATCTATTCTCTCAAGATTACATAAGCACCATTATGGTTAACACATTCAGGAAAAAACTGTTATTAGAAAACAGAGCTTTGGAGAGAAAAAAAAAATCGAAAGATCCTTAATTGATATATAATATTGAATTTCATCTCTCACATCTGTGTATAGGAAGGAAATTTCATAAACATAAGATATCTAAAAAGAATAGTCTTAATTACACATGGACTACTGGATAAAATGATTACATTTTCTACACTGTAAATTTCATACAATTAAATGCAGCGGTGTCACCTTATAAAATGTTTCAGTTTTATAATTATTTCAGTTCATTTAATTAGAAAAAAATATAAGCATGAATTTACTAAGTATCACCGAAATCTAGTCATTCTTATTCTACAGAACTGACTTAGAAGTTAGTTGTGCTTGTCTGAACTTAAATAGATCTTGACATATTTAAATAAGTATTAAAATTGATAACATTGGTGATGATATGCTACTTAGAAAGAAGTTCAATCACATGCTATTTGTTCTTGGTTTAACTGCTTTATAAAGAAGCTGGAATGATTTTTTTTTTTTTTAATTTTGTTTTTCATCAAGAAAGCATTCTTAAAAAGAAAAAAAAAATAGCATAATTCTGGAAACTTCCTGGCAGTGAACTTTATGTTACGTGAGATAGAAAATGCCACAACAGAACCAATGCAGTTGAATGAGTTCACAGTTAGTCATCCTAGGGCAAGAAATGTGGTTATAACCATATGCTTTCCTGAAAGAACCAATGAAAAGGCATTCATATTGTTGAAGGCATTTTTCCTTTCCAAAAACAAGGAGGGAAAAAAAAAAAAAAAAAAATTGAAAGGCCTGGGTCTTTGCGCTCCAACTGGATTCACACAGTCAGAATCTCACACCTGCTCCGAGCCTTGCTGCACGGGGAGGCAGCCTCCCCAGATGCCGTACTCTGAGCGGCGGGGAGTTAATTAGTTGGGTTTTGAGGGGAACAAATATAACACAAAGTTTTTGTCAGGGTGACCAAGTTTTCAAGAATATTCCCTGGCTCCAGACACACATCCTAGCTGCTGCTATCTTCCAAACTTTTGTCCCCTTTCAAAAATTGACGTCTGACTGTGAAAAGGTGAGAAACGCATTTCAGTGGGGAAGTAGAAGGACTCAGGGCTGAGGATCGATCAGCCCGCTGCCCTCTGTAAATGCTGTTCTCCAGACTTGCTTTTCCCCCCTGGCATTGGGTAGGCAACCTAGTTGTCATCAAACGTTTTTACTGAAACAGGCTACTTGCAGAAATCAAACTATAAGCAGATGAGGAATCTGTGCTCTTTTTTTCCCCCATGTGTGTGGATTTGGTCTTGTCCATAAGATCATCTCAGTCCTTACCCAGATGCCGTATCGAATTCATGAGCCAGGGACGCACATCCAGACTGACCACATAGGAAAGCAAGCACTAGACCCGGAGAGTCTGAGGGCTGGATCCACTCTCCATGAAAGCTTTGGGTGTTTGTGCCCTGGCTTCCAACAAGGATTGATTCAGACCGTAACAGACTTACAGCCCAGAAAGGAATGGTTTAAATAAGAAGGATTCAGTTCTAAACTGTTTGTATGCAGGTAAAAAATGCCCCTGAAAGTTGGGTTTGGGGTTGGTTTTTTGTTTGGGTTTTTTTTTTTTTTTTTTGGGGGGGGGTGGTGGTGTTTATGCCTTCCTGGAAATAGCAGGAGCAGCCTGATGACTTTTATCTTTAATTTGCAAACTCTTGTGAAAAAGAACATAAACTCCAGCGTCATGTGCATTGGTCAGGTAACACAGGTGGCATCACAAAGCACTTCTGAACTCCTGCAAGACTGCAACCCCCCCAGCAGAGCACCCCAGTTGAATCCTGTGCTGAAATTCATAGCCCAAATGCTTTAAGTGTATAGAATCATAGAATCATTTAGGCTAGAAAAGACCTTTAAGATCATCAAGTCCAACTGTAAAGTTGGTTCCGAGCATGTGTTCCTCTGAACTCCACTGCCACAGAATATTGTCATTCAAATTATTTGCATGCCGCCATTGTTTTTCCAGAAAAAACAACATAGAAAATAAAACCTTTCATTTGACTTCATGGAAGTAGTTACAATCGATGTATTTTTAGCCTACCCTGTGTGCTGTCTTGCATCTCATTTCTGTGTAGTCACACTAGCCTGAACCTGGGTAATCAAGCACGCCCTTTTTCTTATATCTCACTGCTTTTCCTTTTTCTTAGATGAATGTGCAACACTTATCCTGGCCTGCTTGTTCTGCCAATTTTGGGACTTTCTTATAATGCTGCCTGATACCTGTGAACATTGGCTGACAGATACCTGTTGTCCATCCAATAGATACTACCAGACCTCCAACGAAGACCACGCCAACAACGACTGCAACTGTGACTGTGACATTGATTGCAGCCTTTTTGAGTCCTGCCATGAGACTGGTGAATGCCTGGAACTTGCCATGGAGATTTCTGAAATCTGCTATCGCTAATAGGAAAATAAGAGACAAAATCCCTCAAAACTGCCTGAAAGTGAACTGACAGAGTACAGAGGAATTTTGGTTTGGGTTTGTTGGTTTTTTTTTTTAAAGATAACATTAATAACCAGAGCGTTTGCCAACCAGGACTATGTGCATCACACTGCTCCCACCCTGGAGGTCTGTATATCTGTACCATTCTGGTTGTATGATTTCACAAACTGCTGAAACCAATGAAGGGCAAAACCAGGTCTTCTCCTTTGCCATAGACAACAACAGAATTCCTAAGTGCCAAGTGTGCTCGGTGTTTTACCCACTGTCAATCCAAGGCTTTTATAAACCTCTAATTGCTTTAAACACGGATTTCCCCATTCATAAACACAGGACAAATTAGGACATTATTTGAGGACTGATATATATTAGTTCATCTTCCTAATGGATTCATACCTAAACATGTATTACACATTGTTGGTTATTATTAATAATGTATGATAAAGCATCATTTTATAATTAAAAATTTATTTATTCAATCTCTTAAAACACACTTATATGCTCAGTTTAGGTAGAAAAGAAAATTAAATGAATTAGAAACCATGCTAGCGGTAATTACAGCAAATGTCTCTAAAAATCTCCAGTGAATTTTGTAGAGGAAGCATTTTAACAGGGTAGTGCCATTCGGCAGCGTATTAATGTGCCTGCCTATGGTTGTGTAATAACAGGTTAGGCCCACTGTTCATTAGTTATAGGAAAGGGCTCCTTAAGTGTAATTAGCCTAAATGGGAATTGACTGCAGACTTCCAGAGGAGAATTACCCCATGGATAGCCAGGAACTCCTTTGCCTGATTTTCATTTGTAAGATTTCTGCAAGCAGCAGAATATTGTCACCTATTCTAGTGGAAACCAGAATCTCCACCTGGGCATGAAAGATTACAGAATGACAGCATCTGTCCTGGCTGTGATTTCAAACTCCCTCTCTCTCTTTTCTGATGGCAGGTCTGATTAATAAAAAAGAAATACATCTTGCACATTACACACGTGACAACAAAAGCATGTAAATTCAGCTGCCCGAGGGTGCAAAACTCACGTATTCAGCACAGAGGAAAACACGGAGTTGCTTGCTCATGTTAGATATTTATAGACGAGCACCAAAGACAGTGTTTGCTTTGTATAGGCACTAAAACTATTCCCCCAAACCCCACTGATCTCAATGCAGAAGTGCCTGGGGAATCCCAAACAAGAATCCTGGACAAGATGCTGGGATACTCAGCATCACTGAAATCATTGAAGCCACTTGTTTAATAATCTGAGTTTCAAATCTGTAGTCCTGACACACAAATATTTAATGGAAAAAAAAAAAATAGTGTGAATTTCCTCCCTGCCCCGCCCCCCCCCCCGCTTCTGGAAAATTTGTTTCCGAAAAGTCAGAAAGTAAGAAGTAGGTAGAACTGCTAACGATCTGTGTACAGGTATCTTGCAAAGCTTAGTGACCTAAGGACAACAAACCTTAGAAATGCAGTGGGCAGCCCAGCACACCTTGTTTCTGTGCTCCTTCCAGGACATTGGTGGGGAGTAAAAGAGGTTTGCTTATTTTAATTGCAACGTCACATTGTGAGTTGTAGCCACCTAAAGGAACAAAGTCATTAGTCCTTAATTGCCACACCTGTGCTAGCCTGCTGGCTGGGTCTGGACCCAAACCCAGAAAGTACTAACTACTGCCATCCAGGAGGCACTGGTTTTGCAGACCCTGGGCTGCGCAATGCTGAGTTTTAATGCTCCAGTTTGCACTTTCCCATAGATCTTTGATCTTAAATCTCCCAATACTGAGCCTCACAACTAACCTCTCAGTGCAACGTATCGGGCCACAGAGGCTTGGATGATTCCACTTTCTACCATAGCTTGTCCTCGACAAAGTGGCAAGTGGGCATGTATGAATAAAGACACTGACCCAAAGCATGTAAGAGCCAGAAAAGGAGAAAACCTGCCCCACATACCATTTCTTAGAGAAGTACCAATAGAGATGCACGTTGGCAGTCCTTGCTCTTGTTGTCCTAAAGGGGACATTTCATGTGCAGTGGCTGCAAGGAGCCCAAGAGAGGAAACCAGAGGGTGGCATACCCCAAAATGCTGCCAGTGAGGGACCCAGAGAAGGGGAACTTGTCTGGCAAGCCAGGATGTCTTGTTCCAGCTCTCAGCCTGCAAGGTAATACACACTGACCGTACTGGCATCACCCACGGCAAGTGAGGTCTCCATGCATCAGCTGTGGAGCTGAATTAAAGACTACTGGCACAATTATTTTTTTTTTTAACTCTTTTCCTCTGAATCATTATTCAAAAGAGCTTTTTTTTTTATGTTGTAATCCATAGGTTGGCAAAGCAAGGTCATGTCTACTATGGGTAAGGTCAAAGACAGAATTACAATGGTCTCAGCCATAGTCATGGCTAGACAGGATGTCCCAACAATATGAACTGAATCAGACTGTGGGATATATTGAGAGCTGCTGTTGTAGTTAATAGTGGTGTTTTAAATAATGCAGCAACATCTCCTTGCCTAAAGTGTACAATGGCACATTACTCAGTTTCCTGGTTTAGGAAGTAGATTTTCAGAGGCCTTCTATATGAGCAATGAAACCTTGAAAAATGTGTTATTTCACACAATGTAGTAGAAGAAGCAGCTTACGATGACTTTGTTTTCTGTCATAAAATTGTTATATTCAACGCTGTATTTTCATGACACACAGGAACCCTTTAATACACTGACACCAGAGCAAGTCAGTCAGATTTTTCCATTAACTGTTCCAGAAACTGAGTCTCCTCTTTGGAAAGCCATCCTATTCCCACACTAAACTGACTCCCTAGGCCAGAGAAATACCCATTTATCAGATCTGAACAGGGGTAGACATTCCAGTGAAACAGAAATATTTGGAACAATTCAAGACCGTCTCTGTATTTTTTATTTACTGGGAAGGAAGGTCTGAGCGCTTGAGTAGGAGGCGTTTGGGTGGATGGCTGTTCTGAACACGTTGGACTCAGCTGTGCTCCCGGAGAGATGTCAGCTCCGCAGCGTGTGAAACCAGCTCCTCAGAACAACAAATAGAAGTTACCGTTTTGCAAACGGGAACATCGCTCTGACACGCCGCCTCTCCTCAGCACCATAAATGCGCCGACAGATTGGTTGGGGGAAGAGAGAGACAGAGATAATAATGAAGAGCTATATTGCTACCTTCCACAGGAAGGGACCATGGGGTGCTCTCTAAGGATCTCCTCGTGGAAATGACCCAGCAGTCTCATCCTTGAGAGGAAAATGTCTTTTCACCTCCTTTCACTGTGTTCTCAGGACACAATACAGATTAGGATGCAAACCCTTTACAGCAGAAATTGGCATTTGCTGAATATTGTACTGCACAGAGAGGACTGAACATGAAAGGCCTCAGGGTGCTTCCAAAAGGTTAAAGACCAGTTATCTCAAAGGAAACGAAATTCTCTGACTGAACATCAGCCCTTCCATAACATTGTTCTGGTGCCTTACTGTCCATGCACACTATGAATCCCTTTAAATATGGGGTGAACAAAAATTGGCCTATGTACACCCCCAAATACAGGGATGGAGCATATTATACTATCTCCTTTGACTTTCCTCTGCTTCCCAGAGAATTTGATCATCCATACTCTCTTAAGCAATCACAACCAGAATGACCAACATCTTCCAAATGTCAAGACAACGCACAACTCTGCCTTAACTCCAGTGCTGCTTAGGGATTCAGGCTGAGTGCTACAGCAGAACTCTAGAAGACTGGTTCTCAGGAAGAAAGCAAAATATGGGAACAATTAAAAAGGTCACAGTTGTATTTCTCCTATTGTTACGCTTGTACAGTATCAAAAAATGTTCAATGGTGTTGGACTAAGAATGGATGTATCTATTAAATTATTCTTTTAATTACATTAAATGGGTGGTTCCATTGCTTTAACCTCCATCTATGTCAAGCTATATTTTAGGTCTCTTAAATGCAAGGTAAGTTTCCTATTATGCAAGAAAATAAGTTTACCAAACAGACTGGGATTTCCAGGCACTGCTCCATTATAATTCACAGTAATTCAGTATTAATCATGATTAATAATCTATCATTCCTGTGGTTTTTTTTAAAAAAAAAAGAGGGAATTATTGAGAAACTGCACTTTCTCTTAGCATACTTCATATAATTGCACAACAGAACTATTCTTATATTAAAAAATGAATGATACATGTTCCGTGGCCTGTGCAAAATGAGTTGGTGGGTGCAAGCCAATTCATAATGGATGTGTGCCCGTATCACAAAAAAACACCATTATAATTGGTATCCTTAGGAAAAATGCCAAGGTCTGAGTGTAAACAGAGCACTTTCTGTCCCAAGAGCTAGCTCCTCTGTGGTCAGAGTTGAAGCACAATAGAAAGAGCAATGCTGAACTGCATCTGCTGCCTCTATAAAGGGCTTCACTCTCCTGAGGTAACATGTTGGCATCTCAGGTCCCCTTTAAAATTAGGAGAAAATTCACTCTTAAGGGACAACTCATTGTGCCTCTTCCCCCCAACACCTATTAAAGTCATCATGGAGGTTGCGCAAGTATAAAATGAAACAGAGCCAGTGGTTGTTACAGTACGTGATTTGTCCTCTGGTGTATCCAGAAAAAAAATATCTATTTTCACTAAATAAAAAGCACCTATTCATCAATCCCCATCAGAAAGCTAAGAAATCCACAAATCAGAAAATCCCCAAAGTCACTGACTTATCATCTCCTCCTGCTTTCCAGGGGTGAGCCACCATTCTCCTTGCATTGAAGAGGGACCGTGGACTTCCAACAGGCCAGTTCACAGACCACTGGAGTATACGGCCTATAAAATAAAAAGCAAAAAAAAAGATGTCTCATGGACATTCAGCTGATGGCCTGTCTGAGCAGAGCAGTTTAAGTGACAAAGTAATATTGGAAGTCTGCTTCCTTATTAGAGAACCTTGCAACTGAAACAGTCATTCTCATGCTCATGCCACAGTATATTAAAATGACCATGGTACAAAGAGAGGAAAAAAAACCCCACCTTATACAAGCGCAGAAGAAAATCACCATCAATATCATTAAAATGCAGACTCAATTTATATTGCCAGTTTTGCCATGATTTCTACGAAGTAAAAAATAATGCCAGAGAGCAGTGAAGAAAATATTATTAGATCAACTGTATAAAAAGCATGAGTGATTCCATTAGCAAGCACAGCTGAGAAAAGACAGGATTTAAATCAAGTCTAAATATGACAAGATTATACAGCCAAAGTGACACGTCCAGTTTAGAAAACATGCAGGGCAGGGGCGGAAGAAGGAAAACAAAAGTAGAATTGTGGTTTTGTGCTGCAAAACATGTTCCATCTTACACAGCATTTAAAAACCTGATGGAAGCATCCTGTTAGCTCCTCAGTTTTATACTGTACTTGTTCTAGGTAAACAACATGTGTGCAGTTCATTTACAGGGACACCCTTTGTTCATATTTATTGCAGTATTTTTATATCACTCTTCCTCTCAGAGAGTCAACATGAGCCTTACCACTCGATAGAGTCATCATAGCACAAACTCTTCTACTCAGCGAAGCTGCCTGCAGCACCACAGTTTCAGCTCCTAAAAACTTTCGGGGTGTTGCAATGTGTCGTTGCTCCACATGGACCGTGAAGCAAAACATGCCGAAGGTTGGTGTTAAATGGGACAGTCAATTATTTAAAATAACTCATGAGCCTTTTCATCAAAAATGTAGCTGGAAAAATCTCTCTCCAAGAAGCATTTTTTGGATAGTACAGCACCCAAAAAAGTCTACTGTGTATATATATAGAGAGAGAGAGACAGGTAAAGGATTAAGAAGCAGAAAGAGATGAGGTAGCTTTGGGTAATGGAACTGATAGCGGTTGTTACTAGCCTGTGATCTCCAATTGGAAGAGTTTTCTCTCTTCAGGGTAATCTTTGTGATTTCTTCTGCACCAGAGACAAATAAGCCACAGTATGAAAGCAGGACAAGCATCAGCGGGCCTTTGCCCTGGCTCTGGAGATTTCTGCTTCCTCATGTGCTGCCCACTCCTGTCCTTGTTTACATCCAGATGGTCTCTCTGAAATAAGTTTCATTGCTAAGGGATTTCAACTCAGTGCAGATCAGGAGTGGAGAAGGATGTGCATCGATATTCATCTTCTCAAAGACATAATCAAATATTAATCCATTTTAAACCCCTTGGTTTTACTATGCATTTCAATTTTCCCTATAATCTATAACCCATACACACCATAAAGTCATCACTGAGAGGGGAAGCTGGAAAAATCCAGCTACCTTTCCAAATGGAAATCAGAAGATGTATTTTTAGCTACATTAAGCCAACTGCATGCAGCTCTGCACACTTATGTAATTCCAACATAAAAATAATCCATAATATTCCAGAGGAACAAATCCAATTCTTAGTCATATATATTTTCATATAAGTCCATCAAAACCCATTCCAAAAATGTCTCGGTCTCTCTGAGCTCTAGAGTTGGAACAAAAGAGTGAGTCCTTTAAAATGCCTTTGGAGCTTCCAGGGATGTTAAATCTAATTGCCCTTAGCATAGCACCAATCCACAAAGGTTTAAGTCATGGAAAATGTATTTTACCTTTATACAAGATACGCTATGCAAAGTTTATCATGGCACAGTAAAGTCAGATCTAACTTACTTAGTGCAAATTTCAGACGGAAAGAAATTAACCTTTGATGCTTCACTTTGACTAACCAGGACAGAAAAACGTGTCTTCTCATTGTGGACACACAGTATTATGTTAAATTATATGACAGTATGGTATGATATGGTAAAACATCCATTTGTGCACTTGAGTGTGTGTGTGTGTGTATGTAGAAATTTGTATTTATACTCACAGATTATTTATAGCAATGCCTCTATGTTCCAAGAAGCAGGAAAGGATGGAGAGTGGGCAAAGATTAATTGTGAAGAAACCACCTTAAAACAAAGACAGAACCAATGTTATTTGTTAATACCTTGAGAAGCTGTATAATTATCAGAGCTAAGGTTGAGCAGGTATTTTCCAGTAAAACCGTTGTTCACAACAGGGTGATCATTTGCTGAAGCAGATCTTGCAGCATGGCAGGCAAGGTAGTGTTGGGAACTGCTTGTTTCCCTGGAGGGCTCCAGGGGCTTTGCCAGCCCACAGAAAGAAGAACGACCCAGGTGCTTTCCTGGGAACCTGGGAAGTCCTTGAGATTCAAGTCAACTGCCTGTTCCACTCCATTAAAATATAAAATAAGAACTAGAACAGAAACGTTCCCTTTTTTCCAGAGTGAGTTTTCTTTGAGTATCCTTCTACATGAGTTCTAACATCTATCTGAACCAGTATTTTTCCCCAAACTCCACAATCTCTGGTGGAATAAACCCCCCTGTCTTTGCCTGTAATGGCTCTGTCACGACCAGCGTTTTATAGGCATGGGAGGAAACTATGTCCGACCCAGACAGCTCCTAATTTTAAAGACTAAAGAGGGAGAAGTATAGGACTGTACAGTCTGCAAACAGGAAAGCAGCATGAAGGGACCAAGGGTGAATTTTTTCCTCTGAGAACTTTATTTCTGAGCTAGAAATCTGATCGGCAGCGAGGAGGGCCAAGGGAGAAGCCGTGTTTATAACAGAGCCAAGGACACTGTTCCCTTGGTTCAGTCTCCCAGCGCACTCATCACCCCTAAGCTGCTTCTATTCTGTAAAGGCCCAAGAAAACTTAAGCAGCCTTAAAAAAAAAAATAAATAGAATTTGCAATGGCACGTCTTCTTAGCCAGCATCATGGAAAAGTCACGCTGCTCTGCATATAGCCTTCAGGATTGTGTCTGTAACACTTGAAATGCTGCCCAAGTCTGGCTTCGCTCGCACTAACAGGTACTCTGTGTGCTTCTGCATCTTTTCCTACAAGCAAATGTTGCAACTTTCCTATTGCGACAGCTGTAATAGGCATTCACTTTACTCTGTTTTTCCTTAACACTCCTGATTCCTTTTATATCTAGTTGGGAATACACTCAAGCGCTAATGGCACTTGTTCAGCCATCCAGAGAAGACGCAGCGTCTCTAGCTATTTGTGTTTCTTCATTTTGGAAATCTGAACTCTGCCGAGATCTAAATGCCTGGTATTTAACTTAGATTCAACCCTCTTAGGGTCAGAAGGCACCATTAAAATTATCTGGCAACACAAGATCGGATCTACTTGGAGAAAGGAGGTTTTAAATCAGTCATTCCTTCCTCTTTCTTCTGTTTGGGCAGTAAGAGGATTTCAGGTGCCAGATAATTAAGTCACCACTGACAGATGAGACGGCTGATAGACCTGCATCCACATGCTGTCACTTCCAGTTTGGTAACCTCAAGGGATGTGGCTCACACTGCACGATAGTGATCTACAGCTGCTGGTGTTTGCTGATCGGTCAGTACAGGCTCTTTCTGCCACCACCTGATGGAAAAGTCCTAAAGGGCTGGGAAGAAAGGATTGAGAGCAGCCCTGCCGAGAGGGACTTGGGGGTGCTGGTGTACCAGCAACCGTAGTCTGGGCTGCATCCGGAGAAGCGTGGCTAGCAGGTCGAGGTCAGCACAAGAAGGACATGGACCTGTTGGAGCGGGGCCAGAGGAGGGCTACAAAAATGATCGAAGGGTTGGAGCCCCTCTGCTATGAGGACAGGCTGAGAGAGTTGGGGGTGTTCAGCCTGGAGAAGAGAAGGCTGCGGGGAGACCTGATTGCAGCCGTTCAGTACCTAAAGGGGGCCTATAGGAAAGGTGGGGAAAATGTTTTTAGTAGGGCCAGCTGTGTCAGGACAAGGGGTAATGGTTTTAAACTAAACCAGGGTAGGTTTAGACTGGATATAAGGAAGAAATTCTTTACAACGAGGGTGGTAAAACACTGGAACAGGTTGCCCAGAGAGGGGGTGGAGGCCCCATCCCTGGGAACATTCAAGGCCAGGTTGGACGGGGCTGTGAGCAACCTGATCTGGTTAAAGGTGTCCCTGCTCACTGCAGGGGGGTTGGGCTGGGTGACCTCTAGGGGTCCCTTCCAACCCAAAACATTCTATGATTCTATGATTCTATGAAATGTGGCTCTTAAGGCTCCAAAGGCATCATTTCATGGAAAAGGACCTGCTTTGGGGTTACAGAACATAAGTGCTTTCTGCTGTCAGCGCTACGGGATGGTTCGAGGTGTAGGGGACAGCATCAGTGCAGTCCCGCACAACAGCAAATGGGCTGAACAGCCTTGCAAGCCACTTCCTAACTTTTGAATCCATGTGTGAAAAACGGCTCGAACGGTATAAGAACAAATGGCATTAATAAGCCCTGTGAAACCTATTGGTAAGGCAAAGCAAGGAGAGCTGCAGAGGAGCTGAGGGAGCCTGGTGACAGCCAAAAAATTCAGAAACTCCTTCAGCAAACAGGGAGAGAGACATACCATCACCCAGGCAGGTCTGACATAAGGGTTTTGAACAGGAGCCTTCAAAGTTTTATTACCAGGCTCCTTTTTGTAAGGCAGGGCACAGCAAATACTCCATTTAAGGTTTCTGTGGAGTAGAACCAGAAATATCCAGCCTCGCAAATATCCTCCCCAGCCAAGCGCGGAGCCGAGACATGCAAAATGAGCGCCCGTCAGCTCAGTGCCAGCACAACAGAAGGCAGAAGTGCTTCAAGAAACTTGTGACAGGTTCTCTGGATGCACCAATTCGAGACGGGCCAATCCCTGCTCGAAATGTGCAAACTCTCACACTCCTTGGCATGACCGCGCAGCCAAAATGCACATTTTTTAAAGGATTCAGAGAAAACACGACCAAAGGGACAGGAACGCAGAAGAATTTGGCAATGGGAAGCAGATGCTTCCTAGGGAGGAGACAGGACTTAGTTCAGAAAAGGTTTGAGGAAAACTTTATATATAGCAATGAAGTTGCTGAAGCCTATTTTATAGCAGAATATCTAACTTAGAGGGAGGACTGGGGTCTAAACAGTCACACCTCAGAGAGCAACTCTGCGGAGATTCACTCTGGGGAGTGAGGCAACTCAAGCAGTATCAATACCAATGCTCTGGGTTACCTACGGCAGCCGCTGCTGCCATCCATCCTGACCCAGGTGACCCAGGTTTTGTCATTCGCTGCTCTCCTCCATCAAACCCTTTGAAACCCCGGGGGTGGCGTGCAGGGCTGGAATGGGAAAGAGAAAGAAAGGGCATCAAAATGCATATATGGCACGAAGCAAAGTACAGAGACCCAAGGTGAACTCCAAAGTTGCTGGCAAGAAAGAGAAACATGACCACTAGTTTTGAGGAGGGAGGTGGTATGGTCCAGGCTTGTCTGGGCTTGTCCAGGCTGGTGGGATACAGTTTGTAGTTGAACTTTGTCTGAGAATTGTAATGGTGCTGAGCACTGAAACAGAAGGAAAATGAAGGATACACTGACCTGTGAGGGATGGAGTTACCTACTTAAAAGAGAGAGAAATGACAGGGTTTAGGGGAAAGGACGCAGGGCAGGGTAGAAAATCTTGCAAGAGAAGGAAGAGAAAGAATCGCTGTTCTCCTTTATTGCACTAAAAAATGGGCTTGTCTCCATCCAAAGGGATTTTACTTTACTTACTTCTCATAGGCAAGTATGAAATACATTATTCCAAATGGACCTCATTTACATCCTGAGCTGAGCCTTTGCATCCTTCAGTGAAAAAAAATAAAACACTTGTGATTCTCTGGGCTTCAGTCCTTTTCATACTGGTGTTAATTTTATTTTTCAGGCTGAACAAGATCGCTCCTCATTCACATCTTCGGGCCTCCTCATAAAATTAGCCCAGGAAAGCAAGACAATTGGACTGAAAATTTTTGGACTTGCCTTGGCTTTGGAACACTCCTAAACCCCTCCTTGGAAATACTCCCCCTTTGACCAAACTAAACCTGCTCTATTTCCACTAAGTGTCACAAGATCGTACCTCCCTCCAGCGGGACCAGAGAGTTTCCTTCCTATAAAGCCGGGTTTAGAGGCCAGCTGCACTCCCAAGGCTTCAGCAACAGCCTGCAGTCTCCAGCACACCACATGCCAGAAACCAGCATCTACACGGGCTCACAAAGGCTGTAAAACATCTTGTGCAGAGTGGAAAGAAAAAAAATAAAAAATGCCAGGGAGTTTTGCCAAACACTTTCTGCTTATTTGCACCTATGCCAAATGCTTTGCAGTCTTTTGCAGGGGGCATCAGCAAGTTACCCCACAGCAGCCCCGGGAGGCAGGGATGTCCTTTCTGCCAGCACCCTTGGAGAAGGGCTGGGGCAGGGCTCATGCTCCTGAGGAACTGCAGTAGTTTTGAGATGCCTGCATAGAGATTAGGCTGTCTGATGCCCTTGGAGGGGGAAACTTTCATCTGAGGCACAATTTAATTCCAGTCCTGCCACAGAATCCAGCCCTGCTGACACATGCATGACTCCTACCTCAGTTTCCCCATCCATACAAAATGTCAGCATGTGCTTTACACAGCCATCTTGGGCACTGAAGGGATGCCCACTTCCGAATCACATAGAAGCAGGAAAATGCAGGGCATGAGCTAAGTTCCTTCTGAAGAAGATTTGAGCTTCTGCAGCGGTTTGACACTGCTTCCCACAGTGTCCTGTAGGCACCTATGAGACAAGCTCTTCCCCAGACTCAACAAGAGTCTTTGGCTTCAGGAGAAGCAGCTTTTCCCGACCTGGGATGGAGGAGGAGGGTCTTACAGGTAAGAAGAATGTCCTTCTTGCCCAGAAGGAACAAGGGGAGAGCTAACTTGGGTTGTGCCCTTGGCTGCTTTGAAAGGAGCTGAGAGGAGCTGCATTCGCCCACTGCAGAGAGAGAAGAACCAGTTTGAAGTGCAGCAATTTTTAATCAGTAGAGAAAAGCCAATGTCCTGGATGGGGTGGGTGATCGGGAGCATCCTGCACTGCGCGTGGAGTGAGATAGCAGCAAGGCACCAACCAAGCACTGGTCAAAGGAAGAGCAATGAAGAGAAGTACTTTGCAGATGAATAGGTTTTATCCCAATTCACTTTCCCCCTCTGTATTTTGTTTCCTTTTCCAGTGGTCGTTCCCCACCAGCTCGTCCTGGCAACCCAGGGTGAAGCACTGGGTGCTCTTGCCTCAGCAGCCTTTCCCCTTTCATCATGAAAGAGCAATTTCTTCTGCTGGGGGAGTATTCAAAAGCCACAAGAGGCCACACAGACATCCAAGAAGGCATAAGCCTGTTTGAGGAGCTTACAATGTTGGAAGGCAACACCACCACAAGAGAAACAACGGGAGAAGGCACAGCCAGAGGGATACAGGATGCTCTGGGGTTCACACAGCCAGTCGGTAATTCCTTACTTCAGTGTGGTTTTATTATTTCTCCATATAACCATTTGCTAACCAGCCCCGAGTCTCCAAATGTGAGCTCCCCTTCAAACACAACAGAAATGCTCCGTTCTGAAGGGGGAAGACAAAGCACAGAGCTACCTTCGTACTTCAGAGCCTCCCTCCGAAAGCATGGGCAAAGGCAGCTCCCAAACCACTGCCCTCGTAGGTCATCCTAAATCTGTCCTTTGCAAAGGGACAGCTGATTTTGACTTAAACACAGCTGTGCCTTATCCTCGGCTCCAGCAAGCTGGCACCCACATGCTGAAGTGAGGGTCCCTGCTCAGAGCTGCCGGGGGAGGGCCCGGTCCTCCGTGTCCGCAGGTGTTGCAGAGGATGCACGAGCATCCTGATGGCACTGGAGGGGTGCTCCCGGGCACCCCGGGACCGAAGGGAGATCCCTCCCCACCTGCCTGCCCTCATCCTTCACATCCCCTCCCTCTCGCCGTGCAGGCACCAGCGCAGAAGCTGCCCCGATAATGAGATCTGGGACCATCACTGACACGGGGCTGACTTTTGTCAAAACCTATCATTAGGACTCTGTTTCCTCCCTGTTTCGAACCTCCTTACGTACAACATTGAAGCCTCGGATTTGTCAAAACACGCAAAGGTGCTGCCAGAGGCTGAGCAACTCATTTTAGTCCCTTTACAAAGCCATTTTAAGGAAAGAAACAACATGTCAGGGCGATGCTAACAACTGACTGTACCAACAAGGAGAGATTTGATGTACTTTTCTATGCTGCAGTGACTGTTATAATAAAAGACAGTGGTGCATTAGTGAAAGATTTATGCTAGTATTTCAACAATGGAAAACATGAGCTTTGCTGTGTTCTCATTCACACCGAGACAGGCAGCGAGGGCATGTCATGTAACACTATTTCCAGGAATGATGTTACAATTGAAGAAATGCTGATTTGCTGGTGCGGTAAGACAATTCCTGGAAGCAGGAGAGACCCTCGTATGCTTGTCATTGCAGAGGGAGAATTGGACTGTGCAGCCTCTTATCCCAGGCCATTTAGGAGGGACGGCTCTCCCGCTCCCCAAGGGTAGGAGGAAAAGGTGAGCCAGAAAGCCTGGGAGAGCTGCCGCTCTGCCGTGGTCCCCTCTGCGTGGCAGCAGCCTCCCTGGCACCAGCGTCAGAGCCCTCCATGCCAGCAAGCACAAGTGCCAGCTAATTGAATTTGCTAATGATACATTCTCTTGAAACCCTTCGCGCTGCACCCACCATTTTGTGCTTGCAATTAAATTACAAGCAAAAAAAAAAAAAAAGGAAAAAGAAAAAAAAAATGCCATGTGGTGTCATTTGACATTTAGATGTCAAAGTAACTGATTGACAGGGAAAAAATCAACAGCGAAAGGCCCGTTCCTGCCAAAGCCAGCAGGGAGGTTGCCAGCGGCGTTGGGAAGAGTGGGATCGGGGCCCTTGCGGGCCAACAGGATGAGGCAGGGTGGTGGGAGAGCGGACCAGTAAGCCCTGTGGCAGGTTACCCTGGCCCCAAAAGATGCGGGAGGAAGGAATCAGCCACCTTCACGGGAGGGTTGTTCTGTGTCGAGCCTGGGAAGATGGGCTTCGCCCACCTTGTCAGAGGTTTTGACATCTTGATGGTTTTTTCTGCCCCTGTTCAGGAAAAAGAAAGGAGGGATTTAAAAAACAAAAAATCATTTCTAACCTGACCATTGGGAAAAA
The DNA here is from genome assembly GCA_034008185.1 of Gorsachius magnificus. Classification (NCBI taxonomy): domain Eukaryota; kingdom Metazoa; phylum Chordata; class Aves; order Pelecaniformes; family Ardeidae; genus Gorsachius; species Gorsachius magnificus. Next base: position 5,815,211 of record CM067090.1, read on the forward strand.
AACAGAGTTAAAGCAAACCACTTATTTTGGTAGTTTTGGAATATTTTCTTCGATTTTTTACCTTAGAGAATTTTTATTGTTTTTAACCTAAAGAATAAAGTAATGAAAATTTCAAAACAAAAAGGAAAATTATTAAACGTCAAAACCTGTACAGTTTCCATAATTTAAAAAAGCTTTTTTACCCCAAACCTTTCAAATGGAAAAGATTCACCCCAAGAGGCCCCATCCTGCAAAAAGCCTCAAGAACGGTAAATACGATGTTTTTCCAACGGGATTAAAGGTTCACGCCCAGATTGCTGGTGAGCCCAAGGAGAGAGATCTGCCCCTGGGGTGGGAAGGGGCCTGCGGAGCCGGGGTCCCAGACCGGCCGGGCACGCACATGCACATCTGCACGCTCACACCTGCAGCCTCCGTCAGCATCTGCACGTGCAAAGCACAGCTACAGCCATGGGGCTCTGGGCAGAGAAAGGGAAGAGAGAGAGAAGAAAAAAACAAAAAAAAAAAAAAGGAGGGAATTGCAGTTGCATCTTTTCTTTTTCCCAGACCTTAGGTGGAGGTTGGGTAAATAAGCAAGGTTTTGGGTCACCCACCACAGGCAGCCCCGGATCCACCTGCAGAGTGCTCAGCTGCTGGAGGGGTGCAAAGGCACAAATTCCTATAAAAGGAGAAGAATAGTAATGCAAAATGAAAAGCTCGCTCTCCCTCAGGCTCACTTCGGCCCTGCCCAAGGTGCGGCAGCAAGCTTCCTTGCCTCCTCTGCCCCTGCCTGCAGTCTCCCGCAGATCCCAGGGACCACCAGTGACGTGGGTTTTGGGGGGCTTCAGGCTCAGCCCCCCGCAGAGCAGCGCTGGGCAGACAGTGGGCACTGGGACTTGTGTGTGTTTCAATGGAATGGCCAAGGTATGTACGTGGAGTTAAAAATAAAGCTTTGGGGCTTTTTTCCTTCTCTTAGATGCAGGTGGGGCTATAAAACCCTGTTAGCATGAGTCAGAGAGCCAGACTTGGCAAAGCTCAGCTTGCCACTTTAAAAACAGAGCACTAATTAAATCAAGTAACAACAAGGAAAAAAAATACCTCTTTTTTTCCAATAACTAATCCAGCCTGAAATGAATTAAAAATATTTTACCTGGACTCTATTCATGTACAGAATAAAGCAAAAAAACATGCCTGAAAAAAAAAAATTGCTTGGCAAAAACCTAATGCAAATTGCTCTAGCATGAAAGTGCAGACTCTTTTTTAAGCAGTTTAGATAGATTTAATCACAAAGCCGAAAGCCTCCTTCTTCTCTGAGGAGAGGCCAAGTGAATAGCCCTCGCTTGGGTGTTCTTTGTAGGGGAGAAAGGATGGGACCGTCAGAGTCATTCTGAATACCCCATCCCAAACGGCTACTAACAGGCACAAGTGTATCCTTTACCTTTCAATGTGTATTTTACCTGCTGCTGCAACTGTAAGAGAGGCTCTGGGGGGGTTCATTAAGGTGATGTGATGGCAGAAGTTTGGGCTTTGGGCTGGTCCCATATCCCCTGCGCAGATATCTGCCATCGCTCGTAAGCCCTCGCTGGGAGATGCTGCACGGCCCCGCCAGGCACCGCGGGTGCCTCTGCCCCAGCATCATCCCTGACACGGGGATGCTGAACTGGTCCTCATGGCAAGTCTTACAGGCTCAACCAACCTGAAAGATTTTAACAGCCCTTACAACAATTTCATTCCCCTATGTTCCTGCTTCATGCAAACATTTCAGGAAAATGAGATCCATTTTGAACTCGCATCAATGCAGAAAAACGTTCATTCTTCCAGTACTCCACAGTTCCTTGGCTCTATCCTTACAGATTTTCTTCCAGGTTTTTTTATATTTTTTTTTTTAATCGTATGTTGTTTACAAAAAAAAAAAAATTTCAGAAATGTTAGTATTAGTGAGACGCAGAAAAGTCGTGCGAAAAACACTCAGTAAAAATACTGGAATGTGACAGGAAGTAATCTATTTTTAAAAAGCAGCTAATTCCTCCTGAGCATGCCACACTTGCAGAATTAGTTTATGACAGTCAGGCTTCACTTGGGAGTCACGGGACAAAGTTGCACGACTTGCGTTGTGCAGGACATCCGATCAGCTCTTCAAGGGATTTACTTGCCTATAAAATTACTTGGGGCAAAATGATGCACAAATCCAGCTCACTGTACATGACAGTCATGCCATTAACTCCAATAGAAATCTGCTTGCCTGAATAAAACAAGAAAGACTTGCTGGGGAATTTCTATCAGCACAGTGAGCAGTAATAGATACAAAGCGTACAGCCTGCAGTTATTCATTCTGGAGATTTATTTTTATTGGGAGCTATTTACAGAAGTATCTGCAGCTGCACATTTGCAGATGCTCAGGCCAGCCTGGAGCAGAGAGCGTTTCCCCAGGCGTGATCCCGAGCGCAGCAGAGGTACGCTGGCTCCTCTCCCCGTCTTTATCTGCTGCAGCCGGAGCTCTGTGTGCTATGTGCAGGCTTATACCTGCACCCAGATCTGCCATTAACTTCGGGGACAAATTTGGCTGCCAAATAAAAGCCATGTCTGGTCCGGTCGGCTGGGTGGGTTGGAGTATACGCCGTGTGCCACAGCGGGGTCTGCATTACCCTCGAAGCCCATGCATCAAACCCATTAACAGTCATTAAAATTCCCAGCTGGTTGGAAGGAAAATAGACATTGATCGGTATGCAGGGGGGTATGAGGGGAAGGAGGAGGCACCCGGGAATCGTGCAGCTCCTGCTTAGGCTCCCCATCTGCTGGGGGGGTGTTCCTATGGGTCAAACCTGGTTTGGGTAGAGCTCGCCAAAGCACGGGACCCACAGCCACAGCAGCTCTGGTGGGCACGATGCTGAGCCCCGTCACAACTTGTCCTTGTGCTGTCCCAGGCACCTCGCATGAACGTGGCTCTGCGATAGTTCTGCAAGGAACAAAAAAGTCAAGGACCATGCCCGAAATTCTGTGGGAAAAACAGTGCCACCTGAGACTTTCCAAGTCCCATCCCTCGCATCTTTTCACTGAAGGCATCTTTGGGGTTTTTTTCAGAGTGCTCATTTAAATTACATTTAATAAGATAGGCACGTCAGATTTTGTTTACAGAAGTTTACTGTTCAAGTCAGTAGGGAAAATAAAAATCTATTGACTGTGGCTTTTAAACAATAAGAACGCATATTTTTTTTATTAGCACTTTATTTCAGTGCAGACAGAAACATCACTGACTATCACTGTTGTTTACTGTTAAAGGCACAGCTCCTACCGCCTTTCCACACATAGAATATTCCCATGGCAATCAATGGAAGTTTAGCATAAAGAGCAAAATATACTCCATCAAGTTGTCTCTCTATATAGTAAATGCTAATTTCTTGCCAAGTATAAACTTGAAAATTTCTTGCAGTACATTGCAACACAAACCTATTCTCAGTGTGTAATTTAGATTTTCAAGATGTGTATGTTCCCAGCGGAGAGTCATTTGTGTGTGTGTGTGTGTGAGTATATGTATAGAAGAAATGAAATGTTAATGACTTCTCCATCTATGTTTCTATATCTTTTAGCTTTTCCTACTAGTTTTCTTCTGCCCTTCAGAGTGCTAATTGTGCCTGTAAAAGTCCAGGAAATTTGTGTCATAAATAGTTTCTGCCTATTATAGCCAATGAAACACATATTGAGACAAATATATGGGACTGAATCGCAAGTTATTTCACTGAAGTCAATGGGGTTACTCTGCATTTTGATTTCGATTTGGCAAAGCATGTGGTCTAAAGTTGGTCTTGGAGACGGGAATAAAATTAAACACATGCATATGTACTTGTCTGGGGCTTTTTTTTAAAAAAAAAAATTGATTCCATACAGGGAGCAGAATTTAGCTAAATATATTTAATACCATTTCCTTCTGATTTTCATCACTATAGATAATAGCTTGTATTAGGAAAAGTGTACCATAACTATCATGTATTTGACAGAGAATGGGCAAATAGAAAATACTGATGCTGCACTTGAGTCAGTAGTCGTACCGATTTTGATGGTCAGGTTATTGCCATCTGGCTCATAGGTTGGAAAATAATATGCTTTTCTGTGTTAACTACTTAAATTTGTATTCAGGAGGAAAAAAAAAAATCCTCTAGTTTCTCAGGTGTTCAGAAGTGCTACCATTTCTTTGCCATTGCCTGTTCCCCAGTATTTTGGGTGTGTCACCCTCTTTGGTGGGTATGTTTGACCCTTAAATCTCAGTTGGTCTTTTTATTTTATTCATGTGGTACTCAATTGTGTGCATGTGTGTCTTTAAACAAGGACACCTGCATAAAAAAATGTCTATCCTCATTAGATCCATTTTCTCAATTAAATTCAAGTTTCTATGTCCAAAAGGCATAAATCTGGGTATCGATTTAGTCATAAAATAATGAAACTCCCAGCAGTCTTCTAAACCCATTTTACTTGGATGAGCGTATAAGCTTTTAAAATATCAAGTTATTCCAGTATTTAATACACATAACTGCTTCCAGAGGTCTGAAGGCAATAAGGCATATCTTCCCCACTCCATTTGAAGCGCTACAGTTAAAGCTAGCCAGTCCCTCACTACTGGTTTTAGGGCTTTTGACAATTTTATTCAGTGTGAGTTTGATACTTTCTCAACAGGGGCTATATCCCCCGAAGCCAAAATCAATAACCTATCAAATCAAAGCTCTATAAAATACCAATGGGCTCTTGGTGTTTTGCTCCCATAAATACAATTCAGCTTAACTCTACCCTTTCAAAACAGGCTAACTCTACATTTACTGGCCTCTTCCACCAAGTTAACTGTATCGTCAACGTGTACCTCCAAAGATCTCATTTTAGGCAACAAACAATGACTTATTCCTTGTAAAGTAAAGAATCAAAACCAATTCCACTTACTTGTATTCAGGGGACAACTCTGAATCCCTTTTTTCCGAAAGGGACAGTATCCTGCTGCGCCAGTGCATCCTTTACCTTGTTCAAAGGACAGGGCCAGCTGAGCAAGTATAACCTCTGCGTGGAGATAGCTGGAATCTGGGTAAAGCATTTAAGTTATTTCAGGTTAAACTGAATTTCACAGATCGATGTTGGTAAACAAGCTTTAAGGTACACTGGCCTCTTGCTCAGCCCTGTCTATGCTCAGGGCAGTTCGAAAATAGGGAAAGAATGCTAAATTGAAGCAAATTTTTAAAAATGCCAGTGTGTTTTATTTGAATCTTTTCCAATCCTCACACACATGCTGAAGTTGCTGCCTGATAAAAGCAAATCTCAGGGAGAGGAGCATTTTATGAGCTAAGAAACCTTCTCTTCTACTGCAAAGTTAAGTGTAACGGTGCAAGGAGTAGCTCACCTTGCTAAATCAAAACAAATCCTGCATGCAATGTTTTTCCCCAGCTGGCAGAGTTTAGCAAATAAACCTGCCTTGCATAATATAACAAACATTCTGCTGATAACTCGGAGCAACATTTCAGAGTCAGTGGGTTTGCGAGGTGTTTGATCTGCTGATGCAGCCCCTGTTCCTTCCCTTTCCTTGCTTGCCCTTAGCACCAGAAAGCTCAGCTCACTTCCATGCCATTCCAGGACTTACACGGCTACACAACTGGAGCGAAGGACCCTTAAGGACCCTTACTGCTGGCTCTTTTCAAATGATTTCAAAAGAATTGAACTGTCAGGGTTCACTGAAACTGCACATAGAGAAACCTGAAGTAACACGAGGATGAATTATCCTTCAAATACAAGTATTTTGATTATTGATGAATATGAAAAAGAATTTCTCCTAGCAGTTTCTTATATACAATCTTGAGTCCTGTTCAGCAGCAAAACCAGTTTTTAAATACAGTCTTGAGCTCAGCATGTAAAAAACTTAAAGTGTGGCCACATTTCAGATGCGGTTGTATACCATAAATCAAAATCAATGCCAAAAACTTTCATTCAGATGAGTGTCTTTTGGTTCTGCCACCTTCTCCCTGATTAATTCTTCTCCGCTAAATATAGCGAGGTGGTTGCTAAATTTTTTTTCTCCGGATGACATTTACGTAGTTTCCCCTACTGCAAACATCACAGGAACTTATTTATGTATTGATCCCTCCAGTGTCCTCCAAAAAACCAGTTCTTTAATACTACATTATTCCAGACAGGTCCTTATATTCTTGGCTCTGTTCTACAAAATTAGTAAGTGCATTTTCTTTTATGTTAATTAAAAAAAAAAAGTTAGAGTCATTGTTCAGGCCCAGTAAGAACATGTGGCATAATCTCCTTCCGCTATTAATTTCATCTCTGTAGCCAGCAAGGACGATGTCCAGATTTGGAGGGCTGAGCAGCTGGCGAGCAGGACCACGACCTTTGTTTCGTGACATCTCCTTCTTCGACCCCTGCTTTCTGGTCACCAGAGAGCTGATTGACTGAGCGCGCAGGGAAGTCCATTTTTAGTACGGTGGACCGGAGCACGGCGTGACAAACTGTGATGTCTGAGTTTTGCGTTACACCATCTGGCCTGCCATTTCCAGAGCCTCACATCAGAGCCCTGATGATGTATGTTTAAGCTTGGCACTATCATTTATCTTGTATCTTGTGTTTAAACAGATGCAAGCTGAATATAACAGAAAAGGAGACCTTGATGCAGGAGTCGCTGCAGAAATCGATGCTCTTGAGCTGTCTTCAGACTCCAAGATTAAGCATAAAACCTGACAGGGAGGATATGTATTAAAAAATACGTGTTGACAGAATGATTTAACTAATATTTTAAAGGCAAAACATCAACTGAATTTCCATATCATTTATAACGTTAGTGAACTAAGCACTACAAAGCAGGCTATCCCCTTCTGTCACCATCATCTTATTCGCAAATTTATTTTACAGATCAAGAACATTTTAATAAAAGGAAGCTTTGGGACCTGATTTTCAGGTGCTGTAAATCAACCCAGCTACGCGGGTAGCACCGGCTTAAGCCACATTAACGAAGCGACGCCCATTTGCATCAGCTGAGGATCTGGTTCTTAATTCTGATACAAGTTCTTGTACACGGAGATAACTTGCTGCCTCACCAGGAATACAAGACCTCAATGATTCAAATGAGCCATGGCAATGCCGGGGGTGGGAACGCATGACTGTGGGGTCTGAAGCAGTTGTGCTCATTGGCCCAGGAGGAGGGGAGGAAAGGAGCGGGGTCTGCCCTGCGCCCCGAGGCCGGGCGGCAGTGCTGGGTGTGGGGTCCCCACTCTCCCGGCCATGCTGGGCTCTTTTTTCCTTCATCCCACGTTAAAATACACATCTCCTCCTGGATCTAGCTCAAATAAATCAGCAAATCCAACGGAGGAGTATTTCGCACCAGCTTTGAATTCGGCCCCCTGAAGCCTAGATTAAGTTCAGCAAACTGGAGAAATTCAACTAATTACAATGCTTAAATTAGCAGTCCAGGTCTGCACTCCTAATCCACAAAAAGAGGTAGGCACAACCAGAAGGGGGTGCAGCACTTTTAAGATCCAAAACATATCTTAAATGAGGGGTGCAAACCTCGCTTCACTGACAGCATAAGGTGTGCTGTATCTCAGACACCGGGGCCCCGACATCCGAAAGAGAAAATATCCCAGGGCAAACAAGCTGATTGATGCAGGCAAATATGAACTCCTGGGAAAAAATCACTGGAGATTGAAAGGGGAAGAAAACATGTTGAACTGAACAAAATAAGTAGGTAAATGAAATGTGGATGGTTTGCGAAGACTGCACTGTACAAAACCCAGCTGTGTCACCCTCTTAGTCCCTCAACATTGCTGTAAGCGCCATCAGTGCTTCCACAAAGTCCATGGGACATCCCGGGAGGTGCTGAGACCGGACTAGGAGCAGCCACGGTGGTGGGGGGACGAGGCAGCAGCCCCCGAGCGACAGGCAACCGGCAGCACCTCCTGAGCAGACAATTTTCAACCCTTATTAAATTGTGAGCGCTTTATTTTGTGAATGGAGCGGTACTTTTATTGCATGCACAATTAGCCTTTCATATTAACAACTTCCTAGCAACTCTGTTGCTTAAAATAGGGACTTACAGTGCAAGCTTTTATCTTATATAATCCCTTAGAAAAAGATAGCTCAGACACCTTTTGGGGGTTTTAAACATCAAACCTTCAGCTTGAGACCTGTCTTTATCAAAGGAACTAGCAGCTCTATCTAGGGTTTATGTTCTTTAGAGGAATTCCAAATTGCCTGTTTTTTATAGACTACCTACATAACAACCTCCTACAGTATTTAAATTTTTGTAATTTTCTATTCCTAATGTGATCTTCACATTTAAATGCACACGGAGTATTTTATATTTATCTATTTAATATCATAGTTATGTCTTTCTTTAAATGCCTGTTATTCAACAACTTATTAATAGTGAACTGGTTGGTTTTTTTTTTCAAACAGAAGCCATTTAAATTTAGTTAGTTTATGGTGATTTCTTGTATCTTTTCAGCCAGGATAAAATCCTTAATAGCCTAGAAGACTGTATTTATAAAACATACTTGACTATTTAACCTCAGATGTATCATCATTATGAGAGAACTAAAGCGTTTTTCCTGACTTTTCTTTTCACGGATATTTCATTGTTACGCATTAATAAATGTGGCTCCTCTGAAACAGCCTGGCTGTTTATCACCAATCCTTAAAAATTGTTTTGGCATTAAAAAAACAAGTTAAGTTCTCCCCCATGAAGTACTTCGGGAAGCTGTCCCAAAGGCAAAAGTTATGTCAGAGCTGTGCTTCCCTCGGCTGTCACTGCCGTGGGGTCCCGATACAGCAGTCACTCGGCCAGCAGCTGCCATGGCCCCATCCACCGCGGTACAGAGTGCCCCGGTGCCTGGGCTATCCATGTGGGGTGAGTGGGGTGACCGTGGCTCTGAGAAATGTCATCTTGTTAGCCAAGACTATCTACTGCCTCCTAGGCAGGAAAAGATAAGGGGGGAGAAACCAGGCCTGGTGTCATTTAGCATCACACTCACCCCCGCAACCTTCTTACTCCTCTGGATTTGCATTTTGGTGCACAGGCGGGTCATAATCCAGAGCGAAACTTTTGCTGTACTTGAAGAGCAGAAATGCTCACAGGGTTTCAAGAACGTCCTTGGCCACTGCTCTGCATGGGGCCTCTGGAGGCACGTGGCAGTGAAACGTGTGTTTTCCTGACAAACTCTGGCATGCTCAGAGAGGAAGAGATGAGGGCTGAGAGGGAAACGGAATCAGCCAAAGTGTTGTTCATACTGACCTGCACAGGGTCATCTGTGGTAGCTCCAGTCAATGATGTCATGGACTTCACGCATGTTGTTGACTCCGGAGGATCTTCCAGGCAGGAAGAAGGTGACCCACTCACTTCTGGTGGGTGCCTGAACATCATTACTCTGAAACAGGCTGGCCAGGGGGAAACGGAAGGCTCCCCAAGGACGAGGACAAGCCTGCATTCCTGCTGGGCCCACAACATCGAGTGATGTCTGAGAAAGGTTTGGCTGTACAGGTAGCCCTGAGTGCAGGGAGGGCCTCGAACCTGGAGCATCACACCCACCGCTTTGGGTCGTCCTCCTCCCTGCAGGACCTGAGCCATTCACAGATCATGCAGCTCCTGGCCTTCTCCCTTGCTATGGGTACCTAACAGCAACCTTCAAGGGGTCCTTTTCTTCCTTTTTATTTATCCACCAAGCATGCTTTGCAAGGGCTAGCTTACATTTGAGCAGCAGTGCGTCCGGAGGTCTACGCAAGGCAGCTCAGCCACCAGAAAAGTTAATATGTGCTTTGCATTTGCCGTCTCTAATTACAGGAGGGAAGGAGTGCAGGTACAGCTATGCCTGCCTCTGCATGGGCCACTTTGACTATTCCAAAGCTAATTAAATATGTCTCCTGTATATAAAATATATCATCTCCAGATAACAGCATACTGTTAAATTCTTCATCTTATTAAAAGCTTGCATTAATGCTTTTGCAACATAAATTTTAACTGTGGACAGGTACTATTTGAGGAGCCTGACAATAGGACTGACCTAGATTAGGCTGACAGTGCCAAAAGATATATCACCTCTAGCTGTCTGGGAGAGAAGAAGGATGAGGAATACATTCTCCATTATTGCTTAATGCTGATGTGCCGGCATTATCTCCAGAAACCCAGTGTTGCTTCGCCTTCTGCTCTCTTGGTACGGTAGGTGGCTATACCATGCCGAGGAACAATATTCTCTGCTTGCCGTCTCTTATTTCCCATCTTATAACTCAGCTGCAGAGAGATTTAACGGTGCATTGGATAATGATTTTAAAGCCGCTGATAAGTCCCCCTATAGTTTACAAAATGATGGGAGAAGTCGGATAATTCTGGGTGGTTGGGTTTATGCAGTAAGTTCTCGCAGGCATTTAGGTCAGGGCTGTCGTCTGTACAGGAGCAGAAAGAAGTCTGCCTGTACCAACACTCAAGCTTTTGCAAATTAAATCTTCTCTAACATTTCTTGGGCTCTTCTGCTAGGCCTGAGCAAGCAAGGGGAAGTGATGACAGGTTTAGAAACCACAGGGAGTTTCACCACATAGGGAACATTTTGTTCTTTTAGTATCTGTGCACAAAGCTGATTAGAGATCTTTTCAAGGCATCCTTGTACAAAAAGGAGACAGCAAGTGGCTTCATAAAAAAAACCCTTATTGCCACACAACTTCTAATGCAGAAAACAAGATGACTGTCGAAGAGCAGCAATATTTTTCACATGCATTACTGAATATTCAAAAGATATGAAAATAGCTTTAAGAGTCTAAGAAAATAGAATTTCCAAATATTAATAGGAACTCTGCCATTGATTTTGGCACAGAGCTTGCACTGACATTGTGAGATTGCTCAGCCTTAGACACTTGATTGACACAGTGATGGCTCATTCAAAGTGTATGCAAAGTCAGTGCAACTGTATTAGGCTTTTCTCTTGACTTCAGGTTTTTTAACTTTTTCCATTGACATCCCAAGGGCCATTGTATTGACAGAATAATACATTTGTTGCAATGCGGGTGTATGAGAGACTTTTCTTTTGGGGAAGGGGGAAGGGAGGACTCTCCCACTGCTGTCCTCCTGGATGAAGAGCTCAAGGTACAGTGAATGAGGTGCAGCCACAGAGTCTCCAGCCCATGAAATTATTTTTGGACTAATTGGTGGGTTGTGCACTCAAAAATTCAGTGAAAACCTGTGGGAGCTCCCTCTACAAACCTGTGCCTCTGAAAAGAGGACTTTATATGTATTCTGCTATTGGGATGATGGGTCAAGGATCACTTGTGGAGCCACACGTCTTTAAGAGTTGACTGTGGTGGTTCCCAGAGCTGGCTCAAACCTCCTCAGCAGGACAGAAAAACCCAACATTGACATCTCCCAGAGGACAAAACTACTTCCCAGGACAAGGGTGCCATTTAGCACATTTCCTTCCCACATACCCAGCAAGTCACCTGCTGGAGCACAGACCCATCCCTTCCCCAAGCAGTGAGCTCAGGCCCTGGCAGGGGCTCAGTGACTAAGATACCAAGGCAGGCAAAAGTGGCCTGTTCCAGAGGAGGGAAAAAAAAATACTCCATTGCCACCTGCTTTTGCTATACAACAGGGTGAAAGACAAAGAAAAGGAGGAAAAAATGATGGAGGAAAGGCCTCTCTAAGGGAAAAGTTATTCCCCAAACACTGGGACAATAAAATAAAACTTATTGTATCTAGGGACTCTGTCTGATAAAAAGAAAATTCAGTGCCAAAGCAAAACTGATGATTGGAAACACAGCGAGCAAGAACAGGAGGGGTCTCAGGATCACTTCCTCGGCAGAAGTAAATGGCTATAACTGCGTTGGATTTAATACCAGACAAGACTATGTCAGGGATCTATCAAAAATGTCCTGCAGAAACAGATGTTTCCAACCACTGAGAGATATGGACAAGAGTCTCAGTTACCCTAAACCCCTCTCATGCTCTTCTAAATATATACCCATCGTATGCCCTTTAAAGTGTGAGAATGATGCAAGACAGACTTTACGTGTATGCAAGTCTTATCCTGGATTTTTACAGGGAAAAGCATAATTTATCATTAAACTTTTTCCCAGCAGTTCCACTGGCTGTGGGTATTCACCTCCTCATTTTGGAAGGTACATACAGAAATCTGTCTAACTCAAGGAATAAAAATGAAAACTGACAATAAACCGTCATAATCTGCTTGATCAGCTGGAGCACAGGAATAAAAAATGCTACCTCTTAAAAGAGCAGTCTGAATTATCTTGATTTGTACATAGAAATAAGTGACAACAACTTCTAGATAGCACCACTTCCTATCCGCATATTTAAACTTAAAAGTCAAGGTTGAGTGAAAAAATATTGCTGCCTTAAAAGATAAATATATTACTGTATTAGCTATAACAGGGATATGTGCTACTGCATAAATATTTAAATTCAGATTTGGAAACTATATATTTTCAAGAAACCAAGGCCAATAAATATTGGATTACAAATCTGTATTTACAATTTCCTTTAAAAAACCCCAAACTTATGATTTCTGTTTCACTGAACTGGGGCGGTAATAATTTGTCCACGTTGTACAAATGCTTGCTTTGCACTCTATTCTCCAAGCTAACATTTCCCATTTCCTTTTAACTACCAGAAAAAGTGAAAACATTGCCCTAAAATATTTCCATTCAAATTTCCTAGATTAAATCACATGCTTTTAAACCTCACTCAATGACCAAGACACTTTTCCTGCAGCACTCCAACCCAGCTAGTTGAGGGGAATGAAAAGCAATTGAGTTGCGCTAATAGAGCAACGCTAGTTTGAAACAGATAAACCAGAAATGCTGCACAGTAGGCAGGTGACAGAGCCCATTGCCAAAAGACATCCCTGAAAGAGGGATCTTAGCAAATTTATAAAAAAAAAAGGGGGGGGGGTCTGTGAGGAAGAGACTGTTGTGCGTAATTAGAGTGGAAAGGGCTTGAAACGTCTTACATTTTAAGACACGCACCAGCCTGTAAAGAACACAAGCAAGGAGGAGGCATTTCGTTTGGCCTGCTCTTTCGTTTTGACCTCCTGTAAAGATTACTGCATTTAGCTCCAGGGCAGCCTTTACAGGTCATTTTTACCTAGAAAATTAGGCCTCCATAGCCTGGGGTCTCATATGATCTGACGGTTCCTACATTAATTACTGAAGATGGGGTTCTTCCCTTCTTGCTCAGGTAAGCTGCTGTTGGTCTCTGAAGGTGCAGACTTTGAATCAGAGGATTTGTAGCTGTGTCAGGGCAGGAGTCAGGAAATGATAAGCCAGGAGTATCAAAGAAAAGACTGAAAATTAACTTGGCAAGTACCACGGTACTAAAAGTTTAACATACGCAAAGGATGTTTTTATAAATTTTAGGAAGAATATAGACTCCAGCCACGTGAATTACATGGAACAAAATGCTTATGAAGGGCTAATAGTAAGTCAAGGAAGAAAATAATCTGGTCTTCCTATCCTGCAAATCTACATCTGCAATCGTTCAGGCTGGGTTAAGGTCCCAGAGGGGTGAAAAATCATATCATGGAACCTGCGGAGTCCTGTCCCCTCGTGCTGGACCCCTACGTTAGTTCATGTGGGGAGCCAGCACCTCCACGCAGGCATTAGAGGAACGGTGAAATCCACCCTAGCACAGCTGATGGCACGAACTGCACATCGCTCTGGATTTCAGAAAACGATTGCTGGTTTTAGTTGTTCTTTTTGGGTGGCTGCCCAAGAGAATTGATTGCCAGAGAGCAAAGGCTTGGGCTCACTGTGAATCAGGAGCTAATAAAACGTCTCAAGGGACAGGTGAAGGCATGCCAATTGTTTCTGAAAACGTAGGCTTTTAAACATGACATGACTACCAAAAAAAAAAAAAGGAGGAAGAAAGAAAATAAGAAATAAGCCTTGTTCATAAAAAGCACAATAAAAATATCAGATTTCAGGGGAAAAAAAGAAAAGATGGATTTTTTGCAAAATCCCACTAGAAAATGATCTAATTTTTGAGCACCTATAATGCTGAGTCAAATATATCAGACTTTTCTTTTTTTTTTTCACTGGGAAAACCTAGTTATCTTTTACATTCCTCTCCTTTACGTTCTGCAATTGACTGTTGTGGCAATATGGTAGAGCTCTTGCCCATTACTGGACCATCAATGACCGCACCAAAAGAAATCACCACAGATGGTTAGCGCCTTGACCCAAAGGGAAACATAAATGACAAAGAAGTTTTAAGAAGCCTTGGGATACATTCAGTTTTCACTAATTTAAGCTACTTTACCACTCTCTCCAGCAAGCTTACCTCAGCACTGACAGCCCACTGTGTTCACGTGAAGCGCTGACATCATGTCCGTAACTGTAAAATCAACTTTGACAACACATCTGGCTCTCTGGGATGCAGCAGGCTGACCACTGGCTTTCCAAATCCTCCCCTTCTCAGGAAGTTTTCACACTTGTTCATTAATACTTAGCTTAAAGGGCAAGTTGCTGCCCACTAGTGTGTGGACAGCATTTTTAATAAATAATGCATATAGTGTAATGAGGGCAATAAAGGCCAAGGTAAAAAATGTAAAACATTTTAATGGGATGTCTTGATGAAAGCTTCCTATCACCTTCTCTAAATACTTTACTAATGATCTTCTAGCTTGTGGGGATTATTTTCTTTTTTGTTAGAAACAAGTTCATAATGTACTAATAATATGCTGCTAATTGATGAAGTAGCAGAGTTCAGATGTGTTTTTCCAGCTCTTCTCACTGAGTAAATGCGCTTACACCCCACATCGAAAGCTCCAGTAGGGTGTAAGTGGTACAAGCACAAGGTCTTCTTCAGGTCTGCTCTGCCTGGGAGAATTGCAGCCTCTCAGCACTAGGGTGGATTCCAGTTTTCAGGGATGGAATATGGAATAATGAAGTGAAATAATAGCATTAACCAATACCTAATTAACACACAATCTATTTAATTTCTAGCTCCACCATTAGGTTACTATTACAGTATATTTAGTCGGCCTGTGTAAAACCGCATTATGGCAGCTTTTCAGAGTCAGGCTATTCACAGGCCATTTGCAATTTTCATTTCTCTTCTCTCTTTAATGTCATAGACTTAACTTCATGAAGGTTTAAAGCAGGTTAGTGCAGAAGATTGACGATTACAGCCTAATAGGTTTTTTTTTTCTTGGCCCTTCAACACTGTATTAGAAGCCTGTACAGATTCAGAGCAGCAATGTGTCTGTCTCCTCCTGGCCCCCCAGATAAGGGGGAGCAGTGTTTTAGGTAAGAGGAACTGGGATTTCAGGCAGAGCTATGTGTTTCTCTGCTAGGCACCAAAGTGTTTAATTTATTTGGATACTCAGGCATGTAAACAGGGCCAGTGCCTTAAACCTATTGTCCATGAGAATACCAAGAGTCCCATCCACTGTGGGAGGACTTCACATCCAGTGCAATGCACGTGTTACATCTCTCTTCTATTCCTACCTCAGCTCCTGTTGGGCTTGTGGCCAAGGGTACACATCATGGACAAGTGTGCAACTCCAGTTCTGCATCCCACTAGGTCAAAACACCATGCTTCCTTCTGATCAAGAAGCCATCTGCATGCAAGCTCCTGCTCGCACCTGGGACCAGCACAGTTCATCTGCTACCAGGTATTTCCCCCATGCACCGAGCAGCACGGACAGAGCAGCACAAACAGGTCCACTGCTGCAGTGAGCACTGAAGGGAAGAGTCTGTGAATGCAGGGCTGGATTCCAGACCAGGCAGGTGGTGCTGGGGCAAGGGTTCAAGGCATGCACATTGTGGATCAGTCCCTCAGTAAGGTCTGGGTCACATACATTCACAGTAGACTTTTCTGTCTGCACCAAGCCTGACTTGATATTATGGTCACAGCTACGGTCAGCAGCTGAGACCTTGGGCAGTCACAGTCCCCTGCACTTCCCTGCCAAGAAACCCAGCAGCAATGGTCCATATACTTAGTTGCTAACCTCAGTAAATCATTCAAAATACTGCCTAGCCCATAATATAAAGGGCAGCTGTGGTTTAGTAAGGCGCTCAGGCTGGGCAGAGCAGAGCTGTCTGTGTTACCTCAAGCTAGAAAAGGATGAGTTTTCAACAGACCTCCTCAGGATATTTTAATTTGTGTAAGTGCATTCAAAGCATGAAAGCAGACGGACAATATGTGAATTATGAACTAATTGGGGGAAGATGGAAATGAGAAGGTAAATTTCATTTACATTATCTCCCTTTTTACGCTTGCTAAGGTCTAAGGTAAAGGCTTGGTCTCTTTCTGGTCCATAAAATATGGATTGCTATTTTCAAACTACATCAACACTGCTAATAGCCATTCCCATTAGTCAGCCGTATAATAGCATTATGATGCTATGAAATATTGACATGATAAAACAATGTAAGCCAGAGGTTACTGACAGTGCACACTCGGATATTGACAAATAAATGCAGATTTTTTAATGCACTCCTTTTGCCACCTTTCTACCTGGCTGACAGTATATAGAAAATGTTTTTCCAGATCCTTCACTCACTATTGCTAATGCCTGTTGATGGCAGAGCACCACTGAAATTAATAGGGCTACTCCCTCTGATGTTTTCTAATGTGGAAAAAGAATTCAGAAATTTGGATAAATGGGGCCAGCACTGACGATTTTATATCTCAGCCAACGCAGTGTGAGGGAGGCGAGATGGGGGTGGAGGTGCAAGAAGCCAACCAAGAAGATGCAAGAAGGGGAGCACAAAGTGGTAGACCTGGTGCTCCAGCACCTCTTTCTTGCACCCACACACCTTCTCTGGAAGGGAGCTGCCCTGTACTCTATCTGCTTCACCAGCTAGCTGCAAAGTCGTATTTCTGCAAAATAAATATACATAAACATATATCCAGCTACCTCAAGGGAATATTCTATTGGGCATATTAAATATTAAAATCATTTCTAACACCTGTTTAGTGCCTAATTTTCCACCCTAAATCATACTTGCAGTACTTTTTATTTTGTTGGGTTTAGGCAAATTTCATGTAACACTTGGTGATACGATACAGAAGAGAAGGCAAAGCCTATTTTTCCAGAAATAATGATTACTGATCCCCTACTAGAATGTATTCCAGAAACATTAACTTAGAAATTATTCATTTAACAGAAATCATACCCTCTGTACCAAAGGATCCCATTTATTAGTGCTTTCTTTACCTCTTGTCTTATAATTATACACATTTTCACCCTTCCTCTGAAACCAAAACATGTCCACACAAAATTTCAGACATGGCCATCTCTATTTTCCAGTGACTCCAGTGATGCCTCCTCATTTACAGCTCTATGTCCCATCACAAAATGAGATAAAGACTCTTGCCAGGTGACAGTACTTTGTTCACTGGTGTTTGCAGAGCAACTGGACGTTCTCAGATCCTAAGGTCTTGTCCTGCACGTCGTTCAGGCTTCCTTTGTACCAAGAAGAGCCTAGCACAGTTTTGTGTTTCTCCTGGAGAACGCGTCTGCTGGACTCACTCTCCACCTCCCAAGAGTCCAGCCTAGGACTGAGCTCTTCTCATTCCTCCTACCCATCTGTTTTAATGATGACTAATTTCCACCGCACATAAATCACAAGCTCTCCCTGGTTTTCCTGGAAGAATCCTTATTCTGTGGTACATACCTCCTTATCTATTCCTGTAACCAGCTGTCCTTCCTTTGATGGTTTCTACCAGGATTGCTACACAAAATCCCCAAACTGTATAAATCCTGTTCTGTGGAAATGTGGTAATTTTGCCACCAGGGTATCCAGCCCACTCCTGAGATGACAGGACCTGTGGAAGGGTCCCTAACAAGCGCTGGCTTTGATGTTGTCTTCCCACGTGCGCTGTCACCTCATATCTGAGGCTATACGTACTGCAGGGGGGTACGACAAGGGCAGCCTGAGGAGAGCTTGTCTGGTGGGGCTCGTTCCAGGATGACGCCTGTTTCTGGTCTCCATTATCTGCAGAAGTCAAACAGAGGACGTGTCAGTGCGAGCTGATGGGTAGTGCTGAGCTAAGGAGAACACAGCCGTGTCTGAACAAATACAGCTCCTGTGTGCCTTTAACAACTTACACTTCACAGGCAAGGTCTGGAGAACACAGGAAATTTCACGACCAGATGCTGTCTTCCCTACCTGCAGACAGAGACCACACATGGGAGAGCAGCGGCACCGGCCGAGGGAGGGAGGGAGGGACGGGGTGGCTGCTCACCTCCTGCGTCCTGGCATTGCTGGGACGATGAGCTCTCCTTGTGCTTCCCACCAACATGTGACACACCCTCTTGCTTCAGATACAAAGCATAGCTTTTGGTTATGGAGGCGCATAGATGCTCCCAACCTCTGTGTAATTAAAACAAGAATGAAACCGAGAAATGGGATCAATGAAAGGAACAATACAAAGAGAAACAAGGGGATATGCCTGCTCCTCACCTATGATGATGAAGCCATGAAATGCATCCCTTGGTTGTGCCCACATTACAGGGTGCCACTACCATCCCCACCTGCTAGGCAGGGCTCTGCCTCTGGGCTGGAGAGGCAGAGATCTCATGGTGCAGTGAGCCCCTCAGCGGGGCTTGAAGTGGGTCATTGTGATGGGAACATAAGTCCCCCCAACAGGCACAAGTGCCTGCTAGAAATATGCTGCGGGTCACAGCCCCACATCCAAATAGGCTCTCCGGCTAGCCAAGGATATCCGAAGGCATAGAATCATAGAATCACCTCGGTTGGAAAAGACCCTTAAGATCATCGTGTCCAACCGTTAACCTAACCCTGCCATCCCACTACTAAACCATGTCCCTAAGCACTTCATCTATCCTTCTTTTAAATACCTCCAGGGATGAGGACTCCACCACCTCCCTGGGCAGCCCATTCCAGAGCCTGACAACCCTCTCGGTGAAGAAGTTTTTCCTAATGTCTAGCCTAAACCTGCCCTGGTGCAGCTTCAAACCATTCCCCCTCATCCTATCGTCTGTTACCAGGGAGAAGAGGCCGACCCCCACCTCACTACAGCCTCCTGTCAGGCAGTTGTAGAGGGCGATCAGGTCTCCCCTCAGCCTCCTCTTCTCCAGACTAAACACCCCCAGTTCCCTCAGCCGCTCCTCGTATGCCTTGTGTTCCAGACCCCTCACCAGCTTGGTTGCTCTCCTCTGGACATGTTCCAGCAAGGCAACGTCTTTCTTGTAGTGAGGGGCCCAAAACTGAACACAGTATTCCAGGTGTGGCCTCACCAGCACCGAGTACAGGGGCACGATCACTGCCCTACTCCTGCTGGCCACACTATTCCTGATACAGGCCAGGATGCCATTGGCCTTCTTGGCCACCTGGGCACACTGCTGGCTCATATTCAGCCGGCTGCCAACCAGTACCCCCAGGTCTTTTTCCACCAGGCAGATTTCCAGCCACTCTTCCCCAAGCCTGTAGCGCCGCATGGGGTTGTTGTGACCCAAGTGCAGGACTTGGCACTTGGCCTTATTGAACAAGCAACAGTTTGCAATGGTGACTGTTGTAGTGCTGTAAGGCTGATAGAAATCCTGGAGAAAGCTTACATCGCCACTAATTGCAACCATTTTCCTTGGTCTTATTCAAGAGACAGCTCATGAGGACAGGCCCTCAAAAATAGGCCTTCCCCTAAGACTTGACATTGCTGGGGTTTAGCACAGGTTTAAAACCTTGCTCAGAGTAGGAAACGATTCTTAGAAAATGCTCTCCTGAGTTAGCCCTTTGCTGATCTGGCTCCTTACCTGAGCAATGCTTAATAGCCATAAAGTGGCAGAAAGCTTTCCAAGTTGTGCGCTGCGTTGCTGAGCTGGTGGGTCAAGCCTGGGCAATTAAAAACGCAGTCAGAAAGAAGTTTTCAGCCACACCAGATAAGAGAAGTGATATGCAAAGCAGTTGCTTGTCCTTACTATTTACCTTGGTTTAGAAGCTGATGGCAACCCTCCAAAGAAATGAGTTTAAACTGAACACTGAACTCAGTTTAATTAGTTTTAAGGTATTGACACCACAGCAAGAACCATCAGACAGAACTTCAGTGCTTGATCAAACATACAGCTTTATCTGTGTCCGATGTGAGGCTTTTGCTGCCTAAACCTGAAAACTTCTTATCATTTAATGGCTTGGCTCGAAAGAAAGCTAATTTGGGATGGTAAGTGGATTGACTGACCAATTTGTGTTTTAAGACTAATCCACACGCGCTGTACTTCACAGTGCTCCTTGGTGAACTCCTCACCTTGCTCTGAAGCTTTCTGTATAAGCTATCTTCTGTGACAAGTGCAGGGAGATGCAGTGAAGAGTTAAAAGTGAATCTCCTGCCTCTTTGAACTGTTTTCTCAGTACTGCGTGTACACAGATACACTTTTGATGTGTTAACTAGAAAATCTGACTGAAAAAGAACAAAGCAGCTGTCACTGAAAGGAAGACACTGACGAAGAACCACACAGCCTTTTATTGAAGAACTGTCAAGATTGATCCTACAGCACTCAGTTTGTCTGTAGTATTTATCAAAGACCTAGATCAGATGAAGGAAATTAAAAAAAAATAATAAAATTCTATCCACTGGACATTTATAAATGGTATCTGAAATTACATTACATTTAAAACACCTATGAGAATGGGTTTTTTAATAGTTCAGGGACTGGAATATAAGCTCACTGGCATTTTTCACAAGTCTTGGAAAATAATAATTTGTCATTGTTAAGCAAACCCACTTAATTGCTTGCAAAGTTTTAAGTAGCAGACTTGATTAAAAACCATTCTGTGCTAATAAATAAATGAACTCATAGAAAGTTCAAAATCTCTGGCCTCTGAAAGACAAGCAAAGCATGCAGTGCATCCTCCTAAGGACTGACAGACCATTGCACAACAAGAACTCAAAACAAGATCAGGGTGTAAGTATGCCAGAACCTCCCCAAACATCTGGGTAGGATGCAGATGGCCACAGGGGCAGAGGGATTAAGGTCACACAAGGAGGCCTTTGGATAGTGAAATCTGCAGCCCTACTGCAAGGCCAGCTGCTAATCGAATAGCCTTGCTGGCCTAGGGATGAAGCACAGAATATAATTTTGGAAACTTGGGTGATACTTATCTCACAGGGCTGGAAATGACTGCCATAGAAAGGATATTAAATGCCAAAAGCCACTCTGGATTAATATCTCAGGTCCTGGTCCTGCATTGGGCTCCTCAGGGGAACCAGCACTCTCTGCTGGGTAGCACAGCAAAACCTGTGGTTACTATGTGGTATCTCTTGGCAAATGCTGACAGGTTAATGATGAAGATTCTGGAGATATCTGAAACACAGAGGCAACAAGACAAGCTCATCTCCATCAACCTCTCTTTAAAAGTAACAAAAATACCGTCCTTTCTTCCAAAGAGGCAATTGCTACACATAGACCTATGAAGTACTACCCAAGAGTTGCTGATTAACATTCAAATTCTACTCATCTACATACACACACACACGCACTTTGGGAGTGCAGGACAGACTAGACTTTCTGTCAGTGATGGAAATGGAAGTTGCACTAAGGATATGTGGAAGCCCAAATAAAAAAAAAAAATTGTTTTGTGGCATTTCCCTTTGTGGAGAAGTACCAGCAAATCCTGGAAATGCTGGTGGGTTATTCTGCATCCTGGGCATTGCTTCTTAAGGGCTACAAGAGTGGTTGCTGGCCTTTCTTTAGCCAAGGCTTACCTGAAGAAATCAGGAAGAAATCGGGACCACATCAGGTCCAGCTCCTTACACCACACTCACACATTTTTCACTCATGATGGTTAATGCCCCATAGCTAGTGAGGCTGCCAACATTTCCACCTCTCCTTCCAGTAGAGTAAACCCACGTCCCTGAACAGGATAGTGCACATGGCCAAGAAAGGCATATACATGGTACATCAAAGAACTGTCCATAGGGGTTCGTGCACACTCTCTTTGCACTGGCAAGCAAGATGCTTGCTAATAAGGTAGTCAGGCCTTCATAATTAATTCATGTGCCTACCGATGAGCACAGCACTGGCCTGCCCCTCCCCTGAGAAACGGCCCTGGGAGATGTGACAGTGGGTTAGGCAAAGCAGGGGTTAAGGAGTTGGATTGGGAATAGACGTGTGTCTCAGTTTGACAGTCATACGCTAACTGGGGATGGCTGAACAGATGCTCTCCGAATGCTAATGTCACTCATGGTGTTCTACTTTGGGCAGACTTTCTCCACCAGCACAAGTCATCTGGGAAACGGCTGAGCTTGGAGGAGCTGGTGGCCGTTCTCCTGGGGCGCTGGGGCTCTGCCCAGCCGGAGCTTACCCTGGTGCACATGGCCAGGCTAAAACCTTTTGCTCAAACATTATTTAATGCCTTAAACCAGCATTGCCCCTTTTTTGCCAGCCCTTGGCAAGGGGTGGATTTCTGTAAATCACCTGGGGATGGGACCTTTAGCCATTCAGATACTCTTGGAAGAATTAAAAAAGTACATTGGGCTTGCCACGTACACTGTAAAAGACATTTAGCAAGTCCTTAGCGAGCATATCTTCATCAATTTAGATACCAGTTCTGTATTCAGACTGGCTCCTGCTCAGACTCCTACTTTTGAAACACCTTTTGAAGCTGAAGGGTCTGTGCTATCAAAGCCAGTGCATGGTCAAGACCTCAAATAACAGGCTGCTTAGATCAAGGATGTATGTAGTGCCACGGGGCCCTGTGGCATTGTATAGTGATCATTAACAAGACTTACTTAAATTGCACTTGGAGAAAATATATATTTATATAAACTTTGAGCAGAAGACCCTGAAATTTTAAAATCACATTGGAGCTGCCCACTATAAGCAAAATAGCAGAGCTCTTCCTTAGCTCTACCCATGTAAACTTCCCTTGAAATTAATCCATAATTTTTCCAGGTGATTACAGAGATACGGGACTCTGGGTGCACAGGCAGAAGCTTGCTCACATAGGATGCTCTCAGTAGAGTAACACTGATTTACACCACTGAGAATCTGTCCCAGAGATTTTACTTTTTCTGAAAAACACTTCCCGCTGTGGCAGACATAACGCCATATCAAAGGCATGTGCTGTAATACACAATAAAGATATAGCTTTCATAATTTTCGATTACACTTCCTCTGCAATGATGTTAGTGAATCTCACCCAAAAGTAAATTATTCAGTGCAGATGATATAGAAATCGTTTGATGAGTGTCACTTTTCCATTTAAAGTTTTACCAAGATCTTCTTGGATAAGGGGCTCTTTTTTTCACATGACACATTTTATATTTTGTTTCTGTCCCTCACCTTCATTCAGCAGGCTGTTTCAACTTTTTAATATACTTTTCTAACAAAACATTGAGTAGCCATTCAACTAGGTCTATTCAGGGGAAGTGCTCATTCATTCAGCCAGAAATACTGATATATATGTTTTATTTAGTTTTAAGAATACTTTTTTTTTTTTAATTTTGAGAACATTGAAAGCTAGAGCCAAATACGAAACGGCAACCTTCTTTCAAGGCAGGCTTGGAGGGAGAAGTATCGTGGGCTGCACTGGGAATCCTTTCTTTCATGTAAATAAATAGTTCATTTACAAGAGCTTTTAAATGGAAAAACATATCCAATACACCAATACATTTAAATTCAATCATATGGTAAAATATAGCAAACTGAAAAGCTGAATTCCAGAATGTTTTTATCTTTCTTTTCATGAAGTTACAGATACATTGGAATCTAATTCAAAAAAAAATTGAATGTCCCTTTAACTTCACCGTTATTTTCTACTTGCTGTATTTCAGAAATGTAAAACAATTAATCGTTTCATTTTTCCATCCACTCTTTCTCCTCTACCAAGCTATTCAGAATCCTGCCCAGGTGACATGGCCACTAATGATGTCCTGGGTTTATTTTTGTATGACACCAACTCCTGCTTGTATGTCTGGATCACTAATATGTTCTGTATTACCTCAGCTGTACTGGCCAGAAGCACCAGTTATAAGTACTGTAAAGTGTTGTGTCAATTATTCCCACTTGGAAATGGGTGGGTAACACATTAACTCCAGCCATAGCTATTTTTGCAAGCATGGAACCAAGGGAAGGATCTGGAGGAATAAAATGAGGCTTGCACATAGTTACAGGGTGTTCGACCAACATACAAGGAAGCCTCTATGCCATTTTACTAAGTTGGTAAAAAAAGCCCCATCTCTATCTACTGGAGACAGGATGGTGAAATTTCGATGATGAACGCATATATCAAGATAGACCAAGAGCCTCGAATAGGAAAATCAGCAGCTTGTGCCTGAGACTAAAAGATGTAGCAGCAGAGGAGATAAAAGATGATGGAAGTCTGGATAGGAGAGATTTAACGTGTGTTGGTGTACAGGAAAGGTTGCATCAGCCGTGATGGGAGGACAGACGACATTCTTCACTCTTTTCCTCCTTCTGCCTTAGAGTACTGCACCTGCCTGCATTCCCCTAATTCTTTAAAAAAGGCCTGGATCTCTCTGCAGCTCATGACAGGTGACACACACCCATGCAAAACCCCAAGCTTCAGCATCTGTCACCGAACACATCAAAAGCATAGCAAAGTCTACCTGTTTGTCCTGGCATTTATCCTGCACTTGCCTTGGGTTTGGCACTGTTTAGACAGTGCAGTGTGAGTCTGGTTCCAGCTTGCTGTAAATAGCCCACAAGCAAAGGTCAAAGGCAGTCTTCATCCCTTCTGTCTTATATACTAAAAGTATTTTTCCTGACACTCTAGAAAACCTTCCTGAAGATTAAGGCTTCCCACTAGTGCACAGACACACACAGTTTTTTGTCTTTGGCTAGCAATAATCTAGCAACAGAGACATGAGACACTATGAAAAAACAGCGAGTTTTCCAGTGGGAAAATACACTGCTGCGTTACACGGAGGGGGTCCAACTGAAGTTCTGCCTCTGCAACTGATGCACTGTCTTTGGGAGAAGAAACCACAACTTGGTGAATTATAGTTCCAGTGTATGGACCAGAACCCCTGTGGTACAGGCTAGCACAGTGGTATTGCTCAGAAGAAGTTCACAGGTGAGTGGTAGACTATCAAAGCTGTGGAAAAATCTACAGTTGAAGAGCTGGAAACAATGGATTTCTTACCATAAAGAAGAAAGCATACAAGTGAAGTGGGTAATAGAGATTGACTAGGACCTTCGGGTCTCCCTGCTCAAAAGACAAATGGAACATTGAAAGATGGGAAAATAAAAACTGACAGTTACTCATATTTTCCTGATTTGCTTAAGTGCAACCAGAAGTCCTTGAAGCCTACAACCCTGCAAGATTCTAGAAGGGTCTAGTCATTTGTACTAATGCCACTTTCCAGAGAAGTTCTAGTTCTGTTTAACAGCCACCTGGTAAACATGACACGTCATGATTTCAGCCAGGCTTAGATTTTGAAATGGCAGACCAGCATGGCAAGTAAAAAGTTCACGTCTCCCTATTGTTGCATTCTACATTGCAAATGTTGGTGTTCCCAGACTTTTGGGGCTCATGGACCACCATAAATCCACTGATGTTCCTACTGATTCCCACCCTAGCAATGGAGAACTGATAGACTTACTAGTGTTGCCATCTAACACAGATCCATACATCAGCTACAGATTATATACCGTTGCCACATATCCAGATTGGCAGCCCATGCTGGGAAAGCTGGTACAAACTTTGACTTACTGTTGGCGTGTTCCTTGTACAGACTTCAATTCAAATGTGCACAGTACTCAAAGAAACAAGACCATGGCTCAAAAGACAACAGGACACCCCTTTCTGCAAGCCGGCTTATCTGTCTAAGCCAGCGATCTATCAGGCACGCGATTCCTCCCTACCACAACCACTCATCTCTGAAAGCAAATTTGTAATTCCCATTCTTGATTTCCTTTCAACCTGTTTCTCTAAAACAATCTTCCCCTCAGGCAACGTGAGTCTCCAGCCTTTGTTTGGCTGAAGATGTAAATATTTGGGCACTCACAGATTTGATATATATATACATATTTGTTGGAACATTTACCACCTGCTATTCAAAGTTAAATCCATAGATTACAGAAAACAAGTTCCTTATCGCTTTTTGTCTAATGTAAAATTAAAGACAGCTGAAAGCCTACAAGCTTCCTCTTGCTTGTGAGTCAGCTGTAACATAATTACCCCTCTAAGGCTTGAATAGCAGTGAAGAGCCAGACCTCTGCAAGGGCCATGATCCCAGTGAGAGCCCTAGGAGCTGCTGTGCTCCTGAGGACATTAAAGCAGAGGTCATTAAAGCAGAGGCCACAGACTAATGAAAACTCCTCAGCTGTACTCTGCACAAGCCTTCATCTACCAGGGATAAAGACTCACTTGGCTCCTGAAGCAGGGAGACCCAGGGTCTTCTTAGAGCATTCACATGCCGCCTGAGACCAATGCAGATAACCCTGTAGTGATGCATTGCACAGGGGTTTCCCAGCCCATTCCCAAAATTAGAAGTGGCTTCTAGAGGTTTGTGAGATCTTTACACAGCCAAACCCTTCCTAGGTGTGAGGTCAGGTCTACCAAACCTGCATTCTTTCCCAGGGTGGCTTTACTTCCATAAGCCACTGAAGCAGTACTAGGAACAAGGTCTACTACTTGGCTATGGGCAGGTTTCTCCTCTCTCCAGGCATCTCAGAGAATTCTTCAGACTCAAAACCAGATGAAGCCTCTGGGTGCCTGGTTACAGTCATTGAGGTGAGGTTCTGCCAGCACTCGAAAAAACCCCAAAACCCAAACAACCCAAGCAAAAAACCAAGTAGTGCTTGCCAGGAGAATTGTGCTGCATTCTCATGCTTATTGTTTTCATTAGGTTTTCAGGTGGTGACCTGGGGTGGTATGAGCAGAGGAGAGCAGGCTACATAGGGGCAGGACACATGTGTAGTTTATACAGCAGTAGAGCAAAGCTGGTACAACTGGTGATGCAAGCTACAGCAATGCCATGACCTCCAGTATCAAACTGGCCTTGATTCTCAGTACTACGCACAGGCCGCTTTAGGTTTATTTCACTCTGTGAGCTTTCAAAATATGCTTGAATAAAAAGTTAAATCCCTGAAAGAGACCAGGCTGACTTTTGACATTTCAGAATTTCCCAGTCCTTTGTGACTACTCTCAATAAATGGGCACCGGTGCTGTTTCAACACCCACTTACACTGCTGGCATCCAGGCTGCAAGCACAAAACCAAACTGTTCACCTGGTAACTGCTTTTTGCTCTTATTTGTGCAAATATTTTTGAAGACCCAGCTATGTGTATGGGACTTAGATGATGTAGACCTAATGGCACACACAACAGGGTAAGCAATATCCTCCAACCACGAAGGTTCAGAAATCTGAGAGGCAAAAGCACTGACGGCTGGTCATTAAGCTGACTGTTTGGATCTGACTCTTATAGGAGAGGAAAGGTATGTCTCTGCTCCCTAATGAAAAGGATAGACAGATATTGAAGCAGAGTAAGTTGGACTTTAATTACTGGTTTTGATGTCTGATCTATAACTCCCTAAAAGTTTTGTATGGGAGTAATATGGAAGCTTCAGAAAATTCCACTGGGATATAGATGAGGTCCAGTTTGCAAAAATATCCTCTTCATAAAGAAGCTCAATGCCCTCTTTTGCTTGGCAAACCATCGTGAATTTATGATGCATTACATTTGGAAGGCAACACGGCGCACAGCTGAGGCAAGTTACTGAAACGCGGGGAGAGTAAAAGCAAAATGTTCTGAGAGTGAGGGTGCATATGGGGATGTATTTGAAAAAAATTATATATATATAAATATACACACACATTTGCTAGAGAAACTGTATATGTATTTATAAAAAAAATCTAAACTTCTCACCAGTCAAAAGTTAGAAATGATGCAAAACGCATCTGCTTTGATAAGCCTGTTATAAATCTCACAGCTTGAAGCTTTTAACTGACCCTTTCCAGATCATGAATATTTTAAACGAACCCAGTTTAATTTAAAACAACCCTGGATCAATATATGCATTTATTCTTGTCCTGTCCAAATTTCAGGCCCTTGTATTACCAAAAATTATATCATACATCTCCAGTTTGACTCCAAATCTAGGGTTCATTCAAGGCTGGAGCTCAAATTAGGGGTAAACCTACATAGATTGAAACCTAAAAACGTCTGTATGGAACCCGGCCAAGCAAGACAATTTGGCTATCTATATTTAGAGCAAGCCCATGACATAAAGTCTCTCCTATTGCCCGAAGCTGATGCTCAGAGAAGCACACAAATGCCCTGGGGAATCGGTGGTTTCCAACATCACTTTGTGATGGTGCTCAGCACTGGATATCAGCAAGGAGACATTTCTGCATGCCAAGGAAGTCCACACTACCTAGCTTTGGAAAACCCACCCGCTTGTTTCCCAGAGCACCAACGGGGAGAAGAGATGCCCACCCCACCAAGAAGTGATACAGAGGCCAGCACCTTCCATGCAAAAATAGTTTCAGCAACGCAGAACTGCTACTGTCCTGAATACCTTTTGGAAGAAGTCCTCTTGCTTGTATGACATTCTTCTTCATCCAGGTGTGCAGAGACAGCCATAGACTAAGAACTGCGAGGCTGACAAATTATTCTTTGAAGATTTTTAGGAACTTGGAGCACTTTTATGACTTTGCAAGACTCGCAAAAAGCAGCTATTTATAAGAATAACTCCAAACCTACTGTCCAGTTTAAATATTAACGGAACTAACAACTGTTCGCCCTCCCACAAGATCAGTGTTCTCTGCCTCTCATCTTCGTGTCAGTGAGAGGCATTTCTTAATAACTACAGTGAAAATTAAATCCTGCCTTCCTCTTAAAGTCAATGAGAGTTTTGTTCTGAGTCATAATTTATTATGTACTTATGTTTTTCCTTCCTAGTACTGTTCATTTTTTTAAAAAAATGTTCTCCTGAAAGACACTAGAGTACATTCTACAGCACTAAATATGTTTTTCATTTTAAAACCTCTCTTTCTATACATCTCCATCCCCTGCGAAGCTCATTTGGTGCCATTAACATAGCACAGATCCTGCACTAACCCAAGCTACGTTCCATTTCGTAGCGGTGACAGCCACCTGGCAGTCAGTCATCCTCTCGCCTGCGTCAGGGGCTGCCACCAGCTCCCCAGCTGCGGTCCCTCAGGCACGCCAGGTCACTCTTGCGAGCACAGCACCCTTCAGAAACCTCCCAAAAGCGCGGACACAGATTTACAGGTGTCCATGGGAAGGGCTGTGGAGTTTCTTGCTTCTCAGCCCTAATTTTAATGTTGGAACAACATCCGTTTCCATAGAAAGGAGAGCCTAAATGAGCTTCCAGATGCTTTGGTAAAGAGAAAAGCTATGGGTCATTTTAAATGCAATGAATAACAGATACTAAGCTCAGACTGCAACACAATGCCAACCTTTCTACCTAATCGCACGTGCTAGTGGTGACAAAAAGGCAGAAACATGGGGGTTTACACTTGAGGTGTGTTTGGGGGGGCTTATTCAGCGCATAGATTGTCTGTATAACCAGCCTCTAAGGAAATACCTACATAAACATCCAGCCTGTAACTTCATTAAGATGCTCACTGACTCTATGGGAAGTCCATAATAATCTCTATAGAAAGAATGCAATCAATATGTTATCGAGAAGATAAGTCAGTGTCAACGCTAATGTTTAAATATTCATCTACTTGTACCAACATCTTGTCTGTTACTGAAACAACAGGAATATTCAAAGATTAACTCTACATAAAAGACTCAGTAATTTTTTTTCTCCAATTCCTTGTTTTTCTCTCGTCAGTTCTACGAACAGTTGTTAAGTAGAACAGGTTGGCATTTTTTCATCAAAACGTTACTTATTTGAAAAATGGGTCTTGGAACAAACCAAGACTTTTGCAGAAAATTTTCATTTGGGGAAATTTTTCAGCTTGTTGTCAAGAAAAGTGAAAACTGAAAAGAACTCATTTTCCAGGATACACAATAGTTCTGAATATATAATCAAAAGAGCTAAAAGAACCAGACGGTATTTGTTTTAATCCAAAGAATTTGAAGGGAGAGAATATAAAAGGACTCATATTAACTGCAAGCACATTTATGAGGAGCTTTGAAAGAGAGAAGATTTGCTTCTTCATTCAGGACCACTAGACTAACTCCAGAAAGTACCGGAGGAGTGAAGGAGGGAGGACGACTTCCCAGCATCTGCGACCCACTCAAGCCATTTCTATCACTCAGAAGAGACTTCCCAACATTTCCACAGTGAAAGATCTGTTTAAAATTAGAAATAAGGAAAAAAACTTTCTGTAGGAGATTAAGGAGCATGTGAAATGCTTGGACAGAAAGATGCTGAAGTTCATTGAAGCTTGTGTGCTGCTTGGAGGCTCTAAATATAACCAACATTTCTGCCACCAGAGGCAACAGTCCCCTGAAAAAGGGGAGCGAACTGATCTCCCAGAGGATTGTGCTGCCCTGAGAAATCCTGCTGGAGAGCATTAACAGGGTTTCATGCAAGATGGTGAGTACATCTACCTGAGATCTGGGAAAAGTAATATATGGGAGTGAACTCAGCCCCACAACGAATTCATCTATTACAGCATAGGCATTGTGCAGTACGTCAAAAGTAAATCAACACTTCCAACACCATATTCACAGGTGAATTGACATTGAAGCGAAGCCTGCTACCATTTCTTAGGTGAAATCTGAACATCAGAATTGGATGAGTGATATGACAATAAGAGAAGCAACAGAGACAAACCACGCTGTCATCAAGAGAGGTTTGTAATGGAATAGCATGGTATTTGCCATTTTGCTGTTTACCAAAAGCCTTGTTTTAATCAGCGCTGTAATTAAAGCCCTTAATCATTCTGAACAGTTTCAAATGAGTGGCTTCTCTCATGCGTTAACAGATCATTTATGCAACAACTGTACATGTACGGTAGTGTCAGTAGTCTGTCCGGACATGGGAAGTAGCCTATTGAAACACAAATCTATTTGTCAGTATTTTAATACAAATCTGAAAATGCTGGTTTACACATTTAAGAAGCTGTTACAAACTGTCAAGCAAAAAAAATATGTATCTTGTGAATTAATGAGGCTTCCTAAAGACACAAACTGCGTCTGTACACAGCATGCCACGCTGGTGAGGGGAGCAAACGGAGCACGGCAGAAAGCCCTTGCAGCTGCAGTGTGGGTGGTGTCCCGAAGGACGTCTTCCAGGGGAGGGCATTTTCTCCCCACGCCCAAGCCAGCAAGGGCCGAGTTAGTCATCATTGAGCCCCCAGTTTGGGAAAGAACTTTAACAAAAGTGGGAATGGGATCTACAGTCTTCCCTTATGCCTGGATACATTTTCAGGCCAACCCTGGATTTGAGAACATATTCACGTATTCACACGGGAAGGGATTGATGCAGGAGTTACTTGTACTCACCCATGCACAAGCGTGTTCTTGCCTTTGCTACCACTGGTAGAGTCCTGGTACCAGAAGCTTCATAGATTGCGAGGGAGTCATTTGGGGTGCAAGTAAATGAAGGCTAAATCCAGGCCCTGGTATTGAGAGGCATTTCTGGGTAACCCGTGGGTACTGTCAGCGTTCTCCGCTTGGTCCCTCTCCACTCTTCTCCATTTGCCTTGGTGCCATGGGGAGACAGCATCAGTGCTGGCAGCAGAGCAGAGGAAAAAGGTCAGATAGGATGGGTGGGGAAGGGAGAGCTCTAGAGAAAGAGGAAAGGGGGACCGAATGGAGAAAAGACACCAGGCAGGTGAAAATCTAGCAGCAAACACCCACTGTGATTTGAGAGTTTTGAAGAATTTTAACCTGTTCTGGCTAGAAAGAATATGCTGCAAGACTGCATTGGGGTTCTCCAAGGAAGAGCATGTATTTTCTTTCCCTGCCTTAAAGAATTAAAACAGTGTGGAAATTAATATACAGCCAGATTTATAATCACAGTGTAAAACATATGGTACTAGGCAAGGCTGGGAAAGGTATCCAATTTTCAGTCCTCAGCTCCTTGCATTTCCCCTCCCAACAACTGTTTAACTCTCTTGAAGATCATAAACCTCTTGTTCCCAGGTGCTACCACTCCCTCCGTTCCTCCATCGGCTGGTCTTCTTGCTCCCTGAAGGAGTGGGAAAGGCAAACCCTTTCTACCTTGCTAGCCAAAGGTGCAGGAATTTGCCACGAAACCTTTTGGCCTAAGGGAACTGCTGATTTATTTAAGAAAATGTTCTAAAATGGGTTTTGCTGAACTTCCAGCAAAACATTGGTGTGTTTCTGAGGAAGAACTGGAGAACTCACAGTGCTGTGGTGAACTCCACAGGGAAACCCTACCAGAGGGAAGGAAGTCCTCAGCAGGGCACGTCAGAGCCTGGGCCTCCCAAACCGCAGAAAACCGTGAGGACTGGTGTCCTCACAGCACCTGGTAGGTCCAGGTTCCTCCACATGCGGCAGAGAGCCCCAAGCTCCACATCTCACGGTGAAGAGTTTCCTCCCCTGCTCTGCACCAGCAGTTTGAATGGCCCGTACCACATTTCCTCCCGTTATGCGCTGAAACAGTAAGTAAAATGCACCTGTATGAAACCCTTCACTGACCTGCTGCCCGTGGCTTTGCGTACCCACATACTGGAGACACCCATCTCCCAGATGTCCTCCAGCATGAGAAATGTTACGCATGCGCTTCAGGGCTGCGGCGTGGGGTGCAATCAGCAGGTATTCCAGGTCGCTGGTCTCATCTCACCAGATGTCAGCCACAGCACCTATGCCTTTGGAGGTGTCACATTAACATATTTCTTTCAGGGTGACCAATGATGGATGGATGAGCTAAAGGTATAAAATCCCCCTTTTTCCCCTCAGAGTCCACAATAACATTCAGTCCCGCTTCATGTTGAGCTTAAGTTCTGCATTTTAACATATACATGGAGGAGACTGTGTTAAAAAAATCTAATATTATGCTGTTGAATAGAGAATTTACCTAAGTAAATAATTATTTTTAAACCCAAGATTTAGTCAGCTTTAGTATTCCACATTATGCTAATGTTTGACAATTACTAAGTGTGGGTATCAGCCAGCATTTTTTTTTTAAGTTTAATTTAAAGCAATTTGACATGGAAAGGTTATTACTTTAGTTGCCAATAAAAGCTGTACTTTTAACATAAGTGTACACCAAGCCCTAGGGTATGTGACTATTATCTTTTCCGCAATTATGTGGTGTTCTACATAAATGTTTAAAAAAAAAAAAAAAGAAAAAAAAAACTTAGAAATATCAAAAGTACTAACTTAGCTACCATGTAAAAGTTGAGCAGCAGAGCTGGGAAGCCCAGCTCCCACAGACACAGCACAGGTTGAGGTTTCCTCCTAGAGGTACCGCCGGGAACGGCTTCTGCTTTTCTCTAATAAGGGGAAATCTCAGCTTCCACTTGTTTTTTGGGCTGCCTTGCCAGAAGAGACCCCCACGACTGTAGCAGAGAGCCTCCCCCACTCTGCAAAAGGCAGGGTGTGATCCCGCAGCCGCTGGGGAGCCCTGTGCCCAGCCAGCAGCCGCCACACAGAAAGGCAGGGGTGCCAGCCCAAATGCAAAGTTCGGTCCTACCAGGCAGAGCATCACCGCACAGTCAGCCCTACCTTCCAGGGGAAATCAGCCTTTTTTCCCCAGGAAATTACAGGTGAGGCCATGAAGAACCACAACGCCATTGCCGGAGCCCCTGAACAGCTGAAGCCCTGGGTACAGGGGTGGGGAGGAGAGAGGTGAAAGCCTGTCCTAAGCAGGGCACGGGCCAGCTCACACGCGTGTGGAGAGAGGCGTTTCCCTCCTGGCAGCTGCCCCCCTCCAGGAGTCACTCCTTTGGCCAAAGCGAAGACGCCATGCAAACCAAAAACACCACCAGGGTGTGTGCCCAACACCCCGGGGACTTGGCACCCAGTGCCGTGCTCCCTCGGGCTGCTCAGTCTTGAGCCCCTCCTGTATCACAGAGCCAGTACGGATGAGAACAGCCTCTTCCACCAGCCCCTCTGGGCCAGCAAGGGGCAGAGCCGGGGGCCATGTGGGCACACGGCAGCATCTCCAAATAGGGTCCAAGCCCCACATCAGCCCACGCAGGTAAACTCACTCCTCCCTGCTCTGCCCGCTCAGCCCTTCAAAGGCAGAGCCTGGGGGCAAACAGATTGGAGCGAGACAAGCTCTAGTCCAAACACTGAAGGCTGCTTAGTTAAGAGATAATTTTGATTTTTTTTTTTTAAAAGCCTGTGGGTTTGGTGGGGTTTTTTTTTTCTGTCTGGGTTTTGTTTTTAAAGTTAATTTGAAGCTTGCAAAAGTCACAGCATGACCCTTGCTGGCTGAAAATCTTCCCAGAAACACCCGGCGCCAGGGCAATGAACTTCAGCTTCCTGAAAGGCCCTGCCAGCGCCGTTTGGTGCTAACCTGCAACCATCTCCAGACAGGGAAAGGGAGGTCAGCCCCAGCAGCCTGCTCAGCCCTTTGTCTTTCTACCGAGAAAGTGAGAACATTGGTTACAATTCCAGTGCCAACCGCAGTTCATGTTTCAAATTAGCTCAAGTTTGTTATTTTACACTTTAGGTAGGAGCCGCAACAAACTGTTCACCAGCAGTACAGGCGATAGTATACAAGCCCCTCTAGGATCCCTTGGAAGAGCTCCTGATGAGTTCACCAATGTTTGCACATTAACCTCTGGGTGAAAAGCCAGCCAGGATGTGAGAACTCCACCGAGCCCTCCAGAGCATGACACAAAATGATGCAAGTGTGGGAGCTAAGACAGAAAAGGTTTTGTGAGCCCAGAAAAAATAATAAAATGTTTAAATCCTTAATTGTTTTTCTTGAAGATTTATCCAAAATTGAGCTCTCCTTAAGCCTGTGAGTTTGCAGAGCATTGTCAATAAATTAGATCATGCACACAAGGCAGGGATTTCCAGCCAAAAAGCTCTAGCCATGAGTCGCTTAACAGCAACACTCCCCAGAAAAACGACTCGAGATGAAACATGAGATATGTATTAATTATCAATGGTCTAATAGAAAATTTAATGAAGACAAGTATCTTCTTGCACTTTATCCACGATAACGATGATAGTACGTCAGCGAGATGCATACCTTACAATGTGGCGGTGAATGTCAAGTCTGAAGCCATTATAGCAATTCACCACAATAATGGCTAGCCAATGTATGGACTTGTAGCACTTAATCAAAGTAATGACATTCATCCACAATTATTTATGTTATGGTAACAAAGAGCTGCCAAATGCAAAACAAATGACATGAGGATTTGCAAGTGAATTCCTTCCCGTAAATTCTCCTTAGGTTATGCTTAAAGGCCCTCAGGATGGAAGCCTGTATAAATTCAGAGTGTTATCAAAACGGTGCTGTTTTTGTGTCACATTTTACTGCCTATAAGCCATGAAGCCAGCGCCATTGCCCAAACGAGCTCTTCAGCCAACAGAACTGTATTGATATCATTTGAGCTGGCCCTGATTTACATCGGAGAATTGTCTTCAGAATTTTACAGGGGGAAAAAAAAATTTGGAAGACGACCTTTGCTTATATTTGCCTATCAAGGAAAACAAAGACCCAGTTGTATCAATACTTATACATGCATTTAACTTAAAGTACATGAGCAGTTCCCACTTACCTCAATGGGCTTTGGATTAGAGCCATTATAATTACCAACCATGATTCTCCATTAAGTGCAGTACTTTTTTTTTTTTTTTCAGGGGCATTTACGTGGGTGTTTGTATAAAAACACTGTCAAAAACTAAGAACACCAGCAAATATAAAATGGCAACATTCAGGTTCAAATGCAATGAACTAATTTATTTTTTTTAACACTACATCCAACTGTTTTTCACCACTCACAGATGTCACTGGAACAACTTGAATACAAAAAATCACCGAAGAACAATAAACTACACAGACTAGCTAATATTGATAGCTTTAAAAACACCCCCTGTTAAACTAAATAATAGCCAAATCTCACCGCAGTAAATGTGCCTTTATATCATTAAACACTAATTTAACAGAAATCCGAATGCAGAGTGAAAAACATGAAAATGTTGAAAATGAAGGATTACCTTTTTTCTTTTTTTTCTTTTTTTTTTTTTTTTGCATTATATGAGTCTCCAAAGCAACACTCCAAAGAAGAAAGCAACCATTCCATATCAGCTGGCGACTTAGCTGCACAGGCCAAAACTGGGACTAAGCTAAACTCTAATATGCGCTTTCCGAAGTGAACCATGCCCCTGAGAGGGGAGGCTGGAGGACACCCCTCACCACAGGCTCTGGCCACCCTCGATGACCAGGTTATGGCCCGTCATGTAGTCTGAGGCTTCGGAGGCCAAATAAACGATGGCAGCCTGCAGGTCGGTGGCCTGCGCCAGCCTCCCAGCGGGGATGTCTGCCAGCCAGCGCCGCACCAGCGGCCGCAGGTCCTTGGAGCGGATGAGCGGCGTGTCGACGATGCCCCTGCAACGAGAGTTTAGGATTGGGTTTTCCCCAGAAGGAAGGGCAGCACTTCCCAGGTTTTCGAGATATTAATTTGGAAGGAAAACTGTGGAACAGCACAAAGGAGATGCGCAAGTCAGACCTGCTCTGCCTCTGCTGAAAGTCAGGATGCGAACTTCAGTAGCACTTCTTTCCTATTGCCTTTTGCTGCCGATGGGCAGGTGTAGAGGTTTTCTTTAAAGCGAGTACACACATGCTATCTTCCTACCTAACAGCAGTGCCCTCTTACTTTTAGGTTACTCGCTGTAATCAACAGTTTAATTTTTTTTATAGAAAACAAGCATGGCATTGGAACCAAAAGCGCCTTGAACCAGGTCTGTCACGGCTCTTGGGAGCTGTCGTCCTTCTACCGATTCCTTTTCTTATCGCTTCGCAGCGTAATGTCACACAGCGTGTTTGTGTACAGCCCGAAACTGAAACCAGCCTGACTTCCCATGTGTCAAAAAATGGGGGAAACAAAAGCCAGCACCCTTCTGGGCACCAGACCCTTCCCACACCAAACAGGAGGGGCAAAGATAAGCACAGCATGCCTGGTGCGATTCCCCTTCAACCAATACCCCGACAAATCGTGCCGCATTTACCCGCCTTGCCTCTTTTACGTTAACAAGTGACTACACCATTTATTAAAACTCTGCTAAGTTCATTTTCTTCAGGTGTCCTAAAAATGAGCAATGCTCCAGAAAGCACAGCGCAGGGTGAACATTTGGCTGGCTTTTATGACTTTAACTGCGACTGATTTGTCATACTCCTCCTTAACAACATATTTGTATTTTGCGAAATGTATAATTTTTTCAGCCCCTGAACAAATATATTTACATAACTGTGTCTAACGAGAAATTACATTTAACTTCTCAGAAATTACAATAACTAAAACCTGAACTGCCAATTCCACTTCATTAGTGTGGTAGAAATGCATTCCAAATGTTAATAAAAATTCCAACATGCTGATAAATTAGCGCTTCTAAGGAGCATGTGACACCTTGGTTAACATATTCAACCTCAATTATATTTCTCTTCAGCACCCTGTTATCTGGAACCTTTGCTGGCAATCAGAGGTGCTGTTTTTCAGCGGCCAATTTTCTAGATAATGTAGCTTATCAACACTGTGGGTAAACTTGCCAATGAAATCAGGCTGCACTGAACCACACACACGCTAATTGCATCTCTTTTTTATGCATATTTACAGACTGTCACTTCAAAGAAATCAGTGGCCCATTGAGGCAGCCAGTTAGCTGGAAGAATTGCCTCTTGCAAATGAAAATTAGCAAACAAGCTAGTGATAAATATGAAATGAACAAAGTATAAAAATGCCCGTTTTGTTCTGAAACTTCATCAGCATCCCAATTTATACTTCCAAGGAAATAATTTTTTGAGACACACTGGATTCTGGGTATGAGATTTACCTTTTGTTTTAAATGAAGGCTGAAATCTGCTATTTACTCTGTTACAAAGTGGAACTAATTCAGACTTTCCCCCCAAACATTTCCGTTTTCGCTAATCGGTCAGGATTTAAATATGGGCTTTATTTTTTATTGTAAATGTCAATAAACACCAGAGCAGTTCAGAAACACTGAGCGAGGCAGCTTGCTTAAGCTCTGGCAACATCATAAAATCAAACGCGTTCCAGTACAGGACTGCAGACGGTTTACTTATTTCCCCCAAGCACAGCCCCCTGCTCGCTCTCCCAAACTCCTTGAGAACTGCTTTTCTTCACAGAGAAACGTGCTTTGAGCAGCAGACATAAAATACGTTAGACTCCTTTCCCTTACGTGCCTCTCACCGTGCTTACAAAACCATCAACAGAATCATTCTGGCTTTACGCTATCAGAGACCAGGATAAGATCCATATGATTTTTTAATTTTTATCAATTTACATATATGTCTTAACCCTGAGGGAATGCAGATTAGGGAATATGACAAATAGTCCTCCAGCACAACAGATTTTGCTAAAAAGAGGACATTTTTCAATCTGTTCGGAAAAATGATCTTTGGTCTGATCAGTGCAACCTGTAAATCACAGTGCTGTGCCTCTCGCTGGACCTTTCTTTAGGTTCACTTCAAGTAGCAAAAATTTAGATGTGTAACAAAACTTCACTACAAGTTTTTGTTATAGAAATGAGAAAAAAATATAGCGCAAAACTTAAAAGTTGCAAACACACATACTGATGGCACTGTAAATATTAGGCATGTCATTGATACTACACATCTTCTGGGAAAGCTTTGGTGCCAAGTTGGGCAATTTAATGTTGTCGAACCCTTTTAGGCAGATTTTAGTTGGCTTCTAACCAGTTCCAGCAAAGACAACTGCCAATGCATTAATTCCCTACCTCATCTCGTATGCAGTGCTGAGCCTATCAGTACTTTCTGTTGCATGTCAATGTAATATCAAACTGCTGGTTCCTTAACGTTAGACATGAGCATCAATATTTCATTATTGATACACAGGACAATTTGAGACATTAGGAGAAGAAAAAAAGAAAAAAAACCCAAACAATTGTCTAAAACATTTCCACTTCGAGAGACACATTAGAAAAATATCACTTACCAGATACTTAACTGGAATTGTTACGTGCGCTCAATCCCCAAATGAGAGCAAAAAAAGATTCCATCTGTGTGTAACTTGATTTCTTTCAGATGAGTTATTAATTTGAATGAGTTAAGTACACTCCACTTAATCAGGAAGTGTTTAATCAAGAGATCCACTTAATTGGGACATCTCCCAAGGAATTAGATTTAAGTCCAAAGATACTTACCAGCAACAACTGCTGCTTAATGGGGATAGTAATGCTGCTTAATTGGGATGCCTTCAGGTGATGCTGGGGTGCTCCTTCTCCTGCCAGCTCTGCCTCTCCTTCCCCCATGATGGGGTACACCCAAAACCTGCCGTGATCCCACCTTACCTGCTTTCTGGCTCCTCATACCCCCCGAGCTAAAAGCCTGGTGCAGCACCATATGACTGCCTCCATACCATCCCTGGGGAGCAAGGCAGGCATGCAGGGTGTGAAGCCTCTGCCCATCATAGCCCAAACCCAAATCCCTGCAGCCCGCCAGTGAGGAATGTGGTTCATCCCCTGGGACTGCTGAGTTTCATGGGGTTCCTGATAAGGTGGCTTGGCTGCAGCTGTGGGTTGAGCCGAAGGTCAGCTTCCAGCTACCCATCCCAAAGGTCATCACATTATGGCATTTTTATGCCTTGCAAATCAAGCAAGGAGATGCAACAATTAGCCAAAAAAAAATGGACATTTATTCAGTGCAATGCCTGCAAAAATGAAACGTTCCAATGCTGCACACACCAAAACCTAGAGACCCTGAAATGTCCCCTGCTCCATCACACCCAATGCACATCACATGCATGGGGACCAGGAAAGGGACTAAAACCATGGGCAGCCAGGCATGGGCCACCAGTCAGTGCTCTGTAAAGGTCCCTATTCATACCCAGGTCCCCTCTGCAGCCTGAACCTCACATCTTTTTTGGGAAGACTCCAGTACCTTCTGAATTCTGCATGGCATCGGGAGTGCAGCAGGCTGCGAAGCAGTTGCACTAGGACATGGCATAAGGGCTGAGCACAGTTTCCACAATACACGGAGACCCTTGCCGCTGCACGGAGCAACAGGCAAAGTCAGCTAAAGCATCCAGGGAGCCTCAGCCACCTTCTCCCCATGGGCATGAGGCTTGCCTAGCCAGCAAGAGAAGCCTAAATCTTCAGTTTTATAAATGCAATAAATTATCCTAAGGACTCTGCCATAACATTTTATGCATTGATAATTTTTATGCATTGCTCTGCATAAGTTTTATGCACTCATTAAGAAATTAAGTTGATAAAAAGTGACCAGATAGGAAGAGGGGAAAAAAGGCCAAAAGGTTTGCATGGTGAAATAATGTTTAAGGCCAGACTGGAGTGTTTGGAGCTTCAGACAGAGGTACGCTGAGAACGCCTTAAAGCATTAATGCAACCATAAGTGGGAAGCACAAAGGACTTCGGGATGCACTTAAATATTTTACTTATCCAGGGACTATCTTGGGTACTATCATGCCCTATATCTATCTCCATGCTCCTTGCACTCCTTAAAATCCCCTCCCGTTATAAGATGGCTACGTGCTAGGCTGGACATGCATGTTCAGAAAGACTTGTGCATTTGGGACATTTTTCAACCCTGCAAAGTACCCCGATGGCATCGACAGATGCACCGTTGCATTGAGGCTACTGCCCGGTGTTGGGTACTAAGTTCAAGTGGGCTGAAGATGCCCCTGAGCCTTGGTGAGTCACATCAAGAGACAGGACAACGAGACCCACGGGGTCCACATTTCTGGGAATGGGTCCAAATCTGCACTGAAATGCAGGTTCACATCTCATACAGGCAGAAGGGCAAACGTGAATATTTATTCAGTCTCAAGGATATGTAGCTTTTGCTTCTGGTGAGGAGGCACCCGAGCTATATGAACGCTCCCTGGGTGGCCCCGGCACAAGAGGCTCAGCCAAAGCTTTGAACTGCCAGGGGGAAAACTCTGCCTGGCCCCTGAAGTTGTTCGGTCCAGGTCCCCAACTGCATTATTGGGAACTGCTCTGTCCGGAACAGGGGACCTTAAAGACAGCAAAACATTTGTCCTCTGTGCACCCTTTCTGGCTATTCCTCCACAAAGAAACACACATGCACACACACACACACCCTTCCTTTCATAGGATTTTGAGCTCAGAGCTAGAGTTTAAGACAGGTAGGGATGATAAAAATGCAACCCTGTTTTGGCTTGAAAAGTAGAAAAAGAGAAGCGTGACTATTTTTTCTCCATGCTCTGACAACTGCCTCCAGAAACGTAACTTCTTCAAATATGAGTGCATGCTTCCAACTTATACAAAACAATCAGTTTTGATCATTCGGTGGATATTTTTTTAATCTATGTAAACCCTCTAGAAATGGGTAATTCCTCAGCTAAGAGCCTCCTTATCCGTGATTGCTGTGAACGTGGCATTACTATCCCACCTCTGCCGGCAAAGATTACCCATGTGTTTTCAGACACAGCTCCTGCCAGGTCCTACTGAGCTTCCCTAATTCCCTTCATCTCCCCTGGCTCCCCAAAGCCAGTGTAAATTCACTAGCACTAGTTGTGGGAACACGATGGCAGTGCTGCTAGCGTTGGCATGGGGAAAATCCCATTACGAAGTAAGATGCTGTTTAAAGAATTTATAAAGATCCTGTAGAGCAACGGCTGGAGTCACTGGTATAATTAGTGATAAATAATCATAAGGAAGACAGCTAGCACAGGGAAGCAGAGAGCAAACCAACAGTAAAAACAGAGCCACTTGCCATTGAGCTCTGTGATTTTTTTTTTGAACTCCACTTTGTGGGTTAAAATATGTAATTTGTTTTTCCTAATTTGATGTACGTTATATCTTCATTATTACAATTTAACTCCTGGGTTAAAATCCTGCCCTTCTTACTTCCTCTGATTGACTTCAATGGTCTACGGAATTTGACCGCTTCCAATTAACGCTATCCACTTGGGTTTCTGCTTAGCACTATCACGCACTGTTAATTGTTTAATAAAATGACTGTGTTGGGCATGCGTGTGAGAAACAGGGAGAGAAAAAGTGTATGCGGCAAGAAAACTTTTCTTTGTGAATAAGTACCATAAAATGAAACATACGGCTTTAAGCCTCTATAAAATAAAAGGACAATGTAATTTGTAATAAATATATATATATTTACAAAATTACACCTGGCCTCCTGCGATTGTCAGAGCTGAGCAGGATCTCAATTACAGCAGTACAATATGGCTCTTAAAGTGCCTATATATTTGTCTTAAGCAAAAGGGGGAAAGAAGTATTGTCTATTAAGTGTCAAAAGCCTTTTCTGTAACCACAGAAGGCTTGGACAGACTAAGGAAATATT
Organism: Gorsachius magnificus; assembly: GCA_034008185.1. Classification (NCBI taxonomy): domain Eukaryota; kingdom Metazoa; phylum Chordata; class Aves; order Pelecaniformes; family Ardeidae; genus Gorsachius; species Gorsachius magnificus. The sequence goes on from CM067090.1 coordinate 5,857,535, forward strand.
TCATCTGGAAGAGAAATGCTAAAAACTACCCTTCACATTATTGGAAAACCTATTATCAAATGCTAAAACCTCTTCTTAAATCCCTGAGTATACACAGCAACAGAGCAGGCTTGGTTCTAAGTATTTAAACCTTTGTTAAGGAAAAGACAACATAAAAAGGGATGCAATCCACCTGCTAATTAGAAACTTTATTTGCTGAGATACAGTTCATTTGAGCTTTTTAGAACATTTTATTCTCTTTGCACTTTCAGAATGAGACTGCATTTTACTTACGGGGAAATGCAGTTGACTTTTACTCCTCTGTCAATCCACTCGGTTCCCAGTGTCTGCGTTAATTTTACGACCCCGGCTTTCGAGGCATTGTACGCCAACTGCTTCTGTGGGTGCGGGACTAGAGGGGATTCAGAAATAGAAAATTATTTATTCTCCACAAATTAAGATCGCTTAGGCACTACACAGACAATTCCCTGCGTTGAGGTGAACTCTTTGCCATTTTCCCTGACACTAGGCAGGCACAAGAAGAATTTAGCCACCCACAACACAAAACTCTAAATCCATATTTTGCCATCTAATATTTTTGCCTCAGCAGCTGGGCTACTGAAAAAAAAAATGGAGAAAAAAAGGAAGAAATAAAGATATTTAAAAGGTTCCATATTTGGGCAAAGCCAGAAACACACATACGCAATTTTTGAGTATGCCCAAGAAATATAAATAATCCTATACACAAAAAATATAATACATAATATAACATGATATAATGCAATATAAATATTTTTATAATATTCTATTATACATACCTTCTTGGAACAAATTATTTGCCTTAATTTTTAAATTAACCCTAGTCTGAAGCAAACACATCATATTATCTAATCAGTGTTTGTGTTGATGTGAGCACAGGTGCGTCCCAAAAATTCAGAACACCCACCACTTTCAAAATCTGAAGCTTTTGAAAATGTTTCAAAGATGTCACATGTCAGTCAGCGAGGGAAAATGATCGGCTTGCTAATTACAATGTTCAAGCTTGTTAGTGCCGTGTGCTCGGGTGGCTCTGCCCCTCCACCAGCTCGCACACTTGCAGTATTCCCAGGAAAGCTACTTAAGGACAAATCCCCAGTGGGTGTAAAGTGCTTTAAACCCACAGGAGTCAAACCAGGTTGCTCCAGCTGTTGGGATTTACACCCACAAAGCGCCTCTCCTTGGACTTTTCTGGCTGCCGTCATGACTTTATTAAAGAAATCCAGTGCAAAGCACTGATCCGTTATTAGCACCGCATCAGTACTGAGCGTCACGGAGATGCTGACTCTTTCATGGAAGGACAGCGGGGAAAATCAGTGCTAAATATCAGTAATCATGAAGGCAAGCAATTGCAGCCTGCAGGGTTAGGTCACGCTGAACCCTGGAAGCAGGTGAATCACTGTGTTTGTGCAAGGCAGAGCAGGCAAACCCCACAGCATTTAGATAAAAGCATGTAAGCAGCACTGATGGTTGGCATTAAATTGGTCTGAATTCGCTAAGCATAAGCTGGTGCATCAGTTCTAGATCACCACTATCATCCATGGTATCCCAACACATCCACCATTGCTTTTATTGACTAAAACTATTGGGTTCGAGTGTGTCAATTTAAAGGGGGAAAAGAAGATGATAACAAATTGAGTTATCCAAACTCTGAAAGAGCCAAAAACCCAGCTGCAAATTACTGAGCATGTGAATAAGGACCTTTGCCTTGTACATAGGTGTTTGTGAATAGATTTAAAGCACACACATCACGGGAGCAACAATTAGTGTTCCTTTTTTTCTTCATGTGCTGAAGGTTTGCTCAGAATTCAGATGCATTTTGCTTGCTACAAAGAACATTTCACACCACAGCTCCCCTCTGCCCACATTTATCCTGCTCTTATTTTTTGTTAAATATGAAATAATTCACATTTCGACCAGCAGAACCACTTTGCCCTCTGCGTGTGCCTGTTGTCCCCCAGACACAGTGCGCTGTGTGGGCTCTCAAAAAGATGTGGGATGTAATTTCTTGATTAATTGCCATGCATCAGCTCCAAGTTACATACAACTTTGGTAGTTAACCTTCTAACCTCCCAAAAGCAGTTCTTTGCTAAACTTTCCAAACATGTCTGTTTGTGATAAATCATTCGGTGTTTGCTAAGAGGATAAGTGTTTTGGCACCGGCTCTGCACCTCGAGCGCACATGGGTGAGAAGAGCAAGTTGCTGCAAGCTACCAGAATCGGCTTTCTGATTTGGGGTGGGTGCTCAGACAGGGTTTTCAGGAGTCCTTCTGTGTAAATGCTTTTGTCTTCACAAGAATATCTAAGGAAGGTAATGCAGGAGATGAAATGTTCCCCCCCCACCCCGAGACACTTGGCCCCTCTCAGTGGAAAGAGCTCAAGAAGAAGCCAATGAGCGTTGTGAAGCTCTGGCGCTGGGTGGGCTTTCTGCAGCCCAGCACCCCACACCGCCTCCTCTTCCTTTACCTAAAGTGGTCTCTTATAGACAGAAGAGTGAATCTGCAGCCCTCCAGACTCACACAAACCAGGGCTAGAGCTTGTGAATAAAGCTATGCCTCCAGCAGTGTCACCAAAAAAATCTGAATTTGTAAGGCTTCTGGGAAGCGAGGACACTCACTCCTGTTTCAGATGGAGAAGATGGGAGGAAAGCAGATAAAAACGCTGCCAACATCAGCTGCGATACATTTTAAACACCTGACACTATGTTTTTGCAACCTTGGTCGGTGCATAAAGATTCTAGCCTGACCTTGAAGCAACCATGTAATGTTAATGAGAGGTGCACGCGGATAGAGAGGACCAGACCACTTACCACTAAAGATATTCACTGTAAAAATTACAGATCTGCGTTACAGCTGTGCAAATCGCAGAGCCGCAGCAGCCTCGTCTCCGCTGCTGAAGCATACGTCTGGAATAATTCCAGTGAAACACCAGAATCAAAATGCACATATGCAAAATGTATGCAGTTTATCTTCAATTAATTAAAACTGATTCTGAGCAGTGTATCTGGAAGAATCACAAACAAAACCCTCCCTATCCTGCTAAGTGTCTCCTCTTTTTCCTGTATCTCTGAGGAAGGACTCAACCTACAACAAAAAAAAAAAAAAAAATATCCCCTAACTATTTCTAGAAACATTTCATACTATGCCAGTTGGCCAACATACTTAAATAACCAACCAACCAACATATTTATTTAACATTCAGCAGATGGACATGATATGAACATCGTGGTTTTCAGTCGTAGTTTTATAACTACTAGATTTTCTCAATGCCAAGATTCAAACAGGTTCAGAAGGTAAACACATCTCTTCACCTCTCAACTTCTGGCCTAGCATCCATTAACTTTCAATGACATTTAAAGATGTCTTGCAATGACCCTTCCAGGCTGCTCTCAGGGTTGCTTTCCAGCATTTGTTCCTGCTCCAGGACCGATACCGCCCTCAAACGTGATCCCCTGTGGGTCTCAATGGGCTCAGCATGCCAGCCAAGGAGGTCAGCCCCGGGTTGGGGCTAGGATGGATGCTGCGGTGGAATGCCATTACCTCCCAGCTCAGCAGAACTGGGCCGGGGCCTGATGGAGAAGCTGGGAAATGCCTCTCCTTAAGCAGGGGAGAAGAATTCTGGGCTGCAAGAGCAAGGCTGGGAGCAGTGTGCCAAACCAGCAGGCCTGCAGCTGGTGCCAATTTCCAGAGCTTCCTAACTTTCTCTAGGGTGGAATACTTCCCTGTAAATTTTGCTTTGCGACGATGATGCGGACAGTGACAGTCCAAGCCCAGACCAGAGCCCCCCTGTGCAGAGCCGAGCACAAAAGTCGGGGGCATGTGAAATGTAAAGTTTTACATTCTTTTCAAAACTATTTTTCTTTGGGAGATTTTGTAATTCTACAAAGCTGGGGCGGAGGGATGGTGCCTGTGTTTAAGCAGAAGTAAAACAGCTGGTAAAGACACTTGAAAAAAAGATTAACAATGACATTATAAATGCATTTTTGAAGAAACATTTAAAGTTACTGTGCAATAAACTGAGCAGAATGTCACAGAATGTCAAACTGGGCATAGTAAAAATAAATGTTATTCCCAAGGAAAATAAAAAGACTGCATATTTATGTAACATTCAGCAGATGGACATGATATTAATACAGGGGTTTTTGGTTGTACTTTTATAGCTACTAGATTTTCTTGCCTAACTTGGCAACCCAAGGCACCATTTGATTTTTGGATTTGGACAATACTGCAACAGATGTCCAGACCAATAAAATAAATTCCTAAAGGGCTATGCTTAATTTGTGTAATTGATCAAGTTTTGTTACATGGGCCTCAGTTCACCAGCATGTAACTGCCTTCCAGATTAGCTCAGCAGTAGGGATTTCATTCCATATGTTACAATGGTTTATTGGTGCTTTTGACAACACTGCTGATTCAGCAGCATTGGTGGAGACACCTGTTGGTCACGATAATGAAATAAAACCCACGGGTACCGGGGCAAAGACCGGCACAAAAGCTTTCGGGTGGCTTGTAAACATCCCAGGGGCACAGCTTCCTGCACTCAAAGGCGTTTTCCTGAAATTACTGGGGAGAGCACCAGCACCTCTCCCATGCCATCACTGCATCGGAGTCAGAGAAGGTGACTCCACCTCTTCTATAAAAAGTAATAAGTGCTCTAAAACGTGGAGGACAGATAAATGTTGAAAAATGATATCAATAAAAATTTTGTAGTACATTTCCTCTAATACAAAATGTCAGTGATTTACTCCTTCCCAATACAGGTTTAATTGATTCAAATAGCATCGGTAGTAATTAAAATATGGATTCTGAAGCACAACTGTTAGCTCTCATCACTCACCTATTAAACTTGCCATAGATGCTGTGTTAATTATCTTCCCATATCCTTGATTCAGCATAATGCGGCCTGCAGCCTGTGACAGAAATTAAAGGAAAGACCAGTGACCCTTTTTGTGATTGTGCTAATAATGACATGATAATAAATTAGTCTTCACTTTTCAGAAGAGTTTATGTGCTCACACATTTTTTTTAAGCACTTGATATAAAAACTTGGTATAAAAATGGCTGATGCAGGAAAAATCCCCTTGCTGTTTCAGACCCTCTTCACTGTTGGCAATATTTTTTCAAAATAATCACTGATGTTGGGAATGGCCCCCCAAAGCTTTCTGGTTTTCAGAAATTGTCAAATGACCACCCTCCAAAAAAACCTGGCCGTTTTTCAATGCCTGGGCTTGGGCAGCTAGTAAGTAGCAGCTGCTTTGGAAAATATTGACCAAAATCTGTAATGGATATAAAGCAAATCTCTCCTTAATTCCACCAAAACTACAACCAATTTTATTGTGATAATCAGTCATAAGGTGTTATTAAATCTTGGTAAAGTCAACGTTTAGAAAATTGTTACCCATTTGCAAAACAAACCAGTACAGCGTTTCACACTTACTTGGCAGCACAAAAATAACCCTCGTAAATTAACATTAAAAGTTTTGTCCCATTCTTCTAGGGAAGTATCTTCGCTTGCAGAGTTCATATTGATTCCCGCGTTGTTGCACCCAATGTGAACCGTGCCCCAGCGAGCTACGATTGCATCCACTGTCCTTTGCACATCCTCAGGCTTGCTTACATCTGCTGCAAGGGCAATGCTTTTAATCCCTGCATTAAAATAAGAACAAGGAATCTATTTTATGATTATTTGTTATTTCATGTGCGTATGTTATATAAATGTGCCACCTTCATTCATTGCTCCACAGACTGTAGCGAAACGTGTGTTTGTTGTTGGAATACTTCTATTAAAGTTGCTAACTGGGGCGAGGTTTGCTGGTTGGAGGCAAACATAAACCCGAGGTACGAGCGTGGAGTTTGCCACTCCACCGGGACGAAGCTTTGAACACTGCACCATCTTCTGTCCAAAGCCTCAACTGCAGCTTCCCCACCCGGGAGCAGCTCCACGCAGCATCACTCCTGGGTGGACGGCACCAGCTCCGGAACAAGATGAAGCAAAGGACCCTTTCATTTGCTCAAATGTAGAGGATTTTTGGGCTTTGGGGTTTTGTGGTTTTTTGTTTTTTTTTTTTACACCAATTCCCCTCAAGATGCTGCAGAAATCAAACCAGTTTGCACCAAAAGTGCTTTCTGGATGAACTACAGCATCCAGGCAGCTGGGAGCCTCAGTCAAAACCAAACCAGTTTTAGGTGGGAGCTAACAGGGAATACCTGCAGGTTCCCAAGCATGGTAGCTGCAACACCTGGCCTTATTTATTGCAAATCATACTACCAGAACAGCAGAAACATTTGGAAGTGAAGAGATTTACTAGCATCAAAACATGCAAAAGTTGTACTTTTTTCCTAGAAAAACTCAGGCACTGACTTTTGCACCACCACCGATCCATAAATACCTTCATTTAACTAACTGTCAAAATCAGCTTTAAATACCCTTGTTATTAAACAAAACAAGCAGCCTCCTGAGGGACCTGATGCCAATGGGATCATACCCATCCTGAAAGTCAAACAAGGCTACCCAGTAAGGGCTGTGGTGAAACGGGTCTTAACTCCCAAGGAGGAGGGCAGCCACTGGGGCTGGTCCATAGACCAGCAGGCTGCAAGCAAACAGTGCACAGGTAGGGAGTTACAGCTGTTAAAGCAAGATTTTTTACTTCTATTTAAATGAAAAAATGCTCCCCATTGGTTCCTCTTTTAGATCATTCTAATAAAAAAATTTAGAAGAAACCTTAAACCTATCCTAGAAGAGAAGACTCTCCCAAAATGGAGCTTTGAGATGGAGACCTACATGAAAACAAGGCAAAACAATAACTGCCCAGAGATGTTTGGAAAAAATGACAGGAAAGCAGCTTTTGGATGGAAAAGTTCCTCTTGATCTCCAATGCCTCTAGGAGCCTGCCGGAGTGCATACCCCGAGGCAATGCTGGTCTGGGGTGTTCCCCCTGTTGGGCCATGGGACCTAAGGTCCCTCTGGCATTCAGCCATGCCACAGCCCCCTTGCTTTCCACAGCAGAGGAAAGGGCAGACCCACAGTACAGCCACCTACAAAACTGAATGCACCTTTTGCCACAAAACAAGACCTCTTATTTTATCGCAGGTTTTATGCTAAATACGCTGAAAGAACAAGAATAGCCAGGCAGCCCCCGTTGCTCCTCCTAATTGTTATCAAGACATGTAACGTACAGGGAGCTGCTGCAATCTTTCTTATTCAATTTACAGACAAAATGGGTGCAAGCGTGTTACTAATGGTAACAGAATGAGGCTCTTCACCTGCCCTCCAACTCTCACCCCATTTATGGCTTCATCTTATACAATAGTTCATAAAAACAAGACAAAAGGGGCCATGAGTGAGTGTCTAGCAAAGAAGCAGTGCCGGCACGCTCACTTCAAACCAGAGTCCCACACTTGACCTTAATCAATTCAGTTGATATCCCTGCACCAAGAGAAAGGGAAAAAAACCACTTTCTGTCCCTCCACTGTCTCCCCCCAAACCATCTATTAAAAATAAATTAAAAAAATAAAATAAACTATGGAAAAAGAGCTTAAAATCTGTAGTGCTAACCAAAGGTAAGAAACCCAAGACATGACTGTGCTGCTACATGCACAATAGTACCAGTGCATCTCTACAGTCCTCAGTTTAGTTTTGTGATGCTGGTGGAGGCAGTTTGGTGATGAGAGGGGCAGGAGAGAAGCCCAGTGGCTCTGTGTTGGAGAGGCATTGATGTGCTGAATCTGCCCGAGGTGCCCTTCTGTAGGGGACATGTACGTGGCCCCACTGCCACAGGGCTTTCTCTCTGGTCTCTCCGTATAAATGGAAGTAATGGAAGAAGATCAGAAGTGACATTGTGGGGAAGGCATTTGCATAGTTTACAGTGAAAATGCACATTTTTAAAATCCCATCAGACTAATTCTTCCCTTAAGGTACAGACAGTGATTCCCCCTGAAGACAGAGGGGTATGTAGTGGAAGGTAACCCTTAGGATTTTTTGGTTATGTTTCATCATTTTTGGTTCTTCTGTCAGGACCCATTAGCAACTGTTGAAAAAGGTATTCACGCAGGATCTAAAAACAAAGGCCCCTGTAGCCAGGGGAGATATACCCGAGCTGTCTAACAAAGCTAAAACTGAGATCACAGAGGTTCTGATGTTTAAAACTCATCATGAAATGATGGCACCATCCCAAAAGACAGTAAAGGGCTCCTTGGTATAAGTAAAGTGGGTTTAAGAAAGTGAAGCAAAATGTTTTGAAAAAGTATCTGTATGGGAATGACTTGGGGCACTGCATTTTCAACTTTGAGTTAGAGATCCACAACCAAAAAGGTTGGGGGGAAAAAAAAAAATCACAGCTCCTTTGTGCTTATTATAGCAGGAAAAATAGGTATTAATACTAGGATTGCTTCAATTTACTCATGTGAATATTTTGAGAGTAAAGCTAACTTGAACCTTTTTGTCAAAATTTATTTCCAACAGAGTATGTTACTTCTTTGAAGCCAAAACGTTTCATGGAAACATATTGATTTCAACAAAAGTTTTCAAGGGAAATCTTCTGAGGTCCAGGCTAGACTCTCTAGTTACCTCTGGAGAGAAAGAGATTGAAAACCTGACCTTTTCAGATCCTTTCCAAAAACGGGCATTTGGATATAATTCCCTTTCACAAAAGCATTACAAAGTTTGGGTTTTGTTCCAACAAGGAACGACAATAAATTTGAAACCTCAAAAACCATCATGAGATGGATAGATGTGCCCCGACCAGCTGCACTGGTCAAGTTGATAGAGAATATGTGACCTCAAAGGATAAAGATGTGTAAAGACTGAGAAGCAAGATATTTTTTTTTTTTTTTTTACTTTAGACTGCAATAATATTTGCTATGCCTTGTGACCTCTCTGACTGCATTTTGTAACACCCCCCCCACACACCTCCTCCAGGCTTGCAACCCACCGGTGAAGGAGCAGAGATGTAGGGCAGCCATTGAAGGATGGATGATCAAAGTCCTACTGAAAATGCCCTGGAGAAAAGTTAAGTTAGTTTTCAAATAGGCTGTTGGCATCCAAAGTCTCATGGCTCTATAGAGTAGCCCATTTCTATCTCAATAGCTCTACTTGATATGCAGGATCTCACTGTGATAAAATGTCCAAAAGGCAAGTTAACTTATAGGGCACAGCTACTTCGTGCCAAGACCATATGGCTTCAGTGCATAAGAAAATGAAAAGCTTTAGGGAAGGAGGGACCGGATGACTAAAGAATTTGTAATAGGAGCTGGACACTTTCTATTCTAGGTCATTGGGATCAGACCAGCAATCAAAGCTTTAACCAGTACACCGATAGTCAGTGTAAAGCGTCTCCTGATTACTAGAGCTGGGACTGTGCAGACTGGGACTTCTTAAGACCTTCTCTATGGATGCTCAGGATGGTATCAAAACCAGAACTGAACCATTCCTTGCCCCTTCCTCAGGAAGTTCATTGAGACTGGGTGATAGAAATGCAGCTGCAGGGGCTGGTTTTGCTGGAGAATATGGTTTCCAATGGCCCAATCCCTTTCTGAAATCAGAGTGGAAACAAATGCTGGTGTCTTTATCCAAACAGGAATGCAAAAATTTCCTGGGTAAAGCTCCATCTTTAGAGGCAATGAAGTACTGAACTTTGAAGAAGGCTCAGTTGTAATCTCACAAAAGGAATTACAAAATGACTAACACTTCCTTTATTTTCTCATTAAAATTATATTTCCAGTTTTCTTTCTCCCCTTTACAATTGCAGCTTAGCATGACTCCAGGGGGAAATTCAATTTTATGTTACATTTTCTGGTTTTACTGCTAAAATAGAAGTGGCTTGCAGAGGATTTTACCTCTTATTTGGGATTTTAGTCATCGTGTCTATTAGTATTTTGTTCCTACATCTGATCTTGCATGTTTGAAAGAACTAGAGCAGAGGGTTTCAAAAAATGACTGCTTCAGTTTGAGGGCACAAGAAGAGGTTTAGGCTGACAATACCTCTGCTCTGTTTTGGTCTGGTCTGGCTCATGGTCCAGATATTAGGTACAGAAGAGGTGCCAGGGACGGGGTACATGCTAAAGAGTTTGTAGGCCATGTCTGTCATCCATCCTTAGCAAAGCCTGAGGTGCTTTGGCTGCTGCGTGATCTACTCTGAGGAACACGAGGGCTGGATGAAAGAGAATTGCATGGCAGAGGAAGGGTCAGGTTTGGACAAGGAAAGCAGCCCATCACAGCACTCACCACCAGGTCGTGTACAGCAGGACCTGCAGGTCAGTCCCACGCTTACCTTTGAGGCTGAGCTCACACACCACCGCTTCTGCCTTTGCAAGGACCAGATCCACAACAGCTACTTTAGCACCAGCTTCCCCCAGCGCGTGAGCAAAGGCTCTTCCAATTCCCTGCCCTCCGCCTGTGACGTAGGCCACCTTGCCATCCAAACGCAGCCGGTCCAGGATGCGGCGCTTGTTGTAACCCCAGAAGATGTCATCCCTCACCACTCCTTTCTAAAACAAAACCATATATACATTGCACAATAAGGTGCAAAGCTCAGTAAGTGATAGCTGTGAAGGGCTCTGCCTGGGAGAATGATGTGGGAGCATGAATGGGGATCCCTGTCTTCTTGGCCCATTATTTAATACAGAAGGTATGACTAATCCAAGCCAAAAAGCAGCCTTACCCCCACAGATATGAGTCTCAACAGGAGCACTAAAGTGCAAGACAGTGGAGCAGAAGGGCTGTGGTTTGGGGAGATGCACCAACCACTCCACTTACATGGGAGTTGGGTACAGTATTTCCTGATCCGGCCTCCCATGAGAGATGGGTCAGGCACAATGTCTTAGAAGATGACGGATTAAGCCTTCCAATTATTTCACCCCCCCAGGCCCAATCCTGCCCTCAGGCTCAGCTGGCTCCAGGAAAGCACAGAGGTCAAGAACAAGTTTCCAAAGGCAGGATTTGGCTCAAGTGGAGTGCAATCAAAATATCTTCACAAGGCTGGTGCACAAATAAAGATATCAGCCAATAACTTAAACCAAGCTGTCATCTGATCAGCTGCCATACATCATTTCCCCTGACTGGAATCAAAATGGAAAATACAAGATGTTTAAAATATTGGGTTTGAAATGCCAGGAATTGCCAGTGAGTGTAGCTTTGGGAGTACTCAGAAGCTGCAAAACAGTCGAGATATTTGGGTCTGGATTTACTGAGTTAGGCCATTATGATTCCAGATGGGAATTTCATTACAGCTGGATGATGCCCATTACATAAAATGGAGAAAGATAAAAGCACCATCTTTTCCACAGGAGAAGCAAAATCTAAGACCATGAAAATATGAAGCTCAGAGACCATAGAAGGGCATCATGTGCTGCCTTTGGGTAAAAAAAGAGCTACTTCAGAAATATTGTGTTGGTTCGTTACAGCCGGACCCCACACTGGCCTGCATGGGGAGGACCAGAGAGCAGCAGGCACAGACACGCAGTGAGCAGCCGCTCCAGGGATTTATCACAGCTCCAGCATGGCTGATCCAAAAGACTTTGCAAGGAATCAGCATTTAATAGCTTTAGCGTAGCCCTGGACTCATAAGGCTGATTTGTGCCAAGCCCTAAGCCCGTAAGTCCATGCTGCACAGCACCACGGCACGACAGAATGTGAGTTTGGGCTCTCGCCACCAAAGCTCTGGAAATTATTTTGTCACCATCCTCAGCAGAGTCAAAATTTTCCCAGAAGTGCTCACAGAGAGGAAATACGCACCTTGGATTCAATCACTGCATCTGGAGGTGCAGGGCTCCTTCGGACGATGCTCAGTCCACCCTGCACAGGTAAAATTATCTGCAAATATAACACAGACACACACAGTTCTCAACTGCTTTGTACCTGGCTTTGTATCACCCACATTCCACTGACATGAAGGATAGCCCTTCCTTCCTTAGGCCACGGTAGCTTTTCTCCTACTCCTATTCTTTAGCTGAAATTCCTTCCAACACAAATATGTCAGGCATTTGTATTTGCTCACATTCCTCTTCCAAACTCATGGCTTCCACAAATGCCAGGAAAAAAATGCAATTTTGTCTCTCTGTTTTCTAAATCAGTGCCAGCTGCTGAGGTTTCTGGGTTTCCACTGCCTGGCTAATGCTGTCAGGAGGATATTCCAGTCTTATTCTTGGAGCTCAGCAAGCCATAACAGCAACACTTTGGTGTTCTTCAGCATTTTCTAGAACATCTGTCCTGCACCCACAGATGAATGTCAGTGGGTTTTGCCACCTACCTTCTCTGATAGTATTACCACACTTGAGTGAAAGCTGCACTTGGTGTGGGAGATTCAACACCAAAATCAATCTATTAGAACATTAGATAGGGAATCAACACGCTACTTACATCCATTGAATGGCTAACAGTACGATTCAGGGCATGGAAAATTGTCATTTATTTTTCCTTTTCTGCAAAGAAAAGCTGTTGCTACTGGTACGTTGATGATAGAATAAACAGAGAATCGCAGGAAGCATCTCTAGAGGCTGTCTGACCTGTGGACAGACAAGGACCTCAAGCGTATGAGGCGTTATCAAGACCTCCTGGACAGGAGCTGTGGCAGGGTGGGCACAGAAGGGGGTGCCAGGGAGGGAGGGGGTAGCAGACCTGGCCTGTCCCACCATGGGACCAGCCTTACAGTGCAGAAGGACAGGCAGGGATCCAGCCATCCTTGGTGGCTCCCCTCAGCCACAGCAGCCCCCCTGCCACCCCGGTACAGCGGCGGCATGACAGTAAGCTTTGCAGACTGGTGGCTACTGCCCTGGGGTAGCATCATTCATGCCTGCTTTTAAAACCCTGCAGGATATTTGCTTAATTTTGCCTCTAAAACCATAGCATATTGTTTATGCATCCTATTACTTCTCTTTTTTTTTTTCCTGCCGGAGTAGGACTTTGTTGACTGCTATTGTGCTGGTGATGCCCTACAGCCTCCAGAGCCTTTAAAGCGGAGCGGCGGTTCCTTGGTTGTGCTGTGGAGCCGATTATTCACTCAAGTGCTCCACTTTTATCTTGCCTTTAACACTGTATATGTTGTAGACAGAGAGTAGGGACCATTTCTGAATATAGAAACTCATACATAGAGCTCAAGTGAGGTGAATTATAATAAAATTTGAGTTCATTTTAGGTCCCCTGGATAATGGCACCAACAAAAGAAACATTTTAAAGAGTACTTTGCAAAATCCATAGATACAGTACCACGGGCACCTTAACCAATTGCATTGCACTAACCTGCTCAACACGAGGATCTGAATTAATCACTGTATTTAATTTTCTGACAGCTAGTACATTTTCATCAGATATGTTCTCCAGGTAGACTTGTCCTTTCATGAGTGTATTCTCTACACAGATCACTCCATCCATTCTCAGCAAGTGGTTATCCATGACAAAGCTGTAGTAGTTAACAGCGTTCCTTTGATCAGCATCAATAAAGACTATATCAAAGTGCTCGTCCTCAGCATGTAACGCCTGGAAAAAAATTATGTTGGAGAAAACACTAATTATTTACCTGAAAATTTAAAGTCTTGCCATTAAAATGTCCTTTATATAAGAACTAAACCACAAGGAACTTTGTGCTTTTAAGGTAACATTTCTAGGATTACTTCTGGAGATCTTGGGAGTTTTCCATGCTTTGGAAACAATTCTTCAGCAATACTGGTGCCCAGAACTCTGAAACTCTCAAAGAAAATCAAGGTATAAAAGGGGATGGCTCATCCCAGCTTGTGGTGTTGAGAGCCACAACAGAAACATCTGCGTATCTAGAGTCAACGCGCATTGATCCATCAGGGTAAGGGAGAGGACTGGCATCAAAACCCTGCGGCCGAGGTGGTGCAATAAGTTATCTCTTCTCAAAAGAGTAACTATCAGCAAACTGAAGAGTGGTGATTATATCAGTCTGGGAAATAGAGGCATAAGGCCGATCCTGGGAATTGCAAACTAGTGAGTCCCACTTCAGTAGCAGGAAAATGGTTGAAATCCCAATTAATAATAGAATTATAAAGCGCATAAAAGAACAGGTCATGATAGAGATAAAGTAGCACAGCTCCTGTGAAGGAAAATGATGTTTCTTTAATCTAAAAAAATGCTTTGGATGGCTCAGCAACAGGGAGGATAAAAGAGAACTGGCTGCTATCATCTAATTGGATTTTCAGAAATGTGGCACACCTTCCCTCCAAGCAGGCTGCTGATGATAATGTATAAAAGTGTTGATGGATGACCAGATGGGAGCCTTTACAGCCTTCTCCTGCGGCAGTTAATGCACTCGCTGCCCAAGAGGCTGCTATGGAATATTTCAGATTCCATCTGGGACTATTTAACTGCATCTGTGTGCGTTGCAATGAAACAACGGCTCATCCACCTATCTCAGCAACAGAAATGCTTTCAAGTCTTGGCATTTTGAGTGAAAAGAGAAACAATTATGTTTTCCAGAACTCACTGTTTCTACCACAACTTTTAACAGTACTTCTTGCATCCAGATTTCCCTTTTGTGTTTGGAGACATTGTGCACAATGAGTGATGAGCAATCCCCTGAGACGTACGAGAGAAAGCATCAATAACAAATGGCAACAGAATGTGAAAACCTAATTTGTTTTCTGGAATGAGGCTGATGGCTCCCAAACTGAGATTTCAGGAGCTTTTCTGAAGCAAGGAGCTCGACAGACAAGGAAATAGCGGGAAGTGGATCATTCAAGCTCCAAATTACTCTACTGTGCAAACTGGTGCCATTGTGAGCTCGTTAGTGGTTAAGAAATTAAGCTTGGATAGTCACACCAAACTGCAGATGCTTGATAGCAGAGAAGCTCTGCCAAAAGCATTCATGAGTCTGCATTTAGGACACCTTTTGATACTACACTATAATGAAAGAAGACCTTAAGGCCAAATATATTCTGGTTTATAGTAAATGTAGCAGAAAATGGGACATCTGGTTTCCTGGGATTCATCTTTTCATCTCATGATCACTAAGAAAGAAAGCAGCAGGAACATTTTTTGCTACTGTGGAAGAGCACCTTATATCAGCTTGCAACTTAGCCAGTCTGTCCAATGTAGATACTTCAAGAAGGGTCAGAAGATGAAAGCTGGGAGGACTCGTCCATTGGGAAGAGAGATTAGAGGCCTCCTTCCCCAGAGAGAAGAGCCAAAGCCAAATTCAAGTAATTACCATGACTTATCACTACTTTCTGTCTTGTAACCTTCCCAGGCAGTGGAGGTGGGGGACAGTCTTTCAGAAGCAGATGCGGCCATCTCTGAACATATGTTACTACTGCTCCATGGTATGGCTCCCTAATGAAAAAGAATCTCACTTTTATGCATTGACTTCATTAGGTCCATATGGAGTTGTATAGTTCTTTGGATATTAGCTGGACTTCTTATTTCAGCCCTCTTTCTGTACTGTCTAACTGCTGACAGCTTATATCCTTCTTATCTATCTTCTGATACAGATAAACCACCTTTTAACTTCACAACTTTCATCCTAGGAGGGTGCCTGTGTTGTATGTGCATCCAGCACATGTCTGTTTTGTCCTCGCACTGCCTGGGTGTGCAAGGCCACTGTTTGCCAGTTCATCAAGTCCTGAATGGCCAGCCACAAAGGTCGGTTGGTCACCCTTCATTTTTCTAGATACCTAGTACTAGACACCTATATCGAAATGCCTGAATCACTGCCTTGGAGTTTCTACTGCGGCCCTGCCATTATTTCAGCTTCTTGGTTCCACAGCTTCGAGACAGCTGTTGGGTTTTCCATGTTGAGTTGGAAATAGCTCCAGGCCTATAAGGGGAATCCATGAAATTCCTTGAACCAACTTGGCCTCTAGAGCAGCCTCTACACAAAAGGATAACAGCCACAGGAATAGGAAAATGCTCCCTTTCCTGGAGCTCCTTGGCTAGCAGAGCATGGGTCACCTGGACAGGTGGTCACCATGGCCAGGGTACTGCACTGGAGAGGGTTTCATCACTGCCAGCAGCCGCTGCTGAACCAAACGAGCCAAAAAGAAAAAGCCGCCCTACTGGTAGCTCTGACTGCAGAGCTAAGCACTGGAAATATCGGTGCAATGATGGAGAGGAGAGCTTACTGCTGTCCCTCTCCAAATGGATGAGGAGTTTAAGAGGAGGGATTGATCACCCTTCTCCTCCCGGTGCAGACTGGGCCAGGCCCTGCCTGGGACCTCACAGCACGTTGGAGAAGCCTTTGTCCTTTGCTAGGAGAGAGGCAGAGCCCAGACGTCTCCAACTGTGAGGAAAGATGAGATCCAGAAGGAAATAATCTGCCTGCAAAATATCCCACTGAAACTAATTTCCTGAATGTTTACAGTGCAATCCCTGCTCCTTGCTACGGAGGCATCATAGACGGTAACAGATGGCAACAAGAAGTGTGTTAATTCAGAGCAAACTTGGCTAAAATTAATGGTTTTGCTTACAGTGAGTCATTAACTTCCTTTGGGATTAAAAAAGAAAAAAAACCTTGTAGTACAGCATTGCATAGAGGAGACGCATCAAAACCGAGCACAAGAAAGGGCACAGCAGCACTGTTGATGACTATGGCAAAAGATCAGGGAGAGGACATCCCAAATAAAACCATGAATGAATCTTCTGCCAAAGCTGAGAGAAAACCCAATTGGAGTCCTGCTCAGAGGCAACACGCTCTCATAAGGCACATACAAACTCAATCAGAAAAAAATGACTGTCCAGCTCCTTTGATATGGATCATACAGTCAGCATATTTGTAATAAAGATGTACTCAAAACTTATTACCTTTCCTATGCCTTGTTCTTGACCTAAATGTAATAGCAATCCATCCTTAGGGTACATAGAATACATGAAAAAGTACAGCTTCCTTTTAAAACACCATTAGAATATTTTACTGTATGTGGACATACACTCTTGTTACTCCTAAATGCTATTCTATTGAGTACAGTTTATATTCACCGGCAAAGCTAAATCTCTAGGGAAGCTAGAGAGGGAATGCAATTTCTAGTAATAACAGCTCACAACAGTGAATACTATCCACTTATCCCCACAATTTCCAGCTATTTTGGACTCCTTTCTGAATTAACCTTTCATATCAAAAGGAGCAATTCTGCACACTAGAGACTCCGACACAATTTCATGCATAATTTATTCACTCAGTTCAACATTAAACGCAGAGTCCTTGACTTTGTCAAGGTGGATTCTGTTGGCAGACTTCACAAGCAGCAAAACAGGAGAAATGAGATCTGCAGCTCAACCTCTTCACCTATTCTGTCTGGTAAAAGGAGGGAAAAAAGAAAAAAGAAACCCCCGACATGCTTATACAATGCCCTGCAATCAGCAGAATCTGCTGCAAACACGGTGATATTTTTGGTGTTGCATTTTCGATTTTAAAATGGAAGTATCAAAATCATGGATGGGAATAATTTCCTGGTAGTTTGCCTTCCCTCCGGACTCAATCCTGCATCCATTGTTCCACCAAAAGTCCACTGGGAATTAAAGGAAGCTCTTTGTGCCGGATCAGGCCTCTTGCTCGCAGCTGGTGCGTGGCAGGGCGCGTTATTCAGGCACAGCACGATGGAGTTTAGGCTTAAGGAGCTTGTTGGAAAAGGTTTTTAAACGCTGGCCCAGCACACGTTGAAAGGGTAGCTAATTCCCACTGAAAGCACCTGTATATCAAAGACTGAACCCAAGGAAAGGCTTCCCCTCAGCCCACATTTCAAAATACTATGTAAAAATTGCTGCGGTCGTTGGGCACAGAGGGCTGTGCCACTGTGTATGTGAGCTACGTGCTTTGGTGGGGACCTAACCCAGCTTGGCAGCCTGTCCCTCACGTGTGGGAAAGGGGGATTTTTTTTCCATCATGCCCTCAGGTACCAAATGAACCCCACTCTGTACCTGAGCTCTGCAGCTCCAGTCTGGTATTTAGCATCCTTTGACAGCTCAAAATCCTAGATGTTTTGCAGTTGGCTCTGAGCTGGGACAAGAGACGGGGAACCTGGCCATCCCTGCCAACACTATGCGGTAATGCAGAGGAGCAGTAAGAGGATTTGGAAACCCTTCTTGAGGTGCTGCTATGGACTGATGTGCTGCCTTTGCACTGCTCTCTGCTCGCTCACAGCCCTGATGAGCCGTGGTTGTAGGTGGAAGAGCCAGAGCCACATGGTTCCCACAAAGGCCCCGCTGTCTGGGGTGCCTGGGCACAGATGTGTCTCATCCTTGAAGCAACTGCTGCAACATCTGGCAGCTTTCCTTGTAAAGGGCATCAGCAGCAGATACGGATGCAGCCCTGGACACATCCTGCAGCACTTGGATGGTACCCTCTACCTGAGGCTAGGATGTAACTCCTGGGTGGACTGGTTTTACACAACAGAAGTGAGAGTAACATCGTAGACCTTCTGGAAGCTTGGACTTTCTGAATCATACCTTCCTGCAGCAGAAAAGGACTTCCCTGCCAGGTAGAGTTATTTATATACCATATGACATTTTTGTGCTTTGAAAGAGCCAGTGCAGCAAGGCAAATCCTCCACTCCCAGAAGATTGCACTGCTGCAAAAATTTGAGGAACAGCAGGTAAGCAGAAATCCTACCCTATTGCACTCAGCTTGGAAGCAAAATTCAGCCATAGTCACGACAGCAAGAAAGCTGCAGCAGACACCTCCAAAGAGCAAGTGGTAAGTGACCATCTCAGCCCTCTAATTTCTCTAGAGGGACAAGAATGAAACCCAAGGCTGCACAGACACCATAGGCAACAAGGACAATCCTTGCCAAAACTTGTTCCTGCGCTTCTGAATCTCACCATGCTTTTCAACGACTGTTAGCCAGCTCTGCTCTAGACCTGCCTCCCAGCAGACGATGGGGGACAGAAACACCGTCGTTCCCCACATCCTCCATGAAGCTGAGCTGTGAGAGCTCGGCTGTGCCATCTCTGGCCCATCTCCCGGTGCGACTGCCTCGTCCTCCAGCCTTTCAGCACACCCATGTGGCAGCGGAGGAAGCCTGCTTGGCCTCCAGACTAAACTGGTCCTCCCTGGGCAGGAAAAGGCAGCACGCTGTTGATAGCCAGAGCCTCTTCCATGTATCGGGCGTGCTCCCACACGGCTGCCCCACGCCGGCTGGGCAAACCTCAGCGAGCCCAAGATGCAAAGGCACCAGAGGGGGCACCAAATGCATTGCTTCATCATTTACAGCCATTGTGGATTAAGACCTGTAGGATAATCCTGATACCAATGACAAAATACCTGCCAGGTTGAGCAACAAAAGTTCAGAGCCCGGTGCAGAAATCCTGCATAGAGGGGTGTCCCCGGTGCTGGGATCTCTCCTACCAAACACGAGCATCTCTGCTCCCATCAGCTCTGAGAGCTATTTGAAGCCCTGCGTACCTGCAGAACTGGGGTCAGGATGTACCTTCCCATTGCATTCAGAGGACAGAAAAATCAATCACAACATTCTGTTTTAAGGATTTAATTTTCATGTCTTTGCTCCCTTCTTTTAATCTCTACCCAGCATGTACTCTTGCCTGCCTCTAGATATTTTAATTCAGTCACAGTAAGTCAGTTGCACAGAATGGGCACTAGAGAGCAACAGCAATTCAATTAATTTCACACTCGCTGCAGGGAGCTGGGATTTTAAATGCTGCACATTGCAGGTGATCTGTAACATTTCGTTTATTCACATACTTGGCAAAGCCCTTTGTTTCTTTCGTATCAAACTCTGAGGTCATGAAAGCCAGAAGTCAGAAAGCTCCTGGCCATTTCATTTTAGAAACAAATATGGTACCTGTTAATGCAAATAAAGTTACAATCAAGCTCACACTGACACATCCAGATTGAAAATGGAATCAGACCAAATTGGTTTGCATTAATAATAGAAAGGCCATATATTTAATGAACCTGGCATGGGCATCACCTTGTAGCGCACCAGCCCTGCAGCAACACCCTGGAAACCCATAAACTGGAATTAAATGTGACACTCCTCTAGCTGCTGGCAAGCATAAGTTTTTCTCTTTTTTGGGACAAAGTCACTAGTCAGAATGAAACAAATACAGCTAACATGGTTGGACTCGATGATCTTATGGTTGGACTCGATGATCTTAAAGGTCTTTTCCAACCAAAGGATTCTATGAACACATTTCACAGAATCCCAGAATGGCAAGGGTTGGAAGGGACCTTGGGAGATCACCCAGTCCAACCCCCCTGTTAAAGCAGGTTCTCCTAGAGCATGTTACACAGGACTTCATCCAGGCGGGCTTTGAATATCTCCAGAGAAGGAAACTCCACAACCCCCCTGGGCAGCCTGTGCCAGTGCTCTGGCACCCTCAGAGTAAAGTTTTTCCTCATGTTCAACTGAAACCTCTTGTGTTTCAGTTATGTTTCATTTGCTTGTCTGAAGCTTATCATGTTGCTCTGGAATTGAGAAACTTGGGGGCTAATTGCCCACAGCGTTTTCAGTGGGGGAAAATAATGGAAGGTTGTGGCTGAATTACAAACTTCTTCAGGACTTCCCCAATTCTAGCGAACACTGGGAGCAAGCTGTCTCAGCAGGGCACAGATACACTCTTCCAGCTTGTTATGTTTGGAATTAGAGACCCTGAAACAAAGCCCACCCACGTCAAGTAAAACTGTGCCATTAAAGCCTATAGACTTGCGTTTGGAGCTTGTGATTCCTCTGATCAAAAAGCTGCAGTATTTCAGTTAAAAAGGAAAAAAAAATATTTTGTGTGACAGAGCTGTCCCATCATACATTGTCATGAGTAAGAAATAACTCCACTGCAAGAGTGTGTTCACATATATGCAAGCAAACTAGGCTCACCATACAGCATTTTCTGGGCAGGAAACAAGACCTGCCCCAAACTCTTTAATCTGCTCTTCACAAGAGCTCCCAAACTCCCCTTCCAACTGACTTTACCTCCAAAGTGTCCGCTGTTGGTCCCACTTGCATGCTTATCTTTCTACCATCTGAAGAATAATCAAATGCTTCTTGGCTGTTCACTCCGAGATACGGCACTTCTGCACATGCAAAGATTTTGCCATCATCTGGCAAGTCTTCTGCAATAGCAAGGATACTGTAACCTTTAAGCTTGCCAATTAATAAAATCTTCCTGGCTCTGATCATATGAACAAACATCCTAAAAATTTGGCCTGTTGAAAGACAAGAATGAAAATTTAAAAATAAAACCACAGGAAAGACTGTGCCCTGTTCACAATGAAAATTAGATGTACCTTTTAAGTGATCATTAAAAAAAAAAAATCTAATCTTAAAACACTTTCAAATAAGGGTTTAACAACAGAATCTGACAAAATTTCATCTAAAATGCAGCTAAAAGACAACAGAATAAAGGGATTGGTTTTAAATGTAGAACCTTTATCATCAATGCTGCTATTGTTCAAGTGCTTGTTAAATAGTGCTTGAAATATTGCATATTTTAACATTCCCCCCATATGAAAATGGCTTTAAGATGTCTCCATATTCTTTCTGGAACCCGGTTAAAAAAAAAATCACTACATTACCTTGCATTTGCTCTTAGAGTCATTATCCCTAGACAGCACCATCATTTAAGAAATTTATCATCACTGGTGTCCTTCGAACAATGTATTAGTGTAATACATTATAAGAGTACTTCACTGTGATGATATATTACTCAAAAGATGGGAACATCTGGGAAGAATGAATCTGGGAATAGATTTAGTGTAATAGGCTTTATATGGGGACAGAAGCCTGGGTATTGCTACTTGAAAAGGTACAGAGCTTGGCCACAGGGCCCCCTCCACCGCAAAAGCAGGTGAACCCCTATCAGGTACCACCAAACCCAAACCAACATGATTTTCCCCTTCCTTCCCCTTCCAGTGAGGACGGTGATCTCGTTGCTGCTCACTAAGGGATGGGGCTGGCACTGCAAATTAAAGAACCCATGAGTGTGTACATGGGCACGTGTGCATGGGTACAAGGGTACTGGAGGTGGAGGACAGAGAAAATGCATGCAAAAGGAAGATCAAAGCCTACAGCAAGTTCTTATCATTCTTTGTAAGTAAATTTCCACATTCTCTGAGCTTTTCCATGGCATTCATCTGTTCCTCACTCAAGACGGAGTAGAGGATGATGAACTTCTACACCAATCTGGTGTAATTTTATCCTCTTGGTTGATCAACTTGCCATTCAAAGAGCCAGAGGTGTGTTCTTCCTGCAGCCTAATTGTGGTTTCAGTTCCTCCAGCATTCCCTGGGCCAGGGTCAGGTGAAGTTTTTCTGGAAAAAATAAAGGAATTTCAACGTTATGGTAACAATCAAAAATCTGAGTCTCCTGCATAAAAAACAGCAACCAAGAAGGAACTCCTGGAAAAGGCCCATCTGTGCACGACCATGAAATATCAGCCCAGAAGCATTACAAAGATCTCTGAACAACAGTCCTAAGAGGACCTGGCTTGGAAATAGGCCCATCTCGGTGCTGGCAGCTACTCCAGCCACAGGGGCTTGGAAAGAAGTGGTTGTGGAACCAAAGGAAAGTGTTCTCCACTGTTCAACCCCAAACCTTTCCCATTTCCAGCTGGTCCCAGACAGGTGTCTATCTATCTTCTGGTTTGGAGTAAATGGCTTAAGCCACCCTGGCCAGGTTTTGTTCAGGTTTGTTTTTTTTTTTTCAGCCAAAGAAAGGTTTAATTGCAGAACAGGGGAAAAAATGTAAAATCTAAAATTTTTTGCAAGACAGGAAAAAAATGGTTTTCCTCACAAACTGCTGAGAAAATCAGGGTCACTCCAGATGCTATTTCACAGAAGCCAGGCCTGTGACAACATCTCTGGATGAAGTGAGATGCTACCTATTACAAAGAGAAGGGAATAGACGACTGGAAGAAGTCCATAGCCTCCAGACAGATTAGATTACCCTATGTACAGAAAGTAACCACCAGAAATGGCTGCTGATACTTCTGCAGGCCACAATTTAGAGCCATTTCAGCTTTTTTTTTTTTCCCTGCTCCCCCCCCACTCCTCAGTAAAATGAGAAAGAATTCATAACCCGTGTCAGCCACACTCAGATAATCCAAGACTTAAAGAGTAGAACATTTCATATAACCTCTTTTCTGCCCCTCACAAATGCTTTAACAACTTTAATAAGATAATGTATAGCTATTATCGTACAGCAAGCGTAAGTCAAACAACTATCAGCTATTATTTCAGCAACAGAACGAACGCTCAGCGTTCCCGTAATCCACAGACTGGAACAGTTTACACATTGTCAATTTTAGACAGAACTGGCTTTTTCCACATATCAAAATGTACACTGATAAATGGGAATTGTTTAGCAGACCCCACATGGCTGGGTAATATACTGTAGCTCAAAAAAGAATAATGAGGGTATCAGTTGGACTTCTGAATTAATGATACCTTAAATTAGTTTAATTAATTAGCTTAGTTACTAGAGTAATTTAGTTAGCAGATTAATTAATGTTTGTTGAGTGCTTGGAGATAAAAGCTGCATATAAAGGCTGTTATTATAGGGTGGATCTAGAGGTGCCAGGTTTTCTTCATTCTGTGTTTATCCCAGCACCAATTTGATCCAGGGGCTCATTCTTTGAGCCTTTCAGCGGGCACCATGTGGGGGCTGGCTTGCTGATTTTTCACAGGCTATGGTCCAACACAGACATTGCCGTAGTCAATAGTCAACTGGCAGAATATCTTGCAACATTTAGAGTTAGGAGGTTTTGTTCTCACCTCCTCTCCTGAAGGCCATAGGCGCAGACAGACAGCGGCCGGTGTGCACTTTGCTATATATTCGGGTGCACTTAATGCTCATTTTTCACTTTTCCTTCCACTGTCCCCCATGTTTATGGCATATTCTGACCAGAAAATCTAAGAATATATTCGTACAGTCACAGGAAACAAAGCGCAAGGTTACAAAGGAGCATCCATACCTCTTTGAAGTTGCCATTGCATCCAGGTAAGGGTCTAGTCCAAGAGCAACATCGAGAGCTTTTTGTAAGTAATCCTTGAGCTGCTCAGGAACACGAGAGTCATTGAGGGCTATGTCTTTGGCTTTGAGAAGGTTCTCAGCAATGAGTTCAGCCGGGGTTTCTGAAATGGAAAATAAAAAGAACAATGATTTTGTCACTGCTCAAATCAGCAGAAGAGGAATTTAGCCCCAAAATCCCAAATGCTTTTTTTTCCAGACAAAAGCCAGATTTTTGAACGAATACAAAAACAATCATAGAAGTCTTTTCAAACTGGAAAAATATTATACTTCTAATTAATCTTTGTCTCCTGTATTCTTCTTTTTTCTCCCCACTACCAATCCTTTTCTGAGAGGAAAAAGATAAGAAAATTTCAGAAACATGAATTTTCACTTTGGAAGCTCTGAGGTGAACACTGAACACCTGCGTACAAAACCCAGTCCTCTAGGTACCTTTTTCCTTGGAGAAAAGAGAGGCTTCTCAAACAGCTCTTGCAAAACCAGGCAGATACTCTCAGGCCAGGACACGCAGGCACCGGCTCTAACTTCGTACCCGCGTGCCAACGGGGCACCCAGGTACCCCCGACACGTGTCAGTGCCACGGAGGCTGCTGTGCACAGAGTCTGCAGAGCAACCCATGGTGCTCCCATCTAAAATACAATTACACCTGCCCTAATGCAGCCAAATTGACAAATACTCAAATAAAAAATTATCGTGCCAAGTTCGTGATGGCATAAAACCAAAGATACTCTTCAACTAATGATTTTTAAGCAGGTGATGTAGCAATCAGGCTGGCAGGAATGCTACCTCCTAACCTTTCTTCTGCCTTCAACCTTCCACAACAGTTTGTGGTGGAGACACACCACCCTGAACCCTCTGTTTCTCAGGTCACGAAAACTAACCAAGTTTGAACCCATCAGCACCACATGGCAAATCTCCCAGTGTCTTTTCACAAGCCAACCCCTGCCAAAAGCTGGTTATTCAGGTGGAAACAGTTATGCACCACACAAGAGCATGTCAGCATTTCAAAGGCTGCGAAAACATCTCTTCGGATCAAGACAGCCTGTCCTGGGAGCAAAAGCAATGTTGCCTATGGTACTGTACTTGCCTTGAGACCCCAGAAAGCCCATATCACCACGTGGCAGCAAGACGGGCCCTGGTATGCTATGGCCCCACAGAGCAAGCCGTGGTTCAGAGAAACTCCCCCACCCCTCAAGTGTATGAGCACGTGCAGGATTATGAAAGCTCCAGCGGGACCAGATTTCAGAGACACGGGACAAGCAGGCTCTGAGTATAACTGGGGTGGAGCAGATTGCCCCTGGCAGGATTTTGTTCCCTGTGATTAGAAAAGCTGCAGACAACCAAGTGAAGCGGGTGAAAAGAGGACGCGTTTCCTCTGGAGGACTGGTCCGGACCAGCCCAGCAGCTGTGGGGCAAAGCCCTGTCCTCATGGAACTGCTGCAGCTTTGGTATGAAGCCACTGAGGACATCAGAGCATCACCTCACGTAGCCCACTGTTGAGAAAGACTGTATGAAGGCAAATGCAACCGCATATTTTAGGAATAGCTATTAATCAGAAGCTCATTAAAGGATCAGACTGCAAAGTGGAGATACATATGTGCCTCTGACTTCTCTGTTCTCCATTTCTTTCTTACAATGAATGCCACCTTGGGTAAATTCCCCAAACACTGGGTCTTATGGGTGCCCTAACCCAGCTTTGGTGGTGGCCCGGTGTCAGCTTCTAGCCAAGGGGTAGCATGACAGGAGGGTGTTTGGTTTTTTAATGTCTTCTCTCTCTGAGCATTTCAAGCGATGAATCTGAGATGGATACACTGAGCCACTACATATCCTCAGGGCAGGATGTAAGGACAGTCAAGCCTCTCATTAGGGTCATGAACGCTTTTGAGTCGCTCTTCCTACAAGTCACACACACACACCAAGCTGAAGGAAGATACAGCAGATGACCCCATCACCAAAAGAGCGCCAGGGGTTCCAGTTGCTGGGGACTGCTCCTTCCCCTGGTGCCGAGGGGCAGCATATGAATGAACTCATCTCTTTGGGAACGGGGAAAGGGCTAAACCTCCCCGAAGGTCTGCTCCTCCGAGCAGCGTTTCTCAGCTTTATGTAGATACTTAGATGAAAACTCTGTTGCTTTTTGAGACAACTTCACTGATTTTCATTATCCAAATTACAAAAAAATACGAAAGCAGGCAAGGAACATAAAATACATGTTCATATTACATGGGAATTGCCAGCCTGGACCAGGCTTAGAGGTCATCTAAACAGCATCATGCTCGTGGCAGTAGCCCAACCTGACACACAAGGAAGGCAGATTTAGGGCAGCTATAGCAGCCCCCGCTTTACATCTCATGCTGATCTTTCAGCATCGGGGGGGCTTTATATCTCTTTCAGCAGTTTTACAATTAATTGCAAGTGCAGGAATAAGCACCCCCTTCCCAGACCATGTTAGTTTGGTGACCTCAGCCCAGCTACGCGTCGTGCGAAGGCACATTTTCTTTTCGAGCGAGCATCTCCAGGCTCCCACTGTATGGCTGCAGGATGCTGGAGGTTGGGATCTGCTCATCCTCCCTGCCAAGCACTCTAAGGCTTTTTGTTAATTTAGGGGAAAAGACATGTTTATAATCCATGTTGGATTTTAGTAATCATCATGTTACCCTTCTGGGTGAGTAACAGACAAGGATTCCCTGTCACTCAAGGGGGAGGAAAACAAGATTTACCTCCAGCTGTTTTGTAACCTGTGTTATAACACCAACCGCAAGCACCAAGCGGTGCTACCGGGCAGAGAGAGCATGCAGTGCATGCCAAGATCAACCCTGTATCTAAGATTATACAATCTTCTCAGGAAGTGCTGCATTTTTTGCAGCCTGATGATGCTTTGGGCCAACAGCAGAGGTCAGAATTGCCTTCGTTTATGCAAGCACCCAACAAGTTGGAGCAAAGCTCAGGGCTGGCTGCCAGGCCATGCTCAAGGCTCTGAGCACTAAGGTGAGCAAAAATTTATATAACTACTTTTCTTGGAATAACATTAAAAAAAAAGAAAAAAAAAAAAAAGTGCTTCATTTTTAGCCGTAATTTTGCACAAGCCCAGCAAAGCTGCTGGACCATATGAAGCACTAAACTAAATTGCCTGGTTGGCTCCCCATGCCTCTATTTATGCACAGACATCTCTCTCCCTTTCCCATTTAATTGTGCATCATCTTCTTCATGCATATAAGGGAAAAGAAGAAAAAAAGGGAGCTCACTCCGAGAAGGAAAGTGATGCCAGGCTCAAAGCAGAGGAATTCAAGCCCTACCATGAAAGCAAGAAAGGGCTGCTGTAAGTCTCCATCAGCTTCATATAAAAGGTAAGGTGGCAGTTCTTAAAATGGACCGGCTGCCAGCACGATGGTTCCCAGCATCTTTCCCAGTAGATGCTAAGAGCACAATCAGGCTATTACAAAGCTGAGTAATAGACTGCAGCTTCTACTTTTGCTAGAACCAGGCACTTTTGGTTCAAGTCAGGGGGAGTCAGGATTGCGGGTGGGGTCTGTATGTGGGGGATATTTGTGTCCCTTGAGCAGGCAGGCAGTGCAGTGCTGTGGGGGGACACATTGCTCCAGAAGCAAAATTAAACCCTGCAGCTTGGGCTTAGGTGGCACTTTTTGGGTGGGGGGAACTCAGCCAGGAAAGGCAAGGGTGCTGTGCTGTTTTTGCTGGGGACTGCCCAGAAGAAAGCATGGAGACAGGCGCACAAGAAGGCAGCCTGGATTTGGCAAAACCAAAGCAAGGATGCCACATCCAAAAATGTGGGACCAGATCTTTGGTTCCTGTTTTTGGGCTATCCTCTTGTCACCTTCCAACCTCTAGATCTGTTTTGCAGCCCCAGCAATGGCTTCCAGAAGAGGTCCCCTTCCCAGCCAGGGCAGAGCACTGAACCTGATCCACACGAATACGGTGCTGCCAGACAGCTTGGTGCTCAGGTGCCAAGCGCTCCGGCAGGAGCTACTCGGCACTGAACACTTGGAAATCCAGTCTGATAAAATCTTCCCAAACAGTTCCAGCCATCATATTCACCAAGGCACCTCAGGCATCGACAAAAGCTTAGCACAACACTCACCACTTCATCTTAGCCCATAAATACACTGCAGCTGCTGCGTTTTACACCAGGCAATTCTTTTTATGGAAACCACAATGCAATGCTTAAGTTATTTCCTTACCCTACCAGCACCCTGCACACAAAACTGAAGGGTCTTAGGAGACCCTGTGCAACTGCTTGACCCAAAGACATTCAGCCCAGCTGTGATGCATGCCCATCCTATGGATGGAGCTGTAGCAGAAGGAAGCAGGAGCATGTTTGCAGTGCACCTGGGGCTGCTCGGTAGCTCCAAATCCACCACCCCTGAGCCCAGGCAGGGCTGTGCACCGGGGCACAGGCAT
Organism: Gorsachius magnificus; assembly: GCA_034008185.1. NCBI lineage: Eukaryota > Metazoa > Chordata > Aves > Pelecaniformes > Ardeidae > Gorsachius > Gorsachius magnificus. The sequence continues at coordinate 5,885,890 of CM067090.1, forward strand.
GCCATAGCCCACACAGGGCTGTGAGAGAGCTGACAGCGTGGGCCAAACCCGACTGCCTGGGCCAAACCCGACTGCCTGGCCACTGAATGTTGCAGGGGGTCCTGAGCAGAGCCAGCTGTGTTCAGCTTAATTTACCAACTTGGCCTCAGCATCGGTAGGGCCTGCAACAAAGTCAGCAGCGATGGCAAGGGGAGAGGTAGCAGGTTTGGGGTGGAGCGGGAGCATGAAGAGGAGGAGAGGGAGGAAGCAACCAGGGTGGGCAGAAGCTGCCACTCATGGCAGGAACCCAGGTCCTAAACTCTGCCTGAACTTCAGGGTAAAGTGAGGAAAACTGGCTCCAGCCGACACATTTTCTACAGGCTCTGCTGCTGGAAAAGTAGTAGAAAAGCTGGATGCATCCCGGCACTCCTCTGCTCGCATTTAGGGAGGCTCTGGAGCCACTGGCAGCGAGTATGCAAAGCATATGTTTATTTTCATACATAATAAAGGATGCTACGTGTGGCAGGAATAAGCGGTGCCCGCTGACAGTCTGATCCAAAGCCCAAGGCAGTTGAGGGGAGTCTTTCAATAGCTTCAATGGGCTTTAGATCAGGTGGTGAGAGAACAAAGTCTCTCCGTTTAGAGAAGCCTGGATTCCCACACGCAGCTGTTGATTTTAGAAAACGACCAAAAAAGACAGCAAACTTCTCTCCGCATGCCACAGCAGGCACACGTGACTATCAGAGAAAGCACCAAGGCAAGGTTAAAGCTGCAGAAAAAATATTTATAAAACAAGCATCCCAAACCACCAGAAATTAGTCACAGCCAAAGCTCTCTTGGCACCGTGACTGTCCACCTTCCCGCCCATCCCTTTCTCCAGGGAGCATCCTCCTCCCTCTGTTTCAGGTTCCTGCAGACCCACCTCCCCCGCTCAGCCTCAAACTCCTCTCCCCAACAAACCCTTCCTCTGCTCCCTCCTGCCAAGCCACAGAGCCTGCAGGTCACATCTCTGTGGGGCAGTGGGGGACCCAGAGCTGGGATATCACACGGTGTCCCCTCCTGTCACACCATCTCTCCTGGAGCTCCCCACCCCGCAGAGGGAGTTTACCTGCAGGCTTATGCATGTTGCTTCTTGTCCCCCAGCCTCAGAGGGTGCTGCTGTGGGTTTGCTGCCTCTGCAGAGCAGCGCCTGGGTGCTCGGGTGTCTGGCGAGGGGATGGGCTTCTCCACCCGCTCACCTGGGCAGAGCCGCGGGGAGAGCCTGCGCAGGGAGGATGCACCCGCCTGCTCCCACCCAGAGCACGGGCAGCTGCTGAGATCCAACAGCATCTGACATGAAAAAAAAGAAAAACAAAAACAAAAAAAAAGTTGACTTTCAATGCCTTCGCTTTACGTAAGAGCAATGTTCACATCCTGACCTCAGGAAGCTGCTGGCTCTCCAGGAGATAATCGGCAGTTTCATAACTTTCTGGTTACATAGCACAGACATGTGTCCCAGCTAAACCACCAGGTATGAGGTCAAAAAAGTCCCAGGACTTTGAACCCTAGGTTATCTGGGTGGTCCATAGCTATGAGGTCACCGCTGCCCCACCCAGCCAAACATCAGAGCACTCCATGCCCTGAGGTCCAGCTTGGAGGCCAGGTCCCTGCATGGGCTGGGGGAGGTTGTGTGACATGGGTACCACTAGTCCTGCACCCCCAAAAAGGGTCCCAGGAATGCACTGGCTGGAAGAGGCATTAGGAGGAACCAGTTGGAACATCCAAGGTATCTAAAAGCCTAAGCTGGCCTGCAGCAGAGTTGGAGCAGAAAAGGCTGGTGAGGAATTAAAGTTATGAAAGAGCACGTGATGGAGCTCAGATCAGCCCATCCATCTCCTCTTCACACAGATGAAACATAAACTGAAGCTAATGTGGAAACGTGGACTACCCCGTAACCAGAACAGCACCTTTCACCTCTGAGACGAACCACCCTGGGCTTAGTCAGTCAAGGACCGACTCAATGTACCTGCAAAGTGTGCCAAGAGAGCCTGGGGCCGGGCAGGGGAGGTGACGGGGCTGTGGGGAGTAGGTCTTCACTGCAAAGCTCTTGGCAGCTCCTCTGCAGGAGGGATGGAACAAGGACATGGCTATGGCAAGCAGACAGATATTGGAAATTCAATTTGTCAACTTCTAAAATGAAACAGAAGACATTTCAATGCCCTCAGAATAGAACGGGGAAGTATAAACACAAAATAAGTAAATGCACAGGACAAAAGAGTAAAAGAAAAGCAAATAAAATAAGTCCCAGTGCTCAGTGGATTGCTATTAGTCAAAACAAATAAACAAGATGAAGAGGACAGACCCCCTTGCATACCTAAGATTATTCCATCTTATGATTTAGTAAACAACAAACTGCATTAGACCAGCAGCCCCTGTGGAAAGCAATCCAAATTGTGTTTGGATTGGGAGTTAAAATTTCAGACGAGTATTTTGTAAACAGGCTAAGAGCTTTAGTATGCCAGGTAATCCACCCTCCCCTAGCTTTGGAGGTGACTTTGGGCAAGTTGAGTCTCTTCTGGTGACTATTTTCCTCTTCTCTAAAATGGGGATAACAGACTGTCCTCTTTGCAAAGTGCTTCGCCATCTGGAAATGAAGCCAGCAGTGAGAACTAGATGTTAGGAGTTATTACCCCTCCTGGAGCAGGAATACATGGCTTTAGAGTTTTTCCTTGTAGCTTTTTCCCAAAATTAATTTTGAGATAAGTGCAGGTTCCTAAGCGAATTTGGCTGCAATTAAGCCTTCAATGCAATGAAGTGGTCTTCATTGGTACAATGGGCTCTTGAAGAGCCATTTTTTCCAGCCTCTGCTTTTACGCCTGTTTTCAATTTTCTTGATCTTTGTTTCTGAACAAGGACAGCTTTCAGAAACACAGCCAAGAAGCCAAAGATGGGTTTGTACCTTCAGACAGTGCTGGCAAAATCAAAGGAGGATCTTCCCCTGTGCTCAGAACACAGAGCTGTATGCCAAGGGAATGGTTGGTGTGGCAAGCTGAGCCTGGGGCCCTCCAAAAGTCCCAGCTGGAAGATCATATGGAAAGGTGAATTGTGCATCCCTTAGTCACGTGGGGAGCAGGGTGCCAGCTGCCAGCGCAGGTCCCCCACCAGCACCCACCACGCCATCACCTCCTAGAGAAGGGGAATTCATCCCTCTGGCTGAGCTCGCCCCACTGGATCAACATGCCTTTGGGTCAGAGAGATGGGGTCTCTGAGTACATGGCGGGGATCTGGCATAGTCTTAATGAGACAAATAGGTGGCAATTGCAGGAAAGCGGGGGACGCAAAAGGCAGGGTCATCAAGGCTCAGTTACCACTGCCTGGACTGCGCTGCTGATCCTGAAACAACTCCACCGCAGGGAAACCTCAACATCTCAGAGTCCCACAGGCAACTGCGCAAACAAATCAAAACTCCGCTCATCCCCAAAGAGCCCTTCAGGGGAAAAATCTTCCTCTGATTATTTTTTTAAACCTGCCATAAAAGCTAAAAATGACAACAAAAAAAATCATTCTGTTCCTCAACACAAGAGAATCCCGGTAATGTGAGCTCAAAAGAGGTTTAACGAGCTGATATCGATCCTGTCCCCATGCTCGTGCTCCTGCTCCTGTCCCAACCCATAAGAGCAGGTTAGAGCCGCAGCCAGATCAGAGGCTCCACACAGCAAAGGAGGTTCCTGAATGTCATGCAGAATCACACAAATTGCCTTTCATAACTCTAAGTTTGCTGTAGGGCATCATGTTGGAAGTTAATGTACGCGCTGCTCTCGTACTTCTTAAGCATTATAAAACTAGCTGATTATACAACACCATCCTGGTACTTGCACGTGTCTTCAAATGCTCCTAGCACCCCTAACATGCATCCCAGATTAGATAATCTCAGTTTTGTAACTGGTCTCCCCTGTGAGACAAGACCTCCCCTTCCAATGCCTGGTCACCTGAAGCCTTTAAAAAGCACCTCAAAGGCACCCAGTTACAGGAGATCTCTTAACAGGGAGATATTACCTTCTTAGAAGCATGCCAGTGTCGGAAGAGACCTTTTCTCCAGCGGCCCTGGCCACCATGCCCCAGGAGCCCCGGCAGACAGACTTCCAGCTGGTGCGAGTCAAGAGCACATGGTACCGGATCAAGAAAGGAGAAGCCCTTTCTGATGGCGAGGACAAGATAACTCTCTCTGAAGCAAAAATGTAAGTATAGGAGCCCATGTTGCTCATTGGCGGCTGCGCTGGATGGCTTTGGCTGGCCAAACTGCGTGGTCTCCCTGGTAGGATTCATCTCAGATGGAAAATCCATCTTGTGTACTGTTGTGGCTTAAACCCACCATTACACATACAACTGCATGAAAGTGGGCTTCAAAATGCGTGCAGTATGGCAGCACAGGTATTTGCTGTTCTCCTTGGCATGACTTGGCTAAGTTACAGAGGGAATTTTAACAACAGCCTCAACTTTTGTGGATGGGAAGTTTCTTTAAACTTTTGAAAAGCTTACGCGGGGACTTTTGAATGCTGCACTTGGGCTTTTTTTTCCTCTGCATGTACATGAAATCTTTGTGTACAAAAGCTCATGCACAGGCATTGGAGAAGGACGCGTTAATGGAGATGGTTGCAAATAAATTAAATGCCTAGATGGGAAAAATAAACACAGTAGGTCACTGACAGGAGCAAAAACCACAACACATCTCCCAAACTGTAGAAGTCTGTTTCAGACAGAGGAGAGACAAATTTCCCCCAGGGATACGTACAGCTCTTTGCTGATATTACACCTCTCCAGTTAATTATCCTTTAATTACAGGATACTACTTTTCATGAGCACATGAAGGTTGTGATGCAGGTCTTCCTTAATGAGGCTATGTTTTGCACATCAGAAGTTTTCTAGCGTTTGCCATACTCAGGTTTGAATGTCACAAGTCTAACCCTTTTCCCAGGTGGGTCAGAGGGATCTTCACCCGCGCTGAGAGCGGGCAGCGGCTGCACGGGAGCATTGCTCAGCAGAGCTGCAGTAGATAGAACAGGACTTGAGCAGACCCAAAGGCAATCTGCTGGACCTTGTTCAATAGAAGGGTGAGCCTAGGACCCAGAGTACACCCAGAAAAATCCTCAGGTGCCATATGCTTCAACAAGGCTATGTTGAGCCTCAAATTCACTACTATTTTTGTGCAGCAGAGGGGTTGCAATGGGTGCTAGTTGTGCCATCCGGCAGCCAAAGCTGATTCTACCAACTAACACTCAAACCCATCCTGTCTCTTAGAAGGGTCACATGCCAGAGACGGATACGCATGCAGTTAAGGTACAGCTGTAAGGTATATATGTACATTAAAATGTACACAATGATGCTTTCTGTAGTATTGTATTTTAAAAGCCCAGAAGAAATTTTCTGGAAGGTATATATATCCTCACTGGTTTTCTTTAACACTTAAAAATGTTAAGGATAGACTTAGAGACTTAGTTTGGTAAAGAAAGCAGAGAAGCATCTAAGTAGACCTATAAGAGAAAGTTCAGGCATGTGGAAAGAACTTGGGCATGTAGGGAAATCTGGCTATCTGGCGAGCCATCTGCTCATTCGAGAAACAAAGGTTCATGGAAACTTTCAATTTTTACCCAACTGCAGCTCAAGAAGAGGTCTTACATAAAATACATTTTGCAGTTTCCTTCTGTCTTTTTTTTTTTTTTGTTCCTTTCTTGATTCCAAACAAACTAAAAAAGCCACTTGTTTTTCCCCTGGCTCCCCCTGCCCCACAGAATTAATAACTGGGTTGCAGGGCTGTGTTCTTCACTGTTTTAGATAGATACTTCATGCCAGCTTTGTAGGCTTTTATTTACCCTTTAAAACTCGAGTATGGAAGTCTTTCCCAACTCTCAAATAATTTTCTTTTACTACCTGGGAGCAGTTCCTATTTGTATCATACCTGTTTCAGGGTAAAGAGATCCACCATTTCATCTGGGGCGTTGTAGAGACACTCTTTTGTATGGAGGTGCATGGCTGGGTGTAGATAGGAATAAATCAATTCACCACCCAGATATAGCGGGCAGAGGAAGTTTCCTCTGCTAATACTTTGGAAAATTTTGGCAATGTCTTCCCCACACCCTTTGGGGAAGCTGAAATGATTGGCCTGGGGTTTTCTGCTGGGGTTTTCAACTTGCAGCATGAATAACGTGCTCCAGCCCTTCTTGCTCTTTTTTTAAACGTTACCATGTAGAAGTTCAGCCACTTGACTGTTCACTAGGACGTGGGAGGGTTTCTCTGGTGTCAAAGCAGTTGAACCCTGACACCCAGGAGAGCTGTCCCACCCATGCAGCCCCACACTTTTGCAGTGCATGGGGCAGGAGGCTCCACATCCCCCACCTTCCAGCTCCATCCTTAAAGTAGTTCAGACACGCAAAGTACAAAAGAGCAATATAGTGATTTCAAACCATGTTTTCTGATCCTTGCCAGAGGTGAATGCATCTCCGACGGTGGGATTTCCTGGACAATTGAAGCTCCCATCTATTTTTGCTACAAAGTGGTAGAAACATACAATATTCTGGATCCCTCTAACACTACTCTGCTCTGGGGTCACATTACTGACCCCCAGCAACTACAGCTAGCCACTAGCAGCAAAAGGAAGCTGAGGCGCTTTATTGTCATAGATGAAGTCGTTGACGAACTTTATGGCTCCAAAGTCAGAGAATACTTTGAAGAGAACAATGTTCAGCACAAAATCCTCGCCCTGCCTACCACCGAAGAAACTAAATCCATGGACCTGGTCTTGAATATCTTGCAAGAAGTCCAGAACTTCAGCATTGACAGGCGAACCGAGCCCATCATCGCCATCGGAGGAGGCGTCTGCCTGGACATTGTAGGACTAGCCGCCTCGCTCTACAGAAGACGTACCCCTTATATTCGGGTCCCAACAACCCTCCTCTCTTATGTTGATGCCAGCGTGGGGGCAAAGAACGGGGTGAATTTCCTGCAGTGTAAGAATAAACTCGGGGGCTACACCCCCCCGGTTGCCAGTTTCCTGGACAGATCCTTCATTCAGAGCATTCCTCGGCGACACATCTCCAATGGCCTTGGTGAAATTTTAAAGGTAAGAACTTCTGCAACTGCAGTTTTCAAACCTGAGATATTGTCTGTCCATCAGCATCCGTAGCAATGTATAAACTGCCTTATAGAAACAAAGGTAGGCCACCAAGGCTGCATGGGGACTTTTAACTCTCATTGAGCCTATATATATTTTTACAGCTGCTAAACTTGTTAGAACATCCCTTACGCGCAATGGCTCATGCTAACCCTGCAGAGTAAACTCCAAAACTCAAGGCCAGAGGTAGACATGGCCAAACCAGGGAAGAAAGCATCTTCCCATTGAGGCTGATCCATAGCATTCTCAAATGAACTGCTGGCAGAGAGTTTGAGGCTCATTATACCAGGGATTAATCACCTGCAAGATCATTTGCACCTACCTCACGGGCTATGTTGAGTGTGGTCAATCAATCTCCTGCGAGACAAATTCTACTTCTAAAATTACCTGGGCCGTGAACAGTAAGTGGTTTTATGCCTGAAGAGCTTTGAAAACTTTTGATAAATCAGCATTCAAGCTATTAAAGTTTATTAGAGATGAGTTCATCAGCAGCATTTTTCAGTGCTTGCACAGTGGGAAGTCCCCAGGATAGCTGGGGGTTTCTGGCAGGCACTGGGAAACCTGGAGGTCACCATCCCCTGCTGCAGAAGTGGGCTAACACCTGAGTCAGAGAGTGAAAAAATATGTACTTGCAACAACGAAACCGCTTCTGAACCCTCATTTCCCCATATTGCAGCACTTTCCCACCTTCCCTTGCCCAAAGAGCAATCCCAAGGATTAGACGAGAGTTATCCTGGGGATGTCCACCACCCAGTCCCTGTCCTGGGAATGGCTACTGTTCAGCTGAGGCAGTCTCGAGCTTCCTGCCAGCCACACAAGTAGCCAAAGCTCATTACAAACGGTCCGCTGGGCAACTGGAGCATGTAGCAAATTCACAGAATGGTCAGAGCTGCCCAGTAGCAAGGGAACTTGCCCACCAGTGCTCCCATCATCTCTCTCTGACATTTTACTAAGTGTGCAGGTATTTCTTCGCTAGTGTACAACACGATATTATAGTCCAGTCGACTGAGACATGCAAGTTTTCAACATCACATACAAGGACCACATAATTATCTTTAATTACCTCTGCTGTTCTTCATCCTAGATGGCACTCATGAAACACAAAGGGCTGTTTGATCTGCTCAAGAGCCATGGGAAATACCTGCTGGACACCAAGTTCCAGTCCTACAGCGGCTCTGCCGACCGTGGGGATGCTGCACTGCAGACTACCAGGATTGCCATTGAAACCATGTTGGAAGAGCTGGCTCCCAACCTTTGGGAGGATGACCTGGACAGACTGGTTGATTTTGGTCACCTTATAAGCCCAGAGCTGGAAATGGTGAGTGACAGACTTTATATTGCAACATCCCTTTAAAAAAAAAAAAAAAAAGTTTTCAATCTGCAGCGTGAAAACTTTGTGCAAAGGGAGCTGAGCTAAACTCCAGATTTGCACGTTACCTCAGATCAGCCAATGCACTGAGCCTGGTCCTGCTGGATAAAGAGATCCCCTTTCCCAGCCCTGTTTCCTATTCAGACCGCAGGCCAGTTACGGCTTCCTACCAGGCACTTACCAGAGCACAAAGATGACCAGATCTCAGTGAGGCCACTAGAAATGGCACGAGCTGTAACAGCGCAAAGGCACGGAGACCATAGCCTGCGCTACTGGGGAGCAATAGCCACTGAGGAACGAGGCGGGAGAGGACTAGACCTTCTGCAAGGTTCAGAGCTCTTCCCTCCATCCCATGGTGCTCTCCATCAGTGATTTGAACGGCAGGAGAATTAGATCCTGGATTGCTATGGGAGACTTTACATGCAATTAATCACATGTAAAACAGATCATTCACTGCAACCCATAAATCCCAAGACACTAACATCCAGTAAATCTGTATTTCTACTGCTGTGAGTTGAATGTCAATTTTCAGGAGTACTTTTAGAAGAAAACTGCTTATTTACTATTTGTCAACCCAAACCTTTTCTCTCCCGCTGCCTTGGCTCCTTTTCAGAGGGTTTTGCCATCGTTGATGCATGGAGAGGCTGTGAACATCGACATGGCATTCATGACCTATGTCGCCCACGTGCGGGGGCTCATCACCACCGAGGAGAAGGAGCAGATCATCCAGTGCATGAGGGGCCTGGAGCTGCCAGTCTGGCACAGCGGCTGCAGCTGGCCTCTCATCAAGAGAGCCCTGATGGAGCGCCTGAAACACAGCGGGGGGCAGCCCCGCATGCCTCTCCCCACCGGCCTGGGTGTAGCAGGTACAGCAGCAAGGGATGGCTGGGAGCCCCGGGGGCGGGTGCCTGGGGGGCAGTGGGCATCCCGGCACACCGATGTGCTGGAAAACGTACCCTGCAGTTGTATGTTTCTGGTTTTGCTTGTGCTTGTCTTAACATCTCAATAAACCCATCGAGAGGTGAGATCCTTCTCTTGTCTGTAACCATCAGAACTCAGTTAAGGACTGAGGTCTAATTAATTGTGTTATGATTGACCAATTCGCTTTGCAAACCTGTTTGCAAACAGATAGTCTCAACGCTGTGCTCTAGCAGACAAGCCAACAATGTCATAAGGGCAAAACAATTCCCTTGATATACTAAAAATATTTGTTAAATTATCCTTTGCAAAAGGAGTTGAACGTGTTACTGTGCCTAGAACTAAAATGTGAAAACTAAATAGTATCTGTTCGATATCTGGGATGAAACACTCTTACTTATAAGATTTAAAAAAGAAAAAAACCCCAAAACAAAACCCTAGCATAGAAGCAATGTTGTGATCTCTTGCATCAGTATCTATCCAGACTATTTCCCTGAAGCTTGGTCTCTACACGCTCGCAAGAAAACAGACTCTCATAAACTGTTCGGAGGAGCTACTCTCCCCCCTAGCGAGATATCGTATGCAAGCAGGAAAAACTGCTCTGGATGTCCAATTAACTACAAGTCTTGTTTTACAGAGATATTCAACGACACTAGTGAAGAGACCCTGGAAAGAGCGTACAAGCTGTGGGTCAGGGACTGCAAGACGATGCTGGAAGAAGAGCCGGCTGCTCTCTGAGACCTGCGAGCCCGGGCTGACAGCCCTGCCTCGCGCATGGAGCTCTTCCACATCGTAAGTTAGTGGGCAGGACTGAATTTTTAAACAAGATAGATACAGCAGCGCCTGTGAAACCATGTATACCCGAGAGCTGCGTGGAACGAGATGACTATTGGCATCTGACCTGATTTACCTCTTTCGGCTGCGCTGTTTGAAAGGGAACCCATTAGACCCGCGTAGTGCTCCAGAAGCGATCACTCAGAAGTGAAACCACCAAGCGCCCGTAGCATAGCTCGTAGCAAGCTGTCTCCTTTGGGGGAAAGTGAGTGGCATTTACTCACCTGTTTGGTTAATCCAACCTGGGGGCTGCGGTGGCCTTGCACAGAGCTGTCCCACCGCTGCTTCTTGCTGGGTCCCCGCAGTCAGGACGCTCATAGCCCATGCAAAAGAAGCGGGATATCTTGACGTCACCACCCAAAATCTCCATGCGATATAGAATATTTGAAGTGGGTTATCTCCCTCACTGGTTTTGGCATTCTGAGTTTTCTCAGCTCATTCAAAGTAGCAGAAAAAGAAACTCCGCTGCCAGCCTTTGCTCCCAGCGTCAGGGAGCGACGCGCCCCCATTGCAGGGACCGTCACGCAGCCACAGATCAGCAGGTACCGCTGCGGTGAAGCACGACCAGAGCTGTATCTTGCCAGCATGGCATTCCCATGCCTTGCGACTCTTAGATATGGAGGACATGCTGGCAAGACTCATCTTGCTGCCCACACGTATAGCGGTGCCTTTACCATGTAACCCCTGCCAGCCACCGGTGTGACAAATACGGTACCTTCTGCATCAGCGTTGCCTATCAACAAAGTTGAGCTCCAGGCTACAGCACAGGACCACCCCGGTGTCCCCACGGTGCCTCCCCCCCGGGGCCTCCCCGTACCTGGCTGGGCCAGGGTTCCTTCCATGCCACCGTGCTTTCCAGTTAGGTACAGTCAGCTGGGGAAAACTAAGAGAAATCAGGGGACTCCAAGCGAGTTTATCTTCTTCAAGCAGCCCCAGTGTCACGTCTCAGGATCCTGGCAGACTCAGAGCAGATTATATATCAGAAGCTGACTGTGAAAAATGCACAGGCATCATCCTTCTCCCTGGAGGCTGAATCAAAGGAATCACAATCAACAAACAGCCTTGGAATTACTTACGGAATTATTTTTTTTTTCTTTATGTCATACCAGTTTGTGCTGATATGCTGGCTTCTGTTTTGCTGAAGTAATAAAAGCTATTAAAACCAGAAAATTTTTAAAAGAATGATTTCATTGCTGCACGCAGTCCATGCCTGTGTATGTTTGCACATGCTCAGGAGGCAGAAAAACACTGGAGGTGTGAGGAACAGAGCTGATATAATAAATCCCTTTTCCTCTTCAGCCTGGAGATGTGCCTAAAAATGCACAAAAGGGTTTCCCTGGCCCATTCCCGGAGCCACGTGTTTCTCTAGCCTCAGGGTGGGGTCTCAGGCAGACCCCTCGCAGGGTCCCTGCAGCAAGCAGCACATCCTCACAGCCACATCTTCCCACAGAAATAATGCCCCTAACGCCCCGAGTCACATAAGCCTGCCGCCGAGGGTATCAACAAGATTTTGTCCTTTCTCCAGGCCATCAAACTTAGGTTTGTTCAGCTGGTTTGTGACAGCATGCGCCCAGTGGGGACAGCATCGCTCCAGCTCGCAGGGAAGCCATCCGCACATTCAGCCTGTTGCTGGAACAGAAAGGGACAGTGCATCACGAGATGAGGTGAGGATCTGAACTTTTTAGGGGCATGGGAGAGCCCCAAGGAAAGCGGTGCTGAGGGACAATGTCCCGAGAAGGGCTTGTTCAGCCTGAAGAAGAGAAGACTGAGAGGGAACCTCATCAACACATACAAATATCTTAAGGGTGGATGTCTCGAGGATGGAGCCAGACTCTTTGCAGTGGTGCCCAGCAACAGGACAAGGGGCAATGGGCACAAACTGAAACATAAGAGGTTTCAGTTGAACATGAGGAAAAACTTCTTTACTTTGAGGGTGCCAGAGCACTGGCACAGGCTGCCCAGGGGGGCTGTGGAGTCTCCTTCTCTGGAGATATTCAAAGCCCACCTGGATGAAGTCCTGTGTAACATGCTCTAGGAGAACCTGCTTTAGCAGGGGGGTTGGACTAGATGATCTCCCGAGGTCCCTTCCAACCCTTGCCATTCTGGGATTCTGTGAGAGCCTCTGGGAGGGGAGGTGTGTGTGGTCTCTGCCCCACCTGGAGCTGCCAGATCTGCCCTGTAAGCTCTGGTACTCCTCTCCCAGAGTGATCACCTGGCTCATGACCAGTTTTCCTCCTCTTCAGGAGCTGGAGGGGCCATTTTGCACATCAAATAATCTAGAAACGAATGGAGTGCAGGATTATCGGCTGCCCAGCAGTCAGTGTCCTTCCGCACAGGACCCCTACTCCCATCTACCTATGGGGAAGGGCTACAAGGCAAACATCAACTTGAGCTGCTCATTTTAAACCTCCGGGGAGAGACACTTAGGAGCCCAAAGGCGTTTAAGCACTCCAGTCCCCCGGAAAGCCACGCAGCAGCTTAGCAGGGCCCAGCCAAGCTGAACCCAGCAGAGTCACAAAACCCCATTAAAAGCCCAGCACTGGAGGCGGATGTGCTATCGGTGGCAGCGGTGCGGCTGCGGGTCACCTGCCAGCCGTTCCCACACGTTGGCTTTGCCGCCGTCTCCAGGAGCCGGGGGGTGTGGAACAACATATCAAAGGAGCCGGAGCACAATTAAGACTGAAAAGTGAACACATGATTATTATTTTTTACCCTCCCCGCTGCCATGGGTGACAGAATACAATCAACCCCTGACATGCTTGGTTGCTTAGTAGCAGACAGGCGCATTTTTAATTATATACTAAAATATGCTAAAGAACATAAAACGGCTGCGTGACTAATACGTGTATATCAAGAAAGGCACATGACAGCAGCTAAATTGCCTCAGTGTCTGATAGAGTGCCTCTGCCAGGCTTGTCAGCAAAAGATCAAGGGAAGGAGGTGGGAAGTATTATTAATAAAACAGTGACTTTTTAAAATACACCTCATTGTTTGCAGTGCTTTTTTTTTTTAACGTCTAGCATTAATTTAATTCTTTTCCATTTATGCAGATTTGATTTAATTCCTGCTTTTTGAAAAGGAACTATTAACATTAGGCCTAAAATCTCTGCTTATTTTCTTGTTACCTTTGCTGACGTTACTCCAAAGAGAAAAGTGGAAAACCGTACGGCTGGCTTATCTGCAGTGCAAGATCTTCACGGGTTTGTTCGAACAGAGCGACTTTAGTGGTCAGAGAAATTATTTTCATAGAATCATAGAATGTTTTAGGTTGGAAGGGACCCCTAGAAGTCACCCAGCCCAAACCCCTGCAGGGAGCAGGGACACCTTTAACCACATCAGGTTGCTCACAGCCCCATCCGACCTGGCCTTGGATGTTCACGGTGTGATTTTTACAAGTCCATTAAAAGACCCATCGATATTTAGATGCTTTGCATGCCGGGCTCATCCTACTGACCGCAGGACCAGTCATGGACAAATGGACAGCATTTAACATAGAGATCTGTCGCAGGAACCATCCTTTCCCTCTACGACCATAGAGCACAACAGTGCCTCCGTCCTGGCAACCCCAGCCCAGGGTAAAAGAGTGGCAGGACGAGGGGCTGGGAGCTGCCTTCTCTCCATGGAATCACAAATGAGAGCATCCAACCATGTTCAGCATTGCCGGCGCTCGACAGAAACTTTTTCACTCCTTTACGATCCAGGTACGAACATTGTAAAACCGGAGGATTTGCACTGAAACTGCAGCTCCAGGCCTCAGTGGAGACGGCAGCCTCGGCACATGCCCAAGAACAGAGCTGCTCTCAAAAACTTAGTTAAAAACAGAGCCATTTCAGGTAAGGGTGCACTTTGGATCATAGGCAAAGACACTGGGCAGGGCACATGCATTTAACCCGCAAGCCAGCAACCCCGTTAAGCCTTATTGGGTTTTAATGTCAGGCACACTTTTTCAAGCCATTCCCCTGCAATTGTAAGCAAGTGCATTTCAAAGGAGCTGCAGAAACAGAAGTTGTGGCCACCGTTCAGAGCCAGGACTAGCCCCAGGCGCGATAGCGAGAGGAGCAGCAGCTGCTGAACCCGCAGAGGCATCAGGAGCTGCCGATGGGATGTCCCTGGGAAGGAGAGCACGCTGCGGTGAGGTGGTAGCGGGGTCCTGCCGTGCCACCACACCGTGCAGCCGAGCCCCGCAGCATCCCACAGCCCAGCCACCGGCCTTCCAGCAAACCAGACCCCACCGGGCACTGGCGACCTTGTTTTTAAACAACACCCACTTTCTTACCCCGCACAGGGTTTTTCAGGCCTGTCCAAAGGAACCCAAAGGCTTCTAAGCAGACATGCCGCCACCCCTTCACTGACACTCAGAGCAACTTCTTGCAGCCATTACCCCCCCAACGCGTTTTCTTCCTCCTCCTCCTCCTCCCGGCTTCTGCAGCCCAGCCAGAACCCAGAGCTGCTCCCACCAAGCAACACAAAATTCACTCCCAAAACACAGCACTGGCAGAACCGGCCACCAAAAGGAAAGCCAAAACACATCTAAGAACTCAAACTTAAACTAGAAATTATATCCCAGGCTGCTGATAAATAGATTTCCTACTGCAGTACACCAATGCCACATTCTAATACAATGCCGTTTCTTTAGAAATTCAGCACCACAAAGCCTGCTGGAAACAAGCTTCAACTCTAGGCTACGAAGAGGGCGCAGGGCTTTTCTACTCTATCCCTAGCAGAGCCAGGTAGCTTTGCCCAGCATCTTTTGTCTGGCTGCTTTTTAAATTGAGTGATGCAGGACAGCTCGTGATTTTTAATCGCAACTGAAACAAGTATTTTCTACTCCTAACAGGTATCAGATTTTCAAGACAGGCCAAATTCAAAGCTTCTGTTGTTCGTATTCAGGGCTTAAAACCCATGGGATAACAGGTGAGACATGAGATAACACGGATTCACCACCACCGCTGCTGCAGCCACATCCAGGGACGGCGGGGACTCCACGCTGCGAGCACAGCAAGCGACAGCCTGTCGAAGAACAAGACCAGAAGGGATGAAAGCAACAGAGAGACAGGGTTAAAAAAAAAAAAAGAATGAAGATGGGAAGACAACACAAGACCGCAGCTGGCTCCTACCCAGCACTGGCTGCAGCTCCCAGCGCAATCCTGGGTGAGTGGAGGTTTTGGAGGAGCAAGCCGGGGGGTGATCAGTGCGAGGAGCAGGATCTCTGTGTGCACGGGTCAGGCGGAGGAGGTGCTGGGTGGCTGTGACAGCATGGCAGAGAGGGCAGGCACCCCACGGCCTCACCAGGCCCCTGCCCGACACGGGGCAGCTGGCTGGAGGCAAAGGGCAATGCAGCCGGGGGGGGGGGGGGGGTTTGGCAGACGCCCCTTTGAGGAGGGAGGCAAAAGGCAAGAGTCCACAGGAGGGGCAACGACATTTTTCCCATGTCCACCTGTGTTGTTCCTTACGCTGGACCATAAGCTTTGGGTCTACCAGGTCAAGGGAGGTGATTCTGCCCCTCTACTCTGCTCTGGGGAGACCTCACCTGGAGCCCTGTGTCCAGCTCTGGAGCCCCTCTCCTATGAGGCCAGGCTGAGAGAGTTGGGGGTGTTCAGCCTGGAGAAGAGAAGGCTGCGGGGAGACCCGATTGCGGTCGTTCAGGGCTTAAAGGGGGCCCATAGGAAATGTGGGGACAATCTTTTTAGTTGCGACAACTGTGACAGGACAAGGGGTGATGGCTTTAAACTAAACCAGGGTAGGTTTAGACTGGATATAAGGAGGAAATTCTTTACAATGAGGGTGGTGAAACCCTGGCAGGGGTTGCCCAGAGAGGGGGTGGAGGCCCCATCCCTGGGAACATTCCAGGCCAGGTTGGACGGGGCTGTGAGCAACCTGATGTGGTTCAAGGTGTCCCTGCTCCTGCAGGGGGGTTGGGCTGGGTGACCTCTAGGGGTCCCTTCCAACCCAAAACATTCTATGATTCTACCTGATTGAGGTTTTTTTTGCGTGTGTGTGTGTATTTGCAAAGCCCAAGTGGGGCCTGATCCGTAGCTCCGTCCCCCCCATGCCCCCGCAATACAAACACAACTGGACAGCTCAGGGTTGCTGACTGACAGCAGGGCAGGAACACGGACACATCCACCGCCAAGCCACAGACACAGGAGCGCTGCTGGGTCTTCAACTGCACAGAAAAACAAGATTCACTTACAGGGAAAACGAGTGGCTTACACAGACATATGTGAAAAAACCAAATGCTTTAATCCATCTATCAAGAACAACAGTTCAAATTATTTCATTGGATACATTAATATTGATCCATAATTTACAGTGCTATGGACCATACACAAATTATTGCTGCAGTCAACAGCAGATGAATATCAACATTACAGTACCAAGCATCATAGCAAGAGGCAGTAATTAATGTCACTTTTTCAAGAAATATAGGTATTTATACTATTATCAACACCAGCTTCCCCCCCAGTGCATTTTATGTCAAACAACATAAATGTAAGTGCATTATTTTGTGCTTTGTGCTTTCCTTATGTACCTTCTTTTTGCTTTTACAGGTCGTAAGAGTTAAATATTGCTTCGTAGGCCAAAAGCAGTAAGGAAGAACTTCATGGTACTGTGGCAGGGCTTTGGCAAAGTGAGAACCGGTGGGTAACCCGTCCACCCGCTCAGCAAAGCCACTGCCAGCCCAGTGTCACACTGAGCAGCATCTCCTCTCCATCTCGCTCCACTGAGTCCATGCCTAACCCTGCCTCTCATCACCGGCTTTGTCCCCTGCCATTGATCCCCTGTAAAACGTCACAGCCACAGGTTCCACTGTGCACAAATGGGCAGAGAGATCCCCAGTTTGCCCCTGCCTGGAGGTCCGCACCTCCTAGAGATGTCAACACACTCCCACTCAAAGGGTGGGCAAGCTCCGCCGGGGGCTGCAGCCTCAGGAAATACCGGGAGAAGAGTGAGCAGGGCACAGCCGAGTCACGTTACCCCAGAGCAACACAACCGACGGGGAACATGCAACACAGCTGCTGAGGCCACAGAGACTTTTATCAAGAAATCCAGCTCTTGATACAACAGTTTTCCTTCAGTCCTAACTCACCTCCACACAGCATGCAGCCCAAAATCAGAAGTCACGGTTGTCAGCCAGTACCAGTGTTTCACTTAAGCTTGAAAAGTATTTATAAACCGCAGCCTAGACTTCCATTTCTGAATGCCCAGCACGGGCATCAAACCCAAAGCCTTATTCAATACATTCAGTGGTTTTCAGTTACCGCACTCAAGCGTGCACACCCTGATTTTGTACAAGGCTGCAGAGCTGTCCCATTTTAATGGGGAAGGGTAACGCAACCCTGTGTTGCAGCTACAAGCATTTTGCAGCCCTGATTTTCTTTACCTGTCACCATTACCGAACGGCAGCACCAGAAGCCTGTACCCACATACTCATCTCGGAGCTAACTACGGCACAGCTGCCTGGCAGGGAATTTCCCTGCCTGAGGACCACGAGGGCTGCAGCGCATCCTGCAGGCTCCCAGGTCCTGCCCTGGGCCAGAGCTTCACTACCCTAGGAAAGACACATTCCCAAAAGCTGTCTGGGGTCGGGGAGGGGGGCGGGGGGGAGAGGCATCATTATAATCTAACTCCAGCTCCTCCTTCAAAAAAAGAAAAAAAAAAAAAAAAAAAAAAAAGGAAAAAAGCCACAACCTGGTGGTTGCATCAATGCTAACACATAGCTCGCTGCTCAAGCAGAAACGGAGATGGACGGACGCAGCCAGCAACAGCCATGGAAAGAGCGAACGCAGAGCCCGGAGCACCGGAACAGCGCGCTGCGTCCCCGCCGAGCCCCGCGCCCCTCGCCGTCGGCGCCAGGGGGAGCGGTGCCAGGCAGGGGACACTTCAAGAACCCTTCCATGGGGCAACGTTTGGGTTGAACGCCCAGCGCACCACGCCGCAGGCTAGGGGGACCCCCGACATTGTCCCCAGCTGTCCCATCGCTACCCAATTCACATTTGATTTCCGAACACTAACTGCTGCGACCAAGGTTTCCTTATGAAGCCTGCCAAACTGGCGCTCAAGTCACGAACCGTTTCACTGATCCTACGTGATTTCCAGTGTAGCACAAAGGAGAACGGGAAGCTCTTGTTTTCTTTACATAGGCACCACGCTACACTTCAGCATCCTATAGAACATCACCCTAAAGCTCTCTCCTACGCCACACTTCAGTCAGTGCTAGTCGAGGAAGACTACAACTAGAGTTTAAGGCACTTCATTCCGAACGAGATACGCCTGCCTGCCGCTTGCGAGTCAGCTGTAGGCTGCTATTGAGGAATCCATCCAACCCCTCCAGCTCGAAACACCACGCGCCACCTCTGTAAAACACCTAGGCTTGATATAATACAAGTATAACTACCGTTATTGCATAGGACTACACTTGAGTAGATAATGCACCGAACTACTTTTACAACATTGTTGCATGTTAAAAGTTAATAACATTGTTATCAAGTAACAGTTATTTGCAGATACAGTAATTTACTCTTTTTTTTTTTTGTTTGGTTTTTTTTTTTCTTATATCAGCCCCAGTGCTGAAATAAAACACAAATTACTATAACGGGTATATTAACTACAGAGTTATGTTTCCAAGCATATTACTACTTTTTTCTGTATCACTAAAAATAAATATGTAAGTTCAGTTTCTCTACAGAGCTGTTTTACTACCTAATCTAAATTTTTACTCTACCTTAAATGTGTTTAAAAACATTTTCAAAGTGACTGTAATATACAAAATATTCTCAAAATCTCTCTTAAAACACAGAACCCTGCATAAAAGCTTCCTTTCAAGTGTTTACAAAGAACGCAGAAAACTTCCAATGAGTTTTAAAAATGTCAAAAAATTGTTGCAATATTAAGAGGCAAAAATCTTACAAATGAAATACAAATATATTTAAAACAAAAAGTTGAGGATAACTAAGGAATCCATGCAAATCAAAATAAACTGTACAATGCAATTTAAAAAAAAATAAAGCCAATTAGATATGTACAACATAATGTGCCCAGCTGATAAAATGTCTCAATTTTTCTTTGTTTGTTCAAAGAGCGTACACCAACGTCCAGCGCTCCTGCTCGGTTTACCGTTGGCAAGCCATCAACACGTGTTATAAAACAAAATAAAAATCCAAGAGGAAAAACTCGAACCATGATCAAAAGGAAAATCCAAATCAGCTCAGAGTAAAATGAAATGGCACTCTGAGGAAGAGACTCACGTCTCCCTGCAATTTTGAACAACAGCATTTTATAGCACAGTCAGCACAATCAGGATGTCTTAACACTTTTTTTTTCTTTGTATTCCGAGTGGAGTAGGGTGGGTATTTTGCCCTAAACACTTGTCATGTGAAGACCAACGTTTGAGGGACACTGTATCTTTAAGGCAGCACTATTCAATTAATACAATTACAAATTGGACTTTTTTTTTTTTTGGTTTCTTTACATTCTTTAACTTTACATTTTGTTTCCAAGTAAATAGGTTGCATTTACAATTCTACGACTCCCCCCTCCCCCCCAGTAGAAACAGATTCTTCATTTGTAATTCTATTGCTTTTGAGTAGATTTGACCAGTTCCAAGTTCTTGGCGAATCCAGTTCACAGATACTGTACATATCCTGTACAATATTTTGGAGGCATTGGTAGTTTTAAAATAGAATATACAAGTTTCTTCACAAAAATTCTAAAAAAAATCCTATATATATATAATATATACACACACACACAGGGCTACTGATGAAGCACAAGGAAAAAAAAAAATCAAAAATTCTACAAAAGGTAAGTTATTTAATCTAATGATCAAGAAACAAAACAGTTTATGAAAGGTGTGCCAAGTATATGCTAACAAGCATGATCAGTGTCCTCCATGCTCACACTGCTCCGCCTGCTACTTGTCTTTGATGCTCCAGGAGACACAGAGGAAAGTAGCGGGTCAGTTACTCCGACAGGGGAGAGGGTATCGTCCATCAAGATATCTTCCAGTTTGGATCCCATTTTTGCAGGAACACTGTAAGTACCAGTCGGTTCAGTCACATTTCCGAGGTTGTCACTGAAGGTGATGGTACCGTCGGTGAGATCGAGGGTGGTAGTGCAAGACAGGTCTGTGTGGTGCGGCATGATGTCTTGGTTGCAGTTGTCCAGCACAGGCTCCTGTTTGATGACCCTGTTGACCATATCAGGGGAGCAAAGGCCTGTAGATGGAACAAGGGACAGTCCGTGTGCCCGAGCTTGCATCTCAAGTTCCTGTGAAGGAGGGTAAGGGACAAATTTAAAAAAAAACCAAAACAAAACAAAGCAACAACAAATTTTGAAAGCAAAATCTGTCATCTTATGCTCTTAGAATCACAGAACCATTCAGGTTGGAAAAGACCTTTAAGATCAAGTCCAATCGTTAACCTAACGCTGCCATTAATGCTCTTGTGTACCATGACTTACGCTTTCCTTCTGCTGTACATAAACCATTTCCTCCCTTTCCAGTAGCGACAAGTGCTTGCACCTTGTACACTTCTGCCCCGCAGATTTTCACCTGGACATTGGTCTCAAAGAGGTGGGTAAACACCACCCCACACAGGGTCCTTCCCCCTTCTCCTCAGAACCTACACCAGAACCAAAACCCAGCACCCTGCAGAAAGGAAACGCTCCCTCTCGGGCTCCTTCTCAAACCAGTACTGCAGCAGGCAAGTTTGGCATCAGGTCAGGTGAGGAAAGCATTTAAAAGTTGGGAAAAAAAAAAAAAAGATAAGTAAGTGGTAGAAGTGTCCACCTAGTATTTTTTTAAAAAAATCCTATGCGAAGGCATAGCATGTCTACATGATGCTCGTCATTTCCCACCAAGATGCTGGAAGGGACATTTCTCATTCTACAAGCCTGGTAGAGCTGGAAGTAAAGAGGTCAGGCAAAACTGAGCCACACTATTCCTGCACTGAAAAATTATCGACAAGTCACAGGAAGGCTTTAGACTTCACACACAGCCAGGATTCTTTGAATCTTCATCAAAAGTTTAAATCCCGCCTTCACATTTAATCACATAGATGCACTTGATTGAAGACGGGTAATAGAAGAATTCACTTAAATGCCCTTTTTTAAATGCAGCAGTAAGAGACACGTTTTGCTTCTACTCATGCATTGTATCAGGCAATCACAATCACTGTTGTGATTGCACTGTTTCTGGATATTCCTATCACTGAGGCTGATTAATAGCCTTTTTTCTGTTTTCAAGCTAAGACAACAAACTTGTAATGGCACACTGCGAGATCAGTGGAGAAGGTAGAAGAAGGAAGCACTTCTTACATCGGCTAACATGCCAAAATCAGGAGTTCCTTACTCTGTGCTTAATCAGAATCAACACAAAAAGGGAAAATACGGGCTTTAGGTTAGTTGCTGCCAGATGTACTGCCCATTATTCAAGGGTCTGGTTTTTATCTTATTGTGATTGAAGAAGGAGCCAGAGCAGATGGATAATGCAAAGGAAGATGAAAGATGCTTAAAAAGTGATCTGACTTAGCTTTGAAATACCACTGCTTGACGTTGCACTGCAGAAGGGTCACGCGTCTTCAGCGCCTCCCTCTAGCGAACAGATTGCTCCAAGTACAAAAACTGTGCTGAAGCTCGAGCCAGACTGTTCCAATTTAAAACTCTTTACTTCCACGCTTGGCTCTCAGGTATTTCTAGCTTCATTATCTACTCTGCGGATTAGCCGTGCTGTGGTTCGGGGCCGCTGGACACAGCAGCCAGCCTGGCACGCTGCAGCCCGCACGCAGAGCTCAGCTGTTGGCACTGCAGGTGAGGAGCAACATGAGAGCACCTGGGACGAACAGACATGATGGGCTGCTCCATCACTGTCTCCACATTACCTGTTCTTACGCCCAACTGTAGATATACTTCTTTAATTGCCCTTTCATGGAAAGGGATGGATATCCGAGTATCTTTGCCCAGCCGGAGAACAGAGTTGACAACAAAAGCTGTGTAGGCTGCAAGGCTAAGGTTTCCTATCCACCTTGAGGCGAAGGCAAAGGAATTAATTAGAGGAACTGAGTTCCCACCCCTAAATCTGTGTAATACAGGCTACCGGGAACCTGGGTGAATCTAACAGGGCGACAACTCATAGCAAAAATATATTCGTGCCACCTACTGCTTTTCAGCGTTGAGAACTGTTTTACAGTCCTACAGACTTCAAGGAACAAGGAAGACAACCAACCATAGCTCCTTGGACAAAAAAAAAGCAGCTCAACATCCACAGCTCTTGGCTGTCTTGCTGCAAAAACTCTTGGAGCGCTCCCATTAGGTGTGATTCTCTGCAACTGCTCTCAGACAAGCCAGGGCAGCCTCAACATGAAATACAGCTCTCAGTCCCCAAGATACCTATGGGGAACTCAAGATATGGTGCTGCAGTGTCTGTCACCAATACTGCCCTCCCTGCCCATTTTGTCCTGCGAGCAGTGTGTACCCTCCACCAGAAAGCAGATGACAGATTCCTGCAGAGCATCAGGGAGAGGCTGATTGCGAAAAGAAATAAGAGATCAGATGTAGAAGAGGGCAATCTGTAGAGCTGCTCTGAGAGACAGGGCCTAGATCGGTCCCCACACACTTTAGAAAACCCACAAGCAAAACAAAGAGACTTCATTTATTGCCATTCATGTGAAATTGTTGTAGAAGAAAACAAGCACTAAAGCTACAGGTCAAAAAAACTGCACAAACAAGAAAACTAAAATGAACATACTCCCAAACAGTTGAACTGAATTTGATCACTATCAACAAATAAATCATACATGAAGTCCTAATTCCTTAGGTCTGGCACCCAAAAAAATCCATTACCATATAACTCTTTCTTATAGTATGGTTTGCAACTTACGTTGATCAAAGCAGAACAAAACCAGACCAGCCCTAAGTGCTTTACTAAAGCGTTGGGATTTTTTTTTTTTTTAAACTAATGTATTCTGGTTTTTTTCTGGAAAAATCTCTGCAGACATCTCAGCATTGGTCACCATTTATTAAAACAGTGGTTCCTCTAACCCACATTCCTACAAACGAGCTTCAGTTACCATTATTCGCAGTCACACACTGCAACATCAAGAGCATTTGCAGCTTATTTATCAGCAAACCTGTATTCTGAGCAGCAAGTGCCTGTTGGCGTGTTCCAACTTCTTCTGTCTGTTCTCAAGCTCCTTCGTGCGTTGCTGTTCTCTTTGCAGCTTACGGATGTAGTCCACTGATGCTTTTAGAATAGTTCCCTTATTCCAGCGCATATCTCTTTGAAATCAATAAAAATGGAAGAGTTCAGGCTCTTGGGGAGGCTTTATTTTATAGGCATTACCTTCACATCGGCAGCTATAATTACAGCTCATATATACATAACGCCTGGCTAATATTTATTCCAAGTTTATGCATGCAGAAGGTATTTGAAATGCACTAGAGGGGGCCAGAGTGCAGCTATTGCGAAGCAGACTGCAACCAGCCCCAGCCCGACTGAAGGGCACAGAGCCCAGGGGCTGCTGTGGCTGCCCAGGCTCCCCGCAGCCCCCCGGGGCCAACCCCCTGCCTTCTGCACAGTTTGGGACCAGCACCATGCAGAGTAATTGAAGACCAGGGGCTCCTTTCGTTGCCCTCTGGCAAGGCTGCAAGAAAACAACAACAAAAATAAACCCAACTCCACAAGACTATTCTTAAACATCGCACGGTTTTGCTATCTGGGTGATGCCCAATTTCAACCGGGGAATTAAAAGGACCATGTATGACCTGGTCTTTCTGTGGGAGAAAGATCTGAGGCTCTTTAGCCCCCAGGACGCATTAGTCCTCCTGGTGGCACTGTATCACAGCACTGTCATGGTAGGAAGAGAAAAGCCCAATCCAGCAGCATATTCAGGTGCTCTAAAGTTAAACTCTGGATTAAATACAAATGCCTCATTGCAGCCTCGGGGTGATGGCTCTTCAGTCTGGGGGTACATGGCTCCCATAATTCTTCTCCCACATTATTTCTTCCCCACCTGCTTTAGAGACAGAGGCTGCCTGCATCGTCTTCTCCTCCACATCATCTTACTTGGTTTAAATAAAAAAAGTTTAGTACAGACTATGAGACTAAAGATCCACCTGTCCCGCAGGCTGATAACATAGAGGAAGGTAAAGAGCCTCTCTGAAGAGTAGATATGAACAACTACCTTAAAATAATAGAAACTTTCCCCAAAAGCATCACAGGGCATTGATTCAGATTTAAGTGAGACTTTTAAGCTGCAGAGCAAAGGGGAGTTCCTTGCTATTGAATCAGAGTTGGGTAAAGTTAAGACAAGTTAGTAGCAGTAAAATTACCTAAAAGAACTACTTGGAAACTACCACAAACACTGGCAAATTATCAGTGAACAGATACACAGCTATGCTCTTTATTTTTCTTTTTCCTTGGAGGGAAGGGGAATGTGATAGCTTCCCAGAGGAACTGCCCTCCATTTTCACAGAAAGAGGGACTGGTTCTGTCTTGCCAAGCTATGACATCTAAGAAATTAAAAGAATAATTTAGCAAGACAAGCAGCCGGGCACCCAGCTAAGCAGCAAGACTGGCCTAAGGCTTCACATCCTGACAACTCCACCTCTGGTAAGGCAGCGTTCCTAGCATCAACCCCAGCCCTGCCAAAGCACAGGGTCCTGCAAGATGCTGAGCTGCTGCACAGCGGTACCCTGACTATTTTGTGACAAAAATCATCAAGGTAATACAAACTTAAGCAAGTTCCCAAAAGGAAAAAATAAAACCCCAAAACAGTCTTCAAAAAATATAACAGAATCTTCAAGCATTTCTACAGTCGTGGAGCGCCAAGGTCATACAAGAAAAAAAAATCCTGATTTTTTTTGTAAATCCTTTTTCTCCCCTAAGATTTTTTTTTTTTTTTCCTTTTAACACTTCCCTCCCACAGTCTCCTTGGGTGCATCATACTTACGGGTCATTTGACTTGGGTATCAAAGTGCCCAGTTCTTTTATACGATCATTAATATTGAATCTTCTTCTTCGTTCAACTTAAGGAAAAACAGCACAATGTTACAAGTAATATTCACACTTAATGTGTTTCATCAAAGGTTTCTTTAAGTGCCTTTGAAATGTTCTCCTGAAGCTTAAAATCCAGTGACAGTACTTTATTTTGCTTGCCTACACGTGGACACACTAAGACAGAAGGTCTGTCTATATTGTAAAAATGCAGGACTGCTGCAGTGGCAGAGTTAAACTCAGACTCTAAAATCCAGGATGGCTGTGTTAGCACAGGACTCAACTGAGAAGCAAAGGTTTTCCTGGGGAAAAGCATCACAGACAAATCCAGAGACAAAAATTTAGATGCTCGAGAAAATCCCAAAGCAGGGAAAGGGACAAAATGTATACCCTCGTTTTTGAAGTAGCCTTGCAGGTGCTACATTTTGAGGATCCAGAAGTCAAACTTAAATACCAGTTTTCCTGCATTAGCTTTTCGTGCTACGGAAAAGGCTTCTGAATAGCTCAAGGCATGAAACAATTCCTTTTTTCTAGTAATATAAAGTATAAAAGGACAATTTAAGGATCCTTTAAGTCATAAGATGCTTGTTGTTGTAAAAAGCTTTTTTCCAACTTGGAAATATGCATTCCCTTCAAAAATGGAATTTATAAAATTGCCACATTAAGGACGCACACTGATTTTTAAAGTCACAAATTAACCACATATCTAAGATTATAGATTCATTAAAAAAAAAGGGGGGGGCAAAATTGTGCAAGATGGGTTTGTTAAAAGCAACTGGATCAAATGTGGTTCCCAGTAATTCCATTGATAACAACCACTCGTTCACTTGACTTATTGAAAAAAAAAAATAAATAAGAGTTTAAAATTCAATACTAGATTTAAGCACACATTTCACAAGAATTCAAGATATTTGATCTATGGGCAAAACATACTGAACTGGTACTACATACTACGTGCAGTGTCTCATTCAGATTTAAAACATCAGCATTCGAACACTTAATGCCTAAAATCATTACTACAATTGGTGCAAAACGCGAAGAACCAAAACTTACTCAAGTTGTGATTGTCTTTCTTTTGCCTCTCCTTAGCCAACGCTCTCGCTTCTGACTCTGTAGGAAAAATACATGCTGTGCATGTGAATGAAGTAATTAGAATTAAAGTAATTCAAACACAACGTTTCAGTCTGTGAAACATTTGCACAGGAAGCCTGATCGATATTTGTCAAACCAATTACTACGCCCATTCCAACGGGTGAGAAGGGCCTGTACAAGAAGCTGTGATTGCCAAAACACAACGCTGGTGTTGAACTTCACCCCTGCACCTGCAGAGCATCACTTCCCACAGTGACTCCCATGACAAGAACCTTTCCCACGGAGGCCCTGATTCAGCAAGGTATTTGAGGACAACAATCTGCTGAAATCCAGCATACCTTCTACGTTTACACACAGCCAGCGCGCTTACGTAGCGCGCAGAAGCTGAACCAGAGGAACAGCATGCTTGTTGCATTGCTACCTGCACAGGACGTGAAGCAGCCAGGAGTCAGAGGCTCTACTCACCGGAATTAAGGCTGCGTCCTTCTCCAGCACGTGCATGCACATCACCATAAGGCTCAACTTAAGTGACTTATTAAAAGTACTGTATTTTCCAGCTACACTAACTGTTCTCATTATATGGAAAAAAAAAGATGAAAAATTCAACACCTGTATCGGCAATATTGTTAGAAAACGATGGTCCTTGCCTCAGGAAAAGCAAAAAGAAAAATCACGACAACCATGCTGCACATCAGTTGTCTCCTCAACTCAGAACTGTTCTTAACCTTGCTCCACACATTTATCATCAGACTTCATCATGCAATAGTTGCAATAGTTCAGCCAAAAGCATAACTAGATTTGTTATTTTCAGTTCTCATTTGAACTTAATTTCTCAAGTAATTTTAATTATTTTTTTGTTTGCTCTATCCCTTTCAGTTTTTAAAAAGAGCGAGGTCATTAATCCTTACCCTGTTGCATTTCAATCTCAAAACCAAGAAGCATGATTTAGTTTTGCAGCCAGTTAGTGAGGACAAATGAACATGTGATATCACACAGTTCACTATGGAAACAAACCCCCTCACTCTTTCCAACAAGTTTCTTTCCTGTATTCTTTTCTTTTTATGAAATACGGATTATGTCCCACCCACTTCAAAACCACAGGTGATAAGGGTTTCCCTTGGAGTACTGGAAGTTTACTACTTCATTATGTAGAATATAGAGCTACCCCAATATTACATGCAGTATAACAAGCCATCTTCTATGCCAGGCTCCCAAAGGGTCCCAAAAAAAAGCCTGAAAGTCTATTGCACATCTCAGTGAAATTTGGGCTTAATCTGACATTGCCTTATGAAACAGATATGAGGTTTGTAAGGCCAAAACTGATGGAAAGTGCACTCCTGGGCAAGCAGGATTTCCATTCAGTAACTATAGCTGAGAACTCACAACCGTCATCAACATCAGGCGCTGGGATAATAGACTTGACTTTTCTTGGTTCTTCGTAATTTTGATGTTTATACAGAAAGATGGAGAAAGGTTTCTGACAAATGCTAGATTTAAATATCGGAAGCTCTCTCCAGCCTAGTTCCAGCAGCAGAATCAGGAAATGGGGAACCAAAAGACTCCTGCCTGCAATACCATGCCGATTTTAAAACTGCTAGCTGTCAGAAAGCACCATCAATACTGCTTTCTGCACAAAGGCTCAGCCAGATCAAAGTGACTGCTGTTAAATTTGAGTTTAGTTCCTAAACCTCTCCTAAATTAAATGTAATCTGCTAGGGTATATTTTGAACAGAACAAGCATTCATCTAAATTGTTTCTGTGTGCGGGTGAATGTAGCATATAGACATTTAACTTAGTTCAGGTCTATTTTGATGTACTGACATCCATAAAACCACTTCACTCACTGATTTCCCCTCTCTTTCTGCCTGATTTGCTTGATGTCTTACACAACCGTCTACAGTGAATCCACCAGCCCGGACAGCTGACAAGTTGGATGTTTAGGTTTGCAGTCTACAGGCACCTTGAACTTTCTATAATTGGTGCAATGAAACTAACTGTAATGCAGGACCTGGAGTAGTTCTCATCCCCTCCCACCCTCCTAACATCGTTCCATTGCTGTACAAGCTTTTCTTTTTCTAGCAGCCACAAATCATTGTGCAGTTTGTGTGTCTTCATTTGGTGCTGAACTCAAATTTTGTGCAGTCATATAAATGCAATTAATGCGCCAGCTCAGAGATGTGGCATTTCCTCTTGAGAAGCTGATTCCTGGGCTATTAAAACTGCTCTACTTAAACTAATTCCTGCCCAGAACCTGCTTTGCAACTGAGTCAGCCTGTGAGTTTTCACAACAGAAACCCAGAAAGACAACAGACAAGAAAGAAACTACGCCTCTACCGTACTGCACACAGTGTGACTCCCTGTTGGGCTTAAGAACAGCCATTTCTGGGTATTAAGATGATTTTGTCATCGGTTCTAGAATGCATCTCTATCTGTTCCTCTTGTGGACAAGCTTGCCTTGTACCCTACATGCGGTTATATCCTTTCAAGAGAAGCAGAGCAGCAAAACCAAAACATGCTCTAGAATAGGGAACTTATTTCTTCCTTCAAGCTATTTAGCTTCTGTACACAGGTGTTGGAGAGAAAGCAGCTTTTAATGTCCCCCTTCCCTCTCCCTGCCTCTCATGGCTTATTCAGAGCACTGCTGGAAGAAGTGACATGACAAAAAATTTACAGGATACTTCGTTTCATCTTAATTTAAAAGATACATATTCTGTCTCTTGACTGTCTAATTTTACATTTTACAGGATCTAGGTGTCCAGATTTCATATTACAACAGGGTATTTGTTCATTACTGCCCTCCCCTACTAGAGTAAAGCCTCAACACGTAGCATTCCTCAACACGAAACCCACAGAGACTCCAGATGTGAAGTTGTTACAGTTTGCTGTTGACAGAGCAAACAATAAGCCCAAACTAGAAAACAGCTCTGCAAGAGATGCATGGAAGCTTCCTGGGGCACAATGTTTTCCATGTGCAGATTTCACTGTAACAGCTAGGGACTTTATTTGCCACAGTGAACACACACATGCCCACATATGAATACAATTACATTGCAGGCTAATACATCTGCTAAAAAAATGGTCCATAAAGCAAAAAGTAACTATCCATCCATATATTCTTTCTCATAACAGAAATTATGTCCAATATCACCCGAATTCAAAACAATTATCTTATTGCTCCAAGGTGGTATTATAGACATATTTACCTGTGAGCTCCCTTTTTATATTAGGAAGATTAGCTGGACATGAGTTGCTGATGTTTAGTCCTGGAGGAGGCATGCTTTGGTTGCCATAAAGGTCAATCAAATTGCCAGACACAGGCAACTGGAAAAGATAAACAAGGAAAAGGATCATTTGGTTTTGCCCTTATGAAAGGCTTTGTACAGAAGAACAGAGTCAGGATCTGCTAAGAAATCTGTGCTCTTTCCCATGTGTAAACAGAGCATGCACTAAGGTCAGCAAAAGTCACAGATATGCACAGGCATGAGGAATAAAACACCTACATTGTGAAAATTCTGTCTTCTCAAGGATACACAGACAGAGAATTTGCAGAAGAGGTAACATGCTGACAATATTGCTGTATTGTTGCTCCTTATTTTTCAGTGAAAGCGTTACATCTGTACCCCCATCACTTCTCTTACTGAAGAAATCCGAAACAGCCTACAGAACATGCCCCTGGAGGAAGCCCCCATTTTTCCAGGAATATGTGAGTGAAAGTACTTAGCAAGTTGTCACATGCGTGAGGGAGAACACTGTATTAATCGACCACATTTTTCATGTGATTCGAAAGCTACCTACACAGAAAACATTTAAGCTTACTTTAACTTATGTAACAGGAACACGCACCAGTAGGAGGAAGATTTTGACATTAAGTTTCCTCAATTACTTGTTCATTCTGCTCTTCTTATTTAAGTATGTTTAAGCAAGGAGATTTATACAGAAATAGGATAGTATTCCAACAAGACTTATCAAAGCTATCCCTTTAAATCGAAAGGTATTTAAAGAAGTTTATCCTGAGTGGATTATTTTACCCATCTCTTTTTTTTGTTTTCAAACTAGGTTTTGTAAAGACAGGTATAAAACACTTTGATATCTTATCTGAGCAGCAATACTTCTTATCATGTCACGTAAAGAAAACCAGTCTCTCCAAGACAGTGATCCTGCAGAGATTAGGGTGTTACCTTACACCCATTTAAATAATGCTGAATACAATAGAGTGAGTCACAGCCTGGACCATTAAAACTCCTACTGATGGCCCTTGCCAGACTGAGACCTAAGAAAATTTCTCTGAGCTACCATAAGAAGCAAAGTTGATGTGCCTCCATTGAAGTAACACCAGCCAGAAGCCACGTCTTGAACAGACAGTGGCCAACAAGAAAAATTAAGGCCCCTGACTCAATCTTTAAGTGACAGAGGAAAAACGTAACTGAATTCTCACCAAGATCCAGCCTTACAATTCCTTGCCTGCCCCTTAGCTCCTGAATGTAATAAAAAAAAAAAAAAAAAAAAAAAAAAAAAAAAAAAAAAGGAACATCTATAGTACATCTAAGGTCACAGCTGCCTATCACAGATTACGGTCCAAGTTGTGGCATATCCACATTAAAGTCAGGGTGACCACCCTCTCTCTCACTGCTCTACAAGGCTGAGCCTTGTATCTTTTGGCCCTTCGAATGCATCCACGACACAGGCACAGCAATAGCGTCATAGACCCTTCTGACTTGGATGCGCTTTTTCTATTCATGCTCCTAAGCACGGAGAGAACACAAAGAACTTGTTTGTAGCCCAGGGACTTGAAGTTCAGAACCAGACATGTGAAATCTAATTAGGAATTTCAGGGAATTAAAAAAAAAATAATTTCCCCCCCCTCCCCAATCTAGAAAATAGCATCTCGAAGCCTGGGTAAAGCAGCTAGGTTATAATTAAACACAGAGAATAGTCAAGGTCACCAAGCTGCTTTGCTTTACTGCAAGATGGGCCCTGCTTGTTATAACAGGTTTGTGATTTTTTTTTTTCCACCAAAAGGTGTCAATACTGTGCCAGGTTTCTGTGCAAATAAACAGGACCTGTGCAAGCAATAACCACAAAAGGGGAATGTAACACAGGCAGCAGCTGCTGAATGTGCACGCTGAGGTCCTGGAGAAATGGCGAGCACCAGAGGAACCACACCAGGAGTTGTGCAACAGGCAAAGCACAAGCACTGCTGCTGCTGCTTTAGCTAAATAAAGGAAGATGAAGGGAGAAATTTGCACAGCTGATAAACATTGCAGGTTTGCATATACGCATGAATGCTTATCAAGGAAATTTACATTAGAGGCAGATGCCAACAATCTCAATTTAAATCAGTGATCCATAAGCAAAGGGACTGATGGGCTTCTTTCTTTGACTACTTTTCTCAGCAAGCTGAGCTCCACAGGTCAAAGCTTCAGTTCTAACTTTTTACTATGAGTGTGACTACATGTATGGTCCACACTCAGGAGAGCCTCTGAAAGGCCTCTTCTCCACGACGGCTGCAAGTCACATCTTTGGGGCTAACTTGATACAAACCCTTTCGCCTGAATAATATAAAGTGCATCCAACACTTCAGCTCATCTCACATGGCTAAAATACCTGCGGTTAAAGAGAAGTTAAAATTGAGGCACATCCTCTGTTCCCAACTCTATTCCAGGTCCCAGAGGAATAAAAATTAGTTGACTTGTAAGGCAAGACCAACAGTTATTAGTGCAGAGTTCAGGGAACTGGAAAGGGGAGAAGATCCCTATGCTGAGGGCATTGGTTCGAGATGGACAAGCTGGCAGTGCTGTGAGCACATGAAAGCAGTCACTAGGCTGAAATGGGGGTGGGTGGGTGTGTGTGAGAGAGTGTGTGAGTGGGGAGGAAGGAGAAAAAATAAGGAGGCTGCTTATAATGGACACAATGCAGCAACACCTGGCATTTATTTCAAATGCCTCCTATTGGAAGAAACTGGGAAAAAAAATAAACATGGTTTGCAAACACTGCAGCTCTATTAAGACAGTTGAGCTTTTCATCCCTTTCTCCAAGTACAAAGCAATGGGAAAATGTTCAAAAGTCCCACAGAGGCTTCATTGGGAAGATGCAAGTCTCAAAACTCAGAAAGACATGGAATTTGATGTCCTTTTTCTGGTGCTAAGGAGGCTCCTTCCCTGCCTTCACCAAACTCTAGCATCTTTCCAACTTAAATAGGCTTTGTTAGCCACTTCTGGCTAAGAAGAAATTTAAATACAGCATCATTCAGATCATCCACCTTCATCTGTGAGATTTCATATTTCTAGGCCTTGGCTTCACAAGGTGCACAAACAAATCACTGCTTTTAGGTAACACAAATTTCAGATACGGTAATTATTACTGCCACTACTCCAAAACAGGAACCCACATTCAGGCTCTATATAAATCATTGAGACATCAGTTGCACGATCAACAAGGCTGTTTCTAAGATATCAGTACACACTGGGAGGGATTCTGTTCCCCAGCTCGTGCAGCCTGCAATGCATTGTGTCGTTCCCTTACCTACAGGGCACACGCTCAGCCACAGTCCCTGAAATAAGACTCCTCTCCACTTCTGGAGTTCAACTTCCACAGGGAAGTCACATTAGAAGCAGAGCTGCTCGTACTCACATGGCTTTCCATGTCAGACTCTTGCTAGAAATTGAGCAGTTGGATGAACTGGTTGTCATTTCAATTTGGCATATGAGAGTACTTTATACAGCACCCAGCAATTCAATTACTAGGTCATATCTACGCAGAAAACCCTCTCGGCAAACTAGAGATCATTTTGTGATACCTTTCGTCACAGAAACAAAGCCAGTTAACTTGTGACCCAATACCAAAGTTTACAAACACTTCCACAAGCAGTTGATTGCAGTAAGCCCTTTTCAATTAAGAGGTACTTGGAAACTTCCCTTAGGTCGCTCTACACAGAAATCTCTGATTTTGCTTATCAATTAAGTACTGTTACCAAATGTAACAAACTGGTCCTTTTATTCTTTATTGGTTATGGAACAATAGCAGCCTTTGTCATAGTCTCAGCACAGCTATTTATAGGTTGTGTCTCTTTAGAGACCATTTCCTCTCTTGATTTCTTCCACCTCTACTTAGCTCAGTCTACAGACATTAATTCCTTGTTAGTAAAAGTAAAGTGTGGTGTGCTTTAAGAGCTAAATCTTGTTCCAAAAGAAAAGTGTCTGTTACATCAGGTTCCTCCCCACCCCCCACCCAAGCCAATCGTCGGGAAACATGGTTTGATTTCCATCTCTTCTGGATTGGTATCAGGTTAATTCAGAGACCACAATATGCTTTTTGCCTTCAGCAGTTTAACTGTATTAATAAAGAAGTCTTAATTTTACTATTCCATTTCCTTATTTTACAGGCTTCACCACGTACAGTGGGCAACTTATGAAATTTCACAACACATGTGGAGCAGGCAGCCTTTGCAAGGTTTGTCATCATGCAGAAAGCAGGAGGGATGCAGGCTACCCTCAATATTGACTACATGGACTCCTTCCACCAAAAGAGTGCAGAGTACCATTATGTCCTTGCCTGGAAGCAAAGAGCCAGTGCTGGGGTCCCTGTGAAATGAGAGAGGAAGAAAAGCACAAAGAAATCCAAGTCCCCTCTAATTTAATGGGTCCCAACCCAATGGAATTTCAGAGAAAGGACTCCAGAAGAACCGGAACCCTCAATTAAAAAAAAAAAAAAAAAAAAAAAAAGAATTAACTATCCTTTCATGGGTTTTTAAGTTTTCCTCTCAAACTCCAGGACAGATGAACTTTTGAAGTCATCTTAGATTAAAGGAAAATTCATTCTTTCAGGTAGGACTCTGCCATTATTTCCCTGTCTACTCAAAGGGCACTATTTAGCGAGGGACGCTGGCCGGCCGTTTCGGGTGGCACGCACCATGTCTCTGAGAGGGCTGTGGCATCTGTGGGAGCACAGGACAAGGTTAACATGACATCAGACGACTACTGTCAGCAAATGTAAACCTACACTACAAAAATCGATGCAGTGTGGCAAGCTGTAAATTTTGGCACTAGATAAAAAAGAAACAGATGCCAGCACTGGCAGACATCTCGGCCAGATCTAACAGCACTTAAGCCCAAAACAAAAAATTTCACTGGAGCTACCCTCCACAAAAGACCAAAATAAGATTATGTCAGAAGCATGATTATATTAATGCTCACAGCATTGTGAACCAGCAAACAGAAACAGCAACTCAGAGGTAACACGCGCCTTCCCTCACTTACCACCTTTCGCACCTCCGTGTTCTTGTCTTTTGTCACAGGCTTCCTACATCCCCTTCCCCCGTTCAGTTTTTAAGCTTCTTTATTCCTTCCCCTTTCGTTTGTTTTGAAGGTTGTTTTGGTTTTCTTAACTTTTTTTTCCTCCCCCTTATTTTTGTAACATCTTTGCTGTCATCTAGCTAGGGACTCTCTCCATTTGAAATCAGGATAAGCTGAAGCTGTAATGTTAGAGCTAACATTTAAACTAGAGCAGCTTTGGATAGGAATGCCAACGCAGGCTTAAGCCTGGCGTACAATTCCTTACTTGAACATGACAAGATAGAGGAACCTGGGGTGCCAGACATTCCTTCTAAGCTTTCTGAAGTCAAGTGTAATGCCCACGGTGATCTGTAATATTGATGGGTATGAGCTCGCTCCTGTTAGCCCAATTCACTCCTCTGTTACAATCCTCTCACTGACTAACTGGACTTTGAAATACGAAAAGCAAAATTGTCCTTTGTACTCCCTCAACCTGACTCCAGCTTGTGTTTTTACATTAATGTTTTTCATTGCAACCATATACCTTAAACTCTTCAAAGAAATCCTACATATCTTCTATGGGACAACACAATAACAATTTAATTGCTTGGAGAAAAAGTCATGCTACAGGTTTGCACCCTCATGAGGGAGGACAATAAGACTTAACAGGGAAACCAAATGGAAAGGACCGTTGTACCGTATTTGCCATTTGCAGGGCTGGGTCCATCAAGCCAAGGATTTCTTCATTGTAACTTGACTCCAGACTAATGATGTCATCAATCACATCATCCATCTGCAGCAGAAAAGGTGGACAAAGAAAAAATAAACCAGTTATCAAAAGCATTAGGATACAGAGCCACACACCATCTCTCTGCAGCACGGGCCCAAGCAGAGGCGCTTGTGCAGTTTTGCCACACTCCAAATCCAGTCAGCCATGACCACGTTATTCAGCCAGGACAGTCAGGTCATGCCAAAGCTGAGGCTTCATGGCCTAACCTGCTCCTCCCACCAGCAGCTACCCTGCAGTACCTGCCCACGGACACACTGCTCCTCCCGGGAACAGCAGAGGAGATGGCTCCCTGCAGAACGAGCTACGCTAACGATGTGAATTCCTCTGCCCCGTGGAGCACTGCCTGCCTACCCTCCATCTCTTTCCTCTAGTGGTGGGGTGCAAACCTGCCCACAGGCAGGAAGGCTCCAGCCCCGACATCTGCAGGGGAAGGCGAGGGAACAAAGGTGCTGCTGGGTGACAGGCTGCCCGCCCTCGACAACAGAATCCATTGGATTCACGTTCCTCATACACCTTCCCAGGAAGCACCACCCAAGAGCAGCTCGGAGATGATTTTAGGTGGTGCAAGCCATCTTCTTTCTGGGGCTGGGCTGGAAGGTGCCTCCATAGGCTCCTGCGCAGTCCGGAGAAACTGAGCCCTCCAAAGCACCCGTGCAGGTGCTCCAAACTGTCCTGCAGGATTGACTATTTCTTTTTTGCTTGCTATAAAAAAGGAGCTTAAGTGACAGTCATCTACAAAATCAGTGCATAACATTGATGGTAGAAATAGTAGTGTATGGGATTTTTGTATTAGCTCCAGAAAGTGTGATCAGAACGAATTGTACTGACTGGAAGTGAGGGCAAGAAAGGAACTGACAGTTACAAGCCTGTATCTGAAGTTTTGTTACTAGACATAAAACCCCCTTAGTTTAAAAGAAAGGAAGAAGGGGGGGGGGGGGGGGGGGGGAAGATGACTACCGAGGATGAATTATCACAAATGGATTATGGATTAAAGACTTTTTTATTTTCTTTTTTTTTTTTTTAAATGTGGTCTTAGAAACTATCAGGGGCAAGAACACATACATGCAGCCTTGGGAAAACTGCATTAGAAAAGATTTCCTAAAGTGAGGCCTTAAAACATAGTTGATACGTCCTTCTCCTATAGTGTTACAGTGCTAGAAATGCACCAGCCCTCTTCGGCTGTCTTAATGCACTTTTGACATCAATGCTAACAAACTACATTGGTGGTTTATTCCTTAAATACATCTTACATTCAACTTCTTAAAGACAATATGGGGCAAGTTTATTCTTCAACATAACTTCAAAGAAACATGCTCATTAGAAAGGGGACCTGTGCTCCAACTCCTGTGTCATCCAGTACCTGCATGCATGATGCTCGTGAGTGTGTATTCAGAGCCGGGCACTCACTCTCAACCCTGCTTTGCTCTTCAAATTTATAAAATCCCTGCAGAAATAAAAAGGAAAAAAGAAAAAGAAAAAAAAAAAGCAAAGCATGGATCTGAGTTCATGGCACAGTCCCAGTCCCAAAAAGAGCGCAACTGAAACAGTGTCATGCACACACGTGCCTGATGACACAGCAAAGTGAAGCTGTAAATATCTTGAGGGGAAAAAAACAAAAAAAAGATTTCGGTACAACTGGGATGATAGGATGGGACTATTTGATTTTCACTTCCTTTGAAACTATGGAGCACAAGTAATTTCTCTTGCACGTGCAAAATATGTTCTGTAATAATTGTTAAAAATCTGGCACAAAGGCTTGAGAAGGGAGGACGGGGCGACACGAGGAGCTCTACAATTGCCTCCCATTTGTCATGTTAAAAGACATTGGCGTGATTCTCACACTTGTTAACATCTTTCAAATCATTTTCCTTTAGCACCTGAGCATACATGTAACATCCAAGCGAGTTTTTGCCAGCAAAGATTAAGACAAGGTTGCGAAGGACTTCTAGGCGTAGACTACCGAAGTCTTGTATTTGCAGCCCTGAGCTCCTCAGGAAACAGCAATCAGTAACATTTTCAGGTATATTAGCTGGGATAATCTGGCCTTTCAGCTAAGCAGGAGACTTGCTCAAATTTTACTGAAAGAATACCTAAAATATCTCAAAAAGCTTTGTGTTTTTCAGTTATTTTTGCTATGCTCTTTGCTCTTTCTACATGAATGAGCCATAAATAACATTATTCCAGAAAGCTACAGCTTACAAAACTGCTTTGTATTCTCCAAAGGTCAATTATTCACTGCGTGCATCAAGCAACGGCGGGGTGGGGGAGTAGTTTTAATAAGCATAAACTAGCTAAAATAGTTCAAAAGAGGATGTTAGAGGGACACAGTTTTTTTGCCAAAATGGTTGGTTCTATGCAAATATATATTAATCAGGCAGACACAGAGGTAGCAGTTGCATTTTCAGAGGGAACAGTTCAGAAAAGAAGGTAAAGGTAACATCTTAACAATGAGCAAATATGGTTTAAAACAAAAAGAAAGCAGAGTGCAATTCCATTTCACTGAAGAGCGTATTACCTCTTTCTCACAGTTGGAGTTGAGGGTAAGCATAGCCATCGGACTGTTGGGCGCACTGCTTCCAGTTCCAGGCGGCATGACATGATCACCGGGCTGGTTTGGACATGGCAAGCTCAGGGCTTGGTTGGCATGTTTATTTGCTAGAGTGGTAGAGAGGTACTGCTTTACCTGCTGCCGCTGGGCTTGCTGAATATGGTACTTGGTTGGATTCTCAAGGTGAGTCTGCACCTGTACGAGACAATATAAAAAGTGCTTTATTGTTTTACAACATCCTTATATGTGCCGTTGATTTAAGCTATACATTTGTGACATTATATACCAGCTAAGCATTTGATTTAAAGTACAATCCTGTATGGCTCCAAGGAAGTCAACAGCGCTTCGTTAGTTCACATTTGGTTGCAAAAAATCAGTTTATGAGCTAGTGTTTCAATAACTGACTTATTAACAGTAAGCCAAGAAGTTCCACTTATTTTTCTGCAACATGAGATGTCGCACTGAAGACCAATGCTCAGATTTCCCAGTTTATACAGATACTTTGGAACAGACGGTTCTCCCTTCAGACCTTCAGCTATGCGGCACTTAGTTATCACTAAAATATAGAGAAACAAACCAAGTTGCACTGCAGGACTCATTTTACTTGTTAGTAGCTACCAATTAAAACCAGACAGTATGGATTGCTATCCTTTATCAGATGTCAAGTAACAGAGAGATCAAAAGGTTTGTTGTTGGTTTTTTAAGTTTTGGTTGGTGGTTTTTGGGTTTTTTTGGTTGGTTTTGTTTATTTTTTTGGTTTTTTTGTTGTTTTTTTTTTTAAAGTAACACATTGGTTAAAAAAAGGAATATGCTTTTTTTTTTTGCCTACAAATTATTTATATCTCAGATATATGGCCTAAATCGTATACAAATAAGACAGCCTGTTTATAAACACATTATGCAAATAAGATGCAAGAAGAGAAGTGTTTTGCTTCAGATCAATCACTGTCCTCAGCAACAGCTATTTTTGTATTTAAGATAAGCTTTTCAGTACTTAGAATTCTTTTATATACAAAATATGAAAAACTTCATACCGAACAACTCTCGTGCACGCTAAATAAGCAAGAGAAGAAAGGCAGGCTTTTTTCCATGCAAAATTTTCCACCATATCCTGGAAGCTCATCACCTTTCATTGATCATTAATGTTTTTATTGGAAGGTAGGAAACAAACCAAAATATAATAATACTCTGAGAAGTTTTTTTAAAACAGTTCCATTAAAGTGACTTTTGCTGTTACAAGCGACTGTGTATGTTCCCCACTTATTTCTGTGAACGAAATTAAATAAAGCATGCTAGATACCAGAGGAAAAGGATTTCCCCTATAATGTAAAGCCTTCTTAGCAACAGGTTTTAAAATAAGTCTGCAATAACAACTCACCTGATAATGATTATACTCAAGCATTTCCAGCATACTACTTCTAGGTTGTGAGAGAAGCGACTGCAAATATCCTTTGCTCTATGCTACTCCAGTTTGAGGGATTCGCATACGGAAGCACCATGAACAAGCTACCACAAAACAGCAGAAGAAACTTGAACGCCACTGCTCAGACTTATAGTAACCTATGCTAATTAGCCATGCATGTAGAGAAACAGTTCACAAGGGGCTCTTACTGGAAGCTATGCAAGTTTAGCCCTAAATATCGGTATTATTTTTTTTTTTTTCCCCTGGCTTTGACGTCATGCTTTTTCATAAACATGAAAGGACCTTTTAAGTGATGAGCTATCAAAGTCAGATTGACAGTTTGCTCAAGGCTAATTCGCTATTCATCTTTCGTTCCAGCCGTACTAACAGACAATGGTATTTTTCTTTAGCAGTAAGGTTAAAAGTTTTTAAGTACAGAGTAAGAAACAACTGAACAAATGCCCTACGAGCCTAACGCATGTCCCCTGGCAGTGGGGTGCACTGGCTAAACCCGCACGGCTACACAGTCCGATCTTCAGCTTCCAGGCACAGCCGTCCACTGCCCTGCCCAAGCAGACACCAACCCTCCCGGGACCTGCAGCTGAACGTGAAGGATTTGAAAAAGCTTCACCGCATCCTCAGCCTCCCTGGTGCTCCAGGGCCCATCAGTTCTGTCCCACCCTGCAGCTGGAAGAGGCTTTCCAGGTCAGGAATGGTTGACAGCGGGCTACAGCACATCCCAAATGCACTTATCTGCACTGGTACGCAGTCACGGTACCGTGCCGAGTCCCTACACCTTCCAGAACTTACTTTTTCTTTCTATCCAACTCCTTGACAAGAGCTTGTACTCAAGCACAGGCATCAAAAGCGGCTCAACTTGCACTATTTTCCAAAGACTCTGCTGCACAGGGAAGCAGCACATTTAAGATAGCGTTTCTAGAGAGTTTAATCTGATTTGTTGCACTAAGTCGCAAGACAACACAACGCAGAAGTCTGCCGTGATAAGTACAGCACTCGCTTTGTCAATCCCAAACTGCGTTACCAATTCTCCTATCACCAGTGGTAAGCATTATGCTACCCAGATTAAGTCCATTTTTCACTTAAATTTTCATCTTCCGAGTAGATAAAGTTATCAGTAAACGAGTTATTTTCGTAGCACTTATCTTTGAATATGTTATTTTAAAAAACAAGCCCTACTTGTCTGACAGAATTTACACATTTCTTTTCCTCCACAAGCATCAGATATGACGGCTGTTCCTCCTCCACCCTGCCAGGGCGACGGGACGGAACAAAGCCTCTCCTCCCTGCACCCATCTCCTACCCTCCCACCACGCTCCCAGGAGAGGGACCAGCAAATTTCCAAGACCCACCTCTCAACTGTGCATCATCGAATATTATTACAGTTATAACACATATTAATACACTGAACTGACTCCACTACACGCCAAGTTTTGAAGCACAGGCTGCCCAACAGGCATAGAATTTTTATTGGCAAAACACATACTTATTTCACAAGAACATACCTTCCCTGAGATTTTGTTGTATTATCCTACATTAGAATAGTTTGCATTATTTTGCTACACCATAATTTTAATTTATTTTTTTTTAAACAGGCTGTGCTGCCCTCAGTATGCCAGAGAAGGCAAGAGGAAAAAAAAAAGTTGTGAACCTTAAATAAAGGAGCTGCATTCTTTCTCAAACTTCTAAGTTGCAGATTTCTACTTAATACAGAAGTGTAAATATTCTCTGAGAATCTTAATGTTGCCGAGAATTGCGTCCTCGTTGGTACAGGACAAGAGATTTCAGCTGCAGTTCAGATGCTACTGCCTGCTTTTTTCTTTTTTTCCTTCTTTTGGAGGGGCAGCAGAGAAGGAATCTTTCTTCCTCTGCCCAGCCTTACAGTGAATGTAACAGCTGGATAAATATTACTGCGTATTTGCAAGCGGCATAACTGCAAAGGCAAATTATAATCTAATAGGTTTAATTCCTGATGTGCCATGCAGTCACTCTGGCTCACAGAAGATCCATCCTTCTGGAAGGATTCTCAGAGTTACCCAGTAGATCCCGTTTTCATGTAGAGTCAACTCTTGCTACCCATGGGCAACAAGTGACTCTGAGGCAATTCATTTACTGTCAGGTGTCTGGGCTTCAAATCAGTGGCAGCAGTGAAGATGCTCTATTGCCTTTACAGAAAAAATCTACCAGAAGAACCACAGTCATTATATAGCAGATATGCACAGTTCTCCAAGGACGTGCCACCTTCTCACACAAGTCCAGTAGTGAACCTAAGAACACAGAGAACTGTCTTTTCTGTCATTAAATTGCTCAAAAATGATGCAAAGGAGGGATTCAGGGACTGAACATTTCCTTTTAATCCACAGCTGGCCAAACACACATTCACAGTTGAATACAAGAACAACAATTATTCTCCAAAAGGAGGAAAATGTGGCCTAACTGTTCCCACCCTGCATATCAGTGCAACAGGGACAGGAGAGCCCACAAGATGGAAACAGCTTCACAAACGTTCCTTTTTGGACAGACGCACCAGCTTCAACTACCCTCACTCTGGCCAAGTGCGAGGCCCAACAGGCTGCACAGGAGGCATCTGGGAAACTTCAGTTTGATTCTTTGTTGTGCCTTTTACTGCCCTCTTAAGCTGCCTTAAGCTCCATCACTGAAATCTGGTGCATTTTGGTGAGACTAACTGTCTTCAGCCTAGACCATCCTTTTCTGATGTCTCTACATCAAAGAGCCCAAATGTGCCTCCTTGGGCAAAGGTCCCAAGTCACGGTCAGCCTGTAGAAAAACCGTAAAGCAGTCTCACTTTTTGGCAAAATATCTCACAAGCAAAGAGCTGCAAAACAGAGCCTGGAACAAAACTCCACTACACTGAATTTGAAAGCATGAATAAAAGCTTTGACTTAATTAAGATCTAATTTCGGTCCTGAGCCCCTTCTTGCCTTTGGGGTAAAGAGCAATTCTTGTTGTTCTTCCAAATTCATGAGAGACAAAGTACAAGATGAGAGTTTATTGGTTTGGATACAGTCCCTAAGAAATGAGTCTGAATGGGGACATGCAAGAGAAGTGGAACAGCTTGAAACTGAATCCTCTGGATCTCCAACCATCTATCTCCAGGAATCTCAGCCCAAGCTTTGTTTTAACATTACTGAGTAGAACACTGGTTTTTTGGCATTTTGGTATTAGGAAGCAAGAAGTAATGGAAGTATCATCCACAGAACTTGGAAATTATTTAAGACAAGATGGCAAAACCGGCTAAAAGTATCACACCATGGTAACCGAAGAATTTGGCTACAAGGAACTACAGATCAAGGATCAAGGCAGTCTACAGCCTGGATTCAGCAAAGAAACACCTGGAAGAAGACTCTACTTTTAATTGGTATTCAGGTGCATTTTCAAATTGCTTGGTTATCAAGGTTCTGCTTACATGGGTAATACAGAATAACACTGCCTCAGAAGTAGACATCCAGAACTGTTTTCATTCTAGGAGAGCCTCCAATGCCAGCATCTCCACTAATCTCCATGGGCTGGCTCCATGCACAGTTAGAACTGTCACTGCATAAGGTACTCCTGCACTACCAGCCTCACGGGACAGTGATTCAAGCTCATTCTTGCCATGCTGACACCGAACTAGTAAGCTACTTCTTGGGCTGAAGCACTGAGAAAGAGAGTATAAAGAAATCAGTTTGACTGTACCCATATCTAAGCTTAGGCCCTACAAGGCTGAGCCGGGCTGGAAAAGTTTTGGATGGAGCCACACTGATTACTCAGCACTCGTCCCTTGCTCTTTTGAGTATCCTGGAGAACAACGTTATCTCAAGCAGGGGAAAAGCACTCTCATTCCTTCATTAATCTCAACATCTGACTGGTAATTCCAGTGCATACATCCAGTTCAAGTATCTAAGCAGGGAAAAAACAGTTCCTGAGAAGTTGCCTATTTTCTTCCACATCACAGAAACAATAGTAATAACTCATATATGTAAAGATTTTTCCCAGCCCTTGGGTCTAGAGTCAATCAAGCAAACATTTAATCAATGGCTTTCACTAATTCTAAACATACACACCGTATCAGTGGGAATTTCAGGTCTACTTTAAACTACATTCCTCAGAATCCTTGTATTATATTACACATCAATGACAGGACTCCTGAGTAGACCAACGTACTTCGTTCAATTTGAAAAAACTTACAATGTTTCCCGTTAAGGTGATCAAGGGCTCAAGAATTTAAACACAAAGCATAGCTGCGTGCTTAAGCACAAAGCATACGGCTCAAATAGTTCCTCTGTATGAAGCCAACACAAGCAACCGAAATGATACTTCTGATACTTGCTCCTCCTGTCAAGTCTTGCTGGGAATCACTCAGACTTAATTTACTAATAACTCGCTAATGATGGCAAGAACTTGGAACAGCGCTACGCAGCAACAGAGCAATGCACCTCACTCCCAGCGGGTATGCATGGACCAAATCCCTTTCGTAGAGGCACACAGGAGGGTTCACTCTTGGGCAGGCACAGGGCAGGGAAGCCCATTGGCTTGGCCAACGCACTTTGCACAGCATAAGCCAGAAACTAAATGGCTAATGATTAAAATAACAGGGGTCTTATCCCAGAATAAAAAAATCAGTAATAAGCTGTGGCTTCACTACCAATCATCCTCTAAGAAAACATCAAGTTCATAGAATCACTTAGGTTGGAAAAGACCTTTAAGATCATTAAGTACAACTGTAGTTGGAAGTTGATTAATTGCCGCAGGATCAAGCTTTGACCCACCAGTACTTCTGGAAGAAGGTAACTAGGCTAAGTTAGTTAGTCTGTGTTATTTATATACTTATGAATTTATCCATGCATGGGTTTGATTTGCTTGAAATGGGTAACTGCAAAGAAGCAAGCACAAACCCAGCATATCTTGTGTTAAGAGTATTTCTTCAAGGTGGAACACTGCTCATTGGTTTTACCATCTCAGTTACTACTTAAAATCAGAATGTGTTACTTGTCACATCTCCAAGTACCACTGCTTTCAAACGTCTCTTACCATCCAGGGAGAAATATGAAAAAAATCATCGATTTCAGTTTCTTTCTATCACAGAATATAGTTTTGTATGAACAACCTTGAGGTGCTGCACTATAAAAAAAACCCCAAAACAAACAAAAAATCCCCCCAAACCTCCCCAAAATATCGAAGTTTTAAAACTATGAAACACTTAATAGTTGTTTTACTCACTTGTCTTTCCTGTAACTATTGAACAATTTAACATGCAATTTCATCGCCAAAACTTTTGCAGATATCCAGACTACTACTGGTTTACTCATGTTCCCACAACATTCGCAAGAAATGAAGAAAAGGCAACCAGGCCAAGTAGAAAAACCATGAGGAACAAAATATTAAGTGAATTTGAGGAGAACAAAGCCAGTTCTGAACTAGCCACACCTGAAACCCAGGTGTCGGAGCAGGACTTGTCCACCCTGAGGACAG
This sequence comes from Gorsachius magnificus, assembly GCA_034008185.1. NCBI lineage: Eukaryota > Metazoa > Chordata > Aves > Pelecaniformes > Ardeidae > Gorsachius > Gorsachius magnificus. The sequence continues at coordinate 5,930,721 of CM067090.1, forward strand.
CGATCCTTCCAGCCCCACCTGCACAGGTCTCCTCACCCCCCAGGACCAGCCACCTCCTGGCCTCAGGGATTCCTCTGCAGCCTCTTGGTCTTCCCCACTTTTTATCTCCCCCTTTTTTCATGGCAGATATCACACCCTCATCTCTCTCACCCCCTCCGGCAGAGGTCACCACCACTCCAGAGCCCCTGGCCATCCCCACGAGGGACTCACCGTGGGTCATGTCCAGTGCCGGCACCGTGCTCAACCTCTGCCACGCTCAGGCCTAGCTGCTCAGATGGGAACCCTTTGTGCAGCCAGAACAGCTTCCCCTGCTTTCCTCCTCCCATTTGAGCTTACGGGATACAACAGCCGTTTCCTAGCAAAAAGCTAATTGCTAAGAACCAGGACGTGGAGTTAAACAATGGAGACTTCATGCCTGTGCATGCAAAGCTGAAGATGCCCCAAATCCTCCACTGGTGCAACACAAGTGACAAGAGGCCATCATGATGCCAGCAGCACTGGGCTGCCCCACTCCTCTGACCCCCACAAGCTGGGAAGAAGCATATTCCCATTCCCCAAACCACACAGAAGGAGATTCTTCTCACCAAAAACATCACTGAACCTTCCTGTGAAAGTAAAGCTAAACCACTGCCATTTAAGCAGAGATAGGCTTGGGCACAGGGACATACCAGAGATTTACAGAAGACAGTTAACCAAGGGAGAAGAGGACTTTTCCCCCCACCCCCACTTTTTTTTTTTCTTTTTTTTTTTTTTAATTAAAAAGACCATTTGTTTCAAGTAAACTGCCTTAGGACTTACAGTTTATAATTACAAATAAAATACTTTTTGGTCAGTTTTCTCAGTTCAATAGAACTTTTTGTTGCCGAGACAGCTAAATGTCATGGGATTTTTAAGAAAGGTTAAAATTCTGTGCCATTTAACAATTAATGGTACCCAAAGAAAAACGATACAAAACCACATCCACTGAAGTGTTCTGCAAAGGCTACAGGCGTCAGCTGTGTCCACTGCACCAGAAAGCCTGTTCAACACTCTAGTCCAGGGTTTCAAAGCTGCTTTTTAAAGCTGCTTCAACCCATTGCATTCAAGGATAAGAAAAAAAAAAAAAAAAAAACACCAAAACAACAAAAAAACAGTGGCGGCAGCAGCAAATTGTTTTCTAGGACTCTGAATAAAACCAGAAAGCTGTATAAACAAGCGCTTATCCTTTCAGGCTAGGGGAAAAAAAAAAAATTGACGAGAACAGCATATGAGAAAGGTAATCAATTAATGCTTCTTGCATTAAGAGTGATTTATTCTCCTGAAGTTTTCTAATCCAGGTTCAAGATTCTGCAAGTCATTCACCACAGCTTGATCCACTAAGCCTGAAAATCTAAAAAACTGTAAAAAACTTCAATTATCTCCTTAAAATATTGATCCTGGGTTTCACTGCAATGCCAGGAAGAACCCTTCTACCACCCAACTCGAAGCAATCCAAATAACCAGCCAGACAGTGGTTTAACTCATTCTCAAAGACATTTTCCCACATGCAACATTCAAATATTAAGCATCACATTTTTCCCCCCAAGGACGTCAGTGGCCTGAAGTAGCTTTGCGTGAGAAGTTCAGTCCTCTTGTTTTTTGAAGCCTTTCTAGTCCTCCATGATGGAACAGCTATTTCATTTGAAATGCAATCAAAATTAAGTTTATGGGGTTGTGATGTATCATTCCCCACAGGGCCACTGTGAGTTTAGTTATAGATAAACTTACTCAGTAACTTCTCAGAAGGACACTGACCAGAAAGCCCAAGAGCAGGAAAAAAGTGAAGAGTTACTTGTATTGACCTAGGAATGACAGGCAGGATGAGTTGATTCCAGCATTTCACCCTAGGACATAGCCAATGCAAGGAAACAACATGAGTTAGCACAATAAAACTCCCTGGTTACTTAACTCATCCAAAAAACCCTCTGAACTTGAAAACAAGGCAGGTACGAGAAAGTTATTTAAGATCTGGCATCATGACTGCAGTCTAAGTGGATCCAACACTCTTCTTCAAGCACAAATAGTTATGAAAAAGAAAAGGCACATTGTGCAGAGCGAACATCATTTATACAACTAGGGTTGTTTTGCCCATCACCAAAAATTCCTCTGCGTAACGTGACTTTTTATCCAAGGGAAAGTCATGAAGCAGACAAAAAGAACAAAGTTTTTGTGGATTAGTATTTAAAAACCGTGCTTTAGCTATAGAAGCACATGACAACAGTATCTAAGGAAATTAAAGAGAGGTTAGCCAAATTTGCTCAAGGCGACAGGAATTGATGTAATTTGCAGGTTAGTGGCATGCTAGCTGCCATTCCACAAGTGTGGCTTTCAGACAGGGTTCAGTCCTTTGAACTCCTGCATTTTTTTTATTAGGAAACCAGCATTTCAGCTGTTTACTTCCTAACACACATGCCATAAATTTTTATTTTATACAGTTACTGAGAGGATATCAAAAAGCACTGCAACATTTTAGGACAGACAAGTAATTGACTCCATAAAATGTCAGACACAAATCTTTTGCTATGATTTCACCTACCCCAGGTGCTTCAGAGCATAAATATTTTATGACTAACAGGCAACAACATCAGCCACACAACTGCATCCGACAGGCAAGTCTGAATTATGGTACTGCCACCGTAAAGAGCTTAATTCAAGCACCTCATATTTACGTCCACTTCTGCCATCCTCCACTCTCAGAAGGAAGCTGGGCAGCACTTTCATCGGTGCTAGAGGGTTTGAGATTGCTCACAGTAGGGCACGAATGACTCCTCCTTACAGGAACTGTCAAAGATAGAAATAAAGTTGCTTCCGAAAGCTCTCTCGCAAGACCTGGCGTAGAGACGTGAACTTAAGAGGGAGCAGAGTCATAGGACTACAGACATTTCAGCTGCCCGAGAGCCCAAAGCCAGTACAGACGGTCTGAAGCCATCTCTGCTCCCAGCAAAGCCTTCCATAGCCCAAGCACAATTATCCACCCTCCCTACAGCCCAAGCAACACCAACACAAGATTTACCAGACCACTCTAACACAGTTCGCTATCAACTTGAAAAAGTCACTTTAGAGAGGTAAAAGTATTTGTCCAACCTTATCTTCCTCCTAAGGTTGCCAAGCACGGTGTTAGCCAGTGCCAGCTTTGACTTGCAGTCAGATATTTAGAGCCTGAGCAAGACTATCAGTTACATTTCACAGGGGTTACTAATCCAGCCACTGTTCCAGCCCTCAGTAACCCCTGCTAGACCTGCACAACAGAGTATTTTGCTTCCAGGTCTCTGGTTCGCTGCAAACCTGCTGGAAAAACTGGTGTCTTTAATGACTTCACTCTAGTGCACTTCCCATGGCAGCGAAGAGGTGCAGGATACCAACCCTTCTCCCCAGCAGGGCCTTGGCAGGTCAGATTCACTTAAAGCAAAGCAACTTTCACATGTACAAATGATTTAGAGAGACTGGATACATTTTTATAGCCCACACCTGAGAGAGTATGGACTTTGCTATACAAGAGGAGGAACATGAGCTTCATCAACTCCTGCAATGCCCCAAGGAGGCAGTTTCCACAGGTTGGGAGCATCATCCTTCTCCGTGCCTGTTTTTGCTCACATTCCTCATTGTTGCTCATTTATCAAATGTGAAGAACGCAAAAAGGAGTGGGTAAAAATAATGGCATATTTTGCAGAAAATGAACAAAGGAGGAAACAGAAATCAGTTTTATACAAGGTGTTGAGTAAAAAGTAACCAGAGCTAAGCTTAAAACAGGAGACAGCACATGCTGATGTTAAATAAAAATCCTTATTACCGACTTCCTAGAGACATGGATTGGCCCCCAAACAGAATGGGACAGGTTGTTTGCTTGTCCAGACTTCAATAAATAAAATTTGAGGAGCTTCAAGTCTCCATGCCAAAAGCAGATTTTAATGCAGTAAATCTACTTTGCCCCTGCAGGGACTTGTCTTAATGTATGTCATGCAACACTGACCTTTCACGGGTGAAATTTAACCTAAAATAGGCTATTTTGCCCAAACTGTAAATAAAACTTACAGAAAGGGAAAAAACCCAACCCATTACTTCCATAAATTTTGAAAACCCATACCCTCAACACTGGTCTCATTTGACACCATGAGGTTTGTGAAAGGTTGCTCGATTTTATAGTATATGAGATGCAGTTTTGAGCCAAGTTAACTTCAAATGCTAAGGAATGTAATCTTTGGCACTTCGAGGCTAAGCAAGAAGTCAGTTTGATTTAAAAGTCTTTCAAATCCACAACGCTAGCTTATGAGAAAGAATGGGAGTTCAGAATATTGCCTGTGGGCTACTGAAGTACTTATTTACAAAATTTCAACATTCAGCACGGAAACACAAGATAGGGAGAGAGATCTAAAGATGGCACTAGATCAAAATATATCAAACACCCAAAAGCCACAAACAGAAACAGTTGCATCCTTCTCTCCTTTTCTTTTTTTTGTTTTTTTTTTTTGTTCTTTGTTTTTTGTTTTTTACAATAAAAGCTATTTGTAAACTCAAATGCAAGTCTTGGATTATTATATACAAGGGGGGATTATTATATACAAGGGGGGAGGAAAAAAAAAACCACCCACAACAAACCTACTTTGGAGGCACATCAGAAGGACATCTACACTTGTTGCATACTTCGTCTAAAAATGATCTAGGTGAAAGACTGCTACACTCACTGTTCACATAATTACATGGGGACCGTGAGGTTGGCAGCGTGCTCAAGGTCACTTACAAAGCACATATCAAGAACATGCCACTAATCACGATCCAAATGTGAGAACAGAAAACAAATACACCAAACCCAACCAGTGCCACGCAAGCGCGTGCCGGAACAGCTTGGCCTGTGCATCTACAGAAAAGCCTTCCTACCGAAACTTGTAAGGAAGAGTCCAAAAATAAGAGTGAAAGTAACTTCAAAAAGACCATTTATTTTAACAAACCATTTAGCACCATGCTGGCTACAGCACAAAGGACACTTGTTCTGGAACATGCCTGTTTTGAGGCTCTCCGCTTTATGACAAATAGTGCCATGAGAAAAAGTTAGCAAGAGAATGAAGATTTTGTTAATCCAAGACAGTTTCATGCTGTTAACATGCCCTGGGCTTCTACATGTCACAGTTAATAAAGAATTAGAAAGACTTAGCTGGGCTCTGCACCACTTTGCCTACATCCAGTGATGCCTCGTGTCAGCCCCCATATGGAAGGCTTGAATAAGCATAAGAATAAAGCAGTCTAGATACATCCATTCTGTTCACACTACTAATATGATCATTAGACACAGCCTAAAATAATAATAAATTGCTGACTTCATTTAAGTGAAGGAAATGCAAGCTGGCTTACCACCGAACTGCTTGATTTTTATCCTTCTGCTCAACGAGCTGTGATGTTATTTATGACTGCATTAAAACCTACTGAGTTGTAATAAAACAGTTTCAGTACCTCAGAGTGCTTGATCATCATGTTCTCTAATGTAAGATAATCCAAGTCACCTTCATGCAAACTCAACTGGCTACAATCTGAAGCATTCTGCTAAATACCAGAATTGGGATTTTGTTGGGGACTTTGGCAAGCCGCAAAAGGTGGGCACAGTCCTTGTACAGGGCGGCAAGCCACCACTCTAAAGGAGAATTAACCCAGGGGGGCAAATTGATGCCATAGAGCATCAAAACCGAAAGCCAGCGGTGTCAGGGTTACTTCTGAACAGTGGTGGCTCTTCCAAGGGAGTTGACTCCTAATGTCCGACACTTCCATTAAGCAACATCACATCCTTTACTTCCTGACATCTCATTCACAAAGTAGGTGCTACAGCAGACATCACAGTAGCCACAAAAGATTAAAGGTAACAGCAGTAAGAAATTAAGTATGTTTATTCCACTCTAATTTTAAACTCAAAAACCACAACGAAACTTAAGTGTTTTAGTTATTTCTTAGCTAAAGGAATGCTGCCATAATACTTCTGCAGCACAAAGATGTATTTAAGGCAAAGAGCCATTAGGTTGCATGACCTCACCTCTACACCCCATGATCTTATTCCCACAACAGTCAGACAGTAGCTGTCGTCTGGCGCTCAGAAAAAACAAGACTAGCATCAGCTCATTTATTAAACAAGGATGCCAACATTTCAGCCCTTTTAAGATCTCGGGCCTTACATACATAAAGACATAGCATCACGATCTATTTTATGCTTACAAAAACAACATCCAGCCACTCGGCCATTTTTGTAACCTTCCCCACACCTGCCCCTCCATGTCTTCCAGAGATGAGCTGTTGAAAACCCTTCTCCTCATGTTATTTCACATATGGTAGGCAAATAATTAGTTACACTGTGAAATGAGAAGGTCCTTGTCCATAGGAACGGCCCTTGATCAGGCCAGAGGATGGGGCACTTGCAGGACCATCACCTGAACCAGTGAAATCTTCTGGCAAAACACAAGTTAGCTGTCAGCAGCCCCATTTATATTGCAGTTGTTACAAAAACCTGCAGTCAGGATCATTACATCAACAGATATTGCACAAGCGCGTTCCTTACCATGAGAAGATGGTGAAGAATAGGTTACATATGAAAAAAGGGAGTCTAAACTTCTGCCGTGATGCTCTTCCAGCATATACGCATACCCTGGCACAGCAGCATTTTCATCACGCGAGCACATACAAGACCTCCAGCCTGCAAGGGACCACAAGCTCTTAATTCTCTACTGCGTGGAGTCCTACCAAGGTCAGAGTTAGGGCTCTTTCTGCAGGACTGGAATCATATTTTATTATGTGACACCAGCCAAATTCCACCTTCCCAAACAGCTTACAGAAAACTCTTTTCAATGGTTTCATCTGAACTTCAAAAGCGCACAAGCTGACAACTCATTGGGAGAGGCACATTCACAAAACACAAAGAGGAGCGTATGTTATCATTCCAGTTCTCCAAAGGTTAGTTGTGAATAAGAATCACCAAGAAATTCAGAAGTAATAGTTTTGTCAGAAGATCAAAACGTCTTTTGAGAAAGAAATCCAGGGCCTCCAGGCTTGGTCTCAGAAGAATCCTATTTTAAACCACACTTGACCCACACTGATGTAACCCTTCAAATGCTATGTTCACTAGGGGAAATAGGCATAGTATCTTCTGCTAAAGCCATATTTATGTAGAAAATCATGTATCTAACACTGCAAATATACAAAGAGCATGACATGTATTTTACAACATATCTCTCAACACTGGTTAATTACATACGCAAAGCTTTAGCTACCCAAGAAATGGTATGGGAACATAACCCAATTCAAGGCAACCAGATGCTAGAGTTAGATGGATGTAGTTAGAGATTAGATGCAAATTAACTAGATCCTAACTCAGTCTTCCCCACCTTCCTCACCCCTTGTTAAACCTCAAGTATAAACCCATTTTAGTGTATCACTTTTACGGGGTGGAATAAATATTTTTAGAGAGCTTAGTGCTTCAAAAAAGCAAATACGCTCAACACTGAATGCAGTTTATTTTAAATGAAATAAAGTTTGAACAGAGGAAAAGGGAAAGTTTGGTCTGTTTGGTTTTGGTTTCTGGTTTTTTTTTGTTTTTTGTTTTTTTTTTTTTTTTTTTTTTTAACATCTGCTAGGAGCCAGAGGAGATGCCATCGTACACCCACGACAGCAAACAGTTGGGTTTGATGTGGCAGATGCAGTTGCAGCTGGTCCCAAGGACACCACCATTCACCGTGCACCCTCGAGCAGCACAGCGCAAGACGTGGGGCCCCGTGGGGGAACAGATGAGACACTATATGCATTTCAAGCCACTGATGTCAGATCAGCTCTAGTCTGCTCTCTCAGACTGAACTCCCAGTAGTGGCTGGAGAACACGAAGTCTTCTCATTTAATTTCCTCTGACAAGAATTGAATTAGTACTCATCAACAGCACTGGGCAAAAAATAAGCTAACATGTAATAAGTGGGGGCAACTAGGAATTTACTTCAAAATTGCGCTGCTGCTCCTCACTAAAGGCAGGGCTGGCCTGAGAAGGTGTTAGTGCCAATATCCAGCTGCTTGTTCTTGCTCCCCCCCATCAGCGCGCCACTCCTACCCCTCAGCTGTGCAGGTACAGCTGTAGGCAGGGCAACACTGACCCAGGCAATCAAAACCACCAAGCTGATGTAAAAAAAGTCACCTTTCCAAAAACAGGCTTTTTTTAAAAAAATCTCAAACCGCTTCCACAGTCCCACGTAATTTTTAGTGTGGCCCCACAAACTCACATTCTGGCGCAACCCCCAGGGCTGCAAGGGGCATCAGCAGTCACCTTTGCTGCCACAGTCCTCACGGAACTGTACGCAAAAAATAAAAATGGGTACAAATAAGGAACTGATTGAGCAACAGCTGATGTTGCTTCTGCCTTACCCCATCTGGTGGCCTGTAGTTTATATACAGCTGGCAGCAATAACTATTTCGGCACATTATCTGGAATTGCAGCTACTAGAGAAGAAAACGCAAAGCTGGATTAACTGTGTTCCTCTAAGAGTTATCTGTCATTATTCCCTGGGTCCCAGCAGTCAGCACATTCCTCACTCCCCATCCAAAGCGGAGTGTCTAGACACTGCGTGCTCAGATCACGCGGAGCCATCAAGACCTGACTCAGTCCTCGCAGCCTTTAACCAAAGCAGATAAATGGAATTAATAAATTTTCTTGGGGAAGGTGCAAGTTCAGAGGGAAGGGTTTTCTAAGGATAAGTCCTGGGAACAGGCAGCAGCCCCGGCTGGATGCTTTTCCCTTGTTACTTAAACACCGCAGGGGAAGGCAGAAGGCAATTCGGAACAATGACCAGCGTAGGAAGCAGCGCTTCGTACAGAGCCACCACTTACTGAATGAGCAGCACTGTAGAGCAGAAGGCACCACTCTTCTTCCCTCAAAAAGCCAACATACATTAGAAAAGGATAAACTCTTTTGAAAAGCCACAGTAGCATGATTAAATACTATTTTTCCTTTTAGACAGCAAACCATACAGGGCTGAACCCCTAAGGAATATATGAACTTTCATGTGAATGGAGCCCATTAACTACCATGCAATGAATGGTGCCTGTGGTCCAGAATTCATTTCTTTTTAGAAAGTGAAGAGGATAGGAGGCTTGCGATTGCTACACACAAGTGCTGACTCATTCAAGGTCATCTTACTACTTCCCTGAACAAATTATTTCTTTGAGACCCAGGCTGTCATGGTATTTCAGAAGAGTATAGTTTTCATGGGAGTCAGGAAGCAGAATTTTAAAACAGTCAAGTATATAGCATAGTAAATTAGTATTAGACTGCTCAAAGGAAGAATTTTCAATTATTAAGTTATGATCATACAGATGATTGCCTTTTTTTTTTTTAACCATAAGTCTCACTTCTCAGAATTTTATTAAATAAGACAAGAATTAACTCTAAAGCACCGTTAAACAAGGCAGGAATTAACTTGCAAGCGGTTCCTGAAATGCTAGCAGGGCGCCATGTTGCTGCAGCAGAGCAGCCCTACTTCGCATGAGGCTGGAGCAGCACCAAGAGCAGCTCTGCCCCCCCAGCAAAAACAAGCCATCTCACCAAAAGCCGTTCTATCAGTCAGCTGCTGTCGGGACAGCGATGCTGGTTGAGGGCAACAGCTCTCTGCACCGCTGGGCTGGGTCGGCTGGAATAAGTGTCCCCTGAGAACATCACTCCAGCCAGGGCTCCCCAAACCCAGAAGAAACAAAACATCCACACGCCTAAAGAAAATCCACAAGCAGAGAAGTCACAGCCTTAGGCAGCTAGAAGTGGTCATCTTAAAGACAAGGTTTAGTGTGCTGCCTATAGGTCCTGGACCTTCATAAGGACCTGGGATAAGCAGATAGGCTGTTTTCTACACCTCAGTCTTGAAATGTGTTCCTTTCAAAGGAGGGAGTATTTTTTTAATAAAAAGAGAATTTCCCATAGTCATTTGTTTAGATTTTCCTCGGAAAAGAATAGAGAGTTTTCATTCATAGCCAACCATCAAGTCCACAAACTGAATTTTGATGGTTTCAACCAGAAATTTCCTGGTGATTTTTAGCAAGGAAGCCTGAAATACCAACTTTGATTCACCCCCCTTGACGTACAAACTTCCTCTCAAATTCATAAATTATTTTTGATTCCAGGTCAGAGTAACTTCTGGTTCAATATCGCTACCAGCATATTTTAACGTACCAGTTCACTGGCAAGGCTTTCTCAGCGTAACTAGGAAAGAAAAAGAAATGTCAGTGTTAGATAGGGAGGGAAAAACACTCTGGAACTCACTCTTAGGATTTTCTGGAGCTTGCAGTGAACCTTTAGACCTTTTGAAGATGCTTAGGGGCCTGACCACTGCTCAGACTCCATGCTCAGCTCCAGCGACGGCTCCCAACCCTGCCATACATTCAGCATCCATAGTACTCATGGCCTGTGATGCTTTTTGGCAAGCGGATGTGCCGCTCTCAGTATTCAAAAGGAGAGGATGGATAGATAGATAGATAGATGGAATACATTGCTCCAAGACAGAAAAACAGCTCTTTGAAACACTGGTTTCTTTAAACACACAAGACACATTCCTGCTGATGTCTCCAAATGAACACGTTGACACGGCACAGATTCCAGCCAAGTCGGTAACAAAAATGCTGTAGTCAGAAGCCAGGGCTTCAAGTAGGTAGGTTGCCTGCAAACAGCTAAAGGCTTCTGGGTTGTGTAAGCCATGTTAATTTAGAAGTGCAGTAATATTTACTACTTTTTTTCCAGAAATACTTCTTCAAAATGGTTATTCTTTTACTAGCTCACACTGTCTACAAAAAACTCAGGATTTGTAGCACAAAGTAGGAAGGGGGTTATAATTTAATGCAATACAGTTGTGTCTTACATAGCTTTGAGGATAGGCAATGTTCAATGGAAAGCACTCTCCAGTTTTATCACTTAAGCTTTTCTGGTCTTACTTGCTGAACAAGTTTATTACTCCTACTGGACACCAGTAGCAGGTTTGTTTAAGAGAGGCAGCCTGCCTTTCACAGCCTTTCCAGCAGTAATTGGTTTTCGCATGTAGTAACGTATCACATACAGCATTTAACTGGTTAACGGCTTTAAGATACCTCTGGGACATTGGCAAAAATAAAATACAAGAACACAAGCAAACAACACGGCTAGAATAATGTGTCAGAACAGTTTTTAAACACCTGAATATTAGCCTTCATCAGAGAAAAGAATAGTCTAGAAAGACGCCCTCCGCGGCAGCCGAGAGCTTTCCCAAGAAATGCACACGCTCTCGGAAACCATCGTGCCATCTGCTGAGAGACTATGAAAGTGCAGCGCAATGAATGACATACCTGAACGAGTTCTCAGTGCTGCCGAGAATTTTCTGTACTGATTCCTGCAATATTGATGTTGAAATGCGTCCTGCTTGTGATCAAGTTCAAAAAGGCAAAACAATAAAAAAAAAAATCTGCTTGAATTGTGTAAGTTACCCAAGAATTTTCAAAGAACTGGCTGGAACTTCAGCTACTGATATTCAGCAAGTCAAGGACACCCAGGTCCATAACAAAATATCATTCTAGTATGTTAAAAAAGGTAAGAACATGATGTGGGAAACCCAAACTATTTATTTGGTGTGAACATTCAAACTTTGCAAAAACACTGGTATTAAATAGATTTGGGTTTTTTTTTTTTTTTTTTTTTTTTTTTTTTAAAGATACTCAATTTTCTGCTCCACATCTTTACAAGCTGGGAAAAAAACCCATATCTAGTTCTAAGTGAATTGAAATGATACAAGTTTATTAACAAGTCTCAAAATAACAAACTAGTGGGTAATTGGCATCCAGTGAAAGTGCTTCTACTGACAGCCATCACCTTTTTTTTTTTTTTTAAATTCACCTGTCTGCCAAGCATCTAAAAGCAGACACACTTTTGCTGGGACACAGCAGCAAGTAATGAACACAAGCTCCCCCAGAATAAGCACCATGCCAGGGGATGCAAAGGGGATGTATGGAAGATGAGCGAGGAGGATGTTTTTTCTTATTTGCACTGAAACACTATATCCAATTCTGCCCCAGGCAATAGTGGCGAGTTAGAAGATGTTCAGAAAAAGTCTTCTAAGGGATTGAAGATCTGGCAAGCCTACTATAAGCGGAAGCCTGCTTTTCCTCTAGCCCACAACAGTTTCAGAAGTGTTGCAATCAGAGTCTGACATAAATTATTAAAGGAAGACTTACAGTAATAGTAATGTAATTCTTTAGGTCAGACAGACAGACCTAACCAGATCCACTGGCCAGCAACTGTTGATGAATCAAATTCAAACTGGATACTGCTGTACAGAGATACTGTCCCAGAAAAGTGCAAAGCCAGCAGGGTATTGATCCAGTTCTAGCCTGATCCTCTCATTTACTTTCTGAGTAATCCTATTTCTACCTACAAAGAAGAAGAACACTGCACAAATATTTTCCTGAGCCAATGCAAACCAGATGAGCTCTGTCCTCAATTCAGGGACAATTTCCACTACAAGCACTGAAGAGATGGGGTACTAGAACGGATCATTTTGTTCAAAGAACAAGACATGAAGCTGGCACTCATTTCCAAGAGACAAGGGGTTAAAGCAGTTACCCGTTTCCTCAACTGGACGACTACTACTATTGTAAAGTCCGTATTCAGCTGAATTCCATCAGGCCATGCTTCCTTAACACAACCTGACACATACCTCTTCCAGATCTTGGATTTTTTTTTTTTTTTTTTTTTTTCCTCCTCTCTGCTTCTCAGTAGTAGACACTAGAAATAAATACATCCAAAAGGCCAAACCATAATCCAAACGCAAAGTAATATTTAATTATCAAGTTGGGGAGACAGATGACAGGGCTGAATGATTTCTTTTTCAAACCAAAACACACTTGCCAGGTTCTTTACAAACAACACAATACTGGTTTTTGTTTCAAGTTCATAACTTGGCTCTTAATGTAGTTGATAATGAACCAGCAGGCATTATTTTAAATCAACCAGTTTTATTAAATGAGCCAGAAAGGAAAGAGGCAGGGCTAATTACCAACATTCCTTGATGAATTACCTAGCGGTGTGTGGTAAATCTCCAGGCGTCTTTGTCTTTATCCCTAAATTTATCCCTTACTTATTTCTCAAGAGGTTAAAGGACATGGGGCTAATTAAGGAACCAAACCAATGACAGACAGAATCATTCAAGGTAAGACTGGTTTTTACTCTTTCAAGCTTTTGCATCTCTGCCTGGTACTTCTTAATCTAATTTTTTAGAAAAAAAAAGTTACCTCTGGGGAGGGGGAGGAAAAGCACTAATCTTGTCACGGTCAGGCAGGTTGAAATTGCCATGCAGTGCTGGGCAAAATGCTACATATTTGTAATTTAGCCAATAAGAAATTCCTTAAGCCTCTCTTGAATGGCAGGAATGTCTCCAGCTTGTCACTTTGAATTCATTCACCGCTCAGGTTCAGCGTCTCGGAGAATAATGCTGCCAAACTAGCTGAAGGGCTGAAATATTTGTGAGTATACATAACGCTGAAAGATTACTTTAAGCAGATCTGAATTTTCACATTTAAAATTTAAGGTCTATCAGAGGTGTCAGCAGAGGCCTCCCTAGACCTCCACCCGCCTCCCCTGCTCTCTCCAGCGCCACGTGTGGCTCCGGGCACTTTTTTCTGCTGAATTGAGCTGTGGAAGCAACAAGCACAACTGCAACCATCAGCGCTGACCCTCTCCATACAGCCCTGGCTCAACCAGGGAAGTGGAATAAGGTGGTTTTTAAATTGACATTGACCAAAAAAGGACTTAATAACAGCTGTTAAAATCTGCTACCTGGTGAGCTGCAGTCTCATCAATTCTTTTAATACCCACAACTACGGGCACCTATAAACCTTTGGGAAGATTAACTCCTCTTCTGCAGCACCGAAACAGCCACTGACACGTGGTGAACCACCATTTTCCCAAGGTCTGGTAACTCAGCCATCAGATAATACGGCTAGACCATGACAAAAAAAAAAAAGCTTTGAAGCTTTGAACAAACTTAGCAAGCTCTCCTTAACTTTGTGGATGTTATCACGCCAGCGGGAAGACAGCAAATCCTCAAGACCACCAACCAGGTTATATACCACCAAGAACCTTCTAAAAGGCGGTAAGAGCTCGGACCTCCACATGCCTGTATTGTTTTTTGCAAAGATATCCTTATTTCCTCCATGTCAAAAACGTTTTTGCAAACTACCAGGTAACTACTGCGAACTTGCTGGACGGCAGCTCTGTGATAAGGAGCAGTTTCTCAGCGACCTTCCCCGCTCTGCTCAGCTCCCTGCACACCCTGCTCACAGCATCATTTGCCTGGGAAATACCCTGGCCCCCTCCAGCAGCATAATTCAGCGGCAGCACAGATTGTCCTTCCACTTCAGGAGCTGTATTTTATGTCACAGCGACCACAGCTGAAGAGCCGAGATGGAAAGATCCGACATCTTCAACAGCAACAGCATTTCTCTCAAGAGCTAGGCAACACGTGTATTTGCATCCATAGGAAAAGGACATTTGGGACGAAGGGTGAAAGCAGTGTTTTGCACTAGCAGTCAAGCAGTCAGATACTTGTAGACGAAAGCACGTTGCCCCCTTGAATTCCATGCATTTTTAATGTCTAATAACCTGGGTGTTAAGCAAGAGTTTACATTTTACCTCTATTACTGACCACAGACATCTAGCACCAGTGCTTGTTTTGGAACAACTTTCAACCCACTAAGCAAGCAAAAGATTTAAGGCCTGAGATATACTTTTACTTACGTGAAAGCTTAGGAGACAAGGCAGGCTTTAGTGGTTCTGTCGTTAAATGCATGTTTTTCCTTATGAAGAATTTGCTGTAGGCTTAAGTTACGTACACCAGAGTCACTGAGCAAGTAACCCGAGTTTAAATGTTCTACCTGTAGTTCACCAAGGCTCGGTCTGGCAAATCACTTGCCCAAGTTCTCAATTGCAAATACACACCATGCTTACATAACGTACCCGCACACGCTACTATCTATCTACCATTGTCAGGTTAGATTAAATTAACTTTTAATCAGATAAGTGTGTCCACAAACACGCATTTGCTGTAGCAGATGCTACCACACATTTTATCTTGACATCCCATTGTTCCTGTTCTTCAGAACCGTGAGTTGAGTCCCCTATACAATGAAGCTTTATGATAATTATTCCACCAAGAATACTATTGCTAACTGCACAGCCTTCCCTGCTAGGCAGGACTGCGTTACCACCACAGCTCACTCTGTAATAAGCACGCTGGAAAAGGACAAGGAGGAGGTATTTTTTTGATACATGTCCATAGTCATTAACATCACTCAGAAGGCATGCCTGGCATTTCAAAAACGAAGAAATACAGGGTATCTGATGCAAAGATCTTATCATGGTGGCGCATTTAAAATCTGAATGAACAATGACATGAGGGGGAAGGCAAGAGGCCAGCCTGGTCGCCTGCACCCTTTCAAGCAGCGGGGCTGCAGCGCTGCTCTCCTGTCCCCTTGGAAAAGGTTGCTGGAAGGGGAACGATGAGCAGGAACTACGGCAATGGGACAGCGTTAAGGAAGAGACAAATGGACCTGCTCTGGTATCGGTAATGATCAGCCCACGATGCTGCCATGAGATGGGCAAAAGCTCTTGGAATAATAAAGCAAGAGTGGAAACCCAGTATCTGGTTCTAGGCTTTGCAAAGTAGAGGTTTCACGTTGTTTAGGACCCCAGGTGAAAGAAGAAAGGCCACGATGACAAGACATAGCCCTGAAGAACTGTATTTCTAGCACCAGAACAGTTAACATCTACCATGAAGACCCCAACCCAGGGAGAGCGGCAGGGGGAATCCAAAGTGGGGACCTTAGCAGCAGAGAAATTTTTACATGTCCAGCATATTATAAACATCATTGTATGCAAACACGCTATTAACAATCTGTTAACAACAAATATTAAAAATGTTTTTGTAGCCTATATTTCCATATATATGGTTTTATACATGTCACGTTTTGGGGTGAACTGCCCCATTAGCAAAAGCAGGCGCGATGAGGGAGCACAGAGGGATCTCAAGCTGCAGATCACCAAAGCAGGACCCGCCTCGCCCAGATCCCCTGGAGCAAGGGAACTGTTTGCTCACTCTCCAGAAACAAGGATAAAGGGGATGTTAGCATCCTGAAAGGGACCTGTTATATCATCCGCTGGTCAGGAGGCCTGTTTATATCTCCTTACCCGCAAAGCGTTTGTGCAGCATCAGGAAGACATCTGCACCGCTGCAGGAACACGCCGGTCCAGGCAGGCACGCTCTGTGGGCTCCCACCCCAGCCCCCGAGGCTGAACGTCGCAGCCACATCCGACGTGACTCTCCCATCTCAGCGCCTGTGCCAAAGAAATCCCCAACGGCAGGCAAAGAGGGAGGAAGAGAAACACATCAGAAGCCCAGCAGATTTCTTACTGTGCTATTCATTTGGTGTGACAACACTTGGGAGGAAGGGGAGGCAAACCAACCACTGCCTCGGGAGCATTAGCAGGCAGCAGTGGGGACAGACTGGGACAGGGACCACACCATTTCACCACAGCACATCCAGTTTAGGCTTCCATCAAGCCTTGTGCCATTGCCTGGTGCATCACATTAAAAACATGACAGCACAAGTGTTGCATCCACGTGCCAGCTGAGGAACGCCAACAAATAACATGGAGGGGCAGAGGAAAGAAGTGCTCATCCTCAGTTTTCCACCTTCCATCTACTTACTGAGACACGCAGAGGGCTGGGTGTCAGCTGCCCACTGGTAATGTTTTCAGTCCTGCAAGAACTGGTAATGTTTTCAAAGGAACTGATTTGCAATTCTGTGGGTCAAAGCTGGCCCTGAGCCTCCTTTTCCTGACTCCCGAGGATGCTCCCTCCAGTGCTTCTCCTCCCACGGAGGGCATACGCCTGCTCAGGCCAGTCGCAGTTTCTGCAATGCCAAGCTGTGTTTCGGGCAGGCAGGTCCAAAGTACTTAGGGGATTGTGTTAGGCTTGTTCTGAACAGTAAACTTTATCCAGAAATCAGGCAAAACCAATACAAACCACACAACATAGCTACAACTTCACTTTTGTAATGTCTTCCAATGGGCAAACAGGCGAGTCCCCACGCTTTCCTGGCCCACCTCTCTGAATTGCTGCAAGAAGCTTACTTTCTGGACCTGTGCAAATTTTGTAAATAAGACTACTTTGAGACAAGCTCACTTATTAATAAATAAATAGGAGAGAGCAATCTTCAAAGGCAAGCCTTAATCGGAATCTCAAGTCTGACTACTTCTATCAGCAGAACTTCTCAAAGACAAACCCAAAAATCAAGTAGAGGATCTTGCAAGCTTTGCAAGTGAGAATAAGGCATGATGATGGCTGGTAATTTCAGCCTTTAGAGTGATTCCATGGGGGTTTTTTTTCCCCCCTGGACCTTTTAGATGTCTAAAGACGAAGGAAAACATTCTTCCTTCTGTGTCTCTTAAAAAGCAAGCAAAGGGTGGTGAGCACCGTTCCTGTGCTGCTACCATTCAGCTTTGGTAAGGATGCCCGAGGGGCTTTACATAAAACTCTGGTCATACACATCAGTGTTTCTGCCTGCTGAACAAAAAAGAAAATTTCCTAAAATCAGCTGCCTGCACTGACATAGACTGAAAACTATCCTAAAGAGGAGAGTAGGGTATCCCTGCCCGTCAGAAAGGCAGGGAGTTGTCCTGCTCCTGCCCGTGCCTTGGCAGGAGGGAGATCACTCGCTCTGCAAGAGTCCTGCAAGTTGCTCTGTAGGAAAGGGGGCTGGGAGCAGGCACGAAAAACACGAAAACCAGAACGCAGCAACTCTGTCACATCGACAGGAGATGCTCCCTAAGTAATTGTCCACAGGCAGCTGCCAGGACTACAGGAGAAACTACAACAACAGATGAAGTCTGAGACAGCTATGGGGAAGCCAGTTAACAGACCAGCTGCACTACAAAACCAGAGTATATTCTCTGGATTTCTAATAGCCAAGGATTTCACCACCTTTAACAACTTTAACTCCACAACAATATGGAATTAATAGCAGTAATGTTTTGGAAGTGGATGACTGAGGAGCAAAAGGACCCTATCATCAGTGACTATGGGCAGGGACCCGATGCACAACCTCCTCAAATCCCAGCGTAACCCTGCTTACAGAAATGCAGCCACCGGTTCCCAGAGATCAGCTCTGGAATACTAAAGTTAAGATCTGCAGCAGTGCTTCTGCTCCAACAGATATGGGCTCCTACCAGCCAAGAGAGTAACTGCAATCAACAACAAAAAGAACAGCTTCTTAATAGGTATTAAGTATACAGATCTAAAATACACCTGTATGGAAGAAGCTACTCCATAAAACAACCCCCTGAAGACATCTTCAGATGAATTCTTTGCAAAGAAGTTAACTCTTAAATAAAATTATACACTTACTTTGTACCTCAGGAATGGATCCTGATCCAACATTGATAGGGCTTGGAACTATCCCAATGATCAGCATTTTGAGTTACATGCTCTTACTTCCAAGGCAGAACAAGAAGCTGAACTGCAGCAGAAGCCAAGAAACCCTTGTGACATCTTTCTGTAGCCTTTCTCATCAACCACCACAGGAGATGGATGAGAAGATGCTATAAGATAAACCAGCCGGTACGTCTGTGAAGCTCACATCAGCTCTGCAGAAGGACAACTGAAAGCCATAACAAATCTTCCTTTTGCTATTAGATTCAAAGAGATACTGTTCCAAATGCATTAGACCTGCTCCTAGCCCATCTCTTAATTAGACTGCACAATGCAACACGAAATTTAAATTCCAACAGGTTATTTCCTACCTTGCCAAACTACATTACTTGGCAGAGAAGTGATGCAATAAGAAGTCATTACTCAAGAAAATGAAATTCTATTTATTCATATGGCCTTAACCATACCACATTATGTAATTTGGAGATTCCTACGCAATGTGACACAGATTTGTCTGTATTTCCCTTTCTTTCTGTATTGTTTCTAAATGAACATCTTAAACATCTTGAAAACAAACATAAAATGCAAGCTCATTAACACCTTTGGCTCCCTTTAAAGCTAGTCATTCCAAACTACCATCCTCAGACATGCAAGTATTTTTCTCCTTCTCACAGTGTGAGATATGGGAGAAAGGGCAAGTCACACAATGTAATTAAAAACACAAAATGTTGACAATTCAGCAGGCTTGGAGTGGGGTTTTTTTGATGCTAACTTCCAAAACAAACAAACAAAACCAACAACAAAACCAACCACTACATTTGGTCCTATTTGTTTGTGAAGTAATATTTAAAAAGATCTCACTTAAAAAAACCCGTCTTGCAGATTACTATTTCTGGAAGTGTAAAAATCCCCTTTTTGTCTTTCTCATTCTTCAAGGTCACTAAATCCAGACCATTTAGATAATGAAGTTACCAACTTCGTTCCCTATTTGTCTAATTAAAACTTCTGTATGGGTCATATGGAAGATTTGACTACAGCTAAAAAACAAGTGAAGTATAAAAAGCAGCTGCAGGGAAATGATGTCACTCGTACAGCGTTCCTGCAGGCAGAGCTGGCTGTCAGCATATCGGCACCAGGAAGATCCTGATTTATTGTTAATCTTATCTTTTGAGCCAAAGAACTTATTTAATAAAAAATAAATAAATAAAAAAATAAATCATAAGGGCCTTCCAGTGAAATCCCACTCTCACTGATGCATCAGTGGTAAAAGCTGCAGCAGGACCATGACTTCCAGCCTGGTATTTTGTACTAAATTTTTTTTGTACACAACTGGTGCAGTTTTTATCTGTAAAGGTAGAAGGATGAATCTTCAGCTGCTTTCACCCACCAAACCCACAAGCAGCACAACTATGCAAAGCAGGTTTTTTTTCCCCCTCATTTGCAGGGAGAGACCAAGAGGACTTGGCTTTGCTACCTTTGGCTGTCACTTACGTAAATGCAGGTGATGACACTTGTTGCCACGTATTGCTCTTAATTCTCAAGTCAGTTAAACACGCGTTCTCTTACTTTTTTTGCTCTACAGGGTCATGCACGCTGCCATTTGGGCCAAAGATGACCACAGAGGAGGTGCCCTCCCTTTTCCCAGGAGACTCTCCTCCATCAGGAGGGAGCAGGGGACAGGTACTTCTTTTGCAGTACTGGAGGATGAGGATTCAGGTTCAAATCCCTTGCATGAAGTGCCCCAGCAACGCTTCAGCACGTTACAGATCTGCACCCAAATCCTATGACAAGCCAGTTCCTCGTCACCCTATTCGTAATAAGTGAGCATCGCCTCTCGGCTGCAGCGTCTTCTGCAGTTTGTCCCTTGGAAATAAAGGGCTGTCTCTCCCCTCCTCTCTCACATAAAGAGGCAATTGTAAAATGAACAATACAGACAACTGCGAGTGCTTCTTCAAGACCTTACACTCTTTCCTTAACGGTAAAATATCATTTGAAAATAAACACTTCCCTGCAAGTTTTCAGAAAGGTTTAAAAAAAAAAAACCCTAGAATTCATGTCGTAACATACTAGGATGAAAGGATGCAAAAATCTAACATACGCTTATTTAACTAAGAGCACGACAAACAAAAAAACCTACTTCATAGCACCCACACATCTGCTGGATCTGAATTAGAACTATGGTGTCATAACCTGGGAACAAGTTTAACAAGTTTTTGTACACAAACGTTGTGCATAACACACAAGTGTTCCACAAAATAGTTCTTCCCAGTCAATTTTGGACCCCTTACTGTATGCACATATGCTCAAAGTATATATTTAATTTTTAATGGAAACATATATATTTTTTATATATATATATATAAAAATTGTATACGCATATATGTATTTCAAAATTCAACTGTTGCCTTTTTGCTCCTAGATCGCAGACCATACTTGAGTAGGACTATCACCCCAATTAAGTATTAGTTTTGGCACTGTCAACACAATACCATAACGCAGATTCAATAAATAAAAGCACCCGACATTCCCGCCATAAGCCCGTCACACAGACCACCTCGAAATCCTGAGCCTGCAAGTCTAATTTAAAACCAAACCTTTGAATACATATCATTGACATATAACAGCAATGAGCAAACTACAAGCGTAGTGTAACCAAGCTCAATTAACTTAACTGGTAGGAATATGCTTACTGATTGAAAGCGGTTACTAAACATCAGACTGAAATAAAAAGATTTAGCAATAATGCAGAGCAAACAGATAACTCTTCAAAGATTTAAAGAAAATAAAATTTTCCTTAAATATGTCAGCAAATTTCTCCAAAATGTTTTGCATTCTTTTACTCACGCATTTCATGTCGCTTTACTCTACTTGGACTCACCCTGTGCATGAAATTAGCTCTTTTCTTATAGTTGTTCACGTTTTTTCCCCCAAGTAATTAGCAAGCGACATCCCCTTTGACAGAGGGACACTAACAAGCTCCTACAGTTTCCAGTAGGACAAGGAATCCAAAGCTACTAATAGCAAACAAGTCATTTAAGCAAAAAAGGATTACAAAGGCTCGTTGCAAGAGGCTGGAAACTCACCCGTATTTCAGATTAAAGCTTTCTGAGGAACTCTTTCATAATGAGTTTTGACTCCATTTTACAAAAGTATTTCATTGTTTTCTTTTAAAAACCAAAATATTGATTTTAATATCTAGTAATAATTTCTTCTTTTTGAAAATAACTAAGTACTAGAAAGACGGAGGAGTGTTTTCCAAAGGGAGAACGACGTAAACATTAGTTTTGTAACAAAACCTCCCTCCCGAGATCTCGAAGTTTAAAGAAAACAAAAGTCACACGGAACTTTTTTAAAAAGGTTTTCCATTCTTCGCTAGCAGGACACCACAATGAGCTGCAAAGCAAGCCAGAGCGCAGCTTATCTGCAAAATTTCATTGCTGAAAATCCCTATAACCACGTCCCTATTAAATAAAGGGCATTTAGGAAGAGCTCCTAAACAGAAAAGCAGGGAGACGGGCGTACCTTGAGGACCTCCATGGGTACCTGGGTGGCGGGGGGCAGGCTGGTGGGGACGCTGACGTTGATGGCAGGTGTCTGGCTGACGGGTACGCGCTGCTGCATGAACTGGGCTGCTTGCTGCTTCTGCTGCTGCTCCCGACGCTCCTGCTCCTGCATCTGCTCACGCATGAGCTGCTGTCGTAGCAGGATTCGTGAGGTCATGCTGGAGGAGCTTAAGGGAGGCTTGGAAGCGCCAGGATGCTCGGAATTGCTGTGGGAAGACCAGAGAGAGAAAGAGCTCAGCTTCCACAGGCGGGACCATGGCTCCAGCAGTTGGAGCTTGCAGAATTACACCGGAACGTGGGGTGGGATGGGTGAGGATACGCTGCACCAGGTGAGAGGGAATTCGGAGTGGACCTACTTCAGGTACTTAGCAGACACATTAGGCTGCCTTAACTTGACTGCAGCTAACCGTTTCCAATCGCCAAAATCCAGCTGTAAAGAGCTACTTGCTATTTCAATTATACAGCAACCATCCATGAGAAGAATCAAATGTTTTTACAGATAGCAGCAGGTGCTCGTATTCCTTTTTTTAAACACTTACAAAGAGTTGTATCAAGTCTAATGATAGGTATAGATAATACTCCAGGTCTAATGATCTACCTCGCCCATGAAACCACAACATAACAAAGTTCAGTTATTTTCTGCAAATTACTACCTTGGGGTTGGATTTGCTGGTGGCAACTCTCTTCATCACTAGAAACCAGACTCAAAAAACCAGACTCCCGCTTCAGGCCTACCAGGCTCTTCCAAGCGCAGTGAGATACAAGAACAGGCAGAATAACCAACAGCAGCAGCTTTATTTCAGTCACGCTCTATAAGGGTTCCTACCAGAGAGCACGGAAAAAACCATGGGGCTTTGCCATGGACTGCGGGGACACCTTCTGAAGCAATCCATCGTTTTGTTAGCCCTCAGAAGTAAAAGCCATTTATAAGACATTTCTGTAGCTTAAGGCAGAACAATTGGGTATGTAAATACCAAACTGGACATCGTTCAAGGGAAGGATGTTGGAAGTGGGTAAGAATACGTGACTGCATATAAGAAAGAGCTAGAGTGTGCATAATTCAGGATATTTGGTTTCCAATTTTGACTGCTGCAGCGGATTGCCGTCAGCCCATGGAAGGAAAGGGCTCATGAGTCTGTCATGATGCAGGGCCATGCCTGGGGAAGCCAGCAGTAACCCTGCAAACCTCACCTCTGGCTCCGGTGTTTAGGTGCTACCTGCGGGATGCTGCCGGGACAGCTTGCAAAGGAGCCCAGGAGCCAGCATCCCTTCCAGGTCTCCCCTGGCCTACGGGCACTGACAGCTACTTGTGCTTGGGGAACCTGAGCCAGCGCTGCTGGAAGCTTTCCGGCTTTTTTAGGGCCAGTAATGAAAACAGTTCAGAGTCGAATCGGAAAAAGGAGAACCCATCCTTGCTCCCCCAAGAGATCAAACTCTGCTGTTCCAGCGCACACATTTTGGGGGCAGGGAGGGAGGGGACCATCTTGCTATTTAAGAGCTGTCAGGTTGAAACATTCACAGAGACACTGATCCTTTTGATAAAACAAGAGAAAACCTTTGTGGTGAAACTAATGCAGCTGTGGAATAATCGCACTAATTAGCTGCTCAAGACAAGTCATTGACGGTGATACTTGTAAAAAACACCACCCTTTCAATTAAGGGCGAAGCAATTCTCACATCTAAACCCAGCAGCAGTTTCCTCACTGCACATCTGATCCACTTGCACATTTCCAAACCAAGGACATGCTTTATCTCCAGGACCAGGATAGTTACAGACCAGTGGTCTCCCAGTTTTTTTGATCGCGCGCATCTACGAAGAAAAAGTGTGTGAGCATGCACTCCCAATATATCTATATTTCTTTCTTTATGAATTATACAGATGTATTACTGAAGCACTGATAACTTCCTTCCTGCCCACCCCGCTTTGGATACCACTGTAATAGGTGAGGAAAAAAAGGCACTCAAATGCTGCTTTTAAGGAAGGATTCATTCTCCTCACATTGAGGAAAAGCTTATTTTGTGTCGCACTAAGCAGGATTCTCATTTGTGTGCCACTGGCATCTTTTTATATAGATACCTAATGCTGCAAAATTGGTAACCCAGCAGTTCCTCCTACCTTCTTTCATTTTGAACTATTTCTCCGCCTACCAAAGCCAAGCATGCTGAAAGCCATCTACAGAAGAACCTTCCCATATACCAAAATTTTGGGGACTGCAAGGGAGAAGGAAGGAGAAATGATTTCCAAGGCATTTCAAACAGCCCCTGCCAGGGGTTCATCAATCACTCATGCAATTACCGTATCTACTCACACCAACAACTGTGCTTACAGCTTCCTGCTGGTGATTTGGGGGTCTACTGTTGTTTGAAAATTGTCAACAGAAGCTTCAAGCATTGTGTCTTCAAAAGAAACAACAGCTCCAGAAAATGCTGTTCTGCCAAATTCTTCCCCCAAGGGCAAAGACTCTTCCAGGTTTTATTTTTTTTGCAATTTTTCTCAATATTTTAATTAATTCACTGGAAAAAAAATGGCCTGGATGTAATTAGGTAGGCAGCGCAAGGTCAAGCAATGTACTTTTTAAACAAGTATCAAAAGAAGAGCAGACGCCAGCAAGGGGAAGAGTGTGATGTGATCTTATTCACATCCAGATTTCGGTGGCCAGATGAGGGGGAAGAAAAAGCTTTAGAGGAGATTACTGAATCTGCCTGACGAACCTAGTGTCTTTCTATGATGGTGTGACAGCATCAATGGACAAGGGAAAAACCAATGGATGTCATCTATCTGGACTTCTGCAAAGCCTTTGACACGGTCCCCCACAACATCCTTCTGTCTAAATTGGAGAGCTATGGATTTGATGGGTGGACTGTTCGGTGGATAAGGAACTGGCTGGATGGCCGCATCCAGAGGGTAGTGATCAATGGCTCGATGTCCGGATGGAGACCGGTAACAAGTGGTGTCCCTCAGGGGTCCGTACTGGGACCAGTGCTGTTCAATATATTCATCAATGACTTAGACAGCGAGATCGAATGCACCCTCAGCAAGTTTGCGGACGACACCAAACTGAGTGGTGCGGTTGACACACCAGAAGGACGGGATGTCATCCAGAGAGACCTGGACAAGCTGGAGAGGTGGGCCTGTGTGAACCTCATGAGGTTCAACAAGCCCAAGTGCAAGGTCCTGCACCTGGGTCGGGGTAACCCCCAGTATCAGTACAGGCAGGGGGAAGAAAGGATCGAGAGCAGCCCTGCCGAGAGGGATTTGGGGGTGCTGGTGGATGAAAAGCTGGACATGAGCCGGCAATGTGCGATGGCAGCCCAGAAGGCCAACCGTACCCTGGGCTGCATCAGGAGAAGCGTGGCCAGCAGGTCGAGGGAGGTGATTCTGCCCCTCTACTCTGCTCTGGGGAGACCTCACCTAGAGTACTGTGTCCAGCTCTGGAGCCCTCAGCACAAGAAGGACATGGAACTGTTGGAGTGGGTCCAGAGGAGGGCTACAAAAATGATCTGAGGGCTGGAGCACCTCTCCTATGAGGACAGGCTGAGGGAGTTGGGCTTGTTCAGTCTGGAGAAGAGAAGGCTGCGGGGAGACCTGATTACGGCCTTTCAGATCTAAAGGGGGCCTATAGGAAAGATGGGGATAATCTTTTTAGTAGGGCCAGCTGTGACAGGACAAGGGGGGATGGTTTTAAACTAAACCAGGGTAGGTTTAGACTGGATATAAGGAGGAAATTCTTTACAACGAGGGTGGTGAAACACTGGAACAGGTTGCCCAGAGAGGTGGTGGAGGCCCCATCCCTGGAAACATTCAAGATCAGGTTGGATGGGGCTCTGAGCAACCTGATCTAGTTAGTGGTGTCCCTGCTCACTGCAGGGGGGTTGGACTAGATGACCTCTAGGGGTCCCTTCCAACCCAAAACATTCTATGATTCTATGAATGTCCTGTTCATCCTTATTTCAAAGGAGAAGCCAGAAACCAGTGTAGCTACAACAGAGCCGCGAGCTCAGCAGACAGATCGTTCTCTTATTTGTGCACACTATAATTTCTTTTATGCAGTATAGAAACTGGAGGAACACAAGACAGCTCCTGCCATGCAGATTTCCCATTATTCGTCCCCCAGGGGCTGCAGATCTCCTCCCACGGGCAGGGCAGTCTCACCACCACACCAGCGCTCCTTCCACTCGCCACCAGTGACACCGGTCAAATGGGGAAAACTGTTTGAAACTTCAGTATCTCATCCTCTAAGCCTGCCCCATGCACAACACGGACCATCCTCCTGCCCACCTTCCCCTCCCCACCACGTCCACTCCTCTTCACCACCACAGGATGCTCTGTGCAAAGCTCTGAGGCCGAATGGAAGACAGGTTGGGTTTCATCACCATGTATCCTCCAGAGAGCAAACAGGAGAAGGTCTGTCAAAAACTCAGGTTTCCAATCAAAAAAGCAAATTAAAAACTGGTTACATCAAAGGCTTCATCAAGAGAGTTTTGAAATTTCGTCTTTTTAGAGCTTCTTGACCCTTACATGCTGCTGCACAGGCAGACCTGCTCCCACGATCAAGCACGGTGCCACGTAATGCAGTACGACCCAGAACCCAGACACATGGATTCAACGCTCATACGTGAACTGATTCACCCCCAGATTATGTAGAGTCGGTAACAGAGCCCACACACACAACTGATACACGATGTGATTTAGATACTTCCTGCAAACAGTTTAGGGATACCATTTAATTGCAATAAATGAAACCGACTCATCCTTTTAATTGACATATGATTAAACTGGTTATCCATTAGCAGTCTAATAAGCATAGTGTAATACAGAGTTATTAGTTATGAGTGTCATGTGCCAATCCAATTAATCATGAAGTGATAACGTTTTATTTAATAAGTTTAAATTACATACCCTTTAAACAGATGCCTGGGAAATGTTAGTTACTGCATACATAAGTTATAACGCAGATGGCCGTCGGATAATAAAAGACAACTGATCAGATAAAAATCAGGTTTGATTTTGTTGCCATTAGCTCAAGCGATTACAGAGACCGTACCTTTCAGAGCCTAATCTACCTTCCCAGATGTGTATTGATCATTTTATCTCTGTCTCCTCAGGCAAAAAGACAAACTTGTCTTTTGTTGCTCAGTTTTGTCTTCAGATTCTTATAAATTGATCAAACAAGTTCTCTGGTTCACACGCATTATTTACAGGAGTTGACTGGTTTACAAATATTATTTTGCATTAGCTATGTATTCCTTAAGAAGCTTCTCCAGAGATTTTGAACTGGGAAAAGAGTATTTAACTCAGCTTTGCTTTTTAATTACCATTTTAGTTTTTTTTAAAGAAAAAAATAAAAGCTTCTAATGTAAGGTTTCTTAGACAAATTACTGTAATTAAAAATACAGACCAACTCTTCAAACCCAAAGCTTCCTCAAACAGAGATGAACAAAGAATAAAATAAAATGCATTTTAAAGAAAAAAAAAAAGCTTTCAAAACCACTGGGCAGGATTGACTACGCTGCTCTAAGCAGAGAAATGGCACACAAGGGGAAGGCTGCTGCTCTCCTCCGTTCATGCCAACTGTTTGTTAATGGGTTAGTCCACAGAGAAATCAGCCAAAAAAGCAGATTTAGCACCTCAAGAAATCCTCTGAGCTGCACCAGATCTCGGAGGTCAGAGGTAAGGAACAAACACGGGATTTAAATGCTTGTGTTTCATGTTTTACCCTTATCCCATTCATAATTATTTATAGAGAAAAGAAAGGCATCCATATTTCAGTATCTGACATTAGCATAAAACCATCTTGATCTTTAAAGTGAGCAGAAGAGAGGTTGCCAACACTGCAACACAAATACTTGGCGTGACCTCCAGAAGGCATCACCTGAAGAGACCACCGCACGGCTCCCCTGCCAGCACCCCTCCCGGTCAATGGCCACTAGAGTTTCCTCAAAACTAAAGTTTATTTGCCCAGATTCTGGTTTCAGTCTCTCTACCAAGCAATAAAACCTGCAGAAGCTTTTTTTGTTGCCAGTACTATATATGTGATATGTGGCTGAAGCAATGGCACTTTCAGCGGCATCTAACCTGCATCGCTGTTTGCCACGGGAAGGGGTGGCAGAAAATAGAAGGATACCAAAAGAAAAAAAAAAAAACCAAACCAAACACACACACAAATGCAAGAGGGAGATGGATTACACACACACACACCCCAACCCCAAACCAAAAAACCCACAAACAACAAAGCAGCCCCCTGTACAATATCATCTCCCCTATCTTCAGCCAGAGCAAGGGATTCTAAGTACAAGCAAACTACTAGGGTATTTTCCCCGGAGCACTTTGTACTTCATTCCTAAAATTTAATAATTGATTGCGGGTTACAGCGATGCTCCACTCACCACGCCAACTGGCTGGCACGGCTTAAAGTATCAATGTTAAAAAAAAAAAAATCAAACCGAACACAAACAGTTGGCACCCTCGCACATCCTTTCTTGCCAAGGACAGAGCAATTACATAAACGGCGTGGAGACCTTTATCAGCCTTTATAATAAAGCAAGGACTAGGTTTCAGGCCTCAATATGAAAGCGGGTTTCTGCGTTTGAAGGTTATGTGTTTGAAGAGACACGCTGCCTGCTGTTACATCTGCTCCATCATCAAGGCGAACGTTTTTCTGTCCCGCCGTGCTTTCCCACCCTGACCTGCAGCAGCGGCGCTGACCCTACACCAGGGCTGCGCCCGTAGAACGGCCCCTCGACCCAGCGGGCACCCATCCGCCTACCCCAAAGCCTTGCTTGCCCCTGGTCGGCAGGGGTAAGAGGAAAAAAAAAAAAAATCTTCACACATCCACCATGCAGATCTGCTACCCAGGAGCTCAGGGGCGAATTAAGATGAGAATTAATTCAGTGGATGCACTCATCTTTAAAAAAAAAAAAAAAAACAAACAAAAAAACCCCCAAAAACCCCAAAATCTCAAAACAACCCCAAAACCCAACCACACAAACAAAACACTTCATTTAATCCTCAGCTAAGAATTTTTTTAAGTAGCTGTATGTAACACCATTTAGTAGTTTTCCATTTTTCTTCCTGTCTTTAAAACACACCTTCACAAGCTGCTGAACATAATGCTTTCTGAACTTAATGAAAACCTCTCTCATGACCCAGAAGCACTCAGTAAATAATTATTAAGCTCTAGAGGTGGCTTTTGCACGAGTGTTGACTCAATAAAATACCGTAAGTTGATCTGCTTGAATGCCCATTTACTTGGGGACACAGCTTGCAGTATAGCTTGGAAAGCTTGATCACCGCCAGATTAAGGAACAAGGTAAAACTAAAGAGGTTCAATCTAGAAGCTGCAAAGGTCACATTTTACGATCCTTTACTACCATTCCTGTTAAAAGGGAGATGAATAATTGCAAACAGAGTATTCTCAAAGACTCCTACATAATAATCACTATAATGCACCAAGTCTTTTTATGCCTAAACTGAGCCTCCATTAGCCTGAGCGTTTGTTGACATGACCTTTCAAAAGGATATATATATTTATAAATTTTATTTTTTTTTAAACATGGAGTATTTTATAAGTCTTCCCCTTCCAAAAGTCACCATCATTATCTCGGCTGGTCAGCCACAGCTCCCGTGGCTCTGCAGAAGACAGTGGCCAGCTCCCAAGCACAGTATTTTTAACTCCCAGAACACAACCTCCATCACAACAAATCAAACACGCAACCTGCTCGCGGTGCCGTCGCTCCGGGAAAGCGCCACTTACAGACAGAAGCTGTCAAGGGAGCGGGGCACGAACATCTGAACTCTAACTGCTTCCATCTTTCCCCCCCGCCCTTGCGTCCAAGGGCTTTTGCTGAGCACCCTCGGGTGAAAGTCAAGAGGCGTCCCGGCCGACCGCGTCTCTAGGGGTGGCTCCAGATAAGGACCTGGCAACTCCAATCCCCACGGAGCAGCAGCATGGGCAGTGGTGCCCAGCGCCTGCCAGCGCTGCAGACCTGTGCAATCCAGCACCTACCGAGGAGCAAAGAAGGTGGGGTTGAGGCAACCACACACAAGGTCTTCAGATATCAGGAGGGGACTCCAAAACAGCCCAGAAGTTCAGAGTCAGGACCTCGCTACACCTTGCCTTGCCTGCATGAGGGTATTCCACAAACTCCTGATGGACACGGCCCGGAGCAAGGTGTGGGTCTGCAGCAAGCATAGATAAACACCCGGCTCTACCACGGGGCTGAGCGTGGGCCCGAGACCCGCACCCAGATGGCTGTAACCACCCTCAGTACCACCCTCCCCATTCCGCAGATGGACAACCCGCTGCAAGTCTGGGAGAAACAGAAGACAACGGGTTGGCGTTGAAAGCACTTCTCCCATTCATTAATTAAAAGGGGTGTGATCAGGCCATTAATGCCATCAGGGAGGTGGAGAAGGGATGTCTGTAACGGCACAGTTTTCTCACTATCTTTATCACCAAAAAGACTAAGGGAAAGGGTGGGTGCAAGACAAATTTGTTTTCTGGGATGTAAGTCCTTCACACTTAAGGTTCACCTAGGCGAACCTCCACCTTGGAACCACTGGAGGTACAGCTCACAAGAGCTAGACAAGCATCTAGAGAGGTATGGAGGCTCGATGTAACGGTGCACACCCCGTTTCCCTAGTTTCACCTCTGCTCAAACAGGCTGAATCCCTCAGGCAGAAGGGGAGCAGGCAGGTGAAGATACACACATGCACAAATACCTCAAGCTCCCAAAAATGTGCTGAGGAATTTAGAACGCAGCTGACTGCATTGCCCAATGTTTGGTGCTCCTCCTCAAACTTTCAAAGCCATCACAAAACTTAGAGAAGATATTACAAAAAAAAAAAAAAAAAAAAAAAAAAAAAAAAAAAAAAAGAAAGAAAAAGGCATGAGGTGGATTTGTCTTTTACTTGAAAGCCTGACCTTGTCAAAGGCTTTTTGACATCACATCTATGGGTACTTCCCTCTCTAAAGAGCTCTACACACATCTGCAAAAGAAAAAGCCAGATAGCTAAAACAACCAAAAGGTGATAAAAGAAAAAGCGAGGAGATAACACTCCACTAACAACCTCTGTAGTTTTTGATTCTGTAATACAGAGTTTACCTTCTTTTATCTGGGTAAATAGAGAAGATAACACTGTCGCCCCAAGAGGGAAGATGACGTATGATCACCACGCTTTTTGATACTTTGCAACTACATAGTCCTCAGATCTGACTCCACGTCACCCTTCCATCATATCTTGGTTTAGAAATTATCTATCACTTGCACAGTCGTATGGCGAGTTTATTCGCAGAGGCAGCCCTGCGGAAAAGCGTTTGCAGCTTGTACCTGTCATTCACATGCTGGAGTCCCGCCCAGCCAAAAAGCCACGGTGCTCCTCGAGGCTTACAGTGACCCAGCAATTCCTAGCCTAAACCCTTCTGCTCATCCGAGGTTTGCTGCTTATTGACTCCGCTGTTACAGCGCTGCTCAACGCCTTCCAAAGATGACGAGGCAGCTCGAAGCCTCGTCTCACGCTGATGACATCCTTGGTCTGGTATGCTGAGAAAACGAGATCTTAGGAAGCAAAAGGGAAAGTGTTTATGGAAGATTTGCTTGAAATGATTAAGAACCCCAAACAGCTGTAATGAAAACCACAAAGTGAATTCAGAGCTCAGTATACGATAGGTCGGTGTTATCAGCATGTAGGGCTTGCTCGTTACAGCGAATACTTCGTGCACGGGAACAAACAACCCCTAACACATTACTGCAGTAACTCAAACATAAAAATAATCTTGGACAGATGTTACGCAAACTCTCCCTTCGATCTCCAGCCACAGCGCTGGCTGTTCATTACAGGACCTGATCAGATCAGGGAGTGTCTTCAGCAACTTTTCTATTTAACAAAGCTCCAGCCTGCAGAAACCAATTCCTCAGCATCCACACATTTTAAACAAACTTCAGTTTGAGAGTCCTTAAGCATTGCTCATAGTTCTTCTACATTTTTGGCTATTTGTGGAAGAGTTATTGGGGCAAAGAGGATTGTTTTACTGTGCAGGCTGAACAGCTTGGGGGCAGGGAGGGAAGCCTTTGCTCAGCAACAAGTTACTTTACCAACCGTTTGGATATTTACACGGCAATCGTGATTTGCAATTGCAGGACAGATGTACCCGGCTTGCTGCCTTGGGTATTCACAGCACAGGCAGGAAGGTGGGATATAAGCTCCAGCCCTCCGTGTAAGAAACCATTAGTGATGTTTATCAACTTGCTAATTGAGGCCGAGCAAAAGACAGTCGTTCACTGGAGGAATTGCCCAACTGTAAACAACTACAGAAGAGATGGCCTTCAATTCCCTTGCTCAGGCCATTCAATGCGACCCACAACATCCCTGACATGGGGTAATCTCAAACCAAGGCTCCTGGAGAAAGCAAAGCCCAGCAGTCCACTAGGCAGCACTGCTATGCTACGATGGGATCCAGCAGCATCCTCAGCACAGCCACATCAAGCAGTAAGGTCCCTCTGTCCCCAAGTACCCATCCCAAATCCCAACCACTCCCAGTACAGGTATTTCCCAAGTTGGGTACAGTTTCTGTGTGCTTACAACCCTGGGGTGTACGCTGTGGCTCATGTGGGACCACCTCAGGGTCTGCTCTGCAGCTGCACAGGACGGCTGGGGTAGATCAGTGGGGGTGTCAATTAGAGGACCTCCTCACCCCCCATCCAACAGCTGTAGATTCTGTTTTAAGTTCATGACATCTATCTGAACCGCAGTCTTTCACAGAAATATTTACTAGGGAACTGGCATCTCCAGGGACTCTTCTGGCATTTCCCCCTCTGCCCTCATTAAAAAAATTCTGCACCTTCTTCCTAGCCAGAAACTGTTCATGAACACCAGGGAGAGGGAAAAAGGAAAATAATCACTTCGAGTCACATGTAAATAAAAGAAATACCAAATCAAAGACATGATACAGAATGAAGTCTCATTCAAAATAAAAACAGGCAAGCAACGTTTGTATGTTCTGATTTCAAAGCGTCAAAATATATACAAAGAGCCTCCTTAATCTATTCGTAAGTCTTTTCTTAACAACCCATAAATACAGCCCTTCTTAATTTCATTTTGCCATCACCCTTTTGTTCTGCACGTGCCTTATGTTGCATCTAAAAGCATAAGCTCTCCTCAAAGAAGAGATGTCAGGAAAAATCCTCAGAAACAACTTTATGCAACCACCTAAATTCTTAAAAAATAATACAGCTGCTGCAGTTCTAGGAAAAGTCTATTTTAAAGTAAAACTATTCAGTGTGCACCATGTTTTGCACTGTTTCATGACAAATGAGACATGCTGTCCATGTAACTTGCTGCAGGAATACCACTTCTTACTTTTCAAAATACATTACGGCTATTGGCTTATTTTGGAAAAAAAAAAAAAAAAGCCACCAACTCAAAACTATTTACAAGCCTTTTTGTTAGACCCTCTTAATCTCTTCTGCACTGCCAGAAGCACAGCACTTGAATGGCTATTTCTGTTCAAAGCTATATTTGTTGTGGAACTACTGCAAACTCCTGAATCATGTAAACAGAGGCAAGAGCCAAAAAAATGTTTCGCTGGACTTGAAGTTCACATCTGCCTTAGTTACAGACAAAAAAAAAAAAAAAATAAAGCAGGCGCTCAGTTTATAACCAATAAATCCTGCAAAGGCTACAGTTAATCATGAATTCTTGCAACAGGGTTTTGTTTAATCTGGTTTATTTAGCATTCGTGACCTTGGCGAAGTACTTGGGGGAGCACCCACCATTACTGTGGAGCAGCAATTCACACCTTCTGTTATTTTAGGCTACAGCAGAGGACTACACAGCACTACATTACTCAACCAGGTTAATAAATTTGCAGCAAAGTCACCTGGAAATGATGTACAGTTCCAGACTTGCTGGAGCCCAGCAGCCAACAGTACTGCTGTCCCTAAAAAGCCCTATTATAACAGCTCAGCCTGGACTTGGTAGCAGCTGGCACGTTTCTCCAAAACAAATGCTTGGCAAACATGCTGCTGGGAGCAAAGTGACCCTCCCGTTTCTTTAGCTCCTTGGTTGAGAAAGGGCAGCACTAGAAACCTTCCCCTCACCTTGACCTACCACTTTGGATGCAAACTTCACCTTCTTTTCACTCACCGTCTTCTATTCCTCCTGATCCTCCTCCAGCTGGAAGAATCTCCAATATTCGCAATATGCTGAAAACTATGAAAAACCCCAAAACAGCAGCAAAAACCCACACAGGTGCTGGATCCAACTTCCCACAAATGTCGAAGAGCTACCACTGCACGCAGGGACCAATTCTACCAAGTTGTCTTTGGCACTGAATTGTAGAAGAGATGCTACAGGTATGAGGACTAGCAGCATATTTTTTGGGTAAGGACATCACAGGTGGATTAAGGAAAAGCAAAAAAGGTTTCCCTCATTGTACACAGAAAAAAAAAAAAATCTAGATTAAATCATAGTAGCCTGGTTTTGTCATACAAACATTTGCTGAATTCAGAAATTTAGTAAATACCTGATACTGAATTGCCAGTATGTGTCTAATACCCTGAGAATATTTTCCACATCCTTTTAGAGAGGCTGCTGCAAAGCCACATCCAGAAACTGCAATTGGTTTTCCAAGTACTCAGGAAAAAAAAAAAAATAAATTAAAAAAAAAATAAAAAATCTATCTTTAGCAACCTCCGGAGCAAACACAGTGATTTGTTATTCTTGTTTTTTTAAAAACAGATAATAAAATGTCTTGTCCATTTACACTTGCATTATCTACCACTTACAAGTGGTTTAAGATTGTACAAATCAGTCAGGAAGAGTCAAAAGATACTTTACCTTAAAAGCATTAACCTTATATATTGTTAAACTTCTGTGTCCTTTCTCTTCACAGAGCTGTAACCTGGCTATACAACCCCTAATCCTAATAGAAGAACATAGGTTTGGTTTTGCCTAGAGTTGACATTATAGACTAAAAATTGTATTAAAGCCAGTCTGAACCTCTACACACACTCCCGGGTACAGAAAGCAAGCATCGCCTGCCAGAATGCCAACGTTACTCAGTCAACACTTGCACAGTCAAAGCATTCCTAGTCCTATTCACATTAAAAAAAAAAATAAAAAAAAAAAAATAAAGAAAAAACCCCAACCACACAAACCCCATGCCTGGACTAGGGAAAGCCATCTTCTGCAGGATTTCTTCTCTTGCTAGCTGCCAGACATCTCCATACATACACTAGATGGAGCTTTGTCCCCTGCTTCCCCAGCTGGGGGCTGGCACTGCACGGCAGCAGGGACATGAGGGCAAAGAGGCAGAGGGTGGCCAACCTCACCCCGAAATAACCAGCGTGCACACCAGGGCTTCAGGGACAGCACGGTACAGAGCAAGTATCCGGGCTCTGACCGTACCCTCCCTGGTCCTGCTCCCCTCCCACCCCCATTAATCCCTCCTTTGAGTGCTATTCTGTCAGTTCCAAAAAATCAAAGAGTTCAACAACCCCAAATCCCAAACCACATTGCAAGCTCTACCAGCCTTTACCATGGCCACAAGGCACTGCCTTGAGTTCACACCACATTAAAATGACATTGATTTTTCTCCCCTTACAAAGGGACAGCATTTAAACTTATTACCAGATTACACACCTGAAATGCTCACCGGCTTTCCTTATATTCCCACTTATTTTCTTTCAGCATAAGCTCTTCAATCTTCTCCAGTAACCTGAAATATCTGCGCCTCTGCCAAAACTCCAGATTTGGATCCATTGACACTCTGGAAACAGCTCATTGATTAGAGCAAATTCCCTTCGACTTGTATCTGCTGGATTTGGTCTGCTTTGTTTCAGAACATAGCTCAGGAGAACCAGCTCATCCTTCTGGTGAGCTGCCACAGCTCCTTTAGGACCTTTCAAAGCACAACAGGATATGGTCCATCATCGGTATTTCTATGATTAATTTAAACTCAATGGGACAGAGAAGAGCCCAGGGGAGTGAGTCACTCCCAACGGCACAAGTGGCCAGCACTGCAGCGCAAGCGTAAAAAGCAGCAGCCTCAGGCTGTATCAGACAAGGTAATACCAGGGAGGATGGAGAAGACCTAGAGTCCACAGAACAAGACATCTGTGCGAGACCTCATGGGCAAGGGCTCCACGAAAAATGAAGTGACAGGAGAAAAAAAGAGCCCATTTTATAGGGGGAAGCTAAAGAGAAGTTTGGCATTTTAATCTCACAAAATGGAGGTTGACGGGGATGAGTGCTGCTGTCTATAAATACAGCAGAGAAACAAACACCCAGGAGAGAACAACCCTGGCATTGCACCAAGTGATATGAACCAGCTATGAACAAGATTAAACTGGTACCAACAGTCTCACTCTGAGAAGTCCAGTCCTGAAACCATTTCCAACTGGAGGACTGGTGAAGGAACAACTTGCTTCTTTTCAGATAAAGACTCATTGCTTAATCAAAGCAGGTCACTGTGGAACGAAGCAGCCCGTAACAAATTACGGGCCACAGAAGATGCCCTCCAGCCAAAGGCTCCAACAGGACAGATGCAGGACGAAGCAAACTCTTTGCCAGAGCATACGGTTCCCAAGTAGCACTGGAATATAGTATTGCACAAAACGGAAGCTGTTGCCTTCACATCTATCAGCACAGCCAAACACAACCCTTCTGGAAGGTGAGCATGCTAGCTTGAACGGGCTTCTCAGCAGGTCCCACCAAAACAAAGATGCTCTTCTAGAGCTACCAGCCCATCCAGACCCTAACGAGACATTCCTTGTATCATCTGGTGTGCTGGGTCAGCTGGAAAGCAAAGGTCAGCATTCATCGTGCTGCAATTTCTTGGACATCCTCTCGCTCTCCTCACCCCCACCTTTGAGGATGCCGTTGCCCATATCCTCTCCTATGTTAGCCCAGCTGAGTAAGCCAGAGTTCAGAAGTGTTGACCTGAAGGAGTAAATAATAGCTTAAAAATGCAACCCCTCCTTTCTAACTAATTTAGAAATAACTCGAGTGCCTACCTCACCACTTAGCAAGTAAGCACCTACAGTTTAGCTGACCCCACCTTTTGTGTCTGGCTGCTACGCTGTTCCCCAGATTTCTGCACTGAACCATGCGGAATCCAGAGGGGTCCAGAGCTTCCTTAATTTGGGGCAGCCACATGTTCAAATGGAGTAAGTCAATGAATAAGACTAACTTCAAGTACCAACATTAGGAAAAGGTCTGAAAATAGTCTCCAAATAAAGGCCATTTTTGTCATGCAAAAGTTCCTTCAAGTCAGTATTTCTTAAATAGGCAAACGCTCCCATCAAGCAGTACAAATAACTGACATAATAGCGCAACAACAAAGCTAGAGTTAGAAAACTGTGGGAGCAGGTGATGAAAAGGAGAAGCTGTTACTCATTCACATCAGAACGATCAGCCTATGTCCCTATTTTATTTCTGTTGACCACACCATGTTATTTAGTTTAACTGGCCTGCAGAGTCAGTGTCAAGAAGTTTTGCCTATATCAAATGTTCAAGGTGGTCACCAGTTTTAAGCAAAAATATCTGCTTCTTTGTTCAGTTGAGGGACAAAATAAAAATAGGAAAGTAAAAGGCACACCTACCATACTGCTTTCTACTAGAAGGCAATGGCTTCCTGACCAGCCTGGGGGTACCAGATTGGACAGTCAAAACTGGTCAATCGATTTATTTTTTCAGGTTGATATGTTTATAACTTACGGCAGACTTTGACAGAGGAAGAAAACTCACATTCCCTTCCAGGGAGTTTGCTTTGCAAGAACTAGGCCAACTTACCTTCAAGAGTCTTAACACCACACCTTCATTTGCCCACTACTTTCTGCCATCCTGGAAAGCTGGAGCTCTCATGCTTTGAACTACCAAGGTGTATAGGTTAATCTATACAAGATCACCTGCCCTTCTTCTCCCAGTCGAAAGATTAGGGGTCCCCTCCAACACAAACATAAAACCAAGGAATACCTACTACAGAAAGATACAACTTAAAGTAGACAGAAGGCATGCAGAGAAAGAGATTTAACCCAGAGCAGATTTAAGAGGGACACCATTCAAAGACAAGCCAGCATCTGAAGGGTCCAGCAGCCACATCTCATCTGACAAAGATGCCAGCACCTGTAATGACTTTCAACACAAGGCTTTCGAGGAGAACCTCTTAAGAGACTTACCTGGGGGGACACAGCCTGGGCAATAAAGCCAGGGCTTGAAACCACGTCTCTAAATCCCAGTATCGTCCATCGCCTGCAGCCAGCATTCATGCATCTTCCATTATCCTACCTAGCACTGACAAGCAACGCAAGGCATAACTGACCGTGAACCTGCCAGGCTCTTGCAACAGCTACTCACAAGTTTAGCAGAGAAGCTGCCTTTCAAGTCCATTACACCAGCGTAAAAAAACCCAAACCCTTTGCATCCTGCTGCTGTTCAACGTCCTGGATTTGCCACCCAAAATTTCAAGTTCAAAATTGGAGCAGAGTGACACCACCTTCACTAGCCATGTTATTTCCAGCCTGGGAACAAAGAACTTAAGCCTCCAGTTCTCTTTTAACGCAGCCTAATTTATTCTGAAAATAGTAATAATTAAGCAGCACTCAAAACCAAAGTATGCAACCTGAAAAACATCCTCCTGTCTGGCAGAGCAAGTGCCTTCTAAAGACACTTACATTAGCTCATGCTGCTAAAATTGTTTTTTAAAAAATTAGGGGAAAGCAGAGACAATCTACAAAATAAACAATAATGTTAAGCTGAAAATGTTACATTGAAGAAAAATAAAGATCAAATGCATTAGTAATACAATTCAGTCCATATACAGGTTGTTTGAAACTGAAGTCTTTAATATTTGAATGCTTACATAGGAGTTTTTAAAAATCCAGCAAATGTTTAATACTACTAAAAAGCCAGCACGTTAAATCTTTCCCGACTGGGATTCAAAAATTCCCTGAAACAAGAACAAAAAAGCCCTAGGCAAAAGAAAGAAAGAAAAAATTTTAAAACTCCACCACCCATCCCACCACACACCTCTGCAGAACCAGCACCAGGTAAACTGGGGATTGCAAAGGCAGCCAGAATAATGCAGTTCCCAGGCCAAAGGGGTTTGCTTTTCAAACAGGTCCAAGACCTTGGTACTGTAGAAAAGGATTGCAGATGAAACATTAGCAAGTGCCAGCACTGGAGGCCCTTTCATATCAGTAGTCTTACAAGCAATAAAAAACTGTTATTACTTCGGGTAAGTTGTATCCTTCCTTATATTTAAGAAAAACCTCAATATACTACCATAAAAAGGGTCAATAAAAGGCACTGTGCTTCCAGTACATTCAGAAGGTCACAGTCTGAGAGGTGAGAAGCTCCTCTCCATGCCCATGTGCAAGTAACAGGCTGAAGTTGGTAGGAATGGTCTGATTCATTTCTAGGAGAAGACCACGGCACTTCCAACACAGCCTAAAGAAAATAAGCCGAGAGTAGTGTCCTCAAAACAAAACCAAGCCACAGAAATCCCCAAACCACTCACTGAACCATGGCAACTCCTAATGTATTACTGTAAGGACTTATTACTACAGGGATAACTCATGGATAAGACCCATTTTGCAACATCCTTCCCCTGTGCTGATACTCACCCCCTAATATTGAATAACAGGTACGTGGAGACCATGCTGCAGAAAAACCTGAAGAAGTCAGTTTTGTTTGAAATGGGCCAGTATGTTCTAGATTTAGCTGCAACAGCTTAAAACCCAGTTTCTAACTGATTTTTTGTTTTCTCACTGCATTATTCAACAGCGGCATCATTTTATCAGCTGTGCAAGAAGCAATATCCAAGAGCTTTTCTGTAATAATATTTTCCATCATAACTAGAGCAGCAAAACAAAAATTGATATTGGCAGAAAATTGCTAAAGCTTTCTATACCAAATCAGTTTTCATCATTTCATTTGAGCTTAAATGCTATATAATTCTTTGGAACTAATAAATCAAATATGCAAATATAAGGTGGGACCCACCCTGCATGCATTTTTGCATTGGTTAACATTTCACACGCACAAAAATTTAAACAGTGAACTTCAAGCCAGAATTGCTAAATCATATACTTCCCTCATTCCAATTGAAAAGGTGAAAATAACCATTTCCAATATGGCTGGGAACTTACAGATGCATGGGAAGAAGATGAGGAAATAAAAAACCCCAAAGTACCTACACAAAGTAGATTTAAAACTGCATTCCCGCATAGCAATAAAACAACATGCTGCTTGGACACATCCTTCCATTCCTATTTAACATAATGGTGGTATGAATTACTGCCAAAGTAAACTTCACAAATTTGTTTGCCAAGGAGGAAAATCAAGCAAACTGAAGTTCACAGAATCACAGAATCCCTTTTCAAGAGCGTGAAGGTTTCTTTGTTCCCTTTAGTTAATGACAGGTCATTTCAAACTTTTATGCCTACGTATTTTATTGTGTTTGCAAAACCTGTATTAAAAAACTGGAAGATTACAAATTGAAAAACCCCACTCCTAAAAATCAAAAGCCCTGCTAAACGTCCTGCATAAATAGATCACCAAGTGCAACATTTTTGCTATCGGTCTACTCCCAAAATCTTGGCATCTGAAAGCAAAACATTATTTCACGTAGCGAAGAGAGACGGTATGTTTTTTGAGAAAATGTTTGCATAAAATCCAGGAAAAAGATATATTTACATTTTTAATAGAAACAAAACACAAATTACTTATTCTACACTCTTAAAAGGCAGTTTCTGATCATTAACAACCATAAATATAGATAAGACCTTTTATTCAACTGTCATGCTAAATTTCAAGTTTCTGTAAGCAGCTCGATAAAGCAGCCCAGTTATTCCTCCCTTGCTTATCTGTTATCGAAAAACCACAGACAATATCATTTCAGACACTAGAAGAATACTTGGAACTTTCTACACCATGGCTCAGCCACCCCAACAGATCTCTATGCACAAACAAGAGTTCTCCTTCTCCATCCCTGCTTTCTATTTAGGTCTTCTGCGTTTCCATGGTTTTAAGTCCCTATCTTCAGCACAGAGACATCTAAGCAAACAGCGATTTCTGAAAGTTACTTCAGAAAGTTTGTGTTACTTATTCAAGATACTTCTCGTGGCATTTGTCCTAGTAGTCCTAGGATTTGAACTCAAATTGCAAGGTCAGGCTCTTAACTACTGCAAGGATTGGGGAGAAAAAGACGCTGACTTCAATGAGATTATTAGACAGCAAACTTTCACTAAGCATTTAATTACAATATTAAATTCAAGCATACATTCAGCGCATCGTAACCAAATTTAGCTGGAGCATGGTCCCAAACCCAAAGCAATCAACAGGCGTATTTCATTCTTACTTCCCACGGACTGATGCTCTTTTGGCACAGACGGTATTTGGCTACGGCATTTTCAGCTGAAAACTCAGCTGCCCTTACTGCATCTGAGGGAACTGCACCGCAACAACGGCGATCGCGAGGCAGTGCCAAGCCCACCGCGCACGGCATCGGTTCTGCGCTCCGCGGTGTTTGCCACCGAGCGAACCGTGAACCAGCTGGCTGAACATGAAAGCGCATACAAAGGTCTTGTGCACACTTGGTAGGCTCTTCCATAAAAGAAAAAGAAATGAGCAAGGAAATATTTACCATCTATGCGTGGGTTTTTGTTGTTCTAAGTCAGACAATTTCTTAATTTTATTCCTACCTGAGCCAGGAGGAGAGGGGGTAGCAGGAAAAAAATCCTACAACACTGCTCATTCTCCAATTCCTGCAAGCCAGCTGCGGGAGCTGACGTGCAAACGCAACCCCGTGCTGGCACCAGAAGCGACAATTGCTCTGTACAGCTCTGCTGCAGCTTAGAGAAGAAAAAGGACCGAGAACTTACCCAGGGGATTCATTCTTTCTCTTTTTGATCCAGCAAGGCAAGGGCGCACCGGGAACTGCGCTCCTGATGGCCACAAAACCAAGACTAGACAGAAAGGTTTTAGTAAGCACCAGCTTCCAGAAACTGCACTTCCACTCCTACCATCCACCTCCTAACCCCGCCGCTGCATTTGTGGCTGCCTTTGTTAGAAACACTTCTGCAAATGAAAACAGATGAGTAACTACTGCTGCTTTAGCAAACTCCCAAGCCCATGGTCACTAATAATAGCTTTGTTCCTTTTATTACTAAACAAAACCAAAAAAAAAAAGTTTAAATGCTTGTATAAAATGCACATTGCTGAATGTTTTCTTTCATTGATGCAGTGCCATTTCCCATACGAGCTTAGGCCCACGTCTCTCGAACAATTTATGTGGATCAACACAATGCGGCGCAATCTCAGGGTTGCTGAAGGGGTATCCCTTGCAAAAAAATAAAAATAATGGGGTTTTGTGCTCCTGCGCTTTAGCTATTAAGAGGTCAATTAAAAAAAAAAAAAAAAAAACCAAACCTGAACAGAGACATTCCCACTTTTTGCACAAACTTAAATCCGAATGCAGATCTGAGCTCTCTGGTATGCGACATCCCAGAGCTTATGAATTCAGAAAGGCAAAGGTGCTTTGGCAAGCAGAGCAACCGGCTCCCCGCCAGCACACCGGCACGCCGCCGCCAGCTCCCACCCCGCTCCCGGGGCAAACAGGCAGAATGGGAGGGAACAGGCAGCGTGCGGGGAAGAGAAAGTGGAGAAGGGCAACGCAAGAGGAAGAAGACGGAAAGGGTGCGAAGCCATTGATGTGAAATGAGAGTGGTCGGACGACAGCAAGAAAGCCTTCCCTTGCACAAACCCCAGACTGGTTCACCACTGGTAAGAAAAACCACGAAAAAAAACACTTTTGTTAAGAAATTCTGATTTTCTCCCTAGAATCAGATCAAGTGCAGGCACTCCTAAAAGCAACAAAAAAACCTGGCTTGCGAATCACCCCTTTGGATCAGAAAGTCTGCCATGCTTCCACCTGACGGAGCCTTACGCTACACACCCCCAATTTGGCACAGGATCTGCCACAGCCTCCTACTCCTCCCACCACCCAGGCCGGCGCCGTGGCCAAGCAGAGGCTGTGCCTCTCGCCATCCCTGGCCTGGCGGGCAGGTTTTCACACCGATCTCAGACCGAACCGTAGCACCGCCAAAGCTCAGGGCCTCCGTTAGCCTGCACGATGTGCCTGGGAAACGACTCAGAGCCTCTGGGCTTTGGCCAGCCATGCTGGAAGGTGAGTAGGCATCAAGAAAAAAAGAAAGAAAGAAAGAAAGAAAAAAAAAAAAAAAATATTGAATTTTGAGTCAGGCCACAGTGTTTTTATACAGTTAACATCCTGAAGCTTCCAGCATTTTTTAACTTATTAATTTCTATTATTGGGTTGACTGTTGCTGAATAAATAAACCCAAGCACCGCATGGCGAGTGGGGTTTTTTTACAGGAAGTAACCAAGCCAGAAGCAGCGCAAGCATCCTCTTGTTCTTCTGAGAGCCTTTTTCTTTTCTTTTTTTTTTTTTAGCTTATTTGAACAATAGCACCATGAAACAGCTTACAATAATGACTGTTACAAAATAGGAAGCTGAATTATTAGGCAAGCTTCATCTGCGTAACTCAATCAGCCTAGGGAGGATATGACAGGCATGACAAAGACAAAGGACTGGACTCTGTGACCCCAGGCATCTCTTTCGGGACTCAGTTTCTGCAGCCGAGTTACTTCAGAGCTGACATTTGCTTTTGCTGGTTTATGAGATGCACCATTCCTGTAACCGCAGCAGCGAAGCACACATGCTTCCCAAGAAAGTGGATCACCATGGGTGCATGCAGGAAGCAAACACTTTAGAGAGGTTGTGATGAAAACTTTACCTGAA
The DNA here is from genome assembly GCA_034008185.1 of Gorsachius magnificus. Lineage (NCBI taxonomy): Eukaryota > Metazoa > Chordata > Aves > Pelecaniformes > Ardeidae > Gorsachius > Gorsachius magnificus. The sequence goes on from CM067090.1 coordinate 5,974,572, forward strand.
AATAAGTTTCAAAATGGAAAAGCAAAAAACAAAAAAAAACTTTTTAGCGTACAAGAGGTACACAGAGCAGGACAGGTAAATCACGAGATCATCTTTAAGCAAGAAGCCAAGCACAAGTTTTGGAAACCAACAAAAAGTAACTCTTAAAAGTGGTCTTTAAGTAGCACCAACAGTACTTTGATTGCAAGCTTCAAAGGCACAGAATTGCTACAAGCCTGCTGAAAGCATCGCTGGGTCCAGCTCTGGGGTGATACACTTTGGACTAGATGGCCAGTGACCAAAGGCAGACACCCACCATCCTGTCATTACAATAACCCCAGTGAAACTATGAAAATCAGGTCTAAGTGCTTGCCTGAGCAATACTTCTGTAGATAACAGCAACACAAGTGACTGAGCAGCAGCAATACGGGAATCTGTAAGTGAATCATTAACGAGCAATGATTTCTCCATTACTCACCGTGGATATAGCTACTGCAGGTAAGATTCGTTTCTAAAAAAAAGGGAACAGCCAGCAACATGAGTACTAACATATTCATCAAAGCTCAACACAACGTAGAAAGGAAAGAGGAAGACATGGCTACCAGTCAGCCTTTTTCCGAGAGAGCCGTTCATTGAGGAAGGCTCCATGGAGCAGAGCACCAGCGCTGGGAACAGCATCGCACACCGTCTCCTTCCACCGGGGTCGTGTTCAGGGGCTCAGGTCAACTGGTTGTTGATTTTGCATTACACCAAGAAATTATTAACTCATTCTACAAAAGCTATAGATCTGTCAGACTAGCGATACAGATCAATAGCCAACAACCTAAATGGCAACAGTTTGACCTCTAGGCAAGGGTATCCATACCCCTTTACACACATTCTACAGTAAATACTCCTAGTACATTTTCTCCAAGCTGTGGAGTCTATGCTACTGAAAATAAGCAACAGGAGAACCGAGCTGACATTCTCAGCCAATCTTTAGGCAAGATTAGCAAGCAATTAAAGCTGTTGCATGAGGAATTTTAAGTGCTCTACGACTTCATGCCAAACAAGAGTTAGTCAAGCATGGAATTTATTTCTTACAATTCTGTTCTATACAGAAGACAAATTTAAAGGAAAGATTTTTTGAAGCAAGGATTCAACCAATTACCAAAACATCTATTATAGCTTAAATACTAATATATGCTGAAAGAAATTCTGCATCCAGAAAGGACACGCACAGCATTCTGATTGCTTCCTACCAACATGTCACAGTTGATGTATTCCTACAAAACATTTCAATTCCAACCAAACTGGGGGGGTGGTTAATCATTTTTTTATTGTTTTGTTGGCAAATTAACAGTTATGTTAATTGCACCCCAGACAGTTCAGGGCAACCAGCCAGGAACACTTAAAGCCCCAAACCAAATCTCAGCCCCAAAAGCAAATGAGTGCTTCCCCACTGATTGCCTACAACCAGATCCACCAGGACAGGTAGCAGAGAACGCTGCTTTTGTCCCAAGAGTTGATCATTTAGTCCCAGCTACACCTCTTTATCAAGCTGCTGGGAAAATTAGACAGAATAATAGAGAAAGCCATACATTTCATGAGGCTAAGGGTTACAACAAGAGGAGAAGCTTGGTTTCGAGTACAGCGGCAAATAAAGTAGATTTTGTAAACTGTCAGCCACAGCAACAATTGCACAGCTTGCATGGAATTGATAATATGGGTTGAAATTAATTATTTTCATAAACACACCAACTGGAGCAGAAAAAATCATCACAATGAACAAAGCGAGTAAAAAGTTAAATAAGGCAACTGAAGACTGAGCTACAGTTTCAGACTGATCTGCTCTTTGTATAAAGAACGCTCTACTTGGAGATTAGGGGTGAGAAATAAGAACTCATTAGCTCTTCTTCAGGGTTCATGATTCAAATCTGACAAAACACACACTTCAGTGTTTCCAAGCTTAAAGAAAATTCCAGCAGGGTCACGGAAGATGCTATTTATAGCTGGCTTAATCTCTGTGCACTCAAACACAGCTTTTGTACATACACATATTTTGTTAGCACTTAAAGGGAAAAAAAAAAAATCTCTGTTACTGAAAACTTAATCATCCACAAGTTCTGAAAATGCAAATGAGTTTTTCCTCTTCATATTAGCTGCTCCTGACTGAACTGCACTGAAAAATCAGCCTATAGTTTTTCCAGCCAAAATTGTTACTGGAAAAAATGGGTCCTGGAATATGTTCAGTGACAAAACTGAGAAAGAAGAGTGTGGAAAGTTACCAGCAATTAATTTCTTCAATAGGAAACAAACTCTTCCCACCCTCAATGTACCTATCAGTACGGCTGAGACTGTTCTGAAACCTGGAACATCCAGGCAGTGAAACGCATTGGGAAATGCCTGGCACTGGCCGCTGGAAGGAAAGCCAACAGCCCCCCAGCCCTGGTCCTTAAGGTCATTCCACAAACATAAGCATTGCTAAGCCCCTCTGACAAGAAGAAAATACATTAGAAGTCAATGGTCCTCTGCTCTGCCTTGGTTCTTGACAGGCTGCTCACTGCAAAGATCATTTAGGTCTGGGGCTGCTAGTAAGAGGGCAAAAAAAGCCAGGCCAGACACTGGTGTAATCCACACCAGGACTGGGGAGAGGCGATGGGATGGCTCCCATCGCAGCCAAGCAATGCCTTAACCAAACTGAGTGACTTCTCCAGTGAGATGGCTGGCTCAGCAGACTGAACCAGAGAGCAGCGATCACCGTCTACATGACTACAAGATGCAAGGAAATCTGGACTGCCTGCCCGGCTCTGCAGGCAGGGTCAGCAGGTCAACCCACGCTGGATGGGTTGGTTAACAGTAGCCCTCCTTGGGGGGGCAACACGAGATCAACACTGTTCAACATTTTGATCAGTGATTCTTGGGAGATAAGCAAAGCTTGATTAGACAAGGCTTCTTAGATCCTTGCCCAACTTCAAACTTAAGACATTGAGCCAAGGGGTTGGACCAGATGACTGTCGGAGTCCCTTCCAACCCAAACTATTTTTGGTCCAGAAACGCTGAAGTTTAGTCTTTGTCTCTTAATGATGTGGCCCAGGCACTGCATCACCCCTTGGAAAGATACACCAGAACATCTATAGTTGCAACAAGAGTCTCGCTACTCTTCAGTAACCGCTCTGTGCAGTCATTAACTCACAGGGCCCTTGTTGTTACATTCTTTATTAATCCTTATAAGTAAGTTTGTTGACCTACTGTAGTTTTAAGGGATTCAGAGGTTGAATGCTCCTACCAGCCAAACTCTTTTAATGGAATTAAATAGAGATATCACGTAAGCTTTTAATAACGTTGACAACTACTAAAATTCAGTTAGCTGAGCCAACACGAACCCTTTCATGCGTTCTCCTCTCCCCATCGAGCATGCAAAGCACAGAACGCCATGTGGAGACGGCAAATTTCCCTCACTGCCTTCTTAAAATACTAACAGAATCAAATCTGACTGTGAGGGAACGGTGAGCAGCTGAATCTCCCTCCTTCCCCCAAAACAACATTCTGGTGAGTCAGCCCTCAGCATTTTTCCTGCTCAAATCCAACACGTGCACGCACACAAGTTGTTTAGCATACTGCTATTCTGCAACAGTGCCAGTGCCCAGGATCACTTTTTATTACCTTTAAGCAAGTTTAGGAAAAGATTATAGGTTGGAGGAGCATGGCAGAGCATCTTCTTTACCAAACACTACTGTCCATGACAACTCCGCATTACTGACACGCTGCATTTAAGGCTTTGAGTGAATAGCTATTCAGCATTGAAAAAGAGAAGTACTTTAACAATGTACATGCACTGGAAAAAATTAAGCAGAATCAGAGTGTCTCCTCATTATTTTTCTGTAAGTGACAGAAATCTTCTAGCAGTCGTAATTCATAACCAGTCGTCATTTCTCTTAAGGTACGCCTCAAGGAAACTTGATGTACGTCCAAACTTCTGCAAGCTTGCTGCTTTCTGTTGGATGCATCTTTCATTTTCCCTAAGAGCACAAATCATGTTCTGGAAAGGCTACAGCATGCCAGGGATACTTAAAATAGAAAGGCCTGTAGCTGGCGATACTGCAAATATAAATACAGCTATTGGTATAGTGGTGGGAGTAATAGCAGTGACAGGGACCCAGAGCATCCCCGTGGTCAAACTCCGCTGGCAAGCTGCCGACGGCTCCCTAAAACCCAAGCAGAAGAAAGGGAATGGCTGTTCAACAGGCTGAATGGGCACAACGCAAACAAAATGAGTTGCAGCAAATCCACAGCACAATTCTAACCCTCGAGCCTCAGTGTTACTAAATTTAGGAGTTTCAGTGCTGGAAGGGAGGTAAGAGAACTACAAAAGTGCTTTAGTAAGGTAACAGAGCGAGCCAATTGCAAATCTGTGTAATTTTGGCCTTGCTTAAGACAGGAAAAAAAAAAAAAAGCAGCATTTGCAGTTGGCAGCTGGGGCATCGTGTCTAACTGCCACTGTTGCATGGCCAGGGAAATGCACAGCCATGGCTTTCTGTAATAGCAGACTTTAGAAAAAGACACATACACATCAAACCAAGAACCTCAGGAAAAAAAAAAAAAAAAAGCTGGACTGAGAAAGGCTTAGCCACCAAACTAGCAAAACCTACGAGCTTTAAAGTCTGCTTAAAAATATTAGATGTCAAAGTTATCAAAGCACACCACCAGTTAGGACTGTGTCCAAGTCTAATATAATAATGTCATGTTTATTTTTGTCCCTGACTCCAGACTAGGTGCTCCAGCTATATTTGTGCTTCTTGTAGCATTTTAAAGGAAAGACACACACGCTGGCTGAGCAGAGTAGTAGAGGGTGTATTAGATTATCTATTTCAGAGAGCAGCCTTGGTGCATCACCAAGTTAATAAGCAGTTTCAGGTCAACAGAAAGACCAAAGCACATACGGAGAAATACTTTTCTAAACATTTTTACATAACTGTTTCTACTGGACTAAGAACAAACAATATTTCGTCAATTTTAGAGTAATTCAAGTGAGCCTTGTTTGGTAAACTAAAAGAAAACATTCTTTCCAAAACTTCATCTAAAAGGTGACTAAGCCTTTAGACATGCAATGACCCAGACAGTGGTCAGAGCCCCTTGAGCACACATACAGTCCATCTGGCGATGTCCTTCAAGCCACCGGGCACTGCACCACATGCATCCTCAAGCCCTCCCAACACTTCTGAAGAAAACATTCACAATATCTCTGGTTGTTACCCAGCACATTGCACAGAGTGACGGTGGGTAGAGGGGAGACACCGGTGTCCCAGCACTTGCCTTCGGTTGCATTGCTGTCAATTAGAACACAAGTATTAATTGCTACGTAAAAAACCAGAGACAAGACAGAAAGGCTTAGGACAGAGATAATAATTAGTGCCTAAATGTTGGAAAATAAAGAATGGATAACTTCAGTTTAGCTGCTTGATCTCTACTTAGGGTGCACTGTCACACAAAATACCTAGCTTCCAGCATCCTTCTTGCAACCAACACACTCTTCAAAACAGAAGGATGTCCACCACGTTATAACCAAGGGTTCAGATTTCAGGTAGAAACAAAAGTTGAACTTCTTGCTGAAGACAGAAAAGATGGCTCCCCAAGGCTGGCTATTCCTGTGACACCTTCCAGCAGCAGCAGTCTAGCTTTAGGGACAATTAAAGTCTTGCTCTTGCACTCGGAGGGAGGGTCATCCATTTTAACACTACCTCAGGCAGGCAAAGTCAGACCTGGAGTAAATCTGCTCTTTGTAACAAATAAAAACACTGTTACTGAAGCTCATTTAAATGGTCAAACAGACCAAAAACGGGTAAAGAAATAAATCCAGTGCAAGTAATTGGTTTTATTTCTTAGTCTTTCCAGGAAGAAATAAGCCCAAATTTAAAGTATTCTGAAAAGAAGCCTAGCTAACGGTTTGGGACAAACAAGTCAGCTTCATATTTGGTGAAATAACATTATAGCCGGAAGATCCAAGAGAAAGAGGTCTGATCCTGGCAGGAGCCACCAGAAATCGTCGCAGGAGATGTCTGTTGCACTTGTTTTCAATGATGCCAGAGATACAGAAATAGTCCCTTTCTAGCTTCTGTGTCCACCCTGTCCTCAAATGTAAGGCTAAGCATTTGGTCTGCAGAAGCTTCTTGAGACACCCCATGCAGGAGGGGGGGCCACGATTCAGCCCTTCCAGGTCCAGTACTCCCACCGGTGCTCAACCTAGGTGCCACCAACACTTTGTGCTTCTAGAGGCCTTCAGGAAAAGCCACCACCAACACACAAAGACGGCAGGTTGGCTACATCTACAGGTTTAGCAGACAGACCTTAGTCACCATCTTTTTCCATTTTGGAAAAGTCAGTGTGACTGGTCTTGGATAGAAGCCCCCACTTCTCTCACCCCCTTCCTAAGTGAGGCTACAAGCTTCCAAGACAGAAAGTTGCCTGCCCTTCTCTCTCCTTCCCTTTTCTTTTTCCAGCTTGGACTTTCTTACCCTCACCCCAAGCTTAGGATGGCAGGCTGCAGGTAACATGAGCTGGACTCCGGCATCCACACAGCAAAGCCATTGCGTAAAAGGTCGTGGGACAGAACTCAACAGAGACTTAAAGCAGATGGCCCAGACCACCCTGGGTCAACCTTAACAGTGTTCAATACAGCTCCTTTGCCTTCCCTAAACACAAAAGAAATGAGGACAGATGACTGCGGGATGCACTGACAAAGTACTTGCTAAGAGCAGCCGATGAACAAATCCATTCGCTTGAAACTTCAGAAGTTATATTCTTGTAATAACAAAAAGCAATATTCTATCTGCCATGATGATCACAGGATATGAGCAATTCAAGAGCTTATAAGGAGACTACTTCATTAGATCAACAGAAACACTTTGGGGAGGGGAAGGAACATAAGCTTTTTGTAGAAAAATTCTTCATTAGGCTTCCAGGTGCTCACACCTAGCACTGCTCAGAGCACCACCAAGCTCCAAAATACACCTTTTTTGGTTTTGTCTCACACAAGACAGTAGCAGGGCAAGAAGGAAAAAAAGAAAGGGCACTGGACAAAGCCATTTTTCTCCTGTAAGATCAGCACAGTTGTATTCCAGATCTACCAGTTCCAGCACCTACATTCTCACTTGATTAAAACTACCAAACTATAAGAAAATGCTTGCTTAATGGCTGACCAAATCTGAAATACCATGAAATGCACTGCTGCTCCAATGGCATGCCAACAGATGGATCAGCATTAGCAACGCAGAGATTTTTCACATGCCATTGGTTGCATAAACCAAGAAAAATGCTGCTATTGTGAACAATCGAGATTTCTTATGAACTAATAATTTAACCATAAAAACATTAATTGATTCCTTTTCTCTACATTTTGCAGAAGCCCAGTTCTTAGATGCAAAGCCAACTCTACTTAAATTTGATTAGTTTGGGGAAAGAGGGGGGCAGGGAGATGGGAAATAATTAATCATTTATGAGCAGAAAAGAAAAATCCTAACGAAATCAAGCCATCACTTCTAATTCAGTTGACAAGTTTTCCTTTACTGTATGACGCTAAATCGAGTCACCACATCTGAATTCCTCCCCTTCCACGACAGGGGCTAACACCACCACCGTCATGCAGTACAGCCTTCACCCCGAGTTCTAGTTACCCCACTACCAGTCACAGAAGCAAACAGTTCTGAGTGAACAGCCAGAAATAAATCACAGTGAGATGTAAGCTACAAAGCTCACATTATGGCTGGTTTGGGTCGTGGACATAAGGATTAACAGATAGTCAAACAGAGGATAAAAAAGCAAAAAAAAAAAAAAAAAAAAAAAAGAGAGGCCAGAACCACTCCTCACTCCCTCCTGAATGCGAAGCAAACTCATGTCCTGCCACAAGTGCATGCTCTCCATCCTAGACTGGTCTCAGAAGTGGCCAGTTGGCAAAATCCTTACAGGTTCCACTTGTGATGTTAACAAAAAGTCCTCGATACAGAAGGTAGCCTCTCCTTGTCCTAAAAAAATCTGAATTTGTAACTATTACTGCCATTCTTTGTTTCTGTATTACTTACTTTCCTACCCTTTGCACCCCAAATTAAGTTCACAAAACAAGGGCTCATCCTTGGGTTTGTGCTGTACAAAACACTACGAAGTAGAGAGGTGTAGCTGGGATTCCTTTATACTATGAAAATATTAAAACAAAAAAAAAAAATATCACGATCTGGCTATCAAGCATGAAGCTACAGAAATTCCATTTAGTCTTCAATGGTACAGGGAGGGGACAGAGGGGAGAATAAAGTGGAAGACTTCACAGCAAAAGAAAGGATGTGGTACAAGAGGCCTTCTCCTTTAGGAGAAAGGGGCACAGGAAAATGCAAGGGGAACAAAACAAACCAGAGGCGCAGAGAAGCAGCTCCCAGGACAACAGTCAGCATGCAAGAACAGCCCCGAGGGATGCGGCACACGTGGAGACCACAGCACGAGAGAGGTAGGAGCCAGGTAACGGGGCATGGCAGATACGCGACAAGGAAAGACGGGGCCAGAAGACAGCGTGGAGAGAGTGACCGAGTATCAGCGTAGTAAGGATGGAGGAATACTTGAATAATTGTCTGGGTGCATGTGAAGAAAGACAGATGAGACAAGAGATGCATATTTATGGGTACAAGAAGAACAACATCAGCTCTTAAAAAAAAAAAAAAAAAAAAAGAGAAGCGTGGAGAAAAAAAAAAACCCTATTTAAGAATTGAGAAAAGAAGAACAAGAAACCCCAAAGGTTTTTGGTTTTGTTCTGTTTAAGAAAACCAAAGCTAAAAGTGTTGTATAACAAAAACTGAATGACAGCTTCAAGAAGTGGGCTGGTCAGAGTTCACTTCCCAGCATGGGATCATGCAGGAGAGCGCTTCCCGGACCCAGCCATGAGCAGGCAGTTCAGGAACTTCCTTTTCCAGTAACCAGATGGATGAGAAGTAGCCCCTGCTATGTGTTATTACTGTCTGCCATGTGTCTCCAGCCCTGCAGCTCCGGCACTGACTATTGTGCTATTTCTACCTGTCAAAGAATGTCATTGCCAGTAGCTTAAGGCCATGATTATCAGTAATTGCAACTAAGCTAGCTCTGGCTGCACAGAAGGAAGGGTTGTTTATGTTCTTCAGTATTTCATAATAAACTCTTCTTTTCAGAAAGTCACAGGAGAGTTTTGCCTGGTGACACTAACATCAGATGAAATAACTATAGGCAAGGACACGGGCTCTGTTCCTGCCTGCTGCTCATCTACATCACCTGAAATTAAGTTGCTCCCTTTACTGTTTCTATTTCCCCAATTGCAAAGCAGGAATGACGATAAAGGCCTTTTCTATAAGGCATTTTTTGAATTAGAAAACACAGCCACTGTTGTCCAGGCACAAACAATGGTCCCTGTTCTAAAGAAAACCAAGAGAGGCCAAATATTTGGATGCATAACCCAAGCAGAGCTGCACCGAGGATATACGGTCTGGCAGGAGGCACATGGCAGGCTTAGGGACGCCCCGCAGCACTGGCATTTTGGGGGGGGAGGGGGACACACAAAGCACACCCATCCACCACCAGCTTCCCCCTCCCTCCCAGCATGACCCAGTATAACACTCCACGTACATAAGGTTTCAGTGCACAATCAGCTGGAACACTAGAAGATTTGCTTTCTTATTAGCAGCATGTTGCATTTGCCTCTGCGGTTTTTCCTTACGTCTCTGCCCAGATGCAAACCGAAACTAGTTAAGTAACAGTTCAGTTCAGCCTTGATGATGCAGAGTTTCTAACGAGGGACTTCCCAAGAAAATACTACTCAGACTTTGAGTAATAATTATTCATATGTTATAAATAAACGCAGCTCCTAATACTTTTAATTAGACAGTTTCCACCAAGAAGTTATGTTCCCCTTAATATTTACATTGTAAAAAGTAATCATACGACATTTCTCCCAGTGATGGAGGAGCTAAGAGCGGCCTAACTCAAAACGGACTTACCAGAGACCTCTCTTACTACTGTTTTCTTCTTTCACACCAGGTAAAAACATTGATAAAGATCAAAAGCATTCATTTACTCTACTATACACATTTGAACAAAATTAATTGTTTAAGCTGGTAAAGGTTTTGCCTATCTGCACTAAAAGTTACAATTACATTTGAAAGTATTAAACAAACCAGCTGTTGAATGACTTGCTTTGCAGTTCTGACAGACAGTAGCCCATACCCAGAAGTTTCTGCTTTGCTACAGTCCCTTGAGCAGTATATTGGATATTTTACCCACTGCGGGTAGGACTGCTCTGTTCCCCTACCTGAAAACAGCTTATTCAAAGTCACAAAACTTGAGCTTTCTATGCATCTCCCCTCAGCCTATCACAGGTTCTGTGCACATTCACTCATAAATACACCAAGTCTCTACCTGCTGTGCATAAGCTACTTAATTATTTGTTTGCACTGCCACTGCACACAGGAGCAGCCAATATCAGTCAGCATCTCGTACAAACAGCACTACACAAATAGCAAACGTGACCACTCGTGTCCCAAAGATCTTCTTATAGAAGACAGACAACATATGAAAGATGGGGGGGAGACAAAAGCGTGCCAGGAGACACCAGCAGTCCTTACAATAGATGTCAGCTAAAGGGGTTTAATTTTTTTAAGTAATGATAATAAAAACACTCCAACAAATCCCTACCATGGATCTCTTCTCTTTGAAGGAAGGAGGAATACTTTTTCCATACTAAAGTTAATGGTTAACTCATTCTGATGCGACAAGGCCAAAAGACAGAAGCTTCTACTTGAAAAAGCATTGCAGCTGGTGGTCTTCCCTCTCCTTCCTCCCCAGGCACTGCTCTGCTGAACCTTCCCCTTCATCTTCGATGAGCAAAGTTGATTTTATGTAACGCCACCGTAGGAAGCGTTGCAGCAGAAAGCATCTCAAGACCATCTTTACCTGCCAATTTACCCCCTGTGCTGGCAAGCTGAAGTTCTCAAGGGAAAGAATGGAAGATAGAGACAGATGGGAAAAATGAGCCAACGAGACTGGTTCTAGTAAGAGCATCTTGCCAGAGAACCCAAAGAAACTGAAGAGATGGGGCTGAAAAAGACCGCAAGAGAAAATAAAGCAAGGTAAGTGGATTCAGTGAGACACCTGCTGTAAAAGCTTAGTGAGATGACTCACCCGGTTCTCTGTTCCTCTCTCCACCTTAGCTCGACACTGGATCCAAGGGAAGTGCTACCCATCAGGAAAAAAGGGTGGAGTTGACAGAACATTTCCTGGGCAAGCACAGGAGGGTAAGCAGCCTGTTTGTCCACCTAGTGCTAATTACAGGAACATCAACACTGCTCAAACACTCACAGCACGGAAGAGCACCCTGAAAGCTGCTCCATCAGCCCCGCCAGGGCGCAAGAGGCTGGCGATGATCTGTCCTGGCAATAGCAAGCACCAGAGTCGGTGGCTTCCACGGGGAACACTGCTGAGGTTCCTGTGTGCCACTGAGACAGCCCTAAAATGGTGACACCAACCCCCTGCCAGTCTCTCAACTTACGGCACAGTTCACTAATAAGACAATTTTAAAAGGCTCACAAGGATGATGACAGTGAAACAGCTCTCCGTTGGACAAGGTGGACGAGCACACAGCAAAAGCTTCAGGAAGAAGAAGCAGATGTGGTGTCACACAAAACAAATCCAGAACAGTGACTTCCAAGATGGGAAGGGGAGAAGGTGAAGGACATGGATGAAATTAAGGCAGCCAGTTAACTTTACCAACAGACAGAAAGCCCTCCAAGATGGAAGGGCAAGTATGGGAAGTAAGGGATGGGGAGCCTGGTGGAACTGCTGAGTTCTGGGGGATGGAAGATGGATGTGAAAGGATAAGGCAAGTTCTCACAGCTAAGAATATATTATGACATACTTAATTTCAAGCAAGAAAGAACTGGCAAGAGACAGAGCCTGAGGGCTCCGAGTTTGTGCTACATAAAAGACTGAAGGGTCTTCTGGAGATGCAGTCCCGCTTACTCTGCACGAAGGGCCAGAGGCACATACACAGCAGAGGGACTGCAGACAGAACAAGGCAGAACAAGGAGATTAAGCAGAAACTCACCTTGGTATCAGCTCCCGGCCAGTTGCCGATGCCTGCCCTAGAAGCCCTCTGGACAAAGCTCCCCTCGGGCAGGACCGTCTCACACTTCCCTGCCGCCTCGTCCCCCTTGGAACAAGACTCCCAATGCCCCATTGCCTTCCCTCGCGTATCCAGCCAATACCTTCATATCCTGTGCCATTCATCTTTCTCATCATCTCTTCATCCTCATAGCAGAGCTATTACCCACACCACTCCTAATCACGGTTAATTGGAGTACCCTATATGGAAGGGATCCATAATCTTCAAAGCATCTTTCAAACAAACTACAGCAGAAGATATTTCCCCCTCTGCTCAAGGCATTTGGCAAGAGCGTAGCAGCAGACATTACACCAAGTGGCCTTTTTGTTTCCACTCCCTGAGTCACAACCCTATGCATCAAAGATGGATTTCACGCCTATCTGGGATGAATGAGATTTCCTAAACATTTATGACATGCTAAAAAAAAAAAAAAAAGCAGCAAGGGGAAGGTATGACTCACCATGTATTTGTTAATCTATAGCCGATCTTCAGAAGTCATTACATTTGTATCGTGTTTCAGAAATAAACATGCAGATTTCCAACACTTATCTCAGACCTACAGCACACAGCCCTCTATCGTTATGGGCTACCGCAGCTGCTGGAAGGACCAAACCACACACGGTAGCCTTCTCCAGGAAACAGAAAGCATCAAGTTACCCAGAAATAAAAGAAAAGCCATCCTTAAACAGTAACCTACTCATCGATTAAAGGCCTTTTTTCCTGATTATGATCCCTACCTTCTACTAGGTGTAAGTGGCAGCACAGGCTGAGCGGACTCAAAACCTACAAGAATTTTACTTCTTTTTAACCATCAAAATTCTTCTCAGGTTTCCAGAAGGACCATGTTGTCTCTTCCCATCCTCAGAGGTATTTGGCACAGGAAGAGGCAACGCCTATACCATAGCTGAAGAGATAAACCATCTCCCTTGGCTGTCTGAATCACTGTTTTAAATTAAGCACAAGAATATGGAAAATCCCAAGCTTTCCTTTGCCTCCCCATATTCCTACTCCCTGTTTCAAGGGGGAAGTCCTACAGAACTTCACGGATTGGTTTTGCTCCCAGGTACAGACAAGCAAAGTACACGACAGCGGGCTCCAGGCTCCTTGGCCCGGCTACGTTTTCTTCTCCCAACACCAGTTTGGAACATGACTTTAGGAGACAAATCCAGGCTAGAGAGGCAGGTGGATCTGCACATTGGCAGTCCTTAGGTGAGGAAAGAGGCTGTAGTGCTTAGAGCCCGACTTGGGAGTCGTAGCTTCAAGTTTAGGGAATCTTGTAAATACTCCAGCACAGATATATATATATTTTTTTTTTTTTTTTTAAAGAAATGCTGTTTGCATCACAAATGTTGTTGCTGCCTGTAAAAGCTGAGTAAGAGAAGTGCCACTTTTGGAAAAAGTTTTAAACTGCTGAAAAACTCACATCTCTCTTAAACGACTGGGGTGGGAGGGGATGACACCCAGGGAGGTTGCACCCACCACACTGGGATGGTAGCAAACCAAACCCCGGATTACGAAGAGGAGAACTGCCACTACAGACCACACCATCCATGCCACCATCCTTCACAACAGCTATTATCAATTACATTAAAAGAAATGACAAGAGTCAGTTAGCAGGGAAGCTTATTCCCTGCTATGCCCAAAGTATGGAGAGCTGCATCGCTCTAGCAGACGCTCTCTTGCCTCAGAGTTATCCAAGCACATCCAGCTCTGGGAAACCCACAGCATCCATGCAACAGCAGTGATCTTTACAGGAAATTATGCCACGTGCAAAGGGTTCTTTCTCCTGAGCAACGCAATACACATTATTCCATACATTTTTACAGAAACTGTCACTATTTTATTTTTTTAAGTCATCCAAAGATTCAGGACTGTGTTGTCCCATGCACAAGAAACAGTGCAGTCTAACAACGTAACCTAAAACATGCACAAAAATACAGAGACACAAAACCACAACACCATCATTTATTTAAAATTATATCCATGGATAAGTTACTAGACATCAAAGCAGAGAGAAATCAAGTAATTCTGCAGTGTTCACACCTGATGCAGAACCTCCACGTTCCATTGCCTCCTGCCAGAGGTAATGGGACTCAGAAAAGGCATCAGGGCAAATCCAGTTAGCTCCCCTAACCTCTGCAGAAATCACTTACTTTCTTCTTCTTCCCCCCATTTTTCCCCATTTCTGGCTTTACTTTAGCAGACCCAAAGCCTTTTTGCTAGTTTTCACTCTTTCTTTTCCCCAGCCCATATTTTTATTGTATGTTGGCACTTAACATCTGTTTGATAACAAAAGGAATTAAGCACTCAACTACATTAAAAACTGTGTTTCTTTTCAGTACGTTGTTCCTATTGTATTTCTTTTATGTTCACCTTCAGTGACTACTAATATGCCAAGCCCAGGTTGGTTTTTTTTTGGGTTTTTTTGGTTTTTTTTTTTTTTTTTTTTTGTTTTTTTTAAATTAAGCAAATCTCCTGACATCACTGGCAACAGAAGCATTGCTTGAACAGAGGCTAACCAACAGTTACTCTTAACAGTGTATGGTAATGAATAAGACAATCCCCATTAACTATGGCTAATAACCACAGTTTCACACCCTATAAAAGTTCTGCTGCTTAGCAAATGAAAAAACAGGCAACCTTCAATTAACTCTTTCTTTCTTGTTCAAGCACAATTTTGTGCACTAACTGGAGACCAAATTCTGTTTGCCCAGTTCATGAGCGCACTTTGTTTCTGATAATTCAGCTTTCATTCATTCAAACAAAGTCTTGACTTGACTTCAGGTGCTCTTATGGCCTTAATGTCATTAGGAAGGAGTATGCATCTTATGCCAAGATATTCATCTTCCTCCCTGCCAGGTAAATTCTCCACTGGGTAACAGCTGGAAAAAGAGCTGGATGACTAACAAACATGAATCCAACAACTGAAAATAAGCAGATTGATCTGTTATTCCCATTCTTGCCAGCAAGTGTTGCTGTTTACCAAGGGAATGCAAGAATGGAAAAAATAAAAAAAAGATACTGCTAAATTTCTTTATTCTGTTTGTATCCAAATCCTTCCATGCAGAGTTCTGATTCATCCAACTGAATCTCCATGTGGCTTCAGAAGAACATGCTTTTCATAGCTTCTGAAAGCAGAAAGCTTGCAGACTATTTTCTACAAAAAACCTGAACATGCATATGATCTTCTGCAGTGTTGATAAGCACATTGCAAATGCCCAAGGAGAAAATTTGTGTGGGGAGATAACTGCAGAAACTATTCTTAGTAACAGAGTTCTGCATCTGTTAAACTAACTCTGCTGGCACTGTACTGAAAATTTATATTCATGAACACGTGCTTCAAACGTTGTGAAAAAGATACTATTTTAGATTCTGGTTTATGTAACCTGAAACATCTCCGAGAGCTCGTGGAGGAACATTCATTGTGTACTGAGAAGGAGCAGAGCCTGGAGCGGTGGTGCCCAGCGCAGGGCTCATAAACAACAGCCAGTGGTGGTGGGTGGGCATCAGAAACCTGCAAGTTAAAAGCACAGCAAAAGGTAGAGCAAAGCCTGATCCCCCACAGAAGCAGGTTACACAGAGTCACAGGCCTAAACATGGCTGAAAATCATGGCTTTAAAACTGGGGGTTGCTGGCTAAACCACTGTCACTCAGCATGGGGATCTGATCTTTAGCGAAACTGTTAAGGATTTGCTTAACGTTCAGTGTACGACAGAATTTCATTTTCTGATCCCCTCATGCAGGCAATGTAAGACTCGCAGACAAGCAGTAGAACCCTGAAGAGACCCGCAGATGGAAAATGACATGGTGCAAGCCTCATGTTTGTGGCCATGAATGAGACGAGAGACTTGGTCTGAAGACAGGATGAAGCACCAGAGCCCCAGTTTTCCATTTTAACAGACAATTTTCCTGATCAAACTTAAATATTTAACTGCCTTATTTCAATCCGAAAACTAACTTTTGTAAGGGGAAAAGTTCGTTATAAACAGGGTTTTTTTTCTTTCTAGAATCAGCTTTTTTTTTTTTTTTTAAGGCCTCCCATAGCATTTTATTTTTGGACGCTACAAGAAGCTGGGCAGAAGCTCTCTCTCTCCCTGATACATCTTCAATGCCTCTTAAGTTAGACCAAGCAGAAATCATGGCAAAGTACACTTTTTCTAATGTAACTTCTTTATGGTTATGTCTCTATGTGCCAAACAGAACTGGACCCCTGGATGCACCAATAAGTAACTGCTGCAAACAAAGTGCTGTCACATGGAATAGGACCATTCACCTCTAAATCCGTAGCTGAAATCATCAAATGGCTCAGAGTAGCCTCTGTGTTCGGCATCACGTGAAGACTACTGCAACGTCTTCCTGCAACACTTAGTTTGTAAGTGACCCCATGAAAAAAAAAAAAGTCATCATCCCACCTGGGAATAACTGGAACCTATACTTGTAGAGGAGCTGTAGAGAGGTCAAAGCCTGAAAGGATTTTGGAGAAAATAAAGTTAAAAAAATAAATAAATAAAAACCTGCAAGTTGCAGTGACTCCAGCAAAACAGTTTTCTAATCGGTAAAAAAGCCAAAAGCAGTATTAGTCTCTACCACTAACACCAGACTTACTCATAACCCCTTCCTCCTGGCTCCCAGGGGCAATATTCTGGTGCTCATTTTGAAAGACGGCCCCCCTCTTTAACCACCTTTTATTAAAAAGTTCTTTAAAAAAGATGATAGAACAGACAGGGCCCTATAGCAGTTGCAAATAAAGCATTTTTTCCTGCTAACCCATCCTCATGGCAACAGCCAGAAATACCCTTCAGTAACCCATACGTGTCAACAAGCTCCATTACAGCCCAGGATGTTTGGTATAGCAGTTATTTCACAAGCCTCTGGTGGGACTGTAAATTCTGGCAGTGTCAAATACATTTCCTTTTATTACAAAACCCATTCTGAAGCCATCAGAAAGACTTCTCATTTGTAAACTAGCACTTCTATATTTAGAATATTACTTGGATTACAGACTTATTTTTTTCTTCCTGACAGTGCAGAAATGGAGAAAAAGAAGAGGCAGAAGGGCTAGCACAGGGAAGCAGGCAACTTTTCAAATACTGGAAATGGTTTTAAGTTCTTGGAGAAGGGGACTGTTCTGGATTTGAAGCAAAGGTCTGATTCACGACTTGCAGCTAAAACACTGTCCCTGACTTCACCCCTCTGTAAAGTGAAAGCTCTTCCTCTGGCTAGGCTCACCTGCAACGCAACTTGCAGTCTGCTTCAGAAAGCAACGGGTCAAGGTGTTGCAGGGATGTGGGGTGGGGAAAAAAAATAGAAATACCCGTCAAGTATCTGGTCAGAAGAGGCCCACCCAACCTTCAGAATTCCCCATTTCTGCTCTGCTGCGAGTACCAGCACTGCCTACTGACCCCCAAACCCAGGGGAGGTCACGAGACCTCTGCTTCCCCAAAGCCAGGCAGCCTGTTAGAAGCACTGGACTAAGTTGTGTTAACACATAACACCAAAGTACTTCATGACGCAGGCTTTGCAAGTCGAATAAAACATGACGAATGGTTGATAGAAGTACAGATTTCGATTGATCTAACTGAACTAGTACATTAGGAAACTAAACAAGGCTCCTGTACATGCAGAGATGAACACAGCTTGGCATGAGACCCCTCTACATCAACACTAAATCAAACTAATAAACATGACTGACAGGATAATGACTAACACCCCATTTAAAGCAAAGCACCATATAGCTTTGCTTATGGGCTCAGAGATTTTGATTTCTTTGACTGAGTTCTCCCAACTCAGATGAGCTTTTTTTTCCCCCCCATCAATTCTGGATTAACTGGCTCATTTATCTATTCAGAGCAAATGATATCCAAGCTTTTGATTTCTTGACTAAAACCTGCTCTGCAGCTAGAACTAATATCAAGGCCTACCCAAACAGCTTGGTACAAATAAACCGGGGGAGGGTTGTATACATTAGTTCCCAGATCTTTGGATATACTTTTTTTTTTTTTGGGGGGGGGGAAAGGGGGGGAACTGTTCCAATAGTTTCTTAAAATTATGGCAGCAGAACAGAGTGTGAAGCTAGGTGGCATGTAGCTGCCAACACATCAAGCATTTGTAATGATTCATTAGTCCAGGCTTTGATGAGTTGTTCCTGGTTTTGAAATAATTAGAGAAAGAAGGAACTAGACACCTAGCCTGCCACAGCGCAGCCTATTGGTACCCAAATTCCAGGTGCAAACCTGTAGTATTGCATTGCATGTATGTACTTGTATATTAACATAGGTAGCTATCTAGTCAAATGATGGAAAGGTGGTCTGTACCTTGAAGTTCTATATATTATCCACCCCCCTGGTAGGGGACAGAATAAACCAAGAGAACAACCGTTGGCTAGGTACCGCTTTAATGCTTCAGCATTTGCATTCAATCATAATTGAACTTCTCTGTGTGTTTTTCTCTAAATGAAAACATGACCATAATTTTGTATTTTTTGAACCCTAATCTCTTTGTCTGTTTTTCCTATTTAAGCTTTTTCCAGGCCTCCATCCTCCCTTTCCCCAGAGAAAGGGTCTTTGAAAAGTTTTTATCAGATGCAATGTATAATTTAGCCTGCTATAGCTACTTCCAGATGGCCTCCAATGGGACAAATCTATTCGCTCGCTATGCATTTTCCAATAGGGAGGAAATAAATGGAAACGAGACGGGATTCCTAAAGCAAGAACCTTGCTAGCTCCTCAGGAATTATGATACTTCACTTCTTCCAATAAAATCAACACAGAATTGGATGCAATTCACAGAGATACCAAACACTCCCAATGACTTCACCCTTGTCTCTAACCCAAACAGCTTTTTCACAGAATGAGTGCCACAGCACAAGCAGGTATTCAGACTGTTGGCACACCTTACTGGAATCTCTTGCCTGAAAATCCAGCCATTAACATATGGAGGAATTGGAGCAAGCACTTCTATTTTTATTGTACACCATCTTTTCCGAGTTATCATTTTCCCTGCCTTACAAGGTATTTGGCAAAACAGATAGAAAATCATGAATTAGGATCAAGAATTACAGAACAGACCTTAGCCTTCCCATCTTTGTGACGGTACTTTTCTCTCTACAGAATCCTCGTTCAAGTTGTGTTTGGCACAGTACAAATCATCCATGCAACTACACTCGAGCCCTTTCTCTTCGTTGGAAAAAGGTGCTCCTGTATAGCACTACCAGGCAGCTCTTACATGAGGACAGACAGACCTCCACGTTCCTGTCTAAGACCAGACGTATCAGTAAGGCCAGAATTTTTCTGGTTTGGTTACAACAGGTTTTGTCACTTCTCCACAGACATGTCTTCCTTGGCATGTCACATCTGACCTGAGACCCTACACCTGCCCGAGGCTCCGCTGCCACAAATCTCTGCGTCGTAGTAAACTGCCACCGACTACTCAAGGAGACAGGGCTGGGATGCAGAACCACAGGTTCCTGATGCTTGAGAAGAAAAGCAGCAAGCTGGTCACCAACAACGATGCATTTCTCCAACAACATTTGCTCGGCACTTCCTCCCATTTACAAAGGAAGGTCCTCAGAGGTACCTCCAAGTGCACCTGCCCTGCCATCCTCCATCAAGTCTGTCTCAAGAGCTCTTGCCTGGGCAGGACGCCGACCAGGGGTTTGACAACAGCAAGGCAGTGGGTGCACTAGGACTCCTTCCCATCACGCTGACAGCTCTGCCTCATTGTTTCCCCATGTAGCCATCTGCTTCTCCTGTCTTATTCTCAGATCGCAGATCTGCTGCGAAGCATCCCACCGCCTTCCTTCATGTTCACATAGCACCTACCAGCAGCACAGGATGCTGGGTCCTGAGCAGGGATCCTAAGCGTTATAGCAGAATAAGTCATGATATGCAGAACAAAAGCTGTTTACAGAGGACTCTGTTGGAGCTCCCCAGATATACTGCTGGAAAAATAACGTCACATTTTCTAATAGTTTCCCTGACGCGTGCTAGCTACAGAGGAACCCTCTTGAACCAGTACAGCTCCAAAGTACCCTGTATCAAAGTCCTAGGTCTACATACAAAGCTGCTGAGGAGAAACAAGGTTTATATTCTGATTATTTTCATCCTCAACAATTATGGGCTCTGACATAATGTAATAGCTATTTTGGCACAACTTTTGAAGAGCATGAGTAAGCAGCCTCTCCTAATTGATGTGCAGATCCTGGAGTGGGTAGTAACTGCATAATAGCTTCATGTTGTCTTCTGAAAGTTAACACAGATGTGAACCCTGTCAAACTAGTCCACAGTCACCAGCAGTGGCTACACACTGGAAGAATTGAATCCTGTTTCATCCATTATCTACACTTCCCGTCTCCCACGGAAAACCCAGGACAACTTGGACATTACAGCTGCAGTCCACGCAAGTGATTCAATGGCGGCAGGAGGACTCAAGCAGCAGATCAAAATACCTTGGCTTAACAAGTTACCATTCAGCAGCTGAGCAGCCAATGTGTAATAAGACAGCTTAGCTTCGTCTACGGTCAAAGAGGTTAGCGTTAACTTGCACTACGTCATATTTGCTACGAACCAGGACTTTGCACGCAGATAACTACTGCAGTATAGCTGACATCAGTAAATTATTACACAGAATTAACTAAGCTATGCTTGAGCCATAGATATTTAGATATTTAGCTTAGTGAGCCAGTATATTTGGGACATAGTTCCTATGGAGTAAGCATAAAGCTCGAGAAGAGAGTCCTGGCAGGTTACCAGACCACTGGCATTACTGCTCATTCACTTAAGAGATTCAGTATGTTAAGAATCAATCACAAAGTCATCAAACCGGACTCATTGGTAAAGATGTCGCTGAATGTAAGCATGGTACTTGTCACGCTTTCTACTGGAATGCTGTTTTTAAGACAGCAAAATTCAGCCTCATGCAGAAAACCAACCACACGCGCCAGCCATACAACTCACATACCACTTTTACCATGGTTTTATAAGGTCGGCAGTAAGATTTTATGCTCCATCTAACCCACCATAACTACAAGCTGCTATGGAAAGAGGAGTCCTGCCTTCCCACCATCCTGGTTCCCAACCCTCCCCTGGGTTGGGTCTTGTAACTGTTTGGCCACAGCACGAGTCTGTTCTCTAAGCAAATAGAAAACTTCTGGGGTTTTTTTTGGAGCACGTGTGGTCCTTTCCCATTGCATCAGTAGGACAAACCAACTCTCCCTGCAGCCGTTCAGCAGCCAGGTCCTTCATGGGGTGCAGGACTCAAGGCACAGATGGGCACAGCCATACCTTCCAGCAGCAGCCCGCAGGCAGAGATCAGGTGTAGCACAAAACCGCACCCCGCACAGTGCATAGTCCTTCTGCCGCGTTCATAAGGTGAACTTTTACCCCATGTTACTTTCTTGGAAAGAGTAGTTAAGTAAGTGATAAGAGGCTATTTTTCCCCTTAAATCACTCAGACAGAAAAGACAAAACTGCTGTTTCCACATATCTAAGCTACATATAAGGAGATGGCTGGGTAAACACCGAGCCTCCTGCATCTTCGCCTCTGAAATCTACTGGAGTAGGCAATACCAAAGAATTGGCAGAAGAATTCTTCAACATGAGAACACACGTCAGAGGGCAAAACCATGACAGACAGCGTTGCTCAGCAAACGCCTTTCTGTTCATGTTCTGAATTGGCAGTCTTACATAGTCCCCGATACCTAGACTAAAAAAGATGCGTAAACATTTTGTGCGTGCCATGTTCAGTAGAAGAGGGGAAAGCTGCCCCTTAACCCTGCAGTCTCCCCAAACCCCTGGGCAGCAGCAACTGATGCAGTTTTCTGGGTTCTTTGAAGGCCTGTACCTTATATCCAAAGGCAAGTCAGCCCATATGAATTGGTGCGATGCCAGCAGCCCAGTCCTGAAAAGCACAAGACTTACCAGCTGGCACATACTCCACACATACGTGCAAAAAGCCTGACACTTGCTGGGGAAAATTAAACCTTGCTGAGCAGCTCTGCTTTTGCAGAGGGGAGCAGCAGCACACAGCTATACTCCAATGCTCGGAGTAGTTAAACAGTTCTCTTGCCAGAAAAGCTGGGCACCCCTCTTCTTTGTAACAGTAATGGCTGTGGTGGGATGTAAAACGTGGGCGCAGCAGCATGAGGAATGCTGCCACATAAATCACAAAGGCCAGGCCAATTTCTGTGAAGCAACTCTGCTGCCTGCAGGTGTAATTCTCGTTCCAGGTACCATCCTTCTGTGCTTCGCTCCAACAACAAACTCAGCAGAATATGCTGGAGTCTGGGTTCAGTCTTCAGTTACGACAGAGAAGGGGATCTCAACTATCAGCCCGTGTCACCCAGTTGACCCAGAGATACCCTCCACCTCTATACATCTTTCTCCCAGATTCCGTGAATGCCTCACACCTTCTGGTTATTGTACTGTCAGAGCCATCCAATGTCCAGATTTCAGCAAAAGCTGTACAATAAACTTAAGTGCAACAAAAAGTCAAGCTGCAACAACAGAAATCCCAACTTCATTACTAATTCCCAATTTAATTCAGAACATTCCTTAACCATGCAAATGCAGAGGTAAGGCAGTGCCTTCAAAATGATTTTCATTAAGAACGCAGCATCTAGCACAGCTCCCTGTAAACGGCATGTAATCTAATTTCTGCACTACCCTGTTTCAGTTTCTCATTACTGACTCTTACATGTTTTAATTCACATGAGATTAGATTTGCTGCGCTAAATGAGCACCTTCTGAACTCCAGAATAAAATGGAGGTTAATTACTAAACCAGATTTTTAAGTGAAAGTAAAACTCTATTAATGCCTAAAGCAATGCTAAACTTGACAGCTTAATTGAAGTTAAGCATTGCAGAGTTAAACTGCCCCAACAGCTTTATTCAAGCGGCAGCTCACACAGCGAGACCTCCCAAGATCCCACATTTTACCCAGATGACAGAGGAGGGGACTCCTCCTGCTCCCGAATTTTGCATTTGCAGCAAGATACTCAAGTGGCGTTTCAAGATGGCCTTGCAAGGAGATGTCCAGACCTCTCCCCCAACTTGCTTCTCCTCACCTTCCTGGTACACACCTCTGAGCCTTAGAATAAACAAGAGGAGACATATAGAACCAACAGGGTAAAAAGAGCTCTCATTGCAGGTACAGGCAGAGGCAAAAAACAACAGTCAAAATCTGCCAACATCTAACATTCACATGATATCAATTTTGTCATCAAGGCACCCAAGAGCTAAGCCTTACAGCATCCTGAGAGGGCAGATACTGCTGTACACTCTTTACCATCCAAAGTCATCCATTTGCATGAGAAAAGCCCAAAAGGACTGCATAAATGCAGGCATCATCCTCATCTATAAACTTAAAGTAAGAAGTATCATTGACACACTACTATTGGTTCTCAGGTTTGCTTGGGGCTTCTAGATGGCAGTAAAGTCTCTTCCCCAAAAAGCGCTACTCTGGGAAAGCACCCTTAACTTTCCACTCATTTCTTAGTAGTTATTGGAAATGCAAACGGAACAAAGGCTGGAGCGGCAAACATGGTTTATTATACCTGATGTTTTGCCATTGCCAGTCAACTTCAGTTCACCAAACATGTCAGAGCTTGAGAGCAGGGAGAAACCAATGCAGCCTCAGAAAACACAAACTGAAGACTGTACTGTCCACACATGTTCATGCCTACGTTGGATACCACACAAGTCAAGTAAGGCTATGGCATCACATAGCACTGGACTCTTACTTGCTATTGACAGTGTCGTTAAAGATTTGTATTTTACCCTAGAAGGCACCTCCAAAGTAAATTTTTCCAGTAATTCCAGTTATCCTTTTTTATGCTAAAGAACATACTCTGCAAGATCTCCAGTCTGCTGGTCCTTGAAGGTGCCAAAAGCAATCTGCAGAAAATTCAAGTGTAGTCCTAGACAACTGCATGACGCAGGACAGCAAGATCAGTCCTGACTGAAGCTTAGATCCTCAATTCTATGCGCTATTTGTTTAATATAGCTTGGCAGAAGGGTATCGTACAGAGTCCCAACGAACACAGACAGTTGCAGGTTACAAACATGCTTTGTTCACAGCACACTGAGGAACAGATTCTAGAATCACCCCAGAGCATGAAATGGCCAAAGTTCATGTTTACTATTTTAGAAGTAATTTTGACTTTAGCGTATGAATTCATAGCAGACAAGTTACTGCTGGTGCATCAAAGAACTGGAATATTTTAGTCAACAGCCTCGTGGAATTATTATACATGTTAAACAGTCCAGATAACATCGCAAGCGATGAGCATCTGTCAAATATTCTGCACAAACAACACCAAGGTACAGTTTTGCAGCTCTGGACACAACCTCTGCACTGAGGCTGAAGTGCTTATTAAAGGTAATGTTATGTTGTAGGGTGCTTTGCATCCATCTGCAATGGAGAATGACAGAGGAAAAAAACCTAGTTTGTATCAAACAAGACTGAATCAAGACGAGGAAGAAAACCTAGAGGCCTTTGAGCCAAGACTAAAAAGGACAGAGAAGTTTTGCTCACCAGGTCTTTAACCATGCCTGCAAAACCACTTGCTTTTAGGGCAAATTGCAATGATTTAGATAAGCAGTAACTCCCCTTGTCTTACTTAGAAAAGCAAAGCTGAAGAAGTACAACTTGGGGAGGAGGTGTGCAGCCTCCTGCATACTTCATCTTGTGCATCCCGTGATACGCAAGTCAAAAAACAGTATGAGTTATATGTAACTCAGAAAAACCCAAACAAAAATACACACTTTTTTGCTGTGAGAGTCATCAACAGATATAATCCACAGAAGCTGTGGAGTCTCTGTCTTTGGAGATACTCAAAAACCAATGAGACGTGGCTCTGAGCAACCTACTCAACATGATGAGCCAAAGAGCTGGATGAGATGATCTCCAGAGGTGTCACCTCAATGACTCCATGATTCTACACAGCCACTGGGAAAAACATAAGACTGTTGAAAATAACCATATCCCAAGTTTTCAGAACCTGTCTACATGGCACCTGATATTAAGACTCACAACGCTATGGTTGGTTTTGGATCAACCTTGTTTGCATTCAGAAAGCTGCAGTCATATACAGCTCCTTTTTCAGAGGAGCCACGCAAGCGCTCGCTATCACAGGAGACAGACAGACACATACGAGCGCTCAAAGGACCGTTCTTCATGATTTAAGCACTGCAAATCTAAATATTCATTTCTCAAACGCCTAAACCTTTGCAGTGCTGAGAATCTTATCACTTTCCTTCACCTCACTTGAAAAACAACCAACACCAAAACAAAGCACACCACCAAAAAAAGCCCAAACCCATAAGCCTCACTATCACACGGACATCAGAAACTAAATGGTCAGATAAGTCTTTTGGGGGTGGGCAGAGAGGAGAAAAAAAATCTGCCTGATAATGCTCTTCCTCTGTTAAACAGACTGTACTGAAATTCAGTTAATTCTGCATCTCATGTTGAAAAGATTATGCGTTCATCTTTTTCTAGTGGGATTTTTTACTTTTCTAAGTAATATTTCAACAAAAGTGGAATTATTAAAATCACAGTGTCAAGCTCAGAAGTACCTCGGATTTAATAGCCTGCCATATGCCGAACACTCTTCTCCTAATCCAGCAACATACTCAAACCATGAGCTGAAACTTAAGTACAAAGAGTCTTGAGCAGCACGGTTCATGTGCTTAAGGTTTGCTGGATGGGGCAGAGCACTCCCATGTTTGTTACAGCCCGAGGGCTGCAAGAAGTTTAAACCTACGAGTACAAACCCCACAGAATTATTTAGGATTCTGAAATAAAGAATACATGGAAGTGTTTTGCTGAACAGATGTTTGATCAAGGGAAGCCTTCAAAAGATATGCTTAGCTTTAGCTGGCATTTAAGTCTGATCTTTTAAAGAAGCTTCGGCATGAATGCTGGGTGCTTTCCTCAGCTTGTAGCTCCCACTATGTCAAACATTCAAAGTACAGGGAGAAGCCTATGGCAGGCATTTGCTCAGGGAGAATGCTTTTGGGAGAGACTGTATATCATTTTAATATTTCGAGTACTTTTACAGTTTCAAACAAGCCCAAGTTGTGTCTAAAATACCAGGTCATAAACAGACATAGTTACCTCCCTGAATTTTAACTCAGATTCTCATCTTCACCTAGGAAGATGCCAGGAAACAGAAAAGAGCCTGTTCCCAAAAACTTCAATAAAATTCAGTTAAATTATCCAGATGGTTTTCATTCCGCAGAAAAATACTAAACCAGCAGTTTGCAGACCATAGCATTTTCTACATACACAAAATAAAGAGAAAACAATACACAAGTGGAAAGTGCAAATGCTGAGCCCGTTATATTTTTGTTCCGGCAGAAATGCAACACAATCAATAGAATCTTGCAGTTCTGAAGCACCCATCTTTCTGCTGCCAAGGG
Source organism: Gorsachius magnificus (assembly GCA_034008185.1). Taxonomy (NCBI): domain Eukaryota; kingdom Metazoa; phylum Chordata; class Aves; order Pelecaniformes; family Ardeidae; genus Gorsachius; species Gorsachius magnificus. The sequence continues at coordinate 6,001,116 of CM067090.1, forward strand.
TGCCCTGCAACTGTAAGTGCCACCAAATAAAGTGCACACAGTTCCTCGTTCGACCACTTATTTTTTTCCCCATGCTACATGCAATCACACAGCCCCCGAAGCTGGGCATTCCCTGTAGCACTACAAGAAGCCAAACAGCACCTACTGAACAACCTGAAAGCAGCCAAGTTTAGCATTTCTCCAAAGCATAGCCTGATTCTGTAGCTCTTAAATAGAGGGAAAAATGTCTTGGATTAAATAGCGATTACAGAATTGGAATTTCAAGAGCTGTGAGTCTCCTTCTCACAAAAAAATAAAACTACTGAAAAGAGACAAGGACAGATGCTACAGTTTTCTGTACTCTGTTATTTAATAAGCCTCAATGCAAAGGTGTTAATTACAGATGGGAAACTCGCACCACATAGTGTACAACACCACCAAAAATCACTCAAATCCACCAACAAGCAGAATTAGAAAGCTGATCAGAAAGATCAGCAAGAGATGAGCCATGGAAAAATATCTGTGCAGCTACAGATGGATATTCACCCCAAAACGGGGCAGGAATTACCAGATAGCAAACCCCCCCTATAGCACATCTCAAAAACGAGATGAGAAAACGGGCTAGAAAGCAAACCCAACACTTAAACAAGGAGGAGCTGTAAGAAACCACTGAAGCATTTTTCTTCTAGATCGTTAATATGTTTTTTCCTGCAGTACCACTGGTTTCCACATCAGCCAGCCATTATGGCATGGAAAAGAGCATCACCGCAATCTGCTGAACATTGCGCCATATCGATAGCACGTCGATGCTCTCGCAACCCTTCGGGAGAGCAGGACCTGTCATCTTCCATGTGCCTGTGTCTCTGTGCCTACCTTAAGTAGCTGCAATGCCCAGGCAAAGCTCTGGGTATGAAAATGGTGGGATTACCAGCTGAGACTGCAGCCACCACCACCAGGGGTGCTCCAGATCGCAGCTGACCGCAAGAGCCACCTTTTCTCACCAGCCTCCTTTCATCAAGCTGGTACGCAGCGTGACACTCGGCACAGCAGAACAGCGTTTGGGAACACGCCATCAGTGGACCTGTTCCTCTGCAGGTCTATTTATAGTCTTCAAGTGGTGCTGCAAGGCCAAAGACCAAGTGGTCAAGAGCATCAAAGAGCAGGTCCCTAGAGATCCCACCTGAGACCCAAGAACAGACACACATCCCGGATCAGTGCAAGAGGCCACTGCAGACCCAGAGGAGGGAAATTTTGTCCTATGGAGATCCTGGTACCCCAGCACAACTCTTACAAGCACCTTCATTAGAAAGGCTAAGTGAGAGATAATTAACAGTCTCCTCCACAAACGAGGACTCCTTTGGAAAGACAGTAATTACTGCCTACTCAGAGGGATCTCTCCCAGAAAGAAGGAGGCTGCTGTGCAGGCAGGGTAGCCGATTCCTTTGGGAAATACCACAAAGGCTGCAAGAAAGACCCTCCCCAGCTCTGCAAACACGCACCAGCAGCAGCACCAAGCCCCTTCCAGACAGCCCTGTTTTCTTTGCAGGGGCAGCTCCAGCACCTCAGAGATCCTCTTAACAGGCAGATCCATTTCACATTTTTCTACATTACTCAACACACTTGGGAAAACAGAAAAACCTTGCTGGCCCACAGCATCTTCAGGGCAAGCAGCTCCTACAGCACAGCTTTGTACAGTGAATATCAAAAGCTGTATTAGCTGGGAACCAAATTATCACTTGCAGAATAGTTTTGCAATTAGATTGAAACTGTAAATTGTGCAACAAGCTAAATAAAAAAAACCAACAGTCTGTGATAGAGACGTAATCTTATTTCATCTCCTGCCTTACTCGCTTTACTCCTTTGTAACTCACTTCCACGCAGATCCAAGCTTCTCTTGCTGTACCATGAATGATTTCACATTCCTGAAAAATTAAGCGCTCTTAAGAAATGATGTGTACTTGTCTTCACTGTTAATATCCACCTTTGCCTGACAGCTTCCTCACCAATGTAATACCACTAGGAGAGGCCCTTTGGCCACCAGTACCATCAGAGAGTCCATACCACCCTTTGACTTCCTTGCCCTGCTGCAACGATTCAGCAATCTCTGGTTCCCATAACCCTAAAAACGTTTTCCCTTCATCCAACTACCCGTGCCCCAAATATCACCACTTGTATTTCAAACAGGTCCCCATATTTCATGCTGTGACCCCAACTACAGAGATTTGGACAACTGCCTTTTAGAAACAGATGGAGCTGAAAACAATCTAATTTCTGAGCCCATCTTCCTTGCTTCCTGGTAGAGCTGCTCCACTTCGTACAAATAACTATTTTCTGGAGCAGGGTGAGAACCACCATAGGTGAATGCTCACTCCCCTGCCTTACCAAGCCACTCCTGCCCCTACCAGTTCAATGAATACCATACAAGGCAAAACAGACTAGCTTCTGCAAAAGAGACACCTCAAAACACCCACAGTTCATTGGTTTGGGCACTCCAAAGGGTGCTGGACATGTTCAATCCCATGTTGTGAGTCACAGACAGGACCAGAACGCAAAACTTCTGTGTCCCGAGTGGATAAAGCTGGGTAGGGGGATGATGTACTACCTGCCCTTCCTCACCTCTGTCAGAGCAGACCTGTCTTTGGCACATCGCTCTGAAAGGTTTAGCAACAGCTCACCCAGACCAGACAACCAAATCTTCAAGGGACAGTGTTCAACACTAACACCAGCCTCTTAGACCCTTCACTGGCTGACTCGGGCAACCCCCCCACTCCACATGCTGGTGTTCACAAGCCTTCTTTGAAGCCACCTTTCCCTCATGCGTTCTGTAAGGAACCTGGACACCTACCTCATGGCTTTAGGTTTTTTGTTGTTTGTTTGGTTTGGGTTTTTTTTGTTTGGTTTTTTGTTGTGTTGTTTTGCTGGTTTTGTTTCTTTTTTTAAATTCCACTAGGCAGCAGAACACATAAAAACGAGGTGATGCAATGCTAAACCAAAGTTCCCCTGATGCACATAGCCCTAGGTGCCCAACAGGATGTGACAGGTGGACAGGCAGGCGAGCCGAAGGATGAGGTCACGAAATGAGCAGTTGCACAGCATACGACTAATCTGAAATTCCAGACTCATTATGCACGAGCCCAACAAACAAAGGAGCAGCTTAACAGATTTACAGTGTGCCTTCTCCAAGGGTGGAATAATTATTTATCAGATAGCAACCTTTGTGTTTCAACAGCAATAAATAAGTGAGCCCAGCAACTCCTCTGAACCGTGCCACTAGACAGACTGACATCTGGGATGTGCCTTTAGCACAGCGGAGCTTGGGTAGAACTGTAAATAAATATTTGGTACAAATAAAATAAAGCTTGCTAGGCTGAGCAGAGACCCAGACACAGTAGCTAATGGCATGCCAGGGGACCCACTGCCAGAGCCCCACACCTCCCCAAACTCCTTCCAGCTTCCAATGAACAGCTCAAAAGAGTTTTTTCCCCCCTTTGCTTTTCTGTAAGGATCAGCCCCTCCTGCATGTGTACCCATCTCACTGTCCTCCTGATTCCATTCTCTCAGGTTGCGACTGTTACCTATTCAGGCTGTTATAAAACAGGTTCGGTTTGTTCCCTCTACCTCTGTATTCCTAGTTTGGCTTTACAGCTGCACATTACCACGCAGGGACACATCCAGAAAAAGCATTTCCAAACTCAGTCACAGTATATCCAAACTCTCTCCTTCCTTATTTAGATAAAACCCAAAAAATCCTGAAAGGAAATAGTAAATGTGCACAAAACATGCCCAGCCAGGCTCTCCCACTCAGATATCTCAGCGATCCTTTTCCATCTCTACAGTACCATTCTGACTTCCCAGTTTGAAGCTCCAGGACCACAACCTCCCCCTTGCCCATATTCCCCATCTCCTGCCATCTGACAGCTTCCAAAGTCTGCTCCCATCTCCTCACCCTGAAAACAGTTCCTGGTTGACTTAGCTCCATCCCAAGTTTTCTAGCTGGCTGCTTCTCCTCCAGAAAAAAAAAAAAAAAAACAACACACAACACCCAAACACAAACACCTGTACATGTTACAACAGGATGGCTGGGAATGAGATTAGCAACAATCACTCACTGCTCCTGTCTCCACTCTCTGAAGCATCCTTCGTTTGGGACATTCCAGTCATTCCCACTTCTCCTCATTACTTTTCTCAGGTCTCCAGATCCCAACGCCCCTGCCCTATTAGGTTTCTACCCTTCATACAGCAGTTTGTGTTGTCACATACAGCGAAGGCAAGACTCAGTGTCTCAGCATCCTAGGGTTGCAGGCAAGCTTTGACAATGCAGGATCTGTTACCGGCGTGATGCTTCAGACACATTACACCTGGCAAGCTTCCAGCACCTAAATATCTCAAAGCTGATCAACATCTTCCCTGGTACCCAAAAGACTAACTCACTAACTTTCACTCCTTTTCTCGCAGAATTCAGCACAAACAAATTCTTTAATGTAACAGTGGGCCAAACCAGGCGCGTAATCCTTGCACACAGAGAAATGAAGCTTGCCTTTGTGGGTTCGAACAGACACAAACCTCCTTCCTACTCCCTGCAACTTCAGCAGCCTCTTCAAAAGCAGTCTCACAAGATGGTCTGAGAAGACCAGACACCACCACCCCCCCCAGCAGCTCACCCAGCCACTCCAGCCTTTAAGCAACAGGTTTAGGCGGGTTTATCCCCATTTTGTGTCAAAAGAGCAGCACAAACAGAGGCGCAACAAACGTACCTGTGAAACTAGATCACCGTTTTGGGGGGAGCATTTAAGGATGAATCCAGTTCTTCCAAGAGATGGGAACTGCCGCATCATCTCAAATGCGACTGTTTCCCTTAGCTGAAATGTCCCTATGAAATATGGACTGCAGGAGTGATCTCCAGCCGCCTGACACCATACCTGTGGTATTCTAGGGTAAGAGAAAAAGGGTCTGAAAAAGAAGTATTTGTTTGGTTTTCATCCTCACTTCTCCAAGTAATACAGAATTCATAAACTCCACATCTGCAAATGTATGTCTGCCTACATCGTAAAGGAATAATCTTCATGGGAACCGATTAAAAAGAAAAAAACAAAACAAAAAACTTGTTTACTGTTAGAGGCTGTTAATTACAACATTAAAATACTAGCCCGAACCCTACATTAAACTTGCATTCTGTTTTACATAGCAGCATACGTAACAATCATCACAGCAAGCAGCTCTGTTGGCTCACGCTGGAAGAAGTAATTATTATCACAGCAACACATTTTTGCTCTTCAACCTGCCAGTCCAGTCCACGCAGCAGCTGGGAGCAGCAGGTCAGGGTTGGGGGGGAGCTACAGAGGGTTTCTACATAATCACTTACCACCAAAGGAAAAAAAAGCTATAAACCACCAGACCCTGGCTTGCACGCTTGGCAGAAAGCTGCTAACACAAACATTACAGCAGCCCTTGCAGCAGAGATGCTACCAGAAAAAATGAGCTCGATCCAAAGGCACTATTAGTGGTTAAAGTATTAGCTAACAGTTGTATTGCAAGCCTTCCTTATCAATTTTCACAACTTTTGTACTCGTACCAGCAATACCCACACCATCGCCTTTCGCTTGGACACTCCTACGCCCTCTTTGAAACGCGTATTCGCCAGCAAAGCCCACACACGTCAATGACTAGGGCTTATGCAAGTGGCAAGCTGAAATTCTGGCCCAAGAAACTGGGACAGAGCCCTTTCAAAAGGCACCCCAAAATTGCTAGTACCCTTCCACAGCAAGCAGACCCTTGGCACATCCAACACAGGAAACCACCCATAACTTCTACCGCGGAGATGGGCTGGAGGACAGGCTGATCTGCTTCAGGCTGTATGGCAGTCTTCAGTTCCACTGAACCTAAATATCTCAATCCTGACACTCAAAGCAGCATCAGCTTTTTTACAACTGTTGCAGATAGAGCAGCAGCATTGTTGTATTATGAATATGCAACGACATTCCTTTTCCCGTGCTGCTTTTCCCCAGTATGAAATGAAGTGTAAAACTACGTGCAAGCCAATAATTGTCCTGTCACTGTTTAGTTGCTGGGATTATTAAAAAAAAAAATTAAAATAACCACAGTTCTAGTATAATATGATAGCGATACAATAGTTAACTGTCCAGCAAAATCTGCCATGCCATGCTGCTTAATCACCTTGTCTTTGTTCCAGCAAAAATGATACTAAAAGACAGTGAGTTTTACCAAATAAAAATGTTACAACCAATGTATTTCAAAAACTTCTCAAATCCAAAATAGAACGAGACAGACAATAATGGCCAAGAGCCTGACCAGCCTAATGGAAGTTGGACTCTCATTTTGTTTGCAACACTGAAACAGCAGATCATTCTCGGAAGACAATTAACAGCCAACACGCAATTTCAATTTTTAGCAGAAAAGTAAACAGAAAATTACTCCTTCCTTTTCATTTTCAAACTCTTAAAGTGTGTTGCTTTGGAAAGCAGACCTAGAAATAGGAGGACAGCACAGTAGGTGTTGGAGCAGGTTTCTCCTGCACCCTCATTTTTAAGCAGCTGTACAGATTTCTTCCCATTAAACTTTCAATCATAGAATGTGGCGAGAGGATGAATTTGTTTATTTAACAACGCATCTGCAAATCTCTTCCGCTCTTGTTTCCCAGTTTTCTTCTAGATACCGACCAAACTGTACAGCAGGAATTAGTCATGCTGCCTGCCACCGTGCTGGAAAGGACCTCCAATACATCACCCTAAGCGCCAAATAAAAACATACACAGCACAGAATAAGCTCCACAGTGACTTGGTAATGATGACTGGTAGATTCAAAGCAGCTACAAAAATTCTGGTTCAAAGGCTTGTGAAATTACCTCCGCTTACACACAGGGAAACAAGGAGTACCAGGGGCACCCCAGCTATTTATCAGCAGGGCTGCTTCAGTTTCTTTTCAGACACTTAAAAGGCAGAAGAATATATTGATTCAAATTATCACCTGCATTCTGTAAATCGATAGCCAGCCAGGGAAGCTTCTGCTCACCAGAAAGGTATGGATTTATTTCATGCAGAGCGCGTATGTACTTACACACACAGCCAGCAGCCAGATAAATAAAAAGAAAATACACGTGCATGCTAGGAGGTGCAGAGTCAGTGCAGTCAGCTCAGCCTCAAAAGATTTGGGCACTCTCTGATCAGCTTGGCAGCTAAACGCAATCTGCCCGAGGAAAGCAGGCTAGGGAAGCAAAAAGGTGATGTTCAATAGTTTGTATCAAAGCAAATGCTGAACTGAACTTCATGGGCTATTTCTGTTTCCTTGCTAAATAGCAAAGGCCTACTGCAAATAACAGGGCGAGAGTTTCGCAGAAGAGAAAAGGTCAACCGGGATCTCTCACCATGGAAAATTCTCTGCTACAGAGAGGGAGCAGCACCGGCTCCCAGCATAAAGAAATACAAAGAAATACCGCTTATTGTCTCCACATGTTTATGCAATTGACACTCCAATTGCAGCCTTTCCTTTTAAGACTGTTTTCAAAAATAAAAGAGCACAAAAAGATGTGGCGAGGGTTTCCTACCCAGTGAAGCGAATTTGAGGTGCAGAATAAACACGGGATTATTGACTCACTCACAAAAATGTTACCGGAGAGATTTCAAAGAGACATACTTTTTGCTTAGCTCTACTCTCACTGACATCGGTTAAGACTTTTACCATTGACTTCACCTATGTATCACTTTAAACTCTGCTATTATTACCTTTTAGTTTAAAATACGTAACGTTCCTCTGTAACAGACGGAAAAATATTTCAGGAACTTTTAAAATCTGTTCCTCCAAGATATATATATATATAATTTTTTTTTTAAAAACACACTGAGTCGCGGTTCCTGGATGCAAGCACATGTGACCTGTTCTAAATAAAGGATATTTTCCACTTCTTGCACAACTGGAACAGATATAAGCAGTAGCTTGAACAAACTGCATTGCAGAACCCAACCAGAATATAAAACACTTGAATAAGATCCATAAATAGCAGTAATACAAAAAGACTACCTCCAATAAGGCACAAACTCAATGTTGAGAAGCCTAATGTAATCAACTTCAAATTTAATCATGCTGCAAAGTTCATTTACAAAATTAAATTTGATCATCTGCAGACTAAGGCACTTTAGAAAAGTCCTCTTTGGCTCAGAGTAAGTACAGAGTTTAAAAAACGTGTGCCTCTGGTGAAATTAATATTTCCTCAACAAACACTGTGTATTAAAAGGGAAGTTTTTACTAAGTCGAGACTTCAATGTTTAGCACGGCACCAGAAGGGGGGGAGGGAAACGGAGTGTTTTACAGAGGATCCCAGCTAGACAGAGATGAGGTACTAGTTGATATAAGTAAAATATTGAAGGTTTACATTAAACAAAAAAAAAAAAAAAGCATGTAGACACCAGGAACGATGAGAATTTTATAAAAACGTCACTGCTTTAATAATGACAAACTCTACATCTCAATGCTATTGCTCATAAACCAAGAATAAGCTTCCTAAAAAACTATCACGCAACTTAAAAGCATTTCCTAATAATTTTTTCCACTAAAAATACTTCAGTAACTGCATCATTCAGGTGCTTTTTATCTAGTCTGAAAATAAATAAGCTGGAAAAGGGAAACGGAAAATAGCATAAATAGCAGTAATTTACCTGCAAGTACACAGTTTTATTCAGAGCAAGGCAGCAAATTACAACTGACAATAATTTGCTGGCACTTGCTAGGTCACGCGTGCCATCCAAATGGACACATACTACAGAGAACCAAAAAACAGAGAAAAGCAACTGAATATAGATTTTTTTTTAATTTTTTTTTTCTGCATTTGGCACATCTGCGTTAGTTCAGATCACTCTGTACAATGGCAGACTGAAGTCTTCACTTCCAGATACCAGTTTGATACCTAAAACATCGCTTTAGTAAAGTCAAATGATTTAAAGAATCCACACGAGTAGTACAACAGACGTCATTTAAGCCTACAGTGCCAGATGACTGCATGCAGACACATCAGGATCCATGTTTACTTTGGGTAATAACTGATTATTTTCTGCAACTGATTGTCTGAAAATAAAACTCCATTGACTTCATCGCTCACTGCTTGTACCAAAAAAATCTTATTTACTTGTTCATTACACAAACACATACTTATTTAAGCATACATACTCATAAATTAAAGCTATTACCCTTTGGAATATGGCAGGAGAGGAGTAAAGTATGAATGTGAGGAAAAATAAAATAATAAATCTCCTTGTCTTACTGGCTAGTCATACAGTCCAGTTTCCTCCCACAGTGAAAAGTGACTCTAGAGAAACCAAAGCGACTGAAACATCTTCTCAGTTTTCAAAGACATTCGACCACAGCAAATTCCAGAGAACCCCTAAATGCATTTAGCACTTAGCACAAGCAGCTAACTTCTCATGAGTCTGAGGGGTTTAGGAAATATGGCTGGAACTGATATATCTCAGCCCCATGTATTCTCTCCATCCCTTGTGATTAAACCTTTTTGCTGGGCTTACATTTTTACTTGGCCTCTAGCATTCAGTTGTGGCTTGGCCTAAGTTCATACAGTATTTACTGCAAAAAGTGTTTATTATCGGACCCCTTGCAGCTTTGGATTGCAGACCTGAATTATGAAATATGGATGGAGTAACTGCGAGGGCACACTGAAGAGGGGAAATCTTTAACTGGATATCATATATTGGAAAACCAGCAATCTGGGACGAAGAGAATAGGAGAGTTTTACTGCATGAAGGACAGCAACATCAGCAGGGCTGAGTCAAACTGGGCAACCAAAAAAAGTTCCTTCTTGTTTCAGAGCACTGGCATTCTTACTTATTTCTGAGCTGGATGGCTTTTTCTATGTACTCACAATTTCAGCTGCTATGAGTAAGCCAAGGATGCTTCTCACCTCTCACAGTTAAAAAAGACCAGAGAAAGCCCTGAATGTTGCTAGGAAATCAGCAGATTGCTATTTAGATAGATTTAGTAGATTTTATTTATCTCCTAACATCGGCTATTGCCTCTGGTTTGCCTGCTCCCCAGGCACTTTTCCAGAACAAGGCTGCAAAGATGGTAAGAAAGCAATTCCCATGGCCACAGTCCCATCGCTACACCACGCTGACCTGCTGCTATTCCACTGGCTGCCGTGCAATTACTCCTGATTTACATCCACCAGAGAAAGCAGCAAGGTGATGTCGATACCCCTGATAATGATCAGTCAGACTGGTTTCAGGCCTGAGCAAAGCTGAAGGCCTACAGAAGCCCTCTTAGATTACGATCTGCACACCATGAAGCAAACAGGTTTCTGAGCAACTTTTGCCTCCTTGTTATCATCAAGTTTTATCGGCCTGGCTCCAGGGGCAAGTTTATACGGACCTGGCAGATCCTTTGCTTCTTCAGTCTCCCACAAGACCAGGAAGACAACTGAGACTCTACCTCGAGGTAAGAGCTGTACATGAGCTGGGCAGACTCCATGCTGAGGCTAACATGTCAGTTCGCTATCTGCCAGAAAAACCGCAGGTTGTTATTCCACCCTCGGGGCTCCCTCTTCTTGTATGCATGGGTACGTGTGGAGGGACAGGGAGGCAGAGTGGGGCAAGCTGGTCACCTCTCCTACCCAACAAGCCCTCCTGGAAACATCAGAACAGATGTTGGCCTGAGGCACCACCAAAATGTCTGGATGACTCGCACCAGGAACCCTTCAAACCCCAAGGGTGTGCAGTGCTGGAGTACCAGGTGAGAACACACGGGGGCAATTCACTCTAGGGAAGTCTGAAGCATCAACATTTAGAAGATGGCCAAATACTCTAGTGCTCTAGAGCACCTCTACTATCTCTTCGCCCAGAGAGAAGTGAGCGACGCAGGAACGCGTTCGGGTCCCAAAGCGTCAAGTCACAGGAACTAAAAGCAGTTGGAACATCTGCGCAAGGTCAAACGCAGACCTGGTACCTAAGGTCCATGCCCACACCACCTGAAGGCACGGACAGACTGCTGACAGCAAAGCAGGCAATCATAAAGGGGCAACTCCTGCACACCAGTTAGAAGCTGGTGCAAACAGAATTATGTGACAACGGTGCAAGGCATCAGTGCTCCACCACCTACCCTGCTGCGCTCCACTGGCAATGCAGGCACTGAAGCCAAAGCCCTGTCGGTCTCCCGTCACAGCTGGAACCCACCACTGCTGGTGAGCCCATCTTCTGCAGGCTGCCCTCTCTCCACACATCAGCGTGGCTCCCAGCTAATTACCTGGATAACGGCAACTTCCCCACAGGAAGAAGAGTTCTGGCAGCTTTGGCTAGGTTGGCCGTGAAAGACTGTACATCACCACCGCTACGCGCACCATTTCTCAGCAATGCCAAAGGTTTGGTGTGAGGCAGGGCTGCCATGAAGTCAGGCCACAGGAGGCAGCCCCAGATTTGCCAGCCCTTCTGACAGCAACAGAATTTTTAACATCGTTTACTACCAGACCTTCCATCTTCCTCAAATGTTCAGAGGACGATCAAAAAATTCACTTATTTACTTTGAAGCGTGTCTGACAGGCTGTACAATCTAAGCTCATTCTAGCACAGTTTTTTTTTCTTTAAATATTTACCTTCCCATTCGTTTTTCAACTGCATGCACAGGCATACAAGGGGCATTGTTCAAAACTAAAAGCCATGACTCTGAAGACAGGCTAAACAACAGCCTCGATTACAAGCAGGATACGCTCGCAGCAATGACCTTCTGGGCAGCCGAGTTACCACTCAGGAGAGCGCTGGGATGAAATGGAGGGTTCCTCACCGCCGGAGTGCTTTGAACGAAAAATCAGAGGAGGGAGAAACATGCCACTGCTGACGGAGGAGATGCTCAGGGCAGGGGAGAGCATTCGCTTTCTATTTCCAGCACCAGCACGGGTGGTACCTAACACCCCACGAGGGAGAGAAGCGCACAACCGCCTTATTTCCCTTTAAAGACCGTATCTACGCCACGCAGCCGCTCCAGATAAGAACGCATGTATATCTCGGGGCAAAAATGCTTTTGACGTACCTAGGCAAAAGTTTCCAGTCCCCAAAAGCAACCGCAAGTAACAACAAACCTCCTCCCAAAGTCAAAAAAAAAAAAAAAAAAACACCAACCCCAAAAACCCCAAAAAACAAACCCAAAGCACCAAAACAACCTTACAAGACCTTGCCACAACTTCGCGGCTCCGGGCTGACCCCACCCGAGCGCTGCCGCACCTGCGGGGGGGGGGGGGGGGGGGGGGGGGGCACGGACCGAGAAGCGGGGCGGGAGCCGGGGGGGTACCGGGGGGGGGGTGTGTTTGGGGGGGTGTCCCCTCAGAGGAGCCGGCGGGCGGCGGGGCTGCCCCGGCGCGAGGGCCGGGCCCCGCAGGCCAGCAATGCCCTTTACATAACGCCGGCCCGGCCCGCCCTCCCGCCCGACAACGCCGCCGTTATGGCAGGCAGCGCTAAATGGCCGCCCCGCCGGGCGGGAAGCCGCCCCTGGGCGCCGGGGAGGGGGGGTGAGGGGAGGGGGGGGGGCGCAGCGCCCGCGAACGCCCTGACTCAGCGCGGGGCCCCGCCGCGCCGGCCCGGCCCCTCAGCGCGGGGGCACCGCGTCCTCCGCCCGGCGGCGCCGGGTGTCGCCTGTCCCACCTGCTCTTGAGGGGCTGGCTCTTCAGCTCGTAGTAGGTCTTGGGCTCCTCGTGGAACTCCTCGCCCACCTCGAAGTCCGGCACGATCCCCGACTCCGCCTGCATCGTCGCCGCCGCCGCCGCCGCTGCGAGCGGGCCCGCCCCGCGCGCCCCCCGGGGCCGGCCGCCCCGCCCCCGGGCCCCGGGGGGGGAGGGGGGGGGGGGGGGCCGGGAGGGCGGGGGCGCCGAGACCCGCCGAGCCCTGCCCGCCACCTGCCGCCCCCTCCCTTCCCTCGGCCCCCGCCCCGCCCCGGAGGGCTGACGTCACACCGGGCTCTGACGAGAAGTGCCGCGCGGCGTCACGCCCGCCCTTCGCCACACAGGAGCGGCGGCGGGGATTGCGCCGTCCGCTGCTGGCCCTCAGCACAGAACTGCGGCTTTTCCCGGGGCGCCGGGGGGGCTCGGCCGGCCCCCGGCAGCGCAGGGCGGCAGGAAGGCAACGGGCCGTTCGTCGCAGCCGCGAACGGGGCTGCAGAAGGGTCTTTGGTCAAATCCGGCAGCGTGACAACATCCCTGCGCGGCCTCGGAGCCGGGCATGGGCCTTGCCGGGAGTTCGGTGAGAGGTGGGGGCGTTGAGCAGAGGAGGTTGCGATGGGTTTGAATGCAGACGGCAGAGGTGGTCTCCGGCGGGACATTTAGAGAAATTGATTTTGCCGGGTACAAAAGCGATGGGCATTCGCGTCCCAGGACTGTTTGCGCTTCGCAGAATAAGTTCTCAGCATGAGAATGTATAGCTCTAAGAGGCCTCCTTCAAACTTTTTGTGCCTTTATAAATGGGCAAAAGCTCATAAACATTGAAAAGAAAGGTGCAATAAAAATAAATAAATTTAAAAAAAAAAAAAATCAAGAGCTAGCAGGGTTTCAGTTATTTGCAGCAGATACATTTTAATGCCGCCTCATCTTCCAGATGGGTTTAGGAGACAAAGAGCAGGTATCTTTGCACACAGGGTTGAGTCTCTGCCGTACCCCATCGTACCCGCAACGGACACCAGGTCCCCGAGACAACGGCAGCAGGCGGGCTGGATGGGCGAGGAGGTCTCGGTGCAGCGGGATTCGGGTGGTGTCAGGGATCAGAGACATCTCGTGAGTGACAGACGGGGTTGGTCCCTCCTCAGGTTCAAAGACCCTGGGGATGGAGGGTCCCTTTCTGGATTTGTTAAATGATCCTGATCTAGTTAGCGGTGTTCCTGCTCACTGCAGGGGGGTTGGACTAGATGACCTCTAGGGGTCCCTTCCAACCCAAAACATTCTATGATTCTATCCTGTCTGACCTCGTGTGTTTTCTTCAGTTTGGGGGTTCAGTGCCGCAGGGAGCTGGGTTTGGGCAGCGGGGCTCTGTTCCCATGCTCGCAAGGGGCTGTGTATCAGCACTCACCGTCAGGACGTTCCCCTTCACAATCCAGAGGACACGAAACCTTCCTCACCTCTGCTCTGTCTCCTTATGCACAGTGACGTTAGGGTTACAGGGGCCTTCCAGTTCAGAAACGCCATAGGAAGTTTCATCCACAGCATTTCCCCAGGGCTTTGGCTTCACTAAATGAAGTCACAGCACAATGCAAAGGCCCAGGACATTTGAGGGTGCTGCTGAAAACTGATGCCTAATAATTCCGGTGCCATCATATCACTCGCAGCTAAAATCGCACCGCTCCCACTGTATCAGTGCAGCACCTCCGAGTCCAGCAGTCCAGAAAAGAGGCTTTTCCACACATCCTTGTCCTCAGTCACAGCTGCTGAAGCTGGCCAGGAGCGGTGGCCCTGGCTGTGGGGCAATTCCCCCCGGCTGGGGCTGTGGGGCTTGGTGCTGCACCAGGGACTGCTCACGCCAGCACAGCCAGGACCCCCGCCGGGCTCAGGCAATGCAAGATTTGAGAAACTAAAACCAAGCAAGAATTTTAGCTTGGTTTAGAAATTTAGGTCCCAGATTATTAGGCAGCTGCCAAACTCCAAGCAATGACTTAATAGCAAGAATAATTACTTTAATGAATCAGATACAACAAATTGGATAAGACCCTGAAGAATGTTCTTTTGAGCCCACATCGGCAGATGGCTGGGATAGCTCGACAGAGGAGTAGGCTTGCTAACAGTACTTTGGGCAAAAAAAGCAACCAACAAACAAACAATTAAAAACAACTTAGAAAAAAAACCCCACTGCTAAGCTACATGTACAGCCTGAGCCGTTGTGGGTTAGGGGGGGTTTCTGGTGAACTGCGTTTTCATGAGTGAAGAAACGCTACACGATTTGATGCAAGGGAATAAACGCCGGGATTCATCTCTTTGTAATGACCTTGCTTCTATTTTTCCAGCTGTAAAAACGAGAGAGTCTCTTCTGCTGTTCAAAATGTATAGCTTATGAGCTATACCTTTTAACTATAGCACTAGTTGTAAAGAGCTAAGATCTAGTGTGCAAATATACATCCTAGGCAATGCTGCTTCACTTGCGATGCCACAGCTTCAGGAGGGCCGGCGTGTACAGCTCACGGGGAGGGAGGAAGCTGGTTTTCTTTTCACCAGACCACGAAGCTTTTATTTCTGTCTTCCATCCCTCCTCTGGGCAATGCAGAGTTGCTATTTGGTGTTCGGACGGGGGCAATTCCTCACGGCAGCTGGGCTAATGGGGACCTTCACACAGTTTTACTGAGTCACACAAAGCTTTCTTCTATTCATAATAGATGCCATTTGTGTTGATAATATTTTTTTAGAGTTTATCTTTCAGGGGGAAGGAACAATACTTTCGCTGTGCCTAAGCAGGATACCAATACGTAAGCGCGCCCCAAAACAAACATGATGCTTAAAGGTGAATCCTATTATGCCAGTATTGCAGTTTGATGGCCATAAAGAAAATTAAATTAAACCCCAAGAAGAGATTAGGTGAAATTAGAGACGAAGTGACTATTGTGTTGACACGGGGTTTGATTTCTGTGCAGTTATTCTAGTTAGCTAGATTTCTGTAGGGCTCTGTTGAGTGGTTTCCAGCCATGGATGTCAAACTGCTGTAGGGAGGAGAGCAGGAATGATTATCCCATTCAGCAAGTGAAGAACAAAACACAGAAAGGTCATTTGTCAAACATCAGATCAGTGGCAGAATGTGAACTTTAATCTAGTGTTTGCATTCTGGGCATAACCCTTCTGACTCTTACCAGGTAGGGTTTCTGTAGCATTGTCGCTCCACTACAGGCGATGAGCCATGAGCAAGTCCCAAACACACCCTAGGAGGTAAAGTCAGGTTTCACTGGGGGTACAGCCACATAATCAGATTTAGGGGTCACCAGGCATGCACAGCTTGCTTTTCTATTGCCTGAAACTGGCCTTGTTCTCAAGAATCATTTAATAAAAATTATAGCCAGAATAAAGCAAACAACTGCATCTATGTTAGTCTGGAGAAGAGGAGGCTGAGGGGAGACCTGATCGCCCTCTACAACTACCTGAAAGGAGGCTGTAGCGAGGTGGGGGTCGGCCTCTTCTCCCTGGTAACAGATGATAGGACGAGGGGGAATGGTTTGAAGTTACGCCAGGGCAGGTTTAGGCTAGATATTAGGAAAAACTTCTTCACCGAGAGGGTTGTCAGGCTCTGGAATGGGCTGCCCAGGGAGGTGGTCGAGTCCTCGTCCCTGGAGGTCTTTAAAAGAAGGATAGATGAGGTGCTTAGGGACAGGGTTTAGTGGTGGGATGGCAGTGCTAGGTTAACGGTTGGACTCGATGATCTTAAAGGTCTTTTCCAACCGAGGTGATTCTATGATTCTATGTTGACAGCTACATGTCAGTTTGTTCCCTTGAAGATAATATTCCATTTACCCTCTTTTTTTGTTATCCTTTTTTTTTTTCAAATGGAATTAAATTCTCCTGCCTTGTTAACTCCTTCTAGAGTTGCAGATTAGCACCTAGCGAGGCAGCCTCGATGTCTATGTGACACTTCTGTCTTGTTCTTCACCCAAGCTAACGTAACCCCCTCCAAAAGCCATGAGCTACTTTCGGCTCCCCAGCTCTGCTTGGCTCCCCAGTGCCGTGCAGGCATTCTCTCTGTGGTCAGCAATGTTCAGTTATTTTTCAACTGATGGGTCTGATATTGCTAAAGCAGTTAAAATACACATTCAGCTAATTAGATGAGTTCTCCTTTGCAGACTGGATTCCCATCAAGTCTGAGAAAGAAGCATGGAGGTTCAGGAGACCAAAGGGCTTATTTGGCCACGCAGCTCTCGAGGAGAAGGATTTCTCAGGAGATCCAGCTCTTCCTCATTCTGAACCAACATTTCCTGTGATTTCAGCAATCATTTTCAAGCTACCATGGGGTGCACAATTTAACGTGCAGCAAGCACGCTGGGCAGAGCTGCTATTTCCCCCCTCCCTGTGATTACTCTTTTCAATCCCTTCATTTGCACTATCTTCACTTCTAATTCTCATAATTTGTATTTTTCTTCTTCTGGCCTACAAATACCATTTAAAATAGTTCTCCCATCAGTAGCGTTAATCAAACCACTGACTGGGGATCTCTAGTTGACAGAGGAAGCAGCAACATAGGCTGATATCTCTACAAGCAGCCAAAAAATTGACACCCAGCTCAGAGTTCCCAGTTTGAAAGACATTCCCGCACACCAACTATTTGTGCATTCATTTGAAGGGGAAAGGAAGCAGTCAATGCTGCTATTCAAAAAAAAAATAAAATAGACATGTGACTTAATTTTGAAGAAAGTTCCCAGAGCTTTGTATTCATACTCTGTATCATACACTGTGAAATTTGGGAAGAGAATGTAATTTACCCCTGCAGAGTGAAAGACAAGAGGTCGTTATTCCTCTTTATCTCCCTACAAGGCAGAAGACCCATTTAAAAGCTTTCAGCATTGAATACAGAAAGAAAGGTGGCATTTAAGTGAGAGCTTCCAGTGCCCATGGAGAGATCAGGTACAGTCTCATAGGAGCATCCCTGTCCCATTCCTTTGCCCGGACAGTTGCATACATTGCTGGCTAAAATCTCCCATTCCCAATATCTCATGTAAATTATTTCACTCTTCCATGTCAGCTCTAGCAGAGAGGCCCTCTCTGCCCACACTCGGTCTTTCTGCCTCATTTCTTGTCCCAGTTTCTTATTTCCAGCCACATCTGTGTTTCATAGACCCCCAGTCTGCCACCCGTTCTCCTTCTCTCCCCAGCCGCCATCCCATCTCTTTGCCCACCCAAGATGCATCCCCCCTATTTCAGATTTTGGCTCCCTCCACCTCCCAGTGCCACGCTCACACGTTAATTCAGCATTTCATCACAGTTTCTCCCTACCCTGTGTGCCGTTCAAGCTCTCTCTCTGAGTTTTCATCCTTTCTGCTTTCAAATCAAGGGGTTTCCTTCTCCCCATTCCCTGCATTCAGGAAAATAAACCAAACAAGCATCTCTCACCATAAGCTCCCTGCATACAGCAGCTCAGAAGCGTAACAGCGGGGAAATCCTGCTCCCATTTAGGATGGAAACTATCCAAGAGGGATGAAAACCATGGAAGCCTAACTTCTGCTCTGCTATGCATATACTGGTCACGGTTTTTCAAAGAATTACCATTTATCCTGATTGTCACAAGAACAGCACATGGTATATCTCCGACCTACGTGAAAACCAGCAGCCGCATACAGCGAGGCAATTCCTCCAAGCTTTGTCAGTTCACATGCAGGGCTTTGCTAATTCGCATGGAGGGCTTTGCTAGACAGCCAGCACCTGCCAGATGTTTTAAGAGGGAATCGAAAAATGATTTTCGGAGGAAAGGCAACGGGTCAGCCACCCCAGCCATCTCTCTGCAGCCTGCCCCACACAAGATGCTGTTCCCAGTTGTAATAATTTCACCGCAAGTTTTGTATCTGCTTCTCCTAAAAACAGTTTTGAGTTCTCAGAATGAAAATGGGCCCCCTCATTACATGAATAACGCAGAAGAAATAAGCAGAATTCATATTTTAAAATATAGTTTCTAAGACTGTGTCATCAGTTTGGAACTGTCACGGTTTAACCCTGGCTGGACACCAAAGTCTGAAACCCTGTCAGTCCCAGGGTGGTTTTATCAGCAGAATTGAAGGTGATTAATTCTGCAGCTGGGGCTCCTGAATGAACTGTGTTACTCTAATGAATCATCCACTAATTCCTAGTCCTCTTTTTCTTCATCTCTGCCATATCTGGATGGGTAATGGAAGAATTTAAGGGGGAACCAGACAATATCTGTTGTTCAATATCCTCGTTTTGATTTTCACGTGTTCCTCTTTCCAGACACTAACTCATGACACTGGTTAGCAACAGCAGCAGTGGCACAAACAGAAGCTGAGAGAGCAATGTCATTCTGACTTGGCTTTAGGAAAAGAAAAAAAGCCTAGACTGGGGATTAAGTCATTCCATCTGGTTCTTCATCAAAAGAGTAGCCTTCATGATTTCCACATTAGAGACGGAGCTTGGTGCTCAAGGCAGATGTTCCCAGGTCCAGATGGAGGGTGTCGGGGGGTCACAACTGCCTCCACAGGGACAAATGGTCAATCCTCCCTGGTCTGGGGAGGTATTCAGGGAAAGGATTTGCAGGATGGAGAAGAGATGCCCAAGGACTCTCGCCTTCAGTCCGTGGCCTGGAGAGGAGGATCTGACAGGCTCTGAACCGGGCTCTCGGCCAGTAATACCCAGTCACCCTTGGATATGGTGGTGCCTTTGCGAGCTGAGAGGTAGGCAGCTGGCCTTTTCTTTAAGTGAAAGCTGAGGTTCTCCTGAGCTAATGCCGCTCTAAGAACCATCGTCTGGAGAAAGACAAATCCAAAGCCAAGAACAAGGTCAGAAGAGCTGGCAGCAGGCTACGTGTGATCGGCTTCTCCCGAGGACCAGAGGGTTGTTCTCCTAGTGGGAAATAATTTGGGTCTTGCTCCTCAAAGAGCACTGCAGGAAGGCACGCAAACGCGCCCTGCTGAGCTCTGCTGCCTTTTGCATTCTCGCTGGGAGGGGGAAAGGCAGCGGCAAAAGCAGCCGGAGCTGGACCCCAGCGGGCACAGCCGACCAGCACTCGGACACAGCCATAGGTGGGCTGGGAACAACCATTTGAAACTCGGTAAAAGCCCATGGAATAAAGTTTTGAGGGTAACCTCATCTGGCTAGCACAGCATTGCAAATCCAATTAAACACACTGGTGCAAAGGCCAAAGCAGATGTAGATAAACTAGGTTAAACTCTCACACTGATTTAACGTAATTCAGTAAAGTATCAGTGCTAGTTAAACTGCTTACAAAGGTTAACTGGTTTAAATACATTTGCCCTAAGTACTGGCACTGGTTTAACTAGGCTGCTTTAAAATCAAAAGCGAACCGTACACCTCTGCCAATTTTCCCCCATTGTATTTAAACCAGTACAACCTGTAGAGACATGTAAGAAACTGCTTTAACGAGCAAAGAGGACTTGGCCCAGCAGCACTGGTCTCCGGCACCTTATTCCCAGCTTTCCTGAGAAACTGTGTCATCCTCACGCCAACAACACTCGGGTCTAAATTTGTTTCTTGAAAATCCTATTATAAAAGGTGAGATCAAAATCACAGCCCGTTTTTCAAAATACACAGCATCTCATCAGTTTAGCGGGAAGGTGTTTGTTTTCTTTTCCACTCTCCAATAATAGTTTTGAATGGAAAAAGCCCAGATTTTTTCAGTGCAAACTTTCTCAGGCTTTCTATTTTGATACAGTCCTGCGAATGCTTCCTGTGCTTTGTCTCTTTTGAGAGAGATTTCATTACAAGTGCTATTTGAAGAGGACAAGGCTTTTTCTTTTTTGCATTAGAAATATGAACGTTTGTAGTTAGTCACAATGAGCTCAAATACCAAGACCCTCATATTTCTGCTTTACATCAGCCTTTACACACACACCATGAAACACAAACCCTCCCCAAACATCTTAAAATACTCACCCACCTGAAATCAGGATAAAATATTAAATATTGTTCTATTAAATATTAAAATATTCCCCACCTGGAGTCAGAATCCTTTTGGTTTTTCTCATCTGCAGTATTTCTACTGCAATTCATTTCTATGTCACCACCTAAAGAGTTTGTCTTCAAACAAAAACTAAGCCGTGAGAGAATTGGAAAGCCAAAGCAAAAAAAAAAAAAAGTCTTTAGTACATAAAGCCTGCTGAGGCTTGTAGGGTTTTTAAAGCAGAGGGATTAAAGGATAAGGGCCAATTTGCCAAATTTTTATGTTACCTTTCACACTTTTGGATGTGCAAAAAGGATGCCTTCAGCTAGCAAAACAGTGTGGCAAGTGTCTTAAATCCGTATTATACAGAGATAATTGGTAGCATCAGGGGCCAAAACTATGTATAGATGAGATCAAAACTGCCCATACAAAAAAAAAGGATTCCCAAAATTCTTCTTGAGTGATCATTAAGTGCTTTACTCATAAAGTGTGCCTGCTTCAGAAACCCCACAGGGATTTCATGCTTTTTCTTTTTTCCTTTTTTCTCTCTCAGCAGGCTGCCATTTGATCTGAACAGGCAATGTAAGTCTGTGTCATTGCATCCATCTACCTGGAAAGGATAATTTGCCAGAAGATTTTTTTTTTTCTTTAAAGGCAAGAGGCTTTGTTAAAAAAAAGGAAAGCTAAAGGCCTGATAACTCAGCCCGACACGCTAAACGTGAATCTGTCAGACCCATTGCCAACTTATGAAGGAAGGCACTTGATCCCTCAGCCTTGAAGAAAGGATGCCCCTCCCCTCAGCGTAAATCCAGGGATGAGTTTGAATGTTTACTTCAAATGTGTGTATATAAGAAGCAGAAAATGAGCCAACTTGCCCAGCTATATGCCTCTGTATTTTTGCCCCTCTATTTGCAGCCCTACATCAGCTCTTACCCCACGCTTCTTTTTGTTCTGTGTTCATCCAGCACTTGTTCCTATCAGTTTGGGCCTGTGAAGGGGCAAGGTCACAATGCTCAGATCAGCTCTGACTTGGATATTCTCTGGTCACCCAACTGACACCAGGGCAGTCAAACATGGGAGCCGTATTTAGCCGCTCAATTGCCCTAGATGCTCCTTTGGCAAAGGTCCCTTTGACTGCGAGACCACAAAGCTAATGACTGGCATCAGCTTTGCCACCTTGGGGAAACATCAATGTACACAAAACACGTAGCCATGGCCCGTGGGCCAGCCCTGCACAGTGCACCGACCCCGACAATACAGCTGGAACCTCTATTGCTTGTTTTGGAGTGTTCATTCTGGCAGTCCTTTGGGAAGCCCAACACCACTTTCTGCATTAGGACACTTGCTAAAGAATAGCACAGCCTGGACCAAACCGTACCCAGCTAAGCGACATGAATACATGACCAGACACGTGGCTTAACCTTCCACACCCTGCTGGATGATGTAGTGCATGAGAACAGGGTATTCAAACTGCTTTAGATGGCCTCAATTATTTGGCACAGTGGCTTTCATGGATATGGCTAAGTGAGCTGACTGCTCTCCAAGGAGCTAGGCAGTAAGAAAGCCAGACCTGGAGGTCATGTCTGCTTTCCCAGAAGTTAATGCCATTACTGTGGCAAAACGGAATAAAAAGTACACACTGTACTGTTGTGGGAGAATGGAGAAAATACCCTCTAGTGATTTCCATGAAAAGCCATCGCGCAGCAGGCCTTAACCCAAAGTTATTTGCAACACAAAGGCCTTGCTCAGCAGCAAGCTAAGTCTACTTGGTAGGTTTTAGTCTAGAGCAGCCAAAGTTACCTGATTGCGTTACCTGCCCATGCTCACCTGGGCTGTCCTTGAGAGACATGGAGGACATTTCTGTCAAGCTACAGACCTCTGTTTGCCTATGGACATCCAAGCAGTGTAGAGTAGCCACCCCTTCTTTGGTCCAAAACTATAAATGAGTATCAAGGAACCCAGTATTTGCCTCACACCCGTGACTGCATCTAGATAATTAGCCCTGATCATTGCCAGAACCTCCATAAGTCTTTTAAATTTCAATAAAGGCAAAGAGGAGCCTACATGTTGTAGCTCACAGAGATGTTCCGATAAATACTGGTAGGAGTTCCTACATCAGTTATACCTGATCCTTATCAGATCAGAGCTATTTCTGCAGTAGATTGATCTGTTGGGGGCTGATAAAGCCTATATCACTTAATTTTCCCTGACACTGGCTGGATTTACCGGAACCAGGGATGTATTGGGGGCTACAAGTACCATAGGATCAGAGCTCAAGATGTGTGGAAAGCCTGAAGAAGGTGCTATCCAAGCCAAGGAACCCAAGTCTCGCTTCATATAAAGAGCTCAATCCTGCCCCAGTCATGTCAGGTAATCACAAGACATCTTAATACCTTTCCATCCTTTCACGGAAAATCATCTTCCTCCCCACGAAGCAGGGTTATTAACCAGGTGCCGCATTTGTCATCCACTGCAAGTGCAAAAGGGGCTACCTCAAGCAGCTGAGATGGCCTGTGTCTTGCTGAGATACACTCAAATACGTGGGTAAGGCTGACTCTCACACCCACCTGCAGAGCGGCGCACAGGAGGTCAGTTAGCACCTCTGGGACAAGGGCAGTCATTTGCACTCAAGGCATGAAAGCCCCTCAGGTCTCTGCTACCAGGGCTGTTCTGGTGCACACCTGCAATTTTCACCATTGCCTGCAAAACAGCAAAAGGCCCATGCACCCCTTTTCCACCCCCTTTTCCTGCGAGGCGCTGGGTTTGACTCCTGCCAGACTGCTAAGCAAGAAGCACACAGTCCCTGTCCCGGCTCCGGTATATGCATCAGAGATGTCAGGACTGCTGGATGCCGCTTGGAAAGGCCAAGGAAGGGCCACCTATTGGCGGTCCTAAGTTGTCTCAGCTAGAAAATAAAAATACATTATTTATAATTTCTACATATTATTAGCAGAAGCAGCACAAGGTGCAGTCACTGGCACTTCCCTGTATCCTAGGGGTTCATAAAGCTTTCCCTGATGTTAGCAAGTCTATTAATAAAGCGTTGCAAGCAATCAGAACTGCTCTGCCAGCCTGGGAGGGGGAGTGTTGCTGACATCATGTTCCAGCTGAAAGTCACGTAAAATCTTCTATACCTTCTTCTGAAAGACATCGGCATCATCAGCAAATGTAAATATGCAATCACAGCACCTTGTAATTAATGGGGAGCCGCAGGCCCAGTTAGCACTGCAGGTCCTCTTCCACTAGCGGTGAGTGAACAGGATTCTTGTCTGGCTCGGGCATCATCAGTAAAGTTCAGCAGCACATCCAAATGCAAAGAAAAAGACTTAACCATAGAATCATAGAATCATCTAGGTTGGAAAAGACCTTTAAGATCATCAAGTCCAACCATGTGCTGACCTTCACAGGTCTGCTGTAACCTCTTGGTTTCAGTTGTGCAGCTGAGGACAGAGTGAAGCTACCATGGCCATCGGCTCCCTTGGCCCGTGGAGAGGGCTTTGCCGTGGGTTTCAGCTGTAGGGTTAAGCTTTTGCTGACTGCAGACACATTTGAAACCCCCACATCAGCACTCTGGGGAGATGCTCTCTGAGCTCATTGCCGAGTATTAATACTGGAAAGATCATGTAGGCCTCGTTAAGAAATAGTTTTGTTCTTGAGTCTCCGTCTTATGTTTTAAAGCACTCAGGAGACAACAGAACCACCGCATTTCCTCTTTACACTCAATTTTCTGATCGGGGGCCTGAAGCGCTCACTGCCAGATGTTGCCCTGTTTTCATACAATCCATGTGACACAGGCATCAATGCCAGCAGCTACATTTGCCTATGATGTCAATGCACACAGCAGCCAGGAAAAAGTTCCACGGGTAGCTAACCGGGGCATACATGCAAGACCATAGATTTTAGATACAGAGTTTCGGTGGGATTTCTAAACATCTCAAGCCACTTGCCTTGCTTAAACCACCAAACATCAAGCTGCTATTGCTCAGCATCACACCACCCCCAATGCTTATTCTTTGTCATCGTTCTTGCACATGCATCATGCTATTGATGATACTTAGATATATTAAGTGAAGAAATAAGTGTGGGAAAACCAAACAGCTACTCCCTTCATCCAAATTCTGGCCTGGATTTCTGTAAGATTTTCTAGAAAATTGCATTATTATGGTGAAAAGTACATTAAAACTGTGCCAGTGCATATATTTACTGTCTCTCCTACACTCGGCATATTGCGAAATAATTCACCACAAATGACATTCTGTGCCCGCTCCAACGTTGCCCACTTCCTCAGATCTCCATGCCACGCAGCACAAGAAATCAGGAACAAGAGGCATCCAGAGCAGAGGAGGGCAGGGAGCGCTTGCCGCAAGGTATGGGAGGGCACGTGTGGAGGCCTCACCATGCAGGAGGTTCTACATCTGCAGGGGGGTGCCACACTCTCTGCCCACCCACAGCTTGCAGCGCTAGCAGGGCTCCTGACCCATTTCATTTCCCCTCCCTTTGCTATTTAAGGAAAGCCAAAGGAAAAACCCACCCAAAAAAACCCCACTCAGTCCAGCAGCACTCCCGGCTGCTGTCAGATTTTAGACCCATCAAAGGCTTGAGGGGAGCCCTCCAGTACCAAATCAGAATAAACCAGCTGAAGAAATATGAGGAGTCTTCATGGACTCTCATCTGGGAGACAAAAGGACCTCCTGGTCTGCTGTAAATGGGTCAAAGATGCTAAGCAAGGAGCTGGTCCTAGGATCTCACCAAGTAGGTTTCCTTGGTCAGAGAAAACTCTGGACCTGTTCTCTGCTGGAAGGGGAACATTAAAAACAAGAAAGCAGCAGAGGGGAATTCCAGAGAGCTGAGCTGGGGAGCAGAGAAAAAACTGTGTTTGTTGCATGTCTGGCATGCACCTGACTGACATTTCACTCTTACAAATGCTCCCAGTAGATAAATTCAGATAAAGGACTAGAAGTCTTATGATTCAAACACGTGTTGAATAAGAAACCACATAAATGAAAATATCAAGGATGCACTGACTGATGAGGCAATGAGCTCTATTCTGTAAACATTCTTTCAAAGGAAAATCATGTGCCTTGTATAAAAAAAGTTGCTTTCTTTTGGCAAAACTCTATTACACCCAGTAAGCCACAGCCAGTTGCTCACTGCCGGATCTGCAGCTTGGATTAGGCTGCTTTATATCCTAAGGACTTATTTCTTTTAGCAACGTTGTCCTGTTCATTAAGTGTCACCTTGCCTGTGCACACCAGCAGCAACGGGGCTCCCAAGCGGGAGTTGTGGGGCTGCTGCACCATGTGCCCCAGCAGCCAGGCAAGCTCTGAACCTGGGCTCCCCTTCCCTCTGGCTCCGAGCTCCAGTTGGAAAGTCAGACAGGAAAGTCCTTCCAAATGGTTGCTCACTCACCAAAATTAGGTCACTAAGGGGGAAGAAACATCCCTGCAGACTGTAATGGTGAGAAGCTTCCTACATGAATGACGTGGGACTGGCAGCCTCTGCGAATGCCACTCAAGGCACCCTCCCACCTCCAGGCTCCTTTGGAGAAGGCCTAGGCAATGGGATTTATCCATTCTCTTAACAAGATTTTTCCTTTCACCCATTCCCAGCTTTTCTTGAACACCTCAGAGTGGGATTTATTGAAATACCTTTGAACTGGGTGCTGGAGAAGCCCAAAATCTGCATGGGGAGATGTGCATGCAGCTGAGAGTTGCCATACTTGGCTGCCCAACGTCTCCGTTCTGGAGCCCACTGGGGTACGTGGACCTTTCTGCTCAATGGGCCCAGGATGTCAAGCAGCTCTCTTGCAATGGCTTTGACTATTCAGTCAGCCCAGGAAGCCACAAATATACTTACTAGAATCATCCCCAAAGTGGCAAAACTAGTTATACCGATATACTTGATAATTTTTCCAGTCTTCATGCACCACAGGTAAATCTCTTTTGCTCAGTACTGCTTTGGCTTTCACTGCTCCCATCTAATACACATTGTCCTTTTAGATTATCTAAACAGTCTTGCTCTGATTTGCCTCTCTGCATTTCATTTTCCCTCCTACTTTAAAGGTGTCTGGGCAACTGTCACTATCAGCAAGGCCTCACCCTTGGCCATCCCAAGGTTAGATGCCCTGGGTTGTCAGGGAGGTTTCCACCAGTGGTGCCAGTAGTCTCTCTCACCAACTACACAGGGAACCTTCAGGACCCATTTTAACTCAACACTTAACTTGCAGAGCAGCTAAGGCTGAGATGACCTTTACCGTGTGTCATCAAAGCTTCTCTGTGAAGTTTGTATCAGATGCGTGACATCAAACCAGCATGAGGCTAAGTCTGTGTTATCAAGGCACTGCTTGCCATGCTCAGAGCTGCAAGTATGGATACTTTCTAGGATGAATTTGGATACCATGAGACTTATAAATACTATTTTTTGTAGTTGTAGTTACTTTCTCAGCTCAGCCAACACAACCCAGATGATAACGGGAAGGAAATTAGTTTAGAACAGAGGGAAAGAAATCTTTCTAACCAGAATTACTGAAATGTCTTTGTGTTTAGCTCTGCAGAAATTTCAACACAACCTTGAGGACATTTATCATTTATGAGGAATTTTGCACTAGTACACATGCTTCCCTAGCATTGCCCATGGACTTGCAAACGACAGGTCTCTGAACAACTTTGTATGCCCCATCACACACGTATAGCTGTTTACTCATGTTGGATATTAATGTCTGTCATGAGTAGTCCTACTGTAACCAGGGGGACTATTTCCTCAGAGAGGTACTACTCAACATGAGTAAGAACATTACAGCTTCAGAGAGGGTGAAGATGTGCAATGAGACCAAAGGCCAGCATCTCTCCAAAAGGACAGATCACTGCCTCTCTGATACTCTTGAAATCTGGTTGACATCACTGTGTCAGCAGCGCTCTCTCTGGACATGGGGCCAGATCGGACGCCCCAGGCATCCTCAGGACACAGTTTTAATCTTTTTCAAGAAGTCCCCTGAAAGACAATTGCCAGACACCTCCCTTCCACTGCCCTCCATGAAGGGCCTCAGACAGAAAGCTGTCTCTTACCAAAAAAGCAACTCCTTAAAGCCAGGGGAAGGCTTCCTGCAGCAAGGTGCCTTTACTCCCCAAGCTGCATCCACAGCCATTTTAAGCCGCTTTTCCCTACAGGTGTACTCCCAAGCACTCCATCCAAAACACAGAGGCATCAAAGCGCAGCAGCTGACTGAAATCAAAAGTGATATCTCAACCATCTGTTTAAAAATGTGAGGCCATTGACTCATTAGTTTCATCTAACTCTACCAGCACAATAAAAAAACCGCACGCCTTCTGGAGAACAATATCAACAGGCGTGGGAGGATAATATCTCTGCAAGGTGGGGTGGGATGCTGCAGTTAAGAGCAACTCTCAGGATTTGCACTGAGCTCTTGTCAGGTCAAAGCTGCTGTAGGTTGGCACTTGCCTTGGTTATATTGCGGTCTGGGCCATTCCCTTCCCCAGCAATGGGCAGTTTTCTTTGGGTCCTCTCCTTTGACTGGGGTTTTGGTGACATAAAGCCGGGTGGAAGTTTGTGTGCTTCTACCATTCTATTTTAGAGCGCTTCTTAAGCAATTAGGTTTTGAGCTGAAGTTGAGCAAAATTACCCAAAAGCAAATGTAAGCAGCAACCTCTCCCACCCTCTCTTTCATCTGTCCCAGCCTCATCTGGCAAGTCCCGATTATCTGGGCTTGTAGTAATTCTGGGGGATTACTCACAGGCCGACCAGAGCTGCTTGCCCAACTTTTCCAGACAAGGAGGAGTGAAAGCTGGTGAAGATTAGTTTAACAGAGTGCGCCTCAGTTCATGGAAGCTGCTGAAGAAAACATAAATAAAGAGGGAAATCAGACCTCGGTCGAGTTCAACATTTGAAAGTTGAAGTCTCCTGCTTATGAGCTCACCACGCTCTGCTGAGCAAGTGGAAGGAAAACATTTTCTCCCCACAGCGTGACTTCAAGAAAGGAAGTTGTGTGGGCAGAAGGACTGGGGTGACTCTAAATACAGTGATGTCTCCTTCCCCGGCACACAGGCTTAGGAGCACTTGCTTTCTTTCAGTTGGGGAAATGTCAATGGCAAGATGTAGGGAGAAAAATATTCAATATCTCCTGCTTCAGGGACATTTTTTTTCTACAGCCAATTATGACTCCAGCCATAAACTTTTTATTGCTACCTCTCATGCAGTTTATTTATTGTAACTTCCTTTTTTTGAGTGGGCTGTTTATTTTTAAGCAAGTGTTGTTACATTTTTCACTAGATTACTAATAGCCACGTGCTCTGGCTGCTGAAGCTGAATAAGCTGATGTAACTGTAGGTCAGGATCTTAGCTTCTTCCTTAGCCTGTCCCTAAAGTAAATACACAGAGGATGAACCCAGGGTTTTCTCTAAGAGCCCGATGTACTTTCCACTTGGAAGATAAGGCAGAGTCCCACTTCCAGCATGGCCACCAGGCCTCTAGGGTGCAACAGTTGGGACTGAGACTTAAATTAAGTGAAATCTCTACCCACCATCAACAGGGCTTTGCAAAGTGCAGGGTTAAGACAGAATTTTGCATTTTAAGTTACTTTTGCATCAGCCCCCTTGTTTCTGCTGCAGCTAACAATAATTCCAGAATTTCTCATCTCAACAGCTTTGGAGACTTCTTTGCAAAGCCTTAGCAGGAGATTTACCACACTCTCTGGCTCAGCTGGCAGCATGGTATTGCAGCATACACCCAAACACCCTCCTGGCATTGGCATTTGGGGTGCTTTGGGGCTTCCTTGGTCCAGCAAGCCCTTGCCTGCATGACCTGGGCCATCTCAAAGCTCCTCCTCCCCAAGAATCTCCGCCCTCCAGGTATTTTGTCCTGCTGAGAGTTTCCAACAAAGTTTTGGGTTTGTTTTTTTTTTTTGGTGTGTGGAAATGAGGGAATAAAACTGCCTTCCTCTCATCAGAGGAGCTTACTGGAAGCACACATTCCTGGACAGGCCAAACAGCCCTGGGCTGCCCTTGCTGGGTGCAGAGCGAGCCTTGTTGAAAAACAGTTGCGACAAGCCGGCTGCTTTGGGTGTATCCTCACACTCGTCCGCACTTTGCTCTTGGGCATTGTGCAAGATGGAGCAGGGCCAAGGCCCTCTGAGCATCGCCAGCTTAGGAGACAGCCCATCTCTCCCTGCCCAGGGGAGCTCACCAAAAATACTCCATCTGCTCATCAGGCTGCTGAGGGACCTGGGTGTTAAACACCTCCACTCCTCCCAGGGAAAATATTTTAAGACGACAATATATGCCTACTAGTGATTTTTAGGTTATTTGTGTTTGCAGGTCTCGCTGCGGTAAAATGTCCCTGTCCTATCAGGGACAGCATTTCCCCGCTATTTTCAGTTGCTGAGGTTAGTCCAAGATGTGTAACCCAAATTTTCAGGTGCTTGGTGCATCTGTCTGGCACCTCCTATATATTTACTGAAAACTGAATTTGTTTTCTCTTGTTCAAAGTGAAGATTATTGGGATGAGTATACTCCAAATTCCTCTGAAGCCAAAGTTTTGGGATGGGCTTTGAAGCCAATATGCTTTGGATCAAGTCTTTAGCACATTGCTCAATTTTCCATTCTTTTGCAGGAAAACACTTTACCAGTTACAGGGTGGAAAAGGGCAGCAGAGAGGTTTCCAGACAGCTCCCAGCTCAGCCCAGCAGTGTCAGTCCTCTCATTAACCACCTCACTGAGTGCCATTACAGCCACCATCCGAAGGCTGGTCTGTCCTATAGCTCTCAGATGCAGAGGTCACATCTAACTTCCCCCCTTTATCAGATCAAATCAGAGGTTTTGACCAAATTCCATAATTAGGGCAGAGGTATTTCCCTTTACTACTTTCCACTTGAAATGCCACAAAGGCTCTGTGGAAACTTGACATTTCCTATTTTAGCAAGACAGATTAATATTCAAGTTTGTATTTTGCTCAGAGAACGAGCTTAACTGTTCGGTAAGGAGCACACGAGCTGTTGCACTGAGCAACTTGTCTTAATATTTGTGTGATTTATAGCTCTGTGGTCACTGTCTAAGTCTTAGTGTCCATGTTTAACCCCAAATCCTAGAGGGAGCTGAGATGGAGCCTTTAAATCCAATTTTTTTTACTGCGTTCAGTTGCAAGAAAGTAGCTCACATCCAAGTACTGACAAAGCTTCCTTTCTAAATGAGGGGTGCAAACCGTTTCTCAGTGTTCCTGTCATTAGCTGTGGGCACATATCCCCACCCGTAACGACCTGGGGAGTCTGCGGGAGCCCAACGCTCCTTGTCCAATATCACAGCAGCCCAAGGCTGCCGCTGCCGTTCGGCACCGTCTGCAGCAGATGGTGCTGCCGGCTCGCCCGGAGCCTGCTGCGCTTCCCACCCTCCCCGGAGATCACTGGTGCCTCCTGCAAAGGAGTTATGATGGGGAAGGGGCCCAGAGCACGATGCCTCCCACCCATCTCTGTGTTTGTCACCCATCACAGGGCCCTCCGGCACTAGCTACATCCCTGAAAGCCTCCGGCTAGCAAGCTGGCCGGGCACAGGGAGATTTTTAGGACGCATCAAAGAAAACATGCACAGACCATTTATTTGCTAACATGTGTAGGATCAGTTTTGGGAGTGAAAAAAAGGTTTTCTTATACAGATGCAAAAACACTTAGGATCCCATCCTTAAAAAATAATTACTTTTGACCTGATGTTTTCCAATTTCCAATCAGAGATGCTGCCATGTGCTCACTTCTAATTTAAATACAGCACCACCTTTTTCCCCAGTCAAAGCAGGGATTTAGGTCTTTCAGAAATGCTAGAAGAGAAGTTCATTTTCTGTATGAGATTGCCTGGGCTGACTCCTTGCCCCTTGGACTGCTCCATCACCCTCGGCTCAGGCCATGTCCTGGGGCAGCTGCAGCCTCCATACAGGTGACAATTTTTTTTCCAGCTCAAGTGGAAATAGTCAAAATGACCCCACGAGTTTCACCAAGTCAATATCTGAGAGCCTAAATTCCTCACCACATAAAGCAACATTTCAGTTCTAAATAATAAATGAGGTAGAAATGTACAGCTGGTTTAGAAAGACCAAAGAGACAAAGCATTACAACATCTACTTCAAATTACCTGCTGTCACTGAATTCATAAAAAGCCTTACCTTAGGATCAATTGGCAAATCCCACTTTTCTGTAGCATAACTCCAAACCCAGGGCAGCTGTCTCCCAGCCTCAGAGGGACCTGCAGTAACCATTTGATATATACTTTTAATATTAGCCAGCTTCGGTACCGCAGCAACCAAGTTCCACCCTAGGCTGGTCCCCTCCACCAAACTATCTGGCTCAAAGTTAATTTGGGCAAGTCTCTGTCTCTGACTGCAATTATATATATTAAGATTAATATATTATATTAAGATTAAAGATTATATATAATATATATTATTTTTCATATATATAATCCTATCCCAGTCATTTGGGGTAGTAAGGCCCAAGCAGAGGAGCAAGATTTTAGGAATATTGTTCCTAAGCCATTCAGATTTCTGAGGAGCAGACATAGCATTTAACACGCAGTTTGCAGCTCCCAGGGAGCAAACACACGCCGCAGAGCAGTGGCTGAACGTGCCAGTAGCAGGTTACTGTTTACCAAGCAGATGATTTCCACATCACTTCCTGCATGGCTTTAGAGCCGTCAGGTGCAGCGTCAATGGTATTCAGTCTTATCATAAGTCTCTCTGCCTAGCACAGACTCTGGAATAGACCAGTTGCAGAACAATGACAGAAGTCCCCAGAGCATGAAAATTCTCATTTGGGGTGAAGATTTGCTGAATTCCCTTCCAGCCTAGCAGACCTGTCTGCGACCTGATCCGTGCACCGAAGCAGGACCCCGCTGAAGTGCAGCGAGCCTTTCTGCCTGTGCAAAGCACCTTTCAGCACAGGGGATTCAGTCAGCATTGACTGATGAACAGGTAGTTGCTGGCCCATAACAGGATTTAGGAAAAATTTTCCATGCCCCGTATTACTTTCATCTATGTTACTAAATCAAATTCACCTCTCATCTGCACTGATCAGATTACAAACCCCGGCACAATACCAGGGTACACAAAGCAGAAGACATGGTGCTTTGGCTCATGCTTGTGACATTCCTTTTGCAGATAAATGACGACTCTAGATTTACGGCCATGCCCTCTCCTTCCCTAAGCAAGAAACAGAGAGGATTTGGTACTTCATCAAAATATGCCCAGGCTCTCCTGCATAATTCCTTGTGGCTTAGAGCGTTCAGGGTAAATGATGAGCCCTGTCTTTCACCAATTCATGTCATTGCTCATTCCATATTAGCACCAACCTTATCCTGGAAGCAGGCAGGCAACAGCAGAGAAAGGGATGTATGCCTGCAGGGACTGAGCTCAAGCCATTAACCAAGTAGCTGGATTTAGGGTCTGGGGAGACAAAACCAGCTCCAGCAATGGGTACATAACCTCTGCCAGCCTGCCAGGGACAGCCAAGCGCAGCAGGGAAGGTCTTTGATTCCCCAGCAGATATGCTGGCTGGATGTATTTGGACATACCCATTCTGAAATGCAAGAGCAGCCACACACTGGGAAAATAAATGTGATCTCTATGCAAGTGTTATTTGAGAACAGCGACTTTAATATTTAAAGCATCCCTGGCTGCAGGTGCAGCACACTAAGTTATCAACATTTTATATGGTACCCAGTGAGCTGATGTTGACCCTAAGGCTTAATTTAGTAACAAGATTACTCAGAGAAAAATAATGTACTGAAAACCTTTACGGGACAAGGAAATATGCCAAAAGTAAACTTGGCCAGTGTACTTAACAGATAGAAAACCATTTGTTTCTTTTTGAGAACTTAATTAAATTTCCCATGAATTCATTTGTAATAACAGTAATAAGTACCGTATATGGAAATCTTCAGTGAGCTGCTAGCAAGGTAATTTCCTGAGTTTGGCTTCTATCTTAATAACGTCCAAAGCCAGCTAGATTTTAAAATACAGCTGGTATGCATTATTCCATTCAGAGTATGAGGGTGTGCATGGACTTATTTGTGAGCCTGGGTGTGTAAAATGAATGACTTTGGTGCTGCTCGACACCCAGTTTTATTGCCTGTAGAACGATGCTTGATCATATTGTGAAAAGCAGTAAGGAGAGAGTTAACATCATTTCTTCTGTTTAAGAAAGCAGCCTTCGGGAGGGCAGCATACATACCTTACACACGCCGACATGCTCCTTCAGCGCTCCTTGGATCACTGTCAGTAACTGGGAAGGGGGAGGCCTTGAACTGAGCCACCTGGAACCAAGCAGGGCAAAACGCAAAATGAGAGGGAAGTTGGAAGGGGAAGAACCACCTCTTCTCATCGAGAGACACACACATGATTTGCAACCCTACCTGCTTCTCAGAACTTTTTCTGTGCTTCACATGCACAAACATGGTAAAAATCAGCAGCTAACTGGCAAAGGAGAAATGGTCATCACTGACTAAGGTTGGTGACTGTATGGAGGAAGGAGACTTGCTCTCAGAGGATGAGCTCCATCAGGGGATGGAAGGTGCTCTCTCCAGCAGCTGCATGTGGTGCACACTCAGACTCCAAGTGCTATTATGGGAGCTGTAATTAAAACACGGACAAGGCTTCTAAAACCTTAACCTCCCTGCCATCAATTTTGGATGGTATTAAATAAGTATTTCAGTCCTTACAGAGGTAGGGTAAGTCACAGTACAAACAGACACCAGCGATTATCTTGGGGCACGAAGCTGAAACGAAGCGGGTGACAACAGTTGTGGCAACAGAGTATGAGGTCGCTCTTTGGAAGTGCCACAGGAATGCTGGGGGAGAGCCCAGTGATGGAAAATGCAGAGCAGCCATCTGCCATGGAGGGTGCCAATGCCTCCCCTCACACCCCAGGCAGGAGCACTGTGTAAATAACACAGAAGCAGAGCTCCTGCCCAGAGAGTGCAGCAACCCAAGGATAAATTAAAGCCCATTTCAATCACTTAACTGATCCTCATAGACTTCAGTGAGATGCAGACACAAGTGCCTGACTTGTGTCAACTTGCATTAACAAGTGTCAGACTTGATGATCTTAAAGGTCTTTCCAACCTAGACAATTCTATGATAAGTGGGAAGGATGTCCAGAAATCCCCCAGGGGATTAACCCTGCCCTCAGCAATGCCCGCTACCAAAGAATTCACATACCTCAGAAGGAAGCAATATTATATTTTTCATCATGAATATATGATGCCAGATCTTCTGCTTGCTGAGAAGCTTCCTAAGCTCACACAGTGACTCCATTCAAAAGCTAAAGACCTGGCAGCATAGCCACTTCATCCATAATCTCCTTTTTACAGTTAAGCCCACCCTCCTCAGGTGGTAAGGCAGCTGCCTCAGGGGTTGGCTTGCAGATCAGGGTCTCCTTAGAAGCAGAGGGGGAGAATCCCAGCAGGATCTTCTCTCTGAGTCACCCACTCCTCCTGAGGCATTGCAGGATGCCAAGACACCCAGTGCCACCAGTGTTACAGGACACGGCTGCTCTGTAGAGCACCTCTCCCCAGCCCTCCCCACGCTATACACCCCTAGGCAGCCTACTCAGAACCCTGCCCTGCTCCTGCCTGCTAAAATACCCTGCCCTCAGCACTAGCAAATGAGAAGGCACAGCGTGTTCTCATTAACTAGATAATCACTCCATTAGATTTTACGGGTCTCCAGCTTTCCAGGGATGCCATGGCCTTGATTATCCCACCTGCCCAAGCAGTAGTATTCTGCTATGAGAAGCCCAGGGAGAACCCCTCTGATGATGGGAGTAGATCTGCTACACCTCAACATCCTTCCCCCTCCACTGGGGGTTTTGCTCTGAGTATGAGATTTGTTCTTGGTTTAGAAGTTTTATTGCTGCCCCGCTATTCTGTGGACATTTACTCAAGAGTCTTTAAAGCTTCCTTTACCTAAAGGCAGCACGCCCACAGTGGTAACCTCTGATTTTGCTGTGACTTCTGTGCTGAGGTGTCACCAGTGACAGCTTCAAAGCAGAGTGTGAGACCTGGGATGCAGCGAGGATCTCTACCGCATGTTAATGACTTGCAAAATTAATATAAAGAATTCCCTAATGAAACCAGAAGCTTGAGCCTGCACTCGTGCTCAGGAAAAAGCTCCCCGCCACCCTGCCTGTCCCTGTCCCACTGCAGTGCAGGGGTGGCTGTGGCTCAGATGTCCCCTGCCTCCTCTGGGTGATCTCCTGACCCTCAGCGGTTGGGGGGAGCTGAGCTGGTGGTGCGGGACCACTGCCAGTCCTCAACTTTCTGTTGTTCAGCCGAGCTCCCCATCCATTGGATTCCCTGGACCGCTTTGGCAAGTCCTTCTCATAACACAAACTTCATCGCAAGGCCTCCTTGCTGAAGCATTACCCAATATTTCTTGTTTCTTAGATCATCTAGGTGAAACTGGGAGAGATTTTCCACGCTGGGAAGCTCTGCTCTGAGCCGGTTTCCTTCGCCCTCCCTGCCCATTCCTGAGGAGCAGCGGCTGCAAAGGGCTGGCCTTGGGAAAGCTGCCCTCATGCCAGGGGCAATATTCCCTTACGCTGAGTACATCCAGGCTCCAAAGAGAAATAATGCTTTTATGAGCAAGAAGCAACCAATAAGCCCACAATATTTAATGGCCAAGAAAATGATCTAAACAAAATTGCCATAGGATATCACGAAAGCCCAACCTGCTCCTGTTAATTTGTTCGTAGAAAGCAGTGCATGTAACCAATACAACCACAAAATGAACAGGAGCTTAGCAAAGATTTTGTGCAAAAGGGACCCTTTGCATTTGACATGCTCTGTCACATTGAATTTTAATTACAGCTCCCCTCTGGTGCTGGAGCGGGAGGGGAATGCTAATGAGGTGCAGGAGAGGCAGCACCGGGAAGGGAGCAGCGATGGGAATCTCCAGCCTCGTGCTCGCACAAAGGGCCAGATCCCCAACCTGGTGGCAGAGGGCAGCTAATACGGATGGAGTCAAAGTGCAAATCTGGCTGGTTTCGTTCCCCCTTTAGCTCCTATGATTTCACCCCAAGTGCCGGGCTACTGGTTGGATGAAAACACATTTAAGCAAATTCAATGTATTGAACCATTTGTGGGGTAGAGCCCACTGTGACAAGAAACCCACTGAAGGAAACCAGGGTTCATTTGAACAAATATGACCACAGATCACTTCTCTAATAAATAGCAAGCCCTGGCTTTGAATTATTATGATGTCAGAATGCTGCGTGCTCAATTTTATGTCTATCAGGATTCTGTCTGTCACGTTTTATAAAAATGCCTTTGGGAAGCATCACTCACAAAACGTTGTGTTGCCAGCGTGGGTCCGTAGCTCAAGTAATTCTGGCAGTGGCCACGTGTAGGCTCCTTGCATGGAATAGGTGTTATACACACACTTAATGCTCCAAAACAATTACAGGCACCGTCAGTAACATCCCTGCTGTCCTCTGCCTAGAAGGAGAGAAAATGTCTTAATCAGATGGTGATCATTAACTATGTGCCAGGTATTAGTGCAGCAAAAGCTTCAAAATATGTGGGCTGCGGATATATATCTCAGCTAAAGGTAAATGGGACATTAGGGGTCCGTGTAAAGAGTCAAGAAAGGACAGAGTGAATTTGGAGTGCAAAACCCACTTTCAAAACCTGTATAGATATTTACAGGCTTCCTGGAGTATTACGTCTCCTCCAGGTCTAGTGAAGTCAGTCAGAGACATTCATGGTATTCAGCTGGGCATCCCGTGCCTTCTGAAGGTATTTCAGACCTCATCTTGCTTTCACCCCCTGAAAAAAAAAAAGAAAAAAAATTTATATTTCACAAAATGATCAAAAGTACCTCTTCGTATTTCTGTTAGTACACTATTCAAACATCAGCTGGCCTTTGCAGAAATGCAAAGTCTGCTCATCAGGACGAACGGCTAATCTACGCAGATCGCGCGGCAATTCATAAAATCCTCGGGGATCAGAACAAAGGCTCTCACAGTGCTTTTGTTGTAAGAGTGTGATCTATTCCTGGGGGGAAATTCTGTGTTATATTGCTGTCTGCTTGCACAATAGAAAGATGTTTTTCCTGCATTATTGGGGTTAGTAATGCAATGTTTGCTATTTCATCACTATATACCCCTGCCAAAAGAATTTGTGTTACCTCACGCCCTATTGAAAAAAATGGAGTTGCTTGGGGAGAAAAAAAAGACTATATTTGACCCAGTGAAATAAATCAGACAGGAGTTTTATAAAATGAAAATACCGTTTAAAGCTATCAATTACCTAGAAACAGCAACACATGTTGCTGTGTTCCATTCTTGGCTTCTGTAGTTTCTATAGTTTATTGTCTATATTTTTTATAGTTTCTATAGTTTATTCTCACCCTCTTTTTCTGTCTTTCCATTCCCCTATTGTGTAAGTTACAATTAGCTCATTTAAAATTTCCCCGTGGATAAATGTGGCTGGTTTATGCCACTTAACAGAAGCATAAGATAAGGTAAGATCTGTATCTTCCATGTTGCAGCAACATTTCTTTTAACCACAGAAGGAGCTTCCTTCACTTTAGCACTGAAGGTTCATACTCTTTTTTTTTCAGCAACATATCTTTCTGCCTTTTGCTGGAGGAGGACACTATCAGTAACGCAGCAACACAGGAGAGGATGAGCAGCCTCATTCATGAAGGATCTAGAAATTCAGGGTGGGCAACTAAATTATTTACCATAATATTTCTTTCCTAGGGTAGAAAACATGCCCAGTCAGTTTTACATATTACAAGATTTGGGGTTTATATTTTGCATGAAAAAGTCTAATGGAATATGGAGGGTTGATAAAGTCCTTAAAAAGGGCTGACAAATTTCACAGAGCAAGAAGAAGCTAAACTTAAATTAAAAAAAAAGTCATGAATCATTTATTCCTCCCTCACGTAAATTTTTGAGGGTGGTTTTCAATACTCTGATACGAAAGTAGAAGAGCTCCTGGCATGGTTCAACATGTGGCTGCATTGATATAAGGGCACAAAGGCCAGCTGGGAATGTCTCCCGATTACAGAAGTATGTTTCAAAGAGATTTAAAGTAAAATATACTCATCCTTCTACATATTTCTATGTGGGTTTATATCTAACTATGCTATATTAATGTATATTTACTTTCCCCAAGCTGCCTGCTCGGCAGCGTGGGCAGCCCCAGGCCAGCCCGTACGGCTCCAGGCAGGCTGAGCTGCTCTGGCTCACCAGCACAGCTTTCATGTGAACCCGGCTACTCCCAGGTTACTCAAGGAGTGAGAAAGCTGAGCCCTAAAGAATGGAGCCGATGCCCCTCCATATAGCAAAATGCAAAACATCTAATTCTACAGCTGTGATCGATGCTATTTTCTCCTCCAGTATTTCACAGGTTTCATGTTTATAGCCTATCTGACCAGGCTCTGAGCATCCACCAGCCGTCAGTGCAAGAGGGAAACTGAGCCTTTAAGTTAGCACGAATTCCTGTCAGGCAAACCGCTAATTCTTCCCTGATTAAGCTTGGCAGATGAAGCTGAATGAAAACCATGTTGTGTTCCATCCAGCATTTCAAGGGGTCTTTGTTAAATCAGAAATAAGTACTTTAATCTGTGTAAGGAGATATTTTAAGCACAAAACTGTGTCTGGAAAGTCAAATCCTTTATGCATCCCTCAGGCACACGAAGAGATCCCCCCTGGCAGAGGAGGAGAGTACTGAAATCTCCTGTAGCAACTGGCCGCTAGCAACAGTAACAAACAGTCTGTTGTCCGATTATTTCAACTTTCTGAATTATTCTGAGAGGCAGAGAGAGCGGGAGGCTGACTGTGCACGGGGTTCAAATTTTGCACCCTGAAGGGCTCAAGCCTTAGCTTGGCTGGAGACAGAGAAGGTCATGGACTTGATACCTTTGTGCCTCGGTTTCCCTTCCCCAAAAGAGGAATAGAGTTTCGTTTCTGTTCTCACTCCCATATGGGATGCAGAAGTGCAGGGAAGTGGATAAACCAGAGGCCCTATGTGAGTCAAAACTATTGCTTGTACATATTTGTGCTGCATTTGCAAAGAATCCTGTTGGCTTAAGTCGGAATAAAAAGTTGGACAAATGCTTCCTGGCATCTTGAATGAATGGGCTTAATATTTCAGTTGTTTTTACATTTTGAAACAAAAAAAGTGAGGTTATTTCCACTAAAATGGTCTTGAACAGCTAGGCAGCTTCACAAGATGAGGTTTTTGGGCCACTGCATTAGGGATAGCAGAGCTTACACCTATGCTTTTGCTGTGCAGTCGCTGGAGCACCCACCTGTGCTGGAGACCCATGTGAAAACGAAGCAGACCCGAGTGTTTCTGCAGCTTGCAAATGGCCAGTTCTCTTCCATCCACCCCTTTCTGAAGTCTGTCAGTGTGGGGAATTATCAAAGTTCACCTTCTGAAGGAAAAACTTCCCACCACCCTCAAACTTGCTATTACCCTTCCTCATTTACTGCATTTCTCCTTTTATTTGGATTCTCTGCTTGGTTTTCCCCCCAGTGCTGCCTAGAGCGGAGAGGAGCTATATCCCCATGCCCCTCGGGGAGCTCCCTCCCTCCCTCCGGCCAAGGGAGAGGCTTGAAAATCCCTGCAAAGTGCTCAAGTATCTGCTTTTGTGCAATAAAAAGATTACAGTAGAAGCAGATAACATTTTTACTTGGTACCTGTGATGCACATTACCAAATGCCTCTGGCAACATCGTGAGCTGCTGTTTGTAATGGAGGCTTACTCTACAAAAAAAATAATGGATTTCATCCGCTCTGGTGCCCGGAGGGCATGGACCTACTGCCTTAATAGAAATTAGATCTATACGGCCCTTGAAACACCTGGCTTGGTTTACCCTCAAATGCCACCAAAATATTCACATTTAATTGGGAAACTGTCAACACAAATGTCAAAATGCCTTACTGTGAGAAACAAGGGCAATTTATTTTAAAATTAACTACTCAATTGGTTTTAATCTAAAAAGCAATGCGCTGACTCCATCGTGACAGGCTTGCTCATTTTTCATTTGTGTTGTCTTATTATGCAGGATTCCATCAAATGATGCCATTTTCTCTCCCCACAGCAAAGCCCAGGAAAAAAATATACTCTTCTAAGCTAGCATTTTATGTGTAGGACTTGCCCAAAAGCCAGAAAGCCAGAATAATATAGTAGTGATGAATAATACATAGCCAAAATGGATTGGTCATGCATAATCTGTTGGGTTATGAATCTCAGCTTTACGGCTCTTCTTTACAATCCTTTCTATTTTGTTGGTTTCATCTGACAAGGTTAAAAATGATCTTGTAACCCCCAAATGGCATTTTCTTCTCATTGGACCATATGATGTGTTTGACCTTGCATCCAACACACTCTGCCATGTACATGCAGCTTGTGATTTGACCCTAGGATGGACTTTACAAACCAGAGAATAAAATATGCTGCTAAAAGCATCCTTTTGATGCTGAAGGGTGAGGGATGTAATGTTTGGGCATCTGGATTAATGGTATCCCACTGTCAAGAAAGAGCCAAGCATGGGGAAGGAGTCCACAGGCTTTCCTTGGAGAAAGAGGACGTCAGTGGGAAACTGCATTTTGAAATGAAAAGTGAAAACAGTTTTAACTAAAACAAGATGGAGCTGATGTGAAAATCCAGCTGAGGAAGCCTGCTAAGCAAACCCGGTTCAGAGGAGAGTGAAGCCATGAGGTGCTCAGGCTACATCAGGCACGTTGCTGTGTTTTGGAATCAAATACTTTCACTTTTGGCATAAATATTGGGGAGGAAGGTCTGAGTTTTATTTTAAAAGCCCTTAAAAGGAAGAAGTTCTTTTGGTTTCAGTGAAACATCCAGTCTTGACAGAACACTTTTACCAACTTGGCTCCAGCTGCTGAACCAGAATGTTCTGAGAAGGCAAAGCTGGTCCCTGCAAAAGACGCAGCTGCCCCAGGCTCCCATCACCACCCCTGCTGCCTCTGCACCATCTGCTGTGGCCCGAGAGGATCCTTTGCAGTGAAGGAACCCAAGGCAATAGGCTAACACGTGCCTTTTTTCCTATCGTGCTGTCAAAAGTAGAGCACCAAATATACCAACAGCAATCCCACCCCCCCCCCCGCCCCAGGAGCCTTGTCATTCTTATAAAATCATTTAAGCACATTATAGCAATGTCAGTGCCTTCTGAGATGGGTAATGTCTTGCTTTGTGTAATATGTCAGAGCAGAAAACAATTATAATATAGCACATGCCGTCACAGCTGGAGGTCACCTGGGTATCGCACGCAAGGCTTATTGCTAAGCTTCCTTAAGATGCACAATCTGAGATGTAAGAAAATGTAACATATTGGGAAAAAAAAAAAAGCCAGTGCTCTCTGTTGGCCTCTTTCTTGAGGATGAAAAGAAAAACGCACAAAGTGCAGAAGAAAATTACTTCAAGCAAGTGACCTAATTGCAGAAGAATTCAGGTGCTTGTGCTCTCCATCACCCTTAAAAACACAAGAGGAAATCTGATAAGAAGAAGAATGGCATTACTGTAATTTGATGGTAACTTGACGGCTGGCCCCAGCCCATCTCTCTTTGAAGTCAATGGAGAGATGACAATTTCATTAAGTCAGTGACAGTTTCATGAAGTTCTGGTGAAAGACATTGCTTGTTTGCCCCTGGTTTAAACCATAGCATGGATCACAGTTCTGTAAGTGATTCACAGCGTGCCGAAGGATGTGTTCCTGACACAGGTATGGAGGTACCGCGTAGCTCATGGTGACATATGACTTCCTTGATGAGCTGTTACTTTGACTTTTTTTCACTATTAAATCACTCTATCAGAATATGGCTCTTACAGGCATATATAATCTAAATGAGCCCTTATTGCAGCGAGGGTTGCTCAGGGAAGTGAAGGGACCTTTCTCCTGGCTGCCTAACGGAGCGCGTGTGGGAGCTCGGACCACCCAGTACCGAGCAATGCTTTTAAATTCACCAAGAAAATTGGACCAGGCTTATTTTACCCCACATCCATCTCATACAAGGTTAAACACTCCCGATGACTGCAACTGCATCTGTATCTCATCATGGTTTTATCTGGAGGGAAGATGTGGAGTATCAGGCGTTTGGGTGATACTGCACCAAGGCACCCACCATCTGAAAAGCACTCAGCACAGCCCGAA
Organism: Gorsachius magnificus; assembly: GCA_034008185.1. Taxonomy (NCBI): domain Eukaryota; kingdom Metazoa; phylum Chordata; class Aves; order Pelecaniformes; family Ardeidae; genus Gorsachius; species Gorsachius magnificus. The sequence continues at coordinate 6,043,850 of CM067090.1, forward strand.
ACTGGGTCGTCTTCGTTACTTAGCGAAGTCTGCTCCTGGTGGCTTCTCAACACAGCTGCAAGGAGATCGTACCAGGACAGCAGACTGAAGGGGGAATGAATAGAATGAAGGGAGAATAAATGAAAAAAAAAACCAAACCCTCTTCATCACAAATAACTATTTCCCATGATTGCTGGCATTCGGTTTGACCCTTATATAATAGGGTTCCTAATCTGCAGTGTGATTAAAATAAGCAGGAGATTAAAATAAAGAGATGGGCAAGCAAAAAGGTGAAGAAGGCAGAGAAACTCACTTTTTGAGTTTTATCTCTGATGTGAAGAAATTAGGATTTGAGAAAACACTCCTGGATAATTGCTGGGAGAGGAGGTAGCGTTGTATTGCTTTGATAGGAAAGGAAAAGGGACATCTGCACCTTGGAGTTGGCTTTTAGTCATGTTTTTAAGGTCATCTTTTCAAAAAAGTCCATTGATTTAAGATATTGAACAAGCAAAGAGCTAAGACCTGAATTTAAGGTAAGATTCTACAGTCTCAAAACAGTGAAACCAAAGAAGAGTGACCAGGCTGGACCATGCTAACCCCTGTCTGCTCTGGTTACCGGCTCTGAGAAATAGCTGTAATCCTCACCTGGACCTCAGCGGTCCTCTCAGAATTAATGTCTGGAAAGGATTTGAAAGATTTATTTAAACTTCAGTGTCATGTACAAACTGAGGCCAGGAAATGTAGACAAAACATAAGGAAAATAATGAGGTTCTTTCAGGAGTATTTCTATCACTAAGTCTTTGATTTAATTATTTGCCTGATTCCAGAATACAACCCAGAAACCACTTCAGATGCAAGCTATTCAGTAAGCAGAAGGAATTGTGCACAATTTTGATGTATTGATTAAACTGCCACTGAATGATTTGAGATGAAGATCGAATACTCTGAAAGTAATAAGATATGATTGAAGCCGAGACCTTCTATGAATTTGAATGGGCAGCTTTTTCTGCTACACTGCTATCATTTATCAGAACACCAGTAATGTTTATTACTTTAAGACTTACAGCTCGCTGGCTAGATTCAGACAAAACCAAAGCTGCACAGGCCAAGCAAACCCTTTTAACTCTTAGGAATTTAAAGCCGGACAAGGCAAAGCGTATGAAAAATGCAGCATAGAAAATCACTGCTACTGAGCTCACTATGAGACTGAAGACACCAGCGCAGAAGCAGCAGGGCCTTTCTGGACCAGCTAATCCCAACCTGGGGTACGTGTCCTTCAACCCCGCCTGCTAGTCCATCCCCAGCCCTCCCACCCATGGGCATGGACCATCTTCACAGCACCCAGCTCAGCACCAGGAGTCCACGACTCTCCTCTAGACATCGCTAGAAAACCATGAGCAAATTACTTCAGAATGGAGGAAGATGGTAACCATTATAATTTAAAATATTGTTCCACCCAGCCTTTTGCTGGCCATGCTCCCAGCTGCACCTCAGTGGCTGGGGCAGACCCCGTTCCCCCTCAAATCTTGTATTTCCCATGCAGGGCCAGAGAGAGATGGAGGTTTGTGTCCTTAAAGCATCTGACAGCTAAAATTCACAGAAGGAGTTACGAACTGCAGCCATTCGAGACTCATTTTTTATCTGAAAATATTCTGGGTTTCAATTTTCTGTGCTCTTTTCCTTCCTCCTATGGAGTTTTCCTAACAACTTTCCCTTTCCAATTTCGGCAGAACCCAATAACCGCGATTCTGAGCACTCTCTGAACTAATTACACAGCTCCTCTCTCAATAATGTAATCTCTGCTAATAATTTATTAAATACGCTTGAGTCATCAGACCAAAAGGGTCGTACAAAGATAGTGACTATGGAATGGAAAATGCGTTGGTCAGGTTGCTTAATGAATTGCAGATGCATGCTCACAACTTGGAAAAACTGAAGCACATCACATTTTGGGGGACAATAAAGCCTTGAAGTGCATTATGGATTTATGACCACAAGCAAAGCTATAGCATAAAAAAAAATATTGTCATTACCTAAATATGTAAATATGCCAAGTATTCAGCATGTGAGAGAAAAGCGTCGCTATTTGTCAAGTCTTATAAGCTATTTGCAAACTAATGTAAATTAACTCTCCTGCATTATATGATCATGGAGCATGCAAAGAGCAATTTGTTCTTCAATAGCGCGACTGTGGAGTTATGATTTAGGGGTCTTATTTATCAGCCCCGCTGGCTCTGGCGGGGCTCAGCAGCCCAGGCTGGATGTTTTGCAGTTTGCATGTCTAGTCCCGAGCTGTGGCTGCCCCCGGCTATTAGATCCATGAATATATGAAGGCAAAACGCTTCTGGAGGAAGACTATGCATTTTTTAGTCAATCCCAAGGGAATTTTAACGGTAAAATTCCCTTCCACAGCTGAAATGTCTACATTGAGAAGCTGTCTCTGTTTCTTAGCAAGTGGAAATTTGCAAGGCGAAGCTGTGGATTTGGAGACTTTGAGGAGGCTCCGTACTCAGCAAGTGCCTGGAGCCTCCCTTCACCTTCCAGCAGCCACTCTGCCAGCCCAGGACAGGTACTTGCTATGAGGAGGGTCTAGGCTTGTTCAGCTCTGGGTAAATTGCTCCAACCATACATTCCTGTTAGTCGTGCCAGGGGTGATGGGGTAGCAAATTCGGCTTCATTGCGGTCCTGTTCTGCTTACTGGAGACTGAGGGGAAAAACACGCTCCCCACGCTCGGATTTGAGGATGAACAGTTTAATGGAGCGCTGAATCCACGTTTCTGACCTTTCACGTCTGCTGGGTGCCCTCCCAGTGACAGAGTGTGTACCCATTTTGACAAATAAAGCTCTAAGGACATAACTTTGCATTATCTAACATCAAAACTAAACATTCTTTCTGTTACAGGCCTGTAATTTATTTAAATTTCTTGCTGAAGCATTACACCATAAAAGCCATAGGCACTGAAGGCCCCAGCTGCCGAGGCAGTCGGGTGTGCAGAAGGGAGAGGTCACCAATATGCTGAGGTGGTCACTGATAACCCATGCCTGGCTTTTGGGGAGCAATCACAGATCCCCCCCTCCCCATCCCCAGTTACTCTTTGCCGTGAGAAAAACCCACTCACTGTTTGCAGTGGGGAAGGAATTTCTGCCTCCTAAACGCAGACAGTGGCCTAACGGGAAGAAATGAAGAGGGTAGCCCTGGTTTGTGCCATCTATAACAGCCCTGGCGTCTACAAACCCATCCTAAAGGAATCACGTCGGCATTTGCCAGCGATGAGCGCCCTGGTAGGAACAGCTCTGCCCAGGACAGTCCCATCGTCCGAAATGAGCATTTGTCGTGCACCCGCAGACTGCGCCGCTCGGCCACGGATTTGCTTCTTAGAGGTCCCCAGGCAAAGCTGGCTGGCTTCACAGATGTTAATTATTTTTGTCGACTGTTAATTAGCTGTCTGCAGTCGGTCATGCCGGAGCGGTGACAGCCTGGGAGCCTCTCCCCTGGCACAGCCCGCCGGCTTTGTTCCCCGTCCCTCCCCTCTCCCCTCCTCAGCTCCCAGCCAGAACATTTCATTTTAGTCACGGTGCCAGAGGCCAGACCCCGGAGGACCTTTGAAATTGAACACGTATGAAGTACAGTGGAGAAGGAGGTGGGGAGAAAAGGGGGGAGAAAGGGGCAATTTCAGCTCCTCAAGCATTCAGGTCGAGAGCTTTCCTGATGCCTCTCAACATACTTTTTTCAGCCGGCCACAAATCATGTCCTCGGCTGTCCAAGGGAACCTGTCTCTATGATGGAAATTTCCACACTTGCCTCGGTTGGTGTCCTTGCTCTTTGTTGTTGCTTTGCTGCCTTCGAGACATTGTAAATGATTGAATTTTTACAGAAAGAAGGGGGTTTTTTTGTTGCAGAAAAGGAAATTCATCCCTGGTTGGCTCAGCTCAGAAATGCAACATCCTGGGTGAATTCTCCTCCCAACATTTGCAGATGCAGGGAAGCAAGAGTTCTTCATTCACCAAAGACTCTGTAGTTGAAGACACCACATCACATAATTTTCAACACAAGAGGTTCATCACAGGACACATTTTCTAGCTGCATTAAGTCTGAATCATATTTCTTTTGTTAGGATGTTAAACAAAAATAAGTGGTTTGGAATTTCAGTTAAACAGCTGTGAAATAGCCTGGGCAAAAAAAAATCACAGGGAATAATTTATTCATCCCTTTCCACCTGCAAATTGCCTGAGAACAGGTTGAGTTCTTACCCAAATGTTACAGTGATTGTTAAAACATTACCAAATTATTTTCACAAATGTTTCTTGCTTGGCAGTTTCCTGGTGACTGAGTCACTATTTAACATTTGAAATTCAAATTCCAAGCCCTTCTGAGGGGCTGCACAGATTGCAGGAGCAGACCCCTGCTCTGCTGGCTGCACGCACCTCCAGCCGCTGTCGCAAGAGGTCTGATGCCACAGCCCCAGCCACTGCTGCTCCTTCGGTATCCCAAAGTCAACACCAGCTCCATCAGCTCTGAAAGCAGCCACCATCGCCCACTCTGCTTCTCCAACCAGCGTCTTTCTGCTGTCTCCCAAGCTTGCACAGTCATCTGCCCAGTTCCCATCAGTCTGGCATGAACGTGGTGATTGCTCTGGCTGTCCCTGCCAGTGCCATCTCTTCTTTTCCCTGGGGCTCCTCAGCGGCTTCTCCCCTCTCGCATTAGCACGCAGGCTTCTCCGGGCAGAGGCTGTCTCTGTAGCATCTGGCTCATGCGGCTCATGGATGTAACTCCTGGGTGCAATGGTGGCACTAGCAATACATAATAACAACAAATCTGAAGTCCCCGTCAGAAGGTACTCTTTCTCCCGTGTTCCTCAGAAACACATCTGCTGGTGCATTCAACCAGAAGCGAACACAAAGGACATGCAAACACACACCAAGCATGCTTGAAAATTCACATGAATATTCATGGCAATGGGATTTTTTGCATTGCTCTCCTTCTGTCATTGATACAGAAATGCCAGCGGGAGGTGGGGGTTGTGGCCATTTAAGCATTCGCTGCCTTGACCACCAGCAGATGCTCTGACGCTTGCGTGTGATGGCCTTTGCTGGTGGCGGTGGCTGGAAAGGACTGGCATCGCTCACAGCTGCCACCACAGCTCTGCTGCCTGTTGCACTCTCCAGCTTGGCAGAGTTGGGCCACTGCATTTCAGAGAGCAAAAACTGAAATGACATCAGCAAAAGAAGATTTTCGAGGACTTAAAATAAGTGGTTTGCATTAAGGCACCCAAGATTTGATGGCTAAGTAGTGTCCTTGCTGAATAAAGCCCTGACAAATGCCATTGGGGGTAGCATCGCTTGGGGCTCTTTGGTAGATGCGGTGTGATGCTGTAGTTACGTATGCTCCTGCCCTTCTACAAATTGGGCAGTTCTGGTCCTAAATGGTTCTTTCTTTTATGCATAAGGCTTCTGTGAGGCCTAACATGTCGCCTTTTACGACAGCTTTTCCTTTGCCCTCTCCCCAGATTTCCCTTCCCTGCTTCCTACAGCAAAGCAGCTATGCCGTGTTTCCAGCACGAGTGCTCCCCGCAGCCCTCGGCGCCATGCTCTGTGTCATCCAATGCATCCACGTCCTCACCCGTGTAGGCTGGAGTGTTTAGTTGTCATTTACAGGCTGTGTGAGGTTTAGAAACTCGGTGATCCAAACGCATGATGGGAATTGCAGGGGCAATCCCTGCTCCATGGGAAAGGATTTTCAGGGCTCCCTGGGATGGGAATGACAGCGCACCCCAGCATCCCGCTTCTCTGTGCGGTGTGGGGGGCAGAAGTGCTTCCTTTCAGCTCCTAGATCACCACTTTTGTGATACCCCAAATGATGCTGAATTACCCCAAAGTGCCGTGTTATACGCTGTGGCCTCTCAGGAGCTGGTTCCCGAGCAGCCTAAGCACGCCTGCAGTGGGGCAACGGGGGAGGCTGCTGGAGGTAACCTGGCAAATGAAGCGGAGATGTTCCCTGGCAATAAACGTGAGGGTGTAAAAATATCTTTACTGTCTGCAGAGCAAACTGAGAAGGGAGAGCAGGGAGCCACCTCACTGCAGCTTTATGCTCAATGAATTGCAGAGAATGAGGGAATAACATTGGAATTAAAAGGCTTTAAGACAAGGTGGAAAGTTGAGCCAGGAAAGCAGGCTGGAAGTGGACGGGTGTTTAAATGACATTAACAAAGTCTGAGGGACAGTGAGGGCAGGAGGGCTTGAGAAATCACCTTGAGAAACTGCTGTCTGGAGGAGAAGACTCTCTACAGCTGCCTGACAGGAGGGTGTAGTGAGGTGGGTGTTGGTCTCTTCTCCCAAGCAACGGGCGATAAGATGAGGGGAAACGGCCTCAAGTTGCACCAGGGCAGGTTTAGGTTGGACATTAGGAAAAATTTCTTCACTGAAAGGGCTGTCAAGCACTGGAAGGGGCTGCCCAGGGAAGGGGTCGAGTCCCCATCCCTGGAGGTATTGAAAAGCCGGGCAGACAAGGTGCTTAGGGACAGGGTTTAGTGATGGGATGGCAGGGTTAAGTTAACCGTTGGACTTGATGATCTTAAAGGTCTTTTCCAACCTAAATGATTCTGTGATTCTATGCAGACGGCAGGACAATTGTGTCTATACCTCGGATTCCTGCTGGAACACTTTCCAATGAGATGGGGGAGAAACAGGGAGATGTTTCTCTGCTATAAGGTAGCAGAACTCCCGTGTCTTTAGTGGAGCAGTGCCATTAGATCCAGCCCACTGCCACTGGGCCTGAGATGACAGTCTGGATGGCAGAGCTGCCCGGGCAGGTGCCTTGGCAGGTATTGAGGGTGCCTGGCCAGCCTGGCATCCATATCAAAGATTATTTAAAGAAGTTAATGGATTGGACTGCACTGTGCTGATCTCTTCATACTGTCATTGTGGACCATCGGCTGTCAACAAAGGAAAATGCTACTGAACAATGTATTTCAGGCGGTTTGATTGAACAAACTGCTCAAAGGCCATAATAATAATTGCAAACTTTCCACTTCGGGCTCAGTACTTACTTATTTCAGGGGGGAGGGAAGAGGAAAGAGGGCAAAACTAACAAGGAAAGGGTACTATGTGTGTTAATCTTGCATGGTGTGGCAAGCGGATGGCGGAGATGCCCGGTCAGGGAAGGAATCAGGAGTGGGTGTCCCCCGGGACCCTGGGGGTTAAGGCCCCCGGGCGCAGGTGCAGAGGACGGGGGCTGACATCTGAACGCAAAGTGAAAAATCACCTCTTGCAGAATCTGGTAAGCAGCTGGGGAAGCTCGGCTGTGCAAGGCAATTTAAGCTCAATAAGTCTGTAAGAAATAGATAAATCAAGGCAATAAAATACGGTGCAGCAAACCTCGGTGGCTGTTGTGGCACTTGACTGTTTTGCATGTTGGGTTCTGCTGGCCCTCGTGGAGCTGGTGAGGATGTGCAATTCAAGGAGCTGTGAAGAATGGCTCTCCGGAATGGAAAACGCTGAATATGTCCCACACGAAACCTTTTCATACTGCCTTAAATGAGGCAACCTTTTCCCTGTGTGGAATTATTTACAGCACCATCGTGCCATTTGACAGCATTGTTTTTACACTGCTGGCCCCTACCAGAATGCCCCAGGAGCATCCAAAATAGAAAAACAAGGAGCACCCTCGCCTTCCAGCAAATACATGGCTGGGCTGTGGTGGGACAGGAAATTAAAAAATTCACTTGTCATCTTCCAAGTATGACACGACCTCTGCATTGTAGGAAGAAATCTACCCCATAAGGTTAAATCACTACTTATCTGCTTAATGTCAATCAGACATTAAGCAGATTGACTGGGAGATTCGATTTATTTATTTTCAAATGGGAACCCAAACAACTTAATACTCCTCCTTCACTTAATCTGCTGGCAGGCTGGGTATCCAATTTATCGTGTTTGTTTATTTATTTATTTATTTATGCCTCTTTTCGCCCCCTGGAGCCTATTGATTCCTATGGGAGTGGATGCTCCATAACTGGGCTGTTGTAGCAATGGATGAAACCCACACGGAGATTATCCTTGCTGCATAGCCATCTGCATTGGCTGCACTGACTTTAGCAGCAGTTTTCAAGCATAGGCTCTTGTGGATTATCCGCTTGCTTCAGTGAATAGAAATCAACCTGCAGTTAAGATTAAGATACAACAGTTTCCATATCTGGAAAGCATACGATCATTAATGGGAAAAAGTAGTAAAGTGGCATACAGGTTGCAAGGTATAGCCAGCAATTTGAATAAATGGCTATGTGTGAAGAACACTGGAATTGGGAACCCTTTACAGTTTAAGAAAGCAGAAAATGTAGGTCTAAGATGGTGTTCATTAAACACAACCCAAACCATTCTAATCCTTTCCCATGAAATCGCCATCTTCTAAGCTGTAACATGTTAAGTATTCCTAAGAAATAAAGCTGATTGAATACCCTTTTATACAGCTGTACCCCTGAAATGAAGGGCAGTGACTTGCCACCTCACTTTTACTCTTTTGATCCAGGTTCCCTACCAGTTTGGTACAGATAAAGGAAGTTAGAAGGCAACTTGTAAGGAGGACCTGATCACAATTTAATCACTGTGGTGATTACCATGTGGTAATTAAAGGCTTGCTGCTGTGAGATGCTGTATACTTTCAGTGCCTTCCCAGACGAGTTTTTCTGCTGGTAGCAGATAGTCTTTTCTAAATTAGTAGGGTGGGATTTTCAAAAGCATGTGTAGAAGCCCTGGTAACTTGAGTTTTAATGAGGCAGGTGCTTGTGGATAATTTCTAGAAGGCCCATCATACTGTGGTCTAACAGATTTTGTTTGTTTATACAGTATAAACAGATGTTAAATGCTGTTCCTCTTCTAGACATAAAAATCTATCAAACCCAGCCTTCCATGCTAACATGCATGGGCCAGAAAAAAAAACAAAACCTGTATTCTGGCTTTAAACTCTATTCTCAATTGCAAGAAGAGAAGAAAATGAGGCATACTCTAGTTCAAGTAGTCTCATTGCAATGCCTCCCGTCTCTGTGAAGCCGTCGCACTGCCCTGGAATCAGATGTTAAAAATCATAGCTGGCTTTAAAATGATTTCCTGATGCAGCCTGCCGTCCCTCCACATTTCTCAGACACCTTCTGTATTGTCTACAGCCTCCCTGCCACACACTTCTCTGACTTCTTCTTTAAACCTTCTGGAAGTGGAGATGCCTACATTAATGGAGATAAGTATTTGCAGAAAGTGCAGAGTCTAGTCTGACTGTGGAACGAGCTTTAAAATCACTGTATGGAATTGTCCAGAATTGCTTTGAAAGGGTCTCTGACAGAGCCCTGAGGTACTAATTAGCCTTAATGGCCCTGACCAGCTTCACCTGGTGCCTCCACCCATTTCCATGGGCCAAGGAGCCCATTTAAACTCAGCTGGGGTCAGCCACTTTCTTTCCAGAACCATGTTGGAGCAGTGCTGGTCCCCAGGTCAGCTATGCCTGCTTGTGGACCCCACTACAGAGGCTGAATTCCCTGCTTAACCATGGATCTGCTTCCTCTGTTAATTTGCTTTGTGAGCTGGACTCTTGCTTGAAGCTGGTCACCAGTTCTGCGCCTGCCCTGCTCAGATACCAAAGGATTGAGCCCTGCTCCATGTCCCTTAGAGATCTGCTCTCCCTTTCTGCTCCCTGATGGTCTCTTTGCTGAAGGTAAGATCAACTATACCAATTTTTTCCACAGCAAACACTTTCCTTGCCTGTTCTTTAAATTCTAGGGACTGAATTTTGCTACTACTGCACTGCAGAAGTGAGGTTTTGAGTGAGTGTTGCTGATGTCTGGAGGCATCATGGAGTTCAGCTTATCTTGTGGCTTTGGTGAGCTTCATACTTGTGGTTTTTTCATTGATGTTGTGTGGATTGTACACAGGATTTGAATCATAGGGTAAACATGCTGCTGAAAGGTGGATTAGATGGTGAGCTTTGCCATGGTCATCCTTACTGTGGGTTTTTTGAGAACATTTAATGTTTGACTCTTTTCATGGAGTTATATGGCATTCTCCTCTAAATCACAGACAAGTTACATGATGGATATGCTTGTAGGCTCTGTCCCTTGACATATGGAGAGGCCAAGACTTTCCATGAGTGTAATTGCATAGTTGACTCATTCAGCAGAAGTTATTTCAGAGTACCCATGAAGAGCACTCCGGAGGCTGAGAGCACTAATGGAAGGTCAACAAGTTCATTTTAGATGGCTCAGGGTCAGAGCCTGATCTAGGTTGCATTACTGAAGAGGCAGAGCAAATCTTATGGGCTAAATGTCACTATTCCTCCTTGACACCAGCATAACAAAACTGGAATGTACCCTTCAGAGAAGTTTCAGCTCTTATGATCAAATAAATGGGATCCAACAAGCAGGACTCTGTTTGTCAGAATTATGTCCATTGACCCTCTTGTAGTATTTTTAGCTGGTTAAATGCCTCTAGTGTTATGCTATTTTCCATCTTAGTGTGTCTTCCTAGACTGGCTGGTGGAAAAGCAAAACAAAAAGCCCTCACACCAAACCCCTGTGTAGCCATCAAGATATGCCTGACAGCTAGCAGAGTAGCTGTGCTTCTGGTTTATGGCTGTCAAATGTGCCTGGAGAGAAAAGCAAAGTAGCCTCGAGCTCTGGCTCTGGTATAGGAGAACTAAAATAAGTGTAAAGTCATTCTTGATGCATCAGGAAAAAAGTTTGACAGCTGTTCCCTAGTGAGCAACCAAAATCACAGGACAATAAAATGGTGGAGAACAGGCTTGGGCATCTTGTAAAATAATCTATAGAAAGAGAAAGCAATAGGTGAAGTTCTAAGAGCATTTCTTTTATGGTAGGATGGGAGCTGAAATGCAGAGTCTTGCAAGCAGCCTTTCCCCTGCACCCTAGAAGTGCTGCGGTTACAGCTACAACTTCAGGGTGTGTGTACAGCATCTGCCCTTGCAGCTTGCCCTGTCCATCCACCCATGGTGAGCCTCCAGCAACCCAGTGCTTCAGGACTAATGAAAGAGGCCCCTCCAGAGCCTCCTGTACTGGAGCAGTCCATAGTGAGTGTGATTGATGTTTGGGTCTCAGCAAGAGTTCAAAACACGTAGTTTAGCAAAGACTGAAAAGGAAAGTAGGTGAGGTGCTAGAGGCATTTTGAGCAAAAGGCACACAGAAGGCATCTGCGCATGAGGATGCATTTCTGAGGAGGACTGCGACTCAGGAGTGTAGCTTTCTTGCTGGTAATCTGTTCCCCTTTCTGATCCTCAGCCACCTCCATTCATAAAAAAAATAAGGGAAGCTGCTAATACTTTGTAACGTGCCTTTGGATCTCCTGGTGAGACAAAGTAGTGTTTTGATTAATACATGGCAAGGTCTAGAGGTCCCCTTGGCATGAGAAGGCCAGACTTTGAATGGTTTGGTTAACACTTTGAAATACAGTGGACACAACTTGAATCCTTAGGGGCTAATATGACTCTGGGAACAAACTGGGAAATTATTTTATAAGTGTATCTTCAAAAACTAATGAATATTTAAATTGTTCTGAATGCACAAATCTATTTGGAATATGAATGTAAAAACTTTGTACAATTTCTGATTAGATATAAATATATAAAGATGCAGAGAAATGGTCAGAAGTAGAAGCCCTTCTAGCATGAATGGTTCCGCACAGAGATAGGAGTGCATGTCCCCTGGAAAGACATGTTCTTGCTCAACAGTGGCTAGGAGACCTGCAGTAATTGCTGGGTGAAATCCCATGGCCTGTGGAGTGCGAGGTGCTTGGGCTGAATGCCTGTAACGAGCCACTCTGCACTTGCTAATCTGCCTGTAATTCTATGGAAACAATAATAGGATCAGTGAATAATGAAGTGGAAGAAATGCAAGGAAAGCCCAGTAGATTGTGCTATCAGCCATCAGAATAGCCATCACTTCTCTGAGAACAGTTTTAGTGATAAAAGGAGTAACACCCATGCCTTCAGCTGGTTTTCTCTTGTTATTACAGAGCACAGATAAGGGGAAGGTCTGAGAGCATGCATAGGACCTGGGTGTGTGTTTCTTGTCCCACTCTTAGCCTGCAGAACTGCCTCTTTCTTTAGGAACTTGAAAAATTAAGGGCATAAAAGCCAAAAATTTGAAAAATCGTTTAGCTCCTTCTGTAGACTTTATCTGCAGTCTGAATTCAACTATTGTGTTAAGTCTGTGTGTAGGAGACTGTATCTCATCTGCAATATAAACGGATGATAGAGATAGATGGGATAGATCGTTGCAAGCTGAAAGAATGGATGTGTGGGGAGATGCCATGAGTAAAGCCCAGGTTCACTCACCTAATTTTAGTCCCATAAACTGATGGCATCAAAGTCTGTCTGCATAAAGGACAGAAAAGTGGGGGGTTATCACCAAGTCTTTCCCTAACATGGGGCGACTAAAACTGGCAGTGGGACACCAGGTATAAGCATCACCCATACATGTAGGAAAGAGCAAATTATCAAGGCTAATGGTGGTCACAGTCAATACCATTTCTAATTGCCTTTGTAGTATTTGAGAAGAACATCTGCTAACAGAACTGTATTTAAATGATAACTGAAGATTGTGCAGCAATATTTATGAGATTATTACTGTTGGACATAATTAACAACCCTAGTTTTTTTGCCTATGTTTAAGTAACATTGTATTGATAGAGCTTAGTGCCTTAGTATGCATCAGAGTACCTGAATTTAAGGCAAGGGGTAACTGAAAAATAATTTTAAAACCTGCAAGCTTGATCAATGAGCTCTCTGAAGCACAGGTATAGATGAGACTACTTTTGAAAGTTGTGTATGGGCACATTTTTTAATAAAAAAACAAGAATGTAACTTATTTCTCTTCTGTTTGAGGCTGGGCACAGCCCCAAAAGCTCATTCTCTAGCACTTAGAAGACTTACATTTTAGCCACTGCCCTGCTAGTGTGATAAGACTGCACAGAGCTATTTCTCATCTCCCAGTTTTCCCATCTGCAAACCAGGAAAAGTAACAAAAATCTCCTTTGTAAAGCAGCTCAGGTCCCTCTGAACCCTGTGTACAAGCCACGGTGCTGTTACAGAAATGCTGTAGCTTTAACCTTTTAAACAGTGTCGAGAGCCCTTCTGGCTGGTGTCGATAACAAGGGGTTTTATTAAAACAGGACAGGGCACTGAGAATTATGGTGTCTGAAAGACCAACAAAATCCCTGTTTCTGGTGATAATCCAATATATGTTAGAGAATCTTCCTGTTACAGATCTTCCATCAGCCACATACAGGGCAGGAAAGACCGTTTGCCAGGCAAAGGTAAGAAAAGCACTGCTGATAGAGGGAGGCTTCCTATTTTTTCCATATTTCCAATGCAGAATGCATTTGACAACTGTTGTTAAGGGAACCAGCTTGGAAGAAGACACTCAGGAAAACATGGTCAATTATTTTAGATGATATACAGGGATCTACACCTGAAAACCGGAGTCACCTAATGGTGCAGAGGTGGAGGAAGATGCTTCAGCCCTGTCAAGCTTTGAAAAATTGGCTGGTGCAAATGGGCTGCTCACATCAGGAGTGCACTGGTGTCCCAGCAATACCCCAGGAGCCCCACTGGAAGCTTGAGATGAAACACGCATGAATGTATTTGCTGAATTTGGACCTTGGACTTGAATCCTGGCATCTAGAAGTTGGCTTTGTAAAGAGTTTCTCAGGGCTCAGCTCTGCTGGTGTATTTTTATAACAACAGTTTGTGTGTTTTGGCAGTTAAGGTAAATTACATCATTTTACTCTATCTTTATGCATTTTATTTACCTCATTTCCTTTTCTAAAAATATACAGAAGTTGACTATTCAATGATATGCATCTGAAAGCAGAAAAAAGCCAGCAACCCCCTGCCTTCCACTTCTTCATTTAAACCACATCAGCCATGTCAAACCACACAAATAGATGCTGCTTGCAAAAGGTCTTGATGAGGAACAGACCCCAGGGTATTTTGGAGAAGCGAAGGGAAGTAGGAAGGATGGGGAGGGCTTCGGCTTCCTTCTCTTACGGAGGAAGGTTGTGCTCAGGAGAGCAACTGGGCTGTCGGCCTCCCCCAGCTCCCTACAGCTGCCTGGCAAGCAGCTCTTGCCTGTCCCGGAGGCTCTTCGTGATAGAAACGTGGGAAATCGGTTTGCAGAAGCACAAAAAGAATGTGTATGGTAAAGACTTTTCTTTCCAGCTCAGCAGACATGTTCTGAAAAGGAGGGGAGGAATAAATGTATAACTGGGAAATCATTTTAGATGGAAGCATCCAAATGGTTTTTCAGGATTGAGCAGCTTTTAGAATCTGCACATTCTGGTTTAGATTTGAAACACAACAGGTGGCTGTGGCATTTCTGGAGTTTATGTGAGGTGGTTGTGGGGATTTGGAGTTGACTGTAGTCTGCCTTGGATTGTTGCTAACATATTGTGTGCCCATACTATAAAGGTTTCTGCACATATTTGAAACTCCACCATTTGCAAAATGAATATGGATCACTTCCAAGCTGTTTGCTATCACACTCTTCTGGAGGTTTGTGCTCCACCGCAGGTGCACAGCTCCAGCATGGGAGTGCTTGTTTCTGCTTTAGGACAAAACCAGCCAATTTAGCTGAAATCAGCAACAAAAGAATTTTGAGCTAAGCTGGCTGACTTTGCATGAGAGTATATTCTGGTTTGCCAGTTGGGCTGCAAGGAAGGAACCTCCAGTTATGGTAAGTGGTTTATTGCTGGAGTGATGATCTTTTTCCAGCTCCAGAAGAATCTGAAAGAGGATTTAACGCATCACCCTAAACAGCAACTCTTCCCACAAAGCCCCCCAAAGTCTGGCTATCTGCTGCTAGTGTACCTGGGTGAAGGTGGGCTGTGCAGAAGACATGAAATACTGCAAGCCTGTGCCTTGCTATCACTCAGGTGCTGCTCACTTTAGGATCTGTGTATGTCAGTGCCAAATGACATAAACCAGCTTGTCTTTACTGGGGTGTCTCAGAAGAATGCTGCAGTGGGTTAGACTAAAGTCCATTTAGCCTGGCATTGCGCTCTTCACCCTAAACAATAAATGATACCCACTCTGGCAGTTTGTATGGGTTAACATCAGTGGTAGATCTCAGCAGAGAGACAAAGTAGCTTTTTAAATATTAATATTCCACCTTTGCTAAAAAGGGATTTTGCAAAGAGCTGTGGTCAGTGGTGGGGTCTACCTTTCCCATAAAGAAAGTAGCATAAATTCAGCCACTGTTCCCAAGAGATCTTTAACCCAATCTGACTCTCATGTCCATAGGTTTTAGATATTTACTTAAGTTGATAACAAAAAATAACGTTTCAGGGCTGGGAATACAGGGTTTTTGTTTCAGACTGCCAAACCTTCAGGAAATAGATAGGTTGACTAATTGTGCTGCAATGCATTTAATCTCTGGAGTTCTGAATTATGTAAATAGCTGTTGGCTGGGGAAGGCAAAAGGACTTTTCTGTTAAGTCCAACTTTAGGTCCTGTTGCCCAGCACAGACTAGAAGTGGGATTTCTCACCAAACCTGAGGCTTCTGAATGTGAGATGTGTAGTCTGAGCTAGCTTGGTTGAAAGTGGGAGAAATTCTTTATGGCTTGCTGTGAAACCCCATGCAAGCTGCATCTTCAGGTTCCTTGCTCTGTGCTATAAAACAGATAAAGAACATTTATTTCAGCTACTATAAATATTGGCTGACCTTTCCTGTTCAAAGGAGCTTGCCTCGCTGTCTCTAGCCTTTGATTTAGGATTATTTGTGGAAGGCAAATGGATGCATACATCACATCAAAATATCTGTCTGTAATCTCCCCTAATAAAGTACTGTGTGAAATAATAGGTAGTGGTGGTATTAGAATTTCTTGTGACACAGAACAGTCTTTTTAGGGAAATTGCATAGTGATGGTTCATCTTCTGCAGCACAGAGCAGACTGGGGGATAGCAATGTGTAGCTGGAAATTGGGCAGGGAAGAGCCTGCTGGTATAGAGGTGATTTTTGGCTACTTCTACATGTACCTGCTTGGTATTTTTAGGGAGCAGATAAACTTGCTGTTGTGCAACTATGCAGGAAACTTGTGAGGTCCTGTGAGTAAAGCAGACAAAGGATCTGTAAGATGCAGGGTATACGGAAGAAAGTTTTGGAGGGTGATGTGCAAAAGCTGACAACCTGAAGTTGTTATATCCCTCTTTGCTTGTGGCAATGTAGAGTGGGAGAGGCAAATGTTGCCACCTTCCTGGGAATGGGAAATATCTGAGAGCACTTCCCAGTCCCCAAACCACAACAGAGCATGAATTAGGTCACTGCTAAAATGGTGTGGGTGCCAAGGAATCCTGCACAAGTGTAGATGGAGATGTATGCAAAATATGTGAGGGAGTCAAGCTGTGTTTGTTCCTCTGCTTTAAGAAAAGCACTGGGTAGCTGGGTGCTGTAGTCTGTAGATGTGATAATAGGAAGACCTGGCATTGCTGGGGCTAATAACTTTTATTTGATATAATTCTAAAGGAGAAAAAAAATCCTATTTGCCTAGAAGGATCTTGTGATCCTCTTAATTTTGGTTAAATGAACTAACAAGGATTTGTGGAATTTCTGGAAAAAAACCCCAAACCAGTACACTTCTCCATCGCAAAGTGTTAGAGTGAATTCCTTGCAGCACAATTGCTGTGGCAGCTGCAGTGGTTCGTTTTGTGGAATACACAGGACTTGCTCTGGTGCTGCTGGTTTCAAAGGGCAAGCCTGGCTTCTAACATGGCTTGCCAGCACCTCAAGTTTATCTGACAACCCCCAAACAGCAGCCAGACTGCTAGTCATTACTGTACTTTAGACAGCCTATTTCCATATGGTAATTAGAAGCCTGCGTTTGTAACATACCAGCACGGATAGTCTTGAACTCGTCGTATTGTTCTGTTCCACAGGGTAAGGATGACAAAGGGCCCCTAGGAACGGAGTCAGGCTGGATTTGGGCAAATCCAGGCACCCCCCCCCTTCCCATTGCCCTGTGGAAATCTCCACGTATCCCCTTAGGGGAGATGCCACGGGGCCTCCTGCCCGCCTGGTGGACCGCGGGTGGGAGGAAATCAAAGGCGGCGGGGACCCGCGGCGGCTGCGGGGAAGCCGGCCCAGGGGACCGGCCAGCGCTGCCCGTGTCTCTCCGGGGAGCGGGGCTGGGTGCGTCCCCCCGCGGTCCGGCTCCGGCCGAAGTTGGGGACGAGGATGCTCTTAACTTACCCGCGGCCGCGGTGCCCTGCGAGGGGTGAGGAGGCGGCGGCGTGGGCGCACACGCACTGCTCACGCCACGCCGATGTAAACATGACCTGAGCATCCATCGCCATCGGGTCCTGTGCTGCTGGGAGTGGCTGCGGAGCTCTTGGTCCCGTCCCCCCCCCCCCGGCGCGCACACACACACACACAGACCCGGCTCGGGGGGAGCAGGGTCCCCGCCGCCGGGGCGGAGTTGCCCCTCGCACCCGCCTCGGGGGGAGCCGGGCCGGCGCTAAGCCCTGCCCCGCCGGGCGTGCGGCGGGGAGCCGGCCGCCGCCGCGGGGGTGGATGCGAGGGGGGAGGCGGCACCGGCGGCGGGGCCGAGCGGGGCGGGCTGGGCTCCGCCGGCACCCCCGAGCGCTCGGCGGGCGGCCGCCAGCCGGGCTGCCCGCACCGCTCCGCGGAGCCCCCGCCACGGTAAGGGCCGGGCTCCGCATTGTTCTGAGGGGCGGGGTGGGGGGCGGCGGCGGGGATGCGGCGGCGCGGGGGGAAAGGCGCGGTCCTCCCCCCCCACACTGGCAGCGCTTCCCGCAGGGCTGAGGTCCGGTGCTTGGCGGAGCGAGGGGGCCAGGGGACGCGGACCCGGGGGGGCTCCCCACGGAGCGCGGTGCGGATGGGAGCGCGGCGGCTGCCATCCCGCGCGGGCGGTGACAGATCCGTGCTCGCCCCCAGACAATGCGTGGGGTCTGGGGGCTGAGGGTCCCGGAGCTACGCCCGCCCGAACTTCGTCTGCCGAGCCGGGGAGGGGGCCGTGTCACCCTGCCCCTCGCCTTATGGAAAGGAGCCGTGCAGCGCTGCCTGCAGCCGCGGAGCGGGGGGCGTCAGGGCTGGGAACAGCCACTGCTGGACAGAAAGACATCCCTGCCGGACCGAGCCCCGGCGGAGGAAGCCCAGGGCGCTTCCTCTGCCTTTGTTACCCTTGTTTGCCTTCCCGGCCTGGCCTGGCATCCTCCCTTTCCCCGGGAATAGTCCCTTTCCCCGTATTGTTCTCGGTGGGTTTCCTCTCGCCTCTCTCTTCCTCCACCCCTCCTCAGCCGCAGGTCCTCTGCGGACATGATACCCTGACACGCGTTTTCCCTATCCCTTACGGCGTTTCTAAGTCCAGACCTACCTATTTTGAGAAAATCCTCCTTTTTCCCGAGGGTAACAGCTATGCTTCAATTTGACTCAAATTGCCCTTGCATGGGTTTGAACTAAATTGAAATAAACTTCGCTTAGAACCTGCTAAGTAAGGATGAGATTTCTGGCTGCCTATGCACTTGTTTTATATCAGTTCAAATGCTATCGTGTGCAATGTGCTTGTAAACGGGGCTCTCTAACCCAGCCATGGATATGATGTACAGTAATGTAATGCTTTACCTTTGACCTCACTGTTCCCTCGGGGTTTTTTTAATACACGGGACTAGGTGGTCCTTGGCTTAATGAACATAGCTTTGTTGAATGTAGCTGAAGACTGTTAATGTTGAAGACACCGTTCTTAGAAAAGTTTTGGAGTGCCTGTGCTGGCTGGAGGATGAGGTCCAGGGAGAGGCCCACTTAGGAGCTTGTTAGACCAGTGTCTCCAAAAGGTTCCAGTCTCCATCCTCTGTAGAGTATTGGTTTTCAGTCTTAAACCCATTTGAAAGCGTTCGCGCCTCTCTGCTGGAACAGAGCAGTGCGTAGCTGCTGTCTGGGGGGCTTCCTGGTGGTTTTTCCTTTAGGGGATTGTGTTCTTTAAGCTCTGCCTTTTATTTAGTTTTGCCTAATGGGAGGCAAAGAGCAGCTGAGCTCATTCTTGTAACTTTCGTGCAGGATTCCCAATAGCTGCAGTGAAATAGTCAAGTCTTTAATCAATTTTTACTTGGCTATAACTTGGGAAATCTTTGAGCTGCTGCAGGGGCACTGGCTGGAGAGCTGTCTCTGTGGGCTGGGGAAGACTGCAGTGCTTTGGTTACGCCTGGTTCGTACAGAGGCAGGAACAGATGTTTAGAAAAATGTACCGGTTTTCACTTGTGTTCTCTGCTTTTTAAAAAATATTTTCTTGAAGCTGTCCTCTTCTGCTCTTTCTTTTTTTTAAGAGCTTATTCTGCTCTTTCTTTTTTTTAAGAGCTTATTCTGCTCTTTCTTTTTCTTTAAGAGCTTATTCTGCTCTTTTCTTTAAGAGCTTATTTTGCAGATGTTAGCAATGCTTGCCCTGGGAAGATTTATATTCTCTGCAACTGCGTGAATTTCAAGGTTTGATCTATTTTATATAGCGATTCATCTTGCTGGTTTCCTTGGACTTTCATGGGTGCAGCTATGTCAGACTTCATCTTTTGATTCTGATGTATTAAACATGGCAAAACCCTTGCTAAGAACGTACACTTCAGTCCATTAGAAACACGCATGTCATCATCGTCAAAGATGGGGATTGTACTGAAACCTTTCAGTGTGTTAACAAACCTTGGAATCCCATAATTTTGAAAATGTGACTGGAGTGAATGAACTGCTGGGGTCTAGCATGCAGGTGAGCATTTTCCTGTGGGTTACTGTGAGGATGCTGGGTTTGCCTTCCCTGAAGCTAGGGCGTTTTCTGGCTGGTGAGATGAAATTGCTGCAGAGTTCCCCAGAGTAAAGGTTGTGAATTCGTTTCGGCTATAGAACTGGGGCTCATGCCTAGGCTTTGTGCTAGAACATTAAAAACAAACCTCCATGCTCCACCTATAACTTATTTTCAGTGCATGTTATCTGGTTCAGTCCTGGGAATGCATGGAAGTAGAGTGTGGCATGAAGAGACTCCTGTGTGAGTGGCTCTGCCACCAGCATGGGGCTTGGCTGATGTGGCCATGGGTGGCATTCTTGGTGTTGGCAAGTCCACTCTTAGTTTCTACTAATTAAAAGGAGCAGAAGGTAAAAAGGAGGCCCACTGGCGGGCTTACATGATTTTAAAAGAGCTCTTGCGTATTTTCTGTATCCTATTTTCTTCTTCCAATGCTTCTTAGCATCTGTTGAATGGCACGGAGGAGGGAGGGAAGGGCCTGGATAAATGGAGTATACTGGGATCCAAGGACTCTGTTCGTGCCTGTTGCACCTTCCCAGGGAAACAGTGGGTCAGTGTGTCAAATCCATTTGCAAGTGGTAGTGTAAATTAAAGCTGGGGGATAAACAGGTTAGAAGGTTAATGAGATGTCTGGACTTAATTGATTTGCCATACAAATTGGCTATAATGTCTTTTGTTTGCTTTTTTCCCCTCCCTGGGATGCTGTGTTACAGCAGTTACATGAATATAAGGACTAGCAAAAGGGTGGGGGGAGTCACAGCTGTTTGGAAAAGGTGGCTGGGAACCCTTGGCCATGTTCCCTGCAGTGGGCTGACATGGGATTTTGGGCAGAGTAAGGTAACTCTGAATGAAGACCTGGTATCCCTGTGCCTTCTGGGTCTCAGTGCCATGGACTGTTGGCCATCATGGAGCCACAGACAGCAGCGTGCCCTGGCTGTCATGCAGACCTGTACAATCCCGGGGTTAATAAAACCCTCTTATTTAGATGTGGTGGTGTATGGGCAAGCTAGGAAGACCAGTAGAGGAGGAGCTGTAATATGGTGTAAAATGATTTCTAGGTCCTGACGTTGTCAGGCAGCATCCTGACATGGGTGGCACTACTCTTTCTATAAGCCTGTGTAACTAGTTTTAAAATCCAGACTAGTGAAGCTGAAGGGAGAGGATGGCTAACTAAAGATGTTGACTTTACTCATCTAATTGGAAGTGCCTGACTTAACACTTGGATAAATGAGAAGATGCTCAGGGCACCAATTTTTGGTCTTCATATTTTCTGTGTGGATTTCCATTTCTTTTGGGACTATACTTGAGTTAGTGCTTGGAGACATTCCAGTGTCATGGGAGGGTGAGGGGAGCAGAGATCCTTCCAGCTCACGTGGTTCCTCAACAGTGCTGGTGTCATTCAGTGCTTATTCCTGTCCATGCTGGTTTCGGCCGACAGCTTCAGCTTAGGAACAGTCGTGGGTTGGTCAGCAGCACCGGGCTTTGCCTTTCTGTGGGTCTTAGCGGGGTGGCACAGCCAGCCCAGAGAAGAGGCACGCTGGGAGAGGAGCTGACCTTGGAGATGGCCTTGGTCACCACCTCTAAGCATGGCATGGAAAAGGAAAAACATTGTGCATTCAGGCTACGGTGCAATAAGTTACAGCTCTTCCTGAGCTCACTTCCTATGAGACCCTTGTGGTTAAATAATATTTGAGACTTTTCTTCTCAGGTTATATACCAAAACCTAAAAAATAAAATGTGTAAGCCCCTTAGAGCATTTTCTCAGGTTTTGACTCATGTTCTGTTTTTTTGCGAACTGGAGTAGCACAGCAAAGCAGTGTTTGTGCTTAACACAGGAATTGATTGCGGAGTGAATGTGAAGAGTTGCCTGCAGACAACCATTTTCATAAAGCAGGCGTATTTTGATTTAAGGGTTTCTGAGCAGCCGAGGACAGCTGTAGAGCACGCACAACCACATGAGAGACAAGATCAAGGTTTTTAGACTACCACGTCATCGCAGGAAGGACCGACTGATGGGAGGCTTGGGCTTGGCACCTCTGCGTTTGTAATCAGGCTCCAGATAAACCAGCACACGCCATATGCCACAAGATTGGTCAATACTTAAAACTGTTTGCTGAGAATATGATTAAGCCAAGAGCAGAGTGCCCTAAGTAGGTCGCTGGGCATCGCTGATAAACGAGCTACATCCCCATCTTGTGTACGTCACCAGCAGTATTGTATGACAACGCTTAGTTGTAGGAACAATTCCTTGGCCGGCTTGGAGTATGTATATCTATTTTTTAACAGGCTAAGCAGTTTGCATCTGATGTAATCATGAAAAGCCACAGGCAAAGCTGCTGTTTGGTTGCAGCCATTTCAAAGCATTAAGCCTCCCTCTTGCCCCCAGTCGTAATGCATCAGTGCTTTCAGCAATGGTTAACAGTTCTGTGGTTAAATGGTGTAGGTTATAGAAAGAAGGGATTTTTTGTTTTCTTTTGCTATTTAAAGCAACACAACAAACCATCAAACTGTAGTTACTTCAGAATTGTAGTAATTTTTGGAAAACATAGGCTGCACATTGAATACATGCAAACTGTAATTTCAGGCCTTTGTTTTCTGTGTAGCCTGTTTACAGGGTGAAGTCAGGAAAGGATATGTTCTATGCGATGGCCTCTTTGTTTAGAGACTAAACTCTTAGTAGGTCAGTGGTACGTAGAGCTGATGAGCTTCAGAATTTCAGCAGTTGTCAAAACTTCAGCACAAAGGAAGGGGGATGCTGAAGGGGGAGAAGAAATGCAGTTCTGCTGGGGTTATCTTGTAGGTGTCTGTCAGTTTAACAAACTATTATAAAAACTTGTCCAAGAGTGTTTGCCAAGGTGCCCCAGAACCCAAATGTACAAAGCCCCAATCCACCTGGGGTCCTTTCATTCCTCTGCCAGGACAGGATTGATTGCTAGTACACCTCTCTAGTTCAAAGCTGAACTCTTTCAAACCCTTTAGGTATTATTTGAGATCATCTGGTCTAGTTACTGAGCCAAAAGAAGCATTTCAGCCACTGCTTGTTGGTCTTGGAGCATGCAGGCGATCGGTTATTGCAGTTATTGATCAGTAGGGATCGGTTCAAATCTTCACAGCCTGGCCATGTCTTTGCAGTGAGAGATGGGTATCTAAACCCCTTTCTAATGTGTGTGTAAAAAAAAAAAAAAATAGTCCTACAGGTTTTTCTCATGCTAATATCTGAGCTATCTTTAGTTCTTTTGAAAGAGAGTTCCATAGGCTGGTTAATCTCCCCATATACAAATCTCTTTCATACAATTAATCAGATTCCAGTGTAGGAGAGAGATGGTTTTAGACACAAATCCATTTACCTTGCGCTGCCTTGCAAACAAACCCCTCTTACTGGAAAGCAGAAACAAAGCAAAAATACAGACACGTGTTTCTGCACGTTCTTGGTTACTATTGCTGTATGGGTTTAAAAGATTTCTGAGAATTATTTTCTCCCCAAAAACTTTCCAAGAAAGAGATTACTTTCAAGGCTTTCGATCCTGAAAATTCTTATAGAAGATCAAGTGACAAAAGATGCAAAATTGATGAAGAAATTTTGACTCTCTTGAAGTTAATGGGAATCTTAAGACCAGAGTTTTGCCTGGAAGTTTAAGTATCTCCTTGGAATACTGTATTTATGTGCTTTTAGAGATGCGGAATTGCAGAGTTTTGCTGAAATACCAGTTCCCAGGTGTTCCAGCTTTATTCATACATAATGCAGCTGATTTTTTTTTTTCTGCCCCCTTGAAATGAAGCATAAAAATAGGAAATGGACTCCTGAAATATTTCAACTATTTTTAAATAGTAGGTTAAACATCACCAGCAACAGTTCTGCATCCTTTTCCTTCCTTCCCAACAAGTCCTAGAAGGACTTGGAGAGACATTAGGAGTATCTGGGGCAGCGACCACTTTCTCTAGTTTAGAAACAAGTCAGAAAGTAATAATCAGCTGATATTTTGGAGTGTGTTTTCACTGGAGTCAGCCTGCCCTGAGGCTGTTTCTTCGCAGTCAGACCTTGTGGAGTGGTTTGATGTGGCAGTGCTTGGTGTGCTCGCTTCTTTGGTTTAAGGCTCATGTAAGGGAGATGTGGAGAATGACAGATGGAGTAGGAAGATTGGTGTAGAGCAGGAAGCAAACCCAGGTTGGTAAAGGGGAGAGAAGTCTAGAAAACCAGGAGGAAGAGGAGGGGAGCAGCTAGGCAGGGTGGTTGTTCTGGGCTGGGCACAGCACAAAAGGCGGCTGCCATCCATAATGTAGCCTCAGGCTGAGATCATAGCATATCGATGTATTTTCTGTGACATAATACCTCTAGAGGCATCGCAGTGCTAAATGCATAGGTTACATGAACACGGTTACTGCATCAGTCTTAACAGCCCTGCTTAGACGTTATGGAAAGCAGATGTACACATGTTCAGTAGCTGCTGTGCAAGAGCTGGGACTGAATCAAACCAGTAAAGAAAGCAGTTCTTATAAAAGGTAAAGTGTGGGATATCTGAAGAACCAAGGACATTTAGTGAACAATCCAGACCGAATGCACCTGTTGTTTGTGAGCAGTAAGCCTCAAGGACTTTGTGGGAGCTGCCTGCAGTCAAATAATGATAACAACCTTGAGAAGAAGAAAAGTTGGTGTACGTGACTGAGATCAGAAAGCAAAGCAGGACGCAGGTGGAGAGGACCGTGTGCGTGGAGAAGAGACTTTAACGAATCGTATCGTAACTAAGAGCGCGTGGACAGACATAGTTAACCAATTAGTGAAGAGCTTGTGCTTGATAGGGAAATAGAAGAGCTATATTAGCCATGATGTATCAACAATAAATTGGCATTTGCTTGATCACATTGATCGTGTGCAGTGTCCGTGACTTCCCTGTCAACAGTAAAGTGTCTTAAATCTCAAAAGATTTAAAAAAAAAAGTGTGTGTATGTAAGATTAACCCTTGACATGGTCTGTCATGCTGTTTGTCCCTGGAGGCAATAATGATGGAAAATGTGTGTCTGGAGCTTGGGGAGCATCTCCAAACAGTCCCCAGTGCATAGAGATAGCTATAGTTCTCAAACGATTTGTGGATTTTCTCCTTACTTTCCTCTGACATTTTCTCCTTGCTTTTAGTTTAGACTTCTGTTCTTAGTTTAGAAAACAAACTACAGCCCCCTCTGGATTGCAGATCCAGCAATTTAAGCATATTTAACTCTCATGCTGAGTTTCCTCTGGTGCATAATACGAAGGAAACATCTTCATTTGCAGGAACGCTGCCCGAGAGCAGAGCCTGGCTATAAAAGCAAATTTAAAATGACCAAAATTTTAATAATACTCTTTCACTAAAATGACTGCACCGCATGTGATAGCCGCATATGGAGCAGAAAGGTGAAGCGTGGGAAATGTCAAAGGATGTGCTGCAGTAGGAGTCTTCCCAAATCCGTACCATATGAGTCAGTTCTACAATAAAGTAGAATAAGTGTTTTCAAATCACTTTGTTCCTCCTTCAGTACCAAAAAAGCTTAGCAGGGAGTTCATAGAATCTAATGTTTCAGCAACTAAAATACAGTCGGCATTTATTGTAAGCATCCCTGTCAGTGGGATGGAGAGGTGTACATACCATGTAGCCAATGTATTAGATTCTGAATGCCTGGACTTGGTTTGTCATTCTGTCTCCCAAAATGAATATATTTTTTTATGTAGGTAACTGAAATTCTTTCTAACTTTGCTGTTGTCACAATTATCTTGAAAATCACTTGCATCTCTGTCTGATTTAATAGCTTGTGCTCTTGTGCAGAGGAGAGAGTTTGGAGAAATAAGCTTTCCTAATCACTTCTCCAGCCCCACCTGATTTCGTTTTCATGGGAGGCAGAAGCAGGAGGCTCCAGGAGGTGTCTGTTTGGCAGCCTTGAGGCTGATGCATCATCTGGCGTGGAGCAAGCGGTTATGTGCTTATCTGTCAGTATTTCCTAATGCTGGCCATGCGAGTCTGCCTCTCTTGGCAACAGCATAACTCCCTTCCCATATTTTAGCCTTCATTGCACTTACAAGTAAATCACCGTGAGGGTTGGATGTGAGTATCTGCTGGAAGCAAGAGAGAGGAGTCATCTAATGACAGGTTTCCATGAAAGAAAGTAAACTGAAATTGAAGTCTTAAGTCCTTTCAGTACTTAAAGGGGGCCTATAGGAAAGACGAGGACAAAGTTTTTAGTAGGGCCAGCTGTGACAGGACAAGGGGTAATGGTTTTAAACTAAACCAGGGTAGATTTAGACTGGATATAAGGAAGAAATTCTTTACAATGAGGGTGGTGAAACACTGGAATAGGTTGCCCAGAGGTGGAGGCCCCATCCCTGGGAACATTCAAGGCCAGGTTGGATGGGGCTGTGAGCAACCTGATCTGGTTAAAGGTGTCCCTGCTTCCTGCAGGGGGGTTGGGCTGGGTGACCTCTAGGGGTCCCTTCCAACCCAAAATGTTCTATGATTCTATAAGTAAATGTGCCTTAGCTAGCTTGGGACATGCAGGGGACACAGCAAACCTGGCTTGTACAGCTGTCTTTCTGGGCAATTGCGTGAACCTGATACGCGCGAGTGTTGAGGATTCCTAAGTTTGTCACTTGGATGAATTTGGTTATTGTTGGGGGAAGAGGAGAACCATGGACTTACTCAAATCGGCCTGACAGCAGGTGTGGGGAGGGAAGAGGGGGTGTATGTGTGGCATGGGGGGTTACTGGTATGACAAAATATCCTAATTTCCCCTTTAAAACCTTGCTTGTCTTTAAAAATATTAGTGACCACTGCTTCGGTACTACAGACTTGCAGGAAGATTTATTGTGAGGCACTACACTGCTTGTTTTCATGATCTTTAGGGATGGGGATTTCTTGATTGCCTGCTCCTAGTCAAGGGGGGATGTGGGTCAAAGCCCTGCAGGTATGTGGTGGGTTTAGAAGGGAGGGGAAGGCTCTGGGGTGTGTGGATGATCTAGATCTGCGTGTGAAAACTCAAACTGGAACAAGAAACTTGGAAGGAAAGCTCTTGCTGCGGTGTCTGGCGTATCAGATAGACCTCAATTTATCATGAAACGAGCAAGTTTCATAACAAAGGTATTTGCAAAAACCTTTAGGAAAAACTATTCAGCCAGGCTAAAGTAAGCTCCATCTTTAAACCTGGTTTGGAGTACATTGAAAGTATCTTGCGATCTTTGAGTTAACTTGGCTGCCAGCTTTGTTCCTTCCACTTTGAGCATTGGGGCGCTGGTGTTAGCAGAGTAACTTTAACCCCCTCATTCTCAGCCTGAATACATCTTCTTTTTTTTCTTTGTTGCTTAATGGCAGAAAGGGTTGTTAGCAATGCATTAACATCTCTTCTTTCAGAACTTGCACCCTGTCGCAGTGTCATATGCCTGTTGGGGCAAGCTGTACCTCTCTCCTCCGAGAGAAATCCCTTCCCCAGCCCCAAACTCCCCCATAGTACTTGAATGGAGCCTGGGCTGTGCCACAGCCAAGGTACGGCATGTTTACCCAAATACATTTGAGTGTGTCATCTCTGCTCTCAACTCGAACATAGCTGCGTGGGATTTTAGTGGCACTGGGAATAAGACTCCCAGCTTGCTTTAACAGTTGTTGTCTCCAGCTCTGCTGTTTAACTACATGGTGGCGGGCTGTGCTGTGCGGCAGACTGCGTGTCTGGCACTTCCTCTGCAAAGTTGTACTTGTTTGGTTTTGTTTTTACGTACTAGTGGTGTTCTGCAGCCCTGTCCTCCTAAAATAAAATGTGAAGGAGAAAAAAAAGTCAAGCAAGAACAGCTAGCCATGGGTGGGACTGAGCTGGAAAGAGCAGACAGAGAGAAACAAAGGCGAGCGGTGTTAAGTGAGCGCGGTGGGGGATGAGCTGCCTGGCAGTTTATCCTTAGAAAGTTTCACCCAGTGAGTCCAGGTAAGTGGAAGCTAAATCTGAGATTTGTACTCCCAGACATTGCTGTGCTGTGCGTGCAGTCCCACTGAAGGGTGGGGGGTGGGGGGGAATGTGTTTTGATTCTTTGTCGCAGTAAAGAAAGATGTGGTGTCATTCCTTTCCCTTACATGTGCAAAAGCATGAAATAGGCTTAGGTATGTCTCAGCTGAGACCTGAACTGCGGAAACAGCAAGGAGAGATGCTGGCTGCCTGGGGCTGGTAGCAGGGCGGGAGGCCACGGCGTGGGACTCGGAGTTTAATGGTGCAACTCCTACATGATGAGGCTTTTAGATCTGTACGTTGTGAAGAAGCAGTACTTGCAGGTTCAAACCTCTGCTTTGAGGTGCCAGGCATTGCATTTAATATTTTTTCCTCTTTTTGTTAATGTGCCCAGTAACTTTTGTGGTTGCAATCCAGCCTTTTAAACCTTGCTGCAAACTACCCAAGAGTCCCCAACTAATGCCTAGGTGTGTTGTAACCTTAAACAGCAGCGAGCACGCTGTACTCAGTGGTGGAGCTGTTCAGTGCCTTCAGCGCACGGTGGGGAGGTAGGAGGTTACTGGGGGGGGAGGAAGGTCTATGTCTATGGTCTGGCCTAGTTGTGCAGCCTTCCCCATCTCTCCAGCTGTGATGCAGGGGGACCTGGCCCTCACATGCCTGGATTTTAAGTACGAGCTTTCCTCTATCCATGTGGTTTTGTAGCCTCGGGCTGCAAAGTGGTGCTGTACAGAACTGTCAGGCGTGACAAGGAAATGGCAAATGAAGCTATTTGCAAAAATTAATATCCTGGTTCATTTCTCACAGGAGGAGTCTTATTTGCTTCCTTGAAATCAGGAGGAGGAGACAGAGCTGGAGGTATAAACTCATCCTTTCCATTTAGAAGAACATACTGGTGGACCTAATGCAGCATCTGCTGGTGGCCCTGTCCGCTGTGCTGCTGGGATGTTCTGCAGTGGCCCCTTCATCCTACTAAAACAAGTAGTCAAGTAGATTGTTTTACACAAAGAACTGGAAAGAACGGGGGGAAATGGGATTTTTATTTCCTGTGAGCTTCATACAGGACAATATGGCACACAGTTATAAAATACACTGTGGGTGTGTACTATGTTTTGTACTAAAGGGCTGTCAGTGATGCTTCACCAGGATGCCAAGATCATACTGTGGTTAAAATGGATTCTACTGGCAATTTGTTGTTTGTGCCTGTTGTCTTCCTCTGCAAAACTTGTCTGAGCAAAAGTACCATCCTGGTACAGTGTGATGGTAGTGCTAGAGGTGTCGGGGATGTGCTGTGGGAGTGTGTGTGCATGAGTGCTGGATGGAGAGGGGGGGATCTTTGCCGGATGCCTTCTCCAGCTGTTCCTCCAGCACTTTATAGAATCATAGAATGATTTGGTTGGAAAAGACCTTTAAGATCATAGAGTCCAACCATAACTGTCCACTACTAAACCATGTCTCTAAGGACTTTGTCTACCCGTCTTTTAAATCCCTCCAGGGATGGGGACTGACCACTCCCCTGGGCAACCTGTTCTAATGTTTGATAACCCTTTTGGTGAAGAAATTTTCCTAATGTCCAATAACCTCCCCTGGTGCAACTCGAGGCCATTCCCTCTTGTCCTATTGCCCGTTATGTAGGAGTAGAGACTGACCCCCCTCAGCTCCCCCCTCCTCTCAGGCAGTTGTAGGGAGTGATAAGGGCTCCCCCCAGCCTCTTCTCCAGCTAACACCCCAGGTCCCTCAGCTGCTCCCCATCAGCCTTGGGCTCCAGACCCCTCACCAGCTTTATTGCCCTTCTCTGGACACACTCCAGAGTTCCCAATCCTGTACCATGGAGCCATCAAACCCCAGAGACTCTCCCAGTCTGGGGAGGGGGTTCAGGGTGGCTCTGCTTTCTGGGGGCAGGTGGGAGTGGAAACTCCCATTGTACAGAAAAAGATGTCTGATAAAGCTCTAGGTACTGCTCTGCCCAAGGCAGCTGATACCTCATGCTTCTGGAAAGGAATGAAAGGTTTGGGAGGAGGAGGTGGTGTTAGACTAGGAAGTCTGTAGCAGATGCATCCTAACACCCCTGTGCAGCCTGCTGTCTTCCTCTGGGACTAAGAGGGGTGGAAGAGCGGCTTTCACCAGCAATGCCTGTTTTAAGGCTGCATATCGCATTCAGTCCCAGCTCTTGTGCAGGCCTTGCCTGGACCCATGCAACTCATGCCATACCCCTCTGAGCTCTGGAGGTCCCAGGGTGAGTCCTGATGCTTGCTGTCATGTTGGCTTAGCGTTGCCTACCCCCCCAGAAAAGGAGGAGAGGCTCATGTGGAGTTAGCTTGTCTTAACTAATTTCTTTATCCTGAGAAGTTCTGCAGGTTTGTGACTGGTATCTTCGTTTGTGGAATGTGAGAGGCTGTCCCAAGGCTTGTGGCTTTAAATTCAGAGGTTAATTCTATGTGTAAGAATAAAGAAGGTGAATGATGCTTGTGCATAGGGAGAAAAACTGTGGAAAGCTAAAAGCAAAGCAAAATCTGTGTGTATATTTTTTCCTTTTGAGGAGCTGGGAAGATCTGCTTGAAATATTTCCTTGTTTTAGTGGTCTCTTACATGAGCTGGTTCTTGTAACTGGTGTGGTAGCTCCTAGAGCAAATGATTTTGAGGGCTGCAATTCTGCATCAAGGGTGGCTCTTGAGAGCACAGGCCAGGTCTGCAAAGAAACATCAGAGCAAGAGGGGGTTTGCACAGGGCAGCGTAAAGAAACACCATAATGAATGTTTGATGGGTGCAAACCTGAAGGCAGGAAAACTACTCAGTACAGCACAAGAAGGGGTGATAGCACAGCAAGCTGAGAAGGCAGGGACGAGCCTGCTTTGGGCTTGTTCTGCATTAGAGAATTGTTCAGATAAGAATCCCTGCCAGGCCCCAGAATGTTGGTTTGAAAACTTAATGGTGTTCGAGGCAGACCTGTGGCTTTAAAGCAGGTTAACACACTGATGGGATCCAAAGGGGTGGACCTTCTTTGACTTTATGCAGTTCCTCAACATTGGCATCTCGCTCCTAGTGTAAGAAATATTTGTACATGTAACTGTGTCCATGTGTAACTGTTTTGGTTGTCTTCTATTTTATTGTGACTGGGTTTTTTTGGTTGAAACAGCTTTTTCTGTGCTACATCCCAATGATCTGGTGGTGTGCCTAATGAAGGTGTGGCACCTTACGGGGGTGGGAGGAAGGAATCGGAGGTGTTTATCGATGGTGCTTTGTGCCCTTCTCAAGCACAAAAGGCTTTGAAGGTTTTGCATTCGTCATTTCAGAGGGCAATTATTTCAAACAAGCAATTTCTCTGCAGTTGTGACACCCATGTCCAAGGAGAAGATGGGGCAGACAGGAAGAAAAATTAAAATAAATGCAAATTTATCACTGTCCAGTAAATTCTCAGTATTGGTAACAGCAATATAACATTAGCAATAGCTTGATTGCTGTAAAACATAGTTATCTACATACAGGATGCTTTTTTACCTGCTAGATCCTCCTGGCATGGTTACAGCTACCCTTTTTGTCTAAATAATGTAATTTAGAGTAATCATTTACTGGGATAAATGTGTCCACCATGAGAGTTTAACAATATTGATTAGCAGAGGACAAAATCAGTTTGGTCACGTGCTTCGTTTTAGTGAATACCACGCAGCAAGGCAACAGTCACCCATTCTTTCAGACTCTGCTCCTGCCATTAGAATCAAAATTGTTTGTGCAAGCTGGACAGGAATGTGCTGGTATTTACCCAAATTTTGAAGAAGATACTTAGCAGAGGAATGTGCTCTGCATGTTCACCATTCCACTAGGAAACTGTGCATATAAAGTAAACCTCAAGCAAATATTTGGAGGGCCAGGGGGCTTCAGAAGAATGTCCTCTGGATTTTAGGAAGAGCAAGTCATCCCCACATACTCAGCTGTGTCTTGTCCTCTCGGCAAGTTCCATCCCAACCAATGCTGCTGCCTGGGTGGTTACAATAAACCTCTTTATTTCATTTTAATGTGTGTCTGTGAGTACCTGATACTCAGGATGGGATTAGGCGAGATGAATTGCTACTGAAATTGGTAATAACAGAAAGCAAACCTGTCTGACAGCATCTGCCCTGTGATCTTCTGAGAGCAGGTAAAAGAATCCTTAATTAACTCCTTGCAAGGGTGGGGTAGTATTTTTGTGAGGAATTCATTTTGGAAAGTTACAGCGTGAATTGGTGTTGCCTGAATTAGAGTAGCCTAATGAATTGCCATAAATTAGCCTGTAGTGAATACGGGATTTAAGGAAAAAAAGCTGTAACATTTGCTCCTGGCTGAAGGGAGGGAGCTGACCTGGAGAAACTTGTTAAAGCTGTGGTAACACAAGAGTGTGGCGGCTCGTAACTGTTGTTGTCAAAACATATCCAAAAGCTCCTTGCACTGCTCCTATTTTGCTTTTCTGCCTCCTGTCTGCATGAGATGCCTCGGAGCTGGTCGGAGGCTCTGGTGCAGGTGTGATGTATAGGCTTGCACAGGTCCCAGGCCAGTTATTCCATGAATATTTTATCCAACCAATTAAACTCCTGGAACTGGCCTAAGTCAGAACCAGTTTGAGGCCTTCAGTCTTCTAGCTTCCAGCTTAGGAAACATTGGAAATCACCTAGTTGGCTGGTGGTTACTTGTGTGCCCAGCTGTATCAAACCTTGAGCAGTGGAAGGAGCAGTGTGTTAAGCTTGTCTTGCATGGTGCTGAGGGCTTGGTGCAGAGACCCTTGGTGCTAATTGCTGTTATGGCAGAAACACATTTTCTTCTTCCAGCAGTGGTCAATCAAACTGTCATCAGAGTAGACTTGTGTCTTGGATTGCTGCGGATTCCTTACTAAAGAGTAGAGTCGGGTGATGGAAAATGTGAGGTTGTTGTAAAGCAGTGGATAATTAAATACTTGGGGCTAAATTGATATTGTTCCTGAAGAAAAAGCCTTTATGGCCCATTCTGTCAGCTGCTGGAGTAATTAGAAATGGGGGCTTCCCCTCAGTAAGGGCTGTGCCATGGTTCAACAAGGGTTGCTCTACTCTTGTCTCTTTGTTTCAGGAAGATTGATAAGCATGTCCCCTCGGCACTGTGGAGTTAGCTGCTGGTCGGGAGGGGCGAGCAGATTGCCACCACGGGACAAAATCGTGTATTTTCATGCATATAATCTGATAGCTTGCATAAAACAAGCAGTGTGGGGTGGTTTGAGGGCAAGTTTAGAAGAGCAAAGGCAGGGAGGGTTGGGGCCCCAAAGAGTGTCCTTCTGTATTGTCCATGCCCCTGAGAATGCATCTGGGTGTCCTGCTTCACTTGTGGGACAGAACTAGTGGGAGAGGCTTTGCTTCCCAAGAAATCAAAGCAAGGGGATACTTTTCCCAGATAATATAAACACAGGGGGTTATCCAAGTGAGAGACAACAGGTACCCTTAACTCAGTACAACTGCTTGGGAGGCTTAGCCAGTTTGTAATGCTTGTGTTCGGTTGTGTGGGCTGCTGTACTGGTGCACCATGAAATTCGTGTGCTTCTCATGTTAAATGCCTTTTCAGCTTGGCCACTGTGAAGATGTTGAAAACTTTGTACAAAATTTAAGAAGTCTGAAGTGAAGCCTGCAGAAATTATTTGGATGACTCGGGTTGTTTCATATCCCATCTCCAACAGCAGCCAGTACCGGCTCCTCCAGGAGCTGATATTTCAGAAGTCCTGTGTGTGTTGGGATGGTTTTTCCAAGAAATTTTCTTTTTTGACTCCCAGTTAGAAACTGGCTCATGTCTAGAAGTATCCAAGTGGCTTTGAGTCCTGGTAAAACTCCAATTTTCTTAGACCTTGCTCTGGAAAAGGCTAAATATTGTCATGTCTTTATGCTTTGGAGGTGCAAGGATGTTATCATATGTGTTTGGTTTGCTGGAGGAATGCAGTCTGAATTGCTGAATTTGGGGAGGGAATAAAAAGCTGTAGCATGAATTAAACATCGCGAGTATTTCTAAAGGCATGATGTCTTGATTGAATGGTTTTAATCAGCACCATTTCAATACTTTGTCATTGCTTAGCAAACAAAATGCTAGTTGGCTCACAGAAATATTGAAAAAACAAACTAGGCAATACCCCTGCCAGGGTAGTCTTATCTTCCCAATTTGGATCCTCTCTATGTACACAAGACGAAAATGATGTGTGCAGAGGAGCAGGTAAGGGGAGCCCTTCTGCATGGGTATAGAGGTGCTGCTTTGAGATGTCAGTCCAGAAAACAGCTGCTGGTCTGCAAAATGGTTTGAGGCCCCATTTC
This sequence comes from Gorsachius magnificus, assembly GCA_034008185.1. Taxonomy (NCBI): domain Eukaryota; kingdom Metazoa; phylum Chordata; class Aves; order Pelecaniformes; family Ardeidae; genus Gorsachius; species Gorsachius magnificus. The sequence goes on from CM067090.1 coordinate 6,077,861, forward strand.
TAGAAATAGCCCTGGGCACCTCCTGGGTTTTTCTGTGTGAGTTATTTGGGATTAAGCATGTTTTGAGTGGGGAAGGTCTGGTTTAGAACAACAGCTGGGCAGAGAGGAGGAACACCCCCCCCAAGATATATCCTATAAAGATTCATATAAAGAAGAAAAATTGCTAACATAAAGCTGGTCATGCATTCTTAAAATGCATGCACAGCTTTGCAGTGTAAACTGCTACTTCTGCCCCTTGTTTTGGCAGTCTCTGCACGTAAACCTGGATTCCTCGCGTAGCCATTATGTTAGGCAGAGTACTGTATTTGAGCTTGCCCTTTCTGCACTGCTTTCCTGCTTGCTTAGAATTAAATGGGGAGATGACAACTCCTGGAGGAGAGGTGTTACTGGGAGGTATGGCACATGGCCCCTTGTTCAGTGGCCCCAGAGGTGGCTGCTGTGATCACTGGCAGGCAAGCCATGGCTTGCTTAGGGATCCCAGCACTCCTAGAAGGGTTGGCAGATGCTACCTGGCTGTGGGGAGAGGACAGCCATGTGAGATGGGTGCAGCTCCCCAGATCTGAGTGCAGTAAGCTCTGGGAGGTTTGTATGAATTTGTGCTGCATGAAATGAATGCAAATAGCAGTGGAGTCAGAGGAGGAGGAATTACTATGTCGATGGTGAATTGACAGGCAGGTACTTGTCCGATGCTGCTCTGTAGTTGTGGTTGATCCCATGTCTGATTAACAGACCAAGGGGTCTTGGTTGTGTTGTGTGTCCCCCCTTCAAAAGGGGATATATAAATGTAAGCTCTGAGCCAGGGTTAAGCCCCAGATTTTCTGGCAATGTCTTTCACTATCTTGGCTTAAAGGCAATTTCTCTTAACAGGCAAACACCTACCGTGGGGGTGTTGGAGGTGAGGATGCACAGCATGGCTGCTCCATGGGGATGGCATATAGGTGTGTGCAGGAGCATGCCTGTGTGCAGGAATAACTGCCTGGCTGCTTCCTGGAGTTCCCATAAATCTTGCTTCTTGTGCAGGGGGTTGTGGTGGTTGCACTGCCCTGTGTGGAAGGAGACTGCTTTCTTCTGATGCCCCTTTATTTCTGAAAGCTGATTGTTAAATGCCTGGCAGCATTAAATGGAGGATGAATTCTCGAGGCTTTCCAGGCATGTCGATGCTGTTATGTGGGGATGCGTGCCAAGGTGCTCTCATCTGAGCTGCTTAGCTCCAAACAGCTTTCCCTATCTGCCTCTGAGTTGCTCTGAACCAACAAACCTGGGCTGCTACTTCCATAAAAATGTTGCTGAATCCCAAATTCATACAAATCTGATGGATTCCGCTGGAATCTAGGATCAAACTTTCAGGACCAGGGACTTTCAGATTTGAAATGCTATGCAGTGGTAGCTACATATATATATTTTGTCTTTGCATCTGTTTTTTCATGGTTCGTAGGTGACTTTTTAATCTGTTTTGTGTACCCATAGCACTGTGTGCAGTGCAGTGCCAAGGGGTGCGTTCTTGTGGAGTCTCCCTCGGTTAAAGAAAACCTAAGCCAGCTCCAAAACAACAAAACAACCCCAGAAAAAGTGATGTTGTGGCTTTGAGTGAGGAGAAATATGACAGACCAGTCTCTGTCTTTGCTAAATTATACAAAGAGCTGTTGCATTGAGCAGGAAAACTGCAGTTTGCTGATGTTTCCGTGAGTTATGACCACATTATCTTGGCGTGTGCGTGCCGCTCCTGTGGATGCTCCCGGGCATGGTGAGTACAGCCATTGGAATACAGCAGCTTTGGCATCTCTGCTTTCCTGCAGTGATCTGCTCACCTGAAATATTCCCATTTGTTTTTCTTGTTGCTTACAATCTTCACTCTCGTGTCATCTTGTCCCTCTTTGTTTTAGGCTCTCGGTTTTGGAAACTGTCACAATGTATTTTCAGATTCATCTTTCCCTCTGCACCCCTCCCCATCACCATGTGGTCCCTGGGTCTTCTTGTAGCTGTTTTGCTGCTTATGTTACTGAGACAAAGGGAAACCCACCCCCCCCCGTAGTACTGGTTTCAGGCCAAGCCTGCCTTATTTAAAATCAGTGTGGGCACTTTCAAATCACAGTGTTTGAATTACCACTGACTGTAAAGGGAAGAGCAAAACCATATGCATTCACAATATTAGTTGACATTTTCATGTCTAGCTGTGCATTCACATAATGTGCTATTTTATAGCCCTGCAATGGGAGCCCAATGCAGGCAGGTACAATATCATAGAATCATAGAATCATCTAGGTTGGAAAAGACCTTTAAGATCATCAAGCCCAACCATTAACCTAATCCTGCCATCCCACCACTAAACCATGTCCCTAAGCACCTCACCTACCCTTCTTTTAAATACCTCCAGGGATGGGGACTCGACCACCTCCCTGGGCAGCCCATTCCAGAGCCTGACAACCCTTTTGGTGAAGAAATTTTTCCTAATGTCTAGCCTAAACCTGCCCTGGTGCAGCTTCAGATGGTTCCCCCTCATCCTATCATCCATTACCAGGGAGAAGAGGCCGACCCCCACCTTGCTACAGCCTCCTGTCAGGCAGTTGTAGTTGTAGTCAGGGAGGTCTCTGCCAAAGGCAGGAGCAAGAACATTTCTTGGGCTGCTGGTAGGGAAGAGCAATAAGGTCACTGATATTTCCCAAAAGGGTTTCATTTTATGAGGATGCTTGTGGCACATCCCCATGTCAATGGAAATGAAGAGCAAGTTTGCCCTCCCTGGAGGCCTCCTCGGCCCAGGAGCGCAGCAATGTGGGCAAGGGTTTGGAGAGAGGAGGGAGAGGGGCTCTGGGGTTGTCCAGAAAAGCATTTTCTAGCCCCTTTGCTTCATTTAGGATAGGGCAAAGAATATAAGCAGCAGAGAAATCTTGGAGCTGGGCTTTTTATTAAAGGGCTAGATAAGTTTGTTGTGCAAAGCTTGTTGCTGCTCTGATTTGTTGATGATCTGGGGTCCTTTGCCCTGGCAGGTGAGCAGGTCACTGTGGTAGGAAACAAGAAGCATGCTGCAGCTGTAGAAAATGTACTTCACTTGTTCGTGCACCGTCTTCTGGATGGCTGTTGCTGTCTGCAGTGAGGATATAACATTTCAGGACAGGCCCTTTTGTCTGGTTTGGGGGATGAGCTTCTGGCCTGGATGGATGAGCAGCTTGACAGGCACTAGGTGTTGGCCGCTCTTGCTCCCACTCAAGCTCCTGGGGACAGCTAGCATCTACACTGCTGTGGGTGGCCTGGGATGTTCACATGCTGCTGTACCTCATCCCTAGTTCCTTGTGGCAGTTGTATTTTCTTCCCCTGATTTGCAAAGGGGTAGGCTTTTATTTTCCCCTTTGGAGAGTGGCTTCGTATCCCCAAGAGCCCTTTGGAGAGGAGCCCTGGCTGGTTTGCCTGGGCTGTCCCTTAAACATTCCTTGTTTAAAAGACATTGTAATACATAGTGCATCTTCCGCAATGATAACAGGTCTGTACGTTGCCCCTGTAGCAAGAGCAATGGTAAATTATATCACAAGTCCCACTGAAGCGGGGATGTTTAGTGTGTCATCAAGGGGAGTGAGGGTCCTGGTGCCATTTTTTGCAGGGGTTGGCATAGCCCTTGCTCCTGGATGCGTGCGTGCCTCGGCAGGGGCATGGTGAGCATGTGCTGCTGCAGGCTCTTTGTTCCTGGTTTATTGGACCTGTCTAACAGCAGAGCTGGGATTTGCTCTGCCACGGTTTCTTCCATCTACTTAATAGGTGCTTGTGGGCATCTAATAATCAACCCCCAAATGAAATACGTAAGAAGGTAAGGTTGCAAACAGGAGATATATGAGCTTTCAGCTGTGTATGTGTGGGATTTGCATCTCCGGGGATGTACGTTCATAAATGCCGCATTTGTTGATGGCACAAGAGACCTAATTACAGGCCTGCGCTCTGTCATGGCTGTGCTGTCCTCTTGTACAGACCAGGCATAAATTTGAGTTTCCCAGGGGAAAATATTGCATGTAATTATGTGTGTGTACTTCGATGTTACCTATGTAAGCTAAAATGAAGAATTTCCCATCTTTTTGCTCTTTATCACATTGTCATGCCTGTCCTTTCCCCCTGCTTCTTTGCCAGTAGCTGTGGATTTTTAATGTTTTCCTTTAAATTTTTCTTTCCCCACTCCAATTTGATGTTCTGTATTCCTAAACTTTAGAGGGTGCCTTTTTCTGGGTCAAACACGGAGAATCAGCAGGATTTGTGCTTTGCTCATTGTATCTGCGTGTCTCAGAAGTCAGCAAGTAATCTGACACTTTTTTCCCCAAAAATTATTTCTAAAAAATGTCATGTAACAGAATTTCCTGCTGTAAAGGTGGTTTTAAATAGAAGCCACCCTTGGAGCTACTGATCCTTAAAGCTTAATGCCACCCAAGACTGTAAAATAAAGGCGGGGGGGGAGCAGGGAATCTCCATGTTAAACCACAGTAAAGCCAAAGCAGAGTCCCTTGAGGATCTCTAATGCTGTGTGATGGATGAGAACTTCACAAAATAGACATTTGGATTTTTTTTTTAAAAAAGGACTTTCTTTCACCACACAGTTGCTGACAGTAATGCAGAAAAGCGATACAGGGAGTGAGCTCTTTTCTCGCTTCCCTTCCTCTGGTAGGATAATAGTATAAAACCTATTTTGGATTAATCTGCTGTATTTCTTACTGGGGCAAGTGTTTAAAACATTTGTCAGCAGGCATAGAGCCTGATGGCAGCTATCTTGTGCTTGTGCAGAGTACCTGGTTTGATTTCTGTGGAGCCACTCAGGACAAAAAAATGAAGGCATGACCTCGGGGCATCACCTTCCCAAAGGCTCTGGTCATAGGGAGCATAATATTGCAGTGCATGTTTGTTGTGTTAGCCTAATTGTGGTACATGGTTGCAAACAATAAATTAAAGGTACATTTTATTTTCTGCATTCATGTCCTCTTTTTTTCTCCCTTGTACCCTTACTTAAGATCTTTGCAAAAAGACTTTATTTGAGGTGCGTTGTTAGAAGTGTTAAGGACATGGAACTGTTGGAGTGGGTCCAGAGGAGGGCTACTAAAATGATCTGAGGGCTGGAGCCCCTCTCCTATGAGGACAGGCTGAGGGAGTTGGGGTTGTTCAGCCTGGAGAAGAGAAGGCTGCAGGGAGACCTGATTGTGGCCTTTCAGTACCTAAAGGGGGCCCATAGGAAAGATGGGGAAAATCTTTTTAGTAGGGCCAGCTGTGACAGGACAAGGAGTGATGGTTTTAAACTAAACCAGGGTAGGTTTAGACTGGATCTAAGGAAGAAATTCTTTACAATGAGGGTGGTGAAACACTGGAATGGGTTGCCCAGAGATGTGGTGGAGGCCCCATCCCTGGGAACATTCAAGGCCAGGTTGGATGGGGCTGTGAGCAACCTGATCTGGTTAAAGGTGTCCCTGCTCCCTGCAGGGGGATTGGGCTGGGTGACCTCTAGGGGTCCCTTCCAACCCAAAGCATTCTATGATTCTAAGTGTAGCAACATCAGGTCGGGCATCCATGGGGAACAGTTGGTTGTTCCTGGTCACCCAAGAGTCTGAGCTGGCAACATCTAACCAGACTCACAGCTTCCCACCCTTGTAAGCAGGAGCCAAGAAATTGGCAGAGAGAGGGACTGGATTTGAACCAGTGGTACAAATTCTCACAAACTCCTCAACTGCTGTGTATGTATGCGGCTGGTACATGTAGCCAGGGCTCTGCAGGGTGGAGGTAATGGATACAGAGCGAGGATCTTGGATTATGGCTCACCTTGGAATTGGCACAGTGCACCCTGAAAAGCTCTGCTGCTAGTAGGCTTGTATTCAAGGTGATTAAATCTTTACATTTCATGACTTTACCTTTTCTTGGACTCATTTGAACATGTCTGGATTTATTAACATAGTTTGATCTATTTCTTTTCAAGGATAATCCTGCAACAGTCCAACCCAAAATATTTTTAAGGTTCTTTTCCCTAGAAAATAGTATTTTAGTTGTGGGGAGGAGGAATAATCCTCCAGACTTGTCCTGTACATTACAGAATGACTACATGTGGATTTATTTCTGGATCTTATTTTTCTAAGTAACTTGAACCATCCAATGCCTTCAGATAACCAGCATGTTTGGCCTTGGATTCCCAAGGAGGAGGGAATGGCATATAAACTAACCTCTGTGGGAACAAGCTGTCTCTGGGAGAGTTGGTGTGCTTAAGCAAAGCTGTATCTCTTGAGCGATGAAGCTGGTGGAAAGATCTGAATTCTCCAGGATGTGTTACAAATCTCAGACTCCCAATGACAAGAGGCGATACAGCTAGCCTAGGCAAAGTGCTGTGACTTGGTGCCTCCTAAGTTAGTGGAAAATAAACAGCTTGAACTTTTGTGTCAAGTCCTAGAGAGGTTAATAGGTGCCCAGTTTTCTAAGCTATCCAACAAAGTACTACATCAAAGCAGTCACTTGTCCCAGCGTGTGCCCTGGATTCTTGACTGTAAATGGTATGGGAGTGCAAACCTGAGGATGTTTCCCATCCAGTGGCTCAGTTTGTGTGAAGAATTAATGGTTGAAAATCAAATCATGTTCATTGACCGGAAAGTGGCCAGATACAGGAGAGTGGCCTGCAGAGCTTTGAGAACCTCAGGTAGAGAGAAGCAAACTTGGCTGTTGCCCACCAAGCTTATAGAGGATTTAGAGTTCAGACCCTGATGCTGTTGAAATTAATGGAAAAACTTGTATTCCTGATTAAAATCAGGGAAAACTTACTGTGGCACCAGAAGCCTGTGTCCATGTAGATGTCATTTTACATAAAGCACTGTACCAAGTCATCTACTAAATTGAAAGTGGCTTCCTCAGCTGCAGTGAGCCACCTTATTTTCTGCTATAAATAATAAATCCATTTTTTGCAGCAAAAGTGGTCCCTTTGGGAAGACTGATCAAGGCCATTCCCAGGGTCTTGGAGCTTTTAATGTGTTTTGCACTGCTTTGTATTGGTTGTGCTGATCCTCAAGCCCTGACTGGCAATTGCACACGACTAAAGGTGTGCTGCGATACTGTCGGTGTTAGGTGGATCTAGCACAATGCAGTCACTCTGGAAAGATGTAAGGGAATGGGGTTGTGTGTCTCAGGCTAAGGACTGGAGAAATCTGCAGGCAACTTCCCACCCATCACTTTTTAATGTTGCTTCTAGTGGGATAGGAGCGTACAGCAATCTTAAATGCCCTCACTTTGCCTGTGTCAGGTATATTTTGCCCTTTAAGACTCTTGAAAGGATCATTATTTGGTTGGAGTTTGCTCTGAGGATTCATTGTTTGTAAAGCAATCTGTGATCTCTTACTAAGATGAAATCATGTTTTCTTACTGCTGTGAAAATGTAACTGGTGTTGACTTGGAATGCAATAAGGATTCTGCCAGGGAAGGCTTTCTTGACTCTGTTCAGAGGATAAATTACCTTTTAGGTGCGCTATATGTGGGGTCATGTGGGTGGGAAGACCGACTGCTCTTGCTGGTGCTGCAGAAGCCTGAGAAATTAGAGGTGCTTGAAGGAGCAGCAGATTGAAACAGAGTTCTTGCAGGGAAAAGTGCAGTGTTAGCTGGTGGGTCTTGCTGAGAGGCAGCTTTGAGGTCTTTTAGATTTCACTTAAGTGTAAGTTTTCATGTGAAACAGTAGCGGAGGAGTGGTGAAGGTTGGGGCTGCAGTAGGTGCAGTGATGTGCTTCAGCCTGCAAGCAACTGAAGGCTGCTTTCAAACTTGGAGCACTCTTGCTCTCATTGATACTGCTGAAGACTGAAAAGCATAGCTTGAATGCTTAGGTGTTCCATTAACAAAATCCAGATGAGAAGGAACGGTTTCTCTTGTATGTTGTGAACAGTCTCAGCCAACAAATAACAACACTTTTGTGGTCTTTGATTAAAACTTGCAGAAAGTGAGTTAACTGCTTGAGAGCACAGGAATGTCAAAGTTACCAGGCAAAACCAGAACAGCCTCCTCTCCTGTTTGTGTGGTTCCTGCTTTGTTGTATTGGGGATAGACAGGGAAGAAATCCAGGGGTTTGAGACAAAAAACACTTCCCCAGAAAAACTGAGGAAAACCTGCATTAGCTGCAGCTGGCTTGAGCTAAAATTTATCACTTTTTATTTAGTAGTCAAGATTGAAATTATTTACTGCTGCTTACTTAATTTATAAAATGCTGAGGAGATAATCATCCTTGGATTAAAGTTGGTGCTTTTGTAATTGGAGTAGATACCACATCTGCAGCAGCCTGGGCTGAGCCTGGTCCTTAAACCCTGCAGCAGAAAATCATGTGGGCTCTTTGCCTATGTGGATCTGGAGAAGCCTGTGTATTTGGTGGTATGGGTCAAAGCATCAGATGGTGTAAATGAGAAGCTCCAGTAACTTAATGCTATCCTAATGATTTATATCAGCTAAGGATCTAGCTGGTTTTTAAGCAATGTGGAGAACTGGGAACCAGGAGAAGGTCTGTGGTTCCAGGTTAGATGGCAGCTGGTATCGGTAATTCGGCTTAGAAACCATACATGCTGACCCTGTCCATGGGATAACATTTCTTCATGACCCCATCTTGCAATACCACTTTATGCCTAGAGGTGTGAATTTAAATTACCAGCATGAGCAGAGCCTGGTAGCTATTGCTTGAGCCAGGAGGGGACAGATGTGCCCCCAGCTGTGGTTCAGCTGCTCTGAAATCTCTGGAAGCGAGGGTATTGACATGCAAGTGTTAAAACTGCTCTGCTCAAAGTAGAGGCATGTTTATATATATATAGTCCCCTTACTCTTCCACCCATCAGAGGTATTAAATGGTGTAATATATGTTGTGTGGGCACTGGGCTGGGGGGTATGTACCATCCCTCTGTGGAGCTCAGTTATCATGAATAGGAGCAGCACTGTGTTGGCCACAGCGTGCTGGCTCTTCCCAGTAAAGAGCTGCAGCATCTGTATTATTAGCCTTTGCAAAAGCTGGTCCTGACACTGCTGCACTAATCCTGTACCATAGGGTGCAGTGCTCTGCCAAAGACCTCCTTTGGCATTCCCCGTACCCCGGTGTGTGGGGGTTGCAGAGGGGAGGCAGGTGCTGGTCTTGCTCATGTAGGTGGGTGCCATTGCTTTTGCTGCTGCTCTCATTTTAATTTACCCTCCTACTCCAGCTCTGGGCTTTAAATACTTGCAAGTGGAATGGGCTGGATTTTCACCTAAAATAAACATGATACAGCTATTATGAATGTGATTGTAGAATTTGTGCTCCCACCAATGCTAGGTGGGTTTAAACAAAAGAGGGGGTGGATAAAAGTGGAACCTAGCTTGTATTTAAAAAAAAAATCTGAGCCTTCTTCAGGGCTGTAAGCCTGTTTGTCACATTCATAAGTGCTTTGGTTTCAAGAAAAAGTCCGTAAGATACTGAAAACTAGGCTTTCTGTTGCTGCCTTGAAATCAAAGTGAGGCCAAAAATCACAGAACCGAATTAATCATCTTTGAATTAAATCTTGCAAGTAATACTGTATAAACACTTTAGATCCAAAGGGGATTATAGGCAAATACTGAGCTGATGGAGGAGTTTAAGGATGTTCTGAATTGCAAAGCAGGCATTTAGAAAGTGTTTCTGGAGCCATGTGGGCTGGGAACACATGGAGGGAGGGATGAGGTGGTGCTTAGGGCAAGCAGCTAAGAGGAAATTAGACTTGGATGAGCCTGGAGAGACTGAATGAGAGCAGAAGGTCACAGGGAGAGGTGAGATAACGCTTCCAAGAATGGCCAGAGGTCCATGGGTCAACAGCACCTTACCCCCTGCTCCATCCCATCTGCTCTCATGTGCAGCCTATGCCAGTGGTGTTTCCTGTTCTTGGGTTGCTTGATGGGCTTTGGGGTGTTTTCTGTCAGGTACTGTGGCTGAGTAGGGTGGGTGCAAGCCCTGGCTGCTCCTAGTCCCAGTGTTGACTTGCTTATGTGGTCTTGGGCAAAAGCCTTAACCTTTATGGGTCTGTTTACTCAGATGCAAAATGAGCATCAGCCATAGTAGGGAACTCGTCTCAGCTGATCACCATTAAGCACTTGGGATGGCATTTTACTTGGGATCAGTCTGAAACAGCGGGGTATGAAATTCCATGTAATCATGATGTTTTATGGATCACCTCATTTATTGTGATTGGAGGGGAGAAGAGCCAATTTATATGGGTGTTTTTGATGAAGAAAGATAATGAGTGTATTGTGTAGTCTTTAATGCTGTATCAGAAGGGGTATCTCCAGAAAACCAAGTGCCAGGCTGTTCCTTGTAGAAGACAAATTCTTGAGTTCTTCATCCTCTTTATATCTCTATTAGAGTACGCATGATTAATTGATGGCTTCATCTCCCAAAGAACAGTAGATGAATCAAATCTTCATTATCCTCCCTGTTCAGGCACCTACCCAGATTCTATATTTGTTACAGGAATGATGTGAAACATGTTATTTTGTTTTCCTAGTATTTTGGAGTTTTTCCTCTGTTTGAAATGCTTTGACTTCTCTATTATCATTTTTACCTGCTGAGACTTGTGGTGCAAGCTCCCTGCACAGTTATTTTCCTTGGATGATTTATTTACCAGTGACACAGCAGAGCCCTCAACATCGTAATTGCAATGACGTGATCATCAAAACATCAAAGGCAGGAGCCCCTGGTTTCTCATCTCCCTCATACCGCTGCAGCCCTCCCACCTCTCCCTTTGTGCTCCCTCTTTGTTGCTTTAATCCTCTTGGGGAAGGGAAGAAATATATCTGATAACTAGATAAAAACTGGGTGAGTGTTGGAGCAGCTTTCTGTACATAACTGCTTACATGGCTTCCTTTAGTCAGAGAGTAGCAAAATTCTGTGTTACATCGCTTGGAGTTTTGCTGTCACCATGTCCCCTCCTTGACCCTGTGCTTTAACTGGCCGTGTCCCAGCAAAGATAGATTGTGTTGCAGCTGGGCAGGGAACAGGGGTGCTCTGCCCACATGGCTCTTCCCGGAGATGGAGCAAGTGGGGGGGGGGATATGTGGGGAGAACCTTGGTTTGCTTCCTCCCCATCTGGTGAGAAGCAGCTGGGCTTGCACTTCCAGGAAGCAGCCAGGTCTTGTGGAAGAGGGGAAGGAGCTCACCCCTCGATGGGCTGAGCAGGATTTGGCTGAGCTCTGGTCCTCCCCCCTGCTGCCCAGCACCCAGGCGAGGCTCAGCCTCTGTAGAAGGAAAACCTCTGCCAAGTCTGTGGCAGCTCCTCCTCAGGGCTGGATTGTGCAGAGGCTCCTTGTTGCTTGTGCACAGCTCCCCAACCTCTCTGGATGTCCTTGTCACCTCTGCTGCGTAGAGCCTGTCCCAGGCAGAAGCAATGCTCACCCCGGCAGCGGCTAGCTTTCAGGTCTTCAGCACAGTCATCAGTCTGCTCCAGTGTGCACGATAGGTGCTTGGGTACTGCAAATCAGAATCTGAGTGTGCTCTGAGAAATGTTTTCCACTTTCCCAGCCCTCCCCTCTTTGCCCTCTTCCCTTGTATGAGAAAAATACATCTTGCAAGAGAAGATGATGGCTGGGTGAAGCTGAATCAAAATAGGTTTTAGTGGGGAGGGATTTTGGTTTTAAACCTCTGTCAGTAGAAACTTTGGTACCTCAAAGATGAGGCCCTTCATTGGTCTAAATGGGATTGGAGAGCTCATCTCCGCCATGCGCTCCTGTTTACCTCTGGTCTGAGCAGGCGTTCATCCTCTCGCTGGCTCCTGCTTGGCTCTGCAGCCTGCTGCAGGTGCTTCGGCTCCTAAGGTCAGTGGGAAATCTGGGGTGCTTCTATCTTGAGAGCAAAATCCCCAAAGAGCTTGAGTTTTGGAAGTGGCTTCTCAGCAGGGAGCTAAATGTTGTTATGGGGATTCAGGACTGCTTGGAAGGAGAAGGTCTGGCAGCGCAGTGTGTTGAATTGCTAAATTTTTGCTGAAGGCATGCTGGTTTCACCGATTTAAGCAGAGACCATTAATTAACTTGTTTTATGTGTGTGCACATCTCATTTAAGCATCTTCCTGTTATTTGGGAGAGCTGCAACAGGGGAAAAACAGAAGGAGAGAAAGTATTGGGAAACATGTTGATAATTTTTTTTTTTCTTTTGAAAAGCAACTGGAAGCTCCAGTTCCTGCTGGGAGCGGAGTTGGGGGGGATTCCTGCTCTCAGGAGGATGTGCTCTGGGATTCGGAGGGACCAGCTGGCCCAAGGCAATGCACTGACCACTTGGCGCAAACCATCTCTTCACAGACAGCAGGAGCCCAGGCTGCTGCTGCTCCATTATATGCTAATAGTCTGGGAAATGAAATACAATTATTAGTTGAATTGTTAAATGGACCTAGAGCCTGCATCAGAAATCTCTTTTCAACAGCAACTAGAGTGTACAGTAACAAAAAAAGCTGCAAAAGCAGGATTACTGCAGGGTTTTTTTACATGCTACTTCAGTACAGTGCAGCGGACTGTTTGGAGGAGGTGGTGGTGGAGCTCTGGATGGGGCACTGGGCTGAGACATAGCCGTGCTCCCAGCTCCCAGACTTGCTTTTTGTGACCAGTCAGGCCAATGGTCTGTGCTTCAGTTGCTCTGAGAAGGGAGTGGGGTCCATGAGAAGGTCTTTGTAGTGATGGAGGAGCATTTATGATCTAGCTTTGAAACAAGAAGTGGTTTCTATTTAGGAAAATACACTCAGTTTCATATGCTGAAGCTTAGAACCTTTTCTACAAAGGCAGAAGTATTATCTGCCTTGGCTTGCTTTGGGTCAAATACTGCAGAATCTGCTGCAGGAGGAATGGGAGATGGATGATCTACAAACCAGTTCCTGAGCACTGGGATACAAATTGCAGCTGCAAATGGTACAGGTGGTTATGTCCCTCTGTGTTACCCCACTCAATTTATGTGGGGCAGCCCATGATCTGTCTGGTAAGTGGAGCAGGAAAGGTTTTTTTTTTGAATACTTATTAAAAGGAGTAGCTATTGAATATGGCTTTTCCTATTTTTTGGTGATAACACAGTTGCAAATGTATCTACTCTAATCCAGTCTTGAGAAGCATCCTCACAGTGCGTTGAAGCTGGATATCACACTGATTGAGCCCCATATGTGTCAAATCCAGCATTCCAGGATTGCCATCCTGGAGCACAACAGGTCCTGTTCTTACTCCAAATCTGGCTACTGAGTGCTCCAAAATACCCAACAAGAGCCCTTGGTGTGTGTTGGGAGGTCTTGGTGGCTCCTGAGGGGACGACAACAGATGGGATGGAAGCAGCTCCTAGATGGAAAATGTCTGGGACTTTCCTAGGTCCTGGCTAGCTTTGCTGCAAGTTTTGGTGTGGGGCATGTCCTTTGTCTCTTAGTGAAGCTGGTAGGATCCAGGGAAGAGCCATCCTCTTAACTTCTCCCCCTACAATAGGAAGAAAGACTGTTGGGAGGGAACTGCCCCAACCCTCTTCCATGCTGCAAAAAACCGAGGCAGGACTGTTGAAGCTTGCCTGCAGAGCTATAGAGCAGCGTGGAAACTGCTCTTCCTGGCAGGGAATGCACACTGGGGCGTGGAGAGAGAGGGGATGTTTGGTTGTAAGGGTTTTGTTTGTGCCAGGAGCTTGGCTATCAGTCTGGGTGAAGGCAGATGGAAGTAATTTTAAGGGACATAAGCCAGCTGACAGTTGCATCTTGATATGGAATAACTATGGGCTTAGCCAGTCCTCAGAGGAAGTTTTTATCCTAACCCCTGTCATTTAGTGGTTGGTCTGTGCCCTAAGAATGGGTTTTTATACGCCCTTACTGTCTCTGCGCAAGGTTTTTAGATGCTGCTGCAGCTCCAGCCCGCCCTGGTAATGATGGGGAAGGATGATCTCTGCAAGGTTTGCAGCTCTTTAAAGGCTTGTGGCCCTTTGGTTTTGTTTTCTCTTCTTACATCTTAAATTCCAAACTCCTGGAGTCTTGATACTGCAATAGCTGCTCTCCCTTTGATAGGATTGTAGCTCTCGGGGTAGCTGAGGAGATCTTGGAGATACGAATCTCAGAGGGCAAATGGAAAGAAGCCCAGATGATAACTTTATAATGTGTTTCTCACTACTTTATGCGTTCGTATCCCAGACAAAGCTTTATCTTTCATCCCATAATTATGCAATTCCCTGTGGGCAACTTCAAGCAAGCTTTTGAAAGTGTTAATTTTATCTGTTAGATGCTTTTTGTGATCTCCAAGTGTAGACACTGGTACTAGAAGGAAAGTTTTGAGGGCAAATTCCTGTAGTTTCAGTGAACTTCACTGGGAGATGCTCTGGGCCTGTTTAACAGGATCAGCCGCATTTGTAAGTGATCTGGTTAAGATGCTGCTGGAGGGGGCTGCTGCTTCCTCCACCTTCCCCTTCAGCTTGAGCTGTGTTGAGTCTATTTTGTTAAGATCTGTTCTTTTGCCATTTTTTGTAAAAAGCGCTAAACCTTTCATACACATCCCAGGAAATAAGTAGAACCCATAGCTAAAATTTTTTCATCTTGGAACTAATAGGTTGCACTTTATATCCATTTTGCATTTTATAATGTGTCAGGTTTTATATTTGCTTGTCATCTTCTAGATCATGCTATGTGTGATGGTTCATACTAAAAGCAAAAACCCATCAACAGGCGTGTGTGGGGAATAGATGCTTTCCCAGGTTGAATTCAATTGCAGCCATGTAGGACAACATTCCTGCAAAAAGTGGTTCAGAAATGTGATTCAGGGCACAGAGATGGGTCAGACCAGTAACTACAGAAACCATGTCCCCTTGTACCTCCTCGCTGCTGGTTAAACCCCCAGCCCAAGCTGGTACTTTCCCAAAGGAAAGGGGAAAGGAGCAAGCTTGTGAGCTGTAGGCTAAAGCGAACAGATAAGCAGCTTTGAAAACAGAAGGGACTGGTTTGAATCAAATCCTGGAAGGGGGAGTGGAAGGAATTGGGGGCTCGTGTGCACGGGGGGATGACTCAGTGCTGTTGTCATCAAGGTCTCCTCTTACAGGATTACTGATTATTGCCCAAGAACATGATAATTTATCAGGATCCAAACTGAAGACAGAAGACTCCAGCTTGGAGACTCCTTAGCTAAGGTGCAGGGTGCTGCGCAGTGTCATCTCATTTCTCCAGCAAGGTCCTTCTGGCACTTGTGCCAGGGCTCTGGCGGAGCGAGCCCTCAGCGTGGTGCGCAGGGTCCTGCAGGCTGCCGGGGGCTGAAGACTTGCCAGCCCTGCTCATCAGAAAATGATAAGCACCAGGAACGCCATAGGATTGCATCAGGGATTAATTTGGCTGGTGCAGAGATGCAGAAGTGAAACTGTTGCAGTCTTTTTTTGGAGAAGAGAGCATCTCTGTTCTGAAATTCCCTGATGCTATGGGGAAACTAAATTTGGTGGATGCTGCCAGCTGAAGCTCTGCTCTCCTGTGTCAAAATCTTTTCTCTTTTGTCCCAGTAACAGTGAGTTTGGGTGCCTGGTACCCTGCTACTGCAAACTGGCCTGCCCATGGGGGTGCAGAGGGACATGTGTCAGGGAGGGACCCTATTGCCCTCCTCACGCAACCCTGAGGGCTTCAGGCCCCTGCTTTTTCTGAAGCACAGTATGGCTTTTAGGCACAGCTCATCGTTGCTAAGTCCAAACATTGGTTTCATGGTGAAACCATGTGGGTTTTTTTTTAACTGTAACAGGGCAGAGCAATGCTTTGTTTAGAAGGGGGCTTCTTGGTAGAAAAATATGTGAAAGTGGGGGCAATGAGGAGGCAGTAACAAATGAGAAAATCACTTGAAATCTGTCTCTCCACATTAAATCTTCCTGTGCTGGGAGGAGATAAGCATTTGAAAATGCATGGCTGCAGGACCCTGAGCTCCTCCTGCCCAGCCGCTGTTAGCAGTGTGCAAGGCTGGGGTGTGCCCTTCCCTTGCCTTAATTTTTCTAGGACAGGGGTTGCTTTACACAATTCGTTCACTGCTGATGTGGCTGGTGTTAGTGGGAGCTTTTGTGGCCCCTTCCTGGCTAGTGGGGGACAACTGATGGAGATTGGGACTCCAGGCCCCTTGTTTCCTTCCTGCATGATGAGACACAGGGAGAAGAGCTCTGAACAGCCTGAGCCCAGCGGCTGCCCTTGCGTATCCCAACCCCCCCCCAATGTGGGACTTGTCACAGAGATGTTGCCCCACGGAGAGGTCTTCTCTAACGCTGCGCTTTCTGCCGGCTACACGGGGGATGTTTGTCTTTCTCCATGTGATGTGGTCCCTTCTCAGAAATGGCAGTCGTTTGTCCTGGGGATCATAGAATCATTTAGGTTGGAAAAGACCTTTAAGATCATCAAGTCCAACTGTTAACCTAATCCTGCCATCCCATCACTAAACCCTGTCTCTAAGCGTCTTGTCTGCCCGGCTTTTCAATACCTCCAGGGATGAGGACTCAACACCCTTCCCTGGGCAAGTCCATTCCAGAGCCTGACAGCCCTTTCGGTGAAGAAATTTTTCCTAATGTCCAACCTAAACCTGCCCTGGCACAACTTGAGGCCACTTCCTCTCATCCTAAATGACAACCCCAGGCCACTGACTGCTGAGTTTTCCTGCCTGTTGAGAAATGAAAACCTCTCCTCTTGCTGAGGTCCCAGCGTGTCCCTCTGGGCTCTGTTTTGGGCAGCCGGGAGTGAAACCAGCCAAGGTCTCCCACCCTGGGATGAGCTGGGAGCAACTGGTAAGTGGCATCTTCCAAGGGTGTTGAGCGAGTCTGCACACGTGTGAGCTCTTGTCACTGTGCTGTAGCTCCCCTTCTCCCCAGCTGATGCAGGATGCTCATCCTGAGCTGATGTTTTTCCCCTTTTGTTTCTCCTAAAAACTCAAACCAAAAAATAAACCATGAAAAAAACAACCCTAACCCTGGATGTGTCATGTAAAGAAAGCAAGAGTTGTCTTAATCTCACCATTGCTGCACACTTGTTCTGTGTCTGGTTAGAAAACATCGTTTGGAGAATATAATGCCACATGACAAATACAGTGGAGCCATGACTCGGCGGGGACATGGGTTTTTCGTCTCTTGAGGTAACATGGCAAGGACTTCAAATTGTGCCATGTATCAAAACAGCCTCTTTAGAAATTGTGCTCAGCAACTTGAGCCAAGATCCTTCTTGCCTTGCAGGGTGCTGCAAATTAACGCTGGTGCAAGATTGGGCTCTTACTACAATCTCAACCCTTTAATTAAAATAATGTGGAACAAAAAGGAAGAATTAGTTAAAAATAACTCTCGGAAGCCCAGCTTGTCTTTTTATTAGGCTTGTCCTTGCTTTCTCTGCTGCTCTGATAAGAAGGATATTCTCCCTCTGGGATGGAGTGAATAAACTGGGATGAAATTCATTTGTTTGGGCATTATGTGTTAATTAATTTCTAACACTAATCCCTTCCCCATGCATTGTTTCTTTTTTCTTTTGGCTTTTAGGTAGTAGAATACAGTCCTGTTCCAAGGAGAAGATGGGCAGGTTTTGCTGGACTACAAAAGGGCACAGGTTGTGCTGTCCTTGTCAACCCCAGGGCTGTGAAGGTTTTGCCTAGCCCTGTGCAGCAGTTCTGTTTTTTTGGGGGAGTTGGGAAGTTTCCAGAAAGCCAATCCATCCAGGACATGTGAAACTTAAATTCACCTGAAATGTTGCCTTGACCTTCAGCTGTTGTATTGCAGCCTCTTGCTGGTGCGATTCCCCGGAGAGCAAGGTGGTACTGGTGCTGCTGGGAGGGACTTTGGCTCCCCGATGTCAGCCCTAGCAGTGCCTGTGGTGCTGTACTGGCCATGAAAGCACCAGGGTCACTGCCTTATCATGGTTTTAATGGGGGAGAAAAAAAAAAACCCAAACACATACACTTTATATGAAATTCATTTTTTAGAGTAAACTGAAACAAACTTCGAGCCTCTAGGCAATGTAGCCTGTTTTTCCTTCTGCACCCAGGCTTTCTTAGACTTCTGTTGGAATAAATTTTGTTTTGAAGTGGTCTCTTTAAACTGATGGGAAGTTTGCCATTCAAGCGGGGGAAGACATGGATTCTTTCTCTGATCTTTCAGTGATTTAGTGATTTGATTTTTTTTCCTTAGTCCTTTCTCTTGCTCAGCAGTTATTCCTGCCTGCCACTGCATCCTGCTTCCTTAGCTTTGCCTATTCTTTCAAAATCAATATGTGCTGTTAAATTACTGGAGTTGGAGAATAAAATAAAAATCCTATCTGAGGCTTTGGCATGCAAGTATTGCTTATAAAATGATAGGATGGTCTTGAATTGAAACTGGCTTGCTTTTTGATTTCTAATCTGTGTGTAAGTGTCTATGTGAGTGAAAATCCCTGTTCAAGGAGAGGTAAAATAATAACAGGCAGTCCTGGAAAAGGGCTAATTTTTCATTCTGTCCAGGTATCTAAGCTACTGCAGGTGTCTCAGGCGGTGGGTGACTTCATGTGCTGCCCCACAAACCTGTTCCTCTGGGCTCGCTTTCCGGTAACAGAGTAATGGGTGACCTCTGTCCTGTTGTCTTGCTATGTTTTCAGGTGAATTGAGGGACAGACTGGAAAAATGTGTATGAAACGAATTCCAGCTTGCCAACATGTTCTTAAAATGCCAAAGCAGGAAAACATAAATTACATAGTGGCTGTGGGTTGTTGAAAGGACAGATTTCTCACAGGGAATTTCTTGGATAAGTGTGCTTCACCCCTTAGATGCAAGAAGACATTTGGGATCTGACTTAGGGCTAGGTATGGAATTGGGACCATGGTGGCCTTGAAGAGCTGAGAGCCGCTTATAAAGTAAGGAGGAAAATAGTCCTTTTCTTAAAAATCAATGTTCTTTTATGTGGTGTATTTTAAATTATGTTCCTTTCTAGTCTGAGAGCAATTTTCTTCTATTAGATATCGCTTTGTGAAGACTTTGGCTATAGTAGAACTGAATTTGGTCAGTTAAAACATGAAGCAGAACTGATTGAAGGGTGGCCGCTGCTGAGATGGGCTGGGTTCAAGCCCCTGCAGAACCGTCCGTTGGCCTTGGAGGGGCTGATCCAGTGTGGAAAGACTCCAAGTGACTCCAGGAACCTTTGGGGCAGGTCCCTCACATAAATAATATCCTATCAGAAAAGGGTCCACTGGGAACATGTGATCTGATTAACTATTGATACAAGCAAATCAGTCCTGCTGGATTTTATTAAAGCCTGGTGAGAATTGGTGCGATCTACCTTAAATCACTATTCCCATGGTATTTCCTAATAGGATAATAGGCTGTTGACATACAAAGGCAATTACACCCTGGTAAGAACTTACCAAGAGTATAAATACATAAAATACAGAGTAAATCTCCCAGCAGTGGGGTTAGGTCTTGCTGTTTCTGCTGGCATGAAAAGCGTAGTGGTGAGGTTGTGGGTATTCCCATGCGAGAGGGGGATGTCTCTGGGCAGAGGGGGATGTGGTTGTTGGTGCTGCTGGTTCACAGATTTATATATGCTTGGCTTAAGCTAGAAAACAAAAGTATGGCCTTTTTTTATTAACTGTTTGGGGTTTTTTTCCAAGAGTCTGAGCCACACCACATGCATAGCATAGGCTAATGAGGTTTTTTTACTTCTCCCTCACCACACCATCACTTGTGAAAATTCAGTTGAGCTGTTTATATATTTATTTTGGAGCCTGTCAAGGCTGTGCTGGGCCAGGCTCTGCTTGCAGAGGTTTGGGGTGGTTGGATGCCAGCCGTGTGCCGCCTGCCCTCTAGTGAGCCTCTGCCCGCAATAATTCCCCGCCGGAGCGGGGAGGGTGGCTCTCCCTCTGTAGCCTCTTAAAACTTGTGACCAGTGTAATCCTTTTAATCTCAAACTGATGATGCTCTGTCTTGCTGGTTGGAATCTGATTGCTGACTAATTAGTGTGTGTTAAGCAGAGAAGGGGGTTTTAAATTTTGCACGCCTGAAGGGTACGACTGCTGTGGGAGGTGTGAAGGAGCGGTACCAAACCTCTGCATGTCCACTGACCATGGGGCTGTTTCTGCCCCTGCCCTGTGCTTTTTGGTGCGAAGAGTAGCATTGCTGGGTGCTGAACACCACCCAGCTGCTTACTCGCTCCCCCTGCTCCCTCAGTGGGATGGGGGAGAGAATTGGGGGAAAAAGTAAAATTTGTGGGTTGAGATAAAGACAGTTTAATAAAAGAAAAGAATACAATAATAATAGAGAATATACAGAATATACAAAATAAGTGACGCACAATGCAGTTGCTCACCACCCACTGATCAATGCCCAGCCTGTCCTGAGCAGCAATCCCTCTCCCCCCGGCCAATTCCCACAATGTTATATGGTCTGGAATAGCCCTTGGGCCAGTTGGGGTCAGCTGCCCTGGCTGTGCCCCCTCCCAGCTTCTTCTGCACCTGGCAGAGCAGGGGAAGCTAGAAAAGTCCTTGGCTGGTGTAAGCACTGCTGAGCAACAACTAAACCATCAGTGCGTTATCCATGTTCTCCTAGTACTGAATCCAAAACACGGCTCCTAGGAAGAAAATTAACTCTACCCCAGCTGAAACCAGGACACTAGGGACCCATCCCTTGGAGGAACTGCTGGCTCAGGTGGACAGCAAACTTCTGCACTGGATTTCTGCCCATACAATAGAATTGTAGGGTGGCTTTTAACAGCTGCAGGAGTGGCTCGGTGGGCTCGGGCAGTGCGTGCTGTGCCCACTGGCGAGAGCCCTTGCTGGGCTGTGCTCCATCCTCTCCGCCCCGTGGCACAGACTGCCAGCACCAAAGCGTCCTGGTGTCCCTCTGTGCCAAACCCGCCGTTTGAGAACTGGGAAAGGTTTTGCTTTGTTTCCATAGGGGGGGACATACTTCAGTGTGGGATTTTTTAAATCCTGTATTTCTGGCTGTTTGTATATGGGGGGAACTTGGTGGGCCGGGCGGGGGGGGGTTGAAACGGTGCAAGTCCTGTCTGACAGCTACCACCATCATTGCTATCACTAGGATTCAAAATGCAATTATTAAGATGTGGTTGGCAACACTGCAATCCCTGGGGGGCTGCCCAGGCAGTGTGTTGGGGATTGCCTCCAGGTTTGAGGTTTACACATCAGGGTCACCAAAACTGAGCGATGTGCACTGCAGCCTGCTGAGGAGAAAAGCCAGAGAGAGGAGACCTCAGCAGCGTTGGGTGGTTTTAGTGCTAGAGCTGCCTGCTCTGAAGAGCAGGGGTGTGGATGGAGCAGGGGCATCGCAGCAAAATTCCCCTGGGAGGTGAATTGGATGGGTTCCCCACATGAGAGCGGGCTTGAAACAGGCGCCGGTGCCCTGGGCGGCTGAAAGACCGGTCCTGCAGGAGCAAAGTGCTGCTGCTTTGAGGAGCTGCTTGTAGGGAATACCCAGAGGGGTAGGATTGGGTAAGTGGGGTTAGAAGAGCTTAGTCAGGATGTGTTTGTTTAAAGGATTTGCTTCAGCCTGACTCCTGTAATTAGGGAACGTGTGTATTTCTGTTCCTTGGAAACACTTTGTTCATTAATCTAATGGAGGGAAGGATTATGCAGAGATGAACTTAAAAGATGTTAAGCGAGGTTGGGTTTGCATCTGGAACGAACCGAGGCACGCAGCAGTCATAGCTGCTGGAAGGGGGAGTGCCAGAAACATTATCAGGGAGCCCTGCCACAGTTCAGCCTGCGTGCCGGTGTCTTGGCCATATACCTGGTTTCATCAGTGGGCCTATTATGGGGCTTGGACAGGGAGGTTGTTCTGTGTGACTGCGGGTAAAAATTTGGAAAAATATCACAGTTTAGGATGCATGAGACTTTTGTAGGAGAAAATAGATATGCTCTTTGCTGTCATGTCCCAGCAAAGGGACTGGATAAAAGGAAGAAGAGTGAAATGATGAAATGGTAATGGGAAGCAGGGGTTAATGAAAGGCAGGAGACTGCACCAGAGCTACAGGTAGGAATGGATAAAGGCTTCTCTTAGCAAAGCAGTCTAATAGTATGCCAGAGGCGCACCTACATGGAGATGCTTCAAATTCCGAGTGTTGCATTCTCCAAGCAGAGCGCTCTGGATGCTGTAGGGAAGCCAGTGGGTCCCTTTGGGGCTCCTGATTTTATGCGCATCCTCCAGGGATGCACAGTGAAGTGGGTGAATCTCTCCCCAATAGCAACAGTTCTCTACCAGAAGGCAGTGGTAGAGCACAGTCAGGGCTGCAGTGATGAAGAATGAGACATCCGATACCTCAATTTCTCCCTAGGAAGTCATTTTATTGGGAGAAGCAAGGAAAAGAGACCGGAGGTCTGAGCTCCTTGAGCTGAGCTGAAGCCCGAGCATGTTTCCGACAGCCGAGGGCGAGTCCCGGGGCCGTGGATGGGCCGGCTGCTCCTGCACTTGCCGCTCCTGCCTGCAGCCTGGCTGTCTCAGCCTGGGATCGGCCTTTCCCTTGGCACGGCGCTGGCTCAGAGCCGCGGCAGCCACTTGCTGTGTGTTTTGGTGCATCCGTATGGTGGATCCCATGAGCAACAAAACAGCTGCTGAAACCTGCCACCGTGGGAATTGAGATGTTTAAGGCATAAGAAAGGTATCGCGGGTTGTGTATCTAGATCAGATGAAACTTTCTTGAAACATTCATGGATTCTCCCCTTCCATGGGAAGTTAGGACATGGGGGCTGGTCATTTGTCACTTGATGCTGGTTGTCTTGATTCCTTATAGCCTGCGATAGATGAGGCTGGAGGGGAGAGAAGTGGAAGCAAGACTCCCTATGCCTGACTCTGAACAGTAAAAGTAGGGCTGTGGAAGGGGAGGTGTGTATACATAAAACAAAATCTGGCAGAAGGAAGAGCTTCTTTTGTTACAACTTGGGCGTTGAGGTTCTAACTCCTGTTTTGTTCCCTTTTACTCATCAAATATCCCCTTTGAAAATGGTTAGGTGAAAGTCTTAAATCCTATGAAGCCACTTTTCCTTTTTTCTTTTTTTTTTTTTTTCCCACTTCCAAGCTGGGACAGGAGCAAACACATGACTTAAACACCTTCTGTGCCGAGCTGGCCTTCAGCATAGGCAGCAACAGGCTGAACCAGTTTGCTCATTGCTTTCGTCTCCTGACAGGCACTCTCTTGTCCTGGGCGCCCTGGGAGGTGCTTGGCCTCTTCCCCCAGCGCTGCAGGAATTCCCCTGCCTCCAGCCACCAGCTCGGGCGCCGTGGTGTGTGGCCAGCAGCCTTCGACCAGTGGCAGCCCCACGGAGGAGGCTTTGCAGAAGACCTGAGCTGAGGTTGGGGGACTGAGTGGAGCATTCCTATACAGAGTTAAGAAGAGGTTTTTATGGCGTGTGGCAGAGGGTAAGGTGTGCAGGCAGCTTTCACCTCTGGAAGGTACCTGGCTCCTGAGTCTCAGGTGAGAGAAAGTTCTTGTTTGAGTTGACAAGTTGAGTTGCTTGAGCCTGGGAGGCTGTTACTGCCTTTGAGTTGGGGGGGTGCGTTCCTGCGGTTGGTGGAGGTGCTCCTCGGAGCTCGGTTCAGAAGTGATTAAGCATGAAGGGTATTCAAAAGCTTCTCCTAAGCTTACTTTGTGTGGGTGTTCCCAGTGGCAGGCCTGCTCGTGGTGTGGTTCCTGATGCTGGGCTGGCTGGAGGGTCAGGCATTCATTTGGATGCAATGTCTACCATGGATGCAGAGGGGACCGAGGCTTAACCGCGCGGGGACGCTGCCCTGCCTTGGGCTGGGTGCTGGAGCCTGTACTGTGAACCTCACAGGCTGAAAGTGTTTGCTAGCACAGCAAGAGCCAGCGCTGCTCCAGGCTGTGGTGCACTTTGCTGTCCGTGCTGAGCATGGAGCCTCAACAGCTGCTCTGCAGGCAGAAGAGCAGGAATTTGGGGCGAGTCAGGGGTGTGGGTTTTGCTCTGTTGCCTGCCAGGTCTGTCCTTTAGCACTCTCTGCACCCAGCTGCGGGAGCTGCAGGATGGGGCAGCCCATCCTCAGCTAAGCCCTTGCAGGGCTCTGCACCCTGTGCCCCCATTGCTGGGCATGGGCCCCCCCGGTGCTTTGGCTCTATTCAAGGTCTGCTCGAAACAGATAGATGCAAGAAGTTGAAAGCTCCCTGATTAATGGCTGAGATTTTCACGTATACTTGTGCATGAGTCCCTTCCACTTCAATCTAAAGATGTGGAAATGTTGGCTGCTTTTCTCTTTCCCCTTCATTTATCATAATGGAAAAACTTGTGGCAACCCTCAGAATATTTAGAAACTAAATTGCTGATACAAATGTGCTCTGGCATAAGGCACAAGCAGCTGGAAAATGTGCTTTCTCCTGCAGTATTTTAAGGATGCATAGTATCATCACGCGCTATTCACTAGAGCTGGCACTGCGAGCCTATCCCGTATGTTGGAAAATACATGATCTGTCCCCACCTTTCGGCAGGGTATATCCCAAATGTGCAGTGGGCAGGTGACAGATCCCCTTCTCTGGTGACAGAAGTTCTGCCATCAGCTCAGCCGTACTTCGGAAGGAATATGCGAGTAAATTCCTGCTAGGGTAGCTGGCAGCAAGCATATTGAGAAACAGATGGTGCTGTGCTACAATTTTACCTGCTGTAAGACCAATACATAATTTAGCAATACAGAAACATGAATTGTATTCCAGTGCTTGCTGTGGTTTTGGGGGGGTGGTTTATTTGATTTAACAATCAGCAGGAGGAAGGAGTAAAGGGTATTATATGTAACACTTTTTTTAAGTCCCAGAGGATTTGAAATGTAGCATCCCCTAGATCTGGTTTTGAATCTCTGAATTTATTTTCCCCTTGCTGTTTCTGCGGGAATGCTGGGAATGAGCCCTGTGCTGGGATGCATGAGCTGAAGGAGCTGCGGAAGGGGCAGGTCCTGCCAAGGCTGGTTAGGGCGTGGGGGGGGGGCAGGGCTCTGTAGGGGAGGGACAGTCCCCTCCAGCTGTGCTGCTAATGAGATGTTGTTATCTCTACAGGCAGCCTATGATACATTGGAGACCCTTTCAACCTACAGCTGTGCTTTCTACACCCCCCAAGACCCTAGTCCCAGAGCTTTTCCCACACTAAAGCCCATCTCCTGACAGTTCCTCCAATCCTTTTTCCCCCACTGTGGCCCAAATATCCTAGTTTGTCTCCCTGGAGGATGGAAAATTTGCTTAGGGTGTAGGGGGCGAGAGGCATACAGCATCCTCAGCTTTGGTGGGGGTGGGAGGGGATGCGAGGGTCCCTGAGGATGCGACAGGACCTGGTGAGCCCCCTGATGCCCCATAGTCCACTGTGTCTGGTACTGAGAAGGGGACATGGTACATGGAAGGAGAAGGACATTTGGTCCCTCTGTTCCTTGTGTGGCTTTTCAAGACTTGAGAAACAAGTATATGGGACAAGATGTAATGAAATGGGGCATAGCAGGGCCCAGTCAGCAGTAGCTGGAAATCTTCCTCCTCCTTCCTCTTGATGTAGTACCGGAGGAAGAGGAGGACTGGGTGCTCCAGTCTCTCTGGGCTTGGTGTCCCCTGGCCCCTTCTCTTCTAACCACATGCACAGGATGGGAGCAGGGCTCCTGGGAAGCATCCTCTAGGAGCAGCCGGGCAGGGTGGTGTGACCTGCTGAAACAGGCAGGCAAAGGGCTTTTTGTGCTACAGTTTTGCCCATTAACCTGAGTAAGAA
The DNA here is from genome assembly GCA_034008185.1 of Gorsachius magnificus. Classification (NCBI taxonomy): domain Eukaryota; kingdom Metazoa; phylum Chordata; class Aves; order Pelecaniformes; family Ardeidae; genus Gorsachius; species Gorsachius magnificus. The sequence goes on from CM067090.1 coordinate 6,103,478, forward strand.
TAGCAGCTTTTTTTTTAAATGTCAGTTTGATCCTCTGACCTTAAAAAGGGCCTAATATGAGCACTCCAGCTCTGTTTCCAGGCATCCTCTTCCTGCTCCAAATGGCTTCCTTTCCCTGGCTAACCTCACATCATGTCCTCTCCAAGGAGGATGGGGAAAAATGCATTATAATTTTGCAGTCTTGGCAAATGAGGAATCATGCCCATGAAAACAAATACCCGTTAATTAGGACTATGAAATGCTGATTGAATCACAGCTCTGATAATGGCAAGGGCAGTTTGCAAGCCTGCTTTATATCCCAAAGGGGGAAAAAAAAGAAATGAGATTTTTTTTTCTTTTAGAAAGCCATTTTAGCCACCCCTCTCCATCTATTTAGAAGTTTCTCTGCCAACAGGTACTGCTCAGTTACTGCGTTGTTTCCATTTGAAGTATGAGGGGGAGACTGAAGTTATTGCCTAGGATAATTGTTAACAAATGCGGAATTCTCATTTGTGCCCATTATAGCAGGAATAACTTTTTTAAGTGTATGAATGGTCTCGGATTGACCCCCATTGGGGAGTTTATGCTGTTGCAGGATGGCCAGAAGAGATGAGGAAACTGTGGGGAGCCTGGCTGGGGTAAAGCCCTGCTCCCAGTGTGTCTGCTTGGCTTCCCTCCCTGCCAGGGTGACTAGGGAAAAGCTTAAAGGGGTTAAACAGAACAAAACACTGGATCCAAATTACATTTAAAAGCTGCTTTTTTTTTCTGAAGAGGAGTTTTAACAGTCTGTGCTACCAACAGCCCTTTGGTAAAAGTCCACTCTCCCTTTCTGCCATCACCTCTCCTCTCTTACTCTCCCCAGCAAGCTACAAAACGTGCTTGGTTCAGTAGTGGGCTGGGGTAACCCACCCCCTGCACCCATGGCCCTCTGTGTGTGCTGGGGTAGGGGCCTGCACAGCTTTACCCGGCAGATCCAGCCACAGGGGTGATGGTGAGGAAGGGGTGAGACGCGGGGAAGCCTCGCCTGGTGGGGACGAGGCTCGGTGTCCAGCGCCTGCACCCCGCTTTCTGAAGGGGTGAGGTCCTGCTTGCTTTCCTCCAGCCGTGGGCAGCTGGGGCCATCCCTGCCATCCCCTCCGCCTTTCCTTCCCCGCTTCCTTTCTCATCGCTTGCGTTTCTGAGTTTCCTGATGTCGCTGCTCCTGCCCTAGGGGCACCTGCTGAAGTGCCAGGCCTTTCTCTTGGGGCTCTTTTTTAAAAAGGAAGGGGAAAATTGGACTGGGGCACCTGGCATTTGTTCTGGGAGGGGCTCTGTTCCGCTTGAACATGCAAAATGCGTGTTGTCAGAACTCGGCTCATATTTCTTGGCAAGAGGAACACTGAATTTCTGTAGTATCAGTAGCAGATTTCTCCTCCAAATACTGCAAGCTTTGGGGCAAATGAAGTGGCTCCAGAAGGCACGCCATGAAGTTCAAGGCAGAGTTATGGCTCAGGCTTTCTATGCCAGCGCATCTTGTGGCCCCAGCTATGCGGGTGATTGATTCTTGACCCATCTATATTCCCAGAGTTGGGTAGAAAAAAAACCCTATCTCAAAATAATTTAAAAAAATTTTATATAACAAATAATTTTGGATGGCTTCAGTAGCTGATGATTGCAGAATGCCTGCTGAGGCCAAGGAGAGAAGAACTGAGCAATGGCAGGAGCTTCGGGACGTGGCAGCGAAGAGTCACTGTTGGGGGTTGGTGCGTTGGTGGGGCAGCGCCTGGGGCTCTCGTGGCATGCCCGGCCTCACGGCAAGCCTTTTGAGGGTGGTTAGAGTCTTTCCATTGATTTCAATGGCCTTTGGATCAAGCCCATGGCATGCTGCTTGTTTATTTTGGAGGCCTTTTGAGGATAAAAGCACCCTTTCAAGGCTGCTCTTTTTCCTTCTTTGGTTCAGTCGCTCCTTGTGCACCGTGGCCTCATGCTGCTGGATGCACATCTACTTTCTGCACAGCCAGCAGCTCGTGTGCTTGGGAAAGGTTCCTTTAGTCCTGCTCGTAGCAACGTTCAGTGGCCTGTGTAAGCGATGTGGTCCCTTCCTCCGTGGGGAAATGCTGTGAGCTGCTTAGAGAATCATAGAATTGTCTAGGTTGGAAAAGGCCTTTAAGATCATCAAGGCCAACCGTTAACCTAACCCTGCCATCCCACCACTAAACCCTGTCCCCAAGCACCTCATCTATCCTTTTTTTAAATACCTCCAGGGATGGGGACTTGACCTTTTCCATGGTCAATCACACGGCACCGAGGCTCACCTTCAAGACATGCTTAGGCCAGAACTGCTCTGCTCTAACAACAAAACATGCTGATTTGTCTGCTTTTGAATTCTAGGTGGTTATTCCCCATTTATTTGCCTGGAGCTGGCAGATGGGCACTGTACAGGTACTTTGTTAGTAAGATGAGGCACTAATTGCTGTAGCAAGAGATGATACATTGTGAAATTGTTTTGGTTTATTTTGCTTCCTAGCTTGAGAAGCACAGTTGGAGCAGACCTGCATTCTCAGAAAACATCATAGCACCGACACTGCTGGCAACTTATTACATAGATTTACAGTACCAATTTCTTTTTGCCTCTTCTGTTTACCGGTGCTGTCTCTTCCCACTGCTTTGCCATTCTCCCTCTGTAAAAACTGGCTGGGAAGATGCACTGCTCTGCCTCGAAAGGCCCTGAGCTGAGCTCACCTGTGGCAGGTGGAACCTGTCAGCTTCAGGTTGTGCTGGATCAAGTCCAAGGAGGGCGGGGGGGGGAGAAATGGCATGAAGATGGCTCTTAATTGGGCATGCCAGAGCTACGGGGCTGGGTGCTGGTGGTCTGGCCTGCGGGAGATGGGGCGGGAACTGGCGCCCTGGGAGAGCATCAGTGCCTGTGCCCTGCTGCTGCCCTTGCCCCTGCTGCCCCCTGCCACCCAGCGGCAATGGGGACGGGGCTTGGTTACCTTAAATATGTATTTTGATGAAAAACTTATATTGGTGTTGGTGCTTTGGCGTGCCAAATACTGAGCGGGCGCAAATGAATCCTGCTCTGCTGGGTTTATGGTCTGAAACTGGGGGTAGGGAGAAGTAGCACAAAGGCATCCGAGACGGTCTCTTTGTTCATCTTTAGTAGGATGCAGTAATCTAAACCCTGTCATTCAAGTGTGTACGCAGGGAAGGACAAGTCCTTTCCTGGGTGTATACCTTTCCTGGGCTACGCATGACCCATAAAGTCTAATCGAGGGCAGAGGATTGCTCTGAGTCATGATTTTTCTGGAGGCTACAGCATCCTGGGTTACTCACCCCGACAGAATGAATGCACTGAGGATATAATTACAATAGTTAGATGTCATTTATTCCCACTCTTTAAAAGAGTCTTGTCAGGAGACTGATAGGTTTGGGTTGTTATTTTTGTCTTTGTGGCCATATATATCATGCAAAATGCTGAACCTTTACTATCTCATTTATGCTGCCTCTTACAGCGTTGTAGATCTCTGCCCAGTATTTAGGTTATGTAGTAATTCTACCCCATTTGCCATAGATTAACGAGGCTATAAAATAACCATAAAGCTGGGGCAGCCCTGGATTTTCATGCTCCTCGCGTATTTATATCTACCACAAAATACTTCATCGAAAAGTAATTACCTGACTTCTTCGGGCTCCCTTTTAATACTCCCTGCCAACTTGAAACACTGGAGACGCTGCCCCATTTTCAGCTGCGACAGCAGCAGGGTGACGCTGGCATCCATCGTGGAGTGGCACCCGAGGGAAGCTGAGCAGGTTTGGTCCCCGTCGGGGAACGTGGTGCCTGCCCCAGTGATCGGTTGGCAGAGCCAGGGAAGAAACCTTCCTGCCACTGCCGGGGCTGTGGAAATGACCACGGGATGAACTGGTGGGGCTGGACATGTTGCCCTGCCTGGCACTAAAGCCCCGTAGTCCTCCAGACTTTCAACTTGCCACTCCACTCCTCTGATAAGGCCCTGAAGCATTTTGTGGCTCCAGCAAGGCGATGGATGGGAAGAGTGCCATCCATCACTAAAATGCAAACCACAGAGGTGGGTGGCGTTGCTCCGGGCTGCTGGGAAGCTGCTGAAGCAGGTCTAGGTGGGAGGTGGTGGAGGGGACTGTGCTGACCCACCTGAATATTTGGGTACTTGAGGTGGAAATTTTGTCAGAATGGTGTGTCAGTGCACCGAAGCTGTTATAATTTTGCCTTCAAAACTAGGATGCTAAAAGTGTTTTGTACACTTCGTTACTCCCCTGCCAGTTTGGGGGGGGTGGAGGTATGAGACTGCTGGGACTGCAAGTGTAGAGGGAAAATGTAGTTTTGTCCCTTCCTATCACTTATTTTTGTGGTGTGTGACAGCTGTCTGTCCCTTTGCTCTGCAAGGTGTCAACTCCACTTCTACGGAGGCTCCTTGTCTCTTTTCATGCTTGGGGAGCATCTCCTTGGGCTGGTTATTGGGAGAGGAGGCATGTGCATGGTCTACGGGTGAGCAAGAGCAACCTGCTCCAGGGCTGGGTGTTAGGAAGGCAAAATCAACAACTTGGAGGTAAATTGCTCCTCCTGCCACCATTTCCAAAGGAGGCCATGGCCTCCCCTCTGCCCCATCATGTCCCACAGGTCCTCCCTGCAAGTGTGGAGGTCGGGGGGTGCCTCCTTCTGGGGTGTGTGCAGCGTGAATCATTTCCTCCAGCAGCAGCATCACCGCCCTGGGCATGGTGCGGTGCTGGGCGAAGCCCTCTCCAGGAAAGGCGGTGGTGGTGTTGCTTTCTCTGCAGCCCTAAGGATGCCCCAGGCTCCCACCCTGTGCTCGTTTGCTCTCTTGTTTCCTCCAGATGTGACCTGGGAGCAGCACCGAGCACAGGATGATTTCCTATGTCACTGGTGGTGGCTCTCATCTCCTGATGAAGCTTTCCTGGAGAAGAAAACCCTTCCCCCTCAAGCAGAGGAGGATGGATATCCAGGCTCCTGCCTCATCCTGGAGCCTGGTCGTGTTAACCCCATGGCCCTCCCAACAGGCCGTGCTCTGTCCCTGGGGCAGGTCTGCCTGGCAGAGCCGCAGGCAGCAGTGCCGGTGACCTTCCTGCGGGTCCCCAGCCTGCTCAGCTTGCTGTCTCCCCGCTGAGAAAGGGTGTAAAGATGCAGCTTGTCCAAAAGCATTCATAGACTGAATGTGTGTGATAGAAACAAAGCTGCTTTCAGCTGGAAACCAAATTTTTTTCTCATGTTTTTTCATTCTTCTTTCCCCAGAAGTCTGGCGTGGTGCTTCCCCTGGTTATGTATCTTCTCTGTGCAGATTGACTCTACGGGGCTATGGACTGCTATTGACTTAGAAATATGTGTGTATAAAAATTTAAATATCATTTGTATATCGGTATACGTTAAATAGTGCCATACATTAGGAGGTGTGCTCACTGCTGCCAAACTGCATGTAGACTTCTTGAACTGCATCCTCGCCTGATTATATACGTATGGACACGCGAGGTTTCGCTGGAGTCAGTGGAGCTGTGCCGAACTTGTACTCCTGATGCACTGGCCGTAAGGTACTGAAGCAGCTGGATTTGTGTTATAAAACTAGGTGATGTGTTCTGACGGCAATAGCGTGGTAGTGGAAGATGATAACGCCTGCCTTATGAAAATGGAGCCTCTGCTACTTGCTTTGAACCTGACCTGATTTTGTAGTTGTAGGTATAGTGGGTATGAAAGTTTGCCATTCGAGGAACCAGGCTGCAAGCTGTTTAATAATTTATAAAGTTAAAAGGCAGTGGCACTTCATTTCTGATGCGAAGTGCTAATTAGCTTACTATGGGATACAGACAGCAGGAAATTCATGTTTCTGGCACAGTGGCTGTTTGCCTTTAAAAATGTGTTTATTTGTCAGGGCGTTATGTTTATATCGTGAATGTAGAGCAATGTACGTACAGCCTGAGCTCTCTGAGAGGAGGGGAAGAAGGCAGCACCTGGTTTAGGAGTATGTAGGGCTGCTGTTAAATGGATTTATTAGAGGCTGTGCCTCCTCCAGGGAGTACCAGGTACCAACACCTCCCTCTGCAGCTGCGGATCATGGTGGGTGTAGTTGTGGCTTCCAGTGACATCAGCCGCTTGACTTTGGGGCAGTCCAGTGGGCAAAAGCTGGGAATCAAAATTCCTGGAGCTGGAGGGTGGTGTCTGAAGCCCTACATCAGATGCTGTTGGTAGCCTTAAAGGGGGGTGGTGTGGCCCTTTCATGCAGGTATCATTTGCTTTCTAAATTAAGGTTGGGTAATGTGAATGGTGGTAGATAAACCTATATCAAGCTGTAGGCTTATGTCTGAGAGGTCCTCAAAATTCATGCTAATGTAAAGGATTAAAGTAGGTTAGCTAGGAATATTTTGTCATTTTTTTCCAATAATCTCAAAGAACCAAATTGGTTTGCAAACACCTTTTACCAGAAGTTGAATTTTGCTTCAAAAGCTCTTGATCAGGGCAGGTTGGATTACAGGCTTATCCTATGCACTGGTGGTGCTTTTTAAGCATCTTATGTACTGAGAGGTTACAATATCAAAGAGAGGGCGTCTGATGACTGTTTCACTTTATCTTTATTAAGTGGGTAATTAAGGGCCAGAGTGTAGCAAAAATGATTTTTGAAAAGTCACTTCATCTTTATTTGGGGTTAATTGCATTATTGCTCACAGTTTGACAGGCTTGTTTCATGACAGGAATTTAAAAAAAAGAAGTGATGGGGACATGCAGCTTCAGCATTGTCTGAGAAAGTCCTAATTCCCAAGAAATCCTGTTGTTCATGCTCATGAAAACTCCTATAAATCAGCACCTTTTGGGCATTTTTAAAATGTGTTTTTAAAAGCAGTCTACTCATGCTCTGTTGGCTTGTAACCCTAGAAAAATGGGAAAGTTCTGATGAAAAGCTGCACAGATTTGTGCAGAGACACCTGTCTGGGTGTGTATAGCAGGATGAGGCGGGATTGCAGCTGGCTTCTGGTGGGAATTCAGTGGACTGCAGGGCTTTGGGTCCTAGCGTGGACCTCAAGGATTCTCAGAATGGCCCTGAGACCATCCCAGGGTGTCAGGGCTGGAGGCTTTGAACCCTTGGAGTTGAGGTGACAGCAGATTTCAAAGCAGAACTGTTTCTCATAACCTTGTAAGGGCGGTCTCGGTGGGTTTTTTTCTTTGCTGAACTCTACTGCTTGCTCTACAGAATATTATGAATATTGGGTGCAATCATGTGGACAAATTATGGATTAAAGTGTGTTTTAAAGCCCTGGTCAGGACAGACATCTGCTAGCCCATATAATTAGGCATTTTGTGCATCTGCACAATAACTCACCTTTTACTATTGAAGGTTCAGAGACCAAAAATGATCAAAGCTTTAATTTCATTACCTGCCGATAGGGACTTGAGTGTGTCCTTTTTCCGATATGTCTAATCACAAATTGTATCTAGGGGCAATGCTGCTTTGTAGAGATAAGGGAAGATTGATGCTCTTGTCCTGTGGTCTCTCAGGTAGATGAATTCTCTATTCATGTGAGCTTCATATGAGGCACTTTGAACAGAAAAGCAGCAATTCGGCTAAGCCTCGTTCCATTCATTTTGGCATAGAAGATAACATGCAAGGAAGCCTGAGAATCCACTTGGGATCATCTTTTCCTATTATGTTGGAAGCAAACCTTTGTTCTCTTTTAATACTCATTATTTTGGGACTACAACCAATAATGTAAGGAAAAGCATCAATCTGACACACATCAAGTTTTCTGTCTTCTTTTTAAGCAATGTTCTCTTTCGATTCCTGTTGTGTAGGCTTATTCCTTACCAGAAGTGAATGCCCTGTTGTTCATGTGACTGTACATCAAATAGATTTGCAGTAGCTGTTTCTCGTTCCCTTGAAAGTGGTACTTACATCTACAAAGACCCTTCCTGAGATTCCTGTCTTCCCCCTGCTCCCTCATAGGGATCTGGGTACCACAGCCTTTGGAAACCATCCGGATTTCCTACTGGCTTTCCCTTGCTGAATTTTCTGTAATCTGTTCTGACTCTAAGGAGCCTTGAAATTATTCATTGCAATCAGGTTCTGAAAGTGGAAGTCAATAAAAGACTAAGATTGATTTGAATGGGTAATTCATCAGCTGCATATTAAACCACCAAAATGATTCAAAATTGCATTTAGTTCTTTGAATCGTAAACGGTCTGAATAACCCGGTGTTCAGTGCCATGCCCCGGGTTTAAGGGACAGTGCACCATGGTATGATCACTGCTTCGTGTACTTGGATCAGCTGGGAAGGTGAAATCCAGGTTGCACTTGCTTCATGGTTTTTATTGCTTGCTTTGTCTGCAGAAGGGATGACAAGATGTGCGCGAAGCTTTTATTCGTGAGACTGGACTTGGAGTCCATGTACCCTCAGTAAAGCTGGGGAAAAGGTTCTTGCCTTGCTTGAGCCTCCACGTGGAGCTATAACTTTGCTGTAAGAGCATAAAGCCTGCCCAAGGTGATGGAAATATTAATGGGTAAAGAGGTTGGGAGTGCTGAGGAGGGAGGGCCTGAGCACATAGGGCTCTGCCTGCTGAGACAGAGCAACCTGAGGCCATCGCTCAGGCATGCTAACTCACCAAGCATAAAGAGTAACTGTACAAAATGTGTAAGTTCTTATTTAAAGATACCATGGATCGTAGACCAACTTAAAAAAAATCCCCTGTGCTGTGTTAAAGGAGAAAATCCTCGTTCTTCATTTTTCCGCTCTAATTAGGTGATAAGGAAAACAAAAAGGCACTGAAGACAGCAAGCACAGCAGAGGCATTTAAACTTTTTATGGTAGGTTGGTTGGATTTTCCTGGCTCAGGATGGGGCTGTTCCCTGCATCGTTTCTTTAACTACAAAGCTCCTTTTCTTTTCTTTTTTAAATGGAACTTGAAAATTGGATTTTCTTTTTTTATCTCTGTGTTTAAATTTGGATATGACTTGACCAGAACACACAGATGCCATTGGAGATTTTCCTGGCTGGTTCCTCTCCGAAGCAGTGTTATCTGAGGGAATGGTAATTACCCACTGCGGAGCCTGGTGTGCTGGCTTAGGTTATTGAAATAACTCTCTGTAGATGTAGATGTTTTGCTCTCTCCCAGTGGAAAACAAACTTTTCTGTTTTGTACATTCATGTTGATTAATGTTAAAGTTCTCTAACACAGAACAGTGATGATGGGGAGGAGGAAGAAGTCTTCCTTGTGGCCACAGGCTTTAAGAGGGCATTCAAAGGAGTGATAAAACTCTTGGGGTGGGTCTATGGATGCTGGATTTCAGTTGTAGAGCCCAAGTCTTTACTTGCCTCCTGTCATAACAAGCCATAACTGTCTGCACCAGCTCACTTTGTAACAGCTTCTAATAACATTTGAAGTATAGTTGTTTTCCACATGTGAAAGCAAGGCTCGGAGAGATTTAAACTCCCTGGCAGCAGCACAGTCAATAGATAGCAGCACCAAGAAGAGCAGAGTTGTTCCCACCTTATGTGTAAGGAGAAGGTGTGAGGCTTGGGGAGACACAGGTCCAAAGCCTCTCTAAAATGGGCAGTCCTCCAGCTACAGAATTGCATCACCCCCAACTACGACACGGGAGCTGACTGTGCATGAGTGTAGGCTCTTGCGATACAAAGAATGTTGATTTATATGGAATTTAAATAAGTTTTGTGAAGATTTGCCACACGGTATGAGCACGCAGGGTGTTCTCCTCCCATGAAGAGCATTTGGGACAGCACTGCTGGAGCTCTGCCCTTGGGCAGTCGGTACCAGCAACACCACAGGATTCAACTCCCCTGTGCAGCCTTTATGTGAGCTGCCCCTGCCCCCTTTTCATAGAATCATAGAATGTTTTGGGTTGGAAGGGACCCCTAGAGGGGGGACCCAGCCCAACCCCCCTGCAGGGAGCAGGGACACCTTTAACCAGACCAGGTTGCTCAGAGCTGTGTCCAACCTGACCTTGGATGTTCCCAGGGATGGGGCTTCCACCACCTCTGGGCAACCTGTTCCAGTGTTTTACCACCCTCAGTTAAAGAATTTCTTCCTTAGATCCAGTCTAAACCTACCCTGTTTTAGTTTAAAACCATTACCCCTTGTCCTGTCACAGCTGGCCCTACTAAAAAGATTTTCCCCATCTTTCCTATGGGCCCCCTTTAAGCACTGAATGGCTGCAATCAGGTCTCCCCGCAGCCTTCTCTTCTCCAGGCTGAACACCCCCAACTCTCTCAGCCTGGCCTCATAGCAGAGGGGCTCCAGCCCTCAGATAATTTTTGTAGCTTTTCCTCTGTTCCATTACACTAGAGGGACTACTTTTACAGAGAGGTTGCTCTTGCTGATGGTTTTAGCCCTAAATCTGCTCTTTAAGGAGTTTCTTCAGCAAGGCGCTGATGGTGGGATGTCGGGCCCCCCCCAGCTTCTGTCCCAAAAAGCTTAAGAAATGTCAAATCCTCTGAGGCATCTTAAAAAGCTGAATTGCCCTTTGACTTCCACGCTCTCTCAGCTTTTCATAGGGAAGAGCTCGCAAATGAAAGGTGCGGCTTGCTGGCCTTAACAGTTTGAGCCCCTGAAGGGCAGGGTGCTGCTTCATTTTATACCGACTACTGAGGCTGGATTCTCTTGTGGGCTGTTAGCGCGGTGTTTACGTGCTGGGGGCTGTTTGTGCAGAGCTCAGCTAGCGTGAGCGGCTCTGTTTTCCTCACGCGGCAAGTGCTGTGTTAATGGAGCTGCCTTAGTTTAAGGATAGGGCAAAATGGTCTTGTTAGCAGATGTTGGGTGTTTAACCGGTGCAATGCAACAACCGAGCGGGAGGCGTGGAGCGGGGAGATGCTTTGCAGCATGGGCATGGGCCACGATCTGAGCTGGAAGCCAAGTTGGTGCAGCTATTTCTGCAGGCATAGTCTGATCCCTTCTCCCCACCCCCCTTCCATTCTCTGGCTCCCGAAGGTGCTTTTTAAAGTAGGATTTCTAGTGTATAATTTGAGCACGGGATCAGCCGGGAGAAAACGATGACAGCTTTGTTCCCTGTACAGCAGATAATGAGGTGTCGGAGGCAGATAGCGCTGGGTGTTAGGCGGGAGCTGTCTCGAGCGCCTGCCCGGCTTTACCGAAGCGTGGTGGCGATCAACACTGGCGAGCGGTTTCCTTCGCGTCCTGCAGCATCTAAATGGGGTGGTTGTCAGGGCATATGGCAAAAGGGTTAAAATTTAATTAGAAAACATAGTGGTAGCTACTGGAGCTTAACGGGAGATTTATATAAGCTGCTAAGAAGGACAAGGCTGCTGTGTGAGCTGCTGGTAGGGCTGAGCTACTGCAGCCGCTGGCTCGGCTTCAGGCGCCGCTGGCCGGGGCATGCCTGGGAATCTGCCCAGGAAGCGCCGTGAAAGAGGAGTTTGTTTTAAGGCTTGACCCTGGCTCTGTGCAACACCCCTGCCCTCCGCTCACCGTATAAAGCCGGGCTGCCGTCATGCCAGGCGTCTGAGCGAGGGAGCAGGAGCCAGCCGGGAGGGGGATTGTGTTTTGCCGGCGGAGCAGCTCATGGCTTCGGTGTTCATGTGCGGGGTGGAGGATCTGCTGTTCAGCGGGAGCCGCTTCGTCTGGACGGTGACGGTGGCAGCGCTGAGGAGGTGGTATGCTGCCCGGCTGCGGGCTTGCCGGCAAGCACTGCGAGCATGGTGTGGCCTCCGGGACATCTACCAGGTAAACCTCCCACCCCCCCCCCCCCCCCAGGTAATCACTCCAGGTTTTGTTAAAAAAGCATTGTGCCACCCGGACAGACACATGCTTGCTCACCTGCCTGGTTCCTCTGTGTGCAGCCCAGGAGAGGTGGCTGGGATGGGGTGAGGCGAAGAGCATCGTGCTGGAGCCGTGGCCCCCGCAGCCCCACTGCCAGGGTACCCACCAGGTTTAGAACCCCGGAGTCTGCACTGACATCCAGCATTGCTTTCGGACAGCCAGTGCTGTGTGTCTGCCTCAAATTCAGGATTTGGGGGGGAGATTTTCTGTTAAGCATGTTTTATCAGCCAGTTTATCTAAAACTATTTCAGCAGCCAGCTGCTCCCTGTATTGTAGCCCCTCAGGAGCCCCCGACACTACCGTAACCATCCTCACCTTCAGGATCTGGGGGATGTAGCTCAGCCCTCAGAGAGACCACCTGGAGTTTCTCCTGCTGTTTGTGTCTGCGTTGCTGATCGGTGGCAGGCTGTAGTGTGATAGACTTTGCATTGCAAAGGGATTGCTCTTTGGGGGGGGCTGCAATGAGTCCTGAAACAACTATTGGGAGGCTCTCCTTCCTGCAGGCAAAAAAATACAGCACGATACTTGCGGTTACTGTGGTATCCAGTTGCAGTTAGGGTGGTGTCACTCTTTCTGGAGACTGTTTTTTCTGGCAGTTATTTATTTTTGCATGCCTGTATTTATTTTTGTCTCGTGTGTAAACTTGTGATGTGTGCCCGGTCGCAGCGTCAGTGTGCGTGTTTGCTAGATTATGTTGAATATTTCAAAGCTGCTTCTCCCTTCTCCCTGGTGTTTTGCAATACAGAGAAGGACACAGCTCGTAGCAAACAGCTCTCCAGAACCATCAGGATGCAACTTCCATGGGAAAGTCATGCTGAAAGGGTACCTGTGCCTATTCAATCCCAAAGGGATCTGTTGCTATTTAGCTTTAAGGTATGCCCAGGAGCGGGAGAACAGCTTTACAGTGATAAAAGTGCTTCCAAGTGCTCAAATGGATCTTGTACAGGTGATGAGTGTAAACACTTTGTGATATATCTGATATGTGCGTCACTTTGAGGAGTATGGATTTTGTATAGTTAGGGAATGCAGGAGTACGGGCATCGTTGCTCCCTACCTGCCCACCTTTACTGACCTGTAGAAATGTGGGCTGCAGCCCTGCCTCCCTCCTTGCTTTATAAATAAAATCCAGCTACACCTGAACTGTGTGGGTGTTATTTTTGGAGTCCGTTCACGTAAAGAGCACGGAGCCTGGACTGCCTTGGCTCCATGCTGTGTCCCCATGGAGGCAAACCCCATCCCTCCAGGGCTGGCATAATGGCTCAGTAAGGACCAGCTCTGAGAGCAGCTGTATTCATCCTGCTCAGCTGTGATTCTCTGATGGTTGGCTCAAAGTGAAAAGAGATTTTTCTTTTTTTTTTTCCCCCCAAAACAAAGTGTGACTGTACCTCTGTCCAAACTTCATGTGTCCTAGTGGTGGCTGGTGGATTAATCTGGCGTCTTTATGAAAAGCATCGCTGACTTGTGCCTGTGTCCTAAAGTGGGGATGTGAAAATGGGTAAAACCAGGAGAAGGGTCCTTGCATTGTCCTTCTAGGAGGCCTGTGAGCCAGAGGGGTGGACAGGGAGCACCCCTTCCCTGCCCCCCTCTGCCCACAGCTTGTCACAGCCAGACTGCTGCTGGGGACATGCAGTCCCTGTGTTCGCTGCACTGAGGGTTGGGCTGTGCCTTGTCACCCCTGTGAGGTGAAACCAGGCAGAAAAAGGCAACTCTCACATTTTTAATGTCAGGAATTTCCTAGTGGTAATTTGGGGTGTATTAAAGAGAGATGGCTGAAAGAATGCCCTGCAGCTCTTCCTTGGGTTGTGAAACACATGGCTTTTTGTGCTGAGGTCTTGGCTCTTTGCTGTTAAAACCACTGGCAGCATCCCAGCTGAGTCCGGTGGGTGCAGGGCTGAGCGCGCAGCATTAACTGTCACCTGTCTGTCCAGATGTCAGAGCCCTGTAAGAGGTTGAATCAATATAATTTTTCTTTTCCTTCCTGCCAGGGATGCTATTCCTTTTTGCCAGAATAAGTCCTGTAGTTAGTGCAGCCACATGAAAGCATCTCTTGCCTTGCGTTTTTATTCATATTGGATGGGTGCTTAGCAAAGCCCTGTCCCACCTTGGCTTCATCAAGAATGTTCATGTTTCTGTAACACTTTCATGTTCATATTCCAGATGCAAAATACCATGGGTTGTACATAAAGACTCTTTTGACTAAACTTAGGCTTTTGCCCTCTCTGAGGATGCCCTGGGCTGAACCAGGTCAGAACTTTGTCACGGAGCTATGTGCAAGGGCCATGCAGGGAAGGGTGAGGTGACGGGTGCTTCCACTGCTGGTCAGCCCTGGAGGCTTCAGTTTGCTTTGATCCATAGTTGGGGTTCATGTTGTTTTGTGAGCCAGTGGCTATTTTTGGGCGAGTGGGATACTGCTAGTAGGTCTTTTTTTTTTTTTTTAATCATCAGTACATTATTGTGGTGAAAGGAAAGCTTCTCCCTGGGCAGCTAAGTTTGCTGTTGTGGTGGCGGGGTTTTTTGGTCTGTCTTTTTTTAAACATAAAATGCTCACTAGCTTCATGACACCTGGGCTTTGAGTCCCAGCACAGAGAAGCCACCAACGCCTTCGTGCTTCTAGGCAGGGCTCCCACCTCCGCCTCCTGGAGCTGGCAGGTGCAGAGGCTGTCACGCGGGCAGAGCCGACCGGCCGGGGAGCCTGAAATCCTCTCTGCCACCGTAAAGCCCTTACCTGCCTTAGCAGCTTTACGTAGGGGAAAAAAAACCCAACAAGAACAAACCAGCCTTTGTCAGTTACCTTCTCTTTAGCTGCCTTGTTTCTAGCACGTGTGTGTAGGAAACACCTTCCAAGGTCTTACCGGCTGCTGTTCCATCCCGTCTTCAGCCCAGGGACCTCAGTCCCAGCCTAGCAAGCCATGCTCAGGCACCTTCCCAAGCTGGTCTCTGCTCCAAGGTGCTTGCCATCATTTGTCTCATCTGCCCAAGGAGCAGGGATGCCCTATTTGCCCAGAGCTTATTCTCCTGGGGGAGTTTGTGAGCCACAGTGTTGATGGGGTGTCCCGTTTCACTCCAAAATAACCTCTGAACCCATGTGAGGGGAGGAGGGATGTACAGTATAGGAATTTATTCTCTCTGAGTGCTTGGGTTGTATACTGGGAAATGTTGTCTTGCCTGTGGCAGAGAGCACCTGAAAGCCTGTCCTAGAAAAGCCAAAGACTTGCAGAGGCGGCTGATGGAAGAGCTGGCACAGATCTTTGTAACTGCAGCGAGTCAATACGGGGGCTATTAGGGCTTGGAAAAAATCCTTAGTGAGAATTGGGCATGAAGCCTTCATCCAAGGGTACCCATTTCTTATGAGGGAAAGGAGCGTGGTCTGTATTTTGTTGGGGAGATCTGGTGTGTAGTGCTTTGGCCTGCCAGCTGGGCTTTGGGGGTCTCCCTGGAGCACCCTTGGTGCCCCCAATGGGACAGCACAGCGCTTCTGGGTGTCCTGATACTAATTCCAAAATAAAGCTTTTGGCAGGGTTCTCTGCATGCTGGTTTTATAGGCCACCTGTCTTAGATTTAATTATAGAGCAGTAAAACAAAGTGAAATTTTTGTATAAATGAGGTTAATAAGCAGCAGGAAAGCAAAAAACTTTCAGGATCAACATCAACCACTGGCCTGACTTTCAGTGGGATGTCAACACTACCATATTCCAGTGCACATCTTCCCCTGATGTACAAATACCATTTTTTTTCCTATAAATCCCATGGCCCAGTCATTCCTCATTGGCCCCTGTGCTTTAGGCATGAAAGAAACATTGCAT
Source organism: Gorsachius magnificus (assembly GCA_034008185.1). Taxonomy (NCBI): domain Eukaryota; kingdom Metazoa; phylum Chordata; class Aves; order Pelecaniformes; family Ardeidae; genus Gorsachius; species Gorsachius magnificus. The sequence goes on from CM067090.1 coordinate 6,119,066, forward strand.
CAAAGTCTGTTGGATAACGCAACTAGCCTTATAAATCAAAAACCAGTGAATGCTTTAGTGTCAGGGTTAAGATGCGTGCCAGTCAGTCTGCTTGATGCAAAGTGGAAAAGAGAAACCGGGCAAACCATCCCCAAACTCCCTGCAGAATACAGTGACATGCTGTGATTAATATCTGCTGGACATGCAGCCGGGTATGGGAGCGTCTCTGCAATTTAAGCTATTCACTTACATGGGTAATTTGGCTAACAATCTCTGGTGTAAAAGTGTAAATTGCATTCACGTGGCTTTTTGGACAAAGTGCTTTTTAACCTCTGAAGGGTCATTTCCTTCGTGTGAAGTGGAAAAAAAATCGCTGATGAAGCACAATAAATAAGCTTTGTACACGTGTCCATCCCATACGTACCTGGGGTGGAGGAGTGAGAGAGGAAGCGGTTGCCTTCTGTTTCCGATGATGCTAACGTAGTTGGTTTGGATAACGAGGACCACATTTCCTCTGTTACCACACCTTAACTTTTTATTGTCAAAAATGCTGACAACAAATTGGAGGTGCCTTTTTTTTTCTTCTCTCATCATAATGATGCAAAGCAGTGCCGGAGCGGTGAGGGTGAGGATGAAGGGGGAGCGCCGTGTTGTCAGGGCAGAGCTCTTCTTCCTCCGCAGCGGACAGACCCTGCGAGCGATGCTCAGAGGAAGCATCTCGGGCATCCTTTAGGTCAGGGCTTTCCGAAGGGACCTTGAAGACCTTTTTAGAAGATGCTGAATACATGCCCCTTCAAAGGTTTAAACTTGGGCACTGGGGATTACTGGTTGCTCTGGGAGAGCTTTGCTCTGACTGCTTTCATCTATTTGTTTTTCTTTTTGAAGGGATCTGATCTAATGCTGTGACACTGCTTTTACATCACCTGCAGAGCTTTGGCTCTGCTTGAAACCCCTGTCATGTCCAAACACGGCACGCGGAGGCTTCTCTGCAGCTGGGGCTTCGGGGGAGCCTCCTGCAGAGCTGAGAACAGGACTGGCTCCGGGCACTGCCTCCCGGCAGCTTGGAGTTAAACTTGGCTTTACACACTTCCAACAGCAGCTTTCCAAAGCTCTCTGCCAGACATATTTCCATTTGAGCTCATGATACAGCGTTTTCTGTTTGAGAGAGTTTATTCAACCAAAAATACGTTGGGTTTTTTTTTTGTACCATTCCTCTCTCTTCCCTAGCAGACAAACTTCACAACCAGACTGAACTTCATCTCGCTTCCTCCAGGGTGTCACGGTGCCAGTTTTAAACAGTGCCTTCTATTCACTACCCACTTTGGCCTGTATAAATATTTTTTTTCGATCTGACACAGTTCACAAAATATGTTAGATTTCAAATGTCGCTGGCACCGCTTTTCAGAACCAGGCTCCTGCACAAAGGTATCGCTGCATGAACTTCCCTGGATAAATCTCCATTTCGGTCTTGTGCAGAGAGGCCGACCAGCTTGCTCTGGCTGAACAAGAGGCTTATGAAAAGGCAAATTAAGTGTTTCAGGCACTTTTTCAGGCTGCTTTTTCCATACTTCATTTCTTGTCCTTCTGAGTGTTCAGCTTTCTGCTGCTCCTTTTGTGGCGCTGCCACTGCGGCTCTTTGCAATCTTGGATGGACTGTCCACATGCTTAAAATAACACTGCGCTATCTTTGTCTCCTCGTTTTCTAAAAATCAGGCCACCCTTGTGCAGTCTGCATTGCTCTTAAAACCTCTGAGTCATAATTAGTGATCGGTAATTCTACTAATCTGTACAGATGGAGACCAGTTCATTCTCAGCGACTGCAAAGAGGATAAAGCTATCAGTGCTGGAATATATTAGCTTAAATACCCTCCCACACGCAAATACGCATGTACACTTTTCCCTGCTAATTGGCCTGTCATTCATTTAAACATTCATCAACTCCGTGTGTTGGGGAAGGAGAGGTGGGGAGAATAAGGGTCATCAAAATGCTGAGGGTAGCCTGGGTGTGCTGCTGTTTAGCCATTAAAAGCCATCATTGACCAAGCAAGATTAGATTTAAGACTATGCTTTTCCTGTGGTTGGTTTTCAGGCTGATATAGGCTATTTTTGGTTCTGTCCCAGTGATGGGTGCCCCAGTGTTCATCTTCCTGCTCACCATGGGGCGTGGATGAGTGGTGCCAGGAGAGCTGGGAGCGGCGATGGAGAAGTTACAGCGCACAGTGCTTGCACCGCACGTCCGCTGCTAATTATGTGCTGTTTTCTGAGCACCTGGTTTTACCTTTCATGGGGTCACTGGTTTCTAGGGAGGGTGATGTGGGGCTGGGCAGAGGGTGCGTGGTGTGGAGGACGTGCCTGTTGGTCTCTTGTGCAGGCAGGTTGCTGGTTGCTTATGGGAGAGGAAGGCAAAGGACGGGAGGATGGGAGTGAAGAAGCTTGAAGAGCAGGAGAGGGCAGTGCAAGAATTATGTAGCATGAAAAGTACAGGCTGTGCAAGCAAGGAAAGAGAGAGGAGAGACCAGGGAATAAAAAAAAAATAAAATTATTCTGATCCTTTTCGAGTGTATGTCAAAGCCCAATACTTCAAACTGAGCGCAAACGTGCAAGAAACCGTGGGAAAGCAACAGGCAGGGGAAAAAAAAAAAAGCAGCAGGAGTGGAATAGGAGAAGAAAACTGACACTGTAGATAGGTAGGAAAAAAAAAATATGAAGGGAGCAGTCTCCAGAAAGGTGCTGCCCTGGGCAAAGAGGGCCCCATCATGCTGAGCGTGGAGTTGTTTGGCTGATACTGGGCTGGATGTGTCTGGTTGCTACAGTTGTTTTGGGAGAGCATGCGTGTTGGTGTAGGTGAAGCCCATTGGGAATCTGGCTGGGCAGGTGTGCAAGTTAGTGTTTGCTAAGCCATAGGGAAAGTGGGAGTAATTCCTCTCTGATATCAAGCACATTGCAGCTGCTCACCATGTTCAGAGAGGCTGGGGGGTGCTGCATTTGCACCCTCGGGCAGGGGGTCGCTGTGCTGCTATCCCCAAACCCCAGCTTGGAGCTTTTCTGGTGGCTGCTGAATTGCAGAGTCTTTCCCCTGCTTGACCCTTGCTGCTCTAATGGCCTCCCACTGCTTGGATCCTCTTAGGGGGATGCTGTATTTCTTTTAATTTTTCTTCTTGTTTAGAAAAATTACCTGAGGCCCAGAGTAGAGCTGAATTAGCCCAGATCTGTATTTGTTTGGAAGCCCAGGACCCTCCGAGGAGCTGTGCTCTTCCCCTTCTCCAGCTATTCCTGTCCCTGTGGTTATCCCAGCAGGGCAGGAGTTGGCACCACCCAGGTAACCTTCACATCATTTCTCTAAGGAAAAATGACTCACTGCCTATTTTCCATCTTATTTTAGGACTTTGGAGTCTGTGTTTTGGAGACAAACACAAGTTTGTTACTCTGAAATACTCGCCCAAAGTTGTCTCGGCTGCCACCCCTGAGGTTGCTGGTGCTGGCTGGACCAGCTGGCTGGACCTGACCTGGCATCCTCCTGCCTGATGTGGGGCCAGCTCATGGGGTTTTTTTATGAAACCTGTGATATTGAGCAGTGTGGAGAGCTTTTGTAGTCTCATGACTATGGAACATTAGCTTTTACAAAGTAACTGGGAGGGGGGGGAGAAACCCCAACTGTCTGCAGCTATTTAAAAGGTGGATATTTGATCAAAGCTAGTTCTTCTGCATTAAACAAGGAGGGCAAGACACCTCTGGCACCTCACCACATCCCAGGTGTCTGGGGTAGCTGGGGCGAGTGGCCCTCCGGGGGTGTCTGGGATGCTGGTATTGCTGGAGGCAGTCCCAGTGCCTGGCTCGGGCTGGCTGGGTGTCTGGACCAGGCAGCCCGGCTGTTCTTCCCGGCAGCATCAGCAAGGCTCTGGCTTTAAACCCTGCTCTGCAGCTTAATGGAGCCTGTTGGTGGCATCAGACACTTGGTACATGGACCCCCTGCTTGTGGGGGGGAGTTCAGCAGGACCAAGAGGGCTCAGTACCTCTAAGAAGTGGGAGCTGTGGGTCTCTGGTCGGGTGTTGCTTTCAAAAGTTTGAGGTTCTTGCTTCCTATTCTGATAACAGCTAGTTTGCTCCAGATGTTGAACTTAATTTTTTCTTTTAAAATAGATCTATGGATTATAAAAAATGGGCTAGAAAAGTCGTCATAGCTTGTCCGCTCTCTGCATAATCACTGCGCAGTTGTGGGGAGCATAAATAACCGAAGGAGAGCATCCAGCTAAAGGGAAGAGGTTGTTCTCGCTCCCAGGTGAGGTTGTCTTGGTGCAGGTCCAGAGCTCCTACTGGCTCCGGTTGTGTTTTGTGATGTTCCCCTGGCCTGTATCTTCCAGCCCACGTTGGGTGCTGTGGTCCTGGGCTGTGTTGTTCCCTTGGCATCAGTCTTCCTACCATAATTTATGTGGCCAGAGGATGCGAGTCAGTGGTGTAAATTTGAGATTTTGTGCTTCTTGTGTACCTGCCTGGAGGTCAGGTTGGAGCTCTGGAGGTCAGAGCCCCCTAGATCTGGGTGCACAGGTTTTCTGTTCTATTTCTTTTTCTGTTTTCAATGGAAGCAGTGTTACAGTCATCTGACATTTCTTTTGGAGGTGAGCTCAGTTTCTGCACCCTTGTGTGATACCTGTGCTCTGCCTGACGCTGTGTGGCTGTGGCAAAGCCCAGAGGTGTGGGAAGCCTTGCAGGTTGATGCTCCAGAAGGGAAGAACTCAGTGGGGTTAAGCACAACTTGGTGTTTTGCACACAGAAAGCTGTCCTGTAAAGGCAGCAGTGGAACAGCAGGTAGGTGATTTACCCCTGCACCTCTACCAGCAATGAGCTGCACTCCTGGAGAGCAGCCCTCGCCCCAGAACAAATTCGGATTGACAGCCAAGGGTGTAAGCTCTGTCTGCGTTCCCAGTTCCCTCCCTGATGTGCAGTAGCCCTCATCAGAGGCAGCGGACCAAAGTGTGCCATGGAAAGGAGCTGAGGGAAATCCAGTGACACGTCGTACCCGGGTACTTGCCACAGCCAGGGACTGCGGAGGTGTGAGTGCACAAACTGAGGGCAAGCGTGCTGAGAAGACAAGCTCTGGTTAGCTCTGTTTGCCCAGGCACCCTCAGATGGGTAGGGCAGCCTCCCTGCTGCCGCTGAGAGAGTTGGGCTTGTTCAGCCTGAAGAAGAGAAGACTGAGAGGGGACCTCATCAACACATACAAGTATCTTAAGGGTGGAAGTCATGAGGATGGAGCCACCCGGAAGGGGGAAAAAAAAGGTTTTTAACAGTGCGCAGGGGGGTGGAAGTTAATATGAGGAAGTACTTCTTGACTTTGAGGGTGCCAGAGCACTGGCACAGGCTGCCCCAGGGGGGTTGTGGAGTCTCCTTCTCTGGAGATATTCAAAGCCTGCCTGGACCATGTCCTGTGCAACCTGCTCTGGGTGAACCTGCTTTAGCAGGGGGCTTGGACTAGATGATCTCCTGAGGTCCCTTCCAACCCTTGCCATTCTGTGAAGCCCCCGCTCCTAGGGGTCGAAAATGGAAGCGGCTTGAAGTTTTAGCGCTGTGCCAAGCATAAAGGTCCCTTCTGTCCCCTGGGCAGGGATGTGCAGGGAGAAAGAGCCGGCGGGGTGATGGCAGCTCCTGAGAAGCACAGAGCGGTTGGTGTCGGGGTCCTCGACCGGCTGCTGTGGCGCAGGGGGGCTGGCAGGGACCCCTGTGCCCACAGCAAAGTGTTGCACTGCCCCGGGGCTGGCACCTTGTGCTGTGCCTTCCATCAGTAGCTGCTGGGTTTTTTTACTTGGTTTTGTTTCATAATAAAGGGGTTAATAATACAAAGGGGGGGAAAAAAAAGTAATGCTTTCCCAGCTTGCCTCCATCTTTAACAATCATGTTTCAACCTCTTGTGTCCCCTGACTCATGCTGGAAGGGCTTTTGTTTCTGAATTGGTAATCAAAGCAACAAATGCGAAGGTCACTTCCTTGAGATTATATGGCAACGGAAGAAGTCTGGGATCGTGTCTCCCTTCTTTCCCCCAGCTTGAATGTACAGAAAACATGAAGGCTTAGTACACACACGCTGTTGAGTACTTCTTGGGTTTCTCCAGTCCTTTTAAACCAGCCAGGGCGTGTGGCTTTGCAGGTAAGAGGCTGTATTTTAATTTCGGATGCTTAGCAGCAACAGATAGCATTGTTTAGTGCTGTTATGTTATGCCCCAACTTAAACATCACGCAGACCTTGGAGCTGCAAGCGCGGGGGGGAAGGCAGCCAGAAATCAGTGTGGAGCAAAGTGAGTTTGCTTTGGGGTACTTTGGTAGCGCAGGCTGAAACCTTTTTGCTTGCTGTCTTTGCCCTGGAAGATCAGTCCATAAACATTTGTTTGCATCTTTTGCACTCAGCTGTGGAGATAAGGGGTTGTTTGTTTACTCCCGGCACTTACAGCTGCTTTTTCGTGCTGTTTTGTTGTGAGAGCTGACTTGGCTGCTTTAGGAAAGTGCTACATCCAAGCTTGATTCTGGTAACTTTGCTGCAGCTGGAGAGCAGGTCTGTAATTTCTGATTTTAGAGAAAACCCATTTTCAGAGATTGCCCTTATAGGCTGCTCTGAGATAGGATTTAAACCGAACAAAGCACAGATTCATAAGTCCCGAGGAAAGGCGGTCAGTGCCTGGTACAGTGGCTCCTTTCAGCATGTAGCTATTAAATGTCTCATCAGTGGGGTCCCCACCCCTCTCACCCAAAAAAACCCCTCATGATGAGGTTGGCACTGGAGATGATGCAGCAGTGCCTATGGAGCTCGTTAACGGCTGCTGAGAAAGAGCCTTTGAAACCAAGCGCTTGTTTTGCTTTAAAAGTGGAGTGTAGAGCAATCCAAATCCGTCAGCCCCCGCGTGCCTGGCAAGGTGCTGGCGGCTGGGCGGGCTGGCTCCTTGCTGCAGAAGCACTGCTCAGCTCCCCTTGCAGCCCGTACCCCCTGCTTTGATTTCTTCCAAAGAGCTGAGGATTTCAGGCTTTGCTTGTTTTATTTGCTTGCTCTTTGCATTTTTTAAAGTTACAGACGTTAATGGCAATTCAGATGGACTTGTGATCTAGCCCTTTTTTAAAATAATTTTTCATCACCTACTTACCTAATGTGTTCAAAGCTAGCATCTGGTTTTCCCAAGGGGCTGTTGCCAAGCATGAGAGGGCTGGAAAAGTCCAGGGAGAGCATGGGGACAGGATGGGGGATGAGCTGGGTGCAAGGACCCTGATGGGGCAGGGGGGGTAGAAAGAGAGATGCAAGGTGCCCTCGGAGGATGTGGTGCTGCCTGGAGAGGATGGCAGATATTTGGTCAAGGCTTGCTTGTGGCAATGAAGGCACGGACTCTTGAGTTCACGCACAAGCACAAGTGGAATTGGAATCCCTTTATTTTATGCTTTACATCGTTTTATACTGATCACAAAACAAAGCTTTTCTCTTATCACCTAGCTAGTTGGCAAGCGCTGAGTCCAGGCCCTATATGGAAGCAAAGTTCATCTTGCAAAGTCCATTGGTCATAGCATTGACCTCGCTTTTCTCACTTAGCTCTTGTTTTACTTCTCTCATGGCTTGTGGCCAACGAGATCAAGGATGTCTCTGGTGTCTAGCTCAGCTGCTGCATCTGCAGATTCTGTACTTGTTCCCACACTTGCTCTGCTTATGTGTCCTGCCTCAGGTACCTTCCCTCAAAGACCCAACCCAGGGTGAGCAGGGAGGTGGTGGAAAAGCAAGAAGTGTGATGGAGGAGCAGTCTTCCATGAGACAGGGCAGAAGCAAAGAGGCATCAAGGGGCAGGCTGCAGGCCTCTGGGGGTGGGAAACCCTTCGCTAAGGGGGTCTTCAGTCTCCTGTAACAGGGGAAGCTGAGTTTCTGTTTCAAGTGAGTCAGGGATGGCTTCTGGGGTGGGGTAAAACACAAGAAAAGTTGCCAGAAGCTTTGCACAGAGTATCTCCTGAGATTTGTGTTGTGGAGACTTAAGCAAAGAAGCAGGAGCTTAACTGATTTACCTCCAACCTCGTGGTTGAGGAGTGAAGGTCAGAATCGCGGGTCCTGCCCCACAGTGGGTACCACTTGTTCAAGGGCAGAGGATGCTGCTGCCTCCACCCAGTGCCCGTTCCGGGGCTGACACCACATTTGCTCTGTTGGGTAGCACCAGGAAAGCTCTCTGATCCCCCAGGATCTTTTTTTCCCCTGAGTTCCCAGGAGATTGCACTGGAACAAAACGTCACCATGGGCTCGCGTGTGGTAATGCCCCGACTGTAGTGCCTCAGTGCAGTCGGTGATAAGCATGCCTCAACCAGACACTAATTTATTAGCTGTGTTCTGCCAAGGCAAGCAGATGTTGGATGAAGTATTTCATTGACTTGATATTTGTGGCAGATTTGCACTGATTGCTTCCTATTAATTTTCCTGATTTTTAGGATTAGCTGTAGAGTTGCCTGCCTATTCTTTTCTTGCTGATGTTTTAAATACATTGCAAAGTGGTGGGAATGGTAACATCAGCATCTGTGGAAGGGCTAACCTCTCCCTCTCTGTCCCAGGGACTCTGCATCTACTGATAACACTGCTGGCAAGGTCCTGTGGCCTTTGGCATTGTCAGAAGAGGTGAGATGCTGTCTGGATGCTGCTTGTCAGCTGAAAAGTGTGGGGCCAGCAAAGGCTCTTCTGCAGCAGTGCATCCCTCTGCCTCGTGCTGTGGCAACCAATGCCACCTGTGTGCTTGTAGCATGTTCATCAGTGTGCTGGTGCCTGGGCAAACACCCCCTGCACCCTCGCGTGGGACAGAGCAGCAGCGCATGCGTGAAACCACCATCGGTAGCGTCAGGAAAGGCAGCCATGCTGCAAAATTTCCTCGTGGAAGGAGAGGGGTTAGTTTTTTACATTGCACGCTCCTGGTAGAGACCAAGAAGCAGCAACTCTTGTTTATATTTTGCTCTTGGCAAAGGGTTTTATCTCCTGTCTGGAATACTTATTTATCATTTTGAGGAAGATTGAATTCACTTGTTCCCTGGATTTTCATTTATCACTGTTCTTTGGTTTTGGGGTTTTTTTATTGCAGTGTGCTTATTATTTCTGAGCATTGCACGTGAGCATTTTGGGAGGAGGATGAGCTTTAGAGCCCCGTGACCTGCTCCAGTGAGTGGGATCTTTCTAATGACCACAAGAGGCTGTACCTGTTGTCCTGTACAAATCAGCAAACCATCAATAAAGTAAGTGAAAGGGTCCCTTAAATTTGCCATCCCCCGCAATGAGAAATAGTAGAATAAATGGGGAAAAGGAGAATCGCATGGGAAGTGTGTTGGCACTTGGCCCTGAAAAGCCACAGTGAGGGAGAGCACTTGGCCTGTTGCTTTGCCAGATTTTTTTACTGGCTCAGCTGGTGGGGCCTACATGAAAGTCAGTTGATGCTCTTCAGGAGCCAGGATTTTTTTCACCATATCTTCAGTTCTTGTGGCTATTTTAGGAAGGTGCCATGCAACCCCGAGAGCCTCTTGTTGGCCCCCAGTTCCAGACAGTGTATTTCATCTTTAACTCTTTGCCAAACTTCAGCAGAGCCAATGTTTCCATGGAAAGCATCATCAGCGGGGCATTTGTACCAGCTTGTGCTTAAGTAAGTCTTCTCCAGCCTGTCTCATCTTAAAACATTATTTCTGTGCATGTTGTATTCAGTCTGGTCTTCAGGCGCCTGTCCCTGCCCAGCTGCTCCTGGGACAGAAGCACAGGGACACCATGAGGTCGGAGTGGCTCTGTACAGTCCCTGCAATTGCCGCAGGTAAATACCCCACAAGGGTTGGGTCACCCTGCTGAGATGAGGTGGGTCCTATGGGGTGACTTGCCATAGCATGAAGGGTGAGACGTGTAGCCAGCCACTTCAGTGCATCACTGGCTATTTAGCATTAAGCAGATACGGGCTTCTGTTAAGGTTAATATTAATAGCAAGACAACAAATGACTGAACGTAAAATCCTGGCCCTATTAAAGTCAACGGCAAAATTCATTGACTACATTGGAGCCAGGACTTCAGCCAAAGGTTTCTTTATTCTTTCAGGGGGTAATGGTTTTAAACTAAAACAGGGTAGATTTAGAATAGATATAGGGAAGAAATTATTTACAATGAGGGTGGTGAAACACTGGAAGGGGTTGCCTAGAGAGGGGGTGGAGGCCCCATCCCTGGGGACATTCAAGGCCAGGTTGGACGAGGCTGTGAGCAACCTGATCTGGTTAAAGGTGTCCCTGCTCCCTGCAGGGAGGTTGGACTAGATGACCTCTAGGGGTCCCTTCCCACTCAAAGCATTCTATTTTATGACTTGAAGATTAAGAAGGAGAGGCAATATGTCTGGAGACACGGTCTGTCCCCTGTGAAGCTGGTAGAAGCTCTGCTGTTGCCTTTGAAGGGATCATGTCAAGCTTCTCGCATCTGCACGAGCCAGGCTGTGGTGCTGCGGCAGGGACCCCACCGGCTGCCCAGGCTGGCCTGTGCAGAGACTGGGGGAAACCTGAGTTTTCAGAGCCAGAGCCAACCTTTGTGTTTAGCAGGAGGTATTGGTGAGTCCAGGAGTCTTCATTGAGGGGAGGTTCGGCCAGGCAGAAGTTGTGTCACTTGGGGGCTCTTGCGCTGCACCCCTTGCTGGCAAAGGAGGTGATGGAGAGGTGCGGCAGTGGGATGGGGGTGCATTGCACTTCCAAGATCTATACCCCTGTGAGGGTGGAGTGCATCCAACCCCCCCCCGTCCATCCATGTCCCCCCCCGAATGCCTCCCACCACAGGGCACTCAGTGACAGGCACCGATGCTGGGTCAGGGAGAACCCGCGGGCTGCACGCAGGCTGACAAGAACTGTGCATCAAGGAGACCTACACGGATCCTTTAAAAAGTTTCCACAGAAATGCTGGTATAAAACCAAACTCCTGTTTGTTATTTTTCTGCTTATTCCTTAAAGCTTTGAATGACTCCAAGAGCTGGAACATGGCGAGGCTTTGCGCTCCCAACAGACACACCAGGAAACTCTGAGGTCATTTCAAGCATTATAACTTTTTCCTTCTTCCCCTCAGCTGCATGCAGGCCCCTTCCTTCCAGAACGACAGGCAAAGGCTTTTATTTTCCTGAGATGTGCCTAGTTAGGGCAGCTCCATATTGCAATGCATTCTTGCATCTTATTTCATATTTTTATCAAGCCGCGCGTGTTTATGGGCCAGCCATAAGATGGCTGGCTGTATCAAAGTCAATGAAGCAATGCTGATCTAAGGCAGCTGAGGATCTGATCCTAAATGCCTTCAGGACTGAAGGGGAAAAAAAAAAAAACCACCTAAATACTGCAGAAAATCTGAGGTCAGTGTAGGGGCTTCAGTATTAAGCTTTGAAATCTCTTACAGGCTTATGAGTTACAGAAGAGGGGTTGGAGGGAAAAAAACCTCTTACAGGAAATTACTGGTGATGCTTTGTAGCTGGTTAACTGCAGCTTGGATAGGGACTTTGAGGTGAAATTCTCTTTTAAGTGCCAGGCTGGTTCTCTGGGCTCCCAGACTTGCAAAGCAGTGCTGCTAAGTCACCTGTCGAAAGCAGGACGGTAGGATTTTGGGGCCCTCCCATGCCGCAGTCTTTGTGGAGGCTGGGTTGGTGTGGCAAAGGGACAGCACTTCCTAACTGACCACATGCATCTTGTAAGCAAGTGGGAATATTGCTCTTTCGCTTTTTGCTATCCATATGATTTTTTTTTTTCAGTGCTCTGGTTGCTGGAGCCACTGTGATGCGCCTGTTTCAGGAATAAATGATCCAGTATTTACAACTTACATCTTCTAATGATGCACCGCAGCCCAATATCTTGCTTTTAAAACTGCACATTTAAGGCTTTGTCTGCCAGCCATTTATTTAATGAAAATGGTTCCCCTTTCTCTCTCATCACTGGATGCATCAGTGCAGGTTTTTTTTCTTCCTGTAAAATACCTTCTGGAGTTTTCTCACCTGCCAGTGAAGTTTAAATTCACGTGGTTACCCTGCTGGGAGCTTATGGAAACAACCTGCGCAGTTCTGGTCCCCGGTGTCGCACTCAGGTGTTTTCCAGGCAGAGCCCCTGCGGGTGCTCAGTAACACTCATGCCTGAGCAAAAGGATTTGTCTTGAGAGGAAGGGAAGAGGGTTGCTATTACTAGAAGATTCTTGTGGCTCGTGGAGTTTGTGTATCAAAGAGGTGAAGCCTCGCTGGATGGGGGGGGGGGTGTATGGTTTTAAAGCCTACAGCAATATGTATTTACATGGATGCAGGATGCTGTTGCAGCCACCCCATCCCTGCACAGGTCTCAGTTACCCATCGGCACAACGTGGTTGTGCCAGAAGTGGGTGCAGGGGGGCTGCTGAGCCCAAATTGTGGCATATCCCAAATGAGAGCAGCTGGGGTGCTCGCACAGACCTCTGAGCATGTTGGTAGAAACAGTTCCTAATTTTGTCTCAATTATGTGCAGCTTATGTAAAATCCTCACTTCTTTGTCCACAGAGTTGTTAGGGCTTGGGGTCTGGGGTTTTTTTTTTTTTTTGCTCTCCCTAGTAGCAAAGACCTTCATAAAACAAAAAAGGCTTAAAAATAGAAGTCAGCGACAGATACAGCCAGCTATGCCAAGCCATGTCTCTGTAATTTGCCCAGTTCTGGGAGGTGAAATCTGGTCTGAAGAGAGAGCAACACATTCAGGCTTGCTTCTGACCTGAACCCTTCACGATTTCCCATTTGTAAACTATACTTCAGGAGAGAGGTTATTCTGTCAGCTTTTTTTTTGACTTAAGTCTTTTTGAGGTTTCCTGTTTACACCCTGTCTAATTACTTTTTTCTTTCTCTTATTTTTTTCCTAACTGGATGACACACATGGTTGTCTAAAAATACTGCATGTAACAACCAGCTTCTAATAGGGAGGATGTTTCCGCTGAAGACAAATAGCATAAATATCCTGCATGGGTTTTTTTTCCCAAATAAACATTCAGGCTCAGGATATCACAGGAAATAGGTTTAAGTAGCCAAGAAGTAGGGTTTTTCTCTCTGCCTTTTTCTTTTTAAAGAACTGATGGTTTAGAAAATCTGCCCCAATGACTTGAGGTGGAGAATTTGTCTTAATTTTTGTGTCCCAAGTGAGAGGGAGGGAAAAAACGGGGTGGTTTTTTTCCCCAGCTGTATGAAATCTTCCTGAGCATGTTAGCCTGCTATACAGAATCACAATCTCATCCTATGCTTTAATTTCCACATGTGGAGATTTTGACAATTGTTTCTTCTCCTTCGTTATCTGCCTTTTTTAGTGAAGAGCTGGGTAAATCAGGTCCTTGCTGCAAGCCCGCTGCTAGTACCTGCCTGTAAGCTAGGAAGGCTTGCAAGATTTTGATATTACAGCATTTCTGCATTAGGCAGTGTTTTGTTTCCTTTTCATTCCTCTCCATTTTTGAGGTTTTATTGCTTGCTTGTGTGCAGAGCATATGGGTGACTTTGGGCAACAGTAAGAATCCAGTATCTCAGTATGGTTTTGCCAAAGATGGGGCTGTGCGTTACGTTGCTCTGCTAATTTCTTGTTGGGAATGAGATGAGATACAGGGATTCATCATGAATTTTATACTGCTCCTACTTTTACTGGATAATGGCTTAAATATTAGCAGGCTTTTAAAAATAACTGCTAAAAAGACCAACTTGGGGGCACGTTGCAAAAAATAGAACAAAATTATTTGTTTGTACAGACAATGCAGAATCAATGAGAATAAGCTGAAAACAGAGATGTGTGTGTATATATATCTCAAGACTGCTCACGCCACCTCTTAACTGAGCCAGACAGCTGTGCTCGTCTTGTGATGGATTGGTCCAACTACATAGAAAATCAATTATATTGTTCAGATTAGCAAGATGAGCTGAATTAAAGATGAAGAATGTATCCTGATGAGGAGCCCAGCACCCTGAGAGCTGGTGAGTCAAAGATGGGTCCCTTCCCTGAGCCCAAGGAAAAAGGCCTGCGAGTGGGGAAATAAATCATGCCGGTGTCATTGGGGGGGTTAAAAATGAGTCCTTTGCTTCTTTGGCTCCAAGAGCTCAGGCTCTTCCACCACTGAGCTGGAGGGACCCTTCGATGTCCAAAATCCTTTATATATTCTGTGATGCTGTGGTGGTGAAGTTCTCTTTTTGAAGCTCCCCAGCTCTTCAGGCAAGAGGAGAGGACCACACCATTGATACATGGGACAGTACTGGAGCGCATGGCATTGCCATGCTGCAGTCATGTTGCACCTCTGCGTCACCGTGCTGGGGCAATACGGGGCTGATGGAGGGTGGTTGATACTCCAGAGCTTGTGAGGTGGTCTTGTGGCTGCAACAGCCTCTGAAGCTTTCGGTTCTGCCCCTGTACAAATGAGGCTTGCAAAATGTGAGTTCTGTCATGTATATAGGAGCCCTGTCTGCACAGGAGGGCAGCTCTGTGCAAGGAGAGAGTTGTCTCCTGGAGGTGACCTCTCTGGGCAACATTCCTGATGCAGGATGGGCTTGTGTTGCTCTGTGACGGTAATTGGGAGTGATTTGCTCCTGACTGTGTTTGTAAGTATGGCGTAAGCCAAGTGAAGTGCTCTCTGCCCCATCAGGAATGGGGTGGGGATGCTTGGAGTGAGCTCTTGCACAGCTGCAGAAACCAGGGTGCTGGTTGCTGAAGCCTTGGGTCTGCAAGAGGGGGATAAGGGCTGATGTTTGGACTGTCCTCATTTAACACTGCTTTGTTCAGGGGTTGGAGCCTGCAAATGCAAAGCTGGTAGTCGCCCCCGTGGATTTGTGTTCCTTGACTGGCCTGTTGTGCCACGCAGTGAGTACCTGTGTTGTGCCTCCCAGCCCAGGTGGAGAAGGCATCTTAGCAGGGGTGCAGCTCTCAGGCGTGCATGCGTGGGCTGGGGGGCAGAGAGGTGCAAGCAGCAAATGGAAAGGGCTCCAGGGCCCCTCTCAGCCTTGAGCTACAGCCAGCAGCAAACATTTCGTAGCCCTGGATGTTGTCGAATGCTGGGACATGACAGCAGAGTATTCTTGGGGTGACACAAGCCTGTTGCTTTGGGGACACAGGCGGGAGCTGGCAGGTTTGTCACAGTAATGGCATCTCATGCTGCTGTATCGCCCAGCACCTCGACATCTTCTGCAGCTTCTTGCTTGAGCTTTCCAGTGCTCTGGGAGGCAGCCATATGATTTCTTCTGAGATGAGATTCCTGGAGACTCAGGTATTAAATGTTATCTGTAAACCAGACTCTTAAGCTGTGTCCTTACATTTTCTCATCAATAAAATCAGGGATATTTATATCTTGAAGATAGCGTCAGGGATGTCATGAAGTTTATTTACTTTACTTTTAAGGTGCTTTGTGATTACTTTGGATAGCTGAATAGAAGCACAGGTTATGGTT
The DNA here is from genome assembly GCA_034008185.1 of Gorsachius magnificus. Lineage (NCBI taxonomy): Eukaryota > Metazoa > Chordata > Aves > Pelecaniformes > Ardeidae > Gorsachius > Gorsachius magnificus. The sequence continues at coordinate 6,134,450 of CM067090.1, forward strand.
GGTTATTTCTCGTATGTTTTAATCTTCCCAGCAACCTTCCTTTCTCCTCAGCACAAGGCTTTGTGGATGGGTTTGCCATAATAGAAACCTTTTTTTACTTAACAATAGACAACAGAGGCAATTAAAACAGTCAGAAGTGATTAATGTGATTTCACTGGGTGAAAGCTAAAGCAGCTAGCAATTAAATAATGGCAACCCTTGTGCTATCTCAGAGCAACAGATGGGAAATGATTTAAAAACACTATTGGATCAGACGCTTCGCAATGGGGGCAGATTGGTAACAGTATGTTGGAGCCAGAAATACGGACCACCTCGAAGGGTGTGTGGATAAAATGATTAATTGATGGTAACATGTGACTTATTTATGAGCACGCGATGGCAGACCTTCAGCTCTCGGGAACAAATGGACCTGTGATCAGATCGTAATGGATTTCAGGGCTCCAGGCGGTGTGTTGGGCGAGCGGATAAATCGCAGGGAGTGCTCTGGAAGCTGGAATTGAGATGCTGCAGCTTCGCTTCCAAAACCTGAAGAAGGCTAAAGTGCTGGAAGCAGTACCCTGCTGGGGGCACAGGCCTGGGGCTAGTACGGCTCGGGGCCAATGCCGCCTTGGGGTGCAGCTCCATTGGGCGAGGCCGTGGTTCACGTGTTGGGCATCACTGCCATCTCTGTGATGGGGCAGCCCCTGCTCTGCATCCCTGCACGCACAAGTCACCCTTCATCTGGCACTTCTCTACAAGTTCATGTTCACAGCAGTAGGATAAATGAAAAGGAAGGGGTTTCTTCCAGCTAGACTCTCTGCGAGCGGTCCTTTCACCAGTATTGCTGTTTTGATGAGTGACGTGATGATATGTGTTTAGTTAGTGCCATAAGTTGCCAGCGCTGCTGCCGTAGATGCCGTAGCCCCATTTTCCCAGACACTAGCCATAGTTGACGCTCATCCTGGACACTAGACAGTTGTGCCGCAGATGCTCATCTCCGACCTGTTGGCAGAGCTCCTCGGGAGGGGGCTCCCTCCTGGGTTTTCATCAAAATGAGCTCAATTAGTTGAAACAATAAAGCTTTGTTAATCTGGCTTCTTTAGAGCTGACTGGTGACCAAAGAGGCTGTGTCTCAGTGGCCCTCGCTGTGCGAACAGCCATGTGTTGAAATGGGGGCAGGAGGTTTCTTTTTGGTTATATCACAGTCAGGTATAATTTATATTATTTTTAAGTCTTTAAGGTTTGGATGTGTGGCATCCCAGGACGGGAGGTATGAGGGGGTGCTGGTGGCAGTAGACCTCAGCCCTGTCCTCATCCCCATCCCTGCAGAGACGGAGGGATGTGAAAGGAGAAACCGCTGTGTGTTGCTGCTTAATCCCTCCGGGACCCCCTATCTAAGCAAACCACCCTCGGCCTCTGGTCAGAGCTCTGAATTTATAGTCTGTGAGAAGCTCGTGCTGTCAGGAAAATGAGTTGCTCTGAAGCTGGGAGAATAACTACAAAAGCCGGTTTTCCTTCTCCAGCTCTTGTTCAGAGTGTGTTGCGAAGCTGGTCCTTGCCAAAGCTGGTGAGAGGTCCAGAATTAGAACAGCTTTTAAATAATGTAAAAGCTTTTGTGGAAATGTATTAGATTTCAAAGGGCGGATATTAAAAGGGCATAATGTGCAGCTATTTCTGAATTGCTCTCCTCTTAGAGAAAGATGTGTTGTTTGCAAGAGATAAATGTGACACAAAGCAGGAACCGAGGTGGTCCAGATATCATGTTGGAGGTTGCAAAGCTCATCCTGTTCTTCATCATTCAGTTCAAGCACCCATCTTTGACGCGTGCAAGCCCCTATGTAGGAATGCTATGGAGGCAATGGCTTCTAAGGCCTGTGAAAAGTTATCCAAGGGAGAGCGTTAATCAGAATCATAGAATTGTTTAGGTTGGAAAAGACCTTTAAGATCATAAAGTCCAATTGTTAATATACCAGTAGAGACTCCATCTAGACTGGAGATCAGGTCCTCTGTCAAAAGACCAAATACCGCCTGACCCATCTGCAGGGAAAGTTGGATAGATGGGGATTTCGCAGGTCCCTGGTCATCTCTGCTCCTCACCAGAGCACAAGGTCATTGCTGCTGCTTGTGGCTATGGTACTAGTCAGGCTGGTTCATCCTCAAATTAAATTCTCGCAGCCCTTGTGTCACTTTTATCTGATCTTGAGTGCTGCTAAGCACCCTTAATTCCGGCTTGAAGTTGATGGGAGCTGAGAGTGCTGAGGCAGCTCCCCAGACCGAGTCCTTGGAGAAGGACGCTCAGCTCCGGTACGGAGTCAATTCCCTTATTGGTGCAGATTAAATGCTTGCTACATGCTGTCCTTGCCCCTGAACCTCACGTGGGCCCTGTGCAAGCCTGGGAAGCTGTGGATCCTGCCCTTCCTCACGGTGCTGTGTTGCTGTCTTTGCAGATGACGGAGGGCCGGCACTGCCAGGTGCATCTCCTCGATGACAGGAACTTGGAGCTGCTGGTTCAGGTACAGACCCCTCTCTTTCGGGCACCGGTAGCATGGTACCAATATTTTTCCACATGTTTTCTTTAGCAGTATTATTGGGGGGCTGATGCATAAGGGATGCTTGAAGAAAAGTTGTATCTCTTCCTAGAGCAGCACATGGAAATGGAATAAATGGGTGTGCGTTCAGGCATGCACGGCCCTCCTCGGACCTGAGTTAGCAGGAGGGTTTCCCTTGGATGTTGGTGCATAGTGGGCAAAATATCTGCCATCAGTTCTTGCATCCAGTTTTTAATCTTTCACCAAAATCCATAAAGCTTATTAATCATGCCCCTTGTGGCAGGGGTGGGTTATCATTTAGAAAAGTCTGTGTTTTTCGGGGTGTGCTTTATTCCCATAACAGAATCCAAAGCACAAGATCCTCCAATACTCAATATCTTCTTAATTAAAAAAAAATCCCTCCTACTGTAAGTGCGGGACAGCCTGAGCTGCTGCCTTTCTCCCCCAGAAAGAGGAAAGCAGTGGTCGGTCCGTGCGCTTCAGCCCTATGTCATGGGTTGAGCCCATAACCGCCTCTCCATGCGCCCCGTGTCCCACCGCTCCACCGAGACACCATGCCCGACCGCCCCGAGTCTGATGGAGCCACTTCTGTCTTGAGTTATATGACAGGGCTTTAACTTGGCCATGTGTACTTAAATGTCAGGATTTGCAGAGAAAAATTTAATTACATATAGGAAAAGCCTGGCGTGAAATGAGTGACATTATTTTTATTCTTTCAATAGCCTAAACTTTTGTCTCGGGAGTTACTGGATCTGGTGGCCTCACACTTCAACCTGAAAGAAAAGGAGTATTTTGGGATAACATTTATAGACGATACGTAAGTATGTTCATTTATTTTCAACAGCTGTGTGATTATTGCAATGTGAAACCTATCCCCAATGCTGTGGCAGCTCAGTGTGATGGAAAAATGGCTTTTTGAAGAAAGATTTTTTTTTTTTTTTTCCCTAACTCGTGCTTATGCTGCTTGGCTGAGGAAAGGGGAAGGCCCAAACCAGAAAATATTTGGAAAATATCTTCCAGGCACAAACCAGGGAATACTTGTAAAATACATTCCTGACGCTTTCGCTTTTCATGTTTGTCTCACAAGACGAAAAAATTGATTCAGCAATAATTTCCCACGTGAACACTCTCGGCTTTCCTGCTCTGTTACTTTTAGTAACAACAAAAAGATTTCACTTTTATTTTCAAAATGAATTGCTCCAATTGCTTTGCACTTCAATCTCCAATGTATTATTGGGTCTTTCAAACCCAAACTTCCCCAGCAGCAGTGAAATATGAGGTTAGTCCTTCCCCTAAACAACTTTCCTCTAGCTTCCCTATTACTTTTAGGTACCCAAGCTACTCTGCAGGCTACCAAGAAGAGCTGCAAAAGCAGAACGTGCTCGAAATGTCCCACCCTGCCTCCTCAGCAGCTGGATTGTCACAAGCCCGTGGCGGTGCTGGGTGCTGTTTGCCATCGCTGCTGATGTGAGTGGGGCAGCTCAGGCAGCCGAGATGCTCCAGCCAGGCTTCGGAGTGCTGCGGCCGTGGCATCCACCTGGAGCTGCCTGGGTTAACTCAAAACTCAGCTGGTGTTGAGACTCCTCCGTCAGCATCACACTGAAACGCTTCCCCATGTCTGCGGGGTGCAGGACCGAAACCCGTGGGCAGGACTCTGCTCCCCAGGGCCAGCGTCTCCAGAAGAGTTACCTTCAGCTCCCCAAAAAGCTGGAGCAGAGCTGCTTAGGGCAGTGGGGAAATGGAGTGGTGCACTAACACAGCCCCTAAATAAACCTCTTCTTGTCTAATGGGAATAATATTAGTCCCTGCTGCTCTCTGCTGCTTTTTATGGTGTCCTTTTGTGGATGGAAGCCTTCCCCTACAACTGGTGTCGGCACCGTGTTTGGGGCCACCCTGCCAAGGCAGTTCCCGTCTGCAGGTGCAGGACTGGCCCTGGGAAAGGGCTGCTGGTGGTTTTGGAGCTGGTAGGAGCTGCATGCTCTGCGGCCCTGACACAGCAGTATGTTATTTTTACCAGCCACTCTCATTTAGGGCTCTCCCTAGAATATATTTGCCACATCCTTGTCCTTTCAGGTGTTGGAAAGTACTTTCTTCCAGCTCTTCTGTAAATCCATTGAGGATGCTGTTTGCACTTGGCTTATTTTCTTTTTTTCCTCCCAGAAGAGCTGCTATGAAATTCTTCTGGAGGTTTTTGGTTGCTGGCGGTCCCTCACAGTGAGCTTTAAAGTGCTGCCAGGGGATTACCTACAAGCTGTTGGCTTCTCCAGAAACACCAGTGGGGCTCCAGAGGCTGCCTTGGGTGTATGGGCGCCTGGAAGGGAGCGTGTGGCCTCTGGAGGGCACCCATGCCCTAGCCTTTTGGGGCAGCCACAGGCTTCTGTGCTCCATCTCGGTCCCAGGGTCCTGAGGGAGGTTATTGGGGTTCGGGGGATTTTTGTTTTCTTTCTGGCTTCCTTCCTGTTTCCATCGGAGAGGCCACGGAGGAGGGAACTGTGTTTTATCCACCAGCCTCATTTAATGCGTGCCTGCGGTAAACCCCTCAGCCCCGAAATGGGGTTTTGTGTCATGCTGGGGCTGGAGATGGTGCAGGACAGGAGTGGGGGGTACGGCTGCAGGGCTGTGGGGTCCCTGTGCAGCAGAAGAGATCAGACCCACTTCTGATGTAGGCAAAGGTCCAGCCTCTGCTCCAGATCAGATCCCCCCACTAGATATAAGAAGCCAATAGAAGCATCCCCATCTACAGCGAAGGAGGGTATTTCAATATTTATTTCTTCTGGGTGCCATGCTATGACTTTTGTGCTGCAGCTGAAAATACAACTGCAAAGGGCATTTTCTAATGCCCAGTGAATTACACCAAAACCTGAACGCTTGGAAAAAAAAAGAAAAGAATTGGATGAAATGTTCACCTTGTCAGAGCTGAATCTCGCCCTTTTTAAAGTAACATTTGGAGCAAATGCGAGCACTGAAAAGACCCCGTTTCTGTATTTCCTGTCCCCGTTTTTAACCACCTCCCCAACCTGTTTCTGCAGAGGTCAGAGCGTCTGGCTGCAACTGGATCACCGAGTCCTGGACCATGATTTGCCCAAGAAACCGGGCCCGGCGACTTTGTACTTTGCCGTTAGGTGAGTAATTGTTTCCACAAAGAAAACATTACCACTTGGGTTTATTTATCACCAAGGGGTTTTGTTTAAAAGAACTGATTATGGATTTGACAAAGGAAATAAATGTCAAAGCGATATATTATTTTTAGAAGGAGATTAGATCCTGGATAAGTGCCGCTCTTTCTTGTATTCAACTACAAAATAAAGTACTTTGGAACCTGCTCCTTTTTAAACTGTTACTAGGATATTGTTCCTAGGGTTTTTTGTTTAAAACCCAGTATTTTAAGTATCTTCTTTGCCTGACTTGTCTTTAATAGTGCTAAATTTTAATACAGTTTGTTTAAACACTCGTTCTTACTTTTTCTTCTCTTCTGTTTACTTAAGGGTTGCCTGTACTTGAAAGGGGTTGCTGATGGCTTCTTTGCTCACACAGCTTAAGCCAGTCCCCAGGAGAGAACAAAATCCCTGGCAAAGTGATTTTGGCCAATGTAATTGTATTATTTTAGGGCTTTTGCAGGCAAAGCTCTTGCTGGTGAAGGGCCTGAAAAAACCCATGTCCTACAAGACAGAGCTGTGCTGGCAGAAAAGACAAAGCATCATATTCTTAATATTGTTGGAGTTTTTGTTTTCCTTACAGTCTATGAGGAAAATGAGAGCAGACTGACCTCATTTGCTTTTCATATCTCAGTAAATTTATGCCTTGTGTGCTTAATTATTTGAAATGCTTCCAAGGCAGAGTCTCTTGTGTCGTTGGGTTGGTTGGCACTGTCGCCTCTCCACGTCCTCCGCACCCCAGTCATTGAGGGAACAGTTCGAACAAGTGGCACTTTGTTTTTTGCTGAGTATGTGCTCATTTGTGATGAAGTTCACAGCTTCTCTTCCCCACTTTTAACAGAAAGAAAAAATCAGTTTTGAAAAGGATGATGGACTCTTCAATATATTCACTGTGTTTGAGGAACTGGGAGGCTCAGCTCTATGACTGCCCAAGAAAACTGTGAAGGCAGTGGTATGACTTGAGCATTTCTTTGGTTGGGATTAATGCTGTTGGCTCATGATGTTCATTTTGGCCCACTCTGTGGCAAGATGGTTCTCAACAGGACTGGGTGTGCAGAGACCTGGGCAAGGGTTAATGTGCGAAGAGTGGGCTTGGAAAGATCAACTTCTAGAAGCTAATTTTAAGCCTGACCGGTCCAGGGTCATGGGATCCAAAACAAGCAAGAAGGAGCCAAGGAGGTGGGTAGTGAGTGAGAAACAGCAGGAGGAGGAGGATACAGAAATAATTGGCAATATAGAAACTGTCTGATCTGTAGAAAATTATATTCCAGCAGAAGTCACTTCAAAATCTGCAGCTCTCTTCCTTACAACTTTTTGGATAAGTAAATGACTCCAGGCCTTTGCTCCATGGCATATGCCTTGGGTGGTTTATTCAGACGCTTATCTTGTGTGAACATATTTGCCTTGTTGTAGCCTATTCCTTAATTACAATCCCAGGAGAGCAGCTGAAATACACAGTTGCAGCTGTGTGTGCCCATGGCTCGAACGGAAAAGCATAGCCGGGTGCGGGGCAAGTGGCATGGAGGGGCTGGGCAGAGAGCCCTGATGCTTGGCTCTCCTTCTCTGGGGCTGGACCGTCTCTGGCGGGGCAGAACGTGACAGCGGTGGATGTTGTCGCAGCCGCAGGGTGTCCCTTCGGCTGGGCAAGCCCTCCTGTGCGGGCCATGCCTTCCACTGCGTTTGGGGTAGGTTCAACCATGAGAAGAATCATTACTGCTTTGGTGTCACTTTTCTTTGAGATGCAAGTATAACGAGGCAGGGCACTAAGCTGCTGACCTCGTAACATGTGGCAAATGTGCACAGCATCACATTTCAGTGTCTTTTGGCACTGCCCTGGACTGTTTCCAGCAGCAATACTGGAAATGAGGGGGGATCCCCAGATACCCGGCTATGCCCCTCCTTTTGTTTGTAACTCGTCAGCCCTGAGCTTTTGCTGTTCAGTAATGAAACACATGATAATCTTTTCAGATTTAAATTATTTTTCTTCAGCTGGCATAAACTTGGTCCAGTCATGAAAGTTTTCATATGGTACACACAGCTGGTGAAGGGCTCTATAATGCAGATTTAGGACTTCTAAAAGCATCATTCGAGTTTCAGGGTTGCTGATAGCATTGGAAATAAAAGCAGAACATTCACTATATGGTGTTCCCAAACATGCCTGTCACCCCATGAACATCCTTATCTTTGTGGTCCAGTGTTCTCCATCTGTACTGTGGTGATAAGAGCGCACAGCTTGTACCGTGGAAGAAACAGAGCGTGCAGACCCAGCTGGGGCAGGGCGCGATGCCTCCCCGGTACCCTCCTCATAGAATCATAGAATCACTTTGTTTGGAAAAGACCTTTAAGATCATCAAGCCCAACCTTTAACCTAACCCTGCCATCCCACCATGAAACCATGTCCCTAAGCACCTCATCTATCCTTCTTTTAAATACCTCCAGGGATGAGGACTCCACCACCTCCCTGGGCAGCCCATTCCAGAGCCTGACAACCCTCTCGGTGAAGAAGTTTTTCCTAATGTCTAGCCTAAACCTGCCCTGGCACAGCTTCAAACCATTCCCCCTCGTCCTATCATCATCCCAAACCCATGGATCCTACAGCCTCCTGCTCTGTACCAGCAGCAACTGGGAGCTGCCTCTCTTTGGAGCCAGGGGTACCATCCTAGGATTCAATGACTCTGATACCATCCTGCTTCTGAGGACAAGTCAGCCCAGGGGAGTGGTTGACTCCACCAAATTGGACACTTTTAAGACACAGCTGGACAGGGTGCTGGGCCATCTTGTCTAGACTGGGCTCTTGCCTAGAAAGGTTGGACCAGATGGTTCTTGAGGTCCCTTCCAACCTAGGATCCTGTGATACCATCCTTCTCAGGACAAGTCAGCCATGTCTGACTCTTATTTGAAAGAAACTGTAAGTGCAATGAAGGTCATTAATTGGGGAAAATCACCTTTTTGGTGCAGCAGAGGGGGAGGAGGGCTTTAGCAGGCTGAGGAAGGTCCATGCTGTGAAGGGCCAGTCTGGCAGCAGGTTGGGAAAGGAGGAAGAGGGCTCCTGCCTTCTGCTCTGCATTTCTGGATAGAAACACTGATGTGTCTAAAAGGAAGTTTAGCAAAGCTTTTGGGGGGGAAAAAAAAATTTAATCAGGTGTGATCAAGAGAGGGTGAAAATACCTGAGGCTCCTACAATTCTTGGTGAAAGGTGAGTCATGGAAATGTAAAATAGCCTTTCAAATGTCTGGAGCAGGCTGCTGGGCTTGAGCCTGCCCCTTGGGCACGCTGCATGCCTGTCAAATGGGTAAATTATCTCCTTATCCTGCGGAGGCGTTCTGGGGAGTGCTTCAGAATTAATTTGATGGAACGTGCTGTAGGAATGCGAAATATTAAAACGATTACTATTTAATGTATTGCTCGTCTCGGGTCACAGCATCAATACTGCATGCGTCCCCAACATGTGCAGCAGGTGCTGGCTTCGCTGCTTCCTACCACGCGCCCCGTGCCGCTGCTGCCGACTGCTTCCAAGGTCTTGCAGTTGACCTACACCAAGAGATCAGTGGCTGGAGCTTGAGGCTGTGAGGAGCCTTAGGAGCACCATGGGGCTGCAGGGAGGGATTGGCCTGGTTCTGATAAACATAGTGGGCTGCGTGCCCAGTGTTGGCTCTCCAACCCTCCTGCTGTCAAAGGCAAGACACTGAGAAGCCATAGTGTGGTCTGCGCTGCTGAGGCGGTGGTGGTGGTGGCCTAAATCTTTACTTGGCTGGAAAAAACCCTGTACCTTCTGTCCAGCATCAGGTGGGAACATCTGGACCGAATGCATCCATCCTCTGTAAGGAGCTGAAGCACAGGTATCCTGCTTTCAGACCCAGCTGAAGGAGGATTGACAGGACCACATTCACGCAAATTTCTCTTTTTAATCTGATGTGGCAGTTCCGTGCTCCTCAAATTTGAGATGTTTTCTCTGCACCATTAAATGCATCTCAGTGCTGTTTGGTTTGATGCCCAGAGTGAGTCAGAGAAGTGCACGGACAGGTTGTGTGTGTGATTTTTGCAGAGCGCCAGTGGTGTACGTGATGCTTGGTGTAGCTCTAACAAACCGGGACTCATCTGCTAACCTCGGCTGGGCCAGAGTAACCAGTAATGGGATGGCTGTTGCTGGTGTGTGCCTCTGGCGCACCCATGGCCCTGGGAAGAGGAAGCCAGAGATGGCCGGGGAGGAAGGCAGCGAGTGCTGTGCAGCGTGGCGCCTGTAAGGCTTAGCCAGTGGCAGCCCTTCCATGTAGACCCCTGGTTTTGGGGCTCCTGTTGGCACTAGGATAGATGTGCCCGATGGGATGGAGCCGACCCCAAGGCGTTTCTCTTGTGGTTTTTTGGTTGAGGTTTTTTTTTTTTTTGCTTGTCCCTGTTTGCTTGGAACCAAGTTACTGGCTCTCAGCCTGTGGCTGCTCTCTCCTCCTGGAGGAAGGATGTTCTTGCAGGGCTGCCAGCCCCTCTCCTCCATAGCACCGGGCCAGCTTCCCGACCTGCAACGTGCTGTTTAGAGTTACCTTTTCCGCATCCATGTTTTTATCTGCATAGGAGGGATGGGCTTTGCTGCTTTAGCGTTCAACAGGGTTTTCAAATGAGATGAAAAGTCATCAGATATCTACGATCTGTTGAACAAGGAGTTTGTCGTTCCCTGTGTGCTGTCAGCCCGTGATTTCCTGCTTGTTCCCTCCTACGAGGCAGGAAATTAAGTGCAGTAGCTCATAGTTCCTCTGTGCTATTTTATTACTAGAGAACAAAACATTGAGGAAATAAAATTATTTGGGAGGAAGATGAAACCTATTGAAGAAAGTAACTGTTTTTTTCTTTTTTTAATTTTCAGGTTCTACATTGAAAGCATTTCCTTTCTCAAGGACAAAACTACAGTCGAGCTGTTCTTTCTGAATGCCAAGTCCTGTGTGCACCAGGTAAGCCCCGGTGTTCCTTTGGAGCTCCTTATGCATCTCCCATTTATTGCTCCTTTGCCACCTACGTGGTCCTGCAAACTTGCTAGGAGCTGCGTCTAATTTCTAGATCTTATCGAAGTATTAAAATCTCAGTGTGCTTTCTCTCCTCCTTTACTTAATTGCTGATGCTCCAAGCACATGGATAAGGATGATGATGGTTTCCTTGCCCTGTTTTCGTAGCCCTGCTGTGTGCTCGCTGCACTAGAATAAGTCTTAAAGACTCAAAAGCTTTTGAGCTGTTTGAAATCTGGGTTGTAACTTTGCAGGTAGGCTCTGTCTCAGTGGCGTATCCTTCTTTACACTGCATAGTAAATGCTCAAGGCAAGCATCTCTTTGCTGATCTCGAGTCAAACTTGTCTCGAGAGCAAAAGCCCTGGGAGAAAGGTCCTATGCTGTGAACTTGGTTCCTAGTTCCCTGATTTTCTGCATTAATTTAGCGAAGTAGTAAAGTCATAAACCCCATAAAGTAGTAATCAAAACTAGATAGTAAAATACTTCTTATATTTATTCCCTAGTTAAGAAGCTTCTGCTGTTTTCTTAAATGTTTGAATTGGTAGAATATATTTTTTAAAGTTACTTCATGATATGGTAGTCAAAAAATATTAAAAATTGAGGTTGATCTGCTGCAGATTCATCTTGGTCTGAAACAAGGGCGGCGTGGCGTGCCCCTAATAACCAGTGGTGCAATAGCAGCTGCAGTTCATTGAACTTTAGTCAAGCATTGCCTGATGTTTCTGGGATTTTCCAGTTAATGTCAAACTTGAGCGTTTGGCTTTTTTTGCTCATGGTTCAATCAGTCTAAAAGGGTCACTCGGTTCTTACAAACTTCTCTTGGAAAACAATCCTGTATCATTAGCTAGTGGTAGAGCTTGGTGTAGCCAGCCGAAGTTTTCAGCTTTAATATGCTTCATATTTTAGAGGAGCCTTATTCAGTATCCAGTATCCGTTATTTTATGGTGGGATCAGAAACCTGACGTGAAAGCAGTTCATGGCAAAGTTGTGACTGTGCTTTGTGCGGGAATTGCTTTCTGGAAGAGTGGAGGAAATTGGGGCCTTTTACAACATGCTAAAGTTTTAAAGATGTTTGAAGAACTTGGGGCCTCATTGGTTAAGATTAATGAAAAGCAAATCTCCATTTGGCATATCTGCCATTTTAAATGAAGGGTCTTGGCAACTTGTAGTCATCCTCTCAGGGAAAACTGGAGCACTTTAAATAGAAAGCACAAATAACTTTGGAACTGGAAAATGGATCTGGTTTTAGGATGGAATGTGAAAAATCCCAGTGGTAGGGAAACAAATGCTGTCAACATCAAAACATTTTGGTGCAAGTATATGAGTTTACGTATACGCGTGAAGCATAAGGGAAAGCAAAGGAAGAGAGAAGCATAAAAAACCCCTCACTGATCATAGACACGCATGTCATCAAATCAAGAAGGGGTCACTTCTGGCCTGGGTAAATATTATTAATCAAGCAGCATGACTCCATATTACTGCAATGAAGTGCTTGATAGCATGTGAAGTGCTGAGGATGCACAGAAGGCTGCAATAAGCAGACCATGCATCAACCAGTTGAGTTCAGGTCTTTGGGAGTGGGGAGAGGTTTGAAGCCTGGTTCATATTTCCCCCTCCCGTGGCTTGCAAGGTGTCTGCTCTAATTGGTAGCAACCTAAAGGGCCAGCTTCCCTGTTTCTGCAAGCAAAACTGCTGGAAGCAGAGAGGGTTTTCTGTTTCGTCCAGTTTCTGTGGGCAGCGGAGGAACAACAGAGCATCGCTTCCTCCCAGGAGGAGGATCTCTGCAGACAATGCCGAGCAATTTGGCACACAAGGAAAGCAGAGAGCCCCTGTTCTGCCTGCAGCACTTTGTGCTGGGCAGCCTCACAGCCTCACACCCCTCACTGGCTGCAGTAGAAGCCCACAGCTACTTCAGCAGAAGCCAGTTTATTTACTTTCATGATATGTTTGGTCCAGTGGCTTTTAACCTTCAGATGAGGTCTTTTAAAAATATTTTATCCTACTTGGTAAACTGATGGTCAGTCTCGAGGTTTCAAGTAGTGCATGAAGTGCACATAGGGCAAATTCTCATACTTAAGCCCATGAGATGCAGACAAGAGGATGCACAAAGGCACCTGGGATGCGCTCGCACAGTGTGTGCGCTCCTGCAGCGCTGGCAGCCTCCGCCGAGCTGCGGGAAGGGGGTGCGGGGTGCGGGACGGGTGGTGTCAGCTCCTGGCCGTGAGCAGATCCCCAGCTCTGGTGAAGCAAGTGGCTGATGCTCGCTGATGACAGCCAGGAATGTTCCCTGGCATTTCTCAGTTGTTAATCCATCTCGGGGAGGTTAGACCTGTCTCAGCTTAGCATTTATCTTTTTTTTTTTTTTTTTTCCCTTCTCCTTTCCTTGCTGCATGAGTAAACCCCAGTGTCTTAAAAAGCAGCAACCTACCCCAGCCCATGTGCTCTGGGGCACTCCTTGATGTGCAAGGTGTGCTGGAGGATGCCCTACTGGGGCTGTATCCTAACCTGGGTCTTTGCATGAAGCATCTGGCCTCTGTGGGCCAGGAATGTGGCTCGGAGGATAAATGCTGCAACACTGGGGTGTGAGAAGACCTGTGTGGATAAGATTGCTTAAAAGCCAGTCGTGGTTTTTTTTGCTTTCACAAAGCTGTTCCCAAAGTTTTCACAGTAGCTTGTTCCCCATAGGGGATACAGTGGGTGGAAGAGCTGAATCCAGGGTGGCGCAGAAGCCTGATGCTTGAAGGAGATTGTGTTTGTCTCTTAGACATTCCTGAGTGTTGGCATGTGTTGACAGCGCAGCGTGTGTAGGTACCCATGTTTCCATGGCTCGCGCCATTTTAAAGGAAAACGATGCTTTCCTGAGCAGAGGGTGAGAGGGTGATGCCGCCTGGTATGCGAGATGGTGTGTGCCAGGGCTCCTGCCAGCGTGTAGGACGCACTGCGAGAGCCAGCCAAAGGCTTGGGCAAAGACAGCCAGTGCATTGGCAAAGCCTTGTGCCAGTCCCTCCTCTGGAAGGGGGATTTATCCATGGCTTACGAGGTTCTGAGGCTGCATCATACATGTAGTTACAGTATTCTTCGAGAGATCTGCGTGTGAAATCCTCTAAGTGGCTGTATCTATCCATAGAGAATAGCATCTCCCTAACAAGCTCCAGCATCTCTGGGTCTCGGCTGGAGCTGCTGAGTGGTGTCTGTTGGCTGTCTTGCTCCAGATGACTCCAGAGAGGATTTGCTTCCAGCTGAATACAAATTCAGAATAAATAACATAGCACATTAAATATATTTGTAATTATACAAAATATGACGAAATATAATACATCGAATGAAATAATGGGGGGAAAAAAACCCTGCATAAAATTTCTGAAAACAGAGGCAGCGAGCTTGGTGCTTTGTAGTGCGCAGCCCCGCTGCTGTTTCTCACCTTTCAACTTCACATTCCTTCCTGCAAATCTCTCTGCTCCTTTCTGCAAATCTGGTACCACTTTTGCCTGCCAAGGGTTGGAGGAATCTGGGGCTTGTGCATTTTGCAATTTCTGTAGACATTTTGGCAAGGGAGAGACAAGATACACAATGAAATCTCTGCTGCCAAAAATGCATTTCATTCTACTCGCCATCCACTCCCCCACCTCCTCTATACAGTCAAAGCTCCTTTGAGCCTCTGAGACCTCTGCTGCTGCACCCCAGGTCTGTGCATCTGCCATGACCTGTGCTGTTCTCAGTGCAGTTCCCCTCTGCCTGCCCTCGGCCCCTGCAAGTGGCACAAGAGGGCTGAGACCTTATTTTTACTTTTTCAAATCATGTTTCAGCAGCGTTACGGTTCTGCACCCAGAGCACAGAATTGCTGAGTACGAGGCATCCGTGGCTGCTCCTTCCCACTGCACACCCATCCAAACCCACCGCCACACCGGCATCTTCCTTCTGCACAGAGTAACGTAACACTGCCTTATGTGCCTGGAGAATAAACTTACTCTGCTGGATTTGCCAGCACAACCCATTCAGCGTTTGCTGGCCTTGCCCCCTCCCCACATTGTCTCGCTTATGAACCGAATGCAACATTTGCTGTTCCACTTGTAAGGGCACCCAGTGTTTCCTCACCACTGGTGCGTGTATAAACCTTGGCCTCCAGCCGATATAACAAATGCTGCCAGTGCTCTCGCCCTACCCTCCTTTCATGTTGAGCTGCCCTTTTTTTTTTTTTTTTTTTTTTCCCCCCCAGTCTGATGCTGTAGTCCCCAGGTCCTCTTGGTCCTGTGTGGTCCAGCCAGCTGCCTGGCTCCTGCTCTCCAGTGTCCGTGCTCTTTGGGTTGGAGCTTGGAGAAGCTGTGTCCACTGCCAGGAACAGCTTGGGCCACCAAGCAGGAGGTGGGAGCTGGTAAAACTTAGATCTCCAGGTCTATGGAAGGGCCTCCCAGCAACTTAGTTATGAGCTCGTTTATCTCTGTGTATTTTAGGACAATGCAATGGCTGGAAGGATGCTTTCTGTATGTCTGGGCTCTGGTTTCCTATGAGCCTCTCTTTTTCAGGGCTTTGAGAACTGCTGCCTGAAAACTTTTGGTGGTGACAACTTCAATTTAAAAGCTTTCTCTCCTGTCACTGACTATAATAAGCTGGATTTAGATTTATAGCGATCTCTGAAATCTTCTGTACAGCTGGAGTTCAAAATAGTGAAAGGCTAGCACTTAATTTCAGGTGAAACGGGTATCTCAGCATCGTGTTTGCACAGGGACAGGGTGTGTTACTGCACAGCCTGTGACCATAGCTGGGATACTTTTAAGGAGGTGGGTCGGAACTGGTCACGCACATGTTGGTGATAAATTTGGAAAGATAAATTAGACTTTTCTTCTTTTAAAACAGCTAAGTTTGAAAAAATAACACCCTACTTGGCTAGCGAAGCGCTGTCAAGTTTATTATGCATTAGAGCTAACCTCCATATAGCTCTGCAGCCATACGGTTGACTCTTTGCCAGTCTTTAAAATACATTCTGTAAACTAAGATCTTGGTCAAGTTGGCTGTGTTCCCCTTTTCCTCTCTATACTTGGGTGTGTGTGGGGGTTATTTATTTAATTTCCCATTTTTTTCCAAGGACTTGCAAGAATGGCTTGAAAAAAAAAAAGTTAAAGGAAATGGAAGTTTTCAGAGGAGCCTGTAACTGTGAGAGCTTTGTGAACAGCAATGCTTGTGAGCACTTGGCAGCCTGAAGACCAGTGCTTACCAAGAAGAGCTGTTAAAACAGACCCCTGGTGCGAGCAGAAAGTCTGGCCGGCTTCCAGCTCGTGGAGAGCAAAGTGGTCATATATCAGAGAGCTCTCGAAAGTTTATAACAGATATTTCCTAATTCTCCCCCATCTCCAGGGAGAGGGGAGCGTTCCCATACAGCCTCGTAACACAGAGTAGTCAGATCCTAGCCGAGGCTATTAAAATACACCCTGTCTATCGCCTGTGTTTGCTGTTCTGTTCCAAAGACGGCACATGTGAAGCCCAGGGTGAGGATCAGCAGGACCCATTGGCCTTCTGCGCTTCAGGGCTCTTATCTTCCATGGGTGCTGGCTGCCACCTCCGTGGCCCAAACCTCCCAGCAGCGTGTCAGTGGACAAGAAGGATGGAACATGGTTATACCCGTGAACAAGATGTGACAGGAGGAGGCAGCAGGACCCCTATGCTGATGTAAGCTGGCAGATTTCCATGGGGGCGCCCCTTCTTGTTACCCCATGAGACCTCACATGGCCCTTGCTGGTGGCTTGAGGAGGGACTTGGCCATGGTGTGGGTATAGTGAAGGGACTCTACACCGCACCTCTGAAAGGGGTTGAGTTTGGTCCATGGCTGCCTGCTGTAAAGGGTGATGGTGCCCCAGGGACCTGTTGAGGCTCTTGCCAGGGAAGGTGTAGATGGTGTCCCAGCTGGGCTGGCCCGTTGCGTATGAAGGCTTAGTTGGTTTGCAGCCAAAGTTCTATACCTTGCATCTTTTTACATAGCCACTTCCTCCTGGGTCTAACTACTGGCGTTAATTGTGATGGAGAGTTTCACACCTTTGATCTCCTGGCCAAAGGGTAAAGATGCTGCGACAGCTCAGCCAGTTCTGTTGGTGGTGTGTGGTGGGTATCTCACCGTGGTGCTGCGGTAGGAAGGCGAAAGGCTGTGATTATATGTTAAGTCTAATGACACTTGCCATGTACCCTGGCTTGCAAACAGGGAAGTCTTTATGTCCTTCCCCCATTCTCTGCTTTTATATTAATGCAAGAGAAGCAGTGCTAAATGTGCTCCTGTTGCACTGGACTGTGTAGACAAGTCTCAGAGTAGCTGCTGCTGTCACTGGAGCGTTATCTAAGCGTTGGCTGAAGCACAAAACGCAAGCAAGGGAGGTGGGTGACAGTGGCTGGCAGAGATGGCAAAATAAAGGATGTAACAGAGAAACCTGAAGCTTTTGTTTACCACAAGGCACTACCAGTTTTGGGGGGGTGGGATGATGTTGTTTTGGCTGGATTGGCCTAAACCACTGAGGTGGGAAGCAGCAGGTCCTGCCAGGAGAGAGCTGTGGTTGTCACTGTGCATGCACTGAGCTGTGTTCGGTCTCAGGTCGTGCTGTCTCTCATGTGAGTAGGAAGGGCTCTGGGGCTTAATGGATGAAATGAAAGATGTCACGGACCATCTAAATGCTGTGAGGCCTCCTGAGCCATCCAGGCTGTGCTCCCCAGGGGGTAAATGCAGTTGAGTACAAATCTGAAGTGCCCTTTTGAGGAGGTCAGAAGGACCAGCCTTTAATTTGCTCCTATAAAGGCTTGTATTTTGCATCTCCTGCTGGTTTAGTGCTTTACTTTTTCTCCCTCATGGGCTGGAGGTGGACGCTTGCTTTGCTGTGTTTTTTTCTCAGCCCAGTGTTTCTGTCTTTGGGAAACTGGTCCTAGCTGAGATGCTGTATTGGGTCGAGCAGCATAGGGATGTGCTTTCTATTGCTACGTAGAAAGAAGTTGATAACACACCAATGTTTCAGCTACTGCTGAGCAGTGCTTGAACAGCATTAAGGCTGTGCCTCCAATACACACACACCAGTGGGCCTGATTTCCTTCTACGACCAGGTGACCTGCCTGGTAGATGAGGGAAAAGCTGTGGATGTTGTATACCTGGACTTTCAGCAAAGCCTTTGACACAGTCTCCCATAGCATTCTCCTGGAGAAGCTGGCAGTTCATGGCCTAGATGGATGTAGTCTTTGCTGGGTTAAAAACTGGCTGGATGGCCGAGCCCAGAGAGTCATGGTGAATGGAGCTAAATCCAGTTGTCAGCCGGTCACAAGTGGTGTCCCCCAGGGCTCAGTTCTAGGGCCAGTCTTATTTAAAATCTTTATCAATGACCTGGATGAGGGGATTGAGTGTGCCCTCAGTAAATCTGCAGACAACACCAAACTGGGTGGTAGTGTTGATCTGCTTGAGGGGAGGAGGGCTCTGCAAAGGGACCTGGCCAGGCTGGATCGATGGGCTGAGGCCAACTGTATGAGGTTCAACAAGGCCAAGTGCTGGGTCCTGCACTTGGGTCACAACAACCCCATGCAGCGCTACAGGCTTGGGGAAGAGTGGCTGGAAAGCTGCCTGGTGGAAAAAGACCTGGGGGTGCTGGTTGACAGCCGGCTGAATATGAGCCAGCAGTGTGCCCAGGTGGCCAAGAAGGCCAATGGCATCCTGGCTTGTATCAGGAATAGTGTGGCCAGCAGGAGTAGGGAAGTGATCGTGCCCCTGTACTCGGTGCTGGTGAGGCCGCGCCTCGAATACTGTGTTCAGTTTTGGGCCCCTCACTACAAGAAAGATGTTGCCTTGCTGGAACATGTCCTGAGGAGAGCAACAAAGCTGGTGAGGGGTCTGGAACACAAGTCATACGAGGAGCGGCTGAGGGAACTGGGGGTGTTTAGTCTGGAGAAGAGGAGGCTGAGGGGAGACCTGATCGCCCTCTACAACTGCCTAAAAGGAGGCTGTAGTGAGGTGGGGGTCGGCCTCTTCTCCCTGGTAACAGACAATAGGATGAGGGGGAATGGTTTGAAGCTGCACCAGGGCAGGTTTAGGCTAGACATTAGGAAAAACTTCTTCACCGAGAGGGTTGTCAGGCTCTGGAATGGGCTGCCCAGGGAGGTGGTGGAGTCCTCATCCCTGGAGGTATTTAAAAGAAGGATAGATGAGGTGCTGAGGGACAGGGTTTAGTGGTGGGATGGCAGGGTTAGGTTAAAGGTTGGACTCGATGATCTTAAGGGTCTTTTCCAACCAAAGTGATTCTATGATTCTAAGACCTTGGGAGGGGACGTAGCCAAGACACCTGACGCAAACCAACCAAAGGGATATTCCGTACCATGTGACGTCAGCTTAGATATAAAAACTAAGGGAAAAGGAAGAGGAGGGGGGACATTCGTCTTTTGCGATGTTTTGTCTTCAGGAAGGAACAGCTATTTATACTGAAGCCCTACTTCCCGGGAAGTGGCTGGACATCGCCTGCTAATGGGAAGTAGAGAATAAAATCTTTTCTTTCCTTTTACTGCTGCGTGCAGCCTTTGCTTTTGCGCTTTTTTTTTCTTTATTAAATTGCCTTTATCTTGACCCATGAGCCCTTTGTTGTACTTTTCTCTCCTCTGTCCGGTTAGAGGGGAGTGATAGAGCAGCTTTGGTGGGCCCCTGGCATCCAGCCAGAGTCAAACCACCACAGATGCTCAGCAAAGTTTGGAGCTTCCAATGTGGGAGGGGATGGGGCACCCGGTGCATCGCAGGGCAGCGTGAACAGCAGGTGACACCACCGGGATTGAGACGTAGGTGTGAATGTTGGTAACTGGGACAGGCGCTTTAAAGTTGGAGGGTTATTGGTTTCTGCCATTGTTTGCCTCCTTGGTGAAACTACTCAGCGCAGCCACGCCGCCAGAGCGAGTTGTTGGATTCGCCTGACCTAGTTCCTCAACTAGTGCTGCTCAACTGGTCGTGTAGCAGGTTGTGGCCAATAACCCCTCCCCAGCCCGTCCCAGGAGCTCAGGCTGCCTTGTGCAGCCTCTGCTCCCGCAGAAGCCTTCAACGCTGAAAAATTGCTAAGCTTTCTGCACTGCGGGGACCTGCCTTCGCATCCGCTGGCTGTCAGGACACATCACGGGGACGCTGGATCCCGTGTGGGAAGTCATGGCGGTGCTGGGTAAGGGCACAGGCGCTGGCATTGCTTTCCTCGCTTGTGCTGGCTCCACACCCAACTAATTGCCTCCCTCAGTTTGAATGTAGTCTTGTACACGTTTGGGTCCTTCCTTTCCCACTAATTGCACCCTTCTTTCAGCTTCTTTAAATTGCCTTTCAGTAATCATGGGTAATTATATTCAATATCGTGGCTGTCTTGAGGCTATTCAATCATAGTGTGTGTGTATTCAGGGGTGTCTTTGGTTAATATACATTTTTTTAAGGGGTTGGTTTGAGGGAAGAGGTGTGTTAGTGCCTCAGTTCTCAAATCTCCACATGAAATGTTTTTGCTGTCAGTCTAACCTCTGGAGGTTACATGTGCTTTGAAGAAACCATTTCAGTTTTCATTTCTTGTTCTGGCTCTAAAGAGTTAAATGTGACAGTTCCTGTGTTGCTTATTTTTTTTTAATCTGCTTTAATCTGAGTTTACAGTCTGAAGATTTGCTTAGCACAGTTAATGCTCGTCTGACTATCTTCGTTCTTGATCTGTGTTTTCATCAGGGTTTCAGACTTGTATCTCTGTGACAGTAAATTCCAGTGTTGTTGCTGTGTCTAATGAGGGTTCACTGCTCTATTCACGACCGAGCCTTGTGATTTTTATCACGTTCATAAGCCTATGTCTGTGCAGCAAAAGACTTGAGCTCCGATCTGAATCAGAGGCCAAATTCTGCCCGTAGGCACTGAAGGCAGAGTTGGTCTTTCCTGGCTGCGGAGGCAGTGGCCTATTCCTGCTCTGGAGCAATTGCCACCCGGTTTGGGCATCTGTTGCAACCTTTTATTATTCTGATGTTTGTCAGCACGACAAAAGCCACCCCCTGAATCCGCTGGACCAAATGCAGTGTTTAGATAAGCCTGTGGCCTTTTGGAGAGCTACGCAAGGGGCTGAAACTGTCTTGCAGGCTAAAATGATTGGTCCCTGTGCAAATGCTAATTGAAAAATATCGGTTCCATCCCCTCCCTGGAGCTGCACCCACTAGTCTGTTTAAACTTATTTACATGTAAAACGTAGAAGACTCAGATTCCATTATCTGAATTACATCCATCTACTTAACCTCGTGCTGGTGACCTTGTTCTCACTTGGGATAAATGTAGGAAAACCTTCCATCTTCATCTTCAACACGCAGCCACGAGAGTGCCCGCTGCCCTGGCTCCTGGGGCCCCCTGCCTGCTGGCTGAAGTCTCTGCTTAAATTACCCTGGCAATTGCAGGCATCGAAAATGAATCTTCTTACAGCCATTTTTCCCCATCTATTTTTGAAACCGGACCTTGCTGTTAAAGCAGTACTACACCAGAGACCCCTTGTCCGCCAGCCTCGGGGGGCAGAAGGATGGTTATAAAAACCAAAATATTGCCTGAGTGCATGGGAAGAGCCACAGTCCTGCGCTCCGGAGTGACGTGTATCCGTGTACGGATTTGTGACAAGCCAAGGGCTGTCCAAACTCTTCCAGAGCCCAGGGCTGGATTACATTATAGCAATGGCCAATTGGGGAACCAGATGGCAAATAACGTTATAGCATGATGGAAAAGAATTCCAGGCTCAGAGGGAATTGTCCAAGAGACCGTCAGTTGTATAGAGCTAGTCTGTTAGGTAGAGACTGAGCTGGGCTTTGGGATCCCTTGCTTCAAATCCTCGCTCTGCCACTTAGCTACTGCTGGCGTCAGAGCAGTCCCTTCGCCTCCCTGTGTGTCTCTCCTTTGGTTTTTAGCCCCTTTAAAGGGAGGGTAGGGGTTCTCCTGGTTGCTCTTTGAGGTTGGTTTTGGTGGAGAGCCTCCCTCAGAGTGGCCCCCATCTCCTGCCACTGTTACGGGATGGTGATGTGTGGTAATTAGGGTTGGTCCACCCTGTTCTGAGGTTTGCAACAGCTGGAGAGCCATGGTGGCAGCCCTGCAGCTGGGGTGTCCTGTTTGTCCCCTTTGCACTGGTCAAGATGTCTTCAGTGTCTTGTTTGGGAAAGATCAGGTTAGGGAGGACCTTCTTACCTTTTCGTTCCTCAACGCAGCTTCTGTGCAAATGTGTTTGAAACTGAGGGCATTGGCACAGCAAAACCCTCCTCGGGAAGGAAAAGACTTGAAGCTTCATCACATGAAGAAGGCAGTCCCTCTTCAGCTGGTTTTGGTCTCCTAAAACCCTAAATGAAGTGGTTTGTGGGATCACTTTTAACATTTGCGGCAATGCCATAGCAGCCTAGTAAAGTGACCAGAGTTTCTTAACGCTTGTATTTAGGACCAAGTAAATAAACACAGAAAAGTGGCCTCGTGATTACTGTTGCTAATTAGTTAATGGTTGTGAGGTGCTTTGAAGATGAAAAGTGAAGAGGTTCTCGATTATTAAGTCCCAAACACCCCTGTAATGCCAGCAGCAGCTATTGCTGTGGGTCAGCAGAGACTGGCTGCTGCCATAGCTCCCCGAGTGCTGCCGAGTTTTTCCTGGAGCCAGCGAGGAAGAGGAGAAGCCCTTTGATGTGAGAATTGCATTTGGATAGTTAAATCTCGATGACTTTCTTGTACGCTTAAAAGGTGATGATCTTCGTGTAGCTGATTCTGCCTTGGGGCAGGGAGATGGTCTCAGTGATGAGCTTTTAAGGTCCCTTCTGGCCCCGTTTTCCCTGGTTTTGTGGTCCAGGGACAGCTTTGCTGAACTAGAGCCTGTCTTTCCTGCTGAGCAGAGGTTCCCTGCGATGGCCTTTTCTCATGCCTGGGTTCCCTGCCTGCCGGTGCGGCAGAGCAAGGTGCTGGGATGACCTGATCTCCCCTAATCCTCCCACCGCCACAGTTGGCCTCAGAGGCGCTTTGAGCAGATGCAATTGAAGCTAAAAAAAGGCAGCTCAGATGTGCATGACAAAGACTAACCCGATACAGACCTGGAAGTAACAAACTGCCTTAAAATTGCACCTATGTGAAGAGTTTCTGGGCTGCAATCCTTGCCTTTTCTCTTAAGCATCAACATGAAAGAGATCTGAAGGAAGGATGAACTTGAAGCTATTTTTTGTTGTTGTTATTCTCCTAATTTGTGATGTGCCCCTT
The DNA here is from genome assembly GCA_034008185.1 of Gorsachius magnificus. Taxonomy (NCBI): domain Eukaryota; kingdom Metazoa; phylum Chordata; class Aves; order Pelecaniformes; family Ardeidae; genus Gorsachius; species Gorsachius magnificus. The sequence continues at coordinate 6,157,338 of CM067090.1, forward strand.
CCTCTTCTTCTAATAAAATATGTCTGGGAATGCTTTGGAGGCTGCTTCTGCATAGCTGTTGCCACACCTGTTGGGAAGGGGAAATTCCTCTTGGTCTGCCGATGTGGAGCAGCCTGGGGGAGCGCTGCTGCTGGAATGTTTTATTGACAAAGCTGGCAAAAAAACCCTTCCTTTCCATGAAAATTGAATTATTTGTTTGTTCGCTTTTGAATTTAGTCTCTGTGGGCCAGACCTGCAGCTGTGGTAAATTAGCTCAGCTCCAGATGTGCCCTATATATTTTGAGATGTCATTTCCCTGTATCTGTATGTAATTCTGTAGATCTTCCTGCTACCCTGGTTTTGGCACTATTTCAGTTTTCGGTCTGCTTTGTCCCCCTCATTCAGCCAACAGATCCTGGGGCTAGAGGATGTGTTAGGATCTCGGTGACAGGAGACAGGCATCGTGTCTGCTACCATTGCTTGCAGAAGGTCAATAAGAAAAAAAATAAATAATCTCTGTATTCATGGGATGGTTCACAGGCTCAGTTTTGTCCTTTATATGCAGTTTGCAGGATGCAGCAGATAGCTTTGATAACCTGAGTGTCCAACTGTACGCACTTCTCCTTTACTCTTCCAGCATTACTGCTGGTCCCAGTATAGAACCAAGACCAGGGCTTTTGGTTGGAAGAAACTAACTTTGAAAGATTGCACTTAAGCTTGCAAGCAGGAAAAAAGGGTCCTCGTGTAGTTTTGATGCTTCGGCATTTATCAGCTGCACAGCAGGACTGGTTTTGGAGTGGGGTCAGGACACAGGGGCTTTCCGGGATGGGGGTCCACGTGGTTTTTCATGAATGTTGCACTACACCTCCAGCATACTTGTGAGGACCTGGAGGCTGTAAGATCCAGGCTGTGTGGGGCAAAGGCAGCTTAGTTACATGGTCCTTGTGATTAGCAAGTATTAGTTAATAGCGTTGGGGGTGTGCACGCCACCATCGCACCGAGGAGCTGCGGTCGCTGCCCTGCGGTGGTGGTGTGCTTCCAGCCATAAAAATACCTGCTGCTCAACCCTGCTAAGTGTTTCATGCATGTTTTTGCAGCGTGCGGGCTCCGGTCCCTGGTGAGGCACGCGCCATCAGCTGCAATAACGCCGAGCAGCGCCCAGTAAAGCGCAATACCAGATTTGTGGAGAAAAACACGTGGGGGCCGAGGGGGGTTTGGGGGACGTGGAAAGGCCCTGTCCTGGGGTGGGGGGTGCGTGCTGGCAGAAGGGGGTCACGGCCTGGGAGGCGGGGAGGGGATGCGGTGTCCCCCCCCGCGGGCGGAGCTCCCTCCCGGCGGCGGAGCTGGGACGCTTCATGCTCTGCTCTCTCCCTGCACAGGGGCAGATCGAAGTGGACAGTGAGACCGTCTTCAAGTTGGCAGCCCTGATTTTGCAGGTAAGCGCCCCTTCCCCCCACCTTTGGTCGGCTTCTCGATACCGGTGACTTGGGCTTGCTTTGGCTCAGCTGCCTTCTGCCTTTCGGGGGGTCCCCCCCAAAGACAAGCCCATGTGGCATTGCTTATAGTCGCTGCAGCTGGGGGAGGGGGTGTGTGTGGGGAGACACTAAGAAAAGCTAAAAAAAAAACCTTGGGAGTTGTTTTTCTCACAGGCAGGCAAGAGGGGAATATTAATGTGAGGAATTCTAAACTGAAAGAAGCTCATCAAGGGGAGTCATTTATTTGGGCAGATTTTCATCCCGTTTATCACTTATTCTAACTTAAATATGTTCTGGAGATTTGGGAAGACAGAGTACAATACCATAGCTAAATTTGCTATACTATGCCTATGAATGTTTCTTTCAGAGCATATGTTTTTGATACCCCTGTTATGTTGAAGTGTATTATGTCAGGTTTTCCTCTTCTTAATCAAGTTTTGTTGTACTCAGACTCAAACTCTGGCTATTTGCCGCTTTCTGTGAAGTAAAATTCTGCCTTTAAAACATTGGGGTTTTTCTCTCCACTGCACTCTTGGTGACAAAACGCTACAGCAAAGCTGCAGTGGCTTGAGCTGCCCGAGCTGCTGCTTTCATCTCGAGTGAGCACGGTTCCTCTCGGCTGCAGACCTGCCTGTAAAGCCAGGCTTTAGCTGGATGCAGTCAGCCGGAGAGAGACTTGCATTTCACTTCTTCTGCAGAAAAAGTGACATTTGATTTGCTATGTGAAATTCATCCCCAGTTTGGAAGCGGGTTTTTTTATGCTGTGGGTGGATAATCTATAGCTGGAAGCGTAAAGGGCTATAAGTTCCGTTCTTGAATATGGGCAGGCAGCCTCCAAGCTTTGCAGGGAGCGTAAGTGGGGTCAGGATCTGGCCACAGAGCTGTGGGAGTGGGGAAGTGAACAATGCTGGGAAAATCGAGGACGCTTGAGGAGATCGTGTTTTAATTCTGTCACTGTTTTTCAATTGTAGGAAGCTAAAGGGGACTATTCCAGGTAATAACATTTTCCTTTTTAATACTGGAGTGCTTGATGGATGTGTTTTCTTGTGTTGGCATTGTATTGCAAACAATCAAAAATGGGGGTAAAGTCCAGCCACCAGCAGTGGCTGAAGAAAGTGAAATGTGCTGCTGGGCTGGATAAAATCTGAGTCTGCAGGGTGAGTAATGCCTTTTGTGAGCAGGCTCTGAGTCAAAACAGTTTTTCCAACCATCCCGCTTTGCTCCCCTCCCCAAACACGGGTGCTGAAGTGGGGTGGGGAGGAAGCTCCTGCTCTTTCCTACCAGAAAAGCCTGTGCTTTGCTTTGTGGCTTGGGTCTGTCTGGGCAACCTTCCCCACTGCCCTGCTGTGGCCACACATACGGAGGGATGTGGAGCCTGTCAGCTGCCCGCGCCGGCGATCAATGAGCCGCTTTCTTCTGCAGCTGCCTCGGGGGGCCTCTCCCTTCCCACACTTGCCCCAACAGTTGTGTTGTAGCTGGTGCGCGACCGGGTTTCTGGGCTTTAGCTGTCTAAAGCTGGATCGTCAGACTGGGCTTGCCCTTGGAAATTGCTCTTTACCACGTGCTGGTTATGATAAGGGAAAGCCTCTGCCACATTTCTAACAAATTGAAATTCAGAAGGTTGGCTTTGGTCATGTTAATATTTTACTACTTGCTGAGTTTCCATATGGGAAGAGAGGTGTGTTTACGCTTTAGCTACAACAGCTTTCAAGAACCATGCTTTGGAAATGCTCAGCGAAGAGCTGTCTGCTCAAACGAGCAGGGAGCGAGTCGGTTCTGACTGCCAAAGCCTGCAGCCGTGGCACGCTCCGCTTTTCCTTCAGGCCAGTAAGTGCCAGTGCTGCTGCCCAAGACCCCTTCTTCTCCAAACACCCAACCCCTGCTCCACTGAAGGACATGCTCTGCCAAGTCCGTCGCAACCACCTCCTCCTTTTTGCTGGCGTGCTCTCGCGCCTGCCGGGAGGAAAAGCTGTCCTTGTGACCAAGATCAACTGGACGGGCTGGCTGTACGGACAACTTGTGTTCCTATTCATGCTGTAAACCTGCTCTGCACCCCACAGTGTGTTGCTTATAGCCAGAGTTGCTGCATTTTTCTCTAGAAAAACCGCTCATCTTGCCTGATCTTAAAGAGCCACCCTAAGCTTAACCCAAGTTTAAGCGCAGATAACCAGACAACCGCTGCTCACTTGACAAGAAGTAACTTGTTAAGCTGTAGCAACCGGTGGCATGTGCTCTCAATTCTCAATAAAAGGGGTTAAGGTTAAAAACTACCTTTGCGGTGAAAACCTCCCTTATGTGGGCTGAACTTAACACTGACTCCTTATCTTTTGCCATAAATAGGTTTCTAAGCATTGCCCAAGAACTGCGTCCATGGTTATTTTCCATGCCTCCGCGACACGTTGCAAGGAGCGGATTGCCTGTGGTTACCTTCAAAAGTATTTAAAGAAAATTGGAGGGAAGAGTACTACAGTGCTACAAGACTGATTTCCCAAGGGCAGCTCTTCCCCTGCATGAGAAAAGCTGCAGCAATTGTTTCCTCTATTAAACAGAACACGTGTTCCGTCTCCGTAGCAGATGAGGCAGCTGTCCCAGGCCCAGTTGAGCGCACCAGGAGCGAGGGAATTTCATTTTGCATATCACAAGTGGTCGCTTGGACCACCACTGATAAAGCGCTAGCTTAATTACCAGCATATCTTAGCAAAGATACTGCGGGATGGGTCTCCCCTGCCGAACTCGCCCGTGATGCACAGAACGCGTCCTTACAGCGCGGTTGCCTCCGTTTGCCGTGCCTTGTGTTTGGTGTGTTCAATGTTTGCTGTCGTTTGGCAATTCCACTTCCAAATCACTTTCTGGAATGTGGCTCTTGCACCATTTATGCCTACATGAGAACACACAGGTTTATTTTTTTTTATATAGGATTAGTGCTGAAGGAACGCAGGTAAACACAGGAATTGCCTCAAGTCCTAGAGATTAGCTTTCTGAAAGTGAAAAATGGGCCAGTCCAGACAACGCTGGTGATCTCTACCCAGCTGATTTTTCATGCATCCCGTAGGGAGCTTTTCCATGGGGACACGTCCTGCGGTGGGGGCCACTGTGGCATTCCTGCTGACTTCAGCTGGGAACAGGCAGATCAGTGCCAGGATCCGAATGCTTCCAGCTCCTCCAGCTCTGCAGTAACCCCTTTCCCAACCCACTGCTCAAATTCTCAGATAAGGTCTTGATGGCAGAGAGCGGTAATCTCCTGAGAAGCACCCTCCCTTACCCTGTGCTGAGTGGGTGAGCACATTCTTTTGAAATCTGTTTATTTTCAGTGAGCAAACTCGATGCATGGGCACTTGGAGAAAGTAAAAACTTTTGGATTTTTCCACCACAAAGGTTGCTCTGGAGGGACTTTGCGGTCTGGTAGCACTGACAGCGTGAAAGTATCAGGGTCTTAGGGGTTTGCCCTTGCAGGTGGCTTGCAGTAGGACCCCGGGGTGCTGGGCTGTTAGGACAAGGGTATGCGCCTTATCATTTGGAGAGAGGCTTTGTGCAAGATAAACCTCCCAAGTCCCACTTCGAGGGGATCCTGGCTTTTAAGACATCTTGATAAAACTTAAGTACATGCTTCAAAATTGTACACAGAGCATGTCCGTGGCGTATGTGCCTGTTTTGGATAGCTCTGGTTTCTCAAAGGCAGCCTAAAATGACTGCGGGCTGCAGGATTAATGAAGACGACAGCCGGACCATGATCGGTGTAGCTCACCGCACACCTGGTTCCTTTTCCTGTTTATTGGACTGGTGGTGATCCCAGCCAAGATAACTGCCCCCTGTGTGTGATGAAGAGCATGTTGTGGGGATGCTCGGTGAAGCCAAGTTCCTCTCCTCCTTACACCAGGACGGTGTCAGGGCTGCCACAGGCAGAGCGGTTCCTCCCAAGGGTCTGGCAGCTGCCATGTTCCCAGTGGGTCTGGGATGCTGCAGGTCCGTGGCTCTGCCTTCCCGTGCCACAACTGGGCACGTTTTGCTCGAGAGGAGGGGTATATAACGCTTTGCTCGTCTTTGCTTTTCAGGGCTCATCTATGGTTTCCACTTGGTTGCTTCTCTGCTTAAACTGAATTTCTAGCAGTTTTTCTCCAGCTCCTGCAATTAGAACCCCAAGCAAAGTATCGGTCATAGTAGTTTTGAAACTCTGCTGTAATTAATTGCGCTCCTCCACTCTCCTGTTTGCAAATGAAACAGAAAAAGGTGCAAGCCTCATTTTACAAAATCTTGGGGGTTTTTTTAAACTCTATGCAAGGGTTTTAAAAAGAATTTTATTCAAGTCGCAGCTTCTGGCATGGTTCAGGTTTTTTTGGAAAAAAGTCCATATTCTATTTGTTTTAGAAATTTTATTTAAATTTTAGAGAAAGCTAATGTCTTGACAGGCAAGCAAATTAATAGATTGGTCTGGTAATTATTCATTGTGTAAATATGCAATGTATAAAGTCTTGCCTCCTTGGGAAATAAATGATTTAGCTGGTTTTAGTTTACAGACTGAGCATCTGCTCTCAAAAATGCTGTATATGGAGTATATGCTATTATTTTTCTTTGTGGCTTGATGAAAGAGTTTATAACCGAGATGTCCTAAATGCTGTCCTTCTAGCATTAGGAAAATGTTTATTAAAATCAGGTTAGCTGTAGGGACTATACATGGAAAGTAACTTTTAAAAATGTTTATTTTCTGACTGATAAGCTTGGGTCATGTTTTCCTCGGTAACGTTTGCAGGGCCGAAACCCAGTGGTGCTCCCTGAAATTTAATTAAATTGCTGGAGGAGGGCTTCCATTTTCTTTAAATAGCTGACGCATTCGATTTTGATTCTGGCCTGTGGGCTGCAAAGATAACTCCTGACTGGTATAACATAACACAGACAAAATAATGAATTCCTGATAGCTGACATGTGCGAGGCACCAGGGTTTATCATTACGTGGGTGATAAATGCAGTTTGTAAAAGGAAGAGGTTTGTGTGAAAGATACCCCTGCAAACTGTGGCTATGGAATAACTGGCTCAGAAACTCTGGAATTTACAAACTAATGAGGAAAAAACCAAGTGCTTGGTCTAGGTGCAGGAAACTGGTGTTAATAATTTGCTCCTAATTAAGAGTGAGTGCTTGCTATTAGGCTTTTGGGTAGCATTTGCTTGGGAAGATGACTGACAAATTGGAAAATCTCTTGGTACAAAAGAATGTGGAAACAATAATGTGGGCAGTGTTAGCAAATAGCTGCTTGGAAGAAGTTAATGGTTGTCTGATAGCAAAGCACCTGCTTGCTGCACTGCTTACCCCACCATTAAGGTGGCTTTGGGAACAGGACACACCTGAGATTCATCGGAGGCAACTTGTCCAGCCTGTTTGTGGAAATCTCACCAATTCATATGACCAAAACTCCAGGTGTGGCCATGGCCAGGACTGGGGTTGGAGCAGAAACACAAATATGGACCAAATCTCCCAGCTGTTGCTACTCGCCTCTCTGGTTTGCATCCTGGAGAGGTCTTGGAGGGCTCAAGGTGGATCTGTGTGGGATGAGTGGAGCTCACCTTGTGGGTGCCAGCCACTAAGGGGTGCTCCAGCTGCGGGGCTGGGCTAGGGCTGGCCTAAAGCAAGCCCTGAAATGGGTGCAGCACTGGGTGTTGGGTCCCCAGCACAAACCCTTTTGCTCCACAGACCTGTTCCATGGTAGAGTTAGACTAGATATAAGGAAGAAATTCTTTACAATGAGGGTGGTGAAACACTGGCAGGGGTTGCCCAGAGAGGTGGTGGAGTCCCCATCCCTGGGAACATTCAAGACCAGTTTGGATGGGGCTGTGAGCAACCTGATCTGGTTAAAGGTGTCCCTGCTCCCTGCAGGAGGGTTGGGCTGGGTGACCTCTAGGGGTCCCTTCCAACCCAAACCATTCTATGATTCCTCTTAGGCTGCCCTGTTCGGGATGGAGGCCTGTTGCAAATCATTCACTGGAAGCTCTTTTCCAGGGCCATTGGGATCGGGATGGGTTAAAAGGGGACATCTGGACTGGTCTCATGCGGAGGCCAAAGGCCTGAGCACAGTCTGGATGCCTCTTGCAGCCCCCGAGGATTTCCTTCTACGCGTATCAGCGGGGGATACACAAGAGATCATAGCTCACCATGGGCTTCACTCTCATCTGGTGCCTCTCATAGGCAGCGCTGCGGTTTAGTTTTTGATTTTCTTTTCTGTGCAAGTGCACTTTGAACGTGCCCATGCACTGATATTTATAGAGGCTTTCTCTAGTGCGACCCACTGCTCCCCGTGGGCTGCGTCTGCCTTGCTGTAAATCAGTGCTCAGCACTGGTGCTGTGGTTGCGCTGCTTGTGCGATGCAGCTGCTTGTTTGCCAAGTGAGTCACTGTGTATTTTGCCTTTCAGCTGCGACTCTGCACACTTTTTCTTTAAATACCTTGCTAGGCGCTTGCTCGTGAACCATTAACTCTCTCAGTCAAACCCAGCTGCATGCTTTCCTGAGCTTGCTCTTCAGCAATAAAGAACTAATTTGAAACAAGACGAGCAAAGCTTTATAAACTTAGAGCCTGGTTGCTGAGGGGTTGATTATTTATTTCACTTTATTTGGGAACGTCTAATGAGCCAAGGTAGTAAATAAGCAAGTTGAGGGAAAGCCGTGTTTGATATATATTTCATTCGATGACAGATTTCCCCTACTTGATAGGTATCAGATACCCGCTTCCCCAAAGAGCTCTCTGCTTAATTGTATTTTATGCCCTCTTCAAAGATAGCTGGTTGAAAACTGCAGTGATTTTTCTCTAGCAATGTGCAAGTCTCGTTTTTCTCCATGAGTCACTGCAGTTCGTTTTGGGGGTTTATGCACCCCGGTGTACCAGGAGGAACGGGCGGCCCAGGGCAGGCAGCATGCAGAGGGAAGCCAGGCAGGGAGCCCAGTTCCGAGACAAAAATGTTGCTCTCTCCTGTTGTTTTTCAATAAAAAGCAGAAATTCACTGTGTAAACTGGGTGCAATTACAAAAAAATAAGTTGTTAAGACCCCAGTTTTCTGCCAGACTTATGACAGCAAGAGTATTTTTTCCTACTGGTGCTACTTGTAGATTCATGTAGTTTAGGGCAGATGAAAGCATGCATAATCTCTGCAATGATGTCTTATTTTTTTTTTTTACAATTTCCTGTTTTAAAGCAGTTCTGTAAGGGCTCTCAAGGAATTTGTATAGTATGTTTATTATGTAGCAGATGAATTAGGCTGAATTAGGTGGAAGCACCGTGGGTGAAATGAGCAAAAAGGATTACGATGAAGAGGGGAAAAAAAGGATGTTTTCAGTAATTTAATAATCTGATCTCATGGGATTTACGACTTGTGTATGACAGTGTAACTTTTAATATTTACACATAATTGTGGCAGTTTGGTAAGGAACACGTGTTTTTAGATTTCATATGCGTGGTGTTCGTACAAGGAGGCAGCAAAGGGGTGGTTGTATTTTGTCCTCTTTAATTGTCCCTCCTCAGTCCTTTCTTTTCTTTGGGTTTTCTTTCCCTTTAAGGCACTTTTAACTCAGAGAAGCAGTGCTATAGCGGGTGCAAGCCAGCCACCTCAGGGGGGCTTTTGTTTGTGCTCTGCATCCAAAGCAAATGAGAGACAAGGCAAGCACAGCGCCAGAAAATTCATCGTCCCCCAAGTTGTCTCCCGTGCAGGGCACAAGTTGGAGACACGTTGCTGGTGTAGCTGTTAGGCTTGGGGTAGCATCCTGGCATCCTCAGCCTTAGGTAAAGGATGCTCTCCCCCTTGTCCCTAGAAACTCCCTCAAGTACAGATTCAGCATTAAAACACGCTGCTTTTTCCTGTTGTAAAATTAAATTTCATTACTTTTGTGTTATAATGCATTCACCTCCCTTCTGGTGAATACCTGGAAAACTTGATTGGGTCTGCAGAGAGTTTCTCCAGTTTTGCACTGTCAGCTGCAGCAGGAGTTTGGGCTCTGGTCTGAGTCTGAACAACATCCTCACTTTAAAAAAAGCAAAAATAAATCTCTCTTGCTTTTCCTTCCCGTGGTGGTTGTGATCTATCACGTGGGGTGTATTTTGTGCTTTGAGGAAATGGAACAACAGCTTTTCAGCCTCAGCTTTTTTGCTTTTGCAGATTTGTCAGGTCCTTATCGTTATTTGGATACTTTATTTTTCTTGTGGTTCCATGTATCTCTGTATCAGCATGCAGGGCTGTGATAACAAGCTTTAAACTTTGCTGCTGTACTCAGGCATACTAAAAACCCACAGCTAATATGGCTAAGCTGACTTTTGTGTGCACAGGAAGAAAGCACGAACGTTAGAAATAACAGTCTGCTGTTGCGAGGAAGGGTTTGGGGTCCTTCAAGCGTTGTATCAACTGGTGAATAGTCATCTTTTGCTCTGCAGTAAATCCCCGGGTAAAGCAGAGCCGTTCTGCTTCCCGTCTGGTCTGATAGTGAAGCACTGCTAATGCAGGCCGTCGGTACGGCTGAGCAGCTCTGTAAACGTGAATGTTCTGTACCGGATCCGTGGGACTATGAGCCATCGCCAGTGGTAGGTGTGCTCTTCCAGGACCAAAGGGTTTATCTTCAGAACGTTCATATTTCACATCAAGAGCTGTAAAAGGTGACCTGAGAATTTAGGACAGGTTCGGGTTGCAGATTTTCTCTAGCTGTGGAGAACTGCTTCCTCAGCACCCCCTTCCACGTCTGCAAAGTGGGAATAGGAATGGTGCCTCATCTGCCAAGGTGGCTATGGGAGCAGCTCTTGTTCTCATTCATCTGGTCCCCATGTCCTCAGAGAGGTGCATGCATGTAGCTGATGGGAGAAATGTTGCTTTTTCCTTGGTGCTCTTGGTTCATCTTCCAAAAGCCAACAAGTAGGGTCATCAAACTCCTGTGAGGTGGTGGGCGCTGCTGCTGTTCTTTCTGAGAGTCAGGAGATCTTGGGAAGCAGAGAAGCGGCCCCTCACTACAAGCAAGATGTTGCATTGCTGGAACATCTCCAGAGGAGAGCCACAAAGCTGGTGAGGGGTCTGGAGCACAAGGCTTATGAGGAGTGGCTGAGGGAACTGGGGGTGTTTAGTCTGGAGAAGAGGAGGCTGAGGGGAGACCTTATTGCCCTCTACAACTGCCTGAGAGGAGGCTGTAGTGAGGTGGGGGTCGGCCTCTTCTCCCTGGTGACAGATGATAGGACGAGGGGGAATGGTTTGAAGCTGTGCCAGGGCAGGTTTAGGTTGGACATTAGGAAAAATTTCTTCACCAAAAGGGTTGTCAGGCTCTGGAATGGGCTGCCCAGGGAGATGGTCGAGTCCCCATCCCTGGAGGTATTTAAAAGCTGGGCAGACGAGGTGCTTAGGGACAGGGTTTAGTGGTGGGATGGCAGGGTTAGGGTAATGGTTGGACTTGATGATCTTAAGGGTCTTTTCCAACCTAGACAATTCTATGATTCTATGAAAGGAGCCGAAAGGAGCAGGGCTGGAGCTGGAGGCCAGGCCTGCGGGTCCAAGGCTGTGGTCCAACCCATGCTAGGCATGGGGAAGGGCTGCCCAGCCTCAGCCACGCTTTGTGTTTGGTGCAGGTCCTTCTCGAGCTGTGATATGAAAGCCGTCGCTGCAGCACAGCGTGGGAATAGATTTACAACGAGCCTGGTGTTGAAAAAGCCACCTGCACTGCTTGTCATGTTCCTTTTCATGTACAGGGTTTGGAAGGCTCTTAGGAATGCTCCTTCAAATACCTTTCTGAGCAGGCGGTTCCTATCCTGTATGCAAGTGGTGGACTTTGCAGCCCTGCCCCAGGCAAAGCTCCCTGCTGGCTGGGGGGGTAAGGTTCAGCTCTGGCTGTCCTGTGCCAACAGGAGCCCCTTGTTCATGGCCTTCCCGGATCCTGGTCTTCCTTCAATAGAAAAATAACTTTGACTGTGCCAGCAGACCATAAAACTGAAAGGTTGAGAAATGATGGGAAACGTCTGGCAGTTGTCACAAAAGAGGATTTGTCAGAGAGCACATCTCAAAATCCTGCTGCCAAGATCCTGCTGCTCTGACACACTTGAAAGCTGCTAAATCCATCGTCTCCCCCGTACCTTCACTGCTCTGTCTCCCCTCCACCCCCCCACTTTTTTTTCCTTTTGCACTTTTAACCCTGCTCATTTTTTTTCCCCTCCGTTGCCTTGCTGCTTCCTCCTCACACCTGCATCTTGCGCTACCTTGAAAGGCAGACCAACCTCCACGGGAGTGTGAGGTTGCCATGCTCTGCCCTTCCATTTATTTGAAAACAAACCAAAACCCTACAGAACAGGCGCCTGCTGCTGGAGCAGCCCAGCTGCAGTGTGATAGTCCATGTTGCTGGCTCTCATCTGCGAAGGCATGAAATGGGAGCACCGTGGAGACCTTGGTGATTCTACCCGAGGTCTGGTCACTTTAGAAAGTTGCTTTAGGACTGGGCCGAGGTGTGGGCAGCAACATGGGATGTTCTCATGCTGTAATAGCATTGCTTGTAGTTGCATAGCAAAGGCATTCAGTGGTTATTCTCAAGAAACAGGACCATTACTAATGTCATCTGAGTAACCTGACCAGCCCCCTGAAAACTTAGATCATCAAGCTTTCAAGTCTAGTCTGCGTGCTGTTTCTATATATTTATTTTGCTAGCTCTTAACGTGTTGAACAGAGTAAGAAGAAGAAAAACTAATGGAAAGATTTTGAAGCATCTTCATGATGCAGGGTAATACTGTATTGTCCTTCAGCTGCAAAGCTCCACGGTTCCTTGTATCTCACGTGTGATTCTCAGAAGTGTCTGCTGATTTCTAGGTGCCCGTGAAATAACTTTCAGGTTAACTTGAAAGGTTGGTTGATATTTTCTAAAAACAAGGCCACTCTAAGTTCTACCTGTGGTGTGCCTAAAATTCATTTCGAGAATTAACTGAATGCAAAATAGTGACTTTCAGAAAGACCCATGAGTTGACTTACTCTAACGCTCACATAGCAACACAAGAGTAAGTATTTACGTGAGGTCAAGAGGCTTTGAGAACAGAGGAAAATCACTGTACAATGCGCTTTCCCTGGTGATAAATTCCTACCTTACAAAGAGTTATCAACGTAATTCGGTGGAGGCAGATGTACCTGCCGTTGCTTTAGCCAGTTCAAAGTTGTCTGAAGTCCTATGCTTATCAAGTTGTTAATATTTACAAAGATGATGTGGGCTGATAAGCTTTTATGTTGTACTCCAATATATTGCTTTTGGTGCTCTGGGTGTGTCTATTGCTCCTTGTGTTTTATGCTAATCTCATTAACCGCATCTCATTACATCTAAGCTCTTACCTGTATTAGCAACAGGCGTAAGCTGTTTTTGACAGTGGGCGCAGGGAAAAGCCTGGGCAGCCATTGACAAATAGTCCTAATTAGCACAGTTCTGTAAATCTTTGCCTAGCAGCGAGTGTTGTATCACTTGATTACAAGCTGTGAAGATGTATTTTCTGGGAGCGTGAATATGTAAGTCTTTTTTAATTTTCAGTGATGTGCTTTAGGCAGAGCGTGCCACCACAGTCTGGCTTGGTTCCTTCCCAGATTTCTGGTGGGGTTTTAGTGAGATGCTTAAAATTTCACTGTAACATCAGCGGGTTGTAGGAAGCATGTGGGATTGGTCCTGGTTTGCTGCTAGAGATGGTAGTTGGAATGTGGGAATTCCTACTCATAGTATGGTACATGGTTAAATATTGCTCCTGGTTATTTTAGAGACAAGCCACCCTTCTATTTCCATAGACCCAGCAGTGATGAGCAGGGCGTGCTGCTAGGGACGGCATCTTGCCCAACATTTGTTCATGTTGGGACAGAAAATTAAATATGGACAGTACCAAGAATGCAAGCTGAGGTTTGGCATGAGGAGGGTCTGATGTAGATTTTTCGTTTACGTTGCCCAGATCGATTCAAGTTCTGCTCAGTATCTGCCAGAGAGAAAATTCCCATGTAGAGGGTGGAATAGGAAGGAAAAGGTCCGCGTGCTGGTTTTCTTTATTTCTTCTCCATAATGGGAAAAATACTTGAGATGAGTTTCCTATATTCTTCTCCTGGGGAATAAACAAACCTTTTGCCAAAAAATGTTCAGTCCCGTTGACCCTGGGCAGTTTAAGTTTATGTGTTGAAATTATGCCAAGAACCACCAGTCAAGAAGCCCCCTCCATAGCAGAGGTCAGATTAAATGCAAGTGGGCCCCTCCATCCCAACAGCCGAGTCCTCCTGCCCTGATGAGAACCGACCATGGACACGCCAGATACAACACTGGTGTGTTTGGCTGGTAGATAGTGTAGACGGTTGGACCTCTGGAGCCGAGGCTGTCTGCCCTGTGATTTCTGTATCGCCCTGTGATCGTTGTGAAACCAAACAGGAACAGGTAATAATTCAAACCGTCGCTCCTGCTATCTGGAGTTGTTACCTCTGGGGAAAGGCTGGGTCTCGGAGGGCTTGGGAAAGTGATCCTGAAGGTCAAGGGGAGATGTGCTTGGGCTCCTCGGTGCAGATAAAATGATAATGAACTCTGAGGAAGGAGGGGGAGGACCATTTCAGGCTTTTATTATCCCAAATGGTAATCCTAGGGCATGCAGTTGGGAGATCTGGGCTGCTGCGTGCCAGTGTGCCCTGTCCAAAGGCATCTGGCATGCAAGGAGCTGTGCCCAGTTTCTCCAGGTCTTCTGCATTTTTCTAGGATTGTTTCATCTTAAAACTATGCAGGAAAAAAATAAAATCCTCATGTGGCTTCTCAGAGACTTTCAGGCCTCTTAAGTCCCTTTTGATGGACTCCCTCCAGCTGCAGATGGATGGGACAGTGTGTCTGAACCTCAGGGTATGAGGTTGGGTCCCTTTAGGAAGGCAAGTCCCAAGGGCCAACTTTCCCTCATAATACAAGTGTATTGTCTGCTATTGCGAGAAGTCGGATAGATTGGCAGAAGAACAGAGAAGGTCCAGCTCTGCTGTCAGTTGTCACAGCTCTGTGGGCTCTGCCTGCTAATGAACTGCACTGGGGCCAGTGGTACTGGGTCAGTGTTGGAGGGACGTGTCCCACGTCGTGGCTCAGATGTGATTGCAGCCCTTTGGTCACTAGATGTTCCAGCTCAGAGCCTGCAGACCTTGTTGGAAGGTGGGTGTGCTGATTGGCTGGTGCTTGGTTTAAATTCAGTGGTGGACGTTTCCGTATTGATGAGCTGCTGCTCATCACTCAAGCTTAACTAGTGCCCTCGTTTTAGCATTGATGGGGATGAAGTAAGTAGCTACTCAACCAGGTCCAGAGGCAAGGGGCCCCAAAAACCAAACGGGAAGGTGAGTAGCCCTGCTAGAGGCCACGAATGGTGCAAAAGGTGGTGTTTCAGGGCATGGTAGGACGCAAGTGCTGGGATTTGTGGCATTTTTGCAGAGTCTCTAGTGACGGTGAGGCTACTGGCCCCGAAATAGCTGGCAAAGAAGAGCTTGGGACCTCTCCATCCAGCTGTGGTGGTGGCAGTGGGGGGGGGTCACCTCTTGCCTCTGCTGGGGCTCAGCTCTTGCTTTCCACCATCAGCCTCAACTTGGTTGAGCCCTCGCTTGGGTGTTTCGTTGTTCACTGACAACAAGGTTTCTAAACAGGGGTTTAGAGACCAACCATTAAACCTCTGATTACGAATATTGTGGACTGAGGATCTATATTTAGAGGAACAGCCCTTTTGTTTGGTAAAAATGAGCTATTTTGTTATTGCTTCCTTCCAAAACCTTTCCTACTTCACTGTATTTCCCTGCCAACCCTGACTGCTGCAGCAGCCATTGCAGTTATGAGTCAGGCGTAAATATAGGAGGAAATTTTTATTTTAATAATCAATTATCCTGTGAGTCTATAATTGAAGTTGGAAGGGACCTCAAGAGGTCTTCTGGCCAAACCTCCTGCTCTGAGAGGAGTCAGCTGTGAGATCAGGCCAGGTTGCTTAGGGCTTGGTTTTTTGGTTTGGGTTTTATTTTATGTTTCGCTCTGGTTTCCGAGGCCTCAGGGAGGTCTGCTTTGCCTGCATTTTCATCTATCCCTACAAAACCCTGGTAATCTACCTTCTCACTGCAAGCTGAGATGTCCTACAGCCTTTTGATCCTATCAAAATGGGCTTTTAAGCAGTGAATAAAACCCCCTCAGCTTTTGTGAGCGTTGGCTGTATTTGAGCGTTGGGAAGGAGGGATCCCAATTTTTCTTCCCAGCTGTCCCTGTTCGTGGCACTTGGGTGCTGGCCAACTTGCAAAGAAAAGTGCATGTTCCTGGCAGAAGAGTGCCGGCCGGCAAAGCTCAGCAGCGACAGCTCCTCGGTGCTAATTTGACTCCCTTCTTGGCAACTTCATCAAAGATATTGAAGAATAAATAGGCTGTTGATTGAACTGTTTCCTTGTCCCCAGGGGTGGTCCCTCTTAGTCAGGGTTGAGGCACATTGTCAGGGCTGGGGAAGAAGCTTGAAGAGCGATTAGCCCGTGCTCGACAAGGAACAAAAAGCTTTAATTTACTGCGCCTTCCATGTGACATCTGCCATGGGAGACGGCAGTGTGGCAGGGGTTTGCTACCTCCTCTGTCTGCAGAGGTTGATCTGCGGTGCCCACGGAGCAGATTTCTGTGCTCTGGTCCACTCTGCTGATGCACAGGGTGCTGACTTTGAGGGAAGAGGGGGAACGTAGCTCAGATGAAATCCCTAATAGTGGAATCTGATGAAAACAGAGGTTGGGAGCAGGAAAATACCTTCAAGGAAAGTTTGGATGCAGAAGTTGAGGTGGATGCTGATGGACGTGACTGATGCATTCTTTACATAAGAGTCATGTTCATGCTTGTTGGTGCTGCTGCGAAGGCACGCAGAAATCCTGCAGAAATGAGGCATGCAAGTTTCAGCTGATTAATTAATGAAGCATATAAGGAAAAAATATTAACCATTTTACTGATGCCTGTAAGTAGGTTTTTAAATATTCTGCTGAGGTTTTCTGTGACAAATTGCATTCACATACTTCAACCCCCTTTACTTCATTCCAGGCTGCGCCTGGAGTCCAAAATATTTGAACTTTCTGTAGAGTGAGCAGTCCAGGAAAACTATTTTCAGTGAAAATATTTTAAAGTATATGAACTGAAACCCTTTGTTTTGAGTCAGGTCAGTGTTAAACTCTGAGACTTGAGAAATACCATGCTGCTTCATGTAATTTATTGTCTAGAGGTAGGATTTTAGCTAAAGACACAGCAAAAATTAGCATTAGGAGCCTTGCTTTTGGGCAGAGGCTTTCCTCCTGCAGCTGTTTCAGGGCTCATTCTGCACTCAGCAAATAGAGTGAGTGTGTGAAGGTAAATATTGATACGGTGCTCCCACCACGGTGGCCCGGGCATCACGTGTCCGTATAATGAGTTACAGCGTGAGTCTGCACGACACCATATACATCACCGTCATGTGAGAGGGCCTATAGAGTTACGCAGCTGTGTCAGCCTGATATGGGGCAATGCACCGTGTTCTGGGGTAGCAAATACAGCCCTTTCCTTCTGCTGAAACTAATGATCACATCTGTGATTCACTAGCAGTGACTCTGTGCCATTTTTTGCCTTTTTTTAGTGATGAAAACACTAGAAAAGACTTGAAGACGCTGCCTGTCTTTCCTACGAAGACACTGCAGGAGCATCCATCCCTCGCTTACTGGTGAGCTATTTAATTTAATATGTAAATCATTGCTATGAATGGTAATGACAAGATCGCTTTTAAACAATTTTGCAAACTCTTTTAAAAAGTTTTCAGCCTGCATGATATAGGACTTGGAGTTCATTGCTCGTGTTCAAGCATTTCCAGTTTTTAGGAGGTCATAAATTATGCAAGATCCAATGCAAATCCCTCATTGAAAGTTCACTCAGATTAAATTGCTGGATCAGAAACTGCTGGATCAGAATATGTGGGGATGACGGCTTAGAAAGAGCTGAAATCTGAGCCCCAGCCAAGCCTGGGTTTGCAAAGAGCACCTTGCTCGTCAACCGTCACGCAGTGGAGCCTCTGTGGTGGGTTGACCTTGGCTGGCTGGTCGATGCCCACCCAGCCGCTCTCCTTACCAGGACGGGGGGGGGGGGAAATAAGCTAGAAAAGCTGGAAACAGAAAGGAAGGTCCAGCTTTGTGACTTGAATCTGCTGTGCAGGAACACAGCATTTGGGATGGATCAATGATGATGTTTCCTTGGAATTGATGCTCTCTGTGCAAGTTTGACTCCTGCATTTGTTTCAGTTTTTTAGGTTTGATGTGCGCCTGGTGGATTTTCAAGTACACCAGTACTTGCTTATGATTTTTTTTTTTTCAGAATGAATAATACTGCTGTGTTTTTTTCTTTGCTTTCAAGTGTCTGACACTTAAATGCATATTTTATTTCACATTCCGCTAAAACAAAATGTTGAAGTATATAATGGAAAAAAATGCAAAAAGGTCATTGCTGACAAATCTGTATTTCTTCACCTATGAAATATCAGGAGGAAATACACTGGAAGGAAAATATTTCTGGTTTAACTTCTTCTGTCTTAACATATGGAACATTAACCACCCTTTGAAGTTTTGGTTCTTTAGAATGTGCAAGTGAATTTACACAATTAGTACCATTATTCTGCAGCAGCATCTGCAGCAGAGCAGGCTGATCCAAAACGATTCATTAATTAGTCTGGAACGCGGCGTGCAATGGCAGGGATCAGCCAGGCAGCTCCACGCTGCTTAATGAAGGGTGGGAAAGCAATCAGTAAGAACCAGAATGTAAACCAGAGTGAGAAACGTACAGAGGGACATTTCTCTGCATGCTGAGCAGTCCTCGGAATTTCAACAGATGCTGTCACACACGAAAGAAGTCATTGAGCCTCTAAATTGGGTTTTGTGCTTGCTTTGCAGCGAGGACAGAGTAATTGAGCATTATACGCAAATTAAAGGCCTGACCAGAGGACAAGCCATTGTTCAGTGAGTACGACACTTGCTAATTTGTGAAGATGATATTTTTACCTTTTTTCCTTTTTTTTTGGTTTTTTTTTTTCCTTTTTTTTTGGGTTTTTTTTTTCCTTTTTTTTTTTGGTTTTTTTTGTTGAGAAGTAGCAATGCAGGCTGTTCTGGTCATTATTGCTTGCAAACTTTACCATTTGTATCCGTCAGATTATTTTTTTATTGAGTTATATGTAAAAGCTTGAAGTTTCAGATTTCACAGGCTTCCAGTTAAGGTTGTGTGTCCTCATTCAGATATCTCAAATATAAAAGAAATTATTTGGACCTTACTTTATAGGAAGACTCTTCTCCATACCCTGCTTGCTATCAATTAGCTTTCACACCAGACTCTGAAGGGCAAGCCTTGACTTAGGCCCTGTAAAAAAACCAAACGTGTTTGTTGCAATGTTCAGAATTTGGCTTTCAAAAGAACAAGGTCTTCCAAGATGCATAGAGCGCCCATGGAATTTTGTTAATTTACCATTAATATTACTGTACTTCCTACAAGCAAATGCAGTGGGACATGGTACCAACTGAGAAATTTGGGATGATTGCCATGACATGTAGACAACTTGCAGTTTTTCTCACGTAGCTTGGTGCCTGCAACTCTGTCTCAATAATTCAGGGGCTTCCTTCAATAGGAACAAGGGAAAAAAATGTCTGATCAGTGGTTGCCTGAATTGTCTCGTGAAACATTGTACAACTGCATAAACCCTCTCCTTTGGAGCCCATCCTTTGTAACCAAAGCACCATAATGGGGTAATAAAAGGCAGGTCTTGACCGCCAACATTTCCCAAAAGGCTCACATGTTCGGTTCAGAATTTTTACTTTCAGCTCTCTGAGTTCAGATAAGAGATTGAATGTCATCTTCTATGAGGGATTTCCCATTTGCTTTAGCTAGGCCAAAACATCACATCTTTCCCTGAGCCAGGATGCTATGTTTTTTTTCTGCAAACATGGCCCTTCAATTGTTAAGACCTTCAAAATATGCAAATGATAAATGACATGTCCTGAATGTATGTGTGAAAAAAAATATGTTAATAGATATTACTCCCTCTAGAGAAGATCATCTGATAGGCTATAAATCTGTCTACAGGTACATGAAAGTGGTAGAAGCTTTGCCAACATATGGAGTTCATTACTACGGAGTAAAGGTTAGTAAATGCCCATAGATAATGTGATTGCTTAGCTTATTACGTGTGATTACATTCCTATAGGAGTAGTTTGATTCAGTACTCTTCTATCAGAATTAAATCCCTCATTTTTCAACCTCTGTAATTTTTCCCCCCTTCAATATTCTTTAAAAATTGTTTCCAGAGAGCAGCAGAGCATTATGTGCTATAGAAGACAGAAAGGAATCTTGTAAAACTTCCTCTAATCCTATCAGGAGCTCAGTTCATATCAGCTTAATTAAACTGGATATCACTTCTAGATCCGAAGCAGTTAATAGTTTCCCCAGAGACATTTCTAATCAAGATTGGGGGGGAGAAAAAGTAGAAAAGACTACTTTGAAGTGGCAGGTGATTAGTGGGTGTGTGCTTGGAGCAGGGGAATGCTGAGAAATATTTTTTGAGAGTGATGGAAATACACCATTTATTCCCATTTGTAGAGCAGAGCCTGGGCCAAAGTGTTTTGTGCAGAAGAGTTCAGCAGAGATGATGCCTCCTTACTTTTGAGTCATGGCCATGACTGTGGTACCTGAGACGCCGATGTTTTGCGCTGTTCTCTCCTCCTGCAGCTGTCCATGCCTGAATTTACTGGATGCAGTCACTGGCCACAGTTTTTTTTTCTGTCCCATATCCTTCCTCCCTCACAGCCACTCCTGCAACGAGTGACACCCCCTTGTTTCAACAGCACTGTCACTTTTTTGTCCACTTTGCACACCCACCGTGTCTTTTCTTGCCTCCGCCTGAGAAGGCAGGGGGGCAAAGTTTTGACGTTCACCCCAGCAATCCACTTCGCATCAGTTTGTTTGCAAAAATGTCCTTGTTCTGTACCTACTTGTACTTGTCACAGAATGAAATGGAATTGCATAATCCTTAAGTAGCTCTTGGTTCATGTAGAACGTCCATTTTTCAGGATAAACAAGGAATCCCGTGGTGGCTTGGAATAAGTTACAAAGGAATAGGCCAGTACGACTTACAGGACAAAGTTAAGCCCAGAAAAGTAAGTTTTTTGCATCTGATTTTTTTGGGTGGGGGGGAGGCAGGCGGTGTTGTATGTCAGAATATGCTTTTTTAAGCTGTTGCTTATTAGACTGTAGGGAGCAAAAGACAAGGGGTTGGAGGGAGGAGGAGAATTCTGGCACCAAGGCAGTAAAACTCTCCCTCTCACATAGATAGTGGAAACTCCCTCTGGGAGCTTTGGTCGTGTGTCTCAGGACAGTTTGGACAGTTATTTTGGCAACCTTCAGGGATAACTACAGAAATACAAAGCAATTGGGTTTCTGCAAGTCCCAAACTGAAGGCCTTGTACTCAAGCAGTGTTTTCACTTGGCTTTCATGGGTTTTTTTTCATGTGTGAAGTGATGAAAGGCTCCACTGATATCCATGAAATACAAAGGGAACTGCGTGGAACTGGAGGCCTGTTTGGGCAACTGTACGTTTCTGTGACGCAACGAATTGTAAGGGGGGATTGAGAGTAAGTGCTGAATATTGGAGGTCGTTCTCCTTTTTTTCCCCACCCCTGCGCTCCCTAGTGTGTCTCCTGCAGTGAACTCTGCCAACAACCTCCCTCGTTGCGTAAACATGGGAGAGGGTCCTGTATGGCACTGCTGGCACCCTTGAAGTCCCTGTCAGCCAGCCCTAGTGGGCTCTTCTGCCAGCAGCCTCGGAAGCCCATCGTGCAGCCCAAGCACACGATGTGTCGGGAGCTTGCCCAGCCCCATACGTCTCCTTGTGACAGGACCGAGCCCTGACAGTTTTTGGAGAGTTATTTAACCTGCTTGGCTTGGGGGGCAAGAGCCAGCACTGTGTGTGGGGGGGCTGTGCTGTTGGGTCAGGGGGTTTGCGGGTTCTTTCTGGTCGTGTCTTTGTTGGAACATCTAAGCCAAGCAGAGATGAAGACCTGGGGTTTTGCTGTTCTCTATCCCTGGGAATGATCTGGGCAGGAGTTCACATGAAGTGAGTGCTTCCTGCCAGGGAATTTTATATTTGCCAAATGATATTGTTTAGTGTATTTGTGCCAGAAAACACAGCTTAACAAAACTTCCCTATTGAGAGTAATTCCCCTTCAAGCTCCCAACTTGATGGTCTGTTTTTCCAGAGCAGGCTATGACTTGGTTTCTTTCGGTATATTTATATACCTGTGTGTCTGTGGTTGAACTCATCTGTCCTTCCTTTGCTTTGTTTAGTGAGGCACATAGTTTCGTCCCAGGTCTCTCTTTCCATGCCTGTTCTAAATGACAGTGACACAAGAGGAACCCTAGAAAATCAAGTCAGTGTTAATGCAGCCACTGATCGTCAAAGGAGAGAGCATCAAGGAGCTCCTCTTTCTCTTGAGCACTTCCCTGGTTTTAGGCAACATCTACAAGATTTCCTGATCTGGTCAAACATGGATCATTCTCTAGCCAAGATGTCCAGCTGTGACCAGCAACGCTCTCCAAGAAGATGCAGCCTGCCTGGCTGGAAGGATTGTTTCGCCAAGCAGTTTTTATGCTTGTGGGATTTCAGTTTACAACATCAACCAGGCAGATTAAGAACATTTTTTAAGGTCAGCAGGGCCCAGATACCAAGTCACACCCTGCTACAGTTAGTTACAAGGCGTTGCCTTTGAACACAGCAGGAGCTGTTTAAGAAAAATAAAATAAAACCCAAAGGTCACCTCTGTAGTGGAAGTGTTACAATGGAAATTATAATAGTTGTCTGCTGTACTGTAATTATAATCATACAGCAGAAGATAGAGATTAAAAGGGAAGGTGGGAGAGAGGAGCCTGAATGCAGAGGGAAGGTTTAATGCCAATAAGCTGATTGAAAAAGAGGGGATGGATACGGCTGTAGTATCCTTAGGGATTTGTGTCTGGTGCTAATAGGAGGGGACAAAAATGACTTAAGCCACAGCTTGTCCTTGTGACTCTTTTAAACATGTGGCTAAACATGCAAACAGTTTCTTTATAAAAAAAAAAAGGGGTGTTTCGGGGTTTGAAATACGAAGTGCACTTCTGATGTGATCCATGGAAATAACTGCAATCGGATTGCTTTCAGGGTGGAAACCAGACGCTGGGTCTAGAGAGGCACCCAGGTCCAGACTTGGTTTTGAAGCTTAAGATGTTGAGACACTGCTGTTTGCTTCAGTGTGGCTACAGCCTTGCTGCCGGTGATGTGGCAGGCAGAGGTGTCCTTTTGACCAGTATTGTTGTTTGCTCATATTTATGAACGTATCGGAATATATTCCAGAGAGAAGAGAGTCTGTATGTCGTGCCTGACTCTCCGAGGAGTCAGCAAGCACAGCCCTTTCCGAAGCAGCCAGCAAGAGAGGAGTAGGCACGGAACTATGCCTGTGTTTTGGAGCAGAGGTGCTGGTTTTGCTGGATTTAGCAGAATTTTCTTGCTTTGCTTTTTGGGATGGAGCCAAACTCCCAACTGCCATGTGCTGGTGTTATCCTGCTGTTTATACTGTGGATCAAAAGTGCTGTTGTGTTTATCCCTAGCCATCTGGGAAAGAGCATCCTTAGTGAGCTCCACTTCTCCAGTTGGCAATGTTTAAATATACGTGCTGCTGATTCACTCAATAAAATGAAAGGCTGAGTCCAAGTCTAATGAAGACGAAGCTGGCCTTTCCTAATTGTAAAGAAACAAGTGATCTCTGGGTATGCAGACCTCTCTCATACCGGTGGCAGTGGGAAAGCTGCTGAGCTCCAGGTGGGAGGCTTTGAGCAGGGATGGATGCCCGTGCTTCGGCTGAATTGACACCAGGCAGTTTTGTGCTGCTCCCCATCTCTTCTGCACAATGTTAATGGCTGCTGTCGGATGTAGATGCATTTGTTTTATGTGTTCGTTACAGGCATCTGGTAAGAGCTAAGTCCGTGTTCAGAATTTAAAAATATATATTAAAAAAAACCCCAAACCTGCAGCCATCAATGCAGTGTCAATTAATGCCCAACAAATATAACCATCCTTCTCAAAAAGTGAAATCTTTTGGCTTTATCCAAGTAGGTTCTTAGGCAGAGACACCTAAATATGAGCCTTGGAGCACCATGGTTATCCCAAGATTTTGTTGTTGGATCAACACTGTTATGTGAAGTCCAAGGTTGAGAACTCTTCACAGGAAACAACTTGCACGACAGACCTGGATGAAGCAATCTCCAGATCCTTATCGCCCAGTCTTGCCGATGCTTGCGCATGTACTGTCAGTCATCTGTGTGGTGTTGGAGAGGACGGTGTGTGACTCGGGGCTGGACCAGGAGAACCTGCCGTGTCTGTCTGTCTGTAAAGCTGGCTGGGGAGGTTTGAGTCCAGCTATTAATATGTTGCTGGTTGACCCGAGATGGTTTGGAGAAAGGAGTTTTGTTGCTGTAAGTCACTCCTGAAAGCTTGTATTTCCTCGGAAGCGGTTTCTAGTGAAGCGAGCCCATGTTTTACTGCAAGCTGATGGGAGCTAAAGGGAGCACTGCACTCCAGCATGGTAATGGACTGGAATTGGAGAATTATTTTTTCTGTCATTTATGAAAATTGTCTTTTTCTTCACAGAAAAAAGCAGCGGCTCCACACTGGCTGGAGGTTACGCTGAGCTCAGTTGATTACAATCCTGAAGTCTCACAGGGCATAAAAAGGCTGGGTTTGGCAACCCTCGTTCAGATTTCAGCTCAGACCTGGGATTAACTCTGCAGTCCTGCTGCTTTGCAAACATATTCTCCCTTCAGCTGCAGTTAATACCGAGAGATGCCTCCTGCTTGGAGAAATGCTTGCTGCTTGCTGTGGGGTGGCATGCCAAGATCCCGGCCCCGGTCTCCTCTGAATTAATTAGGAAAAGCATAAGACGGGTCCCAGGACTTCGTATGCTGTTTCAAAACAGAATAGATCTCGCTTTTATCTCTACCCCTATTCTTCTCGCTGGTCAGATAAACAATGCGTCGTCTTGTTTATGGAGCGCGTCTTAGGGTACGAGTTGAGTTTAGGTACGAGTTGAGTTTATTCTGCGTTCAGCCAATATGTGGGGATCCTCTGAGGGATGGGAATTTGAGAAGGCAGCTCGCTGACCTGTTCTCCCACTTCATTGTGTTTCTGTGGGTGACTCCCTGATGATAAATGAACTATAATATCTGAAGAGAAGAACTAATCTTGCTATGGTATTGTTTCAAATCTACAAGAATTTAGATTCCGCTGCTGGTTGTCTTGAATACATTATGTTCTCAGAAGTGTTTTTGTTAGAGTATACTAGTTTTGAAATGAGTAATATGTATATTTTCCTTTTAATTCAACATATACTAAGAGCTGATGCTGACAGTTTTCCCTTGCAGGACATTTACTTAATGTAAATTTGCTGTCCTGCATTGCTGAATGGTTCAGAACACAACAGCATTTGTATGGGCTTCACAGCAGGCGGATCTAATTAGGCAGAGATTTCTTCTATGGTGTGTATTTCTCACCAAGTAGAAGCCATTGATTTAGACATGAGATACTGATTGTGCATAATTATTTAAAATACACAGAGCTGTTATGAGGCTGCTCTGAGATTCAGTTCCTTCCAGATGTGCAGAAAGTTGCTTGCGTGTCACCTGCCCCAAAACACACGTGTTCTGGGGCAGTTTGGTGTCGAGACATGTCTCATTCTTACTAATGCCAATGCTAGTGAGAACTGGGCAAGGATGGATCATCATGTATTAAAAAAAAAAGCAACTGAAGAGGTTTTTAGAGGTCTGGCTTAGTATGTAAGAGAAGGAGGATGCCTCTGGGTGAGCTCTGCTGATTTATGCTGGTGCAGGTGGGAACTGTCTGCTGCCTCCTCTCAGAAGCTGCTGCAGGTGGGGCAGTTTGGCTCTCCTGCCATCTCCTCAAATGCCTCCCTCCATGGCCAGGCACAGCAATTTAAAACAAAAAGATTTCAGTTGAAGGTAGTATGCCAGACAGCAAACTGCAGCGGAGGGGCTGAAACACAGCCCTTCTTCCAGTGTTGCCGGCAGGGTGGTAATTTCCTTCGTTGGGGTGGGGTGCATTCCTGTGGGCAGAAATCTTTTATGTTTCCTTGGTCTGAATTGCCAGATATATCTTGAGATTGCCATTCCCAGCCGGTTCCTGCGATGCTGGTTGCCAAACCCCCTTGCAGGCACCACACATACCACGGGGTGCTTTGAAAGTGCTTCCCGAGGGAAAGGCTGCTGCGAACGCTGCAGCACGGTCTGCACTTCCACGCTGACCTTACCCAATGATCCCTTGGGTGGAAATTCAGAGATACGGGTGATGTAGCTCCTGGTCAGAATTTGCCATCAAGCATGGAAACATCCCGGCTGCAACCCTGGCACGTGCTGTGCCCGGGGCTGGTGCTGCAGCTCTGCAGAAGTGCTTGGCCATACAACCCCTCCAGCCAGCTCCTCTCCAGATTTTTTACCCCCAAAACAAAAAAACCAATAATTCTTAAAATATTTTTTTTTTTTTTTTAACCAAAATGCATCAGGCTGATGGAATAGTAAGCAAAGGGCCCCTGAGCAGCTCTCTTGCACATCTCTGAAGGCAGGGGCTCCAGCAGCTCCTGCTGCCATCCGGATGGGGCCATTTTTCCAAGCCAGTGAGCTCTTGCTGTCGGGCCTGGACAAACTTGCATTTTATTCAAAATTGGATGCAAGACGAGCCCAGGCTGCTTCTTTTATTAAGGTGTCTCACTACTTAGGCAGTTTGTGTCTGCTTTGTGTCTCGTTATGCTACAATTACGGCTTGTTGTGTATGGGAAAGAGGGTCAGGAGGGCGCTATCTTTGTGTTCGGTGTCCTGTAGTGTCTCGAAGAGGATCGCAGTAGAAGTGCAAGAAGCTTAAACTCACGGGCTGGGTGGTAGGAGTCTGGCTGAGAAATGAGGTGTGATCAGAGAGCTTTGGACCTCCGCCTTCTTCAAAAAGACCTGGAAAACAAACCTGGACCAGGCCAAATTCTGACAGGCAGCCCCTGCTATGTGTGGTGGGAGTTTTCAGGAGCCTTTAAGGATCTGGCAATCTAGGTGGATGGGAAGGCTATTAAGAAAACATTCATTAGCTCAGGTGGACCTAATCATCTGGTTAAAGGGAACATATATTGCTAAACTTCACAAAAACATTTTAATTATTCCTAATTGTTCTTCCAGCCCTCAAAAACCAGCTTCAGATTTCCAGCTTGGTGGTGTGTTTTGTTTTTTTTTTTTTTTTTACAAGTCTCTCATCTTTTAATATGCATGTAGTTTAGGTAAGATTGAAATTAGGAACAATTTAGAAACATGTCTGTACAGAGTTAGGGAGTATTTGAAGGGAGCAGGAAAACTCTAGTGCAGTGACAGTTCCCTGAGTATTGTCTTTTGACCACAAATCAGCAAAATTTTATTTGAAGGAGTTTATAGCATTTCATTTGGTTTACTCTGGTCTATTCTTTTTTACTTTTTTTGCCCTTGTTTGTATTGAGGCCTTTTTTTCCGCTTGTCTTCATGAATCCAGACATGTTAGGCAGAAACTTGTCAATACATCATTTGGGATTATTTTTAAATAGTATTAGTGCACAACTTATTCTGAAGCTACTCATATAATCATTGGTCTTCTTTTTAAGGACCTGACTGCAGGAGGGTTTGCAGGGGAGTTGGTTGCCAAGGAGCTTGTATTGTTCTTAAGTGAGATAGTTTAGGACAGGGCACTTTTAAGTCTATAAGGGCAAAAATGTGTTCTGTGTGCAGAATTTCAAACATTGCTTCCCCATCTCTTCTGCCACGGAGCAGCAGAAGGGGGAGCTGGAGTTATCCCAGCCCCCTGTGTCTTTGGGCAAGGAGGCAAGTGTCCCTCTGCTGAAGGTAGCCAACTGCTTGCAGCCTGTCAGCTCCTTTTTGGGCTGGGGTGGATCTCGCAGGCTGGGGAGGAAATGGGGCAGAGCTCTACCCACATCCTGAGGCAATTCCATGCAGGTTTCCTTACAAATGCAAAGGCTTTTTTTTTTTTAAATCGTTCTTGGCACCACTGATGATCAGGGGTGCATCTCACCCGGGGCTGCTGTTGGATTTGCACAGGCAGCTCCTCATGGGAGGGTCCACGCAGACCCTCGGTGTGCTGGTGCGTCCCTCTGCCCGGGCAGGAGGCTGCTCAAGCTGCTGGGCAGTTGCATTTTGGTCCCCCTGCCAAACGCGACCCTCTTCACCCCTGCTGCCCTTAGGACAGGTGACGCCTTCTCCCGCAGCCCTCGGGAATGCCAAGCGCATCCGGAGGGGAAAAACCCAAAGGAAGTGATAAAGGGGACCGGGTGTCATCACCCGCAACCGATAAGAGGCAGCAAGGCAGACTTTTTTCCAGAGGTCACGTTTGAAGCACGCCCATCGTTTTTACGAGCGTGGGAGCAGGGCGGCCGGGAACGCGGGGCGATGCTTCTGGTTGAACCTGTTGCCTCTCGGGCGTGAGTCAACACCATCAGGGCCGGGGCTGGGCGGCCATGGGGGCCCGGGCTGCCCACTGCAGACCCCTCGCCCCCACCTCGGCCCCCCGTGAGGCCTCGGGGTGCTCCAAAGGGGCTCAGCCCCTCGGTAGAAAACCCTCTTCTGTTCTGCCCTGGGTTCAGTTCTCCCTTTATCTGAGGGAAAGGGTGGGTTGGGGAGGCGTCACCGCCAGGAGAGGCGGTGATGTCAGGCGTGTGTCAGCAGTGGGAGGTGAAGCGGGCGAGAGCGGAGCGGCACCGGCGGCGGGGAGGGATGGCGGGGCGGCTGCCTCTTGCTCTGCTCTTCTCATGCTGCCCTTGACACTTTCCGGAGCAGGCGGTGGTGCCGGGGAGAAGGGGCCGGTGCCGCGGGGAGGTGAGTGCGGGCAGGGAAGCCTGCATGGCGGCGGCTGTGCAGGCAGGGGGGTGGCCAGGGTCGTGCTGGGCTGAGCACCCACGGGAGAGCTATTGCTCAGCATCCCGAGGTACCGCGTGAGCTGGTTTTTTTTAATTTTTGTTTTTAAATGTATTTATGTAAAAGGCAAGTTACAAAGGGGGTGCTTCTGAAAGCAGTGTGATTGGACAGGGTGCCTTTAATACAAAGGTAAACTTCAGCAGCAGAGTAAAACTTGCACAGTCTTTTAGAAGGTGACTCACTAGTTCAAGTAAATGACATTTCCCCTTTGCCTTTTTCATAGAGCAGGATCTAATAATATATTGTAGTATTAGAAACAGGATCTAATTATAAATTGTAGTATTAGAAACAGGATCTAATAATAAATTGTAGTATTAGAAAGTAAAGTTTTAACTAAACAGAGGGAAAGGTCACTGAAAGAGCCAGAGCTTTCCCCACGAGCACATGCACTGGGTTATGTTTCATTTACGATCCGCGTTAAGAATGAAGCATGGCGTAAGATGTAATTGTTTTACAAAACTTGAAGTTCTTCTGTTGCCGGAGTGTGGCGTGGCGGGATTTGGCAGAGGTCAGCGGGAATGTTGTGGGTCCTGGGGGCTTCTGGTGTGGTGGCTGCAGCCCTTGAAGGCTTCTGAAAAACTCCAGTGGGGAAGGGGGGGGTGTCACAGGAATGGCCTGGGTGCCTGGGCTGCGTCGCCGATGTGGCAAGCTGATCTCTGCCCCTGAATGCTGGCCCTGCCTGCCCAGCCTGGGTGGGAGCTCCTCACCTTCCTCCCTGTGGGCTTCAGCTCTGGGAAGCGGCCGGCTGTAGACTACAGCGTGTGCTGCTGCGCTTCTGTACCGCGTCATCCTCAGGTGACGTCCTTGGGGACACCCGTACGGGTCTCCATGGGCACCCATGCACCCTGGCACTGCTGGGGAGGGAGCAGGAGGGGGTGCTGCAGAAGCCTGCACCCAGGGGCCAGGGAACAGCTCAGCCAAAGCTGGGCTGAGAAGATGCAACCCCTGATGGATTGTCCCCAGAGGGTGGCTAATGCTGGTGCAAAGGGAGAGCAGATTCCTATGAAATTCTGATCCCACGGGTGCAGCTGCCAAGCCCTGGTTGACTTTGATCTCTTCTCCCAGCTGGCACTTTGCAGGAAATCCGTGGTTTCCTTATGGAGCTATGTGTTGTGGCTTCCTCTTGTAGCTGCTCTTTCTCTGTACGTTTTGTACCCCTCCTCCAAAACGTCATGCTCAATCTCTCACCCGGTGTCCTCAGAAGAGAAAGGTCTTGATTTTGCCCGAGCTGCTGCCATTCCTTGGGGGTGTTCTGGCTTAGGGGAGAAACTATAGGTGTGTCTGCAATTACTTTGCATAGAGATTTTTTGCATTTTATCAGAGAGAAAAGGACTTTAGCTGCACTCCCAAGACCTCTGTGAACTTCTGGCAGTGAAATTAAATGTGCTTTTGTTGGAAACAGATGTTGTCACAGGCAAAATCCTCAATCTGTAATGTCTGTAAGAGTGTGAAATTACTTGAGGGGAATCCTACATATTTATATTTATGTGCTTATTTTAATTGATGTTATGAATGTTGCTATTGCTGAGTCCGTGCCATAGCTGAAGACACATGGGAATTGTAATTTGCTGAAATTGTATAACCCTGGGGGGGAGAGACTGGTGATTCTTGGAGTGACAGCATTCTGCTTCTCTCTCCCAATTCTCCTAGCTATTTCAATGGAAACAGCTGGAAAATCTCTATTTCCGTGAAAAGAAATTTGCTGTGGAAGTACACGATCCCCGCAGGTAAGGCTGGAGGAGGCAGTCACAGCAGCGGGACAAATCTTTACTCAGACTGGGGATTCATAGATGGGGATGGGAGGTGCCTCCGAGTTCAATGCAGACCTGAGTTTACTCTGGGCTTTTCAACACTGAGCCTGATCCTGCATTTGGCAGGGCAGACCAGGGCTGGATCCGGTCTGTGGGTGATGGACAAGTAGTGCTCTGACATTGCAGAGAGAAGGGCACAGCCGTAGTGAGCAACCTGGAGCAACTGCTGGTGTGTTACAGCTCTGGGTGTTCTCTCAAACTGCCTATGGCTACCACTGAGAGGGTTCTTGGGGCAGAATGGGGACTATTTGTTATGGCCCAGTTTGCTCACTTTACAAACCCCTTCCCTGAGAGGCCGCTGTAACATGCCGGTGCAGCAGGAGACCCATGAACGCTGCCAGCGTGACCTGGACGTGACTTTCTTGCTCATCTTCTGCCCTCCCCTGCCTTGGCAGTGGTGCTCCCTCCTCCGGGCCTGAGCCTTCAGGGTCCCAAAGGAGCACTGCCAGTTGGGGTGGGAGCTCACCCGCAGGCTGCTTTCCTGTGCCTTCCCCTCGAGATCCCTCCCAAGAAGAAAGAGCCTCTGCCCAGGGTGAATTTCTGACTCCACCTTCCTTTCTGCTTCTCCCGCTGCTGTCCTTGCTACCTCTGGCACAGGACCGCTGCGCCTTTCAGCCTTGCTGATCCTCCCCGGTCCCCCATCCTGCCCCATCTCTCCTTGCAGGGTCCCATGGTGATCTGCTCGCCCTTTCCAGGTTTATAGAGTACCCAGCCGTGGGTCTCTGAGCACCGTTGTGCCGCTGAACTAAAGGCACGGGGCGGTTGCTGCAGCTCTGCGTTGCAAAGTTCAACCAGGAGGGGCTTTAACTTAAAATTGATAAAACGAAGGGAAGGTGAGGAGGGAGGGCAGGCAGCAGCACCCCGTGGTGGGGAGAAGGAAATCAGAGTTTTCACATCTCTGAAATAAAGGCTGAGCCTTGCCTGGTTGAGAGAGCGGCATTTGGGTCTTTAACCCTCAAAGACCTGTCTTGAAATGCATGTCTTTTCATCTCCTCAGAATTTCAGTGTCAAGAAGGACCTTTGGTCAGAGTGGACTGGTGGTTCAAACCTGGTATGCAAACACTTCCCTGATCAAGTCCATCTGGGTGATGGCAATCAGTCAACACCAGTTTTACTTGGACAGAAAGCAAAGCAAAGTAAGTTGTAAGGCATTTTACTGTAGGTGTAAGTTCCAACACCTTTCATGTATATCCTTCAGTGTATTGTTATTCCACGGATAAACTGGTCTCCAGAGGAAAAAATACAATTTGTTTTTGTCAACGTTTTGAGCAGGCTATTAGTGCCAGTATTGTAATTCAATCCATTTTAGCCTGCCTGCAATTAAGGGCTATGGAAGTGTAATCACAGAAGAGGGAATTCTCACTCCTCAGTATTTAATCTGCTTTTTCTTTTGTCTCTTTGTGTTCATTTTGAGCATGGTGCAAACAGCAAAGAGATTTTTATTTGGGAGGTGGTTCAGGCCTTGGGGGCAGAGAGGAAGAGGAATGCCAGTGCAGCCCTGTGTACCGCGAGCTCCTCCATGATGCTGTTGCTTTAGCCCTTAGTTTTGTGGGAGGCAAGGTGTGAAATGTCATCTTCTGTAACCCTGTGTTCTGAAGTTAATTAGAGGTAACTTGATGAAGCTGGACTTCTTTTTCCCGCCCCGAACTCCTTCAGGCAAAAATTCCTTCAGCCAGAAGTTTGGATGATATCGCCATGGATCTGACAGATATGGGAACGCCAAAACTTTCAAAGCTTGTGACTTTGGAGGCAAAGAACCAGCTTATTATGGCCAGCAACGGCAGTTTGATCTCATCAGGTAACACTTCATGTAAAGGCAAGGTAGCGAGGTGCAGTGGGTCTTGTGCATGTTAGAAGGGAAAATGAGGCTGGCTGGCCGTAAATACAGTGACATACGTGAAGGCGTGTATTAGCCATGTATCTGAAACAGTAGCAGCAATTATATAATCTACTATTCCCCTCCCCCCGTAACTAAATAAGGAAATAAAAATACGCTAGATAGATAAGCACCCATACACTGCTAGTCCCTGAATAATTTGGTATCAGTTTACCAGTCAGTCCCTGAATGACAGTAAATGCCATCAAAGTCCGAAGGAAACTTGATCCAGGCTACCTTTAAGCACCTGTACTACAAGTTGAATTGCCTGGAGCTTCCTCAAAAATGAGAAGATCAATGCTTCCAAATAAAGCTCATCTCTAGAGTGGACTTTAGATCCCTCCCTTGACCGCAGGAGGGGAAAAGGAGGGAGGTAAAAGCCTGGCTGCCACACGTAGGTGCCTCAAGGTGAAGCCTGAGTGGGGAGCCTCAGTCCGTCTTGAATGCAAGGTCAAAGCTAGAATGTCAGGTATATCATAGGTGTCCCTGATGTATTCATTTGTGTTCCAGGCAGTGGGTTTTCGGGGTGTATACTTGGGACTTACCATGCAAGTGTATGCACTGGGGGTTTGAAAAAGTGCGGATTTCCTAAAAGCCTGCTTGCTGGGTGACAGGAGAGCTGGATGTTGCATTTGGAATAATGTGTTGTTTTGCTGGGCTGGACTGCTCTGGGGAGATCTCCGCTTCCCTGACCAGAAAAAATGGCTTTTACCTGCAAGTCCTCTGATAGAATGTATTTTTCAGGCTCTCAGGATTCGGAGGTCAGTGAAGAACAAAAGAAGGAGAAAATTATGGAACTAAAGAAGAAAGAGAAACTCCTTCAGGAAAAACTGCTTCAGAAAGTTGAGGAGCTGAAGAAAATCTGCCTGCGAGAGGCGGTGAGAGCTGTACCTTATGCTGGGGTCGGGTGGGGCAAGAGCCCTTCTCTCTCCCTCCAGCCCTTCACGTGGAGCCCTCTCTCTTCCCCAGGAGCTGACGGGCAAAATGCCCAAGGAGTATCCTCTGAGCACTGGAGAGGAGCCTCCCCAGGTCAGGAGACGTGTTGGCACGGCGTTCAAGCTGGATGACAACCTGCTCCTGAGTGAAGAGGTGAGCGCTGTGCTTTGCTTTCATGGCAAAGGTGGGGTGGCCAGATGGGTGGCCAAAGCCACTTGTCAGTAATGCCTGATGGTTTAAGAGGAGTCAGCTGGGACAGTCGCTTGCACAGGCTGGGAGATTTAGACCTGTACTGCCCTTATTTCAGCTATGCTGCTCCCTTTGAAATGACCAGGAAAGGCCAATTCAAAAGGCCTTAAAATCCCCTGACCTGAACCCCTGATTTAGCCACGCTGCTTGAATTTTAATGGACATTTTGCTGCTAATTAAAGAAGAGCAGGTGCATAACACCCTTTGGCAACCCATGACTATGAGCTTTTTTTAAGCAGTGATTTGTGTTGCATTGAGATTGTGTTTGAACGCAGAACGTGGCAGGGGTGTGCTCTGTCCCCCTTGCAAAATCATCTGTCCGTGAGCATAGTTGTGTGACAGGTGACAGCAGGAGGAGATTTATGTCTGGCTTAATGCAAGTTCCACCTAAGTAAAAGCTCTGTATATTGCTCAAGAAGCTAATAGGAACTTTGCTGGCAGAGACTGACTCAAGAGATAGGGTAATTTAGATACATGCAGTTTCTGGACACATACCATTCCCTCTCATTCCTTGTGAGATTTGTTAACAAGCCGTATCATCCAAATAGCAAGTAGGTGTTGGGCACTTTGCGTCTGTCTTTCATCAAAAACTCGCTGCCCTGGCTTACAGTGCTGGTGTAATCCACGTCTGCAGCAAACTGATGCTATTGAAACAAAGTCCTGCTGCCCAGATTTAATACCGCGTTGCTTAGCACCTACCTCTGCAG
Organism: Gorsachius magnificus; assembly: GCA_034008185.1. Classification (NCBI taxonomy): domain Eukaryota; kingdom Metazoa; phylum Chordata; class Aves; order Pelecaniformes; family Ardeidae; genus Gorsachius; species Gorsachius magnificus. The sequence goes on from CM067090.1 coordinate 6,191,378, forward strand.
CACCTTTCATCTGAGCCTCTCAAAGTTGTTTACAAACAATTAATTAAAGCCTCCAATTCCCTGTTAGGAAGGTAAGGTGATTTCAATTTCCATTTTTGTTTTCTCTAAAGCAGAGAGAGATTTTCAAATGGACATTTTCAGGCTTGGACTTGCAGCAGGAGCTTTAACAGCCTGCAGGTTGGCTTGTGTAACAGAAGGGTCTAAACCTAAATTTAGGTGTCTCTTGTGTCACCCAGGCTTAAGAACTTTAGACCTTTCTCAAGAGATCTCATCTTAAACTTGGTAGAGAAATGAGATGTAAGGGTTTCAAATGCTTAGGTCATCTTGTGTATAAACTTCAGTGTTTCTGTGGTTTGTGCTCAAGGTCTTGCTTCATTACCACAAAAATAGATCTTCTGTCCAATAACTATCGTTGATAATTTCTACCCAGAGCAGAAGCAAATAACTCCTCTCATGAATTTGCAGGATCCCACTTTGCAGGACTTGGAGAGCAATTTTATCATACAGCAAAAGCTGGTGGAAGCTGCAAAGAAACTTGCCAGTGAGCCAGATCTCTGCAAAAATGTGAAGAAGAAAAGGAAGCAAGAATATGCTGATGCTGTAAAAAAGCTGCAAGAGATAGAAAATTCCATAAATGAATATAGAATCAAGTGTGGCAAAAAACCAACCCAGAAATCCACTCTTACTCTACCAGGTAGGCAAAAGAATTCCCCATGTTCTGGTGAAAACAGGAAAAAAAAAAAAAAAGTAATTTGGCTCGTGAGTTTTGTTTACATCTCCTCTGTATGATTTTTATCTTCTCCAAGGCAGTTAAGTAAGAAAAAGGGAGATGCAATTGCTGCACCTGATACGATAAGTGCACTGCTTATAGGCTGAGGGCAGAATAAGCTGCAGTTTTTCGGAACAGGCACGCACATGTTCCCGCAGCAGGTACAGACCGAAGGTGCCATACATAGAAAGGCTGGCAGGAGCATCTCGGCCGAAGCTGGTGTGGTGCCTGCGTTCACGGTGCATTGAGTGCAGTTGTATATTTAAGCTGCCACGTGCAGGGTCTGTCTCCCTTCCCTTCTACCATGCTTCAGTTCTAGCAAAAATAGAGCGCGTGAGTTTTTTCTACAGGATCGAGGAAATAAGGATCAAAGACTTCGTTTCTTGATGAAAGATTACTGATTTCCAGGAAGGTGTAAGCCAAGTTCAAGAGTTTATGAATACAAATAGTGGCAAAACAGATTTTTGACTAAATGCATTTGCCATTGATGAGGACGGTGAAAGCCAATACCCTTGCCCTCCCCATTCTGAAAGTGGGATTTTCCTAAGGGGGATGAGATTCTTGCTGCTTCATAGGATAAAGCACAGAAACTTTCTAGTATCTAAGCCAATTAAAAGGAGTTCGGGAGTAGTAAAAGTTCATAGGTATTGCAGGTGCTTCTAGTTTCTATATGAGTAACAGTTTTAGGACACATTTTACTTCTGCCCTCTGTGGAGAATACATACGGGTAACTGTGAACGTTTAATTGATTTCTTTTTTCCCCTTTGTCCCAGAGGAAATGCTGATTTGTGAGGTTAATATGTTGGGGTTTTTTTCCTGGGACTTGCAAGGTGGGAAAGAAAATGCAAGATTTTTCTGCTGTTTATATTGATATACCCTCTTACTGACCCTTGAGACAAGACCTTTTGCTAATATGTATTTTTCCCTGGAGGAGACCCTTCTCCCGTGCACCTCCAGGTTTCTGTTGGGGAAACCTTCACCATGTCCTGTTCCTGTTGAGACCTTGGCTTGGATTCTTACCCAGTACAAACCACGGCAGCACCGGGCTATCCATCATCACAAAGTGCTTATTCTGATGATTGCTATTTAATGTGGCTTGGCTAGTTCCTGATTGAGAGAGATGAGGAAAACATCTGTTTTTCCAGTCTCTTGCTCACCAATCTGGATACTAATTGTGGGAGGCCCTGCATTACCTGGGACACGTGGTGTGTAGTAACAACCAGGAACCTGTTGCAGGGCAGTGAGCCAGAGCCTCATGGGGCAGCATCCGTGCGCGGTCGCTGCTCTTTGTTGCAGGCAGTTTTGTGTCCAGTTGTGCAAACAAGTGATTTAGGAGTTGGTCCTTACACCTTCAGCCCATTGTTTTGCAACATTTGATAGGTGACATCCTTGTTTGCTGTCTGGGAAGGTGGACGCAGTCAAAAGGGACTGGAGTCCGTGTCTCAGAGGGTCTCCCTTCCTGCAGATGGGGACTGCGAGACAGAAAATACTTAGCAATAAGTCAGCTGCATCCCCTTCCAGTTCCTGACTCTTGCAGCGCACCGTGCTTTTGTTCACCTGAAGCAGAACTGTCATCTGCTTCAATGACTGATTTTATGTGTAACCTTTTCACCGTAGCTGACTCTACTCTCGGGCTCAAGGTACGGGGTGTCAGAAAGCTCAGTAGTGATGAATCACTGGCAGCTGTGAATTCAGGGAATGACTTACTGGAAATAACGTGTTAAATAGTAACATCAATTTATTGAATCAAACCTATTTTCATCCCAGCCCTGAAGGGGTGGGAGGTGAAGGACATACTAGACTGTCTCCTGCTCCCCACGTTCCGCTCTCCCTTTCCTGTGCTTCCTCTGTAGCCCAGAGTTTCTTCCCCTTTTGCAGCGAATTGCACAGATTTGGGATTTAAATTCAGAGCTCCCCCGTATGTCAGCATTGCAGACCCCCTATGAATCTAGCAGTGTAGCTTTAGGCTGGTTGGTTGGTTTCTTTCCCTAGGTAGACTTTTTCATCCTTGCCCTGGGCCCAGTTCCATATTTCATGCCCACGTGGTCAAATTCACGTGAATAAGCTCCCCTGGAGCTTTTTCCCCAGTGTTGGGTTGCAAGCAGAGCTGCAACCCATCCTCAGTGGTCTGACAAGTCCCCTTCTGGGCAGGGGCCAGCACTGATGTTTTGCTGTTCTTGAAAAGCTGCTCTATTTACCGAATTCTTGCAACCAGACCTTTCCTCGCAGCAAAGGGAGCAACGTACGTTGCATGCGCTGCCGATGGAAGAGGCAGGTGTCATACACAAAGTGGCTGCCGCTGTTGTCTTTTGCTGCTTCCTTTCCCTTGTGCATGGAGCTTCATGTAGACTTTTTACCCCACCAGCACTGGGTCTTGCCAGAAATGGCCTAGGAACAGATTTTTCTCTGGATTAATTCTCTCTAGTGTTGGTTTTTATCTCCAGCCTAATTTCTCTGCTGCTGCTGGTCTCTTTTAAACCTCAGCAAGGACAGGCTGTTCCTGAGAGAGCAGTAGTGTGTAGGGTCAAGGTGAGCGGACAGGCAGGTGCAGTAAAATGCTTTGGATAAAAAACAATGTAAAAGAAACAGAAAAAAATTGCAATGTCCATACAACAGTTCCCGCTCTGTGTCGTTGGAGTTTGTAGTAACTTGGATGAAATCAGTGGAGTTATTCTGGATTGATGTTAATTTAATTGAAACAGAATTTGTATCCTGATGAGACATTCAAAAGTGAATGCCAAATTTCATAAGGCATCTCATACCTCCCTGGTGGGGTTTCAGGTGTACCTGGTGTTTCTAGGTGTACCTAGATGCTAGCAGCCAAGATCTACATGTCTGTGTAGGGTCCTGACTCCTACTGAAGCACCAAAACACCCTGTGAGATCTGTTGGAAGCTGGGTGGAAAACACCTTTGTAAATCTTGGCCTGATTCCCACCGCAGTTGGGTAAAAAAAAAAAAAAAAAGTCTCCTTTGATAATTACATATCACTGAACTGCAGTGAGCACAACTAGGTCATGAGATACTTCAAACCAGGACTGTCTTTGGGCTGTTGAGGGCTAAAGCATACAGATTGGAGCGTTACAAACAGCAGTGGTCTCTGAAGCTGTAGGAAATAAACTGTATATGATATTTGGAAATTAATGTTGGGTCTCCTGTGCTCAAAAGTGCTTGTTTTCATTCACAGATGATATAATTCCATCTGAGAGCAGCTCCCTGTCTGATACAACCACCTATGATGATGGTATGTTGCTTATCCTTTTCTTCCTATGAAATGTGCCTGTTCAGAGATGTTCCTGTGAGTTAATGTCCTTTAGCCTACTACTTTGGTGGCTTTTGATGACAAATTACTTTATAGTGGAGGAAAACAGAGCTTAATCAGGAATGTTGCTCCTCAGAATGGGTTAGTTACTCAAAGTTTCAGCTCTGTGAGCCAATCTGAGTTGTCTTTAGAGAAGGGGATTGGTTTTCCCATGACCAACCTGCAAGCTGAAGGTGTTGAATTTCAAATAAATATTTCATCCCTAGGACCTGGCCGGAGGTGGATGAGCAGCTGGAGGAGTTACGAGCTGGGAGGATTTCCCCAGCCCTTCTGTCCTCACAGCTACTATAAAACTTTAAAAAAAAAAAAAAGGAGAATAGTCACAGATATTAACAATCTGTTTACGTTTATCTGTTACCTGGTGAGCTTGCATCTTGCATGGGTATGGTGTTTGCTCGCCTTACTCATTTCACGCACACACCCACGGACACACACATTCACACCCTGTTCCACAAGGTGGAAAGGACTTGGCTTGCCTCTCCCTTAAACCAGATAATCATCAGCTGGGGACAAACATAATCTAAACTATTACTCACTTTTCAGTTATGGCCTGATTCTGATCTTGCTTTGTCCCAGTTTTAGGCTGGTGCTTTAAAATGGAGTTACGCCTGGTTACTGCTTGTACAAGTAGAAGTAGAGCCAGGGCTTTGGCTTCATAAAGTGTTCTCTGTGATGCTCATCCTGCATTTATATGTGTTAGCTGGAGTTTCCTGTTGGCTCCAATGGGACCTGGGTTGTGCCCTAAGCAAAGCAAGAACACGGATCAAACCAGGGCCTTCCCAATTGCCTTCAGCAAAATGCGTCTGTCAGTTGTCTTTGCTCATTCAGTTGCTTTTGAAGTCAGTCCCTTTTAGGTTGTATTTCAAAACTAATTCATAAAACATCGTTTTCAAGTGAAGAGCTGGGAGGTGAGGGAGAGGAGCCAGCCTTTGCAGGGGCAGCGCTGGGAAGGATTGTGCTGCAAACAGGTGCTTTCCCAAGGAAGTTCTGCTTTGGGATCTGGCGCAGCCCCAAGCCGTGCGCAGCCTCCGCAGGAGTCAGTGCTGCCCAGATCTGTACAAGCCCCCGCGATGTCCCATCCGTGTGGAGCAGAGCTCGGTGCTAGCAGGAGAGCCTTTCTAGATTCACAGCCTCTGTCCTTGTCTCTGTAGTGCAAAGTGTTTCTGCTTTAGGGGCCGCAGATTTGCATACAGGGCAAAAATACCAAGGATTTCGCTAACGAAATACATATTCTTTTCCAACAGTCAGCGAATCGCTTCCTGTGCCAGCACAGAGACCCAGCTCTGTGCAGCTTTCTCCAAGGCTTCCTCCACCAAAGTCCCTCGGGGTGGAGAGAATTCATCTCAGAAAGTCATCCATAAACGAGCAGCTCTTGGAAACCAGACACTCCAGGTAGGGCACATCTCGCTGCTGCCGTGCTCTCCACCTTGCTGGCGGGAGCTCCATCTTCCTCCTGCCAAGATTCCTGTTGCTACGGGCGCTCCAGCGGAGCCTGCTGCCTCTTGTGTTCTCTGCCATTACAGGATTTGGTGATGGGAGCTAAATATCCTCTTTAGTAACAAAAGCATGCATAAGCATATAGAAATAGTTGCTGCAGTCTCCCAAATGTAGGGTAGTGTAGTCTTTGTGAAGAGGTTCAGGATTGGTGAGAAGTTTACTAGCAAGAGCTGTATATAAGGAATTGCTCATGCCCACCAGTACTGTCACCCTTTGTCTCAGTTTCTGTGGTTTGTTTCCAGTATTAAACAACTTGTAGTTTTCCCGATGGCTGTGCTTAATGGCTTCAGATAATACCAAACCATCCTCATCCCTCCTGATGGTATCAGTATTTCAGCAGATCCATGGTCAAAGCGTATTGTCCTGATGGGCAATTCTTTATGTAAGAGCAGAGTTACTGGGATTCACCTGGCTGCCAACACTTGTGCCAGCTGCAGTGACTGGCTGAGGTTCCTGTAGGTGTCCATGGGATTTGGGCACTTTCTGAGCTAGAACAACAGTTCTGTGGAGCGCATCGATAGCAGTAGCGCTGCTGATGGTTGTGTGATCACATTGTATGGGTCTGATCTGGGGCGAGTTTGTTCTCAGTGTAAAGATTCCCACTGCTCTTGGTATTTCTTGGACTCTCTCTTGTGTGAGCAGGCTGCTGAAGGCATGCCTAAAAATGTTTTAAAGTTTTGGGTGATGTCATGCCTTTTGCATTTTTCTCATCTGTCCCTCAAGATAAGCAGAACACTCCTCCACATGAAGTTCAGAAGTTGAATTATAGCCATATGTAACCCTTTAGCTGTGATGTGCTTTATTTTACAACTCAATTCCTCTGCTTCTCTGTTACCTGCTCTGTCTCTTCTGCTTCATACTTCTGTCTTTGGCAGCAGCTTTTCCTACTGGTCATCTGGTGAGGACCTCCCTTGAACCACAAGAAGGGCTTGAATTTTAATCCCTTTTAAAGATTCTGTTCTTCAGACAGGGAAGCACGTCCAATTTTGCCCTTAACTGCCCTTTGTTTTGTTCCTTCGAGACTTAGGGTGCACGTATTCTGTGTGCTGTGACTTGCGTGGTGTTTAACCTAACTGGGATTGTCTCCTTCACTACAGGGACCCGCTTTCTACTCACAGCAGCCCTTACCGAACCCTGGAGCGGCCACCCCAGCCCCATGGGGGCAGAAGCATGCCTACAACCCCTGTGCTCACACGCAATGCCTACAGCAGCAGCCACTTACAGTAAGGGAGCTTTGGTTTAAGTGCCATGTCCATCTTGGGCAGCAGAAGAATAAAAGTGAATGGTGGTGAGAGGGCAAAGGGTCCTTTGCCGTGTGGCTTTTCCCCACAGCAGGGTCAGGCTCTCAAAATGTCTCTTCTGGGTATTGGAGGCACAGGGTTAATATCAGCCATCACCTTCTGGCACAGTCCTGGCCCAGCTTTGGGACATGCGAGTGAGGGCGTTCAGGTGAGCACAGACCCTGTCTGGGCAAAGAGCAGCACACACTAATGGGGGTCTGCAAAATTGGGAGCGAGATGGAAGCTGGCACGCAAATATTGCCTATCCAATCATGAAAGACTATAGGGGGTCATTTCCAGATAGGCACCTATAGGGAGCTTCAACAAGTAATGCTTGTTCAAAAGGTTTCTGTAAAATACTTATGAGATAGCCAGAATTTATCTTACATTTCCTTTGTAGCCTCTTTCTTTAACAAAGTGAGTCTTATGAAATTGTATTGTCTGTCAGCTAGCAGTGTCCCCACAAAAACTTGTTTGTGAGCTGACAGATGTCTGCTGTGGGTTACGTTCCTACAAGCCCCCTGAAAAAGTAAGGCAGAGGAGAGAGATCCCAGTTAGTGCCCTTGCTACGGGAAGAGAGCTGCAATGTGGGCTCACCTGTATTATCGGGCAGCTGAGAATCCATGCTGGGGAAGGAGAGATGCTGTAAATCTGACAATGTTATCAAGAGCTCACGGTTCATTTGGCTGGGGTAATGCAGGCTTGAGAGACAGAGCCACAGGAAACCCATCTTCTACGTTCTGCTCCTAGCTCAGTTACTTGTGCAGACTTTACCTACTTAAAAACTGAGCGTGCCCTCCTGTAAGTCATTACAAAATGTGAGTTTGTGAGCTTTGCTGCATGTATGCCTGACACAGATTAACCTTGCTCACCATGATAGATTTTTGAGAGTTCTACTATTGCAGCAAATCTAATGCTCAGCCAAGCTGAATTTCTTGCAATGCAGATATTCTATGTGGAAGATAAGGCTGGGTTTGTATTGTGCTTTGACTGGGGAGGTAGCAAGCCTGACTTGCCCATGCCTGCTCTCTCCAGCTCTGTGTGTACATTCACGTGTGACTGCCTTTAACCAACCTACGTCTGTGCTGTTTCAGGCCAGATGTTTCCCCGCACCACTGCCGGCAGCGCAGCGGAAGCCTGGAATCCCAAACCCACCTCCTGTCCGAGACGCCTGCTGAAAAGGCAGCCTTCACCCTCTCCAAGTCCCAGCGAAGCAGCAGCACAGAGATCCTTGATGATGGGTCGTCCTATACTAGCCAGTCAAGTGCAGAATATTACTGCGTGACACCTACTCCCAACCCATATTATACTACTCAGACACTTGACAACAGGACCAGGGGCCGAAGACGGTCAAAGAAACAAAACATTTCTGCTGCAAATTCAGGAAGCATGCCAAATCTTGCCCAGAAGGATGTCCGCAATGGTGTCTACCACAAAAGTCAGGAGCAGCCTTCCTCTAGTTACTATATTTCTGGATATTCCCCGTACACAGAATCTGACGTTTATTACAACGGAGGATATGTTTATGAGAGCGATACGGAGGGACAGTACAGCGTCAACCCTTCCTATCGCTCGTCGGCACATTACGGATACGACCGTTACAGGGAATTCAGGTCTTACCATGAGGATGAAGTGGACAGAGTACCGCACAACCCATACGCAACCCTAAGGCTTCCAAGGAAGCAAGTTGCTAAAACGGAGCATATAACCAAAAACATTCACAAGGCCTTAGTAGCAGAGCATCTCCGTGGTTGGTACCATCGTGCCTCCAGTCAAAAGGAACAGGGTCATAGCCTGCAGGCAGGCTTTGAGTCTGACAGAGGATCTCAAAGGAGCTTGGGCTTTGCTGGTCTGCAGGCACCATGCTCTCCTAGCAGTCGGGTGTCGTCTTTCTCTTCGGGTAATGTCTGATTTCTTCCATGCTGAGTGTTTTTGTAAGTCCCTGCTGTGCGTCAAATTCTGCCCCCCTCTGCTGCCTTCAAGTCAGCAGGATAGAAGCAAGGCTAGAGCTCTGTGCTGAAAGGTAGATGAGAAACCTGAATAGGATCTTGGTTTTCCATGCTCGGGAAGAAAGACTTGCTTGTTGCCTTCTCCTGTAGGTGAAAATGCCTTCTTCTCTTCGTAAGTGCAGTAGTCCAAAGCAGCACCAGAGCCGTACAGGTTTCAAACAGGCATGTTTACCAACTAGCAGCAACGTGTAAAACTCCATGCCATGTAAATGCATGTGCTGTGATGGCTTCCAAAACACAATACAATGAGCATCGCTGAATGGGTCAGAAAGTCTTTTTAAGAGATTCCCTAGCTCCAAAATACCACCCGCACAGTGCTTTCCTCCCTATGGGGCTTGTAAATTAGATTTTGTGTTGGCATTATCTGCTTGTGTGTCCTGCAGAAACCCATAGAGATCACTAATGGGAATTGTCTCATTTGTGTCAGCTGGTTTAGTTGGAGAAAGATCTAATTTGCTGTAACTTTTTTTTTAATTCCAGCATCTTCTGCAAATACTGCTGGGAACTGGCGAAACCCGCTTGCACTGGGACTTTCAGACTACGATACCTTGTCTCATTCCTCTTATGCCAGCTGTTACGGGAATGTTTATGGCAACCTTCCTTTGCAGGGCAGGTGAGTAGAATACATCAAGGTTTTCTACCCTTCCTCCTGCATTTCACAGGCTGTTAAAACTTCTGAGAAAGTCAGCTTGACTTCAGAGGGCCAGGACGAAGAGTAGTTATAAAATTGACTTTGTGAGAGCAAGTCATCTCTGCATGGAGTAGATTAGCTGTACCACCACTAACTGCACCACCGGTATTCAAGGCAGGGGGAAGCTGTGAGAGTGAAGGGTGAACTCGTTTGTTCGTGGAAGATCTTGCCCTCCCTGGTAGCTGCGATGCTCGGAGCAGCATTGCGGGCAGAGCACCCTCTGAGCCCCGTCCCTCTCGCCCCCAGTCACAGGAGGTCACCCCTGCGCCCCATCAGCAGTCCGGCAGGACACAGTCCTGTTGTGCTTCTGAAGCTGTGCTGATAAACTTTTGGAAAAACAAGGAAAGGAAACACCTCTCTTCAACCTCATGTCTCGAGTGCTGGCGTTCAAAGGCGATACCGCATCTGCCGAACGCATCTTGCTTGGCAGAGCTTACCCCAGGAACCGGGCGGGATGTGCTGCTGCGTGCGGAGCCACCCTGCTCGTGGGGGCTCTCCCCAGGGCTGCGGGCAGCCCAGGGCCTGCTCGGTCCTTGCAGAAATTCCTGCAACACTCTTGCTGCTTCTGCTTGGTGTTTTCGGTCTCTTCCCCCCGCTATTGTGCACCGGCTGTTTCCAGTGAGGGCAGAGACCTCCTGTCCAGGGGAACGGCTCTGCCCATGCAAATGCTGTCACGTTTAAGTACGCTTATGCTAAGCATAGCCAGCTGTAGTTAAGTACCCCAAGTCTGTGCCTACTGCTTCATGGGTTGCAGTTTGCACTTGCTGCCAGGCTGGCTGGTGTGAAATGACTGAATTTTTAATTTTGTTTGTTTTTATATAAATGAAAGTGTAAGAAAAGATGTAAAAGCTTCTGTTAGATCTGTGTTTCCAAGATAAATGCCATGGGCTTTTTTTATTGCAGTGATTTAAAAGTTCTACAGTAACAGTGTTTAAAAATACAGTTTCTACTAAATTCTTAACTTCCTATAATTGGGCTTTGAAAACTCTGCTTATTTTGGCAGCTTTATCTAAATGAGGTTTATTAGCTATTGATTTTCCGTATTCTGAATCACTTGTCTAATCGGTCATCTGTTTTATTTTCTATTTTAATGTGATTATGGCAAATGAGCAATCAATACGCCCTACAGCCTCGGCAATTTCGAGCAGCTGAAATCCTGCCGCACGCAATTTTACTAATTACAGCACAAAAGCTGGGCTTGCGTTTGGATCCGAATGGCGCTGGGGTGAACTCGCAGTAACCAGCATCACTTCAAGCCAAAGGGAGTTGCTTGGATCGGTGCAGCTCTCGGGGGCGACCCTCCGCTCTCGCTGATCCCTGATGTCTCTCTTGCAGAGCGTATGCGGAGTCGAGCCAGCTGGGCGGCGACGATGAGAGCCGGTTGGAAGAAGACTTGCACGGCAGCGAGCAGAGGTTATTCTGGCACGAGGATTCAAAGCCCGGGACGCTCGTGTAGGACCGCCTGCAGCCCTGCATTCGTACCCTTGCGTGCCTTGCACAAAATGCTGTGACTCCGAGGCAGATCTCGGGTGGAACTTCCAAACCAAACAGGAGAAGAAAAGCAGGCTGTTTTGCTGGGAAAGATTAAGTTCAGCATTAAGGGGGACTGTAGCAACATGACAAAGTCTTACCACGAATGGCGTTTCTTTCCGAATCCAGATAGCCTACACGAGCGAGGGCAAGCCACAGTTTAATCTATGACTAGATGCAGCACTTGGTTGAAGTATTTATATTTAGCAAGCACTTTTTTGGAAGATTGGAAGGTGTTGAAGGCAAACCTCAGAGAAAAAAAAAAAAATGTGAAAAGGAGACTCTTACGGAAAAACCAGGAATTCTAGGAGCACAAGTCTGGTGTCTGAAAGAAGAACTGAAAATTTATTCTGCCATGGCTTATGATGATCTGGGAGGACTTTCATAAGCTTATGAAGGATAGATACTGTGTGTGTGAGTGACGCAAAGGGTGATTTAATCAGTATTGGAACATTACTTGAAGGAAGGCTGGATTTTTTTTTTATGATGGAGGTTTGAATGCGTTTATCCATTTTTTGGGGTGGTGTTAAGAGTGTTAGCACCACAGGCAAGTTCTGGAAAGAAAAGAATTTGCTGACACAGTATGTCATATAAAACTGTAGGCGGTCGTGGATTTTGGAAACAGAAGCAGTAAACTTTGAACTCTCTTTTCCATGATAAAGTATAATTAATCACCTCCCATTTAATGACCTTTCCATGGTACAACTTCACTGTGCGGAGGAGTAGGCCAATTTTCACAGTGGCTGCATGGTGACCCCTGTTCATCAGGCGACGATTACATTTTGCATGGCCACAGCGAACCGAGGATCTGCAGTGGGGAGCTCCAGTGATCACATGGCGAATGATTTTATTGTAATGGCCAGTATTTTAAGGTGGATGCAAACACAAACAGCCGAGTGGGTGCCTTAAATGAGGGGCATTAGGATTGTACAGTGAGCCGCCTGAACTGCCAGGTGTGTTGCAGAGTCACTAAGTGACTTTTTTTTCACGAAACCATTTGTGCAGGAAAAAAGTGCGACTGCAGTCTTGACCTAAGAGGGATAAACCTACCTCACGTCATCCATCTGTAGGAACAAATTGGCATGGGTTATCTTGCGTGATTTCCGACGACTCGCTTGCATACGGTAAAATCTCTCTCGTTTCTCAGCTGTACTGTGCTTCAGGATTCCATAAATGGTGCTCTTGTTTTTTCTTTTATACAAAGAATTAGTTACTTCTTGTTCATATTGTGAATAGGAAAGTTTCTGATAAACTTTTTTGACGTTTTTTACCAGTATTCCAGAGCATGTAATATATACAGAAGGACACACTTGTTAAGCTGGTACTTAGTCGTTTGTATTATTAGAGTCACAATTTGGAATTAAACAAACAAAAACAAAATAAAAAATAACTTATTTCCTTGGTTTTGCATATTTGTATAGCCTTCTAGAAATGCGAAAGCTCTTTTTGCTTATTCTTTTACTACTTCTGAATTTTTTAGACCTATTATTTTGTATAGGTCAATAAACTAAAAAGTGTGCTTACCAAACCCACTTTGGCATTCCTCCTGTTTCTACTTGAGTGCTTGGAAAAGTGCAGTGTGTGTTATTTCAGGGCATTTAAAGTAAGAGAGGGTAAATCCACCGTGGTTTGATTTCTTTTGGTCTGTGCTGTCAGGTTGGGTGCGGAGGCTTTGGCTGCTGTGCAAATCCCCCAGCCTGGGGCAGGGGCATTGGCAGTAGCCATGCGATTGCTGGGGGAAGCTTGGCCTGGGGCAGTTCAGACCCTCCCAAAACACATCTGTGGGTGTGATGGCCTCTCCAGCACAGATGCCCTGTGGGAGCAGGAGCTGAGCCGGGCTTATGCAGCATCCTGGTGGGAGGGTTGCTCTCCCGGGACCTGCTGCCCAGCCTCAGCTCGGCAGTGATGCACAGACAGAGGTGGCCTCGTGTTTCTGGAAATACTTCTAGCTCATCTATCCTTGCACCTAAAAATAGCTACCACCTTTCCCGTTTGGAGCGTGGCTCTTGAGGTTTGAGTTGCTCATCTGGGTTCTCTTTTGAGTTTGCGCCCTCTGAGACTCCCACCTTTCTGGAAGAGCAGCTTGGCTTCTGGATGCACAACTGCTTTTGCACCCTGGTCACCAAGCAGTTGAGGTTATTCAGTCTCTCTCCTCTCTTCAGAGTTATTTGTCATTTCTTATTTTTTGTGGTGTCCGTAAGCTTCACTACCACCACTGAATTTTACACTTATTTCCAGGCTGCTGGTGAAAATTGGTATTAAGAAGAACTTGCAGGCATGCCCACTGAAGATACCCCCATATTGTCATACTTCTCCATTTCTCTGAGTAGTTTTCGAGGTTTGCCTGGTCACAAGTTCTTCATTCATTGAATCATGCTTGCTGCTGTTGTAAAACTTTGGTGTTTCGAGCAGGAAGCCAAGTGGTATGAAGTCCAATAACTTACCCAGAACTAATGGTATCGGTGCAGGCTGGCAGTTATTTATCAGCACTCTGAAAGCTTTTCATTTAAAAAAGGAAATGAGGTGTGTAACAAGGTCTGCACCCCATTTAAAGCGTTGTTTGCATTCCTTTATTTTAATGCTGTAGCCATTGAGTTTTCCATCGGCTTTTCCATTAGCATTCAGGATTTAGCTCAATCTAACACATCCATGTTGGCACAACGCTGGCACTTGGCCTGGCCTCCTGGCTTGCTTGGACAGGACCACGACGATTTTGGATGATGTTGCTGAGAAGATAGGAATCTGAGGTGGGTTTGGGTTGGGGAGGGTTTGTTATATTTGGGGACACTGGGCATAAAACCTCAAGGGCCAGAGTTCAGAGCCTGACTGCAGCTTCCAGTGAGCAAGAGCTAAGCTGCAGAGGAGCTGGAAATGGAAGAGCGGTAGCGTGGCAGGCGTAGCTCTTGTAACCCCTCTTGTCATTCTCCACATGCCTGGCCCTTCAAGAGCTGTGCTCTTAGAAACTTTCCTGAAGGGTGGAAGCTCAGAATGAAGGAGGAGGCCCAGAAGAGGAGAGAATAAGAAGATCCAACTTCTTTTTCTCAGACATTGCCTGGGGCAGGTAGCAAAGGGCTAGGGTCAGCCTGGGGTGGCATGGGGAAGGAGAGGGAGGGCACAAGGTCCCCGTGGGACCTCCTGCCCGTTGCCAAGAAGGGAGCTGGGGATGCTGTGCAGCTTGTGCAACACCTAGGGTTTGCCAGTTGTTTTGCCCCAGGACCCCTTCACTTTGCCTTTTGTGGACCTCTGGCTTTGCCCTGCGTTTCTGGAGCGATGTTTTGATGCGCTTGTACGACTGTTCCCAGGGGCCAGGTCTGTATAATGCAGCTGAAGAGGTAGTGAAGACATACTTGTCATTATGAGCATATTTATTCACAGTGAAAATACAAATCACCTGTGCTTTGCTTGAATGCCTGCTGCCCCTGTGTGTGCTTGCTGTTTAACCACAGCCTTTCCTCACCAGGATTACTGAGGACACCTAGTGACTGCCCAGCAGCATTGAGGAGAAGGGCCAGCCTGCCTCATACTCCTCTGAGACCCTTCCTGCCCCTTCCAGGTTGAAGAAATATTTAGAAATCCTTATTTAGTATGATCCAGAGCAAAGCCAAGAGGTGAAAGATGTGAAACACCCACAGGGTTCAATTTTACAGCGTCACAGGCGTGCATCTCCGTAAAAGGTGGAACGTGCTGCTCATGAGATGAAAGTGTGGAGGGGAAATGAAAGCCCATGTTAAACTGTACGTAATGGAGCATTTCGGAGTGCTTTTCAGTTGATGGATGAAGAAGAAAAACCAGTCCTTGCCAGGAATCCTTAAAAAGGCCTTAGGGAACTGTGCTAAAACAAGCTGTGCCTGATGTTTTTAATTGCTGCCTGCTTTTTCTCTGCTGTTTTGAATAGAAATACTCTGAGATGCAGGGAGGTGTCTCGAGCCCTGCGGGAGGCCGGTGTCTGCCATTCCCCCGGCACAGGGACTGGGCAGTGACCAGCCTCAGACCAGGAGTCCCTGCTCTGAGTGCAGGCAAATCTTTAAAGATCACAAATCTTTTCAAATTCACCCAAGTATACTTATGTGAAACTCATTGGCACATATGCAATGTGATCCTTGCAAGTTTCTGCTGACTTTTCCTCTATGGTCTTGGACTTGCTCAGCCTCAATGTGAGCCAGGTTGCAGCAGTGTTTTGTACACAGCAAGGATGCTTGGCCCCTGGGTGGGCAAGAAGCTTCCCCTGCGGCCCAGCCAGGCCTGCAGCTTGTAGGAAATCCTGTACGGGCTGAAGGTTTGCTCCATCTCCTGGGCTTTGGGGATTAATGCAGGAGGAGCTGCTTCTGCAGGCAGCTTCTGAGCCTGGGGAGAAGCTCCCAGTCACTGCGCTTGCCAGGCACTTTCTGGATAAGTTAACACCTCTGCTAGGAAGATTTCTGCCTTCTACACTATTCTTCAATTTCTTTTGTGCTTTTCTATCATATTTAATAAATTTCTAAGGTAGAAAGCTAAGACCTTCAGCTAGAGCAGGGCCTCACATAAATATTGAAAACTATCAAGTTAAAGCAAATAGGAGCTGACTTCTGTGTTTATTTAATGGTTATTAAGTCCAGTTATCTGTGTTTTACGGACTTTTTTTTCCCCTAGGGATCTTATGCCAGGGGAAAAACTCTGCGTTCTTTGGAATGTTTTATCTTGTTGGTAACAGAAACTTCCTGGTGGTTTTTCATATTACTCCTGCCACTTTTGTAGTTGTTTGAGATAAATACGGTAAGGAAAAAAAAAAAAATCTTACTTCACAAATGTGTGAAGACATAAACAGTTCTGTCTGCTTTTTCTCATTGTGCTGCGCTGGGCATTGTGTCTCTGCCTACTGCATCCCCTCCTCTTGCCCTTGCTGCTCTTGTGCTGAAGGCACCAGGCTGCCGACACCGACTGCGCAGCGAGCCCTGGGGTTGTTCCTCGGATCAGTCGGGGATAATCCGGCTTTCCAGTCGAGTGAAGCAATGACCATGGTATTTGTGTAGAGCAGGGGAAGGGGACTTACAGCTCTAATCTGGGGGCAGCCCACGTTTTCCTGCATAATGCAGCCCTCATTAGAACCAATTAGCAGTTGGATTTACATAATTTGGGTAACTCTGCATATATGGATGTTTGCTGTTTCATCACACAGTGAGAAAATGGACCTTCATCCTGGCATAGATGACCTTGCCAGGGGAAGGGATGAGGTTGCGCATGGTGTCTGTTCATGTTTTCAGGTATAAACTGTGTGATGGATTTTGCCATGGCTGGCATTTCCAGAAATGGTCCTTGCCCACACCGATGCGTGGTTGGTACTTTGGGGAATCTGGTCTGTCTCTAAACTGACCCCAGCATTGGGACCTGCAGAGTGGGACCTCAGGGTTGATCTCACCCTAGGCCTGGACAGAGGAAGAAGAGGCATTTGTATGTTTTCTGTATTGTCATCCACCCCTTTTCCCTCCTGTTTAACTCTTTGCTCCACCTGCCCTGTCCTGTCACAAACTGGCCAAGCGTCCTTGCATGCCAGGGCTGTGTGTCCGCAATGCCTGGCTGAGCTTTCCAAAGACGACACTTTCTCCCATTCCCAGCGTTGCTATGATGCCCACCCTACCAGCGGGTAAGGTCTGGTGTACAACCCCCTGTGTTCTCTGGCAGGACGTTCCCCTTCCCCCCATAACTATTAGAGTCAGGACCACATGGATCATCTCCCAGGGCAGGATTTATCATCAAAGACAATTACCCCACGCTCTGACGCAGCAAGTCAAACCTGATGTGATGCTTCTGGAAGAAGGGATGGTGTGAGTCGTGACCAGCACTGGTAGCCCAGGAGGACGCAGGACACAGATGTCAGGGCCTTCATGAAAGAGAAACAAGACGATTAATGAAGCAGCTCCTTGTCATCCATCCAATGTCATTATCCATGTCTGTCCCTCATGAAGGGAATCACTATAAATCCTTCAGCAAGTCCTTGACTGCAGAGGGATGTGCTCCATCTCCCAGGGCATCTCCCACCCATCTCAAGTGCAGCAGGCATGAGTCTCAATTTATATTTAATCATTAGAGTGTCATTGAAGAGCTGCAGATGGAGAGGAGTTTGCAGCCAGCTGGGGCTCAGCTGGAGTAACTCTAGAAGAAACCCTTCCACCTGTTCCTGGGCTGAGGTTAGGGAAGGACGTGCCTGGTGTGTGCATAATGAAATCGCTATGTGGCCTTGCCGGCATCACTGCCCGCAGGCACGTTTTAGTGGCAGGATGATACGAGGTAAGGGGCTGTGATAGGTTTGAACGCTATAAAATAAAGATACACCCTGTGTTTAATGTGAAGGGTGACATTGATTCCTAGAGTGACTCCATTTCTTATCGTATCTGATCTGGCTTGTGCTGATTTCAGCGTTTCATATAAATGTGGAGGCATTCGCTCATTCAAAAGGTTATGATGATGGCTGTCGCTCCTCCAAGAGTCCTTGGTATTGTATTATAACAGTTCTAATTTAATGCACCATTTGGAGGGAAGCTATAAATTTGGCTTCAAAGGGAGAGGACGTCTTAAAGTTTAGTTCTAGCTACTGGTTTTAGTGTGAGGCTTTTGTCACTCCTGAGACTCTGCCATGGAAACCCAGAGCATAGATAAATTATAAGAATAAAGGTAGAATTAATAGTAAATAATTGCTAAATCGTATACGCTGCCACAGACAGGTTCATATGCAGAGTTCATAGAGAATTAATGTCTTCTTCAAGAGTCTGAGCTTGTATATCTGATGCAAAGTACTGAATCTCTGAGCCTGGGCCTGTCTTGCACGCAGATTTGGAATAATAAGCCCTTGTTTACTAATCATAAATATTTAGGTAAATGCCCTGTGTAGTGCCCACGGGTAGTGTGCCAGTCAGCGCTGTGTCTGCCTGCCCTGCCTTGTGCTCCGGGCAAGCTGAGGCCATCAGACAGGAGCCAGCATTGCCCTGGGACAGCAGCGCGTCTCCGTCCCCAGGTGGTCCCTGGTGCTGGGGATTCCTGTCCCCCTCTGATGGCCATAACCACCCTCAGCTCTGTCCCAAACCAGGTGAAGCCACATCGGGGCAGCTCAGGGCACCTTTGGTTTTGCCCATTGGTAAAAAGTCCCAGGCAGAGCCGTAGCTCAGTCCTTGAAGTCGTGGTCAGACATTCACCATCCCCTCATGAATCGCCTGTTCCCCATAAAATAACAAATTTGCTCACGCTCTCTCAGACCCGTTTTCATTCACCACAGGCTGGTTCTCCTTTGCTTGGCAGCTGCTAGCACTGTGCTTTGGGGAGATGAGGCAACGAACCACCACCCAGAGATGCAAATGTTCAGGTATTTGGAAGTGCTTTACCAAGGTCGCATAAATAACAGGAGCTGGGAAAGTAATATACCAAGTTAGCAGAGACGTAACTAGTGCTCAGTGTTTCAGCGCTTTGCCCGTGATCGTGCTATAAATGATATCTGGGAGTAGAAACTCCCTCCTGCAGCCACAGACCTGCCTCTCTGTAAATGAGCACGGTGCAAGGAGGCATCGTGTGTCCTCTGACTGTGCTGGGGGTGCTGCTCCAGCCACCTTAAAATGTGGTCAGTAAAAACAAAAGCGTGTACGTATACACATATATATTGGCAAGGGGGATGGCGGGTGAGACGTAGATTGCTCATTGTCAAGCAAGCACAGAAACTCGTGATTTGAGGGTGAAATTTGGAAGATGTTTTGGCTCTGAATGGGGCAAACCTTTGCCCCGGGTTGGCCCAGACCCCCAGGACCAGCTCAGTTATGTTCAGTGTCATTCCCAGCCCCCCACCAGCGAAATGTCACTGTCAACATTCATCTGTGGAGCTGTCTCCTGCCCCAAAATCACGGGGTTCTGGATGAACTTTTTAAAATGGTTTAAAATAGTTGAAATGGTTTAGAAGTCCATCAGCTAATCACTTAACCCTTCTTGATGCAAACCAAGGCATACCCATTGGACTCGCCCATGCTTTTCCCTGTGGGATTGCTTTGGTCACACCAGTGGGGGGGGGGGGAATCAGCACCCTGCCCCAGGCTGAAATTTTGTCTCAATTTCTGACATGACTGGAGTCCCCTCCATCACGGTCCCCCTTTCTCCCTACACATGTTAATGTCATCTTTTCCCTGTAATAAGGAATGTGGATGATGACAGAGGCGATTTCCTACTGCATAGGGAGGACCCAGTGTAGCTGCTCTCAGACTTCTTTGAAAATGGAAACTAAAAAAAAAAAAAAAAAAAGAAAAAATCACTATATTCTTTTTTTGGGGCCAAATTAGAGGCATCCAGGTCCCACTGAAACAGAAGAGATAGCTCCGCTTGCTCCTCTTGGAGGCAAAGGAGGCCACCAGACCTTGACGTGGTGAAATGCTGTGACTCGGAGACAGCAGGGGCGAGGGGCTCACGGCCCCGTCCCCCTGCTCCATCCCATCCCCGTGCCAGCCCCTGCTGTGCCTGCCACTTCACGTGGGGGCTTGACTTTGCAGCTCCCTGTCAAGCGACTTGGGCAAATACTTCGAAAGTCAGATGTCCTTATTCTATTTAAGCAACAAACTTAATCTGATATATTTATATCTGTAACAGTTTGGAGGGGTGGTGTTTGTTTGGTTTTTTTTTTCTCCCAAGATGATCCCTGGTGTTTTTCCCACAGGGTGTCTCTCTATGATTGCTCTTGTTACTTAGCGGTTGTTATTGTTAAGAACCCATCATCTGACCCTTTATAATCCCCCTATTGCATTACACTGCACTGCTGAACATGCTTGGTGTATGCTACTGTTTGTCAATTTTAGACTGCCCCATCAAGCCTACGAGTTTCTTAAAAGCAATGCAAGGTTATGTTACACAGGCACATTCTCCGACTCGTTCCAGTTAATGCCTTGGCACTTGGAAATGCCATGGATTGGTAATAGAGGGGAATAAATGTGTGGGGTTTATAAGCAAAAAAAATGAAAGCCAACATTATGGAAATTGCTCTCAAGCATTTGGCATCACCATGTGTCCCATCAATTACCTTAAAAATAGAACACATTTTAGGCACTTGAAGCATGGTGTGATGGCCTGCTTCGCGTCAAATGGTGACACAGGGTTCGGCCCTGCTTGATGTTTGAGTTAAAAACTTGTCAACCCTTTCGCTTTCAAGAGAGAGTGGTTGGATGTTTTGAAGAAAATGCACAAATGAGAAAAAGCAATGAAGTGAAACAAGCCTGCCCAAGAGCCTGCTGGGTTTCACGCAAGAGTTCATCCATACGCGAGTACCTGGCTTAGAAACACTAAGCGGTAAGTACGAACTGTTGATTACCAAGGGCAGACCTTTTCTTCTACCAGTTTGTTCCCGAAGTGCCTTTATTTAACACTTGTTAGGTACCTACTTAGCGTGAATTTTGAGCTGCTACCCATAGGGATCGCTTTGTGATCACTGTGGGTACCTCTTGTCTTCTGCTTCTGCTTCGAGCGCAGCTGCTGGCACGGCTCCCTGCCGGTTGGTAACGGAGCACCTCGTGCAGCAGTTTATTAGTCCGGGGATTCCTGAGCAAGCGTCAAATTGGTGTAAAAATAGCAAGGGCTACCAATGGAACTGGCTTTCCTTCTTAATGAAGGTTGAGGAATGAGTGATTATTTTGGAAAGCTCCAAAGGAAATACCCACAAATGTTATTGGGAAGAAGATGGGAGTTCTGCCTTGGAAAAGACCTCTAGATTTGGCTGTGAGTGTGTTCCCAGCCTGGAGGGTGGTGTTTGTTGCCTTAATGTGCTGTTCCCAGCGCACCGAAATGCGAAGCGACATATTAGAAAAGGAAGTGAATCCTGAACTCAAGGTGATTTATGGAGGAGAGACCTAAAGTAGGCAAAATGTGATACCCACCTTGGAAATCTGTGGGATTAGCACCCGTGCCACCAGGAGAGGTGTCACCAGGCAGCCCTTTGCTCTGCCTCTGACAGAGAAGGTATTGCTCCCAGAAATATAATGTTTCCTAATTGTGGTATCAACAAATGATATATTTCTATTTAGAAGAAAATCTGCTTTTCAAATACTTGATAGTGTTCTCAGTACCCCTCTTTTTTTTCTAGAGAGGACTTTGTGGGTTTGACCCTACTTAACTTAGCAGATCTGACAAGACCATGGCCCAAGATGGCCTGGCTGAAGATCATGGAAATACAAGAAGGTGGCCAAGGGCTTTATTTACAGGCAAGAAATTCACAGGCGATAAGGAACCACTGAATAGACAGCTTCTGTGACCCAAACAGCATCGTTTGGGAGAATAACATACCAGCTACTGAAGAGCATTGATTTATTTGATAACATCAGGAAACCATTTATGGACTCTATTATGGACAGCAATCGCTGGGGATTGAAACTGCTAGACCAGATAGATTGATGTGTGGGTCTGCTGTTGTGCTTGCTACTGCATAATATAAAATAAGGATGTCCCCTGAAATACCAAAGGGGCAAACGAAGCCATTACGTTCCTTGGCTTGGGTTTTTGTTGTTGTTTTTTCCTTTACCACCACTTTCTTTCTCAAATCTTTGACCTCTTCCCTCCTGTGTAACAGTGTTAATTAAATGAGGACCTTTGGACAATGGCTCTTTAATAGAGGTTAACAGGGCTTTGAATACCGTGTTTCTTGTTACAAACCACAGCAAAGGGAGACCATCGTCATGCAGAGACTATTTTGCTGCTGGTAGATTCCAGCAGAGCGTGGTTGAGACTGGAACGAGAAATATGGCTTGAAAATCAGTAGGGCTTGGTTTCACAGCCTCTCGTCTGAGGTTTCCTTCCTATGAAAGATTCATTCACAGTTGCAAGGTGAGCATTTGATTTGATACCGCCTGCAAAGAATATTTGGAATTATGAGAGGAAATCTTCCTAATCCAATGGACGGTCCAAACTGTAGTGGAGTAGCCCATGCTACTCTGCTTTTCCAAAGCATCCATGAGCACAGTGGTGTTGGAGATGTGGCTTTCTGGTTTGCTGTGTAAATTTAGAAGCCTATGAAATATTTTGAACAAAGAAGAAGATACTTCTTACCTAGAATGGACACTTAATGGAAAAAAAAGGATTTCAGGTAATCTTCTATCGTTACATCAGTTCTATGAATATTAGCAAATTAAATCTTTGTAGTTGCTTATTAATTCTGTGAAAAAAAAAAAAAGGTAAAAAGTAGGAGAAGGCTGTACCTGACATGAACTGTCAGCCAAGATCTGTTGACAGTGCGAATAAAGCCCATGATAGAGACAGGCCAGTCAAGAAACAGGGCATTGGCATTGCCCCTGGGCAGACTGGGCGGGAGCCGGGCATGGGTGTGCTGTGGGAAATGCTGTGGGGAAATGCTCCCTATGGGACCACTCAGGCTGGTTCAAGGGGCTGCTGTCCATCCCCACAAGGACCCCTGCCCCCAAGCACAGGGTGTGTGTTGTACCAACTTTTCACCTGCCATTTTTCCATCTTGGAGGATTTTACCTTAACCAGGATCTGGCATTTGGGAGAGCTCATCAACTGCGCGACAGCTGCCCTCACACCAAAACCACCTGCGATATTCAGCCAGGGTTTAGACCCGGCTAAATGCAGCAAAGAGCCCGCAGTCCCCAGCCCTTTTGAGATATCCAAGACATTACGGACACAGAGACGTTGTGCGGATCCTTCCCACGGTGCAGAATTTCACCCGCACACCTCGCAGGTACCACTAATGTCACTCCAGCCGCCTACGGCGATTCGAGCACAGGCCGAAGCACTGGAAGGCGCAGTGCCCCAGGAATCCTCTAGAAAATGGCCATCTCCCACCTCACTCAATGGGGGATGCACCAGCTGCACTGAAATGTCAGAAGGGTTTGCACAGCTGACGGGTTGCTGAAAATGGAGCATGGCAGCATCACCATAAATTCTCTTTATCCAGCCAAGTGCAGCTTAATATAGACTTAGCTGCACGGTCTGTCTCCCACACTGAGACCGAGAGCTGCCACAGCTCATGACCAAAACATGAAGTTGTTGATCTAACCAAGTGAACTGTGGCTAGTGAGGAAAAAAAAAAAAACCAAAACCAAACCCAACCTTTGAAATTTATCTTTCTCTTTAGGTTTAAAAAGCAATAGAGGAAGGAGGGAAGAAAGAAAATGTCTGAACTCAGCCAAAATTCTGACGAAGAAGTGTGTCCTGAGGACATCGATGAAGATGAAATCCTGGCAAACCTGTCCCCAGAGGAGCTAAAGGAGCTGCAGTGTGAGATGGAAGTCATGGCCCCAGACCCCGAAGTCCCAACTGGGATGATACAGCGGGATCAGACAGAGAAACCCCCCACGGGGAGCTTCGACCACAGGTCCCTGGTTGACTACCTGTACTGGCAGAAGGCATCCCGACGCATGCTCGAGGACGAGAGAGTTCCCGTCACCCTCTTGCCCTCTGAGGTAACAAGAAAAAATCACAAATATTTATTATGCATCTGCTGTGGGATCTGTTTTATAGCTTTAATACCTTAACCTGCCTCTGCTTCCATCCCTTACGTAAGATACAGTACAAATTTAAATTCATCCTAAAAGCCTCAGCAACGTCGGGACCTAGCTTGGACTGACGTCAGGGTTAGTAATTTTTTAATTGCTTTTCCTGAATACTTACTTAAGCTTTTTAATATAAGAAAATCCTAATTCTGCTTCATTAAAGCAAATTATTGCCAAATTGTCATTAAATCAGTTCAGAGGATGCAGCTCAAATTTGTTTGACTTTGCCTATGGAACAACACCATATTGCTTTTCCATAACAGACTATGTTAATTGTACATATTAAACTAATTAATTGACAGAATTTAACATTGTACTGGACAAAACCCCAAACCACTGCATTTTAGCAATGCAAAACATTCACTAATGCCCCAGCATGCAGACTCCATGAACTAGTCCAACCCTTTTCAGTACAGTACTCAAATTTATTCTACCATCCCTATGAGTTTGAAATACAGTTACAGTCACACTTAGATATTTTTCAGGATGAGGGCCACACTTAAAATTAGGTTAACAGAATGGAAATTTGCCCAGGTGAAACACATCCATACTTGAACCCAAGTGAATTTGAGGTAACTGATTTTTTTTTTTTTTTTTTTTTAATGCTAATACACAGTAACAGCACAGTACCTCACGGGCTTCCCAGGGCAGGTTTCATGGCCTGCCCCTGGAGAGGGGGGGGAAATATGTGGGGTTTTTCCCTCCTGCAATGCTCTTACCCTCAAAGAAACAATCTTTTTTAACAATTCTGAGGTTAAATCTGGAATTTGAGTGTAGGGCTGTCTGCCGCATTCACAACTGATTAGGCCATCCCCATACTAAACCCATCCACTACCACAGCATGTAGGAACCACAGCCCCGAGGGCAGAAGTGACTTTGTGACCATTTTGTCTGGCTTTCAGTGAAGCACAAGCCGTGACGCTGCCCTGCCTGAACTAGTGCAAACCTTTTAGGATAATATCTTGATCTTTATTAGAGCTTTATCAGCATTTCTCAGTGATGGAGGATCCCCTGCAAAAAGATACTTGAAAAAAAATCTCAGCTAGGAGGGTCTCTGGAGATAGTAGAAGTTTGCAACTGATTTTATTTTGCTGCTAGAAGCCCCACTGCCTTGCCACCACCTGTGTGCAGAGTCCAGTTTCCTACCTCTGGACTCAAAATAAAACTGAACTAGTATTTTGCCTTGCCTTCACTAACAAGCTGCTTTAACTGGGATGCTCTGGCAGGTTCCAGCGCATCCAGGCGGCCTCATGGTCTCATGTGCTGGGTGACTGCATGGTTGTTACCGTGTGCCCTCTTCACTCCTCCCCGGGCTGAGCACACGGTCAGTGGTTAGCACAGATTTCCAGTGGTTTGCCACATACGAAATAAACCTTCTCGTTTGTCAATGAAACGATAAAAATGACACAAAATCCAGAAGCAGACTTTGGATCAGAGACTGTTAACCCCCAGAAGGGTTCAAGGAATCACTTTAACATAGCATTAAATATGTACAGGATTTAATTGCCAGTATTAATTTAATGGGCAAAGATGAGAAACTGGTTTGCAGCCACTTTAAGAGCAATCGTTCCCGTGTTCCCAAGCAAGCCAGCACAGCCCCAAAGTACAGGCAATGACACCTTTAAGGATTATTCTATAACACGTGGGCACAGAGGTATCTAAACCCAGCTGCTACGTTGTTTGTTTGAGCAGGAATTTAATGTAACAAAGCTGTGTTCAATTATTTCAGCTGTGAGGTTTTGTCTTCCTCAGAGAAGCGCTGTGGAGGAGACGGCAGGGAAGGGCGGCAGCGGCGGCGAGGCGGCCAGCGGGAGGGTGCCAGGAGCAGAGGGAAAAGAGAGACATTACAAAAACGAGCACTTGTCCAACTCGGGAATGCAATTTGGGGAGACAGACAGAGGTGGAAGTGATAAAGGGAGAGAGGAGGAGGAGGAGGAGGAGGAGGAGGAAGAAGAAACAGAGGAGGAAGAGGAAGATGATGACGAAGAGGAGGAAGAGGAAGATGAGACTGAATTGGAAACAAAGGAGACTTACACCAATGAGAACCATCACAGTGATCAGATAAGTAAGAAACCAGGTACAGAATCAGGAGAAACCACAGAAAAGCCAAATGAAAATGAAAAGAAAGTGTCAAAATTAAACATCCCCAAAAAGTTAGCACTGGATACCAGCTTCATGAAGCTAAGTGCCAGGCCATCAGGAAATCAAACCAATTTAGAAGACAGTTTGGAGAAAGTCCGAAAAAACAACCCGGATGTGAAAGAGCTCAACCTGAACAACATAGAAAACATCCCCAAAGAAATGCTGATAGACTTTGTCAATGCCATGAAAAAGAATAAGAACATAAAAACGTTCAGCTTGGCCAACGTGGGGGCCGACGACAACGTAGCGTTCGCGCTGGCTAACATGCTGCGGGAGAACAGGAGCATCACCACGTTGAACATCGATTCCAACTGCATCTCTGGCAAAGGGATCGTCGCTATCATGAGGTGCCTGCAGTACAACGAGACGCTGACGGAGCTCCGCTTTCACAACCAGCGGAGCATGCTGGGCCACCAGGCAGAAATGGAGATCGCCAGGCTGCTGAAAGCCAACCCCACCCTCCTTAAAATGGGGTACCACTTCGAACTGCCGGGGCCCAGGATGGTGGTGACCAACCTGCTCAGCAGAAACCTGGACAAGCAGAGGCAAAAAAGGCAAGAGGAGCAGAGGCAGCAGCAAATGAAAGAGCAGCGGGAGTTGATAGCGATGCTGGAAAATGGACTTGGGTTGCCTCCCGGGATGTGGGAAATGCTGGGGGGACCGCTGCCCCAGCCGAGGATGCACGAACCCCCGCAAGCCCCAAAACCGCCCGTCCCTGAGGCTGTGTCTCTGAGCAAAAGGCAGGAGAGCGCAAGGCAGCCGGCCCCTGAGCAGCCGCACAGAGAGGAGCCCGTCAGCTTCAGAGTGGTCAAGCTGAAGAAGATTCAACGCAAACCCGCCGTGCCGGAGTACGTGGAACCCGCCGAGAAAACCAACCTCAGAGATGTCATCAAAACGCTTAAACCTGTTCCCAGGAGGAGGCCGCCTCCCCTCGTCGAAATAACCCCCAGAGATCAGCTCCTAAATGATATTCGTCAGAGCAACGTTGCTTATCTTAAACCGGTAAGTGCTTAGCGATGGCGGTGAGGGGAGGGCGTCACGTTCACCCAGTGCGCTTGGAGCTGCCATTAGAAGGGTCGGCCGTTCGGCGGGGCTCGCAAATGCACCCGCGTGATGGTTATCGTTGTCCTTTTGCATCAGGCTGCCATTCCCGGGATGCAGGCGGTGGTTTCCCCTGGCAGCACTAAGGTACAGCTCGCACAGAGAAGTGACAGCAAGCGCCGAGGCTGCAGCCTCGCACATCCCTGTCAGCATCCATACAGGTGAAAGAAAGGAAATTCTATCAGGAGGTAAAGAAAACCACAGAAATACAACGTTAGTATACTATAATGGTGTATTAGTTATGACAGGCAAATGCTATTATAAGATGTTTGCTTCAGGAAAGCAAGAGGTATTATTTTTCACATTAGTCTGCCCTCAGTCCCCCATAAAATCTAGGTTTTCTCTTGCCAAGCAGCCCTGTTTTTCTTTAGCTCTCACTTTACGCAAGAAAGCACCATCACTTGGCCCATTTGATAAAGGGTGAACTGGAACACTGGCAGCAAAATAAATTACCCAGGATCACTTAAGAAACTGCACAGGGGCAGGAGCTGGGTTTCCAGTAACTCACTGGCCCCGCTCCCCTGCCTCCGCTTCCCCCGCGTTGGGTGCCCAGGCCCCCGGGCTGGTGGCCGTGAGAACCGGTGCCCCTTCAGCACTGCCACAAACCTGCTGGGCAACGAGAAGGGGCTGTGGTACAGTCGTGGTCCAGGACTGCCTTTGCTTGGTCTGGTTTAAATGACATTAAAAGCTTTAGTGTGAGGGGGAAGTCCCAAACTGTGATAAAGCTGCCTCTTGGTGATGCTCTTACCTGGGTACCAAATTCATGGGCCACTTCTCAAAGTGCTGGCCACCAGATTTAACATTTTGCCTTCCTGAAATGTTATGTTTCTTTGCATTGTACCATTATTCAGGAAATACTAAAAGCTGACTGATCTGTTTGTAGCTAGTGGTGTGGATGCCTCTGTGTTGCTAAGGCTAGAGGAAGAGGACAGGAAATCCTTTGCAATTAAAAATGGTCGAGTAGTATTTTGTGATTCATGTTTTGTTTAATATTGGCATTTTTATATAGTGGGCCACATTTTACTTTCATTTATACCTACACAGAAATAACTATTCCCTCAGTAATTCCAGAGAGAGTAGTTTGTCCTGAAATTTTGGCAGGGGCAGGTCCTGCAGTGACCCTGGTCCAGGTTTAACGTGAACGTTCTGGCCCCAAACCAAGTTTTGGGGCTGCGGTTTCTACTGCCCGGCCTGACTTGGCTGCAGCCAGGGCCTCTCCTCAGGGCATTGCTGGCCTTTCTAGGCCAGTCTAGGTTTTGCATTTCGGTGCCGTGTCTAAGATGACAAGACCTGCTCTTGTAAAGGTCACGGTTTATCCGTACCGGCTCAGACCGTGCTCGGGGTGGCAAGTTGGTCCCACATTGCCGTGGGATCTGCTGCCTCCCCTCCTCTCAGGAAGGCGGAGGATGCTGACACTGGAGCTCCAGTGGGCACAGTAATGATTAAGAAACCCGGGTGCTGCTGGATGCCAGGGAGCAATAGTGAACCCCAGCCGTTCCCCCCAAAATCCTTGGGAGGTTTTTATAAATGAGGGCTGTGGGGTTTGGTGTGGAGGGATCAATTCATGTTGCATCCTAAATGGGCCAGATAACAATTGCTATCATAGCCCAGGGAAAGGTGAAGCAATGGACAAGTTTTGGGGTTGTTTTTTGCTTGGTATTTTTGGGTTGGTTTTGGTTGGTGGTTTTTTTTTTTTTTGGTCCACTGTCATTGGGCCAAAGGGCTTGCATTTGGGGCATTAGGGTTTTATTCTCACCTGCCTGTGTGATCTTGGTAACTCCTTATTTGCCTCGATATCCTCGGCTTCATCTCTAAAATTGGGTTTTACTGCTTGAGCTGAGCTGCGTGTTTGTTTGCTCCGTGGCGGGACTTGCAAATTGATTTCCTGGGCATTAAGAATCGCAAACAGCAAGTGGGCAATTGCAAACAAAAGAAATTCCCAACCAGAGCTCCTTAGAGCTCCCAGCTGCTGTATTTTTGATCTTTTCACAGTTTCTGAAGGTTTGTATTAAATTAAACGGGTTTGGGAAATAAGACTGAGAAATTTCCTCCTGCTAATACTTACTGTCCTTGTCCAGGTGCCACTGCCAAAGCAGCTGGAGTGAGTGACCGGACTGACCGGAAGAAAACAACTTGGAATAAAGACTATTCAAGTCTTGCTTACAACTGTTTCAGCAGATGTTTTCTGCAGAACGCAGGTGGTATATATGACTCTTTGGGAACAAAGCTTGCGATACACACTTTTGTAAGTGTGGTGAAAACGGCTGGCATGGGAAAAGTCAGCGCTAAGCGTTTCCATCAGGTATCAAACAATCCCGGTGCCATCTGTCTGCCAAGAGGATTTGAGGCTCCAGTTTGTTGTGGGAGGATTTTTCTCAGAGGCATCAATAACCTTGTCTTTCTAGTTTGTCAGCAAACTATTTTGCTTCCACGTTGTCCTTCTGCTGCCGGATTCTGCAGGAACATGCTGTGCTTTATTTTATCTTTCTTTTCACACACATGCTCCTTTATTATTCTCTTTGTCCATGAGAAATGTCTCTGGTTTCCATGTATACAGCTTCATTTTTTAGGCTAAGGAAACAGAAATGAAATAAAGCTCTCTCCGTAAGGTGTGTGCAGCACTTCCATGGCTAATGAGACGCTCACAGAACAGAACGACCACTCTGGTATATCAAACCCCTCACCTTGATGGTTTCAAGCCACCTTTAGTTGGTATTGTACCTGGTCAGCATATAAAAGATGATGCCATGCTCTATTTTGAGAGCTGTAATCTTCATTCCCCACTATTCACCTCTGTCCGTGATGTAATCCTTAATTACAGCCACCTCAGAGCGCACTGAAATGCCCTTTCAGGTCTCTCTCCACACCGCTCTGAAGCAGCGGGAAGATGAGCCCTACCCCTGTCTTCTCCAGGGGTTTAAGAACCTCATCATTACTCCTGGCAGGGGGGATGAATAGCACACGCCTCACCCCTAGCAGGGCTGGATACGGTGGGTTTAAACCTGCATATACACAACTTAGTTTTTCCTTAATACTGCCGTGAAATTTTTTCTCTTCCCCTTTTTTAATCACATTAGATTTTTTTTTTTTTTTTTTTTTTGCTGCAAGCCTTTTTTGTAAAGCAGCTACAGGTAAATCACAGTCTTGTGGAACACACAAGAGACACTTCATTCTGGGCAGGTTGTTTGTTTTGGGTGTTTTTTTTGTTTGTTTTTTTTTTTTTTTTTTTTTTTTTCATGAAAGCCATGTAAAGCTATAAGGCATGAGGCAAGAACAAAACCTTTCCCCTTGCTAACATACAGCTCCCCTGCCTTCCTGTGGCTGATACCCTTGCGCAGAAGGCACAGCTCTGCAGCTCCTGGCAGGGTTTCTATCAGGCGAGCTTCTCCTTGCTCCTGCCTGTACCTCTTAGCTACCTTCCCCAGGCAGCTAAATCCCAGTCCTACCCTGCTCCCCCTGCCCACATTTATTTAATAGCTGTAGCATCAGCAATGTCCAGGACCTCTTTGAATCCAAGGTAGCCTTCACCATCATTAGTTCCAAGTTTTCATTTATCCAGGTGCTTTTTGTATCTATCACTTGGTCTCTTTCAATTCTCCATCTTCCAAACTTGTAAAGCTCCTTCTCAGCTCTGCTTCTGTCTGCAATTGTAACACCACAGACTTGGGAAACCTGGCTGATGTATTGCTTAAGACATAGCAAGTAGTTTTTAAGTATGACCTAAGGGGGAGGGAAGAGCTATTTCTGTATGGCAGACACATAAAAAAGGAAGTAACATTTTCATTGCCCCCGTTTCATACAGCCCTCTCTTTTTGTAAAGGACAGAAGTAGGAAAAAGAAGGAACTTGGTACTTTTAACCAAGCCCTCACGTGGAGCGGGGCACCAAGTGACAAGTGCAAAAGGCAACTCACCCAGAAGCTCTTGGAGCTGCTCCCCGTGCTGATTCAAGGCCAGGCTAGAGCAGCTAAGGCTTCAGCAGTTAGGACAGGGAGTAACAGAGGAAAATAAAATACAGTGGTTTACAATCTACAAGTCAAGCTCCCAGGCAGAAATTACTGCTCCACCCAGAAGCAGCTGGCACGTATTACCAGGGTACAGGCAGCAGGACCTGTGAAGACCTGCTCTGATCCTTGTTCACCCCACTGAGCAAGCTCTGGAGCGATCGCAGGCAGAGGGAGGCAGCCAGATACACAGCCTGTGCTGCTAGTCTGACTGCAGCAGAGCTGGCTTCCTAGCCCTGCTGAAGGCACAGATCCCTGTAATCTTAGAAGCAAAAATCCTTCCTAGGTAATTAAAAGAAATTTAAAATCCCAGTAGAGTTATGTAAGAGACTGCACAAACAGCATGAACAAATGCTGGAGTACTCCAACCTCTGTCAAGAAGCCTTTGTAAGGATGCAAGAGCAAGGCTGTAACATTCCTGCAGCTCAGAGGTCCCTCTTGCCTCAACAAAATTCATACAGATGCAGAGCGTTCAAAGCCAGCAGCTCATCGCAAGCAAGGTGACAGCAGATCTCCCCACCACCACTCCAGGGATTCCACCCCCCACAGAAACAGAGACAAGCTCAAAGTTCCAGCCACTCTTCCCAACCTGAAATAAACGCACTCAGTAATCACCATGGGAGTTTATTTTTCTTCATAACTGTGCGGTTTTTAAAATTCTACAGTAATGATGAAGTCATAGGCTACTACGTTCTTTAAGTGTGGAAACAGTTTTCAAAAAACAAAGACCATGCGCTACGAGTGAGGAACAGGCCATTGACTCTTCAGCTGGAATATACAGACATTTTCAATAAATACTGATCACTTTAACACTTAAATGGAATGACATGTTCAAATTTCTACACAGCCCACTATGAAAACAGCATGGTAAGTTACATAAAAGCTTCAACTTTAAGGATCCTTGCTTTTTTGTTAACTTTAATTACTCTGTTAGAAAAGAAAAATGCAAGAATATTTGAAATGGAGTGTCACCTGGACAACTTTTCACCCCCCCACTATTCTTGGTAAGCTCCTGTTATATCAAGATAATTCAGAGCTGGCAGTTAAGTTAAAATATATATAAAAGAATCCCACAAACCAGTTTTGGGAGTTGTTACAGGCAAATATCTTCATGAATTTGGAATGGGTTTTCAAAAACTGTATCTTGACATTTATTGCTTTTACTTGTAAACCTGAAATCCAGTTTATTCCTTTGAAGAGTGCCAGAAGTAGAGAGTCAGTGAGATGCATGTTTTACTTATATCTTTGCATTCTGGTTAAGAAGAAAGAAAAAGATGACCTTCGCTCGAGAACACACATACACCTCCATCTACAAAACAGCCTATACAGACTAAAGCAGAACAAGGTAAGTCCTAAAGTAGCAGTATTTAAAAACATCAATAGGGTAGAAACCTATCTCATCCAATGTATCTGAAAACTTTTTTTCCTCCCATGCTTGGCCATAAGCTTAGCTGGTTTGCAAGGAAGTTTGGTTCTCCTGCAGAGAGGAGCAGTTTCTATAGATCAAGATTTCAGAGAGAACAGAGGTGCATGTTACTGGAACTGACAGAGGCACAGTGCCATATATATTCTTCATGCTTCGATCTATTTAGACTGTTTCCTGCTGCTAAAGGAGGAATGTGAGGTGAGGACAGGAACCCAGATTTGTTACAAGTATTGCACAGTTTTACTGCGTGCCCGTTTAAGCTAGCAACGTGGTCTCAATACAGACCACTCAAGGTGAGGGACTTGGAGGATGCAAGAGATACCCACTCTCGATACATTCCAGCTCACCTTGAACGCTGCCAGCCTGGTGCTACCCAGCATCAACTGACTAAACTGCCGCCTTGTAGACCTGTGATGAAAGGGGAGTTACTTTTAACAGACAAATTTGCTACACGACAGTTTGAGAGACTGCATTCCATAGGTTTCCATCTCTTCTTCCTCTATCCCCCAGAAGAGACAAGCAAACACATTTAAGTTAGTATGTATTTGTGTAAACACCAGAACATTTTGCTATACAATAGAAAAAAAGTTGCTGCTCTTATATTCTTAGAGAAGCCCTGAAGATCTTGGAATACCTGTATCCTGCAACTAATAATCTGTACCACGTGCATTTCCTGGTTTGTACACAAACTGAAAGCAAGCTTGAACAATAGTAAATAGCAACTACACTCCTGCAACAGGTAAAAATGCCACGTTGCAGCTGCTTACTCCTTCACTTTAGATATGTAGTCGGCCAGTTTGTTGATACTATCCTCTTGCTGTTCTAGAGCATCCAGTATGATGCCCATCGGGGTCTTCTTCAAGCCTATTCCTTCCATCTTGTTCTCCAGCTTGTTCTTTATGTTCCGGAGCCTCAGAGAAGCATGGACAAACATCACTGCATGACAGAAACACACTTATTAGTTGCTAATGCCCAAGGAATGCATAGTTCCTGCAGTATTCATCTTAAGACACACTCCAATGCCATGACATCACTGGAAGATGATGAAGTCACAGTGACTGCTTATGTAACAGCAGGTACCCATTTAATAACAACATTAAAGATGGCTTGTGCTGTTTTGTGTGTCCCCTTCCCCCCACTTTTGTTTTGGGATCATTTAAATAGAGATAGCAAAGGCAACAGCTAATTTATATTCTGCAGACTTATTTGAGAAAGCTTAACTCATGTGCCTCTAGTGCCCCAGAGAAGAGGAAAAATACTTACAGAGGAGAGGAAGTGTGATCCCAAACATGAACACCATGACATCTCCCAGGTAGGAGATCAAGAAGTAGCTAGACAGCATGATGACCACTACAAATGTGGTTGGGTACTGCTTCTTCAGCCTGCGGAGTATATCCTTGTTGTGCGATACCCACACAAACCCCATGAACATCAGCACTACCACGGTACCGCCAATAAGCATATTCAGGGGACTCAGAAATCTGGAGAGGAGAGGAAAAAAAGGTGTCCTGTTTCAGAGCCTTCATGACTTGTGTCCCTACAGCAAACATCTAGCTCACTGGTAACTTGTTACTAGGGAGGGAAGGCATTCAGAAATCAGTTGTTGCTCTCAAGACCTTTATCAACCTCTGATTTTTAGGCAGAGGCTAAATAAAGCAACAAGTACAACTGAACAAGCAACCCTTAGCAATGAATTTAGACAATCTTTATGTTCTCTTCCTGAGCATAGCTTGGGCTAATGAGAGTTTCTGCAGCACCTCATTGATAGAAGCACTTACGACTGGGAACCCTCCTACCTGTGCAACCACCACATTCACTCCTTATCAGATCCAGAGTGGGCAAGTCCCAAGAGCAGAAGGAGCGAACAGTCAGGTGCCCAAGGGATTGATCTTTTCCCTACACATGACCAAAACCAGGTTCAGCCTAAGCTTCCAGATGAACTAGCTTTTCATATTATCTTGTCTTGTCTTGGTCTGCAAAATGGGAAAGGTAGGGGAACACTGAGTAAAGGAAGTTACTTCACTATTTCTTTTTTCTGAATAAACCTCCTTATTGGTTTACACCCAAACAAAGTAATTTTATGAACCTGCAGAAGCACCTTACTACCATCAACACAACAGATGGAAGACCAGTCCCAAGCATGACCGAGAGTCAGAAGGAACTGCAGCATGGGATAAAGGCCTTGCAGGAAGAAGAGCCAGGCCTGGCAAGAGGGTCACTGCTGAGGTTTGTGTTCTATTATTGTTACTGGAGTTACCAAGCCATCAAGTGGATCAGCACTGGACTATAAACAGCAAGTCCCTTTTTTGGACCAGGGCAAGAACATCACCTGCTCTAACCACTTTCCCAAGTATTTAGAGCCAAGCTTTCAGCAATGACTTTGCTTAGCTTGTTTCTGTACTCACACAAAGTCCAGGCTCTATTATATTTCACTTACATAGTAGTAAGTTATGTGATTCCATGTGCATTCTGATTTACTTGCTTGTATGTGCACTGATCTAATTACACAAGAGCTGAGGGCTCTGCACTGCTTCAACTGTGACAGCCACGTAACACTGCCCTGATAAAGCCAGATGTAGTCAAGATCTCTTGTAGACTTTGCAGTTCAGCCTTGCTGTTCCAAAGCTAACAGGCACAATGACTCACGACTCTCCACCCCACCACTGAGGAGGATGCTATGGTTTGTGGTCTGTGTTTCATATCCGGCACAGGCAGAAGAAATCTTTTGCTGGACTGGTACACCAACGCTTTACCTGCAGTGCCAGAGAGCATTTTCCTAGAGAAGGAAGAACCCCCAAGAGTTATTTCAGAGCAGAGATTGGCTCTTGATTCTTTAAGTTAGTTGTGCCAATAGGAGACAGGACAACTGGATAAGGAAAGAGATTAAAATTGAGTAGTTCCCCACCTGCTTCTGCTACTCATGCTGAAAAGCCAACAGGGCTTTTTGGAAGTGGTGATAGGGCAGACTCGCTTGTTGCATCTGAGTCACTCCCTGTAGCCAGCCAGATTATTTTTAGCTCTGAATTGTCAATCTTAAGTTTCCAGGCTGGAAAAAGTGAATAGCATTGCTCTGGAAAGAAGTCAGTCTCATCCGTGCTCCTTTGCAGCAGGAGGAGGAGGGTGACTCCTGACTGGACCACACTGGTGCCTGCTTTGTACGCGTACTACTGGACGTATGAGATTCTTAAAGTAGTAGTCACCTCCACATCGCAGCTAGCTTGGGGCAGAAATGGCCAAACTTACTCCAACAACTCACAGCAACCAATTTTTTGTTCCCCAAAACCTGGGGACAAGATAATCCTGGAAGCAACAAAGGGCTGGGCAGAGCTCCATTCTACATTTTCCATGTGTCTGGTAAATACTCTCAAGGGTTTATCTTCCCCATCCTTCCCTCTACTCTCATTACAACTGGCGGTGAAGAGCAATCCCTCCATATTTATAAGGAAAAGACCAAAGACTTCTCTGCTCTACGCTTCTTTCTGGTATTACACAGCTTCTGTGTAACTGACTGACTGTAAGGGATGTGAAGGCGAAAAAAAAAAAAGCATTCAAAAGATCCCACTTTCCTGGGCAAAGTTATTTGAATTACATGTTTTCTGAAGTGGGCTGCATTCCAATGCGTAAAAGGAAACAGTGAACATAAGTATCAAATGAAGTCATTCAGAGCCACATGAAAACAGATGGGGATAGCAGTTGCCACTAAAAACTGGTATTCAAATTATCAGCCATGTGTCCACAGACTTCAATGCCTTTGATTACAGTACTGGATAGGGTGTCATATGCCAAGCTCCCCTTTATTGCTTGACTCGCCCACAGCGTAATTCACAGCACCATCCAAGATTCTCCTAGAACTTCATATATAGAAACTTCAGACCTCCACTATTGTTTCGCTCAGATCTGTTGGCACACTGCTCTCGATAACACAATAGCTAAAGACTAAAAAGGAAAAAAAAACATGGGCGTGTTATGTAAAACACCAGTGTCTGGGGAAAAGAGAGCTGTATAACAGCCCTAGAAGTCACCTTACAGTTGAACCAGCAACATTGATATTGGCCTTATTTATATACAGAGCAGAACACAATATGCCAAATTCATGCTCAGACAAGAAGGCTGGAATTCTTTCAAAGCTGCAGAGACAAGGTAAGAGACCAGCCATTAAGTATCTTACAAGATACTTTCTAAATATCCCTTTAGCAGGGATTTATGAGACCTCTCAAATGCTTAGAAATGTAACGCACAGAACTATTAGCATGGTGATGGTGTAGTAACTTGAGTTTACACTGCTCAGATGACTTACTTAGGAGAAGAAAAACTCTTTTGGGGTTGTAGAAGAAAACCCACTAACTTTCAGAACCCTGAGTCAGTATGGCAGGACTAAACAGCATCTGGGGGTGCTAACAGCTCAGAGCACCCTAGCTGGATGATCTTCTGTGTTGCACTCTGTGGTGGACAAGGTACTATCCTGGCAGGATGCTGTGACCTCTAGTACAGCTGGGACAAACTGGAAAAGCTGTCACCTGAGATTCAGTTCCAGCAGTGTTGCAAGGCACCCTGCAATTGCACTCCTGCTGCCCTTCAGAGATCAGGTTTCTTTCAGCATCTGTTTCGATACAAAGTAAAGAGATGGGAAAAATAGATAAAAGAAAAGAAACATCCTGCCTGGCTTCAGGCTGCAGGGACACAGGCATTGTCCCGCCCCAAGCAGCACTGTGGGACACTCTGTATTTGTGGGACTAGTATCAGAAGGCCGAAGAGATGCTGCAACTGGGGGTGCAGGTGTGTGGGAAGGAGTACTGGTAGCAAAGCAGCTACCTTTTGCCAGCAAAGACAGATGAAGATGAGTTTGTGGTTTGGTTTTTGTTTGCTTGTTTGTTTAACTGGATTAATATTTCTAGGCTCTGCCCTACATGCATCACAAGATAAGTTAAGGTTTCCCATACAGGTGCAGGAAAGCCTGAAGAACTCTGCTTTCAGTGACTTGACCACATCACCTCTTCTTGACAGGTTATTTCCCACCTGCACGCTTGTGCACAGCCTTAGAACAGGCGAGGCAAGCAGTTACTTAGAGAATATACAGCTATAACATAGGGAAGAAAACCCAACCGAACAAAAAAAAGAGCTAGGCAAGATGCAGCCTTTGTGCAAGACAAGAAGCCTCCAGCAGCATGAGCCCAGAAATAGGACAGGCCACAAAAAGCAAAAGGAAGCTAGCTCCATCCTTAAATCATCCCCATTTTAGATGACTCTCAGGGTAATTATTCAGCAGTTGCTGCTGCATCTGTTTCTTTTGCATGTGACCAGGCGAGTCTGAACAAAGGCTCTAAGTAGGAGTCTTCCAGTCACCGAGAACAACATCTTTTTACTCTGAGCAACTCAGGCCATTACATCAAATATGCATGAAAATTTCCTTTTACAAGGCCTTTTGCTCCATCATGTTCTAAGTGGTGGGCAGGTTAACGCACTTAAATACTTCCTTTTTAATTTGTATTAATTTAAACAACTTTAAAGACAAAGTTCTGCCTCCTCTCTCCCCATATTCTAGCTCCAATGAGGTTATATAGCTGTAACTAGAGGTAGCACATAAAACTAGATATGGCATGTTGTCCCAGGTGATAGCCCTCGGCATCCACAGATTTAGCAATGCTTCTTGACTTACTGTTGATCACTTAGATTGCTTGGAGAACAGGAGACAGATTCCTTTCTGCCAGACTTTTATGAAGTTATGTACTAATATTTTATGATGCTATGTACTAATATTATTATGCCACATATGTTTTAAAGCGATGTGTTTTGCTCATTCATTCTTCATTTTTTAGGCGTTAGAGAAACTACGCATCTTGCTGCTCTGGAGTCTTTGTTTTGGCAGGGAATCGCTATAAGCAAATCAGCTTAAGCTAGTGGTCTGGGGGAGGAAAAAAAAAGAAAAAAAAACATGTGCTCATGGATTGCTAGGGGTTGTGCAGATGGACAATAGATGTTTTAGAGAAGAAGTGGCAAAGCAAAGAGACATCGAACCTCGGGCTGCGGGGAAGACATTATGCCAGAAGAGAATGAAGACACTCTTAGATGCAGCTCTCTGAAATCCAGTACACCTTTTAATACTGTCACATTTAGAAACTAATTTTTAGCAAATACGTGGCAACAGAAGCCTAGAAGACATTGTATCAATTTAAGTAGTTAAGTTTGAACTGCAAGACAGAGAGGCCTTGTTGGAGTAGGTGAAAGCGCAAAGAAATTCCACTTATTAACCAGACTGATTGTTTGAGGGAGAGTTGCGAGCTGTTGTGGGAGGCACTAATTTTAATAAATATCTGTACAGCACTCACAATGACAGGGGCCTGGATCAGGGTAAGAACAGGCAGTCCAGTTCCTATAAAACTGGGAGAAAAGGCACAATTTGATTTAGTAAAGATCTTGGGTTTTAATCAGCAGTCTACTGCAAAAGAGCTGTAGGGAAAAAACCCCAGCATATTAGTCCAGATTAATTCCTAAATGAATTTGCAGGGTGTGGAGAGTGGAAGAGACAAGGCTGCTACCACCAGCCTGTGTTAGTAGAGTGACACTAATTCAGTAGTTTTAGTTTCTTGTTCACAGATTTTTTTTTTTTTTTACCTACTCCTGTAGGCTGAAAGTAAAATCTACATTACTGCAAAGCACAGAACATCATTTACATGTAACAGTAGCTATCAGAGAAGGGAAATGGAGGGAGAAAGGCAAGGAAATGATGCGCTAGAGACCACTACAATTCCACTACACTCATGGTAAGGTTATTCCATACTGTGCAGAGAGATGGTAAAAGGCTGGAGAGGGCAACTGTGTTGTATGAGAGGCAGTAAACTGAAGCTGTGGCAATAAGCACTGTACTTATGAATCATAGAATCACCTCGGTTGGAAAAGACCTTTAAGATCATCGAGTCCAACCGTTAACCTAGCACTGCCATCCCACCACTAAACCATGTCCCTAAACTTCCAGTATCAAGAAAGCTCTAGGCTACAATTTCCATGCCAGCCCAGCACCAACACAGCTACCGAGTACTACAATAGTTGAAAAGATCATCTCTGCATCACAAGTCTGTCTGTATCATCAGATGGTTTAAGAACAGGTAGAGTTGGTCATGGGCTAAGTTTAATTTTGATCACAGGAAGACCACTTCATTAGCGGTTTCAATAATCCTGCTCTTAGGCCTGTGTACAGCCCTGGAGTTCCTAAAAAGCCATGATTCATCATTTATCACTCAGGGATTCCTGCCTGTTACAGCATGAAGTGCAAGACAACAACTTAGTCATCAATTTAAATTTATCGGGAGAACTTTCTTTACCTTCCTCCCAAAGCCACAGTCTGGCCAAGAGAAAAATCTTTTTAATAAAAGAAACTAATCTTTTTTCTCTATTGAAGTTTTATCCTGTTTCCTTTAGAGTTCTTCTCCCATTTTCTTTTACTTCAGTATTAGAAGAATCAGATTTATCATATACCAAAGGCTCTAAGACATGCAGTAAAAAAAAATATTTGAGATCAGGATCCCACTCCAGGTGTTCCTCATCCTTAAGTCTGCAACTTAGAGGGTTACCTCTCAATAGTAAGGTATTAGAATTGCAGTTCTGATATTAATCTCTATCTCCTGTGGTGCTCTTCCTCCTCTACCTGGCACCCCAGCAAAATAATGGGAAATAACATGGGAGATTTATCACCCTTGATCTGAAGAAAAGAGATCAGAGTTCAAAAGGAGGAAGGAATTTAGGAGACTGAGTAAAAGCTACTGCCATCCCAGTTCTCCAGCCATAGATATCAAAACTGTTTATATTTCTTCCCCACCTTCTTGGGGAAAAGAGCTGCCCCCCTGCATTCCAGGGTCACTGTGATTTACCTACTCATTGAGAGCTGGCTACAGCACTGCACCGCTTAACAAGGGAGATGAACACAGAATTAATGTAGACCAAGGTGTTACAAGAACAGCAAGACCACAGAAGTCCTATTTTACCAGTCTAGCAGTCTATTGAGCTGACTGCAATGTGTTCCCACCAAAATTAAGAAGAAGAAAGCCTACACCACTATGCCAAACCTTTAACCATCATATGGATCAGGAAAAAAAAAACCAGGGTTCTCAGCCTATCCTTTCAGAGAGCACAGGCCAAAGCTCACTGCAATCCAGAGAATCCTTACCAACTCAGATGCTGGCTCAACAGCTTCAGAAGCCCTAACAAGATGCTGACCGCTTAACCAAAAAAAAAAAAAAAAAAAAAAAAAATATGGATTTAGGGGAAGAATTTTAAGCCTCTGCCACACACAAGATAAGATACGCTTCAGCCAAAACCACTCTGGCCTAGTGGCTGGGCAATTCTCCAATTTAAGCATTTGCGCATTGTTTGTTGTGAAGAGTGGAGCATTCCAGTTTCCATATTAAAAGCTTAATCATCAGCCTCTACTGCATGTCTTGCTTAAGAGCTTTCTGACCAAAGAGCCTAGAGCAGTACTTGAAGAAGAGTCGTATAAGCTTTGACTCAAAAGATGGTACAAGATTATTTCTCAATTCTCTTCAGGAAAGGTGGGCCTGACAGAACATTATACCAAGAGGTGGTCCTGCCTTGAAGGTCTCGATTTTGCCCACCAAAATGAAATGAAGGGGTACCTTATTTATTTTATAGAAAAGGTTTTTCAGTATGAGCTATCTCAGAAATAAGAAAGGCTTGCTCTGTCCCCTAGACATAAGCTTAGGACTGTAGCAGAGAGCAGAATTATTTTTTTTTTTATTCAAAGTGAAGCTTATCTCCGCTTGAGCAGTCACACCGGACAGATTTAGCGAGGAAGCACAGGTCGCTGCGCAGGATGCAGCTCAGTTTTTGCAGAAAGCAGCGACATCCAGCACAAACCCATCGCTGCTTTCTGCCAGGCGCACGGTGCCCTACCGCAAGCTGGGTGCCTGGAGCCCTCTCCCTTGGGCAAGGGGCCTTGATGAGGGCCTTGTCCGTAAAAGAGAATGATAAGAGGGAGTCCTCAGATCTGTCAGACCCCCACCAATAAATAAAGAAATCCTAAACCCTACTCAACACTCCTAATGCAACACCTCCACCCCCCCAACGGAGGCTGTAACCAGGCCTCAAATTTTGTAAGCGTTGCTATCAGCGACACCAGGTAAATCGGAGGTTTCGGGAGAAGCAGAGGAAGGAAAAGGCAGCTTCCCTGCCCCCGCACCCCCGACATCCCCCCCTCCCCGGCAGCGCAGCGCCCGGGGCCGGGCCGGTCGCTTTCCCGCGGCACCCGGCCGAGGCGCAGCGCCACCCGCTAGGGGAACGCGGCCAACCCCGGGGAACTGGGCCACCCCCCCCACCCCGGGGAACGGGGCCCCCCGGAGCCCGCCGTACCCCCCGGCCCCACCCCGGCCGCCGCTGCTGCAGGGAGAGCGAGGCCCGCGCACTGACCCCACGATGGAGACGACGGCGGCGGCCACCATCAGGTAGTTGGTCTGGTAGTAGAGCAGGTTGCTGACCACCCGGTTGTTCCATTTCGAGATATCCTTGAAGTCGGGCCGGGCAAAGCGATCCGAGCCGGGGAAGAAGTCGTCCCAGGCCCGCAGCGGCGCCACCTGCACCTCCATGGCTGCCACCGCCCCCCCCCCCGCCACCGCCGCCGCGCAGGCCTAAGAGCGCCGCGGCACCGCCCCGGGGCGGCTCCCGGCCGGCGGGCCCGGCACCGCCGCGGCTGGGGGCTGCCGGAGCAGGGGGAGCGAGCGGCGCCTGTCACACCGCG
Source organism: Gorsachius magnificus (assembly GCA_034008185.1). Taxonomy (NCBI): domain Eukaryota; kingdom Metazoa; phylum Chordata; class Aves; order Pelecaniformes; family Ardeidae; genus Gorsachius; species Gorsachius magnificus. Next base: position 6,233,390 of record CM067090.1, read on the forward strand.
CTGCCCGGGAGGGGCGGCCGGCGGCGGGGGCGCGGCGCATTCATTGTTCCTTCAGCCAAAAATGACGCGCGGGTAACGTTCACACACGTGGCCGCATCCCCTTCGCATCCTGCGTGAAACGGGGAGCCCGGCGCGGAGGGTGCCGCCCGGTGGCTGCCCCAGCCAAGGAGGCACCGGGGGGGTGTCGAGCCGCGGCAGGGAGACCCTGCCAGCGGGGCGGTGGCGCCCCAGCCCCTCCGGCTTCGGAGGGAAGGGCCGGTGCCAGCAGCCAGGCGACCCCCGCAGCTGGAGCGCCCGGGCCCCGGCGGGGCCGCGCCGCCATGCCGGGCAGCGGAGCCCGACCCAAGATGGAGGCCAGCAGCGACCCAAGCGTGACCGCAACGCCCGGGGCTGGCAGAAGGCCCGGGGGGCCAGCCGCAGCCCCCGTACGCCCTGCTCCCCCGGGCCCCGGCGGGGCGGCGCCGGGGGGGGCCCGGCCCGGGGGCCCCCGGCCCCCTCGGGGCGGGGGCGGCGGGGGGGGGGGGCGGGTGTGTGTGTCCCGTCTCGTTGCCATGGAGATGGGCGCTCTAGCCCCCCCCTCCCCAACTCGATAGGCCTGCGACCGTGGCGGCGCTCTAGCAAAGCACCGCCCACAGAGGCGCCGCGGGGTATTGTGGGAAGCAGAGGGAAATATGGCGGATGGTGAGGAACCGTAAGTGCCCTGTATGTGTGTGCTCGGCCGCCCCTTCCCCCGCTTCCCGGGGACGGGTGGGCCCCGGGGTCCCCTCTCCCTCCTCCCCGGTCTCTGTAGCGCGATACTGACCCTTCTTTTATTCTCTCTCTTTTAGGGAGAAGAAAAGAAGGAGGCTAGAGGAGCTGCTGGCGGATGGGTTAGTGCAGGGCTGCGGGGCCCGCTGGAGAGGCGCTGGTAGGGGCGACCGTGCGAGAGCGGCCCGGGGCCCTGTGGGCGGAGAGGGGTGGGGATGGGGGAGGCCAGGGCCGGGGCGGGAGGAGGGAGCCGGAGGAGAGGCGTTAGGTGGGTCAGCGTGAGGAGGGGGAACGCGAAAGGGCGCTTGGAACAGCAAGGACTGGGGAAGAGGAATCTCCTGGGGAGAGGACCAAGGGGCTCACCCGGAGTGGGGATGCGAGTTGCGGGCTTGGAGCTTGGCATGAATAAAGGCTGGTGTGCTGGAGAGCTTTGTGACAGGAGTGGAAAAGCTGCATTGCCGGTCAGGGACCTGGGGAGGGTCTCTAGGCTAAAAGCAGGTGACTAAATTTTGGCTGAAAATTAAAAATTCAGGCTGCAGAACAGTTGCCTCTGCTTATTAAAACTCTAAATTGTATGCATCTATCTTAACGGCCTTGAAAACTAACACTCGGAAATCTTTAATCTCATCTGCTTCTGTCCCTTGCCCGTTCCCTTCCATCTGCTTGTGGCCCTCTTCCCAAAGATCACAGAGCCTGAGTAGTGGACTCGTAGGTGGTGTGTGTCTGTGTTGGGGTGAGGGTCACAAAAATCCTTGGGCATGTTGGATGGGGGGGGATGCATGCCAAGTCCCTCAAAAGCATGGAGCTCTGGAGATGTGAAGGTGGTAGGGAAAAGTCTGGGTCTTAAGCAACGTAAGGACTGTGGTGCTCTGATATTTTAAACGAGATTTAAAATTAAGAGTAATTCAATGAAATAAATAAGGATTTTTTTAAACTTGGATAATGCTTTAACAACACAAAAATAAACATTAAAAAAAACCAAAACCTGTCTCTGAAGTTAGACATAAAGTCTCGGGTTGAGTTATCGATGCTTTTCAGATCTCCACAAAGTCCAACCCTGTAAAAACCAAACTGTAGTAGAATCGCAGAAGTGAAACTAGATCTTGCCATTTATCGCTTATAAAGGGAAATATACATCTAAACAGAAAAGGAGTACTGCTGCTTAATGGCTGTTTGTATGGACTACATAAAAGGATAAAAAAGTTGTTCAAATGTCACCCAGCGTAGCTTCTGCACTTGTTTCCAGGAAAGTTAAAAATTATACTGTAACCCATAGAAGCGATTATTGTGATGTACACTGACCCATTTTATTTGCTTCAATCAGTGCTTAATGCACATCCTGAAAACTGGTACACAACAGCTGAGCCCAGCGTTCAGTGGTGGGAACGTTGTATTTATTCACACTGTGTGAAATATGTATATTTTCACATTGTCGTGAAAACTGGGGGAGGTACAGAAGTGCAAGTCAGAGATCAGAAGACCCTTATGAATTCAAATATTTTTTTTAGATCTTATTTAACTGCTAAAACAGGAAGTTAACTTACCTAAAGTCAACAGTTCACCAGGAATTATTTCAGTCTGCAGTCAAAATGTAGGCAAATTGTGATGTATTTATTCCTGCACTTTATTGATGTTTTTCCCTGTTACTGAAAATCTTTTGCAAAATTATTGCCTACAAGTTAAAATTATTATGGACACACTGTGTTGCCCATCTTCTGAATTTGTGAGGATAAATGCATTGGGCTGTCTGGATGTTTTCACTACATTTTCCTTTTGAGATGAGTCACCAGGAAGTAATAAATTCTAAACATTACCCAACAATAATTATTGATACAAGTGTTCTTCATATTACTTCATAGGAGGAAGCAAATAACACTCCTTATCAATGATGACACAACTTGTCATACTCAGGATTGGCAAGGCTCTTTTACTAGAAGCTTAGTTTTGTATTAATGTAGAATATAATTGTTCATATATATTGAATGGAGGTATTATTTTAAAAGGGAAGTGCACTGTGTTGAGGAAGGGCTTGTTCTGTGTAGGCAATGATCTTAGGTTAGAAAATTACTTCAGTGAGCTGATTTTGAACCATTCCAGTAAGTCTCTTAAGAGTTTAAATTCGTAGTTATGTACTAGTAAAAGTGACCTGCCGAAGGGAAAAAAGGGTACTGAAGTACTTGATGTAAAATTCTGTCTCAAAAATTTAAAATAAGATAACTGCAAACATACCTTTTTTCAAGTCAGATTGCTACCACTGACAGGCTCAGGAGATGACTGAAAAATGGGAGTGCTCTAAATTGCATGGTACCAATTGAGGGTGAAGAGCATTCCAGATTTGTATTTTTTTAACATTATTTTTTAAATAAACTGCTATAAAGATTCAGAGGAGACAGTGTTGGTGCATGTTACTGTTATTTATTCAGTGCCTTGCAATTGCAGTTCCATAATGATATTTCTAAATATGATTTATGAATGTAAAAAGTCTGTTAAAAAAAAAAAAAAGGATACAAGACTTGACTCTGATGAAAAAAACAGGACCCTCAAAATCTTAAGGTACCACCTCTTTTTCTGTGTCCTTTTTAAATGAGGGAAATAAAAGTAAAAAGACCAGACCCTTTTTTCACTTCAGGACAACTTTTCCTAGTAACAGCTAAATCAGTGGGATTTATTGAAATGTCTGTGTTTTTTCCCCTCTATATGTATTTATATTATTGCTTCCTAGTTCCACAAATAAACCCCATTCATGCAAATGTCCATGCACATAACTTACATAAAGAATATGCAAATATATTTGTATGCATGGTCAATAATTTAGGTATTTTTAAGATAATAGAAAGAAAGAGTACATTTTAGAGGTGTGGCTTTTTCGTCTATGATTTTGCAGCTGAATTTACTGTGTTCTGTGCAGAATGGCTGTTGATGGTGGGTGTGGGGACACTGGAGACTGGGAAGGTCGCTGGAACCATGTAAAGAAGTTCCTCGAGCGATCTGGACCATTCACACATCCTGATTTCGAGCCAGGCACTCAAGTGAGAAACACTTACTTTAAATAAAAAATTTGTAGCATGTGTTGCAAACTAATGTAAACAGTTTCATTAATTGACCGCCAGCAGTATATGAATACTAGAACTGCATGAAAAGCTTGTATTTTAATCAATTGAACCTTATGTTGCTAGAACATACTGTATTCTTTTTATAAGCTTATATTTCTAAATGGTGCACTGTAAACGACAAGCTCGCTGTCATCATATATATAAATGTATAACAACATAGGAATTATGCTCTGTCTTTGAGTTCCACGTGAAAAATAGCAGCGTTTGTCTCTCTGTTTTTAAGTAATTAAATACAGTAAGGAATTTCTTGTTCTTAAAGAAGGAATTAAGGTTAATATGAGTACTTAGAGAATTGGGAAAGATGTTTAGTAGGGAAAAGCAAAATTTAGACTTAATTATTTCTTCTGTTTTCCTTTTTTGGTACATTTGGTCTCAGAGCTTACAGTTGCATGTATTTTGCTCTTACCTTTTTAATGTACTGTTCCATTATTTACTAGTTTGAGGCTATAGAACTAGTAGAACAGTTCACAGAAAGCAGTTACGTAGTTAATATAAAGAGAATAGTGATACCAAAATGGTTTTGCTTTTATCTAAGTTGGGATATAGGAACTGCATGAACTCAGCAACTGATTAAAGTCTGGTATGTAATTGCTCCTGCAAGCACAAACTGTGTTATTGATCTAACTTGTTTTATGTGAAACTTATTAGTCACTGAAAATTTACAGTAATGCATTTTTAAGGATTATGAAGCAAAGGAAAAATTATTCTTTTTCCTATTTAGTGTATTAATTTTTTTTTATATTTTCCACAGGCTCTTGAGTTTTTGTTAAGCACATGTAAAGTACTAGTTATTGGAGCAGGAGGATTAGGATGCGAACTCCTGAAAAACCTGGTAATTACGCAGTTTTTACCCTTTGCTGCTTAGAATCCTTAGAATCTTCCTTTTTTTCCTTGAGGAAATTATCTTTTCTGCTTTGCTAATTTGGCATTTTTGATTGTATATAACTGCTAAATTTCTGTGTTCTAATTAAAATGAATAAAATATGTGATGATACAGACCATAAACTTGAAGACTGCACTTTGTTAGTAAGCTTGAAAGGTGGTAGTCTAGTGTGTTGCATGTTATTTATTTAGCTCTTAAAGCTTTTCACGTGGGACAACATGGTGCTGTTTATGAAGTCTAGACTAAAGTTCACCTGCAGCCTTAGATATGGTCTAATGTTGGTAATTTTCCCTAATTACTGGATCTAGGGAAATGAAGTAAACTAAGAACAAATCATGCTCATAATGATACAAGGAAGCATTGGTTGGAATACAGTAGCTGATACGTATCTTTTCAGATGAAGAGCGATACTTTAAACTGCCATGAGTAGCTAGTACAAAGTTTAGTATTAACAGTCAAGGTTGAATTTAATTTCAGTTTATTTTACATCTTTGGATTAATTCAAAGTGAGGTTAGAATTGCTGGAATTATTTACGCTCTTTCATAATGAAATTAGTAGAGCAGGACTTACTGTGTCTATGGTGACCTTCATGTCCGTGGAATCCGTTTGGCTTTCCCGAGTAGTGGCTCTTGGATTTTCCAGTTCCTCAAGTTCAGTAGATTGGAGGTTGTCCGCCGAGCCTGAGAGCTCCCTCCGAGTTGCATCTGTGTTGCTGAATTCAGCCAATGTAATGGCAGCGTTATTGAGTCAGACCAGCACGTGCTATTCTGTATGGACATGGCTAAGGAGGAATAGGCAGTGGTGTAAGAACAGGGAAGGAATATGACAGTACTTCCCTGGTGTACAGATTACCAGAAGGTATTCTGTAGCTGTCTTGATAATGGTGTTCGTTTATAATGGATTCTCTCACTACGTGTTCTGAAAAGCAATTTTTCAGTGTTTAAAATGCAGTCACAGGATCATGTGCAGTCAGGCAGTTAGCCAATAAATGTGTATGGATTTAATAATCCTATTAATGTGGTTTTAATCCTCACAGATGCTCGTATTTATCGTAGTGTATCACTGTTAGCACCCTTTTTGAGTTTGGTAGTTTAAACTAATACTGTACTTTTCCATGCTTCTATTTAATAGTAGAAATTTCTGTCCTTATGGAGTCCATGGAAAATGTGTGGATTGATATAACTTATTATGAAATAACTTTTGTCCTTAATTTATACTGACACCTATGCATTAGTGTACTTTACTACAGAATTTATGCACTGCTATTTCAGTATTTCCACAGATTACCTCCAAGCTTGAGATGCTATGATAAATCAATAGCCTCATTTAAAACCAGGCATTACAGATCCATTAACTTAGGGGTTTTACAGTTCCAGCACTTGTGTATTCTCTTGTTCTGGTTGCTGGTTTGTTACTGCAATGCTTAAGCAGGATTTTACTTGAAGAGACTATGACAGCTCCAAGGCAGTTTTCTTTGGGAATTTAGTGCTGGTGAATTTATATATAATAAGATTGAGTCTTAAAGGGAAAAAAACTAGGGGACAGGACTCAAATTTTTTTGGGGATCACTTCAGAACATCACAACACACTTCCTTTCTCTAAACCCAGTGTTTTACAGCATTTATTTCCCTTTGGCCACAATTCACATTGTTTCTTTGTGTGTGACATGTTATTGCTTTATCAGATCAGACCTGCAATACAATTTTAAGACAATTTTCCTTTAAAGTTATTTGCCAAATCTAGTGATGGCCTGCATTCAAACAGAGATCAGGCAGAACTTCTGTCAGAAGTTCAGCGTGTTCTAGGATAGCGAGGTGACTTGCTGTGTTTGCATTCTGCTCCAGCATTGAATGCAGGGAGGAATGCTGGCTTATTTGAGGGTGGATTTATGCCAACTGTGAAAATGGTGAATGTTCAAAAACTTAAAATTTTAGAGGAGTTAAGCTTTGTTTTTCTATTCCTAATTCCATATGTCTGAATAATCAGCATTAGCAACCCAACAAAGAACATTCTTTTAACAAAGATCAACCATATTCCTGTCTGCACAGGGAACGAAGAGAAAATATGTTTGTTCCTCCAAAGGTTGCTTTTTTGGCATGTGGAATGAATTTTGGAGCACTGTAAGCATTTAATTTTTTGTTAAATGAAGTTGACTATCTCTTTTCACAGGCACTGTCTGGCTTTAGACAGATCCATGTTATTGACATGGATACTATAGATGTTTCTAATCTTAACCGACAGTTTCTGTTTCGGTAAGTGATATTTTCACAATTCAACTTTTGGTTTTTTTAAATGTACCTAAACAAAACATGTGAGCATGATCATTATTTTGATTGAACAAGATGTCATTAAAGATTACTGAACTTTCATATCATAATAGTACTCCTAGCTAACTAAATGTTGCATGTGATTCCTTCTTGCTTTGAGATCTGTGGTGTCATAGTTTGAGCTTGAAGAAAATGAATACATATTCCTTACCATTCAAATACAGCCAATGACTAATGGAAAAGGTGACACCAAAGAATAATACACACATTGAGATACTGGTTTTTCTGGTACCCTTTTCTTCCAAGTAAAATGAAAAATTGTTAGATTTTTTTTTGGTGCCGGTAGCCATAGTTACATGGACACCCTTGGATAACTCTGGGGCTTTCATATCTGATGCTTTACAGGGATGCCTTAATATTATCTGTATCAATAAATTGTCCTACAGTAACAGTTAGTCAATTCAGTACTGCAATGCATAGAGCCTGGAAAGACTGAATCTACTAAAATGATGCATTTGAAATTGCTTGGGTTTTTTCTCAGACCGAAGGATGTTGGGCGACCAAAAGCAGAAGTTGCAGCAGAATTCCTCAACAGCCGCATTCCCAACTGTGCTGTTGTAGCGTATCCTTTTACAGAGAAGTAGTAGCCCTGAAGGCTTCAAAAATCCTAGAAAACTCTGTAGGTGGTAAGGCTATCTAAAGTATTTTGCTGCCATCCTCTCTTTTTTTTACCATAAAGGACAGATTCATTCAGCTGGTGATTGAGAATTCTTTCTCAGTGACATTAGCATACAGGAAATATGCATGGGGACAGAAGGCTAAGCTTTAATAAACTATTTTGTCTGTTGCCACTGAGTCTTTTTATTGAAATGCAACGTTATGATTTTCACTGAAATACTAGAATTACAGGTTTATTCACTAGAGTGTTTTCAGTACCTACTGGTAGGAGACATTGGTTTACAAACATATAGCAGCACTTACTGATACAGGACTTTGTGAGAGCACGTGTTTTGAGCTTCCTAAATAGTTTGCCCGCTGAGCTTTCTCCTGTGTGTGACTAATTACATTGTGCCTCTTGTTTTGTCAGATGCTACAACTTCAGCTGTGGGAATTTTGAATCTTTCAATCACTTAGTTTTTTTTTTTAAAAGTGTCATATAAAATTATAGTGACAAATTAGATGATGTTTTGGCTTTAGGTTGGCAAATAGAAAACAGAAAACTTATCTACTTTATAAATACATTCCTTTACTGGGCCTACATTCAGATATTTTAAAAAGATTCAAGACATGGATGAAAGCTTCTATCGACGTAAGTGGTATTTCTTTGCCTGCCAAACACCCACTGGTGCTGTAGGGGAACATTGCAGTTGTTGCTGCTTGCTGCTTTTCCTGGTAGTTAGATTGTTAATTGGTTTAGTCTTCTACAGTATACTGGAAGTAGAAGTAACAAATAGACAAAACTTAAATGCATCTGTCATATAGGTAGTCTAGGGAAGATAGCTAAACTACAGTCAGTTCCTCTGCACTGTTATGGACAGAATACTTTGCATGTCTTAAGAAGTATGTATTAGTACAGACTTTAAATAACATTTTTTTCCCCCTAGAGTTTCATATTATTGTTTGTGGGCTGGACTCTATAATTGCAAGAAGATGGATAAATGGCATGCTGGTAAAGTCTTCAGTCTTTTTAAAGCCTGGTTATTGCTTGAGTATAGATAACTAAAATTGAACAGACTTTTGTAGAATATGTCATTAAAATGAAATGAGGGCTGTTGAAACTCACGGATTTCTGTATCTATTTCTGTTTTCTTTTTTCTTTTTGTGCACAGGATAAAATGCATGCTCTCTTACCTGCCTTTTTCTTGAGGAGTGTTAGCCAACTTTTGTGCAGTGCCCTACAGGGGTAATTTCAAAGTTAGATTACATTGTTTGTGGTCTTGTGCAGTCAGCTTTTGAAAATCCATAAGAAGGGAAGTTCCACGGCCTCTCTGGATGCTCCCATTGTGAACTGGTTTTTTTTTTTCATTAGCGAAACAGTACTTATATCGTGCTGCAACTTGTAAATGTCATCTTTTGGAGCCCTGCTGCTACAAAGTAATAGAAAGGTGGTCATTGAACTAGGTAGTTTTTTGTTTATAAAACAATGATCTTGAGTATTTACCAGTATTTAAAAAAAAGAAACCCAAAACAACAAATCAAGAATCAAAGCTCCAAATCCTTCAAACGAACCATTTGTTCTGCTATACTGGAAGGAAATAATAGCATTTATTGGGGGGTAAGGGGAGGAGGAGATGGAGGGTGAAGGTGGTAGATGAAGTCCTGCACACTGACAAATAAGTAGTGTTTTATACACTATGTACCCTTAAAATAAACTGTGTATTAAGCATTCAGTCTTGTGGTGTGCCATTAGGTATAACATTTTTAGGATTTTTTTTTTCTTCCTGTAACTTGTTTAAAAAAACCCCCAAACAAACCAAAGCAAATAAAAACCAACAACCCCCTTCCCCTTTATTTGTCAGATGTCATTTTTACATTATGAAGATGGTGTACTGGATCCAAGTTCCATCATACCTTTAATAGATGGAGGGACAGAAGGTTTTAAAGGAAATGTTCGTGTGATTATTCCTGGTATGACAGCATGTGTTGAGTGCACGCTTGAGCTTTATCCACCACAGGTAATTGCAGTCAGTGATATTTCCTTTTTTTGTATTCCTCTGACTCGCTTGTTTCTTTTCCTAGTACGATACCTAATGTATTGCATGCTTTCCTCTGTTTTTTTTTCCCTGCCCACACCAGGTCAATTTTCCCATGTGTACTATTGCATCTATGCCCAGACTACCAGAGCATTGTATTGAGTATGTCAGGATATTGCAGTGGCCAAAGGAACAACCTTTTGGAGGTAATTAGTATATTGCATGGGTGCTAAGCTGACATTTCTCCTTTTAACTAATTTGTTCTGAGTTACGTATACACAGCTATGTTTAATAAAACAAACCTACCTTTTAACCTTATGTGGCTCTTTGTTGCATTGAATCTGAGCCTCCTTTGAGCTGGGGATGGATTTTTTTCTCTTCAGACTCTCTCTCCAGTTCCGTATTTGTTCATGTGTTTCATACTGCACAGTGTCTTTCCTGACTCAAAATGTAACCTGTAACAGCTCTACAAATCTGTGAAGTTAAGATAGTTTGTCTGTAGATGGTGTTAGAACTTACGATGTTTGTAAAAATGATATTTTTATTAAAGTGCCAAGTTCTAGTAGCTTAATGGGGTATTAATTTTAACCCAAAGTAAAAGAAAGGGGTTTTTTTTTAGAGAAAAAGAACGCTGTATTCTGAAGAACTCTTATAACTGTAACATCTCTGTAAATTCTTAACTTTTCTGTAGAAGGTGTTGCGTTGGATGGAGATGACCCTGAACATATACAGTGGATTTACCAGAAGTCTTTAGAAAGAGCATCACAATTTAGTATTAAAGGTGTTACATACAGACTCACCCAAGGTAAGGGTATGGCATTTCACTAAGTTTGGCATTTGCAGTTAGGCTGGATTGGCATTCTTTGTATTTGTTATGACTAAGCTGGCAGCTCTGCTGAGAAAGAGATAGTTCTTTTCTCTCTTAACATCTTAAAAACAGAAACAAGCAGCTCATTTCCTTGCCAGCACAAATATTTTTATGATGAATCGGATGTTTAGGCATTCGTGATGAATCAGAGGAACTTACCTGGGACAAAACTGAACGTTCTTTTTGCCATTTTATTTTTAACCTGGAGCAGCTCCACGGTTTACATTACACTGTGGCCGCTTTTGCTCGGTCAAAGTGTAGGAACAAAAGAATGTGATTGCCTCTTTTGGCAACAGCAACACTTTATGCCAGTTTAGGCTGGTTAAGACTATAGCATCTGTTCTTTACTGCTGTGTATGCATCTGTTCACATGCAAGTGCAGAACGCTGCCACTCATTTAATCACCATTTTAAACACTAACCTAAAAGAAAAGAAGTGGAGAATCTCATACAAATTCTCCAGAATTTGTGGTAACTTCTGTTTATTGACTTGTAGTACTGAGAATGTGTTCAAAATGCTGGGCTTGAAACTCCACGCTTGAACCTCAGTGTGTGCCTTTCTATCAAAAAAAGCGAGAACTGATTCCTTGTGTATCTTCCTCAAATTCCACCTAGTGTATTGCAGACAGTCTTTTTCTTTGCAGCAGTTGATCCTGGCTTCTCTAGTAGTATTTCTTTGGTACAGATAAATGTGAATTCCAGTTATGAAATATAATTATGTACATGCAAATGGCTGCATAGTTTTCAGCATTTGAAGATGGCTTCATTATAAAGTACATAGCAGAAACAAGGCAAAGGTAAAAGTCTTATGCATGTTTTCTCAGGTATGAAGGGATATAAGTCAATAATGAGAAGCCAGAGGAACCTCAGACTGCTTAGGAATTTTCTGGCTTTTTGGCAGTCCTGAAAAAAAGAGTGAAACTCCTTGTTCCTGATGTACAAACTTGTATGTGTAGGAAATTTTGCTTTATATCGGTGTATGTACTATGCTGTTTGACTGGATGGGCTCAGTAAGAAGAGTTGGATGAAGATGCCAATCCAGTTTGGCAAGCCTGTTCTTGCAGAAGGAATACCAACCCCAAATATTTTTCCTTTATGCGTTTCTCCAGTTAAAGAGTAATGGAACTGAGTTTTAAATTAATTTTCAGTTCTAAATACAGAATACTTGTTTTTAGAATTTGTTCATTAGTTCTCTTTGTGCGATACCTTCTTTTGCTCAACGTGCTTGGTCCATTCCTAAAATAAAATAATGCCGAAGTACTTGAGCAGCATGCCATTATACCTTATTGTTACAGAAATTCCTGGGAAGTTTGAAGTACCTTTGGGTACACCCTTCTGTAATTATTCTGGCTGAAAGTGGTCTTTGGAAAAGACAAAGCTATATGTTTTTTTTTTTACAGGAGTGGTTAAACGAATTATTCCAGCAGTAGCTTCTACAAATGCAGTAATTGCAGGTATGCTAAAAGAACTCATTTCACTTCTGCTTTAGAGTTTTGTAAGGAAACAGTTTGGAATCGAGAACTGTGGGAGGATAATGGTAATTTTTAAATGGGTCTGATTTATTCTTACAGTCTCATTTCTGTTTTCCATAGAGAAACTGCATGTGACTGTATAAATTTTAAGCTCATGTATGACCGTGGGAGTGAGCAAAAGCATTCGAGACTGGGAAAAAAAATAATTGGAAAACAAGGCATATAAGCTTAATATAGCCTCAGATTAGTGTCGAATCTGTGGTGTTAATGCAGAGAACTACCAGCTACCTTCAGATGTTTATTTTTCTCTTTACAAATTGTTATACTACTTTTTTTGTGTGTCACTCCTTCTTTGATACAACTCTGTGCACTAATGTCTGCATGTTCTGAGGGAGAGCAGAAAGTGAAGAAACTTATTTTTTTCTCATTCCAGCTGTGTGCGCCACTGAAGTTTTTAAAATAGCCACAAGGTATTTCATTTCTTATTAATAACATTCATGATTTCCAACATAATACCATGTATTAACACTACTATATTTGTCATTATAGTGCATACATTCCTCTTAACAACTACTTGGTGTTTAATGATGCGGATGGATTATACACATACACATTTGAAGCTGAAAGAAAGGTTAGTGCCATTAAAGGCTTGCAGGGTTGTTCCCTTGATTTTTATTGAACTTAGGCAGTTTGCATGTATTTCTGAACCCCAATATTGAATCTCTTGGCCCCTAGCACTGAGGAATAATATTTCTGAAGTTTTAAAAGCAGAAACTACGATGTTACTAGTCTGCTGCTTCTCCAGAGTATTGTTTTTAGCATGTAGGAATTTTTTTAACTTCTGTGGTTTTGGGGTCTAATAGAGATGACAGTGGCGGTCTGTTCATGTAATGTAGCAGGACTGTTTACCTCTAGCTCAACGGATGTTTAATTTGATGTCCTGGTAATGAAACCTTTTCTTCTACCCATCAGTTTACCAAAAACTATTGCATAGTACATGTAATGGCATATTTAATTGTTGCCTGTTTAGCCAAAGTTTCTTAATGTTTGGAAAAGTAACTTCTGGTATAGGGAGATTCTTCAGACACCTATTCCTGTGGTGTCTGCTGGTGCAACATTGGTATCTCAACTGTTTCTGCTACGCTACCTGCAGGGGAAAACAGTACTTGACTTTTTTGAAAGTGAATCCTGAAGATTTCCCCTGTAATACAGGAAACGTGGTTTACAAAATAGGATATGCAATCTTAAGAAGACTCATAAGCAAATCTTCTCAAAAAGAGGTTATTACAACAATTGATTTGAAAGTCTGTAGTATTAAATTTTGTCAGATGAAATTTGTAGTTCATAAATTCTTAGCTGCTGTTGGGAGCCAGTCAACAGTGACAGACTTCACGAGGAATTGGGTTTTGTCATTAACACTTGCAACAGTATTAATATTTCTAGAGCTAAAACTTTGTTAAAAAAAAAACAAAAAACAAACCACATGCAAATAGTTTAGAGACTTTATTAGTAGTATTTTTTAAAATCATATTTAACATAATGTGCATTCTTGTGCTGCTTTGTTGTAGGAGAACTGTCCAGCCTGCAGCCAACTTCCCCAAAACATAGAGATTTCCCCATCAGCTAAATTACAGGAGATCTTGGATTACTTGACAAATAATGCTTCATTGTAAGTGTGCAGCTATTCTGACTGACTTGATAATTTTTGGTAGTTTAGTGTTTCAGAAAGGTAGTTTCTAAATGTATTTTTACCTGATTTTTTTTTTTTTTAATAAATGTTTTATAGGCAAATGAAATCTCCTGCAATCACAGCAACTATGTATGGGGGAAATAAAACACTTTATTTACAGGTAATCTGAACATATGTAATTGTCTTTAATAATCTTAATTTATTTAAATTTACTTTCGTGAATTTGAAAGGAAATGTTTTGGTTTTTTTTTTTCCTTTGTGGTTTTTTTGCAGACAGTAGCTTCAATTGAAGAACGAACAAGGCCAAATCTTTCCAAGACACTAAAAGGTATCATGCAGTTGTCAGGTGTAGATTTTCAAGATACTCCTCTAAGCAGAGAATCAATCAGTTGCATCCCTCTGTATGGCACGTTTGGCTTTATTTCCAGTATGCAGTAGAATGTGCTTCATTATCCTTTTACGTGCAATCTGCCTTTCTCAGGTTGCTCAGGGATGAGCTCGGAATTGCTTAAATGTGAAGGGTGGGCAGATGCAGAGAAAAACATTGCAACAGAGCAAGCTGGTAACTGATGTGAACTGAACGTACTTAATAGTGTTTCATGTATTTCGTGACAAGGTCTGTTAGTTTCCTGGTTGAATTAGATGAATATCAGTTTAGCTAGTGAGCTGTTTGCAGCTTTATTTCATTGTATTTATGGTTTGTGGGAATGGCATTCATAACTTTTTTTGGTTTTAATTTAAAAAAAGACTAACCATATGGGTTTGCTGTATTTGAACTTGTCTTTCTGTTTCAGAACTGGGGCTTGTGGATGGCCAGGAGCTTGCAGTTGCTGATGTTACTACACCACAGACGATGCTGTTCAAGCTTCACTTCACCACTTAATTTATTCATAAGTAAACTGCATATACAGCAGAGAGACATCTGTACCCACCTTGTAAAAAACCATACTCTGTGGGTGTTAAAGCAACCCAAAATGTTCATGTTAGTACTAGCACTGTTGAAGGTTAGGTAATACAAATGAATCACCATATTTCAGAATTGTATGTAGAAGCCAATATTTGGTGGATTATATTTGTATAAATGCTTATTAATGTACAGAACTCTGATGTATAGGAATACACTTTTTTCCAGTTTTTGTTGTCAAAATGTCAATGCTAAGATACTTTCAGACACATGGAAATTTTAAGGTGGCCAAAAGTCTTGTTTTTAACACATGGGTGCACATGTATATGCAAAGAGAAGACCCTTTAAAAGGAACCACAGCGATCTGGTTTTAAATTGTAGCACTCCTATACACTTGCTGAGTCACCTTAAAACCAAAAGAGGGCGGTAGATTAAAATTAGCATTTTCCTCTTATTTGATACTGATTTGATCAATTTTATGAAAGGTGTTCAAGTATGGAAGAGATTACTTTGTTTACAAGCAAACACAAAAGGACAGAATCATCCACTGTACATGAAAATACAGACATACCTACTCGCAGCCGCTGTGCGCAGCATTGCAGATTATGTTCAAGTATCATTGGTGCTGTTAAGGTATTTATTAATAAAAAATCATAAAGACACCTTAGTTTGTGGCTTATCAGTCGACATTCAGGAGGGTTTATAACCTCGATTAAAAAATGTAGGGTGTCACTTGGCTGCTTTAGTCTGAGGCCTTTTCTGTAAGCGGTGCCATGCCCAAGGTGAATTCTGATTTTACTCGCTGTGTTTCAGCAGTGTTTGAACTTTCCATCTTTTCAACTATGAACTGCGTTTACACTTTCCATCTTCCAGCCTTGCACTTTAACTCAGCAGTAAAGCGGGGGGCACTTTACTGTCATTTTTAACCAGATGATTTTTAACAACCGCGTGTTTGGAAGCGGTAAAAGGCCCCCACATCAGCTGTAAGGCGGGGAGTTGAGGCGCTGAGGTTTCGAAGAGCGTGTGCTCGGTTCGTGTTCGCGTTGAGCAGTCGAAGGAGGCGTTAAGCAGCGGGAACCGAAGTCGCCTTTTACCCCCTAGCCTGGCAATGCCGCCAGGGCAGCGCGGAGCCAGCCGGGGCCGCCGCTCCGCCGTGACCGCGGCCGAGGCCTGGCTCCGCCTCCCGGGGCGCCTCAGGGGGCGGCGGGGCGGCTGCGCGCCGGGGGGGCCGGGGGGCCCCCCCCTCCGGGCCCGGCGCCGCCGCGCGGGAGCGGGTGAGGCGGAGGATGAGCTGGTTCAACGCCTCGCAGCTGTCCAGCTTCGCCAAGCAGGCGCTGTCGCAGGCCCAGAAGTCCATCGACCGGGTGCTGGACATCCAGGCCGAGGAGAGCCCCTGGCCCGACGCCGTCATCCCCGACTACGGCGACGGTAAGCGCGGGCCGGGCCGGGCCGCCATCCCCCCGCCTGGGGGGGGGGTGAGCCGCCGCCCCTCACGGCCTCCCGCCGCGGGGCTGGCCGGGCCGGCTCCTGCCCCTCGCCCGCCCCCTGCCCTATCTCCCCCCCCCTACCCCGGCGGGGGGTGGGTTTACCGGCCCCCCGCCCTGGGCGCGTTCGCCGCGCCGGGGGTGCCTCTGTTCCCCTCGGGGGGGGGGGGGGGGTAACGCTGGCAAGAGCCGCCGTGCTGCTCGGTGTCGCCAGCGTCGGCCTTTCCTCGCATGGGCAGCGCTGCGCTTCGTACCCCAACTTATCAACGCCTTATTTATTTTTTCATTTTTTTCCTGAGGGACTAATAGGCGATAAAAACAGCTCAGGTAATAAAAAAAGGGGAAATTTATGCTCTTTCTGGGGCACGCGTGGATTCGCTCTTTGTGACAGGAAGAGCAGAGTAGAAGCTAAAAGTCTGGTCCACATAAGCCAAGGGAAGTTTCCACTTTTTGTGGCGTTCGGTGCATAATCCTCCATCTGTTGAAAGGAACGTGTCAGTGGAAAAATTGTCACGGCTTGGTTATGAGGAAGTGTCTCCTTTGTACATCTGCTAAGGTAGCACCTGAAAGAATGATCAGCCCTAGTTTGGAAATAAAAGAGCAAAAAGGAGCCCTCTTATTAGAAACTTTTTTTCCCATAAATAATACCTTAAAGATCAGAACGAGTAAGGAAAAGGCGGAGATACTAAGTCACCTGGAATCGGTGTCCTTACTGCAACTACATCTGGAAGAACCATGTGTGTTTGTAGTAGGAGGTTATTTCCGTGCAGAGTTACGTTTCTGAAAATCAAAAGCTGTAACAATTGAAAGTGTTTTCTGTTTTGCATGTCTTCGGCCCTTTGTGGGAGCCGGGGCTCGGGAGTCGCTCACTTAGTCCAGTGTCCTCTTAAATGACAGGAATTGTTTGTACAAGACTCTCTTGTGCTTAGGTTCTTAAAACTTTAAACGTGTCCAAAGTGTTTGGTTTTTTTTTTAATTTAACTCATATCTTAGTATTTATAGTAGTTCTGTCATTCATAAGGAAAGCAGCAAAGACCAGCCTGCATCTGTTTTTCAGGGAAAACCTATTTGTTTTTAAAAGAAGTCAAAATATTTTCTGAATGTTACAGTTCATTCCCAGGGCTTGTTCTGAAGCTGTTGAATCATGGACACAGTAGTAATAAATCATATGTTTGTCATATTTTTGGCCATGAGAGCAGTAATTATCTGAATTTTGGATGTTCAGGCCAATAGATATCAACAGTTTCTGAAAGTGGTAGTCTTTAAATATTTATAACTCAGTGTTTTTTAATAGGTGCTGCAGTATAAATTAAGGTTGCTTTTAAGTAGCCTGAAATAGTTATGTTCTTCAGATTACGTCTGTAGGTACAAAATCAAATTGGATATTATTTTTGGATTTATCTTTCTTACTTGGGATGCTACTGAAATTTGGTGATGAAATTCTCACTATCCGTGCTGTTGACAAGTCCTGGAAAACCTGCATGAAATATAACAATAGCGACTGTTACCTTTGTTTTAGGGCAGCTTCAGAGCTAATCAGTTCAGTGTTTCTCCACAGGAGAAGAGAACTCTCATCTTAGCTGGGCTGCAGACAATGTGTATTGTCAGCTTCTGGCTGTTCCTTGGTGTGAGAGGAGAAGTACGAAGCCTGTCACAAACTGAAGGGGCAAGAACCCTTCTTGGAGTGTAAATTCTACAAATACGTAAAGCTTTTTTCCCCTGTTTCCTGTAATGGCGTGTGAAGTATTTGTCTGTTCTACTGGGAGATAACTTAAGACCTAGTAACTGTTTCCTCCTTTTGTGATCTGTATAATTCTCTACTTTTAAACTACAGTTTTTCAGATTCCTCTCACTATAGGAAGCAGGAGGCCACATTCCCTTCCTCTTGTTCCCTTCCCAAAGGAAAATGCTTGATTTTTGTGCCCCAAGAGGCTTCAGACTTGCCCTTAAGTTACTGCTTAACAGGAAGGGAGCAAGTTGGTTCCATTCAGGTATTCCTACTTTCTAGAGGTGTCTCTGTCCACCTTAAGTCTTAGAATTACTTCATGTCTCTCTTACGCTCCTTTTGCTTTGTGTAAAAGTCGGTTCCAAACTTTGTAAGGATCATGTATAATATTCGCTTTGTTATACGATATTGAAAACATTTTTTTCTGAACTGTTGTATCTAAAAAGACAAATACTAAAAATAATACATTTTAAGTGTTCTTGGCCTATCTCTTTTTTTTTAATGTTTTAGGAACGAATTCTCTCATAAGTGGAGGATGGGATACATCTTCCTGGGGCTTAACTTCAAATACGGAACCACAGAATCAGCTGATATCCCCAACAGCAATCACTAAGCCAGTGAGGAGGACAGTAGTAGATGAATCTGAAAACTTCTTCAGTGCCTTCCTCTCTCCGACAGATGTTCAGAGTATACAGAAAAATCCAGTGGTATCCAAACCTCCAGCCAAATCACAGCGACCCAAAGAGGAGGTGAAAAGCACCTTAAAAGAGTCTCAGCACCCCAGTCAGCTAGAAGTACCAGTGACAACTGAGGCAGAAGTGAAGGATTCCTCTGTAGCTGGCCTAGTGGACTTGAAAAACCTTGATATTCCCAAGGAGAAATTGGAAGAGAATTCTGCACTTAGATCTAATGCCAAGCCTGAAGAAAGCACAAATGAAGTTACTGACAAAAAGGTGTCTGCTCTGAATTTGGAAGCACCTGAAGATGCTCTTAATGAAAAACCCAGCGTAGGAGGGGATGGAACGGGAGGCGCACCAGGTAGCGCTTCGCAGCCTCTTAATGCAGGTACAAAAGACATGGGTTTGGAAACGAAGGAGAGAAAGACTGAGGACAGGCAAAGCAATACACCATCACCTCCAATTAGCACTTTCTCCTCGGGGACATCCACAACTAGTGACATTGAAGTTCTGGACCATGAAAGTGTAATAAGCGAGAGCTCAGTAAGTTCCAGACAAGAAGCTGCAGATTCAAAATCCAGTCTTCATCTAATGCAAACATCATTTCAGCTTTTATCTACATCTGCCTGTGCAGATTATAATCGTTTAGATGACTTTCAAAAAATGACAGAGAGCTGCTGCTCCTCTGATGCTTTTGAAAGAATTGATTCCTTTAGTGTACAGTCTTTAGATAGTAGAAGTGTAAGCGAAATAAATTCAGATGATGAGTTATCAGGCAGGGCTTCTGCTTCAGCGTCTGTTGCTGTCAGTCCTTCTGCGCCAAAGACAGAAACGGTTGATGCACTGAAAAACAAATCTGAAAACTTGAATGACGCTCCTGTTTCACATGCTGAGGAAGCTGAGATGGAAGAGAGTGGGAGAAGCGCGACTCCTGTTAATTCTGAGCAGCCAGATGTTTTGCTTGCTACTGTGCAAACTGTTGAAGAACGGATTGTGAAAGACGAGACTGAGCCGCAGCAGGATACTGTTGAAAATCTGTTAGAAGAGGACACTGAAAAGCAAGAGTTTAAAAAGGTAACTGTAAAACGTTTTTTGCAAACACACCCTTTAATTACAAATGAAACTCCTGTCATCTCCTTATATAGGTATTAGCTTCACCTTATTTGAATGAATTAATTGATGCTGAACTACCTTACCTTGTAGAAAACTGTCCTTGATATTCTGCAGTGGAAGAATACTGGTGAAATTTCTGCCCCAAAAGTTTGGGGTTTCACCTAATTCACCTAGTTACTATTATTATGATTTGTGAGTAGTGCTAGCAAACAGGAAGCCGTGATAAGTCAAATGTGTTATTTTAATTCTTTGGTGTAATTTTTTTTTTCTGTGAAAGGTGGAAGAGAGTCCTTGAAGTATTTTAATTTGAATTACAGAACCACAAACCTTTAATATTTCACCTTTAGTCAAGATAATAGTTGCAAGCGTGTTTTTCCACAGAATTACAAACTCAAAATTTGTTTACACTACAGGAGCGTTATTCATGTTCTTTGACGATAGTAGTAGTCAGTGTAAATAAGTCCTTTTTACTGGATAAATTCATGTCTGTTTTTAGCAGAAATAATCCTTACTTTTAGAAGGAAGGGTTTTTTAATGAAGAACATAAGCCTAGTTATGGATAGTGAATAGATCAAAAGAAATTTGGATGGCTAGTTTAAATAAATGAAATTACTAGAAACGTGGTGAAGTAAGATACTCAAGTGCATGGAAGGGCTAAACTGGAGCTTTGAAGCAGTGTTTTGTCCAGTTCTGCCAGAGTATTGTGTGCGCGATCTTTTTTCCATTTCCTTTGTCACCTTCCTGTCCCTCTATTCCTGTTTTTAATTTCTGAGCTCCTGTGGCATGTGTTTTGCTCTGTTTCTTTGCATTTTGCATTGCTCGTAGTCTCTGTGATGTAGCCGGGTCCTACTCATGGCCTTGCCCTGTAGGCATGTTTAATATTGATGAGCAGTTGCTTATGGGCATTCATAAAACCACAATGTAATCTGTGTTTTAAGGAAGGCATTTATTTGTGTAAATTGTACAGAATGCCAGTGTAAATTCCTTGGGGGACTCCATAGCCATGTCCTGTCATCCGTATGTTTTCCTAACGTAAATGGTTATACATTGTGGGAAATAGTGATAATGGACCACAGCAAATTTTGTCTTTCATTGGCCATGTTGAGCTCCATTTGTAGAATCTGTTTCATTTGTTTACACATGTATATTTGCATGCATGTTTGTGTTTTTTCTCTGTATTTAGCTTTCCAAATCTGATATTAAGGAATTATTTTGATGATGCGAGCTAAGAGCTTTTGATCCTGCCTGGAAGTTTGCTTCCCTCATCTGATTCTGTTTTGCTGCTTTGTGCTAACATTTCACAGAAGAGACCTTCCAATGTAAATTATTCTGTGATTCTGTAAAGAGTGGTATAAGGAGCACTGGGAGTCTTAATGGTTAACGTTAGGTGTAGTTTTATAGTTTATATAGTTTTATCAGCTCTGTTAAAAAACTTCATTTATAATTAAATATAACTGTCAATGATTTTGTTGAGGAACTTAGATGAGCCACAGGTGCTTACTTGGTAGGATTTCTACACCTGCAGAAAAGAGGTGTCTTGTGTTTAGATATTGCTTAGTTCTAAATGAATGTGTCAGAAACATGGTACTCTTTACTGACTTCTACCTCAAATTTCTAAAAACATTGACAAGTTCAGCTTTAAATAGTGTGGGGAGGGAATGGTGGGGGGAAAGGGGAAGCCTGCCCCTCTTGTGTTTTAATTTTCCCATTCATCTGATCTTTATCTGTAAAAACATTGTCCAGATGATTGATTCATTAACTGAGAAACTGGAGAAGAGGGAAATACAGTTATTAAGTACTAGTAAAGAAAAGGCGCGCCTGGAAGAAGCTTATGATAACCTAAAAGAGTAAGTATGAAAATATACACAGTAGTGGGTGTAACTGTAACTTTAATGTAACACAATCAGTAGACAATATTGTAAAACAAGTAGTTTTATAGCTAGAGCAAGGGTTGCAAGGGGCGTGCACTGTCTGGGAAAGCTGGAAATAATGATTGCATGTACTATGATGGTATTTTTTAAAAAACATTATTTCTTGGGGCCAAAATCTCTTTTGGGAAGAGGCTGGTGAAAGATTTTTCAGTAAGTAAACAGTAAGAATGAGAAACAGATGCGTAGAGTCAGACTTGCTTTATTAATAAAGATCTTTGTTATAAGACGGGATTCAGCCATTAAAGGAGACTGACTTTTTCTGATACAGATGGATGAACCTGATTTGCTAAGTAATTTGCTGACTAAAGTGTAGGCAGTGAAAGTGTGGTAGAAGGGCTGGTTGTAGGGAAAAAACCTGAATTCATTATTTAATTCGGTTAAAAGAACATAAAAAAGAAGATTTGGATTTACTAGTTTACTGATCAAATACCAAGGTTAAAAATTTACAGATAATATGTGAAGGTATTGTTTAATGACTGAATTGATCTTAACGGAAAACCACATTTAATCATTTGCCCTGTATATGATACAGACCATGGTTAGTCAGAAAGAACTTGATTCAGGGGCAAAACATTTAAGGCAAATCAAGTATTTCGTTGTTTTCATGGGTCAATTACTGAATTAATAAGGATCTTTGATTAATATATCTAATATCGATGCATTTTTTTGATTTCTGGTTAACATGTAAAACTAAAAAACCAAAACAAAACACATTTTAAAAGCATTTAAGACAACCTGTTGCAAACTGCTTTAAATGTCACATAACCGCCCAACTGTTCTGAAATGTTAATTTTAAATGTAGTGAAATGTTTAGAATGAAAGAAGAGAGCAGTAGCCTTTCATCTCTTAAAGAGGAGTTTGCCCAGCGAATTGCAGATGCTGAAAAGAAGCTCCAGCTAGCCTGCAAAGAAAGAGATGCTGCTAAAAAGGTAAGTGGCTTTTTAGTGAAATTAATGTTTATTATTTTAGAACACAATTAAATTTCTTGAGGTAAATTCATAAAAATTAAGCTAGGGAAAAGCATGAGACCAACAGGTCCTATCTCATTGTATTAGTAACCAGCACAAGCTGATTCTGGCCTCCTGGACTGCTTGTTATTTCCTTGTGTTGACAAATGTATTCTTGCAGCTGTGTTGTGACCAAGTTAGGGAGCTCATTTAAGTTAAAGTTAGTCTGGTTTGAGGGGGGGGAAAAAAAAAAAAAGGTTTAATGTCTGCTTTTCCTTTACCTTGTACCCATATTTGCATTTGCATTGGTGTGACAAAGAATGGGAATGGCTTCTTTAGAGGATTAACTGGTAGGAAAATTAAGGACTGATGATGGATTGATTTGGAATGAGCAAAGAATTCTGCAGCCACAAAGTTTATGGAGTTTAAATGTTCTTGACCTGGTATCACAGCATTACATTTGTCTAGCTTATTGCTCATCTGCAAAAAGTAAAGTCTGTAACTGGAAAAAAAAATACATTTCACAGTTGTATTGCCACTGTATGTGTCACTGTGTTGGCACAGTAGTAAGTTGAATTAGAAAAATTACCTGATACCTGTGTGTGAATATAAGTTTGGTTTTCACTATACTGCAAAAGTTTGAAGTATAGAAAGTGAAATGAAAGGAGGAGTTGGAACAAATTTTACAGAGCATTTATGGAGTCTCAATCCGTGGAGGTTTTTAAAACTTGGTGGAATAAGGCTCTGAGAAATCTAATTTGATCAGATGATCTCCAGAGTTCCCTTCCAGCCTAAATTGTTTTCAAATAAAAGCCTTTGAGAGGGAGGGAAGAAGAAAAAGGTCATCAGTGAAACTGACTGTGCTTTTTTCCCTAAATATATTTTAATAAATGGTCTTAAGTATTTTGTCCTTTTGTTTAGGAAGTAAAGACTGTTAAAGAAGAATTAGCTACTAGACTTAATACCAATGAAACTGCTGAATTACTGAAAGAAAAAGAAGAGCAAATCAAAGGATTAATGGAGGAAGGTGAGAATTACAATTTCTTTATAGTAAAAATTTGTAGAGTAATTTGAAATGTACTGCCTTCATATACAAGGCTTCTTTATGTAGGGAAAAAATACATTTGAAGCATGTTAGATGTTTCTGAACATTTGAACCATTTAGTTAATAGCAAAGAGTGACAGGAGGGATCAGTCAAATACAGATGGCTAGAGGGATTCTTTCTGTAGTATGCATTAAACAAAAGGTGCTGTGAGATAAAACTAGCATGCAGTACAACACTCTGTGTTCTATTCAGCAGAAATCTAACTAGGGCATTGTTCAAGGCAGTTCTACAGTGTCTCCCTTAGTACTTTTTAATTTTGGAAGTAAAATACAGTTACTAAATGAATGGGACATATTGGGTTTTTTTCCAGATATGATGAGCTCATTTGCTTTATTTTCAAAGCCTTTCACTGCCTATCCTATCTCACTTTGCTTAGTGTAGCAAGGTCATCTCAGAATGAGGTAGACTTAAAACTTGCATGAAAAAATGTAAGAGTAAGTATTTTGATACATATTTGATTAATATTTTCACAGGACTGAAGAGCGGAGGGAGGTGTGAATAGAGAGAGTTCACAGAATAACAGCCCTATGCACTAGCTTTATGTTCATTTTCTTCACAGGAGAAAAGCTTTCTAAACAGCAGCTGCACAATTCCAACATTATTAAGAAATTAAGAGCCAAAGAGAAAGAGAGAGAAAATACTAACACAAAACAGAACAAAAAGATTAAGGAATTGGAAGAGGAGTTGCAGCATTTAAAACAGGTGAGATATTTGCAATTTTTTTCTTTATTTAAAAGCTTTTTATATTAGTTTTAGAGTAGCCTTTTGGGGAGGCTCTAGATAGACTGATACTTTTTTCTTTTCTGGGAGACTTCTGTGTTTCATATTATTGGGACACTGAGATATGATTTCTGTGTGTGTACTCAGAGCAGTTTAAATCTGCGGTCGGGTATCTTTCCAGCTACTTGTTTCCACTTGCACTGCTGATTATCATGTAGGCTGACCAAATTCAGTACACTAAATATTAGCTGGAAAACCTGTGCCAGCAAAATTTGGGCAGTTTTTTTGCTTGGTTAGCGATTGAATCGAGACCTTACAAGCCGCAGACCTAGTATGAGGAAATATGTGAAACTGGTGAAGAAGAGCCCCCCTCTTGGAAAATGGGGGAGAAAAACCTTTCTCTTGTGGTGAAGTGCTAGATTGGTTTAGTCATTTTGTGTAACTTCACCCCGAATTGGTTGCCACATGTGTCATTGTCCTCAGATGGTGTCCCCATGTACTAGGATTAGTCTCATGCTTCTTGTATGCACTCTCACAGGTGCTTGATGGCAAGGAAGACCTTGAGAAGCAGCATCGAGACAGCATTAAACAACTGAACAGTGTTGTAGAGCGACAAGAAAAGGATCTCGCTAAACTTCAGGCAGAAGCGGAAGACCTTGAAGAACGGAACAGAAGTGTCCAGGCAGCACTTGACAGTGCATACAAGTAAGCAGATATTTGCATGCCTGTCTTCAACCATACATTCAGTTTCTGCTCCTGTTTCTTGCGCAATGCTTGTGAAATGTTGATTTATAACTAAGTTATTTGAAAAGTCACTGTTGGCATTGTATAAACTAAAAAGCATTATTTCTCCTCCCTCCTCCTGCCCCCAGGGAACTTGCAGATCTTCATAAAGCTAATGCTACAAAGGACAGTGAGGCACAAGAAGCAGCCCTAAGTCGGGAAATGAAGGCAAAGGAAGAACTTGGGTTAGCTCTGGAGAAGGCCCAGGATGAGGCACGACAGCAACAAGAAGCTCTGGCAATTCAGGTGGGTCTTAAATGCAGAGAATAGAACTCGTACATTGAAAAATCAAATGTACTGTAGTGGTGTGTGCATCTGGCATAATGAACCAGATGCAATAAGAGGTAGAACTCTTTTTTTTTTTTTTTTTTTTTTTTTTTTTTTTTTTAATACTTAGCAAATACCCAATGGGTTTCTTTCCTGTGAACTTGTTCAGTCTTTAGTGGTAGTTGTGCTAAGCTTTAAAATTATACTTTTATTAAAAAATACTTTTAATTTTACTTGTCTAAATAAAGGAACTTTGACAGGCTCTGTGTTAAGTTTGTAGTGCTTTTGCCACGATGCAAAGTTCAAGAAATTTAGCTGGACAAAATTTTTAGTGATAGGTAAGTGACTGTAACTATTTGTGTGCATGCGAAACTTTGGTGTTTAACTTGTAAAGAGACATACCCTGTCTAACTGTTGAAAAATTGTATGGGACTGTAGCAATGAATAGGTGATGAATGAATGCATGAATATATAGCAATGAATATTATAACTTCCAGCAAGAGATTAGTGACGATGTCTTGTTTGTTTAGGTGGCAGACCTGAGGCTAGCGCTGCAACGTGCAGAACAGCAGGCAGCAAGAAAGGAAGACTATTTACGCCAGGAAATTGGTGAACTACAACAGGTGCTGTAGCAAATAGATGATGCCAACTTGTATCTGCAAGGAGGGCTTCTAAAAACTGAAAATAGAATGCTAGTATGACATTAATAGCCTGACAAAGAGGCTTTGTTTTTCTGGTTACCTGCAGTATTTGTTCTGTGTAGAACTACAATGAAAATATTAAAGGATTTTTTTTTTTTTAATCGCATATTGAAAACAATCATGATTTTTGTGATGCCTTTTAAAGGTAATGCTATCCTTCCAGTTTAAGACAAAGTATAGCCATTAAGTTTGTAATAGACTTCTAAAATTTCTAGCCAGTATGTTCTAAATTACTCTTTAACTGCTTCTTAAGAATACTTGTCTTGTTCTTAAGGTCCAGAAGATAAATTGTTGCCAAAATGTTTCAAGTGGTGTCCAGAGGGCTCTTGAAATGTAAATTTCTGTGCTGTTGCTCTGTCATGTATCTAGCAATGTTAGGCTTCTGTCTTGAAATTTCACGCTTTACTGTGAGTCTGAACATACACATTTTAGAATGTAAAGCAACTGCTATGTGTTTAGCTGGATTCTATATTAATCTTTTAATCCATCATATCATTTTAAAGCTTAATTATATTTAATTTGTGATTTCAGAGACTCCAAGAAGCAGAGAGCCGGAACCAAGAACTAAGTCAAAGTGTTACATCTGCTACACGGCCACTTCTCCGCCAGATAGAAAATCTGCAAGCCACGCTGGGAGCACAAACCTCTGCATGGGAAAAATTGGAAAAGAACCTTTCTGACAGACTTGGTAAGATGTCTTTAGCTTTTACTGAGCTGTGAGGCTCTTTATGAAGATGTGAAATGGCTGAAGGTAAATGAAAAGGGCTTGACACTTACCCAAAGCGTAGATGGTTGGTCAGGAGAGATGAGCATAAAATCTCCTTCTTGGAGACCTTGGACACCACTGCTTGGTGGAAAATATTTAATTTCCTTTACAATAGAAACCAGTTCTGTTTTTTTTTTTTTTAAAAAATCAGTTAACTAAAATAAGATCAAATCCATTGGATGTTAAATGATTGCCTCATATTATAGATGGATAAAAGAAGTAAACCAACTTTTATTTATTGCTTAATTTAGTTTTAGGTCTCAATATTTAGCACACTGCTAAGAGAAGGGGCAATAGATTTTTTAATACAGAGTTCTTTACATTAAGAAAGTAGTACTTTTAATCAAAAAATACACGCCTTCAAGTCAGCTAAAGTGGAGAAGAGAATTACTCCTTTTCTGGAGGCAATCTGTAGTTGTATACTGAATTCTGAAAGAGTACGAACTCTCCTTGTTCTGCATTGATTTGTTCCTCTAACTGCTTGGTGGAAAATATTTAATTTCCTTTACAACAGAAACCAGTTCTGTTTTTTTTTTTTGTAAAAGAAAAATCAGTTTAATCTAAAAAAAGATCAAATTCCATTTTGATGCTTAAATGATTGGCCCATATTATAGATGTTTGATCAAAAAAAGTTAAATTCCATGCTTTTTTTTTACTTAATATTAGGTGAGTCTCAAACTCTTCTAGCAGCAGCTGCTGAGAGAGAACGGGCTGCTACAGAAGAACTTCTTTCTAATAAAATTCAGATGTCTTCTACTGAATCTCAGAATAGTCTTTTAAGGCAAGAAAATACACGCCTTCAGGCTCAGCTAGAAGTGGAGAGAAACAGACTGAAAAAAATGGAAAATGAAAACAGCAGGTGAGTTGCATTTTTGGTTAACAGTGTCTCTTTAAAACTGTAGTGAAATGGAGTAAGCTCTCTCATATGCAACCGTCTGCAGTGGATCTCTCTGCAAGTTGGAAGACTTGATTCTTTTGAGTGTTGGTAATGATGCTGCAAAATGATGACAGCTATTGGTAAAGTTGCCCAGCTTGTTAAGGATATTTTGTTTGGTGCTAAACATTGTCTGAAGTATGTTACTTTCATAATGTTTTAAAGCCTGGAAGCTTTGTTTGTTTTAAAAGTATATGAATGTAAAGTAAACGCAGAATACTTACTGGTTGACTTTCTCTACCTCTTTCTTTCCTCAATATAGGTATGAGGTTGAACTAGAAGGACTCAAAGATGAGTATGCAAAAACCTTGGAAGATGCAAAGAAAGAAAAGGTATTGCCTGCTTCAACTTTAAGCTGTGTTATTGCTGAAGTCTGAGCTAGCAGGATTTTAACTGCCTATGTTTGTTTTTGTAGACACTGCTAGCTACTCAGTTAGAAATGGAGAAAATGAAAGTTGAACAGGAAAGAAAGAAGGCACTTTTTGTGCAAGAAGCAGCAAAGGAGAAGGTACCAAAACCTGACATTTCAATGCAATCTTATTGATACTGTCATTATTTTAGTACGTATGTAGAGCCTGAAACCGTTGCAAGCAACAAAGTGGACCTAGAGCAGTATGGTGTATACTGTCAGCCTAGGTATTAGGGGCTTGGCTTTTTCTTTATGTTCATGTCTTTTGTTTCCAGTGAAGTAAGTGCTTGTGCGATGCGATGCTGAAATGAGTCTTGAGTAAAACAGTCTATTTAACCTGAGAAGAGAGAAAATACAGATAATGATTGGTTTAATCTTCTGATTTTTTTTTTTTTTTTATTGAATGCTCTTGGATTCTTTTTCTTCTGAAGCTGCTTGTTGTCTTTGCTTAGACTACTCGCATTGCTTCCACTGAATTCCTGTTTTGCGTTTCATGTGACTGTGTGTAATGTAATTGTGTATAAACTGTAATGTAATGCTTTCCAGCTTAAGTCACAGAACAGTCCTCAATAGTCAGTAACTTCTGTTACTGCTAATTAGCAGTTGAATCTCAAGTACTGTTTCTATTACTGGTTTCTTACCATGTCCAGTTCTAAAATCTGAGTGCTTTATCCTTCAGAGGCTAGTGTACTTTCAGATGCTGCCTGTAAAAAGACGTTAGTCTGTTTGGAAGGTGTGTGAGTAAGGTGTTAGCACGTGAGAACTCAGAATTGCATTCCTAGACTTTATTTAAAAAAAAAAAAGTATTAACATGCATTCTAAAAAGAGACTTACTTCTGGGTTCAGGGTATTCTTCCTGTGGCACATTTGGGCATACAAAACTGCCTCTGCATCTCCCTTGGCTACTTGAGAGAGAAATTGTTTCAGTGTAATTTTCAACTTCTGTCTGTTTCCTGGAGAGTCTCAGGGTTTGAACATAGGCTAGAAGTGTTAGTACCACAGTAATTCTTGTTGAACTGTGGTATGTTTTAGGGATGGGGGAAAGGAAAGGTTATCTGTCACATTATGTTCTGTAGTTGGTGGTGGAAAAGGGCAGTCTGTTCCGTACAGAATCTGTCTTTCACCATCTTTGTCTTAACTGGTGATGTGTGTATGTGTGGTGTTTGTGGGTTGTTTTGTTTTTAAGGATCGGAAGTCGTTCACAGTTGAAACTGTCTCAAGTACTCCAACGATGTCACGCTCTAGTTCCATAAGTGGAGTTGACATGGCAGGTCTTCAGACATCGTTCCTCTCACAGGTATCATATATCAGTTACATTGGCTTTTTTTGACAGACTGCTTTTTTTCCTCTTCAAGGACTTTTATTAATGTGGAAAATGACTCTTCAAGAGTATATTGGCCTTGGATGAGGTAATTCCTATGCAGAAACATCTAAAACCTGCTTACAAGTTGTCTATGATTGTAAAACATCTGTGAAAGCGTGAAACTACCATTTCTATTGCAGAGTAATATATACATGTATTGGTTCACATGTCTAACTTCATCTAGAAGAATTGGATAACACTAGTAGGAGTCAAATAAATTGATTTAATTTTGCTAGCAATCCTGGCTTAGGGCACAACCCTGCTCCCTAGGGCGTATCATTGACTGTTGTGGTCTGTGAGAAGTCTGCTGCTGTCCTACGGATATGGTTATTGATGTCCAATTTAAATGGCAGTTGTATAGGTGACATGAGAACTTGCTAGTAAGGAGCTATCTCAAATTGTACCTATTCACCTTAAGCTTTTGTTTTAAAAACAAACTTTAAGCATTGAAATGGTTGCCAAGTAACAGTATAATTTTAAATCTTAAATGAAATAATACTTTGGGAGAGGGAGGATTCCAAGGGGTGCACTTTTTTGTCTAATTTTAGGCTTCTCTAACCTTTTGTTTGTAGGATGATCCTCATGATCACTCATTTGGGCCAATAGCTACTAGTGGGAGCAATCTTTATGATGCTATAAGGATGGGAGCAGGTTCAAGTATAATTGAAAACCTTCAATCACAGCTAAAACTAAGAGAAGGGGAGATTTCACATCTGCAGGTACTGTAGTTCATCTCCTATAATCAAACACAGCATTTATAAGTGTAAATACTAATGCAGTCAATATTAAATTCAAATTTTATATTCAATATAAAATATATGCAATCAACTTTATATTCAGAAAGCTTGGTCCCTCTCCTCGCAGCAAAGTGTGTTTGCTCTTCCCTTTCCATGACAGTTCTATTAACCAGGACAGCCACTGGAGGTATGTTTAGGGACGAGCAAGAGAAGGATTTGTTGCTTCCTTTTTTGTTTTGGCAAGGACCTATCCAGAAAACTGCACTTGTCTCTCTAAAAAAGAAAAGGGAAAAAAAAAAACAAACCCAAAACCAAACTACTGATCAGATTTGAGAAGGAAGTGAGAGTGCTTCCAGGGTGTGCTGTTTCAAAGTCTGGCTTAAGAAAAAGCCTTAATTACTGTATCAAAATATTTTGATACGGTGTTTTATAAATATGATAAATTCCTTCCTCCTAATTGTTAAAAGTGTTTACCTTAGCTGGAAATTGGAAACCTTGAGAAAACTCGATCGATAATGGCAGAAGAACTGGTTAAATTAACAAATCAAAATGATGAACTTGAAGAAAAAGTGAAGGAAATACCCAAATTACGTTCACAGTTAAAGGTAAGTAAATTTATGTTGTAAAGCTGATGTAAAATTGACATATTTGGGGTTTTCTAGGATTACCCCTATCAGTTTAGGATTATATTTAAATCTGTCCCTAATCATAAATGACAGAAGAGCCTGGGTTTCTTTTTTTTTTTTTTTTTTTTGGTATAGTAGGATCTCAAAATGCCTACTCCATCACTAGGTAGTCACTTCAAAATGCAGTTGTTAGAAATGTGCGCTGTGAGTAAGATTGCATGTTAAATCAGGGAGAGAACATTTTTTTCCTTCCAGACAAGTGTCTTGAATGAGCGTAGTCTTTTCAGAGGAGGGGGTGTTTTGTTAAATAGCATGGATTTACGAGAGTTTGATGCAGAAGCTGAATGAGTGTGCAGTACTGATACAGGTAATTGGCCAAATATTTTAATCCTCTGAATGTTTAAGAACTTAAATTGAAATACTGGAAATAGTTTTGGAATAGTTTTGGAAATTATCATTGTTCTTTAAATGCAGAATGTTCAATTTCCCCATGAAGCCTTTCACAAACTGTGGTCATTCACATAGTAAAACTTAGTGCAGTTTGGTGGTTTTTAATTCTTATAGCAGTTGAACTTCAAGGTGCTCCAGCGCATCCTCCGAAGCCAGCACTAACTCTTTGTAGTGAAGGATCTTTGGAGTGTCTTGCTTTTATATCTAGAGTATCAATGTAGCCATATTCAGAGTGTCGAAGCATGAAGTATTTTTGAAGAGTTTACTGTGTGCTTCATTGTGAAGTAGTTATACTTTGATAAAATAATGCTACGCTTATTTTTCCTCATAGTGTAAAACACTATCCTAACAGCAACTTTTTTTAAGTTGAAAACCAGTCAGATAACAAACCACATGTCCTTGCAGGATTTGGATCAAAGGTACAATACAATTCTTCAGATGTATGGGGAGAAAGCAGAGGAGGCTGAGGAACTCCGACTGGATCTCGAAGATGTGAAAAACATGTACAAGACTCAGATAGATGAACTTTTAAAACAAAGACAAAATTAATTCCTGCTGGGACTCTTAACATTATATGATAACAGATTGTAAAGATAATTGTTTATGTAAATGCTGAATTTAAATGTCTTGTAAAAAAAAATATAACTGTATTATAGAAAGTGTGACTATATAATAGAGTTCATATGTTGACAAAAAAAAAATCAATGCTTTAAGTGTCTTGTACTGTCTGCAGTTAAATTATTTGTGCAATATTTAAATTTTTGTTTCTCAGTCATCCCTTTATTTAAGTTTTTGCTAAACAGTGGACCATTTTACTTTAAACAGTAGCAGAAATGATGATTGTTACCTCGTGAGATCAGCACTGGAAGGCATGAGTTTTACTAAACCAGCCCTGGGTTCATAAACTCTGTATGAAAATTACGTTAGAAGTCTTTTTTTTTTTTGTGTTCTTAATAGGAGTTTTTCTAAAATGTCATCAGTAAATTTTTTAATAGCAAAATAGTAGTGGCTTGCTATCTGAAGCATAATTGGTGGATGTTTTTATGACAGGAAAATCTCATATTTGTACTCACAACACCTGAACATGTTAGGGTGACAGTGCTCTAAGAAAAATCAGATTAGTCTACTTTACACTAAGTCCTTTAAGCAGAGTGTGAGGCTCAGATGAGACTTTATAAATTACAGCTTCACCTTATGTATTGCTTGTGTTGTCTCATGAGCTCTAGTAGAGACAGCAGCTCTGCTTGTAGTTCTAAATGTGTTTAACTTTTAACACTGGAAATCTGAACTCGTCAATATTTGTTCTAGATTTGGATGCTGATTTTTAAGAGTAGCTAAAAGTTCAGAAGAATGCAGAAAAATGTTGTGGTTTTTTTTTTAATTAATTGCTGCTGCTCTCATGGTTCCTTGTATATAAGTAGCAAGGTTTTAGACTTTTTGCAAAATTGTGCTGTGACTTAATATAGTTTTCAAGCAAGTCTCCAGTGGCTGCAAAGCATTTCTCATGCCATTCCTAAGCAAGGTATTGGTCAAACAGCATCCACGTGGCTTGAAGTTTAGCTGCAATTTTGGTAATGTCAGAGGAAACGTTTGAATTGGACCCCTGGGAGTGCTGAGAATTGGGGGAGAAGCTTGTGCCTTCCTCTCCAC
Organism: Gorsachius magnificus; assembly: GCA_034008185.1. Lineage (NCBI taxonomy): Eukaryota > Metazoa > Chordata > Aves > Pelecaniformes > Ardeidae > Gorsachius > Gorsachius magnificus. The sequence continues at coordinate 6,266,417 of CM067090.1, forward strand.
ATTCCAGACAGCAAATATTTTGCTGCGTCTCAGAACTGCAGCCATTATAGGTACTCGTGTGAAATGCTCAGGCATTTGAAATTCTTTGCTTATGGTACTGTTGCCTCTGTTGTGAGAGGGTTTTTTCACATCTGTGCATGTTGTAATTGGTGTTGGAGAACTCTCTGCCTGCTTGTGTATTCAGTAGCCTGAGAGAGATAAAGGCTGTGAATGATGAGAAATTGCTCCTGGAGAGAAACCTGTCAGTAATAGGACTTTTCTAGGGCTGTTAAGGATTTATTCCTCATTGGGAGAGCAGTTAGTCACTGAAGGTACACAGGCAAGGGTACAGTCGTGGAAAAGCCTAGTTCAGTTTGAGGTTCAGGCAGTTATTCCAAGGATTTCAATAAAGCCAGAGAGCAAGAACACTAAAATTTGTCTTAACTACCCATCTGTTACAGAAACTTTAACTGCTTTAATAAAAGACTTTTTTTCTTTTCCCCCCTCTCAAGGGGGAGATGGGAAGGAACTGCCCTCTTACTGTCTTAGTTTCAGTTTCAGAAACCAAGGTGAAAGTATTTTTCTTCTAAATAACCTCAGAATTTAACACTTTGCCTTCGTATTGAAGCATGGTTGGTTGCTCTTAAGTTTCAAAAAAAAAACCAACCCAAAACCACACTCCATATAAAAGCACTTGTTGGAACTCACTGATTTGCTGCTCGAACTGTGTGCAAATGTTCAAGTTCAGCCTTTTCTTAAAGACAGAAAAGAACTTTTTATGATGGTCAAAGATTACAAATTCTATTCAACTTTTATCTACTGCAGCAAATCAATAAATTGATGATTTTTCACCTTTTTTTTTTTTTTTTTTTTTTTACAGTCTTGGTAGACAAATGCAGCACTCTAAAAAAAGTCCTTTGAACATTTATTTGGACCTATTGCTGCCAGAGCTTTTGAAGGTAACGTTTCCTGTGTAATGTGAGAGTAGGTGCTTCAGGGCTGACACAGGCGCAGTTTTGAGCACATTCAGGAGGAGCTTGGGTAAATAGGACATTTTAACATGCAGTCAGCATTAACTCTTTTAGATATAAAAGCATTTGTCAGAGTATTAGATTTTTAAATTTTACAAAAGTAGATGTAAATATTTGTATTGACTCTTTTTTGGATTCTTTATTCCCACTTAGTGCAACCTTTACTATCACATGAGAATCAGATGGCCTGCTGTGTCTTAATCATCATCAAAGCCTTAGAAAACAAAGTGGCTGTTGGAAGGTAACACAGACTTTGACGTATTCTGTTTTGGCCATCTTTGATACAAATCTTGTATGCTTGTTTTGAAGAAACATTAATGTCTGCTCGGACACCTTAAGTTCATTGCTGTTGCTGAAATCACCTAGAAAAGTAATGTGCAAAATGAAAGTACTTGGGTCAGAATACTAATGTCTGCTTCTACTTAAATTTATTAGTTTAGACTATTCCTTCTGAAAGCAAGTATTTTATACCTCATTTTCACTGCATATGCAAGCATGAAGAAATGCTATTTAAAGGCTTGTCTGAAGAAGAGGGAGGGGGCTTATTTCCCCATCTCTGGACAGTAATGGAGCGGCCTCTGTTAATGCAGGCAGCTTTGGGTGAGGTGTAGGCTGTGCTGGTACTGGTTTCTCTGGGCATTGTGTTGCATCCTTTATCGACGGGGGAGATGTTCAAAATCCTAGGCATCCGTACATGAGAGAGAGGGTTACTTGTACTAGTTTTTTTTTGTCTTGCTACAAGTTTGTTGCAGTTTTATGTTTTACTAAGGGCTATAATGATCCTGAATACGAAAGGAAATGGGTTATCGCACGGTGAAATTGGAACTCCTGGTTTCCAGCTGTAAATTGTGTATAAACTGTAAAAAGCATAGATCGGGGTAAAATAAAATTTTGTGCTAAGAGTGTGCTCTGTTCCTCTTTGAGAAAAGACTCAAAAATATTGTTTTGGAGTGGGATATGAAAGGAAAACACTGGTAGTTAGAATATATCAAATGTAGCGTAATTTAGAAGTACAACCCGGTTCAAATCTCGGGGTGCCATGAGTACTTAAGTGCCAGAGGCTGGTTTATTTGTAAGTTTACTGCAGTAACGGGATTACAGGGAACGTGAAATTTAAACTGATCTCCTCGGTTCGACCCAGGGGGGTCAGCCCCCCCACCGGGGCCCCCGTCCCGCCGCGGGCTCCCCGTCTCAGGCTGGCTCCGTACCTCGCTGCCCAGCGGTGAGGGGAGGGCAGAGGCGGGCGTTCCCGGGGCCGAGTGCCCGCTGGCGGACACGAAGGCTTCCGAGAGCGAGGGGCCGGCCGGGGCCCCCGGGGCCGTCCCGGACAATGGTGGTGCCGGGAGGCCGCGCTTCCTGCTGCGCGCCGGCAGGAAAAGGCCTCTTTCCTCCGCAGCCTGAGAACGCCGTTCCCGGCGCGGCGCTGGATTTCCGGCAGCAGGAGGAAGGCGCCCCGCCAGCCCCCGCACCGCTCCCTTCCCGGGCCGTGCCGGGGCGGGGCCGGGCCGGGCGGCCCCGGCCCGATGCGGCGGCCGCCGCCCCCCCCCCCGCGAGGGGGCCGCCGGCCCGGCCCGGCCGGGCTCCTCCCGCCGCCTCCAGGTGGGGCGGGCCCCGGCGGCGGCTGCTCCCCGCGGAGGGGGCCGCGACGGGGTGTGGCGGTGCCGCCCGCCCCGCTCCGCTCCCCGCGGGTGTGAAGGAGGGGCGCGGCGGCGGTGCCGCCTAGGCGGAGCCTGGCGGGGCCGGGCCGTGCGCGCTCCCCCCCCGGACGGCGGCCAGCTGCCGCGGCGGCATGAGGATTAAGGCCGTCGGCGAACGCGTAACGGGAGGAGCGGGGCTGCGGGGATCCCCGGGGCCGCCGGGTCTGAGCTGAGCCGAGCCGAGGTGCGGTGAGGTGAGGTGCCCGCCGCGGCCTCGGGGCGTGGGTGAGCGCCGCCGGGGGGTGACCCGGGCTGGGCGGGATGGGGCAGCGGCGCCCCCGGGGCTCGCCGTGGGCCTGGCACCAGCTCTGCGCGGGGTCCAGCCCGGGCCAGGCACCGTGTCCAAGCTCTGGGTCCGGCAGGGGCTTGTCAGTAGCACGGGTCTGGCGCTGGGTGTCGGGGCGCCTCTCCCGAAGCGACTGATCCTCAGCCAAGGGGACGGGGCAGCGCAGCGTTGGGCTTGAGCTGGGGATGGGGCGCGGTGTGATCCTCCCGAGGTCCCCCCACGCCCACAGGGAAAGGGAAGCGCTTTCCTGTAGGGATCCGAGCACCCAGAGGGGTCAGAAACGCTCCCAGGCTGCTGGAAGGTTGCTCTCCGTGCTGGGAACGTTTCTCCAGAAGCAGGACCGTGTTCTGAGGAAGCTGCCTTTTGCAGGATGTATTTAACTCCTCTCTCCTCCCCCTCCCACCAGGTTCGTGTTCTTGGGAAATCTGAAGCGGTTCTCCTCAAACCAAACAGGTAAAACTACTTGTCTTGTAGGAATATTGCTAAAGGCTTCAGTTGCGAGCGAGCATGCAAATTTTGGCAAATTATAATGCCAAAAAAGGGTTTTTTTAGATACAGGCCATCCATTTTTTTCTCAGGAGGTTTAGCGCTTCAAAGCCCGGGTGTTGATGAGAAGGTTGCGTTACCAGAAAGGTATCCGGTCTTCTTTAGAGTACATAAATACATGCGGGCCTGTAGTTAATTTTAAGCATTCAACTCAGTGTTCAAAGTTTCTTTAATGTGATGTCACCTACTAAAAACAAGCATCCTGAAACAGACTTAAATTTGACCATTTATTTGTGACTGCATAGTTTTCTTTCAGCTAGAGATGATTAGTTTCTTCCAAAGTGGAGAATGTATTATTTTTATACTTATTTTTAAACTAAAATTCTTCTTCTTCTCACCCCTCCCCCCAATACTTTTACATTTTCTTCCTGCTGACTGGATGTTATATGCCCTCTACTTAGTTTCCACATTTGAACTCTCAGGATCCCTCGGGATTTAGCTAAAATAAACACACCCATTTTAGTTTGACTGTGAGTTGGTAGTGCGTAATAACCCTCAATGACTAATGATTCAAAGATAATCCTGAGGTTGTACAGTCTAGTCTCTTAGTGAAAGTTTACTTTTCATAGGAAAAAGAAACCACCCCAGAAATACAAGTACGAATTCTTCAAGTAGATGACTGACTTCAGCTGAATATTGTCTTGTATGCTTGAAATGTGCTATGCTGCAGATATGTTAAGTGTCTTTTTTTTTTCCTTTCTTTCTTTTTTAATAAGTACAGAACTCATAGGTTGCCATGTTTATGTTGCTTGCGTTTGGATTGCTACTGCAAGAAATCCTGGCTAATTCCCAAGCTGACAATCTTACTGAATTTAGAAACATTCCAGAAGAGCCATTATATAGCTACAAAGCCATCAACTTGCCAGATGAGCATATCCCATACTTTCTGCACAATAATCAGCATATTGCTGGCATCTGTAAGCAGGACTCTCATTGCCCATATAAAGTAGGTTTGCTTTTGTGTGTGTGTGTGTTTGTTCAAATGTAACGGTGGGGTGGTTTGTTCTTGGAGTCATCGCAGTTAAAGATGGTGATGAATGAGTCTCCGTGCCAATTAGTCGGTTCCACTGGGAATTGGAATTCTTGCTTTTGAAATAGTTGTACGGGGCTCTTCCTGAATCTGATGCTGTCACAAGACTGGATTTTTAACATACTCTTTTGCAAGATCTTTATCCCCCTTGTTGTAATTGTCACAGAGCTGAAATGACGATCTTAATCTGAGTGACTCTTGCGCATGTCAAAGGTGTTTGAACTAAGCACAGTTAGTAATTTCTAGGCCTGTGATTTTTAGCATGCCTCAGTACTTTTGTGGAAGTGCCAAGAGCATAGGCAAATCAATGAAACGCTGATTTAATCTTGCCCTGTGGTTGCATATAATTCATTCACCTGAAGCAGGGACAGTGAACCTGAGGATCCGGGCCGCGTGTGGCTCGGGGGCAATTCTAGGGTCTCTCAGGCTGGAGCTGCTTTGTAGAGCTGGGGGTGGGAGCTGTGCTCCCCCTTCTCCAACTTTCTGTAACACTGCAGAAGCCAGTGTTTCTTGATTTGCCTGGGGAGCCGTGGTACACTCTGTGAGCTTAGCTTTGTCGCCTATGTCTGTCAGCGATGTTAAAATTTTGGAATCCTACTCACTGGGTCAGGAAAAGCATTTCCCCTGGAACAGACGCATTAAAGACAAGGATAATGTTGCTGTGCATGTGTGTCTTCTTTGGAGCCTCTGTGGTGCATAAAGAATCTGAGTGTTCTTTCTGAAACTCCGTTTGCAAACAGAGCAAATCAAAAGCCTTTAATGCAAGATTTATTAGCGAGAGGTAGTTTATAAGCCACCAACTAACTGAAGTCTTTTCCCATTTTGCTGTTGCGTAACCTGATTCAGTTATTCTGTGTTACAGAAATACTTGAAGAAACTAAGATCCTGCTGGGGTTATGAGAAATCTTGCCAATCAGATTACAGGTTCAGTTACCCAGTGTGTGATTATGTTGAAACTGGATGGTAAGTTTAATTTTAAATGTATAAAGTACAGTATACTAAAAAAAACCCCCAAAAAATAGGAGAGTGCTCGCTTTTATATTAACTGTGAAGTTAACATTATTGTGAGTTAAAAGGATGATTCTTTGTGGAGATATGTGTGTATATATGTGCATTTATAGATAACGTATGTCTTTCAGCATTATTTTAAAAATTTAACTTTTTAAGGAAGAAAATACTGTTTGAAATGCTTCCTGCCACAATGTTTTCATTATTCCGATTTAGCCTTGAATTCAGATTCCTAAAATAACTGTATTTCCTTTCTTAGCTTTAAAAACAGAGGAAAAATGTTAAAAAAAAATTATACCCTTTTACGGGAGAATAGCTTTAAATTGTCATTGATGTTTTTGCTTACATACAGCTGATAAATTGCTTCCTGTTTTGCATCTTACGTGTCAATAAAGTAACTGCCTGGCTCTCCTGTTCCACTTTCAGTGGAAAAAAACGTTATCTGTTAAAGTTATTGCTAGAACTGAGCAACGGACCTTGATTTTTTTTTTTTTCCTTTCCCCTTCATACATCAGGGCAAGTGACATTGAGACAGCCCAACAGATATTCTGGAAACAAGCTGACTTTGGTTACATTCGAGAGAGGCTCAATGAAATGAAAACCCATTGTAAACCTGCAGCAACAGTAGGTATTTCTGATAGATATTATACTTTTCACTTTTAAACGTAGTTTTTTGTTATTGATAAAATCCTACTTGTTCTTTTTTAACAGGGAGATTCATCTCTGACCTGTTCTCAGTACCTTCAGCATTGCAGAGCAACAAACTTGTACATTGATTTACGAACTGTAAAGAGAAACCACGACAGGTCTCTGATTTGCTTATGTTACAGTAAAACCAAGCAATGGCAGGGAAAAGGACTTCAGAATTTGTTTAACAAAGCTAGTGTGCTTGTTGTCACGGGCTTCACTGCTGATCACAGACTGTTCGCTGAAGTCGTGTTGAGATCTACACCTCTTGATTGCTGTTGGCTGCTGTCGTCAGCAGTACAGGTTATTTAAAAAACTAAGTTCTCGGGTTTATAGAATGAAGACAGGTGATTGAAATCCTCCCTTCTAATGGAAGAGAGGAAGACTTTTCTGTGTCTTCAAGTCACATCCTTTCTTGATCAGGTGATGTGCAAAGTAGATTTTTTTTTTTTTTTTTTTTATGTGAGGCACTGAGAAGACCTTTCCTATGCAAGGTGCCTTTACACTAGAACCAGGAATTGCATTTTTAGATACTGAGACTGAAGAGAGATCTGAATCTGGATGTCCCACATCCCAAATGAAAATGCTACGTATTGGAAAACTGGGTAAAAAACGCATACCGCTGATGCTGGCATCACTCATTTTTTCTTCTGCCTTATCTCTGAAGTCAGTGTCTTGGGCACGTGACTTGAAAGAGCTGGTTCATGACTCTGATGCTGATACCCTTCAGAATGGGTTTTGTCATCTTCTTGGCCTATCCTGAAAGGTAATTTAGACAGTGCTTTTAGTTGGCAGTTTGTTTTCATGAAGCCTGTTCTTGCACCTCACTCTTAGTAACCCAAGAATTATATACAACATATGAACGGGGTTGTGAAATCTGAGGTGAAGTTAAGTGAGAAGTTGTTATTAAAAACAAACAAACAAAAAACCCAACTAATGATGCTCCTGTAAGTAATCATGTAGTAAAATCTAATTAAATTACTCATTTGGGTATGTGAAAATGATTCCTAATAATTGGATTAGTGCTGTTTTCTAAATTGATGTGTAGAACTCCAGGGACACAAGTATCTTTATTTGGGAATTGTGGGAAATGCTGGATTTATGCTGTAGAAAATACTCGGGTTTTACATATGTATGAAGTACCTTGCTGAATTGAGATTAACTAGCACTGGCTTGAGTATGTAATGAAGGTTGCAGAGCACTTGTAGCCCTGTTGCACAAAAGCTGATAGACTTTTACTAATTTGCATTAGATTCAAAGAAGACTTTCTCCAGAAGGGAGAAATTGGAGGTCATTGCACCCTCGACGTTCAAGCATTTTTGGCTGAAGGTCAACGCAAGAGCCCTCTGCAGTCTTGGTAAGAATCAGTTGTCAAGGCTGCTTCCAAGTTCACTTGTTAATTCTTTTTTATTTTTTTGCATTGGTGCTGGCAGCTGTGCGTAGGGGATTTCATACTGAGGAAACAGTTGCTCCTTTCTGAGGTCAATTTGAGAGTTCATGTAGGATACCTCTGGTAATTAGATCTCTGCAAAATGTTCTGAACCATGCTATGTATAACTGTGTCCTGCCTAATTTACAGCAGCAAAAGATCTGAAAACATCTTGTAATTTGAAGTTCTAACCTTCAGGTATTTTCTGGACAAGGTGCTGGTTGTATGCCTGATCTGCCTGTAGGAGGAGACAGTTGTTTTGTTGTGAAATGCCTTGAAGTTTGCACTTGCGTCTTAGTTCACACAGCCCTTGTTGATGTCGGGGCTAATGGAACAACTGATCTGGATGTATATTCATGTGGTGTTTCCAGGGGGCCTGTGTTTGGAATGTGAAGTGGGCAACAGTCTACAGGCTGGGTAGGAAGTGCAGAGCATGCTTTGTGGTAGCTGGTTAAGTGTCATGGGTTGCACGTTAGCACTTCAAAGCTGCATTGCCCGTTAATTGATGAAACGTGGAACAATTGGAGCCATTAAGGTCTATATAGGAATTCGTTTTTATTCTTTTCTCATGTTTTCATTTTTTCTCTCATTTTGCATCGACGATCAATTTCAGTTAAGAATAGCTGCAGAGGAGGAGCAGATTTTTCTTCCCTACCTGCTATTGTCATTTCAACCGCTCATCCTTGTTTAGATTCAGGAATAATAAATATTGCATCTACATTCATTATTCTGACCAAAGCATGAAGATCTTGCTAAAGTGTTTTTGGCAATGCAGATCAAGTTGGATAGACCCACATATCTGGGCTCTAAGGCTCTTTGTTACATCTGTACTGCCTTGATTTGTAAATCAAAGATGCTGTTCGCTCCTGAGATCAAAGGTGGTGTTTAACCTCTTGAAGCTCATAACCTGAAGAACCTTCCATTCCAATTTCAAATAATTTTCATTGTCAGACACTATCAGTTTGCAGCAGTCCTCTTAAATCAAATGGACTGGATGAACAGTTACTAAATCTTAGATGTATGAAGTACATTTGTTTGAGTGTGTTAATGACAAAGCATGTTCTGTGTGACTGAATCTTTGTAGGTTTGCAGAACTCCAGACATTTACTGCATTAAACTTCAGGCCCCTAGAAGATGGGAAGTGTGATGTTGTTATTGAAAAGCCAACATACTTCATGAAACTGGATGCAGGTAATTGGTATCTTTAGTTTTTTTACTTTTTTGTCCTACAGTACTGCAGTAAAAAGACCTCATATCTGACTTGCCCATCTACGTTATGCCTTTGTGATTATCAAGTTCACTTGTAATATATTTTTATTTCTGAAAAACTGTATGACTTTTAAATTCCTTTTTTTCTGTAGTTCCATTGATGAACTTGGAAACTTAGATTTAAATCCTTACATTTTGCCACAGGTAATAAATAAATAAATCAGAAAAAATTTCCTGCCACTTGTTTTGCAGTCACTGACTGTTGACTGTGTTGTGACAGAGTCTTTGACTTTGTGCCAAAGGCTCTTCTGTACAGAGTCTTTGATTTGGGCTGTGTTTCTGGATGACAGTTTTCATACCATGAAACACAAGGTATGGGTGTATGTGCCTTGTAGTATGTGTTCAGTAATTGAGGATTCTATGTGTATTAATGACACAGAAGAGGAAGTGGTAGTGAAAGATGAAGTTCAAGGGAATAAGTTGTCTTAGTTGATTAAACTACTTCCCTTCACCCACCCCAGAAAAGCCAAAGCCCACAAAACTAAACATGACCCTGTTTTAATCTTAAAGTTTCAAGTTTAGGTGAAAAGACACTACGGGAAGAAATTAGCTATCTCATTACAGAGAGCTGTGGTGAATGCCGTGCAACACTATACCAAAAATCTTGAGAGGTGCAGCACCCAAGCATCTTTAGGAATCAGCCAGTGGTATCTGACATTTTTTTGAAGTTCACCAACCTTTTTGTTCATGCAGCATGTTTTGCAGACAGATGTTAATGAAAGGGAATGTTCAGGTTGTAGACATACAAACAAGCTGCTGTGGGTAAGCTATGGTTTAAACTGGCTAATTGTCTGCTGTGTTCTGACCCTGTGACATACTGCAAAGGTAGGCTGGATTGCCCCTCTTCCCCTGCAGGCCAGTATCTTGTATTTTAAGCAAAGTTGTTGCAGGCCCCTGAACAGTTACTGTGGAAGAGTTGCTGTGCTGTCAATTTGTACCTTTGAATAGGGTGGTCTAGCTGTGGCTTTGGAGATGATTTTTGTCCAGCTCCTTTGTTTTAAGGGAGGCAGGGGAAAATTACCATTTGAGCAGTATGGGAAGCCTGGCAGCTAGCTCCTATCATGGCAGCTCTTTTTGGTCAGAAGCTTAGAAACAGGGGCTGTGTGCACATGGTTCCAAAACTGGGATCTGGACTTCACTAGGAAAGAAACTTGGCTACGTTACCTCCTTTGTTTCATGGTATTTTTTTTTTTACGCATCATGGTCTTCAGGTATCAGCTTAAGAAACCAAGAATGCTCTTAGGAAAAAACTGAGGAACTACTTGGGCTTTGGCTCAGGTGCAAGTACAAGTTCTGTCTTGTAGTCCTGCAGGCAGAGCTTCCCTTAGCCCTAATAAAGCAGAACTAAGATCAGTGCCGAAGGCCTGTTTTTAATGTTTCCTTTATGTCTAACTGGCTCTTGTTAAAGCAGTAGTTGCTTTCATATCCTTCAGAAACATCTTTTTCTTATGCTGTCTTTTGGCTGCTAATCTAATTTCTCTGAACTTTTTAAAAACACATTTTACTTCAGATTTCTTACCTTGATTCCTTCCCTTTAAAGGTTTACTTTTTAGGGTGTATAAGAAGCGTTCACTCAGAAGGAGGGGAAAAATAATATAAAATGCGGGACACTACTAAGGAAAAAATGCACAAACCAGTAAGAAGCGGAGCGAGTAATGTAATATGTTGCTAAAAGTTCTTTCTTTCTCAGGTGTTAATATGTACCATCACTTCTGTGACTTCGTCAATCTTTATATTACGCAGCATATTAATAATTCCTTCAGTACTGATGTCAACATAGTCATGTGGGACACCGTAAGTCTGCTGTGCTTTTAACCTATTTGTAATGAGTTATATTTCTGCTTTATAGAGACTCTGAAGCTTTCAGTAGCCAGTCCTTAGCTTTCCTGTGTGCTCAGTCATGTGGAACTGATAAGTTTTTGGATCTTGTTAATACAGGTGTATGAACAAGAGTTAGGTAACAGATTTTCTACAATAAACCATGCGCTGTTAACCATCTTTTGCTAGTCATAATTATGCCTTTTTTTGGTGTGACTTCAAAAATAATTTGATCTGTATTTCTAATACGTGGCATTTGAACATTTCATGCTATTTTCTGTAGACTTTTTTCTCTGAGGCTATTGAAGTAGACTTACTCAAAACTGTTTCTTCTATATTTGAAAAGAAATGCAGCCTTGCATCTTTCTAAATCAGTAATGTGCAGCCTGTAATAAAGAAAACGACTAAGTGAAATCCTTATGTATATCAAGACAGGGTCTGATACTTAATTCCTTTAAATAGCCTTCTTGCAGCTGCTTCTCTCAATCACCTCTTAGAATGCCACAATGATACATAAAACAAGATTTTAAATGGTGCTATTTCTGCTGTACTGCAGAGTTGAAGCCAGGACTGTGTTTAACAGTAATACTAGTTTTACTGGCCAGTGTTTAAGTTGTGCAGGAGAGTGTTAAACCAATGAAAAACTAGGCAATTTGTAACATGGCAGGGAACATGTATAATCAGGTCCAGAAATAACACAGTTCTGGACTATGATATTGTCCCACGCCTGTCTTGTTCTCATAAAATACTGGGGTTTCTGAGTATTTACTGCTAGGACAACTAATATTCGATAGAGAGCTGCAAATATCCCCTGCTTGATATTTAATGAGAAACCTCTTTGGCCAGAAGAGACCCTTATTTCTAGTTCTCTTACATTTTGAAAGCTAAAATAAACGTGCTTGCCAGATAAGCAAGCTCTCTCTAGTTGTTATACAGGGACCTGTTAATCCAGCTCTGATCACTTTCTGAAAAGGTCAGATGTGTCAGACAGCACTGTAAATTACTTTGAAAAGCAACTCTTTTTCTTATATTGGATTATTGGGTCAAATAACTCTTTCAGATGTACCGTTCAAAGTAGGTGCTGTCACAGTATTATCATTTTAAATGAGTCTTAACTGCTCAGTCTGCTTGAGTTCATTACCATGTACAACCAGATGATGGCACCAACTGACTGCTGATGAAATGTCTGTGCTGATTGAAAGATGGACTTGAGCTTATTATTCATTCTTTTTTTTACCCCCCTCAGTGTAATTAGATTTGGCCATACTTTCTAGCTACTGTAGGATTAGTGCACTGCTCTTATTAAACAGTAATGCCCTTAGATGTAGGCTAAACAAAGCAGAAAATGAATAGGAAATCCACTGGGTGTTGATTTGCAGACTGTCTCTGCAAATGCAGGAAAGCAATGTTTATAAAGCACTTTTAAGGGGAACAGGTAGAGTTAGAAAGCAGTACTTACATCTTGGAAGAGCAGTTCTTGTAATACAGATGGCCAGAAAGTAGTATGGATTGTAAAATTCATTAAAATTTAATGGCAGAAGAAGGGGAAGGAGGCACCTCTTCAGCTGAAGGCAATCTGGCACCCTTTAGATTCTTTCACACTTCACTAGACGTCTCCTCTCTTCTGTGGTCATTTGTAATCTTACTCTCAAATCTCTTGTTGAGAATATTTCCACGTAACTTTCCAAGTGGCCTGAACCAGCTCCAGAGTTGAAAGGAAGCTTTAAGCAAGAATCTGTACCAGGGCTACTGAGGTCATATTTAATTGCATTTAAAGAGCAAGAGATGGTGACTCTTAGCCCTCAGATGTGTAGGAGATGTTAAAAATTTGAAGGCGAGAGCCCCTGCTGCTAGGCCAACGTTGTAGGGAGTAGATGGTTCTTAAAAGATTCCACAGGGCATTGCTGCAAAGGGGGAAGTTTTATACTGCCCTGTAGAGAAACTTCTTGGTAGCTTGACAAAGCAATGCAAAACATAGTTTCCTGGCTGTTTCTTCCATCAGATCAGATCGTTGCCTTCTATTTGTGATACAAGTGACCACCCCAAAACAGAGGCAAATGTGAAACAGGCTTGTTGTGACTTTATTACTTCAAACATTACTGCTGCACTTGAATTCTCAGGTGGTTTTTTTTAGTCTCAGGAGTTGAGGTTCATGCCTTCTACCATCCCTATGTTTCTGTTACTTCAAATTTAACTTGTGTTCTGTTTTCTCTGGGGAAAGCAGTAGGTAGTCCTTGCTCATAACTCAGAAATTCTAATCTGCTGCGGAAGAACTTGTCTAGATTGCTAATTTAGAGAACTGCTTTATTAAAAATTAACTACCTGACAGGTAATTCGAGTTAACTGCCATTGTAAACGCAGGGTAATGTCTGTGTTCTGTGCTTAGGTCTGTCTTAGGTCCCATAGTGGTCATGTGCATATTAACTCTGTGTTAAAACTGGTATATAGAACTTGTAAATCAAGAAGAGTTTTTATATGCATTTATGTAATCATTATGCCCTTATATTTTTTCCTTTCCTCCTAGAGCTCATATGGCTATGGTGACCTGTTCAGTGAGACGTGGAAGGCATTTACTGATTATGAAATAATACACTTGAAAACCTTTGACTCTAAAAGGGTATGGAATTTTATGTTTTGTTTTCATTCATTGTCGCTAGGTAGCAAATACGACAGCTTCTCAAGCCACTTGTGGATATGGGTGTTTCAGAGGAAAGTGTTAATACTTACCATGCATGTTTAATTTGCGTAATACGAGTATTCTACCTTACAAACAAGAGACAGAGCTGTAACCCAATTCTGTGGCATGTCTATGCTTTATGTAGATGGACCTAACTTTTGTGTTTTCTGAGAGGTGATATTTATGTATTGGTTTCACTTCTGCAGGACCCACTACTTAATTTAAGGGTTGTCAAATGGTGATGTCTTTTTAAGTCTTCTGATTCCTACTGAGGTGTTTATCTTCCCCATAAACTGTTGGTATATTTGCTGTTTATCATTAAAAGAAATTTTTACTCCCATCAAAAAATGTGACCATTCATTCAGAACTCATTTTAGTCTCTTAAATCCCTTAAGGCCTGTCTTAAACTCTCTACTCTCTAACTGTTTTTCTTCTATTTAGTTCATGTTTGTTCTGGTTTGGGTTGGGGTTTTTTTTACCTCTTCTCACACTTGCATCTGTAGCAACCTAAGTGAGAGCTCTTTTGGGATCAGGATTGCCTTTGTTTGATTCATTTGCACAGTCAAGGAAGTGAGGATGTTCTTGACAGGAGCATGTAATTGCTAGCTCATTATAAGCAGTGATCCCACTGAATGAGGACGGAATGTGCCAGCGGAAGGTAGCAGTGCGGTGTAACTTCTTGTGATCTTCCTTTGCAGGTTTGTTTTAAAGAAGCAGTCTTCTCATTACTGCCTCGAATGCGATACGGCTTGTTTTATAACACACCATTGGTGAGTTCTTTTTATCCATCCACTGTGTAACTAGATGTGTGTGTGACGGTATAAAATCTGAGCTAATGAATCTCGCAAATATCTGGCTGAGCTATCATGAAATGTACTACATTGAAAGTCTATGCAACTCCAAATGAAATGATCTTCCCTAAAGATTAGGATTTTGAAGTTGCTTTAGCTGGTTAATAGTAACTGGTTGTGTGCAATCTCCTATGTCATGGTTCATGAGATGCATATTATTCCTCTTTTAATGGGTGGGCACTGTGAACTTCATGGTATTTCTGCAGAACACAAGACCTTGTACACTGACAGACTTTCCCAGTGGTATTAGCTCATGCATTCAGGCTGTAACACTGTAGAGAGAGTTATATTTCTTTCTAAATGAAAGTGCCACTTGTGTTGCAGTGAATAGTGACATGTTTAGCACAGTGCATGATGCTAGGCTTTTGTTCCACAAGAATGGTAAAAGACTGATCACAAAGAGAGGTTTTCTGAGCAAAACAACTTTTTGTATTAACAATTGCTTTTTTAATTTCAGATCTCTGGCTGTCATGGTACAGGGCTATTTAGAGCATTTTCTCAGCATGTGTTACACAGATTAAATATCACACAAGAAGGACCCAAGGTATGATAACTGAATAATAAATTTGTAATATGGAGCTGATGGCTCTTACCGGAGAAACAGCATTAGCAAGCTGAACCCAGTGGGGAAGAAGGGCATGTGGTGCACTTCTTGTCCTTTCCTGTGATGCTCGGGATTTTTTTCCAATAAGGCAGCCTGTGTATGTTTGTGTAAGTTGCCTTCATGTCTTTCCATAGGACAGACTTTAGAACATCCCCCTTCCAACTCTAGGATCTCTTCCTCATCTCCATTTTCTGTGCTCAAGGCCTTTGTGTCCTTCCCAGTTAAGCAAGATACATGGTGCATGGTCTTTTCTGGAGCACGGTGCTGTCCTTGGGTCCAGCAGAGGGGAACCCACAGAGCAACGCAGTGAACTTGCTCTTTGTCGGTCCTTGCAGTTACTGCTGAGCTCGGATCAGAGGAGGAAATGATTGAATCTGGTCCTTCCAATCCCTGCCTGGTACCATCTGCCTGGCCCTCGGCTTCTCTGTTGTACACACTGGTAGTTTTTGCAAATTGTTGCAATGGCTGCATTGATGGATACGGCAGTTCTGGACTTCTTGAAGTACTTGCTAGAGAGTAGCCTACATATTATCGCTGAGGGGCACACTTTCAAAGCACTGCACAGGCATTTAGTTGTGCTTCTCCTGCTGACACTAATGGGAGTCATGCAGTTAAATCTCTTTATTTCACTTGGAACACTTACCCCTGTGAGTCCAATTAATTTAAAGAGGTAAAGGGGGGAACTGTTATAGAAGTAAAATATTTTTTTCCAAGGATCTTGTGCACAAGCCATCCTGAAAGCTGCTTTCCTGCTTTCAAGAGCTGCTGTATAATGTGTAATACAAAGGCTCTTTTATACTGGATAAAATAAATCTTTCAGAAAATGTTTTATTCTTTGTTAATAGTCAGACTTTCACAAAGTTTTTGACACTTTTAATCTGTTGGAAAATATGATGTGAATTTTAAGGTGGTTACATCATCTATTACTTGGGGAGGGAATATATTTAGTTACTCAAATAATTGCCAAAAGTAAATATGGAAGTGTTTGTAGGGTTTTTTGTGAGGTCTGCCTCATAGCTAATACACTGCTGCTTCTTTCTTTTTAGGATGGGAAAATTCGAGTCACAATACTGGCACGCAGTACAGATTATCGGAAGATATTAAACCAGAATGAGGTGTGGTCCTTTTTATTTTTAAAACAAATTTATCATAAGTTAAATTTTGCTCGTTGAATTGACATTTTTTTTTTCAGGTACAGCGAGGACATCTATCTGCTGACAAATCTTGGACAAATATGTTCTGTGCTAATATTAATTTCTTCCAATATGTCTTCTCGACAGTCTCTTATTTCTGTACACCAGACACTGAATCTCGCTGCCCTTTTTAAATATCCATTGGAAGACTACAGATGTAATACTAAAAGTATTTCCTCTTACAGACACTGCAGAGCTTCTGATAACGTTAAATTACTTACTTTCAGATTATCTCTTTTATTTCTAGCATCCCCAGTGTTGAAGTCTGTAACAAAAACCTTTGTTGTGCTTGCAGATTAAAATGCATAAGCTATTGTATCTGAGTATGTGCATTCAAAACTTAATGAATTTTTAATATTGATTCACGTTTTCGAATTACAACTCGGTGGACTTACACTGTAGCTTCTCTTGTGGTAAAATGATAATATCTAATATTTTCATACCTGTCTTCATTCTTAGCTGTTAGTGCCTGACAGAAATGAATCGGCATTATCATTCTCACCTTTCGTAGGGAGAAACTGAGGCTTGTTTGATGCAGTAGCTCAGCGGCAGAATAGGCAGAGCGCAGGTGGCTAGATTTGTGCGTTATCTGCCAGGCTGGCCGCAGTGCATGCCTACACTGCTCTGTTGGCTATGTTTTCTGGTAATGAGTACATGACAGACAGGGAGAAGTTAATGTTATCTTTATTACACTTCTGTAAAAGAAAATACTCATCTCTCTCCCTCTTCTGCTGGCTATGGATTAGAGACTTAGAAAGAAAAAGTCCTTTTAGGTCTAACCTAGAGCCCAGGCTCTAACCTGGTTTCACTTCTTATGTGAGTAGGAGTCTGATCTAGTTAAGGTATTTTTGAAAATCCTTCTAGCTACCAATTTGTTTCTTTAGGTATTGGAGTATCTTTTGGAAATCCTCTTCCCACTATTCTTGGCAAAACCCCTACTAGTTTGAGTGGTTTAGGATTGGGTCCTGGAGCATGTGAAAGTCAACAGTAGCCTCTGTGAGAGTGCAGGAGATCTGAGTCTCCTCTCCAGGGGTTGCTCTGCCAGGAATGACGCATGTATCTTAGGTGGGAAGGCACAGAAGGAGGGGAACTGCTCCTTTATGTTGGCAGTGACAGTACGTTCTGTCTCACTTGTAATTCCCTGGTGGGGAGGAGGAGTGTGTAAAAAGATGAGGAGTGCAGGGGAGGAACTAATTGAAGGAGAACACTGAATCACTGTCTTTTTATTTTCCTCCTTAGCTTGTGAATGCTTTGAAAACAGTATCAACACTGGAGGTCAAAGTAGTAGACTACAAATACAAGTACGTAAGTTGGTGGAAGAAACTCGTGTGATCTCATGCTGCCTGTGGCTGCTGAAAGCTGTTTGCAGGCAGAGCTACATATGCCCTAATGTCTAACCTTTGCTAAATCCAAGAACAGGTAAGGAAGGAAGAATGTTACTGAGGGAGTGGTGGGTGAGGTAGCTAAGCACTCCCATCCTATGATGCACCACTTAGGAATGAATCTCTAGAGTTAGTAGGCTCAGGGTAAAGCTACTATATGATGAGCAAGTTTTGAAATCGCTTTTCTTTGTTTTCTCCCCTCTCCCCAAACCATCTGTGTTCCCATCACTCTTTTGGATTTGCTACTGCTCTGCAGTAACTGTGGGTCAACAGGGGTTTCTCTTGTATGGTAGTGTCTTGTTTTCTATGACCCTTAGTTTAGTAATGAGTAATAACTCAGCTTATTTGCTCCTCTGGTGGCCCCTGAAGACACCACATGAGGTCAGTTTGTGGTGCCCAGATGTAGTAGGCACTGTATGCGTAAGAAATGGCTTGAAGAAAAAGTTCCCAGGTGGTGTACACCTGCGCCAAATGGCAGCAGCTCCCATCGACTCAGTGGTGCTGTCACGGATCATGCAGGAAGAGTGAGAAATTGAAGCAGCAGTGAGAGATCGGTGTTTTGACTAAAGCAGAGACAGTGTGAGGAAGTAGAGTTGCTTCCGATTCCTGTCAATGCAAGCACTTGAGCAGTCTAATAATAGGAAAGAGGGTGGATACCCTTGAGAGGGCACCTAGGCCATCCCTCTTGAAAGCATGACCGAGTGGTACTCCACAGTTCCTGTGCTTGTCAAAACTCTTTGTTGCACCATTCAGTGTTACAGATTTCCACAGCTATCCTGCAGCATCACTGTCATCATAGTTAGAAGGGTTTCCCTGATGTCTGCCCATAGAGGAGTTTAAACTTTCTTGTTGTGGTCTAAGCCAGTTTCTTTCTACTTCCTTCCAAATAGTCAGAGAGGACATTATTCTTTCCCTTTTTAATGTATGAATTGTTCATTTATAAATGAAGCCTATTGTAATTTCCCTTTCCAGTTGTCTGTCTTCTCTTACAATTAAGTATCTTTATTCCATTCTTTCCTTGTGTGCTCAGGGAACCCCTGGTTATTTAAAGAGAATACTTTATTTAGAGCTTACAGTCAAAGTCTCCTTATTTCTGCTTGGTGTCCTATGCATAAGTGCACGTTGGATATCTGTACCTTTAGGTGGGAATTGTATACTTCTGCATTACATGAAAAACAGTTTAGGTCCTTTATGTTGTTTGGTTTTGGTTTGGTTTTTTTTTTTTTAGGAGGTGATGCATTTTTTTTTTATTTTTTTTTAAAGGCAAGTAAAAAAACCCCAAACTTACAAAAACTTCAACTTGTAAAAAAAAAAATAAAAAATTCACATTTTTGGAACAGACTCTCATGAAATTTTGAAACCTGCCTGCATTTCCTTTAATTCCATGCTGAGTTATTGCTGGCTGCAGCATTTGTGATTCTTAGTATTGTTCCTTGAAAAATCAATTCTCTCTTTCAGTATTCCCTTAAGTTAATTTTGCGCTTTCTACATGTAACTAATTCTTGCTGAGATGGATAGGCATGCCAGATCACCATTTTTGTTGTTGTCTGCAGGGAACTTGAATTTTCAGAGCAATTGAGAATTACCCACAACTCTGATATATTCATTGGGATGCATGGAGCTGGACTTACCCATTTACTCTTTCTACCAGACTGGGCTGCTGTTTTTGAACTGTAAGTCTGCTTCTCTCTCTTTCCCCTCTTACACCACAACTGCTAATGTCTTTTTATCCGTGTTAATGAAGCACTTCCCCTTGCTGGTATTTGACTATGAATATTTGTCTTGCATCCTTGTCTAGACTTCATTTTTGGCAGTCTCTTCTGGGAATCAAAAGTGAGGAGGCTTTCATTATGAAATATAGTGTAACTATATCATACAGGTTTAGCCTGCGATTTCTTAAGATTCCGTGGTATAAATAAAATGCAGCCTGGTCAACAATTGCTTGGGGAAAATGGCAAAAAAAGAGAAAGCCTCACTGGTCAGATTCTGCCTGATGAGTCTGAGATTTTGTGGTATTTTGGTGATCCAGGTGAATTAATTATGTAAGATGCATGCCCAAGGCATTAAAGATCCCCCTGAGGGTTATTTACATACTCCTTTCTATGCTCAGGTCGTGAGTGCCAGCTTGCTGGCCAAGCTTAGCTGAGCGTCATTCTGTATTACCTGAATTTCTCAAGTAGTTTCCTTTTAAACATATTTTCATAGAATGGTTTGGGTTGGAAGGGACCTTTAGAGGCCATCTAGTCCAACCCCCCTGCAGTGAGCAGGGACATCTTCAACTGGATCAGGTTGCTCAGAGCCCTGTCCAACCTGACCTTGAATGTTTCCAGGGATGGGGCCTCCACCACCTCTCTGGGCAAGCTGTGCCAGTGTTTCACCATCCTCATTGTAAAAAATATCTTCCTTGTATCTAGTCTGAATCTACCCTCCTTCAGTTTAAAACCGTTACCCCTTGTCCTATCACAACAGGCCCTGCTAAAAAGTCTGTCCCCATCTTTCTTAAAAGCCTCCTTTAAGTACTGAAAGGCCGCAATAAGGTCTCCCTTACAGCCTTCTGTTCTCCAGGTTGAACAACCCCAACCCCCTCAGCCCTTCTTCACAGGAGTGGTGCTCCAGCCCTCACGTCATTTTTGTGGCCAAATTTTGTTGCGAAGTATGGTTGTTAATAGACCACTCAGTTCTATAGAACCAAATAGAAATGCTTCATGCTTCTCAGAAGCGTACCAAATTCTCCATCCTGAGAAATTCTGCTTAAAGCCTCTGCTGTGGGAAGGCTGCAGAGCTGGTGTTTTGCAGCATAATCTTGGCTTGAGAGCATTTTGTCCGGTCTCCAAATAAGTTCAGAAAGCCATGCCCAAGAGGTGCTGCAGCTGGGCAGGGGCATGCCTGACAGGCAGATGTGCCCCAGACTGCCTCCCAGGACACATGTTAAGAACAGATGGTAGCCCTTGTTGTTGTTTGCAGTGGAGGAGAATTTGTCTGTGGTTTTGGAGCCTTAGAACTGGACAACAAACATTTTGGCCTGAAGTTTTTTTGTTTTGTGGTTTTTTTTTTTTGTCTGGTAAACTTCAGCACAGTCTCTGTAGGTAAATATGATTTTTCTGCCTGCCCCTAGATACAATTGTGAGGATGAACGTTGCTACCTGGATTTGGCAAGGCTGAGAGGCATTCACTACATCACTTGGCGAAAAAGGAATAAAGTATTCCCACAAGATCAGGTAATGATGGCTGCTGCTGGAAGGGTGGGTGCTATAACTTGAAGCATGTAAAGGTTAGCTTGTTTTACCTATCTGTTCTGATACTTGAAATATGGTTTTCATTCTTTAGGCCAAATTAACTTCCCTGTTGTGAGTAAGAAATCATTTGATATTAATGGCTGAGGGAAGAAGAGAATTGAAATTAATTGGCCATTAATCCAAGCCATCCATATCATAGCTGTTACACAGTTTCTTTGCTTGACTCTTTTGCCTCAGACCAGATCAGTGATCAGAAATAATAAATTAAAATGACAGATGCTCAGGTTTTTTTCTTGCTTTTTGAATGGAAGATACGCTGAATTTTTTTTCTGTTTCATCTTTCTAGGGACACCACCCAACGCTGGGAGAACATCCAAAATTCACAAACTACTCCTTTGATGTGGAAGAATTTATGTACTTGGTGCTTCTGGCTGCAAATCATGTTTCACAGCATTCCAAGTGGCCATTTAGGGTAAAACATGATGAATTGTAAATTAGACTTCTGACTGAAATATTATTTTTAAATAATGCTCCATAAAAATATTGTAACAACATAAAGCAAAATGCTGGTGTGAAATGCGTAAACCTCTACGAGGGAAATAACCCATTATTAACTTGTCAAACCACTTCTTAGCACCATACCTTATCTTTATAATCCCTCTCTTTAATTCTAGGAGCTTTTGAGATGTAAAAACTGTTTTCCAGAACTCTTTCTGGTTTTTGCGCTGTATTTTTGCATTCCAAATTCTGAAATACTTGTCTTTTTACAAAGATATGTCCATCCATTTCATGTAGGATTTTCCGGGGTAGATACTAATCTTGTAATAATTTATGCCTACGATTATGTGAGGAAATGCTATAGGATGGAGAATGTTACGGCTTAGGTTCTCAGTGTAGTCCCTCTGGGAATGAAACGGAACTCCTCTGTTCCTCTTTTTAAGAAGCTGGATGCTTTTATACTATAGTCTTGTACCTGTAAGTAAAAATCTGAATAGGAATTGCCTTCCTATTGTAAGACACTGCCCAGTATGTCATTTGCAGTTGAGTTACGTGCCGCAGTGGTTCCAGGATGGCTGGTTAGTTCCTTTCTGTCACCATCCATGTCCTCGCTGTGCTTCTCCATGTATTGTTTCTAGGTTTGAAGACCTTCCTTTGTCAAATAGTGGTTGTAAGAGTGAAGTGGTTAAGCCAGCTTTAACTTTCGTTGTTTGATTCAACAGGCAGTGCAGACTTCAATTTCAAGTTTAGAAACATTTTCAGGTTCAAGAGAGTCTTATGTTTTTACATTTACGTACAAATTTTGACTCTTCTCCCTGTAGTTTTAAATGCTAAAATATAACAGGTCTGCTCAGTGGGTTTAGTCAGTTTTTATCTCAAAGCGGGTAAATCTCTTCTTAAATGAATACTTAAAACTTCAGGTTATCTGGGTGTTTCCTACTTTTTCATGTAGAACAGCACTCTGCAATGGAAACCCTGAGCAAATTGGAATAAAACTTGAGTCTTTTTGAGGATGCTAAAGGGAATGGACTTCTAGTTTTTTACGACAAGTGATAAGATGTACAGGGTGTCTTTCAGCTGCAGCTGAAAGGAAATGAAGTCATGAGAAACCTTGTTCTTGGAGTCATTAAAAGCCTAATCTATTAATATTCTTGTTGTCTCAAAATGTCAAAGAATCAATCTAGAAAACTTTTGAAAATCCTTCCAAAGCCAGTAGCATAGTTCACTGTTTTCAGTGAAAGAAATATTAAGCCAAAGCTGAGTTCTTTTATAAAATTCCCTGCAGAGCTGACTTGTTGGTGCTAGTGGGGGAAAAAGAAGGGAGTAGCTCTGTTGTCTTAAGTGGGGCCAGAAGGATGTGTGGAAGAACCAAGTATGGTGAGATAAAAACCCCCTGAGTTCTGTGTTAAATTATGGATTTTTTTGAGAATGTATTCCCATGATGGACTTGCCGTATAATTATACAGTCTCAGTGGCTTGAAGCAGAGCATACATTTGCGTGCAAAAGCAAGACAGTTACAGTAAATGTAAACATTTCATTGGTATAATTGCAGATGTTATTGTCTTCCGTTCTCCAGCAGTCACAGGCAATTTCACAGAGTGTAGGTACGTTTACTGACCTGCCTATACTGGTAAAGATGAGTTACTGTAAGCATCGTTTTCATATAGATCTCTCACGACCTTAAGCAGTGCATAGGAAAAGCTAGATGTAGCTGATACATTAAGGTATCTTGTCTATCTCGTGCAATTCTTAGCATAGTGTGTTGTTTTACTGATGGATAAAACTGTTTTACTTTAAAGAACTATAGAAGCAAAATTGCACTTCTTGACATGAGAAAAAAAAAAAAAGCCCTTGAGAAATACAGTTTTCTGTATTTGTGTGTGTGGTTTTTTTTACCTTGTGGGATTTTTAAAGAAAAAAATGTAAAAAAACTGCAGTCAGTAAAATGTCTGAGTTTGAATGAAACCAACTCAAAACAAAGAAGACAAAGATGACATTTAACTATGAACTGTGCACAGATATTTGCTAACTTTTTTTAATAAAAAGCTTTTTAATTAAAAAAGTAAAATTTTTGGTCATAGTTTGCCAGGTTTTAGAGGCAAATGTTTTAAATACTGTTAAGTGCAGAGAGTCATGTCTGTCTGCTTTCTCCTGCCACGGCAACCTGATGTTCTGAGCCTCCGAACTGATACTCAGATTTATTTATCTAGGAATCATTCAGAGATAAAGCTGTTCCCTTGCGCTGATGGCTTTGGTGCCAGGCATTTGGTTCGTGGGAAGCATTTGGATATGTTTAACTTCCTGCGCCGCAGGTGATGCTTTTGAAGCCCGTGTGTGAATGCAGGCACCTGCTCGCATCCATACCGCAGCAGCTAATGAGGAGCTTCTCTTTCAAGCTGTGTTAGGACTCACTAAAACAAGTGGCTGAACATAAGCCTGAACGCGTGGAGGAGAGGCTGTGGGGACTTAATCCAAGGGCAAAATACCCTGCTGACATTCACCAGTTTCAGCAAATTTGAGTGCAGCGTTGACAGTTGATGGCCAACACATTCTTCAGCCTTTATGGCTTAATATTACTGGGATGAAAATACGATTTGGGTTGATTAGATTTACAAAAAGTCACAAAATTACCTTGGCAGCAGAAAGAGGTTCGGTTGGATTAATGGGATTTTGCCAATAAATCCTGAGAGAGAATTTGGCCAACAGCAAAGATCTGGCTCCTGACTTTCTTAAAAGAGGGTCTGGGCCATCTTGGTCTGCCTCAAAATTGGAATTTGAGGGAATCCGTGAGACTTTTGGGCCGCTTGTTCGTTAGGCAGGGTATAGCTCTGGATTATATTTTCCTAACAGACTATAGGAATCTTGTTCCTTGCTACTTCTCATTTTTTTTTTGTTTTGTTTGTTTTGGTCTCTCCAGTTTACGTTAAGTTTAGAGTCTGTGTTTAACTGACACATTGGCATCACCATGATGAATTTGGGACTTAATGAACATTGCCACTCCTGAATGCTTACAGGGTTGCCTGTATTTCATGTACAGTGTAAACTGGGAGCTGGATTTGAAATAAAAAATAATTTATGGATGCACATGGTGTCTTTCCTTTTCACTTCAGAAGTCTTCGAGATGTATTTTCAATTTTTTCTTTGTGAAGTTCTGTGGAAGTTGGGTAAGCGTGAGGAATGGTTTGTGATGGGTAGGTGGCAAATGGGGATTATTAATCTTAAGAGTACAATTATAAATATTAAGGCAATACATTTTTAAAATCAAATAATAATGAAATTGTTTAATTTTGCTCTTAATCTTGCCAATTGTAGCATTAACTGAGGGTAACTAAGGTCTCAATCTTTTTTTTTTTTTTTTTTTTTTTAAGCAGGAGGGAGACTGAAGAAAACGTTCTCCTTGAGAGCTTTTAATCTGCTCGGAAGCGTGGAATGTGAGGGGATAATTTTCTTTGATTTCAACATTGAATAATTGTTTCAATTTGCAGTGTTTGCTCTTACTTCTTCTTGAGTTGAGCTCTTACTTCTCCTCCTCTGAACACGCGTTTCTCATGGGTTGGGCTTTTTGTCTGAAATAAAAGAACTGCTACTAAGCACTCTTCTGGCTTTGGCCCCAAAACAGCCAAAGTAGCTCTGCTCTTCGTTACTTATTCGTGAATTCTCATCATCCTCTTGCGTTTCAGTTCCTCGTCTCGTAGCGTAGGTGTGAGGGTCCAAGCCTGCAGCTGCTGAAGCTGCTGACCGACTGAGCGGGAGCTGCTCCTCCTGCCTGCGGGCTGCGGCGGTCGCCGTGAGCATGAGGGCTCCCGAACTCAGTTCAGCCCAAGTCTTAGCAAAAGTCTGCAGTTCAAACTGTTTGCCACAAACCCATCTTCCTCCAGGTAAGGGCTGTGGTGTCGGGGATGGCTGTGTGAGCCGCTTGTCTGGTGTGGCAGTACCTTGAAGCAGGTAGGCAGGCTTTGGTGGTGTGGGGGGGTGATCTTTCTAGAAGAAACTAGAGCTGGAATACAATGACTGAGCCAGTCTTGGTGAGCCCAGGTCCGAAGTTTCAGTAGCTTCTGTGTTGGTGGAATGGAGCCGTTTACAGTAGGGGTATCTGGAATAGTGCAGCTGATACCAGCGCTTTGTGGAGGTGGGGAGGGGGATGCGCAGGGGGAACGAAAGGAGGAATGAGTACGTGCGAAGGCTGCAGGTGGGCAAAACGGGCAGGGTCATTCCCAAGCCTGAGGCTCAAAAGACCTCCGTCAACGCAACCATAAATCAAGCGAAGTGTGTGGAAACCCTCTTGGGACAGAGCCAAAAATGAGGGTGGCAAAAATGTTGCTGCCAGAACCTAAGGAGGTACAGGAGGGAGAAGTGAAAGGACCTGAATTCCCCTGGGTCTGAGCCGGGCAAGGAGGGGAGCAAAATCCCTGGCCAGGTGGGGCTCTTGGGGAGAAGGGCTGGGGCTGGAAAACTGGGGGATGGCTTGGAAGCTGCGCTGGAGGGTGGAGAAGCTGGAAGGAGCAGTGGAGCTTGGCAGGGGGGGTGTGTTTTGCCACAGTTTGAGAGAGCTGACAGCACGCTTGGAAACATTTTTTTCTTTTTTTTTATAGACTGCTGTCCTCTCTTAGAACAGTGAAATATTTTTATAATATAAAAATATATAAATAAAATATTTGTATATAAAATATTAAATATAATAAACGGAACACTATATAAAATATATTAAATATAATGTAACCTTAATTATTCCTGTTATTATCATTGTCTTTTGGATAAGGGAATAAAACTCCAGAATGAAGAGCAGACTATCTTTTCTTTCTGTTTTCTTCTGTTGTTTCATTTCCCTTCCTATCGTTCTATGGCAAATCAAAAAGGAAAAGTAGTAAAAAATAAAAATGATGGTATTATCAAGAATAAAAATACTTGAATTTGTTTTAAATATGCATAACCGCTAACATGGCATTGATTTTTTATTTTCTTTTTTAACTTGGATTTTTATAAAATCAGGTGTGGTTCTGGCCGTTAGAAAAGTATTTGCAACAGCATGGTACGCAAAATGTACGAGGCCTTTGAGTAGAGGGTGAGAAATCAATTGTCCAGAGCTCGGGTACCCCATCACTGAGAAGTTGGGTTTATTTTGCGAAGTGCTGAATATCACCAGTTCAGCACCTGAAATCTGCTTTGTCTGGTCATGTGCTGGCGGTCACTGATGGAGCTCTGCGTTACGTGTAAGTCTCGTTGCTCCCCTAACCCTTCCAGAAGAGCGCGCTCGCGTTGCACGCGATGCTGTGAGATCACAGTGTGAGCCAAGGTGGCTGCTGCTTGTCCCCGTGGCCTCTGTTGGCTGGAAACATCTCTTGCCTTGGAGCGGACATCCGATTTCCAGGTAATTTCCAGAACAGAATTTGCTACCTATTTTAGCAGAGTGCAGTAGGTGGCACTGGAGCCCTTTCCAATGTCATCTTGGCTGTTCAAAGGGAATCTCATTGCACATGCAGGGAGTTGGCTCACAGTGGAGTACAATAAAGCAACTGCTTCTGCAGATGATGATTTTGTTTTCTCCCCTTCCTGTTTGTAGAAGGAAATGCCTGGAAAAAAAACTAATCCAGGAAGATTTTAGGTTTTAGCGTAGGATTATTCAGGTGCTATAATATCAGAATATTTTACTTCAGTTGCTATAATATCAGAATATTTTACTTCAGTTTCTCTTTAAGCAACTTGGTGCTGGAAATAATTTTCCATTAATCTTTTGTAGCAAAATGCTGTTTCTCATTTTCTTGTAAAAACATTTTGTGCCAAACTCTCACCTTTTAGCAGTTAACGCAATTCCTGTTCTGCTGCAAAGTCTTGATCTTCACTTCTGCAACACGTTACCCAGTCTTGCAATACATCGTGCATGTTCCACTGCCTAATTGCTTCTCCCATTTACTTCACTGGTGGGTGTGTGTGCATAGGCATCTGGTGTCGCTGAAAATGTAGACCGCTGACACTCAGAAAATAGTAAGAAAATACTGGAAAATGGTGGAGTTGTTCTTCTGGTTGTTTTTTTTTTTTAAAAATTGCCATGAGGACATTTGTTTTTAAAGAAAAATAATTGTGCTTTGCAGATTACTCCTTTTCCAGACTTATCCCACAGTTGGTCATTAAAAATGGAACTGATCGACTTTTCTTTGCAGCTCTGAAAACCTTTGAGCTGGCACAGGCCACCGGCTGCCCCGGGGAGGGATGCGGTGTCCTGCCTTGCCACTGCTCCTTGGTTAAAGCCAGCGGAGTTGGTTTCTCTGCTGTCAGACCCGCAGCTTTCAACAGTTGAGCAAGATAAAAATAAGCTTTAAGTTGCTACAGGGGAGTGTTTGAGTTCCCGTGCAAGAAGGATGGAAAGCAGGTGAGTTTTGTAGTACAATGGAAGAGTTGAAATACAGCAGACACTCTCCCTTTCCGTGACGCAAGAGCAACACATCCATCGTTAGCTCTGGGCTTTGAACTGGGGCTCTTTGCGGTCCCTCTACGGGCGTACGTGATGAAACCTGGAAACTATCATTTTCCTTTTGGTGAGGTGGACCCTGTGCAAAGAGGAAGGCTGCCAGGGACAGCAAAGGTCAATAACTGCTGCAGGTTGGTGTCTGGCCGCTGTTGTCCATGGGTCTGTGTCAGGTGAGGAGCGCGGACAGGTCCTGAACGTGCAGCGCAGCGTCTGCGCAGCTCTGGTGGAGGCTGCAGCACGGGTTATCCTGGTTCACCATTTGATTTTTTGCAGATTGCAGATAATTAAAATCCTCGTCACGGCCGTGTGTCTGGTGTGGAAACCTGCCCTGGCCCGTGGGCTGAGCAGGAGGCAGCTGCAGGCCCATGGCCGTGACGGGGAGGGATGGCCATGCTGGTCAGGGCTTTGTGAGGATGCCGGGGAAGAGGGTGCGAGCACGGCGGTGGTGGCCGCTGGACATCATTTGTTACCCCATCAAGGGCTCGGCACATCAGTCAGTGAAAAGGCGTGTGTATCGAGCCGACAGCTCTGAATTGTTTCTTCACCAATTACCGCGCCAGAGCCTTGATAGCGTAATGAAATGTGCCTCCTACCTATCACTTCATCTCTGTCAAACTGACGGGGTGTTCTTAGTTTGTTATGACTGGGAGAACTTCAGCAGCATCAGAAAAATAAGCAGGCTTGTCTCTGGTGTAAAAGGCTCCGAGTCAGAATGGATCTTGTTAAATAAAGACGACTCAGTCCAGGTGAAAATTTACATGGAAAAAACCATCACGGACCGGATGAGCCCTCGGCTCTGTCTTCATTTGGGACCCAGTGGGGGGTGAGAAGCACAGGAACTTCTCTTTCGCTGGACGTCTTTGTACTCAGTAGAGTATTCAGCCTTTCTTATCATTTATTCATTGTGGTCTAGCACAGACTGCAATATCAGACCTTCCCTCTCTGCCCTTTTACATACGCGTTCTTTGATGCCTCTTAATTCGTTATTTAAGCAGCCTGCATTCTGCTTTACAAAATGCCCTCCTCCCTGGTAGCTTAATGTTACCGGTTGGTTGTGTACCGGTGTCGGCAGCTTCCCGGCAGGCGAGGGGCAGGCTGGGGGGCTCTGGTCCCTCTGCCCTCGCCATCGGCTCTCCAGCTTGGTGAGGAGCCGAGGGCTTCGCAGCAAAAGGAGCAGGGCAGCCAGAGCACGAGAGCTACGGCTCCAGCAAAGCACTTTGGGATGCGCTCAAGTGGTGCTCGAACATGTGTGGCTTTGAAGCCTGGGAGCTCTCCTGAGCAAGGAAGTGGCTCGGCAGCACTTTAGGCAGGGTGGGGGGACGGGGCACTGGGACTCTCAGCGGCCGGATGGGTGGAAACCCCATTTGAGTCCCAGCGCATCGCGTCCGGCAGCAGCGGCTGTGTCAGCCTTGGTGAAACGCAGGGGATTCCTTTGCTGGAGGTGCACTTGGGGCACAGAGTGTTCCCTGCCTTGTCAGTAATTACAAAGGTGAGTGACTGTCGGCAGGAACAATTGCAGCAGAGAAATGCATCTGTGCGGTTTGAAGTCTGAGCGATGCTTTGATTTGAATTCTTGCAAGCGAGCTCTTTGCTCCCTGGCTGTGGGGGTTGAATCGCTGCCAAAGCTGCCGTTCCTTCTGTGTGCAACGCCTGCGAGGCGGCTCTGCCTCTGGGATCCCGAGTCCGGCAGGCGTCACGTTGTTCATAGCCCTCCTTTTCCCTAACAAAAGAAACTGCAGGTAGTTCAATGCAGAATACTAAAATATTTCATTAAAGAAAAAAGAAGTAAATTAAGAAGAACACAGATATTCCAAATCTCCTTCTAATACCCAGGGTTGCAAAACCACCCTGGTTATTACCTATTCGGTGTTTTTAACATTCCACCTGAAGAAAAACTTGGGAATATTTGACCTTTTAATGCACGCTTCAAAGAAAACACTTCCGAATGGTATGTAATAGATCAATCATCACTTACTTAATAACCATAATGTTTTCCTTTCGAGTCAGGAACTCATGAGAAAGTCTAGGATTAAAAACCCAAATTGACAGCTTTCTGGTTATTTAATGTAAAATGAATTTTATTGATCAGATTTGAAAGCGTTTAATATTAGCTTCGTGCAATGACATCAGCTGGGGCTGCTGTTGTCACTTTGGAGGCAGCAGTGGAAAAGCACGAGCCCTGTCTGCATGGCAGAAGCTTGATCTCAGCAGAAGGGACTTGGCTGAGGACATCCCAGATCCCACCAACTCAGTTCTCAGCTAAAAATTTTTGCCTTGTTTTGAAAAATGTTAAAAAATTTTGCTTATTTCTAAGGCTTCCTAGGTTTTGTCCCCTCCTGGTAAAACCGTGTTTACTTGTTCTTATATTTGCTTTCTAACAACTCTCCAATATATTTACCCAGTCGATACTCTTCTGCTGGCAGAGTATTTTTAAGAGAGCAGTTTATTAAAGCTTCTTTTACGAGGATATAGGCATTGCAATGCTGTATCGGAGCACTGCTGTACAGGAAAGGCTTCTCCTGAATGCAGCAGTGCGGTGACTTGCTTAGCAAATTTTGTGCTTGGGACACTTAAATGAAGAAAGACAAAAAGGAACGCAACTGCGGATCCTGTGTAGGTCCTTGTGCAAATTCTGCTGTGGGCAAAATCCTGCTGGCCATCGCCGCCTTGTGAAGTACAGCACGGTCCTTGCAGCTTTGTTGTCCCCCAGCACAGCTCTCCATCACTTTTTAAATTCCTGCCATCCAAGTTGGGTTTTTTAATGCCTTTCTTCCTTTTTTTTAACTCTTTACTAAGAAGAGATGCCCAAGTTTCTCTCCCTGCGGGCAGGTATCACTTTACTCCCAGTATATTCGGTCACTTGTCCCTCTTGGAGTTAACCAGACCTGGGCTGCTGCTTTTTGGTGGTTTGGTTGTTTGGGGTTTTTTTTTGGGGGGGGGGGGGGGGGGGGGGGGTGGGTTTTTTTGGCTGGCACTGACCATGCTGAACTCCACAACGCGCCCTTCCTGGGACTTCAGTGGCGCTAAGATTGCACCAGAGGTGGGGGTTGATGCCATTGCATGTGGTGTCCCTTCTCCTGGCAGCGTTCGCAGAGTAAAGTTTTGGCAGGGCTGTTGTAGGCAGCTCCAGTTCATTTTATTCTTTTTCACTATTAATTATTATTGGAAGCAGTTTCCAATGAATTAGAAGACTCATGCCTACCGAGGAGCAGGGCTGCATCGTGCTCGGGTGTGTTTCTTTATTTTTCTGTATGTCAGTTCATGCAGATTTCCTGAGCCCCAGGAGTTTTTCTAGCTTCTCTCTAGTATTTGACATTTATTCTTTGTGTGCTTTTCTAGCTCATTAATTTATTAAACGTCATTGGTGATGCAGGTCTTTTGATCCTCTTAAACATTAACCAGCTGTGCCTGCTTCTTAACCAGTTCTTGAGCCGTGGCAATACTCCCTCTCCTCTGGATACTTCAGCTCATCTACAGACCCTTGCCAGTGCCTTTGTCCAAGAGGTTTGCAGAGCCCATATGATTTATATGTGAGTTTCCCTTATTATTTTGCAGATTAACTTGCGGGAAGGTGCAGTTTTCCCATACAGAAATACATTGCCCACCTAGGTGTGTGCAACTTTTAATGACTTCTCAAAATAATCAACTTCTTTGTGCAAGGAAAAAAATATCATGGCTGGGCAGTGGATTTGTCTTGAGCATTTCTCAAAAGACGGGGACATCTGATTTTAACAAGAAGGGATTCCCACACTAGCGGTTCAGTTGGCTTCACCCAAAAGCTCTGCAAGGGGAGAGCATCCGGCCCTGACAGCCTGCGCTTGCCGCTGTGCTGCTGGCTCAGGCGATGCTGCACCCCTCTTCTGCCAGAAATGCCTGGGCATCCCCAATGCCACATCTATGACTTGAGCATCCTCATTTAGAGGACATGCTGCTTGATTCTGGTCCACATTCCCAAATATCTTTTTTTTTTTCCTTTCTTTTTTTTTATAGGGTAATCTCTTCCTATGGGAGGTAAATTACATGGCTACGATGTACTGCAGCCCTTAAAACCTAATGGTCCAGGCAGAGTTTACCGCTAACTTCAGTCCCCAGGAGATGGGAGCTTCACTCCCTGGAACTAGCCCTTCCAAAAGCCGCCTCCAAGTTGCTAAGAAACAGCTTGTCACTGTGGCGAGGGCTGTAATCAGTTGTATACAGGTAATTAGAAGTCACTACTGCTTTATTATTAACTGTTTGTTGATTTTTTTTCAAAAATAATTTTCCTCTCTCTCCCCAGAGCCAGCCATACAACACTCCTGGTACATCTGCATCAATTATGCATCATCCGTGTGATTTTTCTTCCTTTAGAAACTTGGCTTCCAGAGGCTCTTTCTGGTGCTCTAGCCATGACCTAACCCTCCTTTGCTGAATAATTCCTACCGAGACAACACAGTTTCCCCACTGTGTTTTCCACGCTACCATGTTTCAGCAAGGCAAATAAATCAGGCTGTCTCCCATCACCAGGCAGCCTTGTTTGCTCTATTTTGCCATTCCATTTCTTACTTATTCAATAAAGCATGTATTTATGTACCTCGTGTCCTTTTCCTTACTGCCCATTTTTATTGAACTTCTCCATCGGCCACGCGGTTGGGTTTTCCTGACAGGGTTTTGGATCTCAAAATGCTATTTCTTCAGACCAGCTGTCACTTCTGTCCTAACCTCATCCCATGAGATCTCTGTGCATCGCTTGCGTGTCTAGCTCTGCCTGCCTGATCTAAGTGCCCCCTTGCCTTCTCCTCTGCTTTTTTAGTTTTAATACCTTTGTACGCTGAATCTCGCTGTTTTTTTCCTCCCCCTTCTCTTTAGTTAGGTGACCCTCTGCTTTTTGGCACTCGCCAAAAACCAGCACCCATACAGTAGGACTAGCAGTTGGACTTGATGATCTTAAAGGTCTTTTCCAACCTAAATGATTCTGTGATTCCCTCACGGCCTCATGCTTGAACTCCTCTTTGTGCCAGTACCTTATGCAGGCAGCGCTGAGCCCGCGCCTGCCCGGGAACCAGCGGGGAGAACGTTCCTGCACCTGCCCTGGTCTTAAATCTTTTCCCCAGTAATAGAAATGCAGTCTCCAGCCACAGACCCGCGGGTTTATTTTAACACACACGGGTCTGCAGCAGAGCCTGGGAGCGCTGCTCCCGGGGAGTGAGCTGCAAACAGCAGTTTGGGGAGCCTCGTGCTCCGCTTTGCCGGAGCAAACACCCAGCGGCAGCAGGGGGGGAAAGATGTGTGAGTGTTCCCCCCGCAGCGGGGACCTGCTCTCGGCTGGTGTTATCCCCCACCTCAAGAGTTCAAACTTTAGGATTGGAGAGGAAGATTGTTCTGTGGATTCACAGGTTTGGGAATGCGTCACTCAGGATTTTTGCCCCCACCCCAACTCCTCATTTCTCTCAGGAGGGGACCATGGGGCTTTCGGGATGTGGGAAAGCACAAACCCTTTACCCTAATGGCTCCTATTGCTGCGTAGTGACTGCCTGCCAGATTCGATGTCGGGAGATGCCGAGATCTGTAGGGCTGAAAGTTGGTGTCTAATGAAGGAACGTCAGGATGCGAATGAGGTTTCTTGTCCCACGCAGCCCAACGCGGGGCTGTTATTTGTAGCTGCTCACTGGCACCGTAAGCACCTGTAGAGGTTTTATTCTTCAGCCCCTCAGTGGAATCACAAATGACAGAAAGAGCTGAAGATGTAATGACCCTTGAGGTAGGAGAAATTATTTACCAAACCATAGATAAGATGACTGTTATCTCCTGTACTGTGTTTAGGGCACCCAATCTATTGCAGATGTTACCATAGTCATGCTGTTTAATTTAAAATTGTCCTGCATTCCTTATGTCTCAAATGCTTTTCTTGGGAAAGTAAATCCTTTCATAACCTAAATGCAGCACAGGAGATGAAAGCGGCTGGTTCGTGGATGTATGTGGCCATTCCAAGGGAGCTTTATGTAATTGTTTTTTAAGTAGAAATGCTTGCTTTATTCCTTTTGGTCTGGCTCATCCTGGTTTTGTTGTTTGCCATGTTTTCTGACATATGCTCCCTGTCTAGCAATAAAAAGCTACCAAGAGTAAGAAGGCTTCGTTAATTTGTCACGGGCATAGTAAGACGTCTTCTCATTTTACTGACTTAGCAAACTCAGCAGCAGATATAATATAATACAGGGATTATAAAGGAGTTCTTACCATTGGTTTCCTGGAATAATTTTCTTTGTGTATGAGTCAAAAGGATAAGGATTAACAAAACTCTTAGGTATTGGAGACGTTAGCCCCGTCTGTTTGCCTTTAGCTTTTAAAATCCGTCTCTTAAAAGGGCAGGTGACTGGAGTGAGAAGACCTGCTGCC
This sequence comes from Gorsachius magnificus, assembly GCA_034008185.1. NCBI lineage: Eukaryota > Metazoa > Chordata > Aves > Pelecaniformes > Ardeidae > Gorsachius > Gorsachius magnificus. The sequence continues at coordinate 6,300,477 of CM067090.1, forward strand.
CTCTTGAACTGAACATGGTCCCTGCTCCCAAAAACCCCCTTCACTTTGGCACATCCCTTGCCACCAAACACCCAATAGGTCTTTCTCCACTGAAATCAGGCAAGGATCCCAGCTTCAGCTATGTGCGAGGAAGCTGATTTATACTTGCACGACGTTGTACAGTTGGTTACATTTTTTTATCTGTGCTTTTGGCTGCAATGCCGAGCAGTGAGTTGTGTACATCTCTCCAGCGTGAGCTTTAGTTATCGCTTACCGATCCCGTGTGAACCCTGACTGCAGTTTTCCTTCTTATGAGGCAAGGTTTTGGAAGCACTTCCAGGATGTCGAACGCATGCGGCTGGAGATAGCCCTGGGGATTAATTTCACCCCCAGCTTTCCCAGTCCGGTGAGACCCACGATGCAAGAAGAGAGGCCATTTATCCACAAGTCCTGAGTTGTTTTTCCCACGACCTGGCGGAGCTGTGCAAATCAGGGTGTTTTCTATAAAACACTACTGCCCAGTGATAATCAGTCACACGCTAATGGAGTGGCAATCAAAGCTGTCAAGGAAAATGATCTACATGCAATGGCTTGATTATATTTGTCCTGAGATACTTTTATGCTAAAGGATTTTCAAGTTTTAATCAGTCTGCATTAACTGTGATGCTCTTGCAGTTGATCATGGCAAGAAAGCAACTGTTGATTGTACTAAAAGCATTAAGTGACCTCTGCTAATTAAAAGATAATGTCAATGCAACTGAGTGGAGTGCCTGGGTCTTTAGCCTTTTAGATAGCCATTAAATGAAAATCAAAGAGTTTGTAGGAAATAAATGTGGTAAAGGTAAGAGACTTGTTTGTGGAAATAGCAGGTCATGTTTCAGTAAAAGTTTAGTCCATTAATGATACCTAATATGCCGTGCAACCAGCAATTTGTTGGAAAAGAACAAGCTTCCTCCCCAGCTGCAAGATGTCTTTGCTTTTATCCTACCTTGACTGGAGCATTTTGCTTGGGAAGGCCTATGATAGAGTGAAACCAGTGTGTCTCTGTCCATAAATTAACTAAATGCATTTTCTTACAAGTGCAAGTCACCTTTTAACTGACCCAGACGTTCAGTGTTAAGTTCTGTGTTCAGTAATAATGTAGTCAGTGTCTACAAATGCAGTCTTTCTTGCCTTTTTTCGTTGATCTCGGTGTCTGGGAGAGAAAACAAAACAGGTGGAATAACTACGTACAAGCAGCTCCCTTACTCCTTGGGGACGTTAAATGGTAATCGGCCTCTCTGCTTTCGACATTTATATAGATGCAGAACGAAACCCCTTTGGATAGGGAAGCAATGGCACAAATTCTGTATGAAGTCGCCGAAATATGCTGCTTACTGTTGTCCTCCAAGGAGCCATGGTAGCCAGAGTTCTTGGGGGAGATGCCAAAGCAATCCGTACAATTTTGGTATAATTTTTCAGGTTTGTGCCTCTTGCTCTTTGTCTCTCTCCTCTGTAAGAAGCAACAGAAGGAAGGACAGTTGAAATAATTTTTTTCTATGTGGAGGAAGTTAAATCACTGGAAGGAATACAGAGAGGAACATAAGGGTTCAAATTCTGGTATTCGAAAATAAGGTTGGTTCCGTGCAAAAAGCAGAGGCTTCACAGGGAGGAGAGGGGAAGTCTCTGCTTCTCTTCAGATTAAAAGAAATGTTCTTGAAACCAAAGGTAATCTCTTCCCAGGCAGTTTGTAACTGAGCTTTACAGCTGCCAAATTGTATTTGATCACATTCAGCATCTCCAGCTGAGGCTGCTGCGGGGTGAGGAGCAGCCATGTCACCGGGGTGCGAAGGCATCCGAGCCAGCCCTGGCCTCGGCCTCTGTCCGAGGCTCCCAGGGTCTTCCCAGGCAGAAGGTGCTTGATCTGCCACCGTACTAAAAGCTACAGGATGAGGTGGGCTGAGCCTCCATGGTGCTGCTGATCTTTTGGCCAGGAAACCGGTGCTGGGATGAGCTTGTGAGCTAGAGAGCCAGCTCTTGCTGCTTGCGCAGCGACTGTAGCGCCTGAGCCTTTCACCCTGCCACACCGTGGGTCAGATGTCCCCTGCGCTGGCTTGTGGCCCCCCCGCCCCCAGTGACACGTGCGCGAGGCCGGCCGGCTGCGGGGACGGCACCTTATGCCTGGCCATATGATGATATTCACACCGGACGAGGCAGCCTCTGACAAATGCAGCGTGGGCTGATCAGTACCGACTACATCAGGCTACCCAGAGCAGGAGTGATGCATGGCTCTCCGCTTGGCCGTGCTCGAGAAAGTCGGGGGCACAGATTTGGTTTAGGGTATATGGTGCAAGGGCGGCAGGACCAGCACCCTGTCCAGCACCCTCCCTGCAAGCCCAGAGCATCGTTTCAGGGCCAGGGGTACCCTGTCAGTCAAAGAGGGTAGAGAGATGAGGGGAGATTTTCAAACAGAAAACAGTGATTTTTCTCAGTGCCAACGATCCACCTTACAAAAAAGATTGTCTATCTGAAGGGAAATTTAAAAGAGAGGTTTTGACCCAAATATTCCCTTTATAGAAGCTGCTTTTTTTTCCCCAGACTTCTTGGCAGTGGAAAGTTACACCTACTTATGTGAAGCTCCAAGAACTTTCACTCTGAAAACTTTCAAGTTTGAAAAAATACACTTTCTATTTACCATGAGCACTGAATTTCATGAAATCCACCCCTTTGTTGTGTTGTGGTCCGAGGCCGCTGTCGATGGGCAGGTCTTTTGTCTCAGCAGTGCCTGACGCCTCATTTCTCTCTTTGGTGTTTTACAAGAAGCTCTTATTTTCAGTCTTTTTTTTTTTTTTTTAAAGAGCAACTTGTACACCTGAAGGTATTTTAAAGAAGCTATTTAAAAGGTTATAAAAAAAATAAAGTAAATACATGGCATGGAGATTCTTGGAGTGCATGATGAATATTTTAATAGTTAAAAATCTAGCCAGAGAGAAATGAAATGATTTAGTGCTCTAAACAAATCTCTTTGTGGGTTTTAATGTGCAAAAATGGACAACAATGGCTTTAAAGCCTTTCCACAAATAGGTCTATGCCCTGGTATACTTTGTATATCTTATATCTGTAGCCAGTAATGGTCTGTTATATCTTTTTAGCTGCTGAGGGAAGGTATGACACCAGTTTTTCTCCTCTAGGACTTTGCATAATAACCTTTAGGTTTTCAGGAGGGAGTTTAGACCTTTGGGAAGACAGTCACAGTGGTAACACTCATCCTCGGCACCTTCATTCTAAGAGGTTTTGGATTGTGTGTTGGAAAGTGGAAACCAGAGACAGGAAAGTTTTGGGGAGGCTGAAAGGGGAAGGGAGATCGGGGGGGAGGATCATTCCCTACAGAGTGGCTCGGGCGGCAAAAATTTTTGATACCTCTGTGCTCAAATAACTTCTAATTGTCTTGTTACTGTATTAAGTTTCAGACAAAAATGGATAATATTTGGTTGTGTTACTGCTTAACATTTAAAATTCTTTCTCTCTTAGACATGCATCCCTACATATCTGGAGAAAAGAAGCTTTTTGTAGTATCAGCTACGGCAGAGGTGGAGCACTGCTTGAGTTGTTATTCAGGTGATTGATCAACATACTAGCTAGGAAAGTCTTTAATTTTTTATTTTTTTTTAATTAACCTAATGTATTACTGGCCATGAAGCCTGTATCCCTGAGCTCCATTTCTGTAAAACAGTATCTTTCACCTGAGCAAGAGTCTTTCAGTCCTGCCATAAGGCTGCCGTTCTGGCAAATCTTCCTGCTAATGGAATCTTCTGTGTTTTCTTCCTTGCTTTTATAGCAATTCCTGTTGCTAAATGTAGTGAATGCAGTTGCTAAAATGATGGTGCCAGTGTAAATTATTAAAATCACAGAGAGTAATAAAAATGTGTTGTGTATAAAAAGATGCAGAACAAGGCAGTAGGACTTAAGCTTTTAAGTTACTTCAGAAGATGCTCAAGTACCTATAATACGGGCTATACATTAAATACAGTTGGGTTTTGTCTTTATGTGCTTTCTAAAGCAAGATGTTTGGATGCCATACTTTTTAGGCTTCCAGCTTTCCCTGAAAAAAGGAGATGGTAAGAGGTCTGCTCACAGGTTTTTGATAATTTGGGAAAGCATCTTGGGTCAGATGCTTAAAAGGACAGTGCCCAAAATCATAAGTCACTTCTGAAAATGAACATGGGATGTTTATAACAAGGAGCACTGAAAAGACTTAACTGTATGAAGTCCGCTCTCCATCTAATCCATAAATTCATAAACTTAGTGCTTAAGGTCTGTTTTCTTTTTTATTAAAACTGAAAAGTTATTGAGAATCAATGAAATAAGTAGAGTCTTTGTCACCTTCTGGCCCCTTCACCTCATAGTAATAAGAATAAACAGTTTGAGTTTTTCCTTTTGTGTGGCAGGCACTCAGATGTCATGGATCACTGGATACAGGCAGCACTGTGGGACGTTGGAAAGAGGCACTAAACAGCACAGATGTAAGGTTGGTGTTACACAAAAAGAGAAGAGTACAGTGCGTAATCTCAGCCCTTGACAGAGAAGATACAGTGAAATGTTGACTTTAATTGCCACGGGACGTAGATTAGCAGATGGTCCCATGGATAGACTGCTCTCCGTGTCTATAAATAGCATAAGTTAATTTATGCAAGATCTTTCTTTTCTTTTATAGCTATCTCCCAATGTGTCAATATCTTTCTGGCAAGGAGGTACCTAGCGCTGGAGCTAGAATACAGGTCCCGTTTAAAGCCCCAGCATCATGTGATTCTGTTACAGCAAAAAAGCATCTGATCAAGTAACTCATGATTGAAAAGACAGGCTGTGACAGCCTGATCTGAATGCACCTTCATTTCAAAAATAACTATCGGGTATCTGCAAGTCAGCTGGAATAAAAGCTGTGAGAAGTGGGGAAGGCAGCGCGGCTCCGAACGGGGTCAGGGAGCTTCGTGCAGTTCCCCATCCTGGGCTGGCTGAATGGTGTTTTGCTCTGCAGATCTCATCTGCCTCCAGCTTCCACCTCCCCTCTGCTGGATGAATTTCTCTGCTTGCAGACAAGTCTCGTTGCCACAGCCTGTTCCTCATAGCTGCTCTTTCTAGCTGGTCCTGCACAACTTTGCTTGGTTGCCTCCTTCCTCTCCCACTGCTGGCATGCTCAGGTTTTGGGGCTGGTCCCGGCGAAGCTGTAGTGCTGGGGGATGTTTGCCTAGTTCAGGGCAACCACGTTAACCTAACCCTGTTGGGATGCAGCAGCTCGATGCTCAGCAGGACCAGTGCCTGCTTTCTGCCATCTCATGGGCTGGGGTCTGGACCTCCGGTCGCACTCTGCTCCATGTTCAGCCACAGCTGGAAGAGGTGAGCAGTTCCGCCAAAGCTGGTAGGAAACCTCACGTCTCCAAGTATCCTCCTTCACTCGGGCTGAGCAGCAAGAGGACTCACGGGTAAGTGGCTGAAAGGCTTTAGGTTGCAGGTGCAGGAGATCCTGCTCCTCTAAAAAGGGACCTGCCAGAGGGGCTGGGACCCGCCAGCTCCCGCACTGGCCTGGCAGCACAGCCCCCACTTCTGGCCATGCAGCGGAGCCAGCCTGCAGTCCTGATCCCTTTGTATCCCAGGTTTTGCCTCCCTGACATGAAGACCCCCGGTGCTACAGCTGCCTCAGCCCCTCCTTACTGCAGGAGCACGTTTCCCTCGTTCCCGGGCTTTCCCAGGCCCCCAATGCGGTCTGTCACTGCTGATGGCTTCTGTAATGGAAACCTCGCTTTTTGGTTCACAGCTTTGGCTCTGTCATTCAGGAAACCTCAGGTTTGGCTGCAGCTGTTATCGTCGAGTACCAGATTCCCATTGATATTTATGTTTTGGGTTGGTTTGTTTGTTTGTTTTATGCCATTTGTGCCTCATCCAAAGAACTCTTGGAAAACCCCACTTTTAAGCACATACATCCACCATTGTGCAATATTTAGCATTATAAATCAGCTGAGTCCAAGCAATCTTTATGTCCATCTCTCCCTTGCTGTTACACCGAACTAGCAAAGTGCTAGTAAATAAGAAATAAGCAAAGAATTTGCTAAGCTGCATGTGTAAGTAGAGGGGGTATTTTAAGACGGAGCGCTTGTTGTCCCAGCGGTAGCACGGTACCTCCTAGCCCCGCAGGAGGGCTGAGCAATCCCTCTGCTCACCCCCTGGACAGGTAAGTGAAAGCATAAGGGAGGACCTGCAGAGCGACTGCCTTCGTGCCAGCTCGAGCCCGATGCCAACAAAACCAGCCTGAGAACCATGCACTGAATTATCAAGGTCCAGGTCCATGATAAATCTAACCCCCTTTTGGTTCATTAGGGATATTCTGGATTTACCTACATGTAATTTAGAGCAGATTTCTGGACCCTGCTCATGAGCATTATGCCTTTCCCTACAGGAAGGAAGATTGTTTCTGACCTTACTTAAACTAAGCAGCTTTAATCGTTCAGTATGGAAACACCAAGACTAGGCTGGGGGCTGGGGACACAGACATGGGAATCCTATAATCTTTGGTTAAGTTGTAATGAAATTGTCCAGGATGAGAAAGAAACAGATGGATTCTGATTAATTTCTCACAAGTGTAGACCTCAGCATCCGATGTAACATATGTGGTGAGCAAATGTCACTCATGCCTCCAAAGTGCAGAAAATACCACTATTGTCAGGATATATTCATTGGCATATTGGCTGCTGAACTCCCAAGGGTATAAGGATGCTGTGCATTACATTTAGCCCTGAATTAAATATTCAGAGGCAGAGATACCTAACCCTTTCCTGTATGCCTCACTGGTTATTGCAGTTGGACTTAATGAATTGAAAGAGGGAGGGGAAGGGAGATTTTCCCCCTCCTTTGTAAATCATTATTTACTGGGGAAGGAATATCAAGATGGCTTGATATTTCTGCTTTACCGAGTTCAGTCGACTAGCTATACAGCCTGAGTTAGGGAAAATAACGCAGCTCAGAGCTGTAAATGAGCAACTACGCCGCTTTGATCTCATACTGATAGAAATCAGAGCCCAGCTCTGTGTTTGTGGAGTTGTTCTGGGTTTTGTCACTTCTATAATCTGTTTTGTGTAATTGCATATTTAAAAAAAAAGGAAGTTCATTTATTGATCGCCACTGTATTGTTTAAGGCAGGCAAACAAACGAGGCCAGAGCTACTTGCTCTTGTCTCCGAGTAGTCTTGGGAAGTGGAAGAACCTGTGCACGTGAGTAAAGTGAGGCCCCATCTGCACCGAGGAAAGAGATTCATTACAGCTGACTTGTCCTGTTAGAATTACTGCCCCAGACTGTTTCTCAGAAAAGGATGTCACTAAGATATCTACTAGAGTATTTCATCACCAAACTTGGGAAACGAATGCTGAGCAGTGGGGCTCCCGCGTAGCGCAGGCTCTGCCTTTGGCTGTAGCTCCCCCCTTCCAGTCAATCCCTCTGCAAAATTGAGCAAGACGTACCTTAGTGTCTTCTCTTCTAAAAATGAATTCCTCATTAGAAAAATGGGGGGGGGGTGAAAAGGTATTTTGCTCTCTGCTTCACTGTATGTTGAAATTATATCTGTCTTAACTTGTGCATTCCCCTCGCTGGCAAACATTGCCCTGGCTCATGTTACAGGCTGGTTTGTTTGTCTTAATGATCTCCTTTTTAGCAAGTGGATGTGCATCTTCTTTTGGGGAAGCTGAATCCCCTCAAAACCAGCTTTATTTCTGATTGAGGCAAATGGAGCTGATAGGGCTGGGGAACATTGGAGACATCCACATTTGCTGCTGTGATGAACTGGCTAAAGCACGCTCGCTTGCTTTCTCATGCAGTGTTTTGGTTTTTCTAAATTGAAGATGCAGCAAATCTTGGTAATAGCTAGGACTATACTAAACGGCACCCATCTGCTAAAGTCATAACCTTCATTTTAATTAAGACCCCTAGTTTTGGAAAACTTGACCTGAGATTCTTGTTTCTTTTTTTGATTGTTTAATGTTGTGCCCTATGTTGGCCTCGAGGCTCCTCTCAGCTTGTGAAGCGCGGCAGCTTTTTGTTTGACTTCTGCGCTCATTAGAGACAACGAGTAGTCTCTGTGCTTAAACCTTTAAAAATTCTAATAAGACAATCAGACTCCAATTCCTCAGGAAGCTGACTGAGTGGTCGTTTTGACAAAATTCCCGATTTTTTGCTGAAATTGGTTGTTGCCAACAGTTTTCACCTGTTGTTGCCTTAATTATGTGCCAGAAGGGAAGCAACAACTCAGGCATCTGCAAACTTTTTGAACAGCAGTGCTATCTTGTGTCAGCTGGAAACTTCTGTTCACTTTTTCTGTTTTTTTTCCATGGTCCCTGACAACGCATCACTTGGAGTTTCCTCCATGAAGCTGTTATCAGTGTGAATGGGACCAGGTTTGATCATTGCTTGTTGCATCAAGACAGCACAAAGCAAAATCACATAAATCCTCCCCATGATCTCCAAAAACACAGAACAAGGTTAGACTGGCTCTTTTTTGACTTGTTTTATCATGTGGCACTGGAACTTCCTTGAAATGCATGCCCTCCCCACCCCCCACCCCTTTGCCACCCTTGCAGCCTAGAAGCTGCGCTGGGACTCCTTGGCCCAGAAGAGTGGTGACATTGCAAAGCTACATCAGGATTTTTTGACCCAGCCTGCGTTGCCTGACAACCTCCGAGGCTCCTGATGCCGTATCCCAGCTAAATGCATGGTTTGCTGAATGAACCTACCTGCTGCTTTGCTTGCTAGAGGTTTTCTGTGGATAACCAGGAAAGCCTGAAACCACAAGAGCTGAAGCCAAGAAGAGAGGTGGGAGATGAATTTATAGGGAAGCTAAAATGGTGAGTGTGGAGATTTGTACTAATTAACAGCAAAGCTATGGAGAAAAGGGATATACAACCAATATAGAAATAGCACGTGGCTAGAAGTAGTTCCCTAAGTCAGTTTAACTGAGAATATACTGAGGCAAGCGAAGGCACTTCCAAGGTGCGGGGTGCTGAGAACGGGACCTGAGCGCACGTTGCCTCTGCCTCTTCAGCTGAAGCATTGCACGTGAAAGCCCCGGTTGTTGCTTCTTGTGTATGGCAAACCAGCATAGATATTCAATTGGGGCATAATGATGAATGAAACCGTGGGATGTGTCTTGATTATCCCAGGTTTCTAATATATAATTGAATTATTTTCATAAGTGTATTTCAAGCCCTTTGATTTCTGGCCTCTGTTTTTAATTACTCAGCCCCCTCTTGCCCTTGTGCATTATTATGCTATTCATTAGCATTCAGTGAGACTACAGAAGTTTGACTTCTGAATAAAGTAGTGTACAAAAGAGAAGGGATGCTTTTTATCTTACCACTCAATAATTTAAATGGAACCCTTTTCTTTAATCAATGTTTAATAGTACAATAGTTGTTTATTTAAACTGCGCATTGCCTAATTTTGCAAACAAAAAAGAGAGGAAGGATAAACATGTTTAGAAATAATGAGCTTTGTAACCGTCATAATCTTCAAAAGATTTAAAATATCTACAGCACTCGTAATGTCGGTTCATCTCGACGAGACAGTAACACGGGCCTTGAATGTATCTGTATCATTTATGCAGCGTTAAGTAGTACAAGCCTATTTTTTATTTGAGGGAAGCAGAAAACCTTGCTAATTGCAAAACTGAAAGCTACTCAGCAGCGTTAATATTGTTGGCATGACCGCCAGCTGTGATGATTAGGATGTGTGACAGAGGGAGAGATAATTTGATCACAGGCCTGGGGACTAGAAGCTCCTGTGCCCTGCCCCTTCCCAGCACACCTACAAAGGCAAGGAAAATACAGGCAGAGATTTAGTTCAGCCCCACACCACCCATGCTTTCTGGGGGGGTCCTGCAAGGCACAGCGGACCCCAGAAATACGCATGTAACACCAGGTTGCGGACAGGGGACAGGAGCTCAAACCCAGGCATTAACTTATCAAAGCGAACAGCTTTACAGGGGGTTAGTAATCAGGTATGGATACACTGGCACGTATGATGCTTTTTCTATGTCGTCAGCAAAATGTGACTGTGGATGGGACTGAGCCACTGTGGGCCAGCAACTGGGAGCCTGAGCCATGGCAAGGTGAGGGGGGGGGATCCACAGAATCTGACATAAAAGAGATGGACTAAAGCATCCGTCCCACTGCTCGGCTTCCTCATCTGTAAGGCAGGAATTGATCAGGGATATCTTGAGGATTTAGAGATATCTGGAGACCGCTTTGGAGGCATTAAAACTAGCGAGCATAATATCTGCATTTCAAAGTACTCTTTGGATACCACTTAATTCATTTTGACAGCAGCCCCGTGCAAGAAATGTGGCTGCCTCTGTTGTCTGGAAGGGAAAACTGAGTCTAACAAGCGGGCCTAGGATGGAAGTGGTTGGGGGGGAACTGTGAGCGCAGGATAGCACCGGGGCAGGGGGAGCAGCGAGCCCCTGCCTCTCGTGGCTCAGCACCCCAGTTGTAAGAGCACCCACGGCAGGCGAACTGCTCCATCCACGCGTGCCGGGGGCTGTTGATCCTACATAATCCCTGTCTGATGTCCTGGCTAGCCTGCTTTCCACAAATTGTTCCCCAGGCAGCGAGACCAGGCTTTTCTCCTGCTGATTTGTGTCTCCTCTCCTATAAATCTTTCCCTTTCCCACCAGTACATCCAGTTCTCTCCCTTTTCCCCAGATCTACTTCTCACAGTCCTTTGTGCAAGCTTGGAGCTCCTTCCCTTCTCTGCCTTTTCTCTGTCTCCTTTTCCAGGCTCCGTGAAGGTCTGGAGGGGTGTTAAGTGTCAGGAGCAGTAGGCAAGAAGGTGGTAGCTCCCCATGTAAGGAATGAGATGGAGAAATGTGATCTGCTGCTGTGGGCTGGTTCCCTCCTATTCTGACTGTGTGGTAGCTCCTGTTGATTAAAAGAGCATAGCAGAGTTATGCTAACATGAGATGGGGGAGAGCTAAGGCAGGGGGTTTAGAACCTTTCTTTCAGGCTAAATGAATATATCCAAGATGTGAGAGTCTGCTACTGTATTATTAATTTACAATGAACTGTGGTGTGAAAGCTACTGAGATTTTTACCATTTTTCACATGTGCACTAGAGAAGTTGCACATGGACAACTTGCAAGGCAATGTGCGATTCCACAGCAGTAGCTGATGAGTGATTTCCTGGGATAGAAGCGGTCTGCCCTGTTCTGCAACATATATTTTCAGTGGTTCTTCCAGTTTAAGGAATGTTTGTCCAGGATGATGATGATTTGTTAAGGGAAGGTAGCCAAGATCAGCCTACCGCTGCACTGAGCTCTGTGGTCGCTTACGGCGAGACACTGCCCCCTCTCACAGAAATGGGACTAATACCTATAGATATTTAAATGCCTGACTCCCCCTGAAGCACATATTTGGACACCGCTATTTAAGCAAGCACCAGGGCTATGGGAGGCACTGTGGGGGTGAAGTGAGTTGATAAAGGCTGTACAGAAAGTCAGTGGCAGAGCAAGAAACCGAATCTGTTTCCCCGTGGCTGCCGGAAAGCCTCTTGAAGTGACCTCGGCTTTGCAGTCAGTGAAAGACCATTTTTCACTTTTTCCCATTTAAATTAAATTTTTGAAGGGGATAATTTATTGATAACCCGGAGGCACGTGGGGCAGCAGCGATCGGATGCACAGTGAGAGGTGGGGGGGGGAAGATTGGGGCCCTGACCCTCCTCAAGTTGCAGCTGTCCCCAAAAGGTGCTGCCCGGCTGCGGGCTGAAGGGACGAGGCGTTCTGCTCCCCGGGCTGAGCAGCGGCCGCTCGGATGCCGAGGCGAGGGCAGGGCTCTGCCAGGCGGCTGGGCAGGGCGTGCGGCTCCGCTGCTCCGCACGGCAGCGCGGTTTGCCCCCGCAGCGCCCTCGCCGCCCGGAGCGGAGGGAGCAGCGGGGACTTTGCCCAAACAGTTTTAGCTCCGCACTTCGCCTGTGCTGGGGGCGGGGGGGGGGGGAGCGAAGGGAGCGGGGAGCCCCGCGGAGGTGGGGGAGCAAGGAAAGCCGTAACGCCGTGCTTCCTCCCCCTGCCTCTGAAGAGGAGGAGCGGGAGGGGAGCTCCAGAGCCGCTGCGGGCGGGCGGCTGTGCGGAGCGTCCTCCCGCAGCTCGGCAGCCGGCCGCGCTCCCGCGGGCGATCCCCCCGTTCCCGGCACGCCGGCTCCTGCCTCGTCGCGCTTCAGCGCAGCCTCCCCTCGGCCGAGACGGCGGCCAGGTAAGGGGTGACCCGCGTCCCCTCCGGCTGCCCGGGCCGGTGCTCGGCGCTGCGCGTCCCGGGCGGGGCGGGGGGAGGCAGCCGCGCCGGGGGAGGGGGTTTAATCCCCAAGGCCCCGGGCCCCGCAGGGTGTCCCTGCCGGGGCAGCGGGCCCGGCCCCGGGCAGACCCCCGAGCCGCCGCGGGCCCGCCGGTACCGGCCCGCCGGGATCAGCCCCCGCTACAGCCCCCGCACAGCCCCCGCTATCAGCCCCCGCTATCAGCCCCCGCTGCCACGCTCCCTGCCCTACGCCTGAGAGAGTCGGTGCAACACCGCGGGCACGGGGACTTCACTTACTGCCACAGCCGCTCTAGCGAGGAGGATGGCACCCGCCATCGGGCACGCTTTGCTTTGCAGATATCGCTCTTACTTTTTAGTTTATTTCTTCCCCTTTCTAAAAATGTTTTTCAATTTCAACAACCGATTTTATAGCTCCTGAAATACTTTTATTTCCCAGATCAGCTGGTTTCTCACCACTGGCACTTTCACCTTTTTGAGATCTTGAAGATTTTACTTTCTTTAAAGCAGAGCTGTGACGATACCTGCGCCTTTCAGTGAGGCATGTGTCATTTCCTGACCCCACCAACTTCACTTTGACAAAAAAAAAGCTGGAAATAATCGTTTAAGAGATCCTACTTTCCCTGTTTCAACAAGTTGCTTTATTCTCTGCTCCAGTAATTTCCTCTAAGACTGGCGTTCATTGTCATTATGGAGATGATGTGGTGATGTGCGTGATGTTAAACCTGCAGTCACTGGGGATTAATGCATGGGCATGACATCATCGACAGCCAATGAGGTGATGGTTTTGGACACGTACTGACCCAAACTGGCTTCCAAACTAATGTGGTGAGCCTGCTGCGCTCCTAAGGAATAATGTGCAAGTTTGGACAAAGGGGGTGGTTTCCTAGCACTGTTTCATTGTGTTTCTCAGTCTTGTGCCCTCCTCTGAGATAGGCACGGTTGCTTAAATAGCCACGTGTGTGTGGTTAGTCCGGCTGATCAAAGGTTTCACTTCTTGGGAAGGGATGATTGCAAATGGACATACTAGTTCCCTGCTGTAGAGAGAGATGTTGTGACTGAGCTGGTTGCTGGCAGAATAGAAACAGCCAAAGAGTTCTCAGCCTTTGTGGCAGGAAAGCTGCCCGAACAATGTGTTTGAGCACGCAGTGGATTTACCTGTAGTAAATCGCCTCCTCTGCCTTACTGCTTGGAGTATTGCTGCTCACGTGGAGGTAGGCACAGACTCTGTGCCGGGGGCCGAGGAGGGAAGCCGTGCAGCCAGGTGGATGCTGCCGTAGCTCGCGAGGCAGGAGAGCGCCTGTTCCCCCGCTGTGCTGATGGCTCCGGCTGCACTCTCGCCTTCATCCCAGGACCTCGGTGCCTTCGTGCTGCCAAGGTCTAGCAGGTTTGAAGCCCTTGGCTTCAGTTCCTGTTACATTGCTGTAGGGCTACGCAAAAACTCAGCTGTCTTGGGTAGCTTTTGCAGAATCACAACAGATGTTGCCAAGTGTGTCTGGCTCCTGAAACATTCATTTCTGAGTTCAGGCTGCCTCTCCTGTCTAAGGTTTCCTTAACCTTCATCATTTTGCAGCTGACTCATTCAAGTCCCCCACAGGTCAGTGGGGGGGCTTCCCCGCAGGCTGTGTGAGACCCTTTGTATCACTATCACAAGTATTTGCACAGAAATCACTTACATTAGCTTAAATATTTCCTGTTTGCTAGAGCTTTTAGTGTTGAACATTTTTTTTTTTTGGGTCCAGAGTTCATCCCTAAATCTTTTAATATTTTTTTTGTGTTTATATGTACATACACACACGCACTCTCTTATCAGCGCCATTGCATCGATAGCCATTTCCATTGAGGGAACCACATAGGATATTAGCAGGACAACTGACATGCCTCAGAGGTGCGTATGATTCTTACGCTTTCGATGCCAGGAAGACGTGACAGGATACAGCTAATGAATTACCTTTAAATTAGAAAGCAGTAAACAAGCCATTATTGGATTAGAGGAATATTAAAATTAGAAGAACGTTACCGTCTTTTGATATCCTGTGGCATGTTTTTACTAGCTAGGAAATGACACGGGTTACTGCAGAGAGAGAGTGGGTCTCTAGAGAACTGTAATGATTTTCATCTGTGTGAAATAGATTTTTTTAATGCTATTACTCACTATCTTATGTTTAGATGATGCTGTAGCCGATTTCTTTTTTTTTTTTTTCTTCTAGTTTCACATTGATGTTTGCTATCGTTTTTCTGAGTGACTTCAGTGCTTGTGGAAGGTACAGGCTTGATGTATTCTGATAGCTAAAAGCTTCCAATTATTGATGAAAAACACAAACAAAATGATACAAGAGGCTTGGTGATAGATTTCAGTCCAATACTGAAGAGTTTTCTGCCTTGCCAGGGTGCAGAGATAGTCTGGGTCCATGCCACTTATTCCGTGGCCCCTTCCCTCCACTGCCTAGAAGGCTGCTCCAGCTCTGGTAATTCTGGGGTATGATTTAAATTGCATCAAAAGATTCCTGTTAACTTCACTGAGGCTTATATAAATTCCTAAGAACTAGATTAAATCCACCAGTTCTCTTGGTTATCCTTCTCACCGTGCAGGCGTTACCTGCTATTGCCTTCCAGATGTGACTGCTCTGGATCAGATCTGAACTGGCACCCAGTTGGTGGTACATGTGTGGAGCAGCTCCTGCTCTCCCCATGCCAATCTTTTATTAATCTCAGGCCAACACCTGCTGTCCTCTCTCAGGCAGGCTGCCCAGTTGAGGACTGGGCTTTGAGTGAAAAGGGCAGTATTTGGCCAGTACGCCTCAAGTGTTAGAAAAAAAAAAAGCATGTTTAAGAGGTGAACAGTCAAATATTTGATGGAAAGCAGTTAATTCTCAGTTTCATGTAAAACAAAGTTTCTTATGAAATCTTGAAATTACTGCCTTCTGGCAATGCCACCCAGCTCTGCTGGCCAATCAAAAATTGAGCTCTTAATCTAGAACTAAACTTGAATTTGTGGGTGCAGGAAATTGTTTTGTTTGGAATATAATTTTTAATAACACCCCAAGACATATCTTTTATTCTTTTTAACTCATTATCAATATGAATATGGAGCAACAAGATACCTTGGACTGCTAAACCTCATTCTAGTCTCCCGAGGAAAGCCTTGAGGATACTGTTCTGTCCTGGATTTTGGAAACATAGTCAGAATAAAGAGCATAGTCAGAATAAATAAATATATATATACACTTTTCATTCAAGGTACTGGATTTTCCTTGTCTCACTCTCAGAGTTTACGGCACTGAGACTCCTTGCCCCCTCTCAAGGTCTAGTAGGAGACCTCCCTTGGCATCTCTTTTTCCCTTTTAAAAATTTGATAACCATCATGCAAGCGGTTGTTTTGAAGCCAGTGCCAACCCTGTGGATCAGAAGATCACAGCACACTTTCACCTGAGGTTAAGCAGCACGATGTGAGCCGCTTTGCAGTGGCAAAGCATCCTGAATACTTGCAAGCTATGGGGATTTCTGTTGGTCTGTGTCACTGAAGCCTCTTTGCTATTCTAAAGAGGCTTATAAGGAGGAACAAAGGACTGTGGATTTCACCAGTTTTGTTTTATTTCATATTTTCCAGCAATTATTTTGGGAAGGCTGTGAGCAGAAAGGCTGATTTTCTCGGACTTGGTACAACTATGCCGGGGTAAAGCTTAAATGAAGGAAAGTAGTATCGGGTATCTCAGTGATTCAAAGGGTGACCTGTTGTTTTTATTGTCCCTTCTGTTGTGTTTCAATTTCAGTTACACCTTACAGGGAACATCTCTGGAATAAAAGCTCTGGTCAGGCCTTTTTCCTTGGAGGACATTTCCCTCTGCACAGCATCAGTGAAAGTAACAGTTGTGTTACAAGTGCTGCGAGATATAACAAGCGAGGATAAATATATTAAGGGGCAGCAATCCCAGCCACGGTGTTAGATGATTGTAAAAGTCTGGTTAAAGAACTTAGTCCTCAGCCCTTGATGCAGAGCTCTTGCCCCTTCTGTTCTCCAGCCAGCCACTCGCACAGCACGACTCAGCCGTGTGTTACATCCTCCTGAACCCAAGGACAGGGTAGAACTGGAACCAGCCCAGACTTGCTGGTTCCAGAAGGAACTACCCCTTTACAAGGAGAGAGCAGAACTCTGATGCTTTCGCTTTTAAAGCCTTCGTAGGCTTTTTTTTCCTAGCCTGCAAGAAACTTCTAACTAAACTAGAGGCATTTGAGTAATGCCTGGACATGGATAAACTGGTTAATACAAGTTCTTTTAGCTTTTTAAAACAAATTGCAAATCTCAGGTTCATATTTGCATAATTCAGGTTATTAATTCATGTGTTTGCATTTCCTAAACTGTGTGCCAAATTCCCATTTGGTGCAAGCTTCACAGTGTTAATCTGAGTGCAAAGGTGAAAAGGAGAAAATTTTGTTGTAGGCAGCATCGAGTGGTTAGTGGTTCTCCTTTTCAATAAAATTAAATGAGCTTCTCTTTTTTTTCTGCATCATTTCAGTGTCACTTCAGGTATTCAGTGAAAAATTTGGAAATTCTTAATTGCTAGGGTACCCAGTTTCTCATATGTGCATCTCTGGGATTTTATATTGCAAGTTAATAAAGCTTCCAGCATACATTCTGTGCATGTGTAATTAAGGAGTGACTATACTTTCATGTCATCTGCTGTGTTATCTGGATTCCAGTTATGGGGATGATGGTATTTTATGTTGTCGTCTGCAAGCGGGAACATCCCTGCATGAGTGAATCTGTTTGAAGGACCAGGCTGTGGCTGCTTTAGTCTAGAGAACATAGTTAGCCACGGATTTCTTTGCTGCTTCCATTATTCAATGAGAATTATGTGTGTTTATGATAGTCCGATCAGCAAATAGAAGTGCATTGCAGATGTAGATATATTGTGAAGTACGGCGGTTTACATTAATAGGAAGGATTTATCTTGTTGCGGTATTGAATTTATGATGCTAAGCTGTGATATTTTCTTGTTTCAAAAATGTTATATTGCAGTGAGCTGATATCAGGGTGATAAAATAAATGCTTCTTTTTTAATTTAAGCCACTGTAACATGCTAATAATGTTGGAGAGAGGAAGAGAAATGCCGTATTTCAGAAATGAATATAATGCATCCGTATTATAATTTCCTAGCAAAATTCATTTAACTTAGACTCCTAAATGAAACTTCTGGTTTTGTTTCAACTATAAAACAGATGTGGTTGAGGTCTTTAATGGAAGTATGCTTTTGGACCCAAGCAGCGGGGTTAATATGCCCTGCTTAAATTGGTCTTTGAGACTCTGTTCCCTATAATTCTGAAAAGGAAATAGAGAAGCTATAGTTGCAGCCCATGCTTCTTGCTGGTTTCCTCCTAATTTCCTGGCGAATGCTCGGCAGCTAGGGTTAGTAGGAAGGAAGGAGGGGTCATCTCTTCCCCTTCGCTATTCTCTCCTCTTCTGGCCATTGCCAGTGACTGTGGCAATGCCAGGGCTGTGTTCAGGATATCTGGTTGCCCTGTTCCTAGAAAATGCGATAGAGTGTGAAGGAAATTTTTGTGGTGCCCCACAACTCTCTTCCACTGCCACCAGGGCACTATGTACATCAGCTCCGGGTGAGCATTCCCCCACACTGCTCAGATCCGCTCCCTGGATCCCGCCTTGTTGAGCACGCAGGGACTGGGATTCTCATCAGCCAGACCCGTACAGCTGAGAGGAAAGGCTGTGGTGGCTGGTCTGCTCTGAAACCCAGCCCTGGGGCCACAGCACTGCTCCCTCCCCGGGGAAAACGGGGATGCAGTGAGCCAGCGAAGTTGATGTTGGTCAGCTGGCGCTGTTATTAGGAGGCTAAACCTTTCCCTCGTATACATGCAGCTGTGCTTCGCTCCGTGAGTGTTCTATGGATTTCACTGAAATTGGCCCGGCATGAATACAGGTAGCTGTGAAAGACTGATCCCGACTGTCTGGTGGGCTCGTGTTGGCTGCATTGCTATTTGCACTGAGCACTGTCACTTTAATGACTGTGAAGCACCGTGGTTAGAAGTCAAGTGCTGTAACATTTTTCCCCAAACACACATCTACAGCAGTGAGTGGACTTGCCCATAAAATAGGCCATTGAATCTGAGAAAAGGATTAGTAATTTTGTTGGAATATAGAAAATTTGTCATATGTGTGCATTCCTGTTACATTACGTAGTTAAATAGCGTCTCTGAACCTTTGAATTGATATCCAGTATTTGGAAGAATGTAAGAGAGTATTTGACATTGGCTTGTTTGGCTGAAAGGTATTATTGGAGTAATAGTTTAATGGTGGAAATATTTACCAGCTATAGGGTGTATAGGTTTAACAGGGGCTGAAGGGGGAAGAAGCAAAATAATTATTTTAGTACTAAATTATCCCCATATTTTTGATGTGCTGCTAAAATGATTCATTCTGCTTTTGTTTAATTATAGATCTGTTTCTGTTCAGGGGCTATTAGAAGAACATAATTTTGTTAGAAAAAGTTACTTTTAAAAACCAGCACTGATTCTCTTGCTCTAAGAGAGCATTGGGTAAAAAGGATTCTCCTCCCTTTTCTACACCGAATGGACACAGAGGGCTGGATCCGAGGTGAAGCAGGGCAATTTCTCACAGAATTAGTGTAACCTTCCACCTGAGAAACGAGTAGGTTTGTTTGATTCGTTAAGTGTTAGAAATTAATTGGTATTGAGCTTATCCACATACTTAATAGCATTTCCCTCCAGAACATTTCCTTCCGGTAGAAGTTTATAATGTATTTTTGTGATACATATTTCAGTTTAACAACAGAACAGACATAGAAGCCCTAAACCTTTAAGAATAATTACTGTTTATAACTCTGAAAAAGGTGCAGCAACTTTAAATACAATTACTTACTCTGCCAGGCTGTGTCCTTCGCCCACGACACGCTTTGGGGTGCGCTTGCTCTTCAGTTGCACCCCAGGCTGAGAGGAGCTGGGTGGTCGTGTGGGTGAACGGGTGGCTGCGTTCACCCGGCGTCTTTGCAGGTGGCTGTAGGAATGAGAAGGAAACTGGGTATTTTCAGCAAAACTCGTGGGTTTTGCTAGTATTACGCATTCTTCTTCTTGAACGGGATCTTCAGCAATGAATAAACTATTACTGTTAAATCTTGCTTGGAAATGTAGTGGAGACCGGCAGCTATTTGTAATTAGCATATTTGGAATATACATAACTGTATTATGGCTGAAAACTTGATACATCTTCTGTGTTTTCCTCATCCAAGAGGAAAAATAAAGGCTGAATAAAGCCGAACTGGTCTTGTTTTGAATGCCTTTTTCTACAGAAGTAACATCTTCTGTTACAGTTAATGAGCGCTGTTGTCTTTTGTTTAAATTCTTTGTTACAGAGGCTTAGAGCAAGAGGGTTTTAATAATAAAAAGGCTGCCTTCTCTGGAATGTCTGTCTGATAATAGTCTGTAAGATTTAAGACTAATACTGCAAAATAATTGGTTTTCAAATGAATAATTGTGTATAACTAATTGGAGGGCAAATGGAAAATCTGCATCCTCCAAACAAATGTGGTGTGTCTCTTTAAATATCCAAGCAATTTTTCCTTCTATTTTTCCACCCTCAAGCCAAAAATAATATCAAATCTCATTCAGGTTGTACTTAAGTATGACCAAACCGATAATTACATTATTTTAGAGAAGGGCAGGATCACTGGAGGATATGTACAAGGTGCATTAGTCCCACAAATAGAAGCTGATTTACTTATTGATAGTAGAGACACGTTTTAGTCACTTTATAGAATTAAACAATTGATCAGCTTGTTAGGTTCTAGTTCTTCATAAGCACAGCATGTTTATTCATTATTGTTATTACATGGTGCAAGCAGCTGAGGTCATGATTAGTAAGGCAAAATCTAAAAATATTTAAACTTGCTTAAATATAACTTTTGCAACAGGCGGTTTTTGAGCAATGCACTGATTCTGACTTTTCAGAAATAAATATCACTTGCACCTGCCTGGTTAACTTGCATTTCATTCACATTTTTCGGAACCATCAGAACTATTTGTTTTCCAAAGGCTTGTAAAAGTGTAATAAGATGGGCAACATAAAAGCATTACTTTCAAATTGCCTTGGTCACTGTAAATATATATCGATATACAGTACTGCAACTGATAAACTAAACACGCTGCTGGAGGAGAATGGAAAGATGTTATTCCAATAAATATATTCATGATTGTTTGTTACTAAGCGTAAGTTATATTTTTTAAATCAGCATTGACTTAAGCTTGAGCAAACTCGATAGCAAAAATTCCCACAGAGGCTTCTCCTGCTACATATGACTAATATATTAAAGAAGATAAATAGTAATTTCTAAAATTTATTGCATAGTAGGATTGAACACAAGAGGAAACCATTTTACAAATCTGAAAGTTAAGGTCACCCTGAGAAGAAAAGGACACTTAAGATGACTAGAAAAAGTCTGCTTTCTCAAGAAATTGAGATTCAAAGTTTACTCTTTTCATGGTGTCTTTTATAAAGCTTTAGAATCCCAAGTGTAAACCCCGAGTCCGTTTTGATGTGCAAATATTTCAAAACTGTACAGTGGATAGGCATTTAGACACTGGCATCTAACCAGTGCTACAGATTAACTTCCAGTCTTTTTAGTTATTGTGGACTGTGAAGCTCTTGGTCAGTGGTTTTTATAATAGATTTCAGTATTAGGCATGAATTCTCTAAAACAGTTCATTGAACTCTTCTAATAGTTTTTAATAGTTTTTTCCTTTTCTATTTATAAGCTTTTTTAAAAAAAAAATCCATTCGGTATATTTTAGTCATACTGAACACCACTAAGCTTTTGGTTCATAATTCAGACTTCTAGGAGTATGAAAATGTGCCCAATATAATTTTCTTAGGGCTTGTTAATAAAGTTAATGAATTATTTTTCTATTAGTCTGTCTTATCTTAGCTAATACTGCTCGCTTGTCTGAGCTGTAGCAAATCAGGACAACATTGATTTTCTTTAAGAGATGAATAATGAAAGATCTACATTCTTAAATATGTAGATAAAGATAAGTGACTTAATTAAAAAATTATCAGTGGAAGGTAGTAAGATGAATTAGCTGTTTTAATTTGTTGTGTATGTCAATATGCTGTAACATAACCTGGAGTATTACATAAAATCCATTTATGATATCCATTTCTTTAATTTTCAATGTGATTTCATAGTGTCTTCGGTTGCTTATTCTTTTGAAAATTGCTCATGTGTTGGGAATGTTAAATTCTTGGAACTATCCGTCCCAACTTCAGCTTATGTAGGCCTTGGCTCTGCAGATGTTTAATGTCCAGTGCAATGCGGCCTGATGAAAATAGTTCTACTTTGATCAATAGTAATGTTTGTGGGCTTTGTCTTCGGTGGTGGAAGTCAGGTTACGAGCCTGATTGTTTTTGCACTGACTGGCAAAGTCTGCTCTTTGATCACATGCTCTATGAATATCAGAGCTGGCAAAATTCCAGGCTAAATTGCTTGCTATTTTTTGACTAGCTTTACAAATTATACATGATGAAAAAGGGAAATCTCGGGGCCTCCGTCTTTCATCCAGTGTTGCTTTTGATATCGTGTAGCTCTTGTCAGGGTACACAATATAGAGGAGGAGCTGCTCTATTAAGACACGGTAGTTGATCTCATTAAAGGAGGAGATAAACGGCTTTCTGCTGGAAGGGCTGCTCTGTGTTGCAAACTCTTTTGGTGCTTTTTGGTCTTGCGTAATAGAGCAAGCACCCACACAAGTTCCACTGGTGGATTCCCTGGTGGGAATAGTTACGAGCATAGTACCGTGCCTTGAATAAGACTTTCCCAATTCTCATGCTTAAATTCTAAGTGACTCCCAAGTCATGCTGGTTTTCAAGCTTCAAGATCCTGTTTTTCAGAATATATTTTCTCAATCCTCAGTGCAGCTACAAATACATCATTTGACAAGCATGGCTGAGCTTCTGCTTCAGGTCCCTGGGTCGCTGCCTTTCTGTTGCAGATGCATTGTCCAATGGTTGTTTTGAAGGTTAGCTATTCCTATCGTTTCTAGACATCTCTGTTAGCTTTCCAGGGTAAGACAACAGCTGGTTCACAAAGATTTTTGGACTTTGCCTTCTCCTAATGCTAGACTCATGGCTGTGCTATTTGAAGTAATTCAGGTAGGTGATGGGAAAGAAGGGTATGGTGTAAGTAGGATATACTTATAACGGGAAGGGACTGGAGAGAGACTTTATAAAATCTCTGCATAAGGTTGATTGGTAGATAAGACATGAGTGGAGAAGTCTGCTAGGATGTCTCTGTAGAGCTTCCATGGGTCGGTTTGACAGTACAGCGTGTGATTTTTGGGCAGACAAATTTTACTCTTTGAGATTCTACCCAGCAACTTGCTGCCAAACTGTGAAGTGTGGAGGGTGGACTGGTGCTTCAGGCTCTACTTTGTTTTATCTTGTTTTATTCATTTTGTCTTGCTTCAGCTTTTGATTAAACATAATACTTGTGTCAATGAAATGAGTAGCAAACACCTGCCACGTTATGGATTTTGCTATGTTAGGAGTAACAAATGGGACTCAGTGTTTCTTGTTCAGAAGAGGAAGGCTGCCAGAATCAAAGATGTAAATAAGAGCCAAGGAAAATTAATTGCAAACATCTCAAATCTGGTCTGTCTGTATTTTTATTACACCATGCTCAGCAGATCTTTCTCAGACATGTTTAAAAAAAAAAAATCCCGCTCCTTTTGCAAATTCAGCTGAAACTTACCCAGTCGCAGTGGAGATACTGCTACTGGTCTTCTGTGCCAGGGGAGCAATGTATGGATTTTTGCTTTCACTCTGGAACATTTTTGCTCACCACTGTACAACAGACAGAGAGGATATGGCTGTGGTACTGCGCTTTGGGACAGGAGTCTCAGGAGGCAGGTGGGCCAGAGGTCTCAGCTGGATGAAAGCTTCAAGGGGTCCCAGATAACCTACAACTGTGTCTAGACTCTTGCACTGGAGTTTAAGCCAGGCCTGAGCACCGTATTCAGAGCGCTCTGCTAACTTAGCATAGATCCAAGCACAGAGCAACAATGACGATGCTAAACCCAGCCTGCTATCTCCTCAGTGCCAGACTCACACTTCTAGCCTGAATGCTGATAAATAGCACGCAGGTCTTGGCTCTTCACATGGCAGCTACTGATCTCTCCCTGCACTTCTGGGTCTCTGCTGGAAGAGGACGTGCCATTGTTGAATGATCTATTCGACCCTAAATCCTCCTGAGTGGAGAAGAGGAAGCTTCAGAAAGTAATACTTTCCAGTTAGGGTGACTATCATAGGAATATTCCATTATTAAATTAGAAATTTTTAATATTCTTGAAGACCAGATGTTGAGACCTTAGGTTAAAAAGGCAATAGATTATTTATGCAATACCGCTGTTCTCAGGTAATAAGTTGGATGGTGCTATGGCAAGCAGCGAAACAGTTAGGAATTCACGTACAATCAAGTAGTCAAATTAAAAAAGGACAAAATCATGGTTTAAGAAACCAACTGTCTTTGGCTGGAGTTGAAAAATAATTTAAAATGATAAACCACACCCTCCACTGGCCATTTATTATTTTACGCAGTAGTGTCAGTATACCAAGCAAGTTATGTTGTTTTTCTGACGTACAGATGCTATAAAACACTTCATACTCACAAATACCTCCTCAAAATTGTACAATCTGAATGAAGCTGAACAGATAAACACCTAAGTATTTATTCTATTTGCTCAAAGCCATCAATTTAGAAAAAGAAAGAGGACTGGGAGGGTAAAATAAGGGTGGTTGCACTTTCTCAAAAATGTCCTTTGGGTGCTCACCAAACAGCATTTGTGAGCAAAGAAGGGAATTTGGACCATTGCCTATGAGTTTTAGGGAAGGACAGAGGTGAGCAGGACTTCATCCCTCATTGAAAAACAAAGCATTAGACTAAATTGGCAGTAGACAGCTATGTGAAAACAAGTGGGGTTTGCCTGAAATAGTGCAAGGCACAGCTCTAAATTAAAAGTCTGTATCTTTTCTTTTTGGATGCAGTGGTAGCCCCTGGTGAGTGAAGACCTGCAGCCTCTCTTGCTAATCTTGGCCAAAACGCTTGTCATTTGCACGGAAGGAGTTTCACCTGGAGAGAGGAAAATATAAATTCAGTAAGTGATTTTTCCGTATCTTTTTTTTTTTTTTTTTAAATTAGTGTTGCTATTTTGCATTTAATTAGTGACCAGTATTAAAGTAAAAGGCCTATCAAATTCCTGCTATGGTCCCTGAGATGTAGAGCATTTTTAATAACAGCAGTTTTTAATCTAAAACAGTCCTGTGACTGTCTTTGCTAATGGCCTTCTTTCAGTCTGTGTGGCTGTCTTGCCTATTGTCAGGCTATGGAAATGCTTTGTGCAATAACCCTAGAATGTGAATCAATGGTGCAACCGCTCCATAGGCCTCTTGAAAAATGTATCTCACAGTGCAGGGAACTCAGATGGGAACAGTTAAAGAGAGAGTTTCACTTCTGTGTTCCAGTTCATCCGTCTTTAAAGAGACACTAGTAGGTCAGGTGGGTCTAACACTGATCGATTTACAAGAAGAATTCCTTTTTAAAGTGAATCACAATTCATCTCCAGTGAATGACTGAAAAATAAATAAAAAAAGTACAGCCACTGGGGTCCTGGTGGGGGAGTACTTAATTAGCTCAGCCCCTCACACATTCTTTAGTTAGTCGTCCCTTAGAATCCATAATCCAGTCTGATCTATTTTTTACAGCTCATTACATTTTTGTTCAGTTAGCTCTTCCTGGATCTAAGAACTTCTGTTTGACTAATGCCTACCATCAAGAAGGGCATCCCTTCTTGGCTCTGAGGACAGGTTCCCTGCAATGTGATAACAACAAAGCACGTCTGTCCCCCCTTACCAAAGGCTGCTTGCTACTTAGCTGCACCGTCGGAGCACACATAGGACATTGGCCACCAGCCCAAAATACCTGTTGAACAGTGGTTCGCCACCGCCACAACAGAACAACAGCAGTTGTCTCAGGATCTAGCGAAGTGCTCACAATTGATCTTGTTTTCCTGTAAGGATGACTGCATTTGAGTTACAACCAGCGCACGGGTAAAGGTGTACGTGGCAATAGGTTGGAAGTTAAATGAAGCATGTTGAGGGTATAGTTTCATGGGATTATTGGTGGGTAAAGCTACTGGAATGTTGTATATGAGATGGAGGGACTCTTGTTATGTTGCCTAGCTGAAGTCACAGAAAGGGAGTATCTGCCGAGACATTTCATACCTGCTGCTAATTCTAATATCATTGAAATTTGGAGGCTGCTGTCTTTATTGTAGTTGAGTACTGTTTCCCCCAGGACAGTATTCACAGTTCATTTACTCAAAGATGGAAAAAAATGCGTATTGAGGGGATCTGAGAGACAGGATTCTGTGAATAGTCAGAGATCAGAGAAATGGAAGACTCCTGCAATCTGTTTCCCTAAAAAAAAAAAAAAAAAAAGTTCAGCAGAAATAACCGAGTGTCCACCCCAGGTGGCTGAAAATACTGGTTCTTATTCAGATGCCAATATCCATAACAGCATATGTCAGGAAGCACAATCCACAGAGACAGAAATGGTGATTATTTTCATTAGCTCTGCCAATGTGAGCATGACTGCAAACAAATTATATTTGGGGGAGGTGAGGGGAAACAACTGCCAATGTGGGGCTAAACCAGGAGGCTGTGGTAAAAGGACAGTGCTCAGGGAAACAGAAGGTGGAGAGAATCTGCAAAGGGGAATTTGGAAGGGGGAAAGCAGGACGGTGAGTCAGTCAGCACTCGGCTTGGTGGGTGACTATCTGTGGCAGACTTAGTGGAAACATTTTAAGTATGGTTCAGGTTTTCGTGTTTTGTTTCCCTACCTCTCTGGCAAACAGTATCTCATTGTTAAAAGAGTGAATGAGATTTGCCATCAAGTTAACTTTTTTTTCTGTGAATCTTGAGGTTTGGGTTTTTTTTTTCTATGAAGTCCCGGTTTCCTGGATGAAAATTATTGGAGGAGATTTTTCTTTTCCATTTTCTAATTATTTTTAAGAGAGTTAATAGCTCTCTAGCGGTGATGAAAAGCTGATTAAAAGCTGATTGTTGTCTACCCTGAAAATAAATAAACAGTCAACAATTTATTACTTTCAACAGATCCTGCATCTTCAAGGCAATCATAATTGCCTTAAAGTGAGGTAGGGAAAGTGGGGGGGATCTCATATTTCATTTCCATCCCTGAGCATTTCAAAGCATAATCAAAATTATGCCACTTACCCTCCCCCCAGCTCTTCCCATCAGTCATGCATATAGTTTTGTGATCACGAAGAGGCTTGTGCATGAATGAAGGGGCAATAGAAAAACAAAAATCCATCCTAGGCAGATCGGGAACTGAAAGCCTAAAGTTCAGCCTTGCCTGAGCTTTGTGAAAAAGAGATTTTTTTTTTTTTTTTTAAACAAATAAAGAAGAAATTTTCTAGTTTTAGCCATGAGGAGGACGTGCTGTTACTCATTCAAAGTCTGGCTGTGGTCTTACTTCAGTCAGAGTAACTGACTGAGCCTCCTGCACGGAACCGTGTTGTTGCTGTGACCGGTACTGGAAGGAGAGCCCTCTGACAATTCAGTACTTGAGGCGGAAATACCACGCTAACAAATTCTCTTACTGCTTCTGAAGAGCAACATCAGCTTGCTCTGGCTGCTGCTGTCCTGCCTTGGTAGTGCAGTGACAGGAGGGTGTCTAGGACTATTCCCCTTACCAATCCTTTAGCACCTTTTGAGGTTTTCTCCCTTTTCACTGCAACAGGAGCCAGAGCTCTATCTGGCTTCCTCATGGCCGTGAAGGGACGAAAACAGCAGCCAGCAGATGATTAACCTGCTTTAAACAGGGAGACCTTTCTTCACTGTTGATCACTACGTAACTCAGGTGGGGTCTCTTTCCTTGCCTGCCAGCCAACCATTCTCTTGATGCTCACACTCACACGTGCTGCTGCCAGGCAGCTGAGCTTCCCAGGGGAGGCGGGAAGAGATGCTGTACAAACAAGAAACAGAGAGGGCTGAGAAGGGACGAGGGCCTGAAGGATTGGGCTGGAAGAGGAAAGGGTGAAGGAAATCCCTTCTGGAGGTGAAGAGGCAAAATGTAATTTATGGGACTTCTGAAATTCTCCTGCATCAGGGCATGCGGTAGCTGGTACTGCTGGAAATGAAAATACCTGAGAGAGAGTGTTACCTTATGTATTTATATTGGAATTTGGAATTTTTCTGGTCACAAGGAGGAAGACGGGCCTGCAGGAGAGAGGTAGAGTCACTCCATGTACGTGTCAGTGGTCTGCTGGGGCAACCAAACCAGTGAGGGCATGCTGCTTACACCTCACAAATGATACACCTTTCTGAGGTCTGTCCACTTGCTTTTTCTTCTGGCAATGTAATATTAATTCCAGGGCCGCAGGACCAATGGCTTGGGAGGTAATTAACAGATATATCTATCTGCTCATTCTTCTTCTTGACTCAGTAGTAGGCTGCTGTCAGGAATTAAAAAACCTTGTATAACTCGTGGTACCTGAAAAGCACAATGCAAACAGTGTATAGCTACAGCCTCACCCAGGGCTCTCAAACACAATGAGAGCTAAACCCAACAGTGCCATGCCCATCCTGTGACCGCGGTGCTCCAGTTAGCTCTGAACAAGCAGATACTTCTCCGTGGTAAGATGTTGAACAGAGATCAGAGTTCAGGACTCGAGACCAATGCCGTCCATGTTGGAATAGGAATTAAGTTATCCCCAGCTCAGACAAGCATTGTGTACAGTGCGGGTGTGCTCTGTGTGATGGTCAGTGCTTCCAGCCAGCATGATGTTACCAAACCATAGAAAAGCAAATACAACTTTGAGATTGGGTCTGAATATGCTTTTGTTCATTTAACTAGGATCAAGATTGAACAAAATTGGGTTCTCCTTTAAAGCGCAATTGTTTATTGACCCAACTCCAAGGCCTCATGCCATAAAAATGCCTTGCTAGCTTATTAGCAGTATTTTGCCTCTGTCATTCAATTACAGAAAATGAGGAATGATATTATACTTTGGTTTTTTTTTTTTTAGTAACTGTTCCTGAACTGATTGGTCAGGAACCCGGTTCTGGAATTTTCCTATTCAGTAGAGCAATGATTTTCTAAAGTAACTTGAGGAGCAGGCTCCGATAAGCAAACAATGTTTTCTACCACTGAGTAAAGAGCTTGTCCCATAACATAAAAGTCAAGTGACAAAACAAGATCAAGAAGTTGGGTTATAGCTCTTTGGTCTGTGCCTCTCCTCCCTGGTGGAAGTTTTGTTTTTCACTATTGTCACCAGAGATTCTGTATGTGAGGGGCAGAATTTTCAACTAGTCCCAAGCTGATTGTGCTGTCTTTGTACAAAAGTGGGAATATAAAAAATGTTACCTTTCAATTTGCTCGTAGTAATCCTATGTACTACCCCGAGACTGACAGAGGGAACAGAGATAGCACACCACAAGATATTTTGCTATTGGCTTATGTAGTTGATAACACAGGTGCTAAAAATGTGCGTTCAGCCTGTAATTACACTTCTGGAAATTTAGTGCTGCATTTATGAAATGCTTTTCATTAGAATATTTTAACAATTAGCTAATGATTCCCAAGTGGAACAATTATCCCATATACCCAGACAGTTGGGACTCTTCATCAGCCAGTGTGCATCCAGTGCTCATAAAGCATGTTTGTGTTCTAAAAGCCAAACTAGCTATTTTGTGCTTTCCTCTTGGAGCATCTCATGAACTGAAATGAAAGCACAGACCAGATGACACTGGTGGCACAGAAATGGACAGACCCTGTTGGAGTCAGGGCCTAATACAGCTTAGGGAAGCATGAGTGGACATGCTGTAACTGTTTCCTGTGAATGAGGTGGTTTGGGGCATAACGAGAGAGTATTATATTCTAATGCAGTAGAATTAGAAAGAACCAAATTTGGTTGCGTAAGGACCCTCAGAACCACCAGAAAGATATCTAAATATAACACAAGCTGACCCTGTCTGCGTGAAAAAAAAATCAATATGTGTAGGAGGTATTTTCATTTTCTTTCTGCCACAGTTTTCCACCACTAACCTCTGACTAGATGACTGTCTGTGGTCAGGGTATTGAGGATGACACTCAGTGAGCAGCCACTATTTACCTCGCATTTATATTCCAGTGCTTTTTTTGCTCCACGGCATAAAGGAGATGTAGTCCTGTTATAGACCCCAAGCAAATGTGTAGTTCAACCCTATGGATGGAAAAGGGAGCCTTGGCCATCCCATAGGTGTTCAGCCAATTTTTAAAAAGCTCGATTGAAGCAGGCTCCATGAGTTTTTTGAGCAGCTTGTACCAGCAGTTTCCCACACTTAGATACAGAAAACTTCTCCTCTTGCACACACCAAATTATCTTTGCAGGACACTTAATTTATTTTTATGCTATTTGCAGGTAGCTACAGAGAACCTCTTCTTTAATTCATACTTTAAAGAATAAAGCAAACCTCTTCAAGGAGACAGCATGTCTCCAACAAACTCTTTTCTCGAGTAAACAAACACAGCTACTCCAGCCTTTCTTTACTGCTTGCACTTGCTGAATCTCTTAATTTTCATGGTATTTCCTTGGGATTGCCTCTTGTTCTTAATTTGAATGGTCACCCATAGTCAGTGATCATCTACTTCTTCCTTCCCTCCCTCCCTTACCCAAGCGATCTCTGCAAAATAACCTGCCAGCTCACCTGGGTCCCTGGCCAGTGGGAAGAAAGGTGAATGACCTGCTTTACAGCTATTGGGTTAGTTATCTTTTCCTTCCATGGGAGGAATGGAATTCTTCCATCAACTCAGGGAACAGAAAACAGTGTCTTACTGCTCGAGATAATCTGTGCAACAACATTACTGCTTTGCTACCTGGCAGCCAAATTTTGCAGCAGGGGAAAATGCTTATTTGCCTTGTCTGAAACACCCTGCTGAAGAGGTTTCCTTCAAAGACTTTTCTCTCCACGCTTTTTGGCGTGCTGCCTGCTTTAATGTGGGTACTGCTTTGCTTCTGGGAGGTCAGTTGGGAGTGGAGCGGGGCACTGTCTCTGCTCTGCCTCCTCTTTGAACAGGGTTGAAGCAATTCCTGTGCTTTCTTGAACACAGTGCCTGCAAGTCTGCCCGTCTCTTAAGTAGGCCGTACACCAGGGGGTGGGGAAGATTTTGAGCTGTAGTGATGGACTGAAAGAACCTGGATCATCACAGTTGAAGAATCCTCTCTGATAAATGTAGTTGAAAGAGTTGAAACACTGGGCTGTAATGAGGAGATGTGCTGTGTTGGCAGTCCAAGTTGGGAAGTTGGTTTGTGCAACCTTAAAAATGAAACCTTGATAGCAATGCTTATCTCTTCAGGAGTTTACTTTGGCAGAAGAGTTCTTTGTAGGATGGTGATGAATAATAAATAATGCTGTAGGGAGAAAAGGGTCTATTCTGACTCTACAGCTAGAATAGCTGTACTTTACTCTCTGAGCAGTCCTGTTGATCTGGGTGGCATTTTTCCTGGAGGGAAGATGTGGACTCAGTTTGTGCTGAGAAGAGCAGAGTCTAAAACACTTTCCTAAAAATTAATTGGCTAAATGAGTTTCTGTTTAATGTAGTTGATCCTCTCACACACAGAGATTATACTTTTGAACTGCAAGTGATCAGTTATTTGTGCCGGCATAACTCACGTGCTTCATTTGCAAGACTACTTCTCTTGCCACGTAAATACACTTGAAAGCTGTGAGTTCTGGTGACAACAGGTCCCCAGAATATACACCAGAGTTAATGTATATGAAGTAACTACTGTTCCCTTGGCTGGAGGGGACCTGAACTAGCCCCTGTAGTTTGCATTGCGTCAGGTTCTGAGCAGACACCTGATTTGCTTGTCTCAGCAGAGGAGGCAACAGCTTCAATTTCAAACTCCTCCTTACACTGTGTGAACTTGAGATCTTCTGGCAGTCCTATGGTTCTCACCTTCAGTCCCTAGCTCGAATTTGTTTTCCGATTCTGCGCACTGCTGTTACTGCTTCTGCATGACCCAAGCTCCACGGGATTAAACTTGGAGGCCACAAACTCTCACTTAAAATGAGTCCAACTGAAAAAGGCTTTCCAACAGAGCGTCCACCCAACTCACTGTTCTCACTCCGGCAGAACTGAGGAAGGCTACAGTGACTTGGGCAGAGAATTAGGGTGGCTTAGGCACATTTTTGCAGTCTTCCCAGCACATCCTCTTAAGATGCCCTCAATGGATGGAAGGTTTGTTCTCAGCTCTAAAGGAGACAGTGAAGACAGATATACCCTAGAGAACTCCAAATGTTGGTGAAGGCAGACACATTTCCTCCCAAACACATGGCACATAGGATGTCTGTCTGTGTTGGATGGTCCAGATGCTGGTGTGGTCAATACCTCATGCTATGTGGATGTAACAGCAGTTCAGTACTCCCTTCTTAGGAGGCTGTGGATTTTATTTCCTTTAGCTCTCTTTGCCATTGTTTTCTTTTCTTCCCTACCTCCCCCAGTTGCTGTTAAGTGAGGTTTTGAAATATTCCTGTAGAAAGGGCTGACGAGTGGTTACAGACTGAGCTGCTGCCAGCAGAGACTCATGTAATAAATGGAATGTGATGTTATAATAAAACACTTCAAAAATTGCAGGTAAAGTGTGTTGGGGTCTGAGAGGTGCTGGGAACTGCTGGAGTCCCACAGTGATTTTTTTTTTTTCTCTATGTTTCTGGCTTTCTTGAAAGTGAAGAAGCACGCTTGCAGTTTGCTGCCACCTCATTTAGCTAATTGTCTTGCTGTCTGAAAAGCCTTCTGAATTCAGTTTGCCTTGTGGAGCTTGATGTTATCGGGCCTCCCTCAGTGATACCTGTAGGGAACAAGACGCAGCTGAAATATTGATGTTTCCCTGGGGAGTAAAGGACAGAGGAGTTGGACTCAATAAAAGTTTTGTTTTCTTGCGCTGTGAGAATAGTCTTTCGTTACTATGTGCATAACTTTGTGTCCTTCCTCAGTCTGCGTAGTGCCTTCCTATTTGGTGTCACTGTTACTTGGTGTAACGATGGGCAGAACTGAGACCTTTAAGCACCTTACTTGTCCCCGTGTATGATGTGCCAGCTGGATGGACAAGCAGGATATATCAGGAGGGAACATGAAGTACAAGCTGGAAGGTTTGTCACCTCTGTTTGTGGTATCGATAAAGATGGGCTCTGGTTGCTGTGTCTTCTGAGGTTCATTTCAAAATACCTGATGTTGCGAAATGGGCAGCAACGCAGAGGAGAGCTGCGTGACGGGTTTAATAGTGCAAAGCCTTCCAAGGAGGGGCTTCCTCCACCTCACTTCTGTGGAAGTTGGGAAGCTGACGGCGGCTGAGAGCGACCGGTGCGGGCTGCCATGGCGGAGGGCGCTTTCATCTGCCAGCAAGAGGCCTGAGGAGTTCAGATGCCGAGAAGAAGCAGCTGGACAAATTCAGCGTAGGAATCAGGTGCAGCGTTTAAAGGGAGGTTAATTAACTGTTGGAGTAACTTCGCCTATGGTGAATTTAGTGCCACTTGAAGTCTCAGTTACCTGAGATTTCTGGGTGAGGGCTGAGGGGCTAAATTCGGAATCTAAACCGTGGTCTTTCCCTCTGGCCGGCCCGTTTCTGGGGGCTCCCGGGAGGGGACCTTGAGGAGACTGGTGAGCTGGTGAGGGGTCTGGAACACAAGTCATACGAGGAGCGGCTGAGGGAACTGGGGGTGTTTAGTCTGGAGAAGAGGAGGCTGAGGGGAGCCCTGATCGCCCTCTACAACTACCTGAAAGGAGGCTGTAGCGAGGTGGGGGTCGGCCTCTGCTCCCTGGTAACAGATGATAGGACGAGGGGGAATGGCTTGAAGCTGCGCCAGGGCAGGTTTAGGCTAGACATTAGGAAAAACTTCTTCACAGAAAGGGTTGTCAGGCTCTGGAATGGGCTGCCCAGGGAGGTGGTGGAGTCCTCATCCCTGGAGGCATTTAAAAGAAGGATAGATGAGGTGCTGAGGGACAGGGTTTAGTGGTGGGATGGCAGGGTTAGGTTAAAGGTTGGACTCGATGATGTTAAAGGTCTTTTCCAACCGAGGTGATTCTATGATTCTATGAGACGGGGCCTGTGGTGGCCCAGCTCTGCGGGAGGAGGGAGAGCGGCAGCATCCTGTGACAGCAACGTGTTAATATGATTAATGACAAAACTTAATTTGCAGGGACAGCTCATTCTCGCACAAAGGAGCGCTCGCAAATTGGAGGCTTTGCGGCGGGCGGGGGGCTCGGCGCGGGGGATCTCTCTGGATGGGCAGGGTGGCTCTGGCGGGGAACAATGAGCGGGGTTCGGCGGCGCAATCGGCGCACGTTGTACGGATGAGATTTAATGAGATTTCCCAGTAATGACAAAAGTTGGAAGTGTTTAATAGCTCGCCGCTAAATTATGCATGCCGCCTGGGCCGGGGCAGCTCCGTTGCGCGGCGGGCCGCCGTCGGGGCCGGGGGGGGGGACGGCGGCAGCGGAGCCGCCGAGCGGCCGGCAGGGGGCAGCAGCGCCACGCCTCAGGGCCGGCGGCCGCGCGGTGCCTTCAGGGCGCGGCGGGAACCCCCCCCCGCTGCCCCTCCGTGTCCCCTCGGCCGCGCTTCGGCACCGGCGCCAGCCGAGCTGCTGCCCTCGGGCGAAACGGTTCCCCACTCGCGGCCCCTAAAAGTGCTGTGGGGTGGCAAGGCCGGGCCGAGGAGCGCCACCTTTCAGGCGACCTGTGGGCCTGGGGCAACAGCTTCTATGGGATAAAGGGCTCTTTGGAGAGGAGTTGCTAAATATATGTCTCCTTTTTGGTCGTTTAGCCCTGAAATGGGCAGTCTGCGTTCGTTAACTGGTGTGTAACAGGTAGAACTGGGCAAGCGGGTGTTTGCTCTTGCTCTTTTCTTGATGTTTGTTGCTTATTTCCCCTCAAACTCGAATGGCGGCGCTTTTCAAATACACACAGTGACCAGATGAGACCTACCTTTTTTTTTTTTTTTTTTTTTTTTTTTGGTCCCCCCTCTTTTAGGATGTTGTTCTGTTTTCTTTCAGTTCTTTATTCAGTGGGTTGTAAGAGTTTAATAGGGCTGGCGGTGGGGTTAAAGTCTCGGGCTGGCAAATCGCTTCCTTCTTACCCATTGTGTTACAGAGGAGGAGTCTTTTAAGGGATGCACTATCTTTATTTTAGGTGGGGAATTACTGAGAAGGGTGAAATTAAGGCCTTTTAAATATTTAATGAATGGAGGTTTTCTAAATTATTTAATAGCTTATTATAAAAGATGGCATAAAATGGTTTAGTAATTTATTCTTTACAGAAAGTAGCTGTAAGAAGTATTTTACAACATGTAAATATTGGTAGGGAGAGGACCTAATTTAAAATGCTATCTTATTCCATCTGTCAAAGGAATTATACAGTGCCCATACAATTTTCAAATAACTTTAGACCTTTATTGCTTCTGTTCCAGAAACGCTTTTCTGGCACAGGGAAATGTTCTTCATACCCGTTTTACCCAAGTGGAGAGGCACAGAGACAGACTGTGCTGGGTCTGAGGTGAAGCAGATCTGACCATTGCAATTCCCTTTAGATCCTAGAGCCCACAGTCTTGGTTCAGGCTCTAAACACTGACACGGCAGCGCTGTGTGGTCTGAAGTGGGGTCTGGGGCAACTAAGGTGCAAAGCAGGAGTTGTTCATGGCCAGCCCATGCGTAAAATACTGAGAGCAGGGCCCTTCCCCTCTCCCCTTTCCTCCTTTTATTTTTTATAGCTTTGCTAGAGATGGACATGGGGGTTCAGCTGCTTCCTGGCTGGAGCTCACTATAAAAATGACCCCCTCATGGATAACTTCTGTCAAAATCCCGCTTGTGTAAATTAACCCTGCTGCACTGAAGTCAAGGACTTCACCCACAAAATTCCAGTTGTTGTCAGACGTATCAGCGCCTCTTGGGAGCTGACACCGACTTTTATTTTGTTTAAAGTGGCTCTAGGTTTGCTCGCAGGTGGCCAGTGGGAGGGCTGGTGCCCGCTGGTGGGGGGGGCTCCTGGCACAGAAGGTCAGGAGTGATTTGCTGGTTTGCACAGCCTGCAAATAAGCAGCTCTGCTTTCCAAAGTAATGCAGCACCCCGACCAGAATTAAAACTACTGATCACAAAATAAGCACAAACCATGGTTTCGCCGTGAGAAGCCTGGGATTCCTTTTACCATTGTTAACCAGGTGAGCCCTCTTGCTTCTGTTCTGATCTCCCTCCTTTATTGAAATAAAGCAGCCAAATCTCAGACTTAAGATTGCACTGTAGGAGTTTGCCTTACTCTCCCCTCAACCCTATTTTCTTAAGACATATCACTGCCTGGAAGGCATCAGAAAGCCCCAAGATATGCTGGTGGCTATATCATCTGCTGCCTTTGCTGTATCCATTTAATTAGAATGAATTGGAATAATCAATACTTCCTTGTCTTTTACTGGTGTTTAACATACGTTTACAGAACAGGTTACACTAAAGTTAGTATTCACCTATAGATGCAACTACACAATTCTTTTTTTTCTCTCTAATAAAAACTATGGAACAGATAAGCACTAACACCTGAGTTAGTATATTGCAATATTGATTTCTACAAGAGTACTGTAAGAATATATTTATCTATCTGTCCTATTATGAAATGGGTAAAAATGTACCACACAACCATTTCAGTCATTCTATACTGTATTGAAAAGCCTGTTTGCTTTTTCTCAATAGGCCTTTTGAGGCACACTGATTTTTTTTAAATTTCATGTGTATTTATGGAAGAAAGGGTTAATACAGGGTGGTAGTGCTTTGTCTTAAGACATCTCTTTGCCCACGTTATGTTTTGATTAGAACCGCTGCATTGTAATTTTGGCTTGCTCTAAAACTCTCCACATTGGAAAGTGAAGACAGAGTAAGGTGTGATTAATTATAGATTGCTGGCCTGGTACCTCTTTAATTCCAGCAATTACTCTATTTTCTCATGGCCTTCTGAACAGAAAGGAGTGGAGTGTATTGAGCCAGGGGCTTTCCTGTCCTAAGCTTCTGAAAGGTGTCTGCCTACGTGCTTTTATGACCCCAGAGATGCTTTGCCCTCAGATGCGATAGTGTAATTTTGTGTTTCTTAATAGCAAATTTCTAATTGATCAAAGGAAGAGTGAAATGAAAAGAGTGGTGGTGAAGAGGAGAAAAGGTTATTGTGATCACTCCATAGGTGAAGACCACATTATTATTACTCTCACAAATTGCACTGTGTTGTGTTTTCAATAGCAGAAGGTCAAGTTGAGCCCAGGGATAGAAGTGAGAGAACAAATATAAACAGTAAAAGCAAAGAGACTCGAATGTCTATGAAATGGAGTGTGTGAGCTCATTATTCTGTGGAACGTGTGTCAGTACTGCTGCAAAAGTGTCTCCATATAGCGACTTCAAAGTGTAGCTTCTGGGTATAGGTGTGCTGGGTGTGAGATGTGGTGCTGGAAGCAAGTAGAGACAAAAGTGTCAGAGGGTGCTCTAACACATTGATCACACAGACACGATCTGTAGGGATGTGACCCTACAGACCTTCTGCTCCTGAGGCAGCCACACTCCAAGGGCCTTGGCCAAATCTTCGTGAAGACAATGAAAGATTTTTTTTTCCCCCCGCCTTTAATAATCTTTGGTTCAAACTGTTGGAGGTTTCAGGTAAGCATGTGGAAATCTCTTTGCCCTGTGGTCAAGTCTTAGACCTTAACAGCTTTCACAGCAGTGGTGCGGCGAGAGGGCACGTGGTTATAAGAACACAGTGAGCTGCACACATCGTGTTTGTAATTTCTAGTATAGCAAACTCTCTCTTTAGTTAATGTAGTGATATTTCGGAGCTGCCTTATCACAGTTTCTCTGTATTCTTGGAAACAAGTGAAAAGAGCAACGTGACTGCTGCCTTTTGCCTTGGATTGCACTGTAGATGGCACTGTGAAACAATGATTTTGGTAACGAAGGTCTATTTCACAGCACCATTCCAGATGTTAATTGCAGTGTAATATGGCTTTCTTTCTAGGTCCCCAAAGCAAAGGAAAAATTCTGAAATGCAGAAAGGCTTATTTGCTGCCGCAAATGGGAATCTGGAATAACTATGAAAAACACACTGAAATAATTGTGTTTGACTGGAACAAAATTCTTGCAAAGTCCCCAAGGTAAGAGCACTTTTTATCTTTCAAATGACACTGAAGATTTGCTGTTCTGGTTAGCAACAATATCCACTTGAATCCAACAGAGAATGAAGGCTTGACATTTCTGAAAGCGGCAGCCCACTGACGCTGAAGGGCTCAGCACCCCTTGCTGCATCTGTCTGCCAAATTTCATTTTTTCCCTGCCTTTTTAAAGATCCCCTTGTATTTCTTTATATTAGCAGGCTGAAGACTTGTGTCCTGTCTATCTGCAAGGCAGACTGAAGTCTGCAAGTGTTGTATCATTTTAATGGCACTGGGTGCTTTTAGCAGCCTTTCAGTTTGGATATAACTGTGTTTAATGCTTTGTAGTGATACAGTTATTTCTGGACTTGAATATACTTACAAAGGGGTAAGGTTACCCTGTTAACCTGATGAAACCTGGTTTCTCATTCCCAAACATGAGGGCCATGGCTTCCAAAGAGTCATAATCTGGGAAAGGTTTTGAAATGAGGTCAGCACACAAACATTTCCATTGAGACCAGCTTTGCTCCTGCACTGGGAGTGGTGGGAACACCTGGGTTCACTGACATGCTGAAATAGCAGCTGTTGAGCATGTGCTGCATGATTTAGGATTAAATACCTGTCCCTTCCATCGACTCACAGCAGAAAGGGCATGCCCACAATGTCTGATCTGTGGTATTTAAATCCAAGGGTTAAATCCTGCTTTCAGTCACACCTCAGGAAACCTGAAGGAAGGTTCCTGTCTTCATTATGATACCACAGAGTAAGACCCAAGCTGGGGTCTCCACTGATACTTGGATCAGATTCCTGTGGTTGCATTTAGGGCAACAGAGGGATGGTATTGCAAGGTGAGCAGATGATGACTTCCTATTTAGTGGTAGCTGGTGCGTGAGGCATAAGCCGTGTTTCTCATGGAGAGAGCAAGAAAACTAAGGTTAAATTCTGTTCTCTCCTCAAGAAAACGAGGTTCAGGTACCTGGGTAAGATTTGGGTGATAAAAATCTGAAACAGTAGGTTGATTTCAAAGCCTACTGGGCAGTTTCCTTAGACTAATAGTGGATCAACAATGATAATAACATTTATGCTGGTTTCACAGTGACTCAATCCCATTAGCTGCAGTAGCATTATGTGGTTCAGCTGGGTGCAAGAGGTGAATTAGGTCCACGCTTATTAGCTGAAGTGTAGCTGCTCTGAATTAGCCTAGGAGTGCTCCATAAGAGGATGCCTGTAGTGTAAGCAAGGACCAATGATGTCTTTATCTTCTGGGCTTGATTCAGGCTTGCAGAAGGTTCCTATATACTGCTGCAAAAGAGCCTCAGTGTGTTTGCTTCTTCTTGTACTGGTTCATTTGCATTCAGGGTGGCAACATATTGGGCTCAAAACAGAACACCTTCTTAACACAAGGAAAGGTACCTTCTTGCCAAATCAGTCCTTAAAATGCGGCTTCTTTACATGTAACTTTTTTTTCTTAAATCTGTAGACATGGTGAGTTATTTTTTAGCAATATTTATATAGTTTTTAAAAAAGTTAGTAGGCTGGAGTATAGTTTACAAGGACAGCTGAAGGTGCTTGGTTTTTCACGAATGTATTTTTTTTCCCAAGTGTAAAATAGTGTTTGTTGCTAAAATATATTTACATACAACAGGCTTTTGGTCTCTTAACTTTTGATATTAGTAAGTGCATTTGTGATTTGTTTGGGCTTTGTTAACATTCTCATTCATACACAATGAAAGAACAATATTGTTTTGTGATACACAAAAGGGAAAATTATACAAGCACTCTTAAATGAGAAAACATGGGATCTGGTTTGATTTCATTTGTACATGGTTATTATCAAATTTAAAACAGGATCCAAGTACTTCACCTGGCTTTGATAGTAGAGCTAAGGCATGAGCGTTTGGTGTTTAGGTTTTTTTTGGTTTGTTTTTTTTTTTTTTAAACTATCAGTCTATTCCACGCTTGGTTATTGGAAGAGCTGAATAGTCTTAGGTATTTTAAAGATATACAGATAAACAAATTATTTAGGAAATACTTGGAAGAATCAGGACTAGAATCTGCAGGGGAAGGAAGTTCTCAAAGGACTTCTTGGTGCAAATAAGCATGCCTATGATAGGCTTGCCCAAATCCCAGTGTGCTGATTAACTGCAGGCTAACATCACTGCTATGAAAGCAGTATTTTGTTCAATTTATGCAAATCTATAAATTGCCTTTAATTAATTTGATGTATTCCTGCTTACAGCATTTGCTGAAAGTGTGGAACGTTGTATCTAAGGGATCAACTGCATAATGCCTGTTTATGTATCACATGAGTAATAAATCATCATAACTGAGTTTTTAAGAAAATTATTAGATTACCTTTCTATATGATGAATGGCATAACATAAGCTATTGAGGGATTTAATTGAAGATATTTACAGCAAAATACTGAGGATTTGTTGTCTTCTAATACTAACATGAATAAGACTAACAACATCCGACTTCCTTAGAACAAATGTTTACTGAAATGCAGTTTCTGACAACCTGGCAGAGCAGTGAGTCCTCGCATTTTTGACTGAGGTGCTGGTTTCATGAGTGTTTAACCCTCAGCAAACTTATTGATCTCCAGGAAAGCTAGCAGATGATGTGTGCTTGGGAGATCCAGCCAATTCATGTGCATGGCTATGTGGGAGTTCGTAGCTTTAGCAAATATGTCCTGCGAAGCATTAAGTAAAAAGGACACTTTTCTGTGATGCTTCTGTGATTTTGAAGGTGCAGTTTAAAAATAGTAGCATGACTTGTAAATATGTATATCTAAATCTAAGTATGGCTGGATCTTAATCCAAAAGAACCCAAACCCAACCCCTTATCTCAGATTCTTAGAAATGTTTTGCGCTCGTAATGCCTTATTATAAATATGTGTTTGTGGGTAATATGATGTGTGATAGCCACTGCATTGCTTCTAATTATAAAACATGCTTAACAAAGAATTGATCCCAACCAAAACATGAATATGATTTTGTCCATGTTGCCTTGTAATAAGCCATATTAGTTATTCTTCAGCATCTTTTCAGTTTTTTTTCTCCCCACATAATTTTTATGTTATTCCCTACTCACATTGCTCTTTCACTCAAAACTGCTTCCTTTTCTGCCTCCAGGATGAGATTCTGTGCCAAATCAATGCTTCTATCTGACTGGCTCTTTCTGGTCTATGTGTTAATGGTCTGCTGTAAATTGTTGTCCGCCTCTAGCTACCATCCCCGGGGGCACACAGGTAGGAGCTTTTAAACTCAT
This sequence comes from Gorsachius magnificus, assembly GCA_034008185.1. NCBI lineage: Eukaryota > Metazoa > Chordata > Aves > Pelecaniformes > Ardeidae > Gorsachius > Gorsachius magnificus. Next base: position 6,341,293 of record CM067090.1, read on the forward strand.
TACGTGCTACTGAGACCAATTAATACCACTCACAAAATGTTAGAGCCACTTTTTAGCAATGGATAATTGATGAGGCTGTTAACAGCATGTTAGAATCAGTGCAATGGATTAAAAATACAACAAGAAGAAAAAAATGAATTATTGTAAATGTTCATGTTTTTTCTCTAGTAATTTAACGTACTGAAGCTCACCAAGCAGTTTTTGAAGTGACGTTGTAACTGCTAGGACGTTGGGATTTGTTTGTGTCCTTTTGCTTTATCCTTATCCAAAGTTACTCTGAAATGTATCTTTATCTTCTCCTTCTAAATCCAGTTGTTACCAAGAGACTTCACAAAGGTATCATTGGTTTTGGTGGGTGGTAGATCAAAGCACTCAGACTTATGCTAGCCAGTTCTTTCACCAAGTAGCACAAATACTGAACTGTGGTTTAGTTCAGCTTGTGGTATACTCCTCCTTTCCCTAACCTGCATAATGAGGCAAACAGAAAGATACTGCATTTAAGAGGCTGCGCTATTGTAGCAGGGTATATCCACCAGGCACAATGTAGTATCTTGTTATAAATGACAGAAATAGCTTAGAACAAGCTGGGTTGGCTTCACGAAGGGATACCAGACTGGATCTTCAAGGCAACACCTCTACTAGGATCATGCAGACACATCAGCTTGAAAACAGAAAGAAATATAGATATGCTAATACAAAGATATCAGTGCAAGTCCTAAAACTGGGTAGCTGAGTTAACCTTTGATCCCAGAAGAGAGGGAGGTAAGTTAACAGAATACCACCTGTGAGCTCTGCTTTTTAGGAGATGTCAAAAGCCTGGCTGCAGCATGAGGTTGAGATGACTGCATTCTCAGTACCATAGTTAGCTTCATGCTGGCTTGGGGATTTCTGCAAGTGTTGCTATTTGTGATGTAGTCTCATTCTTAAATCAGGCGTAGTGCCTTAAATCCATCCGTAATGTTCTTAGTTCTGAGCCAGACTGTTATGGGTCCAGGTCTAATGTTAGCATCCACTTCAGCTCAGCACTAGGAAGTGGGGATGCGTTTGTTAGAGGCTCCGTTCCCCAGATGAGACAACCTATTGATCTCTTTCCTGGCTGCTACTGGTGATTGTCTAGGTAGGAGCTGAAGGCACCTCATGTGCTCGTCAAAATCCCTTCAGTCCTGGCGAGCAGGACTGACTGTGACCTGCATATAACTGCTGTGTCTTCCTACATGCTCTCAGCGCATCAGCAGTGTGTGTGTCTAAGAGCTATGCAGAACACCTCTTTGCCTTACCCCATCACCAGCTCTCCCTGGTGCTATACAGCACTCGTGTGTGTTTGCCATAAAACGCAGTCACAGGTTATGGAGAATAATTGACGTGTTGCAGCAAAAGCCCATAAAATGATTCCAGTGAATGCAGTGTTAGAGGATGATCTGTATTACCGTTTTGCAGGTAGCTGTTAGCGAAACTAGTTAAATCACTTCAATGAGGAAGGGGGTCTATGCACAATTACAAGTTAATGAGGTCCTCTTGACCTTTCCTGTAAACAACTGCTGCTTAGCAGAGCATTTTGGAGCTGAGTACACAGCAAAACTTGGAGAACAGCCTTCTGCAGCTTTTGTCATTCAGGGAAGAGTCTTGTAAAAAGAAATGTTATTTTTGTCTTTTAAAGATGCACTCTGCATGTGTACCTAAGGGAAATACCTGTAATAAGGCAGTAGGGATCCTGTGCTGTGGGCTCGTATGATGAACACTCGTGTGTTATGTAAATTATGACAATCTTTTTAACATAACATTTCAGAATGCTTGACTGCATACTTTTAATTGACACCAAGAATTCTTTCCCCTGTATCAAAGATGTACTGTAAAAAAGAATTAAGCTGCTCAACTGTTCAGCAAATTTGTGTACAGTGCTTTCTCAGGTAGGCCGAAGAAAGGTTCTGCTCTTCATGCATATAGTTTGGTCAGATTATGGAGCTCTTTTTGAAAGAGAAACCCTTGAAGCTGGAGCCTTCATGCACCTTTTTAGACTATGGTGTCATATTCTTTCCCAGACATGAGTTTCTCTATGGGGTTCACACTGAAGTGAGCCCCATCCTACTTTACGGTTCCATGTAGCAGATGAAACAGTCACCCCATTTTTGGTTCTCTGGCTCCCCATGTCTGATGTCTGGCACCACAGAGCATTTAGAGGGCTTGGGGGGGCTCTTCTCAAGGGGCCTGTGTTTCCCAGCCTCATCTTTGCTGTTTGATACAACACCTAGATCGACCTTCTAATGTATGATCAGATCTGTGATGGAAAAGACAGCATCTTGTTCATCAGGAAAGCAAGTAATTCAGAACTTTTAGCATAGCCCGTTTTGTGCAAAGCAAATAATTAACTTAATTTTTTTAGTACAAATTAGCATGTTCTTGGATGGCAGTTGAGATAACATTTTTGCCATCAATAGACAACATTAACATTTTTTGAAGTAAAATGTCCTGAAGTGCATTAGAAGGATGAATTCACGCTTTGGGTTTGGCAAAGACTTTGTCCTGTGTCCCTTAGGTTGAGCAGCTGTAGGTACTGAGGTGGGAAATAGATGCTGTTTATGAGGCAGGAGGTGCCTAGCCTGGGATACTTTAGGAGGAGCGTTTTTTAAGAACCTGTTGTGTCTGCTTCTGCAAATCAATGTGTTTCAAGCTATGTACCTGACATCACTAGTCACATTTGAAAAAAATGCTTACTCATTAAAGCTAAGAAAGTTTATTAACCAAGGGCAGACAATAGAATTTGAGATGAAAAGTGCGGATTGACTTTTTTCTTTTCAAAATACTGCCATTTTTAAGGACCCTAATCCAGGAAAAGACAATTATTGACTTTGGTCATGTTAGATGGTGCCTGAAAGAATGACATTTGACAGCTGTCTCTGCAATATTCAGACAGGAACAGAGACTGGATCTTTAAGGACCCAATAACCATCCTGTTTCTGAAAAGTGGGAGAGAATGCCATTGAGCAATCCCTTTGACAAAAAGGGCCTCTTCACTGTAATAAAGTGTAAGACAGACCTGGTTCTTTCTTTTGTTCTGCAAAATATTCACTGCCATCAAATAATTGTTAGAAGAGAAAGAGGCTGTTCAATCTAGCAAGCCAGTCCTGCCATTGCTTTGAAGCAGTTTGGATCTTGAGCCTAGCTTGGAGGCCGCAGCCTGTTTTTCATTCGAACGCTGTAATTGCTTTGACTGGCAGAGTTAACTAGGCAAAAGGTAGAGGAGAAGTGTTCCTTCTCATTATCATTAGACCACTGAAGGTGCTGCTTATGCAGATTATTTCAGCAGGCTCCCTGTACATCTGTGTAGAGAAGACACTTCAGAATATTAATCTGACTTTGTTGCTCTGAATTACCCTTCTTGAAGAGTTTGTCTTTTGCAGTGACAATAGCTGAGGGAAGCATAAGCACCAACCTTACTACAGCTATTTCAAATTGGGCAGTATTTCAGGCTCCCAGAGTACCGAACTGATACCGATATAACTATCAATTCCATGCTGTGCTGAATGAAGCAACACACATTGAGTACCACAAAAGATTTGTTTTCACCTCAGTGCTGTAAGTCAGGATCCACAAATGATGAAGCATTGAAAAGATGCTTCTTCGGGTCACCTCACGTGGGGGCTGGACTTGCAGACCATTAATTGATATAGCCAGCTGAGCAGTTTCTGTCAGGAATTACCAATGCAGCTTGGCTTTTTTGAGGCTGCTGTGTTTTATTTTTATGTGATGATGCTCACCTGAAATGCTTCTGGCCTCCTCCTGCTTGCTGGAAGGTCTAGATTTTTGGAAAGTCCATTATTATTAACAAGCCCAGAATCCATATATTTAATAAACATCTGTAGCTTAAAGCAGGGGCAAATTTGTCTCTGAATTGTCTTGCACTGTTCACATTTTCTCTTTTCTTTGTGATTTCAAGCAAAGACTTCAGTGATAGCCCTAATGGTTTGGTTGCTTTCTGTAGCTGTGGGTTGATGCATATCATAGGGATAAATCATCGTGTTTGAGTGCACTGTGGCAGCTTGGTCTTTTAGCCAACTGGAGGAATAAGTAGCAACTTCTTTTCATGGAGTTTATTCCTTGTTGCACTGCAGACAGCTTTATTTATAGGGTTATCAGAGATTAAATGTGAGAAGTCTTGTTAAAAATGGCAGTGACAAGCAAATACGCATGACCGTAGAGATTGGGAAGTGGGTTCAGGAGGGAATTATCACCAGCCCAAGCTGTTGTAGCCTCTACATCTTTGCTTAGTGAAATGCAGCTGAAAATTTGTAATTTGCAACCTGGCATCTTAGATGTGATCCTCAGCAACCAGGATGCTGTCCTCGCTGGTTTTCAGAGGACTGGTGATTTCCATCATGTGTGAAAGATGAGCTGCTTTTGTAGACTCTGCTGAGCAGGGCCTGAACTTGGGACCTGAGATAATTTTCTGGGATTCCACAAGTGTTCTCCTTTGTTTTCTTCTGACTGATGCTTGAACAGGGAGAGACAGATGTATGGAAACGCTTGGTCTGTGTAGGAGCAATCCGAGTGAATAATGCAGTGCTGCGCTTGACACAGAAGGCAAAGGCTCTCCACTCTGCTGCTCCCTTTCTGGCCTTGCTATGGCTCATGGAAAGCAGTCTTCTTCAGAACGCGTGTTTCTTCTTTTTTTTGTCCTTCTTTGGTTGCTCTCTGAAGAGGTGCTGGTCTAACCTATCAGTGGGATGGTCAAAGTCACTTGTTCATCACAGAAACAGACCTCCTGTCATTTGGTAGTGGTATTCTGTGTACATGGGCCCGAGGCAAAGTTCTACCCTTGATGGGAAGCAAACCAGACCAGCTGAAGGCAGTACAGAGGGTATGTGTTGAACTAGGTGTTTAATAATTCTTTTCTGCATCCCAAACAGCAAAGAGAAGTCAGTACCCTGAAGGAGTGGAAGAATCCCCCCCAAACCTAGTGGCCACTCTAACACACTGGGAAAGTACAGGCGGCGTTGCCCTCTATTAGGGAGAGAGAGAGGCATAGCAGCCTATGATAGGTAAAACCTTGATGAGTTGTCAGCATGGGGTGCATTATTGGTAAAGCAGGTATCAGGTGAAGAAGAAATGAACATCACGGTTCATCTGAAGGATGGATAAGGGATTCAGTGATGCTGTTGGACTGGACTTGGGGGCTGAGTGGCAGGTGGGCTTAAATGGTACTGAGAATGTCCCAGCAGAAGGTTGCTCCTTTCTGCACAAAACAGCAATTCATCTACTGAGGCATATAGCACTTTGTTTTGGTCTGCAGGACTCTGAGTCTGCTTTTTTAAAACTCTGAATGTGAAATGTCACTGTCAGCTGGAATTTAGACCTGTTAATACCTCTTGATCACGGTTTTGGTTTCAGGTGGTCTAGTAGCAGACCATATTCTGTGTCAGTTGCAGGTTTTCACAACTTTAAGGACTTTGTGGACAGAATCCTGTCCCCATTGGAGTCTGAGGGGAAAAAAAATCTTCCCTTACACAGGCTTGAGGACTAGATCTACTTAAGTGAAGGCTGTGTGTCTGAAAAATGCAGCTTTGTGTTAGAAATATTGCTGCTTTCAAGGAAGAAGGGAAAACCCAGGCTTCTTGTTCTCCCCTTATTTTTTGGTTAGAGCATCATTCTTCCTAGCGGTGCTGTTGGCTTGCTATGGGCTTGGATCCCAGTTCCACCAGAGGGCCCTGCAAGGCTGCCAAAGGGGCTGCAGCGCACAGCCGCAGACAGGCACCAGGCACCGCGCTTGCTTTGTCACGATTTAAATCATAGCTGTGCATTTTACTAATTAGAATTATGAGTCCTTTTGTATTTCAGCAGGTCAGACATGGTTAGTGCACAATAAGCTTTAGCCCTTTATTCTGTTTAACTCCTTTTATGTCTTAATGTTTTATTCAGTGTGTTATTTATGTGTTTTATTATCCAGCTTCTAAATATAGGGTAGCTACAATATACAGCCTTGGCTGTAATCTCTTCAAGTAATAAGGTAGGGAAAGCAATTCAGTTGAGCAATAGGTTCCCTTTAAGACAAAAAGGAGCAGAGTTTGCTGCATGAAGTTTGCTGGTATATTTATTTTTGAGAAGAAAAAATAGGAAGAAATACTTCTTATTTTCCTTTTTTTCTTAAATAACAGTGTGAACTTTTAATATATATGACAGATTTTGACAACGACTTCAATTTGGATGCATAGCTATGTTGCCAATAAAGAGCAATTCAGTGTTAATTTAGTCTTTTATAGGGTAAAACATAGCTTCTCATATAGTTTTCCATGAACGTGCACTTTAACTGCATGGAATGTGATTGTAGATGAAAAGATTTGTGTATTCCAGGGAGTCAGGGGGGAAAAAATTACTGGCTGACTGGTGAATGTGTAGATTTTGCACATGGTATTTGGTTGTGTTTCAAAAAAGGTGGTGGTGGTGGGGGAAGTTCTGTAGCAAAAAGAAGATGGAGTCTCATTTAACACGCAAGTGGCCAAGTCCTGTGTATCAATCTGTACAGCAGGAGGCTGAAACCAAGCTCTTTCCCCCAATATCAAAGTGACCTTATTTTAAAGCCATTGGGGAAAGCTTGTGAAAATAGTCTTTATTTTATTCATTTTACATTGACAACATCATTTTTTATATAGCTGCTATCTGCGGTAATGATAATCTTTACATTCCATTGGCCAAAATTCTAACCAAGAAAGCTTTCTTTGCTCTTTGTCCTTTTTTATCTACTTCTCCCAAACTTAGAACTTATATTATAAAAAAATATTATATTGCAAATGGGTAGGCTTGTGCTAATGTGGGGAGAAAGAAATGGCTGGATAAGTGAAAATCCACAAATAGGATGGAAAGCATCTTGTCCTGGGTGTTAATTTGGGTGAAGTGATGCAACAAAAAGTGGAACATGTTCTACTCAGGAGCTCTGCTCTGGGTTTACATGGAGGTCAGCACACTGAATCCTTGGTAGGATGGATGTTTGAGTGATGAAGGCAATAGATTGAAATGTAAAGGACTTGCATTGAATTCCTTGCTCTGAAATGATTAAAAGACCTGCCTAAGATGAAGTCCTGACCCCACTGAAGTGGGAGTTTGTGATTCTTCTGTGATTTAGTTTCCAGTTTCCAGCCTGCTCCGGATGTGTCATACGGTTTTCGGTCCCAGCAGGAAAGTTAGACTTCATAGTTATGATTTTATTAACCCTTAAGCCAGTCATTCTTACAGAATTCATCACTCAGTGTTTTGCAAATCACTGCCATTTTGAGGGATGGAAATTACTTTAGGGCCTGTTCTGCTATTGATCGACATGTCTGTGCTTACTGCATGGGCTGCATTGCCACGGCCTTGCAATTACATTAATTGTTACAGCAGCGCAGAGCCTGTCCCAAACTTAAAGTCCAATTTTAATGTAATTGTAAGGCCTTGTGCTACTGGAAACTTTCATCCCAAATGAGTGATTGCACAGGCTTGAATAAAAGTCCTTGAAAATGGATAGCGGTTTCTGTTGATTTTGTGCTTTAGACTTGGTGTCTGTTTTTGTCTGTGCTGCCAGGTGAAGGGTGGTTCAGAAGCTGGCTAGGACATGCTGACCCTCCACGCTCACTTCCATTTGCCCATGGTTTTGGCTGTAGGAGGGTACAAAATATTCACTCTATTGAAGAGCAGGAAATTAGTTGTCAGCTACTCGGCTGTAGCATCAAATGTGCTCCACCTGTGCCTCGTCCACTCGGACTGCATGAAGGAGGAGGAAATTCTTTACAATGAGGGTGGTGAAACACTGGAACGGGTTGCCCAGAGAGGTGGTGGAGGCCCCATCCCTGGGAACATTCAAGGCCAGGTTGGATGGGGCTCTGAGCAACCTGATCTAGTTAGTGGTGTCCCTGCTCACTGCAGGTGGGTTGGACTAGATGACCTCTAGGGGTCCCTTCCAACCCAAAACATTCTATGATTCTATGATTCTAAGAAGTGCTCAGCCCTGCTCTCATGCCAATCATAGCACTTTCCCCTGCCAGAAGGCTGCCCCTTGATGTTAGTTTGAAAGTTTACGGTGTTGATGTGTCTGGTTTCAAGGACATGTTTGAGCAAGCATTTTTTCTTGGAAAACAGAAAATGTTTAATTAATAATGGAAGAAGCTGGAGATGGAAATTTTTTTTTTTTTTTTTTTACTAACATTTAAGTGTTTTGTTGGCGGAGCACCTCCAGATTGCTGCCGATAGCCCTTTGCTGCAGCTGTCTGTTTTTCAGTGTTTGGCAGCATTCTTGCATTCCTTCAGGACAGTGACAACTGGTAGAGGACAATGGATTCTAAATCAGGAGATTAAAGATGTCTTGTAGGGTTCAGCAGGGTAATCTCTCCTCATCAGACTGGAGATGCTATCCATCAGTACAGGAGTGGAGACTACACCTGACATTTATTATCTTCCAGGGTGGCAATCTTTAACGATACCCTGAAAATGACAGAAGTTATGAGTGGAAAATTCTAGGATCAACAGTTCTATTGCTTAGTGTTTGGCCCGTATTTATTTATTTATTTTCTTTATTTCTACTTTTGTTTCCCTGACGGACAGCATTCATATGCCTTGTGGTCCAGTGATGGTCACTTTGATTTATGTTGTTTAAAGAAATAATGATTAGATAAGTGTGAGGCAGGATTCCTCTTACCATTATTTACTGCTTGCGTTTTCCTGATACCAGTTCTTCCATTAGTTTTATACCCGTGTTTCCTTAAAGTTGCATCCTAAGATGCAGTGAATATTTTGGAATAAACAGATTTCTTTTACTGTCTCTTTTTGCACAGAGACAAATTGTTGCAAATTAGCTTGGTGTGTTATACTTCTGGGGTGGAATGGCAGGATCTGTGTGTAACAGATTATGGTTGTGTGAACAGGTATTTGTAGGGTGTTGCATGTAGCTGATTTTAGTTTTGTATTTGCTGTTGATGCCTGATAGCAAAAATGAAACTGTAAGCAATTGTAAAGCAAAAATTTAAATGTATCAAGGTAGTCTTTCCTATGCATCTTATTTTCAGGTTGGGTGAAAAAGCTTAGAGTCTCTTGTGCTCTGTATATCCTTTCTTCTGTAGCTCCCTTTATCCTTGGGAGATTTCCTCCTACACAGCAGGAAATAAAAGTTGATAGAGAGCATGCTGACCTTCTTCCTTTGTGCTGCCCCTGGATTGTCACTGGATGGGACATGAAGATGAGGGGGTGCCGGGGCTCCAAGGTGGCATTAGCCTGCTTGGTTAGAGCACAAGTGTCCTTCAGCAGCAAACACTGCAAAAGGGGAGAGAACAGCATGCAAGTTCCTCATTCACAGCTATGACCTTTGTAGGGTAACAGATTGGATCCAGCACCCTTCCTGATCCAATGCACAACACAATGAAAGACAAAATCTCTTGACAAAGAACATGGAAATATCTGTTTTCCTTACAAATATGTATTTACAGCTTTTTTATACTATCCTATATGTTGTACAGTTTGAAAGTATTGAGGCTTTCTGATACATCCCCCCCCCCCATCCCAGTGATGTCATTTGCACAGTCTGGTGATATAATAAAAAGTACATTGAGGCACTGGAAGTTATGGAACCATATTCCATTTAATGAGTAGGTGCCCCCCTCCCCCCCTTTTTTTAAATGAGGCACAGTAAATAACTGGTTACCCAAAGGAATGGTGCCTGTCCTCTTACAACTGATCGTTTTGAGGAGATGCCCTCTTCAGAGCAGATCAAACAGAAGGATCTTAGACTGTAATATAGTCACTGATGTTGTAAGTATTCTTAGATTGTCTTTAGAAAATATAAACTACTGAAACTATGAAAATCAAGTCAGAGTATAATTTGAAAAAAGTGCAAATTATGTCAGTTGGCATAAATCACCCTAGCAGCATGAATGTCTGGCCCAAATTGTGGATATGTTAATGATTCCTGTTTCTTGAGTCCTTTCAGCAGATGCTGGTGTTCCTCCAACTGAAAAAAAGCAAACCAAAACAAAAAAGCCCCAAAACTAAATCAACTGAAATTCCTCATCTAAACCAGTTTGAATGTAGAAAGAGGTTCCCACTGTTCTCTAGGTGCACCCTGTTGGAGTTAGCACTGTTGGGTCACGGAGCAATTAAAACGTAACTGATATTTCCATTTTTGGTGTTTCTAAATGCATCTTGCTTAAAAAGAAAAAAGAAGCCTGATTGTACTAGAAATTGCCTTTTAAGACTGACACTTGCTTGACTGTGTGTCCAAATGAATTGTCTGGTTTTGGGAGTGCCTACTCATAATAGAGTTTAATAATTCACTTGCGTCTAGTTAATTTTTCAGATTCTGTTCTACTTCCAAGGTTTCAGAAATGGGAAGGGGACAATATAGTGGATTTTACTATCAGACCTATGCTCATTTTTTGTTATTGTTGTTTGAACTACATAGGAAAAAGCACTAGTATAGCATTCCATTTGGAAGTTCTGTGGCAGGTGTGCTATTTTTCTCCCCCCACCATAGACTATTTTTACTGGAAATACAAAAAAAACCCCACAACTTTGTGTCAACATTCTTTAGAAGTGGAGTAAAATTGCTGCCCTCAGCAAAATGCAATTTACTGCAAGGGATGCCACAGTCCCCAAGCAAGGAGCCAAGATAATTAGTCTACAACTGACAAATAAGTCTGCTATGCTAATGTAAAGGAACATCCTTTTTTTTCAGACTGTATCACATGGTAGTTTGTGCCAAGCTAGAGAGAAAAGAGAGTTTACTCTGAAAACATGTCCTCTTCTGGGGGAACAAATCTAATCCAACAGTGACTACGGAAAGCATTTTTCTGACCCTTCCCCGGTATCAAGGGATTTGGATTAACGAATGCTGGATCAGAACCAAGGCCTTGAGTAGGGTTTTTTGCAAAATCATTTCCATTTTTTTCTCAGCTGTAGCAAGAACCGTGTCAAAACAGCATTAAAAAGAACTATGGCAGCAGAATGACCAGTTTACTAGAGGGATAAAGGTGATCCAGCATTCCCTCTGTATTGCCTCTCAACAAAAGAGAAGGGTCTTTGCCCCAAGTGCTTCAGTCTAAACAAACAGCGATATGCTGGAGTAACTCTACTCTGGCAGCCAGACTCGCTGAAATCAAAGCAATACAAGGTGTTTGTCACTAGAACATGAAGTGCTTTACAAATGAAGTGTGATTATTCTCATTTAACAGATGGGGGGGCTGAGACACACATGTGTGCATGGTGAATGCTTCCAGGTCTTGGGAACAAATTGGACTCAGTTGCAGAACAGTGCCAGAGGTTATATTTAGATTGCCTTGCCTGGGACTTGGCGGCAGGGCCACTATTTATGCAAGCAACACAGGGCAGTAGTTAAATACCGTCACTGCACTGTGCTGGCCAGCTACAGCAAAGGTATACACCTATCAAGGCCGACAAGTGACCAGTAAGCGCCTTCCAAAATTTATTTGCAATATTTCCTAGTCCAGAGTCTGTTAGCTGAGTTGGTCAAAAGGCCATGCAAAGAAATGGCATTTTTAAATTATTATTAACATTTTGCATTGAATGCTAAGTACCTTATTCTTACAGTTACTAAGTTTTGCCTGCTGTATTTTTTAATGGAGTATGATATGGGCTTTCAGTCTGAGATCTGTTGGATAATAAACAGTACTAGCAAGGTCATTCATTGACCAAGGTAGAACTGCATGTTGTGAAATGATAAATTCGGTCAGGGGACAGGCAATAGAAAGATGTCTGTGTTGTGGCAGCCTCGGTAGGTGGCTGTAATGAGACGGTGGATACTGCTAATTGCCACTGCTCTTATATTAGTGCGTTCACTCTGAACTGGTTTGCCGCTTGCCTGTGGGGATGAGGGAGAGAAGAAGTGGGGTCCTTCTGTCTCAGGTGAGTGAGGTGATAATACAGTTGTCGCATACCAGGCTGATACTCATTTTGTGCAGAAGTCAGTGTGAAGCACAGGTAACCCTAAGGTAACTAGAGTTGAGAGGCCATATGTACTGACCTTGGGCAGAGGAGGGTATGACCACTCCTTCGGTAACGTCATGACAGCTCCTTGCTAAATTGCACTGCTAGCTGACTGAGGAGGAAGAGTGGGGAGAGGAAGCATTGTTGTCTCCTGTTCAGATTCCCTGTGAGAGATGCAGTGACTGTGACACTTAGGTGACAAGACTGCCTCTCCGTTCACTGTGTAGAAAGCCAGGGCCCCTCTTTGGACTTCAGACCTCCAGCAGTTCCGGACTGTTGATAGTGTCACTCTTTAGAGCATGCAGACCTCCAAGCTTCTCCAGAAACAAGGGCAGGACCGTTCCTCACCAACATTTGGCCAACCTCAGTGGTAGAAACCTTAAAAATACAGTCAAGTCTGAAGACAGAACTAAGATGTGTAACATTCTGGTTCCCACAAAACAATAAGCCATTTTTAGTGAGATACCATTCTTTCCCTGTAAAGTTAGAGTGGCTGCTTAGTTGAAAAGTGAGATTACAGGCTTAAATCAAAGCAAAGGTACTTTTGATCTATACTGGAGATACTGCACAGGGTGAGAAGCATGAAAGGAAGATTCTGATCACTGGAGCTATCAGAGTGCTGTGGTGTGTTGAGAGGCATGTGTTTTAACACTAGCATATGAGTATGTTTTTCAGATCTTAATTCCATTTTGTGTTAATGGATTTCTTAAATACTCCTGTCTTTCTTCTTTACCTTTTTTTCTGTATCTGAAAATCAATAAGCAATATTTTTTTTAAAAAAAAGGTCATTGATGTGAACTTTGGGACTGGAAGAAGGGAAAGATTGTGCCCATCTTTAAAAAGGGTAAAAAAGGTGACCCTGGGAACTACTGACATCTCAGCCTCACCTCTGTGCCTGGGAAGATCATGGAACAAATCCTCCTAGAAGCTATGCTAAGGCACATGGAGGACAGGGAGGTGATTTGAGACAACCAGCATGGCTTCAGCAAGGGCAAGTCCTGCCTGACCAACCTAGTGGCTTTTTATGATGGAGTGACTGTATCAGGGGACGAGGGAAAAGTAACAGATGTCATCTATGCAGGCTGCTGTAAAGCTTTCGACGCGGTCCCCCACAACATCTTTCTCTCTAAATTGGGGAGATATGGATTTGATGGGTGGACTGTTCAGTGGATGAGAAATTGATTGGATGGTCACATCCAGAGGATAATGGTCAATGGCTCTATGTCCAAATGGAGACTGGTGACAAGTGGCGTCCTTCAGGGGTCTGTACTGGAACCAGTGCTGTTTAATATTTTCATCAGTGACATCAACAGTGAGATCGAGTGCACCCTCAGCAAGTTTGCAGATGACACCAAGCTGAGTGGTGCAGTTTACACGCCAGAGGGACAGGATGTCATCCAAAGAGACCTGGACAGGCTGGAGAGGTGGGCCCACGAGAACCTCATGAGGTTCAACAAGGCCAAGTGCAAGGTCCTGCATCGGGGTTGGGGCAACCTGCGGTATCAATACAGGCTGAGGGATGAAGGTATTGAGAGCATCCCTGTGGAGAAGGACTTGGGGGGATTGGTGGATGAAAAGCTGGACATGAGCCAACAATGTGCGCTGGCAGCCCAGAAGGCCAACAGTATCCTGGGCTGCATCAAAAGCAGCATGGCCAGCAGGGGGAGGGAGGTGATTCTGCTCCGATCTGGTGAGACGTCACCTGGAGTACTGTGTCCAGCTCTGGAGCTCTCAGCACAGGAAAGACATAGATCTGTTGGGGTGGGTCCAGAGGAGGGCCACAAAAATTATCTGAGGGCTGGAGCACCTTTCCTATGAGGACAGGCTTGTTCAGAGAGGAGAGAGTTGGGCTTGTTCAGCCTGGAGAAGACAAGGCTCCAGAGAGACCTTATTATGGCCTTTCAGTACTTAAAGGAGGCCCATAGGAAAGTGGGGAAAATCTTTTTAGCAAGGCCTGCTTTGACAGGACAGGGGGTAATGGTTTTAAACTAAAACAATGTAGATTCAGATTAGATACAAGGAAGAAATTCTTTACAATGAGGGTGGTGAAACACTGGCAGGGGTTGCCCAGAGAGGTGGTGGAGGCCCCATCCCTGGAAACATTCAAGGCCAGGTTGGATGGGGCTGTGAGCAACCTGATCTGGTTAAAGGTGTCCCTGCTCACTGCAGGGAGGTTGGACTAGATGACCTCTAAAGGTCCCTTCCAATCCAAAGCATTCTATGATTCTATGTTATAACATACTGTAAATAAAGCATTAAGCAAAGAATTGATGAATATCAAATGACGACAGTATGAAATACTCAAGGATAAACACTGTGCTTCAATAAGAGTTTGTATAAAGAACAACATCCAGTTGCAAAGTGCTCTCTGGGGCAATGAGAGCTACTTGTTATTTTTTGCATAAATCTGATGACTTAAGCTATCTGCTCTGTGAAAGGAAGACAATGTCAGGCTGATTGATAGAGTGAACAGGACATGACAGTCTTCAAGGAAGAAGAAAGGCAGAAATCACTTTCAGTGGAGACAGGATCGCATGATGTCGTTGAGCGCTTGATAAGCCAATTGAAATTCAAAAATCGCATTTAAATTACTGAATGATGAAATGAGGAGGAGATAAATAGGTCTGTGCTAATGATTACATACTCTCTTGACTAGAATCAGAGATTAAATAATATATTGTACATTTTCAGTTAATTCTGCTGTCCTGTATCCAAACAAGTATTAAAATTTAAAATGTGGTTAAGCAGTAACCTGGTAAAATGTGCAAAGACCGAGATTATTCTTTATGTTATCTGCTATGCAATGTTTGTATGGGTGTGTGAATTACCAGGGCTTTGACGCTACAGTTAACTTTTTTAAAAGCTATACGGGCTTTTCGTGTTTTGCTATAGAGGCAAGTCAGGGACATCTGTTTACTGAAAAAATGTAACTATCTTAAATTAATCCTTCTGAAATTAAGCACTGAGAGCGTCCTGGGCTTGGTGTCTCACTCGAGCTGAACTGAGCATATGGCAGAAAAGAAGTAGAAAGCTGACTTGGTGCCTGGTGCAATGTATAGCAAGTAGCCACAGGGCGGCTCTAAGTTTTGCCTGTGACTCCAGTAGAATGTTATTTATAGCACCCAGGGCTTGCTGGAGAGTAGAGGTGTTCTGATTGTATCCCTGCTTTTCAGGAAGGTTAACTGTACAAAGAGGACAACTCGTGTCAGTCTTTCCAGCTGCTATACAAATCCCAAGATAATCGAAGAGTTAGGCTGATGTGGGTAAGTCCTCGGTAGTCAAAACAGATGAAATGTAAATTATGATTCTTCCATTCTGCTGGTGCTGTAGTTGAATGTCAGCGCTGGTAAATGGTCTTTGCTGGGCCACAGTTCACCTACTTCTTCCCATACACCAAAAAGAAAGCATTGTCCCCTTCTTTGACTGCTACACCACTGCTGCTGTTTGGGAGAGCTCTGTGTAGAGGGATTTGATGCTGTGGATTAAATGATAATTTTATGCTGCTTGTAGTAATTTTACGGGGAATATTATGGAGGTATGAAAAACATGGACATAGAGAAACAAGAGTCAGTCTCAGCTGCATCTCACAGAGTGCTGATTGTGCAGCCCAACTGCTGAGGAGAGCTTTGTCTTTTCCTCCCTCCTAGTCCCAAGTCAGTCGACTTCCCCCTGCTTACCTGCCATTCTCCTTGATTTTCTGGAGGAGTTCTTGCCTATTGATGTCTTGCTGTAGAGTCCTATTAGCATCAGAAATTTGTCTTCATAAATTGCCCTGTAGACTGTACCCTGACAATGTGAGTTGGCTTTAAATTGTTGTTGCTGCCTCTGCTTCATCATCCAGTAATGATGTTGATAATGAAAATGGTAAGCTATCATTTACCAATTCTGAGGTCCCCTTTTATCTATGAGGGGATGCTAAGTAGATAGCAGAGTATCAGAGTCTCATTTTGCTCTACACATCTATATTCTGAGCTCCCAGGGACTGAAGCAAGGCAGGTATGGACTTTTAAAGCCAGTTTAATGAGATGTTTAGACACCTGTCACTGCAGGTTAGCAGCCAGTAGGATTTTTCAAATGTGTGTATGCAAGGTAGTTGCTGAACTTCCATTTTAACTGCAATGAAATTTGTAGATTTGAAGACTTGAAAGCTGTGATGGTATAAGCTGAGATCCCGTGTGTTACAAAGCTCTGTGTAAACCACCCCTCTGTCAGCTCCAGCATCTTAAAACGGCTGAACAGCTGCAGGATTGAAGCGGATCAAGTCCATAGAGTGATTTCACAGGCAGCACCAGGAATGAGCCGGAGCAGCAGAGTGCCTCTTTTGTCCTTGTGCAGAAGGAGCAGGCTGTTACAATGGTTTCTTACTCAGCACCTGTTTTATTTTACTTTCCCTGAAAACTTTTGTCTTGGATGGCATTGACAGCAAGGTGCAGAATAAGGATCAATCTGACACTGACTCAGGCTCAGCCCTTGTTAGCCATCGATCTTCACTCAAGTGCTTTCTACTCAGCCTCCCCACTGGATGGCAGCAGCAGAACACATCCATATATTCCTTTTTTTGTCTAAGTAGTGGGACTGTCCAAGTTAGAACACACTCTCCCAGCTTTCATGTGACTTTCTCCCTACTTAATCTGCTGTTATTTGCCTCTGTGTATCCAGGAGAGGCACAGCTCAGTCTTCAGTTTCCTTTTCTCTCGGTGTCCAAGAATGCATATTGCTGTACTAGATCTTCCAAGAGCCGTGGGGCTGAGCCAGCCGGTGAGTAGGTGATGTGCCCATGTGCCTGGTGTCGGTCAGGCTGCAGCAACGACCAGCTCAGCCCGCTGAATGTCAGGTAGAACTTTACCTGGAAAGGGAACTGAAACTGAGCATGAGCGTTTCTCTTCGATTTTTATTAGGCTATATCAACAGCAATTAAACCAGGCAGGTATTTACTGGCAGATAGCGCGGACAAATAATTTAATTTCCCACTGCTTAAAAAATGATCCTCATCTTAGCAGGCTTTGTAATTAGATTTGACCTTGAGCAATCCCTCATTCCTCATGTTACTTGAAGTAGTATCTGAACTTTTGAGTCTATTTAAAATGTAAATTATACTACTTAAAATTTGTAACAACATCTTATATAGCATTGTGCATTTATAACATAATGCGTTCCTTAACTAAATGTCACGATTTTATGATGAGTGCTTGGACCTACAATACTTTATATGTGTGCCAGCATTTAAATGGGATCCAGCTCACCTCCGAGGCTAACAGTCCATTAGGATGAAAGTGTGGGCAGTTCACCTCAGTGTCAGTGCTGTATTTTTCAGTTATTTGTGTGCCGAGTCAGTACAGTAAGAGAAAAGAGATTTGTACAGTTAAGACGCTCTCTGCAGTATGAGAAAGTCCCACAAAAATTAAAATTCTAATGATGGTGACATCTTTGGGTATCTAGGTAGAGACTGAACTTCAGTCCGCAGAACTAGAGATTTTTTATTTTTTGACTTCTGGTCCCTTGCAACTACACATTGAGAGTTGATTTTTTTTTTTTTTTTTCCCCAATTGTTCTTGACTACTTAGCAAATACTGTAGCTGAGATGAAAGTAAGATATATTTCTGAAAATATCACGCTTGCTTTCTTTGGAGGTGGTTCAAAGTTTAAGAGGAAATACTTGTATTTCCTAGGGGCTGAAAATGGTATTAAGTGGGTAGAATAAAGATCGCGCTGTCTGTTGCAAGCAGGAAATAGAAGATCAAAACACAGACTGTTTCCCCAGAGCAGCAGAGCCTATAAACGCCATAGCAGTGACACCCAGTGACTGAATTGTTAACGGTAATCCCACAGTAGTTCCTTTTGGATATGTAGAAGAGACTTAATCCCAGCCACAGGTCCTAGTGATGGTGCTGGACAAGAATGTGGAGATAATGAAGTAAGGAAAATTATTATGTGGGGAGAAATGCAAGCTTGGAGCTGGTAGGCTTGACCTCTGTTATGGCCCTCAGTCTTGGAATGAAACAAGATTTTTGGCAACTTGTTCACCTCTTCCTGAACTTGCTTGCAGATACAGTGACACAAACCTGTTTAATGCTTACCAACACAAGCCATGTGCTCTGGCTGAATGTATTATCTGATGCTGTGCTATGGAAATCGGGGCTGTTTGACTTATGGGACTGTCCCAGCTGCTGAATTTATCTGGTTGGCTTAAAAGCCTAAAGGAAGAATCCCTCTGAAGGAGGGTTTTTTTGAAATAGAGAGATCTCTTAATTAGGGTTAATTGTATAATTCAGAGTAGGTAACTGGTTGGCATTATTAATCTAGCTCTGTGATTGACCCTTTGGGAGTGGTGCTGTGTATGCCCCAGGTGACAGATGATGAAAGATCTATGGAGAGGACAGAACATCTCTAGCTGGCAGACACATGAAATAATCCATAGAAAATTGGGGAGTTTAAGGGAAATTGGGAGTTTTAAGGCAACAGCATATGTGTGTACTGGGATTCTCTCCTGTACATTCATTAGGAAATGATACAGTATAATCAAGAGATGATTTATGTAGTTGTAATAGTCGTGTAAAAAGGCTGCTGTTAAGTAGATCGCTATATTGCTGTCTTGTTCCAAGTACTGGGATTAGCTACAGATGGCAAGAACAACACTTTGGTTTTTGTCCTGAGAAAATTGTTTCTGCTGCTCTTCAGTTAGTCCGTTCCTTTTCATTTTGCTCTCGTGTATTGTGATACTTGTCAACCCAATAGTCCAGCATGTTCTGAATTAATTATGAAATGCTTCAGAGTAAATGGAACTGGGACTGCTGCAGAGAACAAGAGATGGCTGAATCTTACTGTGTTTAGTGAGACTGTTTAATTCACAGCGCTTTCCAAAATAGGAACCATGTGTACATCTTGCATTTCAAACACCTCTTCACCCTGAAGGAATAGAAGTTCCCAAAGGAGCAAGACATACGTAATTTTACAGTCCTTCTGTCACTGGCTCCCCAGTAATTTTTTTGAAATTTGTCCAACAAATCCAACTGAATTAAGATCTTAAATGTGGCAGGGTTTGTAGGAATTTGAAGAAAACCAACAGCGAGGTACATTATTGCCCCCACTACGAAAAAGCTACAGTGTAATTGTAAGGGTTAGGGTTACCTGCCCAGTGTGTCCTGGGACCTCTGCGCTGGAACCAGTGCTTGCCTTGTTGTAGTTAAGGGGCACAGAAGATGCCTGAGCACTGTGAAGTGGATGGGAATGGAAGCCATGGCAGTGATGTGGGATGGGGACAGAAAACAGATGTGTGTTATGGTGCAACTTAGTGGAACAGTACAATCAATGAGGGATTATCTCTTACAGTCACCTCAAGAAACGATGGTCACCTGAAATGGGATTTGGCTTGTTTAATGCCAGAAAAATCGGGTTCTTCTGATGAGAGAAGATGGTGATGACTTGAATGCTAGTTTTCTTGGCATTGCCACTGTGAAATAGGCCAGATGTAAGACTGTCCGTGGGGCAATTCCATCTAGCCTGCGGTGATAGAGGAGCAGGAGCAGGTATTGCACTAGCTTGAAAAATCCAGTAAACGCATGCATGGGCAGCTGCTTATGGCTGCGAGCTGTTGCTGTTGTGTCAGCGTTGACCATATTCCCAACACTGGGGTCCATCCCTCCCAGCACAACCATTGCCGTTCTCTCATGTGAGCGTCCAACTCATGCTTGACTTCTGTTCCATTTGATTATTGAGTCAGCAGCCACAAATGCTGAGCAGGACAGGTCACTGTTTTCGATACTCCTGGTCACCTTTCAGACACTTCTGAAAAGCCTGTCTACAAGGTCTGACTCTTATTAGCTGCTTTTATGATATGAGCAATGCCGCTTCTCCTCCTGAAATGACAGGGAAACACCAATGACAGCTTGCCTATTGCATCTCTTTAATCTTGTTTCGTGTTCAGTTCCAAAGTTACAAAATGTATTTAGCAGGATCCCATAAATAATTGCAAGCTGAGAATGGAATAATGATGTAAAGTAATTATTTAGTTAGCCAGATCATGTAACTGCAGTGCTATGTGTTGCCAGGAAGGACTTACTCCAGGTTGCTTGCAGAGTTGCTGTTTTGAACCTTCGTGAAACCTGGAGGAAGTCTAATTTGAGAGATTTTATGGATATCTTTATGTAATAGTTCTAAGAAGCCTTGCCCCCAGTGACCTAATTATGTCACCTGCATGCTGCACAACTTTGTGCTCAAGCAAGACTGCCACAAGGCATGGGAGCTTTGTAGTGAAATTTTTTTGTAAATTGGATTTCATCTTTTCTTTCCCCCCCTCACAGTACAAGCTGCTGACTTCAATGTTTTACCTGAGGTTGGAAGCTCCACTGATTTTTGTTTTGTTTTGGGTTTGTGGTGTTTTTTGTTTTTTTTATTTTATTTTATTTTTTTTCCTTTCCAAAAGGCCAAGGATGCAATGATAAAACTCATTTGTCTTTTTAATCTTTACCTTGTAATTAGAGCTAAGAGAGGCTGGAAAGAGATGCCAGGCAAGTAAGCTCTTTTCCTTTAAAAGCTCTCCGGGCACATAACTGAGTCTTGGGAGAGCTTTAAAGGAAAGCAGTAATGAAAATCCTGCAGAAAAGAAAAAAATAAGCCAACAAAATTAAGACTTAAGTGTGCTATTTTTATTCAGGACTGGGGGGAAAAAAGACCCTGGTAGCTCCTGGGTTCATTCTCAGATAAAACGTTTGAATCACTAATTATTTTTAAACGTTCTTTTTGTATGGATGGGCTTCTGTCTTTGTTTCTGCCCCAGTGATTTTCCCAGTACTAAGATTTTAGGTGATTGAAGATGATGTTGATCTTATTTGGTGGTTTTAGAATTGTTTTACCTCAGCTTTGTTTGAAAATCAGTTTGCTTTTAGTGTGAGATCAGTAATTTTCATGCAGTTTTGTTTTTCTAGAAGACAAAAACCCAAACCACAAAAGCCAGCTGATTTAAACGCTAGAAATCCAATAGCTGTGGAATTTAGGGACCTGGATCTCAGAAAGTGTTCAAAAAGGCCACACCTTTCACGCGGGCAGAGCGCTGAGTTAGAAACAAATCGTGGTCACAGCCATCCTTGTTTATAGCTGCAAAGAAGGTGATGGTGGTGATGAGAGAGACTGAATGGCAGAGGGTCAAGGCCCCAGCGCTGGTCTCTCAAGAAGCTGAAATAACAGTGTTTATCATGCCTGTGGGCAGGAGTCTGCACTTCTAAGTAGATCTCCAATGGTAGAGCAATGCAAAGCTGCGTTTGTGCATGGATCTGCTGATACGATTGCTCTAGCACAGCAGGTTCTTGGTTTCTAGGGTTGCATATAAAAAATTTCCATTACTTGCTCCCTTCTGAATGCATCTAAAGCAGTGAACTCCAAAGCCTTTCTTTTGCCAACTGATCCTCTAAGTCTCCCATGACTTCTGCTCTCAGCAGCTTTTTCCTTAGTCTTTAACAACCTTTGTTGTATAAGTCCTAGTTTGTAGAATCAAAATGATGACTCTGAACATTGCTGTGAAATAGTCAGAGATGTTGCAGAACTAAACCACGTTTTTCGTTGGCACATCATGCTGTGCATGAGACTTAAGGTTTTGCTTTCTGTATGTGAGATGGAACATAAGCCTCATCTTGTGCTTGCATTCCTGAGAACAGATGAAAACAAATGTTTTTGAACAAGATTTCTTTTGATAAACCAGGTACCCATTTAAAAATGAAACTCAAGCCCTTTTTAATTTATACAAGGCTAGCTTTCAGTCTTTTTAAGGAAGAGATATCCAGGTGAATACACCGGGCCTTAACTGGTATTGCTTAAAACTCAATTATTCCCTGCCTGCCCCATGGGACTATGAATGGTTACCTTTCCCTCATTTTCTCTTTTTGGTGGGACATGGAAGATTGCAAAAGTGGTTTCCCCCCTCCCCCTGTTGTTTAATAACTATCATTTGGGGGTTTTGATGTGAAGGGGTTTGAGTATTTTTGTTGTTTTCAGTGGCTTAGTGAAGGCTGCTTTCTCCACTGCCCTTAGCTGGAGGAAAAGGCTGAAGATCAAAGTGGCCTGTCACCCATGGTCTGAAGAGAGAGAAGGACAACTAGCAGTTATGATTTGTTAGCTGAATGGTAAACGATGAGGATTTTTATATTTCTAAATTTTGGAAACTAGCAATATCCCCCATCGTCAAGGATGTTCTCAACTATGTGCCTACCTTACAAGTATCAGGTTTCCAGTGATGTCAACAAAGTCAGTGGGCCTGCTTTTTTTATTACCTGTGCCTTCATGCAGTCACTGCCCACGTATAAATGCTATCATTTGGACGTTAGCAAGCAGCTGTAAACCTCTATTCCTTATTGCTCCCTTGTAACTCTGTGCTATGATGCAGCTCAGCATGCAGATTTTTGAGTAAGGAAAGGCAATAGTTTTCAACAGAAACAAGTCCGTTGGGTCACATTAACCTCCTTCAGTCTCTGTGTTAAATAATTAAAATAAACTAGGTAGTGTTTAACTATACGTATTTAGAGGCTTACTGGAGGAGCTTATTAGTTCAATATCCTAACACAGTGTCTTAAACCTTTCTGAGCTCCAGGATCCCTTATTAAATATTTAGGGTATATTGCTGAAAAAGTCAAGATTTGCTTTATTTTTTAGAGGCAATTGCTATTCTCAAAATTCTTTTGGTCCTTAAAATACTGGCCATCTATAAATAGTACTTTTATCAAGTTGTTGTTGCTTGCCACCAAGGAGTATTTTTCATTTGTACTGATTTTAATAGTACCCCAAGAAATAATACTTGCAGAAGGTTCTGCAATGCATCCTTGCTGTATTCTATAGAACGACCTCAAATACCTTTTTAAGCAATTTATTTGACAGCAGCTCCTTCGGATAGAAAGAAGATGCGTGTCAGCTGCTGACTGTGGTTTGGAGACATCAATATTTCTCCTCTTCTGTTTCCAAAACTGTCAAAATGAAATTAGTTAATTGGCGAGTATTTTTGTGTAGTTGCTGTGGGATAGTAATTACTGGTGACAAGGGCTGCTGGATGTGCACTAATACAGTACAGCAAAATCTAAAATTTGAAAATATAAGGCATCATCCTGCACTGCTATTATGACTAGTCATTTTGCCACAGTCTGACTTGCTGTAGATTCAGACCTTCAAGTTCAAGGTCTTCTTGCCAGGAAAGAGAAGATTTTGCTTTGTACACAGCAGACTTTTATAAGACTTGCCATACAGTTGAGCAAAGGCAGCTTAGTGGATTAAAATAGCATCAGTGATATCTCTTGTCTCTAGGGTAATGAGTTATGAGCAAGGCAAAGACCTCCAGGAAGGGATTTTGTTTCTGTGGAGTCTCTATAAGATGATACTGTATAGTAAACAAACAACAAATTGTTTCACTGAGTCCATTGTCATTTTGCCTAATTGCTTGTCTTGGTTCAGTACTGGTGAAGGTAAGACATAAGCCATGTTGTATTTACTTTTACACCCAAGGACTGATTGCTTACTGAAAGAAGCTAGACTATGTGTTTTCTCTCTGCCTGTAGCTGGAGACTGGTCGGTCCTTGCTACAGGCTGCTCTTTAAAGATTTTAATTCAGCACTTTCTGCGTTGTTCCATGGTCTGAGGTGGCAGCTGAAAGAGAGTCCCTGTTCAGCTTCAGTAAAAGCATCACCTTTGTAGTGTGAAGGTATCTGGGCAAGCCATTTACAGAATCCTGCAAACAAAGATGTTTTCCACTTCTAACAGTAAGCCTCCATCTCTTTTCTGTGTGCCTTGAAACATAAACTATCTAATAATCCACCTCTATCCAAATGCTTAAAATTACTTAAAAGCTGACAAAGGATAATTTGTTGGACTGGCAGCATGTGGAATCTCCAATACAGGACCTATTCATCCCAGTAATTGCCATCCACCTCTCATCTGAAACTTACCTGTTCTTTAAGCAGTGAATCATTATCAGTCATAACACTATTTTCGCTAATATGAGGAAGGATGTGTGAGAAAATCTTTTAAAGAAGATAGTCCCAATTTTGACAAGGTACTTCATGCAGAAATATGTCTGTTTTTTCACTGTAGTATTTTCATGCTTTATGGGGTCTAGATTAACAGACTTTTCTGTACAAGAATTTTTACTGAAATTTAATAGATGTGTAAAAAGTTCATTAAAAAAAATCCATCTGGTTTAAACTGACAGGAACATTAAAAGAAATAAAATCTATTCTCTCTTACCCAATTTCAATGTTTTTTAAATAACAATATATTACCAAAGTTCCTGATAAAATATAAATTATTTTAAATAAAAAAAGGGAAAAACTACTTACAATTTTCAAGAGGCTGCACCTTTTAATTTCAGAGTGCAAAATACATGCCTGCAGGAGATAAATGATGCTGTTTTTTCTAGTCCATTGAAAGATGCTGTCAGGTTTGCTGCCAAATAACATGTCTGATTTCATGTCTAATAGTTAGCAAAATTTAATGAGTACAAACTGAGAAACGGAATAATTCTCAGTAGGAGGGTAGCTGACTTCTACTTTTGACACACCCTGTTGTTCATTTTATTGTAAAAGATACGTATAGGTGGCCATTCAGTGCTCTCAATGCCTCGCCTGTGTTACAGAATGAATGTGAAGCCAGGGCACCTTGGAAACAAATCCACCCCAGCTCACAGTCTGAATAGATTTCAACAGGAGGGAAAAAGGGCAGCCTTTGTAGCTAGCAAGAGGGTGTTGGTGGTCTGAGATTTGTACTATTGATATTTAAGGTACTTGGTATTTAAGGTACTTGTACCTAAAGCTCAGGAAGGGAGTGAAATTTATACTAAATACAGTCATTCATTCCTTCAGGTGCCTAACTGTTGCAGTCAGTTTGGAAGCCGTACTCGGAAACTTCTCAGCTTTTCTGCTGGGAATTATCTGCCAGATGGAATCATTGAAACACAGTGTGCTATGGCCTGAGTGGGCTCTGTGGAGAGGCAGCAGAGAAGTCCTTGTGAGAGCTACCATACTTTCGTTTCAGTGTCACATCCCTGACCAAAGCAGAATGCGTGGCTCAGGGACTCTCTCATGGATGTTATCTTTCTTGGAGTTGTCATGGTACCTGGGGGAAATCGCGTTCGCCTACATCGTTGTGATGGTTCAGTTGTTTGGCTCTTGTCACTAGGGTGCATTTGAGTTAAAGTAGTCACTGAGGAAAAGGCGACAATGAAATGTGTCATTTAGCCACTGATGTGGAACTGTAAGTGCTAGGAATGGATGTATGTTCTGGTCCTTCTCTGCTTTTTTAGTGAACTTGCCTGACAAATTTCATTCAGTAAAAGTAGGGTATTTCAAGTGAAGTCTCAGATGTTTTTAAAGGCCATCTCTGAAGGTCTAAGTCCCCCTGGTGCTGAGCCTTGTAAACCAACACTTTGTGTAACTTGGAGTTAGGGATACTTTACACATCACTAGATTAAATTCTGAATGTGTTGACTGTCAGCTCGTTGGTCAAGCTTGCTATGCAGTTACGAGTTGTGGTTAAAGATGGATCATTATTTTTCAGCTTCTCAGAGCACAGGATGCTTGGGACTTGGTAGTGGAAAACCTGCTTTCCTGTTTATATGTGAACTCTTTTAGGGTTATGTTGTTGAAAACAGATACTTCTCAGCAAAGGCCATTTCCAAAGTGTACATATTTATGATAACTTCAGGCCATCTGCCACCAATTTCAGAATGAATAAAGGTGTTCATCCTAGATACATCCTTATCGCAGCCAGTGATTCATGGCAGAGTGTATATTTCACTGTATTTTATTGTTTTAAGCCCAGTAACTATTTTATACTCATTCTAGAATCTTTTAAGTCTTCCTTCTCTTTTGTCTCTCCCTTAACCTTTACCAAAAAATAAAAGGAAATTTTGCCTTAACTTCTGTGCTGCTATTTTTACATTTTCAGAAGCAACTCCTTGGACACCTCAGTTAAAATTTCCTCTTATTTTATATGTAATACATAAGTAAAAAGTAAATGACTTGGTTAGACATATTTAAACAGGAAGCTTACAGGCAATAAATCATATGTAAAGTCAAAAAAAGACTTTTGAAAAGCTATTTCTTTGTCAGTATTTTCATGCTGAATAATGCCATGCCTGTTGCCTAACAATAACATTTTCCAGTATTTTAAAAGCAAAACTCAGATTTTTATTAATGGAGAAATGTAGGTATTTTTATATTACAAAACTCAGACTATTTAATTAAAGAAGTTATGGCACGGCAGTCTAGGTGTGTGAACTATTTTCCTTAAATGTTCTGTTTGCCAAGGTAGAATTAAACTGGACTAGCCAGACCTACCAGTGTGCTGACAATTGAGTTCTCCTCCTGGAAGTGGCAGTGCAGAAACAGATACATCAATTATATTTCTTGATCTCAAAGGTTTGCATGCTCGGAAGGTGTGTAGTCACTATAAAGTCTTGTAATTTCTTGTGCTTGAAAGAGGCACTTGTAAATAATTACAAGATGCAATCACATGAGAGCAGGAAGCCTCAATGGATTAGTAATGAGATACAGAGCCTTTCACCTCAAGGTCATTGTGTGTAATCCAGATCTGCTTGGTAGTGTTTGGAAGTGCCATCAGACAGGTGGTTAGTGTGAAATCAGCTGGAGATCTCTGGGTTGTTAGTAAGTACATATCCACCTAAGAAAAATTGCTGTGGCTGTGGTTTTCCTTCTAGCTGTCTCCTTCCCTCTTATCTAGATAGGAGACAGAATTTCTGCTGTTTTCTTGTATTGAGCTGGGTAAGATTAACGTGATTCTGACTGGTTTCACTGCTGCTGAGAACTACTCGCTGGGCAATGACAATGCTGTCAAACAGGAATCCTTGGTGTGGCCACCAGTGGGATGTCAGCAGAGGGAGGCAGGGGAGCAGGTCGTATTTAAAGGGGAGGCTACTTGGAGAGCAGTGTGAGGGAGGCACTCCACCCACACGCAGAGTCCTAGAAAACTCTGAAAATAACAGGGGGCAGCAGAAGAGAAGTCTCTTTCCATGGCCTATTCAGCCAGTGTGCAAGTGTGTTGTATAGACTACGAAGGCCTTCACAGCTCATTAATGACAGTGACACTAATGCAGTTGTTGCTGACTTCTGCTGTTGTGATTCACCACAGATTAAACTGACCTTTTCTTGGGTTCCTGAGGACTTCAAGCAAGGGGTCTTGCAGAGGAATCTGCCTTTATGAAGCTGCTACTGCTCTGTAGGACACCTATCATAAGCAATGCCTGTTGGTCCTTCCCACCATGTTCCTGGTGGGACACCGACTTAAACGAATTACCAGAAGGACACTATATATAATCTGGCGATGTCCACAGACTTTCAAAGTTAGTTACTGTTCCAACAATTTGTCTTGCCAGCAAGGCAATACATCTTTTAAGATCAAAACCAAGATGGTCAACATACCTTTAACATAACAAAATAAGCAGTGTAAATGTTGATTGTACTTTTTTTGAGAATATGATCAGAAGAAACATTTTAAGTTTCCCCTTTGTAATATGCATGCTGCAAGAGGAAAAACCCAACAGTTTTAATTAGAGTACCATCTTTGTGGAAAGACAGTGGAACTAATGACAACTGTACCAGGTCGCCTTTAATCTTATTCAGGCAGGGGAGATGGTGGAGCATTGCTGTTAAAGTCAATGGCTCTTGGGGGAGTCTAACCAGCATTGTGCAAGTTAATGGCGTGCCCTCTCCTGCCACCTATGGCTGCTCCATTATCCTTGAAAGCAGCCATCAAATTTGCACAGCTTTAGCAGAAACATCTGCTTCTCTCCCCTGGTTGTTTCCTTCACATCTGCAGTGGTTGTGACAGGGCACGTGCTCTTCTTCATTCACCCTCATTTCTTTGACCTTTCCTATGGCTCATTTTTTATGGTCTGCCTCCTTAATGACTATTCTAATTTATCTCTGTGTCTGCTGATAGTCTCATTAGGGCCAAGGGAAAATTCAGCAGGTGAGGAAGCCTGTTGTTTTCTGGCAAGAATAAAAGTTTGTCAAATCTGACAAGCTAGCTGGGATACTCAAGAAAGAGAATTTCACTACATTATTTCTGTAACTTGCCCAGTTGTGACAAATGTTCCTGCTAAAAAGAGCAATCCCTCCTTTCTGTAGTGAATGAAGTATATGTCCCCTTTTCTGGCTGACCTGATTTTTTTTTTTTTTTGGCCAGGATCTGGAAAGATATCCAAGTGTCTTCCTGCTATTTAAACATCTCGTTTCCATTGTTTTTGAATAGATTTCATTGCCAGCATAAGAACTGGACATCTAAAAGCCCTTGGGAATTTGAGGCTTCCCCTTCAATTCTACCTCCTTCGAGCCTCCAATCCAAATATGCTTTGTCAAGTATCCTAGGACTAAGAGAGGGACTGTCTTGATACAGGTGTAGGAAAGTGCTGTTATTGCAGCTGCTACATCACAAAATAAATGTGCTCAGTTGTCAGGGAGCAAACTTCCATCTCATGGTAGAAAACCCCCTTCCAAATACAATAATCTGCAAGAGTCAAGAGCCTTCTTGGTCCTTTGAGTGTTGACAGTGAGGCTTGAATATGATTCAAGAATTAAACTGTCGGACTTTCTCCCAGAGTTGTAGTCTCTTTCTGTCAAAGCTAAGACATGGCTTGGAGGGAGACTTTTGATGTTACTCTTCAGCCTGTTCCTGTTGTACAGGTTACAGGGTACAGTGGGTTCTGTGCCATTTAAAAGTTATATTTTCATTTTTCGCTTTAAGCTGAATGGCTTAATGGAAAATCTACCTAATCATTGTCAAGGACTGTCCATTTTAATAAAAATGGAAGAAGGGTTGGGTTCTCAAGTGCTTGGAAGGTGACCTGTGAGAGAGAAAGAATGTCTTAACCTCTATTTCTTCCATTTCTGAGAAGGGTCTGTTAACACTGCATTTTTACTGATTCGTATAGCTTTTTGATAGCAACTCATGTTGTAAGCCTGGGTGAAAGATCTTTATTGTTGCTAGCTGCCAAATGAAAAAAGCCTAATTTGGGTAGAACAAGCAGTATACTAACTGCAAAAAGGCCTTTTGCTGCCTAGGATCGGAGGGTTAATAGTATAAATAACATGGAGGAGATAAGGTGAAAGATAAGCATCGGGTCTGTGTTGTGGCAACACCCATTTGTGCATGTACCCAGTTACTGAATGCAGATTTCCAGATACAGCTCTCCGAACTGCACCTCTCTGGGATTTTCTTGGGCTACAGCCTGCAACTGACATGTCAACATTTTAGATTTGCACCTTTATTCTTCGGTAGAGAAGATTAAAAAGTGAAAGTTGAGAGGCTCAAGAGATCTGCAGAACCTTGAAAAAAAAGATCATTAATGATGAAGTTTTGAAAAAGAGTCAGTGTGAAATAGGAAATGTACAGACTCTCAAAACTTCTGAATTCTGACCTTTTAAATTATTATATTATTGTTAGCTGTATAAGTCAGGGTCATGAGTTATAATGTGGGCCTATGGGAAATTGTTATCAGGTTCTGATTCTCATTTTATTGGATTGTGACTGTATTTTGTTGTTGTCTCTTTCACTGTTACAGTGTAGCATAAAATGGGTGGGCACTCTGCAGGGTTATTTTTTTCCATATAAGAAAAAAACATCATTCAGTAATACTGACTAAAAAAAGTCTCTTAGCATTCTGGAAACCCTCTCATGCTTTTCACTTAGGGATATAATAGTTAAAATAGCTAAAGTTCAACTGGCTGTTGAGCCAGGTTGGATACACTCTGCACATGCTGAAACCATTTAAAAGTTCTCATGCCACTCAGAATTAAAAATGCATTTGCGCAATTTAGTTTTATGGCCCATTATTGCTTAACTGGCAGCTGGATCTTATACTTGGCCTGCTGCGACGCTTTCCTTGTCCATTCCATCGGAATAAACCCAAGATAACCATTACAGCTATATAAACCTGATACAAAATGAGGCAAACTCTGAAAATAATTAATCAGTGGTGATCAAGACATAGGGGCTTTTCCAGGGATTAAAGACCAGCTGAGGAGCTGATGGACTAGTGCCCAGTGCATTAACCAGTCTGATTGCTTGTAACATTCCTCGAAATTCCATTTGCCTGATTTGCCTGTCGCATGAAAATTTTATCTCACTTCAGTGATGAAGTGTATCATTCAAATTTGTGAATTATCCACTGGTCCTAATTTTTGCAAAAGACAATTCTTCTAGTAGCAACAAATACCGCTACACAATTTTAATAAACACAGAGCAATTAATGGAAAGAGAGATTCACTGCCGAAGTCAGTCTTTTAAATTAAGACCATTAAGCAGGACGCCCAGAAAAACTTTCATAAACCATACCATTTAATGACTACAGTTATGTCTGGATCTTTCTTGAGCAGATTCTCAAATGAGGGTTAGCTAATGAGTGATTATTTATTTGCCTACCTCTAACTGCCAAATTCAGGCACAGTCCTATTCCTTTACAGTCCCATAAAGGTAATTTCATTTAAGGAGGGAAATACACCTTTGCATTTAAAAAAACAACACCAGAAAAGCAGTAGTTCTTTGTGCCTTCTGATTTGAGCTGGTTTAAGTACTGAAATGGAACAGAGTACAAGTTTACCGGGTTGCCCTCCTCGGTTTTACCCATTGTACTTGGGCATGAGAATAAAGATTTTCACTTGAAATGAAGAAAATGCTTTCTTCACAAACATCTGCTTTGTTTTCTGGCAACTGCCATTTACTTAATCTGCAGAGCCTAATGACTTAGATGACAATTGTTGTTTCATATTCTTTAAACAAATATCGTTCTTATGTGATGAATGAATGACCTTGAACTGGGTTAAAAATACCTCTGGTATTTAGTAGATTACAAACACTTGTTTTACACAGCTAATGTCAAAATGGTCATTTGATATTTCAGGTGTTGGAGGAATGCTCAGAAGGGCACAAGGCCTAATCATCAAAACTTGGTTTTTTGCATACATGAGACAGACTCAAGAGTTTTTCTTTCTTCTTTTCTTTCTTAAAGTGTATGATAATATTAAAGGAACTTCTGGCATGCCATAGATGTGAAGTAAGTTGCACAAGTACAGTACTGAGGTTGGGTATGGTGAGCTGCTGCAAATGGCAGGAGACTGCTGGGGACAGCGAGCTCACCTGGACCCCAGCGCCTGCTAGGGCTGCGTTGATGACGTCTTGGTTGGAATGGCTTCTGCCACCAATGAAGAGCAAGTTATGGATGTAGATGGGATAGTCCTTCCCAGTTTGCAGTCCCAGGTATGCTACTTTTGCTTTCCTATGGCAAGAGTGACTCTGTTTTTAGAGGTTGTCAGCCCTCACAACTGGGGCAGAAAATTTAATTTTTGCTTACAAACTGGCAAATAACCGTAAGCCTGGCCTATACGGATGTGTGCGTACCTGCTTTCTTCAGGCAAGCAGAAATCTCTCTAGGGAACTAGTTTCATTCTTTTTCCCTTTCTCTCATGATAAATTTGCAAAGGAAGGAACAAATGAGAGAAAAAGTGGTGTGCATGTAATAGCAAGAGTGAATGCTAATGGGACATGGGGGAAATACTTCTATATTACAGAGCACAATGTTGCTCATTTGCTATGAGTTATGATGGAAAACCAAATCTTTCCCTTGTATTTTCTTCTCTGCCTCACCTAAAATAGCCATACAGTAGAAAGTTTCCCGCAGGAAATGATTAGCACCACTTTACTCTGAGGTACTTTATGAAGTTTTATGCTTTTAGATTTCACTTGTATGAGTGATATGTGTGCTTGAACCAGGATGAATATTGCTGCCTGGCTGAAAGGAAGTCCTTATTGATTAACTTCAGCGTAGCACCCCAGCAGGTAGAGAAGCTCATGTTTTAATTTGGTTTTGCTTCCAGGTCAGTCTTCATCCACCTTTCTTTTCATTTGCAGCAACTTTTCCCTCCTCCCTCTCCCGTTTGCAGCACCTACTTTGGTCTTGGCTGTTTTGATTTATCGACCACTCAGATTTAATGCTTTGTTCCTTGGAGAAGTCTCAGTGCTTCTGTCTGATATAAGGTCACCTATGCTACTTATTTCAGGGGACTTTAATCTCCATATGGATGTGACCTTTGACACTTGCCAAAGAATTCACTGTACTACATGATTCTCTCTGGCTGTGTCAGCATGTTTTTCCACCTGCACTGAAAGGTTATGCTTTTGATTTCATTAACTTTTTGGGTCTCATTATCAGGGTTTGAGGTCACTCACCTTTTTTTCAAATACACATCTAGATGTACTGTACCCCTAGGGTTCCTCTCAAATTAGTTGCTTGTTTTGGGAGTTGTTGTTTTCTTCAGGTGTCACTTCTTGCCCAAAACAAGTTGAAGTAGTTCAGTGCTGGTTCACTGGTCATATAGTTAAAATGCTGATTGTGATTTTGCACATGCCATACTACTGGCTTCCACAACCGATGAAGCACAAATGTTGTCTTGATTGGAAAAAAGGCTGTAACTTTATGGGCTGTGATAAACTCTTTGGTTTCAAACCTACGCATTGTGTGAGCATCAACCTCAATTCCTTCATCTGGGAGATCATTCTATCCTTGCTTGCTTGTTTTGTTACAGGTGTTAGCTCCAATAGTCACAGTACCACTATGTATTTGAGGGATGTGAGAGTAATGGATAGCAAACTGGATCCTTGCTCCTTTTCTTTTGTGTGTGTGCATGTGCTACATCTTATTTTGGCAGGTGATGATGGGAAGATCTTTCTGATCCATAGAGCAGTTGAACTGGCCTTTTGTGGCAGTTCTGGGCTATCTCTGGAAAGTCCCTCACTGGCAACAAGTAAAAAAGTAAAACTTTACAAGTGAAACTGGACTGAATTGTATATGCAGAGACAATTTATGAGAAAGTATATATATAAATATTGTATATCCCTGAGGAAGGAGAGCATCTAAGTCAGGACCTTGACATGAATGTGAAATTATGATGAAAAACTCCAGTGGCTGATGGAATGGTAGTAGGGAAAAGATGTGCTGAAATTCTCAGCCTAGAGGATGGTGTGTTAATTTTACATTCCAAGTGACTTTTAGCTGCTTTTTCTTGAGAAGAAGGGTCATCTTTAGAAACATCACTTCTCCCCTTCCCCCCCCAAAATCACCCTGTGAGCTGGAGAGGCTATCATAAGTATGTTTGGTAGGAAAAAAAAAAAGTGAAAAATAGCAAATGTTATTTCTTTTAATATACGTATTTTTCTAATAATATTTGCCTCTTGGTGTGTGCTTCTGTGTGTTTGTATATTTGTAAGCAAAAGCCAGCATGAGGTGAAGGTGGAACAGATGATGAACTGGCACCAAGCTTTTTAGAGTGCTTTCTTCTTCCAAACAGCATCAATGCTAACTTCTACACTCACTTGTTTCTCTTACTGTTGTCTGCAATATTAGGTTCTATAGCCATTCATCTCCCTATTGACAGACATCCTCTTACCCTTTAAATAAATAATGCTGTTGACTTTGTGCAGACCAAGCTTGCTGGTTTTGAGGCTTACTGAAGAATGTGCTGAGCTAGGGTTGTATTGTCCTACTGTCTAGATGTGCTGTTCTCCACAGTACTAGTTGCCTTCTTCATCAAAGAGGGAAGCTTATGAAACAAAAACTCCCTTTAAATGTGTCTTTTCCACATGTTTGTTAGCTAAGAAATTAGAAAAGGAGGAGGTTATTCAGGATTTCTGATAAAGGCATGCTGCTTGCATGTATATTGCATTGAAAGAGTACTCCCTGGGAGTGATTAGAATCAGTCACAAAGATGAAATGGATCTGGACAGAATTGGCTAGCAACCTTCTGAAAGCCTTCCTCTTTCTTTGATATTTTCCTTGTAGTTTTGAAGTACATCACTGTGATGTTTGAGATTTTATTAACAATAATTGTATTTCCCTCTTTTCATTTGAGGATTTCAAAGAGTTTTAGAAGCATTAATTGCATATCTGCCCCCCTGACTTCTATGAAGAAAGTGAAAATAAGGTCTTTTCAAATAAGTTAGTTGAAAAAAAATGTATTAAACTGAGAATAAATAGTTCAGTGGTGGTTATTCAGTCAACTGTACTCACAACACTTGTGCTGGCTTGTAATGTGCAAGCCTAATAACTTCCTAGTTTGTACTTTCTTGTTCTTCAGAGATGATGACTGCCTTCTCTGACAGCTGTGAAGGCTGCCTAGCAGCTCTACGCCGTCTACCATCTTCTGGACTGCAAAGCCCACAGATGATAAAGAAATGGTCACAGAGCCTTTGTGTGACCAGTCCATGAGGTCGTTAGGAGGCATTCTGGACGTGGGTGCCTGAAGGCTGTTACTGTCTGTGGGTATTTATCTCGTTATGGAAGGCAGCATAATTTGTAGCAGGGATTCTCCTGGAAGTCGCTTCCATTAGTGAGCCCTACCCCGTTATGTCCTTGCCCTGTATGGAGAGATAGGGAGAGTGTCCTTAGTCAACTTCAGTAGCGTTGGTATTGGTAGGGAAGCGAAGCTGTAAAGAAATTGGAACGCGTGTGCCAAACTCCTGCTCAGAGGTAACCCTGAGCCTCATAGTTTTCAACATTCATCCTCTGTCCTCCACAGTGCCTGGCTGGCAGACATCCCCTCTTCGATATGCAGGAGGTGTTCTATGACAGGAACCTTTCTCTAGTACTGTTGCTGATAAAATGTATCTCTCCTTGGAGAGTTTTCTTATTTAAATGTGAAGATGTAACTGAATTTCAACTGCAAATATTGACAGCCCTTAGGTTGTGGATCTGAATAGGTTTACAGGTGAAGAGCTATGAATTTATGGGGTTTTTATAAATGAGCCCAAGGGGGCTTTGCTCTCCAGAGCCTGGCTTTCTCCCTATCTCTCATTGCAGTTCTCCCTGAAATGGCTTTTCCGATGTCTCTGGCATAGAATTCACTTACTGTGATCTTCACACTTTAAAAAGTCTTCAGTCCCTGGTCCTCTAATGCCTTGGATTCCTGAGAATCCATTGATGATAAAATATTTTAAGGCTGTTAGTGAGTTTCTCTCAGCTGTACCTTAAATGTCCTTTAAACCTCCACCTGAGGTTTATCTAGTGCAAGACAGAGATTAAAATGGGCACTAGAGTATTCTTACATTCTTTTTGCTGCCTTTGGACACCTGAATCTAGATACAACAGGTTTCAGTAGATCTATGTAGAGAATAGACTGAGTCGATGGTTAGTTTTTTTTAAGATAGTCTCTGAGTTTTCTTAAATCTGAGAGCCACTCTGCAAACTGAGTGCTTGTCCTCTAGATCGCTGGACACTGACAAAAGCGGGACAGAAAGCTAGCGTGTTAACACTGAGCATTTGTTCAGCACCTGTTCACAGATGTGTCTGAATATTAAGAAGAAATGCATATGGTGTTCAGCAGAATAAAAAGTGTTAAGATGTGCATGAACAAGCAGGAGGAAATATAGATGTGAATATGTAGGAGGGGAAAGACTATTACAAGGGCAATCCAATTAATGCAAATGATGCATGCAGATGTCTTTGGCTTTTTAGTACCTTTCACTGTTATACTCCATAAGATCTGCCCGCTAGGGACAAGGGAGGAGAGCGCTGTCTTCCTTTGCATGGCAGCAGTACTCTCAAACCTTAGCATCCTGCCCCTGCCAGCAGCCAAGAGGGGGGCACCTTCTCTTGCCTGCATGTGTAGCTGCAAAACATGAGTAAGTGTACAGTAAAACAGCCCCTAAACCAAAGGATGCATTTATGAGGTAGCTTAATTTTGCCTTCTGCAAACATCTGTGTGCCTGTTGACTCCTGGCACTTCAGGGGAGCACTGTCACTGCTTTAAAATTCAAACAAGATAATTGAAAGCGAGCCCCGTGGTTTTTTGGGCTGTATGCTCAGGACCAACCTGTTTGATTTATTTTGCTATTGACTTAACAGGACTGTTCACCTAAAGGAAGCGGGATTTGAGCTTGAAAATAGACATTCTTTCAGCTACATATTGATTGTTGGAGCTGGATCTAGTCCATCCTTATGATGTACCTTCTGAAAAAATGGATTCTCCTCTTACCTTGGCATCTGATGTCTGGTGAATAATGACTTTAATTAAAAAGAAGACCTGGCTGCATGGTCTTTCAGATGAGATACATGGCAAACTCAAATATGTGTCCTGACCAGTTCCAAATTTTTGCTTTTTCTTCTCTCCCTTACAAAATCTTCTCAAGAGACAGTCCAGACTGTGACCTTGCTCTCCTGAAGTCAATAGAAATTGTGTTGTTGATTCCAGTGAATGCAGGACCACCACTGTAAGCACCACAGGAAACCCATGGAATTTTTCCCTGTTTACTCCAAACAGTTTTGACTCAGACTGTAGATCTAATAAATAAGTAAATAAATATACTCTCTCAAATTAACAGTCTCATTTTACAAAATCTTTTCTGACAGAACCCCTGGCCATCTGCTTATTGTCTCCAAACATTGTCATGCGAGGTGTTTTGTAGAACAGTACTTTGGAATGAAGTGGCCTGGCCAATTTAATTTCTCTATTTGTGTATTTATTTTCCATATTGACTTACAGAGAAGCTACTGTCCTATAAGCTGGTAGTTCTCATTTGTTTCATGTTTCTTATGATATGGGTATTACATACTTGCACGAAAATTCAGTCTGCCAATAAACTTATTACATGAGCTATGTAAGATACTTTTATGCTGTCTCCAACATTTTTCCAACTTTCTGTAAAATACATAACACATTTTTCTGCTGTAATGTATTTTGTTTAAAAGTACAGTGTAGCTTTTTCCTCAGAAAAAACCTCCAAAACCCCATCTCTGTATATGTAATTTCTTTTTACATGTTGAGTGCTAAGACTAAATTTCCTTTCCAGGATTGCATCTACATAGTTTCTTGTTCATTGAGGTGGTTGTGAATACAAATTTGACAACAAAAGTCAGGCAGTGCTTTAGCTGTGCTTGAAATACTTGTGAAACCAAAACACACATGGCCAAGGAACATTGTCAAGCCAACCCTTTAAAAAGATATATATATATGTTTGAATGCTTTCCTTTTTTTGGAAAACCTCCTTAGAAGCCTCAACTGCATTGCTAACTCTTTTGAAGTTTAAGATTTCCCACTTGTAAAAATTTCTGCCCCAAAGTACAGTGTCCTTAATCACTCCATAAGATTTCATCCACAAGGATGCAATCCTGGCCATATTGCATCAGACCAAGTTGTTCTCTATCTCAAAATCCTCTGTCTGGTATTAGTAGCTGTAAAAAAACCCCCCAAATCAAAACAAAAAAAAAAAAAAGCAGGGCAAGCATGGGGTGTGTAGGAAACAGGACAGTCCTCCAGGCTTGCCACTTGGAGGATTGTCTGTTTCTGAAGAGTGCTCTCCCGTTCACCTTCCTTTAGTCTGCTGTACCTTTGAGATTACACACACCTACACCAATATCTGTACCGTAGTCTTTTCCCATATAAGGAGCCTGCACTGCTTTGAAGGTGAATATTTTTATTATTCTCAGCTTTGTCTCTCTATCTAGCTCACTTACTAAAAAACCCACCCTGTTCTGTAGTGCTGTTAATTTACAAGGTGCTTTACAAACACAGATAAGAGCCATCCAAGGCTCTACTCTAAATAAAATGAGACACATGCAAGATGAAGTACTTGAAGGCTGTTCAGGAAAATGAGGACATGGAATTGACTTGAGCAAACAGGAGAGGGGTTTTGTGAAGCGGGGTTTCTCAGAAAGGGGTTTTGGGTAGGGCAGAGTAAGTTTGGCAGTGGAGGAAAATGGTCAAGTGCGAGGAGCAGTGGAGCTAAGATGTGAAGGCAGGAGCAAGAAAAGGAGAGGAAGAGTAAAATAAACTCAGAGAAATAGGGGATGATGAATTGGGAGGAAAGGCACTTCAGAGGAAAGCGATAGGATATGAAGTTTATCAAAGTTTGCTCAAAATGGGCTGGGAGGGAACTCGAGGAAACCATATAGTTTAGTGGGTTTGGGTTTGGTTTTTTTTTTTTCCCCACAAAATTTGACTATCTATGACAGCTTTTCGGCCTGCCTTGTTCTTAGCCTATCTGCAATGACAGGCACAGCAAGCAGTGCTTAAATGTTACGTTAGAACGCTTCCCCACTATTTAAGATAAGTCTCCATTGCGTTAAATATTATCCTGTCCATTATGTCCATTTATGAAGGGAAAGAATTAAATGTAAAATCTAATGCAAGACAGGAAGCCAAAGGAAGGAGGAGTGCGCTCTGTCTCTGCATGTCTTCTTGTCTAATCCACCTAATTGACTACTCCAATCTTCTTTTCTCCTGATGGCTTTGTAAGGGACAGGGAAGATAGATTGAAAAATTGACTTGTTATGATGAACTAATCTTTATTAGCAAGAATAGGATAAACTCGGGGAATAAGCGAGATCCTACAAGATGCTTTGCCCCTTCGTCTTCCTGGGATTTAAACTGGTGTTCAAGAGATTCAGTATCTTGCAGGACTGTATGATCTTTTGCACGGATCTTTTGTTTTGCTCTCCATCACTTATCTCTGCAATTATTAGGCCAGCACCAAGTCAAGCAAGGGACATGCGAAGTTGTGGCAGTGCATCGTTGCTGCAATAAGAACCGGATTGAAGAACGATCGCAAACAGTCAAGTGCTCCTGCTTCCCAGGGCAGGTGGCTGGTACGACAAGGGCTCAGCCCTCGTGCGTGGAAGGTAAGCAGTCCCCCGCTCACTCATGGTTCATTAAGATTGTTTGAGAAGTTTAGTCTCCTTGATTGTTTGACTTCCTACTGCCTCAAAAGCATAATCCTTCCTTCTGTTAATTTTGGAAACATCTCTGTGCATTGGTGATAATGAGTCTGTGCATAAATCTGGGTGTAATTAATCCTCTTAATATATGTACTCGTCCATTTCATGTCGGTGCCAATAAAACTTCTTAGTTTTTTTTCACAGTAGAATTCTCCTTTAAAACTAGTCTGAAAATAGCATAAGCCAAGAAATTCAAGCTTACGATATTAACCATTCCAGTTGTCTTTAAACTTAGTAGCTTGGCTAGATGTCACTGGATAATAAATGCAGCCCTAAGACTGGGCATGCAGATAGTGCTGGGACATATAGATTTTGAGAGCTGTTCTCTAGATGGATGTTTTACCATTTTATGTGGTCTTACATGCTGGACATCAGTGCTATAATGATGCCCCAGGTCTATTCAGTTTCTTGTGTTGTTGTAACCCCAAATACCTTAGAGTTTGGAGAGCAGAGCAAGTGTGTACTGCTGCATAGGACAGAGTGTTTGAGGTCACCCACCTGATGAAGGAGAACTGTGGTATGGTTGCCTTAGTCCCATCGCCTTCCTGGATAGATGTTGAAATCTTTATGGAGCTCAACATTGCCATCCTTACGCTTTTAGCAGTATAACTTATTCAAAATTAAATTGATTATATACACTAAAGCTAAAATCTTACCTTCATTGCAATGTTGACCAGGCATTCTGAGATGACATAAAACTCACCTCCATGAGGTTCACTCTGCACCTCAACCCCCACCATTTTCCTCTCTGGCTCACCAGCAGTTCAGAAATTGTGGGTTACCCTTCTTTCTTTTCCCACCAGCACAGTCTGTTCCCTGGAAAGGCTGCTGTTCTTGTTAACTCGGTAAACAGTTACTCCAAGATGGATAACTTATTTTCTTTTATTTTTTTAGAAAAAGTCTAAAAATTCATAAGCAACACTCTTCTGTTTTCATTCTTCTTCACACAAAATTGCAACCATTATCATTTATATATAAACCAAAAGGCTTCAAAATCCGATTCTTAATCTAACATTCAGAGATACTTAGTTTTAAATATAAAACTCTTAAATACATGTAACATCTGATTTTTATTTTTTTTCATCTATTATCTGTTTTGAGAACCTTTTATTTAAGAAAGTAGTTTGTGGTTTGGGTTGTTTTTTTTTTTTTTTTTAGATGCTTAGTCTTTTCATCCCTGTAATTCAGGAAAGCAATCAACTTTAACTGTGCAATTTGTTAAGTAGTTTTCTTGTCAAATCCCAAGTACCTTCTGTATTTTTAGGTGACATCAAACAGCAGAAATACTTTTATATACGACAGATAATAAAACTTAGGCATTGTTTTGAACTCGCTTAAGGATTGCAAAGGTGACACTGTCTTTCCATGATAGAAAGATATAAATGCACACTACCATAGAAGCTTAATTCAGTTTGTCAATGCAAATAGTTGCGGAAAGAATTTAGTAGTTGGGGTTTTTTTCTTCAAGTATAGCTGAAATTAAACACAACGAAATATTATGAATATAAGATTTTGGTTTCTAAAGTGGAAGCCTTTGATTCCCCCTCACCCCTTGGGGTAATGCTTTAACATGCTTCGCTTATTTTTGCAAGCATATGGGACTGCAGTCAGTGTTACTCAGTTGCTGTAGCACGGAAGCTATAACTATCTTTCCTTAGCCTCAGGGCTAGATGTGTTTTCTCCCACTCGATACATATCCTTCAGTAGGCTTCTACACTGTGGAAGCCAGAAACAGTTTATGTCTTGGATTTGCATATTTCAGTCTGATACAGACATTTCATTTTCTTTTCCAGCACCATTTTACTGAATGCAGGGCTGTTTAATTCGCCTATATTTTGCCCTGAGCTTAAAGGGAAGGACATGCCCAAAGCACAGAGTTACTTTTCTAACCAAAAGAAAAGGTTTTATAGAGCAATTGGCTTCTAGTAGTCTTTTAGAGTGTTTTCTTTTAACTTCAGACCTTATCCAATAGTAGTTATCATTTATGGTAGGGCGGCAATTATCTCTGTGCTGTTGATCGTGCATGACGTGCATGTGGTGGTTGGTGCCCGTAGTTCCTGCCTCAAACCATAGAATCTTTCAAGTTGGAAGGGACCCATAGGGGTCATCGAGTCCAACTCCCTGTTCCTTGCACGACTACCTAAAAGTAAATCATACAGCTAAGAGCATTGTCCAGATGCTCCTTGAACTCTTGACAGTCTTGGTGCTGTGACCACTTCCCTGGGGAGCCTGTGCCAGTGACTGACCACCCTCAAATTACTTATGTGCCAAATTGTGTTTGGACAAAACAAGAAAACGACCTGTTGAGTATGTGTCCAGAAAGTACTGCCCTCCTGTTGTGTCAGACTACACAGTTTTTAGTCATACACAGAGTTGCTTTTGCCTATGGGAATTCTTGGTGAAAGCAGGCTAGTGCTTAGTAGTTTTTATAGCAGTTCTATTTGGATTTAGAAAATACGTTCTGTTTGGATTTTAGCCTCTTCTACACGCACTCAAAAGGAAAATACCTCTGTGCAAGTCATGTTGGAAAGCAGTAGTAAATAGGGTGAAATCAGTTGCCTGTGAAGTTTCAGGGTTTGCATGTTTCAGCTGTTCTTTGGAGCAGAGTAAATGGGATCATATTTCATGTTTTATGCAGAATAGGAGCCTTTATAAAGCTATTGGAATGTAGTTATGTTTTCCTTTCTTTACCCAACAAACGGATGGTTATATCATTAAATAATTACAACTGGTTTTGTTGAGATCTGCATGATGATTTTACAGAAGTCTGCTTCTCCTTGCCATTTTAAAATGAGGGTCTGATTTCTAGTTTCCGTTAACAACCCAGGAAAGTAAGAGTTGATTCTAGCTTTTCTTTAGGCAAGGCAAGCGTATCACTGGTCATAGATTGTAGATGCTCCATGAGAAATTAAGGCTACAGCAAGAAATAGATACGTAAGACTGCAAAGGTCTGGGACTTTAGCAA
Organism: Gorsachius magnificus; assembly: GCA_034008185.1. Taxonomy (NCBI): domain Eukaryota; kingdom Metazoa; phylum Chordata; class Aves; order Pelecaniformes; family Ardeidae; genus Gorsachius; species Gorsachius magnificus. Next base: position 6,382,968 of record CM067090.1, read on the forward strand.
AGTCTAGACAAACTGTACTTACCATTCTGTGCTGGACTCAAACTTGACATTTGAGCAGCTTTCTGCTAAAACCTATTTGGATTTTTTTCCCCCCAGTAAATTGTAACCAAATTAAAATAAGCCTTTCTCATCTCAAATTTATACATCTGGTTTTAGTATTTTACAGGTTTTTAATTTAGTTGGATATTTTTCCTTAGTTTTCTCAGTCTTGCAGCATATGGCTTTCCTGACCTAGATCCCACTGGGTTTCAGTGACAGCTTGTTTGTTAATTTGGGTGGGGGTAGAGCCTAGTTCATCAAACAGAGCTCCTTGTTGATGAGTACTGGGCACTGTGCCCTTTTGTATATATAGGCCATAAAATAGGCTTATAAAGCTCATCATCATGTTTTTAAGATACAGTCATAGGCCAGCTGGATATTTACATTTTGAAATAGGTTGACAGATGCTAAAGAATTTAACACAAGGTCAGATTTAAAGCAGCAGTTTATTGGAGCACCACTCTGTGTTAAGCTAAGCCCTGCTCAAAGAGGTAGTGAATATGTGTACCAATATTCACAGCTACCAAACTTCAGGATGGCCCTCTATTTGAGTCAAGTCAGAATGGATGTTTGCATAATCACATTCAGGCATACACCTACACATAGAACTGACTTCTTTTTTTTTCTCATGAGATGTCCTAAGGAGGAACTTAAGCACTTGGGTGTTAAAGAGAAATTATAGATAATCCAGGAGAGTTCCAAGGAAAAGGTGTTGAAGTGGTGCAGAAAGGAAAGTAAAAGCTAGTTAAATCTTGCAAATACATAAAGCAAAAGTCTTAAGTGCCTTGATTGCTAGGAACCAGTCCTTTTCCATGTTGTGCACTAATACTTCCTGTGTTGTAGGACCTAACTAGTATTTGTAGTGTGCTTTGCATTTCTGCAGTGTCTTTCATCTTGGAAACTTTAAATATGGGTAGTAGGAGAAGTCAAAGTACTTCATTTAAAAAGAAGGATATGAAGGTGAAAATCAATGTTTGTTATAGACTGAGATCTTCCTAGCATTTTTACAAGCACAGTAAAATCACTCATCACAGCCTAGATGAAAGTACAGGGCAAGAACTCTTTGGGTCAGGATATTTTTTTATCCTTTGCCCACAATAACACACTTGCTTAGATAATTGCATTTTGGATCCATCCAACAAGAAAGTCTATCATTTGTATATTTGAACTTGTGAAAGCTATTGGCAAACAAAAAAAGCAAGTTCTTCTGTACACATGCACACCTAATTTTCCTGGGGGTTATTTGAGCTTCCAAGCACAGCCCCATCTGATACTTTTGAAAAATATTGCTGTAGCTAAATTGAGCCACTAAACTCGGAAAAAAGCAGAGCATATGAAAGAAAGTATTTGAATATGCAGAGAGAACACACCACACAGCCTGTATACCCTACCTTGAGTTGTAGCTATACTACTTTACTGCAGCTATAGAAAATTTTGCTTAGCAAAGGTCAACCAGTTCTTCTGTCAGTGAGTAAATTAGATTTAAAGTAGTCATGAGATTTAGTTTATGCCCATTTTCTTTATGGAAATAAACATCCTTGAGTAAGTACCTCCAGCTTGTCTAACAGCTACTGCCAAGAAGATAAAACATTAACTTTTGTCTGTAGAGTAGCTATCTTACCTAAGTGCGCTAAATGCCTCTAAGTAAATCATCACTAGCCAAACAATCTTCCATCCAGGCAATTCTATTAGTCCTAGAATTTATGAGGAGGAAACACTCAGACTGGAAAAAATGTGAATGGGACTAAAGAATTGTTTAAGAATTTTCTGTAGGGCCAAAGGGCCACAATGAAGAAAAAGCACAAGTTTGGCTGAAAGCCCGTCTGGGTTCCAGACTGAAGGGAAGAGAGAGTATAGAAACAAGAAAACAAAAAATCAATACATAAGACATAGATAAAAGAAGAAATAGCTGAGAAGATTTCCCTCCCACTGTTCTTGAAGGGATTTCAGCATACTTGAGAATTCAAAAGGATGTTAATACTGTGTCAGTATTCAAAGAAAAAACTGAAATATACAGAAGGATGAATAGTGCACTGAAAACTTACATGGAAGAAAGCTTAATCCAGGAGAGTAGGAAAGACATCTGTATTTGACCAAACTAAAGACAATATGAATTTGCTTGTTCAAGGAGAACACGCAGAAATCCTTTTAAAAAAAAAAATATTGCCCCATAACGCATGAAATGTGGTTAATGCTGAGGTGGATCAGTATCATGGTTCTCCTTTTGGTAAGAAAGAGGATGGGGAGGTACTTTCTAACTTACTGTTAACGAAAGAAGGTGCTAACCAACATCTGCTGCGATTAAACATTGGTGTTTTGGTTTTGTTGTTTTTTGGTTTTTTTTTTTTCAAATTCTGACCCCGGCTAATGGATCTCTGGTCCATTGTTGTAATTCAGAATGCTTTTCGGAATAGTTGGAGCATTCTAGAAGAGCACTAGTATTGTGTCAGTTTTGAGAGGGTGGGCAGCATGGTCTAGATATTTAGGGACGACTGAGGCTGATCTCAGTCCTGTGCAAATAACTGAGAAGCTGATATGGTATCCAATTAGGAAGGAATTCCTGGGGTACAGGTCACAAGACTTGTAGCTTTCTGAAAAGAGGTTTGCCAGACACAACTGATTTCATTTCCTGAGGAGTTTTCAAGACTAATACAGGTACTTTCTGCATGTAAGCCTGTGCTTTCCAAGTTACCTAGGAAGATAATGTATGATTTATTCAACTAAAGATTTGGTTACGAAATACATTTGAGGATTTAAGTCGTATTTTTTTGTAAGCTATTTAATTTTGAGCCACGTGCCATTGTGTGCACTGCTCAGTGTCGGTTACCTAGCATACCTCAAAACCATCTCTCTCTGCAGAGTCGTCAGTAGGAAGCGGTAGTCAAACGGCACGTACCTGCCAGGATTTCACAGTGCTTAGCTCTACACCTGATGCTGCAACGTTTTCAGCAGTGACCCAAAAGCAAATATAGAGTCTCTCCTGACAAAAACATGTATGGATTTCATCCAGTGGGGCAAAGGAGTAATTAATGACAAGCCCGAGGCAGCCACATGGCATAGTCCCACTCACAGGAAGTTGAGCCTGTTTATTAACTGTGTTAATAAAGACAAATGCATTGTGGTGTGAAACTGAAGGAAGTTCAATCAGCTCGGCTTATCAGGCAGAAGATTGAAAAGCTACTGGATTGCAGCATGTTCGATACCTTCGCAGGGAGAAAAAGGTGATTACTAAAAGTGCTGTAATGTAGGAGAAGAAAGCACAACAGAAGAGGTGGGAAGAGGGAGAAAACTAAGGCTGTGGGTGTCATGCTGAGATTGCTTAACTGTCAGAAAAAGTGACAATGGGAGAAGTTTCTTTCTTCACCTGTTCCAGATTGGTTTGGAAGACACTGTGTAGCCAAACACAACTGGGGGCACAACGCAGTGAATTGCGTGAGATGAGATGATGTATTGACACCTTTTGGGCTTTATTCTATATGAACCTCCTGTTTCCATGGAGTCAGGTTATCTAGGGAGCGATGTTAGCAGAAGATTAATTTTTGGCAGGGTTTCTGGCTGGTTTCTGGCTGATTTCCAGCAAATCAGCTGGCTAATGTCAAACGAAAGCAGTCTCCTTTCCCTTCATGAGGGTGGTTGTGTATGAGAGTGACATAGCTGCTCTCATTTCTTAGACAAGTCATCTGCTGAAACCTTTCCAAGACTGCCTCAATCCAAAAAGAGGAGGAAGCCTTTATATCCTCCAGTGAGTCAGACAGTTACAGGGACAATGATAGAGAACTCTAGCTATGAAGATGAGCCTAAGGCTCTGATGGAGAATTTTAATGGACTAATCTCAGGGGTGTGTTTGACACAAACAGCTACAGCCAGTTAGGACATCTAGATCAGCAGAGTGGACGTTACAGCTACAAAGAAATAGGACATAAAATGGATGTAAGAATCAGTGGATTACTACAGCAAAGAATTGGGGATTTGCTGGAAGATAATGGAATGAGATCTGTATTAAGTATTTCAAAGTGTTGCCACTACTCAGAGGAGAGGAATAGAAATCAGTCAACAGAAAGGGTAGGAGTTGCTTTCTATGGAAGTGTCTAAACAAGTGATGAACAGAAGGTGAAATATGCAGTTTGTTGAAGAGCTCATGGATCTTATTTGAGTTACGGATTGACTCAGCAATGTTTCCCGTTCACATCTGTGCTTGTTTTAATGGAATATGGTACTGCTGGAGATGATGGGCCAGTTTCCCTATCTTCAGTTCCACGTGGTCCATGTGGACCAGGAAGCTCCATGGGCACAATTAGTCAGGAATGCTGTGTGAACCGACTCCTGTGCTGCACTTTCAGCCACACAACGAATTCCTTTTTTTCTTTAATCAGGTGGTAGTAGCATGTTGATGTGGGTTGTATAAATAAGTAAAACCTGCCATGTTTGGTGCGTTTTCTGTGGTCTCAAAACGTATTGCATCCAAACCAGCATGGAAAAGGTTGGATCTAAGGAGGGATCAGAGTAACTGAGGCACAAGGGATTCTAGGCACCTGCAAGAGACAGGTGGGTGAGAGGTGGTTTTCCAGGTCTGAAGTTGAACTTCTGTTTTTAGGGTAGCACTAAACATATGAAAGCATGTTCACATGTCAGAGTGCAGGCAAAGTTGTGGCATGTCACCACATCCGCACTCACAACAGCACTATGCAGAGCTGGGTAACGCGGCAGCCAGGCCTCCCAGGAGGACTCACTGGCTTTGAAGCACAGCTCTGAAGACACAGCTAGCTCTATACTGGGATCTGCTGCTTGCTTAGGGACCTCTGCCCATGCCCTCAGTCTTCTTGAATCTGGCCTTCTAGGATTGCTCATGTTTATCTGAAATAAATATGGTGTAGAAATCAAAACAAATTTAGAAAGTAGCAGAGATATAAAATAGATGACTGGACCATATGTCTGGAGTGGAAATGATCCCTCACCTCCTAGGAAGCATAATGAAGTTTCATCTGTTTTGTCAACAATCACTCAGCATCAATGCAAATGATATAAGATCCAAATGACTGGTGAAAGGATTAATGCATGTATTTTATAATTTTAAGAGATTGAAGGAATAGTTTATAAAAGCCAAACTGGTGTTCCAGAAGTACATTTTTTCATAGTGCTTTCCACGTAGGCTTAGAGCGAAAGTGCAAAACAAAAGTAATTGAATGAACATTTCAGCAATATCCTGACGTCAGCTTGCCTGCTTGTCACCCTAATTTGAAGGTTGCAGAAGTACGAATTTACCTTGAAATTAAAAGGGAAAAAAATGCTTTGCAAGAAGTAGACTAAATTATTTTTGTTAATCTCTTTTGGATGTGGTATCTTTTAAAGCATACAATTCAATATTTTGTGCACATAGTAGCATAATGCAGACTAACTAAATCAACGTTTTAAACCATACTTTATTTTGAAATCAAATTTAGGTGGTGTAAGATTTTGAACTGATATATTTGATAATCATTTTCTGGGATTTGATAAATCCCATGAACAATGCAAATCTGAGAAATGCATGCAAATGTTTGCAGCTGTGAGAAAGTGTATCTGTTGTTAACAGCAGTATTATAAATTCATGGCTACATTTGTAAAAATAACAGGCATGGTCTTATTAATGGAAATTGGCTTAAGGGTAGAAAACTAATGAATTTGTACAGGTAAGGTGTACTACTGTAGTCTTCCAGAACTTACTGCAAAACTGGCAGTGTAACTGCAAGTAGAATTATAGTTAATAATCCAATGCTTTCCAGTGGTTTCCACATTCTTATCGGCACTATTTGCTGGCAGACCTCACATGCTTACGTCTCTGTGCAATTCTATTTTCTCACCCAGTGAAGAGAGAAACTGGCATTTCTTCGACTGGTCTCGCATATGCATATCCAGGTTAAACAAGAAGCCTTAGTTTCATTCCGCCGTGTAGTAGGTACTTGACTGAAGCACGTAAATGGAGGAGGCAAGTCATCTTTGTAGTCAGTGGAGACAGAAGGGCACTTCCAGAGGTCAGTTTAAATGTGGGAGTCGGTCTCTAGCACTGCTTGCCTGCCTTCACCATTTGCATATGGCATTTACCCTTCTGTGTTCTGAAGTCTTTTAGCCACATTTTTAGCTCAAACACAATCAGTGTGATAAGCTACTAAAACAATAGCTGTTGGTTTCTACTTTTTGTAATCAAACAATTGAACAGCACAAAGAGAACCTCCCTACTAAACCCAACAGTATTCAAAAAGAGCTTGTATTCTCTTTCCTTTTTCTTTTTCTAGCTTCCATTGTCCTACAGAAGTGGTGGTGTCATATGAACCCCTGTCTGGACGGAGAGGACTGTAAAGTACTACCAGACTATTCAGGTTGGTCTTGCAGCAGTGGAAATAAAGTCAAAACCACAAAGGCAAGTACAGAGATCGCCTATATTTAAAGGTGGCAGTCTGCTGATAGCACTTGCTTATTGCATTGCATCTGCGGGTGTGAGCACCAGTATTGGACTCCTCAATGTTTTGAAAAGTGGTGATTAATGTAATTGTTCTCAGAGAGGGAAATGTTGGATCAGAACTGTACCTTCACTGCCAGCCTAGTTAAGTTATTGGGTGCTGGAGTCAATCTGAAGATGGCCCTGCTTCAGTCCTTAGTGAGCAAAGAAACTATTCCGTTGTGACCAGTGCTAGAGGCATAATCAGGTTCCAGGATCAATTCTTCAATTTGCAGACTGAGTACATGGATCCCAGGTCTTTACCAGTGTCGCCTAAAGTTAGATTCCCATGCTCCTGGAAAGCCCTTATGGCTTTTGGAAGTAGCAGCCTGTCTTGGGAGTTTTTGAGAATCTGCACTGATGTCAGTGGGAACTGTGGGATACCGAGCACCACTGGAAATCAGGCTGGTTCAGATAATTTCTAATTACAAGCCATCCTGTAGACAGCCTGTTTTTTTAAAAAAAACTTTGCTATGCCATTTTATTTCTTAATTAATGGCCAGGAGAGAGAAAATATCATGTCCTCTGTCTGCTTAACAGTCTGAAATGAATTCAGCGCATTGAAATTCAACAAGTCATAGCAAACCACATATCCAAATATATTATAAACCAGGAGTCTTTAGCAGGCAGTAGCAAAGACAGACATATGCTTAGCTTTTCCCTTTACAGCCTCTTCTAGTTGGGAATGAATGTTGTTGATTAGGTTACAGTTTGAGTTAATAAGCAAATACTGACACCAAATGTTGTTTAATAATGGCTGTTCTAAGGACTGGAAACTGCACTAATTTCTGGATGAAATTTCCTGTTTGGGCAGCTGTGGTGTCTAAAGCCCAGCTACAGACATTGCATGGTGGCAGGCTCACTGGAAAAATCTGACCAAACCAACCAGTCTGATAAACATGTTTTTAAGATCAGAGGAATTGTTGCCAATCAGTGTTATTTATCAAATGCCAATGATGCAGTCAATAATGTGTCTAGGTCCTGCTGTTCTTCTATGGTAGATACTACACCCAAAAGTTGACCTGCATGCTCTAGAATCCATATCAGTAACTGGCAGTCAGTTATTGCAAGATATAGATAACCCTCAGCCTTTAATTATTTCCTCAGGCACTGACTTTTAACTACTTGTATATAGATAAGGGGTAGTGTGTAGCATTGCACTGAAGGGTTAGACTGGTGAAGTAGGAGTTCTAGATGTTGAGTGAGACAACTTCATTTCATGACATATCAGAAGAGAGCTGGCAATTTAAACCAAAAGGGACCTTGTTGGAAAAGAGTAAGCCAGGGTTAAATATCCTTGATACCTTCAGTAGATACTAGAGGGATGAAGGGTAGAAGAAAGAACTTTCTGATGGTGTTGATGACTGAAGGCCTGAGGTGTCAAGTCCTCATCCATGCAGCTGTTCCTTCCTTCCTATCAACAGTTGCCTTTTAGTTCATTGAGGTCAACTGACCACACAAGTCATACAGCCTGTGTTCATGACTCTTGCTCTTGAACAGTGAAAAGAGGCAGCCTGAGTCAGTGGGAGTTTACTAATGGAAGGGCAAATTTGGCACGGATCGTTTATTTTATTATCCATGACAAATATTGCAACCAGCAAACTACAGAATACGGTAATGCATTCTGATGAGTTTAGGAATGTCTTTATAAAGCTAGAGTGGGACAAATCATCCTGCCTGAAGTTAGACCCGTGCAAATTCATCAACTCCAGTGAGTTTGTGTGGGTCTAACAGAGGGCAGAGTGTAGAAATATGAGTGCAAATGTTGTTTCATTAAACTCTTCCTTGACTTTGCTGGGATGCGGAGTAATGCATTTTGCATTGATTTTTATCACCATAGGAGATTTCTTTGAGGGGCAATTAAATGAAAGGATAAGCAAACAACTGGCACTTGTGCTTAGATGTGAATCATTCTACTGTATTGCTGACATGAGAACTGTTGGTTTTCCTTGCATGGAGTTGTTTTCCTTTCACTGCCCTGTGTTGTTTTAGATTTGAGCATGTTAAGGTAGGACTGTATTGTCTCGTGCACGCAGTTAGCAACAGCATAAGGGAGAGCCTGATTCTGACTGAGGTCTTGGAGTACTGCAGCAATATAAATATAGATATGAGTAACGAAGATAGCGGTTATACCTTCCATTGAAATGACACAAGAGAGTCCTAACCTTTAACTAGTGATTGGCCATGTTAAAAAAGGGAACAGGCAGACTTCCTTAAAGGGCAGATCCCTTAAAAAGGCATCTCAGTCCCTCCCATTTTAATTACTCTTGGCTAGAAATTCTTCCATTTTTTCTGTATGTGTTTTATGTGTGGATACTTCAGGGAAATAATTACTTTCATGCTTTTAAATACCTTGGGTTTGACCCGTAAAAGCATTTTCCATGCATTTACCTGTGTTGTTAGTAAGTGAACCCTGAAGAGTTACTTTTGGAGGCTGGGATTTAACATAGCTATATCCTCAGTGGTAGTGACATTTCTAAAAGCCAAGGATTTGTTATGCTATCACCAAGTTGTTGTACTCCTCTAGTTAGCTTTTATTATTGTACTTTTTGAGAAGCAGTCTGAAATGATGAAGTTTGTCTTCTTCAAGTCCAAGTAAGAAAGGACATGACTTGTCCAAGGTTTCATTGTGCGTAGCTGCCAGCATGTTTCCATCCAAGCCAAGTTGTTTGTCAGGTGGGGAGAAACAGGTGATCTCACAGCATGACTGTGCCCATCCACAAGAGCGTTCCCATGAGTACTTCTTTCTCTCTCCTGTACCTTAAGGAAGCCCTGAATCTACATGAAGCTTACATGTAGATGCCTGCTTGCTAGACAGCAAAAGCTGTGCTGTAGAATCTGTCCTGGCATCCATATTTCCTCTGTAGGTATTCTGCCTGTCTTGTGGGTGGTTTTCTCTCTCTACCAAGATACAGTTTTTGTACAAATATAATGAGTAATGGTAACTCCAGATTCTGAACAGAAGCTTGTGGCATGGGCAGTGTTGAACTGGAAGGAAAATAGAATGGAAAGAAAGTTTTCCTTGTTACAGGGTAAAGAAAAGTATGATATAACTTTTTTTTTTTAATTTTAAAAATGAACCCAAGATTTGTCCAAACTCAGCTCAAACAACAAAATAGGTATTAAGTGCCTTATTAAAACTTTACACAATGAGGACTGTAGGAACTGTCAGACCAGTAGTCCAAAATATACAGCAGCCTGCGTGACTCAGTGCTGGGATACTTAAATCAGAAAGACACAGCAAAACCCTTGTGGACAATTATAGAAAATGTACACGCACATGAAATTCTTCCATTTTAATACTTGGCTTATGTCTAAAACATGAGAGTTGAGATCCATTCCGTATTAATTTTTTTTTTCTATGTTATGTAACAAAGATGATCTCATTACCATTTAAATTTCTAATCAATTTTTTAAAGCTTTCTAAGACCCTGGGATCAGTGCTAGATGGGACAATGACTTGCACAGGTTAATTATACACAGAAAGAGGAAATGCCATTTAATCAATTTTAAGTCCTCTATCTTTTCATTTTGTGAAAATATTAGAGTAACTTGAAGTATATGAAGCACAGGAGACTCCTGACACTACTCAGTGTTTAGGTGAATAGTTAGTAGCTGAGTGGGACAGTTAAAAAGTGAAAAGCTGAAGAGCTCGTGTCTTACATCAGTTACCTCAGGGAAAGAAATAAAAACTTCACTATGCTGAGTGTCTATTTAGTTTTGTAACATGTCTAGACATAAACAGAGCAGAGCTGACAAAGCTTTCCTCCTTGCAGGCTGCCTGTTCTCATCCGTTTCCAGGATGGGAAATCTGACATGACCCCTCTTCAGCATGAAGCCAGACCCACTGGGTTTGCACAGCACCGCGTGTGCACGTTAAGGCTTGCACATACGTCCCTGCAGCGCCCAACTGGGTGTGCATATGGTTGTGAGGGGAAGAGACCGCGGGGTCCCATGGGAGAAGTGCTGTCTGGGAGTGGCTTCTCCAGCAAGAACAATTCATCCCTTCTGCAGACCATGTTCTGCCTTGATCCCCAGTTCCCTCCCGTAAGGTGGACCGCTGGGAATGGGTAGCAGTTTGCATGAATGGTCCTTTGGGATATAAGTCGTACGCTTGTGTTGTAGGCATTGGTGTTGAAAGTGATGCTAAGCAAAATAAAGCGGGAGATTTCCATGAGATGTTGGTGGCAAATTTAATAGTAAACATCCATTTTTTTAGTCTGGAAATTTCCCCTGTTGAACAACAGTGTAATTAACATTTGCATGTAGATGCTGTTTCTGTGCAAGGTATGCAGGTATGGCTGGGGCAAGCTCATTCATGATGTATTCATGTGTACAGTTCCTTTGCAGCAACAGAGCATGTGCTATTATCCTTGTTTGATCAGTTCTGTGTAGGTAACTCTTTCCTCTTCTTTTATAGGTAACACGGTAGCAAAGAATAAACCTGTGGGTCACCACCAGAACATGTGCGACTGTTGCTTTGCTGTTACACAGAGACCCTTTTTTGTGATGATGCGATTGACTAATTATTTGAACTTGCAAAATTAGTCAGCAAGAAGGACAATACTTCTCTCTTCAGCTGTGGCTGAAGTTCCTGAGCCTGGATTTTGGTATACAGAATGGTACATTTTAATTTCACAAGAAAAAACAAGGAGATTTTGTTCTACCTGAACTGCGTCTTGGATTCCCAAGGATCTGACATGTGACAGAAATTTGTGGAAGCACACACCTGAACTTCTGTGGTGCATCAAGGATAAGACTTTCTTAATGACATTAAGATATGTAAAATAGTTTTAAATTAGTTTAGATCATGAATGTAACCTAGGGGGTCATAGAAAGAAAATGCTTATGTTAGAACAGATGTGGATGATCTTAAAGGTCTTTTCCAACCCAAGTGATTCTATGATTCTGTGGATTGGTCTGAGGTACTTCTCACATACAGTACAACCTAAAAATACAAAGCTGATCCCAATGCTAAGTGAGGTGACAGGACGGTGTTAGTAAATTATGTCTTAGTGTATTTTCAGCTGTGATTTAGTAACTATCAAGGTTGTATGAAGGTGAAAAGGTGGAACTTATAAATCAGTAGCAATTATTGTAGGGCATACTTCAGTTATATCTGTGCAATTAGATTTATTTCCTTAGATAGTTCTAGGTAGTTTAACTTTTACATTCATAAGTGATGGCAGGAAAGCATGAGGAAGAGACAAAATTTGAAAGTAGAAATAGATTTTCTTGTTCTAAAATAAATCCATTCTCTAGGGGAATAGCAAAGTATATGTATTCCTTGCCTCTTTGAATCTAGATATGGAAAAGAATTTAGCCATTAGCTAGAAATATTCATTCAAATGCCTCAAAAAAAGGAGAGCATGCTTGTACTGCATAAGGAAGGCTTACTGGAAGGAGGATAATTTGTTTGGATTTTCATAGCTTTGGTTATATCCTAATAGGTAACATACTTAAAATTCATAAGCAAAGTTCTAGATAAAAGTGAATCTTCACTTTCAATTAGTTCTTCTTTAGAATGATTATAATAATTAAATGTCCAGTTCCTTGACAGACTGAATTTCCAAGTGGTTACGTTTTGTGACACATAATTGTTTCATATTATTGTAGATGCATTTCATACTGTTTTTCTTATTTGCCTGTTACACATTTTTGTCATCAGTCTTCATAGAGTAGTAAGTAGAGGTGAATCTGTAGCCAGTCTGTTCCCCATTACATCATTTTGTGACTTAAGATGCATTGAAACAGTCTCAAATGAAATGATGCAGATAGCTATCATGCGGATGAATTGCTGCTGCCCCAGCTGCTGAATTAATTGTTATGCTTTATGTAAATATTAGGGTAACAATGTATATTGAATTTTTATATAGACAGAAAAGCCCTCCTTCCCCCCCTCCCCCCAAAAAAAGTGTGTTCTACTAATTTAGGTCATTGTGCATAAGCTATCTGGTTTATGGGAAAGATAGCATCAGCAGTGTGAAGCTGTTCAGAGTAATAATTGTTAGCTTTTGATTTGTTGGAGTGAGTGGGACTATTCAGCCAGGTAATTCCATTGAAGTCAGTGGTGGGAAGATCTGGCCCTGTGTTTTTTGGTTTTGATTTCTCTGGTTTAATTCACTTTCAGTTATGTATTTGATTACAGCTGGGACCATTGTACTCTGTGATAAGTAAACGAGATTTTTCTGCTCTATGCTTGGACAACTGAACAGTCAATAGACTCTGCTTGCTCTAATGAGCTCCACATTCCTAATATTTTTCCATTGTTTCAATTTTATGATTAAATTTTAAAGTTACCTTTACTATGGCTACTGTTTCTGTGCATATGTATTCAATAATATCATCAGTGAAGATCATTTTCATTTATTACTTGTACAATGTTGACCACAACTGGTATTTATTTGTTTATTGAGGTAGGTGCTCTACAAAGATACAGTAAAAATTATTGCTGAGATGTTCTAAGTGGACAAAAAGGAGTTTTACAGAAAAGTTATAATTTTTCTCTTTTTTGAAGATGAATACGAAGAAAATAAGTTACTTGCCACTGGTCATACACTGGATTTGTGGTGGAATTGAGAACAGAACCAAAATGTCTTACATTTAATTAAGTCTTTCCCATTCAAGGCATGTAACATACTTACCTAAAAGGTGTACAGTATGTTACGTGCCTCGCAGTAGCCACCTGGAAGGTGCTTTTGCTGCTGCTCAGGAAGGGGGGAAACTACAACATAAATTTGATAGTATGAGATGATGAAACACGGTCCAAATGAATGACTTGCCTTCCTAGATCCTCAGCCCATGACAGAGATTTTTTATTCATAAAGCAGCTTTGTTCCAGAGGATCTTGGGTTGATTTACAGCTTTTTCTAACTCATTGCACAAATGTAATCTATGCCTGTCTTTTTTTGGAGGATTGCTGCTTCTTCTAATGCTGTTGTCTGGCATCTGACACCAGCATTGCCCTTCTGCTGAGCAATAGCAAAATTATAGTCTTTGCCAGCAGCTCTGTTAGTAGAAGAGATCAGCATCCCAGATTCTTGGTGTGTTCTCTATGTAAATGGCTTAGTTTATGTTTATCCACTTGTTCTAGAAGAGTAGTTTTTCCAAGCAGTATGCTTGCAATCTCTTAGAAACCTCAGTTTGCATCCTGCTGCTAAGCTTCTATGGGGCTAAAACCCGAGGGTCATCATGTCCAAGCTTTTGTTTGGGCAGGCACTGTCTCCTGCAGTCTGGTTCAGAAAGTAAAAGTGGCAATCTTTTGCCGTACAATTTCTAACAAAGGTTGTTGCAGACATTCCTCTGATGAGTTATTATTCTAATATCCAATCTGAACTGGTTAATGTCCTGATTATACCTGCATCTTACTTCTTAACTGTGTTCTTTTTTCCCCTTTTTAGGATGACCTTGATGTATATCACAACATCACAGAATGGCAGGGGTTAGAAGGGACCTCTGGAGATCATCTAGTCCAACACCCCTGCTAAAGCAGGTTCACCTAGAGCAGGTTGCACAGGATCATGTTCAGGCGGGTTTAAAATATCTCCAGAGAAGGAGACTCTAAAACCTCTCTGGGCAGCCTGTTCCAACGCTGTGTCAGAGATGCTCCTGTACTCTAATCATCTTCGTAGCCCTCCGCTGGACTCTCTCCAGTAGTTCCTGGTCTTTCTTGAACTGGGGAGCCCAGAACACAATACTCCGGATGTGGCCTTACCAGGGCAGAAGAGAGGGGAGAAGATAACCTCCCTCGACCTGCTGGCCACAGTCTTCCTAATGCACCCCAGGATACCATTGGCCTTCTTGGCTGCAAGGGCACATTGCTGGTTAACTTTCTGTCCACCAGGACTCCCAGGTCCTTCTCTGCAGAGCTGTGTTGCAGCAAGTCAACCCCTAACCTGTACTGGTGCACGGGGTTATTCCTTCATAGGTGTAGGACCCTACACTTGCCTCTGTTGAACTTCATCAGGCTCCTCTCTGCCCAACTCTTTAGCCTGTCCAGGTCTCACTGAATGGCAGCACAGCCTTCTGTTTTGTATTATCAGCAAATTGGCCAAGAGTACAGGAGTACGCTCTGTCCCTTCATCCAGGTCATTGATTAATAAGTTGAACAAGACTGGACCCAGTAGTGACCCTGGGGAACACTGCTAGCTACAGGCTTCCAACTAGACTCTGCGCTGTTGATCACAGCCCTCTGAGCTCTGCCATTCCTGCAGCCAGGTGACATGTCAGTAGTCATGAAATCACCATGGCCTCTTCACATCTTCTTTTTTTTTTTTTTTTTCTCTGCCTATCTTTGTAACCTGCTGCATCCCTTGCCATTTAGGTGACTCTTTTTTGAACAAGGATTGCCAGAATTAGGCACTTCATTTGACATCTGCCATTGCCAGTTTTCTAGAGTGTCCTTAGTGCTTCCTCGTCTCTGCTGCAAATAGTTCACTTTCTAAAGCCTATGTTGCTTTTTGCTTTTGCCTTTTTCATAGCTGCATCACACTAGCAATCAGCAGTCAGCAAATGTTTGACTAATAATATTCTAGCCTTGCTTTTTTCAGCTCATGCCTCCGTGCTGATGGTGTATGTTCTTACCAATTCTACCTCAGAGAACGACCTTGAAGTTTGTGCTGCTGAACGTCACCCATTGTTACTCCCCCAGGCTGAGGTCATGAGGTGCTGCCTGTTCCCTGTGCTGAGGTTCTCCATGTGCCTCTTTGCAAGGCCGTAGTTGAACACTGCCAAGACTGACTGGTGAGGAACACCATCCTATCTCCTTCTGAACAGAAAGTGCCATTGTTCACTCTTTGACCAGTTCCTTACCACCATCCTTATCTTCTCCAATTAGGTAAGGAAATATCTGTGGTTTGAAAATAAATGCTTTGACATATAAACTAGATTAATGGAATTTTCTTTATCTAGAAAATAAATTATCTTAATAGAAATCCCTGCAAAGTTTCTCTTGCATCCTACAACTCTGTTAAATCCATGATAGATTTTATTCCATTTTCCATTTACCTCCAAGTCTGTTATCTTCAAGGATTTGTGTTAGAATTTGTACCTAAAGAGAGTAAATAAAATTTTTACATTTGCTGTAAATTTTCTCAAGGGTTGATTCATAGCAAACCTACAACAATAGAGAATGTCTTTGAAGACTAACAGTTTGCTTGCAGACTGAACAGACCCTGAGGTAAGATAACAGTTAAGACTTCTGTCATAACAATAGGCTTCTCTGTACCTATTGAAATATAGATGATCCTGTAACAAACTTTTAACTATTTAGGGATAAATAAATGCCTCTAAATTCTAGTAATGGCATTTAAAGGACTGCTTTTCACAGCACAGTGTCCCCAAGCACTGCACTGTGGTGATAATTCTGGGCCGACTCAGAATGGATCTGCTTGCCTTGGAATTTAGAATATGCTGGTTATGTTGAGTTCTTGAGGATGTTTTTTTGAAGGTTATGGCTGCGGGGATTCTCACTGCATGGAAATGAGACTCCTACACCTGAAGACGTGGAGTATGTATTATTTTCCACATCAGTTACCTTAGCGTGTAGTTGAGCAACCAGATCCCCTTTGCAAAAGCAGCATTATCTAGACAGTGATAAAAGGTGGAGGTTTTTTCCAAATGATGGCTTTGGCTTGATGAATAAACAGCACATCTCCCACTGATTTTCTTCATGTCTTTTGCTTGTTAAACAGCTACTCTTCAAAAAAAAACAAAAACAAACCAACGGTGCCTAGGCAGTGTTTTCAGCTTGGACTTTAAAGTCTAGAACTTTAAAGTCTATGTCTCAGTTACCAGTTTTTTCTCATTTGGATGAAAATTCACCAAGGTAATCCGTTAGAATAACAGCCTGTACCAACCTTCAAGAGACCTTTTGCATTTTATAAAGTACTGTAGCTTTATTATTGTTACGAGGACAAAGTCACCCACCAGGAGAAATTAATAATGCTGTTAGAACACTTCAGGGGCCGTTCTACCCTGCTCTGTGTATGCGTGTGACATTCCCATTAATACTAACAGAAGTTACATGTACTCAAAAGAAGAGCAGTTTTGGTGGCATAGATAAAAAGTTTGTTTGTTACGGTCATTTATAGAAAGAGTCAATGAGATTTTGCCAGAAAAATCACTACAGGCTACACTGAACCTGGAGGCTCAAGGCTGTGAAAGGCCACTGTTGCATTTCACCAGCCCAAGATGGGTCCTGGAAATGAACACAAACATGGGTTTCTGGTCCCTTGAGAGGTAACGCCTTGTAAAAGGTGCAGACATGAGGGAGACTAAGTGGAAACTCAACTCTGGCTTCACTCTTCTTGCCCATACCCTACAACAAAGAAAAAAGATTGTGTATTCAGTCTTTGTACGCTTTTCTGGGCCTGAAGTTCAGAGACTTATAAATCTCTTCTAGCCAATATTAGCTTTTCATTTTGCAAGGTATCTAAGGGCATAGTCAGATCAGAAGTGATTAAGCAGTGCATCTTAACAAGATACTGGTCTTTAGCTGAAATGTAGGTACCATACACACCTGTGGCCTGTGGAGATATGAAGTGAAGGAGCTTAAACAGGTACGAAGGCTGCGGTTGGGACTAGTAACTTTTAAAGATATATTAACTCTCTGATTTATAGTCCTCTGCCTCAGCCATAACCTGCGTTGTACCTGCTAAGTAGTGGCTATTTAGGGACATTGGGTGACCCAGCGCTAGCAGTGACTTCTTCATTTAGTGTATAAGCAGGTTTTATCTTTGTGAATGAAGTTTTGCAGAACTGGCTCTTTCCATGTAGATCTCTGTATTGAGTCATTGAAGACTTCTCAACAGTGGAATAGGAACACAAACATTTTGTCCACTCGCTGGAGTTGTGTTTCACTTCACGACAATCTATACTGACATGAGATTGCACAGATTGTTAAGGGTATTTAGACAAAAATGTATAAATTGTAGGAATCCAGTGTGCCTTCTGCTCTTTAATGTATGCGCTGGGTGAAGGTTTGGTAATCCCACTCATGGCTCTTGGCTATAGAGTCCTTATTTGTGTTCTCTGCAATTCAAGGTTGTGGGTGGATGCACTTTCTTCACTTTTTTTTTTTTTTTTTTTTTTAAATTTGAATCATCAGGGAGGTTTTTCACAGAAACACCTTCCAGTCAGGAAACTTCTTGCTGAGTCTTCTGAGTAGAGGGAAAGTTTGGTTCAGACATGAAAAAAAGCTAAGAGGGACAAGGTTCATCCAGTCCCACAAACGATCTCTACAGGGAGCCAGAAGAGTAACAAGGTAACGTTGGTGAGATAACTCTACCCCCAGATACTCCTCATTACTTATATAAAGGGTTATTCAATAGACTTTTCAAGGACAGTTGACCTGTAGCCTTCACAGGCCTGAGACCTCAGAGAGCCACAATAAATGGAAAAATAATTTTCATGCACCTTAATCTATAACACCATCTGTCAGCCACCATGAGAAAGAGATGAGAACATTGCAAAGTGGGAAAGGAGCATAAAAGATAACAAAAAATTAGGTACAGAGTCTGTTCGTCTGCTGTATAGGTGTATGCAGAACTACCCAAGCTCGTGCATTGAATGATTTTCCAGTTTACAGAAACATGATAATTTTTTCTTTACCACATTTTTCAACAAATACACCCATTGCTTAAAATTCACTAGAACAAGTGATTTGCAAGCAAAACTGTCAGCTGTTTGCTTACCCTTTAAATTAAGTGGCCCACAAAGTAATCTACTACAGTGGTAAAATCAATGTAAAATGCATTACTCTAAGTCCCAACAAAATAAAATAGGTGCTTTGTAAAACAGGGCTGGTATTCGCAGAACTAAACTCTGCTGTCACTTGGATTCATAGGAAACTCCTGGAGTCGATGAGTTCACGCAGGTCCAGAAGAACGCACACCGCTGTTCCCGAGTCTGTCTTTTGAAGATGTGCCTGCAGACAGCTGGAGGTATTAGCAAATCCATGAGGAATATTGCAGGAAGAGTACAGAAACCGTACTGCTGCTTTCAAAAACTTTTGCACGGTCTTTGGAAAGCAGTGGGAAAATGACTTCATTCTACTTCAGCCCATGGCTTTCACGGCCTATGGATTAGGCCCTACCCCTATAGAGAGCATAGGTGTCTAACAGTGGTTAGGAGTGAGCCGGTGGCTTGCTGGCAGTTGTTAACGCATATTCATTTGACAGAGACTGTGCAAGTTGTAATGTGACCGTGCTGAGCATCTAAATATGTATTTGAGGTCCTGTAAAGAAGAGGCCGTGGGGGTACTGTGCACCCTTAGCAGCCCAGATTGATTGGGGTGGGGGTGGGGGTGGGTGAAGGAATTGAGCTCTTCTCTCCGCATGGTGCTGTGTCCCTAGAGGTTTTCTCTGTATGTGCGCTAGAATTCGTTCTGACAGTAGGAGAATACAAACAATTCTGAAGGGGATGTGAATTCTTGCAGCAAGGGCTAAAAAGAGCGTTTTTTTTTGTCACTTACAGTAAAGCAGACAAGGTAGTATATCCCCCAGGACACTAATGAGCCACCTGATAACACCAAGTGCACACCTGACCTCTTGACACGCGAAACGAAGATGACAGATGTACTGTCAAAATACAAATCTATCAACTTCATCATGTAAATCTACCCACAGATGCTTTACAGTAGAGATCTGAGGGGAAACAAACATTTTAACTTACAGAGTAACCTTGTAAACAGGAACTTTTTACAAAAGACTCCGGTTAATAATTTATGAATTGTAACAGTGTCATGAGAAAAAGATATGAAGCATTGATTTTTGGCATTGAATGACAACAAAGACAATCCCCCAGTTTCCACAGTAATGATGCACTCACTGTTCTAGTGTTGGGGTGTATTGATATTCATAATGCATTTGCATAAAATCCTGTCTCTCATCTTTTATATTATTCATTTTGTGCTCTCCATCTCTTTCCCAAATGTGTTGAGTTGCTCCCTTAAACACACAGACTTCTATTCTGCGAGTGGGAAGCTTCACAGAGTCACTTCAGGGCAATGATTTTTGCTCTTTAATTAGGTTTGTAAAGAGTTTGGTACTTAGAGCAGGAATTAATTTTTTTTTTCTTGTTTATAAGTAATTTATCGTGACCTCTCCAAATGATAGCGCTTGCCCTGTGTGAAGACAGTTAATTTTCTAAGATGTGACAAGCATAGTTTTTAATTAGATTGGGGTAATCATGTCAAAAAAGGAACTTTCTTTTATGAAGCACACGGATATTTGCATTCTTTCAGCAAAAAGTGTTGTTTTTTTTTTTTTCCTCCCATGATTGAAAATTAAGCCTAGCAAAAAAACTCCAGATCTGGAGTGCTGGAGTTCATGCAAGAGGAAAACTTTTGAGCTGGTTTATAGTATCTTTCAGGACTCTGTTCACAGAGCTGCATTTATGGTACAATATGTTTATCTATGATGAATTTATCAATATTTTAGCTCTCATTTTAGAAAGGTTCTATCCAAATATCTGTAAATAGTTTTTGCAGAGAAAGCCTCGAACCGTGGGTAGTGTATAGCTCTGATTTTAACCGTTGTGTCTTTGCTCCCTTGTGCCCTTGTCCTTTCTCCATTTACTCACCCACCAAGTTACCTTCCTCACCACAACAGGTTGTCTTCCAGGAAGGTCATAAAGACCTTCAGAAAGGTCCTTCATTAAGTTCTTCATCCTGGGTTCCTTTCATGACCAGCAGTGATGAGGAATGGAGAGCTGTGAGTCAGCAGTGGGCAAGCGACTGACTGCCGAGACAGAAATCTTTTTAGTGCAACTGCTGTGGCCCCCAGCACACCAAGGTGAGTCCAGCACATCAACTGCTCATGGGTCTGGCCACTCCTTCTTTCCCAAGGTTTTGCCTCCCAAGTTTTGCCCTTCTGCTCCACCACCGAGAACATCACACACTGGCAAGGGCAGAGGAGCGAAAAGCAGACGTGTTCAGAAGAGCAGGGGGAACAGGAGAAGCTGTAGAAATTGATGGCCTTGAGCTGGGTGCAAACGGAAAGTTGTAGCTTTTGGCCACATCAGAAACAGCCATCCACCACATCAAAGCAAGGCTCTGGCATTGAGCAATGATGTGACAAGTTCAGTCCCTTTTGGGCTTTTGGGAGAAGGCCCTGATGGCCATGAAATGGGAAGGCTGGCTGGGCTGTGTGGGGAGGTTGTGCTGTGTTGTGTTGACACAATTTCATGAGTGAAATCTTGGTTTATCCATCCAAGCATCCCGTTGGATTTCTGTAGTCACGGCAGGTAACAGGAGTGGGGTTTTCAACATGATCTAAAAACCCCATAAGCACCATTGAAGATATTTTAGCTAATAGTTCTGATGAGGCTATTTCAGTCTGTCAAATCAAATCAGATTTTGCTTCTCCTTTAGAGATGTATGTTTGTAGACCTGTGGTTTAATGGACTGATGGCAATTTTAGAGATGCTACAGTCTGCTGAATTGCTACAGGTACATTGATGGGTTAGACCCTATAGGCCTATTCCAATCCATTAATGTTCACCATGTCAAGGATATTTCAACAGAGTTATGTTCCTGAGTCATTGATCAGGTGATCCATAGGTACGTAGAATTATGTTCTGTCAGACAAACTCTGAAACTGAGGCAGGAACATTTTCTGTACTCTCCAACAATATTTTTTTTTTACCTTAGGAGGGTCTCAATTCAAGGATTGCTTTGGGGATTCCAGAGGGTTTTTTTAGTGCAGGAATGACATTATTGAGCCTGCCAAAGGTGTTCTCCCCACTCAATAAATAGCTATATAAATGAATAAGTAGCCTCTGAAATTACAAACGAAGTTCTTTCCTTTCTTAATGTTTTCTACCACAGCACAGTGCTTTCTGGGGGATGATTCGTTATATCCTCAACTCTAGGAAAAATCAGTATTTGATGAATAACAAAGGCAGTCCTTTATATTTCTTTCTCTCTGTCAAGTCCACAAATGTCCTGATCTGCATCATGGGGATCAGCTCTCAGTTGATCTCGGGAGTGGCCAAGCAGGGACTAGGAGAGAGGCTCGCCTGCTTGTGACAAATGCCGGATTTGGTTCCGCTGTTGGTCAGAGTTCTGCGATGGAGGCTCTGTTTGAGATCCTGTTACATACAAAGAATGACAAGATGGTTGAATAACTGCAGATAGTCTCTTAAATGCAGTGGATATCCTACTGTGCATGTTTATCAATAGAAATTCTGCATGAATGGTGGAGCCCAAAGGTTTTCAGTCAATGTCTGAAAGCAACTGCATCCCTCTCTGCTTTTCTGCCTGTGACGGTGAGGGGTGAGAAGTTGAGGCTGTTCCCATTCTGTCCCCAAGGCATAGGTCCAAGGGAGAAGCCAGACCGTAGTAGTGTTTGCCTAGTGTGGATTCCTGTAGCCCGCCTGCCTACAACTCTCAGTCTGCTGTGTAGTAAGTAGGTAATGTAAGATGTAAGAAGCTTTGCCAACTTGTCTATCAAATATTGACTGTGTGCAGCTACTGTGAGGCATTATAGGATATGCAGTGGAAAACTTGGCTGGGTGGTAAAAGCTACATCTATACTCATTCCACCCACGGTGTAGATCCAAATTTTCCTCGCTTCTGTTCTCTTTTCCCTTCCCTTTCTTATATCCAAACTGTGTATAAACACACATTCAAAAGGCAATGAAGAGATACTCGTTAAAGCCTCCTGTGCTGTTGTTGCATGGGCAGAATTTGATGAGAGCCGTTTTTCCTTTCAAAACAGCTTATTTTGTTCTTCAGGAACATTTACGGTATTGTGCAGCGGGGGAAGCTCTTCGTAACAGCATTTGGTTCTTACAGACAGGTGCTGCAGCATGGTTTCCCATAAAGGACGGGCTTGAGGTTTGCCAACTGCTCCACAGCTGCAACCAGATGCCATTCAGACACAACAGAGCCATCCCAGGGGCGCACGGGAGGCCATGGGCTTGCTGCTGCTGCTCCCACATACGTGGGACTGTGGAGATCACATCCAGTCACTGTGGAAATCCATAAAAGGATTTCCTTTTGTGAAGCAGGGAAGGATTTTACATTCTAATGCCGCAGCGTGCGTGGCACAGCATAACTTGGGTTATCGCTTTTGCTGTTCGCCCTCTTTGCAGTTCCTGTTGGGACTGGTTTGGATCAGTGGTAAATGTGCGCTGAAGGCAGGCAGGCTGGCTGGCATATAATGGTGAGCCCGGTGTCAGGAGGGAGGCAGAGGTGGAGGTTTTCCAATGGCAGAGCGATCAGCTGCTGGCTTTAATCAGTCTCCAGCACTGGCTTTGCCAGTTGGATGCTGCAAAGGATCAAGGAGTATCCCATATTCACCAGTACTTTGCTCATCTGCATGGCAGGGAAGTACCGAAGGCACAACGTTGTGCTCCCATCAGGTTGCAGTAAGGAAGAGACAGACAACGCCAGATGAGCAGCTGTGAATCTAAATGCTCCTTCGGTCCTTTATCCCCCTCCCCCGTGTTTCTAAATTAGCTCAATCTTCAGCGGGAGATTGGAGTTGTGTTAACTGAAGGCAAAATGGCATATTTTATTATGTATTATGAACAGAAGCAACCCTTTTATTTTCATTTTACTAAATGAAATGATGGCTTTGCAGAGATGTTACTTTAAGACGTATTACTGAAAATCTGAAATTCATTTATTTAGCTCTATAGGCCAACACGAACTTTTCTTACTTTGTGGGGTTTTTTTTGTTTCTGCAGCCCAAGGAGACAGTCTTCTGTGGCCCTGCAGATGTCTCTGCAAATCTTAATAAATCCTTAAACTTCAGTTAATGTCTTATGTATATTAGTCACATGTGAATTTAATCACCATTATGAGAGCCTACCATGGGTCATGGTCGCAAAAACCATTTCCCTTGGAAATAATTACCCTCAGCTGCAGTATAATGTGTTAATAGAATTGCTTTAAAGCAGGATAGCAGCCCTATTAACACTTGTCACTGCTCTGTGTATTTTCAGTATGTCTTTCTCTTCTATTGTGTACCATTAGAATGGAAATGGCTTGGATGCAGTAAAGAGTCTGGTACACACTGGCAGCTGTGAGCAATGAAGTGACAAGTGATTTATTCAAAAGGAGACATCTAGCACTCCAAAGGAGGTTGTTTCCTAGACATACCTGGTCCAGCTCCACAGCCCTGCTGCGGAGAATACTCGGGTGAAGTGCTCTGTTTAACTGCTCTTTTGCTGGCTGCTGCTTGGTGTTTGTAAGAGCTGCTGAACCAGGCTGTATATATATGCACATGCCAGTAACAGTCTACGGTGAGCTTCTCTTTGTATAAAATGACCTCAAAATCAGAAAATGGAACAGAATTGTGAGCAGGAGATTTCTCAAACCCGCAGGAGAGTGTGCAGGCGCTTCTCAGTCTCCGTCTGCCCCGGTAATCCTGGACCTGCCTGTGCAGCATGGGGCTGCTCCGGCTGCTTGGCGAGAGGGCGTCCTTCCCATCCCTACACCAGGTGGCAAAGGGCTGTGCTGGTCAGCTTTGGGTTAGACTCCTTCAGATGGAGAAAGCAACTGACCCCTGTGTCCTCCACCCTGTGAAAGAAGTAAGCGATGAGCACTATGAGAGGTGCAAGGGAAGGGGAGAATTTGCAAATAATTCGGCTGGGTGATGGTTACATGCAGAAACAGCATTTATTTTCCATGGCATCAGCAATCTTCCTTCACTAAACACTCCGTTCATTACATTAAATTTGAAGCAATTGTAGAAAATACGTGACTATAGTTCAGTATATTTTTGCATTGCTTTGCTTTTGCAATTAACTTGTTGGCATAAAAGTCATTATCTGATGACATCTGGGAACAAAAGAAATATGTTGTCTGGGGCAAAGGATTTCCACCCATCTTTGAAAGAGCCATTAAGACAAACACTTATCTGATTTTGTGCAAACAACCTGATCGCTTTTTTGGCAATTTAAGTCAGCTGGCATCATCACCGTGCTTCAGACTCCATCCCAATGCCAAAGGTTGATAAGTAATAAATGCTCAAGTCAAACCTGACCTAATGCAGGCCTCCCAGAGCTTAGAAAAAGCTCACAATATTTCAGCCACAGCAGGTGCATTCTGTAATCTTTTATTAAAAACTCCTGCCACTCCCCCCTCAACATGCGATGGGGTCTTATGCAGATTAAATCTGACATGCTATGAAGTCACTACAACCTTTTCCTTACTCCTAATTAAAGGAAAGAAAGCCAAAAAAAGGATGAAGTACTTCTAAGCAGAAATGTGAGGCAGGCGGGCAGAAATGATCGTGTCGTGTTTGGCAATCAATAGGCCTGAGGTTCACAAGATGGGGAAGGTGCTTGACCTACTGTTCTGCCTGGGTGTGCGTTGAAATTAAAACGTAGGCTTTCTGTGAAAGGGAACTGACATTGTTTAATTAAAAGCCTCTCTTCTGTTCTACCTGGACTTCTAATTCCAGCGCAATGTGTGGGTACACGGTGCTTTGTCTTCTCAGGGTATAATTAGACTTAGAAATGCAGCTGTCCTGTTTACAGTGTAAATCCCCCTAATGATAAATGGAGTAGACTTGCAGAGAAACCCTGACGGTACTTCAGACAGGGAGAGTGGATGATCTTTGCAAATAGCTGGTAGGTAGAAAGTAAATCATTATCTGCTAATAAGCCTCTGATTGCCGGGTGTTTTATACTGTGGAAGATTAGAAAACTTGACTTTGCTTGATATTAGTCCTGGCTGCAGAGCTGGAGCACGAACAGGGAGTGACTGGTTTGTTTATGGGTAAGATTCTGACCTTGCATCTTGAGAATCTCTTTGAGAGTTCTTGCAATGCTAGAAGCTTTTGGTGGCAAAAAAGCCTTAGAAATGGCTGGTCACAAGTAATGTGGGGAGCGGGTTTAGCGTGCTCTGTTCTGAAAGCAGCCAGCAACCTCAATCAGATGAGTGGCACTGCCTAAGTGCTCCATAGCCAAATAACAGGAGACCCCTGTGTCCCCAAAAGCCCATGGAATCAGGAGATGGAGTCGATCAGGGCTGGGAATGAGGACACGCTTTTACCATCCTTCGCAGGTGTGGATCTGGTTCCCGAGGAGAGCGGAGCACGCCAACTGCGGTCCCCGACTTCTGCTGAGACAGAACTGGGAGACAAGGAGGGGGAGGTCATTTCAGCTGTCAGCTTTCAGAGACCAGAGACTGCTCTGTGGGGAAGAGATGAGGAGCATATGGTGTCGTGGGAGGAGGTGACAGTGGTGCTGAAGAGCATGAAATATAATGAGAGTTAAACTTTTGGTAGGGTGCCAAATTTGGGACCTGCAGTGGCAGAGGGCAGGAACTGGTGAGAGCATGGCTGCGCGTGCAAAGGAGAATCAAAGCGTATAAGGATGGGAACTGCAAACAGGGGTGAGTCTTGGGAGAAAAATTAGCTTCTATCATGCGTGTACTTCTCATGGCATATGTCAGCCTGGAGGCCACCGGAGTTACGATGTGAATTAGAGGAGCATTTTGAAAGATGGACAATCTATGCCCATATGTTGCTCTCCAGAGGAATAAAACTGGGGGCCTCTGCAGATTACTCTCTAGCTCTAATTTTGATTCAGGAGGGAAGAGGAGGTATTTGTCTGGCGCACAAGACTGTGAACATAGAGTCCTGGGAAGAAGGAGAGGCCATGGGAGGAGGGAGATGAGCCTGGGGGACTCACTGGGACCACAGGAGTGAGACATGAGCAGCTCCAGGAGAAGCAAATGGGGAGGAGGCAACTGGTGAGGAGTTCTTTCAACAGGACTGAATCCTATTTCCCTTTGCTCCTTGCTGCTTCAGCTATGCAGGATCCATTGGATTGTATTCCCTTTGTTATGTAGTTATGCCATATTTTCATTGTGGTGCAGCCGTTGCACAAAATAACTTTCTCTGTAATGTCTGATGCTGGTCCCAGGTGTGTTTAACTCACCAAGGAGACAACTTAGGAAACTCTTCATCAGCATGTTCCCTGACCATGGTCAAGAACTTCTGGGCCCCCGAAGATCTGCTAAAGGAATTGTTCCAAGTGGCTTACAGTTTCTTGTCGAGACTGTGTGTCTGCTACAGCTCAATGGGGATTCTTTTCCTACTCTATGTGAAATTCAAGTTTTGACAAATATTTTTGTCTCAAATTAAGGCAGAAAACCAAAACCTCAGTGATTTTCATTCATCAGCTTAGGGAATTTCAGAGGAGGGAACTGGTTCCATTGAAAATATGCATTTCAGTAAATTGTGATTGCTGCACTTTGAGTTTAGACTTGTTTAAATTTAAAAGAAGTATTTCTTGATCATTATAAATTTCAAAGGAAGAAAGTGATTCTATATGATATGTAGTCTGTTTCAAGTAAAAAAGTAATTTATATTAGAATTTTTTTTTCCAATTATCCTTCATCTATAAAATGTTTTGATTCAGGTGAAATAGCATCTTCTGATATGTTTCCTCCAAAAATTCCCAGCCTGTTTTCCTTATGATCTAACTGACGGCACTCTTCAATAGCTTTTTGCCGATATGTTGTTTTACGTATAATTATAATGGAATTATGTTCAAAGAAAAAAGTTTTTTTTTGTAATGAAAATAACCTCAAGAGGGATAAAAATGGATGCAGAGCTGTAAATGAAATGCTCTGCAAAAAGTGAAAGTTGCACTGCAAGTAAATCCATGCTCCCCTTTCAGGTCTGAGATGGTAATAAATTGAACACAGCATTACACAGACAGTGTCAGATATAAAATATATTAATCTTGTCAGAGAGTGTACTAACTCTCCCAGATTTATCATCAGGTGCACTTAAGTGCTGTTCTTCTCATTAATCTTGATTTACAAACAGTAGCCCTCAGAAGAAGGGGTCGGAAGAGACACGAGAATCATAGACGTGTCACTTGGATAACTCACCTTCCCCAGCTACCCTGGGCCTTTCAATGACATCTTTCCATCTTTAATTACTGAAAGGTCTTTAATCTTGTCTGTTTAAGGGCAGGATATGATGAATGTGTGGGGTTGCCTTTGCTACTCAGAGTGTGTTTTTAACAACTGATGCCATGGAGGTTGGTGGGAACAGCAAGATAATCGCCTCTACCGCTAGCAGGACTGGATGCTGAGAAAGTTCGGTGAGAGAGGGATGTTCTGGGAAGGGGAACAAAATGGGAGGAGAATGGTTGAGGCTAGCAAAAGCAGCCTTGTGAAAAAATGCAGTTCCTGAAGAAACTGCATGTTGAAGTTGGCTCAACACACGTACCACGTGTCCATCTACAAAGGACTGTCCCTTTGTAATTCTTAAAACTATGGGGAGCTGGAAAATCAAACTTGTTTCAATGCAAATAATCCTGGTACTTCCACTAGTTGCTACTGGAGACAAATCAGTCTTCCTGCATGCTGGTATAGGTAGGATAACATCACCCTGGAGACTTGTCAAGGTGGTTGAGCTGGAGGAGGAGTAAATAACAAGCTTCCCAAATCTACTTGTAATTCATAAGAGGAATGAACAAAAGAATTCACATGAGGAAGCTGCAGAACCTCCAGATGTGAGACGGTAATTTTTAACTTCCTCTCTGATACGTTGTGTCATCAAAAAAAATTGTCAAGGATGGATTGAAGCACAAGACTAAATTGCGTTCAGGGCATTCTTCGTACTCTTGCTTTTGTGTACTTTCTCTAAGGGTATTTAAATTGCTGGAGCATCTGTACATTGTGGGCAAGTTCAGTGGCAGTGTTAAATCTCTAATGGGCTTTGTAGAGCCTCTTCCAGTTCTTCACAAAGGAATAGAAACTCATGACAGTTGATATGATGAGGAAGTTGTAATGAGTTTTGCAATGAAACAGTTATCTGAGTTGTGAATTCAAATTAAGAAGTAAATCCGCCTTAAAGGAATTATGCCTGAAATGTACCAGAATCTGTATTTGCCTGATCTCCACTAGAAAAATACTCCTAGCTATTGATAAAAAGGGCCTGTTTTCTTCACAGCTCTCCTACATGCTTTGTTCTGAGCTTTAAGACCTCTCAAAGGAGCACAGTTGCCATGGGGGTTCATGGATGAAAATTCAGACTTTGATGTGGTCGGGTCTTGAGACACTAATTGCTCTGAAAAGTAGGACTGGGGCCTTAAGTTGGCATCAGATGTTGACTGGGAGCTATGGGAAAGACTTGAGTGCAAACCAGATATGCCCTTGGCAACATAAGCCATAGTAAAAGCAGTTGTTCCCCATTCCCAACCAGCTGGAGCTGGTGTACAGTTCCCACAGTGAGCTTCAAAACACGTTGAGTTATTATAATCCAGCCCAGAGGTGACAAATTCATGGATTACTGATGCCACCTAAGCAGCCAAACTTTGCAAGGTGTCAGACCCAAGGCACAGCTTTGACAAACGTGGGCAGCCTGCTTTTCCACAGAGGGGCAGACGATGTTTCGATGAGCTGTTTAAAGAAATCTTCCTTCTCATCCTGCATTTTGGCTGTGTTTGGATTCATTCACTTCAGCCTTGCTTGGATTCAGTTCAAGCCATCTGCTCCTCTCCAAGAGCTATTTTACTGGAGGTGTTCTGGCGTGCTGTTAGTGTCAACGGTTGTATCCGTAGAGAGTGAGGACACTGACTGTCGTCCACAGACTGTTGGTAACCAAGCCTGCAGCACCTCTCTGCCTCTCCCAGTCATCTTGCTTAATTTAGAGGAGAGATTATGTGGATGCCTATGGGCTGTTCAAGGAAGGGAGAACAGAACCTGTCTCCACTCTTAGATTTGCTGGACACCAGTGATAGCACCTATGTTGGGGATGAACTTCTGGTACATACTGTTATTGTGTACTGTTTTATCAGTCTTTGTATTAAAGGCTGCAGACTGATTCAGGAGGGTAAAGATGGTGGTGTTCATGAGGACATCTTTGGGTGTCAGCAGAGCTGTCCATGTTGTTCCATGGGCTATATCCCTCTCTGTGATATACAGGATGTTGGCCAATGGGATACTGCTGGCAGGCAGGAGGGAGGTGGTAAGAGAAGAACACATGTAAGAACCTTCAAGGTCAAGGATCAGCTTTTGAAAACCTCGAAGAAACTATTTATTGTTGAAAGAAGTGCTTTGAAGACTTGCTTTTTTGAATATGTATTTTGAATCCTGGCTTTTTTTGGAAAATGGTATTGTTTACTTCTGTTTGTCATAGGGCATTTTTATTCTTCACTGCTGTTATCAGGCAGGAAAGTCATCAATCTCTTTCACGTATAATGACTCTAATTTTTTTTTTTTTTTTTTTTTTCAGAACTTGTAATGATCTGGCATGTGTGATGGGCTGAACTTAGCTGGAGCAGAGAAACATAAACATCAGTTTGCTTGTAGATGAAGGTTTCTTTTCCAGGAAGAGCCATGTGTACACGATTAATAAGCTGACTCTTCTCCACAACTATTTGTTTTGCTGGCTTATAGATTTATAGAGTGACCTTCTTGGTAGGTATAGAGGGAAAAGATGGGGTGAGGCTACCTAAACAGTAGCAGATAATACGTAATGAATTTCTTTCCAGTTGGTTTGCTTGCCTAGGACAAGTTGAGGCTTCTTTGCAAGGCAAGCCAGTTTCAGTTGTTCTCAACCTTGCTGGTGTGTAGTTTAATGTCTGATCTCTCTTCCCATTCGTTGGTAATTATTCTGATGGTGTGCTATATTTGTAGTGCTTCCGCAGTATGAGATTTCCAATTTCGTATTGAAAATATGTTGCAAAATATGTCTGCCTCATAAGAAAACCCAGATGATAACATGGTTTTCAAAATAGGAATTGAGTTTATGCATTTTCCTATAGCTGAATGTCTCTATGTGAAGTTTCCACATGGTGGTAGGCAATTGATCTGTAATTTCTTTGAGACAGTCAGAAGGCTTTCTATTTGAAGGAGAATATGCTGTTGATCATCTTATTTTCCAGCTCGTTGTCTGGGTTTTGGAGTTTTTTTCTCTTCTTTTTTTTTTTTTTTTTTTTTTTTTAAATTTTAAATTCTGCTTATTCAATGCAGGAATGCTTTCTGCATCTGAAACTGAAAAATAGCTAACCTCTCCTCTTTGTTTGTCTGGTACATACTAAGATATATCCTGAAGTGTGAATTAAGGCTTTTTGATGAGAAGGAGCAAAGGTGAAGGAGCTATCTTTTTCAAGAGTCAAAAGCATCGTTGAATCAGGTCTCAGTGATGCAATCACGACTAAACACAACAACCAAACTGACATCCTGTTGAGTTTGACTGGTTTTTTTGGCATCTGATCTTGCAGTCAGCTGCTAGAACATGAGGCTTTCTTTCCCTGCCTTCCCTTTTGTTTAATGGTGTTGCAGAATGAGCAACTGGCTTCAGAACTGATTCAACAGATGGCACAGTTGCAAGAAATATTTTCTGTGGGTTGAGAAGGTTTAGGGCAACGGTATTCCAGAAACTTCATCCTGATGGCTTCCAGTTCCTCAGCCCTGGAGGGGCTGGCTTGTCTCTGCTCTACTGGACTCTATATAAGGAGATTTGCATTTGTTCCTTAGCTGGGTGCAACTAGTTTGACAAACTAAAGTTTACTTCAAAGGGTTGGATGTTCTTGTAAGGTGACAGCCAAATGCCCTAAGACCTTCCTCCCACTGATGTCACCGAGTCCAGAGTTGTGGTTGGGAAGGAGATGGCCATCTGTGGTTAGGAAAAAAAAATATTCAATGAAGCACCATCGCACGCTAAGCTAGCAAGTGTTGGTAGTAACTGCAAATGCACCATCCTTGGTGCTTAGATCTACCAGTGTTTTGCTGCCTATTGCATGAGTGACACTCATAGTGAGATGTAATAGCAGGTTTTCAAGTCAAAAATGTACTGTTTTTTTAAAATATGTAAAGCATAAATTAGCACATATAATGAAAAGCTGAATGATTTTTATCCCCAAGAACCGCTGCTCAGAATGTTTCTTTGTTTTGTCAGATTGGAAAGGCATCAAATTGTTTTATTCATTATTTCTCCCCATAGGATACTTTCCAACTTCGTGTGTGTTTTGCATTGTATAGTTTGGAATCTTTTCAGATTGGAAAGAGCAGACAAAGAGACTCCCAATTTGTTTTGACATTGCCTTGTGTATTTTATACACTGGCTTAATGCAAACACCACCCCCTAACACCCCCCAATAATAATGATCTTTAATCTGATTCACTCCATGGAGCTAGAATTTATATAAAAACCCATGCAAGGCCCAAGCCATGCAAATAATAATAATAAAAAAAAATCACGTCTAAATATAAGTGCAGCAGGATTCACTCCTGGAGATTCTCAGAATAGCTTAAACAAGATTTTACATGAATACTTATAGTCCTCTGTTGGGACTGGGGGAATAGGCTGGGTAACATTTTGCAGTGCCCCTGTGGGTCTGTCTTCTGTAATTCTGTAATTCAGTGCTTTAAATTTATTCCCAAATATGGAAGGATTGTTTTTATAAGAAAGGCTTAGTAACACTACAGCTTACTTGGTCAGAGAAGCATGAAGACAGGATAAAGAGAAATACATCTAGGCCCGGAGGTTTCCCATGAGTTTCAGCAGGACCTGGATTATGCTCAAGATGGAGAAGGACTAACACAAAGGCTGCGCTGGATTTATGGGTATAGTTCCCCAACAGCAGATTTGCTGCTCAAGGTCAGCACCCATGAAGTGTATGTATATAGTGATGTTATAAAGGAGCAAGCTATAAAACCCTAAAAAGTACAGCAGGCTGAGGAGATGTTGGGTGGATTACTAGTTTGGTGGACTCATGAGACCAAAGCAGCCTAACAGCAGCTGATCAAATAAGTGCTGGTGGCTAATGAGGGCTCCCAAAGCGCAGAACTGCTAATACTCCAAGGAGACCACTCCTTGGGTAGGAGCCATTGCTTCTTGCTACCTTCGAAGGCTAAGAACAGGCTAAGTTACTCCTAAATGGTGGATAACACTGCTGATCCAAAAGCTGTGTGCTCGCTCTATCCTTGCAAAGCTGTGCAATTTCCACCGGAGCTACGTAATCCCCAGTGTGAGTGAGCATATGTTATGAAGTTTTGGAAAGGCCGAGGATAACATCCCATATGACAGCAGTCTTGGCGAGTGTGGTGGGTTTGGCTGGGATAGGGTTAATTTTCTTCATAGTACCTGGTATGGGGCTATGGTTTGGATTTGTGCTGGAAGCAGTGTTGATAACACAGGGGTGTTTTGGTTATTGCCGAGCAGGGCTTACACAGAGCCAAGGCCATTTCTGCCTCTCACCCCACCCCACCAGCGAGCGGCTGGGGGGCACAAGGAGGTGGGGGGATACAGCTGGGACAGCTGACCCCAACTGGGGGGTATCCCACACCGTATGACATCATGCTCAGCACACAGAGCTGGGGGAAGAAGGAGGAAGGGGGGGATGATGGGTCGAGTCCCCTTCCCTGGAGGTATTTAAAAGATGGGTAGATGAGGTTCTTAGGGACATGGTTTAGTGGTGGGATGGCAGGGTTAGGTTAACGGTTGGACTTGATGATCTAAAGGTCTTTTCCAACCTAGACAATTCTATGATTCTATTCTATGATTCTGTGTTTGGAGTGATGGTGTTTGTCTTCCCAAGCACCATTACGCGTGATGGAGCCCTGCTGTCCTGGGGATGGCTGAGCACCTGCCTGCCCATGGGAGGAGGGTATGAATTCCTTGTTTTGCTTTGCTTGCGTGCGCAGCTTTTGCTTTACCTGTTAAACTGCCTTTATCTCAACCTGTGAATTTTCTCACTTTTACTCTCCTGATTCTCTCCCCTATCCCTCTGGGGGCTGAGCGAGCGGCTGTGTGGGGCTGAGTTGCCAGCTGGGGTTAAACCATGACAGTGAGCTGTAACCATCAGTGCTGGGAAATTTCATGCTCCCGCAGGCAGAAAGCAGAGTGGGGAGAGGAGAAGGTGCAGTGGGTTTTCGCTTTGTTTCTTGCTATCGGTAGGGAAAAAGGACTGGGTACATTGAATGCTCAGCACCATCCTTTGCACCTGTAGGTGGATGGGAGGAAGCCAAGTGTTCCTGATTCCTGTGCTGGATGAAGGTGGTGTATGCTGAGCATTTCCATGCACATTTTGTTCCTCACCCCTTGGAGAAACTGGTTGAGTTTGTCAGATAGAAGATATTACACCAAGAGATGGCTTTACTGTCTCCAGTAATTCCTCGGTACAGGTTTTATTGCAGTGAAAGCGTGGCGTGCCTTGCTGACTAATTTGATGGAACGAGCTTTGCGAAAACAGATTAAATTATTTTCCATTCACCTAAGGAAGGGATAATTAGCTGGGAACTGAACAGACAGGACCAAGTTGCGAATAGGGTGCTATCAGATGCTGCCTGATCGTGTTACTCCAAGGTCTTCTGTCACAAATTAGGATGTTCTATTTGCAGTGGATGGGTCTTCATGCACATTGTGCTCAGAATTGCATTTTTCCCTGATTTACTCTTCAAATCCTCTGGTGCAGAGATTTCCAGGCTGCTCTGGACTCAGAGGAACTGTGCTATCTCCAAAAGGAGTTCACAGAGGAAAAGGCAGCTTTCCCAGACTCCAGGAACACAAGATTTGCCTTCACTGAGTTTGGAAAAAAAAGCAGGCTCTCCTTTGTACCTCATGGAGCTGCTTACTCAGAACCAAAATTAATTATTTAATCCTCTGTTTCATAGAATCATAGAATCATAGAATGTTTTGGGTTGGAAGGGACCCCTAGAGTCATCTAGTCCAACCCCCCTGCAGTGAGCAGGGACACCACTAACTAGATCAGGTTGCTCAGAGCCCCATCCAACCTGGCCCTGAATGTTCCCAGGGATGGGGCCTCCACCACCTCTCTGGGCAACCCCTTCCAGTGTTTCACCACCCTCGTTGTAAAGAATTTCCTCCTTATATCCAGTCTAAACTTACCCTGCTTCAGTTTAAAACCATTACCCCTTGTCCTGTCACAGCTGGCCCTACTAAAAAGATTCTCCCCATCTTTCCTATAGGCCCCCTTTAGATACTGAAAGGCCGTAATCGGGTCTCCCACAGCCTTCTCTTCTCCAGACTGAACAACCCCAACTCCCTCAGCCTGTCCTCATAAGAGACGTGCTCCAGCCCTCGGATCATTTTAGTAGCCCTCCTCTGGACCCGCTCCAACAGTTCCATGTCCTTGTGCTGAGGGCTCCAGAGCTGGACGCAGTATTCTAGGTGAGGTCTCACCAGAGCAGAGTAGAGGGGCAGAATCACCTCCTTCGACCTGCTGGCCACGCTTCTCCTGATGCAGCCCAGGGTACGGTTGGCCTTCTGGGCTGCCATCGCACATTGCCGGCTCATGTCCAGCTTTTCATCCACCAGCACCCCCAAGTCCCTCTCGGCAGGGCTGCTCTCGATCCTTTCTTCCCCCTGCCTGTACTGATACTGGGGGTTACCCCGACCCAGGTGCAGGACCTTGCACTTGGCCTTGTTGAACCTCATGAGGTTCACACAGGCCCACCTCTCCAGCCTGTCCAGGTCTCTCGGGATGACATCCCGTCCTTCTGGTGTGTCAACCGCACCACTCAGTTTGGTGTCGTCCGCAAACTTGCTGAGGGTGCATTCGATCTTGCTGTCTAAGTTCATTGATGAATATATTGAACAGCACTGGTCCCAGTACGGACCCCTGAGGGACACCACTTGTCACCGGTCTCCATCCGGACATCGAGCCATTGATCACTACCCTCTGGATGTGGCCATCCAGCCAGTTCCTTATCCACCGAACAGTCCACCCATCAAATCCATAGCTCTCCAATTTAGAGAGAAGGATGTTGTGGGGGACCGTGTCAAAGGCTTTGCAGAAGTCCAGATAGATGACATCCATTGGTTTTCCCTTGTCCACTGATGCTGTCACACCATCATAGAAAGACACTAGGTTCGTCAGGCAGGACTTGCCCTTGGTGAAGCCATGCTGGCTGTCTCGAATTATCTCCCTGGCCTCCATGTGCCTTAGCATAGCTTCTAGGAGGATCTGTTCCATGATCTTCCCAGGCACAGAGGTGAGGCTGACAGGTCGGTAGTTCCCAGGGTCTTCCTTTCTACCCTTTTTGAAAATGGGCACAATGTTTCCCTTTTTCCAGTCACCAGGGACTTCACCTGACTGCCATGACTTTTCAAATATCATGGAGAGTGGCTTGGCGACTACATCGGCCAATTCCCTCAGGACTCTGGGATGCATCTCATCAGGTCCCATGGACTTATGTGCATTCAGGTTCCTCAGGTGGTCACGAACCTGATCTTCTCCTACAGCAGGAAGGGTTTTGCCCTCCCGGTCCCCCTCATGCCATCCATCAATTCGGGTGGGGTGAGGAGAGAGGTTCCCAGTGAAGACTGAGGCAAAAAAGTTGTCGAGTACCTCAGCCTTCTCCTCATCTGCTGTTACCAGCTTGCCAGTCTCGCTCATCAGCGGGGGTACGCTTTCTTTAACCATCCTTTTCCGGCTGATATACCTGTAGAAACCCTTCTTGTTATTCTTTGCATCCCTAGCCAAGTTTAGCTCCAGCTGAGCCTTGGCTTTCCTGACCCCATTCCTACACAACCGGACCGCATCTCTATACTCTTCCCAGGATGCCTGTCCCTGCTTCCACTGCCTGTGCAGTTCCCTCTTCCTCCTTAGTTTGACCAGCATCTCTCGTCTCAGCCATGCCGGTCTCTTCCCTTCTTTACCCGATTTCTTACACCTGGGGATCGAGAGCTCTTGCGCTCTGTGGATCACATCCTTAAAGATCTGCCAGCTCTGTTCTGTTCCCCTGTCCCTGAGGACCGTTTCCCAGGGAGTCCTTCCGACTATCTCCTTGAGGAGCTGGAAGTTTGCTTTTCTAAAATTCAGGGTCCTGACTATACCCTTCAGTCTTTCCATTTCCCTCAGGAGCGTGAGCTCTACCAGTGCATGATCGCTGCAACCCAAGCTGCCTCCGATCTTGACATTTCCGACGAGCTCACTTGCATTGGTGACCACCTGGTCCAGTATCGCATCCCCTCGGGTAGGGGTGTCTATTACCTGGCTGAAGAAGTTAAGTTGTTGAGGCCTATCTCTGTTCTACATACTAAATGTCCCTTCTACGTGGCTATGACAGGCCACGTGGCTAGCAGACATCTAATAAAAATAGAAAATAAAATGACACTTAGCAAATACACTCAGTTACCATAGCTGTGAACTGTAGGCTACGGCCGGGAGTCCTGGTGGACCTCCGAACCAAACTTACTGAGCAGTTTTGTGTGTTTTGGTCCATCCTCCTCCCAAGTCCTCAATCAGTGGGGTTAGGAAAACCTCCATTTCTGCCCTTTCTCCTCCTCCTGCTCTGCTCTTTGGGCAGGGGAGCTGATCTCCAAAGGCTGTTGCTGAAGAGAGTTTTGTGTTTGTACCCAGAGGGGCTGGATGATGCCCCCCTTCTCCTACTCAGTGGATAGCAGTGATTGCTCTTTGGATTTGCTCTGGGTGGTGATGGGGAACTGTTTTCAGAGGAAAGGTGTGTCTATAGGTACGTCCTCAGAGAAAGGTCCTGTTGACAAATGGAATGAGTCCAATACAGGAGTGAAAAATAGCCAAATTCCTTTGATTTTATGAGAGAAAGGAGGGAGGAAGGTGAGAGAGAGCCTCTTGGGCTGCTTTATCCTATTGCTTTTGAAACTGTGAAGGAAACCCCTTTACATACCAGGGTGGAGGAACAGCTCCTCTGTTAAGTCTGAGTCTGCCAGGTCTGGGAGACAGCTCCTCTGTTATCCAGTCTGTTGTGACTAAATCTGATGTCTTGGTTCCCTGGTGAGGGCCCTCGAAGGAAACGAAGCCGCTGGAAGGGTCTTTGCAAAAATCTTAAGGAAAATCTGGTGAGGCTGTCACAGGGTAGAAGTGCCCACAGCCCTTGCAAGAACGCTCAAATAGATGATTCAAAGGGAAATTTCAAAGGAAATCAAAGGCAGGAGGCCTTCAAGTATCAGGAGAAGATGGAGGAGAATGCTTGTAATGCTTCATCAGTATAGCACATGGAAAATTTCCCTCTGGGACCCATGTTGGAGAGGTTGATTCTGAAATACACCCATCTACAGGGCTCAGCTCAAGCCGTGGGTGTTTCTCTTCCAGTGCTGGATGTCCTGTGTCAGTGACAGGTAGGCCAGCCAGGAGGACGGCGGTCATGGTTCCTCCAGAAAAATACTGATACCTGCATAGTGAATGTGCCCCAAGCACAGGCCATTTCTTCAGCCAGGTCACGCCTTAGTTGTGAAGACTCCCCAAAAAGTTAATTTGGTTTGAAATAGGGGATTCTTTCTGTCCAAAAACCTGGGATCTGCTTTTATAAAAATTAAATCCAGGCATTTAGGCTTCAGCAATGTAAACATATCCCCTCTAGGTAGAGGTGTGCTAGAGTTCTCCATGGAATTTGTCATTTCACATTATTGATGGAAACCAAAGAGACAGATTGCATTGAGACCGTGGGGAGATGCTGATGAAGGCAGTTTGTGCTGCAGAGAAGCCGGCTGCGTCTGATGAAAATGCGAGAGATGTAGGCTGGAGCTGTGGGCACGAGGTACACTGCAGCTGCAGGGTTTTTTCTGGATTAGTTGTACCAGCGAGCTTCTGGAAGGAGCAGTGGGGCGGCTGATGGTTTGTGCTGTCTTCTGCACGTGAACCCCAGCCCTCAGTGTCTCAGCTCACTGCCGGGTAACGCAGAAAGCTTCAGGTGCGCTCTGTACATGGGGTTTTTCACAAGTGCCCGCACCTTCCCATCCTATCCTTTGCTTGTCCGTCTTCAAGACAGCGCTTCTTTGGGTGGCCAAAGCCCCGAGAAGGGACGGGGCCTGTGGCAGTAGGTTGACTTTGTATCATTTTCCATTCTTTTTGCCTCATTACAATGACAACGGTTGTATTAGGAGCTGAGCAGCTCATAAATTCTGGGAGTTATAGCTGTAGGCAGTTCATGAAGGGGAAATTGGGATGGAGTAGTGTTTGAAATTTGCATATACACCACACCCACTGCTATTTAATTTGCATTTGATTTGCATACATCATGGTTAAATAATACCCATGTGGTACTTTTAAGGGGTAAGGATTGTATCAGTTTGTCTAAGATTTATATCATTTTTGATTTAAGTGTAATTTTATAGAGTAGTTTGGAGAGCATGCGGTATGAACTTCAATTTAATTTTGTGAAAATGATCAAATAACACTTATCAGCCATAAATATCCAGTTCTCTGAAAATAAATGTTGTTTTCATAAAGACGCTAGATTAACAGCACTGCAGGCTGAAGTCTGCTGTTTATCAACTAAAAAATCCTGATACAATACAATTACAGGCTTGCAATTGTAATGGCATCTGCCGTGAACTGCGTGGGTATTCAGGACACATGTCTGTACAGCGGTACGTGACTTCTCCTTCTTTAGGGACTGTGAGTGTGAGTAGTAGTTTAAAGTATGTTCCTTCCTTCTTTGCTTTACATTAATGAGCTGAATGCAGGAGCAGTGTGATGGTGCCTGTCCACCCCAGGATGGCAAATGACAATAATGTAATTATTAGATAATTGTGGCTGGTGACCCGTGTGGGAAGAGAGAGGCCAAAGTTATTTCAAGATGCTTTTCGCATTGTTGTGTTTTTTTATTTTTTTCATGTGAACTTACCATGAATTCAAATGTCAAAAGTAAAACCACTTGCTGCTGTTTGTTTTGTGCCTGCCCTGATGGCGTAGAAATCACCAACATCCCATTTAAAATGTTTTTTTCCCCTTTTAGTTTTGTTCTTTAGCACAGAGACCAGTTCTGCAAAGGCATTTCTGCATCTTTAAGATGCAGAGAGGGGCTGTGGTCCTGTTATTGTGTTTGCTTTCATTAGGAGGACTTGGAAATTCCACTAAGCCCTACCCAGGAAAAGCTTGCTGCTTCAGGGATCTGGGCACCTTTGCTTCTCTGCAATTTTAGGCACCCAAATATCTTTTAGCTCTAAGTACATCTTTGGTCATGCCTTAAAACCCTTGGAGTACCATGTAATGCTGTCTACTCCTCCTCTGCGCGTACTCAGAAATCTCACACTGTAACCACCCTCTCTCTAATGAAAAGGAGCAAAGGCAGCTCTTCCCCATCAGCCCAGCAATAAGTCTGCTCTGAGACAGAGAATATTTCTATATGGCAAAACAAAGATCTTTATGTGTCCCCTTGGTGACAGTGGCCTACAACCACGTGGTGCTCTCAGTTCCTGCTGTCCACAAACAGGAGCCCCTGCCCGTCGCTGCCTGCTGTGCTGCCCACAGCCTGCCTGCAAGGCTGAAGTTTGCCTCGGATGATCTCCCAGCTAAACAAATAACAGTGTGTCACTCTGGAAACCTGAGCTTAAATTGGTTTGACTCAGTAAGAAATGCTCTTGGTTTCTCTCTAACCTCCCTGTACCAACAATAACTCAGTTCTGAGCGGGCAGCCTGTTATTACCGTAAGCCCCTGACACACACGGGTGCGAAACCTCCTCTTCACCTGGCTGAGCCTTTGCCAGCATGATGGACATCGAGAAGGTAATGCTCGGTTTTGATCAGCATCAGTGTACTTGGGAGCGTATCCATAATCGGTCGCTTCTGTCAGTGCCCGAGTGCTTCAGCAAGGCTTCAGGAACCGGTGGGGGATGTCTCACCTGACCTCTCATTTTGTCTCTAACCCCAGATATGTGTCCACATGCTGCCTGGAGGGGAGGCTGGAGAATTGCTGTTACACAGGTTGCAGATACTGTAAGTAGCAAAATGGGCCAAGTTTGGTTTTGTGTTCATGAGATCCAAGAGCGTTTCTAAGAACTTTATATACTTTTTGTTGCTTTATAGGATTCAAAAGGAATTTCTTCCAAAGTCCTGAGTGTTAATTTATGTTGTGGCTTAACCCGTCAGGCAGCTGAACACCACACACAGCTGCTTCCTCCTGCCTCGTGGGACGGGGGAGGGAATCACAAAAAAAAGTAAAATCCGTGGGTTGAGATAAAGACAGTTTAATAAAACAGCAGAGGAAAAGAATAACAATAGTAATAATGGTAAGAGAATATACAGAATAT
Source organism: Gorsachius magnificus (assembly GCA_034008185.1). NCBI lineage: Eukaryota > Metazoa > Chordata > Aves > Pelecaniformes > Ardeidae > Gorsachius > Gorsachius magnificus. Next base: position 6,423,438 of record CM067090.1, read on the forward strand.
ACAAAACAAGTGAGGCACAATGCTGTTGCTCACCACTTGCTGACTGATGCCCATCCCATCCCTGAGCAGCGATCGCTACCCCTGGCCAACTCTGCCCCCCAGTTTATAAACTGGGCATGATGTCATACGGTATGGAATAGTCCTTTGGCCAGACTGGCTCAGCTGTCCTGGCTGTGCCCCCTCCCAGCTCCTTGTGCACCTTCATTCTATTCACTGTCAGGGCAGTAGGAGAAGCTAAAAAGTCCTTGACTTAGTGTAAGCACTGCTCAGCAACAACTAAACCATCAGGGTGTTATCAACATTCTTATGCTAAATCCAAACCACAGCACTATGCTAGCTGCTAGGAAGAAACTTAACTCTATCCCAGCCAGAACAAGGACAATTTACCCTGGTGGTATATTGCCTTCTGATCCTTATGAGAGGCTTCCAGCTTTGCTGCTTTGTTTCAGTGCTCACGTGTAGCATCAAAACCAGCATACTTGCTGCTTCTCTTTGTCCAAGTTGCTCATGTGGCCTCCAGCTTCTCTTTGCAAATTACAATGGGGTGTCAGTCTTCTCTCAGCTTGCATTTTGTTGATGGGGAAATAGGGGTGTTTATGTAAGCTCAGAACAAACCCTTTGAGTCATTCTCCTAATGATCTGGGTTTGTACTTGCATGGCTTTTATTAAATTCAAGACATGAAAGACCAAAGGTGTGGAAGTGTGTCAGTGTGCGTTTGCCTGGCAGATGGCTGAGCAGGATTTCTGAAACTTTAGTGACTTAGGAGCCCAAGAGCACTGCTGAAGGTCTGAGCCCTCGGAAACAACTTTGTGGAATGCGCTAAAAACAGTGGCATGTACTGAATGCATCACCCTGTGCCTTTCTACCCTTCTGCTAATGGTCGTACTGAGATGTTATGCTATGAGAGCACTGAAACAGGAGGATGGGCTGGTTTGTTCTCTCTCGTAGCCCTGGCCTGGCAGCCCTTGAAGGTATAAAGTGTCACTTGGTGGCTGTGGCATTTCTGAGCTTACTCAGGTATTGCTACAACCTTAAAATGCCCTTGTTTACCCGCGAGTACCCTTGGTGTCATCAGCTGCTGCCTAGTGCCCTGATGTGCTCGTGAGCCCCCAGCGATGGAGTTAAGTTGCTTTCTGCCTCCATCTGTCTTTTCACGTGGCTGGGGCTGCGGCTGCGTATGCATGGGAGCCTGTGTGAGGCTTAGAAAGCAATCTGAAAGCGAGCCAGTCACTTGGTGTTTGCAAAGCAACAGGAATGTGCCATAAACATGTACCCTTCCGAAGTTTGAATAAGATAGAGCAAGACACTAGGTCAAGCAGGAGACATGTGCAGCAGAAGGGAAAGTGAGAAAGAAATCTATAAATATGCAATGAAGGAAGTGGGAAAACACATTCTGATTACAATTCGGGCTCTAATGTATGCAAATGTAATAGTTTTCTCCCCTACTAAGGAATCATGTATTACATACATTACATGATGTACTACTGTGTAGCAACATAGTTTATGACTCCTAGGAGAAGAAAATCATAATTCACAGCCATTAACAAAAATAATAGTGCTTTCACCCAGAGGAGCTTTCCTTAGAAAGCCTGCACAGATTCTATCTAACCTAATTTAAGCAATGTCATGAGTTGGAACAGATCACTATCAAGTCTGTCATGCTTGTCATAACATGGCACTTGAATAGAAGTTCCCAGGAAAATTTCCTTGAAGGAACTGTATTATTTAATGGAGTTTAAGATTCCTTTTAAGTTTCAGAGCTTGTTTATTTGAAAATCGTTCCAGTAAAAAGTAACTGTTAGCCAGGTTTCATTTAAAGAGAAATGAGTTTCCATGTACGTGATTATAGGCTGCTATTCCTCAAAGTTATAATTAACCGGGGGCTGCAAAGGGGAAGCCGCTGCAGAGGAGCGGAGCACGTGTGATGTGCTTTGCATCTGGCATATATTTTCTTGGGGACAAGGTTTTCTGGAGCCTGGGAATGGATACCAGCATTTATGGAAGGAGATGTTCCCCCATAACAGCCACCTGGCTCTGTCACACCTTCCCTCAGCCCTCCTCCATTTTGTGCAAGCAGCTAATTAACTCCCAGCTTTTAGTGCGTAATGAGGCAGAAAGCCTAAGAAGGAAATGAGAGGCTACGGTCTCACCCCCCCCGAAAATACACGGTGTCAAACAGCACCTCGGTGAGTATGTTTGTTTACACCCTTGGACGGTCACGGGCTCAGGCCTGCGGCTGCTCATTGTTCAGCCTGAAGAAGAGAAGACCGAGAGGGGACTTCATCAACACATACAAATATCTTAAGGGTGGATGTCACGAGGACGGAGCCAGACTCTTTGCAGTGGTGCCCAGCGACAGGACAAGGGGCAATGGGCACAAACTGAAACATGAGAGGTTTCAGTTGAATGTAAGGAAAAACTTCTTTACTTTGAGGGTGCCAGAGCACTGGCCCAGGCTGCCCAGGGGGGGCTGTGGAGTCTCCTTCTCTGGAGATATTCAAAGCCCGCCTGGATGAAGTCCTGTGTAACATGCTCTAGGAGAACCTGCTTTAGCAGGGGGGTTGGACTGGGTGATCTCCCGAGGTCCCTTCCAACCCTTGCCATTCTGGGATTCTGTGATTCTGTGATTTAATTTCCGATCTAAAGCAGCAACGATGACTGTTTGGGGATGCAGAAGTTCACATTAGTTACCGCTGCAGGAGCTCCCATTGCCAGGCATTTCCATACGCCATTTGTTCATCTATTTCTGGAGCGCCTCGGCCGGGCGACAAGGGAGGCAGATGGTGGGCGCCCTGCACGGTGCCACACTCGCTTCCCGAGGAGCACGTGCGGGCTGTCCTCGCCTAGCGTGGCTGCTCAGGAGCCGCCGGTGTGCAGCAGCCTCGGCAGCTTGGCACGGCGTGTCGAGATCTGCTCGTCTCCCCAGATAGCAGAGTTTATGCATAATGCAATAAATAGCAACGCAATAGAGAATTGCGTTACTTGCATTTAGCTGAGTTCAGACTATGTGGAAGAGGAGTCAAACTAATGCCTTTCCGCCAATCTCTCAAAACATTTGATAATATTTTTGTATTTGCTTTCCTCACTCCCCTCATTTTTATTTGTTTATTTGTACAAGAGTTTTTTTGGTTTTACATCTCTCCATTAGAAAGGACTCGATACCTTTTTCTTTTCAGATCCTTTAGGAGATGTTAGGGAATACTTAAAAAAGAAATATAATGGGAGCAACAGTAAGAAGGGTGTTTAAGGAAGTGTGGGGGGGAATATCTTCCCTTCTTCTCCCTTCTCCCCCTGCCTGTTTGCAGAGTTCTGTCACCAGACCACATGGTGGCCTTTGGAAACTTTGGTGTCTAAGTCCAAAACTGTTTTCAAAGCAAAGCCTGCCCTGTCCTGTGGCAACGCGTAGGGCTGATCAAACCCCGCTGAAGTCAATGGAAAGGCTTTCAGTAAAGGCAGTGGGCTTTGGCTCAGACGCTAAAAGCATTATCATCACTCTCTGGCTGATCCTCTTGATACCGGTTCTCTCATCAAACCCTCTGACAGAAAAAGAGAGAAAATCCAGTCCCTGCTGGTTGAAACAGCAGCTAAACACAGAGTTTTGGCAGATCTAAACCACTGCTATGGAGAAATCAAGAGTTTTCCAGCGCAGAGGTACATAAACACAACTGCTCAAAACTCCTCCAATCTTCAAAGCATCCTGTGCACCCCGAATTTCCCAATGTCATGACCAGGAATGGTGGTAAAAGCCAAAGGGGGTTGCCTTGCATCTTGCCCAGCCTACGGCAGGGTGCCAGGGATCCCCACCCTGGGCACGGGTCTCTGGCTTGGGGAGTGTGAGGACGTGCGTGGCTGGGGATGTGCCATGGCTGGGAACAGGGCTTGGGGGGGGGAGGCTGGAAGATGGGCCAGGGAGAGAGGTACTGGGGTACCAGCTTGAGCCTTACGGTGGGAGAGGGGAAGACTGAGAGCTGCCAAGCTGTACGGAGGAGGAGCGGGGAAGCTGAGTTCATAGCCTGAAAAGAAGAGATATTTAATGAATATTCAAGACAAAAAAATGCCCTGAATAATCAGACTTAGTCTTATTTCTAGTCCTGGCATCTCAATACTAAAGGAAAATGTAGCAGAGAGAACATGAATCCTGACTTTTATTCCTATTTTTGCTGCAATCTCTCAGTTCACAGGTTCAGTTGCCGGTAATGACGAGCCAACAGCTGGGTGGTAGATGCATGGGCACAAACCCCAGCTACAAATTTTAAGCAGCTTCTAACTTAAACAAGAAGACAAAGCTAAACAAATCCCTCTTGATTCAATCAAATACCTCCTTCTAGCCAGCAAGAGTAACAGGCTTTGGGTGTTAGATGGCCAGCCTGAGTGGATTAATAACTTGCTTTATATTATCAGCCGAGTTTCATCTAGAAATAAATCCTGTCTGATCTCTGTGAACATGACACAAGATTATTCCAGCAAGTGCGGAGGTTGAGATTTTCACATTGCAACTGGGCTGTGAGCGGGGCTGTGGAGAGGGGCTGGGGCAGGGGGGCTCCGCTCTGGGGCAGGGTTTTGGGGACAGGGAGAAGGCTGCAAAGATGCCCTCCGTTCTGGACCTGAGCTGCAGAAGCAAAGCTGCAGAACCCAAGCACACGATATACGCCTGGGACAAATTGCCCTGCGGCCACTGGCAGGCACTTAATTGTAGCCCAAACTGAGCCTTGTTACATCCGAGGTAAATTTACCATGGAGAGGAGTAAATCACCCAGAGTTGTCCCATCATGTGCCCCCAGATTGCCTTTTCCTGAATTAAGGGGCTTCATGTGCTTATAACCCCAGTTGGTGAAGTCGAGGGGTACGGGGCCAGTCCTCTGCCCGCTTTGTTTGGCTCCAGAATGGGCAGTGGGGTGGGGTGGGGGTGTGGGAAACTGGTGTGAGACAGGACAGGGGCAAGCAGTGTGGGAGAGAATTTCATCTTGGATGGAAGCAGTTGCATCCCGCCCCTCTCTCAGGCTCACACCACAAGGCTCAATTTCCATGATTCCTCCCATGGGAAATTCTGCACGGCGTTTTAATTAGCAATAGAAAGACATTTAAAGCAGCTTGAGGCTTCTTACTCCTTACCCATGCTTTACTCATCCACTGCATGCACCTCAGCCTTTCGTTCCTGGTCTACATTTGCAGTTTCTTGGGTTTTTTTGTTTTTTTTTCTTTTTTCCTCCTGCTTTGAAACAAAGAAATGTAGAGCAAAATTGCAAATTATTTGGTTAAAGAAATGCACTTGGGTTTTAAGCTAATTTTTCTATTAACGTTTCTCTGTGTTTGTATGGAAGTGGCACCTAAATCTAGGTGTTAAGTCTCATGTGATTCCCAGGCAGAGCTCAGTTTCCCAGAGTTAGAGCCTGCAGCGATGGCAGGCCAAGTCCATGGGATTTTGGAGGGCAGGTTCGGCCATTGCTCAGCATCAGCAGCAGGACTTGATGTGCTGAGCCCGTACTGGACCCATATGAAAAGGTTTGCTTCCAGCTACTGACAAGGACCACTGAGGTGAGTGACAGCCCTTAGCCTGCAAAACAGGCTTTTATTTTTTTTTTTATCCCCCATCCCCAAATCAGTATGAGACACAGATATATAAAAATACCTTCCTTTTTCCTGAATCAAAAAAATATGGATTTTTCTCCACCGAAGCACCTTCCCCTCCCACAGCAGCAACTTGCTCTCTGATTTGGAAGTGCTTTCACAGCCATCGGTTAAGTTAAAATGTCAGAGGCTTTTGGTCTGATCTGTGCCCTCCGAGGGATACCTGTGTTTATTTTTAACCTGTCTCTCGCCTCATTTCCCTTTGTCTTCTTGGAGCTGCTCTGTCTAGCCCTTTAGTGGAAACGGGTTGGAAACTCTGCCTTTTGGTCTCTTATCCAATCTTGCTTGATGGTGCTTTTGACTGTCAGGACCGTTGCTGTCATTTCCTCTGAATCCACCCTCTCAAAGCTATTGGTGATGCTGGAGATGCACTGACCCGGCATCGTCCCTTGGCCCCAAGGAAAAAACAGAGTTTTGGGAAAATTAGTGCAATGGTACAAGCAAATAAAGCTCAGTAACCTTTTCCCATGATTGTGATCCTCAGGTTGGCAAAAGCTCAAGCTTTCCTTGATTTGTCCAGCAAACCTGACCGGGATTATACAGGAGGATTTACTTTTTTTTTTTTTTTTTTTCTTTCCAGCTGGAAAAATATCATTTTCTCTCTGTCCAAATAGAACAGGTGATTTTCTTGTCAGTCTTTAAATTGGCCTCCTTGGGAACATGGTCTGAGATGGTGATGTCTACATTAGAGAATAGACACAACTCTCACCTTGCCAAAAAGGAGAAGAAAAGAAAAATGGTGGTTAATGGAATAAAAACTCTGTTCAAAAGACATTATAACAAAACCCTACAGATAGAGAGCTTTCAGACTGTGCTTTTCCTTAGGGGCTCAGCTATGACTTCGTCAGGGTCTCTCAAGTCAGATTAAACCCCTAGGGAGATTTATATACATTTATATGTGTTTGTGTGTATATATATAAAAACCACATGAGCCTGTAAAAAAAAAACCATAAGAATCTCTCTATTGACTTCAAAGGCATTTAAATCCGTGTTAGTAAGGCAACTATGTATTTGTAGCTGATTTGAGGATTTAGGGAATCTCTCTCTGAACAACTTATGAAGGCTGTTTGAGATTATAGCGTTACTCCAGGTAGCTCTATTAAATTACAAACCCTGCTCTGATTGCAGTCCTAGTCTGCCTGTGCTGCAGTCTTTTTATTTCTGTCTTGGACTGAAAGTCCCAGACATAGTGATGCAGGATTAATAATGGATGACGCTGTTCCTGGGGCAAGGCTTGTTTACTGCCCAGAGGAATCGAGGAGTTGGGAAGTGACAGGTCATTTTGAGGAGAGGGGGTTAAAAGGGCACGTCGTGTCCTTGCCCGTGGCCCGTCACTTGCCCAAGGGAGCTGGAAGGTAACCCAGAGTCTCGAGGACCATTTCTAACAGTAGAGAGAAGTGATGAGTCAGTGTTGTGGTGGAGGGGGAAGAGCCAGGAAGTTCAACGACAATGTATTTTTAATGGTTCAACATATGGAAAGTATTTCCATTGCTAACGCATAGGTTTTGAAGCATTCTGAGGTAAATTAACACGTGCAACGCTAGTTTGGCAAAAAGTGAGGATGATTTCTGGAAAAAATGTGTTTTCTGGTAGTAATCTGCTTATCAAAAAGGACAAGCAGAAATAGTCCCTATTCTCCTTGTTGGAAAGATCTTTGTGACTTTGATCAAGTCAGATGACGAAAGAGTCTCCCACAGCCAGTTTGTTGTTATGAATATACCTGAGATTAAAGCATGACAAGAAAAGAGGCAAATGAACAGGAGGTGCATTTTTGCAGTTCAATGAATATAGGTGTAGGAACATCTATGAATAATAGGAAATAGGGTGATATTTGGCCTCTTATCTTGTATTATTCAGGCTAAAGCAACTTTTGTCACTGTTGTCCCTGGGCAGGGGCAGCTACACTCTACTCAACACATCTAAGACCTGTGCCTTATGACCATGCCTTATTTGAAATGAAATGCAGCCTATGAAGCTGAAGCATTCCATATGCATCTGACCCTCTTCAAACTAGCTGGAATACATAATAATTTTTCAAGCTGGGAAGAAGGTAATGAAAAAAGATGCATTAACTCATATTTTGAGTTTGCTCTAAATTATACTGTACAAGGGAGAAAGAAAAAAGATTAGTGGAACTACTGTACTTGATGGTACGTGTGGGTAGATCTGTGGATGAAGTGTCTATTCCTGAGACATGAATATTTAATAATCACTTTTCTGAGTACCGGATGGACATGATTCAGGGGTAGGAAAGTATATGATGGTCCAATGGAAGGAGAGAGAGGAGGAATTGTATATATTGCCTTATGATGCAGTTGAACTCCTTGACTGTATAACAGTGGTTGTAAGGGTAGCAATGAGGCCCTTCCTAGAGAAGAAGGAAAGCTCTGAGTCTCACAGACAACATCTTTGGAGCAGTTGGTGTTGGGCATGACTTGAGGATGAGAGCCAGAATAGGTAACAGAAGCAAAGACTAACTCTGGCCAAAAACAAGCTTGAGGGCAAAGTGTACATTTGTAGTGTCAATAGCTTTAACTTCATGGTGTAACACACCATGGCATTCAAAGAACAGTGAAGTGTGATGATGCAGAAACCAGGAATTTGAATGGAATGGTCACAGCTAGTTGATATCTTCAAAAAAATGGTTTTCCTCACTTATTTTCCCAAGTTCAGTAAAAGCTGAGAGCTATTTAGCTGAGTAGCAGCATAGTGGAAATAACAAGTAATTGAAGAGCGCCTGGAAACTCCGAGCCAGTTCTGTGCTGACACAAGCCCACAATAGGTAGTGGCATCTCACGGGGTCCCGTTCCAGGCTGGGGCAGATGGCTGGTTGCTACGGCAGCAGCACAGAAATGAAGCCTCGCTGTGTTTGCTAAGACTGAAGTTGCACGCGTGTTCCTCCTGCAAACCATCATTTTTTTTCCGGCTGGTGAACATATTCGTAAGAGCTCTCCAATATTAACGGTTTTGCCTGAGCATCTGTAAAATGATCTCTGCAGGATGAAAGCCTTGTAAGTCAACACAGGGAATCACTAGACTCACAGGGCTGCAGCGTAGGGTCTGCGTCATCGCTGCCCTGCTATGCTGTTTGGCAGGAAAAAGGTTCCTTGTGTGTCTTTCCGAGCTTAGTTTTAAACAGATTTTATAAAACAGAGCAGGCGCCTGAGCCTTCTGTAATCTCACCATATTAGATGCTGAAGTCTGGCTGAATCCTGTTATGCAATTGCAGGCAAAATAAAACAAAACAAAAAATCCCCTAAACCCATAAGAAAAATCCCTTCAGGGATTTCACCTTCTGCTTCTGCTTATAGTGAGTGGTACCGTGATACAGGACTGCTTTTCTGGGGGAGAGTCTTGTCCCCAAATGCCTAACGTATGTGATAATCATAGCCATACAGGCTACATGGTGCACCAGACCACTAGTTCGGGTCTTGTTTTCTGCAGGGGATTCTTCCACTCTATTGAGCTCTTGATTTTTTTTTTTTTTCTATTAGCTGATTTATGCCTTTCAGCCTGAGCTATATCAAAGTCAACATTTAGCCCTGTATATTTACTTTGGTTTGTGTGCAATTTGCAAATGATATACTGTACTTTTATGTAGTTAATTTGTTCATTCCAGCGTATAATGCATCCATGAACTTTCTGAATTTTGAGCTGAAAATATGATAAGTGGGTTATATTATGCAGTGAAGGAGTTGTTATACAAAAAACACTTCCATATCATCAATTATGTACTAGCTTAATACAAAATAATATTAATACATGAATCAATGAAGGAAGTTGTATAATAGGATTCAATGAAGGAAGTTGTATAATAGGATTCTCATGAGAACATGAAGCTGATGTTTATTAAAGATGTAAGTTCCACGTTAAGAAGGAATACTTTGTTTTATTCATTTATTTGATAAGCAGCCCAGCTGCCCTGAATGGAACAATTTCATTGTATATTCACAAGGAACTCTCACATGTGTTTCTCATATTTCTCAAAATGTTCAGAAATTTGATAAGCAATATAGATATCATAAACACCAACTACTGCTTTACGGTCCACAGTATTACTTCCTTTGAGCAAAGAGAAACTCGACGGCTTTGGGAATGACTCCTCAGACTGCTGCACACTTGTGTGTAAGCTGGGCTGCCCCAGGGGCACGGGCTGGTGGAGCTGGGGGGGGGAACCAGGGTGGGATCCGTGGGCCCGAGCCTCTTGTGCTTCTGTGCAGTGTGGCCTAAGCAGCCTCAGGGTTATTTTTGCCAGGTTGCTCTTCAGCTTATTTCACCCGGATCCCAAATTGTAAATGTTCCACCACCCCTCCACCTCCCAAATGTATTTCAGAGCAGGCGGCAGACCCAAAACCCAAAGCTGTTAGGGATAAAATTGTGTGTGTGTGTATATCTGGAGGTAAGATTGTCCTTGAAGGTGCATGACATGTCTGCGTTGGGTGTTCTGGGTCAGCTGCAGTTTTGCGTTGGATGGATGTAACTCCTTGTCTATTAGCATGGAATGGAATGGAATAGAACAGAATACTAGTTCAGTTGGAAGGGACATATAATTATCATCTAGTCCAACTGCAAAAAAAGCTAATATTAAAAACAGCATACCCAGAGAGCAGGGGATGAATCCTTGCCCTGGGAAAACCAGCTGACTGACCATAGTGTCTCCCATTCCAGGAAAGTATTATAGAATATTGGGTAGAAGCACAGGTCAAAACAGTGTTTAAGATTGGAGGAAAATGCATGCTTAATTCCACATATTTACACCGAGAAGGTAATGCCTCTATTACACCAAGGCACAGGCTTTCCTTTAAAAACACTGGCATTGGGTAGGCATTGGAGCCTGAGCTTCTCTAAGAATCATCAGTAGTCAAGAGCTGACTCTGCCAGTAGTGCCCATAGTTCCCATTCATCTCAGTTTTACCAATGTTAGGAACCAGAATTAACATGCCTTGAGATGAATGGGAGCCATTGCATACTGCATTTGTTCTCATTTGATTCAAATCCAATAGTTTTTTTGAGTACTACATTTGATGAGAGAGTGTTTATTATTGTTTTTAACAAACTCTTAGATGCTCTGGTGATTTACAGGCTGGCACAACCACCTTGTCCGGGTCCTGTCTGCAGCTGACAACTGCCTCTGTTTCCATCACCATTGCAAGGTGCTACAGGCACCTGAAAATGAAGAAGAACCACGGCTATTTTAGAAGGAAGCCCTACACTGCTGGAGGAGGTAAGAAAAGAAATCCTGTGAAATATTGCACCGACATCCCTAGCAAGAAAGCAAAGCTTTGGAAAGCACAGCACTGGAAGGATTAGAGGGAGCTTCAGGTAAACAGCACATTGCAAAGATTTTGTAGCACAGATTTGATCGAGAAGAGCCATTTACTGAACAGCAGTGGGATAATACAAAGAAAAACTTCTACGATGTCTAAAACAGGGTTGAGAAAAGACCGAAGACTGTATGATGACAGAGAGAGAGAGAAAGAAATGTGTCTGTATGCAGGAGAAAGAAGAATGGCATCAATATTAAAAGCTGCACCCAGTTTGTTGAGAAAAGTAATGGGATATATAGGAAAACATAAGCAGGATTATGGAAGCATGGAAGAGCTGATGAAAGAGCCCATGGGAGTCAGAGGGAAACTTTCCTCTCCCTTGCCAGGCATTTGGTAAAAGGGACCCTGCAGAGAGCTCCCGGGCTAGCAGTCTGGCAGTTTGTTTGCTTAATATGGCACAGAAATTAAATGATAATTCCATTAAAAAAACCCATCCCTGCTCCTCCCAGGAACCTTAGATGTAGTCACGGTGGGACAGTTGAAATGAAAGTCACTCTGAAGCTGTTTTCCAGAGGTACAAAGCGAGAAAGACAGTTGCAGAGTTATTAATTTCCTTCTCCTGTCTTGCCAGCTTCCAGCCTCCGAAACTGAGGACCACTTCAGGGATGGAGTGGGCATAACAGCTCAGGAGAACATGCCCAGCTCCTCCACCGATGGCCCAGAGGGTATTGGTTGGCAGCTGGGGACGCTGGAGTTTCCCCAGCACCAGTGCTGAGCTGCCCAGTTTCCATTTCCCAGGCATGCTAAAGTTGGAGGCAGGGACTGCTCCCAACAGTGTCACCAGAGCAAAAGTTACCAAAACCCCCATCCTCCACACAGTCCTTGAAGCAGGCATGAGGAGTGGCCGAGCTGGTAGGAAATCTCAGTTCTTTGTGCAAGTTTATGTCCAATTTCTTGTCCCCAGCATGCCACGGCGTGATGGATATGCATCCGAACCACAGAAAAACCTGAAACAAGGGAGCACTCCTATCGCTAATGAAGATGCATCGTCACTGGGCTTGGTTCAAAGACCATTAAAGTTTCTGAGTGGTTCCAATGGGAACGAGAACGACCCGTTTCCTGAAGAAATAGAGGCATATATTAAACCTTAATTGGGAACAGGCTCCACAAGGATTTTCCCTCGGAGGAGAAGGAGATTTTTACAGATATAATTGTTTTGAAGGGAGCAATTATTCCATGGACACTTCCTGAGGTGAGTGATGTCTCTTTTTACTTCTTTTTTCCCTGAAAGTAGAAGAGCTGTAACAGTCTTATCAAGGACCGGTGGCATTAGCTGGCAAGCAGGGGCCAGGATGCTGTTTCAACATATATACACAGCAGTAGGAAGAGTTTTTCTACAGTTTGGCTGAATATTTCTCTATTATTCTTTACCCTGCAGCACAACACAGTTTGCAGCAATTGATTGACTTAGCTGGACAGTGAGATAAAAAACTACAAATAAGACCGATTGGAAGCTGTTCTTCTGCTGTGATTAGATGTAAAACAGCCACAGCTAGAGCCATGTTTTGCCTGGGGTCAGATCAACAAACCACGGATTCTGGGGTTTTTACATGTTAATTTTTTACTCAATTTCAGGAGGACTGGAAATCATCACCCTGAAAAACCTTTCAAGTGATGGAGCGTGCGTGTCAGTGGGAGCAGCAGCGAGTGCTATAGAATAATCTCTTTTTCCTCCCGATTGGGAAGATGTGGCAGGGAGATGGTATGCAAGCGGGAGAGGCTGACTAAGATAGGAAAGAAAAAGGGGCATAAATCTGGGACAGGACAGAAAGAATGAGGCGAAACATAGTAGGGAAGGAAGATAGATCCCTGGAATGAGAGCTATCATCTGCAAATTGCTCAGTGGTCAGGCCCTGCTTGCTGTTTCAAGCAGCATATACGAAATCCTAGAGGTCCTTCCCCATCTCTTGCTGGGGGAAGCTGCCACTGAGAGATTGCCTGAATAAGGAATGTGTCAGGGCTGATCAGTCCTTAGCATAATCCAGTCCTCCTGGAAGAGTTACTGCAAAATGCAGTGGAGGCGAAAGACACTTGAAACGAGATAACTTAAAACCATTTTGTAACTAATTTGCAGCAAAGTTTTCTTTCATCATGTCCCTCTTTTTTTTTTTTTTTTTTTTGCCCCAGCCTCCCTATTCGTCTTATGAAATCTTGGCAGAGATATTTGCATTGAATAGGGAGCTGCTGTTGAGAAACTGTGGTTTCAGCCCTGTAATAAAGCAGTCTTACCGCAGTGAATTTTAAAGGCTATTTTGGCTGCCTTGAGAAACACTGATTTATGACTTGAATGCATCATGGTTTTTTGCAATTAGCAGGACACTGTTTAGGAGTTATAGAATGACTTAGGCAGAAATAGACAGTTGTCTTTTTTCCAAGTTATTCTTCTAAAAAATTTCCTTTCATTCAACCAGCGAGTTAAATACTCTCCATTAATAAAGCAGCTCCTGCATCCAGGCTAGGAACAGTTTGCTAGATTTTTCTTCAGAGTTAATAGTGTTATCAAGTATTGCTCCCTGCAAAAAGTTAAACTCATGGACAGCTTGGTTCATTTGTTTGTATCATCTGTACTACCCCCTTGGGCAATCCAAAAGCCTCATCCTCAGATCTTGGGAAACTCAGTTGCGTTACTTGCTAATATAAGGATTGCAAGGGTTGTGGTGTCAAACGTTGCGTTACTGTAGATGCAAGTAGCTGTCTATATCACACAGCGTTATCAGATACTGTGGCAGACAATGAGATTGGCTTGAATGCCACACAATTCATTAAGCAAAATAGTTTTCATCTCAAGGCATTCAGACCTGTCACATTGCTTTTAATGAAACCCTGAAATTTTTTAATAAAAATGCCTAGCAAAAATAGAATTTCAATAATGAATCTGATAACGTATTCAAGCAGATATCAATTAAAATTTTCATTATAAGGGACAGTTTTTCTTGAATTTTTCACAAGATGTTCAATTTTTAATCAATTATTTCTGGGGGAAAAAAAAAGGTTCTTTTTGAAAATAACTTTGAAAAGTTTAGACAACAGCTGTGTATAAAACCCAAATCATGATAAAGAAAACATGTTTATGAGATGCTCATGATCTAAGGGACATCCACAAGGTTACACATCCTTGTGCTAGGATTCTTCACAGAGTGCAAAGAACATTTCTCTCTATTTTTATTTTCTTGAAGGGTAAAGAGTTTATGGTTTAGTATAAACTTCTGATTTAATGTTTTGATGCCTATTTCATCTTTAGGTATGTGTGGTTTCCAGAGCACCATTTCTTGAAAGAGAAAACCCACATCCAAATCCAGGTGATTTCCTTCGGGGATGGAGAACAACTCCAGGTGAAACAGCTGGTTTTGTGGCAAATCAGCCTCAAGCCTGGAGGACTTGCTAGGTGAGTCATGGGAAAATACAACGTGGGTGTTACAGAGACCCCCAAAGAACCTGAGGCAATGTCCCATGAAATGCTGCAGTCTGTGTGTGGTGGGAGCCCCAGAGTTTCTCCATGCAACACAGAGAAACATAACCTGGCCAGGCATGCTGGCCTTTGCAGGAGACACGAAACTCCACCTCCCGTGGGACAGCAAGGATAGCTGCTGCACCAACCTGCAGTATTTTGTTCCTCAAAAGAGGTTGAAACCTTATGTTCAAAAAATTCAGTTTTTCAAGATGTCTTCCATCCCATTATGGGATGAGAAAGAGGGGAAAAACTTGTTATTTTTCCAAGCACAGAAATTCTGAATTAATATAATTGCATTTGATTGAAAGTCAGAGAAAACCAAGGTTACAACAACCACTTGATACATTGCGAGCACATTTGCCACAAATCCATCAGAATCATCCAGCTTTGAATAAGGCTCTGCTCTTGTTACAGGCAAGTTTTCCTGAATTTGCTATTAAAACAATTCCATTAGTGCTTGGTGCTTGCAGTACTTGGAGGTACCACTGGACGAGGAGAAAGATGTAGAGTGAAAGACTAAGTAAAGAGGTGGTTCCCCTCAGATGTGACATTTGGAAAATGGTGAGTATGGAGGAAGCAGGTCAGCCATGCAAGGCTAACGTGAGCACGAAGACATTTGCTTGTGCTCCATCCTGGTGTCAATTATTGGAGCTACATAAAAAAGAATGTGCTCCTGGCCCCTCAAAGGTATGGAGTGGAATATTGCCCATTTTGACATTTGTAATAAACACATTATCCTTTGTTTTCCTATATGGAGCCGTGGCCATTTCTAACAGGAATCATTCATAGTTATTACAACAGCAGTTCTCCTTGCCACCTCCTGGTTGGCTGAGGTACCTTTTGGTTTACTGTTAATGCACATTGCCTCAATGAATAACTTCATAAGGTAGGAATAAATGAAAGCCCAGCATTAAACTAGTAACCGCATTCAAAAGCATTTGGTTTATCAGACTCCTGCTGTGTCTGTTATGTGCAGATTTTGATGTAGGCAAGTGTAGTAATGTGAAATGTGGAACATGCAAGCCTTAATGATGGTTCTGGCTCAGCATTCACCGTATTTACAGAAGCAAAAAATCCCATTTTAAAAGCAAAATATGACCTCAGGAAATGTAAGGTTTATATTCCTGCCAATTCCTATTGCACTTTCCCAGGGAGGTGTTAAACCCATTATCAGTCATCATGGACAAAATCAGCACTTCCACCTTTCAATGCCGTTTGATTGAACGTACATAGTGAATGACAGGCTTGAAGTAAAAAATGGGTACATTGCACTTCTGTCCACATGTACATGGAGCCCATTGGGATGAAAGGCTCAGCCTAAGCTCCCCATATTATTAATCATGCAGGATTGCTCCATAAAGCTGATTTTCCTTTGCTTCTTTGAAAGCCTCCTGTAATCACGGCTTCTACTCTTTTCTTCATAGGTCTACAGTGCATATAGAGAAAGACAAATTATGATGTTGAAAAATGATGACTTTCTAAATTTTTCAACAATTTTGTGACAGAAATAAAGCAAGGAAATGTCATAATCATTTCAGTTAAATCAGCTCGATGTGGAGCAGTGTCTTTCAGCATTTCTCGTATATACGGATTTCATTATTTGGCCATTTTATGATTGCATTGGTTGGAAAACTTGGTACAGGGTGCATCATCTTTCTGTTGTTTTCATGGAAATAGGACGTCATACAGAAGACTGTGGTCTACTCACCTCTGCCAGAGAGACTCCATTGCTACGTTTTGCTTCTAAACCCTCTGCTGCCTGGGGCGTGTGCAGCTTTGAGACAGGTAAATAAATTTGGGGTCTAAAGAAGTCGGACAGTAACTGGCACGACAGTCTGGCCGGGCTGTGAAGCTCATGTGTGGGGTTTGCAGCAGACTTCAATGAGACTGAGCAATGAGTGTCAATGTTAAGGTGTTTTTTTTGAGAAAAATCAAAGCCTGGTGGAACTGTTGGTTGATAACACCACTCCATCGCTCTTTGAGGTAGGCAAGAAACATCCTGTTACCACATGACACATAGATACATCGAAGTGCACTTACACTTGTACTTTAAAGACTCTGTAAGCCAGGGTGGTACAAAGAAGTCCTAGCATCAGAGAAATAAGCCCTGAGGCACAAAGGCCAGCTCTGTACTTGAAAAGGCTCCTTTGTGTTGCTCTGCTGGCAAACCCTCCCAGAAGCACGCGTCATGCCACACAGAGTAGGAAGAAAGTTTTTCTATAGGTATACCCAGCTTTGTATGCCAGGACTTGTGTGGATGATACAGAGGGTTCACAAAAGAAGTCAGGGCTGTTAGGGTCGCTGCATAACCTTGCCGCACAGGCAAAAATTCCTGAGTGGCTTAGCAGAGGCAGGTATGAGCAAGGCGAGCTCCTGCCAGCCTGGGAAGCTGGGCTGAGACCTCGCTGCCATTTGTGGAGATGCACCAAAGGACCCTCTCAACAGCAACCTGCGGTACAGCATCACCTGCTCTGGTGAGGAGCTTGTTCTTATTCCTACTCTGCTTTTTATATTCTTCGCAGGGATGTGAATCTTCTGGGTCCTTCGCTGGATTGAAAATTTTCCTGTTTCTTTCTCCTCTTTATTCTTGCATGTCTCTATTCCAAATGGTTGTGCTTCAATCCTTTCCTATGAGGTAAGATTCAAAGTCGTTCTGCTGACTAAGAACCAGCAATCTTATCAGGCATGAGTCTGCGTAAGCACATGGTCGTGCCTCCTTTTTCTCCTTACACAGCTGGAGTGCCAGACAGCCCTTCAGAGCAGAAGCTGTCTCGAAGGATAGGTTTCTTGAGGAAAAGTAGGTGACTAAGGATATTTCCTTTTGAGTATCTGTGAAAGTTCCTGTCTGCTTTTCAGAACCACAATTCAGCAGAAACAAAAGAGGAACCAAACTGGTGACAAACAAGTCAGAGTGTACGGCTGCTCATTTTATGCAGAGCTCAGAGCTTTTGGGTTTGTGCCTGCAGAGTCACCATATTTTAAATATGGTAATTTCTGAGACCAATCTAAAAGGCTAATTGTTGCTGTTACTGATCTGCTTTAAAAGCCATGATTAAAACCAAAGAGAACAGTCACAATTCCTGCCAGCTGCGGGAAGCTGTGAGGCTGCCTTGTCCCAATTACAGGGTTTTTTGTCATGAGCACACTGTATTAGCATAGCTGCAGCTCCCTTCTAACAACAAGTAATCATGAGAAACATTTGATGGCAGGCTTTGGACCATGTCTTTCTTTCTTTTTCTGTATAGTGCTAGGAGTGAGGGTTTCTGGTGCCCCTAAATCACTTTTTTCCCCCCGTTTAATAACAGGTTTGGAAAAGGAGAGTCAAGGTTCAAGTTTCTGTATTCACTATATTTATTCCTTTTTCCAAAAAGAAGCAGCTGTCCCAAGGTTGGTGGCAGGTTCCCTTTGTGCATCTCAAGTGGCATCACCCTCTGCTTTTGCAGGGAGGGCGGAAGGAGCAGAGAGGAGAACTTGCCCAGGAAGTGCTCAGAGAAACCCTCCAGCTCCCCACTCTCCTGAGCCTGCACCCAGAGACTTTAAGAGGGGTGAAACAACTGTAGACAAATGTGGTTAATAACACCCAGGTTGACTAGATCACAGCAAAAGCAAGATTGGACTAGACCAGGCTGTCTGCTCCCTGTCCAGCACTTGTCTTCAACAGCCAATGACTCAAGAGACTGCCTTCAAAATCCAGCCACCAATCCCCCCAGTAGCCCAGGCTCTCTGTTAGAAAGCCGTTCGCTAACAACACTGTTGTCATGGGCAAAGGAGTCTTCTAGGACCAACGTGTTGCGGTAATGTTGTCTAGTACAGTCACATTCTTCCTGGGATTTGATCCAAAGCCCACCGAGGTCAATCAGAACCTCCCACTGACTTTATAATGGCTTAAGCTCTGTTTAGCTGGAGATGCTAATCCAATTTCCACAGCCAGTGCTACTGTCTGTGAAGTCCCAGTGCTGATACATAAAATCTAGCTTGCTGCCAGTGGTAGCATCATTACGGTTCCTGCGGGTCTCAGCTCTCTCTGAAGCAAATATGTTCACATATCTGCAGCCACAGAAACTTGGGCAGCAGTCTTGAAAGGTAAGCTAATCTGGGCCTTGTTCATTGTGCATGGAGGACCTCCAAGAACAGACTGGGATATGGGTAAAAGCAACCATAATAATTCAATAAAGTGGCACTCTTCTGCTAAGGGCTCGTCCAATGGCTCAGGGCTGGTTCCTCTGCTTTGAGAGATGTCATCTCTAGGAAGATATATAAAAATAAGTCAGTAGAGACCATTGAACATGTTTTCCAAATAAGGGCCATTACTAACCAGGTTTGTAACCAATTTCCTCGGTTCTTCGAACAGAGAGAACTGAAAGGTCTTTTAGTAGTTAGTGGTGTAGAACTGAACAGCCTAGTAGGGATATTGTATCAACGCTTGGGCGGATGCAGCCTTTTCACCAGAGACCTTACAAGACCACTCTTACCTGTGCTGAAGGCCTAGAGGGTATGACATGTTGATGAGCTAATGTTTTCTCACTTAAAATTCCCTTCCTGCAAGCATTTAAGGTGTGAGCTTGATCCTTTCAGTGTTCATGGAGAGTGAATACATGTGGGGACTCAGCAGAATTGAAAAGAAACTTATTTAGACATCCAGGCTAATATTGAAGAATTGTTTGATTCAGCTACAATGTCCAGCTAGGTGGAACACACCAGTTTTTATTTCTTGCTTTCCATACCAGCTGTGCAGAACCACAGTGATGGTGTTTCCCATAGGTAGCATACTTTAGGGATCCTTGGAAATGAAAAGGTCTTTATGACTGGAAATCAGTATCATTCACAAAAAAAGGGTATCACTTCCATAGCAAAATAGCCATTGAGCTGTGTATTGTCCTTTAAGTTATCATTGAAGTTACCTGTGTTTCAACATTTCCAAGTTTCTTTTATTTTCCAAGAAACTGGAGATGAAACAGCCACTATAAATCCTGTAAATCCAAAAGTGCCAGGTGTGTAACAGCAAGTATTTTATCAACTTCTGTTTACCTGGAATTTCTTAAAAACTTGTCAGATACAATGATGATCAGCACTGACTTCCTACCGAACAGGTCAATAGAGGCTTCAGTCTCTGATTCAGATGCCAGATGAGTTGTCCATGAAACATCCATTAGGACACAGACCTCAGGTGCGAAAAAAGACAACAAACAATTACAGAGACTTTCTGGAATAAAAGTATTTAAGCCATGATCACCTGCTTGCTCAGAAATAACTGATAAAATCAGTGATATGATTTCTTGTGATGGCGTGCCTGTTTTGTGTCAGGAAGATGCACTTGCAATGTCTGATTAAATGTTTTTAACCCTGCAGCATCACCCTAACAGAGAACGGTTTTAGCAAGAGTGTTGTGCCATCTGTTTTCAGGGTAGAAGTGAAACGCTAACCCCTGAATGGTGCTGGGAAGGATGCCACGCATGGCACGGAAAGGAAGTTTTTCTCTGGAGGACATCTGCTGCTGGGCCATGCAGAAGGTAATGGGTGGTCCTCAAGAGTAGTTGTACCATGTGCTGCGGACCCAGGAGGTTCAGAGTAGCAGGGGGATAAGCTAATACCGCAGTCTGAAACCATGTTTGTCTATTGAGTCATCTGTTATGTTGTTAGAATCTGATAATTGGAATCCATGCATTACCGAGGAAAAAAGACAATAATTAAAGCTCAGGCACAAAAGGGAGTTAATTCTCCAAAACCATTTTGTGCAGAGATGTTCGAGGGTTTTAGCAAAGTAACTTTTTCTGTTTCCTTATGAAGACCCTTGCTCTACAATGCATCTTCTGAATTTTCTGGATAATAATCTAATTATAGTTAACGCTATTATGTTCTTTGGTGCTTTGAATAGAGCTGTGGGTGATATTATGATTACTCCAAAGCAAATAGCTATGTGATTCAAGCTGACATTTCATATTGTTAAAAACACAAACATTTTATTAAAAACAATGGATAAGGGAAATTATTCATTTTCTAGGTAATGTAAAAAAAGAGGGAAAACCACCACTGTCTTCTCAACAACAGGAGAAATATGCTTTGCCAGACTCTGTTCTATAAATACATTTAATTAAAACATTGTATTCCTTTTCTTGTACACTCTAGGAGAAAGCAGGTGAAACCTAACTTTCTCTTCCCTGAAACCTTCCCATATACCTTCCAGAATAAATGAGTATCTTAAGAGTAAGACATACTCATCACTTGAAGGCTTATAACCACACCTGAAAAAGAAAGATTAAATATGAAAGAATGATATAAAGTCTGAAAATGTGCATTTAAATCTTCTAGTTCAATCTCAAACAGACAGACCCCATCTTTTTTTTTTTTTTGTTTGGATTTTTGTTGTTTTGTTTAATAAAGCCCCAACTGGAAGCAAATGAACTTGGAAATGTATTGACTTTGTTTCATTTCTGGCATAATTAGTCACGTACTGTTGAATACTGACGTTAGATGGCACAATACCCACCATCAGCCTCTCTACAGAAATGGAAATGCAATTGCAATTTGCTGCTGTCTCTGAAGCTGGTTTTATTGAATCTGTTTTATTTTCGCAGCAATCCTGTTGCTAAATGTTCTTAGACTAGGGAGGTTAAGTAACCTGATTTGAGTGTAACCCGCATTCACATAGGCATGGCTGCACAGACAGTTTTTCTGGTATTTTGAGTCACAAACCAACATCTTTTGGTAGTTATGAGATGAGATATGTGGCAGGGAACTGGGCTAGGAGTGCTTGAAGGGCTGGTGGTACAGGAGGCTCTTAGCAATCCCCTTTCTTCCCTGTGGGACAGTGTGGAGATGATATCAAGGTGAAGGGAAAAAAACCATTGAGGGCATCATCTTCAGCCCTTGCTGGTCCACAGTTCCATGGGCACCACAGCCACAACACAGCAGCCTATGCATGGTTCATGAACTTCTCATTGTGGATGTGCTCTTCCTGGGCCACTTCTGCTACCACAGCTTCTTGTTATTAAAAATACACAGAGCAATCCTGCCCGCCCTCCCCTGGCCGACCGATTCCACCTGCAGCAGGAGGATCTGCAAAGGGGCTTCTTGGAGGTGTTTGCCCAGAGCCTGGGCTCACTCACCACGAAATGTGTAATAGAGTAAAACCAGACTTCTCTGGAGCTGCCTTTGAGTGGAAGCAAGCCTGTCTGCTATTTGACTAGATGACTGACACATTATATCTCCCCCTGAGAAAGCAAATATTTTTTCTGTCAAAATGCCTGTAATACAATCCATTCTCCCTCTTTCCTTGGTGTAGAAGCAAAAGCTTCTATGATTTTAATCAGTGCTGGATTTTGTGCTCCCGCTAGTATTAGAAATCCAAGAACATACAACGCTGTACTCCAGAGACAACTGGAGCTATTCTTTTTTAAGGTCACAGCAAATGTAATAATGCCAGCAGCTCATAGCACTCTTCATTAGGCTGTGTAACTTTCCAGCACATCAATCACTCAGTGGAGGGTGTTTACTTTCTTTCTTTAACAGGGTGACTGCTTTTTTTTAGTGGTAACCTAGTTTAAATGCTCCTTTATGGGACAGATGTGTCTGACCCCATTGCTGTTCAGAATTCGGTGATGGGATTTCACTACCCCGAGGAGGTAAAGCCAGCCAGGTACCCAGAGCACCGTGCATCCCTCCCCATCCCTCCCTTTCACCTCGCACTTTCACCACCCTTGGTACTGGAGTGGATGATAACCAAATAGGTGGAATTTGCACTTGAAAAAGGTCGTCTTCTCTTTTTGTGCAGGTCAGTCCTATACCAAACCTCAGCTGCACCCCAGGAGCCCCTGAAACTTTGGTAAGAAGGCTTTGGTCTGTTGTAAACCCTGTGCTGAAGTTAATAGATACCCTACAATGTAACACTGGAGTAGATAAAGCAAGCCTGATTCAGTTAGTGAGCCTGAAGTGCTACTCACTTGGTACTTACAACCAAAAAATATTTGGAACTGAAAATGCCAGGCTGCATCTGCCGTTGGCTCTGAAGGATGTAGCTCAGGCCTCAGGTTTTAGCTCCCCATGGCTGTCTCATGCTTAGTGGGCAGAGGTTCAGGGTCTCCCTGTGGGCTGGGTAAAACTTCTGGGGGGAGTTAGCGGAAAGTTGGTCAAACAGATGAGCAGCGGCCCATTAGCTGTGGGTGGGGATGAGCGTTGGGTGGTTTTGCTCCAGGCTCTGCCTTCTGAGTTGTTCTGTATTTGTTACCTTCTCCGGTCCCAGACAGATGTTCCTGCAGCAGCTCCTCTTCCCATCTACTGGCCAAGAGCAGAGGATGCTCTGACAGCCACGCTCCAGCTGGAGCTTCCTGGCATGGACACTCTGTCTACCTTCCAGGTGCCTTTGCATGCAGCAGTTTACATTAGGCACTTCAGTGTTAATTAATCAGAAATTTGGGCTTGGGTGGTTGGTTTGGGTTCCTTTGCCCTTGTTTTCTTAGAATTAGTAGCTAGCTCCTGGGAGGTCGCTGCAGACAGCTGCACTGACAGCTCTGGGCTCTGGTGTGGTGCTGGTGCTCGCCGAGGCTCCCTGCTCACTCTCTTTAATTGAAGGTTGGGGTGAGGATAAAGCTTGGCTCACACCCCTTGTGAGACCTCACGTGGAGAGAGCTGTGCATGATAAGGCAGCAAAAAGAGCAGACCCCTGCTTGAGATTTGGCTTTTTTTTCCCCGACCCCTCCTTGGGAAGCAGGGAAGATGTAAAGGTGCTCTACGAGCAGCGGGAGGGGAGACCTAGCTGCTTCCCAGCATAGGGAGTGTATATTAATACATCAGGCTTCAACAGCTTCTGGTTACACAAACCCACGCACACACAGAGCAACAGAGGGGCTGGGAAAAACATCAGGTCTCAAGGCCTGTGTGACCCTCTGGCAGCACGCACGCGTGTCCCCGCTTGCATGCACAGGGCACCCAGACAAGCGGCTGTGGGGCCAGGGAGAAAGAAGAAAGGAAACCAAAACCCTCAGCTGCATGTCATGGCAGCAAGAGCCACCACGTCGCTGCCAGCTGAGGAGCATCCCTTCCTGCTGCAAAGCGTGGGGCCATATAGTGGAGGACAGGTAGGAGCAATGAGGTGGAAGTGGTTGGAGAAAGGCGGTGGGAGATGGTCCACGGCAGACCTGCCCCACCAGATTGTATGGTTAAATAGTCAAAGCACTGCCGTTGTGCTGGACAGTCTCCCTGAGAAAGAGCACTAAGCCAGGAAGCTTTCTAACCTGCTCTGTAACCATTCACAAGCTGTTCTCATCTATTATCAAATGTGTAAGGTCTCAGTAGATGTGTTAAACTGAATTAGTGCCCAGTGCGAATGCACTCAGGATACAGGTTGTCTTAATTTGGTTTGGTTTTGTCACATTGGATGTGAGACAAGTTATTGCAGGCTAGTGGATAGCTGGCAATTATATGAATGCTCTCAAGCAGAGGCAAAGAAAATGTCATTTGATTTTATTTAGCCTTCACTTGGCCAGGTTAAGTTTATTTATAGGCCAAGATCATGCACACAAATGCTTACACCATTGGGCCAATTTTAGTGCTCGCTAAGTGTGCTTACACAAAGATTCACTAGCCTATTTCTCTGAAGTTTTATTATTTTGGGAGAGTTTCTGGTGGTGGATGTGGCACGTGGCTCTTGCACAGAGGCTACACCACCCCCGCCTCCTCCTGGCTGCAGCCCCTGTGAGCCGCAGCCCGGTGTGGGCTTCTCTGGGGGGGGATCTCTGGGGATTCCCCTCCCCAGCTTCTCCGCTACCTGAGAGCGAGCACTGAGAGGCAGATGGGAAGTGTTTACATACTAATCAGAGGGAAGCAGGGGGGCAAAAAGACTGTTAACATTAAAAAGAAGTTAAGTGATGTGCTGGAGGAAATGTCTAGCAAAGGTTGGAAACACTTAGCTCTGTTTCTGGTTTACAAGACCATCTCTTCTCTGTCGGAGGTGCCTTGTGATGCTCACACATCTGCCCAGCCAAGTTTCTGTGGGGAAGCTCACCCTGCCTGCCCACTCTTTCATTGCTTGCTACTCCAGATCAGTGCCATTTCTCAGCTGTGGCACAAAGTTGTTGAAATCTTGGAAGACCCAAGCATCAGCCCTTGGCCACCAATACTCCCAATGTTTATGGGTGACTAAACTAGCTGGGTGGGCACGTTTATCCTGTGCTGAATGTATCTGAGATGATGCATATGGGAAGAGAGCAGGAATTTCTTACAGGAGGTAGCTTGCCTTGCTGTGAAAGCTCTGGGTAGACCCTGCTGCCAAGAATGCAGGAGAGACTGACCAAAGGTTTGGTGCTCTTTGGTGGTGCTGGTGGGTTTTTTTAAGTTTCCACTTCCTTGTTATGGGATTTGTTTTACCTGGTGTCTGGTGTCAGCTCTCCAGTCTTTCAGTTCTACAAATGCTGACGAGGCTGACAGGCTTTCCAGTTTAATGAAGAAAACAGCTGCCACGCTGTTTCTCCCTCCCCTTTCAGTTTTACTAATATGAAAGGTACTGAAAAAATGCAGAGGGAGGGAGCAGAAGTTGGGGCTGAGGCTGCAAGGAGCTGAGAGGCATCAGTTGACTGGAGATGTTGGCACAGAAAGGATCAGCCATGGCAGTCCGGCAGATGCTGGGCTCCTGCAAATGGGCACGTTCCTCCAGAAATCAGCGTAGGAAAAAAATGTACATGTTTTATTTCAGCAAAAGTGGGCTCAGAATGTACTGAGTTGTCTGAACCTGGTGCAGAACAAAGCGAAGGAGAGGGGTCAGGCAGGGGGACGATGAAATGGTGGTTGTGCTTCCCAGTGCACGGCCTTCCGCTTCTGAATGGCACACGGTCCTGCTGGGTGCCAGCGGGCTCTTCACGCCGGCTCGGCTCGCAGGAGAGCGGCATGTGCTTCTTGGGGAACAAACAGATGGGAAAAGGCTTCTTCAGGAGCATGGGCCAGGTCTCTTCCTGGGATGGCAGAAGATGCTCATTTGCACAGGCTGATAACAAAAGGAGACGCATGTTGTGTAGATCCACTCTGCAGAGCTCTGCTTAATACAATAGCACTTGTGGGTATGTGGCCAGGAGGGTGGACTGCGCCGGTATCGTATCTATTGTCTTACAAGTGTGGCAGGCATCCGGACAGCAGCTGGGCAAGCAAAGAGAAGAGCAATTTTCTGAATGCCTTCTGCTGAGTGGATGCAGGCCTACAATGCAGCACAAGCACTCCATCTACCTGAAGCATAGACCCACTGCTGCCAATAGATTATCCTCCTTGCCCTTGGAAGTTTTAATTCAGATAAGCAACCATGTTTCTGGCTGTATAGGTGAAGCATCTCTTTGTGGTGGAAATCTTCTTTTTTTTGGGAGATTATGTCTGTGGATGCCAGAAGGTACTTGGCAATAAGTGTCTTCTGCATTTGGCTCCCTGCGCAGTCTCCATAATCCACTCACTGCCTGAAGACGGTCTTCAGTCGCAAAATTCAGGTCCCCATCTTAAAACGCGTTGCTGTCCCGGCGCTCTCAATTCCAGAAGTTTAGGTTTATCTGCTCAGTATTTCTCCACCTTGGGAATTTGTTTTGGGACTAGCCGTTAATAAATTAAATAGTTTAGCACATTTTTTTTTTTTATTGGTAATGCTTCTGCAGCAAAGGCCCATGAGGGAATATGGAGCTAATCAGCTTGAAGAAAATCCCGAGAAACCTGCCTGCACCTCTCCAAATAGGTCACCCACCAGGCAGCATCCCTGAAAACTGTATGGGGTGCCTCTGAGTTAGCCTCCAGATTATTTATGGTGTTATAATTCAATTAAGTGGTGGCAGGGGATCAGTGAGGGTGGCTGTGAGATCCTCACGTGCTAGGTATTTTTGGAACCTACAGAGGAAGAAATGAGAGTGTTTAGGATTGAGTAATTACAAGGGTTAGGATTTAATAAGGATTTTATACTGCAATCTGTGGATATTAGTCTAGCTGAGTAACTTCATATGGAGACAGTAATGAAAGCACTCATCAAACAGGTAGCTAGGATGCTGCCTATAAATAACCAGTAAATGATCTATGGGAAAAGAGAGCTGATCTGCTTGGACAACGTTTTATGACCATGCCTAAGTTATGGAGATAGATGCTCTAAAACATGAGTCTGCCTTCTAGGCAGCAGATTTTTAAGTCAGTAAAGCACAAAAAGGTTATGGGTTAAAACCAGATGGATTCCTTTCTGCAATAGACTGAGAGCAGATTTTCCTTGAGTCATTCAAAGAAAATGGGCAAAAAATGTGTAGCTGAGAGAATAACATGTGCTTTAATGTAAGGGACTGAAATGCTAGCAAAGCGCTTTCCTAGGGAAAGAGCATTAACTCTTGGGATCAGAACTGTCCTGCTGGAGGTGCAGATGAAACGTGTCTGAGCTGAAAAAAATGAGCAGCATGTTGCTTCATTTCAGCTACAGCAGCAAAATAGCAAAACACTTGTAATATTAGTCCTTTTACACACTGGCCAACTTTAAGACACCTCTTTCAGAGGTATTACTGGCCGTTCAAACTTTCATCTCAGTGCAAGACACCTTAGAGTAATAATAAACATTCCTCGTTCACTTAAACCATGAGGTTTCACTAATCAGGGTTTTCTCACTGGTTTGTGAGACCTCTGCCTGCATTGCCTCATAAGCCATCAAAAAAACTACAGCTCATTAAAAAGTTACTCTCTTATCCTCACCTCTACCAGTTCCAAGTGAATAGAAATTGTTTCCATCTGTCAATCCACTTGGTGTGGAGAGAGGGATAGCATGGATGGCACTTCTGCGTCTGGCTGCAGTGGGATTTCTGTATGTGGTTGCAGAGGATGTCTTACTGACCTTATCAGATGCTCTCGCACTGAATCACGACTTGCCCAACTCTCAAGTTGTTGGGTCGGTCCCATGAAAGAGTGGTTGTGTGGCTTTAGTCTGAATTATGTGCACACAGTTGATCAGAGCCCTGTCCCAGTCAGTTCGGGAAGCCCTGCTACGTGCTCAGCAGCCAAGGGCGTGCTGCTCCTCTAAGTCAGCAGTGCCTCCTTTTGCCTTCCCTGCAGAAGGTACTGGCAACATCTGTTTCCTATTTAAATTCAAGGGTATTACTTTGATAAATGGTCAAATGCAATCCTGGAGGCGGGGGAATGTCTTACTGCCCTACCAGGACTCTGCAGCCGTGGTATCTGTTACTGTCTGTGTGAGAAATCCACATTTCGAAGCCCCGCCAGCCGTCAGTGGTGAACAGCAAATCTAATTTATCTCTTGGAAAGCTGTGAGCAGACATGCTTTGGAATGGAAAGCGGTATTTAGTAGTTGAGGTCCTGCACAGAGATGCAGTTAATCTGGGTTCAGCTCCTGTCTCTACCACATGTGTCCTGCAGCCAGGGCAGGATTCAGAACCAGGATGTGACCCCCAAGGATGGGACTGCAGAAGTATTTAGGACACTTCACAGCACTGCGGTGCTCATTTATGTACCATATAGGCGCAAAGCCAACAAAAAAACCGTTTTCTGTGTCAGGCTGCAGAAAAGGGGGTGGGAGACCACCCACTCACTCTGCTGCTGGGACACTGGGGAGTTAAGACAGAAAATCAATGGGGTCAGGAAAAGGGAATGGGCAAGATGGAGCCTGACTCTTCAACAGAGGGAGTAAGGGACCTCCAGTCTCTTTTCTCAGCTCCTGGGAAATGTATATTTTTCCTGCAAATATACAGGGAAATTTCAAGACTTCCTGTACAGGCGCTTCAGCTTACAAAGTCAGCATCTTGTGTGGTTCCGCTCATTCTCCTGCGTTCCTCATTGCACCACGGCTCAACTTCATCAGGAAGATGGAGGCCAACAGCAACACTTCAGGAAACCAGCCAACCATTCAACCCGTTATGGTGGGGCAGCCTCCAGACATGCATCGTGGGGGAGACCTAACCATGCCGGAGCTACAGCACAAGGCAGATCCTTCTCTTCCTCAGACTGGGCAGGTAAGTGCCCACAACTCACCTCAAACCAGTGCACTGGACACTCAGATTGAACATCAGCTTGTGTTGACATGGTCTAGACATGTCCCAGAGAGGGAACGGCCCCAAATCTATGGCTTGGACTCTGAAAAGAACCCTTATTTTTAATGGAAGAGGTCATATGATCCAACACAGTTATTTCTGAAAACCACAAACCTGACAGACAATGACAGAACTGAATGGCAATTTATGAAGAGATCTTCTGAGATAGAGAGGATGCCTAAAATGGAAAGCTGTGCTGTATCAGTGGCATAATAAAGCAGCTCTATTAGAAGCTCTCCATGAACTAGCTGTTCTCCGGACAATCAAATCATCCCACTGTCTTCTCCTGGAATACTTCAGTGCACAAGCAAATAAATATAATGAAAAAATAACCCTGACGTGCTCATTTGTCTATCCTGTCACCAGTGATCTATATTTGTGAGGATATCCCGCGATGAATGGCTGAAAGAAGACCCTGATAGTGTTATGAAAAGCACAGGCTCTCCTTTTAAGCAAGATGATAGATTTATCTGAAGGCCAAGTGTCCCTCAAGTATTAATTCCTATCTGGTTTTAGGAACAGTAAGAGCTGTTTCTGGATTATTCATAGTGTCTGTATGATAAATAAAACACATCCAGAGTCAAGGTTATCCAGTGCCATTATGCATATATAGAGGTGTGCATGCGCACACACCTGCATGTCCCAGTCCCTGGTGCACTGCCACAGCATAGGCAGCTACAGGGAGCCTGTAAACAGCTGTAGGTTGCCTACAGACAGCCATAGGTAGCCTGCAGATGGGCAAAGGTTGCCTGCAGACCAGCACGTTAGATCTGTTCTGCTTTTGAGAACCTTATCTACTCACCATGCATTGCAGTAGTTCCAAATCTGCTCAGGCAAAGCAAAGTCTCAAGCTCAAGTGGGCAACACCTATTTTTTTACAGTCCTGCATTAAAATAGCAGTGGACCCAGATGAGAACTGTGAAAGTGAAAAATCTGACCTTGTATTACCATGAGAAGACAGACAAAAAAAAGGTATATCTGGACCCAAATCTCCAAAGATCTATCTGGATTTCTCCTAGTGGTGATAACTTCTGTATCAAGAGAAGAAAGTAGAAGAAGAACAGCAGTATCTTGGTATAAACCAGGAAATTTTGGTTGTTTAGTACTTACTGTAGCAGGGGCATATAGCTCTGCCATGCTTCAAACGCGCCAAGAGCAGTCACTCCTGTTCCTCATTTCCTCCCTCTCACTATCTCTGGTCACTATTAATCATTAGGCAATTACATTCTTTAAGATAAATCACCACAAGTTTCTCTTCTGTAAACAGACAAACAGCTTTTCTTTGTAAAGATTGATTTAGTTGCCCTGCAATTTCCTGTTTAATTAAACAGGATCAGTCTGACAAATGCAGGTTTTTAAGCAGTTTTTTTTCTAGCTTTATTTCCTTGTCCTAGGAATATACAAAGGATGGTCTTATTTTTCATGGCATTGAGAGGGTAGCTAGGTGAATACCAGTCACTTTGCCCTTGGGCATCAATTAATATCTGCTATGGCAGATAATCTCATATAAGGGAACTGCCAGAGTGATTCTCCACCATCCTTTGTATCCCTCAGCTTGTACAAAATGAGAGTCAGACCTTCTGAGCCAGAAGATGTGTTTTGTCTAGATATGGGGCATCTTTGCTCTCCTTTCTCCTCAGCTGCATTAAGCCCTGCTCAAAGGGATGGAAACTTTCTTGCTGCATGTCACAGATCTGCATGTTGGGTAGGTAAAAAAGAGGGTCCAGGGCTGCATCTTCTTCAGAGAGGTAAAGGGTCTCCTGAGATGGGGTAGGAGCTGAGAAATCTGCAGGCACAAAGCTGAGGATTTGCCTTAGATGAGTTTTGGGCTTAAAACAAATATGTCCTCAGACACAGCAGCACATCGAGGGTCTGAGCTGGGAGCCCTCAGTTTGGAGAGAAGAAGACTTAAGGGGACACGGCCATGAGTTACCAAATCATGAGAGTGGGAGATGCAGGCAATGTGGAGCTGTTCACCACGTCATCCAAAATTAAAGCTAGGGCTACATGGGGAATGAGCAGGAGACTGATTTTTAGAGGAAATTTCTTTGCACAGTGGGCAGTGAGGTGCTGGCACAGGATGCTGCGGGAGCTGTGGAGAGGGATGACACCGGCAGGTCCAGAAAGGGATCCGCCAAATGGATGAGCCACGTTCACATGTGGATAGTGGGGGACAGCGGGGGGAGGAAGAGGCTGGGGCAGTGGGATGGATGGATGATACAGCAGAACTGCTGGGTGTTATTACCCCGGGGAACTGCAGGGCAGGTGGAGAAGGAGCAGGACCCCCTGGCAGGCAGCTGCAGGAGAGCCTGTGCCACCACGGCAGCGCTGCTCCCCGGGTGCCCGCTGCTGTGCTAAAAAGGAGGCGTGCCCTTCTACATTGATTATTATCTTATCTCAGAACAGTCATCAAGATGAAGTTATATGGCCTGGGAAAACAGCAGACTGTCACATTTTTATTGGCTTTCAGATAAATGTTCCCTGACACTGGAGCCATCTGCAGATGCAGTCCTGCCGCTCCTTTTATTCATGCCTCTGTTTAACCAATTTCTTGAAAGGAGAAATCCAAAGGGTCGTTTATCCCCTTTCAACCGCATCCTTTGCATCCCCTGGGAATATCACTGATCACCCAATAAACAATTAGCACTCAGCCTTCCCATATACTTAGTACCATTATTACACCAACAAGACAAAGGTGTCACATTTCTGCTTCTTGCTCCTGAAATGGTAACAAGAGCAGGGATTTTTCTGGAAGACATTTTCTTAAATTTTCCCTTTGGGGTTTTAAAATGATACTACTTAGCTGTTGTGACCTGAGATAACCCTACCTTGTGTTGAAAGCTGCTTGTTTTTTGTTTTTAGCTCTCTTCCGGAGCAAACAGTTTGTAATGTCCTACCAGTTCATATTAATCCCATTTGACATTTGGGCTGTGGTTGTAAAGTGTGCCAGAGAAATTCCCGATGTACAGATGCACATGGAATAAAGGGTGTTTTGGGGGTTTGGCAGAAAATGGCGGTAAAACTTCTTGCAGAGATGTAGGCTGTGCTCTCCCAGATGCCTTCTGCCCCTTTGGGATGCAAAGGCAAAAGCCAAAATGCACGTGAAAGTTCTACAAAAACATGGTCTCGTGTGTGATGGGAAGAACAGTGATAGGATGGGTGTCAGTGCCGACTGGCACAACTATGGCATCACTGCCTCCCAGATGCAGCTCTGGTCTGCAAAACGTTGTAGTCCCACCAGCTTGTAGTGCCCTCTCCTTGATTCATGCAAGGACCTCAGGTCCACCAACATATGTGCGCTCCCTAATCTGTGCCAGGCAAATTGTGCCAGAGGGACGCCAGCATGTCAGGGAGGCAGATCGTCTTTGGCAGGGAGGTGGTGACACCCTCCAGGAACGGTAACGTCGTCTCCTGGCACGGTGGGCTATGGAGGATGTCTGACCACAGAGTAACTCCAACAAAAATGACTCCTGTCTTCCCAAGGGATCAACCTCTCTGCATGAAAGCCGAGGTGAAGAGGTGACGCAGCAGAAGCTATCAGGTTGTGCAGGAATTCAGGAGGCTGTGGCAAGCTGGCCCTGGACGCTGCGGCAGCTGGAGCTGAAAGGGAGCGTCACCCGTCTCTTTGAGGCTTTCCTTGTTGCTTACCCTGCTGAAACATCTTCTCCCTCAGGCTAAGTGGTTCATGGCTCTCGGCTCATTGCTGTTACAAGACATTTATGTTTCACGGCAGATGGCCTACTGCACAGCTTGTTCTTTTTTTTTTTTTTAACCTAAGGTAGATCAGCAGGCAGTGGTTCAGTCTCAGGCAGCTCTGGGTTGAGATTTCCATATTATCCCACATTTCTTTAAAGCAAATGAAAGAGAAAAAGAAGGGGTTGGGAGAGAAATATTTTCACACTCACAAGTTTTGTCAGTTTTATAGTATATTTGGCACGTATTTTGTGAAGGCCAAAATATGATGTTACAAGCACCTTTAGAAAACCATTAAAATACAGAATAATGAGTGAACACTACAATGCTTGGTGACTGAATGCATGAAAATGCACTGACTTTAAGCTAAGCTGCATGGAATTTGACCTTGGCACAAATGATGGCATTTCTCCCCTCCCTTTTCTGACCTGTGCCTTTTCAGATGATTTGTAGATTTAATTTACAATGCATTTCCATATACAGAGGAAAAGTGCTACAACTTTATCTGTCCATGGAGTCCCAGCAGTCTTAGTTTACCAGATGTTCCTTACTCATTTAAACAGTGCATTGAGCTTTGCTTAGTATGATAATTTTGAAATGCAAAGAGTATGGGGACACATAATGAAGAGTTAGAGGTAGTGGCTGTAAGGGTAAAATGTTTCAAGGAAAAGATCTATTGCCATGTGTCCAGCTGCATTATCATAACTGCGGGTATTAATTGTTGTGCAAACACCTACAGGTCACTCTAAGCATAAATTATGTTTTGATTTCTTTTGTTAAGGCCGGAAAACTTATCAATAACCTTCATTTAAAAATAGGACCTCACTGCAGGCAGAGTCTTTATTTTGGCTCAAAGCCTTGTGATTACCAGATTGGTTTTGCTGTAGCAGTGATTGTAACTGGCTCTGCGGGGAGAAGAAGGTTGGTCACCCATTGCACCAAGCCATACCAGCACTGGTGGAAGTCACTGCCCCGACCACCGGCATTACCTCTAGTGAAAAGCTGCTGGACTTAGTGCTGGGGGACAAAATTTTGCTTGCTGCAGATGAGGGAGGGTGTGAAGAACAGTTTTAGCAGAGCTGCCTTCCTACCCCTAGGAGCAGGAATAACTGACCTGGCTCTCCAGGGCCTGACACGTTTTCATAGCATTCTGGTTTTCACTCTGTGTCCGGCCCTTGGTCCCCGCAGCAGCCCAGCCCAGCCCAGCCCAGGCATCACCCCTGAAGCAGCTAAATGTAGCATGATCTCCAGGCACTCTGTAAGGAGCAATGATGAGTGCCATGCAG
Organism: Gorsachius magnificus; assembly: GCA_034008185.1. Lineage (NCBI taxonomy): Eukaryota > Metazoa > Chordata > Aves > Pelecaniformes > Ardeidae > Gorsachius > Gorsachius magnificus. The sequence goes on from CM067090.1 coordinate 6,456,860, forward strand.
AGGAGCAGGGATTTAGGGAGTTGTACTACCTACAGATTGAGAAGCAATCACTGGTGAAGGCTCACTCCCTGCCTCCATCAGAGAGGCTGGAGGTGCCCACAGCCCCGCACAGAGTGAAGGCAGAGGGAGAGAATTCATAGTTACCTTGCAGAGACCTCAGCTCAGAGGCTTCACCGTGAGCTTCCACTCCAAGTCCAAGAAATAAAATAGGAGAGAGAGTTTTTACCTCTAGGGTAGCAGCTCGTGGTGTGACAGGGACCTCCAAGGGACATGGAGAGGTTGAGGGACACCAGTGGTGGCTGATCAAAGGTGACATTGACAACCTGAATGATGCCTGTGTCACTCCAAGGTGCATGCCATGTGCTGAGCAGGCATGGCCACGCTCTGCCTTGCTTCAGGACAGGCTGTATGGGCATAGCCTAGAGTTGGGCAATGGATGGAAGCAAAGTTTTCAAAGGTAAGAGTATTGAAAATCCCTGGTCAGCCTTCTTGAAAAAAAAAAAAAAAAAGTTCATGGAAAAAAAAGAAACTTAATTTTCACCCAGTTCACAGTCAAAAAAAATCAGCTCTTTCACCAGTTGAAAGGCAAACCCAGAGTTCATGTTTGCTAAAGAAGTTGAAATCTAAGAATCCACATAGTTACATGAGTATTCTCCCTTTAAGGAATCTTGGATGTCTTTATTGGGATTCAAATTCTATAACATCTAAAATACGTTCACCTCCCCTCCAATAACTTGCTAAAATAGTAAAAAATTCTCAATCTTATTCAAGTTAACAGTAAATTATTTTTGCTATATATTTACAGCAAGGTCAATTTTTTCCCCCTGAATTTTCTTGCATTTAATTCGTTTGAATGGGATGCATTCTATATCATCTTTAATCTTCTAAATGTATCTTATGTCCAAATTATAAATCCTATAAAGGAGTGACCTATAATGAATTCTTAACCACAACTTTATGGCAGAACAAATACACTTCTCTAATATACAAACTGTTAAATGTTTTCTTATCATACTAAAAGTGTGAATTAAATTATAATATGATGAAAAAGTAGCAGTTTGCAGTAACTCTAAATGTGGCAAATCTTCAGTAGTGCATAAAATTATTCAGTGAACTGTGGAAAACATCAGAGCAATTCTAGCCTTAAAGCTTTTCTTCCAACAACCAAAAAGTGCCAAAAACAAGCAAGCATAGCTAAGCATTTCATCTTGGAAGCAGCTTATTGAATTAATAAGACAAGTCAATTAATGTAATGCTCTGTTGCTTCAGGATAAAACATGAAAAGGAAAAATATGGAGCTGTTTACTGTAGTGAGATCAAGCAACCATGAAGTCTGTAAAGCTAAAGTTGCTCATTTCTCTAAATCCTAAGGAAATGATCAGCATAGCCATTGTATATACTCTCTTCATATGTAACTCATCTGTGAGATGTGGATCTTCTGCTGTCCAGACATTGCTCCTGTTATGAGTCTGGTTTGCCTCTACACTGCATAAACTCGAAACTGAATGGCTGGTATTGTTCACACTGGTGGATGTTGGGTTATGTTTGATGGGATCCCCTGTGTCTCAGGGCATCTTGGTGCTAACTGGTGAGGAAAATCACCACTGAGGTGTGTAGGGTATTTTGTGTGGGTACTGTTTTACACTCGGTTTACCCTGTGTATTTTAGGCCAGTGACAAAAATCGAGCGCTGCAGGTAGGAACTGTCTGTATTTCAGCAGAGCAGCCTGTGTTTAAATCATGGCAAGGTTCCGATAAATTGAAAGTTAAGGCTGGTAATCTTTGCTTTCAGGTCAGTTCTTCAATTTTCATTTAACTTAAAATGCTAAGCTTGTATGTGTTCAGAAATCCTGATTCTAGGTCTCTGTGAAAAAGTGTCTGAGAAGGTTGGAGTCAATTAGTGATGAACAACTGGTTTTCCTATGTAATAGACCACATCTTCCCAGAAATCCTCATTATGCAAACTTTGGGTTTGATTTGAAAAAATAATAATCATCCTGATCAAGAACTTTACTTGTTGTGAGCTCCCATTTTTCAATTCTTCTACCCAGACCACTGCCTTTCATTGCAAGGGGCTAATTAGATCAGTTTAAATAGGGCTGCTGTGGGTTAATGAAGACTACAGAAAGTAACTGGCTGTTGGTAGAGATGAGTGCCTCAATTACTCAGGCATAAGATAACTTTCATGTCTCACAGCAATTTGTGGAGAACAACTTTCTCATAGCTAGTTTGGCCAAATTCTGGGAGCAACACACCGACCAGGTCTCCACTCACTTCGTGTGGTGTGGTTGGCTTTTGGGGCTCTTTGCAAGTGTCAAGGCTTTGGATGGTATAGAGGAGGTGCTTCAAGGAGCAGTTACTGTAGCCTCCAGGTAGATGCGTGGAGGATATTAAGGGAGGAGCGTACAGACTAGAAATCAGTGACAACTATACACTAAATCCTTTTTAAAGTTTTGGGCTGCTCTTCCTTATTTTGCCCCCAGACCATGAACAGCACTGACTGTAAGAAATCCTGTCATCCTTATTTTACTTTACAGCTTTATTCCTTGGTGGAGAAAGGGACGTATTGTGATCCCATCATAAGTATTTTTTGTCGGTTGCTGCTAGATGCACAGTCGAGATGTTCTTGTTGAGAAAAGCCACTGTGGCACATTTGAGAGCTTTTGAGGGCCGTCTTTAACTCCGGGATCTCATAGATCATATGTAACAAGCAGTCTGAAAAGCCACAATATGAATAATTATTGGGGGGGAAAAGAAGACATTCTTAACTCGGCAGTGGGGCTGCACAGGAATTTTATGAACCAACAAATACTGGGGGTCAAATCCACTTATGAGGGAAACTGATGTACTTTGGCAGAAAACAGGTGTTGGCCCTTATTATTCAGTCCTCTGGGGTGAATTCAGTAACTTTAGTCTGGAGAACATTTCTAAGCAGCAGGTAAATCTATCTGTGTAGGTAACTCTTCCCTAGTTTGGTCCTGTTCCTATCTTTCTCCTAACCCTGCTGGTCATTGGTGAAATTTTGCCGTACCCTCCGTTGAGGTCAATGACTAAAGGATAAAGACTAGCATTAAATATTAAACCATCTAATATATTATAATTCATAAAATATGCAAATGCCTGGACTATCAGTTCAGAGTTGGCTGTTTCAGTTTCTGTTGCCCAGGGATGGTGTTGACTGTAACAAGATGCTGCTGGAAGGAGCATTGCAAAGTGGAAGTTGCAGGTTATATGGACACAACATCTATAAGGGAAAAATTGTAGGATTGGCCCCATCATTTTGAAATTCAATTCTGCTCAAATCAGAGAATTAGAAACAGGTTATAAGAGCTAGAGCTGTAAACAAGTCAAAGTTGTCTGACATTAAAAAGAAAAAGAGGAGATATAAAAAAGGTGTTTCAGTTATGGGGATAGGTTGTAAGAGTGTTTATAATCCCACAGTGAAGCAAGACCAACAGGCTCTTATCATCTGTCTTGGTTTTTTATGTCAAGTAAAAGAAAAGGCTTTTGTGTAAGCAGAATATCGGTTTCTCTACCTAGGACAAAGGCACAGTGCAGATGGGCTGAAAAGGAGATAGGCTATAATAACAATAATATTTAGAAATCAGGTGCTGAGAGAGTAGAAAAGCTAACAGAGAACATGATATTGTTATAATAATCACATCTCAGCACAGCTGGGCAAAAAAGGCCACTGTAGGCTTATAACAGTTTTAGGGCTTTGGGTGCCAGAATTCTGCCCCCGCTCTTGCCTTTCTGAGTCTTCCCTTTCTCCTATGGCAGCTCAGGAGAAAGCAGTGCAAGGGCATACCTGTGAGGGCTACTGTGATTTTCCACCTTTTTTTTTCAATCTATTCACCGTTTGTGCTATTTGAGCCCATCAGTTCTTGGAAGTCAAGGTCAGAAGGAAATGAAGTCAAATGAGTGAAGCACTCATCGAAGCTGCCTCTTGAAGGTACACATCCAGAATGCGATACTTCTTTGCTGCATTAGCAGTTGCCACTTAGCTTCTATGTCTTTGAGAGTCTGGTGGCTAAACAGAATGGGGGGAATAGCCAAGCTGCTTAAGGAAAAGCATCATTTCTCTTGAGCAGCTTTGAACATATGTGTCACCAAACTTGGCTAAAAGAGCAGGTCATTATAACGAGGTTGTAGGCCTTCTTCAGTAGGAAAGGTTTATATGGATTGTCATACTGTGCTGCAAAGTCCTAAGTGCCATTATCCCTCATACATACCCGTCAGTCAAGTTCAGGCTGGACTTAGATCAGTGAAAGTGGGTGGATATACAAATCTGCTTGCAGTGGAGGCAGTGCAGCCCCTTTGGTAGGAGGCACTCAGTGCTAGATGCTAAACTTGCCATTGGCAGAACTAAAAAGCTGGAGAGTGCCTGGAGGTAGCAGGTGCTAGGGAGCCTTGGTGATAGGGCTCCTTCCCTGTTTACATTCATTGCTAAGACTTAAATGGGTCTCAAGGTGACCCAGGAGATACTGTTCCAGAAGCAAAGCTAGTGGAAGATTTGACTGAGGGCTTGAATTCAAGAGTCAAGTGCATTTTGTCTTTTAGGATTTTTAGCTATCTTCAGCATTAATTCAATATTGAGGTTCTTCACATTGCAGCACACTTTGAAGGTTGATGTTTTGTTTCAAAGATACTTTCAGGGAAGATACTTTTGGAGCAGAGGAAGGTCAGAGACCATTGTCTTCAGCCTGTAACATTTCCTAATTGTTTCTCTGCTTTACATCAGCGTCTATGAGATACTAGTAGGGATTTAGAGACTTAGTGCCAAATTTGTAAAAACTCTGGACCACTTTACATGAGATACCATGTAAGCTCTACAAGTCTAAATAGCAGAGTCTTTCAGAAAGAAAAATGTAACTGAAAGAGCACCAGGAAAAAATAACCCAGAGAAACACCTAACAAGTCTCTGCTTGGATCTCATATTGTGCATTTATCAGGGAGCTGGCCTCTTCTTCACTCTCTATTTCAAGTCCAAGATAAGTCTGATCAAATCAATAATGATAAATTTTCCTCTCGCAGAGGAACAAACTAATGGCAAGCCCTCAACAGTCAGTGTGCCAAGTTCTCGGTTCTGGTCAAGGTATATGAGACTATAGGAGATGCAGCAAACAGGACGGGTTCAGTGAAGGTGAGGAGCTGACAATTAAAACTCTGCTGCAAATCAAGTACTTGGAGCATCCGCGTTGTACACTAGGGCACAGCTGGGATGGACTCTGCGGCCCTGAGCTGGGGGTTGCTGGTGTGGGCAGCGCAAACACGGGGAGCTGCTGGCACAGCGGCTGCAGCAAGGTTGGGATCTTGCCTTCCAAAGTACATAGGGAAAAGGAAAAGAAAGAAGATCACATAAATCACTGCTGTTGGGGGGGGGAACGGCTCCCTGAGTTGGGTCTTGACAGCACAGCTGCTTTTCTTTAGTCTGTGGGGCAGTACTGGTGATAAAAGACTAATAGAGATGGATGAAAATAATTAAGTGGTGTGAAAGAGAGGGGATGAGATGAAATGAAAATGAAATGATATAGGAAATGAAGAGGTATGGCAGGTGGGAGGAAGAAATTGCATATTCCTCTGAGGTTATGGGTAGTTTGCTTCAAATTGAGGTGGGCCTCTAGCCCTCATTTCTAACTGAATCAAGGACAGCTGTCTGACAGAGCGAGCAGATGAGAAATAATGGGAAGTGGGTCAGTAACCTGATGCTCAAATATGTGTGTTGTCTCTGGTCATACGAATTTGGTCATATTGCTGTATGGTGGGAAAACAAAAATAATCCGATGATGAATGTTGAATGAAAAGGTATCGTACCCAGGCCTGTCATGTGGGCCAGACCTCTGTTCGTTTCTGAGCTGTGCTCAGGAGTTACAGGTACTTGTCAAGCAACAGCTAAAGGTTTTATCGAAGATCTGCCAAGTGAGCCCACAGATGAGTATTTGTCGAAAATAAAGTGATTTTTTTTTTTTCTTTTTCTCCCCATGACTTAGTTACCCTGTGTAGTATCCTCTCCCCTGGCAGTGGTGCTCACATTTTTTTTGGCTGAGAACAAGTTATTTCTGCATCTTGTTGGCTGGTCCAGGCACTTTCTGGTGTGAGGGAATGTGTGATTTCTTTGCTCAAAGTCAACTTTTACGTGAAAATCATTCTATCAGTTGGCATCTCTGAGAAATTGTCACCCCCAAAGGAAGGGCTGTTGGCTATACCTGTTTCTCAGCCCATCAGGATTAAACACAGCCATCTCTGCGCCTTTTTCCACCGCTGCTGTGATCTGAAAGGCTCGAAGCAGCTTCTGCTAAGGAGCCATGAAACCAAGCTAGGGCAGGAGTGTGTCCCTGGGGGAGCAGAAGATGTTGGCGTAGGTCTAGTGGTGGTCTTCCATGCATCAGTGGTTTGAAAATCCGAGGTGAACAAGCTCTGAGCAGGTGGTGTTTGCAGATGATTTTCCACACTTGACTGCAGGCACCCTAATTCTGCTCTCTGTGATCTGAGCTAAGAGTCAGGGTCTGTCATCAGTGAAATTTCATTGATGTGAACCGTAGAAGAACCAGCTGCAATGATGACCTAAAATCCAGGAGTCCTCAGTTCTACTGCAGTTTTTTAGCATACCCTTGGGCAGCTCTCAAGTCGTATGAACCTCGGTTTCCTACCTGCAAAGCAGAAGATTTAGTTTCTTTTCCTCAGAGTGGCATAGTTTTATAAAGTATAAATATTTGTGCGGTTAAGTGTTTTGACTGTGTGAGCGTTTCAGAGAAGAAACCATAAATATGTGTCAGGCCTATGATCTGGATTCAAACTGGTGAACTAGAAAAAGTGTTGACAGCTTTAAACCAACTGCCCTGTACACACATCTCCTTCTGTCTACCTGAAAGATTATTTGTGGAATGTGTTTCTATTTTTCTCTGACAAAAAATAGAATACCAAGCAAAGAAGCATGACCCATTTCTTTGTCAGGCAAGCTCTTAAACCCTGCTTACTGGGATGTGACTGAGATATTGATAAAAGAGAAGCTCATTTGAGGCTGCTGAAGAAGGAGCAAAACCTGCCACCTTCAGATGAAATGGATGTGCTTTCCAAGCCAAGGTATGTTTATCTCCTCCACAACTCCTCTATGATCTGTAGTTATATTTGGACCATACAGTGAAACAGAAAAGTGGCAATGAGGAGAGTTAGGAACCTAAATAATCATATTATAGTAGGAAAATATAAAAGCAATAAGCCACTGAAAGTATCTGCAAACTCTGTTGATGGCCAATCAATAGGTCTGATAAGAGCATCATTCATCATAAACTGTATCACCTTCAGTAATTTTTCATGGGTCTTTCCGTGTGTGATGCCAGCTTTGAGTGCACATCATGCTGCTCAGAATTGTCGGCCACATGAGTGGGCTTTCTCCATGCATCCTTTTTCTTCCAATATAGCACGTAGCATAATCAAAGCAATATCAAGTCATACCACACCGAGCCCTTTATTTCCAGAGATTTTTGGACAGAAGCACATGATCTAGATTTTCTGAATCAATAGGCAGATGGTAGCTACTTTTTTTTTCCCCCCCTCAGTATTTTTTTCAACTTGTACATTTTAGATTTACATAACTTGGCTTCACACATCTGAAGAAGAAACACTGACATAAATCTAAGTTTATCTTTGATGCATTTACAAATATTTTTTTATTTTTTCCCTGACATGCCTCTGTCTAGACTTCTTCCAGAAAGCAGGAACTTTAACTTTCTCTTCTGTTGACGTAAATACCTTTTAACATTGTGCGGAGAATGGCATGACTCACTTTCTCATGAGGATGTGGGACCCAGTCACTCCACCACTGAAACACATCGCTTTTCCACCGGCCAAGGTAAGCAGCTCTGACATCTTCCTGCGACATGCTGTGATACCGTGCATATAGCGCTGAAATTCATGATCATTGTAACGCCAGGCTGGTTGAATTCTTTTATTATTGTTTTCAATTTGGTTCACTGAAACAATGAAGGTTAGCTGCATCCGGTTCTTAATTTGACTTCACATTTTATTAGTCATTATTTTTGCAAAGGCCTTAATTCTCCTCTAAAACATTTTAATTAAAACAGCAATTTCTCAGTGCCGCACTTCATGAGCAGATTTTGCAGCAACTTCAAAGAGACACAGATGTTTACTGAATTTGGTGTGGTGATATTTGAGGCTGCCTACTGGCAAAGAAAAAAATTCATAAACATCTCTAAGAAACTTTGCTGTGGTAATGACAACATTTCCTTATTATATTTTAGCAAGTCTAATATTTCCCAATCTCAACAGGCATACGTCATAGACGCAGGCTTAAGCATTGTTATCTACCCCCAGTCTGAGCCATGTCAGATACACTGCTATAGGGTAAATACCTCCCGATGGTGACACCTCAGGCTTTGGCAAAGGGTACAAGAGGCCATGGGCTAGTTTGCTGTGTGTGGGTCATCTTACAGAGCATCAGTAGACTGGGAATAAAGAAACCGAAGTTCAATTTCTGCTTGTTTTTCCATAGCCCTCCAATGTGATTTTGAGTGGCCATTTAGCTTTCTGTGCCTCAGTTCCTACCAGTAAAGGGATGATAACATATCCTGGCTTTTAATCAACTTATCTCCTGGTGGCAGGGTCTATCTTCTAGTGTATCAAGGCCTTCCTAGCTCTAGAGGGTCCTGGGGCTTTTAAAGTGTTCTAGTAAAATTAAGAAATGCTTGGGGTTTTTTTTTGGAGGAGTTTCACCTTACTTGGGGCAGGTGAGCCTGGAGGTGGTCTGATGATCTCATTTTGGCACCCCCACCTATCTGTGGGTAACCAGGCAGGCAGGTGTCCTCTCTGAATTGAGATGATGGGACTAGGGACACATGGCCATGGCCAATCATACCTAAAAACTAGACTAGGGCCCAGGTATCTTCTGTGGTTTAGGCAGGTGGCTGTGGCCAGAAAATACATGGCCTGTCCAGCCACCAGCAGGTCTGGTCTCCATGTGCTAAGACCTGCAACTGGTGCTGAGGCTCACGCTCCTATTTAGTCTTTCTGCACACAGAAGAAAAACAAGTTTCTACCCTGGGCACTTTTCACTCTCATATCTTTTTGAAGGGGAAGTAATAGAAGTACTTAGAAACAGCATATCTCTTTCCACTGTGAGCATCAGGCAAGGACCAGCACGGAAAACCGGCATGGAGCATGGCGTGACACATCATGTAGCTGCTTTAATGTACACTGTAATTACAGTGACAAAGTTCTGCCTTTTGAAGCATCAGGGATTGAAGCGGTTGCCCTGAAGGAGAAAAAATGTTAGTGGGAGAATTTTCACCGACTCTAGGTCAGGAAGCACAGCACTTCCTCAGCATTGGATTAAAAGTGATCAGCATGGCCAAAGGGGTCCTGGGAGTGACAGGTAAGCAGGCGGAAAGGAAATTGGAAATATTAAAGAAATGAAGTTGGATAGAAGAAGTTTTACAATTCCCTGTTCCTCTTTGATTTGGTAGCATTAGACGTACTGAAGGGTAGATTGCGCAGTCCTATGTGTGACAGCAAGATACCTTCCCACACGAATAAACCCCCTGAAATTAATTGGACAGCTCACAGAAGTGCCTGGGCATGGGAACAAGGCTTGCACATTTCAGCCCTCAGTTTTGATCTTCCTTCAGCAGCACAAGGGCCAGGCTGCATAGTGAACAGCAACAGCTTAGCTAGAAATGGGAATTCAAACCGCTGACGGTGAGTAGATCAATGTCTCTGTGGACGCATCCTTGCTGAAGAGCATCTCATCTCAGCTGAATTCACCTTAGTAAGACACAGATTAAAATTAAACTGAAAGAAACTATTGCTGAAATGAAAGCAGGGCTCATTCAGTTTGCTTACCACAAACTGTTGCGCGTTTGCTGTGCCATGGAATTGCTCACATGTATGCTTTTAGCGGGTGGCAAATCCTCTGAGGGAGAATTAACCTGGCCTGCAATGAGAGAAGCTTAAATTTAGGTTGTTCTCCTGCGTGCGGTGTGGGATAAGAGCACGCAGCCAGGCAGTCCCTTGCGGGCGGGTGGGCCTGAGCATTCAAGGTGTCCACAGAGGCATTTGCTTAAGCTGAAATGCTTGTTCACCAATTGCAAATGGGCTTGTAAAGAAACCAAACCAGATGTAAAAGCCCTCTCGCATGTTGGTCTGGAAAGAAATAGCTTTGTCGTTGTTTCAAAGAATTAGTGAGCCAACAACGCAAAGCTTTGGAGTTGGTTACTGGGTTTTTACTGTAGTCTCTACGAGCTATACAAAGTCTGAAGACATTGTACGTACAGTACATCTTTAATAAGAAGGGAGCTCACAGTCTACCAAACTCTGCCAAATAAACTTTTAATACATACTGTACTTCACTCAGTAGTCCATCTCTTCTTCATGGAATATCTAACAGCTCTAAAAATATTTTCTTGGAAGAGGATAGAATTATCATCGTTATATATCAATCAAGTATGGTTAATGAAGCAAAGCCAGCATGCTAGTATTGCACAAGGGGAAAAGCCTCCAGAACACAAAGTGGAACAGCAAATGCCCTCAAAATTCTGCTGAAGGGAACAGGAAGCTCTGGATGCCGCATCGGTAGGATTCGTGTAGCTCTTAGGCGTCCTTGTACCTCAGCAGGTTTGCTTTGCCTCTTCACTGCCACATTTCTCTCTGAAACAAGTAGGGATCTTCCAGACCATTACAAAAAAGAAAAAAAAAATTTACAGCAGCTGCAGCAAAGTGTGGTACTATTCAATTTCTTGAAGAGTGAGGCTTTTATTTCAAAATATCATATATTAATATATATATATTTCTATATATATACTTTAACTGGTATAAAGTAAATTGTAGATCCAAACTTATACTGTTGTTTGTACTTTGTAATCTCGGAAACTTTACCAAAGGAACCATTTTCTTCATTTTTTATTTTCAGCTGTCAAAAATCAGGGGCATTATTTCCACTGAATACTTTCTTTCACACAGTAAAGCCACTGTTGTTATCTGGTAAACAGTCAAAGTGCAAATAAGAAATCCATTTGGCTTGTAAATGCTGAGATGGTTTTAAACTTTCAATACTTTGTCCTCATAAATCAGCAGGGCTTTCACTGTCTCCGTGCAGACGGCGCTCTGTTAGGTCCTCGGGTGGATCTGCAGTAAGAAAGTGCGCAAGAGTCAGTTATATAAAATATGAGAGGAAAGAAAGACCCAGGCTTCCTGGAACTTTGCCCTGCTCATGATAGAGCTGAGTTTAAATTGCAGTATTTTGAGGAGGTTCTTTTCTCTTGGGGCTGCAGGGATTTAAGGATGTGGAAGAGGCAGACCCCGAGCGAGCTCCTGCCTGTGCCTTGGGAGATCCTGGATGTGCATCGATCACCAGGGCTGGTGGTGCAGGAGATGCCAGGACAGCTTTGGGCATGGGGCCAGCCTTCCACCCTCCCCTTCTCAGAGTGATATCAGTAACTTCTGCTGGACAAGGACATGAAGGTGGATCCATCTTTCAGGTTCATTTGGACCCTCCACCAACCCACTTACCCAAAGAGGGGCAGGATAGGAATGCCCAGCTATACAGCAGACCGGAAAGCCTGACCAACTTCATCTACTCACCTCGGGTGAGATAACATGGCCTGCAAGAGACCGTAAACCCATTGCTCTTTACGACTAGCACCACAACTGATCTGAGCAAGCCCACTGATGGCTTGAAGAGGAAACACCACCACCCAGAGGTGGTTTTTTTTTTTAGGCTGCTGAAATAAGAACGACTGACCAGAAACAGAAATAGCTCCCTCCAGGAGAAACTCTAGGTTCGTTCCCACACTGATACACACAGATGAAGGGCACGAAGGGTCCAACCCTTTGCTAGATGACTAGGTCAGCAATGAAACTCAAGTTGACTTGAATATGAGCAGGTTTGGGCATTAAATCGGGGCTACAAATTATTAGCTATACACTAGGTGATATGACGAAATGCAGCAGCAAGTCTTACAGCAAGAGTTATTTACTACCTTGTGCTACTGCTTTGAACTGACCTCTTTCTTTAATTACAGAGACTGTTATCACAAAAAGAGAGGGGTTTCTTCACTGCTCTAAAGAAAAACTTAATCTGGAAATCATCTGACATATTAACCTAGTGGGACAGCTTAAAAAAACAAAATAAAACTTTAGGGTTATTTACCATTTCCTTCCTTCCCCCAGTTCCCCTTTTCTGCTCTCCTGGTTTGCCACTGACAAGTGACCCTGTTGGGTTTTCTCTCTTGGGGTTGAGCACATACATCCCTTTCTCGTTTGCACACTGCCTCAAGGATTTGTGTGGTTGGTGTAGGAGCAGGGAATGACAAGGGACCACGGTGCCAAGGGGCCGTGGGTACCTCAGGTGCTATTTACTGCAGTGTGAGGTGAGCACTGGCTGCTAGGAAATGTGGTGTTAGGGTCCCTTGGGGAACCATAAAATGGCCCCCATTGCTCTGATAGCAAAATGTATGGTAAACCAAGTGTTACTCTGGAAACTGGGGGGGGTAGGTGGGCTGTAATGGAGGGCGCAGGCTGTGAAGCTGGAGAGATGCTCCGAGGTGAGCTGCTCTGCCGGTCCCCAAGTGTTCAACGCTTTAATTTCCATCCTCCACAGTATCAGCAGAAAAACAGCTTGTTTGAAGAATTTAGAGAGCTAGTACATGAATGCCAGGTGTTATTAGGGGGGATTACATCAAAAGGGCATTTTGCAGTGCAGCGTGCACATGAGCCCGGGCAGAAGGTGCTGGGAAAGAGCACGGTGCTCCTCAAGGGCCCGGCAAAGTGGTGAACGGAAAGGCGTGTGGAGACACCAATCTGATGTCAAGAGCTCGTGAGCGACTCCCTCACTCAGATGGGAAGGGACAAAACACAGGATGCATGAAGAACCATGTTTTAATGTTTTTCAGCAGCTCTGGTTCTTACAGGCATTTATGTGCCCTCATGGGCACCATCTCCCAGCATCCAGACTGAGATCGTGCTCTTGCATTTCCCCTGCTGCCCATTGCTCTGCTGAAATGTAGTGACGTGATCTCCAGCCAGGTCCTAGTACAGCTCCAAGAGCCCCACATTTTTAAGAAAGCACTGAAATGCATGTTCTTTAAAAAAAAGGAGTGAATAGGGATTTAAAAAAAGTGTTGAAACCGCTCCAAAAATTTAATTACAAAATTATTTCTTTCCAGTGTTTGTTACCTGCTCTGACCATCAATAGAAAACAAATTGATTTACAGAGGCTGTGAGCTTTATACCTTCAGATTTAACAACTTAATTAGTGAGCTATGCTAAAGGACTAAACACAGGAATAAATGCGTGGAAAGGAAGGAATGGAGGATGTGCTGGCAAAGCCTTCACTGGATCTGTCATCCACCTTCTTCTGACACTAATCAGCATTAATCACATCCGAGAACCAACCATGCAGTAATACACTATACAGTAAAATTACATATATTGTGTATATACATGTATTTTTATATATATACACACATGCATGCATGCTTATATGTGATTTTCTGTGGACCTTGAAGAATGTACTAATAGGTATTTTAATCCTGTGAGTCATAAATGTGAATGTTTTCCTTGTCAGGACAGCAGCTGCCTAACGTAAATGTATTTAGTGTAAGGAAAAACCTTCATTAAAACCATTTACAGCCTATGGTGACTTGCTCTAGCTTTTTGGCTAATCACCACAGATATATCTAGGATGTTGACTGATTTGTCTTGTTTCTTCTGCTTTCTTAACTTCCTTAACTACACAGATTAGACATACATGGCCTAATCTTGCAGCCTGGATTGGGGTCAGTACAGATTATAGTGTAATCTCTCTCTCTGATGCCATCTGAAATGACAAAACAAAGAAAAAAAATGCCTGTTTCAGGATCCGATTGCTTCTATTATTTTATATTTATGTTGCTAGACTTGAAGCAGCAGCACAGATTCAAGCAAAGTTTCAGGGATTATGAAGTAAGAATTTTTGCTTAGAAAACGCAAGAGAGTTGCTAAGCACATCATGTCATGTTGCCTCTGTCAATTGGGTGCTGTAATGATATTTTAAAGCAACAAAGCAAAATTCTACTGGAAGCAGCACCATAAGGTACTCCCCTCACAAGCTAATTAAAATAACTCCTGTGGGTAAATGAAGAAATATTTTTTCAGTTATGAGCACTCACTCTGTAAGTATTTAATTTAAATGAAATACAATAGTGCATACTGAATAGATTGGACCATACATCTGCATATTAATGAAGCTGCTAAATTTCTAGCAATCACTTCTAGATGCAGGCTATCGCCTAAAACTAGTTTATATGATGAGGGTTGGGGAAGTTAAGAGCAGGACAATTTCACAGAAAAAAGCAAATGCAATTCCTAAATTATATAATTTGCAGACAGACTGCAGAAGTACTGAATTACTGTAATTTAACAAAAGTATAACATACTTCTTCATGTTGCTTATTGCTTCTTTAATATCACTTTCTTCCATTTTAATTCCCCAATTCAGTGAGGAAATGTTGCCCCACTGAAAAGGACATGTAGTAAGTTCAATTTCTTTTTATTTTTTTTTTTAACTAACTGCACTGCAAGGCACATCCATTAGGGCACAATATTCCAGTGGTGTTTCAGTATGGAGAGATCAGCTGTGAGCATAGAGTGGTTTGCAGCAACAACAACACTGCAGGAAGAAATTGAGCCAAGGAATCACAGTTCCTTCCATGCTTTCTCCTTTGCTCTGGGAGATGACAAAGAGATAATATGCGTTGTGTTTTCAGGGGACACTTACTGCCTTCAGCGGAGAAAACCTCCTAAACTAGTATCTATCCTAGTAATTTCATGTTGTGGTGAGATTAGCCATGCCAGAAGGCACCATTCAAGGAACTAGGGTTGCGATACAAATCATTCATCCTGGGGTAAATCATATGGAGGAAAAGAATTCAGATAGCCTGGGGATCAGTTGGGGTAAAACCTCCTCCTTCAACAAAAGGCCTGGAAGCCATGAAAAATGACCAGAGTTAGGATTGCAGAAAAAGGAAAAAGTCTTGAATGTGTTGAAAATTTGTGTGGTTTTTTTTTTCATTTAACAGATTTCAAAAGTTATTTTCCACTTCACTGGAAAACAAAATTTACTCATATATTTTGAGTGAGTTGACAACCATGTAATTTTCTTGGAAAAAAATTCAATCATGGTATGAAAATAATTTAATTAAAATTGTTGAATACAGGTATATGCGGCAGTTTTAAGAAAATGGTTGTGAAACACTGGCACAATGCAAAAGAAAATCTAGAATCTATTTTTGAAAAAAAACCTTTTTTTTTTTCCAAAGGTCATCTCATAGTGGGAGAAGTTTAGCCAGCTCATGGACATTCTCTCTCTTTGCAGCCATCTCTCTGCATTACCCTAGCAATGCATGGTGGAAGTCATCACCACTTGGCCTGTGTTACCCGAATCTCCAGCATCTCAAGAGTATGTGACCAACGGGTGCATGGGGCTAGAGGTGCTCTGAAGTAAGACCTGAAGTACAGATAGTGACTGGAGTCCTCAGCACCATTTCATGCTACAAACCCCCCTGTACAGCTGCTAATATAGATGTGGCTTAGAACAGCCAAGGAATGGATGTAGGATCCAGCAGATCCCTTTGATCTAATATTCTTCTCTTTAGCCACCAGAAGGGGACTCAGTGATGTGCCCTAGGTTTTCTTCTGAGGTGGCAATGTCTGTAAGAAAGTGACTTGGCGATTCAGCAGCTCCAACCTGGCAATTATCAAGCCTGGGCTTCAGGCTGATCAGTCTGAATCCATCTGAATTTTCCCTAGATCATGGCCAGAAGCTTTGGGTGGCTGGGGAATTGTGCAGCGATGTTTAAGACTTTTACAGCGGACATGATGATGGAAAAGATATAGGTGTGCAATCATTAGTGACTCCCTTTCCTATTAAGAACTCCTGGGTATAGACAGAAAGACGACTTACTCTGGTGGTCTTGATTTTATTGCCAGTCGCACACATCCATCCAGAATTATCAGGCAATGTCTTACATTCCTCTCCTTCTAGGCAGGGCTCCATCTCACACCACCATTTCCCAATCACTATTGAAGCTAAAAGAGAAAAGACAACGTTCACAACTATGTTATAATGAAAAATCTAATTAAATAATATCTCAAGGGTCTAACACTGCATTTAAGAGGCAGAGTGTCCCTTCTAAACCCTTTGGCTGAAATTTAGTTGCAAGGATTTCACATTTAATTACTTGGTTTGCATCCTGTATTCTCTAAAACAGTGCACTGCTTGCCATAGCTTCCTTATACACGAGATCTAGTCTACTATCATGCTGTGACTGCGGGGATGTGGTGGTGGCAGCAACACTGCTTCAGACCAGAGGACCATCCACCCTAAGAGCCCATCTTTGTGAGTGTCCAGTCTGATCTGCAGGGACATATATAAGAACACGGCAAGTCGAAAGAGATTTTCCTCAGAATATTCTCTGGGTCTTCTTGTGGCTCAGAGTACTCCAGAATAAACAGTGTCTGTTTTGCTTTCAGTAACTGCAGCTGGCTTTTTTCCTCCAAAAATCTGTGCAGAACTTTTTGAACCTATGTAGACTTTTAACTTTCACAGTATCCTATGGCAGGGAGTGTCACAGCTAGGAATAGAAGGTAAGGTAATACTGAACAGCAGCAGAAGTTTCGTTTGTTGAAACGTGATTGTGAATTTTTTAGAAACCATATTATCTACAGCAGTAACTTTAATTTCCAAATATTTAACGTTGTAAATAATGACAGTGTTTAGATCTCGTTGTCTGAATTTAATAGGCACATGTGTTTACAACCCTGAGTGTACCTTAATGAAGTTTCTTGCCTGGGAATTGGTATCTGTCTATAACCTTAACTGTATCTTAATGACATTTTTTGTCTGGGGATTTTGATAAACTTTAGCTAACATTGCAAACTGTGTCTGGCTGGTGCATGAGTGGCTCTGTCTGTGGTTTGTTTTCTCTGGCAAGAATTAATTTCATGGTTGCGCTCATGAAGCCTATCTGTCACAACTTCTCGCACACGCGCTTAAATAGAGATGCTTAACCCCTTCATATCACCCCACATGGTTGCTCCAAGCCCATAAAACACCTCTGAAGCAGCAGACGGCCTTGTACCACACCATTCAGCTCTGGGAAACGCCCTATTGTGCATGCACAGATTTAAGGACATTTCAGAGTTCATAATGAAATTCTCGATCTATTTTTTATCTGGTTGTAATCTGTTTATGCTTATAAAATCCTAAGGAAACACTCACAGATGTAGCTGCAGCTGCTACTAATGTCCATCCCCTTAACTGACAGCTACACACATGAAGCTACAAGTCCCTTTTTCTCTAATCTCTAACATACAACCAACCCACACTGAAAAATAAATGCCCCAGACCCAGAGATACGCCTAGACTAAAAAGTGTGTATCGCTATTCCATTCCATCATGCAAGAGGAGACTCTGCATGGCACAGAGAGCAGGAGGCTGTTGAAGAGAAAGATGTGGCAAGGGAGAAAGAGGGACTCTGGCATTTTCAATAATGCTTGAACCACATTCTTGTTTTCAGGCTAGGAGAGGTGGGCTCTAGGTGACCATGGCTTCAAAGTTATCATCATCAGCATTATCTACACAGAGTTATGCCCATCACATTGTTTTACCAGACCTGTTGTTGTCCCACCTAAGTGGCTGGCTTTATTGCTCCAATCCTAATTTACTAGGAATGGTTCCCCTTTTGATCTAGCTCTGAAAGGAAAACTACATTTTCATAGGACTGTTCCAATTTAGCATTTTGTTTTCCAGTGTGGTCCATGAAAAAATGAACCACTGCCAACGCGATCAACCCTCAGCCACATTTAGCTCTTCTGGCAGCCTCTTGTAATCACCTCTTCTCCTTAATGCTCCACTTATTTTCTGATCCAGCCTCCTTTTCTGCAGGCTAACAAACACCACACGTACAGATGCAAGCATGTAGATATGTAAAGCTATAAACGTATATTTACAAATGGGAGACTAATAAGGTACATACGCTTACACCCAAACTAAGCCAAACACCATATTCTTTAGGTAAGAATGTAACAGAGAGAAATAATTTAGGTTGGTTAAATGAGCACAAAGGTAGGTCACGTGCCCAGAAAGGAAGCTGGTTTTTATGTAAAGGTGGTAATAAACTCTGAGAAAAAAAAATGCTTAATATGGAGTGGGAAATCCTGTAAAGAAGGTCAAGTATACATTCATTAAATTTCACTTTTATCTCATTTAAAATGCAATTAAGATTTCCTTTGGAAAGTGAGATCCTTGTTCCTCAGATAAACTGGACAAACCAGCCCCTGCAACTTGTTGAGGTACATGGTTGATTTGTGTGGTTTATGGTCACGATATCTGGTGGGCCATGCTGGAGTGCATCCAAGTATAGCCCACTTTAGCGCAAAATAAACCCGAATGAGAAGCAATATTTCTGGGCCAGCCAATTAACTCCAGTGGGAAGCTACTGCAACTCAGGACCCCCAGTTAGTATCTCTAGAACAAGCCTTCACTTGGTACGTGATTATACCAGCGGATGTGCTGAATAACTGTCACAACAGGGATATGGTTTTCACCCGCTGAGTTTACTTGAAACACAGGGAGAAACACCTTAGGTTTGAAAGCTCCTTTGGTCTGCAGGAAGAGTTGAGTAAGTTGGAGCAGGTGAGCTAAACTTAGCCTAGAGTAGAATAGAACAGAATAGTTCAGTTGGAAGGGCCCTACAATGATCATCTACCTCTCTGTGTTGTCTTTTCTGTTTCTTCTCAAGCTCATTTTTATCATGTAATATATCATTCCTCCATATGTACAGCACACTCCAAAAAAACCCCTTTACACCTGCGCTTGCAAGGCAGTTTAATGATGCTATTCACACATCACTTCCAGAAGGGTATCATTAATGCTGCTAACAGTGGAGAAAAGAGATCTCTCTCTTTGCTATGCATGAAAAGACACATGAGGGCTGAATCTGCACTCTAATGATAGACTGTGCAGTGGGCAAACTGAAAAACCATATCCTGCTAAATACTGGCCTTCACAGTAATCATCAGAGCAGAGCATCCTCAGAATACGTGAGAAGAATCCTATGATATGGAATCAAAAGCAATGATCATAATTATTTACTAGTAGCAGCGCTGTAGCATTAAATAATCATGGAGAAGGATCCTATGGTGCTAGGAACTAAAACCCACAAAAATGAACGCCCTGGCCTGGAGAGTTTGCAATGTAAAACAGAGATATGAGATGAATACAGACTGGGAGGCAGCATGGAGAAGCTATGCTGTTCGTAGCAATTAAAATGATGTAACTACTTATTGGTGCTGTTAAATATGACCCCCAGGTATTCAGATGTTGACCTTGAAAAAATAATCAAATGCAAAGTCAGTGCTGAACCTTAATGTTAACTCATTCATGCAACAGCGCAGGTTTTAATGTGTATATTTATATATTAATTTGTGATAACAGTGCAGTTACAATCGCAAGGTAGCCCACCCCAGTGAGTACCCTTGCCTGTCCCTACCCAGTATAGCTGGGCTGGAGTCAAGGATCCTTTTATCAAGGGGGAAAGGAAGGCCATTTGCAGATGAAAAGCTCCTTTTTGTCTCTAATATGGAAGTGGGCAAAATTCTCTGTAAGTCTGAAGCACTACAAAGCTTGCTGTGGTCTAGCCCTCAGCACCACGCTGTGGCAGGGGCGTCCAGAGCCCAGTGAAAATTATTTTGAGTCTTGTGTTTATAGGTTTTTTCTCTTCTGTTAAGAGCCTTTTAATCTTTAGGACCAGCTGTCCTTCTTGGGCACTGCTGAACCTTTGAGGTCTACTTGATTTCAAAGTTTTACACTTCCAGCTCTGTTCAAAGAGGCAGGAAAAAAAGCTTTAAAATGAATCACAGTTTGCTGCGTTTGAGATTAGGTGCACCTGTATGGGGAGGGGGGGAAAAAGCGGCTGTGGGGAATACAATGCAGCTTCTCTACGTTTAGGTTCTGCCGCTCCTAGACGTGCTGAAGCGGTGGTGTGGGAGAGAGAATTGTTAAAGTTCAGATGCTTTCCCTCGGGGCGGTTTGCATTCAAGATCTCCCCGATCCTGAGGAACCTGAGCTTCCCAGTGACCTGAACTGCTAATTCTGGATGAGAATTACAGGCTCCCGTTAGTCACCAGGCATCACAGGGTGCGAGTGCTCACATCATGCTGAATTAGACGCCTGTAACATTCTGGAGTGGTTTTCACTGCGTTCTTCTCACTGTCTGGGGAATACACGAAGCATGGCGTTTTTTCATGCAAGACTGGTTTGACTGAGACAGATACACTCAGCCATGCGGAAAGAAAAAGGATATGATATAAAAGAACCTTGACTACCCCTGCTTTGTTTCTGTTTAATTTTGGGTGTTTTTTTGTTCCCTAGCTAATGCTAGTGTAAATAAGGGATTGCTTATTTCTCATTTTTTTTCAAGAAAACACTTCTTTTATAAAAATATTAAACTCTAACCAGAAAGCAACTTTCTTCAGAAAATTCTGGAGATTTTTTTTTCCAGTCCAATTCACACTGGTATTTTTTAATCTTTGTTTGAAAAGATATAGCAAATTTTTGATCAAAATATTTAACTTTTGATGTATCTAGACTGCATGGATTAATAGACAAAAAAGCATTTGGTTGAAACGGCATTTGCTAATCACGTGTGCCAAACAGTGAAATAAACTACAGATAAGAGATCTGGGGATCAGATTGAATATAGGGAAAGAGCAAGAGAATAGCTTATATTTGCTAGTGTTTACACAGTCCTATTGTATTTTAAAATGCATTTGTTCCCAAACATAATGCCCAAAGCCTTAGGTGGCTGCAGGGAGCTTCCATCTTGGACTGAGTTCAGTGGGCTTAGCTTAGGCTGAGTTCAGCGGGCTTCAGCCTGCAAAGTTCGTAGAGAGCCTTTGTAGGTTGCAGAAGGGTAGCGCCCACTTTTAGACTTGTTCTTGTGCATCATCTGGAGCACAAAGGTTTGGTGCATGAAGAGAGCTGGCTGGGGATGTTTTCCTCTTGAATTTCAGTAGTAAATTATTCTATTACAGGACAGTAAAAATGTACTGGACACCCTCAAATATCTACACCTAAACTGAGATCAAATCAACCTGGAAACACTAATCATTCCATCATCTTCCTCTTGAACCAAGCAATATTTGGGAAAAAGACACAATCCATTCAATTTAAACTTCCTTACTTGTTGAAACTCCCGAACTTGTTATGTTTCACATTTCTCAGTCTTCACATTCGCGCATTAAACTGAAGCTACTCGGTTGCTCAAAGCAGTGACTAATGGCCCCCTTACAGGTGACCAACAGGGCCCGGGCAGAGGGTGACCCGGGAGAAGATGTGCACTCACAGCCCAGAGACGCGCAAGCACCCACTTTTATCACGTCTGCTACTCCAGTGTGTGTAAAAAATGTAAAGACTTCTTTTGCGGATAGAATTCTCTTCTCTGCATTTAACATTTCTGCATTTGTATTTAGGAACGTGCTTTAAGAAGATGACAAACTCTATACGACAATAAGTATAAAGACATTATATTTAACAATGTAGCAATATGACAATACTCACAGAGTAATATATAACTTTAATTCATGTTTATGGAAGACCCTGAAATATGAAAACAGAGCAAAGTATCATCATGCATTTTTCAACAGTTTAGAGGGAACATTGCTATGTATTAAAATGTTCCAAGATTGCTTCTGCATTTGCCATTATAAAGCCACAGCAGCTATCTCTTTTTGCCTGTGATAAAGTGTACACATTTTGTTTATATAGAAATAGAATACAAAGGAATAGAGATATTAGATCGCGCTTCCTCCTGATCACGGGTATCACGTTACTCCAAGGAATAAGAAACAGAGTTCGTTTTCAAAACCAGTACGACACTCGTTGCAGGATGGGAAAGTTTTTACTGTAAGTATAAAGCATTCCATTTTAATCTAGTTTCCACCAGAGAAGATTGATATAAATAAAATTTAAATAGAGAACACATTTCACAGATGCCAGCAGTGGAAAAGACTTTGTCAGCTTAATGAAAAGATATCAATTTTCCCCACTTTATTCAATAAATTGAGAGTCATTTTCTAAATGGATTAGATTAAAGGAAAGTTCAAACTCCCCGTGAGAGCCTCTTGCACTGATGGAGACTTTTGGCAATGGCAATAGCACAGAGGTGGGTACAATCTTTCAGGTCGTGGGTTGGGTTTTTTTTTTTATGTTTATACATTTTTTTTAAAAAAACCTGATATAAACTAGAATAGGAGAATCTGTAACCCTGTGCTCCCCTATTCCTTATAAAACAAAATCTCAGAGAATGGAATGTCATGGGGTGCAGAATGAATTATGGGGGTGGGAACACACTTTCTAGGAGGATGAGAAAAGCAGAGTGAAAGAACGCGTCATCTGAAGGGTTATGGATTTCATAAACAGGCTGAGATGCCCTTTACTCCGGGGGTTGTAAAGCAGTAGTCTGATAAGTTAAAGAATACAAATCCAAACCAAAAGATTTCAGGTTGAATAATGCTGTCTAGGAGAAATACAGGATGTTTCCTACAGGGAGCCCATCAAACTATCTGCTTTAATTCAATCTTACTTAATTTTAGAAGCATCAATTTAATGCTCTTGCAGTGTAATACTTTCCAGACTTTGATAACAGACCTCTCATAACTCTGGGAAAACTGACGTGTCTCCAGTTTAAAATACAAGCACAGCGCAATCAGTCTGGCAAGTGATGGCTCATATCTCCTAATTGCCTCAGATCCAGTCTTGCTGAGTTAATTTAATATTTTTTAATTGTAGTAAACATTAAAAAGGGATCGTCATATTAAATTTTTTTTTCTTTTAGAACTTTCTGCTCTTTGCAATATTCTCCAGGTTTCTGAACAATGTTTTATTAATTCACTGGCAGAAACTTTAGAAAGAATTGAAGGTTTTAATATTTTTTTCCCATCCAGAATTCTTGATTTTTCATTGCAATATATTCAGCAGGCAGAATAGGGTATTTTTAAGAGTGTAATATGTGTCTGAACAACCCTGTGGGCTGCACTGCAATACACCCATCAAATATGAAAGGGCAGATTAGACGCAAAGACTCCATGAACAATTTCCATTTAAGATCTGCATAAACCAGCAAAAAGGGTGCTAATTCGACAGCATGAAGAGACTCACTAGTGAAAACCCACTTACATTGCTATTTTCTAACAGTTGGCATACTGTTCGGTAAATTGGAAAAAATGACATAAGCATGTTGTATGCTTCCCTCATAACAATATGACTAACAGAGATGGTGTTGGCTAATGGCCTGAGAATCAGAAACTCCCGAGGCTTAAAGAAATTAAACAACATCCCTGCTCCGCTTCTGCCTTTCTCTATCACTACAGGTAAATCATCTTCTTGCTCTACCAGTTTTCCATTTGTAATTGCATTTACTTAAGAGGATGAGTTATTTTTGTGTTGTTTCCCTGCATGTTCCCCTCCGTCTTCACTGACCTGTGGAGCTTCACCGCTGTATTGCAGCAATTCTGGGACCAACCTTTTTGCTGCGTTTGTACAACTACAAGGGTGGTGTCTTGGACTGAGCCTGGGTTTCCTAGGCACTATGATAATAAATAATAACATTAAAGTTATATGAAGTCTGTGCACTGCCAGAAGGTTTGTAAGCACAGGCCTGACTTTCAGCTGAATAGAGATGGTCTGTTAAGGAGCAGATTTCATACAAAATAGCTTCAATCCTGCAAAGGAATTTCTAGCCCTCAATACTGTTCAGCCTGGGAGGGTCAAACGCTGCAGCTCTGTCATTTTTCCATGTCCCTCTCTTTGCACCTTTGGAAACAAATGTTGCCTGGACATATGGCCGAGGGGCATCCATAACTGAAGTAGGACCACGATTTCTCATGGGTGGCACCTTCACGGTGAGTGAACGTGCAACTTCACTTCCATGAGTGCATTAAAAATGACAGTATGCAAGTCCTATGAGTACTTTAAAAGTGTGTACAGCTGTTCAGAGGTAAAAAACTCTGCTTTGTTAGATAGGCACTCAAATAAAAGCATCCAGATTTTAAGGAGAACTGTAGAATTTGCATAATCGTCTTCTGAGTCTGGTAGATCTCAGACATCTCAACAGCACTGAGTACAGGCCAATGAAAAGCAATACATTTTTTTTTTCTTGGGCCCTATAGTTGAACTTGTGAGACCTTTTTAAAGTCTCATATTTTAAGTTAATAAAAAAAATTAAGCCAGCAGAAGTTATCACACTTGGAGGCCAATGGGTTGTAACACTCTTTCCCAGAGATGCCGGCAGGTCCCAGGTTAGTCGAATTGTGCTTGGCAGCTGGCTCTCGACCCCCGTTCTCATTTGCTAATACTGTACTCAGAAAGTGTCATTGGCTTTTTTAATTATTCCACATTCCACTGAGTTCAGACATGACCAATGCTTGACATTTTTTCTCTGACAGTTATGGATCATAATTGAACTGATATAACTGAGCCTTCACTGCATTATCTATGTGGAAGCTTGATTTCTACAAGAAAAGGCAGAGCAAGCCTCAACAAAACAGGTTTTTGCTATCATCTGTGGCAGAGAGAAAGGACATGAAATGATAAAATAAACCACATATGATAAACTTGTCTCCCCCAAAGTACCTAGCGTATTCTATGACCTTCTGGAGTACTAGGACACAGCCTTACATTTTTTTCTTGGAAATCCCTGCATTCACACAGAGCAACATACATCTATGGCAAGCGTCAAGCCGCCCACCTTTATTTATAGTTTTATGTGTGTGAGTTTATTGGTGTCTAACATAACTTCACTGCAAAGACAGCAGGTCATTTGAGAGCAACCTGCTGACACTAATGAGTGCTAATGAGACTAATGAAAACATGAAATGCTTACATGCAGGAAGCTGAAATGAATGCAGGTGATCAAGGATCCCCTCCCTACCTGTATGGGGAAAATTAATCTTTTGTAGGTTAGGGAGACCCATTGCTGCTATTTATTACTGAAGTCTGGAACTGAATCCATCCCTTGCCGCAGAACAAAGCTGAGAGCAGGCTGATAAAATATTTGTGCAGTGTAGCAGCGTTATTTACACCCTATTTGAACTGCTTCTAGATAGTCTAGTGAAAGCTTAATCTTATTGTTATATATTTAATGAAATGCCAACAAAATGCAGCATAATTATACATTTTTGGAAAGACAATAGGAACCTGCTTATAAATATTCACACACCTTTCAGACCAGGGTTGAGGGCTGGTGTGCCAGCAAAGAAGAAAAATGTCTCCATGCAATGTTAATTTTTCATTAATAATAATTCATTAATAAAATAAGTGAAGGAGTTGAAACGCAGAGAGAAAAGAGCCAGGCTGTGAGATGAGAGTAAGATACACAGAGGTTTGTGGGTGGCCTTTCAATGCTACTCCTCCGGGGGCTTCAGGGACACTAAGCCACATATACATATATATATATTTATATAAAATTATACATATATTAAAAATATATAATTTTTTATATATATAAATTATATATATGTATATACACACACACATAAACACACATCTGATGAGCTGCTGTGGTCCTGATGCTGCTGTGGAGATGTTTGCTCACACAACAGGAATTGCTGGGAAATGACTGCGTTGAACCAAAGATATAATTGCAATGACTTTGTCCCTTGTGACAGAGGAAGTGAAGACCCAAGAGGAAGGATTATTGCCTGTTTTTGCATTAGAAACCAATGATCTGTGTTTAGCATCTGATCTAACAGTTACTGAAGCAACAGGAAAAAAAAACCAAACTTCCTTAATTTTTGCAGGCTTTGGACCAAATCCGGCATTGGTAAAAGTTGCCGCTTGCTCAAATGTGGACCCCTTGAGCTGCAGGGGGCTGGGTTTAGTGAGGTGGAAGGGAAAAGCTGCAAGATGGGCTCTGAAGGGTGGAAGTCTCTTATGAAATGTTGACTGACATAGCTTAGCAGCAAAGCACCCTGTGAAGGAACACTGAAAATGAGTAAATTATGTAACTGTAATGCATTTATAAGGCATAACAAAGCGTGCATACTATATTGGATAGTTATCAGTTATGAAATTAAATTCTGGTGAACTGCTTGGGTATAAATGGCACAGTATTTGGCTCTTCTTGTTTCCAGTCCAACAAATAAATAAGGAAAATTTGTCTACTGAATCTACAGAAATTAATAACACACAATGTGATTATGTCTTATTAGTCAATGAAAAACACCTTTTTTAGCTTTGTATTTGTTTTTCCAGGGGAAAATGTTTTTTGTTTCTTTGTTTTAAAATGCAAGCGATTACATTGCCACTGTTTTTCTCTGTGAAAAATACTGAGTTCTCTGTGCTTTAAAGACCTAAGGTTGAATCTCTAAGCTTAGAAAGTGCTGAAATACATGGCTGGGCTTGCAGGTGTCTCTGCAATGGTGAGGGCTGTCAGGTGGGTTCTTGATGCTGAAGGAAGAGCCTGAGGATGGGAGAGGTGGCAAAAGAACCAAAATCACAATGATCAGAGATCGGTGCAAGCAGTAGGAAGGTGATGTTTCTCCTAAAATCTGGATATCAATGAATTTTTGGAAAAAAAAAAACCAAACTGCTAAGAGTTCTTGAAGTATATGACGCCATCTGCCATTCTTCCCTCGAAAACAATAGAAAGAGGATAATAATCAGAGCTGGAAAATTGCTGAATCAAAACACTCCTTAGTTTTGAGCTTGTTATAAGAATCTAATGTCCTAAAAGGGGCTGAATATCACTGCTGGTCTGAGACTTTTACTGGGTTGAGTTGTACTGGCAGGTTCACCATTCCCCAATACATTGAGGTATGTGATTAAATACAGATTTCAGCCATCAGTCAGTGACTCAGGTTTGCCATTTTATAGGAGAACCCTTGCTTGAGGTATCATCCTTTCGGACAGGCTGACCCCACCATGCGAGGATGGGGTTGAGCATGAGCAGCTGTTTTTGGCATCACCATGTTGGGAGGATGTGGCTCTGGAGGGACCGTCTTGTACTCCCCCAGTCCCACCAGTGCAAGCACCTGCCGTTGTGGTCATACTTGTGTCCAAAACACCCACCAATACATGTCTCTGTCCTGTCCACTGCAGTAAAGCTGCCTAACTGGGTCATGGCTGGTGATTAAAACACTTTTCAAGTAGTTGAAGTTCATCTGTGCTTGACCTAATGTCTCATAATACATTCTCTATACGTTCTCTTTCCCCTGAAATGTTCTGCCTGTTGTGTCCTGCAGCCTAATAAAATATGCACAAATCTATTATCCAGTGGACACATATGCAGAATAACAACAGCCTTCATTAGTTGCCTGTTGGCATGTGGCTGGTTGATTTTCAGAGTAAAGTGATGTGGGTCAAAGCCCCGATGTGCGTAACCCATGGATGACCCAGGCTGCTCTGGGAAAGGATGGGAGCAGCCCTTTGCTATTGCCTGCACCCACCAGCTATTTTCAGACCATATCAACTACAGAAATACATCTCTGGCAAACTGGTTTACAGCTGGTGGAGAGTTATTTAACCCCCCACCAACCAACAAATCACCCTGCAAACTGGGGTCAGGTGCCCTGTCCTCTCATTGTAGAGATGATTCAATTTGAAATTATAAACAAAGGGGAGGTTTTATTGTCCTAATGGTGGAACTATGAACTTGCACGTGGTGTGCCACTTTATGCACAGTGGTACCAAAAGGCAGAGCTTGCAGATTTCTTTAGGAGGTAGTTTAGTTAACTTGCAATTATCTCTGCTGTGAAAAGACGATACGGTCCAAATCCTCTTCCATGAATTGGGGATTGCCATGGTATAAATAATACACCTACAGAGCACTTAAATCTCCACAGTCCAGCTCTCCAAATTTATCTCAGAAGGCCACAGTTTAAAATCCGTGTGGAGGAAGCTGTTTTCAAAGGTGAAGTTAAACGAGCCAACTGCCACTCCACAAGGTAATTACTGACTTATTAAAAGTGTTGTATTCATTCAAATCTCTTTGTTCTGTGATGTAAGACAAGTCTAATTTTGTTTTAAAGATTAAAGGAACAGTTGTTTTTTGTAAACAAATCCCTAGCTACTATTACAAATTACATCATGCATAATCTTGACATGATAGATTTGGAGATATTTCAGTGCAACAATGCCAGCGCAATCGGAACAAGAACTGCGAGACTGAACAAAAATTGATGAATTGAGCACACAATACTTTGTATTTCATATCATAGCTTAATTACTGCTTCAATATGCATAGAATAAGAGAAGTAACTCAATTATAAAAGCTTATCAGCAAGACTTAAAACCAGGGAAATTCATGAGTGGATATTAAACTGACCTTAGCTGACAAGCTTTGCTTTGAAATTATGTTTTCCTTCAGTGCTCATAATGCTTATTTACTCTGAAACATTTTACAAAGCTGAGAAGTCTGTTAAGGGGCACTTGAAATTTCCTGGCTCTATTGGTATTGGCACAGCTCATGGTTTTTTGCCTCCATTCAATTTAACTCCAAGTTGTATTACTCTAAAAGATGAAAATTCACTACCATTTGCAGTGAGGTTTTTTTCCCCTCTTTTTTACCTTGGAAATGTCCCTGGATTGCACTTCTAGGTAAGTCTGTGCTACAAATAATTTATATGATGACCTTACTCTGTTGTCCTTAGAGTGAGTAATTCTGAATTTATACAAGGAGCATTATTTCCTATGTAATGCACAAGATGTGCCCAGGTTGAAAGAGCTGCGAGTCTTAGACTCCAGATACTCCAGGAACTTCATACACACTCCGGTCAGATGATTCTTAGCTATGAAGCCGTAAGCTCTATTCTCATCACTACAAATAAGAGTTTAACCTTCTATTTTTCACAAACATCTGTTCTTGTTCTACTTGATCTCATTAATGCTCATACAAAATAAATGTAAACGGAGGCTGAGCATGCCCAGTGCAAATTCTTTTACAAATGTGAGCATGAATGAGCGTAAAATACTTTGCAGAATACATTCAGCTCTGCCAGCTGCAAAATGTATGCAACTAGAAGCCCTCCAAAGGTGAAGAGCTAGACAAAGGTACTGGGAATTGCTATCTTTACTGGGAATTGCTATCATTACTAGCGAATGAAACAGGAGGTTGTTTTAGATGAAATTTTATAATACTCCTTGTTCATCTTTTTAAAGCACTTTAAAACAACACAGGGTTGAAATACATGGGGTTTCTTTCTAAACAGTAACCCCCCCAAATACTTCAAAGTTAAAAGTAGATCAAATAGGAAAGGTAATTGGCTAGCCAATCCCCTAGTTTGGGGCATTACGTTGCAGTCCTCAGTAGCTAGTAAGATTTCTGATTTTCAGCTTTAGCAGCAATCACTGATGAAAGAGAGGGTGGAAGGAGAAGAGAAGCAGGTGGGTGGACAAGCCTTGGGAAAACTGTAAAGACTGGATATGCGGAGCTAATCTGAACTATCATTCCTCATAGAGATGAGTCCATCTTTACAAGTGCTTCGGTTTTATCAGCCATCATGAGTTCACAGTCTGAGGCTTTACAGCAGGAGCTTCTCCTGGTCTATCTTGCATGACCATGAACTGACTTTACCAAGTTCTCAAGAAATCCATGTGTCCACCTTCAGGAGGCTCCTTGAACACAGGACAGTTAAGAAAGGAGCCAATGGTGGAGGGGATCATCATCAGATGCCTCTATTTAATCAGTTTAATTATCCATTACCCAGATTCTGCAGAAGCACTTCTGGCCTGATTGGCACCTGCCATTTATAACGTGCAATGTCCTTGACAGCCAGACATGGCCATGTGCACAGAGGCTGGGACTCAAAAGGTGGGAATATCTACAAAGTGACTTTTCACCTTACCAACCAGCATTGCAAAACTAAGAACTCTGAAGCTTCCTCCCATCTGGAAAAGAATTTCCAGAAAAGTTTATCCGGAGAAGCTTTTTTTATCCTGCAGCTGCCATTTTTTATTTAATTTCATTTTTTGCCAGTCCTCTCATATAAGAAATCCCCTTGCACTGTCCAGCTTGATCTGCCATAGAGTTGTAGGATTGATATTCGTTCCAGTACCACTTACAGTATCTGACTTCTCATTCAATCAATCGATCTGTGCGAATCATTTCTTTTTTCACTTGCTCCAGGCTTCTCAGTACATCTCTCTCTCCCCTTCTGCTCCTTAATTCAGTCTCCATACCTGTGATCTCAATGTCAAGGCTGGAAACTGATAGCCTCTCCCGTAAGAGATTGAGCGTGGGTAATTAAACAGTCACATACTCGATTGTCTGTCACATTTAGCACAAACACACTAAGACAGAAATGTTGTTATTTCACTTTAAGCTTTAGGTGCTGATTTTTACCTTTTTGCTGCTACCTGGATATAATGGGCTTACCCTGGACCTTGTGATGACATCCAGCAGAAATGGCTCTGTTACAGAAGGCGGTCTTCAGAGGTTTGTATTTTAACTTTCAATGAAGGTAGAATATGATAATTTATTATGAACATCTTTT
Organism: Gorsachius magnificus; assembly: GCA_034008185.1. Taxonomy (NCBI): domain Eukaryota; kingdom Metazoa; phylum Chordata; class Aves; order Pelecaniformes; family Ardeidae; genus Gorsachius; species Gorsachius magnificus. The sequence continues at coordinate 6,487,402 of CM067090.1, forward strand.
GCATGGGCTTCCTTGAATGTTTATGAACTCATTTAAATAATTAATAGAGGAGTTTTAATAAAGAGTTTATATTCACAAAAAGAATGTAATTTGGGGGAAGGACTGTTCAGGTGCTAGGAAACACGGAGAGACCACATGAACTAAAAATATTGGCTTGCATCTAAAGTTTATACGACGTTTTTACAAGTTGTCTAAGGTTGCTTTCTTGGGGTGAAAAAGCACTTCTACTGAGCTGGTTAAGCTATGCACTGCACAGACTATTTTAGGAAGGAAGGAAGAATGACTTTCTATTACCTTGGGGAATGTCAAGATCAAGGTTTATCCAAAGAAACAAAATACATTATCTTAATTAAGTATGTCAACATAAGTCCTGTCTTCCTCTTCTCTTTCTTTTTTTTTTTTTGGCAATTGTGGCTGCACACTATTCTCAGGAAAGTGAAACCGGTTTTTCATTCATTGGGACAAGTTTGCATTTATCACTGCAGCATGTCATTATTTAATCAAGCATAAGCTATCTAAACCAGCCTGCGACCAGCCTAATATGGTTAATAAAAATAAAATCCTGTTAACAAAAGCAATTGCTTCACAGGACTCCAGCCAGCCAGGGCTTTCCCAGGCTTCCTGGGCAGCAGTGGTTTCCTCCCTCTGCCTGCGAAGCCAAGTGGAGCACAGGGCTCTCGTAGGACATTTGCAAGGATGTCAGATTCAGGCTACTGCAGGTCAAAGCTCCCTCTATCTCAGTTTTCTCCCATACATCCCTTTCTCTTGGGTTGTGGGATATTTAGCTTCTGCTGAGGCAAAGAGCCCGCCTTGCTGAGCTGAGCACGTACCCTGGCAAGGCAGGGCTCTACAGGCTGCAGGGCAAAACTTCCCTGCTAGTGCTGGGCAGGCTCTCTCGTCCTCAGAAACCAGCCTGGACATCATACTTGACTTCAGCCCTACATCCAAATAGCATTGAAAATCCCATTGTTTCCTGCCATCCTCTAGTAAATAACTAATTGCTATTGCTGGCTCAAGACATGGTTCTCAATATGTGTCTGGAAAAAGTTGCCTTTTGCCTGGGTATCATTTATCCTCTTCAAGGTTAACTTTAAACTTCCCATGAACCATCTAAGTGCAAGCAGGTGCATGCAGCTCCTTCTGAAACAGAAGCTACCACAGGTCCATGAGCTCCTGCACGAGTCCTAGGTCTCCCTTATTCCGAGTACCGTCCCTTTGAGACGCCAACTACTTCCACTGCTCCAGGCAGCATGAACTCAAAAGTCACATCACAAAGCCAAACTTTTCATGTGGAAACAGCAGGTGGAGAAGAGACAGATTTTTTTTGTCTTCCCTTCCTTTTTTCCTCACCTCATCTATATAAGCACAACCCCCCCCCTCCGCCGCATTCAGAAAGGCAATCACAGATATTTCACACACCAAACAATTCCACGCTTATCTTGGAACTTCTTCTGCTGTCTTAAAACCCAGGGGGACGATGTTCTGCAAACACCTCCTCTTTGCTGTGCTGGGGTAAACCACTAGCAATCTCCAGCTCCAACCCTGGAGAGAGCTTTAACAACTTAACCAAGGGGGACAGCAGGGAAGGAGAGGGAAGTATGCAAAATTCACCGGGTGTGCTGTAATTACTAATTCATAGCAGAACAGATCACAGCATTTCACGCTTATCCCATGTAATTTGGTCACAGCAGTATTCATTTTACTATTAATTTTAATAGAATAATTACCTTTATAAAGAAGAAAGAAACTACAGTTGGAGGGTCAGATCCTCAGGTGGGGAAGATATGGCGATTTATGCTAGTTTGATGAATTTTGTAATCTTCCCTTTCCTTCCTTTGAAAAGGAAGTCAGTAATTGACCAGTTGCCAGGCTTACAGAGATAATCTATGCTAAATGAAGCAAAATAAGAAGAAATGGTGAAGCAAAGAAATGCAAACCCTTAATGGTAAAATTTACATATCTGCATTTGGATGTTTCTGTATGTGTATGCCTGGCAGACACATGCACACACACACACACCCCCCCCAGCCAGTTCCCAGTTCATTCCCAGCACTGTCTGGCAGGAGAGACAGCTCCCAGAATGACACACATTGCTGAATTTCTAGTTTTAAGTGTCCAGATTCAGCTCTGAAAAAAGGCAAGGAGTTTGGGATGCCAGTAACATCCTTTTTGAATATTAGCAGAGAGAAGGGTTTAGATTATGAGCTGTATCAATGACCTACAAAATAAGGAACAGACAGCCATAGTATTATCTCAAGAGCCCAGAGAGATATGCAAATCACTTAAAAATTTTGCTTTTGGTCACCAGAAACTTTTGATAGAGATACTTAATAACCTGCAGCCATCAGAATTCATATATTTTTTGAGAATAAGCTTAGACCTTACCCCCTGCCATTTGCTGCACTCACATCCATTCTGCCTTTTTTTTTCTTGTTTTCCCTGACATTTTCCTTTTCTCGTCCTTTATGCTTCATGTTCCTGTCCAGGCTCAGAGGAGCCGCTCCAGCAGATCTGCCTTTTGCCTGAGCTGGTGGGGCAGAGAGGAGACAGAAGGAGGTAGAGCTGGGCAGCTCCTGCATCTGCCTCTCGTCTTTAACCAGCTACAGCTGCTGTAATTTAGATACTTCAAGGTGCTGCATTATATTAAAATGAATTGCTTTGAGAATTACTACTGAGATTAATTGAATTTATGGCCCCATCCAGGAGTATGTGCCCTCTTGTTGTGATTAAGATAATCCATTGCTTGAAACAGAAGCTAAAATAGGTGTCAATTTGTCAGTTAGCGGGGCTGTCACTGAAGTTTTTTACCACCAAAAAATAAAAAAAGAATTTCAAGATAATTGTTTCCTTTCTCTCTGCTAAGGTTTCATATTAAACTATTTTATTTCAGGGTTCTGTTTAAATTGAAACTACTACAGAATTATATGCAAAGAGAAATCAATCTCAGAGGGGGAAAAAAGAAGAACCAAATATAGATTAAAAAGCTGCCTCTCCAAAGGTTTTGAAATATGAGCAGCCTGGCTCTGCATGTAAGATTAATGACAGCCGCATGTGTGATGAATAGTTCAGCTCAAATCAGGGGAAAGTTTTACCCTAAGTATCTGCTGTTGAAACCCTAATATCATCCAGCCATACAGCAGGCACACATGGCTTCCCTTTTCTCCCAGACCACACAATGAAGTGAACAACAAAGAGAAATAATACATATGCTTATAATCGACCCACATCACTTTATGACGAAAAGGTAATTTCTCTCTGGATATCTTTTTTTTTTTTTTCATTATTTTTATGCGAGGTAATACATCGGCTTTGTTCGCTTCTTTTTAGGGATGTAGATACAGCACTGGTGACAGAGCCTTGTCCCACGTAGCAGCTTATGAATGGAGCTATTCTTGTAATTTAAATTGTAAGTTGTTTTTTTTTTGAAGAATGGACAAAATGAATATTCAGTCACTGTGCATTCAGGGGCTCAATTTGTGGCCAGGGACCATTCAAGACTTCAATTCTGCACTGGGACCTCATGGGGAGCCCTTCGAGCTCTGCCTCGCAAGGAGCACCAGTGCTGGGCAGGGAAATGCAGAATATCTTCTGCAAAGAAGCGTCTTTAGTGGCTGATGCGCTTCAAGATTTTGTATTTTAATACAAATGAATTATTCAAACAGTGCCAGCATTTGTTCATTAAAAAGCAGGTAGAAGCAGGCAAACTAGGTCAGCTTTTGACCTCCAAAGGCTTTCGTAGTAACAGGGAGGCTCACGCTGCAGCGAAGTCGGTCCATCACCACACCATAGCGGCTTCCTTGTTGTCTTAGCGCCTCCACTGCAAGGATCTCAAAGCAGTTTCAAAGCTCTACCTTAACACAGTAAAGCCCTGCCAAGGCAGAAGGGAAAGTATATTCCTGTCCCTGGATCACTATGGATTGTACAAGCTGCTCCAAAGGATGTGGGCAGAAATGGTAAAAATACCCACTACCTTCAGTGGAAATCCTGGGTTATATATATGTCCTCTTTGCTGGAAAGAGAGGTTAGTGGCAAGTTCCCTTCCACTTTTTGTGGGCAGTGGGATAAAAAGACACTCATGAATTCTTTAGGAATGGCCATAACATTTTATAAAACTATAAAAATAAGTTTTCTAATACTAAAAAACCTGACCCAAGAGATTGCTCTCAATGTACACATGTACATTTATTATTACTGTTTGGAAGGAAATTCTTCAAAAGCTAACAGTTATATAAACTTATTTTTTTAAGTAATTGTATGTGCTATTACTTTCAAATGGAATGAGTCTGAGAAAAAAAATTGTACAGCTGTTGGTGCTTTTTGTTTTAAATTGTAATTTTTAATTTAGAAAACCACTGAAGGTAAGTAATTTAGGTGCCCAAACGTGGAATTTAGATGGCTCACTGGAAGCCCTCACTCTTTGAAAGTGAGGTCCTAAATACTAGTTTGCGCGAAAGAGAGAGGATCAGGCTATGTCTGCAAATTTATTAGAGCAGCCTAGCGTGTCGTGTGTTCTGCATCTTTCTTCAGCAGCCCGCAACATCCCCCCAAATCATCACTCAGCATGATGGCAAACGGCTCCTCTCGATATATAATCTGAGGAAACTATACAGGATGGGAGAAAAAAAAAAAATCTAGGCAACCAGATAGCTGTGAAATGGTTTACATATATATACACCTATATATTTCTGTGCTGTCTTTTTTTCAGGGCACTGAAAGAGACGGGCGATAGGGACACACCTTTGCAATATCATCTCCCCACGCAGAGATTCCTGGTTATGCCACAGTGAAGCTAAATCCCAGCAAGCATTTCAGTAAGACCTTGCTAAACCCTAGTGAAGTGAAGGGGAGTGAGATCAGCTCTACAGAGACAATATAACTTCCTATTTAATATCCCTAAGGGATTGTCTGCGACCGGTCTCTCAGCATAGCACGCTGCATTACGTTTTTGTTCTGCAAGGGTAGAGTAACAAATGGGATTATCAGAAAGGGACACAGACGTATCTTCTGTCATTATAAAGAAAACTAGATTTGCAATAAGTCAGCCATACTGTATGCAAAAGAGGGTCTAAATGTACTGGAATAAGAATGAAGACTTGATATTTAAATTGCAGGGGTGAAATTTTTATGCATTTTTACATGCATGCTGTTATGGCTATGTGGGCAGATGAAGGATAGCACTGAGGAAGTGAAGAAGTATTCACCTTCTATGATGGCTTGCAAAGGCAGAAAGAGAAATTGTTATTTATAGGGATGTTGAGCACATCTTTATAAAATGTGCTTGCTTATCTTTCAGGACAAAGATCTGGAAATCTACCAATTTTGCTGAAAATGTTGGAAGATGCATGCATACAGGTGGAGGGGTTTCACACTCATATTGGATTTCCAGTGATGCAGTATAAGGAACTTTCCACTTGCAGCATGTTACACCGTTTTCCTGCAGCCATAATTTGTTAGTTCTGCTGGCCATGAAATTAATGGCAAAGCTTTCCCCAGCAGCTGAAGCTTCCCTTCAGCTGAAGTTTCCCCTCCAGCTGAAGCAGGCCATCTCCTATCTGCCAGTACGAATGGTTTGAGAAACTCCACCAAGGTACCACTGAAACTCTCTTTAGACTGAAGGACAAGACAGAGCTGAAAATAATTTATCTATAGAGTCAACAGATTCAATCTGAACAGTTATGCAAAGAATATATTCTCTTTATCTGAAACTCCCAGAACTGTCCTGCAAAGCCTCCAAAGAGCAAGGTTTTGTGTGTCTGTCTGTCTGTCTTTCATTTCTTTTGGGTTCTTTGGGGGGCAGTTGTTGTTGTTGTCATGTGTTGGGCTTTTTGGGTCATAACTAGGGTTACCGCCTGGTATAATTTCTTATATACTAGCATACACAAAATAAGCCTGCTTTCCAATATGCCTTGTCTGACTGTTTATCAGGAAAGCGAGTTGTAAGCAGTAGATAACTTTCTAGGGATAAAAATGGTGCAAATACACTTCTGGATTTAGGGATCACGAGAAAAACCTCACAGCTCCAATGCTGATCCTTCCACAAACACAGCAGGGTATAGCCAGAACAGCAACAATTGCAGTCCCCAGCCTAGCAATGATGTGAATCATGTATTACCGCAGATGGACTTCTGCCAAGGCTCTAAGCTATAAAACATAAAGTACTCTAAGAAAAACAAAAACTCACTGCCCTGATTCAATGAGAAGGTGATGATTACAAATATGCTTTACAATGTGCATGACAAATAAGGGTAGAATTGAACACTAAATCCACCAGCATTTCATATTGCAGGGCTTCTTCCTAACCAGAAATGCAATCTGTTATCTTGCTAATTTGGATTCTGTCTCTTTTGATCTTCTTCCTTTCAGTGGTGACTAGATCTGGTTGAGAATTTGTTTGCTCCATTTAATCCAAATTCATGTGTGTCTCTGAGACTTCCTGCCTTGTCTGCCTTTCCTGGTGTGAATATCTCTAATGCAATAATCCATAGTTTTTATAACAGCAAGCCAGAGAAGGAGCTTCAACTGAGCCAAACTTTACTTGTCATCAACCTTAATGTAAATGTTGTCTTATTATCCACATCTCATTCCAAGACAGCTGGGGATCATTGCCTTTTTCATGCAGAAGTTTGGACTGGGCCTAGGCTGCTGCATGGCATAGGTAGCTGCTTCCATTTCAAGAGTCTCAGAAGAAGCCAGAGAACTTTCAAGGGAGGATTAGCCACAGCATCAAAATATCATCTCAGCTGCCTGTCTTTGCTGCTCTTCCAGGGAACCGTGTCAGATGCTTAGAGCATCTCCTCTAGAGGCTTCTTACAAGACAACTCAAGGATGAAACTTTACCCCAATTGCTTGCTTAGCGAGGTGTGCATTTGTACCCCTCTTCTTCAGCAGGGCTGAACCGTTCCTGTAGGGTTTTTCATGGCAGCAGGTAGCTGCGACAGACTGCCATGTGAGTTGGCTTTCGTTTGTACCAGTTGATCATGAAAGAAGAAACACAGATATGTGTTAGTCTAGAAACAATACACAAGGGATGTCACAGACAGATTAATCTGGCGCCTCAGAGACAGCATAATTCATTTGGATGAAAAGGGGATTCTCCTCAGTGACACAGAGAAAAATCTCCCTTTATCCTTTTCTTGGCAGAAGCGTGAAACAAAAGGAGAAGCTCTTCTCCATGGCAAATGGGGAATGCTATTATAATTGCTGACACCACCCTGGCCAGAGATACTCAATCAGCCCTATGTCCAATTCCCTTCTTGGCCACAGGCTTCTGTGGGCACCTGGGCTTTAGTGATTCAGTTCCCTGAATACACCATAGGCACAACACCAACTCTTCTGTCTGTCTGCTCATAGCATGAGGACCAGCAATGCTGTGCGCAGTGGTGGAATGACTAGAACAGGAGGATTTCAGGCTTTCCTGGGAGCTGGGACTGCGAGTCTTGCACAATTCACGCCAGTCTGTAACACAGACCAATAAGTATTGGAAAATATATTATTGTAAGCACAGTTAATTCCTTGTAAATGTCAAGAGGCTTTATTTTTTCTTCTCCCCTGTGATGAATTCCCCATTAACCAAAATAATGTGACAAGGAATAATTGTTGAAGAGGTAAATTCATACTTAGCTCTTTTGATGATTTGGCAGTTTCTGAATTCGCATAGACAGCAAGCAATGTTTTTTCAAATGTACTGGACTTGAATAAAATCAAACGTGCTTACAGGAAAATACCTGTGTTCCACATTTAATAGTGGAGAGAATTGCAGACAAATGTAGGTCAAGATTTCAGAGCAAAGCTCGCTGGATGCGTTTACTCTATTTTGAGGTGGGTAACTTGCCACTCCCTGAAGATATTTGGTTTTCAGAGGGAATACAGGTCAGCTCTCTTAGAAAATGAGACTTCTGTGAAGGTCTGTCCATTTGGTGAATCATTATGCACCACTTAATAAAATCTCAAGTATACTCTTCTCTACTCTAACTGCTATTTCTGCTGTAAAGATGTGCAAAAGGGGCTATACTCATTTCTCATCAAGAACCTGAATCAACACTCCTGGAAAACTCCCATTAGCTTGAATGTGAATTGCCTTATGCCAATATAAAGTTATAAATATGTAATAGCACTACTGGCACAGAAGTGACACTATTGTAAAATATGAGGTATGATTACCTTGGCTTGTTTTATTCTGCATGCTGCTCCAGTAACACAGCTTCCAAGACCCACCAAAGTTTGCAATAATCTCCTAATTTGCATCAGATGTCAATCCTCCATTCAACGGCTTTTTAATGTCCCTGTGATTCCACGGGGCAGTGATACTGGGCACGCAGTGTTGGCAGGCGGCCACCTGAGACATGGTGTTTCCTTTGTAGCATTTTATTAGCAAAAAGACTAGGTAATGGAAAGAGTGTTCAAAGAGGTGTAAAAATAATAATAGCCCAAAATACTGATTTATAAGGAACTGTTTTTAGATTACAGCAGGATGACCAATACTTAAATTGAATAGCAAGTAAAAACCCAAGTATCTGAAATATTACTATAGAGGGAAATACGAGACACAAGGAGCAACAGACTGAACAGTAGGCTGGAGAACAGAACAAGGTGTATCATCAGCACAGGGAGTCCTAGAAGAGAGCACAGCACATCAGCTTGACACTAGACCTTGGTGAAGGTGATTGATTACGTTAGCATTTTGCAGGCAGGGGAAAATAAGAGAAATGAGCAACTTGCCCACACAAGCTAGTAGGAGAACCAAGCAGAAAAGTCAAGACCAAGGCTCTGGTCTTAATTTCCACTGGCTGTAACATTGCGTTTCCTTGGAAAAGGAAATTATATAAAAATAGCCAGGCCTGAGAATATCCCCCTGAAGACCCTCTGTGTGTGCATGGCCAGGGACAGGAACAGAGGCTGGAGGGATCCTGGAGGGAAACGGTGTTGCTGCAACACCAGCGTAAGTGCAAAGACCAAAGGGGCAGCTAAACCAAAACAGATTGCATCACTAAATCACATTTCTTTCTGAAAGGGATGAAGATTAATCAAGACAGAACTAAAAGTGAGTCTTTGATAAAATGCTTAAGTGGCCACATTTGAACTGCAAATTATTTGCATCAACTAGAGGATGAAACAGTAGTTTTCCATTATGCTGCAGGAAATAGCGGCTTGCTAAATAACTCTTTTAACTTTCCTCTGGCACCTATTGATTATATCCAATAGAAATTAAGAGTAGAAGGCAATTAAGTTCAAAATTTAATGGTGTTCTGCTCCTGTTAATTTACTGCCTGACCTGATCAATACATTACACTGGATAACAATCTATTCCAGCAGGCTTGGTTCCTCAAGTGTCCCTTCCACTGAAATTATAATAATGACAAACAACTATATTTTAAGCAAAAAATACAAAAAATTAATAAAATAACATATAAAATAATTAAAAATTGGATTATTCACTGTGGTGGTGAAAACAGCTTAAAACTAAATTGACTTTTACAACACAGAGCTTAGACTGTCAAAATATTAGATAAGCTACAACCTCAGCCTCGCAGAACCCTCTGGAAATCGAAATCTCAAGCAAGTTTTAAACATCTCACATACACTGCAGTATGAAAAAAACCACCCTTAATCTAGAGGGCAAAATTGAAGTGTGAAACTAAAGATCAATGGTAGTGAAAGCAACAATATTGTGCTGTAGTTGTTCTTTTTTGTACATAATAGTTAAGGTCTCTAGGTAAATAAATACAATATAGGCTTTAGGTATAACAAGCTCTATCAAAACCTGGAAGTTCTGAGTTGATTTGCATTAGGGTGCAGGTTTTTTTGGGACCTCTCTCTAAAACCTTGTAAGTACTTTCAAAAAAACTGAGCCAATTTCTTAAAGAAAGCAGCGATGCAGTAGTGTTTGTCACCCCCTTTTATTCTCAGGGGTGGCACAGGAGGAGGTGCCCAGAGGTAGGGTGAGGGGCAGGCAAGCCTCCATCTCCCACCAACATGCCTCGAGGCAGCTGCTGGTTCCCACAGCACCACGCAACATTGGGTGGTCCTGCGGACCACAGGAATGCTCCTTCAGCCCCGTCCTGCCGACGTAATCCTTTAAGTGGACAATCCATGTTCAATCGGTGACCAGCAGCCCAGCATGCATCAAACAACGGAGCATTTATCCAGAGAGGTATCTCCTTCCAGGAGCAGAATCATCAAGTGACTGACTCTCCCTGAGTGTGTCTATGTTCACACATGCATGCCTATGTAACTGGCTGAATTTCATCACTTTTTTTGCCAAAATTCAACATGTCAGCATAAAGTCAAAACAAAATATGATGAGGTTTTCTGAAAATATCCTCTTCACTGATCGGCTGTATCCCTACCAGCATTCACTGTGTAGCCAGCACACCATTAATCACTATGAAACATTTTCATTTATTTTGACACCAAAGAGAAATTGGAAGGAAGAGTATTTTTGAATAGGAATGGAAAGCGGGCTGTAGGAATATCTCCTTTTACTTTAGGGTTTTCCCAGACTGAGTGCAGAACAGGACCCTGTGGGTCTGCCCCCCTGCCTCTACCCGCCCCACCCCCCATTTTTATCTCATCCTTCACAGATACAGTAACATTGATCCAAACACCGTATGGTTTTAACCTATTTAGTTACTGCACACTTTTTCAGGCTTCTTAGAAATAAAAGAATTCCAAATGTTTGAGGTTATTTACTGTATCCTACGTTACCTAATGCAGCAAGTCGGCTCCCACCCTGCAGCGTAACCTCTATTCACTCCTGTGCTGCGCACAGCCCAATTTTTCTTTTTTTTTTTCCCCTACGCAAAGCCTGTGCTCTTGCCCTCGCTGGATGCCTGCCTTATTTTGCAGCACAAACTAGCAGAGTGTGGTTCCTTGTTAGATTGTGGAGTGCAAGTATAGCCCCCTTGGTCTCTGCAAAACTCCTGGCAAGAACGCCTCAACATCTATGGTGGTGTTTTCTTAGTAAAAAAAAAAACAACAAACAAAAAAAATACTGTAATAATTCCAGGCACCTGTCATTTTTAGCTGAAAAAATATGGTAGGAAGCAGCAGCATCTACATTGTTTTGTATGTTGTGGTATGCCATGAAGTGACCGAATATAAAGGGTAGACATAACCAAAATACGTTTTACGAGCAGGACACTACACTAACAGAGCTGATTTATATTCTGCAGAAAGCCACATTTAGCAAGACCTAATATTTCAGAAAAAGCTAGCAGAACAAGCACACGATCCATACCCTAAGCACAGGGATACTGCAGTAAGCCTTGCCCATAATTCTACTCAAAATCTGTGGACTCAGCAGAGACAGGAAGGGCTCTCGCTGGCCCTTTTGCTGCTTCTGAGTTCTTCCAGCACTGCTGATGTTCCTGGCTATGCATTTCCTCCAGGTCCATGACTACTCGACAGTCATAGTTAGGAAAGTAAAAAAAAGTAGGAACATCAGAATAAAAATGCAGCAAAATTCAGCAAAATGTAATTAGTACTTCCTAAAATGGCATAAGTATCCACCAAAAAACCAGAGCTGGCACTCATGATGGTGGAGAAGATGCAGCCTAACAGGTCATTAAGGTCCAGGTGCTTCTTACAGGATTTCTAATAACAAGACACTGTTGAAATCAAGAGTGCATCTATCCCCTTGCACTTTTAGTAGCGCTCAGTAACAGAGATCAGTATGTTATATTTACTTCTTATCTCCTACTATGTAAAGCAGAGCCTAGCAAATACTTCACAGTTAGCAATTTATTTGATTTAGGAATGTACTTTGCGCTCATGAACAATCTGCTCACTGTGTTGATTACTCTTTGGTTATTTTAGAACTATTTGGTGAAAAATTTCAAAAAGGGGACAGTTTGCTCTCCAGCCACAGCGGTAACATGTCAGGCACGCACTACTTGGAGTTGATTAGCTGGGTTGAAATCCTTCAGTCTAAACCACAGCCAATTTATTCCTGTAACACTACTTCCTCAGGGTCATCATCTGTATGGATTAGACCTGAGACCTGGAGGTTATTTAAAAACATGAATTTCTATTGCTATTTCTATTGGTTTAATAGTAATCCAATAATAAATTATTCTAATCTGCTTTTTCTTTTCAAATGCCAGACTATTTTTCTTTACAAATATAGAGAGGAAAGGGAAAAAAAGCCTTAATTGAAGAAGGTTAAATCAGCACAGCAGAAGTTCCTTCCAGGGGTTAATTTATAAAAGCATTCACTGGCAGGTTTTTTTCTATACCAACTATGTTTATTTTAACAGTTAGGCTATACTATTTCTGGCATTTCTGCCCCACACTTCCATATCGCATCGTATTTGGGGTCAGAGTAGCCTTTTCACACCACCTCTACTGACCTTAACGGGACTGCCTTCCTCACCTCTGAAGACCAGGAGGGAAAAAAAAATAAAATAAGTAAATCACATTCAGTTCAGGCTGCTGCTGGTGCAAGTGGCAGAGCAGCCTCAGGATTTGCCTTCTGAGTCCCCAGGGTCTGGCTCAGCCAAAACAGCCCGAAGGTGCAAATTGCCCACAGCTGCTCCCCACCAGCAGCCTCTAAGGACAAGGTCCCATCAAACCAGAGCTGGAGGCTCTCATGCAGGGTTCATGCCTAATCAGAGCTACTGATTTTGGAAACCAGCACAGAGCAGTGGGAGCCTGCCAACACTAACTTCCTAAAGGTTAATAATTACAACTACGTTTTGGCTGATATTTTCAAAGCTGCCTAGAGGGAATGGATGCCCAGTCCCCATTAATTTTAATAGGAACTGGGCAGGCACAGTCCTTATGAGGCTCTGACTATTTCAGCCTATTACTGTTGGTGACATAAGGTTTGATATTGCAGGAGGCTGATTACCTGCTGGGAGCGCTGAAGCTAATGCAGCTCCTATATTTTGGCTTGAAAATTGAATATGCAAAATGCAGGAAGAGTCTGGCTATGCTTATCATAAATAATGAGTTTAAAATGAAAGTGGTTCACATGGAAAGGGTCTAACCCAAAGCTTGTTACAAACGAGCGTTCCTTATTATTTCAGGAATACACTGATTCAATACAGTGCACACGTGTGGGAGGTTTCACTAAAAAGGCCTTTACATAGGGGTTGCTGCATTTGGAGCATAAGCTTCTAACCTGGTTTGCCAACTTCCCTTTATTATGAAATTGCATCAGCTTTCAAAAGGTTTTCAGTGCCAGTAAAATAGTAACAGTAAAACACAGATCTGGGTGGTATATAATTACATTTGAATTTTAGGAATTTCAAAACCTCCCCCATTCATTTTATTTACCATATCTGACTTACACACAATACATTTAGACCATGTCCACTGTAATCACGGGTCATTTCTGATCACAGTTTCCATCCTGCCATGTTTTAATGAGCAAACTCAGCTGGGAAATCTGCAAACTCAAACTAATATGTTTTGCTAGAATCCCCACTTATGGGCACCAGGGGTCATTTGAAGAATGCAAGCCAAGTAGCAAGGCTATAATTTACTTAATTTGTGTTTGCAAATGCTGTTGTTTTTGCAATGACCACACAGAACCCACAAGCGCTGTTTCAGAGAAGTAGGAGAAATGGATTCTGCAACACTCCTTCATTACTGCTCATCCAGGGAAGTCCAGCACTGCCATCTCCAACAAACAGAATAGATTAAGAGAATCTCAGTCAATACTTGCAATGGAGAATTAATTGGTTCCACTGCTAAAAGTGATTTATCAGCATATTAATGCAAATAAACGGATATAAAAAAAGATATCAATGTTGGCCAACCAAACAATAAAAAATTACTGTATCAAATAAAGTCAAACTGTAACTACAGACTCCAAAATGGAATGAAACTTTTCCATATATCTGCTTGGCAATTTTTTCCCTCCTTCTTTTATCAATAAATTTGCAAGACTGGTAAAACATTTCTGTTTCAAAAATCGCATTTCAAAAACCATCACACAATCCCCCCTGACTTTACCCTTTATTTGGTATGAAATGCAGCTGCTGGAAGACTAATGTGATTTGTTTGTTATGAGATTTTTTGTTTGTTTGTTAGAAGATATTTTTTTCTTGGCCAGAATGAATCAATTCTTGCTATATTAAAGGCAAAGCATATATGCAGTTGGTTGTGTCTCTAACACACAAATGAATTCTTATGAGTCTGTCTACAGCCCTTTTTCTTGACTTATGTCAGACCCCAGTACCTCCATTGTTCACCAGTGTGCTGCCGTGCGATTTTATCAAATAATACGAATTTCCTGCCTTATGTGGGTATGGCACAAGACACTGGAAGTCTGCAAAAGTAGCTGGCATCCCTACTGGGAAGCTGTTGCTAACCTCCCCTAAGAGTTAGGACTGTTCTTCTTATTTCCAATCCACAGTTAATGATGGGGAGTTCATATTGTTTTCTTAGCCTTTCTCCATTCCTGCTGCTCACACACCGATCTGACAACTGATTCATTCTTCTTCACCCTTTGCTTTGCTGCCCTGAAAATCTTTTCTCTCAATAGAAGCTGCCCATTCTCCTGAGCAGCCAAAGCCATTCGCCACACCGGGGCCCCCAAGTTAATTCTCCTCCTTTTTTGAAGCTGAGTGGCTAGAACTGCACATTCACCCTAGGAAAGGACCCAGCACTCTGCTCCAGAGAAGCATTATGCTTCTCCAGCTCTGCCCCAAATTCCTCACCTGATTCCCAGCCTGACATTCAGATGAAACAAATTCATCACAATACACAGCCAAATGAGGAATGAACAGCACCAGTGCAATAATGAGGCCAGGCCTTTGCTGCCGAGATGAATCCCAGAGGAAACACAACCTGTCAAAATCTTTAAGGATTTTCTCCTTCGCTGCTTTGTTCCTGTGCTCTGTGGTTCAAAGCAGCGGTCGCTCTCCTTTCCCCCGTCCTGCTCAGAGTAATAGGTATCTGTGTCCCCAGAATGGGATACAAGTGTTCACTACACCAATGGGCTTTGGTTTGTTTTTTGGTTTTTTTTGTTAAACAGGGACTACAGGTGCTCTTGTTTTAAAATACATTCAACCAGCTAGCTGTTTTCAAGAGGAGGAAAGGAAATTTCCAAAGGAAATAGAACTCATTTGATATTTGCATAAATATATCACATAAAACCGCATTTGATGGTATTTCGTGGAGGGATCTGAAGAAAAAGGAGAGGGCATTTTGTAATAAAACAACAACTACAGAGACATGTTTTCTACTCTCATTTGAGCTAATGGGAGATTTGCCATTGTCCTCACTTAGGACAGTGTCATTTGCTTCTCAATTCCATTCCTGAGTGATGGTTTGCGCTGATGTTTCACCTTGCTGTTCAGGAGTTCTGGGCACATTACAAAGATAAAAAAAAAAGTGTACTGACCATGCACATGCATCTTGAAAACTCTGCTGTATGCTTGCTGCCTAGGAATTGTAATCAAAAAGAAATGATTACACAAGACCACATATTAAAAACAATCCATCTGCCTACAGAATAGGTTTTATGTACTAATGACACAGGGCAGAATGCTTAAATTGTAGAGCACAGCTCCTTTCCACGCTGCTGTCTTTCGCATGATAGTTTCAAAAGGGAGAGACAGCACTTTTTGAATATTATTGAATTTTGCCATACTACATCAGCACTTGTGCTTGCTTAACCTTGAGCAGTTATTGTAGTAAACTGAATGGTCTACAGAAACATTTAACTCCCAAAGAGGAATAATGCTCTCTTTGAGATACCAGATTAGTAAACTGCTTTCTGACACCTGCCTATAGAGACCCGTTCCAAAATCTGCAGGCTATGTATGTGCTGAACGGTACGCTTCCTCAGCACAAAGACTGGGAGTTGAAATAAATTCCTCGCTTGCAATGCACTTACTTGATTCATAAAATGTAAGGCAATTCTGCAGTGTTAATGCATGGAATTCACCCCAAACAGACTATGGGCTGGCAAACGGCTGAAGGGTTTGGGTCCTACAGCTACCTGGCTGTCTTCTGAGAGGAGGAGCTGGAAATGTGTCTGTGATCAATTTTATGGATAATCAATTCTCTGAAATCAATTAAGCACTTGTTGACTTGTCCGCCTCTAGTTGCAGTTGCCAGATTAATTCATGTAGTTCAACACAACGGACAATCCCTGTGCTAAATTAGTGACTCTTAGTTGAACTCGCTGCATCAATAAAAGGATTAACGATGTGTATTCTTCTCACAAAGATTTGGTCGTTGTCTCTTTAAAATTTCAGTGTGTAATAACTTCAGGTTCTCGTCTCGTAATTTAAAGAGAGCACACTATGGAGCAGCGTTTTCCATTTTTGCTTAATCATCCACTTCTTTTGTGTTCAAATCCTAATCCTACAAACCACATTCAGGCCTTGTGAGCAGGCCCCATGTTTATAGACAGAAGGTAGCTTCGAAAGAAAAGAAAAAAAGACTTCATGCTTTGCAATACTTCGATCACGTATTTTCTATACTATATTAAAGACACCTGTAGACAAGCAGCATTCCACAGCCCTGGTGCACTGAAAATACAGTGTCTGCTGCAGAAAAGATGTATGATGTGAGCTTATGCAGAATTAGCCATTTAGTAAGATGGTCTTTCCTGGCAGAGATAGATTATCATCTGAATTTCTGCAACGATCTGGTGTAAGGGGATAATGCACAGATGCTAACCCGACCTTAACATTTCTCTAAGCTCCTCTTGGCCACTGATTAGCTGAATGCTGGTCCCATATATTCCCTAAAGGCCACAAGCAAGGATTAATAGCCAGTCGCCATTCTGTTCATTTTCCTAAACTCAACAAACCATGTCCTCATTTGGCACAAACTAGCAGGTCTCTCTGGACTTCAAGAGCCAGTTTACACCCGCTGAAAACCCGTCCCTGGGTGTCAAACCACGTTCCGAATGCCTTTTGAATGTTGTACTTGGACCGTGCATGTGTGCTTTGCCACACAAGACACAAATAAACCCAGTGCTTGTTTACAGGCATGGTGTAAAGGTTTAAACCTTTTACTCCTGAGACGCCACATGTCCTATAGCAGCTGGCAACATCATTCCACACCGATTTAGTAAAAGGTAGCAAGGCCCTTTTGCTACCTTGCTGTGATGGGTACAAATACATCAAGTTTCGTACACACGAGTCCCTCCTAGATATCCAGATCTTACTCTTCTGAGCTACTTCTGTGTTGCCCCTCAGGCAAAGCTTTCTGGCTCTATCACACCGCTGCTCACCCCAGCCTTGTGATCTCTTCTTGGACAGGCCTTTTTCATCTAGATCCTGGCATTTGGAAATCCCTCCCTCAGCATTGCTGGATGCCCGCCTGTTGTGAGAGGAGACTTCCTTAGCATTGCTGAAGCTTTTTTCCCCCCTACATCTGCCATCTGTAGATTTGCAAATAGGTCTCAGGGGGCTGCTGCCCCTCTTCTGGGCTAATCTGGGCTCACTGAGGTACATCTGTGTATGCAAAAGCTGAAAAAAACCCCTTCTCTTGGTTGTTCTTCATGCTTGGCCAGCAGCATGCCTGATCCTTATGCTACCTGAACTCCTGGGGCTCACCTGCATGGTCCTGCCTGTGGCTTCACCCCTGTGAGAGATTTTTTTCTGTGAATTTAGGCTCTTTTCCCATGCAGCTTGTGCTTCTTTTTTCCTGCGGTGCCTGGCGTACCAGTGTGGCCAGCTGCCCTCCGTGCTTGCACTCCTTGCCTCCAAAACCCCTCACCAGGCTCTTTCCAGTGCTGTGATTAACACTTAATGCTACCTATAAGAGGAGAAAACTCCTACTGTTTTTCCATTTAGCCTCTAGTGGGCTTATTGCAAGTATTTTAGAGAAAGGTTACTTTCCTCTGTATGGAGGTGAGGAAATTATATGTCCCTGTGCATCTTCACGCTGCTATGTGGCCGTGTCATTCCCTAATTTCACCATAAGGCTGCTGCTCGTGCACCTTGGTCGGCTGCGAGGGCTCTGCTCTGTGTCAGCACGGAAACCTGTCAGCTGGAGCCTGGAAAAATGACCACCGCTCACGCAGATGGAGGTAGTGCCATGACTTATGGCTTTTTCCCCCTCTTAAGTAGAAAAAGAAAATGTTTTTTCTGGGGAAATTGGGATTTAAGTAAGCTCTCTGCACTTCATCAGGGGTGGATTAGTCAGCTGTTCTATGGGCTTGATATTAAAAAGGGTGGTTGCTTTGCTACGCAGGAAACCGCAATGTCAATTGGAAAAGAAAGAAGTGTAAGACATAGGTAGGGAGATAAATTATAGCTGAGATGAAGATGTACTCACATAAACCCACAGTCAGACGATCTCATTAGCTGCACCATCTTCACACCAGAAAGACATCATCATCTGTCTACTTCTCCCTAATGCCCGGTGGATGTTTGCATGCGGCACAAACAACGCAGCCCCGGCTGGGAGATGGGGAAGCGCCTAACTCAGCAGCCCTCGCTGCGGACCTCGGCTCAGCTTGGCCACAGATCCGACCCTTGAATATCCTCCCCCTGTGTGCCTTAATCACTGGAAGCACACACATACACATCTGAGCAGCATTTTGATGCACTGCCCGTGGCAGGATGACGCTACAGAATGTGCACAGAGATACACACGCACATCTATACGTTTGTACATATATTTGTTCAGGGAGAAGCATGGCCTCTCCGCTCTCCCCGGGGTGCTTACTGATGGCCCCGGGTTCAGGAGATGAATCTGTGCTCTGACACAAAAGCTCACCCACCATCAGTAGGGTCGGGCACGTACCCCCCCCCTCTGCTCCCTTCAGCCTCTGCCCTGCAGATTAGAAGGCAAACTGGTAATGAGAGCTGCTGTGCCTTGGTAAATGAACTAATTACTCTGCGTCGTCACTGCCAGTTTTGCTTTTGCTCCCACTGAAGTCAGCACCTCTCAGGGTCTGGCTGCAATTTCAGGGTGGCTGCAAGGGCATTTCAAGAAGACGTGTTTCTGGACAAAGGAAAAGTCTTAAAATATTTTGGTACACAGGCTTCTCTCTCTCTCTCCCCTTTTTAATCATGCGTGTGATATGCTGAGATTTTTTTTTGAGCTTACTAAACGTGTGTTAGTGGGGAACAGATACATTTTTTTCCTACTTACAAATGAAGCAATCTGAATTCACCAAATCAAAAACATACAAGTCTCCTGCTCAGTTCCAGTGGTGCTGCAGAAGGACAGGGCTATAGATTTTCCCAGGAGTGTGGAATAATTCACCAAGCCTGCTCGTTATTCATATAGACAGTGCATTAATAATCTGGGACCCTGAGATCTCTTCTTATCTAGGCCGAAGCACAGCTAGAGGGATGAGAAGCTGACTCCTTGGATTTCAAAAAACATTTTTTCCCCCTTTCTTCAAGAAATAAGAATTGATTGAAAGTATTTTCACAGAGTGGAAAAAAAAAGGCTTTCTGGTGATACCACCTAAAGTACACATTAGATAAATAGAAGACTATTGGCTTTGTGACTGTGAACCATTTTCACTTGATGTAAGTGCTGATAGATACAGGATTATATCTAACAAAGCATTTACTAAGGATCTGACCCTAAGTCAATAGGATTCTTTCATTTGACTCTACAGGGCTCGAATCCTGCGCTCACTCCGGGGAGAGCCAGGAAGTTTCTGTGTTTCCCGTGCCCACCTCTTGGCCACTGCGAGCTGGGTAGCGTGGGCGCTGCGGGGGGGCGCATGGGCTGAGCACCAGCACAGGGACCCACGAGGGAATACGCTACACCTCCGTGCTGCAGGAGCACAGCGCTCTTGAATTATGAATGCTCACTCTACAGTAGGCATCTTATCCATAATTTAAAAAAATAAAATAATTTAGCTCGTGCCGACAGCGTGGCTGCACTTACTGTCTGCCCAAGGAGTGACATAGCAGGTATGACCTTTTCATTTGCAGGTCCTGGGTGAGAGAAGGGACGGCAAACGCCAGCAAAGGGAACAAGTGCTGATGAATGCCATCCTCTCTCTGCTCCCACTATTGCACATGGCAAAATCATGGAATCATAGAATGTTTTGGGTTGGAAAAGACCTTTAGACGCCATCTAGCCCAACCCCCCTGCAGGAAGCAGGGACACCTTTAACCACATCAGGTTGCTCACAGCCCCGTCCAACCTGGCCTTGAATGTTCCCAGGGATGGGGCCTCCACCACCTCTCTGGGTAACCCGTTCCGGTGTTTTACTACCCTCATTGTAAAGAATTTCTTCCTTATATCTAGTCTAAATAAGGATATGCAGCACCAACCATCCAGTAGCACGACTGGAGAGTTGTGAGGTGCTGGCCCAGAGAGGCATTAAAAGTCACAGTGCTCTTAATGGTCATTAAGACTTGTGTTTAGTTTGTTAATGCTGTCCTGACGAAAGTCTGTTGCAAATTCACAGGGCTGTATGGTGGCTAGTGGTGGACAATCCTGAAACTAATAAAAATCTGAAGGATGTACATGCACGTTAATATTTTGTATGCTACAGAATGATTTGAAACTTGATGTGATCCAACGCCAGTCTGGGAGAAAGGGAAATACTGGATTCATTTCATTTTATTGTTCTGTATCAGTGAGTGATTGCCCTTTCCCTTGATGCATGACTGGTATAAAACAGGACAACAGCAAGCCATGGAGAGTTAAAACATTCGTCCTGCTGCCTGAGAGCTAGCGCTTGAAATCCTGTGTTGCAGACAACATGGAATCAGATAATCTCAGATCTCTGCAGAGACCTTTTTTACAGGAATAATTTAGAGGGAGAGATACTGCACAGCATTTTAGTAGCACCTTCCTTTTTCCTCATTGATTTTGACCAGTTGTTGTGGTTTAACCCCAGCCGGCAACTCAGCCCCACGCAGCCGCTCGCTCACTCCCCCTTGGTGAGATGGGGGAGAGAATCAGAAGGGTAAAAGTGAGAAAACTCATGGGTTGAGATAAAGACAGTTTAACAGGTAAAACAAAAGCTGCACAAGCAAGCAGAGCCCCAACATGGGGCTCAAAGTGTTTCAGATAACGACAGGCTCGACTGGAATGTGCTAGATCAAATTTATAGCTGTTATTGCTGTTTAGCTATTAACTGCTTGCTTTCCTTACTGTACATTAGAGTCTAGCGCTCATTAGTGGCCACATTTTGCTTTCACTGCTTGCTGTACTGCTTATCCTCTTCCTCTGCTGCAACTGGGAACGCTTTGGTAACGTCCATGGCCATGCCTGGGCTGGCAGATGGCCAGGGCATTGCTGATGTCCCTGCGCTGCTGTACCGGACAGGCTGGGACTCCAGGGTGAACTTGAGTTGAAGGGACCGTTAGCTGTGGGTGAGTGCACACAGGAGCAGGACACCCCAAATCATCTGTGCTTGTGGAGAAGGTACAGCTCAAAGCATCTGTGGCATCAGAGGATGGGAAGGGTGGTGGTGGGTAATGAGGATGTACTGGATAGTGTGAGACTTGAGCATGATGTAAGTTGTATGGAATAAGGGGTGGAGAATGTCCTGGTCTCAGCTGGGATAGAGTTAGTTTTCTTCATAGAAGCTATTAAGGGGCTATGGTTTGGATTTGTGCTGGGAGCAGTGTTGATAACACAGGGATGTTTTGGTTACTGCTGAGCAGGGCTTACACAGAGCCAAGGCCATTTCTGCCTCTCACCCCACCCCACCAGTGAGTGGATGAGGGGGCACAAGGAGCTGGGAGGGGGCACAGCTGGGACAGCTGACCCCAACTGACCCCAGGGGTATCCCACAGCACATAGAGCTGGGGGAAGGAGGAGGAAGGGGGGGACATTTGGAGTGATGGCGTTTGTCTTCCCAAGTTGCCGTTACACGTGATGGAGCCCTGCTGTCCTGGGGATGGCTGAGCACCTGTCTGCCCACGGGAAGGAGGGGATGAATTCCTTGGTTTGCTTTGCTTGCGTGCACAGGTTTTGCTTTACCCATTAAACTGTCTTTATCTCAACCCACAAGTTTTCTCACTTTTGCCCTTCTGATTCTCTCCCCCATCCCACTGAGGGGCTGAGCAAGCGGCTGCGTGGGGCTGAGTTGCCAGATGGGGTTAAACTATGACACCAATGTTAAAACCACCTCATTTCATAAAAGCACTGGCAACATGCACAACCTGCATGAAAGTCCCTTTGTGACTGATTTCAAAAGCCAGTGCAGGTGTTTTTCTGTTATTCTATACTCTGTGGTCCAACAAATTTCACAGATAATCGTGCAAGAAATATTGAGGCTGCCTCTGAAAGAGTTTAAAAAAAGACAGGAAGAAGATTGAAGGGAACAAAAAATTCAAGCATTAAAAAAAAATGTGCGTCTGAGAGCATCATTAACCATAACACAGTAAACTTCAGTATAGATGAACAAATTATGTATTATTCAAAGGCCTCAAAGAACACACAGGCATAACCACCTACTGACTGTGCAGAATGGTTCAATACCACTGTAAATGATATGGTACAAGGCACATTATTCACAGTATAAAAGTGACAGTATTAAAATTATAAATATCTTGTATTCCTATTACATTTTTATATCAATCATAGGAAGTATTAGAGCTGAGAGAATATTACCAGAGCTTTTCTGTTAATATTTACTCAGTAACCCCACAAGCTCACTTGGCCCCGGTTCCCACCTCCTTCACTGGCTATTTGTGACCAGTCCTGTTTACTGATATCCTGGGAGGAACGTGAGCAGCTGCTGCAAAGTGCAGGAGAAAGCAAAATTGTGTATCCTTACAAGGAATCGGAAATGTCCAAACAGGAGAATTCTTACATGCTTTCAATGAGAGCGTAGAAAAGGTGGTGACTCCCACGTCCAATCAAACATTTATGTTGTATATACTGAGTACAAAATGAACGGCTTAAAAAAAGCCAAATCAAAAAACTAAACCAAAAAAAAGAAAAAAAAAAAATTAAGTGGCCACAAGACTGCTTTGCTAATGGAAGCAGCCAGGGAAAACTGCAAGTCATGGGTAGACAAGCTATAAAGAACAAACAAACAAAGACGTAAGTGTATTAATCAATCCACTGCTGCCACTTGCTCATTGCTCTCTGGCTCATACAGCTGAATTTATTCATGCTGCAGAAGAAAACTCAGAAAGGTGACATCAATTTTGCATGAAGATTAGGTCAATGAAGAATGAGAGGTGGACATTACAGTCCTGACCCAAATATGACAGAGTTTGTATAACCTTTCCATTCGATACTGTCACAACAAAGTTATTTTGATGTTATGAAAACTCATGTGATGTCAAGATCTGGTACAACCACCAAACCCGGTGCGGTCTGCAGCCATTTATTTGAAGAACATGTCTTGGGTTGTAAGAGAGCAAAAGCAAAATAAAAACAACTTTTGTGGAGGCATTGTGAATGCAA
Organism: Gorsachius magnificus; assembly: GCA_034008185.1. Taxonomy (NCBI): domain Eukaryota; kingdom Metazoa; phylum Chordata; class Aves; order Pelecaniformes; family Ardeidae; genus Gorsachius; species Gorsachius magnificus. The sequence continues at coordinate 6,510,712 of CM067090.1, forward strand.
ATCCCCCAATAATATTTAAATATTTTGAGAATATGCTGAGTACATCTAGAAAAGGTTCAAACAGCAATTTTAAAGGTATTTAAGTCACATTTTTTCATCAGGGTTTCATTGTGTTCACTGTGTTCCACACCTAGAAGGAAGATGGGGCAGGAAAAGAAAGCTCTGATGAAGTAACGAAGAAGATTAAGAATGCCTCCACATTATGCATGAACAACAGAAGAAATCTTGGTCCCACTTACTGTGAAAGATGTACTGGAAATGGTGAAAAATTGTTAAAAAAGTCAAATCTCTATTTTTTAAAAAGAGGAATATGTAGGGTGTGTGTGCCTTTTTCATTTTAGTGTATTGTTTTAGTTTATGTGGAAAACCAAAAATTAACTTAAGAAAAAACAACTAAAATTTTGGAGACACCGACTGACCTTTATTCACAGAGGTGAACAGATTTTCTAAAGGATATGGGCTTGACACCTGAAAGGACAATCATCATGTGCCTACCGACCCTACCAGCAAGATGTAAGAGGACTTGCTATAAAGAAGCAGAAGACATTACTGAGAACATCTCACTTTGATAACCACAAAAGAAGAAATTGGTTAATAAAGAAAAGGACTAAAACCTCAGCCCACACGAGAAATTGTACTAGTGACAGCTAGCATGGGGACAAATCCCAGCTATTTGCGCTGACACCTGAGTGCCCTCATAAGCTCACCCAGCCTATTGCAGGAGAAGGAAAATTCATGGGCTTCTGAAACAAGGAAGAAAAGCTGTTTGTAAACGTAGTGGAGAGGAAAGGTGCGAATTCAGAAGCATGTCTAAGAAACCCTTGCGGAAATGACCTGCACGTCACACAAAACCCACATGCAATAACAGGGAAATGAAAGAGAGCAGGTCCAGCAAAGAGTGAAGCTAGAGGGGTCTGCATGCCAGCCCGAGCTGCAAACTCAAGCCCCGTGCTGGCCCTGTGTGGGCAGGATGAGAGATCAGGAGCTTGCTCTGGCACCTTCAAGATGACCAACGCACACGCCGTGTCCACCAGCATTGCTGCGGAGCCGGTCACGAACGCCCTAAGCTGCACAGGTCCCCTGTGCTCCAGAGGTGGAGGGCTGGGGACTCTCTGGACATGCTCAACACTGCTTTCCCCCTAAAAAAAGGGATCCTCTCAAGCTGCTGCAACACAAATGAAGTAAATCCTTTTGGGACTTGCTCTGGAGAGGTAAATGGGCAAATGGAGAAAATAATAACAGCCGTGAGTGCGAGCTGAACAGACTGATGCCCATGGTATGTGCTACAGCCAAGTGACACACGAGATAAATTGTAGGGAGGGAAGGGAGCATTCAAACCCATCCTTCAAAAAAAAACCACCTTGAAGTAGTGAAGGGAATCATGAAAGTAAACGTGCAACAGAAGAGGCAAAGAAACAGAAGCTGGCATCTCTGTTTCATGACAAGATTTGACTTTTGTTTTGTTCTCACTGTTGCTTCTACACAATTCATTGGTGACTGAGGCAGGGTTTAGGACAGCGTCTACTGAATGAGCAGCAAGAAATAATTTATAACTTCTGAGGCTGCCACAGCCTGGCCTCTATATATTTTTTTAAGATGAGGCCCAAAAGAAAAAGTTTGCTGGACTTGGCAGGAAGTCATGCTTGGGAATACATGGCAACTTCCCATTTTTAATAGCACAAATAACACATACTCTGCCTGAATTTCAGTTTATTCAGGAGGAGGACTGCATACGTGAGTCCTATGTACTACAATGGTGTGCTACCCATGATGAGATCTCACAACAAGAGGACAAAAAGATGATTTATCACCCCTGATACTTACTAAAAAGGTTAAACTGACTCCTACATATAATTGTATCCTCTCTTAAACAGCAGACAAAGCTAGCTCTCCACGCAGTCCCACCTGCGCAGCCGGGTTGTGTCCCAGAGCAATGGCTGGTGGGAGTGGAAAGCAATGCAATCTCTCCTCTGCAACACGAACTCAAACTGTCGAAGCATCAGCCTTGATTAGGTGTTCTCTGATGAAATTGGACCGAGAATCACCAAAAGCTTCATTCTGATCCCCTTAAGCCACAGTTTGGCCAGTGGTAGAAACAGGGCAAGACTGAGGTTCAGTTTGTTTTATATACACTGCTAAATAGCCATCAGGTGGACATGACTTGAAGCAATAATCAACCACCGATGGGAGTCAAACTTCTAACATAGGATCTCCCAGTCTTCATCACCTCTCAAAGGTGATCAGTCTGTTTGGGTGCGAGTATACTGCTGTACCCGAGCACCCAAGGATTTTTAATTAATGGTCCCAAGAAAGCTTTCTTAGTGACAGATTATGTCTTGAAATCATATAAAGTGTAAAATCCAGTGTGAGATTAAATGGTCTTAATCCTTTAAATATGGAAGGTAAAGAAGGTAGAAAGTTGCAGATGACCTTTTGAAATGTCCTCATGTATGAAAGAAACAGCAAATCCCAAATCTTTGTGTGAGTTAAAGTACTGATGTCAATGGGACTCCCAAGGGAAGGTTTGGGAGTTTACCTTAGCAAAAACAGAACCACTAAGTAGGTCAAAGTTTTGACTTAAAACAGGTCAGTGTGTCAAAAGTCACTAAGTAAAGTCTGGGTTAAAACAAAGGCCAAAGAAAATGCCACTTCTATTAATTTTTATGAGCAGCATATTGGGCTTTTGAACCGTTCATCAGCCATCTAGAAAAGAAACTACGGGCTGACTACAACAACTAAACTTGAAAGGGGAAGACATTCCTTTGTAGTTCACGTTTGCTGGCTTTGAAGTCATTCTGAGTCTTACCAGCGACTTCAATGGGACTAGCTTTGCACTTTCATATTAGCCATTGTTTTATCCTTACTCCTTTCAAAATTCCAGACAATAACATTTCTTTTTATTGTAATCCTGACAGAGCAATTAGGCTCCAGTCCACACCTGCACCTGACTTTTTTTCTTAACACAGTATTCTTTGAGCTCCTCTCCTCTGAACAGAATTATGAGATCTGAATTAATGGTGTCTCTCTGCTCTATCCGGTGCCTCTGTTTTTCATGACCTGCTGAAGAACATGAAGTTCTTCAAGGCTTGTACAGCTGATCTTTGGTTAAGACCAGCTGTAGGTTTCACCTATGGTTTTACGGGTGTGCTTAACAGAAAAACAAAAGCTTCTTTTTTATCAGGGTAATTAAGCAACAAGAGAATGACAGAATGTGTATTAAGGCATAGTCCTTTACAGGTGCATTCATAGTGTGTTTTTAGTCATGAGTTCAGAAGCTGAATCACATTCCCAATGTCACAAGCTATGAATTATTGCCTCATAATTTAAAAATTTGAAAGCGTTTTTGAAATAATAAAACATTTTCTTTCTATCTATAAACCAGATACACACACACCACGAATACTCCCTGTGAAAGCATGAGGTTCTCCTCCCTCCACGGCACCCCTGATCTCTCACCGTTTTAGTGTTCAATGTGCAAGCGCCAGAGCTTTGCCTACAGAGTCCCCCATGCCCGCCAGTACTCCTGTCTAACTTGGGGCTACAGCTGGAACAGCCCTTGCTCCCTCGCTAGTGCCTTTGCAGCATGTGATTGGGGAAAGGAACCCAGAAGAAACCATTTTTCCCTATATTTGCTTGTACAGCTCCCCCCTCTTGCTCACCTGGGGGGAAGCTGAATGCCAAACGACAGACTCAAGGAGGAAATGTTGGGTGCTTCCAAAACCTGCAGCTACGCTGCCACCCCTGGACATCCAGCCACGGGAAGGATGAGGCAGTGCCCACCTCATCTCTAGCCAAAATGACCCCTGGATCTTTGAAGCACCTTTGGGCTGCGGGGTGGTATATATAATGGCACAGACATTTACCATAAAGAGTAACGGAGAACTTTTATGGGATATTCTGTTCCACAAAGCTGCTGCACAGAGGGATTCTACAACACGGAGCGGCTTGTTTGGGAAGGGTAACTAATGGGATTAGTACCACTTACTCCCCATCCTCTTATGCGATTTATATTTTGCTAAGCACTTCCAAGCCACAGCTCTCTCCCCGATTACTGCATGGGTTCACCTTGCAGTGGTGGCAGGGGAGCCCCAGGGAGGAATACACCCTGTGGAGCTAGACCCGATATGAGACCCAGACACAAATAACATGGTGTTTTTCCTTCAGCAAAACATACCCAGGACAAGAAACAGCACCAGTGATTTCAAAAGACAAAGATTTTTCCTAGCTTACTGTAATGTTTGTTACAGGACAAGACCACAGGATTAATTTATCTTTTTTGTCACTGACTTTTCAAATGGCTAATTAAATCAAAATGAACGGTTGTTGTCCTTTGAAATATTTATGAATCAAAACTAATGTGGCACCGGTGGGGGAGCCCTGTGAAGTGACGCAAGGGATAATTTTGTCCAGATATTTATTAAGGGCTTGATCCTGCCACAGCATCTGTTATACTTATCTAAGGGCCTCTACTGAATGCTAGACTCTCATTTTGGTCAGTAAATCTTAATGTGACCCATGTGCACTGGAGTAGTAGGCAAGGTGGTGTAAATATATGTTTATGCTTATAGATTTTTCTGTTTTGTTACATGGAGACCACAACAAAGTTCCTATGCATAATCTATAGACTTAAAGCTATTTACTGGATGGTACACAAACAGAGACATATATACAGGAGGAGCTACTTGCCATCAACACAGGAAGGTCTGTTTCTTGTAGTCCCAGCCACTTTCCCAGGTAGACAGGAGCATTTTACTGTTTGTGATCTTTCCTCAATTCGATTCTTATTACAGCATCTGTGTGCTGCTATAACTTCACACGTTCCTCCTTCTGGCAAAAAAGAAAAAAGAAAAAAAGAAAAAAAGAAAAAGAGAATATTGACACTCTGATTAGGAAGAGCAGCAGTGGCTAATCAAAGCACCCAGGCATGCTCCTGTCTGTGTCTCTGCACAGCTTCTATACAGGTGGGATTACTAAGTTATTTCTCCTATTATATGTGCTCCTGAATAAGCCAGGTGCTGCTATATTTCAGTTTTAATAGGAAATGCAGAGAAACGTCCCTCTACAGTAGATACAGCTTGCCTGTCTTATATTAGAAACTTCTCTGACATCAGCTGACTTTTTGGCCTAAAAATGAGTCAAGGTCTGGGCCTGATGAAATGTAGGTAAGATAGCACAGTAAATGTGTAATAATTGTTGGCTGATTTTATGCTTGTAATATTGGAGGCCTCTTCCCCCAAATATTCTCTTGGACAAGGACAGGGGCTAAGGGAATCTATCTAGAAATAAGCTTTTCTCCATGAATTTGATTCTACACTGGTACTCAGCCCTTAGGGAATGACAATCAGCCTCTGCAAATTACAGGATGGTTCAACAGCCCTTCCCTTTGCTACCCCACTCGCTAAATTGGCAGTTTTAAGGGCAGGAAACATTTCCATGGTGTACAAGATCACCAGGCTTAATTTGTCTTCTCCCTAATTGTTCATTATGAACATTTGCAATAGTTTGATTAGGTGGAGAACACAAAGGAATGATAGACAGATAGATGGTGGCTTCAGGTTTATGAATTCTTGGTGTCTGTGGCATATGTTATGCACAGAAATGAAGCGTCGGGTGTATTATTCCCATTCACCTTAGCAGTGCAGTGCGAGGAGGTGAGACACCACAGTGGGCTAATGCACTGCCCAAGTAATTTCTTGATTCCTCAGTTCAGACTGTATTTAGCTTATAATCACCAAGTACTTAATAGTGCCAGTCTGTTCCCCCCAGATACTTGGCTACTTCATGAAACTGCAGCATAAATTTGGCAGGATTTGTTTAAACTTATCACAAAACATCGTGCACAGCCTACTGAAGTGCAGGATGTGTAAGGTTTGCTAGAAAAGAAAGCATCGTTACTTTATGCCACTATGAAATGCTAACTGTACGTTGCTTTTACTATAGCATAAAAAGCATTATTCCTAGCTTTGGCTTTCACTTTTCTTCTTGAAACAGCTTGGGGAGCTTCTGAACGCTATAGTAACCCTGCAGCCAGGTAGGAGTATAGGCAGCGTGGAGATGCTGATCCACATCTGGCTGTCAACAAGGGATTTTGGAAGAGGTCTGGGAGTCCAGTGGCATCTCCCTGGGCAGGAGGGAGTCCTGTTATCTGGTGATTCTACAAATGTGGTATTTCTGTAGTGAAGCACTGGGATAGGTGGGCAGGGAGGAATGTCCCTCAACTGTATGCTGTTAAGGTCATATGGCGGTGTGCCTTAAGGTGTACCCACAGTATTAAGTGGCAAGGAACAGGGACTCCACAAAGTGTGGAAATGCTTTATAATATTAAATTTTCAAACCACTGACCTTCCAGGGCATGTATGAGAGCCTGTCCATTAGGGTAAATGAGCTTAGGTTGCATGGTCTTGGGGTTAAGCACTGATGAGTTTGCAGGCATGAGACAAGCCTAACTCTGCAGTAAATATTTAACTCATCTGGAGAGAAATTCTGCTTCATGTATTAGTTATTAGGTGCATTTGGCCTGCTGACACAAGCTTTTTGAAAGCAAATAGGTGCCACAGAAGAGAGATCCCAACAATTCAGAAAGCCATCGTCTGACAAATGGTCTTTTAAGTGTCTCTCAGGAGTAAGAGGAACTGTGACAATCAACCCAGCCCCAAATGCTTGTATTTTTCTATAAAGTAATTCTTCAGATAAACTCCCTGTTCCCCCATCCAAATCATATTGAAAGCAATGAAAAAATTCTCATTGGTTTAATTCATCTTATGGTCATGTCCTAAGAGAAGAAATATTTGTGATTTTATTGATTGCAACCTCAACAACAAAGATAATGTACTCAGTAATAAGCATTTCTAATTTTAGACTACATAGACTGCATGGAAAATATCTGTGAATAAGCTAAATGCATAATTTTCTCTATTAATTTGCTGTATGAGTACTAATAACCACATGAGCTAGTCTTGCTTATTTGGTTATCTATCCAAAATAATGGGTTGCAGTGGATGAGCTTTATAACTCCTTTAATTGTTATGTGGAAGCTCAAGTTGCTGCAGCAATAAAGAATTTAACTCAAAGCGTATAGTTGTTTAGGAGTGGCAAAACATAATGAAACTATAAAAGCAATGAAAAACCACTTTTTTTACCACCAGACAGTTAAGTACATTAATTGGAATTTCTATCTGCATGGGCTATAACTGTATTGCAAACAATAATAATAACAGTAATAAAAAGACCCTTCCCAGTGCTGACAGAGGAAAAAATCCATCTCACATGGAGAAAGTTATGCATGTTACACACCTGTTTTTCCTGGAAAATTTGTTATATGGGATCAGATTTTTCTATTAAAGCATGTTTAGCCTATGAAAGACTACTGGATAGCATTGCATGCAGTGAGTTTTGCTGCTATATGTTTTAGCAACCATGCCTATACATGTTAGACTTTTTAAAAGCCATATATGAAACGGGAATAGATAGAGGTACCCAGAAAAATACAAAAGGACACAGTGAGACTAGGAAAATACCTCACTGAAAAAACACACTCTCAGTTACGTTAGTCACAGAAATATATATACCACAAATATACTGTGGGGGGGAGGTTCAAATTAAAACTCTGTTTCAGCTGTACAAATGAGGAAACAAGTTAGAGCAGGGAGAGGAACATGAATTAGTCTTCAGTTTCCACTGAAAAAAAAAATTAACATGTTCAGATGTATATGTGAGGTACCTTTTTACTCTGTGTTTTTTATTTTTTATTTTCTACTTTATTTTTTTTTGGGGGGGGGGGCGGGGGCAGGGAAGAGCGCCAAGAAATGCTGTAATATCAGTATCTGAGGATTTCTGCTCCTGAGCCAGTGATTTTTTTTGCTCAGTGGTTCTTCTAGATTACGGGAAGACCTGTTGAGATGTTACAGTGCTGGGAGTCCTGAAAAAATGTGAATTATTGACCTGATATGCTGTGAGTGCAGCTAAAGTTTAAATCCTTGTCACAAAGAACAGAAATGTCTTTTTTTTTGAGGTTTATGGTCTATTGAGCTAAGGTAGCTTCTGGCTTTGTTTCCACAATAACAGCCTCATCCAACCCATTCAAGTCAATAGGGGATTTGCCATTGATCTTAAAAGGAGAGGAAAGGGCCCTAAAAATCCTCTCAGTAAGTGTCTTCTGAATGTTTTGTTGACAGTTACATTTCATGAAGTGGCTGCTTTATCCACCTGGAAAGAAAAATATCTCATGTTTTTTTAATTCCCTCCTTAAAAAGGATTAGAAATGGAATAGGAACTTGCAAATCAGGAATAGCTTTGCTCTTTCTTCAAGAAGCTTGAGAGGTAAACGCAAATGTCCTAAGGTGGCTTATATCCTCCTCACACCAAACATTAGCAGGACGTGACACCTCTGTTCACAGGATGCCCTTGGCTTTGCATGAAGGAAATGTGATGCTTACCAAAGCAAGAGGGACTGAACTGGCTGCTGGGAAGGATTCTGGGCTGTTGAAGGTGGCACCTACCTGTGGCATTACAACTCTGCTCATATTTCCTAGCCTTGCAGAAGTCTTTGTTCAGCATAGGCTTAAAATACTAAACTGCAGAAAGTATACATCATTCCTACTGTAAAACAGGGACGACTGTTTGTTACTCCTGCAAATGGTTTAATTCTAATTAGAGGACCCTAAACTCCTGAAATCATGTTCATTTTTATCTCTGTTATAAAGCCACCTTGAGTTTACACACCACAGAGTGAAATATTTTATCATAAGTATGAGCCTACTGTGGGTGGCTGTGATTTAAAATATCTAATCATCTATAGGGTCTGAGTGCATGCCTGGCAGAAGCCAAAAAGCCATCTTCTAGTCATCTCTGTTTTTTATATCTCCAGCTGAGAGGTAATAATAAAAGCATATTTTGCACTTCAAAATTATAACTCGCCTCTGTATTCTAGCCAAGCCTGAACTTATCAGTAAACAAACATAAAAAAGGCAAACAGCAGTACTGATTTGTGTTATACATTGTGGAAGTCATTAACTATGACTCAGGTAGCAAAACTTATACGTTCTCTCTTTGACAGTGATGACAATTTAATAGTATTTGACTCTGCTGAGTTACATGGAGCATCCTGCAGCAATGAGAGAGGTTGTTTATCAAAATGATAAACATGTTTTCATTTCCTCCTTGGCTGCATGTATGTGATCAGAAGTCTAAGGCCATCAAGAATTCACTTATTCTGGCCACCAGGCAGACATTAAGCTATTCAGGACCATCTGTGCTTGAAATGAGTTCCATTTAATGGACCTTCCTAGGGCAGGTCAGTCATAATGAATGCATGCGTGCATGAATGCATGAGCAAAGCACCGCTTAGGTGAGACTTCTTGGGTTGTTTGGCAGAGGCACAGACGGTTGATAGATAAGATACGCCTTTCTTTTTGGGGTCGTATGCCCCGTGATTTTAGAATTCAGATCCTCTGTTACATTTGCTTCTATCTCATCGTCGATGCGCCATGCGACCTAATCCAGTTGAAGGTTGTTGTAAGAACTTGTTCATGTTACTTGCAGAAAAATAGTGATACCCAAACAACTTCACAGGATTTGCTGGTCAGATTCTGCCCTTTGTTACACCATAAGCAATCCACCATGGGAATACCAGCAAAGGGAATCACATGGACCAACTTTATCAATATTTCCAGACAGTTCATTAGGACTATTTCTGGTTTTGATAGCTCCATTTATTTATACAGCTCCAGTTACACAGCCTACGTTCCAGTGTTATCATCCTGTTAGGGGTCAGATACCCATGTTATTCTGATAAATGCTCATGTATGTGCAGATGTTGCTAGCCTAGGAGATCAGAGAAAACTTGAAACAGAATTAAAATCTTTAGACTTCAAGCAAATGTTTAACAACATGACAGTAAAAAATTCTACAGACACTTGAAGACTTTCTGAAAAGCAGCTTACAGAAACTAATGGGTAAAAAAATTTGCACCCTTGCCACCTCATGTCTTTAAACAAACAACCTAGAGAAAGAAAAGACAACCCTGCAATAGCCATTTTTACATTTGCTAAAAAGAATTCAGATTTGGGGGCTGCAGTTTGAAGAGTTTGCAGTTTGAATAAGCTTTGGAAATTTCCCAGGTGTAATTAATAAATTCATAAGCTTTAATCAAAATGTTTATGCCAGCTAATGTGACAGAACTACAGACTACACTCTGCTCAGGGGAAAATACCATACTTTACTTTACTTTAAGAAATAATAAGCCACTACTATGTTACTTACAAAATAACATTTTTGCTTCTGAAAAGAGTATGTAACAGATGGAAAAACAACGTCCCATGCTACTCCACGAGCCACTTCATAGGCGAACAAATAAAAGACTCCTCATAGCCACAGTGCAATTACGCTCCCATTTTTTGTTTTGCATATTATGCACTGACACCCTGTATCTGTTCCAGAAGTAAAAGGAGCCAGTTTGCAGGATACCTTTCTGCACACAGAGGAGTGTGTGTTTCTGAGCATGGAGAGTGACAGTGGCTGCAGAGCCATCAGCCAGGGCTTAGGGGTTTTACTCATTTTTATAAGGTTGAGGCTAACTGCACCTCAGCTGCCAGAGCGCCATCAGTTCCAATGAACTTACAAAACAGTTGAATTTGGCCCATGAACTTTAAGTAGCACAAAGGTACCATCAAAAAATGGACCCAAGTACAAAACGTTAGCATGAAGCCATACTTAATTCTTTCCCATTATGATAACTGATCCAAATAGATTCATGGGCTGCTCGTTATATATGGAGTTACAGTAACCGTGGGAATTTGTAATGCACCACACATGCTCCACAAGCCTCCTGGTTATATACTGGATTTTTTTTTTTCCCCAGTGGAACAGAATAGACTGCAGTGGCCTGCTCCCTAAATTTATATTTATATTTTCATTAATATTCAGTATTTTCATTGTTCATTATGGGGGATATATTTTATTTTCAGTTTGGGAAGGCTCTATGCAACCGCAGCAGCATAAGCGATTCCCGCTGTGGGTCATTAAGTTTTACGTTGAGATATTCTTTTCTCCAATGTTGTTGCTATGAAAGGGTTCTGGAGACACAGGGTACCTCCTCTAAAGAAAACGCTATTTGTTTACTAAAGACCAGAACAAGTAGTTCCATGAGGAGTGTGGGTAGCAAAATTTGGTTTCCCCTGGATTTGCACCTTGTGGTTCATTTCAAACTCCCATTGAGCTTCTTCTGATGTCTAGGTCACTTAATGGAGTACTCATGGAGGTCATAGCTTGGCCAGGAGCCCATGGGCCTCTTTCCTGGTGGGTGGTGCAACGTCCCCATTCAGTTCAGGCCCCAGTTTCTGTGTCACTGATACAATAACCCTATTTCTAGTAAGATCAGAAATGTCCCTGTTCGTGTTGACCCACTGCACGCATGGTCAGAGTCTGGAGAAGAACTGCTGGACAAAGCAGGGCAGCTACAGGTAGAAACTAATTTCATACTAAGCCAAAGTTTTGATAGATTCTGGACTCAGAATTCAAAAGCTAAGAGGGGCAATGTGCATTCAGCCCAGGCATGTCTGGTTATTTACGGTGTTAGAAGCTAAATTTCAAGAGTAGTTTCAACAGAAAAGGCCATTTCCATGAAATCAAACTTTTCCACAAAAATCCGTAACAAAAGAATTTCTAGAAGAAAATAGTATCTTCACAATATTTTGTTCAGCAGAATGTTAATCTTTCATTTGAATACTAACTTTTTTTTTTTCATTTGTATTTTATTTCCCATTCAGGATAATAGGGGAAGCAGGGATATGCAGAGCTCTAATTAGCACAAGGATTTGTAGCCTTTTACAATTTTCTGCTAATGCTCTCTGCCATCAGCCACAGGAGGCTTTTTATCTGAGAGATTTACAGATTCTTATGCCCAGAATAGACTCTGATCCTCAAGAACTGGTTTATTCACAGAAATTAAAAATAAGTATTTTTTGTAAAGGAGAAATGATATGGATTCTACTCTTGAATTCACAAAGAAAACCCAGAGCACACCAGTGTATGAGATGTGGGTGGATCTAGGGCAGGCTTATGGATTTCCATATCAAACCAATATACACACTAGAGAATAGGTCTTTCTACTAAAGAGCCTTGCAAATTGATCTCCTGAGAAATTTGCACAGGACCTTATTCTTATGCATATTTTAAAAAAAAGATCTCTTAAAGATGAATCAAAGGAAAACTGGTATCCAGAAAAACAAGACAGTCTTCTGGCACCTACTGCCTCTGGCACCTTGCATCTCAAATGGCAACGCAATAACCAGCGTCGGCTGAAGTCTTCGAGAGGACAACAGGGCAGGAGTGGCTGGAGAGGAATGCTGATGAGGAGTTTGCTTCTAGCTGTTATCGAAGCAGGGTTGTGGGTAGTTTTAATTATGATTTTGCATGTGTACAGTATACACATACACAAACCCAACAGTTTATGAGAAAATCCCACCCACGGTCCATGTATGCTGTCCCTGACAGACAGCAAAGTGAAAGCACTCAGGCGGGGCTGCCTGCAGAGGACCATACACCCCCCCATATGTTTGATTGCTTTTTTGTCGCAGGGAGTATTGAAAGTGAATTGCAATGGGTACTGTTAGCATTCTGGTATTGATGAACCACAAAAAGCAGGTATGTAACTCACAAGGCAGCCAAGAATCCAATGTTCTCTTAGTGGGGATCTTCAGCCTTTTAATGAGATTTTTTTTTACTTCAAAGGAGATCAACTTACAGCAACTTTGAGAAATGGAGCTTAGAAATTAGAAGTCTTGGTGGGATTTACAGCTCTGGAATGCCATTAAGAGATGTATATGAAGAGGCAGGACTTTGAAATTTCAGAAAGAAAAGAATGATATTTTTGAGAAATAACTTAAGTTCCATATCAAAAAGTAATAGGCATTCTTACTCTAAATTTCATTGACTTTCAGTGAGAGATGACACTCCAAAAGGTCTATATCACTTGTAAGTGGGATTTCTTGGTCTAAATGATGTGGGCCTAGTAAGGCTGAACATAAAATCTGGGAGTATCTTTAAAAAAATCTTGCCCTTAGTCACTCGAGTGGTTTGGAAAATTTAATATTTGATTTGTCAGAGAGGGTAAAAAAAGCCAGTTTGGGCAAAATAGATGTAATATGCCTGCATTGAAGCAGTGGTCCTTCTATAACTTAAACTGCAGGCAGCAGTATAAAACTAGAGATTAAAAAGACCTACTATGCTATTCTGATCATTGCTTTGCAGCTGCACAATTCTTCCCCAGAATGAATTTTCTAGGTAACAAAGCTGTGGAGAAATGAACATCGCTGCTGCTGAACAGAAATGAACATTTCCAATATTGGCCTCTCCACTCCCTTGCCAAAGCACAGTGAAAATCCAAAGTGGAATTAGGCCTGAAAATATCCTAACAAAATTTGGGCGAACCACAGAATATTGCTCTTGGGGCCTCAAAATTCTTCTAAATGCTGCCAGCAAAAGGCATCCAAAGAATGGTTGTTAAGTTAAATGAGTCTTAGAAAAGGTGCACAGTGAAAGAAAGATAGGACAACTCTCTTTTCAGATGGAATAGTTAGGCTCTTAAGAAATATGTGATTTAGGCACAGCTACTGATGAGAAATGAATATAGAAGTGTGCTCGAGAAGTAGCTGCTAGAAAAGGGTTTGGAAATTATTCTGTGTCAACCATGAGAGCACTGTTTGGCCCTGCCAGAGTCTCCCTCTTGCCCAACAGGCTTTCCCCAAGCACCTTGGTGTTTCCAGATCTCTAAAACTGCCTAATCCTTTTATTAAATGCCTTTATCTTCAGTCTACTCTCCAAATCGGAAAACTTTATTACTTTTCCATTAACCTCAAAAGAGACCCAAAATTGCTTATTACACTCATAACACATCCTTTGTTGATTCATATGATACACAGAAATCTCACACTTTTAGGATTTCTGTTAAATATTCGTAAATAAATCTACTGATTACAGAGATCAGCAATAACCAACTTTAAAATCCGGGCTTTCAGTCGAGACAAAATGATGGAAAAGCAGAACAACGCGGCTTATACAGTTTGTCTTTTGATATGATTGCTGCAGATAAATTCATCACCAGATAATTTTATCCACTAAGGTGATTACCCTATGGAGAGTCTATGATATGTTTACAGAGCAGAGTAACGCAGGTTATGGTAATGCTCTTGTCATGCTTTATAAATGTGTGAGGTGGTTTTTATGAAGTAGTTAGATAAGGGGTGGTGAAAGTAATGTGATCCATAAAGAATGTACAGTGATGAAGAGTGGGGATTACAGAGATACTATGGACAGACTGATATAGAGAATTATACCCGGTGCAGAAGCCACATTAATCTTCCAAAGAATGGCAATAAATAAAATAACAAGGAGGAATGGGACTAAAAGAATTTGGCCAATGTGTAAAACTGAGATGCTAGGGTGGGATCAAAGTGGAGATGTTTTGAATGGTATCTCTTACAGATGAGTTGTCTTGTTATTGTGGCGGTAACATTTTCATCAATAGGGTTGACCACGGGTTACAGAATGCACAAAAAGGAAAACAAAGGACCATAAGTTACAGCATATGTAATGAAAATGTCACTGTACAGGTGCTGCGTGCCACGAGCAGCAGCAGTAAATTCTATACTCTGCTGCAGCAAAGCAATGTCAAGCAATCATTTCTCAGTCATTTTTCAGTGGACAAGTGTGCACATTATCCCACCCCATATATTCCTGGAGTCATTCACACTGTGACCACCAGCAGCTGGTCCTGCATTTGAGTAGAAAATGATACCTTTGCCAGGAGCTGACTGTACAATGGTACAGAAGGACAGAGGATGGAACCGAAGGAACAGAAGCAATCAGTTGTTTTTGCATGGAAAGCGTTTTACACTGCATACATTATCCATAGCAGAAGAACCTGGTAGTCTCCAGCCTCAGGAATTTATAGCACACTCATTACTGAACTTTATTTAGCTTCAAGCACAGTCAAACACTTTGGTAAATGTTACAGACTAGATATGTGAACAGCAATATTTTAATTTTCAGACTACTATACTGTGGTTATAAATTAACAAGTTTAAAAAAAAAAAAATCTCTCAAAATAATCTATTTCATCCAGACCTAAGGATGATGAAGCTGTTTTACTACCGGTCAGCACCAAACTACATCTGAGGAAGAGGGGAGGAAACAGAGGATGATGTGGGATTCAGACCTTGCTGTTCTAAAAATTCAACTCTTCATTGCGGCCACTTCCATGGGAAGCCTTGGTGGAAGGGTGGTTGCTGCCTCTTCATCGAAATGTTAAGGGAGAGGACAACGGCAATATTTTATTTCATAATAACTTTTGGCTCCTCTTATTTTCTTCTTTTTGTTTTGTTTCAGTGACATTCATCTCAAACAAATCAAGTCTGACTGATTTTTTCCAAGCTACCTTAAACATTCCCGAGACCTTCTTTCCCTTACGTTTTCCCACAGTCACTATCCTGAGCTGCTGCCTTTGGTACGAGCCTCCATGTTTTGATGTCTCTCTCCTCCCTGTTCCTGTTGATGAGCAATATTTTATTCCCTGTCACCTTGATTTGCTCTGTCTTTCTGCTCCAGCTCTCAGCATACAATTCTAACCATGATTTATTCTGGTTCCCCCCCCCGCCCCCCTCTCTTTTTACCTTTTTTTTTTTGTAACTGCATTGAATGTTTCTCTCTTTGACAATTTCTTTCTCGTCTCTCTTGAAGCTCCTGGTGAACAACACAATGCAGTACTACCTCCTAATAATTGATCATCTGGCTCCTGTTCAGATTTGTACCGCTTCTTTGAATACGTGTGCAATTCAGTTCACTCTGTTCCCTTATAATATGAATAAAAAGGGCTGCATACTTGAGTGGAAATACATGAAGTCTAGTGAGCAAATAATTTCCTACTTTGAAAGCAACGTGTGATACATTACAGCATTGGCTCGAAATTCGTATTAATTTATTTTTTATTAGTTAAACAGTAGCAGTGTGCTGGGAGCTCTGTAGTTAGCAGAACCAAAGAGGCTGGGCAGAAGATGCGTTTATTTTTCTCTCTCCCGTATACCCTTGGTAATGATCAGTATTCATCCAAATACTATCTCCGAGAATTTGCAATAGGCTTTTTATTTAAGTTGCTTTTTAAACAGATTTTTTTTTTAAATTACACTTCATTGGCAAACATCAATAAATTTCAATTCAAGATAAAATCCCTATGTCTCGGGGGGATTATAATTCATGTCACTCAACTGCTTTCAGCTACTGATTTCCAGTTTCTTTCCTCTATAGTACTACAGTCAAGAAACACTATGATGTACTCATATCCTCGTCAAAAAGGGGAAAGTATCTTGAAAGCTGAAGTCCAGACAGAGAAGGAAATTGGAAATTGCTTGAACTATGTCTCTTAGGATCATGAAACAGCCATTTTACATTAAAAAAAAAAATTCAACATTTAGTCCAAAATAAACCAAACAATATATTTCAAGCAATCATGGGGAAAAAAAAAAAAAAAAGCACGTGTCCTTATGTATGTACTGCAACTTCCTAAGGAAAAGCAGCTAGTCTAATGCACTGTGCCACGGCACACAAATGGTTCTCCTTCCCTCGATTCTTCTTAGACTTGCCCTGATGCATGTCCAGCTTTGTCTGCTTCCAAGCTAGTTGGAAAAACACCATTTAATTCAACCCAAATTGTTTTGCTTCAGATAGTTTGGGTTTAACTGCCATCCCATGGGGTTCATATGCATCCAGCGTGAGCAGCTCCAGGTGAGCCTCACCAGAGAAACTACCCTAATGCTCTGAACCCTCAGTTCAGATACCTAAATTTCCAATCTTGAAAATTTTGGATATACACTGGGCTCTCATTACAAATAAAAAACTTGAGAAATAGGTTACCTCTGCCAATTCTTTCTAATAGAGCATTGGAAATCAGAGACAGAAGAGGTCATCTTGCCCAGTCCTTTCCCAGTATCAAAATGTTTCCCTCTGCACACTCATGAGCATCTTGCTCAATTTATTTTCACATTATTTAAGCAATTGGGCTTCTGCTGGTGCAACAGGGGATCCTTTGAAGATACCATTCTAGCGTTTAATGTGATCTACCATTGGGCTGAACAGCAAAAAAATGTTCAGTGTTTTCTTTTGCTCAGTTTTCCTCATTAACCCTAATTGTAATGCTATGACCAACTGAACACAACTATTCCCTATTCTATGTTTACAGATGTCAGATATGTTTTAGATGGTCATCACATCCCCCATCATCATTATCACCACTTAGCCAAGCTGTGCATTTGCTGCTTCTCTTCATCTTTCTTCATAAGCCTGCCTCCAACACCTTAATTATGTCTATAGCTCTTCTCTGCATCATTGACATCACTGGTACTGATGTTTTTAAGATTCCACTATATAACAATAACATTATTACTAACAGTGATAAAAATTTTATGCTCTTAAGCTGATGAGTATTATCATCTCCATTTAAGAGAGGAAATCTGCCCTATTTTCCCAACCCAGCATTTCTCTCTAATCTTCGGTACTGTTAACTAAAACATAGACAACCAACATGAGTTAACCAAGTTTGAGCATTGGTGTGTAAACTACCAGATACACAGGCATTTATCTATTACTGTTTAGGCACGTAGGCACTATGGAGATAGGCAAGGAATGAAAACCAAGGGATAGACAGAAACAGAGACAGATGCTATGTAATAGAAAATCTCGCCAACAGTCTGAGAGTGGAAGAGGAATGCCATATCTAATTGAAATGGCGCTCTGTGCTTTCCAGCAGTGTTCTCAACAAGGAAAGAGACTATTACCTCCTGCTCTTTGAGAAAATGCCATCACTTTCCTATTTTTATCATCCTCACTGTAGCAGCTAGCAATTTTCCAGCATTAATATGTGAATATTTCTTTTCCCTAGATATATTAGTTCACACTTCTCTAGTTCCACTCACATTATTTCCTGGGCCTTCAAATTTTTCTGATCCTTTTTATTATGAGTCTTGGACTTTGGTGACACCTGTCGTAACATATATTTTAATAGCACTGGTAAATGGGCAGACGCCCCGTTTCCTATGAGCCACAACCTGGATAGAACAGACCGCAAATATTTATTTTAAAACTTGAAAGATGAAAGTGATTTTTTGCTTGGCAGAAAACTAAACTAGCTCTTTTAATACCTCTATGGTGCAAAATAGAGTAAGGGGAACAGGATTTTAAGGCCAACCTGCTAAGATATCCAGCACTGCAAAGATGTGGGTTTACTTCTTTTTTCCAAGGGGAGTCTTCTCCTTAGTGCTATCAAACTGCACACTAACAAAGAGGGAATTTAACCCTGCAGGCAGGGAAACTACTGACTTTCCACTGAACATACAAAAATGTAATATCAGAAATACCTTTAAGGCAGGCTTGGTTGACAAACAGGTGTTCTCTCTGTAAGACAGTTTTCTTATTGATCTGCGCTAACATCTTGCAGAAGTGAACAATCTCATTGCCATGTCAAAGGCTAACCATCTGTGAACAAGTAATGCAGCCAGAAAATCCATGTTGTTACAATAATAGCTTTAGGACGTGGGTCTTATTTCAATCACCACAAAAAGAAAGCCACAGAAAACATCTAAAAAATTCTTTTCTCTGATTAACTAGTGTATCTAGAAAACTACTTTTGCTTATACAAATTTCATCTAAATAAATTACAATAATTTACACACTCTAGCAAGCAGGTAAGTTACTGAAATAATTGGAAAGTTCATTTATTCCATTTCTTCCTTTGATATTGCAATCACCTTCTCACAGTCTCATGCATCGTAGCCCTTCTCTTATTTAGAAAGCATACTTCTCTCTGTGGGACAAATCACCTTTTCAGTATCTGAATATATATGTTAATACTTTCAGAATCAGATACTTCTTTTCACATCAATAAACAATATTCAGCCATATTGGAACCAGAATTTTACACTTACAGACCATTCTGAGGGATTGATATGCAAGCAGAGGATCATACTGAGAGGCAGACTAGTGAATTAATGGTGCTGGAACAGAAATCTAATAGCAGGACTTTCTCAGACCAGGAGATGGTCTGGAGAAATTTTCTAGCTCAGTGAGATAGCACTAGGTCCTAAATAATTGTCATGTCAAAAGACGCTGAGGCTGCTGGGCACAAAATTTGAGGGCGTGCTTTAATAATCTGACTGCTCCTTTAAAAACATGCATCAGGAGCTTCCCTATATCAAGGTCATGAATTATTATGTATTATTAATTATTATTATTATCTGCCTTTGAGAAGTTACTGGACATTGCGCAGTCTGTATCTAAAACTACGTATATAGTTTTATCATTGAAAAACCTAAGGTCTTGGCTAGATCTGGAAGGGTTAAACTTTGTCCTGCTGCTCACTGGTTACGCTCGGGGAACAGCTTCACGGAGTACCACCAGTGCGGCATCCAGAAACAACTGTGGTTCCCACTCTCATGATGATGACCTGCAAGGAGCAGAGAAGAGCTGATGGTCTCTTCCACCCAGGCAAGACTGGTGAGAGCACTTGCGTGCAGATGTTTCACTGGCGCAGTTGAATACCAAGATGTTTGGCATAACTAGCAACTAGTGAAATGCAGATTTCTGTACCTTTCCTTTTACATCTAAGGTAGTGGTGTCAGTGCAGAAAGCTCATGGGCTTGTAACATCTGAGCTCCTGGTCCTGAGCTGCAGCAGAGTCAGAGTCAGGGAAGGAATCCTTAACCCAAGACTTCTCAGCTCAGTGCACAGCACAAGAGAAAGCTGGGCTGGGAAGAGGCACAGTGGTACACAGCCGCCCCAACTTTCCCATTCTCCTTCCCTGCTTTGTTCGCTCATGTTTTCATTGCAGCAATCAAAAGCCTATCATCCCTAGGCAACGTAGGCAAGCTATCTGTGAGCTCTATTCAATTTGTGCATAAATATTCCGCTGCTTGCTGCTTTCCAAACAGATCAAATCTCCTGGGCATTTGTGGTCTCCTCCACTATCACTATTTTGTTGGCTTGTTTCAGCTAAAAATTTGTACGATCTTGAAGCATTGATTCCAATTCTTTTTCAACTAGGTTGGATAAAGAAAGTATTGTAGAGACTGACAATAGGAAAAACTACTGCAGAGAGCTACAATGGAAAACAGAAAATATAGCACTGTCGGTAATTCAGCAAACTCACGGTTCTCTCTTCTTGGGCTCTTTCAACCCCAAAACTCAAAACCAACCATTGGCACTTCTTGATGTATATTTGCATACTTGTTTACTTTTCAAAGTAATTAGCTTTTAAAGTATTACCAGGGAGCTGAGCAAATGTACCGTATAGTTCCAAAAACAATACAAGAGAAACTGTTTGCATTTGAATGAATTTACTTTGCTGGTACCATGCGCGTATCAACCGAGTGAACACTTAATGTTGAACATTAATTATACAAACAAAAGAAATGGCACAAAGCTGTTGTCTCTGTTAGTTTTCTCCAAGATTAATCCTTGTTTATGTTAGAGGGTTTGTGTCCTAAATAAATTACTAACTGTGACTGTTTCAAAAGGGATGATATTTAAGATGATTGAAAATACACACTGATCAATGTCCCAGACACACAGGCTTTTAGCAGTTGATGTTCATTCACTGACCCTTACTCGGTAAGAAATTATTTTTATCATGCTGTGAATTTCATCAGATAGTCATCAGCATGATGGACTGATGATAGCTCAGATCCCTTCTGGCCAGTTATCTAACATATGGGCTTTCCAGTCAACTGCTCTTGGTTTTCTGGCTTTGTCTCTTATCCTCGAGAGAGAGAATAAGCACTTGGGCATCAGAACAATGCAAAAAAGAAAAGTGTAAAACTGCACTAAAACTTCTTGAAGAAATACAGGTTTAGTTAAAGTGAATGTTTAAGCTAAAATCCCCAGATACTTTTGACTGTTGATTTTTTTTAAAAAAAAAAAGGGAGAGAGAGAGAGAAGTCATTTTAGCGAAAAAATGGTGGCAATCATCTTTGCAGAAGTTGCAAGACTTCAAATGGCAATAGCAAGAGATTAAATCAAATCTCCTGTTTTGGCCAAATTACTTTGGGTCCTAAGAAAACTTCAATCCCTCCACAAAGTGTCAGATGCCATTTCCTCAAGATTATTTTCTAAGGAGTATCATCCACTGCTTTTTGTACCAGTCCCATAAGACAGCAATGTCTAGGTACTGGCTGCCACCCCACAGATTTTTGAAAGCCCTCCATAGTATTAGGCTTCAATAACCTGGTTATCAAGCCATGATGTCTATCATAGCAGGTGGCTTTGGTGTGTGTGCAACAGGAGACACAAATTTTGAAGAGCTTAATCAGGTTGTAAAATTCCCAGATGATTTAGGAACATTCGGTCACGAAAGAGTCAACCTCTCTCCCCAGTTTCCCACCATAAAGCCAAACCAGGTACCACTCACAGTCTTCTGTATGGTATAAGCATTGAAATGAAGAAAAACAAAATACCAGTGGCTTCTTTCTACTAAGCAAAGATGACAGCAGTGTTAAAGTTCCTCATGAAACACTATGGAACGTTCCCTCATGGAAAATGCTCAAGTACTATGATGGTGAAAGCCAATATAAGCTATTAGAAAAGGGATAGGATTTGGACCTGGATAATTACATTGCACTGAAATTCATGCTGCACAAGAATACACTCAATTCTTCGCTCCTGGAACTGTATGCATGTTGGCTGCATGTTGTCACGGCCCACCCCAGAGAAGACTGCACCATAGCATGATTCACAACAGCACTATGTATTTCTTACTCCTTTGCATGAGGCAGAACACCTTTTATGAAGTTTACCTGGCAAATGGACCTAACATATCCTGGTGTGATTTCTCTTAAATTAATGCAGTTATATTAAGAAAATGCTTTCTCTCCTATTTTTAGAAGTCTCAGATTTTTCATATGATTTTTCATATATTTTTCACTATTAGAGAAGTGTAGAAATAAGGCCTTACATTTCATTCAAAGTTCACAAATTAAAAGTATAAGCTGGAAGAAACTATATACATATCTTCAAGGGAAGTTTCATAAATCTGTGTTTAAAAAAACTTCTGAACATACTTTTAGTCTCTCAGGAACAGCAAATGACAGCTGCTGCGCACAACAGTCCTCTGAACAGCCGATCTGACATACAACAGCAATTCCGCAGCGCTCAACCTGCGTACAGTGTTAGCACTTAACTCTTATGAACAAGACAGTTCTCCACTGACCCTGCTAGGTAAAAGAATAACTGAATCAAGATATTCCACAACAGCTTCTGATTTTGTGTATCTACATGGAGATGTGCTAAGAGACCCGAGTGCTAGAAAAGGTAAAGATAAATACCCTGAAAAACAGGCACCTTTCAGAAACTTCAATTTTGGCCCCAAAACAAAGTCCTCCAAAATCACTTGCTACTGGAAGGTGTTTGACTTAGGTCTGACTTTATTCATAATGAAGCCAATAAACATTTGCTATCAAAACTCAGTAAAATAGCAATATAAAGTGAACTGAAGAGGACAAAAAAAGTCCACTGCAACTCATTGATGCAACCTCCAAAGCCCCATGTGAGGAGATTAGGTTTGCCCAACTGTAAAAAATATTAAACTGGCAGTGACTAATATCAGTTAAGAACAAAATCTGAATGTTTCTAACCAGAATAAGAGTGACTTTCTGGAAAAGCCTCTTGTTAGGAGTGATGAACAAGAGGTGTGGTTTGAAATGATGTGCAGTCAGGGTACCGTTCAATGTCAGGGAAATACGAATTTTCACTGTGCCTTCCAGTACCAAATCCAGGAGTTATGACAGAACACGCAGCTGAAGGTTCAAACAAATAACGGAGACTTTCTCACATAAGGCACATGAACTGGGAGTTTTCCATGAGCTCACAAAGTGGCTTGACAAGCAAATGGGAAAAAACCCTTTTGAGGGTTACTAAGCACAATCCCTGATTCACAAACTACCGAAAACTGGGAAGGTCTAGGGGGAAATTCTCCCTATTTGTTTATCACTCCTGTACTCTGCCTTAGCACATGCTGCAACTGCTACTGGAGAAAAGATACTGGATTCCTGGCCTGACCCAGTATGGTTGTTTTTAAATTCCCAGAGATGGTCCTGATGTCCCAGAGGTCATTCTTCTAGTCATCTGAAAATAGTAACCCACTGCCAAGTATCACCAACTTATTTAGGACACGTGTTCTTAAAAGAAGTCACATATTGGGAATTTCATACCACTCTTCAGGTCTCGCATTTCCATTTTTTCTGTTCTTATCCAGAGCAAATCTCCTTCATGCTTCCATCTCCTGCATTCTCTTTGTACTCGAACCACATCAGTTTTGACATGCTCTCTCAAAAGAAGACTTGTGCTATGAAATGCCATCAGAAGTACACACTCAAAGTTTTATTTATTTCATTCATTATCTGACAGCCTGTCTTGTGGAGCCTTGTCCAGAGTCACCGCTACAGGACAGAACAAGGAAGGAAATGTCAAAGTTGCCATGCACTTTCCCCAATTCTTTGATTTCTGCTGCTAGCCACACCTTCTCCAAAACTTCTTTGTGCTCATGCTTCTAGCTAAGGATGAATCTCCCATGCATCTGAGAAATCCTCAGAGTGTCCCAGGTTCACTGCTAAAAGGCCCTTAAACATGCACAAACCTGGAACATAAATACTGCCAAACTAGATGAGAACAACTGTCCATCATCTGTTCTGCCCTGGTTCTGACAGAAGAAACACAAAGGGCTTCAAAGGAACATTAAAAAAGCCCATAAATGGGACAATTACAATATAGTCAGCTTATACATTTATATCATGGGGAATAAGAGCTCCTGTTCCTTTGGAAACATATTTAATCCTGTGCAAAGTTGCAATGGTCAAATAATCCAGCAAAATATCCACATTATTTTATGTCCCTGGTACTACTGGTATACTGTGCATTTCACATATGTTACACACTGTATTAATAAATATTCTAAACCTAAACTAGTTTCATAGATTTCTTCAGTGTTTGCACTCATTCATTAAGAGAGCTGCAAATAATAACTGTTATTCTGCAGTTCCGTTGCATGCCTCTTCATGAGTTTTTCTCTACTGTATGTGGTCACTGGCAGGTCACTTTTTGCTCATATAAAGCTATTTCCTTGTCTCTCAAACCTATAATGTGGCTCCTTTTTTAGTTTTCACTGGTGCTTTGGATTTGATGATAGAAGTGGGGATGCGAATCCATCAGTAGACACATCTTAAATTCTCATAATGACATTAAAGAATTATTCAATCCAGTATTTCTCACCCCATTTTTATCCTAGTGTGCTGGAGCAAGCATTTCAGTAGTCACCAGTTTGGGCACACCTATTTCACTTTGAGCTTTTTTCCAGTAACCAATGCTTTCATAATAAATCACTCTTTGCAGTTTCACCAGATGGGTGATTTTTCTCTCACCGTGACAAGAGCAGTAGGTGGCCCCAGTTCACTCACCCCTGGGACTACTCTAGCTCTGCTTTCTAATAATTCTTGGCCTCTCTCTATTTTCTTCCTATCCTCTTGGGCTGAAACTCCCGTTACACTATCCTGCAGTCTCTGCTAGCCCCTAGAAATGATTTGCCACACGTTCCCCTGGGTGCTCTTGTCTCTCTGCAGTTTACATCTTGACAACATCACCTTCCCTAGTTCTTCACTTACATGATCCTTCACAGATCCATTATTCATTTTCAGAGCACAATGTTGCTAACCACATCACACGGTGGATCATGTTAACTATAGTGCAGAGTGAGCAGATGTTCTGCTCAGGAGATGAATCAGGTCTTTGAATCAAGTAGTTCGGATTTAATTAGAGCCCAGTACTGTAAGGGTCATCCACAAGGACTACCTTTAGCCCAGAGATGATCAATTAAGTGGCACTTTAAATGCCCACCCCCCTCCATGGAATATAAAGGCAGAATAATGTCCCAAGGCTAAAATTAGCCTTTGTGATTTTCCTTCTGTATACACATTTTTAGTTTTATTTTTCCTGCTTTTATCAACACTGAAAATCCACTGCCCTTATACTACCCATTCATCTAGTTTTCTTAGTCCCTGTGAAACTCTGTTGTGTTCTCCATCACCCAAGGCTGTCAACTCTATCAGTCTTTTTAAGTCAAGTCTTCCCGTGTGCTTCATAAAAAAATTTTCTTACGCTGTACTTTTCCAAACTTGCCAGATCATTGCCCAAGCCTTTAGTAAATCTAATTTATGGTAAACATATCTCTTAGTGCTAAATAATTAACATTAAAAATAAGATATAACTGTAATAAATATTTCTGTGCACCTCTGGAAATACTTGAAAGTAGTATAAACATATTAAAGGCATTACTGAAGATAATTCCATTATTTGCACATACACCCCCTCCATGTACACACACTGTTACATGAGCTTTATTTAACTTTACTTTGTCTTGGCTACCCAAAGATAAGGAGGTCTTAATTTTAAGACAGGTCTGTACGCAGCATGAAAGAATTTCATATTACAGAAGGGACCACAAACTACACACAGTTTTTGGCAGCGGTTGTGCATGTCAGCCTGTAAAAACTTCGGATGTGCATGCACAGAGTGGGTAATTGTGCACATCAGCATCCGCCTGCAGCCCCCAGTGCTGAGCATGCCTTACTGTGGTCTGTGTGTAGATATAAAGAGTTTTCCATGTTATACTCATAGGGCCTATTACAGAACATCTGTGTTCATTAGGGATGAGCAGTACATTTTTCTCTATTTTTTCAGAACATTAAAATATGTTCTGGAGTATATTTTTAGATCAGTTCATTAAATACACGCACAAACATGCTCGCATATCTATAATTCCACTAGGCCACTCTTACAGTTTTGCTAAGCAATATTAACCACTGTGTACTACATATTTTCTGTTTTACTATTACTGCCATGAGCTTCACAAACTTAATTGCCGGAGTGACAAT
The DNA here is from genome assembly GCA_034008185.1 of Gorsachius magnificus. Classification (NCBI taxonomy): domain Eukaryota; kingdom Metazoa; phylum Chordata; class Aves; order Pelecaniformes; family Ardeidae; genus Gorsachius; species Gorsachius magnificus. Next base: position 6,536,673 of record CM067090.1, read on the forward strand.
ATTTCAGAGAGAGTTGTGAATCGAGGCCGTTGTTGGAAGGCTATGCATTACAGCTGAAGTGGTGGAGGGCAGATATTTGATATCAGAGGGTTTGTGTGGAAGTGTTAGAAATTTATTCATGGAAAGCCAATTCTGCTGAATACCATCCATGCCTACAAGGTATTGTATGTCACTGAGGGATATGTCAAGGTCTTTCTACTACGCTGCTTGATTCTTGACGCCAATCACCAAAGAGCAATTGGAGAAAAGGCAAAATGCTGTCACCCTTGTATATAATTTTTAAAACACATTTTAGACTGTGGATAAGAGATGTTGATTCCCTTTCCCAGGTACGGTAACAGGTTAATGCCCTTCTGCTTGGGCCTTTTCAGAAACTAGCTCCGGTCCATTTTGATTTTTCCTTTGATTGCAGCAGGTCACACACACATCAGTTTAACTGAGCAGTAACACCAATAAATATCTGTAGCGCTCAACTCAGCTTCAACTTCTCAGCCTCAAGCTAGGTGTTTCGTATGGAGCTAGGAGGTATTTATTCATTCCTGTACCTACTATTACCAAAATAATTATTGAGTCTCTAAACACAATTCACAGATAAAATAAAAGGGAAAACCTGTCTCTTTGATAATACAGTAGAATCAATAGCAATAATTAACTAATCAGAGGGTAATAACATACAGAAGAAGTGGAATAGACAAAGAAAAAAAAGCTGAAGTTCAGATTCAGGAATTTAAAGAAAACTGACATTTCCATCTCTGGCTCAGCTCCCACTCTCTCTGAATTTCCCCAGCTATTCTGAACATATGTAGCAAAATCCACTAAAGTACCTTGCTAAGATGCTTTTCAGGATTTAATGTAGCTGAAAAGAAACCTAACTCATCAAGACAGCTCACAGGGTAAAGTTGACAGAACATTTGGTCCCTGTATGCCACACAAAATCTCAAGGTGAAATCCTGGTCCCACTGAAGAAAATGGCAAATGTGGACAGGGCTTCACTCTATCTGCTTAATTATTTAAACTGAAAACTGCCTTATTTATGGAATGTGGACTGCATGAAATTAATCTGCCTTCATTTTATCTGTGCAGCCTTTTTCCAGCCTCTGGTGAAGGATTCCAACCTCTAAATGCAAGAGGGTAAATGGAATTTAAAAGTTAATTTTGTGGAATTCCTTCTTGCCTGTTCTGTGCTGTAAATGATTCAGTTACGAGGACATCATCAAAAAGTCTCTGAACTTTATCCACCAGACTTCCAGGAATCCAGGTCTTTCCTTAGTTAATGTTGTCATACAGAAGTAACCTCCAAGATTGGATGGGTTTACTGTTTTCATTTTCTAGCAAAATAGTTCAAGGAAGAGAAAGGAAGGATGAAAGAAAATGTTCAAAGGAACATGCAACACCAGATCAATGTGTCTGTCTGTTAAAGCCGAAGGGATCCAGCCTAAAAACCTACTCAAGGGCAGTGCTGCATCCCTTCACTGCTTCTAAAGCAACCCCCAAAATTATGTGAATCGGTGCTTCCTGAAAACTTCAGTAAACCCCCAGTATTCTTATGACCTTTGCAGAAGCTTCCCTTTCAATATCAAGTGTTAACTGCAATATAAAGTATCAATTGAATTATGCCCTGATAGATTTTGCTCGAGTAAAATAGACGATGAGGCTTTACTTGTAGTTACATTAATATTTAATCTGGAGTAAACTTGGTGCCTAATTTAACTGTAAGCAAGGGTTAAATGAATAAATCAATGCCACGTTGCCATTAAGGGATGCCTCCTCCCACAACTTGTGGATTCCTTTCACGTGGTGGATTTCTACGTCCATCAGTAAAATGTAACAGAAACAACAGAAGCAGCGCCAGAGTTGATTTATGAATGCCTAATAATTTGATTTCAAAAGTACAAAGTATTGTCCAAACTTATGGAAATGGTTACAGAAGTAAATACATTATTGTTTTCACTGAAGTATGATAAAACTTTTTCTTCCCTCTTTCATTATATTGTATATAACTACATAATGTTGCATAGTCTAGCACACTAACTAACGTGTAGTACAGTGGTTTCTTGTTCAGCATAAACCAGTAAAGTTTTGAAATAAATCAGTCTTTTAAATATCTGTGTCTTAGTATGATGTCATACTGTGAATGTAAACATTTGCATTGTCATACTTATTTGTACAGACTATATTTCAAGTGACTAACTGGAACAATATCAGTAATACAAATTTAGCAAATTCTCAAGATGCTGAGTAAGCCATTGTATCACAGGGCAAATCTACCGAGGAACTAATCACACAAATTTGCCCTATTTCTTCCATCTGCAGACCCTTTTGTCTCTGAGTGTTTATCAGGTGACAATGCAAGTTGGCATCTTGTTATTGAATGAAGTTTTGAATTAGCCATGACAATAATACCACTGAGATCCAATAACTAATGAGCCATGTCACTTACAGCTGGAACAAAGTAAAAATCAGGAGTTAACCAGGCAGCAGTCAGCTCAGTCCCTGACGAGGTGCATGTTCTCAGAAAAGGCATTGTAGGTGTTCAGGTGACTACTTAATACACTTTGATGTGTGCTTTCCAGTCCTCCAGCTCTACTATGGAACAGCTTAAACATTACAGAAAATCGTGTACAAAACTTGGTCAAAGAGTGTCCTAATTGTGTCCATAAGGCATCCAAACTCCTTCACAACTTCCTTCAACAGCCCATACAAAACTACTCAGAAGTATGGGTGAAAATAATGAACACTATCTGTATAGCATAACATTTGCTTTTTCGACTCTGCTGAAAATATTGCAGAAAATTGAAATACTTCCAAACAGAACATGGTTTCCCTAAGAAAACTCATAGGCATCAGGTATAAAATGTTGAAACTACTTGGTCCTGTATGATTTATTTACATATTTGGACAAAATTATACAACCGTAATTCCTGGAGCTTTTTGAGTAACGCATCGTGAACACCCAGGAAGCTTTCTCATAGACCCCTAACATCTCATTTTCATTAGAAATAATGTTGTTTAATCACCTAGTTTTGACATTGTAGAATCATATGCATCCCTACATGAAGAGCTACATCACATTCTTATTGGCTACAGGCGGTCATCGCTGCCAGGGAAGAGCATTTTTAACAGCCTGTATCCCACACTGACACAGCACTAACTGCTTTATGAACAACTGTATCACCTCTTCCTAGTGATCTACTGTGGCCATCATAACGCCAAGTAACTCCCTGCTATATGCTTAAATTTATTGTATTTTCTTAAATGAGCAGTTGTTTGGCTGGCTTGGATGAGTTAATAAAGTAACAGAGCATCAATTTATTTCAGAAAGGTTATTGCCACAGCAAGAATGACTGGAAGTTACTTGGCAGCTTGTTTTATTTTGGAAAGAAAACAGAGTTTCAGAAAGGACTTGATTCTTGGGTTCCTGCACTTGGCTTGTGTGGCTGAGATTTTCTCTTTTTTACTGCAAGAGTTGGGCAGTCATGCAAAATGTTAAAAAAGTGAATTTTTTTTTTCAGTTGGTTTCACTGCTTTCCATCTCAAGAAAATGACTATTAAAACTCATTTACAACATGTCCAAAAATAGTCTTGTTTATAGTTAAGAAAATAATTATTACTTTATTAAGAGAAACAAGAACCTTGATAATTGCTTCTATAGGGCTTGTCCCATTTATTATTTTAAGTCCAGATAAAGACCACTATCTCATTAAAGGTGATTGATGCCCTGCATTGCCTGGAAGTTTTCCTATGAACTTCAAATCTCCCTGCAGGACTTCCTCCTGCCTGGGCTGGGACCCTCTTTAGCTCCCAGCATTGCCCAGCATGGGCGAGCTGCTTCCCTGGTGCTGTAAACTCCCTTAGGCGTAGCTTCTGAAACGGTCCAGGGGGGCAAGAGATGTTGCCTTTTCCACAAAACACAAAGATGTTTATTGGCACCATGCACACAACTGATACAATCCCATCCCCAGGAAGTTAATGAGTTTATTCTGTAATTTTACTAATTAGATATTTTAGATTAATCAGCATAATTTGCATGGTGTCAGTCACTGTGGAGCCTATTCACCAAATAAAATCAGAATGAGCCCTTTTGTTTGTGGGGTTTTTACTGCAGATGGAGCACAACATTTAGTCATCATTCTTCCCATTGCAGGTGCCAATCCCATTTTCTTAGTGGCTATGCTTCTTATTAATCTGCTGCTTTCTTGCTTTTTCTCTAATTCTTTTTTAATCTTTGCACTCTCCTACAATTGTTCCTGAATACTGATGTCTCCTAGAGTATTTGTCCCTTGGAAAGCCAGATAATGCAGCAAGTAGCTGCTATAAATACAAAATAAAATACTTAACCACATGACCATTTGAGAAATACCGGCTCTACTAAAGCTGAGGAAATGCATTTCGAGTCACCAAATAGCAATTATTATTACAACTTTCATGCAACAGTAGGCGGCATTATGTTTGTTCAAAGGAACAAGCAATACAAGGTAATAAAGGGGTCATCAATTAATGCTAAATGATATTATCTATTTTCACCTATAAAATCAGAGACTGAGTGTATCTTCACTCCTACAATCTTCTTTGAAGAAAGGAAATAAAGGAGAATGAGAGAAATGTTATGAATTGACTTTGAAGCAGGGCATATTCTGTATTTAAGTGGAGATTATAATGCCATTTGAGGATGTATTTGCACATACTCAGAGTGAATATCTCTAAAATCCATGTACATGTGTATAAACACATACCCATTTTTAAACATACATATGCATAAAGGTTCAGCTAGCTCAGAATTTAAAATTCAGTTGTATTTTCCTTAGGAGTCCCTGACTATCTTGAAAGATACGTGCAGTTTGCAGATAGCTTCAGGTACATTCTCACAACTGCTCTGCCTTTACCTGCTGTTATTTTCAGAAAACAAGAGAAAACTGAGTGATGTCTTCTACTCTCCATCTCAAAACACCACAGGCACTAGTAAGTGTTTTAAACCATCTTTGCTTGAATAACTTTCTTAATGGCATCTGGCATATTCTGACATTTGCTAGCTGTTTGCAAGTTACGTAAAAAAACTGAATATACAGATCATTTTCTATGATAAAATATCACATTTTGGTGATAATCCTGGTTCACCCACTGAATCCTAACTTCATGTACACCCAGATAGTAGAAATGATGTTCTGTTATGTTAATTAACTTTATCAGAGTTAATAACTCATTGGTTTATTTTTCTGTTCTCTACTGTTTGAAAATACCAACATCAGAATCCTGAAATGCATCCATAACTAATGTGGATCATCACAGCTATTATTGCTTGATATGTCCACGTGATACAGCTTGAGTGATTTAAAATCTGGTCCACAAAGCTAACATTGCCATGAACTGGATGCAGCATCTCCTGCTAAATTATTCCCTTTTCTAACACAGTTTGGTGTTTCTCTTCTTTATTAGTGTCTTTTAGGTCTTTGCTTTAGCATGTCAATAGATACAAAATTTACGCAGGTTATTTGGTTGTCATGCATTACCTACATGACATTATCAACATCGTCAAGCATCTGCTACCTGGCAGTAGCATTCTGCGCATTAAATCATGCAAAGCTTTTGACTGCAAGGGGCTCTTTGAGCTCAGGTGTAAACATCTGTATTGTAGTCATTCAAACCACTGTGAAACGAGTCCCCCTTTCTGTGTTGTAACAGCGAAGGGAACATATTTTTTTTAGTGCAACTCTTTGGCATCTGGCCTGAATTCTTTTCATTTTCCTGTTTTGAATTGCTCTGGCAAATTCAGACTAAGCACACATTAATGCTCTCGTTCTTTGGCACAGGTTGTGATTTCTCTTTTCTCAGTCTGTTGCACAGTCCTGAGTCATGATTCCTTACTCTTGGTCTTCAATTCCCTTGTTTCTTTGTTTGATCAAAGCCCAACTGTGTCATCTACAAATTAGTTGTGACAATTATATGCAGAAAATAATGTTTTTCAAAGATATTTTGCATACAGAAAGCAACAAGTTTTAGTGATGCAAAGACTTTGTCTACTTCAATGTTTCAGTCTAATCTTTGATCTTGCTGCTCCATGTATACCGTTATACAATTATCACCCATGTGCCCCTGCATTCTCATGTATTTATTCTACTCCTCGCTCATGCAAACGCTTATTTGCACAAGTTCCTTCTGTGGATGCAGAAACTGCCTTGTGTAACTGCGGTAAGCAATCTTCCCTACTGTCTCATTTTGTGTTTAGAAATGATCAATAGTAGAGGAATCGTATCCATCTCCCGCCTGCATGTCTGTGGCTAATGCGCAGACACACACACCTCATAGCCTTACAGACCTCATTACGCATAATTACAAAGCATATTCCTTTGTATTACAATAAATCTAGAAAGCAATCCGTATTCATGTTGTTATGATATCAGGCAGAATGGGTAAAAACCTGCAGCCCCACTGAAGTGATAAAGTCAATAGGATTTCTACTCAGTAAGAACTGGAAAAAAAAAAAAAAAACCATCAGAATTTTCTGATGTTATTAAGAGGTCCTTTCTGTATTACAAGTAAGGTGCATTATATTACCCACTGTTTTCAATTACAGAATATATTACAGTTTGTCATATTACACTGCATGCTGGTTAGAAGTTCTTATTTAGCAGCTCTTGCCACTTTCCAATGGAAGCAGTTGGACTCAGATCACACAAAAATCTTTGAGGTGTTATTAGGGAGGTAAAGAATTAGAGGGGTTATTGGCAAAAATGGATTTGATGTCTTTGCTTACCATACAGGCAAATTCCCATTTCCAGAGGCAGAGCTCCAAAAATGTATGAACTACTTTGGAGTTAGCTATTACATATCACAGTCTTTGCATATATTAGAACAATAAACCAGAGTGGTGACAGAGAAAGCCCTTGCACACCCGTGTGGAGGTACACAGATGCATACACATAGAGGCATACTACTACTAAAACTCTTCAGTTAGCTGGAAAATTCCTCCTTCAGTCCTAAATCACCCCTGAAATTTGGATACATCAGATTTCAGATGAATATTTTATATTACATCTTAAAGGCTCTTCACTACAAGAAGTAAAATAATTGTTATTAAATTCTCAGCAGATTACAAGGCATCTCCAGAACAGAGTGCAAAGGAGAGATTGGGCCTTTGTGGTGCACAACTTACTGAGCACTGGGGAAGTGGATTTTGCTTTTTGAAGGATATTTGCCTCCAGCATAATACCAATAATGGAAATAATATCAGATCATATAAAGCTGAAGCTTTTATTCTCTGTAGAACTAAGGAATGATGAGAGAAGTAGTCTGGGAATTTTACCCTTTAGATTAAATATTTGAGTCGTGAATGTCTGAGACAATCAGTTTCACTTCTGAAATTACCTTGCTATCTCAAGCATAGGAAGAATAAAAGACACTTTCTGTATTACAATTAAGACATGGAAAAATCTTATTTTCAATGAGATTTTATGCTTAGCAGAAGAGAAGAATTTTTTTTTTAAATAGTGCTTAGCCTTGACGTCAGCTTTTCCAGCACTGAACTTCAGCCCATGCGTTCAGGGAACAATCTGGTCCCCCCTCACCTGCTGCAGCTGGTTCAATAGAGAACTGCACCATTATGTTGGAAAGCCATCCGGGACTCCTGCTCCTGCCTGCGCTGGATCGCTGTTCCCAGCGTGCTGCCAGCCTTTGCAAGGCGGTTTCAGTTCATCAGCACAAATATCACTCCTTTAAACAGCCACCGTGCCTGCATGCTGTGGCAGCCACCCTTGTTTCCAGGACGAGCCACTGCAGCAGGCAGGTGGCAGGGGGGCAGCCACAACTTTTGGGGTACACCGCAGAAGCAACGCTCCTACCAAATGCACACAGAGTGCTGTAGTGTAATATGGCATAATAATATGCTTGAGAAACGTACGGTACCTGTTTATTTACGGACAAAATAGCTCGCAAGCTTTCAAGCTTTTCAGGTACCTGAACCTGTACTGAAATTTTCCTGAGGTATTGGAATTATTGAAGATGAGAGTTTTATAAGCAGTTTCTACAGACACAGGTTCAGGGCCTGAATTTCCTCTTTTTTTTTTTTTTTCCTAAGGTTCTCCATGCACAACTGATAAATTTTGCTGTGTAAATGATACATTACATTTTTTCAAGTTGTCTATCATCCCTTCTGCATCAGAACTAAGTAAAGCTCCTTTGTGGGCTCTTCTGTAGCATGATACTGGCCCCAGGATGGTCACATTCCCATTTCTGCTCTGGTTACAGAAAAAGCTCCTCACCTAACACCATTCAAACCCCAGCCTGGCACCGAATGAATTGCAGCCATCTCCCTAGCCTGCCTGGGCTGGGAAGGACCCCACCTCATGCTCAAAGGTTTCCTCACGCTCTTGGAAAGCATCAGGTTGGCCACCAGCAACCTGGGCAGCTCTCGGAGCCAGGGGGCACACAGGACGTCTGGCCACCAGTGGCACCTAGGGAACCATGGTGGGGCTTTCAGGGTACAGGATTAGCGATAAGCAGAGCGCTTTTGGTAAGTGACACCTTTTTTTTTCCTACCATATTGGGAGCTCAACATAATTAGAGAGTAATTTCTTTCTTGTTACATTTTACTGCAGAGTTTCAGGCTAGAGGACAGACGAGCTGCAGAAGTCCTAAACAGTTTACCAAAGGTTTGTTCCCAGAAAATTATACACCTAAGCACAGAACACGTACATTTTCCCTTCGTTCCATCAGCGTTACTTCTGTAAATTAGATCTATAAAGCTTTTATGAAATTTCCAAAGAGTTTCCATTGTCTAAAAGAAATGGGTTGTAGATGTGGAGATGATCATGAGAGAGAGATTACAAATGTTTTCAGAACTATTCCTATTTATTCTCAGAGACACTTTACCAAGTAAGTGTGTGTGTGTATCCAGAGAAGTACCCCATATGTATTTCTTCACTATGAAGACCACAACAGACACTAGTTCTAAAGGAGTGACATAATCTCTAGGTATGTAAATAATTTTTTTTATAGAAAGTTTGGCATTTTTAGTAAAAATAGAGTAGGAAAGGGAGGATTTGTCAGGTTGAGAGGGGAGAACTCAGTTAATTTCTCCAGTTCATTGACTTATACCTCAGTAAATATGCTTATTCAACAGAGTTTACAAGGCTCAGCACCGACACAGCTAGATGAAATCATGTGACCTATATTACACAAGAGAATGGAATATATAATTCTAGTAACATTTTCTGACCTTAAAAATCTTTGAGACAATGAAATAACTGTAAAATAAAGAAGTCTCACATACCTTTGAAATTCTGAGTTCATGAACCTTGAAAGGATTAATTCCATGTATTCCCTTTTTTAGCTTATTTCCTTTTTCCCATTGTTCAGATGTTAAAGACATTCATATACGTAAGGAGATAGTATAGAATGTGATGTAATTATATCTCCGCCTAATTCACCAGGGTTAATACAATGGAAAACTTCAAAATATCATAAATTACACTCATTAAAATGATAAAGCAGAGGCCATTTATTATGAAAAAGGGGAAAACTGTATGACATTTTTGGCATTAATTGGGAAAAACATCTTTCCCATAGTTACACCTGAGTTACACATATGAAATATTGGCGTTGGCACATATTGGTGCCCAAGGGAGACATTTTCACAGCTCAGCTCCAAGTGCAATGGACTAAGACTCTCCTGGCCTAAAAGAGGCCAACAAAGAAACTCCCTTGGCTTTCAGAGCTACGAGGGGATGACATAGGCTTGTGAGATGGAAGGCACCCTATACATGGAGCTACCCAAGCTACTTTCAAGGTCACAAGCGAAAATCCAGGACTATGAAGAAACTACATACTGAAGAATGAACAAGAACTTTATTTGTATGAATTATTCTTCTTCAGAGGAACTGTTTCCCTCATATCAGAGGCATGGGTGGGCTGGATGATGAAAGAGGTTGCAAAACAGAAAGAGCAGGGAATTACAGTTGAAGAAGTAATAAAATACCTATCACCCAGGGACGAACGAGTTATTTTATGCTGAGACTGTGGAGCTTTCTCCAAAGACTGTGCAAGGAGAAAGAAATTCCACTCATAGAGTTAAGCAAACTCCAAGAAAGAGAACCTTAAATCTAATGGAACCTGAACAAAGACTAATATGGTTTGACAGAAAACCTCTAAGTGATTAGAGGACTAACCAGGTGCTCTTTAGAGGCATAACGACCTTTGGTAAGAGCGCCAAAGACCTTCATGCAGCACTTCTTTTCTACTACCAGTCAATTGGAACTATGTAAATAGAGTAAAATATAAGCTTGATTTATATATAGACCTCAAGTCCTGAATAAATAAACTCAACCAATCCTAGTACAGCTCATGGAAATAAAACAAGCTTTCTGGTTTTAAGTTAAGCTTTTTTTTTTTTTTTTTTTTTTGTTTTGTTATGTTTAAGAGAAAGCAAGCTGCAGGTAACAATGACTGAATTATTTTCATGAACTCCCCCAAATCTAAGTTGGATTTGGGGGAGTTGTGTACCAAGGGAGCAGCTGCAAAATTTGATCCAGAACTCCTAAGAGATATTTGATTTGGAGTTCTGCCATATTGCTAATAACAGCTAATTACCAAAAACTATACTGTGTTTACTGTCAATGAGCAATGCCTACGTACAAGTTCAAACTTTCATATGAGGAGTAACATAGTTTCTAGAACAGGACAAGTACTGGTTGAGTGAGGGGGAAATATCCCCCCAGAATATTTCAGCTTTTTCCTCATTCTTTCTGAGTTTGCTTTCCATATACATTTATTTCTTACAGATTTACTTGCACAACTTTGAGCTGAAAGCTCTTGGTACCTTACAGAACTGTCTCCTATTATCCTGTTTTTTCTGATTTGTTTAGAGGCACTGTATGACAGAGGCAACTGTTCAATATGACACAAAATCTGTTTTTCTGGACCACCTTCCTCCTATTTACTCCCATGTATGTGCTACTGCAGATGCATTTAAAAGAAAAGGGAGACAGAAGTAGAAGTGCTTTTGGTTTTCTTAACGTTTAATTATATTTCTAAATTGAATGAAAAGCAGGGAATTGGTTATTTTTTTTCCCCAAAATATTTTTCTTCCAGTTTTAGAACCAGATCTTCTCAAAGGCATGACACAGGCCAAAGGAGAAAAAAAAAAAAAGGAAAGGTTGAATGCTTTGCCTAAGTACAAACTATGTAGGTAACTTACAGATGATTACAAGTTAATGAAAATAGGAGATTTGTAATACTGTTGAAAGGTTTGGGTATCTGAATTAGCCTCACTGGGGGCAATTCTTGCTTATGCAAGACTAAACATCAATTAGTTCCATGACAATGGGAAGTGCTGCATTTAGCAGGCAAATGGAGTGGAGTATGTATGAATAATATATGAAGACAGTGGAAATTGCACATCTCATTTTGCATGGGAACAGTTTAACCGAAATCTTCAGTACAAATGCAAAAAAAAAAAAAAAAGAAAAAAATCATGAGCAATGCCTGTTAGATCTGATCTCCCACCTACCAGACGAAGGGAGACACCATGGGTGAATGCTGTATAAACCAGCCCCGTGACAGGTCCTTGACAGACCCAAGAAAGCCATCAGCTCTCCACGCACAGGCCCTTCGTAGCTGTGCTGAAGAGATCCACTTCTCAGTGAAAAGCTATCAAGATTTGGAAGCAAAGATCAAACAGCCCAAAGACAAGCTTCATAAAATCACGTCAACCATGTTAGCAGCCCTTGGTTGATCTAAGTGGGGAAAGCTCAGTAAAATTAAGATATACTGTATGGTAACACATAACGACATTCGGGTCTGATATATGTATGATGGCTGTTTGAATAGCTATCTTTTTGTCTGGATAGAGATAATTGTAGCTTATTGTTGAGCCAATTATTCACAGAGACACCAGGGGACTCACATTAACAACTAGTTAGCTTCCAAGTTTTCAAGTGAAAGCGAAAGATGCATTTCAACTGTTTGTCTACAAATATTCAGCAATTATACAGATATGAAGACATTCAATAACACTCAGTAGTCATGGCAACCTGCTTTTGCTTTATCTGAAATTGAAATTCAAAGAGCTATTTGACGGGAGTAAAGTATGCCATTTTTTATTCTTTATCGATTTAGGAAGAAGATTTTAAACTTTTGTCCTGTGTTGTGAACACGTCATTATGAATATTATATCCTGGCTGTACTGTTGCCTACTTTTCTATTCTAAATTCCCTTTCTATTTATATAAGCCATTTACATTTTTACTCACTGTCTCAGTTTTACTACAGATCTGATGGAAATGCACTAATGAACTGGGCCCTTCCACTTGTCAGCCCTTAGCTTTCCCTCCACGTACCCACACTTTCTTTCTCTCCTTTTTCTTCATCCTTGTACAATGAATCGCATTAAACTTTTAGATGTAAAGAACATAGCAACTGACAGCTCTGTGCCGTTCATTTGAAATTATGTTCTTGTTTTCAGCTATAACAAAATGCAGCTAATTTCAAGCTGCTTTATATTGCTTTTTATTTCAAAGTCACAAAGTGGACAGAGCTTCTCAGGGCAGACAATGCGTCCTTGCATCAGGGGATGCCAGCAGCCGAGGCAGCACTAAATGGGTAGCACATTAGCCAGACCAGGAAGATGGGGAAGGTACAAGCTACCATGATCTTACATGCTACCCCACTATAAAAACAGTTTTAACAACACAGGCTGACACAACAAACTCTGGTAAAAACCTGCGCTAACCCACGATACAGCTGCTTGATTTTAACCTTTCATGTACCCATTTTATACCCTAACATTTCCTCCACATATTTGGGAATAGAAACCCAATGTCTGTGGACAAAGGGATTTGCACACAGGAACCTGACAGCAGTCATTAATGATATAATATTATAACAACGGGGTCTTGCGAAAAACACAGCGTGCTTTAAGTTTGGCTGCAACAAACACTGGTTCAGAATTATTCTGAACCCTGAGAATCCTTGGTCAATATTGTATTGGTATTTCCAGGCTTGAAACCACTCATCTCAGATAAACCTGGTCATACTTATTTTGCTTTCTTTCTATAAAGCAAACAACTGCCTAGATAAAATCTGAGGGTTTTCTTCTACCTTGCTCAGAAGGATCAGTGGAGGGCCGCAGCTGCTGAAGAGGGGCTGCTGGGGACTAATGAAGGAGGCGGCACAGAGAACACGCGTTCACCAACTCTGCCTGTTGTGCTTTCCTCACTTACCAGGTTTGGGGCTGGGAATGATTTTTTTTTTTTTTCTGTATGACAGATCTGCAAGGCCTTGCAGGAAGGTTGTGGCTTTCTCTTTAGGAGCAGTGAGGTTTCCTTGCTGGGAAAACACAGGTATCTCCCACTTCAGAAGGTGCCTGGTCTCTAAACTCTCTCCTCTCCTCTCCCCGTCACGCACTGTTAGTGTTCTGAATGCTTTACAGTCTCAGCATGAGATATTTGAACAAAATTAAAAGCATAGCATTTAAGAGCAGTCAAAGCAGAAGAAATAGTCATCTTTTGTACCCTTACATTCCCTGAAACTACTGAGCTACGAAGGTGGATGTAAGCCAATAGCAACTTTTCTACATACAAGAAGAACTGGAACCACTATGAAAAAGTAGTTGCATAAATTTGCAAGGCAATAAGCCAGATAGTTTTGCTACAATCATTTCCAGGTAATGTTCCATTCCCAGTGGGGTTTTCTATTGATCAGTAGTTATTTTTGCTTGCAATCAGCCATAGACTTGAAAACCCCCCACCTCTCTTTAACAGAGCATCATCATAAAATGCATCAAAAGCAGAGAGGACCTTTTGATTACAGTGTGCATCCACTCATTATTTTATTTCCTCTATCTGCCTTCTGTTTGTTTTTTACAATTTTCTTTTTACATTTCTTAGAATCAATAACAGCTCTGCCACAGTCAAACACCTGATTTTTGATATTTACAGCTGTTTGAAGATGCGGGAGCTGCTGCAGGTTAGAGAGCATCAGTCCCGCACCACCCTGCTGAAGTCAGTGGTGCTCTGTGCAGAGCGAGACCTCCACCAGTGGGTGCTACTGCGGATGAGGGTTTAGACAACTGAGGTTTCAGCTGACTTCAGGCACACTGCCAGCAGTGTGCCCAGGTGGCCAAGAAGGCCAATGGCATCCTGGCTTGTATCAGGAATAGTGTGGCCAGCAGGAGTAGGGCAGTGATCGTGCCCCTGTACTCGGTGCTGGTGAGGCCACACCTGGAATACTGTGTTCAGTTTTGGGCCCCTCACTACAAGAAAGATGTTGCCTTGCTGGAACAGGTCCAGAGGAGAGCAACCAAGCTGGTGAGGGGTCTGGAACACAAGGCTTACGAGGAGCGGCTGAGGGAGCTGGGGTTGTTTAGTCTGGAGAAGAGGAGGCTGAGGGGAGACCTGATCGCCCTCTACAACTGCCTGAGAGGAGGCTGTAGTGAGGTGGGGGTCGGCCTCTTCTCCCTGGTAACGGGCGGTAGGATGAGGGGGAATGGTTTGAAGTTGCGCCAGGGCAGGTTTAGGCTAGACATTAGGAAAAACTTCTTCACCAAAAGGGTTGTCAGGGTCTGGAATGGGCTGCCCAGGGAGGTGGTCGAGTCCCCATCCCTGGAGGTATTTAAAAGAAGGATAGATGAGGTGCTTAGGGACAGGGTTTAGTGGTGGGAGGGCAGGGTTAGGGTAACGGTTGGACTTGATGATCTTAAAGGTCTTTTCCAACCAAAACGATTCTATGATTCTGTGAAATAACACTTCGAACAACTGCCTTCTGACATGCTCGGAGCAGCCTGGGAGCCTGCATGCTGCTAGCAAAGGCAAAAGCAGAGTTCATTTTGCAGGAAACCCCGCACCTAACTAACGTTTGTATCCACGGGTCCTTTTTTGCTGTTGTGTTCTGTTACAAGAGTGATATTGCCTATGTGAAACAAATACGCATTTGGCTTTAACCACTTCTAAATGTAGATCTCCATGAATGCAGGTTACTATAGTTACCCTGGCATTGTGGGTAATTCTTTCATTATAGCTGCTGCATGTTTGTATATAAACAGCTGAGCTGCATTTTTTTTTTTTTACTTTAATCTAAGAAACCACAGGAAATGCTTTGATTTAAAATTTGCTGATCAAGCCTGCAACATTAAAAATGCGAGACTGGGGTGAAATCAGCATAATTAACTGCATTATAATTTTAAAACTTAAAGAAAAATGTGCTTCAGAAAGCTGAAAAAATGTTAGAATTATATACATGAGTGCGTCCACAATCCATTATGATTAAATATGTGCTTAACCATTTCACAGATTCAGATTTTAATGCCAAATGATAGGCTTCTGTTAAGCAGACCATGACTATAAAGGCTTGCTGTATGCTAGTGCTTCTGTGATACGTCCAGATCTATTAAAAAGGAAATCTTCCTGCTCAAATCCAACTGTTCAGGGTTGTTTTGGGGTTTGTTTTGGTTTTTATGGTGTGACCAATCACCTCAATAAAAAGCTTCCTATTTGAATATGTTTTTAAAAGAGTCAATAGCAAATTAGTATTTTAATATTAATTTCAAAGGGAAATGGAAGACCCAAAATAATTCTTCAACTACTTCTTTTGGTGAGAGTCCCTAATGCACTATGCAAATTTACTACCAGAAGTCACCCTGATTTCTTGATGAAGTAATCCAAGGATTTAATAAGAAAAGCCCAAGATAACATCCTACACTTCTTGCAAATTTCTTAGGAGCATCACTGCTTTGTCTGACCTGCAGCCATAACCACAAAGCAGGGGCTGAACAGCTTTGAGCTTCCAGGAAACATTGCACAGAAGATGAGTGAGACAACTTGAAAAAGAAGAGGATAAAGAGCATCGTTGTCCCCAGCTGGTGTCTTTTGCAGCAAGATGCACAGGGGAAGAGTGAGGAGGCTGAGAGGAAACCATGGCTTGGAAAGGGGATGGCTTCAAGATCAGCTGGAGTGAGAGGGTGGGATTATTGAGCTCCTTTGGGTGCTTCTTTCTCAAGGACAAAACAGAAATCTGACAAATCAGACTGCAGCAACAGAAATACCAGAGTCATTTGCTATGGTCACTTTTCCCCACAGAGAGAGAAAGGCAATAAACAGTTTCTCATGAAGGCAGACCAAGACCAGTCTATCACCAGCACATCCATCTCAAAATACCATGACCCCAATTTCATAGTCTTACCCTTCAAAAATCAGCATGAAGTGCAGTAGAGAGCATGAAAGTTGAAACCAGCTTTCCCTCGGGAACAGAGTGTTTCAGGAACCAGACAGACCTGCTTAAGACCGGCCCAGCCCACTGCACGTGTGGTTTACAAAGCCCTTGTATTAAAAAGCAAGGTACGATAATGATCATGGCGATATCTCTTGTAGCATTAATTATAAATGAACATATTGACTCAAAACCAAAGTGAAATTTGCTAAATAGGGAGGCACGGCTCATTATCCTTAAGCTCTTCCTTTTGGGTTAATTAAGAACTAAAAGCACTGTGATTTTGTATCTGAGATTCCAGCACCTCAGTAAAAGATATTCAGGAATAGAGTTCAATGGATAATAATTGCAATCTGAAGGTTCATCCCCATGCAATCCAGAACAGCTCCTACCTACCTGTTCTAAGATTTCAGTAAAAGGAGCAGCTCTGCTAATGTCAAGATCCAGAAATAGTTCAAGATACTTTTTGAACAGCCATAATCAATAGAAGAGGAGAGACCATGCTCTTTATGATCCATGCTTGCTTTTGCTGAATACATATGAACTAGTTTACACTCTCAAGCCTTTTTCAGGATTCTTTTGTCTAAATCAACCAGCCAAACACTCAAGACCTGAACAGAAACACATGTTGCTTCTGAAGAGCCACCAGACTCACTGACAGCAAGTATGCAAAGGCTTATATGGGCACCTTCAAAACAAAGGACACAGGATTAAGAAGTAGAGGAGAATTTTGGAGGGTTTCACCCCTATCTTCCAGCAATAGCTGCTCCTACCAATTCTGTTCCTTGCATCTTACACATTGTAAATCATGTCTCAAAATGTCCTTTATTTTTCTTTTATTTTACCTCTTTTACTCTTAGTTCTGCCTTTTGCATTTAATGCCTCTGAATTTATTCATGCCAGGTAGGATTGCTTATTTAAAATAACACATTTTTAATATATGCATTAGTGCTGTTTTAGGAGCAGAATAGTCTCTACTTGGTCAGATTAGTGTATCTCCAATTTAATTACAACTCGAAAGGTTAGAAAGTTTTATCATGCACACATATTCTCTGGGAATTATCTGACTCTAAAATATAATTAATCATCCTCTGTCATGCTTTTATTATACCCACTGCTCTCTGGAGTCATTCCTTTATTTCTTCTTCATTCGTATTCCTCTGACCTTCCTCTTCACTCTGTTACCACAGACCTCAGGTGAATTTTAGCTGACTGCTCAGAAATGAGTGGATATTGTTAAACCCATTTGTCAACCACATTATCAACTCACAAACACGAGATCTCTGCATATGTTTAGCATTTTCCATATATAGCAGTCCAAGTATTAACATGGATGGCATCTGTCAATGTTGACTAAAATTAAATTTTGGAACTACTGTAAATAATAAAGCAGTCATATAAAGATTATTTCTCTGGAGCATAAGCTACCAGTAAACATGATTTGCATATTGTGCTTACAGCTGTTTCAACATGAACTGTTTGCTGTGTTTCATTAAAATGATTTGATTTGTCAGATTCCAGGATAGTTGCAAGTCTACGTATACCAGCCTGGATGAATGTGGTGACAATTCAGGTTTTCAGAACTATGCACATGTGTCCTGGATTAGTGAGCTAAATTGAATAATAAAGCTTAGAAAGAGATCATTAATCACATGTTTCTGACGAGAGAAATGAAAGAGGGAGTACCTCTGAGAGACGTTCCTAAGAAACAAAGAGTACAAATAGCAAAGCAATGTCCCCTGTGAAAAGAAAACCTCTTTTATAGACCTATATCTCGCTTCCATTCAACACTTTGCAATCTTTTCTATTGACTTAGTGGAAGTTAAACTGGGAGTTGGGCAGGAAACTTAAACATTTCCATATAATACTCTTGATCTAGGTAATAACATTCATACATCTAGGAAATGTTTTACTCTAAGTTACAGTAAATCCACGCACATAATTTTTTTTTCCTCATGAACACTTTGTCTATCTATTTCCTACTCCCATAACATCACAAGAGTCTAGATTTTCTCTCCTCTCTTTTCCTCCCTATACACATAATCATGGGAGAGCAGCAAAGAGCAGGCAGAAATTTGATTTTGGCTATGGAGCTGTCTCTTCCCAAACAGAAAAATGGTAAGATGGTGCAAAGACTGGATTAAAAGGAATCCTGTGCTGTGACGGCACGTGGACACACAGTAAGCCACGGCTCTCACCTGTATGATTAGGGCTGTACTTCAGACTTCAGCTATAGCACAGAAGAGCAATAGGGAGAGCATCACTGATATCACTTAGAGTTTTGGGGCTAATTCATCTTTCTGCCAGAGCCTCTGGGTGTGAGCCTGAGCCTGGTGGGGCGGTCTGTGAGCTTGGTGCTGGACCCCATGTGACTTCGTCTTCCCTGCGTCACATCCCACAGTACACTCAGTCCCAGGTTGTATTGGAAATTTAAAATGTAAATACTGTAACTAGGACAACAGAAGCTGCCCTCTTACTGGTTATCTAGCTTTCCTTTCCACCACCTCGCTACCCCTTCTTACTCTCAGCCGTCACAAGAAGAGAACCTAGACATGCATGGGTTTTTCTCCATTTGCAGAACATGCAAGCTACAGAGAGCAGAACGGAGGCCAGGCACTGCCTGCCTTCTCACTCCATAGCAGACAAATAGATGTGACACCCACTTGAACAGCTGTATCCTGAGCAAGAACATTCCATTTTTGTCTTCTCTGCCTCTGCAACTCCTTGCTCTTCACGGTCCTGAAGTATTTTTCAACATTCTTGAAAGAGATAAGGGTACCAGAGTGAGAGATAAGGATACGGTAGTGTGGCACTAAATTTTTATAACATTTGGACATCACTGAAAGTGTCAGTGCAGCTTTTAGAGGTGTATTTTCCAGCCAAGAGACAACTTAACTGGAAAAGAAATGGATGTGACTGCAGGGGTTCTGCAGTAATCCTGATTAACCAGGGCTAACCTGCGAACTTTGGTGGTTCGCAAATGCACGTCATTTGACTCCTAAGTCTGTAGTCCAAAGGCAACGGAGAAGCTACCACTGCTCACAGAATATTGCAGCAATTTAAATCCTACATTTGCCATAATAACTAAAACTTTAACAAAAATACACATGGAATAACTGTTCATTGAGTGTACGTCCAAGGAAAGTGCTCTGCAAAATATTCTGCAGCAACAGAGTCTGTCTTGGGAAGAACACACATGCAAAATATTTCAGCAGAAGAAATTCTCTTGCTAGTCACAGACAGATAGATTTGCTTCCAGGAAAGCCTGTCCACTCTCGAAAAGTCTGCTAAGGAAATGTAATGATTCAAGAATGCTGGAGCAGGGAGGAGAGAGAAAATAATAGCTGCTTCTGTTTCCCAGCCAATTCCGAAATTGGTTTAGGTCACTCTCTATATATATGCTTTTTCAACCTCTGCATTTAACATAGGCAGAATCTGAAATGCTTCATTTAACCTAAAATAAACTATTTGATTATGTTTTTGGTTTATTTAACTTGTGAACAAAAGTTGTTTCCTTTTTTAGTATGTAGACTTTTTTTTTTTAAAGTAAAAAATGCTGATATGAAGCAAAAAGCTAAGAAGTTGGATCATTAAAGCGCTGAAATGAAACATTTTGGTATTTCCCATGAAATGGTTTTGAATTCTCTCTTGTTCCTATATTTTTCATCACAAGCTATTTATAGGGTTTGACCCAAATTCTTTTCTCCACAGCTAGCTCCTATTTTTCAACTAATTTATTAGTTGTCCAGTAAAGTAGTGCCCAGATCTAAAGGTAGCAATAGATTAGTTATCTAAAGAAAGCAGTAAAAAATAAAAGATTCTTAACAGGAATAACAATGGGAAGAGAAGCCTTTCCTTATTGTACCTCTATTTTTCAAGAGACTTTCTTAAGAAGGGGCCTTCAGAATAGACCGACTGTATTCAAAGCGCAGCGTCTCTTATTTGACAACATATTCCTTACTCCATGTCAGCCTGCAGGGACAGTGTTTATGCCTCATGCATATGCCGAAGACCAAGTATTTGTTATGAAATCGCATAAGCGCTCCCGCTCTGCCGTTGTCTAGGCCCTGATGATGGGATTTGGAGCTTTGCATCCTCCTTTGCAACACACACAACAATTCCCGTGAATTTCCATGCATTTAAATAGCAATTTGTGCAATGGTTGAAGACTTGGGTGGGAAAGACCACATTTCTATGGCCAGTGAAACAGGGTTCTAGGGTATGAGAGCCACCAAGCCTTCTCCTAGCAGATATGTTAACTGAACCAGATATTCCAGGTGCAATCTGGATTGTGCTCAGGAGCTGCATTACAAGCTGCGGAGTAGCTACCAAGGTATGCTCGGTCAGGTTTCTTTACTGTTTTCTATTCCTACTGTTTTTCCATACTTGTGTTGTGTTACGGTTTTCAATTTGAAGCAATTTATTGGAGCCAAATTCTTGCCCAGATGCTGACACCAAACAGTACTCCAGAAGTTGCCACAAAGACTACTTGTGGGTAATTGCTTCACTGGCAGAAACAGGTTCTTTTATTTTAGCGAGCAGAAAGGTTTTGATATAGTTCAAATTATATAACCATTTTCTTCTAGAAGGAGAATGACAGACCTTATTGAAGTCAAAATCAAAACTCCCATTTACTTAAAAGGGCCAGAAAGTTAAAAATCTAAAACTTTTGCAGCTTAAAAAGGAGAATCAAAAGAGAACCAGCTATCCCATTCATTTACTCCCTCTGTCTGAAGAGTCTGGTCTGAGAAGCTTTATTTAACCTCCAATTTTTTTTGAGAAGATTGAAGAAAAGAAATGACCTGCAAAGAGGAAAAGCAAATGGCTGATTTTTCTTTAATTCTGTGGGGAAAAAAGAAGAAGTGTTCTTAGTTTTAGGTGCAAGTTACAAAAAATCATTGTAATTTGTACTAACTCAGTCCTTACCCTTTCATTAACAAAAGCTGCTGTCTGCACCAGATTACTAACGATGGCTTTGCGATGGCTGGGGCACACCCAAACCCACCAAACGTTATACTGAGATTGTCTGTAGAACCACACAACGCAGGTGTTATCTTGCACCACAACTGCAGATCTGATTAAATAATGCAAGCTGCCTCCAGACCAAAAAGGTTGAGAGCATTTGTTTATAGACCAGTCATCAATGTTATATGAAGTATCAAAAATTTAAAAAAGCAAAAAGAATGAGCACTTGCAAGTTCTTAAACAGGCATTTACACTGTCAGTCAAGTTGATTGCAGCGAGTAGGGAGAATAAGGAACTATCACGCTGCTGCAGGACAATATGCACAGGACCTTGATAGAGCGTTAAATGCTGCAGATGGACAGCAACAAATATTAGGTACCTAAAACTATCACAAATCAGCCTGCTAACAGCACATGAGCAGGCTTGCAATGACCTCAGCACCACCACACACACTCTTATCTGCTAAATTGCTTTGCGGTAACCTCACCTCATGTCCTTGACTGTACTTTTAAAAATATGTGTCTGTTGCTTTCCAAAGAACTGACAGTCTTTCTTTGGGGCTTCTGAATATCAGAAGGATGGTTTGGGGTTGTTTTTTTTCCAAATTTATTAACTATTCTTGCTTTTTTTCTTTGTAGATGCAGTCCGTTTCTCCTTCTTACCACTGATACACAACTGAAGAGCTAAACCAACTTTGGAATATGGTATTCATTTATCACATGAACAGCTACAGCTTTAATTAGCCACTAGATAGTTGGCTGTATTGGGTTTGCATGGCCAGGTTTTAGTAGCCGGGGGACTACAGGGGTGGCTTCTGTGAGAAGCTGCCAGAAGCTTCCCCTGTGTCTGATAGAGCCAACGCCACAAAAAATAATACAAAACCTCAACACAAACCAGTCTTTTGTATGTAGGTGCTTTACAGTATCTATAGGAGAGCTGATGAGCTTTTAATACACACTGAATATTCCTGCATGAAATAAAAAGGACATCCCAGTGGGTTAACTAGGGGACCTAGGACTGTATCGTCCCACCTTCCAGGTTCAGCGTACACCACCTCATGGTGGATGTTATTCGCTGCCCCCTTGCATGCTCTTGTTTCAACTGGAAGGAAAATGGGCAGGTAAGTACGGCCCCACCACATGTCAGCTTCGGCTTACTGAGCCCAGCCTGGAGCAGCTGGGGGAAAACGCACCTCTCCTACCCTTGTGGGGTCTCCTTAAACCAGGCTGGTGCTGGCGGTGAGCAGTCCATGTTGGGGTCCCAACTTCTCAGCAAGTGGGGAAAGGGGCTCACACTGGCTAACTCAAGCTGGTGAAGTATTACTCGTGGGGGAAATACGCTTTCCTAAAACTCCCTTAAGGAACATCTTTAAGACATGCTTGGAAATCCCTGGATAAAATCCATTACCCAAATGCATAACATGACTATGGTCAGTCTTTCCCAGTCCTTCCTCTCCTTTCTATTGAGAGTCTCTATCCCAGTCTCTCTACATTTTCTGGGTTTGAAGTAGCTGACTATGATATTTGTCTCCATTTAGGCTTCCCCCCCCCTTCTCTTTGCATGTTTTATCCCCTCCTGCCTTTTCTATTTATTCAGCAAACTTTCTGAAGCAGAGACCTTCTCCTGTTCTGCCTGTACCGCGTCTCAAATCACGGTGTCCCATCAGTGCTCGGTCTGTTGGCACAACAATAATAGACTTGATAATTATTATTGGTCCATGCTATTAAAGTCACATCAGTGACATGAATGTGCAAAAACATCAAGCTGCTGGGAAGAATATCTGCAAATATCTTAGCAGATGCCATGTGTGTGTGAGAAGCTGAGGTAAGGAGCTAAACAAGTATAAATCTGTTTACAAAATAATGAAAATGCTCAGAAAGGATGGAATTAGTTGGCACAGCACAAAATGGAGGTAGCGTGGTGCTAGATACTTACTTCACCTATCCTTGTTTTATATCAGAGGTCATACTCCATTACCTTTTGCTCCAAGCTCCAAGTCAAATTTGATTAGGGACTAATCTGATTCCACATAATGAGAATACTATTTAGGATGCATGCTTTAAATGTGGCTTTTAGTCCACAGTTTGTTAGGTTAATGAATTTAACAATTGAGATGATTTGTACGTTCCATGGATGATTTGGCATGGTAGGCATTTGTAAAATGTGCAAAACTGGCTAAAAATGGCATTTCTAGCAAAACAAGCAAATAATTATGGCTGATGCTACAACTTAGATTTGTCCTTCACTGATACATAGGTAGTTAATATTTTTCAGATGTTTTTAGAAGTACAGTTAGAAGGCATGGAATGAAGAAGAACTTCTTGGACAGATAAAATGCAAAAAGAATATTTTAATTTTCTGAGCAGATCTAGTAGAGGACTTCGGTACTACAACTCCTACACTTACACAGTGCTTTCAAATGAGTACGAAACATCCCATGCTTGGAGCACAGAGCATCTGAAGTCAGCACTTGTCTAGCCAGCCATCAGCAGATGTGAGGCAGACGCAGGACTTAACCCCCACTCACCAAATGCCCTACTCCCAGCTCATTTCTGTGGGAAGGTCCCACCCAGAACCCTCTCTGAACACATGCATCCACAGCCTTTCTTTCAAAACACGGGCTCTGATCAGTCCTTTAGCTTTTAAAACGTAGTTCATAGGGCTGGAGCTTTCCTTTTTATTGCACAGAAGTTTTGTAGCTAACGTATTCAACCAGCAAAGCAGAGGCACAGATGCCCTCATCATCCACCTTTGATGAGCACCTTGGTCATTAAATGATAGGCAGAGCAACCCCTTGCTGCTGGGTAGTGGAGATAACAAGAAAGCTGATAATTATCTCTGGAAAGGTAGAAGCCATGGAACCTGGACCTGCTTGCAGGAGTACTGGCATATTTTATCCAGTCACTTGAAGCATGCTGTTAAACCGAAACGTTTAGGTATCCCCAGACGTGGGTAGCTGGATAAGCTTTCAGACTTGAAATTTCAGACGCAGGAACCTGAATTTTGCCCAAGCCTTAGAGTGATGCTCAAATCCTCTATTGGATTTGTCTTGCTCATTCCTACTCCAGGACCTGAGAGCCAATTGCTTGTCAGAAGCACTGAAACAGAGCAGTGAGAGGGCAAAGAAACTCCAATAGCACTACAAATCAATAACAACTTTTCTTA
Source organism: Gorsachius magnificus (assembly GCA_034008185.1). Classification (NCBI taxonomy): domain Eukaryota; kingdom Metazoa; phylum Chordata; class Aves; order Pelecaniformes; family Ardeidae; genus Gorsachius; species Gorsachius magnificus. The sequence goes on from CM067090.1 coordinate 6,560,996, forward strand.
TATTACAAGTTTCTTGCAGCATGAAGCTCTGCAATCAGATGCTGCCCACATCATTGCTCTTTTTTTAAAATTGGGAGGCATGGGGATTCTGTTGGTGAACAGAGCACTAGGAGGTTTCATGCCAAACCAGCCATTCTAAGGGAAAGAAAGTTGTATTTCCCAGGGCACCACCAGGCTCTTCTTGAAAGCAGCAGCAAGACCATTTGAACAATGTCCTTAAAAAAAAAAAAATCATCTACCATGGCTACACTGCATCTCAGGGCTCACTCCGCTGTGTTTCCTTAGAGCTCTACTGCAAAGATCATCTTGCTGCTGGTATGTCACAAATTCCCGTGCTCCCCACAAATTCCCCTGTAGCTACAGGGAACATGGAGTTCACTTTTCCTCTCCTCACTGAGTTGAAATCAAAACCTAGAGAGAGAAGTGGTGGTGCCTCCAGACAGAAAGGATGACAAGTTCAAAAAAACCTGGAGGAAGAGGAACTTCTTGGTGTTGAGATGCCAATCGATGCCTGGAAGGAGGTGCGAAAGGTAACGAGAAACTCCTCTCCAGTTCTCACTCTTAAACACTCATGACACGGCGTATGCCACCCATGCCAACCTGCCTTCATTGAAACCCATTTGCCTTTACAGTAGTTTAAATATAATTTACAGTCACACAAAATGTCAGGTCAGCCCTCTGTCATTTTTTTGTGCTGCTATGAGTGCTAGTCAGCCCTATTCTGCAAGGTGAAGAGGAGCTGCCCCCCTGGCCACCCCTCCTGGGTGCACCATGGACTTGTTGGGTCCATGTGGATATACAGATACATGACTTCAAACGGCTTTCAGTTCTGTCACACAAACCCCACAAAAGCTCAAAATGATACCGTTCTGAACCATTGTTGTGTCATCCTATTTAAGGCAGAAGTATTCTCTCTCGCTTTGCTCTCCTGCTGAAGCAATCTCTCTCTGTTAAGTGCGCAGGGTATATCACAGGATTCGCCTTAGGGCAGAGACTGTAGTGACTACATTTCCTAGCTAATGAGCATCTGAGAAAAGGATGTACAAGGAAGAGAAGAAGAAGTAGCAGCAATGATTTTAGTTAAATATCAGTCATTTGATCAATCTTATTCCAGCTTGAAGTGAACATAAAAACATTAAGGTCCATGCTGTAACTTAGCTATGAGTAGCAGACATGATCTTGGGTGGATCATGTCTCTCCCACTGACAATCCAGGATCTGTGCCTTTGGAACAAGCAGCTTAAGCACCTGACAAGCTGATAGACATTTTATAAAAGGTACATTTATTACAGGGTACATCCTAACTGACACAAATTTACTCAGCTGATTTTTGCCAGCTGAGGATCTTGCCTTGGAACGATGACAGCAGGCCAGGCTGGAGGAACATAATGAGAAATAAACAGTTGGTGTAAGTTCTGCTGTTGTCTTGAAGTGCCTCAATTGAGTTTAATGGTGATTGTTTATAGCACAGAATGCAATACCAGTCATAAAGTGGGAGAGCAAGTGAGCAGATGACAGGGAGAGAAAGGGATACACATTTCCCTTTCCCAGCCTGTTACAGAAACTACAGCATTAATTCTCCAAGCTTCTTTCCTTTGAGATACCTCCTTATATAGATCTGATGATACTAGGATGCTATATAGTCCAAAATGTATAGAAATAAGCTGGCAGGACTATACCAATATTAGCATTTAGGAGAATTTATCTGGTTGAGTTAGCTTTGGACACATGTGCATTCTGTTGAAAAAGCACATGAGGGGATCTTCAACGAGAAACAATCATTGCAACAAGCACAACGCTGAAAGCAAGCCCTGTTGATTGCTGGATGCTGACCAACGCATTAGAGATCCCAACTATGTGCTTTGCGTGGGTATTTAAACATATCTATTGCTTATATCTTCTTCACGGTTTGCTTAACACTGACCTTCTGATTTCAGCTACTCATAATAACCAGAAGTAATTTGCCAAAGGTAACAACGGTAACAAGTAACAACTGTACTTAGGCTTAGTTCCCATATTGCCACAATAATCTAACTTTATTAGCATCTGATGGCAGGGAAGATTTTGAGTCCCAGCACAGTGAGATAAATGTTACTAAACGTTAGACTACTGTGAAAGATTCAACAAAACATAATTACCATGATTATAGGCTATAAAAAGTAACATAACAAAAGAGCTCACTTAATACAAAGGAGAAGAGGAACAAAAAATAGATTTCTGTCTAGAGGTCCCTTTTACACAATTACAGCACATTTCAGCATTCGATACAAAAAGCCAGGTTGTTGTATCCAGAAAAGCAGGGAGAACTGGGATTTTCATTAAACCAGTAGTATCTCCCAACTTCCCTTCCTCCATCTGGTTCTACTGGTTTTCTTTGTGTGAGAGTTGTTTTGATGGGCCATGACCAGTTTTGTGATACCACAAAGGCGTTAAGATAACATATCTTTCACATCGGGAGTTTCACAGGACCCACAGGAAGGAAAGGGACTTTGAAAGGGTCCAAAGCCAAACACAGAAGTAGTGGGAAAAACACATGAATATGAACTGCCCCAAACCCAGCTTCATTAGTGGTCTCCCACCTGGCTGCAATCTAAGGAAAGACTTCAGTCATGACACAATCACAAAGTGCTGAAGAACACAAACCAGAAGTTGGTCAGAAACCCACAGCATATTCATTAATAGCCCTGGGAGAGATGTACATTTCTCCAGCAGCTTTTCAGGCAGACGCACATATTGATCTCGGCAAGCTGCCTCCTTCAGGGAGGCTGCACAGCAGTCCTGGTCACATCTTCTGTATGTCCTCATCTCTTCTGGAAATAACTACACTCCTAAGAGCAGGACATCCTGGTTCTACCCTCTTCCAACTTCAGACCCCTCCAGAATTCACTTTTTGTGTCTATGCTGAAAATTGAGTTACAGCAGTTTCCATATCACCTTCCCACTCTTCCTTCCAAACTGGCAAGCCACCAGAACCTCTTTTTTTTCCACCAACCAACAGGAAAAGCAGAGAGATGGCAATGGATATTGGGCAGGGGGCCACTTTTGGTGGGGTTTGGAGTAGCTGATCTCAGCAGTGCCATCACCCACGTCTTGACAGGTGCTAATGAGCCACCAGTATAGCCTTGCTGGGCTTGTAGACTAGAAATGGAGCGTCATACTGCCAGCAGGACTTAGTTCTCTCTGCTGTTGTTCAGGTGATAAGCCTGCCCACATCATGGTTCTGCAACCTTTGTTTTAGGACTAATTGTTTAATATTTTGCAACTCAGCTGCAAGCACTGGGACATGGCACGGTAGGAATTTTTTACATGTACAGAAGCATTTGAACTTCAGCTTTGCTTAGGATGACTTTACATGATTTGCCGATCACTTAACATGACTGATGATCAAACTGGAGGTAAAATTTCCTGGTGGAAGTGATAAAAATCAACGAAAGAAGCCTTTACAGTCATTCCAATTATTTTGCAAATTCAGTTCATAGGTGACAAATTAATACTTAAGCATATTGGGGGAGTATGTGCCCTTTATTTAAACAGCAATATAGATATCAATTAAAGGACAAATTAGTTATACCTTTTGACTTATGTGCAAAGAAGAGAATTGCTACAGTATTAAAGAGTTTTTAACTAGTGGGTAGTCTGGTAATTAGGGAGCTGTCAGAGCTTGTTATGTTATCTTGCAGCAGTTGGTGTTCAAAATACTTCTTGCCACTCATGATCTGAGTGGGATGTTGTTAATAATGCAGCTACAGTCTACAAGAGTTCAAAGGGTAGAATTTAATTACGATACTGTAAATTCTTAATTTTCAATTACTATGACACTAGGGAACTACCCTTGAGAAAGGGCAGATAAAAGACATTTTGACATTTACAGATGTATGAATAAATAGGAAGGCAAAGAGAAATAATATTTGCAGGATTGTTACATTTGCAAGTTCTGTGGTTGTTTTTTTAATTTATTTTTGCTGTGTTAGATTGAGAAACAGTTTTCCCATGTCAACAGTTACAATGCATCATTTGCAGATATTATCTCACTCCAGGCAGCAGTGTCAAGGTTATAAAAAATAATAGTTTGATCTGTAGTGTATTGTAAGCCCACACACAGCTGATGGTCACAAGAGTTACATACAAAATATTTTTTTTTTATATTTACCTATTTTAGGAAAAAAAACCCTTATTTGGAGTCAGATGCTCAGCTACCTTGCTAAATCTTCTCTGTTGTTGAATTCACAAGACCAGCTAGGCCAGCGATATGCAAATATTTGGGAGAAGGCCTTTCTCTGCCCTCCAGTTTCATCGCTGGTCACCACTGATCTCACAACCAAACTCAGCAGTACAGAAATGATCTGGCTTCACCACCAGCCAAATTCCACCTGGAGGCTGTGGACCACACTGGAAATGATGGATCAAAGTATCCCTCTTCCTTGCTGAAGCTCCGTTACTAACTGCAGTTGACTGAATATACCCAACCCCACACAAGAAGGCTTTTGCATGAAAGACCATATAGTCATTAGAAGGGGTACAAGGGATTATCCTGAAGTCAGCGTTAATAACAAAAGCAGAAAAGTGGAGGAAGAGAGATTGCCTAGATAAAGTAATTAAGTTAAAAGAGCAAGTAACTTTTGCCCAGTGGGCAGTACTTCAGTCCCATTTAGGAGGGAGAGCATAGAACTTGGGCCCCATGCACCCTCTCTCATGGGAGAGCATCATCCTTGCGCTACCCTTAACAGCACACCCTGCTATATATCGCCTACAAGTACACCAAGTGAATTTTGTCAGCCTGGTTTTCTCTCTGCCATTTTCAGAAGCGCCAACATGAATATTCACTCCAGGCCCATGCAGCTCAACACAGAAACTTGCACATAAAACGCTGCCCCGTGCCTGCGGTGAGTCAAGAAGCAGCGCTGTTCACCCTCATCCGCATGCAGAACTGCGCACGGCGAAGGGCTTGCTCGCTGCCTTTGCCTGGAGCGGGAAGGTTTTCAGCTTCTCTTGTCCTAGAAGTTATCAGAGGCATGCTGAAGCAATCCTAGCAGAAGGATAACAAGCAAATCCCCCACATAAAAGGGAAATAGGAAACGCTCCATGACCCTGGACATATCTTTTATCATTGAGGAGCACCAGTGACTTCCATTTTAGGCTTACAGTCAAGTTACTGCGGCTCAACAAGTTACACCAGGCTAGCAGAGATGCACTAACCATCTAGGTGCATGCTCTTTGCCTGTGGTGAGTGCAAGCTAATGCAGCTCCTCTTCCACCTTAGGGAAACAGCTTTTTAAAGCTGTGTTACCTTCTGTGCACCACGAAGACTGCAGAGAGTTACAGGGGTTCAGCTGATCGGCCGTGTTGTTACTACAGCTTACTAATTTCCAGGGGAGCCTTCAGCAGATGCATCAGCCCCTGGATTTCTGTTTCAGTGGGAAAACCATGCATTGCCTGCAGAACCTGACCTTCCAGATCTGCTGCAGGTCTGCACTCCCAATATTCGTGCAGTTCTGAATACCAGAGCTACTAGTTTCACAGCTCCCAGTAAAACCGAGCAAGATCAAACTCATGGCAAACCCCGTGTTCCTCTCTGAAACGGCAGGTGATTCTATTTTATGATGGTCTTTATGCCAGGCTTCACAAACAACCACTATCTGGGAGACTGCAGTAGAAATCATATTTGTGGGTGCTTCCCACCAAACCTACAAAATAAAAACGAATGCTCCAAGGCCAAATACCTAAAGAAATCTTTTATTCAAACTGAATAAATAGCTGTAATTGAATGCCATGGAACAGACTGTCATTGGTGGGGGAAGGGATAAATAACCATAATCGAAAATTTACGTAGCGTGAGACTCTGCAGCGGGAAACTGCTATTAAAGTATTTTTTCTGATGTATTTTTAAAACATTTATAATTTATATAAAAACACCAGGTGGTACCTTTAAAGTTATTTAGCATGAAAGTCCAATAAAAAGCTCCTTAGGTTTTAACAGCGTGATACAATAGCTTTCACAGTATGTAGAGTTTGCCAACTCTTACATTCAGCAGCGTAGGGAACAAGAGCACAATACTTAGTGCTCTCTGTCAAATCAAGAAAAAGTCATTCCACCACTTACAGTGATTTACATGCACGGCAAGTCAGTCCAAAACACCGGTGCCTTATCCAAGAAGGGAGAGGAAGTGCAAAAGGTCAGAAGCCCCATCACAAGCACTAAATACAAAGCAGTTTCATTAGGTTTTCACAGATATGAGATGCTGAAGGTAATCCTGACTGAAGCATGTCCTTCAAGTAACACACGTGTAGCACTATCCTAATTTTCTCTGTTATTCAGCAGCGGAGATCGTGTCAGCTTGTTAATAAGGCAATCAGCATGTGAGAGCAGCACAAAGAAGTAGGAAAACAACCTGGTTTTAAAGTTGTAGGTGCACAGAAATAATTTGGGGTCTTTAATTTCCAATTCTGAGCTCTGACTAGTCCCTTGCTATTTTTTTGCAGAATAAAAAATAAAACTAAGGCAAAACTTCCAGCCTCAGGTCCCACTGTATAATCTCTCACTACAAGTCAGTGGGAGTCTATAGATATGGCTGAGGGCAGATTTCATCTCTGTGCTTGTGATTAGTGATTTGAGGAGGTAAGAACAGGAAAGAAAAGAAAAATAGAAGCAAACCCTATTTTATGTAGGACAGCTGCTTTTTCATGCTCTGGGCCACTCAGTACCATGGCTCTAGCTTTGACATGGACCAGCTTTGAACAGGCATGCAGCAAAAAGAAATCATGATTACATTGGCATCCATGGTGCCAGCCAATCTTCTACTCATTATCTGTTCTATTATCAGTCAAGACTGGTGGCAACAGCACCAACAAAATCTAGACATTTTCCCCCTACTACAGCTTCTAACAGCTGCATGCGGTGCAAATCCTGCGTCTCTCAGCACTCAGGGAGGGGACGTACTGTAACATTTTGCAGTGACAAACCTGCAGACCTGTTGATAAGAGGGGGAAGAACAGCATTGTACCAACGGAAGGGGATGTGGCCTGTACGAACCAAGGCGCCAGCAGTGCCATGCATGCACAAACCTGTTTCCCAACCAGCCTGGCAACCAGTGGCCTCACCAGACTCTTTTGATTGGTTTGATTTGTCCAGTACACAGAAACCAATTATACTGGGTAGGGTGAGAGGGGGGTATTTTTATTTCCAAACTCTGATAGTTAATTTTTTCTGGACTGATTCCCATAAACATAATTTAAAAGCATTTCAAGGTGGTCTTTCACTAACCTGAAGTGTTAATAGATTATTTAGTAGACACCCCCTCGCCCCAAATCCAGGTAAGAGTCGTGCATAGGCTGACGAGAAACCTATTAGTTGTCAAAAAACTGAGGCACTACCATCAATTCATCCATCCCAGTTAATGGTCAGGGCTTGAGAAGGGGTGTAGCGGTAGCTTCATCATGATAGGGAATTAACTACCACTATTCATACTCCTCATCAAAGAAAAAGAAAACCAAAGAATAAACATTTAATCAGCAAGAACACAACTCTGCTCTGTGATCCCGGGGGAAACAAAGGTTGACTAATCCCATCTGTTCCCAGGTGTGGGTTGGCCCACAACACCGTGAAGCCACTTCAGTCACCTTCAAACACCAAACTCCTGCCCCGGTACCTATATCACAGGCTGAGCACTGCCATAAACCCAGCTGTTTGCAAGGTTCCACCGCTAGGCAGATCCTTTGAGGCTGATATTGCTCAAAGCAAACTTAACTGGTCCATGGTCTGTGTCTCAGGATATTCCTGCTGAAGGACAGTGATCTGGAGAGGAAGGTTCACAGCTCACCCAAACGAATAATCCTCCAGGTGCAAGTAAGCAAAGCACAGAGTATAAAAGTACTCTGGTGTCAGATGAAAGGGAGTCTGCCAGGACTGCATTTCTGACGCTTGTGCACTTGTGCTAACTCAAACGCTATGAAAAAGGCAAGTATTACCTTTGTAAGTGAATGTGTTCAAAGAACAAATAAGGTTTTTTAATTTTCAGTCCCAACATTGCACCCCTACTTCACTTTAGAGGTGATACCAAAGGCGCTAAGTGCATTATACTGTAAATACACCAAAAAGGGAATGTTTCTTTGTAATGGACTTGCTCCATCACCTAGGCCAACTTCTCCATTGATCTACATTCCACGTAGCCTCGGGAATGCTGTAAAACAGTGAAGAATAGCATCCTTTGAGTCTAAATCTCCTCAGCCATTCAGAAGTCATGTTAATACGTTGCTACAGCTGTAATGTACACGAAGTGACTGTCAGTCGGAGCTGTTACAATCAATGGTATCGAAAGCGTGCGCTGCGGTTAGCTACCCTATCAATCATGTTAAAGAGCGATAAACAATTACAACTATCAGCCCAGTATCATTGCACAGGACACTGAAGGAAAGATTCCCACATCTATAAGGCTGCATTTTTTATAGTTGATCCTATCTTTGTTCAAATGACTGAGTTTTATAAAAACAGTTTTTCAACTCTCCCGAAATGATAAAAGCACCAGGAACTGGAGGACAAACGTCCTTTAAAGCAATAAGGTGAAGCTGCTCTCAGAGAAGTGGCTGTAAAAAAATGTCTTGCCAGGTTACAAATTTTCTCCTTCTCAGTAACTTTCATCACCTTTGAGCTGGACGCCAAAGATATTTTTTTCCTTAACCCATAGCACTGTAAGCCTGACGCTTCCATGAATGTGCTTGATACGCAGCACGGCTGGAACAGCGCACATGTTTAAAGTTTTTCTAAGGGAAACAAATACAATTTCAAGTACCTGTAGGAAACAGAGCCATTAAAAACATGCGCTTCATTTTCCCACAGACACACTTTCCATGCTAATTTACACCCTTGAACTTTTAGGAATTTCCACATCTTACCAAAAGAAATCCACTTTGGCGGAGATGGAACAGTCAGTGTTGATTTGTGCCATTGTAGGCTCTACTGACATGTATGTAGCGAAGAGAAAGGAATGTTCTCCTGCTGTTTCCTTTAAGCTGTATGCTATTTCCGCATTTCACTTTATAAATGATAGCTCTGCAAATCTGGCTTGCCAAGTCCTGATATAACAGCCCACCAGTATCTTAACTGGTTAACAGGGCTGCTGTACAGGACCTGCTCTTTCTGATTCCCTGTTCAGCTGCATACACTGGACGTATCTTCCAGACACTCCAGTTATGAGATACATTTTCCATTACATCTTTTGAGCCAGAATAACCAGAGAGAAATGGCTTTCTCCAGTTGATGCAAACCAGTAAAATTATCAGCTATGGGAGCAAACCAAGCAAGGGGACTGGTAGAAGCACTCAAGGTGATAAATGTAGAAATAATAATGGGTGCCCCAGCCCCTGAGAACAGCTCTCCCACTATCAGCAGCCATTTATGGGTGTGCTCAAATCCTGTCCCTGGTTTAATTTCATCCACAAGGCTATGCTGTAGACCACTTTAAACTAAATTCACAGGATCTCTTCCCTTGTTGAGCCAAGCACAGGTCAGCCGGGACTCCGACCCTTTTAATACTTTGCTTCATGAATGAAGTCAACTACCAGCACACCATGAATTCGCCTTCTGACCAAATCTCCCATCAGACCGAGAGCAAAATAAAGAAAACTGACCTGTCATGGCTGCCTGTTACTTTTGTGATCTTTGTAGGGTCTCCTGCACAAAATCATCTCTATAAGCATTTTCCTGAGAAGGTTTAAAGCAGGCACTTCTCCATCAGTAATTCCTTGCACGGGATTCATTGGAACTACCGCTGCCAGGGTAGGGCTGTGGGGGGAAGATTGGGGCTTTTCAAAATGTAAGATCCCTTTCTTCCATAGTAATAATGGCATTGCTGACTGAATAAAGAAGTAGAAATTAGTCCTCTTAGACTCCCGCATTTAAAAGTAGCCATGGAGCATGCTTATTTGCCCATCAGGGGGTAAGCACTGTGTGGGAATCTTGCGCACAAATCTTATTAAATAACCTGTGGGATGTATGCCAAAAGCCTGTGCACCTCTTTATATAAACTAGCACGAACATTTATTTACTGTCTTTCTTTTCAGTGTCAATCAGCTTTGGGGGACACACACACGTGGGGTGGAAGGAGGTACAGTGTCTCATTACAGGGACTAGATCGTTGTCTCCAGCATCTTTCTATGCAGTTTTTGATCAGATTTGCTAGCCAATCTATTTGCACAGTGCTAAGGGTCTATCTGCATATGAATCAAATGCCAAGATTGACAAAAAAGAAAAAGAGTCCAAAACCCCTGTACACTGCAGCGTAGAAACCAATAAACAGAAGGAGGGACTAACCCAAACAAAAACAACTCCTGAAACATTTTGGAAGGCAGAATGATTTTCATAAACTCATTAAAACAATTCCCAATTAGGCATAAAATAGAAGAGTCAAGATTCATATTAGAAAGAAAGAGAGTCTCCATCCTCCTGGCTGATTGATGTTGTGATCTGCAGAGCTTTAAAAATAAAACTCCACAGCACCATCCCTCCCTTGCCCCCATTTTAAAATATTGCTTTCCAAAGCAATCAAGAATACCTCCTGGAAGAGCCAAATCAAACTATATCTTGTCCTTGAGGATATTAGCTGAGAAATGATTTTTGCAAGCTACACTGTAAGGCGTACATTGATCTGATGACAGGTTTTGAATCTTTAGATAGAGTTGAACTTTGGCCTTTTTTTCATAATGCCAGCACGCCCGTCTCTGTGAAAACCCTCAGAGTCACAATTTTTTTTTGCCAAACACAGAGAAATAAATCTATGAATAATTCTTTTGCCATTTCATTTCACTATTCCCATTTCTCATGCAGCTTTGTGGGCCTCCTTGTGATTTTTTTCCTGCCATGCTAGATAAGCTAGCACATGATTTTAAAGAAAGCGATAAAAGTAATTAGGCTTATTGGGTTTTTCAAGTTGTTGGATTTTTAATTTTTTTAAGGGAAATGAAAATCTTCTTTTTATTTCCTTATCTTAGGACAATTGCCAGCATTTTCCTCATGCTCCAGTGTGGGCACGTGGACCAATTCAAACTTCATGCAGAAATGAAGAAACTGAGAATGGATTGTCTAATAAAAATCTTATTTTAACTTACAAGATAGCAAGGGGTAGGCTACTTAGGAAAAGAAAATAAAAATCATTTCAGTGTTGAACAAAGAAACTCCATGTCCTCTAGCCACCTTCAAGAACAAAGTCTGCAAAGAGCAACCCCACTCGCCACTTCCATAGAGTTTATGTCCTGCCAGTGAGAACTCCTCCACAGCTCCCTTACGACTCCCAGCAGCTTCCACTAGCTGGGGTTTTAGTAGCTAATGAAATCTAACAAGGTCTTAAAAATAAGAATTCACTACTGGGAAATCAATTTGATGCCAGAAAGACAGACAAGATAAAATAACTCTTAAATATGTAGATAATTCCCAAGGAACAGAAAACTTCAGTGTTCGGCCCCTCCATCAAAGCCTGCTGAAGTCAATTAGAAGACTTCACTTTGACTGAGGTCTGTATCTTAACATGTGATGAAGACTCAAAGAAAATGGTCACCATTTCAAAAACCTGCTTTTTTCTCCCATTCTCCACCAAGAAACTAAAAATGCAGCCCAAAAGAAGGTGTCTCCTCAATCTTGCACCTCTCAGGCAGATTCCAAAGGACCTTACCCGTGAAATCCAGAAGAATATACCTGGAAACCATATGGCATTGAGCAGTTTAAGTAAAAGAATATCTATGGCACAATTTCTCTTAAATACATCTTACATCTGTCGAACGTGCTCTGCAATCAATACTTTTATGACCGTAGCTGCAAGTTGCTAAAGAAACACAGCAGCTATCTTTTAAACTGATATCAGCTAGATATAATGGGATATCGGAATTAACGTTAGCTCAGTCAAGCATGACAGCTCGGTGTAATGACTAAGTGTCAGCTACTTTGAAAGTTTACATCTCTTTTAATTACCATGATTACCCAACTGACTGGTTCTCTGCTCACATGCCTCCTGGAGGCTATGAACGAGCAACAAACTGTAAGACATACATACGTCAGCAAAGTTTTCCACTGAATTATAAGTATTGGATGTTGATCCTTACCAAACTGCTGTCCCCTGCTAAGAAGCACATTGCAGAAAACCTTACCACTGCTTGGGATGGGGAGATATATGCTACTTTTGTTCTTTTACTCAATATAACGGCTTTTATAGGCAGTGGTAGTTGTGGAAACTTGGTAGATCAAGGATTTTTCGTACTGCAAGGCCTCTTTTGTATCCCACCAAGTTCAGGGTGGTTGAAAGCCTGCCCATTTTCTTTCTAATTAAGGCTTCCCTCTTTTGTCTCCAGGCTAATACAGCTCTTCAAACCAAATCCTGTGGGTTACATACTACGTGCAAGAACTATTTTTTCCCCTGTGTACATGGACAGGCTGGAAATACAAACCTAACTTTTAATGAGTTCTGTTTTCAGCTAAACCACCTTTCACTTTGTCACCTCAAAACTACCAAAAGCAGAAAATCTGTGCAAGGTAGTACCGGGTAAGCACACACCTGCACAAAACCCATGTAATCCGTCATTCCTATACCAGACCCATATAAGACAGTCAGGGACCACTGGGACTCCCCGAGTCTTGTTTCCAGGGAGGACCATTGGAAACCTCTGACTGGCGAGCACCAAATTAGACTTTTACTGTGAGATAGCACTTTGCAGTAGGATTCAGTCAGGGAGGGACATCTCTTCACCACCTCTCCTGTCCATGAATATGCTTTTGCTTTCCTAGCCTTCACCCCCCACTTCTATGGATTTCGTCCCAAGTGTACTCCCCCTTAACACATTTTTGAAGCAAGTATTGCAAGAGATATGAGGAGATGTTTTCATAATGAGGGTAATTATCATTGCATTTTAAAGCACTGCAATACAGAGCCATGGTTCAGTAGCTTTACTTTAGAGCAAGTGTTAAAATAGAGAGCTTTAGATCTATCATGAAATACATCTGTAACTAACCTCTGGTGCTGCATGCCAGGATTTTCATATACTAAACACTAATGAGGTGTGCTCTGGCCTGCTTGCCACAAGTGGATGAGGTTCTTCTAATGAGTCTATTGCTACGAAAAAAAGGAAATAACTATCAAGTCACTTTGGCCTCTTTTTATATAAAGTGCCATCTAATAACTCTAATTGTGACAGAACATTGCATCCTAGAGATTGGTATCACTACATTAAAAAAAAAAAAAAATCAAATCAGAGTCCAGCAAAGGACAGGGGAGCTCAGGGAAAAAAATAAGATTAGCCATAGATATGGCCAACTATCAGAACCATAATAGCGTTATAAATCCTATTACTTTCAATATACCTGACATAGTATACACTGATAGAAAGTAGCAGTAAAATACCACGTACAGGTTCATTATTTTCCTTGGCATACACCACTTGTTGTGCAGTTTTGTGAGAAGTGAAGGAAATGGGAAGAGGATGTCTAGGGGATGGTGAAGGAGTGCTCACCCATCTTTTTTCAGCAAGAAAAATCCCCATTTTGGACACACAGAAGAAGCCTCTCACAGGAGAGGTGAACCGAGTGATAGCAACCCTCGGGTACTACTGGCGGCTGTTCCAAACCCTGAAAATCCTTCTCCAGCCTGTCAAGGCCCCGAAAATGCAGCTGAGCCTTGTTAGCAAATTGGCCTGGCAGAATAGGTAAACTTCAGTTATCCCAAAAAGCCAATTAAGAGGATTTACAAGGCAAGCCTGGCTGGTCAGTAATAGAAAAGAGATTGGGAGCCTTGGCTTGGGAGGTAGGAGCCAAGGTAGCCGGGATAATTACCAAGGTTGTGCAAGTGCATGCTGCTCTTTGGGTCTCAGTTAAGTGCAGACAGCCAAGCAAGACGTGACACAGCAGGAGGCTCGGGATGGCGATGCTGTTAATCGGAGACTGCAAAGCCAGGCCTGAGCATAGCTCCCCTTTGCATCACTCAGGCCCTCTGTCAAGTGTGTTGCTTCTGCTGTGCTGGCTTGACCCATCCAGCAATCCTGCTATTAGATGGTGGAAACATTAGATAGGTCACTGTGCCTCCTACCCAGGTCTCTGCTTTTGCTGAGAAGCAGCATAAATAAATAAGTGGGGGGAATCTGGGATGGAAGCCTCCACAAGTGAGATGAAGCTTTAAAGCAAAGCCTGTGAAAAAAAACCAAACTGGAAGCAGTTTAACTAGTGGCATCAGAGTTGGCGGGGGCAACGAATGGAGCAAGGGAGAGAAAAGAGCACAAAGCATAAATTGTGAGGCCTGGGGTCAGTCTGAGGAGAATGGGTAAGAAATCTCCTTTATTCCCACTCTCACCTATTGTGATTTCCCCTGCAGAAATAAAGAGCTTTCCAAGTGAAGAAGCCATCAACGCAAGCTGAATTTTATGTTGGCTACAAAATGACTGTCTTATTAACCCTTCCTCCAGGAATCACCATCAGGTTCTTCCTGCACAATACAACATCTCTCCCGAACCAGAAAGTCTCTTCCTTTATGAAAATTGCACTGTTGTTCAGTGGCATTTTCCGAGGCACAAGCCTGGCAGCTTCCATCGCTTCCCACGGGAGCCTCAATCTCACCCCAATCAATCACTTTCCTGAGAAAGCCTTCCTAATTCTCCATCTCTCGAGGAAGCTAGAGCTGACTGCAGTCCAGAAGGCATGGGTACAACAAACCTGTAAATAAAGGGGGTCTACGACTCAGAAATGTTAAGTATTATTAATGCATTAGAGAGCTAACACAGTAGCTGTTCTTGCTGTTAAACGCTTTAGCCATACATTAATCTCACCATCCACATAATTCCTAGTATCTCCCCAGAGAAGCTGAGATTACTGCATCGGCCATATAAAGGAAAATGTTGCTTTTCCATTGTGATTCTACCCACAACTTCCAGCACTGCCTTATTAAAATAACTTGCCCCTGACTTTCACAGTATTCTGAAGGTGACAACATTTTTAGACATGACATCCTTCTCCAACAGAGAGTGCAGTTACAGGAGCCTTCTAATGGCTTTTGCAAAGCAATAACTCTGCAACTTGGAAAAAAAAAAAAAAGCTGCTTTTATTAAGATCCTCTTTTTCATTAATATTTGTATTTTAGACCTGGATATCATCCTGAGGATATTGATGGTAAAGAACTGAGTACTATGGCACTGAAAGCATCTTCTCCTGGTGACAGTGACTGTAAATACCCTTCATTTGCTTTATTGAAGAATGGGGGGGAAAAAAAAAAAAAAAAGAGAGAGAGAGGAAAAGAACATTTTGATATATACTTTTTTCCCAAGCTCAGGTGCAAGGTGTCTCTTGCAAGGATAATCTGTCAGTATTTAGAGACAGAATAAACTCCATCAGACACCTAGATGTTTCTGCTTCACTGTGTTGGGGAATTCTACCAAGAGACACTTGGGAGGCCTACCCAAAAGAAGGCTTCTGGAGATCAGAAAGAGATGTTTGTTTGGAACTTTCACTGCCAGCAAAGCTGCTCTTTGTGAAAACTGTGCAGGGACACCCTCCCACAGACCCACCACTGCCAACGGAGATCCCTGGTGGCCTCCCTGCACCTTCCTCAAGAGTTCCCGCTACAATTTTATTTTGTTAAACTAGATCAAAGTTTTGAATGTCCTCAGAAGTCATAAAAACATAAACACATTCACAATAAAAGCACTCACCAGCTATCTTGGAAATGGTAGATAACTCAAGGAGTTATTTTTCCTTATATCTGTAAAACTTTCTTCTTAAGTAGCCTGGGAGTAAAATTTACAAAGAATTTCGATTCAATTCCCTTTAACTTCAGGTTTGTCCTTGACTCTTCCAGCAGGAAGAATTTCTTCGAGTAATTTTACAATTTCAAATCCCCAGCCCTGCTTTCAGAGCTCCTTAAGTACAACCCCTCTTTTGGCAAGAATCCTTCACAGGTGAGTTTAAATGTCTCAAGTGTCAACAAAGGAGCCAGAAAAGGGCATCCTTCCACCCACTTGATTTCGCTTAAGCAAGGACAACAGATTCTCACTTTTTCTTTTTTTTTTTTTTAAGTGAATATGGTATTTGCAGATATCAACTGTATTTAGAGCTGTTTTGTGGATAATTTTTTATGAGCAATTGTTCAATAAAAGCATCTTCCCCCAGTCCCAAGATTGGTATCTGTCTCCCCAACACTGCAGCTCAAATTTGGCAAAACAGTTGCAGCTGAACTTACGCTTTTGACAGAAATACACCAAGAATATCAACACATCAAAGATCTCCATCTGAATTTAGTGAAGCTATCATTTTTTTCTCTGCTTTTTACGAAAGAATTCCTTTAGAAACATATCCTAAGGAAACATTTGCAGTATTGTGACTAAATTTTCATGCCATTTGTAAGCATGGAAGTCTGGAGAGCGCAGCATCCACTCATCTCACATAAGGGCTGTCGAGGACTAACAGACATTGCTGCTAGAAGACAGATATAACAGTGAGGTAGGATTATACCGATAGGGCGACAATTTCTCCCTACTCATCCCAGCCACTAACAGAGCACATCCAGACAGAGTACGGCCCCAGCTGGGGAAACGCTCAGCTCTCACAATCTGTATAATAGGTAGAAATCTCCATTTGCTCAGTTCCCAACTAGCTGAGAGTCTCTGAGGCCATGGAACAACTGGGGGCAACTTGGAGCCGCCCCTTCAGATGCTCTAATTGAAATCAAGGCTGGAGCAGATGGGGTGTGTGAGTCTGAGACCCGTAATCGGCTCCCTGGTACCCCTCCTGTGCACTGAGCAGATCTTGAATCTGGGCCAATATACACTGTGCTTAGAAGGGTGCTTGAAGTAGCTTAATTAGGGAGATGCATTACAAAAGCTGCTCTCGTAGAAAATAAATCATTTACTAGCATAAAGTATAGAAACAATTCAACTGGTTTCTACGTTTCCATGTCCAACACACTCTGTAGAGCTGAGGAGTACCCTTATAGCTTCTTAAGAAAGAGCAACAACAATGGAAATTATTTTAAAAGAGCGTGAAACACAAAAATCCAGCAATTAAAAGCACCTAATATCATATTCATGCTTTCATGTATCAGATGCTCCCAAACTGTTCTTGCCACATGCCTGCATTCATTACAATGCCTAAAAATGTGAGTGACAGTCATAGTCTTAAGTCAAATTACCCCCTTCAAAAATCAGTCTCTGCACTTCTACCTCAATCTTATCATGCTGCTTGGCTCCAAAGTTGCCCATTTCCCTTAATATAGTCCTTATCTTTAATGCTTCCTCCCTTCCCCCTCCCTCCACTTAAAAAGTGCTTTGTACTGCAAAATGTTGTGGCAAAGGATTTTAGGAAGAAGAGGAAAATATCGCTGCAGTAATCTCTCCCTCATGTCCACGAGCCAATTTAGAAACTCAAGGTGCCAAAAATCTCTCAAGTAACATTTTCCTCCCATATGTTTTAAATGTTCCCTCCCCAAAGGTGACCCTTCTGAGATGCCACATGCCTGGCATGAGCACACCACTACCAAACCCAGCTGCTCTGGATCGACACTTTAATTAGCAGGGAGGTGATGGAAGAGCACAGGGCAGCGAGGGCAGCGAGCGGGGCAGATTGCACAGTGGGGTACAATGCCAAAGTCTGTGCTCAGGAGTGACCCAGGACCCTTCTCGTTTCAACTGATGCAAACAGAAAGCACCAGGATTCCCCTCAGACGCTCTAGGAATGCCAACTGGCAGAAAGAGAGCTCATCTGAGCTAATTACTGAAAGAGTAGGACAAGTAAATGAGTCACAGCAATGGAAATCTCAGCAAACAACGGTTGTCCTTTCACCACATTAAAACCTGGCATTTCCTTTGGGAAAAATCAAAACCATTTTGCTTCCTTTAACATTAATAAAAATCATGACAGAAACACCAGCACAGGCTTACAGAAACGTGACTCAGTTTTAGATATGTGGCTTGTTTTTTTGAAAGCATTCAAACATGCTAAATAAACTTTAATCAATGGAATGCTTTGCACCTGATTTTTTTTTTTTTTTGTGAATTGTTTAAAAATGAGAGGCTTTTAAAGCAACTTTTAAGTTCATTCCAGTTCTATGGCACTTCTTGAAAGTTCAGAGCAATGGCTATGCATTCAAGTGCTACATTACTGAGAAATGTACATCAGCTGGAAAATCAAAATGTTATCATATAGACATATGGACATTATCTGCAAATGAAGATCAAGTAAAAAATTTCAACATGTACAATAAATATTAGGGGAGGATATTATTGTAAATGAACAGGAGAGTTAAATAACATTACCATAGTGGAGAGAAAGCTCGTTATTCCTATTCCAAGAAAGAATAGGTGGAATTTCAAGGAAGTGGGTGGGCTGAGATCCTTCCCATTGAATTAATTACTGACTTCTAGAGGAGCAAGCTCAGACCAACAGAATGATTGCTTTGGAAAGCAGTGGGTTTCCTGCCTTGACAGTTAGAAGATGAGAAGCTCCAAGGGATCATTTTTCTGTGGAAAACCTTGAAAGTGCAACTGGGCTTTCCCCTGCACACATAAGGAATCTGCACCACTAAAACCAAGGGACCGCGTCTGTGCCAAAATTAAGTCAAGTGAGATTTACCAACGTGGTGGAAAGAAATTGGGCCCTCCTGAAAGTGGTTCTGCTCATCAGAGATCAGACTCAGCTCTGGCTTCAAACTCAGGGCATTCAAAGTGGGTGCCTAAAGTTTTGCATTG
The DNA here is from genome assembly GCA_034008185.1 of Gorsachius magnificus. Taxonomy (NCBI): domain Eukaryota; kingdom Metazoa; phylum Chordata; class Aves; order Pelecaniformes; family Ardeidae; genus Gorsachius; species Gorsachius magnificus. Next base: position 6,579,697 of record CM067090.1, read on the forward strand.
AAGTTTCTATCCATAGGGTATTTCATTGTGCTAACAAGGTGTGTTGACCTCTATTAAAAAAACATAGGAGTTTTCATCAAGGGCAGGTAGTGTCCAAACAAGTATTTTGATACATTTATAGCTGCAGAAAGAGAATGAACTAAGAACTCAATAGGCACCATAAAATTATACAGATTGGATCAAGGGACACTGTCATCTGTCGGGTTGACTAATTGCTCCTCTAAGTATTACAAATTTCTACTCCGATGAAAAAAGTAAACTTTTTCAATAGAACTGTAGTAAGCCATTAAACCCCGTAGCATGTGAAGGTTTGCAATGTACCTAACACACAATATCAAGGGTATTTCATGTCTCACTTCATGTCACATCAAGTCATTATTTATTTTTTTTTATTGATGCATTACATTCCTGGGGTTGGGATGGCAGAAGTTGCAGGGAGGTCTCTGAGGTGCGGGTCTGGGTAAAATAGAGCATCATGTCATGAGATATTTATCAAGTGATAATGTGAACGACCAAAAAAGAGATAAGGTGGGGACAAAGGCTTCTCCGGCTGGGAAGTTATCAAACAGTTGGAGCCTAGAACAGATAGCTCAGTGGCAGCTGGCTGCCCTTGACTCCCTAAAAAATTAATCACTGCAGATAAATGCATAAAAAGACAACACCTCAATCTGTTTCCCACAGAAGCTGGTGGCAAAATTCCCGTGTCTTGTTCCTATCCACCCTCCAACCTGTGCTGTGAGGCCCAGATGTGCTCGCAGCAGTCCTGTTGTTGCGATAGAATAAGTGTGCTGGCACCAGTGGATTTGCCAAGCAGTGCCTGTGGGGAAAATCCACAGGACCCATGTCCCACCACTGCATACTCTCCTCTCGCTCCCTCCACACCATGCAGAATAAGCTCCCAGTGTTTCAGCCTTTGCAATGTCAAACTTCCAGGTTTGGCCAGTCCTGTGGTGCAAATGAACACGAGCATGAGCAGCTCACCTGGAGGAATTTGCTTCTATCCCTCCAGATACAAACCCTGATTTATAGTGTATACACCAAAGATGATGGAGTTGTGACTGCACTAAGATCCTTACCGTCAGCCTTTCCTGGCGTTCAACAAATTACATGTGCAGCCCTAAAACTCTTTTAACGCCGGAGCAAAATTCCCCATCTGAGCTGCTATTGTTTTCAGCGGGCATTTTTAAACTCAAGAATTTCTTACAAACAATACAGGAGCACTCCTTGCAGAATGAATACATGAGCAAGCACCAGGAGTAACCCTTGCAAGTAAGCCTTGGTTTAGACACAGTCATTCTACGAATATTTTTGTTGATAAAACTGTGTTGTAGCAACATTCATAGAAAATTAACAAAAGTGGAAAGCATCATAGCCAAAGGAAATCAACTTACAATTGTGATGGTACAAATATTCCCAGGAGATACTGAGCAACAGAACTAACCCTCGTTATAATAGCACGCTCTGTGTTTTCAACATCAGCATTATGCTTGGAAGAAAAATTCTTCTACCTCCAGCAGAACAGCAGATGCAAAAAGGGCTGATAATGAAGCTCCGTTAGAAATCTTTCTACACTGGTAAAAGCATGTCTTGCAACTGCGGTGTAAATAACGATCCGTGTGAAACTCCAGCAAATTCCCACTCTAGGCCTTATGTTCATATCACAAAGCTGATATAAGTACCTTTATGGTCTAAATAGGACAATGCTACTTATTTTATGAAAAAGAACATTTAGCAACATACAGCTATGTAATTATGGGCTGCCAGAAGCTGATATAACTCATGTGCTGGCATTTCTATGGTGTAGACTTCACATTTACTGTGCCAGCTTTTTGGTTTTAAAGAAATAAAGATGATTGTAAAGACAGCAGCTGCCAACAGCATAGACATCCCTGGAAAACAACTCTGGGGAAAAGCAGGATGGGATGATACAGCTGATAGGGCTATGCTGGAGGTTTTCCTACCTCTTGACCTGATCTCTCCATAACCCACCACTTCCCTCCCTCCCAACCCTGTTACATCAAAAATACATTCAAGAGCAAGAAGGTTTTCTGGATGTGCAGTGTGTTGAAAAGGAGAGAGCTGCCCTACAGCAGCAATGTGTTATTTGGAGGCGTAAGTTATGTGGATACTTCTTCTCAAGGAAGAGTATCGTTAAGGAGGTGAGTGTTACTTTTCGTGCTAATAGGAGTGAAATGGGTTGAATTAAGTAAGTTTGAAAATAGCCACTATATTTGATTATCAGATAAAAGTCTGATTTCAGTAGGGACACTTCTTCCTTGTACATGTAGCAGTAATATCCAGCACCTAATGAGGTGAGGGAAGCTTTGCCATTGACTCAATAGGCCAGGGTTTCCCTCTGTATATACAGCAGACCATAAACATTTCATAAATGATTGCAATCAAATCCAAATAAATATATTTAATAGACCAATCTTCTCAAGATTGATTCTGAAGAAGCTCTATAAAATGGTACGTGCTCGTACATATAAAATGAAACAAAAAGGGGGCTTTTTTCCTTCATGTTTTAAATTACTGAATTCTCCAGACTGGTTCCTTTGATTTTAATCTACGAGGCTGAATTTGCAGATTGCCTAAAGACAAATGAATATTCGTCATCTGTCCCACTAATATTTTTCTAATATATCACTTCTCCTTTTGGCAAAGCTGCTAAGATTTGCACATAGTTTTTATCTCCTGTTGTAAAACCAAATTTGTTTTGAATGACAAATAATTCATTACAGAATTCATTTTTTACCTTTCCATGCCCGAGCCATTTTTTCAATGGTTTCAGGGCATTGTTCTAGCCAAAGTATCAAATCCACTCTTCTATTTATTCCACAATGCAGTTTTGTGTTTTGCTCTGGCAAGCTTCCAGCTGAATTAATTTGACATTCACTGATCAATCAAACTGTCTCATTACTACCTTCTGCCCGCCTTGTCATCATGGTCCACTGTTGACAAGAGTAAGAAATGAACATCCGCAAGGTCACCTTTTATTTAATTGTAGTAGACCTACTGCTAAGCCCTTGGGTTATCTGCAATTCTCCTGTATGTCTCTCCTTTTCTTTTTACATGCATAGTGAATTATTTTACATAGGCTCATGCAGTTCACAGATGGAGCGACTCCAGCAGAGTTACTTAAGCAGTGGCCTTAGTAATTACACTGAGTGTTTGTATAAGAAGGATTGTTTCATTTCGAAAAACGTGAATGACAGGCCAAGTGGATTATTCGGAGAAAAGTATTCAGAAAGGGGCACTGAGGAAAACTGAAAAAACCTTCAGTATGGTGTTATTTATATTTGTTACGCAAGCATTCAAAAGAAAGGCGCTTTCCTTATATGTAGTATATATATAGTGTATATTTCCTTATATAGTAAATTATTCTAATTAACGATTATTTATGAGTGCCAACTGATATGGTGAAATTTACCAAAAAGGCAGTAACATCCCTCACCAGGGCTGGTACTCTGCTAGAGGATTTCCAATTTCTGTTTACATTTGTCTGAAGTAAATTGACACATGCAGCAATTGTTACGGAATTCTTATGAAATTAAAACCTATGTGTCCTATGCAGAAGTTAGAGCATTTAAAAGGAGATATCTGCTTTTTTGAATTTTTCTGAGTTGGTTTAAATTTTCCATAGGAAGGATGCAAGTCCTTTTTAGACACTTTATGATATTTCCTCATGGAGACATTCCGGTTCACATTTTACATGAATGATTAGTGCATTGGTACACATAACTGGAAAAGCAACTGAAGGCCTTTATATTCTTCTGAGACAAATATAACAGTTTTAGTTATCTTGGGTTACACATATTCATGGATTAGGAACATCCTAACATTTACTGCCACTTAGGATCACATATGACACTGATCCTTATACTCCATCAGGCTTCCAGGGCAGCACAATTAAACCAGAATTTGGATCTGATATTTCAGACTGGTTTTGTCTGAAAAACATATCGTATTCCTCAGGCTCACTGTAAGATTTGGGCTGATGTGATGCAAAAGCAAGTATGATCTGATAGATATGACTCGTTTATTTCAATATATTGCCTCTTCCGTTGAATAGTTTATCTTATTTTTCTCCCATTTCTTAGTTTTTTTTTTTTAATGAGAAACATCTAACAATTCAAGCAGTAATTTCTATGTTGCATATGTCTTTTTCATTAATAAAACTTTTGTCTGTCCTAGGTATACATGTCTCAATGTTGCAGATGTGCAGATTATTAATCAATAATGACTCTATCGTGAGCACAACATGGAAACTCAATCACTGCCAGAAACTTTGTAAAGGTACCTTTGCAGGAGAGAAGCTGTACAAGCAATGGGGTGGATGTTTCAACAAGTCAAAGTCGTAAGATACCTTGGGACCAATTTACTAGGTACTTAGAAACCAAAGGGTATCATTATCTTTAAGAGGAAAGCTCACTTTGCGATAAAACCCAAGCCATCAAACTGGAGATGGGAGAGTTAAAGGAGTTATTAAAAGGATAGGAAGTAGTTTGGCAACAAGCCTCTTGGTGTACTTCCTGAATGCAAAGGGGGATTAAGGTATCATCACTCCAGGCCCAGAGGAGAAGGTGCTGACTCGCTCAGCATATGTGTAGAAACATATGGTTAGGTCTACACAAGGTGTATCTGAAGCAGAATTAATAACCTGCAAAACTATGAGACCACCAAAGAGAAAGCTGAAAGGACAGGAAAAATCAGGTAGAAAAAAGGTAATTTTGTTAAGATTTATAACACTTACAAACCCATTATTAACTAAGTCCTGAATACATGCATTGGGATAGACATCTCTCTTGTTGCATGCAGTCTAGTGCACGTTGCAACACATATTTTCTGTGCTCCTGGATCTAAAAATAGATTAAAAAAGGTATTTTGGGTAAAAAAGATATTTTATCTAACTTCAAAATGAGCAATTTTATATGTTTAGTTTTCCACCTGGTCACGCAATCAAATACAACCTGTCCTCCCTGCCCTATGTTTGCAAATTTATAACAATTTCATAGGAGCTGGCCCCATATAAGCTGATGAACTCATAATATCACAGTGGGTCCATAGGATCAATCTATCAAAAGCAATATTAATGTCACAGCCTAAGCAGGAGCCACTGGCTAAGTCTTTTCCACCACACTCACTCCCACACTATACCATAACTACCACTATCTAACTACTGTGTCCTGCTGCCAGACAACAGGGGTGCTTCTGGGAAACAGAACTAAAAGAGTGAGGAAGAAAACCAAATCTCTGGACCCCATTTTTAATAACATTTAATGGCATTAGTCACAATTTATGGTTCATCCAAATTTGGAGGCTTGCAGCTTTTCCGCACACAGATTCCTCTTGGCCAACTGATCACGTTGTTGCCAGAACAGAAAAATCTTGTGAGGACATCAGTCCCACAGGACATGGAAATAAAATTAAGAATCACTTGCTAGAAATGAAAGAAAAAGGTCCATGGAATAATAAATATAGGCTTTACACAGAAGAGAAGAGGGCTTGAGCATCTTAGCAAAGTGTTGCATTATTTTCATGGTACCATTCTGAAAATCATAGAATCAGCAAATAGTTTGGGTTGGAAGGGATCTTAAAGATCATCTAATGCCAACCCCCCCTGCCATGGGCAGGGACACCTTCCACTAGAGCACGCTGCTCAAAGCCCCGTCCAACCTGGCCTTGAACACATCCACAGCCTCTCTGGGCAACCTGTTCCAGTGCTTCACTACGCTCATAGTGAAGAATTTCTTCCTTATATCTAACCTATATCTATCCAATTTCAGTTTAAAGCCATTACCTCTCATCCTATCACTCCATGCCCTTGTAAAAAGTCCCTCTCCAGCTTTCTTGTAGGTCCCCTTCAGGTAGTGGAAAGCTGCTGTAAGGTCTCCCTGGAGCCTTCTCCAGGCTGAAAAACCCCGAGTCTCTCAGCCTGTCTTCATAGGAGAGATGCTCCTGCTGTCTGATCATCTTTGTGGCCCTCCTCTGGACTGGATCCAACAGGTCCATGTCCTTCTTATGTTGAGGGCCCCAGAGCTGAACTCAGTACTCCAGATAAGCTGCAGCTCATTTCATTTTTAAACTGCTATTAGTTTAGATGGGCTTGGTTTTCATATCTCCTAATTTTGAGCATGGGATAGACATTTATGTAGGCATGACAGAAAAGAGAGAGACAGATGTTACTTCAAAAGATCATCCAGGACTTTGCTCTGACTCAACAAAAAACTGTGTAGAAAAGTGAAGACGACTTCTAGCTTTGATACCTTGGAAGGACATCCCATATGCCTGGAGCATAAGTCTTACAAGGAGCGGCTGGGGGAACTGGGGTTGTTTAGTCTGGAGAAGAGGAGGCTGAGGGGAGACCTTATCGACCTCTACAACTACCTGAAAGGAGGGTTTAGTGAGGTGGTTGTTGGTCTCTTCTCCCTGGTAATGGGCGATAGGATGAGGGGAAACGGCCTGAATTTGCGCCAGGGCAGGCTTAGGTTAGACATTAGGAAAACTTTTTTCAGTGAAAGTGTTGTTAAGCATTGAAACCGGCTGCCCAGGGAAGTGGTTGAGTCCCCATCCCTGGAGGTATTTAAAAGCTGGACAGACAAGGTGCTTAGGGACAGGGTTTAATGGTGGGATGGCAGGGTGAGGTTAACGGTTGGACTTGATGATCTTAAAGGTCTTTTCCAACCTAGACGATTCTGTGATTCTATGAAATAAAAAGTCATGGTGTTTATATAGCTCATGAGAAATTACTGATTTGTTCCAAGGAAACCTTAATTGATGGTGCAAAGAGCTGTTAATAACACCATGGTGCACTTCCATGCAACATTACAATTTGCAGCCCCCCTTCCACATTTTTTTTTTGTATTCTCAGAGCTGCTGCCACATCAGTTAGGTGTTGCTGTGTGGTCTGCCAAAGGCATTTCAAAGGCCTGTCTGCCCTTGGTGAAGAACAGTCTCTCCAGCCCTGGATTATAGGTTACAAGGCTCTGGTGTTCACCCCTGCACCCTGAGCACTAAGCTCAGGCTCATTAATTCAAGCAGAAGTGCAGGAGTACAATCATGTTTCCACTGGGTGCCAAGAGAGATATTTGTTGACATCGAGGGAATGCTTGAATTTTGTTTCCTACAGTTAAAACTATAATAAACTGAGAATCCTTTTATTTTCCTTCTTATTTACAGTACAGTGTTGCAAGACAGATGGTAAGAACCCATATAGTATAAAGAAAAGGGTAGCTTTAATTGGCATTTCTGTTAAAAGGATTACTGTTTGATAAAGGCTTGTATTTTTCCCTGCTAAAGGGAGGAAATTAGATCTTTGATGGAGGTTTAGGATTGTGACTGAAGAAAGTATGTATTTCATCCTTGGGATGGATGGCTTATTTGCAGCTGGCTGTGTAGCATTAGTTTATCAATTACCTCTCAAAATGTGATTTACCTATCTAGAGAAAAAAGCATTGTTTTTATTGTCTCTAATGATTAGTTTTCACAGTTCTTGTTATTCCCAGCTGCAATAAAATAATTCTAGCGACAGAAGTTTCAATGTGTTCTGCAAAAGTTTTACTGCTGTCAGCATGGAGTCAGCACACATCTTCTCTCCATCTTTCATTTTGTGTGATATTTCTTTTAGATTGCACTTGTATTCATAATGATAAGAGAAGAAATGTTGGGGTTTTTTCTTCCAACAGATTAATCTATGCATCTTTAAAAATGTATATATTTACGTTAAAAAGGAAACAAGTAAGAAACCCTTACTTGGGGCAAGAAAACTGAATTTCTTTTTCTGAAATTCAAGACAATCTTTCATCCAAGGCCCAGATAGGAAAAATCTACAAAACAGCCGTAAGACGTACAATAGAATGCAAAACAGATCCCAAACTCTGAACATTGAAGTCTGTAAGAACTCAGAAATCTCACAACAGCAACTGATCTTGCACAAATCTCACATATTATCCAAAATCTTTCCCTCATGCGATTCTAGGAGGATCAAATCTGATCCTGATTCACTATATTTCCTTCCATTTCCTCACCAAAGCCCTAAAGTCAACATCCTACAGTTTTAACATCATCTCAATAAGCAACAACACTTCCTGAAGGACACATTTTCTCACCTACCTATATTAAATGAAAATGTATTTTAGGGAATTTCCTCCATTCCCCTTGGCTGGTGACAACTGCATCTCCAAGAACACAAAGGCCAACTCTCACCCTTTCTGCTGTGTTGACAGCAGGTTGCATTTTTATTTTGTTTACCTGTGGAGTTTCAGGGAAACAGCTGGGATGTGACTAATCTGAATGAGCTCAAGAATATTAGGATTCAACATACTGATGCCATGAGAGAAACCTGCAAGACCTTGTTCTTATCAGTGCTTGTGACAAAGCCAAATAGATCCAAATTTTGCACTGAATGGTTTCAGGGTGGAAGGAATAAGCTTTTGCCTTTCCCTAATTCACCTGTTCTATTTTTTTTTAATTTTTTTTTTTTTGGTTTTGTGGGAACTAACAACATCTTGGCATAAAGTCAAGTGTCAATAAGATTTCTGAAAGCGCGCCCAGTTCAGTAACTTTTGAAGTGTAGTGCTTTCTGTCTAGGAATGATGTCTTACTGTCTTCCATATTTTCCCCTTCTTTTGCTGCACACTGTTCAAGTGTTGGTAAATTAAGCCTTTGATACGGCAAAGGTTGTAAGCATGTGCTTACCATTAAAATGGCCTGTCAGCAGTCTCAAAGGGGATTTCATCATGGGACTACTCAGTTGCTTAATGTTCAGCATGAAGTAAGTGCTCTGCCAGTTAGAAGGTCTGTTTGCCATGTTGTGCCTGTATTACTGCTGTAAGTTAAATTACCACAGTCTATAAAACACCTTGTAGTCCTTTTCTTCTGGATGAAAGGAGCTATGCAGAATAAATTGCAGTTTCTGAAACACAAACACCCACCTGAAATTATTATGGGAAAAAAACACAGGAAAATGGTTGTAGATATATTTCTGTTCCACTTCAGTATCATAAAATTCAATGTTTTCTCTTTGTATCAGATAAATCCATCTTGCTAATTTTCAACTTTCACAATCACCAATTACAAGCAAAATGTCAAAATAACAGGAAGGCAAAGCATCAGGGGTATCATTTGTCTATCAATAAGCTGTATCTATTCATAACTAAGTCTAAAATACAGCTCAGATATTTAATGTCAGAAATCAAGGTAAGAAATCTTTCAAATAAGCATATTCCTACTCTATGAGAAACCTGCTTCAGACTAATTTTAGAACATGTTAGCTGTACATTAGAAGAAAGAGACGGAGCAAATATGTGTATGCTAATATGGTCTTCAATACCACATTTCAAGGCGCATAAAAGCATGTCAAACTCTTCCATCTTTTTGGCTGGCCTACAAGGAAATAGCATCAGTAAGTGGCATAAAATCATTCCGTTTTGAACAGTAACCTGACCCCTTGTTTCCAATTGTGTCAGAACTGAGAGCTCAAAGGGACAATGGGAAAAGATGGCACCCTAGAGACAGATAGATCACACATTTTTTCTATCAATCAAACAGTCTTTGTGCTCAGGTGGACTGAACTCAAGAACGTGGCTTGAATTAGAATTGCTGTCATAAATTTATCTTCAGTGTTTGATATACCAACTACACTTTCATGCAAGAATTAAGAATTTGTCACTGATGTGAACGTGATACCTTGATCATCCAAAATGCCTTAGCACTAGACAGAAAAATTTCATTCCGACTTTGCAGACTGGTTACTGATGTGCTCTAAGGTATTCTGAGATGGCACTGACCACCATATACATCCCATAATGTATTGTAACCTTGTGTCATTAAGAAATAAATGCAGGTGGAGTCATACATGTGTATTAAGATCCTGGGCAGTCCAGGCTAACATGCCAGTTAGCAACATCCAGAGAGTTCTCTGAAGAAGTAAAGGCTAAGGTGCTTAGTGGCTACGTTTACTCTATTTGGCATCTGAAAATATGTTAAGACTAGTGTTTGATTGATGCCATTCTGTAATCAATTAAACTGACATCATCAATATTACTGATGTATTTCTGAATTTACAAGAAAATTCAGAAATAGTTTTACTAGGCAATTTAGGAAAAATTATGTTAAAATGATTTGCTCTCTATAATTCAGGACAACAAAGGGAATTGGCTGAAAATGAAGTTTTCTTCAAATGTATTTAGGGAAGCACCCAAATAACAGCAAAAGCCATCTGTGTCACCAAGCTTGCAGTGATGCGGACAGGACCCACAGTGCTGAGCTTTTCACCAGATAGCAGTTGAAGTTAACAGCATGGTGAGCAGGTCAAAGAGACTCTTTCCTTGCTGTCTGTGGTCCTTCCCTTGGGTGCTCCCCAGGCAGGCACCCAAACATGTACCCCCATGCCTGGGACAACAACTTGCATCTCAAAGCACAACCCACAATGAGATAGTCCAATTGCAAAATCAACACTTAATATGTGGCTTCAGATGGGGTTAGAAATTGAGTGTTATGGGCAAGGGGAAGGAGATATTTATAGCTGATATTTGAAAATAGATGGAGAGTTACTGCAGTAGAGAGATGCACACAGGTTCTGCCAGATGGCTGGGGCTGCAAAGAGGAGAAAATTCAAAAAGCCAGGAGCTGTGAGTTTGTATGGGAACTGAGATGAGATTTCTGGTAAAATAAAGGGATGAGTCCACGACAGAGGTAGGCACACCTTAATCTGCTGGAAAGTTTCATAGACTTGATATTCAGTCTTTTGGGCTGTAATGTCTGATCCATTTCCCTAAGCATTAAACTGAACAGAGATAAAATGAGATGATATTTGTGCAGTGACGTGCCTGATGATGGGTAGGTGGGAATTTGTCATTAATTTCTCCTTTTCATTATGTATAATCAAGAATATGTATATGTAATATATAGATAGATACATAAAAATCTTTGCACCTGGTCTGTGGGAGCATTGCAAACTTATAAATATCATTTAGTGATATTTAACAAACCAGCCAGAGTTTGACAAAAATAAACAGCACCAGTGTGAAAGAAAGCGAGCGTTTTCATTAAACAGCTTCTGAAATCAGTTATATTTAACTTCCTTAAAATGGCAAAAACTCCAGTACCTTGGCACACAAACCGTGGTGTTTTGCTTGGCACACCATATAGGTTGCATCTCGTGCGAGGAAGAAAACTTTGGTTCTTCACTTAAGAATCATAAATGCTTTAACATGAATTGATTTTTAAAAATATACATATGTATAACATATACAAGCAAATATATATTTGTGAATATATAAATATATTTTTAAAAGCTTCAAAATACACATATACACATTTCAAATGTGCACATATATATGCACATATATGGATAAACTTGACTTTCAAGCCTGTTCCCTAGCTACCATGGAAAAGGAATCCTGTTACACTTTCAAAGCTGGGCCTCTCAGTGCAGGCTTTTTCTCTTGGAGTCTTGTAAAAAGTCAGAAAAGCAATTTCAAAGCAGTGGGACTGGGTTTTCAGTCTTCAGCTGGGAAAGATCAGCATAGCTCTGTATTCACTACAATATATAAAGTCACAAACAGTTTGGTCAATACATTTAAAGCCTTAAAAAAACCCAGCTTTACCACTCACCAATTCATGCAAGCTGAAACTCGAAGCTCACTGAAGTTGAAGACTACATGGTTATTGACCTGAATGGGGCTTTGGTGTGACTCAGAATTGGTTTTACTGCCTTAGCGCTGCTGACTTAGCCAGTGACAAAAACCGCATAGAACACACATGCTGTAGTATTAGTTCTGAACATCCTGATAATATTAACTGAATCATGCAAGTATATTATAAATGCTGGGTCGAGGCAAGCCTCCTCAGCAAACTTCCCAAGAATATGAAGTAAAACAGAGACAAAAGCCGTAACCACCTTAATCAAGACTAAGACAGTGAGAAGGTGAAGTGCCCAAACTAAGAAGCCAGCCTCTGTTGGTATGCATCTCGCAAGTGTCCCACTTGGATTCAAACGGCAATAACCAGCCACATGAAGAAATCACTTCTATTCCCTGTACTATTTTCACTACTAGTCTAAAGATTTAGGAAATTAAATTAAATTCCTTAGTTAGAAAACTCCCATTCTGTGCAGAAACTGGGCTGGAAGGCAGGTAAACTTTCCTTAAGCTTTTTTTTTTTTCTCTAGAAGTGCTACGTTATTGTCATTATGCTAATGAAGTCCACTTAGGTTGTGTGAATGGTCTCCAACTTCTTTTCATAAAACACATATAACAAAGAAGTAAATTTCAGCAGTGATTGATTGACAGCTGTCAAGTAACACACAGGGCAATTCAACTACCAGGAATTGCTGCTGTTCACCTGGGCACCATAAAAACCTATTGCAAAAGCTGATGTTTGTGACAGGGTCTTCTGAAGCAGGACCTTAGCGAACAATTATTTTTGTCATTTCACTTGCTTTCTCCTAGTTTCCACATACAAGTTAGAGTTAGCAAGGCACTGCTGTTCTGATCTGAAATTTATGTAAAGAAAATCTAATACTGGTGTAGAGTATCGGTTGATTTTCTTGAGCCAAACCTTCATGCTAAGCAATCTTTACCAGAGTTTTATGCACAAACACTAACTATGCTATGCAATGTTCTTGTGACTCTTTCTTGAAATATTTAACAAGTTTGGACACAGCTTTATAAACATCTGGCAAGAATCAGCACTTCACTAGCAAATCACTTCACAGTAGTGCATAAATTGCCATAAATAAAGCATCACATTTTTCCTCTTTGTGAATTATCCACAAGCAGATTATCATTTAAGCAAGTATATTTGTTGTGCAAAGTTATTTACCATGTAATTTCTGTAAATAATTAGTGTTCTTTAGTTTATTTGTAAGTGATCAGCTACAAGTTTACAATTTCAGAAGCTGAAGTGGGGTATGGTTAGCATATGCTCAGCAGGGAGTAAATAGTCTTCATGTCACGGTTATGTGAGTTCTACTTGTTCTCTTTTGCAAATTAAATATTTTTGTTTTCCCAAAATCCTGATACAGTCCAACATGCTTTGCCATTTCCAGAAATGCTCTGTCTCTTTCCAGGGACTGGAAAGGGTTACAGCATTTGGACACAGTCCTCACCTGTGTTCTTGGGCAAGTCCATCAGGAGATCGTTTGCATATTTAGGTTCCTAGATACATTTAAAGACTTGAGCCATAGGGCAAGTCTATATTATATATAATATCCAACGCATTGATCCCCAAGCTGAGGCCAACCAGCAGAATTAACTCTGCTCTCGGTGCCTGCTGACGTGGCTGTGCTGCTCCTGGGACTGAGCCAGCTCCCTGTGCTGGGCTGGGGAATACAGAAAGCTCCCCTGCTCCCAGGCAGACCCCAAAGGGCAGAGAGGGGACAGGGTTTCCTCCTGCACAAGGCAGCTAAGGGGCTGGAAAGTAGCGGAGGGGTGCTCAGACTCCAGCCTAATGGAAATCAAAGCATCGCAAATTCCACTACTTTCTGTTATTTATTAAATCGTTCTATTAAGTTGTTATAGTTTCTGTTATTAATTTAATTGACTATAAAATAAATGAGAGGCACATGTATAAATCTGTAAACCAAAGCAAAAGAGATTGTTTATGGAAAAAGCCCTCAATTAACACTTTAAAACATTCATTGAAATTTAATCTTTTCTTAAATGGATCAGGATCTCAACTAACCCAAACAAATCTAACACTACTATGGTCAGTGCAGGAATGCTGATTTACTCCAGTTCAGTTTCTTCCTAATGATTTAGAGCTGTCAAACATGGCACTCCCACACACTCTACTTGTGAAAAGCTCTGATCCAGAGAACATTTTGAGGACAGAAAGCTGAGAGAGGACTCCCAACCATGCTGGGGATCTGCCAAAACAAGTAGTAGTGTTGTGCATCTGGGAAGACTATGCTTAAAAGATTTAACATTTGCTAGCTGCATTTCAGACTTTCTAAGAAATCAATAGCGTAAAGTTATTTTGAGCAAATATATTCTAATGATGCCACATAAAGTTGGTACCATAGTCTCAGACATAAAATTTTAAATGAACTAGAAGAAAAACATGGCATTACTCATTTTTTCACTCTCAAGATAACAAGATTGCTTGTCACTTCAGCTTTTTACAAGACTGGTCCTTTCTGCTGTATCATAAGAGATCAGCTAACAAAATAAACATGCTAAAAGATCATTTTTGCATTTCTTACTTAACAAAAGCTTCCACTGCAGTTTAGCCATAGGACGTCATCCAGACTCCCTCAGTTCTCTGTTCTTGAGAAAGATGCTAAGGTCATTAGGTGCCAAAAGATACATTTACAAAATGTCTACAGAGGTGGTGTTCCTAGGGAACTGGATGCCTGGCTTAATTACTGGTCTTGAAAATTGCTATCTCTATCTTAAGTTGCTTTTATAACCTTGAAAATTTGGCCTTAAACTACTCCAGAAAATGAGATTTAGAGCCGTAATATGCTGTTGGCATTTTGTCTGGGATCTCAATACCAAAGAATGGGCACCTATTATTGAATAATTAAGGAAAAATGATGAATTATTCAGGAGAGCTGTGTTTCCCTTCCCAGAGGAAGCTGTTAGGTCCCAAATCTGAGCCTGCACAAAAACAAGCTGGTGTCCTGCTGAGTTACAGCCACCCCAAGCTGTACAAGAGCAATTGCTGCAACTCCTCCACCTCCCTCTTGGCATCCAGTTCCCAGAGACTGCTGCTCCCGGGAGGGCAGCTCAGGGACTCGTAAGAGAGGGGGGTTCTGTCCAGTTGAGCCACCTCACTTGAATTGCCCACTCTGTGGACCTTTTTGTCCCCATCATTCAGAGAGCCTAGAGGGCCTTACAGTCCTGGAGTTAAGTCTGCCTAGTAACCACCCAGCCTCTGACTGACAGCCTACCAGAAAGCCCTGCATGAAATAGTATCTAACACCCATTCCAACTGCAGACCCTCTACCCTGATGTAAGTTTAGTTTCTAAAAAATCAATTCAGCTGATCAGCAGATAAGCCTGGGCATGGCCATAGCCTCCCCAAGGTGACAGGAGCCGCATGAGCTCCTGTATGATGGGCGCTGTAGGAGACTCCAAAGTCATGCCCTCGCCTGAGCCACACCAGGTCTTGTTTTAACACCAAGAAAAAGCACTTTCCCCACTCCCCTCCTCCAGCAAAGGCAAACAAAAAGGTCCTGGAGCAGGCCTCAAAATAGAAGTTTTTTCCTCTTCTCACCTACTGACTTTATGACTTGTGCCGATATCTAATTAATTAATTAAGGTTAGTTTAGGTCGGGGCCTGGAATCTGAGCAATTAAACTGTTTGCTCCCCTGCTAAAATAAGCCACATGCATGAGGCGAGCTGCCAAGTTCAGTTTTTGTGAAAATTGACTCGGGAAGGGAGCTGCCATGCACCTACACCATGCTGGGGTGCTGCTGCGAGCCAGCTCCGGCTGCAGGGCTGCACCGTGGGTTCAGACACGGCACGGAGGAGGAAGAAAGAAGTCCTGCTAAGTTTTGTTTTAAGGATGACTTTTCTTGTCCTTATCGTGAACTTGAATATCTAGTATTTTAATTTTAAAGCCCAGCTCTTGAAATCGAGTGATTAGATACAAAATCTCGCCTTTGACAAGAGAGCCTTTGTGGGTTCAAAGATGAGCTTGAAAATGAAAGCTGATTAAAGCCTGCAGGGTCAAAGCCAAGGATGGAAATAAAAGTTACCTGACACAGACTTCTTTTCAAAGATCACACGTATTTAATCCAATTGCATGATTTTTGACTTACATAATTTAGCGGTGCAGAAGCAGAACATGTAGTTCATGGAGGGACAAAGGTGGCCAGGGCTGGGCAAGGCAGGGGGAGCAGGGACTCTATGCGAGGGATGCTGTGATGGCAGTGCCTGCCAAGGCAAGATGCCCTCCAGAGGCTCACAGGCATTAATCACTACCTGGCCTGTTATAAATATATAAACAGAAGATCACTTTTGCTGTAAATAGCATAGAGCTACCAGCTGTGAGGATTGTACTCATCAGTTTAAAAATGAATAGTATTTTATTGTGAGTATTTTTCTGCAAAATCTCTTTGTACTCTTTGGGCAAATGAAGATAAGCATCCTAAACACTGCCACAAACAGAAGATGAGCATGCAGCTCACAGACATCATGTGGTCACAGCTTGACAAAGCCCTTGGCTCTTGGATCTGGATGGATCTTGCTTATTAGCACTTGGACTTACTGTCATTCCCAGGAATCTCTGTATTTTGCACTTGTTAATTAATCCAAACTTGTTGTGAAGTAATCCGGAAAGTTTTTAGAAATCAAAAATGAAAACATCTCAGAAAGGTCTGTCTTTTCCCATATCTCAAAGTACTGGAGAATTGCTAAGGACAATCCTGTAGGTGGCTAGAAAGTTTGTGCTCACAGGATTTCATCCCTATTTTTGCATTTTGGACTTTCTAAGGTATAATAGATTAGGCCTCATTTAAATAATTATAGTTGATATGAAATTAAAATAGCCCTGACAGTACATCCCCAGACACACAATTTTAAATAAACTTTTTCAAATAAAAAAACAGAGCTATTGACTCTAAAAGATTTATGTGACCCACTACCCTCTCCAGTGTTGTTCATTTTAACCAATTAACTCAATGTCAGTCAGCCTGCTGGATGGCCACCTTATTTACCAATAAATACTCTTTATTGAACCGAAGAAACACATCCAAACCCAAACAAACAGCAGAAAAAAACCTGCAGGATTTTTCTAAATAAAGCAATTATTTAGAAAATGGTTTTGACCAGATTACAATGAGAACACGCAGAGCCTCAGTGAACCTGGAGCACAGAGACCCACCATGGGGTCCTACCTCCCAGGAGAAACCAAGACTTGGAAAAACACTTTCAGAAACAGAGAGTTGATGCCTCCTATTTTAAGAGTCTGACCCAGCTCTGACCTGGAACCACCCTGCTACGACAGCGGTCCAGTTGTCCTTACACCAGACCAACAGCCTGTACTGGGGGAAACGGAGGCAGAAAGAGAAGAGCCTGCTGCAGACAGAGGGCTGCTCTCTGCACCCTCCGAGGGCAGTGCTGGAGGGAGATGGAAGGAAGCGTGTTTCTTTCTTGCTTCATTTGACAAATAAGGAAAGGAATCTGGTCATCAGGAAGCATTTTTTGAAGTAAAATCTGCTTTTGCATGGGTTTCAGCTCTTGCATCCCTGAAGACCCTATCTAAGGTTAACACACTTTCTTCTGCAGTGTAATATTTCCTCAGGCCCATTTCCTTCCTAATTTGACTCCCATTCCCTAGCTATTGATATACTAGGTATAACATGGAGACATAACAGGGTCATGGACAGGTCTCTCCATAAATATTGTTGGTGAACTGCCACCACTGCTCACTCAGGGAGTTCACAGTGGATACGCAGTAAGCTGCGACTGCAAAAATCTGCTGATAAACCTTCCTCTAGGTGGGATGATTATAATAACTTTAAGTCAAGACAAAGAAGCTTGCGTAGAAAAGCCATTGAACAGAGTCATATATACAGTTTCCTTCTGTATTCAAGCCCACCCAAGTTTTTACCCCTTGAGTGCTGCATGATCTGTACGCCCAGAGATAAACGTAGGGAAGAGCTTGAATGCTTTTTACCCTGTGTGCCTCTTGGGTCTAGCATAGCAGGAACTAATGTCCCTAATTACTTCTTTACTCATCCTCTATACGCAAGAAGAGAGGTCCTGATGCAGGAAAACACTTGAGAGGCTGTTTGATTTACTCAGGTACATGCTTGTAATCCCAAGTGAATTGCTGAGCAGAGCTAGGCTTAAGAATATATTTAAGTATGGGACCAGAATGAGTAAGAATGCAGTTGTAGCAAAACATAGTGAAAACATGATTAAATCTATATGGCAGATACATGTTAGCAAAATAGTAAACCAGGATGGTCAAGCTGTCATCTATACGATGGTTTTCCTCATCCAGAAATTTGCTTTATTCTGACGCATAAAAAATTAAAACACCTTGCTGAAGAATCCTCTGGTTTACAGACAAGCTATTGTGGAGAAGAATATAAATGTGTTGGCTGCTTCATTGACAGTCTATGCTTCAGATTTATTTTTTTAAGATATAATGTCTGAAGCCATATTTCCCTAGTGATAAAAATCCCATTAGTAATCCTGACAAAATCCTAAAGGGCTAAAAAGTAAAGAGGAGGATTTCTAATGGTAAGTTATAAATCCTTTTAGAGAATATCTTGGTTTAAAATAATTCAGGGGAAAACAATGAATCTAAGGAATGAGGTAGTTCTTAAAAATCCTTTGGCAAAATCAAGGACACTTAGGAGGGCTGCCGCTTCCTAAGGCAAGGAGGTGACACTGAGCAGCAGTGTTTTCTGGTCACTAGGCCAGTGGGACACCTGGGACCTGAGGCCAGGATAAGAGGAAGGAGAGATCATTTTTTCAGTGCTGTCTGTAATCCCATCTTCCAGCAAATATATTGAGTTCTCCCCATCAGGTCAATAAGATGATAAGTCAAGATCATGAGAAAAAGTGATGTGTGCCACTGCAGTAAATGGGGTCTTCAGAGCAAACAGTGATGTTGAAATGGAAGCAAATAGCAGAGTGCAGTGCATTTGGCTCATTTCTCCTGTAACGTGGACAAGGCTTCTTTAAACCAATTTTTGTTGTACCACGGATAACTTCCATTTACTGCCTTATACCATGTTCAAGACCAGATTTTCAGGCTTTTTTTTTCACAGGGCTATTTGTGCCCCATAAATATCTGATCTATAATTGTAAGTTAGATCCATAATTTGGAGGTGAATGAATGCACATCTTCACACCCAACTGTAGCATGCACAAAGCAAAACTTGGGGAATACAATAGTTTCTGCTGAAAAATGGAAGACATATATGTTAAAAAAAACCCTGAAATAAAACTTCAGTAAGCCTCAGACACTGCAAACATGTAGTTCATTCTACAAACTGAATAGACCAACAGCATATCTAATATTATTCCTTTGCCAGATTTATAATGGACCTGAAATTGGTGTGGAAACTGCTCATTGAATGAAATGGGGGTGGAGGGATTAATTGGGGGTTTTGCACCTTGTATCACCAAAGGCAGAACAAGAGCCGTGATTAATAATCCATTACA
Source organism: Gorsachius magnificus (assembly GCA_034008185.1). NCBI lineage: Eukaryota > Metazoa > Chordata > Aves > Pelecaniformes > Ardeidae > Gorsachius > Gorsachius magnificus. The sequence continues at coordinate 6,598,828 of CM067090.1, forward strand.
TTCAATTATTAATTTATCAAAGAGGCTACATTCTTTAGTCACCTGGGTTTTAACAGGGATGAAATCAATTGGATTCCACAGGAATCGATAAAGCAGCTATATTTAAATAAATAATTGTACATCTTCTGGAGATTTTTAAACCTGTTTATAGCCTTCTAGAGCAGAAGTGCAACTCTCATTAATGCTGCAGGCTGCAAAGAAATGATTACCATTATTTATCAGCGGCAACGGTACTGGTTTTTACGCAGTGAGTAATTAGAAAAGAGAGCCCACTGCTGAAACACGCACATGACAAGAGGCTGGGAGAGGCAGGGAAGTCTCTCAGGGACAGGCTTAGAAAAACAGTCCTGATAAATTGAAGAAACAGACTGAATTCAAGCAAATGGAATTCACTGAAGACGAGTGCGAGCTACTACGGCGTAGAAGGCAAATCAGATGTGCCAACGCAAACTGGGGCACAGCTGGCTCCAGAGGTACGGAGGGGAGTCTTGGCAGGTTTTGTGGCCATCTGCATGAGGGCAGGACCTGGGCACACATCTCCAACCAGCGCAGACGTCGCCAACCAACGCATGTGCGGAGCAGCACCAGCTGCTCCATGGAGTGAGGTCTGAAGGATGCTCCCCAGGGCAGCCCCTGCCCTCCTCCTCCTCATGCTGCCTTCTGCTCTCATTCAAATGCAGAAGTTTTCCTCATGTGCTGATAGCCCAAGCCCCAACTGGATTTAGCCTGAAATATTTTATTCAGCAGATTTGACTTTAACCTCTCTGTGAGGAGTTTTGGGATAGCTCCAACCTCCGTGTGTGAATAACTTAATCCCTGAAAAACATTTGCCTAACCCTAAATCTAATCTTAACCTGAAACACTCACTGCACAAGCTGTAGACCCCTTTCAAGGTGGACAGGCACAGGCAAGAAGGGTACAAAACTACAGGCAGCGGTACAAAACTACACCAGTTGCACGGGAAAGTGGTGGGTAAGAGGAGACCTCTGAGTAACCTTGCTATGGGATTCAGCCTGGGAGAAATTAAATCAGATGCACAAGGGGTTACTGTAGGACTTCCATGGGCCACCTGGCCAGTATCCAAACAGCATGGGCACACTCTGCGCCGCAGCATCACAGATGGAGAAACATATGTAAAGAAGGGATTTTCATCTGAAAGTAAAATTCCAGTATATCCTCTTTATAACTGCAGAAACTCCTTATCATGACATTCCTCATACAGAAATACATGGCACAATGGTTTTTTTAGAAAGAGTTCTCAGCTGCACCTTTGCTAATTCAAAATGAGAATGTAATGGTATGGGAAATTAATAGTGTTTCTCTGCTATGTCACATAAAACTTGTTCCATATTCATGTAATAGCTTATTACTGATATGATAAAATAATATGGACACTGAAAAGCCATTTGTTTCAGAAGTGCTGTGAACATTAGACCTTACACTAACATGCTGACTACTAAAACATACAGCAACACTTATAAAAATCTTGTATTTCAATCAATTGCTGAATAGGTTGTATATTAAACAAAAATAATGCCTGGCAAAATCAGTGTGCTTTGTGATGAAGTGGAAAGGCTTCCTGTTTATGAAGAACACGTCTTGCAGAAAACTAATTAATCAAGTAAGTCACCTACTTAAAAAGTGATTCAGGAATCATGTATCTCGGAAGACATCTTAAGCAGGTAAAATCATTTATGTGTGCCAGCCTTTTCCACCTCATCTGGGGCAGCTTAGGTCCTGCCAGGAGCCCTACCCTCTGCCCAGGAGAAAATGATGACTTCGAAGGACAGTGAAGAACAGCTCACGAGGCATCTCTGCCACTTTATTTGGCTTTAGATTAGGCCAGGCTTTGGATCTTGACCATGTATAATCCAGACACAGCCTTTCTCTTAACTTTTAGTTTACTGTTACCTACAGATGAAGTTAAGGAGTCGCTAATACATAAGGATAACTTCAGAGTCATTGATTTGAACATGCAGCAGAGAGGAAAAATTGGCACAACTGGAATCAGTTTGATTCTGGAAATCAAAACCTGGTTCAGACCGAATTGATATTGTGTCACATCTCCAGGTGTCTGAAAGAGCTATCAAGCTGAGGCTACAAGGCTATTGAGATCACACTTATAGCACAGTGGGAACAGATACATATTTATAACGCAGACACATATTTATAACCCAGCCAAGCCTAGTGCACTCAGCTGACTATTACATGTAATCAAAAAAAAAGGGATTGCTCCAACCTGTACTTGAAATCTGACCTTAAATCATACAGCTGATTAGTCAGCCCAAATTTTACTAGACTATCTGTCTGTAAAGCATAACTTCTTGTAGCATATGAAAATACTATGCAGGCAACAAGGAAATCTACTACTCACAGGAGTTTGTATTGGAAGATGAGGGAGACTTACGGTTGTTAGTTAATAAAGACTCAGGGGAAAATCATTCATAAACACACAGCCTATTTCAAAGCACCACAAAATGAAGAGTCTGAGACATTTTAGCAAACCTCCAAACTATGTTTTAAACTCTCAAGTTATGAAACAAATTGCTCCACATTGAGTCACTACTGAGAGGAAACTACCTTTAATGCTAGCCGAAAGAGAAGTGTATTGCAGAAATTCCTCACATCTGCAAAGTACCTTACTTAAATGATACTTATCTCCTATAAAGTGCTTTTACTCTTAGTCACTATTTGCTTCATCTATTCTGAGTCATATTAAGCTTAGTGTCTCAGCTGCAGAGGCTTTCATTATACCATTTGTTAAAGCATCTTTAATAGGCCAATTTCAGCATCCGTCTCCTGTATCTTACTAAATGGGTTTTATTTGCTAAATTATACAGTTTAGCTGAAACACACTGCAACAAGAAATGTGGTTGTACCACTACAGGTGTCACACTAACAGCCAGCAGACTACCTCTGAGATCACTGCGCCTACCAGAGAAGTGACAGCCTGCAATCAGTGAGCTCAATTTTGAACCCTTACACTGGGAAAACTTCTACTCAATTGCTTGGAACTAGAACTGAAATTTGACATTAAAACACAGTTCAGTGGTTTATTCAGAAGAAATGAAAGTATTTCTTTGATGTTTGGATTTGTAAGCTCTAATCCACACACATAGATTAAAAGGTCAAATAAATACTTCAAGGACTTTATTGGCTATTCCGTTTCAGCCATGGTATATGCAGTAATACTTTGTATGGGAGTGAGACATTCAAATAAAACACATTTACTTTGCATTGTAAATAAAACAAAGCAAGTCTTGCTGATGCTGTTACCTCCTCTAATTCTCAATAAGTCTCCCAATCTACTTTTCTATAATCAAGCCATCCATACTTCCAAAATTACATACTTTAAGTATCATTGTAGAAAAACAATCAAGTCCAATAAAAACTAGAACATTTTTAGTCATGTATATCTGTAGCTAAGCAATGCAATAGTATAGGTGAAAGTCCAAGCTTCAGCCTTGGGGGTTTTTTAAGATTAAATTCTTTAAACTTGTGTCCTGGCTTAGCCTGGGCTAGACAGGTCTGCTACGGGCAGGCTCCAACCCTACATGAACTGATCTTTATTTTACACTTTGTTGATTTTGTAGTGGGTTTGGTTCCTACATCTATCTTCCTTTTCATTCCTAAATACCTGATACTTTTACACAACTACATCCAGGAATTCAGGGCCCTTTCAGTCTCTGTTAGGTGAAGGAAAGAGAAATATCACTTCAGCTGACACCACGCAAGTAATGCTATCGGTTACATTCATGCCTTAGAAAAGGTATCTCTACTGAGAGCTGCCAAGAAGCAAACATGTCTTGAATTCAACAGGAAATTTCAGGCATTAACTATAGCTAATTTGGCCAACATGGTTACTTGCAACTGCATTCCCTAATTTGGCGGTACCCTTCTAGCCAAATAAGCATCTCCTGCAGGAGTCTTTGCACACGGCCAAGCAGGAAAGATGCTGGTGCATGAGGTGCTGACTGCTGTTTCTTTACTTCTTTGAATTTGTGTGACTTTTGGACACCCCAGGCAGAGTCCTATGCCCTGATCATCTCTACACATCACAGAAGTTTCCAATAATCAATAGGTAAATACAGAGTAGAGTTTGAGGTAAAAAAAAAATCCATAGTTTTTTCTGAAAAATGAAGAAAACCCTACAAAGCAATCTACATTTGCATGCCCTACCACTTTCTTGAATGACATCTTTGCTCGAGGTGAAAAACCTCAACAGCAGAAGACACCATTTGCAGATGAAGTCAAGAAACATGTACTGCTGCTACGGCTTTTTGTGGCTAGCACCTGAGAAGATCCAATGAGCAGAAGTCAAGATTAAACACCCACAGCATCCCTCACTCTGCTCGAGCCTTTCCATCCCTCTGAGAGGGAATCGAGGAATCCCCAAAGGTGTCTTTAAAGAAGACTGAGGTGCAGTCAATGAAAGAAGCAGGTGGAGGGGCAGAGACACAATGAAACCCTGTAGCAGAGAAGTCCGTTAGCCCTACGTTCATTAATGGAGATGGAAATTCTGTAGGTTTGCAGCTAATGCAGAAGGAAAGGTGCTGCTCTCTGATAATCACCTTCCCTGGATTAATGACTGGAAAGCCAGCTCAGGTGAAAGCCATGCAAGGTTACAGTACCTTGAATTTTATGTAAGTCTGTACAACCATCTTGCAGGGTGAGGCCCATGGCAGCTAACGATGGCAGTTCTGGATAGAAACAGCCAAAGCAGCAAGCGATCTGGAAAGCAGATACCTGCAATTAACTTCCCTGTGGACTTTGTTTTTGTGGTGGTATTTTTTTCCTCATTAATTAATTCCCTCAGGTAGTTAAAAGGAATATGAACTGTGTGCCCGGTTTTAAGAATTCAGGAAAAATTTCCTTCCCGCTCTCCCGCCTCATGTTTCCATGCATCACAGCATGTTTTGTGTTGTTGGCCAAGGACTGACAGGTGCTTTTCATGAAGCACATTGATTTACTGACTTTTTGATGGCGAACTAAATTATTAGCCCCAGCTCTATCTTTGGACGGCTTTCTTCTGTAAGCAATTTCTCTTTAATCACAGTCGTTGGAGGTCATTGCACATTGTTGAAATCTCTGCAGGGAAAACAGTCTTCCTCTGTTTTGGTGCAGTTTGGGTCTGTGACTCCTTTCTTATTCTCAGTGAATTAATATTTTCTTTAAGGAAAGAACTATGAAATGGGAGTTAAGCTGCAAATCAGTGCAGTTTTTGTCAGGTATCTTTGCAAAAATAACGTACCCTCTTTATCGTTCAATCCAGCCAAGCACTTAAGCACATGCTTATCTTTAATAGCTCCACTGAAATGAATGGAACAACTCACATGGCAGCAAGATACATATCAGGGGGTTTACTCCAATGGATGCTTTATGTCTTATGATTAAAAATAATTCCTACTTAGGAGCTGGGAAAGCATTTGTTCAACCCTGCTGTTTACTGGTTTCTTCCATGAATGTCCTCTTGATTAGAACAGCATAAGCACAACAATCTCCATATGAAATATTTGGAAGATACATATTTTCTACGTATCCAAGCAGTGCTTTTCTTTTAAATTGGATGTGAATGCCAAGGCAAGTTTACGCTCCTTTTATACTCAAATGCTCTGCTGCCACATGTCTATAATGTTCTCTGGCAGGTCTCATGCGTGCCAGCAGTATAAAGTACACCTGCTGCGGCCGTCTCGGTGTTTTCTTTTCAGTTTTTGTTGTGGTTGGAACACATTTTTCTGATTACTGCCTAGCATCCTTCAATGAATTCCATCCTACTGAACTGATCTGCTGGATTTTTAACTGCATCCAGCCCTTTTGCTAACAGCATAATCTCAGCAACGTTTATTGTTCTCTTTATTTAGCTCCTGGCTCCATCTCTCTATCACATGCTCTCTGTCCATTGTTCTGCCTGTTTTTCAGGTAATAAACCACAAAAAATAATGCAACTAGGTTTTTGGTGTAGATACAAAGGAAAAGGTCTCTGATAACAGAGTCTATGCTCAAGCCTGCCTGTTTTCCACAAAAATCTCTGCTGGCTCCATTATCGCAAGCGGGAGGGCAGAGAGAACCAGGGCTCTGCCCTTTCCTGCGCACTTGGGAACAAGCCCACTGGGTTTAACCAAAGCACCAGGTCAAGCTCAGACTGCGACGGTCCTTTAGCAGAGCTCCTCAGGGCCAAACCACATGATAGATGAGTCTGGAGTGACTAATTTCAACTATATGTTTTTATAATTCCAGCTAGTTTTCCAGAATATTGTTATGACAACTTTGTCACTGCATTTCCCAGACAAGTTTAAGCCACCTCCAGGCTGTGAAACTGAAGAATAGCTCATATTTAGAAAATTACAACAAGAAAAGCCACATATAAGGACTGACTCCATAATAAGACTTTATTTCATGTCGTGTTGCTGCTCCAGAGTGAGACAATCTGCCAAAACTCCTCCGATAATCAAAAGGAGGTTTGCTGCCTGTGAGAGAAGATGCAAATCCTGATTCTATTCTTTGGCGGTGTTGAGAGCAGGAGCCCAGCTTGCATTTGGTGTGAATTCCGTTCGTCTTTTATAACATTGTAATATGCGACTCAAAAGAACTCATCAACTTGATCTAATCTAAGCTTCTCTACAGAAAACTCAAATAAGCTTGAATTCTTGGATTAGTCAATGTTTGCAGCCACTTGAATTACATTTTATATATACATAAAGTGAGCATATGAATCTCAGCAGTTAAGTACTCTGCTGTCAATTTCCATTTTTTTCCCTAAGAAGAGAGTAAAACATATTTAAACTCATCACTCTGAGAAGTAGTATCTGGCTGTGATCAGATACAATCAACAGAAAGAAAAGAAATAGCCATATTTGCATCCATAATCTTTTTTATCTTGACACTGAAGGCTAATTGTCATATCGGTAAATGCAGAATGAAATATCATATATGTGCCTGAAGGTACCATATTTGCAAAATTGCTTAACAGCAGCTACTTCTTGCTGTTTTGACAAAGATATACTCTTGCTGTCTGATAGCACATTTCTGTAGGAGATAATTTTGAGTAGTCCCTGTCAAATAAAGTTAGATTTAATGCAGCCACAATGCTAGTAATAAAGGGAAAGCATTGACATTTTCTTCTTTATAATTAGATGTTGCCACTGATATCCAGAGTGAAGACACTGTTGTCCTGAATTGTGATTGTTGCTGGAATGCTCATTGTGTTTCCTGAAATCTGTATTGTCCCTGCAGGTACGGAGCACATTCACACGGGTGTTGTACTTCTGATTGAACTGTCATAAATCTATCAGAATGTGATAGAACTCCACCAGATGAACCCTACCTGAACGTACAGCAAATGTATTCCTCACTACCACTGTTTATTTGTATTATATTTCACATTTTAGGGACAATAGTAATGTGTTATCCTGTAGGAAAGTGCTTTTCAACAGCCTAAAAATTAATAGGGGCTGAGATTTGCTTTCACACACCACACATGCCTGGGTTTTTTTGTTGTTTGGGGTTTTTGGTTTGAGGTTTTTTTTCTTTCTTTCTTTCTTTCTTCATGTAATCATTTATCTGAACCAAGTTATCAGTTGATGCAATGAAAGATAGACATGTCATTACAAGAGTGCTCTGACAGCCTAATCAGGACCAGGGTCCCACTGCATTTTGGGCTGTAAGAGCAAAAGGAAGGCTTGCTACCCGGCAATGCTCACTGCTGGATTTAATCCAGAGCAGATCCTAGAAAGAAGCAAAGTAGACACGGTTTACATTTAGTGGTAGTAGAAATCAGCCTTGCTCACCACCCCTTAGCACCTGACCATATCAAATGCTGCAAATACCAGAGGTCGCAGCAGCCCAAGCCCCTGGGAGATGGGGGCACTAGGGACTACTTGGTCATTGCTGCGTCCAAAGGGGCTCCCCAGTGGTCGTTTAGTCCGAGGGGCTCTTCTTACAAAGTGTGAAATAAGAAATAAAGATAGATACATGGCTCTGTAATTGAGTGAAACTGCTGGAGCCTTTCCTAAGGCAGATATATCCTGCAGGTCGGTTGCTTGAACCAATTTCTAGTGTTACATCCAGCTTACACATATCCTGTGTAAATACAGGGAACGAGAGAGATGGAAACAAAGGCAGACAGAAACAGAGAATATAAAATGCAGCTATAAATATTATAAATCCTGCAGCAACCAGGCAGCCTCATTTTATCCCAAAAGCTAGAGAGATGGAACTGATTAGTTCTTACTGAGGAGAGGATATTGATGTTTAATACACTTTTGAGGCTGTTGAACTCGGTTATTGGATTCAAGGCAGGATACCTTGCGGTACAGACAGCAGCGGATAACCAGGTTTCCTTTCCTAACAACTGAAAGTCTGCAAGAAAATTACCAGTTTCAGCTTAGAAATGAAGGTGCTCTTTTGCTGACTGAAAATCATTTATTTATGAAAGAATTTTAAATTAGCTGCCATTTGCAATGCCAGGAAAAATCAGCACATTTCTTAAATAAAACTAAAGTTACCTCTCTCTGCAGCAATGTTTAGGGTGGCCCCACTGCTTGTTATATTTGGATTGAATTTGTTTTGTTTTTGCAAATGGCAACACACGCTGTTAAGCAAGATTTAGCCAAAATAGACAATGTTAGGAGTGAAGATGGTTGGGTTTTCCCCTGAAAAAAATATTGCTAAAGGTAAAAAGAAAAAAAGAATGAAAAATGAATGACCCGAGAAATGAAAAATTGAAAAGTGAATAGTTTATACACAGAAAATTGCCATTCTGGGGTGAAGTCTATGAAGACTTTTGGGAAAAAAAGGTGTTTATTTTTTAAAAGTTGAAGTGCCCATTTAGTGTTTTTCAAAATGAAAAAAAAAGAATTTTTTGTTTCAAATTAAAAAGTGGTTATCATTCTAAAAAATGCCAGAATATTTAATAAAAAAAAATAAAGTAGTTTAAAATCCTTAGAAATACAAACCGTCATTTTTATTCAAACAAAATATTTTAGGCAACCTAAATTCCCACTTAATTTTTTTTAATAAGAAAAATATTTTGTCCCAGAATGACTAAATTAAAAAACTAAACCCCAAACAAACCACCAAAGCCAAACCAAAAGAGTCCAAACAGCTAGCAAACAGAGCTATCAGTTATTTACACAGCTCTGTGGAAGCTCTCTAGTACAACTTCAATTCATCGAATATGGTTTCTAGCAACCAGACACTGGACCTGGCTCACATTTTACAGAAGAGAATAAAATTATTATAGAAATGACAACTGTTAATGAATGGGAAAAATGCATCTGATGCAGAACATGAAACTTTGAGAAACAGAAACACACACACACACAAACACACAGCAGTAGTTACAATGCACCTAAAATATGCTACTGGTTCAGTATAGTTTGATCCTGCAATGCCCTGCTAACTTCACTAATATCTTATACGCATTCATGGCTAAAAGTTACTGTATAAAGCAGGCTTTTTGACATGTGAAACAGTAGTACAATCATTTTCTGCTCATGGCCTCCAATCCTCCAAAGGGAAACTGAAAATAATATAGCCTAATTCCAACTCTGAATAAAACAATTTTATTACTGAATGAACTACAATAATTCTTTGTTTGCTCTCAAATGGTACGTGAAAATTAATACATGGTAAATTAACACCATAAAATTTGGGAGTGAAGGATTTTTTTTTTTCAGTTTGACTTGCCCTACCTGCAGCAAAAGGAATACAATTTCTCTTCTAGCATCACAGGCAATGAAGAACAATAGATTATAGTAATGATAGAAATTATGTAGCACTGGGCTTGCCTTACAGCATAATTCAATCAATCAGAAGTCTTCGTGCTTATAAATGTGTTTCAAATACTTCTCAAACCTGAAATCTGACTATATTAGTATGCACCAAGCTTTATAGCCCACTGGAGACAATGCAGAGAACCATAACAAGTCATGAAGTGCTACAGTGCATGATAATGCATGGCTTCTAGTTCATTACATCCTTACATTATGACATTGCTCTTCAGTACCGGGGCATAATTAGGCACTCAAGGTGCTATATTACCACATAATGAAATCCAATTAAGATTCATTGACCTCTGACCTCCTGCACATATTTGATGGACAGTGAGCATCGCAGGGAAAAAGTGAAAAGGTGAACTTGAATGAGCTCAGTTCAATGGATGGCATTTTGAGGAGTTAAAGACACCTTAGATGATAATTTACATCTGATGCATCAAGGTATGTTGACATATTGATTGATAAATGGAAACATTATATGCAATAGTCATGCTGGCTGAACGTTTAGTTTAAATTTTTTTACATGGGTACCATTATTTGATGTTAACAATAAAGTGCTGTAAATGTTACATTAATAATAAAATATGCACTAGATATGTGCTTTATTGGCTTTATTTGTGTACGAATAAATATCACCACATCCATGCAATAATTATATGGAAATAATATACCTAGACTAGGCACAGCAACAACCTGTAACTATCTAAAGGTAAAATTAATGCTGAAATCAAACTATGGAAGTTTGTAAAAACGAAGATTCACGTAGGGAGGTGCATCTTCCCACTACGCTTATGGAGAAATGCATCAGAAAGAAAAAGAAGGATGTGACAGAGTTATTAGGAAAGCAGGAGAGAGGACTATGAGAAGGGACAACACTCACCTGATCTATGCCAGTGCTTAGATGTAGTTTAGACTTTTGATGTTCCTTTGAGATTGATAAAACCATTGCTCTATCTTATATGCACCTACACATGCAGAATTATTCCACTGCAATATGAGACACAGTGGTGTAGCCATTACAGAAATTTTAGATAACTCCCAAGTATAATGATGCATTTATGGAGAACCCCAGAGCAGAGACAATTTTCCTTTGTAATTATACACTTTTTTCTCAATAAGTTACATACTTTTTCTTTCCCCCCCTCCCCCCCAGCAATGAACATTTTATCACCTCCTGGCAATCAGTACGTCTTCAGGTGTGGCTGGCCTTCCTTCAGGAAAGACCACCCTGAAAGAGCATGGGGTCCCCCCCCACTGTTGTCCCAAACAGTGTTCATTTACATGGTGTGCAATGAGCCAATCTTCACACACTGAGACGAGATATTGTTTATTCACAAAGTTGCACAAGTTTGGGTGCTAGGTGGCCTCCCACAAAGCTAGCACCCTTAGCAAGGCTTTCTCTAATTTTTATATATTACAATTAACATACCTAATTAATAACAATTATATTAACTAATCATACCTATCTCTCATTGGTTCATAATGTCTCCGCTGCAATTTAAAGGGACCATCTGATTTTAATTTACTCTGCATGCTCAAGGAGAGTGGGGGGGTAGTTTCTTCTGGCTTCCATTTGAGTCAGTGGTCGCGATCCCCCCTTTCTCCTAGTTTTTGTCCTTGGCACATCTTAAATAACTCTTCATGGTTTACTAATCAAGGCAATAATATAGCAATACATCAGCTTGTCTCCTTTTCAATTACTTTAGCAATCTATTAACTAAACAAAAACATAGATAGGGTCAGGCTTCACAATGGACATTCTACAGCAGCATTAATTTTGGATAACAACTCTATGGAGCCACAAGCCACATGCTCCAGGGAAGCTTTCCCAGAAGACCAAGTATCTTACTCTGTGACCGTTACTCTACATGTGTCTTGCGTATGCACAGATGCCCCTGGGAAACATCACTACTAATGTGTACGTTACAACAAAGATGCTCCATGCATGTGCAGTAGATCTAGCACTTTCATACATGACTGGCTTTCCAGACATGCAAGGTAAACCCAAATATTCCATGAAGTCCAGGACTTGCTTTATAGGTTAGCAATAAACGTACAGTGCATACACCATATTGTCAACATTTAAAGGGTTAGTTTGACTTACTGCGTACCTGCAGTGCCCCTGACCTTGACACCTGCCAGCGGGACACACAGGAATTCTGGACGTAAAGACTACTATGTAGCTGTAAAAATATTTCATACACAAGCCAAAATTTGCTTAGAAAAATGTATAGGATTGAAAAGAAAAACAAGTAGAGACATATGGTACCTCAAAGTTTGACTCATGATGTATAGGGGAGATGGGGTAGATAGTAGAATTTGGAAATTCCTATCACCAGCAGTTGCAGGTTAGCAGCAAGGTGCTGTGACTCCTTGTAAGAAGTTGTGTTGAGCAACTTTACCTCACACAAATTAGCTGGCTCAGGTATGGCCCAGTGTTAATGTTATTTTTTTCTGAGCTAGGTAGAGAATCAGGGTTTGTGGAATAAAGAAAAGCAGTGCAAGAGTGGAACTGTTGTGCAATTACTGCAGAACATCAGGCTCTTAGTACAGTGAGTGCAAAGCTTCAGCTCTAATGCAGGCTGTCAATAGAGCATATATTATCACAGCATCAAACATCTGGGAAGATACTGCGCTGTCCTGAAATTCAGCTGACTTTCTCTGGGATAATAAAGCCCTGACACTGTAGGGAACCCCTATTTTGTTGACAAAAATAACCACCTTTGAGGGGACAGAAGAGAGACAGATCCTCATCCAGTGCAAAGCAGAGCAGCACTTTCATGTCAGTGGGTTTCCTGAGGCTACAGCCACCCCCTCAATGCAACCTTCACCATTACTTCCCTGTGCAAATTACAGTTACAGAAGGCAGCGGAAACAGCATGTACCTTTTATAATCAAAGATCTCAATAGTTACAGAACATTCTGTAAAAGCCATTTCTTCAGTTCAGCAAGGACTAAGTGGCAACAAGGGAGAGGATGAAGCAGGGACAACGGCAATTAAAAGCAAATGGGATTAAAAATATTCCCAAATGGCTCAAAAGTAGCAGGAAGAGAAGACCACTTAATTCTTAGCTAGTATTAGCCTCTTTACATGGAAACTGAGTCTAGGCATATAAATGGTAGCACCAGGCAGTATTGCTTTGCCATTCGTAGCATATAGCAGTGATGTAAATTTGCAGAGGGAGGGGAATCTCACACCACTTAGCAGATAACAATTACCCCACGTACACATAGGCACATGCACATTTATCTCAGACACACACAAACAAGCCTGCTGGCACATATAATGTACTCCACAAACCCAATTTGTTTTCACTTCATTATTTTTGAATACACAGGGAGAGTTCTGGGAATGCATGATGTTGCTATGCCAAATTCTGCAGAAATACAAGTTCTTTTGGTACTAACAGGAGCCTTTATACCATTTTCATTCTAATTTTCTACTATAGCACTGCCAAACACCATTTAGCTTTGCTCAGAAAGTTGAAGCTTTTGTAGGCAAGGCCCCAGAATCACTTCTTTTTTTTCTTTACTCCTGCGAGCAGCCGCATAAATCCCAGATGTTCTCTATTCTGCATGAAGTAAATATTGAAATTGTGCTAGGAGATATTCAAATAGAGCTGACAGAGATGTGAGCCTGAGATCCAAACTGTACTAAACTCGAAACAGTTCTATCAGCAATTGCCCGCTCTGACAGCGCTGCATGCCCGCTGTCTGCAATCAGTACAGAGTGTCATATATCTTCCTAATCACCTTTCTTTGCAGTGACAAATACGAGCAAGTTAAAGCTAAGGTCAAATGAAAGTACTAAACACCCTCAATACATCAGGGAAGTTACCCTCACTCAAAATATGAAGCTCAATATCTGGCAAGCTTGAGTGGTGCAAAGCATTTGGGGTAGGAGGTCTGTCGAAGTAGTGGCGTGCAAATAACTAGATGCAAAATGCCTTGAGGTTTGTTGGAAGCTGGAGAAGACCGTTCGCTCCGCTGAAGCATCATCTGTGAGTGCAGCTATCAACATATCAGCCCAGCCACCACACAGCAAGAGGCATTTGCTGCCATCACCATATACAACTGGTCTTTTAAAAGGAAACAGAGGTGCAGTCCCATGGGCTTGTATAAAGGTGTTTACACAAGTGCCATCGGTTAGTGCACCCTCGATGGAAGCCAGCCTGGAGAGACCCTTCTTCCAGCTAAGCCCAGCAGTGAGGTTCTCTACCCCTCATGGCTGGGCCACCACAGGCTTGGCCTCTGCAAAGATGGCGTGAAGAGCAATATCCTACCTTAGGGCAGCCACCAGGACACAGAGGCTTTCAGGACTGAGACCCTGTAGTTGTTCCCCACCGTCATCTGCTCATCCTCACCCCTGCCTCACATGGGTGCCAAGGGATGCCCTAATTCCTGAAGAAAGCTCTGAAGAGCAGTTGTAGGACACACCTCAGTCTTCTGGTTGTGGTGGTTCACAACAGAGCACAAAGGAATTAAACATTTGTATGCCAATGACCTGAAGTTAGGTGACTAACTCCTTTCTTTTGGAAAGAACAAGGTTTTAGAAACTTTCCTTGGGAAGAGGAAGAAAGAATGAAAGAAAAAAAAAAAACCCCACCCAAAAAGCCCCCAGCTTAATTCCCTGTCTGAGCATCTCAGCCAGCTCAGACAGAATCACTTTAACTTGGAGCGAACGGGACGGATGTAGAAAATACAACTTTTAGGACGTACAGCGAGCACGAACAGGCACAGAGGTGTCTGAATGAAAGTTCAAACCCGAACTTTGTGCTAGCCAGTGTGAGTAGTCAGTAATTATTTATAGCTACAGGCCAGTGCCTTCTGAGCATAGAAGAAGCACTAAGCAAGCTACCTTTCACCATGAAAGAGGCTCTGGGAATATTTCAGGAGGTTATGGGAAGAATATCTGTTGAGGGGTCAGGGCTCAGGGCAGGAGGCTGCCTGGTACAGTATGAATTATATTATTTTTTTCTGCAACCCCAGAATGTTCCATTTCATCTGTCACAGAGGCTGTCAGTCAGTTCTTTAAGTACAGCCTCTGAGTGCATTTGTATTAATATACAAAGGAGAAGTGGCTTTTCCTTCCCTCAAATGAATGCCGTAAACATACCAACTCCACAACACAGATTTGAAATTCTCATAAACATGAGGAAACTTTACCCAAAAGCAAGGGAAGAACAGCCCAAAACCCAGCAACGCATTACAAAGACTAGGGGAACTTCCTTGTTTCAAGCAGATCCCCTGAGCGCCCGGGTTGAGGGCCTTTGCCATGTGCTCTGCCATTCCTCTCCCCATCCTTCTCGTGCTCCATTGCTCCCTCAAGGGCTTTTCAAAGCAGTTTCAGATTTTTAGCTCCCCATGACAGGCAGACTAAACTCTTGCTCCTGCATACACCATGTCAGTCTGAACTGGCATCTTGACTGATGTATTTGTGGCTCCAATTTGTATCAGCAGCATCCTTTCCCATAGAGCTTCCCCCAAAGATGTTAGTCAACAACAGAAATTATTCCCCTTCTAATCCTATTCCCCTCACCTGAGAATAAAACAAGGGATTTAGTCTTAAAATTTCCAAATTGTTCATTTGCTAAATCACTGCTTTGCCTTTTGGTTCCTTCAAACCGGAGTCCTTTCGGCCCTTTGGTGATAAAGAAAGGTTTAACAACCTGAAGTTGAAATTTTACATCCGCTATTTCCAATTGTTCGTTTTCTGAAGTATGTATTGTAAAGCATAGGAATGTAATCGTAGTAAAGACTGTACACCTGCAGAGATGTCATAAATGTCTTCTCACGCCTGCACTTCCAAAGGCAGCACTACTAAAGAGAAAGCAGGAATCTGAAATTCCTACTACTTTAGGTAGCAGGAATTTTCTGGCAAATGACTTTCCAAAGGAAAATATCTTTCTTCCCACGTCTGAAAATGCCCATGATGAAAAATGTCAGCTTAATGCAAATTCACGTGGAAAAGAAAATGAGGAGTTTTCTCTGCTGTATCCCTGAAGGCTCTCCTGAAGGACCATAACGTTACTGTCACTGCCTGTCTGCTGGAGGGAAGGGAATGTGCAAGAATTTTTCCCCAGGACAGCAATTTCAGCCATGCTTAGATGGAGTCTTTATCTTTTTCTGGAAACTCTTACTGGGGAACACAGGGAATTATGTTTCTTTATAGTTTATGGTGATTTTTTTAATTAAACTGTTTGGGGGTTTTTTAAGTAAAATGAATTTCTACTTTCTGGCCAGCTAAGCACCCTGGCCAAACCAGAAAAGTCTGGTCAATGGCTTTGTTCTGAATGTTTCATGGGTTATTCTGTTGTTTCCAAATTCTTTTTCCTAGTATAGGAGTGGATGTCCAAGCACGAGCAGAAACGCCATGGTTGTCCAAGCATGAGCAGAAATGAGGTGCTAAATCTTGGGGACTCACAGGACTGCGTGTGCAGCATGGGGTCAACTAACAGAAACCCTTCCCCCCCTGGGCGCTCCCTTGTCCAGCACACAGGTATTCACCAGGATATTCTTGACTGGGCAGAAAATTGTTTTGCTTCCCCACTACATGAGGCTCAGCATACGAATTCGGTACCTGTGCCTGAGGGCTGTGCTTCTGGCATGGTGCTGGGCTACCCCAGCTTTCCAGCAGGTCACTTGCCATGGTCTGAGTGGCCGTGCAGCCCCGGCACGTCCCATGCGCGTTCGTTGTGTGGAAGTGCCCCTCTCCCACACGTGCATCCACAAAGACGCAACTCTATGGAGGAGATCAGATCAAAAATACTTCAGCTGAGAGTTACATCTCCAGCTTAGACCCGTTTCTAAACGCTTTCTAGGAAAGTGCTGGTAACATGTTTGTGTGGTGTTCTGCCACCGAGTATTACGGAGCTGTAACACACTGCTGGACCTGCCAGAGAAATCCTGTTACCCTGTGACGTCCTGGTGCTCAGCGTGCTGAAAGACACATCTGAATGAAGAAATGCAAGGGGTTAGAAAGCAGCTCTGCCCCTGGGCTGCTTGGGGACCTGGTTTCCCTGTCCCACGGGCATCCCTCTGTCGGACTGTGAGTAGGACTCTCCCCACGTCTCTGCTGGGTGGCCCCATCAGCACACACTGCAGCGCAGATGGTGAGGATGAAGCTGCGTTCCCACACGCAGGCGCAGGTTTTGTCGATGAATTATCCCTTTCCCCAGATGCAAAGAAGGCCACAAGTACCCTGTTGTGTTACAGGGTAATATAAATGTTGGTTTTGGACTTTGGTGATCCAGTGCTCGTTTTCCAGTTATATAAGGCTCAATTGTTCATACGAGAATTCCTTGTTGACTAATTGGCAAAAACATATACACAGCTAAGTAGCACACTGTGTCCTACTTTGATGAAATGTGCTACCATTCCATCCTAATTAGAAATACTCATTTGCTCTTTTAATTGCATACCTTTGCATATTTACAGCAATTAATACATTGTAAAAGTGGAGCATACTGTCTGTCTAATATTTGCATTTCTGCTAGTTAAGTCCGTTAAGGCATCACTTCCACATTAGGCTTTAATTATGTGAGGAATGTAAAACACCTGATGCCACGCTGGAACCCAGAATCATTTTCTTTGGACGCCTCAATCTGGTCACTGACCAAAACAGTGCTTTTCCTATAAAAATTGGCTAAAGATCTACTTCCCAAGGAATGAATGCTATAATTGCAAGCATTTTTCTAGCTGGGTATTATGGCCTTGAAATACCGATACAATCTTAATTACAGAAGTATGAACAATGCCATTATCATGAACTGCTTTCTATTTTATGCCAATTATGCAAGTAATAAACCACATTCAGTAAGAATAACACCTTTTAGCAAGGCTCAAGTATTTTTTTTTATTTTTAGAAAGTTTGGGAGCTGCTTATTTTTGCTGAAAATATCCTGTCACAATAAATATTCTAACAATAAAATGGATAAACAGTTTATTTCTGAAGCTTGCTTATTAAACAGGCTGAAACTACACCAGCTTACATCGCCTGGAATCTGGCTCACTCTTATAATGTTACAGGAATCGATCATATTTGGTCTGGAAATTCAGGAGGGTCCTTTCTCCCTTAAGAATTTATTAACCACCAAATGGAGCTAATTCATGTATTTTAAAGTGCTCAGCGTACACACACACACAGAGGTATATGAAGATGTAAAACACACACTCTATTTTAAACTGTGATTTGTGTAGCAAACCAGGTAGGAGCGGGGAGGTTTTACATTCAACAAGCTCAATAAAAGAAATAATGATTTATATTTTTTTTACACCTCCATACACACTCACTGCTTCCCAAAATCTTACTAAATCCACTCATGACACTCTCATGAGATGGCAACCTCAAGATTACGCACAGTCCTCATTTCAGAAAACAAAAGGCAGCTGACATCCCTGCCTGAACACCTCTGGCTTTACTCCCTATTCCGGATTAGGGTTTTATCTGGTGGCATTTCACATGGCTGCACCCACGCCAGCTGAGCTCACCTGCCTGAGCTGAGTTGAAAGCCCTTTCCTTGCCACAGCCTTTGCTCTTTCTGGACTGAGAAAGAATAGTCCTTAATAGAATAGGTCCAGCTCACAGGATTTTTGGATGCTGTTCATAGCCTTAGGAAGATAAAGAGCATGGCAGGGGAAGAGAGCAATGGTGGTAGTACCGGCAGCAAGTGACTGAAACAGTGTTTTTCATACAGACTCTGCCAACCTGCAGATAATTGATGCTCCATGGCAGCAGCAGGGAAGAGGGACACGAGCAAAGGGTAGTCTAACTGTTTATAGTTTTTCTAAGCATTTTGTTCAGGAAAGTCATGCTGGAGTGTCTCTGCCATGGGGCTGGACAATGCACTGGCCAAGCTGAAAGCGGAGCTGCAAGCAAGAGTGAGCAGGGGCGCACAGGCAGGGCTGTGCTGGCTGGACACGGCTGAGGGGTGACGGCTCCATCCCATGGCACATGCAGTCAACCTTTCCAACATTTTATAACACACATGTTGCTGGCTGTTAGGTCAGTAGCTTCAGAGGTTGCATTTAAGTCCATTTTCTATTTATTTCACGGTAGGAAGCCAAGTCCGAGTTTCCCATGTCTTAAACCAAAATCACTGTCATCCTCTAAAAGCTATTTCTTGCCCACTTCTCTACATTTCACATATCCATAAACATTTTAGCCACAGTAACATCTTTAGTACTTTGGCAGAGAGCAGGATTTGATTAGCAAACTCTTCAGCTGTTATATTTTGCTGATAACTTTCAAAATATCAGGGCTAGATGGGGCAGAAGTGAATCTTGCACCATTCCCTCTGCCCGGAGAGCATCAACCTCAACTCTGTCTTTTCAGCTGCCTTTATAGCATCATATTTAAGTATGCAGTTATATTTGCATGCATTCATTCATTCAAAACTAAGCCTGACATTTGTAGAAACACATACAGCTGGTGAACGAAAGAGTTGTCTTATTCTTCGTAAGTAGAAATTCCAGATTTTAATGTCACAAGATAAAAAAAAACCTGTTGGGTTTTTTTTTTTCTTTCACTGTATGGAGAATTTTAAAAAAGGGGATTTACAATTTCAAATTAAATAAGCAAATTGTGTTTGCACTGCAACTTTCTTCCTTACCAATTTCAGATGTCTTCAGAGAAAAAGGGGAGAAGGCTACATGTACCCCAATGGTGAGCTTTCAAAAGCTGAGAGTACAAAGAAAACCTGATCAAAAACTTGTTACCAGAAACTGGGATGACTGTGTGTGTCTGGGGCGGGGGAGAAATGCAATACTCACAAGTGAAGAAATTTCAAGCACAATAGAAAATAGTGCTGGAGGTCCACTGGGAGATGGAGTGATTTCCTCTGAGCTCGTGGGAAATTACTGCATGGATATCTGAACAATGGGTCATATCTTGTATTGAAACCATACAGACATTGGCTGAGTTACATTCAGATATGGTTAGGGTTTATTTTGTAAATAACCATCAGCAAATTAAATGTCAGACTTGCTCCTGGAGACCCAATCTCAAACCAGAGACAAACCCCATCAACATGACGATGCAGGTATCTGCGTTTTTTTGATATGAAATAGTTTGCAAGTATAAGGCCCATTCAAAAGCAAAATTTAATTTAAAATGATGCCCTACAGGAAAGCATATATTAACAAGTTGATTTCCTTGCTGTCTCATAAATTACTAAACGTTTTTTTTAAAAAAATTAGTGTTTTTATTCTTCAGTAGTGACGCAAAATGTATTTATGCCATCAGTTCACAGCATTTCTCAGTGAGCCCATTAAGATCGGAAGCGCATAGCCAGAAAGACGGGGTCAGGAATGGTCTTAGAGGCAACTGAGGGACAGCCTAGCACAAGCTTGAACATTTTACGTGGTTTGCAGGAAACCAAGTTGGTTCCTGAGAGCCCTCACTCCAGCCATACCCATGCTGTAGCCAAACGCTCCTTAAACAATCTACACCTGCAGAGAACTGGAGAGGTGATGTGGGTGATACAGAAGGAATACATGCAGGATAGGTTAATTTTTTTCATTTAAATAAATTTGCTCCCTCCTGTAGGAAAATATTTAATTTTCCTCTGAAAGTTCTCAGATCATCTGCAAAGCTCCCAGAGGTGACACCAGACAAACCTTGTGAGCTTTTCTGTAGGCAGATGCGCTCTGCAGAGCACGCCAAAATGCCTGGGACTGAAGACAGCAGAGGTGTGCCGATGATGGTGGTACGTCTCCTGCGGATGGGAGATCTCTCCTTTCACAGGAGACGTAAGAACTCAGTCACGATGAGGAAAGTTGAGAAAACAGTTAGAAAATTCCCCTCTTTAGGGTTATGGAATAACAACGCATAACAATACAATTATGGACACAATTTTGCAAATTTGGTGGAAATAACTCTTTCATAAGGTGTGATTTCTTATTGATAAAACATTCCTAGCATAACTGGAAAATCCTCTTACACATCGAACAACAAGGCTATGATTGACTGCACAGAAATGAGTTATAATGGGATTTGGCACCTCTGAGCTGGGAGGACACAGGGAGGGCCAGCAATTGTTTGCATTTCTGGAGGGGTTATCCAACTTCAGAGGTGTTCAGTGACGTGTTTCAATCAACAGCAGGGAAGTACAGCTATCTCCACTCTGAAGAAGTTTAATCTATGGCTACGATCCAAAAAGACCAAGTGTCCTCTGAATTCAAAGGCAACCAATCTTCATAGACTTGAGAAGAGATTATCTAGAGATTATGTTGGTAATTAACTGAGGAAATGGAAAGTTGGTCTAAACCCTGTGGATCTGTCTCAAAGTGACATTGCTCTTTTTTTTTTTTCCATAAAGGATGTGCGTTGGAGGCTGTGGACACACTTTAAAGAGGAGTACGGTGCAACATGGGTAAAGCAACCAGGGGAGCCTGAATACAGGTGTCTGTCTTAGCTAACTATCTTTGCATTGTACTGGAAAAGTGGGTGGCTGACAAGAGATAATTTCTTTTGTGAAATTAAAATTAAAACTAACAGTTGCCCACCAATACTTAACAATCATCATATCAATGTTAACCTGTGTAACTGTCATTAGTAGCATTTATTCTAACTAATCTTTATTATACCACTAGTTTACTGCAATTACTTCCAATTAGACAGAGACTGTCAGCACCAGCTTTTATACCCAATAAAGCCCCCATCACATCCCGGATGAGCTGAAGGACCCCTCTGCTGCAACCCTGTTAAATAGACTTCATTTTGTATTAGTCTAGAGAGCTTCTCCAGACAAACACTTCATTCTTATAACATTATATTTTTTTCCTCTTATTTGCATAGCAGCGCTTCACACTTCTCCTAAATCTTCAATTACTTAGTAACTATTATTCTTTCCCATCTGATAGCAGCATGGAGCGTAATAAAAGAGTGCTGCATGGTTACAGACAGGCAGCAGCCCCGCTATTTAGCATTTAGATGGTGCAAGTGAAAGAGGGCTGATGTACCAGATAGGTCTAGGGGAGGTGGACGTGAGCAGTGACAGTTGGCTGGACAGAATGCCCCCTCTCATTTCTTTCACCGTGGTCCTTGCCAAAAACATTATGCTATTTTGGGCAGACAGAGGAAACGTGCCCGCTTTCCCCAGGTCTGTTCTAATCACTGCATCCCAGTCTGCGGACATTTCTCAGGCTTCAAGTCATCGCTGTTTTGCAGAGTGAAGAACAGCTTGAGACAGCTACAACAAGGCAACAGAACCCCATGCACCAGGCAAATCTCCTATTGCAGACTGAGTGTGTAAAATAGACACAAATACTGACATCCGACAATTCATCTTCACATAACCCCATATGATTACCAAATCCCCAGTTCCCTCACCACAAGCTTAGCCTCTTAACCCAGAATATTCACAGATATCTGGGAAGTTTTGGAGCCAGTGCTCCATTTTAAATGATCCTTTCACTCTTTCCCACATGAATTATTGTTATTTGCCTTAGTGAATGAGCTCTATGCCAAATTTACCACAGGCCTCTTTTCAAATTAGCCCTCTGCAGCCGTGTGAAGCTTTACATGCACACAAAGTATACGAAAGGATACCTAAAGTACTACCAAATCACATAGGTACTTATGCATCTCTTAGCATACTGCATACATGCATTGGCCATTTCGGTAGAAGCAGCATGATTATGAACAGTGGACTAACATCCGAGCAACCCCCATGCACGATCACGCATTCCCGGACATCATTCTCCAGTCATCAGGTTCAAGGCAGTGAAAGTCACATAGCAAGAGAAAGCTCCTAACTTGAAGCATTCTTCATTCTTTAACAAAAAGGCAGTGTTTTTTTCCATTATTTGCTCCTTAACAACAAAACATTTAGAGTCTTTACTGCCTACTGCAGAGCGTTAATTTTTAATGGGAGAAGCTACACGCTGCTTGATTTCTTTAGCGAATGAAGCAGCCAACCAATTGTGCATCACCTATAACTCCAGAACAGCAGTTTCAGCAAGGAGTCTTTACAGCTCAGAGCATCCTTGAGGGCTAAAGATGTCAAGCAGTTTAAATGCCAATGAAATCAAGAAGACACCAGGCTCAGATGTGTTAGGTAAAAAGGACAGGAAAATGGAGACCTCTACTGAGAACAAAAAACTTTGCTCTGCATTAAGAAATAAGGACCCACTTAAGACAACTGTAAAGCATTCACTTGGTGAAATGGGGAGAGGAATAAGCAGCAAATTTTGTGATGAAAAATGAGTGAAAAATGGGCCGGAGGGCATGTGAGAGAGTCCATCTCTCCCTCTGCCCTAAAGCAGGATTAACTGTACCTGAGATGTTCCTGACACATGCCTAGCCTAGCCCATCCAGTTTGAGGTTTGATGACAGAGACCCTAGAATGACCCTAAGCAATTTATTCTGAGACTTAATAATTAGAAAGTTTTTTTCCAGTAATTCTCCAGAGCACTCAAACTCAATGTAACTGTGCCCGTTACCTATCTGATAAAAGTCTCAGGCATCCATGTAATACAGGACTTCCCACCCCTCAGAGCTAGCGCTCACTTGCTAAAATTGTTAGGCCACACTGCTTTCAGGACTGCCTGTGCTTAGGCATCCTCCTTATCTAGAAAGGACCTTTCTTCATGGGGCACGGGCCCTTCTAAGAAGGAGCATGTGGCTCCAGCCCTTGCAAGAAGTACGGTGCAGAGGTATCTGCATCTCAGCAGCTCCCTCAGAAACTGGACAACAACCCTCAAAATGTACAGATCACATTCAAAAGATCAAGATTTCAGTGGATAATCCAAGCTATATTGCTGCAAAGGCTCTTTCTTTTTTTTTTTTCTTTTTGTTTTTAGCAGTTTTTTCAACTTTCCAATGTGCTGTGAAGCTGGATTGAAATTTAATATCCATTTAAGCCATTGCCGGAATAGGAATATTTCTGCTTTTGTGTCTTTAAAAATATCTCCTGGAATGAAACCACGGATGCCAAGTTTCAAGGTTGAGTGAATTTTTATAGCAAAATTATAAATCCCTGAAAATGGAGAATAAAATGGAGAGTGTTTAATAAACCTTAACTGAAACACTGCTATCAGATTCCCCTTTACAAATTTTGATAGAAATGTATCTTCCCTAAGATCATCCTATCTGTGAGTACAGCAGTCAGCACTGGCATCATTCTGCTGGTGCTCAGTATTTAAAAGTAGAGTATTTGAAATATACTGGAGAGTGCATAAGACCTAGCAATAGCACAGTGGCTCTCCTGTAGGCAGAAATATAATAAAACACAGGCAAATTTTTCCCTAGCCCACTTCCTTGCCTCTGTGGTTGCTGAAAATTCAGCGCTGCCTTGGGGGATGAACCTTTTCCCATTATTAGCTGGGTGTTGGTGCTCTAGACAAGCATGCATGGACAAGGCTCCTGCAGCCTTGGTGGTCCGGTACAGTCCTGAGAAGCACTGCTGATGGTGCCCCCACCCAGTGAGCATCTCTCTAGACCTATCCTGGGGACATCAAGGTCTCATCCAGTTGATGTTACAGTGAGAGAAGAGGGTACTAACACTGGTATTAAGCAGGTAAGCTTTGAGTAACACCCTGGGAGGAGAAGGGGTCATGTGCAGTTTAATTTCTTTTAAGTGACACTTGCCTGGAGGTAATGGTTAACACCAACCGGGATATGCCAATCTGAAATTATGAAAGATACGTTTTGTAATTGCACATGCTGACTTCAGGGGCATTTATGGTTGGCTTTGGTCCACTTTCTCCCCAGAATTTAGTACTTCAAAGGTAAGCATCAACAAAATGTGTCTTGATGCTCATAAGTAATGAAAAAGGACACCAGCTCAGGTCCCAATAAAGGGCTGTAGCCCAAGTCAGTCCTTGGGGGAAGCCATGGTTTGGTAGCTAAACAATGGCAGCGATAAATTTGCTCCTAAACTGGCACACGGTGCTCTGCTGCTACTCCACCTACAGTTATTTCAAACACTGGTCGTTCTTCAAGATTCCTAGGAACACCATCAGATGCTACTCAACAACTCTGGAACAGAGGTATTAGTCTGCTACCCCTTTAATGCACTAAGAAATCTTCCCTGCAGAGGGATCTATCTTTTTTTTTTTAAAAAAAAACTTCTGCTCATTTTTTCTATGCTAGGTCAAACTGTGCTCTGTTCCACTATTTTGGTTTAGCTGAGCATGTGTAAGTATACCCTTTTATAACATTTACACTAATTTTTCTGTATTCCCTCTTTGCTCAAGCCATCTTCAGATCAGTCCCCCTCAATTCTACGGAAGGGATATGCTTATTTGAGAAAAAAACCCTCTACCTTTTTTGGTCTGTCCCTATTTTTAGCTTCGGGCCATGAGCAAACGAAAGCATATACTGACAGAAGTGTAATATGCAAGATAGAACAACTTCAGTGAAGGCTCCTTAATGGAAATGGCAACTTCTATTGATTTCCTAAACACAGAGGTTGTGCCCTTCACCTCTATGACAAATCAGTTAGTAAAGACTTGGGACTCAAGGGAAACTCCTCGGTATGTAAACATGAACTTGTGGTTTACTATTAACACAATATACTCTCCAACTTCTTCCACAGTGAAGTCTGGGAAAATACAGGAGGAGTCTTGCAAGGTGGCAAAGATATTCACAGTAAGAAATAAGTCACTAATATAAATGAAATTGAATTCAACAGGCAAAAGAAACAGTGGGCAGATAAGAATACCAAAAAACTGTGGTTGGCCTTTGAATTACCGTTAAATTTCTAATCAAAGGAAAAAAAAAAGCCAAACCAATTACTTCTTAGTTGTAATATAAGACATAGAGTAATAAAGAAAAATAACTGTTATTTATCTTCTGATAACAGTAAATTGCACTTAATGCAATTAAAATTAGTGTAAGAACTCAGTTTGACAAGGACAAACATCTTTATCATTAATGGCTGTCATGATAGAAGAGACAAATAATATTTTTCCAAAATATAAAATGAGGTTAAGAAGCTCCTCACTATTTGGTAATACATTTTATGCTTTTAATACAAGGAATATTCCACCTAGTAGCAAAGCGTCTTGCCCCTGAAGCATAGTTCCTTCATAACCAATGTTTTTACAGGCCTTACCGAGGATGGGGAACACAGACATCACAGGAGATGGTTGTGGCCCCTCTCCTCTCACTACTGACAGTAAAAGCAGCATAAATAAAACCACTCACTGGCCTGGTTGTACCAGCAGAAAGATCAGACAGACAGCTTAGATCAATAACACTGAGAACAGAATAACTTATTTTGTCCTTGAAACAAAAGCAACTTCCTTACACCCCTTAAGTTAATAACGCTTTATTTTGTCCCCAGCTGTTAAGTTTATAGAAATTAAAAGTCATGACTATTTGTCTTTTGCCAGCATGAATTTAAAAGTGCCTTTAAAAAATCTCATTATCATTTTTTTTTTTTTTAATACAAAACAGATTACATCCTGCCTGCACTAGTAAAGTGCACATAAATTTTTAAAACCAATTTATCTTAAAAATTTTCTTTCCTCTTTTATTTGAACACATCACACAAAACACTTCAAGTATTTTTTAGATAACACAATTCTAAGACGGCGATGCATTAGTGTGTCTGGGGTCTTTCTGTTTTACAACATTATTTCCAGACCATCAGAAGGCACCTTTTATGAAGTGGAGTGATCTCATATAAAACAATTATATTACCACGAAATTTTAGTCTAATGTTCAACCTGAATTTTAAGATTGGAACTAGAGGATTCATTCACAGGTAACAGAAGAGGGTAAAAATAATTTCCTTGTGTAAGAAGAGTTGGAAACATCCGACAAATCATCTGCAAGGGGCTTGCATGGATCCTCTGCACAATTATTTGTGAAATCAGCCGTCCTGCAACACCACATCTGTGGGACCACCACCAGTTTCCCACACTGACACCATTTATAGCCGATAGTACAGTTACTCCATCAATGATCAGTCATTTTGGAGGTGCAAGCCATCCTTTTTGAGGTACTAGGAGATGAGGGTGACCATAATTCTCACCAAGAGTCTTTAAGAGTGATGGGAAGAGACACTAGATTTCCAGCTCTGTGGGCAATTGTTTCTCTGGAGAACAGCCCTTCCTCTGCAGAGACATTGCTCAACAATGCTTGGGGATGGTCAGGAGATACTGGCTGAACAAACACTTCCAGTGAAAAACTACACTGTACTTGGAGCTGGCAGAGATATTTATAGTCAATTGTGTTTGAATGGCTGTAATAGCTGAGGTTCTACTTTTATTCTACTAGACGGCTCCTAAAAAATCAAGGCAAGGACACTTGTGGAGCAGGAAAACTCCCACTGCCACTTTTCATGCAGCATTGCTGTCTCTTTGGCACTGATGACAGCCTTTTCACAAGTACCACAGCCACTTTACAGAGAGAACAAGACATGAGTATCTGTCATGACATGAGTGCACAAAAGAACAGAATAAAAGGTACCTTATACAAGTCTGAGTCACTTACTCTTAAGACATATCAAAATCATGAATCTCTCCTATTCTTTCATTTGCTTTCACTCCTACCTAAGGAAGGTTTTTGAGTACACTTTCATTTTAGCTAATAAAGTGTTCACCAGTAATATATTTACAAGAAATAGTATTATTGTCCTCTTTGAGTGAAACAGGCGCTGACTATCTAGGAACAGTCAGTGAATAACTGGGCCCAGTAAAGGAGAAAGGAAAATGTTCTTGTATATTTGTGTGGATTCTAAATGTGTTGTCTTATTCCTGCACGTTTGCTAGTCTCGGAGCAGAAGTGGTCAGAAACAAGAGTATGTCATTATCTTTTTTACGAATCTCGGAAATAGATTGTGTCAAGAAACAACCCTAATCATCAAGTAACATGCAGAGGAAACAGTTCTTCACCCACAGCAGGTTCCTGCTGCAGTACTACAACCATGGCGTTTCTGCTCGTGCTTGGACATCCACTCCTATACTAGGAAAAAGAATTTGGAAACAACAGAATAACCCATGAAACATTCAGAACAAAGCCATTGACCAGACTTTTCTGGTTTGGCCAGGGTGCTTAGCTGGCCAGAAAGTAGAAATTCATTTTACTTAAAAAACCCCCAAACAGTTTAATTAAAAAAATCACCATAAACTATAAAGAAACATAATTCCCTGTGTTCCCCAGTAAGAGTTTCCAGAAAAAGATAAAGACTCCATCTAAGCATGGCTGAAATTGCTGTCCTGGGGAAAAATTCTTGCACATTCCCTTCCCTCCAGCAGACAGGCAGTGACAGTAACGTTATGGTCCTTCAGGAGAGCCTTCAGGGATACAGCAGAGAAAACTCCTCATTTTCTTTTCCACGTGAATTTGCATTAAGCTGACATTTTTCATCATGGGCATTTTCAGACGTGGGAAGAAAGATATTTTCCTTTGGAAAGTCATTTGCCAGAAAATTCCTGCTACCTAAAGTAGTAGGAATTTCAGATTCCTGCTTTCTCTTTAGTAGTGCTGCCTTTGGAAGTGCAGGCGTGAGAAGACATTTATGACATCTCTGCAGGTGTACAGTCTTTACTACGATTACATTCCTATGCTTTACAATACATACTTCAGAAAACGAACAATTGGAAATAGCGGATGTAAAATTTCAACTTCAGGTTGTTAAACCTTTCTTTATCACCAAAGGGCCGAAAGGACTCCGGTTTGAAGGAACCAAAAGGCAAAGCAGTTCCTTACACCTTCTTCTCAAACTGGGTGCAATTAGCAACATTTTGGCGAGCATTGACTCTTCTGTATTGCTGCACGCTAAACCGGGAGCGAACATCCCACGATGAGCCCCAGGAGGCCACCTGACTCAGAGACGCATCTCTGAATCACAGTCACCTACTCCCTGTGGGAGGGAAAGGGTAGTGATTTACCTATAACAGGACTAAATTATTACCTCCCCGGACGCAGGTGCTGGCTCAGCTATTTTGGCCCAGTGAGTGGGAGGTCTGAGCCAAGGTGTTACCCAGCCCTTGGAGCTACCCACCATCTCCTGGTCTACTTACAGGGAGTAGAGGTTTTAGCAAGCTGCAGAATGGAAGATGGTTTATATACCCTCTTTCTACCTTCTCTAGACAGATGAAGACACAAACCAAACTACAAACTAACCCACGCTTATTTTCAAATTAAAGCTGTGTTTTTTAACACACAGCCATTGTGTGCTTCATACTGCGTGTTCTGTTCTGAAAGCCTTTCAGAAACCATCAACTGATAGCAGGAAGCTGAAAGTTAGCAAAAGGTGTGCCTTGTAGCATCCTGAAATTGCCAATATTTTTAAAAAAGAGAAAATTATTCTATTTTTGTACCCCGTGGCTTTCTATTGATGCCAAAAATAATCATAGTTCCGTCCTTATTCAAGAAAAACTGAGTTCAGGATAACTATCCTTGGTATGTATTGCAGGAAACCAAACACTGAATTACCTGTATTGTGTATCGAGCAATTCTGTGGTCTGGATAAGCCTATATCACTGAAGTGTTTGAGTGGAGTTCAGCAATAAAAGACCTGAGATATAAGAGTAAATGTTCAATGCAGCAAGAACCAATTATACAAACAAGCATTAAGGTTATAAACTAAAGTTCATTAGTTCAGCGTGCTTAGGAACCAGCAGCAAAAAACAAATGACAATGGCAATCATGAGCATAAACAGAAGTGTTTTAAATGGTAGCAAACTCCAGAAATAGGTACCTTTTTCTGAGCCAAGAAAACTCAATTTCCACTTGGCACAAAAGAATCAATTAGATACAGCACTTACTGGTCAGCTGAGAGTTGGATACACCTCTCCTCTCTTCTAACACTTCAGACTGTATACAAATCAATGGTCAAAGTAAATGCGATCATACAAGTTTGTGAGTTTGTCATAAAGCCATTAATTTCTGAAGTTTGTTGCATTGCATGGAACTTCCTCATAAAAAAAGAGATAGGTGTTGTCATAACTAGTGCCCGTTGCTTGAGAGAGGGGAAAGGAGCAGAAAATCAATAGGTTTACACTCAAAACTAATTGAGCTATTTCCCAACACTGCATGATTTGCACCAAGACAAGAAACCATTTAATGACTGAGATATTTTACCTCTAATCTAGGTACCTATGTGGCTTGAAAGAACATCTCATTTAAAGTCAACTTCAAATGATATGTATAGGCAGAGATAAGGGCTAAATATTGTTCCCACACACAGTGAAGTGGATGTTAGCAGTGCAAAGAACTCCAAAGGCCGTGAAAGCCAAGCTTTGCAGGAATTTCATCTGAGTCTAAGGAAAAAACGACCCTAAGTGGAACTGGCTTAAGTGCAAGGCTTGGTAGATGAACTAACCAATGTGTGGGATTTGGGCACTTCATTATCCTTACAAATTCTGGTATTACGCAGAAAGAGGACTTTAAAATGACTCAACCAACACATTAATTTAATGGAACTATGCTTCAGCTATTCTATAGTTCCTTGGAAAGAACAGCTTGAATAAAGTGATTTGAAAATGTAGCCTACTGTTAACATTTTTCTGCATTTCAGTTGTTCTTTAATACCTCATTTCAATACAGTCAGTAGAACAGAATCATAAAACAGCCAAGCTGCCATATTAACTCAGATTTCTGAACAGTATTACCCTAGTGAATAATACCATCCCTAATCTGATGTACAATAAACTCTCACCCACCTTTCCTCATTTCCCAGTCCTCTCCCCAACAATGGCTGTTCCTTTTTCTTTTTGCTTTACTTTTGCCTTCAGTTGTCTGCAATGTTCTTAATGAGCATAACAAAGAAACAGAAGAAACATGCAATTAACTTTTTCATCTCTTTTTAGACTGCAGCATAAGAAGAACACGAGTACTTTGATTGTTCCTGTACAAATGTTCCTACTGTTGGACACTCCAACACTTGCACAGATGTCAGGACAGACAAAATCAGATTATTCATTCCAGCAACTCCTGTGTTTTTTGGAAGTTATTTACAACATTAGTCCTTAATTCCTTCTAATTGAAGGCATCTGTCCCTATATCTGCCTCTTCCATCTGAGGAGCCTGTGTGCCCTTATGCAAGTCTTGCTATTTGGATTCCAATTCATCTTCTTGCTTGACGTTTTCCTAGCTGGAAACTGTATCTGTAAAGCACCTCCAGAAATGGAGGTGTGATGCTCGGTAGTACTTAATATCCTAGATAGGTTGAAGAATATTTAGCTTGCTTTTACAATAACCATCGCTGTGCAGTTAAATGGTGCCAAGCCACAAAGTGTATCATCTGAGCAATGGGCATCATCTGGGATGTGTCCATTTCATGACAAATATTGCAACTGCAAAAGCATCTATCACAGAATCTCAGGATAAGGCCAGAAAACATTTCTTAGCATGACGTCATCATTCTCACTCAGATCACAGAAACTTCTGAAATACTGAATTAACACCCCTCCCCCCAACCTGCAAACAAAAATTTTACACGTTCTTGAAAATGTCAAGATGTATGGAAAAGATTCACTCTATTTTTGTCCCAGGACCTACATTACAGGGCAAAGGACCAACTTTACGTGAGGCAGAAAGTGTATTCTAATAGCTAGAACTGAGAAAACTTTCCTGACAAAAGATATTTCACTTTGAAAATTGAATATATAACAAGTTAATGTTGTTTCCAGGAAAGATCCTCAACCAACCAACAGGTTCTTCAAGGAAAAAGGCTTTTTCTCAAGAAACATAATACCTTTGATTCAGTGATGGGAACTACAACATTTGTAACCTATGGTAAGCAACTCTACATCTTTCCCTGACTCAATTTTATTCTGTTCAGCTACTATGCTATTTAACTTTAGTGGTGTGGCTTCTTTCATATGTGTAACAGCATGATTGACTGGGGACAATCCTCTGAGACAGGGTAGAGGGAAAAAGGAAAATTGAAACTCTGTTCCAGGAGAAAGTAACAACGGGAAGAGAGTACCCGACTGTCGTATTTGGTCAGAGACAAGAGGTAGCTAATACAGAGAGCAGGAACAGGCGGAGACCAACACTGAGGGAAGATCAGAGTACGACTCCTGTGCTGATGGAAAGGTTTGAGTTTCCCCTAAGCTGCTTGCAGGTAATGGGCTCATCACTCTTCTCTGCGTGCTCCCATACAGACAGCAGCCACAGAGCTATATTCCCAGGGACACAGACAGTAACTGAAGCTCTGTCACCTTCTTTTCCATCTTTATCCTGTGCAGCAAAGTTATGATGATTCCCTATGGAGCCCAAGTTTACCCCAGACCTGCTGAAGCCATAGGCTTCTGCCATAACACCCTCTTTTCCCCCCCATAATAATAAGCAAAATAAGACATGCTGAAAGAAGGAAAAAAAGAAATCTGAGGTATGACCTGTATGATCTGATTCTCAGTGCTCTACCTGTACATTCTGCAAAATACACTGACCCGAGGACTGGTTATATGGCTAATAAAACTACTTGTTTTTTGTTTTAATCCAAATTATAGGAATACCTAGAAGCAGGAGAGGAGGAACAGGCTGTGCATATTAAACAGATATTTTGCAAAATGTAATGTCTATTTTAAAAGTGTGTTCCTAAATCTGAAGATAACTTCTCCAAGAGATTGAACTGGAAGATGAAAGGTAAAGCTCCTGTATTTGGGCAGAGCTGAACAACATCCATCACCACTCAAGCATGGAAATACAGAGTAAGGGCTTCAGCAGCTCACATCCCTGAAATCATTTATCTAATGATTCATCTTTGCCACAATAACTGTTGCAAAAATCAATTCTACAGCTTTCCTCCAGTCCTGGGCTTTGCATGGAAAAGTAATTATTTAAATTAATTATTTAGCAAGTACTTTCAAGAAGTTAAAATACAGCAGCTAGCTATACTGTTTATTTCACGATCATTTAATTTTCTTTAATATCAGTATCTCAGATACACAGATATATGATTAAAAATAAACAGTTGTAAGAAATGTCAATATAAATAGTAGACAATGAAGTACAGCTTTTCAGTTTATTAATATCTGTAGCTTAGGTGACTGCAGGTGCACCTTAATGAATTACATGACTAGTAAAATACAATTAAACGCAGCTGCATATGTTTACAAAACTGCAGAACCAAATTACAGGTATCAGTAGCGCCCATAATTCATCCATAATTGACAATTTTCATATTACCAGAATAAGGAATCAAGTCATGCAGATGATTACTGCATTTGCCTTTGAGCACTGGAGACCTAGGTTCATTTCCTATGCAGCACCACAAATGAAACAAATTACATGCTTTCAGGTTAAGACAGACCTGAAAGCAAAAGCACCCCTGAATGACAGCCAAAACCCCAAATCATTCAGGTTCTATTTACTGTCAATAAAAGTTCATGAATGGCTGATAGTTGACACAACTTAAACATATTGTTAATAAAGCAGTCTTCTTTACATAAGAATCACCACCTCTCTGCTGCAGAACTGGGTTCTGACCCCAGTTATCCAGCAGGTGGATTTTCTGGCTTCAAGGACATGACAAGGACATAACAGAGAGCAGAATTAGTGCCAAAGATTTTCGTTTTCTTCTGTCTCCCCTTTTACATGCAGCATAGTGATGTTCTCTTTTTTTGGCAGGACCTTTTCTATTGCAGTAACTGCTGTCTACATTTAATTTTAATTTTACCCACAGACCTCGTTAGGACCTCACACAGCACACGTTATTCAGACCTTGACTAGAGAAGCTCCTGAGAAGCCTGCTTTATGGCTCTGTGAGCAGGAGTTTAGACTGGATGATGTCTTCCAACTGAGGAGAACCCATAGCTCGACTCCCTGTTTCCCTAACTGCAACACTCCCTATAGCAATATATTAACAGAGCTATATGTTGTCCAGTCAGCAGCACACTGGATATGGGGATCAGGGACAGCTAGATTCCAGTATTGATCATTTTAGCTGGATGAAGAGTTGCTGGGCAGAAAATATCTTTTTGTGCACGCTGGCAGCTGAGCACTCTGTACAGAATGGTGTTCAGTTTTGGATACAAACTCAGACAGACCTCCTGTAACCTCCCATGGACCGTATCTCACCATGCTGCACACCTCAAACAGCCAGAGAACCACACAGACACCAGGGAACCTCTGCTAAGGCAGGATTTTGGTTGATGGCATCAAGAAAGTGCTCAAGAGCTCAAGATCTTTGTAGAAAGACTCCCCAAAAGCATGGACCAGGAAGCCTGACTCGACTTCGTCACGTGGTTGCCTGTTTCTAGAGCTCCAAGGTATTGCAAAGACACCACAAAGCTCCCTCACTTCACATGGGGGACAGCAGGGCAGAGAGTTAACAAGCAACAAGTTAATTATATTGAAGACTGTAAAAAAAAAAAAAAAACAAAAGCCTGTTAAACGAATAAATCTGCTGTGTCTCAGCTTAGCTTAATTCTATCATACATATACATACAGCAAACCCTCCTGACAAATGCCTGATAAAGAAAAAAGCCTAGTTAAAGGGACACTACTGATCCTGAAGTAAACCCAATCACAGTTTCTTCTCTTTTTTAATGCAATACATCCATTGTAGGCAATAGTTTTGATATGTAAGAAAAATAATTAAATGCAGCAGTCTTTGTTGCTGGTTTCATTTTGCTTTAAAATGGATGATAGCCAGTTCACATTTTTGAAAGCAAAAAATATTTTCTGGAAATCAAGAAAGGAAAAGAATTAATTTCAAATATTTTTTGATGGCACACTGGCTGATCTTATCTTTTTATTATACTAAGCAGTTATATTCAAATCCGCCAAAGTATTTCAGCACCAAGTCCCCGCAGATTTCTGCAAGAAGCAGGTGCCTAAAATAGACTAGAGGTTGGTGACAGGATCTGAGGCTTCCAGGACTGCCTTCTTCCAGTGTTATTCAGAGATGGTTTCCAGGGTGTTGGGTCAAGGGCAAGGTTGTCTCCTACTCCACTCAGTGATGACTGCGTTCCCCAAAACAGGAACACAGGAGTGCTTGAGGCAGGGATGGTGGTGCACCTCATGGAGGAGCAGTGCGACGCCTGCCTAACTTCAGACAGAGCCTTCTCTGTAGGTGTAGTGTCGGGCCATGCTCGACAGCAAACCTGCTGCCTGCCTACCCTCCTGACCGCACGTGCCTGGGCCAGCTCTGCAGGGGGCTAGCTGGCCAGCCAGCTGGGGAAATCAGAGCATGACCCGTGCTTTGCACGCACTCTGTGTTGCCATGCCTAAAAGACAGGCTCATCAATCTCTTCTTATGCCCTCTACTCTACAGTAGTGTCTTGGGACTTTTTGAAGAAGGGAGAAGAAAACCTGAGTGGAAACTTTGCTCAGAGGCAGCGTGGCAACCGCAGATGCCATACATGCAGTAACCACTGCAATCGATACAGCTATTCTAGGTGCATTGCTCTAAGTCTTCATAAAGCTAGGGTCCCAAATGCTCAGAGGGATGGAAGAAGGGAGGAAGGATAAAGGAAAGAATAAAAAGGAGACAAATTAAGAAAAGGGTTAGTAACACCCAAGGTGCCAAGCAGCTACCACATGTAAGCTATGTCTTCCAACTAGGGAATTAACAGACTATGATTTATCTTTCCGGAAATACTTGACTCCACAAAAAAAAAAAAAAAAAAAAAAAGTGTTTATTTTATGGCTCTTTCAGTATTTATCTTACCAACTGGAAAATCTTAGCTGGCTGCACTGTGTGCAGGAACAGTACCCAGAAAACCACTGCTATGACTTCCCTCTGCGAAATTATTGTGGGTGAGATGTAGCAAGCCTAAATTTCCAAAGACAAAGATAAAAACCAATTCCCTGAGATCATCTGTTTGAAAGTGTCTTTCCTGGATTTAAAGTATAAGTTATCAGTAGGATTTTATTTTAAAAGAACGGAAGGACAATTTTGCAAATTTATACTGACAAGTAGGTGTTTGTTATCGCTTAGATTTTGTAAAATGCCATAGTTTTATTTTTGGTTGTTTTATGGGTTCTATTACTGAAAGAAGTCATGGCCACTTCTCTACATAACCAAACTGATGATCTCTTCTGGTTTGTAGGTGGGGAACTTGAGATCATGAAATGCCAACTCCCATAAAGGTGCTCAACTCCTTCAGCTCTGTTGTTACTTGTTAGAATTTGAGATGAGGAATGAGTGGATAACACTATGGGCTGAGGAACCTGTAATTCTCAGCACAAGGTACTTGGAGAGCTTTCATATTGTTAAATCCTACTGTGCTCATTTGGTATCTGAGTATGCCCCACTGATTCTGAACATAGAACAAGGATATTGCAATGTTCTTAGCAGCAAAAATTGTTTATCAGTCTAAAACCACATTTCTTTTATGATTTTGGAGGTAGGAAAATAATATCTTTCCAGTCTAATACATCTCAAATACCTCCAAACTGGACAGTCACACATGTGAAGACTGTAGGTTTCCATTCTTGGCTCAGCAAAGCTTTCTGCAATGTTTTTGCCAAAACACCTATTTGTACCTCATCTTACAGCACAGAAATGCTGTGTGACACTATGTGCCATCAGCATCCCTTTCTTGCATACTCATGGCTGGAAAAACTGTCGCTGGTGTGGCCAGCTTTCCCTGTGTGGTCTAATAGTTTCAGTGTTCTTTGCTCAAATGGTGTTCATCGTCACCATGGTCACTTGCCAACAACCATGTTCATCAAAGATTGTTATCCTCTGGGAAATCCCAGAATACCAGTTAAGACCATTTTGAAAATTAGGAGGAGGAAAAAATTACAGCTGGGCAGGAAGAAGCCCACCATGACACAAAATGTCACCATCCACAATCTTTAAGACTGTAACCTTGAGGAGACGTTGTCCTTTCTGCAGAGTCATTCCTCTAGAGGAGGTATGGGCCACATGAGAGCCTGGTACATACTACCTACATAGGCTTCCTCTGAGGTTAGATTTAGCATCCCTCTTGACCTCCATACATCGGTTAGGTTTGCTAGCGACTCACAGCGAGTAAGAAGAGTCCAGATCTATCCCCTACAGGGCCACAGAGGAAGGAGCTTCACATGGACACCACCCCAAGAAGATCCTCACCAGGATTTCAAGACTCAGTGAAGAAGACATGATTGAAAGCTATTGTGAGCCTCTATCCACACAATCCTCCCACTCCTCTGCCCCCCAAAGAAAGACGGAATCGTAATACATCCCAGCCTTAGCAGGAGCTACTTATATCCTGTAGTAGGAGGCTTTACCAGCTTCGCTTAGTTTCTAAGTGATATAACACAAATCTGTCACCACAGATGGTCTAGCTGATAGCATCTGTGGCTGAAGTGCCGAGAAAGGAAGCCATGCTTCTTACCACTGTGTATAAAAAGAAAACTCTCCTGCAGTAATATTTCACCACTGACAGCATAGCATCTTGGTTAAAAAAAGAAACACTCATGTATCCTAATATTCTGCCTTCCTAAATAATAAAATCAATCTCTATGTTAGCAGCCTGTCAAGTCAATATTTCCCCTATAAAGCTAACTTATATTCCGATTCTATATCCAGGATAATGTCTAATGGGAGGATAATCAACACATTACAGAGACCTGATTTTGTCTATGTTACAAAGATTCCTCTGTCTTCATTAACTAAAAAGGAGGCAGCTTGCAGGACTATTTTTCAACTCTGACTTCACAGCATACACTATTCCTTTTGCTATTATTTTGTAAAGGTTTAACTTGCACGCACAGATACATGTGGAATCCACCTCATTAATTTCTCCTCCATATCCATAACCACAACCATGTAATTTACCCCACATCCACAACTACATTGCCCGTCCATAACATATTTCCCTGAGATTTATTTCAACATACCAACATAATGGTATACACCTTCCTCAGCATGCTCAAATGGTCATTTTTAGGAAGGAGGGAAGTCCCTAAAGTTATCAAAACACTGTTTTTTCATTTTCACTAAATGTGGAATGCATCTTCACCAATTCATTTTATCCAAGCCACAGGAGTGCCTGGGCATTGCTCTTTTCTGGAAGTAAAAAAAGCTTTTCTGGAAGTAAAAATGTCTTGGCGTAGAAGTCCATTATTTCACTTCCCCTCAAAGATATAAGCAAAGGCTCTTTCCCTCAGAAAAGATTGCACAAGTGTAAATTCAGCGTGACCTGAAGCTCCAGCCCAGCAAGTAAAATTTCTTCACTAGATATTACATATATATTTATAACTCAAAATTATGAGCCTACAAGATAAATGTCATGGCTCCTTTCACATTCTAATAGACACTTGAAAATTAGGATTGGTTTTAAGTGCTTAA
This sequence comes from Gorsachius magnificus, assembly GCA_034008185.1. Taxonomy (NCBI): domain Eukaryota; kingdom Metazoa; phylum Chordata; class Aves; order Pelecaniformes; family Ardeidae; genus Gorsachius; species Gorsachius magnificus. The sequence goes on from CM067090.1 coordinate 6,636,791, forward strand.
TAAAGGAAAAAATTTCACTTATGTGCTACCTAAATCTAGGCATAGGATACAAATATAACAAAACATATGTAGACAGCAGACTTTGCAGTTACATTGTGATGGAGATTAAACAAACATACCCTGAAAAAAACATTAAGATGTAATCTACTCCTATACCTTCCATAGCCAGAAAAGTAATTTGACAGGAGCATGTGTTAGGTTTACACTTAACAGGCAATTTTAAGTTTAGAGGATATTAACACATACAAAGCCCTGCTTTCAGGTTTTTTTGGTTTTTTTTTAAAGACACAATGTTGTAATCTGGACTCCTGATAAATTAGGTTTTCCCATCTAGTCTGGTGCCCTGGTGTCATTAATTTGTAATAAGGGCTGGGATGCTCTGATTTGAGGATAGACCTAATACCTGGTTAGCTAGATGTTAACTGTGACAGCAAGATGACATGGTATCATACAAAACTGGTTTTAGCCACCTTGTTTATGGCATCTCTTGCTAGTTGAACAACTGACAGATGCACTTGCCATATTATGTCAAGTAATATCACCTTTCAAGTAGCTGTATGTTTCAAATGTGAACAGCTTTAATGGAAAAGAAAGGAAAACTAACCCAAAGAAACCTATAGAACAGGTGGGGTATATTATCATCTGAGAGTGAGGTAGATAAGGCAACCTTTCCTCTTTTGGCCTCCAGCCATGGAAATTATGCCCTGTTCTCCTCCTCCCTTGTGCCTTGGCTCTTGTTTTCACACACAATAATTTCTTCATCATTTGGATAACCACATCCTGGGATCAGCTGAAATCAGGAAGTATAATTCCCGTAATACAGCGGGGCACAAGACTAGTTCAGGTGGAAGAGGTTTTGACTAGAAGGATTTATGTCAGGAAAGTTGCTGGAAGGTCTCTAAAGATATTCTTTCATAAGCAATAATGACACAAAATTACTGAGAAGAATGTTAAAGCGGCAAAGTCAAGTCCTTAGAAAGCAGGATGCAATCTGCTGTCAGGTCTAGTCCTACAACATTAATCCTGTGCACAAGTTGTACCTAACACCATGCTCCCCAGGACCCTGCCCGAATCAGTATGTAGTTCAGCCCGTGATGCAGAGCGTGCAATGTTTATTACTCCCTTCAGCATTCAATGTGTGGTCCCTCTGCTTCACTCTTCACTCAAAATCCAAATCCAGCAATAAATGAAACAATAAACTTGCTGAATTTCCCACCAAAGAATACTTCATTCGCTATCCTACTTACACAAGCAAAGAGATGGGTGTCCTGAGGAAAATAGAAGCACTGAAGGAGCCCTGCCTCAGGGAGAGAAGCAAGCTCAGGAGACTCATGGAGAAGATGTCACTTTGTCTAAAATCTTCATGGGGATGGACAAATGGGATAAATGGATGTTTTAAGACTTAGCTGTAATAAAAAAACCCATCATCAATCATTTTATTGCTGCTGCAAAAAGATTTTTCTCTTTGCCGTGTGGGGAAACTGATCCTGGCTGAAACTGAAATGCATTGCCCGTGGAAATTCTGCACTCTCAGCAACAGCGTTCCCTGGGTGGCAGCGAGGATCCCACTTGCTGTCCCAGCTTTCTCTGGTGGTCCACAAGACATCAGGAAGTATTGTACTTTGGTCTGTGGACCCATATGAAGACATAAAATGTAGAAGTTCAGTTTGTTATTGGGTTTTGTTTGGGTTTTTTTGTTTGTTTGTTTGTTTGTTTGGGGGTTTTTTATTATCACCAAAAGTTTAGGAATAAGGCTAATATTGTGGAGAACCCTCTGTAATTTTTCATTTGTTGGACAAAAGACTGGCACAACCAGTGATGAATGGTACCAAATCACACCCGTTTTTACCCATTAAGTATAGATATGAATTCACTAATTAGAGGATACTTGGTGAGTTTAGATACTTCTCAATTAAACAGAATGGTCCAAGTTTCTGTGATAAATATAAAGTATTTTTTATTTTTTATTCTCCCTGTAGAGTGACATCTGTCATTTTCAGCAGGAAGCCATGGCTATTTGTTTCTCAAAGATAGCTTTTTGGAATTAATTACTCTGGTGTTAGTCTAAGTGACAAAACAGGTAGTGCAGAACAGAGGGTAACAAGAAATTTTGTCTCATGGCTTTTTAGAGTCAAATTATTCTCCCAGCCTGACTGACAGTATACCATTTAATCACTATTACAGCCAAGGCATATTAAAAAAAAAAATCCTAGTTTTTTCACTGCTAGTTATGTTTATTTCATCTTTTTAATTGCTGGCTTAATTTTTTAATGCCAACAAAAGACAATCAAATTGATGTTGTAACTGTTCAAGCCAAATATATATATAATGAAAACTTAATAAGATGCCTCCTGTTTAAGATTCCGTTAGAGTTTCTTCCATCTGATGGCACCGTATCAAACATGACAGCTGTTCTTCAGTGCCTGATGTCCAGCCCACCTGAGGTTCCGCTGCTACATCTCGTGAGTTTGTGCATTGTTTTGGTGATAGTCAGAACTGGCAGACAGTTAAAATCTCCACTGTAACGTTAATTATTAAGCTGTTTCCCAAGATGTCAGAGCTAAGATGGCATTTGCAAAATGGCTGTCAACATTTTGACTGAAAAATACTAGTTTAGCTTTATTAACCACTCTCTGCACTTTGATTGTCAGAAAACAGCTGAAGGCAATTCTTTATAGTGTACCGGCAAACTTATGGATGCTGCCCGATGAGCCCTCTTTTTGATGAGCCCTCTTTTCGACACTGAGAGTTGCAAAGAAAAGAAGAAAACTGAGCAGCACCTGCTGACATGCATGAGCGTTGTGGCTCAGGGTACAGCCATAAATCAGGTTAAATGAGAAAGCTGGTTTATTATGTTCTCATCCTCCAGCAAACTCTTCCCACCTTCTGCCATGGTTTGTTGCCATCTTAGTTCTGCAGATAAAACTCTTTATTGGGTCATAATATAGACTGGATCTCTAAAAGCAGCGTGTGTCTCGGGGAGGATGAGAGCAGCATGTAACCAGAGGGGTGAGCAGCCACAGAAGGCAAAACTCAGGGCCAGTGTCAGTCATCCTGGATTTGCTAAAAAACCAGCTAAACATCATTAGCATTTGATGATCTTCACAAGAGCGAGCAGTGATTTTAAAATGAGACATAACCTGCAAAAACCTTAAAAATGACAAAACAGTTCTCACTTAAGATGTCGTCCTGCTGAAACCAGTTAGATAACATCTTTTGTATGCCACATTACATGGGCTTTCAGGTGAAACAAATGTAACCCAGCCCTATATATCAGTTTTAAAAAGCCATGTGTGAAATCCTGCCAGCAAAACTGTCACATCACCAGGACAGGTAAACTCATCTGCCAGGGTTTCCATATTCATGTGTTCAGCAGAAAGGAGAGGGCCCCATTTCACCCTATTAGCCTTTAAAACGTGGCACAGCATAGAGACCTGAACACAAAATACCATGTCCAGCGTACAACAATAATCCCGCGTTTGGAGATGAATCAAGGAAAAAAACCTTCCCAAAGGATGTATTATTTCAGAAGATAGCGGCCTCCAACAATAGAAAATGATAAAGAGAAAATGATTTCTTATGAAACCCTTGCTCTTGGAGTTTTGTTAGAAAGAGCAGTTGCCATACTAAAACAAAAAGAGAAAATTATTCTGAAGTAATTGGTTGATTTTCCTGACTATTGTGTTGCTGACAACAGATGTGTTTTCTAGTCTCTGGGAAAAAATTAGAAAAATCCCTGTTTTTAGGAGTAGAACTGAATGTGGAGGTATCACCAGTGATCTGTGAGAGGAGGCCAATATGAGAGAATATCCAGCCATGGATTATTTTGCTCCCTTTACTTCTTAGTAAGAGGGTACAAACCAAAGCGAGCAGCTAGCAGGCCCTGAGCTTCTGAGGCCCTCTGACAAGGATGCAGTTGGGAGGACAGGAGAAGTAGGACAATTAATTGCCAGACTGAAAGCAGACTGTGACTGGAAAAAAAGAGGGAAGAGGCAAGTTTGTGTTAAGGAACTGTCAGAGTGGATGTGGGATGAGTGAGCAAGTCAGTGTTGATGTCTCAGAGGCTCAGGAAGGGGATGCAGAAAGACAAGGCAGTGAATTTATTTTTAACGGTATACGGGTGGGTTTTTTTTCTTTTTCCTCTCCTAGGACAGAGAAAAGGTGGGGATGTGAGCAGAAGAAAGGATGTCTTTGGCAAAATCCTGTGTGCTTCTGCTTGTGTCTGATTCTTTTCCTGTCTCTCCTTTTTAGGGTGAAAAAAATTAAAACATACATCCTAATAAGTCATTTTTTAAAAATAGGTGAAGATACAAGACTTATTTGAAGCAGTTGCCATGGAGAAGCTGTTCAACTGAAGAATAATTACTAGGGCAAAATCACATACAATATGGGGATTGATCCTTCAGCTTTTACCCATGCAAAACTCCCACTGAAGTCAACTTGTTATCACACATTTTTAGCAAGCCGGGAAAAGAAAAAGAACTCATACTTCACTCCTACTAAAAGAAAAAAAAAAATTGTTTGCGTAACATGGCAGAGAGGACAGACTTTTTCAGCAAAAGTCTTTTCTAAAGAACACTCTGCAAGCCACCTTGTAGCACAGGTGGGATGTTTTCTCTCTTAGGATCAAAGAAGCTAATTAATGAGCTGTAGTTTTTAAGTGCATGGTATGCTCTTTCCCATACTATCAGAAATATTGCAGAATGTGTACTTAAAATAAAATGAGGTCCCTCTTTTTTATTTAATCAAAAATAATAATTGCAAATCCAAAGAGAAACATTTTTAGGCAGGTTCCAGCTGGCTATTGATGCTGACTTGCAGAAAGAAGCAACATTTCTTTTTCCTGAACACACATAACTCCAAAATTAGTTTTCAAATTCATATAACAGTGGTTACATAAAGACTCCTAATGCTTTTAAACAGCACCTTGCACAGAAACTCCAGCAAATTAATTCCCCCCTCACCTGCATTACCTCCTCTCCTCTTTAACTTACCCAGCCTCAAAGCAAAGCTCCAAGTATGAGAGTATTCTCCTCCCAGCCCCGAGGGCAACACTCACTGACCATGCTGCCTTTACATTTCTTAAAAGACTCCCATGCCTCAGTTCTTGGATAGTACACTATAACATCACCTCCCTGAAAACACACGTCACTCCATCCCTTTTCAGAATCTGTGGTACCAGAAGTCACATGTGCCCGCTAGATACCTCCTTTCTATTATTCTGCAGAATAGTGGGATAACAGCTACCATACAGTCGGCTGAAGCACAGCCCATGGACAAAAGAATCCCACTGGGCCATGCGACACAGCCTGCCTAGTCTTACCATGGTGCTGGGATATAAATCCATGTGGCTGTGGGTATGGAAGTTGATGGGATGCCCCTTTGTGGCCAGCTTGCTGGGACCTGGCACAGCCTGAGCTTCAGCGCTCTGGTAAGGGTGAATGTACCTGCCAAAATTTGCTCCCTTTTACCCAAAGCATGTCACAGTGGAAACACAATAAACAAGAAGTAACTCTCATCCTGGAAAACATGGGGTATTTATACTGGTACAATTAGAGCTGTATAATTACACTGGTGTAATTACACCAGTAAATTTCCCCATGTGGAAAAGCCCTTAAGCCCCTTGACTCCAGTCACTGCCAAATATCCACAAACTCTCAATGGCCTCTTCCCAAAGCAGCAATTACCATTTATGAAACGTCTCTGAAAAATAAGGACAATACTTGGAGAGGTGATGATCTTAAAACCATTCAAATGGATCTTTCTGCTGTGTTTTCTTCTATTAAACAGATGACACAAGGACTGGGTTGTGGTATACACCCTGTGATCATAACATACCCCATGGGCCTATTTCTCTGCTCCAATATCCATTTCAGAGGAATAATAAAGTCATTACAAATTGGGATCGGGTTTAAACGACCCATGGTCCTCATCCTGCAATCTAATCCTAAAAGTGTGGGGTTCCCAGCAGTGATATGAAACCCAGCATTACCAACTGTAGGGCTGTTAGGAAGTCAGGCCTGACCCAGCAGCCGCGTAACCCAGGACTCCCAGCATCTTTCCTGTCTTCTGTATGGCAGATGCTTTCCCACAGTCTTAAGCAATTTAATGTTACGGGTATTATACTGATGGAAACCTTAAATAAACAAACAAACCCCACAACCCAGTAATAAGAACAAGACCATTTTTTCTTGAATTACCCTAATTAAAGCACCAGTTATTACCTCATACAGCAGTAAAGAGAGAGCACAATTAGAAAATTTAATTAATTAAGCTGAAGGCAATGATACTTATTTTAAAACCCTCGGTGCAGTTAGATTAGTAGACCAGCTCAGTGAAGCAGTAAATACTTCGTGCTAAAGGAGGCATCAAGCCCATTCATCGGACTCTGCAAGCGGACGGCTGGCTGGGGTAATCCGTCCCTCTGCAAACGAGCAAATGTCCTATAGGTGTCTTCTATATTCTCCTCACAACCAGAGTTATAGACAAAACAACAGTTGTCCTCTACGTCAAGCTGAGTGATGTGAGAAATAACCATCATTGGCTTGAGCTAGACAAGGCAAAGCTGAGGGTAGGGGTACAAATGTGTACTTTATCATTACAAATGAAGACATTGCATTCCATCGACAGCAATAAAAATCAGAGGTAAATCAGCCTGATTTATTTGATCACAGAGTGTTAAAGGCTGGGCTGCTGTCAGAGATGAGCCCTCAGCTGTACCCAGAAACTCAGTAAGACACTATTAGAGCTGCAGTGGGCCACTAAGGTTACAGAAAATCAGTAGTAGGATCATATCTAAGCTGAAAACTAATAGATAATAAGAGGTAAAAAAAAAAAACCCTACAGTCTTAATAAGCTACAGTTAAAATAAAGGAAATCAAACCACAGTGAGGAGGAACTAACAGCATTATTCACTGCTATCTTTATAAAATGTTGTAACGTTTGCACAGACACCGAGGAACCCATCCCAGCTTAAGCACCCAAATCGAGGTGGAAAAGATGGGGTAGGAGAGGTGTTGAGGAGGGTGTCTCGGTTAACATCCATGAGGTGGCTGCTCTGCCGATTCCACGCTCTTGCTAAAAGAAGGAAACCGCGAGGAATCCAACCAGAAAACCCATCACGATATTTACAAATTCTGTCCACTAAGAGGGGGAAGGTCCAGATGGTGCAAACTTCATTTAGAGATAGAAGAGAAAAAGCGTGGCACGACCAAGGCAGATGGCCGAGTTGGAAGGGAAATGCCTCTTTCAACTCAAAACAAACCAGTGGAAGAAGCAGGAGATAATGGCGGGGTTGTGAACTGAAGCACGGCCCTTGGAGCCTGTCCACATGCTCCCACATCTGGCTACCCAAGACCCACCAAGGATCAGTTAGCAAAACACCTTGGGTGGCTTCTTCAGCATTAAAAACGAGTTCATTTCCATGCTGCTTCCACCATGGTAGAGTGTAAGAGCAGTTTTGATGTAAACTGAAATAAGCTGTTATGAACAGAAATAGCTGCACATGCATTTATTTCATCTAGTTTGGGTAAAGTGGTGTAAGCCTGTTTGTCAGCCACCGCCCTGGAAAGAAGCTAGAGTGCCAGGAAAAAGGAGGAGAGGAGGAGGGTGAGTAAAGGAGGATGGTTATCACCGGCAGAGCAACCATCAGGGGAGAGGGATAGCCAGCGTAGGTAAAAGACAAGGGTTTGCCTTTAAGAGGACAGTAAGGGATGGGAACATGAGAAATAAAAGAGGCAAAGGATGGATACGAAGAAAGGCAAAAGAAGGGAAGGACCGAGCCCAGAGAAGCACTTGGTGTGCCAGAGACTTTGGAGGTATTGCTGGACGAGAGAAGGCGATTTGATTCACATGGCAGTTTTGCATGGCAGGCACTCAGAAATAGCAGGGATTAGCTCAAAAGGTGCAGAGGATTGGTGAAGCTCTCAAGTTCTGCACAGATCTGGGGTAAAAAAGCCTGATGCAGGAAACAGGCAGGGAGCAGCAGCCTATGACTGATTTTTTGGAACTGGCAATAGTACACACTCTTGTTGGCATAACTGAGAGTGCCAGAGACATGACATTACAATGCTAGCAAGATGGCATTTAGGAAAGCACTTTTCTATTTATAACATAGCTTTTTAATGAATATACACAATGAAAATAAAATGCATACATGCATTTAGTGTTATGGAAATAAGATTATTGAGAAATAGCATGAAAAATGAGTTGATAAGTTATGCACACTGAAGATATCCTGATTTTCATTCTCCCAAGATTTTCTGCTGACAAGTCTATAAAACTGAAAGACAAACAAACTTGAAATACTTCCGACAAATTCCCAGAAGGCCAAATAGCATATTTCTCAGAGCTGATATCTAGCTAATAGAGACAGAGAGAAAAGCAATTAAATAAAAAATTAAAAGCAAACTCATTCCTCAAATGACTCATTTCTCACTTAAAAGGAGTATCTTTCCTCTGCCTCCACTGCCCTTTAATAGCTCCTTCATGCCAACATTGCTTCAGGTCACTAAAGGATAACGGGCCCTTGTTCTTTTCAAGATCAGTTCTTGCCCGTTATCCCATGCAGAGAGCTTGGTGTCACCTTTTGCTGTACAAAGCTGACTCCTCCTTCAGCCAGAGCTTTTGATTTGTCCCCCCTCCCCAGGGACTATTTTTGACATCTTTCATCAAGGATTTCTTCTGTCAAAGAGCACTTGTTGGTGGTCCTGCATATCAGCTATTCCATTAGAGCGCAGAGCTATCTCAGGTTAATTTGTAGATGGCTACTTGTTTTTTGGGAAAGCCAAGGCACCCAAGGCTCGGCAGTGGGCTAGCTTCCCACTTCAGCATTATCTGTGCTGCAAACATTACGGCCGTACTAGCTGTGTCAAATGCACAGAGCAAAATTTGGTTTTGTGCTTATGCCTCCCCAAGGAACTTTAATGCTCAGAGATAATTAACCCGTGGACCTTCTGACATTATTTGCAGCAGAAATATGTTTTATATGTCCACATAGGCCCTATGAGCATAATAGTCGAGAGATGGCCCATTCTTGTAGCTGATGGACATCTGAAAATAACTTTCCATGACTGCTTCCACATAGCGGCCCTTTCCACTTGCGGTGAGGAGCTGTCTCCCACATCAGCGTTTAAGGTCTTTGTTCCACATCCTATTTGGAAACATGGTCAAAGTCCCAGTGTTATTGGATAAAGGAACATCGCATTGCTCCAGCACACAGTGGTCTTTTTCTTTGGAAATCTGGAAATAAAGGGAGCTGGGTACCAAGAATCCTATAAGAATGCCTGTTTCCGGAAGGATAAAAAAATCACGGGAACAGACACTTAGGTATTCCCATTTGATGAGACATTTCCATCGTTACTAGAGATGTCTTACGTTCTGATTATAGGGCAGAGAGAGGAAAATCTTGTAAAATGCTGATTTTACTGTTCTGCTAGATAACACAATAGGAAAAATAACAATTCAGATGTCAATCTTTGCTCTTTCTCTTTTTATTTCAGGACAATGAATTACTAAGAACTGGCACAAGCAAGCAACTGAGTGAATTAAGAGAATTAGGATCCTAATGACTACAACTGAACTACTCAACAGCCCCTAAAAATCAATGAAAGCATGGAAAAAAACTGAAAAAGAAACTGAGTTATGTGCTTCAAAACTCTTCTCCCCCCTCTTTCCTTTTAAATTGGGTTTAAAAGCTTGCTTTGTTAATTACTTGTATACCCATGCTTTTGAAAATCAAACTGGACCATGCCCTTGGCTTTCTGCCAAGCATGGAATTTTGGGTGTTAGGAGTTTTTAACAGCCAATATAGCAGAATGTGTAACAGGTTGGGGTTTGTTGGGTTTTTTTTTTTGGGGGGGGGGGGCGGGGGGATGTTGTTGCTGTTTTGGGGTGGTTTTTCTTAGCTTTTCAGCACCAAATAACTGTCCCATACTTATCTTCCTGTTAGGTATCAGAATGGCATAACGGGGGCTACTTGCAGGGGACTGCAGTAATGGGGGCTACAGCCAAGGACACGTGGCACTCTGCAGTCACGTATCAACCTCTGTATTTCTCAGACTGCATGAGGATCTGCCAATTGCAGCAGACAGTACCTTTTTTCAAAGGGTTTATCAAATAATGAAGCATCAATATTGTCAATATATATTTCACCAAGACAATTACAATTATGCATTTTTCTGAAACTCCCTTCCCCACTCCCACAGCATTTAAATAATTTATACAAGGAGTCGTGAAGTTCGAGACTTAATCCTGAACAGTCTTTCAAAACACAGTATTATAGCCCACAGCACTGTGAATAGAATTAGGCATACATATAAAGTCAGTTTAACACTTGGTCTCCACGTCAATCTAGTGCTGCAAAAATGCACAAATGTGACTATCATGGATAACAGAAGGCTTTTTTATATCCTTTTCTTGCTTGAAAAATAATATCTTTGAACTCACATGCATATAAATTTATTTCAGCAATATTTTGTCCTCAATTTAGCAAGATATTATTGAATCAAGTTGCACTGGATATTAAGGAGAATTCATGAGTGTTCACTAGATACAGCAAGGTCCAACTTCAGCTACTGGATCCATGAAAAAAATGCCCAAGGCCACTTGGAGCTATAGGCCGTACATGCAAACCCATCCTGTTACTGTGACAAGATTGAACTAATGGAAGATACAAAACCACATGGCATTCTTCTAGTTCAGAAAAATAAAACCAGATTAATTACTTAATAAAGAAGTAATGATTACATGATATGTAAATGAAAGTAGAGAAAGGGTTCCCAGAATCTTGTTACCCTGCAAGTCTCTGATTTCTGTCCTGGGGAATTTTGAGGAGAGGGACCAGAGTGGCAATCAATGCCTGGAGCCCAGATCCCTAAGGAGACAAGGTTTGCAGCGCCAGGTGCAGGAATGCTGCACATTGGGAAGCATTTTAAATGGCTCTAAAGAACAAATGCATGAGACAACCCATGTATTGATGCAACTACAGTACTGAAAGAGAGGTTGATTCTAGCCCTCATCTCATATGGTAGTGCTTTTGAAATAATCTGGGATTTATTCAAGGCAGAGATGTGAAAATGCTCATTTTTTTCAGTAAGGAGAGGAGGATGGTAAGAAGGTTCCACAACTTCCCAAAGGGCCAGACAGGATTCAAAGACAGGCGTTTCTAGAACTTGCTTCCCTGGGTCTTGATGCCAAAAGGCAAGCAGTTTCTTGGCTTTTGTGTGCCTACACATGCCTCCCAAAATTAAAAGAGAAAACAGTGTAAAAGTTTCAGCCCAAGAAAGTGGACTCCCTGACATCTTAAAGAGAAAACGCTTCTTGCATTTTCAAAAGAAAAAGAAAAAAAGATGAAACAAACTTTCTGAGATCTAAGGGCCACCATACAGTAGTGAAGCATCAGGAAGGCTGAAGTCATGTGTTCCAAAGACCCAAGTAAGTGCTGCTTAAATTAAATATACAAGCAGACTCTTGCAGCTATCAAAAGCTGCTTATTAAATTAAATAAACAAAAGCTGATTAATAAGACACTTGGTGTTAAATGGTTAGCCTCCTGCTTGCTCTGCAATGTTCATTCTACAACAATAAATGAAAAATCATCATGCCTAAGCATGTCTAAATCTGGGCTATAAGGATTCTTAATATATTCCTGCAGTGAGGCATACTGAACAAAGAATTACTGACATGAAAGAATGATATGGCATATACTAATGGAAAATTTGTCACAATTAACATGAGGTCTATTCAGCTCTCAGTGAGGAAGTAATGAAATTTGTTAGAAGTTTTCCTTTGTGGCCAAGATGAAATAGGATTCAAGGGTCCTATTGTCTAGAGAAGAGTTTCACAGTGGTTATAAGACTGAAGAAACCCAAGGCTGCAAATGTCTGCACACACAAATGTTGCTCCCTGTACCCCTCAATGGTGCGGATGAGGACCTCAGTCCCATCCTGGTCCTACCTAGTCGGGTCTGCACCTGCTGCAAATGTCCTGGACAGAAAGAGCTGGTCAGAGAAATCCCATCCAAGACAGAAAACTGCAACAATCCCTTTAGCTTCCATAGTAAGTAAATCAGGTTAGTCTACACCAATATCCCCAGAAAGGTGCAAAGTCCTTCTTGGACAGCCTGAATCCCAATCAACCACCTACATTAGGGCGTGAAGCCATAGTGCCCAGTGCCCACCAAACTAATTAGATTAGAAGTGAAATACCTGTATCAGCATGGTACTATAACTAGTTTCTCAAAATAACCAGGATAAGCAATAGAATGCTTCTCTGACATGGCCGTGATGCTTTGGAGAGCCCACCCGCTAGGCGCTGGCACACCCCGCACTGTTCTCTCCTGACACAACGGAGCTTCATCATTCCTGCAGCGTATGCCAGCACATGGTCTGTGTAGATCGAAACCCATGTTTCAACACTTCATTGTGTGGAAAAAAAATGCAGTGAGGAGGATTAGGCTCATGTGCGCAGGATGCAGAGTTTTCTCAGGTTGAAACCGGAATTACAGACCCTTCAACATCTCCTTTTCAAGAACATTCTCTCAAGTCAAACAAACTCAGGGAAATGTGCATGTTGCATAAACCAACCAGCCAAAACCAGCTGGGCACACTGCGATTCACACTTCCCTTTCCAAGGAGCAAGTGAGAAGAAAAATACATACCAGATATTAACCCTGTTGCCTAATACACACTGAAAGGTGTTCAGGTGCATTTAGGATGTGTGGCTACAAGAACCTGTGGAGAATAGGAAGAACGACGTGGATGCAGTCAACCCCGAGATCAGGTTTTTTCTTGTTGGACACTCAAATGAAATTTCCAAGACCTTTAGTTCAAATAATTGTTTTAGGACTTGTCCTCACAGGAAAATTACTGAGAAGCAAATTATAAATATAGTCTGCCCTAGCTACTCTATAACAACTCTATGAGGACATCCAGGGCACAGAAAGCATAGGGCAGAATATTAAATGTGCTTATATTGTAAAAACAAAGACAGAAAATCAGCTGGTATGAGGGTTCCCAGAGAGAACAGCAGCAATGGGTAGAAAGAGCACTGAGATTTTGCAAAGCAAAACACTTCTGTTAATGTTAAATAATGAGGTTGTGGTAGATAAATAACTAAGTTATTAGAATGAAAGGTTATTTAAATAGCCAGGTAGTTGTTTGTTGATGATTTCTGAATAAAGGGAAAAGAGAAGGCAAAGGCCAAGTGTTATTTTTTCCTTTCAAAAACAGTGCTCTGCAATTCAAATTGATCCTTGTCATGACCAATGAAAAAGGGGAGGTTCTAAATGGTGGTTTTGTATAAGCCATTCTTCAGCTGGTAAATAAGAGGAAAAAAAAACCCCAATAGCACAATCTGATTTCTAAGAAAGACTAACAATAACTCATGAGCTATTTGACTGACTTTATATGTTGATTATAACTGGTGGGCAGAAAGGTCGCTTTCCCTGCACTTCAACGCAGTACAGGATGGAAGGTGGCATCTCCTACAACCTTGCACCTTGGCACTGAAGAAAAGCTAACCCAAAATATTATATGGTTAAATCCACTAAGTAGAGGAGCTGCACAGGAATAAGTCACAAAGACATGACCCCATTTCCCAGTGGGATGGTGCCAAGACCTCCACACCGTACTAACGAGGGAGGTAATGAGTGTATGCAGAGGTGAAATGTGCATCACAGCCTGTATGTCAAAAATTTGGGTCTGATGAAAGGGGAAAATAATTGAGGGCCAGTCAGTTAAGCATCCTTCACATGCAATGAACGGAGGAAATTTGAGTGAGGTCTAGTCTTTCCTTAGGATAAATATGGCAAAATACTCTTGTCCTGAGAGGGAATAATATCTGTATAAAATACTGATAGTAGCACAAACAGGAGTGAACCCTGTGTGAGACGCGACATGCAGCCTACGTACTCTATACGCTATGCTTCAGCTGTGAATCCAGCAGTCAGGAAATATGTCTACTTGAATATGACTGCATGCCCTGGAGTATGTTATTGCTCATATAAAATTGCTTTTTCATTTTTTCCCATAAATATAACACTAAAAGAGGTATCCTTCCATCATTAAAAGTAGTTCACATCCAATTTAAAATTGGTCCTCCAAGGGAGTTTCAAATCAGGGCTTGGACTTGATTTGATATCCCAGGCACTATATCAAGAGGCTGAAGAACAACTTGTTCTCATTCTGCGTGAGTCACATCCTCTCAGCATCCATGCGCTCAGGCATTCCTCTAAAGAGGAAAAAACCCTATGCTAATTTCCAAGCATATGATTCTCCTCTGGGGTTTTTTTTTTGCTCTGTTTAAGATTAAGCTTTTAGAGTTATAATGGATATTGCATCATCAGGCTAGCTTTAATATGTAAAAGAAAGGGTAATTATATGCTGTTGGGTGGTGGTAGCAAAAATATAAAAATCAAAGCTGTTTTCTTTATCTTATTTTTCCTTTGAATCCTCATGGCTCAGGGAAAACACGGAATTGACGGCCTTGGGCTATGAAGAAACGCAGGGTGAAATTGGACCCCATGCAGACTACAGGCAATAGGCTTGTGCACAACTTTCTCAGGATTGACACACTACTGCAAATTTAATTTTCATCTCCTGGAAGCAGACAGAGGATGCAGACACAACACAGACCAGCTTTCCCTGTTGGGGAGACCAGTTCAGCCCATCCTGCACTGCTTTCCTTGGAATTGCCTGTAAAACGCAGCGCAGTAGTGGCTGACATTGGCAAAGTTTGTAAATGCCACTTGCCCTGGGGCAGGATGTGAAGCAGAGGGCTGTGCCCTGGCCACTGCTCTCCAGTGTCTGGGAAGCAAATACGGACCACATAAGGTCTGGGGTCTGCTCAGCCCAAGAAGGCATCTCGCGCATCTTCAGAGCCTGGTTCTGGTTGAGCCACCATGAAGGTCTGGACTGGAAGAGCTCTTGCAACCTAAAAGGCTTTGTCACACAGTCTGGAAAGGGAAAGGATTTGATTTTTATGGGGTTTTGCAATTGATTAAAGGCCAACCATACTCTGGGCTGCATCAGGAGAAGTGTGGCCAGCAGGTCAAGGGAGGTGATTCTGCCCCTCTACTCTGCTCTGGTGAGACCTCACCTGGAGTACTGTGTCCAGCTCTGGAGCCCTCAGCACAAGAAGGACATGGAAGCGTTGGAGCAGGTCCAGTGGAGGGCTACTAAATTGATCCGAGGGCTGGAGCCCCTCTCCTATGAGGACAGGCTGAGAGAGCTGGGGGTGTTCAGCCTGGAGAAGAGAAGGCTGCGGGGAGACCTGATTGCAGCCTTTCAGTGCTTAAAGGGGGCCTATAGGAAAGATGGGGAAAATCTTTTTAGTAGGGCCAGCTGTGTCAGGACAAGGGGTAATGGCTTTAAACTAAAACAGGGTAGGTTTAGACTGGATATAAGGAAGAAATTCTTTACAATGAGGGTGGTGAAACCCTGGCAGGGGTTGCCCAGAGAGGGGGTGGAGGCCCCATCCCTGGGAACATTCCAGGCCAGGTTGGACAGGGCTGTGAGCAACTTGATCTGGTTAAAGGTGTCCCTGCTCCCTGCAGGGTGGTTGGACTAGATGACCTCTAGGGGTCCCTTCCAACCCAAAACATTCTATGATTCTAATACTCATTATTTCCCATTCTTTTCCATATTTTCTTGAGTTCCAAAGAAATTTCAAGACTCTGCCAGAGTCCTGGGGGTTTTATTTAGAGTGCTAAGGAATCAAACTGGGCAGACCGTGGGAGTTCAGCACTGTGAGGGAAACTCCTCTCATCTCAATGCCAATGTTTTCTAAACCAGAGCCAAAGGCAGAGCACTCAGCTGTGCATCCACCAAATATCACGGTTTCCCCGAACTGCAATTTTTATCCTCTAGTTAATCACTAACAAAATAGAGTTAGACATCCCTATTTCTGATGTAATGGTTGTAACTGGGTAAATCATCCTGGCTGGACTTTGGAGTTGTGTCTCCATCCAGCACTGTGTCCAGCCATACAGAATTCACCTCTTCAAAGTATTCTCTATACTTCCTAAATGGCCATATAAATGTATCATACAGTTTATATACTACACAAACTGGGACCTACTTTTAAGAAATAGCTAGAAAAAGAAAATAACATGGATCCATCACACATCAAAATATATACCTCAGTAGCTTCGGCATTTTTTTTTAAAGGAATAGATGTAGGAAAAAAAAATGAAAAAATAATCTTTCTCAGATAAGGAACACAAACACGCATTGTTTTGGCAGAGGTCTCTCTAAATTTAGTTTGAGTTTGCTTTGTATATTGATTTTGCAATTCCCCTACAATTCTCTATCCTAAGGTAGACAGCAAAAGTTACTTTTTAAGAAAGATTTAAATGAATTAATGGAGTTGCTGGGGAAACAGAGGTATCACGCAGCTCGACAGCAAGCACTTGCGAGCAAAGACAGGCTAACATAGATCAGCAGCTTTCACTGTGCCATAAAATAAAGAGCACAGACAAACCTCCTCAGAGCTGAACTAAACTACCCCCACAAAAAAAATTACTCCAGCCTCCCAGGGGAACAAGACATAACCGCACCAAACGTCTTAAGTGCCTATTCGTGTAAAAGGATGACATAGCAGCGCTGTGTAAATCCTGCTCACCTGCTTGCGTCTCATTTACCGGGTGATTTACTGCAGCAAATTGCAATGTGACTACCTGATCTCTCTGCAACGATGGGTGTTTAATACCCCTGTGCCAGGACGGGGTCAGCTTTATCACTCATGTCGGGCACCCAGGCTAATTCAGGTGCATCCCACATCCTCCCCGAGCCACTCATTTGCCTCCTTTCCCCGTGTGAATGCTTTATGCACCGCAGATTAATTATTTGGCTGTGTATCTGCCTCTCTATAGCCCTCAAACACCCAGAAATGCAAAGAGAGGACAAGCAAATGAATTGCAAAGCTCTGACAAATGAAAGTTTCTCTTGTTTTGGGCTTCCACATCACCAGTCAGTGATTCTTAGCTACGAACCATCTGTGAAACCTCCTAAATTCAAACCCCATAAACTCAACTTCTGAGTTGAAAGGCATCCCAAGTGCTTGACTTCTCTCATAGCACCGGTATTAAACTGATTGCCCTTTCTGACATCCCTGTAATCCTGCCTGCTCCAGGCACGCTTATTTGGGGTGAATCAGACTGCGAGAAGCATTCTGGCCCCATTCCTGATGGATGTACAGGAAAGGAGCTGTCTGACTTGGAGCTGCACAAACTTCTTTTGTGACCATCTTCAGGAGAGGTGATCCAGAATACATCCTAGGAATAGAACCGCTGAAGAAATGGCCACTTTTCCACAGCAATTTTTCCCAAACCTACTCCTTTTATTGAAACAAAACTTCCAGAAGCTTGTAACCCCAGATGTCTGCTGCTAAATATTTTTAAACTGAATATTTTGAAACTCTACAAGCAACAGATTTTACTGCTTTTTAGACAACAGATTATTTAAGAAGCTGTGTTGTTAATGTACATACACCTATAAGTCAGAAGGCATTTGTATGGTTTTTGGCTCTGTGTAGGCAGAAAAGTTAGATGTTAACTTATGCTGCCAGTTACTGGGAAAAAGAATTTAGCTAAACTCATCATTTGACTAACTAGAAGCAAATTAGCAGGAGGTTAAGATGCCAGCTTTTGATATTGTTTTCTAGCAAGAAAAGAACTCAGAAAAGACAGGTTTCCCAAACAGAGACTTCAAACATTGATTTCGGAAGCTGACATATTTCTAAACGGTACTGTCAGGAGGAGGTTTTTTAATGCAAGTGCACATAATTTGTATCATTCTCAGCAAACTGAGTGATTAATTGCACAGGAATGAAATTAATTCAGCTTTATCATGTCTGGCTCTTACGGAGAGCCCCGATCTCCCAAGGTGCCTTTCTGTACCCGGGGCAGAGCACAGCTTTCACCCCAGCAGCAGAGTAGCACAGGTCAGCACCAAAAATGAATAACCAAAAATGAATAACCAAAAATGAATAACCAATGGTCCCTTCCAACCTAGGATTCTATGTTTCTATGAACCAGGAGCAGAGAGGGCACTGCTAAAATTTATGCTATGCCTTCCCCACATCAGCTAGACGAAAGCTGGCAAACGTACAGCGACCAGGATTGCATCTTTCCTGGGGCCCATGACGTACCCTCAGCGACACGGGTAGTGTTTCTTTGCATTGATAGTTTTGTCTGTCCCTAAGGAGAGATTCTCCTGGGAAAAGGAGTGCGTGTGGCTTACGCGTGCTGTTTGCATTGCATATCAAGGAGGAAAGAGTGAAAAAGCAGGTCTTGCCTGCCGAGCAGAGCAGTGGCAAGGCTGAGAGGGGACCTAGATAGTGGCCTACAGTCCCTTTAGAAAGGCTTTCTTTTCACATAAGTTCAATTTCACCTGTCATGCACAAAGCATCTTCAATTTGGAAAAAATCCTCTCCCTATCCCAGATGTCTACCTGCCCTCGTTACAGTCTGCATGCCTCCATGAAGGTACCCACCCTCAACAGCTCTTTGAAGCAAGACTGGCACCGAGGGCCACAAATGCCACAGGTGAGGGGAAAGACCAGCTCAAGGTGAGCATGCAGAGCAGAAACTTCTTCAGGAAAAGGTAACACAAGCATCATTTGTGAAAGATGACTGCTTATCCAATACTGAAACCGGTTAATTCCACAACCATTCTCTCTACTTGGAGTAGAGTTAGGACACAGTTGCTTATTCACAACTGAAAAGTTCTGCTAGAAAAAAACCCCACCAAACCAGTCCTTCGCACAACGGGGGAAATTTTCACTCCCATTGCATAACCTATGAAGTGAATTGGGATTTATCAGGCACCAAAGAGAAAAATCACTGCAACACAGCACATCACTGGCTGAGGTACAGTGCCCATGTCCATGCAGCTCCTGTGTTTGTTATTGCTGTGGTGCAGAAAACCACCAACAGCCACCAATATGAACGACCAAATTTATTTTCCAATTCCTGATGCATTGGCTAAGTCAAATCTGATTGCTATGCAGTCAAAGGCTTTTTAACCAGTGATTTCTACTTGGCCACCCTCTTTGTAGAAAATATATTACATGGCCTGGCTAGTAAGCTCTTAAAAAAAACACAAGAAAAACAAACAAAAACACCACCACCACACCTCAAAACAATACCTATCAGATCTTTTTCTGAGAGGTGACTTGCACCAGCAAGTATGAATGCATTTGAAGTTTAGTTAAATTTCAGGATGAAGCAGAAATCAAGAGACAACCCTAAGTATTTTGCTTTTCAGTATGCAGCACTAATTTTCCTTAATACATTGCTCCCAGGTATTTCCCTCCATCACCTCTCAGACAGAAATAAAAAAATTTTCTGAGTTATATTGTGAAGGACAGATGGTCTCACCCCTGAGTTACAAGAGGCGAAATATTTGAAGGTGTTCATGCCATGGCTTCCCTTTTCAAGAGACAAGCTTTTTCTTTTTGTTTCTCCTTTTCAATATCAGTACTCACCTCCCTTGAAGCCCTGCTTCTTTCTTTGACTAGATAGTAGGGATATTCCAGGTGTAATACTTTACAGCAATTTAATTTAATTTCAGTTCTTATGTCCCTGCCTCTAGGGTGCTATGTCTTCTTTTTGCTTCTCTGTGTGTTGGTTTGATTTATTTTGCTTTTCTTTCCACTGTGATTTCTTTAGCCCTTTCTCAGCCACATCCTATCTCCCTTTACCAGTCTTTCCATACCCTATGCCCACCTAGGGGCATACCTGTCTGGGCAGCACAGATGGACCTGAGCTCTTCCACCATGGCCCAGCTCTCACCTAGAAGACATATAGCCAGAAGCAACAGCAGCTACTACATGAATGATTAAACCTAAGTCAATTTAGTCTTAACACTGAACTGGCATGTATCTTTACAGGTAGACACACGGACAGGAGTTTCTCGTTCCCACAGTGTGACAGCACTACAAAGCATTTCAGGCATTTACCTTTACAGCATCTCACAACAGTAAGAGATGCGGACAGGCCCATTGACAAAGGAGAAATGCAAAAGGAGATACTGTGAGTGATCCCATGCCTGTGTTGTTGAGAAATCTGGGGGAAGGACTAAAACATGGTCAAAGTAGATGAGACCTGCATATCCCCAATTTACTCACCACTAGACTGGACTATGATCTCTCCATTGGCCAGAATATACAACAGGAAATAGCCCAAATCTTGAATCTAATCAGTGCTCAGCAAAATATCCATGATTGAGTCTATCCAACCTGCATAAAGTTTATATAATAGTATGATGAATGCACGCTTACTAGCACAGTTCAAATTCTGCAACTAGTCATGTTCATTCATCACTTATTTTTCTCGCCCCATTTTCAACCCACAGAATAACCCAATATCTTGGAATGAATGTAGAGTGAAACAAATACTACAAGAGTAACATACTTTATATTCAACACACTAGAGCCAATTACAGCAAGTTCATCTGATGTTTGTTCAAAAATTTCCGAAGTGTTTAGTTTTGACAAGAGAGATTTCAAAGAGAAGTTGTGTTTTATTAAGCTGTACCCTTTAAGCACAGGAATCACTGCAACTTAAAAGAAACATCATTTCCACTACAAGCACTGGACTGTAAATTGCATTTAACTCTGAATCCAAAGCAAGAAGAAACTGTAAGGACACATCACTTACTAGCTTTAAAGTAACTTTTCTACCTTGCATTATTTCTGTTTTAACATGACTGGAGAAATGCTGCTGTTACCTAAATTCACATCCTACATCCTGACAATCTATGAATGAATGCCCTCAGTTTACCTTCAATTAGCAGATATCTTCATTAACACAACAATCTTTGAAGGTCTTCTGAATGGCACCTCTCTTCTATTGCAAAGATACTTGGCCACATTCCTACACAAGTGCGTACAATGGATTGCTATTCTCACCTGGGGCTTTTGGTCCCAATTATTTAAGAATAACAATACACCCCACATGTATATACAGTGCTCATAATTAAAAATTTAGTGTTTCTTCCAACAGCTAGAGTTATTTGAGATACTATTTGTTTGTGTATATGCCCGAATTAGCAAATAACTGTGGTGAGAATGCAGCATCTGTAAACAAATTCTGAAATGTTAATGGTGACCACTGTATCTGTGCAATATTATGTTGTGGTATAAATATTTAATTGGCACTCGTTGCAGATAGTAAACTCCCAAGGAACTTATAAAGGTCATCCTAAAGAAATGCCTGCAAACTCCTTAGAGTACCTTAATCGATACTACTACAAGCAACATACTCGAACATGAAAAAAACTTTAGAGTGTTTAAAGTTAACTGTAGTAATTTTATCTTTTGCTTCAACTAAATACCTGGTCTAATTTAGTACCAGGTACGTTGACACCTGTCTGAAAGACTCCAGCAAACTATTTTGCACTAAGCTTTCCATACACCAATGGTTTATTTTAGGGTAACATACAACTCTTTGGGGCCTGATGCAATGACTTCTCCTTCTGGGAAAGAAGAAGCCTGCTTCCACCTGCTAATCCAGCACAGCCACTGAAAGCTGCATCTCAACCCTCTGACAGATCCAAGAGTGAATCCAGAAGCGACCGACCTGGCACCTCTGGTCAGACTGATTCCACCCGCTGTTCCACACTGACCGAGGTGCCAGAAAGCTTTTCCAGATAGTTTGATCTAAACAGGGCAGTCAGGTAAAAGGCTGAGGCTATCCGGAATTGTTCCACAACAAAGTTTGTGAACAGACCGTAGAGAAGGTGGCCAAAGATGGGCACTGTAATACCATGCATTAATTAGTTTTGCAAATTATGCAGCAGTATTACTTTGTATACACAGTAATACCCATGGAGATATTTTAAATTTTTTTTTTATAGCCATACCCAGGTATCATATTATCAACATGTTACTATAATTGAAATAAAGATTAGAATCACCAAGTAATATAAACAAAAATAAATCTTTAAGCAAATGCTTAGGAGAGCTCCAGCAATCTTTGCAGTTTCATTCTGGCTAATGACTTCGAACTCAGACAATTGCGGTTCTGTATCTAACAGGCATGAAGGTGATAGCTGCTAGATCTCCAGCACATACAAATACAAAGGCACTAGAAGACCACAATTTGAAAGCATGTAGAAGCTTTCATGAGATTTTTAATTCCAGATAGTAGACATTAAAAGCTGATATTATTAACCATTTATCATTATTAAAGGTCTCTTCATCCCTGAATGAGCAAGTGGCACTGACCATTGTACATATCTACCAAATGACAACAAGCCTGTCAATCTTGCAAGGCTCCAAAGAAAAAAAAGAACAAACCACTTCGGGACTGTGTTTAAAAACCAACCAACCATACCAAAAACCCAAACAAAACCCAAAAACCTTCCAAAGAGAAAACTTAACTCGGAAATTTAACTCAAAACACTACCACAAAACCAGGATATTTTAGGCAGGACTTAGAAAGGCTTAGGAAAGAGCCACAACTCAAGGGCCAGATTGACAACAATAAAACATTTACTAATAGGGAGACACATTAAGGGAGACTTTTGATGGCATCTGTCTGCATCTTTAGGTACACATATATGTCTGTAGCTATGGCCCTGTTTCCAATTTCCACAGAAGATCAAAAAGTTAAGCAAGCGCTGTAGGACAGCTGCGGGACTGAGTTTATGATCTCAGTGTCATGATTTTTAGCCCCTCTCCATGGGTCTTTACCCCTAAAATTAACACAAATATACTTATGTCATCTTTAAAGCCAGTCCTGTAAAGCACTGAACATTACATGTGAGATGCTCAGCATTTTCAGCTCCCAGGGGAAAATGAAGGTAATCACCCCTTCATAAAAGATATCTTGCATCTTGCAGATCATGGTTCTTAATCAGTTAACTGATAACCACATTATAAGAGACTCAGCTAAATTCCTGCAGGATGGTCCTTCCAACCTGCTCTTCCCCGTGGAGTAGATCTAAGAATATATAATACACCAGCCAAGATGCGTTTTTACTGCTCTCACAAAACATGTTGCCAAGCATAAACATGTTGCCAAGCATTCATCTATCTCCTGATACAGCAAATCCAGACAAAAGCACAATCCCTCTGGAAATGGTCAGAATTAGGAATTTCTTTCAGCCTCAAACTGAAGGATTGGCTTCTTTGAACAAAATGGGGTTGTTTTGAGGGGTTTGTTATGCATCTTATGATTCAGACTTCATGTAATTCCGATTCAAGCCTAGTACCACAACAGGTATCCAATAGTAACTAAGCAGCGCCATTTGCACAGCACATAAATATTTCATACAGTTCTTAAAGCCACAAGCACCAAACTGGAAAATGCATGCAAACATAGGAGAATCCCACCTCCGAGACAATAAATGCAGGATTTAGGGGGCATCTTGTCAAGGAGATCCTTCTCATTCTGCAGGCTGCAGATAAAATTCATGACAACCCTACAAGTGGGACAGTGTTCAGTCACATTAGATTTTAACCTCTGTGTTTCTGATCAGAGCGTATATTGGAATTGACTCAAGAAATAAAAATAATATGGGAATATCAGTCACACACTTGAAGATTCCTGGGAACCTGAAGTGAAAGCTGCCGCTGCCACCATCAGCTTGCCAAAGAGAAACCTAATAGCATCACCTTGGTCATTCTTACAGCTCCAAAGGACAAAAATTAAGGTCAATGGTTCAAAAAGGAAAGGTGAAAATCAGGCTAAAAGATCAAGATAAATTGAATTGAAAAGACTGGCTTGGATACAAAGCAACTGTTGGTAAACATCGTCCAGTATTTGTTTATGAATAGCTTTAATACATTATGCGTGCATTTGCCATGATAGTGTCACACCCTAAAAGGCTGCATACCCTGCAGAACACTTGGACATAGGATACTGAGAGGAACCGAAAGCTAAGCAGAAGATTAATCTTTTATATTGGATAATCTGAGATTAAGTGGAAATCTGGAAACAAGATAAGCACATTGCAAACTAATCTCAAAAGTATTTGTCCAAATCACTGAAATTTCATTCAGTTCTTCAAAAGCAGCAACCCGGCTTCTGGTGATGACCAGAGCTGAGTCCGTGTGGTTGTTAGCAAGGGATGAAACTAGAAGAGTTGGAAAACTGGGGTAGGATTTTTTTCCTCCACATTATCATTACAATGGTACTTCCCTAGGGCTTGAGAAAACAACCAAAGCACCCTCTTTCTCAGCTCAAATTCATACGCCCATCTGCCTTCCCAGAATATATGGAAAAGGCAGGAAAATAAGGAAAGACCGAGGACTTTTTTGAGAAGACATATTAGCATAGCAATTGCCCTGTGGGCCAGAGCTCCCTCTCCCACAGCAGCAGTAAGGATCTGTTTGGGGGAGCATGGGAGCCTCTGCCACTTTGTGCCACCCTGTCCCCCCATCCTACCCCAGAACCAACAGCCCTGCACTGGGGACATTCAAGGGGACAAATGTCCTTTTAAAATCAGTTTTCTGCTCATTCACTGGGCGCCCATAGCTCTACTTTTTAAAGACGTGGTGAACAGCTCCACACTGGCTGTTTCTCCCAACCTTGTGATTTGGTAAGGCATGTCCATGCCCCCCTCAATCTCCTCCCCTCCAAACTGAGGGGTCCAGCCCGGATCCTCAGTTCGGTGCTGTGTCTGGAGGCACACTACGTATGAAAATAGATTTGTCATCTTCAACCGATTATTGTCAACCTCAAAAATATGCACATTAATAATTCATCTGATCTATTTAGGTTGACATCCACCACCCACTTCTCCAGTATATAAAGACTTGATTGTGTCTTGGATTTCAGATCATCATGAAAGGGCTTCGGGAAAGAATAGCTCTTCCTTCCCTCTCTCCCACAATAGAGGCTGATTGAGAAAGAGCTAGCGAGAATAAAAAAATGTGTTTAGCACCAATCTTCTGGAGTTTCTGGTAAGGATCTGGGTGTCATGAAGGGCCTTTCCCCCTTATGATGTATTGTTTGTTTGCAGGGTCCTGATTCCAAGTGCTGGTCTTTGTAAGAAATTGAAATTTTTTCTACAAATTCTGTCGACTTCAATAAAAACTTCAACAAAGATATTGTGGAATATAATGTGTTCCAATTAGGTTATTTTTTAGAATTAAACTTAAGGATATTTTTGAAGGTGAGTTATTAAAATAATTTGATATATTCTACAATTTACATGATTCTTATTCTCACACTTTCCAACATGATAGTAGTAACATCCTACACTAATTTACTATTGACATGCCTTAATGTATAATTTTTGTACAAGTGTCAAACTTACCCTTCATTGCATCTCAAAATAGACACTTTGCTCTAGATAAAGGGTACTGCAATTTGATCAATGTAAGGCAATAATGATTTTCAAAACAACATGAAAGAAGATACAACATGAAAGATGACTGGAAATATTGAACCACTACTCACTCATAGAAAAGTATTGCAAAATTAATAAACAGAATATTAGAAAATGGGAAAACAAAAGCAATTTCAAATAAAAAAAAGAAAATCCCACATTTTAACCCGCCCAAGTCCTGATACCTTGTTGGAAGAGAACGGCTGCGGACACTCACATGCTGTACATGGAGGGGAAGAGCCAGCTGGGACACTGCATGAGCCTGAGCCACAGTACCTCCCAGCCCAGGGCATCCCGCTCTGCTGCTCCTTCCCAGGACAGGTCTTGAAGCCCAATCAAGTCCTCAGTGCTCAAACACCGACCAGCGTAAGCCTTGCCTCATCTTGGCTGTTCACAACAGTCAGTGCAACCGATCGTAGCTACCCAAGACAAAATAAAAGGCAAACTAAAAATGCAGCACATCCCAAAGGTACTGGAAGTTCTGAAAAGAGCTGTGCAGCAGTAAAGGAAATTTTGCCCATTCCCTCTTCTGCTATAATAACGCACCTCTTGCGAGCATCGCTGAGAGGATGGCGGGAGGTCATCAGACTGGAACTTGTTACAAATGCTGCAAATGGACCACCACCAAACACTTTGTAACAGCGAAAATAAAAGTGAGCAAGAACATTTCATTTGGTGATGAGGTAAAACGAGCCATTTATCTAGTGCTCGCAGTGCGACCTGCACTTTGCTTGCAGGAATGGAAGGGATCCTGAACTGGAAAATAAAACTGAATGCTCATTTTGGTTCTCTCCCCTCCAGCTAGAGACTGTGGAAAATGGAGGAAAACTGCAAGAAGGGAGAATAAATTTTAAAAGATGTTACCTGCTCTGTAGGAAACAGAATATTGAGCTATTGATAAACAGAAGTCACCCCAATGATGAAAAATTAGATGAAGATTTGCATGTTGTATACATTTTGTCAAATGGGAGTACTCAGTCTGACAATACCAAAGGAATAAGGAGAGCACCAGGATAAACGTGCTTCCTGCCTGCATGTCTCGGATCCGCGCTGCTGCTGAGGGGTAGAGGGCAGAAGCCCCCCATGTGCTCCAGAGAAGACACAGAAGATGCCTGCTCCTTCTTAGGGATGTCTCCTCCTTGCTTAGGGGCATGGTTTAGTGGTGGGATGGCAGGATTAGGTTAACGGTTAGACTTGATGATCTTAAAGGCCTTTCCCAACCTAAATGATTCTATGACTCTCTCCTGGCAAGCAGCAGGGAAAGAGAAGTAAAGTCATCTTGCAGGCCCTGGTAGGGCACTCGGCAACAAAATGCAGCCAGGGAATAGCACTAGGGCTGATGATACATTTATAGCATTCAGGCCCTGTCTGGGACAATTTAATTCCACATCTCCTACTCCAATCAGGATTTGTGGCTTAAAATAATTTTCAAGTCTTTTGCTGGCCTATAACACTGTATTGTTTAAAAACATTAAAATATGACTACTGCCAGAGAGCCAATCATCTCTTTTCCTGAGGATTATGCAATAGTAATATGCCAAAAAAATCCCAGACAAACAAAAAAACTCCCAAACAAACCCCACCCTTTAGCAAAAAGACACTTGCAAAAGGAAATTAGTCCTGTCCTATCAGAAGCAGGACATGACCCAGGCTCTCACCTTAAGGACAACTTTCTGGTTAGGAGGTTACCTAATGCATTTAGTATATTCACTGAGACATTAAGGCACACTTAAAATTCCTTTTTGCAGCCCACAATCCTACAGCCTTGTTCTTTCTTCCACGTGGCCCTGAATTGCATTGTAAATTATGGTCATCCCTTCTCCCTGCTACCAAAATTAATTATCTGATAAATAGAGTTAATACACATGGCTGCTCTGCAACAATCTGTTTGATGGGATTTGTGTTTGGGGCACCGCAGACAGCCTTGCCAAGGCACAGACACTATAAACATTTTGATTATATGACTGGATGACTCACTGCAAAGCAATCCGTTTGCGTTCGTTACGAATAGAAGGGCGCTCCGACACACGCGCCGGGTCTATGGATGGACAACCTCACATCTCCAAACCAAGAAGCAAACTGACAGTTCAGCTCTAAATGTAAATATCAACTCTGGCGGCCAAAATATTGCCTTCCAACATCAATATAGCTAAACACATCAGAAAGAAATGTACGTGTGCATCAGCACCACAGCTGCTTTCACTTGGTAGTGGCCTGGTACGCAGGCAGCTGCTTCCATGAGCTCCAGGTGCTTTGGATGGGAGAAGACAGAAAGAAGAGTCAGTCTAACATCAAACTGCCAAAGGGATGGTTTTTTTCCCCACTAAATTAGTACGTAAGGAAAAAGCAACATCAATCAATAAGATAGGCAGTAGCCCAAAATAAAGTGCCTGAACTATCATGAGTTTCTTCAGCATCTCAAATTATGCCAGCTAATTAATGCTGAAAACAGCCTCTGGTGGGCTCTTCCCATTTCAAAAGGGAAATGAGAAGCAAAAAGGTAAAATGAATAATGGAGTTCAATGCTAGAGACAGACCAAATTCAAGTAATAAGGCCTCTGTTCTCAGCAAGAAAAGACTATCCCATGATGAATTAACTGCTAACTCAACAAAAAAGACTCTTTTTTTCTCTCCTTCAGTTTAACCTTTGCTGTGACTGCGATGGTCTGTGTAAACAGAGATATCCGGAACAAAGCACGAGCCTGAGTGGAGAGAAAAAACCAACGTTGCGATTGCCAGTCCATGCAGCCAGACCCAGAATGATAAAACCACTGTTTGCTCCTTCACCACGGCCAGGGAACCGAGCTGTGCCCTGTCTCACAAAAATATCCCAACCAAATTTTAACCCATTTAAATGACTGCTCCCACTCTGCGCCTTCCCTGAGCAATCACCCCCTGCCGTTACAACCTGAAGTCATTCTTTGGGAAGTTGAAAAGGCAAATGCATCCTCAAAGTTGTAAACCCAAGCTGAAGAATAAGTAAAAATGCCATCGGAGCACTAACGGCGCTGCACGCTCTGAAGTCCAGGCACATAGCAGCATCGCCTGACGACGACTGACACTTGACAACCGGACAGATCTCTTATCTGCAAGGGGGAAATGAACAGTGCCCTCAATAACTTGAGGTGTCTCTTTCAGTAGATGACAGTGACAATTTAGCAGTTTGTTATGGCAAACCTAGCAGCATTTAATTGCATTTAGACAGCCAAATTGGAAGAGCAGTTCCTTCCGTACTGCACTGGCCAGCGTTTCTTAAAGAACACAGTTAATAACTCGCTATTTGCAAATGGGTTTTGCTTCAAACAACTGGAAAGAAGTAAAGCCTCCTCTGAAGCAGTTTGGGATGTGGTTTTAGCTGCAGATCTAATGGAGCTAGGATATAGCAAAAAGCAGTGACAAGAGATTGCCGTTTGTTATGTGAAAAAAAAAAAATTGTGTCAAGATGCTCGATCCCCAAACTATGGTATAAAAAGCTGAGCAACCTATATGAATCAGAGACTGTTTGATTCAAAATAACCATGTAAGCGAACAGTTAATTATTCATGATTCATTTCAGTCAGTAAGCCAAGTTGCAGTCACCCTTCAGAAGTTTAAATTAAAGAAGCTGAAGGATACAAGAGTGTGAGCGCTCTACATTTGGAGGATGTGGGACCACTGGAGACATGAAATCGCTCTTACTGCAAAACAGTCAGGAACCTGACTGACATTTCTGCCATCCCCAGATCCATGGGTGATGTGCAGTACCTCCTGCATCTCAAACTTTTGACCTTTTGTCATAGATCAAAGACATTCAAGATGTTTTGTTATGAATTCAAAGAAAACTCCTTTATAAAAATGAGCCACTGGCTTTCAGTATCACTCCACTGCATGAATCAGGTTGCTTCAATTACACAATGTAACACAAGCCTGGATAAATGTGGATTTATCCAAAATGCAGGATCCAAACAGGGAACATTATGGGCCTTTGGAACACCAGCAACATCAACAGGCTCCTGCATCCAGGGCAGTCTGGAGCTCAGAAGGATGGCCTATCCCAGCTGTATCCTGACACAGGTGCCACTTCTTGGGACATACTAAACCACCATTTACATCTGCAAATCATAAGGTTCAGAGACTTACAAATTCAAGATCCCAAGATGACCTTGGGATTTCAGAGAAACATAAATTCAGCAGGATTTTCCTGCAGAAACAGTAGCAAATGTGAAGTTTTAGAGCAGACCCAAAGATCCTCCCAACTCAAGAGAGTCAGTTTCTTTATTAGATGAGGAAAACACACATGTCCTATATTTTGAATTAAAACCAAGTCCTATTCTAGAAACCTTCTATTGTTTCCTATGAAATGGGGGGGGGGGGGGCAATTATGCACATCAGGCTTTTGGGAGCACTGAAAGGCCACCTACAGTTGAAGTGATTGACATGAAATTTTGTGTTATTACTTTTCTCCTCCAGCTGTACAGTAGAGGGCAAATGCCATGATGCAACCTGCATAACACAGACACACGTAACATGTCACAGTGAATCAAAAGCCTTAAAGGAAGCCTTTTTTCAGGGTCAAATATGTTTGAGTATCTAATGTAGAACAGAAGAATGTGAACAGGCATGAACTGCTAAATTTCTGAAGGGCTTTTCATTCCATTCTCTTAGCATTGTGGGAATCAAGGCCAGAACATTAAAAAAAAAAAAAAAAACTAGAATAAAGGGAAAATAGTTAAACAAGGAAGACAGCTTCAAAGGGATGATATGCTTCAGCCTCAGTTGTGAAATATATCACTGTTGGCAGATCAATATTACCAATTTCTATCTGCACTCTCATCTCTGGACAAAGGAAACTCTTCTAACAGTTACCTTTACAAGAAATTCAAAGATATGACTTTGCTAACACTCAGAGCATTACAATATTGAAGCAATAATGGTTAATTACCCAATGGGTTACACTCAGTACTCACTAAGGCCTCTCCCAAGAAGACAATGGGAGAACGACTGCACAAGGATTCTCAGTATTTCAGTCCTTATTTGATAGTCAAGTGCCCAGTGACAGGACAAGGGGCAATGGGCACAAACTGAAACATAAGAGGTTTCAGTTGAATATGAGGAAGAACTTCTTGACTTTGAGGGTGACCAAGCACTGGAACAGGCTGCCCAGGGGGGTTGTGGAGTCTCCTGCTTTGGAGATATTCAAAGCCCATATTCAAAGGATGATGTCCTGTGCAACATTCTCTAGGTGAAGCTGCTTTAGCAGGAGGGTTGGACTAGATGATCTCCTGAGGTCCCTTCCAACCCTTGCCATTCTGTGATATGCTAACGTAATGCCAGGTACAAACCTACCCATTCCCCTTTTGTCCCAAAACCCCCATATTCTTGCATTGTGTTTTTCATTCGGTGGAGGAGAAAACAGACTCCCCAGCCTCAACAGTCATGATTCTTTATGATCACAGTTCTGAGAAATTCACTCTTAATTTAAAGAAGTTTGGGCATGTTGAACTGTTCAGATATTCATAACCTCAGAACAGATAACAGACCCAAATATCTTTACTGGTCTGGGTTGAATTAAAAGTTTTATGGGTAATCTATAATTAGATAAATATTCAAGTTTTTATAAAATGATAGCCCTAAAACTCAAACCTTGGACTTTGACCTTATACATTGGAGAAGAGCTGTCTGACAACCTACGAAGCAGACTTTTCAGATACGTGTTTCTGCATTGCGCCTGCATCTGAGACTCGTGCCAAGCAGCCATGTGCAACAATCTTTCCAAGAAAAGCACACACAACTAGAGTACAAAACCAAATACAAAATGTTTGAGTTCAACTGGTGCTCAAGAAACACCAGGCCTTTGTCCCTGAGCAACGTATCTGCTGCGCCCCCCTCCTTTTTGGAAGCTCACAGGGAAATACCATATGTCAAGCAGGATTTATTACAGACTCTCTATATGATTAAGTTCCTTCTCGGCTTCAGGCAAGGCAAAATTAATTTGACTTTAAAACAAAGCAAATGTTAGTCTAATATGTGCATGTTTTCTGCTCTTTCCTCAGAGAGCAGATCCTGTATTTTGCAAGCAGTTGAGATTCCTTCTGAAACCAATAGGCATTTTGACTGATTAATCACTAAGGATTTATTGCTTAGTGAACAAATGATGATATATTATCCAAAAGAAATGAAGCAAGAGGTGTCTGTAGAGATGCGTCTGATGACAAAACAATGAAGTTGAGACCTACATTCCTGCAAAAGGATACCTATTGCTTTAAGTGGTATTATTTGCATAAGAATACAAGCAGAAAAAAATAATCTACTTTCATTTGATTATTTTTTATTTTTGGTTTTTCAGGGGTAATCAAACTTACCATTTCAGCCCAAGGAGACACACTTGTATTCAAATTTTGGGAAAGCAGTGCTCAGAAATAGAAATGCTTGAAAAGACATGACAAGAATGGCCAGTAATCACTTTGAACTCAAGGAAACAGCTCACTGGATTTTTGTGCTGCATTGATCATGTAACCCTAATTACAACCTTGATTTAAAACTTCAATTTCTTGGTTATATGAGTTAGAAGTTAATTATTAAAGTGTTAATTATCCTCAGCCTATACACATGTGCTGAAATCTGCAGGGTCTTTTCCTTTTCCTCTGGATCTAAAGAAAGTATTTTTTTCTGAAGAGTAAGCCCTCTGTTTTAGCCATGCTTTGCCATCCATTTAAGATAAAAAAACTCTAAGTGGGTGCTCAGACCTCTCCTCAGCAAAGAGGAGACCCAATCTCCACAGGAAAGGCAAGGACAAGGCGCTAGGTCCCTCCAAGGGTGCTGGAGGGCTGGCCCCACTGCAGCAGCGATAAGCACAAGGATGTTTTGCAGCATTAAAAAGGGGAAAAGCACAGAGCAAATGCAGCACCAGCAGCTAAGGACCCAGGCTGGTATCTCTGCGTGCCACTATGCTGTGCTCTGTGCTCTGTGCCTGCTTGGAGCTAACCTGCAGATCCGCCTTACACAGCCCGGATTCTGCCCTTTGGTACCATCGCATTACAAATAAACAGAAGAACAGCACATGGTTTGCACTTGTTTCAACTTGTTTGTAGCTGACTGTTTGAAGTCCAGGGGGGTACTACAGAAGAATCCCAACTACCCCAGACCCTAATTAGCCCAGCTGATTGTGTCAGCTCATGTATTCATTTATTTTTAAGTAGACCTGAGAAAAATTTGAAACACCTGCAGTCATCCTTATTACATTAATTTTTCTAATAACAAATAATTTTAATGACAAAAATTATGTAATAGTCTTAACCATAACAGAACACTTTTCAGGTATAAAACTGTAAGGGAATGAAATGTTCTCTACAGCATTAATGGGCTTTCTCGGACAAGTTATGTTTCAATGAAATATTAATTCTTGGTCATTTGTCATGTGTTAATTAGCAGAATAAGCTGTAGGAAGTCTAGATTACCATGCAAATGTTAATTAGGTCATAATTTATGTTAAGCATTTCTAAGTATAGGAGCAACAGAATCTCATTTAGCAGCAGCTGAACTTTAGAAATATTTGCATTTGCAACAGATAGTTTTCTATTTAAATTTGATAGTTACTGTATTTTAATAAATACCAAAGAATCTGTGCTTAATTGTCCAAAGGCTCTTCACCTTTCCATCCAGCCACACCTCAGCTAAAAGTTTGTCTCTGGCCAGGTATGAGAAGTTGGGAGCAGATGGCGAGGTCGCTTTCCAATGCAACAACTCACAGGTGCCACAGGAGGCCTGGGGAAGAGCTAATGGCTTTAATTTATATCAGAGCCAAAATACACAGCCCTGGAAAGGCAGGGATGCTGGCTCATTGGGGTGGTGTTGGCGCTCACCCTGCATGCAGTCAATAGCAGCAGCAACACTCTGAGAGTCACCTCTTGTTTTTAAAAGAAGTGACTCGCTACGGCACTTTCCCAGTGAGAGAGAGAAGGTAGCTGAGAAACAGTGGGATCCTTTGCAGCATTTGTCCCATTGCTCCCCTCAGGAATAGGGACACAGGGAAAAAAAGAAATTACAGGCTGTTGGTTTCCAAAGCTGTGAGGCAAGAGCATCCTCCAATCTCAAGCTGCTCCTCAGAGGGCTTCACATTATTTTGCTGTTTACAGGCACAGCTCCTGGCAGTGGTTTTTTTGTCAACTGGTGAAGCAGCAGGACCTGCATCTAGCCCAAGGCATGTGTGGCAACGCAGGCAGCATTCAGGCCTGTGGTTTCTTACTGGCCCATTACCTGAAAATACCCATCTACTGCAGCCAGTTTGAGGCAGAGAAGCTGGCTCCTCTTCGGTATTTTATGTGGAACAACTACTGAAATAAACAGCTGCAATGACACACTGTAGTGGGATGAAGATAAATTTATTTTGCTATTTCCACACTCCCACAACTTTTACACCTCCCCACACAAATCTGCCCAAGCTGCTTCCACTTTGTTGGTATTATCAAAGGAAGAAAAATAGCATTAGGGCTCCGGAGGGAATACCGGCACTAACTCCCCCTGCTTCACTTGGAAGGCCAACATTAATTGTTATTTTCATTTGTTGAACTGCATTTCAATTGTGGTTTTTTTTTTCCAGTTGTTTTCATTTAAAGAGGGGGGGAATCATTAAATTATACAAGAGTTAACCGAACAGATGCAATCCCATTTCAAGTCAGAATGGTCAGCTGCACCTTCTCTAAGATTTTTCAAAAGTAAACAATGTCAGGTTGGAAAAAAAATGATAGTTCAGCCATAATGTCAGATAATTTGGGAGCTAGAAAAATAATAGCTTAGAAAAAAATAAGTAGAGAATGAATATAGTTAAATCATACTGGAAAAGGGTGTATCTTAAAATCCCCACCCTAAAAAAGGGAAAGGGGGAAAAAGGGGATAGAGAGACACACCAGCAAAAGGACTGAAGGGAATCAAGGGCGCTAAAGAGATTTAAACACTTTGTTTCCAGCAGGAACAAATAAAGGGGAGATCACAGGAAAGCATAAGAAATAGCACATGACATGGAAAGACCAGGCAGTTATTTACCATTCTTCATAATGCAGAACTGGTGGAAAGCCTTAGAGACATCACACATCAAATTGATTTAGATGGGTGATTTTTAAAGTGGTATAATTACTACATGGCACACTTACTAGTATTTTACTCCAGTAAACCTGTGTACTTTTATACCCAGTAATTATTTAGTTCTAGGTCACTACCCAAGCTTGAGCTATGCTACCAAGAGGTGCAGAAATGCTAGAGAGGGAAGCAGGACCCTGTACCCCAGTGCTTTAAAGGAAATAATTTGTTGTGTGGCCTCTGAATCCGGCACCAGGTCAGTGACCAACCCATAGCACTGGCTGGCAGCAAGGTCTGAAACCCAGAACCTGCCTGCTCTACCCCAGACCTAAGTCACTTTGTCTGGTTAGCAAGCAGTCCTCAGTGACTAAGGGATACTGGTGAGCATGCTCTATGTATAAGCTGGTAGGTGAGCTACTGAAGTAGTGAGCAGCCATGGACATTTAAGAATGTTAGCTTCTCCTTGTTAGAGTTGTGTTTAGTAAGTATTACCGATGGTATTATGTATTGACTGGAGCAATTAAACCACTCAGCTCTGAGGGAATTCTCTGTTCCACATTTATTTCTTTAAAAAGAGAACACACTAATACCTATTATTTCAGTGGAGATGAGCACACTATCTTGCTCTCTTTCTGGAATATCACATTTAAATCACTATGTTGATCTCAGCACCTCAAGCCCAAATAGGTTTTTTTCATACTGCCTATATATTTTTCAGGGCAGAGATGCAATCGATACAAGCAAAGGAACCCAAGGAACAAGAACTGTTTTTGTGGAATTGGTGTCGCCATGGATCCACTAGCCCCACGCGGTAATTAGGAAATTAAAAGTGTCCAATTGCTCCCCCTCTGCTGAAGGTTACCCGTGAGGTCCTAACGTTGGATTTAGATGCTAATTAGGTGTTTGCTGACTGCTGCCAGGGCACAGGCTGCAAACAGCAGCAGAAACCCTGTTCGAAGTCTCTGACTGACTATAAACAAATATGCACTTCTCTAGAGAGGATATTTTAAAGAGTACCTAAGCCTCAGGTTTATCACCACAGTTTGTAAGGCAATAGCCTGGCTACACACATATACTTTAATAACATCTTCCTTCTTTCAGAGCAGCATAGTTAGGTTCAGATTAATAAACCAGGGGCACTCCATATTATGCACACTCACATGCATAAGTGATTCAATCCAAACTAGATTTTAGCCACACCTTTTAATAATTGTTGCTGGTGTTTATTAAAAATCTGAGAAACACATAGCATAAACACCCAGGTGTGTAATGAAGATAATCTTTGATAAACTTTAAGATACTCATTTTTTTGTCTTATAAGCACCTAAACTGATACAATAGCTTAAAACTAGTCTACACTGAACACTCCAGCGCAGAAGGTAGATTTGCAATCAGCACATGCACGATGCTGGAGCAACGCAGAAACTAGTCCAGCTAGGGAAGCAGGGTACCAAATGAACACAGCAATCGGTTTGAGCTATTATGTCCTGAGGCAGCTATGTTGGCTCTGGAGCTAGTACAGGCTGCAGCTAGGGCACCTCTGTTTTCCTTCACATGGTGTGGTTATGCCTAGAATTTTCTTTTTATGAGGGGGATATTCACGGTTGGACTCTATGATCTTAAAGGTCTTTTGCAACCGAGATGATTCTATGATTCTATGACTAAAAGACCCTTTGAAACAAAATCCTTATGCAGCTGGATCTTCTAAACTAGGTGCCTGAAAACTCATGGCTGAAAAATCACAGTAAGTGCAAACCCACATTTGGTTGCCTAAACCAGTATGTCCCAGGAGGTGCCTTTGTAGATCAGACATGGTTGCCTGAGTTTAAGAATAATTTATCTGTTATCTTAAGTAGAAGTCTTTGAAGATAGATTACCTAAAGAAAGTCTTTCTTTCTACAAAGAAGTTATAGAATACTGGAGCAATTGCTACATCTAATCCAGTATCCCAACTGCAGCTAACACTAAAGTGGCTTCATACTTTGAAAGAGTACATAAAGTGCTATGTGAATGAACAACATGAAAACCTGCACAACATGAGACACGCATGAAAGCAAGTACAACACAATAAACAGGAAATAAATCTCCTGGGAATAGACCAAAAAAGCTATTAAAAAAATTTCAAAACAAGTAGTTTATAACTGATGCAACAGCAAAGGGGATAGCAAGACAAAGGGAGGATGAGGAACCAGCTAAGGACAGTCTTTGCTTCATCATTTCAAATAGACACTAGCACAATTTAACAAAACTTACAAAGAACAGACAAATGACAGTGGAAATAATCAGGGCATAAGACAAGAGCCTTAACAGGACCATGGCTGCACACATAAACTTGAACGACTGCACCTCACGTGGCTCATGCAGCACGATTCAGAGGTGGCCAGGATGACATGAGCTGAGGAGCCGAAGATGACACAGGTTACAGGAAGGATGGGATTATGCACAGTGGACACTATGACATTGTTTGACACTATGTTGGGTCCTGCTTTAGCCACAATAAGGATAATTTTGTTCTAGCTATATTATATCAGACTTAAAAGCCAGATGTCATGGACATCAGGGAAAGAGGTGCAGATTTTAATGCAGGCACGACTAGGATTTGCACTAGAGACATGATGTTGAGGTGAATAGCAATCTTATAACATTAAAATGGGGGTTATAGGCTAAAAAAACATATCCAAATATATCTACAGATGTTTTTATTAATCACCTAAATCTCTAATCTGTTTATTGAATCCCATCATACTGTTGATTTATGATTAGAAAAACACATTGCCAAAGTAGTTCTGTAGCTTTGTCCTCCTCTTAAGATTGCTGCATCTTTCTTCCCTTTTGACTACCCAAATACTTTTCTTTGTCACCTGCAGATCTAGTCACGTACTGCTCACTCTTGTGGACCTGAACAAGAGGTGTCATGACAAATTTTCTACCTCAGTGGAAGAGAATAATTTTGTACTGTTTAAGATCAAGTGTCTTTATTAACCATTTACTCCTTTCTCTGAAGGATCACCTAGCTCATCTGAAATTCCTCATGTGAGCAACCAATAAATCCCATTTTGTAAGAGGGTCTAAAGGTGCTTTTGTATATAACCCTAGGACACAGTTATCTACTGCCCTGAGTCTTTTGGGCAGTGCTTGTAAAATGCTATTGAATCAGTGCGGTCTTACTTGGTGCCTACATTCTGCTGATGGAGTAACACTACGATGAAAACTCAACTGAGAGCCAACTGCCTGTTTTGGAAAGATTTTCTCCTTCTCTATGAGAGTAGCAACTTCTTCCATCACCTTTTTCCTGCCAGTTTTGGAGTCTGAGTTCCAATGTTTGCACCACCTCATCATTCAATGAGCTTTCGGAAACACTGCCACCCTCATGGTTTAGCTTGTTCTCCCGCAGACATCCCTGCAGCCGATCTCAGCTGATTTGAATCTTCCTTGTTTTGTGCGGCCATGCTATGAGAGCCTGAGCTGATCAGACATGACTGCCAGCTGCATCCTTAGCATATCTGCCCCAATGGCTGGTGTGTGTTTTATTTTCATACTGAAGATAAAGGCTCTGAGCCCCACAGATTAAATAAACAGAAAAAACTCCAACAGTAATAATTCTACACTAAAAAATACAGAAAAAATATGCAAAAGATGGTCAAACTTACTCACATTGGTGTCAAAATATCAAGAAACTTAAAGGTGACAATATTTCACTTCAAACTGAAATTATCTGAGTAACTGGATTTTTTATTTTAATTTTCTGTGTTTTCAGGCACACATTTTTCCTCAAATGGAAGTCTAACAAGAGCAAACATAGTCATAAGCAAGTCTGAACTGATTTAAAGAGACATAGTTTCATTAGCAGGTGATTTACTACTGCAGAATGTGTGTTAGATCCAGCAGTAAAAGCAAATTAATTGCTTCTTCCAAAGGTATTTTTTGTGCAATCTGAGTTATCAGGTGTTAGCAATCAGAAAAGATTAATACAGTGACATTCATGACCTCTACCCATAAATAACTGCCAAGAAAACTTTCCTCTCTTCAGAAAATGAAGAATTCATGGGAGTATCTGAAATTGTAATTAGGATTAATTTAGCTGATTGTACACTTAGATAAGATGTACATAAAATGGTTTCAGACTTTAGGGGAAACAGCTACATACACCAATTACCAAATTTTTAAAAGACTTGGAGATAAGTTATTAATTAGAGGAACCCAGGCAATAGAGGGATTCCAGCTAAAGGAATTGGTGGCTCTGCAGACAGGAGCCAAGCAACCATTTGCAAGAGGACGCGGGATGGCAGGAGCAGAGCAGACCCTCTCCTCTGCAACGCTCCGCTTGCCAGCTCCACAAGCAGCAGGGATCAGCTTAGCTAAATTCAATTAAGTACAGCACCTATAGCTAACTGGGAATTCACTTGTTGAGGAAAGCTTTTTGTAATCTGAAAGCGCATATTCTGTAGAGCTGAAACTTTTTGAAGAAAGCAATGACCTGGCAGTAATTTTGATGGGGAAAAGTTGCTCAGGAACAAGGCAGTTTTTGGTCAAAGGCACAGGCAGGCCAGAGCAGCCTTGTCAGGGCGCTTCCCTGGACGACACGTCGCAAATGAGAACTCTCAGCCCCCATAATTCAGGCCAGGACACAACTGTGCATTTCCTATGCTCAACTTCACTGCCCCACCACCACCCAACCTAGAGGCCCCTCAGCAACAGACAGATCTTTATTTTGTTCCATTCTCCATCAAAACCGCTGAAAGACTTGTTTCATCTTGCTTTGAAGTAGATATTTTTAATGAACTGTTTACCAGCCAAGTCTAATTGTGAAGTATAACTACTGCAACTTGAAAAATCACCCAGAACTGCTGTATCAATGGGAAATGACTGCAAGCCAAAAGTTGCACAGGTGAGCAAATGAAAAAGTTTTTTTAAAAAAGGGCTCCTGATGTCGGTGAATCTGTAATTCCTCCTTCTTTATTATGCGTGTCCTTGTTCATGATGAAATCGCTTAGCATTTACCAGTCAAAACCAGTTTTGCTTTCTATTCAAATGGCCAAAGACCTGCCTTGGCTGCAATTATGAACCGGTGTCATAATGACACAAAAATGTAATATTACAGTTGTAACAAAAGCAAATCTAAGGGATTGCAGGGTTTTAATATTTCAATAAGGTTAAAGCAGGAGCGTTAAATTATTTAAGTTCTGGAATAAGATATAAGCACTAGAGCAGTATTGCATCCATACTCACGTATCTTTTCATGTGTGGAGGTGATATCTATGTGATAAATTGCAGGAGTCTGAGGTAAATTAATTTACTATGCACTTTGATCACAATACCCTTTCCTGGCCTACTAATCCATTTCCCAGCAGACTTGCTCTAATATCCCAGATCATGGAACACTTTCATTGCTGCCATTAAGAGCAGTGTTTCATAGTCTACCTCTTTTTCTCCTCATAGGCATGGAAGTTTCCCTCCCTGAAAAAATAATAAATATAAATTAAGTTACAGAAAAACATACTGACGAAACCTTCATATCCTCCACTCCTCCATATTATATAACTATATAAGAGACTTAAAAAGAGAAAACATCTTCAAATACCAACAGCTGGGTGAGATGCTGTGATGTCTGCATGTTTCTGGCAGCAGGGGAAAAATTAATAGAGAACAGATGTATAGCTCTCCAACTACGATGATTTAATATTGCCAATAAAGAACTAATACATATCTTAAATAATTCTTGGAAAATTTATACTATTATGCGATAAAAATGCTAATTGATATATCTATCACTGCCAGAAGAAGTGTGATGAAACCAAAATGTTTGGCAAGCTTCTTGTAAAGAAAACCTGTTACTACCTCAAATCCCCACTCAGTGCTAACTACCAGATCCTCATACCCCATCTCCCACTGCAGCTGCAGCACAGGGGAGCTGCCGGAGCAGCGAGGCACCGGTCCCTCCCTGGGGAGATCATAAGCATCCCCCAGCTGCTGGGCTGCCAGGCGGGAGGCTCCTGGAGAGCAGGATATTTATCCTTCTGCCTGCCAGGCTGGCAAACGGCTGTAAATCCAAATTATGATCTATCACAAAGCTGAACAAACTATAAACTCTCAGGTGTTGTTTACCAGATGATCACCAAGTGGATTGATTTGCTGGATTTGCAGCTTCTGAATCTTAGCACACGTGCAGAAGTGTATAGTGCCCGAACCCCCCATGGAGATCCATATGAACATGGGGAACGTAAAGCAGAAATTGAGTTAGCTTACAGTAAATGTATGGGTGGGTATACACACAAGCACTACCTTCCACCAATTTACCAAGGCTTTGTTTACAGCATGAATTGCACTTACCCAAACATTAAATATTGACAGAGACATTCAGGGCAAACTTAATGACACTCCGGGCATTTTCTGCACTTGAGTCGATACACATTTTAGAATTT
The DNA here is from genome assembly GCA_034008185.1 of Gorsachius magnificus. Lineage (NCBI taxonomy): Eukaryota > Metazoa > Chordata > Aves > Pelecaniformes > Ardeidae > Gorsachius > Gorsachius magnificus. Next base: position 6,677,602 of record CM067090.1, read on the forward strand.
GTTTCAGGAATCATAATCCAAAAATGCAATAAGAAAAGTGTTTCTATAGAAGAAAAAAGGCAGGATAATTGATATTTTTCCCGAGTTTCATATATTTATCCTTTATGCTTTTAAGTACTTCATTTAGAAAACACAGCCCTTGTAAGCACTGAGGTCTGCCTAACTGTGGCCACCAGAGCATAGAAGGTAAAAGTTAAAAAAGTATAAAAAAATATTAGAAGGGACTATGGTTTGGGGGTTTTTTGGAGCAGGGGTAGGCAGATAACAAAACAAATAATGAAAAAGCAGGGAATTTGATGTAAATATTTCCAATCCATGGAGTGATATTTCTGAAGGTTCTCACTGACAGGAAGGAAAAAAAGCAAATTGCGAGTGCATATAAACTGAAGAGAGTGACAGAAGCCCTGTGCCTGCGATGGCACCTTTTCTTCCCCAAGGTCAGCTGGGGCTTTGCCTTGGGGTGGCAGGAGCCACGCACAACATCCACTCCAGCAGGACCACAACTCGCCAGCACTGCTTCAAGCCTGACAGAGCTGTGCCCTGAGGGCAGGCAAAGCTAGGCTGGCCTGGGGGGTGCATGAACAAGAAACACAGCAAATTGATGTGTGCTGAGTTTCCTGCGCTGCAGTGGCACTGCTGCTGCTGCCCAGGCCAGGGCAGCTATTGACACATCTTGCTTCTGCAGCTGCAAACAGATGTCTTTGCTGTTATCAGGGGACCAGCAGAAATCCTCTCCAGGGGAGGTGAGGGGTGTAAAGTCTGAAGAAGGCAGCAACATTTATTTCCCCTGGGCAATGCAACGTAGAGATTTTCTGCTGCCCCTTACAATGCTATTCCCGCTGCTACTTTGGCCCACAACAAGCCACGGTCCTGGGGGAAGCATCTCATTCCACACTGGCACTTGCACAATGAGGAGAGAGACTCTCAGAAATAGCAGAACTCAAAACATTTCAGTCTTCATCAAGATCCAGCAGAAACACAGCCAAACCCTAAACTCTTGCAACTATTTGAATAACTGACTGCAAGACTTGGGCAGCTGATGGGAACCTTTTAGCACTTAGTTATCCATGAGAATGACCTTGCTGCTTTGAACACTATGGACTATTTTGAGAAGATGAGGAATAAGGCAAGAGCAAAGGACAATGTGTGAAGAAACTGAGTGCAGAATTCAGCTCTGAACACTGAAAGTGGGTCTCTAGACTACCAGATGAGGTAGCATGTAGAGGCTCGTATGCAAACATGCCTGCACCACCAGGAACAAAAAGGTTAGACATGTCTGGCCATATGCATACCCACACATTCTCATTTTGGGAGTTGATACATTGCTACCTTCCTCCAGCCTCCTCAAGGAGTAATGAAAGGAAATATATAAAATAATAGCAGCCATAAATAAGGAGGTGTTACAGCAGAACAAAGTTAAGCCTCCTTTTCTTACAGCATCTTTCCAAAACTTCCCATTACAGAAGAGGGAGAAGCTTCGGACAAAACTGGGTGAATTATTTACTGAGGAATAGTTACATTACAGATGTCAAAGTATTCAGAGCAGCAGAGCAACATGGAAAATCTTCATCCTTTTCCTGTTGCAAGAGCTGGATTTTTGTTCTTTTGACACTTAGATAACATGGTAAAAGCAGTGAGAAAAAGAGATAGGCATACAGTGATATAATCCAGCATGGATCCACTCATGGGTTTATGTTAAAAATAAATAAATGTTATGTTAAAAAAAATTAGCAACTTGGCCTCATGGCTTAGTGTCCTGAAACCATTAAACAGATTTTTTTATCGGATGGCACCATTATCTTCTGCAGATACAATTCATGGGATGTTTCTCAAAAGTACATCACAGACAGAGTACTTGTTCATTCACAGTATCTGGTAGCTGCCTCCATAATTTATGGGTACCATCCTATGTAAATCATTGAAAAAATGACAGATCTCAGGGGCTGTTTGCTGTTTAATCTCAGTTTGTCATGATTCAAAAAGAACAATGTGAAAATAGAAGGAAAGTCATCCATAATGGTAAAAAAAGATTCTTAGACATTCTTAGTTGTTTTCTAAGAAACATAAATAAACAGCTCTTTGTCAGCTATGAAATGAATCTACATTTTCTCTTCCACATGAAGGGCCGTCAAAACCAATCCTAAGTGTTTTACACCCCATCCTATTTCTGCTGGCAGAAAGTTGGGGCTCTGAAAGATTTGACAGCTACAGATCGTCCACTGAGCTGGGTAAAAACATGAAAAGACATCACACAGAACTAGGCTGGTACTTTCGCAAGAACCACGGGGCTTCAGAAAGAGGTTTGTGCTTTGCTTTCTGCTGCCGAAACACAATCCCCGAGCTGCTGCCAGGCCATGCCCTCAGCTCCCAGTGTGCTGAACGGGCATCTCGCTGCTTGAATCAGACTTTCTCCCCAGGAAAGGGAAAATTCAGACAAACTCAACAGCCCAGTGAGAGACAGATTCAAGTCCTTCTTCTGAATCAGCTTCCAGGAAAACGCTCCAAACCACCACACCACTGATCATACAGTTGGTAAGACCTCAACCTCTCTTTTGTTCCGTTTTACCAACAGTTGGATCCTGCTAAAACTGGTATGATCCTAACAGAAGATCTTTGGCTTTTTTTACAAGTCTATATATTTCACTAAAGGCCTCCTCTAGGCACATAACACCCACCTCCTTTAGTGTAAGTACTCTTACTTAAAATCCAATACCGCCGCTTATGAATCTCACCACAATCCCCCCCCAACCTCTCAAGAACTTGTCATGAAAAAGGCACAAGTAGATACAGTTTAAATAACTGCTGGATTCAATGATTAATATTAGGGCACACAGACAGAGCTTCACTGCTGATAGATGATCACATTTTCTCCAGAAGAGAACAGTGGTGCTTCGTAAAGCAGAGCCGAGTTTACATAAAAATGACAAAAGCAGATGCTATCACTTAGATAAAGAAACACAATTCTAATACTAATCCTCAGTTAAAAAAAAAAAGACTAGAGCATCTCTCAAAATAAAGTGATGTTCCAGTCTGTGTTTCTTCAAGGACAGCAAAATAACTGCTACGGACATATATTAAAGGAGAAGGAGTATTGGTCTCTGACATGGATAACTGTCACCTTGACAAGTGAAATTGGTTCATTAAATTAGCAAAGATCTTGAGATGACTGAGAAGTCAGCAAAACACCTAAATAGCCCCACAGAAAAAACAGTTTGTCAAAGCTTTTCTTTCCCTCCCCGGGAGTTCCTGTTTTTTTCTGAACAGATGAACAGAGGCCATTGTGCTCTGCTGTGGCCGGGGTCCAGCCTTGGCCTCCTCCAAAATGCAAGCAGAGAGAGAGAAGCCACAGTTCAAGCCTGGTGTTCAAATACCACAGAAGAATGGCAGAAAATTTACACCTACTGCACACGCTGAGAGTTAGTGGGCAGTGGTTCAGCTTTCTTCAGAAAGAAAAGCAAGCCCATCCAAACTATGCCCTTCCCAATGGTTAAACTGTGTGATAAGGTATTTAAAATACACATCTTTTGTTTCTTAAAACTTCCTTTTCACATGCATTGAATTCTCAATGACCAGCATCTGCCACCACCACCCAAGATCTCCCATCAGCTCAGAGCAGAGCTGTGCGCTCCACTGTAATGGCAGCGAGTTTAGCACTGCCTCTTCCACCTCTTTGCTTTTTGGCATGCATAGGGCCCATCTCAAAGCCTATTCAACCTTACTTAAAACACTACATTAGCCATGGAAACTGTGAGCAACGGACTGGCTTTCTTTGCCCTCTCATAGCAAGTGAGCAGCAAAAATCCTGATGTCCCATCTCTGCTCTCCTGATTAGCTAATTATTTGTTCAAAATGGAAAACTCAAGAGATATTGGAAGTTCCTCTCCCTACCAGCAATATCTTAACACCACAGGTCTACTTTTGGGGGAAAGATGAAGGGTCAACCCCTACAGCAGAACATAGCTTCTGATTAGAGATATTCTGATTTAAATCTATTTAAGGACAGAAGCAGTACCTTCTCTAGACTTCTTTATTCATTTAGTCTGTCCTTTTCCTTGCTTTTCCTTCAGTATTTAGAAATATGACAAGTTATTTCAGTTTTGTTTTCTTTTTTCTTTTCCAGTTAATAAGAAAAACAAATTGTTGTAAACTAACTTCAAAATGTAAATACTGCACCAAACCAACACTTGATATCTTGCTTTGGCTGTTAAATAAAAAAATCAATTATTTACACTGCTTTAGTCACAAAAGAAAAGAAACATTGCTTTGCAAAATGTAGTGTTGCCCTGTACTCCTTCAGCCTACAAAAATAAACAAACAATTGTCACAATAGAAAATAAAATTTGCCACAACTCCTCAAGCTCATAAAAGCTTATAACCACAAGAAGTTAAAATGAGCAATTTTTACATTAATTCAGCCATACAGATGGAATCAAGTCCTAGTTTGATTCTCAAGGCCTAAGAGCAGCCGCTAGATACCCTCTGCAAGCCAGGCAGTGGACATCAGCTGAAGCTCAGTTGCCTTTCACTGCAGGAGAGGAAAAGGATCCTTTGCCAGGACTCCCCAGTCCAACCAGGTGGCCCCGATATGAACTGGGACATGGGATTCCTGCTGTGCCTCTGCAACATCGAGTCCTTCCAGGAAACATAACAATACTGGTAACCGGCTATATAACCTCTGAGCTTCTGTGTTGCCAAAACAGAGGTAAATAATGGAGAAGATCTTTCCCCAGCTTGGAGGTTTTCTAGGTTCCAGCAAGTGAGAAGCAAAACTTCTGCAGTTGGGTCAAAACTCAGCAGCAGCCGCCACCAAAAAAGGGGCATTAGTGGGGAAGGACATGCAGGACCCTAACAGCACCCTAGTCCTACCAAGTTCCCCCACACCTTTGGCTGGACCAAACAAGACACCATTCACAGGTGATTTTCCATCTAGGAGTCCCCAGAGCACAGTCCTCTTTTAGAACTGATCTTCCAGGTCTTTCCCCAGAGCAATCTGTGTCTTTAGAAGCAATCAAGAAATTAATTTTTTTCCAGATGTAGCATACAAAATAGACTGATTTTTTTCCCCCGTTAAAAAAAAGTGACATGATTCATCTCACCACAAGTTTTTATGTTGCTGTAGCTGGCCTGCAAGTGTATTGAGATACAGCATGCAGCTAAAAAGATCTGCAAGTCAGACATGTTACAAATATACGCTGAGTTATGCAGAACCAGTGTTACGCTGCCTGTGAAAGATTGGAAGCATCACACAAAACTCTGGTGGGAAGCGTAGCCTTCAAGTGAGAACCACGCTTAAAGCGGAAGCCTTTTTGTCCAAAGACGAGCCCAAACTTCTCATCTCTCAAAGCAAACAATTAAGTGGGAAGCTCCACATTTGAAGCAAATGCCGCACCGCCTGTCTGTGCACGCTGAGCCTGTGGTTCAGCTGAGAGCATGGACACAGGAAAAATTCACTACAAGGGTACAACTTATTTGTCAATTGAGTAACAGTAAGTGAACGTGAAGGCTCTTTACACCTCACAGCTGGGGCAGTCTGATAGATTATAGCTTAACCACCCTCCACCCTAAAAGTTTAAGCCAGCGTGAAGTTAGGCTTACAGTAAAGCACTTGATTTCATGAAAAGAGGGAGCTGAGAGCCTCCATGATCCATCACCTGGCTCACAGCAATGCTTGTACTTGCATGCCAAGCCATACCAAGGATGGAGCACTAGGGATGGGATAACTGCTTGGGGTACCAGCTGGGAGGACAGCATCTGGCAGTCACCAGCCTCGCTTAAAGAGGCTATGCAAGGAACAGAATAACAAAGCCTCACTACTTTGCATCTCAGCTGCCCTAAATATGGTCATGATGGAGATGTCTTGTTTCCTCAGATGATGCATTCCACAGCTGGATGCTGTGCACAGGGGGATCAACCGCCCCTTGGCTGGGCACAAAGGGAAAGAAAAGAATGAAAAGAAAGGAAGGTATTGGTTGGGTGTCCTGCAAAGCTATGCTCTCTTTATAGCAAATATTGATATTCTGAAATCTGTATGTGCTACCAGAATATGGAATAATCCCTCCTGACAAAGGCATATTTGAATTTTATTCATATCTTTACTCTGTTCCTATGTGAAGTCTGGACATTAAAGCACTTCTTTAAAAGCAGACAGGACACAGCTTACAGTAGGGCCTCTGAAACTTTAGGTACTAATTCATACCATGCACATTTATTATACAGAGGAAATTATTCTGCTATTGTTACATTTAAAAGCAGGTTTGCATTTTAAACTGTGTTAATTTCCCCTAACAGACTTTGATTCACAGATTCTGTCAGGACTAAGGGATAATCTCTTCTCACCTGCTAGAGAGCACAGCCCCTCTGAGGCAGGGAGCAGCATACTAAAGACATACGATCCTCATCAGAAGGACTTCTGTATAAGCATAATACTGCTTTGTAGTTTCCATCTCTAGACACTATAGATTATCCTTGGATAGGCTATCCTTATAGTTATCCTTTGATAGACTAGAAAACAAACAAAAAAGAACATAAGCAAATAATTCAATTTATATAAGAAGAGGTTTTAGGGGGGACTTCCATAGCCTGAGCCTCAGAGGAGCGTGCCTGGTACAAAAGAACCACTTGATCCCACATTGCTTGTAGAAGGTTCATCACCACAAAACACTGTGCAGCAACAGGCAGCTCAAAGCCAATTCAAATACAATCTAAAAAGCCAAGGAACTGTTTTACTAGGGGAAACCATCAAATGATTCACATTGAAAGCAGAAATCCCTTTCCCTTTAGTTTGCACCTATTTTTATCACCAGCATTTGTTCATTTTCAGAACTGGTCCTGCTCAGTCAAGAGTTTGCTTTCCAAAGCCTGCATCGCCCAGTCTGACCAACATGCTTACGTCTGTGGTAACATCATGACCTCAACAAGGTGTCTTGACAACACTACAGCAACAAGTAGGGAGAAACTTTGGGGGTATAAAGGATGAAGGTCTAGTTCCAGTATAAATACAAAAAAAAAAATCAAAGCAAAAGGACAGAAGGGGGAAACAAAAAACCCACACCTAAAAATCGCTATGATAGTATTTTGCCTTGCATACAGCCTGCTGCAGAGACAAGGCAGAGTACCTGTGAAATTTTTCCCATTGGAAAATTCTGATCAACAGAAATATTTTTTTCTATGTGTGAAAAAGGTTATAATTTATATTTTTCCCAGTTTTTGTTAGAAAACACTTAAATATGGTGCCAATATCAGAAAGTGGAAAGTGTATTTTAGCATTTAAAATCTTTTGATCAAATAGTTCCTTTTTGATTCTTTCTAAATAGCAATGTTTGAAACTATTTCCTAAAGATGTGGGTGGTGTTCTAATTGGGAGTAAATCAAGTGGCATTTTGTTGCTCAAACACCACATCAAGGTGCATTGACTTTAAGAGGTCCAGAGAGCCTCTTCTAAAAGTGAGAGCCATATGAGCTTACATAAAGATTTTAAAGAAAATAAAGGAAACTGATTTAAAGAAAGGGAGACAGATTTAGAAATAGAATAAGCAGTGAGAAAAAAAGCTCGAAATGGAGTGAAAACCTAGAGAAGACAGCAGGTAATCTGGCTACTTTGTGGTCCTTTCACTAAATTATAGCCTTCATGTCTGGCGCTCTCCTAAGGATGATTTGGGAGGGACAGAAGTACAATGTGCAAGTGTGCACAGGATGCTCATTGTCCACAGCCTGCTCCCAGTCAGGGCATCTCAAAATTCCCTTCCCACAACTGTCTCAGCTCTTCCTCACATCCTTCAAGTGGGGAACTCTGCAGAGCCCACATTCATCTTTTAGGACTCAAAAGAGTCCAGCCAGGCTCATAAAGAAATGGAAGTGACAATCACAAGCATGAGATAACACTGAATTGAACAAGTTGACAGCAGTTATCAACAGTAGGAGATCAGTATTAAACAATTAGCAGTTCTGTCCTCAGGGGAAGAGGGAAAGACAAAACATTTCCAACCAAGACACTAAGGAAGATATATTCCACCTCGACATGATTCACTTAAGTATTCTGCCCAGCAGCCCTTCCGACTCCGGGCATACTGTGACAAACCAGGGTGTGCATGCTGGAATAGCACCGATAGTCTCCTCCAGTTTCACCTACCTACGAGTCCCATCCTGCTCCTCTGCTGTGGGTGCAGATGGGTTTTAATAGGCAGAGGGAAGCTCCTGTCATTGAGTAGTTCTAGGAAAGCTGATGGCAAGGGAGGGGACAGGAGAGTGTCGCCTTGCTCTTAGGCATTGAATAATCTCACTGAGGGATTGCCATCACTGGTGTTTTGGCCTCATTAATTTTCTCTTCCAAAATTAGCATTCAGATGCTCTCTGGCTTTTGTCTATTGCTGTCATCAAGGCATTTGCATGCACTAATCCATGACAAATGGTTTCATCTGATGCACATCTGATTTCCTTGCCTGCCAACCAGAAAGAGATAATAGAAATACCACAAGAAACTGAATTAGAACTAAAGGAGTCATCTATTTGTTGGAGAAACTCAAAACAAGGTTAAGATAGACAGCACCCAAGCGGCTGACTTAATGGAGAAAGTGCTGAGGTTTCAGCCATGGAAAGAGTTTCTAATTACCTGGGGCGGGGGGGAAGCTGCATTTTAAAGCCTGACAAAAATATTTATTACTACAGAAATAATTATAGTACAGATGTGGGAGCTGGCTTAGACACAATCATTCTCTGTCAGATCCTGCCCTGGCACACTGAAACCAATTACAAACTCAAAAACCTCCGTTACCTTCAGCTGATCTCTTGAGCTTTTGTTTTAACGCACAGTAGTGACCTCTGGCTGACTGACCACCCAAAATTGAAAGCACCCTGTGCAAGTAATCACGAAGAGGAACTTCATGAGTTAATTATATTCACAGCAAACAGCATTAGAGTAGCCCTGATGGCTTATGGATTTAAGCAAGATTTTTAGATAAGGGAAATATCTTTTAATAAAACAGCAGGGAAGATGGATTTTGGGGGAAAAGGCCTCCTTTAAGTTTACTGTTGCTGCAAACCAAGAGCTGGAACCAGCCAGAAGGACACACAAAACCTTCCTCATGTTTGCATTGGTATTGGATTTGAAGTCCATGAGGTCTTAATTTCTTTTGGGAAAGAAGCAGCCGCTGGCCTATTTGAATATATGTTTCCAGGCAGGATTTATTCATTTATCAGGATGATGACTTGTTTTAGGAGGCTACTGGGATAACAGAAACCTTATGCAGGTAATTTTTTTTTCCAACAAGGAATATCAAGGCAGAGGCAAGGAATACACAAAGATATCAAACTACTGGTTTTTTTAAGTTACAGTTTCAGCTTAGGAAATTGATTCCTCAGAAAAACATTAAGTGCTCAGAATTCTCCACTCAGTTCTGATTTTACATTAAAACATGAAATAGGATGGTGGTCAAAAGCTTCAGAACTGTAAAAATGGGCTGATTTTGAAAGGCATGATAGAAAATATAAAAATTACTATATCATAGAAATAAAATATAACTATATATTGTATGAACGTAATTATTCCAGAAAATATTTATCTAGTCATATTTTAGTGTATTTTACCATACCTTCCTTATCCGAAGCACCTTTAGCCAAATCTGAAATGAAACTAAGTTTTTCTCTGAAATGCATTTTTCAAAATGCAATATTCCAAACACCACCTTACTGTTAGTTTTGGTGTTACTTGATCTCATTTCTGCTTGGTTTTAGGTTTTATTTAAATTCAGAATGTGAACGTTTACTTCTTAATAGGTTTGTATAGGCAAATATATATAATACAGATACTTTTCCATCCCTGAATCTGTTAAAAGTCACAACTGCGTTATTGATGATTCCTGGGCAACATGTAGGGAAAGAGGTGCTAAGCAATAGGTTCCCTTCATTTATTCATGTTCTTCCAAAAAATAAACATATAAATCAATGAAACCAATTTTCCAAATAAACTATCCTTGCTTGCTCCCAACCACTTAATTAAATGCAATTAACTCTAGTTTGTTTTGGCAACCAATTAATGTCATGATCAAATATAAATAGACTCCGCAAGAAAAGATTATAATTAATAAATCCTTAACAATACAGTAAAATTACACCAAAGCTTCGCTTGCCAGAAATATTTAATGGCATTTTTGAAGAGCATTAATGAGGACAATAAAAAAGATAATAAAGTTTTATCAGAGCATGTGCAGTTAAGATCCTAAGGCTCTTGCCTGCACTCAGGCTGATCTATAGGTGCTGTTGGCTGCTGACATTGTTTACAACATAGGAAATTACAGTACCAAGTTCCCCACTTTCTAATAAACCAACATCTATGTTCATAGGAGTTTTCCGATCAAGTTCTCAGCCAATACAACATTCACTTGCAGATGAGTTAACTACAGCAGTGATTTTTGCACATTGTTTTTAGCAGATTCACAATGACGGCTCTTGATTCAGATTTCTCATCTACAGAAAACAAAATTTATCCAGCAGGAGCTTTGGATCATCCATGAGGACAGATTAAATGCATATTTTGATCTGAACCAGCAACTCTCCCAACAATCACAAGACAAGAATCACCATTTAAGCCGCTTTTTAATTGCCTGTTCATTTAGTGAGAGGAAAGGTTTTTATATCACAAAAAACTTCACAGCTCTTAGAAGAAATATTTATGCACAATTTTAAAAAGCTCCCAGTACACATGCCTGTCAGTGGGAGCTGCTAGCATAGCTCAAAGACAAGGCCCCACAATCAGAACATCCTGGTAGAAGGAAATTCAGCCACCTCTCATAACAAATTGTCCACGTGTTCCATTTCCCTTGGCGATTCTCACATCATCCAAAAAACTAGTAAAGCCCTCCATCCCTGCCACCAATTCAGTTCCCTAGCAAAGCTGTTCTCTCAAAGTGAAATAAGGAGTAGAATGGGTTACTATGACATAATTATTGATTGTCTTATGATGGCAACAGTGATCCTGCACCTGCTGTCACTCAAGTCACCTTTCAAGAAGGGCAGGACTGGTTTCTTCACCCACTGTGAAGTAAAGGGGGGAAACTGTTGTTCTGAAAGGAATACAGAAGGCAAGAAAGATGTCAGATAACAAATCTTCTAAATAGAGCATAGAAATATGAGTCACAGATACATACATGGGGCTTTAGCTTCATTCAGCTTAATTTACACCGTCAATTCCCCATTGTGCATCATTGACTGAGTCTTATAAATTTAGAGTCGAACTGTGCTGCAGTCCTCGTGGTGCCTGCCTAGAGCACAACGAAAAGAAATTTCCAGCACCGCTCCTGTGCAAAAAAATAAGTTTAGCTAGAGAGAACTGTTCTGTACAGAGCATCTGGAAATAGCAAAAATGCTGAATCCCATCAGGAAAATAAAACTTGCTCACTGCAAAGGTTGATTTCACAGCAGAGTGGAAAAGAAAACATTCAAAAAGGAATACAAAGATTATAGGCGGGATAGGATAAAACAATATGAAACTTAATGGGAGAAAACACATCTATCTTATGATGAAATGCACTTGGATATTGCCTTTTAAAATATAAATGAGCCTTGGCCTAAAGTAGGCTAATAATTAAAGGCATGTTTCTGATGTTATCAGCAGAAACACTTCAGCGCAGAACAACGTAGTTTGCCTCTGGGGTTTATATTTTTAGGTGCCAAATTTTCCTTGGGACTTCACCACCACAGTATGAATTCTCACAGTCCTTAATACCATGACAGCAAGCTACGAATAGTGCAGTGCACTGGAAAGTCCCTTCGTGACTCACCAGGGCCCCATGGCTGCACTTGGAGATGGAGGCTCAGCACCCGCGTGTGGGAAGAGAAGATGCCTGCCAGGGCCATCATAGCAAGAGGGACTTTGTGGTCCCTGTTTCCCCAGAGCAGCGTCTGCCCTGCAGAGAGGAATGAGCTTTGCTCCTGCATGCGTGGCCACCTGCAGAGGAGCCTGAAGGAGAGCTGAAGTGGCATGGGCTGGGGACAGGAGCACGGCCAGGAAGGAGAGAGCAGGGGGGACCAAACCAGAGCACAGACGCTGCCAGTACAATGCACACATGCAAGAGGCAAGTCCTTTCTCTCAAAATACCACTGTTAGCACCTCACCATTGCCCTTTTGCACAGGGTGCACGGTGAGGCCCGTTGCCCGGAACACAGCCGTGCTTCCAGCAGCTCCCACAGAGCTGTGCCGGGCACAGCAGTCTACTCAGTGCCCCACCGCACACCTTGGCCACGCTGTTGTTCACAGTCCATCAAGCTGCAACATCTGCCACACCACAGGTTGCTTTGTCCCCCTGGATCAGCTTTCCTCCACTTGCAACCGAGCCATGAGCCTCATAGCTCTGCCCCTTTGGAGAAGGAGGTGCCCTTTGACCCTCCGTTGGTACTGGTTGCTCCTTGGCAATGCCTACCTACGCTTTCCCCTTCACTTGAGAGATGGGAGCCTGTTGAAGTAACAGCTTGCAGACCCCAGAAAAAACCCTACAGCTAACTCTGGCTGCAAACACACCCTACAGCCATGTTGCTTTTCTTTTAGAGGTTCGATTTGTCAGAAAAAAAATAAAAACAAAAATCACAGGGTGCAATACATCTGATAAAGTCTGCTGCTGTAAACAAGTGCATCACACAAGCACGGTAGGCAATTCATCGCTCTCATGCTGCTAGTAATCCTACCTCATCCTTAAGCGTTGATTTCATTACATCCACTCTCTGACTACACAAAATACATACAAATACATTTGTCCGCATACATCCAAATATATTTTGTATGTGACCAGGAACAGAGTAAGTACCTCCAACCTGGCTTTCTTAGTTTGTAATTTCACATTCTCAAGAACAGACTGTGAAGGCCAGAAGTGGAAAGGTATCACAAGAGAGATGATTTCCAGTGAATGACTGCAATAGCTCATTGTGAGCAGGTTTTCCTGATCATGAACAAACCAGGATATATACAGTACCTCCTGTGGATTTACTGGTGTAAATGAGATCTGAATCAGGCCTTAGAGCTTAACAATTTGTTAATTTTAATTAACACAGCAAGAAACACCAGTTGCCAGCTTTCATGCCTATGACATGATCTACCGGACACTGGCTAAGTTGTTGCATGGCAATTTGGATATTGTGTACTGAAGGCAATAGTATGCATTCTCACAGTACAATTAATAGAATACAATTCCTACTAATCGCAGAAACCGTATACATTTATACATTAACTATCTAGTCCTACACTTTCTTCTATCAATACCAAGAACAAAAATCCTGTTGAATTCATCTTCCAAATCTCAGTTGCTCTGCAAAGTAAAGACACAAATTTTATTTACGCTTCCCTGAGGAATTAAATTCAGACCAACATTCTTCCCAGTCTGTTTTGAACTGAATAGCCACATATATGGGGCATATGAAAATAGCAGAACTTTTGAAATGTGAAAATACGCAGTTTCCCCCCAAGGCCATAAAAAAAAAAAATCAGTGGGAAGGCCAAGATCAGAACTAAGAAATTTTTTGCTCATAGACTCAAGTTTCTGCAAAATTCTGTCTGAGAAACATGTTCAGAGCATCCTTAGGTTGATACTGCTTGTTAGTTTGTGTGGAATTGCTTTGAGACTGATTTTTCCTCCTCGCAATACGAGGTGTAGAGAATCACTTCTTGAGATTATTTTTAATGGGCACATCATTAACTCCTGTCACCAAAAAAGATACTTCGTGTTTAGTAGGCATACGATTCCAGCCCTGATTCAGTCCATGATTTCTTCCTCTGAACAGGCCTATTTTTAATTAACATATTTGCAAATGTCTGCATTGCTACAGCAAGTACACGTTCCTGTTTGTGTCTGCCTCACATCTTTACACTGTATGCAAGAGTAACCTGGCATCCTTAACACATACCTCATTATTTTGCACGAACTTAAGGTAAAACCAATGTGCTTTCCTGTATTTTTAAGCAATATGCAGTCAGTGTTGTCCACTGCGGTTCAGTACTAGCCAATGGTCCTCACCAGGAGCAACACATCCCTCATTTATGGAACAAAGCCAGAAAATTTACTAAGAAGTTTATGAGTGGGTGGGGATAGTTACTTTTTCTCTTTTAAACTTGAACACTTCGCTTTGTTAATATCTTTCTTCTTGCCACATGCCAGCATTTATTTCCTACCTCTGGGCGGGGTCAATCCTGTCAATCAGCTGATCAACAGACTATCGCAAGCACTCAGCTATCTCTGCAAATCACCACCTCTCCACTCTAATCCTCAGGCCAATTCAAGAGCTCTACAGCTCTGTGTATCTCAGAGCCTAAAACAGCCAACATTGAATTCTTCTCATTACCGCTGTTTCTTATTAAATCACACAGAAATGACATGCTTGAAAAAAAATGGAGATTTGTTTCCACATAAAGTTATTTCCTGTGAATGCTTTCACACATCCTTTGCCTAACATAATTTTCATGAAAATGAAATATAGTCATAAAAAACCTGCGGAAAGCCATGTGTATTACCCAAGGGGAATTATACTGCGATGGTGTTCAGCTAGCTTATGCCATAGGTCTCCTCTGGATCCCAGTGAAGAAGCCTAAGAATCTACCCTGCCCACCTCACCTATCAGAGACAACAGGAACAGCCACCAATACTTAAGGGTACTTAACAGCAGCATTCAAGCTTTTCATTGTGTTAATGAGACGAGAAAGAATTCATGAACAGGTACAAGTAACACAGCATCATCCATCTTATATTCAACTAATATTTACTATGCCCTTGTTATCTGTGCCCACCTGCCTACATTTCACAGAAAATAAAGCTACAGTCAATTACAATACTGCCACGTAAAGCAGTTTATCACATTTGTTTTCAGGTTCATACCTTCTGCTAAGTTGTCTAACTGAATAAAGAAGTACTGAATTATAAAACTGAAGAAATACTACACGAAGGAAGCTTTAGACTTTTGTGATGGCACAGTGAGTAGAAGACTTTCAACCCCTTCAGACACTTGCTTGAGAAAGTTTCAGAGAAAAAAAAAGCAAGCTCAGAAATCCCTGATGATAAACTAACCTTTTCATATATTGCCCTTAATTTCCAAGGTTTCAAAACTGGATTAGCCACAGTAGTACAGATGGGTATATTCACTGTGCTAATCCACTGAGTTCAGTTCAAGTTTATTATGCTAAATACACTCCATGAGGATTTTATCTTTTACCTGCACCTTCCTGTGCTCATTGAGATTCTTCTATTCATCAAGTATGAGAAGCACAAGACGGGGTGGAACCTGCCTTTTTAATTATCTTGTATAAAAGTAGCCCCACGATGGAGCTGAACAGCTCAAATTCCCTTATTTTAGAGCCTCTCATTATCTATGGAAGATCACAAACAGAAAAAGTATGCTGAGCATGCTATTGATTACAGTTGTGTTTGCCATGATTCAATAAGTTGAAATTTCATATACCAAATATTAAATTACTGAAATTATGCACTGGCTCATCTGCATCCATTTTTTATTCACTTTTATTTGGCTGAACATTTTAATCTTACTTACATAGTGACTAACTAAAAGTAAATGACGCATTCCTAATATTATAAATATGAAAAATAGGGCGTACTCAGGGACTGCAGTTGAATACATTAAAATCACTCAATTTGCTAGTTAACATATTTCCATCCCTTTTTTGTAAAACCTTTCACATTCAGTTGGCAGACTGCAAATTCATGGCCTTATAAAAAAAACCCACTGCCTTGATTTTCTGTTGTGACAGCAGAAATTGTCCAAAATCTCTAACAGTCTCCCTAAAGGATACTCACTAGCTGGTACTTCCCAGGTGCAGCACAATCTGAATCCGAGGTGAACATCATGTCAAATTCCACTCATCTGTCAATGTACTGGATTATTTCTTGAGAGACTGAAATTGGCTGCCTGGGATCAGAACACCATCAATCTTATTCATGTAGGGTGCAGAGAAGCTGCCTGAGAAAGGCTCGGAGGAGGGAAAGCTTGGCTGTTTCTAAGTAGGTGATGAGGCAGCTGTAAAACCTTCACTCTATCTGTACCACATCTCCGAGTGAAAGACTTTGTCATTTTTCACATTTCCCCAACACTTGGTATGCATTCAGTGTCTTGCTGTTCTTGCTTCATAAAAAAGGTGATTTTTCAAGCTTAGGCAAATGTTGCAGAGCTCTGAACCTGCCCAGCTCTCATTTTTTCTCATAATGTCACTTGTTTCAACTGATTTTACAAAATGAGATTACATTTTCCTTTTACCTTTCTGTTTAGCTGGGATGTTTTTTCCCCCCCATTTCCTTCAGTGGGGGACAGACTCAAATAACCAGCAGCATTACTTACAATTGCATTGTCATAAATATTTTGTTCATTTCTCTGCAAGTCCCAAATAAGAACCTCGCAACTCAAACTTCAAATGCTTGCCACTCAAACTTCAAATACTCTCAAGCTTCCAGTGCCAGCTAGCAAATGTAACATCATTAGTTAATGTGATGCTCTAACATAGCTATCAAGAGCTGGTCTGTCCAAGATTTCGGTCTATTCCTTCATACCATGTATATTTTATTATAAGGAAGCAAGGAAACGCCAATAACTATGACTTTTGGACAAGGAAAGCAATTTGGAAAACTTTAAGTCATTAAGGTTGCTAAAGACCTGTGGTTCAAGACCTATCTTTGAAGGTATGCCATTAGATTAAAACACATTAAAGTATTGGTTACCACGTTATTCAATGATTCATCACTGAGTTAACATTTTCCATCTTTCATTACTAAAGCTCTTAAAACCTCTCCCACCTCTCTTTGGATCCAAATTTGTGAAGCAACGTTCTTGGCCAATCTAATTTCAACCAGATGACAATACTGTGCTAGAATATGCCAACTCTTCAATTTTTCACCTGGCACATATTCTTCAAAGCGCAATTAACAGTTGAAAAGAGTTCCATGATCCATTTCTATTAATAAAAACACAATAAAACTACTAATGTGCAGTCTCTGTGGATCACAACAGTCAAGGCAAGCTGCATTCTCCACTGCTAACCTGTGGGATTTATTCTGACTTTACAGGCATTTAACTCCGTTGAAAGACAGTCCCAAATTCTCTTCTGGGATGCACTTTTGCAACCCCATCAGTTTTGAGAGGTAAACTTGAGAACCTTAGAATAACTGCCTCTCATTTATGCAAAGGCAAACACACGACCCCCAGTAAGCACTAGTGACGATGGGTGAGATTTAGCACCAGTATTTTAAGTAACAAACCCATGTCCAGTTTGGGTCAGATACTGCAAAGTTATCCAAAACTTGTGCCATTCAACGTCTTTCAGAGTGATACACCCACTCCAAAACTGCACAAAATGGGGAGAAGGGGAGATAGAAATAAGGACAGAGAAGGAGGCAGAGAAACTAGACGCTTATCCAAAATGGGATTCCTGTGTTGGGAAGTTGTTAGAAGACGATGTTAAAGGATGAATATTCCAACATCAGATTGGCAAAGTACAACATGTTAGACCAACTCAAAAAAGATGCTGAGCAATACAAAGGCAAGCAACTCATAAAAGTTAAATGATGAAATGGATTTTATGATTAGTCAATCATTTATCAAGACAGTCATAAGCACAGGCAGAAAGCCTGCAATCTTATGGCATCCCACAGCTGATCTCAGTCCTACCTGGTCTGTGCAGGTGATGCTGCTGGAAAGTGTGATGGACGGACCCCTGACAGAGCAGCATTGCACAGGCACTTATCCACAAATACAGGACCCAGGACATTGCAGAGACCACTGCCATTCTCTAAACAAAATATTAGACAGACATTATTATCCATTGCCTTACAGCACACAGAACAGTCAGCTTCCATTACAACAGTATTTTTTCTTTTTACTCCTTTTGCTAAGTGTCTTTTGTTTCTGGGTTATTATTCCCCCCTGCAGGATGCAATGGTCATACAACAAAGGTCATGTCCAAAAAAAGACAGGTGAAGTAACAAGAAGTCAATGCAGGGGCCTGGATAACTTTAATAATTCAGTGGTAAAAATGAAGCTGTAATGATCTGAGGACTAAAAAACCAAAACCAATGTAAACAGAAGGCTGGAAAAATATTCCCACATTGGTCCATAGCTGAATTTACGAGTTAAAAAAATAATCACAAAGCCAGCTAAAAACCCCATGATGTCCACACAGTATGAAAACTACTTTAAACACATTACAAATAGGGATACAACATCATCAGATGTCTGAGATGCATTTCAAAAATACTCTAGCCCCAAGACTGGAAGGCTAATACTGACCCAGAAGGTAACAGTTTATTGGGTTTGGTTTTTGTTTTTTTACTTTTACAAACATTAATTTTTAATCATGATGCTGTCTGCTAAACAAAGTAATTGTTTCTCAGAATTAGGTTCTAGTCCCCAGATGAAATCAGCTTCCTTTTGTTTGACCTGTGCATGTAAAGGGGCTGGAGTGTGGCCAGACTGAATTTCATACATACTCTATAGAAGATTTGATCTTTTCACAAAGAAGATTATGTCAATTTTTTAAGATATTCCTACTGCAAAGGGAAAGAGCAATTTCTTTGTTTCCCAGTGCTGGCATACTTGGCCATCTAACATGGACAACTGTGATTTTTCATACTTGTGTTCATTACTGTAGTAACTGGCTAAATTTCCCTCAGACTTTTTAACTTCAACAGCTCTTTCTCAGTGCCTGCAAGGATCGGGAGGTTTGCAAGGCTCAGCTACGCTACACATCGTCCAGTTCCCTTAACAACACCTTCTGCTGCATTTCATATTGCCAAATTAATCAAACTTCAGGCACTCTCCTTATTCAGCCAATGACGTGATGCCATTTTCTATATAATAATCCAATCAGCTGAACATCATTTTCACAGAGCAAGAAAGACTTTGAAAGATTAAGTGTCTTGCATAGAAAAATCACGTCCTTAAACAAAAATTAAAAAAAAAGTCTGTATGCAATACATCAGGGAGATTACTGCAGTAGGAAAATTAACAATATTAAAATAGTGAAATACAGTGGTAATAAAATACATGCATATAATTTTTTTTTATCCCTCATTTTAAAGGAACAAACAGTCTTTGGGAAGCTTTTTAAGTCTAATTGGCTGAAAAGTATAAACTGGCAAGTATAACTAACAAAATAAAACGTTATATTGATCAGCATAAGGCTGTACTGAGGGTTTGATGCACTGCTTAGCATAGAATTAATTTCATTTCCAACTGTTTACTTTGCAGTATACAGTGTACTTTTCGCCCTCTCTTTTTAGACCTATTTATCTTGCAAAATAGATTCAATCCCCTCCGATCAGGGAGCTCCCAGTAAGCTTCCTGTGTCTTCAGGAATTAATGCCGCCTTGTCCTATTTGCTGCTCCCATGCCTCTTATACAAAAAGGTAAGAGGGAAAGGTGACTCTCACATAGGGATATTTCAGGTATTCAGGTTATTTAAACTCCACTTTAAAAATCCTAGCCAAACAGCAAAGCATAGCGAAACTTCTACAGCCTGCTAAATGCTCCTGTGGCTTTCCTCAGGCATCGTATTCTTAACCACATGGACAGCAGACTGACTTAACCCACTCAGGCTTTATTATTAGCTGTCAGCTCCCCCCCCCCCTTTTTTTATAAAAAAAAAAATCTTTATCAACCTACACTATTTCAAACTACCTGTGCTCAAACCCCAGCATTTCTCTTACAAGCATTTCTCCATGCACTTTTTTGCCAGCAAACTGCTGCCACAGACACACTTTTTACACACAGAACATCTTATCATTAGTAAGAAACACAGCAGTGAGTATTCCTCCAGTCATTATCTGATGAGTTCCAGATCTGCTTACTGAATCTTAAATCCTAAAGAAGCTCCTTACCTGAGTAATCCAACCAAGAGCAGAGCACTCTATTAGTGTTCATTGGAAAGATCTAACACTTTTTTAAATCCATCTGTATCACAATAAGATTTTTAATAGCTTCCCAATAATCTTCTTTATCAGGATTAAAAGAAAAAAAAATCTTTCGTTACAAATCCTGTTCCCAGTGTAAAGAAGACATCTGAGCTCTCAGACTCTGCCGTCAGAAAAGTGGCCAAGGTTTGAGGGGTGGAAACCTTCTCATTTTCACCTTTAAATCATCTCCTAGCATCACCTTCTGCTTGATGAGACCTTTGAAGTGATCTTGAGTTAATTTGCAGCTTCCAGGATACTTAAGGATGAGGAGCAGTTTATGTTTAACAACAGAGCAGCCTCACTCCAGCGCAGGCAGTGCAGGGTAAGGCAGCTGTACGTACACTGCTATACGATGCTGTAAGTACCGTAGCCTATTTCAATACATCCCTGCACAGGAAAGTATCACATGCCTTAAAGCGACACAGCCCTCGGTTGCAAGCCCCAGCCAGGCACTCCTCTAGTCGCCGAGGCTTAGCAACTGGAGCTGCATTTAAATAGCGGCACTCGGACTTTGCACACAGAGCAGAAGAGCAGCCGGTTTCGTCTGCGAGGAGCAGGTATGAATGGGCAGAGGAGGGTGGAAGAGCGCTGGTGGAAAGGCAAAGCCGTTGGAGAGGCGAGGGACTAAATACCCAATAAGCAATCTGGGAGATGCGTTAATTCTGCCGGCAGAGGCTTTATTCCCCAGACGTTGTTCTTGCACTTATTTGCAAGAAGCAAGGGAGGCTTAAGGGAGTCCCTTCCATTTCACAAGAGAGCGGTACATGCTTGTGAATTGGAGGGCTGGTGCAAGGGAAGTGTATCAAAAAAACACGGGAGAGACAGCGGAAGGCAGGAGACTCCTACACACTCCCATGGGCTTTCCAACACCTTGCCACAACTCTGAATGAAATCTTTCCTCCCAAGTCCATTTCTGATGCATCTCAGCAGACAATGGGGAAAGAGCTCCGATTTATTCCTCCTAAATGCTAAAGCTCAGGTACACCAGATTATTTACCACAGTTATTTATTTATTGTCCACATCTTAAGTGGCCATTTACAGGAATGGAGTGGTTTCCTCTCCCTCTTGTACCATATGTAATTATCTTTTAAAGAGCCATTGTATAAACTTAATGCATACCATTCACTTAGCATTACAGCTCTCGCATCTGCCTACAAAAGAAAGAAGGCTTGGAGACAAAACAAACTCCCATTTTAAGAGCCCAGAGTGCATGCTGTAACACAACATGGGATTTTTTTCTCCCCCTGTGATAACCTGTGGTAGAAGAGCATACTACCTTCACTGCTTACCAGCTCCAGACACCAAACAATAGTAAATAACAGTAATAAGTGCCCTTACTCTCAAGCACCCCCTTCTCAGCACCCAAGGACATACATCTCAGTGGATGCTCTCGCTGAGAGGTGCAATGAGCTTACCTGACAGACCATACGCTCCTTTGGAGCTGCTGTACCTTATCGGGTAATACGTATTAAGAGATGGACCCTGAAGACCAACAGGAACATTACGCCAGTCTCTACCACAATGCTCAGAGCAGCTCTTTATTACAGCCTTGAGGCAATAAAGCAATGTGTGTGTGTGTGACAAAGTGACACAGGGGAGCAGTGGGGCATGGACCGTCCCCACACCACTGGCCACCACTGCAGCATGGCTCCCATCAGGTGCCAGAGCAGCGCTGGGGAGGAGAGGGTGGCTCAGGACAAGCCTTGTGGTGACCAGGGATGCTTTCGAGAGGTCAATAATTTTTTCAGTTGCTTTGTATGAAAACACATTGCATAAGTATGGATGGGGATATAACACTATTTAATAAAGGTTTTCTTAGTTTCCCCAAGAATTTCCTTAGGCACTGGAAGAAGGCCAAGAACTGGGGCACTTGCTGCTACTTTCTGGCCTCAGAAGGGTCTAGAAGTCTTCAAGAAAGCTGATGAGAGGCAACCAAGGCACACCAAGTACCATTAAGTGCTGACAAACACAGAACCAAGACCTGGGATAAGGTGCAGCCCATAGCAGAAAGTGGTGGGTGGCAGGCTGCCAAAGCCACAGCAAGGCTCAAGACCTTCCCACTTTCTATGGGAACAGGGAGCAGCACCTGAGGGGGCAGGTGATGGGAATTCATTTTAAAATAATGCCTGTTTAACAAGAAGTGTTCCCTCTAGGGCTCAGAGGGAAACTACAAGGGAAAGGGTGTGGACCAGAGAAGTGTGAAGCAAGAGGAAGGCGAGGGGCCTCAAGAAGCAAATAAAAACTTCTAGGAAACTGAAAGGCCTCGTGGACAGCAGGAGGAATCAGACAAAATTGTGACCACACACCTTGGCAGAGTAGGCAGAGACAGATTTATGCAAGATACAGATTTATGTAAGGTACAGCAGAACTGTCACTCTGCCAAGCGCTGCTAACTCCCAGCTCCATGAGGCTAATGCCACCGTAACCCCTGACAGATGCTGCTATTGCTCAGGACAAGCTCTGCAGAAACATGGGACATGTTGCTTCTGCAGGGTAGGGGGGAGATCAGAGGGACAGAACAGAATATTAAACAGGCTGTGCTTGCAGTCTCTTCCCTACCCTGGCTCCCAGCATCAGACAGGAACAGAAGAGTCCTTGGCAAATCTTGCAGAAGCATCCTCACACCTGCTTTGATGTCTTTGCTGCCAATTTTAACTTTCAGTGGACCAACAAGACATGAAACAGCTCCTCTTACCCTGCCTTGAGCTAGGCACAGCATCATCTTCACCCGATGCTTTGGTTAGTCTCCTCACTTCAGGAGTCACCGGCTTTGACAGGAAGGGGATGATGCTTTACACGTGCCCACAGGTCTGTGTGTTGAATGGGGGGCTACTAAAACTGACACACTGGAAAGAAAATAGAAAGGAAAAATAAGACTATGAACAGTCTGCACATTTCAAAATCCTTTGTTATCAAAAGGGAAGGCTGAAAGTGGTTTGTCTCTAGAAAGAAGGTAAATGGGGCAAAAGTTTGTGTCAACCATCCTGTGCAATGACAGCTCTCTCCAGCACGGGGGCAGGAGGGATCCAGGCCCTGCAGAGGGGCAAAACAGCCTTTGGGTTACGTGGCCTATGCCTGGCCACTGGGAGGTACAGTGTCAAAAGGAAGCCCTTCCAGCTCCAGTCTGAAGCCTGATGGCAAACAGAAGAAAGGACAGAGGCCAGGACCTGAGCTATCCTAGTTAGAGAGCATGGAAAACCGCCTAGCCACAGCTCTGATTGAAAGACTTCATGAGGTTGCTGGCAGGGTTGCCAGAAGCAGACCATTACACTGGCATGATATTTCCAAGGTGAAGGTAGGTTGCAAGAGATCAGCAGGCATCAAGCTATCTTTGAGACAGGCTGCCTCACACACACAAGGATTGTAGTCACAAGGAAAATAGCCTTTTCCTCCTGGTTCCACCATTCATGTAGAGATGCCAAGTGAATGACAAAAATATGCAAATAAAAATAAATGCTCTTCACTGCCTGAACCTCTATTTATCACAATTTTCTGCGCGCACAGAAAAGGAAAGCATATGCAACTCAGGCAGACTCATGCAGACAGCAGATTGGTATTTGCACCCAAATAAGGGCCTCTGGCCTCTACTTTCTGCATGCTGCCTCCACTGCCTCTCCACCTCCCCCACACACTCCTTTTCCCCACATAGAGAGATTTAACACAACAAATCCCAGGCTTGTATTTTACAGGGTCTGAAGGAGGCTTGCCACCTTTGAAATGCAAAGCTCATTAGTTCTAGTGCTTCTGGGACAATGAATCTTTGCTTTTCACAGATTGTGTTCTCCACCCCTCCCAGCTGCTTCCACCCACCCTACAAAGCTCTTTCCTATAGACCCAAACTCAGTCTTGGTTGCTGCCTGGGCAACAGGCAGAGCACATTGCAGCTCCTTGGTACCTACATGTTCCTACCCCAGGTGAGCCAAGTGCAGTCTAACAGCAAGTTTTACCTTACCTCCACTGAAAGCCAAATTACTGACTCTCTTGTCTTATCTCCACAACATTTATGGAAGCTTTTTTTTTTTTAAATCTGACAGAGCAGATTTACTTGGCCCCCTAGCCTCCCCATGCAGCTTGTCTTTCATTGAAAACCAACCCACATGGAAAACCAGCAGCTGCATTGCATGAAGATTGGTCTGCCTACATATAATAGTCTGAACAACAACCATGAAGCCCAGAGTAGAACCAGCCAAGCAGCAACCCTCATCCAGGTCCCTAAACCTCCCTTGGAGTTTCTGGCTCTTGGTTTCTTTCCTCAGTGAAACAGGGAGCACAAACATTAAAGCAGGATTCTTTTGGGACAGGGAGAGCACAAGATCTACAGGCTTCCTAGAAATCAGCTGTGGACACAGCTTTGCCCAAACCCTTAAAAGCTTATATGCCACATTCAATGCATAAGACCGTAGCAATGTTCAACATTTTACATGCACATCCCCTGTGCTCAGCCAGATGCTCACAGTGGTGCTCTGCTTCCTTTCTAGGGCTTTCAATATATTCCCAGGAAAGCCTTCCCTGCCCCAACACTTCCCTTTCTCAGTTCCCACCACTTTTCCTCCTCTCTTCAAGGAGGCCTGGTCCAACCTCAGTGACTGAACTTATTTCCTTTCCTTCCTGTGTCTTCTACAACAGTGTTAAATCCTTTAGTCTGTATTGTCAGGCTTTCTTATCCTTTATCTTTTCCAGTGCCAAGAGAAGATGCTCTGATTTTCCTAGAGGTAACCATGATGACCACACAAAATTCAGCCAGAAAACTACACAATTTTTCATGAAGGAAGAACAAAGATTTGATGATTTTTCTGGCTGCAACCACAACTTTTACTGGCAAAACACAAATACTATAGGCAACAAAAGCCTAAAAAAGCAGAGCTGAACAAGATGTGCAGGGGGACCATTTCCCATGGGAGCCCAGGGACCGCTTCACAGTTATTGTCCTACCTCAGGTACAGTGTGCCAGCAAATTTGCTCTGTTCCCAGCATCCATGCAGCTACTTAGGTACAGGGGGCTGGCCAAGGACCCAGTAACACCAGGGAACAGCACAACACACTCAATGGAGGGGCTCCACTCGGCATCCGGAAACATGGTGGCTCCTTCCTACCCTCTTATCTCATGCCACATCACTGCAACACCTCTCTCCTTGCTACCTCAGCCGCACCAGCTTTGCTTAGCAGAAGCAGCCGTTTTGGCAGCCACCTTTCTCCTGCCCCCCAAATGTACAGGGAAGATCCAACCAGCAAGGTGTCGTAGCCAAAGCCATTAGAAAAAACAAACACACAAACTGCAAGAGCACCATAAGTAGCTTGTACCAGAAAACAATGAAGAATTAAATAAAGAGTCTGAATATGGACAAAATCAGGGAGAAGCAAGAGCAGAGTACAAAAGTAAAGACTCTCAGTTATTTTTCTCAGCCTACCTTAAAGGCGCTGTTATTCCTTGTTAAAGGGATGTGTAGTCTTCACAATTACTGTGTTTGGAAGGCAAAGATTCTGCTTCTTGCAGTTTTTCCATGCCTAAGAGAGGAGAGAAAGAAAAAAGATCGCATCTATATTTGTCAAGGAAGTTTATATCAAAAAGTTTGTGTCCTAGTTATTTTTAAAGTATGTAGGACAACGCATAAAAAAATCTCAACCCTTATCTATAACTTGCCATTAGCCAACAAGATCAGTACTTGCTATGGATTAACAAGATGAATTATCTGTGCAGTACATTATGAACAACCAGCAAAATTTCAATAGCACTCAGTATATTCAAAATATAACCATAAATACATGACTGTGCTCAGGATATCATAGCAGGTAAACATAACCTTCAGATAATGGAGAAGAATTGTTTATTTAGTTTCAGTTCAGAGATACCAAAACCACCACAGGAATTAGGCTAAACCAGCCCTAGAGTGATGCCGGTCATGATGTTCTTGTCAAGTAGCGATACTGTTACCCTTTATCAGCTATACATTAGCTGGAGAGATCATCCCGATCTGAAAATCCAGAATCTCCTCTTCTCATTGATTCTCAGCTTCAGCATAGCACAAACTCAAGACTCTTCAGCCCAGACACTCTTACAAAGGCCCAGTTGAACCTAGTACATGAAATACTACTGCAATATTCCTAGATTCAGAATTAACTATTACTACTGTCAGTCCGCAGTTACCTTTCCAGGCCAGCTAAAACCACATGACATGCGAGACCCATCTACAGAAGACAAATCATGGGCCAGAGCGTATCAACTGAAAATTAGTGTATCTTAGTCAGAGATGACACTTTGATTTATCAGTTTCAGTACATCAAATACAAGTCCCCAAGAATGGGTTTAATATTTACTTTTGCTGTTGAAAGCAAATTTTTACATGAAGGTACAAACATTTTCAATATTCACAACATAAATAAAATAAATCCAAGAGAAGCAAAGCAATTGAGATACTCTGGGAGGCAAATTCACTATGTTCAGCTCAGACATGGTCACTGGGATGTCTTCACTCCCTCTAGGCTTGCTATGTTCCTACCTTTCAGTTAAACTTAACAAACAACAGGTCTCTATTGGTAGGTAATGAAAAAAAAGAGGCTTCAACAGCAGCTATGATGAGCTGCTTCTGTCAAAGTTCACATATTTCAGACATCAGCATAGAAATGGGGCTATCTGGGAAACAAATTTGTCCCGTAGCCTTGCAGCAAGCCACCCCCAGCTCCATACCCTGGCTTCCTTCTGCAGCAGGCTCTCCCCTGGCCCAGCCCATCAGCCTCCCCCCTCCTGGCAGAGGGAAACCAGAGGGAAAAGCAGCCAGGAGCCATAGAAGAAAGGTTCTCCCACAGACCAAAGCTCAAAAATACATCAACCCTTTCCTGACCACCCCCAACTCCTTCCATCAGCGTGAGGAGAAAGAGCTTCCCCAACACACCATGAAAGCCCAAAGCAAAACAATGAACGCAATCAGTAACCCACTCCACCAGCCCCAAAAGTCTAGTTCCCAAGCACCAACCTTAAAAAAATAGGTCTGAACTCACAGGCAAGTTCAGCTCTTGTTTCTGTCTCCCCCTAACTCAAAAACTTCTTTCTATAAATTCTTGGCAGCTTCTCCCACTGCCTAGAGCATAGAACACCACTACCCCACCCCACTCTTCTCACCTTGCACAGGGGGACTTTTATAAACTCAAACCACCTGAGCCTTTAAAGGGTCCACAACATGGCAGAGGGGTGAGCTGATTTGAAGGCTCAAAAAACTACCAGGTGCAAAATATTTTTTGGTTAGAGTAAATCCCACTGATAGGGCACAACCAGGCTGATTTGGGAAACAGGTCAAGATGGCTGTGCTGCGTGCTAGGGAGCACTGTATGGAGCTCTGCCATGAGCTGAATGCCTTTCCCAGCTGTGAAATGTCTCCAGGCACCCAGGTATGCCTGGGTGCTCCAGCACACAGCAAATACACATCCTGGTACAACCCAGCACCTGTGCTCAGAAACATCTTATTTTGGAAAGAAAGCTTTGTCTGGCACCTCTGTGAAAGGAAAATGCAAGGAGCCAATTCAGCTCTGCAGTGTTGCACTTCTGGTCTTTGTAACTCCAGGTGCTACCCTGAAAATAGCACTTTAAAGTCTACTAATTTTTCTTCGGCCCCAGCTGCAGAGGAAATCTCAGCTCTTGTATTACACTAGAGGATTGACCAAATAGCTTATTTGCAAACCTGTGTATTTGCTTCCACTTCATCACAAAGAAAGCCAGTGGTGGAAGAACATTAACAAATTGAGAGGTTTCTTTGCTACTTGCCCCCTGCAGTGTGAATTCTTATAATGGATTCGCTATGGGATCTTAAATTATATTTCAGTTCATTACTTCTAAAATGCCCTGGATTCTTCAGGGGCACAGTGTGGCTTCCACACACCTCTTTTAGCATGCTTGGAGATCCTCAGATTAGAGGTGCTACATAAGGCAAGTTTGATTATGGATGAAATACCCTGAGTGCAATACTATAGCCTGGAGTCTGTAGGAAAATCCTTGAAAAGATAAAGCAGGCAGACAGGGACAATTTCTGACTTCGGTTATGTTCATAAAAAAAAAAAAATGCAATCAAACAAAAAAAATTAAAAAGCAATTCAAAAGAGGTGGAAAGGAGAGATTGGGAAAAGTTCTTCCACTGGAACAAAAAAAAGTGAGAATCAGCATGAATATGAGCTCTACAGCAGCCAATACTGCCCTGATGCCATCGCTATAGCAAACACAACACCTTAGGATTTAATTCCTTGTCACAGCTATGGGCTTTGTCATTATTGAAGAAAAACACTCCAAGCACTCTCTTCCACACCTCATCTACTCATTTGCAGGGCTGGGCATAGAGCTGCAGCCAGCGCCCCGTCTGCTGTGCTAGTGCTGGGAATGGTTAGCTTCCCAGTAAGGAATTAGTGCATGAAATGAGCATGGAAAAAAAAAAATCATATACTGTTCTGCCTTTGCTTCAAAACAGGTTTGTTGATTGACAGCAAATCCTATATAATAATTCCTTCTAGGCAGATGGCAAGATCACGATTTGCTCTTCAGTTGCAATTTTCTGCTGCCTCTCACAAGCAGCCCAGCTACATGATCTACCAATAGGAAGGGTCTGGGCTGTTTTATATGTGTTTTAC
This sequence comes from Gorsachius magnificus, assembly GCA_034008185.1. Classification (NCBI taxonomy): domain Eukaryota; kingdom Metazoa; phylum Chordata; class Aves; order Pelecaniformes; family Ardeidae; genus Gorsachius; species Gorsachius magnificus. The sequence continues at coordinate 6,706,141 of CM067090.1, forward strand.
AACGCTCACATCAAAACATATGGATTAATATTGTGACTAGTTCTCATATTCCATTTTGTAAAAATTTGCCTTGAATTTGCCTCCAACATCTCATAGCTGATCATATGTAGATAATAGCTTCAGAAATCCACACAAAAGCAATTTGTAAATTCCTACACCACCCCTGACAGACAATACTCTTTTGAACGTTTGCGTAGGTGTTGAAAATCTTGCCATACATCTCGAGCTCTCTCAGCACATATTGTTTTTAGGCTGCCATCTGCTAATGCACAGTTCCACCCTAAGAAAGATGCAGGAGTGCTCCAGTCTGTTCTGTTTTCAGTTTTACTCTTTTATTTCTTCCAATTCCCAGCTCTCAGATTCTGTCATTCTTAACCCTGATGGTAGTTACAAAGTTCAAGAGACCCATTCACACCACCGCTAATTTGCAGTGATAAAGAACATTTATTGAACGTGCATCCAGGCATTTGCTTTAGCGAACCAAAGTGATGCTTCACGCAGTGCTGTCCCTGGAAGCGGATTCATTTGTCTCCCTGTCATCTGGTAGGCACGTAGAGAGGTGCTGGGCCGATCAGGAACTTCTGAAGCACTCATTTCCAGTGCATGTGTACTAAAAGCATGTGTATTGAGTTGATGGCAAGGAAGATGACAATTCCCAAAGAAATAATGCGGGTAACATCTTGAGCAAAGCAAGCTGTGCACACCACAGTACAGAATGTCGGGATCTAATTATCATAGTAAATAAGGAATGATGAACATTATACTTGACTGGTTTTGTTCTTCACTGAAATTGTCAGCAGTACTCTTTTTCTTACTGCTGATTTTGCTTCACTACCAAGCACATTAGCAAAATTTATAAGATGATATTTAATTCTTTTTTTTTTTCTTAGAAAACAAATTTATAAGGGATAATTTAGCTTAAGTTTGTTAAGCAGGATCTGTCACTAAAATATACTGGAAGCTACAAATTTAACTCTACAAAACTGAGGAGTATGTTATCACATGCCAGCTGAAATTTATCTGCTATGATCCTTTTTTTATGTTCCTCTTCTCCCACATGTCCCTTTTACTACCCCACCTTCTTCTCAGTTTTTCAAAGATTTTGTTGTCATTTTCTTCTGAATAAAATACCAGATTCTCCTGGCATTGTAGGCTCTGCACATCAAATTGTTGTTCATGTCACACTCTGACTTTCATGCACCAAGCAGAGAAGTCAGAATAAGTGAGCATACACAATGGCACAAAATCCTTCCCATATTGCTTGCAAAGCATGAAAGTGAATAAAAGAGGACCAAGAAAAGAAAATAGAGATTGAAAAATGAAAATATAAAGCAGTGGATGTTTAATGGAGGCGCAACTAGTAGTTTTGCTTTTTTTCCCAGCTTGTACAGCAATCTTCTCTCTCATTCCCTAAATTGTACAAAAGTGGTTTGGTAGACTTAAGTTTTATGTTTTCCTTTATTTCAGTAATCAAGGTAAGCCAGACAATCTTTTCCATTGAAAAAAGATTTCTTTTTACATATAAGCAACAGTAGTAGTTTTTGTTTCTCCTATCTATGCTTCAGCAAAAGATTGCAACTGCCTTTTTACAAGCTTTTAGTTGCTAGAGATATAAACTCTCTCTCTAGTGTATGACAGATGAATTCTCATGCAATGAAATATGATATCTTTCAGAGAGCCTGAAAGCAACTAATAGATTTTCAAGAAAATGCTGAAAATTGGCTTAATGTTGCATAAAGAAAGATATTTATGCAACCTGGAATGAAATTCTACCACAAGCAGAAGGCTAGGCCCTACTTATGATATTAAAGCCTTCTTTTGACAGTTTGCCTGGGTCTTTAATGGACATGTGGTCATTTGCCGTCCTTCTGAATCTCACCTGATATAGTCATCACAGCTAAATTTTAAATATGAATCATTTTCCAGGCAGCTTAATATCCAGTTGGCTCCTCCTTCCATTTCCCCACAGGGGGCTGAAAAATGTTAAACTGTTCTCTTCACAATTAAATTCATGAAACACTTAAATTCTGTGGCAGCCAGACACCAAGGAACAGGAAAATCATTTCATCTCATAATGTTTTAGAGCCCCTAGGCAAATGTAAACAGTGTATGCTGTGATAGAGGAAGGATTTATTGCTGCTGCTGAACAGAGAATCTGCTGATTTATTTTTAATTCCAGTAGATTTTTGAGGGTAATTTATTTATTACAGAATTTTGGTGGAATTATTATTTAAGAAGTTTGAACACACCAGACCCATTTGTGTAGAAATGCATTTTAAACAAAAAGCTAAAAACCCAAATCAATCTGTATTGAACTAACACTTGTCTGTAATAGTGAATCATTACGGCACGCACTCTCCTGCCAGACCATGAAAGAGGGGGTTGAGCTCTCTCGCGTATCACAGCTTCTGGAGTCCATTTAATAGGCTACCACTGGAGGTGCTGCTGAAGCAAGCTCAAGCTTAGGCAGAGAAGCATCTAAGTCACTTTTATATTCTTGCAAATATTTTACCCAAGATTAGTTTCGTTGATTTTGCTGAGAAAAACATCACTAAACTCTTCACCCAAGTGCTGTTTTAGCCATTCATTTATACATGACTCTGAATGACAAAGGTTACCATTTTGCGTCAGTACATTCCTGTTAGTATATCAAATTCATAGAAGCATTAGTAAAAATATGACTTTATGTCATGCCACTTACTTTTACAGTAAGCACTTAGCTTTACTGGAGTGAATTCCTCTGCTTCAGCTGTACTCAGCGGCTTTGGGAACTATTTGGAAAACTAAAGGAGAGTAAATTATGTTTCATGGCAGAGGTCGAGCCACAAGTCTTGAACACCAGTTAGCAGTGGATGTCTGCCGGTAGGGACAGCCATCCACACACCAGATGCCTGTCCCCGTGGCTACCCAAGCTCCAGCAATGGTCTGTCCCCTTGTGTCCTCCTATCTTTTTGTCCTGTCCAACGCTGACTCCTGTCATGATCTGTGCGTGAGTACTTTGGGCAGAAGCCACCTCCTTTATATCTACATGTATGAGACCTAGCAGCAGCAGGCTGAGCTGTGACTCGAGCCTGGGGCCACACCACAGCACAGCTAAAGAAAATCATAAGGAGTCATAGTCTGATCATCACCATATTTGACAATTCATCACCTATGTCTCCACTAAAAGGTGCCCACATATTATGCAAGTAATTAAAATTTTTTTTTTTCTCTTCTTACCCTCCATGCTTATTTAGTAGAGCTGAGAGTAAACAGGAGATTTGTTTAAAAAAATGCCTAATTTCTGAATTTCTCTTCAAAGATGCCACAGAAATCCCTCCAGGATGTCTGCCAAGCTGGCATTCCCCTGAGACTGCTTCAGCTCTTTGCTCTGGCTAACCTGAAGCAAGAACTTGAACCATATCTCAGATAACTGCTGAAGAGAATCAATTTTCAATTTCCCGCTGAACTTCAGATAGATATTTAAATACTCAGTACTCCTGGCATCTGGAAAGAAACTAACAATAAAATCAAATGGTCAAACTACTCACCTGATAAAAGAGAAATTTGCAATGAATCAAGAAAAACAGGAGACTCAGACATGGGTCTGAAGGGTAAATTTTCTCAGCATGTAAAACCAGTGCCACGATATTACTTTTTGACAAAAAAAACCCCCTATTTACTCAATGGCAATTTTGTCTAAACCAGAATATTTCTGTAGAATTCATAGTTTATTTTAAGAAGACTAATTTTTTTAGTGGAAGGGAAAAAATAGGTGAAGTTCATAATAAGGTTGAAATCAGAGAAAGTGTTGATAGTGACTAAATTAGAAACAAGGTTCTGTCAAAGAAGGAGAACTTCTGCTTTTGCAAGAGGGGCACTGGAGAAATGCAGAGCTTCCTGAAGGCAATGAGAGTTTTGTCACTGTTCTTGGCCAGACTCTTACCCTAATAACAGACTCTGCACCTCACTGTAGGTTGTTATTAGGGTATACGTCTCTCAGCTCAGCAGCCTGCAGGTTTGCCTGCTTGCCTTTATTTCTCTCAATCTACAATGCCCCTAATAATAAACAAATAAGGAAATACAATAGCCCCTGAAGAAAATCCATTGCTTAAAACAGGGCCATTGAAAAGATTCACGTGAAAGAGTTATAGCATTTTTGGCTGAGGTGTGATTTGAACAAAATTTTAACAAGTAGAGGAGTGTTTCCCAAGAACATTAAAATGTTATCAAGTGAGAAACAATGCTTCCTGGCTCAGCCTCTAGACAGAGCAGCAAATGCATCTTATTGCATTCAGAAGGCAAAATGTTAATTATGCTCATGGAAAATCAGGGCTGTGAGGATGTATTAGACTGGAATACACAAGCCAGGAATGATGTTAGCAAAAAAATCATGGCCCCCATAACTGTCCTGCAGTTTTGTAAGGTGTCGCTGCTTTAAGTGAATCAGAACAATAAAATGCCTCCCTCCCCTTTACCAGTGGTTGTAAGGCTGTTTCTGGGAGTAGCTGATGGGAAGAAAGAACAAATACTTTTCTCTACAATGCTCTGAACGTAGGAACTTGTAAAACACCTTTTTGAAGTCAGAGTGATTGCAAACTGAAGAGGGAAAGCCATGCAAACAGTCTTAAATCTGTGTCTTTGGGAGGGTTTATTGCCAGCTAACCTGCTCCTGCAGTTTGTCCAGACAGTTGGCATGCCGGGAGCCTTCTCCAATTTGCAACAAGCCATCAGCATCTTGCAAACAGAAAACAAAGAGAATGACAATAAGGTATCAAATATAAGCTCATCTTGATGCCACTGTTCAGGAGGGAAAGAGCAAACAAAATAATAGGCAGACTGGTGACAACTTCAGGATTTTTTGGTTCTCAGAGGTGTGAGAGTAGAATTGGAAAAATTAATTGGGTTCCAAGTTTATCCTCACTCTGTGAAAATGCATGAGCAACTATGGGCAAAAATGCCAATAGTAGTAATAGTAATTGTAATAATAAATATGACAGGAACTGCCTGAAAAATATTAATTTGCAAAGTTAGAGCTTTTTAAAACTCCTACCCAAGGGATCTTTGGAGGCCATTTCTTGCAGAACCACAGAACATCCTTTTCAGTAGGATTTAGACACATTCTCCTGTGTGGTACCCCTGCAAGGCAGCATAGCAAGGGTCCATACTTCTGTGGATCTGAGGGAAAGGATCAGAAGGATCCAAGGAAGAACAGTCCCTGTGCCATAATGCCCTCCCCTCCGTCGCTGTGCACCATGTCCATTGCTTTCCCTGGCTTTTCAGGTCAGATGGTGCCAGTGCAAATGCAACGAAAGGAGTGGTTCTCCATGGTCAAAGGTGAGAGAACAGGAAGGACACCCACCAGTGCTTCAGCTTGGCTTAGCTTCATCATCCCTAAATTTTAAAACACATTCTGTATTTTTTGCACTGAAGAGGTTTGGAAAGCTATACTCTAATTCCACTCTCATGGAAATCAATAGTAAAGCTCCCATGGCGTTAGAAGAGCTAGATCTATATCAGTGCTCTGCAAAATCCCATCCTGCTGTTACAATGCCTTCACCTGCCTTGAAAAAAAGAAAGTCATACACATAAGGTGGAAATGTCCCTCTTCAGTAAGGGGTGACAGCATTGACATAGGAGAAGATTCTTTGACAGCCATCAGATGAACATTGGGGTGGGCAGACTCAGCCATCTCTTCATTTGGAGAAGGATGTAGTCCGTGTATAGTAGCATGAGTTATTGAAGGGGCTTTCTGCATTACATCCACCTTAGTCTGCAAATGAGTGGCAAAACGTGGTCCCAGCAGAGATCTTTTTGTGTATTAGCTCCACAGATATCCGTGGCGCATGAGGGATTGATGTAGTTAAGAAAAGAAATCTAATTCAAAGTCATTTGGCTCTAAGGGTAATTTAACCACCCTGGTATTGCTGAGTGATTATGTATATTTGAAAGAGAGAAAAGCAAATACCCAAAGGCCTCTTGTTTACAACGCTGCAATTTCAAGAAGTTGCTCTATGGCAGAATGGGGTGCTGATAACACAGGAGATAATCCAGTATGATAGCGCTATCAGCACCTGAGGAGTAATAACTGATCTACTTCATATTTACCAAACCTACCAAACACTCCATTTACCTAATGATTAAAAGGAGCAGTAAATGGGATGGCTTGCTTTTAATCAGTGTGTCATCTTGAGCAGCATAATGAAATTAGTCAGGGGTGAATACAGGCTTCTGAGCCAAAAGGGGCATTTCATTGCAACTTACTTCTAAAATCCATAACATCACTGTTTCCATGGCAGACCATTGTGCGATGCTGGGTTTCGTATTCAAATATACAGTATATCCAAAATTAAAACAAATGCCCTGATTTTGTATTTTACTGTATCTTCTCTCCTAGCTTGCAAGTTCACCAAAGTCTCAGTCAAGGATTCTTTTTCTCTAAGACACATTTATTAAACATTTGTTCATGTCTACCTACATACACATGGATAATATCTGTCAGTTTGTCCCAGTTGTCATTAATAACTATTAATGACTCTGTTGTTACAATCAAGCTGCATCAACTCATAGCCTCACTCACATTCATCTAATTTTTCATTTAATTATGAAATTCAGAATGCTTCTCTTACGGGCGAGCTTGCTTACTTAAAAGGGCAGGGATCTGTCCTTTTGATTGCTTTTAGAAATGTGGTAGATTACACTATTTAGCTACTCCTATTGATATGTGGAATATGTAATTTGCTTCCTTAATCCTCAAATATAAGTTATTGTCAATCCCATGGAAGCTACAGTATATGAAAATTTTAGATGCAAACAAATCCAAATTGAAAGAAGTCATGTTTTCTCAATGCTGAGAAGGTTTCACAAATTCATGTAGACACTAATGAGTATTACTGGGCTTATGTAGGGTCATGGAAAATTAGACTGACTTTTTAAGCCATTATTACAGATTTTCTCATTGTTACATGCTAAACTCTGGACTATTAATACAGCTTACTTTTGCTTTCGGCAATTGAGCAATGTTTGAGGTTCAATGGCATGGCTCTCTTCGTATTTTTTTGTTTCTCTGGTAACCATGTATTTTTTCCCAACTTTAAAGGTTTGGCAGGGTTTCATTTCTAACTTTAACTTACTGGCTTCTTCCAGAAATTTTCTTTGTATCTATTCTGTGAAGAAAATTGTCATGCAACACAGAGTGCTTATTTACCTCATTTTCCAATCAGTACTTGATGGAATGGTGTATGTCACCACTGCTGTAAAAACATCTATAATAAGAAAAATATCAGCTTCTTAAAGACACAATGCAGAGTCCTGGCCTGATGAAGTACCACTGGAGTCCGCAGTTATCTCAGTATAAACAGGAGCACAATTTAGAAGTCTGTATGTGGAGTTAGCATACATAATACCTGTCTTTCATTCATAAAGTATATTATCCTGTGTTTCAACACAGTATAATGAATCTGCCCGCATCCCCAACTTGCTCAAAGGTGGGGAGCTGAGCTCCGGAGGACATGTTTCACCCAGTGCAGCTTCTTGACATTAGAGGGCTTCATAATCCACAGAGTATGGCAAAAGTGAGTCTCATTTTGAGGTCAATAGAGATGACACTGGAAAGAGAATTATAGACTCCTCTTGGAGCTGTGATTTGATGGTACTGTAAATTCAGCTTCTGAAGCCCTACTATTAACTCAAAAGCATCACCACTGAAAATATAAAGAGCTGATCTGGTATAAAATCATTCTACTGGTTCATATTGGTTAAAGAAAGCTTGAGTGGGGCTTGATTTTACCAAGAGTAGATCACATATCATGGATCCCTCTCTCTTGTATTATGACGGATCTGATGTGATACTGGTGTCATCTATCTTCCCAGGGCTCAGAAAAACCTGGCATATGCTGTCTATCAGGGGATCCTGTTAATGAGACACAAATTCAGGGAGTGTCCATGCCTGCTACAGATTAAATCTGCATCTAAACTCGGCTGTAACAATCGCAGAGACACAGCTGCACGCCACGCGTGTCGTCCATCACTATCAGAGCTCTAGCAGGAGCTGTCGGCACAGCAGCATGACACCAGGCAACGGAGCAGGAACACATGGTCAGGAAGCCTGGGGATAGTGCATGTTCAGAAGGGAAATTCAGAAAAGCTTCAGAGACAATAAAGAAAAAAACAGGTCAGGGCAATGGACTTGCAAGCCACCATCTGGATAAGGATAGGGTAGAGTGTGTTTTCCAGTATCCCACCTTACAACCATAACGATTCTTGAACTCATGCTAGCACCAGGGTTAAATATTTGTGGGTTATCTTTTGACATAACTGACAAACTAACATGCCTTTTCTGTCTCCTATTGCTATCAGCATGGGTTACATATGAGAAGTAATGTGGACCTGCCAATGTCCATGCTCAGTGGCTACAGCACGTACCTCTAGGCTGAGATTGCACAGATACACCTAGAATAGCAGGCCACCACTCAGATGGCATACAGTATGGTAGGGTACAACAGGTAGCAGTTACTGGTCCTTATCTTGCAGAAATCATCATAGTTTCATTGTATTATCTTGTCCTATCAGGCCGAGGAAGAAATTTCTGTGACCATCACAGAAAGCCACAGACAAGAGGCTGATGGGCCTTCAGGAAGCCTCTACCTTTGCACACAGCTGAACACAGCTATAAAGACTCACTTGCATAAAGTTTGCATCATGAATGTGAGAGCTTTTCCTTGACACGGATAGTGTAATAAGGTAATCATTGTGGAACAAGAACAAATATTCGAATGCCATTATCTCATCTTTATGGCTCAATCTATTAACAAAAAAATACTTTTAATATATTTTAAATGGCCAGACTTCAGAAAGAGCTTTTACATATAATGCCATAGCCTTTAGAAAGTGCAACTTGTCTTTGTTGCACTTCAAAGAGCCTAATCCTAAAGACATCTTCCTAAGGAATAAATATGTTCATGAGTTGAACTAACCCCATTCTATGGAAGAGAAATGAGCTTTTCTAGGTAGTGTTTTTACGATTCCAAGCCTGAAAAAGTGAACTATCTCTTTATTGAGGCAGCCATTTATAGAGGTGCTTCATTCAAGCCATGTGTCCATACATACACTCTGCCCCATCAGCCCTTCCTTCCTGCACCACCTATATTCCGAATAAGTGGCTACTGCAGCAGCAAGCCAGTTGATTGACTTCTCAGAGGCTACAGAAGAAATCAATATCTTGGACAGAATTAAAATTCTCCCTTTTTCCTGTGCTCAGACATGGTTTTCTATAATTAATGATTGATATATCGGTGTAGCTCTCCTAGCAAATATTGAAAGACGGTTGGATTATTTTGGTAGGGAGGGCCAGATTGTTAGAAACACTATGATTTCCTAAAAGAAAATCAAGCACAGCTGGATAAAGAAAATCTCATGCTGTGAATTTTTGCCCTTGTCCTGATACATGGAGCATGTTTTTCTCAAATGCTGCAGGCATAATTTCATCACATATTTCTGGAAAATGTACGTGCAAATAATCATTTTACTAGCCAACAGAAAGACAATAAAAAGGAGGAGAAAAGTACTGTTCAGAGTATGGCCATGAGTAAAGCATGGGAAATATCAGTATCTTTTTCGAAGTCATAGAGCCGGACACTCCAACTTCACCACTTGAAAATTATGTATACCCAAGATAGCAGGAAAATTCCCACCGTGAAAGACAGTGTCCGCTTTTGAAGCAAATGTGTGAAATTTACACCAGCTGAAGATCCGGTACTTTATGTTGAATTTATTGAGCTTGAACCAAATCCCACTGTAACCAATGGGGAAAAAAGAAAAAAAAAAAAAAAAAAGAAGAAAAAAGAAAACCCTTCACTTCAGAGCCTTACAGCCCAGACTTGCTGTGTGTCGACCCCTTGGGGCCATGTGACATGGGTATCAGCAGCTTTCAAGCCATGACCATCTGATTAATACAAGGATACTGACTCATTCTTGGTTTACTGAAAAATCCCGTAAGTAATATAAGTGGCATGTATTTGGCCACAGAACTGCTATGAAAAGCTTGCAGATTTATATATCTGAAATGAAGGACTCTGAAAAATTTGGGGGTGAGAGCGAGTAAATTGTCTCTTTCACATCTGTGTCTACAGTGTATTGAGCCTGATACCCAAATCACAGATCAATAATACTCTGGCAAGATGATCCCTCATCGTGCTTCATTTTGAGATAAATTCATGTAACTTGGAGAGGCAGCTGCAGGAGGAGAGCAAATAAAAATTCAGTATTTCCTTATGGCAGTTGAAATTTTTTGCTGAATTTCTAATTTTGTGTCTGCATTTGATGGGTCACTGATTTAAATAAATTGAAGACATAAATCACATAAAAACTGTTAGTGAGGGACTATTTTTTCAGTTTATGTTTATAAAGTGTATTTATTTCACAGTGGTTTATGGTTTCAGCTGTTGTTATACTAAGATAGTTTCTTCCTTGGGATTTCTCTCTGCCTGGCTCCCAGAATCATAAGCTACCCATTTCAATGGATTAGGGGATCCTTGCTACCTAGGATCTAGCTGACTTTCCTGCCCAAGTTCCACCATACCATTCCATATGCCCCGAAACCCCTCCACCTGACAAGAAATGCCCTTTCTCTGATGACCCAGGCATCCCAGAGGCTGCAGACTCCCATTGATCTGATTTTGGTAGCCAGTCTTATCATGGGCTTTACCAGAGCACAACTGAGACTGAAACCAAAGTGGTGCAGGAGTTAGGGATGCTATGGTACTACATTGAACACTGGGAAAGATCTGGGATAAATGCAATCATCGATAAGGTTTTCAGGGACCATCTGTGGCTGGAATTGTGAGTTCACCCAGCGTTCTCCAAGGAGCCAGTGAGGTGCCTGAGGTTCCAGGAGCGAGCGATAGGTGCTGAATATTGGTACAGTTCCGAGCTTGCAGTAGCTTTCCAGATCTGCAGCACAACCCATTCGCGCTGGCCCTAACAACCAAAGGAGGAGTGCCAGACTGGGTGAAAAAGGCACAGAATTAGATATTCTAAAAATGCAGATGTGACTAACATCCTCTAGCTTGCCGTGCAGCCCAGCGAAGAAAGCAAGCTGTCAATGACACATCTGCTCACACTTCTCCATTTATTAAATTTGAAACAAAATTTTGACAGCAATAAAACAGAAGGAGCAGTTGTGTGTTTGTATTAAAACATCATTTGGATAAGCAATAACCAGTGATTGGTGTAAAGGAACATCTGTGATATTATCCTGCTATTTTTGTCTGAGTCATGTCACACTGAGAAAGGCAAAGAAAGAAGAAGAAAAAGAAATGAAATTATCACATGTGATGGTTCAAATTTAGCTTTGTTAAAGACACACTCCTTTTTATTTTCCAGTGCAATTCCCATAGAGTTAAGATAAAGACATCTGCCTTTTCTATGGTATCAAATAAACATTCTGGTATTTTGGTTTGACTATGAATCATGCTTCTAAAACATTTTTGGTGATTAATTTTTAATCCCAAATTGATAAATTCCTGCTCATACAACAATGTTAACATTAAGATCCAAGCGTCTGTGAGCTCTTAATCTGAATCTCCCTTGTTAGTACTAATGGGGTTTATTTCATCTGTGAGAAAAATAATTAACTATAGCAGAAAACAAGGCTGAGATTAAAAGGACAATAGGAAAGATATGATTTTTTAAAGCTAAACATGTTAGCCTTTTGTTAGGTAATAACAAAACCACTTTGGTTATTAGTATCCACTATAGAAAGACTGAGGAAATTTATTCTAGCCACAGAAAAAGCACTTCCACTGTTGTATAAAAGCAAATATTTTCTTCGTGTGTACCAGGGGGGAAGCTTAAAAGCATTTATAGGACTTTCAGCTCATCGTAGTTTATGTCAGGCAAGGAAGTGATAAAAGATGTTGATTTTGTTAATAATTTATATAGGAGAAGTATTTATAGCCTGCTCAGCACGTGGTAAATTGAAGGTCCACAGTAATAAACAACTTATTAAAAACACTAAGCATTAGAATTGTTTAAATGTAGAGAAAACTGTTCACAACTACATGCAAATCATTAAACCCCTTTGAAGGAATATATGTACATTAATACATGTATCTCTTCCTCATTAACATACATATCTCTTCCTCCTGGAAAAAGCATCCATTTCCCTTACATCTCTTGCTCCATTATTCCTGTTACTAAAGGGTATTTGCAACCGGCAGCAGTGGTCCCTGGGGACCGGTGGGAAGCTGACCGGTGTGTGTGATCTGAAATGACCCCCACAGTTCACTGTCTAGATGTTACTTCAGGTGTTTCTTTTAGAAAAATCAATTCTTTATGATTAATTTGAGAAAGCATCTATCTACCACGCCTAATTGAGGTTAATAAGGAGGGAGTATTGGGTCTACACTTTTGATCTTAGTCCAGTGGTTTAAAAAAAAACAACCTATTTTTTTTTTAAATGAAAACTTAATGAATATCAATATTCCTCAGCAGGAATTTGTATGGTGAATTAAAGAAAAAAGATCTTAGATACAGACCCAATCTTCCTTTTAAGCATAGCTAATCTCTGCATGCCAATGGCAGTTTATGAGCGATGCTTCTGTGACACGTTATAAACTTTTTGTCAAATGGTTTGGGTGGAGGTTTTTTTACTGCTTTCCCTGGGGACTTTTGAGATATTAAATCACAATCATGGGGGCTGGAAACTAGGGCCACTATCTAGTTCAGTCCCCAACTTCCACTGGAAAATTGTTCAGACCACTTATTTTACTTTATGTCTCCAGCAAAATTTCTTGGCTGACAGTGATTTATGAAGATAACGTTTCCTACATGATAAAATTCTGAAAAGACCAGATATTGAAGTAATGTCAAAGTTACCTAAAGTGTAAGCTGAAACAATTAATTTAAGGCCTAATGCTGTAATGCTCACATTGATCAAATTTCTACTACTGCTTACATTAAAGAGCTCCCTGATTTTGTGCATAGGTGATTATTATTAAAAGATTGCCTTTAAAAAACCTTTTCTGTACACATTAGATCAATAACCTGTCCAAGAAGCAGGGAGCTGTGGAAATGAGTTATAGAGGGAACTGTGAAGATAAATTCTATGGAATAATTAAATAAAAAAGCATTGTGTGTGATTGACAGGGAGAAGATATTTCTGTGAATATCTAGTCAACATTGTACTGCTTTTTTTTCATTCTTAAAAGATACTGAAAAATTCAAATTAGGCCTTCCCGTTACTGTGGTTTTGGTACCTTTCTTAATTAAATCTAGTCTCAAGGGAAGGACTTGTTTATGATTCTATACTGTATGCAGGACTGCTCAGAGAAGACCAGAAAAAAACATCAGCAAAGATGTGAGAAAGACACCAGTACGTTGCACTCTCCTGGTGAAAAAGAAGCAGAAAAGAATTGACAAGAACTTATAAAGAAATATTAGTAGATGGCACAGGCTAGAGAAGAAAAGTGGGTCAAGACATGGAGAAAGAAGACTGGAACTAGATTCTATGAACGGCCACAGGTCTGGCCCCACCAGACCTCCCAGCATGGGGAGCCAGACCTGACCCTGACACCTTAATAATGCAACATGACAACTCTTTAAATTATCAATTTGATGGAAAATGTTACGAATATGCATTTTTTAAAGTCAAATTACCCTGTGAATTAGAAATGCCAGCCTTCTACAATACATGCCTTTTAGAAGAGACTTTAGAATGTTAAATAATTCTAGAAGTGTATATTGGTGTGGCTGTAGTTGTATTATTTTGCTACTTAATGGCCTAGAAATCAGGACACAGTGCATGTCTCAGTTTACTTTCCTAAGATGGCAATTGATAATACAAATTAACATGGCATATGCTTTTTGTTCATTTATGGGAAGCCAAAAGTGATGAAATCACACGATCTGAGTTCCAGAAGCACAACAGTCATCATATTTATATGGATTTTTAAAAGCTGTAATCCACATCAGTGCCATTATATTAGGATACAAGAAATTGTTCAGGTTGTTTCCTGTTTCCAGCTTCTGTACTGGGGAATAAAACACTGTGTTAAAGATGTGTAGTGTGAATAATGTGTGTGGTCATTTGTATTTCCAGTTATTTTTATCGTGCAAATGAATTTATTATAGAGCAATGTAAAATGCAGTAATGTGACATTTTCTCTATTTAAATATGCATGCTTTGTATCTGGTATATATTTATAGACAATATGTTTGTACAAGTGTATCTAGTAAGTTAGAGGGGTTTATTAATCTTGGAATTACTGTGTAGTAAAAGCATTCTTTCTTTAGCCCCTCTGTTGTTCAATAGAAATGACAAGTATATCAGACATTTGGAGATGAATGAAGCAACACCAAGAACAGTTCCCTTGGAAAAAAACTCAATAAACCTCTACAGTTGTAAATCTAACCACTTTTCTTGGCAAAACAACATTGAAGAAGCGTTACAGAATTATAAAATGTTGTAAAGTGGCCTTTTTTAGGATTGAACAAGAATTTTATGCTGTTCTGTTAAGGAAAGATGGCTGATCACAAACCAGTTTCTCCTTTGCACTTTCGAACTTAATTCGTAGAAATGACATACTTGTCTACTTCTGCCACTAAACATTGATTTTGTCATAAATCACATGACATTTTAGCCAGAGCCTGATAAACCCAGTAAGGACCAGCTGCAGTAGTGTAAGATCCTGCATTTAACAACACAGTTAGTTTGGATTACTGATAGGAAATAAAACTGAGCAGAAAGGTACTGTAGGCTTGTCTTAGGGGGTATATTATTTCCAGAAGATAAGGTGCACAATACGTGCTCCTAATATAGTCTTCCATCAATGCCCAGTCTGCTAAAAGAGTGAATGGAAGTGACTGATCTACAATTTGCATTCTCTTTTCAGTCCATCAACAGAACATTATTAAAACCATTGAGCCAAAACCCATTAGAACAGCACTCACGTGTGAAACAATGCACAGGTCTGCTTGTTCCCATTTTTATGCACTGCTATAGGACTATAAATATTCATCGTAATGTAACTGAAAATTATTGAAGTGAGAAAAAAGAGAAACAGGGAAGCCATTTGCTTCAATTCATAAACAGCATCTGTTGGGAAGTTATTCATAGATTGCTTCAGGGCCTGCTGAGCAGTAAGCCCATGGAAAAGGATGCCATTGCAAGCAAATTGGCCAAAACTGCAATGGAGATGCTATTAAACATGATTCACTGACAGCCAGGGAGAATGATCAGGCACTGGGTTGTTTTATGTCTTCTTTTATCACTGGGACACAGAAGTAGCCTCCAGCCAGAGTCTCACACAGTTCAAATTAGAAGAGCAACCTTCTAAGTATATTAAGGCCTAACTAGTGGCAAGAGAAAGTTGCATGAAGTGATATTACAGTGAATAAAGTTGTTTATTTGTCCCTACCTGAGGCACACGTAAAATCCCTTTACAAATCAGGGTGGCTATAACTTTTTCTACTGTTGGTCAAAAGGTGTTTAAATATCTTCTTGTAAAAAGGTGAAAATGCAGCCTAATAGATAAGTGAAAAGTAATTAATAACTTAATAAGCATCCTTAAGCTTCTCATTAAATTTCAAAATACATTGTGGCTGAAAAGTGACATGATGCCAAAGAAAAGTGTGTCTACGCAAATCCACAGAAGAGAGTAAGTACAAACATTTTCAAATATAGTTTATTATTGGAATAAAATACTCAGCTGCCATATTTCATTTGCTGATTTACAGAGCAGAGCTACAGTAAGGCAAAACTGTCCAGAGCTTATGAATTCAATGCAAATGGTGCTGAGTTTTCAGCTAATGATCTGGCCCAAATCTTTTTACCACCTGTGGGATTTATCACATCATAAGGAATTTGAAAAATGCACTTGCAATCAATATGTGGACAAATAATTTTCCCAGCCCCGTTCATCCTCTTGTTGCAAATTATTTATACTTTTAATTAACTTCAGCAATTCACTGACTCCAAGTAACTGACAGTGCATCCCAACCAGGATGCTACAGAGGCCTACAGTTCCCAAGGTGAAGCATGTGCCTATGTATTTGCTCTATTTTCCTGTGTTATAACTGAGAAAAACAGCAAGAGCTATGGAGCTATTCGAATTATCTTTATTTTGCTTGTCTGTACTGTTACTTTTGACTACTTTTACATATCCCCATAAGCTGTTTTCCCTTTTTATAAAAATCTGGGGAAAGAGGTGTCCTTCAGCTGCCTGACCTGCGTAAGGTGGGAGATTTTCAGGTTATTGGTAGACTTTAAATCAAGCCCATTGAAATGCCTGAATTTCCAAGCAAACAATGATATTTTCTCCTAAGCAAGCATTAATCATTTGTCATTTGGTATTTACTTTTTGTTGTTGAAGTACAAACTTGCCTGTGACTCAAGTGAGTGAAGGCCTTTTGCACATAAAAAATACTATTTTGTTTGCATCTATTTTTGAGGGATATTTGTGACTAGCAAATGCATTTCCACAAATTAAGACTGTTTCATGCAAGGGGAAAAAAAAAAGATAATTTATTCACTAAGTACCCTGGAATGTGATAACCAGTGGGCATCAGTTACATCTATTCATTAGACTGCTTCTCAGGAAAGTTAAGTTAGCTTTAAATTATTCATTCAAAGGTTGACACACTCTCCAGAAACAGTAGGAGATATGGTGGGTGTGATACATTTAAGGGGTAACAAATGCTCCAGCACAGTGAAACCTCCACTCAACCTTTAAGTGGGAAAAATAAAAACATTTTAAGAAGTTTAATCCGAATTTTCTTTATATTACCTTTTGCCACAATGTGCCCCTTTGGTATCCATTTGCATGAAGATGTTAGAACAACTAACAACTGAGACTTTACCAGTAAGAAATGATACTGATAAAATACTTGTTGTCAATAAATTACATACCTGAACACCTACAACACAGGGCGCACAGCTTCAGCACTGTCCTATTCAAGCTGAAGAACTATACCACATGATTAACGACACATAATTAAACAACATACCCTGACAGTTACAGATCAGGTAAAACTATTCAAATGTGTGTGATATTATCAAGTCCTAGTAAGGCTAAATGAGAAAATCAATGTTTGACAAGCAAAAGCAGATCTTAACTTCATAGATTAATTATTCATTGCATACGACTTGCTTGCCCTTTAATCTCTCCACACCCAGCTTGCAGAATCCTGTTAATTCCTTGGACACCCTGATTTTAAACACCTGGTGATGGGGTCTGGCAGCTCCATTGGGAATCTAAGTGTGGGTTTTCTAGCTCAGGGGCATCCTGGCTGGGGAACCAGTTTGGGACTCACAGGTAGGCTGCCAGAAGAGCCTTCAGCCCGGTTCTGCCACACTGAGTAAATCCTGTTACTGTCCCTTCTCTGTCAAATCAAGTAATAAAATTAAGGGCTCAAGTTCTTGAAGATTTAGGTTCCGTATTCTCCAAGGAACTGCATTTTGGGGTGTATTTATGCCTGTCCTCTTACATTTCCAGCACAAAACAGCAGAACAAAACACTTGAACAGATCTCTGTTCATAACTTCCCTACTTCCCAAGTGAAGCTTCAGGGACAGTTCAACTGGAATTGGCAGAAATTTAGACAAATTAAATTCATTTAAAGCATGATCAAAAAAAACCCCATTCTTGTTTATGAAGGAAGATAATTAATTTTTCAAAAATGCTACTGCATATATTAGAGCTGTTAGGAACAGCTCTAATTTGTGCTGAGACCATTTACGGAGATTTCCATTCGTTTATTTATTCCTTTATTAAATAAGGGAGATGCCATAGCAACCCGTCACACACTTCTGTTCATGTATTGATTCTGCATTATTCAATCTATGTAGGTTTTATTGTGGCCATTGTCTCACATTATGCTGTAGACTCTCCAAATCAAAACCATTCATTGTAATCTTCCTGCATTTCAGGGCTCCGAATAACCTGGGACAGAAAAACAACCACCTTCAGGAGCTGGCTTGGGTCTAAGAAGACTTTACCTATGAACACTTTCCCCATATCTTTTTCCCTCACTTCCCATTTTGTAGCATCTCCACCTAGAATACCAACCAGCCCAAAGCCTAGTCATTCATCTGAATGAACCAAATTTATAGTGAGAGGGAAACCAAACCAATATGCCAGTCAGCTTTGAAACAGTCTCTCTTTGGCACTTTTCCAGCAAAACTCCACATTTCTAGCATAGGAGGCTAGTCGTCTAAGCACAAATTATTTTATAAAAACTATGTTTCTCAGTATAATTGCAACTTTTTACCATTCCAAGCATTTTCAGCCATTCATCAAAATGGGTTTAGTCCCTTATGTGTTACAGTTCATACCCTAAAATGATAAAACCTGGATCATCTCAGCTTTCTTGTTAAGGCCACAAGTGACTAGTGGTATGACAATAATTTTTCCTCCTGAATATCAAAAAGAACCTATACAATACTCCGTCAAACCACTTAAGCCATAGCATCACTCATGGGCCCATAACTAGGTATGAGCCTAAAACACAGTAGCAGCTCAGTACCTATGCAGTTCAATACCCATGGAGCATGGCCTGGAGCTGTCCCACCTAACCTAGATATCTAACCAGCACATAAATTGCATGTGTAGCTGTTCTTAGCCTATTGTGCAACTTTCTGCTCCTTTCTGTAAGGAAGCTGGAGTTTAGTTACACATCCAAGTTTATTTCTACAAGCCCTGCCTCTGCTCTGTGGAGGTGAGAGCTTGCTCCTCGTGTATGCCAAGTCCTTCCAGATGCCCTGTGACCATGTTAGCCCAGCTCCAAGCCTGCCTTAGGAAAAGTAAAGTAAATTAGCTCAGACTTGGACATGCATTAGTGTAATCCCAGGACCGCAAGTCAGTGCAGATACCTCCCACAGCTGGGAATATGGGCACAGCAAACTCTCAGGTAGACAGACCCTTGAAAGGCACAGAACTGTTCAGCACTGAGAAACTCTGGAAGACGCCTGGGAAATCTTCCTTTGAGTTACTTACCTCCCCTAGGAACTAACACTTTTTTTGCCTGTTAAGGCTTTGATGAAAAGAGAAGAGCTGTTCACCCAGAGTGTGAGAGAAAGTTGGATAACCACTTTTAATGGCATATGGCATGTCCATCTGTTAAGGATATGGCACGTCACACATCTGTTTTCTGGCACTGGCCCGGGAGCAAAGCTGCTCCGAGCTGCTATAACACTATCAATTCCCTCCCTAAATAACAAGTGATGGCTTTCCCAGGAAGGGAGCATCGAGCAGTAAGCTCAGATCAGCATCCTGAGCCACAGCAGTATGAATCACACAAGTGCTTGTGCCTTGTGCACACAAATTTGATGGTGCAATCGGCAATGAGAGCAGATTTTGCCCACACAGATGTCCACTCCCTATACATGTAGGAAATAGAAGAAAAGAGAATGAAAGAAAAAGAGAACAACTCTGTTGTAAAAGCTCTATTTACATCAAACTCTTCTCACCAAACAAGCTATAAGTAAAAGCAGTGGTGCCATTGTCCGTATTGTTTTGGTTTTCTGGTCATGCTCTGATTCTTAACAAATCTGAATCTTAAAATTCTGGACCTCATTCTGCATTGTGAGGTGCCTCAGCAGGCAGCTGTATCCATAGTTTTACTGAAGACTCAAAAAACCTAAAGGTTCCTTTCCTTAAGATTCATTATCCTTCCAGGAGGGAGGCTCAAAAGCCACAGGACCAAGCAGTGATTAATTCTTAGGAAAAACCCACTGAGGCAACACCCAAACGTATCTAATCTCATTAGTTTTCTTCTTTGGGGACAACTCTTTCTCATGTGAGATGTCAGCTGAGGAAAACTATGGAACCAGAAGTCTTCCCATCAAAAATTAGTTACCAGGTTTAGAGGTTCTTTAGGATAATAATTTTACTCATCTAATTGTATTTCTAATCCAAAAAAATATGTAACAAAAGTGAGGGTTTCATGTAGGTTGTTTGAAATACTGTTCACAAACCAAAAAAATGTAATCAATATCTCTGGGGTAGTTCAGAGAATGAACATATAATCACAAAATACGGGAACAGAGTGTGTTAGCAGGGACAGAAAAGAATCAGAACAAATTACATGGCTTCAGCATGTAACCCAGGAAACAAAAATATCTCATTCAGATGGCATTTTTCAAAGTGATATATGTCAATACTGTTGTTCCCTTGTAGGTTAACGAAATCTATCAAAAATGGATACAGAGTAAGACTTGGTAAAACAGTCCCTTTTTTACAGTTTTCTTTCTTGAGAAAGTTCAATTTCTATTCTAGGAGGCCAGCAGTTAAAGAGAGTCACGTATCTCTAGCCTGCTATTCTCTGCCTGCGTTTGATTTTTATAAATTTGTGCCATAGTATAATCAGAGCTTTCAGCACTGAAAACATGCAGTCTCTTTTGTTAACACTTTAAAATTTGAAAACTCAGCAGCAGGAGGTTAAATCAAAAATTGCTTGGCCTTATTCTCTCATTCAGTGGGGAAAAAATAATAATAAAAAGAAGCTTTTTGTTAGTCAGAGAAAGCAAGCTCTTTAGGCCCCGCGAACAGAACCAGTACAAGGGATTTTTAAACAATGGGCTGACAATTGCTGATCCTGAAAGGTGAAAAATGGCATGAGTCTGAACAAAAAGGATTCAACTGCTTCTTCACTTCTGCTTGCAGAGAGAATACGGAGCATCATACAGCTTTCTAGCACTATTATACATCAACATGAAACAGAACATCACATGCCTTGCTATCGCTATCATTATGCACAGTTAAAGCTGGACATGCAGCACAAGTTAGTGACTGCACAGAAGATACGAGTGGAGGGTTTCCCAAGGCATATGGATGACTGTGTTTCCACTCCTGCATGTGGAAATCTCTGTGTTTTCAGAAAGATTATTCATGCACTCTCAAAGACTGTATGAAAGACTACTCATACAGTCCTTCCATGTGATAGGCGAGGATGAGTACACTGCACAGTAATAGTGCTTACATTCTGCAACTCTATGAGTTCTCATGATCTAAGTGAGGAAATGATATTTTGAATATTAAATAATAGTCACAATACAAGGTACTCAGCACAACACTGTACATGTCTCAACAAATTTCCTCTTTCACTTAGTTGCAACTCAAGGATACGCAACTTTTTCATGGATGTTGTGCCAATTCACTGTCATCTCTTTGTCCTCTAAGAACATTAAGTGCAATCTGTGAGCTTTTTCTGTAACTAAAGTAACTTTAAAAAAACCCACAAAACAATCAGGAGAGGAAAGAGATTGTGAAGGACAGAGCAGCACTAGCCCTTACAGCTGAGAGCAGTTGCAGCTGCCCAGCTCTGTGGCACCCCCAAATTCTCTGTTGGCTCCAACACCCAGCAAGTGACTGAGTAAGACTCCAGGCAAAAAGCCACCACTAAGTTTTGTGCTGCTGTGCTAACAAATCCAAGGCTTGTTAGTTTAATGCTGCCTTTGGTGTGTCTCCACTCCATAACATTCACAGCAGCAACTGCAGCGTAGACTTGCCCAGGGAGAGGCCAACAGATGTGGTGAGTTGTGCTCACAGCTAGAAGTGCAAAGTGTTTGATCAGCTGCGTGTAGATAATTAGTTCTATAATTTAAAAAGTTTCTGTTATTCCTTAACATCCACACTAAGCTGCAACTAGAGAAATGCTTCTCTAAACACCAACTGTCAGAGGAAATTTCCATTCACGGAAACTTTATTTTTAATTCAAGGAAGGAAGAAGGACTGAAAACAAAAGAAATTTTTAAGAATTCTCAGAAGACTCACAGGCCAACCTTACTTTTTTTCTGTGAACCTTAATTAAAAAAACCCAGTAGGTTGATTCCCAAATGTTGTTCAAATGATCTGGTAAGAAGTAAAGTGACAAACATTAAGCTTGGTGCTCTTCCAAAGCAAGTATCTACATCATTTTGTTGGAAAATTATTTAGACTGCAACAACTCTGAATGTTGACAGTAGTGAGCATGTGTATGCAACATTGCTTCATCAAAGGAATGAAAATCACACTGCCTAATTTTTGCATACCACAGTAAATTTTAAGGATTAATACTAGCCAGGGCTATTCACTGGTCACCTGCTAGTGGACTACAGCTACTTTCTATTTTTCTAGGTGCAACCAAACATTAATATCCAGAGAATAACTTGCTCACAGCAATGGAATTTGGAGAAGGGAACAGAATATATTTCTAATTATAAACTTAATAGGTTTTCTATTGGATCCTTGAGTGACAAACACAACACTTCATAAATACCATATTTATGGCATTCACTAGAGCAGAACAGCAATGTTAAGAGCTTACATTTCTGAAATTATATTTTTCTAAATTTCCAAAACTTGAAAATGTTTGAATGAGGCTTCTGGTATTTCTCTACATTCTATTGACTAGAGCACTAGTGTCTCTTTTTTTTTTTCTTTTTTTAAGAGCTTTTAATTCAAAGTATGCATCTATTTTTGGAATATATAGAAAAAAGTGATTAAAGCACTGCCCAGTGTAGTGTATCTGACATTTAATCAACATTTACCCATTGTACTGGATCTCAGTACCAACAGGAAGATAAGGACTTTTGATATTTTCAATCCATGCATATCTATGCATGGCTTTTAAAAGAGGTGCTACCGACTTTCTTATAAATGACATCATTTTGTGTCCAGCATAAAGCATGGTGATATGAATCTGTTACTTCTGTACATTTATATGGAAGAGTTAACTTAAAAAAAAAAGTTCAGGTTATCAGCCCATGTATGCAAATGAGATTGTTATTCAAGACAACAGCAACCAAGTGTTCAGAGTACAGATGAGCAGAGTTCAGACTACAGATGAGAAATGGCAAGGAAGGACTCCTGGGTTATATGCTTACACTCCGTCTCTCTCTAGTTTTATGAATGTACCTGGCCATCGCCAAAAGTATGACAAATCTCAGTCATGTAAAATGATGTCCAGGAAGGTTTGCTCAAGTATAAAGGGGCCAGATCTGATCAATCATCATTGCTACTGTTCTTTTATTGATTATTCTTACTTTAGATAAAAGGATCCTAAGGCCAAAAGAACTATAACACCTCTTTGATGTCAGCAAAACTCCTGACCACAGGAAAGTCAGTAGGTTTTGGTCCAAATTAAGGTATGACTGGACTATGGCCAGCATTGGGACAGCAGCAGTATCCTTCAGTTTTGAAGAGAGTGGTGTCTTCAGATATGTAAAGACTTCGAATCTCTTGTAAAAATTATTTTGGAAATCAAGGGGAGAAAAAAAAATGGGGATGATTTCCTCTCATTCAGGGAAATGATGCTATGATGTGGAGCATGTGATTGCTTTATGCTGCCAAGTAAGCCACAGATACACTTAAGAAGCAGGGGAATTAAGTGTGCTGTTTGTTTTGCATTTCTTGATAGATTACCTGTGTAAAGGACCTTGAGATTTAGATTTTGAATGCTTATTTTAAAAGTTTGCTTTATATATAGTGTTCTACGTGTATAGGGCAAAAAATACGTTCAAACACTATAGTCTAGTTTAATAATGTAGAATATTGCTGTTAGTTCTATAACAGTTTCTTGTAATTAAGACATTAGATGTCTTTGTCATAGAAATATAACAAATGAGCTTCTGCCCTCAAACTACCCTTGCAGAGTGCAGCTTCTTGCTGTAAGGGAGATGCACCGGAGCAGCTGCTGTGTCAGGGATGCTCCTCCATCATGCTATGCTGTGCCCACTACAGAGAAGTATGATGACAGAGGTTTCTTTCCCATTCTTCCACAAGGCACTAGTACAGTCTGTGTGGGGAGGGAGAGCCCAAAATAACCCAAAGAAAGAATTCCAGAGCAAATCCACATTTTTTTTCTGAATATTTAGGCAAAAAAATTAGAAATAGCAAATCTTTTTCCTAACACCATTTTTGAACTGCACTCTGACAACTTTTTACCTACAATACTTGGTGGTAGGGACTAGTCTTCAGTAACTGGTACGCAGTTAAACCATGCTCTTTGCATCTGCACAACACACACAAAAGTTTAATAAACACATCAGATGACAAGGTACTTAAGGCCTTAACCTGGCTGCCTACTAATAGTAGTTCTCTTAGCTAATGGTCATGAGTGCTTAGAAAGACTATGGTTTTTAAAACATTAATGACATCCCAAGGCTACAGCAGCAGCCACCCTATATATTAATATAAACATTTCAAGGAACCTAAGCACAGTCAAGCCCTCTTAAAACCAAATAGATTGACTTCATTTGAACTTAAACATATGCTTAGAGCTATGCATACATTTAACTGTTCTGCTGAATGGCATTTTTCTTCAAAGAACAGCCCTGTTAAATTCAATAAGACTATTTATATGACCATGTTCTTCTAGTCTTAAAGTATAAATTTACAATCCATTAATCGCAAGCCCAAACCTTTGAAATACCATTATAATGAACTTATTTAATAAAGTTCACCTTTACTCAGTTCTAAGTCTGATAATATATCTGTAAGGAATCTCAAGAACATAGGATTGCAATACTTAAAGGGCACTGAATATGGAATTTTAGAATCCGCATCCATAAATTGGATTTTATCTCATTTTATTTGCCAGGGTATTTAAAGGAGGTCTTGATGCCATTTCAAATATGGTTTTGCATCCAAAGGTACTTGGGAGCAACACATCACTCTTTTCTGCTACTAAAACAATGGAAGGAAACAGTCGAGAAATGCAGAAGCTCTTTTCAGCCTTTTTATAAAACACAGAAGGCAAGTTGCATATCAAAGCGCTCTCTGGATTATGCTTAAAATAAATTTTATTAATATTAAATAGGACATACAACATCTTTTTGATTAAGCAAAGGCTTTCAGTTTTCCTGTGAAAGACAGCATCTGTTTATTATCAGTCTGTGCAGTAAGACCCTTTGGAAGGGCATTGCTATTGTCAAGTGGCCATCTTGGGAAGGGGAACATTGCTCTTGATCGAGGGAGCAACTAAACCTGACCAGGAAGAGGTTTCAGGGAATACAGCACGTGGTGAGCAGGATGGAGCTGCGCACAGGGGACATGCATGCACAGAGACCAAGATCCCTGGGAACGGCCAGCCAGGCCTCAGGAGTTACAGCAGAGCCT
The DNA here is from genome assembly GCA_034008185.1 of Gorsachius magnificus. Classification (NCBI taxonomy): domain Eukaryota; kingdom Metazoa; phylum Chordata; class Aves; order Pelecaniformes; family Ardeidae; genus Gorsachius; species Gorsachius magnificus. The sequence goes on from CM067090.1 coordinate 6,731,213, forward strand.
TAGGAGGGGCCAGAATGGAAGAGGCAGCATCTGCTGCAGCTCAGAAAGTCACTTAGCTGGTTTGCATGGATGCACAGACTCACCAAAGATATGGTAGAAGTGGGAGGGAGGAGTTTTTATTAATATTTTTTCTGTTGTGGTCACCTTCAGATTTATTCATGTACCAAGTTAACATGTCCCTTGAAATGAAACAGCAAAAAAAATATGTGTCAAGTTTCAGCTCAGAGCTTATACGATGTATATTGTACCAAAGCCTAAGGGATACGCACTGGAGTGGGGGAGAGAGGGGAAGCTATACAGAGGCACTCATCCCTGGGGATCCCATGCATCCGCTGGGGAAGGGGTGGGTTCCCCTGCAGCATAACTCAGAGCAGATCTGAAATGCGACATACATTCACCATGCTGTTTTTTCTGCTATATAAAAAATAAAAGAAACTACAAGGTTTCCATGAGAATGAAAAATCCACCTTTCATCTTGGTCTTTGGGCTGAGAAAAATACATGTCATCCTTTCCACTTATTTTCCTTGATTAGAAAAGGGAAAATACTGTTTTTCCCTTTCAGTGAAAGAATTCCTCACTTCCTATTTTGTGACCCAGCCTTCAGTGGCTATTGCTGATAGCAGTGAGATTTGGAAGGCAGCTGGAAGATTTGGAGGGGACCAGCTGACTCATGAAAGCTAACGAGAGAGCAAGAGAGAGGGGAGGCAGATGGGTGTGGGATGGGGGCATAACCTCTTTAAGCAGCACAGATGCTCCAGAAGAGAATGTGTGTCTGCAGTCTTACACCCAGTCGTGGGGAGTCAGATTGAGGCATGAACCAATAATATTTGCAGCAGGAGTGGAAGGAGTAATCATGGATACAGGCATCTGAGTCTCTTAAATTCTTTCAGCAGTCCTTTGCTAAATTCTGCTCTCACTGCCATGGGGTGACTTTGCAGTGTAATTCCAGATTTACAGTGAGGTAACAGACTCAAAACCATCTGTAAGTTGAGATGACATTGCCTGTGAGTGATCTGAGATTTTCAAATGGATTTGGGCACTTAATTTGTTTGAAAACCTAGGTACCGGCACTCTAGGAAGTTCTGCCATTGATTTCCAGGGTGTTAAGATTTCACCTATGGCTTCACAACTACTGATGCAATACAGAATTGCCGTGTCTGGGAAAACAACTGTTTTCTTGGTCTATACCTAAATAACAGCAACACCTGTTAAACATGCTGTTAAGAATGTTTATTGTTAAGGCATAATCCTTTTAGAATAATATATGATCTACTCTTGAATTCAACCTCTAGTAAAATTAAAAGAAATAAAGCCACGATGGTTAAGGTGCTAGAACATTGGCAGATTTTCATATATCTTTCTGCTACTAAAAGCAATATTGCTACTCATCCTCTCAAGTTTTAGTAAGCTAAAAGGTAGAATGGAGCAGCAAGGAAGTTGTTAGGTCAAAATATTACATAAAGTAGCTAAGCACAGAAAAGAAGAGAAAAAGCAGTCTCTTAAGAAAAGTCAGAACAAGGAACAAAAGCCTCATAATTTACAAGCCTGCTTCTAAAAACAGACACTGCAAAGTGTTTTCATTGCACTTCAGGCAACATTCACTACTTTTCGTTGAAAAACGAGGGAAAGAAAAGAATAGTTTGTTATTGCATCTATCAGCAGGGCTTGCAATATTCATCTATGTGACCTGGCACTGGGAGAGAGAGAAATGAATTAAAGTACTGGTGGAAAAGAAGGGGTAGGAATATCTGAGCGGGTATTGCACTTTGCTAGAAGCGATGAGCCGTTCATATTGCATTTTGGTTTTGTAGACTGAAATAATTGGCAGGGTGCTCAGAGCAGGTGGATGGTTATTTCTAGTCTAGAACAAAACTAATAAATAAAGTAGAAAATGCACTCAGCCTCTGGGTCCTTAGATTGGCTTTGGGTTTATTACTTATGTACTACCTGCAGCCTCAACTATTTGCTTAGTTTTGGTGTGTAATGAATTGCTATTTTCATTTATGGCTGTAAGCATGACAGAAATCATTACCTCATGCTTATAAGAAGAAACCTTTTTTAGTTTCACCCTGCTTCGGTGACTATATTCAGGCTATTGTGTGGCATAATAATCTCTTATTACCGCACATTGCACTTCAGAACTGGCAAAGCATAAGTGCCCTTTAAATGGAAATCAAGTTCTTCCCCAACTGTTTTCAACATCTGAGGCAAGTCTGCTTTTTGTCTGTTTTTCTTTCTCAAGACCTGCCCCTCTTGCTATGAGTATCGCTCAGTTGAACAGCTCTATCATTAGACTTTACAGAAAGGCGTTCAAGAGCATCTGGGCAGGACTTAGCACCACGTGCCTCTGAGACAAGGAGTGAAAAATGTCACCGGCTGGATCCCAGACTGCTGACAAAGCAGGCGGCGGCTGGGGGAGGCAAACAGAAGCAATTCAGTAAGTGATAGGCGGTCCCTGAAGTGATGTATTCTGAAGTTAGAAAAAAAGGGAAAGGCAATCAGGAAATGCATTTGCCATGGTCGCTAGCACTATTCCAACTCATCATGAAAAAGGGAAAACCTCTCTAATATATAGCAGTGAAAAGTGTCATCCCTGTTTGGCTGTCAGAAAAAGTCTGTTAATAATACTTTCTACTAAATAGCTGATCTAAATTGCTCTAGCTGCTTTTTAAAGCTGATATTATTAGCTCCTTTAGAAGGATTGCCAAGCTGAGGTCCAGCGATGCAGCCTTTCTGAGACTGCAGTTCCTGGTTCCTGAGCAATCAACTTCACATCAAAGGTGATGCTACTGTGTCAAATAGGATGGATTCTGGGTTTGGGAGTGGATTTGGGCAAACTCATCCATGGAATAGTTATGCCTTCTGGCACAGGCAAGTTGAAGATGTCTGTATTCATCTCAGGAAGATATCGATTTGGAACCTGAAGGGGACTGGACTTGAGCTCAGTGGTGCTCCTTCCAGCCAGACCACGGGAATGAACAAATGCTCAGACCCCCTCCAGGTCTGTCCCTCTGTAGAGAGCTCCACACACAGACACAAAATATATTCCATCAGGAGGCAAAAAAAGAGCCCTTTTCATTTCCTATTGTCCTGGTTTCGGCTGGGATAGAGTTAATTTTCTTCACAGAAGCTAGCATAGTGCTGTGCTTTGGATTTAGTACTAGAAGAATGTTGATAACACACTGATGTTTTTAGTTGTTGCCAAGCAGTGCTCAGACTGCTCAAGGACTTTTTGAGCTTCTCCTGCTCGGCCAGGTGCATAACAAGCTGGGAGTACAGCACAGCTAGGACCCAAACTGTCCAAAGAGCTATTCCATACCATAGAACGTCATGCTCGGGGGGGTTGGTGGGTCGGTTGGTCGCTCGGGTACTGATCGCTGCTCGGGACGGGCTGGGCATCGGTCGGCGGGTGGTGAGCAATTGCATTGTGCATCATTCATTTTGTATATTCTGTATATTTTGTTATCATTCTCATTATTACTATTATTATTATTTTCTCTTATTAAACTGTCTTTATCTCAGCCCTCGGCTCTAACCTTTTTCCCCTTCCCGATTCTCTCCCCCATCCCACTGAGGGAGGGGGGGGACTGAGCGAGCGGCTGCGTGGTGCTTAGTTGCCAGCCGGGTTAAACCACGACACCTATATAAAACACACCTGCCCTTCAAAGGCACAGAATTTCTTGGGCAGAAGAAAAAGTGACCAGGGAAGCTGACATTTCCATTAGATGGAGAAATAGCACATTATGATGCTCTTGTCTAGTCCACAGGTCCTGAATTTTCTCTCTTTAAATGACCATATAAATCTAGTGCCAAAAGCAGGCAGTCTGTCAATAAATGAGTAACTACCAGAGCAGTGCACCATCTTACACCTGAGAAGTATTTTTCAGAAGAAACTGGCAAATACACGTCGGGTGAAGCTTTCCAAATAAACTAAGGGAAGCTTCACCCCTTCATTTCCAAATTAACAAACTAATGTTCCAACACAGCTTTTTCAAAGGTTAAAGATTTCCCATTAAAAATGTATTGATATTGTAACTCTATATTAAATTGTGCATGCCAAAAAGTTGCTCTGAATTCCTAGTACACATTGTTGCTTCTTGCTCATGAAGAACCTCTGAAAGTATCGTATGTACAAGCCCAGCCAAAACAGCACGATACTGTAGTCTCCTTACACAATCCAAAAATCATTGCCATGTGACTACCCTGAAGTAATGGGTTTTGGCACTTAAAATGCTAAAACCTAAAAAAGGAAAAAAAAGAAACACTTTGAGCTTTCATTTTAGACACTTCACACCTTCACAGGCCACATGAGAGAAGACAACCTTTCCCATCACAGAAGGTTATGATCTCCTCTCTGTGAAAAAAAAAACCCAAACCAAAAAACCAACCAAACCAAACCAAACCAAACCAGAAAGTCCAGAAATCATTTTTATTTCTAAATAGAATTGAATCACAAATATATCTTTCAGGCCACAGATCTGCTTTACTCAAGATGGAATTCCAGGTAATCTAGCAGGAAAAAAAAGAAAATTTTTTTTAAGCCTTACCTTCTGGGTCATAAGTTTAAATTATACTTCAGAGATTGAGCACTAAAAAACATTTTTGAAGGCTGAAAGATTTGGCAAGAGCTGAACATGAAATGTGTGCATCTGGAAGATTCAGAGAGTTAAGAGGTTTTTAACCCACTGAATGTCATGGTGTCATGAACGAACTAGAAGCCCTTAACTTTTTTTTCACTAACTATAGAGGAAGGTTGGACTTCTGAATCTGGGGCTCCAAGGAACATTTCTCTGAGATGCCCAAGGCAGCCTCAGGGGGGTGGTGTGAACAATCCTTTGCTACATGGCACAGAAGCAGGATTTTGTAATGGAACTGAAGGAAATCCTGGCACAAACTAGTTTGCACCCGTTGTCCTGAGGTTTTAAAGAATTTTGAGACCAGCAGGTTGGTTCTCAGCAGCACAGACATCAGTGCCACACTTCCCAGGGTTAATGACACAAGCTGTCCTTGCAAGCACTTCTAGGAGCCAGAGTTTTACCTGTGCTCACCCTGGTGGCATTCTGTGGGGTCTGTCGTACATCATAGGCTCAGGGTAAATGCAAACAGTCGGTGAGACAGCCACTCGTTTCAGTCCTGATGGAGACACATACGCAGATCCTTCCCACCTACATACTCAAACATGACCTTGCACTGCATAGTTAAAGATCATTTACAATATGGCAGTGGATGCCAGGGAGGCTGGGCACTGAATACAGTGCTCTTTAAAGACTTGGCACTTTAGCAAAATGGCAGATATCTGAAAACAATATCAGCTTAATTTCCCTTTCTGCCCCATGAAAAAAAAGCTGTAAAGTGTTAGATTTTTTCCCTGTAATTTGCCTAATTGCTTAATTTGATTGATGTAGATGACTGAACAAAGGGTAAGGCAATGAAAAACAGGCCATTATCTTTATTTGTTAGCATATTTTTATCTTGTGCAAATATTTGGGTTTGATTTTCTTCAGGTTCTTACACTAGAGAACATTTTTCAAAACCAAACAATTTTTACTAACAAAAGACTTGTCATCAGAAATTTCATTCCCCAAAGGTAAAGAGGAACTGACTTAACCAGCTAAATATTACAGGAATTGAAGTGAAAACATAAGCAAGAGACTGACTGCAAAATGAGCAATGGATTGGAGAATGCTACTTCTCCTGGTCCCAGCAGCTGCGAACCCACTGCTCTCATTTTGGTTTGACACTGTTTCCAGTGTGTCATATAGCAAATTAATACTTTATTTGTTGAGCTGATCCTCAGCGACTAAATTTTACTCAACTACAAGATTCAATCTGTAAAGCAGTTTCTCTTTTGGTAGTTGTGTTGTGCTTCATTTAGGAAAAATATAGAGGGCAGTGAATTATGCCCACAGTAATAACAGGAATTTGGTTTTCAGATTTTGATTGTGCCAATAGAAAAAATATGGAAAGATTGTTACTCAGAAGGTCTTGGTAAACATTATGGTAGAAGAGTTAGAAGCAGTGTGGGGAAAAGGACATTCATATGAATTGGCTTAATCATTGATGGAAGAAATATGCTTTTGTCCTAGGAATATCAGTATCATAGGATGATGGTTCTAAAGTAAATGCATGTTCTTTCCTGTTCACTGTGGCATTGCTTTAATTTCACAACTCAGTAGCCCAGGCATCACCTGAGTTCCTAAAGAATTGAATAATTGATCCATAATTAATGGATGCACAGAGCAGGAAAACGGTAGCAGGATAACAGTTAATACAACGGTCAACTATGGGGAATGAGGCTGTGTACCTGTCCAACTTAGTGAAATTGTTTTGACTTTTATTAGATCTACATGGCCACATGCCGAAAGACACTTTTAAAAGCAAAAATAATTTGAGAAAAAATTGTGTACATGTGTCAAATTACTTTCTATGAAGAATAACCCAAGAAGTTTGGTAAATGCACACAGAGTTGTGTGCATGATGATTCAAATTCTCTCAATGATCACAGTAATCATGAGCTTTTCTTTGTACAGATGGGATGAACTGAATAGGTGACACTCACATTGAATCACCCACAAGATATCTCAAAGTTTATATGAAAAAGAAAATTTCAGCATAGAGGTTTCCACCCTGCCCTCGTATTTTCCCCAAAGCTTGATTTACACTGTCAAAAGAGCAGAGCTCTTGTCACCTGGCCTCTAGGCATGTTGTAGTGTTGGAAGTAACCTTCTTTGCTTCCTGGGCTTCTGGAAGAGAGGACCTCCTTGCTTCCAACCAGGCCACCATGGCAGGCAAAATCCATTCAAAGGCTTCCCATATTCTGGATTTTCCCTGTCACCATCCTCATACCAGCATTATGCACCCACATGCATATGTGCTCCATGAATATGGGCATGTACTCTGCAATTAGCTCAAGCTTAAAAGACTCAGGTTACCATAACACCCAGCTCTCAGATATGAACAGATGGCATTTATAAATGCACAGAAACTAGAAGGTAATCCTCTAAAGTAAGTTTATTTCTGTAAGCCTTTCAGACTCATATGAAAATTATAGAAAGTATTAATCCATTGATCTGTTGAACAAGAGAAACAGAGCAATCTGGTTTGTCCGAGTATCTTTAGCTCTTAATATGACTTTTAGCAAATGAAAACATGTACAAAAACCTATATAGTTATCTTATCAATTAGGTTGTACAGTCCTTGTTTTGCAACACTGGCTACTGACCTGATGGCTACCATTGAACCTCAAGCTGGCCTCATCTCTTATTTCCTTGAGCATGACTGAAATGTTCACAAGAAGAGGAACCTCAGAGAGCTGCATGGGAATCTCCCCATCCTGCAAGGCACCAAACAACTCTTGCATGATTGTTATATACGTTGGAAATCAGCCAGCAACGTGCAATTGGAGAACACAAATGAATTAAGTTAAGAGGCATGCACTTCAGAGAACAGACAAAAACAAGGGTCCTGTCCAGCCTTAAGCACTGTGAATCTCTGAAAGCCTCAAGCTGATAGCAGTTTGCAGAACTGGATTCTAAAATAAAGACTCAATTTCCCATGTACAGCAGATGGAACTAAATGACAGAACGTGGATAAATATAGAGCACTAAAAGATATAATATCTATTTGAAGCAAATAAATCACCATGCTCACAACCATCCAAGGAAAGGTGCTTACCCACCAGGAGGCTTGCAGTAGCAAGCCCCTCCTGAGTTCATGCTGTGTCCGCTCAGAAAAACACAGGCAAGTTGTTAGGCACTTGCCAAGCACCTGCGTAAGTAGTACCCTTAAGACACCTGGTCTGTGGTCATGAGTGTTAGGATGATATACATGAATATCAGAGAACTTCAGACAGGCAGCTCTTGTTCATTGACTGCTGATAAAGTTGGATCACATGTATGTGTAACATGAAAGGTATTTTGAAATGAGTTGGTGAGCGTGTCAGCTAGAACACTTTAGGACTAAAGTTAGTGCACTTGCCCAGGATGTATAGGGATGGGGTTCCTAACTGATTCGATGATTCAGTGAAGAAAAGTACCCCCACAACAGGAAAAGGCACTTTTGCTTTTCCTAGTCTAAAAGTCTACATCAAATTTTATCTCCAGGCTTCTTGAAAACTGGTGGGTTAAGGTTGGATTTTTTTTGCTTCACGCTTTTTGTTGATACTAAAATTCAACAGTAGATAGAATCTAAATGCAGTCTCACTTCAGAATGGATCTGCCTTATTTAAAAGAATGTGCCAGCACTTGTCCATTCAACTGAAGCATAAAGATGCATGCAAAGTAATTAACATAAACACAAGTATCATCTACGTTATGGAGATGGATTCCTGTCAGGTGGGTGTACACTGTTTCAGTGTGGATAGCCAGATGCTCTAGTCATTCTTTTAAAGGACCTAGAACATTTATAATGATTAATCACATTCCTAAAGCAGTAATGTATGCTACCATCTGTTTAATTAAATCTCATACTTCCAGACACACGCCAGTCAGCTCACAGGGGTCAAACATTAATTCCCCTCTTTTTACATCAGGGAACAATTGGCTTACACCATTACACTTTTTACTCAATCCTTCTGGTTTTAGGTACCAACCACTAATAGAGATATGACTGACAGCATGACAGGAGACAAAACTATTTTAAAATGTAGAGATTTGACCTCACATCTTGTCTTCTCTATAATTACTCTACTGCTTTTAAGCACCCATTACTTTGTTCCTGAGACAGTTGTAGGCATCCTACTTTAAAGTGAAATCAAAGAACAAACTCAACAAGTTATGAAAAAACTAAACTGCTCTAGAAACATTTGTTTGCTTCTTCACATGCTTGAGTTCACATGCCCAGAGGCTTTGGTTTCATTCAGTGTAAAAAAGGATTTTGTCAGGGTTGTATGTATCATCGGATCCTGTCCATTGCATGAGATTTGTCACTATGAGGTTTGGGTTGTCTCATATATGCCTAAAGCTTTTTTCACCCATTTCCTTGTACTGATTAAGCTCTTGGTTAAAAATGTCCAAAAGGAGTAGCCTTAGGGATTTTGAAGATTATCGTCTCCTACTTTCATTTTGTAGAGATACAAAAGTATGTGGATTTGAAGTATTACATTTAACGTAAATTATTGAAGCATGCTTTATATTTCAGATTGAACTTTAAATACCACAACTCATACAGATTTGCACTTTATTAGCATTACTACTGTGGGGTTATTTTTCTTTGTTTGTTTTAATAGAGGAGTTGCTGAACTGACAAGATCTTCCATGATGCAGTATCTCAGAAGCATTCCTGCCCTCCAGACTGTACAAGCTGTTTGAATCCCACCTGCTGCTTCTTATGAGGAATGTGCTAACCCTATCGTCCAGCTAAAAATGATCATTTCAGCTCCGCTGATTCTTCTCCAAAGTGAGACAGATTGTTCTAAAACATAACTGTTTCTCCAGATAATGTCTGATCCTAGAGTACACGTCAGGTTTCTTAAACAGATTAGCTGCTCAATCTGTTATATACACAAACAGAGGAGCAATTTCAGTATCATGTACTTGCTCTCAAGATACATCCGTTCCTTACCCAGATAGCACTCTCACAAACTGGCCTAGTTGCCTGAAGGAAAATTACTGTGTTTACTTGCATTTATGAACTTGATGGCTGGTTTATGTTAGAGTGAAATTAAGTAGATTTATTACCTAGCTATGCTTGAGTCAAATCTTCATACTATCCAGTGCCTGGCAATTTTGTTAAAACTTCCTTGAATTTAAACCTTAAATTGAAACTGTTTATAGAAGGAGAATGACAACATGATACCTCCCAGTGAGGTGGTTATTGGCAAATATTTTGCTTATCTTCATTAGATGTGGGAGCCTATTTCTTTTCTCTTGTCTTTTCAATTTCTATTTGCTCATGTCAGTATTTAGGAGAATAGGCTTTCCTATAGTAGGTCTGATCCTTCTATCCAACAATGGCCAGATTCAGAAGACAAGGTAAGAAACACTTCTGGGGAAGAGTCTCGGAATGATCTGAACACTAACCTTTTCACTGGCTGTCATCATTAGGTACTCAGTACAGGCATTGCTTATAACTTCTGCAACATTAATCTTGAGGAATATTCCTTCCGCACACAGAAGTGAACTATTATGTAAATCTCCTTAAAAGTATTTCTAAAAGTCACACTAAGTGAGATGTTCAGACATCTAAAAATATCTGCAAGGCTGAACAGTTCCTCAGTCAGACCTTCATGCCCTGTTCTGATGTCTACAATTACTTCTGAACTTGCAGTAGCTACACTAGCTCCATGCTGGCAGGAGAATGTATTTAACATCACAGTGTGCAGGTTGAAAATGTATTTGGGGCAGAATGGGAAAGACCCTAATAAGGCTTTGAAGCCAGAGGTCCTTGAGAAGCTCTCAAGATGCACAGAGATGACAGCGCTCTTTGTTGATGGAAGTATCACCATTACCACAGTTTCATTTTTTTCTGTCATTTGAAATTTAACATTGTCATAAACTCTGGAGCCTTGGCAAGGGAATGCATTCAGCTAATCCTCACTGTCAGAGGAGAGGATTCTTCATGGCAGAAGAAATCTCGGATGTGCTTTGGACACTGAATGAGAAGAAGAGTTTAGAAACTATCAGATTATATAGATTAAGGGATCTGAATGCCAGAAGAGGATCCTGTTAAAATGTAGTTGGATTTGGTCCTCCCTGCAGGCTCCAGTTTGGTTTGATTGTTTCCAAAGGGGACATCCAGTCCTGTTGGATATTTTTACAGAAACAAACAGCTTGCATATAGATCTTGTAATCATTGCTTCCTGTGCAATCTGTTTGGCAAATACCCCTTAACATAAAGGGACCTATTTAAATAATTCCCATTATAACTATTTTAATAATAGAAACAGTTATTACAGAAAAAAATTGCTCTATGGTTAATTTTTCAAAGGGGTGAGCACCCACCCGAAAGTCACTAGATAAAACAAGTGTGCACAATTAATTGTTTAGTCACAAAACTTGGACTTGAAAACTGCATGTGCCATGGTGTAAGACCTTACACCTAATATAATCTGGTCTCTGATAGACTGTCTCAGACAAGGACAAAATAGAAGCACCACTCTTACTGAAGCATCAAAGGTTGATGATTACTACAGCTGAAATGTAGGACTAGACTGAACACAACTTGATCTGCTAAGGCAATGTCTATTCTGAACTGAATTGTTTTATTAAGCAGGCCCAAAATAAGCAGGTGATTTTTAGAGCTGACTTCATAAACATTGCAAACTGAAGTCAGAAAAAAAAAAAACGCTTTCAACTTCTCTGGAGCCAAGATTTCACCCCAAGTAGCCAGTATCTTGAGCTTCTCACATATGACTGTTATAGTTGGGCATTCTGACTATAAACAATAACCAGTATAGATATATATATTAAATGAAACCAGATAGATTTATCATATCATGAAATTTTAGAACATTACAGGGCTTTAATCTCTCTGACACATCTGAGCTGGCACCTTATTCTGTTTCTTCTTGAACAGATGGTGACATTACAGTCACCACAAACACTGAATAAAAATTGTAAGAAAAAGTAAATACTTTTACACACAAAATTTAAAGTTTATGTGATGAAAAACATTGTTGATGCAGTCTAACACTCCATTTGGAAGCCTGTCCATATTTAAAACACAAATCCCAGGCAGAGTACACAGCTTCAAAGGCTAATCATCCAAGTACCACTGAGTTATTGGAGGCAGATGAAAGTAAAAATCCCTAAAAAGTTATGATAACAGAATTAAGGTTTCATCATTTCCTTTCCTAACATTTAGTGATTTTTAGAGTCCTCCTATAAGAAAAGGTTAAAATAGCATCTGGATAAGACTAGAGCCAGATCATCTTATTGCCCTGAAGTTTTTGCCAGAAAAGGCACTGAGCAAGAATACCTCTCCACAATCTCATGTAAATCCACAAAGATAAAATCCTTTAGAAGGAAACTGATCATAACCCATGATCTAAAAAAGATCCCTTATGGGTTATAAATTTGGAAGTTTGTCTACAGGGATGCTCAAGCCCCTAAACCATCAGTGCAAACTATGGGACTGCACCCCACACAACAGGATGGGTTGTGTTCTGCCTGACCAAGAGGTCACTGCCCCCAGCTTTTCACCTCTCATATGGATGGTAGATGTCACCATTGTGGGGATAACTGGATGGCTTGTGAGGAACCATCAGACTCCGTAGTCTTCTGTTTGGTCTATTAGATAGCTAGCTAGCTAGCTAGATAGATAGATAACCTGAGATTGGTTCACTTAATGCACTGACTTGGAAATGGAATAGCTTTCATAAGATGTTCTGGTGTCCCTGCAAATAGAGTAAAAATTTGTCAACCAGGATCAGGCAGATCTGAAGGTCTAGGTGCACTTGCAATCCAATTCTAATCACCCAGGTGATTGCTGAAGCCTGTACTGATTGTTTGGGACTTGTACTCATACAAACCTGGAGCTGCCTAGGTTGCCCCATCCAGTGAGAAAAACCTCAGATTGGCAGCTACAGCTTAGCTGAGCTCTGAAGCTGAACAGATATTTGCTCTCAGTTTTCCCAACAGATAGCCCAATTGGATTTAGCTGTCAGAGTTGATATTGCTGTCCCCAGATATGCTTTGGCTGGGCAGGTGGACTTGGTTAGCTGTTACAACTAGAATACAGTCAGTCATGGGCCCACAGCCAAACATTTTTACAGCTATTAGTTTTGAATGCTCTATGGTACAGGTCAAAGGAAAGGATTTAATATATAAACCCTACTATTATAGAAAATAGCAATCCTGCTCTGTACCCCATCAAGGCTGAAACTCATGTGGGTAAAATAATTGCAGTATCTTTCAGATCAAGAACCATTCAAAACAAGAGTGATCATCATAATGGAAAATACACAGTTAATCAGGTGATGGCCAGAAAAAAAGAAAAAAAAAAAAAAAAAAAAAGAAAACCCCCATTTATTGCTGTTTGACAGCTAAAGCAGTGTTTTCATCCCCCAATAACAGCTTAAAACAATTGCTAGCAGAGTTCTCTGCAGCTGGAAAGATTATCTGACTCTTACACAATTCCTGTTACTCAGTTTCATTTGTGAGAGATGTGGTTCATAAACTTAAAGTGATTGGTAATAAATTTGGGATTGCTTTAATGTAAAATTCACTGCTAATATGATTACATTCTGATCATCTGCTAAGGGAAAGTCTGAGTTACCCAACAAAAGTACAGTGTGCTTATGGTTCAAGGCTCCAAAGGAGGTTGTAGCAGCTATTGGACCTGGAGGGAATTAGATGCATCTACCAGCTTTGGAAAGTTTCCAGGCTTTATCACTGAAGGCTGCTGGAAACATTCCTAAGAGCATCTGGAACTTATAACAATATTTTCCAAAGGTTTGTTGTAGTCCATGATCCTTGGGCAATTTCCAAAGAACCTGGGCAATTTTACAGTTATTAGAAAGCAATGCAAAAGCCAGTGGCTGAAATTCATTTCCCTTAAATTGCAGGATTAAAAATCTCAAGAAAGAGTCAAAGGAGTATGAACTTGGCACACAACAAAATTGCGAGGTCCACCTGTGAACCTGTGGCTGTGTTTCATGCAAATCTGGTTGCATTAGAACAAAGTGGGCATCATCAGTATTACAGTGACTCAAGTCATACTCACCTGCCTCCTCAGCTGTCCTTCCACTGTGGCTTTCTGTGGGGTCTTTCACATTCTACTTATAACAAATAATAGGAGAAAATCCTATTTAATAACACATTTTAAGAACCTGTATGCAATATCTTGAAATCAATAGAACTGCAGTGGCTCAGCAGCCCTCAGGACACACTATGAAGCTATTATCACAAACTGTGGGATCTTATGTCAGTTCCACTTGGTCAGATAGCAATCATTGCTATTTCATGTTATAAAAATATACTATTTAACAGTGATCTTTAAGTCAGGGATGATTTAGATGGAGAGGGGTGCAGGATAAATTGGTGTAAATAACATGGTAGCTCACCTGACAGAAAAACTAGCCAGTAACCTCTACTTAACACTGTTTTTCAAAGGAGAAGAGGTTCAAGAGTAAAATGAAAAAAGCTGAATATCAGACAGACTTTCATATTACCAAATACCCTGGAAGACTAGTGGTGGAAGCTGAGACGGAAGGCAGCACTATACTTAGAGTCAGTTTTTCAAATACCCACATGCTTTGAGACTATATCCCTGAATTCCTAAAATCTGACATAATCTAGTAGTATAGTGTGACCTATATCTTAGTATCTACACAATATCCATTCATTGCTAAGCTGCAGAGTAGTGATGCAAAGTGCTGCTCTAAATAATTATCCTCTTGGCTGCGCTTGTAGGTAAGAGTTGTTCAAACGATAGTCAGATGGGTAGATGCAGCTACCTACAAAGCACACAGAAATTTATGTAAATATAAAATTGCAATGCCAGGAAATGCATCTAAGCTAGATACATGCTTCCTCACTTAAATCTATGGCTTTGATATTTCCCTATGTGGGCAAGACTGAGAATTTCTCTCTCATCCCATTTGAAGCTTGTCTACATGTGATAAAAATCCTCCTCCAGACTATCATCTTCAATATTTCACTCATACTGCCCCTTCCTTTCTTAAAAAAAAGCATGCTTAGAACTAAAAGAAACACTGCCCTCTTCCTACAATCAGGAAAGCAGGCTCTCTTTGTAAGCTGCAGGGACTGCATTATACCATCTATTACTTACCTAGGAGAATGGACTAAACAAGGAGATAAGGTCTCTGAAGCATGATTAATTTACAGAGGCCTTCCCACTACAATATAAACTGTTATCCAGAAAGATAAGCATGAATCTTGATCTATTTTTGATACAAGAATGACTGCAGAGGTAGGAACAGTGGTTATTTGAGCTGCTATATCTGTATCAGTCTTCCCAAGCAGAAAGGTCATAACACTACTTCTTCAACCCATTCTGCAGTAATAGGGCATTTTTTTGCAGTACCAGGTGATTTTGACCATGCAAGTGCCTTTGTGCAGAGAGATGGGGAGGTGACACGTTTGCATTTCAGTTGCCTGGACTCTCTTCAAATTCAGCTCACATGATGTCCTCCCTTTCTGTATTCCGTCCTAACACCCCAACCTGTCATAGTCTTGTCTTCTATTTTTCTTCACTGTCCATCTGAGCAAGTTGACAACTTGCTTATTCAAGCTTTGAGTAATATGAAAAACCAATGAATTCACTAGAAATTGTATCCTTTTGTGCTGTACAATGCCTGGCTCAAATATCTGTTTGATAGGACTGAAAAAAAATCTGCTTAACAATTCCCCTCCCTACTCTCCAGTTCCAGGCAGATTTTAGAGATGTTGCACCAAAGCATCCCATTTCTACTCTGTCTTACCTACCACATCTCCACTCTACAGAAAACACTGAAGGTCTTGCTGCTGTAGAACTTCACTTTACTTTTCAGAGGCATCTTTCTGTTAGATCTCTGATAGCTGTCAGAATGTATTACTTTCTTGCCTGACATTTGCATGGGTCTTGCATCAAATATTGCCTTCCACAGCAATCCAGCTGTTCAGATAAGTTAAATTCTCCTTTTTTTCAGCTCTTTTCCTGAAAACATTACTCTCTCATCTTTCTATATTTCTCCCACCTTCATCAGCTTTGATTTGGAACCACATACACACAGACTGTATACACAAATACAAAGATGCTATAGAAACAACGGAAGAAATCTAGGTGACTCTCAAAGCATAATCACTTAGAGTTGGACTAGGAAATGTAATGTCTACTTTATCATTGCTGTTTTATGCATCATTGCTAATGTCACCACTGGATGTGCCTCTTCTAGAAGATGGAAATGCTGAATTTCTTGCGTGCGAGATTGTCCCAGAAATGCCATCACTTAAGTTTCACAAGTAATACAAGACTGCAGCGAGCTGGTGAACATGCAAAAACATTCAGTAGTTTTCTTTTTAAAGATGAGCAACATTTTAACACTCACAACTCTAACGGAAGAAAATGCATCTGGCCCTACTCTCTACCAAATGAATTGAATGCTCTCTGTAAGACTGGATAATAAACACAGTGATACGTTATCAGTATAAATGAACTCTAAGTGATAGCCTTCATTCCCATTTATTTAGGAAACTTTGCCTTATAGTTACAAATACCCAGTAATAAATTAAGGATTAAGAGATACCAGTTTGAGCCTTCTTACATCTTTAACTGTATGTTAGCTTAACTGTTTGGGGTATCAGTTCTTATGTAAAGTTTCACAATTTAAGAATTCAGATATTTGTCCAAAGAGTCTCCACTTGCCTGGATGAAATAAGATTGCTATGTCCAAACTTAATAAGTAATTCTCAAGGGAAGATAACCAGACTAACTAAATGGAACCAGCAAAACATTCAGCCAAGTATCAGAAAAAGTATTTCCCATTGATCACAAAGGACAATAGTTACAAATCTTACATACAGAATAGACCTGATTTAATTTTTAGTTTTGATATTAAATTCCATTAAACCTGTTGAGGACTCCTTGAACTTTTCTTCCCCTCGGTACCTGAACTACACTGTAGCTGATGATGAGGTGGAATCCAAACTATGAAAAACCTTAGGAATGTCAGCTGAATCAGGAAAGATCAGTGGGGGGTGGGGGTGGGGGTGTCCCAGGCTCCTTCCATTGGTTCACTGAAGAGGAAACACCTCCTTTGCAGACAGAGGCACGAAACAAGATAGGCTTCCTGCCTTTTAGGCACTTCCTGGCTACTTTTCACTCCTACTCAAGTGACCATGAAAAATAACTTCAACAGAAATTTTAAACTTCTCTATGTTACAGTGAGAATCCCAACTTTCCCTCTGTTGTTGGCTATATTTTGTGTGAAAGTTCAGCTTCTTGTTTGTATTTTTCATAACACCTAGGAATCCAAAGAATTCACTGAGTGCTAAGCATGAAGTGAAAGTTCACATCTATGTCTCTCCTCTAGTGGCTTTGATGATAAGATTTCTGTGATGCTAAGGGCTTTCATACATACTTTCATGCTTTTTCTTTTCAGGCAGTCAGCTCCCCACTTCTGGTTTGTCTCCCCTTTCCTAACCATTATGTAGATGCCTTTGCAGCTTCCATGTGCACTCCTGCTAGCTAACTGCTCCTCTAGCCCTTTTGACAGCTAAATACTTAGTTCTGCTCCTCCAGACTTCATAGTCACATGAGTTACAAGCTTCCAAAATCCTTGGGGTTCAGAGTGCCCATAGGTTAATAACCAAGGATACACATTTTCAGTGTAAAGAGTAATGTAGGAAGTTGTTTAACACCAAATGAATTGTTCTGGAGTAGTTAATTAGTATTTACAAAGATATACAACAACAAAATATGCTATTGTGGCCTTGTAAGCATCACAAAGTACTGTGTGTGCTCAAAGCAATATGTCAGACATACTATTGGAGTCAGCTGGAAAAGCATTAGACCTTAGTAATTGAATAGAAACTACCTGTAGCCTAGTTCAGCTCCTAAGCTAGGATGCTCCTTCCACGACTTCAGTTAAAGCTGAAATGTTTTTGCATTTGTCTTTGCATCTGAGCCTGGAATAATTTATTACTTCTGATGCATTTTTCTGAAATGCCTCAGGGTAGTCATAGGAATGGCTAATAAGTTAATTCCTATGCATTTAGTGGCAGAAAAAAACAAACCAGCATGGAACACGTTGATCTTTTTTGTCATGTCCTAGTAAAATGACAACCCTCAAACACGTAGACTTCACATTCCTTACTTAAGTACCTATGTCCTGTCAGGAGAAGAACCACCTAAACAAGATACACTTTTGAAGATCTTATGTTCATAGGCTATTGGTTACTAATTCCATGTAGAATATTTGGAGGAGGCGGGAGCTGAGGAGGTAAGAGCAGTACAAAGAGCTAGATACGATCAGAAGAGCGAGAGAAAGAAAGAGGTCACAGAAATACTACAAGCAGTTTTCAAGTTAGGGGGGAAAAAAAGGGAAATAGGAAATTCTGAGCCAGTCTCAGAACAAAGCTAAGAGGTACTTCATGCAACAGGCATGTGATCTGTGAAACCTTTTGTCAATGGGTATTGTGGATGCTAGGATAGGGTGGTTTGAGGGAGGACTGGAAAGTTCATGGAATCAAAATCCATTGAGGTTTACTAAAAACTTAGCACTTACTTGTACTGAGAACAGCTGGAGTCTGGCAAGAGTTGAGAGGAGAATCATATATCCTCCCCAGGTATCAGTTTTTGACAACTGTCAGAGACAACATATCGGCTTAGATGGACCTTTAGTTTGACTCACAATGCATTCTTATGGCAAGAGGTAGAAGATGCAGCCCTGAAGCAAAGTGGTAAATGTATGCCAATAGCTGGGCAAGAAAATGTCACTATTCTGTTTTCCTTCTGTTTAAAGAGGATATAGGTAGGTAAGTTAGAGTGAGTGCATATATATGGCAGATGTGTGTATGCAATGGATGTCAGCAATCCACACGCCTGTCTTACTCAACAGAACATACAGTGGCAACTGAGGCAGCTGCTCCTGAAAGAAGTGATATTTTAGAAGCTGCAAAGTGTTTCCATTAACAAATGGCAAACTGTCTCAGTGAAACACACCTGTGGCTTGCTCCTGGTGAAACTTCACCGTGCTCACATAGAAAAGTTGTCCTTGCTCGCAACAGTAGCAGCATTTTCTTGTAGAATCAATGGATTCTTTGCAAATATCTCTAGCTTTATAGGCAAATACTAACAAAAGCAAAAGTGGGTCATTTTGCTTAGTTCTAATCCAGTAAGAGAGGGAGTGATGCTTGAAACCAGTAAGAAAGAAACTGAGGACTGAAAAAACAAAAGGAGAATTTTTGCAAACAGCGTAAGAAAGCCAGTCTGAAAATATCCATAGAGCACAGAGCATAACAAACTAAATATGAGCTATATATATATAATAATATAAATACATAAATACAAGCATATTTGATTTTGAGATTTTCAGATACAAACCTTGAACTTCCTCTCCTCAGTCTATTGCAGTTTGTTTGTTTTGCATAATAAAATTATTTTGGTTTGTCCCTTAAAACATACTGCAATTTCTTTCCTCAAAAAAGCCCACATCTCAGTACAATGACATTAGCTTTGTGAAGACACATGGCTTATTTCAGCTGAGAAGTGTTCTGATCTACAGGAACTAATTAGTGCATTTTCTCAAGCTTGTTCCTTTCTTCTCATTACTGGTGACCAAAGACAACTGCTGAGACATGATTATTGCAGAACTGTCTGCTAGTGTATGCATTATCTTTTCAGAAATAAATCAGAAAATACTACCAGAGTAAGGGGTAGAGAATGCTTAGGAAAACAGCCAATGGCAGAAAACACCACCCACAAGAGTCACCCTAAGGCCACACAAACCGATCTCTGCTAGAAACAGCTTCAGAAAGAAATGTTGGGGAAAAGGAGCATGAAGAAATTAAGTCTGTGTAGGGTGATATAAGTGTTTATTCATGAAGGCATTCATTAAATGATCAGAGGGCTGGAACACCTCTCCTATGAAGAAAGGCTGAGAGAGTTGGGGCTGTTCAGCCTGGAGAAGAGAAAGCTCCAGGGAGACCTTATTGCGGCCTTTCAATACTTAAAGGGGGCTCATAAGAAAGATGGGGACAGACTTTTTAGTAAAGCCTGTTGTAATAAGGCACAGGGTAATGGTTTTAAACTAAAGGAGGGTAGATTCAGACTAGATCTAAGGAAGAAATTTTTTACAATGAGGGTGGTAAAACACTGGCACACCTTGACCAGAGAGGCGGTAGATGCCCCATTCCTAGAAACATTTCAAGGCCAGGTTGGACGGGGCTTTGAGCAACCTGATCCGGTGGAAGATGTCCCTGCTCATTGCAGAGGAGTTGGACTAGATGGCCTTTAAAGGTCCCTTCCAACCACAGCTATTCTAGGATTCTATGATTTCTCAGTGTGGTCTGCAGGTTGTTGCAACTGTTGGGTATTTCAACCAGTGATTTGAGGTGTGCCATGTTTTCTGGAAGGCTGAACAGCTTCACAGAGAGTTCAATAAATTAGTGTTATTTACAATTAGTTCACATTTGTTTAGAGCCATTCCTTAGCACCATACTCTATAAGTTATATGTTATATATTTGACCTCAAAGAGACAGCTTTCTTCATTTGCAAGCCCTTAATTGCTGTGCAAAGAACCAGCAATAATTACATAAGAAGTGAGGAAAAGCAAGGCATAAGCTGTTCACCCAGTTTAAACGTGTCCATCCATATTCATGGTACAGCATTTCCGCATTTGTAGTGCTTTTCTACACTTCTGCATGGTATGCCTTTTTTATTGTCTGTCTGCATGAACTTCTAAAAACCTGAATTAAGTTGTTATGGCATCATAGTCTTACTGGACTGAATGTCCTATGGAGTCAGCTGATATGTCTGCACATTATAAAGACAGAATAAGATTAATGTGAAGGAAGTGCAGAGAGCTATTCACAATATTGGCACCATCATGCCCCTAAGAAGTGTAAAGGTTGCTCTAGCTATTCAAACAGTCTTGCCTGACTATATGTTTCTGACAAAGAGTGGGTTGCTTTGCTGAAGAGTGTTAATAAGACATGCCAGATCTTAACAGAGTCAGTCAATATGACAAATCCTGCAGTCTGAAAAAAATGGTCAGGGCAGAATTTAGCTTCAAAGAGCAACCCCACCAGCAGGAACAGGCTCGAGTAATTATAAAATCCATCATGCTGCACAAGCACACTCAACAAAGAGTATTTTAACCTCCCCAGTCCTTCAAAATCCCATTTGTTTCTACTTCCAAGGTGCAGTGGGGCTTAAAAAGCATAAGTTTTCAAAAGTGACAGATTTAAATCCAAACCAAAATAACAACAACAGGAAAAAAGGAAAACATCGCACCAGGTTTATGAGGGAGAAAATCAGATGGCATTTTTACATGCAAATGATGGATATCAGTGGGAAAGAATGCAATATGATAAATGTGCTCTGTTTCATCTCCACTATTAAGTGAGCTCCTGTGATGCATTTGCCTATCCTAGCCTTACATTTCCACAGGAAATTGCACAAACCTCTCCATGCAAATTTGCAGCAGCTGTATAGAGGGGACAGAGCACAAGGCCATGACTGGTTGACCCATCTATCGAAAGCAACTGGTGGATCTTTTTCCTACCATGGATGTCAGCTGAAAAGAAGAAAGACTCTTCTAGGGGTTTTTGTGGTTTTTTGTTGGTTTTTTATTTCCTTTTTACTTTTAACATTCTGTTACTGCTACCAGTATTTTTATTTATTTTTTAGGAAGAACAGAGTCTATCATAGTCACAGACTGAGTCCATGGACAACTCAGCAGTAGTTTCCTACAGTGCCATCAGCCAAGACTACACTGAAAAGTTTAGCTTGGTCTCACTGTGTCCTTCAGGCCTGAAAAAAATTTACATACTTCAAAAATTCCCCCCAAAAGATCTTAGTTTGTATCATCAGTAACTACGCCAGCAGGGAAAACTACTTTCAGCAGTATACGCTATCCCTTCACCAGGGGGTTCCACAACAGTACTATAGCACTGAGACCTTTATAGCTGCACCATGTGACCTGTCCTTTTTTAAACTACCTTATTTAAAAGATTGAATAAAGAGGGAAAACCAAATAAGTTTCTCACTTTCACAGGCAACTGATTACTTTCTGATTTTCACATTTGAAAGCTGACATCTAAAGTAGTCCCCAAACACACAGAATTTTCACTACAGCCAATGAAGATTTTGCCAAGTAAAATAGTAAACCAAACACACTGAATCTTACTTTCAGAAGGAGAGACAAAATGAAAATGAAATGAGTTAATCATAGATATTCGTCTTGAAAGGACACTAAAACTTTAAGACAGTGCTAGAAACAAAGGGTTAGATTTCTGATGGAGAAATGTTACGATTGTTGTGTGTCTGGGTGCCTTAATTTGAAGACAAGGAAAACTTTTCCCACCACTGTAGTAGGCTTCTTGATAAGGAAAAAAAAAGGAGGAAACAAATAATGACAGCCAATTTCCAGTGCTTTTAGGCTATTTCATATCA
The DNA here is from genome assembly GCA_034008185.1 of Gorsachius magnificus. Lineage (NCBI taxonomy): Eukaryota > Metazoa > Chordata > Aves > Pelecaniformes > Ardeidae > Gorsachius > Gorsachius magnificus. Next base: position 6,753,271 of record CM067090.1, read on the forward strand.
AACAGTGTGATGAATGTAGCAATATCACTTTTGGCTATAGCACAAAAAATATTATTCTCTATAGACGCTCCAGCATAAAACAAAAATGCTTTTATTACCAGTAGCAATGATGTGACATGCCTGATAAATGTGACTTTAAGACTCCTTTGGGTCCCAGCATCCCTTCACACTTATTATCAAGTTACTAATAGATTCTGTAGGTTTGACTGGCCATCATTTAGGAGTGTCATTTACACTAAAATGACAGAAAAGTAAAATGTTCTAAAACGTTCAATTTTTCTCTTTTCCCTGACTAATGACTAAGAATAATAACTTTTATTCATGTTGTCTAGGTGATGAAATGGCCATTGTAGAATGATGAATATCAAGTAAAGATGTTTTCATTTAACATAGGCAGGGGAAAAAAAACATGAACCTTTAAGTCTTAAAAATATGAAAGAGAGCAGGCAGCTATTTAAGTATTCACATCTCTTATGTGACAACTCAGTCTGTTTCCCTTTGTTATTAGTTTTTCTTTGGATGCATAGAAGCATTGATAGCAACAGGGTCAGACATGTTACGGATTAAATTCTTATTTGCGAGCTGCTACTGTCCAAAGGCCCCCAATGAGATTAACAGCCCTTTATTCTAGGTACTGTATAGGCATACCATAAAGGTTAATTTCTGCAGCAGAGTGTAGAAATTACATAAATCAGACAGGCAGAAGATCAGAGCAGAGAGATATGCACAAAACGAGAAAACAGTTGTACAGCAGACTCATGGCAGACCTCACAATGTATTATATTTAGATTAGAGATGATACTTACATTACAAACACCTCAGAAGGGTCCCTGCCTTTGCACACCATAACCATAATACCCATCAGAAGACAATCTTCACCCACAGATGGTTTCTACTATATACTACAGTACCAACAGAAATAAGAATATAAACCACATCTTTCTGCAAATTTAATTAATTGGAGCTGAGTGCCTAATTATCTTAAGGCACTTAAAAACCAGTATGAATTCTTGTCAGCATTAGAGGATTTGATCTCACCATGACAAAGATACAATACATAATTCTATATTAACTAGCTCAATGTAAATGCTCACCTAACTCTCTGCTCAGCATGCTCAGTTTTTGTAGTTCAGTCTGGTCAGCAATGGGGGCCACTGGGAATTGGTAACTAGTGGAAAGAAAAAACATTAAATAGTAATCTTTCCTTTCAAGGGAATAGATTTTGTCTTTCTCCTTATCTGGAAAAAAACCCCAAAACTTAATTTCAACCCAATTGTGTGCTTGATCAAGTACAAGATTTTTCTTAAAAATTTGTCTTTAACTAAATTAGCTTGGCCTGTTCAGTCCAGTGAGTTTACTTCTGGATCAAAGGCACAAAGCAACATGTGATTAATGTTGTGTATGTATAACGATGGTAACAAGTAAGCATATTCTAGTGTTACTTCTACACCAAGGCATACCCCATGGCTTTAGCAGGATTACTTTAGATTTGACATGACAGCAATTCCAATAACTTCAGTGGAGATACTACTGATTTGCATGAATTATGTCCTGAATCAGTTTAGTTGACTTCAGTATTGATTTTCACGTGGATGAGCCAGCCATCCCAGACCTTTAGCTTTCCAGTTCTACAGGGAGATTGAAATGTCACTGGATAGCCCAGTTCTTCCATACAGTGATTAAGTGGGCAAGTGTCTTTAGTTGCTCTCTTTGAGATGGAGAAATTCCATCATAAAAAGGGCTTGAAGGACAAAGGGCTTTTATGGTGTAGGGGATGAACAGCCACCACCCCGATTGACTCACCAGGTAGAGCAAAGTAGAGACTGTGAGAGATAAAAGCATCCACTGCCACAGCATCAATAAGGGAGTCAACTCTGCAGCTTCTTCTGTACTAGTGCCACAGCCTCTGATGCATCCTGAGAGGGCTCCCATTGCTGCTGTGCTGCTTATTCATCAGACAGGCTTTGAAACACCAGCTTCTGGTCACTCAGTGGTCATTTTTGATCATAACAAGTTCCTTGGCAAAGAGGAGAAGAAAGCGAACTGTATGATCAGAAAGATCACAAAATGCTGCTCTGGCTGTATTGCAGGCTGTGTAATGTAAACTCTATCAAATAAACACTCCCAGATATTTTCCTACTCTCTGATTACTGCACTAGAAATGCTCAATAATGTTCAACAAATGTATGAAAACAGCATATGTCAATCCAGTATTTCCTTCAAACAGTTCTATTTTGGGTTCCTGTTTTGTTCAATTAACACCGCTATAACTGACTCACTCTCGTTACATCTGATCTGCTTGGGAAGAACAGAAGGAGTTTTCGTTAGCACTGAAAATCAATAGTTAAGCAACTTTACAGCAGTGACACACACAGGTGAAAGATCTGAGGCCTGATCCTCTCTTCCTTCTCAAAATGGTGGCAAAAGGTATGTCCCTAGGATTGGTATAAAAACTAAGCAAAGTCTGTGACTCTCTTACTCCAGCCAGAAAACAACAGAGGCAAAAAGCACCTTTGTACCAGCTATCATTAGTGATCACTGATGTACGTTAACACTGCTAAGAGTGATAAAGCAATCTTTTTTCTTTTTTTTCTTAAGTTTCTTGTGTGCACTTCTTCCATGTGCTCTCTTTTTCCTTTATGTGTTAAGAGGAATTTAACTATTTAACAGAAGAGGACAGCAGAACGTATGCATGCTTAGCCAAAAAAACCCAGTCAAAGCCCAGCATGGAAAGCTTAGGGAGAAAGGGTTTAATGTAGCTGGGAGAGGTGGTCCCTCACGGGTGAACATCTCTATAACTTACCTCTTTTAAAACCCAAAATCTCTTCATGCCCAATAAGCCACTAGTGATTACAATTAGTGTTATTCTACAGTGATGCTGATCATGCTAAGTACCACCCAGCGCAGCTGTGGGCCCTGTGTGGAAGGCTGGCTGATCTAATTTCACACACAGCACTCCAAAATAAAGAAAAAGGAGGTGGGAAGGACAGCAGAGCACTTCCAGCACTCCTGTGGCTATCAAGCAAAGCTTGCTGTTTGAGCACTGGCAGGTAAAAAGCTGACTGGTTAGCATGCTGAAGAAAAACGTGAGAGGGTCAGGGCCCAGCACGTGGGCAGAGCAGAAGACAGAAGGGTTGCCGGTAGGATGCTCCAGAGGGACTGTGGAAGTCCCTTGTATGCAGGAGGTTGGGTGGTCCTGAACTGCCAGTGCTCAGCTGGGGTTGCGGCTTGTGAGCCAGCTGGGAGAGAATGTGTGCAGGCTGAGAGACAAAGAATAAATGGTAGGAAACAGGTCAGGGATGGAAAGATGAGCGTTGTGAGCCCACCAGCCAGAGCACGTTGCTAAAGCCACATGGGGAACAAGATGCAAAGGTCGTGGACTGGCGCAACTATTTTCCTACTGGAAACTAAAGCAAAGCTAAAGGTCCAGGACTCTAACAACTTCACTGAGAACAGGAATCAATGGTACACTTGTTTAAAAACTTATTTAAGCATCTAATTATGGTTTCTATCTTAAACAAAAATACTTATGAGCTTGGCTGAATCCATCAAAGTGGGAGAAATGCAACCAGACTTCAAATGCAGTTCAGATAAACTCTGAGAATTAACAAACAGCGCATTCAACCCAGACTCCCTGGTGAACTGTGCGTTAGAAATCATTTGTAAAATTATTTTTTAGTCCTAAAGACAAATTCATTTTACACAAGCCTAGAAGACTCTGTTGCTATTAAATCATCATCAAAAACATCAACGAAAGGTCATTTTGTCTGTGTTCTCATTTTATATTGCTAGATCCAAATTTCCCTGTGCATGCCTGCATCTCTCTGCCTGAGGTGTTCTCTTCCCTTGTTGCTCAGGTGCAGGTGGCTGCTATGTGGATATACTTTACAATGTGTTTTGAAATTATTCTCTAAATAAAAATTGGGTTCTGTAGGCTGCAATAGGCAAGTATAAATAAGGACTGTGTCTCTGGTTTAAATACAGTAAGTAAACTGCACATCCCTAATGTAGAGTAAGAAATGTTTCTGGATAGAGGCAGGAAGGGAAGACATTATGTTTTAAATAAAAGCTAATGCTAATGAGCATTTCTAAGATGGATTTGTATTAAAATTACCCTGAAAAGATTTTAGAAACAAGTGTATTAAAATGTTCATTTGAAATTGTTATGAATTTTTGTCTGAGGAGCAAGTTGTCTTAAAGGTTCCATTTTCTAACACAGAACTGTTTTCACTTTATGAAATATTTTGCATTATATTTTAATTAAAGTTATAATTACAGAACTAAATATAATTAGCTTCTTTCTTCAAAAGAAATTGGAAGTGAACTTACTTTATTAAATTTTCAATTTGTTTCCTGCAGTGTTACATAGTTTATTCTAATTAATTGAATGAGATCTCATAAATATTTTATCAACATAGGGATGTGATTAACAGCTCAAGTTTTGCGTGGTTTTCTTTTTTCTTTCCAGCTTTCTTCTTCTTGTCTGCATTACCATTCCCCCAGTTTTCATGTGCACTCTCCTGCCTTTAGTGACAACTTAAATACGGGAGCCCTGCCAGAGCCCCCCCTCTTCCACAGCAAAATGCTATGTTTTAGCAGTCACGGCCAGAGGAAGCCATTTTTAACTTCTCTGGGAATGTTCGTTATCTAAGGGACCCCTCATATAACACAGACCATGGAAGTGACACTCATTTCTTGTGTGATTTATGACTTCCACACTGAATAGCTTCCTGCAGAATCGTCTCTACTTTCAGTGTGTGTTTGTGTGGGCAGCATATTTGTTTATTCTCAGAGGAGCAGATAAAGCAGAAAGGAGTAAAAAAAGGACTGTAACCCCCCATTAGCACCCCCTACTCTAGAGATTACAAAATGGAGCAGAAGGTACATGTCACACAGCTCCCTAGTCCCCGTCGGGTTGGAAAGGGCTCAATTTTTACATGGCATCAGTGAGCTTTAAACTTGTGGGTGCTGAATGTGATTTGAGCCTCTGGCTTGACCTGTTCAGCCTCCCATTTGCCATGGGGACATTCAGCACGGCAGCAATATCAGCACATTGCCCTCAGGCCCCTCTTAGGAGATCAAGAGCTAGCAAGGGGGGAAAACACACCAGGGGCTTCTCAGACTCACAAGGAAAGAGGCAATCCCTGCTTGAAAGCACGTCAAAGCCAACAAAAAAGGAAGGAGGACATGGAGGTGAAGTGACCCGTCTGTAGTTACACACTGTATCAGGACAAGCATGAGAATTTGCTCTCCTAATCCCCAGTCCAACGTTGCCTCCCTCCCCACCACTACTGAAATGGGATGATTACAGTGTATGTTGGAAACACTGCTCTGCAGCCACAGCGCCGAGGAGATACACTTATCAGTATGGATAGCTAAGTAAATAAACAGCCTGTTGATCGTATCAAACACAAAAAAATGTAAGTACAACTGTATGTAAACTGGATAGTCAGAAAGTAAGAAGATAATCATTATGGCTCTGTATCAGATTGAATCTCTGTCAGTCCCTAGTTTAGAGGGGAAGGGACTGGTGCCACGGAGAGTAACACTGTGGTCCTTACGTATGTTCCAGATTAATTTAATTAAGCACTGCTTTAATAATATCAAAGGAAAGCTTCAGCATTCACCATGACCTTTACCGTTCAAGAATATTAAAGGTATGGGACAAATTGAACAAAAATAAAATCCATATATATTTTATCTAGCTCAAACAGGCATTGTGTCACTTGCCCGTCTTGTATTGTTGACAGCAACAGGCTGAGTATCTTTTAATATCTAAAGAACAAATTGTTTTCTTGCAAGCATAACTCAAAAGTCCCAGCGATGCTAGCTGGAAATGTACATTTTTCTCCCTGGGAAACAATTTCCCCTAATTGTTTTTCCTGTTCATACATTCCTTTGCTACTTATTCTTTAATTTAGGGCAAATTGTGGAAGTAGAATAGTGAATCAGATTTGTTTCTCATTCCATATGTTGGACAAAACTAGGTATTCTCCATCTGCATGCACACTAATGCTTCTTTGGAATTGTGAAATAAATCAGTTGAAATCGTGTTGACAAGAACCTTGCAGTGATGATTCAGTGATCCTGTTGCACTGCTAATGTTGTTTTCCAAAGTCTAAAACTATTTTCCAATCAATCAAAATTTTGATTGATAATTCCCTTTACAGGCATTTCTTGTAGAGGCTGGAGCTGTGAGTGTTGATGCCAGACCTGGATTTGACCTGAGTTTTCCTCTATATTTATGTCTTGTAATGACTCCAAAGCAGCTTTACTGTGCTTGGGTCTTCATCCTCTCTTAATTTAGTTTACTTGTCTGAAATCAAGTAGACTGTTACTTGCATAGCTGCAAAAGCAATAATAACAGTAAATGCAATTTTTCCACATTTCTCAGTTCCTAATACCCCAAGAAAGATGAAAAGGCCAGAAAACTTGTTCTGCTGTTAAAATGACAACATTGTGGATATTTTCTAAAATTATTACAAGAGAGGCCTGGGATTCACATGTAATATTTAAAGCACATCCAACATACTTTAGGCACTGCATTATTAATGTCAAATGAAGTATATTCTCCAAGTATTTATTTCCAACTCTCCAGTGTTAAAGATCAGAGTGGGGATTCCTTCCCTTGTCTGTATATCCCACTGTGACAAACATCGTGCTCCTTCTCAGGGTAATCCAACCTCCCATTTTCCTAATTCAGATTTTCTGACTTTTCTTTCTCTGGGTTCTCTCCTGGTCAGAGCTACATTTCATATGGCTAGTCAAGAGGGAACTTTGTGTAATATCACCATCAGCAAGGATGCTGGCCCAGCTTCCAAGCCCTTAAAATTCCCTCACCACCACGCCTCAACAAACTATGGCATCACGGTACTATCATTTTAACTAGTAAAGGGTATTTTATCCCCTCCTCTTGTTTTAGTTTGTTTTCATAGCCAGAGACTTGTCTTTTACCTTGTAACATAACTTCAGATACTTTTCCTGTTACCAGATTATTTACTGCCTGCTGCATATTTTTTCTCAACATATGGGGAAAACAGTCTTCACACTTTTCTTTCCATTGCACATCCTTGACATAACGGGTGGTTTAAACAGTTTGCATATGTATTCACAATGGAAAGGGGAATCTGTGCTGACAGAGAGATGGATGCTTTAAGCATTTTGTTGAAACAAATTTTAGAGAAGGTTCTGCATTTTTTTTAAAAGTTTGGAGCTGATTTGAAACCCAGATGCTATTAACTTATTAATAAAGTTAACTTACAACCACTGGCAATGCCATGACCATTCTATTCTTGCATTTCATCCACTGATGAGGGAAAAAAACCCTGAGATCACTGTACCAGGCACAGGACAGGCAGGTGCACAGATCCCTCCATGGCACAGGCTCCCAGCTTTGTGGGCTCAGGCGATCCTTTTAGATACTCACAGCAGAGGGACACAGAAGCTCTATGGACTTACAAAGCCATACAGAAAAGAGAAGTACTGGTGCACATGTTCAGGGGGCTGGCACAGGGCACACTACATCGACTCTGCTACATCCTAAAAAGGTGTTGAATCCTGGAATGGAGAATAACTCATGTCATATTTCTCGCTACCCATTTGTCCAGAATAGTTTCTATTTCATAGCTCCTTTTTCTTCACAGAAATTTCTTGATGGTAGAAGTACTATGAGCTGGATTATGCCAAGTTGACATATTCTAATAACCAAGAGTCCTTGGAACAACTGCAAGGGCTTTGAATAAAGATGTACTAAAACCAGCTCTGAATATTTTCAGGTTGTGACCACTTCTGTAAGGGAGGACAAGTGAATAGATATTTTGATGCTGGAACTTAGATCAATATCATTTCTTACGCTAGGTGTAACAGAATCACAGACTGGATTATTCAGTCTCTGTGGTTTTGTCACAGCATTCACATGGCATATGTACCACAGTATCCTGATCAGCAGGTAGCATCTGTCTTGAGTTTTGCTCTATTTAATTTGATAAAAGTGGAGCTCATGCAAAGACATTGAATTGGGGAGCTGAATACACAACCTACCACCCACCATGTGTCATTACTGGAAATAACTCCACAAAGAAGCCACATTTGGAGCTGTTAACGTAAGGCAGCTTTAACTCCTGATAGTATTCTCTGTTTCATTCTCTCTCAGTGACTTGGCATGCTTTTTATGACATGCACACACCCTGTGCAGAAGAAACTGGACCTAAAGGCATTCTGAGTAAGGGAACTTTGAAATCCCATAGCTGCCATAGTGCAGGCTTTACACTGATTTCAGGCATGGGACAGTTTGGCAGGAAGACCTGGCCAGAGCACAGATACTCTCCCTCTGTATCATTTGGTTCTGTGACACCAAGATGTCTATTGGAGCAAAAGTTTGGTAAAAAGCTGCCACACGGCCTGATAATACACAGGGCACAAACACTGTTTAATGCACACAGCAATTCCCTTGCTAGGACTTCACTTCATGGTACACAGAGAGGTGACACTGGGACAGGGGCAGATAAATAAAGACAAAAACAACTTAGTGGCTACAGTGTCACCTCTCTTTAGCTTCTTGGAGAATGGTAGAGGAAGAGCCTTATGGTTGTCAGGAAAACTCACTGCCCCAAGCCAACTTCCTTTGAAATTGTTGGGGAAAGTGCTGGCCACCCTTGTCCTCTCTCTTTGGCAAGGACAGACACTCCTGTCAGACATCGACAGGGCACTGCATGACTAGGCAAGTTTCTCTACAAGGAAATACTAGGTCCTTACAGTACTCCTGAGAAAAGCAAAATTAAAAATAAGTCTATACCTGGCTTCTCCAAAAAGCCTCTGCACAAGAGCATATCTACATAGATCCACGTCACCTTCAGCATGATGCTCATCGCAGTCATTCAGGGCATAGCAGTTCAGATGGGCAGATGACCAGGGGCATTTATTCTACCATAGTCAGCATCTCAATACACCTGTGGCTTTAAACTAGTCGCCAGAACCAGCCACTGCTCTGTGCACCCATCCCAACTTTGAGAGCATCATTCACCCAGGCACCCATGAAGTCCTACTTACTTTGTAGCTGTAATTCAGGTCAGAATCCAGTTCATTCTCCTTTGCCCATATCAATTCATCTGAGCAGTTCTGTCTCCACAAAGTATTAAAGAAATTCTGAAATTCTCAATGTGATATTTCCCTTTGCTTGTGTTTTTAAATGGGATCAGTTTGGCAGTTTCAGATAGACGCTTTATTTTATTGTCACCTGGAGAATACCACAGCATTTCTCCCCCTCCTGATTTACATATAACAATATGGGATAAGTGAAACATGAGGTTTTTATTTTAGAGGCACTGTCACTAAAATATCTTTAGAAGCTTCCAGAAGAATAAGATGTCATCTATTTTTTTTGGCCTTATCATTTCACAATTACAGAGCTACAAGCTATGGTTGAAGCCACTGCAAAAGGATATTCTTTTTCTGCAGAGACTTGTTCCACTGAGGACCAGTCCCTATGGCCCTCCACACCTTGAATCATTATTGATATATTGCTGAAGACCTAGACTGAAAAAATAACTAGAAGCACTCAAAAAAGGTAATTCTGTCTTTAGTGAATTATGTCCTTAACTCTTTATTGCCCACTCACATCCTTGTAACTTTGTGTTTAGTGACTGCTTAGACATTATATCAATTTTAACAAAGAACTTCCTGAAAATTTAGAAGGTCTACAACTTTTTTCACTGTTACCATTTAAATCCTTGAATGACCTGCTATCAAAAGAGGCTAGTTAAGCAGGATTTTCCATTCTTCGCATTACTTAGACACTTGCTCCCCTTATTTTATCTCTCAGTAGTTTCCATAACTCTTACCTTGCTCATTTAATGCAATTAGAATTCAACATGAGTCCCATAAATCAAGACAATAAAATCACATCTCTCTGTAACTTTTAAGCTGCTGCAGAAGCTCAAATTCTTTCCCAAATTCTTTCTTTTTCTCCAATTAACTATGATATATTTAGTGCTTATTTTCAAACATTAAATGCTTCAGTTCAAAAGTGCACTAAGCAAATAAGTAATGTGCAAGGCTTTTAGCATCACTCAAAGGAAATCCTAAGAACCTGTGGCATGCTATTTTTCAGTAGGAAGAAAAACAGACAATTGTGGATAATTTAAATCAAACTACTTCGTAGGTTTTTGAACACCACAACTCTAATTTTGTAGCCATAATTTTCACTTTATGATGTACTTTCCAGAAGCCAAAATGAAAATTTGAAGGGTTTTGAATAATTGTGGGTGTGAAAATGTTATCAAGGAAAACATGACTTTTTTACTGATTTCTAGATTATATACTCACATTTCAAAGAACTGGATTTTTCCGTCACCTTGCTTTCACCAAGCAGCTGAAAGCATGAAATAAAAAGAAATGGGACGGTGTAGCTCTGTGATCAAGTAAATGATGTGGAAATATGCGAGTTCATAAACGAACATGATTATTTTGCAATTAGTTGGAGTTAGGCACAGAGAAAGGAAGACATTCATAACGTTGACCATGGTGAAAATCCAGTGTGACCAATGGCCTTTAATGCTGTGGGGGAAAGCGTTTGCAGTAGCTTCTAATGCCTTTTCTTTCTGATATGTTCAGAAACTTTCTGATGTAACTTTTTTTATTGGCAAATGTCAGTTATGCAATCTGAAACAGTTCACAAGAAGGGGTTAGTTTCAATATATTTCCCTCCACACATTTCTGACTCACACAAAATACCGAAATTAGCAAACATCTTGTTTGCCAAGAAGTTTCATTTCCTGGTCTAATAGACTGTCAGTATTTTCAAAATGATTGAAACGAGGATCTTAAGTGATACGGCATGAGATGCTGTTGCTTTGGATTTTTCCACTTCCAATTCCATCCTACTGAAAAATTATTATTTCTAAAATTTTACAAACCACCACAAACTAGGAAATCCTTTTCCCACCCAGGTGCAGTATCAGGTACTCCTGCTTCCAGCCAGGTGTTCCAACAGAGAGATGTGTCCGCTTCTGCAACACACTCTAATTTAGAACTGATTATGAATTGCTTGATCCTTTCTTTCTCCCACATTGGAACAGGTTGGTTATTTAGCACTGGACATTCAGGTTCTTCTGGGCACTTTTTACCCATGTAGGTATAGTTCAGGGCTCAGGCATCAAGGAACAGTTACATGAGAAATGTTATATTCTGCCCAGGGTTTAATAGATGTGACTATAAAGGACTCGGATAAAACTTTGATAGGAAAAAGGGAAGGGATGAACAGCAAGTAACTGTACAAACTTTAGGTAAAGTTTGTAACCACTTTAACATTCCTGATAAGTCTGTGCCTGTGCTACACTTGCTAATCTGCATCTCTCTTGGCAGTGTTAGCTCTGACCTCCAAGAAACAGCCTTGTCCTTGTATGTATTGTGTACTTGTGAGCCAAATACATTTTACAACAGCATAAAGTGGTAGCATACAGCCTATGGTAGCAGTACTTCTGCTGGGCAGGCTAGAGATGGAACAAGAGACACCACATATCTATGAACACCCTGAAGGGACCTCTCACATTGGTATAATTTTATAATCCCTTAAGCTGCTCTCTGTGAAAAGGGGATAGCTTCTAGGAAACCCCAGGAGATTCTGATGACCATTAGCCACTCTATAGAAGGGGAAAAAGTTCAGCTAGCAGCTTTTTACCAAAACAAAACAACATATATGGTAAGTGACCTGGAATTCCAGCTCGGCTTTATGAGGACAAAGCCACAGAACCATGCCTGGCCTTTCTTCAGCCCATCTATAACCTTTCTGGGGACTTTGCAATCAAAGTAATCAGAAATGTACTTTCTCCTACTAAGAGAAAAATTGGAAAAAGTTGGACTTTGCAGAGCATATTTTCTGTTCAATTTGTTCCTTACATGCAGGCTGGAGTCCTCTCTGGTGAGGACTGAGAGTGTCATCTCACTAGATATGCTCCCCAGAACAGATGTTGGTTTGGGGCTGGGGGAGGAAGAAGGGAGTTGGAGGCTCCTGCTAACAGATGTTAGAGCAACCCCAAGCTTGCTCTAACTTATGCCCAGGTAACAGTACCTCTGCTCTCAGACCCGTACTGACTTTAGGGGAGGCTGAACAAGGCAGTAAAGAAGCACATGACTTAGGAGTTTGCACAGGGGAAATTGGAGGAGACAGCTTGGCTGAGTCCAAACGGAGCACACTAGTAGCGTTATTCAAATATTAATAACAGCTGCCGGAAATTTGGAAGAGCCAGCCAAGTTGAAAAATGCCCTGTGCATCTGCCCTTTTGTAACCATGTGGCCAACACATACTCTGTCTATGCCAGGAGCAGTATTCCCTCTCTGCAAGGCATTACAGTTGGCACGAATGCCTACCTGGATCACTGCCGGTACCTGGCAAGCATGCTGCAGAGAGCAGTTGTTCTCCAGTCCCTAACCTCACCACACTCACTGAAGCCCCTCTAACACTGCCAGCGCACGGTCTGGGGAAAGAAGGGAAGTGGTTTACTATTCCCTCTTCTCTGAAGTGAATAACCCAAGGAACTGAGGCTTTCTTACTGTTTTGATAGCACTCACAGCTATAGATGGAAATATTCAAGCTTAAGTAAAACATTTCTGAGAATTCAGCCCCTCTTTGGCTACTGCATTTGTTTCCTGCAGCTGGTCTCAAGACCAGGTTGGACGGGGCTCTGAGCAACCTGATCTAGTTAGCGGTGTCCCTGATCACTGCAGGGGGGTTGGACTAGATGACCTCTAGGGGTCCCTTCCAACCCAAAACATGCTATGATTCTATGATAAAATTAGCTAAGTAGCGGCCATCAGCTCTTTGGGTGGATTAGCCCACGTCTGCCACACCAAAGGCATGCGTACATGTGTTCCTTTCAGTTAAGTCAATACATTCAAACTACTGTTAAACTAGCTGCCTCAGGGAGCAAAACTGTGGTAGACAAAAAAGCATGCATCTCACTCACCTCATGCTAGGCACCTCAGCAGACCCGTTGCTGGGCTTGTTAAATGAACCCTGTTGTTGGGGGCTGCAATAGTCTCAACACTCTGGCTAGGTGGTTTAAAGCTACCTTAGATATGTTTATAAGCTGTGTTTGTGGCAATGTAGACATACTCTGAGATTACACACTGATTACTGCCAGAAGGCGGGAGAGAAGCATACCATAGCAATAGAAATACACTATCAGTCTGGTGTGTTATGCCTATCTACCATCCATTATTGTTGTATTAACCTACTTCATTGCAGTCATGTCAACAGTTCTGAAGGAAATTCTTAATTTCAGCTCCACCCTAACTGACATCCTACAGTCACAGTGGAGGAGACCTTCTTTGACCCAGAAAGTTTGTAAGTGAAGCATATCAGACAGACAAAAAGAGGATGGGGGAACTGTTGGACATTGGCAACTGGCAGTGGAGGACAGAAAGAGCCAAAGAGGCAGGAATGAATGGAGATCTCCTGAATCTTAGCCATAAAATCATCCTTCCTATCAGCTTCTCATCTGTGAACACTACACATTGGGTTAATGACCCTACATATTAGACTACAGCAGCAGACTCAGAACTGAAAGCTCCTGGATGATCTTCTTTGGTTTCTATTTCTTTCCTTGGTGCATAATTACAAGTGCATCCATATGCATTCATCACGTGCAGCGCAACTTCTGTTGAATGACCGTTTTTTTTTCAAAGAGAAAGCAGTACAGCAAGGAACTTTTCCACTTAAAAGTATTCTGCTCCAATGAATCATGGCTGTCATTTCAAAGCTATTTGTCATGTTAACAATATTTTTCCAGAAGACTGTTTCATTTAGTGATTTGGAATGTAAGGACAATTGTGGGAATAAATAACCGTGCAAGCCATAAGATAGAAAATCCACAAAGATTTCAGAACATATGAAAAGAAATGTATTTTAAAAAATCCCGGACATGCAAAATAAAAGATTCAGATTAAATTCTCATAGCTGTAGGGCTTTTGCTTGCTATTCATGAGAGCTATGGAATTCGCTTCTACTTGACAGAAATGCAGATTCAGTGAATTCATTTAAGACAAAATTGAAATCTTATCTTTTTAGGCTGGCTTTTTCAGCCTTAAATGCAGCTCAGTTTTAAAGCTCCTAGATATGATTTTATGTAAAGCTATTTGAGATCCTTTGTGTTTTCTGCACTATATACATTTAGTTTTATAGTATTTAGTTCTTGTGCATTATAAAATACAAAGGAAAATAGTTCAAAGATGACAAACTGGATAACAGGAAAAGCAAAGTAGTCATTTACTAATGAAAAAGGATAAATACAACATAAATGGAAGGAGACCTCTAAACCATGTTCTTAAATATGAAGAAATATTTAGTGAATGAATGAATATGCCATAGGGATTTCTACATCCTATTTCTTTAGCAGCCATGCATAGCTGTGTGAGTAGGGGGACCAATTACGAATCGTACTGCTCCACCATATCCCCATTTCTATCTGCCCACAGCACAGTGCTTCCTAATGTTCATCTTTCTTCTTCCTTAAATGTGAAAACTCCATCTATTCCCTCTTCATACTCAGTCCATACCACCTATTTATGGACAACTGCACAAGTAGCCTGCCAACCAGGCAGAGCAAATGGGCCTGCTCCAGAATCCTGGCAAGGTAGGGAATACAATGTGTCCCCTTAGCCAGCAAGTCAGGAGGACAGAAGAGCAAATATCTTTGCTCAGATGCCAAAAGGCTAAAGAATCACTGAATCCTAATGGATAGCTTCGTCATACCAAACCAAAATCAACTTATTATCAAGAGACAAATCTCAACCTAGCAACCTCTCCTGAAGCTTCAGTAACTCCTTCATAAACCCACAGGCAACCAGTCCCCTTTTGCTTTTTTTAAAGGTGAATTTTGTTGAATCACATATTGCTGTTTTAAATGTTATGATCAAGTATTGACTTCTCTAATATTTAGCACTGCACAAACACACGACCCTGACAAGATTCATTATGTCATCTCTTGGGAAAAGTCTGGGAGCAGATAAGGCAGCCCAAAAAGGGAGAAATCTGTTTTAAATTTGACTCAAGTGATCACATACTTTAAATATCAAAGGTACTTTCAGTGAAATCTGTTATAAGAACTCAGATGTTCTTGCTTACTCCAAGTGTCAAGGGCTCATGTCACTCCTTCTTACAATTACCCTCTCACCCATTCAGGAGATACAGCTAGGTATTTCTGCATTCCTAAGTGACAAAAGGTTTTGTTCTATTTCTGCCTTCAGTTTACTAACAGGAGTGGCTGCTGCCCAAAGTTTATGGTCTCTCATTTGTTGTTCATCCCTCACTCCAGCCCCACGTACATGATCGTGCTGTAGTGCAAATCCAGCTACAGAGCTCAGTTCAGAGTGCCCCTTCGATGTGTGTGTTAGGAGCATGGAGCAAACAGCAGACTAAAAGACTGACGGACCTACCTGCCTGCATAACAAGGATTTGTGCTGTCAAACTCATCATGTGTTCTAACTGGTTGAATGAGCAGAACTCATTTTCTAAGGAAAAATGGGATTTCAACTAAATATTTTTCAGCTTTCTGGGAGAAATTTTCCTTACTAAAAATAATTTTGCCCCAATCTGACAGATGCAGGCTGAAACAAGTGTCATTTGTCCCACCCTAACCATTTTTCTCCATGGGCAAAAGGACTAAGGAGGGCATGTTTCCCAGGAGGCATACATGCATCACTGACTGCTGTGGTGCAGAAAGAAGGACCAGGTCCAGCCTCCTGCTAACCATTATGTTGCCAGGATCAGCTATCTATATCATGTCTTTACCATCAATGAGTAAGCAGACGTGCACCATGCAGAGTAGCCAGAACAACCTGCTGGACACCTGCTTGCCCACATTGCCCATTTCCCCTCCCCCTAATTTCAGGGAAAACTGCTGCAGAAGAAAAAAAAAAACAAACAGATTAACTATTTTCATGATTCTATGCCCTCTAATTGAAGATTTCTGAACTACACTCCTGGTCAAGGTACTGGGTGGTCTAGGTGCACACTCATGTCAGCTATAAATATAGGTAGCATGCCATGTGACATCAGATGGATCATTGTCCTTTCACTAAAATAAGAAGTTATAATAGCTTCTGACAAGTTATTTGCATTACACTCCATGTTTTCTCTTTTTAAAAATAATTTCCTCTGTGTCTGCATTTGCAGCTGTCCATTAGTTCCTATCAGTTCCCTTTAAGGGTGCTGGACTACTCAACAGGCTGCTCTGCCACTAAGAAATAACGGCATTGCGAGTCTTAGATTGTAAAAAAGGCATGCTTTCTACATGAAGACTTTGAACTTGCAGAAATTAAGTCTGAAAATGATAGTGGCACTAGTAATAATTAAAAAGCTAAAGTCTTTGCTACGATAAATAGACATTGTTTTAGTTACTTCATTTTAATCAGCCTACTCTAGCAAGGAATTTGGTTTATAATTTGTATTTTAAAAACCCAACATCTTCTGATATTTATAATTGATTCTGGTACAGAATCATCAAAGGAATGCAGAACAAAAATTTAACAACTTCCTTAGAAAACATTAGCAGCGCTAAATTATGTCATGAATATGAAAAAAGCATAGCACATAGGCAGCAGAAAATGAAAGGCAGATGGGTACAGAAAGAAGAGAGATCAAGGTGCAAAAATATCAATTCAAATATTCTAAACATGACTTAAATATTCATCAACTTATTCTTCTGTATTTTACAGTTCATTCATCTGTGACTTAAGGGTCACATGATAGCAGGCATGGATTGAGGTAGGAAACCCATCTTTTCCAGCTTTAGACTCAGCTTTGCATGAGAACAGGTAAATAGTATTTCCTCTTTCCCTGGGTTTCCCAAGCTATGCAATAAAAATAATGATAATTATCTTCCTTTTTAAGATGCTTTGAGATCTGTGATGAAAAAGTGCTCTGTCAGGGCTTAGATAAGGTGATGTTGCAGGCAACTTTCTCCTTATTTGACTCCATTTTTCTTTTTACAGGCACAGTGTCATTCCATGTTTGGTGCCCTTTTGAAACTCACTCATCTTCTAAATGATCCCAGGTCTCTTCGAGGTCTGTGTCCTTTCATACAGTCCCTCTGTGAGTAGCCTTGCACAGGTAACCCCTGGGCATGTTCCTATGCAGTCACGCTATCCCTGGCTGCTATTGAACTGATCAGACTCTTTGCGATGGCCCTCTTTGCACACTTGCTTGAGGGCAAGCCTTACATTTTGATCTGTGATAATGACCTGAGTCGTGCCATCCAACAGGGAAATGTTATTTGGTTTGTGATTCAGATTTAATTTTGGATTAGCTGAAAGAAAGACTCTGCCAGGGCTGGAACCAGACTGTTTTTAGAGGAACCCAATTCTGACAATATACTCTTTTTAAGCCAGGTAAACATCCTGCAGGTTTGCTGGAGTCTGTGTAGAGCCTTCCCGCATTTGCGTGAGTCTAAAACATAGTAAAGCTCATTCCCATTGGCATGCCCCAGTCTAGACCACCTTGTGTTCTTGGCACACATAATAACTATTTTCACTGCATCCTTGTCAGCTTGTTCTTTCAGGAAATGCATTCTATTTTCCATTAAGTCCTTTTTCCATAAAGTAATTCTTACATCAAGTAGTCTGCCAGGCTTTCCTTATCCTTGCCTGACCTTTGCTAGGTTAGTCTGGCTAATGCCTTGCCTATCAGTTCCGTTACTCACGGTCTTGTGCTATTCTTGAGGGCTGTGCTTTCCAGGAAGCACAGATACAGCACTACGAGCAGCTGCTTCACTCCACTAATACCGTGATGGGATCTATGCAGTGTCAAAGCCTTCAGGATTGATCTTAATAAGAAGCCGCTTGCATATTTCTGTCCAGGTGCAACACTTCAGTTTTTCAGTCAGATTCTCAGCCCTACATCGTGATGGGAATGGCAGGATCCAATGTCTGGGCACAGGTTTGCAGCAGAGTGAGGACCTGCACACCTTGCTATGACAAAATGCTTTCATCCACACAGGGCTGTGAAGACTCTGTGGCACTATTCAGTACACGAAAAGTCATCTGAATCCAGCCCTTAGGAAGTGCATGCCAAATTTAAAAGCTCTGCTGTTTTGATTAACTGGAATCCTGATTGCTCCAAATGAAGACCATACAGACTTTTTCTTTCTGCCAAGAAGCAGCAGTAAATTCGTAGTGCTGTAGGGTCTAAAAGATCTTTTTGTCTAGCACCTAGTGTCATGTCACATAGCCTTGTGACTTTTATCCAGCTATTCATGTACTGAGCCCATTTCTATAACTATGATGAAGGGTTAATGTCACAGTCTAGCAATAAGCACTTCCAGGGTGTGTGTATTGTTTTGAAATAAAAACAATATAAAGACATCTAAAAGAATGTAAATTATATCACTGCTGAGAATCTGAAAAGGAAAGTGATGATTCCTTGTCTTTGATCTGCCTTGTTGTGTATTATTATATTTCTGAACTGACAGAAAAGATGTTCATTTCAAGGCACCAAAATGTCTGAACTATTTAGGAATTGTCGCCTTGAATCAATTCTGGTTTCATATACTGCATCTTCACAGGCATTATTTCTTCCAAATCAATTCCATCTCTAAACTAATTGTTTAAAAGCCATGACTTCATTCCCATGTTAAGGGAATATCTGTGGCACTCCCAATTAAAACAAAAATATTTACAGTAGGGTACACAATTTACACAACAGTATTGACAACAGTAAAAGTTTCCAAATGCAGATCTTTCACCTTCGCGCATACACAAAGCAGCTTTTTAAAGGCTGAAGGGCCCATGTTAGAAAAACATACAGTACCAACTTCAACAAGAGAATCAGACATCATTTATAATTCATGTAAGTATATTGAAGTTTTCCACTGCTATCCAAGAAAAATGGTTTCAAATCTATGGAGTGCAATAAGCCAATATTCCGTGTAGCAACTTCTATATATCTCACATAGATTTTACTCAGGAGATCATTTCTATACTGAGGTCTTCACATCTACAATGTGATACATTCAAACCCATCACTTTCTCTGCCTATGTATCAGTGTTAATTTGTCAGTTTGTACCTCATGTTTTTTTCATAAATGCTTTAGGGACATGGATTTGTTGAACAGATAGAAAATAGAGTTAAATGCAATCTGAGAGTAATCAGAAGCAAGAGGAATAGTTATCTCAATATTACAACCATTTTTTTTTTTTCATATCCAATATAAAAACCAAAGAGAAATGAATGTTAGCTCTGGTCAGTTCCTCCCGCATTGATGGGCTGATGCAAAACTGCTGCATATAATTCAGCTATTTCCTACAACCACACACTTTAAAAGCCCAACAAGTGAGCTGCTGAGCCGAGAGAAGTTCATTACAGTTCAACCACAAACAGTTCCGTTCTAATCACAGACGGCCTTAGATTGTATTTGCCAGTATGAGAAATTTGACAATGCCTGCCTGCAAGGCATCTAACCCACCCGAGGCATCTTTGGATCATAAGAGCAATTCCATTTTCTGCTCTTTCTTTTAATTCTCCAAAGAATGTAGTCTCTTAAATAATCCTCTGAAATTTTAGGACTTACATTAAATTATTGTGTCTAATGTATAAAATCGAGTTTTACACTTTGGTAAAAACTCCCAAAGAACTTGATTTCTAATAAAAATGTCCTCCATCTCTGCAGCTGGTGATAATATTTAGCACAGAGCAGAAAAGGCTAGATACTGTATAATGCATCACAAACGACTTCATTGGCTGTCATATACTTAAAATGGCTTTGTTCTGCACTTGATTAATTTGTGAAGCAGTTTATTTCAGATATTGAAGCTGCTCGTTCTGCATGATTATTAAAACTAAACAGAAGCAAGTATCCATTATTACCTAAAAATAATGAATGCAGAAGAGGCAGACACTTGGGACCAAGGAGGTGACATTAATGTTCAACATCTTGAAAACAGAGCATATCAAATTATTATCAAAGCATTTGACGACTGTCTTTAAGAGGCAGGGACATAGGCTGTCTAGACATGAGCAGATATCAAAGTCTACGAGTTTTGCAATCTGATCATTTTGTTTCCCTTTCACTAAGGTAAAGAGGCGCCTGTCAGTATTTGACAGGCTGCAGACACGATGATTATAACAACAATAAGAATAACTGCTCTCTGTAGTACTATTATCCTCTGAGTAACTTTGTTGGAGGAACTCTGTTGCAGTTTGTTTATTTGTTTGCTTGGTGGTTTGGTTGGGTTTTGTCTCTGATAAAGGGCAACGTCTGTATATTCTGTGACCCTTTGTTACAGTTCCCATTAGACATGGATTTAGACACAGATCTAAACTGATCTCGAACCACAGTGGAGAGACTAAGCGGCAACATCTGTAGAAGCTGAACTGGAACATATTCCAGGTCAGGCAAGTTGTTCTTTTTAGAATTGGATTTAGTGGGTAAAATCTGACTTAACCCTTCACATGCTCTAGGAAATTTCTGCAAGCTTCTCATCTCATGATTGTTTAACAGGCTGCAGGCACAATGATTATGACAATAACTGCTCTTTTTAGCAGCAGCCTACAATACTAGATTTTCAAGAGGTACACTGTGTATTTAACATATGCCAACAGCAACTTTAGGAATTGCTGTGTGCTCGGTTTATAATTCTAATTCAATGTATCTGTCAATGTTGCTTTTTTCCCCCAGACTTCAGGACTGTGCTTTTGTCAACAGAAAATGGCAGTATTTTCCTCTAAGGGAAAATTCAAGGTCAAATGAAAGTCGAGAGAGATAGAAAGCACGTGGTAGCAGAAACTATGATTAGGGCATTTGGTTTAGTCTTTTCTTTGTACCATACTGTGTGGGCAGCCCCTGCTAAAGTATACATAAGAACAATTCCCAGCTCAGTATTAGTATTTGATTTGATTTAGAAAATGATGCTGATGTCATTTCGGTGAATACCTATGAGAAAAATAGGATAAGACAGATACTTAATGGGAGATTAAGTGATTCAATGTGAAACGCCACAATTGTAGTTCAAAGAATTAGAACGTGTTCTGATTCCTGAAACTGAAACTGTCAAAACTGTACTCTATAATTCTATTTTACATTGTCATCTCTAAGCTTTCAAATGTCTCTTAAGTAATAACATCATATGATGCTGCATTATGACATTTAAGCCTCTGGGTTAGAATACCAAGTCTGCAATCAAGTCATGCTGTCTCATACCCTGATGTTAAGTCACATGCAGAGATTTTCAAAGGCTTTAAAACCAGGCTGTGCCCAACTGCTATTTATCATCACTAGGAACTGGATCTCTAACTCACACCTCTATGAAGCCTGATCATCACACTAGCGAACTGATTTCCATATTGCAAAAATAACACTGTTGCCTGTTACTTTTGACAACTGGGCAGTAACCATTGTTCACAGCAGCCAGTGCAAACTTCTAGCAGCAAACCAGAAAACTAATAGGAATAGGCTTGTCATAGCTCACCTATAAAAAGTGTTTCCCATTTCTTAGCTTCAGCAGACTTTGGGGGTTAACAAGAGAGTTTGTGCTTTGCTTTGCAAAATCAGTACCCTGTTGTGTTCAGCACTGGATGCACACAGAGTAGGAAAATGTTCGTGTCCTTACAAAGTTAACTACATAGATATAGATCAGAAAACATCTTATTGTCCCATTTCAGAGCAAAGAAATCAAGGCCATTGTCTGAAAACTGCAGCAGAAGCAGGAAGTAAATCCACTTCTCCTAAATGTGCACAAATCTTCTTTCTTTTGCATGAACTCAGAGAAGGAAAGACAGGGAAAAGCTGTGAAGACTGCAATTATTTAGGCAACCGGGGTAGCACTGAGGATAAGGAGCAGGTGCCCTGTAAGTAATCTTAGCATTCGGGCCAAAGGACATCTGCTCCAAGGGCTGCATCCCCTAAACCCCATGGCTGGTTCCTTGGATTAGAGCCAAAGCCTGTTGCTTACAGTCAGAAATACAATGTAGTCAGCACTCCTGTGCTGCCAGTGAACAGAATTCTTAAACCTCCATGGTTGTCTTTTCTCCTGTACTGAGAATCCATACAGACATTTAGATGCTTAAAGGTGCAATGGGCTGTGTCTGATCCAGAACAGCAGGGAACCCCTGACTTGTCCACAGTTACTACCTCGTGGCCTGGTTCACACAGAAGCACAGATGTGCTCCAGCCCCTGCTGGGATTTAAGAGTTTGAAGCAACAAACCACAGAAGTGATGGGAAGGTTCAGGAAACCAAACTGAATCTAGTCCCAAGTAATGCCCCAGCCACACAGCATGCAGACGAAGGGGCCGCAGCACCAACCGTGGTGCTAAATAACCCCCTCTGATGTAGACGTGACTATAGACACCCACACAGTCCATAAAAATGCATAAACCAGTGAGGGATGACAGACAAACTATTGTGAATCTTGGTGTGTTTGTACATATTACTAAACTTCTGTCTGCATATCTGAACTCCCAAATGCTTTCAAACTCTGCCCCTCCCAGCACAGCGCTGTTTGACCAGCCTTTAGGTAGCTGGGATTCCTACTTAACCAGCGGTCAGCCATGTCAGTGCCTGATCTACTTCTCCCCTTCTTACCCCACAGCCTCAGTTCACTAAGGATTTCTGGTATCTCCTGAACTCTTGATATGTATTATGAATAATGACAGATAAGCGGATAGCATTACCAGGCTGCCCTACATGCATCTCTAGAAGCTGGTGAACTTTTGCTTATGTCAGTAGAGACACTTCATGGAAAAAGAGCCTTTTGTCCCTGTGGAAGTCTTCGTCTATTAACAACTTTTTACTAAAAAATGCATGTCTAACCTTAAATGGGAGAGTTTATCATATGATGTTTACAAGACAAACAAGTAATTATTTAAAAAGTTAGTTAATAGCATTGCACACAGCTGACCAGAAATGTCAATTACTAGGGAGAAGGGGCATAGGATACTTTATGAAATCGCAACCATTGCTCAGGGGCACTTATGTTTGAGTCTTTCTGACAACATCTACAACACTCTAATTGAACTGCCTGGGCATAGAGGAATTGCTTCTTGCTACCACAAAATAGCTAGCAGAATTACAAAAATGGCGTATCGGAAAAATGTAGTGTATTTTCAAGCTTTTGAAATGTCACACTCCTGGGCACCAATTTATCTGAGTTACATTGCAACATTACAAATAGCCAGCAAGACTTACAGGGCCATTTTTCACAATAAAAATACTTTCCTAACTGCTATTTTAGTTCAGTAATGATTGTATAGATCTGTTCATTATGCATTTATATTTTTCACTAAATAATACCTTACTGTTGGCAACGTACTGAAACAGAGGAAAGTGTGTAATATTAATGGGGCCAACAACTTGCTTCAGCGTAAAAATATTTTTGACTTCAGGGAAAGAAAAGAGAGAGAAAAAAGAAAAAACTCATAAGAAATCCATAAAGAAAACAAAGAAATCCTTCCGCTGTTTTTCTAATTTAATATTGCTTCCAATTCTATCTGTTGTATTCAGGATAATGGCCATTATGATCGTAGTGAAAAGATTACATTGATTGCAGAGTGCCAGGGAAGCTATATTAAAGGTCAATAAGGAAAAGTGGTATATCTCTCTGCTGGAGCTACGATTCAGCCTCTTGAGACCACTTCTTAAGATATTTCCATTGTTTTCTGTTGTATGTAGAATCACAGATAACCTGCCACTTTTAGAAAAGCACAGCTAAAGCCACAGGGAGGCCAGCTTCTAAATGCTTTAATGCACCTGTGCTGTACAAGTTATATAGCATCAAAGAAACTATTAGGCATGGAAGTTCCAGTTCTTGGAGACCTCCTTCATTAGCCCTAAGATAGCTATTCTCACTGATCTATGTCCTGCACCTGGCTAAGTTAGCTGGCTGTACAGGCTGAACTTGAGATTCCTAGCTCTAGGATTCCTAGCTCTGTACTGCTAGAGCAAAAATATGATGCTATATATCTGACTAATCCTCAGTTCTCTGTGGCTTATGCATCTCTTGGAGGAATGCAGCCACATATCTCACCAAATGCACACATCTGAATTTGATCACTGAATATATGTTCCCTGTGGCACCCGAGATTGCAGCAGTGAGTTAATTCCGGCCAAGAATGATACTGAACCATTTACACCTATGCGTCTAGAGCACCATTTCCTCTTGCTTTTGCCATGGAGTTATTGAGTAGCAATTATTAATAGTAAATTAACATGCAATTGGCAACAGCTAACTAATTGTCTTAACAAACAGTCTGCATGCCCCCTTACCACTGAGAAAACTGCAACTCTGGAAAGTCAGGACTTGAATTCAATGGAACCTCTACTGTTCCAACTTCATCCTTTAATATACGTACACACCTCACACAGGTACTTTCTTGATGCCAAGACTTACAGGTGGAATTAGCTGATTCTTATACACTGGAAACAGCATATGCATCTACAAATAGGTTTAAAGTTGTATTTTCCTTGGTACTCACTGAAACAAGAAAGCAATTCCTATTCCTTGCTTAGCGTTGTACCAACCCAATCAAGGAATGAGATAAATTTAGTCTATTATTTTCTTCAGACACACAACGGAGCCTGCTTTCATCCCAGCTCAGTTCAGCATAACCATCTACCTAAGATGCCTGTGGTATAAGCACAATAAACCCATGTACCTTCCACAATCCCTAGAAAAAAATCTGTATCTCCAGATGGTGGCTTAGTCTATTTCTCATCTGAATCATATCTGAAGAAGTTAGCATCTCTTCATCATCTGCAGAAGTAACCTAAAGGGAAGCAACAAGTTAAACTCCTCTTAAAATTAAAGGGTATGAATACCCACCCACTATGTCTACAAGCCCAATTTCTCTTGCAAAGGGAGGTTTGGGAAATCTCTCTGCTATGGTTCTAAGTGCCAGTAACTTTCTAACAGAAGGAGTTGTTAAAGGAACAGCTCTGCCACTTGAAAAAATGGTTGTTTTTCAAAGAATTAATTGCCACCAGCTTGCCTGGCAGTGAGAGCAATGGAAAATAGTTGGTGTGTTTTATATAACAGCAAATGTAAATGTTTTAGGACTCCTTAGCCTCCCCCTCTGATGTCATGCAGAGGTGAGCAGAGACTAAAGTATTTTTTACACTGTAATAAAAAAAGTTTAAGTACTAATAACTATTGTTCATTCTGTTGGCAGGATTTTAGTACAGCACCCTTTGTCTTCGATGGTTAGAAGCATGATACCACAACCTAGAGAAAACAACATTTATACTTTATATGGACATAAAGCAATTCCATGCATATATTCTAAACATATGCCTTAGCACAGACTACTCTGCTGGGTGCGCGTGTCTATAAACTGGACTCTTTAAAATAAACTCTGGGAAGCTTCCAGATTAATTAGCAAATAAAACACATGGAAAGTAGTTCAGCCCACAGTTTCGTACGTGAATAACATTCTCGTAACAGTATAACTTTATTTGTACTTTTAAACTATATTTTTGGAATGGTTTGAGGAATTACAGCTGTTGCTACAAGGAAACACTGGGCATGAGAGGAATCTTGGGATAAGCAAAGGCAGGCTAGAACTCACAAAACCAGAATACTGGCTATTTTGAAGCGAAATATGCATGCGACTTCTACCACATACAGAGGGGCTACCAGAAGTTATTAGTTTTCTAACATATCTTCCTAAACTGACTTCTCTGTATATGCGACTTCTCCCCCCTCTTTTGCAAAGGGGGAATATCTCTGTGTAGCACAAGGGAAGCAGCTAGAGTCAGGATTAGGTGAGGAACATACAGAGAAGCACTGACCTGCAGGATCATCTCATAGTTTTCAGCTTCAGAGCAGAAAGTTTAGATTATTCAGAGGGACGCTGAGGTTGGCATTCAACAGACACCAGCCTATTCACACTTGGGAAGCTGACACTTGGGACAGTCAACAGGTCTTGTTTTTGGTGTCTGCTCATCTCTAGGGATAAAGGCTTTTCCCTGAGTGGCAGTAGAGTGACTTTGCTTAAGGATCATCTGACCCACAGGAAAAGCTGTTTGAACTACGTGCTATTGAAGAAGCCCAAAAGGAATTGCTTACTCTTCCTTCCCTTTTACCTACTAGCACTGAGGGTTAGTATATGTCTATGAATACCAGCATGCTAAACCCACCAGGAGAACTGATGCTTAACACCCAGTGATTTTTATCTTTTCAATCACAGAAGACACATAAAAACTTCCTATCCTAAACCAAAATGTCAGCCTACAAAGTAGATTCCTAAAGAAGGATATGCAGCATAACAACACCTTGAAAAAATCTTTCTTTGTGATAAACGGACCAAGTTTAAACAGTCCAATTGCTTGTGTGTGCTGGTTTTGGCTGGAGTAGAGTTAATTTTCTCCATAGTGGCTAATAAGGGGCAATGTTTGGGATTTGTGCTGGGAGCAGCGTTGATAACACAGGGATGTTTTGGTTACTGCCGAGCAGGGCTTACCAAGGCCAAGGCCATTTCTGCCTCTCATCCTGCCCCACCAGCGAGCGGTTGGGGGGGGCACAAGGAGCTGGGAGGGGGCACGGCCGGGAGAGCTGACCCCAGCGGTATCCCACACGGTATGACATCATGCTCAGCACATAGAGCTGGGGGAAGAAGGAGGAAGGGAGGGACATTTGGAGTGATGGCGTTTGTCTTCCCAAGTCACTGCTGTCCTGGGGATGGCTGAGCACCTGCCTGCCCACGGGAAGGAGGGGATGAATTCCGTGGTTTGCTTTGCTTGCACGTGCAGTTTTTGCTTTACCTGTTAAATTGCCTTTATCTCAACCCATGAGTTTTCTCACTTTTGCCCTTCTGATTCTTTCCCCCATCCCACTGGGGGATAGTGAGCGAGCGGCTGCGTGGGGCTGAGTTGCTGGCCAGGGTTAAACCATGACAGTGTGCCCATTAAATCAGTGCCAACCAAACATCTCACCCATCTACAAAGCATTCTTCCAAGTAAAAATGTTACAGAATATTAGAGGCTTCCTTTGGTTCTTTTTTCTTTTCAACACAAATTTGAACTTCTGCATTTTCATGCAACTCACAAAATCTAGAGGATGAGCTAAGAAAATAAGTCATGATAGAGACTGCATACTTTACTTATCATTTGATGGGAAAGACATTGTTATTTGTTTTATTAAACAGTGTATAATTAAAAGTCAATATGCAAGAATGTAATAGAATCTGTGTAACTAGTCAATTTTTTGTCAATGACAATGTCTAATTTATAGGAAATCAGTAATAAAATGTTTGTTTTCAACATTATCTGCAAAATTATTTGTATATTATGAAAATAAATCCATATGGCTTTGGGTCAGCAGGTAAACATCCATAGGCAATGTTCATGGGAAGGTGATCCAGCTTAGGTGCTGAACTGAGAAGTGCTATTCAGGGAAAACAAATTATAGTTTACTTCTTCAGGTCTCCAGCACATTGTGCAGAAATGAGTTTAGTTCCTTTGAGAATATCTGTCATATCCAAGCAGGGAAGAATACCTTAATAGGCTGTGCCCATTTCATAATGCATACAAGATAGGTGTCTCCAGAGGAGGGAGAGGAAGAGCCTTATGTTTAAAAGTTTCTGAGCACAAGCTTGTTAAGAAAGTTGTCAATCAATTATAGAAACTAATCCACTCAATGAATTACTAGTGTTTGTTAGTAAAGCACCATTGGTGTAAAATAATTTCATTGCCTATAACAACATACATGCTATATCATGCCCTGGTCTTCATTTGCTCTAGCAAGTACAGCAGCCAGTTTTTTGAAGTCTAACAGGAGTCATTGAGTGGCAACTACCCAAGTCAAAGGAAACAAACCCAGTAATCCTAAGGATTTTACTTCCAAGGGAATTTAAAAGGAAATGGTACCTATTAGTTGTGGTGCTTGACAGGAGCATGCATGAGAAAAACAGGGAATCTACAGATTGAAATGGGACACTTCCAAACAGTTCTTCGAAATGCCTGAAAACATTTCCAAAAGGATTTGTTTATGCCAAGAAAAGCAGTCTTTTTTCCATTGTTGCTCAAGGTGCCAGGCATGGTATGAGCTCACAGAGACAGGGCATGAAGCCAGACCCAACCACTTACTGTGTGGATTGGAAACAAGCTAAAAAGCCAAGCCTGATTTACAGAGCTCAGGCTGAGATCCTGATCTGAACCTTCCCACTGCCGGGGTCAGTCTGAAATCAGACACCTTGCTCTGGACCTCTCCTGAGCTTGTCTTGGCTGAAGGAAATTTTTGGGTTTTGTTCTTCTGAGTAGAAATGAGGGGTTGATTTGACATGCAAACAGCACAGCTCTGCAGCAGCAAGCACATGAAAGATAAGAGACATACTGCTGTAAAGTAAGCACCAGAATTTGTTTGCATTTTGAGCAAGGACATGGCTACTGAGTGTGCAGTGTTACAGCACTGGGCTAATGGAACAGATCTCCTGGGATGGGGCTACAGAGATGGGAGAACCCATAGGGACTGATTAGGCAGATGGACGCCCTTTGATTCTGTGATTCCTTCCACATTACTATTTATTAGGCTGTGGGACTGATGTGCTGATACTACAGCAATGTTTAGCTGTCATAATAGTACTTAGGGCCTGAAGCACTTTCCAGAACTGCCCCAGCTGTCCCTAAGTGACACAACGAAATGCAAGCGTGCCGGTGCATTCAGGACAGGCAGTGTTTAAATTCTGTATCACAAATACCCTAACCCTACTCTAGAAAAACAGTTTCCCTCTGTGACCATGGGTGGGCAGAATCCATTTTGGAGACATACTTGAGCTTTGAAAACTTGCTGCCTGGGGCTGAGGCATAAGAGGGGAGGGCGGGCGGGGAGAGAGTCAAAAGAGATGCCTGATTGCCTAGTGTAGATCAGTGGCAAAGCATCCGCCTCAGCATGTCCCTTCCCTTTTTAGCCTTTTGTATACCCTGCAGAAGTTTACACTGAGTTGCGGTAAATTGCTCAGATCCTCCCCCTTCCCACCTCCCCCCACACTGGCTGCAGTTACACCATCCCTTGCAAAGACTTTGAAAATCTTCCAGTCATAATAAGAGAGGAAGCAAATTATTACTTCCCCAGCACATGAGCAGAGGAAGCACACTCGTTTGCTCTGTGGGCGGTGCGTATCTGTGCTCTCATTAAAGTTACAGTAGAAATTTCACCCTGCTGAAGTCATCAGGAGTTTGGCACTGGATTTCATCCTCTGCAAATGGCTGTGCTACACCCTTTGAAAGCACTGGCTAATATCTCAGCACCCCCAAACTAGTAGAACCAGCAATTTCTAGTTTGGAGGAGGTTATCTCAGAGATGGATTCAGAGGTTTTAGTAAACACACACAGAGACCCCCCACCCCGTTACTTCAGCTAGGATGGCTTCGCAAAGTATGCTCCACATTACATGAACAAGAGCTTCCCTCCACAGACACGGTGACCACCTGTAGCCTATTGCCCACAAAGCATCTTCACAAGACTTGCAAAAGCTCAGAAACTAAATGCTCACCACCTCTGTGTCAGCAGGGGGTCCACTGCCGTGTTTGGCACGGCCCCTGCTCACACAGCACGTCTGCCCAGTCGCACGCCGACTCTGGGCACTCGTCCCAGGCAAGGCTCCACAACCTTGCACCAGCAAGGTCTGCAAGGCCTCTCAGCTGCACCGTGGGCTGCGCAGCCCCAACGTGTGTGCAACAGCCCTGAGAGATGTATCTCAACACCACGATCTATAGAGATTGTTATTATTTTCCCATTATATACAGCCGTCCATACAGCAACATTTGGAGAAAAATTCTTTGAAATTATTTTTTACCCTCTGAGCTTCTTTCAGAGTTGAATTTCTATCTTAAAGGTTCCGAGGCCTGTAAGCTGACCATTTTCTTATCCCATGTGTTTTGGAGACACCAGACGTTTTAGAACACTGGGGAACATGGTGAATTTTTATGGAACATTCTTCTTATCTGCAAGCACTCAACTACTTAAAAGAAAATATATTTTTCAAATGTGTGCAGCAGTGATTTGGCATCTTTATGTTAAAATTAACTAATTTTATGGTGTTACCTTCTGGCTGCTGCTCATGACAATTTAGAGTTTGCAGTTACAACCCATTATAAAAGGGAAGGGCTGCAAGAGGATTTTAACAACCTATTTAGGATATAAAGCATTGTGCAGTACACAGATTTAAATTCAGGTGCAGTATAAGGTCAGCCTTGAATTGTATGTATAATATGTTTGTCAGGCACCCCATGTGTAAAACTGACAGCTCTAACCTAGTTGCCACAGGCTGTTTTATACAGTTGGGAATATTATGTCTCTTTGACTTCAGTGATGTACACTTGAAAAGAAAATTGTTTCATTTGGAGGAAACTTGGAAAGCCAGAGCCTACTGCAGTAATGAAATACAACGTAAACTTTCTAGTTAAAAAGGCTATTTGGAATTAATTAACATCAGCTCATGCCACAACTACATGCAATACATACACGTTAGTAATAATAATAAAAGAATAATGAAGTTCACATAATCCAGTTTTCTTTTTATATCAATTTGACACGTGTAAAGTCCAGCTTTGCTCTGCTACATTGGAAACGTGAGCTGAATGCTTCAAGCACTCCAGATTCCCGTGAGCACCTGGTGCATGGCTCCGAGAGCAGTGCACAGAGCCAGCAGTGCTCGCAGCTCTGCGCCCCCTGCGGTACTCGAGCCTCGTGTTTTCCGCGTGATCCTGAAGTGCACACTGCACCAGGGTAAGGGGGCTAAGTTCCCACTGCTAACTTTAAGACACAAGTTGTTTCCCACCACCACCACCATCTTGTGGAGCTGCAAAGCTGTGGCCTTACCTATTCCCAGCTGATTTGGTAATACATAAGTTTTGTTGTCCCTGTTTTACATTTAGTCTGCTCTAACATGGCCAGAATAATCCAGTCATGCAGTGAAACATGAGCAGTCCGTGGCAAAGGCAACGCCCTAGTG
The DNA here is from genome assembly GCA_034008185.1 of Gorsachius magnificus. Classification (NCBI taxonomy): domain Eukaryota; kingdom Metazoa; phylum Chordata; class Aves; order Pelecaniformes; family Ardeidae; genus Gorsachius; species Gorsachius magnificus. The sequence goes on from CM067090.1 coordinate 6,784,206, forward strand.
CAAATAATTTGAATTTAAACACCAGGCCACTTCTCACCTACAGCAATCCTGCCTTTCAGAAAGAAAAGGATAGTGGAAAGACAGTGTAGCCAAAGTCATATAATGGATCTGGGACAGAACTGTTTCCCAGTCTACCACCTCAGCAGAAAGCCCACTCTCTTACACCACATGCAACAACCAGACCGAAACGGAGGAGGGAACATTTTACAACAGCAGAAATGAAAAAAGTGTAGGCTCTGGAAAGACAAGGACTGACCAGTACTGGGATACCATCTCTTCATTATGCCCTACAGTTTTCTTCCAGAGAACAACAGTGCTGTTTACAATCATTTCCCCCTCACTTTCTCAGAAGAAATGGATGATGATTTATCAGGCCATTGCACACTGATATAAAAAGTCCAGCTCTTCACAGAACCATTTGAAGATACCAAAGTTTTTTATGAGTGCTTACGGGAGTTGGATTCTCAACTGGTGTAAAACAAGACTCAGTAACGTCAAATGGAAATATGCCAATTTACATCACCTGTGGATTTTGCAGCTTCATTTTTTAAGTGTTCTCAATATCTTTCAGTTACCTCCCTAAAAGGTACAAATCAGATTGAATATTTATCATCCTTCTATATTTCTTATCTTCACTTTAAATTGGAAAAGAAAATAACAAGCTGTCTGCAGAGTAATCAATTGCTATAGTAAACATTACTTTAGCAATGCAGTACTTATCTCTGTTCTCTTTAATTAAATCTGTGGTGTACGTTGTCATTTGTCTATGCAGAATAAGTGTTCTTCTCACCAACTAGAAACTTAACTCCACTAATTAACTCTTTAGTTTTAGAATAAATTAGGAAAGAGGTTAAATTAGCCTGATTTTCCCCAGGTGGTTTTCTCATTTCCCACATTACTGCAGACCAGTCATTTTTGTCCCTCAACACCTCTGATGTGCAGAACCTGTGTTACTGCTCTGAACCAAACTTCAGCACCCAGGTGTAATGACAGAAAAGATACTTATACCATGTAAGAAAAGCCACTTATGGGGCTTATACTTGAAGCACGGTTTGGTTTTGAGCTCGTGGCTTCCAAATGCTGTGCTAGATCCTGAATAATCCCAAACTATACTATTAAAAGCAGTAACAACACAGCACTGGTTGTAAAAGATTGCCTGAATTTTTGTCAATGCACTTTGCAGGTATGATGTTTTCCTCTTGTGTAGTGCTTGTAACAGTTCAGTCACTCTACAGAGTTAGCGTATATTCTTGGTACAGAGACATGGAAAACATTGTGTTGCTTCACAGTTCTGTGGTAAGGCCCATGGGCACTGATCTAATTTCACTGCATCACAAGAAGGCATCTGCAATATTACAGCACAACCTACACCAGAGCTGGAGTTAGAGCAGCCACCATCCTATCAGTACAACCCTGTAATTTCAATTCTTTATGCTTTTTTTCACCAGCAAAGTCTCATCTCCCCAGTCTAATAGTGCCAGCTAATAACCAGTATCAGTCTCAACAATGGAAAATCTACGGGAAGTGAAAAGAACAAGCTGGAATGATGAAATAGAAGATCCCATTCCTGATCCAACCCTAAGCTGACAGAGTGGGACAAGAAGGGTGTAAAAGGGTCTTTTGATATCTAATCTAAAGGAAAATCAGGAAGCCATACCGTTCAACCTTCATAATGACATTGTTTAAAAATTACATCAGTGTGACCCAAAGTTTTAGGATGATAAAACCAAAATGAAGCAAAGAGTGAAAATGTCTTTCGTTCAAAAGGTCACAGCCCAACTGAATTGACACTGGAATGTGCATTTTGTGGTTTCCATGAAAATAATATTTCCCATAGAGAGCAGCAATTTTCAATAAATAAATAAATAACAGTGAATGATCAGAAATACAGGGTTTTGACAGGAAAATTTCAATTTACTTAAACATAAATGGATTGTGGTGTGCTTAAGAATTAGCTCAAATGGGTTTGCTGGGATATTACAAAAACGAATAGCAAAGCCACACAGCACACCAGGAGTCTCTGCACATCTATTTTCCACATCAAATTCTACTGGTACTTTTATTTGTGCAAACCCATTGTCTATTCCTGGAGGAATGCCCATGAGAAAACAGACACCATAATTGATCAGCACAATGGACAATACAGTGGAACCTCCTTGGAAAGGTTTCAGGTATTGAAGATCTCTTTCATTAAGCATCTGTCTGACCTGCCTTCACCTTTTCTTCCCTTTCTAAGAAATTTTAGAGGAGGAAGAAAAAGATCAACCCTGCGGAAACCACACAGATGAAGGAGCTTGCAGAAGGCTGTGCCACCTGTGCATATCAAATTGCATTTCCAAGCAATCTGCTTGACCAGTAATGGAACAAAGCAGGGAATACAATTCTGTATTATCTTTTCTTCAAGGGTCTCAATGTGCTGTAAAGGCATAAATTAATTAAAACTCATAATACATGGAAGAAGCAGGTAAAAGATCGGGGCTACTTTACCTGTCCTAGAGCAGGAGTCACTGCAGCTGTTTAACAGTATATTGCAACAGTATACATCCAGGAAGGGAAGGGAAGGGAAAGAATTAATATGCCCAACAAAATATCAAAAGGAATTTAATTCAGATGCACCCTTTATTTTTACAAAAATGTCCCCAAAATCTCTCTTATTCTTAGGTACTCAGGGCCTCTACTTTATCTCCCACCAGCTCCTCCAGAAGGCAATGCTGACTGCACTACTCAGGCATAGCTTCTGCACCAGCTCACAGACAGGAACTGCTGATTCTAAAATCAGTTAGGCCTTCTCTTGGAAGTGTGTACTGCACCTGATTATTTTTTTAGTTCTCTTACCCTGTAGGTTGCAAAACAGATTCTCATCTCAGCTACAGCCCCTCTTTTTCAATGCAAGAACACTAGCTTCGCACAACGGAAATGGTGATTAGTAATCTGCCTGTTCAGACTACCACTTGATTATTGCCCAAATAGCCCTTACATAGATTTACTTCAGTAGCTAAGATTTTACAATAATCCAAAAAAAAATGTAAACAAAATTAGGCTTCTTTATGAAGATTTAGACTATCGTCACACTATTCATTCTTTGCTACATAAGGTGAAAAAGTTTATCATCTCCTTCATAAAAAAATATTTAATTGTAAACTGTATAGCATGCATAAAAACATGTTCTCCAGCTGCCAAAGTTATTCCAAAAATATTGCATAATGGAAAAGGAAATATGTTTATTTTCCTAATAACTTCCATGTTTTTTAATCAGTTCAATGTGAATTCAATACAGCCAATCTTCTCTTGGTACTGCTTCCCTTATTGAAATCAATTCTTCAAAAGGGAAAGCAATAAAAAAAAAAACTAAACCAGAATGTAAATGTCTGAGTTATAATCAATGGAAATAATTCCATGGTCCACTTCCATTACTGGGAAACAAACTGACCGGGGGCTCTGCTTTCACACTTGTGCAAGGGTGAAAGTTCACTCCCAGAGAAAGCACCCATAAGTGATGCATCTTTGCTATTCAGAGTCTGGCCAGTTCTCAAATCTGTGTCTTCTGCTTTTAGCGTAATGAACTACACAGCTTTCCTCTAGGTTTGAATGCTGGTACACAGTGGCTGCCTAAAGCACTTCGAATGATTTCTTTGTCCTCCATGGTAGTCTCATAAATAAATGCAAAATTCTTACATAAGTTCATAATCAAAACGCTTTGAATTCTAGGATTTCTGTTTGTGATTTAATAAGAAACTGTATAAAACAGTGTCATACAATATACAGCAGAAGTAAATAGCATTCACAGTTCCCTATTGTTGGAAAAAACAGTTTGTTGATGGTAATTTGGGATGATGATGATGATGCACTACAATTTTCAATGACCAAATAGCAACAGATCCACTCGGCTAACTACAGGATTCAGTGTAATGACTGTTGAATCACAAGTGATGAGACAAGGTGTGCTGCCAAACTTCGTGCCTGTCCAGTTACATCCCCTTTATTTTTATAGAATGGTTTACACATAACCACAGCTATTATTGTAAAGATAATCCCCCACCGCTGCAAAGAAATGAAAATGGAAATTCTCTGTGGGGAGGTATCGAGCACTGTGACCGATGCTTTAAACACGCAATGTACCAAATTTTCTGGGATGACACGACTGTTTAGATTGCCATAGGACTTATTCTGGGGGCTTTTGACATTGTCCATGTAGATAGCCAGTTTCATACTCTACTGTGGGAACAAGTACGGAATCTGCAGGTGTGGCGGCTGAGCCAGACACGGGAGATATCCTTGCCCTTGTCGGTCGTGAGCCATGGGATAACTGAACAAGAGCTAAGTGAAAAACAAGGTCAATGCTGCGATCAATGGACCTTGCAAGATGAACTTTGTTTTCATATAAGGCTTGGACTCAGTGCTTGCCAGATAGCAAGCTGATAAGAGAAAAGTAGAGGCTTTGTTTTGGGATGGGTATAAAAGGATGTAAAGCGTAAAATAAAGTGATCCTGATGCTGCTTGTGCTGGTGCACGAACGCGGGGTCTGTGCCTTCATTGCCACACTCTACCACTTAATTCAAGACCTGAGAATGGTAGAGAGAAATTTTATGCAATCTATGGGCCAAATATTATTTTACACAATGTCAGATTCAGAAACTTGTCCTTTCGGTTCAGGATTTTGTTGTTTTGGAAATATCCTGTTTGATAGTTTATTTTTAAATGTCCCCAAAAGGAAAATAATTGCATGCGTAGGAATTTAAAAAGAAAGGGTTATCTAAAGAAACTGGTTTACCTTGTGATAAACTATTCTGTCAACACTTTAGCTGCACTTCATAATTCTTCATTCCTGTGAAAAATATAATATTCTGGATCTCTCTCAGACAGGATTTTTTTTATTTTTTATTTTATGAGCAGAGCAGAGTTAGCATTTGCTTTTCAACAGAAGAAATCTGCCTCCTCATCCTCTTCTCAGTGCCTGGATCTCAAACAGCATTTGGGAGTTTACATCATCAGTTTGCCCTATGCCATTTTCACCAGGGAAAGGACATGAGCTCTTCCTTGCACTGAAGAAAATGTGTCTATTTTTTACAATAATTAAGAAAAACAGAAGTATCAAATGGACTAGATGCATCACAGCATTCATGGTTCAGATATGATCATCAGAGGAGTAATGTGAATAGGATGTGCATAGCTCTGGAGCTGTAGGATACTAAGTGTAAGCCAGTGTGCTCCTGTCTGCTTATTTTGCTAAGCAAGGGTGGGGCATAGCAGAATAATATTGATTCTCCTTTGACTCTTCCTTCCTCCCCTATTGTTTCAGCCTGTTCCCAATCATTCAGAAAATGTAGCTCCAGCAGCAGAAACTTCACAGATGCCAAGTCCAAAGCAAGAGAGAACAGAATTAGCTGCATCAACTTTACACAGATGAAGATTCCCTCTAGCACAAGGTGTATTCTCCAGGTGTCAGTCTGGCCACTTCAGTTCATTTTGTACTGACTGAACTTAACGGACTGTAAAATCTATTTCGCTATAAGCAATTCTTATTCAAACCTAGAAGGTAAAAATAATTTCTTCTCCTTTTTTGAAGCCAACATTAAAGGTCCCATGAGTTTCCTTGCAAATTGGCCACACTCTTTTCTTTCCCAGTGTGATGCCAACTTCTGCACTTGAGAGAATTATATATAAACAATTTCTGAAAAATAGTATAGAAGTATTATAAAGAAAACCACTCCTGCTTCCTCTCCATTATACCATTACAGTTGGGAAAGGGCATTTATGGACTTTCTTCTCCTTCCTTCATGGAGTCCTGAATTTGTTCTTTTCTTGTTCTCTTCAAATCCATTAGCAAGCCAAGAGTAAGCCATGCCAATATGCTCAGCTATGACTTGAAAGCATCTGAAGCCCAGAATAAAAGCCCTGGATCAAAGGTGCTTGGCTGAACTAATTTGGCGGGGGAACAAGCCATCTTCCTTCGGAAAGATTTGCCGTCATAATAGGAAAGATAAAGTGAACAAAAACTTGATCCCTAGCAGTAGTCACTATCAGGAAAGAGCCAAAACCACCATGAAAATAGGGAGAAACTTTCATGCACTGGATTCACTGGCCCAGAAACATGCAGCTGCTGCAACATTTAGCTGCTGTTTTCAACACCCTTTGGCAGGGAGGCTGCAGTAAGCATTGCAAAACAGTTGCCAGGAGCAGGGATACAAAAAAACCTGTGCAGAAACACAGGTGCCTGTGTTAGACTGGGTTCATGTGATTACCGGCGATACTTGCCTGAAATGCTGAAATATCACCTTTAATAAAGGTAGTATCCATGAAAGAGTTTGTCTTCAGAATCCCTGCTTACTGACTAGTACTCCATTTTTTTTTTATGTATTGCAGGCATTTTTGACATTTATACCGTCTGAAAGTTACAGCTACACTCACAATCTTCACTTAAGGGCATCCTCACCACTGAGAGTTTTTCTGAGAAATGGCAACCTCTCCCCTCATCCAGAAGTGTGATTTTTGAATGGAGTGCAGTTAGATGATTTCAGCTGCACGGGTGTCTTTTAGAGGTAGACTCTTACATCTTTTACACTGAGTGCTTAATTTCTCTTTGTGATAGCAAAAGCCTGAGTCTATTTATCCAATTACCATGTGTTTGAGCCTACAGGCTTTGCATGCTTCTGCCTAGCTAAAATAACTCGCTCCACTGCTGAAATCTAATTGAAAGAGTTCTGTGCAGTCCCATTATGAATTATTCTGTGTTATGCTAGGAAGGCTAGAGGTCGTAAAACTAGTTATATCAGCAAAGCTGGCATCTGATTTCATTAGCTTACACTGTAATTGCCTTACATGCGATGGGCCTGATACTACCACTCCTGCTTAGAGAAAATTTCCACTGTCTTTGTTTCAGAGCTGTCAGTTCCACTTTGGGAGCTTATGGCTCTGTGATCTTGCAGTTCATACTACAATGAGTATCTGGCTGCCAAAAATATCCCAAGCAGTCAGGGTGGGACAAGGAACATGGAGATGCCCTATGTATGTCTTATAGGAAAATTCTTCTACTACTCTAGCCAACTCTAGAATTAGCCCAGCTCATTTTAGACCACTCTTAATCATTACAGTCCTTTCATTTCTTTAGAAGGGCTTCCATTGAAGGGAAGCTAGGTATTCAATGCAGGCAAGGTTAGAAAGAGGAGAGGCCAGTTTGCCCAGTAGAAACAATGTTATTACAAGGCCTATTTGCATTGTGCAACAGTGCTCCAGGTAAAAGACTACTAGGTCTCCATAACACTACATAGTGCTAGATAACAGTAACAGTTCTGAAAGCAGAACACATGGGTTAGTGCTGGTACATGAGTAGTGACAAGGTACAAGTGTTTCTCTTCTAGCAACCTTGACTGATGTGGAGTTTTCCAGTAGGATTTTGGGAAGTGATATGGCCAACATTAGCATCTCTTTCCCCTAGCTTTCTTTTGAGTATTGATATTAATCATTGTAGTAACCAAATAGTTGATCAACAAGTTTTGTATCTCCTCCAGTGGGAAAGCAGAATGGAAATGGGATCCTCTGCCTCTGCCATTCACAGGAAAAAGGATGCCATATACCAGTTATTAAGCTTCACCTAGATTTATGGCATGTGTTCGCCATGCAAAATGAAGACATTATCCACAAATATTCTATGATTATTACCTGGAGAGGTGATGCCTCACTGAAGAAAAGGAAACTGTGAAGGAATAATAAAAGAGAAGAGATAAGCACAGGCAGTGGCAAGGTGGGAAGGGTTTTCTTCCTTTGCCTACAGGAATTATGCCTCCTAATCCATGAACCTTTTTTAGCTCAAGGAAAGGAATTGGAATTCACAAGGATTTCTGCAGGCAACCTCAAATTGCAGCTGGAAGGCACATTCTTCTATCAATTTCTTATCACTGCTCTCCAGTTCAGTGTAATACTTGCAACTGTCTTTTCCTCCTTTTAAATTCCCTTAGCCTCTGCAGCAACTACATAACGAAAAATAATATATCCACCATTTCTAGAAAAGTTGTGAACATTAGTCCACCATTTGTTTCCACAGTTAAGGAGATCACAGCGTTCCTTCTTCTGGAATTTCGAAAGATGTGCACTTGGGCTCTTCATGTGCCATTGACTGAGTTGAAGCAGGCAGAGCTCCTGGGGATCTAGACCACTAGACCATAACACCACTACTAAGAATCGCAGTGAGAATCACTATCAGACACCTCACAACATATCAAATTCAACTCTCTCAAACTCCTAAAATAAGAATAGTACAATTGTCCAAAATATATCACACCCTGTATGAGCTCTCCAGCTATTAAGTCTTTTCTTTGAAAGTGTACATGAAAGTATAAAGTTACTGGCACCTTTAGTAGAATGTCATTCTGTTTCCTCTGTGTCCTATTGAATTCTTATGAATTATTTTGATGTAGCAAAAATACAACAGTTTCGATAAAAAAAAATTCGTAAATTATGAATGTTTTTTAGAGAAAAGCTCTAACACAGTTTGTCATAAACCAGTTTCCTTGCTGCAGAACACAGGGTACTTACAATACATACTCTACAAAACAGTTAAATGGATGAAGCATTTGAATAGTTTCATGCAATATTTGCCATTGTTTCTATTGTAGGGGTAGAAGATATCAGTATATCTAGGGGACATTTCAGTTGATGCTATGTACCGTTGGAATACTACTTTAATTTCTATAAAGTTTCCAGCTATTCTTAGATTTTTCAGCTTTTTTTTATGCTTTACTATGCAGTTTTATGATACCAAATTATTCTGGAACACATAGTATAATTGAGCTGGTCAAGCAACCATGATTTCCTATAGAAACACATTCTAATGGGGTATAAATTATTGAGTGATCTTGAGGAAGAAGGTGTAATTACATATGCAATGCAGTATTTCTAATGAAATCTCAGACTAGAGTTGAGAAAATGAATTTTCAAGGCATTTGACCATGAAGTCCAGAATGTGGAAGAATGAACCTAAAAAAAAAATCAAAACAGATCTCCACAGCAAAAAAAAAAAAAAAAAAAAAAAACCAAGCAAAAAAACCCCCAACCAGTATTCACATTTATACAGATAGAACAACACTAAAGAAATAAATGCATGGGCTCAGGTCAGGTGGAAAGCAGCTGAAAATAAACAGGCTGGGGTAGATCTGAGAACAGCCACCCAACTCAGTCACAACAGGAAGGCTGACAAAAGTACTTCTCTATGACAGTAAGATACATCTTTGCTACAGAGTCCCTTGCAAGGAAAATGGATCAGAAACATTTCCCCCACACTGTGTGGACAAGGGACTGAGAAACGATGCTGAGCAATCTATTAAACAGTTCTGTGATGGAGCTGTAAGTGAAAGGAAACTAAGCAGAGTCTGTGACAAACCTAAATATCTGGCAGCATTTGTTAGATAAATGGAAGCAAGTGACAATAGACAACAAGCCAGGCTGTCTGAGCAAAGACTTTGTAGCTCTGAACTTTCAGGTCACAGAAAAAACCACCAATATTTTTAAGGGCTTTCTTCATAGAACCATTGACTTGTCACTAGGGAATGTCAGCAAATAAAGAGAGAATAAAATTTTTATTGTAAAAAGATACATTATGCAAAAGAGGGCTGCTATGAATATTCAGTTATTGTCTTAACTAACTTTTCATTTGCAATTGACCATTTCTACACTGTTTTAGTGGACATAATGCATTTTGGGCACAGAACTGTGTGTGAAGTAGATTTTATAAAGAATATTATTGTGAGTGCCAGAAAGACTGCTGGTCTGAGACAACTGCATATGACTTTGCTTGAGTAGTGACACTGGGATATCATGTCTAAGATGTAGCGTATTCCTTGCAAATTCATTGAGTCTAAAAATGCTGAAAAACTATCCTTGAATAACAACTATTAGGAAGGAAATGATGGCAGTTCATAGGCATCTCCTGAGCAGAAAACACCATTTAAATACTGTGTTGATTTAGTGCTCACCACAAGTTATCTGGTTAGCTCCAATCAAATCATATATATGCTCTATATTAATTGTAAGTTATATTTAAGTATAAGGGTGCAACAAAGCTGGAAAGGGTGTGCTTTTCTTCATATTTTTGTGGACTTCATAAGTATCATCTATGACTATTTACTCTAGCTAGGATAGGTCTAGCCTGTTGCTTCTGGAATAAAACTCTATACCTTTCCCTCCTCCAGGGAAAAAAAATCTGTGAAACCCAAGCCTTGTCCCTAGGTCATAAAATCAGACCCACTGGGACATGTACCAGCAATGCTCTATCAACTTATGTCAATGGCTAGAAAAGAAGTTGAGTGTTCTCTGGGTAAGGACCTCATGCTTGATTCTAGAAAGACTTCTTGCTGTATAGTATGGCATTACCATCAACTACACTAAAATCAGAATCTAGCAGAATATTGATCTGCAGGATCTGAAAACACTCTTAAGAAAGTTGGCCATCTAAATATCAAGCAGTAGTATACCACAAAATATGTTCATTGCTTCTTACTACACCTTGCTATCAAATTTTTCCACATCCCAGAAAATTTATACTGAGCTTATATAGTTTATTGTGGGCATAACAGAACAAGTGAATAAAATAAAAGTACTCTATTTTCTGTGTCATTCAAATACAATCAGATTTTCTCAAAGAAAAGAGTACTGTGCCAGTCTCCATTCCCAGTGTTAACATTCAGGACTTCCTCCCAGGTTTGCTTATCTGATAAAAAGCCTCTCCATCTGGAGTCTGATATTAATGCATAAATCCCAGAAAAGTGCCTAGAAAAGTTCACACTATTCAACTAAGAAACATTAAACAGAACATGAAGGGAGGATAAAAACCTTTTGGGATAAAATATGATTGCTATATTTCTTTTGGAAAGAGTAACAACTGACCACAATCTCAAGGGAAATTGTAAATTCTCCGAGGAACAGACAAAATAGTTGAAAAGATGAATGATATTTGAATAAAAAGTTTTTAACAAATTAAATATTCACAACAACTCTGCTATTTATTTAGGCCTCGATATTGTAACGATGTTACACTGCAGCATGGAGATAAACAAGCAATGAACTGGAGACCTCCGGACCTAAATATATCAGCTATTTCTGCTCAAGTTTAATGACCAACCCTAGAGCTAAAAGTGGTAACAGCATATCATATGTGGGTTGGGACCTGAGAGGATAAGGAAAAGGTACTGACTGCTGGCCAATAAACACTTAATCATGTCTATCCATCTCTCTTAGGGTTTTATACTGCCGTCTGTCACTGTACCATCTGAGTACCTTCATGTAAAATCAATAGCAATAGTGAAATCCCTGGAGGATGTCACAGAAACTCTAGCACGTCTCCTCTTCTGGGTCAAACTCCGTGTTTGCATAGCCATATAGTCGTGCTCTTTGATTTTAATGAGACTATCCGTGAGTATCGTGTTAAGGAAACTTCCCATAATGATACAAACGTTAAATTATTCCCCCAAATATTGTTGCTAACAAGGAGGATCAGGTTCAGATACTATTATTTTTTCTTAAAACTTGCAAAAAGTAGCTCAAAACATAACCCATAAACTCATAAAAAAACCTAAACATTTTCTCTGAGTTCACCAAGAAGTATTATTTCTTTCTGAAGAGCTTTGTCTGATTCTGAAACTAGCAAATGAAGATGAAATGGATTTCAGCACTGATTTGCACCAACTGCTTAGCAATGTTTCTACAAAATGCTGATATTTAAAGGATTTCTGTTGCACCTATGAAGAAAGACACACACACCATCTTTGGATAAACTCTGAAGTTAGATTTGAACATTTGATGAACAAATGATTTCACAGTTTACCCATTAGTTGCACCCTTTTCATAATTTACTGTCAAAAAAAGGGAATAGACAAATCCACAAATGCTCTCTAGAAGGGCTGCCTCATTTCATAGAAGCAGCAATTTACTGCCTCCCCCTTTGTCAGTGCTAATCCTGTATCATTGTACCTAAATGATGCTACCATCATCTTCTGTCATGCTCATGTCTCCACTCTATTTTTCACCACACTCAACACATCAGATCAGTTAGGAATAGATGTACTTACATACCCATGTGGACTCAGCTTCATTTGCTATCCCATGCAAGACTGAGGTTCAGTTATGATAATTCCCAAACAGATTATATTTAAAACACAGTTCTGATTTTCTTCACCATAAACCAAATATAATGTAATTTCATTTTTCTGGTTATCCAGATGTTAATGATTCCTTAGCAAATCAGTAAAAATGCCCCTCGGGAAGAGAGTGGGTAAATAAACATGCCAAAAAAGTCTGTACATACATCTCCCTCTCTTCCCAGTTCACTGAGAGATGGCAGCAAAGAGCTCCTTTCCTAACTTTCAGAGCTGCCACAATTTCACACAAGTATTTTGGGAACACATGAGCTAGATGTATTTTCAAATGGATGACTGAAAGCTTCATTGACAACTGTGAGTTTTCTTCAAGAGATAGGGTTTGTCTCTTGCTATCGCTACAAGTTTAATATGACCATTGATGTACCAAAAAAAACCCCATGAGCTGCCTAAGCCTATGTGGCCTGTTGGACTGGCATGCTGAGGGCAGGCCAATGTCAGTGGTAATGGTACCCAAAGGAAAATTGTGGTAGCATCATATGGAGCTGCCTTTGACATCCTGACCTGTAAAACAAGGTATAATGTACAGGTGGGCTGGCCAATGAATCACCCCAGACCTTAGAAGAATAGCCACAAACCCAACCTTACTCTGAATATGCTCTACACGTGTTACCATACACTGGATATTTATATAGGGGAACTGCAGTTTCAGAGGTAATTAAAAAAAAGGCTTGAGACAAGAAATGGGCTAGAGTATAAGGAATCCAAGCTTCTTACTGCCCCCTTTCAAAACATATGCCAGCCCAGAAGGCTGAACAAAATTAATTTCTCTAATTATTCCACTTGATTGTACAATTCAGAATTGAAGTAACAGTTGCATGAGTACAGAAGTGTTTCTTAATATGTTCCTTTTTTTATCTTTTTTTTTTTATATAGACTATTTAATTGTTGTTTTCTTGTCACTGAATGTTCAGACTAAAAATAAACTGGACTTAATTGCCAATTACATCAGTAAGAAAAAAGTAATGGAATGTCAGTGTATTGCCATGAATCTTAGATTTTCATTAACAATAAAGTGTAATATATATGTCACTAAGGCAGTAGAAAGCTCATAGCTGAAAGAACCAGGAATGTATATTGTGAATAGCTACAGTTATACACATTATTCCAAGAACAATCTAATAAAGCCTTATTGGTTGAATAATATTAGAAGATTGAACAGAAACTTCTTTAAACTCACTGTCCCCAAGCAAAAAGTTCCTAATAGAGCTTAGAACAAAAGCTCCCAGATAAGGCTTTGGAGCTATCAGGCTATTGCATCAAACCTGCCCAATAGCCAAGATCTCCCCCTTTCACAGATCCTCCTCAGCTACTACCAAAGAGTTGGTCCTTCTGTTATCCTCTCTGTTATCCTGTTGAAGTCATAGGATACTGGGCAAAAAGAAAGAAGGCTTGAGGTTGCTCCCCCTGCACTGTCTGCAAAGGCAGATGGGATTTACATGCAGGCTGAGTTTAGACAGCCTACAAAGACTGTTAGTATGGATGCAAAGTATCTTATCTGAGCCTCTGCCATTCCTGGGGCTGGTCAGTGAAGTTACCCAGCAGATATGAACAATATTTTTGCATTTCTGCACTGAAGCAGAGAGAAGCTTTTTCTTAGCATTCATTTAATTCATTAAAATAAATCCTGCTAATAAGTTACTGGATGGGGATTGAGTTCTTAAACCACATAGACTTAGTTTTGCTAGTTTTATGGTATGTACAATTGTATGGGTATTGTTTCTCTAATAAAATATTTTATAGTTTTTATATTTATATTTTTATAGGTTTGTATTACAGATATTTTCTGGATGCTTGCGAGGGAAACTGGCATCTTACATTTTAATTTCCTAGGCACAGAGGAATGCTGGATTTGGATGGAGGAATCTTTAAAGGGTTTGTCTCTTACAATTGCCACTAACATATCTTCTCACCCTCTTCTTCCCTCCCTTGGGGAAAATGGTACCTCAAAGTCTCCTCCTTTTATGCAATGGTCTCTAGGCCTCCTCTCCCCCAGCTCCACATTCCCCAAATAAACAGCTACATCTGCCCCTGTTTTTGACTCTGCTAACGACCAAATTCCTTCCTAAAAAGTTTTTAGCAATTTTTTCTTTACAGTATATTTCAGAACTGCAGAAAGAAGGATAGAAAATGGTAAAAACATTACAGCATATCCCCCTCTCCCCCGCCCCACCCACTATAATCTCTGTAATTAGAAAGCAATTGTATTGCTTTTTGGTTTTCTCAGGCTTTCCAGAGTAATTCAACTTTCAGCAAAGAACATACCTGGAAATAAATTTATGTTCTAAACCTAGAAATAAAAATGTTCTAATGAAAGTTAAGTTGCCATCTTACCTACAGCATTCCCTACTGTGAAGGTTACTGTTTAAAAAGTCTGTTTATAATGCACCATCTGCTTGGCTTCTTTACACTCGCTTTATTCTTTATTGTGTGCTGCAATTAATGAGGCTTTCTACCATAATAGCCGATGTTTTTCTTTATAAATCAGAAGCAATAGCTCCCTGATGAAAATTTCAGCTTACTTCAACAAATGAGGGGAATTATCTTAAGACTGGACCATTGTTTAGGTGTCATTGCAATATCTGAAAAGAAGTCTTAAGAGTACTGCAGACCACTTGCCTTGAGACACCATGAGCATTAAGTTATAGATGAGCTGGGTGAAGTTAGGATGGCAACTTTGTCTGTAAAGAAAAGTTGTCATATGTGACTACTGTGCTCTTTAGCAGATAACAAAAGGAACAAGACAAATTAAGTTAACCCCAAATCTCTCTACGAGCTTTACCTTCATCTTTTTTTGGTGGCTTTGAAATACATCACAAAGATAAGGACATGCTGCTAATGCCTTTTTGACTAGGAGGACAGTTTCTGTATGCTCTTGCTGCCTCCTTTTTTTTTTTTTTTTTTTATTAGTTGGATATCATCTTATCTTCCAGGGGAACGACTGAGTATTTTAGATATGCAAAATCAGCATTCTTGGGAAAAAGAGCAGAAATGGCATAACAAAAATGCACTCTGGTTTGGTTTCACATAGACGAAGGAGCAAAACCATCACAACATGAAACACGACCTGGCTTTCAGTTTACTGATAAGCATTCTGTCCTAAAAGGAAGGACTCTCCTCCTCGTGGACTTTGTCTCTTTTCTTCAACTTTCATCCAGAATAAACACCCTTCATTCTGCAGACCACAGCTGCACGTATGAGCCTTTTGAACTTGCCATTTAGTCTTAGCTCAAGCCTAAGAGGTAATCAACTGAAGCTAAAATGACCTCTGATAGTTGGCTTTCAAAAACTTAACAGCCTACCTTCAAAAACACATTTCTCCACCTGCCCATCAAGAAAAATGATTTCTGATGGTCTGTACTCACTGTTCATCGAGGACTGATTTTCTCATTTGGGTGGAGTTTTATGGAGCTGATTCTCACTCTCTCAGCCTTTTGGGTTATTAAGACAGACCTGCTCAGTCTGACAGCACAGATGCAAGAGGGCAGGACTGGGCTACATTAACAATTCTATGCGATCTGATCTGTGTTATATGCAATTAATCTGTACATGCTTGCTAGTGGTCTCTGGAATATTAGGTGTACTGAAACACAGTTTTGAATAAGCGGGAAAAAAATGGAGGAATTAGGAAGGAAAATATTGCAGAATTCCTAATGTCACAAAAAACAGTAGAAGAAAGATCTGCTATAATATTTTAACATATATTTTAATATAAATCTTCTGTCAATAAAGGTCTCTTTTATATATATATATGTACCTATACACACACACACATATATACACATATCTTCTGTGCTTTATAAGGTGCCGGAACTCTTTGACTTATTACTCCCACTGGCCTGAAAAGAATGAGAGACTTCTGCAGGATATGCTGGTGACAAGTTTGTATGAGGCACAGTGCCAATGCTTAAGTCTGTGCTTCTGATGTAAGACGGCATGAACCTAACTACTCCTTACATTGAGAAGAGAGGGTTGAAATAAAAGACTCATTGCTATTCCCCAGGAACTCTGGACAAGAGACAAATCTCTTCTGAAGCCTGTTCGTTGTCTGTTTATTGACTGGAGCTCATATTTATATGCTGTATCACAAGATCATACTTGGCATTAAAGTTAAGTGATTAAGTCATAATAATTATTTCTTAACAAATTCTTCTCTTCTTCACAGAATACTGATGTATTTTGCAAATTCCTCATTTATTTGTTGTTCTGAAGTAATTAATTAGTTGTAATAATTTTCAGTTTTATAGGGTGGTAATAGCTGTGTCTATTGACAACGTGGCAGGCAGATGCATGTGTTATACACATCATACAGTACTGTTTTTCTTTCCTGGCTATTATATGCAATTATTGAAGGAAGCGCTCATAAACTCTTACATACATATAAATTCCATGAGAATTTGGGGGAGTATTCATTGGCAATATTAAAATTCTTTCAGTTATAAATAACACTTCATGACATGGGTATTCCTACTGTCAAAACCACATTATGCACTTGCATGAATATCTTCAGGTTGATTAGTAAGTTCTGTAAGTTTTGTACAGAACTGAACCATGGGCCATAGACAGTGTAATAACTATGTTCCCAGAAACCAGCAGAGATAAGAAAGTTTACTCTTGGCATTTATCCTTTCAAACTCTGTTATTTGTCAGGAATCCTACTCTGAATTCCATCAAGTAAGCCACATGTAGCCCTGAGTAACAAACTGATTCATTTCAGTATATAGCTCAACACTCATTAAAAATACATTAAAAGTCTAAAGAAGCTAAATCTAAAGTGAATAAAAGTGTGATTTTTCTCAGACTACTACACTTTAGATGCATATTACCTTAATTTTAAACATAAAATCATCACAGCCTTTAAATGAGCTGCCCATGTAGATTTTCTATTGTTTCCCTGAATTTTTATTACAGTACGCAATTTGAGCCTAAATGACTCTCAAAACAAATCACATACCTCCTATGGCAGTTGTTTTTAATGAATTGGTCTTCACTGGTTTTCTACTTAAGACAAAATTCAACATTTTCTGAAGCACAGACTGATAGTACAAAAATACCCACTGGGGTAGAATTTTGATTGTAGACTTGCTTGTGTGCACTAAAGCATTCCCAACTTTCCTATAGAAACCAAACCATCAAAACACATTTATTAAGCACAAACAACATACATAGCAGAAGCTATACTTGATAGTGTTAAATTTAACAGCTAAGCTTGCAAATGCTACTTTACTAAATCAGATGGATACTAGAACTATCAGTTGCTTGGAGAAATTTTATTCCAATTTCCTTTTTGACGCAGAATGCAAAAGAGGAATTTTTTATAGGCTCTGCTGCAGCCAAGCTGATGGCTAAAGCACTCCCATTTTGATCTGTTTAACAAATGCATATTAATTAAAAATATGGTAATTCCTACATACTTTTGTAGAAGCTATTAAAAAGATAGGCCATGGGGAAGTTCTTTTTGATTCCCCCTAGCTCTACTAGTAGAAAAAAAGCTTTCTATTATTATTTCCTGAAGCATTAAAAACCTGTAGACTATATGTGTACACAGACATAAGATTTGAAAGTGTGTTTATTTGTGCATGTCCATATCCATGAGTTTACAAAATTAGTTGAATGGGTATTTTTTAGTACAAATTTTAACAGTCTTCATAAGCAAAACATTTTGGAGTTATTCTGCTTACAGGCTAAAAAAATGTTTACCAAAATGAAGTTGTTCCTTGATGTGTAGATGATATGGCATCTTTTACTGAACAAAATGCATCTATGTAGAAAGCAACCATGAGTCTGTACCCTCACTACTAATCTGTTCATATAGATACTGTCCCATGAGAATACAGCCTCTGCTTTTTGCCAGGCTTGCCATTTTCTCTTCAAATCTCCACAGAATTTGCAAACACTGTTCAAAGAGCAAATGCTAATGCAGCTCATTTACACTGATACTCTTCTCTGTGTATGGGAGGTGATACTTGCAAATATAGCAGGAACTCTGGCAACTATTTTGGCTATATGGTCAGGAAAATATTTACAGTCCACGACCAGCATGGTCCATTCTTATTCAATTTTTATATTTTATGTTCTCATCAGGCTCCTAAAGGCTTCCTGCAAGCAATTTGAAGGGATGTCCAGAAATATTCACAGCCTGCTTTTTCTACTCTGGAAACTTACATTTTCCCTACACTTTCTTTCTTGAACAATTGACAGATTAGCCAGTAGTTGATACATTAGCTAGCAAAAGAGACACCTGAAAGCACCCCTTACCAGTACTGTGTAGGAAGATTGCTATTCACTGGTTTCTATTGCAAAGGGAACAGATTAAAAAATAAATCACCACAACCGTATCTGTGTGGTTGCATTTGTAGATATTCTCCTACTCTTCACAGCTGATGCCAGAGTTGAGCCCTGACAACATATCAAAAATGGAAAAAAAAATTTACAAACTTTCATATAGAAGCACTTTGGGAGAATTCATGTTTGATATTTACATTCTCTCACTGCAAGCCCTTCAAGACTTGATGATGACACTGTCCACTAATGAATGACATGAGGTCAGTGCAGGAAAAAGTAAAAATGAAATGATTTAATGTCTAAAATACAAAGAATAAGAAATACTGGAACACTGTCTGAAGAAATGGAAGGAGGTATAAACTGCAAGGGAATAAACAGTAGAGAGAGGCGGTGAGACAATAAATTGTTGAATTGGCAAATTGATGCAGAGCACCTAGTAACCCAGAACAGTCTGTACTGGGTCTGATACCAGCACAGATAATGCCCCTGTATAATGCAGTGTATAGTACATACCAGATCCCTGCATGGTATGAAGTACAAGCCCAAGAGTTACGTTTTATAAAAAAGTGCTATTCCGGGATCTCATTAAGGTATTGAGTGAGATCTTTTCAAACCACCGGTGATGCAGTCTGCCTACAGTTGTGACTGCAGACAGCAGAGTTCCATTAGGTGTAAATACTCTTGTCACCAGCTAAGGCAAAAAATTCCTCCTTTATGTTACATATTTGTAAATGTCCAAATATGCAGTCTAGACAACAAAACAGTGAGCATATGCACCAAATAACCATAGTAACTGTTGTTACCCTGCTTTATGCTTAGGCAGTTCAGTTTTCTCTAGTGGTGCACTCAGGTTTTGCTGTAAGATTTCTTACACATTGCTGCACTTCTTTGTTAGGCTGTTAAGAAAGGTTATGGTTTTCATGAACTTCATGATCACTGAACCACTTGCTGGTGTCCAACCAATTGTAAATGAAAGTGAAACCTGCATCCATGCCAAAACATTTTATTGAAATAGGAAAACACAGCAAGCAGTCTACAAAATCCACTGAAATATACCCCATGACCCCAAACTAGGTAGCATAGAAAGCTACTTTTAAATCAATACTTAATTCGGCAGAAAAATCAATTTCCCTCCCTCTGCAATCCATAAAATTCATCAGGAAAAAATTACCCCTCGCATATTAGCAGCCCTTTCACCCTACAGGTTTAGAAATTAATTAAAATAGGCAATTTCAAGCCCTGTAACAGGTTGGGACAACATGCTATAAGGTATTTTGCAACCTGTGAATTAAAACATGGATTAGACGTGATTTGAACACCTACAGCTTTCCTAATTTCCCTAGCTTCCCTTTGGTAAAGGCAAACACTGCTTTTCTAGCTACAGCTGTCCACAGTCTCAAGCAGTATCCAGGTCTCATCCCCAGAAAACGCTCACCTTTTTGCAGAAACTGTGCAGGACACAAACAATCCTACATAACAAAACCTGTTCTGTCAGCATCCAAATAATTTCTCTTAAGGCAGTGACAACTTGCCTTTATTCTTCCACATGGGTATTCCAGCCCTGCTGTGAAACAGTTAAAGAGTTTTACTGCATGGCACACACAGAGTTCACAGATTCCTACCAGTAAGTGTGTGCCCTTGGGTATGGATGTTCCACATTTGACTGTCTGGCCAATCTCTTAATCTGTGAATTTTCCATTACACTCTGGATAGCTTGCTGTTAAACATGTTTTTAAATATAATGGCTTGCTGTTAAATATATTTGTAAATACAATGGACAGAATAGTATTGTTCTAGCCAAGATTCTGCTTCATATTTCATAAATTTTAGTGTTTCTTTTTAGAATGCTTGCCTGCAAAATAGACTGAATTGCTTAGCACACACATGACAGAGCCTGCTTTTCATTACATCACTGTTTTGCTGCTATTCTAACCTCCATTTCTTTTCCCCAAGTAACTCTCTACTTTTTTTTTTTCAGACTGTTAGACATTTCTTTCCCGAATTTAGATTGTCTATACTTTTTAAAGGCTTCAAAGTCTTTGTGGGGATATAGCCACATATTATCAAAGAGGTCCAGCCCCTGAGAGGTTGTTTTCTTCCACTGTATCCCACAGCTCAGATCTTTCCACTTTTTATATTCACAGCCCTATATTGTCTCTGACAGAAGTTCAATAAAATTGTCTTTCTACCTACAATATCAGGGTTCTCGACGTTGCTGGAACTGAGTGTTATAGACCTACAGTCTGCCTCTGCTGAGAAACCTGAACTCCCCTGTCTGCCTTATTATACAGTAGGCCGCCGGCAAAAGGTAGCAGTACATCTCTTGTAAATTGATGCATCACTTCTACTGTTTTCAGCCAATTAATTTATGTCATAATTCCTGAATGTTTCCCTTTTACACAGAGTCAAACGGTTAGATATCAAAGAGGTGGAGCATTACTGTTACTATTACTCCCCTTGGTATTACCTCTCTTGCTATAAATCTTTTTAAAGTGGGTTGCTTCAGTACTTTTTCTTTTTATTCCTACATGATATTATTTAAGGTCTTCCCTCTTTTAGGCACTTCTTTTCAGTTTTTAGCTTTAACTACATGTCAGAGTTCTCACGCAGTGTTAAAATGCGGCACCCTGGCTTCCCACAGCAAAGACTGTTTTAAAACTTTATTCTTTTGCTCCTAACCACATCCAAGTTCTGCTATGTAGAGCAGAGGTGCATGCAATTTGAAAATTAAAAAGGCAAACTGATATTTACATGGATAGATTGATGATGCAGCAATAGATAGAGCTCATGTATTTGCTGAAGACAGTCCAACCACTAAATTTGATCCAACCTAGCCAAAATATACCCTATCATGCTTGCATCCAGGTTCCCTCCCATTACATTAAAGTGATTTTTTTAATGAATGGGAATTCCACAGCTGTATGCAATGATGGAACTCAGTGACCTAGGACATAATTTACAATTCTAATATGCTATTCTTCATTCTTTATTTTTATCCTTCTTTTGTTTTCTAGACTTGAACATTGTTAATTTGATTTTAGTCTTTCATTAGCCTTCCTCCACTCACTGCTATATTTACTGCTTAACAATATTCTTTTTCTTTTTAGTTTTACATTTGGAGACAAGCAGACATGACCAGAGGAAAGGAATGAGGAACAGTGAAGGACTGGGACAGAATCATAGACTTAGAGGGACTTGTGCATCAGGACTCATACTCTGTGGTGTCACCATAAGACTCAGTTTATGATCTTGTTTCCCATTCTTCAGTCACCTACGGTGGGACTATTTTAGTGAGTTTGTTGCAGTTTTACTGCCCTCATGCACTATTTTTGGGGATGCTGTGTGTGCTGTGTCTTTCACATACAGATTAAGTTATTATCCAGGCAATTTATGTGGATATGAACCTCAAGTTCTATAGTTGACACAAAAATAATTACAAAGTAATATGCACGTGATGAAATGTCTTTCAGTCCACTGTTTACAGTTACCTGAAAAAGAGGCTATGACCCATCAAAAGCAGACTAGAGCAACTGTATTATCGGGGAGAAAAAGTGAAAGTGTGAGAGCTCACCTGACTCACAGTAGTTTACTGAAGTTGTAAGACTAATAGTGTGAATAAGAAAAGATGTATTTGGCCCAATACTATTTCAGTCTAAGTTAGAAGAGTATCCTATCCATGAAAACATAAATGCTCCCTGCTTCATTGCTGTAATAGTGGTTTCATTCCTGACATGTATCAGCATGAGCTCAGATATGTTACTCGGGAAAAATTAGTAAGAAAAAAACCTCCATTCAGCTCTGCTAGCTATAATGAGTTTGTGTTTGTCAAATGGTTTAATGGTTAAATGAAAAGTTAATGATAAACAACCTTTCTGAACGGCTGGATACACCATCCATGAGCTGGGTGTGACATCCATCTTTAGCGAATAATGCTTTGGGAGGTAATCTGTGTGGATGAGAAAATGAAAATACTATTTCATTGTTAACAAGCACGGCTGCAATGAGGAAATGCAAAACCACTTAAAATTGCTCTTTAACTGTGATAAGGTAACTTGTTTGGTTTTTAAATGTTTTCACTTGAATGCCATCAACTATTTAGGCTTAAGGATAAGTTCTCAAGAGTTATGCCTTATGCGACATTTTTTTAAACTTAATTGCAAAAACATTACTGGTTGTTCTGCATTAAGCAGACCACTGCTGAAAAGCTTAGCTCAAATCTAGCTTTTTATGCATCCTGGGGAAGATAGGAGAACGGCAGCACCCTCAAATGGTGCACACCATGATAGATACAGGGAGGAATGTTTGGAAGCCTAGAAGGAATGTCCTTTGAAATCAGCCTGCCTCCCTCTACTCTTTTCTATTTTGCAGTTCACTCCCCTCCCCTCCGTATTTGTGAGGACAGTGTGTTGGGACTACTCCTTAGCTGTTCCCAAATTCCTGCATCTCAAGTGAGTTACCTAACAATAATTCATATTGCGTGCCTCTTCTTTCACACATCCACACACATATCCTTGTTACCCCATACTCCAAGAAAGCCAACTGCTGCTTGCTCTGCTATTTGCTCAAGAGACCTGTTCGATCTAAATTTTCCTAGGCTTACACATACATAGAAGGAAACTGAATGTGAAGACAGTGAATCTCTATACCTTTTCTCCTCACACTTGAAAGATCAGGTATCTTCTACCCTACAGATGACAGAAAAAAAATCAAGTCTTGGTGACTAACCCAGACTGTGCATTTGCACAGTGTTTTTCCATTTAGTAAATCTAAACAATAAAAAATATAGTAAAGAAGGTTCTGCACTATTATAGTATGCAGTGAAAGTGCTCCTCACAGCATTAAATGATAGCGTTGCATGCAATCACACACATTATCTGAAAGCTTATGTACCTGTTATATATAAACCTAATGCAGACAGCCATAATAGTTTGTATGAATAGGAAACACTGTGCTTACTGAACCAGTCATGAAACTAAAAATGAAATTATATTTCCTACATCACAATACCAAAGTCAGTATATAATATTCTGAAAGAACAAGCACTCAGTAATACCTAGGTTAATACTGGGTACCATACATTATTGCTCATCAAAAAGCTGCATCTTCAGATTCTTTATTGAAACACATTACATTACATAAACTGTCATGACAAAGACAAAACTGTTCAATTTCAGATTTTTCTAGCACCTCAATTTTTATGAAAATGCAGATTTTTTTGTAATAGAAGTATAATTTACTTGCTGGTTAAATTCCGATAAAGGAGTTGTTCCGTCCTGATTTTTTTAGAAACAAATTTAGGAGTGGAAGTTCTAAGCACTGACAGGAGCATTCTTTTGTTCCCAATCACATCCTGGACCAGAAGATGGGGATTTGAGTGTTTTGTTTATCCAACTATTTCATCATAAACCACTGAATAAACAATGTTCAGCATAACTAATGCCTGCATATAATGCTAAACTTTGCATGCTTCAATAGAAGTGAATTTAACATGAACTGTTGTAAAATTGCAAGGGTTTCTCATTTGCTGCTCAATTTTCACAATTCTTTTTTTCAAACCATCATTGTTAATCGTTAATTTGCATGAACTATTTAAAGTCAACTCTCCATGCACTCTGGTGCATTATCCAGAGCGTGCATTAACCAGAAGCATACTGAAATGGTCACTGGGCTCACGGGGAGGCCGTATCTGCAAAGACCAGGCCATTTGACTCTTGAGCTTGCTTCAGATTGTGGACCGCTACACCTGTGTCTGCACCAGCCCCTAAGGCATTCCTGAAGAACAGAATGAGGTATTTTCACAAATCTGGCTTCTGGGACTCCCTTTCATGAAACCACAGCTCAGACTGGGAACTCCTAGGTTAGATTTTATGTCCACGTGATGGAAGAATCATTCCCTTATCGGGACTCTGCTCTTAAGCACTGTCCCCCAGCTGGGCCTGGATTCACTGTCTCAGTAGTGGCATTAACGAACAGGTTTTACCTGTGGATGAAGCATTTTGTGGAGTTCAGGTTAAAAGGGCCCATGAAGAGCCAGCTGGATCCCAGCAGGGCTTATCAGCTTGGGTTAGTTTACTATTTCCTATTAAAGGAAAAAAAAAAAAAAAAAAGTCCTTTTAGTCATGAAAAAAATCCAAAGCCAGAAGGCGCACCTGTCAAGGCAGTACCTCTGGCAGGCAACGACCCGCAGTTCAAGGCTGCCACCTCACACTACCCAGCACATCGTTGCCCCCCTTGTTGCCAGCCCCTGCCTTCCCCGGGCCGTACCCACGCAGCCGCCTCCTGCTCTACCCACCCGCGCTGGCCCGCGGCCCCGCACGCACCCGCGCTCGGCACCGCGACCCCCCCCCCCCGGCCCCAGTCCCCCCCCCCCCGCGCCTCCCCCGCAGCCTGCCCCGCGGCCCGCCGCCGGCCGCCACGCCCGGCCTCTCTCCTCCCCCCGCAGGGGTGGGCGCCGCGGGGGCGGCCGAGCTTCCGCCCGGGGAGCGGGGCAGGGCGGAGACAGCGGCCGCCGTCAGGGCAAGCGGCGCGGTTAAGATGGCGGCTCCCCTGACTGGGCAGGCGGGGGCTGTGCTGCGGGACCTGGCCCTGAGATCCGCCCGCCTGCGGGGCATCTTCCCGGTGAGTGAGCCCGGCCCCGGCCGCCGCATCTCGCCGGCTCTGCTCGTGGCCCAGGCGCCGAGGGAGGGCGGTGGCACCTGGCGCCCCGGGGAGCCTCTCCTCAGAAGCCGCCCTGCTCCCCCTCCCCTCAGCCGCCGCTTCCCGCCCCCTGAAGCCGCCTTTCCCCCGCGGCCGGCGGGGCGCTCCCCGCCCAGCCTCTCCCGGTACGCGCCCGTTGCTCGCAGCTGCAGGGAGGTCTTTCGCTTTCCGCCTCGGCGGGGCTCGGGCTGCTGCTCGTGTTCCGTCGGCTGGAGGATGCGTTAAGCCTGAAGCCGCGCCGTGCTCTTAGCGGTAGAAACAAACAGACCCAGCGGCCCTCGCCCGATCGCGCCCGGCGCTTCGTGGGGTCGGGGCAAAGGTCTGGCTGCGGCCCCAGCCGGCGCCCACCGGGTCAGGGCTGACCGGAGCAAAGCGTGACCTGAAGCACCAGCTCTGAAAACCTCCCTGCCCCTAAAACTGAAAGTACTCTCTTGATTATTTTAATAGCAGAAATAGGCGACACCTTGCACAAAGTACTATCATTTACCGAAGCACGTTTTGGGTGGCAGTGTCGGGTTGGCTTTGGCTTTGTGCTGGTGGAGGAGGTCAGGCTGGAGTGAGGGTGCCCAGTTGCGCTTGCCTGGAAGGGCTGGTCGTTGGCCTGGAATCTCAGAAGTGTGATGGGAAAGAGTAAGTGGGCCTCCTTGAAGGGCTTGCGTTGAGGAGCTCTCTTGAGGTGTAGCGGGAGTTCTTTATTCACCTCGACAGCAGAAATGCTGCAGGTAAGATGAGATATGCGCACTTTAGACATCTCTGGTGCCTTTGGCAACCAGCCTTTTTATTTTGTCGTCTTATCAGATCAGCGACTGCACGGGAATCTACTCTGGTCCACGCTTCTGGGCATAAGTATTTTCCCAGAAGCGAAAGCCTCCAGAGTGAACAGAGCTTGTTTCTAGCTGGTTCTGCTCCGCAGGTGGTGCTGCTGCTGCGGGTGCTCGTGGCTGCCAGTGTACGGCTGCGCGGGACGGCTGTCGGATAAAGCATGGTGTTGGTGCTGGACATAACTTGCATTGTACGTCTACTTTTGTGTGATTTATCTGTTAACCTGAAGGAAGTTAGCTTGGTTTTAAATCTGAAGTCTTTTGTGCCCAAGTTTCCTTTTTTTAAATGATGGGTATAGTATGTAGCAGTTGGGTGCAACTGATTAATTGATTTAGTGTATGTCTGTTTCACGTATACACACACACACAGAGGGGCAGAGAGTGTATATGTGTGTGTATATACATACACATAAATGTGTATATACATATTTAAATCTATTTGTGTTGGTGAGCAATCCTGTCTGTCCCAACAGTGTTTGGTGCGTATGTGTTACGTGGCTGAAGACGCGTTCCTGCCATCGTGACTTACGTGACTCTGATCCTACAATAAGGAACTTGGAAGGAACCTCCCTGTTTTTGTGTGCGCCCCTACTGTTTCTGTAGGGCTCTGATCTGGAGGGCTTTTGTAGAGCTTGGGTATGTAGCGCTGTTTGGACAGAGTCATCTCGGAATGAGGTGTAGAAGGTGCTTTGGATGAGCTCGGTTTCAAGCCCAGTCTTTATCTGCAGTGGGGATTTGAGGTAGAGGTGGAAATTAGGAGCTCATGCTCTATTCTGTCATCTCTCAAAGCCTGGAGTGATCCTCTAAGTTACCCCGCTGAAATCACTGGATATCAGCTCAGGTTCTCAAGAGTATTCTTGGGATATTAAGGTGGCCAACTTTTTAGAAAAACTTTTCTGTGTGTTACTTATGAAATAGAGGTATTGGATTTGTATTATAAATCACATTTTATTATTGTGTTTTTGAACTCTGACAGATAATGAGAGCATCTCCCAAGATCCGTGCTTTCCAAGTAGACTATTTTCAAGAACCATGTCAATACTGTATAAGAACAAATAAAGTTCTTCAAGTAAAACACTTTGCTGTAGAAAGGTCTTTGTTTTTGCAATGTTATTTGTAGAACTCCCATCTAAATAATATCCAAACCTTCCGCTGTCTCAGACTTTTAGGCTACAAATAAGTTCATTAGCCAGAGTCAGGATTTCTGTCCTAAGCTGTCTGAGAGTGAGAGTCCTTCCACTGAAAGACTTTCTCTCATTTGTGTCATTCACTACTTGGCTCAGACCAGATGTTACACTGTTACTTTTATTTATTTATTTACATAAACTAGCAAACCTTGTCCTCTTCTCAAAGCCTATCACATTGTTCTTTTCACAGATAAGGGTCTTCCATATGGTAAGGATATAATGAAGAAATATCAACCTTAAACTTTGTTCTGGTAGCCCTGTGTGAGTACATACTTAGTGAAGTTTAAAATCTTCGTGACTTACTGTTGAAGTGGTGTTTGTATGCTTTCTGTCTGTTGCAAAATTTCTTTTTATTTCAGAACTGTTGATGTTCATAGCTGTGTTGAAACAAGTTTTTTGAGAAGTTTGGTCGTATACTGTCATAAGCTACACAAAAACATTTTTCTGTGTAACTTCATTTTAAGGGTGGAAAAAATGGTACTTGATCCTATCACATGAAAATATTTTATTGTCCTTCTGCTTTCCCTTTGGCCCTTTACCTTTTTATAACAGTTGAATGTTTTTTACTCTTTTCATATTCTTGATGATAGATTCAGTTCTTTGTGCTTTTGGAGTTTAAATCTGACCAAGTGTTTCAAGAAGATAAAAGATAGATTTCAGTTGTCTGCAGCGCATATGGACAAGCGTATTTAGACCTGCTCTTACTGGAGCAATATGTGTAAAGAGCTGTGACAAATGCTTCAGGGACCACTCTGTAGCAGAATTCAATCTTGTTGGCTAGCAACAAATAGGCTCCATTGAAGGCTGTTTATTTGAATGGGAGTTGGATTGGGCCCTTTGGGAGAATGCTGTGTTTTCAAAATAGCTTCAGATGCAGTGAATTTCAGTGATGAATATAAATAAGGAACAATTAAATCAAAATCATAAAAAAAAAAATTGCGTAAGGTAACTTACGCAACAGTTTTCTAATGCAGTGAGCAGATTGGCTGGTGCATTGTGCGAGCCTACCCTAGCCTTCAGAATGGTCTTCAGTCCTGCCATAACATTTCAAAATTTCATGCATGTTGAAAATATTTTAAAAAAAAAAAAGGGGGGGAGGAAAAAAGATGGAATTAAATAATACTCCTGTTATAAAATCTGATGAATGCTATGTATGTTAAAAATAGGGGCTTGAATACCTGTAAAGCCTCATTAATACTGAACAGGGAAAGTTCTCTCTTTGTTAAGCTATCAGCTGTGAGTTTAATGATCTTCCATGCAACAAAAAACATTACTGAAAGTAATTTTAAATTCATGACTTCAGAAGTGACTTCAATGCCAAATTTTTTTTTTTTTTTTTTTTCTTGGCTTTGTGTTGAGTTCTTGAAAGTTTCTTGAAGGTTTGGACTAGTCCCATATTTGGCTTTTCCTGGTTGACAGTTTTGGTATAATAATTTTTACATTTAGAAGCAGGAAATACATGAGTATTTTTCTACAGGTACCTAAACCAAATGACTAGTGAGCCCTCTTCAAAGTCTGGGCAAAACTGAAATGCCAAAGTGGAGCAGATGTGTTTTCGAGATGAAAGAAGGAAATGAAAACATAATCTTGGACTGTAATTTTAAAAAAAATAGTTTTCAAATTATTTTTTCAGTTATTTTTATACTGGTGGAACTTTTGCCTTGGGAGGAATCTGACAGAGATATTCACAGCTTTGTCTTGATGTAGAAAAGCTGCACTTTGCTGCATTTATTTACCTTTCTTTGTACCTCATGTAGGTATAATCAGAGGATAGGGCTAATTAGGTAATAAGAGACAGCCTTGAGGTTGAGAATTAGCTGGGACACCTGTGGTCTTAAACTTGGTCACGAATAAGTAAACCCTTCCTCCTGGCCCTCATCTGAGCTCTCAACCAGTTTACCTAAAGAGAATCCTGACCTTGCTTGGGTATATTTAGGTTTGATTAAATTTTTTGCTATAAAAGAAAGTGTTTTTTCATTTGTCTGCCTCCTGAGGCACTAGATAAAGTGTCAATAGACAAACCCTGTGTTTTCTTTACAGGTATCTGAGTAATTGTCTGTTTCCTCCTGTTTTTCTCTGGAATATTTTCAGTGCATGTGGCAATTTTTTTTTTTTAACTTTCATTTGGTCTTTCAGGCTGATGACTGCCAACAAGGGTGCTATGAAGAATGAGTGAAGATATTGAGATTCTTTTGGGAATACAGAAAAGTGAGATGACGGTTTAGAAACACTTGGGGTTTGGTTGTTTCTTAGATCATTTCTCTACTATATTTTCCTGTCTCTTGTTTGGAAGGTTCATTTTCAGCAAAAATTTGAAATATATTAATTTATTTCTTAAATGTATGATTCTCTTAGCTGCCTGGTGGAAAAAGACCTGGGGGTACTGATTGACAGCCGGCTGAATATGAGCCAGCAGTGTGCCCAGGTGGCCAAGAAGGCCAATGGCATCCTGGCCTGTATCAGGAATAGTGTGACCAGCAGGAGTAGGGAAGTGATCGTGCCCCTGTACTCGGTGCTGGTGAGGTCGCACCTCGAATACTGTGTTCAGTTTTGGGCCCCTCACTACAAGAAAGATGTTGCCTTGCTGGAGCATGTCCAGAGGAGAGCAACCAAGCTGGTGAGGGGTCTGGAACACAAGGCATACGAGGAGCGGCTGAGAGAACTGGGGGTGTTTAGTCTGGAGAAGAGGAGGCTGAGGGGAGACCTGATCGCCCTCTACAACTGCCTGAGAGGAGGGGGGAGTGAGGTGGGGGTCAGCCTCTGCTCCCTGGTAACAGATGATAGGACGAGGGGGAATGGCTTGAAGCTGCGCCAGGGCAGGTTTAGGCTAGACATTAGGAAAAACTTCTTCACCGAGAGGGTTGTCAGGCTCTGGAATGGGCTGCCCAGGGAGGTGGTGGAGTCCTCATCCCTGGATGTCTTTAAAAGAAGGATAGATGAGGTGCTTAGGGACAGGGTTTAGTGGTGGGATGGCAGTGCTAGGTTAACGGTTGGACTCGATGGTCTTAAAGGTCTTTTCCAACCGAGGTGATTCTATGATTCTCCTCCTTCCCATTTTGGGGACTCACTCACAGGTACAGTTCTAGGATTACTCAACCCCAACTGATACATTTTTTGTTGCTGTTGACCACACCTATAACGCGTCGTTCAGCTCATTATTGCCTCGGCCAGTCCAATTTTTCTGTGCATGTTTGAGACTCTATTCTGCAGGTTTGAGCATATCCAGAAAATTTCTTTCTTTAATACTCTCTGCTGAGAAAGCCAATTTCTAGCCATCTGTGAATCAGTTAGCTGTATACTCATCTCTTCCCTGCTCCATAGCATTTTAATAAAACACGGGACGTAGAAATCATGTTATCTGTGCAACTGATTATGACAGTAACTTTGGAACTGGTAATTAAACATTGATCCATAATTAATAGCTGGCTAGTGATCTTATTTTAACTAGATAACAGAGCAGGAGTAAGTGTGAAACTAAGAGAAGTTAAGATTGACTATTGTGAAAAATTCCTTAATAGTGGAGGTATGTGCTGCTGAATAGAGGCTGTTCAAGTCTCTGTTGCGTGATTGATGGTTAAAACAGATTCTAAACTGTAGGCTGAAGCCCTCCTTTAATATGGCAATGGAAATAAGAAAATAAGAATCCAAGATTGGTGAGTTTTTTGTGGTATGGGGTTTTTTTTGTTTGTGACATTATGCTGATGGTGATGTTCTTGTATAATTAGTGGCTAAATGTTGACTGTGAAGGAATTGAAAAATAGCAAGTATTTATACTTATTTGTTGGAACACTGTTTTAACTGTTTTTCATTTAAATGGCTGAGATTAAAATAGTCTAAAGTAATGCCATAAATTTCGGGAATAGAGGAACTGATATTTAGAGCTTGCTTTAAACATGATGCGATATGTTATGTGAGAGAACAGCTGGAATGCATGGAGCTCCATCTAGGGAGGGTTGATGACCCAGCTGAGAGCCTGTGGGTCAGGATAAGCAGATAGACCTACATTATTGACAGTGTTATTGTACATGTCTGCTATGGGCAGCTTGGTCAGCAAGAATCAAATGAAGCTTCAAACAACTGGAAGAAGCCTCACGTTAGCAGGCCCTTGTCCTCATGGGGGCTTCATTTACTCCAGTATCTGCTGGAGTGACAGTGCAGCAGGGCACAAGTAATCCAGGAGGCTTCTGGAGAGCATTGATAACAACTTCTTAATGCAGATGACTGAGGAGCCAACAACAGGAGACACTACTGGACCTCTTGCATACAAACAAGGAAGAACTAGCTGGTTGGGGATGCAAAGATCTGGGCAGTCTGAATTTATGAAGGGGAAATGCTTGGCCAACCTGATAGCCTTTCTTGGTGCGATGACTGGCTTTATAGTTGAGGGAGGAGCAGTGGATGTTGTTTATCTTGATGGGTACAGCATGGGCTGTAATAAGGTACTAGGAGCGAGGCTGGGAATAGTTCCAGTTTCCTTAATCAGTGAAGTAATGTAATCATCCTTTGGGCTTGGAAGTTCTGTTCCATTGAATAAAAATCCTTTTCCTTCCTCTTCCTCCATACAGTCAGGCCATATGTTTTAATAAGTTTGTCAGTGCCTTTCAGAACCATGCATACTCTGACTGGAGTTTTTTTAAGGCTATGTTTAATTTACCTGTGATCTATGTTACAACTATTATGCATTTGGATTTTGGGAGCTGCACAGAGCTTTTTATGTCAGGCATCAACCAAGGGTGGAAAAACCCTGGTGCATAACCTGTCTACTTGGGATTTTTCCCACGTCCTCGCAGTTATTACTTCTATGTGTAGTGCTAATGGAGAGGTTATTTTGGTCAGTACATTTTCAAAATCTTCTAGCTGCCCGATAGTCTATCCAAGATGACAAAACCATGGCAGACAGAGGTGTCAGCGTGTCAGATGGGGGAGCGAGGAGTTTTGAGTTCTCTGCAGTCCTGTAGCCTGTTACAGATTATGGATTGTAATGTCTGGTCATTTTTCAGTATTTTCTTCCACTGGTGTAGAGATGTCTCGCCCCATGCCACATTGGTAGCATCTGTTAAGAGTGAAATAAAATGAGATTTTATGATTAAAAAGCAAAATACATGTTTTTAAGTCCCTAATGTCAGTAATACATCTTATTCCTTTGAAGGTCTAGTAACGCAGATATTCTGAAGAACCATCCATCACAGCCAGTTGTCTAGGATATTTTTTAGACCATTCCTATAGCAGTGGGAGATTTGAGGTGGAGGTGGGCTCTCTTGCTTGGTGTTTGTCACAGAGCTGCCCAGGGCCAGGAGGAGCACTTGGGAGTTTCTGACCCTGCAGAGCTGGCACTTTCCTCCTTGTCCCCCCTGGTGCGGGAGGTTGGCTGCGGTGTTTCTGGCTGGTTAAAGGTTGGATTTTTGCCACCAAATGTAACGCTTTGTTCCTTACTTTGCTGTCTATTATGAGCAGCCATTTTGTGTTGGCATTGGCTTTGCTGGTGACCTCAGTCACATAGTGCCTGATTAAAAACACTGCCTACCTGCCAGCTGATAACATTAAAGAGCTACTTGATGAACATGCTTCTGATGAAGGATTGCTCTCCCATGTTCCCCTTGCTCGCTGATTAGCTTTTACCATACACCTAGCTTCCACATGTCTGTAAGTCTCAAACATTCCTAATGGCCGAGCGCAGATGGTGAACACTATGTTTCTAGGAAGGAAGCAATTGGAGATTGTTTTGTTTTAGGGATGAGTTGAAATAGACTTCCATTTGCCTGGAAAGCTTAATCAGTGGTGTTAGAAATGTAGAAATCCACTTTAAGGTCGGAGTCTTTGATGAAGAGATGCTGCTGCTCGCAGTGTCCTAGGCTTGCTTTGAGATTTGAGAATGGCAGCAGGGGGAATTTCCAATGTGAATAATGGAGAAATATTAATAAAGAAATGACCTGCAAAGGAAGGAAAAACATTCATAACTTTTGGCTTCCTATTAAAAGCATACATTCATGGATTATTCTGTGGCAGTTTCTGGTTTCTCCCCAGCTCTGTCCAAGCAGCCAGAAGGCTGTCTTCCTCTTGTGGGTTTGTTCCTGTCCTGGTTTCAGCTGAGATAGTTAATTTTCTTCTTACTACCTGGCATAGTGCTGTGTTTTGGATTTAGCATGAGAATAATGTGATAACACACTGAAGTTTTAGTTGTTGCTAAGCAGTGTTTATACTAAGTCAAGGACTTTTTAGCTTTCCATACTCTGCCAGCGAGGGGGTGCACAAGAAGCTGTGAGGGAGTATAGCCAGGGCAGCTGACCCAAACTGGCCAAAGGGGTATTCCGTACCATATGATGACATGCTCAGTATATAAGCTTCGGGGGACATTTGGAGTGATGGTGTTTGTCTTCCCAAGTCGCCATAATGCGTGATGGAGCCCTGCTTTCCTGGAGATGGCTGAGCACCTGCCTGCCCATGGGAAGGAGGGAATGAATTCCTTCCAGGATACAAACTGTTACAGTCCGTTCTGCACTAGTTTGGTAAACCAGCTATGACTTAGGCATGCTGTAGAACTCTTTTTGTAGATACTTTTTTATATTTCTTTATTCTACTGCTGTGGGCATTTGCATCTTTATTGCTTGGGAGTGCTATGCTGCTTAGTGCTCAAAGTCATAATCTTCTGTGATGACATAATTAGGTAGCATGGAAATTATCATGATTTGACTTCAAGTATTAAAGAGCCGGAACAAAAAACCTGTGATTATGTTTCATGTTTGCTTCTCTGTGATGAGAAATGTAGCTCAAACTGTCTAAATTGGCACTTTATTAGTGTTTTCTTAAAATACCAGTGACTCCTAACACTTGAAAAAGTATTCTTCCAGGGTATGGTAGGCATGAAACGCTTCTTTGACAGATACCATTGCTTGAGATGGGAATTTAGAAGCATTTTTGATTAACCTGTTGACCATGCTTTGAGTTTTCTGATGATTCAGGAAACTTAATTAGGATGAAGCGTACAAAAAATTGATAGTGGGGATACTCTGAAAAGCATATTCTTTGTATCTCATGGTTGGTGGTAAAATAGTTTTAGAATTTTTTTTCCTAGTTATATTTAATATTTAAAGAAATTCTTTACAGTGGCGTAAAAGTATAATTTTAACCTTGTTTAAAAATTAGGAAATTAAACACTTTATAGGATGAGAACAAAAATATTAAATTTCCCCTCAAGATATTTAAAATAAAGAGTATTTCTGATTTTTGTGGAGAAGATAGCTCATTTCACTTTATGAATGCATATGTCCATATCACCAACAATCTTCTTTCATTTGCAAAGGCAGGGAATGTATTATAGTATTTTCTGCAACTGATTATGCAGTTGTGTATGGTAGTAAGTTTATTTTCATCAGATACTTCAAAGCCATTACTTTTTAGGTCAGGAAAGTGTGCTTTTCCTAAAGCTTTGAAGTTTTAAATAAGCAAAATGAACATAATTTGACTAAAATTAATTACTAATGCAAAGCAGAGCTACTGATGGCTAGCATGTTGACAAAAGCAGAAATTGAACCTGTGAATTCACATTCTTGTTTCTTTTACCCAAGCAAAGGCTCTGCAAATTGATTGCAGAAGTATAAAGCTTCTGTAGACACACTTACTACTTGGGCACATGTGGATGTACAATGTGTATTTTTAATACTGTTTTATCCTGCTGAAGTTTGGTTGAAGAATGCGAGAAAAGAAATGTTTTGCAAATGTTTTCCGTGGTAGGTGGGGAGGGCATGTTCCCTACCTAGTGCAAAATTGTTTGCCCCTTCGAGTGGACTAGCAGCTTTTTTGGGGAGGCTGGTTTGTTTCGTGGACATACTGTTTGTTATATGACCATAGGCATGTTGTTAAAAATAGAAAGTTTTCACATCATATCATAGAATGAGGAACCTGCCATGTTTCGGCTCAATATTCAGAACTTGCTGATGATTCACTACTCAGGTGGATGTTAGTGGGATTGGAGTATACTCAGCTCTGCTCAGTCAGCCTTTAAATGCTAAGCAGAATGCATCAGAGAACTTCTCAGTGTCAAAAGTGTGCTGTCACTTAATTTGCAGCAATTTCTGTTCTGGTGTTTGCATGTACTGCCATGAGTGGAGGTGCGGGAAGCAGCTTGTCAGGCTATGTCCTGCTTAATTTGGAGGTCAGTCTGTAGAAGCCTGACCGAAACAACTGCCAAACAATAGGCTGGCAAGGTATGGGAAATGGAGTAGTGAGGTCAGGGTCTTACTGTTCAAGAGGACATTCTTTTCCACCATCTCCTCTTATTTTGAGGACTATAGTCCTCACAAAACCGTATCTGCAGACACCCAGAAAGATCATCCAGGTGGTAGCTGCTAGGATCTGCCTTGTAGTGCACAAGGATGTGGGCTCAGATTCTGTGTTTTTGAGATTAGGAGAATAAGGATGACAGAAGGAGCTCAAGTCTGACCCTGTGCATGTTGCTGGTAGTTTACAATGGAGCTTAGTGGGTGGGAGAGTGTATTTACAGAAGAGCTGTCAAAATCCTTGTGTGTAAGCAAGCTGTAAATAAGTCTATAAAGTATAATCATTACTGGAGACTTTAAATCTGCAATGAGTGAAGGACTTGCTTCAAGTTCATTCTTGTCTCTGCTTCCTTGCATGAGAAGTAAACAGAAGGATAAATCAGAAAGCTGAATTTATAAATGTGATTTAAAGGCACATTGGAACAGAATTGTGTAGTTTCTTTTTTTTTTTCTTGAGCTAATGACCCAAATAAGTTCTGCAGTGTAGGAACATCATAGTGTGCTGTGTATTTTCCAGGGGAGTGCAGAGGTTAAGCTTGGGATCAATCAGTTTGCAATCAGACTGATTATAAAAGGACGAGGAGGAGTACAAGATAAAATCAAAAGAACATAGTAGGACAGAAAGGCATGGAGGGAGATGTTTGGGAACCCTTGAAGTAAAAAGGTTTCTTGTAGTAGACAGCTAGCAGGGATGTTCAGGGGAACTATTAAGGGAAGCATTATGGTTTTGTTAAAATAACAGTTCAGAATTATCATCCCCACTGCCACCCTGAGTACATTTACTTGGAGACTGGCAAAGCTTTAAATAATCCTTACCATTTCATGTGCAATACTGCGAAATCTCCAAGATATAACTGAGATGTTTCTAAAACTTCGTGTTTGTCATGTACATATTGCTATGCCTTAGATAAAATGGAAAGGTTTCTGAATAGATACTGTTCCTTTTTTGAATCCAATCAATATGGCTTTGTAAGTCTAAGTTTTAGAATTGTGAATATGTGAATGATTTTGGTGTTGTCTTCTGGAGTCCTCTTCTGTTTGTGTGGCATTTGTAAAAGTGCAGAAAAATTATACTGTTTCATATTTGAGCCACTGTGGAAAGATTTAGAAGATGGGTTTTAATGAAAGAGATAAATAAGCAAAGAAAGCCTTGACAGCATCCAGCTACTTCAGAACTGATGGCTGTACTCCTGATGTTCCTCTTTCCCAGATGAGGGATTCCACCACTGAGAGAGGAAAGAAAACGCTGAATCAAAAATAAAGAAGGCTTTCAAAGTATCATTATATGTTTCCAAACAGAATATTGATTAATGTGTCATTACAGTTAAATTTATTTTTTTAGTGGCAGGGAATGTTGGTTTAGAGGTGGAAGAGGTAAATCCTCATGAGTATTTTACATACTTAATAATGAATTAATTTTGAGGTAGTGGGTAGTGAATGAAATGTTCAATCCCTCCAGTCATGATGGCATTTAAGTTTTGCTCTTAAAAAGCTTGCATAGAGCCATGTATTTTTAGATTCAGTTACCTTGCAAAGATGACAGTTCAGCTAGTGAATAAGTTTTGGGAAGGTTCATGCACTTCAGTGGGGAAACTGGGGGAGAGTGAGGGAGTTTGATTCGTGACTTTACTTTGGGGTCAGATCTAGTAGGCTTATTTCTTTAGTTAAATCATTCACTCTCCCAGGTTAATTTTAACATTCAGAGTAGGCTGTTTAGGTTGAGGCTGAAGCTGTTCTTTTTCTAAATGGTTTCTGCAGGACCTTGCTACTTTGAACTCTCCTGTATTACACATAAATGTCAGGCCTTCGTATTCTGACTAAAAGCACACTCTGCTGCAGTCTCTTGTATCTGACTCTGTATTTTCTCCTTAAAAAGTGGAAGTATGGCTTATATGGCCATATCATGTAGAGTGTATTTTATAGGTTTTTATTTGATATCAATTGCCGTTCATTTCAATGTTATTATTGAAATAAAACTCCTTTGGCAAGACATGAAATTTGAAGGGGAAAGTAATATTGTTTCTCATTTAAATTGTGTATGAATAAGTTATTACAAATTGACAGATATTGTTTGTAGTGATTATTTTCTTGAATGAAAAACCAATTTCTATTTCTTACCTAATTTAGAAACTTAAAATTCTTAAGATATAAAAAGATAAACTAGATGCAGCCCTAACACAAGCAAAGAGAAATTATGAGTTGAAAGTTTAATAGCTGCTTTTGTTTTCAGGGCTGTGTTGCACTGCACTAAATCTGCAGATGGACAGTCTTTTGCTGTACTATTCCTGTGGGTAGGTTAGAATTTATTAGTGATGACAACAACAAAAAGGTACAGTAGGTGGTTGTGTGGAAAATGCAATGTACTGTATTCTTCAGCATCCCTAATCGGAGTCCTTCAATCTCTGCCCTGGTGAGCTCAGTGGAGCTGGTGTATCATCTCAGAGTGTCTCAAACAGTCCCTACCTGTTAGAGCATCCTTGTGTTAGCGCATGCCCAATTCGGCATGTGACTCCACAAGGGTTTATAAAGCACTGATGCTTGTATGCCAGATGAACCTGCGTTCAGGGGGGTCAGAATCCTGAGGTGTAAGTAAGTAGCAGTATTAAACACCAGCCAGGCAGGTTGGCAGCAAAGTCTTGTGGCTTTTTTTTTTTAATTGGTTGGAAACAGAAGTGCTGAGGTACCAACAGGCGGACTCCTGTTCTTACCTCTGCTGTCAGAGTGGTTCCAAAGAATGTTTATCAATATGGTGATAGGCGCTTTATATATATATATATTTATGTATATAGGTGTGAAGGTTTCTGCTGCAGCAGTAGGTTTTTAGCTCTGTACAGTTCTGAAAACTTGTGCCTTTTTGAGAGAGTTCATCGTGAGCATTTGCTTGCCACCAGGCTTTTATTATTCCTTTAAATAGTGTACAGTATGGTCTGATTTAATTTGTTTTGAAACAATTCAGCCATACTTTATAATGCCTTATGGAAGTCATCAATACTGCCTCTATATCTGTCTAATAAGTGTTCAGTAAATTAGGATAATCATTAAACAAACAAATTCTCGTTCTGTTAGTAATTGGTGACTGCCTGTTTCTCACCAGACAAGTGATGTCAGCTGGCATTTACTAGTTGTTACTATGCTTTGTTATCTACAGGTAGGTAATCTGTAGTTTATATCCTTGCCTTGTTATGTTGTGTTAGTATAATCACTGCTGCTTGGCGTTGGAAGAAAAGTAGTTTCTCTTAACTAAAAAGGATGAGATGACTAAATATACCTTCTTCAGTTTTCCAGTTACAATAGGTTCCTTGTCTAAAATTGATGTGTTACTAGTTCAGGAAAGCTCATCCTTTTATTTCTGAGATGTTTGTCACCATCTTGATGTTTCCTGCTGTGATGCGCTGTGATTCCTGCCTTCCTATCTCTGTTTTGCAGTGGCTCCTATTAAAAGAACCTTGCAACATGACAAGAGAAATTGGCTTTTCCTTGAACTATGTGCAAGTCTTCAGGGGAAGATTTAACTAAGTGCTTGTTTTGATTGCATGAACTAGAATTAAAATGGTGACACAAACACCTAACAGTAATAAAAAAAAATAAATAAAATTCTTTGACTGTTTAAACCGTAGACTTCTGAACTGTATCTTTTCTGGAGTGTTACTGTTCTCTACAATGAATTGCAGTGAATTTGAGTAATTGCTTCAGAAGGAAATGTGCAGTTGAGTTGTTAGTATGTAGTTTCATGTTGCCTTCCCCAGGCTTGTTTTGCCACAGGCAGTCCGACTGGTGTCCCTGCTACCCTGTTGTCAGAAGGGGTGGTCCTGCCCTCACTGCTGCATCGCTGCGGTATCTCTTGCACTGGATCTCATTTCACCTGGTCCTCTGGTGGGTTGGGTCATGGAGCTAAGTGGGCAGCAAAAGAAGCTTTCTGCTGGGTTAGCTCCCCTTCAGGCTTGGGGCACACGAGGGAGGGCGTAGGAGCGAGCAGCTGGGGAGCTGTGCTGGCAGCTTGCCTCCGGGTCATCTGAGCAGAGATGGGAGCCGCAGCCCTGGAGAAATGACTTCTTCTGGTACCTTGGCTTCTTGGTTTCAAGTAATATGAAGCATTTGACTGTCTGAGGGGCTATATAGCTGTGTGAGGGTATGTATGTCAGCAATATATGGGCAAGTGGTGGTGAGGTCTAAACTGTTGCCAGCTTTGGTTGGAAAACTGCATAAGGCAGACAGGCATAACGCAGCAGTAGTTTTCCTGGACTGCAGGAGCACGTGGGGAGCAATTGGTCGATTGCTCGAGCGTGATGCTATTTAAATGTCACTAAACTGCCTATGGATTGAGTGGCTACATTTCTCCTTCAGTCTAAGCATGACTTAAGGGTGGATTAGTGTTTTCAGAGACTGCAGAATGCTCAGTTTTGAATAAGCTCATTTGGGTAATTGGAAAACAGTATTAAGGCAATGCTGGGCAAAGATTTTTCCAAAATAGGATTTAACTTTAGGCTTTGCTACCAAGATTTGCTTGCTCAACATAATGGCTACATTTTCAATAATGTGGTCTTCTGAGCATAAATGGTTGCCTGTTTCACTCTTGAAATTTTTAAAGTTTGCGTACTTAAACAAAACTTGTGCTTTCCAAACTCTTGGCCATCCTCTCAACTGTTTGACTTTCCTTTTTGTAAACAATTTGACAGTAGAAATCCTAACAATATTATTAACTCTGTGCTTTTTTTATAATGAAGCCTCCAATTATTTTTTTTTTACCTATGGAGAGAATCATTTAGTTATTTAACATAGACATCTTGTTTCAGAGAGTCATATAAGTGTTAGGAATAGTAATAATTATCCACCAGAACAGGCTGTCTAGCCTTAGTAAACAATGATGTAGTGGCATATTTCATGTGGGTTTCTTCAAATTTTACTTGAAGTTGAGAGTTACATAAACCTTCACAACTGCAGCAACACATCTCACTCATTCTGAAAAGTGAGTATTTGGTTCAGTAGTATATAACAGTGAATTGCCCCTACAGTTTATTGATCAAAATGTCATAGCCTTTAAAGAACTGGGAAGTGTGATTATTTTTTTACTTTTTATTTTTTATTCGTTTCTGAGACATGCTGCATTTTACTGCTCAAGATATTTGGTATGGTGTATTTTAAGTAATAAATTTGGA
Organism: Gorsachius magnificus; assembly: GCA_034008185.1. Classification (NCBI taxonomy): domain Eukaryota; kingdom Metazoa; phylum Chordata; class Aves; order Pelecaniformes; family Ardeidae; genus Gorsachius; species Gorsachius magnificus. The sequence continues at coordinate 6,824,773 of CM067090.1, forward strand.
ACTAAAAGGCCTATAACTGTTAACTGGAGTTTGTGTGTTGCCTTTGTTTTAATTCAGTTAAAATTAATTCCTGTTTGTAGAAATACATTATGGAACTTAACTCTTAAAAAGTCTTCATCTGTACCTGTAGAAGATTTTAGAATCAAATGCTGATGCTTAAGGTCAAGACTGCTTATGGTGTTTTGATACAAACTATAAGAAATAAGCAATTCCTAACTGCTGTGGACAAAAGTATGGAAACTCTGGTTTTGTCAGGAAAATATTAAAGACTTTTTCCTAAACTAGCTCACAGAATCAGTTTTATTCTTTATAAATATATCACAGAAGTCTAGATTGAGATTTTGATCAAGATGCTCAGTGATGGATAAAGCTGATGGTCTCTGCTGATATGGAAGAAACCTCGCTGCCATACTGTATCCAATCTAAAGTGAGCAATTTGGGATGTTGATGGAAGATGGTTTCCTCTGTGGCTTTTAAATAGGATGGTCTGGATGCTAACTTCTGCTTTGGAAGACTAAAATTATTGATTTGTGGTAGGTAGCAGGACCTTACTAATGAAGGATATTTGCTGTCCTGGTTTTCATAATATACCCATAGGTATGTGGCGTTAATCGTCTTTGGAAAGAAGGGGATATGTGGTTCGAGTTAACGTGGCAGATGTTACAGCTGATTGCTTTTACCATGAGTCTTTCCATTTTCTTTTGTGCTTGAAATGCTTGCTTTCATAAAGAACAAAGTGTAGTCATCTCCGTATGTTTGCTTTTTATGACTTACATTTCTGATAAACTTTTTCTGTTTAGTGTAGTGCCTTTTTCCTAAATTTTTGTTTCTTGTCAGACTAACTCTATGGATACTTATTCTTTATGTCAGCACTGCTAGCAAACTGAAGTAAGTGGTTTAGTTTGGTTTTGGTGGCTTGTGTGGTTTATTTCAAGTATATGACATGATAAAATGTACTTGTACCTGAGGTGGTTTATATGCAGGTACACCATGTAGTTGTATTTCTGATGGTTCCTTTTTTGATAGGAACTTGTCCTACAACTTTGTCAATTACAGTAGATGTATGTCAATAAATACAATAAAGGTTTATTTCTTATATTGATGAATGGCATGCTGTTTCATTACTGTCATCATTGCATATCTGTTTTCTTTCATATGCGCCTGGAATTGTATTACAGGTCAGAGCGCACAAATTGAATAATTTGGAATGCTGTACAATGTGTTGGGTAAGCAAATAGATTTTTATTTTTTTTTTTTTTTGGCTAAAAGCTTTTGTTTTAGATAAGATAAGAACACACTGCCTTTTTATTTTGGGTACTGGATGCAGACTTGCCCATAGACACTGCAGTTTTTCTCCCCAGATGACTTATTTCCAGTATAGCCATTACAACATAGTCCATATTTATAAAACTGGATACTATATAGGTTTGACATATAATCTGCATTCATGCAGAGATAATTCGTGCTGGTAGAGCTGTTTTATACTGGCACAGGAACTATTAGTGTAGTTACAGCTACATTACTACAGTGGAGCAGTAGAGGGGGAAGACAGTAGTTTGCATTTATTTGACCAGCTTTACTATCAGGTGCTTTTAAGAGATCCATCTTTGTTTCATGATGTTAATACTGGCTTCCATTCACACTATGAATGAAAAGGGAATGTTGGACGTCGCTAAAGTGTGTCCTCCTTTTAACAGCCATGGAATAAAATGCATTAAGTTAAGTTAACGTAAACAGTAGAGCTGCTCAAATTATGTAGCTGTATCAAGGGATGTTCAATTATCTAGAAATTTGCTTAGTGGTGGTTTTGTTGTTGTTGGCTTTTGTTTTCTTCAATAGTGCTGATTATCACTGGATTCTCTTCCCCTAGCTGGAATTATTTGGCATTTTCCAAAAGTACAGATTTAACCTGAAGATACTTGCTAAGAGAAAATAAGTATTTAAGATTGGGTTGTTTTATTTTTAGTGAAATTGTCTAACCATGATCACTGAACTCGATATGGTGAAATACTTAGTTGTGGATGTTCAGCCAAGGTACTTCCATGTGGAATTAGGGATGAAATGGCACAAAATTTTTTGAAATTCATTTTCTTAAGACCAAAAGGTCTCGATTGTAACAGAGATCATAATTTGACTTGGTTGGCTGTCAGGCTTGACCTTTCAGTTCTTTTTAACAGTTTCTTTATATACTTGTTATGGAAGAGAGTTAAGTGATTCATTCATGTTTGAAGAAAATATGTGGTGCTTAACAGAATTCTACAGTGGCATCTGCCAGAAAATGCTGTTCTCCAACCCTTGTTGCTATCTTCAAGAATTATTTTACTTTTATTTTGCTTTTTGGAAGAACGCTCTCTTGTAGTAGTGGCTTACCATTGAGTTGAGGGGTAAGTGCAAAGTTACGTCAATTGGTAATACTGTTTGCTAAAAATGTTTCCATCACAAGCTTCATTTGTTCTACTGACACAGCTACTTGTAAAGCTCTCCTATGAGCTGATTTGTCTTCAAAAAGCTACTGACTTTTTTTTTTATGCATGCATGCCATCGTGGTGTTTTCTGCTTGTTTATTAAAGCTTGTCTGCTTATCTTACCTGTTTTAGTGCTATTTGGTACCTGCTGCATACAGGCTATGCTTGTCAGTCTTGGGGTCAACCTTAGTGGTTTTACCAGGGAGGCCAAAGAGTGGAAAAAAATGTTATCTTGAGCTAATACTGAGCATGTAGGCTCAGATAAGAAATAATTGGTAGTTTAGTTTGATGAAGCTTGCATTACTGATGCTGCTCTTGTTTTGTGGTTATATGGAACACTTATTTCTGAGCAGTTTTGCTGAGGTAGTTAACATGCAATTTGCAAATTTCTTGGCAAATACTTTAAGCGAGTTTCTCCTGGTTTTGTGTGTGTGTTTTCTTTTTTTCAAAAGCAAGCACTCAAAAGATACCTCCTGGGTCATCTGAAAGATGTTGCACATCAGAGTAGTTAATGCTGCACATATATATGAAAGGACAAAGAAGTCTTTGTTGCAATGTTTTCTAAATATTTCTAAATGTGTATTGAAGTTGATGCCTGCTATAAAATATATTTGTAGTTCTACTCCTGTTAAACTATATTGTTCTTATTTGGCCCATATTATTTAAATAATGTAAATTATTTTTTGTTGCCATGGGACAGCTCAAATATTGGCAAATTGAGTAGTGGAAGAATCTAATGCAGCTCTTCTCCAAATACATTATTCGTGCAGAGCCCACAGCATTTTATATAAAAACCAAATGAACAAAAAGAGGTGGGAAATAAGAGATTATGCAGGTTATGTGAACAATCAATCTTTTTCTCTAGCAGTAGTCGATAAACCACTGATACAGTTATGCAATACCTGGCCTTGTTAAGATGGTGCAGATGAGAGGTTTGCTTTCTTGATGCATTTGCCACTCATTAAAATTATATGGTACATGTGCAATTGGATCAAACATGTTATCCAGGTACATAAAGAAGTAACTTTGAACAGAAGGCTTGTCGAGAACAAAAGGCACAGTAACTAGTAACTTTTCTGAAATCCACATCTGTTCTAGACCTTTGGTCCATATTAGTGTGATTCTGACTGGTAACAAAAATCTTGGAGAGTAGAGAAGGGAAGAGATGTTAGAGGTGAACCCCAACCATATAAATTCTTTGTCCTTTTCGAAAATGCCAAATAATTCCAGGCAGCAGAAGAGAATCCAGTGTGAAACTTGTACTTGATTAAGTAATTCTGCCTTCATCTCACTTCATGATACTCTTCTGCTGAGTTCCACTTACTTGAGTTTTGGGATTTTTGATGCTGTTGTCAGGCTCTAAGGAAACATTATCAGTTGTAATAGATGCCTATTTAAGTATATTAATCTTCGATAAGCACTTACATTAGAAATATAATCTTAAGAAATATCTTATTAGGAAGAATTTAATTCCTCTTTAAAACTTTAATATTTTAAATAATAAGTTATATAAAAACGTGGATGTGTGCTATTAGTGATGTTTTTCTTAGTTTTATGAACTGTAATTTTATGAACTGATATATTCTTAAAGCTTATTTGTGATTTAAAATAAAGGAAAAAAACACCCTTTCAACTTACCTGGCATATCTGAATCTCAAGAGCTACTCTTCATCTACACTGTGTGTATCAATACACAACACATAAAGAGCTCATATGAAAGCTATTTTTTTTGTCTTGTAGTGATATAAGGTCTGTTGGAAGTCTTCAGCAGAGCCATGGATGATATTTATTTTAGCCTTTTGATAAAAACCTGCTCTCAAAAGACTAAATCCTTTAGTTACAGTTTCTCTTTATTCCATTCCATGAAAACATACTGTCTGGATTTTCATTGAGGCTCACTGGAGTGATGTTAAGTTTTCTTTCTTATAGAAGCTGTAGCTAACATGCTAAGAAGTAAATTGCCACTAAAAAAAGATTTAGAAAGATGTATTTAAACCTATAACTCTTCTTTGGGCTGTTCAGAGCTTGACAGAATTTAATATCCAAGGTTAAGGTGTATTTACAGTAATGAGAATGTGTAAGTTTAGTAAGATGTTTTAGAAGTTTTTTGTTGCTAGCAAAAATGTCTTAAGGATAACAGGAAAATGCCACGAATGGAAAATTTTCTAGTTCTTGTCTGTCATCTTATGAAGATGAAACATAAGATGTTACATAGGGAGTCAGATTTTACTAAAGTCTGTGTACTATTTCCAGTCTACTTCACAGGCTGGTGTGACAGAATGTACTCCTTGTACTCCAGTGCAATCTTGCAATAAAGAAACAGATGAAACACAGATATATCTTAAACTGTTGGAACATACTGTGTTTGAACTGTAGACAAAGCTGAATGGAAAGATCTGAGAGATGTACGGTGTTTTCCAGTATCATTTTCTGGCTAGTATGTGGGGAGAAGAGATATAAGTATTCAAACCAGGGAATAAGCTGGGAATAGAAGGTGGTGAGAATCGATAATGAACAGAAATTCATAAAAGGTTGCCTCTGCTTTCCTGTGCTTTAGTTTCTCTTCTACTTGCTTCCCGCCTGCCCTCTGTCAGATTGAAGTTATTTTTCTGATGGTGATTTACAACTTAATTCTTCAGTCTGTCTTTCATGAGAGACAGGACTGCATTTGTGAATCTAGCAGTGCTGTTTAATGCTGCTGAGAGCAATTAAATTGTTGTCGTGGTTTAACCCGGCTGGCAACTAAGCACCACGCAGCCGCTCGCTCACTCCCCCCCCTCCCTCAGTGGGATGGGGGAGAGAATCGGGAAGGGGGAAAAAGGTTAGAGCCGAGGGCTGAGATAAAGACAGTTTAATAAGAGAAAATAATAATAATAGTAATAATGAGAATGATAACAAAATATACAGAATATACAAAACGAATGATGCACAATGCAATTGCTCACCACCTGCCGACCGACGCCCAGCCCGTCCCGAGCAGTGATCAGTACCCGAGCAGTGATCACTCCCCCTGCGACCGACCAACCCACCAAACCCCCCCCCGGGCATGACGTTCTATGGTATGGAATAGCTCTTTGGACAGTTTGGGTCCTAGCTGTGCTGTACTCCCAGCTTGTTATGCAGCTGGCTGAGCAGGAGAAGCTCAAAAAGTCCTTGAACAGTCTGAGCACTGCTTGGCAACAACTAAAAACATCAGTGTGTTATCAACATTCTTCTAGCACTAAATCCAAAGCACAGCACTATGCTAGCTTCTGTGAAGAAAATTAACTCTATCCCAGCCGAAACCAGGACAACTGTTGACAAGAGTAGAGCTGCAGAATGGGAAAATAAATAATACAAAGCCACATGACACTGGAGTTGTATTCTGTGCCATGTTAAAGTGTCCTCCTAATAAGTCTCAGGGGGAAGGGATGGATTATGGCTGCCTATAGAAGACTAGGTATGGGAAATAGCTTGCTTTCAAAATGTTGTAGACTCTTGTCTAGGCTGTTTTAAGGCTGTACCTTTGTGCAGTAGCACTGTTACGGTCAGTCTCGGGTGTATATTTATCTGTAGGATGCGTGGAAATTTATGATGCCCAAGAAACTTACGCTATTTGAAGCCCATCTCAAATTCTTGTGAATGCTTAGTATAAATGTATTTGGGAGGGTTGGAAACTTCATCTGGCAAGGATTTTTCAAGATTGTTGTACTAACTGATTCTTTTTATTGCTCTCCCTTTTAAATTGGTCATCTATGTATACATGTATTGCAACCAAAATATCTTTGAGTTGAGAATTAGTTCAGAGAATCATCTGTTTACTCACATTCCTAACATCTCGTGGTCACTTTTTTTGTGTGTCTTAAGCCTAAAATGCACATGTTTGCAACTGTTTTGATTTTTCAAGATGGTCTTGAAAGAGTAGTCGTCTTCATGGGTTCAAAGCTTTTGCTTTATTTCATCTCTTAACTGCTTTATTTTGCCTGCCTTTCTCAAGACATATGATGTGTGTGTTGCAAGTGCTTTAAAGCAAGTTTTTCATGTTCCTTGCTCTTCAGAGCTTCTAGTACAGATTTTGTCAGAGTTGATTTCTTAATATGTTGTACTCCTGTATACAGTGGTAGGCTGTACTAATTCATGGTATTGAGTATTTTATTCACAACCAGGAGTTCGTCTTTTTCTAGAAACTCTTGATTGAAAGTCTTCAGCTGGCACCAAGTAAGATGGTCTCTCTTAGAATCATATATAGGAGAGGAAAAAAAAATGCACGTGCTTACTAACCTTAAGTTTGTAGGCTTTGCTTTTCTGTGCCAACAGTTCTTGGCCAGGTCTTCGTTTCGTTACCCTTAGGACCGCTTTGACAGTTCTTTCAAATTATTTTCTATTTTATTTCCTATATGTGTTCCCCTGACCTCTCTGGTTTGTAATTTATGAAGGAAATATTCTAATAATATCTTAATAATTATTAATTTTTGTACGAGAACAGACCTATGTCCATAAGCTTATGTATATATGCACTGTATGTATATGTAATATGACTTTTAACATCTCACTAATGATTTAGAGTATCCCTGTGGTATGTTTTGAGTTACATTTTCAAGCTCTAAAACTGATATATACCAAAAGCTTTTGTAACATGCCAAGAGGGTGGTAGGGAACAGAGCTTGTTGCGGGTTCCTGTTGGAGCCGTTAGGCTTGCTTTATTCATTAACTAGGCTGGAGCTGAGCTAACACTGGAGTGAGGCACACCAGATGGATGGCACCGGAGAAGACCTTTCTTCATAAAACAAACAGAGCTCTGGCTGCTTTTCTTGCTGTCATCTCTGCTGCATATCTGTTACATGTTGAGTTATCACTGGTGGCCTTTACTAGGTGGTGGCCCTTTGCAGTCCACATTATATGGCAGTCCTTAAAAGATTTTTATTGCTTAAACCGTGCTGGTTTGAACTAACAGTGGAGATGTCAGTTGACACGCTGTGCCACATTGCAAATTCCTTAGCTACTTAATTCCTACCCAAACAGAAAACTCAAAACGAAGTTGTGTTGAAAGAGATTTTTGTCAAGCAACAGCAACAAAAGTCTGCCCCAGAGTAAGACTGTTTGAATATTTTCCTTTTTGTTTATTTGATTTGGATCAGCTTAGTAACACATACATGTGAAACTGATTTGTTTTTCTAAATGGTGAATAAAAACTGTTTTGAAGACTTGTTCTTAATTTATAAACCCGGTGACCAAAATTGTCAGCTGTATTACTGAGCTGTAGAAATTTTTATTTTATAAACCAGCTAGTTGTAAATAAACAGACTTAAGCATAAGAGAAAAAGAAATTATGAGTAAACGTACATATAAGAGAAATCCTTAGTAAAACTTTTAACTTGGCTTTTAATTTAACACAGCAACTTTAACATTGTTTTTTTCTGTAGTTATTTAATTCTATCCAAGATCAGCTTGACATGTGTCTCAAATCTTTTGGCTCCTAGTAAATACAAGATTACATAATATAAGAACAAATAACTGTATTTATAAGATTTATAAATATATAACAGATGAGCAGAAAGTGCTGTCAAACTTAGCATAGACTTATCCTTTATTTCAAATCAACTTCCAGCTAAGGAGAATTAACCTTTATTCTGGGAAGTATAGACACAGAATTTGAGTATAACTGATTGTTTAAATCGAGGTTTCTTCCTTTCATGTTTAAATTAGAATTGATGTTTTTGTTTATTTTGGTATAAGTCAAAGTCAACCCATTTTAACTAAAGGTGTGAGCTTATTTTTCTGAACCCTGGAAGTCAGGTTGGTGAATTCCTTGCTGCTCAGGAGAAATGGGTAGAGAAATGTCTTTGTAGATGTTCTCCTGCTGTAGTTCCTGGCATTGAGGAGGGAGCGCAGACGTTGGATACAACTTCTATGGTTGAATGAGCGGCATGGCTGAATGCCAGTTAGTAGGATGGAGGTGTGTACTGTTTTTTCCTCCTTCCTCCCCTCACTCCCTCTGCAAATGTGGTAGGCTTCTGATTGCTGCCTGCATGTTCTTCCTTTTGCTGCTGCTTACAGCTGAACAAGGGGGGCCTTTGGAAATGTATTTATGTCTGGTAGTGGTCAAATAACATGTTAGTAGACCCCTGGCTGCCTCTGCAGGTTCAGTTGATGCTTCTCTTCAGTGTGTGTGTGTGTATGGATGGATGGATGATATGCATGTATCAATAATGATGTATTCTGAAGTTCTTATAACAATAATAATGTTGTTGTTATGAGGTAATCTTTAGAGAAACAATGAAAAAGAGAAGGTTAATGATTGTCAGGGTTAAAACTGGTGTTATCTCCAGTCACGTTAAAAGTTCTTCTATAGCTTGATAGAAACTATGGGCTTATGGCATCAGCTTTTGGTTGAAATGCTGTGGACTTTTTTGTATGAGGCTAGAATTGACCTTCAGGGTTCCTCTTGGCTCTTAGTGTTAATCCCTTCGTGGAAATGATCATGAAGTAATAGCTGTTAGAGTCTAACAGCGATCTTATAATACGAAAACAAATTCAATGTCAACAGTTGTGAAAGTGACTTTAAATTTTGACCCTACATTTGAAGGCCTTGCATAGATGTTATAACATATTGTCTCTGAATAACATGGAGGAATATAAAACATACTGAGGTGCCTGTATGATGCCTAGAATTAAGAGATAGCCATAGAGCATACTGACAATATGTCGGTTTAGTCTTCTAAAATATGTTAACCTGGTTATAGTTAAAAGAATTAAAAATGTGTCATTCTGAGCTATTTGTAACTGTTTAAGTTCTGTGGGAGTCACTTTTACAGAAAACGTGGTTATATACTGTAAAAGATGGCTTTTGTATTTTCTTTATGTATCAATCTTTTGTGCTATGTTTCAAAGCAAGTAGGAACAGACGGAGATTTGCTTTTGATACAATGCAGCATTTAAAACTCTAGTATTGTGAAAAGGTTATGTATTATTGAAAGACTTTAGCATGGAGGTTTTTTGTTTTCAGTATAAAGTTGCATTAGGATAATATTTTTATCATGCTGTTAGAGATCAAAGTGTTAGCATAGTAAATAATCCTCTTTGTCTGACATATCTAAATATATAGTGCTAGCTTGCATACTGTGCTCCTTACTTCAGGAGAAACCAAGAATTGATTGTGGGCTGTCTGCCAGTAGAACAACAGTTTGTCTCTCCATGGGGGAAGAACATCTTTTGCTGGCACAAAATGGGGTTATGCCATTGCCAGGAGTCAGTGCCACCTTTGCCATTATACCATTGCCAGGGATCAGTGACAGCTCCTTGATTATTGCTTTTGTCTGTAACAATTTATCCTGTGTGGAGAATGTGTCCTTTCTTAAAAATCATTCTGTAATGATCCTATGACTTTTGTAGTGTCTGTGCTTAATGCTTACTGCCAAGACAAGCAAATGTGATGTCTTTGTGTGTGTAAGGTTACCGTATCTTTGTATCCGTTATATATATATATATATGCACATGCAAGCATCTAAAATGGCATGTTGAGAATGGAAGGTAAATTCTTCTCCAGCTGTTGTTGTCCTTGCATGGCTAACGTGGTTGTACTAGGATCCCCAACAAAATATGTTTGGAAGTGCAACCAACTAAGCATAGATAACAGACCACTGAAAATACATATATTAGTATATAGTGTCTGATAAGATGATGCTAATTCCATTTCAGTTGTTTTTCTTCTCACGTATTCTGCAATAAATGCATAGAATCAGTTAAAATAATTTAACAGGGAAGAATTATATAAATTTAGTGTAAATAAAGATATGTAATATGAAACGATGATTTTGGTTTAAGGTAACAGTCTGTTAATATTTTTATAGCACAGCATAACATAAAAACATACATAGACTTTAGAGTTCAAGCCAAGTTTGTCAATCTGCATTGATATTAAATGCAAGACATTTTGTCTAGCCAAGATCACCCAGTGAGCCTTGTGTAGCTTTTAAAAAATATCTGTAGCTTTCAGAGTACTTTGGAGGCACTTAGGTAAATCAATACGTATTTTACCTTTTCTCTGAAAGAGTGTTGTTTAACTGCTGGTTTGAGATAACCATACGGCTGAAGAGCTCAGCTGGCTGTGTCGTGAACTGTTCTTAATGAGCATTATGTTATTTTTCCCTCTTGTTTTTCTAGGCTGTTCAATTAACCCCTAGACGATGGCTGAACCTGCAGGAGTACCAAAGCAAAAAACTAATGGCAGACCATGGGGTTACAGTTCAGAGATTCTTTGTAGCTGATTCTGCAAATGATGCCCTGGAGGCTGCTCAAAGACTAAGTAAGTTGACTGATAATGGGAGGAATCTGCTTCAGCAGATAGCAATCTGGAAAATAAATTGCTTTCTAATAAGTTGTACACAATCTTCAAATTGGTGCTTATTGAAAAGGTTTGATATGTTATCCAGATGATAAATATATGCTTAATTTAATGTGAACAACAGTATTCCTTTAGAACTTTATTTCTAAAATGATTTGTATGCAGCACGTAACATGAAGTCTTTAATTAACATTTATGTAATTTTGAATAATTCAGAATAACTTCATGAATGGTTGCTGAGGAAAATTATTTGTTGTATACTTGATAGGATTTAAGAAACTGAAGTGAATGAACTTGTGTAAAAAGTTGTTTTCAAACAAAAACTTGCTCTGTCAAAAAGCAAAAGAAGAGAAAAAGGTTGTGTACTCCCCAGTTTAAAAGATATCAGAACCCAGCTGGATACAGTCTGCTTTAGATCACCCTGCTTTGAGCTGGTGGGTTGGACGAGACTATCTCTAGGGGTCATTGCAACCTCAACTGTTTGAATCAACTGTATGATTCTGTGAAGAAATAAAATATATATGAGAGAATTATATATGTGCATATATGTTCACATGTATGTTTGTCCCTATGGAGAGAAAATAAAAGGTGAGTTGAGTTACCTACACAAAAAGACTTTGACAGTGACTGGGGGAGAAGACCATGCTTCTGGAACTTGATTTTGGTTCTCTGACAACATCCTCACTTCAGTGTGGTGAACATAAATTCATTTCTGACGCACATTATCATCTTATGTAATACCTTTTCTCTCAAAAGGAAATGTGTTCAAGTATGTTTGTTGGCCAGTTCTAACTCTGAAAGAAGTTTTCTGCTTTTTAAAGTTAATATTAGTTAATAGTAGTTTGCTCCTCTTTTATTAATATTAACAAAAGCTAAGTGAAATCACACATCAAAATGCCAACGGACAGACTTTATTGTAGTCTAATTGGGTAGCAACAGGAGGGGGTTTTGTTTTGTGTTTTACATAATGCACAAGGCAGTTAAATGCATTTCAGTTTTGCGTACTGGAAAGTAAATTAACAGAACTCACTCACAGCAAAGATCTGATCAGACCTCAAGTAGCTGAGTGGGATTAGCATAGTGGCTTGCTAAATCTTGATAACTTTATTAAGGTGATATATTTTTCAATAATCAAAACCTTCTTATGACAACCAGTATATTTGAAAATCTATTTGAAACAAAAACATTAAACACAACTGTTATGGTCATTTGGCAGTGCAAAATGAAAAATGCTGACACAAAACAAAGCTCATAAAATTGGAGGGTTTCATCTTGTCTGGATGTCTGAGAAAATCAAGAAATGCTAACTGAAGTTGTGGCAGGTTTTTCACAAATCTTACAGCACTTAAATTCTCCTCTTCATGATTGAACTCGTAAATGGATTGACCAGTCCATTTATAACTATCACTATTCTCAATCTCTATAACTATTTTGAGAAATAAATTACCCCCGTTAAAGGCAGTCAACCTCATCTGGTTTATGATGCCAGATATATTTTAAATAACCTTTGTAGCTTACTTGCTTTGCAAATCGAAGAAATATTGGTCTATAAAAAAAATCTGTTGAAATTTGAATAATCAAAAGTAAAATCTAAACCAAAAATTATTTCTAATCAAACTTTATCAGGTAAATTTTATGTATTTTAACTGGGTTGGCTTGTTAACACTTCAAAAATTACAGGTCAGTGGTACCTTTCTTCATTTTATGTAATTGCGTTCATCCATGCTATGTTACTGGGCATTAAAGAATTGTGGCTTATAGTGCGGGAGCTATTTTGTGTTGAAATGATTGACACTCCATTGATCCGCTAAATAATTAACAATACCCTTGTAATAGTTCTGGTAGTGTGATGTCATTGTACTTCTAACGTGCACGTTAAAAGTACAAAGCATCAAGAACACAAGTTTTGCTACTGTGGTCATTGCTGTTCCAAGATTTCATCGCATCTATCTTCTTTATGATCCTTCAGACTAGTAGTATCTCTGTCACTCAGGTTTATCTGCATAATTTGATATGGGCTGCCATCTTCTGAATATGCAACCACACAAAGTAAAAAGTTATGGGCGAAACAAAAAACTTCAGCCTACAGGAGGCATAAAATATTCCAAAATAAAAGAACCAGTGGAGGATGCTTTGGGGTCGTCTTGATAGAGAAGCGTTCCGCAGTAAAAGATGGTGAAGGGAGAGGCTAATCGTCCCTGCCAAGTCCTGATAAAAAATCTGGTGTTTTAGATACTGTATGCCACATTGCAGGTGTCCTTAACCTTAGCTTCTGCAAACAAGAAAGGATGCTTGCCAATGTATTTTTAAGATAAAAACAGAATAAAGTTATAAAAACTTGAAGACAAAGGTTCAGTATTTTTCTTGTGAAAGGAGGTTCTTTCTATAGCCCTCTCATCATGAATACAAGAGAAACAATTATTTTTGTTTATAAGGTTAGAGCATTGCATCACTTACATGGGTCTGTGTGTGTGATAAAGGGGTACAGACGAAGGGATGGAAATTGCTGACATGGAAGTCTTTATAAATGTGGTATTCACAAATTAATTTCACTGAATACTACAGGCTTGGCAGAGCTGTCTGTACTGCTGCAGTGCCTGTGGTCACCAATTTTGCTATTGTTGGATTTCCTGTTGAAGCAATGGACAGAGATGGGATTAGATCATTTTTACTGCTTTTTTCACTTGTCAGGAAAGTGTTAATGCATGTGTTCTTGAAAGGGTTTGCCTTTATCCAGTATCAGCAGTTTGTTATAGTTTTCTCATTTCCTCTGTTGCTCTATTTTCATTAATATGTACACTGAATATTAATTTTCTCAGAAAGATTTTTCAAAACTTAACCAACAGCACAAAAGGCAGTCTACAAGGAATTTTAAATGGAATTAAAGGATTGGGTTTTTTTCTTCTAAGATAAGAATGGCAGATGTGAAGAAAATTAAAATGACATCACTAATATTAACTTCAAAAGAAGTTGTACACAATAAGGAATATAGAATTAGGCCCCAAGGAATTCATTGCCTTTTACGTGCTGAGCAATTTTCAGGTGTGACTCTTGTAGAGAAGGCGGTATTTACAGAATACCAAGATACGCAGTTGCAAATGTCTTTGTCTCATGCTAAAATTCCTAGGCTTTCAAGAGAGGAAAGAAAAAGATATTGTGCTGTTTTGCTACAACAGTATGGCATTGCTTGATCTGCCATCTGAAGAAACACAACCTGTAAACAAGTTCTTACAGTTCTAGTGCAACTATTTAACAGAACAAAGTGAAATATTTGGGAGCTGAGTTTCTGTCTGAAATGTAAGATCATCTGGCTGTTCCTGCATTAACTCACAAGTCGTCTGATCTGATTCTCACTTAATGCAGTGCTACATTAAGGGCATGTTTAGCCAGAGAAGGCATTTCCTTTCTTGCCTTTTCTTTATACTATAGTACTGATATAAGGAAAAAATCCTTATATATGCATACATATACCCAGAGTATTAGGGTGTGTGCATTTTCATTGCTCGCATTGGGCAGATGCACTGTGCCCCGTTTCAGGGTCCATCATTTTCTCTTGCCTTTTCCACCAGAGGCCCTTAAGTCTGCTTCAGCTCGTGTACTGTTCTTTATGTTCTGCCTGATGGAGAAGTTATTAAAGGAACCATCATTTTAAACTAGTAGGTGGACAAAGCTGAGGGGGATTATAATTATGCTGGAGGGTGTTACTATGGACTGTCAATGGGCTCTTTGAATTGGTAGAGAACTTCAGAGGTGGTTGAAAATGCTGACAATCCTAAATGGATGCTGGAAGCTTGGCATGTGTTTCTTTTTCTGATTTTTAACAAAAGCAATAGAGTGCTGCCCGTTGCCACTTAGAGTGTTTCATTACATCTAGGAATCAGTCAGGTGCAGTGTTCACACTCTATCACAGAGAAATGCAATTGAATTGAGTGCAAGACTTTATTCACTCTTCTTTAAAAAAATGTATAACAAAATATAGTCTCTGCATATCCTATTTCTATTGCCTTATGCATGAGGGAACTCATAAAATTCAGCTTTGGACTAAAGGCATGCTTTTTATATCAAGCTGGAGAGGTAAACATGTATTTTATAAAGAACAGAAGAGGTTTATTGAAGCCTCTTTCCATGAGGTCATTTACCCGTCACCTATTATTCATCATTTTTTAGAATATTGAAAGAGTTCTCAGTCATGTGATCACCAGTCTCCTTCCTATCTCAGCCTGCTGGGTTTTTTCCCTTGCCTATGTTTGATTTAGATGGAAGGCTGCATTTTTAGATGCTGTTTTAGAGTTCATCTCCAATACAAGTTGGGAAAACTACTTGAAAGCAGCATATGTTTAGAAGGGATCAAAACCTGATTTTTAGCTTGGTAATGTCCTTTTTTGTGTAGATTATGAAGAAATTGTTGGTGATAATGCTGTCTCCATTTAAGCTTTTATGTGGAGAAAAATGAAAAAGATCCTTGAACCTGACATTTCTGAGGATATTAGAAATGTGAATTTAGGTTCTTTTTTGTTATACCATGCTTTTCTGTGAGTACCCTGTAAAGACCAGCGCTCTCTTCTTAAAGTTATCTTTTAGCAACTTATTTTAGTCCTCAATCTTTGAGTTTGTTGGCTACTTAGCTGATCTTTTTTTACCTTTGCTACATGATTTAATTCCCTGTCATCTTTTCTCCATCAGGATAGGTAGGAGAGGAATTGCCTCCTTCAGCATTTCTATGATTTCCATATTTCTTTCCATTGTATGGTTCACTGAATAGTAATAATTTTTCACCTGTGTGTAATGAGTTATTTCTCAAAAACCCCTATGTACTTAGTGGTTATAACTAGTTATTTTTTAGAGGCCCTTGGATTATGCTTCTCTGCGTATGTTGAAAAATCACACGTTGCTGAAATAGTGTTCCATGGAGCTGTAAGCAAAGAACTTGCTCGCTGTTAAGGAACAGCTCTCCCATAAGTCCTCTTATTTTCTCTGACAGCTTTTATTAAAGTTCTTTATACTTAAATTATGGCTTTCTGAAACTATCCTTTCAGGCAAAATAATGCTATAAGTTATTGACTAATATGATTCTATTCTCAAATGGGTAAGTATTTAGAAAACAACCTTTTAAATTTAATAGAAAACTAGTGGTGGATGAGCTGCCTTTGGACCGTGTTCAGCATTATTGAGCACGAGTATTTCTCTATTCTGTTTAGCAGGTTTTCAGTTAATGGATTTTTGCCTTGTTTGAGTGGTGAAATCCAAGACTAGAGGGCATCTGCATTTTCCTGCAGCTTCTAAATAATAGGAAATACCTGCTAATACTCTGCTACTCCCAGTCTTCCTGGGCACCTCTTGAATGCATCCATTTCACAGCTCCACAAAATTTGCAATTGTCTGTGGTTTTAATCTTTTTGTCCCTTGTCCAGTTCCCTGTTCTTTCTTAGAGCCCTTTCCTCGTTGTATCCATTTTCCCTTGTTTCTTCCTAATGCTATCTTCTGCCTTATGAGTTGTGATTGAGAAAAGCCTCTTTCTTTTTTGTGCTAAACAGTTATACCTTACCCTACTTACAACAAATATTTAGCAGTTGTGCACTGCCAAAAGCCACTGTATGTTTGTGTGCATACTTTTTTTAGTGCTTTGCTTAGACCACCGGTTACTTGACATAGTGGTCACAGAAACTAATGTTTCTGTGTGTGATCAGAAAACAAATAATAGTTTAAATATTTTTTTTTATATTTCCTTTAATTGGTTTTTTTTAAAAAAAAAAAAACCAAATAATTGTGCCAGCAATTTAAAAAAATCTTACTCATGTTTGAAAATGATAAAAATAATAAACTAGAATAAAAGTTATGAAGGCAATGCCTTGTATGTGACTGTTATTTAAAGTAATTTTTTGTGGGTGGCTTAATAATCAATATGTTAGCGATCCAAGTTATTTACCCCATCTACTAGATGAAAAAATCAGTCATAGGAAATCAGAGGAGTTGGGAAAGTTGTTAAAGGCTTGTATTCACTGAAACCTGCTTTACTAAGGATTTTGTTAGAACGTTGTGGCAAGCTTGCTGTGATACAGCTATAGTGCAAAGCTGGAGTATAGTTCTTACGGACATTCTGAATTTGCTCTCAGATTACTTTAGGTCCTTTAACCTAATCTGTTTTGGAAGCTAAAGCACACAAAGGCATGATTAAGGTGAAATTAGGGTTTCCATTTGAGGAGTTCATACACGATGGCTGTTGGCACTGCTGTGTAGCAGGACCTTTCTTGCTGGACATGAGCCCTAAAACACTACTGCTTTCTCCTCCTTGAGTACACATTTTGGTTGGGTTTGAATCTTGTAATTCCTGCTTGTTCTCCCTCTCCCTTGCTCCTCTCCTTCCTTTGGTTTTTGTGCTAAGAAACTATTTCACAGAGGCTGCTGAGAAGTGGCAAAATTTTAAGCACAGCAGTATTTAAGCAGTGCATTATCCTCGGTAAACCCTGCAAGGGGTCTCTTGCATAGCTTTACTGCCTGCCTCATTCCTCCTCTTCAGTTTAGCAATGTTTTTTCACATAAGCCTTTGGCACCTGTGTGAAAAACGGGCAGCTGTCTAACAGCACACGCATTTGTTGGTAGTGGCCATATGTGTTGCATCCTGCATGCCAGAAAAACAGGCAGGAAAACTTCCAGTTTGCCTAACTGTGATTTTGAGTTTTATTCTTTTTGAAACAGAATTAATAAAAGATTTTGTCAAAGCTTACCACTGGGTATTGTGTTGTTTCAAGTTGAGCCTTTCCGTTTCAAGTTAAATTACAAATTGTTGCTTTTTTCTTATTTTAGATAGAGAAATTTTTTGAAGGACCCTCCGTCTCGTGAGGAGTTACAGGAATAGTTAATATCAAATGCATTGTTATGAAAAACAAAACAGGTTTGTTTTTCTTATCTGTTCCCTTTGTTAGAAAACTACATGCTGAGAGTGAGTCAGTAAATGCAAGCTTGCGACTGCTTACAATAGTTGGGTATTTTATAACCATTCTTCGTCACCAAATGTCTTCATATTCAATAGATTTATAGTAATATGAGTAATGGCTAGGGGGCTAACAAATCAAAATCTCATTTCAGATGTTTGACACTAATGTTGTGCTGACTTACTGTTCTCTGTGTTGGATTTCTGATCAAATTACTAAAATAGCTACTTGGAAGTAACAACACAACGTAAAAAATACTCTAGAAATGGGGTACTGAATTTTATATTTAATGTGTGCCTTAGCGGTCATTTACAGATTTCAGTTGTGTTAAATATATTGGGGGATTTTTGTTCATGAAAGAAGGAGGTGCCAGAAGCCATAGCTCATGATTCAGGGATGTTAACAGGTGGTAAAAAATGCAACATTTTACAAGGAAGGTACAAGGTGACTGCTGGTATTTATTCCAGACTTGTCACACCATATTTTATAGTTCTTCAAGGTAATTTTGCAGCTGCAAAACAATAACCAGATGCGTAATTGAGAAGCAGCTGCATGAAATTTTCATTTTTTTTATGCATAAAATCAGAACCATTAGACACGCTTTATGTATAAGGTATGAAACACTAAAAACCAGTTTTCTCTGCAGTACTAGCAGCTGTGTAAAGGAGAGAAATCACACCTTCTGCACTTTCTAGGTGCCCATCTGCTTCTAAATATTTGGGGGCTGATTACTGAAACCAAATTTCTTTCTTTTCTGTGGTTTTTTTTTTTCCTTGTTTGTTACTCTGGCTTGCATTGGAATTATTGGAATGTATGTGATACAGCTTTTGATTTTAATTTGTAAAACCCTGTTGTAAAAATCCACCTGTGACACTAAATAGTCTTTTTTTTTTTTTTTTAAATCACCTGTGTTTATAGCTGCTGGCTTTATCCGAATGCCACAGTGTATCCCCTTCTGGGAATGTCCCTTCCTGATGGAAGATAAATGAGTTGTGTTGGTTTTTTAGGATTCTGCCATCACTGACTGCGTGTGTTTCAAGGCAGGACTGAATGCAAATTTTTCATTTGATACAAACTACAGCATTGTTGAAAGAAATACCAGCTTGTTTGAACAATCATTTAATTGGCACTTGTGTTTTAATAAACTGTATGGGAGAAGGTATAAAGTCATGGTTGTTGTCCAGAAGCCGTGTGTCACTTAAGAATTCTTCTCTCATTTCCTCTGAAGCCTGATGTATTTATTTATTTAAAAGAAATCTATGTGTTGATAGTTACTATAGCTTAGCACAGTTTTGGTAACAAATACTGCAAATATTAGGGGCTTAACTTGTGATGGAAAAGCTCAGATTCTCAGCTGGCAGTCTGTAGTTTTTCCTCCCTGGGCCTCGTTACTATGGCTGTATTAGTGGTGTGATCAGAAGAATCGCACTTCTTTTCTTTACATGGCAAACCCTCAGCAGGAGACATGTTTTAGGATTAATTTTGAAATAATGTTTATTAGAAACTTGAAATGAGATTACAAGCTTCTGAGATTGATGGGTTTACACTATGTAGTGCTGCATCTTCTATGTGATCACTCTATCAGTATGCAATCCCTAGTATAAGGATGTCAAAAACTGTAATGGACACTTACGATTGTAAAATGTGGGGCATGTAGTTTTTATTTTAAACTTTTTAATGGGAGTACTAGTAGCAAAATCACGTTGAATTGAATGAATAGAAAATCTAAGACCCGAGTGATGACAGTCTTGAGTCAAGGATAGTTTATAATTAGCCCCTTTTTGTAGGGTCTCTTAGGTCCTGCTAGCAACGCTCTTTCATATGGTCAGGAGTTCAGTAGTGATTTCTTTGAAGAAATATATAATCTGTTCTCTCCTCCATACTGTAGACACTTCTATGCTTGAACTTGATTTTATTTGAGGCTGCAGTTTCATCTGCAAAGGGGACAAATATTTCATCTGCTCCTAGGTGTATGGAGAGACCTTTCATTTTGCAGTCAGGCCCCAGATGATTGGCACGATAAAAACCAGGAGGAACTGGGCTAGATTTAGAAAGAAGAAAACTGAGAAACTTTGCAAACAGTGAATTTTTGAGTAGTGATACATTCCTTCAAATTAATAGTTAAACTTTTGCTGAAAAAGCAGGTCTTAGATGCTTTTCTTCAACTGAATTCTGAATTATTGCTCCATCTTTTACCATTTCTTTTGTTGAGTGTTTAAGGCAACAGTTCTGGTTATTGCCCTACTTTGATACTGTTGTAATTTCCCTGATCTCCACTAGTGTCCCTGGGTGCCGCAGAGTACAGCAGGAAGGTACAGTTGTTAGATGACCGCTTTCTGTGTGTAATTCAGTTGAGGAAGTTGCGTTGTTTTAATTGTCAATGTCAGTTGTTTCTCTTCAATTTGTTATACCTTTTGGCTTTATGGAATAGGTAGTGGTTTAGGATGGACCGTGATTGATGTGTCAGGATATTAGCTTGTACATTTGCTATAAAAGCACATGGTTTTGAACCAAGCCAGAGATCTTCTCTCACTGCTGGCCTTTCAACTTGTCCAAAGCCCAGTGAATACACCGCATACAGCCTCCATGCCGTGATTCCCTTCCTGTCTTTTCCTCTCTCAGCCTCCTCCAGTCTATAAAGTAATTGGAACTGGTTTTTTGCAAAGGTTAGTATGACTTGCAAGAGCTTGTTTTATCTTTAAAGATGGGAGCAATTTACAAGCTGATATTCTGAACACATCAGCATTTGAGAAGTATGATCATAAGAGACTGTGATTATTATTTTTTTTTGGTAGATAATCTCTACCTAAAATGGTAGAGCAGTTTTTGAAGCTGAGGATGTTCTGACATTTCGTTAATCTGCTACTTCATATTTGAGAAAGTGCTGTGAATTTAAAATACGTTTATCTACATTTCTTCAAATATTTGCAGTTTAAGAAAAGTAAAATATTTCAACACACTTATGAATATGAAATGTGTCTTTGTAACCCTGCTGGATTCAATTGGGAGATATTATCTGACTTCCTGCATCACAGTCTATTTTAAATGAGGCTTTAACCCTTGAGAATGTCATCACAGAAAACATTTAGTGAGAATCATGTTCAGGTTAGTTCCAGAAGTTAGCTATGCTCTTATTTTAAGTGATTTTTATTTTGTTAAGAAAAATCTGAAGCTGACAGTTTTACCTATATGTGGTATACTCTACCCTGTCCTACAGTTAAAGTCAGCTATTGTTTCTTGCGTTATTGTGAAGGAGAACATTTTTCTTGCCCGTCCCCTGGGCTTAGTTGGACTGCTCACCTGAGTAAGATAAATAGGGCCAAACTTCAGGCTATAAATCTTAAATATATTTATTGTTCTAAATGCTTAAGAACAGCCCCAGGATTTTTGCAGAAAGAGGAAAGAAAGGCAGCCATGAAAAGTTTACTGTATAAATAGTTAGCAACATAAAGTCACTGGGAAGATTCACCATTACTGTGCTTTGCCTCTACTACCTGCCAAGTCTTACCCCTCCATTCATCTGTGTATTTTAGTAGTAGCTTTCCTAATCTTACTGCATATGAGTATTGTGTGCCACTGAAGATTGTCACAAGAATCCCGATACTGTGTCTGCATGTCCAACACCCCCTCTTGTTCTTGTTACCACAGACAAATCTTTTAGGTGGGTTTTTGGTTTAGCTAATTAAGTGATCAGTGTGGTTGGTTTTCTTATTGGCCTTTCCACATCTTGGCTTCGGTATAATGCAGCTTTTGTTTTGGATTTGTTGGGATTAAAGTGGAACAAGAGAGATTTGAGGCTGATTACTGCAAATTTAAGTACCTTAGAAAAAACTATTCTTAAATTTTTTTTTTCCCCTGTAAATACAGGCTTATGTCTCATGCCACAAAGTAATCTGCCATTCAAATATGGTGATTAACGTGTGCTATAAATAACTTGCTTATTTTTATCTTTTGAGTGACATTCCTATTTGAAGTGCATATGCAGATAGTATTTACTTAGTTATTTCTTTGATCCACAAGGAGCAAGTTAGATGTGTAAAAATGCTTTTGTACTAAAAAGTTATTTTACAATTTTGAGATGAAAAAATTTCATGTCTTCTCATATTTCATGTTGTCGGTTTCCAGTTGAGACTCCTGTGTCTTTTGAGTTTATTCAGCTTTGTGTCTGTTCTCAAAATTTTAATGTTATGGGTTCCGATTTATGGGTATTTTTTTACATTGAGTTTTTTTACATCTAGTATCCTGTAAATAGTGATACGTATGCACTTCCATAGACTGTAGTAAGCATTTCTTCAGAAAACTCTAGGCTGATGAAGAAACGAAATAGACTAAATAAACCAGTCAACTTAAATACTAGAAAGAGACTTTTAAGGGCTAAGGTTCAGAGGTAGTTGTCACTGAAGGCATCTGTATGATGTGATACTTGTCACAGTTGTGATACAGTTGTGCAGGAAGAAATGCAGTTAGTGCAGTTAACAGCAGGTAGGGCAATATTAATTATGTTCTCTTGCCTCTCTGTGAATTGTTTTAGCTCTGTAGATCCCTCCTCTTTTGCATCTTATTAGCTAAATCATACCACAAGAGACTTTCCGGGAGTTAACTGTGACCGTTATTTACACAGATGTAATTTATACTGCCTCAAATAGAAGTTCTGAACTTGACCTCAAAGTGAGAAGGTTGGAATGGAAAAGATGGCAGAAGCATGAACAAAACATCACACAAAAATTTTGCCTTTTAAAGAAAAATTGCCCTATTCTATAGCTGACACTTCAATGAAATCTGGAACTATGTTCCGCAGAGTAGAGAAAAGTAATAATCTACTGTAGCATCCTTTTCAGCAGTTACCTCTTCTAATTTGTAAACCAGGCAGACACGATTAAGTGACTGTGCAGGAGCTGAGAAGTGGGTTTTCTGATGTAGTAAAGCAACCTGCTGACCTTAAGTTAACGAAATATTAACCAGTTCTTAACAGTTGTCAGGATGTCAGAGAGAGCATCTGTTTTGGAGGATTCATAGGAGCGGCCATTGGGATGGTGCTTAGGTCACATATTTGTCATTTGAATAGCAGATTAGCTGAACCTACAAACTCTCAGATGGACCATGGTTATAAAGCTGGTGTACAGATATGATCATCTGCTGCTGACAAGTTCAACACAGATTTGATTCACAGTCCTGCTCATCTGAAGCTGAGAAGTTCCTGAAGGGCACTGTGCATAAAGAACGTGAACATTTGAGATGTACTTCCTCGCCTGTTATGTCGAGGTTCAACATGGGTTCAGAACACTTAAATCAGCTACACGTTCTCTTTCTTCTCAAACACAGTCGCTGCCTATTCCAATTTTACTTTTTTGCCCAGAAAAGTTCCCCTTATATGTGAGTAATTGAGAAAGCTGCGAATTCTACAGCTTGATATGACTGCTCATTCATTGTGATGTTTAGACTGTGCAGTTTCATTAAAATATGTAGAATTCAAGTTCCAAGCATAGTACCTACCTGCAAAGTCCCCACAGAGCTCATCTTGCAGTAAGCCTAAATGAAACAGCTTTGCTGATTTCAACATCATATTGAGATGCATCTTTCCCTGTAAATGCTGACTGCCAAACTAAAGCTAATGCCTGAAAAACATGAAGTCTAACCGTATGTATATGGTTATATCTTTGCTGCTAAGGTAGTGATTGGAGCTTGAGATATAAATGCTAAGCTGCTCAAACTGGTGAGTTGGATGTTTATATTCCCTCAAAGGACTAGGAAGGGTCAGCATGGCACAGGCTATTGTTTGAGGAAGGCTTCTAAATAATCAGTTCAGCACGACGAATAATTGAGACTTGTGCCATGAGCCTAGTGCATGCAAGTGTATGTGGTGCTCTCCTTATCTTTTAACCAACTAAAAAGTGCCTTACTGGATACTGGAATTTGGTTGTCTTCTGTATCCTCCTTCCTCTTTGCAAGTTCTAAAAAGGTTATCGTGTATCTTAAGGAGAATCACAGTTTGTATTCCTTGGATTTCAATTTATCAGTGGTTGGCCTCACTACAGACTGGTCATAATTATACAGAATTTGGTATGCTATCTAGCAAACTGTTCTGAATAAAATTCTACATGATGAATCAAATTGATTCAAATGAAATGCTTGGGCAAAGCTGTGCAAGCCTCTCCAAGTTTACAGAAAAAGAGAAATTAGAAAGGCTGGAGCAGTCAAGGGAAGTGCTGGAAAGCCTGCAAGGGGCAGGAGGTTCTGGTGCTTTGAAGTGGGCTTTTGTCAGGGTGTGTGTCCTCAGCTTTCCTGTGAGGTTCAAGAGCAGCTCAGCAGTTTGTAAGCTCAGCTTCCTTCAAGGACTTAATAAGAATTTATGCAGATAACACAGGAAATTGGAAGACAGTGAGCACCAATAACACCTGTAGGTGTTAGGGGACTGTTTTGTTTTCTGTCAATATCAACACTTTATTTTGAAATGCAAGTTGTGACCACAATCAAAGAAAGTAATGTTAAATTCAATAATTTTGATCACACAGTGGATTAAAACGTGTATTTAATAATTAGCATATTAGAGCACACAGTATTTTTCATTCAGTGATTAACTATTATATTCAAATAAGATGATAGATGGCATTATCACCTAATGAAAGCTGTCTAAGGGGCTTGCTGACTGCATGGTAAGCATGGGGAAACCTCAAAACTTTTAAGTTACAACATTTATCTGTGATAATTATGTGAAAGTGTGAAATGGAATATAATTTATTTTGTTCTAGAAGTCATGGCTTTCTCTGGTGACTCAAGGTTGCTCTTGAAAGGTATTTTAGTCTTCAGTGAGACATGGGCAAATCTCAGCATCTGAGATTTGCGCAGCTGTTCTGTTGCTTTTAGTTACATTTTATTAGTACTGTGTAATAGTGAGCAAAATCAGGAGCTTTTCTGCTATCTAGTGCTTCTCACTGTGACTGTGTAGCCCTGTAATATGGTGTTGCTATTGCTAGCAACAAGCCATGAGCTTTGTGCAGTTTGCAAAGCCTCAGGATTGTCAGACTTCCTCTGTCACTTTTCTTGGCCTGCTTGCAACTTTGGTTTACTTGATTTAGCTGTAACAGCATTTTTTTCTAACTGACCAGGTATCTGTGGCTAATTTAATTCACTTTTGTTTATCTTTGTATGATGCCACTGTGGTTTTACCACTAATGATAGAGTAGAGAGAAAGAAGAACTGATATCTAAGATCCATAAAAGGCACTGTATATAGTAAATTCAGATGACCGTGAACCAG
This sequence comes from Gorsachius magnificus, assembly GCA_034008185.1. NCBI lineage: Eukaryota > Metazoa > Chordata > Aves > Pelecaniformes > Ardeidae > Gorsachius > Gorsachius magnificus. The sequence continues at coordinate 6,849,750 of CM067090.1, forward strand.
TGAAAAAAAGAGCAAATTTTAAAAGTGTGTGGATCCTAGAGTGAGGAAGAAGAAACCACCAAAATGAAAATCATATTCCTCCCATCAAAGGACTTCAGATGGTGACAAATTGCTCTCTAACAGCCCTAGTCCAGAATGAAGCTGTCAATCTTAGGAACCAGAAGAGCATTGGAAGGATGATCATAACACCAGGAAAAAGGGGTAGAAATTAGGAAATGGTTGTCTGACAATTTTAACTGTATTGTTTAACTTTTTCACATACAGGTATTCTTTCTTGTTCTAGAATAAGTAAAACTGGAATAAAACCTATTTTTTATTAGATTAAGATTATGTTTATATTTACAATATATTCTTGGCTTTATTATGTATCTAAATATGTAAGCTGTGCTTTGTCTTTGCCCGTAAACAAGGTTTGGAGTGTAACACTGCTAGTAGCACAGGTTTACACAAACACCTAACAAGTATGACTGCTGCTTCCCTGAAGCTCAGTTTCTGTAACTCTAGAAGGTTTGTGAGGTGTGTGCGCTTCCTCTGCAGGAGGCCAGTATTTGGGACATTTAAACATGTCCCCCCCTTTTATTGTTATAAAACCACAGTCAGTACACTAAAGGTGTTCCCCACTTGAAAATATTTTTTTACAAGAACAAAAAGACAGTTTCTTTTGTATATAAAGAAAAAAAAAAAGGCTTATTTGCGGGAGTGAAGGATCTTAAATAAAACATTGTCCTTTTTCTACTTTAGTTCAACTGGGAAAATCAATTTTTGGTTCTTCAACTGCAAAGAAAGATCAAAAGGAAAAACTGACAATCTAAACAAAGGGCAAGGTGGTATGGGCTGCTTGCACTCCTGTTCCCTGGTGTGCTTCATACAGGCACTTTTCCAAGCAGAATACATTTACAGAAGAATCAAGGGTATTTCTTTTTTCCTCTGAATCAATGATGTGGGGAGTAAAAGTGACCTGAATATAAAAGTCAAAAAATACTAATTTATATTAATTTTGTGGAGTTCTTTGGTGCTAATAGAGGCAACAGTTCTCAAATGTGTCAGGTTCCTCATTGCAGAACACTTACATTTTAAAGAATTGTCATTGATTTTACTTCACTTAGAACTAGTCAAAGCTATCTGGTTTTTTTTAAGCACGTTATGTAATGCAAGAGAAAAAATATGCAGTCTCATGTACAGCCAGGGTACTTTTATTCTTGCTTAAATGCCTTGCAGGATACATATTTGAATCTTCATATAAAAAACTAATTTCAGTCACTGTGGAGGGAAACTTTATGGAGATTGGCTTTTCTGCTTTGTATTGAATCATATTTTTACCTTTAATAGATAAAACGTGATTTATTCTTATAGGTTCATATTTACAAGAGGAGGAGATTAAAGTGTCAGCAGGAAAAAAAAAGGGAGGAGTGTGAAAACTTTAAAACACACAATCAAAAAAACCACCCAAAACTGAAAAACAACTTTGAAGACCTCTTACGGAGTATATTCATTATCTACTGCATAAATGTAAAAAGTTAAAAATAATTACAAAAGTGTTTGACTTTAATGTATTTCCACTTTTTGGAGAGAATGATTGTATAGACATCACTTTTGTAACCGTACTAAATGTTAATTCAATGGATACTGTAAGTATAAGAAATAAACAGGCTGCTTCTGACCTGAGGTACATATCTGCAGGAAGATATTTTTGTATGTATGCTTTGTATCAGTATGTTTGGGTCTTTACCCAGGCAGGCAGAATGCATTTACATTTGGGACTCTGTACATTGGTGTGTCTCGGCATGGTAGAGATGCAAATAACTGTCTACAGAATGCTCATTTCAAATACAGATGGTCTGAAGTTTCAAAAACAGCAATTGTAGCCGGCAGCTCTGGGGTATTCTGGAGACTCTAGTGTTTTTCAGGGAAGGGTGCTCTGCACTGTAGCATTTGAAAAACAGAATCTTTAGAAAATGCTTCCAAATGATTGTCACAAATGACTAGTAATTTATAAAGTTCAGGCCTGTGATTTTTGATCAAGACTTCCTCAAGCACTGAGAAGCTCCAAGACCTCCTTCAAGTCAAGTGTGTCCAATGAAAGCTTTGAAAGTAAATCCACTGATTTTAGACCTTAAGTTTGGGTCCCTGTGTAGTAGCTTTGCAAGGCTGATGTCAGTATTACATAAGCAATAAAAATCTGTCTGTGTTTGATCTACGTAGATTTTGAGCCACTTCAAACTACCTGTAGCTTGTTTATTGTGGAGTTAAGTCTTAACTTCCGATGACAAATAGTGTTCTGAATTAGGTGAGTGATAAGCCATGTAGAAAAATGATTATAGTAGTAGTGAAACGTGCCCGATTTTCTAACTGTGTTCATTTGCAAGTGTTTTCTTTCTTTGTTCACTTAATTGATCGAGTAACAGGATAGTTCCTGGGAGATGCCAACAGAAACTGCCAACTCTACCCACTCAGTCTGCAATGTAGCATTGTGGTACTTAATCACTTCACTTCTTAAACAGGACAGCAGAAGTTTGCTGTAGCTTTCTGCTGAAAGTAATCCACTCAATTTTAAATTTTATGTGTTGTCCTGTTTCTTCTTTCATTAGGCTAGGACAGTTGAGAGCTTTATGAAAAGTTTATTGCATGGAGCACACATGACTAATATGGGCGGCCAAGGTCAGAGCCTCAGATCTCTTTATCAACACCTTTTCTGCACTGCTGGCTGAAGCCTTTCTCAAGAGCTGCACTGTACAGAGCTATGAAACAACCCACTCCTAGGGGAAATTACTTCATTTTGCAAGATCGTTCAGGTTCATCACTGGTATTCTTCTCTTGCTGCCAGGTCCTTTGTCCCTCTGCAGTTTTCCTAGGTTACAAGCACATTGACAGTGCTTTGCCCTGGGGATAATGGACCTTTATGCTTTGTTGTCTTCTGGTTTGCGCTTTTGGGATACCACATGGGCTGCCTTGAAGGGTGGAGCATTTAATTTTACACAGGTCACTGTTCTGTGACATACTAGGGTTCTGTTTAAATCTGTTTGCCTTCTAATAATGTTCCTTGTGCTGAAAACCCAGGAAATTGTTGATATTTCAGCTTTGCTGCAGGCTGTGAGTAGGACCTAACCTCAATTTAGTTGCCGCTGCTTAAAAATTCCTTTAGCAAATGCAGACTTGATTCTGTAAGAGTCAGATGAGGTAATGTTGGAAAAGCAGTTTGGTGTTAGTCAATTGTAAGAAAACACATGATTGTAGATGTTCGGTTTCAGATCAGTGGTAATAAAAGTAAAAGAAAATTACTGTGTATGTTATCTGATTTCATTTCTCATGTATCCAATATATTTGGCTTTAAAACTATAGTCCAGAGGCTGTGCATCTGATTTACTTTGAAGAAAAATCTATTGATATCGGAACATCTGTGTCTGTGATGAATTTGAAGAACAGTCTTCCCTTGTGAAACAACAGGAATTTGTATATACAAAGAAGAAAAAAATAGATTGTGTTAAAGTGCCAAAAAAGAAAATAAGAAATGGTTTAGATTTCTGTGGGTTTGTTTAGGACACATGCTAGGGATAATGTTTCTTGGGGGAAAAAATTGGAAAATTATGAGTATGGTTGATAATTACTTTTATATCCTTAATTTAAATGGAATCAATGATTGCTTTTAGAAATGTCACTTTGGTATAAATGACCACACCAAGATATACAATTTTAGTAGCAGTGTTTTGTCAGTAATTTAGCAGGTAAAATGCTGGGTTTGAGTATTTGTTGTGAGTTAAAACATTGATGAGGTTTATAATGTCACAAATATAAAATGAGTAACCTTTATTCCCCTTTTAGTTAACATTTGGGTTTTTTAAGGTATAACCATTTTTTAATTTTTACTGTGGAATTTTTAAAAGTCAACCACTGGGACTGTATTACTCTCTTATGTTTGGGACTGTATTAACAACCAAAAAGAGTGTTACTGATTCTGGCTTTGCACTGTAAGCAAACAACACAGGACTTGAATTCTTTCCTCTGTCCTCAGCCAGGTAACTCATTGCAGTACAGATCATAAATTACATCAGATCATAAATTCAAGTCTTAAAATTACCTTGTAGGATGCACACTTTCCCATGGTTTTATTGGATGGGTAAAACTTGAAATATGAAACACAGTTGTTTCTTTGTATAGCCTTAATCATCTAATTAGTTACAGGCCTCTTAAGAAAAGAACTTCAGGAAGTACTTAAATCTATCCCATATTAATTGATGAAAATGTGCACTTATGTGCGGTTACTTAGAGAATTGTTGTTTTCTTTCAGACTTCATCTATTTTCTCTAGCAAGTTATGGTACTTTGGTTTAAATACCCAGAGAACTTTTAAAAGCATTTCTGAAAGGCAAAATGGACAAATGGTTACTGCTATCCTTGAGGTAGTGTATCCCTCTAAATGGTTGGAGTGCTTTTCTTAAGAAGCATCTGTGGAGAGCTGTTTTGCACTCAGGTTGCTGCCAATTATTTTCTACTGTTGTGTGTCCTGTCCTAACTTGGATGGAGTCATGTAGACCATGCTGCAGGTTCTTGATGATCTAAAGCAAATGCCAGCATGAAATGCCCAATGGAATACTGAGGAAGGAAAATGCAAGCAGTGGACTGTGTGAGTTGACTCACCCCCTAATGCGGATGTACGCTTTGATTGCACCAACTGCTGTATGCGTACATATATATATAGATATATCTATAATCTCTTTCCAGGAAGAAAGATCCCAGTGCCAGGGCTCCCTTTCTTGTGTCTCCAACAATGTGCCTACAAGATCATTGATTGAAACCAGGTTAACTTTAATACCTAATTTCAGGTATTCATAGTAACAGGAAGATCCACACATCGCTCAATAACAGGGAAGCTTTCTACAAGGAACACCCCATTTCTGACACTGTCGAGACGTCTGGATGGATTTGACAGTGCCCCTTTATGACTGAGCAGTAAGATATAGGAGTAACTATGATTTGCTGCAGATTGGTGAGATATGTTAGACCTAGCTACTTGTAATATGTTGTGGAAGTGTGGATACTGCGAAAAGATCATTGCACTGGGAAACAATGTCGTTGAGCATTCTGTTCTCTTTTAAAGCTAAATTTATAAGGTGTTTATATATGTGTGTGTACATATATATATTCTTTTGTAATATGTATCTTAATAGTCAGACCTGTGAAGTCCTTGGGGTGTATCCTTCTTGCTAAGCTTTTAGGTTATATTAGCACTGAGGTTACAGGCCTGACACTAACTGAATATTTCTGTATTTATTCATGCAAACAGCAGTCAAATTGAGCTCTTTTTTAATTAAACACAAAAAAACACCACAGAAGAGAGCAATTTCTCCCCCTCTTTTGTCACTCACCATGATTTTTATATTCTGTCTTTTAAAGCATGTATGCATTTTCCATTTTAAGTTTTTAGATCAATGAAATCTTTATGCTGGTAGATCTGTATATATGTGTGTGTATATAGAAGTAGTACATAGATGTTGAGGGGAAAAATATTTCTGTGAATATGAATTTGAAAGGATGTTAGATTCTCTTCTCTTTAGTTTATCTTCAGCATAGCCTCAAAATGTCTTCCCACAAAAGATGAATTTGACAAAATCACACTCTTGAGAATTGACAGAAATAATAATATACAGTATTTTTTGAATGCAAGAATCCTTCAGATTTAGATAGGTATATTTTGAAACGGTTACACTTCCCATGACTCCAAAATAGTCCATTGTTGCCAAAGTTTATATTATATTTTCTTCCTAATGCTTTTTGTTTAGCAAAATCTCTTGTTAATATTATCCCCGGGAGATATGCAGATAAGTAATTTATATGGCTGGACTTGATGATCTTGAAGTTCTTTTCCAACCTTAATGATTCTATGATGATATGAGTGAACGTGTTGACATCTGACTGTACTAGAGGTGAATATTCCAGGTACCCAGGGCAGTGCGTGCTCTGCACATCTGGGTTCTCATGCCGGATAATACAATACCTCTGCCCATCAGTTTGACTTATAGCAGCAGGCAGCAGTAAAAGCAGTTATCCAAGGTGCTTCTAAGGAAACTTCTCCCCTTATCTAGGTTTTATTCCAAAAAAAGTCCAAGGAGGCAGGTAGCCTTGTTATTTCCATTTTACTGTAAGAGACTTAGAGTTTATCTAACTTCAGATACTCAGGTGGGACTCCCAGATCTAATTCTACAATCAGCACCTAGACAAGGCATAATAAAGGGCAAGAAGGAAGAAGGTGCCTGTTAGGGGGTCATTTAGACCAGCAGCTGAAGTTTCATTTACTTGGAATAGAATAGTTTCTCAATTGCATTTGCATGCCTGTGTTGGACAGTGTGAATTCTTACTTGCTGAAAAATGATGAGGTCTTATAATAAGTTGACAGGCTCCCAGGTCCCAGTCCAGTCTCTCACACATGGACTGATTTCTCTGACTGGCAGAGCTCTGCAGATACTTATGTCTGGGTAGGAACAAAACTGGTAACAAATCCATGCAGTAGGTAAAGGTGAAGAGTATCAGAATCACAACACAAATTGTGCTCTGCAGATCTTCATACAAGGTGTTGTTATGAAGTTTCAGTTTCAGAAGAAAGATCTTATTTACAGTCTTTGAGGCACACACTGTGATTAATGGTAACATTCAGGGGGTAGCATGGACCAGAAATGTGTGAATGGGGAAAAGGCTGAGGAAGTGTTCGGAGCTTCCTGGACATCTGCAGGCATTCCAGACCTTAATTTCCTCATGTCATTGCAACCATATGTATTTTTATGGGGTTTTTTTTTTTAGTGCCTAAAGATTAGAAAATAACTTTTAATTGTTATTTATGAAGCACCATATGGCTCTCTGTAATTTTGGCTTCTCATGGAATGAGGAAGATGAAATTAATTGGAAATCACACTCAGAAATCTATTATTAAGTTAATAGAGCTAACAGCTTGTCCAGCATCCTTGTACAGAGCATGTTGTAGCTGCGTATAATAACAAGCAACTCTTCATAAATCCACTAAGAAAACTAAGGGGCAAAGAGTGCCTGAGACAAGAAGAGAAGCTGCATACATTGGTACAGTGCATGGTCGGGAATGGTTCAGCTAACAAGCTACTGGTGAAAATCAAGGATACAACTCGTATTTTGACAACTGCTTTAAAGTGTGATCTAAATAATTAATATTTTATTCTGGGTTCGTGAACTAAAGGCTCATCTGAGGGGATAAAAGGTTTTTGTCCCATTTTTTTACTTTCCTCTTCCTTCATAATGCTTAGCAAGTAGAAAGTTGTTTGGGCCACCCAACTAAGTTGTTGCAAGATGGTGTCTTGTGTGGCTTATGTTCAATAAGTAGTGGTAACAATTTAAACCTCATGGTTTTTCCTCTTAACCTCTCCTAATAGGCAGCGAGTCTTTTGTAAAGTTTGCATTATCTTGTTTCCACCAAACAGTCAAAACTGAAGACTTTTAATATAATGGTGTTAAAAAGAAGAAATCACCAAGATGAAAGGCTGTAAAAATTACCAAGCTATGAAAAGCACAGTGGGACTTTTTTTGTTTTCTTTTCTTATCTGGAACATTCCCTAAATTGCATTTCTCCAATGTTTTTGACAAGTGTCTGCAGATGGTGTGATATTAAGAAAAATATCAAAGAACAAAAAAGAAATCTAGAAAAAAAATCTAAAGTAAGTTATTTTTCTTACAAGTCTAATTAATATTGGCAGGGTTGCATTGTTAGGGATGCATTCTGAATGGGTTTATGTTGAATGTCTTGGTATACCGCAGGCATGTGAAGGAATTGTATAGCTTGGTTAACTTTTTGAAGCTGTATAAAGAACATTGTTCAGGTAATAAAAATTTGACATGTCTTTTAAACATTTTTTTTTTTTTTTTTTTTTTGGCTTTAATTAAATTGCCCAGTGTGTCACTGATCTGTGAGATGTCCTTTTCCTGGAATAATTGTCTGAAATATTGAATTAAATATTAACAGATTCTTATAATGGGTCTCCTCTTAACCTTTTTCCAATATTAGATTATTTTGGCAATTGCTTTTATTTCACATATGTAATTAGTAAACAAAAATAAGAGGAGGATGATAGTACATCCTCTCCCTTATTAGTTGTGCTTAGTGTATTACTGGTGTTATCTGACATTAATTTATTAACAGTTGTGCTTACCACAGATGAAACTTCATCTGCCTACAGTAGTTAATATTTACCAGTTGCCAGAGGGCTAAAATACATCTTTTTGTACTGCTGGATGCAGCAGGATTTTTTATGAAATGGAAAGTTAGATACCATGAAAACTAACATCAGTAATCCTTGGAAGGATTTTAAGCAAACTGTGCAGGAAAATATATCCAGGAATAAATATGCTTATTATTCTGGTTGCAGTGTTTCTATGTTTTAAATAGATACTTCTCCATTTATTTTTGTATTCCATTGTCTCTTGTCATCTCTAAACCTTTATGTGCTGAGCTTTCTCTGTTTCCAACTTGGATAACTCTGTTTTCTGGATCTGGGGCTCTGGAAATGAATGAGCTTTTTCCCAGAAGTCTCCAATTAGTTAGCCTCCATGTGACAGGAATGAAACATCAAAACCAATTCAGATAGTTTTCTTCTTGTTTTTTCTTTTCACTCTGGGTGAAATTCATTGCGACTCCAGATGGCCAGAGCCGTACCTGTTAATCACTTAAGACCCACTTATATCTGCAGAAGAACTTAAATGTCACATAGCCTTGTGCAAGCACTCTGCCCAGCATCTCTGTTACTAGATTTTACTTCTCCATCTGGATTTTACACCTGCTATCAGATGTCTGTTAGAAGTCATGCTGGAAAAAGATTATTTCTTTAAAATGACATAGTGTTCATTTTCATTGTGGAAGTCTGATATTGTTTTCTTCTTCAAATAGAAAATACCTCAGTAAATGAGACTACATTTGAGTGTAAATACTGTGGTCTTAAAAATGTCCTCTTCTAAGTATGTAATTCCTATCCATAGGTAGTTCTTTTAAATGTGCAGAAGGTAAGGCGGTGGTGGTGGGTTTTTTGGGGGTTTTGTTTTGTTGGGGGTTTGGGTGGTTTGGTTTTTTTTTGGTGGGTGCAGGGTAGCAATCAGTGTCATTTTTTACTCTTGCTTCAAAATCAGGGCCAGGAATCAAGGACATATGTAGAATACCAGCTCCAAAGTAATGCTTTCCAACTTTCTGTCTTTAGCACTACTGAGGCAGACATAAATTCTTTTATGTGATCATTTTCCCATCCAGATGTTTCCCAGATAATGACCAGTCTAGCATGATGTTTTTCAGAGGCGCAATAAATTATTTCAACAACACTACAGTGAAAACTTTGCACTTAATTCCATCACATAAGTTGGATATTGAATCACACTACAGGAGGACTTTTTTATACTACTGGGCTTGATTCAGATCAAAAAAGATTTGTTATTCTTTTGCATGTTTCTAGTTTTGGTGTGGATTGATTTTATTTATGGTCTAACAGCAAAATGTGTGATATCTAATGCAGCCCTACACAATGGAACAATAAGGGATGTAAGGCTAAGAGGTAGAGCAGAATTGTTTAATGGTAACTGTCAATGGGAGGGAAATGTTAATTTTGCTAAAAATGAAAATTTTCATTTAAGAGCTGTTCAGTATTTTCATCACTTTGGGTAAAACTGCAAACTGTAGAAGAGCTTTAGGTTTGGAGCTTCATGTAGAAATTCTTCATGAAATGTGTCAAAGCCCCGCTCAGGGAAATACTTATGTATGCTCTCAAATGGCAAGCTTCCATTAGCATGTGCTTAAAATTAAGCAGATAACTACCCATTTGATGAAAGCATCAGTATTGTGTCATTGTAAATTATCCTAAGGAGGAGAAATGACCACTGCTGATGTGGTGTCCCATGCCATGGAAGCAAGGAGGTCACCTGAGGCCGGGCAGTGCATGCACTTGATAAGCTATCAGGTCAGTTTGTCCTGGTATTTACAAGGCAGTAAGGGGTGATGAAACCCTTTGAAGGGACTTAGTTCTGCCCTAGTACTGGCAAACTTTCAGAAACTGGATCAAAAGCTACTCCACCTTCAGATGCCTCCCTTTTGGCACGTGGCCTGTTTCTCGTGCTTTTGAAGGCTTTTGATTGCGTGCCTGGCCACCACTGTGGGTTGTGCTCCAGATTTCTTTTAGCTTTGCCCTCTGGTTTAATGCTTATTTTTTGAGGATCTTGCTGGGCATAGCAGGCCTGTATGTAAAGACTGTGTTTGGCAACGGACTAATTATCAAGTCTGTACTTGAACAGGGTTCACCTGCCACATATATTACATTATGAATTTGTTAACGCTTCTTAAGCAACGGTGGTAACATTGCAGTTGTCTTTACTGTCTGCATCTTTACTTGCCTTTTTTACCATGTGAATTTCCCTGGTTTCTTGCTTAGGTTTCTTATTTTGTGTTCCATGTTTGAAAATAACTTCTACTATAAACAACTCTTTCACGCTTAAAAGTGAATTATGAAAAAACTAATGTGTTCCCCAGTTTTTATATTTTCTACAGTACATCCAATTTTTTCAAAATCATCTCTGCAGTTCAATAACAGATAAAAGAATTAGAATCAGTCAGTGAAGACTGTGTATTTGGTGCCTTACACATAATCACAAAGAATGAAATTTTGAAAGCATTCCAGGAAAACAGGTGTGTGTATTGTTGCAGCTAGGGGCGAGAACAGTGTTTGTTCTTAATGACTGCTTGACTTCAACACTACAGATTGCATAAAACCTGTTCTCTGAATAGCATTAAAACAAATGGTGTTATGGTATTCACTCAAGAATTTAGGATGCAGCTGAACTCCCTGAGTCTGCTAACTTTAAAATATGTTTTATTTAAAAAAAAAAAAAAAAAAGTTTGCAGGATATTTTGGCGAGGAAAACTTGAAATCTCTGTACGTTTTAAAAGATAAAGATGCAAAGAAAACTGGCAGTATATTCATTTCACTATGACTATTTTTTTTTTACTATACAGAAAAGGGAAGGGTGGAGAGAAATGACTTGCTAAAAATCTGATAAAATGTCAAATATTTAAATGACAGTGGTTTTAGACAGCAAGTTTTGTCATGTATCTATGTATTTTATAAACAAAACAGGTACATTCCAAGTCTAGTAAACCACGTGATTTTGCACGCCCAAATTTCTCAGTGCGTAACAGATTATCCTGAGAGGCTTCCATGGTGGTGTCAGGTAAAAGAGATCACAACTAACACAGAAGGAAAAGTATTCTTTGCTTGCTTTTGCTGTCTCTTAAGGTGAAATCAGAAGAGGAGAAAATAATATTGACTTGAGCATATTATAAAGAATATTATGAAGTCTAAAAGTTGCAAGAATGAAACTGGTGGCTATAATGACAGAAGAACACTGTATCAGCTTGCATGAGTTTTTCCACGTTGTGCAGCATGGTGCAGGATGCCAAGTTGACATTGCAGGTTACAGAAAGTTGCCTTCCCTGTTTTACCCACAGAATGGATATTGCCTGAGAGCTGGCAGAAGCTGCTTTTGCTCACTTGTCAGTAGACTTCAGTGCTCTTCCACCAAATGAAGAACTTGTGCCTTTCCTGATTGATTATTCAAACCATGTCTCTTCTTGAATTTGCAAGCAAAAGTGACAAATAGTAGTTTTTCTAAATCCTGTGTCTATTACAGAGAAAATCTATGTAAAAAATGAGAACTTAGGTTGAAGAGAGAAACTGTTAAAGCCTGGAAAATATCAGAAATAAGATATCCCATGGAGTTTTAAACAAGCACATACAATGGACCATTTTAATGCGAGAACTATTTTCTTGGGTCCCTGCCTTAATGTGCATAGTTTACCATGCATTATAGTGGTGCCGCTGGATCTAGCGAGGCTCCGTTTGCTGTATAAGTAATTTATCAGGTTTAACTTAAATGTAGGACGTGTGAATACTTGATTACTTTTGCTCCGAGAAGGTTTAAGAGTGCACTATTAAGAGTGAGCTTTAGCTCAGCTGATTTTATCTAGGTTTAAAATTTTTATCACCGGTGAAGTGTGCAGTAATGGTTATGAAAGCAATTAATAATATGAGAGATAAAGACTGACTAATTTATCATTATAGATTTTAATGAGGCTTATAATCTAGCAATAAATATACAATATATTCAAAAGTATGGAGTTATAAAAAGGATGATTTATTTAACTTTAATTCTAAACTAGTCTGAAAACCAAAGGTTGTTGAAACTAGACATGTAAGAACATAATTCTTTTTGGTGTTACAGAGGAGAAGAATGAAAATAACAGAGGAAGGGAGTTTAAATTAAAATTAAAGGGGAGAAAAATTAATGGTTTAACTTCATTCCAAGACCCTTAAGTACACCAATAGTTTTGTAGATGTGGGAGGTATCTTCTCGTGGACAGGTTTTTCCCAGCTCAATCTGCTTACTTGGCTGAGCGTGGGAACTGTCTCAGGCACTGCATCCCCGGCGTACTCATAAGGTGGGGAGCAGTGGAAGTGGCAGCAATATTTGCTCCTTGGGAAAAAGCTGTCTCAGATTTCAGAGCAAGTTTGTGTAGAGAGACCCAAATGTGAAAAGTTATTACAGCAACTTTAAGATTCAGTGTTCAGTTTGGGAATTAGGCTTTACTACTGTTTTTATTATTGTATTGTGTTTATTATGATCTTCCTTATAGGTTTTATTCTTCTCCCTTCTTTCTTGTGCTGAAGTATACCAGAGTGTCTCTGGACAGGAGTATTGTTAAAAAGTAATAAGCACCTGACAGGATCTTGCCTGAGCAGTATAACAGGATGGCTGAAATTTGAAAAATTAATTATAGCCAGTCTTTCCCAAGGGGAAGCTGGAAACTCAGGTGGTAGAGGTAGCATTAAACCAAGAACGAAGCAAGCAACAATAGAACAGGACAGATGAGACCCCCAAAAGTAAGCTTCGTTACTGTTGGATCAGCTAGAGGTAGGTAAAAAAAAAAACAAAACAAACCAACCAACCAACCAAACAAACAAAAAAAAAAAAACAAAACCACAAAACTTGACCCTTTCAGGGCTTATAAGGGGAAGACAAGCTCTGAGCTGCAGATATGCAGTTTGGGAGAAGTTATCTAGAACCCTTGCAGGACACTTGAGCATTTGCGGTTTTCCATCAACACTGATGAGGAAATGAGTAGGAACAGCATGTAGGTGTTTTGGGTTTTGCTGATGTCTTTATAGTTCTTGTGCTATCCAAAATGAAGTATAGTTGCTGTCAGAAAATGTATGTAATATCTGCCTTGTTTTCCTTGGCTTCCATGTTACGAAAGCTAAATTATAAAGCAGAGTGGGGGAAAAACTTGCTTAGGGAAGGGAAGCTCAGAGGAGTCTTAGCAGGTAAATACATCTTTAGATTGGCCCCTGCCTCTTTGTAGAGGTGGAGAGTTTAGAGCTGGCTGCAGATGCAGGTACTCCATCTAGCTCTTTTGGGGACTTTGGGAAGGGGGATGTGCTCAGAGTTCTGCTCATCAAGCACAGCTTCATGACATTAGGCAAAGAAGGGTGACTAGCAAAGTTCTTGAAATTAATTAATATCTGCCTAACCACCCTGGGCTGGGGTCCTGCTGTGCATAGTGAAGGGCAGAGGAGTCTCATTAATGCCTGCTGCCTTTCTGGAAATGGCTCGTGCGTGTTTATAAACTCAGTGTTTATGCTTACATTTGGGTCAGTAAGGAGACTGCTTCTCTAAGATGCTGATTTGGCGTATCCTCAATTTGTCTTCATGGCACTGCTCCCATGACACTGAGTTGCTTCTATCTATTCTGCAATGTGTGCTGAGCTCATTACAAGAGAGGTTCAGCACATTTTCCAGTGATGCTTTGCCGCTGCTGCAGTATTTACAGTGCTGCTGGAGTTTGGAGTCAGCCCTTCTCCTGTGAGTTGCCTAACTCTGGGGTAAAAATACACTAATGTAATACTGAACCAGGTTCTGCATTTTTAAAAGAGGTGCAGACACTAATTAATTTTCACAGAGCCTCTACAGATCGAGACACTGAACTGCTGAAAGTCACATGGTGAGACAGAAATGCGATTAGGATTTCATGTGAGCCCTCCTGCCTTTCGGTCCCGTGCTTTAATTCTGTAGTGTAGGATGCCTTGCCAAAGTACTCCTGGGTACTCTCTAACAGAAAATCATTTGTTCATAAACAGGCAAGAGTGAGGCCCATTACTATGCAGTCTTATGTTGTCTGTTCTTTACAGTAGGTTATTTTTGATAAGCTACAGCACATTTTAATGTAATTGTTAACACGCCTAATTTGCACTCACACAGTCATATCAATAATAATGGAAGGTTGTTCACAGGTAATAAATAGCAGAATGATGGTTCTCAGTGTATTGTTTCATGATCAAGAATTCAGTATTTAAATATACCCAGCAGTGGGCTGAGAACAAGCTGTTCATTTTTGCTGCAAGCAGTACCAGTGGACCAGAGTAATCATAGCTCCCCAAAGCAGGGCGGATTTTATTGATTTTAAATAGGCTTTCATTATAGAACTGAGCCTATTACAATTGCAAGGAGTGTCACTGCCATTTGTATTCACAGTGCTGACTGAAGGGAAGGAGATGTATTGTTGAATGCAATGTAGAGGACACTTGTCCCTTGGAGTGTTATGTTCTGTTCTGCTGAAACATCCAAATTTATTTTAAAGAAAAGTACTTAAGGGTTTTTTCCTATGTGGTTAATTTTTTTAGAAATGTATTTAGACCCAACTACAGTCGTGAAATTTTAAACTCTTGAGGACTTTTCTGAAGAGTAAAGGTCTTGCTTATTTATTAGCATCTGACTTAGGGACGGGCTGTATTTTGCTCCATTTTTTTTTTAAAGGACTCTCTGGAAATGTTCTTGTCTATCTTTTTCCTGTAGATTAATGTAAAAAGGACAAATATAAGATCTAGTGAATAAACTATTAAGTCTGAGATATTCAAGTTATAATTAGTGAAGAACACATGCTGTTACCAGAAATGCATCATTAATCTGCATGGAGCAGTTTGCGGCTATTTTCTGCTAAATTAGTGACGCTTAAAAGCAGTCTTTTTTTGTATTGTTTTGAATGATAAAGAAAATTTTAAATTTGTAACACAAAAAAATCTGTGCACACGTAAGCAGTCTGTTTTGTTGTTTGGGTTTTTTTGTTTTTTCATTTACAGAGAGGCTTGTCAGTCAGTGGACATAAGCAGAAGTTCATTGAAGCCTTAATTACCAAATGCTGTGCTGTTGAAAACGTTGCACTGTAATTCATGGCGGTGTAAAGACTTGTCGCTTGTGCTAGGTTCTCTTCAAATCCAGAATTTGTAACTACACATCCCTGCTTAAACATTTTTCTAGTGTTAGTACAGCAGTTTGGAAGGGTACTAATGGAAATTAATCACAACTTTTTGTTTTTAATGGGTTCAATATTGACTTTGTGTACTGCTTTTTAGATTTATTTTTTTTTAACTTGTTTATATTAAAGCCTACAAGTGGAGGTGAATTACTTCATATGTTCTGGCTAAAACCTCTTTTTTGTTTTGGGGTAGTCTTTTGTAACATAATTTGGGAATTCAGGCAGGAACCAGCATAAAACTTTGTATAAGCATTTCTAGAAATTGGGTCTTTAAACAAAATGGTGATATTAAGTAGCGAATCAACTTGGTAAGTACTGAATGATCAAGCGTAGTTACTGTAAAATAAGATCTGGCTGGTTTACTTCATTTTACAGAGCTTGGGCAAATAACTATTGAATTAAATTGCTTCCTGTTGGTTTCCCCCAGGGCAAAAGAACCTGTGCTCTGCTGAGCTGCGATATTGATTAGTTCTCCAGGTCTAATCTTTACACGGTTATTCTTACTTTCTGGTGTATTTGTTTATGTTTTTGATAGTTGTTTTTCTGAAGTTATTGTATTGCCTTGATAGTCCTCCAGTGGATTATAAAAATGTACACATTAATTCCTTTCTCTAACTTCGTTTATTGTAGCCAAATGAAGATAATCACCACTCCTGTAGCGTGCTGGTTAGGAGTGAGGGTAATGATCACATGTAATTGATATCACATATCGCTGACAATCAAAACTCACACTGTTGGGATGGTTGGCACCTAAAACCAATCTAATTAAATGCTTGCAGCATCTATTGACAATACTATATTAGATTCTTTATCACAGCAACTATTGTGATTTTAGTGTTTGCTGCAGGTTGGAATGTGATTTATAGTTTTAATTTATCTTAATAATTTGTGTGCTTAGAAAACACTTGATATAAAACTTTTTGTTGCATTTAAATTTCCTTGTTATCTGCCTTGCAGTGGCGTGAATAATAGGGAGCCCAGAACATGAATATATTGGAATGCATGAAGTATTTTCAAGGAGAGTGCTTTTAAGGTTCAGAATGATGTATGTCAAATGTGACTGAACGGATAAACATGTGGAGGGATTTTGCCTTGAGAAGCTTGGAAATCAGCCATCTCTTAGTACGGTACCACCAATAGCTATGCTGAAAATGCGTTTCTGTCTTAATACAGGAAATAGAGTATTTATTTTATAATATTTATTCTATCCTGAGATATGAGTTCTTTCTAGTTGGTGAAATTTATTGTACTGGAACTTTGAAATGATGCTGTGTCAGAGCTGGTCTGCACCAAAAATTGCCACACCTCCAAACTTAATCATCTGTAAAATGTTTTTATGTAACACGAGCCCAGAAAGCTTGTGTTTGAATGAAAGTATCCATATTCTCTGTGACACTTAAACAGTAAATCTGTCAATTTAACGATAGATTCTCCTGTTTTCTTGCATAGAATGCTGTGATTCAAGGTGTGACCTAATCCAAACGTTACTCAAATCGGAGATTGCCACAAACTGCAGAGGGAATTGATGCATTCACGAAATGATAACAATGTTAGCCTTTTCTAGGCACCACTTAATGATATGTTAATATTAGAATCTCAGACTTCGCAAAATACCTGGCAGTATTACAATAAATGTGCAAAGTGAGAGTATTCAGTATTAATAAACATGTAACAGGCACCTGGCAGGTCTTTATGGTTCAAGAAGCTGCTATGGTCTGTGGAGCTGCAGAGATGATGAATGATGGTTTTGTTTGGTTGTTTTTTTCTTTTCCCCTCTTCCCTGCCCCATTTTACTCTGTAAAGATGTCAGGATTGCTTCTGTTTGGAACATAGGTCTTGGTGCAATTACTGTTGTTGCTGTGTCTTGCTGCACTTTCTTGTTACTAAGATATTGTTACATCGCCAAAGATTCAAGTGATGCCTCACAAGCAGATGAACATGTTTTCGCAGCTACTGCCCTTGCTCTACACTTACCTGCCCTTTGGGCATGGGGATTTCTTCCTTTTAGGATCACATCCATAGCTTTGTTTACATGTGTTCAGAGCAAGGAGTGGAACTTATTTTCCTTGATGAGCATTTGTTGGTTGTGCATTCAGGACAAAATATGATCTGATTCATGTTTTAAAAACCATGCCAGAGTGTAAGCTATCAAACTGTATGCTGGCTATATGCTTTGTTGTGCAGGCCATGTAGCATTAATAGCATGGGTTTGATCTAGATAACGACATATTTATCCAGCTAATAAGTAGTGTATATTTATCCTTTAATGTTTGTGAACAATTCTTTTTTGCAAGGTTGCTTTGTCAAAATGCTGAATTGACTCTTATGTTTCATTGCTCACTAGTTATGAGCAACTTCTTGTTTTTAAAGAGTCTAACCCAGAAATGCTTTTTAAACTTACACTAACAAGATTGCTAAATGACACACGATAGAACAGCAGCGTGGTTTTCTTTTACAGAGGCAAAGGAAATTGTCTTGAAGGCACAGATTCTGGCTGGAGGGAGAGGAAAAGGTATTTTCAATAGTGGATTGAAAGGAGGAGTTCATCTAACTAAAGAGTAAGTCTTTAAAATCGAAAAAGCATAAATAAATTGCTTCTGTTGTAATATTTAAGCTGCTTACAATAGTTATGTGGCTGTTTATTTTAGTATCTCGGTAAACTAACCTTTTTCCTTTGTTTGTAGCCCTAAGATTGTTGAACAGCTTGCTAAACAGATGATTGGGTACAATCTGTCAACAAAGCAAACTCCAAAGGATGGTGTGACAGTTAAAAAGGTAAAATTTTTGCCTCTTGAAAGTTGAGAACTGTGCTCAGCTGCAATATGCTGGAGTGTATGACATAGACTTATTTTTTTCATTCCTTCTCCAATGCCTGATTGACTGCATGTAGTTGAAAGAAAAAAAGTTACTTTTTCTTTCTTTGTGTGTACACATTTTGTCTGTCGATTTCAGCATACCTAGTGGTGGAAAAATAAATTCACTTTTGCTACCTGTGTTGAAGGGAATCCTTTGGAATAGGTTCATCCTTCAATAGATACATACTAAATGCTAGCATAACTGTATATAGCATTAACTGTATGTACTTACTGACATTCTGTTTAGAAAAAATATACATTATTATAAAATATTATCCATATTTCATTCACCCTCAGTTTAGGCAACTGTTATTTAAAGATGGTGACAGATACTTTGCTTGAGAATTACCTCATTAAAAAAAAAAAAAAAAAAAAAACAAAAAAGTGCCTAAAAGTAAATTCTTCCTAACTTGTTGCAGATACAGGGTAAAATGTGGCCATGGTAGTGGTTCAGCTAATACATTGTCATTCATTTACTTAATGATAGTGCATACGGCAAGGTGCCGAGATTTAGTTCAGCATAAATGTATTGCTCTGTATTGGCCTAAGTAAGAGAAGCATAGGTAGCCCTTCAGCAAGATTCTCCTTTACCTTAGTAAAATTCTGTAAGTCAGCAAATCCTAGCAATTGCCTACCTACTATATATATTTTTATCTCTTGCTTTGTTTTACTGAGCAAGGATCTTCATACAGGTAAGTACTCAAGAGCCACACTGTATTTGACACCAGGAGATAATTTGGCGTGAGCTGAAAAGAAATGCAGTTCACTCTTAATATATCGTGAACAGCTTGGTATATTAGCATAGAAGGGAACAGCTGTCTGGAAAGCTTCTGTCTAATGAGGGCTGGAGGAAGGTGCTCAGGTAGTTCTTCTCGTGGGGACCAAGGAGAACAGATTACCATCACTCCTCATAGTTGTTGTTAAAAAGAAATACTAGATATTAAAAAGAAGGAACAGTATTACCACTAAGGTGTGTCTGTCAGAGATAGTGATAATACTAAGGATATAAAAAAGGATATACATTTCCTGTACAAAGGCACTCTGCTTTCAAAAATTTGTATTGTAAAAGCAGCTTGCTTTTATAAATTCTTTGGTTTTATTCTTTTGCCCTAGTTGACCTACTTTGAGTATGTCGACACAGGAAATTTCACTTTTTTTGTCTGAGTGCAAGTCTGTTCATTCATTTACATATTCAGTTCTGAAAAAGAAGACTTCTGATTTTCTTCAAAATTGATAGAAATGAAAGAAAGGTATGGGTGTTGGGTTTTTTTTGAAATCGGTTATTTAAAGGATTTATATTAAGATGACTTTTGTACCATGTATAGAATAGCTATAGAAAACTTAACTTGTAATTGCTTTACTCCCCATCCACGTGTTGCTTATATGAATAAACAATGGTCAAGAGTAAGCAGCTAGGGCATATGTGAAGTTTAAGGTGAAGTTTGCACTACTGAACTTCAGATATTTATTTTTGTGGTACAGGAAAGTATATAGCCTTGATAAGACTGCATTTTTCCATTGCCATAGAATTACATGGAAACTTTTCAGGACATGGCTTTTAAGTATTTTAATATTGATGCATGATAAAGCGGCATAGTGCTTTTCACTGGGAGAAGCTCATCATCTGTTGTCATAGACTTCCATTCTGATTATAGAGTTGGCTTTTAAAAGCCCTAGGCCAATTCGTATCTTCATCACATACATATGTAACAAGGTAATAGTATGTTTTATGATATTTTTGGTGTGGAGATCTTTATTCTTGGTAATTTATGGTAAGAGCATACACCCTATTTTAAATTAATTATATAACAGTTTGGTCAATGCTATGCTGTTTTTCCCGATGCTTGCTAGACAGTGAAGAAAGCATGTTTTAAAGTGATGCATCTGGGTCATCAAAAGAAAAATTAATCTATTTTAAAACCATCTATCTTTTCCGAAGTTATCTCCCTCTCGGATCTTCAAAGTAGGTAAAGCAGGTGAGGCATTCAGGTGTGTAGTATTGAGATTACAATGTCAAACACTGATATTTTAATCAAGGAGCAAGCTACAGTAATATGATTAAAAGTATGAGTTTAGCGATGTCTAAAATGGCATTTAATGCAGTGGGTAGTTAATGCACAGAAAATGCTGGGCAGACTCTTCGAGCTTGCTAAGAGCGGTGGAGAAGTAGAGAGTTAATAGCAGGCATTTTTGTTCTATTTCAAGACATCTGCTCTCTCTGTATGTACATAAGAATACTTCAGTGTGTGTATGTGTACTTAAAGAAAATTGCTGTTCACGAAGAAAAGACATGTTTTTAGGTTTTGCGGGTTTAAAACTTCTTGGTGTTCTGGAAAGTTTGAGTGAACTTGTATGGTTTTAAAAAATTAGCTAATAAATGTCTTTCAGAAGGAAAATAGTTAAGTCACTTTCTGCAAGGCAAACAATGAGCTAGTGTCAAGTCAGAGTGGAAGTTGCGTACCTTTTACTTGTATTTGTAAGGAAGGAATAAAATACAGAAATTTTCTACAATTAGAATAATTATGGAGGAGAAAATGGAGTTTTCAGCTTGCTTTCTCGGCTTGTGCACCTACTACAGAATGTAAAGCATTTTTTTTTCTTCCTTAGATTGATGTTTCTTAAATAAATAGCCATCTCCTCAGTTCCCTTGTAACTTAGAAGCTATTTTGGGAGTTTACATAAAATCCTCTTATGGCATCTTGGAATTTGGAGAGCCTGGTTATATGAGAAGACAGTCTTCTCTTATCATGACAACCTGAGAATTTGCTACCTGTGTTTTGTCCCCAAGCAATAACAGAATTAACATTTTGAATATTTGATTCGATATAAAAGAGCTGTTACAGTTGCCCTCCTGAAATTAGTTGTGTGACTTAAACTTTTAGGTAATTATTCACTTTTAAGGAGGAAAGCTTGAAGATATTGGGAAGTTTTAAAGAAAACTGATTTTTCCCCAGGATGTTTTAAATATAAACCTGATGTGGTAAATAGATAATGACACTTCACATTCTTTATCATAAACAAAACAGACAAAAATGAGAAAAATCAACAGTCTGTAGACTCCAATTTCCCTGGCTTTGCTCTGCATCAGACAGGGAGGATGGTGAAGGAAAGTAACTGGTTTTTGTTGGGAGAAATGAGAGATGTTGCATAGTCTGACAATTCTTACTCTATGGTAAGCTTGCTTACTACAAAGTAGATAAACTCAATAGTTCTGTGAATTAAGACAGAAATATTTGATGATGATGATGATGACACTGTTAATTAGCAATAGTGAGGACAATCACTTGGGTCGGAAGTAGCAGTTGAAGATAGCTGATTTAATAATGGAAGTTCTACCTGTTGTGCTTGCAAATGTATTCCTCAAGACTCACTGAGTGCATTCCCATCCTAAGCTTGGCCCTGATCCTGAGCACTCTGGAAACTGTCTGAACAACTCGGACAAGATCCAGTGGGACCAGCTGGTTTTATTTGACCTATATCTAAAGCAACTGACTCGCGTTTTTCAGATACGCTGATGCAAGATATGTAAGAAGGTGAAAACATGCATGCAGGTAAAAAGACTAATAGTAGCAAATCAAGGATGCTTTCCATAACTCTGCTTGTTAATTTGACAAATCTTGGTGGGTAGCTGACAAGTTATGTTTCTAAAGCAGGCTTTTAGCATCCCTTTATAGTAGCCTAAAAAAGGCAGATGCTTTTAAGTAGTACAGTAGTTTTCTACATTCTTAGTTGTCTCCTTCACCCTAGTTTTCTTCAGCTTGCTTATCAACAGTCGCTTATTTGAACTATTCCTTTACATCACCCTGTGTTCTACGAATAAAGCAAGATAAAAGTAGAATGAAACAAAATTACTATACAGAAAATTTCTTCTGAGTCAAAAACCCCATAAAGAAACAGCATCTTTCCTTCCATTCTGAGCACAGAGGGCTTTATTTAATTCCTTGTCTCTTACTTTTTTTTTTTCCTGTTCTGTTAAGATGTACAGCCTGGCAGAAGGTAAGTACATTCTTTCTAATGTACTCTGGAGTAGAATGTCAAAAAAGCGACTTGGGTGAAAGTATAGTGCATCTTTCTTGTTTATAGTCCTTGAACTATGAAAACCCCAGGAATACTTACATGATGGAACACATCTTGTTGGGTAGGCAGAGTTTTAAGACTGCAGGTGTATGCATGCCTCTTGGATCTAAGGAGTTTGAACTGCTGACTGATAGAATGAATTTCACCTTACGTTTCATTCAGAGTGATGATCTTCATCTACAATTATTGTTCAGAACTGTCACTTTATAAACAGACCACATTAGAAAGACATTACCACTTAATTCTTTTTAATGATATTAATCTTAGGGAAGTGATTTTCCTGATTCCTACTACTTCCATTGAAAGATAGGGTAGCTCTATTAAGGAAGAATGTAGTTGATTGTCAGAAGGAGAAGCTATAGTGCTAATTAAATTGCAGAGGTGGTTGCTCAGTTTCCAGGTTGAAAAGCAAAACCGTAGTGCAGAGAACAACTACAGTCTTTGCACCAGAGATGATGGCACCTGTTATGATCATAAGGAACAATTAGTAATGATCATTTGCAGGTGTTTAAGATGAATATTTGGGGGAATTTAGTATTCTTGCATCAAAACATAGTTTTGTGAGTCCTTTGCCAAGCGTAAAACTACTCAATCTCTGAAATTGCTTTAATAGCTATTCTTAAACTATTGAAAAATTTGACAGTTCAGATGAAGAGGAAGGTATAGTTATTGTAATACTGAAATGGAAAGGACTTTGGCATATTTTTGTGAGGAAAGAAAAAATTGTAATGAAGGATTTATATGGGCCGTTCCCCCCCAATTTTAATGTGAGTTCTTGTAGATTCCAGTCTTGTAGGATTTGAATCATCTTTTTCGTTGTGTGCTGAGGTATCTGTCAGATATTGGTGTGAAAGGGCTCTGCAGTTGATAGTAATAAAATGAAGTTAGTAGCTCTTTGGAAAAATAAATTTTTATGTTTCTAGAATATGCCAGTGTCTGAAAGTTATACCTCTGCTTGTCTCTCTAAAGTAAAAGTAAAAAGCTGGATGGCAGAATTATCTGTAAACCCATTTCCTTAGGAAATACTTGGGCAGGGCAGGAATTCAATGCTGAGATTCTAAGTGGAGAATGGCCTTCTGTCAGAGTGAGGGAGAGAAGTTAAGCCTGAGGCTTCACTGGTAAGGATTGGCACTACAGATGCAATGCATCTGAAAGCCAACGTACCCCCTCTTACACCTATGTGATTTGCAAGACTGTAGTCCCTTGTGACTCAAGTTTTTCTGGGGGCAGCATTTTAAAGTGCTTGTTGGGAATAAAAAGGTCCCCTTTTACAGACACAGCAGCAGCTCTAATTCTCTTCTCGGAAAAAAAACCCCAACAATTAGGTGTTCCTGGTTTACATGGTTTGTTACATACCCCAGTGAGAACAGCAGCATCAGGGGAGTCTCTTATTTAGGGAGAGAGGATTTATTGGGAAGAAAATCACTGGGTTGTAATATCTTGTAAAAGCAATGAAACAAACATTTCTTTTCAGGATAGCAAGTATCAAACTGCTGCTTTTTAAGGCAATGCAGAAAACGTGAGCCACCGTATTCTCTGCTTGATCACAGAAGAGGGAAATACTGCCCCTCTTTGGTTCTGTTAATGTTTAATTGCTTTGTACAGTGAAAAGATTTTACAACATTCACTACTCTTGACACCTCAGGGAAGCAAAGCTATGTTCAGATTAAGTGTCACCAGCTAGATGGACCAGTCAGAACTGTTGCTGTTTTTTTTTTCTTCCCTGTATTCATTTTTAGGTGATGGTTGCAGAAGCACTGAATATTTCCAGGGAAACATACTTCGCAATTTTGATGGACAGAGCCTGCAATGGACCTGTTATGGTTGGCAGTCCGCAGGGTGGTGTTGACATAGAAGAAGTTGCAGTTACTAGCCCAGAGCTTATCTTTAAGGTACTAAAATAGTATTTTAATCTAAAAATTTTCCTTGCCAGTTATCCAAAAGAATATATTTTTCCTTCCATTTTTCCTTCTTCCGTGTATGGAAAAAAAGACAGTAAGAACCATAAAAATTGTGTTTCACCAAATAGGGGATCAGAGCTGTCATCTAGTAGATGTATGAAGCATGTTTAAGATCTGATTTTGTTAATGTTTGTGTCTCCAGTTTGATTTAGAAAAAGAGCTTAAGTCCAGTTGTTCCATGTTATGTTTAACTTAATATCTGAAATGTTTAATGAGTGAGTTTTAGTTTTAGGAAGATACACCGTTTTTTCACAAGTGGGTCAGGGCCAATTTGGTTATTGTTTCTGTGGTTGGTTTTTTTTTTCCTAATGGTCAGAGTTGTTAATTATTTCTTTGTACCTGGATGATTCTTGCATCTGAAATACAATTGTTGTTATTGTTTTCTTAACTATGACTACATTTAAGTATTTTGCTATGTTACTGTGGCATGGTAATGAGTAGACCAGCTATTCATCTGGGAAAATAATTGATACAATCAAGTATAATTATTCAAAAAATTGTAAAAATATTTAATGTGCATTTTAAAATTATATAAACTTCACAGTGTTAGTGGGCAGTGACACCATTGCCTTGAAAATATTCCAGAAGATGTCATAAAAATTAACAGACTAAATATCCGTCAACGCCATCTGTACAGTAATTAAAAGTGAAAACTGGTGTCACATTGTCTTGTCAGCATGCCACCCTGAAGAATTATATATTTTTTGGAAGGACTGTTTCATAGTTGGTGTGGTAATTATAATATACCCTATAGGCAGCTTCTATAGCCTCAGTCTCAGAGAACTTTGGCAAACAGCCATGCTTTAATTACTAATTTGCAAATGTATACTAAGTGTTTTCCTTTTGAAGTTATAAATCTCCACTCAGAGTGAATATCTAGTTATATTTATGCACGTTATTGTTACAGGAGGAAATAGATATTTTTGAAGGTATAAAGGATTGTCAGGCATTGCAGATGGCAAAAAATTTGGGATTCAAAGGACCTTTGCAGCAGCAGGTAACTTGACTCTACTCTCTCAGTTTTTACTGAAGACATTTTAGCCCAGCTATGCAATAAACACTTTCCAAATAGATGTGAAAGGCTAAGTGTGTGTTAGATCAGGACTGTTTTGACATTTTAAATATTAAATTGCACCTATATAATTGTCATCAGGCTTTAGCAATTTGAATAAGATCCTTAGTGTTCCAAAATGAAAGTCCCTGGTCTTTGAAACAATTGGTGACAACATGCTGTTACATCACGTGGGATGCTTTGGATTTCATTGGGATTCCATTGGAGCTCAGTGAATTACACAGGTAGAGCTTTTTTGAAAATTTGGCCCTTAATATGGGGAGAAGTAAAAGTGTATCTCTCTGTGCAATTGAAGCCTTTTTTTTTTCCCCAACTTCAACTCAAACCCAGAAGTCTGCCAGCTTGTTGTCTTTTCAGTATCTTCTTTTATATATATTGAAATTCCATATTGTACACAAATATGCAAGATATTTTGCCTTTATGAATAATTTTGCAGAGAAGAAAAAGCTTGTTTAAGCTACTTTTGCCGCCTTTTTTCCATAGTACCAAACTGTCATTTTTGTAGAACTCCTTTATTTTTAATTCAGCAGTTTTAATTATTTTCTATCCCAACTGTGCAATTAACAAATGCATAATCATTAAGTTGATTAACACACATTTGAAGATTTAGCTGTATATCTAATGAGGAGGAATGATTATGTGGAACCTTTCAACCCTTGAAGAGTTCTGGTACTTAATAATTAACAGCAATATATGGACTTTTCAACAGTACATTTAAATAATGCTGCAGTGAATGCATTTCTTTCCTTGTGCTGTCAGCTCAAAGGAATTTACTGAAGCATAGGGACATAGTTTTTATTCACACAAATCCTAGTATTTACTTGTACATTTGCTATTTCTAGGTTGGGATTTTATGCTTTGCCTCGAAGAGGCTCAGTACTTGTAGACCTTGAGAAAGAGAAATGTTGACATTAAGCTGCCTGATTTGGAAACTAACTGAAAGATGGAGCAGCCCTTAATAAAAGTTAAGCGATTCTGGTGATCTGTTCAAATTGCAGCAGTGTATTAGGGCAAGAGCAGCTTTTTGGGTTGCCCAGAATCAATGTAGGGTTGCATGGTGAGACTTCCTACAGCCACCGTTGATAGACTTACCCATGCGGTATTAAGATAGTTTGTCAACCAGAGTGTCCATGCCAAGGAAACTGCTGCTTCAGTGGGTGCAGATTTATAGCTGATAATTTTTTTTTTTCAAGTCAAAACCACTGAGAATGCTTCAGCTGATGACTTTTGAGCAGGGAAGACTTCATAAGCACTTTGCACATTGCTTCCAGACTGTAACTCTTTAGAGTCTTAGGTGTGTTGGTTCCAAAACTGGATACGGCACTCCAGGTGCAGCTTTGTCAGCACTGAGGAGAGGGAGATAGGAACATCCCTGACCATATTTTTCCTGATACAGTGCAGTATTGGGTTGAGTCTTCCCAGTTGTAATGGGGTTTTTTTTCCTTACAAATGACATTGTGGAAGAAAGCAGACTTCTGGTTTCTTTATTCTCATGCACTTTGCTTATTAGGAGAGGTCCCAAATATTTTTGGTTTGTGTACTTCAGTTAGCTGATCAGTAATGAAGGAATTATAATTGTTGTCAGTGTGTTATTACCCAAGGGATGTTTTTTTATGCACATTCGTATTGCTGTTGTTTAAGTTGTTCTATTAATGGAAGAATGTTATAAGAAGAAAAGACTTGGAATTTAGTAGTCAGTCACAATACTTTCGACCATAGAACCAGTCATGGAGATAGATGGTGAGGAACACTAAGGACCAAGCAAGAATATCTTGTGAAGAGTAAACAAGCATGCTTCTGACATAATTTCTTCAAGAAAACATTTCAGACTGATGTAGGAAGGAGAAATGTATATTTTTTTTCTAAAGTCACTAATGTGCACATACTGCTTTATGGTTTCTGAATTTAGACTGATTAACGTGAATGCAACTTAGATCTCAGCATACTGGAGAATATGTCATTATGAACTGTTAGGCCTTTTTCAAATTAAACTTGTCATAGTAATCATGCTGTTTATTTTGTAGAAAATCTCCAGTTCATGTAGTCTTTAAATGCACATTTACTAAATGTTATGCAGTATCATAATGCTGCATTATAGCTACTTTAGATACTACATAAATATGATTAAGAAAAAAGAAATTAAAGCAGTAATTATCTAGAGCTAGTGTGCAATTTAGTACATTAAAAATAATCAATAATGGTTTACCTTTGCCTTGAAAACATTAACTTCTATTTTTCTTTGTGGTAATCGTAAATCGCTTGATCAAATTTAGGCAGCAGATCAAATTAAGAAGCTGTATAATCTTTTCTTGAAAATTGATGCCACTCAGGTTGAAGTGAATCCCTTTGGTGAAACTCCAGAAGGGCAAGGTAAGAAACTGAAGGAAACAAATGAACGCATTATAATTCTTTATTTATGTAAACTATAAATTA
The DNA here is from genome assembly GCA_034008185.1 of Gorsachius magnificus. Classification (NCBI taxonomy): domain Eukaryota; kingdom Metazoa; phylum Chordata; class Aves; order Pelecaniformes; family Ardeidae; genus Gorsachius; species Gorsachius magnificus. Next base: position 6,877,502 of record CM067090.1, read on the forward strand.
AATTGCATAGAAGGCTGTAGCAGCAGCTTTGCATTAATTTCATTTTCAAATGTAATATAAGCAACATTCATAAATATTCCCATGGCAGATTTTACATTTCAATACCTTTTGTTATTTCATCCAAATACTGGAATACTGCTACATGTTGTGCTTGGTGAGAAACAGCAACGTTTTCTGCTCTTTGTACAAAGTTGGGTTTTTCTTGGTTTTGTTTTGTCTTGGATTTTTTTTTTGTTAGTTGCTAGAATTCCTGAGATTGTGCGGAAAGAAACTTGTTATTTTACATTTGTGAACATAAAGGTAAGATAAAATCATAAGTGCGTGGCTGTGCAACCTACTAGGGTACAGGAGAAATTCCAGCTGGAACGTACACTTAGCTACATCCTTTGGAAGAAAAAGGGTAATTGATCTGCTTCTACCATGAACACAGGGCTAAGAAGTTTAAGTAAAAGGATCTGGGTTAGCTTTCATGGCATTCTAGTAGCTGGTTTTCCAGCTGGAACCCTTCCTTCCATTTGTCATTTTTGTCCAATTCACTTGGACAAAAGAGAAGAGGGACTAAAGATGCCTGTGGTATACTGAAATAGAATAAGGCTGATCCAAGTTGATCGTACTGACCACCTCGCTGTTTCATTTGATGGCTGACCATTTTTACCCTTGCATTCATTCCTAATGCCGATATTTTGTGGTATTCATGCCCCTTCCCTTTTTATTTCTTCTCTTTAATTTAAATAGATAAAGGTGAGAAGTTGTAGAGTTCAGGGGGAGCTAGCTGAGACTTTAGTGTCAAAGGTTGCTGTTTGCAAGCTCTAGTGACTTTCTAGTAGAGGCCCTACCTACGGTATCATTCTGTGGTTTGAGAGAAGTCACATTGGGAAGTGCTGGTGGGTGTTTCTTGACAAATACTGATAAAGAATACTCAGGAAAGACCATTCCAGTTTTTAACCAATTTTATAAGAAGCCTACAGATCAAAGTGGAAATTAGCAAGTGGAAAGAAAAGCTTTTACCCATTTTAATAGACATGAGGAATATGGCTGTTTAATTGCAGTTGTAGAAACTTCTGGAAAAAAAAAAATCACTGCTATGTCAGTCAAAAGCATGAGTTCCTCATAGGAGCCAGTACCAATTGAGAGAATTAGCATTTTAAAAATACTTTTTATGTGCCCGCAGCTAGTTTGTAAACTAAACAGCTTTTCACTAAAAATCCCTATTTTTGGCTCAGTTGGTCAGGAATTCAAAAGCTGAATTGTGGTTAGAAACTATGCAGTCTCTTCCAATTGTCCAACTTTGTTTTTCCTTTTTTGTTAACAAACCAAATGCAAAAGAATTGGCAGAGAATTGTCCACAGCTTAAAAGGGAAATTCTGCTGGTAATGTACTCTGAAAAAGCTCTGAAAGATGTAAAACAAATCCTGCCCCGCCACATTTTATTAACGTAACTTATAAAGTGCTGCTCTTTGTTACACAAAAGGCTCTAGGACACTAAAATGTCTTACTGTAAACTGACATTTTAAAAATAAATACAAAAGGAGTATCTTGTCTATTAAAGTATATGAGGACAATTGAGAGAATGATAATAGGGATCAAATGAGTGGTTTTTTTTTTTCTTTACAAATGAGCTGATTTCAGGTTAAACTAAATTAAAAGAACATATTTGTGACCTAAATGTATGCATTCTGCTTTTCGAACCTTTTTTTTTTTTTCTGACCTTTTTTGAATTCCTCCTTGGTTGTTTTTTTTTGGTGTTCTTGCCACCAGAATCCTTTAGCTCTCTGGACAGAGAGAATGGTTTCCACCAAATGCTTTAGCTCTTTTTATTTGAGAATCTTTTGCAGCACTGTGTGCTCAGATTTCCAGCTCATTTGAAGTACTGTAATAATGTGCACATTGAATCAATGCGTTCTGTATTGTAAACCTCACTCAGCTTAATAAATGGAAGTCAAATTCTTAGCAACTAACTCTAGCTCCATTGGTTCTTATGTGATTTGTGAAACATGTACTGGGGGAGAGAGGCTGTTGACCAGTGTAGTTCTACTGTAGGCTCTATTTTAAATGGAAATGGACAATTTGCCATCAGAACTCAATAGACTTGTTTTTCCCTGCCATTTAAATAGATCCCTTGGCTTCATTAAAACCAATCAGGAATGAGGTGAGAAGGACGTTTTCATTTTGTGTTGCACAGTGAAGTTAATGCAGAACAATGAAATAGGGCCTTGTAAAATGAATGGTCTGGGTTTGTCAAGTTTGAGTAGTGTGCAACACATGACACCTCATCTTCTGAGGATGAATGGGACCTTTAAAATAGGTGCAACAAAAACTGCTGGAACTTTCCTGCGGATTATGACGTTCACTTCAAAACAAATTCATCGGTATGTTTGTCTGCTATGACTGATGTACTTACCAGGTTTATTTTGTGGGTTCAAGACCACTGATAACTGTAAAAACAAAATTGCCTTCCTCAGAACATGTTGAAATAATTTTTTTAGTAGAATAATTGACCAAGATACCTTAACACTGCAGGGCAGTATGGAATGTACTCCTCAGTCCTTATGCTCAGTCAGATGTCAGAAATTGGGACATCAAGGACAGTTGCCTTCTATCAGGCAGAGAAATAAGCTTGAGGTGACCTCTTTGTGCCAGGACTAGGCTGTTCTGGTACTCAAACTTGCTTGTTCAAAACTAGCTCATATGACTAGTACAGAAGCACTGTACTGTTCTTTTATTTTGGCAGAGCAAAGGACAAAAATCCCCAGTTCAGTAACTACATCATCTCAGCCATGTAATCCTGGAAGGAAGACCTTTAAGTATGTCTTGGGCATTAGTGAGTGGACACTATAGATATGTACAGATGCTGAGAAGGAATTAAGAAGGGTAGAGAGCGCTGTCAGGTAACAGAATAGGCGCATCATTAAGGCACCAAGGACACATTTGGCTGGGTACCAACACAGAGAGGAAGTTGGTAGACAAGTAGGGGCAAGTGCAGGAGAGTACATTTGGAAATGAGAGGAAACAAAACTGATGGTCCTCAAAGGTCCTAAAGAACCATGGTGGTACTAACTTTGCAACCTTGCTGGAGTACTATGAGGTGGCACTGTGGAAAAACTGAACTGATTTGGGTAAGTTGCCAATTTAGCTTTTCTGGAGTGGGTGTGCATATTTAGTGAGCAGGGCTTAATTTGAGGGATGGTAGGAGTTTTTATGCTGTTTTCTCTGAGGTTTTTTCCCCATGTGTTTCACATGCAGGAAGCTGAGGAGCAGAAAGAGTGGGTTTCAAGCTGTGAAAGCCATTTTACTAGCAGACATACGCAGAAGCCCTTCCTGTGCTTATTTCTTTTTTTGCTAGTAGTTTCTCCCTCTGAAATGTCTTGAAGAAGAATAAAGATAAAACAAATGGAAGAACATTTGAGTAGCTTAATGTAGTTCTATCTAATGATAAAATATAAGTCTCTGTATGGAGACCATTATTCCTGTCAAAGTAACGGTTAAGATGGATTTATTTCGTGTTGTGTTTTGTGGTTTTTACTTGTGTGAATTTCCATAAGAGAATACGTTGTTGTGTGTGTTTCCTTTTGTTTAATTTTGTAGCAAATTCTTTGTTAGCAGTATTGAGTCAGAAGCCTGTAACTGCCAATTTCTTTGTTTTTTTTTTTTTTTTTTTTTTTTTTTTTGTTTTGTTTGCTCTCAGTGGAAGCTGTTGAATTGGCACATGACAAAAATCCTACACTGCTAGCAAAAACAACAGAAATACTCCATGAGTATAAGTGTTGGAGCCCACTTTGATATTTGTTTAGAAGAAAATTTCATTTATATAATCTATCATGCATGTAACAATGTGCTTTTGATGGTGAAAATGGTTTGATAAATATTAATAGGTGTTTTTCCTGCTACTTTGTATAGCACAGCCTTTGTTAAAGATGAATGTTCTGTAGAAATGAGATTCTATTAATGTGACATTGAGGATGTTCATGTCTAAGGTAAACAGAGCTTTGAAACTGCACTTTTACTCTAGCTTTGAGTTGTTTTAGTAGAAATTTTAATTATACAGGTCTTAGTTCATTGTTTAAAAAAAATTAAAGCTGGTCTAGTACAGTAGAAGCATATTATGAACTTCAGACATTTCTCCTTTTGGCAGATTCCCACATGATGGTTGATTGGGTAGGACCTAGATTCTTCCAAGAGAGATTTATTATACGCAAACACTCATTAATTGTTTTCTGAAACTGCAGTCACTGAAACTAAATTTGATCCTGTTTTAATTTGATCTGGTGTTAGTTACAAATCAAATGTATTTAGAAAAACCACAAAAGCCCCAGAAACATCAGAAGTCCAAAACAAGAAAACCCAATGCACATCAAGACATACAGTTGAGACTTTCCTATTTGTGTAAATGTTTTTTGTTTGCTGTTTGCTTAGATATTTTCTCCTAAGTTAAGCAATTGCATATTAAAAAAAAAGACGGAGGGATATTTGTCCACCAAAAAAGATTGTGTGATTAGTTATTTTAACTGATGGGTATCTATATCAAAGACTAAAAATTGTCTTTTTAATTGTAATTGGCCTCTAGTTGCAGAGATGTGTACAGTGCTCATGAGCAGGTGCATACGTACCACACGTGTGTTTCAATGGCAATATGAATCAAAACAGCAGAAAGAAAAACTATTCTATTTTCCTGGATGCAGCATTTAAAGGCACTTAAATCTGACTGGTTTGCATTGAGAAATTAATTATAATTCACTCAGTAATTATAATATAGATATAGTACAAATCAAATTATTTAAATAGTAAAATGGTAACTATGCAGTCTTACATTGACTTAGAACGTTTTAATCTAATGAGGCGTTTGCCTACACAAACCCATAGAAATAATAAGTCAGTAAGTAGGCAAATAACCAGTGCGCTCTACATCCTTTTCTTTTACTGTTTGTTTTTATGTGAATATTATGGCTACTAGCCAGTCTTTGTTACTTAATATAGTCAGGTTTAGCTACTTTGTATTTGTTTTTACAACGATAGTGGATGTTAAGATTGAGAAGTTTTGTATTTACTTTAAGTTTCTGTATTTACAAGTGGTCTTCTGATCATTTTTAAAACACCTTGGCTTAAATTTGTTTTAATTTAGTTCTTTAGGGAAATAATATGTGTATAGCTAATAACGTTATAGATCAAAAATACGGCTAAGGAAAACATTTTGCACTGCTCAACTATAAATGAGTGCATGTTACCAAACATTGCTTTGGATTGCTAACCTGTTACTTGTTGTATCTGTCATACTTTCAAAATACTGCAAGTAGATTCTCTTATGAAATTACTGCAGACCACCTGTCTGTGGTAGGGAGATCACCCCTTGACAAAGGCACATGGCTGTGTAGTGTGGAGATGCTTGCTGTACTTTTTCTCAATATAGGATTTGAGGAAAACTTACTGGACTCGGTGCTAGACCTTCAGCTGATCATATGTTGGTAGCAGTATCAGTCCCTAAGCAACCCTCTCCCCCTCCCTGCTCTAGTAGTTGGTGTAATATTTCAGAAGCTCTGACTAACTGCAATCTCTAAATGCCTATATGTTGTTTTGTATTTTTTCTTCAGTTGTTTGTTTTGATGCCAAGATAAACTTTGATGACAATGCAGAATTTAGGCAAAAAGAAATATTTGCCATGGATGACAAGTCTGAAAATGAGCCTATAGAGAATGAAGCTGCCAAATATGACTTAAAATATATAGGACTGGATGGAAATATTGCTTGCTTTGGTAAGAACAAATAAATCCAAAAGACATTTGAAGACAAATTCGTACTTATTCAGTGTGTAGACTTTGTTTACATTCTGACATTCAATCCACCCTTGGCAGTATTTCAGTCTATTTTGCTGAGGTTGTCTGTCCTTCCATGAGTTCGTGCAGGAATGAAACTAAAACTGTGTTGAAACTGTGATGAAAGCCACAGCAGCAGACAGGCAGGGCATGTGTAATGTCAGGGAGAAGACAGGCTAAGGGAGAAGCCTGTGGGGTTTCTACATTTTGAATTTTTAAGCTGACACAATTGGTCTTTCCAATAATTAAAACAAAACAAGAAAAGTAATGAAAAATTGATCATTAATTTTCAAAAAGGAGACTGTTTTACTCAGAAGGCACTACAAAAGCATGTGTGTAAAACCACGATATTCCCATTTACAACTGAATATTGAACTCCATTTCCCTTTAAGGAAAGCTGCTAAAGAAGCTCTTTGGTTGTTAGAAGGAAAATACGAGTTTATTATTTTTGTGAAGTTTCTGTAGAACAGAAATTACTCTTGTGTTTAGAAGAGATAAGTAAAAAGGTCAGCTGTGCTCTAAATAATTTTCATTTTGTACAAATTCTTTTAGCCAGTACAACATTCTATTATGAATCTAATTGAATTAGTCATTTTATCTCAGCTTGGTGAAATGTCTGGGTTTAGAAAATGTCCAGTATTTATATTGCTTTGATGTGTATTCTAAACACAGATCTAGATGATACTGATAATGTGTTGCAGTTGATTCAATGACAGTGAGATTTTAATCTGTATTTTAAAAAAAGTAAAGCAAAAAAAAAGCAAACACTAATTCCCAGAAGTTTGTGTGTGTGTGTTTGGTTTTTTTTTTAAATCACAAGTTTTTGCATTCCCACAATTACCATTCCAGTGCTTATACATGCTTAAGGGAAGATGCACATCTAAGTCCTAAAACTGATACAGTCATAAAGAAATCTAAATGTTGGTGTGTATGGACCAGATTTTGAATTATTTGTTGCACTGAATATCCTTGAATAGGTACTGACCTATTTAGAAATAAATATTTATGTAAACATTTCGAGCCACATTATGTGGTTATGCTGATACGTTATAAGCCTTTTCACAAATCTCATATACTTTTATGTGAAATATAAGCACTTGATGTTTACAATTACAGTGAATGGAGCTGGACTTGCAATGGCAACATGTGATATAATATCCTTGAACGGTGGAAAGCCAGCCAACTTCTTGGATCTCGGTGGAGGTGTGAAAGAAGCACAAGTATATCAAGCATTCAAGCTGCTGACTGCTGATCCAAAGGTAAAAAAAGTTGGGTTTGGGACCCGAAGCTTCCCCGTGCAGCAATACAGCTGTTTTACAGGACTATGAATAATATGCTGAAATTACAGATAATGGTGTGAACATTGAGGATGAGTTACTAAAGGGGTGATCTAAGAGAAAAATTATTTCACTGTGAACCACTGGACTGACTTTTCAGTTCCTGATCCACACTCAGGTTTGATCGCTCTTGAGTGGGTGCTTTCTCAAGGCAGTTCAGCACAGAAATGCAAATGTGATAATGCTGGGTATTGCGGTACTGAACTTTGAACATCTGGCTCCTAAAGTGGAATTTGTGGGGAGCTTTAGATTCTTAAAATATTATTCCTAACAGAGTACTCTCGCAGTAGAGTAAGAAGGAAAATGTAAATTAAGCAAATAGCTAATACTGAAGGCTGATTTGTACTCTCTTAAACTCAAATTTTCTAAAATATCTGATTCTGCACTGCAGGATAGTAGTCTGTGTTTAATTAACATTCACATTCTGGAATCATAGCCTGGTACATTCTAACACTTTCTTTTTGCAGATGGAAGTGCAGTTGCTCTTTTCTTTTTGAACAACAGGAGAAGACATTAGTCTGTCTGTATTGAATAGAAGTTATTTCTAGAGATGCTTGTTAGCATGCTGAGGTCACCAGTCCCCTTTCCAGACAGAAGTAGAATATCTACTGAGAGAATATTGATCAGGCGTAGGCGTTGGAGCCATGCCAGCTGACCATCCCTGCCAATGCAGAGTTATGCTTTTGTGTCTAGCCAGAACTTAAGTTGCTGTATTTTTTTTTTTTTTTTACTAATGAAAAATCTGTTGAAGGGCTTTGATCATCTTTTCCATCTCCTGCACCTAAGCATCTCTGCTGAAGTCCCAATTTCAACATCTTATTTCTTTTTCTGGATCTGACTTTATCTCCTTTGTCTCTTTTTTTTTTTTTTCCTGTTTCCATCAGTTTTCCTCATGTTCATTGTGTCTGTGATATTTCATTTTGTCTGTGATATTAGCTCCTCTAAATACCATTTTCCTGTGAAAATTGCATCACTGTAATTGTATACCCTCTGCAGTAGTAAGTGACAAAATGTTGTGACTTTTCAAATAGAGGAGGATATTATTTGCAGCAAAATCTCAAAGCAAAATCAGAAAGAAAATTTACAATACAAAATAAGCACAGGTCAACTTCATATTGTAAGCTCTTCGCAGTTGTAACTCTCCTTGTTTTTAAGGCACGTAGTACCTTGATGGCTCAACTGTACTAGAGAGAGTCACCTGCAATATTTAAAACATTCTTCCTGGATCTTTTTGCACTCCCATAGACCTGGGTCATGCTGACCTTTTGTCTGTAGAGGTCTAGGTTTATGTTCTTCCCAAAACACACTGGAAAGGAACTGGTTGTCTCTTTCTACTTCATGATCTTCAAGTCATAACCCTCAACTCAACCACTCAAGTGATTGAGTCCCCATCCCTGGAGGCATTTAAAAAACATCTGGATGTGGTGCTTAGGGGCTTAGGGACACGGTTTCATGGTGGACTTGGCAGTGTTAGGTTAATGAGTGGACTTGATATTAAAGGCCTTTTTTTAACCTAAATGAGTCTATAATTCCATCATTAACATGCCTAAAAGAACACAGAAGAAGCAAGATATCTTGCCTGGGGCAAAAGGGAGGCAGGTTGGGACTTGAGATTCACACTAGAAAACCTGATCATTTCCTTCACTGTCTGATGCTGGTAGACACTGTTATGCTTGTCTTCATTTGTATGAGTTTTAGCTATTCTCAGGACATTACAAGATTTGTTTGTTCATGTTTGAGTTGTTCTGCAGTGCGTGCTTCGTATGATGATCAAGGTTTGTCTGAGATGTAATTTAGTTCTGAAACTTGTTCTGAAACCTGGAGAAGCAGGTGCAGTAAAGGCTTAGATACACAACTTAGCTGATGATTATCACTATGCTAAATAGGTTCTTCTGTCTGCTACACCACAAACAGCAGGTATTAATTTTGGTGATGAAACTTACTGAGTTTAAACAATTTTAAAACAAAAAGGCATTTCAATAGCTCTCAGCTATAGAACATCTGCATGCCCAACATTTGACTTGTAAGTGTATCCTTCTTCTATTGTATATTCTGCTTATATGTTACTGCTTAACACTAGCTGCTTACACGGGGGCTAGTGAAGCTATGCTAATTGAGACAGCGGTGCAAAGTAAAAGGTAGCATGGAAAGGACCTGAAACAGTCATTATGCTTGTGTCTGTGCACAGCTGTAGCTGTGCCATTCCTGGCTTTAACTGGCCGAAGATGCAGATACTTTCGCCTCAATGCAACACAACTCATTCGTCATTAGTTTGTTGCCTCCTCTCTTCCTTTTGAATGCCTCTTCTGATCTCCATTCACAGGAAGAATCTCAGAACAGTTCCATTGAATTTCCCTTTTGTTCTCTTTATCACACCTCAGGAAAAAGGACGATGACTGCTTAGAATCCTGCTAGACTCTGTTATGGTGCAGGGGAAAGAGGGTGCTTTGGAAAGCTGTCTGGTCCAGGGAATCTAGTCCATAGCAGATTTGGATGCACATACGTAAGTGACAGCATTGTTGGCCACGGACATTGTGGATCTTAGAGGTTTAATGCTGTCACCCATTTTTCAGTTATTAACATTAATTCTTTGAGCCTAGCCCTGCACGTGACCAGTCATACCATAGCTCTTACCCCTGAGAGGCTTGCCAGGTTTAAGTGAATCACTTCTGAACTGTTTCTTGTCAGCCCTTTGAATTTGACCAACTTTGTCTTTATTTTATGTCACCGTGACCATCAGCAATACCGTTTCAGTTCCATGTAACATTGGGTGAAAAACTTCTCTTAATGGTAATTTGTGAAGAATATGTATGAGATTAAATTAGGATTAGTGAAGATATCTTGATATCCCAGTACGTAATAGGAGACTGTAGCAGCCCTCGCCGTTCTACCAGCCTAACATCAAAGCCCTTGTTTGTCTTACTGCTCTGCCATTGAATATTAATATAAGTTTACTAGCTATTAAAAAATAAACATTTTGTGTTTATTTCATTCTGTTAAGAAAAGATACTAAATGACTGTTATTTGTTTGTATGTATGCATGCATGACTCCTCGTACACCATGTCCATTAGTTTACTAATACACAGTAAGATAATTGAATGAATCCTCTCTTTTCTTATCTAAAAGTAGGCTTTCAATCCCAAGAGTCATCGTGGCTCATGCAGCATTCACAGTTTGTATCTGGCCAGTCATTTCCCTGTAACCTTTAACCTGATTCTCACCTTGTTTGAGAAGATAAAAATTTGCTCTTGGAAACTTGAGGGGCAATTAATTGTTATAAATGTCTCCAAACAACATTAAGCCTCTGAGGAATGACTAAACAAACAAACAAAAACAATCTGCAGGGCTGTAATGTGGAGAAGCACTGTCTTTTAGTTGTGCTGAAATATGGCACTGGCAGTGTCAAGGACCTTGCAAAAGAAGAAATCTTCCAGAAGGAAATGTTCAACTGCACTTTGAAATAGATCTCGCTCTCTTTAGTTGTCTTTAAAATGTCTGTTTTGTATTAAAGCAAAAAAATACAGGTATGCCATGATTTGATTTAGTAAAGCTGGAGATATTGTTTTTGAGAAAAAAATTAAGATCTTGGCTAGTTTGCAGCTGGTTTAATCTGGCTGTTGTCAGTGTCTATAATTCTTTAAAAAGAAAAAAAAAAAGGTTTTTTTTCTTGCAAAAGGTTACCCACTGGCTTTTGGATGGAAACGCTGTCTCTGGAGTCAGTGACCCGTTTATAGTCTGCTGGTCTTGTTTGCAGTCTGCCATATCCAATACTTCCTAGGTCAGACAGGTCATTGCAATGGTTCTGAATTCCTTTCTTTTCACTATCTAAATTCCAGCCTTCTTTTTTTCTTCCTCTGCCCTGCCTGTCTTGTTTCTATGAGTTTGTGCCATGCGTCTGTGTGGTGGGTTGACCCTGGCTGGATGCCAGGTGCCCACCAAAGCTGCTCTATCGCTCCCCTCCTCAACTGGATGGGGGGAGAAAATATAATGGAAAGCTCATGGGTCGAGATAAGGAGCAGGAGACATCATTCACCAATTACCATCACGGGCAAAACAGCCTCCACTTGGGGAAATCAGTTTCATTTACTACCAGTCAAATCAGAGGAGGGTAATGAGAAATAAAACCAAATCCTAAAACGCCTTCCCCCCACCCTTCCCTTCTTCCTGGGTTCAGCATTACTTCCGATTTTTTTTTCCTTTCTCCCCCTGAGCAGCACAGGGGGATAGGGAATGGGGGTTGGGGTCAGTTCATCACACGCTGTCTCTGCTGTTCCTTCCTCCTCAGGGGAGGACTCCTCATACTCCTCCCTTCCTCCAGCCTGGGGTCCCCCCATGGCAGACAGTCCTCCACAAACTGCTCCAGCCTGGGTCCTTCCCGCAGGCTGCAGTTCTTCACACACTGCTCCAGCATGGGTCCATCCCTCTCACAGGGTGCAGTCCTTCAGGAGCAGACGGCTCCAGCGTGGAGCCCTGCCAGCAAACCTGCCCCAGCCTGGGCTCCTCTCCCCATGGGTCCACAGGTCCGGGCCTCCTTTGGGCACCCCTCTGCTCTGGCATGGGGTCCTCGCCAGGCTGCAGGTGGAGATCTGCTCCCCCAGGGCCTCCCTGGGCTGCAGGGGGGCAGCCTGCCCCACCATGGGCTGCACCAGGGGAATCTCTGCTCCAGCACCTGGAGCTCCTCCTGCTCCTCATGCTGCACTGACCTGGGTGCCTGTAGGGCTGCTCCTCTTGCATCTTCTCATCCCTCTCTCCCAGCTGTAGTTGCACAGGTTTTTCCCCCCTTCTTAAATACGTTCTTTCCTTCGGTATTTCAGAGGTTCTGAGTGATGCCTGGTTCTCACCTGCATGTATGAAGTGCTGTTTCAGCCATCCTCACTGAAGTCCTCATCCTTGAGTACTCACATCCTTATCAGGCTCAACAGGTGCTCGTTTTTATTCATGCTGAAGACCTGGACTGTTATATTTACCATATGATGACTGTTTGTAGGATTCAACAAGGTTTTGGAAAGGCTAAAACTGAAAAAACCAGTCTTGTCTGTAAATCTGCTGTCCGGGGCACTGAAGCCTGGTTGCCATCTCAGCTCTCTGCTTTGGCCTGCAGTCATCCCACATACCTGACAATCCTAAATTCCTGCAGGTTTTTCTCTCAGTTTTTTGGTACACATTGCAGAGAGAGTCAACATCAAATTTCAGATGGCAGGCTGGCTGAATCATGTTTTTGAAGACCCTAGTGAGTATGAGAGCCCATAATGACTAGGCTCTTGGTGGGATCTATTCAGTGACCACAATTAGGCAAAGGCCAGAAGCATCCTACCTACAGCCTTGAAGCAAGTCACATCCTCTACCTTTTTCTCCTATGCTGTCTTGATAGAATAAAAATAATATTGTATAGGTTACTGGTATATGAGAGTTGCCCATTAATGCTGATATATGCTTGAGATGTGACCCAGATGTAGAATTACGTGATCTTTCCTCAGGTTTTTGGCCACACACCATCCCTTTCCCTTGTTGTTCTGTCTCCCTAGCGGGAGCTAAAATACAAAAATATGAGTAAAGCAAACTAAGCTGTAAGCAGGTTTATTTTACCATTGACTGGCTCTAGTCCTAAACTTAACTGTTGACTCCTGATAGAAAGTAACATTGAAATACAGGCAGTTAAAGGCCAAAATTGCTTTTTGTTCTTGTTCTCCTTTTCTCCCTAAAGCTCCTTTGACAACCTTTTTTGAAGCCTGTCATTGATGATACGATAAAGACTTATCAAATCAATTGATGTTAACAAGTGTTTGCTTGTCATAAAAGCAAAATACTGTTGACAGGTTGACAAACATCTCCCTAGAAAGAATACTCCATATTGACATTGGTTAACTCATATCCAGGGAAAAATTAATATCAAACACACAAAACTTATTTTGTTGTTTTCTTCAGCTCTTCTTTAGTCCAAATTCAAATTATTGTTTTATTAATATGGAATAGGCATTCTTATTCCTGTCACTTTGCTTTGCCTGTTTGCTTATGTCAGATGCATCTCACTGTCCACCTCAGTGATAGGAAAAGTAATGGCACTGATGTGTCTCGCCACTAAGTTGCATCTGCAGCAGAGGTCTTGGGGCTTTTATTTTCCAGGCATCTGAGAGAGTGAGCAGAATTCTGAAAGAGGGGTATCATTAAATCATAATTTTTCAATTCACTTATTTTCCAGCTGTGCTTGGTGTGAAAGTAATACAGTTTATCCATCCTTATTATATAAGACATTTTTATCACCAGTTTATCCTTTTGGCTTGAGGGATTTTTAGTATTGGTTTTCTTAATGTTGCAGGCTGTTATGTGACAACAGAAGGGATAACATTATACTAAGAGGAAAGATTTGGGATATTCTTTGCTCAGATTTCAGAAATAAAAATAAGGCTGCCTTGTATAACTTATTTGGTCTTTATTTTTGGTGAATCAATTCAGAATTGGGTGAGCTAGTTCAGTTAAGTCAATTAAGTAAATCTGCAAACATTCAGTCAGTTTGGAGTGTAGTAACTATATAGGTGTGTTCCTGGGCTGTTTGCTCTCACTCTGCAACTTCTTCACTATGTGGTGGTGAGGCACTGGAGGTTGACTAGAGACGCTGTGGATGCTCCATCCCTGGAAGTGTTCAAGGCCAGGCTGGATGGGGCTTTGAGCAACCTTGTCTGGTGGAAGGTGTCCCTGTCCATGGCAGGGGGGTTGGAACTAGAGGATCTTTAAGGTCCCTTCCAACCCAAACAAAACAAAGCCCCAAAACTGCCAAACAAACTTGAAATGAGGACCTGCTCCCAGTTTTAGGGGAAAAGGCTCTTTTGAGTATGGTTTTTAACTAGGCTTGTCTATATAGCTGAGGGTTTTATCCTGGAAGTTGTGCAAAAATCTGTCTTGTTCAGTGAGTCTGTGCCTAGTGTTTGACTGTGGGTTACAAGCCTGAGCCAAAAAGGGGGTTTGGCAGATAAGCTTCTTAAGAGTTGCCAGGTCCCTGTTCTGTTCCCAATCAATTATTCCCTGCATCCTGCCCACTGAGGCATCGTTTCAAACAGTCTGGGAGAAAAGAGAGTGGAAGTAGAAGAGGGGAATGTTGTCACGTGGTGTTCCTGATCCAGGATTGGGCACTGAGACATTATAATCACATCAAATAAAAATAAAAATTATGTCGGCAGCCAAGTTGTGAGTGCAGGCGGTTTGCACAGCTGTTTAATGTGATCTGCAGAATGTCTGTTGCAGTACTAGTCATGCCAGCCAGTCAAGGCTCTCAAGTCTGTCTTGACCCAGAGGAAGAGTTGCAGCATGAGCATCAAAGGCAACATACAGAAACAAAGAACCAACTCGTTTGATTTTCTGCTAGGGCTGCCTTTGCCCTTCGATGAGAATGGTTATTATTGCTGTTAGTCCTGGAAGTTTTGTGTAGAGTGAGAGGAGGGTGCTTTGGAGAGTGGGAAGGGGACTATTAAGATTTAGAAGTCATAAATAAAAAATAGTGTGTAGAAGTTTTAAATACGTAAAAATTAAAATGGCCACACTTGCTGTGATAGTGAGCCTTATCCTCATTAGACCATAGGCTAGTTGTGAATAGTTTGTCATGCGTTTTCTGCATTTAACTGTCAGTAGTGGATTTCTCAGTGTTACAATAATGTGAAACCGTAGACCAGTAGGATCATATAACCTTCTCTGTCACACATGCAGCCTATGTCTGTGTGTATAATATTGAAGAAAAACATGAAACGTAAATAGTGTTCAGTTATGGACACAAAATGGTGTTAGCTCTGGATTTGTTTGAATTTTCAGATTGCATGTCGTTTCAGATAATGCAGAGGAACCCTATTCTTACATAGTCATTAGAAATCTTTTTGCTTTCTCATTCACATATTACGCACCCTTTACACACTTCATTACCCAGCTCTTTACACAGCATGAAAAGTCTTTATGCCTTCTGTGTTTTTCTGATTCACACAAGAGGGTGAAGCATCATATGCTGCTTTGAGTACTCTAAAAGCTGTAGCTGAAGAGTTATTGTAGTGAAAAATATCTGTGTGTTAGAGTATACTGTTCCATGAGTGTTAACTGCTAGTCCAGTGTTCACACCTCTGCGTAGCCCTTTATAGCTCCAGCTGGGTATCTGAAAGTGGTGGCACTTGAATTTAGTGGATGCTTTTGAAAGTTCAGGCTTTGACTGCTCTGTTTTTCCCCCTCTGTGTGAACTGTGGCTTATAGTACTCGTGTACCACAGGTGGCTGTTCTCAACACTGATCAAAAAATATGTAGTCCGTTAAAGAAATTAAGTGCTATAGAAATGGTAAAAGTGATCACTGTTCCTTTGCTGCTTATTGCAGAGCCCTATCCTACTGGCATTTTTGTCCTCAGCATTGTTTTTGTAGAAGTGAAATACTAAATTTAAAAAAAAAAAGTCATAATCAATAAACCTTAGTTTTGTGTTGCAGTTTTGACATTTGTGTAAGACGATGACTAATCAATCATTGAAGTATACCACATAGTTTTTGGAAGCTGGATCTTACTATGTCATCTTCTTATCTCCTAATAGCATGTAGAGAGCCCCTTTTGCCTTGGGGGTGTGTAAACACATAGGGAGAGACCATCCTTTTCTCTTATTTAAAATATAGAAAAGACTCAAGGGTTGAAAGAGGAACCAGACTCATAGAATCGTTTAGGTTGGAAAAGACCTTTAAGATCAAGTCCAACCATTAACCTAACTCTACCATCCCACCACTAAACCCTGTCCCTAAGCACCTCACCTACCTGTCTTTTAAATACCTCCAGGGATGTGGACTCGACCACCTCCCTGGGCAGCCCATTCCAACCCTTTCTGTAAAGAAATTTTTCCTAATGTTTAACCTAAACCTGCCCTGGTGCAACTTCAGACCACATCTTGTAAGGCAAGAACTAGTAAAGTTTAAATGCAGCGAAGAAATTTAGGTTAGCTGTTCTGAAAATTGTCCAGCAGAAAAGGTATTTGAGTCCTACAGCAGTTTACCTTAGGAACTTATAGGCCAGTTTTGAAGAACTAGCTAAATAAAAATTTATCCAAGGTGTTTCAGGAAGAGTTGATCCTGCCTTGGGGCAAATGAATGGACTGAGGTTTCTTTTCCTCTTTCAGAGAACAGCCTTAAACCTAAAACTGTGATTAGTAGTTTTTTATATAGGCAATAATGCCTTGGTTTTCAAAGCTTATCGAAGTTTAAGATTACTATCATAGGATGACAGTTTGTAGAGATAGAAAAGACCTATCTGAGCACAGAAACATCTTGTAAAGCTGGGAAAAGTTGACAAAGGCATATAGTATTTTCTGCCTCAGAAATCTGTACAAATACTTTGCCTTTAACGAAGGGTATTGGAGGAGCTCATCGTTCTTTTATAGATACTGTAAGATGTGAGTTTATAGGAGTAATTTAGGAGTTTCCCCACATTTTTTAGTGCTGCACTGGTGAGAAAGTATAGACTAATAGAACTTTAACAAGGATTTCTTCTAATGTGTCTTTGCAGTTTTGCAGGAATTAATGTGAAATATCTAGTCATCTTTTAGAGCATTTAAAGTATTGAAAAGGCATTCTTTCATTTCATTGAAGCATTTTTAGAGACTGATAGCATATTGCCAATATTTATGAAAATGTGAGGACAATTATGCATTTAAAATGCATAATTGAATTAACAAGAGTAATGTATTTTTCAAGAGCGTGTGTAGTATTGAATCGAATCTGCCATTATTTATGGGGACTGACAAGTTGAATGCCTTTTGGCATTTTAAAGTTGTCTATAATGAATCTTAAAAACTGGATATGAAAATAAACTTACTAAGCAAGAGGAAAACTTGCAGAGATTTTTGTAATCACCTCCTTTGTCACAGAATAAGGAAAAATCGCAAATGTTTCCTTAGAAGGTAAATGCTGAAAAATTTGTGAAAGGACCACAATAAAAATTGAGCTGTTAGATTTGGATGGAATTTGAAATGTTTGTATGCCGGTTACCTTCTCTGTAGTTGTATGCCTTCTAAGATAGGGACAGGAGAGCAGACATTTCCATTCCCTTGGAACACAGTCTGTCTCACCCTCTTGAGAAAGCTGCTCTGTGGTCAAGGTTTGTTGTATTTTCCTGCTTGTTTGGAGGTATATTTGATTAATGGTCAAAGGGACAAAGGGGGTTCTTTTTTTTTTTATTGGCTTCTTTGTTCATTACTGCTTGGGACTGGAGAATCTGGACTTTTCTGAAGTCATCTCATCATCCACTGATGAGCCAGTATGGCTGAGCCTGTGGTGGGAAGTGTTTAAGAGAAGTCCATGGTAATGGTTATGGGATAGCACGTCTCTTGTAATGTCATAGTGTGGTATCACCATCTCACTCCAAACCAGGGCCTAAAATGAAGGGTGACGGATACAGGCAGTAAATCTCCATCTTTAAAACCTTGCACCTTGCCAGCATCACCTCTAACTGCCAGATGCCAAATGTCGTATCCAGTGTGTGCAATATAATATGCAGCTATGTTTGCGTGTGTTATTATCGCCTAGTAAAAGGAAATGCCATGCATAATACATCAGAAAAATGTTTAATCCTTTACTGTACTTTACAAATTGATTAAATTTTGAAAATGTATGTGACTCATTTCACAATGAGTGAGGATAAAAAGGGAAGGTATTTTTAGGAATCTCAATTTGGTAATTCGTCTTGGTGCGATGAGTAATTCATTATCAATCTATTTATAGATCATCTGTCTAGCACACTTACAGGAGAATGAAAGACAGATCATTTGATAATATAGGTAGGAAATAGTATATTAAAGGAAAAGTTGTAGGTGTCCTTACTTAAACTCTTCTGTAGAGAAAGTGGCATTTTAATACTCATTATATTTAAGTGGTTTGAGGTGTTATGGCTGTCAGGGAAGTGTTTGTTCTTTCCATCAAAGTGAAGAAATTTAATCACCTTACCTCCATCTGTTCCTGATAGAAACAGGTCTAGATGATGAACTGTATATTTCAAGTAGGTGCTTTTAGCCATTTGTACTGGGTAAGACATGCTCCTCTTCTGACAGTGAAATGAATATCAACTGGTTTTACTTAAAATTTCAGAAGCACTCTTGATGGATGGAGCACAGGTAGATAGAGCATTGAAGAATAAGGCTCAAGTTTGAGAAAAAAACTGGTGAAACGTGACAAAATTAACGAGCATTTCCCCATCATAAAATTGCTAAGATTTTTAGTGTAAAGAGATGTCTATACTTGAAAAAAAAAAGCGTGGGGGATGTGAAGCAGTTTTTTAAAGTGACCTAATACTGCAGTATCAGGTTCAGTGATGTGCTTATTGGGGAAGAGGGGAGAACTGCATGAATAAATACAGATGATGTACTCATCTCTGCTGTGACACTTGTGCTCTGGTTTGCATCCTAATGTAGGGTATAGATTATGATAGGTGATCTTGTTCTAACCTATTATTATTAATCCCATATGCCATCTGAAATGACTGGCATGGTGCTGTGATCAAGAATAATGTGTAAGTCTGGCAAATATGTAGCTTTTAAATTCATTGGCATCTTTTTAAGAAAAGATCTGTTAGAACATCCACCGTTTCTGTGGAAATGGGATTTTGAGGTGCAGTGTATCTTGTGATATTATCCGTATTCCACTGTATATGCCTTTTTTTTTTTTTTTTTTCCTCCCTCCCCCCCCCCCCCCACCTTTTTTGTTTAGTGTTGTGGTGGGGAATGTGTTTTTCTGTAGTATGTAAACTTTGGGTTTGGAGCAGGACACACTCCGTCATCCCAGTCCGAAGAATGTATTTAATTTATATTTGAATAAGAAAAATATTCCTTGGCCTGTGTTCATCCATTCATTTGCATAGCTGAGCACAGAATGATGAAAAAGCTTTGGAAGAGACAAAAATTATTTGAAATACGGCTTAATGAAAGAGGGAAAAGCTATTTCTTTCCCTTGAATCTTTGTTTTGTTTCAGGTAGGACTGAATTATTTCACAACTTCATTATTCATGCTCCAATTCCACAAGTATATTCAAACCTGTTTCAAGTTTTTATATTTTATTATCTGTTATTCTGAGTGGATGGGTAAAGCTGAAATAGATGAGCCTATTCACTTTTAAAGCTTGTCGTGTGCTTAAGTGCTTAGTAAATCAAGTCCACATCTACCACAAATGAGTGGTTCTTACGCTTGTTGTTAGAGGTTTAGTTTTATCATCTAATAGGAAAACTATTTCTGTAGGAAGTTGAAAATTAGCCTTGTTTCTCAAAATACGGTGTCTGTGTTGCACCCTCAATATTTTGCTATGCTAGGCAGTCTTTAAAATCGGGTTTTTTCTTTAGAGTAGGGCAAAAAGGGGAGAGCTTATCTCTTCTAGTGCTCGTACTTTTGATAGCAATCTACGGAAAACATGAGTTATTCCATCTCTCAGTGCCCAGTTCTTTTATGTATGTAGTCTGTGGAGTGGAGGAATAGGAGGAATACTCTAAACAGCCTCTGTGGGCATCTGACCACGGTTCCTTCAGTTGCACAGAAGTTCAGTTGATTTTGATGGCTTCAATATTCGCATTACCCCCCGTGAGTGGGGAATAGTGGTGCACAGAGTCTGTGTAAAGCAGTATGAGGGTGTAAAGGACATGGTCCACAGAAGTAACTACATCAGTCAAAAGCTGGGCAAAACTCGAATAGAAAACCAGGAAATTTTCACTCCCCTGTATTTCCCTTCCTTTTGTAACAACACGGAGGATGTTACTTTTCTATCCTCTTTATTCAACGGAATCCAGCCTTTGTTTGCTTTGTGGGTACGTTCTAAAGCACTGGTTGGAAAAGTGATCTTAAATACATGTATTTAAGAAGCGTGTTACCTCTCCATCATTAAAATGACAACATGGATTCCTTTCTAAAATGTGGACGGAAAGGCTAGTGAAAACAGAAATAATTCAACCTTCTACCAACAAGGATTGATTCATTCCTACAAATCTATAAACAAAATTAGACATTCTTTTATAATTGGGTAAAGTGTACTTACAAATTAGCTGGAAAAGGTTATGTACCTCATTCTGATGCTGGTAATTCTCATTGGATTACAGGGGAGTTACCTCTAGTGCTGAATGCCCAGGGAAGGGATTGCATATGGGAGAAGGCAGCAGATAGCCATGGGGGCTAGAAGCTACAAACTAGGCTACTGCTGTCTTTTGGCATAGGTTGCAAAGCTTGGATCCTCTGCAGGCTCTGTTTGTCAAGAGAAAAGTGAGTCCCAATTCCCAAGCATTTTCCCAGGTCTCTGTTGTAAAGCCAAATAGAAATCGTAAGCTATTTTTTTGCAGTGGTAGTACCTAAATGATAATAGAAACTGTCACTTTAACTGAAGGTTAACTGAAAATCTGAGTTAACTGAAAATCTGAGTGGATTTTTAATGGATACTGTTGATGTTCCTTTGGCTTGGTGGAAGATCGCACATTTCTTCAGGGGAAGAGGACTGACTTAAAATGAAAAAAGCTGAAAACTTACGTTTTTAATAAATTTTTTTAAATGGAAAAATGTTTAACCATTTTGAGCCAAATGGCTTTGAAAATTCCAGCTAAAAGAAAATAAGTGCCTGTGTGTGGAAAGACAGGTGGATAATATCTGACCAAATAGATTTTACTGAAATTCCCAAATTATTCAGAGGATTTTAGCAGAAAAAATAAAAATTTTTAAGATGATTTTTTTCAAGCAATTAGAAGAGTTAATCAAGAAAAAGGTAGCCTTACTTTTTGGGCTTTGTTATATAATTTGTTATGTTTGGCAGAGTGGAGCAGGTACTGTACTAGTTCAGATATTCCAAATGAAAAAAATACTGCTTATACAACACCATTTTCCCCTTGAATGTTCTGCTGTGGCTTAAAAATATCTTTTCCTTTCCTTTTTCCTTTATATACACATTTTACTCATCCTACAAGTAGAGAGAAAGGCAAACTAGATTTTTTTTCCTTAATTTTATATGTGGTTTGCTACAGTGAAGTGTAAATGGCAGTGTGTATGTGTGAGTATCTGCATATGTATATAAGATTGCTGCTCTTACGCAAGTTATGTGCACGTTTGCACAACATTTTCATATGCAGTGTTGGGTGTTGATGTACTTTAGAAACCATTTCTAATTATGTAAGGGTAAGCCTGAGCAACCGAAAGAGCTGCAGAGCACCAGATGTGCATTCCCTGTGAGCGTGGGGGAGAAGGATGCTCCGCTGCCGCTGGCAAGCTGCTCAGCGCAGAGGAGCAGCCAGCTGTAGTTGTCATGGCAGAACTCTGCCTTCCTCTGACCAAGAACCTCTGAAGTGTCTCGGTGTAAGCAACACAAATTCTGCCACCGGTGCCATGAAATTACACTTCTGAGCGGATGACATTTGGGCTGACCATGTAAGCCCGTATTCACTTTACCAGAAAAGGGAATGAAATCTCTGTGTGCCTTCTCGGCCAGATTGAGCTGTATTTACAGACAGGCTCCAGCTGAGAAGGTCATTAAGCAAAAGTTAACATGAAGCTCTGTCTTTTGACCGAGTAATGCCAACTTTGTGATTAAAGCAGAAGCCTTCATGTAAACTATGGATGGTTCTTGTGCATGGTAGATTTGGAATTAATAATGATAATAGGGGAAAAGAGTAAGAGCACCTCATTAAGAAAATAGATTACATACATGCTTCTGTGGTGTAGACAAGATTAAAACTTGAAAATGCTGAGGATCTCTTTTTCTTAACTAAATCTTGATTAAGTCAACCTCCCAGAATACTGTTATAGGCCTGTAACTGGCAAAAAAAGAAGATTCAATTATTGGGTAGAAATGAATGAAGGTGCAGAGTCAATATTTTATAGTAGGTGGTGAAAGTTGAATGCCAGATGCCCAGCAAATCATTTGATTTAAAGGTTTGGGACTGCAAAGCTTGACTTCTCATTGAAGAAATATAAAAGCGCAAATTACTATTTGCTGGAAAGTCACAGAAACCTTATCAGAATTGTTCAGTTCCTGCTGCTCCCTGGAGGTTTTTCCTCTTCAACCATTGATTGGGTATGTGCTCTCTGAATTGTGAAGGATTTGCCTTTAATCAAAACTTCCGTGGGACCTTATACAGTTGTTTGGGGTTTTTTGTGCATATTACTTAGAGAATCTCAAATACATTTCTGTTTTCACTTAGTCATACAGATTCTGGAAGTAACTGAGCTGAAAAGATAAAATAAAAGCAATTTAAGCAGGGATGGTGCCTACATTTCAGCAACATTTTCTTAACTCCCTTAATAATGCCCAAAAGTCTGTTGCACTTCCATAAGAAAAGCAGATGGGTTCAGCCTTCCCCCCCGCCAGTGGAATAGATTTCCCCTTACTGACCACTGCAGTTTTAGGCTTTTTATCACAGAATTTCCTTCCTCCACTTGTATCAGCGGTCAGCTCTGTCATTCCCTTCTGTCAAGGAATCAGCTCTGGGGCAGGTTTAGCGTATCAAAGATAGTACTCTGTGGTCGCACCCTCCTTCCCTCCGTTTCCACCTGCACTCATCCAACGCTGCAGTGAGCAAGCTCAATGAGCTATGCTGGCAGAAGACTAAACCTGTAAAAACAGAAATATGTTGGCTGCCTGAGCTGGCTCGTTACGAGGTCGATGAGTAGTTCCTGGAGGATGGTGCTGGTTTAGATAAGCCTCAGTCCTCCAAGCCTACCATTGGTCCCTCGTTCACTCCAGACTGGTGTTCTTTCTTGCACTGCACAATGCTTCCATCTTTGAATGTTCCTATTGAGTTCAGTGAAACTACTTTCTAGTCATATGTTGTTCAGCATAATAGCATAATCTTCTCCAAAAGGAATCTGGTCCATTAAGGAAAATTAATCATTTGATATTGTTGTTGGGAGTGGTGATTTATATATGAAAATCATCCACTGTTAAGCTGCCCAGAAAAAAAAAAAAAAAAACAAAAAAAAACCCCACCAAAATTATGCAGCCATTGCTGGCCTATGACTAGATTTGAGCTCTGATTAGAACAGGCTTCCTTTCTTCATTTCATAAATCACAGGTAGTCTGTGTACTGGGAGTTTTGACTCGCATCCAAGAAAAAAATGAATTTTGTGTGTGTGAATATATTTACATATTTAATGTCCTCAGAAAAACAGAATTAAGCATTAAATCTAGAGAGAGATTTTCTGCAGTTCATTCTGATTAGTGATCAAATGTGCTGGATTCTTCCACCCTTCACTTGACACCTGACTTGATATTTCATTTATTTGTTAGTCGTGCTGAGTTCAAACAAGGCGTTTTACCATAGAGCACTCGGTAGTGCTCAGGATCAAGAGCTGGTCACCCAACCTGCATTATTGATACTTTACCTGTAAAAACAAAGGAGCAACTTTAACACAAATTTGATTGCAGTAGAAACTAGTATTAGTGGCATGCTGGTATTAGGGCTGCTGTTCTATACAGTGAGAGGTCTTCTCTTTGTATTAAGTTGAACAATACCAATAAGAGATTGTCCCAGCAAGCCAAGAAGAGCAACTCCACTATTGAATTCTCAGGTGCAGAATCTTGGCGTATAAATCAAGCCTTGTCTAATTGTAGTGCCAACTTATTGGTCAAAATCTTAGCCCTAGTGTTAAATTTAATTACACAGTAGATAAAGAGCATGAAGTACTTTCATGTTATTTAGAAAATCGTGGTCGTGACTACTAAATAGCTTGTATTATTCCCTGAACTTGGTACAGGGCTAATTGTTTATCACTCACAAAGTCCCTCATTTTCCCACTTCTCATAGTCAGTGGTGCTGCAAGTCCCCAAGGGAACTCACAGTACCACTCTCAACAGAGGAAGATGATATTCCTCCAAAATAAGGGGAACTCAAAATCAAGCTGAAAGTGCTATGAAGGTGGTTTAGGTTTTTTTCCTCTTAAGAGAAAGAAAACTTCCTAGTGAAATTGATGTGCTTCTATCAGCTGATTTGCTCAAAAATAAAATGCCTGAAATGAATTGCTATAATATAAAAGAAAATAATGTTTTGGTCTGTTGTTCTTTCCCCAGCTGCATAATATGTACTAATGCAGTTTTTTGGTTGCTCTGGAGAACTGTATTTGCAGAAAGTGGGGGGTTGTTTTGGAAGTCAAATATTCCCCTTCCTTTGAACCCTGGGGAGGAAGGATTGGTTGGTGGTTTTTTTTAAAAGCATTTGTCAGGACAGAACAGCTCTAGAGGCTTTAAGTAAAGCAGTGATTGCCCTGTCAGTCAGAGTGCTGAGGAACTGGGAACTTTACAGATTGATGCTTGACAGAATAATTAGAAAACTGTCACTTGAAGTAACCACTCTGGTGTTCCCTAAAGAAATGGGCCTGTGCCAAATGTGTGCCGTCCAGATCTAGAGGCTAAATGTTCAGTAAGACAAAACATAGCAGGTCACCAGAGGAAATTACTTCCAACATGCTGTGGAAGTGATGCTCCTCAAGCCCCTAAACAGTGACTACGCAGTTTATTGAGCTTACCTGCTTTGATCTTGCCCATGTATTCAAGAGCTTTTCAGCCCTGAACTAGGGATTTTAACTTAGTAATGCACTGAGGCATTATCTAACATTTTAGGTAACAGAGGGTCTTGAAGGGTTTGAGGCAAAAGCACTTGAAGCTGTAACAGTGTTTTCCAATTCTGGAAAGGTTTTACAGCAATTCTCCAAGTGTTTTTGAGTACCTTTCACTAAAGTAAATGCTATCCCATGCTTTTTTCTTAATCCTTTAGCCCATAAGGAAACCTGTTTCTCTATTGTGGATTGGTTTGGAGCTTGCTCTGAGGGGCGCAGGATGGGGGTTGTGACATTTGTGTGCTTTGGTTTTCATTTATGTTAGTGCTACGTTGTCTGCATGGGGGCTGGCTTATCAAAGAAATGAGATTTGTGCTGAGAAAGGTTGCACTTAGTTTGTTGGAGTCAGTTCTGGAATCTCAAACTGGAAAGATCCAAGGAAGGTCTCTTCAGGGAGGAGTTTTTATGGTAGAAAGCTCTGTTCGTTCCTGGCAGTGGAGCTGTGGATCCCAGCTCTCTGCTCCTGCGGAGTTAGAAAAAACTGATGTTAAAGCAGTTTCTGCTGCTGAATTTGCATGCCTCATGCTTCATAGTAGTGGGCCAGGAGCTGCAAAGTGATCAAGTGCAGCGTTTGTTTTCAACTTAATAGTTCAACATGAAGACGTCAGGTGTGACACGGAATGAACACAATAGATTTGTCTTATGCCAACCAGACTTTCACAGTCATTGTGTTGAGGTTTGTCTGATTTGCATCCTGGAGTTTATTTAGAGGTATAATAGGCTTTCTCAGAGTTAGTATTTAACCTAAACTGCTTATGGATTCTCTAATCAGTAAATACAAAGGATAATTTGTGATTTGGAGGCATGCGTTTTCCTGTTGATTTGGAATACCATAGGAACTTGTGCTTTATTTTGTCACTCTGGTGCTTAAGCCCACTTCATACGTGAGAGTGGTTTCCTGATTGCTTGTTATCTGTGGCACTGAATCTTGAATTGTGCAATTCTCTTGACGGAGGAAAAACTGCTTGAATAAGTTAGAAAGAATGAGTTATGGACACTCAGGTTGCATTTCTCAATGTTTTCTCTGGAGCTGCTGAGACTGTATTTGCAATGGATCTGTCAATCAGAAGTGGAAGTGTCTTTGAATGTTATAGATACTGAAGGTCAGTGCTTGTATGGATTTAACTGAGAATAATTCTCAGATTTCTTTTTTCAGAATTATAGGTGAAATTTCAACTGTCACAGGAAGGGAAAAGATTCCTTTCCATGAGCAGTCAAGGTCTGATTCTCCTCTCAGTGAAATATTTCTATTAGTCATAAATCTCCTGGTACTGGAGTGTTAGTGCTGTTTTGCATTAATCTAACTAAAATCACATCAGGTTCTTATTACCTGCTCAGTTCTTTCTTGTGCAGAGTGAACTAAACTGGCTTTTTTTTTTCCCCCAGGTAATGCATGTATGCAGTTATGTAGATGCACGTATCCAGGGTCTTAAGCAGTGTTCACACAACTGTGTGCAGTTAGAAGCCAAATATTGCATGCTGGTGTTGCAACAGTTTCAGAATGTGGGGTTTGTTTTCATACACTGTAGATTCCTCTTTGGTTTCATTTTCCAAATAGTGTTTCTGACTGTAATTTTATGGCACTTCTACAGCTTCAGTTTTCCAGAAAGGAACAGACTGTGGCAGGGACAATAAAGTAGGGCCACCAAGAAGTTACTAAAACTGCCTTGCTGCCTTGGTGGAAGACTGGGGCTCCAGCCACCTTGATAAGACAACAAGGTTCCTATGGTCACAACAGCTCTGTAGCAGCACTTCTTGGAAAATCGTAGCAGGAGGACAAGAGGAGGTGTGTCATACCTTTCAAGAGCAACTGGAGTAATTTCATTCGGATCAGAAAAGCCAGCAGGAATAGATGAGACAGGGATGACCTGGTTCTTGAGACTTAGGATCAAAGGCTGATAACTTGTGGAATGCAGGACTCCTCTCTTGCGTAAAGTGGGATGCTAAGACAGAATCCTTCCTTCGGGAGTGAGTCTCAGAGGTCCAAATTCTATTGGAGTAGAAAATTCTTGAGATACTGTTCTTTCTCAGCAACTGACTGCCTGAAGAGTGAAGGGAGAAGGTTTCTCCATACAGTACGGTGAAGCACTGGCTGTCCACTGGGTAAAGGTACTTGATGCAGCCACAGATATCACAGATGTTTCAGTACAGTTTGTTTTGTTTTGGTTTGTTTTTTTTTTACCCAAACCACCCTTCAGATTTCAAAATAGTATGTAAACTAACTTTTCACGGACAGAACTTTTCACGTGCTGCATGAGTGACAGAATTGTTTCTATAGAAACTGATTTCCTCAAAAGACCAACATCAAAAAGCTGAAACCAAATAAATAGCATGAAATAAAATGTGATGGTGTGGATGCTATATCTTTATGATTATTTTCACTCATGGGGGGAAATCCACATAGGACATTCATATCTCTGGCACCCATAAGCGATGTTGTCATTACAAGCTCACAGCAGTGAAATCTTTAGAGGTTTCAACACCATCTCGTATTAATTTCTATTCTCTTTTTTTCCGTGCATGTTCCATACACATTTTTATCATAAGTTTGAAGTAAACTTCCCTTTTCTTGCTGCTATTCTCCAGTCCAGAGTTTGAGTTCTATCGTACCTTTCATACCCTGAGGTACAGTAAAAGTGTTCACTATTTTTTTTTCTTGTTAATATTTTTTAAAGGAGCTGGTGAATTTTGATTGCATTTGGTAAATATGTGAATAAGGAAAACTTTTATTTCCTACCCTTTGAAACCGTTCCCATGTAGGTTTTGATAAATTGGAACTGGCATAAATGCCTTCATTTTCTCCCTTTGTAAAACTTCTGTGTCTGAATAAATCAAAGAGAGCATCAAAAATAGTGGAGGCAGGGGGTGAAAGGGTTATAGGTAGTGTTAAAAAATTATACTCCCTGGGAAGAGGGACACGCTGAGCATTTTGAAGTGCATAAAAGGTGTAAACATGAGGGAGGGAGTATAGTTATTTAATCTTGGTAAAACTGGAACTAAACATTTTTAAAAAACAAAGAGCAGTGACTATCATCAGAAAAAATTCCTAACAGCAAAAGCTATAGTGTAAGACTTTGATCCTGAAATTAGCTGATATGTGCCCTTCCCAGCACAGGCGAGGAGCCTGTTGAGTAGGATCTTCACTTACCCGATCTGCATTTCTGTTTACAAAATCCAGCCAAAAGCACTTAATATCTAAAATATAATGGAAGCCATATCTCTGGAAAACTTTAAAAGGAAGTAGGCTGAAAAAGGGAAGATATTTCATGACCTGGCATTTCTCATAGGTATTTTTTTGGTATGTAATTAGTGATCCTGTTGCATGCACAGATGATGGCAGGTGGTAAGTGCTGGTTTTAGAGGCTGTGGCACAATTCCAGATTTTCATCTGGTAACTGGATCTAGCTTCAAATGTGTCCTCTCAGTAAGTCCAGACTTTCACAGGAATTACTTCTACAATTCCTCCCTCTTTTTCTGTGTCTTCATCCTTTCCCATATGGGTACCTGTTTTCCTAACACCTTTTCATTCCTCCTTTACCCATTCACCTTTCAGACCCCACACTCTTGTTTGCGCTTCCAAATACAGAGCTTTATCCACCTCCCTGGTAGGAAGTGGTGACTGAGTACATCTCCACAGTTCAACACCTCACTGGAGGTGGAGGAAACAAATATTACTTGGAGTAAGGAAACGGGCATGGTGTTATTTAATGCTGAGATGCGTCTGGGTGGGGGTTAACTGGTGTTCCAGCTCTGGGACATGGGTCTTATGTTGTTTTGTCTTCAGAGCTGTTAAAAATCCCCCAGCTCTGCTTGAAATTGAGCACAGAATTTATTCAAGACTCGGGGGGGGGGGGGGAAGTCAGTGTCAAAGACTGAAGGATCCCAAGATCAGGGTCCCAAAGTGGCTTCTAGAAAGTCACAGAGCTTGTCAGTCACTGGAGCAGAACCATGGCATAGACTTGCCTATGCTGTTTTCTTTTGACTCGTTTTCAATATTACCTTTTTTTAGAGTTAATATTTTGGAGTTAATCTCTTTGTTTGTAGCTTTTATTGCAGAAAGAAAGAGATAAATTTCTGTCTATGCTTATTAATTTTCTATCATTTTTTCCTGGTCAACACACACCACATTTCTGCCTTATCTTAAAAGCAAGCTTTTTCAGTGCTGGAGTAAATTTTCTAATTGAATACATCCAGTTGGCATTCTAATAGTTTGTCAATTTGTACTTGTTTGACAGCTAGCCCTGTTGCCTTCACAGCTAATGCTAGTTGAGTGCCAATATAAGTGAGTATGATAATAGTCTGATATTACGTCTAGTCTTTTTTCTAAATGTAATGTCAACATTTTTCTGAATCTGTTGTGGTGTTTTCCTCAAAGAAAATGATTGCAAAGTAATGAAATCTTGCTTTGTTTGTCATATCTGTGGACACTAAACCCTACCAAGAATTTTTCTTTCAAACATCAGAGAATTCAAGTTGAGAACACTTTGTAAAAGAGGTCTTATTAGCCAGGGTATGACAATAGGAAAAGAATGTAAAACTTGATGTCCATTTAAAAGAATGAAAGGGAAAGAAAAAGGCAAAGAAAGGCTGCCCTTTAAATGATTGATGGGCTGCCTAGATCAGGTATAGTCTGAATTAAACATATTTGGATAATTGACCTTCTGAATGGATAAAGATTAAGTTTGATTGATGATGTCACGATTTGAATAAAGACTCTATTTTTTGCTATTTTTTCTCGTTTATTCTGTTGTCATCCAGAGACAATTAAGTACTTTACTATGTATCATGATTTTCCAAAAGACTATTAAATAGTTGGGAGGAAAGGTAATTTTTTACCTTCTGTACCACTTTGGTGTACAGAAGTACCTCCATGTGAACGCTGAGTTTAACAGGCCCTTGGAAGAGATTTGCTGTAATTGTTTATGTTGCAGTGCTGAATAGAAACCTGGGCTGAAATCAGGGTCTCAGCATCCTACAGCAGAGCTCTTCCTTTCTTTAAGCAGTTTGATCTAAACAGGTAAATTGTGAAAAGAAGAAGGTCTCTGGAGGCAAAAGGCTTTTCCAAGGTTACCCAACAGTCAGTGGCAGACCCTGTATTAGAAACAGGATTGTGTGGCCTTGAGCTGTGTAACGCCGCATCCTCTCGTGTGGTCTCCTGCTGCAGATGTCACTGGTGTTGAGTCGGGGGGGGAAGCGCATGTGCATGTGTATATATTTATATAGGTATCAAAGATCAATGGCATTCAGCAGAAGTGTGGAGTACTACTGGTTCCTCCGTGGTGGTGTTTTTCCTGCAGCAGAAGGAAACTAATAAAAACTGTTCTCATTAAGATTTTTTTCTTTTCCTGCTGTCATGCCGGCTGAAGAAGGTTTGATATCAGCATTTTGTCAGGAAATTTACTGAATTGACAAGAAAGGAGATGTTATTTATTAGTGTCCAAAACAAAGAAATGCAAATAAACACAAATAAATGCTATTGTTTTTTAAAGCTGAGGAGAATCCCTATAAAATGAAGTCACTTTCATTTCATCTCATCTGCTTTGTTGAAATAGTGGCCTATGAAGAGAAAAAGGTTACTTTTGGAGATTTAATGCCCTGAACAGGCTTGATGCTTAAGCAGTAATAAGTGAAGCATTAAGGCTTTTCTTGGGGATTAATGACTGGCTGGGAGGAGTTGATGGCTCGAAGAATAGCTGAGGACCATTAACCTCCACTGGTCATTAATCTTCGAAGGCTGCCTTGAATACTGAGGTCATTATTGCTATTAGAAAATAAATATTTGAGGAGGGGGGGAGAGGAAAGATCATACAGACTTCTAAAATACATGGTTTGAATGGTTTAGTTGCTACCCTGTCTATCATATGTCATGCTAGGTGAACAGTCACTAGTATTATTAATCTAGAGGATTAATAATAGTTTTAAATTTACACTGCTCAGGTTGCTTTTATTTTAGTCACTAATTCAGGCTGCAAAGGCCATTAACATCAGGATAAATACAATTTTAGAAATGTGAATGTAAGGGGTATACAGCTGTGCAGATAGAGAACAGGCCATGTAATGGTGCTTCTAACTTTTGTTTTCATGTTTAAATGAGGTATCATGGCTGCCATTAAACATCCTTCATTCTGCATCCCCGTTCCCTATTTAGGCACATGGTAGGTACACGCTTGTGTCTTATTTCGCTGTCAAGGGACATACCTTTCCTAGTCTTCTGTGTTCAGCAGTGGTGTTCTCTACAATTCTTTGCAGAATGGCATGGTGTAGCATTTTATTTCCTTCTGGTCAGACTTGCTGTGTGTATGAAAAGGTCTAGAAGTGGCCTTCTGTGTCTCAGGTACAAATGAAAATCAAGCTGGTAATGCTGCTGCTGTTGGCAGTTTCTGGTCTCCAGCTGCAAAGCAGAGAACAGTGTCACCTGGAAGAGTGGATGCACAGTGTTAACTGGAAACAGGTGGGTTTAGCTGTCTCCAAAATGCACTGCTTCTGTATGCTGTTTGTACAATCTCTACCACATGAGGGGTGTTTTGCACCTTTACCACACTTTGTGCTATAAAAGGGGTAATGTCAGATGAAGATCAGCTTGTCTTTATCTTTGTTAGGGCTACAACACCTAGGGTTACAAAATTGAGCAACTTCATGAACAAAACATTTAGGGGGTTTTTCTTCATCTTTTGCTCCTTTTAGGATATCTTTCTGTAGATGCTTAGTTTATTTTCTAGGTTGAACTCCCCTGCTCTCATCTCATGTCCTACCATCACAATGAGCTGTCAAGGGAGCAGCTGATGAATATACTGATGATCAATCATCTGTTTTTTGTGTCTATAGGTTGCTGCTGTTTATAGTGTTCATTAGGATGATTCTATGTCACTCTCTAACTCTCAGTACCTTAAATTACTCTTGACTTCTTAACTACTATGTTTTGCAAAGATGATGACTGAAAATGTGTGTGCCTTTATAGAAGGTGCCACCTTATAGGACTATGTCTCCAGCTCTCTAGGACTACCGAAGGCCAGCAGAAGAATCTGAAGGGATGTCTTCTGCTATTAGGCATAGTTATGCTGCTGAAAAGTGGGTTTAGCTTTTGCTCACATCCAGCCCTTGTTTAAGTCAATGGAAGATTCTGTATGGATTCTGGGAAGCTCCAGACAAGGTTCTGGAGTGGCATGTAGAAGCTACATGGCTCAGTTTTTCCTTGTCTCAGTCCAGGAAGCACCTGCTATGTGCTCCAGTCAATAGCTGTTCACCCACTAGGAATGTTTAGGGAAAGTAAGGCAGGATGCTCGAGGCATGTAGCAAAAAGGATCACTGAGATACAACCTTTAGGGTTTTGCCTCTATGTTTTGCAGAAGCTTGTACTTACATAACTTAGTGTCTTCATTTCTAGAGTATGCAGACAAAAATACTTATGAATCTATTTTTTAAAAAATTTACATTATTCATAATACTCACTTTAGAAGCTTGAAATTAAAGCTTCCCCCTTTAGTGATTTTGCCCTTTTTCTGTTTGGCAAACACAGATTTCTTCCCCACCCTCTGTGTTTCTAATGAACCCTGAAATTACTGTAGCCTCTTCTGTTTCCTTCTTGATGCACTGTCAGCATCAGTATCACAGAAGATGCCCTAGTTGTTTCTCTTTCTAGGACTTTGAATGTATATCCAGGGAAATGCTAGCTTTGATTTACTTTACTTGCTTGAGAATCTCTTTCAGTTATTGTTTTTGTTATTAAGGTACATACTCTTTTTGCATCATGTCAAGTATCTGCCATTCCAGCTTACTGGTTTTGAACTCAGTTTCCTTGTATACCTGCAGTACTTTAATGACAGACTTGTTTCAAAACTATGGGTCAGCTGTTCATCTGGTACAGCCTTACCAAAAGGATTGCAGGTGAGCAGGCTTGCATCTGCTGGTTCTACACCTGTAACTAGTTATGGGGGGGAAAGCCAAGTAAAAGCTACCCTTTTACTCCAGGGTAAAAACAAATTTATATCCCTGATATGTTCAAGGTGTTAAGCTACATTATATAAAACCAAATCTGTATGTGCTCCTTGAGACAGATTTGAAGATTCAGAAAGACCTTTAAGAACATGTGGTCTGACTTCCTGCAAACTCTTGACTAAAAATTCCTGCCTTGAGTTCCAAGTTGTGTGATTGAATTAGCATGTGTCTTTTTTAGAAGAAACTCTCAACCTTCATGTACGTACTTAATTAGTTTAGGCAGATACCACAAATATACCTGTAAGCTTTTCCATAGATAATCTGTTTTCATGACTAGGATTCCTTCTTATCTACTTGAATTTTCAGAGTTTGTGCTTCCTATTGTAGTATGGTGTTACCTTCTAAAGTATTTGGTATCTTCTGTCAAAAGTTACTCTGTAATCTTCCATTCAGTAGTATAGTAGATTAAGTTTCTTAAGTCAAGTGCATTTTTGAGATTCTGAGTAACTCTTATGGCTGCTTTCTCCAACTCTGTTTTCTTGCTAAAAATCTGAGAATGTGAGAATTAAACTCAGTGTTAAGAGGAGAAATGACCGAGGCAGCCATTGCTTTGTAGTCCTGATGTTTTGCACAGGAAGGAGTATCTAAAAACCAGAAAGTTAATGTAGATAGCAACACCAAAATTCAGTTAAAGACTTCCTTAAGAGCCGTGCATAATACCAGTTTTCAAAGTGTGACAAAGATGCTGAAAGCCCTCTTTCTGGTTCCGTTCTTAAAAGCTGCCTCTCCCTACTAAAACATTTTAAATGGAAGACTTTACCACAAGTGAAAGATGAATTAATCAATTTAAGCCTAAGGCAAGACACGGTATGTGTCAAGTTACAAGTTTTTGGTGAAAAGCTGTCTGCTGCTGTGGTTGATGTGTGCAAGTTGCATAGCAAGCTATGCAATGAAACCGAAAACTTAGGAATAAATACGTGTGTGGTGTTGAAAAGTGAATGAAACAGACTTGTACTGCCACTGAGTGCTCCCAGAAAAGACGTTCTTGCAGAAATGAAAAATTAATGAGAAACAGGCAAAAACTTCAGCATCGTGTTATACTGAAGGAAACTGCTACCTGTAGCTTTTTCATAGTTGGAAAACCAAAAAAGCTATCCAGAAATCAATAAGATCGTTCTTGTTTCTTTGAGCATTTGTATGTGAGCCTTAACATCTGCAGTTGTGTGCAGTGTTCAACGGTGTCCATGCTTATTTTTTGACACATAAATGGACCAACATGCTTTTAGAAGAATGCTTACAAATGCTTACCATACAAGTGAAGGCCTGAAAATAACCAGGATTTAGACTGAGAATCCAAGCATCCCGGTGGCATCTGTATTCAGCAATGTATAAGCTGAACCGTTGCAGAATTCTGTGTTTTAAAAGAGTTTGTCCTGCCTGTGCTACAACCAGTGGTTGTAACTAGATGTAGATCCTGACCAAAGCAGTAGTCTGATTTTGTGAGTTGACAATAAGTAGGTTCTTAGTTGTTTGGCTGTAAAATGTTTGAAAGAATTTCACTGCCTTCTTCCTGTGAACCATTATTAACTGGGAGCATTCAGAGCTCTGCCATTAGATGGGTTTGTGGAATTCATTTGTCAAATAGTAAATGTAGGACATAAAGGAGGGTTGCAATTCCCCAGGGTTGAGCATGGTAGAGGAGTTTGGACAGATACAAGTAGGACTTGCAAGGACTTGCTGAGGTTTGATTTCAAAGCCTTAAGAGTAAAAAATTATTTCAGAAGTAGCTTTGTAACTCGTGCATGAATTTTATACCAAAGGGAAAGCAGCAAGCTTTCAGTGTGGAAGTACTTCAGCATTTTCTGCCAGTTCCAGTGTTTTCTAGAAGTCATCATCACAGCTGCAGCCATAAGAGGAAATCGGTGATATTGGATTTGCTGAGGTCCTGGTAATCAAAACCTAGCAGGTAATAACAGAGGCAGGCTATGCTGGTGATTAACTGGACCACAGTTATTTTGCAGGAAGGGAAATTTTATGGGAACTTGAAGTCCAAGCCAGAAAATAACGGAGATGATGACATTGAATGAGTGCTCATTGTAAATAAGTGCAAAAAACAATGGCCAGTCTGAGGCATAACTGTTTAGACTAAGAATCCAAACATCCTGGTGACGGTGATATGTCATGTCCTTGGTCTTGCCTTGGCAATTTGCGTTCAAGGATGATGTTGAATAAACCTCCTTTGAAACATCAATACAGTGAGCTTTCTGTACCCCAAGTAGCCCATCCTTCAAGGAAAAGAATAGAGAATCAATAAACACTGGATAGGAGCAAAAGCATTACCAATTTGGATCAGAATTGTCATCTCTGCTAGTTATTAGATCTCTGACAGTAACTTTTAACAGATGGCTACTTAGAAGAGAAGGGTTAAAGAAACCCTGTAAGAGGCAATTAGGAACCAAAAATAGAAAATCTTATTCAGATATCCTGATTATTTTTTTTTTAAATTTACTAAAACTTTGTATTGGGTTTTCAACAATAAAATCCATATGCTTGGAGTGGTTAAATATATTTATAAAGGTCAATCTGAGAATATAATTTCAATAGCAATGACTTATTTTAAATTGGTTTATATATTCTCCTTACTTCTGATAGTGTTGACTATAAAAGAATGTTCTCTTTATGGGAACAAGTAAACATATTCATCACATAAGGGTTAATGAAATACAAGTTTAGCTGTGTTGGTTGCTCTGTGAAGTACCACACCTGTTTACATCTGAATCCATTGCAAAACAGTTCTGCATGAGGTTTTTCCTAATCTCTGCTTCATTGAATATTTGAAAACATATATATAAAAATGGAAGAATTTTGCACATGTATTTAGGTGCTTTGTTATCCAAATGTGATTATTTGGACCTTGAGCAGGCGTTGGGTTTTTGACAGGATGAATAAAACACTGCCATGTACGATAATCTTACTGCTCTGCTTGAGCAGAGGAATACAGGCACAGATGAGAGAGTGCAGGAACTGGCAAATTGGATCATTTCAATATTGCTGTGTTATTGTTCTTTCGGATTTGCATCAAGACTAGCCAGTTAATTTGCCTTTTTTGGACCACTGGCTGTATGACTCCTCACCTTTCCAGAGCACTTGTACGTATTTTAAGTGAAACCTTGAGATATTCAGTGCTAGATACCTGTGAAAATGAACACTGACCCTATCATTCTGCTTTTCGCTTTCTGAATCCGACCTGTCTTATTCTTAATCCATGACAATGCTTTTTCTTCCACATCAAGTTACTACTTTGATAATCTCTTGCAAAAGAACCTTTACAAATGCTTGTACATGTTAATTACAGTGCATGAGTAGCCATAACTTGCTGACACAGTTCATTCTTTCTTTGATTTTGAATTCCAAAGCCTCTTGATATGTTGTTAATCAAATATTTGGGGTTTGTCATCCCGCTTGTTGAAAAATCAAAAAAATGGTGACTGTGAAGTATTTGAGTTTTTATGAGAGAAATGTACTGACTGTTTCAACAAGGAGCTATCACACTTTTCCAGTGCTTCTCATTTCTGATGTGCATCAATTTTGGCTGCAGCAACGTGTTGCCTGGAGTTGCGATGGGTAATCACCACATTTCTAAGATAGCTTTGATCGTGTGCTTATAGGGGATTTTGTGAACAAACTTAATTCCATGTGATCAGCATAATCCCAAAAGAAAGGAGTGATACAGTAATCACTTTACCGTTTACCTTGGCTTTAATTTTTTGAAAATTTTTAAAGTATATTTTCTTTATGCAATTTCAATAGTGTTTCACTCATCGTTTTGGAACAAAGAAGAGAGTTTGTAACTCTCAAAAGGCAAATGTTTTTCTTCATGGAGGTAAACCAAGTTTCGCTCTGTTTCAGGCATTTATGGTGAGAAGGAATTGTAGGCAATGGAACAGATTTAAAAAAAAATATTTTTTTGGTCGCTACTTAATGAAGGATTTAGATATGCTTCTAATTTGGATCAAATTTGGAACTGTTTAGAAGTTTTTAGGGCAAAGATATTTTCTTGATGCTTTGCTTTTGATACTACTTAAATTTTTCTTCCAGGTTGTGTTTAATTCTGAAGAGAATCAGCATTCCAGCAGACACCAGGGAATAGCCTGTTGGTTTTTCTGTTAGGTACAATGTAGGACTTTTTGGGTGTTTTGAAGCAAAGTTTTGAAACATTGCCCAGTCCTTTGTGGAAAGAATTAAATTCATAGGCTCAAATCAAGGGACTAATTCAAAAGAGTTTGCCAGTCTGTGACTGGCAAAGGATTATAAATGAGTATATCTGTCAGCTGCAGACACTGAAGACAAATGACAAAATGAAACTTTGATAATGAGTGTATTATTATCTGTTGTTATTCAAGAATCATTCAGTCAACTTTATGGATTATAAAGTTAAATTGTTTCCCCTCCTTTCCCAGTCCTCTTTCTGTCACGCTACCAAAAACTAATTTGCCAGGCTATATGTGAGTTACAGGTATCTAAACCAAGTAGTCTGTTTTTACGTACCTGTATTAGATTTCTGGAGCAATCTGGTATTAAGTCTGTAAGAAATTTGGTGTTTTGTTAGTTCAAGGGTTAACTACAATGACAAACAGCATTTAGAAAGAAGTGGCATCATGCTATTCTAGTCAAGGTCTTGGCACATCTTTTGTATCCTTAATTATTTGTGTGGTAGTTTTTTGTTTGTTTATTTTACTATCCAAAGTTTTTTGTCTGTCAAAGATGTCACTTGTGCAATGTGCCTGCATATTACTTTTATTCTCTTTGAATGTGAAGAGCTTGTAAAGATCTTGTAAATTTACTTTTCCTGTCTGAGTGGGGGAAGAAAGGATATAAATGCTGCCATTATATTCAGAACCGTATTCAAGCAGCAGATTACATTTCTGGTCTATTTTGGATTAATAAAACAGTCCTACAAAGCATTTAATCTTTTAACGTAAACAACATAGTTTGCTCTGTCTTCCTGTTGACTCTTAATTGAAAATAAAGTTTGATGAAAATAAGGTTTTACAGGAAGCGTAATCATACAGTCTTTCAGATCTAAACACCTGTTGATATGGAAAGCAAACTATTCTTGCAAATTATTTAAGCCTGTGAAATTAACTCTAATGAATGGGGTTTTTTGTATCTGAAACTCAGCCTTTATGTTTTCAAAATAAGACAGGATTTCAAGCAGTTAATTCCAATGACAACTTTTCACAGCGTAAGAATTACCTTAATTTTTACAGAATTAATCTTAACCCATGGCCTTTAACATTTTACCCACTCATGCAGGCATTTTTCAATTAATAAGAGGGCTGGCATCTTAGCAATGAATATAGATAGAGAAGCCTGCAATTAATAGATAACCTGAAACAATAGTTTTAATAGCCCATGATTGAGCTTATTTAATATGTAAGGAGATTTTCTCCCTTAAAACAAAGAATAAGTGAATGTGTGCGAGATTACCGGCATGCATCAGGGGTATGCCATTGTCTGGGCTGAAAAGAGCCGCGCATCTGTAGATAGTTGATAATTCAGATAATTATTCATTTATGTGTAACTGACTATTTCATAATGAGAGGGGTGCACGTTTGGGGTTTTATTTTGTCTGAATTAGATAGGGAAATGATTAATTACAGAGCTGTATTTCGTGTCAAGTTGTGAATAAATATGTTTAGCATTCGTATGGTTGTTTACAAACAGGAAACCCACACCGCTTGCCAACAGTTTGATTAAAAAAAAAAAAATCATTCAATTCATCACTAATTCTCTGTAGGAAAGATCTTTAAATTTGTGTAACTTGGCATATTGTGATTAAATTCTTTTAAAATGTTTTAATTATGCAGGAATAAACCAGAGTCCTTTTATTTGCTCTTTGTGAACACTCTAAGGTGTCACCGAGGTGAGAGCTGTTGAGAGCGCTGCAGGGTACCTTGGCTTTTGAAAGGTACTCAGCTGGGGGATTTTGTGTGTGTCCACACTTAATTGATAGATGGCCTTCTCAAATCAAATAATGAATTCAAGAAATAGTTCTACAATTAAAATTCTTCAGCTATGTCTTGCTGCCCTAAAGACCAAATGTGGTAGAGTACTTTGGGCTGACATCTCATGGAAATGTGAGTACTTGTGATGCTTTCCACCCAAAAAAGAAGGGCCTTCTGGAACAGGGACTTGGCGCAAAGGTGTTAGGTGTTCAGTTTGTCCATCGTCCTTTTTGCAAGTGCTGCTGAGAGCCACTGAGTTCCCATCCCATTCAAAAGACCTGCATAAGGTCTTCTCTCTGTGTCCTCTGCTTGCTTCCCAGAGCTATAATTTGTCTCTGTTTAGGCCAGCACTGGTGACAATATAGCCACACATAGCTGCGGTGGGTGGCTGCAAGTGCCTGCATTTGTTTTAAGTGCTTTCCTGTGGAGGTGAATTGCAGCACTAAAATGGCAACTGCAGTGAATTAAAAGGCAATAGCTTGAGGCACGTGTGGATTTGCTTTCAGGACCAGTATATTAGTTCACAGTGGAACCACTGTCATTTTGTAGCTGCTGGATTAGGTTAATTGCTGTTAACAGTAGTGTCATTACTGTTGTTGTGACTGGTAGTATTTCTCCTTTTGTATTGGCTCTTGATGGACCAGGATTCATCGTGCCAGACAGTATATTAACGCAGCATAAAAACCAAGTCTCTAATTCAAAGGGCTGATAGTCCTAGGATATGACTTTGCATTACAGCTAAGTCTTATCAGGTGAAAAGGCAAGGTCTTGCTCCTCTCTCCTTCCATTCATGCTTTAATTGAATTAAAGCCATTACAGGAACCTGGGCCCTGAGGTTCCAGAAGGGTCCGAGATGGAAAATGGAGATGGAGAGCTACAATCACAGTCATTGCCAAGAGTCTTACCTTTGTCAGCCTGTAAGGTTTTTGGGAGGTTGGAGATGTCACGACTAAATGGTGTCAGTGGAGTGGCATGGGGGGAATCTTAATGGAAAACTTCTTTCAGACAGGAGAAAGTGCATTAAGATGACTGTTTAAGTTTAGACCGTGGCTGCCATCAGCTGGCAGGACAGAATCTAGGCAAGAATCTACCCTGTTGATGCTCGAAAACAGGGTGGGAATGAGATTATGGTGGGCCATTAAGGGTCTTGAAAGTGAAGGCAAGGCTTTCCTGATTAATCAGCACTACTATGGCAGACTGTGGCTCAGTATGAAGCACCCACTTGGAAACATTTTTATGTAATCTCTCTTTCAAATTCTCTTTAGCTACTACTGTGCTTAAGTACTTAAAAAGTAATTAACGAAAACTACATGCAATACATGCATTAAACTGTTTCTGCCTGCATTGGTTTCCCTGCTTATAACCATTTGTATTGTTTTCTTTTGAAATATAGACTTTGAATTTGCTTTTATTTTTACAGCTTAGCCCAGGTCATGATTGGTTCTCACTACTGCGTGAATGTGAGAACAAGGTGTGTTTCTCAGGTGACGAAATAGGAAAAATTTTCCTTTGTCAGGATCTTCCAGCAGTGAAATGAAAAAAAAAAAAGAAAGAAAAACAAGGTTGCCACAAGAAGATATAAACCTGTAATTTCACTTTTATGCTACCAGACTATAGAATAAGTCATCTCCTTTGGATGTACTTGCTTATCTGATTTCGAGTT
The DNA here is from genome assembly GCA_034008185.1 of Gorsachius magnificus. Classification (NCBI taxonomy): domain Eukaryota; kingdom Metazoa; phylum Chordata; class Aves; order Pelecaniformes; family Ardeidae; genus Gorsachius; species Gorsachius magnificus. The sequence goes on from CM067090.1 coordinate 6,917,826, forward strand.
CAAAAGGTATGAGACAGTGCTGGACTTAGCTGTTTGCTTAGCATTAAATATTAAGATTGAGTTTTGCACTATAGTAAGGTTCTGAAATAGGGGTTCTTTGGGAGTTGGCTTCCTACACCAAGGAACTAATGTTAAGTTGCCAATATAATACAGTATTGATCACTGCAGAAAATCTGAATTTAGAAAAAGTCTGCTACTGAAGTCAAGTGACAGCTTTTGGCTGTGTGATAGATGGTTGATTTTATAACTGAATATTTGCTGGCTATTTGTTTTTATCATGCTTAGTTTCAAGTGTTATGACTGCATATTTCTGAGGCTCATTCTGCTGTTTTTTGCAATTTAATGTGGAAGTTTCAAATCCTCGTAAGATTTTCTAATTCTCATTAAAGTTAACAGGTATCCGTATTTTTTTAAGTAGGTGTGGAAAACTCAGAAAATGGCTCTCCTAGATATATTTTCCTTGACCATGCTGCAAAATCACTTGTGAAGCAAGGGAATATGGTTAACAGAGACACCTACAATTCCATGTGTTGCTCTGTACAGAACTGGGTTGAGATAAAGAAGCAGGCTGTGATTTACATGCGTCTCCTGTTAATTTTAATGTGTATGACTCCCCATGGCTGCTTGGAGCATCTCAACCTTGATTAATCTAAAGTTAAGTTTCTTTATGCTGGCTTATCTGTGATTGTTTTATGCTCACTGCATCTGTTTCTTAATGTAGCTCTATACCTTCTTTCACAGTTCAGATTTGCTGATTATATCACTTCGGGGTTGTGGTTAAAACATTCAGCTCTGTTTTTATTACAAGATGCTGTGATAAATTTGTGAAAAGTGGCTGGTAGCTCTGAAGGTGATTCCCTTTCTTAATGCAGAAAATAGGTGAAAAGAAGTGGTCTGAAAATGAAGATAAGTTAAATTATTAGGAGGAGTAAAGTGACATCACTGATTTGTACTAGTTAAAAAGTCAGGCCATTTTTTTTTTTCCCCTTGTTATAAGGAAAAAATGTTAAGTTGCATTTTATGATTTTGCAAGTAGCAAGACAATCCAAAAAGCATGTAGAACCACTTTGTCAACTCCTGAGTCATCCTGTTTTGCAATAATACGGTTCTTAGCTTAGCATCCTATTTGTGGGGATGTTATTACTGGTCATTAATTTTTAAACTGTCACTTTTTTTGTAGTTTAAATTGCTTTATATAAACCTTGCAGAAGATAAAGATCATTATCCATCTTTCAGCAGTCCTGAGCTGAATGTCTTCATAATGCCAGAGTGGCCAGTCTTTGGAAGAGACATTTCTGGAACAAAAGTTCTCACTAATGTTTAGGCGGTAGCAAGTCCTGATGGTCACCTGCTGCTGGTGCAGACTGGAAAAGAGTCTGAGCTGATGGGTAGTAACCTGCCCCACATCTCCTTCTGCTGGTTGGGAAATTCTGCAGGCTGAGCTTAGCAAGGCAGGAGGGAAGTGTCCTAATTCTACTCACTGCTGTCTTCCATCTGGGGCTTGGTACGTCCCCGGCAGCTCTTCTCCCCGTGGTTGAGCACCAGTTGTTCAATGAGCGTGCTAGATGAAGCAAGAAGAAGAGGGCATACATAAGCTATTCTTAAGCTTGTTTCCCACATGTGCAAAGTCATAGGTATGGATTTCAGTTCCCATCTTCTGATCAGACTCCTATCCTTGAAAGGATAGGAAAGAGCAAGGAAATAATTGTATTAAAATGAAAAGAGAAGTAATCAAAATCACCTGATCGCTTGTCCAATGCCACATTCTTCAATGGTATTAAGTGGTAACTGCTGAGATTAGACAGTATTGTAATCACTGAAACTGATAAAGGAATTTATGACTCAAGCATTAACTATTTTGTGATTTAGTTTAGATGGGGGGGTGCAAGGGTGTAATAAAGAAATTATGGATATACTTTTTGGTTTAATGGGAGAATGTAACTGCATTGAATAAGATCTGGTTCTGACTTGATATAATTGTTTTTCTCCGGTAGAAGCCAAAAGCAGATTCCTAGAGAAGAACACAAGAGGACAAGTGTATGAGGGTTCTTCCCTGATATATTCCCCCTGCTTTCTGGTGATCTTTGATATCCTTGTATTTACAAGTCTTTAGTGGCTTTTCTCCCATTCATTTGTTACTGTATATTCTCAACTCATGTAAGCTTTTGACATAAGCAATATTCTGTGGCAATAAGTTTCACACAATAACTATATGCTATATTTAAAAATAACAGTAAAAGGACCTCTTCTGTATTTTCACCATCTCTGGCATTATGAAAACTAAGGACTGAGCCACAAAATTACTAGCTACAAAATGGTTGCACCCTGTTCCTTTTTCTCTTGTTACTTGCAGTCTTTGCTATATATCTTCGCCTCAGCTTTCCTTTTCTGAGGTGGAAAGTCCTAGTTTATTTAGTTTTTCTGTATACAAAGTTTGTTCAGTACCTTTGTCACTCTTCTTTGTACCTTTCTCAGTTTTACTATTTCCATTTTGATTTACTTACATGTTAATAGTTAGCTGATTTTATGTGGTAGTAATTCAGAACCTAATAAGCACAGTAATTCAGGTTTTTGATGACTACAAATTCTTTTTTTAAAATTCCCATTGTCTCAGAGAAACAGTGTTTTCATGATAGGAGCTTCTGTAGCATTAAATTCTCTTCTGCATGGGGAATACATATCAGAGATGTTTCTCAGGTGACAAAATCAGAAGATCCCAAGTCTCTCTAAAGCAGAAGAATAACTGTTCTTCATCTCTTTTCTCCCTTGTGATGGGTACAATCACTTAGTATTTTGATACTCTAGATAAATATAGTATTTATATTTCTAAGGTTATTTCTAAAGAGGGAATAAAGATAGGTTTTGATGACTGCTGGTTTCAGGAAATAAATCCCTTGCCATGATAGCTTGAAAAGTGGTAGTTGGGCCTGTCCCTTACCCAAAACAAAGTGTAGAGCTGAACACATAATGATGGGAAAAAGAACTGACAGATGACTGTGGTGCTGTGAAGTCCTGCAGTGTCAATCTTTCAACATACGGAGTCTCTTAAAATTCCAGGTCCTGGATTCCTGTGCCTTCTTCAGACAGAAGGTGAAATCTTCATGTAAAGTGAGTTCCCAGCTTTCAGTGTGGGGAGAAAATCGAAATCTATTTTAAAGATTAAGAATTATTTTCTTCTTGTTCTCCTGATACAAAGTCACAATGATTGACTTGCCTTTCTTTTTTTTTTTTCTTCCTGGGAATTAGCAATATTCGTCAGACTCTTTGGTTGCTAACTTTGTATACATGGCCATTTCTTTAGGACCTCATTTTTCTGTCTGTAGGAACTGGTTCTGATGCTTCCTTTTTGACCCCTGTTATGTTTTGGGGCCTTTTTTGTTCATAGTGTAAGAAAAGTGTAAGCGTCAAGCATGTTCACAAAAAGACATTTTCATTTTGTACTTGAGATTTTTTTTGGGCATAATTCTTACTGTCCTGACTGGGAGGTCTAAAATTGCCGGGCTAAGAGGCCTGAAAAAACTCGTTTTTCATTAGCCATTGCTTTGAAAGTAGCCATTGCCAAATACTTTAGAGAAAGGTGTAGTAATGTTGCCATGAACAAATATAATTTCAGTAGCTTGCAGGACAAATTAATTTTTACTGTTTCCAAAGAGTGGATGACAGATGTTTGAGAGCACAAGCATGAGATTTTGGTACCTAGTAGACCTCTGGGTATTCTCATCAGACATAGATGTGCCTTCTTTCGGAGAGTGGCTGTATTCACACAAATCTTGCTGTCTCCCCAGACCACTCCTGGTAGATGGGCTGCTTGGGTAGGATCCCTTGTGCCTTTTGAAGGCTGCATAGGTATCAGATAGGTATCCAGAAACTAACAGAAAAATGAATGTTTTAAAGTAGTTTTAAAGTGACATGTTGTGCTTTGTTTGGAAACTTCACTAGCGGTCCTCAAACATTATTCACATCAAGATTTCAGATCTTGGTGAGGTTTTGGGGATTTTGTTTGTTTGTTTTCTTCCCTGCATTATGAAGGAACTCTCTGTTTACAGTAAGGCACATTCTGGCTGGACTTACGTCAAAGTCAAATCAATGGCCAACAGGTAGAGAGAAGGTACACCTAAAAATGTTTCCAAATTTATAATACATATATTTTTAACTGGCTGTTAAAATAAACATGAAGACTTGAACTAGTCATTAAATCAACAGTTCTATTTAGCCAAGCCCTTCTGTGGATATTTGTGATTGGATCATTTAATGGTATCAGGTTTGGTAATTTGCCAGGTGTCTGTAACACACTCCAGTGTACTGACCAGTGCAACTTCCTATTGGAACAATTCATCTGACAGCAACCCGTGCTGTGGCTTGTGTACTGCACCAGTACCATTTCTATCATATATCCATGTTCTCCAGGTACTCCCTTTTTTGAGGAATATTGCATTTTTTGAGTTCAAATGATTTAAAATCGTTTGGCCTCATACCTTTTCACACATCATAAAGTATGATGAAACTGTACACAGATGCACCCCAGGGCATAGCATGTTGCTGAAATAATGGGAACACGTGCTACCTTTTGTATCACATTGCTTAGATGATGATCACATTGCTAAATTATTTTTCAGAAAGCTGTTTATTGTTTAGCAAAAATCTAGTTTGAACTTCAGACACTCAGAATGTTAGCAAAACTGTACTATGTGCCTTTGAGAAATTTATCTGAAGTGCAGAGGCAAAATTCAGCGAATATTGGATCAATTTTAATAGACTTTGGTATTATGGAAGAACTGCTTGCAGTCATGCTACTATATAAACTATCTTGGATGAGTGGATTTGGAGGGTATCTATAAGTTATCATGCTAATATGGTACAGTCAAATAGCATGAATTCCCTGCTTAGTGACCAGTGCTTACTGCACATGTATACAAGAGTGGTGGCATGGGTGCGTCTTGTTTTTGCTGGAATAAAATCCCCCAAATCAGACCTAAACGGGCAACTACCTTTGGTTCTGGGTGCACAAAGAAAAAATTAGAAGAAATCTGCCAGTCCTCAATTCATCTCATACTATTAATTTAATGAACTCTGATCCCTTGATATTTTTCTTATGTCAGTGCTACAGAGGAGTAAGACCAACTCCCAGGACAGAGATGTTCCTGGTGGTCCATTCTGGGAGCATCTTTGGTATCCGAGGGCACCAGAGCTCTCCCTGCTACAGAACCCTGCTCACCTGCATGTTTTTCTTACCCCATCAAAGGGGCACAATCTGAGTCTGGTCAATTAGTGGAGGATTGTTGCTGAATCTTTTTCAAAGCCGCAAAAGCCAGTAAAGTAATATCCTGTTCTAGACCCTGAATCTGCTATAAGCAGGAAAGACTGAAGACTGTAGGCTGGCTGTTTTAGCACATCAGAAACTGGAGCCAAAAAGTTTTGATTTCGCAAAAATGTGGTATTTGGGACTCTTTGCATGGCACCAAAGGAGTCGCTTTGCTGGAAGGACTTCCCCCAGTGCTGGGCTGGTACCCAGGCCAGATACCACCATCTTGTCAGCCATTCCAGAAAGGGCCTTAACATACAACAACGGGGTGTAGCAGAAACAGGGCATTCACTCTTGCTGAGATATGCGTTCCTCAGGAACCTGAAATACAGGCCAAAAAACAGCATTGGAGAAAATCCTTAATCTGCTTTTCCTACCTGTCAGCCATTCCCCCCCGCCCCCAAACAGAAAAATCTTAATTTTGTTTTGGGCATTCATCAGAGTTACTTTGGTGCTGTGGCATGAGTTCATTACTAGTGAATTTTAGACCTTGACCTATTTTAAAATACTAAAAAACATTGAAAATTGCATTCTATCAATATTTCTTCACCTGACTGCAAGCTTTCTTGCTTTGCTTTTTGTTGATTCAACCTCCATAAATTATCACCTTCAGACTTTCAAAATTCTATCCCAAAGAGAGAAAGTAACATTTTGCATCATTTTTATAAAGTAAAATGAGATAGTTTGGCTTTAAGTAGGAAAAATAACCCTTCTCTCCAAGGGGATTTTTATATTCCTTTTCCACATTGAATTGCACTGTCCTCTAGTGGATATTTTAAGCAATTGGGTTTGTGTTTATAAATCCTTCATGCTGCTGTGATACAGTAGGTTTAATCTATTTTCAAATGAACCATAAACGTTGTCTGATATAAAAAGCTAGAGAATTAGAGTAATATTTCAAAACTGGATAAGAAAAAGTTACATTTGACCTGCGGTCCAAGTTATAATAATATAGAGACATTTTAAAATGTTTGTATCTGACTTAGCAGTTGGAGCAGAAAGATAGAGAGTGAAGACGCAAGTGTATGGCATCTGTGGTTTATTACATTTTATTACCTTGTATTGAGAGTTGGAGATAATCTGCTGCTTTCACACTGAAACAAATGTTGTAAACTGACTGACTGAATAATAAAGACCAATGGAATAATAGGAAGCATTTAATGCACCTGATTAGATTCAGAGTGAAGAAATACGCATCCCATTTTACCCAGTGGTTTGGGTTTTTTCTTAGTATTGCTGCCTACCTTCCTGTCTGGGACACAGGAACACTTTAATCTGGGTAAACTCAGGCGTTTCCAAAGGGTTTGGAAAATGTCCTCACCTCTCTGCCTCAGTGTCTGTGTCTCCAAAACAGATAACAAGGAGACTCACTTTCTCCTTGTCACGCTGAAGATTTCTTTCCTAATAAAAGCAATGTGTAGCCACTAAAACATTGGATGAGAGAATGTTCCTTGCTTACCTGAAGCTAATTAAATATATGTTCGTGGCATTCTCTAGTCCTGGCAAAGTTGTGTTCATGTAAGTGTATCTTGCCTTGCACGTCCCTAAACTGCAGCAGTTCCTGATGCTTTGCTGTTGACAAAGGTTTCCCCCCAATCTTCTTCTGTGAGAAAGAAGCTTTTGCCTATCACTGTTATGAAGGCCAATGGACCTCTGCAAGGCCAAACTGCAGCCAGGATATCTGATTTTTTTAAGTGGTGAATACCCTTTTTTTTTTTTTTTTTAACTGGGATTCTCTGGGAGTTGAGGTGCTGAGCATCTCTGAAGATCGGATTGTGTATATAAAAGTCTTAAGTGAGAGCGCTCGTCTGGTTTGTGCATGTTTGCAGTACTTACAGCCCCTTTACTTCTCCTCCGTGTTCTGGGAATACATTTGCACCTGCTTGTGTCCCAGCATCCCGCAACGTCAGCTTCTGTGCATTCTATGAGCTGTTTGAGTGATTTGAGAGATGATTCTTCCACTGGTGTTTATTATGTTGAAGGAAAGAGAAGAAACAAATGTCTGGCAATATGTTGCTGGCTCGCTTTACTTATTTCTTTTCTGGCAAGTTAATGGTTTATTTTGGTAAAAGAATATGTTTTTGCAGACACAAAATTAGACACCGCTGACCAGAAGGATTGGGAGACATGGTACATGTTGTATTCAAAAATGCACTATTTAAAAAGTGCTAGAAGCCTCCACTCAGGAACGTGTTTGCCAGCTGTACCACGCAAACCCACTGTCTTCCATGTCGATGTGACCTGTGGCATCCTGGAGAAGAAAATTGACAAATAGAGTCTGCTTCATGCTGTCTGGGTCCGCTTTTAGCTGATGAACGAGTTAGGAGTGGTCAATAAATGAATTCAGTTAGCTTGAAATGTAAAGATTTTCAGATTTTTTATTTTTTTTTCAGATTTCAATCAAAGCAAACTGTAAGCAAGTTCTTTGCTGGTGTAGCTTTTAATTTGCTGCAGATGTAGTTCTGCTGGCAGTTGTTGAATAGCTTGTTTTCAACTAAAAGGGTTGAGCTTCTGAGCAACAATTTACAGCAAGGTCAGAGATTTTATTGGTGACTTTATAGTAATATTTATAGTTCACTGTGTGAGCGTTCATGCATCTGTGTGTGCCTGTAAGGGAAGAGGTGCACACAGAGTCGCAAGGCGTGCATCTGACACTGCTAACAGGTGGAAAACTGTTGCAAATCTTTCCTGCTGTCATCAGATGAGATAATGTGGGGGATTTTTTGAAAGAGCTTCTCATAAAACATATACTAGCAGGAACTTTGATTAAAGGGATCTGAATGTTGGAATAATTATGGGTTTGAGCTATGTTTGTCAGCCATCCTGAAATATTCTTTTATAACACATATATTAAAACATATTTTAAAAAAAAACCAAACCCCACACTTAAGTTCCACTGTACATTTCCAATAGTATTCAGAAGAGATCTGTGCTGTACAATCATGGTCTTGGTGATTTGGGGGTTGATTTTTATTGGACAGTTCTCTGGTTGTATTTCTGGCCTCACATTTTTGTACATAACTAATATTCGTTCTGGTCATGAAAGGCATTAGCTAAAGAAGTGGTTTCACAGCTGGCTGGCACATTCCCACCTTATCCCTGCTCCTAACAGCGCACTGGTGGGGTTCTTCCTCACTTCAGGGCCAGTGTCCGTGTGTCCGCAGGGACAGTCGGATCCAGGAGCTGCTTTGGCCTCCGCAGGGCTCGGGTGCTAATAGGAGCACAGGAGAGGGGTGTTCATGTGCAGGGGGAGGGAGGAGGAAAGCACGACAGCTTCTTTGGTGGCTGCCCATACTTCGATCATCTTCAAATGATTATGAAACCTCAGCCTAAGTTACTTTTGCATTCATCTGGATTTCTCTTTTATGTGAGATTCAGAGCTTTACCTTGCATAAAGCGTCTACCATCGTTCAGTGCTACAGCGCATTGTTATCCTAAGCCTGGTGTAATTGTTCTGTGGTAATAACAAAGGTGGAATATGAAAGAGAAATAACAACTTGCAAGTGTCGGCTTTTTGTCCTCTTTAATTTTGTGCGCAGGATCTGTGATGTTAGTGCAGACTGAAGGATATTCAGCAGACTGGAATGCAGCGGCTGCAGACAGCGAGGCGTCCTGTGTATAGATTTATAAATGGGCTGTAGGAAAGGTGGAATGCTTTATAGGTGCTGCCTGGATTAATCCTTAAGCATATGATGATCAGATGTCAGTGTGCATTTTGTTAAGGCTAAGAACATTTTAGAGAAGAAAAAAAAAAGAAGAAAATATAGTAAATGCACACACACTATGTCTTTTTTAGAGTGCAGGCAGGTATGCTAAAGCTGCTTCTGCTGTACGTAAAATACCCTTAGTTGCGTGGAACCTGGCAGCCTGGTGGATTATGTCGGTGATCCAATACGATACAAATACAACCCAGTAATCTCCTAGCAGCATTACTTCAGTTAGTGTACAACTACACCTGTTTGGGGTGGGGTTTTTTTGATGCCAAACATTCAAAGCAGAATTGCAGGCTTTGTCAAAGCTCACTTTAACAAAAAGTCACGGTAAATGAAAACTGTTCATTTTATTAATAAAGCAACATAGATTTTATATAGATATAGCTATGCATAAATATATCTAATTTCTTACCTAAAGAGAGAAAAGGCTATCTATCTATGTGTCTGCAAATGTGTGCATAGAGTATTTAGGAGCTGTGGGATTAATGGGTGTTCCAGTATTTGCAAAGATTCAGTACGGTACCTAGCACGAAGGCAGTGATAACGCAGCACTCGCTTAGCTGCTATCGCTTGTGCTTCCCAGCACCGGTGCTTAGGCCTGGCAGACTGTGGGTTGGTACCACTACTGATGGAGATGTCTTCATCCTATTGTGGGCTCCCTTATTTCTCCAGAGGAGTCTATAATCACTTGCTATAATCTAAAATCACAATTTGGTAGTGATTTCACAACTATCGGTTGTTTTGGTGGATGGAAAGAACCTAACCCGTGAATATACTGCTAACTTTGGTTTCCTTAACAATGTTGCTGCAATACAAAATAATTTTCTAAGATGTGCTGTTGGGTAAAAATGGTTATTAGAATCATAATGCTATCAAGTAACCTGTCCTGTATGTAGACAGTTTGCCCTATACTTATTATGTCTAATAGTCCATATGCATTAGATTCTGAGCATGTTAGTATGTAATGGTTCTGATATACAACAGGAGGTTTATTTTTCTTATAGACTTAAATAATACAGAGATTGTGCATTCTCTGTGCACATGAAATACTGAAAACCTTTCCATCTGTCTCCTGGGTCTGAATGTTAAAGTTCTTTCAGCTGGAAATGCAAGATCTCGCCGGGCTACAGAAGCATATATAAACAATGTTCACAGATTTCAGTGGAGTTAAAGTGAATCTCGGCATTATTTGGACTGATCTTTTGGCTTATTTGGAAGATTACAATAAAACCCAAGATTGAATTCTCTACCTGATTCAGTTTCTTATTGATTGAATCCTTTTAGACTCCTCTCTAATTTAACAGTGTATTTTTATTAAAGCTAAGCATACAAACATCAATTATCCAAGCTGCATCTAATTTCCTTCAGCATTTTTTTTTTTCTTTTTGCTGCCAATGGATTAGAAGACCTGATTAGAATTCAGCTTGAAAGCTGAAAAGCAGATCCTTAAATGAGAATGTCTGCATTAGGAATTAAAATATCTGTACTGGGCATAAAATCCTCCTCCTTATCTCTAATAATGTAAACACACTTGGTTAAGTTGATCTGTCACATGCCTGGTGCAATGTCCCTGAATTAGGAGCTGGTATTAGAAAGGGTGGAACAGTGTCTGCGGCCTGTCCTGCTGATGGAATACATCACTAGTATATTTTAACATCAAAATGCTTTGTATAAACACCTCTCTACAATAAGGGTTAATGTGATAAGAGTTTGAAGGGCTCAATTTTTTTTCATGTGTTTTTACCTCCTAACACCAAGAATGTTTGTGTGTGCACAGGCAGTAGGAGCAGGGCAGAGAAGGGGCTGTCTAAAGTTTCACTGCTGGTAGATTCTACAAATTGCATTACATAGCAATGCAAAGGTGAAATAAATAATTGCAATAGCATCACCAACTTAATATCCAGAAAGCCCTTGACTGGTAAATGCATTCATTTAACATGACATTAAAGTGTTGGCCCATGTCTAAACCATAAGAGTTATAAAATCAATTAAACTGTATGTTTTGATTTAACTGGATTATTAATTTCCTTCCGCCACCTCATGTGTTCTGCCTGTGCTGAGGAAGCAGTGTCATGAGCCATACGCAGGCTGTTACTGTGCAGGCTCTATGAACTGGAGCTGGTGGTGTCGTGTGTAGCACATCATAGTGCCTAATTTCAGAGGGAGAAATTTGGATATTAGGATTTTTAAGGGAGTTTCTTTTAATTATTGTTCTACTTGTATAGCATTAGAGATGTTTTGTGCTTTGAAAATACACACGAGAATTCTGTTTATAGTATCGGGATGCTCAGAAGAGCGAGCAAATCTTAACTGGATGACTCCACTGCAAATAGCAAGAGGAGAAAAGTAGCAGGGGCAGGCAGCATCCTAGCACATCAGCACTGGAAAACTAGGTGAACAATTTGGTGTCTAATAAGCTTGAGAGGAGAAAATGACACTGTGTCCTGTGTGGCTGGGTGGGAACTGTTCTGGCCACTTTTGGGTGGCATGATGAGAAGTCTTGGAGCTGAGAGCAGCAGCAGGTGATGAGAGAGATGTCAGCAAGGTAGTCCCATTGCCATCTTCATTTTACGGCTGTTCTGCTAGCACTGGAGTTCTGTAGTGCAGTGGAAACACAGCATATATTTACAGTAAGGGATGCTTTTGCTGTCTGGGGTACTGCTGAAGGATCCTGGTAAGCTGATTTCATGTGGGAGGCAAAGTATTTGTTGAGGTTTTTTTCTTTTTTTGCTTCATTGTGGATGGCAGCGTTGCTAACAGTGGTGAGCTTTCAATCTGTGCGTGTGACTGCACATCACAGGAGTTAATTGTCACGTTTTGTCTGCAGAGAAATATTAAACCTGATTGTACAGAGCTATAAACGTGTGTGACTGCAGGGAATTTTCTTGGTGCTGGTATGAGTCTGGCTACCTGAAGGTGGGCAAAGCAAATCTGTTCATCTTGTGCAATGAGTTAGGCATAATTGCGGCTGACGTTGTGCACAAGTGAAATCCAGTGATATTTCATTCCTTCAAACCTAATCCTTTCTTTATCTTGTCGTCTTCTGAGTCAATGTGATTCTGGCAAAGCTTGTTTGTGAAACCCAGTGAAGCTTATTGTAGAGTACCCCAAATGCTGTGGATTAGCCCCACTATGGAATGAGAAGCAGCATAGCTGCATCCCTATGGGGTTCTCCTTGACTTAATAAGCCATGGTTCAATATGATACTACCTTACAAAGTGGAAAGAAACCATATTAATATCTGGTATGTATTAATGTCTTGTATGTTGTGAAAGGTAATTTAATTGTGAATTGGGTGCAGGAATTTCACTTTCCAGAAACTGATGAATAGCAGTTTTTTGAGGTTATCAATTCATCTGTTGTAATGAATGTTCTTCATTACATCCTTCTCCTTGTTAATTAGAAAGGATTTTTACTCCTCTTTATCAAGTCAGGGCAAGCATATTGCCTTTTCTTCTGGACTGTTTATGATAAAGTGCGTATCCAGATTGTTTTGTGAAGTGTCCACATGAATATTTCATTGCATGTGCATCCGCATGTTCATACACTGTGTTTTCAGAGCTCCAGTCTCTTATGATTATTCAATACATTAGAAAAAAAAACAACAACATATAGATTGTTCAATCTCTTTATATTTATCAGTAGAAAATCCCGTTTTCTGTGTAATGATGTGTTTATGACATTAATTACCATGCCAGTTTAGATCAAGGCAGTTAATCACAGCTACACACTACAGAAACAATAGAATCAAGTTCTCTGAGTACAGAGGTGAAGCTTGTACCTTCCGTAAGTGAGAACCTGCCTGACAGAGGGGAATTTGTACCCTGGCTGGGATGTTTTACCTGTGTTTATTTAGAAAACAAAGCCCAAATAAAACCCTCATCTGTTTCCTACTCTGTTTCTTTCCTACAGGTGGAAGCAATACTTGTAAACATTTTTGGTGGGATCGTGAACTGTGCCATTATAGCCAATGGAATTACCAAAGCTTGCCGAGAGCTTGAGCTGAAAGTACCTCTGGTGGTCAGACTGGAAGGTGAGTGCTAATGGTTTCAGACAAAAATCGTCCCTCAGGTGCACAGTAATCCACTTTGGTTTTCTTTGATCTCTAAGCTCTAAACAGATTAGTCCCACACAATAAGAATATGTCCAATTCTTCATCCATAGCATGACCTGAAGTCCATAAACTCTGTCCTTACATATTTCTGAATTCCTGGTCCCTGGTGGTGCTTGAAGCAGTGAAATTTTGCAAGGAAAGCATTATGGTTTTGCTTGTAACATTTGCATTGCAGATAGAAATAATTTTGATGCAAATTTCTGTTTACTGGAAGGTAATTATTTTTCAAATTATTTTTATTGAATGCAATTATTATTGCATTCACCTGTAGCAACAGTTTTCTTAACTTTACTCCAATTAATAATTGAAAGAAAGATGTTAGAAACAGTATTTGTGAGACAGAGATTACTGTAACGTGTTCTTCTGCCCAAATATCCAGTCCAGCTAAAATCCATTAAAAACCAGAAGATTTGGTAATGGTAAGGAATATTTTTTTTTTTAGTACATCCAGCATTGTTAAAGTGGAAACAAAAAAATAATAAAGAGGAAAGGACGAGCGCTCTTCGGCAGTTACTGGCTTTCATATAATGGCAGTGGACATGGACTTCTGACTCTAATTTCTGAGAAGTACCCTGAAGGAGGAAGGGAGGTTCTTCTTCTGCCATTGAATGAAAAAGGGCTTTGATTGAAATCAGCACACAATCCTTGTAAACTTGAAACACTTCTCTTTTGCTAAGTAGGTTTGGAAAATAGAGGGTTTTCTGGTTTGGGGTGTTTTGTATTTGGTTTTTTTAAGGCTTGTTCCTTAGAAACATCAATATTCATGTCTGGGTGGGTGTAAAGAGCATAAAATGTCCTATCAGCATTGGTTGTGAAAGGAGGAAATGCATCCCTTCGTGTACCTGAGATACAAAGCAATGAGGTGGGTTTTAGCACTATGATAGAGGGGGGAGGAAAAAAAGTTCTGAAGGCACCCAAGGGCTGATGAAGGTGCAGGTTACCCATGAGGCCCTTTGATTAGGGGGGTACTTGTTTTGCCTTCCATGAGAAAGCCGGGTTTTCCCATCCCTCATTCTCATGCTACCTTACACATGATATGTAGCTCACACTGGGGGAGACTGCAGCCTGCAACGTGCAATTTTGTCCTGTAAAAGTTCTGCTGTGCGTTTGACTGCAGGGTTCGAACACTTTCCAGAGTGCATTCTCGGTTTAACATGGGTAGACTTTTGCTGTGGTGAAACTTAAAATGGATTTTAGAAATAAACTGAAAATTTTCTTTGGATGATGCAGCACCAAGCACCTTAAGAAAGTAAGTAGATAGTTTAATATGGATGAAGGAGAGACTGATGGATGTTGGTGAGAAGCAGGAAAGTTTCATAATGTAAAATCTCATTGTTTATCAGCTCTAGGCAATGTTGTTTAGCTCTTTGTCATAGCAAAAAAACTTTTCCTGTCTGTCATGGTTGGGAAAAAGTTTATCTGTCAGATCCGCAAGACTTCTCATCTATTGTACCTGGTATTTTTTTTAAGTGAAGATACTGGAAAAGCCATTAGTTTGCTTTATGAACAAGACAGTTGCAAGTTGTTTCTATTGCAATATTTGAAATCAGTATAAAAGAAACACAAAAATCAACTTGCTCGTTTTAAACTGCAGTCTGCCAGGTCTGCCGCTGGGTTTTATTGACCTTTCTCCAGTACTTTCTAATACTTCCATGATAGTGCACAAGCAGGGGTGCTTGAGAAGGTGTAGAGCAGGAGTGCTCCTGCCTGGGGACTGCACAGAGCCCTGCGGAGGTGGCTGCACGGCGCCCGCTCCTCTTGAGCCTGCGACCTGTAGGAGAGTCGTGTGCTGCCTCACCCACAGAGGCCAAAGCTGAATCTTCAGGATGTCTGACACAGATTTTAATGTAAACATCTTTTCTTGGTCATCTTCCCAGGGCTGCTTACTCTTTACTAGGTTTGTGATAGTGCTTCTCCTAGGCTAGCTGTGACTCCAGAGATGGTGATGCCACATTTTCCTTAGGCAACTCTGTCCCAGTATAATACAGCAAACTCTCCCTGTTGCATAATATTTATCTCGAAAATATTTTAATTCCTTCTCTTATTCCTCACGTTACCCATCAGTTCATCCTTAAATGAAGAGCTATGATGTTTGCAGCCTTCAGATGTTGTACTTAGAAACTGTTAACTTGTAAATCCTGTTTTCTCTGCCTCCTTAATCACTCAACCAAGCAATCTTTCCTCAGAAATCAGTCCCTCTGGATCCTTAATCATCTTCCTTGTTCTTCTTCGAACTCTCACTGGGTTATCCAAACATACAAGGATTTTGAATTAAAAAATTGAGTGCTGTGGAAGTAATAAGGCTACCCAAGACTTTTTAAAACATCACCAATAACATTTTACACTTCCAAAGGAGAAAAAGGGACAAGCGCTTTTTTCGATTTCCATTTTGAACATTTTTCCAACAGGTGGTTTGTGATTTATTCCCATAAATCTAACAGATTTGTGACCTGCACTTTAAAGACTCTTTGCCCGCATGCACTGTATTATAAATGTCTTGATGACTAGAGTTTTAATCAGTCAAATCTGCCTTGATTTAGCAGGATTCTGTGGACAAATCTTTGTTCTCAGTAGTATAATAATTACAAGCTGTTTTACCAGTGGATAAAGAAAGGATTACTCTCCTCTTTGAAAATGGTAACTTTATAATTACATGTATTTCCTTATCAGTAAAGAACTCACCAGCTGAGACACAGGGTTGTTGTTTAAAAAGCTCGTGGACAAATGGAGAAACCACATATTCCAAATTTATCTTTTACAGAATTAGAAAGCTAACTTCTGCTGGCTTTATGCAGCACTTTTTCCCCTTTAAGGTGTTATGTACTTCAGTTAAGTTTTGTGAAAACTAACTAGGAGTGTGGAATGGAAGCCAAACCCTGTTTCTCATTTATGTAGTGTAGAGTTAGCTGGAAAGAGGAAAGAATTAAAAAAAAATGTGAATCAGATCTCCTCTCCTATGCTAGAAATTTTACATTCTCTCTCTTTCAAGAAATTAATTCTCTGCTTCTGTGGTCATAGGACAAGAAGAATCGTGAGGAATTAGAACTACTTAGTATCTTGAAACACAGCTAGAAGCAAGTTGGCTTTTATTCGAATGTCTGAATCCAAAATTTCCTATTCTGTTTTCAGCTGTGTTCTTCAGAATCTAATGATTTTTTTTAGTATGTTCAGAAATCTTTTACACACAACTGCGATTTTGCTCAAATTTGTATATCTTGCTTGAAAGTATGGTTTAGTATGTATGCCTGTGATTTTTAGTATCCCAAATTGCCTATCAAGAGAGAAGGATGGGGTATTTTAAAGTCACCTTTAGAACTCTATTCATAGCAACATTCAGACATCTTGTGTTTAAACATTCAGCACAAATTTAAATATGCTTGAGTCTTTCCCAGTTTGGATGTAAACATGGGGCAGGGCAAAAGATTAAAATATCCTTTGGGAAAGGATTAAGACAGAAAAAGGCAAATGGGGCGGACAGAAAGGATTTAATTGTCTCTTATGAAGCAATTTTAAAAGTGCAGGTGGTTTTATTCTTGACTGCAGAGCCAAGAGCTACAAAATGTGTGAGCCACCAAAATGGCATGGGTTCCCTAGCTAAAGATCGTTACTTAAAGCTTATGCCTAGCTAAACCTCAAATCAGATGTTGACTGAAGGTTAGTGAGTGATGAACTTCAGACCTTGTCCCTTATTCTCCAATACCTCTGTCTCTGAGACCTGAGAGGCTATGAGCTTTCAGCTTGTGGGCTAGCAGAAAAGACAGAACCCAGATCCATGCTGGGGTGGGGTGGGGTGGAATGTGTAGCATATCAAAGCTGAACCATTGCTATTGATAATGTAACATGGTCACAATGTGTTCATGACAATAATATAGCCAGGCGTACTGCATATTTTGAAATATTTTGTCTTAGCAGAATGTTTTGGGTAGATCAGATTATTTTTACGTTAGTCTTCTATTCCTTAGGATTTATTAAATGTATATAACTGTGTCTTGTCCCCTTATATCTTGTTTACCTGAAAAGCTAGATACAGCATCGCAGAGTCTGGCATCCTCTCCAGCCATCAGCATTAAACAGTGGCAGTTCAGCCTGTTCCTAATGGCTTCATGATGACAGTGCAAGTGAATAAATAAACATTATCAAAATCCTGTTGGAGTATGGTTGGGGATGTTTTATTTGTTTGTTTTTGTTCAACCTATGCGGTCCTCTTGACTCATTTGTAATAATATGTGCTGGTATAATCTTATAATTTATAGAATATTTATTACTAGGATTTTTAGGTAATGAGTTGAATAGATTTGCTTTGCTAGTGAAAGCAGAGATTTCAAGGCAGTAGAAGTGTAAATGTGAGCGATTGCATGTACACAGCCAGAGAGGTTGTTTCAGAAAGAGAATATTGAGACTAAAAAGCCTGAAAGTATATACTGATAAAATTACAACTTTCTTGTTTCTCCATGGAGTGTCAATGACAGTAATATCTGTCTGAAGGAAAAAAAATCTTTTTCTCATCAGAAAGCCATTCCCTTAATAAGAGTCAAGTTTAAAAAAAAGCAAATGAACAAAAACCAAAGAGAAAAACCCCAGCAGCAGAAACAAAAGCCCTGTAGCCTTAAGTCCTGTGAATTTTCACTGTTTCTTAGTTGGCTACGGTGTAGGGGAAGGGCAGGTTATTTTGATAGCTTGTGTATGGGATTCTGTTTACAGTTCTCTGACACCATCCAGTGGCAGGAGGTTAATGTTAGAATACAGGGATTATTTATCTGTTTATTTTAATGTCTACTGCAATAAGATGATACCCTTTGTAAGATTCTTAAATGTTTCCAGTGTTTTCTGAACCTTTAATTTTAAAACTCTTGCCTCTGCTTTCAGCGGGATCTCATTATAATTTCTGTATTCTCCATATATCTAAAATACCACAATGGGATAAAAAGCTATCATTAAAAGAAAAAAATTACAGCAAAGGAAATGCTTGCTGAAAAATACGTTTAATTGTATGGCCTGCCTGTAAACCAGTATTTTATTTAACAAATACAAAGTGCACCCTTACTCTTTTGACTGCAGTGAATTTTTTTTCAGCTTTCATATTTTCATTTGTCTGCATAAACTCCCCCCTCTCGTCTTAGTGGACTGTGTTTTGTATTGATTTTGTAATGCATGTTAGACAAGTGGTGTGGGGAGCAATCAATGCAGTGCAGAATAGATCCAATGTATTGTTCCTACTCTGACCTGTTAGTAAATTAATATTGGCCACTTAGTGAAGAGCAAAAGTTAGTTTTAAGTACATCGCTATCACAAACAGCATAATATTTTTCTCTGTGGGAAAATTTACAGGAAATTTTTTCCCTTTTTCCTTTTTTTTTTTTTGTTCCTCACAACACTTTGTCTTGTAGAGTCCTATTTAAGAGATTGGTACAATCTTGACTTTTTAAAATGTTTATCACACTTGTATCTAAATAATAGATAAAACCTTCAAGACTTGATGAGAATCACTATACAAATGTGAGGAACTTAATAGAGAAGAGAGCCTTTGTAATGCCTTCTGACTTCCCTGTTAGAGTTCTGTACTGGCGATTAGCAGCTTCCACATGCTATATAGGATGCTTCCACATGCTATATAGGATGGTTGAAAAAAAAAATAATCAAGTATTATGCTCTTTTTTGCCCATAATATTCTTTTTTCTGTAGGAAAAGTCCTGTACAGCTCTGGATGTTACTATGCAACCAAGTCCCCTTTCTGTCAGAGATTTCAGATGTCTTTGACCGTCCTCCACAAGAACCACCGTGTGTCCTCTGCACATCGGTGGCAGCAGGACCTCCTCTGTCAGCGCTTCTGAACAGCGAGCAGATGGGGTCCCCATTCCCCTTCCAGACACCTGCCTCTGCTATCGCAGAGTGCTGGGGCCTGCTGCCACAGAGCTGTCTTTGGTCTCTTTTACTGCCAGAAGTGGGAGTCCTGACTCGCGCACACTGATGAAACAAACTTTGGAATGTCTCTACTTCCGCTGTACAATTTCAGACGTTTCGTAAAGTCTGCCAAACCCCCCAAATCACCCTTTCAAATGAGCATTCTGGAAGTTGCATAGTAAAGAGTATGCTCCTTGCTTGGTTAATAATTAAGGGTATAATTAGTGTACAGCTTCAAATATAATTAAAATTCATTTTGCTAGGTCTAGGAACTACAAAGTAATTAAGCATTTTGACATGGCAAATAACAAGTAACTTGATGTGAAGGAGGCGGCTAGAAACGATCCTGCAGAGGATCAGCTTGGGGTCTTGTGCCTGTGGCTAGCGGTGTGATCCCAAAGTGTGGATCCCACTTCCTCAGTAGGATACCTGACTCCACGTTCTTCCATGGTGCAGAACATATCAGTGACCAAAGCATTGGAAAATTCACATTTTCTGTTTGTCTTTGTTTTCCAACAAGAAAGAGCTAGAGTAAAGGGGAAGGTGATGCGCTTCTCTTTGATACAGGCGAACAGTGTGAAAAACATGCTTTCCTGAAATATCTTTTTTTAATTTATGTTTTTTTCCTTTACTGTGCATGTAGTCTGTTGACTAAATTTGAGCTCCCTATGTACAAAGTGGAGCACTTGTACACTATGGCTGTGCAGTCTCCTTCAATGTGGGATAATACAGTGCAGCAGCAGCGGTGTCATGCTGAATGCCTCAGAGCTCTCGGTGTTCCCTTTTTTTAGCAGAAATGCAAAAATAGCAATTCAAAACCAGTTAGATTTTCAGTGTTACCCAAGTCTTTGTCTTCCAACAGCCGGTTCTGCAGCTTTCAGTTAGCACGGGTGAATTTTAGTTACAGTTGATTCACTGACTGCTGATTAGCTGTAGCTGACTTGCTAATAAATAAATGTGTTAAATCTTGGGAGTGTCTTAAAGGCCTGGTACGTGATCCATCATCCACTGCTCCTGCTGGATGTCCCGACTGACTCACCTGGATGTTGGATTGACCCTCTACTCTTCACAAAGCACCTCTTGTGGATGCAAGTGCTATTATCAGATTGCATTGTCTGTCAAAATTGTCACTGAAATTAAGAGTTCCTTCTTCTCAGCTCAGTCTAAACCACTCATTGAAGCTGTTGTTAAACTGAAACAATGTGTAGTTTGAAGCATTAACTGCTTTTTTAGAGATTTAACAGAAGATGCTTGTTATTCATTAATGTTAATTGCTAATTATAGTCAATGTTCTTTTGTAGGCACAAATGTTCATGAAGCCCAGCGCATTCTGAATGAAAGTGGACTCCCCATCACCTCTGCAAATGACCTTGAGGATGCAGCAAAGAAGGCAGTGGCTAGCGTGGCCAAAAAATAACATCTTGAAAATTACTCACAGGGAAAGTTCATGTGTGTTTCACAAGACGTCATTCCCGTTCTTATTTCAGAGAGGATTAGTGGAGTTTTTCTAAGCAGTCATCCATGTTGGTGGACTTCATTTGTAATACGTGGCAAACTCAAGTTGCAAGTTAGGCTTCAGAAATTTTGCAGCTGCCTTCTTGAAAAGTTTGTATGTCTTCATCTAATTTTGGTAATTTTGTTGTTCAGAATTGTAATAAGTGATGCTTCACTTCGTAAAGCTCTTTTTCTGCTTTCCTTCCAAAATTGTCACTGATAAACTCATGATAAGATACCATAATTAATAATTAACTTCTATCAACAGGATTGTTCTTGAATCAAACACACGTAGTTCACCTATTTCACAATATTTTCATTCATTTTTTAATATTGTAAAGAGTCAGCAAACTAATAATGGGTTTATATTTTTTATGGACTTTTAAATAATGAAAAAAATTGTGCTTACAATGTCTATTTTTATTCAAATGAATAATGTTTATTTTCTTTTTTTAAAATCACACGTTTTGCCTTAAGATTATTTTCTTTTGTAGATGCCAAAATATACCTCACAACAGGAAAAGGGATTGAATAGTTGGTAGTGAAAGGACCTTACATTCTTACACTGTGCCTATAAACCGGCGAAATGTGATTCATTTTATTTTCTGTTCTTTGGAAACGAGCTGCAGTATGTCTAGGTGTAACAGTGCCATACAGAGAGCTCCAGGAGGATATGTCTGCCAGTAAGAAAATGGCTGCTAACTTTTTAAAATAACCTCTTTCATCAGTATGTCACTGCTGTGAGGTTTTAAAATAAGATGAGAATCTGAAGCAGTTCTTTGTCAGGAGCATGGAGTATTCTTCAATTGATTTAATTTCCAAAAAGCATTTTTGATTTATTGGAAATAAAACACAAATGAACTTTTCCATTTTTAAAGTATTTGATTTCTCAGTCAGCAATAAAAATATGTACAAGAAAAAAATATCTAAGTTTCAGCACTTGGATATTGACCAAGATTTATTTTGGTTATATATTCCTTTGTAACAGTCAAAATTCAAGCTGTTAGTTACACAAATCATTCATTCAGGGAACAGAAGACAATACCAAATGGCTTGTGTAACTAAAGAACTCGGTACAAATCTCACTCAGCCCAGGAATTACATGCTGAAAATCATCAATACATTTGGACAGTGAACAAATGAGTGGATATTATGATCTGGTGTTGTAAATGGGCAGAGAGCTAAAAATTTGTCTAATAAATTCTTAATTGTGATTTTTGAGCAGCTCTAATCAATACCGTGTTCTACTTAGAAAAATGTAAATAAATTTTTCTTGACATTTCCATTAGAACTGTTACATTCAAAATAAATTATCTGCACTAATCTCTGGCTCTTGACACAAAGAGTATGGATAGGTTGCTATCATCAATTACTGTAGGTTTTTTCTTTTCCATTCCTTTCTCTACATATTGCTCAAGGAAAAAAATGTACGACTGTTAGAACAGCAATAAATATGCCACTAGGTATGTGCTTATTGACTGAATGAAGGAGAAGGATCTCGTTAGTGGTTCTCACGAAGGTGCATAGAAGCACACTGCTTTGAAGGAAGAAATGTTTACCTCACCACAATAAATAAGAAAAGTCACACTCTATTTTATATATTTTAATACTGGAAATAGAAGCACTCTGTGGAAGAACTGTTAATGCAATGTTGTCGCACACTGTGTATCTAACTTCTGGTCTCAAAATCGTTCATCGTGTGTGTACATGATTATTATTCTGCAAAGATTAACACTAGGTACACAGTTTCATCAAATAAATGTAAAATGAACCCATTTAATGACTTTGTTCTTTTTATAAAATAGAAAATTGTTTCATCTGTCTATCGTATTCTGTGTTCTTTCATTCAGCATTTTGCTACAGGTGGTTGAAATCAGATGCATAGAAATGTAGTTGCAATTGGGTAATATTGGTCTACTCTTATATACGTGCTTTTTATCTAAAAAAGTAAATCTTTTTATCTCCATATATATCTTTTATTACACGTAGGCTGATGACGGTACATACAAGTTTTATTCTTCTTAAGCCATATACAGAATAGGACAGTGTAATTTTTAATTCTCAGATTTCGTAGGGAAAACGACATAAGCTCTGGGTTTGTATTTTTGAACATTGGGTGTTTCGCTTGCGCCAAGGCACCACTCGCTCTCTGTAACCACAGGCTCCCTTGCTGCGCGCTGCTTGCTTGGTGTGGCATTGGGGGCTGGTTTGGTTTTATGTGCATGGGCCATTTCTCTGTGTATGGAAATGGGTAAAGTTAGTTTTTGTCTCTCCGGCACAAAGCGAACAGCAGCGTAAGCAGCGGGGAAGTTCCAGTTAATCCTCTTGGTGAAAGTTTTAAGTGGGATTTAGTTAGCCTTTAAATCTTGAACTTCCATCCTGTATTAATAAAGCTCTGTAGGATTGGGCACTTAGAGGGGAAACCAGGAGGAAACTTAATGCTGACATTGTGTTACATCTTCAACGAGACACCTTTAAATTCTCACAGTGAAAGTATAACAGCTGGGAGTTCTGGAGTAATGTCCTTAACGTGCATTTACTATCCTATTTGTCAGGCCTGTTCTTCCCTACATCCGGAAAAGCAGCTGGTATCGTACAAAATTGCTGTGACTGGAAGAGGATGTCAGCGCAAATCAGGCGCCAGATGCGATCCCGAGCAGCAGAGTCTGCTTCCCCAGTCAAGAGCTGTGCTGTGCCGCTTGCCTTGCCCGCTGAGGTGAGCCTTGCCTGGTGACCTTGGGGACTTTCAGAGCTGGGCGCCTACAATAATCTCTGGTGGTTACGTGTCAGGTTGGCCCGGGTGGTTCCCTTGTGTGGAGAGCTGAGCCAGTACTGGCTGAGGGGACCAAGAGTGGCCCAAAACACAGGGCTGGGCAGCCTCGCTGGGCTAGAAGAGCCGGGAAGTCTGTGTGCACAAGGCTAGGTGCTGGCAAAACCCCTCCTATAATAAAAGCTGTCAACTTCATTACAGAAATCCAAGAACCTCGTAGGCTTAGTGCTTCATTACATGACATGTGAAATGCTAGTACTAGGTGCTGCTGTAAGCCTCTGAACCGATGGCAAGATTTCATGCCTTGTTTTTCTTTTTGCTGCCTTTCAGAAAGTTGGAGTTTCTTTTGAAGTCAAGGTCAGCTCTAGCAAGGGGCAAGTGGGGGAAAGCAGCTCATTGCACATTTTGATTTATCTCAGATTCTTTCCCCTTCCTCTACTAAACTTCCTTGTTTTTTCCCTGCTTTTCCACCCACATAGCTCACTGCCTGTGCTTCCTCACTACTTACGGTATCATCCTCAAAACTGGCAGAGTCCATGCCACTGGGTTGTGCTAGGTTTGCACAGTTGGGCCAGCTGGTCTGGAGCTGGATGCGTTGAGGGAGCTTCCAGCCGCCTGCCTGGGAACTGGGTGGGCTCTGCTCAGCCCATCCGCCAGCACCAGCCTAACGCTGTGCTACCAGCAGGCATCAGCGACCGGGTGCGGCCGGTGTACGCCAGCCTAAAAGCCATCCTAGAGTCCTCTTCATGCCTCTTCCCTACCTGTCCGTTGCTGCCCTGGGAGGCTAAGGCCTCAACCTCCTGTGTTCTCCACTGGCTTCTAGACAACAGGAATAAACGCAGGAGCAGAAACGGGCTGAGGAGCAGTTTGGCTCGCTTGTTCAGGAGTGCAGGGCTCTGAAAAGGAGCTGCGTTTCAGAAAAGCTGTAGACAGATGTGTTCATAAGAGGAGTGAAAAGCATGGGAAAGCTTGACACACATGGAAAGGGCTGCTTCAAGGGGAGAAGAAACACCGTTCTTGAGGGAGAAATAGTCTTCCTCAAGTCCAGCGTGGACAGGACAAGCAGTGAGGAGCTTTGACTGTGGTAAGGGACATTTGGGCCAGACTTGTAGCCATGATGTAAACCAAGGAACGGGCTGTGAAATCATCAGTGGGTGTTTTTTAGAGTTAGATGAGCATGTCAGGGATGGCTTAAGAAGAGTTGATCTTTGCCTCAGGGCAGGGGGATGGATGAGATGACCTTCCAGCCTGATCTGATAGGATTTAATGCTTGTTGGTTAAGGTTTTGTTGTCCTGTTTTCTTCTCAACTTGTAGGTACAGGGAGGAAAAAGGAGGACAGATCTAGTGAATTCTTGAAAGAAACTGTTTTTAATTTAGTCACAAAGAATGATCAGCAGCTGCCGGGGAAATGAAAAGCAGATTATGCAAACTCAAGACTTTCCCTAACAATGGGAGCAGTGTTATTGCAATGCATAAAAGGCTGAGCAGAGAATTAGGGGTATCTATCAACTTTAATATGTTTAATTTAAAAAGGAACAGGTTGCACCAACAGGTTTTTTTTCTACTTAATGAGGCCCATTCATAAGTAGAGTAACAGGATTTGCCTGTCACCCAGAGGAAATCATGGTATGTGTATTCGTACTTTGGTGCAAAACTTGTGTTGATCGCAGTGATTTAAAACTTTTTCCAGCCCAGCTGCAGTCAGTTTGATGTCAGGATCCTTTCATCCAGAGACAGATGCACTGTTGGTAGAATCCTGAGCACGTCTGTGTCTTTGTTCAGCCTCACAAAGTACCAGCTAAAGATTAAAAATAAAAGTATACATGGATTATTGCATGTTATTCCTCAGAGATAACTGCTGTGAGGTAAGATTTGACTTACCCAAGACCTGGTAGCCCCCTCCTGCAGACCAATCTTTAGTGCATATGTGAATTTGGCCTTTTTCATTTCCCTATTGTGCCCATGTTTCTGGGTGCTGAGTGGTGTAGGGACAGTAATAGTAGAACATTTCATAGCATATGATGCTCCCCATTTCTTGGGGCCATTTCTTTTCTATAGGACTTAGAGCATTGAAAAGGGAAAAGCTTTTCTGTGTTTCTTGGATCACAGTGCCAGGCTGGAGACAGGACTCACCTCTGTTCCGGCATGTGGATAAACGCAGGCTGCTTCTGATGAGCTACCCTTTCCATGTACGTAAGTGCAAAGTGGCCTTGATGTGCAGGCAGAGGGCAAAGAACTCGGGGGCAACCCACAGGGCTGGATGGGGATGGTGGGTGGATCCTCACTGGGCCCTAGGGAAGCCTCTGCTCCACACGTCTTCTCTATCTCACACTGCTTGCAAGGAAGAAGCTCCATGTTGGAGCAGTGATGGGTTCCCATATCTGCCCTCTTTCCGTCCTTGGAGTACTCCCACATCATTAAGAAGGAGAAAGCAAGAGCAATGCCACAAGGACAGCAGTCCTTTCTCCTATCATCTTGGCACAGGAGATGCATCGTTCTGGACCTCCTCATGTCTGCATAGATGGGAAAATAGCCTGGACCTCAATTCCCAATTAAATCCCGGCTAATTTGTAATGAAATCTAGCAGGGATAGCCAAGGCTGGAGAGAAGGAAGCAACTGACAGAAATAGGTTACTCTATGAATTAAGTGCTGTTGGGATGTGCAGCATGATGGGGTTTGGAAACTGGGTCCTTTATATTTACCAGAGCAACCCCTCTGAACGCGCACACGCATGCAAGCAGGCCGTTGTCAAAGAGGTGACAGTGACAAAGTATCGGTAAGTGAATCTGGGAAAGGAGGGCTCGGAGAGATCAAGTGTAAGAGTTTTTGCATTTCTCTAGATAGAGAGGTGGGAAAATGAGAAATTTGATCTTTCTATTATAATTGACATAAAGGATTACAGGGCAGCAAAAGGCCATGCAGCTAAACAAAGCTGTTCCCTTTAAGTTTATTTCAAATGTCTCTCTGCTTCGGCACTGTGTCCTTCAAGACTTTCCCTCCGTAATTGCATGTGGCATCCTCTTTACAGCTAGATGCCGACTGCTGCTCTCCAGCCGCTCCAAAACAGAAATAAAAAATAACAGGCAAGAAAAGGCATTGCAGCAAGTACTTAGGAGAGACATTCCTCCTCTGTTTCACAGATGGGTCAGTAGAGGGGTTTAGAAAATGCCATTTTGTTCACGAGCACTGCTCTCTTTGGCTCCATGACCGAATGCTGGCCAATACTCAGCAGCTCAGTCCCCATAACAATTCTCCCTTTTGCTTCCATTAGAAGACTTTACCCTGCGAGGCAGCACAGTTCAGGAAATAAATGGTATTTGGTGCCCTGCCTTACCTGGGCTTCTTCCTTAGCAAAACTGACCTTATGCCCCAGCTGCGTGGGACTAGAGGCTTCAGCCAAAGGGCATGGGCAGCAGCGTGGTGTTCATCTCCTACAGCTGTAACATCCTGGTCTATGGGGGAGCCAGGCCTGTGAAAACAGACAGCCTGCAGCTTTGGAGGGGTTCATGCTGTGTTTCAGTGGGAGAGCAACAGCACTACCATTGAACATCAAAAGGCTCATCCTCCTTCTGCCACCAAGCAATGGGTGAGACAGGGTTTGCATAGCAAACACCAACCAAGGTGGGTCCTGCCCTTCTGCACCTCTCTGCCATACTATGAAGGTGTAAATCCTTTATTTATCATTAGAAGATATCGGGCCTAAAATCCCCTGCTCATGTATAGGTCATTAGGATGTGCTTGACTCTCAAGGGTGCCAGGGAAGCCTGTCGGTGTCGGCAGCTCTGTGCGGGGAGCTCCTGGAGATGTTTGGACAAGCCAAGTTGTGAATTCACCCTGGTTTTTAACTCACACTGAGGTAGCTGGCATGCTTTTCCCTTTTTGGTTTTCCGTTTCCCAAGGGAAATATGAAAAGAAGGGCTTTTCTGACTGTAGCATCCTAGGAGCATTCCTGACTAATATCAATAGAAATTGCTAGGGCTGGCCCAAAGAAACCGGTATTAATAGGAAGTAAGTCAGACAAATTTCCAATATTCTTCTTGGACCTTCTTAACCTGTCCATTCACTGAAGTTCAGCTTCATGATTAGCATTGCTCAGCCTAAACCAGGAGTTCCTGAGGTGTTGGAAAGCCCTTAATGCCAGCAGCTTTTTTTACTGTTTTCCCAAATGCTTTTCCCATATTGTACAGCAGGAGGAATAATACTTCAGACGTGAAGATGTTAATCCGCTTTGGGTTGTGCTCTAAACAAGCGTGTGCAAAACACTGTGAAAATGAAGCAATGCATTATTTTGCATTTAATTTTCCATAACTCTTGTCTTGTAGTCCTGGTGAAATGTTTGACGTAACACACCTCCACAGCTTGTCCACTGAACATCTGGTAATCAGTCCTTAAATTCACTTAGGAGAATACTCAGAGCAGAAAGTAAATTTTCTCAGACATACAGAATGTCACTTGCAAGAGAATGAATCTTTTTTCCATTATCACCATGATGGGTGCAGGATACTGCTGCTCTCATGCTGAAGTCCAGAATGCCGAGTGCTTCCTCACCAAGACAAAACTTTGGAGGACAACGGCAGAGTAGTGTGTCAGTGACAGTTCTCCATGTGTACAGCTCAGCCTTAGAGCTTCAATCCAATTGATTTCCTTAACATTATCCATCTATTGATTTTTCCACTATCCTCTGGATTATACCCATTGTAGAAATTGCTGCTCACAAGCCTAGAGAATTCTTGCTGCCGTGCGTCATCTGCTGAAGCCAGCCTGTTCTTGCATGACAGCCGCACTGGCCTTTCTAGCTGGGAAATTCGCACCTCCATCCTCATCAGGCTGCCCTTTGAAAACGGCTTGCTTTCAAAAGATACAGAGGGGTCTGCCAGAGCTCTGCCTCTTTCTAGCGATTGATTTCCAGGTTTCATCATTAAGCTTGAGCTCTCTCACATCACAGCTCGAGTTCTTCCCCAGTCATTTCCAGACCTTGCAAAGATCTGACAATGCCGCGGGAGCAGCAGAAGCAAAGCCCATGTTTGCAGCCTGTACGGCAGGGCTTTTGCGTACGGTACCTTTTGTTCTGCTGTCTGTTGCTGGTGTAACAGAACCACCCACACACTGTGGTCGAGCTTCTTCTAAGACGGATATTAAAGGCAGGTAATTCAGAAGGTGCCTGTGTCACTCCCAGCCTTCAAGACGTAGCTGTGTAGTATCTCTACAGACATCCCAGGCCGCCCCATCCCTAACTCTGTATCTGTGGTTCACAATGAAACATTGATTTGGCAACTCAGGAGTAGGTGCTGCTTCAACAGTTTGCAGTAACTCCCTTTCCTCTCCTAGCATAGCAGTACTGGGCCTGCTCTAACACTAGGGAGGGGCGGCTGGGACCTACCATGTCTGTAGATTCCTCCTATTTCAGTAAAGCTGAGCTGGCTCTCAACTGGAAATGAGCTCGATGGGTCTTTCTACCCAATATTTTTACAGGATGGCTGGTGGGGACTGTGGAAAGATACCATTTGAATGTGTCCTCTGGTTGCATGTCTCACATCCAGTCACTGTG
The DNA here is from genome assembly GCA_034008185.1 of Gorsachius magnificus. Classification (NCBI taxonomy): domain Eukaryota; kingdom Metazoa; phylum Chordata; class Aves; order Pelecaniformes; family Ardeidae; genus Gorsachius; species Gorsachius magnificus. Next base: position 6,946,670 of record CM067090.1, read on the forward strand.
GAATATCCCTGCTGTAGAAAACCAATGTTAAAACTGATGTGCATTATTGAACGGACGTAACAGGTCTTTCAGCTCTGGAGGCCAGACAGCGGAGTTTACCCTGAACACGCTGCTTATACACCAAACACATTCTGGGTAAACATTAGCTAAGTCCTGACACGTTTGCAGCACTCCATCAGGGGCAGCAATGGAGCTGTTAATGGGACTGCTTGAAGGATTTTGTGTCGTACACAGACAGGTGAAACGCAATTTTGACTAGGAAATTTGCTTGAAAGCTTTTACCAGAAATTTTGATTCTTGGTAAAATGAAAATTTTGAAGTGTGAAAATTTGGCCAACATTTAGGCCAAACGTCAGAATGATTTTTGGAGCCAAAGGATCCTTGGAAGATTCCTGCTTTTCCTTGTAGTGTATATAAATGCAATATTGTGATTTCCCAGAAGCAAGAAGAAAGCAGCTTCATCTTCTCCTCGCTGGCTTCTGGTCATTTCTGGACGCATGAGAAATGTATTACTGCATTCTTTGCCTGGCAGCGAGGAGCCCTGATCAGTGACCAAGGGCCCATTCTACCCAGAGTCACCCAGCCAAGCAACACTGAAGTCAGGCAGTGCCTCGGACAGCCAGTGGTCCTCTTCTGGTTTGTAAGTCTTCCCCTGAGTTGGAAGCCATTCCTTCTCCCCATCAGTCCCTGGTGATAGATGTTTATTTCCCACATACAGCAGGGAACAAGGACAGTTATCCATCCCTTCCTCTGGCTTCTCCCCTGGCTCTGCACCTCCTTCCTGCTCACTCTGGCTCCTGGCATCCTCCTGCTGCTTGTTTTTGAGTCACTGGGTAATCCAGAACACCAGTGGAGGGTCAGGAGGCGGCTACACCTTTGTTTTCATCCTTAGACTACACTGACTCCATGGAGTGTGGATCAAACCCCACATTATCCCTGTCACAACTCCCGTCAGTGAGTTTTGTCCGAGGAAGGACTTTGAGCACAAGTACTTTAAAAGCCCGGTAAGTAGAAGACAAGAAGCTGCTTTGCCACCGAGGCCCAGCCTCTCACTAGCAGGGGGGAAGATGTTTGGAGCCTGCCTTGAATGCATGGAAGAAGCATGGCCACCCTCAGCCTTCCTCCTCCTGCCGGGGTGGCTGCGCAGAAGCGCCTGGGGTTATGACAGAGCAGCTTTATGTCACTTTGCTTTTTCCCCTATTTGTTCCAATTCCTCGTGCCATCTACCAGAGGAGGACCTGCTTCTGCGGGTTTAGTGCTCACCTCTGATAAAGCTCATGAAGAGATTTATGAAAGTAACGTATTAAGATCATGGTCTGTCAAATGTCAATGAGCAGAATAAAGAGCTCAGCACTGTAGTTATAGAGACCCAGCAATTAAAGCATTTGATGAAAGTATTTTATTGGAGTATATATTACCATTTGGTCCAATTATTCTGCCATTAAACATTAAGAATAATTGAACCAAATGGTGCCCAATAGAAGGAATACATCTGCTCTGATGAATTCCTGCCAAAAGGCACTGGGAATCTTAGTACAAGCATTTTGTCAATGAAGATAACAGTATTTTTCTCTCCAGCCGATAAAGCAGGGCTTTTGAATCTTACTTATGACGTATAAATTGGCTAATTTGTTACCAGTATCAAACAGCCCATAAGAATCAGGCAGTGTAATAGCTAACAAAATACTGACAGCTTCATCACTTGCTGGCTGCATGGAGTACAATGTATGCTCAATTAATAGAGTGCAATTATCACAGAAACTGGGAGCAGGAACTAATTACACAGAAGCCAATCAAGAACAGCCCAAAGCAAGGTGGGTTTTATCTCAAGAAACTTGAGAGTGACTTTTTTTTATTATTATTCCTTTTTTCTCTCTTTTCTTTTTTATTTTTCTTTTTCTTATCTCCATGTTTGCCTTACGTCTATGAGAGGGAAGGGGATGTGGCATCCACAGGAAGAACGAACCAGCCAAGAGCCTGGCCATAATGCTATGGGTGAGGTCTAGCACAGATTTCAATTTCCATATGAAACAGAAAATCACAATGTTTTTCTGTTTAAGCACATTGCAATTACGGTGTAACGGGGGATAACCAAAACACAGCTATAGCAATCCTTCCCCTAAGGTATAAGAGACTTGCAGACAGTGACAGATGGGAACACTTTTGAAGGAAATGTAAGGAGAAAACAACATCTTGATAGGTATTTTGAAAAAAAAAAAAAGGTGCACTCAAGGAAGAATCTTTTAAACCCCTAGGAAAAGCAGCTTTTAATTTTGGGATAAATACAACACTGGCTTGTTAAATTCCTGATGGCCTCTCTAATACTCAGTAGTTGCTAAAATAAGGGGTCACTCTGCTTTCTTCACTTGAGTTAAAGAAAAAAAAATGTATCTCTATATGAAAAACATTGATTTAAGCTATTTTCCTGGACCTTGCTTTCCTGTAGCTCTCATACCTGGGGTAATGTTGGTAAGTCTTGGAAATAAGTCTGAAAATATAGAAATCTGTAGAAAAAAAATAAAGAAAGAAGAAAAATGAAAAATCCCACTGGAAGCAAATCATGTGAAGGGCCAAGAAATTTACAGTGTTTCAGATACTGAGAATATTTTGAATTACCTTGGTTAGACAAATAAACATTCCTGACCCTGGAATTGTTAATATTTCTATTAATGGGGGTTTTAATTAAAAATGCTAATATCTTTTGCACACCACCATACTTAGAGGCCATGAAAATAAATATAATACAAAGAAAAAAAAACCCCAAAACCCAACCCTAAAGCACCTGAAATCCATAATCTGGCAGTTATAGATAAGCTTCTGCTCAGATGACTCCTACTTAGAATTAGGAAGCAAAGTGTTTTACTCACAGGCAACTGCAAAATGTTGTGGGTTTTTTTCTATGAGAACAATAATCTTCATTTGAAGTACTGTAGTTCAAGATTTGTTTTTGCACTTGAAGACAAATGGCGGTTCGGAATGGAGGTTTTTCACTGACAGTTAGGAAATAACAGTTTATACTGAAAATAAAGGAATGCTCTGCTGGATTTGATCGATTCATATGACAAAACCTGAGCTTTCCCATGGCAGAGTCAACATCTTTTTTTTCCTGGATGTTTTCTGGTTTTGGTAGGAAAACTTTGGATGGACGATTTCTACTCTACCTATGATGTTACGTTTTGGAAGCTGCTTTGTGTAAATTATTGTAAAAGAAGTTGTTGGTCTTCAAGGGATGTTGGAGGGAAGAAGAGTCCAAATTTTATTTTTTTTTTTTTAATTAAATTTTAGGCCAGAGTTATCCCCTGAGATTCCGGGCTTGCTGCAGAACTTTTTAGTCCACAGCCTGCATTTTTGCATCCATGTATTCTCTGCTTGGTGAAAAACAAGGTTGTTTACCACTGGAAATGATCAATGGCTCCTGCAGGCCCCGGTTCAGCAAAGACATCCCGCTGCAGGGAACCACTTAAGCATGTGCTTTGCTATAAGCAAAGATGGAAGACAGGAGTTGTGTTCCCTGACAAACAGGGGATGAATGCTGCTGGTTTTGTCAGTTCGTTTTGTCCTCCGAGGGGTCTATTAGACTTCCATCTACTTCCAGCTGTATTGCAACTGAGACCTGCAGAGGAGTTCATTGTTTGCATCCCCTCAGAAGAGAGCGCCTTGTCCCCCTGAGACCGGTTCTAAGTGCTGTCACCCAACACTGCTGCTTTAGGATTAAGCCCTGGGCCTATTTTTGCTGGAGAACTGATTCTGGTAAGCTACACCCATGGCTTAATACTTGGTGACCTGACCTGGTGGGGAGTCCCCTTCACTATATGGGGTCTTCTGTTGTGCAGTACTCCACATGTTCTGGCATCTCTCGGAGCACATCCACAGAGCTCAGTGATTCTCCCAGCAGGCTGGAAAATCTGATATAGGTCCTGAGATGACTGGGATTTGGAAGGTAAAATTAGTGCTGCCCTGTGGCTGAGAATTAGCAATTGTCAGCACTTGAATGGTTTAGCTTAGCCTGCGTGCTTGCTCCAAAGCGAGAGTAGCGCCAGCTGGCATGAAACCAGGACTCATAGGCTCGCCCCGCTGCAGCGGCACCGAAGGGGCTCGGTGCCTTGCAGAACTGAGCTCTGCTGTGTTCGGTAGCGTCACCGGCAGTAGATAGAGAGCGGTGTGGGTGGGCAGTGTTGCTTAGTAAGAAATGCTGCGCAGGAGACCTGTCTTTTGTTCATGACTCCCAGGTGGTCTCCTGGGGGACCAGGAGAAAGAAACTTCATTTCTTTGTACCTCAGTTTTCTAACTGCCAAACGACATTGGTTTCTTTTGTAATGCCTAGGGTGAAGAGTGATATTCCCATCTCCTGCGGTATGAAATTCACCATTGTTAGCTTATTCAGTGTCATTTGTCCATGATTTAAAAAAATTCTCTGAGTGGTTGCATTTATTTTCTTTAAACCTTTGGAGTTGTGAAGCCTTTTCAGTTTCTCTGACAGCTATTTAAATCCTGCTTTTTTCAGTTTCTAGTATAAACTTCCAACACAGAGAAATGCACGCTTAGGTTAAGTAGTTATTTGATGCTCAATATCTTTGCACTTGCAAGTTCTCCAAGAACAACAAATAGCACTCCTCTGAACTTCAAAATGAGTTTTCCTCAGACCATTTGTGACTAATCACATTAATCTTCTTCTCTGGATCTGATACTGATAACACAGCATACCTTGGTGAGAAGCAGATTATCAGAGCAGCAGGGAATGTCATGTATACTAATGCTCTGAAGCATTCCTGTCCTACCTCTGCCAACTGAAATTCTGGGGTTGTAACATTTTGTATGGACTGTGGGACTTGCAGAGTTGAGAAGATTGGGAAACCACAGATAAAGCTTCAGGAAAATGAGAAAGTTTTTCACAAGCATTTCTTCCTTTGCCTGGCTCCTGGACCCAGCTGTCCATGCTGCATTCAGCGTACCGAACTCCTCAGGGCTGGCTCAGGGCTCCTCTGCAGACAAAACCAAAGGGGACGTGAGGCCGTGGCTGGGTTGCTTGGGCATAGGAAGGGGAGAGGTGCACGGAGGAGAAGGCAGGGGGTGTTGGGGGGGGATGCTATAGCTGTTCTTTTAGAAGTGCAGCTCAGAGCTGTTCTCCCCACAGCTGTGCGCAGCTCAGAATTTGCAGAGCAAGGACTCTATTTCCTTATTTGAAAATGGTATTTCTCTGGAATGTTTACTGGGTGCTTGCCTTGCCAGCTGGGAAGAACCAGGCAGGGCATTTTCCTGCCCAAACCCCAATTCATTTATCTACCTGCACACGAGTGCTGCCACCGCAGTCAGTGAGCCTCCCTAGACACAGGTGTTAATGCTTTGCTGGGTCAGAGCTAATGTAAATCTGTAAGTGCTTCCGATCAAAAAGGGAATATAATCATTCAGTCCAGACGCTCATTAGCGCTGCCACCATTTGTCAAGAACATCTTGCAGCTCTCTCTGTTTCGTGATATGCTCCGTGCATATTTGATATTCGTGTTCCCACGTAGGTGTCATTTGTTCTGCAGACAAACCCCTCCCGAAGTTCAGGGCCTTGGCTGTGGGCGGCGAATTCTTTGGGTTGTCTTCTCCTATTGGGACATGAAGATGCATGCTTGATCTATTCAAGTACTAATCAAGGCTTGAATGACTCCCAGTATCACTCCTGTTCATTTCGAGTTGGGAATATATCAACCGCAGAGCAAAACGGTGTTTCTCAGCAATGTGTCATAATGATTGGTTATATGGGTGTCACAATTCTGCAAGAAATACAGTAAGTTCAGTTCTATTGTCAGGAGTGCTGCCTCACGGGGAGTCATTTGTATCTAAAACTGTTGTTCATTTGCAGAATCTGTAAGAAGAATGAAGCTTTGACTGGGAATATGCTGAAAAGCTGCCGTAATAAATTTGACATAATATGCATGACGTGGATGGATAGATCATTGTTTGCTAGGCCTGGCAAATAAAACTGGTGTTGTGGAGCCAGAATTACGGGGGGAGAGAAACATTGTTCTACGAGGCATGCTTCAGATAGGAACCAAATTTGAAACAGCTATATATTTTAGTTCTGCTTAAATTGAATAATAAAGAAGGCTTGCTCAGAAATATTATTGTGCCTTTGAACACACATTGATTTTTTTGTTCTTGTGAACTTCTAAGAAAGTTTCTGACTCATAAATAGAAGCACCTGCATATTTTTTTATTTTTTTTTAATGTTACTAAAAGATATTTAAGGAGCAGGTATGAGATACCCAGATACCCAAGAAAGAAAGCGGAGAAACAGATGTGTAGTGTTGTACCAGCGAGAGTTTTAGGACTAGGATTTTAAATTTCACTTGGGAGATCTTGCTCGTGTTCTTGGTGCTCTCGCAGATTCCCTACATGTCTTTGGCAAATTGCTCATTCTCTTTGGCCTGTGTTTTCAAAAGGGATTTCCAGGTCTGGTGTTTGGATTTCCAGCTGAGTAGCTGCTCTAGGACCTATATGAAGCATATAAGCTGTATGCACAGTTCCACTTTTAAGTTTTGTACCCTACCATTTATCTGTCTGCGTCTTTCAAATTGGGATTATGTCTTATTATGTGTACATACAATTCCTAGCCCAAAGGGAATACAAACAGTTAGATGATATACAGTATTTAGAAGTATACAAGCTCTCAGTAAAATACTGTAGCAATGGGTAAAAGGCATGAATTTGAAGAGATGGGAATTGCAGCTTGCAAAAAGAGGCTAGAAAGAGGCGGACGGAATTTAGAATTTTATGGTAGAAAATAGCGATTTTCTGTTCTGGAGATTTTAGCAAGATATCCCTGGGAATGCAATACCATTTCTTGCACGTACAGGGCTTGATTCTGAAGCCTGTTGTGGTATGTTGCACTCTGATTTAAAAAGCAGCTGTGGGGCCATCCTAGCCACGTCCTGCCTCCATCCATGACTTGTAGCTCGGAGATTTAGGGCAGTGGTTTTTAAGTGAACTAGGCTTCGAAGACATCTTTAAGCTGTCCGTGTCTTCACTGGGAACAACTGCATCTTACATGGGTGTGAGAGCTTTGAGCAGACAACTCTATCTGAACAGGGGCAGCAGAGGACAGAAAGTATTCTCCCCAAAGGAAGGACAGATTAATTTGGCCCCAACAGCAGGACGTGCAAAATGTAAGCAAACATGGGAGCTGGTCTCATTAAACAGCAAAGCAATTTGCTGAGAACCAACTGCAACTGATGACATTTGGGGAGAGGTAAGTCACTCTTGGACATTTGAAAAAGGAAGATGCCTACAAAAATGCTCAGTGAGCAAAGGCAGGCACAAACCTACTCCCTCTCCCCTCCTGGTGTTTGATGCAGGTGTTGATAAGGGGCTCCAGGGCCATGCAGCGCTGCCCAGCCCAGACGGGGAGTCATTAATATTCCTGACTTGTGGCTCTGTGCTGCTGTGACACTGAGGAAAATGAATCAGTAAAAAGAGAAGCTTGTTTTTCCTGTTTATTTCTACATTTGGGAGCGCGGTGTGAAAAGCAGTTTTTTACCTTGGAGCGAAATTTCATGGAAATGTCCAGACAAGAAGATTCTGTGCGATTTCCTCTGTATATTACAGCTATTCATTTACCTGAGTCTGGGCGGGCAGCTCGTACTCTCCCGGGGGAGCCTTCAGCCGTCCCTCGTCCTTGTCGCGAGGAGTGATCTCATTTCTCCCGCCATGGGTTTCTCTGCTAAGATTGCCACAGAAGAAGGGCCTGCGGGGGGTGCTGGGCACCAGCACCCCCTGCCAGGCATGGGGTTAAACCTGCCCCAGGCACAGGAACACCAGGAGGGGACTGTGCAGAGGAGGCAGATGAGGACTTGGAAGGAGAAATTCAGGAGCATGTGACTGGGACGGTGAAATAGCAAATGCTGATTTTGTTGGGGGGCACGCACATCCCTCAGGTTTCTCTTCCCACTGCAGAGCCCCCTGCAGGGTGGTGGGGAGCTCAGGTCTACCTCGGGCTTCCTGAAGGCCTCTCCTCATGGCAGGGCGCTGGCCAAGATGGCGGCCAGCCCCACGGTTGCACCAGTGATGGCAGGGACGGGCATGGCTGCCAGGGCCCTGCTGACTGACGGGGAGGCTGGAGCCATGCAGGTGGGAGAGATCTGGGGGCCCTTCCTTCCCATCTAGAGGCACAGCAATGGTTTCAGTAGCCATGAGGGTTGTCAGCTCTGCCTTGAGCCACCCTGGCGCTGCCCAGGGTTGTTTGGTAGGGTGAGTGGTGCCGACACGAGGCAGGCAGGAAGGATGTCTTCCCCTGAGCGTTACACACACAGCCAAATAACACCGTGAAATCAGTGAGACCCAGCTTCCCCCCGCACCCTGTGCCATGTCCCAGAATGTTTCCTCAGCCTTGTGTCGGTGCCCGGGGAGAGGCGGTGGCTGCCATGCCACAGGAGGGCTGTGGGAAATGGAGCCTTCGTGTGGATGTCAGCGTTCATTTCTGCACGACTGCCAGGGGAAGACTGAGCCTCCAGCTCAGCATGCAGACACTGAGTGTTTTTGTGTTATTAATGTCCTGCCTTACTGCTAATTTAATTATGATCAGTTAATGGCCCAGTCCAGGACTTGCTTAATTGCAGTAAATCATACCTTTGAAAGGGGATGCAGACATGAGCCGGGCTCTCCAGGGAGTGAGGGACGGGGCAAAGCTGTGCAGGATTGCACCCCTGAAAGCCTCAAATCTTGCTTTTTGAGGACAATGGAGGGGTGTTGGCCCTCAGCACTTGTTTCTCTGTTCCCAGGAGGAGGCTGACAGGAGAGGTGGGTTTACACCTTTAGAAGGTTTCATGCTGCAGGACTGTTTCTGCTTACAAACCAATTTTTTTGGTCTTACCAAGGGGACTACAAAGCATCACAAACAGTAACTGTTTGGGAAGTCTGAGGAAGGCTACCCTTGTGTCTGTATAAAGGCTACCATCTAACCTACCTGTGCAGCCGACACAGGGTCACTGGTGTTTTCTCAGTAGCACTGACTGCCTCTTACATGCCCGTGGAAAATGGGGAGAGATAAATGGTTTTGCATTCTCACCAATAAGCTGTCTGTGTGAGGATGAAGGTCACCTTGAAACAATTCAGAGCAATTATCTGAAGGAGGTTAGATCTCTGTCCTCTGTCTCTATATTATTCTCATAAGCTGCATTTTTGGCATCACTTAGAAGCCAGGAACATATCAAACCCACATATGTCAAATGCTATTGACATCAAATACCTTTCATTGAGCCCCAAGCCTCTTGGCGTCTTTTGAGCTCTGCACCCAGGAAAGTGGCTTGTCAGAGATGATTTTTCCAACTGAGGAAGCAAGTAGCATAATGAGACAGGGTAGCTTCAGCATACACCTTCCAACTAGTTTCCCAACTGCTCAGAAACCAAACATGAGCCTGCATAGTAATTAGTCCATAAAGCAAGCGGTGGATACAATGAATGTACGAAGTGTATTAGCAAACTCTTTATGGCCCCTCATTACCATTCTCCAAATGCATTTCTGTCTGCATTTCCCATTTTCACCAGCCAAGATCATCTAGAAAAACAAAAGAAAAATCTGACTGTATCAAGCAGCATGAGCACGGTCGCTGCAGGAAATACACCACCCAGATGTGCCAGGTGCTGTAGAGATGTGCTCAGCACTTAGGAAAGCTCTCAGGCTGCCTACAGATCCATTGCTTCTGGACTTCACAGCAATCAGAAAATGTTGTGTTCCACCCAGGACATCACCCTTCGCAGGCTGGCGCAGGCACACCACCATGAAAGGGAAATGCCCATCAGTTTCAGCACAGTCTGGATTTGGTCCTAAATAACTTTAGATTTTGTTAATTCCTCTCTAGAGCAATAGAGGGTGAGCACTGACCTGAGAAGCTGCTGCTACCAAATGCCTCTGTCAGCAAAGGACCTTGTAACGAGATCCCTTTCCTTATGCTGGTTCTTAGTTCCCCAGGTGATGGGAACTGCTCAGCTGAACTGACTGAGCAGGTGAGATACTGTTATAAAATCTAAACTCACACAGAGAGTTGGGCTGAAGAGCTGGCTGTGTGCTATAAGTGACACCATGGGTTAACTGAAATAAGTCAAACTTCTTGCTCTAGACAGCCATAGGTCCTGCAACACCTGAACAACATACCTCACAGGTCTTGTCTTTTTTTTTTTTTCCTTTCATGCTCATTTTTGAGGTTCCTTTACTTTGGGTTTTGTTTCTTATTTAAGCCATGACCAATTCTGTAAGAAGGAAAAAATGCTTTTCAAGGCTTATCTCACCTTCCTCATCTCATATACGTGATTGTGTTCTACAATCATTGTGTTATTTTCTCCACAAATACAGAGTTTTTAATAAGCTTTTCTTTTCCAGGCTAAAAAAAATATGTATATTCACAAAAGCTGTTGACAGGGAATGAAAATTGACACATTTTTCTGGAAATGTTTTCACAGTCATTCCTGAAGGCGTTTGTTTATTTCAGTATCCAGAAGAACTTTGGAAGACTTTTCTGGTAAGTGACAAATATCAGCAAACGTTTTTATTAAAGTAATGGCATGGAAATGAGTATGAAAACAACTTGACAAGTAATCCAATTCACTAGCTACTTGTGTGCAACTTGTGTCGAGCTGGCATAGATATTTTGAAGTGACCTAAACCTTTGTTTGAGGATTGACTGGGTGACACCTAAGTGATGTAAGGTTTCATTGTGAACACTCCTGTTCTCAGATTTGGAAGTATGGCACCTAGCAGTTAAAATGTTACCTGCCTGAAGGTTTTGAAGGTTGGTTTATAAGAGCTTTCTCTGGCAGAGGTGGTTTTCCGTGTTGTGCTGAGCATGGTGATCCACTGGACACCCCTGTGATGTCCTTCAGGACTGGGTTGGAAGGCCTAGGAGGAAGCATACTTCAGGGCAGAGTATGAATAAGGAGTGTCCAAGTGTTTCTGGAGGGGATGATGCAGGGTGTAAGTGCTCAGCTGTCCCTCCCTTAGCTTCAGTGCCTCTGACAGCACTGTGGAGGGGGAAAGGCTTTGGCTGAAAGCTGGGGCTAAGAGGGGAAAGCCTGGGTCTCTGTGACCGGCATGGAACAGGCAATGTCACCAGCACTGCTGGGCTAGGGAGGACAATACGTGTCCCATGCATACTGTTGAGCCCTCTATGTCCTTTCACTGAGAAAGCCCATCCCATGGCTCTGCCCCCTCCAGGGTGCACCTTCCACATCTGTCCTCCTCCCTTGCCTGTACCTGAGCTGAGAAACCAACCTGGCTGCACTGCTCCCAGCAACAAAAGCCCTGTCGAACCTTTACCCAAGGCCAACTATTTTTCTCACATCTCCAGACCTTCTCAAATGCCACAGCTATAAAATTGTCCCCATGTTTCTCTTGTTTAATAGCAGGGTGCAGTTTCTTTTAAGTCCATGTCTTTGTTTAGCTCTTTGATATAGACTAGAGAGGATTCATGGAACAAGGTTTTAAAAAGATGCCTCAGTTCTGAGAAAAGAAAGACAACATCAGGTTCAAAACTAGAGGCAGATGAATCTTTGCTAGCAGAAAAGTGTGCGCATCAGCAAATCCACCTGCTTCCAAATCCCATGGAGAAACAGTGTGATGACTATGGGATGAAAGGAGGGAGGTTGGGAGACTCCTTTAGCTTCAACTAATGAGCTGTGTGTCTACCAGTTCTTCTTACCAAAATTTATGACAAGGAGTAATCAGGAATAGAGCAGTTTTATATGATGCTGAATTCCAAGTGCACTCCAAATATAGAAGGACATTTGCAGATGAGGAAGCACAGGAGTAAGGGATATCTATGCCTGCCTCCTACCCCTCCTTCCTGCCACTTCACAGCTCCTCTGTGAGTTATTACTCGTACTACTCAATGGCTAATATTCCTGTGCTGTGTTTGCAAGCAGGACTGTGCAGCATGGAGTGTGTAAGCACCATGCCTTACATTGCACAGGAGATTGTGGCAGAACAAAGACTGGAAGCTGGGTTTCCTAAAAAGCAAGTTTAGTAATTAGTACAGAAATTTGTGGATAGACTGTCTTTTGAACTGCCCAAGCCTTAGGCAAAGTCCAAAATGGCTCTGGCCTGCTCCAACCTCTGCAATTGCTCACAGAAACACCCTTTTCATCAGCTAGAACAGACATCCTCACTTTGCCTCTGCTGCTGTGACTTGTTCATTCATCAAGCTACTAGAAGACACTTTGCCCTTGCTTTTCCCCAGCCATCAAAGGTTCTTTCTTCTCTGTCCTCCTCAAAGCCTAAAACCATAAAGCAATTATATATTTTCCCTAATTAATGTAGTGGTTGTTATGGAAATAATTTATGGCTCCATGTCCTTTACTGCTGTGAGCCTTGCGTACTCATTACGTTACTCCTTCCCTGTCTGAAGGAGCCTGACTGCTGGTTCCAGTGGTGGCCAGGACTCCCCTCAGCAGAAATGTGCTAATAACTTCCAATGGTGGGATGCTGAGGAGATGCTGAATGTCTAACACTGTGGGGGTTCGGGTGTCTCCTGGAGCTCATATGCAATGCTGGGTGAAGAGGAACAGGAAAGCAAAAACCAGCCCTAATGAGTGCCCAGGGTCCCTTGGCATCCTAAACACCACCAGCAGTGACTAGCATGCCTCCCAAGACCCTGGCAATTATTTAAAAGATTGCTTTTGTATAAAAATAACTTGAAAGGTCTGAGTTCAAGCTAAGAGTTACTAATAATACGTAGAAAGAGCAATAGTTTAATGGTCTGATGCATTGGAAATAAACATCCCTACTTCATGCTGTTAACTGATTTCATCAAGGTGTGAGGCAGTGCAGATGTAGGTCCTTCTCAGATGTTCTCAGGGTACCTTTTCCCTGGGAATGTGAGGTTTGTACCCCAACCCGATACAAAATCTTCACCTGCAGTTGCCACACATTTCCTGTATCAGCCATTAAACCAGCAACGCTATTTAAAAAGTAGTTGTGTTCTGAAACCCTCCTTCAAGGACTTGTTGGATCAGTTATTATTAAAATTGTAGAACAACAGTTCTCTGTAATGGACTTGTGCTGGGAGGGTAAGTTGCCCTACTTAATGTATTCATAGAAAGCTACAGTTGTAGGTTTCTCTTTTATACAGGTCAAGCAGGGGGAATCGCTGCTGAATCAATGTATCTAACTCCTTCAACGCCCAAATTTACAAAGAATACATTCCCGCTAAGGTTTCTATCTGCTTTTTTTGATTGTGTCTCATAAAAGCAAATTCACATAAGGTGAGCCTTTAAAAGGAGTGATTTTCTGCTCCTCTTGACTACACGAGACATTCAAAAATTAATGGAAAAAACGACACCCGTCTGGCTTCCAGGGCATCACATTTATTTCTGCATAAATTCTCCCAGGTCAACTCAAAAACAGTTCAGGGTCAAAACCTCATCTAGTCACCTAGATTAAAAACTAATTTCTCTAAAGTATAGCTTATATTGAAGCTTTTTCATGCAAATAAATAGCCAAGGGCCTCATTCTCTCCTTCTCTATTAGTTGTGCATGTCATGAATTTGAACAGAACATTTTGTCCTGTACTCTAATTACATGCATTATAAAGAAAAATCTATTCCTTGCATACATATTACTAGGAGCAGTTCGGAAGCGCCATTCCATCAGGGCAGCCGTCATGGTGGCTCATCCTAATATTGACAGTTTAATCTTTTTGTTTCATATGAGATTAAAAGTCATATGACGGCCGTTCCTCCATGGAGCAGACGGCGAAGCCAATTGGAGTCAATCCGTGTCTAAGTGCCATTTCTGCTCTGAAAATGGACTTGCGGTTTACAAAATATATTAGGTAATTATCAGTGGTTATGGAAGAATGATAAAAAAATACTGGGTTGATGACAGAGTAAATAGGGCTACTGTTAAAAAAAAACCCCTCATTTTACTCACAGCTGTGCTGTAGTACATGTACATGAGAACTAACTTAGTTGCTGTCTAATGTATTCATATGCATGATCATTAGCAGTTTCAAGTCCCTTCACTTTATCTCACTGGAGAAGGAGAGAGCAACTGGTACACCAGGTGGCCACCTACACCTATTGCAATTAAAGTTGTCTTTTATCAAAGGAGAGTATAACCTCCTTGAAAAGATGCTGAGAGTTTTAATAAGCATAGCCAAATATTAGACCTCTACCCTTGCTATTTTTTGTTTAAAACATCCTCAATTAGCTTTCAGAGGCGGTATCTGATTTAGCCTTTGCCTTTCAAAATGCAGACCAGGAATAAGCAGTGGTTCAGCTGCATCCATTTTTGGCTGCTCAGTGTGAGATGTGATACAAGGGTATGGGTTTTTTCAGAGGACTGGGTAACGTTCTCTAAAGATCAGTCCCATCCAAACCATCACACGCAGGGCTCCCTAGATCACCTGTTGCCTGCACAAATGTTGACTAGAATAAATTCCCAATGGATCCTTTGCCTCACTGAGGCCAGCATCCTAAGAAGTCAGCGGCTGAAATTCAGTGTGGGTCCCAGGCGAACATTGCTCCAGTGTGAATGTGAATAACACTGTGCCTGCGGGATGTAATATGGGAGTGCTGCCAGTGTGTGTGCAGATATATCTATCTGTCTAGATGATCACTGATTCAACTTATTTCTAGTCTGGGATAGCACAAGAACTTGGATACTGTATTTTTCTTTAAATCATTCAATTTAGTCTTTTTATCTAGTACATTTCAGACATGATAAACACCCTGCAACTTCCAGTGATAAAAGTTTAGAAAGATCAATGACTGTCCATCAAGAAATTTGGAACTTTACTTCCTTGAGAGCTTTTCCTTAGATGGAGCATCTTGAAGAGTTTAAGCTAGTATGCAGTAACCGCCTTGTTATTGTAAGAGCGCTGTACTTGATGTCACAGCTTAAAAAAACCCCCAATAATTGGCAAAATGTCTCTGGCTGCAATTCCTCTTGGAGTGGATAAAACATAATTATTTTTATCTTAAATCCCTTTTGGTGGAGTGCCAGAGAGGTACAAAAAGGGAATTCAGAACTGTTGAGGACTTTCACTGTGCAAGTCCATAGGCTTTTCTCCTGTGCAATGTCAGAGTATGCATGATGCAAGCAAGCTGACGGCCCTGTGCTTCAGCACTTGCTTTCTCTTTGAAGCCATGTTTAGCCAGGGCCTGGCACAATGGCTTAACAGCAGCCAGGGAAAAGGTTTTATTGCACACTGAATGTCTTCCCGCTGGAAGAAATACCCTGGTTGCAGTTACCCAGCATTAACCTTTCGCTTGGCTAAATCAGCCAGAATTGCCTGCGTGCTGTCAGGGTTTGCACATAGGAGTAGTAATTATGAAAGCAGGATCATTCCTACTCTCTGGCAGAGTGCAGTCTTTGAGTAAATGAATTGTGATTGGGAAACAATTGGACGGTGGAGATGTTTCTAAGGAGAGCACCTTATTGACGTTATTTTCAAACTAACAGGACACATCCTTGCAATGCAAATATTGCTTTCTTTTGCAAATGTGAAAGAGTTATTACTTACCGCTCTGTAAGAGGACAGACCTGCCATTGAGATAATAGCAACTTAGTATTTTATTGTGAATCTTTCCACACAGTTTCTGTGATGTTTATCATAGCAATTGCATAGACAACCCATTCTTCATTTCCAGTCTAAGTAGATTACAAGTGACAGCAATATAAAGCATGATATTTAATTGCCTCAATGAACATTGACTTCCTTGAGCACATATTATATACTCCCTGGCTGATGCTCTTCAGAGGTATGCGTCATTCCGAGGATCTGAATTTTGGGGTTCCTAGGTTGAGTCAGTTGAAAGGGTCCTGACCTTCCAAAAACACCTATAGTGAAAGACTCGGTAAATGGGTTTAAAATGAAGCCTTTTGCAGGTTCTCTGCTGAGGTCATGGCACAAGCTGAGAAGTTTTTGGATGCTACTGTCAATTCACATCTTCCAGGCTGTCTGTAATCAGTGTAACCTTGACAGATACTACCAAAAGAGAAGAGGGAGCATCTTTTAGGCAGAGGAACTGTATTACTTTTGTGAGAGTTCTTCTCCTGCTCAGTGGTACGCATCCATCTGCATGCACGTGATGACATCTCAGGGTAGCCTGCAAATATGTAATACGGGTAAAACAAACCAAAACCAAACGAAACCAAATGTTCTTTTTGCTGTCATAATAAGAAGCCTTGGCTTATTAGTGCCAGGTAAGTTGATACTGGGAAAAGCCGCCTTCTCACAAAGATAGGGTGAACATCAGACTTGATTGCTTAGGGAAGATGGGACTCTCTGTTATCGGAGGGTTTCAAGAGCAAATTAGCCAAGCATCTGCCACTGAGTCTGTGACATGAGGACAGGCTCCCTTCCTGGAGCCATTGATTTGGGCTGCATGGAAGACCACACTGTTTAAGGCTCCTTCAAGGATTCCCTTCTCTGACAGCAATTCCAAGTAGCCAAAAGCATGCATAAGTGGTAAGAAATATATTTAGAAATTGGCTCAAACCTGAAGGCCTGGGGATGCCTCTGAGAATAATAATGTATCTGCCTGATATATCTGCCATCAGAGCAGTTGCTTGTGCTGGGTAGCCATTCTGGGTCTCTGGCTGGTTATTACTGCTCCTGATGACCGTGCACTCTCATTTCCAAACTCTGTAGTAATAATATACTATTTTTTTCTTTTCTTTTCCCCTTTTCATCTTCTTTTTTTTTTTTTTAACATAGGAAAGATCAGTGGTGAAGGATATGGAGGACTTCTTCCTCTGTCTGGGTTTGAATTTAAATGGTATTTCTCTTTTTTTCCTTGCTCTATCTCCCAAGCTGTCCAATCATATCTTAAGATTCATGGAATGGTTGCCAAATGCCAACTCCCTTTTACAAATGCCCCTATAAGTCAATAAATCAAACATATTTCTTATTCGTCCTGAACACTTTAAGTCCTTCTGCTGGGAGAAATTCTATGTATTTGGGAGCCTAAAGCATAATAAAGCTTTCAACTATTTTTTTTTATTAATTAGAAATTATTGCAGCTATAACTTTTAAGAGAACACTGGAGTTTAAACTGATGTCCTAAATTACTTAAAATCATATAAAGTGTAGTACCAGTAATTATTTTGAAATTAAAAATTACACTTCTAAAGAATGTTTTGACGATGTGTTATGTTCAGGCTGTGCGTGGTATGTACATAACACTGTGCAGTTATAAAAATGTTAATGGGATCCTTTAATAAATTCCAGTGTGTGTGTTTCTCTCTATATATCTATATCTGATATCTATATATTTGTATCAGATACAGAAAAACATAAATATTTTAATTGGAAAATATTCTTATACCAGCCTGTCTACTAAGACCTCATTAACTCTAGATACATGGTAGCCCATTTTAGAATGTGGATATACAAGCTGATTTTACTTCAAGAGCAGAGAGTTCTGTAAATGTCCTCTAAGATTTATCTGCCCTAGATACTGAGTTAGTTTTTGATTGCTTTCTAGAATTCCTGAATTAAAGATGCTTCAAGCTGATAAACCCAGTTTGCACAAACACTTGGAGATTATGAGAGCCTATTATACACAGAAGTAAAACACTAGTAATTTTAAACTGACTATCTTGGTTTTATTGTTTACAGATTTCTACATGGAAGGGGTTTGCCAGTCTCTGCTGCGTATGTGCTTGTTTCAGAGAGAACAATTTATTTCTGGGAAAATTGCCATAACCCTTTTGGTTAAGTTACTAGTAAGAAATCCAACCTGAGAACAGGTTAAGTGCCCAGCACTCATCATTCTAGTTATGCAGTTTATCAGTGGATTGAAATAATATTGGATGATGTTTAGGATTGTGCAAGGTTTTATTTTTTTTTGGTCATGAAAATGAGGCATCAAAGACCTCATGTGTTGCATACAATATTCTGTTCTTAATAATGCCTTGCAGTTTTCTGACTTATTTTGCTGTCTTGTAGTTCAGCTGCCTGGCTACTGTGTTCTCTTCTTGGCTTGAAACAGAAAAGAATAGAAAGCAGGTGGCAATTGCAAGCAGTCTGTGGGAAGCAAACCGCAGAACTTTCTCAGTTGGATGTAGATCCATTGACTTGTTGGATTCCTTTGGTTTAATCAAGGTTGGACATAGCTGCTGAGGACATATGAGGACATATGCAAGCCGAATTCCCACTACAGAGATTACTATGTAAACAGATGTAGGCTGAATGTGCCTGTGACAAATGTTGTCATGGGGAGGAGAAACAGAAGGGATTTCACTGTGCCTGAATTCTATGAGTCTGTAACCAATTTCCCGACCCTAATGCTGTTTTCTTCTCCTCTTTTTGCTTGAGAGAACTTCATGTTTCTGCAAGAAGAAATAATCCTGGAGAGATGGATGGGTCCAACCTTCTACTGAGTTTGTCACCATCAGGTTCTGCAGAGCAAAGGTAATGCCCGGCTGCTGCTCAGGGCTGTTTCCCAGATGTAAAAGCTAGGTGGCTAAACCTGTGCTTGACACACTGTGGCAGGATTTCACCTGCAGCATTTCCCCTGTGCTTACGGTGGGGCTGCCTTAGTCTGCCTGTGGAATTAACCATCCCTTGCCAGCTGTGTGCTTCATGCTTCACTCGACTCAGACATAACGTGTATGCCAGCGGGCATGGTGCGGGGTAATGCCTGGTAGAGCAATATTGGTGGATTCATTCTTCCTTCAAATCGATCAGGGTGATAAAAGATCCACGTTTTTTACGACTAACATAGGTGTGAAACTTCACATCAATAACACATTAATATTGGAGGTAAGCCGTGCACTATAGTAAGCCATGCACTATAGACCAGAGGTGCAGGCAGGATATTTTGCACAGAAAAACAACCTTAACCCTGGTTAACTGACTGTCTGAGCTGAGTTTGAGCATCCTTAGGATAGCACAGCGCAGCAGTGTTTGCTGGCAGACTCTGATTCTGTGTATTCACAGCCTTGATTTCAGAGAGTCTCAATTCTAGCAGTTCCAGGCAATTCTGAATCTGGTAAAACTCTCCCATTTTTCTTCAAGATACCAGTAACTTCAAGCAGAGCAATGTACTCAGATTGAAAAATGATGCTCACGGAGGGAACCTGCACTATGTATTATTTTCTTATTGAGGAGAAAGGCCTATATCTTGGTGCTGCCTAAAGCGGCTTTAAATGGACAGCAAAGGTTTCTCTTGTCATGGGGGGACATTTAGTTGGTGCAGAACCACATTTGCAGGCTTGCTGTGTGCTGTAAGGGATACTTCAGGGAAATTCTGGAGGAGAGAGAGATATGGCATCTTCTCTTCCCCTGACCAGTGCAGTAGATCTCAGTGTAATAAAAGTTGCCCCCAGAGATGGGTCCCACTGCTGATCTCAGCGGTTCTTGTCCAGTGGCTAAGTTACAAACTGGCAATGAAGAATTTTATGGTCATTGTAATAGTTCTGCTAGCCATGGCTCATTTCCTTCAAGTTTTATAAAGGCTTTGCTCTAGACAGACACACAACCCTGGCTGTAGCTAGAATGGCTACTGTCATTTGGCATTTATTTCTCAACTTTTTAGTCTGGTTGAGGACCCAAAATACTAAAATGACTTGCTCTTTGGATATACAAAGCATTGACAGACTCAGTCATGAAATCATGGCACACACCATAAATTCTTTCTGCATGCTGTTGTTGGTACAGTCTGTTCTACAGATTATGTTCTGTAAAGGTTCATCTTGGGAATGTGTTAATACCGTCATCAGAACTAGTCCATATTCAGGTTTTCTGGGGCAGACTTTTTTTTTTTTTGGTAGTTTTTATAACCCTCTGCGAAAGCTGATGTTCCATTGTGGTAGAGCCACATACAAAGACTTATCGCCTGCAGCCTCCTATCTAAAAGTCAAACAAATAGGAGAGCAGAGCACAGGTACAAGGGGCCCCACAGGTCTTAATTAGATACTTGCAGCAGGGCAATAGCAGAGCTGTAAGAAAATCCCCCTCTTCTATCTCACTGTATTACCCATTGAGTGGCACATCATCTCATGACTGTACTGCCAAACCCAGCCTTCATTTCTCTGGTTTTTTTCCCCCAAACAACATGTAGAAAGCTCTTTTGATATATCAACCAAAAGAAAATTTCCTCTTATTCACCCCGCTTTTCTGTTAGCCTCAGTGAAAAATCACATCAGTGTTATTCCTTTTGTTCATATCCACTTTTTGTTTGTAGAAGAGCTAATTTTCCATCCTTAATGGAATTAATATTTCTGCTACTGTGTTTTGGAGCAAGAGTCCTGACAAAACTCATTTCTTCGTGTAGACTATGAGAATAAGCTTAATGCTCTATGCGCACTGTAGGATGTACCAATAGGTTTGATTCTTAGCATTTTGCAACATTAGTGTTCAATTATATCTCTTTTGTTTCTGAAGAAAGGAAAATAATGGATACACAGTTAAAATGAAAAGGGCAATGAAATCCAGTTCAGAGACTGCAACCATTGCTGCAGTTCTGATACCGGCTCCTTGGGATAGACACCTCGATTCTTCATGTTGATCTCTCCTACACCTTACAGGTCTGGGTATTGACACTGGAGCTGTGGAGGCTCCAGTGCAGACTGTAAAGAGAAGGGGAAGTTAATAAGAAAAAAGGAACAGGTATGACCTGAAACCGCGGGGATTAAGAACAATGGCAGCATACTTGCTTCGCTGGACAGGATGCAAGAAATGAAAAGACTAAAAATTCGTACTTTTTGTTTTTTCTGTTTGTTTCTTTTACTGGAGGGAGCTTAGTTAAGCCAGTGGGAATTGTTCTAAGCAACAGCCAGCAGCCCTAGTCTTACTGTTGTCTCTTTTGAGCTGCATCATTGCCTTTGCTCTGGGGGCTCTCAGAGGAAACCGATTTTGCTGGCCACTCGGTCATTTTGATGTGTTACACCTCAGCTGGGATCTCAGTTTCAGCTCACAGAAGTGAGAAAGAAATTTTTAACAGTGGTGTGTGAGCAAATTTTTTTGGCCTTTAAATATGCATGTAATTTCAACAGGGCTTTGGAAACTTTTACTGTAGCTTACAAATGTTATAACTCTAAAATGCCAACCTGATTGTAATTATAATGCCCTTCTCATGTAAGCTGCAGAGGAAAATAATTTAATAAAATCACTCACTGTTTAAACAAATGGGGGGAGTAATTAAATGTAATGGATACTGTGGTTTCTGCATGAGTATATGCAGCCTCTAATGAAATCTACAGCTCCATCATGAAGAAATGACAGATTAAAAATAAAAGGAAAAAGAAAAGAACAATAGTCATTACTTCTGTGATCTTTAACAAGAATGTGCTCTGCTCCATCTGCTAGTTCTGCAGCTGTGGTTAACTAATAAACAGTATTCCCAGTCCTGCACTAACTGTATTTGATGTGGCTGGTACACAAACAAAGATGTCTTGGCAGAATAAGGTGTTATCTGAGTTGTTAAAGAAGAGCAGCCTTGTCAATTTTAGATCCAATGGAAAGCAAAGGGGGAATATTTGCCTTTGCCATATGGAAAACCAAAAAAGCAAAAAATATTTTACCCACAATTTTCTGAAACTATAGAACAGATAGTGTAGAGTAATAAGAATGTGCTGGAGGCTATGGAGGACTATGCTTTACAAGAACTCACAAGATGTGGCTTTCTTTTCCTTCTCTCTTTCCAGCAGCTATTTCAGGTACAAACAGAAAAAAGACCCTCCCAAAACACTTCAGCAAATTTCTCAGCTTACTCCAAAACCTTAATCTTGGATCTCTCATTGCTCTGGATAGCAGGCAGCTTGCACAGGAGGCTTCTGAATGAAACAGGGCTGCCTTTGGCCTCTTCCCTGCTAGCACAGCTGCACACAGCCTCAATGCAGCTCCCAACATGGTGAAGCTTATGTGCAAGAGCCTCGCTGAAAGGTGGGCTAGACACACATGAAGCCCAAGACTTCAAAAGGTAGGGTCTCTGCTATGGTGCTTCTCACAATGCCAAGATTTCTAAGCAAGTGATTGTTTTTAGGAGTATTTCCCTCTGACAGGCTTTAATGGGACTTGCAAGTAACAGATACTACTGGAAATAAGAAATCCTTTTCTATTTTCTCACCTGTGGATTCTGTAGTTTAACTTTAATTCACAAATTTTAAAATAATTTGGCCTGGATATCTTGATTCATGAATACACCAGACCTGCAGGTGGAACGTTTCTTTTACTCTTGCTGTGCATGGGCTGAAATGGTCAGCTTCAAAAGCTAATTGCTCTGTCATTGTCCCAGAGTTGTGCCTGAAGCATCACTGAGATTTTCTCTTCTATTCACTGGCAAATATTGTTATGCCAAAGTATCTATGAATCATGCTGGCAGCCACAGTATTGGTTCAAAACCAGCACAAGGCTTCAATATGTCGCTCTTCCAAATGAAAAGGAAAATGGTTCTCAGAGAAAACCGCTCTGTATGAAATATTGCAGTCTTGGCAATAGGAGAACAAGGAGGTATAATTCTGTTGTCCCTTGCATTTGTTCTGCAACCATACAAAACCAGAGAGAGACAATATACGTAAAACCATGTTTAAACAGAGATTTTAGTATTTCTTTTGGGGAAGAGTTATCATTACCATCATTAGAAACCGAAGTATTTACACTGACACAGCTACATAATGAGTCTTCAATAAATATTTCTTAGTACCCGATATGAGTGTAGTAAGGGGTCTGCAGCTTATGCTCTAAGTGTGTGTAGAAGAGGTCTCAGTGAAAACAGGAGGCGGTGAGTGAACCAAAGGAGGACAGGCTTGCAGCCAGGTTCCTGTACTTGCTGCCATTGTCGCCAGTAGCAATAGCAACCTGAGGGCATTTGTGCCTCTCCCTAGCCCTGCTCCAGTTCTCCAGGGCAGGACTGCCTCAAAAACACTCTGCTGTTTTCCCTCCCAAATGCTTCATTAATCCCCCAGCCTTCGGCTGCTTACACCTGATTTTCTTTGCCTTTATGAATAGCTCCATTCGGCTCAGTGAGCCAAGACATGTTTAGGATGCAGACTTCAGCTTTCGGGCTCTCTCTGGGTACATGGTGTAGAGTTCCCCACCATGCAGCACCCTGCCTGAGGCTGGGAGCTGGCATATGCGTCACGAGGGACGACAGGGCCTTAACAAATACAGATGACATTTAAATTCTGAAACTAGGAGGAAGCTGGGGAGAGCTGTGTCTGTAGAAAATATAGGCAAGCTGAGACGTGTGTGTGTGTATATATATATATATGGAGCACATGCCCACACGTACAGCCATGCCAGCACTCAGTTTCTAAATTGTGAATGAACCTCTGGAGGGCCCAAGTCCTCAATGATGTAAATCCAGCAAATTTACATCAGCTAAACACACAGCCCTGGGCCTTTCCTGGGACACAAAATGGAAAAGCAGAGAAAAGGAGATTGGTCTTTATTCCCTTATGAATTTCTCTTACTCGATCTCTCAAACGTAAAATTACAGCTTGTCCAATACACTCAAACCTACCCTACAGAAGAGGCCACATTGTCTGTCTGTGTGTATCTGTGTAGCTCCTCTACAGCCATCGCCTGTGCCACACCAATTTACACTGCAGAGGATCCGGCCTTGTGTTTGTAAACAACACAATGATAGAGCTAATCTAGAGGAATGCACAAATGAACTGTATTCTGTATAGCCAGTAGCCTGCTAATAACTTTCTAAAACTGTTCTCCAGCATTAATTGAAATCATAAATCCTAATCACATTCAAAGCATAACTACTGTATGCCATTGGCTCACTTCAGTTCTTAATCATAGTCTTCTGGGGAATTTTCTTGCTGCTTCTTCCTTCCCTCAGGAGCAGCCATATTTATTATTGCAGTTCAAATACCTGGAGATATTTCAGTTGAAAAGCCATATAACATCTCTCTAAGCATGTCAATACGTGTTCAGCTTAATATGAATGTCTGTGCCGTTCCCACTGGAGAAAAGTAAAAAATGTCAAGGAAATATATTTAACTTGTTTCTGCACAGATGCCTGCAGATATCTTGTATCTAAAGAATATTTAAATTCTGTTTTGTTAAGACAGGATACTTACATTATACAGTGGAGCAGCCAGGAGGTTATAGTCTCCACTAGACAATTTGCCAGACAAGAAAGATGGCTTAGTTGCAATGTTGACAGCTTTATTCTTGTGGCTTTGGCAGAAAAATAGGCAAAAAGATTGCAGAGGCGGCAGGATAGAATACAGCATGAAAGTTCAGGAAAATATTAACTGGTGGTAAAATGAGTGGGTGGATGCACTAAAGGAGATGGCATTTCAGTTATATAACAACACTTATTGCAAAATTTTTATGACCAAATTATGCTCTCTTTCTGTGCTGTATTTTTGCATCTGCTGCCCAGCTCCAATGGTGAGGGACGAAATGTTTATTTGGCAGGAGAAAAGGGCAGTAGCCATTCATCATTTTCAGCTGAATCATCCCATTGGTCTCAGTGAAGATTCCCCTGAGAATTTATTCCATTCCTAATATATTATACACTGTGATTTCACACATCTGCTTTTATTTTCTAAACCAGCCACTTGCATAAGCCTCCTACAAAAAGCCCTGATCTGAATGTGGGCTTAGACACTATACTGTGCATGCTGAACATAGCCTACAGCAGAGGAGTGGGCATGCCAATGTGGCCTTCATAGGGAAAAAGCTTCACGTTTACTATTACCACCTCTCTGCCTGAGGAAGACCAGGCAACCTGATGCACCTCCACAGTCACGTCCTTGGGCCATCCAGAGCGATGTGCTGCTGAGCGTGACGGAGCCGATTCCTCCCCAATAGGCTCGTTAGCCAGAGCAAATTCAAAGGTGCTTCCAGGGGTGTGTAGTGACAGTTGCATTGAAGGTCATTTGGAGACTCATTGTACATATAACTCTAAACCAGCTTTTCTTAGCAATCGCTACATACCCCTTGTGCACATCATGAGGAACCTCACTGGCAGTACAGTCTCTATTCTAAAGAGCATTAGGCATGAATAAGGGGAAAGAAAATAAATATGATTGCTCCCACTTCAGAAATGTAAGAAAGACAGTGAGGCACACTTTCTCACTTTCTTTTTCGTTTCCTTTTCACAGGTGTGGAGGCTTTTGGTGGAGGACCCTTGGAGCAGTTGTAAAACATTTTGGAGAAAATTGATTTGTCTGTGCTTCAGGAGGTATGTTTTATACACTGAATAAACAGAAGAGGAGTTTGGAGTCCTCCATAGCCCCGCCTGTTGCACCATGCAATATCCAGAAGAATAATCTCGGCAGCCTTGGAACTAGTCTAAGTTGTTACCTCAAGTCCAGGGTATCCAAAGCCACCAGTTCAATGCCTTGTGCCTCCCTTGATCCACTTGAATTAATCTTTAGCTTCCCAGTGCAACATAGTACATCCATTCTGATTCTCTCAATATCTGCCTTGTTTTCCTGGGCTAAATTAAAAAGGAAAGGCTTTCAAACAAGAAAAAATATTTACAGATTTGGACAGGGATAATGAAAAACCTTACTTAGTGAAATCGGTCAGAGTTTTGTAACTTAATGTTAAGGATTCCTTTAAAACTGGGGCATAGGGGTAAAGGTGGCAAACCTGAAGACCTTAGAAAAGAGCAGGGAATTTAAACACTGGGTTACACACATGCCTAAACCCAAAATGTGACAGCCTTCTCAAAGATGCTGTGTTTTTCTGTCTCAAGGATTCAAAGGTTATAGGGGAATTTACTATAGTAGAAAGGAAAGGCGTAAGATAAGAAATAGTAGAAGAGCTGAGGTTCAGTGACCAACACAGGGAAAAACAAGATAACAATCACAATGGGAAGAAGTGAACAAAATAAAAACTAAAAGACCAGGTACAATATATGATAAAAAGAACTGAAGACTGGTGAAGAAAGAAACTCAAAAACCAGTTAGAAAATTGGCAACAGAGTGAGAGACGATACCAAAACCAGTTCCTGCAACTAGAGAGAAGGGTCTCTCTGCTTTGACAACTTCCCTATAGCCTGATTCTCGGGAAGGTGGGAGGCCTGGTGAGGAGACAGCTGATAGGAAGATCTGGCTGGAAAAGACCTTTGGTTTTTCCTGTGGAAAACATGGTGCTTTTCCTCTAAAACCAAAACATCTTTACACTTCAAAGAGAAAATAAAAATATTTCCAGGTTACTTTCAGTGGCAGAATTTTTGTGAGTAAGGGATTAATTTTTACTGAGGAAAGTCATGTGAAAATGTTGTCCCAAAAGTACCAACAACAGATCCTCTGGATACTGAGCTACTGACAGGGTAAATAGCGAGAAGGGCATGCAGCTTTCAAGGACCGAGTGCACCAAAGGTCCTTTTCCTGGTGCCAATCTCTCTGATATCATTCTAGCCAACCACCCGAACCCCGAACCAGACATTTCTTGATTACCACTAGCTTTTTATAGCCTGGATCAAACTTATTTACTAGCTATTCTCCGTGTTTTCTACAATATTGTTTACTGGTTCAGACATATTTTCATTGCATGAACAATTTATTTCACATTTTTACTTTTTTAAAATATAGAACATTATTACCAGACATTTAATAGAACATTTTTACAGTGATGGAGTTTTGTCAGAAAAGCAGCAATTGATTGTGTCTGTGCGTAAAACCAATGTGTGTGAATACTTCTGCCCTGACACAAAATAAAAAGAACATTTGAAGTTCTGTAAGAGGTAAACTAACCTCAACTCTAGGTATTTTAATAGTGACACTGCTTAAATTCCTCCATAAAAACCTCAGAAAACTTTCAGGGAATGTTAAACATTTTTTTCTGCCCCTTCATCTTGATGCAGCTCGAGTGTTTGCTGTGTAGTTGGTGTAATTTTTTAGCAGTGCAGAAGACCAGTTCCCATAGGACAATTTTTTCCCCCAATTATTCTGTAGGTTTCCAAAACAAAAGAAAAAAAAGGATTCTAGAACTGATGAAGGAAACTTTGCCCTCTTCAGGCATGACTGGGCTACCTTTCCTTCAGAGGTTACTGTGTAAGAACAGTGATTTCATTTTTTTACCTCTCCAGCTTACAAAGACTTGTTCCTTTACTTGTACAGGGGACAGGTGTACATTGCATCTCAAATAGCTACAGTAACAGGACATGAAGGTCAAATGAAATTATAAAGTTTGCTTGTGGAAGTAATTTACCTACCTATGCTTTAATATAAAGGAGGTTAACTGGATCTTTCATGACTGTACAGCTATTCTGAAACTGTAAATTCTGAAGGAGCCGGAGATGCTGAGATGCTCAGGAAACAGAGTAAATCAGACTGTAAATCTTTAGAAACCTCCATAGGGGTCAGAAGCTTAGGCTAGTTCCCCATTCATGAAATAATTTGGTATTTAGTTTCCATATTGTAAAACTACATGAATTAGTAGATGAATTACAGTAGTTCTTGCTGAGTATTTCTGTACATACAACAATATAGTGCATCAGTGGAAACTATGCCTTCATGGCTTGTTCTGTAGGATATACAGTTCCTTTCACGTGACAGTGCAGTGGTCTTAAAGCCTAGACTTCATTTCAGAAAACCTGCAATTCAACTTCTTGCAGAGAAACCTGTGTTTTACATGCATCCCACCCACTGAAAGTGCTGTGTTCAAAATGTCTCTGGGTTTCTCTCTCTCTCTCCTGCTTTCATCTGCCCTTCCATCGCGTTGTCAGCCGTTCCTGACATGGGTAAAACTGGGGTTAGCATGAAAAGAGAGTACTGGGTAAAGAGCACTGTGAGCAAAGCATAAAGCAGTGCAGGAGAGCAAAAAAAAGGCATAAAAATATTTTCTGTGCAATTCCTTCAGGAACTGTTCACTTGGAATCTCCAGGTACTGTTGCAATGTTTGTTATGTTTTTATAGACAAAAGGGGTATTTGTTCTGTGAATGCTACAGCAATGGGAGGATGGAGAGCTTTGGTTACTGGGCTGTTTGTGATTGCAGGTCCTGACTCAAGGGAGACATTTTTGCTCCAATGACCTCTAAGCTGCGTTTAGTTTATTGATTGGCTAATAGGGAAAATTGATTTTTAACTAACTCACTGGTTTTGAGACCTGAACATAGTTGTCACTTCCAGTAAGTGTAGTTTTACTCAATCATGTAAGTTGTCTCGGTCATCAATTCATTCTGGATGTTGCAAAAGGTAAGGATGTGCCAAAAGTTTTGGCAGGGAGCCCAGACACAGAAGACGTAGTCCAGGACAATCCATAGATAAAATGTGTTTAATATTATGTTATGCCTATCATACATGCTCTGGTCTTGGCAGAAAACAGCTGGCTATGCCTAAGGGGTAATGGGCTGAAAATAAGAAAAGGCAAGTTCAGGGAATCTCAGGGAAAGAAATCAGAGGAATAATATCAGGGAGAGACTGAAGAGAAGTGAGGGTCAGCCTTTCTTGCCCCGAGACCTTTAAAGCTGAAGTAAAGAAGTAGCTGAAGATGTTATGTATAGGAATATTGGCCTGAACTAGTCCAGTAAGAAATGGGATCTCCCAAGTGACCCTTTCCCATTCTAGTATCTGTAATCTGAACTGAAAGATTTCACAGGTAGAACTGGTGCATCGTACCTCATAGGTGTCCTCCTGCAAGATCCAAGTTCAGGGGTTCCAAGTCTCATTCCCTCACTTGTTTTCAGCTCACCTGTATCCTTGCAAAATGCCAGCCAGGATGAAAACCCGGGTGGGGGTGTGATCCGGAGGTGACTGAGCTAGAATAGGCTGGGGTTTGTTATTATTTTGGTTTTTACAAACAACAAAAAAAGGACATCTAAAAGAAATGTCATTTTTGGGTTCATCTGAAATATTCAGTTTACCCAAAGCAGTATATTTTTATTTTCAGGCTGTTTAATTAAAAACAATTACATTAAATTTTACAGGAAGAAAATGTCCTATCAAAACAGAAAGCAGAGGAGCACCGGTTAGAAATGGCAAAATGAAACATGAGAAGAGCAAAGTGAAATGCATTCCATTTTTAAGGAAAAAAACACTGGAACTAAAGATTTCAAGATTTTCAGAAATACTTTTTTTTTGTGAAACTGAAAATATTTCTCTCCATCAAACCAAACTGGTGAGTATCTTTGTCCCTTCTTCCAAACTTTTATTTCCTGAGTGAATTTAATATTTGTAATTCTTCTTTATCTGATTCTGGGTTTAGTGTGAAAAATTAATGTTTATTAATTAATGTAATCACATGAATAGCTTCACTGATTTGATTGAAGTTGCTTATGATCATGGCAGGTTTTGCTGGGAAGGCGGTTACTAGTCTGGTAAGCTAAGTCCATGAATCTGGAGAATTTGTGCACACAGCAGCTGTGCAAACAAGCCATTTGGCATCATAAATATCTTTGTTTGCAGGATCCCATCTCATATACGGGGATTACAATTTTGCAGTCTATAGGTGACCTGTAATGTACAATCCTACCACCAGATGCAGGTATGGAAATCTAGGCTAAATTCTGCAAACAGTTCCCTGAAATGAACAGTAAAATATGCGTGGATGCACCAGGGCCAGGGATTAAAAAAAGCAACTACAGATTTAGGAAATGAAAGTTTAATTTATTTGGTGTGGCACCCCCCAGAATCATGCTCATAAAAATCCCTAGGCCTTCCATCTTGGTTCAGAAGTTTTTTGTTCCAAGCACAGACATTTCCTGGCATATCTCTTTGGACAGACTTTTTCCTCAGTCCATCTGAGCTGCATTTCCTTGCACGGCAAACAAGACTGCAAACTGATAAAAGCCAATCTGATGCAGTGCAACCCACTGCCACAGGTGAAAAACAGCAGATGAAAACATCTGAATTCAATAAAAATCCTTCAGCAGGACAACTAGGTGTGGTGCAAACATGCTGCTGGGAAAGATGGAGTGTTTGTCTCAATTCACAGTGGCAAAACTAGAGGGTTACAAAGATCATGGTCTAGAGAAGGGGTCACGACATCTTTTCATTTATAAATTGGAACATACTGAAATTTTCATTTTCATGGTTTTTTTCCTCTTTTTTGGTCTGTCAGCTACACAGAATTCCAATTTAAACATCTTTTTGGGCTCACAGCTACATTATTGTTCTTCAAGAGATGGAAAGTAAAGAAAGTAGCAAAGCTCTGAAGTACCTTCCTGGCTTTGGACCACATCTTAGCCTATAATTTATGAACCTTGCAAACGAGGTAAAATCATATTGCAAATCTCTACAGGCGGGATGTGGTTCTATATTTGCTAATAGCTATTCTAATATGTACATGCTGGTCTCCATCATGTAAAGTGTGTAGCTAAGTGTAGCTGGCAGCATGGCAAATTTTAAAGGATACTTTTAATTGAATGCTACAGATTTTGATTACATATCATAAGTTTTACTGTTGTTATGCACTCCACAGTATTCTCTGGGGGGTGAGTGGGACTGCAAACGTGTTACAAGGACATTAAAAAGTCATGTCTTAAAATTGTATCACACAAAGGAAAACTCCAACACATTTGTTGATTATTTTGAGGAAATGTTACCTCTGAAATTGGACATAAATGCACCTGCAACCTGCATGCATTGAGTGCTCCCTTTCTCTGCGGTAATCTCATGAATTTCTGTGGGACTATTTGAGAACAATACTGATCCCTGGGTAAGGAAGAGAGCCTGCTTTTTACTGTTAAAAACAAATCTTGACTTCATCACTCCTAGACCATGCTGTAGATAGATGTTAGTTTACTAGAAAAACAGAAACAAACATCCAGCCCGAGGAGAAGACTGAGGTACTCAAGAACTTCTTTGCCTCAGTCTTCACTGGCAACCTCTCTTCCCACACCTCTCAAGTGGATGGACTGCAAGACAGGGACTGGGGGAGCAAAGTCCCTCCCACTGTAATAGAAGATCAGGTTCATGACCACCTGAGGAACCTGAACATACCTAAGTCTACAGCATTTGACAAGATGCATCCCAGAGTCCTTAGGGAATTGGCTGATGCAGTTGCCAAGCCACTCTCCATAATATTTGAAAAGTCATGGCAGTCAGGTGAAGTCCCCAGTGACTGGAAAAAGGGAATCATTGTACCCATTTTTACAAAGGGTAGAAAGGATGACACTGGGAACTACCAACCTGTCAGCCTCACCTCTATGCCTGGGAAGATCATGGAACAGATCCTCCTAGAAGCTATGCTAAGGCACATGGAGGACAGGGAGGTGATTTGACACAGCCAGCATGGCTTCACCAAGTGCAAGTCCTGCCTGACCAACCTAATGGCCTTCTACAATGGAGTGACTGCATCAGTGGACAGGGAAAGAGCTTACAGATGTCATCTACCTAGACTGCTGTAAAGCCTTTGGTTCTCCACAATATCTTTCTCTCTAAATTGGAGAGAGATGGTTTTGATGGGTGGACTGTTCTGTGGATGAGGAATTGGTTGGATGGTCACATCCAGAGGGTAGTGGTCAACGGCTCTATGTCCAAATGGAGACTGGTGACAAGTGGTTTCCCTCAGGGGTCCATATTGGGAACAGTATTGTTTAATATCTTCATCAATGGCATAGATAGTGGGATTTAGTGTACCCTCAGCAAGTTTACAGATGACACCAAGCTGAGTGGTGTGGTTGACATGCCTGAGGGACAGGATGCCATCCAGAGGGACCTGGACAAGCTCAAGAAGTGGGCTCGTATGAGCCTCATGAGGTTCAACAAGGCCAAGTGCAGGGTTCTGCACCTGGGTCGGGGTAATCCCCAGTATCAATACAGGCTGGGGGATGAAGTGATTGAGAGCAGCCCTGAGGAGAAGGACTTGGGGTACTGCTGGAAACATTCAAGGTCAGGTTGGACGGGGCTCTGACCAACCTGACGGAGTTGAACATGTCTCTGCTCACTGCAGGGGGGGTGGACTAGATGGCCTTTAAAGGTCCCTTCCAACCCAAACCATTCTATGATTCTATGTTCCTTCCTAATCTCTTATCTGCATTTCTTTCTTGCATTTCACTGATGTTTATGAGTGTTTTAGGCTCTTTATGTCTGTGCTGAACTGTTGCCCTCTGTCAGAAGCAGTCAGACATGCAATAGACTGTGGGCAACTTAACTTAGGCTAGAGAAGGTCATTTCTCAAGCCTCCAAAAGGCATCAAAAGCTTGCTTTTTAAAAGACTAGCTGTTTACATGCTGGGTTTAGTTTGTTCTCAATAATTTATTACCTACTAATGTCTTTTTTTCAGTCTTGCTTATTCTCAGTGGGGGCAGTTGGATTTTATCTGAAGACATGGTTATTGTGAGGATGTGGCGTAAAGAACCTTTAATGGTTTATCCATTAAGGCCTAGAGTTTCACAGGCTTGGGGTTTAACAGAATATTTTCTTCTCTTCAGAGAGGAATACATCTATTAAATCATTTAAATAAGCAAATGTGGAAATAACTGATTTTTTGAAGCATTTTTAAATGTTAGACAATATATCTGATTTCCACTGTTTATTACATTTTTATGTTGAGTGTGAATTTGCAACTTCATTTAGAGGCACTAAATGCTAGGTCTGTCTGAAGCACTGCCTGTGCTGTTTCTGTTGGGGGGATCACCACTCTTTATTATACCATATTATGCAAAAATAGTTTAAAACTGCATTTTGCGAAAGCTCACTGAACAGTTTTAAGCAGGATCGCTGAGTAACTGGACTGTCTGCTCTTCTGAGCTCTTGTTACATTTTTACTCACTGAACCAATATGCAAAAGTCAGATTTATAACTCATTCCCCTAATCATGTTTACATTACACTAGCCTACAGAAGTCCCATCCCAGACTACATTCCTAGTGAGAGCCCTGCCTTCCTCCGTGAGCCAGCCCTGGCCATAGTGTATCAGAGATACATTATTAGAATAATTTATGTTATTTTGATGTTACCCATTTGATAAATGACATATTGCAATGTCTAATGTGCAGCATAGCTGAGTTAGCAGCAGATGCCGTCCTCATATTTATGTTGCATGTGTGTGCGTGTATATACCCATGTATATATATTTTTTCCTATGTTCTTTTTATACTTTCTGTTTTTCTCATATTTTGCTTGCTCCTTTTTGTTAATCATACAGCTGTTGCATTATACTGGACTTGTGTATTGGCATCTCTTACAAGAACACATTTTCTTACTACGCAGTTATTTGTCCAAAGGTTAGGACTCTTAAATCTCATTTTTTTGTGTCCAGTGTTCTGAATTCAGATGTACAGAAAAATAGATCTCTCTTGGAGAAACCCGTTAGCCATGATTTTCAGTTTCCGCCTTTCTATTATTTGTATCTCTTCACTGAGACATGGCTGGAATAGCTGGCATATACTAAGCAGTAGTGCCCCTGAAGTCTTTATCTTTATTGTCTCCTTCTACCTTCTGCATTTTGATCGAGCCAGTTTATGCATCTTGAAGCCAGAAATCCCTTATGGAAACATTTCAATTCAGGTCATTCATAATATGTATTGATAAAACCTCTCTTTCCCTCTCTCAGGATTCAGAAAGCCCCTGCCATTACCCTGGCAGCATCTGCCCTAGTTCCCCTCTCCACCCACATCTGGCGAGAGTGATGAGGATCATGCATAATGCAAAAGTCGGAGCTGCTCTTGGGACGTGGCTTTCGAGGCGGTGTTTGTACTGAGATCTCACAGGTGCACGTGCTGGCCTGAAGAGAGCAGCCCTGGGAATCCATTAGGCAGCTGTTTGGGTTATCACTTTAGAAATATTTTAGGAAGTTTTAAGAACCTGAAATTAAGCCTGTGTTGCTGCTCGCTGCATTTTAGTTCCCCAAGAAACTCAACCTCAGTGGAAAATCCAAATAAGCCCAAGTTGCAGGAATCTCCTTTCTCTGGAGCAGACTCCTGTACGTCTCTGGAGAGCTTTGTGGGCTCAGTTTTACTGGTGCTACATCAGCAGTCCACCCGCTCTGTGTTTCAGGTGTTCCAGTCTGGTATTCAAGTACTTCCTCCAGCAGATTAATTATGCAGGAAATATCAAAGAGATTCCTCTAAATCCAAAGTATATGCTTTAACCTAAAGTGAATACATAATATGCCTGCTGTGTAACTTTCTGTAGATGTGTGTGCTTCCTACTCAGAAGGATTTTCATAGGTATACTTGGTATTTATCAAGTCAGTGCAAAATTTTGTTTTGGCAGAGTATATTTAGACCTTCAAGTCCAAGTTCTTTGTTGAGATAAACAGAGGATGTATTAACATCAGAGCAGCTTACACCAGAAGTTTACATCGGACTCCTGTCTGGAGGATAGAGGACGTCAGGAAGCAGTTTCAGTCTGATGTAGTGAAAGGTCACACTTGCTCTTTTCTGACAAACAGACATGTGAACCCGAGAGACAGAAAATAAACTCAACTGGTAGCATTAAGAAACCCTTGTGTCTGGAGATGTCTTAAAATGTCTGAATAAAAACACAGCCCACCAACAGCTGGAGCTGCAAATCGAAACATCTGCTAGAACTGAAGAACTGTTCCCACCACCACGTCTGCAAAACCCTCCTCCCTCTGTTTGCTCCTTTATTTCTAAGCAGCCATACAAGTACCTCAAAAGCAAGTCTCCCACAGTTCCATCTAAAGAGAAGGTGCCTCTATTTGAGGGCTGGCACATTTGGGCTATCTAAAAACAAAGGGAGTGAACTCACCAACTCCTGTTCTAACTTCTTTCTCTACCACACTTCTGCAAACTATGGCCCCTTTTCAAAGCACTATTGATTTTGGTTTGATTCAACACAGACTTAAGGGGAAGCCAGAACAGATCAGACAATACCATCAGGACTGTAATAGCTTCATAATTAAGTAAATCCCAGCTGTGTGCCAGTTTTGGCTAAATCTGCTTATCTCCTTGCTGAGTCGTTATTCTGGAGTGTGTCTGGGGCTCACAAGAGCACAGTCCTCATGTCAGATGCTTTCTGCCTCACATAGCACTTTCTGTAATACTTTTTTTCTTGCAGCATACGAATGCAGCTTCCCATTAGTAAAACAGCTGTATTGGTGGCAAAGGGAATGATTTCTCTGACACCATCTCTCCACTGCTGAAATTCCAGTGATATAAGCACAGCTATTCCTGCTTTACCATGCTGCACATGAGATCAAAACCTGGAGGAACTAGGGCTTTGTTTCTGGCATGCATAAGACATTCTTAAAATAAAAAATGATTCTTGCCAAACAACCTCTAGATGGCTCCTGAGGCTTGCTTTGTCAATTAGCAGGCACCTGAAATAAGTCTGCATCAGGGAGGTTTTCCTATTACTCTATTACTTCATATGAGAGTTGAACCCTTGGAGTTTTGCATGCCGTGGGAAGGCTTGGTTTTGTAAAAAGCACTGAGAACCCTTCAGCTGAAGAGAGGAAAAATGCTTGTGTTCTTTCTACACAGAAAGTCCTGACTTTGGATTCCACCTGTGCATATTTTGCTATAGTGGCTACATATTTATTCACTCAGGTGTGGAAATTACCACTCTGGATTGTAGCTTCTCAGGAAAAAAGCACCGGCACGCATTCCCTTAGAAAAGCAGACCTGCTTGCAAGCGTCTGATTTACCCGGTGAAATCTCAAGGCTTGGTGCCTTCAGAAATTCTGCCTACAAAAGTACATCCCTTTTTCATATTGCAAAGGGCATCTGGGCGATTCACAAAGAAGCATGGAAGTAGGGGGAGGTGGGAAGGAAGAAAAACATATTCACAGATTTAAGGTGAATTACATTGTATCAATCCATGCTTCATCCTAAACAGATCCTATGAATTACTCGCTGCTCAAACTATTACTGAGCAGATCATGTTGAAGATGATTCTTGTAATCCAAAAGGACACAAAGGAAAATGACAATTAAGAGGGTAAAATCTGTTGGGATCTTAAATCTGCCAGACAAAGAAGTATCTGTACCCCTAAGTGCAATGCATTGCCCTGTTCCCACTTAAGAGCTTGCATGTCTCCTGGAGTGTTTCCTCCAGCACAGTAACTAGATCTTTCAATGACTAAACCAGGCATTATTATATGAGCTAGATACTTAACTTCACTACTAACTGCTTGAAATGACTTTTTTTTTTTCTGGATGAAAGTTTCATCATTACAGAGAAAATATTTCTTCCTCGCTTAACCAGATAAATGGCCAAAATATAAAAAAAAATATTCTTGCACAAATTTGTAACATTTAATTGGAAAACTTAGTAATGCTTCCAAGATAAAGAAAATTTTTAAAATGTTGCCTGCAGGCAAAATATGTATACTTCTTCCCCTACGTCGTAAGGAACTATACACTGTTTAATAACACATTGAGATCCTCCACAATTAAAAAATGAGGGGCCAATTTAACATTAATCGAGTACCATGCAGCAAAGACAAATTCAATGCATTCTTTGTTGCAAAAGTTAATATCTTTGTGGGTTGTACATTAAGAAAACATGTAAAATATTTATGCGGTTAAATGCAATACAGAACTGGCCATCAGCAACAGTTACAGTAACTTCCTATACTTTTTTTTTTAAAAAAGACATATTTATACTTCAAATATTCCACCTCAGAGGGACAGATCTTTGGCTGTAACTCAGCAGATCTCCACAGTGATGGAGACAAGCCTCTGTACAGCAGTGAGGGATACGCTTTTCCCTGTGAATACACTCACTGTGTTTGGCACAAATTCCATGTATAGGATTTTTCTTTCTGGAGAATTTTTGATGAGTGGGCTATTCTTGAATGAAGAAGGATGCAGAACTTCACCATCTGTCTCTGCTAGGACTCTAGCTCTCAGCCACCAAAGAGTCTGTGCTTTTTGTTATTTATGGCTGAATATGCTGAATGTAAGGAAACATCACAAAAGATACTGATAAAAGAAATCAAGCTCATGATCTGAATGTATCTTTTGAGATGAGCCTGTTCTGGATTATCTCCCATGGGGAACACTACCCAAACTGAACTGGGAGCAGCTATCAGTACTTAAAACTGAAATTTACATTGGCAACAAGATGAATTTTTTCTTAAATACCTATCCTGATCTCATGAGTTTAGTATGAAGCAATCAGCTGTAGTATCTGTTTTGGCTTTATACAAAAATGGTTGTCCCTTGCTAAGACATTAGTAGGTGTTTCATTCTTAAGACAGCATACAGAGTTAGCCAGCAGACGCTCTACTGAGAGCAGAATCTCAGACACTGAAAGAATTGTATGCATGAGACCAATTTAGAAAAATCCATTCCAATGTCACTTTCTTTTATAGGCTATATAGATAGGTATGAAAAAAAAATAATCTTGTAACCACAAAGTAATAACACAACCTGCAGATTACAAGGTAATTAAACTTGAAGCTACCAAGTACAGTGCTCCAGGAATAATTTACCTCGTAGTGTGGGGAGCTGAGATGTTCTGATGTTTCTTGCTAATGCAAAATGAATAAGCATTGGGAGCTCCAACCTGCCAGAGCTAAGGAATTAACGGGTTCCCTACCTGTATCTTTCACTTCTTAACACTCGTGATGACAATCTAATTTGGAAAGCAGCAATAACCATGTGGTAACTGTCTTTAAAAGGCACTTACCATGTAATTTTATGGTCAGTGTTTGAAAAGATAGTGAAACTGGCTGAGAGCACTGATTTGAAACACACTGCCTTCATTAGCTGACCGTCACCTCAATAGAGACCTGAACATATTTTGCTGACACATTGGTACAGTTGCTTTCTGGCTTGAGATGGGTGTAAAGAAAATGTGAAGAGCTGTTTGAGAAAGGATTTAGACAAGCTTTAGGATGTGCTGTTAATTTCTAGGTGAGTAATCCAATCTCCTCCTCTCCTTGTCCTAGGGAAAAAGGTACTAGAAGTGAGCTTTACGAAAAACGAAGAAGTGCTCCCCCTAAAGGAGGAGTTTCAGCAGCACAGATACATAACTCCATTTGGTAAAACACACTTCTCGTTTTTCACTTCTGACTTGCATCTGGTCTGGGGCAGAATTGAGAGATGAGTCCAGTCAAATTTAAATGAAGATGAAGATGATTACACTGATTTGCTGTGATGTATTGCTAGCTCAAATAGATTTCATTGATTAACTGACAATTTAAATAAACATCAGTGCAGGCAGATGGCATATAACAGGAAGTGTTTTTTTAAACTTAAAAACGTAGTGTCTTTTCTTTTTGGGTTATAAATTGTTGATACGATGTCTTTACTCAGGCTACAGTACTTGGTGTTGAAGTCATTGCTTTATGCCCACAATACACGAGCACAAAAATAGCAATGTTGTCTTTTACACCTTGATTCAGGAACAGCCAACAGACATGTTTTTAACTCTCACCGAACTCAATGAGACTTAAATGAGTTTTAAGTGCTCTGCTGGCTGCAGGTGTTTTCTGTAACTGGGGCAATGGATATTTTCAGCTTTTTCATTGTTTATGTCTTTGTCAGTGTGTCCCTGAGAACTGATGAAAGCATTCAGTCCAGTGCTTCCCTCTATGCAATTCTAAGGATACATTTAAGGTAGTGCTCGCGATCTCCTCCCCAAAGATGTACTGGGCCCTCTGTACATTACAATTATTAATCTTCCACAGCTGGGCGATTTCTGCTCCTTCAGCCCTGCCCTAGCTTTGAACTATCACTCAGCCGTGCTGGTGGAGGCTTAGTGCCTTTCCATAAACCTTGCTACTGTAAATGCCAGGAATTTATAAAACCAGTCGGCAGTCTGCAGTCACTCGACAACCCTCATATTAAAACTCAAGATAATTTTGACACAGGTGTATCGGAAGGTCCTAACCTGAATGAGACTACTCATATTAGTAAAATCAGGGAGTCTGTGTTTTGAAACATGATACTATATTTAAGCATTAGTTCTTCCACTCCTGTCAACTCAAGTCCAATGGTAGCTGGACACAAGCATGTGCGAGTTCCTCTTTTCATGAAAGAATTCAGCAAGATAAAGCTGAGCCTCATTTAACTGTGTGTAAAATACATGGAAGCACTGAAAGCCTCAAAATATTCAGTGAATTGTTGCAATGATACTTGTCTTCTAGTTTCTTTAAATCAAGAACAAAGTGAACACTGCTGCAAGGAAGAAAAAACAGTATTTCAAGAGGCACTAAGCTGTTCCTCTGTGCCCAATGACATAAATTTGACACTTACTTCAACAAATCATGTATTTTTATAGTGTTGTTCGAAATGTAAAAGACTTTCTTTTGTAGTGCTGCTAGAAAAATCCAGAAGCTTGCCAGTTGTCTCTCTTCAATGTGCTAAAAACCCCCATCTGCTAATGGCAAGGTGGAAGAAAGGGAAGATAGATAGAGCAACGTGAAACTCAGCATTGCATCCTACTGTTCCCTGCTGGTTTCTCTTTGAGGCAGGGTATTGAAAGAAAAAAAACCACTTTTTTGTCTTCCTTTCCTGAAAAGGGAAGTATTTCGGTTTTCTTCTGATTTACAGCTTATACGCAGAGATAAGTGCTGGAACAAGGCTCCTCATTAGAATAGTCCCACGGATGAGCCTGGGAAGCTGGTACCAGACCAGAGATTGATCCCAGCAAGGGGAACAGATTCTGCATTAGCCAGAGCTATTTGCTTCATTTCATTAGAATTGTGGGTAAGTGAAAGTGAATTTGGTCCGCTGGACAAGGAATGACAATGCTATGGCAAGAGAAGAAATATTAATTTCCTCCCCAATAACCCCAGGTCTCAACATAATGTCAGGAACATAATGGCAAGGTTCAGCAAGGACAACAGAGGACTGCAATGGGCCATAGCAGGAGAAAAAGGTACGAGGGAACCCCGGTTGGGTAGGGTGAACTGGATGATTTCTCTCCGCTGCAGGTCTGCTCTGTGGGCTGAAATTTCCACCTCTGTTTTCTTTTCCTACCACCATCCTCCAATACAGCTGGCAGGCACCGGCAGCATGCCAGAGGACTGGTTCTTCTCTCACAGAGGTCAACAGAAAATGCTTCCTCAACACAAACAAGGGCAGGTCCAGCCTCCCGAATAGAGCCTGCTCCCTGCAGCTGGCATTGCAAACAGCTCCCTGCAGAGCAAATCCCCTCTCGGAGCCATGCGTGCCACACAAAGGCAATACTACCATGCACAGCTCCCTTCCCCCCCCCGTTTTTTTTCTTTTTTTTTTTTTGAAAAATGACAATGAATGCACACGAAGCTTCAATTACAAAAGATTATGGGCTTCAATTTAGTGTGTGCTGTAAAGTTGTATTAAACGATCAAATGCTAATGAGGAGAAAGGCTCTTCTAGAGAAATAAGGAATTTGCATAAATTAATAGAGTTCCATATGTTCACGTTTTACGGGGTAACAAAGTATCTCATCACAAAAGTATAAATATTTAATTTAATTCTTGCTGGGGCCAGTACACAGCATTACAGTCAGCACAGAAATATGAATTAAAGTGTGGGAGGGAGCAAAGCTCTACCCAATTCAGGTTCACAGAGAGGTCACTGCGATGGCTCTGCTGTTCTTTTTGTCTGTTTTCCAGCTCACACAGTTTGAAGACAGGTCCAAATGGCAAAGCAATATATGCATGGCCTCATCTGCAAGCTGGGGAGTCTTCCTGTTGGCTTCACTTGGTGCCTTATCAAGTTCCTTAGCTCTGCCCAAGAGTATATTTGCTTGTTAGGATAGGATCTTCCTGCCCTTATGGCAGAGAAAAAAGGCTTCCAAGGAATTTTGGTGGTACTTTTACAGCACTTTACCTAACCATGTGGAAAAGAGCTGCTGCAGGTATAAAATTGAGTTGAATTTGTAATTTACATTCAGCCTTACAGTGTATTTCACATGAATGTTGTGAACAAGTTGCTATAATTAAGATTAATTTTACTGAGGTGAAAAGCAAGCTCAGTCCTATATGTT
The DNA here is from genome assembly GCA_034008185.1 of Gorsachius magnificus. NCBI lineage: Eukaryota > Metazoa > Chordata > Aves > Pelecaniformes > Ardeidae > Gorsachius > Gorsachius magnificus. The sequence continues at coordinate 6,987,404 of CM067090.1, forward strand.
ATTTTCCTGAACAGCTGTGGCACTGATTAGCGTAGTCTGCTCCAAACAGTGCTCTGCACACATAGGGAAGAGTCTTTGTGCCACTGCAGTAAACCTATGGGACTCTTGGGCTGGCTTTTCCTTGTATGACCCAGTTTGTGGGACCTGGGAGAAAAGCACCTACCAATGCTCCTGTACTTCTCATGTTCTAGTGTTGCATTGCTAGAAGCAGCCATCTTCAAGGGTGCAGGTATGTTCACATATGCATGGTGTGTGTTTCGTGTATTTACTTTGTCTCCTGCAATTGTGTAAATATGTAGGTGTGTGAAGGAGTAAGTTCGGTTTTTACCTCTAAATAAGTAAGTATAGCTATCGTATGTGGTTTGCTGTGTTCTATAATTAGAAGAAACTATAACTCTAACCTGAAATTGCATATGTGAGTACCTGCACGCTTGATACTTGAGATCTATAATTGTGGTCTTGAAAGGATTTTCATTTGATTATTTTCTTACATTTTGCAGCAGAAATATGCAGCAGAAATATGCAGCAAACTGTTTAAATCCACGACTACAGAGAAATATGTCACCTTCTAAGTCCTTTGGTCATTATATGTAGTCGTTTTGTTAATAGACTTTTTACCAGTTTCCTGTACGCTGGGCTTCAGGAAATAAGGCTTTATACTAACTGTTCCATTTTCAATTCACCTTCTTCATTAGTGTGATAAACAGCTGCTTGAAAACAAGGAAAATCTTGTAATAACACAAGAAGAGAACAATGCCTAAAAAGTCCATTAGAGAGGAGCTGAAACATCAGCATGTTTCTTCTAGTTGAACAAATACCCAGAAGACTGCAGCCATAGTCATCTCTTTCCCATTGGTCCCTGCTCCATCTCATTCTTTGGCAGAAAATGGGAAAACCAGCTTCACTAGGGTACCACATGTTGATTATTCTTCTCTTGGCTGAAATTCACAAAAGGTATTTATTTGTGGAAAAGCAAGTTCTATGTGAAGGCACTGGATTTGGTTTGCGGAGCCTTGGGATCATTTCTCTAGCTCCAGCACAGAGTTCTCCTTTTGACCTTGGCCAATTCCTTTCATGGCCCACGTCTCTGCTTGCCGTCAGTAAAGCTTTTCTTTCCCTTTTCTCCCCTGTTCTTCTTGTCTTTAGACTGTCATCTCCCTGAGACGCAGACTACTCACTCTGGATTTTCTCTGCACATAGATCAGTGGAGCCCAGAATTTTCTATTAAAATAGAAATAATACTGATAACCAATGGTTACTATAATAATTTTGAAAGGAGTACACACCACGGTATTCCAAGGCAGGAATCCCATAGGGCACAGGGAAGCTGGAGACTGGTCCAGCAGGAAGAAAAGGCAATTGCTTGCAGAGCACAGAGCTGCTGTTGTGTAACATGCAGATACAGATCGAAAAAGCATGCTCAAACGTCTCTGCTCTGGTGCATATTACATCAAAGTTGTTTTTCAATGGTCTTAGAGAGCAGAACTGATATTTCTGATAGTAACACAAAGAACACAACTTCTGTCTGATGATATTTTGATTGATCTGAGTTGCTCTACTTGGCTTCAAAAGAGAGACAGGGTTTGACTTAGCAGGAGAGAAACCACACCTGATATTAATGCCAATGAGACCGTGTGTACCTGGTGACTATCTGGTGGTTTTTGTCTTTGATTTTGGCTTTTTCAAACTAACCCTTGACCAGGAATGCCAGCGCTGTGTCAGCGGTACCACAGCGATCTCGTCATGGTCTGAATACACATAGGTCTAGGGGAGCACATTTCCCTTTCACGATTTAAGACAAACTTTACCGCCAACAGACTGTGCATGCTTTGCGTCTTTGCTTTGCATCAGCTGAAACCAATTCAAATTAGCCACTTTCGAGAATCATTATGTCAAGAGATCTGTCTTGATCGCGGAGCCTCTGTGGGCATCAAAAATGTCAGTCCTGTTCAGAGCACGCTCCTGACACTCGGTGACTTTCTGCCAGGTTACATGTTTGACAGCTGTTCTGGGGTGTGTGTTCCCAGCCACCGGCTTGACAACCATCATGAAGCCAATTACAGTCACAGGCAATTAATGTTCCCCTCCTCATGTTCTCATGGAAATGATAGCATAATGCAGAGGATCAGCGTGAAAGCGGTGACCTTTGGAAATATAAGCTTGAGACAGGAGCTGGGCTTGTGTCTACATCAACTGTGTCCAATTAAGCTCTTAAGGCATGGCAAGGGAGATGGAAAATTACATGTTTCATAAAAGCAATGTGAAGAGTTTTTTCCTCTTGCTTCCAAAAGCAATAGCTTCTAGTTGACCTGAAAATACCAGCTCTTCCCCCACACTCTCCCTGCATCAGTTACTCAAATCTCATGGTTAGTATCCTCTAGCAACAGTTGTAATTTTATACAGACATTCTGTATTGCTGTTGTACACAGGCCTAAAACCATCATGTTTCCTCTGTTCCGAGCTGTGTCTAGGCAAGCCTACAGGGCCAGCTCCTCCAGTAATATAAACCAATGTAATGCCACTGAAACGAAAAGAGATATATTTATGTGCACGCTTTGAGCTCCTTCCCCAACAGATTTTTGGTCTAACAAGGGAAAGGAAGAGCCTTTCCAGGCTAACATGGCCAATTAATATGTACACAACTATCCCAGGGGTGTTTTTCATTATTATGCACTCTGGAGAAAGACAGCAAACAAGCAATGAGGAATATCAGTTCAATCACTGGGTGACATAACTTTGATTTTTCTTTTCCCCTCCTTCCTGCCTGCACTGAAGTCAGGGATGTTCTTCTCGTTCGGGCTGAAGTACAGGCACCTCTTTCTACAGTGGTCACAGTAGATCACGATTTTCCTGTTTTGCCACCGTATATGTACGTGAATGGCCCGTTCCTGGCATTTATCACCTGGAAGGGAGCAGTATCTGTGTGCAGAGGTACTGCTTACCATGTAGAGAGCCAACAGAGAGAGTCTTGAGCAAATAGTTTGGAATTCAGGGAATTCATAGCAAGGAAATTGTGTGACAGCAACACCTAGAGTTCAGATGCTTCATCTGCTTTACTCCAGCTTCAGAGGAGATGTTCATCTGCTTTTAGAGCAGGAAGTTGCCATGAAGCATACTGGGGTTTTAGGCCAGAACATTTTCAGGATAATTGGTCTAAAATCACATTGTTTGGGTAAAGCAGCCTGGAGCCCAGCATGTCTAGCTGTTAGGTTTTTTTCCACTACATCTCACAAGAAAATATGCAAACTGAGAAAACAGAAATTTTGACATATTTTTTAAATTTCATGGCTTTCAGCTCTGCTCCATAATTTTTAAGAATTATGGTTTTAATTTGTTGGTTTGGGTTTTTTGTTTGGTTTTTTTTGCTTAGTATTTGCTGTTGGAAATATCGGTCTGATGGAGTCTGTTCCTAAATTAACCTCTGGATAATCAGTATATAAAGTCCCAGGATGAGATCTGCAGAGCAGATAGTTCTGAATAATCCTTTTCATTACTGTCTTCTCAGTCACAACAGTTTGGTATTGTCTACAGAAGGACTCCGTCATAAGTATCTACTGTTCATTTGAAAGAACTCCATTCTCCCAAACAATGAAATTTGAAAATACTCCTTGTATTCTTCAATATCCAGCATGCAAACTGAAAATAAATATTTACTTGGAAAACAGGATGAAAAGCATCAGATACTAACACCACCAGCTGTATTTCTTTCACAGATGTTGTGTGTGCATGTCTGAGAGAGAAAGAAAGTGAGTGTCAAAATAGGTCATCTTACCTTTTTTTTTCCTTAAACATGAATGTGTATTTCTAGGGGGAAGTTCTGAGGTTACACTGCCTGGCCCTCCCAAGAGCTTTTGCTGTGGAGTGTAGGGCATTGCCCACCTGGTGCAGTGGGTTTGTAGCACTTCAGGCCTCTGCATGAATTAATTAGGACCGGCCTGTTTGAGCCAAGGCAAAGCTGGTTGGCTGCTTCTAGTGCGGCCTCATGCTGAAATATTTTTCCTCTTTAATAATGAAAGTAATTCCATGAGAAGGAGCCTGAACTATAAGAAAGGGCTGTACAAATGCCATGCGTATGGAGACTAACTGCGTAGTGATTCATGCCATAAAAGAGCCTGTGCAAAGGTATGTATACACACCACAAAGGGAAACACCCGGCACACTCTGCACAGAGGGAAGGAGAAATCAACACTGTGCAGCATTTCCACAAATTCAGGATGCAGCAAAACATTTGCACTTAAAGCCAAGCCTATCCTCATTTGGCAAGACAATTTTTTGTTGATGTTAACCAAGAAGGGAAGGGGAGTGTGTAGGGAGGGGGTGTTTATTTATGTGTGCCCATGATGTTTTGGTCAGTGAGGGTGCAGAGATTTGGAGCATGGATATTCCCACTGGTATGACACCAGTGGCTGCTGGGTGTCCTTGGGCCACAGATGTTTGGTCCTGGTGTTGATGTCCAATATGTCCAGCTATTGAGGCAGATGGTGAGCAGCAAAATATTTCTGAACTTTTGGAAATATACCACCCTGGAGTCCAACAAGGGAGATAGCTGAAATTGGAAAAAAATGTAATAGAATATTTTATTTTCCACAAAAGACTTTAGGGCTGGGAAGACTGCCATTTCTGAAAGGGCAGTTTGGCTGACTTCCCCATATCCTGCACAGCTTTACAATGACCCTCCCTTTGCCCCCCTTTCCTCTTTTAGACTGAAACAGAGGTTTGTACTTCATTTTATGCACATATACACACACCCTCACAAGACAACAGCCAGTTGGTATTGAATTTGTAGATTCATTTAGAAAAAAAAAAATAAAAGCCAGACTTTAGCTCAGTCTTTCTACAGCAAAGGACAGAAATAACTTTTTGCATTGTGTGTAACACACTGAAATGCCTGGCCTCTCTGAAGATGTGTTCATTAATCCATAGATCTATCTGTCCTCTCTCCAACAGCAAAGGAGAAGACAGACAAAGGAAGAATAGTAAGAACTTTGATTCATCATAAGACTCAAAAATTTGATTAAGTTCATGCAACTACATGTGCTTGTGCCTGAAAAATAATGGTGTTTCAATACATTTATTTATTTTGTAAGTAACAGCTTTTTGGAAGGATTAAGATTTTCCTTTGGGTTGGGTTGCAGGGTGAGGGGAGTTGAGGGAAGCTGCTCTTCCCCCCGCCCCGCCCCGCCTCCCCCAGATGTAATTATAATGCTAGTAGGAGAAACTGAATTGCTTGCAGGCTTTTTCCATAAAACAACTTCTCTGTTTTCAGTGTTATAAATTCACTTTGAGGCAAATTCTTTCTCGAAAGAAGAGGCCAGGTCTTTGTCTTCTGAGGAGTGAATGATGGAGAACGAATCATTGTTCATATAATTTCTACTTGTTTCAGATTCATGAAATCCTCTAGTCAGGCAGGATGGACAGGGAGCTCCAAGCAAAACAATTGTGATAAACAGACTCAGTGGGCTTGTTACACTTGACAGGGGAATTTGCTGAACTCCATCCAGGGATATCGCTAAGGGGAGGTTGAGGATAAGTAGCACCAATGAACTAAGTTCATGTGCAAAAGTATATTTACCAGTTCTGCTTCCAAGACAAATCATGGATAAAGCATTCTAGATAATTTCTATAGTTTTTAATTTCTGAGTTCGCTTTGGGTATTGTTTTAATACTGAATTTTGGGTGGATTCTCCAGGGTAGTTTAATTCATTCCAATGTAGCAAAATTCTGCAGTAAAATGAATGGTAACTAAATGGTATTTACAAAAAAAAGAGTTTAGAATGAGGAAAATATGTAATTTTATTGGAGTAGTTCTAGACACACAAAGACTATGAAACACTCTGCTCTGAACAGAAGTTTAAATACTTTCTCTCCAGAGTACCAGTTTGTTAATATTCTCAGCAGAATACACTGACTTCTCTGAGACTGAGAACCATTGCTTGAGGGTGTAGTCTGGGTCACAGAACTGTTTCCAGACAGCGGTTCGTGAGGCCATAGACAACAGCAAGAGGAAGCACGGTCAGTTGGCAGATCCACTGGTGGACCAAATGGCTGAGGGAACTGAGGATCAGTGCAGTAACCAGAGACTGGTGTCAAGCATATCTTTCCTATCAGTACGGCCACCATGGCTGTAGTAATATCTTATACATGTTACTGAATTTCTCTTCCCAAAAACTCAGTGTAGTATGGAAATAGAAAAATATCTTCTTAATTAAAATGATGAAGTAAGGATGGCCTAGTTATTTCACTCCATGCAGGATCGTGCTTGAGATACCCAGGTATCTCCAGGAGGGGTACACAGTTGCTTTCAGGGAATGATGCTAAGGGTCCAAGAGGCTACCACAGGTCTCATAGACTGTTCAGCTACATGAAGACCATGCTAATGGTTATTGGCCTTGCCTCTTAGGATGGCTACTAGCACTGAGCACTTTTGGAGACACATTTTTGGCATTAGGCTGGGAATCTCAGTGAGTTTTTACTAAAGGCAAGTGCTTAGGGCTTTTCCATCTGGGATTGCAGTGATGTTTCTTAAGTTTTACAGACCTCTTTTTTTAATCTACTCTAGTAAATATAAGCATACACATACTCAAGATGTTAGTGTACATATGAACTACATTTAAGCAGACCAATGCCTTCTCAGTATATCCTGAACATTAAAATTTTATCTGGGGCTCACTGATGTACACATAACTGGACTTTCCTGCTATTTGTATCTGTGAAGGTGTCACCAACATGAAAGGTGCTGTTCAAATAAAATATATCACACATAAAATTCACACTTTTGTTCAAGGTGCCAGCAGGCCAAATCGATTTAATTGCAATGACTATTAGTTATTCATGCTACTTATTGTAATGGACATAACGCTTTGCATTAAAGGGTATTCTCATTCCAGAACAGAGGGATTTACATGTGTATGGAAACTTCCAATAACAGTTAATATGCAATTGTAGAAATCTGCATAGGGATGAGACTATACTCTGAGCCTTCACCATCTGGTCTGTCCTCTAATGACGAATCCAACATCATAATATTCACAATCCAACTCTTTAAAAAGCGAGGTACAAGTCATTCAAATGTGGGTTTACCATCTCTTTTTTTGTAGAGAAACTTGCCTCTGCATTGTTTACAGAGAGAAAGATACCCTGGACAACACTGAGAGCTGTTATTTTTCCTTGGTGTTCTGATCCCAGAAGGCCCAAGAACCAATGCTGCAACCCGGATTTCCAAATTTGAACTTCATTTCCCTCAAAACCAGAGTACAAACATTCACAGAGCTGTGTGTTTAAGAGTGTTATGAGCGGGGCTCTGTTAATGATGTGTATTTTGTTCTGATGCTGTCGGCCTCATTTCCTCACAGAATTATAGAAACTGCTCTGTTTCATTTTGATTCTGATGATAATATGAGTTTAATGGCCAATATGAAATGGGAAGAAAGAGGAGATTTGTTCAGCTTCTGAAACCTTATGGCCTAATATTACTACCTGACGCCACGCAAGAAGCAAGGAACTAAGTGGCATCGTTAAAGTGCCTGCAAGTCTAACATATAGTGACAGAAATGCTTAAATATGTATGCACGCATCAGAAAGAACTCATTTCATTTTTACCTCTCACTCGGGTTTTTATCAAGGGTGGCAAAATTGTCAGGAAGGAACAACAGTGAAAAATAGAACTGAAGCAGCTCTCCTAGAGGTACGGCCGCCTTTGCTTCTCTGCAATGAGACAACACTGCAACAGACGTGTGATTGCTCAGAGACGGAAGTATATTTTTAATGTGTTCATAGCTGTCTGGAGGCTGTTATCTGTCATGCTGACAGAGACAGAGTGATCTACCAAAGCTGCAGTGAGCACCTTTCGAAGCACATCAGTCCTGTCCTACATAGTGACGTGGCGTTTACAAGAAGTCTGGTGCTGTTCCTCCCCCTTTGCATGAGGTTTAAGAAATTTGGAGATGAGAAACAGAAGGTAGGTGGCTCTGAGTTGCTTTAAACTTCCCATTTTCTGGATCCACCATGGGTCCCCACCGACTCTTGCAAAAAGCAAGAACAGCACTGCGTGCTCTCAGAGCAGGATTTCAGGCTGGAGCAGTGGGGGTGGAAGAGGCAGATGGCACACTGCACGCAAGGAAGGTGCTATTTCTCCTTTTTAATCTTCTTTTCTTTGCCTCATCTGTATATTTTCAGAATCCAGAGGAAGCAAAAATCACCCAGCCCTATCCCCTTTTAGGCACATGGTGGTTGATTCCCAGAGTCTTCACACAGGACTTTGGGGGAGCAAAAGCAGTAGGATGACCAGTAAAGCTGCTCAGGTGAGTAAGAGTTCTGCACCCCAATACACCCATTACTCCTCTTCATTTCTACCCTGCTGTCTGCTGGATATGGAGACCACCCAGCTGGTTGCTTAGTTTGGAAATTAAATATTCAAGCTAAAAATTTTCTGAGAGCACTAAGGGATTTAGATGCACCCTTTGCATTAATTTTAATGGATGATACATCTAAATTACCTGCTGTGCTTGGGGAAGTCTCAGCCTGAGGTTTTATTTATTATTTATTGAATATTCCCTGAGTAAACAGAACTTATTAGCACAAAGATGATCTGGCAGGAAGAACAGTCTTAAAAGGTACCCTATTATTCATGCAATTATACTGCATCACTCGTTCTTTATTATTGTTTGCATTACTGTAGCACCTTGAGCCCCACAACAGAGATGAAGGTCTCTCCATTTCAGCTTCTGTTTGAACACACATTAGGAACCAAACCCCATCCAAAGAGCTTCCAATTTAAACGGATAAGGCAAAACAAACTGAGAGAAGCAAGCGTGGAGAGAAAAAGGGTGCATCCCCAAGGTCATACAACAGATTGTCAGTAGAAGCAGACCTAAAACCCAGGTATCTTGGACTCTTTGGCCAGTTGGAGCCCACCACTCCTCTTCTTCCTCAAATAGCATGGCGCACTGTGCTAATTCCTGCTCTCTGGTACTTATCTGATGGGTTTCACCAGTTCTGGTAAAATTATTCTCCTTTTTGGCTCCTCAGCAGACTCGTTTCCAACCTATCATTTTGACAGGCCTAACATTACAGGGGAAGAAGTATATATACGTTCACAACACAAAACTCCTGTGTTATTGGATTTCCTTAACTGGACCCGAGGAAACACAGTGCAGCCTGATGCTTTTATAAATCATAAATTTTAGCAACCTCTGCAAAGAACCAAACAAAGAATGAAAGTTCAAAATACAGCATAGCAAATAGGAAAATTATACGCAATTTGGATCCAGTTAGCAATTTAATTGCTGCATTGTCACTCATGATGCTGATGCGGCGAGACTGGGTGTCATCTCTTCCTTCCTATTAAAACTGTGGTCGTTCTTACAGAGTCCCTGTACAAACAATAATGTCCTCAATCAGGCAATGGAACTCTTGGGGGAGAGACCATTAACTGAGGCAGAAGGAATTGTTCCCTATGTTCTTTTACGGGGCAGTCAGGAAAGAAAAATAGTCATTCCTGAGGCTCTTGCCTACTGGTTCCTACCAAGAGAGTCTTAACCTCTTTACGGCTATGTGGAATATATGCTGTACGTCAAGGTTTACTGCACCTCTGGTGCTCTGTGCAGAATATGTGCCCTGCCACGTTGTTGGCCTCTTTTTGCAAATGGAGCCCTGCTGAGGATGGGGAGGCTTGTTGACTCTCACAGCACTGCCAGACACGGGCTTCATTCCCTTCCCACGTAGCTGAGCAACAGAGCAATTCGTCACATCCCACTGACACAGAGGAGGTCACAGGCTGGGCACATCTGTGAACACAACTTGTGCAAGGAGCAGAGCCAAAAAGCAGGCTCTGTGTATCTAAGCATGCGAGATTTTTTTTTCTCATTTACTTGTATTTATTCATTCTTCTGCATTCAACAGAAGTGGAAATTTGGCTGTATTCACACAGAGACATGCTTCAGTAGGATGCTTATTTAGCTGCTGAAGTGTCAATTGAATGATGTTACCACATGGGCCAGGAGCCTTACACACTTCTCGTGTAAGGATGAGTGCTCTCTTCTGTGCTCTCTCCCTGTCTAAATGAGGGTTGAACGTGGGCTTTTGCCTACTCACACAGGTACCCCAGGAAATAGAGATGATCTGATCTCTCTCTATAGTTTCTGGTATGACACTAGTATGACAATTCTCTATGAGCTCTGTCCAAGCCTTTCTCATGGCCACAAAGGAAATCTGAACTCGGGACAAGCTGTGCATTGCCTTCCAAGTCCAACACAGTGGCCTTTAACCCATCCTTTTGCTAAAGGGTTGAATGGCAATTAGAAAAGGCATGCTCAAAGCCCTCCTCCCTTTGTTGTGCTTTCTGATTTTATCCATTAGGAATCATGAATAATTGCCTGTTGGAGAGGACAGATGTAATTCTCTTCACATTTCATGCCAGAGACAAGTACACATCAGCTGTTTCATTGTTTTGTATTGCCTTGTCTGCAGATTTTGACTGGATGGTTGAACATGTAATTCTTTGCATAGCTTGGCTACAAATAGCTTTTTGCATGTATGTGTGCTAGTATTAGATTTGGTACCTGAAATTATTTTGTTCTGTACGCACTTCCCCACACATCCTCCTGTTAGAATATGCGATCGTGGGATGGCACGGCACAACCTTGTTTACGTTTGCTGTGAGCCTGTTGCATCTCTAAAGGAATGAAATGGGTGAGATGCAGTTCTTCTGCCTCCTATCTTGGGTGTTTATTTCTGGGAAGACAATGCACGCTTACTTTCTTTTAATTTTAAGATGGGGGGTGATTTAGAAAAAAACCTGTTTATACATCAGGGTGGAGTCACATGGATTGAGGAGCTGGAAAGAAAAGCTGAAAGAGGAGGCAGGAGGAAAAAGGTTGCTGGAGAAAAAGGTAGCTTCAAAAGGTGAAGGCCCAGGCTCTTCCAACCCTCAGCAATGCAGAGCATAACCCTGCTAAGCCATTTCTGAAGCCCACTTTGTTTTTAGCAGAGGGTGGGTGCATTTGAGCTGATCTCTAATGTCTCTACCCTGCAAGAGATACAAGAGCATAGGGTGCTATTCCTTCTCCTGAAGGCACTGGGAAATCTCAGTGCCACACTGCAGAAACTTAATAATATATTTCCAAATATCAGTCACTGAGATCTCATTAAAGTCATTCTTTCTCAGGTCTCCACCCCATTTTCTATCAAATAGTTATTCCTCAGATTGAACAATTAATAAGTAATGGTCAGATCTGTACTGATCTTGTAATACTCTGTAAACTTTTAAAGACTATTTCCATATATATTTCAAGAGGCCTATCTGAGAGAAGGTCTCCACAGAGGCAGCCTTTTAATTTGAGCAGAGTTTCATCAGCAGGCAGTTAAATCAGGTCAGCAAAGGCAGGCAGGATAAGGACAGGGACTGAAGCAGGTTTGTAATGGATCAAATCAGCTGAAGTTGTTGAGGGCCCTTTGCAGGACAGTTGCTGGGTGAAATGTGGATCTGTACCCTGCAGATCCCAGAAATTTGGCAGAGCTGTAAGCGTGGCTCCCACTCTCCTCTCCAGCTTGCCCTCTAGCCTATGGCTCAGAAGCAGCCTGGCTTTTAGCTCTGCTGCACAAAAGCAGCCCCTAATCTTTGAACTCCCAGGTTTACTTATATTGCTTACCCCAGCTACCCCGAGTAAGTTCCCATTCCTCTTGGGAATGGTTCCATAACCCACAACTGTGGCTGAACCCCACACCACCTGCCAGTGAAGGCTGTGCCCCTCTCTGGGTCAGTCTTGGGGACACTGGGGAAAGAAGCCTGAGCCAAGGTGTCCTGCGTGCACCTACTGCCTCACCAGCTTTTCTGCTCAGATTTACCCAGGGAGAGATGCGAAGAAATGACATTAATAGGCTTGCTCAGCTTCCTTTTCTCTGAACAATGTCTCAGTAAACAGGGAACAATCGGCATGAGGAACAGACAGGTTTTTCCCACTGACAGTTTTTGGGCTGTCCCCAGGAAGCACCCTTGCCTCAGGGATAATCTCTCTCCCTTGGTAAGAGAATAATGTTTGGTGTCGTTTCTCTTGTACTCCCTGCAGGAAGCAAGAGCAGGATTTGACTCAGATAAAAGACTCAAATGACCCTTGTAAAAGCAGAAAACCATGCTGGCTTTCAGAGTAACAGAAGGACGGATAAAGTGCTTGTCAATACACCAGGCCCATGTATTTCACTATTTCTGTCTGACTTACAAATCACTTTTTAGGTAGCCTCAGCATTCTCGTATAGGGCAGAAATCACAGTGAGATCATATAAGCCACCAATTACAAAACCTCTCCGAATTCCTGGGCGGAAAAACCTCGTTCTTTTAAAATGTGTGTTCTCAGAGTGCCCTGGGTAGAAATCCTGCTTCACTTCACTGCTCTGCTGTACACAAGAGGCAAAACATTGCTTCGTGTGAAATGTTTATTTTGGGGACTGTGTGTACAGGCGGGGCGACAACTCCACTATACTCTGTTCTTGAAAATTAACCTGTCCCAGTTTGTGTGTGCATGTGTTTGCTGTTTCTGCCTCTTAAATGGAAGGGAGAGGTGTCCGTGTTTAAGCCAAACATCACGCCAAGCCTGACAGCAGGAGGCACATTTCAGTGATAAAGGAGCCAAAATAAATGGAGTTCTAGGGAGAATAGCCTAGGATTTGGGTGGGAGCGGGACAAGGCTCACTGCTGGGATGGCTGGCCCACAGCATAAATTATGAAAGCAGTGCTCTTTCTCTACCATGCACTAGATCCTTTATCCCATCTATTGTGTTTGTTTCCTCTTTATTTCTTGTCTTGCCCTATATTTTTTCCCCTTTTTCTAAAACCCTGCTAAAAAAAAATTCACAATTTTATAAGGGAAAGGAGTGTATGACAGTTCCACTCCACCTGTTATCTCCCAAAATAAATTAGAAAAAACTCCCTCCCTTCTGTCACACAGTAACTTCCAAACTGTTACTAACAGCAGACGAAGTCCATAAATCATTCCTAAATTGCCTATCAGGCCACAGTCGGGCTTTTATCTACAAAATAAAGTAGGGCAAATATATAAGGTCTATAAAGTTTAAGGACGTATTATTTACCATTGGTAATTAAAGCCCAAGTGCTCTACAATAGGCACGCTGTTACAGTGGACTCCAGGCTGATGTTAATGGGCACAGCTCCATTAGCCACAATGAGGCAAATGACATTAATTTTAGCTGAAGATTTGTTCCTTACACATCTTATTTTGCTACTGGAAGACCAGGTGGTGCTTTCCTTACTTGCATTATACAATCCCAAATTGATTTCATTGGGACTATTTGAGTTGCAAGGTACTGCTCAGCTTGGGTAGGGATGGTTGTACTCAGTCTTTGGTGTGAAATAGTTGTGGGTTTTTTTAAAGCCTATAAAACCAGACATTTTCTTTACGTAGTCTTTTCAAGGACTATAATGTAAGCAGTTGTAACTCTTACATCATTTGTCTTTCTCTTATTTTACTGGCAATGACAACAGATGGAAATAGCCCTAATCAAGGAATTAGCTAGTACAGTCAGCTTCCTCAGACATTGATACCACCAAAGGGGTTACGGCAATGGAGCGATCCCTGTCCCTTCCTGGGACACATAGCGTGCTACCGTCAGGTTTCTGAAGTCACACTACTCTGTCAGCTCTCTCCTTGTCAAGCAGGTGGTGAGTGAAAAGTTATTCAAGGATGGTGTTATGTACCCTTCATGAATTATGCATCTTAAACAAACTTACATGATCTGAAGCACTCAAGTGGAAGCCTTTTAGCTAGAAGCAGGCCGCTGGAGAGCTTAGCTACAGATCTCCGATAATGGTTTAAAATAGCTCGCTGTAGTACGCCTGCTCTCGTTCTCTCTTTGACTCAGTGGCCCATGCTTCACTTCATTTGCTTGCTGAGGCCGCAATGGAGCTTCTGAAATCCCTGTAGGAAAGGCCCATCTTAAAACATCTGCAATGGTTAAAAAGCCTATGCATCTTTATGCTGGGGCTTTGTCTTTTGATGGGCTTGTGGGGGTGAGGTGCTGCCTTGGTTTGGTTTTGTTTTGAAAGAGGGAGAAGGAAAGACAGAAATTCTTCCAAGGTCACTGTCTTTCTCCCTCTCATGAAACGATAATGAATGTTGTTTTAATATTTGCTTTCAGTGAAAGGGAATCTTGCTGTGTCTTCATTGCAGCTCTGAGCTGGTTGAGGAAATGCATTAGTCACTGTGTCACCTAATCAGCCAGTGACAATATTACCTGGCTATAATTATTTGTTTCCTCTTCAGAATGCATTACTTGGGTGTAAGAAATGGCATTTCATTTCTGATCCTCTGATGATCCTATCCAGGTGGGAAGGTGGGTGGACTGCCTACTTGTGCTCCTTAGACCATGGTTTTTCAGCACCTGAAGTTCCTCAAGCAGAAAGAAAAATTAACTTTAATTTATTTAATTTAGCTTCATCACTCTCTGCAGTCATGCTGGAAGAAGGCTGCTTTCTCTAGACACTAAGTTGTCATTTCCCACCAAACTTGCATTGGACAGAGCTTTATTCCATTAAAAGGTCCCTCAGGCTTTCATAAGGCCTTTCAGACAGAGCAGTAGCATTCAAAGGAGGACGTTATAGTACAGCTTATTACAGACTGATTGCAGGAGCACCAGTCACTTGGGATTCAGGCTGCATTGGAGGCGTTAATACTACAGCTGGCTGGTTCTTTGTTCTTATGTATTTCTTTGTCCCTTTGTGCAAAGAACAGCAACACCTATTAGCCGAGGACACTGCTTATCCAAGCTTGTCCTGATCCTGTGCAACCACAGGCAATGGGAACTTTGCTGCAGATTTCTTTGAGGTAGGAGCAAATCCATACTCATTAAACCCAAAGTGGCAACTTCACAGCTGCTGCCTCCAGAAGAAGCCTAAGAGAAGCAATACATCATCCTCACAGGCTACTGTTAGATGGTGGAGATCTGGAGAACAACTTGCAACCTGACCAATCCCAAGTGGCCAACTCACCCTGCTCCTGACCAGTCCTGTGTGGCCAAATCACCCTGCTCCTGACCAGTCAGTTCCTGACCACCCTTTGCTATTTAAAGGTTGAAAAGGGATATGGCCACCTTCCCTCTGTTGTGAGGTGTCTCCTCTGGCCTGGTGTCTATATCTCTTGCTTGTGCCTTCTGGCCCTGCTTCTTCGTGCTTGATGGAGCAAGAGATACGCCTGGGAGATGCAAGTTCTAATGTAAAAGGTCAGATTTTAATTTTGTTTATTAGTTCTGTGATTGAAGTTGCTTGGGCTCTGCATGGTTTTCAGTTGTGGGCAATTAATAACCCTTGAGAGATGGCTTACTTGTGGGAGAAACCTTGTAGGGGCCATGAGTGAGTAAAGACTGGGAGCTGGAGATACAAGACTTTGTGCAAGCAGCATTGTATACGCGTGGGAACAGCTATATTGTTCAGAATAATTCTATTCTTCCACCAGTCGATTTGGGGAACTGGCATTATTAGCTCAGACTGTTTTGCAGATTTTTGAAGCAGCATCATTTTCATCTTGTCAAGGATTTTGGAAACAAAATCTTAGTTGGTTTTCTTGAAATTAACATGTAGCTTAAAAACTTTCCAGATAGCGCAAATACTTTTATGTAAAAACACAGAGGGACAATAATCTATTTTTCTTTAATGGTTAGTAACAGGGTGGGGTAATGGGGCCTTTCCACATTTCATGCTATGTCAAAGATGCAGTTTGTATAAGACTGACACAAAAGCAAAAAGGAATAAAAGGAAATTTGAGATGCTTCAGTGAAAAAAAAAATAATTGTTGATTAAAGTTAATAAAACTTATTGCTAAAACTTAGAAAATAGTGGAATTTTTATATGTCTACTTGTAGGGACTTAGCCTGGTAATGTGCCATGTACCAGGACTTCAGAGTGAATAAGCATAAGTGATTAGTTTCAGAAGATGTTACTACAGCTGAGCAATTTTAAGATTCTGATTTGGGAAACAAAGATTTTGGGGAAAAAAATAATCACTTCTTAAGGTGCAAAGTATTGCTGTATTGGGTTTGTGCTCTTTCCTCTTCATCCCTGGGGTGATGTAGTCTTCAGCAAATGATGGACTGCCCCTAAAAACATCACATTTCCTATGAAAATCACAACTCATTCCCTCCCCATGCACAGATTACCAGACCTATTTTATCCTTAGAAGTTTTGTAGTCATAAAAAATGTTTTTCCTTCTGGTAAAGATTTCTTGGATTCAAGTTTCTTGTGGGTGCCACACCCTCAGCGTGATGGGGACTGCTGCCTTTATGGTGTAATTAGCACTTTTTATTACTGCAGGTTTGACTGAAGGACATAATGATTTTTTTAAAAATGTTTATAATGAGTGTGCTGAGTGGTTGAGGAAATGCTTCTTTTCACTAGCTTGACTCTGTATCCAGCCTTTTTGCAAATATATTTCTGGAAATACAGCTTAATATAAATCTTTAACAGCTTGAGCTGTTAATGACATGGAGAGAATTCAGGTTACCAGAATCTAGGTGCACTGCTTTCATATTTCTAACCCAAATCTGAGACAGCCTAGCTAGCCAAGCAAGGGTTTAATCACCAGCGTGTCCTCAGGAGGAGAGCTAGCTTTATTGAGTGCAAATGTTTTTAAAAAAAATCAGAAGAACAAAGGAGCTCGGTTTGACCCTGCGAGATCCCCCTTTAATCACTACTTTGATCAGCCTTTTCCCCATGGAGCTCCCTCAGTGCTGGAAAACATCCTCCCTGGCACGCAAGCAGGATCCTTGTGGACTGGAGCACAGCAATCTGCCAGACGCCCAGCAGAGCAGCGTGCTCTTGGGGGCTCGTACTGCACCAGCTCAGCCCTTTGCTCACCCTTATTGCCATTTCTGAACATTCTCATCCTCCGACAAGGATGTCATATCTATGAAATCTGTATAAACCAATCCAATTTGCTTAATGTGCCTGTAAGTAAATTCCAGAGGACTTCTCAGAATGGATTTTAAAAATCTGATTTTCTCAACCGTATGTGTAGTAAAAATACAAATTAGAAATTTGGAAAGCAATTACTGCAGTTATTTAAGAGTGCCAGTAATTTGGCAATTCTTTGCTTTCCTTGAGGCCAATCTGCTATCCACGTTATTGCATAGCCTGCTTACTTGGGGAGGGGCGAGAGGAAGCAATGGCAGTGTTTGTCCCTTTGAGTGTAAATTGCCCTTGATTTCCTTCACTGACTTCCCCGCCGTTCACAGTTGTTCTGCTATGACATTTTGACTTGGAAGTCATACATATCTGCTTAGCGCTGGACACTTATTAAAAGGTTAAAGTAATTTCTCCAGCTGTACTTTAACCAAATTCTGTTTGGGGACTCCATGAGCCAGGCTGCGGCCAGAGCCCCTGGTGGGAAATTTGCACCCAGGTGGGAACCTCAGAAGCCGATTGCTTTGTCAAGACCAGAGTTTGACCTTTTAGCTGCGCAAGTCACGTTCATTCTTATTTCATTCTGCTCTTTTTTTTCCAGAGCCACTTAAGGTGACATTAGAAAGCCAACCTACAGCTAATTTATCATAGTAAATAAAGGGAAATTATAACTATGAAATGAAATTAAGTCCCAACCCCTAGTTATCTGACTAATCCCATGGAATAGAGCGGGCCTGTTCCTCCTGTCTCCCTTGGACATTACTGAGAGTAAGCCTGCAATATTCCTCTGAGTGTTTAATCGGTGATTTTCTTTCAGAGAAAATTCTAATTTAAAACCAGTTATTCCAGTTTTGTATGGTAAGTAATAAAACCCCACAAAACAAACAAACAAAAAATCCCAAACAAAACCCAACATGTATCCATAAAAACAAAAAATGATCCTTAGTTGTCACAAAAACGTTCAAGTAAACTTTTAAGCATGTGTAATGGCCTTGATCTAACTTGGAGGCACTCAGTCAAACCATTCCAAAATATCTTTTAAAACCAACTTGCTGAACTGCATTAAATCTCTGAAAAGACAATCTTATACAGAATTAGACTGGATTTAATTGAGCTTACCTTGATTTACTTTGGAAACAAAAATCAAATTATTGCTCTCATAGTCATGAATAGCCATGCCTACAAAAAGGTAAATGATTCAACAAATTCATTTTACGCTGGTGTCTAGTTTTAATTTGGATACATTTCCTTAGTTTTGTTATGTAGACAAATACTACACCAAGGTAAATTTGGAATAAATCAGAAGCTATTCCAGGATTTAAAGATCCAGCAGGACAAATGCATAGCTGACCTGAGCAAGTGTTGGCTCTTGCGTGGAGCAGGAGGTTGCTCTAGAGGACCTTTAAAAATCCCCTCTCCCAATCACTGATGGGCACTGGTGTAACTGAGCACACTGTGCTTGTTGTCCTCACTGTCAACTTATTTTTAGAGCTGAATTTTTATAATGGGACTCTTTAAATATTTAAATAGAAGCACTGTTATATTTTTTGAGCTTCCAGATATTCTTTTTTAAATATAGAGATGGAAAACAGATAATTGTGTGGGCAAAGTGGCATTCTATCACATGATGATAACATCTCAGCTAGATTTTTAAAGCCCCAGACTTTGTTTTAAATTTAAGCAAACTTGAACTGTTAGAATAAATCTCCTTCATTATGTGTAGGGATAACATTAAGGCTTTTGCTTTGTTTGGCATATACAAACAAAACTGGAAAAATATATTGATAAGAAGTTTAAAATGCTCTGGGGATAACACGGAGTCCATTTAAATCAATAGGAAAAAAGTCATAAAACCTGGTTTTTAGAGGTTTTGGATTTACAAGAACCCTTAGGGAAGAATTTTTGGTAGCACTTGTGTTGCTGAATTACACAGGCACTTTATAAATCTCACCCTTTATCTCCAGTACAGTCTCACAAATGCAGCCTGCTGGGTTTGATTTACTGGGACTGGCAGGGTTTTACGTGGCTTTTCCAGACAGGCATTTCCTGGGAGGGGGGCTGAGCCCTCCCCTGCATTTCACGTGGTCTCCTGGAAGGTGCTGACTTCTAGTGCTGCTTCTCAGCCAGACTGCCTGCGTACCCTCTGGCTGAAAGCTTCGTGCCCCTTCAGAGTAGCAGCTGCTTACCTTTATCAGGCAGCAAAAAGATTCCTATTACTTGAGGTAGAAACCCTGGTTCCCGTTCACAGGAACACAGAGATGTCCTTTGGTGTCAGCCCAGGCCAATTTTCATCTGTACAGAGACCCTACGCTGCCTTCAAACCCACCAGTGCCGCAGGACTCACCAGTTAAATGTGAAATTATTTTGGTCACAAAGCTGAACAAAGTCATTAATGTTTCACTGAAACACTTCATATGCTCTTGAGAAAAATAATGAGATTGACTTTCAGGTCTCTTAATCCTGCCTGCAAAATGCTTTGAGTTCAAGTGTCAGATATTGGGTAGCAGCAAAAAGAATAAGGAAAAATAAAACACAAAAAGAACAAGGAAATATTTTGTTTTAAAATGATAGATGACATTATTAATTTCTTTGCTCCTGTGACTTTGCAGCTGGCTGCCATAACCAGTTTGGGACCATGTGAGTGCTTGCTGGGGGTACACAGCACAGGGCTTCAAGTAACCAGAACAAATTTTCTATCATAACCCTTTGTCCCATCCCGTAACCAGGACAATTTCTGTTCTGCAAACTTTGAGAAATGATCCATCTAAACCAGTACATGGAACAATTAACCAAGAAACCAAGGAGTACGTAACTTCCTTTACTCCACTGAAAATTACCCTTATGTGCATCCTCAGAGTATCTACCTTGTTCTGAACCAAGTCTTTCCCAATCTTCCCCTAGAAATATTATTAAATGGTGGCTGACCTGACAGAAATAGGACACCTGATTTTTACCAGCTGAGAAATTTTTAGCTTAAGGAGAAATCTGTACTTTAATAGTCTTCCCAACAGACTTCATTTATTCCTGTCAGGGCATCCAGCACCCATTTTTAGATGCATTGAGCTGATTGTCTATTTTTTAATTGCAACAGTAATATTTTATATGTGCTGAAGTGGTATTAAAATTTAAATTATTTCAGCAAGCTAATAATTTATTTTCTACCTGTCAGACAGACGGTCTCTCATGCGTAAAAGTAGACAAGAAGAGTGAGAGATGGTGTGTTAGATGTACTTTAAGACTAAAGCACCTTCTGCAGTCCTGGAGGGTGAAGAACAGACACTTTGATATAGTCATTGCGGTTTATTGATCCTATTAACATTATCTTGTGGTAAAATCAATGCTGGAGTTTCAGTCTTGCAGGAGACATGTAAATGAGAAGGTGAAAAAACATGCCAAGGCAAATGGTTTCCTGATGGAAAAAGGGATATGAAAAGAAATAACGGGAGGAAGGTGTGTGTTAAGCAAAGATAGTACTTGGAGACAGGAGACTGACTGCCAAACCTTGCCAAAAGTCATCCTCGGTGTTTGATGCAGAACGTAGTCTCCTGAAAAATCTCTTCACAAACTTGAAACTTGAAAAGCACGAAGTGCTGACAGCTCTTGTTACTTGGACAAACCCTGGACCCCTGTGGTCCCTTCTTGTCTCAGATGCTAGATGCTGCACAAATGGGGCCTTTCTGCAGGTCTTGCCTATGTTTATGCAGGGTCCGTCTGGGCCAGGCACACAACAGCAGCGCATCCTGCCATCAGTAATTCAAGATGAAATACAAATGGCTGTCACGTCTCTGTAGTGCTTTAACCAGTTCACTAATCCATTAGGTGGGGGGGGTTTCCACTTCAGTTCCTTTACATGCTTATCTAGACAACCAGGCTGTCACCCTAAGCTCCTCTACTGCACCTGCAGCCCCACATT
The DNA here is from genome assembly GCA_034008185.1 of Gorsachius magnificus. Taxonomy (NCBI): domain Eukaryota; kingdom Metazoa; phylum Chordata; class Aves; order Pelecaniformes; family Ardeidae; genus Gorsachius; species Gorsachius magnificus. Next base: position 7,008,221 of record CM067090.1, read on the forward strand.
TAGGGTGGTCTTAGCTCGGATTTGGTGGCAAGAGGAGAAGTGGGGCTGCTCAACCAGCTATCTCGGGTTGGATGTACACCTTGCAACTGAAATGTGCTGCCCACCTCTCTGTCCTGTGTCTTTGGTGAATGCTGCAGCCACGGAGTATTGGGAAAACCCAAAGGTGTTGAACAGGAGAGACAATAACACAAAGGGAAAATCTTAGGAAAACCTTGCACTCCTTTTGAAGTGTTTTAAAGGATTTTTAGAATCAGATTTTCAAGTAACTGAAACCAGCCCTAGGGTATTCACTCAAATTACAGCATTAACTGGGAATTAAATCATTCTCTCTTCCCCATTGCAGTTACTGAATCTTTTCTTTTTTAACCTGACCAACTCTTTGAAATCCGCATGAATTTGTGCAGTCATTTGGCTGAAGGAAGCTGCATTTTTAAAGGGGACTGCAGAGGATGTGCTGGAGAACTGAAGTCAGGCTCGGTGCATAGCTTTTGCTGGATGCTGCAATCTATATGTACCGCTAATGGCCTCGGTACCCTCGCGCGTTGCTAGGCAGGGCAGCATCACTCAGAGATCCACGAGGGCTCGGGTCTGCAGGCAGCAATGCACCCAAGCTGACAGGGCCAAAATAAATTTGCATTCTGTTATAGCTGGGTTTGAACATAATGAAACATCAATGTCCTCTAGATTTATTAGGAGCAAGTGGTGGTTTCTTTCTTTCAGAAGTTTGGGGGATTTTGTTCTTCTCACAGCAAGAAGTCCACCTTTATAACAATGTGTTCTTAATGATCAATTAGCGAGTTTCCAAGCCACAATCCATATTACAGAATGACAAATTAGATGTTTCTTGTGAGATCATTTTCCCCCTGTAGTACATTTAAATTAATATGGCTTCGTTTGCTGGGCAGCTCGATCAGAGGACCTGTCTGTGCATGACGGAATGTATAGCCACGTTGTTGTTTTTAAAGTTCATCTGAACTGTAAAATATGAACTTATCTAGTTCTCTACTCTACCAGTTCAGCCAGTTTACTAATGAAAGGTAAAATAAATTCTTTGGTAGAAATTTCAGTGATGACACATAAGTTGTACATTAAATCCTGATTCCCCCCCCAACCCTCTCATCAATACTTACCAAACCATCACCTGAAGAAGAGAGCAGCCTTACTGAGTGTGATAAGTGTCCTGTCTCTGATAGTAACCAGCTGCTGATGGTTAAGGACAGAAGGATGGGCAGGTCTGGGTGGTTGTTCTCATGCCTTGGGCCATCCCTGTGTTAGGACATTCACCAGACTGACATCTGAAAACCTCCCTATCAGTGAATCACTCTTCCCCATTCCCCTTTTGAATCAATTTACATTTTTGACTCTTACAATATCTTTTTGGCAGAACTTTTGCAGGGATGTTGTTATATTTGCATTGCTTTGTTTCATACCTGCTCCTTGGTACATTCCTTGTGTACTCCAGAGCTCCTGCTTTTATGAAGAATAAGAAATAACCATTTCCTGTTCAGCTTTGATTCACCATTCATTATAGATCTGTATTGTGTTCTTCTCAGTTATTTTATTTTTAATTTTAGGTACATAGAAAATGCTATTGGCCTCTGCGCACTTAAGACTGAGCATGTTGTAAAGTGCTTGCCTGAGTCAGGGCCAAGGCTTTGTGGCAGTTAGCTTTCTGTTCACCGTTAGCCAGAGAAGCATTTGGATGTGCAGGTGCAGCACAGGACCCTTTTCCCCACAAAAATGAGGTGCTGCCCAGTGAGCTCCTGTGTGTGAGCTCCTGCCTACGGCTCCCGGAGGTGCTGCTGGCCTCCAGCGCCTGCACTTAGGACCTGAAGCTGCAACCAGTGGAGCAAGACACTGGGTGCATCTGGGATCCTGACCTTTCAGCCCCATGGTGCTCCTTGCATTGATCTTTATGTATGGAACAAGGGGAGCAGCACGCTTGGCCCAGGGGATGCTTTCCAGCAAGGTCCTGGTGGTCCCTAGAAACCCCTCCACCGAGCACGGGGAGCACAGGCCATGGAAAGGGGCGCAGTGCCTTGCACTGCATCTGCTTGGCCGCGACGAGCAGCTCCTCTGCTGTGCGTCATGTCACAACACAGACAAAGGCAAAGCAGAAAGGGTTTGTGCTCAGTCCTGTTGATTCTGGAGCCAGCTTCGTTCACTCTGCCCTCTGACATTGTTTTCAGGCAGGATGAGGCCATAGACACATCTTGATGTCACAGCATCTTTCCAATAAAAAAAAAAAATATAAAAATCCTATAGTTCAAAAAAACCCACAATGACTAAACAAATAGATCAAGACTCATTAATAACTACAGACTCCATTGCCAGTTTAACATGAGGAGCAATTTAATTGGGACCTAGACTGCTTTGTGTAGCTTCATTAATGTAATTGAGTAATGCATATTGATTTTTCATGGGGCTCAAATCTTTTTTTCTTCATCTTGTATAAGAAAGCCTGTTAAGGAATTATTAATCACACTATAATTGCTTTAAGATCTATGCTCTAATTAAAACCATAAATTCTTTATTACATCTTTATTTTAATTAGACATCCAGAAAGACAATAATTTTTACAAGAAAACTCGTACAATAAAATTACCCCACTTAGCAATGTTTCAAAGAGCCTGTGCTTAGGACACACAGGCTCCAGTAGGACTTCCGAAATGAAGACATGCATGTTTCTAGTCATAATCAGAATTAAAGACGGCCTCTGAATGTAATTAAGTAACTTTACAATAGGATCTCTATGCAACAAAACTGCATTCATCCACAGGAGTAAGACTTTACTTTCTCTTTGTGTTTTTCTTTTGTCTTTTAAAAATCTAGGATCGAGGAAGCATGTTCTGAAATTTTAAGAGTCTAATCAAAGGTTTAAAATATAATCCTACTGTAATGAAAATAAGCTTATTACCATGGCCACCTTCTGGTATTTTCTTTTGGGTGTCTTTGTTCCTGCTGTGATAGGTACTTTTTACCTGCCAGGAGGAATTAAAAATAAGCGTATTTCCTCATCTGTGTCGAAGGACACGATATTTCTCTTATTTAATCTATTGGGAACTAGGTCCTGGAGAACAGAGTCTAGCCCATAGTTTGTGTGGGTGGTTTTAGTTTTTTGAACTGTGAGTCCTAGGGGTCTTTGTTATGAGAATTTGAAGATGCTTTGAATGCACAGAGTTTCACTTCTTTCTTTTTTTAAGATTAAGATTATTTCTGTAGTGTGAAATAACATCGTGGTTTGAAATGTTAGCTAATCCACTATTTGCTTGGTTTTAAGTCCAAAACCTTATCAGAAAGGTCAATGACTAGCTGATTCAGACTGAAATTTTTCTCAGTATCTAAGCATAACTGAGAGTTCACCTTAGCCCAGCTCAGGATAAAATGTCTCAGAGTGCTCAAAATGTTCACAGAGGAAACCTTGCAGTTTCCCCACCTGAAGGTGGTATGTGCCAGAAATGCTCCTCACAATTCTGCAGTCTGTTCTTGCAGCGGGTACTTTGTTTATGGCCATAGTCTCACTGAGGCCAGGTGAGGAACCTGAGCCAAAAAAACCCACCACAATCCGCATTTATTTTATGGGAGAAATACACCAGTTCATTCCTCATTGCAAGGCAGATTTTAAACTGTGGCTGTGTGCAAAGCACCAGGTGTAAACCGCAGTGATACGCTTGTAACAGAAATGAATGCCCGTACCCCATTTTCCTTGAAGAATCTGCAGTGTGTCTCCTTTGAAATCTCAGAACACTTCAGAGTGATGTGTTACTATTTAGGCCGACAAGGTCTGATTGAAAAGCCAGCTCATAGCCTAGCAGTTGGTAAATGGTGAAAAGATAGGTTTATTTGCCACTAACTCTTCCACTCATCACCGAAGGAAGCCGGTAGGCAGCCAGTGCATTGCCTAGACACATCACTTGTCAGATACTGTCTTGATGGTCGCTTGATGCTCATTTAAAATAGATGAAATAAGGTGTTGCTGGAGGGTTTGTTATAGCAGCAATTAAATTTGCATCTCTGGCTCAGCTGTGATCTTTACCTGTGCTAAGCGGTGACTGCTCATCTGAGTGGTGCCATAGAGCTACCCTGGGTCTGCAGCCCCAGGCTGCTCCAATGCGGGCTGAAACACAGAAAGAGGGACTTGCAAATATCCTGGTACTTTCTGTCCTCTCTTCTGCCTTTTTTCTGCCACTCTTTCCCAGCATTTTTTATGGTTCTGTTCTTCTGTGGCTATTGCTTTAATTTAATCTCTGCTTATTTAATGGACTAGACTGCTGATGGTTGTGGCAGATGCTGACATGGTGCTCAGGGTTTAGGTGCCCAATTCTCAAAGCATTGCCTCCACCTGGGACCTGAAGCCAAACCCACTGGCCTGGTCCAGACCAGATCCCAGGGAGCCTTTCCATTGGTATCAGTGGGCTTTGAATCAGGATTAACTTGACACAGTGGAGGAAACAAGTGAGCTAAGTGTGAATGGAATTGCTTGAAAAATGTGGAAATTTTCCCTAGAAGAGTCTGCCTTGGCAATGCATAGCAGTCGGTCAGAAGGATGGTAGTACCAGCTTTCATCTAAGTGATAATAAAATTATGGGGGTGGGGGGATGCAGGAAAACCGATGCTTGAGATGCAGAAGGCTGCCTGCCACAGATAGATTAGCAAATAGATCAAACAGCATTGCCAGCCGTGCACTCCTCTGCCTCAAACGTTTCACTTATTTGGCAGTCCTTGTGAAGTTTGCACGATGTATCTGCCCTGGCGCCTGCTTTAGAGAGTGGGAACATGATGTTTTTTTCAGGCTTGACTTCTGAGGCTTTGCTTTCCTGATCTGTCTTTGCTTAGCCTGAAAACAACTCAGCAGGTTTTCTGTGGGAATTAAGCAAACAGACTGCAAGGCTGGGAGCAGATTTTGAATACTTGAGCTGAGCAGCTGAAGTAGGGGGTGAAGGGATGGCATCAGCAAGAGCTCAGTTTAAGCTAGATGCCCTCCTGTAAGGGGGGCTTGGCTGTATTTCTGGTTTTATTTTTGCTACACAGGTAAGCTGAAGTAAAGCTGATTATGGCATCACTCGTAGCTTGACTGGTCCTCTCAAATGTGATCTAGCTTTGGGGATACTGCTGAGGTATTGCATTTTATGAACCTGGGTTTACTGACATTTTCTCCCCCAAAATGGCCAGGATTTACCTTAGAGATTACTAACAAGCAGAGCCAGAAGGCTGCGGGTGGAAAATACTAAATATCATTAATTTATAGGTATATTAAAAATTTCTAAATAAGAGTTAATTTGTACAGACCGAAGCACAGCAAGCCACTTGGGTGAATTAATGTCAACAGTCTCTCTGAAAAGCATCCTCAAACATGGGAAACTTTTAGACACCTCTATCAAGAGAGCAGATATCTATTCAATCTTCTTGCTACCCCAGTAGAAATCAAAACAATAAATAGCCTTCCTATTATGTAGGAAATGACATTATTTAACCTGTCAATACATTTCAGCAATAAATCAAAAGGGGTTTTTGACACGTCTGGCTTTTGAGCTCCACTAAATGCTAAGATGTGATGGGAATCCCTGGGTGGATATCACACTCAAAGATTCAATATCTATTTCTTTAAGAATCAAACAACATACATTAAGCAATTATTTACTCAGATAATTTGTATGTATTTAGTATCCCTAAGTCACTGATCTTATTACAGATACAATCTGGTTTTCCCCTTTGAGAAGCAAAATAACGTTTTTTACTATTACGAATGTCAGGAAAAGCTTATTCTCAATCTCTCACGAATGTGACAGAGGGGAGGGAGATATCGCATGACACTGCTGAGCAGAAATATAAAAAGGGAAATGCATAATGTAGTTGTGGAACTCATGGCCGCTAGATGCTGCAGGACCAAGGGAATAAAAACCAATGAGAAATTAGTTAAAGAAAGGTCTGTTGGAGGCCATTAAATGGATCTCTAGCTTTCAGAATTCTAGCAGCTGGGGACACTGGATAATTCCAGACCAAGCAGCAGTGTAAGAAATAGGGCATTTGTTACTGGACACTTTGGAGGGAGGATATTAGGCTAGAAAGGGTCTTGCTGATCTATGTTGCATGTTTTTAAATGGTAGGAGAAATAAATGAGAAACTTATAAATGATTACTTGTATACAATTATTAACCCTCAGGAGACGCACTACCCAGACTTGCAGCTCTTCCATGCATGGGTGCTGCTGAGCAAGCCCCGATGCTATGGCTCAAGGGTGCTTGGCTGGGGCAGAAAGCAATGCGCGTTCAGCCCCGCTTCCACTCGGGGCATCCCGGCATACAGGTGCTTGCCAATCGCTCCAGCTTCCAAATGGGCTCGTTTTGGTGCCAGCTCAAAGCCGTTTCATAAGCAGTTCTTGTAAATGAACAGCAAAGCAAGAAACATCCGGAGCAATAACTCTTATTTAAGCATGGCCAGCAGAACTGGGAACAGCAAACCTAGCCAGGTGTCTGCATCCTCTTCAGCATGGATCAATAAAGAGCAAGGTGGGGTTTTTTTGTTTTTTTTTTTCCCTTCCTTCCTGACTCTGCCATGGGTGATGGGAGCAGAGCATTTTAAGAAAATGGATGATATTAAGGCCATTTTGTCATACTACCCATTTTAAAGTGTTCATGGCATGAAACTAACCCCACATTACTTGTTCTTCAGTAGTTCCTCTGCTCTGGATTCTTGTGGCGACTCTGGTGTCCCTAATCTACCTGCTTGCCCCCCACCTTGGGGGACCTGCAGAGATACAGTCTTTCTACAGCTGCATCCACCTCTCCTTTGATCCTATAGAGCTGATCCTCCAAACTGAGTAACTCCAGAAACACACCCACATCCCATGCATATAGATTTTAGGGTGATATAAAATGCATCTTTCCATTCCCACAGGGTTACATTGGCTTCCATATGCTTCACGTATGCCAAAATACCTCTTATCCCCTCCTGTTTTCTTCGAGCAGGAGCTACCTTCCTTTGCCATTTTAGCTGAGTAAACCTATAGGGACATGAACCACATACTCGCCCAATATTTCTTGGGGACAGTGTGACAGGGCTGCAGAAAGAATAGACTGAGGACATTTTTCCTCTGTTATTACAGTTCCTGTCTGCACTATGGGTCTTTATTGCACAATCCCCACTTGTTCTGCATTCAAATTGTCCCCACGGATATGGATGCAAATTCCACACATTAGTACACTGACAGGTATTTAATATAAACAGAGAAAGCCAAGTGAAGATTGAAATCTTCAATCCTTGAGACATCCATACAAGCAGTGAAACTGCTAACTGTTATAAATGCCTGTTGACAGTGCAGCTGAACTCCAGGTTCATAGCAGTAAAAAGGCAGGAATTTTATTGCTTCTCTGGTCTGAGAACACCCCAAAGGCAGCTTGTGATGGCACAGCTTGGCTAATATGGGTGAGAAAAAATTGGGGAGCCTGTGTTCCACCCAGCTGCTCTGGGCAGCTCTGGCTTGGGTCCTGTCTGCTGGCCCTGGGTTGGGGATGCCTACAGATCATGGTGCCAATTACTGACACAGGGTACCTGGAGATAATTTTACCTGCCCACTGATTGTCCTGAGCTCTGATGATGGAAGAAAATCAGTGTGGAAACCAACAATTAAGTAGCATGGAAAGATGCATTTCTTACCTCCATGCTGTTGGGAGCCAAATTGTGCCAGTTTTACACTTGCCCTCCTCAACCATGATATCTCTGCCTCCCTCTCCTAACCCTTACCTAGCAGTGTGCTTTTTGCTTGACCTGCTGTCTAATCAGAGACCGAACCTGCCCCTCGTTCTCTCAGTTTTCCCTCCCTTGAGAGCAGAGGAGAGGGTGAGTTTTGCTTTGGTGGTGCCTTTAGAGCAGCCAGGCTGTCCCGAGCTCCCGGGCGTAAGTGCAAGAGCTGCTGCAGTGCTGCAGGGGGCTGAGCACCCAGGTACCTGCAGGGAAGGCTGTTTGCCAGTGGGGACGATCTATCCAGCCTGCTGTCTCCTAGGCGTGGAAGACCTATTTTAGCTGTGAAACCCCAGAAGTGAGCAACACTCTTGTGGCCAAGCCCTCAGCTGCCAGCTTTGTGGGACTTGAGACCCTGAACTAACCTCCAGCTCTACAACTGCAGAGGTTGGACTGCTCTGCCAGGGCCTGTGCCGTAGCCAAATGAGTAATACCTGGTAAAGACAACAAGAGGGAGAGGCAGCTACAGTACAGAAAGTGTTTTGTCCATCAATTACCCTCAATTCTTCATCCAGAAAGATTAAAGACTGTTTGTTTGCAGTTATGTGTAATGTCATGCTCTGTTTGTCATCTTAATAGCTCTCCTGGGATCGTAAGACATGCCTAAATGCTACAGTGCCACCTTTCAGAAAACAGCCTACTAAAACTAATTAACAGTGGACCCTAGTTAACACATGCAAACTTGGCATTATTAGTCTAATTAAAAGGATTTTAACAATCTGAGTTCTCTTCTCTCTCTTCCTCACAGTTTCCAACATATGCAAGTCAAGTAAATTAAACCCATTAATCACCATTGGTGCAAATGGTATAGGTGCCTGTAGCACGGGCTCATCTCTGAAGGGAGACACTAACAGGCCTCATTATGTTTAATTTCTCTCCTTAGCAAAGGATAATAAATACAAATTGTAACATCACAATAAAATATTTAATTATTCACGAGTTTGGTAAGAAACATAATTAGCTTACTGGTATGTGTCTTCATTTGGGTGATAATGGATCCAATTTAGGAGCTTAACCATTTCTGGATAAAGGTTGAAAATGAGAGTTTTTCCAGGACTTTATTACTTAAATGTAAAGAGAATGAGCCCATTTCCACAATCTCCATTACTTCCCGTGGAGAAATCTGTGCAGATACTGCAGCCCATCAGCGTAACAAGGTGCCCCATGTACCTGGGGCTACCCTGCTTGTGAGTTTTGCAGAGATAAGGGAAACTGAGGGCTGATGGAGTTTCTAGAGGTGGTACTAGAGCAATCCCAAAGAACAAGATGTCAATATTTTAAGCTTGATATTGGTGGATTTTTAATTTGCTGCATAAAGGCTTTGCTTTGGGTTTTGCAGCTGATTTGAAATTCAGGAGCTTCCATTCAGCTACATGAAAAAAGACCCACATCACGTACGGTTTAGGCTATGTCCCATTTACAAAGCAGGGGGGACTGGATGGAGAGCAGGTTTACCCACCTCACCTCCCTCCCCCCAAGCCCATCGACATCCCTGGACATGAGCCTGGCTGTAAGAAAAACATCGCAGGAGCTGCTGGGGGACGGGCATGAGGCTTGCAGAGGCAGTGCTGCCGCAGCTCAGGGCTGCAGGAGTTAACCTGGAGCACCGCTTGGTGCAGGAGGCGACCATGCTGGCAATTTAGCGGCTGCTGTTTGCTTCTATGGAATCCTAATTTTATTTATTTTATGTGCTCCTTATTGCACGTATTTAGGTGACAGATGTGTACGTTCCTTAATCTCTTCCTCATTACCCTATGAAATTGTAGCTGCGTTTTGACAGCTTTCAGACAAAGATAAAAGAGGAGACGAAAACTTCAAACATATGGAAATTTGCAGAGACCCTGGGCTCACTCCTGGTGGGGAGATCACTGAGCACGTAGTCAGAGGAATTAGTTAAGGCTGGTGGCCTTTGAGTTCATGGTGTCTGAATGCAGATGCAAGGGAAAGCATTGCTCAAGCAGCCATGATCCCAGCTTTCGATCATGTATTATACAGGAGCGAAGGAAGCTTAGGAGTGGATTAATGCTCTGAACAGACTAATTCAAAATTGTATTTCCAATGCACTTGCCACGCACCTCAGCACTGTAACCTTTGCTTAAGGAAAAAAAAAGCCACCAGGAAACACTAGGATGTCTCAGCACCTGTGTGATGCAAATTGTACGATTCAAGCTTACTTTGTAAGGTAATTAACAGTGGGGAGATTGATTGGTTTGGCAGAATATAGTGTCTTACCATAAAGGGAGAGGGAGCTTTATACCAAAATTAAGAACAAGGTGCTGTATTTTTGCTCAGTTTGACTTATTTTGCATTATTTGCCAAACCTATTTTGCTTACCTTATCATGATGTCCCCTTCACTGTTTCCCATTTCTGAATAGATTTTCAAAGAATCCCCTAAAAAATTAATTATATTGTCTTTCTAAAGAAGGCATTCGAATTAGTGCAAGAGAGTGTGAATATAAATTTGCAATCAACATTATAAATGCAGTGTGAGTGTTATTTCTTCCTCCACTAATTCTTCTGAGCAAGATTTACTGTCTCGGTGAGGTTTTTTTAAATAAATTAAATATATCATGAACTAGATAGTTGTTCACATGGAGCTAGAGCTGGAAAGGCTCATTAATCACTAGTTTAAATCCCAGAGTATCCAGTCATCCTAATTAATGATTCAGTGCTGAACTTTACTCCAGCAGTGGCAGCAGAACCAAGCTATTACCCACCTTGGCTGATAGGAACTGAGCAAGTCAGAGGGAAGGGAACAGCCCTTTGGGCTGGTGAGGCAGAGCTGCTGCTACTCAGGCAGTTCCGTACCAACCCGCACCCGCCGTGTGGGCAGCGCCGCTGGCCATCGGTGCCCAAGGCAACTGCTCCCACTGCCTAGTAGCCCCATTCGCAACATTTGGCTGGGGTAGGGTTGAAATCGCAGCCTTGCAGGACAGGTATGGGGTGGAATATCACAGGGTAACACTGCACCTCCCTGGGGCCAACTGCATCCAGTCATAGAATCATGGAATCGTTTAGGTTGGAAAAGACCTTTAAGATCATCAAGTCCAACCGTTACCCTAACCCTGCCATCCCACCACTAAACCATGTCCCTAAGCACCTCATCTGCCCGTCTTTTAAATACCTCCAGGGATGGGGACTTGACCACTTCCTTGGGCAGCCCATTCCAGAGCCTGACAACCCTTTCTGTGAAGAAGTTTTTCCTAATGTCCAACCTAAACCTGCCCTGGAGCAACTTCAGACCATTTTGCCTCATCCTATCACCCGTTACCAGGGAGAAGAAGCCAACCCCCACCTTGCTACAGCCTCCTGTCAGGCAGTTATAGAGGGCGATAAGGTCTCTCCTCAGCCTCCTCCCCAGACAGCAGTGAGCTCCCAAATACGGGGTAAGATGGAGCCAGAGGTTTAAAATGATCCTGCAGACTAGGCTAGGGCACCCGCAGGTCATACCTGTCTCCAGCAGCTGCTCCAGTGACTATTTAGGTAAAATGGGACATATTTATGGGGGATGAGGGTTTCTAGCCCCCTGGATTCCTGGTAACCCACTGGCTAAGGTGCTCCTTTTGGAAAAGATGCAGGACCCCAGGAAGGGGAGTATTTTGAAGGTATTTTTGAGGTCTCCTCTGAATCCTGTCTAGGGTCCTGACACCATGCATAGGAACAGAGCAGCCTTTGTGCAAGCCAGTGCATAATTAAAGGCTGCAGAATTGAAACTCGTTCTTGTAATAGGAAAATCATAAATCATAATCCTATTATTCAAACGAATTTACTTGCTCTTTAGGGCTACATTAGTTCTGTATTTCATTTATCTGTGTTTCTAAGCCAAATAATTCACACTATTTCCGTGCTTTTTTTCTGTAATATTTTAGCATGTAAATGCTTTGCATTCCTCACAGATGCCAAGGAAAGGACATTGTCTTTTGCTTTTGTTGTAGGTGCTTTGTTTGTTATATATTGGCAGGAAACTCCACTAGGAAAGTGTTTCATCATGCCTTGGAGAACAAGAGACTCGCTCAGGACCTAGATTAGCAAAGCAACAAATTACAAACTTCCTTGCCTTGCTACAGTCCTGCTGCCTGGAAGTCAATTAATTGGGTGGTTTTGAAGGGTTGAACTCTGTTGACTTCAGAGTCAGTAGGTCTTATGTTTCTTTTTTGGTTTTGTTACAGGCAAATTCTTACAGGACAAAGTTAGCTTGAACATAGCCTTAATGCATGGAAAATCTGCAGAGAATGGGTTTTGCAGTTGCGTCATTGCTTTGGACTTAAAGTTTTTGTCAGCTGTTGTTATAATTAACTTAACCATGAGATCTCTTAGGGCTCTACTCCCCTAATTCTTAACTCAGAATCAGGGCCTTTGCAGCAGCAAATAATTTTCATTCTTGTTGATTTTTAGCCTGGCTAGTGGGAGCTGGGAAATTTTAGCATATGTAATTTGAATTATTTCATGAAACATTTAACAAGGGCCTGTTTCATTCTTCACTAAGGCAAGTTGATATAAGAAGGATGATGTTATGGTTAATGTAAATCATAATTATTACCAGGTGCATCACTGAACTGGGAAATTGTGCTAAAAATGTAAGTTTTGCTCCATTTCATATTGAAAAATTACTTTGCAGCCTGACAGCCATTAATCTCCATTACAGGAATGTTATTCTTTATTTTGGTAAATTACAGTGCTAAGAGATAACAAGGCATAAATTATCAGGCCACAGGAGTCCACTTCACTGAGCTAAGCTGGGCTCAAACAACCCCTGATGGTGAGAAGAACCGAGCAACCTACACCCCGTACCCCCAACTCAGTGCTGTCCACCCTGGGGGGTACTTCACATCCCCACATAGCCAAGCCTTCAGCAGCTCCGGTCCCTGAAACTTCTCTTCTAGACGTATCTAAAATAGATTGTTGTAACACTGCTCAGCATCTTCATAGCTCCCACAAGGCTGTGCCCTGGAGAGATTTGTGGGATGGGCACTCTTCATCTGTTGGCATTGCTAAATCCTCTCTAAACACAGCTTTTCTCATAAAACAGGGCTTCGGGAAGAGTTCCCTTTTTATCCAGCAGCTTCATTCTTAAAAGCAGGATGGGATATCTGTGTTTGGTATCCTACGCTGAAAGGGGGGTGATGCAAAAATGTATCATTTTACTTATCCTCAGGGGATGAATTGGCTATTCCAAGGCAGAAGTTTGAGGTATTTTCTGACTTCCAGTAAAGCTTTTCCAGAAGTGCGTAGCTCTGTGTTGGGCTTGATGGAAGAGGAAGTGCCATGGCAAGCAGGACTTGAACAGTCTCTCCTTCTAACAGGGAGAGCACTCGTCCAAAGGAATATTTATTATAAAATACCTAAACTTCCTCAGAGCAGGTCGCTGCTCTTCTCAGTTTATACCATAACAACATCAGAGGTATAGGGTCCTGGTAGGTTTTGCTTTATAAGCAGAAGAAGCAACTAAACAGGAGTTCCCTACTGCTGAATTATTCAATAAAAGGGTGTGTTTTTTGAGATGATTCTCCACTAGGCTTTTCATGTGCTTCCAGTGAAGTAGTTTTGGTTGGTCCTGCTTGATTTACTGTGAAGCCAGCTTCCAGGCTACTGACTCCACGATTGGTATGAAATTCAGAATACTCTTTACTTTTGATAGATATATCTTTCTGCATATAAATGATACCTCTTCTCTTCCTCTCAAACATTTTTGGCAGCTATTCCAAATCAGTGTAATCATTGTAACTCTTCACATTAATGATTTAAAAACCATCATAGGACTGTTCATCAGCACACCATCACCTGCCATGCAAAGCTGAAGTCTAAGGAGGTGAATCTCAGGTGCTCTCTATGAAGTGCTTGTATCTCCCATTTTGTTGGAGCTCAGCTCCTTATACTCAAATCACTGTCCAAAAGACCCGAGGGCCCCTCCAAAGCTTTTGATTGATTGTGCAAGCAATACTTCTCAGAGGACTCTTTATTAAATCCACCCTCACATTTGTTCTGCACACTTCATCTTTGGCAACTGCCCAAGATGGGATGAAGAGTTTTGACAACATAACTGAGGATTAGACCCAGAGAGAAGTCTGTCTGCCTTTAGTGACCATTTTTAATTTTCATTATGTCATCCTTAGGCTGCCGGGGAAAGGGGCTGGAGTGGACATGTCTGCGTCTTGCCATCTCTGGTCTCTTCACTTTCAAAAAGCAATACTGAAAGCATTAGAAGTGCACAGCGAAGCTGAAGTGTAGCCTGTGAAAATGATGATAACAGCAAATGGGAAACCATTTAATACTAGATGTGTTGGTTAGCTTGGCAGCACTGTGAGAGTTTTGCTAAACCTGAAATGTATGCCTTGATAGTGCAGAATCGGCAGAAAAGACCCAAGCCAGCTTAATCGCCATGCATGCGTTTGAAGAAATTGCAGCAACAGATGCAAGACATGTTGCACTTCAGGGTTTGCTAGAAGCACGTGAAAATAATACTGAGCTGCCCTTTACCTAAGCAAGGCAAGGCGTGAAATTAAATAGCTTTCCCTAAAGTTGGTGACTCAGCCCAAATGGTGCTCACAGGCTCATTGGTAACTTACCTGATCAAATTTGATTTGCATAGGGATGCAATTATGTGCAGCTACCTTCACATTATTGCTAAAAAATTATTGGCATTTTCCATACTTTAGCATCTGGCACGTTATTGTATAGAGGGTTTATTTCTCCTGGAAAAATGTTGAACTGAAAGGGGGTTTAGTAAGACCGTTACCATTTGATAGCATGGAATACTGCACCACAAACATTTCTCTATGTGCCATTTTCTGGGCTCTTAAAAGAAATCTAGCGTCTCAGCCAGAAAGAACAGATGTGAGAAAATTGTGAGATGGTTGCCAAGCATTATGAATTAACTCTGCTGGTCAGATGTTCAACACCCCCAGTTGATTGTGTGCTAATCTAAGAGTAGAGTAAATCAATCATTATCCAGGCTCAGGGTATCTAGGTAGACCATAGGAAGCCTCTTGATTAATACGCACACCCTCACCTAGATGATGGTTAGCTCTGCAGTTCATGGTTAAACTGAAGGCAGAAAGAATTGCTTTTTAATAACCTTGATAATAACCCTTCTGATAGCTCCATTTAGGCATCATTACTGAATAATAGCCTGTGCATGTCATCAAGTCACTCTGACATTAGAACAGAAAATACACAAATATCCTGGTCATGCCACTGATCAGAACGAGACAAATCCTCTTCTGGGGCAAATTAACATAGTTCCCTTGATATTAACAGAATGGAGTAGAATTCCTAAAGAGGCACCGAACCAAAATGATGCTTAAAATTTCGTTGCAGTTTGTATAAGATTCTATACGTATAAGATTCTGAAAAAAGCCTTAACTGCCTCTTTGCTGTCATTCTGGCATTGGGCAGCATCTTAACATCGTGCTCAGTGGATTTGTGATAGACTGGAAGCTGCGGGGTGATGCAGGTGGGTGGACACCACAGCCCGCAGGGGCCTGAGCCATTGCAGACCACAGAGGTGTGGGGAGATGATCAGGGCTGTCACAGGGTGGGGAACCAAAACTGTGGATCTCAAAGGTGTACAGCCATTTATCCCAGCCGCTGTTGCGGCAAAGGAAAGCAAGTGTGGGAAGACTGTTGGTACTCGCACACAGAGAAAAACAAACATGGAATATTCCTGCACCCCTCAGAACACCTTATAAGAGGAAGATGTGCTCATTACCGGAATGTGCTACAGTCAGCTCAGCAGTGCCAGCATCGGTAAAACCACAGTTAATTATGGCAACTGCTTATTATCTGGTCCATGACATCCTGCATCTGAGCCTGTTCCCAACACTTGAATAGCTCCACTGATAAAAGTGGGAGCAAGACTGTGTCCAGCATGATGTAGCTGATACTTTTTGCACAGTTAGCATAACTTCAGCCACGCATGGCATGTGAAATACCCATTTCATGGAGGCTTTTGTTTATTTTTTCCTCCATTGAACCAACTACTAGCTAATAATTTGGTATAAAATAACAGAATATGACATTATTAGATCTGATCCATGCAAACCTTTTATGTATAACAGCCTTGTAGGATTAACAAACAAATCTAAGAGCAAAACTGGCATTAATGAAAGCGAAAGGGAAGGCAAATAATGTCACCCACATTCAAGGCAGTGTTAAATGATGTCATTTTTTATTTAAATTTCCAGCTCTGATGACATGAAGCTACGAGGAATCTTCATTCCATATAGTAAGCAAAGAGAACTCAAATTATACAGTCACATTATTGGCTGTTTCAGGTCAAGTTAACCCTACATGGTCCCTGTCAAAGCCCCCTCCTTTTTCTCTTTGTGTTAATACTGCATTTACTGTGGTATCAGCTCTGTGCACCCATTCCCCTGGATGGCCCCAGTATGAAGCATTTACTGGCTGGGCGGAGAGGCAAGACCTGGATAAAGAGCACAAATCAGTGAGAGGAGATGAGAATGAAGAAGCAAATGTCACTTGCCAGGTATGTGGATGTGACAGCAGCTTGAAGAAAGCCAGCTCAGAAGACAGAGCTGCAAGAGGTCCCACAGGGCTCTGCAGGAAGGTGTGATAAACCGTGTCATTCATCATCGTGCACTGCTATGTCCCAGGGATGGTTTGTCCTCATCCCTCCTGAGTCATAAACCATTGTCTGTTTGTTTTGCTGCTTTGAAATTAATATCAGCCATCGATCCTAAAGGGCTTTTCCAAGGAGGTCAGTATTGTCCCCCAGTTCCAAATGGGCAAGCTGAGGGAGGAGGAGGAGGAACCACGATGTGTCGAGGTTGCTCAGCACCTGCAAACCAAGACCTTTCTCTTGGGTGTCTTGTACATCGATGGACCGCTCTGTCCTGCAGCAAAAAATGGGCAACAGACAGCAAACAAAGTCAAGGAGGTGGTGATGGAAAGAGAAAATATTCAAATCACTTTGCCTCTTTCAGATGTATTTAGAGCAATAGAGATTTTTTCCCGATTTAGGAAATGAAAGATATATTTGCTCTAAGTTTTGTCCCCTGAGTTGTTCCTCACAGACATGCTGTAAAGCTAAGATGACAAAGCAATACTGCAGTAGAACCTGACTTTTTGAAGGGGAATTTGAAAGAGCATTTGCGGGGTAAACATTTCTTGTTGTCCTCATTCAGAGAGCTCAGGCTCTGTTAGGGAATTTTTCTTGAGCTTCTCAGACCTTCACAACTTGCTGTAGCCTGGTGCTTTGCGAATGCCAGTGAAAAACTCCCTAAAGAATCAAATGCCAGCCTAGCTAAATCAGAGGTATAAACTGAAAAGTGCCTATAAATCACAGCATGCTTTCATCGCTCCATTCATATGTGAACAATATGTTAGAGCCCCTATATTAAGCAATGGAGCTGCGCCGAACAGCGCCGTGGACAATTCTGTATTAGCTGCCAAGAAAATATGATTTATCCGAAAACTTTGCATACAGAAAAACTTACACTGACTCCCAGGTGGGTGGCGTTTTCCCCCACCCCTCCCACTTATGGCAGAAAGGAATATTTTGAGCTGACAAGCCAATTAGATGTCAATTAGCTGACTGATGCACTCAATGCTAAACACCAGGCAGCCAAACAAATTGTCACAGTCCTGGAACCAGGAGTTGAGTTTTAGCTCACACCTTCCCGCCTGGCTTCTTTTTAAGTGGGTGTGAGGATTCATCCAGGAGTAGGAACAAATTTTGGTAAAGAGGGGGCCCCCTGGGTTTTGCACTTGCACTCACCCCTCAGCCTTGTGTTTGCTTCTTTTTAAGTTTTACTTTGCCAAACTTCGGAACCCATGGTAGGAAGAGTGACTATGATTCCAGCATAAAATCATCACTGCTTACTGGGTTGGGGATTTTTGTTCTATTTCCATTACCTCTAATAATCCTTCTTTACAATTACATTTATTCCCACTTTTGAGGCAAACTGACACCCTTAGTTTGCTGTAAAAAATAAGGAACTTTTGTTTTTAAATAGAGTACCTTGAGTTCTTTATTTGTCTTCTCCTTCTGTGAATATGTAGCACGCGGTCAGATCTCCTTCTTACGCACTGGTTATACGCTACGGATTTCTCACTCTCTAGATCAATGGCTGTTTATTCAGTTACACTGTGGAAGGAAAAGGGATGCAAACCTGCTAATATTAGTATCATAGGACCTAAATATACCCCTTTCTTGCTTTCTCTCTCAATGGAAGCTGACTTCTAATTTCATGCCTTCAGAAAGCCATGTGATACCCATTTGTCTGTATGTTGGCATTGTTCAATAGCTGAAATAGTTTTTCTCCTTCTCTAGGACTTGTTCCCCTTATATGATGAGGTTTAAAATTTTCCAGTGGTTTAAATCAGTATTTGCTGCAGTAATATGTATTTTTTTCACATTTCCTTAAGTTTCTCTTTAAAGGTAAAGACAAAAATTAATCCTTCTCAACAGAGAGTGGGTCTCTTCTCTCATTTATTAGTGCGATGGTTTTCAGGTGCTGATGAAGGACAGTTAATCTTGAAGGACAAGAATATGACAGGAGAGGGAGATTCTCATTCCACAACCGGATTCCATGGTCATGTCCCTGGACCTGTGCCTCAGCTTTCCCTCCATTTCTGTGGTGTTTGATCGGCTCTTTAGCAAAGCAGCTGCCTAATGCCTACAGTAACTGTGTATCCTGACAGGGCACATGGGAGCTTGGGGGGACATCATTAATTTCTCTTTCTGATGGATGCTTGGAAGCACTTCTTGGATATAACTGCAAGCCAGCAGGAAGAACTGCCTGGCGGTTCAGCACGGAGCGGTTAATGAGGGTGTTGTGCACAAGTGGAGGAGTCTTTGACATAGTTTGAGTGGGATGTTGTTTTCTGTTGGAGTGGAGTGTCATTTTTATTTGAAGAGCAATGCAGGTTGGAGAGGATCTGAAGTAGGAGCACACTTGATTTTCTGGGCTGAGCATGATGCGCGATGCATTCATTGCTTTCTGTCACCATTTGTATACAAACCTGCCCACTTCTAATTTCCACCTTAAAGTGTCAGGTATGGAACTCTTCTGTCTGAGAAGGCAGTGGGACCCCAAACCTGCCTGCACTGGTGTTGCAGGGAAGCACAGGAGGTAGGAATGTGCTGCACCTGGACAGTGAAAGCAGGGAGAAAAGGAGCTATCGTGCATGCAGGATGTTCTCCTCCTTTTCCAGCTGTGACATGATGTAAAGCAAACATAATGCAGGGTGCTCAGGATGAATAATTTAGGGGAAAACAAGGAGCATAAAATTGGTGAGCTGTGAATATGCAGCCAAGACAGCAACTTGAAGCTGTGTCTATGCATCGTTTTCAAGGCAATATTGGATTTTAAACTCGTATCTCCAGATGTTAATCCTTAATGGGAGCAAAACTGGAGCTTGGCTTCCACAACTCAATTTGTAAAATAGCAGCCACATGTTCCCTTCATCCTCCCATTGTTTTTATCACATAAAATGCAAAATTTCAATTCCCCTCTTTAATTTTTCTCCCATACGGTCTTCCCATTTGAAAGAGTTATCATCCAAAAACCCATTAAGCAATGTTTTTGTCTCTTATTACAGGAATATGGAGTTTTACTGCAAAGGGTTACAATTGCAGAGAGTTAAGCTAGCCTCTCACTCTGTGCCAATTCATTCTGAGTCCAAATTATTGATCTGTTTTGACTTCTGGAGGCCAGATCCTTACCTGATAGGGACTAGTCCAACTCAGTGCACAGTCAGGCTGCCATGGTACGTGCCTGCTATCCATGCATTCTACCTTGCAGCTGTGGGCAGCAGAAGATAACTGTCCTACTTGTAGTCATTACAGCTGATTTTGCATACAGTCAGCTGCACAAAGTGAAAATCCCTTTTTACTTCCATGCTTCCATTTTTGAATGAGGACAATGTACAATGAGAGATGAGCGCTAACAAATATACAGGTTAGCCCCACAAGGAGGAATACCTAACACTCAGCCCCTCACTTATTTGTGTGTATCTGGGAGAAAATTGCTTCTCTGTTGCAGTGGCAGCTGTTGAATTGGAGGGAAAGATGATTAAAAAAAAAAAGTGGTACGCAAGAAATTTGGAGGGGATGGACAAAGCCATGCAGCGTTCAAGGGGAAATGATTCAGAATCGATCCACAGCCTCAAGCTTTGGGGCTGCAGTGAAAAGCAGTTGGTAAGGAAGAAACTGGTAAATAGTTAATACATTTTCCCTCTGAGCGGCTGACAATATCAGTGACAGGATAACAGCAGCGTGACGGGAGCTTTGCCGTATGTGAAGTTGCTGGCTCACCACAGCATGGCGCGCTGCTCGTCGTGTGCAGACGGGACAGCTGCTCTGGTTGGAGGGGAGGCAGAAACCTCCCGCTCCCATCCTTTGGGTTTGGGTTTCCTTTAAGATCTGCCTTCCCCCAGTTCCTCCAGGGCCCAAGGAAACTACAGGGAAAACAGAGCGAGGCACATCTGGAGCGATGCAGCAGCTGGGAAATGCTTCATGCTGGGGGATGGTGGTATCGTGCGGATGGCTCTGACCTTTTCAATATTCCAGATTTTGATTGATTGGCCATTTCCCCTCTTTCCCAGGCTGTAAACAGGGGAGCAGTGAAATAGGTGGCCAAAATAAACACAGAGTTACATAGGCTAAGGCAAATTTATATTGAATTTATGAGAAATAAAATTTTACTACCTCATTCCATCCATAAAAATTATAAAGAGAAAAGAAAGTGACATAAAATCAATCCATTTCCATGACAAAGCTCATTATGAGAAGAGAAAATATAGTCCCATATTAACTTGTTCTCATTACTGTTCTAAGATTTATCATGTCAGGTGCACTGTGCAAGGGAGGAAAGGAAAACCTTCCTTGCCCTTACCGTAAAAAAATCAAACAGACAAAATAAGCCAAATTATCCTCATCATGTCCAGTAAGTATAGATTTTGCCAGGAGTCAGAAGGGGCATGATTGGCTCAAAAGGCATGACTTTGAGGAGCCCTTCCAGGCCAGATGCCCTGGGGCAGGACAGGTAGCCCTGCTCCGGCTGTCGCTACCAAACCCACTTTTCCCCCGGCGTCGGTGAAAATTGGCACCCTGCAAGGAAGGCGCTACTTGAGGGCTTGACAAGATGAAGGAAACCACTTTGAGCCTATAACATCATACCTCTTCCAAAGGGCGGCAGGAAGGGTGTCACAGCTGTTAAAATGCATCAAGTCTTTTAATACTAATGAATGGGTAACGTTAAAGCAGATAATGTGTTTCCTTTTTTGCACTACTGCATTTTTTCTGAAATGCTCGTTGAATGTAGTGGTTACCTGTTTTCTAGCAATTTACTGTAAATGTAGAAGTTGGGAAGCTATAGAGGGCCATAGATCTCTCAAGGATGCTAATTATTTGGCTTGCAAATGTCCTAGAAAAGTTTTAATTGGAGGAGCTGCTTGGCAAAGCACAGAACTTCGTGGCTCCAGCTAAAACCCTGGCCTTGCTCCCATCGAAGTACTCACAGACAGGTAGGATCTTGATTGAAACAGCCATGAAACGATGTGCAAACAAGGTTCTTCACACTGCTGGTTTTTACCAGCCCAGACTCCCACACAGGAGTAACAGGGTAGCCCAAGCGCCCCTTCAACAAGCTGAGTCCAAATACATCATGGACCAAGATCCTATGGATTGTTTATCAGGGGTGGATGAGTTCGGACTGGTCCTTCCAATATGTTTCCAGTAGCCTGTTAGGAAAGAGCCATCTTCCTTCCGGAGGAGCAGGTCTATGGGGACAAGCAGCTGAGGTGGAAAGGCTGATGCACTCCGTGCCTCTGAACTTCAGCTAAACTTCACCACCCACTGATGTGGCATCAGGCACCCATGTAATAGGTTGGAAAGCTTGGGTGGGTAAGCCTTTCTTGTCCCAAAAGCCCAGCAAAGAAGTCATCTGCTCCAGCCAACAGGCAGAGCAAGGGGCTGCTGTAGCTGTAATGCGGAGTGTCTTGTAATACCACTTGGTTGGTGGAGAGCAGGATTTGGAGTAGGAGACAGCTGATGGAAAAATAAGAGCAGACCTGAGCTGCTCAGAGCCAGGAAATGGAATTGCCACACTCAGGCCAGCCCCAAGGTCAGTTATTTTGTCTGGCGGCTGTATTTTACCTGCAGTGCTCATTCTCAGCTCAGTTTAAGCCTGAGAAGTCCAAACTTCTCTGCAGATGGACTCATTGCTGCATTTGCAATGCAAGTCCACAGCCCTGGCTCTGAGGGGCCATTGAGAGTCTGGTCTCATCCTTGCATGCATTGCTCCTCGTGTCCTGCTGAACAGATGCAGTTCATTTTGGAGCCAACATCTGGGGCTGTCAGAGTACATAACTGGTGCTGATTTGTAATGCAAGCTGAATACTCTGACCTTTTTGGTGCATTCATAGGAGATGATAGTCTGTATGAACTATATAGATAAACTAGCTAGTGTGTGGTATGTGTGTTTGTTTGCAAGGATGACAAGGAAAAAGTAAATACACAAAATGGACCTTGCCAAATTTGGCCAATGTAAAACCTCACCAGCCAGCTGAAGAAGGGAAGAGATGACAGATAAATGGAGGGTATAATGCCCTGATAAACACAGGCTTTTCCTTGAATCTGGATTACAGATGCTGCTTCTCAATTCAGTCAGCCTCCTCCTTACTCATGCAAATAATGTTCCCAGCCCTCTCCCCTGACCTGCAGAGGATAGCACAGGAGTACTGTGGTGCTGTGAAGTATCAGATGGTTGCCTTCATCCTTCCAAAATCTGGGAGGGCAATGTGAAGTATCACTGAGGCTGGGACAAAGGGAACCATGTCCCGGATATCTGTACTTCATAGCGAATTATAGGTTTTCCCTAGGCTCCACCAAAGGTTTGCCCCATTACAGAGATTAAGAATCTAGGTCAAAATCTTCCAGACACCTTTAGCATAGAGGACAACAATCTTGTGGTTTTTCTGGAGGCATCGTGGGAACAGTCACATGAGGGCATCCTGGGTTCCCGAATTCCTGGGAGAGGAGGGCTGCAGCAATCCCTGGGGCCGGTTTCTCCTGAGAGCTCAAGGGGTGAAACACCTCCCAGGGCTGCACCAGAAAGGTTTCACCGTCTGTACCTCTCCCGCCGTGTCCTCTGCAGATCTGGCTTTCAGCAATGAGCAGTCTAACCGATTATTGCAATGGCCTTGAGATCCATGAGTAAAAGTCAGAAGTAAAAAGATTTCTCCTTACAAAGCTTGCTCAGAAAACTTGAATTTTAAATGAGTAATTCCTTCAATGGTGGGACTAAAAAAAGCTGATTTCTTACAGTTTTGTACTCTGTAGTTTGATTTTCTGGTAGCCAAGAAGGGGCAGACTCCAGGTGAATATTTTCCTGGATTTGGGGGTGCTGATAACATCTTTCCTCATGTGGACTTTTCCATGGCTGGCTGGGGATGAGGTCTGATTGCAGCCTTTCCACCAGCAGGCATAGCAGCGCTTGTTTTTGTGACAGCCAAAGGATCCCAGTTGCCTTTGAAACTGCTATTCCCTTTCAAATTTGGTGCAGGCGGCCCCACGGATTCAAAATTACTCGGGGAGAACAGACATAGACTCATAGTGGTCCATGGAGTATAATTGTGTGAACCTCACTTGCTTGGGAAAATAGGCTAAAAAATAATAAAATGCAGAAGCCTTGTTATTATCACAGCTGAACAGTCCTTTCTGACATATTCTATTAAGT
This sequence comes from Gorsachius magnificus, assembly GCA_034008185.1. Classification (NCBI taxonomy): domain Eukaryota; kingdom Metazoa; phylum Chordata; class Aves; order Pelecaniformes; family Ardeidae; genus Gorsachius; species Gorsachius magnificus. The sequence continues at coordinate 7,031,663 of CM067090.1, forward strand.
TGCTTCTGTTTCACTCAGTTTTTGCATTACTGGCTCTCCTTTCCATGAATGACCTTTTCCATGCCAGGCTTTGTAAAACTATTGCCATTCTTCATTTAGAAATTTGCTAAAGTGTGTTTGCAGAAACCACAGATTTTTTTCTGATGAATCTTTCCTTTTGGGGGAAAGGAACAAAGAATTATGTTGCCGACCTTTCTTTGTATTTAACAGGATTTTTTGCAAGTTGAAAATCATACCGTTGATTCCAAGTAGGAATAGTTCTTCCTGTTCTGCATCAGTGTGTTTATTCGACTGTTTCTTAAGTATGTCTGTAATGGAATTTATAGCACAACATGTTTTGTGGGGAAACCTCACGTTCTCGTTCCACATGAAACATAACTGAGAAACTGAAAGAATACTACTAAAACATTCAAGGAGACAGGGATAGGTTAATAGAGTGAAGCACTTGGTGTCCTATATTTTGATGACAGAGAACAAAATCTATCATTTCTTAAGCCATATTTCAGTTGTTTTTCAGCTTTTGGGGTGTACTCAGGGCTTCCTATCTCGTGCACAGCACCGCCATCTCCCCACAGAGCAGGAAGGGAGCAGGGCTCCGACGGCCAGCAGGGATGAATTAATTGAATGTTTTGCTGCTGGATTGCATTGCGCCCTGACGGGTGTCCACACCACCACGGCTTTATGAGAGAACAGGAGGTAAATAAGATTTAGCTTGACCTCCCCAACTGTATGAAAGGTTTGTTCGATGGCTGCATGCACACAAAATACTTGTTCCATGCAGTCTCATTGCCTGCTCTAGCAGTGTTACTTATTGCTTAGGTCATGAGGACTTTGTTGGTGTAGGATGTTATCTGCTGCACGAAAAAGCTACAAAACATTCACCCTTATCACTACACTGGTTATTCCAGCCGTGCTGTTGCTTATCCGAGACACGTTACCGTTGCATTGTAGGACCTAAGCCTTGGTAATATATAACATCACCTGGTGCACTGAGCAATGATGCTGATTAGCGATCTGTGATCCTATCGTATGTGCTAAAGGTAGATGAATGAAATCACGCAACTCCAAAGAGCTCATCCAGAGGCTCCTGTTCAGCCAAGCACATCCCTTTTGTGCGCCTGTCAGAGGTCTACAAGAGCAAAGCTACGGATTAGTGACTTTGGTCTTTCTGAGATGTCATGTTATAGATCTAGCGAGGAGCTCATGCCCAATTACAATTTGCTTCCTTCTTTAAAACCTGGCTCCTGGAAGTCTCCCCAGTTACATCTTGTGCTGTGATCATGCCAACCGTCTCAGGGATTCACCGCTCCTGATAGCTGTGCACGGGGTTTGGAAAGATCGCTGGCTGTCCCCGTAAATCACCGCTTTCCATTCTGTCTGGCTCTATCCATAATGGGTTTTCATTCTCTCAGCATCTGGCTCGCGTCTCACAGCACTGAGCAGACATCTGAGCTGGGGGACCCTGAGGCATCGTGTTCAGCTATTCAACCCAATATTCTGCTGTTAAATGTCTTTAGGAGAGGAATACCTTGTGCTACAGCCCTCTCCCATGCCACGATTCCCACCGATTGTCAGGGCTGACTTGCAAAGCTGCCGTTGTTGGTGCTACAATTAATTGAGGACTTCTCAGCCAAGGAGCAGGGAAGTGGCACCGAGAAGCCCCGTTAACTTCAGCAGCACGTAGGTGCACAGAAGGACCAGCTCAGCCTGGGCTGCCAAGACTCCCAGCTGATTCGAAACAAATCTCTTTTGTTCTCACTCTTTGTTTCATGCAGTAAATAAAAAGGAATCCCCCAAGGACCAGAGCGTTTAGGCTTAGCGTATTTTTGTTTGTTCAGAGCATATCAGTCTGTTGTTCTTCCTGGCTAATCAGATAGAGCGGAAGCTAAAACAATCTCAATTTGTTGTTCCATTTTATTCTATACATAATCACTGCTTCTCGTTTGCCTCTAAATAGCTGCATAAATACACATTAAATGCAGTGACATCTCTTTTGGGACTCACTCCAGTGTTTCCTGGTTATTTTCTCTCTTTGAAAGAGATTAGGTTCTCACATACTGCCATGTTTCTTGTAAAATCCTCTGTATTGTGCACATGGAGGGATGGGTAGTATAATTCTGGACCCATTCTTGTGCCCTGCAGGCATAAGGGTTTTAGTGACACTAAATGAATGCGTAAGAATAACATGTGCCCACATACCATGTGTGAAAGCAGGAAAAAGCTCTCAGTCTGGGCAGCCATGAAGGTTATTTTGGACTGACACTTCTTGCACCGTTCCCTCTTCTCTCAGCTTTCTGTCCTCCCACTCTGTCTCTGACTCTCAAGCTCCTGTCCCAGCCTGCATGGATCACCTTGTTGTTCCTGCAGAGGGGCCGGGTCCTCTTTTGGTCTGGTTTCCATTACCCAGCAGATACGTGCTGTCACTTTTGGCTTTTCAAAGAGCCTTGCTGCTCATCACAAGTCTAATGTGTGGTTATTAGCACTTTAGGCTTTAAAGATTGAGGTAGATACAGGTGTCAGAATCTGAATTTCTGGCTGGCCAATAACTGTCCTTCCAGTACAAAAAGAGACATTTGATGTCTCTGCCAGTTCTAGAAAACCGTGAGCACTCTGCAGAATTCATAAATTAATTTTGGCCATCTTCCTGTGCTTTCTGAATTTGTTTCCCAGAGATGAGCAAGAGGAGGAAAGTTCCCAGCACCTGAAGAGAGTGGCTTTCAAGTTCACCCCTTCGGTAGCTGCACAGCATAGTTCCCAGAGCAGCAGTGACTTTGGGTGGCCACCTCCCTTGGGGGCTGCTACATCTGGCCAACTGAGAGCAGGAAGAGGCCAAGCCCATGTCTGTTCTCAGCCTACCACACAGTCACATCGCTCATTTTAGCCCTCGTTTCAGTTTTTTCATTTTAGCTGGAGAATCAGGAGAGGAGCCTTGTCAGTTTAAGCCAACCCATAGGCAGGTTTTTGCAGTATGGCATAATGAGAACTGCTATACATTTTTTCCAGAGAGACTGTAGTTAACTAAAAATATTTATTGCAGATTAACTATTTCACTCTAGTAGTGAGGCATGCACCCAAAACATATGCATATAGTGGGAGATGCGCATATGAACATACATACGTGCACACACAGGCATGCACATTTACTCTGGCCCTCTTCATTTAGGAAGATGATCCCAGCTATTTGGTGAAGCACTGGGACAAGTCCTGAGGGTGAACACAGTTCTGCCTGAGAGAAACTTATAACTGAGGTCCTATAACACAAATGAAGTTGAAGCCCAGTTCCTGGCATTTTGCATCCTTTTGTATTCCACGGGCTTCCTACATCTACGCAACAATTTGTCACGGCCGGTTACGCTGGCACATCATGTTCAATATATTTCTGAGATACAAAATGAGAGATGATCAGAGAAGTTCTGAAATATCCGAAACAGGAAAACTATGAGCTTAATTGCAGCATTAAGCCTGAGCGTGGCACCAAGCGGGAACTGGAAGAGCTCTGCTCCAGGGGAAGCATCTGCCACGCCGTTCCTTATGAGGGCCACTGCACACCGATTTGCCACTTTGGTTATCAAGCAGGGCAGTATCACTGCCCCCCAGTATTCCCAATGCATAAGTGAAGTGGAGTGGCCACGGGGCAGGCTGGAGGATGGATGCCCACCAGCCCTTACCCAAGCATGTAGGGTGGTGCTGGGCTGGTCATGCTGCCCACTGCCTCGCATCTCAGCGAGCAGGCAGCAGGTTGGGATGGGAGTACCCTTGCAGAAAAGCAAAACGTCCTTTTCCTTTGTTTTTATCCCTCCTCCCAGATGTGCATGTGTCTAAGACAGGAAAATGTCAGGCATAACACTAAGGCAGTCATCTGACAGCAGATAGGAGTCGGGGTGGGGGGAGGAAACAAAAGAGGGGAAAAAAACTCTAAAAGTTTATAGCAGAGTATAGTATAAAAAAAAATCTAAAACAAAGCAAACAGCCCGGGGGAAGAGAGGGATTTCTGCCGCAGAGAAATGCACAAAATTTCTCTGCAAGAGAGCGTATCTAGCGTGCTGTTGGCTCGCTAATGACACCCAAGCTGAAAGTGAGGGGAAGAAGCACAAGGGGGATCTGAAAACGCACTGGAAGGAGTGTGCACATTCGAAACTAAAAAAAAAACAGATAAAAAGTCGGATGTGGAAAGGCACGGGGGGGCCTGAGCCAGCCGGGCTCCGCGGGGCTCCCCCGGCGCAGGGCAAGGCTGATCTCTAGCGGCTGCGGGCGGAGCTGCGGCTGCCGCCGCCCTCCGGCTGCTCCCCCCCCTGCTTTTGGGAGGGGAGGGGAGGCTGGATGGGGGTCATTCCCAGCACTGCCACCCACAGCAGGGTGAAAATTTGCCCAGATTTTTTTTTTATTTCCCCCCCCCGTTTAAGTAACCCGCCAGAACGCATTTTCCCTCGCCCAGAAGCGGTTTCTGTAGCAGCGCTACCGTGTCCCTGGGAGCAGAGCAGAGCAGAGCTCCTTCTCCTGTACCAGGCTTCTTAATAAGAATTATTTCAACAAAGAAGGAAAACATCTTTCTAGAACTTTTAAGATTCTGGTTCAAATCGATTGTTTCTTTTTTATTCTCTGTCAAATACTCGGTTTCTTTTTACTTTTGGTTTCACTTTGTGGAGTCCGATCTTGTTCCTCCTATTACTGATGGAAGGAGAAAAGTTGAAAAAAGTAGTGGTAAAGCCAGATGTGAAGTATTTTTTAATTTGTTTGAAATAGTTTTCTTCCTAATTATAACAAAAGAAAGAAAAAGCAATGGCCTTTCATGCATAGTATCTGCAGTGTTATTAACAAGAAGAAAAAAAAATATATTATTTCTTAAGATATTATTTCTTTGGAAGAAAAAAAGATGGTTCCTCTCCAATAGGAAAATGCAGTTCCTCGTTAAGCAAAGCGCACACTTGTGCCATCAGCCTGGCAGCAAAGCAACTCTTGCTCAAATGTGCACCGGCCGATTGGCGCCTGGGTCACATTTTCTGGTTTCTCAGAGTCTCTGAAAGGGCAGTTGGGAAAATCAGACACCTTTTAGCCACCACTCTTAGGAATCAGGAGGGAAGAAGGGATCCAACCACATTTCAAAACAGACAAAAATGACGAGCACTATGTACTTTGAAGGGCTATATGATATCGGATTTGTCAGGCAAGTCATGTCCCTCTGGGTTGTGCTGGATCACCTAAGCCCACTAATTTGTTCTCAAGCTGCAAGACTAAGAGTGACGCTACTATTGCTTTCTCAGTCACTGCATCTATTTGTGTTCTACATAACACTGATAAGTCACTGAAACAGAAACCACACATCCAGAGCATCACTTACATGATTATATATGCTCACATATCCTTAATCTAAGGGCTTTCTTTTGTTAGCTGATAAAACACACGGCACCACTGTATATTTCTGTGTGTTCCATTAGCAGTCATTGCTTAATATTTGCTGATGAGCATTGAATAAGTCTAGAGAGAAAAGCCTACAAACTTTAGAAAATTATTTCATCTGTCGCTGTTCTTTGAAACAGGCCGGTTTTTTTCCAGATAAAATATTACCTTTCCTTAATTAAAGAAGTTATGATTAAGAATACTTCAAATTGATCTCACACAGTTCTTTCAAGGGTGCTTTGCATACCACATCCTTCTCAGCCCGAGTGGTTCTCATCCTGCCCGTACAGCAGCTAACAGCCCATGAGCATCTCATGGCAACAGCAAATAATGTTATCACCAAAACCACAACCACTTCAGGGAAAGACAGAAACACCTAATCAGCAGATAACCATAATGTCGTGGGAAGGAGCCAAGATGAGGGATATGGGAGTTTATAGAAAGGGTGGGTTTGGTTTTGTCTTTAAGTGTCCAACACTGGTCTAGTACTCCTCCCACCAACTGCACCACATAGATCCCCTCTCTTAGGCAAGCACAACCCCTCTAATGTTCCTCACATTTTAAAATCTTGGTGATTAGCATGGCTTAGGGCATCTCCCACTCGGTAGTGGAGCTCAGCCAGGGATAGCGGCTGGCCCTGTGCCCCTCACTGACCTGTGTGCTGCCATAGTGTCGCGGTTTAATGTCCATATTTTGGCTGGAGATAGAGCTATACTCCTCAGATTGTGCTTTCAGCCCAGGGAATCTTTTTTTCTTTTCCTGTCTCTTGCGGAAATCTTTCCTTTCTGGCCAAAGCAGTGCTGTCCCCTGCAGCGATGCCTTGCTGGTGACAAGTGCTCACAGGAAGAAAGAGATCCTGCTCCTCAAGAGAGGGGTGGCAAATCCTGTCCATCCCTGAGCCAGGGCAGGTCTCAGCCTTTCCATGTGATGCCCATGTCCTGAAATTTCCTTAATAACTATAATGAAAGTATTTACTACAGAGCTTTTTGGATTTCATGTCACTTTGGTGTTAAGGGGAGGAAGGCGTGCAGGTCTTGCACAACACAGTAGTTCATGCCATGCATTAGTCAGGGCTGGGCTGGGCAGGGGCCTCTGGAAGCTCTTCCAGGAGGCCATGGCAAATAGTCATGCTCATGCCAGCACAAACTGGGAGCACAAACCTCTGCACGGGAAACTCCCCAATTTTGGCACCTTTCCTGTAGCTCCTTGGAGAGTGGTTAGGGTTTTGGTGGAGCAGATGCTTTCCCAGGCTCCTGCCACGGGGGCACTGTGAAAAGCAGGTATTCAGGGCTCACACCCCAGCATTTCAAAAGCAACCCCAAATGCTTTTTGCTGGCTTCAGAGCTGTTTTCTACATTTTGCCACTCGCTGTCCCTCTCGTGGCTCCAGCAGCCAGCACGGAAAGCTTTTCTTGCCCTGTGACGACAAACTGCCCAACAGCCAGCGGGCAATAAAAGTCCTGCAGCGACCCGCTGCCGTCTGCATGGAGCCTTTGGCTGATTCCTGCCTCTCTCCCTGGCAGCACAGGCCTGACACATCCTGCTCTTTCTGGCGTTAAGGAGAAGCCAGTCAACAGCTTTGCACTTGGAGGAAGCAGCCTGTAGAAAATGCCTCTTGCCAAGCCTTGCCAAGGGATCCTCTTTGCCCAGCTGCACTTGCAACAAGCAGCCCCAGCTGCAGAGGCCAGGTTTCCATTCAGTAGTCTCTCATGCACAGGCAGGTGTAGGGGAATGAAAGGTTTGCCCTACTTCTATGCTGTTTGGGGCTCTTCCATAGGAGGAATGACATTTCCCGTGCAGGGTTTCCTTCTCCCCTTGCAGTGCAGGCAGGAGAGGCTGTGCCCCACCATGAAGGTGCACCAAAGGAAGCGGTGACTCTTCCTCCTCTGACCCCCAGCCATGTCAGGCTGCTGTACTCCCTCGTTTGGAGGTCAATGTGAAGGAAGACACACTTAAAAGCCTGCTTACCTATTTATATACATATTTATATAGCTGCTACAAGAACATTGAAGTATTCTTTGTTATGGGCTTCTGCTTTTCTAGGTTTTCCAGTTCATATTAAAGTCGTGATGTCATGACCTGCATTTTAAAGTAGGGTCTCTGGGAAGTGCAGATCATGGTCTGTAGATAAATGTATGAGTTCCTATCAGCCTGACAGTCCCAAGTGGGAGCTGCTCTGGAAGCACAGAGACACTGGGAGGGTAGGAGCCACCAACCCAGCTGAGTGTGGGGCTCATGGATGTGCAAAAAAGCCACAGCTGGTGAAATGATAACAGCTGATACACAAGGACCCGGTGATACCCGAGCAACCCCAGGATGCTTTTAATCCACCAGGAAGCCCTAGAAAGAGCCTGCACATGTATATATTGGAGTGTCTGTCACACGCATATGGTATCTGTTCTCTGCATGCAATGTGCACACAGATAAGTGCGTGTGCAGTGCACAGAGTGCCCAGGCACATCGACACATCTGGATGTTCTGCACATTGACCAGAGCTGTCCTTCTGACTGGATGCTGGGGGCCGGGGCTCATGGCTTAAAATGGCACTGGAGTAACAGCCATGAGCTGGTGCGGTTCGTGTCCCTGGTGCTGTCCGGCAGCTCTGTCCCCGTCTGCAAAGCCTCTTCAAACCTACGCTCACATTTCTGTTCACATTATGTGAAACAGCAGCACCTCCAGGAGCAAAGACCTGAGCACTCTCCAGTGCTCGCGGACGGTGTGTGCCGAGGGGGAAGCCCTGCTCAGCCTGTGTGCTCGCCGTCATTTCTCACAGGTAATGGCTCCTGCTAAATCAGCCCCCAAACATTGCTCCGAACAGTGCTTAACTGCTTACATGCTTAGAAGTAAACCACATTTAGCTGCCTTTAATGCTTTTCCATCTCTATTTTTATGCATTAAGATCAATTTCATGAACTTTCCTAGGTAAGATGATTGCCATCAGCAGGAAGAATGTAGTAAATTAATTATAGATGTATGTTAAATTACTTTCATTACCACCCTCAGTTCTGGGATGGAGTCGTGTGAGCAGGATGACTGATGAAACAGTGTTTTTACATATTCCCCTGGCAATGGATATTTTTACTTCGCTGCCAGTGTTGTTTCTCAGCTCAGAGAAGCTGGAATTGCACATGGCAGAAAATGGAGGTTCAGTCTAAAATTAACCTCCAAACATTGCCAGACAAGCGTGGCCAAGGTGCAGTTTGCTGGAATACAAGTCGTCTATTCAGGGTCTTCTACTGGCAGCCCTCAGTGATGTATAAAGGTGAACCTAGGGAGGATTCATCCTCTTAACGTCAAGCACATCCAAATACAATGGAGAGGGAGTTGCTTGCATTTGGGGTGTTGTTTCTATAGACTGTCAAAGACATAACAGCCAAGACAAAAGTCAACATGAGTGGAAAGTTATTTTCCATATTCACCTTACAACAACCTTGGTGCAAGGGTATTTTCTAGGGATTAATGACCAGGCCAGTTTAATGGCTCTCTGCTGAACTTCAGGCTATCAACTTTTCACAGCCTATCATTAATCCCTGGAAAATATCTAGGTTCATGATAGATACGAGTGAAAAATAATACATAGTGTGAAGCTAAGTGTATTGCTAGTGTTTCATCATGTACTGGCCCTAATTGCTAACTTCAGATGCACTTCAGAATACAAGTAAATTAGCTACAGCTTAGTTACGCTGTAATTACAAAGCTGCTTCACTGCACTTCTATATATGTAGTGTATAATTACTATCTTCTCTGGCTGAAAGCTGAAATCGTATTATTGTCCCTCATGTTTCATAGTGGAATATACTACACAGTACTGTGTTTTGAAGGGTATCTGTAACAGGTAAGTCAGAGGACAAATACCTAGTGGGTAAATTAATTCAATATATTTCTAGCCACAGCACTCACAATCTTTTCTGGTAAAAAAATAAAAAAAAAAAAAGGTTTGGCAACAGTTTGCTAACAAAAAGGAAAAGAGAAAAAGATAAACCCAGTCAGTCAGGCTGCTTTCTAAAATGTAGATGCCAGCCTTCTGGATATTTGGGATTTTTTAAGCCAATCCACTGATGGAGGTCTCCAGATGGAGGCTTATCTTTGGAGAGGTGATGGTTCCTCCTTGCAGACCTATGTTTAAATATTGTAATACAGCTGACATGTTTGCACTCCATGCAGGAGAAGCCCCACATGGCTTTACCCACCCTTTGAGCAACAGGGAGGTTTTGCTTCTGTTAATTAATCAGCACAGTCATCTTTATTAACTTCTTGGATGAGAGATGAGGACTCATTCATCTTCCCCATATCAACCCACTAGCACTGTTGTCTGACAGACTCTTCACAGACTTTCTGGAGAATGCAACATCTCATGAAGAAGCATGTGTGCTCAAAAATCTTTCCACATAAATACCCACAATCTCAGTATTAAATTGACTTTGGGGAGTAACACTAAGAGAAGTTGAAAAAATAAGTCCAAAGGAATAAGAAATATGAATCCTCATATATCATGTCCCAGGTCATGACCTGGAAACAAACTTTATTACATGGATTTTCCTGGTTGGAAGAGCAGAAAGGAGATCCCAGCCATGGAGAACAAGGTGTGCTGCCTCCCAAGTCCCCGGCTATGGTCTGGGATTTGGAGTCAGTGCTGGAAGGAGCTCCCCTCTCGCTTCAGCTGCAACTGGCACCCAGCTAGCACCCATCCACCGCCATCAAAGGTGCTTTGAGGATCCTTCTGGCCACCAGGTTTGAGTGATTCGCAGTCTTTTAACACATCAGTCCTTACATCACCGGGGAACGCAGCCCCCATGTGAAAGGCTTTAGCTTCTGGGTTTTCCCTTCGATCTGTCGGAGCAAGGCTGGGGCGTGGGTGCATGCATGTGCACACAAGGTAGGGACTATCTCGGAAGGCTGAAGCACACCAGAGAGATTTCCTTCCCCACGCTGCCTCTGCAGGAGCAGGCCTGCTGTGGTTTTCATTAGACTTGTAGAAGTGCCAAAAAACCCCCCGTAGTCTGCTGGGGGAAAATTAGACTTGGCAAGTTTGCTCAACAAGCACTTACTGTACATAGGATTAATGGGTGATAGGTAGAGTCTGTGGTTTTTTTCACTTAATAATGAATGGATCCTCCTAGATATCCTCCTAGATATCCTAAGGATCTCTTTCTGGAGTTGTGTTTTGTGATCAGATGGTATAACTAATGGCCGGGGCTGATTACATTCTGATTAAAAACTAATTAAGAATCTCACCTGTCCAGAAGGGAATGCCAGGCCCTGCAGTACGAGGGAAGTGCTTGTCCCTATTTCATTTCAGTTGTACCAGTTCATCTGTTGCTAGCAGCAGGCACTGGACGACTCTGCTTTGCATGTTAGCAATAGACATATTTCCTTCTTACCCCTCCTAAAATCTGCTGGGCACCTATGCCGTGATAGGTAAGACATAAACCAGAGCTGCATTCACTGAAAGGCTTTAAACTATATGGTGGCCTGCTGGGATTGCCTCTAGCCTTTCCCACCGCATTGGCTGGGAAACACTAATTCAGCTACATGCAAGCTTCTGGTGTGATTTTAATAAGCCTTTACAGAGAAGCCGTTTTTGCAGTGCTGGACATGCAGTCTCTGAAGAGAGCGTCCTTTGCAGTGTTCAGTTTGCAGAAGACAGCTGACCAGGACAGCCTTGGACACCTATGGCCAAATACCTGCCCGTGAGTTACCTGTGAATTCAGAGAAATCAAAATGTACATGCATTTTTTGAACACTGGGAGGGACTGTTCTATTTAGAGCGTACAATCCTCAGTGCTCGTGCGAGATTCTCTATGAATTGCCGGTCCCTGCTGCAAGAGGCATGGTGCTGCTCCTCTGAAGCGTTCCCTGCCTGGCTTGTAATGGGTTTCTTAGGCTGTCCAGCAAAATTGTGTCTTGAATTTCTGACTAAAATAGGATCTACAGCTCTTAAGTGACTTTGCAGTGTTTCAAAAATGTTGGAATAGGGGAAAATATGGTTTTAAAGGTATAGAAATAGCACGCTATGCCATCCAAGTTCAGTGTAGTTAGTGTGTCTGAATAAAGTGGTTTAAAAAGAGAAAAGAAAGGGAACTCATTAGAGGAAGCACTTTCAGTCGAAATTTATCAGTAATACTAAAGTTGAGGAGATGTAGAGTATGTTTCAGAAAGTAGTAACATGCAAATATATAAACAAACAAATAAATACTAAAAAAAGAAAGATTATTTTTAAATATTGTCCAAATTTATGCCTTTTTGGAGGGAGGGAACATACAACTTTTCCCTTGCATGGATATCCTCTCTGTTTGGTTGTTGGGCTCAGGGCTTGGGTATCTCAAGCCACGTAGGACGGTGTTTGGCTAAGCCTCTAAACCCCTGGAGGTTCACCCTCTGTAGACACACCGGAGCTGCAGGCACAAATGTCACAGCAGGGTCACACCTCAACGGGCACTTGGCTCTGCAGGACAACGGGGCAGTCATTTTTTAAAAGGGAATTATACGATGCAGTTACCCGTGATAGCAGGGTCTTGACCGTGGTGACACAGAAGATCCCATTTACCTATATTTGTTCATTTTCTTGGTGTCAGGATGTAAATGAGCCTCTCTCCAAATGCAAACAAAAGCATAGCAATGCTTTAATGAGTGCCAAAGCAGCTGGCACATCGAGTCCTTGTTTCTGAGCTGCGCTGCCATTATGGGAGGCTTTGCTGACAGTTATGAATGTCACTCATCAAAACGCCCTCACGCGGCTCTGATAAGCCTAAATAGTACTATTTTGTAGTCAATGTCACTGTTGCTGCAGAGGGCACGGAACTCGTCTTTTAAATTAATTCCTCAATGTAATCTGAATGTACCTCTATTGTCTATTAGGCGTTTCCCGAACGCAGCCAAATAAATTTGGCCAGAGGAACCATCCTTCTGACTAATCTCTTGTCTTGTCTAAAATGATTGTATATTTCAAACATATAGGCTGGCACTTCATTTTTTTGTTTGCTTGCTTGCTTGTTTTTTAATACAGTTACTACTGAGTTCCCTCTACTCGCTCATGGTTCCAGACTTCCCTCGGTCTCCTCATATGTTTTGCACTTTCTGGATATGGTTTCGTTCTTTTTATTAAAAGGAAGCCAATTATATTTTGCTCTATTGCTGCACGTATGGCCAGTGAACATCCTTCCCCTTCACAGCCATGAGCTCCTCTGCATGCCGAATCTGGAGGACTGCCCAGAGCAGCACAACTACACACTGGTCATGGTTACGAGACCCAAAACTGCAGCTTCCTGCACTCACTGAACAAGACAGCCGGGTTTTCACTCTGTTCCTTAAGTGCTGGCTACTGACATCCTCTTGGCTATCACCCCACCGAAGAAGGTTTTCATTAACAGTATAAAATAAAAAGTACTAAAGCTCTTCAAATCTACAGCCGCCCTTGCGGAGCTGTGTCACCCAGCCTTGCTCACCAGTAGCCCCTGTTGCTCCTCTCCCAGGGCAAGTGAAGTCTATGTGTGGCAACGGAGCATCTGGCACAGCGTGTGATGGCAGAAAGTGTCCCCTTCTCATAGCGTGGCACTCCACCATCTGGTACAGTCACTGCTTTGTCATTCAGATAAAAAGGGAGACAGGAAAGTGTACAAATTTTGCCACTTCAGAGTAAGTGTTGGAATATTTTAATTCCTCCTGCACGCCTTTAAATTTGGAAAGCTAAATATAGGGAGGGGAAAAGTGAGAGGAACTATAAATGAGTACGTGGGATAAATCTAAATCCAGCTCATGGCACTTGTCACACCAGCCCATCGCACGCCACTCGTGCCTCGCCAGCAGGATGCAGCTGCAGGGAATGCTGTGCTGCTGCCTGGACTGTTGGCTTCTTTTCTGGTTGTTGGGAATGGTGGTTTGGCAAGCTCTTGTAGAAGTTCAAGCAACCCTGGAAACAGTGAGTAATTGCTTCTAATAATGAATATAATGAAATATAAGATATCTCATAATTGCACTCCTAGTAATCATCCTTGCACGTCTGATGTCCTAAACATGCCCCATGTGCCTGGTACATATGTTTATGGTACAACACTCACACCTCTTGACTTCCCTACACAGGTGCTTTCCAGACTTAAGCGTGCATGTAAATATGAATATTGTGTGCTATTTGCCACACAAATCACTAAATTAGGTGCATAGGCAACTTCTACTCCTTTACAAGAGCTTTTTCTAATGGCTATTTCATATTGCAGAAGTCATTTTTAATAACTGAAAATGTTCTTAGGAAAGTTTTCGAGTTTTCCAAGCCTGGATTACAGCTTGATCCTGCAAGATGTTGGAATTCACAGAATTTGATTCAGCAAAGCATTTCTAGGGCTACTCACAGGCTTAAAAGTACTGCATTATTTGGCATTGCTCTGCTGCATTGATTAGTGAGGCGTGGTTTGAACCCACAGTGGAGACAGGAGGCTGGGTAACAGGGAAGCGGCAGGCCACCCACCGCTGACAACCAGACATAATCAACAAAATTGTATTAAAATAGTCTGGCTTCCTACATGACAGAAATAGTGCCGTAATCTTAAAGTATCTACTTCTATGACAGGGGGCTTGATTAAGTTAAATGAAGTTGCTGCTTAATGTCAGAAGACTTCTGAAACCATAAAGAACTACTTACTCAATGTAGCATTTTTTGCCCTCGGGGACAGATTAACCAAGGTGTAGCTTTTCCAGAGGATTTTCATAGATAGCTGAACAAAAAGCAGTTTTATTGAAAATGTTTAGCAAAATTTTATGATCGAAAAAGCTTGCTTTGGGTCTCTGCTAGACAAAAGGCCTTAGCATCAGTTCCTGCGGTAAGGATGGCTGAGGATCTGGGTCATTGGTCCTAGAATTAATTGACACGACCTGGTGGGAAGGACGGAAAATCATCTCGTCAGATCCTTGCCAGGTCAGCTGCCTTCAGACTCATTATGGGCCCATGAAACTGGAGGTGTGAGTCAGGCTGGCCTGGACCACTGAAAATGTCAAAGAAACTGTGTGGCAAGGAGCAACCCGTGGTGGTCCTGGAGTAAGAGGCTACGCCCAAGAGTTGCAGTACCATGTACATGGAGCCAGGACTAGAAACCCTATGAGGATAAATTCCTAACTGAACGGAAAGGCAGCATTAACCTTACAGATCATCATGGGCAAATGTAAACTTACTTTATTTTTTTAAAAGAGTTTTTCCAGAAGGCATATTGGAAAATGTTCAGGACCTTCTATCAATGTCTTTTTTACTGAAATCCTGTAGATATATTTGACAGAAGTAAAGAATATTAAAACCATAGCAACAAAAGCCTAAGTATATTGGATAGATTTTATTTTTCAGAGAAAATGCAAGATACTACATAAGGATAAAATTTAAGTCCTACTGAAGTCCATGGCCAAAGACCATTATTCATTAGTGGAACAAAAGATTTCACAGAAAAGGTTTTGATTAAATACAGTTCTTCAGGGACAAAGTAATGAAAAAAACTTTATCGGATCACATAAGGGTGCCACAGAGGCAAAGAAAGAGGAGACCTAGCCTGTGGACTGGTGTGAGCTTTGGATTTGGGTGATCTGCCTCAAAAGTCCTTGTTTTTATCCAGTCACTTGGAGCTAAATCCACAAAAGCTGATGATTCGACTACAGGATGCCATGGTCGGCATCCACGGCCCTTGGGCAACAGCTGCTTCTTATAAAATACATCAGCGCTTGCTGTCAGAGTACAGATCTTCCCAGCTCAAAATTATCACCTCTGGATGAGAGCCTCCGACGTGGCCTGGGCTCCAGCTCTGCACGACTGACCTCACGCGCCAGGACGGCATGATGCCACCGGGTGTTGCAGCGCTAGCAACAGGGAGGTGCCTAATCCAGCCCAAACAAGGTGGGGGGGTGGCTGTGGTTGGATTCCCTCCAGGTTGGGCGCAACTTAACCAGGTTAAAAAAATATGGCACAAGGTCACAGCTCTAAGCAGTGCTAAAATCATTCATCCTGAGTAGTAAGAAGCACAAGGAAAGCAGGCTGCGCTGCAGAGGGCTGCGGTTTAATGCACGACTATCTATCTGTAGCATTTCCTATTTTTTAGCAGGGGAATACCTGTGCTCAGCAGGGCTTTCAGGCACCTCACTCAGGGCAGGGAATCCCATTTCAGCTACGGTATGCCTAAGCTTTATTCACTGAAGCAATGATGTCCATAGCTCCTCTGTGCTTCAGTTCTCCACTTCTACGATTAATTAATAGTAACAACCCTGCCTCACCAGAGCGTTGTAAAGAAAAAGCATGCTAAAAATGGTAAGGTGCTCAGATATTGGATAACAAGGACTTTGTAAGCTCCTAGGGAAAATTTTAAAGAATTTGCACTGTTTGAATGTGGATCTTAAAGACCAAGTTTTTGCCCTGCACAAAAAAAAGGACTCCTGTAACATGTTGGCCTTGTGCTGGCTCCCTGCAGAACGCTACCTTTCTCACGGTATTTTGCTAAATGCAGAGGTCCCTGAGAAAATCCCTGGTCAAGCCATGAGGATCCCCCCAAGTTAGTTCCTTCCTAGCATGCTCCGGCCACAAGGACAGGCTGCCTTGCTGCCACATGCACGCAGGCACGTACTGCCCTCAGTCTGTCCAAGCAGCTCTCTCGGGTTGTATTTAAGATGAGTGTAAGGGCTATTTTACATTTTTGTGAGACAGAGGTACAAATCACAGTGTAGCTGCCAGGGGAAAGCAGCACCAAATCCCTGGAATAATTCTGACACTGCAGTCAGAGTTTTGACTGCACAGAGAGAAGATCCAGCCACCAACAGTACTCAGTGCAAAGCCCATTCAGGCTGCTGGAAGGGCTCTGCATTGACTCTGATGGCCACTGGCCTTTTCACTGAGTAGAGCTGTAGTAGACGGAATAAAAGCAGGGTGTCAGCTGCACCCTTACTCGGCGCCTCTGGGAAATGGGACATACCTGAAGAAAAACGTCGCAGGACCTTTGGCATGCAAATGAATACTGCACTGCGTGTCCCAGCACTTTATAAGAAACTAGACTTACTTCTCTTCTAGTCTTCTCCTACAACAAAGAAGAAGATGCACATGGCACAGCATAGGGCAAAATTTAAAAACCTAGTGTGATTTCACAGCTAGTGGCAACTAGCAACCCAGAAGTAACTTCCCATTCAGCCCACGAGAATAGGTTTAAACTTCATTTGTGCCATTCGCTTCCTTCTTCAGTCCTTCTCGTTCCTCTCTCAAAGGTTCCAGCTCAGGCTTGTCCTGTATGGTTTCTTTGTTCCAGTTATTTCTGCCTTCATTTTCTGTCCTTACAGATTTAGGGTCCTCTTCTTTTGCCTTCCTTTCCTTCTCCTCCTTGGCAAGCATACGATAATTATAATAATTCATGATGAACAGGAAGGTTCCTGCCAGGACCATCACAGCTCCACATTTAATGAACATGTATTTATAGTCCCCAAAGGTATCAATAAGAGTTCCTGTAAAACATATAATTAAAAAAAAAAAAAAAAGAAACTTAACTTAGAGATGAAGGCAAGAATATTGTGGTTTCAGATCCTAAATAAAAAGGGACACCTTTGTGGCTTTAGGATAAAATAAGACATTCTCTGGACTTCTGTCCTCTTCCACAAACACTCTGATCCCGCAAATACTTCACAGGTGTTCCACTATATAGCCTGTGGGTAGTTAACATTGATATAGGTAATGCTACCAATAATTTTGTCCTGGTTTTGGCTGGGATGGAGTTAATTTTCTTCCTAGTAGCTGGCATAGAGCTGTGTTTTGGATTCAGTACTAGAAGGATGTTGATAACACACTGATGGTTTAGTTGTTGCTTAGTAGTGTTTATATTGGTCAAGGACTTTTTCAGCTTGCCCTGCTCTGCCAGGGGCACAAGAAGCTGGGAGGGGGCACAGCCAGGACAGCTGACCCCAACTGGCCCAAGGGCTATTCCAGACCATATGACATCATGCTTGGGGAAGCTAGCTGAGGAAGAAGGATCGCTGCTCAGGATGGGCTGGGCATCAGTCAGAAGGTGGTGAGCAGTTGCATTGTGCATCACTTGTTTTGTATATTCTGTATATTCTATTATTATTACTTTATTTTCCTCTACTGTTTTATTAAACTGCCTTTATCTCAACCCATGGTTTTTACCTTTTTTTCCTGACTCTCTGCCCCACCCCACCGAGGCGGGGGAGTGAGCGAACGGCTGGGTGGTGTTTAGCTGCCAGCTGGGTTACACCACAACAAATTTGTACAGTTAAGTAGAATGGGACGGAGAACCTACATTGCAAAGTCTGGACTTTTCAGGCACACCCTTTTTTTCCATGCAGAAACCAAGTCCTCTGATCACAGAGTCTGCAGACAGTCTTTCCATTGACTCCAGTGATCACCTACAAGGATGTCCATCTGACTTGGTAGTCCTCTGGCTGCCAGCAAAAGTGGCAGCTTTCAAGAAGATCTTCATGAGATGGCACCTGGCCACTGGGTCTCCATCTCAGACTCTTGACAAAGACCCTCCAATTTATTCCACCATGGGTCATTCACCAGCATTAGAGGGGACTCATCTTGTGGTCACAGCAGCGCTTTCTGCATTTATACTCGTGATCTAAAGATGAAAGGGCACTGCATGGAACTGGAAAACATTAGTTCCAGGGAAAGCAAAGATGATGCTGTCAATGTCAGATAATTTCAATGCCAAGACAAATGTGACAGGTTCCTCTCAAAGGTTAATGTCTCTGCTACAGAGGTACAGAGTAATTGAAGGGAGACGGCTTAATTGAAATGTCAGTGTTCTCCATTATGTCAAAATGTAATGCAAATCTTATTGGGATTATGATCTTGAGCATTAATTCCCATTTACTGGCGCAACACAGACCATTCTTAACATCCCAAATCCTAATTAAAGTAAGACCCACTCCTAACCTGGCCTTCACAGTCCTCCTTGAAACTGGCCCATCATCCATTAGCTCTCTGACTTTTTGGAATATGTTCTCCTCCTTAAAAAGAGGGACCTTTAATTACTTCCTGACTGACCCCTAATGTTGAAAAGCTGATGATTAATTATCCCACTGCATTACACTAACACAGGATTTTATAGCCACCAAATAGATCTCTTGATCACAAAAATAATAATTTTTAACTGGTTTTGGTCAACGGTTCTTCCTGAATCACTCCTAGATGTCTTGGTAAACCATTTTCAAGGCACTGTTACTGGTGAAACATCAACCAAATGCTAATTGCAACAATTTTTCCTTTTCTGCTAATCAGGATGACCTAGAGGTCTCCTAAATAGGTTTCGGTGAGATTTTTAATGAGTAGACTATTGGAAAATTCAACAGGAGGATAGTCTTGCCTCTTTTCCTTTGAGAATAAGATAAAGTCATAAAACACACTGGGAACAATTTACTTAGTTCATTAAAGCAGAACCCTGCAGTAGGTTATTAAAATGTCAAAGAACCAATAAATTTGCTGCTTAATAAAATGGTGGGGAAAACCCTACAAAACTAATATTACTGATTATTACATAGAACTGGGTTAGTCTCATTAGCAGTCTCTGGTCATTAACTTAATCTTCCACACAGAAAATTATATAATTCAGAAAATGGTCATTTTAAAATTGTATTTTCCTTTGTTTGTCATTAATTAAATAATGAATCTCTAAGACAGCAAGAGCATACAGCTGCTTCTGTCACACTGTATGAGCTACATGGTAATATGAAGAATTAAACAGCCCTGCAAGATGTGGCATACAGAGCATTAACCGGATCTCAGCTTTGAATCCAGGAAACAGGTTTAAACTGCCTTCTTTCTGTGCCTTCCTTAAATTTATTATGATACTGTCATATCATAAGAATTATCAGAGTTTAGCTTGTATACATCCAAATACAGACAGCACACACATCCTAATCAAACATTTTAGCATACTTAAAGGTGACCAGTTTCCAAACCAGTTATTCAAGCTGCAAATTGCAGGACAGAGCACATAGATAGGATGGTACCTATACACAGAGAGGATGTCACCTATAAAGTCATTTCATTCATAGCCAACTCAGATTCGGTAAGGACTGTACTTGAGCCAAATGCCAGGTTCAAACACAGTGTCTTCCAGACACAGTGTGCTCCTTGTAGGAAAAGAAGTGAGCACATGCTATAGAGGGAAAGAAGTGGAGGCTGTTAAAATCGCAGGAGATCACTGCTCCCACTTATCTTCAGATGACTGCAAGCCCTGCTGGAGGTTCAATATTGTCAGCACAGACATTTGAGGGTCTCTGTCTTTTGATATTTCAAACAATGCCATCAAAAATAAACCTTTTCTTATTTTTGGAACAGCCTTAAATCTATCAGATGCTCTGAGATGACTGAAATCCATAAGCAGAAGCAATCAGAGCCTTAGAGACAAATAGCAAATACTAGATTTGAGTCAACAAGAGGATTTCATAGAACTGTTGTGTTTTACTGTGCTTAAATTGTGGTGGACTCCAGCCTTTTACAACAGGAGGAGTCTCCAGGAGGAGTCGCCTGAAGTGCAAGGTTCTTGCTGTTGCACAAAGTCCCACTCTGCAAGTTCAGTTCAAGTGTTTGAAGGGATCAGGACTAAGAGCTCACCCTACAAACTCTGGACTTCAACTGGAGGACTACACAGAAAGGAGTAAAGAAGAAATGCTGGAGGACACACTGAGGACCTGCCTTCCCTGTCCAACTACTAGTGGAAAAACAGTGGGTGGGAAGCAAAGAAAACACATTTAGAATAATTTCCTACAAACTCTGCTTGCAAGAGGCTAAATACAAGTGACAACCCAGTGGAAGCAGAGGAAGAAAACACACTCACCTCCGATTGGTGGTCCCAGCAATATTGTGCAGCACTCCGCAATGGTGACCAGACCAACTGCACTCGTGAAGCGGGCAGCTCCCACGAGATCCATAAGTGTTTCAAAGAGCATGGCACAAACCATGCCGAAGGCCAAGCCAAAAAAGACGGAGTAAACTACGAGCCCCATGTAGCCAGAAGCCAGCGGGCACAGAAGGTGGCAGGCACCATTGAAAGCAATAGAGAAGCTGAAAAAGTATTGAATCCGTGGCCTCACCCACTTGCTGTTTGCAATGATGCCAGTGGTAGGTCGGGCAATCATATCCACGATAGCAAGGATCGAAAGGAGGAAAGCAGCTGAATATTCATCAATGCCGATGTGCTTTGCATAGGGTGCCAAAAAAACAATGGGGGCAAAAAATCCCAGGAACATGAGCACGTTTCCGATCAGGTAAATCAAGAACCCTCTGTGCTTAAAGAGGGAAAAATCAAGGTACTGATTGATTTTTTCACAACAGTCCTTTCCTCCTTCCTCTTCTGTTTTGGTGTCCAGGGGGACGTTCCCGGTATTATTCATTTCCATGGCATCCTTAGTGACCTCTTCTTTCAGAGCATCCTTCCATTCCTCAGTCACCTGAGTTTTGACTGATGCTGTGGCTGTCCCGATGGGTCTGAAGAGGGCTCCTGCCACACAGCAGTTTAATAAAATTGCCCCAAGTATTAAAAAGCTGCCCCTCCAGCCAAAATTGTCAAAAAGGAACTGGTTGAGAGGAGCCAGGGTGCAAAGCATCACAGGGCTCCCTGCCATAGCAAGGCCATTCGCGATGGGTCTTCTCTTTAAAAAGTATTTGCCTATGATTATCACTGATGGCTGGAGGTTGAGAGCAAGGCCAAATCCTGGAACAGAGAAAAACAGTTGCAATACACAAAGGAAGATTTGAGACCCATTTCTCCTCAGCTCATTATTTTAGGCAAATTCATGGACAGTTGGTCCACTGGTGGCTCTTCAACATGATAGTCTGGATGCAAACTTTGCTCAAGATATCCCTGAGCTTCTGACTGCCACATTTGGGTAACCAGACCCCAGAAAGACGCTTTCGGTCAGAGAATGCCCCTTCCTTTTGCAATGCAAATCTCTTGGGTGGCAAACCTAGCATGAAGAGTTTGCTCCAGAATAAATTGAAACTACACCCTCAATGAATGCTGGCTGGTTTTGCCCAGACACAGCAACCTTGTTGGAAGAGAGGGTGGATCTACTAAAAAAAAATGACAGCTCCCAGTTTGAAGAAGGTTGTTCTGGCTTGGACAGTGCTAACCACCAAAGTGCATCCTTCTCATATGTAGCTGGGGCTGGCACCCCCTTCCATGGGTGGTGGGAACCCAACACTGCTGCTGGACGTCTGCCCAGACCTGCACAGAAAAAAACATCACCCATCTCAGCTGCTACTAATTTGGTGGTGTGAGCAATTCAGGTCTGATGCAAAAGATTAAGAGGTCTGCAAGTACACGGCAAAACAGCTACTGAGGATGCTAATTAAACAGGACCCTAGAGTGTTTCTTTTAATTTAAATTTATTTTTATTGCAGTTAGATACATAAATAGTATTATAAATCTGCATTGCTAATTCACTTAGCCAGCTTCTCTTGCACAGGTGAAATCCAAAGGCAGAGATACCAAATGCTGTGATGGTCTCGACTTTCTGTTTGAAAGCACTAGCATATAATAATCTCTTCATTTCAAACATTTCTATGATGTGCAGTATTTCCTTAAAAAGTTGAATTTTCAGAACTCCATCAAAATTACATTTAAAAATCATGCCACATATTTTCCACCCTATCATCCAGGAAAGAATGAGCCACATTAGAACAAAGCAGAAATGTAATCCTTGAAGTGATTATACCAGAGAACATGAATCCTGAAAATAGGGTCACGCAGACTTTTTCTTGTTCATTAGTCTATATAATTAGTTTGTTTAACTGTGCAGTACATAATTAGGCATATTGCTTTACAGAAGAGAATTTAGAAAGGTCAAAGTCCTCAAAATTAATTAAGGAACACTATCATTAGCTGCTGATAGAGAAGAATCCAACTGATGCAGCAGAATTCAACTGATGTTGGATAGCTTCAGGTTGAATGGCTACACAAGTATAAGATTCATTTTTTTTTAATTACTTGGAAGTTTACAACACTAAAAATAAATTGAAATGGCAACATATTAAAACTAGTCTTGATATGAAACACATTCTCAGCAGGAACTTTAGTAGATAGTCCATGTATTTGGCAGGGCACATCTTGGGGAAGTAGAGCCTGCTCATAAAATCATAGAATCATAGAATGTTTTGGGTTGGAAGGGACCTTTAGAGGCCATCTAGTCCAACCGCCCTGCAGTGAGCAGGGACACCTTTAACCACATCAGGTCGCTCAGAGCCCCATCCAACCTAGTCTTGAATGTTTCCAGGGACAGGGCCTCCACTACCTCCCTGGGCAACCTGTTCCAGTGTTTCACCACCCTCATAATGCATAAAGGGCCAAATTTATCCCCATGAGAGGGCTGATCTGAGAACTGGGGAGGCAAAACACAGCCTTGCATAGAGAACACCCTTGACAGTGCTCAGATATAGAAATGCATCTTCTTTCACCTGAGAATATGCAACACAGTGGATTAGAGTTTGCTTTAATGTATATTTGCTTTTTGTATTTCCCAGGCTGGTAGGTAAGGGCAGAAATTGAACCATCATTTCCACAGAATCACTTTTGGTAGGGACCTACCACGTGTCGTGTGGGGAAGGAAAATTGGACTGGATGCCAGCTACCCACTTAACCAATAATCAACTCAAATTTTTTATTATGTGAACATTAATTTGCCAGTCAGACAAATCTAATTTAATATTACCTCATGCTCTTCCCATTAATTAAATTTGGAGGGTTTCAAATTGACTGACTGGAATTTCAATTTACTTTAAGCTTTTGGCTGACTTCAGTTGGAAATATTTATATCCATTTTATTCCAGTTTTCAGAAACTACAGCAGCTTTTCCATGGCTGAAATTGTTACTCAAATAACCACATTTTATCCCCAAGGATATGACAGAGAGGCCTATCGCTGGTGTTGCATGAACAGCAGCAAGCCCGTGCGAGGGGGGAGCATGCTTCCCAGGATTAAATACATCTCCCTCATATTAGAAGGAAATAAGTGGTGCTTCAGGAGTGAGCTGCGTAGCTATTGATCTTGTTCTTACTTTATTAGCAAGGAAAGATCCTACCAGCTATTTCAATGCTCAACATGCACAGCTAAGGCAAGGACTCCAGTCTCCTTAGTCAACATGCTTCGCCCTAGAGCCCATTTTATTTTGTGGTAGTCTAATTGGTACAGATTGAACTAAACTCCAGTTGTTATTGCCTTGCATTTAGCTTTGAAATTTGCTGCTACTACCTCAGCTTGAAGAAGAGGTTGCATGCCTAAACACCTATTTAATGCATCCAGGCTGGCATCTATCCAGGCCGACAGCTTGCAAACCCCATTTCTTTTTCTAAACGCTATCGGGAAACAAGTGAGGGAGAGAACATGGGTTTTACAGCGTATGCAAAGCACCACGTGCAACCCACAGCTCGGTGCCATCAAGGACAGAGCTGCTTCAGAGCTGCCTCTGACAGCGGAGCCTGGCCCCTGTTCTGCATGCAAATGGAAAAAGGCGTAATCAAGACAGCAATCGAGATTGCCGTGTCTAATCCCTCCACCGTAAACAGATACTTCCCACTCTGCTCCTCTGAAGAGATTTCTATTAATATACCAAAGGCACAGGACTGTAGCAGGGACCTCCTAGTACCAACTATCTTGTTTTTATCTCCATCCCTGCAAATTACTCGAACATGGCCTTTTACATCAGTCTGTCTCCTTTTCAGGCTGGTAGGAAGGAGGCTAGAAGGAGCGTGATGTTTACAGGTTGCTTTACAGTCATTGCAAATCGCCTTTGCAGAAGTCTCTCTGCTTGTACAGTAACACTGCCCCAGCCGCGTGATGAGCGGGCAGCTTCCTAATTGCCCTCTTAGGCCTGACCAGCGAAAGCACTGCGAGCGTAATTAGAGGCATCAAGCATGTTAGCAGGATTACAAGTGTCTTCCCTTCCCTGTCAAATTAATATTCCTTCCCCAGCACACACACACACCATGCCTGGAAATGATGGGTTATTAGCTAAGACCTCATCCACACAGCTGCCCTCATTCAGCAAGCAGGAGGAAAAGACGGACACAACAAAAAATGTGCTTTGCTCTGAGGAAATATCACAGTATTAAAGACAATGAGGTATGGGGGCAGTTTGCCCCTGCACCCTCTTGCTGGCAGGAGGGTTACATGTGCACATTGAGCACAGCTTGTGCTATCAGCTCTCTGGGGCGGGCAAGAGACCAGATCTGCAGAGATATTCAGGGACCAAAAAAGAACAGGGTCTTCATAAATCCTAGGCCCATTGGGGTTAGGCATAAAATTCCTGGCACATCTGTGGCCAAGTACCTTTAAAAATAGGAGTTGGTGCCTTCCTACAGCACTGTTCCTTGCCTGAGCCCTTCTGCTCACCGAAATGCATACATTTTTTGCAAAGGATTTATGTTTCCATGTGCTAATCCAGCGTTAGTCAACTTGCTAGAGGACATTGCTTAGCAGGGAATGATACAAGCTCATGCATCGATAAATATTGATTTTATCTGTGGGAGACATTGGTTATTTTTATTTCTCATCACTTTGTTTCTGGAATCTCTTTCAAGGAATCTGCAAGATTTATTCATTCAGTAATAGCCCAGTTTCATCTAACTACAGTGACTCTCCTTAGAAAGAGTAAGGTTTTAGAGAGGGAATCCTACATGGGGATTCATTCACTATTGTACAGGTTTAATAAAGCTATATTGGCGTAAAAGAACAGGGTGACAAACTTTCTGTCCCAATTTACTTTGCTAGTGGCTGGTTTTCCTGATTTTAAATGTTGAGCTTGCAGTTTTCATGTTCAGAAAGCAGCAACACTTAATGTGGCTGCAGAGAGATAGGGAACATTCATTAAAACATACACTTTGCAACCTCAAAAGCCAATTCTGAACTCATTGTGTCATGTTTTCAGGCAGATATCCTAGCTGCTCTGGAAGAAACATTAGCTGTACCTTAGCCAAAATAATCAAACAAAAATGCTTACAATTAAGCAGGTGGAGAACTCCAATCCATCTACCTTTAAAAGCAATAGCCCAGCACCTGCAGGCTTTAAAGACGCTGGCTGATGTTCAGCCTTCTCCTGTTTGAGTTTCCAGTATGGAAATTTGTATTTCAGTACAGACAATTCAAATTGTAACTTCAATAAGGAAATACAGTTTTATTTTTTTCTCAATAGGGAGAATATTGCATATTCTCAATCAACTCCAGTAGTCATTATTTTCAGATAAAGGACCTCCTAACCTTACAAGCAGGCAAAGGGCAAATAAACTAAAGCAAGCCCCTGAAGCCTCATTTCATCTATCTCACAGCGGGACGATAACGCGCAGTAATGCAGGCACGCAGGTGCTTTCTTTGCAGTCATGCTTGTATCTCGAAGGGCTTGCCTTGCCCAGGGCAGAGCGCAGTCAACCTGCGTTCGCTCCGGTGGGAGCTGAGGGCACTGATGGCCATCCTCACCATTGCCCCTGGCCAAGAGCACTCATCTGCAAAGAGCACATCCCCTGCTAAGATCCCACACAGTGTTCAGCCAGGAGCAAAGCGCTTAGCGGGGGATATGCTCTTTGCTAAAGTTCATCTGGAGCAGATAATAAACCAGGGCCCATGGCCCACCAGCTTTTTATTTCACCAGCTTCCCGTTGTGTTTGGTTGAGGTGCCCAAGTGCGGATGCCCCAAGCTATCAGAAGTGAAGCTCAAGTGCGGGCGGAAAGGAGATGCTTTCTTCTTACCTGTAATGAAGCCCACACAGATGTAGAGCTGCAGGATGCTGGTGCAGAAGGCGGCTGACACCATCCCGATGCCACACAGCACGCCTCCAAATATAACCACGGGTCGGCTGCCATAGCGGTTTACTAAAATACTGCTAATGGGACCTGGGGAAAGAGCAAAAAATTGTCCTTGAGGTAGGTATCTTCTGACAGAAGGGCACGTCTGACACAAAGCAGGTAAAACTCTGCACTATCAGTGTCCCTGGGGTGCTGCTGACAGCTTCTGGAGGGTGACATTGGGAAGAAAATGGAAAAAGAGAGAAAGATGATCCGTGCTGTGTGGAGATGGCAGGGTGTCCCATGCCACACAGTGGCTGTGTAGTTGGTGACAGCTCCTGCCCCCAGGACTTCAAAGTGTCATCAGAGAAGGCAAAGGGCAATAACAAACCAGGTAAACACATAATCCCAACACGGGAGCTTCTTGATTTGTTATGATGCTAAACCATACACATAAAGTGGTGGTTCCTATTAGGAGGCTGATATCATGAATACTGTTTCGGTTTTAATGCCTCTATTTAATGCCATTCCAATACTGCTGACCAGGACTGAAACTTCAGCAGAACAGTTGTTAACTAAATCTTAATCGCAGTCTATGTAGGTAGAAACAGTTTGGGATGATGGATTAGTCGGAGCTCAGAAGAACCAGTTTGGTCTTACATTTATGTAAAGAGGTGGTTCAGGAAAGTGCAAGATTATGAAAGAGGGAAATGGCTTAACAAAGACTGCGCACACTGAAAGGAAGCATCTAAATCTGAGGAAGTGGAACATGCCAGCAGCTTTGGGCGGAGGAGGAAAGAAGGGAAGCCTTGTGTACAGTAGTCTCAACCAGCTAGAGGACCAGTAAAAATCAGAATCACAGGCTAATATATGTCAGAGGGACTTTGAAGGTCTCAGGACCAACCTCCTGCTCAAAGCAGAGCCAACTCTGAAGTTAGATCAGGCTGAGAAGTCAGAATGAGAGAAAGCAAACTGAGCAGGAAAGAGCTGTCCAGAAAAAAAAGATTCCATATTACTGAAAACCCTGAACCAAAGTGCTGCAAAGATGATGCTGGAAATGAAGCAGGGGGATACAGGCAGCATTTAGTATCTCATTTTACCTGACTACTTCTGGTGCTACTCAGCACACAGCAATGGTGTTTTGGAGCCCAGCGTGCCTGTTTGCCTTCATTCCTGCCATTACAAACAGCCCACACCATCCACATGCAGATTACTGGAAATGGGTATTTTAAGCTTACAGGCATCTCTGAAGAGCTGGACTGTGGGATCTACCTCACCACAGAGCCATTTGGTAGGATATTTACCTTTGCTTAAATAATCTCAGCCAGAAATAGTGGCAGAGCTCTTTCCAGACCCTGCAAACCGTGGCACACATGAGCACAGGAGCCGGACCCGAAAACCCCAATATCCCCTCAGCATGGCTGACAGCATCTGAACAAGTTCTCAGCTCTTATAGTGTGCAAGAATAAAAAACAGTAGGTATGACTGGCTTAATCTAGGGAATGAAGCCCACCGGTACCCCTGCAACATGCAGAAAACTTTCCACTAGATGTCTAAGGTCAAAACACTCATAAATTAAATGCACACAAGCATGGTTTTAACAGCATCCCTATAACTGAGTGATCGTGAGCTGGTCCCACCAAATGCACCATTCAATTAAAATTTCCGTGAGTGTATAATTACATGAAGGGTTTTCTCTCCTAACCCTGTAACTGGATGCAGATGCATGCATCCTTTTGCTGCACAGAGCACTACAGAATTCAATGGGTGGGAAGTCCTGGGGAAGGAGATACACATGTCAGATCAGCACAGCAGGAAAGGGACTGCATTCTCACTGAGTTTCCCCTGGTCAGGGCTTGAACTTGCACCATGCTTGAGCTGGTCTCAGCATGTCCTGTAATTCAACAGATCGAGCCAGTGTTCCTCAGAAAGGCACCAACTCATCCCTCTGCAGCCTAAGGGCACACAACTTCTCCATTTTTCAATTTTCCACATGTCCGCATTTCTCCAGAATCAATCTAATTACTCAACTAAGAAAATGTGGTTTCAATTACCCCTCCCACTGGAAGGGGGCTTTCACATTAGCCCTAAAACTACAGGATGTCGTACCATGGAGCAGAGCATTTAAAGCCCACAAGATTTCTGCTAAGTTCCCTCTCCTGCTCTGATTTGGGGCAGTTCCTGGGGAGAGAAGCCCCTGCTATGATAAGTAAAACAAAACACTCGCTTATGTCCCAGTCCTGCAGCACCCACCTCAGGAGAAGGGCAATAGGGATCCATGTCCCTCTCACTCCCACCCATAAGCTGTCGTACTGGCTTCACCCATCAGCAAGGATGGCTTTGGACCATGACAGCAGATGTTGAACTGGAAGGGGCTGAGGGTGGGACACATTCTGCTCTGCTTCTACCGGGACAACCCAGGGCAGAGGCTGGAGTAGTTGAAAGCAAAAGTCTGTATCCCAACCATGGGCTTTACAAATGAGAACACCCTTCCTGTGCCTCTGGGGCACCCTCCAAGAATGTGCAGTGTCCCCAGCCACATCCCAGCTTCCCAGCGATCACTTACTAAGCCACGAGACTGCAATGGCTCCCTGTTCCTGGTTTGTGTGATCTCTCAGCAATGCTTTACAGCAGGTCTGTGTGACCTTCAGCAAACAGCCTTCATCTGCCATAACCAGCATTATCAGTTTTACAGGGGGGTCATCAGACCCACTTGTTTACCAGTCTGGGTGGAAGAGCTGTGGTCTCAAAGGTGTTACCTATCTGGGCTGGGCTGAGCTCACAGGGAACCGTGACGAACTCCCGAAGCAACAGAAGCCTCTCTCCTTTGCAGCCTGAAACCTTAAGTCCAGGCCCTGTGAGCCTGCTCTGTGAGAGACAGCTTTTTATCTCCCTGATGAGCCTCACCCACACAGGACTGGCATTGGAGACCTCTAAGGTACTAAGCACAGCCAGTTAGAGGAGAAAACAGGAGCAGAGCATCGGGACTAAACCTTCCCAGCCACTGGAGAATCCACTGCAAAGACCATGATAAGCACTCAACCTGCAGGGGAAGCATCAGCTAGACCTACACTTTACGAGACAACAGCAAATCCAACCCAAGGCCTCGAACAGTTGGGAAACCAGACTTCCCTGAGCTGCTGCTCATAGGCCAAAGGTTTTTTAATAGTCCTGAGCAGACCTTTCAAATGCACTGAAGCAAATGCAAAATCACATACCCAAAATTAATTCCGCTTAAGTCATTTGGACCTACAGAAACGTCCATAGCCTTTAACAGAGCAGCCTTTCAAAAGCCGTCCCATCCCTCGGCAGAAAGCGGCGCACGCAATGTGTCACATAGCTGTGCACACCAGCATGCAGACCCTGCCAATTTGGGCAGGCGTACGAAGCACAGACATGTACACCCTCACCCTGCCCAGACGTCTTCGGTGATCAGCATCACACCCAACAGATCTAAAGGCGCCTCTCCTGCCCTGCTCGGCCACACGCCACCCATACTCTATTTCTCACAGGGGGCTGATTAGACATCAAATGTCAGATAATTTTAACAGCAGCGTTCTGGGGAGCTTTGGAAAACATCAAATAGCTCAAGTCAGGGCAGAGGAATTAGGAAGAGGGAACAACAAAGCCAGCACCACAGTTGTGGGAAAGAGGAAACACGATTACTGCTTTGCTTGCAGCTATTGCAAAAATTAAAAGGGTGACAGCCCCTGGAAACATGGTGGAATTGAAAAGCGGGATCTGTCATTTACCAGTTATTCAGCCTGCATTAAAAGAATAAACATACTGTATATTACCACACAAAACCAATTACGGCAACGTGTGCAGCTTAAATCCCAAGGCACCTTTACTTGCTCATACCTGCCCGGTCAAACATGCAGGAACCACAGGCTCCCTGTCCTGGCATCCAAACTAATTCATCCCTCCCTCCTGCAAGCCTTCAGCGAGAGAAGCTAATATGAATTGGGGTGGGGTTTGCTTCTTAATTTACAGAGTCAGGTGAGGACAGGGCAAGAGAAACAGCTGGCAAAGCTCTCAGAAAGCCGCCACTTACCTGGCTTGGCCTTGCAGAAGCAGCCACACTAATGCTAAGTCCCGGAAAAGTCATGGTGAGGAGCAAAAGCCACCTCAGCTGCTGAGCATGTCCCCGATGCATGGCTTCTCAGGGGCCAGAGCAGCCAGGGCTTATGCCACCCAGCCAGCGCTGTCCCCACAACCCTACCACCATAGCAGCATTGCAACTTGTAATGAGGAAATTAGAAGGAAAATTTAATCACTCCCTTGCACCCCAAAACATTCCAAGGATGAAGCTGCCAACACAGGGATGGCAGCAGCCCGTGCTTCACTGTGGGAAGGGGTTGGCATTTCCACCCACCCAGCCTTAGAAACAAGGCAGCCCCTTCCACAACCCAGCAAGTGGCTTCCAACTGCAGCCATCATTTACCATCCATCACAAGGGGGTGACACAGGACAGCGGAGGGCACGGGGGATGCTGAGCCTCATCCTGCCGCTGGCTTGGCTCAGAGCCGTGCCTGTGGCTCTGCACCTCCCCTGGCTCGCCGGGGGACACGCTCTCCAGTGGAGCTACCACCATCCCCTGGGTAAGAGCAAGGAAAGCCTGCTCTGAAATGCCTTGCTTTACAGCCCAAGCCTTTGCTGAGCAGGGTGCACAGAAAGCAGTAAAACTCTGCAGCCTGGAGAGCAACAGTTTGCACCAAATATCCCCTAAAGATGCTGCTGGGATCATGGCACTCCTGGAAGACTGATGTAATGTAAAGCGCTATCCTCAGCCCATATAAATCATGCTGGTTTAGTGCCTGTCCTGTAGAAAGCCTCTCTTTTCTCATACCTGTGGCAGATTTCCATTTGTCGTTAGCTGGTACATGAAAGGCCATGTCAAAGAAGCTGATCTTGGTGGCAAGCAAAACACAGGAACTCGCCGGTGGGAAATAAAGCAAGCCCTAACACATTTGTTAGCTTGTCCAATTACTTTTCACCTTGAGTTTTGTGTTTGCAGAAGTGAAAAGGACCCTGAAGAAGAGACTGTAAAACCATAAAGAAAATGCAAAATACCCTGGACTCTCCTCTCTTCTCCTCCACAAAGCCAGGCCATCTTGTCATTTATTCTTTTTGAGCCACTGAACTATGATCCAGACAGGATCATAACACAGAGTTGGCATTTAACAAGTAATATCAATCCAGACTGGCTCAAACTCTTGCAAGTATGACAGTGCTCAAAAAATAGACACCTGAATTGCCTTTCTGTTTTCCTCAAAAAGCCTTATGAATTTTTTATGAGCTGCAAAACTTCCAGTGTTGGTGCAAAACACCGATGTATTTTTAACAAGGACTAAAACATCCTTCTCTCCCATATCTCTGACCTTATATGTAACCCTTATTTGTAAAGTTTGGCTTGTCTTCTTTTTTTTAACTTAACCTAATACTAACAAATTATTTTCCCCCTTTTCAGTGGAACCTGGCTTGGATGAATTTCTGCTGAAATATTTCTGTGCAGGGCTCTCAGAGAAGCAGCTAAGAGCTGAGACCCTGAAAGACAGACCCCATAACCCAGGGGCCTCCATGCAACGTGAGTTTTTCCCAGGTTTCACAAGACTGACCTTCTGACAGTGTAAAGTGGCACAGAGCCATTGCAAACATCATGTCTGCTGGTAAGACCATTTGATGGCCATGCAGATGATAAAGTAACAACATTTTAAAATAGTCCACTGCATGGACCCCAGTTCAGGCAGATTTGGGACCACCAGTGCCTCCATCGCTGGGGCTGCAACGTGCAGCTCAGCTTTTCCCACTTTTCCACAGTGATAAGCGGCTCTACAGAACCGTTACTGTACAGGGACATTGGTCAGCACCAAAAGAACTGCCCAGATAGTTAATATTTTCCAAACTGCTGTGAAAACACAGATAATACTAAGAAACACAGCACGACATTGCTGGTGTTGACTACGTGGAAGCTCTGGGGATGTAAGAAGGAGTGGAGCGTACTCAGCTGGGAGGAAAGGGGGAGAAATCATTTATACTAATAAAACAAAGCCTATTATTACACTAGTAGTAAAACAACGACAGAAGCAGGCCTTCAATTTCCTCAGTAATAATCTCATTCCCTCGGTGGAATGACAACACTGCCTTTGGCCTCGTAATTTATCCACCAGGGTACCAGCCCATTGTAACAGAGCAACCTCCTCATTACCACGCAAATGAAAGCAAGTGCCCCCACATTATTAACAGGCTGCCAGAATCCACCAACCTCCCAGGGTGGAGGGGATCAGCGTCAGCAAGCAGCACCCCGTAACGATGCACGATCTGAAGGGGGGGTGGCCTGAGAAAACACAGGGCACAGTCACAAAGGCAGAGGGAAAGGGATGAGAGGGTTAAAACCTGCAGCCTTTCAGTCTTTTGCCTTGCTAGAAGAGAATTCCAAGGTCCTGGACCGGGGTGGCTCATGCTCTTGAATACCACCAGGGCTTGGAGAACTGCTGCTCACCAGCTGACCCACATTAAATGAGCCCTGCACATGTCTGCTCCAGATGACCAGAGGAGAATTGCCGGTACCTGGTAATAATACAGTGTACTAATAGTCTCAACTGTTTGGTTCAATTGCTTTGTTTTGCACCTCCAGTGGCTGAGGAGCCCCCACACAACTGGTTCTTCCTCAGGCTCAGTGGTGCTGGAGACAGGACGGCCGTGCACGCCAGTGCTGGAGGACAAGCGGCAGCGAGCAAACACCCCAGGTGACAGCGATGGTATCAAATACCCCTCTGCCAAACCCCAAAGAGCAGCTTCCAAAGACCTGTCCACCCCTAGACTGCCCTGATCCCTGCTGTTAATACTACTTCGCACTGCACATAATCATTTTTAAACAAGGAGGCTGAAATCCCGCCTGTGCAATAGTAGCTCCAACAGCTAACCAGGCACTAGAAGCTGCCCCTCATTCTTCCTTATAGGTGAGGAAAATGGTCTGTACGTTACAGGGGGCAAAGGCTGCAGTTTCAGCACAACCCCTGTGAGATGCATAACCCAAGCATGGGAGAGACCACCTGGACATGCGTTGCTCCGTCATCAAACTGGTCGGTCCAGGCTTGGTGGTGCTGGGTCTCCCGGGCAGGACTGGCACCGTATCCAGCTGAGAAGGCGGTGGGTGTAATGATCGGGTGCAGAAAGCAAGCCATGGTGGCCCTCCCTCCCCTGCACCCACCAGGCACGTCCTTGGGAAGCCAGGGACCCTGACCTCCCATCAGAAATACATGCATTTGCCACAGCAGCATCCTGATGTTAAAAAAAGAAGAAAAACAAAGCAGACAAGGCCCAAGCTGCAGAAAGACAAAGCGTCCTCTTCCTTATCCAGCAATCATATCTGATCAGTGCTTCGGCATTTCAATTTCCAGATAACACAGCTGACACGCACTGCTCCTGCGGTGCTCGGAGAAGCCACAGGCCAACAGCTCCAAAATTGGGGCTGGAGCCAAGGTCCTTCGTGTCACTTCGTATTTAGGCAATTAAATAACCGCTCCTGCAAGGGGATGGCATCACAGGTGCCGAGCACGCAGCTGCCTGCGCTCCGTGGCCTCCCCGGGCTGCTGGTTTGGATCTCACCCACACCGCAGAACACAGCCAGTGACCTTCAGAAGGTCACGACTTCACAATTGTTGAATTTCTTGCCATGGATTTTTTTAGCTAACCTTTTGCTTTGGCAGGACCGCAGACTTTTATCCCTTCTGTCACTTGAAGCCCAGCTGCAGAACTTGAGTTCCCTACGCAGCCGAAACACCTATTCCCTGAGATCCGCAGCCCTTCGTTACTGGTCTGAACATGCTGCTCTACAAGCAAATCGGCCCCTACCTGGCCATGCTCTCCAAAGGGCTTTGTCCACCTCCTGGAAGCCCTACATAATTTGACCAAGAGACCAGTTACACTGGAGAGCCATCCAGGGGCAGAAAAGCTGCCATGCTGGGGGACAGGTTGGCATCAACGCTCTCGCGCCCCTTCCTACGGCAGCATACAAACCAGGGGAAGAAACTTTCATATGTTTGAACTTCACTTGGGGGAACAGATTATAACTTATTCCTGGGTTTAACACCTGCCTGCGAAGCATTAACAGCCCCCCAACTAAAACTCTTCACTTTCTTCTTCCTAGTTCTTATTAATCTCAGCTTTTATTAAGTCTATCACATCTCTATTACTGCTGCCTGGTGACCTTGCTAGCTCCAATGAAGGGCGAAATGATAAAGCTTTGTGACCAAGTCCACAAACACAGAAATATTTCACCTAAACCTATAGTGCTATTATCGCTCTTAAGTAGAACAGGGCTATTTAAAAAAATAAAAAATATAAGCACATACGTGGTGACCTTGCAGGGCTTGAGTGCTCTCTGAGAGTCACGAGAAGTATATGAATCAGCAGCGCCATCCGTTACAGAAATCAAATCATTCCTCACCTGGCTTTCTTAACAAAATCCACGATTGTAATGGTGCTGCTGCCTTGGGGATTGCCCCAGCGTGGGGAGACATCTCGTTTCAATGACACAGGGAGGCTGACTGACTCTTGGTGGGCCTCCAAGAGGTGGTGACAATAAGCACGGGGCAGGTGAGCTGTGGGTGGGCAGGGAGAACCCGCTGTGGATAAACAGAGATACTCCTCTTGTTTCAGCCTACACAAAATAACCAGGTGGAAAAGCACATGCCTAGGGAAATCCTAGCGAAAGCCGTACCTGAGGACATCTGTTGAACCAGTGCCGTAAGCATGTAAGTAAAGAGAGCTGAGACGTGATACATTACTGCAAATATCGTCTGTCTTCCCCTGCTCTCCCACAGCCCTTGCTCAGTGCTAAGGGCTGATGAGGAGGTGCTCATGTCATTTCGGACACCCCCAGGTAACTGAGGCATCCCATGGACACAACACGGGACACAGGTGCTGGGTTTGCTGGAAAGACCAGTGAGCAGCCGGCTGCGCACCGCAGAGTCACGCCGCATCCGTATGGGCTGAGCATCTCCGAATGCAAACCGTGCCCGGGTACCTTCCCTTCTATTTCTCTGCTAAGACCAAGCTATAGAAAACGATGGAAAGCTCATAGAGCAACCACCCATAAAGCACAAGGATAACCCCTTTGCTTTTGAGGAGTGAAGCCACTGGTGTGGGAATTCAGAGGCTGGGGGGTCTGGGTTTCCTAAAGAACAAGAAAAAGCCCCAGCACATGCTGTGGCAGCTCATTTCTCAGCAGCAGCGGATGAAAACAGCAGCAACAGCTGGTGAGCCCAGTATCTGCAAAAGGACACGTGCCTTGCAGAGATTATTTCTTAAACCAGGCAATGGCCCCATAGGATGCTGCACACAGGCAACCTGCTCTCACCAAAACAGCTCTCTTCTGCCCAGCCGCCTGGGACTCCGCTCACAGAAAACCCACTGCAAAATGCCGGGCAATGCAGTTTTGCCAGGCATCTCCATCACCGAGCTTTTAGCAGGTAAAGCCTCCACCAGTCAGGGCATGTCCTGCCCTGGTGCTTGTGGTCCATCAGGCAATGTCTGAGCCAAATTGGCCTGCACAGAGCTTGAACCTCCTGAGGCCTGGCCTGGACTCTGTTACCCACTTGCTGCTTGTCCTTGAACAAACCCCACACCTCCTTTCACGTGTCTCAGTTTCCCTTTTTAGTGCTGTGGTACTTCATGACTATTTGCAAGCACTTGGGATGGGGTGGAGAGCCCTGGGTGAGGTCTTCTGGAGGCAGAGAAGGTTTTTGATGATGTTTGGACCAGACCAGAAGAGAACATTGGCAGTTTTGATTAAGTTAAAAACTGCAGAATCAAACTCATCATTAATACAGCTTTACGCCACTGCATGTTGTAAGGTGCTTTCTAAACCTGTCACTGCAATTTATCATGCTAGCAGTGTAATAAAAGACAGCTATAAAATTTTGGATTAAATGTTCAAGGTCAATGGTCGACTTTCAACTTCCCAATCTCTTCCTTGCTGCTTTAGCAGATGCTCTATTAAGCAGTTACAAGTTCCGGGAGAAAGTTTCTTTGGAGAAAAGACTCAATTGTGGAGCATCTCCAGAATTAAATCTTCAGACATTTCATCAAATTACAAAACAATAAACAATAAATAACGAGAGTAATAAACACTGGCTGTCTTTGGGATAAGGCTTTTACTTCAGAAGTGCTCTCATTTTTCTTGTGTTTGCAGAAGGTGGCTCTCTGCTCCTGTCTTTGCAAAACAGACAGAAGGCAATTCCCTAAATTTCATAGAAATTTGGATCTGTAAGAACAGCATCCTGGAGATTTTGGGGGGAGTATTACAGCAGCATATAGCGAGACTGAGACCAAGACTCCACTGTGCTACATACTGGATAAAAACCATGGATGGTCCTGATGCAACATAGCTTTTTATGTATTAAGGAGCAACAGAAACAGCACATATTTGCATCTACAAACTGTATACAAACATGCACAAGGCTTAGCTGCACAGCAATTGGAAAAGAATGAGTGAGATTCTTCAAAATGAGGGAGAAAAAAAAGGTCAGATGTCTCCTGCTCTAGCCCCAGCTATTCAAGCTTATCAGCTGAAATGACTCCGTGTCAGGAGCTGGTTTGGGAGTTTCGCTCAGATGACTTCTGTCGTTTCATTACAATGATGAAAGGAGCATTTTGGCCACACAGTCACCATAAAAAAAAAAAAAAAAAAAAAACCTGAAAATGCAGATACTGTCCTAGGTTTTAAATTATTCTGTCTACTCTGGCACACGTGCCAGAAAGCCAGCTCATTGTTCAAACTCTTAACAGTTGGCTATAATAAAGGACATTACTTCTTCCCATGATCCTTACCTCTCTTATAGCCCCAGACAGACTGTAACAGCTACAAGAACATTGCTGCTATTAAATTAGTAGCATCAGTATTTCTTATTTTTAGAATGTTTGGCTGCTTTACCCAATGCTGAATAGGGCAAGTAAATTAGTAGCAAATTCATATTGCTTATCTTTTCTTTCCTGGGAGCTCAGCTGCCTCCTGCTTTCCCTGGGTAACGGTTATCCCTGGGGACTCACCTGTGGCCTAGCTTGAAATGTATCACCCTTAAAAATAGGAAAAGGGCAGCTCAGTTTGGCATGGTGAATGCAATGCAGGCACACGGCCCAAGTCAGGACATGTGAAGGCCAAAGGCTTTCATTTTTGCAATTATATTATTTAAGATTGTCTCCTTGTAAAAAACCCACCCCTGCCCCTGAGGCAAGACCTTGGGAGCCCTGGTCTTGCATTGGCATAGCAAAGTCCAAGGAGGCAGTTTGCAAAAGGAAACCCTGCCAAGGATGCGCAGCAGCACGGCGAATGCCCTGTGATGCTCCACATTTGGACAGTGTTGCTCTGTCCTTGTCAGCCCCAGAGCCTGATACTGGGAGCTGAGCTACAGCGGAAGAAACCTTCAGGGAAGGATGGTGGCATCTCCCCTGGTCCCTTACGGACAGATCCTGGTTCCTGGTTTTTTACAGCTGGCAAAGACTCTGCTCCATAAAACTTCTCTCATTTGGGGTAAAGAATAAGCTCTTTGCCCATGACCAGAAAAAAAAAGCAGAAACATTGCAAAACAGAAATCCTTCTTTATCAGATTGACAGGGTTTCACCCTGCAGGATGTAGTCAGAGAAAAGCAATGTTCCCTTGTGCTCCTTAGTCACCAACCTCCTGGTTTGCCCTCCGTAACTGGAAGCATGGAATTGCTGAACATGAACACTGGCAAGAACTACAAGTACCCTATCATAAAGTCCAGGCTATCCACTTCACCACACACTAATCTGTTTTACTACTTGTACTACAGTGATAGAATTGTTTTCTGCAATCTAGTTCAGATTAAGAAACTGGGGGATAAGACACACTAAAAATTCTGCAGTATATATTGCCAGAGCCTCGGCTGGTGTAAAACAGCTTCCTAGGGGAGTTAAAGCAAAAAGTGAAGGGCAGAAACAGTCTCAGCTGCTGATTTTTCAGTCTTAGCCTGAAAAACTGGCGCTGCTCTGGTGCTACAAGCCAAAGCCTCAGGTGGCCACTGTAAACCTGCATCCATGCTGTCAAAGTCAACAGCGCTATTCCAGTGGAGATTTGGGTTGGTTCATGCAAGCATTTTCAGAAAATATGCTTCGTTTGAATTATTTACGAAATGCAAACATAAGCTCTGTTACACAGCGAGCAGCACAGCCTAAAAACAAGTCCCCACACCAATGACCATGCCAAAGAAACAAGGGGCTGTCTCCTGAGGACATATGCAAACAAAAGCCGTTGTCAGTGAGAGCATCAGCCCCTCTGCACCCCACCAGGGCAGCACGGCTGCCCCAAGCTCCGGGGGAAGGAGGGAGCCGAGCAAGGCGGCCGGGTCAGTCTTCACAGGGGACATCCCCATGCTCAGATGCCAGCCTTGCTGCCCTCAGTCCTGGCTCTGAGAGCCACAGCACAGCCCCAAGATGCAGCCAAACACCAGGGAGGGGACAGCAACACTACAGCCTTTCCCTGAAGCCAACTGAGCAAACAGCGGAGTCTGCGCACTCTTGGGGAAAGCTTTTGATCCATGTGCCCACCTTCCAAATCACGGCCATTTACTGCTGGGGAGCAGGGGGAAGGGGTGGAGGTGAGGCATGTTTGGGGCTTTCTTTTCATGGCTGTGATGCCCACACCTGACAGCAGCAAATGCACCCCTTGGCCCCTCCAGCCCCCCAGGACACAGGGCCCGACGCCTCGATGCTCAGTGCACCCGGCATGGTTCCCACGTGGCTGTAGCCCAGCCACCCCCACATCTCCATGCAGGCTGTGCCAGTTCTGCCTCACCACTGATTTGGGAAAGGAAGGGAAGGAATGGACAAGCCATGGCAATAATTACCTGGTTTAGTAACTCTGCTAGTTACTCAGGACTATGCCGAAAGCTTACTTCTTTTTTTTTTCCACAAAAGATTAGCAAAAATCCAGTGTTAAACTATTTTCTAGTTTTTCAGCTAAGTAAATCAAGCTTTGCCACATGGGCATCGTAACAGCTCTAACCAGCACCGCAGCCGAGCAAGACGTTGGCAGCTCACAGGAACTGGCACCCCATTCCTTTAATGAGAATTTCCAAATCACTGGAGTCATTCATAAGTCAAACCCGCTCTGGCGTTAAATGCCCAGTCAATCAAATTAGATGTGTTGAATATGCTCATGGGCACGTGTGTTTCATTTGCTCCATGTTCTGCAAACTCCCACCGCAGCCCTGTCTGCAGCCACTGAGCAATGCGGTGTCCCAGCCTGTGAGCTGGGATGATCAAACAAGCATAAATCTTATCCAAGAGCAGAGCAGAGGAGGGGAGGACTATTAAATGGACATAACTCTGAGCAACTGCAAGGGAAGGTACAAAGGTACAATCGCCTGCAATTAAGTCTAACAGTGCCTAGCTGTGTCATCCCCCATATTACTGTATAATAGCATAAGGGAGGGTGAAGTTAAAGCTCTTTGCAAAAAGGCAGGAGATGCTCAGTTAATTGGGATAAAAGTCCACTACAACTTCCCAGGTACCAAGCACATGGCACTGGCTTGAGAAAGAGAAGAAAGCGGGTTGGAAAGGCTGCAGACGGGAGAAGGCAGAGGCGATCAGAGCAGCATTTCACCTGCTCCTGAGAGGCTCAAGCCCCCCATCTATACCCCTGCAGGGGCTGCCAGTGCAGGGTTCATCAGCAGAGCATGTTCCTCACTCGGTCATGGTCAGGCACGAAGCACCTCTTCCATACCAGAGGGTGGGGGGACACATTTTTATCAGAAGACAAAGCAGAGCTGGCAACAACCCATAGAGGCATCCAGGGAGCACCCCCAGCCTACAGGTAACTCCTCTGGCACATTTATCACAGCATTAGGGGACAGGCGATGGGATAGCGCTTCAGCATGTGGCACTCTGCGGAAGGGACATGACTTTTGGGGCCGCTCCATCCAGGTCTTCCCTCGCCCCATGGCAGAGCAGGGTTTCCCACTGCTTCACTGTGGATGATGGTGATTGAAATCATAAGATCATCATCACGGTGCCTTGAGGCCCAGGTAACACCTACCCAAGATTGAGTGGAATGGAAGAAACTGCATTTCAACGCTTGCACTGTATGGTGTCCTGAACTACTGGGAAGACAGAGAGAAACGTGTTAGGGACCCAGCCATCAGGGAGAGCAGCGGTCCCTGCTCTCCAAGGGACATATTTAGCACACTCAGCTATATTAAAAACCCAACCACAGCCTTTCCGACAAGTGATGTCCTAATTTTAGTACCAGACCACTAAAATTACAGCAGCCTCCACTCATTCACATACTTTTGGTACCAAATATTAGCCACCTCTCTCTTGACTTCCAAACCCTACAGCCTCCCTAGGCACTGATCCGTAGGCAACTGAATACACTAAAGGCATGGGCTGCCTACTTTTGCTTTTTTTCCCACCTGACTGCTTCAGAGACTTTCCACATAATTTACCCCAGCCCTTTAAAACAGCACTTAAGTAGCATTTAAATGACAAGCAGTCCTTTCGCCTGCCTCCCCATGGTGGTGTTTCCCTCCCCTGCCACAACCCACTTGCTCCTGTTCAGCCTGTACAGAGCCCGACTGTTTCTTTTTCGCTGCAGACTGCTTATTTATATTGCTGGGGCTGAGGCAAAAGTGCTTTTCTCTGCATTTAATAACAAGCCCCAGTGGAAAACTATCCCAAAGTTGCAGCGCTCCCCAGGGCTTGGGCTCAGCATCCCATCAGGGAGGCCAAGGGGGTGGCCTGGGACAATTCACTGGCTTAAGCGGAAGATTTCTCTTTGTAAATCGCTGCTTGGGTTTTGCCCTCGACGTGCTCCATTTGTGGGTTCTCAGGTAGGAACTCAGCCCTTGCAGAGCTACTCTCTGTGGGACCAAGCCTTTGCAGGGGGTTACGGCAGAGTGGATTACAATAGCCTCTGATACAAGCATCACTTCCACTTTACAAAGCATCTTTACTTTCATTACCAACTGCATTATTAAGGAAAAAAAAAAAATCCCTTTTTAAAAACAAAGAATATTTTCAGATTTGCTTTAATAGCCAGGATAAATATTGATGAAGTTTCCTGCAATTACAGAGTGCGGTTCCTGTCTGCCTCCTACTGCAGATTTAATCAAAGGCAGCTCAAGTTTTTCATTGAGTCATGAAAGTGGTATCAAAATCATAAAAAAAGAGCAAAGTTATATGCACTGCTTTGCAACTGATAAGAATGATTGACTCTGGCGACTTCATTGCTGTAATTACGAGCTGCCACAATAAACAAGCAGCTACTTCGATTATTGCTCTGCTCCACGCTCACCTTTGGCTGAAACCCAGACCCAGCTATTTCACACCAGCCTATTTGCGGAGCTTTTTTACTGATGCCCGTGGAAAGCTTTCACACGTAATCTTCTGATTTTTGGGTAGGGGACCACCCCTGCTACCCTCAGCAACACACCGGGTCCAGGCCATGTGGGTACTTCACAGCCTCTCGGGTGCAAAGTTACCAACTTGGGTCAAAGCAAGGCAGGAAGACGCCAGTGTCTCTTTGAAACAGCTCGCCTGTCCTCTCGCTGCTCAGATACAGGGGGCAGGGCTGGTGCTGCCTGCCTTTGGGGGGACAGAGGTGCTGTGTAACAGGGCCAAGGCCACATTTTGTTTGTGGTGACAGAGAAATCCCCCAATGCAGCCCGCAGCTGGCAGTGTGGCTGGGGAAGGGGATGCAGCAATGGGACATGCCATGCAGCTCAGCATCTGATGCACAGAGGATGCTGCACCCCTTGATAAAGGCTTCCGCCTAACACCGTGCCCATATTAGTGAAATAAGCCCTATTTTGGAAAGCAGCAAAGGTGCTGCAAACCCAGCTGGAAAAAAGGGGATGTCAGCACCAAACTGGTCACAGTCCCCCACAGGCCCTAAAGACACCCAGAGGTGTTAAAATACACCTGCACCCACTGAACCCAGTGACAAATTTGGAAGGTACCAGGCCTGTTTGAAAATCCCAACCAACACCAATTCACCTTCGAAAAACTGCCCCTTAGCCCCTTTAGGCTCCACATACGAGTGTTTCCCTAAACACCATTGGAAACACGATCAGCAAATAAAACCGTTGATAGTGCCCGTGCAGACGGACACTGCTGCCTTCCCTGTACGCTGGCCCGGAGCGGAGGTTCCTGGCTTATTTTTGCTTTTACAACACACCATGCTGCAGGGGCTGGTGCAGGTTTACTCACCTGCACCGTAGGTCGTGGCCAACATGATCGAGGAGACCCACGCGATCTCGCTATAGGATGTGCCAAAGAAATCCTGGATTTCTTTGAAGAAGATGGCTACACCTTTGGGGAAGGCGTAGGCGAAGCCGATAGAAATGAAAGCACCAAAGACCACCACCCAGCCC
This sequence comes from Gorsachius magnificus, assembly GCA_034008185.1. Classification (NCBI taxonomy): domain Eukaryota; kingdom Metazoa; phylum Chordata; class Aves; order Pelecaniformes; family Ardeidae; genus Gorsachius; species Gorsachius magnificus. The sequence continues at coordinate 7,074,201 of CM067090.1, forward strand.
CAGCCGCCGTCCGGTGGGCTGGGGGCTCGCCCCGCGTTAGCGGGGGGTGGCGGCATGGCCAGGTTGGGGAGAGGCCACCCAGCACTCCTCGGGACGCCCTGAAAAACAAAGTGCAAAGGCACAGGGTCAGTCCCGGGGGTGCTGCTCCCCCAGATCCCTGGGCCGCAGCGACAGCATCGCCCCAGCCCGGCTCCGGTCCGTTATGGATTCCCAGCGCCGCACCCCACCCGCGGCTTGCGCCACCGTTCCACGCGAGGAGCCCCGGCCCCGTGGCGAGCGGGACGCCGCCAGAAGCGCCCCGGGAGAGGTGAGTTTAGAAGGGCGGCTCCCGGCCGCAGCCCCCGGGCACGCGTGGGGGCCCGCACCCCCCCGCGGCAGCACCCACCTGCGGAGTGCGGCGCCGGCCCGGCCACTGAGCCCCCCGCGGCCGCCGGGGCCGGACGGGACGGGGCGGGGCGGGGGAGCCGCCCGCACCGCCCCACGCGGGACCGGCCCGCCCCGGCAGGAGGGGACCCACACCAACCCCCCCGGCCTGGCGTGCCCCGCTTTCCCCTTTCCCCCCGTGTTTTCCCTCACCTCCCCCCGACCCCCAAAGCCAGCAGCACCGGCCCCCAGCCACCCCGCGGGCAGTAATTAAACCATCCTCAGTTGTTTGAATGGATATTATCCCCCCCCCCGCCGTGTATTTTTTTTTTCCCCACCAGCATCCCAGCTCTTTTCTCCTCCTTACACAGTTGCAGGCTGCTCTCCTGTCCCCACGTCATTGCAGACTCATGGAGCTGGCCGCTCGCTGTTCATTTTCACCAGTTCCCTGTATATCCTAGTTTTTACGCTGAAGTCCATTTGAGGAAACGTCAGCAGTGTTTGCTCTTGCTGGAAAGTTGCAGTTTTGCTACCAGACGTGCATCTTGCTCATCCTTGTCTCCCCCTGGCTTAAGTAACAGCCCCACAGGTCTTGGAGGAATTCAGCCACGTGCCCTCCCAGCTCCGATTTTAGGGAAATTCATATGGAGATGAGTGCTCACAGATGAGAGTCCACTCCACAGATGAGTGTCAGCACCCTGCCGCCTCCCAGGAAAGGGAGACCGTCTTCCCTCCCTGTATAACCATGAAGATTGGGGTATGATTTGGGCAGATTTTGCAAATCATTTGGGCAAAAGACATTTTGCCCGCAAATAAGTTACACTACCTGTATTGCAAATATGGCCCTTTCTTCCCCGTTCCCCTTAGCCAAGCTTCCATTCCCCCTTGGCTTCTCTGTATTTTAAGGCTCAGATCAACTCTTCCCTAATCTCCTATAAAGCTGTATTCAGTCTGTTTTCAAAAAAGACAACCTAACACTCAAAAATCAAATCACACTAGTTAGGTGTGTGGAAACCAGCTGGTTTTAAAATCTGCATTTATACACTGCTGCTGCTTACATCTTTCTTTTCACCTCTTCTTCTTGGGCTGAAGGCCACCCACATGGTGATGCCGCAGGGGGCAGTGGGCTCTCCCCATCCCATTCTGCACGAGAGAGGGGGTCTCCCACCTGCCTGCGCCCTCTGCATGGGGATGCTGGGACCCCTCCCCAGCTAGTCCGGGAAAGAACAAATCCCTGCGCTCGCAAGGAGCTCTCTAAGGCTTTGCCCCTGCCCCATCTCACTCTCTTCCAGGCCTGGACACAGCTTATCCCTCCCCAAGGGCATGGGGAGACAAAGCTGGCTGGTCTGGGCTGGTGTTTCTTCTCTAATTTTGAGTTAGATTTTAACAGCGGTGCCACTTTCCGTTCAGGTACAAACACGTCAATCTCTCATGAAATGAGAAGCAGCTCCCTACCTCCCCATTTCCACTCTCCCTCCAATGCTCCCCAAAACAGACCTCGTGCTGCTGTAAATCCCATTTTTCTACATATGCAATTAAGCAATGAGGGAGAGGGGTGAAAAAAAAAAAAATCAGTGCCTTGTGCTCAGTAACTTTCCTGGCACAGTTAATCTAAAACTTTAAAGATCTCCTTACAACACGTCTGTAAAATGTTTTATTACTACTATTTCTTTCTTCCTATAAAACTGAGTAAACTTAAACCGACCGGAAGACCTTTACTCTCAGGTGCAGGGTCACACTGTGATGACCTGAAGAGTTTTGTTCTGGTACAGCCCAGACCCCTTTTATGGGCTGTCAGGACAACCTCCTTTTACGACATCGCTTGTACAATGTACAGTCCCACATGCAGGAAGGCAGCCTGCCACGGCAGAAGAAAATGAAAGTCTCTCCAGTACAAAAACCCTGTCTGCAGCTGAACAAGGGGGTGGCCAAGGGGACAGGGCTGATTTCTTCTATTTTGCTAAAGAGGGGTGAGGGTTTGGATTAGTAGAGTTTTCCTAATAAACTGGAATTAAGTTTGTTTCAGCAGCTGGTTTCTGTGCTTTGCCAAAAATAAAAAATTGGATGGAATCTAAATAAATACACCTGAGACTGAACTTGGGCACATCCTCAGCATCAGCACAGTGTGTGGAAATGGCAGATGGAAACCCCTGGGAGCAGAGAGATGAAGAAGCAGCTACAACTCCTCCAGCCATGACCTCGTCTGGAGGATGGGATACTTTACTTCTATAGAAATGCTAGATTTGGTGTAATGTTGAAGGATTTCCTCTGCAGCAAACCCTGGCATGACACCATCTGGGTAAATGTTCACACAAACTGGTGACAAACTCAAAACTAAAGCAGGAAACCAGTTGCAGCGGGAGATACCGGGGTGGGGGGAAACAAATTATTTCTAAAGATGTCTGAAATCGATTAGTCTTTGCCCTCGTGTCCCTGCTCTGAAGAGACGCTCACAAACAAAACACGACAGCCTGAGGGCAGAGGGAGGGACTGACAGCAGAAATCCTGAGCTCACGAGGTCAAAAAGGACTTCTTAGCAATTTGGGGAGATGGGGGCTCATCTCACAGTACCTGCTGCCTATGTGAGTGCTCCCTGTCCATTTGGGGAGCGCAGCCCCCCCAGAGCCGGGCTCCGCTTGCTCATCCACAGACAGCAGATGCTTCCTGGAGGGCAGGTTTTTTAATTTATTGGCAAGCGGCAACAAAATTGATTAAAATTGCAAAATACCTTTTCAAATTACTCAGTTCCCTATCGCAGTCCTCCATGTAAATAAGTGACTGCTATTGCATTCCCAGCGCTCCGCTCCAGAGCTGTTGAAAGAAGAGGGGCCAGGGGAAAAATGGGCTGGGAGCAAGGCAGAATCTGAAACTCTTCCTCTCTCCCCAAAAGGGCTCATTTCCCAATCTTTGCCAAGCTTTCCATGACAGTTCCCATAGATATTTTAAGTCATGATTTTTAAATGAAATGAATTATCATCCTTCACTTATTGAAGTCCAAGGTTGGATAAACAATATTAAAAATATGAGGTTACCGAAAAGAAGTGACTAGTGTTGACAATTTGAGTGTTTTTCTTTTCCAGGGGGGAAAAAAAAAAAAAAAAAGAAAAAAAAAAACCACCTGGTCTCCCCTGAGAATGGAAAGCATTTCTAGTTATTCTCAGTAGACCACTTTGGTATTTGGAAAGAATTTTGTTCGAAGCCTTTTACACAAGGCATTTTATTGCAGCCAAAGGTAGGAGCTACAACTCTATAAGCCCAACAGTGTTTTTCCTTCACTGAGTCTTTGAAAGTCAATTAAAGGCTTTGGAAATTGCTTCCACATTAAAGAAAAAAATCCATTCCTAGCTCTGCTGCATCAAAACAGCACCAGGTAAGTGAGCACCTAAGAGGTAACTCTGCTCTTCTTTAAAGCGTCTGTGATCCTCACTTTCATGGCACACCCACGTTCCTCAAAACTATTCCCTTGCCATTTTCCATTTGCTCATGAAATGCATCAGCAGTGAAATCAAATCCATAACCACGGTTAAAATGGAGCTTCTGAATTTGTGAATGAGGTTTTAAGCAGCCATTGTCCGCAAAAACAAAGGGCTGGCCCCCATGGCCTGGGATGCGATACCGTTACTTTCTTCAGCACAATCTGTCTTAGGAGAGCGATAGCCCAGTCCTCCAAAAATAGGCTCACACGTTTATGTTCCTATTAATATCCTTAAATTTTTTCAAGGGATCAATCCATACTAATATAGATTATTGTAGAATCATAGAATAGTGCCAACCCCCCTGCCATGGGCAGGGACACCTTCCACTAGACCAGGCTGCTCAAAGCCCCACCCAACCTGGCCTTGAACACTTCCATGGGTGGGACCTCCACAACTTCTCTGGGCAACCTCCAGTGCCTCATCACCTCATAGTGAAGAACTTGGGAAAAGGTTTAAATTCAGGAAAATCCTTGGCTCTGGACCCCAAGATGCAATCACGAAATGCAATCCTGGGGACAGATCAATAGTTCCCTCCACGGTGAGTGCAGAATTATCCCCCCACGCTCTCCTCACTGCTGAGTGTGACTGGGTTGATACAACACATTCCCCAGTGTTAAGCCACAAGACCTCCAGCATTCAGGGATTTACCACTAATATTTTCATACTTGAGGTTTTAATTAAAGGGAACCTAACTCTGCCCAGCAGCTACTTGGGCACCAAGCAGCAGGAGGGATGCAGGCAGCACCCTGCCAACACAGCACCCGTGCATGCGCCGTATAGGGCACGATGGTCAAGCGCAGGCAATCTGCATCCCTTGACATCCTTATGGCTATTTTAGGGAGACCTTTAATTTCCACACAGCCTCTCCATGGCTGTGTGAGATGCTCTGCTGCAGGCAGAGCCACCAGCCCCACGCGTCCCTGTGCTTGGCAACAGGGTGACACCACGCGGAGCCAAGGGACGGCGGTGCTGGTGCTGCTGGGAACCGCCTGGGATGCTGGCAGAGCCTTGTGGCTCTGCTTTCTTCCAAGCAATGTTTTACAAGGTGGTCAAGGAGAGGTCACAACAGAAAGTTATGAAATGTCAAACCTGCTTTTTGCTAAGCCTCAGTATTAATAGCGCTGAGGCCAGGCAGACAGGCGGATTCATACAACATGAAATAACTCTCGCCAGAGCCAGCAAACCTCTTAGGTGGCTCCAGCCCTGCGTCCATGCCCTCAATCCAGCCAGGTGCATGAAGAGTCGCTGCTGGATGTGCTGATTTCCTGGAGACCATAAAATAAACCGAGGAGTGACATCACTTCTTCTGCTTTTCCCCTGTTGCAGGAGTTTAATCAGCAGCCCAAACCAAAACATTTGTGTTTGTAAAAAGATGGCTACAATTAATTTAAATCAAATAACTAGGACGTTTCCACTGGGGAATTGAAACAAATTATTCCTTTGCTATTGCATCTTCTCCTCATTTACATTTTAATCCCAGTAGGATCTTGCTCTGTTATATTTGGAAAATGACTGTATAGAAAGGGAAAAACAACATGGTTGAAATACTCCAAGAATTCAGCTATTAACTTTAATGGCAGAAGCCTGGCAATGCCAAGCCCTGAATGATTGAAAATTAGCACAAATACTGTGTTGTGGTTTTTTTTTTTTCCCCCCCAAACATCACTGCATGCAGAGCCTGGTGGTGTTCCAGGTTGTGCGCACAAACCCGGGCAAACAAACAGCTGGGGCAGAAGATTGTGTTGAAGGCTAATTACACATTAGCCAGAGCAGAGCAGGTCACTTTTTTGTTTGTACCGAAAGTAAAGGGGACTCTACCGCAGGACACAGCGTGCCGAGAGAAATGCCTGTGTTCCCACCCTGTGGTTCTCTACTCCCAGGCTCAAGCCCTGCTTTCCTTGCTGTGAGGTTTTACCACAGGATAAGGAGTTCATACCTTTTTGCTCAAGGTAAACACATCGTGAAGAAAGGCATTTTAGTTTTTTCAATGTAAAATTAGTACTTTATCCCGTGTTATTCCAATTTGCCTTACCTACTTTGTCTACCTGTTCTTATTTTGAAGCAAGAGCACACAAAAAAAATAAAGCACTTCTATTTCTGCCCTGTTAAGGATGGGAAGTCCTGGTAAACTTGAACTGTGTCACACGGGTACCACCCTGTGGATCCCCAGTGCCTGTCATGGACTACCTGATCCCTCTGGGGACACCCAGTTACACCAGCGACAGAGACAGCGGCTTCGTCCTCCCCAGAGCATCTCTTGTCACTTCCAGCCAACTTAGAGTCAACTGCAAAATCCCCGTTTTAAAATAATTCTCTTCGTGTGATCCTGTGCATCCCTTCACTTACAAAGACGTGAAATGATGGTAATGTACTAAAAAGGCAGCAACAAAGGATTTATCCCTGGAGCTTTTTCCAAGTGCACCGTTTGCCCCTGCCTTGAGTTACCCCAAAACATATTCCACACGATGCCTGCTAGGTACCCTAGACCGGTTTGCTCGTGATGCTACTTTACTACCTTTTTCACCCTGAATGAATTTAGGTGATCTCCACAAGGTCACAGCTTGCAAACATGGAGAGAGTTTCTGGGCAGTGGACGTACCCTGCAGGTGCTGCAGCCCAAGCTTATGGGCTTGGGCTCACCTCCACTGAGCCCACAGGTCTCCTGTGGCTTCTGATGGAAATAGGCTTGAGAGAGTTTCCTTACTCATTTCAGTGAAAAGGAACCAAGTTAGCAAAGCTCTGCAGTTTAGACTGTCAAAACTAAACCAAGGAATTGTAACTGCAGGGTCCAAACACATCCAGCCCCTCCAACAAGCAGCTTCTCCAAGGCACGACCTGAAACAGCTGTGGCACAGCTGGGTCCAGAAGACCACCACTGTCTCCAGCCCATCTCCAAAGCTCTCTCCTGCCACAAATATACTCTCAAGTAGCTGTCAACGGGACAGAAAGGGGATCACCTGCCTCAGGGCTGCCTGAATAACACTCCAACAAGGTGGAGAGCTTTGGATCTCATTAAACCCTCCTGATGTTTGAGAGAGGAGAGGTGGTACAGAGGTGCCACGAGGAGCAAGTCCTGCTCCAGAACAGCAGAAAGCTGGAACTGCACAGCGTGGGCTGAGTCTGAATTGAGGGTCAGCAGCTCCTTGGTTTGAGGACAGGGGAACATTGCACTGGTTTGCAAATGGTCTCTGGGACACTCTTGTTTGCAGCTCACAGTACTCCGAGCCATTACAAAACGCAGGCATTTTCCCAAAAGATTAACCCCACCTCACCCAAATTTTCAAGGTATTACAGGGATACTGAAAGCTCCAGAAAACTATCATAAAGAGGCAGCTGGGGCTTTGCTGGGATTCCTCCCCCCCATCAAACAAAACTGTTATGGCAAGTGATCATAACTCCATGAGGGCTTCTGCTCTTGCTGTGATTTCCCCCAGAAACCTTCCTCTGGGACTGTAGCATTCTGGGAGCAGTTACTGCTGTTTGCTGCATATATGTAAGGAACCTTCGATTTGCTCCAAGGACACAGGTGCACCGAGCAGAAGCCAATTTTGGCCGATACGGCACAGCTCTCGTCACCAGCGTGGCTGCTGGATGCTGCAAGAGAACAGGCGGGAAGCAGGCCTGCAGGACAAAGTCTGTAGCCACTCTGCACATAACCACCTCCTCTTCATGGCATGGAGGGAACCCAGCAAGCTCCTTCCTTACCTTTCAAATGTAGTTAAATACTGGGGTACGTAAACAAGAAACAGAACCCAACATGGGAAGAGCTTAGTTCAGGAACCACGCGGGGTGGCTAGCTGTGCATAACCCTCCGTGCCCTTAACACCGGGTGATGCAATACACAATATTACTGTAGGTAAACTCAGCCAGGCTCCTGCATTTTCTGTGTTGCTTTGCTCTTCTGGCTGACCGTTGTCCAGCAGATCAAGCACGATGCTTTGGCATTAACTTTCAAGGTCTTACGCAGATTGTTCTTTAGGAGCTTGTTGAACTTTTGACGCTGTACATCCATGTTACCCCACAAGATCAAAAAGATGAGCCTTTGGGTCCGAGCGTAGTATTTGCTCAGGCTTGCTGTAATCCCAGGTTTACAGACTGACCTTCCCAAGAGCCCCCTCCATGCCACAGAAATGACTCCGCCTAAGACAGGTTTCAGAGGCGCACCTATTACCTAGGTCGTGTTTATAGGGCCCTCCAACACTTAACATTCCCGGAGACCTTTGTGAAACTGAGTGTTTGCAGATACAGAATTAATTTCTAAAATTTCATTCAGTTCTCAGCCCCCTTTCCTAAATACCATGGCTTGGGGGTGAAATTCTCCAGGCTTCTAGCACCACAGAGCTGCAGATCAAACTTTGCAGCTGAAAGATGAAATCCTGGCTCCACAAAAGGTGATGGCAAGGTGCTGGCTGACTTCAGCGCAGCCAAAGTTTCACCCAGAAGAAATATTCAATGTTAATGTTTGTTGAAGTTGGGGTTTTTTTCCCCAATTACTCTAGCGCAAAGACAGACACGCTGTCCTAAAAGACTACTTTCTAAACAGTCAGCTGTAGCTTTTCTGAGTATTGTAAAACGAAAGTTAGTGTTTAAAGGCATAATTCTCCCTGAAGGGATCCCCTGCATGTCCTCAACCGCTCTGGGCAGCGTGGCTGGCTGGTGCTTTCCTCTGCTCTCAAACACAGCGTGCAGCTTCACTTGTTCCAGATTTATGCTGGTGTAGCTGAAAGGAAGATCAAACTGAGTATTCAATTACTTATGCACTCAAAGATATTTATTCCCCGAGATGAAACTCCTAAATCTTATTGCCGTTCCCATTTCTATTACTATTAGCATGCTGCTGCTTTCAGATCTATGGAGATGTCAACACCATTTACTGGAAACAACAACTGAAAGATGAGAACATGACAGGGAAATGTTTAGGATTATTAATCATTCGCAGGAGCAGAGGAGATAATTGATCTTCCTTAATTCTAGAAGAGTCTATAATTGTTACACAGGGATTATTCCTTCTTTTTTTTTTTTTTTTCCCCAAGATCTATTTTTTTCATAGTTTGGGATTTTTTTTTTTAACCCAGATGCTACAGTGATTTAAAAACTGAGTGAGGTGAAGAGCAACAGCTACCACACCATGGGACAGCCCCCAGAGAGGAAAGGTGCTTATGCAGCAAGAAACCCAAGTGCTTGTCAAAATGCCAGGGAAGGTGGGACAGGTAGGACCTCCCTGCCAGTATCTAGTGCTTAGTCCAAAGTCTGTGTCAAGGTAAATGCAATGCCGAAAAGAAAAAGTTGGCTTGCTTCACAGCATCTCATATTTTCCTGCTTATGTGGACACCCTCCTGTTGTTGCATCTGACATCTGGGAAGGGGAGGCACTTGCGCACTCAGCTGTAGCTTATAACAGTAGCTCTGCAACAATAACATTTCATAAAAATCTGTATTTAAAGATGGGATGCTCAATTATGAAAACCACAAAGTTGTATGCTGAACGGCTTCTTCCCCCATCAAGATCACCGACAGCAGTTCCCTTGCTGTAGTCTCCTCTGGATCTTCGTCTGGGTGTCAAGGGCCCCAGCTCAGGGAATGTGGAAAGCAAAAAGCCAGAAATCTCAACCAATCTGAGACATCTCCAATGTTTGGTGCTGAGTTTCAGACACCCAATTTTCAGAGGGCCTAAACAGCCCCCCTGAGGAAACACCCCGCAGCCCGAGTCGCTTTTGGCCTCTCACCGGCTCCTTAGCCCTTCTCAGCTCCTGACGTGAAACCACCAGAGCCAAACAGCAGCCACAGGATATACATTCATTGTTTCAAGGGGAAATAGGTGCTCAGTAGAGCCGCTGGTTTAATAACCTGGGAATTTGAACTTTTTTGTCCATCTGCAGCAGAGACAGTAGCCCAAAGAGCCCAACGAAGTCTCCTCGCTGCCCAGCCGATCAGCTCCAGCCAGACCCGAAAAGGCTCTTTCTGCCAGCAGGGAAGCACCTCATCTCTCACACCTCTCTGGTCATGTATCTCCCGAACCCTGAACGCGCCAGTCAGCCCTGGTGGGTTGGCGATGTGGGTACCTGCCCGCTGGGAAGGGGCTGAGACCAGCTGCTGGCTCGGAGGCAGTAGGAGCCTTCAGCCTCCCTTGACAAGGGCTGGATTTGGATCAGTAAGTAAAAAGTCGCTTGCTTCCATGCCAGCTTTCCAAGGCACGCAGTCATTGTGGGAACCGCATACTCAGTAACACTAGGCATGAGCTGTCAAAAGAGCAAAGACGCAGGTTGTCCACGGAGCCACAGGTATTGCTCGGGGCGGTGACAGTGACCATGTATCACTGTCCTGAGTGCCAGGTGAGCCTTACAGAAGTTTTCTCTGTTCACCTTAATCCATTCCGTGTCGGATGACAAAAGAGCTTTCCTTTTATTGCCATGCAAAATCAGTTCCTAAAGGACATGAGATGAGTGACTTCTGTACGGAGGGTGTACCCTGACGTTTGCCGTGTGTGACCCAGGAAAACTCTGAACCGCACCGTCCTGAGGACAAGGGGTTACCAAGAGGATCCCTCCATCTACCACATTTTTGTAATAAACTTTCCCAAAGTGTGTGTCACTGACCTTGTTGAGGAAGAATACAGGTTTGGGTAAATGTGAGTCGATGTGGCTATTCCTGTGTTCTTAAGTATTAATCCTTTTACGTTTCACCCTTGCAAAACAAGCTAAGAAGAGCCAAGAGTCTGCCAAGAGCCCAGCAATAACCACCAGCAGCCGCACCTCACAGGCACCAGCAACCTAAATGCAAGATGGTCCTCTACTAACCATTAACAGCAAGATACACACCAGCTCCTCAGATCTAAGTGAGAGAGTGATAACTAGCATCAGTATCAGAGCCAAACATCCCTCTGAGAATATCCACTTGGTGATTTCATTATGAGGACAGGCAATGCCTTCCCACAACCTTTGCACAAGGGCAGCTTTTGCAGCCAAGATGCAAGTACTCAGTGAATATTTTCATGTGAAGTAACCAGTGGACACATTTGTCCTTTCAGAAAGATTCTGCAGAGAGAACTCTAAAACCATCATCCCTTAATAAATGACTTGCACCAAGATTTTAGCAACAGAATTAGGGAATATTTAAAAACATATTTACATACAATCTCAAGATTTACATGCATGTATGATATGCCTCTTCATCAGCAAAATTTCAGGTTTCATTTCTAGCATCTTCTCTACAATCATGAGTGCAAGAAATAAATTTTTTTTGTTTCAAAAAGAAAGCCAAGAATATGAACAGAGCAAAAGGTGCAATACTAAATATACTAAAATAACTGTCCAAGACTCAAATAATTCCACTGTGGCCAAACCTCCACCCACACGTAAGCGATATTTCTGATGAAGTAACAAGTATTGGTGACATCATATATGACGTCAATAAATACTCAGCAGTACTGGTTTTCTCTGTTTTACCAATGTACGTTGTCAGAAAACAGAGCACCAAACTTGCAGTTAGAGCTTTCCAAGAGCTTTCTCAAAGGAAGATACTCTCCTCTCCCCTATCGGTGTAGAGATCCGACCTCCTCTTTTGCAAAGAAAGATACGGTCTTGCTTCACTTACCTCCTCCGTAGGTGGTAGCGCACATGATGGATGTTATCCAGGCAATCTGGCTGTAGGAGATGCTGTAAACAGCCTGGAGCTCTTTAAAGTAGATTGTGAACGCTTTAGGAAAGGTGTATGCAAATCCAACAGAGATGGAGGCTCCGAACACCACTGCCCAGCCCCATCCGCCGTCAGGGGGTACATAGCCCAGGTCTGAAGGGGCTGGAGGAGACATGATCAATCCGGATTTCAGAGCAAAGAAAACCACTTCCTGAAGCCCTGCAGAGCAGAGGATATGTGTGTTTTACAGACTATGCATATAATGTAATTAGGCATCATTTTAAAGTCTAGTAAAATAAGTTAGAGGTACAGAGGATCACCCACTCTTGAAGCCTTGATCTTTTGCTGGCTATTAACAGTTTTATTGTTCAATTTTAACACGACCAAAATCACCCCGCCTTCTCCAATAACCCAGTCCTGCCCTGTATTTTAAATACGCACCCTCAAAATACTCCCATGGCTTCCATGTTCAGGGACAGACCTCATTCAGAACTGAAGTTAATGCCTCCATTTGCTCTTCCACATCCAGCTGGTAGCTCAGCGTCTCACCTTGGAAGGTGGCTTCCGTAGGTTGCCCCTGTCACTGTTGCTCAGCCCGTCCCTCGGGAGAGAAGCACTTGCCACAGTGCTTCTGTTTTTAGGATAAATGCTTCATTGTGTATTTTTCAGGAGTGGAAAACCTTATGATTTCAGGTTATCCCTGCTTAAAAGAATAATTCCCATTACGTGAGCAGCATGCGATCAGTCCCACAGCGTGTCCAGCTCCCCTGTTCTGCAGGACAAGGCTCTCGGCTGCTTGTGTCCCCCGAGCCAACAAACAAACTGTGAGAAACTGCTTGCAAAAAGAAGCTGAAGTTTCTTCCTACTTAGGGGCAGCAATTCCTCCTGCCGGGTTAGCAGATTATGCTAAGGAGCAACAAAGATCAAAGAGGGCATTCACTCATTTGCATTCTTCCCATTTTCCCTGGCCATTAAAATAAAATGAGGGTAAAAAGAAAAAAAAGCAAAACCTGCGTGCCTCTCAGGAGTTAATCCACACGTCTTCTCTCAAGGTCAAGACACTAAATCAGAGGGGGAAAGAAGAAGGTCCCATGGCAAAGGGTGCCAGGGGGTTACACCTGTACCTTTGTGGATTAAAGTTGGTTTATTGCCTTTACATATTGCAAACTCAGAAGCAAGGGAGTCTGATAGGAAAAGGCATCATCAGAACTAATGGGAAAGAGCAGACCCAGATATCAGCTGAACACATTGTGCTGAACCTCAGAGGTAGTAGTCAGGTAACTAGGGAGAAAGGCATCTTTGCTTACCTTGAGAAAAGGAAAAAAAAAGGGAAAACACCATGGTGGAACAGTACAGTGTAATTTGTATCTATGAGAGTCCACTGCCTCTTCAGAGATGCAGTTTGGATTCAGGCTGTAAGTAGGAGGATACTACTGGAACCATAGAGAAAAAACTACTATTTCAAGCTAGCAATGTGCCTACAGACATACTCCTGAATTCTTGCTTTCTCTCATCTACTTTTACAGCTGTTAAATGATAACACTAATACGGGGCCCTTACGCTACGGGCTTCAAGCTCCCCCCGTGCCTGGGCAACTGTTGCACGCACAGTAGACGGACATGTTACCTCCTCTCCAACCTCAGCACCATGCTGGGGCACCCCCAGATCGCCAGTTGAACACACAGCATTAACACAAGGAGTTGAAAGCCAGTTCGAGAACACTGTATAAATATAACGAGATCTGGTTCGTATACTCCTCAAACTGCCATAAGCATTTATTGCCTGCTCCTCTCATGAAGATGTTGTCCCAGAGCCTCCCGCTTCTCACTGTTAATAACATGCCAGCTAACTCAACTTTATCTACTTCTGGTTTATGTTTTTGTGCTGATGGTGTTATGCAGCTCAGTGGCTCTCTCCTCTTCCCTGGTGTTACTCTCTGATGTAATCATACCCCTTTCACACTTTACCTCACCTAGGTAGAGAAGCTGTATTTTTCCCCCCCTCTCCTTAACAAGGACTGTGGGAGCAGAGAACCTACCTTCCCTGGTTACCCACTGTCATGGTTTAACCCCAGCCAGCAACTCAGCCCCACAGCCGCTCGCTCTCCCTGCCCCCGGGGGGATGGGGGAGAGAATCGGAAGGGTAAAAGTGAGAAAACTCGTGGGTTGAGATAAAGGCAGTTTAACAGGTAAAGCAAAAGCTGCGCATGCAAGCAAAGCAAGCCAAGGAATTCATCCCTCCTCCCATGGGCAGGCTGGTGCTCAGCCATCCCCAGGACAGCAGGGCTCCATCACGCATAACGGTCACTTGGGAAGACAAACGCCATCACTCCAAATGTCCCTCCCTTCCTTCTTCTTCCCCCAGCTCTATGTGCTGCACATGACGTCATACGGTGTGGGATACCCCTGGGGTCAGCTGTCCTGGCCATGCCCCCTCCCAGCTCCTTGTGCCCCCCCCAGCCGCTCGCTGGTGGGGTGGGGTGAGAGGCAGAAATGGCCTTGGCTCTGTGTAAGCCCTGCTCGGCAATAACCAAAACACCCCTGTGTTATCAACGCTGTTGCCAGCACAAATCCAAACCATAGCCCCTTACTGGCTTCTGCGGAGAAAATTAACTCTACTCCAGCCAAAGCCAGCACATCTGCATCCACACTGCCCAACCAAAGGCAATGAAAGCGAAAAAAAGCCCCAACCAAGGAGAATACCACATTGCTTTTGGACAAGATTTCAAGACACATCAGGAAATATAGATATGAGTTTAGGAAGCCTTTTGCAAAACACTCATCAGACCTCCAATTGAGAGTTTTCAATTCCCCCTGAAGATAATTGTTGCTTTTTTCCTATAGGCATCTAGAATATATAGAACAAGTTACTCTGATGCAGAATCTATTATCCTCTATCATCCAAGTTTTTCCATAGAAAAAAATAATTGCCTTTTAGAACTATATTAACCATTCTTCATTACGGTAGGGTAGGATTTTAAAAGAAAACCCAAGTTACAGAGTAATAGCAGTGATGTTGGAATGACTGTCCATTGACAAAATGTTTGAGAGCTTTTATTACTTATCGAATATGCATTTCATTGCACTGCTTCCATTTACAGTAATTCTACCCAATTTAGGCCATTCAAATATTATGGAGAATACCAAGCTCCCAAAAATATTGGCATATCCTAGAGGTTCTGAAATTAGACATAATAAATTGATTAAGGGGTGAGCATAGTGAGGACACATTTCCTTTTTTAACATTATGTTTGGTATTCACAATCTACCAAAGTTTAGGATATGCAAAAATTCTCAGGCCCCTCAAATTAAAATCTTTTTGGCAGTCCTTTAAAAAGGTTGAGCCTGAACTTTAAATATACTTTCAGGGATTAACAAGAAAGGTTATTTTTTATTACCACCAATTCTTTCTGCTTGTAAAACTGTGACTAATTGTACACCACCTTTAAGAGTCTCACATTATGAATATATTTGTTCATTTAATTTCATTTTCTGTTTAATGGGAGATTTATTGAGAAGACATTAGCATAAAATCAGATTATGGTATCAGCTTCGTTGTCCAGCTTTTCTATATCAAGGCTAATTCTTACATAATACAGAAAACCAGGGAGAGGAACTGAAGTTAAATGAAGATATAGTGTACTCTAAAAAATAAAAATCACATCAGTTGACTCTTACTTTCCTGACTGTAAAACAAGGCTTCTGGAGACTAACGTGGAGGACCAAACTTCAGGGATTATGTTAACAGAGTTTAATAGCCTGAGCAATGAAGACACCACAGTGTGATACATTCACCTTCTCCCCTGACTTCTCCTTTGGCACCCCCGAGGTTTGTGGGGACACCAGCGCTAAGGAGGGCCCAGGACCCCTCTCCCATGGGGCATTACCCCTTCCATTACCACCCTCTTAGCCATGTCTTTGTCACCTTAAAGTCTCTCTGCACCAGCCCCCCCATCTTCTACTGGTTTGCTTTTAATTTCCAAGCAGCTCTTTCGCCAATATCTACTTCAAGGAAGTCTTTTACATTTTGATTTTCCTTTTTAATAGCTGTTCTCTAAACTGCTTGATAACCTCTGGGAAGCCCTTGTTTTCCTTGTGTCAATGCCCATTTACCTTCAGGACCACACTTGGATTTTCCCCTCAATATTGTGCAGGCCCTGCCATACTGCTGAAGTAGAATTACAGACCTATAATTTTCCAGGTCATATTTCAATGAATGGAGACATTTCATTTGATGTTCTCCAGTTGCACTGTGTGCAGAATTTCATTTGTCAGCTCTTCGAGATAATCCCATCTCACCCCATGCTTGACAGGTTTTATCATTGCTTTACCCAGAACACTGAAACCCCCACCTCTTTATCCGCCCCCTTTTATTGTAGCAGAGGAAAATGCTGAGACTTGCCTTTGTATGGCCATGGTCTGACTCAAATTCACTTGTAGGCTCTCTCATTTTACCCCTATTTCTTTTTTGTGAAGTTATACATGTCAGGACTTACTATTTATCCATCCACCGTTCCCTAGAGGCTTCCTGCTTTATTCCTGTTACTTCTTTAGAGTTAGTTATTAATTGGTCACATCTGGATCTTCTTTATCCCTATTCTTCCCTTCTCTTTAGGAAACTGGCTGAGGCTGCTATCAACAACGTCAAAATAAAGAAATTCCAGGTCTCTTGCACAATCAAGGCCCTTACATCTCCATCCAGTTGAGATTACCAGTTTCTTTCCCTAATTTATTGAAATTTTGTCTTTTGGAACCAACATATACAGTCACAGTCCTCCATTCTTTAAGCCAAATCAACAGTCCAACATTCTTGGACTATAGAATTGTTTTCTACAATATTTGTTTTATTTGGTTTGAGATTTTTTGTTGTTAAATGAGAACCATAACAAATCAAAACCAAGTCTAATGCAGCTTCACCTGTTGATCCAGGGAATCCCTGGTGCCAAGTTGCCCTCAACCCAAGCAAGCCACCACGCACCAGACATACGAACTCGCTGACCGCCATTCAGTGGGAATGCTCTCTTCGGCAGAGGTGGGCACCGCTCGGACTCTCCTCCCTGAGTGTCTCTGGTTGCTGGCTCCCCTGGGAGCGACCTGCTCAGCTTTTAAAGCCACGGCCTGAACTCTTCCCCCACCCTAGATGCAGCTGAGATCAAAGGTTGAGATCAGAGGCTCTCTCCTCAGATGCAAGACCTTTCTGTGACTTGCAACACCCTCTGCCACCCGTCCCCTCAAGTTACATCCAAAGGCAACAGCATCCCACATTAACTAACCTTTCAAGAACAGGGATGGCCCTTTGCCCACCAAGGACAAATTCAGGGCAAACTCCCCATTTGCAGTGCTTGGAGTGCTGGCCTCTCTCAGAAACCAGTGGATGTTAAATAATTTATTTGTCAGATATCCCTTTTCTTTCCTTCCTCTCTTCCCTGTACATATTAACTTACCCTTTCTTCACGACACGCTTCTGCAGGCTCTGCTCCCACTCTCCTCCAGGGGAATTTGCATACAGAGAGCCCCTACCTTTGCCCATCCTGCTATAGCAATTCTAACCTTCTGGCTGGCACTCTCTTGCATGACCTCTGGGTCACCTAAAAGCCTGCGTCAGGCTTCTTTTGATCACTCAGGAACAAATGAAAGGATTCACAGGCCACAGCAACACTTACCAAGGGGTACATTTCACCCTGGAGTGAGGGGAGGGGGTACAGAGAGTTCCTGAATTTCTTGCCAGTAACCAAGCAGTTGGCTTGGACTAGTGAGCGAGCAATGTCCACATCGCGAGTCCGTGCTTTGCGGAGGTTTATATAACCCAATTTCAGCAGGAATGTTTCCACGGGACTTAATGTTGCAAATCCCTGTTTGGGGGATTTAAAACATTCCCCTGTTGTGTTTATAATCCAGACACTGCAACACACTACTTAAGCACAAGAAAAAAAACAGGAAAAAAGCTGACTGTAGGTGGACCAGGGTAACTTCTCCTCCAATCCGAGTAGAAAATTCAGCAGAAAGGTAAGCAAAGAGAAAAATGATTCATCCAAGCTAACTTGGCAAGTCAGCATCCTACTGCACCCCATATTTCCTGCCTTGCAGCCACATGCAGTCATCCATGCTATTTTGTATTGCCCCAGCAAAAATATCTTCCTTGCAAGGACCCGATGAATGCTTAAAACCATGCACTAGCTCCCAGCTTACATTCATAAGGAAGGCTGCTACCAGTGCTATCGCAGCCTGCTCTGATGTTCTTCTCACAAACACAGGACACAACGCACACCTCCCATGTCAAAGGATTTTCTACCAGCCAACAGTAACAGCATACTTAAAAGTCTCCAATGGTTGAAAGACAGCAAGATAAACTCTTGGGAGGAATCCATCGAGAGCTATTAAATACAAAGATGCTACCTCTGGCATTACAGATGGCAAATTGCCAGAGACTGAGGAGTATTGACAGCTAGTGCCATTCTTTTCTCCCCAGGTATCCACCATTAATTCACTGTCAGGGAGAGAATACCAATTGGACATACCTTGGTCTGATCAATCTTACGGTCCAGCTCTTTCTACCTCACTCGTCATGGCTTCTACCAGTTATTCTTTCTAAAAACGTTTTACAAGAGAAATATAACAAGCATATCTGCTGTTTTTCTGCCTTCTAAAAGGAATAAATCCTTAAATGGTGTTATAGGTGTTATGAGAATTCATTACAGATTATTTGAGATGCATGTGCTCCTCTGTGCTCTGTCCCACGGGAGGTCATCAGAAGCTGCCTGTTGAAGAGGCTGCAGAGGCTCACACCAGACCTAGAGTTCACAGGAGTAATTTCTTTCAACACTACACCTTTAGGAATAATGTTATTGTAAAAATTTAATGGCATTGCAAAAGGTGAAATTCCTTCAGACATTTAGAATTAAGTAGCTTCTACACTGCTGGTCTTTTTCTTCCAAAAATGCGCTTTCTCCTTTGCTTGCAGACACTTGATGGTTCCCTTGGCCCTGAGCCACTTTAGTCTGGTGCTTTACCAAATCAAACCATGAATTTGCCTTTGTTAAATTATATCGTCCCTCCTTCCACCTCTGTGTTAATAGAAATTGCCCAAATTACCAAGGTTTTCTGCTGATAGTTATTGGGCTGTGACCATTTGTATGTGCTTCAGATGCAACAGCAATTCAAACGACTAAGACTGCTTTTCAAAATCTCTTTGGGAAACCTTGTTGACCTCCATCAGCGGTTGAGATGGACAAAAGCAGCAGACACTCTCCTTTACTATTTCATCAGCCTATGAAAAATTGAAATTTGAATGACTAATCAGATGGCTCTTCCTTCTTGACACTTGCTCTCTATGTACTAGTTTTGATGTAGAATGTGGTACATCTCTTTCTTCTTCTGTTTAAGAAAAACAAATGCAAATTTTCAGAGTAAATACAATTTAAGCGCTACATTTAGTGACTGTGGGAGAAGGTTAATTTGATGCTTAACAAACATTCCTGCCCCTGAACTTTTCAGAACGTTTGAAGAAATCTGTTACTGAAGGAAAATGAACAGAATGAAACCGGAAGGTAATAAAGTAATTCAAAATTCATCTGCAAATATTTTTATGCAGCTGATGTAGCACATACCATCTTGACTTCAAATTAAGTAATCTCATGAAACTTAGGATGGAGTTTACAGATAATCAAAAACTATATGTGTATCAATGAAAAAAGAATCAAAAGTTGGGACAAACCGAGCATACAGTTCATGCTTCTTACATTTGGACTGGACACTGCCAGCTTTCTGTGACAGTAAGAGCTGCAGAACAGAGGTCACATGCAGGTCTAAGGAGACACAGGAACACAGACAGCATTCCTTTAAATGGATTTATTTGGTACTATTTTGGTTGTTTTACAGGTATGTTATCATTGTCAGTACCCAGTGACACTTGAAGATCTAAATAAGCACACACTTACTGCCTTTTAACAGGCCAGACTCCACGCTTTAAAGACGGTAACTGAGGCTGTCAGGGCACACAGCCTCCTGTCCCGTTAGCCTGTTGTGGCTGTGGGGCCAGGCTATGCCCTGCTCCCCAGCTGCAGAAAGCAGCAGGACACAGGAGAAAACTGTGACCCCCTTTTACAAAATTTCATGCAGCAATGATCCTTCCACGCTGGGAAGGCCTCACCATCACTCAGGTACTATAAAGAGTAGGACATCATGCTTTATCTATTTCCCTTTTGTTCCTCTTTGGGTCGATCTATGCCTTCTTTACTCAAAGCTTATGACATGCAGGAAGCTGCCTAGCCCTTCAAAAAACAAACCCAGTCAAGTCTTCTCCAAGTGGGGATTTTTAGCATTTTTTTCCATGTGGAAACACAGTATTTGGGGTTTTGTACATACGCTCCATCACTCTCACTATCTGCTACCACACACCTCAACTTCTGAGATGGTGTCTGGCTTAAATTATGTTTTGTGGAGGGCCAAAGCTTATGAAGATGTAAAGAGTCTGTACAGGTTTTGTAAGCAATTAGTTGTCTAAAGAAGAAAGAGATCTCACTGCTACCTCCTGTAAGGGAAAGCTGACAAACACAACCTTTGTTGTGCTTCAGAAAATCCACTACGGAGATACATTAGAAATCAGTTAGTTTTGCTGCTCCTGCAATAACTCATTAAACTGTAGCTTGATCACGTAAACTTAGCTGAAGTTAATAAATACCTGCCTCTGACAGTGGATATTTGCATTATTATTTGCATAAAGTACAGAAACACATAAAATCAGCAGAGAGGTACACGGGGACCTTAACTAGATTTTAAGATAGGGGGGAGGTTCAAGCTTTGTTGGTCTAAGTCTTCCCCCTTTGACGGGCAGAGAGGGGGGTACATGTTGCAAAGAGCTAAGGAGAAAGCAACGGCTGGGTGGTTATTTCTCCATCTATTGACTGCACCCGAGTGCTCAACTGCGAGATATTCCCCCGCAGGCAGCTTACATGAGTGTACTTCTAGAGACTGAACAGAATGCTTTGCAACGTGCAAAGTTATCTCATCCATTGCTGTGCGTTATTTCACATTATATTGGAGGATTTCACAAGAGCTGCTAGGATATTTGGGGCAGCGGGGGCCAATTTATTTATTTATTTTTGCCATGAGAGCAGAAGAGAAATTAGAGAATTGGCAGAACATGGCTGAACTACTCCTGTCCCAGTTTTGGCTCTCGTCCTTCTCCTTGGTCGTTACAAACCCAGAGTCCTCCTAGATAGGACTTTCATGACTTAGCTGAAAGTTTGCAGACATCTCCATAAACATCTTTTATAAACCAGGTAACAGCTACTACTCAACTCATAGATACACTGACATCTTTTTGAGGGAGCCATGAGCACTGCAGCAAAGCACAAGAACCATTCAGATGTATCTGAAGGCTGAGGCTCTCCCCAAGGCTTCTGCTACAACTGCTCAATTCAGTTTCTTTTCCACTCTGGTTAAAAAAACCCTTGTAAGGATATAATTGCAGTTAGCTTCTGAAGCTTTAGCTTTGTCCAAACTGTGGACCCCAAGTTAATTTGATTTGTCCTCAGGAAGCCAATGCGATTTGGTTGTCTTTCTTGCAGTCTCTTGTTATTTTGCTTTGGAATAACTTTTTCCCTTGGGGATCACGGAAGGAGGTCTTTCTTTTTTGTTCTTGTCAGCTTCAGCTCTTTCTTGATTTCTGTAAGTCCCAACAGTTCATTACATTGCAAAACCGTAACATGGCACTAGAGGATCTTCCATTCTAAGTTCTTAAGAGTTTTGGACAGAGCAAAGGTGCTCCAAACAAAGGAGACAGCAGACAGGGAGACTCAGGCTAGGATGCTTTTACCAGTCAAGTATTTGCTGACTACAGTGCAAACTCCACATTGGGGATAGACAATTTGGACTCTCAGTCACTATTTTATTAGCAAACTCTAGAGACAGCATGAAAGTACAGCCAAACCTAGTCAGACCTGTCTGCCTAACAGCAGTCATTAGTATTTCATGGCCCCAGCTGAGCCCTCAGATGTGGAAGCAAGTGGAGAATGCACATAGTTCAGTGTGTGTTGTTGATTTATTCAGCCCACTAAAATAAGTTAAACACCAAGCCTACCTCCTCTGTGCTGGCTTCATCACTTTTTTGGCTAGGTCTTCGAGAGGATGTTTTTAACAGAGAAATTGCAGATCTGGACAGGAACGCAGAAGGGCAAGCGTGCCTTTGTTCTGCTGGCTAATTTTTCTGGAGGAGTCTTCCCAGCAATGGAAGGCTGTAAAAAGAAAAGATATCAAGATTTCCCAATACACATTGTCATAGGTTGGAGGAAAAGAGCTCAACTATACGAGGAACAATGCTGCGATCACACAAAATAAACCAGCAATTATACAAAGAGGCTGGGACCCTCGGGCACTGTAACTGGAGAGCTGCAGACTGCTATTCAGTCTGACTGGAGGGAGCGTGCCATTCTGAACTGGTGACCAGGAGGATGGATCTGCCAGCACAAACTCACCCAAGGTTAGGATCATCATGCAGCAGCCTCCAGAAAGGTGGGTACCAGACTGCACAGCTCACGAGCAGTCTGCCACGTCAGCCTGCTGCACGGATGGCCTGGGCAGCCCACCCAGCCTGACTGATCACGTGCAGCAGAGTTCATCTGAACATACCCAACTACCACTAGCATGGACTCCCAAATTGTTTCTGCTGTGAGCAAACTGCCAGGTGAACAGTCTTCAAATCACACCCAGACAAGTTTACAGGCTGGGGGTGAAGGGCCAAGGGGGTAGGAAGGTGGAAATAATGCCTGCAAGAACCTGACAATAGGAGTGCCTTCCCAAAGAAGAGAACTTCATGTTGTTTTCCCAGGCTGCCGATGACTTAGCATCACAGCTGAATTCATCAGACAGTCTCTGAAAGGGAACAAAGGTTCTCAAATAAGAAGTATAATTTACAAGCATATGTGCTAAGCACCATCACTACATCAGAAGCCAGGTGTAATGGCAGAGTTTTACTTAA
This sequence comes from Gorsachius magnificus, assembly GCA_034008185.1. Lineage (NCBI taxonomy): Eukaryota > Metazoa > Chordata > Aves > Pelecaniformes > Ardeidae > Gorsachius > Gorsachius magnificus. The sequence continues at coordinate 7,096,651 of CM067090.1, forward strand.
ACAGCGAGAGGAGAGGAGGCCTCTTGTTCTTGGCTCTGCAGCAGACTCCTTTGCAACCAACATCACTGTGTTCTCCCCATCCTTTTTACCACCTGGGAAGTAACTATTAAGTAAGGATGCTGGGAAACTCAGTACAAAGTGTTTCGGGGTTTTCCAACATACAGTTTATCAGGCTGGAAGCCCCTGCTTGCCATTCCTGCCATGACGTCAGCTCCAGCCACAGGTGGGGAGGAAGGGAAGGGGAAAGACTGTGTCGCCTGCGTGTAAGCAAATGAGAAGTTAGACCTGAATAGCCACAAAGAATGAGACAATAAAGCAGAACAAAGCACCTGACACCTCAAGCAACAGCACAGGGCTGCCTTAGGAAAAAAAAAAACCACCAAAACCAAACACATGACACTACATATAGCCGAGACACAAGTGCAGAAACAGAAAAACTGAACAAGCATCAAAAAGTTATCATTGGATTAATTTTCAGAAATTTACTAAAATACATGCAAGGTATTTATCACAAAACCAGTTGAACTCCATTGTATTTCAACAATAGGTTTATTTTAAGAAACATAACATGACATTAAGTAAAAATGCAAAATTGTGCAATTATGGCAAAATGTTTAAAAATCCACACATTTGCCCTCATAGGACTACAGTACTTCTTACTAACATACCTGAGCACTGAATGTTGGATGCCATTTCTAAACAGCCTTACAAACAGGGAGCTCTTCAATTTCTTGTAGAACATACACATACTGCATGTTTGGTGCACCAAAACTGCTTTTAGTTATGCTAAATTTTTACTGATGGAATCAAGTGGAAATTACAAAATGTTTCTTTCTAAAGTAACTAATAATTGTGGAAAAGAGATTTACACTCATGTTAGTCCTTACAATGCTAGAAATTCATTTAATAAAGGGAAGTAAATGAATGCAGAAAAAATACCAAGTGGGGAAAATGTACAGATTACTGTTTAAATATTATCAGTACCTTTGGTGCAATTATTTCTTTTTTTGTGCTGTGCAAGTTTACTTAAGCCTGCCTAAAGCAAAACTTTACCAGGAATCTGACTTCCAGCAAAACGTAGAAGCATTTAAGAATTGGCAAAATGTCACAGCTACGTTACTTGTCTCAACAAACTCCTCATGCACAAGATTTAGTATATTCTACTCCCACGGCAAGTTCCAGGATTTAGCTTTTAAACACATTACAGACTTGGATCACACCCTCAGCTTGAATGGTTAAACAGAATGGAGATCTTCGTACTTTAGTGCAGATAAACAAAATGAACAAACCTACTGCAGAATTAACCACAGCATATTGTACTTCTATACATCACATGACCAGTCAATTGCTAACTCAATTCTATTTCATAGTTTCAAGTAATATATTGAAATTTGTTCTACTAAATAAATATAGAAGATTGTCAAAAAGCAGCAAGAAGTCTTGTAAATATTCAACCAAGCTAAAAAAAAAACCAAAAACCAAAAAACAAGAAAAAAGTTACACAACACTTTGCAAAAAAAATGGTTTTACACACAAATGCAACACTGTTAGGGAGGGTGCTTCAGAAAGCTTGCAGCTAGAGGCCTACAACAGTGCCAAAGAGAGCTAGCCAAGGACTAAGGATAATTATAAAAATGAAATTAGTTATACTTTAAAAAAAAACTCTTATTCTTGGCTATGGATATATAAAAAACAGTATCCAGAAGAAAACTAAACAAAGAAACAACACACCTCAACACTGTTGGAAAATGCAGTCTTAGCAAGAATTGTCAACTTCAACTTCAGAAAAAAATCAGGCGCTCGCATTTGAAAGAAGCGGTTTGGTGAATCTCTGGAAGATGAGGTATGTAATGCAAAGAGGCATTTTTTTTTCTTTTCATTTCACAGTTTTTTGTTTGTTTTTGCCTTTTAAACATTTTGTGCAAGAATTAAGAAATAGAACCAGGCGAGTATTTTCGTGTATTAGAAAGATTCCATTTGGGAACAGTAAGACCACATAGTAAACAAACATTATCCAAATCCTCAGCCATGCCAGGGGGATAAACAACGAGCTAAATATTTGGCTTAACGAAATATCAGCTGTTAAGCCAGATAATGGTAAGCACTTACAACCAGTGATGGCCACTGCCATTTCAAGTTAACTAGTTTACTTAGGTGAATTAGAGAAAATAGGGAAGAGTAAGATAACATACTTGCAGCTCTGACAAAATTAGAGCTGTAACAAATTAAACCTGGCAAGTTACAGCTGATTGAGTTTTAGGATTCATCTTTTCCCTTTTAAATTCAGTTTTCACTACTGAAGTAGAGGCTGAACTCTGAACTTATTTACTTCTTAAAAATAAGCTGAGTGTTAAATACATAGAGAAAAGCGTTGCAATATTTTGGGTCCCTATTCTAAATGTGCATCTAAGATTATTTAAGCCATGGACACTTACTGTCAATTTTGCTTTAATACACTGGATAGTGAAGACAGCTCAGTAGTGCAAATTTTCACATTATATATCAGAATGAAATAGAAGGTATTTCAGGGCTTGATTGCGGGGAGAAAAGAAAAACAACTTGTAAAGTTAAGCCACACTTTTCTAAATTACTGGAGCACATGCCAACTCTGCACACAGCACTGTACTTTAGTGGAGACAGAATGAACACTCCACACAAAAAGAAAAAAGTAAAATCAATATTATTAAGGCCATATCCTGTCACCATTCTGTGCAAGAATACCACTGCAGTAAAAATGTTATGTTAAAAAAAGACAATATGATGACAGGACAGGGCCTGAAGACAGACACACACTCCATGAAAAATAACAGGCTGTCTTAAACAGTAGCAAAAGGCTAGCCCATTTCAGACAAACAAGTATTAAAAACGTACTAGCACCATCAACTTTTGGGTTAAAGCCCTTTATGGGATGAAAAAAAAAAGGTTTTAAGCAGTGTTAAAAAAAGTTTTTACAGCACTACATCTATGTGGCAGAACACAGGTGTTGGGATTTCCCCCCCCCCCCCCATCATTAAGCTTGATTTTAACAAAAATCCACAGACAGGAAGTGGTACAGTGCCTCCATTTGGGGCAAGGGTACTCCATGTTCCAATTCTGACTTGAGTTTTTCTCCCAAATTGTAGTGCACAAATAACATCACAAACATCTTAGCAGACTTCAAAAACAGTATAAAAAAAATCATTATGAATCAGGATCTACCATTCCTCTATGTACTTTCAATCTAAAACTAAAAAAAAAAAAAACAACAAAAAAACCCCACAAAACCAAAAGAACCCAAACCACCAACTTAGTGATATTGCCTCAAATTTTACCCGTATTTAAAAAAAAAAAAAAAAAGAGAAAAAAGAGAAAAATCACTTCAAAACATCTTGGACATCCTTAGCTATTAATGCTAGATTTTCTTTCACTGTAGTGCATAGTTATCCTGGCTCTTCCATTTAATTTGTTCTTACCACAAAAACACCCCTCTAGTATGACATGATTAAGTGTTTACCAGAAAAAAAATGCTGATAATTGCACTTTGTAACCTCCTTCTCATTTCCCAGGAAAATATCAGTAAATATGAAACTGAACCAGTAATTCCCTCCCCAGACTGCAACCTTTAAAGAGCACCCATCCCCATATACAAAAAAACTGTCTGTTTCAGCTTACAATAAATACTGACAATTTCTTTGTTTTCTTTTAAGACATGTTTTCTCTAGCATCAGATTACCACTGAAATCACTAAGGCCTGTTACTGAAAAAAAAAAAAAAATTTAAATAACTTTCTGAAGACACTGCGGATACAATTTAGCAACAACACATTCAAAATGCCGGCCTAAATCCCAGAGCCTATCTGGAGTCTCGTATACTTTTTGCCATTGGTCAGTAACCTCATCATACTGGTAGAGTGAATTCTTTCTGCTGGTTCTGAAAACATGTTCTTCAACAGTGACTTGAGTAGCTCTGACAAACAGATGGAGTTTATTTTTGAGGAGTACGAGTTTTATGTATGGATTAATGGACTGATCACACGGAAAGTCTTTTTTTCGAGTCCACTTATTTTGTTCAATGTCATAGGCCTCTACGGTAAACATACGTTGATGGTCTCCACAGGTTCCAGCTATGTAGTAGATGGAGTCATTGTACACAGTTGCCAAGCCTTGGATTCTAGGCACAGTCATGGGGGTCAAAAATCCCCAGTAATCCTTCTGAGGATCATAGCAGAGAAAAAATTCCCCTGAAAAGAGAGAGAAGAAAAATAAAACATAACTTATGCTTCATTTCCAGAACAGCAATTCCGCAGCTACTAAGCTTTCAGGTATGTTCTTCCACAGAGAGAAATGGGCTACCAACTTTTAGAATCTTTGATCCCATAACAAAACACCTAACACCATCACCTGCTTTCTTCCAAGTGCATTACAAAAATATTAATAGCATGAGTAAAAACTACTTCGAGTTTCTATTCCAGCTGAAGAGGAGGGAATTTGAAGCATATCAGAAATACGTTTTACGTATTTCCTAGCTATCCTTTACTACTTCTAAACTGTGCTTAGTAATTTGGAACAAAACCTTTCAAGCTTCCAGTCTTGCAGTGTCTGAAGTATTTGTTTCGTTCTTTAACACCTTCACAACAGATCATCTACAGACTGTGGAGTCTCAGAATTCAGCGCCTGAAAGTTGCTAAATCTGAGCAAATAATTGTCTTGTACTACAAACAGATTTTAAAGCTACTTGTATCAGGTGGCTGGGTTACACATTTCGGTTGATCTGCTTAAAAGGACGCCAGGTGAATACTTGCATGAAGCTACTGATTCATCGTTAATTTTGCGACAGGATTATGAAACACCTCTTCCATTAACTGCACAGAGTAGCATCTACAGACTGTACATAATGGAAGTTCAGGTGACTGAAAGCTCACGCTCTGCAAACTTGATGAAAATAACAAGGATAAAGACCAGACCACCTTGTCTTTTGTAAAGCCCAGGGGAAGAAAGGCCCAACATGTACCAAATATTGGCATAATTCAAATCATATATAATTTCACATGTCTATTTTAAGAATTTTAACCAAGCTGCTGTGTAACCAAGCACCTCAAGTATAACAAAGAACACAGAAATAATACAGTAAAATGGGTGGAACATAGCTTAATCTCTTAAATCTTACAGATAACACATTTTTTGATTATTCATTTTTGTTCCATGGTGTAATCTCCTACGACTGACACTTGCTTTCCGTTGGCATTTTAACACTCTCACCAATCCTTATTAACTATTTCAAACTTATGAACTTTCTCTAGAAAAATTATTGAAAGTTAACTTTATTTTTTCAGTGCCACTCAATCAAGGTTTTATCTACCACACTCAGATAGAATAGCTATTTCCCATAACACGAATCTTTATAATTTGCTGGTTAGCACAGTGAAGTAGCTTGCTTATTTATGCGAGCATTGAGTCATTGTTTAAACAACTGAAGCACAGAATTAGTGCAGCTAAAATTTGTAAACACTTTTATTCTTATTCTGTGGGTTATAATATCTACTTTTTAGCAGTTCTAAAAACATTTAAAGGATGAACAACTACTCTACCAAGTTAAATATTCTTCAGCATTCCTTTCTAACCACCTAAAGCAGATGTCTGACCCAATAGAAGAGACAGATTGAGAGACATTGCTGATGTAATAGGATTATTTAAAGCCACAACCAACAAGAGTCAAACCTGATAGAGAAACAATGAAAGAAGAAAACTCTTTGCAAACCACATGGAAGCCAACCAACCTTACTGAGTGGCAGGAATACAAAGTCAAGAAACCAGGTTGACTTTTTCCAGTAAATAACAATGACCTTACAGTATTCTCTACCCTGTCTCTTCCCTGTGGTCCAGCTTTGTATGGAAAGTGACCCAAAGAGGGAGCTGGTATGGATCTAAGACCCCAGCTTCTGCAGGTGTTTATACAGAGGGGCCCTTAGCAAAACATAACCAAGACGCCCCCTCCTCCTTCTTTCCACCACTTGGGACTCTCACCAGAGCCTCACAGACCAGTCTCAGTGCTTTTAAGTGTAGACTGCTGTATGGCTCATACATAAAATATGTGTTTCTATGTATGCAAGATCTCCATAAATAAAATAAAGGGAAGAATAATTTAATTTGATCCATTCCCATAATGATCCTTTTTATTCATTTAAGAATCAATATCCAATACACCAACAAGTCTGATCATTTACCAAATGTAAAGGCAGTACTATAATTACTGACCAACGAAACAGAGCTAACTAGAAAGAGATAAATCATCATTCTTAGTTACCAGGATGACTTCAAAAAGCAGGGTAGGGCAGGAAAAGAAGGCCTACAGTGGTTAATTGACTTTTATGAGTCACCAAGAAGAGAGACAACAGGAATTTTCACAGGTTTAGCTAAATAAAATGCAAAGTGCTTTTTCATAGGACAATATCTTTTCTTCAACATTAGTGCATTTCACCCAGATAAAAATGATTTAATAAAGAATTTTCACAGTAAAATTTAATACTAAGCTGTTGACTTAGAACTCCACCAAAATTGCCCTTTGTGCAATAACTCAATACTACAAGTTAGTGACACATTTCCCAGGGCATGAGAACTCAAGCAGAAACCTCACTCCTCCTCACCCACTGCTCTCCCTAGCTTTCCTCCCACCCCGTCGTCCCAGGGCACTCCTTAAATGTCCAGGAAACTTGGGTTTTTTAAGGTGCTTAAGAGAGCGCAGACAGTCAGATTGAACAATCCCCACTTCCAAAAAAACCACCATATAGTCAGTCAAACAACCTTACCCTGTAAAACATAGATGTTATCCTTATATTCCACAGCACTATGAAACTCCATTGCTACCGGCATCGGACAGACAGCTGTCCAACAGTTCTCTCGGCTGTCATAACACTCCACAGACTTGAGTGAGTTTCGCCCATCTCCTTCATAAACGCAACCACCTATTGCATACAGTTTACCACAGCAATGAACCAATTTGCAGCCTATTCTGGCTCGCAACAATGGAGCTTTTTGAATCCACCTATTGCCAGAGTGATCATACATCCAAAAATCACTCTCTGCTCTGTGGTCAATGGAGACCTCGCTGCTGCTTGGTCTGTAACCACCCGCAATATAAATATCATTATCAGGAGACACAAGAATTCCAACCTCCCTCAAGTCATTTGGTGGCTTGCATAGTTTAAACACTCTCCCTGTGACCGAATCTAAACAAGGCACTGTTTGCTTCTTTCCTGAGTGTTTGTGGGCAGCATCAAAGCATATGATCATTTCAGAAGCGGTCATTCCAAGCCGTTGTGTATAGCCATTGGCACTATGTTGTCCCTTTTGTACACAGCTTTTGGCCATAGCCTGTGCAAACATGGGAGGGATTTTCTCTAAAAATGTCTCTTCCAACAGAGGCATACGGATGCATTTGGCAAATATTTCTGGAAGGTGCACTTCTCTCTTATTTTGTTCATGCTCAAACCACCTTATAATGCTGTCATAAACATGTTCTTCTTTGTCTACATTTAAATCGTCACTGTTGAGTATGCTTATCAGTTGGTCTTTTCTCAACTGAAGAAATTCTTGCTCTTTGGTGACACTCAGAAACTTTTTACGAATGTAGTCCTGCGATTTGTCTTTGAGTTCCTGATGACCATAGTGATCAGCAAAGATAAACACCCCAATGGAGTTCTGTGGGTCCAAATGACTGATCATATATTTAGCACACTGGTCTTGTATGGAAGGGATCTGGAAGATACTAGCTGCAGTGAACAAAGCTTGAACGTTGGCCTCTGTCAGCATTACTCTGGAGGTATATGCATAGTTCAACACTAAATGCATTGACTCTGCTTCAACACCAACTATACGAACTTCTTTCTGGGTACTCTCTGTAAGGCCGCTAGTGAACATAGATCTACAAAAGAAAAATATTTAGCAGTTTATTTGTAATTACCTTCTCACTACAGGTGTAAGAAATGAAATTATATTGTACAGCTAATTCCAATGTGGTTGCCCTTATAGCAGCACAAATACATTTATCACTGATGTTACACTGTCCTGTTTGGGTACCTAAATTTAAGATCAGTTCTAGACTTGCCAAAACAAAAGTGGCAAGCTGAAATTTCTTAATTATCTCACTAACCCCATATTAAAATTCACTTAGTTTACAAGCAAAGCTCCTCACATATCCAAGTCTTCGCACTCAACTTTCAACATGTTATTTCATACGCATATTCTAGCATGCTATAATATATAACTTTAAAAGGAAACAAGTAGTTTAACTATGCCATTACTATATCCAAGATACCCTCTCTAGTGAAGGCATTTTTAGGTGGGTTTTTTTTTTTTTTTTTTTAAAATAAATCATGGGACATTTTCTCCACTGATACTCTTCTTTGTTAAACAGACACTGATAATTCATTGACATTAAGAGAACAATAATCTTGACTTACTAGATGCACTGCGTTATCAATAGTTACATGGAATATTACTATAGGTGTGATTTTTTTCTAATTTTCATTTAATGAAAACAAGTTATGATTCTGCTTTTGATCACCACTAGAACAATGGACTATTGTACCTGAAATAAGGACTGATTGCAGCAAGAACATTCCTATGACAGGAGAATGTTTTCCCATGATCCACTTCCACTACGATATCTGTCAGTTGTCCTTCATCATACATGGTTTTAAGCTGTTGAAGAATACTACAAGCATGGAAGGGGTCCATTCCACTGCTGACTGTGTTTGAAGAAGGAATTCCATTCAGTGTTTGTGAAAACTTACTTGGTTCTACAAAGCAAAATTGAAACTGTTTAACAAAAAGCAAGCAAACAGAACCACAACACCCCAAACCCCCATACACACCAAAAAACACCACGCATGAACAAGAATTAGCTCAAATGAATATTCCATACTTCCTCACTGTCACCATCCATCAACAGCAAGTCTAAAATTTTCAAGGGTGAGTATAGATACAAAGATACCTCAACTTTTTTTTTTCCTTTTCCCAAGGCGCGTGTAAGTTAATGTTAACCTATACAATTATATCCATTAATACTAAAAAAAAAAAATCATATAAACATTCACATTTATTACGTATCCCTGGGAAGGAGGGAATACAAGTCAAGAATCACAATGCTTACTGAGTTATAAAACAGGAAAACAAAGAATGCAGAAGAACAAAATAAGCCCCCAATCTACATCACCATTATGTGTCTGTGCGTACATGTACTTAACTTCACACTGAAACAGGAACTGGCTACTAAGTTACACAAGTGATGGTTAATAGCGTAGACGTACGAAGAAACAGTCCTACAGTAAGTATGTTGGGCAATGAACTTGAATTCACATAAATTCATATACACGGTTACATGTTTTTCTTTACAAATAAAATACAGTTGCCATTTAAAAACTCAGGTATGAAGAAGTTTACATATCATTGAGAAAACAAATGAAGTGTAGCATATGCTTCTAAGCAACATGTGATATGCCTATTAAAGTAAATCTGAAAGTGAAAACTGAGCAGTGTCTCAAGTGCAAAAATCTGTTTTGAAATAGCAACAAAATTTTTATGCAACAACAACAAAGGAAAGCCCAAAAGAAAAACATTAGGTGGTAAGAGAACTGCAAAGCAAGTAAAGCTGCTGACTTGCAACAGAGAATGCTTCCAACAAATTTTAGGCAACACAAAGGGGCAAAGAGGATGGCGAACAACAATTGTTGATGATGAATAGGAGATTTAAATTCTAACTCGTGGTGATACACAGCAGTTACAATTTCTCTTACTCAGAATTCAGACACAGCTTTGAACACAGCCACAATTAAATCAGTAGGGATCTGCTGGTGCACATGCATTTCCTATGGCAGGCTTGCAGCCAAATATTGTCAGTGTCTCTTCAAAGTACTGTTAGGAAAAGTCTTCAAAACACTTTTTTTTTTTCCCAAATACAATAGTAAATACTTAAAGGTAAGAGCTACAACAGGGGAGTTTACTTTATCACAGTAACTGAGCTCCAACATTCAAAACTAACCAATCATTAGGGAAGGGGAGAATTTGTACTTGTACAGAAACAACGCTAATCACTAGCAAACAAATTCCAAGTAAATAATACTTCATTACATCACTTCCAAGGCTTCCTACCTAGCAAAGCTTTGATGTACAAGAAAACTTTGCTGTAGCTACCATTGCAGAGGAGTTTCATTTACTTTCTAACAGTGAAAAATAGACAAAATAATTCTTCTCTGACCCTGCCCGTCGCTCAGGCAATGAGCACATGCGATCAAGGCAGATTCCAGCACTGGTGGACTCAGCCAGGAACAGATACTCATCCCTGTATTCCAGTTTTTCTATTTAATCCTTGACACTATCCACATTACTGGTTTCACCCTATAAAAGCTTCCCAGTCACTTTCACCACCTTTATTTTTTCCCTCCCACCCCAAGCACCTTTTTCCTCTATTAATATTCCTCCCACTTGCACCTCAAAATTATAATTCCCCAGACATCACCCCAAAAAACTCAACTGCATTAATTTCTGAGACACCTCTCCCTTCTCCATCCCCCATATATCCACCCTCATAGAAGCCTTTCATCATGGACAACCCCGCTCCTCCCTCTCGGCAGCTCCCCTCACACAGACCACAGTGTGGGGGTGCCCCTCACAGGAAACCCTCCTTCCACGCACCTCCCGCCCTAACAAAGCACAGTACCGCTGCACAGCTCCCCTCACGCGGTGCTGCTCGCTCCCCATACGCAGGCCCTCACTCCGGCGTCCTCCTACCCCACACCCCCGCCCCTCCCCACTCCCCCCCCTGGCCCGCCCCCCCCACCCCCACCCCCCCAGGGCCCCCCCTCCCTCACAGTCCCCACACGCCCCCCCCCCCCAGCCCGCTCCCCCCCCCGGGGCCCAGCCGCACCGACCTCCTAACGCTGCCATTCTCGGGGCCCCGCTCCGGCAGCGGGAGAGGGGGGCGGCCCGAGAGGAAATGTCACCGGCGCGGCTTCCTCTGCGCCGCTCCCTCTCCGCGGCCCGCTTACTCCCGCGGAAGCCAACCCCGCTCCTCGCACCCGCCAACCTGGGGCGCGCCGATTGGCCGCCGCCCCCGCTGCCTGCCGGGAAACGTAGTGCGGGCGCCCGCCTCGCGCGCGGTGCATGCCGGGAGCTGTAGTTTCCTGCTGAGCGGGCTGCCTGGGAGTTGTAGTTTCCAGAAGGCTGCGGGGGGGGGGCGGGCTCTGCCCGTCGCGTAGCAACGAGGAGGCGGGCGCCTCAGGGCGGAGCGGCCATTTTGGGGCCCTGAGGCAGGGCCGTGCGGACACCCCTCAGTGCCCTGCCCCAGGGTGCTCTCCTCCCCAGGGGCACCTGGCAGCAATGGCCTCTCCGCATAAATCAATCCCATCCCCCAGTTCCTGCTTTATCAGGCCTTGTGCTGCCTCTTTCCTGTTCTCACTGATCTGCGTCTCCTGGGGCAAACCCTCCTGAAGGGGGTCAGCGGCCTCACCCAGAAGCTGTCTGCCTGGCAGGCCAGGGAGAGCAGACACCGTGGGCGCTGTTGGAAAACCAGCAGAAAAGGGGAAAAGAAAATGCCTGCTGCTATCCTAATGCTGCAAGGACATGGTCAGGGGCACGGCAGTGTCTGGATGCAGGGCCCAGAGCTGTGCAAGGCTGAATTGGCCTTTAATGAAACACATATAATCGGCTACTTCGTCTGAAAGCTCATCACGCTGGGAGTCTGTGGTTTGGTTTTTTTTCCCCCTGTGTTTGTACCCTGCCAGCACGCTGTGGCCAGCCAGATCAGCTGTACCCGTTCTACGCAGAGAGCAGTCAAGTGTCTCCAGCAGACAAGCAACCATTTTGTTGCCAATGACCTTTAATATCACAAAGCACGTTTCTCTCTCCATCCTGGAGATGAAGTGGCTCATAGTCACTGGCTTTTTGCAGTTTTCTGCAGCAACTAGCCACTGGTTTCATTCTTGGTAACTGAGTCATTATCAGAAGTTTGCTGTGGAAGAGTTGTTTGTTCTTTTTTCCTTCTTTGTGAAATACAGTTAATGAAAGAAGAATTAACAAATAATGGAAGGAAGTCCAGCATATTTTTCTGGATTAATCAAAATAGATTCGATACAACTTTGCAACTTTTAGCTGGGAAGTTTTGTTAAGGAAAAAATGCAAGCAAAGCCAAATAATATTTTTAAAATACATTTGCCTTTAACTCTCAGAAATAATGTAGCATGGGTACATTACCGATGCGCTAAAGCATGAACTTAAAGGCAAGAACGGTACCACTCAGTGCCATCTGACTGCTGCTTATATGTTTTTGCTTCCAGTTGCAAGGCATAGCTTTTCCCTAGTGTAGCAATTATCAGTGGTGTCCAGGCTGCTGTCAATAATAATGCTACACAACACAGGAATGATAGAAACTCTGATGAAGGAGGTGTAAAAGAAAATAGAACTTCACGTCTGCAAATCGATTCTGCAGTTTTCCAATTTTCCCATTCTGCAATGGCACGGCCTGTGAAATTGTCCCTAGAAATATAAAACGAAAGGAAGGAGAATACCTCCACTCTTACCTTTTAGCAAATGACATTGCCTGATACAGTTCATTTCCTTTGGTGTGGACACTTAGGCCAGGCTGGATTAGTGTTCAAAATGCAGAAGCGGAATGGAGAATGCATTTTAACATAGATACCGCACCGAACTGGTGCTTTGGAGCACAAGCTTTTCTAGAAATAGCTTTGTAAGGTTTTTGGTGAAGCAAATAAATTGCCATACAAACGGGTTTAAATATTCTTTAAGAGGCATTGATATCAGCACTTTTTCTTACTCTGAAGTCTTTCTCAAGTATACCATGCCATCACCCACTCCCCTCCCGGGACACCTTCATTAGCACTCCCTAACACTCACAAGATTTAGAACAGTGAAGCACTCTGGTGGAATTCCAGGGATGTGGCTTTTTCACCCAGCTCTGCATATTATTTGCTGGATCTCATTGCAAAATGAGAAGCATGTTGCCTGTGCAATTTGCTCTGAAATCCGTGGCAGTCACCTAGCATATTAAGGCTAGATATTAAAAATAGCATTTGCATTATACACAAACATTAGAACAGGTTCTTTCAGAAATTGCAAGATGCTTAATGAGTTCCAGCTCCCTTTCCTTCTGCTGCATCCTTTTCTTCCTCTCTTCTGTTGTCATTTTGCCTGGGAAGCGATGCAGGCCTGGTATGTGAGTGTAGAACTAAAAGTCAGAAAATTGGGTTCTTGGCTTGGTGCTGACACTAATTTACTGCATGCTGTTGGTTGAATCATTTGATTTCATGAATTTTGGCTTTCCAGGAGACAACGGGGAGCCGTGAAGCCCTTTAAAGATGTATTGATGTAAATTCCTTTATCAGTATTATAATAGTCCTTGATAGGGTGCTTTTGTTTTTTGATGGTGGTTTTTTTTTTTTAATTCTTCTGGTCAGCAATCACCGAAACTGATGACACCATTTGAAGATTTTGCAAGAATCCAAAATGTCCTGACTGGGATGCTTTCATTTATGCTTTAATTTCACACCTAATTTATCATTCCTGCATATACAGCTTGAAAACATACATCTGAAAACACTCAGTGTTTTTTTCCCATTTTATATTCCAAAGGTTCAAAAGTAAAAATGAAATAATATTGACTGAGCAGGAACACAAAGTCCATATCTGTCTTTTATAAGTGATTAGAAACGTTGGCCCCCATATGAACTCAGAACCGGCACTGCTTATTCTGGGATTCTTGCCTTCAAAATAAAGAATGTCTTTGTCATGAGCCCAAGCAAGAAAAGAAGAGAAGGGAAAAGTTTCAGGAGAAAATGAACAAAACACACACTTTTTCAGAGATTAGAGAATTTAAAAGATACCAGGAAAAAAAAGTTTGAACAAACAATGAAATTATTAAAAATGTTTCCCTTCTTCATTGCACCTCCAGAACAACTTAATTAGAAAACCGTGGTTCATCTACCTTCAATATAGGGACCAAGAGAGCATCATATCTTCAGCAAACTGTTGGTTTGGGTCATCTGGTAGGGAACTACCTGAACCATCCCCAGCGCTCCTGCTACACAAGAGATGATGCACAGAGCACTTCTGGAGGGTCAAGCTCTTGCTACACAGTGTCAGGCAAGACTTTTCATGTTTTCTCCTGCTGGACCAGAATTCAAGGAAAAATATGCATAGGGCTTTGTTCAAGCAGCTTTAAAAGGGAACAACTTCTAATCTAGATGAATATATCCATTTTCATTTTGTATGTCATGTTTAGTTTAAAACTGTAAGAAGATGACACTGCTGCTTCTTTTTCCTTTCTTTCTTGGCCCTTCCCTGTATGGTGTTTTTTCACTGAGAAGTGGAGGGCATCATGAAAGGAAGGGCCAACCTATCCCCTACATGCCGCATGGTCCAAACAAAGGAAAGCAAGGTTTGCAGAAGCTTGACAAGACTTCAGTTTTTCACAGCAACATTTCAAATAGCCATTTCTTTCATTCATTTCTTGAGTTTAAAAAAAAAAAGTATTAATTTCCAGGAAGATTGTTTAACTATAAATACAATACTAGGAAAAAAATTAAGATTACTTGCTATCTCCCAAACATGTCTCAATTACTAATATTTACAATTCTTGCATTATTTGTACATTTTAATTTGCACTGTGAATCTGTGAGAAGTAATACAACTCATACAACTGCACTTTGAAAACCTCTCATATTTTAATTGGAAAAATCTTGATATATTAATGCTGAACAATCTAACCTTGAAAAACAATCTTTTACCAGTTTGTCTTTAATGCATAAAACACTGCTCATTTTCTGCAATTCTGTCACCAAGGGGCCCATTGATTTAGTTGCACAATAATTTAATACATCAATACATTGATTGAAGCAGAGAGGTTTTTATTTAGCAGTTCCTAGAAATCACGCATTTCTTGCGGAATCCTTAAAAAAAAAAAAGACAGTTCTTGCTGCTGTTTAAGTAGGGGGAATTGCAGATCATTAGGGAAAGTTGCCCTTCAAAGCCAATCAATCCTGCCACACTGAGCGCAGTGGGCATTACATCAGAAAAGAGAAGACCTGGCAGGGGGCAATTAATGGGGCAGACATTGGAGTGCCTTTTCTGATTACCCCATACTGTACAGTGGATTTGGCCTTGCTGAGACAGGCTGGTAGAAACAAGAACCCTGATGAGATATGGCTCTGCTAATATCAAGAAGTGCCACTTCCTAGCAGCAGGAGCAACTTTATTGAAACCATCTGTTGTTTTGGAAGACACATGTGCGCACAGACACACACTTACTTCCTCCTCTCAAAGTCTTTAACCTTTCTCTTAAGGCTGACTGAAGTTGCACAGCTAATCCCTCCTTAATCTCGGAATGACAGGCTCTACTGTTTTCAGCAAGTCCCAGCAGCTACTGAAAATCAGGGTGACTGATGTTGTTTAGGTGATGTGACAGCGATGTATTCTGGAGCCGTCACTTTAGAACAAAATACCCATTCATCCACTGTCAACAAAGTTTCACAAGAACAGTCTGCGATGACAGAGAAGGCTTGGGTACCTGCGTAGAGATGAGAAATCCGTACTCCACTGGATCTGCTCTACACAGGGGACAGAAAGAGGAGATTCAGTGAGTTTGGTCCCAGTGAAACCTCATTTTTCAGCAGCTACAACCCAACAGCGATCTCAAAGGAAACAGCCCCTTTTGGGTTACAGCAGACTCAGAATAGGAGCCCTGTTCCAATTTCTCAAGTTGCTAATTGTATTTTTATGATTATCCCTCCTTAACATGCCAGGACCCTTAAGCTTCTCGTGGCTGTGTTACAGAGGTGTGCATCAGAGCCCCGGCTGCCAACAGAAAACACGGCACTACCAGAGCATTCACTGAAACTGAATTAACTCTAGCCTCTTTGCAGGCAAAGTACTTCTGTCAGTATTTCATGCACATCTGTGCATGTTTAATTCCTTATTCCCCAAAATCCATGTTTAAAAGCACCACTTAAAAAATAACCAGCTTCACAGCTATTTGGAACAAACACTGCATCTCAGACCTGGAGTCTCTGAAATCCCTCTTGCCAACAAACATGACCCATATCCCGCAGGCTTCTTGGCCGCTTCATAAAACAAACCATACAGAAAAGGCAAAAATGCCCCTTCCAGAGCAGGAAGAGGTGTATTTCTGACCGTGTCTCCAGAACCAGATTTCAGCAAGTAGTTTAATCTTATCTCCAAACCCTTCTAGCTATTCTCCCTATTTCCAGAGGGCCCGGGTCAAACAGACCCTTGCAATGGTGGAAGAGGTAACAACAGAGAAGAACAATGACTTCTTGCTGCCTCTTCTCTTCTCCATCCATTTTTACTTCTACTTACATGCATGTGTGTTATTAAAACTCTGCAGCTTGCATGGAAAAACCCATACAGACCTCCAAAGAAATAGGTCACTGGTGGCCTGGCCAACTCCAATAATTAAGAGCTGGAACTTTAGTGGGCTAATGTAGACATAAACTGGTCCAGCCACTAGCCAGAATGTGATTCAACCCTGGGAGAGGCGCAGACACTTCCCAAAGCCAGATGGCTAGAGAAAGGGGAGAGCAAACAGTAAAGTGCCTCTTCTTCCCAATACAAGCCAAGAAGGTTAAGAGCAAACTAATTTTTTTAATTGGGGGAGCTGGCGTAGCTGCAATGACATTTATTTCTTTTTAGGGAAAGTACAGTAAACTTGAATCACTCAACACCATCCCATACCCCCGGGCCATTCTGAAGTCATCACTCAGAGCTCCTGTGTTTTTCAGTTCTTTCACTCTTCAATAACTTTTTTTGTGTTTTAAAGAACTTAAATATGGAAGAGGCGATCCCTGGAGCTGCAACAGGAAAGGAAGTATCTCTCCCCTTGATGCTCCCAGGCTGAAGAACACTAGAGTTACAAAAATAACTCAGAAGGCCTGTTGCTTAAAAAAGAAAGTGTCTCAGACATCTAACTTTCAACAGCTATTTTTGAGTCAATGCTATCTGACAACAAGATGAGGCAGTGTGGTGTTACAGACCTATTCTCTGAATGTAGAAAGGTAACAGCCATAAACAATCTTAACATCCTTGAAAGGGTAATGGATAGTGTGAATATTTTTATAAGTGCCCTGTATTTGCTTTTTTGTATAAAGCAAAGGTCAAAGTGTCAGCTTTCGTGAGGAAATAAGTTTAATACATGGTATTAGGTTTTTTTAAGTAATGGGCAGCAATACAGATGTCTTATTACCTGCCCTTATTTACTTGACCTGCCCAAATTCAATTGCATAATTTATATGCTATGGGTTCCTTTTGGAATATTTGACAGTTTATGAAAATTTCATTTTACATATTTCTGGGCACTGGCAATTTTTATTTTCTGTTTGTGGCTTTAGATCCATTTCTCATTGTCGTCAATAGCTTTATTATTGAATGGAAGGGCACTGAGCTGAGGTCCAGGGAGAAGCCTAGTCTGTTATTGACTGTAAAAGTGTATTTAATGGTTATGTATTAATAAGAATGAAAGGCTGTTTCCTCTAAAATATCTGTGCAACAGAATAAATCAGATAACTGGAAGTCAGACAATGGGTGGATTCCTAGAAATGATTTGCAAATACTGTGTTACAATATACAATAAGGAAGATGACTCATTCTGGAATCTAAAGCAGCAAGATGGGCAACAGGTTTTCCCCCATTTGACCCACACCCTCCCCCAAATAAGATCATATGGGTTTTGCTCACCAATTCTTTTGCCAAGTAAGACTGTCTACCTGCAGTCACTCAGCTTTAATCCAGCCCAAGGAGATACTGGCATCAGTAAAGCTGCAATGATGCCAGCTGTAATACAGACCAGCCACCCAATTTAGGCTCCAAAAGCTTCAATGAAGCTGCTCTTGGGTCCCTGGGCTGGTTAGATTTTAGCTAGCTAGATCACTTCTGCATAGCCTACCATCACATCTCTGAAGCAGCAGAGGAACCCTTCCAAACTGAATTCTTTTCAGGGCTTTCATCTCTCCACTAGAAGTCTGTCTTGATGATATATGGTAAATAACTGCCAGTTTAAAAGGCCATTTTGAGAACTGGCTTTTTGAAAATCCTGACACATGGTACAGCTTTAAAGCCTGGAACTGTGTTCCTTATACAAGAGGCCTTGAACTCTCTCTGGGCAGACTACTTTCATATCCTCTTGGATGGAACACTTTCATATCCTCTAAGCTCATGTATTTCATGGTAATAAGCTGTGGGATTTAACTGTGCTGAGACAACATGCCTGCTCTTTAACCTAGTAGAATAAAGAGCAGCTTTCCAACCAAAAATAGCTAAGATAAAACAGTTCATATGATACTTGGAGCTAGCTTTTTTGCTGTTGGGTGGGAAGGGGAAGAGTTTCCAAGATTTCAGATGTGACCATTTGAGAATTACACTGAATATCACTATCTTGACTACTGAACTTTCCTAGGCTTGTTTGATAAATACATGATAAACTGACATATAAACAAAAGTAGAAGTTCATATATAGATACCTCCATTCATACTTAATACTTTTGGTCTGATACACAAATTTAAGAACAACTACTGAAGGCCACATCAGAGTTGAAAAGCAGGATTCTTATTTGTCAGGCTCAGGATAGTACCTGAAATACAGGAACTGCTGGCTGCTGTGCCCCCCCCCCCCCCCCCCCCCCCTTTAGCATTCATTCAAGCTTCACCCCACCACTTCTGCTTCAACCATACGAGTTATCACACTCAGCCCTTCTTAGGAGGAAAGTAAGAAACAAATGAGGTAAACAGTCTGGAATTAGCTACATCTTTGAGAGATTGCAGCCAGTTTCAATGACTGGGGCAGCATGTGGTAAAAGACACTTGCAAAATCCCTCAGTTGAGTAAAGAAGGGAACTGCAAGGTCTGCCAAGAGACTGCACAGCCGGGGAGCCAAGACAACGATCGGCCATGTGAGGGAATGGGAAGCTCTACTTTTGAGGCCACATCTCAAAGGACTACACATACAGGTTGTTTTTTTTTAATTAGCACTTTGGTTCTAGGTCAGATGCTCAGCTGAAGGAGTCTAACCCCCTTAACTGGGACTCTGTTGCCTTTTGTTTTGTTTTCAGGGAAGTGGTATTACATTAATTACTTCTTTGTACAGCATACACCCACCAGTGCATAGAAGCATCTCCATGGAGTAGCCGTTCCCTGCACATGCACAGCAAAAAAGACCTAAGGGCCTGGTTCACTATTTTTGTTCCCCCCACCCTTTGCATGCACTCACCATAAACAAATGGCTTTGCCCCGAGTCACATGCCAGCCGAGTGTAGAACATACAGTTCCCATAGGAAGTCTGAGACTGCCACACTGGAGATCAGGAAAGCACTCACCCTGGAGGATCCATCACTACTACATCTGCACTTCTAAAGTCTGAGTGTGCTTCCAAAACTAACCATGCTGGTTAGCCAGAAACAAGCCGACCAGTTTGACTGCAGGTATGGCTGGGCCAGCTAGGGCCCTGCGTGCCCATCAGCTCCCTCTGCAATCTTCAGGCCATCCATGGTGACCCCTCAGCAGCCTCACCAGTCCCTCCCAAGGCCTGGCTTGGGAAGTGCCCCTCCACCTGCTGGGAAATGGCCCATCACTCCTCCTGCCCCAAACACCCTGAAGGGCAAAGCTTGCCAGCAGCTCCAGGAGCATGGGAATTGAAGGGCATGGAAAATGAGTTAGGACATTCATTCCTTTTTCAGATTCATCATGCTTGCCTGTCATAGGCATGAAGAAAATGCAGAGCTCCGTTCTTTTACTAATCATGGCAATAGTATAAATACTAAAAGGAAAAGTCATTTTAATGCCACTTTCTTCTTGCAGAGACTGTTCTCATTTCTAGCATGCACTGTGCGGGCAAGATCTCAGGGTAGTCACTCTTATTCACCATTCTTTTTACATTTCAAATGAGAAGAAATTAAAATTTTCCTCTATTTGCCAAAGAAAATAGCAAATGTGCTTTGGGGACCTGGTAAGACAATTAAGTACCATTTTTAGCAGCTAGCATATCTGAAATGTGGGATTAGTTCCACTCTCTG
Source organism: Gorsachius magnificus (assembly GCA_034008185.1). Classification (NCBI taxonomy): domain Eukaryota; kingdom Metazoa; phylum Chordata; class Aves; order Pelecaniformes; family Ardeidae; genus Gorsachius; species Gorsachius magnificus. The sequence continues at coordinate 7,116,719 of CM067090.1, forward strand.
AATTCAATGCATAGCTAAGCTTACCTGATGTGACTTGAGGACAGCTACTCAGTAGGGAGATTTGAAACCTAATAGTGGAACAGGAACAGAGAAACTCCCCAGCAACCACAGTGCACCAGCGTGTGAAAGCTGGGGCTGTCATTTCAATGGCGTGTCAGTGTGGGAGCTGTGGACTGGCTCTTGGCAAGCACACACGAGAGAATGAGCTGCAGTTCCAGAAGAGGCTTGAACAGTACCAATAAGGGAAGGAAGAGAAGCTCAGTGCCAGCATTTTGGAAAGTGAGCTTGATTGGAAAGTTTGCATTGCAAAGTTTGGGATTTAACACAGCAGTCTCTTTCAAAATCCATTTGGTTTTCTAAAAGCATCATCATTTTGCTTCTTCAATGTTATGGCATAGAGAAGAAAAGAAAAGAAGTAGCAATGGCAAAAAGGAGATAAGACAACTCTAAGTGCCAGGGGAAGCTGTGAATGTCACACCACAGTGCTCCACACTCAAACAGCTGTGGCTGTGTACTGACTTCTGTCACCCCATCCCCTGCCAGACCTCACCTGGTATGTCAGAGGAAGATTCAGAGTGAAAGAAAGAGCATGGAAAATAAAGGGGAAAACACAGAACAGTGGAGAACAGAGATGCCTTGCCGAGACAGGGGATTTGTTTCCTACAGCAGTAATCTCACTCCAACCTCTCCTTCACCAAATATGTCCACAGAGCTCTCTGCACACATCAACATTACTCTGTTAAATGTGTCAGCACGACAACCCAAACATACTCCCTTCAGTGATACGCACTTGCCAACAGGGCTTGGCTGCTATTGCATGCCAGTGATTTTAGTTTACTCGGACACAAAGGGTTGGTGTGGATCCACAGGCAGTAGAGGAGCTGTGTCATTGATTTAGTGACCTCTTGGTCAGAAGCAGCTCCCAGCCAAGGTGCCAGGCTGGCTTCAGTGGGCTGCCTCCTACTGTCATCCCATCAGTGGCACTGCAGACCCCTTGTCTTTCCTCTGTTGTCCTCTCTCCCTGAGGTGTACAGGACGGATGGTTAATGGGATTGCCAATTCAACTTCTCACTTGAAATTTAAACAAAAAACCCCAAACACTACTTTGCATGATCCCAGGATGGAAGCAAAGAAAATACACCCTGCAGCCCCACATTTGCCAAAGTTGGCATTCCCTTCTCGCTTTGCTCCGAGCCAGACCTTTGCCTTTTACCTCCATGCTGTTGATTTTGAGGCTGAGCATTTCTGAACTGCATCTGCACAACTCAGCATCACTTCAGAACCCTAACAGGGCTTTGCTGTTTTACACCAGTAGAGCATCCTTACTTGAAGACAAAGCTCAGGAGAACTCCAGCATGTAATGAATGCAGTCCAATTTCCAACCAACAATATTCATTTCAAGGCCAGGATCTTTCAAACTCCCTGTGCTGCCACACATTACCTGCCAAACCTCCCCACACTTGTGGACTGGAACAATACCAGAAGAGTTGATTAGAGTTAGTCAGTAAATAACAAGGGATGAAAACAAATTAGGTAGTAAAAGGACCCTTGAGAAATTAGGAAAAAAGCTCTATAGCCTTTCAACTTATTCATGATTTACTAGAAAGTTGTATAATGTAGCAGGCCTGAGAGCTAGCTAAAATGCTTTTAAGGCCAAAATATCCCAATTTGAATAGCTAAGTTTCTTACTGAAAGCCTGGGGAAGTGTTTCAAGTAAGCTAAAAAGAAAACTGACAATCTCCCTTCCCCCACCCCAAACCTTTGATTAAAAAAGCAACAAAAATGCTAATCTTCTGTGCTTAAGCAGAAAGGCTTAAAAAGTGGCTGACAAACAGCATGAATTATTCAGGGCAAGGTTACTGCTATTATACACACATTGCTCCAGAATGTGAGCGCAAAGCCACACAAGCACAATAATTTCTGAGAGGGTAACAGGGATAAAATAGTTTCAAATGACCTCCATTAATTGCATCAACATAATATAGCCTTTCTGGATCTTCAAGGATCCGTAACAGACCCTCTAAAAATGGAGGGCCTGATCCCAATCTAAACTGAACAGGTTTTATATATTATGCGATTCTGGTGGGACAAGCATTACTTTATATTGAATAGGTATGGCCAGAAGCAGCCCCATTCTTTAGTCTGATATTGGACAAGCATCCAGCAGGGTTGAAGATCAGTAATCAGATCAACCATTTAGAGTTTCCATGCTCATAATCATCACCATCTTCTCTAAATCCAGAAGAAGCCTTGTCTCCTTGCAGGGTGAAGTCACATACATATGTGCATAGACACATTTCTTAGCCAGAAGAGGGAAGGAGGAACAAGCAGGCCTGTGGTAGAGCTGAGTGGCCAGAGCACTCACCCACGTCTCAGACCACAGAAGGGAACCTGTGCATTAAACTCACTGGGTGTGTTTGGGAGGAGAGAAGGCACTATCAGCCCCCACAAGCACTACCCTTGACCCAGCTTCCAACCTAGGTAGCTTGGGGTCTTGCTGGGAAGCATTGGGATGCCTTTGACTCCACTGCATCTTGCTTTGCCACTCACCTGTAGGTCCCCTGCTGCTGTTCTGTAAAGCCTTTGGCTTGCTGGGCAGCTTGCTGCTATGTAGAGCAAATTGAGGAAACAAGCCGTGGCCTGACTGGGAGAATCAGGATAAGGGGCTAAGCTTTTCTAAGGTGGCCACAGGTGACCCAGCATCTCTGAAACACGAGGTAGAGAGCAGGGCAGCAAGTTCCTGAAAGTATCTCTGACCAAACACCTATGGAGCCGGGGACCACACAGAGCCATATCAGCCTGGCTCTGTGCTGCTGAAAGTCAGCACCCTCAGAAACAACCACAGAGATTTTAGTATGCATTAGTAGCTCTGCAGGGGACTAGCTTTTTCCCCAACACCCACAAGACAGTCCTAGGACTTACCTTAACTTCATAATCCCCAAAGTACTGCAATACTTGCAGTCCTGTTAAGGAGCCCCTAGGGCCAGAAAGCCCCTTTATTGCCACTGATACCTACACAGCTGTGATTGTAATCTCAAGGGAGACAACCCGGTGCTGATCTCTCAAGGAAAATCACCTGATGCTGCAACCCATCAGGTTGATGAAGAAGCCAATGTGGAAGCAAACAGCAATGCTGTTAACGGCACGGCTGGACGCAATGATTTGTTTCCTGTCAGTGGGGTTTGGGAGGGAATGGAAAGTAGAAAAACAGCCACAGAGAAGCTCAGTTACAAAAAACCAAAGGTAAAGCTTCCAATTAAACACATAGCAGTCAAGTTAAAATTATAGGTGACAATTACTGTAACTTGATTAGGCACAATAGCAAATTCACTTCCCTAAATCACTTTCACAACTCTCCTAGGAGGTCTGAAAGATGTAGTATATGAGGTTCATTTAATTTCTAATGTAGTAATTATCACTACTGAATAAAAAAAAAAATAGCGGTGACAGACCCAGGAAATAAATTTAGCACTTGAGGTTTTAATAAAATTTTTATGTGCAACCCCGTTGGTTAGAAATTGTTTAATCAATCTTATCTGGTTCACAGACTTTCTGCTGAGCTTTTGCTTCATGTTATTACAAGGCAATATGCTGCAGCACCTTCTTAGCATCCCAAGTTGCAAAGCCTAAACGCTATTGCTATCCAAAGCTAGCGCAAGCTCCTCTGTCAGCTGCGAACACCCACGGTTTTGTTCACGTGCTGCCGGCTGTTTTCAGGTTATGCAGCTGGTTGTAAGCACTGGTAACTCAAGAGCAGGGTCCTGCCTGGCTGCCGTAGCGGGGTCTCACTCTAGGTGGTAGCTTGTTTCTACGGCAAAGGTATCTAGGGAGCTTAATTGGGTTTTCAATATATTAGTGCATAGGAGACACTGCCAGTCCCTGCTGAAGGCTTTAGTATAACACTTCCAGAGCTATCCAGCCCAGACTCTCCCAGCCCCTCCAGGCTCATCCCAGCCGCGATCGGCACACCCGGAGGCCAGGCCAGTGGTTGGCACAGGGGCAGTGCAGGCAGATGAAGAAATGAAGTCCAGGATCCGTAACTACTGTCACTTCTGAGATTTTCCTGACTCCAGAGGTTTTTGCTTAAAATTTGAATATTCCCAAGTTCCTGGGCACAGGTAACAAGAAAGCTGAACCCGGATCTCCTGTCCTGCTACTTGCAGGGTCACTACCCTGAATAAATTAAGCTGAAATGGTTCATTCCTGTATGCAAACCAGGTCAGTGTGAGTAGCAGAGAGGTTAAAATACAGTTATTGCCATCTAAGAGTAAAAAGACAGTGCATTAGCAGGAATCCTGGCCTGTTTCTTTATTTCTCTTATTTAACCTTAAAAAGTCCATCTCCACTGTTGAACAAAATTACTCTCACTGCCAGGCTACTTAAAAGTGTGTTTTAAAATGTGCCAATATGAGTTCCTTAGTGCCATTTTAACTGGGCATTGGTACCATTCAGAAATCCATGGAACAAGCATGGCCAGGCAGCCCGTCCAGCGCAGACGGGACTGCCGGAAGCTCTCACTTGGCTTTCTCCATTTTTGTCCACCAGAAACAGGTCCTTCCCCTGCCAACGGGATTTAGCTCTGCTCTTTCTCTTTGCTGGCACTCTCTGCCCAAACACACAGAACAGTTGGTCATCGAAGTTGTTGGTTTGTTTTTTTTTTCTTTTTCTGTTTGCAGTTAGTACACTAATAATTCCCGGAGTGATCCAGTGTCTAACAGGTAAATTGATAGCCCCCAAATCAATAAAAAAGAGGCCAATAAATATTTGGGCATTATCATAAACAAAACTCATTCAGGAGATTAAAGCACTACAACATGGTAATCTGAAGTGAGAGAATAAACTGCTGCCCAGAGAATTAATGTAACTTTCTTCAATGGATTTATTTCAAGAAAAAATGTGGAGTAAGCAATATTTTGCCCTGCTGCATGTCGGTATGGTTCATAACATGTCCTGAAGGTCTTCTGAGATGCAGCCAGCCAAATCAAGCCATCTCCATCTGACCTGTGAGGATCTCTCCTCTGCTTTGCTGCTTTGTAGTTCGCCCCCCCATAGGATGCACACCCTGCACCCCGTCTCCCACCTGGCCCACAGTGGCCGAGGCAGTTTCTGCCCGGGGAAGCAGTGCGCAAGGGCCTGTATTCCCCACCTGCAAAGGAGGTTTGTTAGGTGAATGTGTCTCCAAAAACTCGCCTCTTGACACAGCCTGTGGCCTCCTGGTCCAACCCTGGGTCTCTCTCCACCCAGGTTTTAATGCCAACACCACTGAGAACTTTGCAGGCAGGTTCAGGCAGGAGGGGCAGTGGCAGGATGATGCAGCCAGCACCATCCAACGTCTTCCAAAGCCTCCTGAGACCGAGGGTCAAAGATGTGGGATGCCATAAGTCCTGAGTGATCAACTGGGAGCCCCTCAGAAAACAGATCATCAGACTTAGCAGTCACTTCAGCCAGGCACCCAGAAATCCCCATGACCTTCAAATATCCTAATCTTTGCTTTCATCTGTCAATCCAGCACCAAAGCCATCAAAGCCATGACAAAATGATTAGTTAAAGCACAACTGAAGAGATGAATTTTCTTTCTTGACTTTTTAAGTCGGAGTCTGTGTGTCATTTTGACACACTAAACAACTACAGTGTATAGGTAGTCGGAGCAATTATATTTTGACAGCCCACGCGGGCAGGATGCTGAGTGAGCCCCAGCACAGGACAGCACAGAGAAGCCGTCCTCAAAATGCGCAGGATGCAGAGAAACCCTCGTCCACATCTTCACTCGGAGCTGAAGGCGCTGCTGGGATCCGAAGGCCACTGCTGCCATCTGGTGTCACTGTAACCCAGTGGAGGAGAGCTGGGACCTGGCAGGCTGGAGAAGTTGTGTTCTCTCAAGCTGGATAAATGAGAGGTGACTTGGGCCAAGACGTTGAGGAAGGACAAAGTGGCAAAGGCAAATCCCTGGCAAAGGACGGCTCTGCACTGACATCTGAGCCGCCTCGTGTCCAGCTCCATCTACAAGGAACCAGCTTGTGTGCTTGAAGATAACAGAAAGAGATGTAAGAAAGGAGAAGAGAAATTGCTTACAAGGCTTTTTGCTGAGAGGAGACTCAATCTAGCAGGTCAGTTACGGATCAGCAGCTGTGGTCGTCCTGCTCCAGCAGAGCCACGGGGAAATGCTCGTGGGAGGTTTGCAAAGCTACAGAGTGAGGGGGAAGTTCAGATCTCTGGGAGCTCAAACTGGAGCCATGTCAGGAGGAGGAGGCAGTGGCTCAGTCATGATTAGGTCTTTCAAGCCTTGGTCTTAAGTGGTTTTATGTATGAAGCAAACATTGCCTTAGGGCTAAAATGCATCCTCACTGGGGAAGGCGAACCATTTAGAAGAGAGGACAGTGCTTCCACCACCGGTTGTTGTTGTTCAGCATTTTCCTCATCTATCTTTTGTGTGTTTGCCAACCCCTGGATGCCCTACAAGCCCTGGCCCAGTAACCATGGCATCTCTTTCACTAAAAGGCAGCATTCATACAAACATCCCCTGCACTTTTACAGCCCTAGGGGCCAGCCCTGCTCCCTCCTTCATCCCAGCACACTGACCACCATGGCAGAACATGCTCTCTACGATGACAAGTTCAACTTTCAAACCCACTTTCCTCCCTATCCCAGTGCAATGCTAACTCCAGGCTGCTGGAGCAGCATTTTTCATATGGGCCTGCAGAAACCTAGATTCAAGACAGCATTTGGGGCTGAGCAGAGTGCTTGGCTCCTGAGGACAGCGGGCCCAGGGGGCCACCCCAACCATAGGAGCCTGGCCGCAGCACTGGGTGCCACCACCCTGCCGCAGCTCCCTCCGAGCATACACACAACCCTCTGCAGCGCTGGGTCATTTCAGAGCCAGCCAGGGAACATTAGTGGCATTAATTAGGTGACCATCTCCAGATATCTCATGCAATTTCTCCTGACATGATGCATTGCTGTGCTTATTTTCGTCAACTTAACTCCCAGCAAAACAAAATAAATAGTGGCAATCTGGGAAAAGGCTCTTTTGCATTTGCCATCAGCGTGGAAGCTTATGGGGCTCCATCCTGGAGCTTCATGTGCGTTTCTCCATGGAATTACCCTTTGTGCACCAACATGGGCCTGGGGGAAGGGTCAGGCCCCAGGGAGCACCAGGGACCTCCCTCTGGGGCCCCAGGGCAGCTGGCTGATGTGTTCATTAAGCCTTGGGTGCTCCTGAGAGCTATACCCTGGCAAGAGCCAGGCTAGCAGGGGTCATGTGTTTCTGATTTATAAGAAGTGTTTCTGGTACATGAAGGAGTGATTTATTTCAAAGAGATGAGTGACAAAGGAGATGTTTGTGCCTCTTGTCACCGCAAAGGACAATCTCTCTTGGCATGGGCTGGTTGTTGAGCAGACACCGTTCCTGGATGCTGCAAGACCCAGTTGACATCCCAAGAGAGGGGGTCCGTGGCCTCCTATTCCCTCAGGACATAATTATACTCAGTAGGGAATCAAGCCCGCAGGCCCAGATATCAATTTTTTAGTGATGGCAATAGAAGGACTCGCTCATCACAGTCCCTTTTGCTATCTACAAGTTGGAAAGCCAGAGCTTGTCGCTGAACTGCATAGCACTAAAAGCAGCTGAATCAATTCACCGGCAATTACAGAACCAAGGCACAGATTTGCAGCAGGAGAGATGCTTCAGGATCTCTCCTGAGGGGTAGTGATAAAGCTAAGTTTAAGGCTATTTCCTAAACATTATACTCCTGAATGCCCACTTTTCCTGCCCACTCCCAGGCCTCACAGTCTGCTCAGCAGCAATGCACACCTGCGTTACAGCCTTTGCATAGCCCAGTGTTTGGTCCAGGCAGCTTCACTGGAGAAAGTCCCACTTGTTGAGTCTGTTGTCCATCTCAGCCCCTGCAGCAGAGATCTGCTTTAAGGCCACTTTTTCTAGAGACACAGTGATATCCCATTGTGCCACCCCACTCGATAGATTTGGTTAGGGCTCCAGTTCTTTTTTTAAGTAGCAATCATGGTATATGTTAGAAAAAACCCCAAAGGGGATGGGTTTCAGATCTCGTCAACAGGCAGGGGCCCCCAAAGTGGCTCTAGGTATGGACAGCTCTATGGTAATCATAATCTGGGTTTTGGCCCTCATATCTCACTTGTCCCCAGGGTTTTGTCAGCCCCGTAGCCACACAGACATATCTGTGCACTTGCATAGGCACAAATGAAGGGATATAGTAGCAGTAGTCTAGTCCTACAAGGACTTAGACATGGGCTTGACTTTACACACTGTGAAGAGCTGCAAAAAAATTGTGGGAGAATGATAAATGGGGACTGGGATGTTGGCCAGGGGTGTGGGAAGACCTGTGTGCAATTCCCTGCTTTGGCAAAACCCTCCTTTGCTGTTTCACGTAGGTCCAGTGCCTTGAAGCCTCCTGGGAGTTACTCTTTTACATCCCCAGAGACTCAACCCAAGGGCCACAGCTGTAAAATGAAATTCCCCTGCCTCCTAAAGGTGTTAAATCTCATCGTGGGACTCAGGTGCAAAGCTAATGGGGCAAGAAGGACCATATGTCAGGAGGCAGATGGACTTGGGAGGGATTGGAAAGGAAAACAGCCTGGACAACCTGGTGCCGACTAGTTAAACCACGGTGCTGCTTATAGAAGAGAAAATATCTCCTGGGAGAGTCAGTGTGGATAGAAATGGGGCTTTGCATTCATTCCCTAGCTACTTTCTGCATCGTTCCAAATCTCAGCATGGCCAGTTCCCTGCAGCATCCCTGGCTCAGGGATCCAGGTGGGCTCCAGTGCCGCCGTCACAGGGGTCCCCACACACTCTTGGATCCAGCAAAGCCAATGAACCCCAAGAAGTAAATACAACATTTTCCAAACCCTTCCATTTTCTGCCATTCCTGTTCTTCAGGCACTGCCCCATAAAAAAAGATCCACAAGTTAAGCATGAAATAAAGCCAGCAGTAAGGGAATAATAATTATTTGATCAGCTCCCAGGGTATCAAATAGCAGTAAATTGAGCTTCAGTTAAAAAAGCAGACAATTTTCAGTGTCATACCGCTACATTTTCAAAGCTAATTTAACTATTCCATTAAAAAATGAAAACATACTCAAATTAAAACACCCATAAGATATGAAAGAGGGGAAAAAAGCCTCATTGGAGAGTGGACATGAAATGCATCAGTAATTTCCCATCAGGCTACAGTTCCCTTAACTGACCATGACAGTCAAAGATGAAATAGAAATTTCTATATCAAACAGGAACACAAAGGAGAGCTGACCTTTGATCAAATGTCTGTTTGTAGTTTTGACAAAGAAATTTGCATTAAAAGAATTTATGCTGGACACTTACAGGAGAAGTTGACTCCCAGCATGTAAAGGAAGAGAGAGGTCAAACCATCCTTAAACAGGCTGTCAGATGAAAGCCACGCTCTCCTCGCTGCAGAGCTATTGAAGTTTCGAGATGTTCAGGCTCTCTTTCTAAAAGCCCAGTGCTGTGGGTTTTGCAATGCGATTTTTTCAAAGCGGTATTTATGCAGGGGTGGGGAAAACCTGTTTCAGGCAAACAAAGGCTTCCTCACACAAAGAAAACCCACTTTTAGCATAGCAGCAGGAGGCATATAAAAAAATCAAAAAGCACCGATTAATTATAATATTTAAGCTATAGGCTGAGATGATTCTCCTTGTTTTCCAGGAGGAAAGAAATAAAAAAGAAAAGCAGGCTGAGAAGGGAGGTCTGGGTCTGTTTGGCCCCAGAGCACTGATTTGCAAGGATACTGCCAAGGGGCGAGTGCTGCCCCGGGGCTGCTGGAGAGGCACCGCTTCATCCTGAAAGCAAACGTGGCCTCGGAGCGATGCTACTCGGCCTGTAAGGGGGCAGGGGGTTGAAACGTTCAGCCAAGAAATATCAGTTGAACGAGGTGTTTTGAGGTGGTTGCATAATTAAGAGGAATTTGTGGAAATCCATAAGAACAGGGAGATTTGGGGGTTATCTTGTCAGGAAAATTACTGCTGCTTATTTGAACTTTTACTACAACTGCACAGTAACAGTCATTTTCATACAGGTTTTTGCAAAATGTCCCATACCGGGCACCTAAGAGATATACCAGCAGAAGATGCCCTCCCCAATACATGTGATAATCTCTTGGATTATCCTCTTTCTTCCTTACATTTATTTCTTTAATATTTCCAAGGTTACCCAGTTTCCTCACAAGCCTGGTTTTGCACCCTTAGTTTCACTCCTATTTTTTCCCCAGTAAGGACTGCAGGATTGGCATGGATTTCGGATGCTTCCAGATTTGCCTCATCCAGGGTCCTATACTGTGGTTCATTACTGCAATAATTAACACTTGCATGCTGTGGTCTATTAGCAATCACAAACACTAGTGATTTAGTTTGTTAATTAAAGATATCACTGGAGATCTCCTGCGTTTCCCCAAAAGGCCTTTTTACTGGAAGTTAAGACTGATGGCTGCATGGCCGGTGGGAATGTGTTCAGGGGGCCTCATTGCCAGCCGGCTGTGAGATGCCTGGTGTGGCCCAGCTGAGCATCCTGGGTCTGGCCAGGAGAGGTCAGTGAACACACGCACAGAGCCCACAATCTACAGATCTGGCAATAAAACTATTGTATTTAATGAAAATAAGCATTTGGCAGTTTCAAGCTCCAGAAATGGGAGGCATCGTCCCCTGGTACCAGAGGCTGGTACCAGAGTCAGTGCAAGATGCCCCTGGGGGATGCACCAAGGTATCAGCATGGCCTGATCCAGGGGGAGCTGGCGGCTGATCCAAGTCTAGCAAGCCTTCCAGATGTGCTCCCTGGACCAGCAGCTGCTTCAGCCTTTCCCATCCACTTGACTGGTTATCCTCCAAGATAAAAATTTCTCCTGGAAACTCACAGGAACCAGGCTATAAAATTTAAGTGTTCAATCCTGCTAGAGCTGCCAGCAGTGGAGGTGCAAATCTCACCCGGGGTATCCAGGTGCCAAGTGCCCTTGGAGAGAAAAGTGCTAAACTCTTTGGGAATACTTTGGTCACAGGTGAGACATCTCAAACTGACACCTTTTCTGTTGGACAGTCTTTCTGCTTCCCTCTCTACCTCCCAGTTAATTGACTGGCAAGAGCCCCAGCATCCAGGGCTCGGTAAGGGTAACAGTGGCCTCCATGCTGCAAGAGAGACATGGTGACACCAGACGATTGCCCTCCAGAGAGGGGTAGGAATGGGAAGAGAAACTGGGCTGGAGTTTTACAGGGACAGCTAAGTAGCCAAGATTTCTCTGCTGCATCTGTTCCTTGGAGTCACCAGCATCATTCCTGGTTCTATTAATTTTACAGCTCTTGAGGACTCTCCATGAGCCCAAAATATCTATTTCCTGAACTGATTATGGTGCGCTGCTTATTTCAGATATTCACACTCTTGGTGTTTCCTCTCACTGTGGTTTGAGCTTTAGTTATAGATTTCTTCTATTGCCTAGTATGGGTCTAATCCCAAATCCTTCAAAATTATAGGAGTCTTTTAATAAACTTCAGTTTGAATCAAGCATCTAGTTTGGTCCTCAGCGCAACACTGTCAACAAAGGCCCTTCCTTCTCGTGGGGGACCCTTTATAAAGGACAAGGTTACAAATACTATGTTGACCCTTTAACAGATTTAGGTAATGCATAGTGGATACACGCCAATAAGAGGAACACATGCACACTTATCCGGGGGACTGCCAGAATATGAAATTATTGTTTAGGAAGTGGAGTGAAATGCTTCTGCTGGGAGCAGGTGCACAGCTCAAATGCTATCTTGGCATTTAGGTTAGGAGAGGAAATCTTCTGGTAAAAAGCTTACAGAAAGATAATTTCCAGTAAGAGTGAGGTTGGGACTTGTGACTGAATTAAAGCTGAATTAAATCTCAGAGGGGAGGATCTGGCTTCAATCCCCATGAGCAGCACAAGCAGACTTGCCTTCACCATCCTCTTTCTGCTGCTTCCTCAGCTCTCAAAAAGGAAGATTTCAGCCAAGCAACTTCAGCTGCTGCTTGGAAACTAGGAGTGGCTGATTTCAAGCAGATACTATCCAAGGTCATTTGAGCTATGCCATTTCATGCCAGTGATGAAGCTTGTTCTCAAACTCCAGCTATGAGAACTGCCATACAAGAAAGAAACACATGCCCTAGCCCACCTGCTTCTTTACCCCAGGACAGGGGTTTTCATCCCGTGACCTCTGGTCAGGGGCGCCAGGGGTGGTGTAAATGGTGCCTGGAAAAAAAGCCCATATTCAGCCAAGCAGGAGCCTTCCAAAAACCCTAGGTCTGAGTCAGTGATCACAGGAAATCATCTTTTACGAGTCTGGAAGATCCTCCACCTGCTCCCCGTGGGCATGCGCAAGGGAGAAGGAAGCCACGTCCTGAGCACCCTAAACTGCTGCAGCTGATTCCCTACCATAAGCAAAGAGAGAAGCTTAGGGGTGACAAATTACCACAGTGCTTGGAAGGCAAAGTCCAAGTTTAATGGCTAAAACTTGTCCATAATAAATGCATTTCCACCCTGGTTCCTGACTGTGAGCTGAAAGAAGCCAAAAACAGCTTATGAATTATTACTTGCTGGCCTCTGTGACCAAAGATCTTGCTGTTGCATGAAAGCAAAACCATCTGGAGCAGAAGGCTGGGAAGGATGAGGCTACCCAAGGCTAGGGCAGCTTTCTGAAACAAACCATATAAAGCCACAGCAAAAGAAAAAAAGTTGTGCTGCTCAAAAAAACCCCAACCAAACCAAACAAAACAAAACAAAAAAAACCCCAAAAACCAGAAAAAGCAGCACTGCATTGAAGAAGCAATCGACCAAGCTGTGTTTAGGACATGGAGCAAAGTGTTTCATCTTAGTAGGTAGGTGGAGTTGGAAGGAGGCTTTGCCTGCTCTCGGGGCACCAAGCAATGTCACAGGCAAGAGTGGGTGGTGGCCATTGTGGCCAGTAGTCACCCTGGTTGGAGGTTCATGCCCAGGCTATATTACATCGCTGTTAATTAAAGAGCAGGATGCCAAGTTGTAAAAATCCAGATGTTCAAATAATACACATACACATAGCCTCAGCCACTAACATTTTATAAACCGAGGAGCACAGCAAAAGCAAAGCACTTCTGTCAAGAGCAGCTGATCTGAAATCAAAGAGCAAATTGCTCAGACAATTTGTACATGAGTTAAAAATCGAAGTCACTCCAAAGTCAGATTACAGCGGAGGGAGAACAGCCATCATTGCTGCAAATGCAGTGGAAGGAGCTGATGGGGAAGCAAAGAAAAAGATGAATACCATTTCCCCAGAGTGGTAAATATCCAGAGGAGGGTTTAGAACTTTGAATTTGTCAAAAATGTCTTAATCTGACAATAAGTCTCACTTACTTGGGGACTGAAGGAAGTGAAAACTTTAGTTCTTGTGCTGGTGAATGAGAAGGAACCATGAGGGAGGGGATCAGAGCAGCTTCACCTCTCATACCACTTCCATCAGAGGAGTCAAACGAGCAAGCAGGAGAACTTGAGGTCTCAGAGGTTGATGTGAAGAAGTCCAGCTGGGACGACCAGGTCCAGGAAGGACATTGGTCCCTGCTGTGCAGAGACTGGGGCTGTCCAGGCAGGAGCCCAGCCCACTGTGCCTGCATCTCCGGGAGCTGGGCTGGCCCTGCAGCTACCTCCTGTGAGCAATTCCTAATTCACCTGCTCCAACACACTCCGAAGGAACCACAGGAGATGAGCCTGCAGGCCCCCACTTCCTCCCTTGCTCTCCCAGGAGAGCAGCAGTGCATTCCGTGTGCAGGGACCTGGCGGAGACGGGACAGCCAGAGACCCCCCACACCTCCCCTTTTAGCATCTCTCTGCAGGTCTGGGTGGCAGGAGGAAGCTCCAGCTCCCTCCAGTTAACCAACCCCCCCCAGCCACCCCAAAGTCCCTCATGCACACCACGAGCAGGTACCTCGGGCTAGGTGCAGATGGTCCATCCCCATTAGCAGCAGCTCTGCAGCTGGTGGCAACAAGCTCAGAGCAGTTTATTTTTGGGGGTGAGCTGACCTATCTCTCAATATCCAAATATTTCAGTGTAGGGAGGTGCTGTCTGCTCTTCTCTCATGCCCTATATACTCTCTGTGTCTTGGTTTGCAATCCAAAGCCATAGAAGCTGAGTGAGGACAGAGGCATGTGCCCATCTAATTTCAAGTGCAGCCTTCTGCCCCCACAGTGGCACATCATGGATCCCTCCAGCACTGAGAAGCAGCAAATTAAGCTCACAGGAGGTGGAAAGAAGCGGGTGGCCTTCTGGCCCAGCTATCCCTCCCTCTGCTTCCACCATGCCGGGGACAGCGAAGCCAAGGCAGTGTCAGAGCTGCTTTCATGTCCTGCCAGCCCAGTCCCCATGGCCCCAGCTCCCTCTGGGGAAGGGGTGGTGGGTCGAGAGGCCCTTCCTGCTCCGGCACCATTCCTGGAGGCAGGACTGAGGTTCAGCACCCCTTGGCAGGGCTGTGAACCTACTGGTGTGACTTGTCCCTACTCCAACCCCTCTTGCGACCACTGAAAGTGTTTTATTTTCCTCCCCTGGATGGTCCTTGGCTGCATCAGCTCTTTTCCTTGCACAATTAGGAAGGTGGCCAGAGACTATTATCACATAGAAGAGGTTCCAAATAACCTCAAAAATAAAAGATTTCCAGCACACACCCTTGTAAGCACCAGTTGGGAAGAGCTCTGTTATTCCAGAAAACATTCAAGGACACACTTAAGCCCTGCCGAAGCCTGTGCTCTCCGGCAGAGAGGCCATACTCCCGGAGTAGAAGGTGGAGAGATGATGCCTGGTCCATGGGTGGCATTCCCAGCTTTTTTTTTTTTTTTGGTTCCATTTCACCATTATCTCATTGCTACCGAATCAAGCTGAGATCAAACAACCCTCAGTCTCTCGTCCTGCCAGTGCCCACCACAAATGTCCCATTCAGAGCAAGGCCGGGGCAGCCACAGGCATCATACAGGTCAGCTGGAAAGGAGGGAAAGCATTGAAGAACCAAACCAGATGCATTTTGTAAGGAAAGCGGGCACGTTCCTTGTGCTTTGCAAGAAGCGGGTTCACCTGGAGGAGTGCAGAAAGCTGAACCCCTGCCAGAGGAATAATCTGTTAAAGTACCTAATGAATATTTCTGCAACACAAAGTCTCTTTGTGGATTTAAATTAATCTAAAACACATTCATTAATTCATAGCTAAGAATTGAATTATATTTTGTTGCTGACCTCCATGTTGTTTGTCTGTAACTAGATTTCCCCTAAAAGGCAGCAGCGCTATTTAATCATAATGCCAACCTTTGGATCTACTTCAGCAGCAATTACCCTGAGCTTTGACTTTCATATAATTTATATTTCAGAACACATCATAAATAACTCTTTCTTCTCCTTTCAGTATGTCTGTGTGAATGTGTGCAACTCTGGAAATATGAATAGCTGCTTATTTATCCCATTCAGGCTGAGTCAGTGAATGCTGCTGTCCCAGCCACATGTCCCCGGCCACCCCAGTCTGCCCCATGGGGACACTTTCATGTTCTTGTGGTGTGAGATGAGCACCGTGTGTGCTCATCATTGAGCTCCATCAGCAATACCACCAGGCAGAGCAGTCCCAGACATCCCATGAGATGGACCACAACCAGCCTATGGACCACAGCTGAGAACCTCCCGATCCAGAAGATGTCACTTCACTTTCCTGGGACTCAATGTCCAAATATATCTTAAAAAAGGAAGAAACTTTAAGGAATATTTACTATTCTAACTGCTTGTGTAAAACCATCCTTACCCCTAGGGCACAGGCAGTCACCCTATATTCAGTTGATGGTGGCAAGTATTCTCGTCCCTTTTCTGTTCCTTTCAATAAAGCACCATTTATTTTAACAGAGATAGTTCAGCCCCTTGCTTAGATCAGAAGAAAGATGAGTTTAGTGCAGGTTTCAGATAGGGAGAACCCAAGGACAAAGTCTGAAAGCCAGCAGTATGAGATTCGCCTAATAAATAAACGTCCCTAATAAATTTAAACGCATATCATCAAATATTCCATGAGTTTTCTGGCCTTTTGGATGCAAGAAAATCCCATTAAGCAGGTCTGCTGTTTAGATGCATAGGGAGTAGCACTTGCGCTGTGGACAGGATTTTTAGTGCTCCTATACACTTTGAAATTCAGGAAAAAAATTAATTCTGGGTTCCAGTTCTGGCCACTCTGGATTTGCAGCCAGATATGAACATGTCAGCAAAGACCTGCTCCCATGGGAATGGGCTCAGCTCCTTCACAAATGACTGGTACCTCCAGTGCCACTGGGTGAACACAACCCAAATCCTGCAAACAGCATAAATGCTTCATGCCTCAGCTGCTGGCAGCCGTGCTGAGAAACAGCACTGGAGCTACAGAGATGCAATTAGCAGGAGTGACTTGTACTAGAGCAAACCTGGTGGCAACAGGCATGTTTAGGTACCTGCAAGGGAGTGCAAACCCTACCCATGCTGAGGAACGCTCCATGCATGGTGGAAACGCCACTTGAATGCACAGCAGGGTTAGCAGGTCTGTGTTCACAGGGGAAAACAATAGTAAAGGTGCAGCATGAGCTCGATCACACTGTGCTCTTCCAGCTGCTGAAACTAGGAGTCATTTGCTCTCAGTGAAGTGCAAGGATTTTAAATGTATCTGTCAAGGCTGGCAGGAAGGGGGTAAAAGGCTGCAGAAATCTTAAATGTGCCACTAGCTAAGATGCTTTCTTCATAGAAGCAGTGGGGATTTTTACTGTTACTTAGTTTGTAATGAATGAGTTTGACCAAAGAGGATAGCAGATTGCAGAAATTATTATGCATTGAATTTTTTTTTTGTTATTATTTTATCCTAATGTCAAAATGAGACTGAAAAGCGCTTCTGCAGGAATCTGACGTAGCCTTGCAGTTAAATTCAAATTGCTTTCATGAAGAGTGAGAACCCAGCGGTGGGGAAAAAAAAGCTGCAAAAACAATGCTCAAGACTGTCAAAGCAATCAAATAACACCCATTAACTTCTGCTCAGGAACAAAACTTCAGACGTCTCCCAAAACCTCCTTAAATAATCCGCTATTGCAATGCTGTGCAGATGGAGGGTAGCAGGAGGGTGGCTGGTTTGGGAAGAAGCTAGGCTCAGGCTGTGCCCACCAGATGCTTTGCTGTGGTTTTTGCATGCTCATGTAGGCTCATTGGAGTGCACGACAGGGCAGAATTTGGGTATCTTCACTCAAATGTGAAAACAGGACCAGTTGTTGTCCGTGTCCCCTATCCCTGGATGTTCCTGTGCACGGGATGTCCCTGAGGTGCTCTGTGTTGTGCTGGGGCAGGAGGAGAACCTCCATGACCTTATACAGTGGGGTGGCTCAGCAGCACCCCCGGCACGGCTGGAGCACCCTCCCTGTCCTCCAGCATAGACTCTTTAAACCCTGCCGAGCAACCGGCTCCAGAAGCACCTTTTGCTCTCTATTGCCAACAGCAGATTTGCACCACAAGCTCATCCTGTAGCCATCCACAAGTAAATGAGTTTATTTTTTTTATTTTCACTGCACTGAATTCTTCACAGGCTCCCTGTTTTAGCGACCAACTCTCAGTGCATTGGACCACAAGAGAGCTCCAGTCTCCAGCAGTGAGTAGTGATGGAGGGAACACAAAGGTGCATAAGAGTCAGCATTTGTCAACCACAGTTATATCTTCTTTATCCAAATAGAAAGGCTTAGCCTCAACAGGCACGCAATAAAACTGCACAGTGAAGGCACAGCTTTCACGAATCTAGTACAAAACCGATGGCTTCACCAAACCCCAAAGTGTTGTTTCATGGAAGTGTTTGTCACTTACCAGTAAAATCCAGTGGCTGGGTACAAACTCTGCCTTTTGGCTACCTTGGGGTTGGTGGATTCCAGATGATGCAGCCCCAGCCCAAAGCAGGGCCTGAAACCCTAAACACCTAAGCCCTAAATTTGCATCTTTGAAAGGATGGAAAATTCCCATGAGCCCTTCATGTTGCTCAGCCTGCACAAGGGATGACCTGAAATATGGGGCCTTGGTAACATTGAGATGACCCTTGTCATTACGGTTCAGCAATTTTTCATGGCAGCTGCTGCCCGTCATCTGTTTTGCACATTGCCAAGTGGGCCCAAAAATAAACTCCATGTTACTAGCTGTGATTATAACCAGCTTGTGTTGCAAAAAGGTTCCCTCAATCACCCTCTGGCCTCTCCCGTAACTGGGAGAACTCAGCTGGTGACTTTTGCATCAAGCTCAACATTGCACAGTTGGGCTGGTGGATCAGGAACCAACTCTGAAGGCTCCAAGTGGGAGAGAAGTTACTAATTCTCATCCTTTCAAATTAAAATTCCTGTTCAAGCCAAGCTCCTGCTTCTCATTTGAACATGGCTCCATCACCTGGTCGGGACATCCGTCCTGCCAGACGTGCCTTTGCTGGCTGATCCCATTGCATCACACTGTGTGGAGGCTGGCACAGTCCTCAGGAACTCTTCACTCTGTCTCTCAGTAAAAAGCCTTTGAGTTAAAAACCTGCATTTTTTCCATCTGATTATTCTTCATTGGGACCCTTATAAGTGAAGTATCATCCAGAGACAGTGGCCGTGGCCCATAAATTTAATTACTAACCTTTAATTCATAGGTGGCAGAAACAGTTCTTCAAGCATCTGAGTTAATCAGGCTTTGCTGACATTGGCAATCAATTGTTCAGCGGTCTACTTTTTGCTTAATTACTGTTGGGCTACATTGCATTTTCAAAATGTCAAGCATCCTCTTTTAGAAATGCAATAAATCATTTCTATACGGCCTGCAAGGCTAGGGTAGAAGACTATTATTCTCTCACACCTGACCTTGGCTACAAGGAGCAGAAATTGATCATTTACGATAGCCGTGAAATAGCATTTAAGGAAAAATGAGTCTTAACTAAGAACTTCAGCTCACTAAAAGGAAGGAGAGTTACTTTCTGGCCATGCAAGGAAGATGCTGGCATGGGGATGGGGTTCTCTTAAAACTCTTCTGTTAATGAGGCACCATCTACAGTGGGGATCAAGTATCAGGGTATCAATTGCAGCAAGAATCCACAAAGCACTTGTGCCTGGATTTTCACTGTGTCCCAGGGAGAGGTACTTGATTCTTGTTCTTCCAATATTGGGCCAGGATATTTATGTGTCACCCAAAGAGTCATCTAGTTCTCTTGGTTTCAAAAAGGATGTCTCAGTGGAGGCATTTTAGTTGGTTGGATTGACTTGGAAAAGACAAAAAAACTTGACTATTTGTCAAAAGTGATATTGAATTAATTCAGAAGAATTAAGGGACTCCTCAGAGCATGACTTTTCCAAGAGGAACATCTCATGGTCCCACCAGCCCCACCTGTGACCACAGTTAGCTGTGTGACCCTGCACGGGTACTGGTGGAGGGGCCCTTTGTTGGAGCTGTGGCCTCCACAGTGCCCATGGCTCAGATGAGCAGAGAAGAGGCAGGTTCTCCACAGCGCAGTTCTGCTGTCACCTCGCCCCAATTCTGCCCTAAGGAACTGCTGCCGAGAGTAGGTCCATTCCCATTTCTCTCCATCTGTAAGAAGCAGTGGGCAATTTTTTAATTGTGTATATTTACAGTGACTAGCGCAATGGAAACCTGCTCCCTGCTCAGTCCCCAGAGACTAATGGGGCAGAAGTAATAAATAACATCTTCCTTGCCGAGAAAAGGGAGGCATTTTCAGCAACATGATTTTGTTCAAGTATGTCGAGAGCAGTACATGGATTGTGGCTAGTGTCAGCCAAGATGATATGAAGATAAAAGACATCCTCTGAGGATGCTGCCAGAAATAAGAAGGAAGAGGCTGTGCGGTGAATCATATGGATCAAATTTCCTCTCTCATTGTGTTTTTATAGAAAAGCTTTTTGCCTGCTCCCAAGGGTACCAATGAAAATTTCCTTCAAACCAGAGGTAGGATGGGGCTTTCTGGCTTTTTTTTTTTTTCATTAAATATACATACATCCAGAAAAGAACATTTTTCCCCTCTAGAAAGCAGAGCTGATTCAAGCTGGGAGCCAACAGCAAAGTGTGATCAAGAAATTAAAAATAAGCAATAAAATGTTTAGCACTTGCAAGACAATAAAATACATTTCTTAGAGGCAAAAAGAGAAGGAAGACAGATACAGAACAACTCCCTAATCTAAATTAACGTTGCTCTTTTCTTAATTCAAAACAGATTCAACTTTTCTCCCCACTTATGCCAATGGCATTTGTTGCATCCAGAGTTCAACTGTGTCGGGCATCACCTGTTGTTGGAAGTGTGCTGATTTGGTGGCAGCAGAGCGTGATGGGTTGTATGGGAGCTTCCCAACATGAATATGCCATGAGCCCGCAGGCATCCCAGCCACCACACTGGGGACACGAGGGACCACTGGGAGGGGACATCCCTGCAAAGCCACCACCGATCATCTGCATGTCTCAGTTCTTCCTGTGACTCCCAGGGGGGAATCCCAGTGTCGAATGGGTTTTCCCCTCTCCAGGTGGCCCCAGTTTCTCCGCACCGCTGGCCACCATGGCCACCACCGATGCAGCTCCTCCAGCGAGAAGAGCAACCATGGCTTGCCCAGGGTGCTGCCGCAGCAGCTCGGGAATTTATGTCCATCTGTCTGTCTGTGCCACCAATCCAGCTCGGACCGGGGCTTTGCTCTCAGTTTTTCTTTAATATTTCCAGAGATGTCCCAAAGCAGCAGCACTAGAGGGCAGTGCCTGCACGCCCTGAGAAAAGGGGGACGCATCTCCGGAGGGTCTGCGGGACACCCAATTTTGGCTGTTCGCTGGCACGTTCCCTTCTCACCTGTGCCCTTTCTGTAGGGATAGAAATGGAGCCAGCTGGGGCCATACATTTTGTTGGCTGCAAATCAGGTTGGCAGTACAAGATGATGTACAAGCTCACTCCCAAAAAAGCGGTTTTAGTAATATTGAAGGGAGGCGTTATCAGGCGTGTTTGTTACAGGCACAACTGCACATGGTTTTAGGCCAAAAGATGAGGTCAGGTTGGATGGGGCTCTGAGCAACCTGATCTAGTTAGTGGTGTCCCTGCTCACTGCAGGGGGGTTGGACTAGATGACCTCTGGGGGTCCCTTCCAACCCCAAACATTCTATGATTCTATGATTCTATGAAATCATGCTGGGGGGCGTCCGGCGGCGCAAGGGAGGCAGAGCCCTGCTAGAGCCCTCCCCCGGGGTGCTGCAGGAGCCTGGACACGCTGAGGGGACCTCACTGCTACATCTCTGCTCCAGACCTGTCCTGTGGACAGAAATTCCCTTCTGGATCCAGCTGTGTTGGTGGAAATGGCTCCACCACCCTCGCTCATCCTCCTGCTGCAGCAGCAAAGCCCCGTCCAGAGAAAGCAGGTGAATTAATTTAGGTTAACCCCACCTGCAGGAGCTACAGCCTGACAGCAGGGTACACCTCGGCGGGGCTGGCCTGGATTACAGGGAGCTGGTATCAGCCCGGGCTGCAGGTGACAGGGGAGCTGATCCCCTTCCTTTGCCAAAAGCATCTTGGAGTGCTCACACAGCCTAGGAGGAGCCCGGGCTTCGGCACAGCAGCTGCCTCGGCTGCTGGCTCGGCCAGCATGTGTCACGAGTTAAAAGTCCTCAGCAGCACAGCTGGTGCTTTAGTCTCTCTTTCTCCATGCCAAGCCTGGTTGCACCAGCCTCACCTTGCACCACAGATCCCCACAGGCTCCCTGGATAGCACCCTTCACACCAACAAGCCATCAAGCCTGGATGATTTGCTGCGTTAGATAAAGTCCAGGCAGAGCCAAACTCCTCCAAGCTTTCCTATGGGGCCCTGCACAGCTGAATTGACGCTCCCATGACTGATTTCTTCCAGCCCGAAGTATTTCCCTTGATGATCTGCCCTAATGGAAAAACAGCTTTTCCACCTTTCAAATGCAAGCAAGATAAAAAATGCCTTCCTCCTTCGAAAAACACATGGAACTGCTGCCAAAGAATATGCATGTTAATAAAATATCCTTTGTATGAGAAGATGGCGCTGAAATTTCAAGTGAATTCCCCAGAATACAAACAATACCCAGAGTATGGCAAGGAGATTAAAATAATCCTTGGGTCGCCTTTCAATTTTCATGCCTTTTGTAAAATAAATAAATAAGTACAAATTAGCAGTGTATTACAATCTTCCGAAAGCTCGTGCTTTCGCCCCCTAGGATTCCTGCTCCGCAGTTAATAAAAAACGGTTGCACAGATAACAGTTCCCCAAGGCTGAGGTGTTATTTCTAAAATAAATTGCTTATTTGAAAAATTGCAGGGAAAGCATTGCGTTTGGAAAGTTTGAAACCTTTTCTAATTAATCCGGGAGCATGAGGGAAAGGCACAGATCCCTTTTTGCAATCTGGTTTCTCAAAGTGCTCACGCGCCGCGGGGGCTGCTGGCGGGGCGCGAAACCGAGCCTGCAAGCCGGAGGCTGATTTGTTTCAGAGGAGAAGGACTCGATGATGGTGTTAAGCTACGTTTTTCACCAGCTGGCTAATCAACCAGCTAGTCGTTTTGCTGGAATCCAGATCAGAGATGCAGCGCAGCAGCCACCTCCAAAAAATAGAGGTACTTCTGTACAGAGACAGCCAAATCTGCCTTTTCTGGAGAGGTACAAGGGCTCTGCCACATCGGGGCATGTTCCCTTTTCCCTCGTGGGGAAACGGTGCTGCCTTGATACCCCATCAGTGTTTCCATGGGTGGGAGCTGCAGGGCGAGAATGGCTTCAAAAATCTTCACATACTTCACGCTGATCTTTTCTTTCTTTTGGTCAAAAAAAAAAGGAAACGCTGGCATTCCCGAGGCGGGGAGGTGGTGTCGTCGCTCAGCAAAGTCACCTACTGTGCTTTGTGAGAGTCCTTTCGACATCCCAGCAATCCCCTATAAAGCTCCCCCATCGGGTTTACAGCTCTGTGCCCAGCTCAGCCCTATATAAGGTCCCCGGGGCTATGGCACTTCTATAGGGCACCGCACCACACAGAAAGATGAAAACCAGGCCCCTCCCCTATAGGGAAGGGAGCCCTGCAGCCCCTCCAAGACCAGGACGTTCCTTAAGGCGCTGAGCCACAATGCAGAAGCCCAGGACATCCTTTTGGCTTCAATTCATTGAAAAGAGAACATTCTGTGTTAATTAAAAATAAAAGCAGTAGTCTGTGGTGGAACTGCCATAAGATATTCCTTGCAATGCTCTTGCTGCAGGATGAAGCAATGGGCAGATTTGGGGATCTGAAAAGTCCACACGGAAGGATCATGTCCTCCTTTCACCTGGAAACAACCAGATTCCCATGAGAGGTCAAACCTCCAGCTCCTGTCTGCTGGGCTGAGGCTGCCTCGGGGATTTTGGCCTTGGGTAGATGGGATCACTTGTCCACATGTCTGTCAAGGAGCAAACACAACCATGAAGGTAAAGATATGGAGGCTGCACCTGGAGACTGTGCCTTCCCACACAGCTCCTGTAGGTACAGGTCCTCCTTGGCAGGATCCACCTCTCCAAGCCCTCCACCACCTCCTGCTACCTGTGAACTCAGCCCTCTGCAAAACAAGATAAAAGTAAAGAGGGAACGCTTGAAAATTTCTAATAAAACGAAGCGATTTCAGGATTCTGAGATGTGGAAATGACTGTGGACTCTAACGCATTTATTTTTCAAAAAACAAAATCAGGTTTTCCATTTTTAAAACTGATCTAATGAAAAAAAAAATAAATATGGGGCCTTAACTTTGCAAATGTATATTTATAGAGACCACCCTCTCACCCTTTGTCTTTGCCAGACTAAACAAGCTGGTTTAGCTTCTTCTCTGACAGACTCCCCATTGCCTCCCCGACATGCAGCCTTCCCATGCATTCGTTTCAGCTGCAAGTCTTTGAACATGGGCAACCAAAATCATATGCACTGCTCTAGACAGTGCCTCACCCACAGCTTCCACAGGCTCAATACATACATCCCTGCTCCTCCTGGAAACACTTGGCTTGCGTCATTCTCAGAGCATATTTTGTGCATCACAGGCTTTCTGCAAGACCTTTTTCTCTAAGGCCCTTCCAACACATTTGCAACTGAGAAGGACATTAAGGGCTTTGGTTTCCATTTTTCCCATCCACTTGGTATCCTTCTGGTGCCCAGTCTCCTTTCATACCAGTGACAGCCACGGAGCACAGCTCATCACAGGCATGGGTGCAACAGTAGGGTGCACTTGAGTGTGTTCATCTCCATGCTCCTAAAATTTCTACCCAGTTCTCAGAGACAGAGAGCCCATGTTTGTCTGCCATGAATAGATATCATGGGAAAGGTGCAGATGGACAGACGGTGTCCTCAAACTTGTCTTTATTAAATGGAAAGGGTTTGCCAATGCATGTCCTGTCCCAGACTCCAGGTCTTGTCATCCCTTTCCTGGCTGGCTGGACCCAGCCGTGGACAGAACCAAGTACTTAAACCACCAGCTTTTACCCATTGTGATTACACTGGCTGTACTGGGATTTCTCAATTTTTTTTAAAGTGTACACGAGAGATGGAGAGAGAAGACGATGTACGTGCAGCGGTAAGAAAGCCCATGGCCTCCTTTGTTTAATGGTCCTTGCAGTGGGCAGCACAGTGTATTTTTACTCATTAAATCAAAGTGGCTGCTCCTTGCCCTTCAGGTCCCCAGACAGCAACTATTCTTGATAACAGCCAGTCCCCACAGACTCATTAAGCTTTCTTGAAGCTGTTTGCAGAGGCAGGGTGCTAATCTATGAAGATAAGAAGTCAAACCTTTCACTATGAGGACATTTTTTACTACTTGCCTCGTGCTCTCCCTTGTAATTTCATCAAAGACCAAAACTAAAAACCTATCTAATCTGTCAGAAGGGCCAATCTAATCTATCATTATTAAACACTTTTATGGAGAAAAATGGATTGCAACATTAGAGAGCTTGTGATTTAGCACATGAAAGAGATGGAAAAATGTGTCTGAAATGACAAACAATACAAAATCTGCTTTCCCAACAGAACAGATTAGCTGGTGGCACAAATAAATAAGTAAATACAGCTAAAACTACTTAGATTTATAGCAAGAGGTGTAGAAAATGCTTGGGACTTGTCAGTGATAGCCTTTTATGGCAAAAGTAGATTTTAGCAGGTATATATCGAAATGAACCTTCACCTACTCTCTGCAAGCTTTCAGAGCCAAGAGCCACGAGAGCAAACCTTGCAAGGTTTGTCACGGGACCTTGGAAAGACATTGCAAGGTTGGTGGGTGCAGAGGGGGTTGGTGTTTAATGCAGGAGGTGCGATGGTGAGAAGATTAGTACTCATATAGTCCGTGGAGAAAAACAGCCTCTTCAAGAAGATAATCAAAGGCAGGGACAAAATCTAGCTCAAATGTCCTTGTGGAGCAACTCTTGACCCTTCTCTCTCCAAGAAAAGACAAGGAGAGGTCTTCTTGACATAGACACTTCAGCTAGGAAACAATTTTTGATCCATGATTTCCACCTGAACAGGGAAAGCAATGGCCTGGCTGCAGGAGTTTTGGATGTTTTGCGGGGCTGTGGGTGGGGATTTCAAAGCCTGGGTGCTCCTTGCACCCACGATTGAGATGCTCAGAGAGGTGCAGAGCAGCCCATGGCGAGCAGAAAGGCTCTGGGACTCTGGGTGCCATGCTGAGCCTAGAGCTTTCTACTACAAAAAGGAGTCTGATGTCAACGTGGGGACACTTGCCATCACCCCAGACAGATTAATTAGACTTGGCAGATTTCTCAGTAATCGGAAACAAGATCCATTGCTATGAAAATGTGGGCAAAAAGTGGTACTGGATGATTTGGATAGGTGATATATTTGTATTGCATGCCTGGCAGCGTGAGCACAGGTTGGGAGGACCCTATGAAAGTCAGAGGTCTTTGCATGATCAAGGCTGAAGACGGCACTACGATGTAGCAGCAGACCCAACCCTTTCTTGCCTTTGGCTCCAGCAGGGTGCCAGGGGCAGGACTGGGGCTGGGAATGAGTTAGGTGGGCAGAGGTCCTATTTACTGCTCCACCATGTGCTCATCGAGAGATTAACTCAAGCTCTATCACATGTTGGCTATCAGGCCACCAAACTGCAGCAAGAGTCATGGCACCATCTCTCTGCAGAGCACATGCCCTCACGAGAGGGAAGGGATGCAGAGCCTGGCTGTGCCTGGAGAGGACTGAGAACATGGACGTCCCACCTGCGAAGTGGACATGCGCCCCGACCCTTCCACTGACATTTAGGCTAGAAAGTTGCTCTTTAGCTGTGCTGAACACTTCCAGATTTCCAGCATTTCAAGGGAGATTTGGCAGGGCTTGCTTGTGCTTGATTTCTTTTCAGATGCCATAACATTTGGGCCTTTTTATGCAGCTTTTGGCTGGTGTTGAAGCAATTTCTGTCTGTTTCTTCTTTCTCTTCCCCCTCCCCTTTGCCATCCATGGTGGGAGGCTGACAAAAGTCAGTGACTCAGCCCTAGAAGAGAATGGAAAACTCCAACAGGGCTTTGAATTGAAATGCAGGCAAAGAAGGAGAGATCCAAGGGGAGGCTGGAGAAAGGGAAGGAAAGGGACTGTAATGAGGAAAAACGCAAAGGGAACAAATAAGCGCTCTACATTGAATAAGCAAGCAAGAACAAGTTCTTACAGGACCGTCACATATACTCCACAGGCTGGGCAAAGGTAGATTTACACAAAGGCAAATCCCAAAGTATTTGAATAGACAAGGAATTTCAGGACCTGCGAACTAGAGCCTGATTAAGGACAAATTTGTGTCCTCTGTCCCCTATACCCTCACCACTCTTGGCACCTCCTTTCCCTGTGGCTCTTATGGCCTCTTACCAAGCAAGAAAGAGATGTCTTGGCAATCAAAAGGTGAGCAGAGGGACAAGCAGGCAAGTAAAGGAGTGCCACAAAACTCCATGGTGTGCAGGAGACGTAATATTAAAATCCAGCAGTGGGCTTTAACCCCAGCCCAAGCTGCAGCATGGTTCTCCAGCAAAGCTGTGCGTCCCAATGCAACCCCATCAGCAGCGGGGACAAACACCACCCCTTGCTTAGAGAGTTGGGAAGGTGTCTTCCAGCACCCACAGGTGTGGGTTTGTCCTGAGGACAACAAAGAACCTCTGTCCCCACGCACAGGGTGTGTCTGGTCGCCCTGCAGCCACAGGGATATACAGCCTCCCCTCCAAAGCTGGGTCTGGCCCTATAGCAGTAACAGGGAACTGCTCCAAAGCCAAAGGTTCTCCTTCTATAAGATCTGTGTGTATCACATAGGCACCCACTAGGTTTTTCAGTCTCTCTGAACAGTCAGCATGCTACCCCATGGACTTTTAAGCAAAAAGTGTGATGGCCATGAAGATGCCCGTGTTCTCCCCGGCTATCCAAGCACCAAATTATTCAGCCGTTTGCTGTTCTGGGTCCTTGACACCTTTGTGCAACACACCGTGGAAGCATTTCGAAGGAAAAATCTGCCATTTTGGGGTTGTGATTCTCCCTCAATGCCTCATTGTGCCGAGAAAAGGCGACAACCAATGCATTGTACTGGCAAACATTTCTCATCGCACTAGGTCCCCGGGTAAGCTGGGTCCGCTCTAAAGAGCTGTTGTCTTTTGCCTGCCACCACACCAGCGTAACATATCTCACACATCCATGGCAGCCTACTCGCTTCCCATTCACAAATTCCTCCGCTGAATAACACCAAAGAGTTAAGGCTCTGTCAAAAGGTTGCG
The DNA here is from genome assembly GCA_034008185.1 of Gorsachius magnificus. Taxonomy (NCBI): domain Eukaryota; kingdom Metazoa; phylum Chordata; class Aves; order Pelecaniformes; family Ardeidae; genus Gorsachius; species Gorsachius magnificus. The sequence goes on from CM067090.1 coordinate 7,144,478, forward strand.
TTATGGGAAGGGAAACTGGAGAAAAAATGGCTTTCAATGCAATGCGAGCGTAGACAATACTGTTTTGTAACTGCGCCGTTTGATGTGCAATGACAGGAATTAATCATTTTACTTAACAGAATTACTCTTTGTTATGTAAACTTTGTAAAGTCAGTCTCATGTGACCTCTTTCAATGAGGAACAAATTGTTTAAAACTGTCGTCTTTCTGAAGGCGCAGTATTCGTAAGAGCGACCTCGGGGATGGGTTGTCATTTCACCCTGGAGTACTCACAGCTGTGCAGTTTGACACCAAATGGAGACCAAAATGTGCAGAATTACTATTTTTTATTTTTTTTTTCAATGGAGCAAGCGATCCCTCTGCGCTTATTCTAATCTGGGGCGAACATTTGTTTCCCATTTCATTTTCTTTAGTTCTGAGAGGGCTGGATTTGTTTTTATAGGTTTCTCATCACCTTGGTCTGCGAGCACCTCAGTGGTGAGAACAGACATGCTTCCCAAGAGCCCCTTAGAGAAAAGGAAGCATTTTCCATCTACCAAGAGAGAACCTAGGCCAGAAAAGATAAAGGGCCACATCTTCAGCAGATGAAACTCAGTGCTTTAGCAAAAAAAAAAGTAGAGCTAGTGTCATGCAGAAAGTCTGTAGCAGGTCCAAGAAGAGCCTCCAGAGGTCCACAATTTCACCCCAGCATCTCAGCCTTCTCTTCTGGTTCCCATAACCTTGAGAGCTGCTGGAGCTGCCTTTGCTGCCAAACCGTTTCACACAAACTATTTGACCTGCGAAGGGCTGGAAGCATCCTGTTACGTACAGCGGTGCTCAGACTTTGCCGTATTAAGGCACAGAGTGAGACTCTTGCCAGGCTGGTGTGAGCACCACATATTTGCTTTTGAAGCTGCTTGCAGAAACGAGGCAGCAGCAGACTTAGGATGTGCATGCCCTGATGGTGCTGGGGATAACGGAGCTGCACCAGCCAGGCTGTGCACCCCGGTCCTCTTTGGAGATCCCATTTCACCTCTGCTGCCCGTGGAGGAGGCTGCCCGTGTTCCCAGTCCTGCTCTCCAAGAGGAAAACTCATTACACCTCATAATCTCTCTCAACTGCATCAACAGGCCAATTTTTGCCCTCTTAGTGTTGTGTTAAGCTAATAGCCAGCCCTGATCGCTCTTGCTGATAAAAGCATTTGCTCTCCGTGTTTCCCATGCATAATGCAACGTTTACGCTCAGGTCCCTGCACTTTCAAAGGGTGGCTGTGCAGCTTATATTTAAGAGCCCAATCAGAAGATATGCTGCTGGGCTTTGAAAGGCATCGGGCAAACTTTGATCTCATTTCCCTGGCTGCCCTGCCCAGCAGCATTGGCCGCATTAAGAAAAACGAACCTACCTTGTCCAAATGAGAAGGCTAATGATCTCGCATCCAGGGGCTTTCAAGTCGAGCTGAGCCATTGTGTATGTGTCCCCCCCCCCACTGCAAACGTGGTCAAAGATTGTAGAAGGACCATTGGCCAGCAGGGCCTGCCAGCTGAACTTGTCCCTCGTACAGTGTTGCTTGCCAGTTCGGACTTCCCCAAGCTGCAAGTCGCTGATGTGGCTTCAGTATGGCCACAGGACTCACTTATTACTCACCACAATATAAAGTGAAGGAGCTATGGGGTCCACAATGGCTGGATTAAAAGCTGGAGCCACAGCCCTGTTAAACAGCAGCCCAGGGTTGCCCGAGGAATTAAACCACTGCAGTAGGTTTTTCTCAGCATCTTCCCATGGGAGTAGCTGAATATAACCCCCAGTCTCTACAGTGCCAGGTGAAAGATGCAGAAAGATGAAGCCAAAGGAGATGAAGTGGGTGCATTAAGGTGTCCGGGGAGCCAGCAGCATGGCTTACATTGCAGCTGACTTCCCCTGAGATGGGGATGAGCCTGGGCTTTGCAGGATGGCATTGCGGGATGGAAACCATGTGGACCCCATCCTCTGCAATAAACCACACTGGAAACCAAGCCATACGAGCAGGAGTTTATTGAGCCAGGCAGGCTGCAAGTATCTGCAGGAGCTAATAATAGTGTCTTCCTCTAACGAGCTCATTAGCTTCTAGAGCAGTGGCATATTCCTCTTGATTGCTGTGGCTATATCTAGTGTTTCTATCAAGGCCTTTCTAATAGCTAATATTCATTGTGGTATTTCAGTATGGGATTTACTCCCACTCTCTGCAAAATAGCCCTGGTTCAGCCCCAAGAAATAAAAACAATGGCGCCTATCGGCACTGTTAAGTAGGAGAGAATTTTTCTTCTGGTTATGCCTGCCTTTTACATCATTTCATCAGTTCTTTGTAAAAAGGAGCCCTTCCTCCTTCCCTAGGACAGAGGCTGCATGTGCTGGGGACAACCTCGACATCTCAGGGGAGCAGCCGTTCACCTGAGGCTCAGCACAGCACCCGCAACATCATGTGATGGGAAACTGCCTTGACTGCACTGTCGGAGGAAACAGCTTTTAGCTTGACATTTCCATGGATATATCCCTGTAAGCAACAGCCAGTGCTTTTGATCCCCTTGATCCAGGGAAATCAGCCTCACGGCGGGGAACTGAACGGTGATCTAGTGAAAGAACGAGGCTTCAACCTGCAAGACCAACCTACCTCATGACTGAAAGTTCAGACAAGAGGATGGCCACTCTGCAAAACCACTCCCAGGCCTTTAGTATCCCTTCTCTATCCTCCTCTGGGCTATTGGATACTGTATTTGCATACACAACTACAGTTTTCATGGCAAATACCAGCAAGAACTGACATTTTGCTGGGAAGTGCAGATGTCACAGAATCACAGAATCACAGAATGGCAAGGGTTGGAAGGGACCTCGGGAGACCATCTAGACCAACCCTCCTGCTAAAGCAGGTTCTCCTAGAGCATGTTACACAGGACTTCATCCAGGCAGGCTTTGAATATCTCCAGAGAAGGAGACTCCACAAGCCCCCTGGACAGCCTGTGCCAGGGCTCTGGCACCCTCAAAGTAAAGTAGTTCTTCCTCATATTCAACTGAAACCTCTTATGTTTCAGTTTGTGCCCATTGCCCCGTGTCCTGTTGCTGGGCACCACTGTGAAGAGTCTGGCTCCATCCTCGTGACATCCATCCTTAAGATATTTGTATGTGTTGATGAGGTCCCTTCTCAGTCTTCTCTTCTTCAGGATGAACAAGCCCAACTCCCTCACAGGGGAGATGCTCCAGTCCTCTCATCATCCTTGTTGCTCTCCTCTGGACTCTTTCTAGGAGTTCCTCATCTTTCTTGAACTGGGGAGCCCAGAACTGGACACAGTGCTCCAGGTGGGGTCTCACCAGGGCAGAGTAGAGGGGGAGGAGAACCTCCCTCTCCCTGTTGGCCACACTCCTCTTAATGCACCCCAGGATGCCATTGGCCTTCTTGGCAACAAGGGCACCCTGCTGGCTCATGGTCAGCTTGTCATCCACCAGGGCTCCCAGGTCCCTCTCGGCAGAATGTCGAAGACGATTCAGCTCCCACTTCAGTGCCTCTTCTGCAGTTTCTGCTTTGTACCCCTTGAAAATCACTCTGTGTAATGACAGTTCCCTTAAACACATAAAACACAATGCAAGTATTTCTGGTGGTAACTTCTGTTTAGCGCTGATGTCCTAGCACCACCAACAGGTGACAACAGCAGCAATCCAATGCAGTCTTTGTTAGGTGTAGATAAAGGTAATTTCCGCAAATGGTATTATTTTTGCCTGGAATTCCACTTGATTCTATTTCATCCTCTCTCAACACCATTACAGCTTAAAGAAAGGACATCAGTCCCTGTTACTAGTGCTGGCAGTCACTGAAATCTAGAGGACAGAGCAAGCCAGCAAAGATGCTGAAGAGAAATGCATTCCCTGGGTAGAGTACATTTTCTCCCCAGTGTGTTCTCCTTCGAAACCCAGGAATTTCAGCACCCGAAGGCAGTGACTCAGGGCTGGTTCTATTGGGAAAAGCAATAGCAGGAGAATGTTTAACAGCAGCAATGCTCCTGAGGGCTGGGCCAGGCTTTAAGAGCAACCTGACCAAAAAGTGACCCCGATGATGTCCTGGGAAGAGATGTGCCCCACAGCTTGTCTTGGCTGTGAAACAAACTTGAGCTCCATCTGCAGCCAAAAATGCTTGACTGGGAGGGAATCGAAGGCAAAACTCCAATTCACCCTGTTCAGGGTACTACTGCAGACCATGGGCCATGCACGCTGCTTGGTGGAAGCCACCAGCGTTGCTCACAAGTTATGCCAAGACCAGGTGCATTGCCACGTATGACAGTACTGCAATTTCCTTTACCTGCAGCATGTTTCAGTGGCATTACCAGAAACTGTGGATGCTCCCCATCCCCAAAAGGGATCCTGAGGATGGAGCCAGCAGTTGTCAGTGGAGTCTGCCATCATCCCAGCCCCCCTCCCTCTTTTCAGTAATGAGCTCCATTCCTCTGTGGTTTTATTTTCACTAAGAATTCTTCATAACTTGTATTTATTTGCTCAGTGTCAGTTAGAAGTCTGCCTTTCCGCCTGAACTATCTTTAACTTCCAAAATATTTTGCATTTCAGGGAAGTATTTGAACAACTTTTCTGAGAAGAAATAACGCAGAGTGTCGGACTGCAGATGCCATGGCCACATGCAGCGCACAGAGGCACACTCGGCGGCTTGGGGATCACACGTTCACCTTGGAAACTGTCCTGTTTGCTTTTTGTCTTGTCTATGTGGGGGGGATCCATGACCTGTCCTGAAATGTCTGCACGAGGCTGATGCCCGAGGTGAGATTAGTGGGACTCATGGAAAGAGGAGGACGGGCACCGCAGCACACAGGAGGATGCACAGTGCTGCCCGAGCGCACAGCACGGCGCACAGCCCAGCACTGCCCAGCCCAGCACCTGCTGCACTGGGGGACTGGGAGCAGTTTTTAATTAAAGAAGGATTTCCATCTAGTGCCCAGGGAAGGAATGTGCATAAAAGTGAACTCACAGAAAACCTGTGGGAGTAGCTTTCTCTTTTTGTTGTCACTGAGAGAGCTGTTTGCCTGTAATACCTGCAGCACAGTTTGGGTCCTGGCTTTCCTTCCCAAACATTTTCCTGTAAGAATCAATGTCTGCACTATTCGCACATAATCATTAGCATGTTAATTTTCCTCTTGCATATGCAAATCAGAGCTATTTGCCTTCCAGATTTTAATTTCAGCACATAAAAATAAAAGGAGAAGAGAATAATAGGAAAACACTATGGGATATTTTGGAAAGTGCTCTGCGCACAGAGATGCAGGCGTGCCAGCTAGCATTAACGGCAGAAAGACCCCTTTGAGGTAAGTGAGCCAGAGAGGTTTGACAGTGTCAGTCCAGGATTGGGACGGTCCCCAGTCACCCTTCCTTCCCACATTGCAGAGCAGCTTTGGTGAATGCAAACTGGAGTCCATTCAGAGGAAGCCTGACCATAAGCATCCCCCCTGGATGGGGGTTAACCAGTTACTGGCCCTTCAGAGACCTCTACCACTTATGGGGACATTGGGTCCAGGGGACCAGACGAAATCTAGCCCTGAATCAACCTTCATACCACACACAGGTAGACCTGGCAGCCCCAGCCCTGACAGCTTCACCCTACCAAGCCATTCCTGCTGTGCTGAATCACCTGCTCGGGTAGTCCTAGCTCGGACAAGCTGTGTGTTTCACAACAGCCCTAAACCCACGTTATTTTTGATGCCTCATTGTGAAGGCATAACTCAGACCCACCGGGGAGAGCAGCATGGTGTTGGCCAGCATAGCAGAGGTGGCACGAATACCGACATCCTGGCCATGCCACGGGCTTGCTGACTACCTACCAACTCCCTGGGTTGGATCCAGCATGATCCGCTCCCATTGGTCCCTGGGGGATTGTGCTGATGTCCAGCTCCTAAGGCTCCAGCCAAGGGTGCATCTCCCTGCAACGCCAGCATAGGTCATTAACTTTGCAGCACGCTGTTAATCAAAGCCCTCGCTTGCTGTGCAGGGGTATGCGGTGGGCGGCAGAGCGGGCCAGCGGAGCTTGTCATCGTTAATGAGATTATGCTCCCCTAATCTCACAGCAAATCGGATTTTCATGCTGCGTGCATTTATTGCAGGCTGAGAGTGAGAAGGGAGGTGAGAGGCAGCGCAGATCGGGCTCTGCAGCAGAGGGGATCCATTTCAAGTCTTTTAAGCATTTATTTGTAGATGACTTCTGAAACCAGAGAGAAGGCAGCTAGCAGGTCTGCCCGGGATCCCCAGGACAGGGAGCATGTGTCACTGTGCGGGAGTGGGAAAGGAAACCGAACTGCAGGCGCGTACCTCTGGCCGGGAGGAGGACGCGGCTCTTGGCATGCCCGTCCAGCGCGAACAGCTGTGCTGTTTTCCACAGGGTTATGCAACTGTTTTGTTCCCAAATAATATAACCAGTGTTATGTTTAAATTCATACCAAATCCTGTTTATCTTGCTTCAGTTTCGCAGAGAAATCATGTGTGAAATTTTACCAGGGTCTGACTATCGCTGGCCACAGCTGCCGCACTCGCTGCCTCCCGCGCGTCCCTCGGCGCAGGTCAGGGGCTCCTCCAGCCCCCCCAGCCCCACGCTGGGGAGCGGGTTTGCTCCTGTTTGGGGACATGGCCTCTGGGGTGATCACAGCTTGGGCTGTTCTCAATAAAAGCTGTAATCCCACAGCAGCTTCCGCGTGACAAAACCCTGTTGCCTGACTTACGCCGATGCAGCACATGGAGATAAGACATAGTCTGGGGGGAAGGACCCCTCCAACAAGACCTCGCAAAAGACGCAGCGCCCAAGCTAGAGAGCATCACTCAACCTAGAGGAGACCTTTAGTCTCCTGGTAAGCCCCCAAGCAAAAAATATACCTACTACTGGCTGACTTGACAAAGCAGCTATATGCACCAGTACAGGCTGGGGGATGACCTGCTGGAAAGCAGCTCTGCCAAGAGGGACCTGGGAGTCCTGGTGGATGACAAGCTGACCATGAGCCAGCAGGGTGCCCTTGTTGCCAAGAAGGCCAATGGCATCCTGGGGTGCATTAAGAGGAGTGTGGCCAACAGGGAGAGGGAGGTTCTCCTCCCCCTCTACTCTGCCCTGGTGAGACCCCACCTGGAGCACTGTGTCCAGTTCTGGGCTCCCCAGTTCAAGAAAGATGAGGAACTCCTAGAAAGAGTCCAGAGGAGAGCAACAAGGATGATGAGAGGACTGGAGCATCTCCCCTGTGAGGGAGTTGGGCTTGTTCATCCTGAAGAAGAGAAGACTGAGAAGGGACCTCATCAACACATACAAATATCTTAAGGATGGATGTCACGAGGACGGAGCCAGACTCTTCACAGTGGTGCCCAGCAACAGGACACGGGGCAATGGGCACAAACTGAAACATAAGAGGTTTCAGTTGAATATGAGGAAGAACTACTTTACTTTGAGGGTGCCAGAGCCCTGGCACAGGCTGTCCAGGGGGCTTGTGGAGTCTCCTTCTCTGGAGATATTCAAAGCCTGCCTGGATGAAGTCCTGTGTAACATGCTCTAGGAGAACCTGCTTTAGCAGGAGGGTTGGTCTAGATGGTCTCCCGAGGTCCCTTCCAACCCTTGCCATTCTGTGATTCTGTGATTTCTTTTGATACACTCCTCAGAAGCATGGTAAAATGCCAAGGTCCAGCTTTCAGCAAAGAAAAGAGGGTTCCTAAAACCAAAGCCATGGTCCTGTTAAATGCAAGCACGAATCCAGTGTCTGTGGCATCGCTGGAGGGTGCGAGCAGCATCCCTGCATGCGCTGCGTGGTGACTGCATGGGCGAGTCACATGTTTTTGCAACTGCATTTTAAGAGTCTGAGCCCAACTGTTCAGCTACATATTTAGGACAAAGTTGCAATAACCAGAGAGGCTTTTGAACTTGGGAACAATAGGAGCTATTTTCAATGGGGGAATAATGTTGAAAATCTGTCCCTTAACGTCAGCTCGCAAAATCATCATTTTTCCCAGTAAATAATACAAAAGTTTAATTTTTTCTCAATGGATTTCAATGCAACATTTACTTTGAGACCGTTTATTCCTCATCCAAGAATAGCAGGGAGACAGGCTGAAAAAGAACAAGATGATCTTTATCATTTCAAATAGAGCGATTCCAATATTTCTTTTAACCGTCTTGCTGTAGTTCTGCATGTTTATATGTGTCCCATAAAAATAATTTTAGGAAATTGCTTGTTTTCCTTTGATAAGGAGAAATAAAACTGAAACTCATATAGATATTGCTACTGTTGGTGTAAAAAACAATAAATAGTTTTCTATGCAAAAATGAAGCATGTCCAAAGTAACACACTTCAGAAAGGCATATTGATGTTTAAAGGAAAGGAAACAATATTCTCTTGGATTCTTTTTCGTGGTGGTGATTTCTAAATGTTCATCGATAGCTTCAGTATAGCAGGAGATAGATATTTTGAATTGTATAATGTTTTGACACTACTAAAAAACCTTTCTGAATAGACGTGTTTTAGAAATCCAATTTGGAACGAAAACTAATTTTGAACTATTGGAATCTCTCCGACTTCGAAGTAGGTCTCTTCATTACTCAGTGCAAGTATCTCTTCTTAATTAAAAGAATACATAGAAGCGTTTTTTTATAACCTGGCAGCAGTGTGCCAAGCAAATAATTAATCTTGCATTGTCTGTTTGGCAGCATAGCACTTTCCTGCAGCACCACTTGTGCAGTAGTCTATCCCTGTATGAACTAGGAGCCGGCTATGCTAAAATAAGGTTCTGATTCAGATATATTACAAGGGCTGAGATTTTATAGCCGTGAATGCAGCTGTGCACAATTAAAAAATAGCAGTTTATCTAAACCCGTGTTTCATGAACACGGGTCTTTTATTATTTCAATTCAGAGAGACCCTCCTTTTCATGTCAGACATTGTGCTTGCAGTATTTGCTTTTTTGCTTCTTGTTGTACACATTTAAACATGTGTTTTCCATTACTGACCCTCTGAAACATGGCTTGCCACTGTAGCGCAGGCAAAAGCATTGAGGACGGCCATGAAAACCCTGCTTTTGTTTAGAGCAGAGTTGCCAGAAAAGATTATTTAAGCTGATAAAAAACCAAAACAATCTCAGGGTCACTGATGTTGGCGTTCTGGCCCACTTCTCTTTATTAGATAGTTTTGGCCAAGGGGCTTCAACTGATCTTGTCGCTGTTATAACCTCCTGCCCAGCAATGATTTCATCTTCCTCTCCACACCATTCTTCTGTGATTAGAAATGATCCTCTGACAACATGTCTGAGACAGAGAGGTGGACAGGGTTTATGCATGCAATTAAATGAGTGGTCAGCACACAACCTGCTGCGACATCTATTTCTATGCTGGCACCTTCTGACACCAACTCAGTAGGTGCTGTTGTCCTGTTGAGCGACTTCATGCCACGGTGTGCTACCAGGCATCACCTTCACCTTGCTGGTGAACAGAGGTTATTGCCAATAGATGAGCTAGTAAGAGGAGGTGGTAGCAAGGAAGCTAGCAATGTCCTTCGGTGATCTGCTGCGTGCTGAAGAGGCTGGAAATCCTACTAAGTTAAAGCAAAAGGCGAGGATGGTGATGTTGGCTCTGCTGCAATGTTCATCCCTTTAGGCGATAGGCAACGGGGAGCTGCAAGTGAGCTGCATTTTCCCCACAGCAATGACAGCAGCTGCTTCCCAAAGCTCAGCTCCTGGGTGACTGCTGTCCTTGAAAACCACCTGCTCCCCTGGTCTGGGGTCCACGGCACATCTGACTTATCCACGCATGAAGCCATTTCCTGCCAGATTTCCACTGCCATGAGAGAAGGTTATAAATGATGCCCAAATAGCTGCTCCTCTGCACTAATTAACACTGTAACTCTACATAGGCCTATTCTGGGCCGGCGGTTTCCCATGTCTTATACTCCAAATGCTTCCCCAGCCTGTTCCGGCACTTGCTTCCCCTCTGACGGGAAGCAGGCAGAGTCCAGCAAGCCATTTCCACCTCCTCTCTCAAGGCACTGACACCCTGGCAAGCAGAGATAAGGTCCCTTGAGCTTCAACTTGAACAAAACGGAGTGAATGTGGCTGACTTTTACCATGAGTTGAAGAACATGGAAATTTTTAATGCATGTTTTGATATGTCCTGGGATAATCTATGACCTTTTGAGTCCTTTTTTATCCAAAGTAAACTTCAGAACAAAATCCTGGCAGATTTCTTGAAATCGTGATGCTGAGTGATTCTACAGATATCCCAAGTGATGCGCTGAGAGGAATGAAAATATCTTCAAATTACCTCCCATTTACCAAGGGACGAAACTGCGCAGTAAATGCGGAGTGCTTATTGCATGGGAAGCTGTCAGAGCAGTCAGTTTGTGTGTCTATAGTGTGTGTCCTAGTCCCAAAGAAATTCCTTGCATATTTCTGTAATATTTAAACAATGCCCGCTCCTTGGAAAACAAAATGTTTCACAGTCTCTCATAGGCTTTTCAAAGCATCTTGGGGGCAAGAAGTTCAGCTCTTTCTCAGAGTTGTGCAGTTTATCCGAATTTGCCCATTTTGCCAGCATTCAGAGTGTGCACCCAGGGTATCCTGAGGCACAGCTGACTTGGCACATCCCAGATAACGGCCCCTGCGTGACTTTGTTCCCATGACCAGAGCCATGGGGGCAAGCACCATCCATGTTGTGTCCCTCATCCAAGCAAATCAAGCTGCTGGAGACAGCCATGGCTGAGAAGTTTTTACTCAAGGACGGCAGGACAACAAATTATACTTTAAAATTTGAGTTGCTCACTGTGTCTGCAAAGCACGATAAACTTCTCATTATCGTCTAATTGTAAAAGTCAAGAATTATTTCTCCTCCCAAGCTATGACCTGTCTAAACTCCTTGGGGAATTCCTCCTGCAACATTTACCATGGAGCAGAGCAGGCTTGGTAAAGAGCGTGCAAATAAGACATTTTTAACATGGGCAATCCTTGCTCCCCTGCACCAAGAGCAGAGTTTCCTTCACCTCTAAATGGGTAAGCATTATGTTGTGGCTGCATCTAACCCTGCCACAGCCAAGATAAGATAATTGAGGCTTCCTCTAATGCCGAGTACCCATTTAACATGCGCCATTTTAAATATGTCCTCTTCAAAAGCTCTGCAAACACCAGCCAAACAGATCACAGCTGAAAACTCCCTGTCTCGCAGAGTTTAGACAGAAATGCACGTCTATGTGTAGGCACAGCTCAGCACCTTTCTCATTGATCGTGGTTTCTGGAGTGCTTAAAGGGCTAAGATGAACCTATCCTAGATGCCTGCTAGCTAATAGTTGGGGTCGGATGAAACTCTCTTTAGCTGCCCCCTTCACATTACTAAGGGAGGTTCATGGGTATTTTGATACAAAGAAGACGAAGAGAGGACAATGATTTTTAAAAAGACATAATTAAGACATATAAATGCAGTAACATCTGTTAGAAGGTGCTGTCTCAGGAAAAGGCAATGTTTGTGTGTGTGTTTGCTTCAAAATCACTTTGTTTAGCTGCCAGGAGGACATCGTATGAGGAACTTCCTTTCCAAGCATTGTGTATATGCCATCGGCCCACACTCTTTCCCACCCCAGGCAAGCTTTTTGCATATGATCTCCAAACAGAACGACTGTTTGGGCTTCTCTCTCTAACTCATTCTCTTTCCCATAGCAAAACCCACATGGTCTTGATTCTGGAGAGGACAGCAGCACGTGTGAAAGTCCATCCTTGTTCATCAAAGCACTTAAGCTCACGCTTAAAGCTAAGAAAACACTTAAGTGCTTTGATAAAAGGGAAGACCCGCTGATTTGGGACCAAAGAGATGCTACAGTTAATTGATTTCCTTTGGGAACAGCCTGTATTTTCCCCAAAGGGCTAATACTGTAGTTCTTCTATTCAACTCAAAAGCTGTTCCAAAGCCGCAGCAAGTTTGATAGGGTTGGCATTTCTTAGAAGCTATTTATTCACCCATGACCAAAGTATTAAGACTCGCTCTCTGCAGTATATATGCACAAGTGGACACACACTGGGAAATTCTTTGTCTTGTCCTCTGTTCTGCTGCTGAAGGAAGACACATGGTTTCAATGACATCTTTGTTATCCGATCAAGCATACCGTCCAATTTGCAATTTTAATGAAAATCAGACACCTGCACTGCAACTGATCTCCACTCCCAGGATTAACAACAACAAGGAAAAGAAGCATTCCCCCTTATCAGAAGAACTGAAGCCACTAGTATCCTGTTACCAAAGCCCAGGCTGTGACTTCAGATGTTACCCAGAAGAAAGGAACCCTTTATCCCTCTTTAGACAGTGATCTCCTCAGATGGAGAACCAAACCAAAATTACTAGCTAGTGGTAACGTTAGCTTGGATGCAGAAGCACAAGCTGGGAAGCTCTGGCTGCACCACATCTCTGCAAGCTTCAGAGACCGGCTGTGCTGTCTGACTCCGCGGCAGCACAAGTATTGCACTGGCGACACAACCAGCTCTTTTATGCACATCGTTTACCAAGAATACTACCGGGACATGCATTTTTTGGTGTTGATTCAAGTTTTTTTCCTCTTTTTAAATCTGTACAGGGTCTTTTTTAATCTGGTCTGTCTTGGACACAGCCTGAAGATGTCATACCCTGTAGCACTGAGCAAAACCCCAAAAAGAAATCAGGAGTGGAGTTGGAAATGGGACAAGTACCCTGGTTGCAATGCCACCCAGGAAAGGTCTCCCAGCGCATCCCTGTGCCACAGCTGAGGCTGTGTGATGCCAGGGGGCATTCAAACAGGGGCAAAACACCAGCTCAACACATGCCCGGGACTGGTTTGCAAAGCCACAGCTCCAGTTAAAATGGGAGAAAGATACGGCGTGTGCAAAGATGGGAAGTCATTTAACAGAGTGTATCAGAGAGCTTTACTCGGCTCCAAGATGCAAAGAAATGCACTTCCTCAGTGTTTTAGCCAATGTTTACTGAAGTACTTTGCAAACTGTTTCCTGATTTCTCCTCTTGCCTGAAGCCCATTTCTTTCCATCAGCTGGGTTGGTGTTTGTTGTTCTTTTTCATGTAGGGAGAGAGGGATAAGAGAAGGAAAGGAGGAAATAAAAATACCAGTGAGCATCTTCAATTAGTTGATAAACTTCAAAGGCTACCCCAAATCAAGATCTTCTAATAAAATTGGCATTTTTTCACACAGCCTTTGGTTGTTGAAAGAAATTTGTTTCAATGGAAACCCCCCTCAGCTGTGGAGGTGCTCAGGTAGCTCTGACCAGATTAGGGAAGCTTCAGGTGCCAGAGCTCTTGGGATCTTCCTTGTCCTGAGAAGAAAGTCTTATCTATCGCACAGTTTGTCGTCTTGTCGTAGCATGAGCTCCCTCTTTTGCCCTTTGGAAGGTAAATCAGGCAGCTCCAAAGAAAGGGCTTGTCAAATAGTTCCAAGCCATGCCTCTCTTCCTGTCCTGCAGCAAGGCAAACAATTTGGAGACCCCAGGTCAGCAAAGCATCACATGTGGCACTGAATTGAGCCCTTTATGTGCACGGGCTTGTGTTCCAGACAGAGGCAATGATGCTTTTTATAGCAAGACTATTTTCTATTCAGCTCTGAGTTGGGCACTGCTTTCCTAATAAGGAATTTTCACCCCATTTTGCAACGGAAACTGTATTATTCTGCAACTACATTTAGCCACCCCTGCCTCACAAAATATTCTTGAAAACACTGTGCCCTTGAACCTACCACCCGTGAAATAACAGAGGGAGCTTTCTCCCCAGGCTGTTTCTCTTTCTGTGTGGTTCAGGGGCAGGCTCTTCACCGTATGGCCAGTGGATCATGTCCTGTTGTAACACCCCCAAGCCCGGTGTGCTGGTGCTGCTGCTGAGGACGTGCACACTCGTTTCTAATGTGATTCAGGGCTCACATAAGTCGAAGGAAAAAATCTCCTGTTGATTCACAGAGAGCTGGACACTCTCATGACATCCCTACATGGCGTTTGGACAAACACTTGCAAGTGCTGCAGCAGTTGTAACGTGAAGCGGTTCCTTAAGGGCCTGTTTGATGTGTCCGCCTCTTCATCCAAATTACAACCACGGCGCTTGTCTCTCCCATCATTTATCTTCCTGCCTCCTATAAACACCAAGTCTGAAAAAGTTGTAAAACAACCACAAGTGTTTAAACACCGCGTTCAGGTCCATCTTAAGTCTCAGATCTCTTCTCCAAGTTCCGCTGTCCCTGTGCGTTTTGGTCAAGGAGCATTTGGGGAAGGACGGGCACGAATATGAGACATTACCAGGCAACTAAGAGACGGTGTTTGCAAAAGCACCTGCAGGTGGGGTTATGCGACTCGATGCTGCAAACTGGGTATTCTTTCAGTTGTGTGCTAAAGCTCAGTGCTGTGATTACCCCAACGGGCATGTCTGCGCTGTGCCACAGTCCTCAGAGGGGTCCTGGAAGCAGTCAAGCTGCGTTAGCTATTTATCCAGTGAGGAACTGCTCTGGTGCAGTTACCCTTTCTAATCCTGAAGCTAGATTTATGAGAGCTTCCAAGAGGATTTGTGCCCATGATGTGGTGCAGAGGTACCTATTTCAGTCGCCTGTGCCTAACTGATTTCAATGCCCAAAGTTCACACTGTAATAAAGGAGTTTTAGGAAAATTATGTGCAAAAACATCTATTAGCTAGCGTGGAGGGGATGTTGCAGGGCTGAAAACAGCTCCTGCGAGTGTCCCTCTGCTCTGGGAAGGGCCACAGCAGAAGCGAGCCCATCCAAGCTCTGGACACGTGTCCTGGGCACCATGCCTGCTCCCTGCTCACTTGTCACTGAATGTCCTTGGCATGTCCCTGTGGGCACAGCAGGGCCACCTGGGCATCTTCTCTCCACCAGAGCCTCTAGGGACCATCATGGTCCAAAACCCAATCAGCAGCAACAGCCCTGCCTTTGCCCAAGGTTTTCAGCAGTTGTGGTGTAACAGTTGGGCGGGGGGTGTGTGTGTGGAAATTTAAAGCTTTGTTTTTATCTTGCTCTCTCTTTGCTTCTTTTTTCTTTTCTTTTGTTTTTTAAGCAGGCAAACATCTGCAGAGCGCTTTAAGATAACCATAGCAATGACATGAGGACAATTGGCAGGCACGCTCTGTGCTCCTCAGCTGCGCGCTGTGATTCACTGGTCCAGCGCTTGGGGCTGCGTCCAAGCGGCCCAACAAGGAGGGACCTCTTCACATCCAGACCTTGCTCTGGGGTCAGAGATAGAGCACATGAGAGCTTTTATTGGAGCAGAACGGGGGGAATGCAGATATCAGGGGATTTTCAATGGAAATCACAGGTGTTTCTTCCCTGCCTCCTCCCTGTGAGAGGCCCCTCTATGTTCTGTTACGATTTGTTTTTCTGGCAACCAGCGTGCTCTATTTTTCTTGCCTGTGTTTTTATGAGTTATGTTTGGTTTCTGCTAAAACAACAGAAAAGAGCACAGGGCTGGGGTTTTTTTTGAGTGGGTTGGTTTTTTTCTTCTCCTTTTAGGAACTACGCAAAGGGTCATTTGGAAGCCATGATTCTAGTAAAACTTTTCAGAAGGACTGATGAAGGTTTTAGATCAGCTGAAGGTCACAGGTCAAATGGTTTAGCCCCCCAGGCGGGCGAGAAGATGAGATTAGCAGCCACGCAGCCACAGCTAAGCCATGAAGGAGAAGGCAGGGCTCCACAGGACACGCATGGCAGTGGGAGGAAGATGAGATTTTAGCAGTGGGCTTGCAAGCCACCGTTTTAAAAACACCTCACTGAAGAGCCACTCTTGCACCCCATTTCAGCAGAGAAAGCAAACTGCAGCTGGCCAGAAGTGAAGGCATGGAAAGAAGCAGCCACATGTTTGTACAACAGCAGGAGAATAAATATCCCAGTTTTTAGAGGAAGAGATTTTTTCATTTGGTGGAGGACTGAATTTTTTTAAATACCCAATATTGGTTTTAAAAGAAGAATCAATGGCTATTCAGTGCAGGCCTGAGCCAAAGATCAAGCAGAGAATAAGAGCAGGTGTTTAATACATTTTTAGAGGCGTTGCTTTAAAAGGTATCTATTTTTTGCTCTAAGCATGAAGTATTGGTATTGGTAAAATGTGTTACTCACACACCTCCATCTAACCAGTGAAAGATTTTGACTGTTTCAGAGGAAAGAATCAGTGGCATATGGTCTGCATAAAGTATAAACATGACTTGTTCTTTCAGCTGCTCTTGGCACAGGGGAGGTCATGAAATCATCTTTCAGAAACCTCAGCCGGACCAAGGCAGAGCCTCCTCCCCTTTTCATAGTTCTCCCTACCAAGAACCTTATTCATAACCACCACCGTCATCATCATGCCATGCATCATCCCAGCACCAAAAATTCACTGTTCTGAGTACAGAAGCATCTTGCTTTTTCCCACTGAAGACAGGGATGGAGATTAAAAAAAAAAAAACAAACAAAACCACAGAGGTATTATTCCCTGAGAAATGCATGTAAGACTTCTGCATCTTCTAACTTTTCAGATTGCTCCCCCATCCATCACTGCCAGGAGGAGAGGACTCCAGGCTCTCCAGTGGGGCTCAGGACTTGGCTCATCTTGCAGGAGTTCAATATTCACAGGAGCAATTGCTACCAACCATGCATCACTGGCCTGTGAGCCCCACGAAGATGGGAGGTAACAAGCACCCCTAACTTTCATGAGTAACCCTACTCGCGAGACAGCTTTAAGGGGGAGGAGAGCAGTGGAAAGTCTGGAAACAGAACATGGAAAGGAAAAATTCAAGGCCTCCATGTTACTTGAGAACATTAAGGTGAACTGCATACCTCCGCAAGCAAAACCAGCAGTGCTTATTTGCATGGACAAGCATCCTTTCTCTGCCTTTGCAAAGAGTTTGCAAAGGATTAATAGACGGGCTATTTCAAATCATGCAGAATGGACAAACCCTTTTCCTGCGGTCTCTGAGACCAAAGAAAATATGTTAGATACCTGGCCAACTGAAAAATATGTGTTTGCATGATGGCCACAGCATTTACATAGCTGGGAGGTATTGCATAGAGTTGGTTCCTCAAAGGAAGTAAAAAGAGTCAGGGTTCTTTTCTTCTCTACACAAAAAAGTGATTTATTTAAAGCCAAAAGGTGTGAAGGATTATCTTTTGAACCTGCTAAACTGGCTGCAGACATCCTGAAGAGCAGATTTTATTACTTTGTATTATGTTATTTTTAAAAGAAAGAAAGAACCTTTGGAAGCAGAGAGATGAAAACTGGCTTTCCCTTGACATATTTATTCCTCAGATTAAGTGTGTGTAATCATACGCTATACACACACCACTGTAGATAATAGAGGTGTTAGCTGTAGGACATTGCAACATCCGGGATGTAATTTATATCTCTCCCCACGTCTTCACTCTCAAACATATGTGGTTCATCATATTCTTTGCCATTGCTGGACTTTGGCAGGGCTCCAGCATTTCAGAGGTCACTGGGTTCTTGAGTGGCCGATTTGTCAATAGCGACTTTTGCCGTGTTTACCCAGGTATTATTCAGCTTTGTACCACTAAGACAGGCTGGTACACGCTGGTTCTGTTCTGCATATTGTTTATTCTCTGCTGTTTTGACCTTAGAGTTCATCTATGAAACGTGTCCAGCCATCACATCTAGGAGTTGCT
The DNA here is from genome assembly GCA_034008185.1 of Gorsachius magnificus. NCBI lineage: Eukaryota > Metazoa > Chordata > Aves > Pelecaniformes > Ardeidae > Gorsachius > Gorsachius magnificus. Next base: position 7,162,116 of record CM067090.1, read on the forward strand.
GTGAAGCTGTAGAGATGAGGACAGGGGTTGGGTAGGGTAGGGTAGGATAGGATAGGATAGGGTAGGAAAGGAACTGGTGTTGGGGAACACCAGTTAGACCAAGGTGAATTTGACATTTCTATTAAACTTGTTGTTTGCATCACTCCTCTGCCTCTAAAATTTACAGCATGAAGATCGATCACAGCTTTGGCATACCTGTTTTGAATCCTACTGAACATAATATTGGGTTACCTCAGGAAGGTACTTCTTTTCTCTTCATTTCACATTTGGAGATCACAAATTTTATCCCAAGGGGAAAATCTGCCCTTTGCTCGTCCCAGCCAGTTATAAGTCCAAGAAAAACTAAAGCAGCACAACAGGGGAGGTAACATTTTCAGTCCAACCCTGCCGCCTTCCTGGCAGCATAATTCTGAAAGACCATCTCAGGATGCCAGCGATGCTCCACCAAGGCCCACCTGCATCTGCGAAAATGTCCACTCCATGAAGCACTCCTAGGACTGAGTCCAATCACTTGCCAACAGACATTCTACAAGCCCAGTTTTCAGAGGACGGCTGTTCAAAGCTTTCTGAAAACCAAGACCTTTAGAAGTTGCTTTATCTGGACACTCAATAGCTAAGGCATCCCGAATCCTTGGCTATTTCTGAACATCTTGGCACACAGTGCTGAGCATAGGAAATGGGTGAGATTAGCGACTTCAGCTCACACATCAAGCAGGATATGAAGGGCTACATGGGCTATGTGCACAATATGTCCCTTTTGCCAGTGTCAATCAAATTTTAAAGCACAAAAAAGACATTGTGCCCCCTTGGAGAGCAAAGGTTTCACTTCTCTGGATCAAAACTTAAGGGAAAGATCCTCTTTCTTCCTGTCCTCCTGCCTGCTGTCATACAAACTGGAGAATATAATTACCTAATATGAAAAATAAAATTCAATAAAACAGCAAATTTACAAGCTAAAAAATTCAGAGGGAGCTGCTTCCTCTCATTAGACTTCTTATGTTTTTGTTGCCTGAGAGAAGATCGAGGTTTTCCAAAGGTGTATTCAAGGATCTCGCACAAATACGCTCTGCTGCACTAGACATTTCTTATCGGCCTTGGACTGTGAAAGCCCTGATAGGAAATGTGCCATTCATTCAGAGGGCTGCTGGTGGGGATCTGAGACCTATCTTGAGCGTGTTATCACACGCTTTGTATTGTCTACTCCATCCTGAGAAAGAAACACTCTAATCAGCCCGACATTTTCTCCTTCTGGAAATCACCAACTCTTTTCTCTGCCTTTTGCCTTGCGTTGATTAAACACCTTCCTGTTGAAACAGTAACTAGACAACCACAATAGCAGCATAAAAAAGACTTTGAAACTCGGTATCAGCTGCCCAGATTCCTGTTCTCTTTCACATGAGAACAGAGTTATTTTGAACGCATGGGCAGGGAATAGGTGGGGAAGGATTGGGAGAAGAAATTTTGCTGCTTGGTTTAATAATGATCACCTCCTGGTGCTATCCTGGGTGTAGGTATAAGTGGCCTGGTTTTGGTTCCTTTGGGTGTGGATGGTGCTCCTGTGCATGACCACCCGGAAAGGATCCCCTCTGCAGAAGATCTGCTGCCACTGAGCTCAGGGGGGCTTCTGTGAGCAAAGTCATACATGATTGAAATATCAAGGCCAAAAAATTTAAATCTGATACCACCCAGAAATGCTAGGCAATATACAGCTCACTACTAATTGAAAACAAGACGTGTCTGGAATTTTTTTCCAGCAAAACCTTTTTCCATTTTTCTATGGGAAAGGGTTTTCCCTCACACCAGTCACATTACCCATTTAGATCTGTTCATTCTGATAAATTCCAACTTTTTCAAATACTTTTAACTCTATTTCCCAAGCACAGTATACTTTCTGCTGTGGCCTTTTACACTAACTAAAGTGTAAAAGAATATTTTCTAATAGGAAGGAGAACTCAATCATTAAAACTGTACACACACAAGCCACTAAGGCGGTATACATGTAAGAGTAGCATTTATCTAAATCACACGTATATCAGCTTAGTGTGACACTGCCTCCCAGAAAGGGAAAAAAATTACACTAATGTTAACATTGCAGTAAGATAAAGGGGGGGGGGGGGGGGGGGACACTGTTAAATGTAATTGTATCCATTCAATTAGCACTTCTGCTTCTAGGCTACCCTCTTCTGTAATTGTCCTTTCCTTAAAGGCATTTTTTAACTTTTCACCTCACCAAAATCTAGTGGAGAAAACCAAAAACTGCTCTTCTTTTTATCTAAAGCAGTAAGTGTATAGATCTCAGGCTGCTTCTGTGAATATCCAAGAAGAACGAATGCTTTTCTTTCCGTCCTGCCAATATGGTAAATTAAACATTCTGTGGATACTAAAATATTCCCTGTACTACAATGCTTATCAGCAGAAAGAAAAGTAATAATACATTCCAGAAGTTATTCTAATTTCAGAAAACTCATAGAAAAATTCTAACTGGAATGGAGAGAATCCTTAAGCTTCTTTTGCTTATGTCTATATTAATAACTGAGTTGAGCACTTTCTCTCCTTCCTGGGCAAATACTGCATTAAGCTTAAGGACGCTGCATTAGTCTTCCCTCAGCTGCAACTCTTCTTACAAAGGGCCCTGAGTTTACTGGGTTGCATGGACCTTATAAACTTGCAAGGAAGTGATAAGCAGAAAAAAAGGCAGGGTACAGAAAACCTCCCATGAAAATTAAAAGGCAATCCCAGCATTCTTCCCCAGACATCTTTCAACTCAGTAAGGACATTCAAGTGTCCTGGCAAGGAGCGATCCCAAAACCAGGTCCTCCCAGATTTCATCTCAGCTGTAGTCTGGATCTCTTCTTAGTCAGTGCTCATGTTTCTTAAACCACTACTCTTGCCAGTTTAAGGTTTTTACTGTGGCTATAATCACACTCACCTGGTATTCTTTAAATGACAATTTGGCATGAGCATATTTAGCTTCGGCATTGACATATATGGAATATATTAAAATGTAGAATCAAAATGGCCATTTCTCCACTCAGTTTCACACACTGTTGAAAAATAGCAAATAACAAAGTGAAATTTCTTGGTTAAAAACTTATTAGCGGGCACTTTAAATCCTTACGAAATTCACCTTATACAATACCTTGGCTGAAACTACTCATGAAATTCCACTAGAATTTGCCGAAAACAGTTCATTAGGCTTTGCCTGGAAGGATCACTGGCTGGATGCTGAGGAGTAAGACCCAGCTGATTGATTGATACACACACACGTATACGCAGACATCCAGAGAAGATTTAAGAGCCATCCTTTGCTGCAGCTGTTTTCATAATTTAGACCCAATGTTCTTACTCATTGCACGTAGTTGTATCAGTCAGACTTAAAGGCATGAGGAGGGCCTAAAGATTGGTTCAAACCTAAGCCCTCCTCATCCATCTTAGTCATTTTATAGGCTTATAGCAGGAGTTTGTCCTTAGAAGCGTACATACAAGCCTTTCCTCAGTCAAACCAGAGCTTTAATTTATTACAATTCAGCTACTTTGGACAAGATGACAATGTGATGACAGCAAGCCTGTGCCATCAGTCTTTCTGAAAGCACCATGAAGATAACTTCTTTGATGTTTCATGAAATTCAAAGCTTCTGAAGAGCACATCGGAGTAGCATTAAAAAGGGGGATGAAAATTTAGTCCAGCAAGAATGACACAACCCACTGCTCTCATGGGACCTTGTTATCTGCATAGTTCCTACTGTAATCTGCCTGTCTTCAGGCCTCCAGTAGTAACACATTGCACAGGATATTTTGCCTATAGCAACAGCAAATCTGCTCTTGAAAAAACAAACATGCGATGGCATACTCTTATCTCTACTGTTACTAACGGTTTTTCCAAACTTCCCACCAAAGCCCATGGGATATTCAAGACAGTTCTCTTTGTAGCAAAAATAAAGGGTAAAAATTAAGCATGTTCTGTGACCATTCCTAAGCATCAGTTCTCGCATTCTTAACCAAAATAGACACCTCCTTTACAGTGAAACACTTAGCAAATTATCAAGCATCTCTGAATTTTTTACTCCACACGAGTGATGAATTCCTTTGCAGAGCAGAGGCTGGAGCTGGGGGGTGACTGCTACGCAGAAGCTAAGCTTACAAGCAAGACGACTTGCAGTAAAATGATCCCTTTTATCCAATGCTCAAGATCAATCCCTAATATTACTAGTAAGCTTAGATGTAGTTCTGAGAGGGACAAAACTAAAAATACCACAACAGGAGGTGGAGAACCACATAGAAGAGAGCCTCAGGGATGAGTACAAATGTCTTTGGTCTGATCCATTTCCATTTAAAATTGCTGGGTTTTTCTGGGGAATCCTGACCCTCGAGACATCAGTACAAAAATGAATTCCTTCTTTCACTCCTATACACAGCACTCTCCTCCTGATCCTTCTTCATAAACCATGAAGTCGTCTCCTCTTACAGTAGCTGCCAAATACGAACTTTCGTGGGGGTTTGTTTTTGTTTTCTATTTGTCCATATTAGAAACAGTTTTAATACATCCACAGACCTTTGCAAATATATTGAATATCATTCAGGTTTAATCCCCAGTGGTTAGGGATGAGTTTGCTTTGGTGTAGCTACCCACTTTTCCCTGTCGAAGACTATCCGAGGTGGCTGAGTACATACATTGTGAATCTAGCCCGGACTCCGACAGGAGAGGCTGGTGTGCCAGGCTGGGTCCCATTTCTTTTTCAGATCAAATGTAGCAAAAGGTTGCATTATTGCTGCATATTCCAATTACTTCTGTGGTTGTTCTAGGTACTATTGGCCCATAACTCAATACGTCCAAGATATGCACAGGATATATCAATTCACTGCAGCATCTCCTCTTCCTTCTGTAAAAGGGGGTATTGTTCAAATGCCAAAGTTCCATGGCTGGATTTCCAAAAGCACTTACTATTTCAATAACCTTGTTCCTGCTGATACCCTGATGAACTGTTGAAATACCGACCTGCAGGTCTAGCAAACTGAACAGGAGGTGATTTCTCAGGAAAGATCTTCCTTTTAATGTAGCAAAATTCACAGGTCCTGTGAAATGCAGGAGTGGTCCAGTGCTTGGACTCTGAAGGCAGCTCCTCCATCTCCACCACAGAACCAGCTCGCCTCCCTTTTTCGTTGACTGCAGAGGGAGTGGAGAGGACCGAATCCCTAATTTAACATAACTGGGTCTTCAGAGGGAATGGGGCATGGTACGGTCTTGCAAGACACGTATACCACGCTGCCAAGAAAAATCCTCATCAAGGACAGTATCACATCCTGATGTTTTTACAGTTGTCAATTTTTTTCTTCCTAAAATGGAAGCAAACCTTTGCAGACAAACTCATCCCTGGTGTAAGTACAGTGAAGCCAAGTTCAGTATCAATAAATCAGTGCCTTCATCAGGAAAGCAATTGCATAGTTGTTTTTATCTGCTATTATCTGTAAGTTTAATTGGAGTACAAAAAGTAAGTAAATTTTTAATGACAGCTGCATTCCCCATCCCAGCCTGCTATATGACCTTCAGATATTGAAAACAAATGAATAATTGAAAACAAAGCTTCAATCATGCAACTTTTAGGTGTTTTTGAAGCTCGCCTAAGAGACCTCAGAAGGCTCCTTGCTGCTACCAGAAAGCAAATACTTCAATCAATTCTGATTTTAACCATTTCTCCTTTAAAATTAATTAAAATCTATTTCTGTACTTCTCTAATATGGCAAAAAAAAATCTATATAGAAGCTAAATTCTGCTGGTTTTCATGTAGCTTAAGTCAAATAAATTACTGCAGATTTACACTGCACTAAGAATCTACTGTCTTTATGTTGGGGGACCTCAGATTCAGTACTCATAAAATCGGTCCAAATTTCATATAGAAACACCGGGTTTTCTTACAGAACAAGGAGAAATGTATTTCTCCATAAATTAATTAAACAGACAGGGTCAGAGGTTCCAAACCTGCCCCTGGCCCATTTTGGCTGGTGCTCTCTGCATTTCTCCCAGGGTGGCTCAGGCTGCCCCAGGAGCGAAGCTGCAGCAGGAGCTGTGGGGCCACCTGAGGAGACACCCGCAGATGCAGTGACAGTCAGGAGACACCCACAGATGTGGTGACAGTCAGGAGACGCCTGCAGATGTGGTGACAGTCAGGAGATGCCCACAGATGCGGTGACAGTCAGGAGATGCCCGCAGATGTGGTGACAGTCAGGAGATGCCCACAGATGCGGTGACAGTCAGGAGACACCACACCCGTCCCTGATTGCTGTATGTGGAAACCAAACTGATACCCAGCTTGGAGCCACATGTCAGTGAAAAGGACAGGCAGTGTTTGGGGAAAATCCAGCAGAAAATATCAGGCTTGCCTCCAGTGACTGCTTTGAGTGACAAGGGGATGGGGCAGAGCATCAGCCCAGCAGCCCAGTGCCAAGACCTGTCCTCCATCATGTGCCAAGCCATCATCCCCCCCAAAGTGATGCTTTGCCTCATTGCAACACTGACTGTGTGGCCACCTATCTGCCCAAACCCTTTTGGTTCAGGGATATGGGGTGGAGGAGCAACAACCCTGCCCATGAGCATCCTATCAGGAAAAGGGGCACACAAGCATGAAGTTTACCTTCTATATGCATCCAAAAAACCCCTCCCACCTATCTAGAAACCCTCCTTTGCTTTTTGCTTTGGGTCTGCATCTCGCCCCAGCGTGGAGGGTGGCAGGCACTGACCCAGCCCAGCACCCAGCTGCTCCCCAGCTGCTCCCCGAGAGGTTGTGGCACATTTTCCAGTGATGGGGCTGAGCTGGTGCAAAATGCTGCAAATTACAGCCAGGCCCGGGGGCATTTGCCAGTGTTTTAGAAGAAGCCCCTGAGATTTCCTTAGTTGGAAGAAAAAACATTCTATGAATTCCCTGCTTGCACTTTTGCTTTGTCTTAAATGAAAATAGCAGGGGGCAAGGAGGGAGAGGCCTCCTGTCCATGCTGCTGTGCAGGAGAGAAGTTACCCTGGCATTGCAAATAACCACCCATGCGTGAAGCAAGCCATTACAGGGAAATGCCACCTTCAGCAAAACCTGTACCTGCTTGTGGTGACAAGTGACCAACCGGGAGAACGGGCTGTTGGCAGCAGCGCATCCATCTGCTGTATTACAAGTGCAGTTGCTTGTTGCAGATAAACCCAAATTTCCAGTCGACGTCCGTATGCTCGACTCGGTGCTCGCAGGTCTCCCCACAGCATCACCCTGTCTGGACGTCGTGGTCATTCAACCCAGAAGGCCTTACTGTTGCTGGATTTTGCTTTTAAAAGCCTCCAAGAATGACTATAATTCATTGCATCCAGCAGGTCAAATCTTTCCCACTGCTGCAGAACTGGAAGTTGCCCTGGGCAAAGTGCAACTGCAAAGGCATTTCTGGAAAAGCTGGCGTTTTGTTTTTGCTTTCTGTCTTTTAACTGTGAGGCTTTGGAAGGAAACAGTGCACACAATAATATGAAATGTTTAATTTATACATTTTCCATTGTATGTTTGCTATCAGGTAGAAATTCAGCATCAAGGAGAAAATCATTTCTCAGAGCAAAACAACTGGTAACTGTTCATTTCCCAGTGGGGCAGAAGACACCTCTAATATTTGTAGCAGATTGGTGCACTTTTATTAGCGATAGTCTCACGTAATTTTTTGCTCCCACTTTATGCTAGCAAGTGCTAATTCACTATTGAATTAATCATTGCCCTTGGCAAAGAGGTACGGGCTTTTCCTGGGAAAAGTATGAAACTGAGAGGGTTTTTTTTCTTTAAAGTTTAGTAGATTTTAAACTGAATATGAAATGAAATAAACAACTGGTGTTCCAGTTATTAGAATGCAATATATTCTCCTTTTCACCTACCTGGAACTCTTTTTGAAAGAAAATGATCTTTGTATAATTAGCTAACCCAAGCAGCATTTATCCAAAAAGGAAAATGCCACATGTGGGATGTGAGTGATCAACAGCTCTTGAAATTAATAGGAACTGAGCACTATATCCCTAAAACATCTTTGTAAACCTCAGACTGAAACCATATTCATATGCCTTGACCCCAGTCGGAGTGAGGCATCCAGCCCAGATTTCTCCCCTTAACCTGGTTTTCATTTTGAATGCGCACCTTACCTTTAAGAAATTAATCTTTTAAATATGAATTAGTTTTCTCAGATGCCTGGCTATCATAAAAGGCTCCAGACACTGCCAGGAATGAGATTACAATGAATATTGGTATTTGTCATGATTTGTCTGCCTCTGCCATTTTATTTTATGTTTCAAACTTGAATAATCTAGGCCATGCATATTAAGCACCTGTGGCTTGTACATTCCCAGGCACACTCGGAGGAAAAAGGACAAGCTTTATTTTAGAAGCGCCCGGTTGCGCACCCAGCCCCCAGCTATGGGAGCTGTCGTTTCCATCTGTTCAGCGGGAAATGACTCTCTCCTTTGTCAGACTTTGAGGAAACTTGGAATTCCTGATTTTGAGCACAGCCAGCCAAAACACATCCTCCCAGTTTCGAGATTACAGCCTGGTTTGGATAAAGCACTGCAAAACCACACGTTGCAATTAAAGCTGGGGCGATGGGCAGCTGGCAGCGTTGCTCCGTGCGGAGCAGGAATTGCAGCCTGGAGCAGCAGCTCCCAGGGTAACCCTGCCCAGCATCCCCACACCTGGGGATGCCTCACACATCCCCGCTCGCAGCTGGAGCCCAAGGGGCACCCGGCACCTCGGTCTGACATGATGCCACAGCCTCTGGGTCAGGAAGGCCCTGAGCTACAGCTGGCTGAAGGCTGGTGAGGCAGAAATTGGGGACTCGTCTGTGCTCACCCCATCCCCACGCTCCTCCCGTGCCCCTGCGGTGGACCCCAGCCCGCTGCAGCATCAACCTGCACAACCCATTGCTCTCACCAGCTGCGCCTGCTACGTTCAGAAATACACAGAAAAGGGCAAGTCAAAGCAAACTAAGTTTTTTGCCTTCAGTCAGCGTTTCTCAGGCCTTGTTGGCAAAGATAACATTTGTTTTTTTGGAAAGCAGATGTGCAAAACCCTACTAAAACGCTCCTTCTGCCGGCCTGCCTGCTGGCCCTCAAGTGAGTTTGGGCGGTCTTGTTTGTACACATTTGATCTGCTACGCATTCATTGTGATTTCTCTTGATTGAATAAAGCATTAATAAGATAATCAAAACAAATGCCACTCTTTGGCTGTCCCTTGAGTATGTCTGGAGCTACGTATATTGTTCGATATGTCTGCTGGAAAATGGGAATGGTGTAAAACTGTAAACATGGTGCCATATGGCTTACATGCAGTTTCACGATCAATCAGCATCAAATTAAAAGCAGGAATTATTATTGAAGTTGAAATGAAGTACAGATAGCAAATGTGAGTACTTACTTACAACTTCTGGGTCACGCTTGAGCAAGGAAATGGTGCTAAAAGCTGTAATTGGTTCTCTTTCAAAAGTGCCATTAATAAGAGCTCAAAATATTTTTAGAAGGAAAGAATCCTATAGCTTATCCCCAAAGACAAGCAGAAGGCAGCGAGCTGAGGGGGTGCACATCAGGGGCTGGCTTTCCCCACCTGGGCCATTTTTCTGGTGCTGCCTCAGTTTCTTAAATCTGTAAAATGGGCTAATGTTCCCAGCAGCTTTGAGGCTGGGCCAAAGCAAGACACTGGAAGGTGTTGACAGACCCTGTACATCACTGCAGAAAGCAAAGCATGCTCCACCTTTGAGGATTGAAAGGAGCCTGTAGCATGTTGAACCTTAACCCTGGCCATATACCTCCTTCTCACCAGATGCTCTGTGCCTGAGGCCAAAGGGGGATGCCACAGCAGCCACCATATTGCATTTCTCCCCCCAACTATTTCAGCAAAGGGCGTTGTTCCCATCACGGTCACCGCCTTGCATTGTATTGGCACAGTGATTGCATTAGAGATTTTCTGGGAAATCTCCTTTCCAGCAGATTAGCAGGTCCCTCCCACCCCACCCCACGGTGCTGGGCAGTGAGCCCCTCCATAGCCAGCAGATCCTGGAGCAGTTAGGGGGAGTTTTGGGGTAGGAGGGCTGCAGGGTAAGGGCTGGCACTATTGCTATTTTAATCTTCTTTTCCCACTGCACCAAAGCCTGCAATACACGGAGGGTTGCAGCATCCCCAGATGCCCACTCTCACTTATTTTATTAACATCTAAGAATTTTCTCTTGTCAAAACAAAATACCTACTGGTGTTGTTGGGCAGTGCCTTACAAAACCAGGTGTCCTTTGAAAAGCAAATGAAGCAGACAAAGCCAATGGCTAGAATGGGGATGTTTTGCAAGCTTTGAGGGTTTGGGTTTTTTTCAGATTGGACTAAATGAATCAGGACAAAATGAGGATCAAAGTTTTGCCAAGAAAATGACATTTTTCGTACAACTCTTTAAAGTGACAGTTCTGCCCACAGGAGCAGAACCAGGCTCTTGTCTTAGACCTCATCAGTACAAATACAGGGAGAAATACACATTGGCATTTTGAGTTAATATAGAGCTTTTGGATTTTATCCTCTCACTTTTAAAAATAGCGGAAGGACATTCTTTGCGGTAGCTTGATTGGCTTTGCTGGTTTGCTTTAACCTCTTTAATTTCTGCAGCAAAAATTACAGTCCTGTATAACCAAGCCCCTCCTTGGGACAGCACTTGGCCCCACTGCCAGGCTTAAGGTGGGAGAATGCTCCCACTGAACCAGAAAAACTTCCTCCAGGCATCAAAGCTGCTCAGAAGGCAAAGTGCTTGGCTGAAATGGTGCCGGAATAACTGGAGCTGCAGGGGAAAGCAAGCTGTGCTCAGCTGCTGGTTTCCCTGGGCCACGGTGTGTGCTCGAGTGTTTTTACCTCTGTGAACCAAGGGAGAAACAGAGCAAAGGAGATTGAAATACTAATTATGGATGGGAAAAACCTGGGACTCACTGCTGCTCTCATCAGACTACTTGTTCAATTATGAAAATATTCTTATTAATAAACTGGTCCTTATATCACACAGGGACTTTCTCAAAGGCATCACAAGCTCCACTGAAACCCTCCCACCCTCTCCGGTCTCCTCGCCTGCAGCAACCCCAGCAGATTTGATCTTTTAAGGATCACAAACCTTCTCATTTTCTGCTTGTTCATGTCCATTTGCTCTGCTGCCAAAACTTGTATTGGGTTTTTTTTTTACGCTATTATTTTCTAAAGAAACACAAAGTTAACTCTGAGCACTATGTCCCTTCACTTGAGTCATGTTTTGACAGCAATGCCACAGACCCCTTGAATGTCAAGAAAATGCTTGTCTGACTTTTAAAGTCCTATTTCAACAAGCCCTTCAGTTGCCCCATCAAACCAGGGGGAGGAAAAAAAGGGTAAAGCAAACAAGTTACACTTTTGCCTCGTCTTTAACATAGAAATCCACCCCGCACACCCAACGTTGATTCAGGCAAAATGCCAATTTGGGAGTTCAGTGAATTATCACCTTTTTAGCAGAGCTGAAAAAATCCCTTTCCCTCTTTTATTAGTCCCCCTGGTCCCACAAGGGTCCAACCTGGCTAAATAACTCTGGGGTGAGAGAGCCCCAGGGGAGGGAGCCCCCGCACAGTGCCCCTGGGGATGAAGCTATCAAGGGACCATGGCTTCTCCTCGCTCCCTGTCTGCATCCAAACATGGCTTGGGACTGGGAAGGAGTCAGGGAAGGGAGAGTGTTCTTTAAGTAATAAATTAATAAATAAGGAATCAAACTGATGCTGCCAAGGGCCACAAGTCAAAAAAACCCAAAGCGAGCTGGAACATTATGAAATCCAGGCAGAATATAGAAGCGCTTCCTTCACTGTTTGCATTACAACCGGCACCCAAAAAAGTTCACACCTGTGCTGGGAACCTTGCCTAAAAAAAGCCCAGCCAAGTATTTGAAACAAACACATTTTCAGACTTTTCTAACCCCAAGGCATTTTCACAGGGATTGCCAAGGCTCCAAGTCAAAGCATGGAGAGGAGAACAAACAAAACAACCCCCGGCCAAGCCCAGCGCGCCTGCCTCATGCAAAGCCACCCCATAGGGATGACCGCAGCCAGGATGGGGAGCTGGCTTGGGCTGGGGATGTGTTTCCTAAAGAAAAGGTTCCTCCAGCATCCCAGTCCCACCTCCTGCCATGGGCATCGTAGGGAGGAGTGTTATCAGCTCAGCATCTCCAGAAGGAAGGGAAGAGCACCCCAATTTCAACCGTCTTTGGAGCTAAGTAGGACTAGATAATGACATTACACAACGTTGCCATAAAATGTAGAAAGAGTCTCGAAATGATGAGCTGCGAGTCAAGCAAGTGAGCAGCGTTCAGGGAGGTAATCTGCTCGCTTTCTCGGGGAGGTTTGACAGTAGCCTAGTAACTCCGTGTCACCAAAATATTGATAGGGTTTCCAACCTGGCAGAGCCTGCGTACTGCATGGAGACCAACTGTATCAACAAACAAAGCAACCCCTCGGTGCTGCTCTCTGTTTAGTTAAGCGCATCTTCCTGAAAGAAATAGAAAGGTGATTCCTCGGCTATTTATAGAGAATTCTACAGCACGAGGTGCCGCAAACAGCCTGCTTGCCCTTACCATGTCCCACAGAGGCCTGGGCTGTGTTTTTGCAGTCCACCTTGCTCAGCATGCATGGGTGGCTCCTGCCAAGCGGTAGCTGACACCCGGCCAGACACAGACAATTAGCAGCGTCCCTCGTCGGACGGCTGGACTTTCTGTGTGGTCCTGCTCTTCAAAGCATGGAGACTCAAGCCCAGACCCATGCAGCGCATAGGAAATGCTCGTAGGTGGTTTTCTGAGAAGACAAACCTCCCCGACGGCCATCCTGCGAGGAGCTGGACCACGCTGAAAGCCTCTCTGTGCGTTTTCTGCCTCACTCGGGAAAGGCATTGGGAAGGGGAGCTGGCCCTCCCTGCCATCAGTCATCCTGCCAGATGTGGGGTCAGACATCCAAGTCAACTTGGCCCTGTAACAAATGCTCCCTGTGGAGGACTACGGAGCTCCCTGTGCCAGGCAAGCTGTCAGCTCCAGCAGATAAAGCCAAGGTCCAAAGCCATCTCTGCGATCCATCGGTGGATGGCAGAGCCATCAGGGCTGGATGTAGGCTCCCACACACCTGGTGGGGAAGCTTTGGGTTCAGATCTGTCCTGCTGAGAGGTGGGGCTTCACCAAGAGCCTCGTGGTCCTCTGTGGAGATTGCTGGCCTCATCATGGCAGCACTGCTGATGGGCACTCAAGGTGAGATAAACCAGAGACAGTCCCGTCAGGCCCATTCCCCCAACAGGCAATGCTAAGGTGAGAAGATTATTGTCATTACCGATTTTGGGCTTCTTTTTAACACAGGACACCAGGCTCCCTGAGTAAAATTAATGCTTAAGTTACAACCTTTGGATTTAAGGACGGAGAACTGGAAAAGACCTCTGAATCCAGCTTCCTACCATCACAAAGGAGCTCATAAAATCTCTTTCAAAAGCCAAAAAAGCTCCTTTTAGAAAACCAGAGGAGTTTAGTTGTCATTATTAATCCCCAGGCTTGTAGGAGAGGAAGGTCTCCAAAGGCAGGGCTTGGACCGCCAGCATCCCCCTTCCCTTGGAGGCCCCGGACGCCCCTGCTGAGGGCAGGGAAAGACGGATGCAGTCAGGCTTGTAGGAACCCCTACTGCTGGGAAAAATCTATCAGGAAATTTGGGAGTTTCACTGCAAGGTTTTAGGGGTAATCACAGTTAAGGAGAAAAGTAAATATTTCAAAAGCTCTAAAAGAAGGTGGGACAGGCAGATCCTGGGCTGGGGTATGCCAACAAACAGCTCTTGCTCCTGGGGACAGCTTGTGTCAGCCAAAGAGTTGTTTCAAGAGCTGAGGTTGAATAGTGGAGAAGTAAACATCCTGATCTCCTGGTATGTCAGGGAAGGGGCAGTAATACCCCTCTACACCTCAAGTTTCTAATTATTCTGGTGAGGATTCAAAGTCCTTGCTTGAATTAGCCAAATCTGTTAGCATCCAGACCCCATCTTCTCCTTTGAGCATTCGAGATCTGAATTCCTAAACAGAAAGGCACTCAGAGGCAACACAGAGATTAAAGGCACTTGATAAATGACTGCTGGTTTCCCTGGTGGCACTTTCCACCTTGGCTCCCTTGCAGGACAGACTTGCTCCCATGCTAGCCCTGCATTTTTCCTAGGGAGAAGATGACTGCCGTTTGTTGCTGAGCTTCATCTCACCGACCTGGCCTGTCCTGGCTGACTTGTGGGTCACACGGTGCCAACGCGGGTCCCGCTCTGCCTCTGTACCAGTAACACCGTCCCAAGGGCAGCTCCCCCACATCCAACATCTGCTCTTTTTCTGTCTCTGCAAAGTGAAATGTGATTGCATGTTTGCGACTGTTGCACCCTCGCTGGAGTCTCAACAGCTCTGCTAGTGTCTGGGCTCCTGCGGGAATAAACAGTGAGGGGAGAAAGAGCCAAAACACCAGGGGAAACGAGAGAGGAGACGGGGAGCTGCCAAAAAAGTCTCCCTCCTGCTTGTTCAGACAAAGCTTGTCGCACAGCCAAAAGTGGCAGAAAAATGCTGCCCTATGAAAGCAGGCAGGGAGCAAGTACAGCAAGAGATGCCCCTCACTGCCGGCTGGACAGTGGGGTTTGCGTGCCAGGGGACCGGGGCTGGCTCGACTAAACCAGGCTCCCAGGGAAGGGGCGCACCAGGCACCGGGTCCTTCCGTGCCTGCATAGCTGGGAGGGTGATTTGCACCCTGTCGTGAATGATGGAAGGGAGGAGCAGTGAGAGGTACCCAACCTTCTGTTTTCTTAAAAGGCCCCTCCTGACATTAAAGCGGAGAGGGAGCTTTAATAAACAGCCCTTTTTTAAAAGCTGCTGTCTCCATCTTTTCTGGATTAAACTGCGCCGTCTGTCTCCAATCTAAATGTTAAGTTGAATCGGCTACAACGTGTCTGCAGAAGCCCCAAGTGGAGCCTGGGATACTGTCTGGGTTTGAAAATACTCTGTTTGAAAATCCCACAAGGTTCGAAGCTCTTAAAGCAAAGCCCACCAGAGTTGCTGATAGACATCCCTCTTCTTCCTGCAGGCTTTTGGCTCACTGCTGAGCTGGGACGCGGCGGAGCATTTGACGATAGTCCAGTATTTCGGAGAAGGCAGGGTGGCCGAGCAGAGGAGGCGCGCAGCTGCAAGTCAGGAGACCCAGACTGAGCTACCAGTTCCATGACTCTGGACGTGTTGTGTCCTTTCTCCATTTATTGCTGACAGCATGATAAAACCTTTTGCAACATCAATCATCTTAAAACAATAAAACCCATAAAACAGACCAAACATCTTGCTTCCAAACACATCAGCATTAGTGACTTCAGATCTGTATCGGCTGTAAGTGCGACTTTATTACGATAAAGTAGGCTCTATCAGTCCAATACTCTTAGCAAAGGCTACTTTAATGGGCTGGAGTTTATTTTCCTGGACTACCACACACAGTCACCACTGAAGAAAACAGAGAGGACTTGATGGGACTCAAGAGCACACAGATAATTCCTTGCGACTTTAAAACTGATTTAATGTTTGCACATATGTGACGCTCCTGGATGGTTTTAATTCTGGGAAGTTGCTCAGAGGGTTGTGCTTAGGATGTCCAGAGGAAAGTTTTATGTGGGTAATTAAAACACAGAGACAACCCACCCTAACCAGCACAGTGAAGCTACTTTGCAAAGACTGAGCTGAGTATTACTTTGTCTTGGTGGCTATTGCCCCTTTTGTACTTGGCCCCCCAGCATCCAAGCCCAAAACAAAGTCAGCTTCAACTCCAAGAGTCCGATTTTCCTGCCAGCTGTTATTAAACAATGACCCAAATATTTCCCATCACATTTTTTTTCTTTTTCTTCTGCCTTTTTTTTTTTCCCTGCATGGGAATGTAAAGTTCAATTTCTACAAATATTCATGCTAATGACATCCTGGCTTCAATGCTTGCACGCTGCTGCCAGTAAAACCTGATGGACTGAGTATCAGTGAAAAGTGGATACAAAGGGTGTGATCACAGCTCAGGCAAATTAATGTAAAAATCTCAATGAATATTCATGACATTTTTGTGGCATTCAGCCACTGACAGCATTTTGGACTTCTCCCATCAGTATTGCAGCCAGTTGTGGGGAGGGGGAAAAGCTTCGCTCTTCACGCAGGAGTGATCAACCCTTCACTGCTAAATTAGGACTAACACAAATTTGTTCCGAATGCTTTGCAACATTTTGCACAACCTGTAAACACCCTAAACACAACCCTCAGGTCATCCTTGATGTGCTTTACCCCCTGCAGTCTCAAAACACAGGGCAAACACCAACCTCTCCAAGCAATTTCAGACGCACTGACTCCTCTGATAAAGACCAAATGGCAAGTGGGGCTCTGCCCTTCTCACAGAGATTTTACCTCTCCAAAACCAGCTCAGGTTTGGAGAGCTCCTGGTGCAGGGCAGGGAGCCTGAGCTCAGCCAGGTCCTCTGGGTGCAGCTAAAATGCATGCCACTAATAATATTTTCTCTCATCAGCAACAGTTTTAGCAAAATCATTGGATATTTCTACTTTATTCATGGGAACCTTGCTGACCCTGAAAGAGAAAGCCCGCTGTAGGTGAAGAATGACCGCATTTCCTCCTGTCAGCATCAGTCATCTGGAATAACATCTCCAAAGAAACATCTTCATCAAGACAGCATTTACCTTCTGCAGTGAATGTGACAATAAAATACATCTAAGCACACTGTAAAAATGAAACGGTACGTCCATTACATCATGGCTACTACACTGCCAGGGCGCTTGGTTTGCTGAATCTGCAAAACTAGTGGGAAAGGCTCTTAAAATTCGGTCAGCTTGTGATACTGCAAGACGCCAGGTCACGTCCCTAAAATGTGCCATTTCCTTGTGAAAATCTGGCTTATGGGAGGTTAGTAAAACAGCCATTGCTGCAAGAAAGTTATGGTGTCTCTGGACACCACCACCGCAATCTTCTCCTACCTGGATGCGAGGACACTCTTTGGGGTTGGTCCCAAAGATGGTGCTCGGTTATAATTATCACATCTCTCGTTTGGAGCTTGCTGGGCCTCAGACAGACCCACAAAAGCTTTATCATATCATTTAACAGAGACAAAACTGTTGGCAGCAACTGACTGGGCAGACTCGCCTTTGCTTGAGGGTGAAGCAAGGAGAAGGGAGGTTCGGGACACCTCTGAAACCCTCACTGGTCATCGGCTGGCCCGAACCTGGCCACACCAAAGGAGTCAGAGACCCTTCCTAGGTCCAAGGTCCTGGCGGTGCTTGTCTGCACATTTACATGGTCCCATCATGGCGTGAGGGCCATGGTGCCCAGCAAAGGATGTTGGCAAGAGCGGGGGCCTGAGCCCAAACACCTGAATGCAGCTGGGAAGCGCTGACACTTTTTTGGGTCATAATCTGAGCTTTTTTTCCTGTCATCCATTGCTGACATTTTTATTAATCCCTCCCATTTCACCGAGTGCTCTAGCTGACCTTAAATTCAGCTCAAAACCCACCGGAGCCTTTCTCCAGTCTCCTTTGTGGGATGTGATAAACTTGTGCTAGTAAAACCGAATGCAAATGGCTTCAGTCTGACCTGATGTAGCTCTTCTGGGATCGGTCTGACTTGGCCAAAGAAAAGACAAATATTCACTCCGCACACAAAACAAGACAAAGCTGCAAAAAGTTGTTCGACAGCTTTTTGTCATACAGAGGCACTTTCAGAGTTGTCAGGACATGAAAGAAAGCACTATTAAATAATATTTGACTTGAGTATTATGTCACATGAAGTAAACATCATCTGTTGCCCTGATGGCTTGCTTCGGGTTGGAAAACAACTGCTGCTGCCAAGGCATCCAGGCAACTTTCTAAAACAGGCTCTTGCCCAAGCACTCGGAGCGGAGTTTTTCCGGCTTTGCGCCGCAGCCGAGCCCCTGGCAGAGCCAACCTCCCGGCTGCAGATGGATGGGTGGATGCAGAGGATGCCTGAGCATCCTTAAATCCCATCAGGCTCAGCCGGGTGAGCAGAGCTGCATCCCGCTTGCACCCCAATTCCCAGCCCCGGGAAGAGATGCAGGCCTCCATGGGCAGCCTTTGAGGCTGGGGCCTGGTTTCCAGCTATGGGACAAGTTCAACCAGGCACTCAGATGGATACCACAGGCCTATAGCCATGGGAAATGTGGTGCTCAGTATGCAGAGCCACAGGGAAAGGTAGAGGAGGTGTGCAGAGATTTTGGCTGCGGCAAGGGTCCGGTTTATTCAGTGTTATTAGTAGAGAAATGAAATCAGCAGAGGAGTCACTCCAAAAATTCACCCTGGAAACAAAATTGCTTTAAGGAAGAAAAAAGATGCAGGGGGAAGAGTCAAAACCAGAAAGGAACATTTTGCTTAGGGGAGAAATACAACCTGGTACATCAAGGAGAAATTAATTCCAGCCTGGAAAAAAAAGTCCCCAGGATGAAGAGCTGCTGCAAAGAGCAGTCTGGGGCGTGCATGCACCAAAAAAGGTTTTTGTTTCCCCCTAAGGACACCCTTGTCCAGGGGACACCAGGCGGTGCAGAGGGGCAGACACCGTCCCCCTCGGGCTGGCTCATTCCTCTCTGCAGCACAAAGAGGAGATGTGAGCATCAGGGTGCAGGGGTGAGCCCGTGAGAAAGTCAGCCCCTAGCCAACATGGGGAGCACCCAAGGAAGTCACCCAAGGAAGATGGAAAACATGGCAAATAACAACAGCACCTTCAGTTGAGGACATACAAACAGCACCTGGAAAAATCTGTTTTCTTGGAAAAATTCCAGCAAAGTGCTGTTGAAGTGCTTTCACCCCCGGGGATGTTTTGCACATGCAGATCACTCCTGCGTGGAGAAGTTACAGTCTCAGAACATGCAGGGTTCCCCCCGGAGATCCTTGCACCCCAGGAAATTCTCATTGCTCAGGGAAGCTGTCAAAGAGTCTGAGCTGAGGCTGAGACAATGGGGTTGGCTTGAGAATTGCTATGATTTTTAAAGCGCTAAATTTGATAGATCACCAAGATTTATTCTGTTTGTTTTTTAAGGAAAACTTTTTCTGGAACCCAAAAATATTTTGCTAGCAAAAATAAAAAAGCCACTTAGAGAAAGCTTTGTGAGCCACCACATAGACAAATGTTGTTAAGCACAGCGTTTAATGGGGATTAGAGACACGGACATTAAATACCACGAGGCAACACAACCTCTAGTGTGGGAAGTCCCTAAACCATCAATTGCCATGAACCAGAATGATGCTAAAGGTGGTATCAGACCATTCTTGCCTTGTCCTTAGACTTTTTCTCTCAGCATCTGCTCCATGGCCCCAAACACGAGGCAGGGCTAAACTTTGGTCTGACCCACGGGGGCAGTCCTAACTTACATGCAAACCTCCACCACATACAGTACTCGATTTTGTGATTGGATTGCAAACATCTCCTGGAGTTACCGGGGCTTTTGCCTTTGGATTAAGTGCAAAGGCCTAGTAGTGGTTTACAAATAAATGCCTTAAAGATAAACTCATGAAGTTTTCATAGAAAAAGATGTTCTTGCAGGAAGTGAAGGAAAAGCAAATATGAGCTGATCAGGGCAAAGGCAGAACAAATGAGTTCATGACCAAAAACCCCCTAAATTCATTGCCATAAAAGATAAAAACTGAGTGAGTAATGAGAGCGCAGCTCTGTCACAGCAGGAGGAAGACTGCATAAAAATGTAGAGGTCTTTTCACCAAACAAATCTCTTCTACAGGAGGAAAAAGGAGAAAATATAAGAAATACAATTATCCATCAACTGCTTAGCCAATTTTCTCTTGGTGTCCTGTATAATATATGCAATTTAACACTTTGGGAATACAAAGGGAGAATTGTGTACAGGACCTGACAAACACGTGATGGACATTAGTAATGGAAATTCAAGTCTTCCCAGCCAGGCAGACATGCCCTGGGAAGGGGCCACGCTGTTACTAACGGGGAAAGGGGAGAGAAGGAAAACAGAAAGATGAGCAAAGGAAGTCATCAGTAAAGTTGGGGGGAAAAAAAAAATCTCTTAAATTAGGGCTGGCCACTCTCCTTGGTGCCTTTGTGCTGGTCCAGAGGGGCCTGGGAAGTCTGAGCATCTCTCCTAGATGTTCTTAAATAGGGCAGGCCAGTATCAAACCACACTCCAGAGGGGCTCTCAGCTGGGACCAGCCTCTGCCGGTGCCCAGCCTGCCCTTGCAGCAGACCCTGCACATGGATGACTTCACATCTGCACTCTTGGACAGTTTTCTGGGAAATGACATTTTTAGAGGAGATGAGAAGCGGGCGGCTGCTAACCGCAGCAGAGATGGAGCAAATGGGATGCTGGCCAAGCCAAGGCTGGGGCTGTGCGTCGTTGTCATCTCCGCTAACGCTTCCCTGGATAACAAGAGTGTGGATTGGTTGCAGTCGGGCTGCCCCAGCGGCCAGTGGCCCCTGGCCCCGTTGGCTGGTGGGAGACTGTATAGAGTCCAAAAGCAGGGAGGAAACCACACGCCTGAAGATATCCTTCCCCGTTCATTCATTTGCACAGCCTCCCCTGCGCACTAAGTGATTTCCTCAGGCTTGTTTTACATAGCGCTTTTCAATGGTTACAGTTGTCAGATGCTTTCCATGACAAGGCACTGGTTTTTAGTTGCTGTTGCCAAAATTCAACTATTGGGGCTTAAATTTTCCAAGCAAGCATCTGCTTCAGTCTAGATTTTGGGGGGAAAACATCTCTTGAAATATGTCTCATGTTTTGTAAAATGAGCTCATGGAAAACAGGGTTGTTTTGTCTACGTTTAGGAAAAAAAAAACCAACGAATACCTCACTGTTTCACAGGAAAACACTTGCATTGCCATACAATAGAGTGAAACAGTAAAGTTCGCTGGAAAAGAGAGGAGTTTGCAAGTTCAAGTCATAAGAAGGAAAGCATTGCTGCTGGGGAGGCTGAGCGGCAGCCAGGATGCTTTCCCCACCGCGCCAGAGATCTGCCATCAGACAGACTCAGGACTCCCAGGACAAACCCAGCACCCCACCGGGAACCCGGAGCACATCCTCCTTGGAGCAGTCGCTAGACGCTTGCTGGATGGAACAATTGCACATGTCTGCATGTGCATCTGCGAGGCTTCCCCGTTGGTGCTTGGCCTGAACGTGGGTTTTTCGCAGGGCAGAGGCAACATGGTCATGTCTGGAGAGCGCTGCCGAGGTATTTTCAGGCAGGCTAGTTCAAGATGCAGCTGTGATTACATCATTCATTAATTTGTGGTAGAGACAAGTATCCCATAACTCAAGACCAAGAGCGATTTCTAGTGCTTTGATACTAGAGATTAAACACAAATAAACACACGAGTATCAGTAAAAGTGACTGCAAAATACCAGAAAGGGTAAGTGGTTAAGAACAGATAAAAAACAGTTGTTAGCTATAATAAGGATTTAACTGGAGGTAGGAGAAGAGGATATAGAGACCATGAAAAATTGACAAGTTCTTCACTGTTTATGAATAGAGGATGTTTTTAAGAGAATAAAGAGCATTTTTAGAGAGGGGAGGTGTGGGCAGGAGTATAGCCAGGTATGGTCCATTAAGCCAAGAGTGCTGCATTTTAGACTTGCCTATCTTGAAAAATGGCTCTGGGGTACCTCGTACCAGCAAGTGCTGCTAAACCTAATGGATTAGTTAATACCTTTGTGACCAAAGCACTCCTTAAGAGAAGACGATGATTCCACTAGACTCAATAGCTGCCTCCAAGGCACACATGTATTGGTAATGAAATCCTACTGCTTTCTAAATGTTTTGGGAAAAAGTACATTAAAAAGGCCCATAAACAAGGACAGTAGTGTTAGATACATTCTTCTGAATCTTTATAGCCTGTTTGGGAACAGTTACATACAGGGTCTGCCATGCACTCCACAAGGGATCAAACCTTATGCAAAGCAACGCCAAACCTCTCATTTGATCCTCGGGACCCTAGGACTCAAGGTACAAGTGACAAACCTCCATCCCTTTCACAGGGGCCCTGGGGCTGTGGCCAGCAGGGTCTGCTGACTCCAACCCCTGCCCTGCTCTGCCCTTCACCCACTCACCATACGTTTGCCTTTTTAAGATCGGGGTTTTCAGATGTACTTAATAATGACCCAACTGTTCGTTTGTACCAGTGTTGGGGGGGGGGGGGGGGGGTGCGCTGTGCTCTTGGAAATAACATCCCCATAAGCTATGTACCAAACCAAAGATGCCACACCATTGTTTTAGTAACGGAGCCAAGAAAATCAGAGTTTTTAAGTTAATGAGTAACTAAATAAAATAACTTAAAAATACCTTTGCATCTTGAACCAAAAAGAATGTTTCAGGAAAACACTCACCTCTCCTCCCTGCCCTTTGAGAAACTTCAGATAAAGTCTCCAACACATAACATGATTTTTCTTGATTCAAAATAAATAGTCTACTTCACTTTTGGGTTACTCAGACTTCTTTTTAAAAAACGCTTCTGGTTTTGAATTTTCCTTTTCATGCTGGCCTAAAATACACTCAGATTGGAAGGATGACAAAATGAAGCATAAGGATTTTTAGAAAGCTTTAGTATAAAAATTAAAGATCTAACTTTGGTCACAGTTTATGAGAGCTCCAGACCTTCCAAATCCTTATTTTAAAAATAAATGTGTCCTTCCCTTCAGTGATTCACCTGCCCCTTTGCAGTGTGTTACATGTAACATGATGATAACAAGACTCAGAGAAGATGCTCAGGCACATCCACGTGGGCACTGTTCAGACCTCTCTTGTGTCTGCAGGACATCTTCTTGCTGAAGGACACTGGTGGCACAGTAGTAACCACAGCAGTGCCATGAGTGACTGTCAGCCTTGACATTCTGCAACAACTTGCCCTAACCAGGACAGCACCTACCTAGAAGCAGAAACACGTGCTTAAAAAACCCTCCAGGATTATGCAAAAACCATAAATGCGCCAAGGCCCGAGGAGTTTCATTGAACACATTGGGCATATTCGCATGAATGAACTTCCCCAGATTTTTCCGTGAGTGTTAAAGAAATGCCGTCAAGTATCTGTCTGATAGGAAAGAGCTCCGTTGCTTGCAGTATCACGGGCTCCACATCCTGAAGAGCTCAGAAGGGATTGGGCTGCAGGGAGGACAGGGACGATTCCCCAGGCTATTTTTAAAGGGTATTTTAAAAATATGGCCAACACGTGGAAAAAAATTGGGAACCACTTTCATAAAAAAGGTTTTGTTCTGTCTGTTCAAGTGAAGATATTTATGGTGTCTGCTGTGTCATTCCAGATTTGTCATGGGCCATTAAATATCCACCTGGATATTGCATCATTTAACTACTGGAATGCGTAAGCATTTCTGCTGCTTGTGAAAGAGCAACTATTAGCTGTATAGAGCATAAGTGATCTGCTATACTTTAACAAATAAATCAGAAAGTGGAGCAGATAATATGACTGTGTTCTGTTGTGGTAGACTGACAGTTATGTGTATTTATTTTTTTTAACTGATCATGACAAGAATGTGAGTAGGGGCTGTATATATTATTTCTGGCCTTCCCTTGAGTTTGTTAATCTTCTCCGGGTGTCAGCAGCATTTTGGAGATCCATCTGAGGGGGTCTCGTCTCAAACCAGACCCTGCACAAACATGGTCAGAAGGCAGCCCCTGCAGCCTCATGCACAGGCAGACGCCTGGTATGGACAAAAAAAAAAGCCCATCTCCCTTCAAAAACATGCTCCAAGATTTGTGCATCTGAATGCCATTGCTCAATCAGGGTGGCTCTGACCTCTCAAGATATGGAACAGGATTCTGAAACAGGGTCTCAAATTCTGCTTTTGTGCATGAAACGTCCACACAAAAACCCAACCTTTTTTGACAACCTCAACGCCTCAGGAATGTGTCCGGCCTTAGGTGATGCTTTTCAGACTCACTCCTCGTGCTGGCTGGTCCAGCTGCTTCACACTTGTGTTCAGGAACCAACCACCTCTTCCACGTGTGGCTGGTGATGCATGTTGTCCTCCAAGGGGGGCTTTGGAGGACATGCAACATTGCTACAAACACCGGCACAGTATTTAAAGTCATAGATAAGACTCACGGTTACACAAGGCAATGAAATGGATATTTCCCCAAGAGAAAGCATCTGATGATGTATCTCATTACTACAGCCCTCTTTGGTGGTCCTGGTTTATCCAAGATTAAAAATAAGTTTTAATGCCTCATACTGAACTGATGGAACCAAGGTGATCCTGTAGCTGTATTGCAGTCGGATGTTGGCACATGATGTACAAATCCAACGGGCAGGGACAGTGCTGGAAGGCTGACTCTGTCAAATCTAGGGGGTTTAAAATACATATATTTCTTTCCAGTCCTCAGTGGGGATGGTGGAAAGGAACCTAAGCCCTCTCCAAAATCAAAATGTAGTTGTAGAGTGTTATTAGGAAAATGAAGTGGTTTCAGTGGAAGGGATTTAGCCAGGCTGGGGGGCAGCTGGATTGAGGATTTTGGGGCTAGCTCTCCCGGGGCAGCCTGTGAGCCAAGTGCCCTGCTCCAGGGCCAGCAGACCCACGGCCTTTGGCCACGCCGCGCGTCATCTCGCAAGGTCCCCAGGGTATGTGGATATTGGGAGTGTGTCAGAAAGGTCAGAAAATCTGGCAGGTCTCTGCCTGGATGACATCAGTTGTGGAAGAACTTTGTAGGAATCAAAATCCTGCTGGGGAGGAAGCAAATGTCTGCAGATCAGCAACTGCAGGGGAAGAAGGAACTCTTTCTGCGGGAGGGTTTTCTGGTTGCTCTGCATGTCACCCAGCGTGCCCAGACCCCAGCAGACACCCATTTAATGCCTCCTGGTTGTCACCAGAGAGCAGCTGCAGAGGTGGAGGTTGGTCCCAAGTAGGATGTTCGTCCCTCCCAGAGTAGCAGGAGGTTTTCTTTTGCAATTCCAAGGGATCAGACCCTAAATCTGCCATGTTTCCTCCAATAAGCCGCTCATGCCAGAGGCCCCCACCCTCCTCCTCTGATAGCAGCAGCATGGAGTGGTGAGGAGGCAGAGGAAGAAAACTGAGCAAGATCAAGTTCCCTTGCAGAACAATTTTATCAGCAGTTTCAAAGCCACTCCACCCTTCCCAAGCCCAGAAGAGGCAGGTGCTCACTGTAAACCCCTGTAAACCACAGGAGAAGTGTGAAACAACTCTTACTGTACCAGGCCATATGGATAGAAAGTCTCCCTCCAGGACAAACATACTTCAAATAAACCCATCCTCAAGATGTGGTCTAGGTTTAGGAGAAAGCAGGTCCTATGAAACAAGCTCTGTGGCACTCGTCTTTGGAGGGGAGGGGGGAATTGTTTTCCTTGGCATTTCCCATCCTTTTTTCCCTCAGCTGCAGGCGAGAGGAAACTAAAACACACACATGGTCCCCAGGATCGAGGCAGGGAGAGGAGAGGGAGAGTTTGCAAGCTGGGGTTGGATGCTGTGGTTCCCTGGAGAGTCTCTCCAGTGCCACCCAGCATGGAACGAGCAGCTCACTGCAATCAACCAGAGCAAGGAGCACCGAGGTCCTCCTAGATAGATATTGCAAAACACAGAAGAGGAAAACATCTGTCGATGTAAGGCAAAGAACAGGCAAACAAATAATGTTACCAAATAGAAAAGTGATGTATCCAAAAATCCCAACGTGACAACACTGTTGTCTCACTACTGCTTTGTCCACTTGGAGTATTACCTGACCTTGTTCAACAACTGTTAAAGTCCAAAGGGTGCTTAAAATTGGTTATTCCTTTCATTTAAATATAGCAAGACACCACTCAGCCAGTCATTACAGAGAAAACAGGAACACTGGCAGTGGGACCCATCGTAGAGCAACCTGTCCCGATAGCTAAACGTCAGCAGGCAGCAACAGGTAAAAGACAGGCTGGTATTTGCTTTGCTTCTTTCCCAGACCAAGATCTGACTAGTAACAGCTGCCTACATTATGGATGTCTCTTTTTATTACTTTATCCCCCTCCATGCCCCCCAAAAAAAGTGGAAAAAAGAAAAAAGAATGGCTAAAATTTATGGCTAGAAGAAACCGATTACTGTTGGCAAGTGAACTGAAGGGATCAATTGTTCCATATGGCAAAAGCCAAAGAACTCAGGGCTCTATTCACAAGAAAAGACTGATGTGCTAAAGGGCATGGAAATGCCACTTTTATTGTGTGGCGGAGAATTTTCACATTTGAATCCAAATTCCATAAGGAAGCATGGTATGCGAGAGACCCAGCTACAAGGGCTGGCCAGACGGCATGTGTGAGCAGAGAGCATGTGCGCGGGGAAAGCATATTACCCTGAGCACAAAGGTTCTGTGTTCGTGTCCTCCCAGCACAATGTCAGGCTTTCACACAGGCAGGGAATTATGTGCAAAATGCCTGGAAGTCAGCACCAAACGTGCTCTGAAACAGGCAAAGCCGGAGCAATGTTCTCCCCTTCCCCGCCCAAGCATGGACTGTTAGGTCCATTGCTCTTGGTGGTGCAAGAAAACTTGGTGAAACCCATAAGAATCCCTGTTTCAAGGGTGGGAGGATAAACCCCTTGTGTTTCTGTGCTTCAGGAGAAGGAGCGGCCATTCCCAAGCTGAGTGGGCTGGGGCCACGTGCCCGCAGATGGGAGCGGGGATGCGGAGCAGGGTGAGCAGAGGCGTTGGATACGGCATGTCGGGAGAAGTCATCGGAGGTAGGACGCAAAGAAATATGAGATCCTTGGCTCGAGGACAGACATGCAAAATGTTTATGTATTTGTACAGTGGGGCATGTTGATAGAGCAGTTAAGCATGATGGATCCGAAGAAGCCAATTCAAGACGTATTTTTGGATGTGCATCAAAGGCAGCTCCCGATGGGGAAGCGGAGGGTTCGAGGCACGGTGCTGCCCCGCCAGCACGCCTCCACCATCTCAGCCCCACGTGTCGTGCTCGCTGGGGTACTGTCCCCAAAGGCTCTTGCTGCTGGGTGCCACACAGCAAGCAGGAACAGATGACTCCTGCTTGACACCAGGGACAGCTATTCATTACCAGATGGTTTTGTGCTTTCCAATGGACAGCTGTACAACAGCAGAGAGCCAGATAAGAATTTTGCTTTGCAGTTTTTCAAGCAGAAAATGGGAGCTGGGCCCAAATTTAATGAAACCTCCAATGACAGCTAGGTACCTCACTCCCCAAAAGGCCTTGGAAATCGCAGCCCTTGTTCAATTAAGTAGGGAAAAAAAAAAGTTTTCAGAACAGCCAAGTACAAATTCTTCTAAAGCAAATGCCAGCGTCGAGATTTCCCAGGTTTTGTTTTGGGATGCTCTGTCTGCGGGCATCTGAAACTCAGGACACACAAATGTTTATGCATTTAGAAGGAGGCTTGTGGCTAAATTTGGGCAAAGGTTTGTGAACTGGAGGAGGGGTAAAAGGCATTGGGAATGACTTCAGCCTGTGCTAGCGCAGACCCGGCCATCGGTGTTCGAAGCACAACTCCCATCTGGGGCTGGTGCAGTGGGAGCGGGCGGTATCGAAGGCTCTCTGGATGGCTGACAGCACAGATGTACTGCAGCTTAGCCTGTGACTAATTTTAACAAGCTGCTTGCACGGTTACAAAAGGCAGATCTGTTGGCATTTTTACTTTCAACCACCTGGTCTTGACAAACATTTTCTGCAAATAGCACATATGTCATGAGGCTGGACTCAGGAGACGTGCAAGGCAGGGAGGAGTTTAAATCCTGAGGATGGAGGCAGGGGCTGGAAGTGGTCATGGCCAGGATGTCCCACCATACCACGCAGGTCAGCGTAACCAACGGCAGTCAGTGGGCTCAAAGAAGGCAAACATTCATAGGAAAAGGTGAAACTTTTATAGGACGAATGATGCAGTTGGACAGGTCTATTGCTCATGATGGATGAACTGCCTTCTCCAGGGATAGACTGGAGCAGGAAAACCCACAGGGTGTTGACACAGGCCTTGCACAGATTCCTCTCCTTGCTGGATCCCTGTTAGTCCATCCCTATTAAATGCCAGAACGAGAGACAGAGGTCGAGAGGGGAAAAAGCCCACAGGACAACACGGGTTTGACCCTTTGAAAGAGAACACATTGAACAGTTTTCATAAAAGGTTTCTATTTAAAATAGCTCCCTCTGTGTTTAAGCCAGCAGGGGAGGACACAGCTACAGAGATGTGATGCTTTCAGCGGTAATCCCAGATCAGTTCAAACTCTCAAATTGGATGCCATTGGGTACTGCTGGGCCCCCTTCGGCAAGACTGCTCTTTTTCCATGACACCCAGAGCACGAGCTCCTCTGAGGGACCTAAACATGCAGCAATGACTGCCACAGTTCTCCTTTTCTCATCCCACAGTAACATCCACTGCCAAAATTCAGGGAGGAAGGACTGGTGGGAATTAGTGTTAGGAATATACATAGCCAAATTCAAGCATCATGACTAAGCACAAAGATAACAAAGGAGCTACTAACACGGTCTCCATTCCTTGACATCTTCACTGGCAGGCCATTTTGGAATAAGAGTTATTGGGCTCATTGCCAGGGTGACTGAGTAAATCCCATGAGTCATGAAATGTAAACTTCCAGTTGTTGATCTTGTGATACTCTCTGCCCTTAAAACTAATCCAGTTGTTCACAGAAGTTTCTGCTGGCTTCTTGGAGCCTAGCACAATGAGGGAGATGAAGTGCAGGAAAATACAAGAGTATAAAGTCAAACTGGTGGGACCATGTCTTGACTTGACTAATTCATAGGTCTCTTTTTGCAGATGGAGATGGTGAGGGACTGCTGAAAGGCCGGTCTTTGATCAAAGGAGGGAAGGGAGGAAGACACCGAGCGGCGCAGAAACTATCGCAATGAAATCACGTTTTCTGCCTTTTAGGAGGATTAAGCTGTTCTCCTCTCTGCATCCAGAATTAACCTGCTTCGGGTCGGGTGAGAAGGAGTGGAGAAGTGGGACAGCCCTAGAAATCTGCAGACCCATTCTCCTGTTAAAACATGTCCTGGCTCACAAAGCTGAAATGGTTGCAGCTCATTTTCAGGCTACCCTAGAGCCATTTTCAAACTTCAGAATAAACCAAGAAGTAAAACAAGCAAACAACAATCCAAGAGCTTATGTGTCAAATCAGCTGAAATGCTGGGTCTCTCCTCCCCAGAAAGTGTTTCATATTTTTACTGCAGTGTTACCAAAATGGGTCTCCACTGCCCTATTATATAAAGCTCATATAGTCAAACCCAGACCATTACAAACTTTCTACCCACAGCCTCACCCCCGAAAAGGGTCAATCAGGAGTCCCAATAGTTGGCAAAACACGCACTTTCAATTGCCTACACAACACACAAACTCTTCACAGCTTGCTTTAAATTAGTCGTGGGACAGCAGAGAGGAATGAGAAGGATTTGAAAAGTCAGAGATTTAGGAACAAATGATAATTTATGTCTTCCAGAAAATGCAAGTCAAACCTTGCCTGTTCTGGCCCTTCAGCACTCCCGATGGGAACAGGATATGTGTTTAGCATATCTCCAAGGTATTCTCATATGAACATGACAACTGAGTGCCTACTGTGAGGACAGCTATAACAAATCACCCACATTCTTTTCAAGCCAACGCTGCAATTGTTCTTCTCGTTGGATCATCTGGCTTCAGTGTGGGCTCCCTTCAATTTCTAACACGGAAAGTATTTCCAATAGTTGACAGATGTCTTTCCTCGCTTTACACTCCTTTCTTGCCCTCTTCAGTGTTAGCCTTACAGGAAATACCGAGTTAATTGGAAAGATTAGGGAAGGTCTCCTATAGCTATCAGAGTAGAAGGTGGGAGCAGACAGAATGCAATAAAGGGAGAATAATTCCTTCAACATTTTATTTTAGTATTAAACTTTAAATATTAACAGCCAGAGAAAGGAAGGGCTCTAAAATTATGTTGGATGTTTGTTATCACTCAGCACAAAGTAAAGTGATCTCTCTCATAATAATTTTAAACTAGTAGTTTAATTCCTTGCCCAAGTATAGAAGATATTTTCCAAGAAGCAAACATTTGTAAACAGTTACTAGAAATACGATTCGATCATGCTGTGCAATACTACAGTGTATGTTCCAGCTCACCGGTTTATCCTACGCACAGGCCTCAGGGGTTTTTGCCTATTAATTTCTCTCCTGTGGAAGATGCAATATTCATTCTCAGCAGCAAAAAACCACCAAAAGAAACACACAGAGGAATTTTTGGAGCATGCAGATGATGAAAATTGTCTCTTATGGGCTCATTAGATTTGAAAGGAGGCAGAGTTTGATGCCAAGATTTCTAAAGGACGAGGAGTCCTCCCAAAGGATCCGGGAGTGGGATCCAGGTCTTCACCTCCACCTTCTCTCCCCCATTCCATAGCCAAAATGAATATCCTCACACTGGTACCAGTCTGATCTGGAGTCTGATCTTGTCTGATTTACAGGCTATATTCAAGTGTGAGTTGCCAGTGGTTCCAAAGCATTTTCTTCCTGAAAGGACACAAAACACACCCCATCGTAATTATTTTCCTAAATGTACTGGGGCCATC
This sequence comes from Gorsachius magnificus, assembly GCA_034008185.1. Taxonomy (NCBI): domain Eukaryota; kingdom Metazoa; phylum Chordata; class Aves; order Pelecaniformes; family Ardeidae; genus Gorsachius; species Gorsachius magnificus. The sequence continues at coordinate 7,192,710 of CM067090.1, forward strand.
TAAGCTGTTTGGACAGCAAGAGCCTACAGTCGTAATGGAGCTATCTAAGCACCACTGAACTAAATATATTACTCCTTTGCCACACCTTTGGTAGCGCTGCTCTTGCAGTGAGGCAAGCACTGTGCTCCTCAAAAAGAGATTTGTAATCAGGAGGAGAGGGGCGAAAATGGACACCTCTATCCTGCAGAGACCAGCTGCAAAAATCCCTGCATGAGGAAAGCGTACCAAATGAAAACGCTCTGCATGAGCGATGCTGAACATACAGCTCCTTAGGTCCTGCACGAGAGGACACAGAGATCGGACACGGCTGGAGTATGGATGTATGAACTGGTAATAAATTAAAAAGAAGAGGTTTGTGTTTAGACCTAGATGAGGAAGCATAGACAATTAGCAAAGACATGGTGATTCGAGGTACAAGTTGGTGACAGTAACTGCAGGGCTCTACAGGATCCTGGCAGGAAATCACTTCATTAAGGTGCAGGTCTCTGAGCTGTTACCACCATTACGCCTGGTGGGGATAATTTGGGATAATTTTCAAGATTGGTATTATTTGTGTCATGCCAGTCAGCATTTATCCTGCAGGTCAAAACTCAGCACTCATTTAAAAGACATTTCAAAGCATTACCTGCTCAGGCATCTGGAAGTGCTTAGGCATGTGAACCTGTTTGCTATTTACGCTGCTTAACTGTTCCCATGTTGGAGTGTGGTGGAAAGTTGGGTGATGGCAAAGAAAAGAGTAAAGTGCAAGATGCAGTGCTTTTCCCAAGGCAACAGGATGTTAAAAGTCCATTGGCATCTTTGTTTGCTCTTTGGTTTCTCCTTATCTCATGCCTCAAGAGTCCTGGGGAGCAAGTAACAGGGCAAGGGAAGGAAAATGAAGAGTAGCCATGACTCAGATGAGGACATGCTCTGATGACATCAGGATGAAGACTGCCAAAGTATGACGGAGAACAGGAGCATCCAGAAGGGAATCTGCAAGGAACAAGGCCTTAATGAAGGATGGCTCAGCTGAGGACACTGAACAGATGGGATCGAGTGAGGAAGGATCTTCTGCCAGGAGCTATAAAGCCGAAGAAAGCCCATAAGAATTGCAATGAAGGGCTGCAAAAATGCTTCATTAGCACTTCTGAGCTTCCAAAAAGAAGCCATAGGCCTGCAAGTCATAGCAGAACTACCCACGGCACATCCTGGCTAATTCCGACTTAAAGTTCAATGCGGTTTTGTGTTAATAGATCATACCTCCACATGCCACATGTGGTGGCTGGCAGAAGGAAAGAGATAAATCACAGCAGGAGGCAGGCCGTGATGTGTAAAAGCTCCCAAACAGCCACGCTCCAGCGGCAGGACTATTGCCTTACGCAAACAAAGCAATAGCAATCAAAGTTCAGTGCTGATAGAGGCGAAGCTGTACACGCTGGAAGGTGCTCTCATTACTGCACGGGGCAGAAAGGGACTGATAGCGTTAAAGCAGAAGGGACAGGGAAGATCTCAGCTGAATGCATAGGCATGGTGCACAACATGCTCCAGTGAAACTCCATCACGGAGGGCGATGCAGAGATAAGCAGGGATGTGCCACTCTGCTGCAGGACTCTCCATCCCTGGAGGATGCAGGGCAAGGAGGAGTCCACAGAAACTGAGCAAACACCGAGGAAAGAAAAAAGTTCGCTGAAGAGCCAGTGAAAGTTACTTTAAAAGGAAACAAAAAGGAGGAGACAAAGGAATCCACTTTCTATTATTTGAAGAAAGCTGATCAAGAATTTCTCTTTTCCTTCTCCCACGACTCCAGAACTACCAAAGCAAGACCAGCCCAAAGGAGAGCAAAAGGCACAGCTTCATGCCACCTCATCACTGGGACATAGAGGCCGCTGCCATAAGATGTCCCTGAAAGTGAAGCCCCCCACTAGCTTCAGGAGACAACCGCATGAGAGATGTGTATTAATATCCTGAATTATCACCCAGGCCCTGGGCTGGGCACACATGCTACATCTTGGAATTATTATATAGGGAAGTTTTAGAGATGCTGTGCACAGGTCTGCCTGCTGCAAAGTTTTATTGCCTTCCCCAGCAGCAGGACGAGCCCCCCACCGCAGAGGCAAGGAGGGGCAGCACTGCCGGCGCAGCAGGCGGCGGATGGGGCAGCACCGGCACCACAGTTTAACGCTGCCTTGGTGACACACGTGCATCTGTGCGGCAACGTGAGGACAGACGCCTGCCAGCTCCCAAAGCCAACAAATTCCTCAGCCAGCGGTGGGAAAACAAACAAATACAACAATGACTTGCCCCGACAGCAACATGGGGTAGGAGTCCTGGCTTGTCTGAAGTATCAATAAATTGTTCTTCGAAGAGTATGAGGTTTATCTGCTCAGAGAACACCCACACAAATATTCGGGGGCATGTAACTCTCCTTAGCTTTGGAGTTATTTTAAGACTTTGCCCTGTTACCATCCCTAGGCACACAGCCCGGGACAGTGCTCCCAAGCCAGTCTGCACCACTCTGCATGCCACAACGTCCCCAAGGGATCTTCTTGCCAAGGTGACTATCAACCCACATCCAGACCATTTTCCAGCCTGCAGCCATGGCCCAGGAAACCTTGCAACAGTCTGGCCTCCACATTGTGACACCAGGCTAAAAAAACCCCTTCTGTTTTCACCCTTTAGTGCACATTAACATAATTCAAATTTCTAATGTGAAGGTTTCTGTTTTCTTGGTTTGCTCCTCTCAAGCACTCCTCAGGATAGTCGGTCACCATTCTCTTCACCAGGTCAGTTCTTTTGCTCTTGCTCTGCCAAGACTTATACTCAAATTTCAATTTTCCTTTGAATCCCATCTTGTAATTACTATTGTTATCTAATTCTTTTTCAAGAGAAAGGAATGCCCCTTGGTCTTTGAATCAGCTCAGATTTGTGACCTGACTTTAAATACGTTCAGCTGAAACCCATTAGCAATTATTCAATTGCCTTTGCTGTAAAATGGCTTAAATTACTCAAATTTCATCCATTATTTGAAGAAAAAATATCAATTAAACCTTCAGATTTAGAGAACTTACATTTATATATTAGAGGCATTTAACTGTATTTTGATTCTAAATTTTTTCCACCAGCTTCAAGCAGAGACCTTATTCAGAGCACAACTTTCCCACACAGGAGTCCCATCCCCATATGAGAGAATGCTCTGTCCAAGTGTGCCATGGACTTGAGATGGTGCTGGGTCCAACAGCATGCTTGGGACCGTGGCTGAGCTGCCAGCTGTGGAGCACATAACCCCAGGTCCATGCCACGTGCCCTACCACAAATCTGCCTACCCCACACTGTACAAAATTCCTTCAGCTCAGTCATGGAGCAAGAGCCTTATCTGACTCCACTGAACATTTTGCCCCGATGCTGTTGGCAGCACAGTTTGCTCTGATGAAAAGAAGAATGAAAAAAAAGAAGAAAGAAGGAGGGGAAAAAAAGAAGGGGAAAAAAAGAAGGAAAAAAAGAAGAAGACAGAAAATGTCAAATGGATAGTTCAGTGGCAGTGCTGACAAGAGCACCATTTCTGCGTATGCCTATCCTCCCTGCTGCCTTTTGGCAGTGAACAGGGCTCAATTTTCTCCCCTTCTTCTCTGAATCTGACTCTTCTTTGCGGCTTGGGATGTTGAAACGCTCAAGTCCCAGCCACTAAAATCATCAGTTGTATACAGCACACCCACCTGGCACCGACCACAAGAAAGGGTGGCTGTAATTTTAATGCAGTCATTTTGATTTCAGGAATTCAATTTTTAATATCCCTAAGAAACCCTGAGCTGCACTTCATTTCTATAATCCATAGGAACGGATATCAAAATTTCCCAAAAGAGAGAGCATTCCTTAAATGCTCAGAGATAGATCGTCCTTCTGGGTGGAGGGTGCACCGTTCCTGCCACCTCCATCCAGGCCAAAGCCTGTGAGGTTTTGCAACAGGGGGAGCTGACAAAAATCTAGAGCCAGACACCATCGTGACTGTATCGTAACACCACCTTGTTAATATGACCGGGCACCAGGTCATCACCCCACTCATGAGCAAACAGACAAAGCAGGGTTCACTCCCTCTAGTTAGGAGTGAGGGGGCATGGACTGAACTGGGGACCACAGCATGTGTCTGGCACCTGATGGAGACATCCAGGCACAAATTCACCCTTCAGGGGCAGCTGGGGCTGGGTAGAACTGCTCAGGGCAGCCAGGAGGCAACAAGGGGTGGATACAGGGCAGGGGACAACTCCTTACATGAGGTTTTGGGCCACAAGCACCTTCTTTCAAAGAGTTGCTCTGAAACCATGTTGCTTAGATAGTAACTTTCCCCTGGATCCATCATCAGTGCAGGCAGAAATAGTCAGTACCCTGATACAGGGCTGGTGTTAAATCTCTTTTGAAATGGAAGAAAGAAAGATCAGGTACGATACCATTACTGATGCCACAAGCGATGCCACTGCAGAGAAACACTTGGCTCACAAGTGTCCACCTTCAAACACCAGGCCAAATTGAGATGTGGCTTCTAAGTGGCACCGATCCAAAGATATTAGAGGTTCAGAAAGAGGGAACAAAAGATTGCAAGGCGCAAATCTTCCCCTACCTCCTCCTGCCAACTCCAGCTCAGATATTTTCTTAACAGCATTTTCTGGGGCTGACAGTCACTGCTGCAGAGGAGGCCAGCATGAATCCCTGCACCGCAGTGGTGGTTTGGCAGCTTTATGACGTTTTACATCACTTTTGCACAGAACACCATAGCTATAAAATTTGTAGTTTTCCTAAACCCCCAGAATCCATTTAATCAAAACAGTCCCGCGGCTGCACCAGGGCATTATGCAAGTGCATGGCTGCTTCTCCTTCAGCTGCCGGAGGAGGAATTTGCTGACAAGTCAAGATTAAACTTTCAGTTCCTTCTGCTCTCCCCAGTCATTATGTGCTGTTAAGAAGAAATTTCAAGTTAATTAGTTCAATCTCAGGAGAGGAAAATACATGCAGGATTTCTTTAACATGGTGCGGCTATGGAAGGGGAAGGCTGAGCGTGTTTACTGCTGAGCGGAAAACAGTTCATGCTCTTTGAAACTCCCTTCTCCTCTTCCACTGCCCAGGGTGTTGTCAGGGGGTAGCCTCGTTGGAAACCATTCCAGTCGAAATTAATTTTGCAGCCCCTAAATGGATTTGCATTGCCAAACCCCTTGATTTCTGAGCTACTTTTTGACATGCATTTTATTTTCTTCCTAGGAACTGCCTGTATTCCAGCCCGTAACTTGGCACGAGCACCGTGAGCCGCACCTCACCTCCTTCCAAGCCAGAAACTGGTAGGCAAGCAATACAGCCCTATAAAACACAATTAACCTTTTCATTAAACAACAGCTCCCCAAGTGAAAACCAGGCTGTATTGAAAGGAATGAGACTGCTTTATGTTAACAGTGTGTCTCAAACCTTAAAATAAAATATTTGTGCTTACATAAATAGTTGGAAAGGTAAAAGTGTCATAACACTGGGTGTTTGTTATTGGAGCTGGAGCTTGCCTCCTGCCTGCAACAAAATGTCATAACAAAGCCCATGTTGGGCTCGCTGCGTTTACTCCTTGCTGCAGTGTTTAAAAGTCAAAGACAATCCAAAGCTATAAACAGATTGCGTGATAGCTCACGCAAAGGCTCCTGTCAAAGCGGGGCTTATTTTAGTGTGCCATGGACCCAGTGTTGTCTGATATGATGCTGGGTCCAACCACGCCATGGACCCAGCAGATCTGCAAGCTTTGCAGCACCTGAGACGATGCTGGGTCTGCGGCATGCTTGGGACCATGGCTCAGCTTGGGACCTGGACCAGCAAAAAGCTTGCAGAGCGGTTGGGTCCACAGCGTGGTTGGAAGCATCATCTCAGGCCCACAGCATGCTTTGACCCAGCATCGTCTCTGGTGGTGCAAAACTTGCTTGGGAGATGATGCTGGGTCCATGGCATGCTTGGGACCATGGCTGAGCTGCCAGCTGCAGAGTGGCCTACTGCTCCCCAAAGCCTGCCCTGAAATACCATCCTCAACAGAAAGTTGCTTGCAGACCAGCATGCCCTTAAATCTGCTTTTTGCAAAGAGCGCTTTCAGCCCTAGTGCGAGCTAAGCTGGGCTTTCCAACCCACCCGAGCCCAGGGGAGGCTGCAGGGAGACTTTTATCACACTTGGCCAAGGGCAGCAGCTTCCCAGCTGCTTGCAGCACCAGAGGAGCCAGGGCTGAGAGCCGTGAGCGCGTTGCAGCTCCTCCCAGCCGGCGGGGCCCACCTGCTACAGCAGGATGGTTTGGCAGCATTTCAGCCCTGGAGTCTATCGATCCCATGGCTGGGAGAGGTTTTGGCTGTGGAGGGACTAATATAACTCGGTGTGCTGCAGAATGGGGCAGGGGAATCTGCAGGGTCTTTGCAGACGGTCAGCACATCCCCACACCTCTAAGGAAGAGGAATTGGGCAGCAGTGGAGCACAAGGTGGACTGCACAGGGCTCCCGTGGTCTGCTTTGAAGTAGCTCTGCCCCAGCGGTTGCTCCACAGCAAGGACCATCCCCAGCAGTTCACTGCCACCCACCCGCCACCGCTGACAGTGTGTCACCCCCCGGCTCGTGGGTGCCTGTGCCATGTGCTTGGTGTCTGTCCCCCCAGTTTCTACAACTTGACCCATCCTGGTCATTCAAAGCCCAGATAAGAAGCAAGGAGAGATTTTGCCCTGTATAATCGAGGCAGCAAAACCCAGCACGCGTTCTGGCGTGGTGTGACTGGGCAGAGGGCAGGTAAGTTAAAAGACATCGATATCCAGGAAGGGGGTTGTCATCCTTTTTCTTTAAAAATGCCTTCGGTAACCTACAACTTATGACCTGCTTTGCTAGCACCGATATGTACTGGTCACTGTCTTGTGTAAGCTGAATGCAAGTGGTCTTGGAGAGCAACTGGCATTTTCTGGGAACCCCAGAGCAGGGACAGCCCGCACGGCTGTGCCTTACCACGCAGCAGAAGCTGTCCTTAGGCCTGCGCTTCTGCAGCTGTGAGCAGCCAAGGATTAACGTGCAGTATAAAGTAGCATGATTCCCCCAGAACAGCTGTAGAAATACTTAGGCTAAATTAAATAAGCATTACCATAGCAGCTAGGTGCTTATTTACAAATGAAGACCTCGAGGCTGCAGCCAGACCTGCTCGCCCCAGTCCCCACAGACCCAGGGCAGAAGGCTTGCAGGTTTTGCATGGGGGCAGGACTGGATGATGGATTGGGGGATCAGGGTTGTAGTTCTGTACTGCCCTCTCCTGCTGGGGTCATTCAAGAGTTGGGTGATGACCACCAAGTCTCCAAAGGCTGGGGGTCTTTCTCTAAAGGGCTGAGCCTCTGGCAGAAGCCACCCTGCTGTGACCAGGACTGATGTCTTCATGTGAGCAGTCCCATGGAGAGGGTGGTCCACATCTCTCTGTCATCCACCAGAGACTCTCTCTCTCCTGGGCAAGGAGGTCACCCTGGTCACCCTGCACCCGGGACTGTCCCCTCTCCAGCTCCCTCTGACTTGGGGACTCCACTCTGCCCAGGCACCCCCAGACCTCCTTAACTGCATAGATCCTTTCCCATGTCCTTTCCCCACTGGTACCCTTGGCATATATTTTCAGAAGCAGGTGTCTATCTGGAGGCTCTTAAATCCACACTCAAGCCCCTTAAGTCACCCAATTCCCAGAACCCCTTCCCACTCAACAATCTGCTCAAGTCCCCAAAGAGGCATCAATCGTGGGCAGCGAGGATCTGCAGTGGAGCAAGTCCCTGCAGCTGCAATCCCTCCCTTCAGCAAAGTCCCTTTTTGCTCATTTGCCCATTGTGGTCTGCACCACGCAGACCCGTTTGCTGTCCCCCCAGGCTCATGTGGGGCTGGGGAGGATCTTCAGGCTCATCGCTGGACAGGGCGATGGCGGGCAGGCACGGGCATATGGCAGCGAGCAGAGTGCGGGTGCAACACGCAGGGGGAAGAAGCCGAGGTTTCTGTTGCCCTCTCACACCCTGCAGGAATTCAGGGTCACACCATTCCCACCAGGAGGGGACTCCACAGCTGTCTTCCCACAGGGCTTCCCCTGGTCCCAAAAATCTGCCTTGCTGCAGCAGTGCTTCAAAGGGCTTTGGTGCGTACCGCCTGCCTGGCGAAGAGCAGAGGAGCTGGGAGGCAGCGATCTGAGGGTCCAGGGCTTTGTTAAACGTCCCCAAGGGACCGGATGGAAACCCAGATGCATGGGAATGCTGATGAGTGAAGGACTTCCCTGTTTACCAAGCTCGGCTCCCACCTCCCCATCGCATCACCTGGAGCCTTGAGGTTTAGTTGGTGAAAGGCTTCTGGCAGAGCGTCCGGAGGGCTCGGGGGGAGCCCCGGGGCAAACGCAGGCACAGGTGGGCAGCGCAGGTGGGGCTGGGGGGTGCCAGCAGCAGCCGGCATTGGCGGGCAGGGAGCCAGCGCCGCTATCGCACAGGAATCAAACCCTCTTCTGCAAAGCACCTTGACTCCAGTGAGCTGGCACCCTCCTATGGAAAATCATGCTGGGAAGCTCTTCAGAGAATAACCAATAACCCTGCCACCAGCCACGTACCCCGGGATCGTCCTTCTTCTTCCCCACAGGGAAAGGACATTTCAGATCCTGTCCCACCCCATCCCAGTCCAACCTTTCAGTACCTTCCATTTCTCAGAAGAAATTCCTGCACAGCCAGAAGATTTTACCACTTTGTTCTCAGAATACCATAATATTTTCTTTTTTAATTAAATAGCATTCACCATCTGCCTTGCATACATGTTTTGGGTAGTCTACTTTTGCCAAACATAAGGTCAACATCCATGCTACTAACTTTCTATAAAAGCACACTAATGCTAGAACACTGTTTTATCTAAAACCGATGTCTGTTCACAATTTTGACCGCACCCAGGCTAGGGCTATGTGACTTCACTGCCCCGGATTCCCACCAAGAGCCTTTTACCACGAGTACACTCATTTAGCAGAATACATTGTCCTGCTTTCTTCATTAGCACACTTGAACCTCACAAGAATGATTTATAATATTTCCGTGACAATTATGATCTTGCGGAGAGGGGTTGCTGTATTTGATTTGGGCTGCAAGCAAACAAGCAGGGTTCTCCTAGTCGCTCATGTTAAAGCTCCAGAATTGACTTGAAAGCAAGGGAATTCAAGAGCAAAAAGTTAAAGCAAGGACATTTATAGCTGAAGCCAGGAAAAGCGACTCCCAACCTGCAGCACATAGACCAAAAAAAGAAAGTCTATACAGTTGGTCTGAAAGATGGACCACATAAATATAGATATAGCAGGGCTTCTGTGATAGATGCACGAAAATGAAAAAACTCTCAGTACTTCTACAGGCTTCTGGTCCAGAGTTTCCAACCTTTTCCAAGGGAGGTTGTAACCTCCAACTCTCTCATTTTACAGAACTGAAGCACAGAGATTAATAATTCATACCAGCTTCCATCTACATCCTGCAGTATGGAAAGGACAGAAATGAGCACGCACTGGACAGCGCATTAGACAAGTCCAGAAGCTCTATTTAACTCACAGGGGAAGGAACTTGGACAAGAGTTCACCCATTCACATGCTGTTGGGAAGCACAGTGCTTTCCCTCCCATCCTGAAGCTGAAGAAAAGACTGCACTCAGCTATAAATCTGGACTAAGATCTGCAAGGCCAAATCAAGATAAGCACAAAGCAGAGCGCCTGCAAGTATAAACTCATCTTCTTCAAAGCGTTTCAGGCCCCAGCTGCAAATTGGTTTATTCCGAGAACAAATTGTTGCTCAACTACTTGGAAGCAGTCTTCACAAAACTTCAGGCATCTTTGACTGAAAAGAACATAATATCAGTGATAAATAATATCACACGAGAACACAGGAGGAGGCCTCAACCTCCTCCAAAATTGAGATAATTAACTGCAAGACGTGTTCTATCACTTGCTGCTCCATACCAGCCAATACGTTGCCCAAGAGTCTTCCCTGTAGTATCGTACAGAGCGTCCTTCTTCCTCTGTGCAACTAAAAACAACCTTCCTCCACCAAGATAAACTCACATTAAAGGACAAATAATCTCTCTCTGTTAACTGTGGGTTGGCTGGCCCAGGAATTTGGGGTGAGCTTCAAGGATGCCCAGAAAAAAAATATATCCTGTCAATATTAACTCCTGTCCTTGCCAAGGAGAGCACAGTGACATCTCAAATACCTAACTCCCTTTAGGGAAGGAGATGTTACACAAGGACAGCTCAGGTCATTGGTGAATTCACCCTCCTTGTGCAGTTGGTGGCACTCTGGCTTCAACATCAGAAACGCTGAGGCCCTCCCAAGCACTTGCCACCTCCCACCTGCACAGGCATGACTACACTTGGGCAAGAAGGAGAGATGGAGACCACGTCCCTTCTCCTGTTGTCCCACTCAGGATTGTCCACTGGCATCAATTGAACATCTGTGTTTGGAGGACTGTGGAGCACGACACTCCCACAGGTTATTGTCTTCCTTTTATTTTTTCCTACAAACTTAGAGAATCGCAGCAAAAAAAAAATTCCTTCCAACACTCTCAGTTTTTTAAGGTGAACAAACAAGTGTCAAACCTGTTCCTAAATACCAGCCATCTCTTTCCTTCTCTTCCACTCCACATGGGGAAGGAGGGACAGACAGAATGAGGGAGGACCATGGGGACCAAGAAAGGCCATGAGGAAGCCAAAGTGAGAAGGCAAGAAAGTAAATAGGAACACATGAGGTAAAACATCCCTCACTTCATCACTAGACAGCTCAGCAGGGTCACAGATGACATGAGGAACAAGCCCAGCAACCTCAACAAAATACCTTCCAGGTTGCGTTAAGACAAGAGACTTCCCCCAGAGCCCATCACAAACTTGGGTTTGCCGCCACGTTGGGTTGGTCAGAGGCGGTGGTGCTGCTCGGGGGGTTGCTCAGCCGTACATGTCCCCTGCGGAGAGGAGCACAGAGCAGACGCCTGTGCTAGCGCAGAGCCAGTGAGCTCAGGTATCTCAGGTGCCAGCAGCAGGTCCGTGCACCAGGGCTCCGTGCACACAGCATGACATCCAAGTCAACACAGCTGGGCTTGGCCCGGTGACTCCTGGGCAGCAGAGGACCATGCTGTGGGGGCTCGCCTTTCAGCAGATGTGCAAGATAAGCAATTTGCAGGCGGGACTGCAGCTGAATGAGCAGCCCCAAAAGGCAAGGCCTTTCTTTGCATTTTGCTGCTTGAATATTTTTAACTGAAGGAAATGCACGTGAGGCCACCTCTTTAGGGATGGGGCTATGGGAGCTCTCTGGAGCAGCAGAGCATCATCTCCCTGAAAATACTTTGTTGCTCGTCAGAGAAATGACAGACCCAACAGGGCTGCGTGGTCCACAGCCCCTCTCCCCTGGCTGGCCGTGTGAGGCCGGGGGGGGGCACATCTGGGGAAGAGTATCCACCTGCACTGGATTACACTTTTGCACATTGACCTCATTTTGGCTTTCCTGCTCTGTGTTTGAAGTTCCTCTGCAGAATCAAATTTAGCAAGGTCCGTACCTGGGCTGAAAAATATATGTCCCAGGGGCACTTCCTCAGCCGTCCTGGCTTTCATTAACCAAGCTTCTCCGCTGTCCTTTTTTCACACCCATTAAACAGCACCAAAGGGAGCTGGCAATACATTTTCCTTTGCCCTTCTCCTTTGTGCACCTCCTTGATGAATGGCTAAAGCAGATGCACAGTTGTCTTTGAAGGCTCTGGTGGATGAGCATGTTGAATCGATGATGGATTGGACCAAATGAATCACAGTGTGGGAGAAAGCGCAAGGCAATGATTTCTAAGTGGCCTTCACATCTTTACACTTCAGAACTTGCTTTAAAAGCCTGTTTTCTTCTTTTTATCTGATTCCAGTTTCTGCAGTGCCTTTGCATATGTTGAGAGAGGTAGGGGGGAAAGGAGGGGAACCTTTACATATAAACAGAAGATTCCACTTCTCCATCAGACAATACTGAAGCATTGTCATTTAGGGAGTTCAAATAGCTGGGAAACCACTTCAAGGCCATGCAAAACAACTGGGTAGCATCAGAAAGAACAGCAGTTGGCAACTGAGCAGTGGAGTTCAAAACTCCAGTATAGCAAACCAGCAAAAAAACCCCACAGCTGGTTCGGTGGCCTACCTCCCCTTGCTAGGACACAAGAGCTGCTTCAGAAAGCAGCTTTAATGAAACAACATTTTTAGGATACAGCGAATTGCCAGAGATTACCGGATACATAAATGCTGCTCTTGTTCCCAAATGAAACCCTGTGTGCTCAGCCAAGTCCCATGTGTCCCTATCTGCAGTGAGCGGGAGGTCTCCAATACCCATTATAGACCATCAGACGTTTCCAGCTTGGCTGCTCTTGGGCCCTCCCTGTGACTGACGACATGATTGCACTCATCAGAGGGATGTTTTTCTCCCCACAGATACACCAGGGTGGATATAGGAAATTAAAGGCACTGATTTTGCACCTTCCTGGGCACAGGAGAGAGGCAGAGTTTGTGGGAAAAGGAAATTGCCTTTTTGGGCTCAAAGTGGCTAAGAGGGAGAAGAACATGCACGCACTCACACGCTTTCAGACTCAGGCATCTGAAAAAATCCCAGCAAAACCCATACCCCAGTCTGGGTATCAGTTTTTATGGTTAAGCAACATGCCACACACATTCACCTCCAGGTCTCTACCACTCTATGCTGCAAAGGCGCTTTGTGCCCAGATAACGCTACCACTGGGAGGATGCTGGTGGCTGATCCCTGCCTGGGCAGAGGTCTTCCCACACGCCAGCCTCTGTGGGATCTGCTTTATGTTACAGCTCAGGACGATGCCACATGTGGAAATACAAGTGGAAGCTTGTTCAGAGCACAGCCTGTTCACTTAACCAGGGCTAAACACAAGCCAAGGACAGCTTGGTTGGACTCCCTTTATTCTGGATACACCCCACGAAGTGCTGAGGCTCCCACAGCGGCATGGAGAGGCTATGGCAGCAGCATCGGTGCTGGGTTGACTGCGCTGGGATGGGCGCACCGGCAAGAGCTGCAGTCGGCACAGATGGCGGAAGGACAAACTGGGAGCTGCTCCCATGGCCCTTCTCAAAGACACAGCCTCAGCAGACAGTCAAGAAAAAGCTCCCCAAAGAATAAGAAGGGCTCATTCCTCCAGGGTCCTCTTCCCAGCCCTGCTACTCCTCACTCAGTTGCATTTGCATGGGGGCTGCCCATCCACCTACAGCACTGGCATCTCCATGCACCCTGCCATCTGCCTCCTCGCCAGCGGTACCAGCAAGAGACAAATCCTTCCGCTCCAGAGATAACAGACTTGGGTGAATTAACTCCTCCAGAAGTCGTAGGCTTGCCCTGAGCAAACTACTGCCCTGACCCCTGCTCCTCAGCAAATAGCAACTGCCGGACTATGGGATGGATCCAGCTGCAGCTTCCCAATAAATATTCAAAATCTCCACAGCCTGGCACACAGGGCTCTGGAAGGCATCTATCGCTCTCTACACAGGCAGCAATATTTATAAAGCACTATGAGGTTTGGAATTATTATTTTATCCACAGACAATGGAAGTAGGGACAAGCTGAAACACAATTTGCTCGAGACTGTTTTCCAGTGTAACACCAAGTTTACAATGAAAACAGTGGAAAGGGTTCTATGAGCCTGTCTGTGGCCAGGGGATGGTACTGCAGACTCCCTGGGAAGGGAAATGTGTGAAATAGAGGTGCTTAGGACAAAGGGAAGTCTGTTAAAGTAAGAAAAGCCTGAAGAAACAGGGATTTTTCCCCCCAATAGCACTTTCAATTTCATCCAGCCAGAGCTTAAAGACAAAAGAACAAGAAGCTGCTGATTTTCCGGCAGTGGAAAGGCAGCCGGTGGCTTCAGGGACTGGTTTATTAAGCATCGCACTCTCACGACTGATCCGATGGGGACTCAAGCCCCACAAGGCCAACACAAGCGCTCATAGGGGCTAAGTCTTCCTTGCTGTCCGGGCCCCTCAAATGTTTCAAAGAAATTATATCTCTCCAGCTGGAAAAGATGGAGCCAGACTCTTCTCAGGGGTGCCCAGAGACAGGACAAGGGGCAACGGGTACAAACTGAAACATAAGAGGTTTCAGTTGAATATGAGGAAAAACTACTTTACTCTGAGGGTGCCAGAGCCCTGGCACAGGCTGCCCAGGGGGGCTGTGGAGTCTCCTTCTCTGGAGATATTCAAAGCCCACCTGGATGAAGTCCTCTGCAACATGTTCTAGGAAAACCTGCTTTAGCAGGGGGGGTTGGACTAGATGGTCTCCCGAGGTCCCTTCCAACCCTTGCCTTCTGTGATTCTGTGAAAACCCCAGGAGCACACTTCCCCCAGCAGCCCCACAGCCACAGAGACCGGTGTCAGGCTGAGCCGGGGATGCCAGGAGCTGCATGCCCCAGGTGATGCCCTGTAAAACACAACATCCCCGTCCCAAGGGAGCGTTTACAGCCACCCTTGTCATGTTTGTCACCAGTTCTCAGCGCTTTCAGATGCACATACTGTAACCCAGTGGGGTGCAGCCTCTGCTCAGCAATACCCCATGCATCGGCTGGGTGATGGGGCATCGCATGCTTTGAAGTTTTGCTCCTCCAACAAGAGCGCTGGTTGGTACAAGAGCTCACATACTTATTAGGAGGTGAAGATGATTAATTGCCTCTCCCCCCCTTCCCCTCCGAGGGGGGGCTCCTCAACCTTGTCTCGGTGACAGTGATTTTTCAGGACCATATGGCACTTCCACATCCCATTAGTAACGCGCCTGCTGCACCCTGTCCGCTCTGCGCCAAGTTTCATCTTTCACTGGGTTGGGGAACGTGAAATACCAAAGCTCTGGCCGAAAACTTCAAGGTCAGAAAGTTTAGGGAAATAAGTTTTTTTAAAAACTAAACTTCTGCCATCGACAACACCAGTGTCACACAGCACCAGCATGGCTGCAGCAGGTCACCGACCTCACCCAGAAAAGGGTGCCATCTCTAAAAAGACCTTACATGGGTACGATGCTGAGATGCCCTAATGGAGACCCAGCGCTCCCTGGCCAAAGAGGCTGGGTTTTCTCTGTCATTACAAGGTACTTTCATAAAAGCAGTTGAAACCCTACTTTTGGCTCTCTTCCCTCCACCCCCACATTATGAGGTTTCCTTTGAGGCACACAGGGATGTTTTGCTCTTTCTGGGACTGGCAGCAATCGCAAGGAATGTGCCCTGAAGCCCACAGTCCAAGGCAGCAGGGAACCTGCAGGCTTCATGGCCAGACATGGCACGGTGGGGCAGTGCCAAGGTGCACTATGCTGCAGAGCTACAGCTGTATTAACAGGGAGACTTGGATTAAAATGGCCTCAAGTTGTTCAGGTTGTTGCCTTTTGTTGGGTTGGGATTTTTACTCCATGCAGCTCATCATTTCAGGTCTCCACACCCCTCTAACGGTACAGCACTGTGCTCACATCTGCTTGGCATTAGTGCATTTCACAGAATGGCAAGGGCTGGAAGGGACCTCGGGAGATCACCCCGTCCAACCCTCCTGCTAAAGCAGGTTCACCCAGAGCATGTTACACAGGACTTCATCCAGGCGGGCTTTGAATATCTCCAGAGAAGGAGACTCCACAACCCCCCTGGACAGCCTGTGCCAGGGCTCTGGCACCCTCAAAGTAAAGTAGTTCTTCCTCATATTCAACTGAAACCTCTTATGTTTCAGTTTGTGCCCACTGCCCCTTGTCCTGTCTCTGGGCACCACTGCAAAGAGTCTGGCTCCATCCTCGTGACATCCACCCTCAAGATATTTGTACGTATTGATGAGGTCCCCTCTGTCTTCTCTTCTCCAGGATGAAGAAGCGCAACTCCCTCAGCCTTTCCTCCTAGGGGAGATGCTTCTGTCCCTTTATCATCCTTGCTGCTCTCCTCTGGTCTCTTTCTAGGAGTTCCTCATCTTTCTTGAACCAGGGAGCCCAGAACTGGACACAGTGCTTCAGGTGGGGTCTCACCAGGGCAGAGTAGAGAGGGAGGAGAACCTCCCTCGCCCTGTTGGCCACACTCCTCTTAATGCACCCCAGGATACCATTGGCCTTCTTGGCAACAAGGGCACCCTGCTGGCTCACGGTCAGCTTGTCATTTGTCTCATCATGGATGTTACAGAGGACACCTATGAGAGCAAATTCACAGCGAGAGCAATTCCTGCTGCTCCTTGCCAGTGCCCAAGCGTACTACTGGGACTTCTCCCAGCTGGCTTGCAGCAGAGCAAAGCACGCTGTACAGCCGGGGCACCTGCAGAACACCAACGTGGGTGCTCTGATCCCAGCAGTCATGACAAAAGCCAAATCCCCTGGGAGAGCAGGCTGTGCTCCAGCAAGTGCCGCAGCCTGGTGTGAGAAAACATGCACGCTCCATTGCTAATCCACACTGCACATCCCCCCTTGGCAGGCAGCGTGGAAAATGCCAGTGCTCGCAGATATGGTCTCTAAGGAGGACAGTTTCCAAAACCTAAAGCAAAGCAGGAGGGGTTGCCCCGGAGGCCAGGGCAGCCGGAGGCCAGCACCCACCTCCCCATCAGCCAGCAGCTCCCAGCAGCAGAGGGCTGCAATACCCGGGTCCAAACACCGCAGGCCACTTGCCCTGTAAGCATTTTGCTCGCTTATCCCATCTCTGGTTGCTTTTTTTTTTTTTTTTTTTTTTTTTTTTTTACAGGAGAAAGAGTCCAGCCAACTGAAAAATAAATAAATACAAAAGCCAAGCACAGAGCAGCCTCCAAATGACATTATTTTACTCGGTCATTCAGTTCCCATCACAGAAGGGAGTTGGTTTCTTCCAGGGAAGAAGTGTTTGTTCACTTCAGCCCCATCCTCAGTCCCCTGTGCCTAGGAGCTGGGCACCATCACAGCCAGAAAGAGCCACCAGCAGTGGCTGACACCAGCCCCGAGACCCAAAGTGGCTCAGAGCATCTCTGCAACCCCAGCAAGCCTCGCAAGGATTGGGGACTGCTGTGCAGATGCTGCCCCAAGGACCCAAGCTGGGATCTGCACCGGGATTTCTGTCCCATGCTCACTGGGAGAGCCCATGGCTTCCTGCTTTGGTGAACAAGGAGACTGGGTTCTTCTCCTGCTGGGCACCCAGCAATGGGCAGACACCCCTCTGCTGTGATGCTCCCAGACCCTCCATGGGGAAGGCTGGGAAAACCCTCCCTCAAAGGCCTTGAGAGCCATGTAAGGGGAAAAAGGGGAGAAAGAGGGCGAGGGGAAACCAGATCCCCACTGAACTGCAGAAGATCCCCACCGCCGAGCCCCCATGCCCGCAGGACACATACCTTCCCCAGCCCCGCAAGCATGTCAGCAAACCTTGCCGCTGTCTATCTAATGTATTCCATATGGAGCATGCACCTCCGAAGCATTACTTAAAATGGGAATAAATCCTTCACGAGACCTCCGTATGACAGATACCACTTGACTGAATTGCCAAGTGAGGAACTTTTATTTTAAGGGAAAAATCTACAATTAACCTATTGTCACTCTGCAGCAGGGGGAAGCAATAAACTGTATATGTCTGCTTTCCAGCCAAGTCCGAAAGGTTTATCCACAAGCCCTTCTTAGCAAATCTCCTCCACAAGTTCTTTTGATACCTTATGGATTTGTTAAACATTTGTAACATGAAAGTGAGAATATTATACACACTGCCCTGGCATAAATCACAGGCCTGATCCTCTGTATACACTGGCAATGGAAAGGGGACCTGGAAGGAGTAACAGGGGGCTAGGCTGCAAGGTGAATAATTGGAGAGGTTTCCCTCGTCCCTCCATCCAGCACTAAATGCACACAAAGGTATTGTGAGAAGCTGGTTCTGCCCCAGCCCCTCCAGTTTTTCAAGTTTTACACCTGGGGAAAGAAGAATGAACAATCACTGTTAGACATCGGCGAGGTGAGCACACAGGACATTTAAGAAGTGGAAAAACATCTGTTTAGTCCAGATAGAAACCAGATGGAGGTGAGGGGGGGCAGAGGATGGAGAAACAGTCAAGAAGAAAAACAGAAACGTGGTCAGGAAGAAGGCTGCAGGAGAAGAGAGATGCTTCCAGGAGGCAAGAGTGTCACCCCCTGGAGACTGGCATGTCCTTCTCAGGGCAGTGGGCAAATGGCTTGGACATGGCTCTTGCTCACAGGATGAGGGGCTGGGAGGCTGCTCGGAGCAGCTGATTTTGGAAACTCCAATGCTGCCTGGCCACTTGGGATACCACGTGGCCACCAACACTGGGGACAGCTGACCAAAAGGGACGCTGGTGGGAAGGATGGCAGATGTGGGCTCATTTCCAGCCACCAGAGCACCACAGATCTCCCCGGGGGTCTCCAGTTCCCCAGCTCTGCCCTCCAAAACACCCCAGTGATGCCTGGACCAAAGACACTTCCTACAATGGATGCAAAAGATAAAAATCCTACACTTGCAGTAGAAAGTAAAAAGGTCATTTGGCACTATTTGCCAATCCTCTTTATCCTCATATTCACAACAGCAATCGAATGCTCCTCTTCTGCAATAGCACAGCTTATTCTAGGGCTTTCAGAGACACCAGCGTGGAGCTTTTATGGGTATAGTAGGGGCAGTAAATGAAAGCGATGCCTGGCAGACAGGGTGTAGCAAGCAAAACCTAAAAGTGTATGGCATAAGGCCATGGCAAGGGCACGCAGACATTTTGGGAGACAGTTGTGTGCTTTCAGGGAGAGAACAGCAAGTAATATCAGCAAGAGGGCTGGAAATACCCTGGAGCTGAACTGCCAGGATGCTGGGGAGAACTATCATTGCAACACCAGGAACACGTTATCTGCAGATGCATTTGCAGTGCAGGCAGCCAGGTTGGAAAGATCACTAGAACAGGAGAGCGAGATGTGCTGAAAAAGTCGCCCCCGATCTAATAAGCTCTCTTTCCTCCTGGTTTTGTGTCTGACTTGGCTCTCAGATTCCACTTTGGCTGGCTGAATGGATGCAAAGGAAAAAAAAAAAAGAAAAAAATTTTTTTTTTTTTTAAGCTGTAAAGGACCTCTCCAACAGTATCAAATGCTAAAACTGATGAGCGGTTTCCTCACAATAGAATATTTTCCCACAGAAGAAAAAAAAAAGTCATCAAAACAAACTTTTTCACAGGAAATGTCTAGTTTTGAGACCATTTTAATCCATTTTTAAAATCCAGGTGAAGTGTCCCATTTCAGGCAAGTGCCAAAACTGAAGATCCTTTTTTTATGTTGCTGTTCAAAATGCATTTGTTCCCAAAATTGCAAGTAGAAAAAAGGATTAAAATAAACTCCCCCTTGCCCCCAAACAAACCCCAAGTATTTGAACTCAGTCACTAGGCAATCTAAGAATTACACTGTTCAAAGGTCTCTAAGATATTCCCAGTTTAGAAAAAAAAACACACAAACAAACCAACTATTTCCCACTCCGTTTTAAAGAAATGCATTAGAAATGCAAGCTACCTCTTAGCTTGATGAAATGCTCGGCATGAAAGGAGACATCAAATGTCCAAAAATCATTTGCAAAGAGGGGAGAGTAGATGAGCCCTCTTTTGACCAGGTCCTGCAGAGAAGGTAGGAGTACAGGACTGGATCAGGGAGAGGGAAGGATTGGTGATGGAAGCAGCCAAAACAGAGAAGGAAGGAAGGAAGAACATAGAGGTACCCCAGAAGATGAGCAGACCGTGCTCATGCAAAGCCTAATTCCAGACAATGTCTGCTGGTGCCCCCTGCATGCAGGACACCCAGAGAAGTGGCATTTAGACCATGCTTTTGGACCATGAGCTGGACAAATGAAATCAGAGTTCTCAAATTTTGCAATCTCTAACAGGAGCTCACCCTACCTAACTAAAGCACATCCTTGCTCTCGTGGAGTCCTTCACTGCAGATGCAATGAAGCTGTGCATTTATGCCTTCCTTACCAGAGGCAGAGCATGGATGGGCTCTTCTCTGCCCTGCTGGTGATTTGCACAAAACCGATGGAAACCTAGCGGTCCTGGAGCCCGGGGCACGTACAAAGCTGTTATCCCACCAGCTTCCTCTCCGGCCGGCTCCCAATTTGTCTGCAAACCACAAGTTTAATTGGAGTTGGCAAGTGCTTTGACTTCAAAAACATCTGTAACACCTGGAAGACAACACTCAGGTTTAGGGGCGGGAAGGAAATGGGATGATATCCAAGTGCTATTGTCATGGTCTCCGCTGCCTGTGCAGAGCTGCCCGTGCAAGAAGGAATCAGTAGCTGCAGGGTCAGTGCATGCAGGCGATACGCAGGCAAGGCACGCAGCTCTACCTTCCTCCAGCTTCATACCAAAGCAGGCTTTTGGGGTCACTTTAAAACTAGTTTAAAACCACTTTTGAAAAAAAAAAAAAAAAGAAAAAAAAACAAACAAAAAAAACCCCAAACAAACAAACACACACCCACACCCTGTAACATTTGTAGGAAATTAATTCCAAGCCCAAGGAAGAGGTGGTGATGAGCCATTCCTGGCCAAAAAAATAGAGACCATGAAGCAAATGATCTAGCAGCTAAGGGCAGTGGATGGGAAAGACTGTTCTGAAACATGCCAGGGAAGGGACTCCCCCCCACGGCTCCTTCAGCATCCTCACAAGCTAGACAGTCTGGTTGGATCAAATCCACAGTGGTGCAAGCCTGCATGCTCCATTATCCTGCAGGACGCAGGTTCCAGCTGCCCGGACACCAGTTTTATGGTCCTGTCCACTATGGTTTGCAGTGCTTTAGAAGAAGAGGTGCGCAAAAGAGCCCATCAGGTGTTGTGGCTGGAGTTATGCCCTGGGAAGGTGTGCTGAGGGTCTGCCCTCCTGGTTTTTGGAACCTTTGTCCGAAAGACTTCAGTGCCCACTGTTTGTTTGACCTGTTGCAGGAAGAGACATAACAGAGCCAGCTCCCGTCAGAGCTGCCCCAGGGTGCTGGCGTACTTTTAAGGTAGAGTTGGACATCCAGTTTAATAATTTTTTATGCAAAAACTGTTTATGGCCAAGTCTCACTGAGGCTTTTAAAGACTGGCGTAGGAGGGAAGATTTCTTGCCAGTGGCTTTACCTTAACAGAGGGTGGAGCAGATTTCCCCTCATTGGTATGTTCTTGCAGTTCTGATCAGTGATGCTCTGCTAGTTACCATGGCTTTCCTCACCATCAAGGTACAGCTGAAAACCCATTCCTCTGCCACAGCTTTGGGGGTGACAAACATTAAGCCTTAAAGAGATCTAAAACAGGATAAAACTGCTATGATGCAGAAAAATTGTGCGGTGACCCTGTGTTTTATCACATTACATAGGCCTGAGAAAAAAATAACCTGTTTGTCAGCTTCCCCCACCAAGTTTCACCTTTTATTTTCAGATATCACATTGTTGAAAGCCCTACTCATTTTTTTCAAAAGATCAGTTTATCTTTATTTAATGAACATCTAGATAAAGAGCACACAAAGTTTGAAAGTCTAATACCAAGGAGGTGAATTGGCCACTTCTGCAAATCTTTCATTCAAACCATTTATCAAGCCTTTAATAACAGTCACTGACATATGAGAAATGTTAACAGAGGATGAATGTTAAAAAAAGTAAATGGTTTGCAAGGTGCTCTGACTACAGCCCCAGAGATCAGCCTGATCCCTGTAACAGATTTCCTTCCCTTTCAGGGAACCAGTAACTTCTACATCCTTGCTGCAAAAAGATACAGAGGGTGACTGACATGTTCCTGGTACAAAAGCAATGCACACAACTAGAAATTAAGTAGTAGTTTTATTTTTACCCCATTCCTACACACATCACATCCCATCTTTTCCTTTTTTTTTTTTCTTGTTGTGTACATACACCTTTTAAGTTGTCCATATAAGCATTATATTGAGTGAGTTTCTTAAACCTGGGCAAATTCTTCTGAGCCAGATTTTGGAAAAAATCCCATCTGGAAAATTTGAGTGATAATTAAGATTGTGACACTAGCACGATTGCCACGTGAAGGGATAGACAGTTTTGTTCATTAAAAAAAAAAAAGTTATCTCAAGAACTTATGCAAGCAAGAGCAAGTATAACAAAAGCATGCACTGAGCTGTCTCCTATTAACAGCGCAGATCAAATGAGCCAATGCAACTGCTTCTGCTTTGCCTAAATAAATGCCTGGATCAGTCATCAAAGTAGGATTGTTTTCCACAATACACTTCCTTGAGCAACCCAGATAGCCTTTGTGCTGGCCCCAGTAATGACGTAATGGGAAAAACTTACAGGCATTCTGTCAAAGCCATGCAGATTGCTCAAAATACTATTTCCCAAGGCTCCAGCTTTGCAGGTGCAGACTCAGCAGTCATCAAGACTTGCTATGATTAATGACTTTTTCCAATGTGTTGCCTTACACTAATATGGCGAGCTAACTTTTATTAAATTATGGATGATCTATTAAAGGATTCTAATCACCTGCAGGCTGCCATATATAAGGAAGCTGTCAAAACCTATGCAATCTGGGTATCTCAGAGACAAGCCAGTCTAAGCTGTGTTTTACCTATATGTATGGTGGTACATACAGATCTCCTGTCTATATCGCCTTCTTCCTGTTTGCCTTCTGCCCAGCTGCCAAAGGAAGACATTTAGGAGAACTACGGCCCCAGTCTCAAAGCCATCAGCCAAAGAGCCAAGGGAAGCCATCAGTCCTTATGGAAACTATTTGAAAATGCCCTGGGCATTAGAACCAGCAACCCCTCCCAAAGGCATCCAAGCCTCAGCTCTGTGCAGAAGCAGAGAGGGTATCTGAAGTCCCAAGGAAACACCCCGCTGAGAGGCACCAGTTCAAACAATGCAGTAGCGTAGATAGAGTCACACAGCCATTACTGGTCAGAACTGGAGGCGAACAAAACAACATAAATATCATTTCACAAGAGAAAGAATTCTCATTCACTTACCCCTCACATTGTAGCTGGGGACCACCACAGATATTCCAAGTGTCACCAGGTTCTACCATGTGCTCACAAGCATCCACACAGAGGCATTCCCTTCTGCCTGAAACAAGGACAAGTCCTAGGGCTGGGAACAAGGAATCATCTGAACCGCAGCTCTGGTATTTCTGGCAAAATAGCCAGCAAGGTCATCACATGAAAAAATAACATCCACTGCCAGCCATTTCACCCTCAAGGCTCCCTTGAAGGATAAAAGCTAGGAGCAGTATACATGCTGCCCAGGAGGTGAGATTGGCCATTGATAGCTCACAGCTGATTTTTCTCCCCACAGGTGTAGCCCATCCAGAAAGGCCCAGCCAGGGAGCCAGAGCACCCCGTAATGCTGGGGAGAGTCAACTGCACCTCCGCTGTATGCAGACAGCCCTCGTTCAAAGGGAGGGGTTCCACAGCCAAGGTCTTGTGTATCATCAGATGGTGCTGATGGAGTGGAAGGGAAGGAGCTCGGTTCCCCTTCCTCCTCTCAGCAAGCCTGTGCTCGCCCAGGCCGGCGAGCAGTGAGCCTGTGCACAGGGGATGTGGCTAGTTACTGCATCGCTGCCAGCTGGATTCTGTGGCTGCAAAAAACTCTGCAAGAGAGTGGGGTAAGCAGGAGACAAGAGTAGTATTTTCTCCTCCCGCCTTCTCATTTGGGGTTTCTGATGGATGTTGCCTGTTCTCTAAGCTGTCCTCAACAAGGACCCGCTCTCAGTGCCCTGGGAGTAGATGATGTTGCATCAGGCAGAGGCAGCTGGTTAATATGGCCTTATCTTCAAGGTGCCTCGTCATGGATCTTCCAAAACAGAATAGATGATGCTATAGCCCAGGGTAGCCAGAACAAAGAGGCTCTGGCCAAGTGGGATGGAAGGGGAGTCATTGAGCCTTCTTGGAATAGAATATGGAAGCTAAAGAGCAAAAAGAAATCCTGCTTGAATATGGGTCCTCTCTAGAGCAACACAGATGTGAGGCTAAAAGCTCTATGTAGTTTCCTTTAATCCAAGAGACAAATTACATCATTCGGGGGGGGGGGGGGTGTTGTTGGTTTTGGGGGGGGGGTGGTTTGTTTTCTTTTAAAGTTGGGTGGCAGGGCGCATGAGGCATCTTGTGCTTCTTCACACAGTGCTGCCTCCAGATCACAACTTAATAATGGATCCAGCCTCATTACTTCTGCGTGAGCTCTTACATTACAGCGTGCCTTACAGCCAAGTTGATGGAAACCTCATCTCAAAGGTAAAAGTAATATAATCCTCCTGGGATATAACAGAAACAGTCATTATGCATCCCTGCAACTTCCCATGGTCACTCACATCTTGCGGGGAGATGAAGGTGGCATGTGAGAAATGGGTGTCACTGGAGGCATGCAGCACTTATACAAATCCCAAACATCCACCGCTGCATCTGTGGACGAAGTTGTCCAACTACGGCAGTGCTGGCATGATGATGCTCCAGACTCACTCATATGCCGTGGCAAACTCTGAGAAAAGTTTGAGACAGTTCCCATCTACTTGTTTCCCCCGTTTCTAATTAGTTATGGCGTTGAATAAACCATGGTCTGTGTCTATTAAGTCTTCATCTGCTCCTCCTTATTTCCACATGAAGTCATAATCCTTCATGTCATCCCAACTGTGCACTATGGAAGTGATTTAAGATGCCTCAAAATGGAGGATAATGACCTCAGGTATTGAATAAATAGAATAACTGGAGGAAAACAACCCTTGTGTCACACACTGCTGGTAAGAAGCACATGCATTAGCAGAGGGAGATGGGGAGAGAAGCAGAGGAGAGGCTGATGTATCCACAGAAGAATCTGAAGAACAATCATGAGATTTTACACATGGCAGATGTCTAAGATATTTTGAGAGATTCTTCTCTGAGCCTCTAAGCCACAGCAGGGCCCTGCCACATATTTTGTTCTTCATACAATGACGCTGTGCCATTTGTATTGCACTATTGATGCACTCCTGGGTGGTACCAGCAGGACGAGAAGTGTGGTTAATAGTTGGCTTCAAGGGCCAAACTGAAATATCAGCTTGCAGTTCAGTCCCTAGCCAAGAACAAGACACTCAAGAGCAAGGAAACAGATTTCTTTTCTAAACAAGAGATCAAACTATGATGAAGCAGCGGACAAATCCTAATATCTTCCATGCAGATGAAGCAACGAGTTGGTTTGGTAGTAATAGCCCATGGTAATCACAGAGGCAGCAACTGAGTACCAATAGAAGTTGTCACAAGGTATCTTGTCCCATTGCCAGTATGGATAAAGATCAAGTACAACAGTTGGAAAAAAACTAGCTCTGACCTGCAAGGCAGCACTTGCTTGCCAGATCCTTCCAACGTCTGGCTGCTGTGGTCATTCTGCAATCGTCTCCCTTTAATTGTTATATGGGCTCTGGACCTTTGAGAACAGCCGTAACTTGTGCAACTTTCAGCTAAACTTGCCTTCAGAATACTGCCAGGCAGAGACCACCCCTGCTGACGGATGGCACCCTTCATCAGTCGTATGCAGTCTTGACAGTGAGCTATTAAATAAATATGCAGCTTGACCGCTTTTTTGAGAGGGCATCCTGCACTCACTCTCTTTGGTGTTTTCCTTATCGACCTTCTGAGCCCACAGAGAGGTCTGGGCTGTTTGGCAGGGGGTGTGAGGTACCTTCATTTGCTGTGAAAGTCACTGGAAGTCAGTGGCTATCAGCAAGGAAATACAAGCTTTACTCTGGAAATGCTTTTATTAAGCAAGCTGGTGGTTCATTTTCTCATGCTGAGGCAAGGGTTTGCAGTAAAACAAAACATTTACTATTTTTCAGATGTAGCTGAAATCTCTTGCACTTTCTAGTGTCCAGAGTGAAGAAATAGTCCCAATTTAAAATGTCCCCATTTAAAGCATCCCTATCTGAGAGAGAAGTTAAACTCCTTCTCCTCCGATATTTCTAAATCTTCTTCTATTATTCTCTGAGCAGGGGCAGGTGGCTTTTATTTGAGCTGTAGCTGGATTCCAGTTTCTTTGCTCCGCTTGCATGATTTCATCTAACACATTCCTCTGGGGCTGCAAGAACTTCACGCTTCCATCTCAGCCTAGAGGTGAAAGCAACGAAAAGAAGTTACACCATATAATTATAGTTATTATGCCAGTTAATAGCGCTCTTCATAGCATAAACACTATTAGCGCTCGTCACTGTCGGGAATAGCTGTGTCTCCAGCTCTGCTCTTGCTGTCGGAGGCTTGGCACAGATCTGAGTCCAAGTCCAGATCTGAAGAGCAAACCCTGATACCTGCCAGCTCGTGCACAGGGCCAAATCTCTCCCTGGGCTTGGGGAAACTTCTGGATTTTGGATCTTGAGCATGGTTAGGGGAGAGTAATGTCATGCTGAAATGTGTGATCCAAGCAGGCAGACGGTGTTCAGACTTCAGGTCTACCAGCTTTCTTCCTGCTCTTGGAGTTAGTCCATGGCCTTGTCTACGAAAACATGCTTTTAAGCAATTGAGCGTAAGCTCCAGGTCCAAGTACCACAGGTTTACATCCAAACCCTCTCTCTTATCATGAGTTTTGGCCATCCAAATGGCAGGCAGTATCCTAGCGCTGACAGTCTGCTTTCTCTCCCCCTTCTGTCTCAACAGTATATTGCTTTTCCGATAGTCTACTTTTAAGAAGATGAGATAAATACACATACATTTATATGAAAGTTTTAAAACAACTCCTTCAGGAGGGTATAAAAAAAAAAAAAAGATCAGAAGTGGCAACGTTGTGACAGAATGTGGATTTAGTTAATTGGATCTAGCTATTTGCACCATCTTTTGCTAACTGCCTGTGCCAGTCCCAGGCTGGAAAAGCAATTTAACTCATTGCCTGTGAAAAATGAAATGACAGCAGCTACTTGAGTGAACTTTCACATTAACGAAGCATGATCTGGTCTTGATCAAAGACTTTATGTTCCTGGAGGACCAGAGTTCAAGCACTGATCTCAAATTTTAAGGGAAGAAAAGGATTATGTGTCATTGCAAGGCAAACTTCTCGGAGTTTGAGCCCAAACTAAACATTCATGTCAGCACTGCTAGTGACCCTATACTGGAGCTTGACTTGATCATCTCTTCCTTTAATTCTCACTGTCGTCTGCTGCCTTCTGCTAAGCTGAACCAGCTTCACCCATTATAGCAGTGAGAAGTGATGTTATCGTTGGTCCTTGCTGCTAGGCACTTTTGGATCACGTCATACATCTCACAGGTTCTTCCAACAAAACGAGCTCTGAGGAGTAGGGTTGGGATCCAGGAGAGACAGACACCAGCTTTGGGTGGCAAAATGTCATAAGATTGTCCTTGCAGATCTGGTGTAACCAGATCAACTAATAAACCTCTGGAATGCAGATGCTTTGGTTGATCTGGTCATACCAGAGAAACCATCTCTTGCAACCTGGATGCCAGGAGTTAAACCACATGGCTTGCCATGAGCAGCTGATACCAAAGACCACTGTTAGTTGTGTATAAATGTGACTGATGTTGTGCTGAATAATCACTGCGATCTTGTACGCTGTCCCCATCAACCCAGTTCCTGTAACCTTTTTAAGCATTTGTCACCATAATAATATTGACACATCAGTGCACCAGGGCAACAATATAAGGGATTGTAGCCATGGGTATCGGGCATTTTGCAAATCTTGGCACCATCAGTGTTGTGTAGAAAGCCATCATGAGTGTTATTAGAAGAAGATAAACACTGTTAGAGAGAGACTTGGGGCCCTGCAGTAGAAGCATCAAGCCAGAGTGAAGGAAAATTGTCAAATGCGAGGATGGTCAACATGAGCTAAGGTCCATCCTTTTCTATCTCACTGCCTCCAGCCTTCAGCCTGCCCCAGGAGAAGTCAAACACATCCCTCGCAAAGCCTGACAGCATTGCTATCGTGCTCCATCCAGCGTCTCACATCTGCTGGGGTGCTCTGCAGCCTCGCCAGGGCTCCTGCTCCACACTGAGTCTTGCTCTGAAAGCCAAGGCATTCACGAAAAGTGGCTGTAGATCACCCCAACATAGGTGATTGTAAGTTATTTAGAAGGTCTAGCTTGCAAATCAAATCAAGTCACAGAGATATTCTTCCGCAGGAACCAGGAGACAGAAAATGAGTTCATGTTAAAGACGAAGGGTGCCCGGCGTTCAGGGCTCATGTGAGTTCCTGGCTGCACCCCAGGCATGTGGGGTCACCTAAGGTAAGTCATCTGGGGCTCTGGTTCCCCAGCTGTAACACAGGGATAATACTTCTGTTCTCACCTCAGTTTGTCTTCTCTGTTTAGATTTCAAGCTCCTCAGGGCTGTGTCTTGCTACATGTATGTACAGTTCCTAGCTTAATAGAGTCATGATCCAAACTGAAGCCTCCAGGCGCTCCTGTATATTATATCATTACTAATTTCACAAGAGGTTGCAATCAAATTCCTTTATCGGGCAAAAATAAAATCCATGAAAAGAATAAAGCAAGCTATTAAAAACTGAGGAACATTTTTGCTGAAGTGGAAATAATGGTACTTTGTCCCAAAATGTATAAAATATGTATTGCAATTAAATTCTCTATTGGCAAATTGCTCTACAATTAAAAAACACAGAAGCTTGAGTGAGGCAATTAGAATAATAGTAGAGTGTTAATTATAGCTTGATGGATTCTGCATGCTGTCAGCAATTACCTTCCAAGTGTGCACTTCTGAACCGACTCCAAATCCACAAAAAGACACCGGCAGAATTAGAAATATCTTCCTTGTTGGCATGCCTTTGACATTTTAAATTTTGTTTTCATAAATACTTTTGTAAGCTATTTAATTAGACTTAATGAGGTTTGAGGAAGAAACATCCTCCATGCTGTACACAGGCTCCTCTCTAGCAAAGGCATAGACTTGGGTAGGAGGGAGAGCACGACCGTGAGAACAGTCTCCTTTCCTACCAACTGCCCTCACTGAATTATTTTCAGTGCACAGTGACCCTGTGCAAATGCGAGGCGATTCGGATCGGTTTCCAGGAGAGCTTCTTTCAGATATCTTTTTTAAAAAGGTTATCTAAGGCTTTTGGATCTCTCTCTCCATGGGAAACCCCGTGGCTGGCCTCTCGTCCTTGTCACAGGGCAGGGGAACGGCGGAGGGGATTTGGGGATGGGCATTGCGATGGCAGTCACACAGTGTGAGGTGGGAGTCCGGGTGAGATTAACTCAGCAGGATTTGAGGTCAGAGGCTGCATGAATAATTAAAAAAATATTAAAATTAATTATTAAAAGTAATTAAAAAGTTTGGGTGTCAAGCTTGAAAACTCTAAGAGAACCGAGCATTTTTTATTTTCATGATGCTTTCCCCACTAGGCAAGAGTAATCCGCTCCATAAAAGTGCCTTAAACTTTGGGTTTCCCATGTTGAAGAACTAAAGACGTATTTTTTAATTGGCTATGTATTTGTATAAGACTGCACTATCTTCTGTAATACATCTACCCTTCTTGCCTCAGGTTCTCTCCCCAGGGACAGGAGCTCTCGCTCTTAGTTTGCAAACAGCTTTCTAATAAATGAGAGGACTAAACCTTAGCCATTCTCCTCTTTTCTCCAGTTCTTGAAGGCTGAAATAAGACCCCAAGCCACAATAAAGTGATTTTTTTTAATTCCACCCCCCCACCCCTTGGTGTAACAAAAGCCTAAACCCCAAGTTTTACCTAGTGAAGCTCCTATCTATAAATAATGCCTATTGATTCTTCCTGGAAAGATTTAGGGCTGGCCCATGCCATATCTGCAGTGTCTGCGCTGAAGGGTGTGCCTGTCACCAGGGACCCAGGGCACGGCAGTGCGGGGCTGGGGGAGTGCAGGGGTCCCGGCTACACTGCTGAGGACACCGGCACCAGTGAGCATCACCCGGGCTGGGCACGCTGGGTGTTTGGTCTCCGGGAAGGTATGAGTCGGTCAGATGGGATGCCTGATAGTCCTGGTTGCCTGCCCCCATGCTGAGCGGGGAGAAGCCTTTGCAGAGATGGAGTTTTCTATTCATCGTTAATCTCTGCAATCTGATACGTACAAAGCTGTCCCAGAGGCCAAACAGTTGCTGTGCAGGTGGACTGTCAAGAGTACATAGGGAAGAACAGGGAAATGCTACGCCAGTAATAACTAACACTGCTTCTTGCAGTTTATGGTTGAGCTTTCGGGTGGGGACGCAGAAATCATAAACCCTTCATCCTGGAGCAAGATCAATAAACCATCAATAACTCCCCTATCAATAAACCCAGTTTCTACATTTCATACCATGTCATCTACCAAAGCTAAACCTTCCTCCCTCAGGATTTCCAGACTCCTTTCCCTTTTTCTGATTTCTCTTAGGTATGATTTTTGTACGCGTATTTTTTCAGCGGTGCACATTGTGCATAGCGATCCCAGAAGCCGAAGTAGGCAGGAAGCACAGGGGCTGTGGTATGTACCTCCCCACATTGCTCTCTGGTCCAGCAGATGACTCGGTTGCTGTCTGTGGCAGGCAGCTGGCCATGTAACCTAGAAGATCCCCGTGCATTATGTCAGATGGAATTAATTGCTCCATTGATGAATCTGTAGGAAATCTAGAAGAAAAGAAGGAGACTAGGCAGCAGAAGGGAAAAGCCTCATCCAGTGTGATAGCTTCCAAAAACGTGTCTCCTCTCACACCTTCCCTCACGTCATCGAAGTAGCATTTCATCATCGTGATCACTGACGCCGCGGTAGAGAAGGGTCTTGCAAGGTGTTTGCCCAGTTTTGGGTACACAGGCGGGAATACTGAAGCCGAGCCTTAAAAAGCCCCAACTCTTTGTCACTCTGAAGGGCTGGCCTGTCACCTCCATTCCTCTTCTGTCAGTTGATGATGACGCTTTGACATGGTTCTTCTCCCTGCTGCAGGTTCCCACACACAGGTATGGAGAGCAGACGTGACTTCATGCTCCTCACGAGACTCGGGGGGCTGCCAAAACTCTGAGTCCCACGTGGGGAAGAGACTCTTTAGGCTTTGACACCGGGCTTTTGCAGCCTGCAGGGAACCTGTGGGCCAGACCCGACTTGTTGGGTTGGGCTTACCAGCAAATTCGACATCACTCCTGGTTTCTGATTCAGCTGACCCGCGCTGTTCTCTATCTGCCACCAGTCCAGGTTTGCCGCCTTTCAGGAGGTGGCATGTTTGTACGTCTCTGAACAAACCTGAATGCAATTCCCCTCGTGCATGCTATTTTATATGAAGAGATACGCGGCTCTTGGAAGATGAGCAGCGTGATTAAAGCAGCCTGCGGTGCAGTGCCCCATCCTATTACAAAAAAGAAATACAGCTCCGTCCCCACGCTGGGGAGCAATCCGCAGCAGAAGAATGGAAATCTAATCCAAGGTACTGGAAACAGGATCGGGCTGCGATATGTGTTTCTCTCCCTAAAATATCGCACCTCCATCTCCCCGCGTCACTCCTGCTGCAAGGCTGCGCTGATGCACGGGGTTAAACTGCATTCCCACCCTCTGTGGGTGTGCTGAGCCCACTGAGGGCTTTCTCCCCCAAACGCTGTGCCAGCCACAGCCGAACTTGACCAAAGCCAGTTGGATGCTCTCGACTAAGCTCAGGAGCAGCCTCTAAATTCAGTCTTTGTAGCGTATCGATGCTCTCGGGGTAATTTTGCCCGTCATGTTCTCGCTGCAGCTACCTAATGAGTCGTGCTTCCACCCCTCCTGGGCTGTGTGCGCCCGTGTGTCTGGCGTGTGCTTGGCTTTCAAAAATAGGGGTAAATTTGGGAAGCGGAACCCACCGCTTAGGTTTGGTCTGAAACACGTGTGAATAATTAATCTGCTCTTACGACTGACTGGTGGCGGGACACGCGTGTCCCTCCGGGCTGTGGCCCCGCAGCCGCTTCGTGGCGTCTGGGGAAAGGGCACATCGGGAGGCGGGGGGGCCCCCAGGCCCTGGTCTTGCAGCAGATTGTCCACATCTACGGAAGGAAGATTTTTAAAACGCCTTCCCCGCGGCGGAGCGGGGAACGGGAAGGGTGAGCGCGGCCCCTTTAAGAGGGGCAGCGCGGGGGGGCGGAGGCCGCCCGCGTTCACACCTGGAGTGGGAAAGGGGGGCGGGGCCCGCCGCTCTGATTGACAGGCCGTCGGCATCAATGGGGCGCCGCGGCGCCGCGCCGGGGGGGCCTCCCGGCCAATGGCGACGCGCGCGGGCCCGCCGGAGGACGCCCGCCAGCCAATGGGCGGGCGCGCGGGGGGCGGCGCGGCTCATGTTGCGGTGTCGCCAACGTGGGTCCGCGGCGAGCGGCGCTCGGGCCGGGCGGGGAGCGGCGGGGTGGGCTGGGCTGGCGGGGGAGCGGCGGTCTCACCGGTCTCGGCCCCGCGGGAGCGCACTGAGGAGAGGGGCTGCCGGGCCGGAGCCTCCGGCGGGGGCGGCGCTCGGCGCCGCGGGGCGCAGGCCGCCCGCGCCGGGGCCGCTCCTGCCGCCTCCTCCCGCCTTGGACCTTCTCCGGTGCCGGATACAAAATGGCGGGCCGTCACGGGCGGGCGGCGGGGCGGCGGCGCTGCTGCTGCTGGGGCTGCTGGGCTCGGCCGCCGCCAGCTGCCCCGCCGGCTGCGCCTGCGGCGGGGAGCTGCTGAGCTGCGGCGGGCTGGCGCTGCCCGCCGTGCCCCGGGACCTGCCCCGCTGGCCGCGGCACGTGTGAGTACCGGGGGGCTCCGCCGCGCTGGGGAGGGGGCGCGCCGCGGGCGGGACCCGGGGGAAGGGGCCGGGGGCGAGGCGGGGGTTCGGGCAGCACCGCTCGGCCGGGGGCTGTGCGCCGGAAGCTGGGACTTTAAAAAAACCCCAAACTGAAAAAGAACCCTAAAGCTCCGTGGGGGTGTTTTTTATTTTTTTAAAGCGAGGTGGCCTCTCTCGCCTTGTAGGCGCTGAGCTGCGCGGTGCGGAACTTCTCTCGTGATCCGGTGTCTCCTCTGGTTCCCGCCCGGGGCGGGGATGGAGGCGGCGGGTGCGGTGCTGGTCCCGGGCGAGGGGAGCTCGGGGCCGGGCTGGCGCTGGCTCCCTGCGGGCGTCCCGGAGGGAAAAGAGCCAGGAGCGGCTCTGGTCTGTAACGATGGGATCCGCTGGGGATAACGGCCGGCTGGGGCTGCCCAGTCCTTATTAGGACATCATCCCATCCCGGCCCGGCCTGCTGCTCCGAACCGGGGCGCGCCCCAGCCCCGCGCCCTGCCCAGCATCGCACCCAGGTGCCCAAATATGGACCCCGGGGCCGGGGCTGCGCTCGCCCCTTCGACACCTCGAGCTGCCGACTGTTGGGGTGCGCAAGGCGGCGAGGCAGCGAGCGGGGGGTCGAAACGGAGTCGCGGGCCCTTGTGACGCTTTTGGGGTGTTTTAAGAGAAACCAGGTGGTGGTTTCCAATAAAAGCTGCGTGGCTGGCTGCCGTTCCCTCGGTTCTTGTCTGTCTATCAGAGTTATTACCCGGCAGTGTATCGTATGTCCTGGATGGCAGCTCAGCCTATAGCCCCGCACCTGGTGGCTAGTGCAGCCCTGGGGCTTTTCCTCCCCCCCCCCACACACACACCAAAGGGTGTTTTAAAGTGTTCGGCTACCTGCCCAAGCGCAGGACGGCGTGACTTCCATTTCCCATAAAGTGCAGCGGGTTTGCTCCACTTGTGTAGCTGCCGAGCGCTGCTGCTGTGACCTGGTAAGATGTGAAATACAGCATTGGACACGTGCAGCAGGGGAGATTCAGGGGGGGAAAGCGTGCTTGGCTTTGACAGCTCAATTAATTTGACAGCGACAGTGCAGGAGGACTGAGAGTATGTGTGTGTGCTCAAACTTGTAAAAAATCAGTGTCCTCGACTATTAGCTAATGTTGGGAAATGAGGATCTAGAAGGGAGAGGGGGAAGTGCCCCAGCTCTTCTGTTGCTGGGCCTTTTGGCTGTTTGAACAGATTCATAGATGATTGAATCTTGTAACAGATATTCCTCAGCTCTGCCGGGAGGGAGAACGGTCACTGAAGTGTTGCTGGAGATTGTCCAGCTCCTTGTTAAGAAGAATTATTGGAGGTTTGTCAGGTTCTCCTGGTATTATGCACTTTTGGCTGCAGAAATGCTTGTTTTACATGAAATTATCAGGCGTTGTACCAAGAGGAACGTGTGGCCTCTGCATTAAAGCCCTGACTCATCCTGTTCACCTGTTGCTGTGTGCTCCAAGGGATCCTTGCCTCAGCCTTGGGCACCTTTCAGGGCAAGTTTTCAGTCATCTCAGCATAATTCCAACATCCCCACGCGCCTCTTAAAAATAGGACAGTGTATCTTTGTTCATGCAGAGAAATGCATTAATAGCCTGGTCTGAACAAATTTATTGTTGTGTTTTTTCAGGAGAGCTAATACCCAGGAGTGTCTTTTTCATATGGAACAGATTTTTTGAGTGTCTTGAGTTCAGTTCAAATTTTATTGGTGAAGTAATAGCTTGTATAAATCCACTGCTACGGACTGTGGGCTGTTGATCTTTTAACCACTTAGACAGAGTACAGTTTGCAGTTTTGTAAATTCTAAACTAACCAAAGAATTAGCTGAAGTGGAAATTTGTGATGGGTTTCGTATCTAACAATGCAAAATTAGAGTTTTCTTCCTTCTCCATAACCAGGATAAAAAGCAGACACTTAAGACATCTTGTTTTTAAAGTAATATTGTTTCTAATCATTACAGATCAGTTATGGGGCACAAAGCTGAAGCATTTTTTTCCATGCTTGGTAGGATCATAAATGTGAATTTCTGGTGCAGAGAATCGTTCATTTTTAGTTGTTTAAAGTCCTCTATAAAAGCACCATGTGCTGGAGAAAAGTTATCTCTATGCAATTATCTCTGCTGCTTTTATTCTTTTTCCTACAGAAGGCAAATGTGAAGGCTTGCAGCAGCCTGGGGCTGATGCAGGAGCGCAGCCTGGGCGTGTGGGTCCCCGGCCATAAGCCGGGGTGAGACGGGTGCTGTCGGAGCTGTGCATCCCTCATCTCCCATCACTTTTGAACAGGCTGTGTCTCCCACCAAAGGTGTCTGCTTTGGTGATAAGCTCCGGCATGTTCAATTGCTAATAGGAGACAAGATAAATCCTGTTTTCAGTGCCTCTGTGGTGGCTGTGCTTTAACTTTGTTAAAGTGCTATTGAAAAATCCCTCCTTAGTAGTTTATCTCTTACTCCCAACGAGTGCTGCAAAGCTGAAGCAGTGCTTGGAGTCGGTTTTCAGTGTGTTTGGAGATAAAGCTTTTGTTTGCTGGGTTGGAAATGTGGCTCCGCACACTGGGGAGGCTTCTGGAACAGACTTAATTGCGGCGTGTATTTTGTCAACAGGACTATCAGTACTGAGGAAAAGCATTGGGATCTTTTGAAACTATTGTTATTTCTCTGTTGGCAGCGGAGTTTGGAGTTGTAATTTTTCTCCCTAGCTTTCAGAAGGCATAACTGATACGCAGAAGGGCTGGTGCACTGCAATTGCTCATGGTTAATGCAGTGTGGCACAGATTTTTTTTTTTTTTGTTCTTAAAAGCAACAGGCAACTCAATACTGCATGCCAGTCATGTAAGTGTGCAGGACTTGCTGGCTGAGCAGCCCTGCACAGGGCATGTTGCAACACTCTGGCATGACCCATACTGTCCTCGCAGGAGCTGCAGCACCCAGCCGCTGCGAGTTCTGCAGCTGTGGAAACCCCCTGGTCTGGGGGGAATGCCAGGAAAATCAAAACTGCTGAGCAGGACTCCTTTGTAGTGTCTCACTTCGAAGCTGCTGGAGATGCTTCGTGTCTTTTGGTTGTTTAAGTCTGAAGTTTATTTTTACATTTAGAGTGTAATAAGCCGCATAAACTTTAGGGCCAAGCTTATGTACAAAATGTCTTGTGCCCAGAAAAGCCAGGTGCGGGGCTCCAGTAATGTTGGTGACATGGCACATCCCCTGCATCATCTGTTTCTGTCTCTTCATGCATCTTATTTTTTTTTGAGGAGTGGTGGTAGGATGATTTCTTCCAGGCATAACGTATAAGTGTGTTTTTCTTCCTTTTTAGTGACAGTGCAATAGTATTTTGGGTACAAATTTTAGTGGTGAGAAGGCTTTGGAGCTGTGGATGTGCAGTTGGATAGCTAATTCATTGCTGGTATGGTCTGGAGGAATGAAAGCTTTTATTTTAAGCAGGGAGGCTCTGGGGTTTGGCTGTAGGGATAAGTTGCCCTGAGGCACCAGCTGCATGGATGCTGGCTGTTTGCATCATGCTGCTGCTCTCTGGAGGGAGCTGGGCAAAGCGTCGGGATGCTTTTGAAAATCCTGTGGGTGCCTGTCAATGGTTTTAGGGCCTGGAAGTGCATTTGAACTAGGAGTCGGGAGCAGACTCTTGCTGTGCTCAAGTGTATGCACACAAAAAGTCTTGTTGAAGGCAACAAAACTGGATGTTTGTGCTCAAAATTACCTACTAACTTAAATTTCTTGCTAAACTTGGGTTTTAATGTGCTTGGGGTCTTGTTGCTCTGCTCTTGCATGTTAAGGTAGCTTTTCTGCTTACTGGGTAGAGCAGAGAACTTGCTGTGCTCTTGCCTGTGCACGCGGTGCTCTCTGGAGGCGGACACTGGTTGCTCTGGGGTAACTTGTGCTCCTCTGCAGATGCTGGAGGAGAAGGCGGTGTGTGTGGGGACTCTCCTGCTGAGGGCGCCGGGAGTGGGGAGTGCTGTTGGCAGTTCCTCCCCTGCATGTCCCACCTCCAGCCCTGCTGAAATAATGGAACAAAGATTAAGTAATCGTCACCCTGGGCTTGCGGTGCCTGGCCCTGTGCAGCTGCAGTGCCCTCACCATGTGCTGGCTGCCCTGGGGGCTGCTGGGCTTGGGAGAGGGGGATGTGGATCTGTGCAGGTGGCTGGTCCCCCTCCTTCCTCCTGGGGCAAGGGACTGGAAACCCAAGGAAATTCTGCAAAGCCAGCGGGTCCCTCCTGTGTGGTGGTCTGGGGGAAGGCTTCATGCTCGAGTGGGACAGTGCTGGGCGCTGGTGGTGCTTGTGAAAGAAATCGTGCTCAGCTTGTATTGACATGCTTGGGTTTGGTGGCTCCTGGAGCACTGTCAGCAGGGGCCTTGCTCAGGGAAGGTCTCCAGCCCTGGGGCTGTGGGATGGCTCTGCACCCTGCGGGCTGGCAGATGCTGCTCTGGATCTCGGTGCTGGTGGGGTAACAGCAAAGCCTTTCTCTGCAGAGTGGTGCCTCTCTGGGCCTGCTGCTTATGCACAAATAAATACATGTGCTTGCAAATAAATCCACCCTTCCTGTGAACATGTGTCGGATTCACTGACCACCCTCAGCAGGCCATGGTATTTATTGGTGCTTACTGGAGAACAGCAGTTAATGGCAAGCCCTTTGCAACTGCTGTCTGATCTTCTTGTCTTAATCCTGACTGAGCCACAGCTGGGGCAGAATTTATCTCAATCAGACTAGGATTAGAAGTGCATGTAAGATTCATAATGAAGCCTGAATGGGATAAAATCCCCCCTAAGAGTCTTTCTGCTTCTTGCAGAAGCCCCTGGCTTCAAGTGAAAGGCTCTAGGACCCCCTCAGCCTCCTTCTGCATATGCCTCTCTCCTTTTGAGAAACTTCATGGCATTTAATCACTTCGAGGCTTTTCCTCTCTGCAGTGCCTGCAATTTGAAACGCAGGGGTCCCATACAAAAGGAGCAAGTGCTCAATGGACTGTGTTAATATTCAGTGCCATTTACAATGGGTGCAGTTTGAAAAGGGGAGAACGGATGGTCTGGGAGCTGGGGGAGGAGGAGCTGTGGAGGGAAAATTCCCAGGGCAGGGGAATGAGCATCTCAGTAGGCAGCCGAAAAAATGAACACACCATCAATTGTTCTCTAGGAAAATCAACCATTATTATGTGTTAGATTCAGCTTAATATTTTTTCTTTGCTTGTGCAAACTGCTCTGCAGTTCTGTGGATGTAAGGTTTGGGGGTGGCTGAGCCTTGCAGGAGTTTTTGCTTGGAGTTCAAGGGATAAAGGAACAAACGTGAGGCTGATTGCCTTTCCCCTTTGCTTGCTGGCATCAAGAGGCTAGAGGTGGTAAACTGATATGTTTGGGAGCCCAGACACTTGAACAAAGCACTTCAGGTACTTGAATGCTTCCTTGAGCATGAGTGAGACTTCCCTTCCCTGCTTAAAGTTAAATTGGTGCTGGAGTCTTGTCTCTGATGGGGATTTAGGCAGATGCAGAAGCGCTTTGAGATGGGGCTTTAGTTTATGTGAGCCCCATGTGGTGCAGGGGAGTCCCAAAGCACTGGAAGGATGCTCCCCAGTGTGCAGCATGAGCAGACTGTGCTGGAAGGGTTCAAGGAGGCTTTGTGCTGAGGCACTCTCCCAGGTGCTGGAGATATGCCATATGTATGTGTGCATACATATGTACATATACATACATGTGTGTATGCACCTGGGTTCATCAACATGTGCAGCTCCCACCAGCTCTCTGGGGCAGCTGAGAGGCCCTAGCCATGGCCAGGCAATGCTTGCCTCTGGTTTCTGGGTGTTTGGATTCCTTGAAGAGGGGTTAATGTTCTGTTTTGAAGTCTGAGTGGCTTCAAACCAGGCTGATGGCTCTCATTTCTCAGTAGCCAGCTCTGAGTCCCTGTCTTGTATGTCAGCCGCACCCAGAAACTCTCGATTAGGGCTGCAGGGCTTTTAATTGATCTTGTTGGCTGCCCTGCAAGACACCTCGGATTGAGTTAGCTCAGCTCATCAGCTTTTAACATAATCATTTTGTGCTTCTAACCTAATTGCCAAGTGTGACTCCCTTGTTTTGCAATGTGGAGCTGGGGTCATGTGGATGAATGGAGTAGAGATAATTTAGGCTAATACTGCTGGGAAGAGCCATCTGCAGAAAATCCAGGGTCTAAGTTCATCAGCTCTGAGTGACCAGGGCTGGGCAAGAATTAGCACCTTGTTCAGGGCAAGGGGAGTGATTAAATGTAGAGCATGGCTTTGAATAACAGTGAATAAACATAACCCCTCAGACTGGGTTGTGGTTTCATGCAAGCCTGGGAGGCTGGGTGCCTGCTGGCAGCTCTCCTGTGAGGTCCCTTGCTGGTTTTTAGTGGCATGTGATGGAAGGAGCAGCATGTGAGGCTGCAGGAAGAAACGAAGGGTGAATAAACCACCTTTCCTATTTCCTGGTATGTCCAGCTATTAAATGATGTACTAAGAAGTATTTTTTTCTGCTGTGCACAGGGGCCCGAGTCAAGGACCAGGGTGCCATTGTGCTAGGACGGAACATGAAATACGTATTGCTGTTGTAGCTGAGTCATCCATTAATAGTTAACCAAGTCCTGCGCTGCAGCCTGAGTCCTTCAACCCCAGCCTCTTCCAGCTGGGCCACAACATATGTAATATGTTATGCTCCCTCATATTTTCAGCACTCTGTCTCTCAAGCTGCAACCATATAATTTTGGAGAAGTCTAGAAGCAGGCCCTGCTATTTTGGGGGCACCTCTCAAGACCTGATGACGTGTTGCATCCAGTTCCAGGATCATAGTTCATTTATGTGTGGTTGCATTTTCAATTTGAGTGAGAATTGAAGGACAGGTCTCATTCTGTAGCCATCTGCCTAGTTTTTATTAATGTTAACCACGCTGGACGTGTAGGCAGGATGGTTGGTTATTTGCACTTGTCATGACAGTTTTGTAGTTTGCTGCAATGGCTTTGCATGGATTTCAGCAGGAAAAGGTATCAGAGACCCTTTACAGTTGAATAGCTTTACACAGAGCTACAGACTTATAAGTCGTGCTCCAGTGTCATGCACAAGTTGCACTTAAAAATGCATTAGCTGGCTAAAGCTTTGTTCTGGAGCTAAAGTTTTGTGTGCAAGAGAACTTGTCCTGGATTTTTTTGGGGAGGTGGGGCATAATAGTCTTGATAGCGCTGCTCATAATGAAGCAGTAAGTTTTGTTTGTTATTTTACTTTGCTGTCTTTTTTGGACCCCCTGGGGCAATCTTGTTAATTTTGGAAGGCTGCAGAGGTGCAATCTTAAATGGATTTCCTGTAAACCCTACTCCCCTATTACAAATGTTTCTCTTTTGTTGAAGGCATCTATTCTTGAGATAAATCCTTTCAGATTAGAAAACATATCCATAGAGTTCACTGGAAATTTGGGTGGGAAATCTTGAAATAAGATGCTTTTTTCCTAGACCACCTCCTCCAGTTGGCAGGCTTTTGCTCACTGCAGAAAGGCAGGACAAACCCTCAGGTGCACGAAGGGAATGAGCCATGCAAAATGCAGAGTCGGGGCTGTGCCAATTCCCCACACATAGGGATCCTCGCCACCCACAGGTCTCTCCCTGGTTGCCCAAAGCTTGTGCTTTTGGGATGGGCACCTGCCAGGATGGGACCCTGTTGTCTTTCATTGCTGTGAATGCTCCTCTGCCCTGGAGAGTTTACCATCAACACCAGCTACTAAAGAACCTCTCCAAATACTGCCCTGCGAGTTCGAAACACATTTTGTGTAGCTGGTGTAGACCAGGCTGTTTTGTAACTGCACTTAGTCTGTTTTACCCTGTTGTGCACCAATATAAACACAGGTTTTCTGTTATCTATTGTCTAGAAAATACTTCCAAAAAGTGACAGCTGGCCAGTGGGCTGATGCTTGCAGTGCGTGGTAGTGCTGGTGCTGTGTGATCTCCAGCACAGATGGGTACTGGGGTTGAAGGTGGTGAACTGGATGTGCCAGGGCTTGGTAGAAGATAATCAGATGGAGATGGCAGGTTTACTGGATGTTGTCCTCTCCTTACATTTAAGGATGTGATGCTGGAGGTGTCATGGGTGTGTAGGTGCCCTGTTGGGGCTTGCTATGGGTGATGTCCCTATAGGGGTGGGTGGTGGGAGACCTTGTGGATGGGGAGCTGCTGGTCTGTGAGTTGTATCACGGGTAATAAAACAGCTATTGTAGGAAACTGCCTGGCTGGAGGCCCTGTGAAAAATTGCCCCCTAAATGTGTTCCAGTTGTCCAAACACCCATGCCTCTCCTTCCTCCACTGTGTGCATGGGGGGGCTGGAGCTAGCACTCCACTGCCACTGCCTGGGGAGCAGCCCTGAGCAGCCTTTGCTCACTTTCTGCTGCATATCTGGCTGCAGTCCACCCAGGTTCAGGAGCTGTGAAAAAGCACCGATAGCTTTACATTAGCACAGACCTAAAAAATCTCCAGCAGTCTGGGGTGGCATGGGCTGTTCCTGCAGCAGCCTGGTCTGTGAGCAGGTAACTTGGCTCTTCCCCAGCATGAGGTGGTTGCTTTGTGTTGGAACTGGAAGGGGCATGGAGCCACAGGGCTGCTTTCTCTCTCATCAGGCTTTGCAGCCTGCATGGAACATGAGATGGGGAGTATGACAGGGATCTGTGCGTGGCCAGTGTCAACAGTGACCTCTCTCATTTGCAAAGGGTGAGGAGGTATCTCTTGATGATCTGGGTGGCACCTGGAAGCTCCCCACCCTCTTCCCCTTCTCTCATGCCTGATTACTTCATCACTCCTGCACCCGCCTGGTGATGGCATAGGCATGGGCACTGCAGAAGTACCAGGTGCTGCTGGTGTGGGGTGGTTGGCCGGTGCTTGTCTCCACTGCCTGTGGTCTGTCCTTGCTGGTGAGCCAGGAGATCATCCCGTGCTCTGTGTAACTTGCCATAAACTTTTGTCTCCTTCTGAACCAAGGGGCAGAGTCAGATCCACACTTCTGTTTAATTTGTTTTGGCAAAATGGGGAGACTTCTCCAGTTTTTAGGAGACTTAAACAACCTAATGAAGTTTTATATTGAAAGGTGTCCTAATACTTTTGACTCTTCCTTTGCTAAGCATATTTTTGTGCTGTTCCTATCTATGTTAGTCTTTAAACAGCTCTTCTTGTTCCTTTTTCCCCCTTAAACAAGTCATCTAAGTCAGAATACTTGGCTTTCAAACAGCTTTGGATTATTTCTGAACTAGGGCATGCATGCTGCATTAAATCAGTAAATAAGTGTATTTTTAGACATCTCTGATTTGGAAGCATTTGTGAGAGTTGTGCTGTCTTTATTGTTTCATATGTTTGTAAACCTCTTGTATATCCTCCTTCCCACTTTCCAACCTTTGTTATTGAGATGATCATGCAAAAGCTGTTGAGATCAATGAACTGGGGGTGTTTGGATGACTTGTTATGGAAGCAGATGAATGAACTTTACCTGTAATAGCAGGAGAAGTTGCTTGACTTTTGACTTCTTGGTGAGCTGAACCCCTTCCAGGAATGCTGGTTTTGTT
The DNA here is from genome assembly GCA_034008185.1 of Gorsachius magnificus. Taxonomy (NCBI): domain Eukaryota; kingdom Metazoa; phylum Chordata; class Aves; order Pelecaniformes; family Ardeidae; genus Gorsachius; species Gorsachius magnificus. Next base: position 7,234,900 of record CM067090.1, read on the forward strand.
CTTACCAACCTCACCAGCAGAGATGTGTACTGGTCTTTGAGTTATCTCTGTGGACAGGAAGTTGTACAGATCTGATGGGATGTGTTTGGCTTACACTGTCTACTTAAAACAGCAGTTGGCTTTGCTTCTCCCTGGTTTAACAGCCTCTCTGAGACAGGTGCTGCTTTTTATGCAGGTTTCCTGAAAAAGGAGGCTGTGCCATGCTAGCATGCCTGTGTCTGTTCTCCCCCAGAGCTTTTGATGCTGTTGGCAAACTTAAATTTGAGGCGTGAACTTAAATTGGAAATGCCTACCTCTCTTGTAGGCAGCAGGCTGGGGAGAGGGGCTGTTCCAGAATTCCCACCAAGGGAAGGGGAGCATGTGAGATTTAATCCTGTATGAGACATCAAAGAATCCCTGTGGGGGAGAGCAGTGCCATTAAACCACCCTTCCAAGAAAAGTGGATAATGGAGACCCAGCTGTGATATGTTTGGCAGAGGAGGTGGGTGAAGGAGGGGTTCAGAGTCTTGCTGGGATGATGCTGGCACCAGCTGATACCTGTAGGTAGGAGTGGAGGGTTTGGTGCTGGGTTATCCATGTGTTGTCCCTGTGAGCAGGGGATGCTGTGCAGGTGTTGCCCAAGTCCTGGCCTCTTTGGGGACCAGTGTGATCACTTCTCTGTACATAAAGCAGTGCCACCCATGCCATAGGGGAGTGTCTTGGCCAAAGTAGCAAGCCCTTGTAACTGCCATGGCTCCAGCTGGGAGTAGTTTTTGGTGACTCGTTGCTCCCCTCTTGGAGCAGAATTTCCAGGAAGAAGATGCTTTTGTGGCCTGATGAGTGTTGAGCAACTGGCTGTGGATGGGAAGCAGTGGTCCAGGGGGCCTGCATCTCCCTGCTCACAGCACTGGGGCAGCTGCCTGGGGCTCCTGCCTGCTCCGGCTGCTTGTGGGGCTTTATAGCAAGCATGGGGAGAGGGCAGTGCCACACAGCCAGGCAGCATCCTTGGGAGATGCCAAATCACAGCCCCAGCTGTTTACTACAGTCTCTCTCTCATGGTTTCTACCACTTGTCTCAAGTGCTACCACTTTGTGGTCTGCTTAACAAGAGCCTGATGAAGCTGTCCTTTCAGCTGGCAGGGATGCTGGTACTGTGCTGCATCCCTCTGCACATTTCCCAGGCTGTTCTCTTATTCAGATCTTGGAGCTTTCTCCAACACCAACCCTGTGTGCCCCTCTACCCACGCTGTCTCCAGGTGATGGTCCCTTTCAGCAGCCCTGTTTACTGCTGTTTACTTTGTTTGCTTCACCCTCCAGCTGCAGGTACTTGAGCCAGCTCAAGGGCAAGGTTTTCAAGCACCCTGTGTGCAAGTTGTAATGCCAGTGTGAGGCTTGCTGGGCAACAGGCTGTGTGTGATTAAAACATTTAGGTTTGTAAAATTTTTTTAAACAACACAAATCCACTTTTTCTGGGGGAGGAGGAGATGGCAGCTGCATACTTTTGGGGCTGTGTGCTAATTAATGTCACTTTTTGAGGCATGGCAAAGAGACGAGGAATTCAGCACAGACTTATGGGCCTGCACATGTGGAAACAAAATGGGGAAGTTTCCCTGTCCAACAATTTCCAATTGCTTCCTCTATGGTTTCCTGAGCAATTCTGACTGCCAGTTATAAAAGTCTGCCTTGCTGTTGCAGGATGCATCATCCCTCAAATCACCCTTTGGCCCACCAGCTCCCCAGGCTGCTCCATCCCCTCCCTTTGGGCTTCCTGTGCTGTTTGCAGCTGGTGGCAGGAAAATTTCCAACCCTGGGGAAGTTGGTTTCCTGCTGCTGCTGTGTGATAGACAATAACAGCAATGTTCCTTGTGGGACTGGGGTGGGATTGGGAGTGGATTGAAAATGTGCCTTGAAATGTTTTGGGGAGGTTATGGTCTGTTGCAGCTGCAGTGCCTTTTGATGGTTTTCCTGATTATTTTTTTTTTTGGTTTGAAATGCAGAATCCCTCTTGGCTTGTTTGGATGGTTTCAGAGCCACTCGCCCTGGAGAAGCAGAGCTGGTCCTTCTCCTGGTGTTCCCATGGTGCAGGGGAGAGGGTTGCATGATTCCCATTTAGACCAGGCTCTATGGAGAGCAAGGGCAGAGGACAAGCTATGCCCACCCTTGGTCTGCATTTGGCCTAGTGCTGTGACACTGGTGTCCCACAGCTGGGCAATCAGGAGGTGAAAGCATCCCTCCAGCACTCATCTTGTCGTGTCTGGTGGGACTCATCAAGGAGCAGCACAAATAAATGCCATGCTGATGCAGTGCTGGCGCAGAAGCTGGGCCTTGTTTCTGCTGCCACCAGCCAGACTCCTGGCTTGGGTAAGACTCCTTGGTGTGAAAATGGGCCTGCCATTCAAGCAGTGAAGATCCACCTGACCAAACATAAGTCTATAAATATTAGGCTTTATGGATAAGCTAGAGATCTGGGTTTCTTGATTTTGTGGAATGTAATGGATATTTCCAGAGGACAACTTGGTATTGTCCTGGGAGCTTTGTGAGCAGAAGACTAAGCGCATGCTTGCCCTTTGCTTGTGCATGGGGAGGCATTGGGAAATGGTTGGATTCTGTCTGGGGAGAAGAGACTCTGCCCAGAGCTCTTTCACAGCATGATGATCTCTGTAAAGGCCAAGAAAACTTGATCTGAAAGTCTGTTTTATTTATTCATTCACTCTTAATGCCAGCCCCCCTTTGAGGGGAGCACATGGAGGCCACCAGCCTTGCTAGGCATTCAGGCTGTCCCGGCATGGCTGTGTTCCTGTGATGGAAGTGCATATTTGGGGCCATACTTGAAATGCAGCAGAAAAAACTCTGAAGGAAGCATGGGTTGACTCCTGCATTTTTCATCTGGGGCAGACTTTAAAGTTTTCTGCAGCATTCAAGGGATTGGCTTGGTTTCCCTTTGCCCACACATCAGCATTCCTGAACAAAGCAGCCTCAAGATTTGTGGAGCAGATTCTTGAAATTCTGCAAATGTTTTGAGCCAGAAGATGTTTCTCTAAACTGCCTGACCTAACAAAAAGAGTTGGTAGGACTTGGGCATGGCTTGGGGAAAATGAGCAAGGCATTTTTATCCCTCTTTAAATGAACATCATTCCAATCAAAACCACTGTCCCCGGTCTTGGGAGCTGTTGCTCTCTGCCACCTTGTTGCTGTTAAACCGCAGCTGTGCTTAGTTGAACAAACCAGATAAAGATGATTTGCATTTTACAAATGAGGTTTTTTTCCCCCTGCTCTCACTGATTGCCCAGTGAACCTAGCGATGTCACTTCAGGCTAGGTCTGAAAAGGAGTTTGGCTACCTGAACGTGAACTTGGGTGAAAGGGAAGCATGGGTGTATGGCAGCTCCTGTACCTGCAGGCACTGCAAACCAGTGCTCAAACCCTGCTTAAAGCCTCCTGGGGATGTTCTGAGCATGTTTAGAGGTGATTCAGTCTTGTAGTCACCAGCACTCCACAGTCTACGCTCCAACACCCATGTGCTGTTTTCCTGGTCTGTCTTGGATGCTCCAAACATACATCCATAGTGAGTTTTTGTGGAAGAGCTCAGTGGGAGCTGCTGCTTTTGCCCAGAAGTATAAACATGGAAGTGCTGCCCTTTCCCTCGGGCTGGGTGGCCAGCAATTGAATTTTGAACGGGGAATGTGATGGCAAGCTTTGCTTGCTGCCTTCCTGTTCTTGTTTAACAGAGCTGTTGCTGGAGTTGGGGTTTAGGCATTAGATGTTTCTTCCCATGAGTGTTTTATTACAGGCATGAGTGACCAGGAAGGGGACACAGGGTGTCCCATTGGCAGAGGCAGCTGTGGAGAGGTGTTGGGAGACAGGGAGGCTCTTGTGTCTGGGACCATTGACCCATGTATCTCATAATCCTGTTTCTGGAGGTGAAAGCAGCAACCCCAGCGTAGACCTGTTGTTATTTTGACCCAAATACGCATTTTGGTTTGGGTCTTTTCTTTTTGCTAGCACCTTCCTGGTGCGCTGGGGGATTGTGGTATTAACATTTTTCTCTTCAGAGAAGAGGTTTGACTTGGACCAAAATTGCTGATTGATTCCCTTTTTTGCCCTCTCCCCTCTTCCTGTTGAAGTCAAGAACCACTTCAAAGGCTCAGATGTGTTAGTGCCAGATACCACGCAGTTATTGTTAGAGGAATCTGAAATATAATTGGAAACAAACCTTTGTTCAGCCAAGCATATCTGGCTGTAGGCTTTCACTCCCAACAGCAATGGGTGCTCAGCCTCTTCTGCTAGATTCGGTGTCTACACACTTGTCATGGCAGATGAATTGTCCATGAATTCTCTTACATCTGGTAAATGTTTGCAAAATCTGGAAAGTGCGTTTTTTAAAAAGTCTTTTTATTCCTACCTAGGAACCCACACTGATGCTTAAGTTACTAGCATATCTGTGGAATTGCTTGCAGTAATAAAATGCATCAAATGGGTCTTGGCAGGCTAATATCAATAGAGATGCTGCAAATCCAGGTTCCTCTGCTTGGCAAGCACAGAGTTGTCCCACTTCCTTTTAAGACTTGTCTTTTTTGTGGGGTATAGGATATTGTTTGACACATGGAGAACATTTGTAAAAGCATGGATAAGATAATGCCAGCATTTATTTTGGTGTTATTTGGTGTGGAAGCAGAGGTTGGTGTAGGAGGGTTGTGATCCAGCTCCGTTGGTTCTCTTAGTGAAGTCTGTGAGGCTGGAGGCTTCCGAAGGAGCCCAGTGGACTTCAGGTGCTTTGCATGTAGCAGCCCTCGCTTGCCTGATGCTGAGCATAAGCTGTTGGTGAATGTACTCTCATGGGGTGTGAAAACATGGTATGTGGTTGTGAAGATTTGCAGTGTATTTTAGGTTCCTGATTATTGTTAGCTGTTTTCAATATATAACTTAGGAGAGTGCACCAGGTCTGTCTTGGATCAGAATTTGGACTGCTGTGCATGTCAACCCATGGTATCACCCTGGGACTCGGATGTCACCCCATGCTCCATGTTGTGCACGTGTTTTGTGTGACTCTGTGGGCATCGCTTGGTCCCTCCTTGCTGCGGGTACGTGTGTTAGACCCTCCCTAGTGCTGGGGCAATGGTCTACCAAAGTCCGAGAGCTGCTAAACCCATTAGTACAGCTGAGAGCGGGGAAGCAGAGCAGGGTGCAGTGAGCTGGCTTCCTTGTGGGGGTTTCTTTTGTAGCCTAACTTGGAGAAATGGGTCCGTATGAAATGTAATAGGTCCCTTAGCTGTGTGATGGTTGCTGAATTTGATATTTCTTTTCCTTTTAATTTGCCTCCCCTACCAAAAGCACTAGCCTCGTTGCATATGGCTGCCTGTCTGTTGTTTATTATCTCTGTTACGCTGTGGTTAGTGCTCACACATGATATTTCTTTGGTTTCAGTACAGACTGAGCGGGTTGTCTGCCACTGGGTCCAAAAAATGTAAACTATTTATAAATGAAAAATACTCTCCAGTTTTGAAGTGCTGTGTTGTTCCCCTCTCCCTCCAACATGTGCACATTTGGCTGATCTCGTGTAATCCCACTGATGTAAATCCAGATTTCTAATAATTTATGGGACTGGGGGCCGCCTGGAGAAATTCTGATGTGACCTTGTGCTCAGGGGGAAGAACACAAAGCAATAGTGATAGAAAGTAATGGAAAAATGCTACTTGGCTGCATTGTGTTCAGTGCAGATACAGGCCCAAACTCAGATAAACGTTTCTTCAGAGTTCAGGGATTCTTGATTTTTAGTTTTTCCAGTTGGGCTCATCTCCATCATAAGCAAGTCTTGAAAAATCGGGACAAACTTATTAATGTGGCTTAAAATGACCCAAAACAACTAGAGTGCTTTTTTAATACTTCTGACAATTAAACTGTTTGTTCTCTTTCAAGCATGTGCTTAGTTTTATATTGAACTAACAACCTATGTTTAGTCTCCCAGGGAAGAAAAGTAAGATGGGATTTAATAATATATTAAGGGAAGTTTTCTGTGCCTGTTTGGAAAGCAGGGCAGGAGGTGATGCTGGGTGAGCCTGGAGGAGACTGGCTAGACCAGAGGCTGAAGTGGTCAAGTCCAGGAGAAGAGGAGGCTGTGAAGTAAATATGGGGTGTTTAATTGAAAAACTCATTAGCCCACAGCTGGCTTGCTTTTGTAAAGAAAACAACAGGGGATTTGGGATGAGGGTTGCATGCTGGCCTAGGAGTGATGGAGCTGGGGTGCGAGGAGCAGAGCTGTTCAGAAACTACCCCCAAACAAGCAGAAATTATTTTGGTGACATGGTTTTCCATGCCACTGCAGTGACAGTAAATGTGGCAAGGCTGTCCTGCTTCCTGCTCAAATCCAGCAGATCAGAGGATAGCTGAAAGAATAGGTGGGACTTTTTGGGGGGATTGTGCACAGCATCCCAGCTAGCAATCATTCCAACAAAAATGGTGGAACCCTTCTCATCTCCAGTGCATTTAAGCAGCCTTTGCCATGTAGCTGTGATTAGTCAGTCTGTAAATTGTGCAAAAATTTAGTGTAACTGGTGCATAAAGGAGTAAAGCATAATGAGTTGGTTCAGTACTGCTTCCAAGTTTTCTCTGGACACTGTTTGCATTGATGGTGATAATCCCTTGTTCTGTAAAACCCAATTGGTAGGAATATAGGGTTTGGGCTTTTTAATTTTGAGTGTTTAGGAGCACCTAAACACATTTGCACTTCTGTCCCCCACAAGACCGCACTTGCTGGAGAAGGCTGTTACAGCCTAGCTGGGACTGTGGAATAAAGCCTTTAATGTACTGATTGCATATTAATGAACAGCCAAGCAGGCAGGACTGTGCCAGAAAGCAGTGAGTGAGAAAGCCAACAATATCAGCCCGAACGTTGCACTCTGGAAAGTGTGAAGTGATGTTGGTGAAAGGAGTTTATTGCACAAGTGGAACACTGCGGTCCTCTTTGATGCCCAAATTTCTGTGCTAGTAAATGGAGGAAGAATAATTGGCCGGTGGGTTCCCATTAACCCATTCTGCACCCTTTGAAATGCTCCCTGTTCTCAAGTGTGTGTTGGTGGTATGGGTGCTCGCTCCCAAGTGTTTGGCGTGCTGTGGCTGCCCTATGAAGCTGCAATACCTCTCGGAGTGTGTGGAGTTACTGTCCACATCTGGTTTGTATCACCTTCCGTGGGTTTTATTGCAAGCTGTAGTGCTCTGTCTGCGCCCTTCTCCTTGCCCAGTTCTGTCCCGCAGCACTGGGCAGGCAAAATCCCAGCCTGGAAAAAGCTACAAAATGGGCTGCAGTATGAATTAATATAATGGCTACTGATAGCAGTGTGCTTTTTCTGGTATTTGGCAGAAATTGGATATTTTGGCTCTTGCCTCTTCATTAGCCAGGCTTCTTAATCCTGAGCTCATTACCAAGTCCCTGGCATGTGTGGCTTTTTTTTTAAGGGCTCCCTGCCTGCTTGGAAAGGGGAGGTTGGTCCCTGCCAGTGTCCCACAGGGGCTTCACCGTGGAGCCTGAGACGTGTTGTGGGTGAGTGCCAGTGGTGGCATGTCCCCACGGAGTGGTCGGGGATGGATGGGCAGTTGTGTGCAGTGATTTGTCAATCGTCTTGATTATATCTTTCTGCTCCACAGCTCCTTCCAGGAATGCACAGTATTTGGTGCAGGGGTTTGTGTCCGCTCTGCAGGCGGGGACTCTTCCATCATTGGGAGTATTCAAGATGATCTCGCAAACTTTTTTAAAAAAATTTTTTTAATTGGCCTTGGGCCAGTTTTTGCTTGTCTGTGATGCATAAAGTGGGTTTGAAAAAATGTTGTTGTTTCTCCCTCTCCCCCCATTTTAAACATTTCAGGAATGTCAAGTCTTGTCAGCCTTGGCTTTGCTGGGAAGAAAAAAAAAAAATCCCTCGAGGAGATGGGGATGTGTTTTTTTTATGTGATCTCAAAACCCTGAGGGAAGGTACAGGAGGGAGGGAAAGAGCAGGTCGTTAACAAAAGCTTCCTTTATCCCAAATGTTAACGAGGCATTGCCATTAAATAGCAGCAACCACACAAAAATTCACCCAACCTGACTTGGTTCTCTGACATTCGGCCCCTGGGTTTATCTCATGCTCTCACTTTGCTGGTTCCCTGCTATGGCCCTTGTAGTGTTTTCCAAGGCGGATAAACCCCAAATTTGTAACATAAACCTGTTTGGAAATACGGACAGATTAAGAGGAGACTTTTCATCAGGCTTTGCTGTCGCAGTAATCGCCAGTAATGTGTGTGGAAAGGGGCAGATGAAGTCTGGTTTGATGAGGATTTCTGTCTCCAGGGCTGACGAACATTTTAATTGACTTCTGCAGAGTTTTCCTGTTAACTCTGCATCGTGTTTTAGTATGGCCCTCCTGGCTGTCCCTGGTGTATTTTGGGAGCATGCAGGGCTGCCTGTGTATGGTGGCACTGGGCCCAGGTGATCCCAAGCCAGGGATGAAGGCTGTGTCAGCTGTGGCTCCTCTCCCTCCCCTGCTTGCCCCTGGCTCCGCAGCCCAACAGGAGCTTGCTCACCCTTCCCACCCCTCTAGTCTCATCTCTGTTTTAAACTATTTGGGATGAGGACGCGTGTTTGCAGCTTTGTCTTCCTTAGGAGTAAGGCTACAAACAAGCTGTGTCCCCCCCTCCTCGTTTTTGCATGATAAATGGAGAGATGTGATGGCTTTGATGCATTTATCCTCCTGTAGTGGAGCAGTGGGAGAAATGCTCGGGGTTTCACGGAGCCCCTCCTGTTTTCCAGGATGCTCTTCATGGAAGGCTGGAGTGTGGAACCCTGTTCCTAAGCTGCTTTCTTGCTTCTCCTGGTGTGACAGGGTTGGTGTGCCCTGTCACCACTGCCAGCCCCCCTCCCGGTCACTTCTGGGGGGCTGTTGGAACTGGTGGGGACTGTGCCGAGCTCCCAAAGCTGGGAGTTACACCTCAACCCCATGCCTGCTGCCTGGCTGGACTTTGGAGCTGAGCTCTGGACCCAGGGGGGAACCCCAAAGAAGGAGGAAATGTTTGCTTAATTCCTGACGTAGTGTAAGGTTCAGAGCGAGCAGATTGTGAAATGGTGTGGAGTGGGGAAGTGCTTTGCCCATGGCTCGCAGATAACATGTGCGGAACAGGCAGTGGCTGGGGGGAGGGCGATGGGGTTTATTTGTTTGTGCAGTTTGTTTTTAATTTAAATAACCTTTATAATCCCCCCCTCCAAATAGTAAGTGATTCCTTATTTATAAAGGCCTCCCCTTATTATTTAGCCTGAAATACAGGCTGTGCTCCAACTTTTATGATCAGGATTAATTTTTTTTAATGGGGGCAGGCAGGGGGAGTGGGCAGTGTGAGCCCCCCTCTGTTTGCGTTTCCTCTGCTGTTGTGGGGCTTTGGCTTCTCCCCACACATACCCTGGCCCCGGGGCCAGCTGCCTCCTGCCCTTGTGGCTCTGCTGCTATAAATTAGGCAGCAATGTGTTCCCAGCTGGAGCGGGGCTGGGTAATTGCTCTGGGCAGGTTTATGGTGGGGAGGTGTGAAGTGCCTGCTGTCTGTCTGCCCCCTGTGGAAGTGGGTCTGCAGGTGGGCTGGAAGTGAGCAGCCCTGGAGGGCGGTGTGGGAGGATATTTCCTTGCTGTGGGGAAAGGGGAGCTGGTTAGGGAGAAAGCAGTGGTGTTATCCATCCCTGAAAGGATGCAAGTCGTGAGGTGTGGGGCTCTGAGAGCACTCAATGGGTGCTTGGAGAAGCACATGGGGATGTCAGTGTGCATCTTAGAGTTTCAGGCTGTGCGTTTTCCTTAGTGAGGAGGGGGGGAAGGTGAAAAAGGAGCCATTTCCAGACTTCTCATAAATATCACAGGGATTTTGCAGCAAAGCACAGAGACTGTTGAAGCTGGTTGGGCATACCAGAAACTTTATGAAATAGTTGGATTTGATCAACACTTAATCACACTCAGACTTCTTGGCTCAGTCTTGCTCACCCTTTCCCCTGTCCCAGAGGAGGTGGTGGGTGCAGCAGTCAGCCTTGTGCCCCTGCTGCTGTCTGCATGTGTCTGTCAGATGGGCTGATGGCACATGAGAGCATCTGCAAATGCCCAGGGTAAGATTTGGTAGGCATTTAGCATGCTCTTGCCATAATGAGAAAGCAGTTGGGCTGTACCAAGTTGCTGATGCCCCTTTAGGTGTGCAGGTCAGTAAGTGAAATGCTTGCTGCCCTCCCCCAGGGAGGTGTGGAGGGCTTGCTTTTGTGGGCAGCCTGACGCAGCTTTTCTGAAGTGGCTCATTAATCTGCTGTTTAACAGGCAAGGGTGACTTCTGGTAGATTTTATTTGATGCTATCCCACCCATTGCTGTTGCACACATAGGCTGCAAGCAGCTGCATCCTTACCTGCTGCTCTGTTGGCCAAATTTGCCTGTCAGAGCCCCAGGGGATGAGTGTAGGGCAGGGGCAGGTGAATGGCAGGAGAGTGGATTCACTGAGGGCTATGCCCTTAACTTTAATTGCCAATAAGAGTATTTTGGGTGTATGCCTTCCTAAAACCTCTTGCTAATGCATCCTGTTTGTTCTTGTGCAAATGGCTTCCCTGCTCCTGGCTGTCCAGGCTTATGGTGTTTCCTAAGGACCTTTTTCTCCTTGGGTTTAGAGGAGCTCTGTCTCTGCAGGCACACAGGCACATGTTTTTCTTCACCCAAGTCCTTCCCAGCCCAGAGTTGCACTGCTTGTGCATTACCCTGTGGGCCAGCATCCAATTCAAAGCACAGGAGAGAGATAGCTTTGATTCTTTGCTGAAAACCAGCTTGCTTTTTCCCTAGCAGAACTAAGCAGAAAACTTCAGACACAGGTAGGAGTTTCCAATTAATTTCATGAAGTGATTAGTAAATAGGAATGGAACATTTTCAGCAGCAGCAACTTTTTAAAAAAGTTTGCTTACAAGCAGTTTATTGATCTAGCAAATAGGTGGATAACACAAGCCTGGAGGTGTGTGGTAGTTAATGTGTAACCATTAAACAGACTTATTTGGGCGCATAGCAATTAAAGCTTAAACCTGTGGAGAGTGTTTTTATGTGGAGTAAAATGAGAACCTTTATCCCGGAGAAGGTGTTCATGGAAAAGGTACAGTTTATGTAAGTGTATTCATGTGACTTGACGTAAGTGTGGGGCTGCAGGGGGGGAAAAAAGCTACTAGAGCTAATTCCCGAAGCCTGATTGCAGGGTTGCTGTGTATTGGCTTTCCTCCCAGTGGCCAATTTGGTATATTGAGATCAGTGTCATTCTGGGGGGGGTATTTTATTGTGAGCCTCCTGAACAGAAGGTTATGCCCTTGCTCTAGACAGATTATTTTTTGGTTCTTGCCCCTATGTGTGTGTGTGTGTCTTGGGGCAACTTTGGTTGTGTCAAACTTGCTGGGAAAAAAAACCCCAACCCATAAAATGGTTTCCTGCTGGCTAACCTGATCAAGCAGTAAACATGTCCCATAGCTCTTGAGAAACTTTGTCCTGGTTAAAGCAATTGCATAGGAACACAAGCTTTGTGGAAAAGCCTTGTTTTCTTTTCCTTGCCTTTTTCTTCCCCATGTAGTGTATTTCATGGAAAGCAAAGGCTGAATGAGATGTTGGGGATTCAGTAGATGGAGTACATATGTAAGCTGTAGCTTCTTATTTTTGACTAAAAGAAATGAAGGCTGAAAACCAGGATTGTTTCAGGTCTTCGCACCAACACCTTCTCCACACCGGAGCGTGTGGATGGTAGGGGGGAAAGGATGGAGGGCAGCCTGGCTTGGTTTGTGCAATTGTGATTGCAGGGCTCTAGGTAAATATTGACACCAGATTTTTTTGGCTGACCTGCTGTTCCTCAGGTGCCTTGGGAGTAAAAGATCCTTCACTGGTGCTTGCTGTTGCATGAAGGAGGCCCTCCTGCGATGGTGGAGGTGATGAGTAAAGGGGGAAAAGCTCAGCAAGGGGGGTGGAGCTGAGAAAGATGATGCTAAAGGAGGTTTTGCCCAGAAATACTGTGACATTGCATGAAGAGGTCTCTAACAAAGAGATGGATGGCCTGACACAGCAGAGAGAGATGGGACACCTTGGTCTGTCTGCACTACCAGTCTGGCACAGGTCTGGATGCATGGGATCTGCTCTGTTCTTTGCGCTGCTGAACAACTGTTACTTCACATCTTTGAAAAACAAAACAAAACCCAACTGCCAGCCACAGAAAGGGAAAACTGTAAAATTCTGTTCTCCATCAGCAGTTGGCTGCCTGGGCTTTGCGCCACGGCAAGGGTGTTTTGCTGAGCATGTGTGAGAGAACCTGCTCTCTCTGCTGCATTTCTAGAGAATACACCAGAGGGTTGTTAACATCAGCCAGATACCTCTGTAGTAGGGCTTTGTAGCATAGTCTGGACAAAAGGTTAAATTGGGCAGTCATTTCTGCAGTGTTATTTCCTATACAGCACTCTGGAGAAAGTTCAGCATCACTCAGTTAACTTTTTCAGAGCCATTTCCTGTAGGTTTTGTTAGAGAAAAGCTAGATTATGTGTTTCCAGTTGCAGTGGAGTTATTTTCCCCTATAAAATGCACTACAATTTATTTTTACACAATTTTCATTGGTTTGCAAAAGGCTTGGGGGGGAGCCTGTGTGTTTGGAAGATTTGGAAAGGTTTTTTTTATTTCATACCTCGCTGGCTGTGACAAATTGAGGAAAATCTGTTTTTTAATGTGGCGTTGCTGTAGTGGAGCCAGGCTTGGAATACAGAATCTACATTAGTGTGTGCTCCCATGCTGCTGTGAGTCGGGTGGCCTGTCTAGCCCAGGGTCTGCTTCTGGCAGTGCCTGGTTTTAGGAAGGACTGAGAAAACAGTGTAGCCAACAGCCAGGTTGTGGCCTGCCCGGAGGAGCAGCAGTGTCTCCCCTTGGTGGCTTCACAAATGTGGTAGTGAGCTGCATGGGTGTTTCTTTTCTGTGGTCTTTCAGCCATATGATGTGCTCTTACTATCCAGTTGCCTCAGATTTGTCCTCTTTCATGTCTCCCATGCCCCCCCCCTGCCAAGGGGGTGCCTTGGGTTCTCTATCATGGTTCATCTTGGGATTTTTTTCATCTTCTGCATGTGAAGTGCTGCACTTTTTCCTGTTGCTGTCTATGCTTAAAGCAGCAATGCTTTCCATGAGCCTTAAGAATTCTTTTTGATTTCCATGGAACAGTAACATTTCTTCTCCTAAATATCTTCATAGAGATTAATTTATCTACTCTCAAAAGGACATGGTTTGAATTCTCCAAGAGGTGAACACACCTGTGGCCCTCCCCATGCAATAGCAAACCTTGGGAACACCTTCTGCATTAATGCTTTTCAAATAATTGCTTTTTGGAGCGCGAGGCATTGGTGCAAAGCCAAGGTGCCTTTTGCCCCGTGAGAGGTGCTGTGCAAGTAGTGAATGGTGAGCTCCTTGGCATGGTGCCCAGGCTTGCAAGGACCACTCGGAAGAGCGGAAGGGTATTTCTGTTCTTGGCCTAATTGTAGTGTTAGCTTTTCTATTTTCAGTGCAGCCAGGCGGCCACCCACATGGAGCTTTGCTATGGAACTTAATTTTCGAGTCCATCAGGCACTTTTCAGATGGCGTCTACTTTGGGCTATACTTGAGTGGGATGGGTTTGAAGCAAGAGGGAAGGATCTGGCTGCCTTTTAGTGTCTTTCTGCAGAAGTTGGATGCAGCCTTCATTCAGATGAAGGGGTTCCCTGTGCATGAAGCCCAGACTGGAGCCTCCACTGGCATATACGCACCTTCTGGTGGACAGAAACTAAGATAGCTATAGCAAAAAAAAAATCTGATTTCAAATGCCAAGTGGAGCAGTGTAATTCCAGTAATAATAGTTAAAAGAAGAAGAAATGAGTTTATCCAAATACCTTCTGAATCCAGCAGTTCTGCAAGAGATTGGGTCCTTAATTGCTTCCTGTAACAAAAGAATAAGGAAATGTTCCCCTTCCCATGCCTCTAACCCTCTACAACATGGAAAGGATAAAAATCTATAGAAGAGAAAGTTTGTTCCTTGATTCAACCTTAATAACATCTGCCCTCCCTTTGAATTAGCTGCGATGCTTTTAGCTGAGAAATTGCACAAATCTGAGGGAGCTCATTGAATAATAAATCAAGGCATCCATCCAGCAAAGTACATCATAGCCCTTTGAAGTAGATGAAAAAATACCTTGATCTGAAGGTGAAACGTGTGCTCAGCTTTGGTGCCTGACTGATGCTAATGCAGGGTTTGAGCTTAGCTCAAGTGCTGAGAGCAGGAGCGAGTGTGGGCTCATCTGGCTGTTTCACCTTTGCTCTGCCCTGGGCAAATGGGGCTCTGGCATCCTGAAAGGTTCACCCACTGGAAATAGGGGCTGTCTTTTAATCCTGGGAAGTCCTGAGATACTGGACTTAAGAAGAGCGAGCTCATCTGAAGAACTTTCTAAAACTTTATTGCCTATAACTTTTCTTCTTTCTGAGTCTTTCTGCAGTTTGAGTTGCACTAATAAAGAAATCTGGCTTTGTAAGTGGAAGGAGTTGAAAAATAGCACCGATAAAAAAACTGTAAAGCTCTCAAACATTTTTAAAATAGTGCTTCTGTAGAAGATGTGGCATTATATGCTGGGGCAGAGTGTAATAAAGATTTTTACTAGTGCTCTTCACAACTCAGTCATAAGCTGTACAGCTCTCCCAAACTCTCCTGGTGAAGGTATACTACCTGTATACACCACTACAGATATATTGCCTCATGCATGTATAGATGTGTACATGTTTATATGTTTGTAGGTGCATATGTGTCTAAATTCACATAGTGAAACAGTCATGTACATGTGCAAGCTATTTAAGCAGGAATATATGCTTATTTTTGGCATTCTGCTGTATATAAGGAATGTGAAGACTGGTATGTAATGGAAAACAGCAATAGATTTAACCCTCCCCTTGACTTCTTTGTGGCCTCCTTTGGGCAGACACTTGAGCACCAGCTTCATTTGCTTTGAAATCCTTGCAGGTGTCCTGCTCTAAACACCCAATAGAGGAGTTATGCCAACAAAGTGTGAATGCTTGTTCTGATTGATGGCCCTGCTCTTAACATTGAGATGGGAATATAGCTTTCTATAGCACATTGTAAAATAAAGAGCATCTTCTGGAGGAATGTCATATTCTTGGTCGTATTTATTGTGATTACAGTGGGTGCTTACACATAGAATCAATGTAAGGGAAGTGTCTCAGGTCAAACAGTGACTGGCTTTCTGCTGGCAGGAGCTGTGCTGTGGACCACCATTGGGGAGCTCCTGCATCACACCATTGCCTCCATGACCTGCTGCTTCACCCTCTTGCTAGCCAAAGGTGGTAACACAGCTGCCTGCCACCAAGTGCTATAGTTTGTGATAAGCTGAGGGTAGAGGAAGCCATCTCTGCTGTTTTCTGGCCATGTGCAGAGAAAGAAGTTTATGGAGGAAAATAGCTCTGCTTAGGACCTAAAATATTGAGTAAATTAACTTGAAAATCTCTTCTGGCTTTTCATTGTCGAGTGAAAGATAATCTCATGGTAGATTTATTTGCCTTGTTTTGCAGCAAATGCATTATATATAGCTTGGCTTTTATTTCTCTCGATCTAGGTGGAAATGGCTTCTTTTAAATGCAGCATTTCCCTCTTGAAGGTCAATTAAAACAGGTTGGAGGTCAGATAAAATAAAAGGGACAGAACATTTGCTTCTTGGTGTATCTATTTCTGTAATGTTATCAGTGCATGTGGTTTCATTTCTAGCATTTTGTTCCAGGGCTTCCTCTAAGACTGAACAAAGTGAGTCAGTTGGATGCAGTACAGTTTCCAATTTGGGGTTAGAAATCCATTAAATTGCTCAGTGCTTTATTGGCAATACAGAATTGCTTGGAATGAAAGTGCATTATCATTGGACATTGATTACTCAAAAGGGGAGAGGGTAGATGCCTGTGTAAACCACACACCTTCAGCCAGGATGGCCAGCTTAAGCTTTTTTAGCTTAAAATGTGCATGTTTTGCCCTTAAAATGCTGTTCTTCTATTACAGAGAACTATCTTTATGGAGAGCTGTCTGCCATGTGTTTTTTCATACCTCCAGGGGATTAGAGCTGGCCCTGCAATGTTCAGTGCTGCCAGCCGGTGGCTGCCCCATAGGTAACTGATCCTTTAGCTGGTGCTTTGAGGTTATAGACATCGTTCCTTTCCATGTGCAAAATCTTTGGATTTGGTCAACCTCTTGATTTCAGCCTGTGGCTCTGAAAAGTGCGGGGGATGTCCTTGCTTGGGTGGATTTTAAACTGAGCAAGTTTATGGTGGGCATAGCAAAGAGTCCAGTGTTGTAATCCCCCTCGGACTGCTGCTAGGGTCAGAAAGGGATTTATTTTCACTGTAGCAAGCTGCAGAGTTGTCTGGGTGTGTTGTGAGACTGAGGTTATTGCCACCAGTTGGGAAGAGGGGAGCAGAGCCGGGAGGGATAACCACTGCTGTGGTGCTGGCAGGTACGGCTGAGATGGCTGCTTGGGCTCTGGTCAGTTAGCTTGTTAAACTTTGTAGCAGATCTAATGAGACAGAGCTTAGAGTCAAAAATGCCTGCAGGTATGTTTATTAGCTGGTGGTACAGCAGATGCACTGGGTGGCAGATGAGGAGCAGCAGTGTGGCATGGCCAGCCTGGGCTGATGGAGAACAGGGGTGCTGCAGGAGGTATCTGTGTGCTGTTTTCCTAAGACTTCCCCCCCCAACTCTTTTGCCTGACTAGTTTTAACCAGTGCACAAATATTCCTTTGTGCCACTTCCAAGGGAGCATACTTTTTGGGGGGGGAAGATCAGTGCCTCCTGATTAACTATTAATAAAAACTGCAAGAGAGCGAAGCGCTGTGCAAACACCATGGGAGCAGGTTGCCTGTGCTCTCCCTACCATTAATGATTGACCAGGCCCTGCTCCGGCACGGCTGGGCGGTGCTGTGCCCTGCGCTGCCACTGGACCCGGGCATGGCTGAGCCCCGCTGGCCACCAGCTCCACATAAGGGGCAATGCTGGACGCATGCCGAAACCTCAGCATCAGGGTTTGGTGCTCACCCTTCCTGGCGTGCAGCGTATGTGACCACGGTGCTGCTGGTTAGTGGCACTGCGAGAGCTGTGCCTGGCGATGTATTTACTGAATTAATATTTCTGACAAATGGTCGTGGTGGAAAAATGCCTTGTCGGCTAGTTCGGCACTCTGAGCTTACCAGAAATGCTTGCAGACATGATTGAAACCACTTGCATCCCCAAAGCGAGCAGAGCATATTACATGTTTTAGGAGAAAACATAACTTAAAATAATGGGTTATTGGATATTATTGAATGATTGTAGGCCTTGGATGTTTTATTAAACCATGGAAACTTCTGAATTGTGTTTGGGGAGTTTCTGAATTATCTCTCTTTTCCATCTGTACTCGACCTGTAACCCACAGCTGGATTTTGCAAAGTCATGTGGTGGGAGGGTTAGGTTGCCAGCAGTTGAACGTATTGCTGTGGGTCTTTCCAAGCATCCGAAAAAGCCAAAGGTTTAACATGGTTTATCTGCTGTGAGTACTTCTGAAAAACTGCACAACTTTCAGATGAAAATATTTGCTTTGCAGAAGTAGCAATTTTTGAACCTGTAAATAGCACTTAATGCTGATTTATCCATGTAGCTCTTGTTATCAGTTAATGGAGGCTTAGCAGTTGTTCTAAGGTAGACACATATAGTAAATTATATAGTTGTTAATCCTCAATAAATTGGTTTAGTATGTTGAATACACAGTGGGAAACCTTAATTGAAAATGTTAGTAAAGAAGTCATGGCCTTTATTGATTTACTGAAGAAACACGCTGGTGATGGAAGCAGGAGCAATTTGTTTCATGAGTATTTTGTTTATGAGCTGGGGGGGCCTCCAGTCGGTTAAGGCAGTGTGCTTTGCCTTGTGGAGGCAAAATTTCTGAGAAAGAAATCTGCCATCAAATTAGAAAAAAGGTGAGTTTGCTCTTCCACAGTGGAGCAAACAAGTTGCAGGGTTTTGGTTTTAGGCTATGTCTTTCTCATGGCAGTAGAGAGCACTTCAGTTAAAACAATAAACCCAGAACAAACCCTACAGGTGCCTGGACAGATGAAGGGTGGAGTTCTATTTGTGGGTTAAAAAAAACCCACTTCCATATCCTGTTTTTCCTTCCAACTTCTTACCTGTCACAGGTGGCAAACCAGGATTGCTTTATGTTAAATTAAATACGGTTATTTTTATTTAGATGTCTGTGCCCCCTTTGAAATGTGTTTTTGCTCTGAGGCAATCCTTGCAGCTGATGGCTGGGTGTGTTTTGGAGAGGATGGGTCTCCTTCAGGCAGTGCAGCTTAATAGAAGCTGCAAATAAAGTGGAAAAATTACTGCAATTAAATACCGCCTGCTCTAACCCTTGCAGCATCCCCTGTTCCCTGCAGACAATGCTGCCTTTGACTGGGCTGTCTTTACTAGGAGCAGAGGAACATACAATCCTAACGGGAGAGTTTGTGGCTTCAGTAACTGTGAGCTATGTGGTTGCTGCCAGTATTTTTTACAGAGGCAGAGAAAGTGTTGATGAGTACCTTGTTATTTATGCTTGCTTTGTCCTGCCATCTTCTGTTGGTTTGGGTCTCTGTTGGCCACCAGGAGAGCCAGTGCGGGTCCCCAGCTGCAAGCGCTGCTGGGGCCGGTGGGACACTCTACAGAGACAAGGGCTCACAGTCCTCGTTGCCGCTGAGGCTGCTGGATGACTTTCAAATCACTTCTTGAAACCTCACTTTACTTTTTTTGGATCATGGAGCAGTTGAAATACTGAGAAAACTCAAGTTCAGTGGACCAGGATCAGGCCCTGGTGAAATGAGTATCCTCATGTCTCTGCTGATGCTGCAGAGGTGTGGCAAGATGTCCGGCACCTGGGTTACCCAAGTGGTTTGCACATATGTTGTGGTGTACTTGCATATGTGTGTGATTACGTAGATTAAGCTGAGGCTAATCTTTCTTAAGGAAAAAAACCAAACATTTGGGGTGTTTGGAGGAGATGGTCTTCTAAGCAAAATAATAAAAAAAGCAGAAAAGAACTCCATTTTAGTTTTGCTAAGGTTATTAAAATGGGAGGAAATGGGAGCCTAGGTTTTGTCAAAACACACTTGTGTAAACCAAACAGGGCCTAAAATAACCTGATGCTGCCCTTTTTAAAGAGACAAATAAGCCCCTAAGAGCTCCTCCTTGTTGTAGGAGATTTAGAAGCCCCAGCAGCAGCATGGTGTTACCCTGTGCTCCTGCAAAGGATGACTCTGCCCTTCCGCAGCCACTGGCAGTGTGGTTGCCCTCCTGTGCTGCCTGCTGGAGCCAGGGAGCCGACAGTGATGGGGATACTTGTATTTGCAGCCACACGTGAGCAGACCAGCTCTGGTGATGGCTTACCAGGCTTGTATGCCCAGGCATCCTTACCCACCAGGCGTGCACGCGGAGTGGCAGGGCAGGAAGAAGGGCCAGGGCTGAAAATGCATCCCTGAAAGTTACTTGAAGATAAGAAGATAATTCCCTAATTCCTTGAACCGTATCAACTGCATGCTAAATTAAATTGTAGTCCGGCATAATGCTGCTTGGTGATGTGGTTTTAATTAGTATTCTTTGCATTAATGACTGCATGTGTCTGCTGGAATCCGCATGGTATTGATTCTTCGGTGATCATGCTGCAGGAATTTCCTTTAGACAGTATTGTTGGTCGTGACTGAGTGTGATTCATGGTGCAGTTTTCTTGGTGTCTGGCTGACCTCTCAAAGTTTGTCTTCACTGTCAAATTAGCTCATATTATGGCTTGAGGGTTGCCCTTAAGTTGACTCCCTACTGCACATAAAGCCCCTTATATGAGCAGGCTATTAACCCAAGCTAATATGATGCTGCTGCTGCTAATTTGAGCTAGGGCATAAGTAAAGCCTGAGTGAGCACGTTCACTTAGCTGCTAACAGGACCTCTCGGTGATGGGGCACAGCTTCACCCATATGGGTGCTTTTGTCTTTTGTGTCCTCCAGAGTCCCCTTCTCTCCAAAGAACTTAGAGCAGCAACCTGGGACATTTAACTGTCTGGTGCCCTGTGTTTTGTTGTCTGGTGCCCCCTTTTAGGAGGTAACTCTTACCAATGCTTGGCGTGGGACGTTTCTGTGCCTCAGCAGTGTCCCCTCTCTTGTACACTGGGTACCTTGCACAGGCAGGCAGAGGTCCCTGGGGTATGTGGCAGAAGAAATCATGAGGACTGCTTAATGCAGCCATGGGTGTCCCAGAAGCTGTGCAGCCCAGTCAGCTTGATCACCAGAGTATTGCTCAGCAGTGTGGGCCCCCATGCCTGAGGCTGGCTGAACTGCAAGATGTAGTGTGGCGCAGAGTCTTTCCGTGCATCCTTTGGCAAAGATGTGTTAGTGTTCTGTGTTCTTCCTGACCGCAGGCCTGTTAGGCTGAGTTTGGGAGCAGTCAAATAGAGGTGAGAGTGATGATGGAGCTGAGGGGTGTGTAAGAATCTGTGGTTTTCTATCAGTTTATCAGGAGGATTCACAGGGAACCCAGGAGTGGTGGTGGTGGGTTGGGTGAGTGATTTGCGAAGTCCAGGCTTCCGCTTCTGGCAGTGCATCAGCCACTTGAAAAGAAGCTGCAAGAAATCCTCCAGAAGGTAATTAAGGATTGCATGTCTAGTATGTGGAAGCTCCTTCTGACTCTCATCACTGTAGTGACTTGGGCAGCTCCATTTAGTGGCTGTTCGTTTTAGGGGAACTGAAAAAAATCCCATTTAAGGGAAGGTGTTGCTGTTCAGCGCAGCTGTAGGTAGCTGGTGCCAGCTGCAGAAGTTGTTTGGCCACTCTTCCCTCAAGCAAGTAGATTCAGGGCCAGTTTTGTGCACAAGAAAAAAAATGGACTAAAGCTGTTTCTGTCCTTGTGGTCCATAAAACCACCGGCATCCTTGCAGTCTTTGATCGCTTTGTGCTTCAGTGTTAAGCCTTGCATGCCACTGCTTACGAGGACTCTGCTATCTCTCTGGGAGCCTACAAGCTTGTTTAAAAGAGAAATTAAAGTGTGCTTTCTTCCCTGCACAGCTGTATGCTTCTAGCATGGGCAACGTGTTCCCCCTCTTGTTCCCCTGGCCCCCATCCCCAAGCTAATTCAGCTGCAGCCATGCTTTTCATATCCAATCAAGTGTGCGTGGGGCCTCCATTCCAGTGCTGTAAAGCCATCTACAAACATGTGGGAAGAGGATGGTGCCTATTCAGTGAGCTGTGGACTAGGCAGCTATCTTTCGACAGATTAGCCAGAGGAATTTCTATTGCAGGGCTCAATTGTTCTGGGCCCTCGCCTCCCTTTTGTGCAGGAGCAATGAAAAGTTGTGTTATGACAATGGTTGACAAAGTGTTTAATGAAAGCCACAGTTGGCCATGGCAGAACTTTGAGCCATCCTCCTTCTCTCCAATGCCTGTCATCGAAAGGTGCAGAAATGCTTTTGACATAATCTTCTGCACTGACAGATAAATGGTTTTGATGTAAGGGTCGGAAGCCTTCACCTCTCTGAACAGAATTCAGCCATCATCATGGTGAGCAGAGACCAGGAACCACATGTCTGTCTATTCCCTTGTCTGGTGAGTCAGCCAGGCACCTCTGTTTTCAAAAGAGAGGTGGCTTTTCCCCACACTAGCCAAGTTCCCAAAGCAGAGCCAAAACTTCTACATGAACTCCTGGTCCCTGCCACCCCTTGCCCAAGGAGGCAGGATTGGCATGTCGGGATTCACAGAGCTGACTGATCCTTCCTTGCTGCCAAGCAGGACTCTTTGTGACAGCATTTTTACTTGGGAGGTAGTTTCAAGGCAGCCTATGTACCTGGTTACATTTAACAAGGCTTTCCTTTCACTCTGCAATGTTCGGTGATCCACAGTGCCATTTTGACAATGCTAACTAAAGGCAAACACTGCTTTCTTATTTAGAGACTGAGATGGATGAGTAGACAGAGACAGGTCCTTTCCCATATTGATGTAATATGCTTTCAGTTCCTGATCATGGACATCTTAGTGACAGGAGGGAAAAAACCCTATGTTGTTGGATTAGCCAATACAGGGAAGACTTGAAGAAGTATGCAATGGATGAATAATGTGCAGAGCACTTCTCATGCCATTAATTCAAAGTATAGTTTTTTAAAAAATCCGAACCTCAGACCAGGTTCTATTTAACAGGAAAAAAAACCAATCTGAACATTAGGGGCCACTCAAGTTGGTGGCTTTACTCTGTCTTCTATGCTATCTGTAGAACCTTTGTAGAATGCTTCCCTGAACTTACATCCCAGGCTCTTCTTGTCCAGGGTTTATGTAGGTTGTTGAATTTTGCTCCTTTTCATGGTTGCCTTGGAGGGATCAAAATATCCTACCATGAGCAACTTGCCAGAAGTGTGTGCCCACGCAGAGGAACAGGCAGGACACTGGGCAGCCTGCTTTCGGCATGGGTATGCCCACCGTCGGGCACAGCTAACCCCATAGGCAGGTGCCAGGAAATGGGCTGCCTGCACACCAAAGACATGGTCTCTTGGGACTGGTATAAAAGACTGTAGATGATGCTTTTATAAGCTGGTGCTTTGAAGAGGTGCCAACCGTCTGAGGTCTCGGATGGTTTGGGGAAATGCTGATGTGAGAAAGGACAGGGGTTTGGCTTTGGGTTTTGAGGGCTCCTTTTCTTTGAAGAAGAAATCTTAGAATACATGTCTACTGATGGCAGAAACGTTGGCTCAGTGTGAGCCATTGACTGCTGCATGGCATGAGACCAAGGATCTCCTTGAGAAGGAAAGCGTTCTGTGCTAGGAGAGCAGAAATGTGACCATTTTCAGTGACAGGACAGCTGTGCCACCAAGCTTGGCATCTGCAACCAGCCTGTGTTGCTGGTCCGCTTGGTCTGGAGGGACTGAGCTGATGGGGACATTACAGCCCCTGCAGCGCTTTGTGCACTGCTGTATGTTTGGGACCCATACTTTGTGGTGAAGCATCGTATGCACCCATGACCTCAAGTTTTGATTTCCCTTCTTTATTTGCATTGCTGGAGCCCAACCAAGATTGAGGCCTCATTTCATCAGCATCGGGCAAACCGAGACAATACCTACCTCAATTTTATTTACAGTCTAAATAGACAGGACAGACAAAGGGTGGCTGTGGAAACAAAAGCTCTGGAGAGGTGATGTGACATGACCCGGTCACCCAGCAGGAGATTAAGAGAGCCAGGAATAGACGGAGGTTTCCTGGTCCCAATGATCTATCTATTGGAGCATGTTAATTCTTTTTCCCATTTGCATGCTGTGACTAGCATGCCAAGTACCGTCTAGTGAGGGGATCAGAGTTCTGGGAAACACATCCTTTGATTGCTAATGCTTCAGGCTAGAAATTCCTGAGCATTTTAATGTAAGTTAAAATACAGCTAGTCCCAGAAATTAAGTAAACTGTTTATTTTGGTGTATCTATTTAATTTCAAGTCTCCTGTTTATTTTGCACTGACCCTGTATTTTTAGCTTTCATTTCCCCACTGACTTTTGAGCAGTGTATTGTGTTTGGTGTGGATAGCTGGCAGTTGGAGTGCATTGCGTGGGGAGGACTGAAGACTTTGGCATACAAAGTCTGGGAGGGTTCGCCTGTATTTCTGCAGCAACCATTGGGAAGGCTGGTGCTGGAATAGGCAAAAATACGGTTGTGCTATCTGTAGAGCCAGCTACTTGTGCAATGCCTTTAATGTTCAGACTTCTCGAATGGCAGCAACAATAATCAGAAAGTAGCTTTGGGTGGTGTTAAAAGTATGGCCATGAAATCCTGTAATTAACTAAGACCTTTCTTTTATTACTTTTGAACTTCTGAAGTTTGCATCAGCATCACTTAGTGCTGGAGCATTGGCTAAGCCAGGCATCTGGTCCCTTTGACAAGTGTAGGGATGATCAGTTTGTGATTCTTGGTATTCAGATCATAAAATAGCCTCTTAGCCTATTGCAGAGGAGTGTTTTGAGGATAAATGTGCTGCCTTAAGAAACACAAAGACTTGCAGCAGTAGAAGGCATAGAAATACATAAAAATGGATGGATTCATGCATGGTCATGACTGTGGTTGTGTTTCCCCCTCACAGTTTGTCACTAGTATTTCTGTGTCAGCTTTATTGTGTTGAGCCTATAGGACATTACCTGTTGTATTTTCTCGTTTTGCCTGTACATTAGGCAGGGACAAGCTTCAACCTGATTTTGCTGTGCGGCTTTTTTTTTTTTAAAAAATAGTAATGTAATCTCTGGGCAAATTGCACTTTAATTCATAATTGTGCTATGAATATGGACTTGGCTTTCAAACGCACTCTGAGTTTAAACTGCAGTTTGACTTTTATTTAGATAAATGCCTTTGAGTTCATAGTGAAATGGATATCTGCTGTAGGCTGGTATTGATTTAAAGGTCTCTTGAGTGTTTTAAAAGACAGTAGGGGCTTGCAGGACAGCATATTTTAAAACTAGATGCTTGGTTAGGTTTTACACTCCTGTGTAGTGTCAGGTCTAGATTCTGTTAAGAGCTGGCTTATGCTGTTGATTTGTAGAGGAGGCTTTCACGGCGGGTATTGGTAAAAAAAGGAATGCTTCGTGCAAGATGCAAGGAGCCGTCTTCAGAGCTGGCTGCTCTGAAATGATGGGGAATGGCATGTGTGTGAAGTATTGGATGGTTCCCTTGTGCAGGGGAATGCTTTGAGGACTTCTCATAAATGCATTGTAGGAGGGCAAGTGATCAATAATTGCTTTTTAGCTCGAAAGAGGTGTTTATCGCTTCCTGCTAATGATGCAAAGTTGGTGAGCTTTGTAGTCTTTCGAGTCTTGCTGTGGGCCTAGATTTCTCTTCGTATTGCCACAAAGTGCAGTAGATTAGTACGGGCAATTAAACCAGGAGGTGCCCATCTATGCTCTTCTGGCAGCTGCTGGTTTTTTTGTGTCCCTCAGCTCTTGGGTCACAGCATGGGTAGAAGTTCAGGAGGTGCCTTGGTGACTTAAGGTTCTGCTTGGGTTCCAGACCTGCTTGGGTTTTGTGGGCCCAGCTTTAAAACAAAATATACAAAACAGGGAAGATTGGCCAGTTTTCTAGTCAGACTGGCTTGGTGGTTTGAATAAGCAGCTGAATGTTTGAGGGCTTATCTAAAATCAGGCCATGAATCTTTTGGGTCATGTTCAGAGGTGCAGTAAGAGGGTGTAACCTCCCTGCAGAGGAGACGGGAGGGTTGAGTTTTACCCAGGATAATATCCGAGAGCAGGGTGTGGAGCAGGGTAAAATTAAATTAGGTCCCCCTCACAATTTCCTTACAACTTATTGTGGTTGCTTTTCTGCTACCACCCATCAATTTGCCTCCTCCCTCTTTAGATTTCACACTCACAGGAACATGCCAACACTGCATACATCATGTTAATTAGGCCATTTGTTAATTTCCGCATCATTAGTCGCTTGGTCTTAATTGATCTATGCTCTCCTGGTAAGTCCCTAGCTGCAGGTTCGACCTGTCGTGTGTGGTGTGCTGCTAGTGCGTGTCTTGGAGGGGAGGCTTTGCTCTCGCACCGTACGATGCTACAGCAGAGCATGGCAAAGCTCTTGCTTGTGCTCTTTGGAGTTGGTGCTTTATTTGCATTATTTTGTCTGTTTGCTGTCCCTAGCGATCCTCGCAGTGTGTTCCTTCCAGAAGCATGTTGGGCTCTGGCTGTATGTCCAAACAGGGATGTCCTGTGAGGCAGGTCTGCTCTCACAGAATCATAGAATCATTTAGGTTGGAAAAGACCTTTAAGATCATCAAGTCCAACTGTTAACCTAACCCTGCCATCCCACCACTAAACCCTGTCCCTAAGCAGCTTGTCTGCCTGTCTTTTAAATACCTCCAGGGCTGGGGACTTGACCCCTTCCCTGGGCAGCCCATTCCAGTGCTTGACAAACATTTTGGTGAAGAAATTTTTCCTAATGTCCAACCTAAACCTTCCCTGCCTCTCCCACCAGGCTGTTTTTAGATAGTAGGGCACAACCTATTTGCCTTCTGTCAGTGAAGTGCTATAATCTGATCTAGATTTGGACTGTTGGGTTGGAAAAGCGTTGTTTGGGGTTGTTGAGGACAAAGTGTGTACTAATGTGTGACTGGCTGAAAGCTGTAATTGCTGATTAAAAAAATACTTGGTGATATACTAATAGTATGATCTTGTTAGAAAATGTAGAATATATTGTTTACACACCTGTGTGTATATATTGTATGTAACACATAGTGGTATATAAAAACACTCTGTGAATATAGCTATAAAATATTTAGCAGAAGGTTTGATTGTTTCAGTTCAGACTTGAATTTGTCAGGAAATATCCTATTCATCTGTGATTAGTTTTGTGGTTGTGAATAACCAATAGAAGAATGATAAATGTAATTGTGTAATATAAAGACAAATTAAAGCCACACTAATGCAAAAGCAGAGAAGGCTTAGGGAGAGCTAGATAACATTTTGATCATGGCACTAAACTCACTTGTGTATTCAGCAGAAAAGTGCTGCTCTGCCATGTTTAAGTGCTCTCTTCAAAAATACCAAAACCAGCCCCCCAGTGCAATCCAGAATAATTAAGATGACGGTGTTTTGCTGAGCACAGTAACTGCAGTATGCTGATCCCACTGTCTTTTATTTTAACAGAAACCTGAGCTACAACAAGTTGACAGAGATTGATCCTTCTGCCTTTGCAGGGCTGGCGGACCTGCAGGAAGTGTAAGTATTCTTTCAAAGGCTTTAATTGTATTTTGCCAGGGCAGCTTGTGGGCTAGGAGGAAACAGTATATAGTTTCCTAAGACAGTACCTTTCCTTCCCTAACTTGAATGAGCAGATCTGACTTAGTGTGGAGGGTTTTTTCTACCATGTTGGACCTGTGCTGTTTTGTTTTGTTTTTTTTTAAACTAATCAATTAGCAGAACACAACATCCCAATTAAAACAGCATAGCTGTTACTGGAAGTCATTGGAGTTTGTGTACCTCAGTCTTGTGCAATGCTCTGAGGGAGCAGTTCAGCCAACACACCTGAGCATACACACAAAGCTCCTTGCTGAAAGGAGAACCCTGAAGCAAGGCAGAACAGCCTGGATTGTGATACCTGATGCCAACCTAACCCAAATCTCCCAGGAAACAAAGGTGTAGTGTAGTGGATAACAAAGCACTTAACTGTGCCTCCTCCTCTCTCAGATGTTGGTGCTCCTTTTGGAACCAGAACAAATTCTGTTTGAAGTCTGCTAGGGAGAGGCTAAAACAGGAGAGCTGTCTTCTGCTTTGGTGGGGGAAGAGGAGGAGTCGGTGAAGGTCTGAGTGGCTGTGCCAGATCCCCGTTGCTGGTAAAAGAAACCTTGTTTGGGGAATCGCAGTATTTCCTAGCTCCTGATACATGTAACTGTGCAGCAGTTCCACTTGCAGAGGAGCTGTGCTTGTCAGCTATTCGGTGATTCCTGGAGCTCTGATTTTTGGGGTTTGAAAAATGAAAGTGACTGAAATTGCAAGCGGTGGGTTGAGGTAATGAGCTTGTGTTTGAATGTTGAATTACTGGCATACTTGAGGTTTGGGCTCTGCTTGAAGAGCTACTGATGCCTCATGGGAAACTGAAAAAACATTTCCTTTCAGAAACAATACTGTGCTCTGTGTATATTGTGCATTTTCTCTTGTCCTCTGTCTGTTTTCATTAAGTGTTGGCTCTAGGTCCTGTGATTCTTGAATAGGCAAAAGGGTTTGCTACAGTGGGAGCTCTGCTTGATGGATGCCTGTAGGATTGGACCATGGGGATTAATGTAGCATCCCCCTCCTGGCCTGATTGCCCCGGCTCCCCTGCTTACACTAATAGTAGGGACTTGCTAGGGATCACGATAAAGTAAGGAATATGCATCAGGAGTGACCGCAGTGCTCTGAAATCAGTTCATCCTGATCATCCTAGAGAGCAGTCAGGGAGGGGGGAGAGAAAGTGATGCAGGTCAGCAAAATGCTGCCTGTAGGATCTGTTTTCTCAACTCTTCTTTAAACTGTGGAAAGCCTTAAATTACTCTGTGCTTAAAGAGGAGAATTGCAGCCCTGATCCCATGAGGCTTTGGAATTATCCTAACATGATTGTGGCTTAGCAATAGCTTTTATATGTGGAAGTGCCTGAAGGCATGTGACTTCAGGGAGCATGGGGCTGGGAAATGTGTATGGCTTCTGATTCCTTAGGTAGGGAGCTGCCTTGTGCAAAGCACTGCGTGCATCGAGAGCAGGACAAGCCTTGTGCTGGAAAAAGCTGCTAAAAAAAGATCTCAGGGTTCGGGGGAGGTAAGTAATGCAGCCCACAAAGTAATGGTGCAGATAAGAGCTGCTTGCTGTGTCAGAAAGGCAGGGTTAGGGAACAGGGAGAGAGCAGAGGAGTGAGTAGGAGGGAGGGGGAGCAGTCAGAAATGGGAGACTGGAAGGGAGGCAGAGGCCTGGAGCAGAGCCTGGAAGGCAGGCTCTGGAAAGTGTGAGGGAGAAGCTCTATTAAAAGCCCTATCTACCAATCTTGGTTGCTTTTGAATAACAGCTAAACCACAGACCACTGAAATAAACTGCATTTTACAAAGAGAACCACATCTGTATTGCCAGAGCATCTCCTTTCTGAGGTTTTTTTTTTAAGCACTTTACAAACATTCATGCAATAAGCATCATGCTGTGGCATGTCTTGAACAAGTCAGTGTTTTGCTGTGTGTGCTGTGCTGGGCAAACCAAGTCACCCTCGGGGAGAGAGATTGCCCCAAATAATAGATGCATTGATAAGACCTGAAACCTCCCATGATGCCTCAAACATGGTGCCTGTGGTTCCTGAGCAGTACAGATGAGGCTCAAAGCTCTGTGTGTGTCTCTGTATGTGAATAATTAGTGTAATAGATTTTAAAAACCTTTTGTTTTCCCTTGATTTTTTCCTAAGAAAATGTCTGCAAACCAAAAGATTTAGACTTCATAGCTTATCTTAAATGCTCTGTTTTGCTTTACTGAGAATGTAATAAAGTAATAGCTGTATTTACCCTATGCTTTTCCCTTTCCTTGGGTTTAGGCAGTGGTTTGTGGTTTTTCTTGTTTGAGAAGCTTTTTTTCCCTAAAAGTTTAAGTCTGTGTGGGATGAAATTTAGTGGCTCAAAGTGATATGAAACCCTGTGATCCCATGTGCTCTGAAATAAGTAGCTTTGCGCTGATGGAGGCTCAGGTGGTAGGGGCTGGAGTGGGACACTGCTTTCCTTCAGGACACCTATGCTTTCTCTTACCCCCTTGGGTGGCTCCCTCAAATGACCTCAGACTCCTGGGGTCTGTCCATTCTTGTACCTTGGTTGAAAGGGTCCTTTCTGGGGTTTCCTCGGGTCATATGGATCATTGGCTCCATGAAGGTGATGGTTGCATGGCTCTGGGGTTTTCCAAGCTCATTTGTAACAAAGAAGTAGTAGCTGTGCTAAAATTCCTCACCAAACAACTCACCTTTTATTTTCTAAAGTGCCTTTCACTGAAAGCTCTGGAGAGCTGTGCTATTTTTGAGCAGGCTCCATTTCAGCTTGACACCAGCCTGGCAACTGGACTGTTAAATATTTTATATGGGTGGCCCCCCTCCTCCTCTGCCTTAGCATCCAGAGGCAGCAGGTTTCTGTCATCAAAGGGGAGGGCTGGGGAGGAGAAAGGAGACTGAAAGCTTAAATTTGTTGAGCCTGGCTGTTTTGTTTTGGGTTTTTTGCTCTTTTTTTTTTCTTCCTTTACATGGGGTAAGGGGAAGATGAGAGGGAAATCCCAGGCAAATACTGATCTTGGCTGTGTCCTCTGCATCAGCAACTGGTGCCTGTGAGCCAAGAGAGAAAATGAGGTGGAAGAACCAATTCTGACCTGACAGGAGGCTGATAGATGAAAATCACACTTATGTCAGAGGAGGGTTTGACCAGTTGTTAGATGCCGGTTGGTGTCGGAGCTGCTTGACTAGAGCTGACCTGGGCTAGCAGAGGGTGGGCCTGATTATCCTGTCTTTCCAAAAGATGCTCAGTTGGATGTTAATGAAAACATGGCACAAATATAAGCATTTTAATGCTCTTTCCATCTCGCTTTGTACCTTTGAAAGCTCTAGACCTTGCTATAATATGAGTAACAACAAGCTTTTAGTTGCAAAGTGGGGCTCCTTGCTGAACTGCAATGCATCTGGCTTTTTTCCCTTATGTCTTAAAGTATGGATATAATGTCAGAGGCAGAGCCGAGACTGAGGAAAGCTTTTATCCCAGCAGTCCCTGGAACTCCTTGTGAAATCAAATATCTTGCCTGCTCTCGGAGGAGTCAGAAGGAAGTTCTGGGATGGATGTACTGCTGCCTTCTCCCACCTGCCAAAAATAGTTTTAAAGAAAAGAAAAAAAACCACCTCTTACTTAGGATTGCCCCAGCTCATGCCCGCAGCTTAGCACACCTCAGCTGCGCCAAACTCCCCTGCCCACTATGGGATGCTCCGCTTCTCACACCCAAATTGTGTTCTTTTTGAGATCCCCTTGCAGAGCCCCTGCAGAAGGGGAACAGTTTAGAGGCGGGCAGTGGGGAGAGACCCAGTGAGGTGGCTGGGGGACCTGGGGAGCCACTGTGTGCTGCCCTGCTCCTCCTGGCAGGGGCCCGGCTTTAATTGCTTCAGCATGTGGCGGTGGGGGAGTGGGCAAGATGGCTAAGAAATTAGGTAATTTTCAAGCAGCCAGACAAGTGACTGTTACAGTAATTAATTGACTAATTCACCATACAAACAAGGGCTCTTTAAACCAAGGAAGAGCTGGTCACATGGTGAGGATCTGCTTTCAGTCAGAAAAACACTTCAAACATTAGGCCATTGAAGGGGACGTTTTTTGTACCAGCATTTCCAGGAGCGAGGCCCTGTCTGTAATTGCCATTAGCCCTGGGGGACTGCATGGTGCTCCCCAGCCGGCTGGCTGGAGCAGGTCACCTGTTTTTGGTGGCATTACAGCATCCAGTGCCAGTTTTTTGTGTGTTGCCGGCTTCGTGGGGCTGCCCTTGTGGGATTTCCAGAGCTTGGCCTGGTGCGGAGAGGAGGCCTGAGGCTGCTGTTCCCCACTGCCATGGCAGCCTGGTGGGCCCCGTGCCCTGGCCTGGGGGGGCGAGTGGGGGCTGCTGCTTGGGGTGGGGTTTAAATTCATGATCCTGAGGCAGCAGGACCTGTCTGCCTCCTGGCTGTGGGTGCAAATGGTCTCCTATCTTGGGGGGGGCACGTGCCCTCCTCAGTGGTGCTTGACTTTGCTTGAGGGAGTGGGTGGTGGGGGGGGAAAGCCTTGCTTTTTTAAAGAGGGTACTGTGGGACCAGTTATGGTGGCTCTCATTTATTAAAGGGTTGGGAGGATAAGATGGGACTGTCAAAGACCAGACAAACCCCTCGAGATGGAGGCCTCTGCCAAAATGTCAATGTTCCTGGAGTCAGGGGGGTTGGATAAGGTAAGTGCCATGGCCATCCCCTGCTCTCACATGCTTGGTTGTAGGCTGCTTGCTTCAACAATTAATTTCTGTTTATTACAGGCAACTGAACAACAATGAGCTGACTGCCATTCCCTCCCTAGGACCCGCTGCTTCCAGCATCCGCTCCCTCCACCTGTAAGTCACTGCCTCTTTCTGCTTTTGACTTTGGGCTGTTTGTGGGGTAGGTTTAGCTGCTACTGACCGAGAGTTTCGTGTGTCACACCCACTTCTGCTGATTCTTCAGATTTCATTATCAGCCTTGTTGACACCTTAATTAAGAAGTGTCTTCTGGAGTTGTGTGACTTGTGTGAGGTTGGGCTTGATTAATGTTATGATTATGGTCAGTGGTAATAACTTCTGTCAGTAAACTCTGGTTAGTTGCGTATTGAGTAAAACTATTTTTTTTCTCATATGCCTTTGTGTTCCAACCATTATGTTATGTGCTATTAAAGGAGTATATAGTTTTACCTTTTCTTTATTGTTCTTTTTTTATCCTGGCCCTGTTCTGATCATTTCTTCTTTTCTCTTAAAGCCAGAGACTATTCACATCTTAATCTTTCAGGGAACTCATTCCAGACCTGTTTTTATGGTCTCTTTCAACTTTTTTCCCTTTTGAGAGGGTGATTGGTGACTGTAAGGCTAGATCTGCAGAGCTTTGAAGTTCTTAATTTTGGTAGTTCAGGTGCCTGCAGAAGTGTTAGACACCAGAAGAGCCCTTGTGTATCTGCCACAAGGATCTGGGGTTGGGGACACTGCTGAAGGTAATAAAAGACACTATAATATCAAACTTCTTAGTAGCTTAAGAGCACGGATTTCTAAAATTGTTTTTGCATGTGTCTGCTTGTAATGTACACGGAGAAGGAATTTTGCTGAGGTATGCATGATACCTCCCAAGTTCCTGGGAAGGGGAAGTGGTTCTAGCTAATACAGACTCCAGCAAAGTGCTTGAGCAGTTCAAGTGATGGCATCCAGTGTGCATAGCCTTGCAGCATATACCCACAGGTGTCTGCATTTGACATGGATTTGCTTCTCCTTGTAGTGGAAAATGCCCATGTCCATACCACCAGGTGATTGGCCTCTCATGCTCAAAGGGCTCCAACTTACTCAGAGACAACCTTGATACGTTGGGTAAAAGTACATTCCTATTACTTAATTCGAGGACAGAATTGAGTGAAATGAATTGGCACTGTTCCTGCTGTTCCATTAAGTGGTGTTAAAATATGCAAAGCAGAACAACTCCCTCACCGTGCTAATTCAGTTTAGGGATCTTAGTTTCAAATTGGTGTCCATATCTCACTCCTGGTGTGAAGTGAGTTTAGCTTTTGTTTGAGATATGGTGCCTTTGATCTGGTTCTTGGGTATGCCGTGTTCCTGCAGAGCTTATGAAGAGCCAAAGTGCTCCTCTGCTATCATCAGTGCTGGATCTAGCAAGTGTCTCTGTTAAATGTGCAAGCAACCACTTCACCTCCTCGGTGGAGGGGTGGCTTGTGTCTCAGCAGTTATCAGACCTGTCAAATGTGTCACATGTAGTTGGTGTGAAACCAACTTGTTTGATTTCTGCCTCCTGCCGCAGCCTCTCCCTGCTTGCGTGACCACATGTGAAGTCTGGATGCGTGATCTGAGGGCTGCTGGCTGCAGAGCGGGAGAGTAACTCCCTCCAAGCAGGGTCCCTTGTTTAAGGCATGATCCCCTGACATGAGAGGCAATCTGCGTGCCACCTGAACTGAGCTTACCAGGCTGCCACATATAACCCAGTGTATTACGCACTGGGATTCAAAAAACCTCCAGAAATCTGATTTATGGGTGGAAAGCTTGCATACCGTTTACCATCTAGGATATAGTTTTAGGCCCCCCAGATTGGCTTTTCTTATGAAGTCTATAAATGATCCAAGTTTCACAAGCCCCTGTTATTTTTGCTATTAATTTAGCTGTTGGCAAAGGACCAAATTGCTAGAGCTTTAGGTTTTTTATTCCTGAAATGAAATGAGCGGTTTGGAAAGGAGGAATAATGACTGGTGGAAGGCAGTAGATTTACAGCTCCTCTGAAATTTCAGAGTGGTGCAGAAGGAAGGGGAAGGTACAAAGCCAAATGATAAAAGGACAGTATTCTAAACAGACCTGCTTAGTATCGCTTTCCAGAAATCTGTATTGCTTTCCTCAGCTGCTACACATAAATAACTCTGATAGTGGGATTTGTAATGCTGCTGTCATACCTCTGCAAGAAGGATCTCTTTGTTTAGCTTGTTTTAGAGAATGCTGCTTTTTCCCCCCTGCATTTCCTTTTAATTTTTATCAGAGGTAAAAATAATCTGAAAGATGTTTTAAAGTACCTGCTTTATCGATGTTGCTGACTAACTCACATTGGAATGATTTGCAGAGGAAGTGAGGCTTTATCTGTTCTTGGGAGTCTTTAAATCAATTGGATGGCTTCCTAAAAGATGGCCCTCTAGTTCAACTCTAGGTTAATGGGCTTGATAGGCAAATGGTTGGGTGAAGTTCTTTGGCCTTCTGTGATGTAAGGATTTGGATTATATGGTCATACTGGTTTGTTCTGGCCTTCAAATCTGTGAAGTAATAACTGGGGAGGCTGCCAAACCAAACCCAGGGTGAAGACTCTTAATGAAGACTGTACTGAGAAACTGGTTTATGTTTAAGTATATAGTGTTACAGTGTATTCTTACTGCTAAAGAAAAATAAATAAATTTCTTTTTTTTAGTGTTTAGATATGTGAAGTGTGTTTACCTCACAAACCTCTGAAGTAGGTTTTGTATATTGCATGTGGTTAAGTATTTCCAAAGGGCTGTGAATGTATTATGAAAGCAAGGGTTGTGTATTTGTCACTCAAAACAGCCCTTTTGAATGAGATACTTAATCTCCTACTTTTTTTTAAACTGGGGAAGAGACTTTCCTTTTGGTGCTGGGAGAAAGAAATCTGCCATACTGCCAAGTTCAGATTTTCCATAAAGGTTTGTTAATGCAAAGTGATCAAGCTCATTCCCTGTTTTGGGGTTTCCTGTACCTGTCTCCATCACCCAAAACTTGCTTGACCTCGTGTGCGTGTGGACCGTGGGGCTGGTTATGTGTATGTAAGCATGTGGGAACTGTTGGACAGAGAATTCTCAAGGCTTTCTGCAAATGTTTGGATGTTTCAGGCTGCAGATAGATGCAGGCATAATGTATACATCAAACATGCTATACTGCCACAAAGTTTAGTTCAGTTTAATTATTCCTTGAAGAGTCAGTTTGTTCACTGTGCACGTTGAAAATGCTGCCAAAGTTCTTCATCTCAAGAAGAGCAAACATAAGGGACTTGATAAGGCTTTTAATAGAATAGAAGGGAAAAATAGTATAAGTACGGGTTACCAAATAAAGACAGACATTAAATGCAAACATCTGTTAGGCAAACAAAAGCCAGGAAATTCAGCTGGGAGGGGGAGAGACTGAATCTGGATTTGTTCCGAAATTACATCGAGTAGCTGAGAGGAGAACCTTGCCTGAAATTCCCACAGCGTTTGTAGTTTAGCTACAGTTCCTAGACTTGGACATTTGGGAGTTGATGGCAGGATGTTTTCACTGACGTGCTCTTGGCTGAGGATTTCCCTTCCCAATGTTCTGCCGCAGCTCCAGTGTGTTAACTCTGTAGGCTCTTGAAGACTCTTGTTACCTGATCTGGTGGGGAAGGGAACTTTTGAAGAAACCATTTATTTTCAGCAGAACTGAGTCTATTTATATCCAACATCCTCACTAACTTGGGTAGAGAGTCTCTTAGCCTTCCTAGCATGCCAGGTAAGAGGAGGACCTGAGCTGTGATCAGCTCTGCAGTGGTCTGTTACCATGGGCTTCCAGCAAACCCCTGTGCAGGCAGAAGCTCATCCCATAGTCTGGGGCCTGTCTACCACTGCCTCACCTACCTGCATGTGGGTAAATGCATCCTGGAGGGCTTTTGGAGTGTCTGCATGGGATGATGGAGGTGGATCCTTGTCTTCTGCCCTGGCTCCAAGGTGGCCAGATGGATTCAGTCAGCACCCAGCCATGCAGGCACAGCCTGTTACACAGCTGTAGAGAGCCTGCTAACCAGACCTCACTGTGCCATGTCCTTAGCTGGTTAGGAATTAAGGAAGTTAACAGATAAAACACTTAAAAATAACTTTTTTCTTTCACTGTAAGTCTTTAGCCTCCAGCCATTATAGGAATAAAGGGGACAGTGACCCACGGCAGAGCGCTGCATGTTAGCAGCAGTCAAAGCTGTTTGAGTTGCTTTGTCCCCATGATCTTGCTCTGAATAAGCACAAGGAAGTTAGAATAGGAATTTTCAGAGCAAAAGAGTGTGAAATAGGATTAGCTGATTCACAGAGGATGCAGTGATGCTCTGCAGCGTATTTACTGGGGAAAGTGAAATCAATAGGACTACTCTGCTGCCAAACTGAGCATAAAAGTCTCTTGAAGAAAATCAATCTTCTTTACAGGCTCATTAATGTAAAGATCAATTCACATTAAACTGTAATTAAACAGAGAGGGCTAATATGAGAAGGGTAAGTGATCTACTATGCCAAAGGCAAAATATATCATGTAAAATTGGAAAACTAAATACATGAAGAATTGGAAACTGGTAGAGAATGTGCTAAGTCTGATTGAAGGGACTGGTGAGCTCAGATGCCAATTAGTGCAGCGTGATCCTCATGAAAAGGAGGGTGCTCTGGTATTCCATTTGGTGGTGGGGGTAAGATGGGTCAAAGACTGCGGCCAGTAACTTCTGCATCAGGAGTAACACTTCCATTTGAATTGCATGGTTTATTGGAGAGCTTTTCCTGTGAAGTGTTGGGATTTCACTGTAGTTCTGGTTAGATTAGTCATGTTGTTGATAATGTGACCCTTGTTTCTTGTCTGACTTAAGCTTTAATTTTCATTGTATCTCATTAGATCTTTGTACTGGATTAGAATTGACTGGTCTTGGAGATCCCTAATGTGGTGGAATTGGGATCATACTGTTGATCCTCCTCCTGGAGGCATTGCCTTGCACTTTCTTGTTGAAGTCTTGATGAAACTTATTTTAGTGCTGTTTGCAGTGTTTCACTAGTGTTGTCAAATGGGGTTTGCAGAGCCTCTTTCTAAAGACCCATGTGGTCCATAAGATTCTTGGAGCTGCCGTTTTGCTTTCACCCAAGACAAATGTATCTTGCTGTGTTAGCTGAAACAATGCTCGCAGTCACTGTACACTGCTGATCCAAGCATGGTCCAGCAAATAGACCTTTGTTTAGTCAGGCCTGTACCAGGAGCTGATGTGGTGATGTTGAGATGTGACTCCAGTTCATCTTTGCTTTTCGAGTTACTTGGTGAAGACTCATCTGAGTATCAGGAGAACTGCAGCTTCAGTTCCCATGGCAGCCTCTCTGGGTGACCCTTGTTAGAGGAAAGGGCTGAAAACTGCTGCATCTGTGCTGTTTATAGAGCACAACTCAAGCCTGAGCTGGTGTCTACATGAGGTGTGAGCTCACTTCATGTTCCTGACTAGCCAGAGTATAAACCTCTGTGTAGGCGGTTGATAGTTGGGAAGTTTGTGCTTAAATGAAAAATTGAGGTTTGAGCTAACACGATAGTATAGATGTAGCCATGGAGGCCATTTGTGGCCTGGGATCCTGCTGTGCTAACTGCTGTACAAACAAAACCACTGCCTTGACCCAATGAGAGACTTAGGCTGCAAGTCATCTTTGCTGGAGTTAAAAAAGGATGATCTAATGATTAGAAAAAGAATATTCTTGTTAATTCCATCTGGGTCACAGCAAGTACTTTAGTACTCATAAGCACAAAATCCAGATGACTCAGATGCAGCCGTGTGCAGGGTCCAGTCGAAGTCACCAGGCTCAGCTTATGTGCAGGATGTGTCTTGGGCATTTCAGAAAACCATGCTGCCTGCCATGCTGCATAATTACTCGCACAAAGAAAACTTTATCTGGTAAGTATGGCAAAGTGGTATATGTGGTTGTAGATCCATCAGTGGGAGCAGATTAACCCCAAGCCCCTGCTTGTATCGGTTCTTATATGGTGTCATGTCTATAGGGACCAATTCTCCAGTGTTTAGTCAGGCAATTCCCCTCAGAGGCTGGAGAGGGAGTTACTTTCTGAGGATTTGGTCCATGCTACAGGCTACACAACTCTGCTTCTATTTTTGAATATGAATATATTGATGTGGAAAGGTGAATAGAAAGATTGCTGGCAGTCGAGCTGTTGAGTATGCAAGCAATGTGCAGGCATAAGATATTCTGAAACCTACCTCTCCTGTTTGTTTTGCTCAGAGTTCATAGTAAGGCTCTGGTGTGTAAAATCTACTAGTTTTTGAGGCCAAAGACTGCAAGAGCCTTTCCCAGTGGAGGAAATTCTCATTAATCATGTGCTCCCAAGCACCAGAAGAAATGCTGTTTTGACTTTTCTTTTGGGCTGTTGGAACTGTTCTCATCACTTGCATGTCCTCTTTGAGCTTTCAGATATAACATGAGCACATGGAAATGGCAAACGATCTGAGGCTATTCCAGGGAAATGAGTAATCATTTATTCTAGAAAAGCAGCAGCAGTGAAGCACATAGTCCTCAGACTCAACAAAAGAGCATCAGAAAATGGTGTGGGCATTGTATAGAGCAGTGTAAAAATTAGCCAGGGGAAGAAGACAGTGAAAGTTGGTGGCAGCTCATGGAATCCCAGTTACCCCTTGAGGCTACTTTATTACGTATTTACTAGTGAGGGTAACAGTCTTGTGCAGCTGTGACAGCTTCTTCTGTGAGTAGGGAATTGCTTTGAGCTGTGCTAGGTCTGCCCCGACATCTCTGTGCTGCTTAGGGGGCTATGCTGGGTTAGGATTTGTTCTGGAGGAAGGAAAGGACACAAGTGGGCTTGTGGGGTGGAGCACAAGACTAGGAGTTGGATTACTGGAACAGTATCTCTTTTTGTGTGTCCCCCATATATTCATTACACCCCAAGACCAAGGAAACTCCTGTTTGGGTAGGCTTGCTTCCTCCAAGCTGAAGAGCAGGTATTGCCCCAAGGCAGATGTAACTCACGAATGTAAAGCATCTTCTGGTGCCCTGTCTGAGGGCAGGTGCATGTGGTGTACAATGCACAAGATGGTTTCCAAGTTCTGTCCCCCTGCAGATCAAGCCTAGATTAGTTGTTAGGGTCATTTGTGACCGTGATCTTTTGTTAAGGTCAATATGAAAAATAGCCTCATATTTGAGCCTTAGAATAGCCCAAACTTGCTACTATTAATATCTGTGGTAGATTGACTGTCTCATTTAATGGCATATGGCAAATAAAGCACATGTCTACAAAAGCAATTCCTTTGTTAGTCTTCACAGGCTGAGCAGATTTCAAACATAAATAACTTGCTGAGTTGGAAATTTTTTTAGCATATTGGAGTTTCCTGCCTAAAAATTGCTAGTAATGGCAATTTAGTTCACTCAGGGGTGACTAAAAGCAGAGTTGCAGCTGCAATAAAAGCAAGTTATATTACTTCTGGGTAGAATTGTCTACCCATTTTTTTGCTCCGAGAGCTTGGCTGATTTAGTTTTGTAACAAACTTGCACAAAATCAGGAAACTTGCCAGTATGTGTTACTGTTTCTGTGCTTTCCTCCCTACTGAGGTTGCCCAGTTAGTCCCATTATCAGTAGTCAGTTTATCCTGGGCAAGTGGTGCTTGCTCAGAGCATCAAACAGATGCCTCGTGAGGAGTAAGAACAGGTTGTGGTAGAATTGTGATTTATTTTTTAAGTATGGTGCCATAAAGCACTTTTAGAATCTCTCCATTTTGTTTATCTTCAAGTGTCCTGGAAGGCTTGAGAACAGGCAGTGTCTTTTAGTTCCTCTGCATATAACAAGGCTAAAAGTGTTTCAGCAGAGGTGTTAAATTAATCCTGCCCATGTGGTTCAAAGCCCAGTGAGTAAAACATCAGTTCTGCCATTTACCTTCTGCTCTGAATGATGTTTAGCACTTCCATCATTGCTTCCACTGGCAACATTAGCAATAGTGTGTAATTCAGGGTAAAGAAACATTAGTGTAAACATTGTTCACTAAAATGTGATCCTGCCATGGCTATGTTGGAAAAGATTAGCAAAAAAAAAATAATCTCTAGAAAGCTCATTTTTTTTAAGTGAATAAAAGCTGGCTATGTGCTGAATTTTCTGTTATTTTTAACCCATGTTAAATTTCCTGATTAATTGCAGAGATGAACAGTAGAGATCATGTCAAAAGCTAGGATCTCACTCTTGCAAAAACAGCCCTGCTGGGGGTATGCGGGGTGGAAAATCTGATTGCTGCTTAAGGTAAATGAGAAAGTGATCAGTCATACCTCAGATGAAGTGATCACTTAAGAGGCCACCCTCCCTTCCAAGTGTGTACATAACTCTTGCTTGTTAACAGGAATTCCATGTGAATATTGATTGGGAATAAGTGGTTGGGTGAGTACATGTTCTGCCTGTCAAACCATTTAATGTTCAATTGCACATCAGGGAAGATAGCAAAGGCAGCTGGAAAATGAAACAGGAGCGCAGGGGCGTATGTGTGAAGACAACTGTTTTAGTGGTCAGATCTGAGCAGAGAAAAATAAGTTGGGGAGAGGGGAAGAATTAAGAGTTGGTGGCAAAAAAAAAGAATCTATAAATGGCTCATTGGTTTTAGATGTAAAGTATCTTATCCTGTCCAATCCATATACTGCAGATCACATGCTGCGTGGCAGCGGTTGCTGAACAGAGGGGTGATTAGGATAAATAGCCAGGGAAAGGGATTGGATACTGTAATTTTTTCAGGTGCCCTGGAAAAGGAGCACCTTTTGGTAGTTTTATTGAAGACGGTTGGGGTTGTTTTCTCCCCTGTCCAGATTATGTTCTTGAGACAGCTGTTGTATTTTTCAAAATAAGAGTAACTGAAGAAGTAAATGGTCTTACTAAAGAAGCTTGAAGAACTTTTTGGCTAAGTGGTGGTAAATGCTTACGACTGATTTTTACAGGATCTGCTCTGGGGAAGCTTGAACAGTGTTTTACGCCAGCCTGGCTTAGCACAATAGCAGTTCTACTTCAGAGCTCAACTCTTCTGTTCCCTGGATCTTTTGACACCTTGTTCTGCAGTTTCCTGCAGCCATCCTTCCTACTTGACATGCTTTATTAATAACAGGGTGCCTAGACTTGGTAATAAGAGCTGTTTTCTTTGCTAACTTGACCATTGCTTTTCCACATAGGAGCTATTCCGTCTTGCAGGCTGAACAGTCTCCGCTGAGCCGAGCTCACAGTGAAGCCTGCCCAGAGGCTATCCCTGTTCTGGTGACCTTGCTGACAAGACAGATAAGCCCTTTCAACAGAGCACAAGTGTGTGTCATGTTGGAACAGACTAACCAGCCAGCCTATCTACATCTCTAAAGTGTTAACAGGAGTTTGACTGGCCAGTCAAAAATCTGTTTCTCCAACTGCTGCCTTTGAGGGGCAAGCCTTTTAAGCAACTTCTGCTGCAAGTTCTGTAAGACTTTAGAGAGTTTGGTCTGGAGAGTAGACAAATTCAAGTGTGGTGTCCTTTATTTACCTGCCTTAGCATCAGGGTCACAGAGCTGTTGTGTAGTTAAATCCACCTGTTTTCATTGGGTTCCTGTCAAAGGTGGGAAAAGCCCCTGTGTCACATTGTGGCTTTCGGGCACAAACAGTTCATGCTATCAAGAAGTCTGCTTGTAATTACAGTTTGGATTAATGTCCCAGCATCATGAGCAGAGTCATTACATTTGGTTTGCACTTAAACTGCTTCTCCACTTGTGTATTTTCCCCTCCTCACTCCTGTGGAGAGACAAAAGCAAAACAAAGCCACCCACAAAACACATGCACTCCCTAGGCTGTGGTGGATCTTCTTTACTTTGATCATTTATTACACAAAGAGAAACTAAAATCAGCATCAGGAATTAAGGATAAAAGTGCCTACATGCTCTGTGATCCTGGACCCTATTGGCTTTCAAATGAAAATGCTGCCCATGTTGATTAGAAGCACAGAACTTGCCTGCGATGAAAATGAAAAGAGGCTGCTGTCTCTACTTGGGAGTGGAATGGGGTAGCTGCTCCAGCCTCTGCTCTGGGGTACTTAAATTGACATCTGGGCTGGATCTGATTCTTAGTGTCTGTTCCTGCTCATCACAAACTTGACTCATCTTTGAAGCCTGTGATAAGGATGGGGGGGCAGGCAGCAGCCCTGACGTGGAGTGGCTCCTTGTGCTGGGTGCTGTGCAAGTGTGGGGCCGTAGAGAGCAGGAACTCATCAGAGCAGCAAACCAGTGGGGGTGAGAAGCTGGGTTCTTTCTTGGCTTCAAGGACTGGCTTATGCATTTAATTTGTGGTAGAAAATTGAGTTTGGCTGGCATGTATCATCAGCAGAAGAAAGCCCTCGAGGTAAAAGTGGAAGAGGAAAAGCCAATGGTGGAGCAAGAGAGTAGCAGACAAAAGACATGAGATGTAGAAGATAGAAACACTGACCTGACTGTCATCTGCCAGCAACTGAATGACCCCTTTCAAATACTGATGCAACCTTTCCCTCTGCTGAGCCCTATGACCCTATTTCAGTTAGCTGGTGCAGCCGTGTGGTTTCCTGCTTTCTTGTAGGAAAATTGCTGTTTACCTTATGACTTTTCTTTCTATTCCCATAGGACAATTCTTTTTAGCAGAGTTCCAACACTCAGTAGGGCCTCTCCTCTCCTTTGCAGCCTTTCTCAGTGCTTACTCCAGACTGAGGTCAGGGAATGTGAGAAGATGGAGGGGACAAGCAGTGATTTGGACTGAGAGCTGGAGGAGAAGGGGGGTGAAAGACTAGCACAGCTATGAGTGTTCACAAATGGGCTGTTTCAAAACCAACACTGATGACGCTCAGTGGAGGACCTCTCCTTCCCTTGTGCTGGAGAACTGGCCAAACTATGTTACAAGTTGGACAGCCCCTGCTGGAGATCCCTGGCCCCAGCCCTAGCAGGTGCATTGTCCTACTGAGGAATGCACACAGGGACTCTGAAGATAACTGCAGAGATGTCTAGCAGTAGAGCTACACATGGGGAGGCAAGTCTGTGCTCTGGTATTGAGTTCAGAAAATTTCAGGGAAGCTCCTTACAGAGAAGCCATGCCAGACAATGAAAAATGTTTTGCACAGCCTTTTTAATGGACCTGTGCCCTTTGTGAATGCATCATTTAAAAAGCCTCTATGGAGTACAGTCTTTGTGAAACATCCAGTGTAACCAGAAGAGAGTAGAAACTCTGGTCCTCTTGGAACCACCCTGTTGCTGATGGGGGGACTGTGCCTGTAACAGTGAGTCTTGTCTTCAGAAATCTTAATTTGCTTTGATGTTAAAACAGGTTGTGCAATCTGCTGAGGAGATAAGACAGCCTGTGTTTTAAAGATGACTAACTCCTAATTCAGCCTGTCCCACACATTGTACTCCACTAATGGGATCAAGTGCCAAGGGCTTAGGTAGTTGCATATTGCAAAAAATATCCAAAATTGTACAGTGGCAAGTCAAAAACGTCTAGTGAATAAATGCAGATCAAAGTGAGGGGGAGAGCTTTTAAAAATTACATCACTTACCTCAGTGGGTCTAACACACAGAGTAAGGTCATCTAACAAATAGAAAATTTACATAAATATTGCTAGTGCAGAACTATCCTAAGAGAATGTGTCTCGCTGGATGTGGCATTTTTGGTTACGATGAAAGGCTTTCCTTAGTGCAGTTCATACTGAACCCAACAGAAACTGTTCATGAATGTTCATCGAATTCAGGCCCTTGCTTATGTCTAGCTGCTCTGAAAGCCAGCTTTTAAAGAGAGTCCTTGATCTCTACCTAACTCTTACCCATCCATCTGGCTGCCTCATGAAGGAGCTACAAGAGTGTGCCTGGCAGGAGGATAATGTCTGCCCATGTTCAGGTACCCAGGGCCCAAGGATGCTCTGAGGCTGCACCTGGACTGCACCAGGGTCAACAATTGCAGTTAATCAATGTGAGAGGGAGATGAGTTTGGTCCTGTGGGTGGCCACAGAGTAGCACTTAATAGATAGTGAAAACATAGCCCTTGAGTCACACTGGTCTCACATGAGCAGCCCCGTTGACTGCAGTGGAACTATTTGTGTGAGTAACAGTTTGCTTGTGGGAATACGGAGTTCATCACCCAGCCCTTTGCAGTGTCAGTGACTTGACTTGTGTGTGGCTGCTGCTCCTGGGTCCAAAGGGATGAATGAGCAAATACCATCTCCCAGACTGCTTTCTGACTCCAAATGTCTGCGACCTGGAACAGAAATGCAGTCACTTCACTATAAACAGTTGCATTTCTTTTTTCCCCTTTAAAAAAAAATTGGGAAAAATAAAACCACTTTTTCTTGGACCCCCTGTCTGTCCTAGCCTGCATATAGCTATATGGGTAGTTTGCTTCATTGCTTGTCCATCTGAATGCACCAACACAAGGCAAGAACATAACCTGATGAATGAAAGCCCCCTGAAATATATCAGTGTTGAAGCTGATGTACAGCAGATAAGGAAATGTCTTTAGACTTTCTGCCATAGTTTGATGTAATTGGAC
This sequence comes from Gorsachius magnificus, assembly GCA_034008185.1. Taxonomy (NCBI): domain Eukaryota; kingdom Metazoa; phylum Chordata; class Aves; order Pelecaniformes; family Ardeidae; genus Gorsachius; species Gorsachius magnificus. The sequence goes on from CM067090.1 coordinate 7,278,979, forward strand.
TAGCTCCATCGGCCTGTTCTTGCCTTATGCTTACATATGAAAGTTTTAAATTAAAACAGTATAAAATGGTCACACATTTTGTTTGCTGCATCTTAGAGCTTTTTTCTGGAGGAGTACTCCAGAAGGAAATGCTCACATACAGACTCAGGCAGAGCATGTAAACCTTAAGGCAAAGGTAGAATACCTATAAAAATTACACATGGGGGGTTTTTTGTTTGGTGAGGTGGGATTTTTTGGGTGGGGTTTTTTTTTGGTGTGGGATTTCTTTTTTCTTTTTTTTTTTTTTTTGGCTGACCCTAAAATGCAGTGGCTGCTTGGCCTGCCACTGCTCTGCTCTTGTGCATGCTGCCAGCACCTGAACAAACAGAGCTGTATCTGCGGCAGCCTGGGAATCCGCCAGGATTCCTCAGGGAAGGAGTGATTCAGAGCATCTGAGAAAAGTGGGGGCTGCTTCCATGCATCCTTGCTTCCTGCCTGGACAATAACCCGTGCAGCCTTACTCTGAAAGGACAGGGGGGCTGTTCCCATAAGCAAATACAGTGCATGTTGTGTCAGATAAAAGCGTACATTCCTGTAACGGTACAAAATCTTGAGCCTTGTGGATTATCCTGGCAAGGCTGACTTGACAGTGCAAAGTGTCAGACAGCTAGTGGGGATTTCCCAGAGCAGTTGGGGGGCATGAGGGCTTTATGCACTTTGGGCAGTTCAGTCTTTCAGGGAAGGTCTCGTGCCTAGGGATGGTGTCCCATAGGTTTTGTGGAATTGTTTATGTTGGAAAAGACCTTTAAGATCATTAAGCCCAGCTGTCCCCTTCATCCTTGTCAGGGAAGTTGCTCTGGCATTGCATTCCACTCTGAAACTATGGGGCTTTAAATAAATTTTTGTGTGTATAGTGAGTGATGGGGTAAAATCAGATGGCAGATCATCTAATGTGAGAGTGTAGGAACCGACGTTTTGAATCTTCTCTGGTGTTTCTAGGAGGATTGTTCTCCAGCATGTCACCTGCATGTTCACTTCTTCTTCGGCTGCCGAGATAGTTTCGCTACTCCAAAGCAGATTTTTCACAGGTTCCAGTACAGCAGAGGAATCTTTCTGGAATAAAAGTCTTTGGAAGCAAATAAATTTTGACCAAGTAGCATGTTAAAATCATGCAAGAAGTTGTGCGTTGATAAACTGCATGACCTTTGAGTCAAAGGTGGTGTCTGCGTCTCAGCTCTCAGCGATATTCTTTCTTTCTATACGTTAATAAGAAGCACTTGGGACAGATCTTCAGTTATTGATTGTAATAATGAGAACAAACAAACATTTACATTGCTGCTGTTGTAAATGCAAACACATCTTCCACATTATCAGTTCCCCTTCATCCTTGTCAGGAAAACTGCTCCGGCGTTGCATTCCACTCTGAAACTATGGGGTTTTAAACAAATTTTTTGTGTGTGTGTATAGCGAGTGATGGCCTGAAATCAGATGGCAGATCATCTAAGGTGAGAGTGTAGGAACCCACATTTTGAATCTTTTCTGGTGTTCTAGGAGGACCAATATTAAATCTCCATCTTCTCTGAATTCAGAAGGTGGAGGAGGGCAGATAGTTCCAGGCATCAGTTAGTCACGGTGTATGTGATCCCTCTCCTGTTATGGTGCCTTTGATCTCTCTCTCTTTGCCTGGCCTGTCTCCGACACCAAACCTTGCCTGGCCTTCAGTAGCAAACCCCATAACTCTTTCTGGCTCTAGCATTTGGTTTCTTCAGTACTTTCCCATTATGGAAATATTAACCAAACCCTGAACTTTCTAATCTCCCTGCTTCTAGTCTTGTGATATCCCTCATATACTAATTTTAAAAATGTGTTTGCATATTATTAGTGCCCTACCCGAGGTGCAGAGCCTCTCTTTTGAAGCTTGATTTTTTTGATGCCTATAGCAGGTGTTGGTTTAATAGGTTTGCTGTGTTATGGCTTGCTTTTTTTTTTCGTGAGCCCAGCCAGCTCTGTAAGCTGACACGACATGAAGGCCACGCATGTGACTTCTCCCTGCCTTTAACCTCGCTTCACACCAAACATTTGCGCTGCAGACTCCCAGCAGCCAAGGCAGCCTTAATTCAAGCTTTGTCTAAACCAGGAGGTTTTGTACTGATTGTCTTTAAATCAGCCTGACCAAAGCCCCTTGTACGTTCCCATCTGAGGGGCTGCTTGCTTTGATTTTCCGCTGTCAGCTTTCTAATGGGCAGCTGCTGAGGGGAAGCGAATGTGGCCCGAACAACAAAGGAGCGTGTTTGCACTGTTCTCTGCATCGATTTCACACAAGTGGTTTGAAGCCATGGTCTAAATTAAACTGATTAGTGTTCTCCAAAGGATAGGCTTGCTGCAAAGAGGAAGGTGAATTCTTCTCCTGTTAGGTCTAGTGGAAAATGTTTCGCAGCCTGTTTATCAAATAAATACTTGCAAAGATGCTTCGGACGAGGAAACCCACCGGGATTAGAGTGTAACTTTACCTCTAAAATACAAGCTGAGATTCCTGGAAATGCTGCAAGCTTTTGACTTTGCACCACCTGTTGTTTTCCTGCCACCCCTTTCGGCTCCCTCCCGACTTAGAGCAAACCCAAACATGCTTTGGCTTTGCTGGAACATTTTGCTTGTTTTTCTGTCTTGCAGCAGCCTAGAGGAGCACAGAGCATAGGTTCGCTTCCTGATGTGGTCCTCGTGGGCTTAGTTCAGTAAAGAGCTGGCTGAGTTTAATCCAAATCTCCTGTAATCCTGAGGGGCCTATTCAAGGGCTAAGAGGCCACGGTAACTTGGGGTGTTGACTGGGGGTGCAGGCGGGTTGCTGAAGAGTAGCTCCCCCAGCTCTCCTCTCCCCATTGGCAGCTGTAGCTAGTGCTGACCTGAGGGCGAAGCAGTTCCTGAACAAGTGCCATGTGCGTACTGCTCGCAGTGCAAAAGTTATCCATTGCTGACTTTGAGTTACCTTAGTCTGGCACTAAGATGTTACAGTTCAAGATCTGCATTAGCTGCAAGTGGGGGGTCTCCGTGAACGAGGTTAGGTATGAGCTGGGAAGTTCAACTGTTTTAGCCAGATCCTCCTGTATTCATGAGCAAGCCCAAATGGACTTGGATGGGCTCCTTAGTTCCTGTGATTTTTTTTTTTCATTTGGGCTGCTTTCACTCCAAATTCTTAGTCCTCAGTGAAGGCAGTTCTGCATCATCCTGGTCCAGTAGTACATTCCCATACACATTGGTAAAACAGAGGTAGAGAGGGGTTAAGAAACTTGCCCAAGGCAGATGAGTCGGTGCCAGAGCTGGGAATAGAAACTAAGAGACTTGGCTCCAGCTCTAGGCTCTAATTGCTCAATCTCATATTGAAGCCCTGTCATCGTATACTCTTGAGGTAACATTGGCTGAAGTGAGACGAGGAAAGCTGTTTCCAGGCTGTGATACCTAAGGAGTGGGGAGAGGAAAAGACACCTGGAGGCAAATTGGTTGTGGAAGCACTGATAATTTGCGCTTTAAAGCCTGGTTTCGGCAATTGGTACTAAAATCTGATCTGTCACCTGTGAAACTAACAAGCCAAGAAGTGTAAACTAAGGAGCTAGTTGGGAAAAATCCAGCCCTTTTCCAGTCACTGCAAAAGGGGAGAGGCAAAGTTGTAACGTCACTGCCCTTTTTCTCTGTAAAACACCCTTGCGATGAGATTGGGAACAAAGGCAGATGAGCTGAAAGGATCCAAGTAATAATAGAAAGGGTTAAATACATTTCAGCTTTTACTGAAGGAATGAAAAAAAAAAAATGTAATCAATCTAGTAAAAGGTTTGGACGATGTTGCATTCATATCACATGCTGTGTATAGGAAAAGTCAGTTGGGTTGGTTTTGTTTGAAGTGAAGTGCTTTGAGAGGGTGCAGTGCTTTGCAGCAAACTGTCTGACATTCCCCAGCTGGGACTGGCTGGGGATGGTGTTTGGAGCTGAGAGTTACATTTGGAGTCAGCCCATTTTGAAGGAGACAGAGAAAGGGAGAGAAAGGAGCCTGTTTTTTTTCTTGGGTGAAATAATGCATCCATCTGATCTGCCAGCTGTAGCCCGTGAAAAGCAAGAAGCAAATGGACAGAAGTCACCTGGAAACTGCGAACATGGCTCAAACAAAATAGTTCCTTCCTGTCCTTTTCTTCCCTTCTTAAAGTCTTTCCTCTGGGATGGGCTGGGAGATCTGGCAGGCGGGCAGATTGGATATATATACGTTGAACAACTAAAGCACCAAAATATTAATACTCCAGAAAAACAACATTGGCTTCTGAAGAACACTTAATGTCCAACTCACTCTGTGCTCTCACTCCCTTGCAGACTTAGCTGCTCTGCACAGGGATTGTCAGGTAATTTATAGTTTCTTCACATTCATTTGTACAAGCCTTCATTTCCTGTTAATTTATGGCCAGATTTATCTCAGCTGCCACAGCCTAGATGAGATCAGAATTGAACTCACAGCCCCTGCTTCAGCAGAGTTCCAAAAAACATGCTTGGGTTTGCTTTCACCCATGTCTCTGTTGAGGTACTTTCCTGGATCAGGGTCACATATACATTTAATGGACTCTCTTCTGAGGAAGAGGAAAAAAGATCGGAATTTTTGAACATGCTGATTCTACTGAGTTCCTTGCAAAAGAAACTATTCCTTGGGGAAAAAAATCCCCCTCACCTGTGTGTTCAATATATGGAGGTCACAAAATTCTGGGTGTAGTGAATTTTCCAGTATTACAGTCTCACTATAGAATAAATTCACTGGAGCTCTGTTCCCCCATGTGCCATGGATGTGAAAATTCTGTCTCTATTCCTAGCTGTAAATGAATATCAGTCATTTGGATAGTAGCCATATCGTTGCCATTTATACAGTTTGTGGTTGCAGAGACCTGTGTGTGTGTAACCCATGGAATAACCAGTTTGGGGATATAAGTTAATGACTTTGATTTTTCCTGATGCCTTTTTGCACCACATTAGCAGCACATTGCTATAGTGGTGTAAAATTTATCCTTAATCATTTGTGAGCCTGCACTGAATTAATTAAGCAGCATTTAAACTCTTCAGTCTAAGCAGTATTTCTGCAAATGTTTCCCCAGTTTAAGCAAGGGGCATGTGCTGGCTGTTTAAAGGGTGAGTCTCCCAAAAGCAAATGGTTCTGTGAACTCAGTTTTTACCCTCTTCCTGTTGCAGACACCAGCAAATATGGTGGTGAAACAATCTGGTTTTAATAACAGGGAGAGTAAAGGAGCAGATCACAGTGTGGGGAGCAGGTCCCTTGCCATGTGCTATTGGTATTTTCTTTTTGGGGGAGAGATTTTCTTTGAAAGGGGCTTGTCTGAGCCCCTAGAAGAGCCTGAAATGGGGGGGTGAGGCTGGAGAAGACCGGCATGGTCTTCAGTGCCTGGATGGCTGTGGTCGTTTTTTTGTTTCAAAGAGCTTACGCTTTGTCAGGAGAGCTGGGACGCCCTGGTTTGCCTTCAAGAGTGCTTTCACTGGCTGCTGTCTCCTCTTCTGGTTACTCCGTGGGTAGCCCAACGGATTAAGGCACAGTACTTGTCTGAATCCTCTCTGCTATCTCTTACTATTCAGCAAGTTCTCAAGTGTCTGGTGAGTGTTTGGCCTTTGCACCCTTGCCAGTAATATCAGTGACTGGTCTAAATTCACATCAGGATGTGCTCTACTTCTTGTGACTAATGCGCAGTGTATTTTTTTAATTGGTTACTGTTCTATTGATTCAGGCCTGAAAGGAGTCAGAGGAAAGGGGGGGGGGATTTTTAGTTAGATCTTGTTCAGTACAGATGAGGTCTTAGAGGTATTTAACTGTTTGATGGCTGCAGAAATCCTGAAGACAGTTTGTAGTGCTTTCTTTAAAGAAAAAACATTAGATTGAATCCTTCAGGCTGGTACTGATAAGACAGCGAATGCAGGCAATGGTTGCAGGCTCTGATCCTGCACTTGGTGCTTGGGCAGAGCACTGGCACTGCAGAGTTGTCCTAATTACACAGTAGGACAAAGGTAGCAAAATGTCAGGGGACATTTGCTAGAACGTTCGCAAGCCCTCTTACAGTGTTTCCGTGCATTGCAAATCATAGTAGCGTAGTCCAAAGCTGGAAGTTTTCAGAAGAATACTTAGGAATTAAGGAAACAATGTTTTGTAACTTCTGCTGAGATCATATTTACTTCTCTCTTTCCTGCTCTGAAAATCCCATCTTCTGTGTAAAACATTGGCAGGTTGCTTAAATCATCGATCAGCACTCCTTGCCTGCGGGGTTAAAATCCATCCCTGCAGTCCTTGCATGTAACAAATCCATTCTGGAAGTGTAGGCTTGTAGGAAGCTGAGCCCAAATTAATGGAAGAAAAACTGATGAATGGAGTCAGTAGTCCTGTAGAAGGGAAAAGTCTTGTACCATACCAGAAAAAGTGTCTGGAAGCTTCCAGGTATCTTTGAGCTAGTCTCTCCAGCCATAAGAACAGCATGGGGATTAGGGAAGATCTCTCTGGTGTAGGCTTCTCCTTGGACAGCTGTTGAAGAAGCACTGTAAGTCTGAGTGTGTGAACTCAGGGGCCGGCCTGTGGGTCTGCTGCGGCCTCAGGTATTCTGTCTGTTCTTTTAAGAGAACTAAATTGTATCCATTTCTCCTGCTGACTGTTTCAGGCATCACAACAGGATCCACAGCATTGAAGTGAGTCAACTGAAGCCCTACGTTACCCTGGAAACGTTGGACCTGAGTTTCAATGACATCACGGAAATCCGAAACGGCTGCTTTCCGCAGGGACTTCACATAAAGGAGCTGTGAGTTTTTCTTGTTGGGAACAGCTTTTGTTGAGTTACCACAGCAGAGAAAAGGGCCTCAAGCCTTCTTTAAAACATGGAGAGGGAATGAACATACAAAGCATGGGGTTATTCATCAGGATTTTAAGTGCAGGGGAGAATTAGAAGGCAGCACATTGTCCTTACTCTCAGGTTATTTTTTGAGCTCTGATCTTTTGGTTTCTGATATATCTGTAAAGAATGCAGATTATTATTAATTGTGTTGCATGGGAACATTGCAACAGAGAAAAGGTATCCTGCATCCTTCAGGTATGGGTGTCTTTACAACTGGAAACCTAGAAGCCACAAGAACTGTCTGTGTCTCTTCCCCAGTGGAAAGCATATATGCTGTTTCCCAGATCAGCCCATGTGCATCTGGAAGAGGGGAGGGGGAATGACTATTTCGTCGTTAAAATGGCTACTGAATGTTAAGAACGGAAATCTCTCATTGGTTATTTGAAGAAAACCAGGGGTTAAGCAGAATAACACCCTCCAAACTGGGATGTGTTTTCAGTACCTTTCAAGAGGTGCAGAGAGATAATCTGCTTGCATTAAAGTTTGCATGAAAATTTCTGCCTCTGGTTGTAAGAGGATATAAGAGAGTGGTGTTGTGACTGATGCTTGCCTGTTATCCTGTAAAAACAGTCTGCAGCTAAGACTAGGGTCCAGGTAAGAAAGAGCCCTGGGACAGATGCTGAGGGAAAACTGGGGAATGAATAGAGTCATGCTGCACTGGAATATTCTCCAGTTGCTGGCTTCCACTCCTGATTGCCTTGCTCTGAAGTAGGAAGGTATCAAGGAGCTCTTGGGAAGTGCACAGCACTTCTCCACGTTCATCACATGGCTTTGGGAAAGGTACCGGGTTCTTTGTGCAGCCAGAAATTGAGCTGATTTGAAGCCACCTCTGTAATTTCACCAGCCTGTCTGGAGACCAACCAAATGCTGATAAAAGGAGATTTCTGACAGAACTGTTCATTTTTCTGCTGTGATTTATTGCAGCTACCTGGGGAGCAACAGAATCAGCACCCTGGAGCCTGGTGCTTTTGATAGTCTGTCACGGTCCCTGCTAACACTTCGTCTGAGTAAAAACAGGATCACTCAGCTTCCTGTCAAGGCGTTCAGGCTACCCAGGCTAACGCAACTGTGAGTAGAAATGTGCACTTTAATTAAGCTCAGCCATGCTTTATGGAGACAAAATGTCCCTGAGGATAAACACACCAAATTTCACCCTTCTTCACCTGCTATCTATTACACTTAGAACACACTATGCAGTGGTCCTCTGCCAGCACCTAGTAAAACGTGTTGGGAGAGGGTCCCTTTTGTCTTGTAGCTGTTGGCTTTTCAGGCCATTTATTTAATCGGGTGGGGAGGGAAGGATGCTGCAGCAGACATCAGCATCTTCTGCACTTGACAGTGTAAGACAAATCCATTCTCTTAAAAGCTGCTGGCGTCTGTGGCGCAAGAGAGGTTTGGAAGATGTTTCTATTGAGAGTGACAGAGCTCAGCTACCATGTTAGGCTTTCAGGACCACACAGCTATCTTTATGTGGTCATAAAAAAGTAATGATGGAATGTTGTTAAACTGTGAGGTGATATTTGGGCAGAGAAAATAGCACTCAAGATGACTTAACACACACTTTGTTGTTGTCCTGCCTGTGGTCCATATGGCAGGAGGTGCATGGGGACACTTAGACATCTGCAGCGATAAATATGCTTTATGTGTAAAATAGTAGCACTAATGGTTTAGCTTTTCAATTCTGCTGCAGTTGGAGAAATGGGCCCAACCTGAGGCCTGTTGCAGTCTTTCCATCAAATTTGATAGGCAAAACATCAACCTCTGTCTGTTAACATAAAGTCCACAAAAGCTGTTGGAACTCACACCTCTAAATGGCAACCTCTTGATTGAGAGACAAATCCTTAAGCCGATATGTCTCTAAGGAATGGGTGTGCATTTGTGCTTGCATACCTGTAGGATTTATAGCCGATTTGGGATTGAACAGTGTGACACAATAGCATATGCTTCTTAAAAGTCTGCTGCCTCTCAGTTGGAAGTTACTGTCCATTGACTGAGAGCTTGTAATCCACTGTGTTTGTCTGTATTATGTGCAAAATTAATAACAATGAGGGTCAACTCAATCTGTTTAGGAACATAGTTTTCACTGAAACTTGGAGTAATTGGTAGTCTTAAAGACAGTCTCATGGCTGGTTGTTTAAACCTATATATAAACATGAATGAATTGCAAGTTATACAGAGTCAGTGTGTTATAGAATTTGTACAGTTCTTTTTCTGGCAAAGCGTACTTCACTAATAGCCTAGGAAGTGCAGTAAGGCAAGAGTCCTTAGGCCTGCAAACTTTTTAACTGCTTACTTGACTTTAATTACACTCAACTTGAGTGCAAGTTCAACACTGGCTTTTTTAGGCAATTAAAAAGTAAGCTTAAAATTTCTACGGCTTCCTTATCATTTCCAAAACAACTTCTGATGTTGCAACCTCCACCATTTTCTTCAACACAAACAACAGTATAGGGAACTACCCTTACAATAGTCTTGTGGGTGCAGAAAGGTATCAGTTTTAAAAGCTCTTCAGCTTTAGTGCATTATGCCGATGAAGTTTTCCACTGACTTTATGGAACTGGATTTTTACCTGGTATTTCTGGGTCTAGCAATCCGTAAGACTGTTTGATGTGGGTTGGTAAAGCATGCTGTGATGATGTTCGTAGTGCTATTCAGAAAAAAGGTATTACCAAAATTTAAGAGTGTCTCCCCACCCAAGGGAAGAAAAAAAGAAAACTTTAATAAACCAAGCTAGAGATCTTTGTATACCCAAAATACTAAGACTGCCTTGTTATTGGAAACAACTTGTTTCACTTGTTATTGGTTTCCTATAATAGGAAAAAATGTGAAATTTGTCAGGGCAACTGAAAGCTTTCCTGTCAAACTTAACCATTAACTTTCCTCTTGGGCTCACAGTTCTTATGGCACCTGCTTGTTTCAGAGCACATTTTTACTGGGCAATTACAAGTCCTGTAAAAACAATGGGTCTTAAGGGAAATAATGCTGATGTTTAACTGTATTTGTTCAAATGGAGTCTCTGCTTGAGAGATGACATGAACATTGATTAAAAGGATAAATGGCTTAAAAGAAATGCAGAGAGAGTAGGAATGAAGAGGAATTGCTGCACTGTCTCTGTTATTTCTCTGTAGCAAAAGTCTGTCCCTGGGTGAGTTTATTTAAGCGATCACACACAGCTGACTTCCCTAGCTAGCTGTGGGATTGAAAGTTTCCCGTGCGTTTCTGTGCTCTCCTGGGAACCGTTGACAGAAGAGTTGTTGGCATTGCTGTCCCCATTGTACGCTGCACAGATGATTTCGTGAGAAAGGACCAGGATTTAATAAACTTGTATGGCCTTGGTGATTTTAGGGAGCTGAACCGGAATCGCATCCGCCTGATTGAAGGCCTGACGTTCCAGGGACTGGACAGCTTGGAAGTCCTGAAACTCCAGCGCAACAACATAAGCAAATTGACTGATGGGGCTTTCTGGGGTCTAGCCAAGATGCAAGTTCTGTAAGTTGGAGAGATGGGCTCTTTTCCCTTAAACAGCCTAAGCATCACCTGCTATTGTGTCCTCCTCTGCATTTTAGCAAGGACTCCCATCAGAGACCTGTGGGTACCTGTGCCAGTCCTTGTGTTTCTTTCTATGTCCTGCAAGCACAGAGCTCTCCCATGCTACAGCAGCTTCTGTTAAGTTGACCCACAGTTTAGTAAAAGCTCATTGCTTTTCCAGGTATTCAATAAGAAGTTCTGTTTTTCAAGCTGTGGTGGTATTAATTTGAAAGTTTGATGATTTGAACGTTCAGAAAGATCTCAATTGGTCTTTAAATAAAAGCTCATATGGCTTCTGCAAATTTGTTTTGACTGATACATGGAAACTCTGTTGCAGTCCTGATTATTCTGTCTCTTGGGATATCTAGAAACCAAGCTGGCCTATCTCAGTGATGTGTTCTTTCCATATGAGAGAATAAATTGAAAGTCATTGCAGAGAAATGCTTGAAACTTACAACATGATTGGCTTTCAAGTGTGTTTGCAAGGTCGTAAGTGACCAAGGCAGCATGTTTCTGGATGCTGCTGTCACACAGCTGAGACTCTGCAAATACAAACTCGAATGGGATGCTTTAAGCCCAGTTTACTTGCAGTGGAGCATACCTCTGCAGTCACAGCTCATTCATTTTCTTTGTGTTGTCCTTGAATTTCTATCCTTCACTTGCACAAGAAATGCCCACGCATGCACGTATTCACATGGGTATGTAGAAAGGCGTGTAGGAATGGCTAAAATCCCAATCCTTGTTGGAAATCCTTCAGCATTTGACCAGTGCTGCTTACCTGTCAATTCCTTCTGATTTTTCTCCGCAGCCACCTGGAGTATAACAGCCTGACAGAAGTAAACAGTGGCTCGCTCTATGGCCTTTCATCTCTGCATCAGCTTCACCTCAGTAACAACTCCATATCCCGCATCAATCCTGATGGCTGGAGCTTCTGTCAGAAACTGCATGAGCTGTGAGTTGTTTTTGTTGTGGTTGGCTGGGCAGGGTTTGATGCTAATGTAATGTTGGCAGGCAAGGGGAGTAAGGATTTTACCCAATCACATAGCTTACATCTCCTGCTGTATCAATCTGTAGAAATGCAGGAACTGCAGCCTCCTAAGTGATGCCCTTGTTACTCGTGATGTTATGACCTCCAGAGCACCTGACTAAAATAGGTTTACACCAGAAACAGAGACTAGAACCCACTAAAAGTATACAGTGCCAAAAGACCTGGAGAGTTTGTGATCTGCGGCTTGCCAACACTTTTTAGCGAGCTAGTTACCAGACGTGCATGGCTTGCCATATAATGACTGTACAGCCTGAAGGAAGCTTTGCTTTATCCTCTGTATTTACAAAGAACAATCATGTTTTTAACCAGCAGAGATTTGGCCCTTTAAAGGCAGTTCTCCTTGTTTCTCCTGTTTACACTTTACTCTTCTTTAAAAGTAAATACATTGACTTTGCTCTCCTGAGATTTCCAGCTGTGAATACAGTCTCTTTGATAAACGAAAGAAAGCCTTGCTGCTAAGGACAGCCCCACAAGGGTGAGTTTTGGGTCTGTGGCACTGCTTAATGCCTTTTTGAAGGGACACACATGGATGCTTGCAGTATTTACAGAAGTAGCTGTCATCCCCTCAGTGGGACCATGGAAAGATTCACTTTTTTCTTTGGAGAACTTGACACATGTGGTTAGCGTAACTGTAATTCATTCTGCTTGGTGCTCAGAAATCTCTTGGTAAACTTTGTTAGGGATTCTCATATCCACCAAAAAGCTGTACGGTAAAGCAGCTTCCTGCTTTCAGAGGCCTCACTCCGGACTCAAACTAATGGTCAGTATCTGCCTACCCAGCTGTGAGTCCCTGGTCTTTTGGGATGTGGTTTCAGAGGTAGGTGGACATGACACATGCCATTCCTTTAAGGTTAGAAGCTGTAGAATTAATGTGTTAGCCAATGACCAGATGTGATCTTCTGTTAAACCCAAATTATTCATTCAGATGTGGATTATTTTGGGGGGCACAAGGAAACATTTTATTTTTGGTTTTAGTTAAATACATATGTGATTGTTTAATTACATAATTTTTCAAATTGCTGTGAAACTGCCTGTGCCTAAAGGGCTCCCTTCCTTGGCACAGTGCTGTAAACAGCTACAGTTCCTTCACGTGCAGATTCTCAAGTGATATTTTACTAGATTAAGGCAGTGTCAATGGAGAAATCTTCAAGGCAATAGATCGGAATCAGCACTGTGCTCCGCCCTGTGGTCTCTTTAAATCTGATGCATCAGGAAAGGGGAGCCTGCCTTCCTAGGACACTCATAGTTGGGCCACTGGAATTACCAAATTCAGATCACTACACTGTGTTAGTAGCACAGCTCAGGGAGCTTCCTGCTCTCAGGGACCCAATATCTGGTGCCTGTGTTGAAGCTTTATTTCAGCCTGGGTTCAGATTGGATGGCTAAGCCCCACCTGCATCTTGGAGAGCTAATGTCAGAACACTTTTAGGGAGAACTATGCTTGTCTCTTCTACCTGACACTCTTTGCAAACCCTCAAGGTTTAGATGGGAGGTTGCACGTCATGTTGAGTCCTTTATTTGTCGGGTATGGATTGGGATCTCTTGCCAACAAATAGTGGTGGTGGTGAGCTGTCTTGGCTTAGAGACAGTAACTGCAGAACCCCAGTGCAGGACTCACTCTGGTGCAGAATGGGGTAGATTTGGAAAATGCCTGGTCGTGTGCGGTGGTAGGAGCCACTGGGGCATGCTTGGCCTGACAAACAGGATTGTGCTAGAGCACGGGGCCAGAGACGACATTAGCTGAGATTCGGAAGGCGATTATGTGGGTGTTAGCACACACCTCTGCAAAATATTACAAGCTCTTGCAGGTGTTGCCTTTAGGGTAAGGCTGCTGCAGGGAGCCATCAGATACTCCTAACTGAAATTCCCACAGCCAAAGAGTACTTGTAGGAGAGGTCTGCTCTGAAATTGAAGGGTGAGGAAAGGAAGCACTAGATATATCTCGACTGCCTCTATGCACTTCTTTGAATGTGTGCGTTTCATTCCTTATTAAAGGGTCCTTGCTTGACTCCCCTATTGCTAAATCTACTGGGTTTTGGTTATCAGAAAACACTGTCTCTGGTTGTACAGGGAATGAATTTCAAAATCCTTGACCCAAGGAAAGAAGGTGGCCAGATCCCTGCTTATCTATGCTAAGGGAGGAGGTGGTCATCTGAAGGATGAGTTGTCTCTCCTTCAGTTGTTGGGAGAAAACGTGACCCCAGGGCTCTGGTCTGATGTAAAAGCTAACAAGGAAAGAGAGCTCTTGCCTTGTTATGGGCATGAGAAAGGACTGATTGTATTCACCAGTCAGGTGCTAGGGCATCAACATCATGGAAACATCCACAGTGAGAGCGTAGGATTTCATCAGAGGTAAATGATGACTTGGCTGCTAGGTCTGTTTTTTCACTTTTTTACCTATGGTTTGGTCAGTGGGTATGAAATGTGTTAGATGTACCTGGCAGCAGGAGCCCCAGCTGCACAACATTTTTTGCAGTTAACCCCTTCACGTATCACTTTTGGCATGCCACTCTGTGTCCACTCTCCCATTTCCTCACCAGGCCAAAAGGGCTGTGTGGACAAATATTTCCACTTATTTGTTCCACTGATTTCTCACTGCTAGAGAGATGAGAAGGTAGGGGAAGCAGCAGAGACCTGCTGACTTATCTCAACCCAGATAATCCAAACTGCTGAGGAGGGGAACACAATGTTGTGCAGACTGGCCTGTCCCGCTGGCAGGAAGCAGAGCCCTTCGCGTCAAAGGAAGCCGCTGCCAGGTGTGTTAGCTCCTGAAACCTTCCATCTGGTTGCAGCTATTGAGAGCTCTCTCTAAAGACTGCTGCTGTCTGTCCATCTTGAGGTGATATCAGGACGAACGGAGGGGAACATGCCTTCACCAGTTGTGGCAGGAACTCTTCTGTGTAGAATCAAAAGGAAATTTTTTTTTTCTCAGACAGGTTTAGGGTTACTTTTGAACACTTTTTTTTTTTTTAAAGCCAAATTCTTTAATCGCAGGTGAGGACATAATTTTGACCGGATGCCAGTTCTTCATAACTAACACCACAACTTCTTTAGGAATGAAGCTATGTTGTCCCATACCTTCTTCAAGCTCATTAATCTTTGCTGAATTTTTTCTAAAGCTTGCCCTCTGCCCACTCACGCAGCTAAAAGATAGACAGCTGGTTTGCCAAGTAAATGACACTCTCCGTACTTTGCCGTATGTGTCTGGTTTGACTTAGGTTTTGGCTTTGCAGTGACTTTCATGCAAGCCCTAGACACATTTTTAAGCACCTTCTTAACAGGCAGTACTAGAAGAGGAATTTGGAGGTTTGGAACTCAGATTTTTTTTTTTTTTTTCTTGTTTTCTGTGTAATGAAGGATTTTAGTACTTGTTTAAAGCTGTATAACTCCACTTTTTGAAAACTTTAGCAGCCCAAACCCTCACATTTTGATAAGCTTGAGAAAATGTGAGTAGCCACTTTTTATACCCAACGTATCAGTGTGCAGGCAACTTAAAGTTGAGGCTATTGCTGGTTACACTCACCTGCCAGTAGTGCTGCAGGGCTGAGCCAGCTGCAGTGACATCCAGAGATCAGGAGGAATATACTTGCAGCAGGGAGCTGTGGGTGGGTGCTTTGGGCTGAAGATCACTGGCCAGTGACTGCCTGCTCGTACACCAGGAGGTCCCTCATTTGACGAACCAAGCTGGCCTTCAACCTCAGTAACTCTGCGGCTTTACTGCTTGTGTAGAAGGTGGTTGCATATTGTGAGAGGTGTCTGCAGTGGCTTGTAGCTTCCCATGCCCTGCCCTAAGTCTCAGAAGCCTGATCTGCACCCTGGCTGGGAGAGAAAAACAGCTTTCTTCCTACCAGCTTCCAAACTGCAACAGGAGTAGCACTTAAAAAAAAATAATCTCCAAAACCAGAGATAATACAGGCAAGGGGAAGAGATAGATGGAAAACTAGGAAAAAAACAATCCTCCAGTATTAGTCACTTGTAAGTGCAGAAGATTTCAAGCAGACTGTACACTCCTTGACAAAGGGGAGCGGGAGGGAAGGCGGCTGGTTTACAGCAAATACCTCCTTCCTGTGCATGAAAGGAAGCATTCAATTGCCTTGTGGTGAAATGCTTTTGGCTCTCAACTGGGGTGGAGTAGGCTGTGAAGACACCCACACCCAGACGCCTGGGGCTTGCTGTGCACAAGTGCAGAATGATAAGACACCTCCTGAATACAGAAGTTTGGACCCTGCCAAGAGCACGTGTGCACTTCAAAATCCATCTGTTTGATGTCACTCTCCACCTCACAGGGTGTGGGGAAAGAGGGGACTGCTTTTCCCTGTAAGCTGCAAAGGGGAGTCCAAATGGGAGAGAGGATTGAACACAACCAGGACTGCTACCTGAGTGTTACCTATACATCTGGGGGCTGAGGAAGGGTGGTGTGCCTAGGCCCTAACTTTGCTGTACAGGCCATGGAGAAAGAGTAGCTTCTCCTCGACAATAATTGATAGTGTGCGTATTAGTTTATTGCTCTCATTCACTGCTGGAGGAGCCTCTCTCTGTTGCCTGTACAGAAGCCTTCCCTGTAACTGGGTAGCAAATGCCTCCTGTTCCCTTATGGTCATCCAGGCTGCCCCATGGGAATCCTGTGGGAATATTTGCAGACTGCAGTCTTTATTTCCTAATCAAGGCTGTATCTGCCCAGTACACATCACCTCTTGTAAGATGGTTGTGGGAGGCAGGAACTGGTTGGCACAGAGGAGTTTGGAGAATACTGGTTGGATTGACAAGGGCTGTTGTGTTTGTTTGTTTTTTTTTCCTCAGAATACTCTCTTACAACAACCTAACCAGGCTGGATGAGGGAAGCTTAGCAGACCTCGGGGGGCTGCACATATTACGACTGAGCCACAATTCCATCAATCATATTGCAGAAGGTGCCTTCAAGGGACTCAAAAACCTACGTGTTCTGTAAGTTGGCCCCAGCTTTTGTCAGCTAACACCTATCTTCCCTCCACAGTTCTGTCAAGTTGTTCAGCATGCTTTGCAGTTGCTTTGGGTGCCTGTGTCCTCAGCATCAAACTCCCCTACATGTTGCTCGGTTGTCTTCAGCAGCTGTTGTGTTCACCCCGTTACTCAACTTCAGCGAACTTGTATTTTTTAATTAGGGGTAGTTAGGAGAATTGTAGTTGGACTGCTCAGTGTTGTAGGGTGCTTTTGGACTAGAGGGCTCCAGAGTAAAACTATAGGAACATTGAACAGGATCCTGAATCTAGCCCAGCTGAGCAAAAATCCCTGAGGCTTCAGTCCCTCAGCTAATAGCAGAATTTCTCTTGCCATCGTATTGACTTTACTTCAAACTTGTAGAAAAGGACAGTTTCTGTTGGGTCATTCTGCACTCGGGGAAGTAGGGAATGATTCCTTACAGTGACAACACTGGAAATTTGAATATCCTCTTAAATGTGCTATCAATCATTTTTATGTGCTATTACTACTTTTTTTTTAATTGCATAATAAATATAAAATCCTGGGCAAGATGGTGTTGAGAAGAAAAAAACAAAGGTGAAGTAAAGAAATTCAGAGGTTGAGCTTGGGATATGATTATACCAAAAGTGTAGCAACGCACAAAGCTTCACCCAGTTTTGGGTCCAACCATGGGAGTAGGAAGCTGCTACAGGTACCATGAGAGTAACCAGCAGTCTTTCTCTTCAGTGCAGAATTGGGCTCACTTGGGTCATGAAATGTTCTGTTGCACTGATTTTCGTGGTAACCTCTGAACAACAACGAAGTTGCCATGCTATCAAGAGAAAAGCTTTATGTGCCCTAATATTGCATTGCAAAATGATCCATCCAGTGGTAGCTATGGCTATTTACCAGAGCCTTTTATTTTAAAGTCACTGACACAACATAATGCCTGGAAATGTTACAATGGAAATGAGCTTGCCATCTAGAAGATAGCAACTTCTAGGTTTTAGGACTGATAGAAACCATTGGACAGATCAATCTGACCACCTCTGGGACGCCAGCTATAGACTTGCACCATTATACATTAGATTAAGGTATATCTGGGCTTGCCTTAGAAACCTCAGAAGATGGGGAATCCAGTTCTCTTAGTTGACCATTCCTGCAGCCTTGTTGCCTCTGTTGCCCTTATTTGTACCTGCAGAGCTGCTGGCTGCTCTCTTCCTCTCTCCAGAGGCTGCAGGCTCAGCACCTTCATCAGGCACACCGCAAAGTTCTCACAGCCTGTGTTACAGCACTGTCCAAGCTTCCAGGCTGGTTGAGTTCAGCGGGCTGATTCAATTCTTCCTTCAAAAGAAAAGAAACCAAACCACTTTGATTCCTCTTCAGAAGCCCATTGTGGCCTGAGTAATTAAAAGGAAATGGGAACAGAAAGGTCTCTTCTCTTTACAGTACTTTTTGCATCTTACTCTTTCCTTTATTGAAGTTCACAGTGAAGAAAGTGACTGGAAAGCAAGTTTGGGTTTTGTTGGCTTTTCTCTCTTTTTTTAAGCGTAAGCCAAAGTCTTTCAGCCACTGGGCATTCAGAAAGGCACCACCTCTCTGAGGCAGCTGTCAAGACCGGAACTAAAGGTTTCCAAAGAAAAATGGAGGGGAAGGGGAGCTGGTAGTTCTCTTTGCTCTGCAGTGAATGTGGAGCCTCTTTTATGTCTAGGGTGGAGGGGGGAGGAGGAGGGGGGAGTGTGTGAGTGAGCTCTAATTTAATAAAGAGAAAGGCCTATTGGGTCCTGCACCTGGTGAAAAAGACCCGAGCATGCTTTAATTATGGCCTATTGTTGGGGAGCCTTTGGAGGGTGTGAAACTGCTGAAATGTGGAGCTATTCAAATAGAGGTCAGGCCCAGAGACCTCAGAGCACAATGATTAACAAGGATTCGAGCATTCAAGCTCAGCCAGCCAGAAAGAATAGGAAATTGGCAACAGGGGCTGGGAGAGGAGTTGGAATACAAAGAGAGCTAGGCCAAAATACCCCACTCTTTTTTCCTCCCCCCTCTCTATTTTCACTCATTTGTTAAAAAGGTCTTTATTCCTCCTTTCTAACACTAAACCTTTGAGTTGCCTTTGGATGAACAAGCAATACCATTTGCTTTTCCTTTTTCAAGAAAACACAATGTGCTGCAGTCAATTAATAAAAGTGGGTGTCAGAGAGCTTCTACAGGCTGTTCCCACTTGTCTGTGTCTGCCATGGGAAAGGGTTTGCTGGTCCAAAGACCGATAGCCCGTGGTGGAATTGAAGAGGAAAAATGTCTGAGAAGGGATTTGCCCTTAGCAAGCAAACAGAACAGCGGGTATTGGCTTGGCAACCATAGGGGAAATGTAAAAACTTAGCTCTGGGAGGATGTGTTTGCTCCTGCCTCACTCAGCGCTGAAAATGTCAGCACATCAAAGTGTCTCTCCTGGCCACCACACCATTATGCACGCCCACACCCTGCAGGGATGTTGAGTTTTTATCCATCCCTTTGGCGTAGACCTACCTGCAGATCACCCTGACATCCACAATGATGCTGGCTAAGGCCAGGGTTCCCCAGGGACATGAGATTCAGGTCTCACACTGAAGCCAGCTGAGAAACAGGAATTGTGGCTTTTGGCCATCTCCCTTCATGTCTTTAGTTCACACACCAAAGCCGAGAAACAAGCAAAGGCTGCAGCCAGTGTAGGTACTGAGAGCAAAAGACTCAGCCCCATCTTGGCGTGGTGGAACCAAGCCAATATTGAAACTGTGGGATTTTTTAAAATTTCTGTTCTCTTCTGGGTTATTGTGTATTTGTGCTGCATAGCCCAGAAACTACACTGTGATGCCCATGTCGGGAGTGCTTCAAAATGCAGGGGGCTTTGTTTTGGAAATATTTTTCTTTTTTTGTTTTTTATATATTTAAACTGGAAATGTTCTGATCATAATCTTCAAAAGGTGTGACAGGAATACCTGAGGGTTCGGGGGTTTATCTGGATGGTTTAGTTTGCTTTGTTGTTGGTTTTTGCTAGGTTTTAAGTCAGGGTGATGTAACAAAACCAACACAGCCTATTTATTTTTTTTCTTTCTTTTTACTTAACATGAGAAATGATAAATTTCTGTCTGTGTTGCTGGGTATTCACTGCTAGCTGGAATTAAAGCTAGGAGGGAAAGACTTTTAAACAGACTGTTTAAACAGCTTTTGTGGATCTCTGTGTTTGTTCTGTGTGCTTGTTTTTCTTCAGACCTCTTTGACTCTTGTAATTGATGGTCAATTTGAAAGCCAAAAGAAGCTAACTCTGAAACAGGAATTCTTACACTTTTTTTTTTTTAAAAAAAAGGATTATATAGAGAGTTAGGCTTGTGTAGTGATGATAGTGCTTTCCTTTGTTGAGCTTTCAAGCTCATTGCCAGAAAAAAATACAGCTTCATAGAAAATACACCAAATCATCTTCTGAAGATACAGCTATAGACAAATACGTGTATACATTGGAATAGCCAAAGTTATCTTAATTCATGATATTTAAAGACATTTTAAGGACGTTAATTTAAGGACAACTGTTTCTTGCAGATTAGTTTTGGGACTTTATTTTCTTTTTCTTCACTTTGTTTGTATGCACAGAATGAGAAAAGGACTGAAACCAACCTGTTAAAAAGTAGCTATCTGCTGCTGTCTTAGAAACAGGGGGTTTCAGCTAGGAAAAAGGCAGGGCTCTTTCTGGAATGCACCACCTCAGCATGGGTCAGTGCAGGAAAAGTCATTAGCGCTGCTTTGCTGCAGGACTCGGTTTTTTTCTGGTAACTGTCAGGAGAAATCGGGGAGCTCTTCGTGTGTCATTCTCAAACTTTCTTCTGTTTTTAACGATGAGCCTAGGACTAAGACACTGATTATGAGCCCTCTCTTGTCCTCTCCCTAGGGAACTGGACCACAACGACATCTCAGGCACAATAGAAGATACCAATGGAGCCTTTACAGGCCTAGAAAACCTCAGCAAGCTGTGAGTATCCCTGGGTTTGAAGTTCTGCAAAGCAGTTGTGTTGTGTGCCTGTGGCAGGGTAGAGATTACAGCCCATTTAAAGCGATGAACAGGCAGTGCCACATACTGTAGTTCAAAGACACAGGAGAGAGAAACGTATTTTCATCTGTAAGATTCAGCACAACTGTTCTTAGCTTCCAAAAGCAAACAGCAACAAAAAAGACCCCTTGCAATCTTCAGCGAAGCACTGATTGATGCAGCAAATAACACTAAACAGAAGAGAAAAATCACCCCATTTCCTGTTACAACAGAGGATTGAAACAGGATTCGTTTCTGTGGGATACTCTGTCTGAGAGTGATCTTTTGGGCTTGCTTCCATGTGCAGCAACAATAAAAGGCACCATGGGGCATAGGCTCTTAAAGAGATAAAAAGAAACCTAAGGCAAGCATGCGCCTTGCAAATGTTTATAGCTTGCATGGCCTTCGCAAGTATTTTCACATTGCTCTGTGCTTGTTCGTATTCCATTTGAAATCGGCTATATAAATCAGCCCTGTCAGAGAAGTCTCTGATGGCTTGTGACAAATCAAGAGTCTTTCTAATCATTACCTCTTGCCTTTGTTTAAGTTCTCAGCACCCCCCCATCATGCTGTCTCTGATGCTGTGATGGCACAGCCAGAGGTGCAGTAAAAGTACCTCGATGGATAGCAGATGGCTAGAATGAATCCTGGCAGGCGGTATATTGTCACGATCTCATTAGAGACTCCTGGGGGAGTGGGAAGAGCCGTGGCAGGATTAGTGGAGACGTAATGCTTAGACTGAGAAGAAAATTTTGAAGTCACAGGCGTAAGGGGCGTTTTATCATTGTTGAGGGGAATGACTGGATCCAAGAAGATGGGTACCAAGTTGTAGCTGCGAGTAAAGTGAGGCAGAGAAGGACTTAAGGACCAGGGGAGTCAGGCAGGGAGGTCGAAGAGAACTGTGGGAGAGAGGCCAGTAGGAATTGCTGTGCACGTGGAGTTGGGAAATCCTCCCACAAGTTGCTAGAGAAAAGGCAGAGGAGCAGATGTGGTGGGTGGGAGAGTCCTTGGCTGCTGCTGCTGAAGTTTTTGGGTTGTCTGAAGAAACCAGTGAAACCATGTGAGCGGCTAGAAGGGTAGTGGGAGCAGAGGCTTTGTCCAGAGGGTTTTGCAGGCTATAAAATTCTGAGTCTGTATTGCTGCCTTGATAAGGGAGAGAAAGTGGAGGAAAAGAGCGGAGAGAGCAAGCTGGCCTGGTGGGACATCCATTGTAGGGCATCCCTCCAACGTGGCCACTGACATGGGAGCAAAAGTGGAGGTCTCAAGTGACTGGGATATGTTAGAAATACTGGGTGCAGATAACAGGAGAGAGGTGAAAAAGCCAGAGGAGACAGCATTGAGGGAAAGAGTTCAGCAAAAGGATTGACTCAGCAACCAGGAGAAATGAGCACTGATGAGTTGTGGGGGTCAGGCAGAGGCCAGGAGGTAACAGCAAGGAGCAGGAGGAGGAAGGAAGGGAGCAGAGGCAGCCTGCGGGGTTGGGCGGGTTGTGTGTTTGGAGCTCTGGGCAGAGCAGCTATCGCTCCCCTGTGAAATAGCCATGGCCTGATCTGATGTTCATCATCTGGCAGAAGGAACTGCTTCAGAAGGTGACCAGTTTTGTCTGCCATTAGCAAAGGATGCAACAGAGGCTTGTGCAAGTCTAAAGAAGCTGGGTTTGCATCTTTTTTCACATTGTTGACCTGTGTCTTCCGTTGCACATGGACTTGGGCCAGTTCTGCGTCTGGGTGAGCGCAGGGAAGGACATGTGCCTGTGGTTTGTGGGGGGAATTGCAGCAAATTTCGTAGTCTGGAAGAGCATGTAGATCAGGTTGGTCTTGGGCAGACGGGAGTGGTTTGATTGTCTAACAGAGCGAACCTGCTGTTGGACAGACAGGTTGCTGGGATTGTTCACTGTCAGCCAGAGTGTAAGGCTAGAAAAATGGTCAGAACATGGGATTATTTCATTATATTTCTTGAGGTGTTTTGGGGACGCTTGGGAGTGGTCAGTTTTCAAGGGATCTGCTCAGGTCTGTTTTAGCTCATCAGAACGTAAATTCCAAACTTGTAATTTCATCTAAGGCTGAAGTAAGTATCATTCTTGCTGGCAGGATTTTTTCGTAAATAAAATATCAGCCTTTACAGCAAACATTTCACTCTGTGATTTAGGGCCTGTGTTTAAACCGTCAACCAGCTTTAAATGCGTTAGCATACAAAAAATAAATGGGCATTTCAGAGGAGACCTTCCAATGAATTAATAATCACCTCAGCTCTGTGGAGATTGCCTTAAAAGCCATTCCCCTTTGATCTGGCACAGATTAGCCTCTGAAAGGATTTAGAACAGAGAAGGTTGTTCGCTGAAATTAAGGTGTTAAACTGAGAGGTGGGGAGGCCCGTCACTTTAGCCTTCTCTGAATTATATATGAAGCTCTCCAGGATAGAGAGCACAGGCCTAAATTAAAATGTTGCTTCAAGAAAGAGGGAGTTGAGAAGCACCGAAGCATAAAAAGCATCAGTGGAGTCACTGGGTAACAACCAGTTTCCTAATTATTCAAGCTGCTGAATGTAACCGTTTTTTTTGATGGCTCACTCAGTGACTGAGATCTTCCTGCAGGTGCAAAACTGGCTGGAGGAGAAAATGCTGCTTTCTAATGAATTGCGTGCCTAGCGTGTAATTACACTTACGCAATCACTGGGAGAGCATGCTTGCGCCTAGCTCTGCTGACAGCGGAGGAGCATCTCTGGACTGCAGCAGGCAGGCTAATTGTGGAGCTGCAGACCGCCGTGTTCGCATTCCAGCGTGCCACAGCCCTTTGAAGGGGGCCGCTGGGTTCAAACCATTTTGGAATTGGAGAAGTGGTTAGTTGAGATTTGAAAGGCTTAATGTTTTCAATGAGTTTGCTGGGGCATGGCATTATTACCAGTGCGTTATGTATTTCTCATGTATAGAGCCATAAAATCTTATGCACCTATACAAGTGGTGTACACATTGGGTATTCACATCCCAGACGTACTGCTTATCTCTGCACAGATAAGTAAACAGATGTCATCAGTATCTCCAATTTTCAAAGTGCAAGATCCACCGTAAACAATAAGTAGCAATCTCCAGTTACCAAACCCAAGCTCAGCATAACACCCTCATTTAGGAATATGGCTCCAGAAATTAGTGTGTATGGATGCAGCCATATGACCAGAGTTTGCATATAGTAAATTATTTACTATATTAATCACTCTTAACGGATTTTTCAAACCCTTCATTAATACAACATCCCTTTTACCAAATGATGGTACACATGACTGCACACATCCTTTGGTGCTTGGGGTATTTCACCCAGAGCAAAAAGCCACATGTGCTCTCATGCAGTAAGTAGGACCTCCAATACCCTGGTTTTGGTGCTGTAGCAAGGAGCTCAGAAGAGCTCACTGTAGATGTTTAGAATGATACTGTCAATAAAGCAGGTTGCAGCTATCTGGAGCCTTTAATCAGCCACCAGCATGCCCACGATAGCTGTCTTTATTCTCGCTTCAAATCAAATAATGAACAAAGGGGCACAGCTCTGAAAATTCAGCTGTGGTTTTGTACCAAGTTAACTCTGCCCTTAAGAAAGGGCTTTGAACATGTGTCTCGCTGGGGAGGCTGGGAGGTGGCTTTGCCTGAAACCGAAGCTTTTGGTTGTGTTTTGCTCTGGAATGGTAAGAGTTGTGATTCTGGGGCCACAGACCTTTTGTATGGAGCTAGGAGTAACTGGCCTTTTCTGTCTACTCGGGAATTAGAGTTGTGGCTCATCCGGCAATCTGTCAGGGTGATTGATTTTGTGAGGACCTACTTGGGGTCATAGTGTGGCAGGCACCCACATTCCCTCCAAAGACAACAGGCTGCAAGGGCACATTGTGATACAGTCTCAGTCCTCCCTGTCCTAACAGCCAGCGTGACGAGCCCCGTTTTTGCTTTCTACCCAGTCTGGCATCTACTGCTTTCATCCACACAGAAATTGGGCTTTCTGGGTGCCAGTGTTGAGACACCGAATTATCCTGACATTTGATGGGTGCCTTGTGGAGAGCCCTAACAAGCTCCTGCAAATGTATTTGCTCATATAGTGGCCTCACATGCTCCATCTTGTACCCCAGCCTCCTTTCCCCAGCCAGTAGCAAGCAGTGGGACCGTCATAGTTTTAGGGCCTTTTTAGGGTGCAAATATAGATTGCATCCTATATTGAAGGACAAATCTTGAAGGAAAACTCAGTCAAATGCAGCACCGTATGTGACAGTTATTTACCTGAGGTGTTAGTGAGGACTTGCTTTGGACACCGTATGAAGCAGGCGGTGATAAAAGATACACCTGGAAGATAAAGCTTAAGACAGAGAGAACCTGGGAAGGGAAAGCATTTCCTAAGTAACGACGTTGGTTGATGTTTTATTAGAACAGTTGAGGAGACTATCCATTCTGCAGGAACCCTGCCCCTGCCCAATCACCACTGGTCAGTATTTATAGAGAACTGTTACTCTGCAGATAGCAGCTGGGCTGCGATCGCTCCAGCTGGCTGTTGTGGGCTGATAGTCCCTCTCTTGCCGCTGCGCAGCACTGTCTGCTGATTTGGAGGAATGCTCTCTGCTCACAGATGCAAGCCAGCACGCTCCTCGGCTCTGCACATTACCTTTTCTCTTGTTCCTTTTGCCTCTTGAAATTACCACTCAGCTATTATTTATTGCATTATATTACTTTGTATTTCTAATAAGCCAAGGAAGGAAGTCAGCAGTCGCTTCAGTTAGCTGTTGTATAAACGTGCAGCCAGAAGAGACAGCCCTCAGCCTGTGTGCGTGGATGTCCGTTCAGGCCAAGCAGCAGTGAATAAATTACTGCTCTTTTACTATCTGGGAAGAAGTCAGAAATGAAAAGTGTTGCAGAGAGAGACCAAAATCTTGTTAAACTGACATTGCACTTAATCCTGTCCTCAGCCAGCCTGCAAAGAATAGAGGGGACCTTCTGTTACTCAGCAAGCTGGTTTCCAAGCACTGGAGCAAACCTGCCCTTTTACATGATATGGCAAATTCCCTTTTGTGCTGTCATCACTATTAAATTCAAATACAGATAAAAGGATTTAATTTCAGGAGCGGAAAAGCGAGTGTACTTCAGCCCTCTTAATCTCCGTGCAGTTCAGATTTCCCGGGACTTACATGGAGCGCATATATCAGATAAAGCCACACTAATTGTGTTCCTTCTTTTTCTGCCCCCCTCTCCCCGTTTTCTTTCTGTTTATCTGGTACTGGATGTTTGGAAACTGCAGAACTCTGTTTGGAAACAAGATCAAGTCAGTGGCCAAGAAAGCGTTCTCAGGATTGGAGGCCCTGGAGCACCTGTGAGTAACCCACCATGCCTCAGAGTTTGGGAAGGGGGGTCTGCCAAAAGTAGCTGCTTGAGAGATCTGCTAGCAATTTAATAGTGTCTTTGTAAACTGAGAAGCCAGTCCATTTGTGGGGGCCACCTGCTTCCTTCTCATTATAAGTCCGCCTCAACTTTGGCCTTTTTTTGTGCCAGGAACAAAGTTATAGAACATATGGCAAATCTGCATGCTCTTAATTTTTTGATTTGTTCTTGGATAAATATCGCCTTGACTTGCACATTGCTTCTTTGCAGGCTGTTAGCAATGAAAATACACTATTTCAGATGCAGCGTTCTCTCCTCCTCCCTTGCCCCAACTTACTCCTAAATCCAGGCTCTGGCAGTGACACGTTGCAAATGACTGCTTACGATGCAGGCACCAAACATCCCATTCAGCACAACTGCCTTAGAGCAATTTGCAAGAACTAAATTTTGGCTGCCGCTATGTAATTTTTTTTGTGTCCCAAGGCTGATGACTCCAGCGGTGATTCATGAATAACTTCCTTTCTGAATTAAGACAAGTTAAAGTATATGTGATTTTGCTGTAGATGTCTTATTGGCTGTTGATTATATGAAATGTTACGACCATTGAGAGCATACTGAAGGGTTAGGGCTGCCTGACTGGGGGGGCTATGTTCCCAGATAAAGGTTCCCTTATTAATGCTCTACTGAGATTTGTCCTCCCCAAGCAGTCCTTGTCTGTCCTACGCTTCACTTTGTAAACTTAAGCCCTAAATCTGACACTATCCTTTTTCAGAGGACAAGTGAATTTTTTAATTAGCAATAGTTGTGAGGGAAGCTTTTAAGGATACCTTCTTTTGGAAACATTGCAGTGTTTTTTGAACACAATAGTATCCTCTCAAAGTCACTTTCAAATAACTTCTCAGATGCCGTTTAGTGCAAGTATTTGCTTTCTTTATGTTTGCTGAAGGTCTAGCCTGGGATACGACATTCCTGACTATCTTTGGTTATCGAGGGGGCTGAGGAATTTCTGAGCTATGGATGATGGAGGTAGCTGAGACTGAGAAAGTGTAGTGAGAAGATGGGCTATGGAATGACTCAGTGATTTTTTTTCCCCTAATTTTTGTTGGTTGACTATTGTTCGGCAGTACTTACCCAGTATTAAAGTGTTTTGTGGAAAACCATTTCTATGAGCTGCAGGTGCATATGGCCTTGACAAGGAGCTACCAAATCACCTGCTACTGGAGTCATTGCTTAAATATGGAGAGACTTTGTCACAGCCATAGCATCCCTTTTGTTCACATTGCCTTTGGTTGTGTTCTGCAGGAACCTTGGGGATAACGCCATCCGCTCAATCCAAGCAGACGCTTTTGCTAAGATGAAGAGCCTGCGGCAGCTGTAAGTAATTGGACTGTACACACCATTAAGGAGGCAGGGATCCTTCTTCCCCTGGACATGAGAAGTAGCACATTGTTTCCAATGGGGTGTTATTTGCATTACCACTTGCTTATTTCCTCCTCCCCTCCATCCTCCTCTGCAGGGTATTTTTACACGAGTAGATGTCACGGGAACATCTTGCATTTAATAGTGAGTGAAATTAGATCATCGGAACAGGTTCTTCCAGCAGGTTCGCATCTATGCAATTATTCATCTCCGCTCAGGAAGTCCAGCCCTGGTCCTGTTAACCATCTCTCCTTCTCAGGCTGCCACTGATTTAATTCCCAGTGGCCCATCTGCTCCTTTGCTGTACCTATGTTTAGGGTTTGCATACAGTACTGACATTTCGGCGATAAGCACCATTTGAACTGGATCCACTTGTCATCCAGCCTTCTGGTGTAAAAATACGGATATGTTATCAGAGCTGCTGCTTGTGCTCCAGGCTGGGGCTCTGCACTGTTACCAGACACTGTTTCCAGTCTTGCCTGGTTTCCCTTTCCTTTCTTCTCCATAAGTATTTAATCCACTGTCAGTACCTTGCTACGCTCTGGAGTACTGCAATGTCTGTGGACCAAGAAATCACTTATTTGGTATTTGGAAAGGTTCAGATTCTTCTTCCTGATGTTGGAAATCGGAATCGGTCGCTGTTAGCAATGACATTTAATACTAGTGACTTGGGAATGAATAAGAGAAATGTTGCATGTCCACTGTTTGTTTAACCACCTTATATTTTGCACTGGCTCTTGAAACAAAATTGAGGCAAAATATTGATCTTATTAGAGAAGAGCTTGTGAGATCCCAGATACTGTGAAGGAACCTGTATACCGTGGAGAAGGTGGCTTTCAGATAGGGGACATACACATGCAGAATGCGTTGTACTGTAGTCTTAAATACTAGGGGTGTCTCTGACCTGTCCCAGCTAGCCAGCAGTGTTTATGCCATCACGTATATTAGGGGTTACACATCTTTCTAGGACAACGAAGTGGACAACTTTGGAAAATCAGATCCCTATGTTCACTCATTCCCTCCTTCTCCAGTCCATTTCTTTCTTTTCCCCTTTCCTGGCTAGTTTCAGACTTCAGGATATCCCAAGGTTATCAGGTAGAAAAATGGAAGGAGATTTGCATCTTCTTACAACACAGTGCTGGAGTTGGAACTCTGCTGTACTCTTGACACCCTGCTCTTGCACAACTTGCAGTATTGCAGGACAGGACTTTCTCTGTCCGGGGCCATTTTCCCAGTCTCTGAGGCATCCTTGCATTTGATTTGAGGGATTAGACTGGGTTTTCCTAGGATCTTGGACCAAACCAGACCAAAGTCTGAATTCCCTGTTGGTGTAAACATGCAGTTCTTCACTGGTCTTAGAGCTATGCTGAGCCACAATTTGTCCCAGAATATTTAAAAAAAAAATAAATCGTGAGGCTCCCCTTTTATTTGTCTCTTTTTCACAGCTCTTTTCTTGCTGGAAAGTGCTAAGTTATTGTTAGGATGCTGAGAAATATTTTTGTGGTTTGTTCTCCAAACTATTTACTGTTTGTATTGGGTTTACACAAATGTCTGTGGTCGTTTCTCCTCCACTGCTTCTGTTATCAGTAAATACAACATCAGCTACACCTCTTATCCCTGGCGATGCTGGTGTGCGAACAGAAGGCAGGCAGGGGCCTCTCCACTTACTTCTCTGGTGTTGGCTACTGAGGGAACTAAAGGCCTTACAGCGGGAACTTGGCATCTTCTCACTGTTCAGTAGTTAAGTCCTGAATTCAGTCCCCACCAAAGATGCAGAGAAGGAGCATGCGTGGTAATTAGATATGAGAAATGGGAACAGGACAGGGCTGTACTGTTGACTTGTGGCTCTGCTGCATGTCTCCTTGGACTTTACTAAAGCCTTTGACACTGTTCCCCACAGCATTCTGGTGGAGGAACTGGCTGCCCATGGCCTGGACAGGCATACTCTTCGTTGGGTAGAAAACTGGCTGGATGGCTGGGCCCAAAGGGGGTGGTGAATGGCGTTAAATCCAGTTGGAGGCCGGCCACGAGTGGCGTTCCTCAGGGCTCAGTGTTGGGTCTAGTTCTGTTTAACATCTTTATCAATGACCTGGACAAGGTCGAGTGCACCTCAGCAAGTTTGCAGATGACACCAAGTTGGGTGGGAGCGTAGATCTGCTTGAGGGTAGGAAGGCTCTACAGAGGGACCTGGACAGGATGGATCGAAGTATGAAGTTCAACAAGGCTGAGTGCCATGTCCTGCACTTGGGTCACAACAACCGCATGCAATGCTACAGGCGTGGGGAAGAGTGGCTGGAAAGCTGCTTGGCAGAAAAGGACCTGGGGGTATTGGTCAACAGCCAGCTGAATATGAGCCAGCAGTGTGCCCAGGTGGCCAAGAGGGCCAACGGCATCCTGGCTGGTATCAGGAATAGCGTGGCCAGCAGGACCAGGGAAGTCATCCTTCCCCTGTACTCAGCATTGGTGAGGCTGCACCTCAAATGCTGTGTTCACTTTTGGGCGAGAAAGACACTACAAGAAAGACATCGAATTGCTGGAGCATGTCCAAAGAAGGGCAGTGAAGCTGGTGAGGTGTCTGGAGCCCAAGGCTGGTTGGGAGCGGCTGAGGGCACTGGGGGTGTTCAGCCTGGGGAAGAGGAGGCTGAGGGGAGACCTTATCACTCCCTACAACTGCCTGACAGGAGGGGGTAGCGAGATGGGTGTTCGTCTCTTCTCCTAAGTAACAAGCGATAGGTAGAGAGGAAATGGCCTCAAGTTGCTCCAGGAGAGGTTTAGATTAGATATTAGGAAAAATTTCTTCGCTGAAAGGGTTATCAGGCACTGGAAGGGGCTGCCCAGGGAAGTGGTTGAGTCCCCATCCCTGGAGGTATCGAAAAGATGGGCAGATGAGGTGCTTAGGGACATGGTTTACTAGTGGACCAGTACGGTTGGACTCAATGATCTTAAAGGTCTTTTCCAACCAAACAATTCTATGATTCCTTTGTAGGTGATCCGTCTCAGTTTCTCTCACTTAAGCCAGGGATGGCGTTGCTCATCTGTTCTTGGGGATCACTCTGGAAGTTGGTTAATAAACACAAAGTGCTAGGGAGTGCCACTGGAATACAGGAGTGAGTTGCTCTATGTGGAGATGAAACGCTGTTTAAACGTGTTACGTATTTAACATCACTAGTGCCTCGAGGACAACCCTGCAGTCCTTTTTTTCCTTCCACCCATGCTGGGGGGAAGGGAGGAACATGCCTAACATGAAAGGGCTGTGAGCTTTCCAGCCTTCTCTCCTTGCGGGACTCACAGCAGGCTCGTGTTGGTTTTGTTTCCCTGCAGCCACATAAACAGCGACAGCTTCCTCTGCGATTGCCAGCTGAAATGGTTGCCCCAGTGGTTAGTTGAGAAAGAGCTGCAATCCTCTGTGGTGGCCACCTGCGCCCATCCTGAGTCACTGAAAAGCAAGAGTATTTTTGCCATCATGCCAGAAAGTTTTGTATGTGGTAAGTCTTGCCTGTGTGTTTTGAGGTTGTATGAAGGGTAGGACTCACTTGGGAAACATTTCCTTTGACTACTAACATGTTATTACGAGAGGGTTTCTGTTTTGTTTTGTTATTCAATGGGATAAAAGGGAGCCCAAGCCTGCATTTTAAAAATTTGTCATTGGCTACAATTTATTTCCCACCAAAACCACACAGCGCATTGCTTGCATCTAGTGTATTCCTTACAGGGCTCCCTGAGTACTAAATGAAAAAGGACTAATGCTTGTTCCAGTTCCAAATGGGGCTGCACAGAGACTTTCCCAGTCCTCTTGGTTTGATACTACCAAGTTTTTTTCACACGGCATTCTGGGCTGCTTCTGAGGCTTTGTGTTAGTCACTTATCTTTTCTCCCTCTTAGAAATAACAAAGGGTTAAAAAAAAAGCAGAGGAGAATCTCTCCATCACAGCTCATTTTTGGGGGCCCAGTAAGGCATTATACATGAACCAACCGATGGCTAATGGTTGCATTATAATCTTTTTTTCTCCTACAGTTATTTTTTCTTCTAAACAGCACCTACTGCTGTTCTCCCACCCAAACACTGCAGTTGACTCTGCACCTGAGCTGTGGTTGCAAAGCAGCTTTACTTAATGCCCAGCACACACAAACATCTGCTACCTCTCTTAAAGAAAAGAAATGCAAATGATCAGAGGAGGCCAAAGTGATGCTGCTTGTACATCCAGTTTTTGGCTAAAGTAGAAGGCCTGGTTTAGTGAGCCAAACCCTGTGCTGTGGAGCCAACCAGTGTGGATCCTGGGTGGAGCTGCACATAGCTGTTTGATGAAGGAAAAAATGAGCTTTTGAAAACACTGTTTAACTAAGTTGAATGCACAACTTGCATTAAACACAGAGCAAAAGCTTTGTTCCAGCTGCTGTCCCATGTCCCTGTTGATCCCAGACTGGTAGGGCTCTGCCTAGGTGGCCTCTGTCTAAGCGAGCCTGGGAGGCTTGCTGGGTTCATCTGGAAGAAGAGATCATGAAGGCTCCATCCCCACAGCAACATCACAAAGCAAAGGCAGCTTTGCTCCTCTGGTGCCTGCCAAGTCCTCCAGGCACTAGTACTCCTGGTTCCAGAGGCCCGGCTGTTTAATTAAACCTTAGTCAAATATTAAATTACACCATTTGTAGAAATCTAATAAATGAATCTGCTTGGAACCTTGCTAAAACCAACAATCTTCAGGGCAGAGAGAGTGTGCAAAGCTTTCCACCCCAGACGGGTGACAGGCAAATACAGCTGCTTCTACTTTGACAGTGCGTGCTGCCGTCGCCTTGCTTGTGAGCTTTTATCCCTAGAGGTGGCATTTGCAGCCCTCTAAGTGTCTCCTGCTCTCCCCTCCGGCTTCACATCAATGCAGGCCTGGAGGTGAAGTTTGAAGTTCGATATTGCTCTTCATGCATGGGTTGTACAAGGAAGGGTATTTTCTTCAGACCGCAGTATCTTTCTGAGGTTCAGCTATACTGGTGAAGAGATCTTGTAGTGTTTGAGGTCACTAAGTGACCATCTCAGTCCACTGATTACAGAAGGAACCAGAGGAACAGAAGTCCTAGCTGTGGGGCTGTGTATGGCACACCTGCCCTACAGAGCCAGCCCTGACGGTGGAGTGCTTTGCCAGAGCAAGCTGCTTTCCTGGTGCAGACAATAATGGGTGTAAGAGCAGATATGCCATAATGTCTTTCACTTAGGCACTACTCATTTCTCATTGCATCTCTTTGCTTGCTCCAGTCTTCCCTCGTAGTCCAGAACTAACTGCCTGCTGTTTTCTCTTAGCTGATTTCCCCAAGCCACAGATCATTCTCCAGCCCGAGACAACAGTCGCTGTCCTTGGGAAGGACATCCGTTTCACTTGCTCGGCTGCCAGCAGTAGCAGCTCGCCTATGATGTTTGCATGGAAGAAAGACAATGAGATGCTGTACAATGCTGAGATCGAGAACTTTGCCCACGTGCGGGCGAAGGATGGCGAGGTGATGGAGTACACCACCATTCTGCACCTCCGGCACGTCACCTTCGCCCACGAAGGGCGTTACCAGTGTATCATCACCAACCACTTCGGCTCTACCTACTCCAATAAGGCCCGACTCACTGTTAATGGTGAGTAGAAAGCTGCTTTCTCATTCCTTTTCTCAGCCTGAGCTGGTACCATTCTCTGGGACCCACTTTTGGCAAGCAGTTATTCCCGAGGGTCCGTTCCTGATGGTGAGGAGCTCCTAACCTCTTCCCACCAGCTGCTTGCATCTTGGTGGATGCTGGGAAATGCCATGTGAGGAGCATATGCCAGGCTTGTGATGGCTGCCCTCCAGCCAAGCACTTAAGTGCGTTCTTAACAGCTTTAGCCACCTCTCTTTGGCTGTTCCAGTAGTGTTTGCCCAATGAAATGGGCAAATGAAAACGAAAATACAAAAGGTTACAAAGAAGAGGGACTATAGTGATTGAAAGTTCTCTGCAGTGATATAATGGGGTTTGTTTCCAGGTTAATTGCAGAAGAAAATGAGCTTTGATCCCAGCTCTAATGATCCTGAGTGGGGGGTGTCTTGGACACTGCAGAGGGGTATGGGCTGTAGGAACACAGGGTTAGTCCCCAGCAGTTTAGATATGTCCTGCAAAAGCAGCTTGCCATCCTTTTGCCTATGGATAATTACCGTATCCATCTCATGCCTAGGAAGGAGAACTGTTAGGACTGCCCAGAAGATGGTGTTTTCCCCATGGAATTTCTCATCCCTTTTTCTTGTTTTTCTTTATCAGTGTTGCCCTCATTTATCAAAACTCCCCGCAACATCACCAGACGGACAGGGACAATGGCGCGGCTGGAGTGTGCAGCTGAAGGACACCCCACCCCACAAATTGCCTGGCAGAAGGATGGGGGCACAGACTTCCCTGCGGCCCGAGAACGCCGTATGCACGTCATGCCTGACGACAATGTCTTCTTCATTACGGATGTGAAGATAGAAGACATGGGTGTCTACAGCTGCACGGCACAGAACTCTGCAGGGTCTGTGCTTGCGAATGCCACCCTGACTGTACTGGGTAAGTGCGTTAGTGCCCCTGAGAGACCAAGTGGTCTGGAGGTGGGAACTGGAAGGGATTGCTCTTCAAGCTCTTCTGCAGTTGCAGATAGAGAAAAGGGGCAAAGAGGCAGCGCTCTGCATTAGTTGTTTCATTCTTTTACGCTGTAGCTAAGTAATGGAAAATACCCTGCTAATTAAAAGGAGGAGCCCTGAGTTGCATTTCCTCTTGTGCCAAGGAAGCCCCTCCAACCACCCTGTTTCCTGCCTGCGAAAATCACAAGGAAATTGCACTCCATCTCTCTTGCCCTACGAAATAATTCACGTGTGTCAGCTGTTGCCCCTTGTCCTTGAGGGTTTCTTTGGGAAGACTAACATCACCTGGTTATGGGAAGCCTTGGCTGTGAACGTTGGATCTGTCGTGGTTCGCAGCTGCCATGCTCCTGGGCACGTGGCTACGCAGTGCCTTGCTGTATGTTTGTCTGGAGGAACATCAGTTACATTCAATATTACTAAAAAAAATCCGTTGTTACACTGTCCCCAAGAATTAATTTGTGCTTTTATTCTCCTGCAGAGACACCATCTTTGATTCATCCACTGGAAGACCATGTAGTGTCTGTAGGCGAGACTGTGGCTCTTCAGTGCAAAGCCACAGGGAGTCCACCCCCCCGCATTACCTGGCTGAAGGGTGACCAGCCCCTGATCGTGACAGAAAGGCATCACTTTACCTCCGGCAACCAGCTGCTGATCGTTAGGAATGTTGTCTTGGAGGATGCTGGGAAATACACCTGTGAAATGTCCAACACTGTGGGGACAGAGCGCGCACACAGCCACGTGAGCATCTTACAGTCTCTTGGCTGTAGGAAGGACCGTACCACTGTGGGGATCATCACCATCGCTGTGGTGTGTAGCATCGTGCTGACTTCTCTGGTCTGGGTCTGCATTATCTACCAAACCAGGAAGAAGAGTGAAGAATACAGCGTCACCAACACAGGTAGCTCTAGTCCCCTGCTAAGGCCTTCTCTAACCTTTTGTGCTGTTAGACTTCCTGCCGAGGCTGAATCGGCATGTCAGGTAGCCACACAATCACCCTGGAGAAGCAGCTGGCTTACCTCAGTGGTTCTCTTGGCTCACAGAGCTGGAACCAGCTTTCAGAAGCATGTTCAGAGCTGCGTTTCTCCCCTTGGCTGGCTCTTCAGAAAGGTCTTTTCCACTTGGCAGTACTTTCAACCATTTCTTTGCTGCTTTTGGTTTTCCATGACCATAAATGATAACTCTTGAGACAGTCTGGATTACATCCACGATGCTGGGAACCTGTCTTACTTCTTGGGAATCTGTATTTTCAAAGACTTTGTATCCAAAACACAGAAAACTAAGACTTTGAAGCTGGAATCCCTTTTTCCATGTTGCCTGTAAGAGTTGTTGTAGCCCTGCTGATGAGGGGCACCCCTCACTTTTTAGGGGAAGCAGCAGTGTTTATTGCTTACTGCTGATCTTCAAAGGGATAAGTTGGGGCTGAAGTGCGTGCTGCAGTGAGAATAAACTCTTCTGCCCTCAATGTTGTACAGCCTCTGAACAGAAGTGTGGAAGAACCAGCCTAAGCCTTGCTGCCCTGCTGGGATTTGCAGTCTTCCCTTAGCTCTAGATAGAGTGCAACATAGGATTTTAAAGACATGGGCTAGGCAGGAAGCCTTGGATACCATATGGCCAGTGTGATGTGTAAGTGGGGGTTTTCTCCCCCTTTTTTCCAGTCCTGAAGACTTAGGGCGTCATGCCTAGCATAACTGAGTGTGTTTGTATGACAGGGGAAATTGGAATTGCCTGATGTAAAATGGAGAAAGCCAAGGATAGCAAAGGGGCTTAGACTTCCTTGCCTGCTTAAGTGAATCAAAGACCCCGTTCTCCAGAAGTCTTTTACTTCATGACTTTGGGAGACAGAGGACTTGAGTCAAATGAAGTACTCTGAATTTCAGGGGACAAGGAAGGATTTACTTGTTCTGAAAAGACAATTCTACCTCGTACCGGCCATGCCAAATGCAAACACCCAGAATGGCTTTATCAATCAGCACTGTATCTCACAGCTTTAAGCTTTGAAAAATCAGGAGTGAGGCTTCCGAGGAGAATGGAGTATTTAGGCAGTTCAGTTTCCATCGCATCTACAGAAAATACCAGTTATAGATCTGGTCCCAAAACCCTGTTGAAAATTTGATTTTACATGCCTTTGAAAACAGAAGCCTTTATATCCTACCAGGAACTGACATTTCTCTGCTCCCTTTGCTCTAGATGAGACGATTGTGCCTCCTGATGTGCCAAGCTACTTGTCCTCACAAGGGACTCTTTCTGACCGGCAGGAAGGGGTCGTCCGAGCAGAGCACCAACAGCCCAACGGGCACATAGACAACAACGGTGAGAACCAATTTATTTTTTTTCTGTAAGGCTCTATCTGAACTTGATAGGAGGAGGTAGAAATCACAGCACAACGCACTTATGTGCTTGTTACGAGTTATCTGAAAGATCTTCATAATCTAATTCTCCAGCTACTGTGTTTACGCAGAACAAGGACCGGTCTGTCACTTCACGAAGCTATCCTCTCCCAGCCATAGCAGCGTCCATACGAGCAGACTGCTTCAGAAACTGCTCGCTCAGGCACTACGGACTATGTTTTTGCTAATTTTGGATTAGTTCTTTGGCACCAGAGTTACCCATAGTTAAGCTCTACTAGAAAGTACATTAGCATTGCCTGTCCCTGCCTTCAGGCTTAGAAATTAAATGCTGGGATTTTACAGTATTTGAACACAGCACATCAGGAAGGCAAAGTTAAGCGTTCTGAAGTCAGATTCTCCTGAGATTGTACAGCATTTATTCTGTTAAACATTACCTGAAAATTATCTCCACTGCTGTTTTTTCTCCCTTTTGCAGCTTTTACAGTAGAAATAAGACTAACAAGTCATTTAACTGAGAGCAGATGGTTGTAATCTTTAGCCAGATGGTTCGTTTGTTACAGGTATGTGTCAGACCGATGCTGGGAAGTGTCCAGATGTTGAAGCTCCCACTGTAGGTTGTAGACAGCCAAAGCTGTGTATTGGCTATAATAAAGACACTTGGAAAACTGAAGACATGGCTGATGGAATGCTTGTTCCAGATAAAACAGGTACAAAACCCATTAATCTGGAAAGGCATTTCGTGTTTGTACAGATCAGAAAGCCCTCCAAGTCAGGCAGCACTAAGACAAGAAATTGTTACCTTCAGAAAAAAAGCCCAGAACGATTCTCAGGTGTGAGCACAGTAAATTTACTCTCTCCTGTGTGCTTTCCTCCTCTCTCAAGCTTGGCTAGTTCGAATTCGAGGAACCGCCGGAGAGGGGCAGAGTAAAGCTCACGGTAGCCGTTGCTCGCAGCTGGCTGGTGGGCATTTTGATCTGAGCGATCTATAAAATGTGAGAGCACTTTCAAACTGAAGGTGTTAAAACTTTTCATGCTCTTTAAAGGGGCTGTCAACTTCAAAGCTCAGCGCTTTTTTTAACTTTTCAGAATTGAAAGGTTGTTTTGGGCACTACACCTGCCTCTGCTCTTTGCCAGTTTCTTGGATGTTACGCTCATACTTTTCTATTTTTAGAATGCGTTTTCTGTTCTCATGCTGCATTGTGTAACATCCACAGAAAAACAGGCAGTGAAGCAAATTTTCTCTCCAGGAGAAACTGTAAAGTTTAATAATGGAAAGTTGTCAAGTGCACTACGGAAATTAACTTTCAACATTTAGAAATTCCTTCCTGCTTGCTGCTTTGAATTCTGCTCATCTGTTACTAGTGCTAACAGGACTAGTGTTTCTTGAGATAACAGTGTGAGTTGCAGTGATCCCTGTAAAGCAGCAGCACAAAAATAAGAAAGGTA
Source organism: Gorsachius magnificus (assembly GCA_034008185.1). Taxonomy (NCBI): domain Eukaryota; kingdom Metazoa; phylum Chordata; class Aves; order Pelecaniformes; family Ardeidae; genus Gorsachius; species Gorsachius magnificus. The sequence continues at coordinate 7,316,618 of CM067090.1, forward strand.
ACTTGGATTTTTAAAGCAGGTACAGGAGAGTTCCACTTCCTATCCTGACTAGAAAGTCTGGAAAAGGAAATAAATGCAGTTTCTTTAAAAAAAAAAAAGTCTGTCACAACTTCTTTGGAGTTAAAAAAATCCCAAACCTGCAGAACCTATGAATTGGAACTACCTTTAGTCATAGCTACAGAGTTCTGAAAAACACAGCTATATACTAGTCCTGGATAAAACTGAGAAGTGTCCGTATTATTTAGTGAGCGAGATTCCCACACTGCCGAGGGGCAGATGAACTCAACAGCTGCCTTTGCCTTCTGCAAGTTGTGTGCTTCAGTGCTGACAACTTCCAGCTGGTTAATCGTTGCTTGTTGCTGTTTTCTCTTCCTCCCTGACAGGCTACGGCCTGCCAGTGGTGTGCACGGACTGCAGCGGCAGCACGGACAGCATGAACGTCCACATTTACCCCAGGGAGTCGGAGTGCTACTCTGAGAGCCTTAAGACTGTGGAGAATGCCCACCCACCCGCACTGAGCAGCAAGGAGCGAATGAGGAAGAGGGGTGCAGGCACCAGCCTTCTTCCTCCTCAGCCCTGCAACGGGATTGCCAGTGGCAAGAGGATGGAAACGGACGGGACCCTCTACCCCAGCAACCACGACAGAATAAGACCTGCGAGCACAACCAGCCTGCTGCTTGCAGACGAACGTGGTACGTGGTTCCCCGGGGAGGCCTTTTTCTCCCCAGATGCAATACAGCACTGCGTGGGTTTTACCACAGCCCTCTCTTCTCCTGTCAGCTTTTTTAACTGGCTCAAGGGCGTGAATGATAGTGGCAGGGTCGGTTTTATGGGGAGTGCTGGCAGGCTGAGCATCAACTCACCACGCTGGTGCTTGGGTTTCTTGCAGGCTCTTCACAAGCAGCAGCCAAGCCGTCAGAGCTGAACAACCTTAATCTGGTGAGAGCTTCACCCGCAGGAGGGTCATTAAAGCAACTGAATGTGCTTCCTGAAATTTCCCCAACACTACTGGATTTGCAGAGCGAAGAAGTGGTGCAGCAAGCTCTCCTGTCCAACGGCTACGCGCCCAAGCTGTGTGACTCCGTTCACGAGTTGAAGCCACTGAACAGGTCGCTGGACTGAAAGGACAGGCTGCCATGTGCAAATTAACACACACACTATTTTTTTTTTCTAATTTTTTTTGCACAGAGTATATAGGCTACTTACTTCTACCTCAAATTTTGAACTGATGACCTGTCAAAGGCAAACAACTGAGGTATGAGAAACAAGCTTGTATGGGGAACAAACTCCTGTTCGAGCGTCATCTGTTTGTACATAGTTTAAAACTTCCCTGAGAAGTATGAAGCGTTCAAAAGTCGACTTGCATATGAAGCACATAAATGCAAGGGATTATTGTGTAAAGAGAAAAGTATTTGATACAATTGTACATAAGAGTTTTCATATATAAATATATATATATAAAAAATATATATATCTTTTACAGAGGCTATTTTAATCTTTAGTGCATGGAAAACTGAATGAAATTTTACAATTTTGGCAATATTGTTTTCAGTATCAGGTTGCTGTTAAACTTTGAGAGAGAAGTAATTCTGGTGCCTTAAATGCATAAGCAGAACTTTAAAAAGCCAGACCGTTCCCAAGGGGTTGTCCTCTTTTCAATGGAAGTTCCTTTAATTCAAGTATCAATTGAGTTACTTAGCACAAATTTCCTTCCCCTTTGAAATTTATTGCACTTAACACATTTAAACAGAGATCTCCAACTGTTTCAAATGAAGTTTATAGGAAAAAAAAAACCACGCAGTGAGAAATTAAATAGCAACCTGAATTTTTCCTGTTGGTGGAGGAATGTAAGTTAAGTTCCATTACTTTTCAAAACTGCATAAAAACTAGGATTTGAACTGTGCCTGTGTGCTCTGTGAGAGTGGACCACGCAAGAGGCACAAAATAATTCGGCGGCGGTGCAGAGCCCCACAATAATCAGAGAGAACGGCCGTCGTGATGAGCGAGCAGCCGTTACCAAATCACATTACCCGTGCAGCAGACTGCGGGGTGGGCTCCCGTACTGCGCCACGCAAAAGCCTCGCGGCGAAGGCGCTGCCTGCCCACGCCTGCTCGTACAGCGACAGAGCTCGCGGCCCACGCTTCCCCTGCAGGAAGGTGCGCAGGGTGACGCAGCCTCGCCCTGTTCGGGAGGAATAACCTGTGCCTGTATAATGCATTTTCACACCCAAAAAAATACATCTGTTCTGGAGGGGGTTTGAAACCATAGAGGTGTTTTGACAAAAAAACTCAAATCACACTCCTGAGCTGACAGCTGTACCCTTAATCCAGCTGATGATACTTTTAACTTGCTTTTTTCCCCTGCAAGGCAATATTATGCTTTCTTGTTGAACACCCCCCCCCCCTGCAGCCAGACTCTTACATGAAAATACCTGCTTCGAATGAATTATGCTGCTTTGCGTAGCAATTCCAGGCTGTTCAGAAATCTGCTCATTTAGCAGGGAAACTGCACGCTGTGGGTTGAAAGGACCCTGTTAAAGGGGAATGTCCCAAGTATTTTTATGTGGTCATTTAAGTTCATCTGTGAGTGGGGGGAATAAGACATACCCGCGTTGGTCAAACAGATCTTTGCCACGTCTAACTTCACTCTGAAGCTTTTTATTCATAGAAAGGCTGCTTTCTGTTGGTGTTGGTACCTGTGGATGGAGGACTCCCTTCCAGTTACTTGTAGTTTGAGTTCTGCTAACATAAGGTTGCTAACTCTGGTGATGACTACTTCGGGGGAAGGTTAATCGGGGGGTTTGTTACGTTTTTCTTTAGGAGCAACTCAAATGCCGGTTCCACTGCAGCCAAGTCTGGTGGAAATCCACCTTTGCTAGTGCCGTGGCTGAAAAGAAGCATCAGAAATAAGGGCAGAAACATTTAATTTTCTGGTCGGATCCATCACTTAAGGATCTGCCCCAGTGCTGCTGCACTCATGGGGTTTCTGTGAGCAGCTACCTGCTGCCCTGCATCGGGACACCAGGTGCCTGTTCGTTTTCCTACAGCCAGGCCTGTCCAGCCTCCCCTTGAGGAGCCACCACCTCCCAGGAGGGCTGGATTCTGCCCAGTGGCTGGGGGCTGACCCCCGCCTGGGTGGAGCAAGGCACAGCTCAGCCAGGTCCCTGTCTGCATCAGCTCCTGACTATTGACACGTTTGCACTTTGAGCAGGTGGCTGATCATGTAAAGTGCTGTTAGAAAATGAGAAACCTGAGCAGCGTTTTCCTGTTACTCAAGGGGAGAGCATGCCTCAGAACCGACCAGCAAGGTGAAAACGGTGGGACCGGGGACACGGGGAGGGTGGGGATGAGTTCACCAACTCATTTTGCTGGCAGAAATGTCATCACCATTGCAGATACAAAGCATATTAGCCACATTAACATTTGAAAATAATGTTTCTGGATAAAATTAACTGCCTAATGTTATGACTTCCACTAAATATGTGAATTTGCTGCTTCTAAGAGGCAATGTGAAAGAGGAAGTATTACTTTTGTGTACAAAGTTATTTATTTATTAGAAAACTTGGTACAATGTTGTACATTGAAAAACATGTAAGATATTGAAGTGTCTAACAAACGGCATTGAAGTGTCTTTAATAAAAGTTCATTTTTAATATTACAGCTGTTTTGTTGAGAGTGAGCTTTTGGGAGTTTCAGTTGAAAACTAAATAAAATTCTAATCCATTGCTATACTCTTTTTCTGTCTTTCTCCATGAAAATGCAGCCTAACTGCCAAAACACCCTCTCCTGGAATTAGACCTGCAACTTTAACATTGGATACTGCAGGTCAGATCAGCGTGAGACTCTGGCAGCCTGACTGGTGGATGGGGTGGAATCTGGGGGCTGCACTAAAAGAGATGATGAACAACTTGTAAGAAACACATTTCTAATACGTCAGCTTGCTTAAGTATCTGGCAAGCACCCTTACCTTAACAGCTGGGGGCGTGCGGAAGGACATACGGAAAACAGGGCCAGGGCAGCCCGAGACTCGGCTGCAGTTGTGAACACCTCTGGCTTTCTCAAACCAAACCCCACCTGGTGTGGAAATTCCAGGGGCAGCTTTGGAGATATAAGCTTGAATTCTTGCTTTTACTAAAAAATAAGATCTCAATTCAGTTACTGTATATTTAAAAAAAAAAAAATTGAAACAGAAGTCTTTCCTCCTCCAAATTATAACTTCAGACATAAAGCAGATTTTCTGAGACTACTCTGATAAATCCCTTAACGCACACATATAAGAATTAAAATATTGTAAAATGGTAAAAAAAGAGCCTTTAAGAGACCAGTGCCTGGTCTAAGATTCAAGTTTTGTTATTCCACGTTATCCCAGTAATAGAATAAAATTAATTTTTCAAGTTTTGGTAAATTTTAAATAAAATGTCACTAAAACTCAAGACAAAGAGAAAAACAACCACTTTTTTTAGGTCTTTCCCCCCATAGTCCCATAACTAAAAGTGTCATTTTTCAGCAGGATTACACAAATCAGGGTGTGCAGAATTGCTCTGGTTGCCCAGCAGGGCTGTCACTTGCCTGGTGCTGTACTGGGGTGCGGAGCCAGTCCATCAGCACGGGGTAAGGCAGCACGTGGGGTTCCCCCCACACCCATTTTTAAATAAAAGCAGCGATGACAAAAACTGATTATGCAAATATTGTTAAAAAAACCCACACCAAAAATCCAGCATTTGGCCCCAAAGACTATGAGGCCTGATTAGTGTCAGCTCAAGTCATTAAATGCACACGCTGCAGTGCTAACCCTCCCCTCGGTCTTGAAGAGCTTTAACAGAAAATAGAAGTTAGCTTTTGAAACGGAGTAATTAATCTCCCCCTCCCTCCCATGCCCTCTGCTGTATGTAAACATAAAAGAGACACCCTGAAAAGTGGTGGGAAGCACTGCTACACCGTGCCATGGGAACCAGCAGCATTAACCAGCCAATACGGGACTTGGCTGAAATTCCCCATTTTAATTGAAGATTATTTTTAAGAATTACAGCCTTTGTTCTGTGTGTTTTACTTATTTGCCAATTATTTTCTAAGTTTTTGGCCTCAAAAAAGAGTCTCATTATTATGTCATGGTATGACAGCGTAATAAAACATCCAGCCTTATTAAGCCTGGCCCATGTTTGCGCCTGAGCAGCAGCCTGTTCTGCGGGCAGGGGCTCAGGCTTTGTACCTGCCCCTCCTCGTTGGCTCACCAACCCGCTCTGGTATTGCTTCTCCCTTCCCCCGGCCTCCCTCCTAACGAGGAGAACATCTCGGCGTTCAATTGCAGCACCCCAGGGAGCACGTTGGCCCGGGTCCCAAGCCAGTTACCTCGGGCGCACGCGTGCAAGTGCCACCAGGTTGAAGCCGATGGCCTCAGTGCTGCTACAGCCACGCAGGTCGGGCCCTGCCGCCCCTCTCAAGCCTGACCACGGTCACTCATGGTGCATCGTGTCTGGCACCCGGGGCACAGCCGCCCCACTCGCCCCACGCAGCCCCTGCGGCAGCCAGCACCCACCTCCTCGCCCCCACACACCAGTCCGCCAGCACAGGGCCCCTCAGCCTCCGAGCATCACAGCAGAGCCCAGGGCAAACACATGAACCACCACCGCCTGACCCAGCCCCTCTCATCCCACCGTGATGAAGGCGCTCACGGCAGCAGCTCGGCTTTGCCTGCCCAGGCGTCCCCAGGCAGACACCCTCCCCATCCAAGCATTTCCAAGCACCACCTAGCCAAGCTGCTGGTGTAAACTTGGCCAGTTCGCCCGCTCCAGGCCCTGGTCTTTCCACCGGGCCCGTCCCCGCACCAGTTTGGCTGCTACAGCTTCTCTTTGCTAAAACGAGACCAAGACCAAGGCAGTTTGCTCTGCCTGCCAGCAGTCCCCTGAGAACCCTCAGGATCCATCTGTACATCGGCAGGAGAACCTGCGTACTCTCCCTGCCTCGCCTGCCTGGCCTCCCTCCTGGGCTGCAGCATTTCCAACCTCCTGCTCCTTCAGCTGCTGAGGGAGGAAGACCAAAGGAAGGCAGAGCTGCATGTCTTTGCACAAGGCACAGCTGTAAAATAATACAAGCCCGTGCTTTTACTAGAGAAATGTGAGTCTAATTAATAAAGCTGCACTGGCTACCACACAGGAATGCTTGCTGAGCACCTGTAGGTATAAACAGGAATATAAACTTTCACAAACATGGCTCAAATCAGAAACAAATGGGTTATTGTCTTTTACAAAGAGCTCTCCCAACCTGGAACACTTGCAGTGCTGTTGGAGGGCAGCAGGCTGTAACTCTATCAGCCCCTTCCCCGACCAGAAAAACCTTCCCCATGTTATGAGGCAGGTGCCACTGAATTATGAAAACTCGCTTTATTTCAGCCTCCCCACTCAGCCCATGATCTGGAGGTTTGCAAAACATTTCCCCTGCAGGAGTTCTAATAACCCCTTTCTCAGCCACTGTAATTAGCTGTTTACCCCCCAAACATTACTTTTTTGGCACGGCGCTCACAATGACCTCACTCACTTTCCATGCAGGAAAATTTCATGTTTGGGAAATTGGATTATTGGAGGATTTACTTTTCTTTAACAGTGAAAGTGGCGCTCAGCCTGCTGAACAGCTGCTGCGGCGCGGTGAAGGGGCGGCAGGAGGAAGGCTGCGTTCGTGGGCGGACTCCTCCTCCAGCTCGGCGGCTTCTCCAGCTCTGCGGCGGCCACCGGCAGGACCGGCCGGGCTGGGTCAGAGCAGCAGCTGGCGAGTCTTCTCGTATGTCCCCAGGAAGATGAAGCCTCCCAGGCTGATGGCTGCCATCCGTGGGACAACACCTGCAAACAAGCTGAAGGAGAGGGAAAGGGGATTTCAGAGGATGAGTGGAGAATGGATGCTGCACGGCTGGCTGCAGGGCTTTGGAAAACAAAGCCAAGAAAAATTCTCTCTTGCTGGTTTCTTAAATCCCAACCCGCCGCTCACTGAAGGAACCTGTCTGGGCTTTCCTAACAGAGCACTCCCAAGCCTTGTGGTTTTTAACCCCTCTCCACACTCATCAGGAGCAGAAGCAAAGCTGCAGGAGGCTACGGGCCACGCTGCAGAAAGAGAAGCTCAGACGCATCCCCACGAAGGGCTGCAGACAGATGGGGAGCATCCCATCCTCCGCTGCCCCCTCCCAGCCTCGGCGGGGGGACCCCCTCTCTCTGCCAGGAGCTCCCCACCACAGACACAGCCCTGCTCACCCCAGAGGCTGTCCCAATAACACCCAACAGGGGCCAGCAGGGAGGGAGCAGGAATGGCTGTGCACTCAGCCGCCACAATTTCTAGGTGCCTGATCCTAATAGTTCTTGGAAGTTAACAGGAAACTCGTGCAAAGCCAACTGCTCAACACATCTAAGCTCACAGTTGGTTTAACAACGTCAGGACAGGCCAGTGTATCCTCCCAGAGGATTACAGGCTTCCTTCTTTGCAAGCAAGGATTAAACATTGGGCTCGAATTTGTTTGGCATCCCCCCGCTGATCTATCGCCCGCACGGCAGGAGCCCTTCGCAGCACGCTCTGGCTGAACTCCGCAGGGACGCTGTCCTCGGCTTTTTCCAAACACTGCGTGGCCCCTGCTAGAAGCATGTCCACAGTGGGACAAGGTGTAATTCCCGGTGAGACTGGGCTGCTGGGAAGGTGCACGCAGCCGCAGGGCTGCTCAGGAGCTCTCTGCTCCCTGCCTGCGCCCGGCGACTCACGCTGCGCTGGGGAAAACCTCTGGCTGCAGTAACTCTGGTTTTCATTGTAATAAGCTTTGCTAAGGAGCCTGGAGCACACAGGCAGATGGAAACATTTTATGGCTTTACTAGACAGCAATTGGGTCTATTACCATAATGACAGCTTTAAAACAGAGTAATTTGTACAAGGCATGTATGGACAGAGCGCTGATAGGGTAAATCCTACGGTGCAGCATCACTCTCGAAACGTGCACCATCCTTCTCCTGTCGAATTAGGCAGCCCTCATTACAGGGGCAGTGGCAGACATTCATTTACGGAACAGCCCACTTGAGACACAGCTATTACACAAACAAGGGCAAATAACTGAGTTACCCAGAAGCTGCATCCCTGGCAACCTCTATTACTAACCATCACTTCCAAGAATCCTGGCCCTGATCCCCCCAAGCTTCCCTTTCCCACCTGCCAGCCACGGCCCCTCCAATCCACGCTTCCCTCAGGGGCTTGCTCCTGCAGGAAGAGAGAACTGAACGCCTCCCAGGCTGCCCCGAACCTGGAGAGCTGAGCTCTGCTGCAGGCCTGACCCAACCCAGTCCCTGCTGGGCCACACCAGCCCTCATCAGCAGATGAGATAAATTGGTTTTGGTTTTTTCTGCTGGCCGCATCAGAAACCCCTCTGGTGGGCAGAGGTCTGCTGTCTATTTGCATGTGCTATCTGTTTGTGCAAATTTCACCTGGCACCCTGCCGCTCCTCTCTCCCTGCCTGGGTTTTCCCTTTTGCTTAAGCAACTCTCCCAGTTACTGGTTGGATCCAGCACCAAGGGCTGGAGGGCTTCACCCCCGCCTTCTCACCACCGACAGCGGCAATAAAGCACAGCGTGTCACTGACTGGCAAAGACCAGATGCAGGCTTTCAGGTACAGACACATCGCACCCTCCCCAGCCGTGCGAGGAGCTGCTTGGCAGGAGCCACAAATCTGGGAATCGCATTTAACTCCCAGGGTGTTAAACCCACACTGTGTGCCCCCCACAACCGTGCACACTCCCTCCGGGGTGCAGCTCTTGTTTCAGGGTTGCCAGCCCAGCAATACACTCAGTCCCATGGTTCCAGCAGCAAAGGTGACATTTTTGGACCACAACTCAGAAACCCAAAGCAAATATAGAGACTAACCAGGACCCCCGAAGTTACCCCTTGGAAAAGGCACTGCAGAGCCTGGACACAGCACAGAGGGGCCAGGCTGAAAAAGGCGCTGCGCGCTGGGCCACAAAACCTCCATATTACGCTCTAGAACAAAGAGGTGGCCACGCTGAGAGAAAACACCACTTTTACCTGACTACAGCTTTGCACTGAGCTCACTCCTGCGGGCACCTTGTGTTTCGCAAAGCAGCAAGCCCCAGGTACCGGGGCTCCTTTTGCCACCCGCGTTGGTGAGATCCAGCTCCGGAGAGCTGTGTGGTTCGCGCCCACCGTGCCACATCCACTCCGCCCAGGAAGCTCGGCGGAGGAACGGCACAGCTGGGGCAAACTGCCAGCTCTGTCCCCATCTACGCACCAGTCGGCACAAGCCACCTCACCAGATTTATCAGTCAAATAACCCTCGTCTTTCTCACCAGTGAGTTGTGAAGTTTCATCCACAGCTTTCAAATGCCACCACCTCCTTACGTGGAAAGCAGTCGGACAAGATGCAAACCTGCTTTCGTGTGAATGGCTCCTCCACCCTGCTGGCAAGAGTGAAGAGGCACACAGATCCGCTCACCCTATCCCTATCCTACCTCCCGCTGCAGGCCTGGCTCTCCCCGGACAGAAAGGGATGTGAAATTTCTTGGCGCGAAGCAGAGGGATTTACTAGGTGCAGACCAGGAAGCTGAGCCCTGCGCTCTGGTTTTAATAAGGTGGCAATAAGCAATGCGTCTTTCTGCCCTCAGAATTCCTCCTCTTCAACTACGAGATTTATTAGAGAAGCCATAAATCATTTCATGTTGCAACTGGCCAAAAAAGCCCGACATTTTTATTGGTTTTGATTAATAGATTCATAATTGGCAGCAGGAATGGCAGCCTCTGCGTTTATTTTTCCCAAGACTTTTTTCCTTTTCCTTGCAGCTGACGCAGCTTGGCCTCCTTTACATGTTACTTTTTCTCCAGATCGCTTACTGTTTTGATTTCAGTTGAATTGTGTTCCCTTTGGTCCTAGTCCACGGGTACTATCTTTAGGCAGAGTTTAATTTTGGGTTGTTTAGAAAAGGGCATTGCTGAAACACCCTGAAAAGAACACAAACATACATTTTTATTTTCCGCTGTTGGCTGGGGAAAAGGGGAGGTTTCCCCAGCCAAATCCATGCCTCTTCACAACCTTCAGAGTTCAACTGCCATCAGCAGCAGATGTGGCCTCACTTCTCCCCATCCCTTTCAAAACACGCCCTAGAGTCCACCAAGCGATGTAGGACCCAAAACTCATCCACCGCCGCATCACCTTGTCACCTCAAAGAGCAAACCTGAGACAACCCATCTCTGAGCGCTGCCGGGGGGCACAGCTGGACGTCTTCCTGGAATTGGTGTTCAGGAACTTCCTGCAATTTGTTTTGAATTATTTCCCACATGTGTAGAAACAGGACTGAACTTTTATTAGTTGCGCGAGCAGAGATCAGATGTTAAGAGAAAACTGTCTCCCGCAAAGCTGTGATGTGCATGCTGCTTCGAGCAACAGTTTACAAATGTTAAAACATCACCCTGAAAGTACCGGCCACATCAAGTGGATTAAAAACCTATGAGAAATTACAGTGAGAAGTCCCAAGTAAAGCTTAAAAACCCCTCAATTTCTCTTCCAGGCCAAGGGTAGGTGGGACACAAAGCCCACCTAAGGAAGCACAGGCTAAACCTCACGACCAGAGGAGTTGTTTAAGATGTATATTCACTACAAGTGGCCAATAACTGGTAAGAGCTGCACACTCAAAGAGAGCAAGGTAGTGTAAATGAAGCAGGTGTCTGTAAAAATCAATAATAATTTATAAGCTTCTGACACCTCAAAATGTTCTAAAAATGCTGGCAGAGGACATTTTATTCGCAACACTGCTCCAAGGTCAGAAGAGCAATTCTCCATCCCAGGACCAGGTAAAGCGAGGCAGCTAAGAGACTGGATGGGCATCGCCCCAGACTGCCCCGACCAGCCAACAGAAAGCCCAGAACGTCTACACCCCGGTCACAGGAGGCAAGAAACCAGAGAGTTGCGCTGCAGTTGCTCAGACTTACTCTTTGCACTCAAGCCTGTCTCAGAAAACTTACATTTTTGCAACAAGTGCCTCAAGCGGGCATGTGCTCGAGCCCAGACCTGATGGGAGGCTCAAAGGACAAGTCAGGGAGCACATGGCTCCCTTCCTTCTGCTTCAGCTTATCCCTACCACCGGCACCACACTGGTATCGCATGCTCCCATCACGCTTCACAGTAAGAACAGCAAATATAAAGGAACAGAGGAGACAGAGGTGTTTTCAGATGAGTAGGAAATTGCCAGGAGGAGAAGACACGTGGCTCCTATATTGGCCTTCCCTGATGTCTGCAGAGGGGTGATTCGCACACCTCAAGATCAATCTGTGGCACTCACTGCCACAAGACAATGTGCATGCCCAAACTTTAAATGGATGCAAAACACAATTCATGGAGAAAAGTCCATTAAACACAAAGCCACCCTCACCTCCGAAGCCTGGAGCTAGGCTTAGAGATTGTACCATGGATAAATCCCCAATAATCCCTGTTTCTGTGCTCTTCCCTGGACTTTGCTCGCCGCCAGTGCTAAAGTGAGGACACCAGACCTCCCTGGAGGGACCTTCTTGTTAGTAGCTATCTGAGAGCTGCTGCCTGGCCATGCATACAGCAACTGAAAGTCTTTTCTGTATGACAGGACTTAAATATAAGCAGACCATCCCATCCTCTCCCACCCCTCAACACAGAGAAACAACATGTGACATGTGCTTCTGCAGCATGTCCTTACCCCGACAGGCCTTGTGTCCTCCAGATGCCACCGAGGGCAGCCAGAACGTTCCCACTAGCATTGCTGGAACCAGCCTGCACCACAGAAAGAGAGAGATTTGGAACTGTTGGCAGAGAGGTTTAGTTATTTACTGAGCCCCTGTCTCTGGTTAGTGCTACTTTACAGTGAGTACAGACATCCTAATGACCTCCCTACGCCAGGCAGAGGAAAAAGCTCCTTGTCTCCAGGAATAAGGCAAAGGGCAGAAAGGGTGTCCTGGTTTCGGCTGGGATAGAGTTAATTTTCTTCACAGAAGCTAGCATAGTGCTGTGCTTTGGATTTAGTACTAGAAGAATGTTGATAACACACTGATGTTTTTAGTTGTTGCCAAGCAGTGCTCAGACTGCTCAAGGACCTTTTGAGCTTCTCCTGCTCGGCCAGGGGCATAACGAGCTGGGAGTACAGCACAGCTAGGACCCAAACTGTCCAAAGAGCTATTCCATACCATAGAACGTCATGCTCGCGAGGGTTAATCGGTCGGTCGGTCGCGGGCAGAGTGGTCGCAGCTCGGGCTGTGTGATCGCGGCCCGGGGGCAGTGATCGCTGCTCGGGACGGGCTGGGCATCGGTCAGCGGGTGGTGAGCAATTGCATTGTGCATCACTTGTTTTATATATTCTGTATATTTTCTTACCATTATTATTATTATTGTTATTCTTCTCTCTTATTAAACTGTCTCTATCTCAACCCACGGGTCCTACTTTTTTTTTTCTTTTTCTTTGATTCTCTCCCCCATCCCATTGAGGGAGGGGGGGGAGTGAGCGAGCGGCTGCGTGGTGCTTAGTTGCCAGCCGGGTTAAACCACAGCAAAGGGGAACCGAGGCACAGCAGAACCTCCAAGGTCACAGAGTTGGTTAGTTCAGAACCGGCTATCCAGTCCTCACTACACTCGGCTCTACATCCAGCTGACTCTGGAATGAGAATTTAATAAAAACACACTCAAAGCACCAACAAGAAACTTTGCTGCTCACTGCGAGAGGATTTACTTGAGATTTACTTAAAAAAACACAAGTAGTGTACTGTATGTAAAAATTGCCTTGAGAGCAAAACAGAGGACAAACAGCAGGACTACAGACAATTAAATTACATGTATGATCTCGTTAGTGAGAGATGACTAATATAAAGATGCTGTCTGAATGGTCTCAGAACATCCCAAAGCACTGCCATTCCCTTACCAATGCTGACCTGGGTGCTCAGGACAGTGGCAGACAGAAATGAAACCCAGTTCTTACAGTTTTATCACCCATGCTACCCAAAGGCAAAGAAGCTGGAGCAGGTACGGCACCCAGCAATGAGATACACAACACAGTGAGCGCAGGTATGCGTGACTCGGCTGGGGAGGTGCATGTCATCAACAAGAAACATCCCCATACTGAGGGACATGAGCAACAGAGTAAAAACCATCCACAGAAACTCCGGGATGCCTGACCTTGGCCTACACAGCAGCTCTTTTCAGGGCAGGGTAAAGGCCAAGGGCTTTTAGCTGTGTGGCTGCTTAGCTCTGCTCTGGGGCAGCAAGATGATGACAGGAACACTAGACTTACTGGCAATTTAACTACTTACTAAACTTACTGATCGTATAAGCAGTCTTCCTTCTGCCCTGGTTGGCAGATGTAAGTCATCATGATCACTGTGCTTTAAAATCTTAGGACAGAAAATCCAGTGCCAAGCCCTCCTCAGAAAAGACACACACACACACTCAAGTCCAACTATTATCAAAAAACCGGAGGAATAAATCCCCGATGGGAAGTTTAACTTGGGCATCTGGCTTCACAAGGATTTTCTCCTAAAGATACTACATAAGACTCAAAGTCTAGCACAAGCACAGGCCCTTCTCAGCTCCTTTGGGAAAGGACCAGAAGAGCAATACAAGAAAGGAACACAACAATTTCATTAGTTCTGCGTGCAGTACCTGTTCACATCTAATCCTGCCTTCGAGGACAAGAGCAGAAATTATTTAATTATTAAGAGCTGCTGGATTTCATTCTGTAATGACCATAGAGAAACCCTGGAAATACCCGAGCCATTCACCTGCATGTCTGCTGGCCCCCTTCGCTCTTACCTTTGCCAACATAATTCTCGTCTTCGCTACATCGAGAGGTGTGGTGACTGCAGCTGCAAATCCACCTGAGCAAATTAAAATACCAAACACAAGTAAGACATTGTTGGTTGAATATGAATGCCACGCTGCCTATAATTCCCATGGCTGTGGTGAACACTGCCATTAATGCCTACAGCGTGTTTCCTCACGTCAGAGTCCAGGTACCCTTGTTGAAGGTCTGTACACAGAGTGTTTTATTCCTGTGTGTTGACTTAAGGAAAACAGCTCTACACTAGTTAACTGTAAATCCAAGCATCCCCACTGAGATTACTGTCCTTTTGTTTTGGACAAAACACCACTTTTACCTGACTACAGCTTTGGTGTTTGGTCATAAGGATAATGGATTCCACTTCCAACACCTATGGACAAGTTTGAAAGGAAGAACTTGCATTTGCAGAGATTGGAAAATAAGCTCGTCACACTGTGCTCTGCCTTGAAAATTAAAGCCCGACCATTCAAATGCTAGAAAGATAGAAAGAGAGGAAAGATGCTCTGCATCCAAAACACACGTGCTTCAGGGGCAAAGCTACCCACAAGGTACAGACAGACTGGATCTGGACTTCAACTGTTAGACCTGGCACTTTTTTTCAAGGGAACAGTGTTTCAAGCCAGTGTTTGCGATGGAGCTCATCTCCACAAATGAAATCAGCTCCATTTTGGATAACAACAATGTGAAGCTGCCCAAGGGTCTTTGGAAATTGTCAGCAGTCTGCTGCCACAAGTGCCATCTTCCCCTCACAGGCATTTTTATTATCTCTAATCACTCCCAAACTTCACCCTTGGAGCTCATTACTTTCACTTGGAGCAGCCAGCTCAGCTGGGGCTTTCCTCCTGAAAGCCAGAAATCTTCAGCTTATCCATCTGCACATCTCACCCACAAACGTGTGTGTGTCTGTCTCCATTTTAACCCTGTGGCTACAGTCTGGCCTCTTGTGCTATCTAGGGACCAGCTTTGCTGCTTTTTCTCCCAGGATCTTATTCCCTTTGCCTTATTTCCCCATCCTAAAATTAACTCTAGTTTCTTTCTCCCTCCTCTGTTCACAGTATTTCAAGCAAGTAATTCGTGCTGAGGAAGAGCCAAAGTGAAGGGAACTTTTCAAATGCAGAAGCAGCCCAGCAGTAAGTGAAGAAAGAAAGGGGGGAAGGAAAGAGAGAGAGACTTGTTCTGAAATTTCTCTTTCTTCCTCCTGTTTTTTTCTCTGGAGCTCATATAAATCCTTATCTGCTACAGTAGGGAACAAAGTGACTCCAAAGACTGAAGCCTACACAGTACCCAGGGAATAAGCTAAAAATAATCTATTTTCTGTTCCAAGTTTTATGGAATGTAGAAAAATTGATCTCTACTCAGGATGGGAGAGAGGAAAAGCATTTCTTCTGAGATTCATAAAGTAATGAAAAAAACCCATCTTCCCCACTGGCTTGTGTTTTTACCTGCATTTCTTCCTCTCAACCACCTTAGCTTTAACATATTAAACATGTGCTTTATGTCAGAAAGGAGGCTGGGCCAGCTGGCACCCGACGCTGGCTTCTTACAGTTAATTACGGCATGTCCCGTGACAGTTCAGGAGATGCAGTGAGGCACATGTGCAGTCCCCTGGATCCGAACAAGAATAGCAGGCAAGCTGAGTTCATGAACAGCCCAAACCGCCTGTTTTAGGAGCAGCTTCTGCTCACGTAAGGTTGGCCCATCACGTTCACTCTGCCGGAAGCTTTCTAGCAGCGATACCTCACTAAAAAGCAGAAAAATGGGTTGTATTCAAGAAACCAAAGTAGAAACTATGAGCAAGTTAAACTAAATTCCAGCCCATTCCTGGACCTTCTTTAAGGTCAAAAATCTTTTTATTGTGAGCCAGTTTTTGAGTAAGTGACCCAAAGGCTTTGAGAGAATGGTCTGGATAGAAACTTCAGTACTAATGTCAGTAATGTATTTTTAGAACAGTAAAAATAATCTCCATGGAAAATAGTGGCTTTACAAGTCTGGATGTAGAAGCCCTTCCTTTGCCCACGGACCAAAATAAAATTAAACAGTGAACCACAGGGCTGTCAGGCCTGTATCAAGCAAAAAATCTCAATGCATCACTCAGCTATAGAGTTGACGGTAACACTTCAGTCAGGCAAACTTAACTGCCTTATCAGATCCCAGTAACTTTTTTATGCATTTGTTCCTAACAGTTTTGTATTGGCAGAAGCTTAAATCTTGGCCGATAGAGTGATTAGAACAAACACAATTTATCCTGATATGATGTTCCCAAATTCTTATCTGAAAGGTTTAATCAAGGCCAATAGGTTTTCATTTTTTCCCCAGCTAACATCTGGATCTTTCAGACTCTTTTCTTATTAACATTTCAACATTTCTTTTTCCATCACTGGGGAGTATTTGGTACAGATTTACCAATCAGTTTAGAATGACAACGGCAACAATAAAATGCTTCATAAGCACAACAAGCAGCAGGATAGAGGCTGAATTAAATGCAAGTTCGTATATGCTTAACAAAACCCAAGATTAAAGCTAGCATTTGTTGGGAACTGCATTTTACTCAAGGCAGTAAGTCTGACAAAATGAATTTGCTCCAGCCTTAACCCTAAACGTCCAAAGTAATTTTTGAGTGACCTCTTCAACGTTAGCACACAGGTATCCACGAACAGCCCTAGAGAGGTACTGCTCAGTCCCACCTATTCTAGCTGGGTAAAGGAACATAAAACGTGACTGTTGCCAATCATCAGATTAATACAACAGATACAAACTAGTACAGCCGGAGTCTACTCATGTAAAATAGGAAGGCTGTGCACTGCACTGTCTAACACACAGTAAGGCTCGACAGATCTTTAAATCACTCCTTTAGTTTATTCCTGCTATCACTGAATTCTCCAAGAGCTGCCACATAAGGCTGGAGTCTGCTCAACTACTCAGCAACCAGGAAAAGCAGGTATGAAAGGTATCAGATGGGCAAGAAAGGCCCAGACACATCCAGCCATACACTCCTGATCATTCTGACCTCTCTGCAGAGCTGACAGAGAAGGCAGCACCTTTGCAGGCAGCCTGCACCCAGACTCGCCAGCTCCCTCCCAGAGATGGCTCATTTCTCCCTTGCCCTAGCAGGATCTGGTGATGACTTGGGCTCAGCAAATAGGCATAAAGATGGATTTTCACATGAGAGAAGGCTCTTGGCTTGTTAATACTTCTAGCAGAGTGACAAACTCCTCTATCGGGAAAATAAAACTTCACACAGTAATGGAAAATTCATCACCTGCCTCCCAGGAAGTTACAATGGACACTGCATATTCACACGTCAGCTGAGCAGCTACATTTTACCAGGCTCAGGGTGTTAAATAGAAAATCCCTCTGCTACTCACGCTTTCCCAGTGACCAGTTCTTGATGGAAGCACTAGTGACAGACATCTGCAGAGAATTATTTACCTTTTTTTGCCAATAAGAATAGAAAGTCTTGAAGACTTAAGATATTCCCCTAGGTTCCTGCTGGCATTTCCTACCCCTTTTAGCTGTCACATGCAAATAAAAATTAAGAAGCATCAGAACAGAGTGAAATATTTCACCTGAGAACAATACATAACCCTAGGTCCTTGGAGTAGGGTGGCTGCCTGCAGAATTTGCTGTTGCTGCTGCTATAAAAAAATGTTTCACGGGTTCTTTGACACACTCCTCAAATAAGATCCTACGAAGGGGGGAAGAGAAGTTGTTCTTCAGTCCCCGTGTCTTTTTTTCCTGTACCATTTTAACTTCTCCTCACCCTTTCTAAAGGGTCCAGGGAAACCTTCTGGCCATCATAGGGGTTTCTCCTGATTCTGTGTTTCTGTCATCTGGCCAGACTCCTGGCAGTCTCTTCTGCAGCACCAGCCTGGTTCGGCAGGTCAAGCTCGTTTCGAGAGAGAGGAACTTGTGCTCAACTAATGTCCTTGTTTGAATTAGCCCACCTTAGGGAAAGAAAACAAATGCAGGTTGAGCTGTATTATTGCCTGTCTTCACCACTATTTTCTGTACTGACATCCAGAGGTTACCCAGGACTGATTCAGGATGGAATCCCAAACCTGGGTTAAAAAACTGAGCTGCACATGTCCAACACTAAACCTCACAGCATCCTCTTACACTGACTGATGTCCAAGTTCACAAATGGTCTTTTTCAGAACTCTTCAGTCAATCAGTTCTTATTTGATCTTTTATTTTATTGATACTATGTTACATTTTTTGAGAGGAAGTTTATTCTGGCCCTTTATCACTGTGGGAGCAACACCTGCCAATGGTAGAGCAAAGCTACCCAAGAACCTCCTTTGGATTTCAGCAGAAATACCAAGAGGCAAAGCACCGCTCCTCCAGCAATTTAGCCAATTTAGGGTTAGAAGCATGGTCCAAGCAGACACTGCAGGGAAATCTTGAGAACTGCTCAAAAATTTATTCAGGGCTATAGAGTTAAAGAGGCTTTTAGACACAGTGTGTAATCTTGTCAGAGCCGATTAGATCAAAACAAAAGTGATGGGAAGTCTTCCCTGTTAACGTGCAAAAAGCTCTCGTTAGTGCTTTATTATTCACTAGGCTTGCAACTCCATTCTCAGTGACTTTGTCATCACAGAGTATTAATTATTAATGTTGAGCCACACTTTCTTTACAGTAGGGAGAAAGAAGGCGTCTTCAACAGAAGCAATTTTCAATTGCATTAAATGGACACACTCAGGTTCAGCTGGAGCTGCCTCACTGCTCCAGGGCAGCACTTTGCTTTCCCAACAACCAATGCCCAATGGCAGGATTTCCTTGCCACTGGCCCAATTCCACAGAGGGCGTACAAAAACCACCCAGAGGCTCTTCTGGGACAGCCTGCCCTGGTACGGTGCAGGGCTGGGGCACAGTGGTCCAGCCAGGCAGCCTAAACCCAGAGAAGACTTGAGCATGGGGTGCAACCACAATCACACCTGGCCTGCCCGCAGCAGGGGGGACACGATTCCCTTCTCTGCCTCCAGCCTGCCAAAGCCTCTGCCCAAATCTGGGCTGGTGCCCAAACAGCTCAGGCACAAGGCAAAGTTTGGTCCAAATGCAACCCTCAGGTTAAATATCATGTAGGTCTACCCTTGGGTTCCTCCCCACCGGCTGCTCAGATGTCACCTTCTCTCGCTCCCCAACTGCTCCAAACATCTTGTCTAGTTAAGACACCAGAGATAATGATAAAGCTGGACAAGGCCTCCAGGGATTAAATTATTAACAGATGGGACAGAGAGGATTCCAAATCTCTGATATTTATGCTCATGCCTATTACGTTTCTATAAAAAGCCCATGGATCGCATACATACATCTTAAACATGTGCGCTCAACAAGGAAGAGCCGGGCCTCTCACAGCACTTTGGCTGAAACTGCTGCCATTTCACAAGCATTCGAGATGGAATTCAACATATTGTTGCTCTTTGTTCTGCCTTCGCCAAATAATCAGTTATGATTTAGCTAGGAACTAACCAATGCACACAGACACACACATAGATGTGTGTGTGCCATAAAGAGAAGCCAAACAGGACTTTTTTGTCAGTTTGTTTCAGCTTATTACCCTGCCCCTTAGGACCACTAATATATTTTTAGAAAGTATTGAATTCAGGCAAAGAACACAGGAGAAAAGCAGATCTGTGTGATTCCGCCATCGCACTACTACCATGGTGGCATTTGACAGCATCTCTGTTTTTAAAGGTTATTTTTTGGATAATCTTCTTTTAAGGTTTATAACAAGATGATTAACAGTTGGACTTGATGATCTTAAAGGTCTTTTCCAACTTAAACAATTCTATGAAATGATTCTATTATTTTAAATCACTTGGATGGACACATTATCTTATTCTATACACACGGTACTAGTGAGGTTTTGATTTTTTTTTTGTTTTGGGGTGGAAAGAAAGGGATGAAGAGTTTGGTCTGGTTTTTCCTCCCTCATCTGAAGCAATATATAGGTAGTTTATATTTTTTAACCGTGGAATCCATTCCTCAGAAAGCAGGAAATTATTTTTCCACTGCCTTCATTCAGCAAGAAGGCTAAATATTTTCACTGAAACGGAATGGATGCAGTACTGGATTAGATCAATACAGGGCCTGCCTGCTGCATGTCTGCAGAGGGAGGCAATGGAGATGGAAGGGGAAGGTTCTGATTCAAAAAGGGTTCAACCTCTTGAGTTTTGAAGCAGGTCATCGAAGGAGACACCAGAGAGGAAGGTTAAAGTACTGCTGGGTGAAAAGGAAAGAACGGGGAAAGAAAGAACGAAGAAGGAAAACCAGGCTGGAGGAAGTGAAGACGGACGGATAACCCAGAGAATATCTATCATCACCAATTACAACACGATCTACAAAATAGCACTCCAGCTCTGCAAAGATTTATGCTCGGGGAATGGAGCCTAGGAAGATGGCCAGGCTGAACTGCCTCACCTACTACCACCATGCACCTGGAAGTCTCTGCGCTGCTCCACAGAGGACCCGGTGTCCCCTTCAGCACAAGGTGTTTGGTCTCCCCAGTGTCTGCCAAGGGGCCGTGAAGCGTTCATACACAACCGTGCCCCTGGAAGCTCCTTCTGCGACATTTCTGCTGGAAAGTGAGCGGACACTACTGAATATCCATCAAAGAGTAGCAAGTCCAAGCGCAACTGGTCAGAATCAAGACATACAGAGAAGGAAATGGAGGCACTGGGCTAAATTTCCAATTGAGGCACCAAATTGGACTTCAGGAAATCACTCCGCAAGGCCTTGGGTAAATCAGATAACCTTTCCAGCTCTCTGAACATGCCTGAACAACGTTTTTGTATCAATCTGACTGTAAAGAAATCAGAGCTAAATTAATGATCCCCTATCACACCTGCAGACATACAGATTGCATTTTAAAGCATTTTTAGTCTGATAGCTTGTTTTGTTTCAAAACAGAAATGAACGATCTGCTTCAGTCGCTCTGATTTTGTTTGCACTGATTTGATGAAGCCAGTGTAAAATCCAACAGTAGACTGCATTTTAAGCAGAATAAAACTCCCTTCCCATCACACAAACATAGAAAACACAGCTGGACAAGACCCCAAGAGATCATCTAAAATATCCCCCCTGCCCCCAAATGGAATCAATTCTACCTAAACATTCCCTGACAGCTCATTTGCCCAATCTGCTAAACCGTGTGCAGCTACAGCCGTGCACCCTCTCTGTCGCGCAGTTACAGCACCCATCAAAACGAAGCCTCTGTCTCTGCTGGAATTCTGCTGCTATTAATACTTCAATTCCCCTAACAGAGCTTATTTTAAAAAAAATTACATACGATGTAATGGCTCTGATTTTGTAAGTCATCAAAGAACAAGCTTTGCTTTCGATAATCTCTATTTCAAGAAATGCTATAATTTCTCTTTAAACAGCATTTATTTTTCCACATATTCTGTTACTGGTTTGGAATCTCAAAATGTATTTTAGCTCCTTGGGGAAAAGCGCTGGCTATCCATCTCTTAACTACTAATCTGCTTTTTCTATTAAGGCAGTTGAGTCTCTCCTCCCTCAAACTTGTCAGCTATACTGATGAGTCATTAATTGATTTTTTTCTCTCTCTCTTTTTTTTTTTTGGAAACAACTACAGTAGGCTAAAATCAAGCAAGAAGCCTACCAAAGAATTCAATTAACTTCTGGCTTGTTTGGTAATAAATAGTGCAGTATTGTATTCTGCCACTCTTTATTCTTGTTCTAGTGTCTGGAGATTGCCCAGATGTTTCGTCCTCCGTTTGGGTTTTTTTTTGCTGCGGAAGGCTTTTGCCTGCAGGCTGTGCAGTGCTAGCCTCTGCTCTCCTGACTCCAGTTAATCTACACGGCTGTCAGAGCTGTCACATGAATGGTGAATCATGGCCTCTCGCTGCAATCACTTCAGCCCCTGGGGAAGTGCTCAGAGCAGGCAGCTGCACAAACCCCCACCCAGGCAAAGTTTCTCCTGGATGAGGATTTTACAAATCAACTTTGAAATAATCGCAAAGCCTGACTGACAGGCCCCTGGTTTTTAAATAACAGAAATTTGTCAAAAACAAATTGGTTGTCTTTCAAACAGACACCCTGTTTGAGTCTTTTTTTTTTTTTTTGCCTTGTCCTTCCTTTGCTGACTTTCCTATTTCCAGACAACAACTGGATCCATTTTCTTCTAAACAAACTTGAATTACAAAGGAATGTTGTTCTGCTATACTTAATAGATTTGCACATTTTTCCCTTTCTTCTTTAGTCTTTCCCAGTATAACATATAATCCTTTGCACCTGCAAAAGCTCCACAGACTGCTGACTGCCAAGAATCCACCACGTGACCCTGCTTCCATGACCAGAGATCCTGTGTTTAAAGAGAAAGGAAAATAAAAAGTTATTAAATGTTTGAATCTATCTGATCCCCATGCGAGTTAACTCCGAGGATGGGAACTTAAGTGAAAAGCTATTTTTGTGGCATTTTTCAGTGATGTAATAAGTGATTTTTCCCAAGGAACTTGTGTACTTGAACTAGCAGATGGAGTGAGAAAGATGTCTGGAACTGAGGCGGGCTTGAAGCAAATTGCTTTCAGGGATTTCATATGTATGTATTTAAGCCTGTGGCCATGCAACTTTGCAAATATTTTCTGAATTTATTTTCTTTTTGGTAGATAAAACAGTGCAAAGCAAAACACTGAGCGGGGGGGCAGCATGCCAAGAACCAGTATCAGTTCAGCCTGGATATACCAAACACTCCCATTTAAAATGAAGTCCCCAGCAGAGCGAGATAGAAGCCCTGTTTGCCCTCCTGCATTTCTTAAACGAACCCTTCCCCTCGCACTCCCCAAAAACCCCCAACGTTAAGAAATTACTCTTATCTTATTACTCCCATTATATCCCAAAGCAGGTGTGTCTCTGTTTTTCACTTGGCGTCATTAGGGACCACACACCCTTCTCTCCACTGCTCCCACACACCATGCTCTAACCCATTTAACTCACAGCATCCTTTAAACGTGCACATTTAAAAATGCCGACAAGAACAGTGCCTTCTAAAAAACACGTATCAAGAATCATGTCAAACAGTCTGAGGAGTCAGATCGGTATCAGCAACAAAGGCCAAGGTGTGCTGGGATGGTTTCTATTATGCCAGCTACAGTCACTTTGTTCTCTCCTCCTCCACCCCGTTCCGTCACCCCTTTCCCATCTCCTGAAATGCTTCACACTGGAAGTTCTCTGGAGGAGAAGTTTTTTGTTTATGATGCGAGGACCAGTGCTGAGCAAAAAGGAATGGGATCCATGGCCCTTCTGAGGCCTACCGCAGAGGAATCAGTAATTTTATTTTATAGCTGTGGCACTATCTCATTCTTTTTAAAGGCATACTACTTATATACTATAAAGTTTTCTTGAAAGCAACCCGACAGCTTTGCTAGGCTGAGATACTGCTTTTGGGCTCCCGCTCTGCAGTACAGGCACTTTCCACCAGGACAGAAGTTGTTTCCCTCATTTGCTGACTCTTCATTTAACACGCTGTCCTCGTGACTTGCTTCTTCCAGCTTGGCTGCTGGTTATATTTCAGCTGAATGTTTTAAAAATCAAACTGTTCAAGCAACAATGGCCAGCCACAATGTTGTTTGGTATCCTGCCATAGCTAAATAGCTGCAGCTCTGCTGTATGAAAGCACTAAAGGGATTTCAGTCTCTTTAATGCTAGCCATTCTTTTCCTGGTGTTTTCAGTATGGGCTTCTATTCTGCTGTCACCCACAGCAGATTTCATCCTATACATAAATAAATAGGGATTCATAGTTCTTCAAACCCATAAGATGCTTTTCTGGAATAACTTACACTCTTTGGACACACAGTTTTCTTGCGAGTTGGTCCTGCTGGAAGAAGGACACATGGACCCCAAGACAAAGGGTGCCACGCTCCAAAGCATCTGGGTATTGTCAAAGCACAAATCCCACCTCCAAATCCCATTTTCAAAACACTTCAGGTGCTTAAGAAGTCTCAAATTGAAAGCCAGGGTTTAGAAATTTAACTGCTGGAGCCACTTTATAAAACCAGAATTACTGTATTTTTAATTAAATGTTCTCCGAATGTGTATACATCTACAACTAAACTTGAGAACTCAGAACAGCAACTTCTGTCATGCAAAAAGCACTATGGAAGATCTGCTGGAAGACTACAAGGAAAACAAGCACATTAATACAGACATTCACGGCTTTGCCAGAAGCCCAGCCAATTCTCAGTCATGCTGGGATTTTATGATAATGGCACTGTCCAAAGGAGTACGAAAAGGTCATTCTGATTTGTTGGCATATAGCTCTGAAACCTAGTTTCTGATAAAGCCTGGCTTCCCAGTACAGTTCTGCATAGAGCCTTTGCCAAGCGAGGCAAATAGTAATGAATTCCCACCCGTTATGCCTGCAAATTGACAACAGGTATTTGCAACAGTCATTCAATACGGAAAATTGTTTAGAAGGGTGGAGCCAGGAACAGTTCAATTAAATTAGGGAAAAGGAGAATTGAGGCTAGAGAACAGGAAGAAAATTCCCCAACAGTGAGGTCTACTGAACGGCAGAGCCAGCCTCCCCAGGGAGGAGAGGAAAGCCCTCTCCTTTGAGTCATTTGAAAATAGACTGGAGAAGGCACTCAAGACTGTACTGTGGGGAATAATCCTGCGTTGGCAAGGGCAGGATGAGATGACTTCATGCATTTCTTTCCATCTCTGACTTCGGTGATTCACCCAGAGCTCCAAACCTGAACATGCAGAAGAGCAAGAAAAAAGCAGGGCATGAGGACATCATCCTGGAGGAAGCCGAGAGGAGCAAATGTCACAGAGCCAGGAGGACCAGCAGGACTCTGGACCAAATTCTTTCTAACCACAGTCATGCTGCGGGCCAAGCTGATGTGCTGAAGGTCACACATGTTTTCTCTCATAGCCCATGGACCCACTAATTGACAGACTTTGTGGTAAGCTGGGCTCCTAAGTTCTTCAAAAACACTCTCCTTTGTCCTGCACTGAGCATGGTTTTAATACTACGCACATAGGGCAAAGCACAAAAGCCACTAGAGGCCTGTAGATACAGGTAACACCACCACCACTGTAAGATCGGGGCCACATTCTTGAAATACTGGGTTTATACACATTTCCCCAAAACACTAACTTTGGACAGAATTGCTGGTTATTAGCAGTGATACAGTGCCTAGATCACGCAACACCATCCTAGATGCTGCACAAATTCAGAAGAGCCTTCCCTCAGTCACTTCCAGTCAGGGGATAACAGCAAGAGCTCAAGTCACACAGAAGATGGCTATCGGAAGCAAGCTCGGAGCCCATGGGTCACTGCTCCCTGCTTGGGGCCTCCAAACAGGGCAGAAGTGGCCACGTAACATCTGCAGAAGCCCTGCAAATTACACTGCTTTTCCTACACATGCTCTTTCAATATAAAACATAACTGGGAATTATGACAACACAACTGCAACAACTGGATCAGCCTGGTTGCCCCACCACAGCCAGCAAACGGCTCCTACCTGCTTACACTGTGCTCCTCCTGCAGAAGGCAGCAGGAGATAACGGGACTTTTCCCGGGCAATACCCATTCCCACTAGCATTCACAGCCTAGGAAAGCAAAATGACAAGGAGCACATTACATGAAAGCGGGCCGCCATGCCAAGCCTGTGTCATGTGTATTCTATTAAGCTGAAGGCTGAATAGAAGACTTTGTTTTCCACTTCAAAGGACCCCATCCCAATCTCTCGCTCTTCCCTTATGAATAACAAATTGGAAATAAATCTTCTGGCTGAAGCGCATGGAAACTCGTACAGTTGGGGCCCTCTGCAGCTTCCCAGCTCAATCACATGCTAATTTTTTTTGTAAACACTTTTATGTGATATATATGTAAATCTCGCTGTGCATTGCCGCACCGTGTAAAGCAATGCAGCGGGCCTGTCTTCAAGGGATGGGACACAGTGGGAAACCTGAATGCAGATTTCCAATTATTCACAGGGATAATGTTCGCAGAGAAGGGTCAAGTTTTATACATGGGCAGAACCTTACTTTTCTTCCTAACAACCCCATTTCATACTGTCCCATAGGCCAGTGTCCTCCGCTTCTCATCACAAATGTTATTTAGCGCTTTTGATACTGAGAATAAAAGGACACCCCATTTTGCTGGGCAGAAGGCTCATTGGAAAAGTCACTCTTAGGATATACCAATGGCCCTTTAATCTAAAAAAACAAACGGAAAAAGAAAAGACGACCACCATCTTTAAATATGGGGAGGGAAATACATGGTGCCCACAAACATGGGCTCCTCCCACGTTAAGGACACCTGGCCTCCAGATGGCCAGTGACCTTTGACTAGTTCACCCAACTCCTTACCTCCGCACGCCTGTCACCTTTGCCTTATGTTTGTGGTAAAAGTTTGGGGTAGAGATCATCTGTCAGCTTTCTGCTCCCAACGCAGTTGGGTCTTGGTCTATGTTCAGGACACCTAAGCTATGGCGACCCCGGGAAAGTGCAACATGCGCATCTCTCTCAAACCGGATGACCAGACCAGCAGCCCAGATGGTGCAGGAAGCATCGCAGAGAATAAGACATCTCTGCCTTGGTCTTGCTATCCCCCAGGCACTAAGAGGCTAGCAGACCTCGTGGCATACAATAAACTTGAGGCCTGCAGCTGAGTAAACACTACGATTCACTCCAGTGATAAGCATCTGTAGTATTTCTACGTACCCCTCTGTTCAAGGCAGTGTTCAACTTCATGATAACAGAGGGGAGAAAAATCTCTCCAAATTAATCACATGGATTTGTGTGCACGTGCAGTCCTGCAGACTGAGGAAAGAAAAGCAATTTCCATGCTTGCCTTTGCTACTACATATTTTACTTGCAACGTGGCATTCTGCATGGCTGATCCTTACAGATGCATGGCACATTAGCTACAGGAGAAGCAAAAAATTCATAAGCTGATTGCAGCTTCCATACATAAAGTCAAAGAGCATAGAGCCAAATGCCCTCCCCCATGAATTTTTATATGCATATGTGCAGCATGTGTGCAGTACATGTGTATATTATCTTGCAGGAAACATGGGAGCCCAAATATGGGAAAAATTCAATGATCTAAGTTCACTGTTGACATAAACATTGAGACTCCATTCACATTAATGGAGTTGTGCTCACTTACGCCAGTACGGAATTTGGCCCTGGAATTAAACCCACACAAATCCTAGATAAATTGAGAGGAAGAGAACAGAAGTTGGCCTACATGCAACAACGTATTTTTCATGTTAAAAACATTTCATTCCCTTTTTCTCCCTATATAATACTGCATTGATGTCTGTGACCCATTTGGATGTAAATCAAAACGGATGTGCTAAAAGCCTGGTTAAAGAAAATGTCTTCGAAACAGTGTTCCCATGGCAAGGCAGAACATAATATGCCAGCTACACTCAGTTTCCATGGCACGAAGGGCCATATATGTGTCTGAGGAAGAAAATGCACTTCAGAAAAATCACTTCAAAGTTAGGACGGCTTTCCTTGAGCATCTGCAGTGCTACTACCTGCTAATAAATCTGTGTTTCATGCAGGCTTGTGTGAATAAATTGCATGGAAGAATTACATGAATCTTTTAAGGTTCTTCAGCAAGAAGCAAGTTTCTGAATCAAACCGTGAGCCCTTCACACTGATTACTCCTATATTCTACCAAACATCCCCAGACATCATTGGCAAGCTCAGCAACCTCTAGAGAACCGCTTGTGGTCTAGGCGTGACCAAGAGCATCACAATTTGGCTGTGTATCTACAGACTGCGCAAGTCTGCTTTACTTCTGCTGTTTTAAATGCCGCATTGATGAGCCAAGACCATCTAACTTTCTGAAACGTGTCTGCAGTGCTGTAAGTAAGGATTGCATTTGTTTCTTTCTCTTTGGTGCAGATGGTGTACAGCATTCCTTTGACTGTGCTTCAAGCCTGCGTGAATGACACTTATTGTGACACTAATAAAGTGAGGGCTGTTTGCTGAACAGCTGTTGGGTACATTGTTCTTTTGTGAGAAAAATGCAGCCATTATGCTAATGGCATGCACATGCTGCATTGGCCGCAAGTTACATCACGCCTCGAAACACCACCGTGGAAATCTGTTTTCCCGATACAGCACCTAAGCAAATGGCAGACACGTTAGCGTTATTTAACGATTAGGACTTAATCCCTAAATCAGCCCGATCGTTATTCAAAGAGAGCAAGGTATGGTAGAACACTTACTACACTGCCTGCAAGGAAATGGGTTTAAAGCTGGGCCTGGGTTTCATTTACTCTTGACTTATATGCAGCTGAGCACAGCAGAAAAGAAATACTAGACTGCTTCTCCAGGAAAGAAGGAAAGTCGTCACCTACCTAGAGAGCAGGGAAACCATTTTAGGCCCAGTTTGGCTACATTCCTCTATTTTCTACTTACCCTGTTAAACAGCAACAGATTTGATTGTAAAATTTAGGAGGGAAATAGCATGAGGTTTATTGTTTCAATGGTGGAGTTATAAACACGTATTACTGCTGAGAACCCCAGCTGCCCAGGCAGAAGCATTCTGTAAACTTTTCATTCTTATTAACTTTAAAAATCAGGTGCAATGGGCTCCAACCAAGATTAGAGTCCTCACCCTTCACAGAAACGCACCAAGCAGTCTTTGCACAGCACAACTCAAGGTGTATCTCAAAGGTGTGTCTGCACCAATGACTACAAGCAAGGCTGAGCCCACCTTTGAATCAGACTTGTTCACACCCTGTACTGCCCATACCAGTCCCCAGAAGTTGAGCTCTCTGAGGCGGAGAAGCAGCAGAACCAAGCAAACAAGTCCACGTGCCAATGCCTTCATGCAGATCTACAGTCCAGTCCACCAGCAGATTTCCCCAGCTCTGTTCCTCTCAACACAAGTGCCTCGTGCCTGGGGTGGCAGCTGAAACTGGACAGAAAACAAGGGACCTACAGAAGTGTAAGTCCAACCCCAAGCCTGCTCTCCATTGCTCTCCATCATTTGGGCAGAAACGAGTTTAGGAACAACATGGGCAACTTCTGTTCTGACTCAACCAGCTTTCTGCTATTGCTCAGCCTCATAGGGAAATGCCTGTCTCTAGTTATTGGCTCTGACAGTCCAACCAAATATCTCTCTTTGTAAAATACCTCTTAATTTGTGAGACTTACAGATTTGAGAAAAGTATCTTATTGCTAAAGCCAGTGACAAAAAAACCACGTGGGTTCACTATAACTGCAGAAAGTCTAAAAGCTTTAGGTTTTGTGCAGCACCAAGACAAAGAGGGAAATCCTGGCCCCACTGAGTGCCAGACGAGCCAAGACACCACCTTGAGCATGGCCAGTCCAAGATTTTTATCCTTCTTTGCAGGTCATGGGCCAGCGGAGCAGCACAGTCTGTGCCAGCCCCCCCCACAGAGGCTGTGTGTGCAAGAGCAGGACTCACTGGCACGCTCGGTCTGCAGGGTGAAGTCAGCCCGACCATGACGTTACATAGTCTTACCAACATCCAAGTGTCTCATCTCAGAATTGGACATGTCTAATAAAAAAAGACAAGAGGTTCCCAGGATAGCAGGTTTGTTTTCCCACCTTAAAAAACCCAACGAAACAAACAAAAAAACCCCTTACTTTTCAAGTCTACTCATTTGAGACCTAGGTCGTCCTGTCTTGCCTGTTCCTTCCCTCCTCACTGGCTACC
Organism: Gorsachius magnificus; assembly: GCA_034008185.1. Classification (NCBI taxonomy): domain Eukaryota; kingdom Metazoa; phylum Chordata; class Aves; order Pelecaniformes; family Ardeidae; genus Gorsachius; species Gorsachius magnificus. Next base: position 7,346,118 of record CM067090.1, read on the forward strand.
CGAGCCTTTTCTCCAGACATACAATACATTTGGTCTATAAAGAGAGCATTCTCCATGTACAGCTGCGTTGGAGTAACTCTCAGAGGCTCTGAAGCGCAGCCAACATGCAGAAATATAAAACCCAAGAGGACTGAGTCTTGTTTCACCTGAGACGGGTTTATCTCACGCACAGCACTGTTCTCAGAGGGAGCTGACCATTTCCACTCAGACATAAGAAGCAGGCATTTTTGACAAGATGTTTCTGCAGTCAAAACTAACCAGAGGCTCTTGATTTTGTGGGGTTTTTTAAAACTCCATTTTGTTGAAAAAAAACCCCACCCTGATGCCCTGTATTTTTGCAATATCCCTGTAGCAGAAATTAAAGTTCCCTTTTTTCCCAGTTAGGTCTAAAAGAGAAAAAATATGAATTAAAATGCAACAGGAAACAAATGATAAATCATTTATGTGCTGTTGGTAGGTATTCAGATGTGATGATTAGAAGTGCTGAACAAAACGCCTGAACGGAGCAGAAGAGAAGATCACACAGAAGGGATGAAGTCCACAGTGCCACAGTCACCTGAGTGGAGACTCACACCTCCGGCAGCAGGGTGAAAGCAAGGGAGCTGAGCCAGACTCCCTGTAACCCACCAGAGTTTCATGCCAAATACACAGGCCCTGTAATCTGAAATTCCCACAATGAAGAACACACATATAGTACTTCCAAAGGAAGTTACAGAGGCACCCGGGAAATTCCAGGGCAGCATACAAGGGGACTGTATCTTACAACGTTATTCCAAAACTTGACCTAATACTAAAGGCAGTGTGCTTGGCTGGTACGTGGGAAGCACACCACAACTGTGTTCTGCTGCCTTTCTTCATGGCCAGCTGGCTTTGAGATGGGATCAGAAGCATTACCCCCACCTAAAAGAACCCAAACCTGATCAAACTGCCACAGTGCTAATCAGCTGCGGTGCTCCTCCGAGGGTTGGTGTAGTGGAGAGTGAATGAAATTTGAAATGCCCCTTCTTTTCCTGAACTCTGAGATTACTTCAGAACTGTTCTAGCTGTAAGGCTTGGGCTAAAAAGACAAGAGAAGCACTACACTAACTCAGCCTAGGAGAGAATGACAATGTCTGTCCTGAAATCTGATACATCATAGCACCGTTTCCTTCTCCCCTTTGGTTTGTATCAATAATATGTGCCTAAATCAAAATACAGAAAAATGAAGAATTGGGAAGGGAAAGGACATTAAGCATGCAATATACCAGTGGATGCTACCTACATCCAAAAAAAAGGAGTTTTCTTTTTTATTAAAATCACCGTCATTTCTTTACTGTTGTTTCCCGAGTCACTGTGATCTAAGAAATGAGGCTATTGACTGCTTCGAAATTCTGTGTTCACCTGGCTAACTGGAAGTAAAGCCAATATTTGAAGCAGTATCTATTCCTCCCAAATTACTGTAATACCTCCTTTTCCAGACCCACAGTGTAAGTAACCTTATAGTTCAGTAATCTATACAATGTCCTCTCTTCTTCCAACTTAATTTAGTGCATGATGTGCAAGGTTACTCTCACATAGGACAGAAAACTGCATGTAAACTATGTGGCTAAAGCCTTCTAGAAGCATGAAGAATAACCATAGCAGCTTGGAGCAACACAGATAGAGAAAATGTGATATAGAAACACCTGATTTGCTGCCTACTACAGGCCTTTATTAGGCTTCTTTAAGCTTAACACCCTGCTGCTGGCTGCAGCCAGCATGTGTGCAAAAGAAAAGGAAACTACTTCTTCCATGTGCCTCGCTAGCTGTACTTTACAGTGGGAAGGTATTTTTCCTCATTTTTATGGTGATTAGATTGTTTGGGGAATTATAAGACTAAGTCTATCATCCATCAGCTTATGTGACTTTGTACTAACGGTTTTAAAAATGACACAGCCACAGCACTTGGTTCTGTTCTCCTCCGTGAGATGATCCACACATATACACCACTGCTCCTGCATTTACTTTCTTGAGTCATCCTGTTAATAGAGTGCAGAATAGTCCCTCAGACATTATCTAACCAACAGCTTCAGTAAATTCTTCTGTGTTCAGGCTGCGTGGCGTTTGTCTCTTGTCCTTTGCACTCTTACCTTTTCTTAATTACTGTCTCTTCATGCACCCAGGAGAAGCTCTAGCCTGAACTGTACTCCTATTGATGCTACTGGCCACATCCACCCTGCTGATGGGACCATAATGTTTTTTCTCCTTTACTATCAAGGAATTTATTTTTTTTTATGAGCTTCATTCAGATAAACAAAACGTATTCTGCTTTCACTGATGTGACAAACCTTGAGCTCTATGTGCTTAGCCAAAGTGACTGGAGCATGCAAGACTGATTTTTCCCATTTTCTACTCCTGGTTCCACTGTCAGAAGAATATATTGCAACAGGCCCATGGAACAAACCAGTTTTCTTTTCAGATCTGCGCTGACCTCTTTAGATTAAACATGATGTCTCATCCTAAGTGACTCACTCCTGTAGCTAGCTAAATTCAAACTGTCTTCTTTAAAGCCTGCAATCTAAACAATACATTTTATTGTCACAGCTACATGGACATTAGTTAAAACAACTTTACATTCTGAAAACAGCTACACGATATTGCTTGTTTTATGTGGTTTTGGCAAGAACACCGCACTTTTTCTCTTTAAGCACTGCCGCCTCTTGCTCCCAAACACGGCTGCTGCACTAACAATTAGCAGGTCAGGCCAGTACCGCTGCCGAAGAGTTTACAGAAAGCCATTCCTAGACATTGGCAGGGAAACAGATTCCTAATAAGGCAGCCAAAGCTACCCTGTGCAATGGGATGATACCCAGACATCACATCAGACCAAGCTCATGAAGTTCCTGCAGAATCCTCTGCAAAACACAGCTCAGTTCTGCGACAGCTCTTGATGTATTTCGTGCTCCTCCTGCCTGTGGACTCCCCTTTACATTCAACTCCCTGAAGCCTCCAAATGCAAACGTTCACACTGTGGGCTCGTCCCTCCGGAACAACCCAAGCAACTGACACACAGCGAGAGGACAAACTAATGTCCCAACCAAGCATACAAGGGCCAAGGCGAACATAAGTCCTCCTCCCTCAATAGAAGCAGCAAGGGGCAAGCAAGATCATCACCAGTTCCCATCCTTCCCAGTACCCTCTGCCCAGTTTGGGTCTCAGTGCCAAGCTTTCTCAGAAGTCCATCACCCTTAACAAGAAGAAAATTACTCTCTCTCCAGCTCCTTTCTTATAAATATTGTATTTTACTACAAAGTTTTTAACGATCTGCAATCATTTTCTGTGCTTCCAAGCCAGCATCTTAAAGTACCTAAAAACCCCTGACTTCCCTTCATCTTTTGCAGTGAGTTAAAGAAAAAACCAGAGGGACAGAGAAATTACGCGACTTCGAATCCAACTCTGTGCTCAGAAATCTAGACCCTGACTCTGTCCATGATAAACAAAGCAACCAGCTGGTGGGAGAACAGCACATCATTCTGAAAGACTGCACTATTAAATATCATCCACTTGACACCTTCGTTAAATGACATTTGAAATGGCATACATGTAGCCAAATCAACATAGCTTGCCAGCGATGCGCTCAGAGTTTCTCCCTGTCTACAAACCCAAGCTCAGTCAGTTTTCTCTGTATCATTCGCAATTGCCTGTTACCATGAAGAGTGAAACACTAAAAAGATTAAAACAAAATAAAAAAAAGAACCACAACACAAGATGGCTCCCGCTTTAATCAGTAAAAATAGCTTGGGTAGCAGATAAGATTTCTGGCATGCTGGCGAGCAAAATTTAGACTGCATGCCACATATCCGTGATTAGATGTTCCCTGTTATTTTGCAGATATTCAGGCAAATGATCTTCACATGCACAAGTAGGTTGGTACATACTTATTGATTCTTGGATGGTACCCATAATTGTGATAATCAAGTTAGATAAGTTACCATGGAAAACCTTTGCGAAATGCATAACTTATATTTCTATCATTAAAGAGGACTTACCTTTAAGGACTCCCAGAGGGGAAACTGTACCAGAGAGAAAGGAATCTGGAGAGGCGGGAAAAGAAAAAAAAACCACAACAACATAATGTTACAAAAGCAAATTAGGTTGGCATGTTCCCCAACTGGCTAAATTAGGAACAGTTATTGTTCACTCAGTGAACTGCAGCTTATTATATTCACAAATCTTTAAGGACTCTTTATGTACGCTGCCATTAAATGACTGGTTTCGCTAAAGCAGTTTTGCTTTGTTTATCACATTCCCTGCTGAGAGGTTAATGTATTGTTACCAAGGTGGCCTAGAAGAGCAATAAGCAGTATGATCTAGTGCAGGGACATTCTTGGTTTGACGCTCAGCCAAGAAAGCCGTAAGAATGGTTCAAGAAACACACTCCCGAGGCCAGGAACACAGCCTGGCAAAAAAAAATTTCAGCAATACACACACTCAAAAATGCTGAGCTGAAAACAGTTGTGCTCCAACCAGGGCTTTGCAGTTTGGGCATCATCTGTAGAGAGGAACTTTTCTGAACATCTCCCAGTGATCTCACATTAACAAGCTCCCTAGAGAATTAAAAGCAGGCTGTGAAGAGCTACTGCAACCCAACCAAAACCCAAGGGAGATGCTTGGTGGTTCTCTTCTCATCACTTTTAACAAGAGGTTCTTCTGTCCAGCAACAGCCTGTATCTCTACCCAGGCTCATTCCTGCTGCCATGTGTCCTTAGCAGCACCTGGGCGTTTCTAGCTCCTTTACAGATTTTGCCCTGATAAACACCTTGTGACCAGCTCTCTTAACACACAGAGGTAAAAAAGCAAACACGCATCTCTGAAAGCTCTGTAGGCTGTGTAGGGCTACGCATGTAATAAGTCAGTTTTCACCATGAACAGAGTGATTCTTTGCAACAAGAGACATCACTTTCCAAGGTTATGCCTTCCCTTATAGTTTCTTCCTCCTCCAGTCTCTCCATTGAGTTCTTCTGGCTCTTCCTCCCCGCTGACCACTCTGAAAAGCCCTGTCCAATATCCACCCCTGGTACGAACCCTGCCTTTGCTACCTCCAGCCCAGGTATCTATCTCAAGGAGGAAGGAGTCCCTGTGAAAATACTAGCCTGTGCCAGAATTGCTCTACAGCTGCATCTGCAGGTCTACTTTGCCCCTTCCTAAATGCTTCTGCGGTTATCTCCTCCACTTCAGCAGCCAGTCAGCCCCAGTTTCAAATATTCTTCCAAGTATCTATTTTCTCCTCCTCTTATCTTCCTTCCCCACGCATGCTGCATGTCGGATTAGTTTTCCCCCTTGTGTAGGCTGATTTTGTAGTTTGTGCATCATTTTATTAGTCTCAGCACTTACTTTCCTTTTGCCATGAAAAGTAGTACACGCTCAAAATGGGTCACACTCAACTAATACATAAGTCTTTGCTCTTCGTAATGTCGGGTTAAAAACATTCACTACAGAGACATGAATGGCTTATTAAATCCAAATTCAAGCTACACAAAGGAATCTGAAATGGTACATCCATTCAACATTACAGGAGTTAAAGAGTATTGTCTGCTTCACTGTGTTGCAACTAATGATTAATAAATGAGTCTATTAAGTTAATCTGCCAGGCAAAACTAAGCTTGACAGACACCTGCCACAGAAAATTTGTTATCTATTCAGGCAGGAAATGGCAGTGAGAAGAAATCAATGTCACTGCTTGTACACTGAGCTGACAAACTGAAATCTCAGAGGAAGTTTGTCATCTTGAGCAATGAGCAATATCCCTGGTGGCATCTCAGAGCCCCACAATAAAGGTCAGACACGGCTCTTCTTTATCAGGGCCTTGAAACTCTAGTGTAGCAATTAAATTTTGGTTTTAATACTGGGTGAGAAAGTCCACCTATTTGACAGTAATGGTGGTAATATATTTATGAGAAGATGTAGATGTATCTCCACATGCTGCTGCATCACTGTTGCACTGGAGTTAAATGGCACGATTTCTTTGCAATGGAAAATGAAAAGCAACACAATCTTCTATTATCTAGGCTAAAAAATAGAAAAAAATAAAGAAACAATACCCACTACATTTGCTTCAAATTTGTTAAGAGAGAAAAGGAAATGCTCTGTATCCAGCTGTACACCAAACAAAACCAGCTTTCAAATACAGTCTCCAAATTTTGCTTTTTTATACACGCAAATGAGTGGTAAAATTACGCAGCTGTTAATAAGACAGCAAGGGAAGCTTTTGACATAAACCCCTTTTTATCTCCTAGCTAGAAGCATTTCAGTCAAAGAGGGCATTTGTTCACGACTGCTGTTTGATTTTCGGCGTTAGTGGTGTTTGCTTTCTGTGTCCCGCTCAGCAGGGACCAGAACTGGATGGGGATTATTGGTTTCACTTTTCCCCGTGCACCCCACGAGATGCAGCAATGCACAGGCTACCAAAGATTTCGGATGTATGTCCATGGGATCTGCACAGCCGTGGGGCTCCCTCCTCTCTAAGACGCCTGCAGGAGAAGGGCCTAAACATTCATAAGGCACACTTTAATAGAGTTTGAAAACTTGCAGAAAACAAACTAGGAAGCACCAACAACAAAAACAAGCAAAGCAGCACCTCTGCCTGCACTAAGAAGATCTTAACAAGATGTCCTCCGTTTCTTACAGTCATCCATTGGAGCCTGTTTGACAACACCCTGACTTAAAAACAAAATCCACACAAGCAATTTCATGGGTACTGGAATGAAAGGGAGTCTGGCTTCCTGTGGATTTGGTTTTTAGTCATCAGATTCTCTGAAGCCAAATAATTTCCAAGCCAGGGTCAGCGATCTTCCCGCGACAGGGACGTCCATCACATTTCCTCTCGACATCTATTCCACAGCCCCTGTTGAAAGTTCAGTTCCTATGGCAAACATTTCCTCAAACCCCTTAATTGCCTTTTTTCTAGCCTCACACACATATTTTCAAGAAACTTTATCTCTGCAGCCTCTGCCTCTCTGCCACATTTCCACGGCCAACATGTCCAAGGGCTGCGCAGGCGGCTGTGTGCTCGTGTGTGCATACACCCTGTTTGGATAAGCCTTGTTTCCCGAAGAGACCAAACAGCCCACACCCAAAAGTAGAATTAATATATGCAAAAAGAAATAGCTCTGCAAGAGTAACTCATCCAGCAATGAAAAAGCCTTTAGATGGCTTATTGCCCTCTATTCCTCTACCACGACAGATGTGACAGAATCTCGTAGTTGGGGACACTTCTTAATTTCATTTACAGCATTTCATTCCTTTTCATATTTTGCTTCTTAAAAGAAAAGCTCTTCAGCAATGAACAGAATCACACCCTGCCAGGCAGCGGTATTTATGCCTGAAATAGGCTAAGGCAACAATAAAAATGTGGTCCACACATGTGGGTAACTTTCTGCCAGCAAATATGAAACCCTGGCGAGCTCCACAACCTCTCATTCGACATTAATATAAAATAGACAGAGCGCACCAGTTCTCATGTCTGGCCTGATGTTATATAACAGTGCTGTTTGTTCAACAGAGTCAACTCTTACACCAAAAAAAAAAGTTTAAAGCTCCCAGACAGCTGTAAATCATTATGCTAAAATGTTTTATAGGTTAGTGAAATTATCATTTATTCTGGTCCCTGTAGTCCTTAGCACCTGATGCCTAAATTAATGTAATGAATGTTGCAGATTCTTATTTTTACAGATCTACCTAATCCCCCTGATACAGAAGGATTTTAAAAGATTATTTTTAATAAGTTCCTTCCAGAAATAGTTGCGCCTCCCAGCCAGAGCAACAGATACCCACATCTCACTTCTAAAAAATATACCAACTTGCAAGTACTGAAGATTGATGACAAAGCAAAAGTCTTCCTACCAAATACTGCTTGATTAAATAAAAGACATTTAAGGAGGAGCTTAATGATACTCTTTGTAACTACAACACAACATTGTAAAGTAATTCAAAATTCACCGATTCAGTACCCGACACTAAATTGCAAGCTGACATTGTCCTGAAGGACACACAGCAGCCAGGGGACAAGGAGAACATGCTGAAGGAGTGGCAAAGAAGGGGAGAAGAACCAATAGAAAAAAAAAAAAAAACAACAGCACCCCTCATCAGCCTCTTCAGAACTGGGATTCCCTTCCAAATATGAGAATTCTTTCACACAAAGAGGAAACAGATGTCCACGGCTGGAATTTGCATGTGGCTTTATTCTCTTCTAGGATACAATAAAACTACTCTTCTTCTCATCCTCTGAGCTAGAAATTAAACAGTGGCATGTCATGCATAATCCAGCTGTGCTTTCTACCGCCAACCTTTATTAGCAATATATTTAAAAAGAGAGAGACAGAAAGAAAGGGAGCAACTAGAAAAGCATAAGAAATGAAAAACTATGTGGTATGTGTTCTCAAAACAATATAAAACCTACAGATGTTCTTACTAATCTGTGGCACATGTTTGTTTATTCAGGTTTTCTCTGTCTCCAGTTCAACGGGCTTTGCTCTGCAGAAGAGCTATCTGTTTTTACAAACGTTAGAGCAAATACTGCAGGAGAGATTGGCATAAACAACCAGAGGAAGAAACAGGCTCACCTTGTAAGAGCTTTCTCAACGTTCCTGAAACCGTACCTCTGTCCCAGAAACTGCTCTCACCCACACCTCCGCTGTTCCCTACATTAACAGCCACGGGAGAAAAGCCAGCAGTTATGAGGAGAATTTTGACAGCACTAATACCACAAAGGCCAAGGGCAAGAACATCTGTTCTCTTCAGGGAGAACGTACTGCAGTCATCACGGAATAGTTCTCGAACTTGCACCTAACCTGTCACTCGCACGCACTGTGACAAGGCCGACAGAGATGCTGTCCCTGCTGAAGCCTGTATTTATAAGGAGTACTCCACCAGTGTCTGAGCTGCAGCTGCCAAACTACGCCTTCTCCATTGTAATTACAAAGAAAAGTCTAATAAACCAGTTCTGAGTACCAAAAGACACTGTTTTCCAAGGATACATAAACCACAAATTTCAGAAGAACAATCTTCCCTTTACCTAAGTCCCTTGCACATTCCTTTTCTTTTTTTAATCAGCTTCTTTATAAAAGGTGGTTCTTTTTTAATATATTCAAGTTACAGCAGAATAAACCAACCCTATCTGCCCGTTGGAGTTAACACCAAAACGTTTCCATTAATAATCACAGTAAATCTGGTTCAGTGTCTTGTCCTCCTAAAATTCTTCAGACTCTTACCCAATACATCTTGGATTATGATAAACTGATGTTTCAGCTATAAATATACTTGCCCCATGATGGGATTTGAAAAGACAGCATGAAGTGAGGTAAGCCTCACCCCTGGTCACATCAGAGGTCATAGCGACAGACACCATTCTGAAGAGCTGTAGCTGTCCATAATACTGGCTAAGGGTGAAGGTGTAGAGGAGCTCAGCAGAGCCATCATCGATGGTATACCCCAAAGCTGACAAAGTAGACTTATTTTCTTGCAAAGCTTCAATTAATACTGCCTCCCAGATCCTCCTTGATAAATTGCAGCCTCCACAAGGAACCTAACAAAGGTAATTTGTAACCTTAATGTAAATGTAAGACTGTCAAAGCCATCAGCTGTGTTCCTGCAGCTCTGAGAGATGAAAGGTGTGAGCGTGGTGCAAGAGCGGACAAGTTTGTACGCTAAATAAATGATGGAGGGCTTTGTTAGTAAACACCGATGCAATTACAAGCAAAACTCTTCAGGGAAGTATGACAATGCTGGTATAGCAATGACCAGAGAAGATCTTCTCCTGGCTCCATTTCTTAAGGGACACAGGGAAAGACCAAATTCACAAACAGCACCTTCCTGTAAGACCACACGAAGGCAAAGGGAGGTGGAACCCCATAGGAAGCTGGGCCATCACAGGTAAAACTAACAAGTTGCATTTGCAACAAACTACTTTTCTCAGCCCTTTGGAGCTGAAGGCATGGCTCTGCAGCACTGCCAGAGGCAAAGGAATGGCATCTAGGGTGGTAGAAACGCCAGTCTCAAGGGTGCCAAGAGTATGATTAAAAAAAAGGTTTCAGATCACGCACCAGCAGCCATCTGGTAATCAGCAATTCCCTCATTTTCAAGCAAATAACATTAACCCTGTGTGAGCTGGGAGAGAGACAACAGCAAGCTATAAATGGGAATACAAAATTCCTGAATTATTATTCTGATTCAAGCATCCACTAACCTTCAAATAAATATTTGCACCTTGCTTCCTCTGTTTCCCCAGCTCTAAATCCAAAATATTTCCACTTGTCACCTGACATATATGAATGTTTGAAAATAAATTCCTGTCGGAGACAAAATATTACGTGCCCCACAGGGTTGCTTAAGTTTGTTACAAGCCCTCCTCACAGATGTCCTTTGGACCTGTGCGGCAGAACTTCACATGCAACAGGATTTTCTTTTAAACAGGACTACACACTCGTTATAAAAGCAACATATAAAGGACGTTATGTAGAGACAGATAAATACAGGGAAAATTCTATCCAGTTTTCCCTCCACTAGAAAAAGGTTTTATGATAAAAAAAAAAAAAAAAGTTTTTCTGGAGGGGCAACGTTGACCAGCGAAGGGGAAAGATGTAGTCAGAGATCCAGCATGACTCCGTGTTCCCAAAACATTGGAAAAAGAGAAGCACTGAAGCAGATGCACAAATTCAATGCAGGCTGGGTTGATTTAAGAGCCTGATGATCACAGATCACGAAGTTTGCACACGCGTGAAACAGATCATCATCGAGCTATTGAAGGCTCTTTCTTCAAAGAAACAATATTAACAGCCTTCAAAATCCTTCCTTCCTCCCCCCCACCCCCCTTTTGCACCAGGCCCTTACTTTGCTGGCAGGCCAGAACAACTGACCATGATGTCTCCTCATGTCCAGAGGAGAGCCACAAAGCTGGTGAGGGGTCTGGAGCACAAGTCATACGAGGAGCGGCTGAGGGAACTGGGGTTATTTAGTCTGGAGAAGAGGAGGCTGAGGGGAGACCTGATCGCCCTCTACAACTGCCTGAGAGGAGGCTGTAGCGAGGTGGGGGTCGGCCTCTGCTCCCTGGTAACAGATGATAGGACGAGGGGGAATGGCTTGAAGCTGCGCCAGGGCAGGTTTAGGTTGGACATTAGGAAAAACTTCTTCACAGAAAGGGTTGTCAGGCTCTGGAATGGGCTACCCAGGGAGGTGGTGGAGTCCTCATCCCTGGAGGTCTTTAAAAGAAGGATAGATGAGGTGCTTAGGGACAGGGTTTAGTGGTGGGATGGCAGGGTTAGGTTAACGGTTGGACTCGATGATCTTAAAGGGCTTTTCCAACCAAAGTGATTCTATGATTCTATGATTCTAACTATTAGAAATTGCACGATGTTAGCCACAGAAGTCAATCTTACTGGACTTCAAACAGGAGCTGGACTGATCAGCCCCTACTAAGGCAAATCATATCCATGTTCTCCCATTCTCCAACAAACAAGCACTAAAGGAGATGCCCGTTTTGCTATTCCTGCTCGAAAACAACGTATCAAAAGAATCCTCAACAAGAAAATGAATATGCTGACATCAATTTTTACAGGCTGTTTTCAAGGCGCAGATAAAAATCTTGCAGGATAAAAGATGAGTTTAGCAGCTCTAGAAGAATGAAGGTATTGTTTAACAGGAAGCAGATGTATGTCAGATGGCAAACTCATTAAAGTGTCCCATCGTTAAAGGAAACGGGATAACAACGAGCCATCTGAAAAAACCTGAACTGATCAGGAAATACACAAGCCGCAGCTAATCTCCTATTTATTGGTAGGTAATGCCTTTAAGTCATGCACATGCATTGAGTTTAGGACCATGAAGGACTAATCTTTGTTCTCATGAAAAAAAACATAGGAGCAGAACCCTAGAGCATGGAGTGCAGCACTTCTGGAAAAAGTCTTCTGAGGAAAAACCCTAACATTTGGAGAAACTATTACATCAATACGTGGGTGCATACACACACACAGTTACGTGCTGCTGGCCGGGAAGCATGTCAGTTCACTAACTTTGAAGGCATTTTAATGTACATTTTACATACATGTAACATTCTAAATGTAAATATAATTACAGAAATGCCTTATGAAAGGTACTTATCAAGGGGGGAGCCTCTAAATACAAACTTTTAAACTCTAATAAAGGAAAAAAATATTTATAGGTAGACACTGGACTGACAGATGTGCAGTATCAGAGTTGAACAGCTCCTCAAATGAGAATTTTGCAGGAGATACAAGGTCCTAAACCCAAGGAATTAAACAAGCAGCATGTTTGATTCACAAGGCAGGTGAATCTATGGAGAGGAAGGAGAGTATTGCTTCATCCAGCAAATATTCAACCAGAGAAACACGACAACAGCGCAGCTGTAATTGCACTGGCATCAGCATAGGAACTCTTGTCACAAAAAAAATTAACAGGCTGGGAAGAAATGCGTTTCTCCCTTCCTGGATGTATCTCAACCTATAGCAGTTTTGTTACAAATGTCTTGCTACTACATTATGATTACAAATATAACACAGAAGCTCTCACCATAAAAATTAAATACATCTCTCACCAGGAGATTTCTGAATGTCACTTAAAAAAATTTCCATGGGAAAATCCACTCTGCCTTTGCCTAAGGGCCTGATCCAAAGTTCATTGAAATCACTGGGAATTTTATACATGTGGCTTCGATAGCTTCTGGATCAGGACCCACACTCAAGATGGAGAAAAGAAGAGAAAGCAGATGCAAGGGTTCTACATACAACTCAAAGGTCAACCAATTTGAATCCTACCATCCCTTCCCAGGATGCACAGACTCGGACTCATGGTGACAGCAGGATCTAGGATGTGCCCTTTTTAACTTCTTAAGCAGGAACTGCTGCAAATTCCCTGCTTTTACAGAAGTGTACACCACAGCCTTACTGCAGCTATATCTGACACCAAACCCTGTATATTTAAGTACCACTTAAAAGTCCAAATAAAGTTAATGCAAGCTAAGCAATTTTTTTTTTAATGTTTTACCAAATATGAGTTTTGGTGTTTTGCTGTATCAATAGCCCTGATTATTTGGTAAGGGTATTCCTGCATATTTGCTTTTGGGGGCAGGAATCAAACAACAGAACAAGACAAGTAACCAAATGTTGATTTAAACAAAACACCCCACAGATAATACGAGAAAATTAGTCCATAAAAGCTAGTGCAAACCCAACATTAACAGAACTACTATAAACCACCAAGCTGAAACCTCTTTCTTTGAAGTGCATGACCCATGCAGCACTATTTATATACTTTACACCATTATCTCCATCATGTGGCAGAGAGAAAAAATGCAGACTAACATCAAATTTAGGAAATGCTATTCGTGTAAAGGTATTTTACTTACCTTACACATATGTATACACACTTATGTGTATACACATTCAAAATTTTGTGAGTATCTCACAAAATGGGGTATTGCTGATCTTCCTTCTGTGACTGTTATTTTCAACTATTTAGGAAGAACCATATCTGCATCGCACAGCACAGGTGAAGGAAGAAATAGCCTTGTCCTGCAAGGTACTCGCAGCCTCACGGGCAGTGCCCCAGAGGGTGCCAATGAAATAATGCTCAGGGGAAGCTTCAGCAGGGTGAGCGGTCCATCACAGAGCAGCCTGAATGGCAACTCAGCACGGGTGGAGTTCAAGGACTGATCTTAACACACTGCTTGAAAGAGTTAGCCACATGTGATCTCCTTTGGTGTTAGCTGAATAGGAGTTGGTTCTGCAAAACACTAAAACACATGTCTAATTTCCCACCTCTTTCTAGAGAGGCAGTTAAATATGTCCTTAAGTCCTGTACCGAATAGTCTATCTTGTGTGCCTGAAATAAGACTGGACTATTTTCTCTCCCTCATCTACCTTTTTTATTTTTTTAATAAACAGTTTCATTGCTTTATCCCAACTGCAAGACACGGTCTTGCAGAAGTCACTGAGTGAAATGACTTTCCTATGCTACACCGGGGGATCTACTAGCTTATGACAATGACCTCTCCTAGCTTTTATGTGTTAAAGCATGAGCTTTCCTGAACTGCAGCTACAGTTCCACATACTTTAATCTGATGCTACATTACATTACATTCTACATTACCTGATATAAACCCATTAAAGTGAATTGAAAAATCGCAACAAGCATTTGATCAAACCCAAACGAACAGTTAGATAATGCACGTACAGATACAGGAAGGATAGTTCCTTTATTTTTTTTTTTTACCCTCTATAATTTATTTTTTTGACTGTTTAGCCAATTCTGCAGACTCTGTAACTATTTAAACAGGAAGCCCCCTGGACCCAGCAGACCTCCCTGCCTATGCAGCTGGAGAGCTACTCTGCTCCTAACGGAGCATTTCTTCCACCCCTACCCAAAGGTAGCAGCTGTACGATGTCGGGTCGGACACTGCGGGGCCACCTGGGACTCGCTGCCCTCCCAGGTGTGCACTTGCAGACTCATCCACAGCAATCGAGCCCCTGGGAAAGCCGTCTCACTGCCTGCATCCCCCAACTTCCTGCCTGTCAGCAAGCTGGGAAAAAACTTTAGACGAGGCTGGCTGCATAAGCAAATCCAGCATGCAGAGAGCAGGGAGGGTTTGCTTTCAAGAACCTCTTGCAGGCTTCCTCAAAGGAGTCTAACCGTGCTTGCACAAGGCACCACCATTGTAAGACCTGTGGAAATGAAAGCCTTGACTCTCAATGACTTGTTTTAATTCATTTATGGAGAAGATGCTTTCACCATAATCCTTTGAATTCATTCGCGTGTCTTTATACAGGCACCTCATTCCCATCTCCCTTGAGGATTGATCATAACCACAATGTTAAACCATAAAGCTAAACCAAAACAATTTCTCACACTCAGTTACCCAGCTTGGACATGAGAAACGTGTGCCAAACGACAAGAGCATGGGAACAGGATCCAGAGGAACAAGGGTGCTTTGGTGGGCAAGAACTAAACAACTGGAGCATCCCAGACACACACAAACCCTTATTTTCTTCATTTGCTCACCCTGCAGGGCTGCCCACACATCCCAGCTGTAGGTTTGGGCGATCCTCAGAGCCTGATGGGAACTGAACTACAGAGCACGACAGCAGCTAACTCTTGTTCTATGAAATCCTGGTTATAGCTGTGATCAGCAAAGTAGACACTATTAAGCTTCCACTTCACCAGTATAAATCATCCCCTCCATGCTTGGCAAAGCACTTAAGCACATGCCTAACTTTCACTATTGCTGAACAGGAACAAGATTATGCTTTAAAAACATTAAAGACCAGAGCTAAACAAGTTCTTAGACTCCATACTCTTCTTTACTCTCCCAACTTCCCATTAATCTAAAAGCTCTTCCAGAGTTGGAGCTGCGCCAAAGTGTTTTGTTGAACTGACGCCTAAACAAAGTTTTCTGCTAATTTGGGGCTGCAAACCAACGTGGTGAATGAAGAGAAAAGCCAAAGAAAATAGTCTAAACTTTTCTGTGGGTTACTTTAGATATACAGTAAAGAACTCAAAGTGACCACAAACTCCCAACAGAGGATAAGCCAAGGTAACAACACAACTGCAGCTCCACCAAGAGGTTTAAGCATCACAACCAGCAGCAGATAAATCCAAGCAGGCAGTGGAACTGCCAAGGCCCCACAATGGGACCAGATCCCACCATTTCCAGCACGCTCCTCTCTCACGCAGCAGGTCCAAGCACAGCATCTGTTGCACTGATGGTCCCTTTAAGAAACATACTTCTGTGGAAAACATTGACACCAAAAGGAGAAAGCCAAGTTGCACGCCCACTGCAGCATAGCCTCGAGAGGGAAAGGGATGGGAAATGCTGCTCTCACAGCTTTAATTCATTTAAAGGCCATTTCGCATCCAGAAGGTTCCACTGAGATGATTTCTTTCCCTCATTGGTTTTGCAGCCATGTCAAATGCCCACCACAGCTAAGTGGCAGATTTGCCAATTCCCTGCTGTCATAGGTAGATTCATAAAATTCACAGTGCAATGGATTAAGTTGTGTTGCCTGGTATGGACTTTTGTCTGTGAAATGCAGCAGTAGATGGGATTTACACAGATACGATTTGAACCGTAGTCTTCCCACTTGTTTTCCAGCTGGGAAACAGAAAATCAGTGATGAAATAACTTTCATGCTAACAGGCATTCCTTGAGGGGAAAGAAAAATCAAACACAAAAATGTTGATTGGGGAAATAGCCAGACATTCCCTAACCATGAGGTATTTCCAGAAATTTTACCTTTTCAGTGGACAGTATTTTAGTATCTGCTTGAGAAACCTGCCCTTAGATAGGTCTTCAGGACTGTTTCTGTTCCTGCAGTATCTGGATGCCTTATTCTGGGTGTCACCCACAGACCCTATAATGCATGTACGATGCCCCTTTCACCCTGAGACCAACTGAGGTGCATCTGTCCAAATTAGTTCAACAAAATTACAAGGCAGCATCTGAAGAAAAAAATACTGATCCTGATCAAAGACATGGTGTCCCTGAGGTTGTAGTCAAAGAACGCAGCAACAGGCAGTAAAGAAAAATTAGCAAGTTGCGGACCAAAGAGAAAAGGGAAGAAAGCAATGCTATTGCCTAATACAAAGAATGAGCCGATATCAAAGCAAATGCCTTTTCCAGTGTAACATTTGTAACCTTTTGGGCTGAAAAGGAACAGACTGGTGTTAGCAGCATATAATATATCCAGGTGACTTAAACCAGGATTTTTTCTAATGAGATTAGCAAGCTATACGTTACAATTCCCATAATGTCTCAACCTCAAGGCATTTTAATTACATTTTTCATTTATCTTTTCTGGGTTTTCCTAATTTGTGCCAGAATGCTTTCTTCACTTAAAACACAATCTTTATCTCAGCGCAAGTACTAATAGACCACTTCAGACAAAACAACCAAAATGTCCGGAACTCATACAAGACCAAAAATCAACTGTGGCTTTCAATCAAAGGATATAATACCATTAACACCTTTCTTTAAATAGTACCACCAAATGCTGGTAGTGATCTCTGGGATCACAAAAAGAGTTAAGAAACCTGCAGAACAGTATGTTGATTCTGCATCCACGCATCCAATTTTAAAAGCTCAGCTCACATGATGCCAGTAAATGACCTGACTGCGTTTGAAAATATTCACTGCAGGACTTCCAATGTCTTACGCCTGGGACTAATCTGGGGTAGAAAGGAGGTTCCCAAATTCATGCTGAAATTCTGACAGACATGGTGAAACCAGGCTGTTACACCGGAAGGAAATTTCCAGTAGACCCAGAAAGAGAATCTGAAATAGAATGAGCTCTATCTCTACTGTCCGCTTGCACTTCCCCTTCCAGCTGCAGCCATGGGGACAGAGGGGTTGGTTACCACTTCCATCCTGCTCCCCAGTGCTTATCACACATTACTGTCCCAGTCCCTCCCAAGCACTGGCCTGGCTCCATGCATAGCTGCTCCATCCCCACTTCATGCCAAATAAGCCAGGTTAAAAATGGCAACTAGAAACAGGGGGCTGTTAACGACTTCAGCTGGCTGTGCAGCACAAAGAGGATCTCTGAGCACAGCCTAAGGAACAGACAATATTGGCTGACTTCACTCTCAGGCTTAAAACAAGGATGAGCTATTTCCACCACTGCCATCATGGTGCTCCCAGCAGTGGTCACCCCAGAGAAGACCCTGGCATGATGCCCTGTGCCCACAGGCCAGCTGGTAAGTACCCATTTAGAAAGCATAGGTGAAGGCTGGGAAGATCCTACCCTGAGCAACAGCCTTTACAAGATGTGCTGATTAAAAAAAACCCAAAAAAGTAAAGAACTCGTGCCTTTGCTTTGCAACACGTAGCAACTCAGTAAGATAAATGACAAAAGCCTTTACTGTGGCGGAATAGTTAAATACAATCACAATAAAATTCCACCTGTCAGCTCCAAAAGCACCCCACATGTAGAATTTACACAAGCTGAACTGGAGCTGGTTCAGGGCATGTCATAACAGTTAGTCATTTCTGCACTGCGCACTGTTAAAATTGGCCTCAAGATGAATTGAGTGCCTGTAAAGGGCAACCATATTTCAAGCAAACCAGGACATGCTCAGGGTAGTTGGACTGCCCCTTCAGCTGCATTCCAGAGCATTTAATTTTTGCCACTTGGTTTTCATGAAAAAGACTTCCAGCACACTTCCAAAAAATCCTGCAATCCAGTAAAAAAACTTTGGGAGATGAAAGGTATTAGTTTATACTGAAAAGATTTTGCATAGCATTATTCCAACCTACACTCCTAAGCAAAAAGGGGTTTTTGCGCACAAGTTGTTTGCAATCTGTCAGTTCCCATAACTAAAATATGGCATTTCCAATCTAATAGCATCACATGGGTTTTTTTGAATGGCAGCTTATTTTGTTTGTGTTTCTGATGCTTTCCAGCAAGAGCCACTTCTGACGTAGGAGATGACATGACTAAAATGTAAATAAAAAGGGCACTGTAAATGATGTCACTCAATCTGTTTTTCCTCAAGGGGCTTTAGCTCAAGAAATCTCACTGTGTGCAAAAGACTTTTGAACCAACCCTGCAGTGCTGAGCACCCTCATCCCTTTTTCAAGTCAACTTAACTTTAGGCAAACAAGTAAGGGGGAAATAATCAGGCATGGCTCTTCCCAGAAATTGTGCATTAGAGAAGTCAGTCTGACACAAATGAATAGAAATCCTCTTAGGCTTTCTCAGAAATTAATGCACCAATAATGCAAGATTAATATGTAATAATGAGACAATTTTTTTCCATGTCACACAAACTACATATACTGTATCGGCCCACCATGCACACTTTGAAGCCAGCAAATGACACTGTCAGCAACAAATACATTTTGGATGTAGCAACTAGAACAGTTGTTAGTGACAATTTTGCAGCGAAGGCTGCAGTGAAGCCCATGTCCCCTTTACCCATACAGCTGAAATAAGTCTTCAGATGCTCTGGTGCACAGGTCAGACACTTTGGTAACGCATTTTTAGCGGGGTGTTTGCTTGACTTTGAAGGTAAGTATTTTTGTAAATGATTTACTTTTAAAGTGTTGCTATTTTCACATTCCTCTGGATTTTAAAAAAAAAATTGCCCTCTCACAACCTTCAAAAATAGATCTCTCAGGCATCTTTAAACCTGTATCATTAAAAAAAAAAAAGTTAATCATATATCTTGGATTTCCTCTTATTCCTGGTAACTTATACCATATGCGGTCCAGCCAACTAGTTACAATTTCCTCTCCTGTCTAATTCCCCAATGCTACCAACGCCCACTTCGCAAAATCTACCAGTTGGAGAGATAATGAGAAATCCGAATGGCGACCTGGGCTGCACAAGGTCTGTGGTGTCCCCTGGGGAGGCCAGAGGCTCTTCTGGGGATAAGGCATTGAGCAGGGAATGATGGGGCAGCAAGAAGTGATCACACATTAGAGAAAGAGAATGTGGAACAGGCAGCTATAATTTTGTTGCAGGTCACTTTTGTACCGAACACTTCACAAACTACTGAAGATTTGCCCCAGGACCTGCAAATATGGGAGGGAAGGCAAATGTCATTGCTTAATTCACTTAAAAGAAATGTAGCGCAGACGCTGCAAGCTTAAGTGCCACTTTGGTGACAGTTTATTCTTGATAAATAAATCATATATACACCTGACACAGCTCGCTTCTTCCTTTCATGATAATTATAGTTTTAGAAGCCTCATTTAAGGGGTGCAAATTAATTTCCAAATTCCACCTACTGTCAAAGAGTGTATTTTATTAGGTGATTAATTACCTGCAGGAGCACTTCAGGAGACACCTTGGAGGCAAACAAGGATTGCTGTGACAGCTCCTTTAAGATATGGCTCCACTCCTAAAGCCCGATGAGCCCAGAGATAAAATAACTGCATACAGGTGTTATCATCTACAGCACCTTGGGATGTTTATGCTTCAGAGAGGTGCATTTCCCTTCTAGAACATGCAAATATTTGCCTTGACACTATAGCCCTTGCTTTGTGAGAAGTCCCATAAACTGCCTGGGGTTGGGTCCACTTCCACAGCAACACAGAAAGCAAGAACGGTCGTGGGGAAGTACTCTTCCCTCAAGCTCAGTGTGCTCCCGAGATCTTCTGCACTCCCAAAACACAGACCAGTTGGCCTTCTCCAGCTCATATGCCTGCATGACATAAAATGGGTTTCAAATTTCTGGGCCAAAAATACTTTTTGTAGGTTTTGTGTAAGTCAGTTAGAGAGGTGGCAGGATTTATAGCAAATTTTACTGCAGTTTCCTTGCTGTCATTTCAGACCTCTACACTGACCAGAGCTTTCAGCAGAGCTACGCTCTTCACAGTGCAGCAAAAAGGTCTATGTATGTGCCGTGTAACTCCTTTTTGCAATCAAGTTTGGTGCCCAAAGATTGCAGTGAGAGAGAAACCAGCGTGGCCCAGCATGGCTTATATACACACCTATGCACCAAGTTCAGGTACCTCTACACACCACAGTCACCTTGACACATCATATAGACACTGAAAAGATCTCCATAGAAAAATAACTCTTCCAGTAACACAAGTGGAGAAATGCAGAGTTTAACAAATTTTATGGGCTTTATCCACCTGTTTTACTTAAGTCTCTTATTCTACACAATACCGAAAGAATAGCTCTGCTCCCTTGCATTTCTTGTTCACCTTCTCTTACAACTACCCCTGCCTTTCCCGGGAATTACAGTACCATGGAGAACACGAGATCCGAAGGCCGCTGACCAAGGGCAGGGCCTGTTCCCAACATGTCTGTCTCACCTATTTTAACAGCCTCTCCTGATGGATGGACTGCACAGATGATCAGCTCAGGTGCTGCTTTGTTGGGTAGTTCCCCAGAGCAATTTAAGTCATTACTTCTTCACCTTCTCATCACAGGCATAGGAACAGATTTTTCTTTTCTCCTTTGCAGAACATTTTCAAGTACTTGTCTTTATTTATCATTTTTCCTCCCTGTGGCTTTTCCAATGCTTTTCCTCCCTCTCACACACAAGGACATCAGTCCCAAAGACCACCAAAGGCAATTCTCACTATGTATTTCATCAGGAAGCTTAAGCCAGGTTGTTAGCAAAAGCTGGTTAAGTCTAAACCAACATTAACCCTTCAAGTTTGGGAGAAAGGGAAAATATAGAGTCAGAACAGTCTAAGAGAGATTCTCTCATCTGGCAGCACTAAATTTCTTCTTCTGATTTTGGGCTAGTGGGATGTCACAGTCTGCCTTCAATATGCATGGAAGAAGGAACGTCAGAGCTGAACACGTCTGAGGTGGGAGAAAAGAAAACCAGATTTTGAAAATCTGAGAACTTACTGCTCTCTAACAAAATAATAATGAAAGACACAAAGTGTTTTCAGAAGCCTTCTGCAAAGCTGAGGATACGTGGTGAAGCAGAGGACTGTTCTGGACTCTGAAAAGACCACCTGGAGCCAGAATGTATCTACTGCAGTAGATAGTGCAGAAAACTGTAGTTTTCAAGATGTGGATGCCAAGTGTGACTTCCTATTAAAGAAATATAAGCCCTTGACATAACTCTCAGCTAAAACAAGATCAGAAAGCTACTTGCTGCACTTTCTTTCTCTCAAAAAAAAAAAAAACACAAACCAAAAAACAAACCCAAACCCCAACAACCAGCAACAGCAGCAGCAAAACAAAAAACCCCAAAACCAACAACAAAATACAAACTTCCCAAAAAAACCAATCAGAGCCCAGTGAAGATCAAACTGGAGCTTATTGCTCCAAATCTGCCCTTGATTAAGTATGGAGCCTTCCACCACTCAACAGTTTTTACAAGGTTAGAGAGAGAAGTCTCATCTAAAATGTCATATAACCCAAAAGTAATTAAGCAACTCCAACAAACACTGTAGTACAAACCTACTTCGATTTTAACCCATATCGTATGCTGGAAACTTCCAGTTGAACATTCTGTATTTTCTCATTTGCCTACATACGCTTGTTATTAAAACCACATGCGGGCACTGAATCATTTCATGGTTCGTTTAGAGACAAACACGCAGAAAATTGTGGGAAACAAGTATAAACCTAAGAGTCTGTGCAAGCCTGTGTAGTCTGAGGCACGCTGTGGTGCAGAAGCTTGAACTACAGGACTGCATTATTCTCAGGCTCAAAAGTGAACAGGAGAGAAGTCACCATATATGTACACTAAATTACTGAGTAGATCGTTACAAAGTCAGCCAGTGTGACAGCTTCAACCCTCAGCGCCTTGCAAAATGCCACGTGTGTGCTTAACTGTTAGCTCACAACAAAAACCCTTAAGTGAGGCAGTAAGATAGTCTTTCATTTCTGAAAGTGGTCCGGCAATGCGGAGAATTCCCCAACTGCATAGGAAGTTAGGAGCGTAACCTCAGGCAAAGCACTCAATCTTTCTGGATCTGACATCTGGAAAAAATGGTAACCCTTCATCTTGTCCATTGGACTAGAAGGTCATCAGCTCAAAGATGACCTTTTGCTGAGAGGACAGTCAGTAAAACAGTACAGCTTTGCTTTTGATCAGGTTTGTATGGATTATTCATATCACAGCAGTGGCTGAAGGACCCAAACATAATGTGCCAGCTCGGATGTGCAATGATAACACACGTGAAGTCCCCCTGAGAATACAACCTCTTTCCATTGATGATTACTCTTGCATTCAGACGCATAAATTCTCTGAAGGGAAAAACTTCTGGATAAGCATTTTCTAAAAGAATACATCTCACCTATGGTTCTTATTCCCCAGCAACACAAGGGACATTCAATTATGTCTGCAGATCTCCAATTTTGCTTTGAAGCCTAAAGCAGCATGTACATGATCCAGGTTTCCTGTTGAGCCCTCTACCAGGATTGTAAAAGGTCAGATCCTGACATTGTAAAGCAAACATTTTTAGTAGCTGCAAGATCTCAACTCTCCTCTTACACAAGCGTATGTACACACATACAAGAGATTTTCCATGGAACCCAAATGCTTCAAGATAAAATTAAACCATTAAATAATGAGGTCTTCCAGGACGTTCTAGGGGACACCTCTCAAAGTCAACTCTGATCAAGCAGCTGTCTACTAGAAAGCTTCACAAAGAGGTCACTTGTGAAGGAAGGAAGATGATAAATCTGAAGCCCTATAAACCATATGGCCAGATAAGGGGCACACATTTCTCACAAGAACACTGGCTTACCTGTAGCTTTACAAGGACAGTAATGACACTCAAAAGCACTAATGAAAATCTCAGACCTCAGCCTTCCACTAAGTTTTCCACTTTGCTCCTATTGATGTAATGCTATAAAGTAGGACTTCTAACTGGTATTATTGAGGCAGTAAACATCCACTTTCAGAAAAGGAAGCTGTAATTTCAGACAGCTGCTTATGTAAAACCCTATCTTACACTAAAAGACCGGATTCCTGAAGAGGGAAAACAAAGAAAGCCCAGCCAGGTTCCTCTGACTGGGACTTCTGATGGATGGTTGGAAAGGTGGAGAAGAGGTGGGAGGGAAGGTCACAAGATTAACAAGCATGTAAGAACACAGAACACTATTCATATCGAGAAGATGACTATTGGAATAATTCAAAAACTAGCAAAAGAGATGGCTTTGGTACCAAAAATCTGAAGTATATAATATTTTTCTTTTTTTTGACCAAGCTTTTCGGGTAACAGGAAACTACATTTGCTGCTCTGTACTGCTCTAGGAAGCCCCTGCCCCACTTGCCACACTAGTGTGCTGCAGACGTAAGACAATCTTTTTCTCCTGTGTGTTTCTGAACAGAAACAAAGCTTTTTCCATGAGGAAAATCCATATCTTTGAAGGAAAAAACTTTATAGTGCAATCTAAATATTCATCAAAGCTCTACTTGTTACAGCACGAACTTAGCACAGGGAGGCAGGTGGGGCAAGTAAGAATTTATGGGATGTCTGTAGACATATTAAATATCGTAAGTTCTTCAAAGCACAGGTAACACTGAAATGGAGTTTACAGGCACAGTTGATTTAAAATATGCACAGTCTCAATCTATACTCAATACCTTCTCATATTAAAACACATTCAGAAGATACCTTCTGCTCTTTATAGGCACCGGTAATCAAAAGGTTTTGTTAGTGTAAGCACAGGCATTAAAGGATATATTGGGGTAAAGCTCATGCAAAAAAGGGAGCAATGCTCAACTCCACATTTTTTTTTCTCTAAAGGTACACCTGTATCCTTGATCAGAAAGTTTATTCAAGCTGTGGCATCTGCACTGTGCCCATATTTGTAATATTCCAGTTTCCAAAACCTGCAAAATACTTTTGGTCAATAGGATTTTCTAATGTTGTCACTTCTTTACTGTCAAAGGACCATTTGATCATTTCTCTGTCAGGCAATAAACTTCTTTTATTTCCTGATTATCCTCATGGAAAAATACAAGAAGGAGAGAGACAACTTACTAGTAATTTCCTATTAATTCAACATCCTTCATCAAGTAAAGAAACCTGGATATCTTCCATCTAGATACCTGGAAGCCGCCTGACCCTGCAAGCGTCTCATTCAAGCAGTTCACACTTAAGTTACAGGAGCTTGGAGAGCAGAACAGCTCTTAATACACAGTTCTATTTTACTGTGATTTTTCTTTACTCTACTAAAATACTTCAAAACACACTTGTACAAAAATCTTTTCCATTCCAGTAATGTGAAATGTTAAGATGTGATTGAACAGAAAAGCTTTAGGGTCACAAAATGCTATCCAATTTTACTGTCTCAGATCCTAACTGTAGCCTGGGTATCCATTTTCAAATAGAACTAAAACACATTGGGAGTTTTATGCTTTCTGAACTGTTATTAAGCTGCACTATAGATTTAATTACGGAAACACCTTTGACAGAATTAAATAGTAGTGCTTGTAGTCAGAAATAAGATCAGCACCGGTAGAAATAATATTTACAGATTCATGTAAAACCTGACCACCAGTGCTAAAGCTTAAAAGCAGCAAAGTACCAGACATCTCAAAAGAAAAAGATGGCTAAGCTCATTCAAGCACCTGTAACAGTTATCTGGTATAGATGCAATTAATTGAAAATAAACAAACAACGGCAAAACTCCACCTCTCCAAACATACAGCATTTTCAAGTCACGATGGATAAGGGCCATTACAACCCAGTGCACATACAACACAATCCAGTTCTAATATCTTGGCTTTGAACTCCCTGATCCTCCTTTATGGGCTTTTTTTTTTTTTTTGCTATTTCAGGAATTTCACTATAATAAACTATGGAATTCTGCTCATACAGAGAAAATTCCATAACTAAATCTTCAATTAAACAGTCTCATATCTACGAGGACAAGGGAAGCAGTCCCTTAGACCTGTGTCATGGTTTGGTTACTCACGGACTATCCATAACAACTACTGAAAGGACATTTTGTACCAAGAAGTAGTCCTCATTTTTAATACCTAAGCAGTTCCAGTAGTGCCCTGAACTAAACCTTCAACTTGTTAATCTCCCCAGGTATTTGGACTGTAGCCCATGTATTTTCAACAGGTACCTGAGACACAATAAATGACAATATTTGGTTAGTACAGTAAAACTCAGTGCCTTTGCCAATTATAAATATCATAACATGGTCCTGATCCAAATTTCACTGGCATTGTTGGGTTTTGCCTTCCACCAGCTCCAACTACACAATGTCTGGATGGTAAAATTTTAGTTAATCGATTAGATAATAATACTTAACCAGTACTAATGTTTCCACCTCCACCATAGGCTTATAATCTGACTCCAAAAAATTAATTATTTCACTGCTGTACCCATAAGTAATGGAACATGAGCCATTCAATAGGATATTTACTGACATCTTGTCTCCGACTGTACAGAGGTGCAGTTTTAGACTGGTTTGCTATTGAAGCGGTGCATGAAATTGCCCTCTTTTCCCCTCTCCTTAACTTTTGAACTCATCATCTGATTTTAGGCAAATAAGACAGAGGTAGGGACAAAGCTCCTAAAACTTCGGTGAACATCAAACAAACATCTAAAACACATCTGTAAGCATCTCAGTTGAGCCGAGAGACTCAATTTGGCAACCCCACTTTGCAGGAAAGCTGCAGATATAGCTCAATAGGTACCTGTGCAGTTGCTGGCCAGGCAATCAGTGGGTATGCACAAGCAGGCAATCAGCACACAGATGCCTGGGGAAGTGCCCCAGCA
This sequence comes from Gorsachius magnificus, assembly GCA_034008185.1. Taxonomy (NCBI): domain Eukaryota; kingdom Metazoa; phylum Chordata; class Aves; order Pelecaniformes; family Ardeidae; genus Gorsachius; species Gorsachius magnificus. The sequence goes on from CM067090.1 coordinate 7,372,303, forward strand.
TCTGTTACCACCTGCTCAACCAAGAGCTCAGGGCTGTAGGAGAGAGTTTTGAGGCCACAAAAGCAGAGCTTGAGTCAGCGCAATAGGGATAGCAGAGGTGCTGTGGATTACAGATCCATAGGAAAATGTGTTTCTGCTCTTTATAGAACTGCTTCAGTAAAGAACAGGTACTATAGCCTTGAGAACAGGATGCTGGTCATGTATTGCACCATGTGCAGAGATGACTAAGTGAATGCACAGGGAAGGCAGTGTGCATGCAGCTACACAGCCTTGCAGAATTTCCTACAGAAAACAGAACCATTCAAAACATAGCAGGGGGAAAACCACAGATGAAACAACAAAGAAAACAAAAAGCCACTACAGACCTGTGTAAATAAATGGTGAAGCTGCTTAAACCCCAAGGATTTCTGGTTTGTGGTGCTGGATTAAAGAGTAAAGCAAGAGCCTAAGAGATTCTGCCTGTATTCTGCTCTCAAAGGAAAGATAATGCACAAAAGAAAGATTGGCAGCAGAAAGAAGATGTGGTGTTTGGGGATCAGTGTGCAACTATTAAAGCTGAAGTGCTCTTTAACAGGGTTCTCCAACATATAGCCTCTGTGGGGAAGCTCTGGAGACCATTTACAGAGCCCTTTCCCAAGCTCGGGGCACCACTTAGTCTTTCTTGGCCACAAAATGTTATCTCTGGATGTGTTCGGAGTCCTTAGTCCTCCCAAGGAGATGGGGAAATCTGCGAGGCCAACAGGCCAGCAGACATCTGAGGAACAGCTGCTGAGAACTTCAGAAATTCCAGGGACCTTAAAGTTGATTAAAAATAGAAATAATTTAATCAAGGTCACATTTCTCCTCAGAAAGAAGGAATTGTCTTTAAAGACACAGTATTTTGTTACAGTAAAAGTACTCCCTGTGTTGGCAATTCACGGGCCTTGGGAAAACAAATACTTTAAGTTGCTCTAGGCCATCCCTTTTCAAGATCATAATTTCCAAGGGGACCAAGACACCAAACATTCACCTCAGCAAGTGGTCCCATGTTTTCAGCGTCTGCCCCATAACCCAGGCAGGACCTTCCAGCTACCTACTTAGCACAAAATTCATATTGGATCCTTAAGTCAGCTTCTTCCTACCAGTATTACCCAGCTCTGCTCCCTTTTTTAATTAAAAATGGGGGGGAAATTCCAGAGAAAGGAAATTTAGCAATGGGAATATTTCCCTTACACACACACGAGACATTTCCAACTCATATACTTAAAGAGCTAAACCAGATTTAAGCACTTAAACTACCTTACTTGTTTCTGGAAGTACTAAGCTCCTTCCCCCACTGTCAGTGGGATCTCTGCATGTCTGGTGGGTTTGGGGAGAGCATGAAGGTAAAATGAAACCACAGGTGAAAGGACACATTCTTTTCAGGTCCCTTAGTATTACACAGGATTCCTGTGGCCTGAATTAGCAGATTCCTAAACTGTCAAGAAAACCATGTTTTTTCATTCTCTTCTTTATGTTCCCTTCTCTTGAAGTAAATTAACAAAAGAGGTTAGTTTGTCGAACCATGGACATTCATATGCTTAGCTGAGAGTCATCACAGTTGGTGGTCTGGAAATTTTTAAGAGGACACAGAACTAAACATGAGCTGAAAAAAATGATGAAAGGTACTTTTAGTCACTCCGAGCAGAGAACACAAATGGACAGATTGAATTTTCCTAGCATTAGCCGCAATAAATACATCCCAGGGCATGAGGGGTGATGGAGCAGTGGACCAAGGAAGTATTCTTGACTGATTTTGAAGGTTTTGTTTGTGCCCAATAGCTTAAGAAGTTTTTTCATCCTTCCTTGAAGACTACATTTGTAATGCTGTACCACTGCTGCGTGAGTCAGAGGTTAAGGTACCAGCCGGATAAACTCCAACAGCACAATTTATGTCCACCTGACCCACGGATCTGTGCGATGTATTGACTCAGATATTGGAGTAAAACAAAAGACTAAAGATCTTCTGTATCTTGCCTTTCACCACTGTGAACATGGCATGGCCCCGGAGAATACTGGGCAGAATTCTCTCCCCATGATTTGCCAACCCAAACATTTATTTTTAACTATTTCTTCCTCACTCAATTTGTTGTTGTTTTCCCTCGTCTATTTTCTCTCACGAGTATTTGGAATATGTACACAAGGTGAGTTTGCTATCAGTATCCATGCATGGAGACCATGGTGGTTCACCAGCCCTTAAATCACACAACTACACCGCTGCCTTCAAATGCCCTCCAAAAATTCTGAATCAAGCATCAACAATTGTGAAATAGGCTCTAAAAAGTACAGGAATGAAAACAAGCACATCAGGGCTCTTTTGTTGGCTGGTGTTTGAAACTTCAGCATAGCATCTAGTTCACTTCTCAGACATTTTTTCCATGGTCATTGCATGCATACACACTTCTGTTTTTTAAAAGCAGCTCATATTTTATATATTCACATCAGTCTGAGAGATGTGGATCACAGTGAGAAGACACAGGAACGTCCAAGTTTATCCAGAGAACATTTATCCACCAGACACATTCATACCGTCTCTCAACAGAGCGTATGACATGTATCATAACATCAGGGAAGGGAACGCTTCGGTGATTTGCAGAGGCACCGTGAGCTTTATTCTTCTTCCAGTCAACGACAGTTAAGGCCAGAAGTGCCTGACCTGCCACAGAAATTCCTGGGCTTGGTTTCCAATTGCATTCTTTCAGAAACTACATGTTCTGAAAAGAACGGTTAGTACCATTAAGTATTCAGAATAAGCATCTCTCAACTACCTAAAATTCAAAATGAAGAGATTAAACACACATCTAGACTTACAAACAAAGTGAAAAAGCAACAGAGAGCATTAGTGACAGAGTTGTGAATCCGAAATGAAATTGCTCCTCATTACTTTTAAGATGAAGTGTTAGCACTCATAGAAAACAGTCATATACTTGAAAGCACCAAAAATATTGGGGGGAAAAAATAACTAAAAACTGCAAAAAATATAATCTTGAGGGATACATTTTTGATACTAGAGACAAACAAAAAAGGAATCAAGTTCTTCAGAATCTAATTCTACCAGATCTGAGAAACTTCAGATATTAATTTACAAAACAAATCCTGCTGAGATTCAATCCCAAAGCCCTCACAGAGGCACCCTTTTTACCTTCTCAAAGCAGCCCTCATTGTCCTTTTGCTCTTCATCGTACCCTCTTAGCCAACTCCAAGCCCAATGAGCCCACCTCTTCCCAACTGGTCAAGCCAGAATCTTCAGCTTGAACAACCAGCTGAGCAAAATAAAAATGAAGTAGCTTGATGATATGAACTACTCAAGCTAAAGAGCAAAATTTCACTGAATCATTTCTCTTAGAAAATACAGAGCCTATGAAAACTTCTGAAAACTTCTGAAAGAATTAAAACCACAAAGATAGATGGTCCCTGCGGTGGCATTCTCTCTTCGTTATCAAAAGCCAGTACACAAACCAAAGGCCTTTAGAACTGGCAAGAAAAAACCACTATGCTGAAAGCACCCACAAACATTTCTCATGTTGAAAATCACATGCGCTACCCATTTCCTTCCTGCAGGGTGTTCCCTTTGCAAAACACAAGGCCTTACAGCCAGCTGGAGCACATGACAAGAACCCTCAAGTATCCATGAGCAAGTGCATTGCTCCTAAAGGGAAATCAATGGAGATAAGAAAACACAAAGTCAGTTGAAAACTCTTCCTCCCATTGTCAGGTTGTGACCAAGTCTGGAATTAAACACAAGACTTCACACAACACTAAGAGCACCAATTCCTTTCACTGCATCTCAGTGTTCTCACTATTGCCACTCCTCAGGTTTTCCTTGCCCTCTGCTGTTTTTTATTTTTTCGTGACAGCTCCAGCTAAATTTTGATGTCACCTCTTTCTCTCATATCATACTGTATCAACATACCTCAGGGTTATTTGGATGTGTACAGCTTACACACACAGAGAAGCGAAATCTTCTGCCAAGCACAGCAGGTGCAGGATGAAGTTATTCCAAAACTGACAAGAATTCTCATGGTGAGAATTTCTCTTTCTGAAACATCTTCTCTGCCCACATCTTTGCTAGCTGCTGTTCTGGTTATTACTTTTCAGAGAATAAACTGCAATGTTCAAAAGACTTTGCAACAAAGGTGGGGGACCACCATGGAGAAGCCTCTACCACACAGGTCTGGGAGACACGTGGTCTTCGGTTGTGCCCCAACTTGTCGGCCCACAATTCTGCTGAGAGGGAAGTCAGCAGGAAAACATGGGAGCATGATTTGGCCCATAAAGATTAAGAGTTTATCTGTGTAAGATGATGTTTTGCAAGGCAGGATACAGAAATAAATACGGGTGTTTTGGAGGAGAGTCTTGAAGGGAAAGGTAAATGGGGAGTAAGTAGGAAGGACCATTTTCATTTGTTTTCTCAGATAATAAATATAAGCTGCCTCCTCCCTCCCCCCCAAATATCAATCATTGGTGTAAGAAATCTCTGAGCCAGCTGCATGCATTTAAAAGGGTTAATGTAAAAGTTTGGGATTTGTAGTGCCTACTTCTATAGTCGTTTTTGTTGGGGGTGCTGGTAGGACAAGGACACACTGAAGGGAGGTTGAATGCTCACCTTGTAACAGCTGCCAGCTTTGAGCCCGAGCACAGCAGGGCACCATTCCCACCTCCTGACTTCCCTGAGGATTTCATATCTGGCCCCAAGGAGAGACAAGATACCAGACTGGACAGGGCATGGGTCTGATCCCATCAGGCAAAGTCTAACATACTAGCTTGGGTTTCCTCACCTGCCACCCACAGAAATAAATGCTCCAAGTATGAGGTATCTGACATCTTATCAAGGGACTATAAACAGAAAAGCGACAGTTGCTTAGAAAAGAAGCTTGTCTTTCAGCTAAATTTCAAGCTTATGGGGTTTTTTTGGGGGGATGGAGGGTTGCAGTTTTTTCACTGAGTACAAACTTGTATATTATGGGTTGTATAGCACAAGAACTTCATCTGAGTTTACCCCAAAGCACTACGAAAACACCTCTTTAGTGTTTGTGTAGAACTCAGGTAATTACACTAACCATGCAGCAGAAAAAAACGCATTGCACTACCGTTGAATGCTGAACTTTTCTAAGCAAAACACTGGGAGTCAAATTAGAAGCAACAGAGTTACCCAGCTGGAAAGCTGATGGCAAAACACTGAGAAGCCATAATTCCTCACATTCCTTTGCTACCAAAAAATCATACAGTCCTTTCATAACGAACTGATAAGCCCAGAGGTAGTGCATTTAACGAACTACTGAAAGGCAATGTTGCTTATTGAACTAAGCCAGCACCTGTGTATGCTTTCAAGGAGTAACAAACAGAGCCAGTCTGGTTATCTCCAGCCACTGTCTGCTAGATGGCACAACGCAGTTCAAACCACCACAAAGTTCAGAACTAGGAAAAAGGCAGCTATGTGCAAGCCACAGCAGGGAAGGAGCCACTGAAGTAAGTAACTGCATGGTGCAGTGAAATTAACCCTTTGGTTCACTTGTTTTCTACCTGCTGAAAGAGTGAAGGAAGACTCCTATTGCCATCAGGTTGTAGAGGATCTGCAATACAGGAGATGGCTGCTTTTGACTTCATAAAGCATCTACTGATGGAGTCTGGGGTGCACATTAAGACAGAGGAATGTTTGCTGCTTCTCTTAAAACGTGAAGAATGAAAAGCACTATCTTTGGTAGCCTTCTCTATGAAATCTCAAAACATGAATGGCTTTATTAATCTGATTCGAAACTGTAAGTGGACGTGAGGTCTGTATGTAAAAGCAAAAGTCATGAATGCGTTTGATGTATTTTAAGTAAGGCACTGAACTGCAGTTGTTATTTACAGATCAAAGAAGCTCCAGCCGTGTCCCGAAACAATCTAAGTGAGAAATGCCAAAATCTGATTTCATCCATGTCCATATGTTGCTTTGAACTCATAATTCACAGAATTGGTCACTATATTGAACTAATTATCAGGCTTAATGCTTGCCAATTCTGATGGCTGTACTCCCTTATAGAAAAGTCAGGTTTGAAGGGAAACAATGATAGATAGGAAGATGTGCAGCCTTTATTGAAATCTGGGTAAGAAAAGCAATGAATATACAAAAAAATACCCCCTTCCAAAACCCAAACATCATCTGTTTTTCTAAAGGGTTGCCGAGACACAGATTAGCAAAATAAATAGTTCACATTAACTAATACACATAAAAATAAAATGTTTAATTCCTCCTCTCCACACAGGAGAAGTTTCTTGTAACAGTTAAGTGGTAAATACCTATGCTATCTAAAAAAAAACTCTAATGAGAACATATATTGCACATGCAAGTAAAATTAAAACAATGGTTTCACAGCACAGCCCAATACATTTAAATTAAAATACTAATAACAGTTAAAAGAAACGCTGATAAATTATTTCTGCAGGCAGGAATATATAAGCAAAGTGTGTTCCGATATCAGTAAAGACTTTAAAAATTACTTTTTTCTGCCAGTTAGTTGCAGTGGTTGGAAGCGCCCACAAACATTGGTTTGCCAAAGAAGTGATTTCAGGAATCGCACAGCTTAGGCTGTAATTAAAAAGCAATCTATGGGAAACAGGTTATTACCAGTATTTAGCAGCTAATTTGTTAGTTAATGCCTTAACAAAGTTCTCCTTTGATTGCAGTGGAGGGGGAACAACTTCAAGAGGATTATTTGCTATTAAGACTTGTAGTCAATTGTTGAGAATGCTGATGTGCTCCTGCAATTACAATCGCATAGCACTCACCAGGAAAGCTGGATGGATTCAGCCTGTGCTTCAGCCACTGATTCACACATGCAGGGCAGAAGTCTGGCCTCCAAATTTTAAGGACAATTCACAGAATACCCTCGTTCGCTAATCGAGAGAGGTGCAAGCTGAATGTTCCTTGATGCCAATCGCACATTTTATTTTATTATCACTCACATCAGTGTGAGGTCCCCCCATATTGTTTAATTCTATTTCTGAAGGAGCAGTCACATAACTGCTGAGTCTCTGGATAGCATTTTTCATCAAAATAATGGGATACTTCATTTGTTCTTCCTTCTGACAAGAGTGACAACACAAAAGATATTTTCTGTCAAGTTCTGTGAATACCATATTTAAGTCACATTATTGGAAATAAACATAACAGTAACCTACAAATATATTCCATGTACTGACAAATTATAATCAACTCAAAGCCACCATCACTTGCTATTCTACCTCCTATCATAGTTACTACCCTGCTGATCAGGGCAAGGAATTAAAAACCTCACTAATCCCAGACTTAACTTCAGTCACAGGAAGCATAACCTATAAACTTCTAGGTAACAAGATAGAGGGGAAAAAATCCAAACTCACATGTATTTATGAATTGCTTTTCCTGCCAATACTACCTCTTCAGACTCTTATTACCATGTTTCAATTGCAAAGACTTTCCTATAACAAAAGCTGTGAATAAAAAAGTATTTAACAACATAATTGAACCTAAGGCATACTTTCTATGTAAAGATTGGTTTGGGAGCTGTAGCCCAGCTGACAAAGAACCTCAGGAAGGCTTCAGCTGCAGAGAAAAGCAGAGAGGCCCATTAATCATATTTATCAAGATTGTCTACCCAGGCTTTCATGCAGTTAGGGGAAATGTGCTATTCTACTTCAGCAACAAGGAGCAAGGCTAAAACAAACTGACCTAACCTCACAGGTCATTTCCAGAAATAGAAATTATACTAGCAGCACAGCTGTACAGGCCAGAAGGCAAAATGCTGGGAGGGTTGGAGAAAAAGGGGAAAAAATATCCACCCAAAACTTGTGAGGTATGTAGCCTGTGGCAAAATTATACTGGGCCAAATTTTGCTTGAATTGGCATTCAGTACATTTAAAGTCAGCAAGACAAGATTCAGCTAGGTGCCTCATGGTCTTATATTTCATAAGACTCCTAAAGTGTTTTCTTCCACTTCATAATTTCATATCAGCAAAAGCAAGAATGGAGCAGATAACCTCCCACTGAGGTACGAGCATATTATTTATTCTGATACGTATGGATACTTCTTTATTTGCTCGTCTCTTTTTAAAGTTAAGAGACTGTACAGTGTCAAAGGCAAACACAGAATACAACATACAGCTGTTCTCCCAAGGAAAGCAGGAATAGTACCCCAGCTTACGTTTCTCTCTTTTTTTTTTTTTTTAAGGGGCTTATTCTGTCTGAAAGACCACTGAGAGGCCTCAGTTTACTCATGACAAATCCATCCATGTCATATATTGTGCATCACTAGCAGCCTTTAACTGGGAAAGATTCAAGCCTGGGATACCCAGATCTGGCAGAGTGACCCAAGCATTGCTGTATCTGCAGCATGATGCCAAAACATTCGGGCCAAGCTCTACTTTATTGTAGCTAGACCTGCTGTGCTGGCTTTGGAAAGCAAGAACACAATTTTCACATATTCAACCAGTATAAAAAAGAAAATTTGCAGAGCTTACACTTTATTGGCTTCTATAAAATTAACAGAAAAATAAAAGTGAGATAAGAGCCTGGTTTAATAACACTATTTCCATCTGCAGTATATACACCAGGCCGGCTTTGCCTACATTTCTATAAAACTAATGAAAATCACGTTACCACCCGTCTCTCCTGTTCCATCCCCCAAACGCATTTCCAACTACACACAAAGTAATGTGGGATTCTAAAATTATGGTGCACACCACATGGGGATTATCCCAAAGATTACAAAGCTTATTGTATTTTTCTTAAAAATAGGTACTCTAAAGAAATGCAGAATCTTGGCAAAAACTGCTGCTAAAATAAAATCTGAAATAACCTACTACATAACCTATGAAGGCTCAGCATGGACACTGTAATGTGTCAGGATCATGCAACCTCCTTTCTCTTACGATCACGTAGGCATTATTCCACTGGGCACGAATACCTGGGGAATGCTACAGACCTTATTCAATCAACTCATATCAAATGAAAGCCTAGTCAAAGTTAAAAAATAGGAATCTATAAAACCATTCCCAAACTAAATCTCACTCAATTTACTCACCCAAGTTAGTCCCAGGAAATTCAATGGGACTAGTCCCCAGAGTCAAATAAAATTAATAACATGACAAATTTTATGTTTCCTTTGCAACTGCGTCGAGAGGCAGGATTAAAGCAAAGTCAATTCCAAGATCCACAGGTCATCCTAAGATTAGATCCCTTGCGATAGGCATTTCCTTGGGCTGGCACTGCAGCAATCGCAAGCGTTGTGTGCCCTCTAGTGTATGACAGCTTGTTGCACTGAAGTCAATATGCCCATAGCAAGGAAGAAACAAGAAAGGTCACTCTGCTCCAACTTTTTTTTTTTTTCCTCTCCAATAGGAGCAAAGGTTCCAATGCCCAAAATTAACTTCTTTTCCCTTAACCAGCCAAAATGTTTACTATAAGGATTGATTGCTAGTGCACTCCTAAGATTATCCTTTAAACAAGCTAGGAAAGTTGTTTCACATATTCCATGACCTAAAAGCAGCCAAATCTGGCCCTGAAAATATTCTGAAGCTAGGTCTAACTTTCAGTATTGTCTTTTTTTGGGAGTCGCTTCTCCTACACTCAAAACAGTGGAATCAATTCTTATTTCCTGCAAGATAATAACCTAATCTTCCAGAAAAATTGAAGTATGATCGGAGTTAAGCACTTGGAAGAACTGGTCTTGTAGCAACTCTCAGAAGTGCCCCTCTAGCCATGCTTCCGAACATTATCATAACTGTGATCAATTACATAAGATTCCTGCTGCTTTCTTTTTCACACCTTTACCATCCCCTTTGGGTTTCAGATTCAACTTTTCAGTTTCCTATTTCTCAGCAGATGCCTAATACTTATTTATATATACATATTATATGTAATGTAAACAAGTAACAGAGCAAGTATTATAGGCATATATATAAATAAATAAAAAAAAATCTAGTGACATGTCAAGGTGGGGTGGAATTATTTATGGTCAAACAAAGGCATGGTTTCAGCAGCAGTCTATATTAAAATCACTTTCCTCTCTTCTACATGCTTTAGCTACACCCCTCCAATTCTGCTGTTGTACCTACAGATGAAACATCAAGATCACTGCTGTCTTTGAAAATCTGCACAAATGGCAATTTAAGTGCTAAGGCTCCCACCAAAACCAGCACCACCGACAGGCACATTATTATGGATACATGCAGACCTGAATTTTCATACAGAGGATACGGATGACAGATTCCTAGACTCAGTGCTGGGATGATTTAAGAGGTGCCTGCCTCACCCCACTGCCAGAGGTCTCGTACCTACCCTGTACCAGAACCAGCAGAAATTAGCGTATGCCAGGCCCTCCTTGGAACACCAGCTCAAAGCCCACCACTTTGTGCTACTTTGGTTTAAACTACAGAGATCCTAAACTCCCAGCAGAAAGAAGGGGCCTCACCCAAAGAAATCACTAAAGCTCATGTGACGTCACTCTTGCTGGGCAATTTCAACAAGCTACAGAATATGAAAACACCATCTTCCTGAAAACATCACCTTTCTGATAAGAGAAAGCAAGATGAGAGCCACCACTCAGTTTGTAGCTGGAGACTCGCAAGTCCTAAAGGCTCTCAGTCACTGCCAAGCTCAAGGGCAAGCAGAAAGCAGACAGCATGGGCTCCTGGCCCCAGACCAGCCCTGCTCCCCAGAACTCTCACTGTGCCCTCAGGTCCTGAGGATCATCTTCTCTTGTCCAGAGCTGATACTTGCTACTGGTTGAGATAACATCATACAAGGAAATTTTGGAAAAACTTTTTATCTTGGATCGCCAATTCTTTTAACTGTGCTTCTGGTTTTCAGCAGATGTAGCGGAACTAGGCAATAGCAGCCCAAGTAGAAGAACCAGATAATTGCTATTAATACTGACAGCAGTGTGACTCTGCCAGTGGAAGTATTCCACTGTAAAAATCATGTTTTGGTCTACTTCAGGCAAGAATTTCACCCTTGAAAGACAGTCCTGTATTTTTAGAAAATTGCTAAATTGCTTGTTGTTCCAGACCAATCACACACATTTAGAGGACTAGTCGCTTCAGAGAGTACAAGATCCTTGACAAGGTATTACAGAAAACAATACCGTATTTTACATGTACATGCATTCATAAGTCTCTTTGTACAGATTTTATATAAACAAATACCGCAGACACATACTTTTTCAGGGTTAGAGAATTACCCGCTTCAGCACAGACATACAGAAATTCCTTCTCACATGAATGAAACGCGGTCTTCACCAGATACAGCCCGGCAACCCTTCAGCCATCGGCAGGATTACTCTACAACTTTGTAAAACAGGAAAGCTAATCACCCACTGAGAACTACAGAAAGAATTTAGGCAGACGAAATACAGTTGCCCATAGTGGAATTTAGCTGTGGAATTAAAACTAAAAGTCACCAATAGGCCAAAAATTCAACAAGTTTTTGTTTGATTCTTTCTTTTTTGCTTTTAAACAGTCACAAGCATTAAGGCCAGCCAAATTTTACAGAAGTTGGCACAACTGTCTAATCCCATTACATGTAGTGGCTTCCCCTGACTTCAGTGTCATGCTATCAGGCTGCAATGACTGAAGATTTGAAGTTATTACATTAACTCTAATACCCTTAGTTTGCCCTGGAAAGCTTTAAAGATGTTACTCATCCAATGACACTATAAAATAGCTTTTTTTAAAAAAAAAAAAATACCCTTTGCAATCACTTTCATTTGCTACTTAGTACTTTTACTATTTTAAGCCTTTTCTCCTCCTTTTACAATGAGGACTGTATCTCTTGGTGCCTGTCCTCCCTCTTGTTACAGTCCTACCTTTTCACGAAGGAAAGGGATATCTTTTGTGTGTTCTCTTTCATGAGGGATTTGCAACCACTTTCTGATCCTTTGTCACAGATAATTTTATTTAGGTGGGGAAACAGAGTGGGGAAATTCACGTTCTCCACTGGACACAGCATGTGGAGTGTGCTCCTCAAACCGTTGTGAAACATGTAAAAATCAAAAGCAATGGATGTAAAGAACATAGTCCTTAGGTTATTTAAAATAAAAAAAACCACAAACAAAAAACTAACAAAGAAACAAAAATACACCACAGCATGAGGAAAACCAGGACCAAAGTTAGGCATTTTCTTCTTCCCAACTTGTTCTTGCCCAGAGTGTTGCTACTGACCCACAAAACACATTTCTACACCATGAATGCTGCAGAAAACATCACTTGCAAAAATGCTTTAGTAAGCTGCTTAGAGAATGTATGGAAATAGTATCTCTATTTCAAGCATGCAATAGAATATGCTTCCTGCAAGACTCTGCTTGCATATACGTTCATTTGGAAAGAATCTGCATTATCAAATCACATAAGCCGTTTTTCACGCACATTGTTTTCAAAGTGTTTTTCTGTTCAAAGACCCTAGATGCAAGGCTATAGTTTTCAAAATACAGAAACACTCTGCATATGTGGAATTCTGTTCATCTGAAGATATCCTCTGATGTCAGACAGATGCAACAATCGTATGCTCCATTGGTAAACTGCAAATTGATGGCAGCAAGGATGGCTGCATTCTGCTTCTAACCAGTATATATGGATACTGCACCTAGCCTGAGGAAAACAGAGCATTCAACCGGAAAGTCTGAGATCATTGTACATGCTCAACAAACATACAAACAAAAAACAAATAAAAAAAACCCCCAGCAATACCAGACACACGCACACCCCTGCCCCAAACTTCAACAAGGAATTTGCTTTAGGTCTCTGTCCACCCTGGCCAGTTTATTTGCCATTCAGGCACGTCTCAAAACCTATTTCCCACAACTGGTAAATTAGAAAAAGCAGGGTTATTTTGTGGTCTGTAAAAGTAATTTATAAGCGTTTTTTTGAGATCTCCATTTTCATTTCCAAGTACTATTCCAGCGTTCGCAGGGAGAAGGTAATGAGGACAACCTACAACAGCGAAGGACAGTTACTCCTTTTGTCCATTTATCAGTGTTCCAGGTTATGAGCTAGGATGTGCCTAAGCCCTTATCCCAGAACACAGTCTCCTGCTCGCACCCAACAAGAATTACCTGTAACCCTTACACAAATTTCAAAATGAAAATCCCTTGAATATAGATATCTAGAAGGATACAAGTGTACAAGCGATGCAAGACCTGATACAACTCCAGAGATAGGCTTTCCAAGAGAGTACTGTTAAGGGGCAGGAGGGGGAACCAGGACTTATTTTTCAACTTTCCTCCCATTAATCATGTCACAACTTCTACACAATTTTCCACACGGCAGAGACTAGCTAGTTAATCCTTTTCACAGTTCCTATCCCTTTCATGAAACTGTTGTTTTTCTATATAGGGAAACACACAAGCCAAAGAAATGCTGCTTGGTCAGTAAAAGTCAAAAACCCAGTGTTAGGGATCCTGCCTAGCAAATTCCTGGTTAAACATAACCTATCTAGAATAACAAAATAAAAGCCAGCTCAGTTTTCCAGAAGGTAACAAAAGACAGATACTGCACATATTTCATTAAGGAGGATGTTTATTTTTCCAAATATTGTATTAAGATAGTGTCCTGTTTGCCTATTTCTATCGACATCTGCTCTGTAATAAATAATGATTGAAGATCAAAGTTTTAATTGTGCAAGTAACAGAAAGTATTAGTAACATTCTTTCTGTCCTACAGCAACAGAGATAAACTTAAAAAAACCTCTAACAGCTAGGAGAACAGGATATTTATATAAAGATGTCCTAACAAAAGAAAAGCATGCAAAACTACCTCTAGTGGATAAACAAACTAGGCTCCCTGTTTGCAGACTGTTCCCTATCAAGCTCAGCCCTCAGAGATCCCCTCCCTCCCTCAGTCAACAAGGTCAACGCATCTCAGGTGGGTTTCACATTTTTATACAAGCCCTTCTCAGCCTCCTTTGTTCACTGACCCTTTAAATCTAGGAAAATGCAGCAGGTGTGCCTTTAAGGCCCATTTTGCTGCTAGCTGCTTTAGATTCCCTCTTCCAGATAGTAAGTCATTTAAGAAGGGGGGGGTGGGTGCGTGGGTTTGTTGTAGCTCCTTCTCCATCTGCATAGGCTGCACTGCGTATCCTCCATATCCCTTTTGATACACACATTGTAGCAGGACACGAGTTCTGCAGCATACATACAAACAGTACCTCCTCCTCAAGGAGACTTTATTACTTCTTGGCTTTATGAGATTGGGAAGAGCCTGAATTTGTTGCTTGTTTGTCACACTGCTGCCATTCATTAATGCAACAGCATACTTTGAACTAGCTGTCCTTCTCCTCCACAAAATTTATGTAGCATGGAGTGCTCTCTCCCTCCCAAGACAGCAGTAGCTGCCTTTATTCACCTAGGGCTCTGACTTGCATACACTGAAAGGGAAAAAAAAAACCAAACAACAAAACCAACCAAAAAACCCAAACCAACCCACAACTGTACTAACTTACAAAACTAGGACTCCCAAAAGTGATGACTAGGCTATCTCACTGAAAGTAAGATCAAGAGTGGGTTCAGATTTATCAGTAGCTTGCTTTCAAATTCAGAGCTCCAAGAGGAGTTCTGAAACAACATTGTCAAGTAAAGGATCGTTACCACCTCTACCTAAATGGACACCGCCACAAGCAGAGAGCCTGAATGGTCTCAGAAAAGTCTGAGAGGCAACGCAGAGGACAAGCTTACTCAGGGCTACCTGCACAGCAGAGACTGATATTTGAGAGCGATTCTCAGCCTCCATTTGAGACATCTGTGAATTATAAAAACCCAGCCATCCTCTGTCCCCTTTGTCTTTAAGGAAGAGTTTAATATTAATTTTAGCTCCTTTTGAATCTACTTCTGGGCTAGGGCCCAGTCCATCTGCAATATTTTAAAAAGTGACAGACTAAAAACACACAGAACATCCACTCGGGAGTCACTCAGTTCTTCTAAACTACGGTAACTCACAACGGAAGAGACACTAATTAACCGTGGCACTGCTTGTGCGAAGCTGCAACCTGCACACAGACGCGCAGAGGGTGAAGTAACTCACTGCACAATGAGCTATTGTACCCAGGGACACTGGTCAAGGCACCTCCTTTTCTTTTGTGTTGTCCTCTCATTCGTAACAATGTCCTTTAAGACATCTGCTAGAGTCCTGTAATGTTAATGGAAATGGAAAAGCTCCAACGGGAACTCAGGGGTTTCACTCTTTTTCCCATGAACTGAACATTATGGAATTTTAACAGATGTTCTACTTGGTCATAGTTAATAAAGTGAATTATGCAGGAATTAAAAATCTGGCTCCATTTGCTTATATAAGATCTCAGCAGCAGGGCTACATTCCCATTAAGAAATTCTAGAGGATTTACAGTGGATTTATAGTCTGCTCCTGCCTTGTTATAAGATGGCTGGAGATTTTACAAATGAACTTGTCTCTGTTGCGGAAAACATGAATGAATTTACCTGTTCATTGACTGTTCTTAGTAGCATGGTCTTGTTTCCACACCAATACACGCTGGTACACTACAACCATAGGAAAGGACAATTCTCACTTGGATTTGCTTTGGAAATGACATCATGGGAATTCCACATCATTTCACAGCCTCCAATTTCTGCCATTTATTCAAAGTCTCATTGAGCAACCTAATAGCCATGCTCCCACTTTGTGCGTTATCACAAAAGCTTTCCTCTTGGAGCATGGATGTCTCTTTCAGGCTTCTACTGCCAAGAGAACGATGCAGTGTACCTCACTTCCCCTTCGATTTTAGTATTAGTTCACTGTAACTACATCAAAGGAAGATGTAAAGACCAAAATACAATGAAGATGTGAAAGAAGAGGCACCAAAAAGGTGGTAGGTTAAAGAGTCACAGTCAAAACTTCCAAGCATTGAGGTTTGCTCAAAGTTATTTCCAAAAGCATTAGATATTTAACCTTCTTCTTTCTCTTCTTATATTCATCTGTACAGAAAGTATTCTGATTGTCCTGGTTTCGGCTGGGATAGAGTTAATTTTCTTCACAGAAGCTAGCATAGTGCTGTGCTTTGGATTTAGTACTAGAAGAATGTTGATAACACGCTGATGTTTTTAGTTGTTGCCAAGCAGTGCTCAGACTGCTCAAGGACTTTTTGAGCTTCTCCTGCTCGGCCAGGTGCATAACAAGCTGGGAGTACAGCACAGCTAGGACCCAAACTGTCCAAAGAGCTATTCCATACCATAGAACGTCATGCTCGGGGGGGTTGGTGGGTCGGTCGGTCGCTGCTCGGGTACTGATCGTTGCTCGGGACGGGCTGGGCATCGGTCGGCGGGCGGTGAGCAATTGCATTGTGCATCATTCGTTTTGTATATTCTGTATATTTTGTTATCATTCTCATTATTACTATTATTATTATTTTCTCTTATTAAACTGTCTTTATCTCAGCCCTCGGCTCTACCCTTTTTCCCCTTCCCGATTCTCTCCCCCATCCCACTGAGGGAGGGGGGGGGAGTGAGCGAGCAGCTGCGTGGTGCTTAGTTGCCAGCCGGGTTAAACCACGACACTGATACGAAGATAAAGGGGATAAATGAAAGAGCGTGAATCAAAAATGAAGGATGAAACAACTACCTTGCACCAGAACAGAAGCGGCACAGCAGCTAATGCAAATTACATGGAGCAGAATACAGCTGTCTTGAAAAGATCTGCTATGCTATAGTAAAAACATGAGGTTTTAACATTGCACTCCCTTTGTAAACAATTGAGCTCATTTTCACTTAAGTCCAAGCAATTGGCAAGCAGGTCTCTGTCCAGGCACTGAAATCTGTTTTATGTAACACGCAAAATTTTATCCTGATGCAACAACTAAAATTAACCTTTCTTAAATTCTGGCTCAAAATTTTTGCCACTGCAGGAATATCATCATCATCTGAAAGCATCACTATTCCTAGCCTCCTCCCATTTTTTTTTTTTTTTTAAATGAAAAATCATGCATTGAAGCCCCTCTATCCAAAAATCCCACTCCAACTAAACAAAGGGGTTTGTATAAGTAAAGAACCAAAGCCTGTAAACAAACTCTGGAAATATAAAAGTCACTGGAATTAAGTATCAGACTATATATGCTATGCAGCTCCCTGGATGTGTCCAATGATGAATTAATATAGATTTATATTTATCCAAAAATAAAGACTTTCCCTAAAAGAAGTAGTATATGTAAAGAGAAGGGAAAATATCCAGGCTTACAACAGTTCCAGCTGAAGCTTCAGTATGCTGCTCTTACTTGAATGGACACTGCTTTACAATATTTAGCGTCAGAAAATGCAATGGTCTAAACAGGGTGTTAAATTTAAAGATTTTTTTGATTTTTTTTTTAAACATCACTTATGATTTGTTTCATTTTGAAGAGAAAGCACATTTCATTTTGTAATCATTTATTTCTCATTCTATTGGACAGATTCTCCCAAAAAGCAATACTTCAACTGAAATCAGTTCTGAAGGATCTTTTATGAATATACATAATGGAGAGGACCCCCATTAAATTTCCAACAAAGTGCTGCCATTTTGAGTAAACAAAGTTATCTCAGCAGGGTCACACACTATGCCATGAATATGGTCTGCAAATTAATTACCACCCTGACATATGTCAAAACAAATTTCAAGGAGAATAACACACAGTACTAACCATGTGTTTTATCTGTTAGTATGCGAAATCTGTATTCAATGGGATCTAAATTTATTCATTTATTCAGAATCCCTCAGAGAAATCAAAATGATTCGTTGGCCTTTTTTGCCCGTCTCCAAATGAAATCTGAGTGAATAACATGTGTTTAGTGAGCCAGAAAATAAGTACAGGACGAAGCTACGGTGGGGGTTACATTTCAGAAAAGCAGGTGTCATCTCTGCACAAATAACTAATTTTTTTAAACACTCAAAACTGCTAAAATAGACTGCAGTGCATTGTCATTTGTCAGCACTTCAAGGAACACTAAATTTGGTATTTCTTATTTTAGGTAATATCCATCTTTATTCCATATTGTAACAAGAGCTGGCTAACATAACTGTCCTAAAAACAGTTTTCAGCATGAAGAAAGGCTTTTAAAAGCAGAGCTTTTGAATGAAGGCTTAAAAAGCCTCTGCAACTGGCTTTATTATCAATGACAACACAGCCAACAGATCTGATCCTGTGTTTAAAAAACAAAAGCAGCATAGATCCAAACCTAGTTTACTCAGATGAGTTATATAAGGAGAGGACAAACCCACACATATCACATTGAACACAGTAAGTAAAGAACCCTTCCCAGACAATAGCCATTCTGTTTTTGTAGGAATCGAACCTCCTCTCTTTAATTTGAGGTACTCATAGTACAGCTTCTGCTTTGTCAAAAGATGACCTCCTGGGACCCGATTCTGAAACAGTTTTAAACTAGGTGTTCATCAGTATGTTTTTCTACTGCTTTCATAATCTGCCTTCAGTTCACACAGCATATCAAACACTTCCATGACACTAATCCTGTAATTCACAGTACGTTTATTAAGATATTTTAGTTTAGGAACTATTTTCCACCAAGCAGGCCAAAATATTTTTAGCTCCATTTTTTTTTCCAACAGTTAAGTACTTCTGATTTAGAGTTAAGTAATGCCATCTCACATCTACAGACTGGATGACTAAATGCATTTCTTTCACACGTTAAAAAAAAAAAGCACAATCCTCCCTATATACAGATGACAGATAATCTCTTGGCATCTGCTGACAAACATATTTAAAGAAAGCCTAAATCTGTCTGTGCCAAACTTGGCCTGATGCCACCAGTTCACCATTGTTGGCATACATACTTCACATGATGCAATCGCAAGCCTTGAGGAAGTTTTCAGTACGTTATTTTATGGTTTTCATCATGTTAACATATACATTTCCATCCTTCTACAATTTAGCAGCAACAGGTCTGAGACACAGGATGGTAGATGACTTTTTTGCATGTATCATAGGTTTTCTTAGTGCACGTTATCAGTATTCTATTTAAATCAGAGACTAGTAACTCAGCTAGAATGAAATACGCTAGGATTTAGAGCTTATGGTTAGAGCAATTGATCTCAATTGTACTACTACTTCTTGTTAGAAAACAGTGAGGCAAAGGAATCAATTTTTAAAAAAAGGAATAAAGAGAAAGACAAATGTTTTACCTCTCTTAATACTGTGCTTTTATAACCCCGATAAAGTCCTTGAATACCCTGTAAACAACAAAAGAAAGCATCAGCTATAGAGAATTAGTTTGCCAAAGGCCACAATTTATCAGTGATTACAAGGCAAGCATTACAGCCCTACTGAGTGTCGGACCTTAACTTCTTGCAAATTGATTATATTGATTATAACATTGTATACTGTATTCCATGATTTACATTGCTGGAGGGTTTTATGTTCATTTCAAAGATCATTTAACCACTCTTCAGAATAATCAGTTATAGAGAAGAAAATATACCTTAGAGTTAAAATTAAAAGGGTGATAAGACACAGAAACACATTACTGCAAACTCTACTTGCCCAATATTTTGGTCTAGAAGTATCCACTCTCCTGTAAATATTTTGAAACCACTCCTGTTTACATAGCCCATGCAAAACAAACCCATAGGATGACATATGTCCACCTTCTTAGCCTTGATTCAGAGCATTTATCAAGACAAATATTTTGTATTTTTAAACAGCTGATAACATTCAAAACAATTAAAATTTTCTTTTATAAGTGCATATAAAAATTATGTTTAATATCTTATAGGACAGTTTATTCCATTGTTTAGCAAGTCTTATGGTTCTCTGGCCACCTACACAGAAAGGTAAAAAACAGTTTTGAGAGCACCAGCTTTCAGAGCAGATGACCAAATCACAGAATGAAGTTCCAGGGACCCTCTTGTACAGGGTTATCACAATAGTTTTCCTTTACAAGGAAATAAAAATCAAGTGGATCATTTAAAGGTCATATTTATGTCTTCCTTTTCCTGGCTTTTATACATGGAAACGTGTATAATATTTTTCCCCCACAGTGTTTTCAGAAGCCACTTTCTCTTATGAAATACAACTTGAAAAACACCCCTTGTGAGACTCAATGAAAACAGTGGTGAACAGGTTTTTACAGGAAGGAACAGTATTACTACTGAGAAGAATGACAAAAGCCCTAAGTTTTCAGAAGTTACCAGCACTGGATGAGCACTCATTTCCAGAGCTCCTACAGAGCCTCTCTGAAATGGCACCTTTAGGACATCCCCTCCAAAGCCCACTTCAAAAACTGGAAGCCATTCAGCAAACTCTAGATACAGAGACTCTATGTCCTGTTGTCCCAGACAAGGACTGCTTGCATAAATACAAGCAGAGCTTTGGAGACTGCAAAGCTAAATCTCTTCCCTTTTTTTTTTTTTTTTTTTTTAAATGTAGGTACCCTACGTAAAAAGAGGAGGAAAGAGTTGTTTAGAGCATGCATGTAAGTGCATGCACATGGGGGACGTGGGGGTTTGGTTTCCTTAAACATAACATGCCAATCACTTCTAGCAACAAAAAAATAGATGGGAAAGTGCTGGGAGAGCACAGAACTGGAATCAAGCTGTACAAATGCTTCTGGACATGTATGGCACTGAGTGGGAAGAATGATTTGCTCTGAACTCACCTCATGATACAAAGTGCGGGAGAGAATCTGGAGGGTACTTGAGGAAGGAGAAACCTGGGCCCTTTGCTTGACAACCTCAGATGGAACCCGTATGAGGCAAGCAACCTGCAAAAGAACTGTACGTTCAGAGAGCAATTCCTTTTGCTGCCTTACTCTTCCTATAGTTGACACATTTAAAGATTGTTCCAAGTACAGAAACATGAGAAACAAGGAAATATTTTTTGTAATTGAACTTAGAAGCTGTTTATGAGCAGTTTGTATATTTGCTCTGAGCTCTGTACTTTCTGGACACAAAGCTGTACTAACAGAAAAATGGAAGTACTCTTGAAATTTTTAACTTCCAAACCAGAAGTAGATTTGGGTAGAGAAAATCACCAATGAAACCAAAATTTTCAAGCTATCTTGTCTTTTGGCAGCCACAGGAATTTTTCCCCCCACCTTCACAGATCTAAACAGGAGAGTCAGGACTTGAAGAACAACAAACTTCTTTCCAAGGTAGTTCCTTTGTGCCCTCTAGTGACTGACAGCAAGAGATACTCTGGTTAGGTTTAGATGCACACAATATATTTGAGATTTGCCTTAAAACACACACACTGGATTTCACTCAAGGTGAAGCACTGGATTGATTCTTTCCTAAACAATGAATTTACTAGGCAAAAGAGGCCCCTGCAGCTGGATGTACTAATGTGCTGCCACAAAGCTCCAGCTTTTCTGAAAAAGCCAGACCTGGCTTTAAAATGCTCACCTGCCACTACAACTTCAGGTAGAAGAAAAATTTTGAGCAATGAGGATCCTGAAGTGTCAGCGAGTTACAAGCCTCTCATCTCTAGCAAATGTCTGTATATCAGCACTTAAACTTTCAAGAAGAGTTTGTGTTCAGTCAGCCCAAGAGATACTTAAAGCAGTGCTGGGACTGGTAGCAAAACATGGGCGACACCACAGACCCCCACCAGATTTTTAGCCTTTCTCGGTCCCATCCTGTGCCGGGCTCAGGATCACACTGTGATGAACCTGGTCCCTAGATGTAAAGGTGATCACCTTCAAGTCAAGAGCAACCTAGGTGAAAGCTGTCCATCTGAAGTGGCAAACCAAGCTGCTAACTCAGAAACCCACACATGCCAAAGAAAGTTCAAGAATTCAATGCCAGATGGCACAGAGACAGTAACTTGAGCGGTCATTTGTGGGTAACACCCTACAAGGTTTAAGTTCCATTTTCACAAAGAGACCAAGAAAAATTCCATTATTGTGTACATTCCTACAAGTTTACCACACAACAATATCCAAAAGTCATTACAAACAGATCTAACTCCATATGCTCTTCAATTCTCAGGGTCAAAAATAACAAGTGACCCCAATCTGTCAAGAAAATAAGAACTGTCAAGTTTTTTGATAGTTCAGCATAAATATTTATAGAACTTCATGCTTCATAACACTCCACGTCCTTATATTAGCTTTTTATTCCTTAAAAATACGGAGGCAGGAGGAAAGCTTTAAAAAGCCTCAGATGAAAACAGTCTAGTCAATCAAGACCAGACAAAGAACGCAGCGTGGCTTCCTGACATCTGGGGTGCTACAGTTTTGGCAGGAGAAGGGTGGCTACAAAGTAATGTCTCCATTTCCCCAGGACTACTTGGGGTGCATTTCATTTCAAATTAACTTTGATGTTTCTCCTATTTGAATTTGCGCTTACAAGGGAATCTGTGGCTGCACAAGAACAAAAACAGTGATTACATTGTGCTGTTATGAAAGGAAATAAAGGCTCGTGTCACCCGGGCTGCGCTGTCAGATTGGCTCCACAGGGCACTTCTGGTACTAAAAAAGCCACGAGCTGCAACTGCCAACATCAGACTGAACGCTGACATTTTCACTGTGCACCTGAACTTACAACATATTACCTTATTTGTTCTCACATGTGTACCTTGCTATCAATAACAATCCAAGCAGTCTTTTGATGTCAGTCAAACACAGGTCTCTAAAGGGAAGTATGCAAGATTAAGTTCACACGTGTCTTATTAGCCCACAATGTTACAAAAAGCAACAACCTGGGACAGATGGGTGCAGAAAAATCTCAAATCTATTATGCTCAGATCTCAATCACTGCAGCGCCATCCAGGTAACGCTGCCAAAGTTAAAAGAACACAACACACATCTCCACCATTTGCTTTCCTACCTAAATCTGTTCAAACAGCACCAGTATGACAATACTGCAGCAAGAGAATTCACACTTAAATTTTCAGACATCTGAAACCTATAAGCAAATTTCATGAGCAAAGGTGAAAGATGTAATTGCGTGGCTGCTCTGCAGTAACTGTCCACATGTATGCTTCTACCTGCATCGACTACTAAATAAATAGACATGGAAGACAGACAATAACATGACCTCACATGGTGGGAGCCCATTCACCTCCCTAATCATCAGGATCCCAGGAAGAAGTTGCTTTTTAATCTCTGGTCTGTTCACATAGATGTAGCCTGTTGCTTGCCACAGAAAAGCACAATATAGCCTGCCAGACTTGGGCCATTCCCAGTGCATCCTACCAGTTTTGGAGATGACCCTGTGACAAAGTAGCTCTCTGTCAAACACCTGCATAGCCAGCCACAGAGAGGGCACAGCAGTAGGCCCTCAGCTTCCTCAGCCAACATTGAGGCATCAGACAACAGCATCCTGTTGATAGGGGCCACGCTCATTTTTCCAAGGAAGCTCTGGCACCAGGAGTTATTACCATGTATTGATGGGAGCAGAAAGACAGAATCAAGATCCTGCAGATGAAGTTCAGGGAAAAAATGGGTGCAGCCCTATAAGTTTGCTCCTTATTTACCAGGTCAGGTAATACAATTCTCCAGTTTTCAGACTCCCTACCCCATGTCAATGCACATGTATACATACCGTAAGGGCAGGAAGACAATAACACTGAAACATAAGGCTGAAGGATTTTTCGATTTAAGCTTTAACAAAACCCAATTTTATAGCTATAAGCAAAACCATTATTAGTTTACAGGGCAGGTACACAGAAATTACAATATTAGCACCTATTATCTTCCTAGCCTTTTAATACCATAACCACTTCTGAACAAAAGAGTACTGAATTACAAAATCCTTGTTTTAAATCATTATTAGTCAAAGGGTGACTCCAGGATTTAGGCGCAAACCTAAGCGCATTTTTAATTTACTGACTTGCATTAGCCAGTTAGGGACAAAAGCTAAAAATAAGACTATTTTGTTAACATTTATCTATGTATTGCTACGACAGTATATCTTCCAATTAAATGAAGGTAATTTTTTCCCCCCATCAGTTCAGGGAAAAGTGTTTTAACTTTTGGATACTCCTTGCGTGCATCAATGCTGCCATCTCCTGGTCGGATTCATGTTGGAACCAGACTTTCCTGGTTGTTCTGACTGATGACTCGACTCATCGTTAAAAATGACCAGTACAATTAGTCTCAAAAGTGTCTTAAAAGTCACCACAAAGCCTCTTTATATATACTGATTTAAACAGTTTGTTTCAGTATATCTGAAACCTGTTCCTACGTGGCTGTAGCTAACAGAAAATAAGATCTGCTGTGAACAGCACCTGCACAAAGCCTTTTGCATGGGTTCACCTAAATTTATAAGAAACACCTTATCTTAAATCACTAACTTCTGCATAGAGGCCAATCCTACTTAAAGCTGGAGCAGCTGTTCAAAATTATGCAGTATTCACCTAATTGATCAGCACAAGGGTACGGAGCATTTTTCTCTAGACAATAGCACAGGACACATAATAAAAAAGGACAAAGAGGGGATAGCCCTGCTTACAAGGGGGTTTGGTGCAAGTAGGTCATCCAGGCCTTGATCATCCAATAGCCAGGGAACTACAAAAGCTGCAAGATATACACAGTTCACTGCTCATCCAGGGAAACCAGCAGCAAACACAGCCTACTGTCAAAATGGCTGAAGAAAACTCCCAAACAAAAGGAGATTTAATTTTTTTTTTAAAATTATTTTGTGGTTAACATGACAAAGAATCTGAAGTAGCTGGTCGGACCAGAAAGAACTCATTGCATTGCCACTGCAGATTCTGGAGTAAGCACTTATCTGCAAGCCACCATGACACCACTTCCAATTCACCAGCAGGCCCTCACTCCTCTATCCAGTATGTTCTGGCCTTTAGGCAAAACCAAAGATAAGATAATGAAAACATCTGTAGAAAAGAACACAACTCCTCCTGGTCTTCAGAGCTATGTTATTATCCAAATATTAACATATCCCATTTAGATTAACAACCTTTGCTTCCATCCTTCGTGCTCCAGGGTGACCACTCTCTGCATGACCAGCTTTGTAGGATTTAGTAGCAAATCTAAGATAACACGTGTTTTTTCTTTTAGGCACCTATACTACAGTTTGACCACTAACCTTGCAGGCATGATCTGGGCAGGAGATACATTCAAAAACATTTGAAAGAGGACAGAATAGGTGTTACAGTTGCTATTAAGGGCTTATGCTGGGTATTTAAATTGGGTTGATGCACGGCAGGTTTTCCTCAGAACTGGGGACGCAGCTGGTACAACACTATTCACAGCTTTGTACCTCTAAAGAGAGAAGCTTGAGAAATCTTTACCTTATGCAGCCTGGCATGCACCTTGCACCGCTGACGATCTGACTCACACTCTTAAAAGCTCCCACAACCATACAGTCTGAGCATTTCTTATTCTTTAATAAGAGACAGATATTATCCATGCAGGCTACTGAAGGGCAAAGACTAAGAGCCAATTCTGTTAAGATGCTGGCACCTGATGTGCTCCTGGTAACAATCTGATCTACTCTCTGCACTAACATGGGACTAGATGAAGATCAAGACCAAATTTTTTCCACTTAGTAATTACCCAGCCATTTTGCTACAAGGCAGGAAGAGTAGTGTGACAGAGAACTGTTCTGTAATACATTAGTAGATGGCGATTTAGGAACCGGTGCTCAGCGACTCTGAGCAAGTCTCTGGCTTGCACATCTAAGCTTGCTTTGAAAACTGGGTACAGAAACACGTGGTGAGCTCCAGAAAAACTTTTTTGTGTTGCAGCTTGAAATCTTTTAGAACACTGTCTTTCTAAAGGATTTTAAATTTCCTGAGCAGGAGGTTAGTTTTAATGACTTTATCTGAGCAGGCTGGGAATATTTAATTGATGTTCAACATATAAATATAATTCAATACTTCATAGAGAATTAAAGGAACATAACCAGGGAGAGTTACTCTTAAGTGTCATTTGCCTAAGTTTATTCTTAATCAAATAAGAGTCTAATTTATGACACTATAAAACTTTGCATCCAGAGAGCAGAGACTTTAAACCTCACAATACCTGTGCAAGATAACTCACTAATTCATTCAGGAGAAAAAGCTGCTGCACAAAAATGACAACAAAGAGGCTATGACTTATCAAAGGACATATGTTTAGGCTGCAGTCAATCTGGCAACAAAATTCTAATCCCTCACCCCATTCTTGAAGGCCAAAAGGATTGCCTGCTCCAACGTAACATAGAAAGAGCAAGAAAAACGGAGTAACTCTAAAATGCCATTCAAAGAGAAGAAGCAATAAAGTTTGGTGTTCTGGGGTGTTTGGTTGGGTTTTTTTTTTTTTGTTGTTGTTGGTTTTTTGTTTGTTTGTTTTTTTTAAGTGCACTCTGCATTAGCCCCGGCTGTAATCCTGCAGACAAAGGCTACCTAATAACTCGGGTTTGTTTTGTTGTTGTTTGTTTGGGGTTTTTTATATTAAAAAATGCTGCTTCCCAAAATAGGTTAATAAATATGACATAATCTGAGCACATCATTTTCTGTGTCAGATGCTCCTTTTTAAGTAGGAAGGTACTATTTTTTATCTGAAACATGAAAAATGCCCTTTCCATTCCTCACATAACTGAATGATTAAAATAACAGGTGAGTCTAAAATTAAGAGATCTTAAATGGCACTGATTTCCTTTGGATCCTGAAAAAGAAGGGGAAATTTCCCTCTTGGTTCAAGTCAGAGGCTCTCAACAATCCTTGAATTCAGCGCTGCAGAATTCCATGCCTCTCCAAACTCTGTAAGTTTCCATTTGGTTCTTCAGATCTCACTAGGATTCCCCTCTCCAATACAAGAGAAAAAAAATTAACTTTTTCAACGTTATATAATGACATTAGCAAAGTATTTCATCCTCCAAATATTTGTTTCTGAACTCTGGTCACAACTCTTGGATTGGGAGTGTTAGATGGTGGGGGAGGTGGGGAGCATGAGATGTATTTGTAGACAGATGATGAACTGCCTAACCCTTTCCACCACCAGGAAAATTAACAAAAAAGTGGAGAAACATGAAGTAGGCATTTGTGATTTGGTTTCACATTTTCTTTGAACAGAGAAGCCTGAACTGCTACAATCACAGACCCGTAACAGTTCAAACACCAATAAACCTTCATCTAAATAATTGCTGCCCTTTTGACCAAGACAGAACAAAAATATAAGTCTCTATGGTCTGTGATTTGCTGTGGATCACAGCTCAAGTTGTCAGCAAGTCCTTCCACAGGTGCTTGCCAGCAGGCTGTGCTACCTGCTAAAAAGCACAACTGAAGAGGAGAATTGAAGCATTAACCCCTATTTTAATGAGGTAACAGTCTCCAGGGATGACAGGAACTGCCCATGGTATGTACTGCCCACTATCAGTTTCTGCTTTAAATGCCAGCTCCAGAAAAAAAGTGTTCATCTTCAGAATAAAACCTGAGAATATGCTAATCTTATTTTCCCCTCCCACACTGAAGCACAGCACAGATGGGACCTTCCAGCATATTCAGTATGCTTCAGCAAATTCAGTCCTGTGCAAGGCTGCTGGGGTCATGAACAGGTGACTCCAGTCCTAATTTAAACCCCACAGAGAGAACAAGTTTTGGCTAATGGGCTCTGGATGGGAAAGTTTAGACAATGCCAAGCTCTTTGTCCCATCTTTTCCTCTGACTGACACAATAGGGCCTTCATTAATTTAACTGCAGCTCCCTGTATGCTGGCAGGAAACATTTCTTCAAAGACCAATCTCACTCAGCAAGATCCCTCAGATCTCAGCACTTACCAGAGCTTAAAAACATACTATTTCAGAGATGAGACCATTCAGAGGGACTGAATGTCACAAGCATTTGGAAAACGAGAGCTTTTGCACAAACTTTTCAACTTCCTTCAAGTTTCTGTCTTAGATGACTCCACCTGGAACGTGCAGAGCTGTTTTGCAGAGCGTTCTCTCATCCAGTCATTGTCAAACCTAAGTCAGCTCCTTATTATTGCTTTCCAGACCTCCCTTCTTCCTGCTCCAGAGCATCATCTGCTCCTCCACACACTTCTCCCTTCACAATGGCCATCCTGGCTAAGCCTTTTCACCACAGCTGCCTGAGGTCCTCAACTGGCTCCTTGTCCACTGCTTCAGTAGCCCTCTCAAAATAGGCTTCTGCCCCTCTCTCAGATTTCCTTCCCCACACATGGCTCTTCATTGGCCCAGCTACATGCCCTACAACTCTTGCTGTAGGCTCCCTGCCTATCTCTCTATCAGCCATGTCAGGTACACCTTGGAAAGCTTTTGTGGTCAAAAAGTGGAAATTTGTGCTGAGCTCTCTTCACAGCAAGGAGCAACTGTTACCCCAATTATATCAGTTAACAGGCAAAGAACAGGGAAAGTCTGTGAAGCTGACAAAGCTTGAACTAAACAGTTCTTTACAGAAGTACTTCTCACTGCAGACGTTTTGAAAGTTTGTGCTTTGCATAACGAAATTGGTCTTTCAAATTTTAATCAGTATAATGTTTTGTTTCCTTCTTAAAGCTAAACCTAAAAATTACCAAGTGGCCTGCTGTTACAAACATCTCTTTTGTACTCAGGCACAGACTTAGTGCCCCACAGATTTTGAAGTTCCTCAGTACAGTCACAAGCAATCGGTTTAAACTCAAGTGGCAAAAATCAGACAGCTGAATAGCTTTAAAAAAAATCCTGGTTGATGCTTGAATCATAAATTCTGCCACATTTAAACACAGAAAGTCTTAAAGCTGAGGAAGAGTAGACCCTTAATTCAATCTACAGAATTGCCTGCATGATCCAATCTATCCCAGCAACTCTTTGACGAGTGAGAGTCTGTTAAACTTATTTTAAAAGGCTTAAGAAACTAATCACATCCACCAGCCAAACTGTTCTTTCAGCAAAAGTAGCATGGTGCATCTCATCCAGCATAAAACTGTTTCCAAGGAGCCAAGTGGGGTCAGGCTGTGTTACAGGAGGACAAATGTTAATGAGATTCCAGGCAAGAGAACACAGGCAATATTTTCTGAAAACACATTAAGTCTCCTGTTGAAAGATGACTAGTATTTTACAGTTTGTTCAGTCTCTTGGGATTACATTGGCCCAAAACACGGAAATTTCAACTACATATTTTATCAAGTATTTTCCTTTAATTGATCCCTTACTCTTTCCTACAGCCTTTTCGCTTAAAGAATTACAGGCTTGTCCACATATGGAGCTATTCAGAAATCATTATTCCTGAAAAACCCTGTACAGAATCTTACTTTGGAATAAACTTAAACTATCTCAAACATTTCCAAAGCTGACTCTAGCAGAATATGTTGCAAGCCGGGAAATCCATCAGGAAATACTTTTAAAATTATTTATTTCTCACTTATACTCTTTAACCCAAATTAGCTTTCCTCTATAAACACCGTGAGTTACAAATATTTCTAAGTCAGCTGAATATCAGCCCTAGGATTGAAAGTAAAGCTATGACAACCATCAAGCTTCTACTCTATACTGCAGTGTCCTCTAAGCCCCAATTGAGTAGATAACAGAAAGCAATCTAGGAAGGTCAGCTGATTAAGACGTAGTAATACATGCAGTTAACATGGAACATACAAGAGAAGATCAGCGTGGGTGGCTGGTTATGTGTTTGACAGTTCTTAATTTGCTGTTTCAGCCTTTAATTGTATGATGAATTTCTTGGCAGCATTTGTGGATTCATGCCTCCATTCATCTTTATTTACAAGCAATTTCCAGCTGCAGCTGTAATTTGAGTTTCCACCACTCTAACTGTGCTCCTTCTCCACTAGCTCTTAACGGCAGCAGTCTCACCTTCACAACCATCTTCCAAACACTGCTCAGCTACGCTTCTGCATAAAGATTTGGCAAAAATCCTGCAGCATCTGTACTGCAGACCTGACCTCACCTAGATTAATTTATGAATATTTCAAAATCCACCATGATTAATTCAAAAGACCACCTACATTGCGGCACTCCCCACCATTGCTCATCTTGCCAGGGTCAGCACGTTCCCCTTCTCAATGCCTATATGCAGCCAGATATGCACAGCACAAGAGACAGTCACACCCAAAATGACAGGCACTGATCAATGCAAATAGCAAAAAAAAAAAGCTGTGGAATAGGCTCCATCGAACTTTGACTGCTGTCGTCCTTTGGATACTACTTTGAATACTATGGTCTGCCAGCCCATACTATACCGGTTGAGAGGAGATATGAAGCAAAGTGGAAAATGAGACTTTTTGTTTTTAAAAAGTTTTGTCCATTTCTTAGTTCAGTTCTTAGACAAGGGATAGTTAAAAATTCAAAGCCATTAGACCAAAGTCTAGACACAATAAGTGCTAAATCACCTCTTTGTTGCAACAGATTATTATCGATTTAGAAATAACTCTCCCTAAAGCACCCAACCTGCCTGTTGAACTTAAAAGCCACATCTTCCAACACACAAATTTTGGACTTTCAAATAGCCAAAATCTTAACTCCATGTCTGATGCAAGTGGCTGTTTCACCTCTGTTAGATCAGACTCCTGCAAACCAATCTTCTAGGGCTTACAATACTGCAAAGCCTTGACCAAATATCCAGCTGGAGTTTCTTTAATGACATTACTCTCTGGATTTGTTTGACTCATGCTTCTGCCTTTTCCTCAGAACAGGCATTAATAGCAACTTTCTTCTCTGACCTAGCCAGTTACTCTCATGGAATTCATACCAATACACTTTTGGAGATTGCTGCTCTTCTATTAAACTGAAACTAGTTAACTGTTTCAAAAAGATAATGCACAGGGCAGAGGGAAGAAGGGGCTGATCCATGGACAGACAACACGACGCTGTCCATCACATCTAAAACGCCTATTTTTCCAGAAAAAAAAGAAACCTAGAATAATCTAAAACATGCAATTTCCTCTTTATTTGAATTAAAAGCACACTCAAAATGTCATTCTACAGAATTGCAACTTGTAAACTGTAAACTTGCTTGCATTTGGGCTTGCTTCTTCCAAGAAACAAGTTAGGGCTAGTAGAGAAAGCTATCTGAATTCCCCAGAAAGATAATTCCTGCATTAAGAAGCTTTTCTATTTGACACATCCCAACAGCAGATAAAAAAATTCCCAAGTTATTAATACTGAGGGTCAGATGCTAATCACAGATCAGCCACACACTTTGCTCTTATCACAAAAGTATCTTAAGTGGCAACACACTGGAATACACAAGTGAGCTTGGAATTTCACCTTGAAATACTTGTCCTCACCTTGCCCTGTGGAGCCACATGAGGTGACAATGTCACACCACCCGCCTACTTATTTAAGCTAAGATGAGGGAGTGAAATGAATGTCCAACTGTATTTCCGTGTTTTAGCTGTTGCTTTCAGGATCTGAGTTACTCTCTGTCTGGTGCTATGGCATAGTCTGTAGACACACCGCTTCATTGCAAGTAACCTGGGACCTTACAGACTTGGGGATGCACTGCACAGTGTCAACACATCTCCAGCCCTGTAATCCTAAATACTCTGCAAATTTTTACAAGGACAAAAGCAGCTCAATAATTTCAGCTGGTAATCTACTTCCTGAGCATGGCCATCACCGCTAGGTCCCAAAAGAACTGGACATCTACCTCCCCCACACCTCCTCAGTCCTCCCCCACACTTCCTCTTACAAGTGAGTTGAAAGTCAGGTTGCTTGCTTTCCTACAGAGCGGGGGCGGGGGGGTGGGAGGACGTCACCTAAATGAAAAATGGAAGAAGATGTCAGAAAGATAAGACAGAACCTGATATTTACAAGCAACAGCCCAAAACTTTCACTAAATATCTTGCAAAGCTCAGATCGTAACCATAACAATATCTAAATATTAGATGGAAAAGGCTGTTGTCAGCTAGCTTCTCTAGAACATGATTCAAACGACTTAATTCTCACCTCCACGGAAAAGCCAGCAGGATGCAAAATTAACTGTGCTGAATCCAACCACTTTGGCACTCATGAAGGAAACCTCATCGGTCAAACTGGGGCAATCTTAAACTTGTCCCATAAAAGTATGTTTGCAGGAGGCTGGCGGAGGAGGCCCAGAGGGAGACTTCTCTTTATCAAAGTTTCTTGTAATTAATAGTATACACTGTCATATTAAACTGATGTAAAAAATTCTGTACAAATCAATCTGGAGCTGTACAATTAACTCTGGATCTGCAAGACACACCTGGTTACTATTTAAAATGGGCACCAAGAGGTTAAAAATACTGCTCCTTCTCAGAGTTACTTACAGCGCCTTAGAATATTAAAAGTAAAATTTTAGAACATCTGGTTTTCCTTTCCACTCCCTATGATATCATGTTTTCCAAGCACATTTGGCAGCACACTGTAACGATACAGGCAGACTAAACATACAGGGCAATGTAGAGTCAAGATGAAAAATTCCAAAGCCCTGGATGTAGTAAGCGTGTTTCGTATCTCCAAATTTCAGTTACACAAGTGGTATAATAAAGGTTTTCACCCCCTTGGTAACTCAAGTATTCTTCAACCTTCTTCTTCCTTGATGAGATGATACACCATGTATCTGCCCTCTGGAGTTTTGGCTGTGTCTTTGTAAGTAATTTTTCATGTACTATGGGATATTCAGAGTCCCTATACAGCAAAATTCAGTTATAGGAAAAAACAGTTATGTTTAACAGGGTCGGATTTTGTATGTACTTTTCTTTATCTCACTCTGGGAGAGGAGATTAGCCTTCTATATTCCTCCTGCCTAAAAGGAAAGGGGAAAAAAAAAAAAAAACCAAAACCAAACACACCCCACATGCTACAGCCGCTGCCTTTTTACTGCTTGGTTTTGCGCACCTCCTAGCCTGGAACCGGGAAATTGGACCAAACTAGTTCCAGGGGACTGTGTTTCCTATGAATTTACGCAGGCTGTAAACAATACAGAAGAGTGGCTGTTATAAACACTAAGAGGTCCCATTTGACTGATTTCTCCCATATATTTTAACATATCTTGATGCAACCTTTGCATTTCTTCCTCTTTACCTATTTTATTATTTTTACTGGGTTGCATTCAGAACACAGATTAGTCAGCATTAACATACCTTTAGGCATAGCACACAGTCACATTTTATTGAGGCACAAGAAGGTAGCTGACTCATTTATGCTCACCAGCAAAGGAGCAGCAAACGTAGAAATCCAGCATCAGTTTCTTGCTCTAAATCTTAATTTCTCCATTTTGTAAAAAGACAGTTTGGAAATGCAAAGAGATGCCTTGGGAATCCTAACATGACAGAGTCTTTGGCTTATTGTTTCACATTGTAA
This sequence comes from Gorsachius magnificus, assembly GCA_034008185.1. Taxonomy (NCBI): domain Eukaryota; kingdom Metazoa; phylum Chordata; class Aves; order Pelecaniformes; family Ardeidae; genus Gorsachius; species Gorsachius magnificus. The sequence goes on from CM067090.1 coordinate 7,405,492, forward strand.
TAATTACTATGATATAAATTGCTTTTAAGTGTACAAAGGAGGAAAAGTACGTATTAAAAAAAAACTACTGACAAAATAATAGTCCCAGTGGTTATGCCCTGATTAAAGCTTAATGACTAATCAATAAAACTATAATTAAACTCTCACCCCGATGCAATTTGGAATAGTTTATATATTTCTATTGATCAGCTAAAACTTTATATAAAACAAATGTGAGAAGATCTTGCTTTGTGCTATTTTTATTACAGGTTTATTGTAGCAAATCTCTAAATCCCCATCTCAATTATTTTACAGCCTAGTTCTCCCATCACACCAAAAGGAGAAGAAAAGCTAACAAAAGCAGAATCTTATTCTCTGAAAAATGGCTGTTACAACATCACAGTTTCCACACCATAAAGTCAGAATGCCATTTCAATGGCTAGCACCGTATATTTCTCTGGCCTTAGAGTAGCAAGAGCCAAGCACACTACACAGCCCTGAGCAACTCGTTTAACTACGCTATATCTCCATTTGTCAGCCTGTAAATGAAGGCAGTAAGTGCCTGAGTTGTAAGGGTCACAAAACTACAGACCACCTTGGAAAATACAGACAAGAGGTTCTCTAATCATGCAAAGAGTCATCTGCAGCCAACCGTTCTTTGGCTGCTGATTATTAAAGTACCCAGTTACAGTTTTCTCACAGAATCCTCACAGGCAGAGGAAGTATACTATAAATAATCCACTCATGAAAGAGACTTTTTTTTCAGTGGATATTAATCGCGGAGCACTGGCACCTCTTCGCGAGGCCAATCGTCATTTTGCTTTATTCTGAAATAGCACTTGAGAAGCTTAATACACCTCTTGGATCTGCTGTTCCATGAGATATCAGGCAAACAAGGAATTTTAGGGCTAGGCATTGCCATAGCGGTAAAGAACCTCTTGCTGATCTCTAACAGCCTTTATAGAATTTCCATGGAAATAAATTCTGTGCATTGCCTTAAGTTAGAAGTCATAACCTGACAGCACAGGCTCTAATCAAGATCAGAAAGAATCCACCTGAGGCAGCAACACAAACCCAGCCCTAAATCTATCACCATCTATCTACTCCTGCCTATAACCACTACCATAGTGGTTAGTAGGTGCTGCATTCACCTATCTTCATGTGCTCGGTATGTTAAATTAAGTTCCCTGGCTAAGTCCCATTCAACCTAATCAGTATTATTTCCACAGAAGAATAAAAATTACTTGGGAATCAAAGTTGAACCCACAGAGAGCAGGGAGAGCTGAACTGCTTCCCGTGGGAAGAAGCTAGGCTATGCTGCTATAATGGTGAGGAACCTGGTGCTAAGCTAAAACAGCATAGATCTCTCTGCACTCCTGGTAGCTTGGGAACAGCCTACAAGAGGTTAAAAAACTCAATAAAAGCGGAATATGGAACCACACATACACAATACATTTTTCTGCCCCACATCACAGACTAAGTTTAAGTTGCAGAACAGCCAGAAAAGCTAGTTTCTTACAGGCCATTTCCCTCCCCCGAACTTGTGGAGACACAGTAATTCGCACTCCATTTAATCACTGCAGTGCCAAGAAACACCCAGTGGGACAAAAGCAGGAGAAAGGAGGTGGACAGTGCTGGCAGGAACAGCAACGGGCTGTTTACAGCTGAACGCCCAGCCCTGAACACTGCCAAGGCTCTGTGCCAACTCTGCAGTTAAAAATGAGAAGAGTATCTGGGGAAAGAAGGATTTTGCTGCACCTGGAATATATTTGATTCAGCTAACCCAGAGCAACCTTGCTCTTTTTGTTTGCAAATAACCTCAGAAACAGTTTTTTAAAAACACAATATTGAAGGTTGTAGGATAAAGCATCTTCAGTATTTACCTATAGACAAGTTTGTCAGGAATGGTCATCATTTGATGGCCCCATCAAGATCACATTAAGAAGTGTTCTCCTTCAACACTTGCTACAGTCTATTTGCACAGGAAGTTCCTGTTACGGTGTGTCACGTACTAGCTCTTGCCAGAGCTAAACTTTCAACTCTGTATCTAGAGGTTGTCCAGTCATCCTGGAGTTGCATACTGGCAACAAAATTAATTTTATGGTCTTAAACTGGAATATATAATTTACTTTCAAATACAGCCTTCACATTTCCTTAGTACTGAAACATTTTCCTCCCCTCTTTCTCAAGAAGGAAAAAAGAAAAGATTTCTAAGGAGTGGTCAGTATAAGCTGGGAGGCAGCCTAGATATACCAGATTGGAAAGTCACGAGGGCAAGAGGTATTTTGTTACTTAAATTCAATAGGTTAATGCTATTTCATTTGTAATTTACAATATAAAACAAACAACCCCACACACACACACACAATTAATTTCCGTAAAGTCCATGCTGTTAACAAGGCAAGGGCAGCCTAGGCATCAAAACAAGAGAGGCTTCTCTTGTGAACTTCCTTAATAACATCTAAAGTGTTCAACAGAATTTGGTCCCAATTATTCTGGGTATTGTATAAACCTAGACAAAGCAAGCCATTACTTGCAGCTCCAGAACCTGCTATAAACAAAGTAATGGATAAGAAACACTGCAACTTTTCCAAAAAGTGGGGTAAAAGAGTTTTCAAAAAGCTTGTATATAGACATTATTTTCATTATTCACACGTATCTTTATGCTGCAATAACCCAACCAATATACTAAACTAAGGGCTACAGCTATCAGAGAGACCACCCAAAAAGCTGCCACTAAAATATACAGACATCCATCCCAAGGGAAAAAGCTTCACTTTCCACTGAGACAGGCTTCATCAGGGAAGCATTACACATCGTTTGGTAAGTGAAGTTACACAGCTGCAAGTTGCCCTATCCTGCCACATCACTTCGTACATCCACTAGGAGAGTTTTTTTATAAATACAATAAAATATTTTGGTAGATGGTGTTGGCTGAATGTGAATGAACAGAGGGAAGGAGAGGAAGGTAATTATTAATTAGTTAATACTGGTTCTTATGTGTCAAGGTGCATGGGTTTCAGATGATGACACCTACCTACTTTACATAAAACATCATAGTCTTATGGCTATTTTTAAAACAAAAATCCTGTCCACGCCTACCCCACATGAAGCTGAAAGGCTGTATAAGCCTTTCTTGAATGTTAACAGTGACACACAACCACTACAGTGTGAAGGCGTATTCATGTTTTGGAACGATCCACATTTCCACTACCTACTGACTTAGCAAGATCAGCCAATAGGCCTACTAAGAATTGTTACTAACTCATTTATTCACTATGAAACAATCCTTACAAGTGCCCACACTTCACTGAAAAATACATGATATTTCCGTAAAAACTATCACACGTACAAAGATGGTCAACACTCAGAAAAGTAAGATATGACACCAAACCTGAGTTTTCATAATTGAATGGTTTCCTCTCCTCCCACAGAAATACAATATATGGACTTGTTTCTTACCACTTCCCCAAGGGAGGCAGCCACCATGTGTGTTGCTGGAGTCAAGTAAGATGTAGAGCCGTGGTGCAGCATGGATTTCACATTCTCATAGGTGATAAAAAATGCAGCAGCTGAAATTCAAGAATACACACCATCATTTAATTGCTCCTCCATCACAGAACTAGCACAAAAACATTCAGGGGTGGATTTTGTCACCTATTATTCTGCAACTGTAATTAAAAACAGGATATTTTTGCCCCCAAATAGTACAACAGTATCAACCCAATCTGTGGGATAATTCCTTCGGAAGTTCATGCTCCTGGCTATCTCTGGCAAACCTCCCATTAACATCAAAGGTGTCAGGACTTAAGGCCATATTTAGTAGGGAGATAAGGAAAGATGTGTTAGTCAGTCATGAATGTCCAGTAGGTTTTGAAAAAATTATATCATCCATATTCATAGATAGGAAGGGTAGAGAGGAGGTTGTTTGGTTGAATTGGATGGATGGTCTTTATTTTTTTGGGGGGGGGAGGGAGGGAGCAACACCACAAAAAAAACCCAAGCCACCTAAATCAGTTGATTAATTGAAAAGGAAAAAAAAAACAAACCACCAAATAAAAATCAAGGTACTTGATGCAAGTCTGTTACCCTGCAACGTGCAAAACTGTTTCAGTAGCAGTTATTAACAACTTCTTCCCAGCTATCGTCAGTTTAATATTTTGCACTTTAACTCCATAAAAAAAATCTTCCAAGCTTCTGAAGGACTTGTAAAATTCCTGCCCAGTGGACAAGAAACATACAAAACTAAACTGAGCACAGCAACATGAGCTGTGTTTATTTGCTGCAACAGTCAATTCCAAAGACACTTGCACCTTAAGGGTTACTACTTCTCCTAAAGATAATTTCAGTTTTCAGTCATACGTTAGAAAGATAAAAACACAGTTCAGATTTTGAAGATGTAAATCCTGAAAAAACTGACATGTCTTGCGGGGGAACAGATTTTAATTGTAAAGAAGGGCTATGTGAATTGCCTTCTGCTAATCAAAAGATGCTTATCACCTCAAAAGGAGATAACAGAGCAGACAAGATAAAGAACTGAATTTTTTTATATCATCTCATGAAGGACATCAAACATCTGAAGGTGTCAGTGGATTTGTCAGCAAAGTTCCCCTAACATTTACTACTCACAGCATAGCTTGCTGCTTTTTTATCCCTCTCTACAAACACAAAATGGACAAAGGCATTAAGAATTTCAGATGCAGGGACCCTCTGCAGGGACTACAAGCATTTACTTTTTTTAAGGCTTCCATTTCAGAAGTATCCCTGATGTCTTCTCATTTTAAGTGTTGTAGTTGTTTACAGGGAGAAAAAGACGGGCACAGCATCCCCAGGGTAATTAGCTCAAAGACCTCCAGGGCTCAAGCACTTTGAATTTTGATTCATTTCCAATGCTGTGATAGAGTGGGTCCAGAGCAAGCAAGACTCAACCCCTCTTTGGCACCTGGAAATGCTTCAGGGTTCCCCTATAAGTAAGGACAGACTTGTAAGACATATCCAGGAATGCTTCCAAGGTTGCTTTTCAGAGTAAACATGCAGCAGCCTTCATTCCAGGCTTGCTCAAAGGGTTTGTTCAATACTGTACAATTCTAGAAACTACTCTTCACAGCTGGACATGGACTCACAGAATCCAAACAGTCACCTGCAGGAGAGGAAGCCACGGATATGAATGTCCTGTACTACATAAACTCCCACTTAAAGACGACAAAGCATAATCCAAAGAAAATTTACCATTTGGAAAGGATCCTATAGCAGTGGAGGGAACACCAGCATAGATGCCACGAAAACCACCAGCCTTCCTAAATCCTTGAGGACTCTGCAGTCTTGTCTTTACAGTATCCAGGGGAAAAAGGATCAAGTCAACACAGACACCAGCAACTCCACCAGCCTTCAAGACAAAACCACCGAGTAAAGTGCATTAATATTCATAGGGGTGAAGCTGTGGTGCTAATGTGAGTAACTGAGGCATGTCAAAACCAAAGCACTACTGACCATAACCATTCTGAGGTCAAACGATAAACCGATAGTCTTACACAAACCCAATAGCTTCTATAGCTATAACAAGGAAGCTTCAACAAGGAGAGAAAGTAATAGATATTACAACTTTTAAACCACTTTTAAGGCATTTTCAAAACAATCTCAGTGCTTTGAATAGTACAAGCAAAACAATGCAACACCCCCTACACATAAAAGCAAGGCAGTGAACACCACTTATCAAGATGACACAGCACAGAATGCGTTACCCCCCCCCATTTCTTTTGTTGAACAAAGCCTAAAGTAAAACTGCTTTATTTTCTTTTGCTGAAAAAAGCCTATAGGAAAAAAAAATATCATATTAAATAAAGATTTTTCAAAGTCATACGGAAAAGGGGAAGTTTTTTATCCCAAGCAATTCTTAAAACCAAACCCTAGAAGAAGAGTTTCAACTAAAGCTCAACCTTTTCCCACTGCCTGTGTTTATAGATGACTTTTTTTTTTTTAAGTTTCCCCAGGACACAGCTGATCTGTAGAAAAGAATTACATGTCAAAAACAGGAAGAGGAGACTGAAGTAAATAGAAAAACTCATGTCAAAAAAAGAAAAGAAAAAACATCAATAGTTAGCATTAATCCATTACAAGACATTGTTTAGATGCATTATTATTCAGAATAGAAAACATAGTTTGAAGGGTACCTCATATAGAACAGTGCAGAAGAAAGGTGCACAGATTTTTAACTCTACCTGAAAACAAATCACATGTGTGTTGCTCTGGGGTTTCTTTTTTCAGGGCCAAGAGAGGATTCAGAGAGGTGTTCACTATCTACTACTAAAGTTTTAACCAATACATTAATTACTCTTTTAATCTAGTGGCTATTTTGCATGCATTGATTTTTCTTCACACTTTTTCATCAAAAACCTTATCTGCTCAAAATAACATTGATCAGATTTAATCTAGTCATCTGTTAAAACATGAATCAAAAGTTACTAATTGCTTCTTCAGTTTTCAAAGTTCTGTATCCTAAGTGTCATTTAAATTCATGAAGCAGCTAATAGAGCACCTGCCAGAGGACAACAACGCCTACGTGCTTACGCCACCTGCAGCAGAACAGTAATGACTTTGAGATAGTAGTACAGCTAAATTCTCCCTCACCTTGCAGTAACAGTAGCATTATCAGAAATCGAACAGCTGAAAAACCTTTACTGAGAGTTAGACATACCAGTTAAGCTTAACTCCAGCAAAACGATTAAATAAACCCAGGACCTAATTCAAACGCACCGAGCGGTGACCTCGGGGATGGCAGCCCCCGGAGAATCGAAGGCAGGGAGCGGAACTCTCGCAGCAGGCACAGGCCTGCAGCTCTCCTCATAGAATCACAGAATGTTTTGGGCTGGAAGGGACCCCTAGAGGTCACCCGGGACACCTTTAGCCAGTCAGGTTGCTCACAGCCCCGTCCAACCTGGCCTGGAATGTTTCCAGGGTGGGGCCTCCACCCATCTCTGGGCAACCCCTTCCAGTGTTTTCCTCACGCCGGCCTAGGGCAGCGTGTCCATGCTTTCCCACACAGAACCGAGGGCGCTGGAAGTTTCCAAGTAGGCCCCTCGCTATGGAGAACGGGGGCCTTTACCCGCTTGCCTGCGACACTGCGGGGGGGGGGGGGGGGACGGACACGCTGAAAAGCAGCTTTTAGGGCGGCAAAGGCGGCACAAAGCGCCCGCTTCACCGCGCGCACACCCCCAGCAGCACCGGCTGGGCGCGGGGGCTGCAGCCAGGCGGAGCGCAGCCGAGGCGCACTCCCGCTGCCCCGCCGGCCTCGGGCCTGTGGGGCCGGCAGCCGAGGCCGCCGCGTCGCCTTGGCAACCGGCAGGCCCGGGCCCGCGCACTCACCGCCCCAGGACTCCCGCGGCTCCATGCAGGGCTGGCGATACGGGGGGCTGCGCGGGGCCCCCGCCCCGGGACGGGACTAGAACCCCCGCTCCGGGCGCGCCCCCGCCGCGCACACGGGCGCAGCCATGTTGCTTCCCCTGACCCGCGGTCAGGCGGGAGCGTGGCGTCACCGCGCATGCGCACGGCGGGCAGCGAGGGGGCTGCTGGCAGCCTGGCCTTTCCCGCTCCCCGCTGTGAGGGCGAAAGCACCCGTCGGTAATCGCTAAGCGTTAATTAGTTATTACCTAATGGCGATTCGCTGTGCGCTCGCAGCCGGTGCCGCTCCAGAAAAGGCGGGGGGGGGAAGAGGCGCTTCCCACTGCACTCCCTCCGGGTGGGGCTGGGGCCCAGGTGGCCCTGAGGTGCTGATGGGCGCTCGCGTGTCAACCATGGCTCCTTCACCTGCGGCTGGAAAGCAAACCTAGGTCCACTGGAGTGAAAGGCATTTTGAGGGGGAAAAGCGTTTTTGAAGCCACTTGGGTTGGTTTTTTTTTTCCTCAATTCACATCTGCAGCGCAAACACCCTGTGCAGGGTCCTGCTGACACCATCCTGCCCAGGCGTCCATGCTCCTGCAACAGCAGATCAGAGCAACATGCAGGGAAATGCATGAGTCCTCCTGGGCAGGTCATCTCTCCTGCCCGTTCCCAGGATGTGCATTAGCTCTCCCTGGCACAGAAAATGAAGTTTTTTCCACTGCTGTCCCATCAGAAACGCTTTTGTGTTCTGTGTTTGTCTCTCTGAGGCCTCTACCCCTCCCCACAAAGGACATCCAAATCCACAGTGGTTTCAAAGGTTGCAAAGAGGATTTTGGCACAGAGTCCTCACATAATCCTCACCCAGCAGGAAACCACACTTGAAATTACGGGAAATACAGTTTTAGGGGAAGGAGAAGGGGTAAATGTTTGAGAGCACTATAGCGCATGCAGAGCCAGAAAATCGGCAGGCTTCGATTCAAGATTTCCTTGGCTGCAAATGCATCACTTGGGAAGACTTTGGACGTAGCAGCAGAGAACGTGACAATGCCTCACGTTCTCAGCATTGGTAACAGCCTTCAGGCAGCTCAGCTCTTCACCAAACTGCTCAGGGTGTTTGCAGGTGGGAAGCACCGCACTGTCCTCACCTGTAACACCTGCCCTCGGCGGCAGAGTGATTGACATCAAAGTGGAGTTGCCAATTCTAGCAAATCTATTACAGCTCTCCTGCAATGCTGTGAACGCTTCCTGAACAGCTTCAGTCCCCAAAGACAGGCAGTGTTAGAGTAGTCTTCATTTCATTTAGTCTTCATTTTCATTTGAGTGAAAAGCTGAAAGCTCTGTGTGCAAAACCAGAAATAAACAGAAAGGATTATATTTCTCAACCTCGTTTGATTTTTAAGGCAGCTCCTTGGTTTTCTGGTCCAAACTTAAAATTTTTATGATAATCTGGTGGGTTATCAGTACTTTATTTTAATTTAGGCTTTTTTGTGTTTATCAGGGATCACTTCTTAGTTTCATATCAGGACATGATCGAATAAGTGGACTTCTTTGACATTACTAGCACACCCGTCCCCAGTACAGCTGTCTGACCACTTTTCCTCCAAAGCTTGCAATGTGCGTGAAGCCTGAGGCAGGCTATCCTAGGAATTAATTCCTGAAAACTTTGGTTCTAGTTCCTGGAAGAAGCAGGAGCCACAGTGACACATTTCATCTGTAATATAGCAAAGACTGGACTGTGAGCAGTTATTATAGTAGCACCCAGCAGAGCACCTAGCTTTCTGAAATAACCCTGCTTATTGAGACAGAAATAAAAATGATCTGAAATCTACCATTTCCAGCTGGTGTTCTGGTAAGTGGCTAAATAAACACAAAAGCTGAAAGTTCCTCAATTTCCAAGACCATGTCTGTCATTAAATTAGGTACTTTGGAGCGATATTGAGGGAAAAAATCAGACGTCTGCAGTAAATGAAGCATGCTTTCAGAGTTACTGCTATCCCCATACAACCCACTGATGGCAGCACTTAAAATGAGACCTTATTCCCCACATGTGCCCAGGAGGTCTCTTGATGTAAAGGTTCTTTGGGTCACAGGAAACATTTTTCACATTGTTTGGTGCAAAGCTTTCAGATACTCTCTATGGCAGTGACACTTTTATTTATCCCCTTCTGTCAGAAGAACTGCTGCTGCATGGGAGAGGCCACAATCTCCTATTCTTCCAAGCCACTGTCCTGTCTTAAGCCCCCCCCCCCCCGGCTTGAGAGTAAGTTGGTGAAGACAGACATTCATTTTTTCATATCCTTTCTTCCTTGTGAGAAAATGGTGCCAGTGTTCCCCAGCATCTCCACTGTGAGTGAAGATGGGCTGAGCAGAAAAACATAGCACAGGTACAAGAGATGCCTGAAAAACAGATATTCATGGTCTCATACCTTCACTCAACCCTATTTTGAGCCTGTTCACAGTCCTGTATTTTCTCCCAAGCCCTCTTTGAGCTGTGGCTGAAGCTCAGGGGCCAGAGGGCAAGCTGGGGAGGCTGAGGTTTCCCAGGCACTGTGGGTGAAATACCCTGCAGCAGAGGACAGAGTAGACAGTTGTGTCCATGCTGCTGCCAGCACCAGAGCAGCTTGGTGGCCACCAGGTTTTCACTCAGCCCCTCCTTTCATCTCCTTTTTCATTCTCTGCTTCTCTCTTTCTCTGCCCTTCCCATGGCTGCAGGCTGGTAAGAGTGCTTTTTAAAATGACCATTATGCCTACAGCACCTCACCTGCTTCCCTCAGCCTTTGCAGCACATAAAAGCATTGGCAAGAGATGAAAAGCCTTTTAACTACAGTATGATAAGAACATATTGCATCCACAAGTGCACTGAGCGGCATATGAGCTGCCAACAACATAGCAATCCTCTAGCTTATACTCTACAAAAAGGAGAGACCATAGGGAATTAATATCAGCCACTGATGGGTCCTCTTTGTCGGGGCTACTTAAGCACCATTTGGAATCAATTTCACATTATTAATCCTTCCACTGGTACAGCACCACACATGTAGAAAAATGCCTGTATGTATATACATATGCATCTCTATATACTTGTTTCTGCGTATTTCCACCTCCAGACTCTAGCTGCTGTAGGACATCTGACACCAGCAGCAGAAGATATGTTGATCTGGTCATAGCATATTAAAGCTGCTGAAGAGCAGATGTTAAAAACAGACTTCTTGGCATATATCAGCCCCTAGCAGTATCAGTTGCACACATGTTCCAGTTTATTTATTAAAGCAATTGCTCTCCTCATTCTGTTTATTATCTTTCTCCTGGGCAATTCTGACACATCAGAGCCAACCCCTTCCAGTCAGTCAGCCCTTCCTGGATCATCGTTTTTGCTTCAGCTCGGACAACACCCTACAACTCTTCCTTCCTGAGAAACCGGGCCCACCCCACTCTTGTGAAAAGCAGATGGAAATTTATCAGCTGCAAAAATTTATTCTGGCATAAATGTGGTGAAAATAAAGACTCGAGGATCCCTTCAACTTGAAACTAAGCAGGTACATAATGGGGCCAGGGAGGCCATCTGGAAGGGAGATTTCAATGATACAGCCACCAACAGCACCCAAGAGGCTGCGATGCACCACAAGAGCCCAGCATGGCAGAGGGGGGCTGTTAATTCAGAGCCTAGGAATAAAACATGACCTTTTGGCCATAAAAAACTTGTTTGTCCCATTTTGTTACAAACAGCTGCAGAACTATGAAATTAGCACAGAGCAAAGGGCTGTTCCTGAGACCACAGCAGTGTGCAGGAGAGCAGCATGGCTCCATGGCACTGGAAAGGTGTGACACTGGTCCTTCCTTCTCCGGGAGATGGCCTTGTCACCAGCTTCCCTAAACACCTGGCATCTGTACATACCAAGGCAAGAGCTCCTGCCATACCGTTGCAGAAGCACAGGCTTATATCCTGCAGTTTATTTCTGCCAGGGATAGGGCAGCAACATTCTTGGCCACAGCTTCAGCTTAGTAAAATCCAAGAGGCCCCCTGACAGCAAGCAGCCAGAGGCTCTCATGCAAGGAAGAAGAATCTCATGCCCAGTACTTACCCCCAGGACCAGTACTTAACCTCCAGCTGCCACCCCATTGCCTGGTGCCCCATAGCCCCTCTGCATGCTCAGTAGCTGTGCTGCAGACCTCTACCCACTTCCCTGGCTGTTGCATGTGCTTCTGGAGCTCCCTCCTTCAGAAAAAATGAAAATGACTTAAATATTATCCTAATACTATCTGGACCTGGACAGACAGCAGTTTTTCCAGATTCTCCTCATTTTGTCAGTCTCCTTTTGCTGCCTTAACCCTTCTGCAGGCTACAGGAAAGGCTGGTTTAATGTGGATTTTAGATCATTTTTTGTCACTCAGGCACCATAAGCTCCCCCTCACACTTACAGTAGCATTCCCTGTTCTTAGGAAATCTGGCAGTTTTTAGAAATATTGCTGAAATACTAATTGCAGTAAATTTTTATGGAAACAGATGGGGGAACCAGACAGCCAGAAATTTAATAACTCCTTTGAGTACTTAGCAGCAGAAACACTAGTCCCCAAATTCATTAAGAAAAAAGTGATTAATGAAGATATAGACTTTGCATAATGATAGAAAGCCTTAAACTGTACAACTTTCTGATGATCCTCATTTATTCTGCCTTATTGACTGCCTGGACAATTGAAGATGAATGGTCTGAGAAAGACAGAAAACATGCATTTTAACTGCTGGGTAAAGTAAGTGAAATAACAATCCGGTGGCAATGTAGTGACCTTTTCCATGTGAACATGTCTTCCAGAGGCTCTCTGCAGTTAGTCTTACAGTACAACTGTGTTAATCTAATATTTCCATTTAGCACATAAGAGAAATGGAGGAAAGTCTTAATTATGCCTGCATTTGTGGTTATAGTCCAAACGCCCGACACTAGAATCACTCACATCTGTTCTCAGCTCATTTTGTGGGCTGATGCAATGACTTGGTTAACTCAGGAAGCAGAGTTAAGAAAAAATTGCAACAGGACGGCCCTAAGCTGCCCAGACAGTTGTGCATTACCAAATGGTCCCAGGGGAACATCCCTGACAACCCCACCGAGCAGCTGGAACCAGGACGCCGGGTTCTTTCAGCCACTGAATTGAGTCATTCTCCTGGTGATTTAGTGCCTTCCTCTGTTTAAAAAAGAGGATTAACAGACTTGGGCTCTTCTAAAGGCTGCAGCCAGTGTTGATGAAACACAGGGTGGGTTGACCTCTCCTAGGGGAAGGAATGGGCACAAGATTAGTGCTGGACCCACTGTCCCTCCCCTTCCAACCAGAATGGACCAGCAGGACACGAAGGCCATCCTGGTGGAGGCCCTGCATGACCCCTAGGGCTATTTTGCTGGACTTTAAGGAAAGGCTTGATTTAAATCATATTTCCTGGAATTTCATGGTTTTGGAGAGCTGGACATTGACCCTTCCCTGCTCCATCTGGATGCTGTAGCCCAGCAGTGCCCTGCAGCAGCGGTGGCCCTGGCCCCTAGGAGAGGTGTGTGGCTTCAGCTCAAGAGTGACCCTCACCTCCACTGCTTGGCTGCATCAGCCTCCTGGCAGAAATAAATTGCAATTATTTCTGTACAGACAAGGAGCAATATTTTAGAAAATTAGTTCATTGCCAGTTGTTTGCTGAGCTGAGATTTTTTATCAGCTAAATTCCTTCTCCAGCTCCCAGTGAGCATGGCTGATGGGAAGTGCTTGCAATGACATATAGAGCAGCCACTGCAGCCAAAATGATCCACCTATTGGGAGATGCCACTGAAGAAAGGAGTGTAAGGATTTATCTGAACAGCTGAACTTCAGCATGTAAACAACAGCTATCTTGTAAATGTAAACTGTAAAAATAATACAGCTTGCTTTAAAAAAACATGTGTGTTTGGCTCTGTGTACTTGATATGATTCATTTTTAGTATCATTTAATTCAATGAAAAGTCTTTCTCAATCTGTTTTGGCTACTCAGAGAAGGACACAGAAACCAAAGTACATGGATGACGGTGCAGGGACAGGAAGCAGAGGACTGAAGGGAGTACAGACTCTCATAAGGACTGGCTGCTAGGGCATGCGTTGCCTGCCCCAAAACTCCTGCACATCCCTTTTTGCCACCACTCCACACTGCTGCCTATGTCCTGCAAGACCACATGAAGTCCTGCTTCGCTTTCCCCTTCTGCAGGGCCAGAGACAGCAGTGGGGTGGATGAAGGCAAGTGCTCCATGGAGCATCCCATCCCTAAATCCAAAACCGAGACAGGGTATGTGCGCTACCCTGTCTCTAAGGAGTGCAGCAGCGAAGGAGGAAGGCTGCCTAACCTCAGTCTTCCTTTTCCATTTTCTAGTAACTGAGTCACCAATTGCAAGTCAAACCCACAGCGATGCCCCTGGAGGGAAGTGAAACAGCAGCTCCAGAAGAGCAGGGAATAGGGCTTTGACCGCACCCAGCTCCATTCAGCAGGATGTCCATACACCACAGGGGTCTGCTCACAAAACACAAACCACGCAGCATTATTTGTAGGGGTGAGTGGCTATGATAGCTTGGTAGCCCCACTACCTCTTTCCAGAGACTCACCATGTCTCCAGCAAGCCAAGGCCTCTGAAGGGACATGTGTAGCTCTTGCACCAGCTGAGGACCCATGGGCTGATGCTGCCCCAAGCTGTCAGTGCCCCACAGACCCAGCTCTCCTCCTCGCTGCTGTGCTGTAGCTCATCACTGTAGCTGCCAAAATGCTGCTGTTGCTGACAAAGAGACAAAAGTAGCTGCGTTACTCAGGGACTGCCTGTTTTGCAAAGTTGCAGTTGCATGACATTTTCAGCCAGCAGCACCAATGTTTGAGTCATCTGTCAGAAGAAACTAAGACAAATGTTGTTGTGGCTAACAGGTTTAAAAACATAAGACCTGGAAAAGCTGCAGAGGTCCATGCACCGAAGGGGGTTGGAAAGCTCTGCATAAATGCATTGAGGGACTTGGTGCCCTGTACTGCTGTTGGATGCTCACCTGAACATTACAGCAGCATCAGTCCAGCACAGATTACACCTCAACTTGGACAAGTGCAAACCCCATCTGTACACAGTGCTTGATTTTTGGATAATAATCAAGCACAAGAAGCAACTAAAACAATTGCGGCCCTAAATGTTGGGCTAAGGTGTTCATATTCAAATGAGGCTGGGATTACAGTGGTACAAAAGTGAGAATAAAACAGGATCCTGGGAGTCCCATAGTGCCTAAACATTTTCAGGTTAATAAATCCTATTGACTGCAGAGACTTAACCTTCTTGAGCATTTTAGACTATCCCTAGAGGCATTCATGTGCATCTGTCACCACCCAAAGCCTTGGACCATTGCCAAATCCAGCAGCCAAGCCCAGTAGTCAGGAGGTGATTTGCCATGGCAAAAAGATGTTGGTTTATCCCAATAGCACATGACACCCCTGGGTAGCCACGCTGCTACTCTTCTGCACAAGGTTCCCACTGCCTTCTCCCTCCAGGCACCTCTAAATCTTTACCAAGATACTTCAGTCTCATCTTGGTCCTGACTGCGAGACATCTTCTGTGGGTTTTTTTGCAACTGTGGAGCACAACCCTTTGGTGAGAGGCAGCAGAGAGGTTCTTCCCAGGAACAGCGGAAGGAGGCCAATGACAAGAAATTCTTGTTCACCCTTCTGTGACTTTCCAGGGCCCTCTTCCTTTTCCTTCTGTTTTGCAGCAACAGAGACTTGCCAGCTCTTCTCCTCTCAATAGTATTATCAGAGCTGGCTTCCGATGTGAAGTTTCCCAACAGCGAAAGTTTCTGATCATTTCTTCATATCGTGCCATCATGAGACACATTGCCATTCCCAGCCGATAACCTATCATTTGTATTCTGTTGCAGAAAAGCCATTATCTAAGGGAAACATAAAAGCATGGGAACACAGGCTGTTTGTACATGGGGAAGGAGAAGCATATGACATGTGAATTTGCCAGATGTTACCACTCTGAATCTTATTAAAATATGCCCTATACTGACCACAGCTGCTTTATCTGTACATGGAAGGAGTTGGAAGATAAAGAGGCATTTTTACTGATAGTGCTATAATGGCCTGACCAGGCAGCCTGGGAGCAATTCCCTGACACAGCGTCACAATTTCTTGAAAATGTACAGGCTATTGACCTGGATTTTGTGCAGTCCTGACCACTGCTTCATTTGACAGTATCTTTCTTTGGCATCTATTCAGACAGAGACTGTTTTCCAGAAAATGGCACCAGCTCCCAGTATGTAGGCTTGGTTTATAAAGGGACACAACTTTTGTCCAGCTCAGACGATGCTTCAAGGCATGTTCTAATACTCCTCTGACAGCATCTTGTGTTTGTCTACTTGGAAATATTCCAGATAATTCAAAAATTACACACTGCTGCTTAAAAGTCTATTCTGTATATTATTCCATATATTTCATATGATTCTCTATTATTTCATATATCTATTAAATGTATATCATATGATATCATGAATTATTTAATATATTTTGGCTTTAGAGGAGGCTGTTTCAATTCTCCATTCCCCCTTTCCTTAGTCCCTCTCATCTCAGGGATGATTGAGCACTCTGTGGGGATGGAGAGGTATAGAAGGGCTTGAGCTCAGCCTACCTACACTTTGATCTGGTTTGGTCCTTGCTAGGTCAGATGCAGAAGACTAAGAGCCATAACAGCTCCTCCGTGGCCACTCCTAAGGCTCTACTCTTTTGTACACAGCACACAGTCAACAGGTAGGGAGAATTAATGTCTGTCCATTTGCTATCCCAGGGCTAGTGATTCTGTTAAAAAACAAACAGTTAATGCCTATGACCAGCCGAGGCTCTGGCTCAAATCTATGAATCTTTTTTCAGTGCAGCTGCAAGTTCAGCTCCTCCTGTTCAAGCCAACCCCTCTGCAGAGCATCCACCCTTCTGGTGCAGGCAGGGCCCATGCAGCTGCCTGCAGGCAAGATGTGCTGGCTCCTGCTTGGAGCTGCCAACAGAGCTCTGCATTCAGCTCCTGACTCAAGCACCTCCAGGGCAGATATTGCAGCTGCCAGACCTCCAGCATCCAAGTCTCTTATTTTTTGCAGGGGAAAAATCTGAATCTCCCATGCCAAGACTTGAGCCTAAGCTCTTCTGAAGTCTGCAAAGCCAGAGAGTGCCCTGAAGTGGTGCCTGGTTTTTCATTATTGCCCTTACAGGAAACAATATGGGGAGGCTGTGCCAGAAATACAGATATTGTAATTACTATTTTTATTATTACGGAGTATGCACAGGAGCTTATTATTTTTAAGTTAGGTCAGCTCTGTACCCTGCAGTGCCTCAATTTGGAAGTTCACACTTGAAAGGAGAGCGAATTGCATCCGTACTCATCCTCCGTCCTTGTCAGTAGGTACGGGGCTGCACTGATGAGCTCTAATCACACACGTGAGTCCAAAATGGGGAGAGGCGGCATTTCTCTGTGCACAGAATAATCAACTCAGAGTTAAATGCAGTGCTTGAAAGTGATTTGTATCCATTCTCACCCCCACCTTCTCAGTCTAATTAACTCCTCTAATAGAATTAATCAGCACACTAAATATGAGACTCGCTAACAACTAAAAAACCATACCACTATCTATTCCAAAGTACAATTACACTGACAAACTCAATTACATGCCTCAGTCGCTTCTGAAATTACTCGCCGATATTGGACTGTGCACAGTTTAAGTTTCATTGTTGAAAGAAATCATAAACACTTTCTAAATCATACAATGTTTACAGAAATACACAGAAGCACAGCTTTTATTACCCATGTGGCAAAATTAATTTGACACATTGAAAGCAAATGAATAGAGCTGGAGGACTCTATTCAGGCAGTATTCTTCCCACAGATACAATTTACACTGGGGGAACATCTAACACATTAACCTTATTAGACGCTGATGTAGGTAAATAGCATTTCAAAGGGAGGGAGGAGGGATCCAAATCAAAATCCTTTCTGCATTTGAATGAGAAACATCAACTTCTGCATCTCTAATTGTTCATTTAGTGCAAAAAACCTTTTCACTAAGTAGATTTTTGCTCTGAAATCGGGAAACCTTTTGCAGCAGGGGCAATCCACAATATGCAATTATGATCTTGGCTTTAGTCTTTTAAGCCTGTGGTGAACTCTTCAGCTGAAAATAAATTCCAATCAGACTTGATAATGCAAGTTTAGCTTAATTTGCAAGTCAGAAAGGGAAGAAAAATGTTGCTTGTTTTTTTAATAACCAAGTTTATCAAAGTTCATCTTGATCTGAAGATACAGAGAGGCTTCCTGAACTTTTTCTTTATCTGGTTGTACATAACACCTGCTTCTCAGTTTAATTTCTTTTCTAACTATGATACCAGACAAG
Source organism: Gorsachius magnificus (assembly GCA_034008185.1). Taxonomy (NCBI): domain Eukaryota; kingdom Metazoa; phylum Chordata; class Aves; order Pelecaniformes; family Ardeidae; genus Gorsachius; species Gorsachius magnificus. The sequence goes on from CM067090.1 coordinate 7,423,252, forward strand.
CAGTAATATTTGTAACCCACAGGATGAAGCCACTCTTTCTTGCAATTGGCCACAAGTAGATAAGATTCAAGCTCCAGGCTGGCAAAGTGCGTGTTGAACTTTAAACACCAGTATCCTACTGCAAGCAGCATCCTCCCATACTTAGCAAGAGCTTACATCCTTGCAGAATTAGTAAACTTTTACACCTGTTGAGCCTAAAAATTAGTGACACTTGCCAAGGAAGGATTTCTATTCTCAGGAGAGTAGGCTACTGAATAAGGATCATTGGTCTAAATTCCCTTTAGGAAGAGCCTTCCATTTTGGGGAGTGCTCCAGGGAGACAGGGAACATCCTGCTGGGTTTCACTTTCTGTTGAACCTGAGGGAGACCTGGGACCTGTCAAAGGCAGGAGGGACCAGCAGCCCCAGTTTTAACCAGAACATCAGAGGTGCTAAACACTGGGCAGATGCATTCAGAGACCTAATACCTGCTCCATGGGCTCTTTCCTTCTGGCACTGGGATGATAGTGGGAAGCTGTCTTTGCACCTGCGTGTTTCAACAGCCTGATCCCACATGCTGTGCTCTGCTGATTTCCCCCCCCATGCATCCACCCTGGCTCCCCTGCTCTAAAACAGAGGAGAAACCAAAACATAGTCAAGGAAGGTTGCTAAATGCAAAATTACAATTAGCCTGGGTTAGCAAGAAAGGCTTTCTCCTTCTGTTCCTTAAAAACTGTTGGTCCTTACCTCATGCTGGGACAGTAACATTCTAGGGGCAGGACAACAGGGGAAGGGCTCTCCAGAGGAACCAATCTAATGCTCTTCTGGGGAATGTTTATCATATTTTTGGCTTTTTTGACATGCCTGGTTTTTTCACAGCATCCCAGTCACCCATATCCATGCTCTGCTCCCCTTCCTACTAGAGTTCCCTTCATGTGCAGCCTGACAATTCACATCCATGTCCTATCCATTACTCCCTTCCTCTGCTTCAGATAGTTAAAGGTAGCAAAGTATTAAACCAGATTCGATTCTAATCCCCATGTTTGCAACCCCATAGCTGCTCCTGTTAGAAGTGCTATAGCATGACCACACAGTTTCATGGCTGAAGATGCACGTTGAGATAAAAAACAAATCAACGGTATGAAACTGAGGCCTCAATCAAAGGGCTGCTTTTGCTGGAACTCAAGAATAAGACCCACTTTGTGAACTGATAGATTTTATACTTTCATCGGAGGAATATCGTACATCAAACTGAAACCTTTCAGGAAGATTGGAGGTGGGCAGCTATTCCACATCCAGGCACCTGCTTTATTAATTCTACACATCTCTACAGTCACCAGTGATGCATTAGATGACACTTGCAAAGGATTACAGACCTGATGCAATATTAGATAAAAATTACAAGTGAGAAGCTATTTTACTGCTATTTATTTTCATCAGCTAAGCATCGCTCTCCTAAATGCCATTCTAGTTTGGTCGATATTGGCTTTTCAGGCTGCTGAGAAGTTTTGTAATTCTTTTTTGTTCATAGCTTATGTATAGAAATCAATACTAGTTTGCAATTTGTTGAAACCAAAATGGTTGTGTTAGGAGTAACATGAGCCTGATTCCTCCTTCCATTCTATTCCCAGTCCCTCAGCAGAGGGAGAGTTGCATTCGTTTCTCAGTCAATCTATGATATCTAATAATTAAAACTGGTTATTTCCACATCCCACATGCATTTTTTTATTAACCTTACATTGAAACATAACTGAGCAAAGCAAACAGGAACATGGCTGTGAGTCTTCCTCAACATCACTGGTGTCAAAGGGAATCCTTTCTTTGATTGAGGGAAAGCTGGAAAAAGCTCCCTCCCCAGCCAGCACATCTAAAATAGCCTGAATATTGGTCAACAGGGAATGAAGCCAAATAAGTCTATTCTGCTTCAGTGCTGCTACTGAATTCTTCTGCATTCTTCTGTTCTTGAAAGTTTAATGGCATACATGGATTTTTTATAAATATACCTGCAGTTACTGTTAAATAAGCCTTAAAAATTCTGACTTTTTCAGAGGAGGAGCAGCAGGTGAAAGGGAATGTCTCAGAGCGTTGGGTCTTGGCTATGGAAGATACAAATTAAAGTGTCTAAGCCCACCTCTTTCAAAGAATAGGCTTGAACTGAAAGCAAATAAAAAATGCAAGTCAGTGAGTACTTCATGGTTTACACAGAGTAGAAGACACCAACAAAATCACGTATGATAAAATTACCATGGCTTCAGGGGTCACAGTTTGTCCATTCCCATTCCAAATGTGAAATAGGACAACTTCACATCATAGCCTACAAGCTAGGACATTTCCATGGTCTCAGGTAGCACTGGCTCATACATCTGCTCCAAACTAAAGCAAAAAAAAAGAGAGAGACTAACAGGTTTTCTACATCCCATTGACTCCAGTCATTGAGATACCTAGGGACTGGGTTTCTCTTTCAATCAGAATTTATGCTCACACCATCAGAAGTAGATATTTCACTGGTTTTCATGTGGATCAGTAATAGTTAACTGCAAACTTACCAGACTCAAGATCTCCTTTTCTGGAAATCAGCTGCAAATCGGTTACCAGCTTCCAAACCTAACTGCAAAGAGTTCAGCTTTGAATAACATTTCCACATCACAACTGATTTCCCTCAAATCTTGTGTTGCAAGTAGCAAACCCCACTGAAACAGCCACGATTTACTGTCACTGCAATGTCAAACATCCATCGAAACGTTTCTGGACTGAGACTACCATCTAGTGTCCTGCTGACAGACTGCGGCTTCTTTGGGAGAAAAAAAAATGTACAATACACTTGTTTGTTCACTTCTATAATTACATTATCATAAATAATTCGCCTCCTGAGACACATGCACAAAAAGGAGAGAGACTGAAGCCCACACAATGCCATCTTACTTTGGCACTTGAAATAGAATAGAAAAGTCAGCTAGGCTTATGATCTTGGAAAAAAGCACTGAGCTGGTTCAGTAATAGCTCTCACAGGAAGCCCAAGTGGTATGGCTTGTTTTCAATCTTATTTTTTTAACAAGGTTCCAGTAAAATAGACAACACCTCAACACTCTTATTAGCACACCTGGGGATATTCAATAGAGCTGGCACAGATCAAGTGTGAAAGCTCAGTGCTTCACAGGGCATCTCTTGCTGCCTTGGGAGCATCTTCAACTCTGCTTGGAGAAGCTTGTGAAAGCTCTGCAGGACCAGCCATGCTTCAGGACACTTCACACTTGCAGGTGTGGGGGCAATGAGCATGTTTAGAACCGCTCCAGGTTGCCAGAAGAGTTAGTTTTCCTGTAAGATGGGTCTCCCACACCAAGAGCCTTCTTGGAGCCCTAGCCCCACTGCTCAGCTGCCCTGGCTGCTTCAGCAAGGAGCAGGTCATTCAGCAATATTCACCTAATTAAGTGACAGTCTTTGCCTGCTGGGCCCACCCTGCAAAATCAAGTTAAAAGAGATATCAAGTGATCCTCAAGCCCTACAAGGCTGTCTGAAGGGGAAGAGGACCCTGTTCTGGCCAGGTTGCTGCAGGGGACAGTGGAAAACACAGTGGAAGCCACTGAAACACTGAATGCTTTAAAAAAATTAAATGCCTCTTCCAGCTTTTGACTTTTATTGAATTACCATTCACTTTCTATTATACTTTCCAAAATAATTTCAAAACAAAAAACACAATGAGAAGTTCCCCTCTGACCTACAAAACCTTTCCAAGGGAAGTTGCCTTAAAACCCTCCCAGTCCCCCGTTTACAGTTTCCATGTGCTATAACAGCATTTTCAACTAGAAAAATATCACATTAGGGACTGTTGAGGCAGCTCCACTTTACTGCAGATATTGAATGAGCTGTGACAGACCAGACCATGCTGGGCTCATTATATACATCTTCCACTGAAAGCACCATAGTTCAGAGAAAGCCTTTAACCTGCTGACAGCAAAGAAGAGCCATTACATTGCTTTTGATGCTGAAGCCACAATGGTATCTTATTTCTTCAAATTATTGACACAACTTCACAATGTTTTAAGGGGTCTGGACATCCTCAGGCTGCTGTATCGATGCTCTTGAGCCATTTTTAGAGTGCTTGCCTTTCATCTTCAGCATACTTAACATATGTTCTACTGTGGACTGGGAGCAAGCCTGAAGTGTGTCTCGCAAGTCAGACATCCAAGCCGTAATCCTCAGCACACCTCATCATCCTTATCAGACTGATAAAGCCATTTGACAATTAAAACTGCTCAGGAATACAGGGCAAAATGAATCTTGCTACCCCAGGATGAGAGGTGAACCATTCCTGCCATGAAGACATCAAGGTAGAGCAAATGGACGCATCACTAGAGAGCAGTGGGAGAGAGGGAGGAGATCATTCCTGGTAGAAACCCTCTGCCTGCTCCCTGTGCTAGAGCCAGGACTGGCACATATGCAGGAAACCAGAGCATGGGAGGCTTGGGCTTGTTCCCTGGCCCTGCAGAGGGAAGGAGTGGCCCTGCCTCAGTTTAGCCCGTCTGGAGAATGGGAAGATTACACAGTCCCGGGTAGGGAGTGCAATAAAGAGGTTGTCACAGATTTCTACCAAAAAGAAATAACACATAAAAAGACCTGGCTGGTTTCTCTGATCACTATTATGTTTGATTTAATGCAACTCCAGGATTACCACAGCACCTGCCTCAAATTTCGTCACAGCCAAGACAACAGGAGAGGCCATACAAGCAGCCTGGTGTTTCTGCAGGGGACATAGCCTGTCCCCAGCCTTGTCCTGTTGCTTTCTCAATGAGATGCATGCCCAAATCTCACCACAGGCCTGGGGAAGCCAATTGCCAGCCAAGCTTGCAGTGTCAGAGTACAGCAAAACTCTCCCAACAGCCAATGTTGAACAGACTTTTCAAAGCAAGGAGGGGCAGAAGCAATGGCCCCTCTCACTTCTGGCCTAGCCAGAAGTGTGACAACAGGGTGAAATGAGTTAGTACGAACACATAGGCAAGTCCTTCCCTCTAACATTAAACTGACACTGGTGAGATCTAAACCTGAAGGCTTTTTTCTCTCTCAATGCTAGTTGTACAGCAGCACCAAGAAATCCCTTTTAGAAGAAAGTAGTTTTATTGATTTCAGAGAAAACCTTATTTGACAGATTTGTCACCAACATTTTCCACTGCCACAGATATACAGCAGTCAGAGGTACCCAAGAAGCCATTCACAGACTATTTCCACCAGCCTGGGTTGGTATCAGCAGACTTTTTCCTCTCCTTTCTCTCCCCTTCCTCCCCTAGTGCCCTCATTACACAGACCCAAACAAGAGCCCCCTTCTGCAGTGCCCAGGGCCCCCAAAAGAGTTGCTTAGGTTAGGCATGCCAGGGGATTACTTCAGAGTTTAAAGCCAACAGGGTAGTAATTTAAGAAAACACACTAATCCACTCATGACAGCAGAACCCCTCTGTGAAACAAGACAAGCATATGCTATACTAACTGCAAAGTACTTCCCTACACATAGAAGTACATGCTAGAGGCTCTTTTCAGAGTCTCAAAAAACAGTGCAGAAAGTCTGAGATGACCAATGTTCATGTTTCAGGGTAATGCCAAAGTCACTAGGACCAGACCAGTAGCAGTGTTCATCTTTGTGTTTAGACATCCATGAAAATTAGGAAACAAAGTTGTCTTATGTAAGCAACCAAGCACAACCCAGAACTTAAGTTGCAGGCCTGGCTGTTAGCAACCTATTAGAACATGGGCCGTCTTTCAGCTAAAAAAAACCCCCAGCCAACCAAAAAACCAGAAAAGGTTCAACCTACTGTGCTAGAAAAAAAAAATCAATGCTGTGAGCAGAGCAGCTCCCAGCTCCTTCATCCTGAAGGCTAATCACTGCAAGAAACAAAACTTTACTGTATCTTGATTTCAGAACACAAAAATAAAAGGAAAGTTCACCTATTAATCTCTAGCCTGTTACCACTGCTGCGCTCCTGTAGCAGTATACAACGGCACTATAGCTCCTCAGCTCAGAAAGCTCTTAGGCTAAAACAGAAATTGATGTAGTTCAGGCTGGTAAACCTTCTCTGGGTAACTGGGCTCAGCTTTATCTGTGATGGATCACTGATCCCTCCCTTCCTCAGCTGATCCCAGTCATCCATCACTGACTTGGCCAGGTGTGACAAACCCTTATAAAGGCAGGGAGGAGAGGCCTGGGGAGTAAGGGTTCTGGCTTCTAGATTTCTGAAAAGAGGTAGGAGAGAAGGTTGAGGCTCAGAAGTCAGCTTGTTGGGAAATGGATCCTGAGTTGTGAGAGCAACATGATTTAGGCAGAAGCAAAATGAAAGCTGTAGAAGATGTTATGAGAAAATAAGATGAAAAAAATAGAGCAGAAAGGTGGGAGGGGTTTTGCTTTGTGGTTAAATTTGTTACATATCTTACTTACAAGAAATGTTGTAGGATATTGTTACACTGGAATCACTTTAGGGAGAGGTGAACTAGCTGTAGGGATTTCTGTCATGCCTAATCTCTGTTAGCACTCTGTCTAGGCAAGAAGAGGACTGAAATCCATCTCTTTGGACCTCAGTAGAGTGCTTGATAGACAGCTGTTAGCAGAGCTGATAATGTAGAGATGAGAGGAGCAACTGTATGGTTTGCAAGTTCTCACAAAAAAAGGTATTGGTGGTGTGGAGAGTTCAGAGACACAGGACCCTAGCAGAGCTCCAGGAGCTATTTCAGCCTGAGGGAGTCCTGGAGAATGAAGGTTGGAGCAGGGCAGGCAGCCTTGGGCTGGGGTTGGGACAGCCTGGAGTACCTGATCTCAGTGCTGATGTGCTGTGTGAGCCGATAAACCCAAAGCCCTGGGAAGGGCAGGCAGGGTGTTATTGCTACTTCTGCTCTGTGTGCAACTGCACATCATGCTGCAAATATGGGTCAGAAGAAGCCACCTATATTGACTGACTTGCAAGTTATTTTCTTTAAGCTAGCAAGTGGGACTCAGAAATGCCTTTCTGTGAATTTGCAGCTGGAGGGCTGGTGTTAAGGCTGAACATCTGTGTGCATCTCTGGGCTGTGTCTTTGCATTCACTCTTGGTGGTGAGTGCTCCCCAGCCTCTTGGGCTCTGCTTTCTGTCTGCCTCACATAGGAGGAACAGATATAGAAAAGCAAAACAGGTAAGCTAAGCACAAAACCAGGGAAGAGGAGGGGGAAAACCAGCTCTGGACAAATAGCTATAGCAAGCCATGTTAATGAGGGCTGAGAGAGGATCTGCCATGTGCCAATGCCAGGCTTCTAAAAGCTGCTATAGGAGAGCACTGAGCTCTGCTTGAGTCCCCATCCTCTGGCTCTTTTAAGTGGATCCCTGCTGAAAAACAGGGCTCAGGCAGGCAGCTGATGGCCCTGCTCAGAAAGTTGCTGCCATTAATGTAATGGAATAGGAAAATCAAGCAGCAGCACTGGCTCTCTCAATCACAGTGGGGAGGAACTGGGCACATGTTATGGCAGGAGGCATAGAGGCTTCAGAGGTGTTGGGTAGGATGGGACCAGGGTGGGAAGGAGCTTCAGGGATGGAGCAGGAGCAGCACGGGGGGACACCTTCCTATCAGGGGTGAGGGCTGAGAGCAAGCCAGGTGGTAATGAAAGGCCTGGGAGAGAGGGGGTACCCCAAAGCTAGCTGTCCATGAGATTTTTCTGCATTTGCTTCATCTGGACTATAACAGGGATATAGTTGTTCTAGTGGATCTATAGTGATATATATGGCTCTTGATGGTTTTCTATGCTGCTGTGAATTTCTCTTTGCTTTTTGGTTCTGGCTTCCCTTGTCTTCCTTCTCTTCACAATGATGCACAGCTTTTGGATGGACTAGTTTGGGTTGGATGGAGATGCCAGAAGTGTAATATTTACGACTGTGGATTTTATTCTTGCACTCTGGCAACATGCTGTGGCACACCCTGCAGCCCATGCCCCCCAGACTAACCGTACTGTCAGTCAAGGGCAATTTACTGAAAGTTTTGAAGCAGGTAGCACCCAAGTTTTGATCTTTGAGATCACTATTCCTGAATACTCTTGAGAGAGCGCTTTGGTGGCATTATTCAGGGTTTCAAGCACTTTGCCATGCTTTAAATGCTTAAATGGGAGCCGGATCAGGTTCTCAACATGTTTAAAAATGTATCTGAGCTGGAGAGATTGCTTTAACTTTCATGGCGAAGAATTGGGATAGATAACAAGAGCAATTACATGTTCCAAGAGTCAGAACTAGGTGTTTTGACATTGTTTCTTCTGTAATTTTATTTAATAGTCCATTGCCCCTCAGTTAATAGCTTTCTCCTTGATTAGCCTGTATAAATCAAAACTTCACAGCTTTTTCCCTGACATGCCATATATTCTGAATTGAGGGTAATGAATCGTGCTGTTGGTTGATGTACTCTGCCCCCTGTTTAGAAAAAGTCCTGCATCAAGGAAATGCTTTGGCTTTCAAATTGAGTTGTCAGTATACTGTCAACATTTAGAGGAGGAAAATGCTGAGGATCCTAATAATGTGCAGCCAGGGATTATGTAGCGCTGAGCAGAATATGAAGCTGCAGAGGCTCAGCCTGTGCTGTCGGCCTTCTGGGTGTCTTGGCTAACACGTGCAACTTCCTTGCTGTGCTCTGCATTTGCTGCCTTTCTGCCCCAAATCCTCTGCCCATGCTGCCTTGTTTGTCAGCGGTGCAGGCAGCAGCTCCCACCCCAAAGAGGTGGCCACAGTAGCCTGTGAGCTATGAGGGCTGCTCTTGACCTGCACCAGGAGGGAACCTATTGCACCTCCCAAACTAGTGCTGTTCGAAATGCTGAGACTTGTGACTTTTCATTGGAGCTGCTGTTTTTCCCAAGGTGGAATGATTGCAGTTCAGGCTCCAAACTCGAGCAGCAAGGAGAGAAGTGCTAGTTCCACTCCTGGACTTGGTTACTACTTATCAAGCCAAACTGCTCCTCTAAGAGAAGCACTATTTTCCTTGGCCGCTAGATGCAGCTCATGCTGCATTGCAGTCTGGTTTGGCATAATTTGGTGGTTTGGTTGGGTTTTTTCTAGGCCTTGCTGTTAAAAGTTACTTCCCTTGTTTCTGTGTGTGTGTTTGGGGGGACTTTGAATCTTTATCTCAACCTTCCTGTTTCACTGCCAAGTCTATCCTCCCCAGATCTCTTCCCTTCTGCATAAACTGTATCTGTTTTGAATGCCAAACCATCACTCCTGTCTCCATGTGGAAATACATTCAGCTGTGATGCTTTCATGGCCCTCTTGGAGCTAATGGGGAGGGAAGAGATCAGGTGAGTGAATGAGGAGTGCACTGATTTTCAGCCTCAAGCTGAGTACAAAATTTTACACTGAGCTTTCCACTCCCTGCAATTTCATTTTCCCAAATAGTTTTGTTTGCTGCAGGTGTTGCATGTCAGTGCTGCCTCTCCACTGAGAGGCATCCAGGGGATGGAGCCTCCAGCTCCCATCTCCAAAGGGAGGGAAACCTCAGTGTAGGGCCTGGGAGCATGTGAAGGGGATGGGTTAAGAGCTCTGCTCTGGTTTTAAGTGCCACCCTGCCTAACACAGCAGGGTGAGAGCAAGTGTCCTCAGAGAAACAGGGAGTCCATGGCCAGCAGCTGCAGCAGTCACAGCTGTGATTAAAGGCTGTTTGAAGCTGGCTAAGAGGAGCTGGAGGAGAGCAGGAATCAGGCTGCTGCTGCAAAAAATCAGGATCACTGAAAGCTGGGGCTGGGTGTCACAAAGGCAAAAGGGCCAAGGAACCAAAGGAGTGAAGCTGCGGTGGTCCCTTCCCTTCTAATAGTTTCTGAGCTCAGGATTCATGTGTGGTGCAGGGGTAGCAGTGCTGCTGAAAGTCTGGCCGAAGCTGTGAAATGCCAGCTTTGCCTGGGCTGATTTCTGTGGGAATGCAGGGGCTGTGGTGAGGGAGGAAGGTCATTTTCCCCCCTCACCTGCCCTAGCACTGCCTCTGAGCAGGTTCCTCAAAGTTACGTAAAATATTCCCTATTATCATCTGCTTAAATGTGGTTTTCTGCTTGAGGATGTTCTTTGCTTCTCCCTCTTGGTCTGGGTGCTTGTTCCTTCCACTTCACCTTCTGCTTGGCCCAGGGGTGTGGGAGGAGAAGCAACAGCCTGCGGAGCTCTGTTCTTTCCCCTTGTGTGTTTGAGCCCAGCTTGCCTCACTTGCTGGCTTTTTAGCTAATGGTACCTTCATGGAAGTCACCCTAGTACCCCTGGGTGCTGGATGGGTGCCAGCCCTGGCCACTGTTGAGGCTGGATCAGCTCTGACTGTTCTGGGATGTGGGACCTGATACCTGAGATGTTACAGTGGGATCAATTCCAGCTTAGTAAATACTATTTTCTTGCGCAATGAGCTTGTTTGCAATGATACTTTTGTAGCTGTGACATATAAGCAGCCAGGGTGCTAGAAATTACTGGCAGTGGCTGGGGGCACTTGCGGAGTGCAGTTGGGGAGGAAGATCTACAGGCCTGGTGACTTTATTTTTCTTTGAAGGCAGTTCCTATTAAGCAGTTACCTCCTGGGAGAAGCAGCAAGGTAGCTGCGCTATTACTCCTGGTGTGGTTTATATTTTTTATTTTTTAGGAAATCTGAAATAATTTCTTCATAATGCAGCAGATGAGATGGCTCAGGCCTGCTGTGAAAGAAGCAGAAAGTAATGCTCAGTTTGTAATATTTCTTTGAGCTTCTGCTTTTGCACTGAAAAATGGGCTTCCTCCCATTAAAATGCTTTTAAATGACAAATCCACAGATGTTCTCTCTGGCTTGCTTGAATGTTGTATACTCAAATTGACAGCTGTGATGGCTGTGGGCTGGCAAGCATCTTCCTACCTTCCTAGGGGCATGGGGATGGTGGGGCAGCTCCTTGGGGCCTCCCTTGAGCTGTCTGTCAAGCTCTCCTTTCCATCGTAGATGGGGCTGAACCAAGGGAAAAAAGCTTTTTTTGAGAAGGAGAGGGCAAATATGTCTTCCAGTGTTACCCATCTGGAGGGGCTTCCCCATCCAGACCTGCAGGAGTGTGAGCAGCAAAAGCCCCTGGCTTTTGGGGAGCTGAGCTTCAGGGCTGGGGACAGCAAATAACTGGGGAAGTGGCTGCAGCTGTATTGGTTGTCCTGAGCACACTGGATCAAACTGCTTCCATTGCAGTGGGGGAAGTGGAGCCTGGCTTTCGGGATCCAGTGGTGCTGGTTTGTGCAGGTGCCACCAGTCCCTCCTGGCAGAGCTGGGTCCCAGCCTGGCACCCAGGCTGTCAGTTCAGGGCTGTCCTGCCTCTCTTCCCTAACAAGAGTTTGATTGGTTTCATTTCCCATTGAGGAAAAATACAGCAGAAAAATAGAAGCAGATGTTTTTAGACAATGTATAGGGCTCCTGGAGCTTCAAAGAGCTTTTTGATTGCATAGGCTTTAAAAAAACATATAAGAGCCTTTCGCTGTATTTTCACTAGGGCAAAACCCTCTTTGAAATTTCTATGAGAAGAGATTGTCAGACAGCCAACATGGGGAAAGCCTTATTGCTCACAAACCACACTTAAAATCCTTTTCCCTATTTCTTTTTTTCATGTGCTGCCTTGGAGGCATGTTCAGTTCCAGGGCAAAGCAAGGAGGGCTGGCAGAGGGCTTGCTCCCCACCATGGGTCAGGCAGTGCTAAGCTCTGCCTGGTGCCTGCTGGAAGCCACACTGCTCCCTCTCGGCTGAATCTGGCAGAGAAATTGCAGCTCTGCCAGGTACTGCATCTTGGTGCTTCAATCTGTTCTTCTTTAACCATCTCCTGCAGACCCACAGAACATTATGGTGACCAGGGGAAGTCCACATTCCTCTGGGTGTGAGTGCAGTTTTCATCCTAAATGCAATTGCTGGTACAGCTCCATTTTGGAGAGGTGGTTTTGTCTCTGTAAGAGCTAGAGGACTGTTACTACTGCAGGGAGAAGATGAAGACATGTATTTTGCTGCATGCTGAAGAAGTCCAGAAAGTTTTTCAGGTTTGTGTTTGGAAAAATCCCCTTTTCTGACCATTTTGAGAACTTTTCTCTTACCTATATGGGGATCTGAAACAGCTTTGAATGGCAGAGGGCAGGCATAGGGTTGCCAAGTAAAAGCCTCATCACCTTACCTGAGCAGAGATGCACAACTGTATGGAAATCCTTTCATCAACCTTGGATCACTGTCCCTTCTGCACAAATCCCACCTGCAGCTCTAAACATCCTGCATGTTGCAGGGGCCTTCCCAGAAGTTGCTTTTAAATGCCTGGCTTGTTCTTCCTGTGCCTGATAAGGAGGAAACACTTCTACTTTGGTTGCTTTATGCTTCTACTTCTTGCAAAGATTTCTCTAGGAAATGGTACTTTTTGCAAAGCTACCTTCTGAGTGAATTTTATTCTTTAAGAATGGAAATTCTGTCAAAGCTGAGTATCTTTTTCTTTTCTAGAAGCTTTGGACCATGCTCTCTGCCTTCTTGGAAGGCTCCTGGAAAGGATGCTGTGAACCTGGCCTAGTGCCTGGTGTGGTAGATGCCACCACTGTGCCTGTGTTTGCCATCTCTGGCATGGGGATAATGCTAACATGCCTGTTTCCTTACCCAGGCTTGGGGCCCTGTAATGAGCCCTACATCAACAGACATACCAGCAGAGGAAAACACAAGTCACTCTTTAAATTGCTCTCTGCTGGCCACCCTCCTTTTTCATCATTTTTACCACACTTCATCTCCCAGCACCTGGTGTGAGAGAAGCCTTTCCTGGGCACAGATCATGTCCCTGGGCAGCCCCCATGCAGCCAAGTCTCACTGGGCAGCCACTGCTCTGGAGAGTGGTGTAGGACAAGGAAAGGGAAGCTGCTCTGCTCAGGCCATGCTCCTTTTGAAGGATATTCCAGCCCCAGAGCATCACTTCTCTGTAATCCCTGCTGAAAGCTTGGTGTCCCTAATAAGCCAGCTGGAGCATTGGGGTTGAAAAGTTCAGGTCCAGGACAGCCTTTCTCCCCATGGCCACCTCAGCAGCATGAGACACCAGTGACCTGAGTCCAAAAAGCTGCTTTTCCACCTGCTCTGGCTCTCCCAGGTACTTATTGATCCCGGGGGAAGGGGCTGCCTCTGGCCCAGGGGCCCCCCAGATGGTTTGCATGCTGTGGGGCTGGCATGTGGCAGGGTTGAGCTTGGCCATTCACCCTTTTCTCAGCATCATTAATTTTTGTGTTCTGTTTGTGCATCCCATGCAGAGTGCATGGGAGCTGGCTGGTCAGGCAGGCTGGCTTTTACCCTGGAGTAAGGTTTGAGTTTGCCTCAGGCCATGGGAGCCTGTCCTGGGGAGCTTCACACACATGTTAGGTTCAGGGAGTTATTCCTCTATCTCTCTGTTGCCATAGGCAGGAAAATGGACAGAGATCTGACCTGCAGCAAGACTAGGGCTCTCAAAAGCACCCCTGTTTATAGAAGTCATGCTATTCTGCAGGCAGCTAAAGGCAGATACTGTATAAATTCTCCCGTATGTGTTTCAGGGCTTTCCCTGCCCCTTCACGGAGTCATCTGACACAGCTCTCCCACAGCACTGGGGGTCCAGTGAGACTGCAAGCCTTCAACAGCAGATTGCAGCAAAAGTGATAGTTTGGAGGTTTTTCACTCTCAGCACAACTTCTCACAAGCATAGCTTTTAATTTGATTTCTTTTTGGCTTGTTTCCTCCTGTGATGTACACACATCTTGTAAGCAATGAGGAATTTGGATGTCAATTCTCATTTCCCCTCAGCCATCCTGATCCAAGTCCTGGTTATCCTTTTTCCCTCAATATGGAGAAACAGAACAGTGTGTTTGGGGCCAGCTGTGAAGCTCTCAGCCAAAAGCTGACTAGGAAATATCTTGGGATGAACACCAGGTGCTATGTACTGTCTCATACCCCATGGCCAGCACGTGCACCAGCAGATGATTTTGGGTGCCCAGGAAAAAAGCAGCAAGCTGCATTAGCTGCCCTTTCATCACTTTTTTGTTGCATTCCTGGGGAAGCACTGCCAGCCAGTAAACTCATCCTGTCCCTTCCTCCTAAAGAGGAAGGCTTGCTGGACCAGGGCTGGTCCCCATGTTGTGGATACATCCTTGTCTTTGTCTGTGAGCTAGCGCTGTGTCCCCTTCAGCGCAGTGTGCTGCTGTGCTTTATAGCTGGCCAGTCTGAAACCATGGCGTGGCTATTTACTGCTTCCCTCCCTAAGTGCCCTCTCTCTTTTGCCTCCCAGCAGCTGCCTGCATGCTATGTGTTTTGCAGCTGGAGGAAGCTGGTAGGCAGCTGCCTGTACCTGTGCAAAGCCAGCCCTGGCTGCAGGGGGTGGTTTGCTGAGGGCAGAGGATGGAGGACCCGAGGCGAACCATCACTGAAGATGGCAGATGAGCTCTGCGGTGCTAGTCTGGCCTGGACGAGCTCACACTGCTGAGCATGGGGATTACTCCTAGTCCTGCATGAAACACTGCAAAGAAAACTGAATCCATGTCAGATGTGAAGTTAAAAGTCCCAGAAACCTATTAGCAGCTCTTAGGACATGACCACAGTCCTTTCTGGGTGTGCCCCTTGGAGACCTCCCTTGCCCAGAGCTGCTCCTGGGCTGTGCTTTTACTGCAGCCCCTTCTGGCATGCCTGAGTGAGCTGGGCTGGTGTTTCTCAGCCACATGATTTTATGTTTTGGGGTTACAGTGAATTAAGTAGCCTCAGCTCCCAGGAGTGTCATTCTAGTTCCGTGTTTATCCTGGCTGTGTTTTGGCAGGTCCAGGGGGGCTCCGCAAGCAGGACGGGAGGCACGGAGCAGCCGGGCTGAGCACCGTGGCCGGGTGCTTGTGCCACGCACATGCCTGGCTTTGCCTGCCACCAGGAGCAAGTCATGCCCAGAAAAAACATTCTCCATAAGAGCTCTCCAAAACCACAAGGGATATACAAGGAAATATATTAATAGTGACTAAGTGCTGGTACAGGGAGTCCACAAGGTGATTAAAAATATTCTATCTTGCTTAATAATCTGGAAAAAAAAAAAGGCATATTCTCAGGGACTGCAGAGAGTTTAATATCTGGCTGATGATGCTAATTTAATTATGTGCCAGCAGGTGGTGCCCAAGTAGAAAAAGGAGACAATTTAATACAGTATTCTCATCCCATGTTTCATGCCCTGCTTGAGTCGTGCTCCAGCCGTTCGGACAACATTTAGCAACTCAGTATTGGCATTTTCTTCTTTTCTGTCTCATCCCATCTCCTCAGGCAGCCCCCAAATCCTCATGGCTTGTGAGAAGGCTGGGAAATACCAGTCAACACCAAGGAAAACAGTTTTTACGTGCACACCCAGTCCCACCTCAGTTGAAACCATGGGAGGGGACAGGCCAGTCCAAATGAGTGTCTCATGGTTGGTTGGCTGCAGTTTTTCCCAGCTGTGATCACTGCTTCTAGAGATGTATACCAAAGATGTGGAAAATAATGAGCTTGGGCCCTGTTGAATGTTTTATGCAGGAGAGAGAAGTGGTTTCTCTTGGCCTCCTTTTAAAAATACAAGGAAAGGGATTTTGTGTCATCCGCTTTCTCCTGCAAAAAAAAGACATGAACCTACTCAGCTGGTTCCTACTAACAGCACATACTAAGCAGATGCAAAAATATCAGGTTTATGTATTCTGTAAGCTCTGGCAAGTTGCTGATCTGAGTGGTTTTTTGCAGGTGCTAAAACACAGAACACAGGCACTGCCTCTGCAGGGCTTGCAAGCTCTTTAAAGGAATCTCCAAACCCCTGCATTTTCTTAACTTCAGCGAAAAATGAGAGCGATTTCTCCCTGGATTAGGGCAGGAAACCTGTAAAGGGCACTTTCACGATCCCGTTTCCCTGCACTGAATATAGGGATTGAAGCTCTGCCGCTTTGCTGCGGCTGCACTGGCCTGTGCGATCCGAAGAAGCTCGCACTCAGCCCTGCCTGGGCAATGGGAAAAGCAGGAGGATACCCAGGCAGCACCAAGCACCTCCCAGCTGAAAATCAGCTTTGTTAAAATGTAAGCAAGCCGGCCGCGCAGCGGGAGGCAGCTGTGGTCTTGTTACTCCTGAAAACGAAGGCCAAGGTAATGCCTAGGAGCAACTTTTTCCTCTGATCAATGAGGGTAAAGGGCCCGAGCCCCCTGGGAGCTCTCTCTGCTGCAGGAGATTTTCTGCCGGTTGGAAAGCAGAGTCTCTCCTCTCCCTCCTCTTGTTGAAATTCCTGACACGAGCAGACAAGCCTGATTAGAGCCAGTATATACTGGTCCTCTAGGAGCAGAGCAGACAGGGAAGACTGTCAGGGAAGAGATTGCTTCCACTGGTAATTTATGCAGTTATTCTGCTTTTTTTTCCCCCTATGGAGAACATTAAACACTTCTGCTAGAGAGGAGATGAGCCACTTCAACCATCTGCAGAAATCACCGAACACAGATCACTCGGAGGCCTTAGAGCAGGTTGGCCCTTCGCTGGCAGTGGCACTACCTGCATATTAGCCACGTTTAGCTCGTTGGAGTGGGGACACCAGTCCTTTCATCCTCTAGAGAGCTGAATAATATAAAAACCAGAACATCACAGGGTCCAGATTCACATCCTGGGGAGAAGGTAAAAAGACAAGGGTATTAAATTATGAGCTTTTTTGTTTTACTCCTTGGTAAGCTGTTTTTCTGATCCTTGCTGAAAATGCACAGTGCTCTCATGGATCAAGCCTGGTTCCTGTCAGTGCTGCAGATGGTTATGCTGCTTCTCGCGCTATATTAATGCTGACAGCCATGTATCACTGAGAGCCTTGCAGGAAAGATCCCACGTGTTGTGTGTTTGCACTGGGGAACCAGTGCAGGAACAGCAGCGAAAGCACATGGAGGGCTCGTAGGCAATGGTTCATGCTGCTTTCCTGGCAGGCATAGACACACAGATACCAAGCACATAGTTTCAGAGCTCGGTGGTGAGCTTCAGCTTACGCCATGGTGTGCTGTGAGCCTCACCCAGACCCCAGGTGCTCCCATGCTCCCATACCGGACAAGCCCAAATGTAGTCCCAGGCATCCTCTCAAATGCCAAGCGGGCAGTGGCTAAGTGTTACAGAAAGGCAGAGTGGTTGGGTGGCCCCAGAGAGTACCAAACAAGGACATAAAGTACATCTCTGGCACGGGGAGATCCTTTGTTTCATGCCCAGCCTCTTACAACCCATTGCAGCTTGACCCTCCCCAGCTGGTCCTTACCTTTCCCAGCCTTACGCTGCACACCTGGTTATTAGATCAGATCTCGTCCTGTCCCTGCCATTGATCTGCTGTCAGTCCAGGATGTGGCGCATGTGCCCCTATGTCGGATGGCCCCATGCGCATGGTGCCCAGCAGGGAAGGGGACATCCATCAGGTGTTCATCTTCAGATCCCCTCTCAGACACCATTGCTCGCGGTGGCAATACACAGGCAATACCTCCACAGAGGTAATTTAATTGTGTCTCAGAAGGAACCCTTTCCACTCCGTTATTTCCCATAGAAACAGAGGCCAAGTGTTACTGCACAAGTCAAGACAACCGCACAGTGTGTTCGGCTTATCTAGGAGATAACATTTTATCAACATGCCAAGAGCTACAACTAATGAGGCACAGAACAGAGGAAGCCAAGTGTAGTAACTGGTACGTACCATCTTTCCAAACACTGATAGCAGTCCCTTGCAGGGAGGAGCACACAAAGGACTAATGAGTAAATAGACAGGAGCCAGCAGCATCCCTAGACATTTGGTCTATTCTTAACAGACCCTACAAATTGCTGTTGTACAGTCAGCAAGAGCTTACATGGCATCTCAGTCACCTGCTTTCATTTTTACATAAAACTTAAGGTTTTCTGAGCAATCAAAGACTGGACCTTGAGGGTCCGCAGTCCCAAAGAGAGCTGCTGGTGGGGCCATGAGCAGGTTTCTGCTGTCAGCCTGTGTCCTTTTCTTCTCAACCTTTCCTTGGTCCTGCCAAGGGGTGCCAGCACATCCCTTTGTTTGTGGAAATATTAGGGACAGCACGAATGGCCAAAGCATTCAGACGGAGCCAAATCAGTCACTGATACAGGGGGATTAACACACCCCAGGACACCCCGCTTGCTTTTGAGAGCAGGCATACAGCAAAAGCCTTGACATACTCTGGGAAACTGCTGCTCACTTCAGCCTTTTCTCCCAGGGCTCCTCAGGAGGGGTAGGGGTTTCCCGAGGGAAGGAAGGGAGCTCCAGGGAGGAGCAGGGGTTACCCGTGGGGCTTGGAAGTACCGGCAAGTGGAAAACCTCAGCCCAAGAGCAATGTGTCCTTGTTAGGCAAGAGGGAAACATCTGTTTCTGTAGGAGACTCCGCTCTTGCCAAGAGCAGGAGGCTCAAGCAAGAGGGAAGAAGGTGTTATCTGGGCAGAGAACTAAAATCCCTTTTATAATGCATGCCTGCTGGAGAATAGGCTTAAGGTTTAAACATAAGACGGCAGAGCCAAGTCAGGGAAGAACCTGCTCTGTCACACCAATAAATTTCTAGGTGGGTGTTTGACTCCTTAAAGCTCCTGTTTTTTTTTGTTGGTGATGTTATCTTAGAAGAAAAGAAGAGCCTGATCACCCAGCTATGGCTCCTTTTTTTGTTTTTCTGGTTAAGAAAGAAATTATTTGTATTTATTACCATTGACTAAATGCTCTACTTCATTACTGGCTGCCATCTCTCACAAAGAAATAAAGCTGAACATTAGCCATAATTTAGCAAACTGCTGCAAATCGCAGTGCTGAGGGCAATTAAGCCACACAGAGCAGCCAGTGCCTTCACCACCCCCTCCTGCAGCAGGGCTAGGCCTGGTGTTAGGTGCCGAATCTCTTCCCAGCCTCGTAGGGCCGGGAATCAACGCAGTCCACGCTCCCCGTGTCTGCTCTGTGGAGAGGTTTAGCTCCAACTTGAAAGCAAATTCGGCTGTGAAAGGAGAGCTGTATATCTTTTCAAGGCACATTTTACCTTGTCAGTGACTGTAGCATTAACGTTGGCAGCTCCCCAAGCCCTCTCGCCTTTCCAATTTAAATAAAACCAGAACAACAGCGACGCTGGAACGAAAGGCTGCTGCTGTCAGTCTCCCTGGATCGCACGCTTCTGTCAAGGGTCAGGTAACCATGCCGGTCAAATCACAACCCTCCTCCATCCCAAGGCCTCAGGTCACATTTTTGGAAAAATCCAAGCAAATGTTTGCACAATCCATCACACCTGGACTCGGACTTTTTGTAAGGAATATATTTTGTATTAATATAACACATTTTCAGGGACTTCTTGCCCTCAGGAATTCTTGTTGAGGCCAAGAATATATTGAGGATTTTAAAAAAAGAGACAGCTATACCCATAGGAAGGATATGCAGAAGAATAGTCAGCACACACAGGACTGCAGACTTCCAGAAAGGATATAAACTCAGTCAAACATTAATAAACAATAAGCTGCTTTCAGTCTTTGCTTTCTTTCCTACCATGCCTGCTGATAGGAGGTAAAGGCTTTCATTCAGAGAATTGGGACAGATGGTTATTGCTCCTAAAAAGGAAGAAGGAACACCAGTTTCTGGTAGAAATTCAGATAATGTCAGAAACATTTGCAGACAAAATTTACCCTGCTGAAAGTAATAGAAGTTTTGCCTTAGATACAGCAGAAATCACAGAATCAGAGAGTGGCTGAGGCTGGGAGGCAGCTCTGGAGATTGCCTCGAGCCTGCTCAAAGCAGGTGGCCCAGGACTCTGTCCTGTTGGGCTTTGAACATCTGCAAGGATGAAGACGCCGCAACCTCTCTGGGCAACCTGTTTCTGTGTTCAACCACCCTCACAATAAGAAAGTTGTTTCTTATGTTTAAGTGGAATTTCCTGTATTTCAGTTCGTGCCCATTGCTTCTTGTTCTTCCACTGGGAACCACTGAGAAGACTCTTGTTGTGTCTTCTCTACATCCTCCATCAGATATTTGTACACACTGGTAGGATCCCCCAGAGCCTCCTCTTCTCAGGCTGAGCAGTCCCAGCTCTCCCAGACCCTTCATCATATTTGTGGCCCTTCACTGGACTCACTCCAGCATGTCCATGTCGCTCCTGTACTGGGGAGCCCAGCGCTGGACCCAGCCCTCCAGATGTGCCTCACCAGTGTGAGCAGAGGGATGGGAGCACCTCCCTTGATGGGCTAGCAATGCTAAGGCAGTCCAGGAGACTGGTGGCCTTCTTTGGGGCACACTGCTGGCCTGTGTTCAACTTGAAGTCCACCAGGACCCCCAGGATCTTCTTTCCAGAGATGCTTTCCAGCCAGTCAGCACCCAGCCTGTCCTGGTGCCTGGGGTTATTCCTCCCCAAGCATGGAACTTTGCATTTGTTGGCCCATTTTTCCAGCCTGCCAAGGTCTCTCTGAAGGGCAGCACGACCATCTGGAGTACTACCACTCCTCCCG
Source organism: Gorsachius magnificus (assembly GCA_034008185.1). Lineage (NCBI taxonomy): Eukaryota > Metazoa > Chordata > Aves > Pelecaniformes > Ardeidae > Gorsachius > Gorsachius magnificus. Next base: position 7,443,640 of record CM067090.1, read on the forward strand.
GTTTTGTATTGACTGTGAAACGTCTGTCCCCTCTCTTCCCTGAAGCTCCCAGCCTCCCTCATTTTTCATCAAGGGGGGACATTCTTCATGTGGCTGCAATTGGAAGAGGCTTTCAGCACACCATTTCTCAGGTGCTGCAGAACTTGTTCCTCCCACGAACTCATCAGTGTTCCCACATTTCATGACCCCAGATCCTCTGAGCTCTGACGTACCTGGCTGACAGAAAGAGAAAACAAGGAAATGAAAAAGTGCGAGGGCTGTGTAAGCAGAGAGGGAATTTGGAGAGTACCGCTAATTAAGTTATTGGTGAACAAAGCCAAACACCTTTACAAAATGAAAAGATCATCTGTGAAGCTGGCACTGAATCCGGCTTCTAAAATTAGTCCAGAGAGGAAAGACTGATAGATAAAACACCAGCCAAGGGAAAGCCATTAATTGCCAGGACAGGAGGCTGCTTTCTCTGCACTGCGAGCTCTAACTGTGGGAGGACAGTGTGTGAGACAGGAGGACCTGGATTAAGGGTATCAGGGATGATGCGAACCACCATCCTTGAACTGAGATCCCAGGAGAACCAAAAGACCTGGAGGTGAATGAATAGTAACAAAAGGTCTTTCAGCCTGCTGGGCCACTTAACTGCTTTGATGAGGCTTAGGAAAACCAAGGACGCTTGCAATGAAGATTAAAGATGCAGCCATGGAAGATGAGCTCTTTTGCACAGCATTCAGCCAAGTACCTTCTTCGACCATGATTCCCAAAACCTGGCCATGAGATAAACTCAAGCTTCTCTTCTAGGATTTGCCAATGCAGCTGATTCCAGTACAAGCAACACAGGTAAGGAGCACAAGATTCGTGACTTACACAAGGCTCACAAGGGAAATGGATGGGCTGCTGTCATCTTCTACTAATTTATTATTATTTTGCTCAGCCTGGAAAGAGGGAGAAGAGCTGATTATTCACTGCTCTGACCCTGCATGGGCCCATTTGCCACCAGGCTCAGCATTAATTCCGGTTTCTGGGAGCAGCAGTAGACTTGTATCTAACCATTCATTAGGGGTAAGATGTGTTTGTCCTGTGTTTTCCCCAGATGCCACTGAAGTTTTGGGCTATACAAATGAACCTGAGATAAAGCTTGTTGCTGGCCTGCTCTTCACAAGGAAACCATGCTGAAGGGACCAACATCAGCAGTACCAGGCGGGTGGAGTAGAGTCACAGCCTCTCCTTGTAGCTCCTGGCCAGGGCAACCAAAACTGAGCTGCTTCTTCCCTCAGGCAGGGTATGTCAGCAGTGAGTGAATGCTGAGCTACCGGCAGGTCCGTGCCTTAGTCATGCTGTGGGAGGGCTCAGCAATACCTGTTCTTCAGGATGAAGAGTGAGATTGCAAGCCAGGTCAGTGAATACTTCCATTTACAGTAACCGAAGGATGAAACCTATATAACAACCTTCCTACAGGTCATTAACTGAAGATAAATGCCATGCAATTATGAATATATCTGATATTTATTATAATGGCACTGATCGTAATGAATTAAGTCAGTGTTTAGGTGAGTTATTTCCATAGGTAATTTAGTGAAGTTAAATTTTCCTTTACCAAATCTGTCTTAGAGCCCATAACTTTATCTTTAATGCATGATGTATCACTTAATGACAGCTTTTGGCTGTGCATTAGTGAACTCCAGTTGATAAATATTTCTTCCAGATAATTTTCCTAGTAAAGGAAATACAGCATTTGTATGCAATTTCAGGCCACGTCTTGAAAGAGGGTCTGAGAGTGAGAGTATGTGTGTATATTTATCTGTGGAGGAGGTGAAGGTGAATATTTGCAGAGCCTTCAGAGACATTCCCCCAGCAATGCCTCTGCTTGCACATGGTCAAGGCCCAGTGGATTAAAAACTATGGCTGTGTAATTGGGCTGAAGATAATTCTCCATCAATGTCAGTGGTAGTGGTGCTTATACGCTCTTTTCTGAAACATAACCACCACAGAGCGAAACCCCAAGGATGATCTTACGTCTAACAGAGTTTAGGAGAAGCTGAGAGAAGGACAGGGTTGTGTGACCTTCAGAAAACAGAATTAGTTCAAGATTAGTAACCTTATCCACAGCTATCTTCAGCGTAATTAAACTGTGATCAAAAGGGACATCAAGAATTGATCGAATACTTAAAGTACATCGTTGAAAAAAATGACCTCTCTTGCTGACTACTGAACTTTGGTGAGACAGGCCACAAACACCAGCTAGGAGCTAGCTATGCTATGGAATTGAAAATTAAAACATAAAACTGAGAGTCTTCAAAGAATAATGAAGAGGACATTTGGGATGCACAAGCGCACGATAGGTGCAGAGCAAGGGCTTCAAAAGTCCTTGGAGGGCCTTTCTTGGGCCACATAGAGAAGAAAAGACACTTTTTTCTGTCTCCTGCACACCAATATTTAAGAATACTGATTTGGTTGAACATTTTCTAATGCACTTCAATTTCTTTCCTATCAAAAAAGAAATTCAGTATAAAAGGACTGCTCAGCTGCAAAAGTCTTCTTACAAAGAGATTTAAAATTTAATCTTTTTCGAGGGAAAAAAATAAGCTTTTTGGCCTCTGAAGTTACTTTCTAAATCAGAGTGCTGGACCTCCAAATGAAGCTACTAGAGCAAAGATTTGTACTTGCTGCTGAGCAGCAAATGCCAGCAAGGTAATGCATTTTGTTAGGCCCTGATGACAAGAACAATCTATTAGGAAAGCTGGGAAGGTCAAATGTGACATAATGAAACCTCCCAGCATGTCATCTTTTTGCAGCCATAATGCTTCTTTCTGCTTCTGTGCCAGGGATCAGACACGCGGTGGTGTGCCCGGCGGGGACGGTGCTTGTGTAATGTATTCGGAGATGGTGTCGGCCGATCTCGACTCCACAGGGAACGGCAAGTCCCCTTTCCGTAGCGTCTAATGAATAATAGATATGATGAAAAACGTGTTTCAAAAATTGATCGTGACCATGCTCTGCACTTCGGGGTGGCCAGCCCAGAGGTCAGGTTCAGCGGCTTTACCTGTTTGTTTGACTGCCAGCAAGGTGTTCTCTGATGCTCTCTGCCCCGGGCAGGTGGGATGCTGCAGATGAATTTTGTGCCTCTGAGCTGCTCCTCTTGGGCTTTTCAAGATATCTCGAACCTTTTGCAAAAGGGAGTTACAGTGTCTTGCCATTAATTTGTGTAAGTTCATACAAAGCTGATTCCATAACACCTTTATGGAATCATACTAGTCTTACACAGAAAGCTTATTTCATTAAAAACCCTACATGGGCAATGCCACAAAGATCTTCTACATGGCTTGAGTTCCGCTTTGACTCTTCTGCAGAACCATGGTCTCAGTACAGCCCCAACCGTGGCTGAGTTATAGGCTCAGCAACAAGGGAACACATTGCGGTGTAGCCACACTTTTGGTATGGAGTCAGACCTAGTTTGTCGCTGCAGTGATGAACCTGCATTAGCTGTGCTGTTTATTGGAGCTGCGTATCCAAACCAGATTATACTTCGATATGAGAGACCACCAGTCACTGTGGCAGTGGTCTGCACTGCTTCTTTGCAAAACGGTTCACAAATGATTTCTCTACAAAAATCTCCCTACCTTCTTACCTGAAACCTTCTCTCTGAAATGAGCATGTTGGTTCCTACACAGTGGCCCACCATTGTGATCAGGTTCTTGCTAGGAGTCCTGCTCGGCTTTGGATGTAAAAATTAGGATGACTGGACGGCAAAACAAATGAACAGTTTTCAACAGTGTAAAACATTTTGAGTTTGCTGCCTGCCGGAGCTCAGCATGTTTAATTAAGGTGCGTGAGCTTGAAGCAGGCTAATCTTTGCTGAGGCTAACTTTTGCTGGTTTATTAGATAATACAGTAGAAGACAGATTGAGACTCCTTTTTTCCCGTTTTCTTTTCCTTGTCACCAGCAGTAGGGGGGGAGATAAAAATCCCTTCACATGAAATCATCTTAATGAAGGACCAGAGTCAGTACAATTAACCGGAGGCACAGCTGTACACCGCGCTGTGCACACCCAGGTCCCACTCTCCATTTTCCTGGCAAGGATATTTCCAGAATGACTGCTTGGGCTAAAGTTCATAATTAAAGCTGTAAATCTTGGCTCACTGCTAAATTTGCCTGCACGCAGAGAGAGAGTAGGAGGGAAAAGCAGGAGAGTCTTTCTCCCTCCCGGGAAGCCTTGTTTACTAGTATTTTGTAGGTTTTCTTAGGCTGCTGGCACTTATCAAGCTTGCAAAGAGACAGGTACTGAGAGCACCCCTATGTTGAGATTTTTTGGGACCTGACAACCCTCAGCATTTTCCTTTTTGCAGCAGAGCCCTGCAATACAGAAATATCGATGGAGCCAGATGTCTCCATGCAGGGCTCCCACGCCGGCAGCGAGATCTGGGGGTTGATCAGGGACATCCTGTTGCCATGAAGCACAGACGAAAGCTTCAAAGTGAAACGCTTCACTGTGCGGTGAATCATCCCCTCTTACAGCAGCGCCCGGGGAAGAGCGGGGTAGCAGCGGGTCTCCTAAAAAGCCCTGACCCCTTAGGAGGTCGGGGGACTCTCACGAATGATGGCGGTTTAATTGCAACGAGTAATCTTCTGCCTGTCATTAATAGCTGTAGTTGCATGTGTTTTCAGCACAAAAGTGGTGAGCAAATCCCTGCTTGCTTAATTCAGCAGCGTGTACTGGGGCGAGACGGAGCCCAGCTCCTGCCAGGGACGGCCCCGCTTGCCCGTCGTGTAAACCAGCGCATCCCCTGTGGCGGGCAGAGCTCTCGCAGCCCTGCAAATCCTCCTCTGGAAGCATCTGGACATGCCCCAGTTGTTGACAAAATGCAGTACCACAGTGAATACCAGCAGCTAGTGTTTACCACATTGGAGGGTATTATGCACTTTCTGATAGACCACCTGAATTGTAGATTTTTTTTCCCCTGAGAAAAAATGGCATATCTGACTTACCAGAAACTATGATCCTCTGCCACATACTTCTGATGGGGTTGCTTGTATGCAAATCCTTCCTTATCGTTTGTCCATAATCTGTCTCAATGTGGCAGAATAAGGTTTTATTAATAATGTTCGTGTGCCCGTGGCACGGGGCTGAGTCACCACTTGCAGTACACAAAGCAAGACAAAGCTGTAGAGCATGTCTATTAATAAACATGATAAATCCGTACCTTTGTGAGTAAAAGGTGCACATCCCTGCTGAAGAGACAGCCCTTTGTTGAAATAGTGATTTATTGCTATTAAAATTGTGTGATTAGCCAAGCTTGGAAAGCAGACCCAGAAAATCTCACGGCTGCCTACTCACATGATGAGTTTCACCAAGCACAGAAATGCAGGAACATTTTATCAAGTCAGAACTTTGAAAGAAAGCATTTAATTCCACAGTCCGTTCCTAATGATGTGGTTGTGGATTTTCAGTCGCAAAATTACTACATGATTTATAATGAAGTTTATATTTGAAATGCTAAAAGATTCACACACACACAAAAAAATGAAGTCAGAAGAAATACTGTGATAAAGCCAGATTATATGGCGTCAATCAGCCATCTGTTGTGCACTGTGGTTTCTAATGAACAAGGTGAAAACTTTGGTAGGCTGTAAAAATAGAGAATTACAACATCCACTCTCCCTGCAGTAAACACTTTAAGCATAGTCAATAGGAAATATATGCTGGAATTACCATGGAGTTCAGTCGTATTGTGACCAAACCTCAACACCCGACAGCCGAGATAGGACATTCAACTGGGAGGCATTATTATTTGTGGATGCACCAAGTAGGGCTCTGTCCTGGAGAGCTGGTGAGTTTTGGAAAGGAAGGGAGAATCCCCTCCGTTAGTGTGAAACCTGTCCTCCTCCAAATAACCAGAGCCCCAAAGCGTGCCAGGTGCTTTCTGCTCATCTTTACGTACATTAGTAAATGAACTTTCATTTGGAGCGGGTCCTTTATGTGACCAACCCATCCTTTGCCGGCTCATTTTATTTATCTCAGATATCTCAATAACAGAATAATGTGAGCCCATCAAACTCCTTGTCTAATTAAAATTCAGTGAAACCTCTTTGGGTGGCTACCTTCACGCTCCTATTTTAAAAGGCTTCAAAGGCAATGTTTTCTTTACTTTTCCTCCTAAAGGATATTTTCCTTGTCACCTGTGCCAACTCAGAAGGAGATGTTGTCTTAGGAAAAAACAGGACACTCACTGACCTGGGGGTCTGCAGGGCTGCTCCTCTCACATCTTCTCACCTGTCTCTCTGGCTGCAGTTGTGCAGGTTTTTCCCCCACTTCTTAAAGACATTATCCCAAAGGTGCTCCCACAATCGCTGATGGGCTCAGCCTTGGCCAGTGGCGGGGCTGTCTTGGAGCCAGCTGGCGTTGGCTCTGTCAGACACAGGGGAGGCTTCCAGCAGCTTCTCACAGAAGCCGCCCCTATATCCCCCAGCTACCCAAACCTTGCCACACAAACCCGATACATTTACAAAGAGCTCAATTTCAAAACAGTTGCTCTTGCTGTGCCTTCTCACCAGAGGTGAGCTCATCATTACGGTTCCTTCTTTTGAGGTGGTCACTGAGACGATTTGGCCTTGGAGGAGTGAGGCCACTGAGGCTTCAGAGGAAGGAACCAGGGCTTGTTGGTTCATAATGAGCAACCCAGGCTTTCGTCTTCTATGGAGGAGCAAGGAGATGCAGTAATTACCTGTATACATGGCCAGACAAGGAGCAGAGGAGAGCTTTTATGCAAAGATGCAGCTTTTTTTACACCAGATGCTCTTTCTCTATGAATATCTGAGGAACCCAAATAGGAATCTCTATGCTGATTACACGAAGATCATCAAGATGCACTGGATGGATGATGTATGAGCTCTTAGAATAAGATGATGATGGGTCTGTGAGCCTGCGTTCATTTGACATGTTGCAAGTCTTGGGGCCAAGGTCAGAGCGTGCAGGCTGAGTCACATTTCATGAACATAACTGATTAAATCCTGCCAGGCAGCCACCAGCCAGAATCCTGCAAGAAGATGGTCCTTGTGCCAACTTCTCTGCTTGAAAGCAGACTGCGAAGCATAAATCTGAATCCACAGCTCTGTGATAGATTCAGCCCATTTCGTAGGGTTCGGCTCCAGCTGCTGGGAGTGCTTGCAGTCACGGGGTGCTGGGCTCGCTATCTGTGCCATTGCCTGAAAAATAACAGACTGTTACTAGTGCAGCCTATGGTATTGCAAAGGCTGGCAGCCCACAGCTCCACAGCATCCGTAAGCTTATGGTGGGAGCCTCATCGCGGCTGGTGAAGGTAGAAATTAAGACTAAGGGGACTGTACTGTCTGTCCGTCCCTCCCCTGCCCCTCCCCAGTACCTGCTGAACCCACTGGCCAGCATCAGCCAAGTTGAGAAGCAGTGAGGAGACCTTAGAGGTGTTAAAGAATTTAGGTCTTGGGCAGAGCTGAGTGACCCGGATTACTGCAAGAGGAGCAACCACAGCAGGAGGCCAGCAATTATCTGCTTAATTTGGCTCAGGCATGAGCAAACGAGCAAGGACTGCTGGCCAGGCAGGGAGCCTGGCACGTCGGCACAACCTCCCCAGCCCAGCCGGCTGGGGGTTAAAAGATGGGGGGAGCTGAGGGTTACCACAACATGGGGGTGCTGGGCAGGGGCTGCATCGGTCCCACTGCTCCTGGGCTGATGTACCCCAGGGCTCAGGTGAGGTCTGTGCCAGCGTACGTGTGACCCATCATGCAACAAGGTAATCTCAAAACTCTGTGCTCAGGGTAACAGCTGAGGAAGGATGCTGTGCTGGAAGAAGGAGAGAGGCAATTGCTGTTTGATCACCGCAATGCCCCAGGCTCTTGTCCTTGCCGTGTGCTTTGGTTTCATCGTCGTTTCTCCTGGTACCCTCCCATGCGGGTGAAATCGGACTGAGGCCATCAAGCAGGGCAGTGTCGCTGTTTGTCTCTCTGCTCTGATCTCTTCTGTCATGCTCCTCGGCAGGCCCTGGGATTTCCCCTTTTCACAGCTCTCAAGATGTATGGCACTAAGAAGTCGAGCCTTACCCCGGGATGTGGTGAGATGGACAGAGGACTCTCCGTTTCTGTCAGTCTGGAAGAGCATCCTCCAAGTGCAACATCCCAGGAACTTCTCACTGCGCTGCCAGTCACTGTTTGGAAAGCCTGCAAGATGTTAGGTTAAAGGCAGATGCCCCAGGAACAGAGAGAGAGGGGAACAATGATATTACTACTTCAAAAGGAGCTGATTCTGCAACTAATTAACTGGTTTTTAGGTGATAGCTGATTTTTCTTTTTTTTAATGTACCCATGAAAGCATTACATTGCAAAGGCCTTGAAAATATATCTGGGGTTCATCAGCTTGGCAGAGAAAGAGGCTGCCCAAGGTGGGGTTTGCTGGGGAGCGCTGTGTGTCACCACCGTGGCACAGAAAAGCAGCAGGGTGCTGGGCCGCTGCGGTCGGTGCTGGCCCTGCACTGCAGCACAGGAAGGGCTTTGGACTTGGATCCATGTGCCCTGAGGTCTGTGGTGGCGTTGTATTTAGCAGCAGAGCACCAGCTCCGTGGCCAGCAAGCAGCTTGTGGCCGGAGGGCACTGTAGGCGCTTGCAGGAAAGCAGAGCTGATTTAGCTGTTTTCTAGTGAGTAGCATCGATTTGGAGACAGAAAATCCCCCCTGAAATCTGGCAATTATCTGGTACGTGGGCCAGGGAGCCAGTTTGCTCTGCAGCAGTGAAGCCCAGAGCAAAGCAGTCTCTGAGCGGCTCTGCGCAGACTTGCAGAGCGGTCTTCCCTGCAGAATAGCAGCACAGGCAGTCTCCCAACCAAAAGCCTTAATGATGGAGCTGGTTTTTTAATGGTCCCCTGCACAGCCATTAGTTCTTAAAGAGGATTTACATTACAGCCAGCTGCTATGAAGATATTTTATTGGTATAGTAAATACAGAGAGAGGAATGGTGGCTTTTAGTCTTCTGGTTGCTTGTGCTTTCCTGCCCTGTAATTCACAACCCTGTGTGCCAGAGGCTAAAATCTATCCCGGTGTATGCTCTGAGGTGTCCCCTTGTTCCCCCCATTTGGCCAGACCAAAACCACCCTTAGGTGCTTCTCTCCTGCTTGCTTCCCAGGTCTCCCGCTCTGGGCAGGTGGCTGGGGGTGGCTGGTGAGAGCAGATGGGCTGCAATGGAAAGTGAAACACGTGAAAGCAGTGAAATCTTGCACAGCGATCTGTTAGATGGGAGCCAGAGGGAGCACGAGAAATGCTGCAGTAACAGGCAGCGGCAATCTTTTCCCGAGTGCCTCTAGAGAGGGCACGTGCAACAGCAGGGCTTAAATTCATGTCTTCTTGCTTCATTTTGCTTCGCAGGTGGGTGAGGGCTCAGCCTTTCCACTGTGTTTACCCACAGTGGACAAGAAGATGCCTTGCTGCCTGGGGATGTACCCAGGCACAACATCCCACAGCAAGCGTGCACCACACGCAGTCCCAGGAGTGCCGCCTGCTAATGTTAAATGACCATGGGGGCACTAACAGCAATGCAGCAGCATATGGGCTTTTCTCCCTGCCCAGCCGCGGTGGCCATCGTTTGGCACCTCAACCAGAAAGCTTGGCCCAGGGTGTTTAGTGATGTGTGATGGAAACAGAAGGAGGGTCCGTAGCTGTTCCCCTTCCCCCATATGCAGAGACTATGGACTGGGATCACTGCGGAGGGTCGGCGCCTGCAGCTCTGAGTGGCACCTGAGGACTTCAGGAATGACCCACAGACGCTGCACAGATGAGGGGAGGCTGAGAGCAGAAGCAGAGCTGCAGAAAAATACCTGCCGTGTCTGTCCACTGAGGTGTGAGCCATTAGAATTACACAGGACGTTGTTTTCCATCTTGCAAGTCATGCCTGAAATCTGGCCTCATAAATGAGCTTGTTTTTATTAGAGGGAACTTGCCTTTACTGGGTTATAAATCTGAATGTGAATGCTAATTTTATTGCCTTGCATCTAGAGGATAGCAGAAACACAAACATTACAATCCAGATAGCACGGCCAAAAGCACAGACACCGCATCCGAGTGTGCTCCTGAGGAATTTCAAGCAGGACACGAGCGCTGCCTCTTCCCTCCCTCCCCGGTCGGCTGCTCCAGAGCTGATGGAGGTGAGCAGGACCTGCCTGGCAGAGCTTGCAGCATAAGTCCAAGTTAAATGGGGATGAAGACTCCTGGGTGGTGTGATCCCATAGTTTAGGTATTTTTTGGAAATTCCTGTAGCACTTGCTTAGGGTCTGGGTTATGGCAATAGCGTGGGTTGTCTCTCGTATTCCTCTCAGCCGCAGCTGCTGCAGCTCCTGGGTTTGGGTGCAGAGCGCCTGCGCACACCCCAGCACTGAGCACCATCCATCCCGCTGCGGGCAACGAGCCCAGCGAGGCTCCAGAGGAGGCTGGTGGCATCTCCGGCACGTTGTTTCCTCATGCACAGATTAAGTTTCTTATCTCCTAAATTATTTGTTTGGAATGCTTTCTTTGGTGCAGAGCTCTGGTGGAGAGGCTTTAGCTATACAAGCAAACAAGAAAATTACGTGATGGCGGGGCACCGTAAATAGCACAGGCCTGCACAGAATGAAAGCTCTTGGAGGTGCCTTGCCTACCTTGCTGAGAGAAGGGATTTCAAATGTAGTAGATTACTCTGTCCCCAGAGCTCAAATTACAGCTGAGTCTACACTAGAAACTCTTCCTGGGAAAGCAATAAGAGTTAAGAGTTTAAATTTTTTGGCCAATGCTTCTTTGCTGGCAAAAGAAACTTTATGCTGGCATAGCTGCATTCACATGACTTTTGCTGGCGTAGAAATGTCATGAAAAAAATGGCATCCCTAAGGAGCATTGCTGTGCTGGCAAAACTTTTATCTATAACTCAGTCCTGGAGATAATTTGTGACTGCAGCTAGAGTCAGTGTATTTTTGCTGGTGTAGCTTATGTCATTTCTTTGAATAAACTAAGCCATCATTTTAGAGTTACCTTGGCAAAGCTTTTCAGTGCAGACAGGACCTATGTGTTGATTAAGAGCAGATACACGGGCGTTAGGAAGGTATTTCTGTGATGAACGCTAAGGACACTGATTAACTCTCCGCTGGCAAGTGTTAAAGCTGGGAAGTGCGCTGACCCTGCTCCCGGGCAGGTACCTCAGCAGATGCCGCAGGTCAAAGGGAGGAACAGAGATGTTCAGCAGCTTTCGTTACTGACCATCGCACCATATGGAAAATGGCTCAGCCATTAAACAGCGTACAGACTTGTAGTTCTTCTCTCTCTTGGTAATTATTTCCAAGGCTGGTTTAAAGAAATAGCTTACTGAAGTGACATTGGTTCTTTCAATATTAATGTGGGGAAAATAGAAAATTGATGAATGAGCTAAGACAGAAATGGCTTTGAGCAAAGGCACGATGTTGTCAAACTCCAAAAGCAGCCTGAGAAGTACGGATATAACCTGGCTGCAGGTTTGTGATGGCCTGATCCTGCTCACTCTGTTCAGGGGAAATATTCCTGTGATTTTCAACGAGATGAAGGTGTCTGAGATGTTATCACCAAGACAGCTTGTTGCTTCTGCATTGTATGTGCTCGTGTTGCTCTCTTGCTAAGTGCCTCTTGCTGGCAGATCTGTGGCAGCTCGTACATAGGGCGCCTGGCTGGCCCACGTGCGCTCGCTGCAATCCCTCATTCCCGGTGGGCTCTGGAGGCACAGCACAGTCACGTGGGAAAGCCTGGATGAGCAAACTAGATCAAAATCTGTTCATCTGATGATTCAAGTGAATTCAGCTACAAATCAGCAAGATGTGGTGCTGCAGTGAGGTTGTAGTTAGCTGGGGTATGTGTCACTCAGCTCTTCTAAAGGTTTGATTCTCTTTCTGGCATTATAATAGGGCACACTTGCATGTTTCAAAGCTGTTTTCACCACCTGACTGCAATGAGAAAGGTCATCGTTTTCCCACTCATACACCCCTTACAGTTCAGAGATATGCGTTGATCCAAGCGACGTTGGTCAGTCCAGTTGCAAGACCTCAGCTGATTTTATAGGGCACTTCTTTTTTTGCTTTGAAGACAAAGCAAAGCTGCTGAACTCAGCCGGGAGAGAAGAATCTGAATGTCCTTGAGACCCATCTACCACTACGATTATGTAACTCCCCCCAGAAACCCAGGAGAAACGATTTACACTTCCATTTAGAGCCTATTTGTGGCTTCTCGTCCAGAGGCATGCCTAAGCCGCCTCCTTCCCCATCTGCACTTCAGATGTCTCAGAATGCGAAAGCGTGTGGAGCAGGATCTTCCTCCCAAGGCAGTCCTGAAAGCCATCTTAAATTATGGTCCTTGTGTAAAAAATGAGTCATTAAGAACCACATCATACTCTGCCTTCTTTGAGTAGTTTTAAGCCAAGTTTTCATAGTTGGTTTGTTGTTTTTTTTTTTACTTAATCTGGAGATTTGATATGCATGCACTTATTAAAATGATTTCCCTTTAAAACACTGTTTATGCTCATCCCCAGACTTTAAATATGTTTGAGGAGAGAGGGCTGGAGCAGATAACTATGATCTGAATACCTCACAGGTTAATAAATTGTTAATGACTTGATAACTTTATGTGGCATTTGCTTCTAAAGCCTGCAGTCAAAACCAGGGCTCCACTGTCCAAGGCAAACATCACACCAGTCCCTGAGAGCTACATGGCTGAGCCACCGCTGCCGCCCCCGTGTGCCTTCCCCTTGCTGGAGAGGGGGAGCAGCCACGCCAGCAGCTCCTGCTCTGCGGCTTCTCCTGCTCACCCCTCCCAAGGAGGTACCAGGTCTGCGTAGGATGGGAAGGACCTGCCTTGCCCTCTGCAGGTGCCCAGTTCAGCCCAGTGCTGCCAACTTCTGCCATAGCTTGTAAGAGGAAGGGCCAAAAGCCAAGGTCTGAAGCCCACCAGAGAAGCAGTCAGATCACCCTCTTGCTGGATCTGCCAGGCTGAGTTAGGGCAGGGGACAAGTCAAGTCATTCCTCCAGCCTTGCAGGCAGGAAGACTTGTGGTCCAGAAGTCCCATCCTCCTGCTGGCCTTCTCCATGTGCTAGCCACTGGGCCACATCATCTATGCATCCAAAATGTCTGCTCGGGGGTGGATGACCTCCAAGTTCAGCCGTCTGTTCTCAGCCCCTGTTGGCATAGAATAGAATCATAGAGTCATAGAATCATAGAATCACTTTGGTTGGAAAAGACTTTTAAGATCATCGAGTCCAACCGTTAACCTAACCCTGCCATCCCACCACTAAACCCTGTCCCTAAGCACCTCATCTATCCTTCTTTTAAAGACCTCCAGGGATGAGGACTCCACCACCTCCCTGGGTAGCCCATTCCAGAGCCTGACAACCCTTTCTGTGAAGAAGTTTTTCCTAATGTCCAACCTAAACCTGCCCTGGCGCAGCTTCAAGCCATTCCCCCTCGTCCTATCATCTGTTACCAGGGAGAAGAGGCCGACCCCCACCTCACTACAGCCTCCTGTCAGGCAGTTGCAGAGGGCGATCAGGTCTCCCCTCAGCCTCCTCTTCTCCAGACTAAACACCCCCAGTTCCCTCAGCCATTCCTCGTATGCCTTGTGTTCCAGACCCCTCACCAGCTTGGTTGCTCTCCTCTGGACATGTTCGAGCAATGCAACATCTTTCTTGTAGTGAGGGGCCCAAAACTGAACACAGTATTCGAGGTGCGGCCTCACCAGCACCGAGTACAGGGGCACGATCACTTCCCTACTCCTGCTGGCCACACTATTACTGATACAAGCCAGGATGCCATTGGCCTTCTTGGCCACCTGGGCACGCTGCTGGCTCATATTCAGCTGGCTGTCAACCAGTACCCCCAAGTCTTTTTCCACCAGGCAGCTTTCCAGCCACTCTTCCCCAAGCCTGTAGCGCTGCATAGGGTTGTTGTGACCAAAGTGCGGGATCTGGCACTTGGCCTTGTTGAACCTCATACAGTTGGCCTTGGCCCATTGATCCAGCCTGTCCAGGTCCCTCTGCAGAGCCCTCCTCCCCTCCAGCAGATCAACACTCCCACCCAGTTTGGTGTCATCTGCAAATTTACTGAGGGCACACTCAATCCCCTCATCCAGGTCATTGATAAAGATATTAAACAAGACTGGCCCTAGAACTGAGCCCTGGGGGATACGTCTTGTGACTGGCCGCCAACTGGATTTAGCTCCATTCACCACGACTCTCTGGGCTCGGCCACCCAGCCAGTTTTTAACCCAGCGAAGAGTACATCCATCTAGGCCATGAACTGCCAGCTTCTCCAGGAGAATGCTATGGGAGACTGTGTCGAAGGCTTTGCTGAAGTCCAGGTAGACAACATCCACAGCTTTTCCCTCATCTGCCAGGCAGGTCACCTGGTTGTAGAAGGAAATCAGACTGGTCAGGCAAGACCTGCCTTTCATGAACCCATGCTGGCTGGGCCTGATCCCCTGATTGTCCTCCATGTGCCTGGTGAGCACACTCAGGATGAACCTCTCCATAATCTTCCCCGGTACTGAGGTCAGGCTGACTGGTCTGTAGTTCCCCGGATCCTCCTTCCAGCCCTTCTTGAAGATAGGCATCACATTTGCCAACCTCCAGTCATCTGGGACCTCCCCTGTTCTCCAGGACTGCTGATAAATGATAGAGAGTGGCTTGGCAAGCTCCTCTGCCAGCTCCTTCAGCACTCTTGGGTGGATCCCATCCGGCCCCATAGACTTGTGGATGTCCAGATGGTATAGCAGGTCAAAGACTGCTTCCTCCTGGATTATGGGGGGTTTATTCCACTCACTGTCCCCATCTTCCAGCTCAGGAAGCTGGCTACCCTGGGGATAACTCATCGGGCCATTAAACACCGAGGCAAAGAAAGCGTTGAGTATCTCAGCCTTTTCCTCATCCTTAGTGGCAATGTTCCCCCTTGCATCCACTAGAGGATGGAGGTTCTCCCTGGCTCTCTTTTTGCTGTTAACGTATTTATAAAAACTTTTCTTATTATCCCTTACAACAGTGGCCAGGTTAAATTCCAGCTGGGCTTTTGCCTTTCTAATTTCCTCTCTGCATGACCTGACAAGATCCCTGTACTCTTCTTGGGTTGCCTGCCCCTTCTTCCAGAGCTGGTAAGCTCTCCTTTTTTCCCTTAGTTGCAGTAGTAGACCTCTGTCCAGCCAGGCCGGTCGTCTTCCCCGCCGATTTGTCTTACGGCACATGGGGACAGCCTGGTCCTGTGTCTTTAAGACTTCTTCCTTGAAAAATATCCAGCCTTCCTGGACCCCTTTTCCCTTCAGGACTATCTCCCAAGGGACTCTCCCAACCAACGTTCTGAGCAGGTCAAAGTCTGCCCTCCGGAAGTCCATGGTGGCGGTGTTGCTGACCCCCTTCCTTACCTCACCAAAAATCGAAAACTCTACCATTTCATGATCACTAAGGCCAAGACGACCTCTGACCACCACCTCTCCCACCAGTCCTTCTTTGTTAGTGAACAGGAGGTCAAGTAGGGCTCCTCCCCTGGTAGGCTCACTTACCAGCTGTGTCAGGAAGCTATCTTCCACACACTGCAGGAACCTTCTGGACTGTTTCCTTTCTGCTGTGTTGTATTTCCAGCAGATGTCTGGTAAGTTGAAGTCCCCCATGAGAACAAGAGCTTGCAACTGAGAGACTTCTGCCAGCCACTTGTAGAAAACTTTGTCAACATCCTCATCCTGGTTGGGTTGTCTGTAACAGACTCCCAACAGGATATCTTTTCTGTTGGCCTCCCCCATCATCCTTACCCATAAGCATTCGGCCTCACCACAAGCGTCAAGCTCTGTACAATTTAAACACTCCCTAACATACAGAGCCACCCCGCCACCTCTCCTTCCTTGCCTGTCCCTTCTGAAGAGTTTGTAGCCATCCATTGCAGCACTCCAGTCATGGGAGGCATCCCACCACATTTCTGTGATGGCGACTACATCATAGCCATCCTGCTGCACAATGGCTTCCAGCTCCTCCCGTTTGTTGCCCATGCTCTGTGCATTAGTATAGATGCACTTGAGCTGCACTATCGGTTTCACCCCCAGCAATGGGGTGACCCCCCCAGGCTCCTCTCTAGTGAGCCTGTTTATATCCCCTCCCCCCTTCAGGCCTAGTTTAAAGCCCTCTCTACAAGCCCCGCCAGTTCATGAGCGAGGATCCTTTTCCCCCTCTGAGAGAGCTGGGCACCATCTGTTGTCAACAGGCCCGGTGCCGTGAAAACCTCTCCATGGTCAAAGAAGCCCAAGCCCTTCCGATGGCACCAACCTTTGAGCCACACGTTAACCACTCTAGCTTTCCTGTTCCTTTCCATGTTCCCTCCTGACACTAATGGGATCGAGGAGAGCACCACCTGCGCTCCTGATCCTTCAACCATTTTCCCTAGTGCCCTGAAGTCCCTTTTGATCGATTTGGGGCTTCTCTCTGGCTTCTCATCGCTGCCTGCCTGTACAATCAAGAGTGGATAGTAGTCAGAGGGCCGTACCAGACCAGGGAGTCCTTCACAATGTCCCTGATCCGGGCCCCAGGGAGGCAGCAGACTTCCCTGTGGGATGGGTCCGGGCAGCATATTGGGCCCTCCGTTCCCTTCTTTTTTTCTTTGTACAGTCAGTCTTGATAGGTAGGGGTGACCTACTCTCCCTAGCCATCCCCCTGGATGGACCTTCATCCCCATCCTCTGTTGCCTGGCCCTCGACTTCCAGAGCCCCGTGTCTGTTTTGCAAGGGCAGCTGGGAAGGTGAGGGAGCCCGGGAGGGGATTCTCCTCCTGCCCCAAGCAGAGACCTTTTTCCATTCCCCACCATCTCTTGGGTCCCTAACTTCTGCTCGCCAGCAAGAGGACAGGGGATCCTCTGCTTCCTGTGGAGCCTTTATCTGCTGCCTTGGCCTGAGGGGTGGTAGGGTGCGGCTCCACCAGTCTATCTCCATCTCGCATTCTCTAATGCTCCTTAATCTTTCCACCTCCTCTTTAAGCTCTGCTACCAGGCAGAGCAGATCATCCACCTGCTCACACCTGAGACAGCCACTGTCCTTACCATTCTCCGGTACAACTGACAGGCTGAGGCCACGTTCTTTCTGGCAATGGCTTTCAGACGAGTGGAAACCATTGCTTGCTCCTCTTTTGGGGTGTCTATGGGTGCTAGTCGAGTGACCCTCCGAGCCAGGAGGGGAGAACGCGCCCTGCCTGCACAAACTGCCGCACCATGCCCTTCTGCCGCGCCATGCCGTTTGCCCATCCTGGTTGCCACACTCCCTAGGGGCTGCTTTTGTACGTCAGGAGGGTCAGGCCGCGGGTCACAGTGGCCGCTGTGACATCAGCGCCACTGTGACATCAGCGCCACTGTGACATCAGCACCACTGGCCTGCATGCAAGCCAAAGACGGGCTGGGACACCCTTGGCCACCTGAGCACAGGAACTCAGGACAGCGCCGAAATGTCGCAGGTGGCCCGACATCTTTCTCCTGACCTCCATAGCTCTTTGGTGACGTGCTGCCTCCAGAGCAAAAAGCAGCGGGACCGCAAGCCGGGGAGTCAGCGGGGAAATGGCCTTTCTCCATGGCAAGGAACTGCCCCTCCGAGTCAGCGTGAGCCTTTCCTTGGTGGGGTAAGGAGCTGCAAGTGGCTGTGGGGCACCTTTGGAGACAGTGGGTGGAATTGTTGAGAGTAGAAAGGCTCAACCTAGGGATCGATGGGCCGTTGGCATTCCAAGTCCTGCTGGGTGGGTTCCTCTCCCACCAGGCCTGTCTGGAGGAAAGGAGATGCACTGGTGTCCTTAACACATTCCTTTTCTGGGTCACTGGAAACTGCCTCAGGAGCTGGAGTGACATCCAGAGCTGCAAGTTGGGCAACGGGCTCTCTAACCCAGATACTTTGTGCAAAAGCTGAGTTGGCTGGCTCAAGTTTGGACATCTGTCATGTCCGTCTTCCCCTTGCCGCTCCATTTTCCTGCACTGCAGGAGAACCAGGGGTGCTCAAATGAGGAAGGGATTTTTTTTTTGCAAAGGTTGCACAGCCAAAGTCCTGATGCTTTTTTCTACACGAGATAGGAAGGCCAGCCTAGAAACAGGTGGGAGCAGTGCAAAGTATGTGTATTTTCCTATTTCTAGTCCCCTTAAGATCAAAACCCAGCCCACCAAATGAGCCACCAGACACCTTTCTCATTTGCAGATCCTTCCTCCAAAGGTGAATCTCTATATACTCATGGGCATGGCTGTCTCCTTCCCTCCCTGCATCTACCTTATTGCATTTTGGCTCTTCACCCACTGGAGTCCAGTTCTGAAATGAGTAAATTTCTTTCTATCAGTGGCCTTTGAATAAACCCCTGCAATGGTACAGTCTCAGAGAAACAAGTTGGAGATTCATTCTTTATTTTAATAGACATAAGCTCCAGAAAATTTAGCAAACTTTGCTTTTTTAAAATGCAGGCTGATAAGAAAGGTTCTTTATGGCAAATACCTTGCTTACACAAAATCACCCATTATGATCCATTAGTGTGTTACCAGAGTGAAGACTGGCGATCTTGATCTTGTGTCACTTCTCATTTCCAGGCTAACATATAAGCTTCTCTAGAGATAATTTTGTAAACATACATGACAGATTACTGAGAATGTGTATTCATTGCTTAAATCAGTACATCCGGCAAGCAACCCCAAGCACAGAGCAGGGAAAGGCTCGCAGGTTCTGCTGTTGAAAGCCTTGCGGGATTTCTCCGAGCTCAATGCATTTTATGTCATGTAATTGGTATGCTGGTAGTGGATCTGTTATAAAGAAATAGGCTTAACCATTTTCAGGCACACTTTCTGTATGTAAATCGTTGCCATTAATTATCACATGTAATTGAGGAGTTTTGCTAATGATCAAATAAAATAAATGATCCTGTTTATTTCTTTCACTCTGTTTATTATAATGTTTGGGTCTTGAAATCCAATTACAGACAGTGTGTCTCTGTGCTAAGTTTCATTTCCAACCTCTGTTGTGGGTCCATTCTCAGAACTGTATTTCAGTAATCTGTTGACAGCACTGCGATTTCTTCTGGACCACTAATTTATAGGCAAGGAAACAAATGTCTTTTGCAGACAGTAGGAGCAGAAGAGTAAGCAAATCAAAAAAGCAGATGGTAAGTAAAGCCACTTAGTGTGATTCAGGTTCTTAAAGAGAGTAAGTTCACTGCATTGAGCAATTCCAGTATGTTATGAGAAGCATCTATCCTGAGCAAAAGGTGGGCAATGCACAGTAAAGACACCTGATTGAAATTCAGAAGGAAACAGCAATGCAGGCTTTTACAGCAAAAGCTGAGCATCACTGGAGACTGAGCACAAATTGTTTCGATGACTAACAACTCAGCTGAAAGAAGTGGAGTGTGTTTGGGTTCTCTCTTTCATGAATTAAAAGTCCGTGTTCAATGCTATTGTTTCCCCCTTAAGCGAGGAGCTGTAGGTGAGAAGTGAAGATCCCCCATGAAATCTCACATCCAAGTTCTCCTGTGCAAGCACTCACAGTTTCTCCAGCCACAGGCTTACAGTTAGGGCAAGTGCAGGGATGAAATAGCAAAGCACTGGGCTGGTAAAACCAAAGAGCAAAGGTCATGCCTGTTATTCCTCCAGAGCATCCAAGTCTTCTGTTTATTCCAACCTCTTTGCTGTCCAAGTACTCCTGCAATTACCCCTTCCCCTTGTGAACAGCCCTTCAGTTAAGTAGTCTGGGAGTGTGATGGCAAAGGTGAGCTATCAAAATATTCCCTGCAAACAACCTGTACCCTCTCTCCTCCCCTGCTGTGCTAAAGAAAGGCTGGAGACAGACAACAGTGAAACACAGGAGTGAGTACGAAAACAAAAGAGTTAGCTGTAGAGAACGAAGGGGAGAAGTGATGGGGAAATGGAGGTAGTGGAAAATCCTAGAGGGGAGAAGTAGAAGAGGGCATGAAGAGAGACTGCTTCTGGGGTATAACCAGGAAAAATAATCTCCTTAATAAGGCAGAGGCACACAGCTTCCAGCCTCAGCACGTCCCAGACATCCACCCTTGCGATCAGCACATGTCTGTGTATTACAGATCTTCTTCAAGTCACTGGAGATGTTCCAGCTTTCTGCTCATTATCATTTTCCCCTCTGAACTGGATGTGGCTGAACTCTGAAGTCAGGCAGCCTAGGCTTCTCAGCACAGGGTGGTGAAAAATCACGCCAACAGGTAGAGGTAGGCAGAAATCTCTCATTGGCTCTTATTTAGGATGTGGACAGTCAAGGATAAGGAGTCTCTGCTGGAGCCTTCTCCTTTTTCCAGCTGCATGTCAGCCTACGGCACTACCTCCACCATCCACCCTAGGCTAGGCACGGCCCCACTGATTTTAGGAGGGCCTGTGAAGGTGTCTTGTCCTTGCAATGCCTGCTAAAGAAGATTTTCATTCCAGCCAGAAAAAAGGTGGGACAGCTACAGCTCTTCTAATGAAAAAGGATCTGACAGTGATTTCCTCACTGCTGCTCCATACCTAAGCTACTCTTAAGATCACCCCCAAAGTAAAGACTGTCCATAAGGAAGGCACTTAGTGTAATATTTGAACCAGGCTCACTTTGCTTTAAACAAAGTTGATGCATTTCTTTAAGACAGCATGGGGAGAAATGAAGTGTTATTACTTAACCAGTTCCTGTGCAGCTACACTTCCTTGAGCATTTTAGTGGCAAATTCATCAAGTTTAGAGAATCCTGAAAAGGGTCCCAATGGTTTGCCTGTGCAAACAGTGGTGCTTAAAAGCCTGGTTACCTCCCACCAAAGTTAGGAAGCAAATTCCATTGAGACTGGCCCACGGTCTGGTCCATCGGTCCCAAAGCCCCTTCTATAAATGTGAGTCTGTCCACTGTGGTAGCCTTGTGCATCTAAGTCTGTTAATAAATTATTAGGCATTCAACTTAGCCATACAAGCTACTTCAACCGTGTTTAGCATTTCAGAGATGGCCACCAAGGTGTGTTTTGCAACTGCGATAGTAGTTCCTTCCAGCCAAAACTGTGTGCCATACCCGGCCATGGCAACACTCAGTGCTAGCCCCGTGATCCTGCAGAAAAGAAGGAGAGTGCTGCTTTCAAATATCTTGAAAGTATTGAATTATTGCAGGATTTAATGTTCAGTAGATGAAATTACCCTTTCAAGTGACCTCAAATGTAATAAAGATCCAAGACTAGTCAGTGCAATGGTTTTATTGCAGAAAATCACAAAATGATGTACCGTAGCAGCATAAACTTGTCATAAATTACCTTGAGTAATGAACCATGAAAAATACCAAAGGCATGTAAACTGTGTATTTCTCGGCAAGGGTGCCTGTGGTGGGTAAAATACATACATAGATCCCGTAAGAAAATTGTAGGTGTGATTTAGTCGGATTTGTTATTTCCCACTGAGACTCAATTGTACTGGGTTGACAACAGTGATGTCTGTGGTAAAATTCCTGTACATATCAGTGAGTTGTTATAAATTAGTGGAAATGCCCTGTCTGTGTCAAAAGGTATGATCAGATATCAGAATTACCTGCATTTTTTTGGTTCATGCTTTCTGCATCCCCTACCTTGTGGGGTTTGGTTCTGGTTCAATCATTTAGATCCCGCTTCATTGTCTTAATTCCTGCCATTTCTCTGGAAAATATATATGGCTGGCTCCACAGCTGATATAAATATGTGCAGTTCCATCACTTTAGTAGGGCTATGCTGATATATATCATGGCAAGGAGATTTTTTGTGAGATTCATCAGTGTAACCTCTTCATATTAACTGGTACGAGGGAGGATAAAATGCACCGTGACTTTAATCTCACTACAAATCACTGTTTTCGGGCGGGGGAGCTTCTCACTGAGAGATGCATTCTGCATTAGGAGTACATTTAGCCATTTTTTTTTTAGGAAAACATTGGCCAGGTCAGGCTGTCCCTTGTATGAGGGGATTGAATCCCTTTCCAAAAGGGCAGGCGATGGTATGACTACCATATGCTGCAGCTGCAGGGGGTCTTCTTGGGTTGATGTGCATGAGTACACTTGTAGCCTGACCCAATGGCACAAGTGTTTGAATGGTGAGTCAGAGCTGCCGCTCGTCAGGAGCCCGCTCTTTCTCGCCCTGGGAGGGGGGTGGGTTTGGGGTCCCCTCTCTCTCCCTGTGCTTTTTCGCCTTTTGCTGCCGCGGTTTTTGCTGCGGTTTTGCCGCTTCAGGAAGGGTCCCTCGGCACGATCCTCTGCTCCAGAACCCTTCACGAAACGCCCTTTGCAATTAACCTTCTGCAAAATATACACATACAGAAATATACTGCAAACAAAGTATCTTATCTTTTCTTTCTGTCTGTCTGTCTTTCCCTTTTTTCTTTCTGGCCTGTGAGAATGAGGAGTCAGGAGGAGTGTGAATCTGGGTCTTTTTAATTTTGGAGTGTTTCAGGCTCTCTGCAGACTGTTGCCAGGCTGTGTAGCTGCTCCCTACCGATAGTAACAGGCAGACAAAATACTAAGCAATCAAATTTCTCCTCTCATTCAGCCCTGTTCTCCACGTTTTAGAGAAGAGAATGAGAGCTGGGCCTAATAACTATGTAAATTGCTCAAAGCAGGAAACAATCCAAGTGAGGATTAGTAAACCCCGGGCTTTTGAAAGGTTAGGACAGATCCCTTACAAAGGGACCTGAATCACTGCCAAATGCCTCATCCTATTGGAAAAAGTGAGTCCTGCTTACCTGCCACTGCCCATCAGTGCCAGGCCCTTGATGGGCTTGTACTGCCTTTGCCAAAGCTGGAGGAGAAGGTGTCCTGGGCCAGCCTCATCTCTTGCTGAAACTGCTGAATTCACAAGTCAGGAGGGCGATCCCTGGCCTACCCACCTCCTCTTCTCCTTCTGCTTGTACCCAACCCCTTGGCAAGGCCCATCCCCAAGGAGTAACCATGACATTCCCCTGGAAAGAAAGGGAATATGGTCCTCCTCCATAAACTGGTGGAAAGGAAAAGTGCTCAGCTCCCGAGGCTTGGCCTGAAACCCATCAAGGGAAGGGGTCCCACTGATGAGCA
Organism: Gorsachius magnificus; assembly: GCA_034008185.1. Lineage (NCBI taxonomy): Eukaryota > Metazoa > Chordata > Aves > Pelecaniformes > Ardeidae > Gorsachius > Gorsachius magnificus. The sequence continues at coordinate 7,466,687 of CM067090.1, forward strand.
AAGCCATTTTACTGGAGGGAAGGGAGCAGATGACCACTTTATCCTTCACCCCAGCATCACGCAGCCTTCTTTGTTCCTGTGTCACATTAGTCGCACAGCTCCTCTTTCAGATGAAGGCTGCTCCTGCTCCCAGGGTGGATCTGGACACAAGCAATGCCTTCAAGATTCACAAAAAGTTGAACCAGCAGAGCTAAAGTCTAAACCAAGTTTTCCTAGGTCATTCCTAGGACAACAACTTAACCATGTAGTATCCAGCTGTGCCTTTGGCTTGAAGAAAGGAAATAGCAAGATGAGATTTCCCAGGGAATGCAGAAAACAAGTACACTTTTCTTTTTGCTCCTGTGAAGGATCAGGGAGGCTTGTGGTGTGCCTAAAAGGTGGAACAGAGGAAAAGGTCAGTGAAGAACATGCCTGCAGCATGAAGGCTGAAGTGTATGCAATGAATTTCATTTCAATACATTGTTTTCTAGCTGGTGTTGGTTGTATAAAAAAAATATATGCATCAAATGTGGCTAGTTACTGATTCTGAGAAAACAAAGCACTTTGTGTCCCTGCCCAATTAACTGGTAGAAAATAGGATGTGTGATAGCATGTGTGGCATGAGGGGCTTGAAATACCATCTAGGTGATGCCAAGATGCAATACACAGAGTGAGTGACAGGCATTTTTAACCCGAGTACCTGCAGATAGGTGCTGACTGTCTGTTGGTGCCCACGGAGGGGTGTGAAATTACAGCCCATCATGGAGGTACGATGACATTCCAGCATGCTGCCATTTTCATTACGCTCTTTGTCAAAAAGATGGATACAGGTGCTGTGTACTGTTCTTGGTATTAAAATAAGAAAGGGGCCTTTTTTTTTTTTACATCGTCTGTTCTCATCTTGGTATTAGCTATCAGAGTGAGCCATCAGTCAGATGGCAGCGCTGATAGATCTTCATTTTCACTGTATGCTTTCACTCACTTTTGTGACAAAGATTACTAGACTAGAAAATAGCATGCCATTAATCCATTCCACTGGCAATATTAGGACTAAAATGGAACAGGGGAAATGGCACAAGATGTGCCTGTGCAACGAACAAAGATAGCAGCATGAGGGAGTGAAATAACTCAAAAGAAGCCAAGTTTGCCTGGGAGGTAAAATCCAAGCAATGTGTGCCATGCTATGTTCACCTGTAGCCCTGCTGTTTGGGTCCATCCTTTGGAGTCTTGGCTCTGTGGTCCTTGTACCATGTCCAGTGTCAATCCAGGCTGCACCTGAGGTGCAACTGCACTGTAAATCCAGGTTAATACGTCTAAGCAGGTATGCCTGAGACTCAGGACAACCTAAAAGATTCTATGGCTCTAATTACCATTCGGTTATTGCTTGGTCACCATTTGATGACCATTTGATTTTCATTCAGTTGTCGATTAATTTCCATTTGATCCTCTGTTAATGATTAATAAAACCCTTCTAGTTAACCCCATAACTTAATGCACACACCGTCAGACCAGCTGTTGTTTGCCTGAAGAGCAGAGGGTTGTTGAGATCTGTACAGCCACCCCACGGGCTTTCCTTCGTGCTTTGGTCACCACTGTTCTTTGATTGAGCCTTCTAGCTCTCCGCCAGCTTCCACGGAGTGTTCAGCAGCCCCTATGCAACCAAGTCTTTTCCCCGTCCTGCACTAGAAACATACTGGTCTCCAACAGGAGGGAAGACATTGCAGATGACTGACATTTCCCAAGCCCCTTGTTACCCTCCTGTAGAGCACACGCGATGACCTCCAGTCCTGGCAGTGGGTGTGAACTCCTGCAGGGACAAGGGAGCAGGCTGTGGGGCCAGCGAGGCCTGAAGCACATGGCTGTGGTGCTGGGCAGCCGGCCAAGGCCAACCCACAAGGAGGCAGGTCTGGGGAAGGTGCTGCCAAGCCCCAGGGAGAAGACAACCCTCTGGGCCCAGCCCCTAATGCTGCCCCTTGAGAAAGGGAGAGGATGAGGAGGAAGCCAACAAATGAGCTTGGAATGTCCCAGTGCAGACACTAACAGCCACCTTTATTCTGCTGGTGGAGGGGGATGGGGGCCAGCACTTGAGGATGGCTCATGGTTGGTCCCATGGCGGTGTCCGGGCCAGCTGTAGGGAGTTTGGCCCCGATGTTGCAGGCGGGAATGGTCTCCGCATGGGCCCGGGGGGGGCCGCTCTCGAGTGCTGGGCGGCCGCTGGAGGACGCCGTGGCGCCCGGGTGGGGGGGGGGTCGGGGCCGCGCTCACCAGGAGCGCTCTCGCATGTGGCTGGGCCCAGGGGGGCTGGAGCAGCTGCTGCCTTCAAGCACTGGGGAGCCGTGGGATGGTCCTGATGCCGCCTGGCTGCTGGTGCTGGGGTGGCTGGTCTGCGGTGCCAGGGAGCCCTGGGAAGGCCCCGCTCCTGACTGGCCAGTGAGCTCCTGGCTGGCACTGGCTGCTGTAAGGGGAAGCATCAAGGTCAAGGTCAAGGGCACGGCCCCCCCAGCCCAGGGCAGGATAGGCCAGAGTGCTGCCCCAGCCCTCCTGGAGCAGAGAGGCTCTGCCAAGCCCAGCCTGGGCGCCTGCTGCCAGGCCTGGCCTGACCCGTGGCCCCAGCCCAGGGGCACCCGGGTGCTTTGCCTCTTACCGGTGCCCAGGCCAGCACAGCCGTCACACTCCCAGGTAGTTGTGCTGTGCTTTGGGAAGCAGCAGAGCCTGTGGGTGCCCTTGGCAGCACAGGAGCTGCACAGGAGCAGTTGCCAGGGCCTGGGAAAGCAAAGGCTTTCATGGCTGTGAGGACAAAGGGACCGGCAGCACAGCACTGTCCGGCAGAGGTCTTAGTCCTTCTGCTTGGAGCCCTCAGCAAGACAGAGAACCCCCCCTGCAGAGCCCTGGGGTGCAGCTTTGGCAACTTACCCCTCTTCATCCACCATCTCCCTGCCTCCTGGACAGAGGCACTCGCTGTCATCGCAGCGGCTGTGCCTCTCATATAATTCCTCATAGCCATCATCTTCCTCCCATGATGGTCCTCTTTTGGAGAAGGAAGGGAAAACTGATGAGCCCCGGCTTCCCCAGCATAAGGCAGATGCAGGGCGTCCCTGATCTTCCCCCCCCTGCCCTGTTTCCAACTCCTCTGTGAAGCTGAAGCCCAGACTCACGGGACAGAGGAGGGCCACGACTGTTGGGGGAGGCCCTGGTACGGCACTGTGCTTGTGCCTTCCTGTCTTGTGGGCTGGGAATTAAAAAAACCAACCTTCTGGGGATCCGGATCCCCATGGTGAGCATTTCCATCAGAAATCGGTATTCATTTTGACAATGTGGGCAGCAGAAGCCCAAGAAGCCAGCATGGACAGCCTGTTTCTGCATGCAGACCCTGTGGAACCAAGCGTGTTTGCACGCTGGGCACACCATGGTACTGTAGGACTTTCTGTCCTCCACAGGGTCCAGGCAGATGAGGCAGGTGGTGTTCTCCTCTGGAGCTGCCTCCACTGCCTGCTCTGGGCGGTGCTGCCAGCAGAAGGACCTGGGGGGAAGAGGATGAGAGGGATGGGTGAGGTGAGAAGTGCTGGGTCCTTCCCTGGCCGTGGCAAGGAGGGGAGAGAAGGTGTGAAGGAGCCTCAGACCTTCCCTGGGTCTGGCTCTGCCTGTGACCAGCTGCAGGTTCCTTTCTTATTTGGCTGATGCTGGCAGAACGGGGACTGAAGGTGAGGACCCTCCACAATGAGGGCCAGCTACCCTTACCTGTAGAGCCCAAAGAACTGGGTGACGCATTCACCCTCCATGGCGCAGGGGAGATGGAAGCTGCGGTTGCAGCCCGTCTCCCGGCAGGTGATGGTGGCCCCACTCTCGCCGCAGACGAAGCAGTGCTGGAAAGAGCACAGCAGCCCCCATCAGTGGCAGCCTCAGCGCCTCCACAGCCAGCCCCACACCTCCAGGCAGGGCGCAGGATGTGGCCGCTGCTGGGGCGCAGCCTGCAGATCCGCCTGGCAGACGAGGCTCCAGTGCCGGAGCCTCTGTGGAGCTGCTGGGAGCAAGAGTGTTGTCCCAGAGCTGGTTGGAAGGGCTGGGATTTCCTTCCGGGGCTCCAGGCTAAGCTTCCACAAGCCTCTCCTGGCACAAATCTCCCTGTGCTTGTCAGGTCCTCACCTTCCGCGTTGCCTGCTTAATCGTGCGCCTGATGGCCTCAAGGGGAACCCCGTCCCTGCTCCGTTCCTGAAAAAGCTTGTTGGCAAAAAACTGCAGGAGAGAAAAGACGAGGAGCTGATGAGGAAGGTGTGGGCAGGGACTGCCTGTCAGAAAGCTGGAGGGAGACCCGGAGGAACTCACCAGGCAAAACTCATGGGCCAAGATCCCTCTCTTCTTCAGTTTGCGCCCACAGATATCCGGGTCCACCTCTGCCCGGCGACACAGCATGCATGCTGGAGGGAGAGAGAGAAAATGGCACTGGGAATGAGCCCCTCTGCGGGGCCATGGGAGCGTCCCCAATGGATTGCCCCCAGGGGCCTGCTCTGTGCCTGCCCAGCTGGCAGAAGGGGGGGAATGGGTGTCCCCGCAGGCCCAAGGGCCCCTTGGAAAAAGGAAGGTCCCTGCCCCAGGGCGGCTGGGGAGCTCCTGCTCCCCCTGCCACCGCTCTCGGCCCCACGCCGACCGCCCCGACGGCCCCTCTGCCAGGCTGCGGGGGCCATGCTTGGCTCTCACCTTGCTCCCTCGAGTCGGGGGCCTTCCGCTTCCTTGCAGACATGGCACACATCAACAGTGAGCCTTTGGAGAGTCCCTGCAGTGCCAGCAGCGCTGGGCTGTCTCCTCCAAATGCTCCTGCTGACTCTGCAGGAGAAGCAGGACGCGGGTGAGGGAGAAGCGAGACGCGGCCGAGCTTGCAGCACGGGCCCAGAGCCCCAAATGTGGGGCCCCCCTCCTCCCTTGGCAGTCCCCGCGCAAGCCCCGTCCCTCCCCTGCGTTGTCCTCACCTCACCAGGTCGCAGTGACCGGCGGCCTGAGCCCAGCCTTGCTTTTTGTGGGCTTGGTCCCATGGGTCACAGCACAAACTGCCGCACCACGCCCTTCTGCCGCGCCATGCCATTTGCCCATCCTGGTTGCCACACTCCCTAGGGGCTGCTTTTGTACGTCAGGAGGGTCAGGCCGCGGGTCACAGTGGCCGCCGTGACATCAGCACCACTGTGACATCAGCGCCACTGTGACATCAGCACCACTGGCCTGCATGCAAGCCAAAGACGGGCTGGGACACCCTTGGCCACCTGAGCACAGGAACTCAGGACAGCGCCGAAATGTCGCAGGTGGCCCGACATCTTTCTCCTGACCTCCATAGCTCTTTGGTGACGTGCTGCCTCCAGAGCAAAAAGCAGCGGGACCGCAAGCCGGGGAGTCAGCGGGGAAATGGCCTTTCTCCATGGCAAGGAACTGCCCCTCCGAGTCAGCGTGAGCCTTTCCTTGGTGGGGTAAGGAGCTGCAAGTGGCTGTGGGGCACCTTTGGAGACAGTGGGTGGAATTGTTGAGAGTAGAAAGGCTCAACCTAGGGATCGATGGGCCGTTGGCATTCCAAGTCCTGCTGGGTGGGTTCCTCTCCCACCAGGCCTGTCTGGAGGAAAGGAGATGCACTGGTGTCCTTAACACATTCCTTTTCTGGGTCACTGGAAACTGCCTCAGGAGCTGGAGTGACATCCAGAGCTGCAAGTTGGGCAACGGGCTCTCTAACCCAGATACTTTGTGCAAAAGCTGAGTTGGCTGGCTCAAGTTTGGACATCTGTCATGTCCGTCTTCCCCTTGCCGCTCCATTTTCCTGCACTGCAGGAGAACCAGGGGTGCTCAAATGAGGAAGGGATTTTTTTTTTGCAAAGGTTGCACAGCCAAAGTCCTGATGCTTTTTTCTACACGAGATAGGAAGGCCAGCCTAGAAACAGGTGGGAGCAGTGCAAAGTATGTGTATTTTCCTATTTCTAGTCCCCTTAAGATCAAAACCCAGCCCACCAAATGAGCCACCAGACACCTTTCTCATTTGCAGATCCTTCCTCCAAAGGTGAATCTCTATATACTCATGGGCATGGCTGTCTCCTTCCCTCCCTGCATCTACCTTATTGCATTTTGGCTCTTCACCCACTGGAGTCCAGTTCTGAAATGAGTAAATTTCTTTCTATCAGTGGCCTTTGAATAAACCCCTGCAATGGTACAGTCTCAGAGAAACAAGTTGGAGATTCATTCTTTATTTTAATAGACATAAGCTCCAGAAAATTTAGCAAACTTTGCTTTTTTAAAATGCAGGCTGATAAGAAAGGTTCTTTATGGCGATGTACCCACATACCTTGCTTACACAAAATCACCCATTATGATCCATTAGTGTGTTACCAGGCTGTGATAGAGGGGAGAGAGGATAACATCCTATTTGTGCCTCAAATAGGTCTACATGTGTGGAGAAAGTTCATTGCTGAGCAGGAAGGGCAGACAGCCTAAAAAAGAGGTGCTCTCATCAGCCAGCATGTTGCAGTTGTGCATGAGGGTTCAGAAGGGTGGCACGAGGACACCTCTGCAGCCTGTACTCCTGGGTCTTGCTCCTCATCTCCAGCTGTCTCATTCGTGCGCTGAACTCAAAGCAACCCGTGTATAATTAAGGGCAATTCTCTGCATACACAGGAGCAGCTGTGCAATGGGTGTCTGGTTTGGAAAGGCCTGCAGGACACCTACTCTCCATGCCACCACTCACCCCAGGCCACAGGCCCTTCCTGCCAGAGCTTTGAAATTGGAGTCGTGTGACAGTCCAGCTGCAATGTGCCACTGGCGGGTGAAGCCCTCATCGGGGTCCTAGGTGCTGGCAAGGATATATACATAAAGTGCACTGAGAGGCTGCAGAGGAGATATTTACTTTCCCATGCCACGGTTATGTAAATTTGGTATAAGCCATGAGCAGCATGGAAATTTAGAAGTGCTGGGTGTCCACAGTTAAAGTCCCCATAGGACTCCTTGCTCTTACCATTGCCTGCCAGGGAAGTGCTGGTGAATGTTTTTGTGGAGCTAACAGGGCATACAGCCATCTCCCAGCCCTTTCAGGTGGTGTGTAATAAAACTCAGAGGGCTGACTCTTAAATTAGTTAACCGAAATGAGAATAATTTTGAATGGAAATATATTGTAATTGATATATTATTTTTATTTGTAAAAGATAAAGAAGGGAGTCCGAATTAACAGATTTGAATTATTTCACAGCTGGGTGGATTTGATCCAGTCTATTGAGGAGATTAAGTTCAGCATCAAGTCCAGCATTTTAATTATTAAATATTTGTATAGCAACTAGAAGCCATAGTTGACAGCAAATTGCTAGCATGCTAGTGCTGTGTATCTTCAGGAAAATCCCTAACTGGAAGAGGACCGTAATTGAACTAGATAAGATGGTCAAAAGATGCGTTGTCGGGGCAGATGGAAGGGAGGTATGGAGGAAGGGAGTCACTTGCCCAGGGTGACAGAGGAAATCTGTGGCAGAGCTGAGGACTGAAAGCAGATCTTAAGGACAGCAAGATTGTTCAGCTGAGGTTAGCCTAAAATAGTTTCATTTTTTACTACAAAGTTATCCAATCACCCAGACAATTTTCAATGAATGTGGTAAGTTAACAGTTAAGCAAGCTCTGGAACAGCTTATGAAGGGATGTGGTAAACTCTGTGTTCATTGTAGTCTCTGAGTTAAGGTTGAATTTCTTTCTCTTAGACATGCTCTACATCATCCACAAGTTCTTGGATTAAAGCTGGGAAGTGCTGGGTGCATTTCAGAGGTCTTTGTTACATGAGAGCTTGAGCTGGGTGACAGTGATGGTACCTCACGGCCCCAGATCTATGAACATGGGGGATCTCCTGAGTCCTGTGCAAGACCCCAGCCATGGGCTGTCTGAGCTTCCATTTCAAAGAAAGGTCAAATCTTTGACCTCAGGTCAGGACTGTTGATAACAGTAACCTGAGCTAAATGGGTATAAACTCCCATTTTTCCAACTGTAAATCACTGAAAAAGGAAAGGAAGCTGAAACTTCCTAAGACTTCATCTCTTTTGAGAACCAGGCAAAAGAATGTAGAGTTTATTCCTATTTTTATTCCCTGTGAAAAAATTATTGTAAGTGACCATAAGCAGACAGCAAAATTTCGGGCTTACTCTTTCTTTGAACTTCACCTCACAGCTCTGAGGCTGAAGTGTGAGACCAGAGAGGTTGGGACATGGACCAGGCACATCACTGCTGCCTGCTTGCCAGGGAGCCATGGAAAGTATTCTAATTCGTCTCTCTAATCCCCACAGCACATGATGAATTACTGGAATTAATCTATCTGGCCATAACAGCCTCAGAGCTCACAAGTCATACGTTCATGCCACTGCCTTTTGTAAACATATATTTTAAATATGCATTGATCGGGTATGCACCATTATTATTCATCAAAATGTTCTCGTCTCCTAGCACTTAATAACAATAATAAAGATTAATGCTAAGCTCCAACACAGAAAAAGGCTGCACGACTATGTATTTATTTTGCAAGTTTAATTAAGGCTGTTTGTTACAATAAAAATTAATGTTATTGTCTTCCCAAGTGCAGCATAGCCAATATGAAATAACTGGATTTCATGCTGCAGCTATCTGAAATGGCACTGGGCTGGAATCAGTCAAAACGAGATGATACCCTAGATGCATTTGTGTTTATATCTTTTTGAGTTGAAGAATGATAAGAAAACACAATTACTGCAGTTTTCTTTCTGTGGGGGTAAATGGGTGGTCTGAACACTTTGTTTCATCTCTCACTCTGTGAGTGCCACTATGGGTGACCTTAGATAAAACATTTACCCTCTTAGGACTTTGTTTACCCTTCAGGAACTTGTTGGATTGAAGCCAAAATTAAAGAAGGGCTTTTAAACTAGAAATGAAAGGGGGGAAAAAATTGCTTACAGCTATATTGCAATTAGTCCTTGATGTTATTTGAAGCAGAAACCTGGTCTTATGATGGGCTGGAAACTGCCAGGCAGTGAGTCAATGCATTTCTCTTTCCTCCGGTGGCACCATGGTTGAGAGTGACATTGGCCAACCTGAGCCTCTATGCAAAGGGAGGATATGGGGGTGCTTGCTGTGACTGGGGGAACCAGCACTCTTCTGTGAACCCAACCAAAATCACATGCTGGGCTTGGTCCATGCATTAGAGGAGAAGGAGAAAGCTTCTGTTTCTGGAGATTTTCTCCTCCTTTCCCAGCCGAAACTTCTCCTTAAACCTCCAGTGTTGGCCCCAGCGATTGGGTCTTCTAACAGTTCCTCAAAACACCAGGACAACCGCCAGCAGCCATTGCCCTTACACATGGTCTCCTGCCCCTGTGCCAAACTGCCAGGTGGTTTTGGACAGCCCTGGCACCCTTTCCTCCATGCCCACTCCCAGTAGGACCAACTCTATCTGGTGCCTGGCCAGAGCCAGCCCATGAGGGCTGTCACACAGGAGCTCCCAGCATCTCATCCTCCATAGGATTTTGAAGGCAGTTGTCTCTGCTTCTGAAGCTTGACAATCAAAAGAAATGGGTAAAAGTCCTCACATTTTCCATATGTCTCTGGAACTGAAGTCTCTGGCCTTCACCCTTGCAAGAAGCAGATGGCATATCCTGTTACTGCAAATAGGTTTCAAAGTAAGATGTATTTGATTTGCTTTATTTAAACCAATAACTCTCAAATGTACTTTGGATTTGCCATCTTGATACGCTCACTTGAAATTGGTGTGAGTGTATTAGGTTGCAAAGAAGCAAGGACAGTCACCATGAAGGACACCAGACACAACCTGCCACTTTTCTCTTCCCTTTTTTTTATTGTGCGATGCAGTGTCTGTATCTCCCAGTCCTTTATCTTCCATCATTGCTACCAGCCCCCCTCCTTCCCAGCATATTCTGATCTTGAATGCAAATTTGCAGCTATCTTACAGAGTGAGATAATCGGTTTGAAAATGTTTGTTTGGCTGGAACTGTTTTCTAAATGCAACATTCCTCTGGGCAAAACTATCCACTGGCTCCTAAATATCCCCAATCAGACAAATTTCAGCAGGTCTGGCTTTATCCAGCAGAGGGCAAAGCCACCCGCCAGCAGCCTGGGCTGTCCAGGAGCCCCTTCCCGGCTTCACACCACTGTTTCCCTTAAAAACAAAATGAAACATCCCCAGACCCCAAGGACAGCGCATGGAAAATGCAGTTTGGGAAGCAGGCCCCTTTTGTAGGTGGGTCCCTACACAGACGGGCCAGGCCAGCACTCTTGGTAACTGGGCAGGGTGTTTTCATCAGCTGTCATTTATGAGCCTTTTCTCTGTGTGTTGCATTTCATAACGTGTGAGGTTAAGGGCCCTTTCTGCTGTGAGAGCAGGAACAGAGATGGCTCTTGCTGGGGAGAGCACGAGCTGTGAGTGGGGCAGGCAAATGGGGAAATCATGGGGAAGAGCATGGCCAAAGGGCCACCCAAGCATGTTTCAGCCCCTCTGCCATAATGTGCCACCTTCCAGTACCCCTCATTTTACATCTCTTTATTGCTTATCCTCCCACCCCAGTCACCATCTATATATTTCTGCACATGAATAGCTCATGATCGCTGTGTCTGCTCACTGAAAGGGGAGTTTTCAGGGTGAAACTTTGTAGGGCCAGGCCAACCCACTGCCGCCGTTGAGATCAACAGGAGCAAATGATGTCCCACTCACCATGGAAGTGTAGAAACTGGGCTACAATCCATCTGCCTCAGTATCCCAGCTCTCCGGCTATGAGCAAGAGCATTAGAGGATGCTCAAGCAAATTGTGCTAGGTGCGTGCTGAGTAATTGGCCTACAAAAGGCCTTGTCCTAATCCTAAATTGCCAGGGATTGCCTTGCTATGCACATCAGAAGATTTTGATCATTTCCAAAGCTTTTGTATAAATTGTTGCTAAAAATTATTCCTTCCTCAAATCCGCTGGGTTCTTGGCTCAAAAACGAGATCATTTCTATCTGTGTTTTATAAAGTTATGATCAAATTCTAATCAAAACACTAACCCCAAGGTATTTCCAGACGCCTTGCCAATAACTAACAGAGACAGTAAATACAATTTGATACCTTAGAGCTCCTCCAAGTCTGATTCTCATCTAGATGAAAGCCTTCGGGCAACCGAGAATTTGGCTCCTATGCTGCTGACAAAAATCTAATCAGAAATAGGGGTGGGATTCCCGGCGGTTCCCAAGAGATCCTTGCCTGGCTATGAAATGAGCATTTAGGATTTAATTTCTGGCAGTTGTCTTTTGGAAAAATAAAACCTGACATTTTAATGCGGGTCCTTCATACAAAAGGAGTTTTAGAAAGTGGAGAGATCTGCAGAGCCACACACAAAAAGAGAAGAAGGAGGGAAAATTAGACTGAGGAAACATCTGCTAAAGTTTTCCTGTTATTTCAGGAATGTTTGTATAACTCAAGCATTCCCTAACTCTTTTCATATCACGGACAACATCTTCGCTGAAAGACTGTCTCGTGTCCTACTCCCCACCACATAACCTCTCTCCCCGTGTGTGTTTGCTTACACAGAAAAGCAATATCAGGAATGTATTTAATGCATCGGAGTTTTGTTTTAATGCGGCTGAGCAGCTGGAGACAAGAAGGGCGTTGCAGCTTGCTGGTCTCCAGCACACTGCTAGAACTGGCTTTGTCAGCCACAACAGGAGACCCTCTGGATCTCTGCATCTCCTCCCACAGCTGTTAAAGCACACTGAATTCGGCAGTGCTCCATAACCTAAGACTAAAGCCCTCTATGTCCAGTAGAGAGAAAACAACCCCAGAACCCAGGCAGCCTTGTGTTTCATGTTATAAAGTAATGCAAAAGGCTGGTCTCGTTAAACTTTTAGTAGCAGTTAGTTTTAGATCTGTGCATAAAGAGTGCTGAATACTGGTCTGATTATTGAATTTGCTCAGGCCTTGCTGAAATTGTAATAGATAGAGTGCATTACATTTAGGATAAAAGGTAAAAACTCACTTGGATTGTCCTGGTGCCATCATAAATGAATCATCACTTAGCTATTAAGACTCAGGCTTGATCATGCAATTTAGAGCATACTGAAAAGAAGCACTGGCTGATTCATTTAACAACATCAGAGCACAGCACAGCTGCCTGCTTGTTGGCAGTGAAATATCCTGGAGGTTGGACGGACTTGGATGCACTTTGGTTGCAAAGCTGGAAGAGTGTTCCTGCTGGATGTATCTACCTACCTCCAGGTAGGCTGAAAATCTCTCTTCTGTCCAAGCAGAAGGAAAAAACATAAGGAAAGCTTCAGTCATACACTTTGGTGGTCCCCAAGGGATACGCTGTCCCTCTGGGTGATCTGGCATCTGTTGCCATCCCAGGTTCTGACCTCTCCACTGGTGGCAACCGTGCTGTCACCTGCAATGTGGACATCTGCCCACTGGATTATGGACGGAAAAGACCAAATTGTCTCAGTTTCTTGAGCAGCTTTCTGAAACGGCTCCCCTGGGCTGGGTTTGACACAGCAATGTGGGGTCTTGGTCCTCAAAGGGTTTTCCCCTCCTCCATGCCTGTACAAGAGTCATAACAAAATCCATCCTGTAAGGAAACGATTTTTTTTTTCTTGCTCAATCAGAAACATATGATATTAACCTTTGGGGAAAAAACCATCGAGTTTTATGTTTGCTCCTACAGTAACATTAGGAATTGATTTTAGGACAGACTACAGCAGTACTACTTAGTACTTTAGCAGTACTGTAAAAATAGGTATCAAGTTACTAGTATGGGAATCATTGCCTAGATACCATAATAGCAGGCAATGTGGGAAAACCTTAAATAGACAGTGATTATGTATGTAAGTGAGAGCATGTAATTTAGTGTGGGAATAGCTGGGCTTAACACCTGTATTTAGTCCTTAAGTATGTTCAGCAAACTAATTTCCAGAAGCCTAAATTAATAAATTACGTGGTGTTTTTCTTCTCATTAGACAGACTTGACTCTTTGTTTCCATTACCATTACATGCCAAGTAAGGCACTTCTCTCCCTCGGGCCCAAAGACCGAGTAACAATTTCACATACAAAGCCCTCCCCAAAAGCTGCCTGTCCTCTGCCTCCCCGTTTCCAATGAGATGGGGGAGCTCAGGGCTGAAGGGTCCCATCCAGAGCTGCTCTTGAGATCATGGGCAGTTGCAGATGCTGCGGGCACCAGGCTGTCTGGACGAGGAAGAAACTGTGTATCTCTTCTTGTAGATGTCAAAATACCCTGCTTATATAAAAAAAAAGAAATAATGTAAACTTATGCCTCCTTTAACTCCCACATGTTTGAAACACCAGAAAACCCTGTCTGCTAGTAGTTGTAAGCCTCTTCCCAGCAAAGATACTGCCCAAACCCTCCTCTTCATTTTTTCCCTGCTGTGACTTTACCTGTGTGCTCTCTCGCGTGCAGACAAGCAATACCTGGCAGATCCCCTCTGCTCACACAGTTGCCTTCCTGCCTCGTATAATATTTGGGCAGTGGTTCCCGTTCCAGCTCCATAAAGAGCTAAATGCTCCTGTATTTATCCTGATGTAGGGTAGTTTGCCATGCCACCGATTTCAAGGAAGCTTCCCACAAACCTCGGTGTAACATGTAGCACAGACCCTTCCACTCCAAATGTCATAAAAATCACTGCAATGTGGGATCAGCCACTTACGTTGTATAACACAATGTAATGTGAAATAGCATAACAACTCCTCCTTTCCTTTTCCTGCATGTGTATGGATGTATCAGTGCACATGACTCTCTATTTCTCTTTAGAAAGTGAGTTCTGTGAATATGAATGGAATAAAAGTAGTAATCCACTGGCTGAATTAGAGCCTTTGGGTAAAAAACAGGTACGCACTGAAGCCAAAAAGAGTTTGCAAAGTTTTTTCCCCATCACATGTCTCTGACAGCACTCCACTGAAAATGAGTGTGCGCTAGATATGAGAACCAATTAGTGAGCATAAAATAATCCAAATCTTTCATCTAGGAAACATTTTGCTGTATTTATTTTTTCCCACAATTAAGCAATCTTTAGGAAGTCGGGTTCTGCTTTCTGTCAGGAGCAAATTAGTAACTCCATTTCTTCTTCCCTGCTTTAGAAAGAAGGTTTGTGTCAGTAACAGATCAGAGAACGTGCAGAGGTTTCTGATCAATTCATGGCTGGTGTTTGTTTGCATTGTTTCAGAGTTCGGTCATTTTATTAGATATCCTTCAGATATTGCATGAAATATCCACCAGGGCCCACGGGAGAGCTTGCAGCTTGCCTCTGCAGGGGCTTTGTTCTCCTTGAAGAAGCAAAAACCCTTTAGCAAAGAGCTGAGTGGCTATGCAGTGCCTGCCCACGTGTCCTCCTCCAGCTCTTGGCCGCTGATCCTAGCGAGCAGTGTGCTTATTGGTTTCTTTGAAAGATTCATCTGGAGTTTTAGCCAGAAAACAGGTTGTTAGCGTGCTTGGGGTTATTTACTGCATTGGCCTGAATCGGAGATGAAGGTTTTCAAAAGAAATTGGGATCTGAAAAGTAATGGCCCTGCTTATATTCATGGATTATGCCCCAGGAAGTGATTTACTGCACACCGGTTTGGAAAGCTGCAGCAGCCCCTCTGCAGGCTGGAGCCCCAGACCGGCCAAAACTGTGGGAGCAGGAGGAGCTGCAGGATACGATCCTGGCAGAGACCCGCTCCAGCACCACCCTGCAGGACGGGGAGCGCAGTGAGCACCCCCCTGCCAGCACCGCGTGAATCCAGAGCTCATGTGGTGAGGAGGGGATGGTCATTTACCCTTAGCAAGGCTGACGGGTCATTTAAGTCACGCTCAGTTACCAAATGGTGCGAATCACATTGCACGCTGCGCCACAAGAAAGCTGTTCGGACAAGCAGGGGGGTTAACAGATCAAGAGAGAATTTGGTATTAGATCGGTTGTGACAGCTGCAAATTCTGCTAATTGCTATCAATTGTCAGGAAGTTTTATTAGACCGGGACATCAATTCAAGTTTGGCCATAAAAATGTGTATTTCAACTAATATAATAATCAATGGTACCCTTTAAATGCTACAAACACTTTTCTGAATGGACAGGTTGAACGCTGTGTTATTAAAGCTGCTAATCTAGGCCATTACTCGGCGGACATAAATCATTGCTCACACGAACACTGACTTCTCAGTTCTTCAGCTAAAGGTAGTATTTTTTCCGGAGGCATATTTGGATACTTTATGTTGGTCATTAATAATTCAGAAACTAAACAGCAATTAAAGTGAGAAAGAAATATATGCTCTGGTTTGTAGGACTGCTGAGTAACCGCAGCCCTAGTTAGAGGTAACAGATGTTGTGGGTGTTCTGCACTTCTAAAATATCCTTCCCATGGTCCTCAGGAAAATGAGTGGGCCTAATTTAAATGAAGAGATTCTTCTCTTTTCTGAAATATCATATGGATTTGTTTTATTGACTCATTAGTAAATTAATCCATTGATTCTTAAATTCTTGGATCGATGAAATACATGCCCAGGAGTGTCTTGGGGCTATCCTGGCTATTAAATTTAGTACAGTGTTTGGGCTGTTTTTGGTCTTTAATGAGTTGCTTTGCATTGGCTGTGAACAATGAACACTTTCCAGTGCACATGGAACAAGCTCAGGGGTGTGGAGGAGACAAACAAATGCCCTCGGCCACTTGCTGCCACGAGAAGAGCCACCTTGCATCTTAGCATACACCATTCTGTCACCGCTCAGCCCATGGCAGGCTTAGCTGAGCATGGCTCCTCTTTCTGAACATCAGGATTTTCTTGTTTCCCCTCTCCCACAGTGTGTCCTTGCCATGTGCCTGCCTGCCTTTGCCATTTCAAGCAGCTCGGTGTTTGCCAGGCTGTTTTTTCACACCAGGTGGGTGATAGGGAGTTAAGTTTTCAGCTCTTTTCTCTCTCCTGCAGGAGGGAATGGAGCTAGCTGCTTTCTCATCCCATGTAGGATTGCGTGGTTAAACATGACAGGTCAAACTCTCTGGTCTAACCTAGCTGCTCCTAGCCCAGCTCTGAGAGCAGAGTGGTTGAACTGGTTTTAGGTCACCCTCTTGGCGCTTCTCATTTTGGTTCAGCCTTAGTCTCAGCTCTGGGGAGAGATAAGGGGGGTTGGGAGGCTGCTGGGGCTGCAGGGGCTGCCAGCAGCCTCAGCAAAGCGCTGGGGTGGCGATCCCTGCTCCCTGGCCAGGACCCAGCTGTGAGAGCCCGGGACAGTGTCCTGTGGGGCTGGGTACAGGTGAGAGCCCCAACCCAGCCAGGGGAGCCCAAGGTGCATAGTTCTCCCTTCAAATGTTGTTCCCTGCCCTCCCATCCAGGTCAGAGACATTTTAGTCCCATTCATAAGCCTTTGGTCCAGTTCAGGAGAACTTGCAGAACTTGGACCCGTTTTGGATGTGATGCAACTCTCAAGTGTGACACACTATGGTCTGGGTTCTGGTTTGGACTGGTCTGGAGTGAAATGTTAGGCATTGGAAAGGCATTATGCTTCCTCCAAAAAACCTGAGCCTTCCTTGTGAGCTCCCTTCATTTCCTGGGTCTCAGCCAAACTTCTGACATTGCAGTTGTTTTGTCTGCTGTAAGGATTTTCTGCTTTAAAGGCTGCTCATGGGTAATAAACTGCTTTCTGCCAGCATGGGCGTCAGCTTTGCTTTGAAAATGCCTGTTTTGTTCTTCCTTATTAGAGCACAAAAGACATGATAATCTGCTTTAACACTCTGAATAAAGAAACCATCGTACGGCTGGTGCAGTCGGTCCCCTTGCTGTCAAACCAGTGCCCTGAAAACAGGCTGGTTATACCCGAGTCACCTGGAGACTAGCATCCCGCAGAGCTGGAGCTAACCCGGGCTCCTAAATTAGAGGGAACTTAACATGCTCTTACTTTCTTCCTTTTTACACAAACACTAAGGAAGTCGGGTGGTCTCAGATCAAGATATGTTGATTATTTACATTATTTTAAATTTGTAAATGTTTAGCTCCCTTCTGCATCCTGGCTAGGATGATAAAGTGGTATTTTTTCCTTGATCTTTTCAAAGATTAGGATCAAAAGTGCTTGACGCAGAAGGATGGCTTTCCTTCTGTCTTCAAACAGAAGCAACAGTTTCAGGCTTTAATCCAGTTTATTTGGAGATCATGGCTGAAAACTGGATTGTGAATGTCTGTTGAATGCCAAAGTAAAAGCTGTAAATCTTTGTGCTAAGCAAAAAGAACTGACTTAAAATTAGGCATTTCCATACGGAAGGAGTCCTGTGGTCTTGCCTGTCGTCCCAGGGGTGTCTGGGAAAGTTTCGTGCTCTTGTTGTTGTGTTGTGTTGGGTAAAATAAAAGTGGCCTCATGAGATACAAGCTCCATATGATAAATTATAGATCTAAAAATATCCATCACATTTAGATGATATAATGAAACCAATTTTCACTTCTGAGCAGCAGAAAGAGAGGAACTTGATAAGTAACAATTGGGTAAGATGTCTGCTGCGACTTCTGTGCTGTTTCTGCTAAGCATTAAGCCCAATTAATTGCCTGTGTAAAATGCCATTTTAACCAGCCCCATACCTAGGTGTGGATTAGGATCTGTGCATGGTCACAAAGCTGCAGAGCTCAATTTTGCAGACTTTTCTTTTCAGCACAAGGAGCGCAAAATCCATGCATCACATTCTGTGGAGCTAAAAGACTTCCAGACACTTTTCCATTGAATGTGCCTCCGATGCCAGTGACCTTTAGAGATTTACAGATTCACTGCCTTGTTGTCATGCTTTGCATCTGATTTACATTCACTGGGGTGCACTGGGAGAGGGGGTCAGGAACAGGCAGCTGTGTGGTGTTGGACATCTTGTGGTGTTGGACATCGCATGCCAAGGATGCAGTTATAAACTCCTGGAGGCAGGCTGGGCGGCCACAGAGGAGGGCAGAGAGTCACAGTGTGCGTGGTTAGCTGGGACATGCCCAGGGACAATGATGGTCCCAGTTAGCAGTGAGGGTAAGGACTAAATAACTCCTGGATTTTGAAAAAGCTGCTGAGCCAAACTTCCCACCCAGCATCTTGATGCACATTTCCAAAGCAATCTCTTGCACTGAGAAGGACTAAGGAGCTGTAGACACTTAAAGAATGAAAGCTTATATTAGGTGTGACAGGTACAGAAACTCGGAACTGAAGAAGCTGCCACTGGAAGCCCTAAGGTCAAACACAGCTAGTGAGATCTCACATCTCATTCAGGATCCACGTCTCAAACAACTGGTTGTTACTTAGAGCCTCTCTGGATCCTTCAGCCAGTTCCTACCATCAGCAGAGGTTCAGCATTGCAGCCTCAAATATTAACACGGGATTGGTTTTCAGTGGGATTGTCCATGCTACTTTTCTAGCATTAATTCATATTAAGATATGCACCACATGTCACACCAGATACCCAGTTTAACCCTTCTGGCTCCACAGTCATAAATTCTTAGTCCTACTGGCTGTATGTGTTATTTTTTTGCCTGTGTGCCTCCTGCAAGTAAATGGTTTTGGTATTGCTATCAATGTGTATTCAACCCTGTGCTCCCATGCTCAGTGTAGGGCATAAATCAGTGAAATTAATTGATGATTCTTTGAGTGCACTAATGCTTCCAAGTCTTTTAATGCCTTCGTTTAAGTAGATAGCATATGAGTAGCAGCATAGCCAAGGATGTGAAATGCTTTTTTAAATCTGCGGAAGCAATGGTTGTGTTTATGTAGGTGATGGTAGGCTGCTGCCTTTAAATTCTTACTCAGTCTCCAGCCATTTACTGCAGGCCAGAAGCTGTAATGACTGGGAAAGAGATTTGCTCTGTTTCAGGCAGAGCTATTAAAAGAAAATTATTCTCAAAGTAATTCTTATCTCATGATGGGATTGCTGAATTACTGCATATTATGGGAAAGGAAATTGCAAATGTGTTGGCTTTTCTTCCCATTAGAACTATTGTTTTATTGCAATTGTTATACATGCACGCACGCTTTTTTTTAGAAAATCTTTTTAAAAATGAAACAGCCCTGCATTAGGTACCTGACATAAGCTAAAGTTGGCAAAATTAAAGAGCAGACTGCTCAGACAGGTTTGCAAAGGCTATTCCTTCCTTTGGCTGTGTAAGTGCAGGTCCCAGACACAAGCAAGAGGGAGGCACTGAAGACTAACACTTCGGTACTTCTAGGCCTACCCAGAGGGGTAATTCTGCCTGGAGAGACAACTCAAACAGCCCTGTACACTGACCCCTCTCCTCATCCTACCCCAGATTGTCACCAGGGTGCAAATCCATAATTAACATGGAGCCACCTAGTGTTGGATTCTTCAGGTCAGTCCCAGAAGCTAATCATGGTGAGATCTCACTGTCTCCAGTTAAGGATCCTGGCTGCAAAGGAATATCAGTGTTCATGGTTTTATGCTGTCCCACAGGCCAAAAGGCCCTTTTGGTGCCTTCTCCTCCTTGGGTCAGTTTGCGTTTCTGGTCCAGCCTGGTTCCTGTCTCCCACCACCTGACACGCTGTCTGGTGGGGCCAAGAAACACTTCACTTGCCTTCCTTTGCCCACGCAGCCTCAGTGGACATGGCGGCCCCGTCTGCAGACGAGCAATGCAACTGAGCTGCATAAGAAGAAACTGGTTTTACTTACCTCTGGTTTTAGAATAAAATACTAAATATAAACGTGCTTCAATTTCTATCGCAAGTGTCCAAGGCAATGATGTGGAAATAATACATAGCTTAAAAAAGAAATCAGAAGAAATACTTTTCATGACCTCTTGGGTATTACAGAACATTATTCCACTAACACCTTCCTGCAGAAGTAGTGCAGGCAGGGCTTTTTGGTGTCGTTCCCGAAGTGTATACCAAGTGCTTGGGATTTATCAGATAAGAAGCAGCTATGGGTTCAGCCAAACACAGCTGTGCCGTCGTTCCAGGTGTGCGTATGCTCGCCCAGAGGATGCTGACCCGGGAGTCTGCAGCAGCCATGACGCTAAAACCTTTTCCTGTTGCCTAAGGGCTTCATCGTCTCTTCTCTTACCTTTAGTTTCCTTCTCCAAAAGCTTCTGCTTGATAACAGGACACAAATGTGAAATCAGGAAACTGCCTGATACGCCCCAGTTGACCAGTTAATCACTGGTCCATGTGCTTGTGGTGATGGGCACTGATAAACAGCAGTGCCGCTACCCCTTCCCTTCCGACTGCTTATCTCTTCCAAAAGCCCCTCTCCATCAGCTCAGCCCCTCAGCTCAGCCCCTCTCCTCCCCGGCGCAGCACAGCTCGCCCCATGGCATTGCAGCAGCCAGCTCAAGGATGCAGCCTTGAGTTTCTCTCCAGAGGTCCCTCTGCTGAGATGACAGGCCAGTCTCATACTGTAATGCGCAATCTTGTGCCTAAGCAAACAAACCTCCTATAGACCTATACGTGCAGCTGCTTGTTATCGGCTGGGGTGGGTGGATTACCCTCCAGGTCTGGGAAGCAGAAACCAGCTGAAGTGTGCAACAACCACTGGGTTCAAGTCTCAATCGGCCTCCCGGGATGAGGACAAGGACCCATGTCTGTATGAAACCTTTTTGCTAACCTGGTCCTCCTGTGAATTGTGTAGGAACAGGAAAACATTTTCCTCCTCTTCAAAGTTTTGGTGTAATTTGAGAGTCAAGCTCTAAGCAGATCAGAACACGTTAGTAATATCTGCAAAGTAATTATGGCATATATTATTATTTTAATATTTACTAAGTGCTGACAGTGTAATACTTTTATTAAAACTTTAGGGAGGGTGAAATACATACCACAAGGCATGGTGAGATGAAGATAGTCTTCTGAAATCACTCATTTATATTTCAATTTTACAGTCACTTTCCTGTGACCTACTTTCAATCATATATTGGTTTCTTTGTGTCTTAAATTATGTAAGGTGGCTAATGATTTTAATTTAAAGTTCTTTATGGAAGAATGCAAATAATATTTCTGCCTAGTGAAGGCACACTCTGAACTTCTTATTGAAAAGCAATTTATCATTGTACTCAAGAGCAGTGGAAGAGGTTTAACTTTGCTAGGAGCTGGAAGTCTTTCTTTTCCCTTACTACAATCATGTAAGAGCAATATGCCAAGGGTTATCAGGAGAAGATTTCCATGTTTAAAAAGGCATCGATGAGACTAAATTATTTTTGGCCTCTGGTTTGGTTTTCTTTTCTCTGCAATGAGGGGAATTCGCTAAAGTAATTTTGCAAAATCAAAGAGCAGCATTTTCAATATTCTTCATGTCTGGCTGATTGGTGCATAGAGTCATAGAATCGTTTCTATTGGAAAAGACCTTTAAGATCATCAAGTCCAACCATTAACCTAGCACTGCCAAGTCGACCACCTCCCCTGGCACAACTTGAGGCCATTTCATCTCTACTTATCGCTTGTTACTTGGGAGATGAGACCAACACCCACCTCGCTACAGCCTCCTGTCAGGCTGTTGTAGAGGGCGATAAGGTCTCCCCTCAGCCTCCTCTTCTCCAGGCTGAACGACCCCAGTTCCTTCAGCTGCTCCCCATCAGCCTTGGGCTCCAGACCCCTCACCAGCTTCATTGTCCTTCTCCGGATACACTCCAGCACCTCGATGTCCTTCTTGTAGTGAGAGGCCCAAAAGTGAACACAGTATTTGAGGTGCGGCCTCACCAGTGCTGAGTACAGGATCACCATTTTGAGGGGAGAAGCCATAATTCCTATGTAACCATTCTCAGGCATGTCTGTGGTTTCTAACACATGCATAACCCTTGCATCTTTGCTGCCACATGGATCTCCATCTCCTACCTCCACTGAGACAGCAGACCAAAGGACCTCACTAGCACACCGTCCCTCAAACATTGGCATGCCACCCCCAGGCTTATCTCTAGCAAGCCTGGTTTTACCCCTCTCCCCCTTCAAATATAGTTTAAAGCTCTTTCAACGAGCTCTGCTCATCCTCTTCCAATCAGCCCTGACAATTAGATAATCTAATCCAATCCAGATTTTCTACTGATTTCTTTTGCTCAAAGCAAACACAATAGCCAGCCAAATTAGGTTTAGACTTTTGGAGAATGTGCAGTCTTGTCACTTGTCACCTAAAGCAATGGCTTTCTTTATGGAAAAGCATTGGTGATAGTGGTTTAACTCATTAGTTGGCTGACAAATTGATTATAAGCATTACTGAACTGAACCTGATTTAGATGCTCCATGAAGGTTTGAGTCACAGTGTAGGTGAACTGCTGAGGTTGGGGTCCTGGAACAAATGTTTGTGCTGCGTCCAGACTAGGCTTCACCGTAACATTTTGTAACTCAAGCAATTGGCCCATGACTATTTTAATTTAAAACAGGACCACAGACTTGAGAGAAAAATCTATAGCAATATAATTATATGAATATATGAACTTCAAGACAGCTGAGGGACACAAAAAACACTGAGAAGCCCACAGTCTACAAGGAATGAATAACTAATAGGTGGAGTTCCCCTGACATCTGGATTTCACTACAGCGAAGCATTATGGAAACCTGACTGGATTGCAATTGCAGGCTCGTATCCTGTGTCTTTAGCTAAAACTCTTTGGTTTTATACTTTGTTTTAATTCCTAGGTTATTAATTGCCAATACAGATAAGATGTCTTAATGTACATGAGCTCTCCTTCCATTGCATTCCATTAGGAAGATATCATTACATTTCAGCCGCACACCATTAAACATTTCAAAATATATCCAGAAAGGCAGTTGCATATACGAGACACATTATTACAGGTAATATATTTTGCTAAGCCACACAACCCCACAGATAAAGAGGAAGATTGTTCCCCCGCTGCTGGCGCAGGCGTGTTCAGGGCTGCACGCAGCATCCATCGCCACACGCCTGCTAACGCACACCGGAGCAGTTAAACACAGTTAAACACTTTTCCAACTTCTTTTCCTTTGCTTTTCAGCCCCTGCCCTTCAGACACTGCAGCCGTGCGCCTGCCTTTGCAGGGGAAGAAAACAGATTGCAGCCTGAAAGCCAAAATCCTCGGTCAATACCGATGCTTCACCACCAGACCCCTCGTGTAGTTATCTTGTGAGAATGAAGTTCAAAGGCGGTGAGGTACAAAACACTACCAACCCCCTCGATGCGAGGCGGTGGGGAATTGAGCCCTTAATCCACGCTGGGCTGTCTGGGCAGCGCTCACATTGATGGATTTCTGCTTTCCACTAAATTGATTAGCTTTACAGTGCTGTTTCAGTGGTTGTCTGGGTTTGAGCAAGTCCTGTATCTATTACCAGCCATTCTTCTTATCCTTAGAGAACCTCTCTCAAAGTTCAGTGCAGTGGAGTTGCCTGCAAGGCACTGTTATTATAGTCAATACAAATATAATAAAAGGCAGCAGAAGAGTTGACAGGCTCCTTACACTGAACGAGAGCTCAGGAGAGATGTGATTTCTTAGAATATGGTACAGAAAATACACTACTGCCCTCAGATATAAAAATCACCAGGCATTCAGTACTATTTTGAAGGTATTTTATTTTCCCCCTCCCGCACTTGCACATCTGAGCTTTCTCAGAGACTTTTTCTGCAGCTGTATGTCAGACTATACTTAACATCGTTACCATGCTAAGGCGAGAAAGTCTCCATTAAGAGACTCCTAGCTGGTCACACATGCTAGCATATTAATTTTCCAGGCAGTATAGTACCAATGCATTAAGCCAGTGAGCAGGTTTGAATATAGAAGGTCCTCCATGAGTCAGAAGATGCTCTCAGGTGCTTCCACGCTGCATGGTACAGATCCCCCTCGGGGCCAAGGCTCGGTGGTGCAGAACTGGTCTGGGTAATTAGGCAGCCTGGGAGGGGTAAGTCTGTAACGGGTGCCCACCCAGAGAGTGTGTTCATATCGTCACAGCATGCAGAAGAGACAGAGCAATGGCTTATTGGTAATAACTGAGCAGATTGGATATTTTTTATTATTATTATTATTATTATTCTCTGAAAGAAGGTGAAGAGAAATTTAGCTTTGACTCATTTCTCCCAATCTCCTTTCCTGCAGTGGTGAAGTAAGCGATCTCTGCTATTGTGAACTTTATTAGGTGGCTTATCACACACTTAAATGCAATCCTTCAGACAGGAGAAGATGCCTACGAATTGTGTTCTTTAAACAAGCTTTGAATCCCGGTGATTTACTCCTTCTCACCTATCCACGCCCTTTTTTTTTATATATTTAGCCACTTTAAATTACATTAACACCAACACTAGAGCAGTTCGTTGTGTTACAGCAGGCTGCATTAGTCTGTCTGTCCTGCTCTCCGGATCAGAGCCGTGTGTCGCACCAGCTGCCTGCAGCGAGGCAGTGGTATTTAAAGGAAGTTTTTCTTGAGTCGGTTGCTGTAGCTGGATTAAAGAACTGACATAACTAATGTTGCTTATTTTGTCCTCATAGATTCACTGTAAATCTTTTCTAAAAGTCATATACAGAAGGAGCCAGGTGGTGTGTCGTTGCACATGTCTAGATCTGCACCGCAAACGTGGTGCTCTGGCTATAAACAGTTCTGGGAGGAATTTTCTCCCCTTTACAGCACACACATTACACAACTGCCATCGCCCCCATGGGATTTTCACCTGCATCTGATTGACTGGACACTGTCTGTGGCAGAAAAACAGGATTTTGATGGAGGAATTGTTTGAATTGGGCTATCAAACCCTACTCCCTCTGTCTTTAAAAGCTCTCTCAATGGCTGTATTACTTCCTTTCCATTTGCAAGTACAAAAAGTAGCAACAAGAAACCCTCAAATCGTGTGGAAAAGGAATAGCATCAATGTGTGGTAATGCATTCGCAGCCCAGCCCTGATCTGCAAAGTGGGGCGTTCCCACAGCACACAGCCTGGCCCGGATTAGAGAAAACCCCAGGATTTTTTTCAGTCCTAAAGCTGTTACTTGTATTTGATAAATAAAGAGTTGCTTTTATATACCAGTGAATGGTGTTAATGATAGCAATACCACCCCAAGCTGCTAGCAAACAAATTGCATGTTGCAAACGGTGGGTAATGAGGGATTTGGGGAGGGGAGATCACAGCTTAATTAACTTTGCCACAGTGCAGCAGGTGAGATTTGTGTTCACAAAGCAGACCAGACGTCAAAACCCCCACAGGTCCCTCAGAGGGCTGCAGGACACTAACGGGGATGAGACATTTTTTGTGGCTGCCGCATCCCCAGTCACCCCCACCCACGAGGGAGCACAGCGGGACAGGGGGAGCGAGGGGACCCACGACAGCAGGAGCATGGAAGAGAAGTGGCGATCCACAGAGAGATCCCAGAGACAGCAAAGGGGAGGGGAGCACCCTGGAGAAGTCTGAATGTGGCAGGGGTAGAGGTGGGTTATGTTTCACTGCTGATTTGATCAGACAGGGAGAATTGCATCAGGATCAGCATCCGTGTGGGCAAACACTGTGTAGTGTGTGCAGCTCCCGAGGAAACAACCCCCAGCCACCAGCAGCAAAGAGCAAAAAAGACATTGGCTCGACAGGAGTTTGGGGTACACGGTATCCCCTGAGTGTAGTCTGCTGCTGACAGTGCCCTATAAAGGCAGTGCAAATACGCAGTGTTCAATGGAGCTTTACCATTAAGACCCAATAAACCTCCTCCTGTCAATTCTTCCACAAAGTCTGGTAATTCCAAACAGAAGGAAAATTCACTGCCTGAATCCCTCTCTCCCAGAGCAGTTCCTTCATTTCAGTAATTTGGACACCTCTGTTCCCTCTCTGTGGGGTGCTAATGGATGGAGATGCTCTGCAGAGGGACTGAACCCCACTGCATCCCGAGACGTGTGCCAGCTCCCCTGCAGGCACCAGCCTTGGGCGACTGCCTGGGGAGGGAGATCTGGGGAGTCCAGAAACCTCTTTATTTGCTCTTTGTTTCTATGTGTGCTGCTGCAGCAGAAAAAGCCATCAGAGCCTCTCGGAGGGGGCGGGGATTGATGCCATGCAGATGAAACCAGCAGTTGGAAAACTTTGGGTGAAAGTGTAATACTGTGAGTGCTTCCAGCTCACTTTCATTCAAGTCCTGATACTGAGATTTTAGTACAATGCCAATTTTAGCTTGAATTGTCTGACAGCTCCTCTTTGTGAACAGGAGCAGTATTGACAGAACGGTACTTTTTGAAAGAAAAGTGGCTTTTTTTTTTTCTCCCCAGAGAAAATAGACTCCATGTGTAATGGGATGATGATGTTTCTTTCCCTTCTGAACTAAGGCTGCTTAAAAAGAAAGCCTGATAGCTGGCTTTCATTACAGTCATAGCTTTGAGTTTTCTGGAAAAATAGGTATTAGTCATAGGATCTGAGCGCACACTATTTCAGGGGGGTTTCCCTTGGAGTTCCTGCTCAGGTGCCTTTCCCAGGAGGCTGGATGAAACCCATGCCCTGGGCAAGTCCTGGTTGAATCCCAAGGGTCCCAGGCAAGAAAAGATGAAAATCACTGCATTTTTAAGGTGGCTCTCATTAGCTATCCTCTTGAGCTGAAGGGGACCATGGTGGATTAAGTGATGTCAGTGCTATAAAGCAGAATTTGACCCTCAAGGTGATGAAGCAGCCCTTCAGATGTGCAATGGCCACACCAAAGGGACCATTCCCCCTTCCTGGGCACTCAGAATGTATTTCCTAAATACTAGTTTGCTCTCCCCTGGACAGAGGAAATTGTTTATGCCGGGGAAAACAAACTGGGAACCCTAAATTTCTCTGCTAGGCTCCTTTTTCTTCATCATGCTTACTTTTTTTCATATCCTGCCATTCATGCCATGCCACAATGAGACTGCAGCGAGGAAAGAGCTGCTGCCAATGAGTCCTGAAATCACATTACGATAGTAAATCACGAAGGCAGCATGGCTGTGTCACCTCTGCAACCTGCAAGCTTGGAATGGGCGGGAGGGTGGATACAGTGGCCCCTCAAGGCACCTGATTTCCCTCTGCCCCATCTGCTTGTGACCTGCCCGCTGCAGGGAATTGCTTCCCTAACGAACAGCGCCAAACCGATGGGAATATTTGACAGCCCTGTCTGTAAATGCATTGAAACACTCTTTCTAAGTGCAAGGAGATCCAGAGAGAGAAAAGTCGGTATCATAATTAAAAATGTAATTAAAGTTTGGGTCAGATTGAATCCATTACATCTCTCACAAGTACCCAGTATTGATTTCAGGCTCAACCCCAGGGATATGTAGTCTGATACCTCTGAAATCCCGCGAGCAGGGGCCTAAGCCCAGCGTACATGCCATCTGTATGGCTTACACCCAAGAATATGCTTCCAACCAACTTTAACTCTGTAGAATTCGTGTTTTACTGACTCTGAGCAAATGCAAGTGAGCGGAAGCTGTATCTGCCACAAGGAAGATGGCTTTTGAGACACAACCCGTAAATAGAAGGGAAAAGGCTATTTTGGCTATATTTTTGAACTGGCAGAAAACTGCAGCAGATTGCATTATTCAGTGGGTAATGTAATGTTAATGCGGCCTTGTAGCCGGGGGGCAGGGGGGGAGAGAATTTAAGGTTTAATCATTTTGTAATGCACTTTCATTGCCCATTTTAGATTTGTCAGCTGTCATAAATGAACTGCAGTTTTATCCCGGAACTATACATAGAATTCCTATTTACATATTTTTCATCTGCAGCTTATGCAGTTTAAACGAAGAAAAGAAAGGGAAGAGGCAGGCCAGAGCGAGGGGGGATGCCCCCTGGGCTCTGCTCCATTCAGAGGATTCCTCAGTGCCTCCACGCAGGAAAACGTTGCCTTTGCCTAAGCCTCGGCTTAGGTGGTTGACATTTTCAATAAAACAACACCCATTTTCAGCGAGCTGTTTAATGTAGTGGAGAGCAAGGCAAGGAAACGCTGCATTTAAAAATACAGCCACATAGGAATGGCAGTCGGTGAACTTCTGCTTCGTGTCTTACGGATTTATCATGCATAAGCACCAAACTCCAGGAAATCCTCTCCCATGGCATCGCTCCCCAACAGTTTTATTGAAAAACCATAATATCCTTTTGCATTCTAAATTCTGACTAAAAGCCACCCACGCTACGGCTTTTTGCGTACGTATTCTAGCTGTTCTCAAACAAAAGACAATTCCTCCTTTGACTGCTGAGTCCTGCTTCTTCCTCTGCTGCATCTCCTCATAGCATCACTGGAAATCTCGTGGCACATTGCAGGCTGCCCAAGCGCTCATTAATGGCCTTGCCAAAAAAAAAAGAAAAAGAGGGCTTGCACAAGGCTTTGCTGCTCCTATCAGCTCGAAGAAGTATTTGAATGTGTTTGCTTTTTTGGAGCAGCCGTTTGAAAAAATCCAAGGGAAACTTGAGAAAGCAGAACGTCCTGCCAATCATAAATTTCAAGTATTCCCATTGTCTCATCTTTTAATCAAATTCTTACTCTGGAAGGGATTTCTGTAGGGCATTTTGCCTTGACTGTTCTCTCCACTGCTACATCCTACAGGCCAAAGGATTTTTCTCCAACAATAATAAGCGATGTTTTTTAAGAAGAACACCCCTGTTTTCATCCATAGCATTTACCTACGAAGAGCATGGTAATTTATACAGAAACTGCAGTCTATCCTTCCTGCAGGACAGCCTGATTTATTGACTGTGCATTTGTTTCATATAAAGTGCCCTGAGTAGAACAAAAACCTCCATTCTAGCAAAACCAGGACAGTCTCTTTAGCTTTCAATAAATCATGTTCTACCTGTGGGATACCTTGTTAACGACTATATGCTAAATCCAGAGGGGGTTTTCCTTTTTCTTTTCCTTTTCCTTTTTTATTTTTAACTATCCATCACAAATATTCTGAGTTTCTGGGGTCAGCTGAACACCCTTGTTGCCCAGGCACAACTCCTTTTCATTTCAGAGGGAGTTTGGTCTTAGTAAGCTCACGACCTCAAATCTCTCATTAGTAACACACATCTCCGCAGTGATCCACCTTGGAGTGACCAGGCTTCATGAACCAGCCTGGGAAAACCATAAGCCAAAATCTTCCTTCATTCTGCTTGTAGTTAATGTCTTTGCCTTTACCTACCCAACTTTTTTTTTTCTCTATTCAGGATGCAATTCAGTATCACAGGGTGCTCTGGGTTTCCATTAAGGAGCCTAAACTCTACATACAGGGAAAATATCTGCGTCCTCACTGTGGGAAACGCCTCCCCAGAGCAGGAGAGGACAGTGGCCTGAGCAGGAGAGAGAAGGAAGAGAAGGGACCAACAGAGTCATGGAGAGGTGGAATGAGGTTTCAGCAGAAAATGTGCTCCATTCCCCCTTCGAGCCTGTCCCTTCCTCGCGGGGATCCGGCCCCACGCCTCCCCTCCCAACCCTCCTCCCCAAGGACAGCCAGCCCGGGGATGCCACAGGGCATGGCTCCTCGCTCCTGCTGCAAACCCACTCCTTGCATCTTCCGTACCAACGTTCCCCAAAACACCTGAGGTTTTAGGAGACTGAAGGATGGGAGGAAATCCATGTTCCCAGTGCAGCTGTACTGAAAATGAGTGAGACGCAGCCAAACTGGACCCAAGGGGCCCGTGTCTGTCAAAGGCACTGATGCAAAGCCGAGATCATCGTTTGAAGACTTATAGTGATGTAACTGGGAGTGGAAATTGTTTTTTTACTGAGGGCGTAATTCATTCAGGAGGATGCTTATGGCATCCAAAAGGCTTTAGGCTAGCATTACGATACTGTTAGTGAAGTACAAAGGCGTCCAGGGAAAAGGGAGTAAATTCCTGCGAAATACCAGCATAGTGAACCAGGGCAGAGCTGGATCTCATTTCCTACCCTGAGGGCTGGACCCCCTATGCATCTGCATCCCCCTTCTCCTCCAGCCCTTGTCAGGTAAGCTCCAGACACATCAGCGGTTCCTCAGCAGAGCCACGAGATCTTTGCATGCGGCTGCAGGACCAGGTCCATTCGAAGTCCATCATCCCCCTGGTATCCCACTGGTTGAGTGGCCCTCTCTGAGGAGAACTCTGGGGACCTAGCGCTGGAGCACAACGGCTCTGAGATACGTGCCGTCTCCCCTCTTGTGTTTCTCCTGGATGATGGGGGTCTTGATTTTTGACAAAGCCTCATGTTCCCAGTGTAATATAAATTACAGTGTAAAAATATCACAGATGGGATGAGCTAAGTCCTTGACCTTGTTTCTTCACTGCAAAAAGCCAGGTGGTGCTTCTGCCAGTTTCTCTATTGCCAGTCAGGACTCAAACAGTTCCCTGTCATTAAATTGCCAGTCCTTTGTCCCTGGGCATAGAGCAAAATAAAGTCACCTTTCCAACAGTTTGCCAACTGTTGAGACATGTTGCTATTTCCGTGTTATCTGCAATGTTATTTCCTTTGCCCAGGTGATGCATCGCCAGGCTGCTGGGACCAGACCTTGGTGAACCATGCAGCCTGCACGTGAGACTGCTCTAAAAAGCACCTCTTCTCTGCAGGGGACCTGAAGAAGCCCTTGAGCTTGAGGACACCTTGGTTTGCTTGTTCCTCTCCTCCTAGATCCAGGAACAGCCCAGGCTCCACCTCGTCCTGCCACAAGCAACTCCAAGGAGCCATTCTGGGCTCCTTCCTCCAAGGAATGCTTTCCAAAACACTTCAGTCTGTGGTGGAGGTTGTGCCTATTCAGTGTTTTACCACGAGAGTTTCGGTTTCAGCCTTCTCTCAGCTGTTTTCCCTGCCTTTCTGATGCCTTTTCCAGCCTGGCCAGAACTGAGTTTGGCCCCTGATAGACACTTCTCCATTAATCAAAGATTTGCCTCAGTGGCAGGGTTGTTCTGTGGTCTAATTAAGTTTACAATTTCTAATTAAATTGATTTGAGGTCCTGGGGTAGAAGGCCTTTTAAGAGCAATCATTTATTAAAAAGTTGGGATTTTTTGCTCCAGCAACCTTTTGTGTTAGACTAATTTTAGCATCCAGACATGAAGGATGAGTCATCCTTTCTCAGTCTTTGGCAATGTTGGTTGAAGCTTAATCAACGTTAATCAAAGAAGCAATCAAAAATTGTTAATCACCTTTATGAAGGCACTTATGTCAGGGTGAAATATGTGGCAATCATATACACAGTCAGGAAGCAAATAACATTTGCTCAAAAAGAATAAAAGTGCTGGACCGAGGAGATGTGGGAGACCCAGACTTCAGCCCTCGTGTCCCTCTTCCTACAGTCTTTTTTTCTCCCAACACCCAGATAATTAATAGGTGATATTTGACAGGGTGTCTCACATTCTGCCATTTCCAACAGGCTGTCACGATGAACTGCACTGCTGCACACCAGGGTTATTCAGATAAAGTTTAGAACTTCAGTTCTTCAGACTCAATCAACCAAATAAAACATTTCCTATGGAAGATTTGATTAAATGTCATTCCAATGTGGCAGAGAAACTTTCAAAATTATCCATATTGACCAGTTCATTCTTCTTGCCTTCAGATGCTGAAGTTATCTCAAATCTCAATAAACCCTAATCAATGCCTACTTTATGCTTACACATAAAAGTGACCCTTTAAGGCCCTCCCTTGGGGGACTTTAAAGGACGGTTTGGGGTCAGACCAGGTCCTTACTCACATGGTGTTTCCTCCAGGGCCAACTGCACATTAATTCACTTTTAGTCTTCAGAGACTGGGAAACCTTATCACCCTTGTGCCCTGCTTGTGTTACAGCCTTTTGTCATGGGAAACTGACTCACCCCATCATGATTTTGAGAGTCAGCTGACATCTTTTCTCCCCAGTCTTCCCTTTGGAGAAATGCTAGGGTTTTGGTGTTATCCCATTTAAGATAACCAAGATAATTAAAAGAAGAAAAGCAGTGGATTGAGGAGATGTGGGAGATGTGGACTGAGATCCTCCTGTTCCGCTTCCCTTGGTCATATTCTGCATCCCATGTCTGGATAATTAATAGGTGCTGTTTGATGGCTTGTCTCATTTAAGTAACTGAGAAAACTTGACCTCCTCCAAAGCCCTTGCCTTTAGAGCTCAGTAACATGCAATGGATAAAGGACTGAGAGGGTTATGGATTTGTAACTGGAAAATTTTTTCTCCCAAAATAATGCTGATATGTTGAAATTTTTCACCTTGAAAAGACAGTTTCAATAAACCTTTTTTAACACTTTGAAATGTTTTCAATGTTTAAAATGAAATTGCTTTCCAGCTATCCAGTCTGAACCATCTTCTTCATATTCAAAGGTAAAATAATTATAAAACAGAATTATAATGAGGCCAGAGAGAAAACAACACATTTCAAACTAATCTAAGCAGACTGGCAAGGATGGACCTTGCCTGAATTTTCTTTCCCTTTTAAGTTTGCATTTCTTTTGTCCTGAGTTAAAACAAATATTTCAAAAATCCTCCAAGTTCAAAAATGTTTCCTTGCTCAGCTCTAATTGCTCAATCGAATTATTTGTAGACAGATCACAACTCCCTTCAATTAATCAGCTCCGTGAATGCTTTTTTCCCCTCCCATATTCCCTGACCCATAGCTCATCCCTAGACCCGATGCTTGGGCGGATTTAATTAGCCATTTAACTCACGTGGCCTGTGAGTGTTTCCTCTTTGCATGGACCCTCACTTAAGCTCAGATTTGCATACAGCTTCTAATTCTCACTTAAAATTCACCCCTTCCAAAATCTTTTTTGCCTGTCTTCCCATGCTGGGATCTGTGTGGAAAGCCAATGCACTGGGAGCACAAACCCAGCTGGAACAAATTTGTTTAAAAAGCTGCGAGGACTTTCACTGAGATTTTTTTGGCATTGCTCACCCAGTTCTAATTGCTTTATAAATTTCATGGAGTTAATGCTGACTACTGGGTGCTGGGCTGGTTGTGGATAAGGGATATAAAGGCAGGCCAGGGTGCCAGAGCCTTCTTTCTTGGCACAGGGGTAGTGCTAAGGAGGAAGATGAGGACCAGGAGGGACACCTCATGTAAGAGACTCCTGCTCAGTAAGTTGGCAGCCCAGGTGATGTTCCTAGAAATTGCTGTATGCCCAGTGAGGCTGTGGGCTTTAATAGGTGCTGTTGTGGTCCTGAAGAACCCTTCTGCTCCCACAAGCCATAAAGGTGGTAAGAAACTACTTTTTTTTTTTTCTCTCTCTTACTTCTTTGTTCACACAGGCTGGTTACTTAGAGGCTACAGGAATCTCAGGGCTGCTAAGGTATTTCAGTTGTGCATCAAAACCTGATGGGACTGGGATTTTTTTGCACTTAGGCCTGTGTATTTTGTTGCTTTATTAACAGTGGAAAATTAAGGTTTTGATTCTGTGTGAGATGACCTCTGTCACTCTTTGAAGACTTGATAAATAAGTTCAGATTTAGGGTAAGCCTGTAGTTCTGCTGTTCCTTTGCCAGTAGAAGAAATCTGTAAGTGTATTAAACCTTTCTCTTGCTGATTACTGCAGGGATTTTTACTGCAAGGTTAATCTGCATTTTACAAGCAGGAATACCATCTAGATAGATGTTTCTGATATGCATCAAGGGCTATATCTGATAATGTTCCCCTCAATTGAAGTTGACAATGAATATGGGAAAGAACTTGGTCTGCTTCCTTGCACATCCCAGAACATTAATTTTTTTGGTCAAATCAAGATCCTGAAGAACAAAATATTAAAATTGCTTAAGAGGAGGCTTAACATGCAATCAGCCAAATTCCCTTTGTGCCTCCTTACCTGTTCACGCAGCAATGTGCTGTAATCTGCTTTTGTACGTGGATGAGGCCGTAATGCACAGAAGAGCAAGGACTGGTGTAATTCGCAGAAAGAAAGCAAAAAGAGAATTGCGAACTATTTTGTCTTGGGAAGTTGCCTAGGGAGTCAAATAATATATTGCTAGTCGTATGAAGCTTAACTCTTAAAGAAAAGCTGCAGGTGCTGGCTGGGTGCAGAGCCTTGGCTGGTGCAACCAAGGGTTGCTCTGCTGCCTGGGGCCACGTGTGGGCTCTGCCTTCAGTGTCCCCTACTCTGGTCTTGGTTACTGCAAATAGAGCCCTGGCAGCCAATGTACAAAATTCACTTTGGAGAGCTCTGGCTTTATTTCTAGCTATTAACCAACAGGACTGTCATTTGAGAAACTGTGTTACGGATCTGCTCAGCGTGGGTTGCGGTGGGCTGCGCAGCTGATGGCCGCGCCAGGGCAGTCGCAGAGAGTAAACAGCCTGGCTGTAGCTCTGTGTGTCATGGAGAGCAATAAAACCCTATCGAGGAGGAATCACAAGCACCTAATGAGAATCAGATGTGGCATAATATAGGCCACAGGCATGCTCTTACCCAGATGCTCAGGGAATTATGTACATAAACAGAGTATAATTTGGTTTTACATCTTATTTTTCATCCTCAACTTCAGAGGGAAATGAGTTAGTTACTGGCAGTGGTGTGTAGGAGAGCTGCTGTTAGGTACTCAACGATTGCTCACACGCAGCTTGGTGTGATGGAGCTTCCCTCAGGGACTGGGCACTTATCTCCACTTAATGTGGGCTGGAGTAAACATCACGAAGTTCCCTGAGCAAAGTGGCCAGCTCTGGCTGGGAGGGAGAAGGGGGACCCTGCATCTGAGCAGCTGCTGGAGTCCCTCGCCATGGTGTGTGGCTGTGGGTGCCACAGCCCTGTCTGTCCTGTGCAGCAGCAGGACATGGGGCTGTCCCTCAACGCAGAAGGTCCTGCTGTTGGAGCTGCATCATGGACTGGGTGGCAGAGGCGGGGGCTGGCTTTGCAAGGAGATGTTAGTCTCTTCCTTGGGTGTTGGAGAAAAGGACTCAGCACCTCTGAAGCTGTGACTTTGGACCCCTCATTAGGGCTGAAGAAGGGGGGTTTCACCTGCCATGCTCCTGGTGTGCTGGTTGCCATGCCTGAGGGTCAGAGATCTGTAGGGCATTAGTGGGAAATTTGCTTCCCACATAGAGGAAAACTACTTCCAGCCTTGCCTGCCTTGCACTAGGGATTGCACATGTGACTGCATTTGTTGTGATAAATGCAGAAAACCCTGGACTTAATGCGCTCACATTTCAAACACAGAGAGGAAGGAAGCTGTTAGTCAGCCAAGCAGGGCTGGAAGGCAGATGATCTGGGTGTTAAGTCTCGCTTGGCCTTGGTGAGGTACATAAATCTGGGCAAATAACCCCATTCCTTCTCCTTTAAATTGGAAATAGCTCACAGAAAGTCTTTACTTTTTAAATGAAACATGTCTTGAGCTGCACCTCTGACTGCAAGGTGGTATAAATGGGACTTACGTTGATGAAATGGACCTGTGTCTTCTCTCCCGAGGCTACTTGGCGGTTGGCTGATTTGTTTCCAGGACTGAGATTCCCAGTGTTTGAGTGGGACCAGTCTGATCCCTGCATTGCAGAGGCAAAGACACTTCCCCGGGGTCCTGGCGGCAAAGGGACTTGCGGAGCAGGTTTGGATCCATGGGGAAAACAACCTCATTCCTCCCCAGTGTGTAGCTGGCTTTGTGAAACCCATCCCTGATGCGCACCACAGAGCAGAGAATTGCTGCAAGCCAATTGAGAGCTGTGTTTCTTCACATTTACCACTAACCCAAGCTTGCCAGGAAGGCTTTCTACCGAGCAGCGCTGGTATTGGTGATGATGTAGAGCAGTTGGTATCACTTGGCTGCTTGGAGAAAATGTTTGGGGCAGATCTACAGCAGTTTCTCACTGGGGAAGTGATGTCCTCAAAGATCTGGCCCTCTGATTACCTGTGTCGCCCTCAAGGTTTGCCCACGTATTTTGGTTAGAAATCCTTTCCCTTGGACACAGCTGAGCAAGGGTGCAGCTTTCCAGCATGCTGCGGTCTGTGACCCAGGACCCCCCCCATGTCACCTAAAGGGGTCAGAGGGAGCTCAGCATCCAGCTCTGGTACAGCCAGACCTGCAATGCTGCAAGAGCTGCATAATCGAGACAGATTTGTGTTAATTACCTACTTACCTGTGAAAACCTTAAGGTTCAGGATTAAGGGCAAGGAAATCGTACTCGGGGGATATTTTAATGAGCAGAAAAACCTATACTTTGTCTCACAAGTCACTTTTTACATTAAAACTTCCTGGGCTTATAATTAGAAATTTAATGTTTTGTGAATTGCAGTTTAGAAACTATGGGGGGAAAATGGTTCATTTACCGCTCTTTCCCCCCCCCCCTCCATTTTCTTAATCAATGCTCTCAGGTTTGTTTCCAGTGGTTAATAACACAGCACTTATGCCCACCCTGTCTCACAGGGGAAGTTCAAATCCACAGGGCACTTCTGATTTTTTAAATATATATATATATATTCATGCAGGCAGCTAGTGAACCAGAACTAATGCAAATGTTTGGCTATTCAGGAGCGGAGGAGAGGGAGAAGGAAGTGTGGGGACTGTCACCCTCCTGGCTGATGGGAGCAGGGCTGATGGGCAGGGTGGCGTGGGGGGAGCTGCCCAGAGGCCACAGCACCATGCAAAACAATAAATGATGTGGCTTAGAGGCAATTAGGTGATTATACTGCTCTTCTGTACTCCTGAGTTCAGTTCGCACTCCAAGCTCTCCGACTGAGGCAGATGTTGCATTGCTCTCTGCAAAGCTAATTCTTCCAAAGGTTTTCCCCTTTTCTCTCTCCAGGGGCAGGAAAGCTGCTAGCCATCTCTGCACAGCCTTCTCCCAAGGGTGCTGGCTTACTCTTGCTGTTCCTAATATCAACAGCTGTAGCCCAAGCCATGCAAGTGTGGTGTTTTAATGCACAGTGCTCCCCAGTTTGGGGGTAAATGCATGCATGATGGTGAGGCTTGGTGTGTGGAAAGAGGCATTCTTACACTGCTGCGGTGGGACACCATCATCAAAGGAAGCTGCACAGGGAGGAAAGAGGTCAGAAATAGTAACCAAGAGGCTGTGTATAGCTTCAGACTGTCGCCTCATTAATCTCGGAGTGAAGTCACTTTAAAATAACTGTGACCTTCATTCCCCAGCCATTTGCATGAGGCTGTTTAATTGTTGCTGTTCTGTGGAAAAGGACCATGGTGTGCATGGGTGGAGTGGTTCTCTAGCAAACCAGGCTCAAAGGGAGAAAGTCTGATTGGGCTTAGACTTGGCACTTTGGAGTCCAGGTGACTACCTGGGGAGGGGAATGGTGCTTATCTGAGTTGGGTGGCTTGCAAAAGGCAGGAGGGCATATCCTTGGGGCCGGCTGTGCATGCTCTCTTGCTTGAAGAAAGTGGGAGTAAGGGAGAGGTGCCCAGCGAGCAGGCAGCGGTGCAATGAGCCCGATGGATGCTCAGCTGCAGGAGGCAGCTTGCAACCACAAAAGTGGGTTTCTCAAATCTGGAAGCTGGGTTTTTAAGCCCAGAAGCAGACTTGTCAGTGGAAACATTTGGGGAACAGCTGGTATCAGCTATCGCTGCTCCTCCTTGTCCATGGGGATGGATTGCATTGCTGTAAATTACTGCATTGGCAGCGGTCCCTGTTCACACCCCATGCCTCAGTAAAATCGTAGGCTGGGAATGGAAGATGTGGAGCATCAATCCTGGCTTTATGCCATCTGGAAGTTGTCTGTGTGAAGGCAATCCTTGGGTATCATTTGGGTGGACTTTCTAGGAGTTTTTTACTGCCTGAGAAGCTGGTTGTGAGGGACAAGTGAATTTGGATCTAGCCTGCTTGATTTGCATATAGCAGAAATCCAGATACACCCAGAAGGGAAATAATTAGGACAACAGAAGTTGATGGGCTGAAAACTTAATTAACATGTTGAAAAACTTGACCTGAACTCAGGCTCTTTCCCTTTCTCTTTTCCTTTGTCACTATTGGTTTGGGTTTAAACTTATCCTGAGCAGTAATATTAAAAATCTTGCTCCCAAATTAGGAATAAATTATATCAGCTAAATGTCAGGCTAACGTGTTAATTCTGTTGCAATGCAGTGGAAAAAAATCATATAACAGAATTCCCCCTGCCATGTATCTTCCTCTGATTCACTCTGTGGCTCAGCTAATAGTTTTGTAGCCCTGTAGATTTCAAGTAACTGAATAACAACCCAAAAGTTTTCTCTTTATTGCATCCATCTGCTGCACTAGGATGGGGAGCAGCTCCTTGTGATACACTTAGAATAACACATCTGTTGCTGTACGTTGCCGTACAGGGTCCTGGCCCCTTCCTTTGCTTTCTATGACAAACAAGCAACAGAATGACAAATAAAGCCATGGTTGCGTTTGTCAGCTCCAGCAACTTGTGCTGCAGGCTAGATGAAATAGGCACACAACCATGGCACCATCCCATATTTATTTAAAAATATTAAACTATTTATAATGGCGAGGTCATCAGCATGCTGCATTCATTAGCAAGGGCTCCAGGGAAGAGACAGCAGTGAGCACAAAACACAAACAGGCTCTACACAAAAGAAGGAGCAAAGAAGCATCCTTTTGAAATGTCAGTACTGAGCAGCAATTAAAACCAGGAAGACTTAAAATACAGGGAATTTCAGCAGCCTGAGTACAACAGCCAGCCCTGGCTGCCAGGGAACCCATGGTGGGATTCCCATGGATGCAAGGATAGAGGATCAGGTCTATGCAGTAAAATGTAAATGGATTTTCTTTGTGAAAGGAAGGGATGAAATTGCTGCTTGTGTAGAGAATCAACAGTGGTGAAGGCAGACACACGGCAGGCTGGGGAGGCAGGCAGGCTTGGGTTCATGCACGGGTTGCATGCTGCAGGATGCTGAGCACCTCTCTGAACAGTGGGGTGGCTGCCAGGCTGCACACAGGTGAGTGTGAGGTCTCTGCCAGGAGCAGGGTGGAAAATGTCACTTGAAGGGAAGAGGCTGCTCTGCATGATGGGGTGTGAGTCCACTGTCGGGTCAGGTTGCTCCGAAATGGCCATTCGACCTTGCAAAGTGCTCCTGGGCATCTTGGGGCAAGCGGGTGTTGGAGTCAAATGATAAAAGGGGGGAAGTGGGGGATCTGCTCTTTCTTGGAAAGTGTTTCTGAGCAAACAGGAATTTGTCCAGTAACTACACTTGAAGTAACTTAATGCTGTTGCAGTGGGTTTATAGCTGTTGGTTCCCTTCACTACATCTGTTTGGAAGAGCCATTACTCCTCATGCAAGTGTCGTCCAGTCTCTGCTGACTTTGCATGCAGGCAAAAGCAAACTGTGGGACTGAAGCTCCCATTAGGATAATGAATTGGAAGAAGTCAGAAGAGATGAATATTTCATCTTTGGCTTGCCATGCCCTTTTGGAAATTAATTTGCACTGGGCGGTTGCGTGGTACTTTTCCTTTTATATTTCCTTTTCTCGTCCTTTTTTAAAATAGACATGGATCACATCCAAAACCCAAAGTGCTCAGATGGGCTTTGGAGCTGTCCTTGGCTCTTTATACTTCCCACTTCCCAGGCTGCCTTCTGAAAACCTGTTTTTAGAAGTTTCTTGCTCCAATTTCCCCCTTACCTGCACAAAGGATTTTCATGTTTTTAGTGACAACAGAGTTGCAGCCATTGCAAAGTGGCCAAAAAAACCCCCAGAGCTGTATTTTCCTTCTCTGCTCCAGAGTCTGCCCCCTCCTTGTGTTTCTGCCTTCACTCTTTCTCCCCTCCCACCCTGAAACTCCACTGAAATTTTTCCAGCTTTTAGGAGTCTCTGCAGACCTGGAGGGAATGACCCTTAATTCCCAATTTTCATCCTACTTCTGGGCTCAAGGCATTTTATTTTAATGTAGAATTTTACAGGAATTCCTACAGGGACTTTTCACATCCATATTTCCTTGTAGCGCTGCTGCTGAATCATCTAGGAACTGAAACTTGCTTGGCTGAAGAGCAATGTGTTTTTATAGATTATTGACATGCTGAAATTGGCCCTTGTCCAAAGCAAGCCTTCTACTTGGCTAATACGCCTTCAGCCTAATCCCTGTTGTAATGTGGAGGACAAAGACAACTCATGTCCCGCCAGTAAGACTGGATGTAGGGCCTAGTGACACACAGAAGAGATGGAAACCAGGAACATATATGCCAGGAGCAGCATTGTAGCCAACATATTAGAAATGCAAAGACAACTCTGCTGCTTCAGATGTTTTCAAAGAATCATTGAGGAACAACAGCTCCTAACAGCAGGAGTGAGTAATTCACCGCAGGTCATCCTCTGATGTGCTCCTTTCTTCCAGTTTTGGCCCTCTGCTGGGCAGTGGGCTATGTCTGTCACTGTACAACATGATTCTGTTTCCATGGATCTGGATCTTCAACTAAGACCTCATTTGATGCAAGTCAGGAGTGTTAAGACTTAATTCTACAGCAATAAAAAAGAAATGAGCCTGGCGTAAAATGCTGTTGAAGGATGTATGGGAGAGATGATGTCCATCCATATGTGCTGCTGTACAGATGGATTTCTTACATGGGGTTTCACTAAGTGGTCTTGGGATTGTGGAAAGCCTCCATGACCTCATGCTGAGGACTGGGAGTTGAGCTGTTCCTGCTGTGTGATGGGAGCAATATCCTGATTTAGCTCTGCTGCGATGGCTGCCCATGATGGGCCTGGCAAGCTGCTGTTGGCAGAACTGTGCAGTGGATGCCTTGACCTCTGTTGGGCAGAGCAGGAAGGTGGAGTTGCTTCCTCTTCAAGCCTGCCTGCCAGAGACATGATTCAGATTTTACAGCTAATTGACTAAGCTGATCTTGCTGCCAAAACGGATAATATTCAATGAGTCGCTTGTCTTTCAGTTGCTGCTGTCCAAGGCCCTGCATGCACCTTATAAAACCAGCCCTGTGACTTGGCCAATGGGTTGCCCAGAGGTCTAGGTTCTCCCATGACTTCCCTTTCTCATTTTACCTGCTGCTCTGCTTAACCCTCTGTGCCTTGCAATACTCCCTTACCTGGGGAGGAGGAGGTGGCTATCTACTGAGTGACCCGGGATACAGATGGGATTTGTTGTGATTTCCCCACATCTCTCTGCTTCCATTTAAAGCCCCACTCCACAGAGGCAGGGGTTGCTCTATGAGAGGGTAATAAATGTGGTGGAAATTAATGCCATCAGCCCCTGGTATCGGGAGGAGCTTGACTCAAAGCCAACTGAAACTCTCTGCGGGCACTGGCTCGAAACACCATCAGCCTGCAGCCCTGTTGTGCTGGGTGCTGTGTATTTTTAAGGACAGCCCTGAGATTGCAGCTGGGGGCATGATGAGATAAGAAGCCCAGGTGGCAGACAAAAACTGATCAGCATGTTGCTGAATGCAAAACAAGGAAGGAAGCTTGTAAATACCACACCAAGGAGGCCGGCATGTGCTGCAGGGAAGGGCTGGCTGCCGTACAAGCCCTTGTGCTACCTCTTGCTGCTTGGTCTGCTCATCTGCCACCCAACTGGAGCCTATTTGTTAACACTTCTTCCCAAAGCTGGCTCCCAGCTGAGCTGGCTTTCATCTCTGCACCTCACTGGAGAGCAATGCCAGGCTGGAGCACAAATGAGTGTATGGCCGATAGCTCCAGGATCTGGCCCATCATACTTTTGTGATGATGCTAGGATAATACAGAGCAAACAATGCTGTAGGAATAACTTAGCCCACATAACGCTATACAGGAGCTGTTCCCATGATGTTTGCTCAGTCCCCAACTAATTTAGCACACAGGATGGGCTGGCAGATTATGCAGCGAGACATGCTAATTCGGGCCAGTGATTCATGTGAAAGAATGACGAGACTGTCTGGGAGACAATGCAAGCTAATATGAGGACACCAGGCAGGGAGTCAGGAATCCTAATCCTGTCTTGCCACTGACCTGCTCCCAGGCCCCAGATCCCTCTTTGGAACTGCTTGGAGAAAAGGAGCATCTCCCTTTACGTTTGGCCGAGTTAGCCCTGGGAGCCGTTCATCCCAGCCAAGGCTTCTGGTTGTTATATATAAATAGTAATGATGATCATAATCTTGCCATAGGGGGTATGGCACTGCAGGGGTAGTGCCTTGTATCCAAGATGCTGCTTTTTTTGGACCAAGCTCGTATGTCCAGTAGATGCTGCTTTAGCACAAAAATGCTCTTGCAGGACCAGCAAGAAGTAAGTTGATCAGGGACATATCTGTGAAGATACAGAATCAGACGCCGCCATGAATTCTTCTGCTTCGGTGCTTCAAAAAAGCAAGACAGGGTTTGTGTATCTTCCAAATCAGAGTGATATCTTGTGGTGTGTTAATTGGCTCCGCTTCTGAGAACATTTATGCGTGTGCTCAGCCTTACACATGTGGTTTGTCTGATGCCTGTAAGTTACTCTCATGAGCAAAGTAAAGCCAGTCCCCAGATGACTGCAGGATCAGGGCCATGCTGTGTGTTGCTGCCTCGAGGCTTTTGCCAGATTTATAATTATGACCCAGAGAGGCACCTCCCAGCTACTCCTCACTGTTGAAGGAAGAGCGCATTGATACCGCTCCGGAGGAACTCCTTCCCAAAACCTTAGCTTGTCCCATCATTGTGCCTTATTGCTCCTTATTGGTATATTTCTTTTAATCTTATGGAGGGTACTTGGGAAAATTTTTTGTAGGGATGAAATCGGTTCTCTGTCATAGAGAACTCTCCCCCATTTAGAGCTTCTGCTGGGTGGGAAGGGATTTCTGCTGTTTATTCTGTATACAGAATTGTCATTAATATTCTGTACTTCAATTCTTCACTTCTGAGGAGAAAAAAGAACCTGCAGAGTGGAGCTGGTGGACAAGATACTGCACTGATTCAATCCCATGTGCCAATTAGTTTTGGGAAGCTAAGCCTTTGTGACTAGTTTTATTTTCATACCAAATCATGAGATTGACACCTTTAATTAGCTCCACACAAGCTGTTTGAACCAGGCCATGCTATGGGGAGAGGTGAGTTTTTCCAAGCTTTTTCTTCCTGCTTTTTTTCTATAGTTAAGCCATCAGACTCCAATACACATCCATCACAAGGAACTATCAACTTACTCAACATGCAACATCTTTGAAAGGTTCAGACTTTGCCTGTTCTTTATGGCACCATAAAGACTTATAGCAGAAGTCTTTCCTGATTTAGCTGTCTCTTGCTGGTTTTCAGGATTTTTAGGGGGAATGAATATCAAGTTTTATGTGTTGAAGATGCATAGAGAAAATAGAGGAGATACAGTGAATAGGATGGGGAGGTGGTACTGTGTAGAAAGCAGGGGAAGGATGGGGAACAGCATCTCCATTAGCCCCAGCAGAGCTGGTGGTGGAGTTCGAGGATACAGTATGGCTCTTGGCAGTTGGGTTGAGCTCTCAGCACAAATGTGAGCCCTTTTCCTTTTTGAGCAGCAGAAGCAGAAAGGGGGAGGTTTATCAGCTGAGACAGATGAATTGGGATAGCTTATCTTAGCAGGGCAGAGCTATTGTCTCCTGAAAAGTCTCTGGTAACTCATGTGGAGCCATTAAAATAGCAAAAGAAAAATTCCTAGGGAAGAATGTGACTTAATATCTGCCAGAATAGGGTCAGGAACTCATTTCTTCTGTGACTAGATCATAGTTGAGAAAGACTGGAAAAGTCAAGACTTTTCTTTTTTTTTTTTTTTTTCTTTCAGATTTTTCTCCTTTTTGGTAATAATAGTTGGAAATGCTCCTACATGTACCAGATCTCCACTCCCATAAAATCCGCCAGAAATGGATGAAAGTTGAAACATGTGGCAGGCTCAGCTTCCCTTGCAAAGCCAATCTGATCCTTCCTCCAAACAACAGGCTGTGCCCTCTCCCCTCTGCTCTGGACTTCTGGGGAGCTTTCCAAGGCTGGGAGCAGCCTGACTCCCTCCTTGCCAAAAAGCTGCACCCACAGCAATCATATCCTGGAACAGCAATGGCTTCTGCAGGGAATATAGGCTTGAAAAGGGCTAATAAACTCAGGAGCACAAATGTTAATGAGATCTAGAATTTTTAATTGTGTTGGGGTTTTTTGGTTTTTGTTTGTGTTTTTTTCTTTTTAGAATCTTGCTTTTTGACTGTTGGTTTCATGC
This sequence comes from Gorsachius magnificus, assembly GCA_034008185.1. Classification (NCBI taxonomy): domain Eukaryota; kingdom Metazoa; phylum Chordata; class Aves; order Pelecaniformes; family Ardeidae; genus Gorsachius; species Gorsachius magnificus. Next base: position 7,510,524 of record CM067090.1, read on the forward strand.
TGACTGTAAGACACCCCAAGGCTGGCATCCCTGGGAGGGCGTACCCACTGCCCATGTGCTTCCACTCAGTCAGCTCAACAGCCCAATATACCTGGCTTGTTGTGTGTTATTTAAGCCATAAGATATGACAGAGTGTGCTTTATGGAGCCATTAACTTATGCTGTGGGTGACTTTAACCACCCAAGAAGTATATTAATGGCCCAATAAAATACACCCCGGAGTGTCTTAATATGGTTATGAGATTGATCTTCAGCTTTATATTCCACTGTGCGTGATATTATTGAAATAAATTGTAGGGGAAGGTGACACAGGGGCTTCCAGGAAGGGGTGAGTTGCCTTTTTCTTCTTGGGATCCTGTGGTCACTCCTGTGAGTGAGCTGTGGGATGGGGATCCAGCCACCCTGTAGCGGGAGGCTGGAGATGTCCCAGGCAAGATGCTGCCTTTGGGGATGGAGCTTGCTGGCCCAGCTCTGTGAACAACCCCAGGCAGTACCTGTCTGTGCTGGCTGGCCCAGGGCTCTAAGCAGAGCTGCTTGTGTCCTGACGCTTGGGAGGTTTTCTGAAAATCATAGAATCCTAGAATCGTTTAGGTTGGAAAAGACCTTGAAGATCATCAAGTCCAACCGTTAACCTAACCCTGCCATCCCACCACTAAACCATGTCCCTAAGCACCTCTTCCATCCTTCTTTTAAATACCTCCAGGGATAAGGATTCTACCACCTCCCTGGGCAGCCCATTCCAGAGCCTGACAACCCTTTTGGTGAAGTTTTTCCTAATGTCCAACTTAAACCTGCCCTGGCACAACTTCAGACCACATTGCTACCAGAGAGCAATACCAGCTTGTCCAGAAACCCTGGACACCACATAGAAAATTCTTCTCCAGTACAAGTTAGGTGGGATTACTACAAAAACCAATTCCTGTTTGGGAAATGCAGCAATGCATGGCTTTCCTACTGACAGGCGTTGGCAGCATGAGTGTACTAGCAGGAAGCCTCAACGTCTGAAAAATTGGACCTTATTTAAAGTGTCTTTTCTCCCAGGATCCACATGTTCAGGCTTTCAAAGCCTTGAGGTCTGTGATGTCAAAGTATTGAGGGTTTGGGGGTTAGCTGGAAATTAAAAATAAATTCTGCTGTATTAAATGATCTGTACTTTTGTTCACAGCCTTAATCATTGTCATCATTTTTATGCTTTCTGGTGGGAGTGCGTGGCTCTGAACTGCCATAAACCCACAACATTCTCAGGGACTAGACATGATTTTTCATCCCAAAACAAGTAAAACTGTGGTTTTATCTAGTTTTAGTATGAAATCTGAGAGAATGGTTTGATGCTTGGGGGAGCTTTGACCCATTTTAAAATCCAGGACACAGCATGAAATTTCAGAGATGTTTCTGAGACCAAGACCATGGGTCGATATCCTATTTGAAAGAACCATTTTAGCTGCTGTTGTGTGTTTGCAGCGGGGCCCAAAGCATGCGGAACACTTTCTGAAGGGAAAGAAAGCAACATCCCGCTCATCCCAACAGATTAGAGGCTGCTGACAGGATGGGCCACCAAACCACAGTGACTGGACAAAAGAGCAAGGGAATTGGGCTCTGCTTTTAAAGCTCTGGGCCAGCCCAAATGTGGTTTTATGTGGGCTGTGAGCTGTTAGGAGCGTGCTGTCCCACATGAGATGATGCTGGACCAGGCGCTGCAGGTGAGGTAGGATGGCCGCAGGGGAGCCTTGCTCGGATGAGGGGTGTGCGTGAGCTTCTCCCTGCCCTGTGTTAATGTTCAGCTGTTCCCCAGGTGCCCTGTGAAGCTTCATTAATGTTTATAAAGCGGTTGGAGACCCTTGCAAAAAGGAGGGTATTGTTATTAGTACTGCAGTTGTTGGAGATGAAGACAGTCTGTTAATCATTAAATCGGTTCCCTGCGAAGGCAAGACCACTGTCCCCTGGGAAAGAGGCCACACTGCACAGCTGAAATGCAAAGACGGGTTTTTGTATGGTGTAATGACCCAATTATCCGTCGGGCTGGTGTCAGGGACTCGTCTGGGCAGGAGTGGGCCAGTTGCAGGTTTGGCACTGTTAATGGAGAACCAAGGGCTTCCTTTAATAGAGGTGGCTGGAGCAGCTATGTCCCAAAATCATCTTGTTGAAGCAGTAAGTTGCTGGGCGGTTGCAGGGTTGGGAATAAGGACAACAAAAAATCTTGGCTATATTTTAGCTGTTACAAGTGATGCCAGCTTCTAGGATCTAGGGCTGTCCTGCCTAGCAGCTTGGCCAACTGGTCCTTACTGGATGCAACTAGGAAATAAAATAGTAGGAAGCTGGTGACAGAGGAAAACTGAAAATAAGTCTTAAAATCAACAGAAAGTTCTGGCTGAGGTTTGAGGGTTTTGCTAATTACCAGCAAGAACAATTTTGGGAACACAGCGGCGCAGGCATGAGTACGGCATTCGGATTACGATGGGAACAGCTCACACTTGCATTAGTGTTGCAGTGGTTGTAAGCAACAGAAAACGGCCCTTGGAAATCTGTCGTTTCATAAATCTCACTAGCAAAATTGCTTTTCTAAGGAGTGTTTTTCAAAAGTTTTTTTCCGTGAGGCATACGTAGTTCTGTAAAATCTATTCAGGGCAGCCACAGCTCATGTGATACTCACATGGATCCCAGATGAATTCTAGCTTAGCGGGGCTGTCGCATAACACATCCCGCAAAACGACGGTGATGAAAATACGTCACACCCAGCTCTCAGCTGTGAACAAGCGTCTCCTCGCGCTGAGCTCACGCGTGTGACACAACTGTCAGCTGGCGTGCAGATGAGATAGAAACCCTGCCACGCTGCCGTGCCTCAGGGTTCGTGGGCCTCCTGAGCATTTATTCCTCGGGGGATTTAGCCCACTCACTGATCCAGTTTTTACTGGTCAAGGTACAGTAAAAAGCATGCTGTGATCCTAAAAGTGACAAATTGGGCAGCCGGTTACAGAGCCAGTGAAAGCAGACTTCAGGCAGTTACTGGTGCTCCAACATAGGGGCCGAGCACAGCTTTAAGTGTGAAAATTAAGCATTAAAGTTCCAAATGGAAAGAAACCTCTTGGAGAGGTGAAAGAAAACGAGGGCTAGGCACAGCAGGTAATTTGAATTTCATGAGTCCCCTTCTGCACTTGCCCTCCACAGCCAGGAAGGCAGGCTCTGCCCCTCTCCTTGGACGGGGCTCAGGTGCGTATTCCAACTTTCTGAGCACTGGCAATCCCTTCTGCTTTCCACGGAGGCCTGGGTGGAGGTGCCTGAGGCGCAGGGGCTGGAGCTGCGTCGCTCCTGTGCTGTGTGGTTTTGGACAAAGCGCTCCGGCTCCCTTGCCCTGGGGTGGCTGTGCCGCTTGGCCAGCGACTGCAGCTTCTGCAGCTGCAGAGCAGCGCCTGCAGCGCCGGGGGTTTATGAAATGGCCACATGGTAGATCTTGGCTGGGGGAAAGGAGCGATGGGGATGCAGGGCGTGGGGAAGGACAGGCTTCCCTACTTCATCCAGGACAGAGGTACGGGCAGGGAAGGTGCCCCTGTCACCCCTCCTTTAAGGTCTGTCAGCTGAGCCTGGCTGATCCCCTCGGCCAGCGCTGGAGGACGTTAGGCTGAGCTCCATCCCCAGCTACTCCCCGAGCCTGCTGGCTCTCCTGCATCGCCCATCGTTTCGGTACACGCATGGCTTGAAAGATGCGAGATGAGAGCGCAACGCGGACAGCAGCACACGTCTGCGGGCTGTACCGGCAGAGCGCACGGCAGGGCAGCGCAGGGAGCGAGACCAGGCTCTTCGTTTCCCCGTGTCACTTCTCAGTCCTGGTTAGCAGCAAAATAGGGCACGCACGCATCTGACAACTGAATTCCTTGCTGGAAGGGGTTCGGTCATGCATAAGACTGCTCAAAATGAGGCCTGGCTTTCAGGTCTGGAAGCATGGAGCATGACCTGGAAGGGACAGCTGGTACGCGCACATTTACTTGTTTTCGCCTTTTGAGTTTTGCACCAGTTCTGGGTAACTTTGAAGAGTTGTGGCCAAGGGCAGACGGATGCACGTCCCTCTCCCCAGCAGACAGTCCTCGCGATAGGTCTGTCCAGCTTCGGAACAACGACACGGGGAAAATACAATGTGAGAACGTTACTAACATAGCAAACTCAAGCACTAAAAAAACGGGAAGTGGAGAACGAAGGATAGGAGCCCAGCTTTAACTCAGCCCTGCTGGCTCTGATGCCATTTCAATGACAGGCTTGCGCAAGTTTTTCCTGGGGGCTTCCACTTCTCCGTGCCCTCTCCCCGGAAAGCGCAGGTGAGCGGCCCCTCCAGAAGTTTGCAACTTGGAAAATCCCAGGAATCCGAAGGAAAGCAGAGGACCGCCACCCCTCTGCCCCCCAGACACGAGCATCCCCAGGGGCCGGGCGCCTCGCGGAGCTCTCGGCGGAACCGTGCGCGGGGGAGACCCGGCCGCGCCCCCCAGCCCCTTCCCGGGGGTGAGCGACTCCCGCCCCTGGGTTCACCCCCGCCCGGGGCGCACCGGCACCCGCTTTTCCATGCCGCAAAGTTCTCCGTGGGAGCGCCCCCCCCCACCGGGGCGGGGGCCGGGCCGGGGAGCGGGGGGGGCCGGGCCGTGCCAGGGCGCCTGCGCCGGCGGCGCGGAGCGCGGCGGAGCGGGACGGAGCGAAGTGTAACAAAACAAACGGGCTTTGTATCGCCTTAAAGGCGCCGCGCGCCGCCTCCGCGCCCCGCGCAGCGCCCCACAGCAGCAGCGCGGAGGGCGGGCACCGGCCGGATTTGCTTTTTCGCCGCTTTTTTTTCTTTTCTTTTCTTTTTTTTTTTCCTCCTCCTTCTCCCCCCCTCCCCTCCGTTTTTTTTAATAAGAGGGGAGGGGACGGTGTGGAGGGGAGGGCGGGAGGTGGCGCGCGCCCTCCGCGGGCGCGGGGCCATGCGGGCCGCCCGCGGCCGGAGCGGGGCGCGGCGCCGGCGGTGATGGCTTGAGGGGCCGGCGGCGGTCTGTCAGTCGGTCTGTCTGTCGGTCGGTCTATGAGGCGGCGGGTCGGCGGCCCCTGCGCACCTGCTTGCCGCGCTCCCGCGGGCGCGGAGGGCCGCGCAGCCCGGGCCAGCCGGGTGCGGCAGTGCTCGCTCACCCGCGGGCCCGGCGGGCAGCTGGGCTTCGCCTTGCTCGGCGGCGCGGAGCACGGCGAGTTCCCCTACGCGGGCGCGGTAGCGGGGGACGGCGAGGCGGCGCTGAGCGAGGGGGAGCTGCTGCTGGAGGTGCAGGGGGTCCGCGTCTCAGCGCTGCCTTCGGGGGCACCCACGGGTGTCGGGGGGAGCCCCGTGTCCGGGGCCGAGCCCTGGAGCGGCCCAGGCGGACCCGCAGCCGGGGGAAGGGGGGGAGCTTCCCTCCTCCGGCCGCTGCCCTGGAGCAGCCGCGCTGGTGGGCGATGAGTGGAGTCGTGTTCAAAAAGTGCAGCATGGGATTGCCGGCTGCCTGCCTCGGGAAGGGGGAAGCTGTGACCCTCCTGCGAGGGCAGGTCCCTTCTCTGGCCGAAAGTCAGCTCGGTTTGCTTTTTTTGGCACTGGTTTGCCCTAGGTGAGGGCACATCCGTACTGCCAGCCCTGCAGCGCACGGGTGAAGGCACGCACGGGTAGCTCTCCCGTTTGGCTGGGAAAGAGGATGGGAAGAGTCCTCCCATGCGAGACTAAAAAAGAAAAAAAACCACTGCACATCCGTGTACACACAACAGTCGCTCAACAGGTTAGCGTAACAGGCCTGGGTAATGGGCTTGTAATTTCCAGGGCAGGACTTGACTTTAGTGCTAGGAAACTGTTAGCGTTGCCGCAGCTGCTCCGGCTCGGTGGGATGAGCAGGGCTGCAGCCGGACCCCTGTAGGGTGTGCGGGGTGGAGGAGCACCCCGGGATCAGCTCCAGGCAGAGGAAGGAAGGGAAGTTTTCTTTGACTCGCCCAAAAGATTCCTCAGGGGAAAATTTATTTGTCACCCAGACACGTATACATCCCAAAGTTTGGGGTTTGGCTGTGGCTGGTGGTGCGAGAGGGTTTTTATCCTGTACTTGGTTCAACCCAGCTGGCCGCTGCGGAAAAAAATTTGTGGCTGTCTGGCAGGACTGTCACCTGAAAGCCTTGTCCTTAGCCTCGCCGCTGAGCCCAGCCGGAGAGCTGCAGGCACTTGTTTCGCAGCCATCCTTCAAACCTCTGGTGCCGGAGCGGATCGCAGCGGTGGGGTGTCGGAGGGGAGCTGAGCTGTGCAATCCCCCTCCGCCAACTGCTCCCCGACCACAGGGGCAACAGCAGCTCAGAACTGCCCCGGAGCCGATGTACCGAAGCATGGCTACTTGTTAGTCATTTCCAAGAGTCAGTAGAAATATTCCGGCAAGAGGTGTCGAACTCCCAACAAAGCCACTTTTCTTTAAACAAATGTGTATTTTCCCTGCTGTGCTTTCTCGGCTTCACTGGGAAGTGGGGAGGGAAACTGAGCCTGCTGGTTTCCCTGCCCAGGTGGGAGGGGGAGAAAAGCATGAAGAAAAGTATGAGGAAATTAGGCGGGTTTTTTTTTTTTTCTTTTTCTTTCTTTTTTTTTTTTTTTTTTTTTTTTTTTGCATACTGATTGTTTTAGCAGAAGTGTTAAAATACAGCTTCTGATGTTGCAATGTGACCGGTGTTGGTGCATGAAGGAAGGTGTGGGGGGAAAAAACCAACCAAAAAACCCTCACCTTCCCAACCAAGCAATTTGTGACTAAACTTCTTGTTGTTTTGGAAACACTGCTTAATCTAAATAGAAACATCTCATGGAAATATACCAGAAATGACAGAATTTAGTGGTAAATGTGTCCCAGCTCCAGGGTATGGTCAAAAGAAGGGGCAGAGAGCTGAGGTTTAGCATAGTGGTTGGGTTTACCTGGAACTTGGGAGAAAAAGGTTAAAAACCCTACCTGGAGTCGGGGCAGGCACTGAACCTTGGACCATACTCATCCTAGGCTGAGAACCAAGCCCCTGGTGACTGGGATTGTAGTTTCCCTTTTTTTTTTTTTTTTTCTTTCTCCTCCTTCCTCCCCCATTTTTTAATGCTTTATTAGACAGAATCACAGAATGGCAAGGGTTGTAAGGGACCTCAGGAGGTCATCCAGTCCAACCCCCCCTGCTAAAGCAGGTTTACCCAGAGCAGGTTGCACAGGACATCATCCAGGTGGGCTTTGAATGTCTCCAGAGACTCCACAACACCCCTGGGCAGCCTGTGCCAGTGCTCTGGCACCCTCAAAGTAAAGACAGGAATGTAGATTAGAAATACATCTTTTTTTAAAAATCATTAAATATTTTTGTGGTTTGGGAAAGCAGTTTCCTGTGCCTATCAATGACAGCCTGGCACCTGCGCGCTGTTCTGCGCAGAGCGGGGAACTCCCTCGTGGATCAAGATCATAAGCGTAGGAAAGGAGAGTGTTTTAATTAAAATGCATTACTTCCATGTTGATTAAAACTCTCATTATGGGGATGGCAACTGTCATTCAAGAGGAGGTGTGTGGCACTAGAGCAGCAAGCGAAGGAGTGTGAAGGTAAGATTATAAACACATTTTTAACTATGATTCTCCTCCTCTTCCCAGTTCTTAGTGCCTAATCGACTGGTGCTGAAGTGCTAGGGCAATATTAGCCTGGAAATGTGTGCATTTTATTGCCGTGTCTATATTGTATGACATTTACAAGGCTGGAAAACCAGGAAATTTGCTATAAATAAGTCAGTCATTTGCAAGCATGAACAGAGAAAATAACTGTTCTGACCTTGCACTTTGGGGAAGACCAGGGACTAGGATGTGAAACACAGGTGGAATAGGCTGTGGTAGGCTTTATCGTTAAACTGGGGTTTATAGACTTACAGGTCCACATGCAATATTTTTTTCTTTCTTTTGTGAGTCGTAATTTTGAACGGGTTCCCACAAAGTACAAAAAGGGGGAACCTATGTGAATTTGTTTAATTGGAATAACAGTATTTAATACCGCATGTATGGGATTTCTTGGTCCTTCGCTCACGCTGTGAGAAAGAGTGAGGAAAGCTAAAGAACTTTAACAAAGCTTTCCCTTTCTCTTTCCCCACATGCACCCTTTTTTGGTATTATGTTTGAGGAAAAAAATACACTGCTATAGTTGCGTGCTTCTGGGGGAAGAGAGAGGAAGAATCTGCTGCCATGTATCTTAGTAACTTTCAGAACTGTCAAATGTGTGAAAAAAAAACCTCGGTTAACATGTAGTGCTTTTATGACTGACTGTTTCCATCTTACATCTGTGCCTGAATTCTGATGAAATTGGCAATTAACTCCTGTGGAGTAAATAAATGCATTTTTATTATTACTTGGTCTGAGTGGATAGAATTAATAGATTGAATTATAGGAGCAATGGTCGTGTGTTCTTGTGTAAAGCTGGCATTGCATTAACACAATGATTTCTCTGCTGTATTGTGAATATTGTAGGTTCCTTGAATATGTTTCATATTTTTCCAAATAGCTCACTTGGATAAATCGATAGGATATAGCTCACTTGAATAAATCAATAATAAGGCACGCTGTTTCTTCTTGAGTATCTCAATAAACTTTTGTTCTGCTGTGCCAGATTCTGTTATCGTGCCATTCTTCACAAGGGAGGAAATAAGGCTGTATCTATAAAAAATTGTCCATGTTTTGGTTAAGGCAAGGTATCTGGGTTTTCTTTCTCCCTCAGTGAGAGATGGGCACATTCAGAGAGATTTCTGACTGCAGCCTTTTATTTTTCTTTGCTCTTTGGTTCGATGACCTGCACCAGATGCTTGGTATGGGAAACTGTCAGAGCTGATATGTCTGTATGCTTATTTTTAAATTGGGTTGGTTTTTTTCTTTTTTTTAGTTCTCAGTTCAATGCTTTGCTTCCCTCAAAAATCTCTCTCAGGATCCCAAGCTCTAAATGACCAATCGCTTTGAAAGCATGAGGAGTTGAGATCAGTTTATGCCATTAATAATTTTCCTGGTACTTTGCAGCTGGGATGATCCCACAGTAGAGAGGAGTTGTGGGGTTTCTGTGGGGTGGTGGTTTTTTTTTTTAGCCCCAAACAGGGCAAATAGGAGCAGGCGTGATCCCAAACAGAACCAGTCACTGTTTACCCAGTGCTATCAGCTGCATTTGTTTCTTTTCAAACATTAACTTGACCCCAAGATAAGCCCTGAAATACGGTGCAGTGACTCAATGCTTCAATGTCAGGCTGCCATTTGCTATATGAGGCGGTCACCAAACGCTGAAATTGGTTACACGTACTGGTCCGAATTGAACCAACTTATTTCAAAAAGTTTGCACGAGCTGATATTTGGACCTTTTCCTTTTATTTTACTGAGAGAGCTTGCGAGAGAATTGCTGCCTTGGATATTTATTTCTGTAGACCATAGAGTGGGGGGGAAAGAAAGAAAGGCAAGTTGAGGCGCCTGTACATTTTTGTACGTTGGGTAGCTTAGGGGACCTTGGGAAGCAGAGCGTCGCTTTGTTGATGGGTGGTGCTGAACATCCCACGCGAGGTAGGTTATGCCGGTGCCTGGCATTGCAGAGCCCAAAAGTGAGGACCGACGCGCGTGTGCCTCCCTGCGACGCAGCGGGGCTTGCGGTCGGTTTAACGTGCAGGCGTTGCGCCAGCGAAGGGAAAAGCTGTTTGGAGAGTGAGCTCTTGATGTTCCTAGCTTACCTCTACAGCGTCACGCATGAGCTCCAAAAAGTGTTTTCCTTTAGTCTTTGCGTAGCTGAGTGCCAGTCCCTTGCACGGTGAATTCTGTAAGTTGTTTTTCCATTTGACCCAAATTCTTTTAGGACCCAAGTGGATTTGGAGGAAAAGATTTGCCATCTGAAAACTTGGGTGGCGTTCATCCATTTTAGATTTATAAGGCCTGTTTTCAACACTGACCCACTGGAACGAGCGTTGTGCAGGGCTAGTCGCTACTGAAATGTAAAATAAAAAAAAAGGCAGAATCTCTTTTTTGCGTCACTTCTGACATGTTTTGCTGCAAATCGGCGATCTTTCTTTAAAGTAGTACTGTATCAGTAGTCGTAGAACGTGTATGTCTGCATATTAAAATACAGCTGCGAGGAAGACCTTATCTCTACTATGCCTTAATTTACAGTGTGGTACTTGTCAGGCTTTAGAAGTCGATCCTGCTTGTGGCAAACCAGCCGTCCATCCTCTCTGGAGCCTGGAGGTAGCACCCCAAAGATGGATGTTAGAGCCGAAGTGCCGCATCTTTGCTGTCATAAAAATTTTCAGGAATTAATACGATCCTTTTAATGGCATGAAATGGGATTATGTTTTCCACAATAAGGTTAATCTTTCCACCCACTGAGATGGGACTCCAGGCTCCCTCTTCACGGCCAGCACAATTAAATCACAATTATAGTCGTAATTATGAGCAGTCATTCAGCATCATTGCAAAATAAGTTGTTAACAACATCCCATGTGTCGTTTCTGTTCCTTTTTTAAGACCAAGTTATGACTCCTGCACGAGTGAATTATTGACCTGCTGTTGTGAGATGCAAGACTCATCTTACCTGGATCTTGTTAGAAATCTAAGAACTTCTTTTAACAGGTTTGAAAGCCAAACCTTCAATAGCTCATTGCCTTCCTGTGTTTGGGATTGTCAATTTTTTCCGGTTCAGGCTATGATCATTCATGGATCTCTTCTGGCTGTTTGTCTTTATCTGATGCCTGAGAAATCCCCCCACTCCTTTGACAGTGTATGCATGCAGAGGGAAAACATTTGCCCAAGGGCGGCTGCATTAAGGTGTAAAGATATTCTGAGTAGCACTTCTATGGCTGTGCAGAACTGATGGTTCGGGCCAACACATCCTTTGTCCTTCATTTGCTGGATTTCAGCATCGCTCAGTTTGAAGGTAACGTGGAAACTGAGAAGATGCTGCAGCCTCAAGGGCTTTTTCTATTGCATTAGCAGGGTCTGAGCTGTGGGCAAGGGTGGGATCCTTGGAACCCCTATTGAGGTTTATAAAAATAATTGACCAAGTTTGTTGTTTACATTCCCTTGCTTTCCTCCAGACACAAGCTATGCTTGCTGGTTATTTCAGGTGTTTGGGTTTGTTTTTTTTTTTTTACACTTCCTCTGATTTTGAGTGGAATGCATAAATCAAGGCACATGGGTTTTGATCTTTGTGTGCTGCAAGTGATTTAAATTTCTTGGTGAAAAGCGTGGAGTGTTGGTTCTGTACGAGCAAGTGCCATGAATTTATAGGAGGGCTATGAAGAGTTTGAGGCAAAGTGTAAGCTGAAGGCAGGGATCCTTACTGTGAGCAGTCAGTGGTACTGGGATGGAGGGGTCTGAGCACCAGCTCTCCCATCTGAGCTCCTTCCAGCTCTGCGTCCCAACTCCTGGAGCAGCAAAATTTGGGATCCTCTCGCTCTGTATTTCTGCAGAGTTTTTCTCTAGCTCTGCTGTGGAAAAACAAAATTATTTTTGGCTTTTAGAAACGGAGTATTAAGTGACCTTTTTGCACCAAGGGCGCAGGGATGGGTTGTCCCCCCTGTGTTCTGTGAAGGTCTTATCCGCTCCCGTTACCCTGTCCCCGGAGGCACGGCTTGCAGGACGGAGAAAACAGCAGCTTTTCGGCGCTGAGTGATGGTGCTGCTGAGTGTGCAAGACCGGCTCCTGCAGAAACATAATTTTCACTGCTATCATCATTTTCTGTCTCTCTTGACACTTGATATTTTGTTTCCTCACTTTATATTTTGGTCTTGCGCAACTTGCTTTGGCTTCGCTGTTGTCGCGGTTTGACAGGTGAAGCTCCAACTCCCGCCGGAGCCAGCAGCCCATAGAGATCCACGCTGCATTTCGTGGTTTAAGTTTGGGGTTCCCTGTGAGGATCTGGTGTTGGGAAACATACCTAAGCCTGGGCTATCGTCCAGAATTTTTCTACTGATCTGATAGAAAGCTGTGGAAGAAGCTGCCTGTTTCCAGAGCAGCTTGGCAGCTTTTACATTGGGCTGGTACGTTGGCAGTTTTGCTTTTTTTTTTTTTTTTTTTTTGCTTTTCCTCCTAGACCAAATTGGTGGGCCAGCATCCTCCTTGGCCCTGCAGGAGCAGCATGGCTCAGGGTAGCTGGGATATTTTTGTTGAGATCCACCCTTCGGTTTCCAAAGGTCAGACACTCCATCCATCCTCCCTCCTGTGACATTTTAAATGGTTTCCAGAGCTGTTCCGCTGCTACAGGCTGGAATGATGGCACCATTCTCTCTGCTAGTCCTCAGTCCTGAGTTTGGCATCATTTGTGCTGAACTGTTTTGTGTTAGTAATATTATTTAAACCTACATAAATTCTTTTTTTTTTTTTTTAACTGCCCCTAGTAGATCTTGGAGAAACAAAATAGTTTTTTTCTTCAGGTCCTGATGTTTTGGGTTACATTTTTACAGACTTGGCCTTTGACTAAGAACAGTTCCTGTTTCTATATTTGAGGGGGCTTGTATCATAACTTAAAAGAAAAGTAAGGTAAAAATATTTATTTGATTTCATTGACTGTCCCCCTGTTAGACTAAACAATAGCACTTATTATGCAGTGTGAAAATAATGCAAAGCGCCCATCCTCAGCACGGAACAGGAAAAAAATCCTAAACAAAGCCTTTGGGATGACTTGCAAAGTGGAACAGATGCCCTTACAATTGGAAGGCATTTGAATAAGGAATCAGTTTTGCATGGTTTGCTAATCCTTGACTAAAGAGTACATTGTCTTGGATTATACATCTGTAATTTTGGAGCCCTGAAGTCAGTGCCTCAGTACAATTAGGTTGGGAAGTGACGGACTTTTCTTTCTTCATCTCCTTAATCACAGTGGCTTGTTTTTTAAGGGGAAAGCCTCAACGCTGGGTTTTTCATTTAGTTATTAACAAAAAGCCTTTGAAAAGGAGCCTGCCTAAAATCCAGCCACACCCTCAACACAAACAAAGCTGTGCAGATATTGTGTACTTTCAAAAAAACCCCAAAACTTTTATGTTCAACTTCTCTTATTCCAGTGGTGCAGTTCCTGTGCTAAGTGGGTGTTAGTACAAACTGATGACAGATGCAGATGTCTCAGATGGTTTTGGATGCATGAAAGAGGGAAAGTTACCTCCCAAACAGGCTGAACTGGGCAGGAGAGGACCTGGGCTGCAGAGTAACTGCGAAAAAGACTTAAAAATAGTGAGGAACTCTTCCTCCTTTCCCAAAGCTGCGGTTAAAACTCCCACTTAGCAATTTAGGCAGCAGGGATATAGGAGAATGCTCCCGGGGCTTGGACCTGTGGAGGAACGATTCACCAGAGCCTTGTGGGAAGCCAAGGCCGGCTGGAGGAGAGGGAGAGAGACAGTCTGCAGGAGATACGTGACAGATACCGAAAGCACCAGGTCAAGGGAAGATTTCCCTGTTTGCTACTGGATTTGTTACTGATGCTGAGGCCACTGCTAAAAGCAGAGGCAGCTGATGGACAGTTCTGCAGGACCAGCCAGGAGTGTGGCTGTCTGTCCAGCTGATGACAGACTTCTGTCCTAGAGCAGCCTAGACAAACATCATCTTGTTCCAGGCACCCTAAATGCCTATGTTGATATATACTGTAAGATGCAACTTTGCTATTGAATATCCTGTTGGTGCTGAAAATAACTCGTGCTCCTCTGGGCTCTTCCTGGAGGATGCGTGGCACAGCGCAGCCCGGGGGGAGCTTGTCCCCGGGGGGCCTGGGGAGGAGAAGTCTGTGGTTTGGCTGGGTTTGGGGACATCATTGTCTCCAAGCTGAGTCTCCCCTCTGCAGTGCTGGTGCTTGGGGAAGGCGCTGTGGGACAGGACGCCTGATGGAGCTTTGGCAGCCACAGGTCCAGCCCAAGCTTTGTTCTCTCCCTGTCCTAAGGACGAAAGAGGGATTAGTCTGATGCAAACCAAAGAATCATGGCTTTCTCCTCTCCTTCATACATGTTTTTCCTTAAACAATGAAGTGACTATTATAGAATATCTTCTTAATGTGCACTGACTGTGGTTGTGGAACGGCAGCAGCCTGTCTGCATGAGCACGTCCAGAGGCTCTGCTGGGGTCACAGTGGGGCACTGAGCATCACGGATTTGGTTGTTTTTGAAGAAAATCGGTAAGTTATTTGTTTATTGGGAGGGGATGGCTTTTTTGTTGTTGTTAGGTTGTCTTCTGCCCATACCCCAGTGAATTTTGTGTATTTGTTTCATGTGCGAATATCAAACTTGCTTAGCAATGGTAACCTAGTGTTTTGTCAACTTTTGTATGGTCTGTATGTGCTATGGAGTCCTCCCCATCACCTGCCATCCGCTGTTATTAATCAGACTGCTTCCAAATGGCAATCTGAGCTGACAAATGCTTTGCTACATTTACCATAGCCGTATTACCCCATTTTCTTTTTTTTTCCTTTTTTTTTCTTTTTTTTTTTTTTTTTTTTTAAATGAAGGTGTATGGACAGGCTGAGATTGTTGACCTGATTTCACATGGATGTATTTTTCTCTGAACTTAGCCATAGTCTCTATAAATCCTTCATTTACTACACACTGAGTGAGGGAATTACCCCCCCAGTAAGTGTCTGTCTCTGGCTTTCTGCGAGAGGCACAGAACCGTGCTGGGCAAAATCCAGGCGGGGCACTGAGGCCACTGGGGCTGTGCTGGTCCAAGGGCTGGCTTCTGGGAGAGGTTATGTGTAGGGGAGAGTTTTATATCTATACCTAGCCTAAGGGGAGGAGCTTATGAAAATATTGTATATTACTTAATCAGAATAGTTTGAATTCTTGGGTGAGGCTCTTGGAACATGTGAATGGTGTGTATGTATGAATATATATATAAATTTTTGCACTTTCATATTGTCAAAAGCTACTTCAATGAAGAGTTCTAGAATCTCTTCTTCATGTCTCTGTTTCCTTTTTAGTGGGAACTAATCCCATGATGCCAGTCGCTCAGGTTGTTGAACTGCCAATGCCATAGATTTTGCCATAAGTGGCAAAATTTGTTGTTGGCACAGCTATTAGAAAGCTGAAGAGCATGAAACCACCACCATCATGGCCAAGAATGGTTCCCAGGCCCTTTACCTCATGAGATGCATGGGTGGCCTCTCATCCTATCAAAATATTTAAATTTGCTCCTGTGGTGAAACTTTCAGCGAAAACTCGTCCTGTAAATGATCTGCAGGAGTGTGTTCATTTTGAAAGACTGCTCGTTCCTGAGACCTCTCTTGCTTTCTAAGCGCGTTGTGCGGTGCGCGGCTGAAGAAGATCCAGATTCCCTTTTCCCGACGAGCGTGGGGGCAGCTGCCGTCTCGACCTTTGTCAGGTCCCTGTGAGTCATTTCGAGAGTGCATGAGGGGAAACTGGAGCACACCTATAAACATTATCTCGGAAGGGTGCCCAGTTTCACCACGCACATGACTCTGGCATTTTAAAGGCAATAAAGTGGCATTTAGCTCCCTCATTCCAGAGGCAGGCGGCAGTTACTCTTTAACAGAAGGTTGTTCCTTAGTGAGGGTGGGAGAAGTGGTGAATGCTTGGATGCAGGCTATCTTCCAAGCCTGGGGAAGTTTGGGGCCCTCTTGTGCCAGGCAGCGCGTGAACCCAAGAGAGTTGTCCCTGCCTGGGTGCTTTGCAGGAGAAGGAGAGTGAGGACTGAAAAGACCCCAAGTGATGTTTGGAGGTGGGGGGAAGCCAAGCACAAAGGCTCTGTGGCTCAGTCGGCTTGTGGCAAGGTTGTGGACCTGCAAATCTCGGCTCCCCATCTCTGTGCTGTGGGGCTCTGCTGCTTCCCAGATCCGCATTGAAATGGGGGAAATGGATAAATTCCTTCAGCTGGAGTGGCTCCCTGCTGCATTGCCAGGCTGTCCTGCTCAGGTGCCACAACAGTGTTTCCATTTAAAATACCCTATAGGGTGTTTTACTGTGTGCTTGTAAAACATGTCAAAGGCTGAAATTTTTATCTGGAGAAGAGATGACCTAGAGACTATCCAAGGTGGCTTTTCCATTTATTTTTGTTTTCTGTTGCCAATTTTCCAGTTATATTAGTTGATGCTGGAAATATACACGTATCAGTTTTTCCAGGAGCTAAATACAGGCTTTTTTTTTTTGTTTTTTTTTTTTTTTTAACATGGTTCTGATCTGGGGTAGGATATCTTGGTCATGTTGCAGACTGGTAAGCAGTTAGTGTGTAAATTTGGAGCTGCTGAAGCTGTTAGACATGAGAAAAGCCCCAGTAAAAATGAGAGCACTTAGATTTAAGCATGTGCTAACGTAACACATCGCAGAGGGCTTTTTCTGTCGGTACGTAAAAGATGCTATAATCGGTGCTGAGGCTTGCCTAAACCAGTGTGGAAATTGCTGTTTGCCTAAAAGCCAGGCAAGTTGTTACAATCCTGAAGAGCTCATTGACGTTAAAAGGTTGCAGCGGATTAGCCAAAATCTACTTCAAATTGATTTAGCGTAGCTGGTGTGTAACGCAGCCTGGTCATCTGTGCCCTGCTTTGGGACTGCCGTGCTTCACGCCGGTTTGAGCCTGGGACCGAGCGGCTGAGTTGTCACCGCATCTTGCTGTAACGGTGCTGCCCGCTCTTCCCCGAGGATGCTGGGGAAAACAAGGGAACCCTGGCTCCCAAACAGGCTTGTCACAGTTATTTTTGGTATTCTTATCTTATTCGGTACAGCCTCTGCTGTAGTGGTAGCTGCCCGGATGGGATCTGGCCCCTGGCTGGGAGCACAAGTATTTTTCCACGCTGCAATTGAATTAATTGGCAGGGCAGGTTACATCAAGTGCCTGGCTGGAGCCCGCTTCAGGAGGTGCTGGATGCAGTAATTTGTTGGTTGATGTCTGACAAAGAATGTTTCTGCTGCCTGCAGCACCTCCACCCCTCCGTGTCTGGGGGGTGTGTGCTCACCAGGAAGATTAAAAACTTTTCTTTAAAAATTTAGGGACTTTTTTAGCCATCTTACAGACTTTAAAACTGGTGGTGTTCTTCTTCTGTACTGATTGCAGATGGAGGTAGATTTTACTGTAACAAACAATAGTCACGCAGCTGATTTTACATGTACCTGCTACTGCTCTGCTCCTGTTGCTCTGGTTTTATAAACCTCAGGCATCTTCCTGGCAACCTGTGGGCTGTGTCAGGCAGCGTCCGCTCCTCCTTGAGCTCCCAGCTGAGCAAAGCCTTCCCATCAGCATCGCCAACTGAAAAACAAAACTTCATCAAGGCCCCTAAAGGACAGACCTTTCATGTATTCGGACACAGCAGCAGCGCTGCTGAATGCTGATAGCTGTCTGAACCCGTGGCAGAGACAGTGGGGAATATTTATTGTGTATTTATTTTTCCTCAAAGTCCCTGATACAGCAGAGCCCTCAGCATGTTTATGCATTGTAGTGGATCGTGTTTGGAGGACTTCTTGCAATACATAAACCCATCCTTTTTAGCTCAAGTTTAGCAACAAGATGCTCTCAGACTCAGCTCTCTTTCAGGTGATGTTTCACATTGATGCCTTGTAATATCCAGGTGGGCTTTAGGTTGTAATATTTACAGAAAATACATCCGAAGCTTCCCCCTCTTGGAGGTAAATGAGCAATATTCACACTTCTTAGCACCTGCTCACCAAGCTGCCTGAAACCAGTTAAAGAATACAGAACAGTATTTGCATTGTTTGCCTCCTTCTCTCAACTCTGCATTTCCTCTTCACTGGTCAAATCAAACGGCAGTGACATTTCAAAGTCTTCCTGAATGGCAAAATTAGAAATAGTCCTTTTCTAAGAAGTCTGCAAGAGGGAGTTTAAACCTCGCATGCAGCCGCTCCGGTAGGAAGTTGTTTAACTTGTCGGAATCTCTCTTTTACTGCAGAACCTCTATTGAAAATGACAAATTGCTTAAAGCAGTTTCCATGTTGGTCTTTAAAAAATTCAGTTTCTTTCCATCCAGAACACGTGGAAGGCATTTGTGCACTTGCCTGACTGTTCCTCTATCCTAAGGCTCACACTTGATGGCTTTGGCCTTCATCTAATTTTCACATCCAGCTGCTCAAGTTTGTTTTCCTCAACTTTAAATTGAATGAGGATTTCCACACCCACTCCCCTTCCCCCCCCCCCCCCCCGCTGCCTTGGACATGAAAAGTCAAATATCTCCCTGGTTCAGACTTTTGGGGACCATGGGGAGGTCGGAGGAGGAATGCTCCAAGGTCTTTGCTTTTCAGAAGTGATGTTCAGAGCATTATGAAATCCATAATTTAAGCTGGAAAGTCTGTGTCCACAGCCAAGTTGTTGTAATATCCTTTAACGCTTTGCAGAATGACAAAACATCTTTTGCTTAAATGTTTTCAACTACTTCTCTGTAGCTGTCACTCTAGCAGAAGGACATGTGCGGGCGGGTAGCAGATACAGAGCCATACAGTTGGCTGTAACCGCTGTAAAAGTAAAAATTGCTCAATTGAAAAGGCTTTTCTCTTTTTTTTTTTTCTTTTAAAAAAAAAAGAAGATATTTCAAATTGCTGTTGTGCTCAAGTGCCCCTGCACAGAACAGTATGCAGTGCTGTATGTGTCCCCTGAGGATGCGTTGCCAAGCCTTGCACTTGGGCTTGTGAAAGGAGGGGGCGGGGGACACCTTAGTGCAGAAGAGAAATAGATCTGCTTAGCAATGCTCAATAAATGGCAGGCTCCGAAAATAAGGTGGAAGCTATATTTCTAGAGCCATAACAGGCTGACATGAGGCTTTCTGTGCTCCTCCTTTCACCTGAAGTGAGTTGCACCAGCGTATTAATTTGCAGAGCTGCTTTTTGGTGGCCCTGCTGAAGCTCCCCTGGCCAGGAGGGTCCTTCCCCAGGGCCATGAGCAGAAGGTCGCCTGCGCATCCGCTGGCATCCTCCAAGCTTGGCCGAAAGGCAGGCTTGGGCTGCACCCAGGGCTGTGAACCCAGGGCACAAACTGTTCCCTTTCTGACTGCAAGGTGCTTTGCCCCAAATGGCATCGGATGAAAAGAAATCAGCGTTGCCCCATTCCTCTGCTTGAGACAACCCTGTTGCTCAAGAGGGATGATTACCGAGTTAGACAGCAGTCAGGAGGAGATTTGAGGACAATCCAGATGCTTTTTCTATAACTTGAAGGCATGTCATATCCCAGCACTTCTATTTTTACCCCCTTTTCTTGTAATACTGTTTGTCTTTTATCTGCTATGATCCCTTCACTTCGGGCAGGTTGGGGCTGAAGCGATGTTTTGACTTCTTTTGTAGCCGTTGTTTGTTGTCTTTTAACGTTTTGTAACAGTGTTGCTTCTTCTCTAAACCGTTACTTAAAAAAAGTAACAGTTACAAATTTTCTGGGTTATGGCTTTGTTTTTCTTCCCATGAGTGGTTTGGAAAATGAGCTGGGTGCCAAGATTGGTGCTGTTTCCTCGGGTGTAGGTGTAGGATCCGCTGCACATTCAGGTGAGCTGTCTTCTCAGTTGCTTTCCTGTTGCAAATACTGGTTAATATAGTCTGGTTTGGGAGCAACCTGATCTAGTTAGCGGTGTCCCTGCTCGCTGCAGGGGGATTGGACTAGATGACCTCTAGGGGTCCCTTCCAACCCAAAACATGCTATGAGTCTATGAACTGGCACCCGCTGGTGACAAAAACCTGCCCCTGGGAGACGGTCGTGCTCTCATCTAGGCAGAGGCCGGTTTATGCCTGGAAGCGTGGAGGCTTTATATGCCTTGCTTATGGTGTTGCCTTTTGTGGAATATCAGGTGCTGCCTTTGGCTATTTTAGTTACGTGAAGAAATGTCTTCTCCACTTCTGAGCCCTGCAGACCTCCCTGATATCGGGCATAAAATATTTTTTTAATGGATATCAAACCTGCCTTGTTGGCTGTTGCACCTCTGGCTGATAAAATAGCAAATATACACCCCAAATACCCTGCAGGTACTTAATGCAAAACCAACTTCTTTCTTTTTAGCCCCTTTCCTCTTGCAATGTGTTTGGGTTACTTGCTGCTCATCTGGCAGCCAGCATCATCACAAGCAGGGCTGGATTGCTATCCTGTTCCCACAATTTCATGCCTGTGGTTGATAATTAACCTGTTTTTTTAATAATGGTGCCATATTTACTCTGAAGAACTTTTTTATTTCCTGCTCCCCAGTTGCAATCCAGATTAAATACAGCCTCTTCCCAGCAAAACACTGTAGTTAGTTAATATTCCACCGGAGGTGTCCTAGTAAAACCCCTTGTTACTTGTATGGGGGGAAGCAACCTCAATGTGTTTGGTTTATTAAAATACCTGAGGTCAAGAGAATGCACCAAAATGTAGGAGTAAATGCCTTTAAAATGCAAGTTGAGCAGATGAGAGCAGGTACCTGATCAGCAGCATTTGGAATAGTTGACATACCAGCAAGACATTTTTTTTTTTTTTGGGGTGGGGTGGGGGAGTGGGGTCTGAATTTTAGAGAATTCTGTGTGAGACTGCAAGCTGAGAGGGCAGCAGCACCGTCTGTCTCAGCCACGCTATTTGGAAGGGGCCCCGTCCCGCTTTGCTCGCTGTCCCCGCTGGGGCTGCGGCAGTGGTGGCTTTTGTGGGGTGAGGGATGCTGGGGTACCTGGGGCTGCTGCTGGAGGTTTGCAAGGTCAGGTCTGAGGGCACCGAAGGCAGCGTCCTCCTGCGACCTGTTTCTGGGGGAGCAGGGATGGGTCTCTCTGCGAACATGCCAGGCGCACGCTTGCAGGATTCACAGAGTTCCTAGGTATGGCTGTGGCAAAACACACAATATTAAAATTAATGAACGCTCATGCAATTTTAACTAGAATAAAAACTGTTGCAAAACTTAAGTACTGAATAACACCAAAGTCTATTTTCCTGGGGAGAGATGGGTGTTTGTGGAGCCACTGGGGTTTAGCTTCTGCCTTGCTCCCCTTTCAAAGATGCCACATTTTGATTTATCTTCCTTCCCCAGAATCTCCTTTCAGCCTTAAAAAAGCAATGCTTATCATTGCTGTTGTCGGCAGCCTGTGCAGCAGTTTGAGTTACTGCCTTTCCGTTTCTGGTGCCATGTAAGCAAGCGTAAATCTGTATGTTATACCCACTTACATTTGGTGGGATTTGTCCTGACACATCCAAAGCTTTTGAGTCCTGGTTTGTTGTATGAGCAACTTCTTTAATATGGAGCCCGAGGGACAAGACCCAAGTTAAAGCAAAGTTGTGCAGGTAGAATCAGAAAGGTATGGACTGTCTGCCTGTGTCTACAACTAAACTGACTGAGGAATTTAAATTCTGCTCTGCATTTTGTCTCGAGTGCCGCGCTCCTATCGGCAATGTGAGCTGGCCTGAGCCTTGTCTTCACCAAGACAGAAGCCGCCTGGTGCGGGCTGTGCGCAGTGCCTGGGATTTCGGTGGGAAGGGGCCGATAGCAGCAATTCCTCAGCTTGCTTGCAGGATGATATTGTCCTGCTTTTTTCATGTGTACTATTTTTACTTGGGTCAGCCTTTTTGTTTTTTTTTTTTTTTTTTTTTAGTTAAAAGATGCATACGCATATCACCTTAAGTTCTTTTGGGTGTGGTTTTGGGTTGTATTATTATTTTTTATTTATTGAATGGTTTTTACTCTGCCTAGTGTGCATCTCTTCATTCAGGAACAAGGTGGTTTTAAGTAAAGTGTAAACTGTAAAACCTCCATTAACTCTATCAAGCGATAGCAATGCACCCCTGCTAATGCTGTGAAACACCTTGGCTTGGAAGTTTACTACGTCAGCTTTGAGTTTTAAAGCTTTTTGCACCAGATGAAAGGAAGGCTTTGCTGTAAAATCCCATTCCTTACTAATCTCGCATTTCTTCAAATATTGTGAAGTTCGGTGCAAACATCACAGAACTTGCTGTGTGCTTTGTAAACCTGTAAAGGAGAAGTTGTGTGAAAGGCGTGCATGTGAATAACTGTGTTAAATAAATGAAGCAAGAAAATGTGCTGTAGTGGCTTGATA
Organism: Gorsachius magnificus; assembly: GCA_034008185.1. Taxonomy (NCBI): domain Eukaryota; kingdom Metazoa; phylum Chordata; class Aves; order Pelecaniformes; family Ardeidae; genus Gorsachius; species Gorsachius magnificus. Next base: position 7,532,478 of record CM067090.1, read on the forward strand.
GAGACTTCTGTCATTTGGGACAGATTTTTCAAAGAACTTCATTTCTGATTCTAGATAATGAGATTTTTAAGTATGTACTGAGGCTATTGAAATCAGTAGCTCTAAAGGGCCAGATTTTAAGTGATACCTAGAATGTACAGGTTTCTTATGGAGGGTGTTATACATATGCACATAGTAGAAAGTCACTGCTGTAGGATCAGGGATCCCTGTACAACTAGAAACTTTGGGGGAAGAAACTTCACGTATTGCCAGTTTGGGGCTAACACTTTGTTTTTCTTAGATATTTTTGTAACTCTCTTTATGGGTACTGAATTACTTCTGTGACACACCACGTTGCAGGCGGGGGCAAAAGTTTAGCAATCTGCAGCGCAGAAGGGCTGGTTTCATTGCCAGCTGCTGATTCTGGCTGTGCAGCTCTTGTACCAGCCAATTAAACCCACACTCATTACAGCCGTTGTGGTTTGGACATGAAGTGTTCCTGCCTTTAACTCGTAGTTTTACAGGATGTTGGTTTAGGCTGGAGGTTTGCAAAGCTTGAAATCTTATATTTTCCTCTGGAGCGTGCTCAAGGGGTAGGGGAGGTGAACGAGGAGAGCTACAAGGGGAGCTGCGTACCGTGAAATGGGAAGGTGTGCCTTTCTCTTTGACAGCATCGTGAACCTGCAGTCATCTCCTAAAATTTTCATGAAATACTGTAGTATCTGATGTACCAAGGTGCTGCAAATAGGAATGGCCCCTGCTGCAGTGTCAGTCTTGAAAAAAACTGTCTAGTGCTGTGGGAAGTGCTGAGCATCCCTTCATGAGCATATTCCTTCAGCTCCCCAGGCACAGATTTCTGCCTGCCTCCCTCGCGGGGAATTTCTGCCATGTTTGCAGACCGTTTTGGGAAAGCTGCTGGGCAAAGAGGAGGTCCCAGAGGGGGAGGAGGCAGAGATGGAAGAAGAATGTGACCCTCTGAGCCGTTACTGGTGACTGCGCTATTTTAAAGTCAAACTTAATTTTTAGCTGTTCATAAACAAATCTTTGTGCCAGCTTTTTATATAGCTCTGAAGTCAGTTGTCGTGGCTGCTGCTCCGCGGCTATATCCTCCGTGGGTGCCACAGGGAGAAGAGCCAACCTCTCCTTCCCAAAACGCCTCTTGGCACTCAGGAGGACCTTTGGAGAGGTGCTTTGCAGAGGGACAAACCTCCCAGCTCTTCTGAACATTGTGTGACAGTTTCTTTATCCAGAGATAAATAGATCTAATGGATCAAGTGAGATGCTGGACTCATTGCAGGTTACTATGGGAGCTGGTGTCCTTCATCCCATGACCCAAGGGACCATCTTTGACCCCAATACTTTCATATTTGACCTGGGGAAATGCAGCATGAGCAGGGTAGCAGCAAGGATCCCATCTCTCAAGAGAGGGTTAGTGATGTTTAGTTTTCTTAGGACATTATAGCCCTGTTGATTTTAACTTGGAAACTTCAGTGAAAACCACACACGCTGCTGTGAAAATTCATACTTGGTAACAAGTAAACAAGGGATCGAGCCGTCTGACTGACTCAGGAAATTCCCTCCAGACCTCGTGGGGGGGAGGAGCTTTGCATTTTTCTTGTCCCGTGTTTATTTTTAGTCTCGCCTCTAACATTGCTGATAGTACCATTACAGCCCTGCAGGTTAAAGTCCCAGCATGGGGTAGAGTTGAAAGAACGATGCTGCAAAGCTGTCAAAACCCCTAGGATTTTGCAGCTATGTCGTGCTACAGGCAATTAATTTAGTCCATTATTTGCCTGCCTGGGTGCAGCTCAGTGCCGCAGGTCTATGGAAGTCTTTGGTTTCCTTGCGCATCTCTTCTCATCAGAGTTGATGCCTTCAGTGACAGCTCTGTCCTTGTGACTTGAAAGTGCCGTGTCTGTGATGCTAATATTTTAGGTGTAACAGCTGTCTTTTTAGGCCCCTTCCTCCCCTGAATATATTTTGCACTTATTCTGAAAGTATGTTGTGTTTTAGAGTGGAAAGAGAAGAGTTTATGTCCTGTACAGCTCCCATCACTGGTAACCCTTGTCTGAAGCTATCAATCACACCCGCAGAGTTTTGGGGGGTGGTGGTGGTGAGGACAGCCTTGGCGGCAGCACCCATCTACAAGACGAGATGATTTACCCAAGAGCTCTCAGCTTTTCAAGGAGGCCCGTTTTTTTTTCCAGGGCTAGCTGTGTTAGTCTGAGTCAACAGAAGGATATTTGATCTTTAAGTCAAATAATGGTTGTTGGGTTTTCTGAGTCGTCTTCTGCTGACAGTTCGTCAAAGTCCCCAGGGGTGGCAGAGGATGCCTAGTGCTCAAAAACTTAGAAATAGCAGTTTCTATTAACAGCTGGCATGTGGCCTGGGCTGTATTGCGGCTATTTCAGAGGAAAGTTTTATCTGAAATAGCTGAATCTAAGGACATTTGTCTTCTGCAGTAATAGAATCTGTACCCGGTCCACAATGAGAGACACATCGGAGCAGGTACCAATGCTTGCTGGCTGTGGAGGTGGGGAATTGTCACCTTTTTGTGCCGGACAAGGCACAGACAGCAGCAGGCAGCCTGCGCCAGGCAGAGCATTGCTGGCAGGGGTAGTGCTAGACCCCAAACCAGGCCATCCAGAGCTGGGCTGCCTCCACTTGGAGAGATGCTCGTCACCCAGCCAACCTGGTTGTCTGTTCCCCTGGCCAGAGCCTTCCACTCTGTGAGGGCTGTGAGTCTGAAGGTAGCTGCTTAGCCTTCTCCTGCACCTTGTAGACATACCTCAAATAGTTACCGAGGAGCCTAAATTTGTATTTGAACACACCTCCCCCCCAAGACTAGTTTTCCTTAGCCATGATCAGGGCAGCTGTTGCAACCTTGGAGAAAGTCGCTGTGTCCCAGGGGAGCATGTCCAGGAGACAGCCCATGCTTGCTTGGGATGTGGTCTGGTCAAAATAAGGTGATGTAGAGGGCAAAAAAACCCTTGTGGATGCTCAGCAGTATCAAGCTAACCTATGTCTTGGTAATTGTTAATGATCCTTGTGAGTCTTCTTATCTTCTGAGTTGATTTGACTTCTGATAAAGTGACTTTAGGGTGAGTGGGAAGGGTTCGCAGGAGGTTCCCAACCAGCATGTACTATTTGGGATTTTCAGCAGTGGAAGGGACCGGTTAACTGAGGTGGGAGGCAGTGGGAATGAGGGGCCTGGCTGTGCTCAGATGCTGTTTTGCTACTACTGCCCTGGGTACCCAAAATGTCCCAGTGCTGTTGGGCTGCAGGGAAGGAGGCTGGTCTAACACCAGAAATTTGGAGAACATGTTTGAAGACTAGACCGGTGGCTTTGCTGTTTGGAGTTGTTTGGTTTTGTTTTGTGTTTTTTTGGTGTTTTGTTGGGTTTTTTTTGGTTTTTTTTTTGTTTTTTTTTTTTTTTTTGACTACTGCCAAATTTGGGTGCTTAGAGAGCAACTCTTCTTGGCAAGCATCTGCAGGCTCTGGTCGGCCTCCTTATAACTGAACAGCCTTCAACAAAACCAGCTTTTTTCCAGATGAACTGGTTGTTGGGTTTGCTTTATTTTTAAACAAAGCAAGATATCTGGGGACTGGTGCCTGCTGGAGTCTCTCTGCGATAACGTAGAAAGGTTCTCAGTTAAAATGCAGCTGAAGAATAATGTAAAAATACAACAGTGTGAGCTGGGTGGTTACAGAAACCGCAGAGATCTGTTTCTCTACTTGGGAATCTTGGATTAAAGTGTGTTGTTACAAGAAAATCCAAATGACAAGTTTTATTCAGTCCCTATTATTCATGCAGTGAATACCTCTTAAGGCTCTGCAGAAATATGTCCTTTTCTAGGCTTACAATGAGTAGACAAACACTGTGTGTTTATACCAAATGCTGGAGGATTTACGGGTAACTACTGTGTGGTTTGAAGTAACAACATACACAATGTATTGTAAATGATTCCCTTTTTATATTTGGCCTACGTTCAGTATAAGTTTAAATGCAAGAATTTATAGGCTTAGAAAAAAAAAAATCTTTCCAATGCTGAAAGCAAAAAGAATGAACTATAATGAGGCTTTACAGTATGTAGTATTTTTAAGGGCAATTTTTTTATTTCCTTAATATATTTTCCATGTAAAAGTATGTGTTTTGCACTTCAAATGGGATACTGTTGGTTGCACTTAGCAGCAAGCAGCTGGGGGATTCTTGTGCCTTAACCGCACAGCAGCTGCTAATTAAAAATATATAATTCTACCCTGATTAGCTTATAATGATTATAATCCCTTTAAATTTGATTATTACCACAGCGTGGTAATCGCAGCCACCCCCTGTTTCATTGTGGGGCCTGTGAGTAACAAACCCAGCCATTAAGAGCTGATAGCTGGTTCCTGAAGGATTGCTTCCCAAACAGAAGAGCGCGGTGGGAATAAAGATGCCCGGTTCCCATGTGTCTTTGGAGGTGCCTGGTTTGAGTTTGTTTTCTCTTTCCTGGTGTCGTTTTGGCAGGGGCAGGTTCTGAGGCTGTGCAGGGAAGGGGGAAATTTGGGATGCTGCAGGCACAGATTTGCCACTCCTGGTCAGAAACCCAGAGCCGCTGCACGTGTCCGGGTGCAACACGCAATCAGTGTGTTTTAGTCCTGATGGTAGTGAATTTTCTTCAGTGCTACTTCAGTTGTGATAAGTTTATTCTTGTCTTCTGATTTGAATTTCCTTCTTTTTTTTTTTTTTTTAAAAACACCTGGTCAACTATGCAAAACATAAAAGTCACACTGTTCATCCCTAGGATTGCTTTGCTTTCATCTTGTGCCCATCTGCTTATCCTTCACTGTCTTTTCTGAAGAGATTTTGTAGCTCTCAATAGCAGGGAATGGCCTCTTTCTTTCTTCTGCAGCACCTGGGTGCTTGGGAAATGACCTTGTAGGACAGAGCAATAATAAATAACTGCTGCTGGAGAGCAGTTCGGAAACCCTGAGTTCAGGACTGCAGCGAGAGGGGAAAAAATTGCCCAGAGACATGAAAAGAGGCCACGTCAAACGCCTTGTCAGAGAGATGCCCTGATTTGAAAGTATGGATTCTTAGTGTCACTCAGAGTTCATCTCTGACTTTGGGATCTGGTATTAATAGAAGGAGCTGAAAGGCCAATTTTAATATACGCAGGAGATAATAGAACCTGTCATTAAAAAAAAAAATAAAATCTTCCAGAGCATAAAAAAGTGACTGCATCAGTGTGTTCATTAGGTAAGTGGATAGAAGGCGGCTGGTGCTTGTCCCAGAACAGCAGATTGTGGTCGCCAGGGCCGGAGAAGAGCGATGGTGCAGCCGTGCCGGGGCAGGAGTGTCGCTTCCCCGGCGGCAGCTCCAGCAGCTCTCCCGCCTGGGTGAGTTAGGTCTGAAATCTGCTGGAGTCCAGATCCAGAGATGCTGGCCGCCCTTCAGCTCTCAGGGAGGATCTCCGCAGCCTGTCTGCATGCCCTACCAGATCCCAAACTATTTTGGACAGCAGAGGCGTGCTGGCTGGCGCGAACTGAGAATTTGTCCCAAGAACTGTGTGTTGGTGGGCCAGCCAGCTGGGTGTTGTGCGGGGGTTTTTGTTTGTTTTTTGGTTTGTTTGTTTTTTCTTTTTTTAGCTATTACTTATGAATTACTCTGTATCTGAGATACACAGAGCCTAGATGCCTTACTGTATAGCTGTCAAATTTCAGAGGTCAGGGTGAGGCGGAGTGCCTCATATGAGAGAGATGGGGAAAGAGTTTTTGGGTTTTTTTCCCCTCAACATTATTATTATTATTCCCCATAACTGTTGTTGTTGTTGTTGTGTTTTTGTTTGGTTGGTTTTTTTTTTTTGTTTTAATTGGTTGGGATTAAAGCCAGCTTTTTAGTGCATTTTTTTAAAAAGTATGTAATTCATGTATGATTTTGACGCACAGATGTTCCCTTCCAATTTTGTTCTACCACGTATGGACATTTGCATACAAATAAAAGGAAACGTTTTCTCTGTGTGTAGACGGTTGATAGCTATTCATTAGGTAAAGTCAGCTAATATCATGCTTGTTAATTTTAAAGCTTGCTTGCGGTTGGCAAGGAACTGGAGCTACTAATTAGGGTCCAAGAGATGCAGTTCATTGCAGCTCTGAGGGATGATCCCTGGTCCGAGAGTTATGAGTCCATAGTCAACTTTTTCTCAGGTAAAAAAGAAAAATTCAGTGAGTTCTAACTTTCCCTTTAGTCTCTGCCTGGGATGCGAGACGGCTGTGTAAAAAGGACAGAGCAATAGAGATTTATGGTTCTCTTCAGCACAGAGGTGACTTGCATTGCCATGACATCTTGTATCTCAGAAGAAGTTAATCACAGCTTTTTCTGTGTTGCTGGGTTACATTGCTTTGAGAAAAAACAGAAACTTCTATGAGCAGTATGAATAGCTGAAACCACAAGTCCCACTGAGATTACAGCCAACTCCTCCTAAAGGAAACGGATTCAACCACCAACATAGTTTTTCATTAGATGATTTTTTTCTGAGTGAACAAAATACCCCTATTGTGGCATAATTGTTTAGCTTTTGGAGATGTGGGCAGGGTTGCAACTACATGACTGTTTAAAAAACTAATTCGGCTTGATGAGGAGGGGAGGGCAAAGAGACATTTGGCTTTTTATTACATTTTGTAGCATGTTGCAGAATAATGCACAGGTTCTAATTTTTTTCTTTGCTTTTTGGCTTTGAAAGGGGGGGGGAAGGGGAAAGTTTGCATTTCAGGACAAATTTAAATCTCATGGACAAAAGTTTTGGCTATCTGATTGAAACCTTTTGTTGCTGAGGCTGAATAACTCTACCAGGCTGGCAAGGCTGGAGTCATTTGTGTCTCAGATTCATTGTTTTGAACTGTTAAAATGTATTTACTTGTGGTTAATGGGAGAGTTCATCTTTTCATTATAGCAATATGATAATGGCTAAAAATCAAGCTGAGGAGCAAGCAGGGAAAATGCGGTATGGAAAAGCCATGGAAGTGGAGTTCGTAGCCACGGTTTTCATTTAATTTAAGCATTTTTTGATTCCTGGTACCTTGGCCTTTCAGTACCCTAGAAATGTACCCAGTTCTTCAACTGGTGGTTTTGCTAAACTTAATTAAACAGGAGGTGGCTAAGTTTAGCATATTAATGCTTGTCAGCTGAAATTACTTCAGCATCTTAGCTGAAGGCCTAGAAATTGGTTCGGTCCATTCTTTCCCTTCTCTTGTATTGACAAAGTACATTGCTCGTCAACAAAAGATGTACTGTTTCACGCAGAGGGGCTCGTCAAAAGGCAACGTTTACTTAGGGGTTTAGGAAGTGCAGACAGTTAGGAATTTAAAAAATGATTGAAGAATTGGGGATCTTGGATCTGTGGTTGTTGGTGCAAAGAAAAGACAAAGGTTTCTAAAAAGCGCTTGAATCTACCCGCTGGAAGCATGATGATTGAAGATGCATCAAACTGGGCTAGCACAATCGGGTTTCAATCCTACAAATCTTGGCTGTGCTCATGGACTATCTAGGCTAAATGTAGCAACCATACATTAGGACATTTTTAAATATAGGATTAGCCAGTCAGTATTTCTTTGTAGACTTTTCTCATGGGAATTGTCTGGCTGGTTATACCATGACCACAAAATGCCAGACAATGCAAGGATCTTCCCCCCCGCCACTTTATTTCTACCCCTCCTCACAAAGGCAGTTCTGTGGAGTGGTGGCTGTGGTTTGCTCCTTTTTTCCTAGGAAGTTTGTGAGCAAGCTCTTGGATTTGCTGGTGAAGCACTCCCTAATACCAGATCTTTGCTGGGAAGTTTTCTGGATAAAGCTGTGCATGTTTCAGAATGCCTTTTGGCAATTAATCACAAATGAGGGACCGAAATGAATGTCTTCATCTTTTTCAGAAACTGCTAAGCACCTCGTGGGTGTTCCCATGGCCATTGCTCAGTGGGTGTTTGGCTCCACGCTATGGGGCTTGAAAACTGCACCGTGAGCCTGCCGAGCACCGGGGCTGCCCATGGCTCCTCACCAGCCCATGTTTAAGGCCTCTTTTTAGGCAAGCTCTCATCAGATCTGGAAAGCACATAGCGTGTAGCAGGCACTCTTGAAAGTAAAGAATGTCTTTGCGTCACTCTGGATTTACATACTTTCATTTCTTTGGTCTTTAATGTTTTATTAACCATCTAAACCAGTTTAGATTGCAGCTAAAGATTCAGCAGGAAAACCAGATAAACCAGTATGTTTTGCTAAACTGAAGATTTGTTGATAGGAAGATACTCCAAGTGCTCCTTCGTGCTCTTGCAGAGAGCTGGGTTAGCGAGGAACCCAGCACGAAGCCCTGGCAAGGCAATTGAAAAGGTGGAACTCCAAAAGACATGGAAAGCATCCAGAGAAGACACATACTTCAAAAGGAGTAGAATCTAATTAAAATAATCCATCATGAGGAAATGAGTATGTTTGAGCCTTATTCAGCAAGAGGGAATGTAGCTCGAGAAACTGATACAAGTAAACTTTGTCTAAATTGCAGAGGAAATTAATATAGACAGTTGATTAACAATGTGAAAGAGGTTTAAATTTAGAACTTCACTAAAAGGACAAATAAAATGTCATTCCCATAAGCAAAGACAGACCTGTGAAAGCTGTATCAAAACGGAAAATAGATAGCAAGTTACTTCTTTAAAAACAAATAAACAACCCCCCCCAACTTGTTAAAAATGATGAAAAAAAAACAGTGCAAATTGCTTTTAGAAGGTACGAGATGGCTTGTGACTGTTGGTGCAGTAGCCCATGTTCACATGAGATTTTGAAAATGAGAGTGGTGCTGCTGCTGCGCCTGGTCACCGGCTCTGAGCCCCGGAGCATGGGGACGTGCGTGGCCCCAGATTATTTGAGAGCAGCCTTTGTCCCTAGGTCTCTGGCTCCCATGTGGCGTGATTTGCTAGAGTGTGGTTGGGCTGGAAGTTCAGGACTACAAAAACCCAAATGTACTGTTTGAAAATACCAGTATGCCAATTTAGGCTGTTACAGCATCGTCTCCTGGCTGGCTCTGGTCCCTGCCCGGCCCTCTCAGGTGATCCCGTTGGGCACAGGGGTGCCCGAAGTACAGAGCAGCCCTTCTGGAGCAGGGTCTGGCTGTGTTGCAAGGAGGGACAGTTTGATTGCTGCTTTTTCCCTGCGGTGTCAGCAACTCAGAAGCATTGCACCGAGGGAGAAATCTGAGCGAGGCTGTAAAACGCTGCCTCTGGTGACGTTCAGCCATCCCTGGTCTCGCCTGGAGGAGGTAAACTGTGTCGCGGTGCGGAGCGACCAGGCGAGCTGTGTCTCAAGGACAGAGCCAGATAACAGAGATAACTCCGATCCGTGTGCTCACAGCAGAAACAATGAGGGTGTTTATATAAATAGAGCTCCCTGCAACTGTGCAAAAATGATAACGTGCAGCTCGGGGTCCGCAGACTTCTGGGCTTTGTTATGGCTTGGAGAAGCTGCTCGCATTTATTTGTTTCAACTACTATAATTGTGTGAGCGTGCATGGTGTTGGGGGCGGATGTTAACCATTGGAAAGCAAGCAAAGTTGTTTTAATCATCTCATGTAGATTTTTAAATAGGGAGATTTGCATATTTGCATAACATTTAATTATTTTTTGTTGTTTTTGAGGCAGAAGATTTAAACCTGCTGTGCTTTGAGGTGCAAACCGATCCCCCTGTATCTGCAACAAGATCACTCTTCTCTGGAATGGGCCTGATGGGCACATCAGCAGCAGATTGGGGAGCCAGCATTTGGCAATGGCCCTGGCATACCAGAGCCAGGTCAGATCCGGGGGCAGGGGCTCAGGAATGAACATGCCTGGGATTTGCAGTACTGTAGCATATATACCTGTGTGACAGGGGGGCTCTGGGGTGAAACTCCTCACATCCACATCTCAGAGTGTTCCTATCATCACGTAGCCTCAGGAGGCATCAGGGCAAGGCTATTTGCATTGATAAGGAAATGTCAGCATGTACCATATGCAAATGTGCGTATATTATTTATTTTTATACGCATACACATATGAAATCTCTATCCTGTTCCTTGTTAGCCAACTTTGTCTTCTTGTGCTGTATGAGACAGCTGAAGTTGTCAAACTGAAGGTAACCGTGATGCAGGTCCCCAAAGCAGTAAAAGGTGGTTCCACGAGCACAGCTGCTCTGAACGTAATAAACCGTGTCTCGGGGCTGCAGGTATTTCATGGGGCAAGTGGGGGAGCAAGTATCTGGGGTTGGTTTGGGGTTTTTTTATCCATTTTTTTTCATTGCACTCTTTAAAACTAATGCGTGTGCTTGTCAATCTGCAATGGTTTTTATAAGTACGTGCTGTAGAAGGGGGATGAAGGTGTCTCCCGCAGAGGCTAAGTTTGCCCTTTCATGTTGCAGAGGCAATTTAAATAGGCTGGAGGGCTGCCCTGAGGAGGGCACCCATCACCTGGGGAAAACTAGGTAAGCAAATGTGAGCTGGGCACCTCATGAGCTGCATTCCTGGTAAATGAGGGGGGAGAAAGGGGGTTATCTAGTTGTAAATGGCACTGTGCTTTGGTTTGGAGAAGCCTAATTACTGTTTGGGAGACAGGATGGGATGTGTATAACTTTACCCAATGAAATCTCTGTAGTCTTGTGTGTGTGCAAGTACAGCTGAACCTTATACAAACGGCTTGTTGAGCTGAGGGCAGTCTGGTATCCCAGCTCTTGGGTGATCAGAGAAGGTGCAAGACCCTCTCTGCACAGGGACACGTGGGAATTCTACCTCAGAAATATGTGGTGCAGATTTTCTGAAGTCATAGCGTCATGACACCACCAACACTCTACTAAAGGTTTTGTAGTACCTTTACCAAAGCTCCTTAAAAAGAAAAGCCTATTCCCAAATACACAAGTGATGGTCTTCCAGCAGAGCTCGAGATGTGCAGTGGTCTCCAAAGGTTTTTCGGACAGGTGTCTGTTAGCATGTGTGGGCCTGTCTCAGGGCAAGGGTTTGAGACATCGGTCCCTGCCCAGCTGGGGCATGGGGACTCCCACAGCACCATGTTTGTTATAATTACTTGGCTGCAGATAAACTAGAAAGTTTACCATGGAACTTGTTCACTGGGGCTGTGGTTTTTTTTTTTTTTCTTTGCCATCCCATCTTCACCCGCTGCATTTTCCTCATTGCCAGACTGGGTTCTTACAGGGTGATGTTCATCCATCTTGCCCCTGAGGATTATATTGGGTTAGGTTTTGAGTACCTGCCAGCGTTGGAGATAGCTGGGTTAGTCCCGAGCAATCCATTGCAATTTGCATACTGATGAAGGTGGGGCACCGTCTCTCGTTTTAGTGTCGTGAAGTGAAATAATTGTTTTCCAACTGAGTGACCTGACATGACTTTATAATTAATTCTGTAATTGGTGGAACATATACTTTCTAATGACACCAGTCAGTTGTGGGCCAGGGCACAATGTTGTATTTGCAACCAGATTGCTGCCTTTTGACTAAAATCAACAGTTCCACTGTTTGAGCACTGGATGATCCATGACACCACGTCACAGAGTACTATTTAATTGAGTTACAGGGTTTACTCTGAAGTCGTTGGCTAGCCTTGTAAACATCGCTGCTCTGCAAAATCATTCGTAGTAGCTGGCAAGCTCAGTGTAATTTTTGTGTGAAATGTGGTTTTTTTTTTTTTTTTTTTTAATGTTTGCAGGTGTGGCTTTGCCTCCTTCCCAGGGGAAAATCATGTTCTTGTAGCATTGCAAAGCACTGTCGTTTCTGCTGTGGGGCACTGTTGTGTGCAGTTGTAAAATGTGTGTGTATGTATGGTCATAGCTATATGTCACGTCTCCAAATCTGCCAAGCTGAGAGGCATCTTGTGCCCAGAGCTGCTGAGGGGTCACCAGTAGCTCCTTGGGGTGGTGCTCAGCTAAACACTGGGCACAAAGTAGCCGAGCAGAGCATGGTCATCCTTGTGATGGGTGAGAAAATAACACAGGCAGGAGAAATTAGTATTGATTTGTTGGGTAAAGATCATTTATAGGGGGGAAAAGTTGATTTTTCTCAGGTGATCTCCAGGTTTTCTGCTATGTTGAGAGCTTCTACCCAAAACTGTTCTTATTTGTAGTAATCGTTAACTTTCCCAACAGGGAAACCACTCTGGATTTAGCAAAAGAGTGAGGCAGAAGCACCTTTGATGAAAATGTTGGTTCCAAGCCATTTTGTTACAAACCGGTGCGAGTTCCAGCAGCACTTGGCGATTTTGCTTGCAGTGCTCAGCGTATGACCTAGGTGATGTGTGGAAACCACTGGGAATGGAGCTGCAAAAGTGCTGAAATAAGAAACTGTTACCACGTAGATAAGGACCTTGTGTGGTGGAAGGTAAATGAAGGGGATCAAGGTCTCTTGGCACAGACAGGATTATACAATGTGAAAGGCTGTCTTTTGGGGACCGGTCCCACGTGCACTAGAATACACATCCATGGTGGCCGGAGATGTCCCCTCCTGGGCCACCAGGTCCATGGGAAGCCAGAGGGAGGGTGTCCTGGTGCCCCCAATGACAGTTTGCCCACATCAATGGGTCAGGCCAGTCTGTGGAGAAGAGGTGGGGGCAGGTGAGTTTGGGGGATGTTTTGTCCTACTACTGTCCCAGCAAGCTGATAGGGTTTTATGTCATCTTCAGTCCTGTGAGAAGCTCTTTTGGTCTGGTTTTGCACCCAGTTGAGCCCAAACCAGCACTGTATCAAGCATAAGGGGGTATTTGAGTGTGTATCTCTGAGGTATTTGAGTGTGTATCTCTCCGGAGATGTGGCTCCTGACCTGGGCTGTGATGGAGGAAGGCTTCAATCAAAGGGCTTAGTTTGTTTTTTGCATTTCCCCGATTACGTGGCTGAAAGCGCCTTCCTGCTCTGTCCACACTAACGTTTCTCTCGCACAGTCATAACCAAGGGAAGTCTCGGAAAAGGCCGGTACGGGCACGACCGTGCATACGTGAGCGGGGTGATTAATGGCTCTCTCATAGCAGTCCTGAGTCATCCCATGTTGCCTCTCTGGAGTGCTGCTCTGAGCAGCCACGGGGAAACGGAGGCTGAGCTGCTGCCTGTGCCTCCCCTCCATGTCCCATAGTACCCGCACCCGGGAGGGCATCGCCTTGGGGCAATGAGTTTGTGAGATCTCAGCTGACTTAGCTGGTGCTCGTCATGCAAAGGGGATGACGCACCCGTCAAAACAGGGCTAAAGAGCCGCTGTTTGCAAAAGAGGGGTTTGCGTGCTTTTCTTCAGCAATGTGGTCTCTTCACATGCTGTCCTTTGTGGTCTCCCAGCACCAGTCTTTGCTGCCCTGGCCAGATCTGGTGTAAAATAACCCACTTCGCTGAGCTATTTTCCCCTGCTAGCTTCATACCCTTATTTTGTGTGTGGTTCCACAAACACTGGACATATCACAAATAGTGATAGGAAGGGGTCAAACAAAACTGGCATTGATGATTCTTTTTCCCCCCAGTGACAATTTGGGTTTCGATGCACATCCAACTACCACTTAAGGGAAGGGGAACAGAGCCGAGAGCTTAAATATTTGCCAAAGATATGCTATCACCATGAAAAATCTATCGACTATTGAAAGGTAAGGGAGGGCAGAGTTAACTCTGGGAAAAATGGCTGGTATTTCAGATTTCAAGGCATGAGGAAATTCTTATTTTACCTAGTGCTAATTTGTAAATTATAACCAGATGAGTGTGGCTGTTGCAGTTCAGGAATGGCATATACAACACTCCTGATGGATGCTATGCATTTCATTTCAACCACATAACCTGCCTTGGGCTTGTTTTTAACATATCCCTTGGAGTTGAACATTTTTCTGGAGGTCTCTTTAACTTTGGGTGGCCTGTGTGGATTGTAACAGTCCAGCACAGTAGGGATGAGTAATACGAGAGTCAGTGTTACTTCTGAATTTCTTGTCTTTGAAGACTGAGGTCAGATACTTTGTTCTTTTGGCTGCAATCAAAGCCCATGGTTTGATTTCTTTTTCTTGAATATATGGATGCATTTCAAGTCTGTGCTTTCCCTTAAGTGGTTTGCTGGCCTTTTAGGATTTTTTTTTTTTTTCCCCCTTCTTTTTTCAAAAAAATGAGTTGGAAGTGTCTGTTCAACTCCAGTTGCTTTCAAAGTCTCACTGGGAGGAATGGTTTGAAGGAGAGCTGTGGTGTGACATGGGGACTCCCTCCCAGTTTTATGTTTGGGGTAGCTTTTGCTCCAGCAAAGTGCCTTCTTCTAGTGGTCTGGCAGAAACTCAACAATACCGGGTATTTTACTGTCAAGTAAATGTAAAATACAAGCAGCTTTTGTGCGAGGGGACCCCAGTAATGCCAGTCACTCCAAACCTTACTTTATAGAAGATGCTTGGCCCAGGCAAGAAGCCTGTTATCAAGGAGACAGAGTTCACCTTCTGCTGAGGCAGGGCTCTGCTGTGGATTGCCTCAGGAGCAGCCTGAAAAGTGCCCCTTGGAAGAATTGGAGACCCAGGCTTTCTACAGGAGTAATGCAAAAGTGTTTAAAAAAAAAAAAAAAAAAAAAAATTGAAGTGTGAGGTGTCTGCAGCAAGATGGTACAGAGGAGGATAGGAAGTCCGTGTGTGTCTGGGGGTCCTGGGCAGAAATGCCGGGGAGGCAGGAGTCTTGCTCTTGCACCTTTTTCTGAGAGGCTGCAATCCCCTTTCACGTTCATCGATCTTTACCCCACCCCTCTCTTAAAAAGACGCAGAAATGCAAGACCGTCACACCAGCATCTGCTTGAATCTGGCCGTGCATCTGTGTCTTGCTTGTGAAATCTTATTCTTAGTTTGAAATGTTTGTATAAACTATCACAGCTTTGGACTAACTGGTTGTTCCTGCCAGACAATCTCAGCCATGCTGCATCTGTGCTTGGCTTGTGTCAGGAGAGCTCTTTTGAATTAAAGAAAAAAAGGGGGGGGTGTTGCTTCATTTTGTGTGACAGCTTTTAAATGGGAAATTTCCTTTTCCCCTTCACTTTTTTTTTTTTTAATATTATGTCGTTATGGTCCTGCCAGTCTGGGAACTTCAGCTAAGGCTGCCCAGGGCTTTGCTGGATTTCAGAGTGGGGAAGTTGACTTTTTTGTGTGATGGTTCCAGGGGAGATGTGCCTGTTGGTTTGCAGTCCCCAACCTCCTGGAAATCTCTTAATTGCCCAGATTTAAGCAAAGATCTGCAGGAAGAAGCTTCTCACAGAACTGTGGTTTTGCTTATCGTTTTGCTGCCGTTACGTGGCCTTTCATTTATTTTTTTAAAAGTGTGAAACTGAATAAAATGTTAGTTACAATATTTCATTGGTGTTTCCTCTGCAACAGTTCATTTATTATGTATAAATGCAGTGTTATGTATTCCAGGTAATTTATATAATTACTGTGCCATTAAGTTCGCCTAGTTAGAATCAACAAAATTAGAAAATGTGAAATTTGAGTGTCTGCAGTAGTGGTTGCCTGGTTATGTTATATCCTGCATGGGATTCCTGTGTGAGATCCTTCCTTTCTCCTTTTTGTGTATGAACCTTTAACACCAGCATGAGTTGCATTAAAGCTAAATGGTTGAACTGGAAAAATATTTGATTGGAATGACATATATGTAAAACATGACTTTTTAGTGATGTTATTAGAATATTTAATATTTTCATTTCCTGGCCTCTGGGAATTTAACTATGTGGTCTTAATGCTGCACTCCAGAGGAAACGGGGAATGGCTTCCCCCTTGTTAATTTGCAGAGCTCCTTGCCACAGGGTGTTACTGAGGGCCAAAATTCAACAACGTGTCTGAGATGATGCCAGTAATTAAATATGCACAAACTGTTGGAGCAACTGAGATTAAGGCAAAAAGCCACCCAAAACAAAACCCAACCCTTTGAAATTAAGAATATTGGGTGGGATATGGCTTCATGCTTCAGGATATAAATCAATATGAAGTCTGGAGTTGGGAGGAAGGTTTCTTTGGAGGACATTAGGAGGCATTGCTGTCGTTACTCCACCCAGTGTCCTCTGCCTCTTCTGGTCCAGCTGGGATGCTCTCGCCTGCCAGCAGTGATGTTTAGCATGGAGCATCAGAGCATTGAGGGTTTATAAAAAGAGAAGGGATTCCTCCTTCCTTTCGCCACTTTTACTGGAGCTATTTGCAGCTCCTTCCTGGATGCTGTTGAAATCCCAAGGCTCAGTGTTTGGTCATTTGTTACCTATCCGTGTTCGCTTGTCCCAGATGCATGGTTTCCACCTCAACAGCAAGATACAACTGGGGACGGCAGGAGTGTTGCAGGGTTGGGGGGATATCCATCGCAGTTACTGATGGGTGGGGAACTCGGCTGAACTGTTTAAAGAATAATAATGTGAAATATTTTAAATATCTTTGTCTTTATGGATTTTATGTGGCCATCAGTCACCATACTGCTGTGCTTCTGCGTGGAATTGCAGCAGTGGGAATGTTTCCGAGTGTTTTCAGCCAAGGACTATCATAGATGTCCTGAATTCTCCCACACTTCCCTCTCAGCAGTTATCCAAGACCTGATGGCTCTTACTTCATTTTCAAATCCCTCAAGTAAGGCTTGTGCCAATCTGCAAGCTTGAATTTATCCTTTTGCCTGAGCTGACAGGCGTTTGCTGCCTTTGTGCTGGGCCAGCAATGCAAGTCTGGTGCCTGGGAGTGCGGGGCAGGACCTTGGCTCTCGGGGCAAAAGTATCGCTTCTGAATGGGAGCTATGTTCATGCACTGCAAGTTTGCTCCAGCTTGTTTGGAAGCGTTGTCAAGCCCAGCTTTGCTGAGGTTTAAACATGCTTTTGGACTGTATTTTCTTTGGAATTTTTTTATTCAATAGATTATAAAAACTTGGTGGAAGAAAGTGGGTTGGATTCCAGTTGGCACCAAAAAAACCTCCCCAAAACTGTGATCTTTTTTTCTTCATCCAACATTTTCCACAGGTACTGTTTTCTTCAGACTTTGTCTTAGAAAAAATGTTTTTCTGCAGGAGTTAAAACTGGTTTATTCAGCCTTCAGGCCTGTCTTTGCTCTGGAGTGGTTTTTACCAGTTCTAGTCTGAGAGCACAATGCCCTTTTCCTTGCGAGAAAATGTGAAGCTGGGGGGACAGGGCAGGGCAAGCAAGGCCATTTCCCTCTGAAGTCATCACCTACAGAGCTGATACCGATGGCATTTTAATAGATGAGGTACTCCCCGTCCAATATTGTGATAGAAACTCATTGTGTGCAGAATCAGGGAAGTTGGGAAATTAAAAAAAAAAAAATAATTATTTATTTGTGTTGGGAAGAGGAGGAAGGGCAAAGTGTAATAAATGGGACTGTTAAATGTTTGGTGATTTAATGGGGTCTTGTCAGCCGCTTCTAAGAGCTCTTGGATCCTAATAAAATAATTCAGAAATCTTGGGGATAAACCAGCTGCTCCTCATAAAGCTCTTGTCCAGCCAAATTGCAGTCAGTGGGTTTTTTTTTTTTCAGATGTTTGCTTGATTGTATGTTTAGTTTTCCTATTTGTATTTAGATAAGGGTCTGACTGAAACAGGATTAATCTCAGGAAATTAGGGTGACACAACCACCGGTTTAGGTACAACAATTTGCCTTTCTAATGTGGGTAATTTGCTTCTGTGGAGAATAATTGATCAGGCTTCAGCATCTGAGCAATTGCCTCAGTTTATTATTTAACTGTGCTGGTTTTTGTGTGCAAAACCTCCCTTTTCCCACAAATTCTGCTTGTGGAGGCAGCTTTGGGGAAAGAAATGACTTCAGAGCTTTGAAAAAAACCAAAGTGCAAACTTTAACAAATTTCATCTTGGCCAAAAGCATTTAATACCAAGAATATTGTAAATGCTTTCTGTTGGAATTACTCCCTCCGGGCTGCTAATCTGGGAGCAATCCAGGCATTTGCTCCTGACTTTACCCCCCTCCTGGAGATCGGAGCGCGTTGCTCATGAGAGAGCAAAGGCGGGGGAAGGAGGGGCTGGTAGAGCTGTTGTTTTCCAGAGGAAATGAAGTAATGTCACTTTTGGTAGGAATTATTACAGGCTCTGCAATGTCTTCAGAAAAGATGATGCTCCTCAGAAAGGAAAAGCAGCTGACGAGAGGTCTTAAAGGAGCCTTGAACATTCGCTTGCTTTCTTCTCCATCAGCAGCGCAGGCTGGCTGTAGTTTTACATGCAAGTTGGTAGTAGATAATTTTATCACTTAATCCCTTTGTTTGTTTACTGGTGGATGGCAAAGACATCCGCTGGGATTAATTTACCAAGGTTACACCTGCGGGAGCAGGACGCAGGGCTGTGAGATCCTTGGGGCAGGGGGAAAGTGGCCCTTAGTGTCCGTTCAAACTATGGGGTGACGTGGTTCCACCTTACCCTGGAGCCATCAGCCTGTCTCCACTAGAAATCTTGCTTAATCTGCATTTTTATGTTATTCTTTAAGAGAATCCTGGTTCCAGTGGGCGCTGCTCCATCCCCGGGCACCCGCATGGACCCATTGGATGGGTTTCCACCTGCGGAGCCCTGTTGCTTGGGTACTGTTTAAGTAGGCAGAATGTTTAAAATGCTTTTAACCTTCAGGTGTGCAAACAGCGCCAAAGCCAAAGGCCGGCCTCCTGCAAATGGCAGCTTTGGGAGCCAGCGGGCGTTTTTGATATCTGCAGCAGGTCCTCGCTTCTGCCACAGCATCGTGCTCCTTGGGACTGTGCTGGAGGCTGGGGCTCACTGGGGAGCGCTTTTGTTCTGCTGGAGATAGCCATGCTGGCATTCCCCCAGCTGATTTAAGTGATCAGCTGCCTTTTTTCTTTTTTCTTTTTTTTTTTCTTCTCCCCCGTATGTAAAGTTTCAGTGTTTATGGAGCCAGGCGACATTATGTACTTGTTTTTTGGGCCTAACAAAAACTTAAAATATTCCTCCTCTGAGCCCACAGCAGCCAGGCAGTGTGGTGCAGCTCCTAGAAGGGGTTGAGCCTGTGATGGTGCATCAGGGATGCTGGAATGCTTGGGTCTGTTTGTCCTCAGTTTGCTCCAGGTCAACCAGGCTTCGTTAGCATTTCCAGCGAGCACTTGGCCTTTTGATGCAAAGCCTCGGCGCTCCCTGTGCCCTGTGCTGGGGGAACCTTCTGCACATCACTCGGGAAGGCTCAGGAAAGGTTAATAGAACTGTTTATCCATTTTTTTTTTTTTCTCTCCATTTTGTACTTCTTCCTGTCTTTCCTGTTCTTACCCAGCCACTCAGCTATGGGTTTCCTTGCAATATTGGTTTGAATGTTCTGGAAAACAGGAATTGTGACTCATCGGTCCCAAATTAACGCTTGTGTGCTCTGACGTGTAAGACATGGGTCACCTCTGGAGACAGGAAGAGTGTGGTATTGCGCTCATAACTCTCAAGGCTACAGTTCGGCTTGTGTCGGCTCTTCCGTTGGTAAAATCCTCATTGGAGGAGAGGCTTGTAAACACCTCTGTGTACATTAGTCTCACTCTGGAATTGAGGGTTTCAGCCTGGGAACAGGTTTTTAAAAACAAACAGCCCTCTCCTGTTGCTCTTACGCTGTAAAACTCAGCATGGAAAAGTTTCTTTACGTGTCCTTGGAGCCCGCAGAGATCAGCAGTTTCTGGAGGAATTTGTTCTGCCGGGTTTCTTCTGCAAAATGTAAATACAAGCCACAGGATGGTGATGGATTTCTGGATTTTGAGTCTCAAGGGCCTGGTCCTGACTTACTGGCTGGCATTAGGAACAATGGACTTCTCTGCATCACCCCGGGAATTCTTGCTAGTTGAAGGACATTGGCTTTTCTTCTTTTTTTTCTCCTTTCTTCCTTTCTCCTTGTGCACCCACCTTTGCTAGACACTGCCTTCCTCACAGCAAAGGAGGCTGATGCAGATTTGCCATCATCTCCAGTCCATGTCACCTGGGCTGATGTTAATATTGAACATGGGAGCACCCATGGACACCTTGGGGATGCTGGGGCTGGAGGAGCAGGCTCACCCTCGGGGTGAGCGCTCGTTTGGTCCTCTGGTTCACTAAGGCAAAACCATCTCTGGTTGTGTGTAAATGTCCTCTTCTACACACATCGGTGGAGCCAGAAGAGGTTGCTCCATCCAGCTCTTCCGTGAGAAGGAGGTCCCTGAGGGTCCTGTACCCATTTCTGCCCAAATGAAGGGGTATCCTGGCTGAGCAGAGGTCCCTTTCACTAACACATTTTTCTCTTGGTAGCTTTGCTCAGCTACTCTATGCTATTGTCAGCCAGTGCTGGGTTTGGCTTTCTCTTTTCTTTTTTGGCAGAACAAGAATAGGACGATATTTATACACCTCTTGGGTCCATCGTGAAATCATTTTTTTTTTTTTTTTTTTTTTTTTTTCCCTGTAGTGCTTGACCTTTGTCACTTTGGTAACCAGGATTGACCTGAAGGGCGTTGATTCAGCCAGGCCCTGGAGTCCTAATTGGTTGATACTGTTTAAAGAGCCAAAAAAAGCCCCAGAACCTACCTAGGTTAAAAACCAAGTATCCCAAGTCAAGATGAAATTCTTCCTTCACTGAAACATGGTTTGGAAAAATATTTCACCACTACAACTCCTTTCAAGAGGTTGACCTTAGGTCATTAATCTTCAAAATATGCAGTGCAGATGAGGGTGGGGTTTTTTTGGTGTTGGTTTTTTTTTTTTTTTTTTTCCCTAGAGAGCGAAGAAATGCCACATTTCTCAAAGTACCTCCCTAGAATTAGGGGAAACAAAACCAAAACCCAGAGTGGTTGATAAATGGAGTACAGGCTAATCCAGGAGTGACAAGAATTTCATGCCATCAAAATCTGCTTTATTTTGTTAATTTACGGTTGGTTTTTTCCTTGCCCTCCTATTATTCTTGTTGCAATTTGCTATCCATCGATGCATGCGTGTTAGTAAGCACTTGAATTCTGTGTGAAATGATAAAGCTGCAGCCTGGGAACTTGAAATGCTCAGGTTTTAGCCTCCACAAGTGTACCATATACCAGTGCTTCATCCTGACTGCTCAGCTTGGGTGGCCCAAAGCCTTCTGATGAAATTTTGGGAGAATTTACTTTCTGGTGTCTCAGAAAAGGCTAATGAGGCTGCCAATCCGCTATCTGCTGCAGCGCAGTCTGGCGATGCAGCCTGCCGGGTGGTTGAGGGTGATGAAGGACAGTAACATTCCCGAGGAGCCGTGGTGTTTGGCCGATTGGATCGGCGCTGGGCGAGCAGCTCTCTGCCCAGCCCTGCCTCCTGGCAGTGGCAATGCTGGCCTCTCAGGAACAGAGTTGGTTGCTCGCTCTGGCCATAAAAGGGACTGGAAAGTGCTGCTTCAGATGCTGGAGATGGCCTTTGAGGGTTCAGCTGGATTACAGTGGGAACTGCCTCGGCTGCTTTGAGGTGGTGGCTGAGCTGGGTGTGCTGCTGGCCAGCCATGTGCAGGGGAGATATTGCCATCTGAAATGCAGCTTATGGCAGATGGTTTCAACCATCCGATGAAAACCAGACAGCCTTGGTCAGGCGAGGGTGCCCTCCCCAGCCTGGCATCTGGTCGCTGCACGCTGTTGCCAGCGCAAGCCTGCTTTCATCTCTCCCGCTCTTCCTGTTTGTTTTGGTAATCTGCTCTGCCTAAATACATTTTCCTATAATTATATTTTTGCTCCCCAACCCTACGTAACAACCGGCTCTGTTAAAGCCGGAGGGCAGCGCCGGAGGGGTAAAACGGGGTCTGCCTGTGTTCCTGCTCACGGCTGAGGAGGAAAGAGGTTTTTTTCCAGTGCTGGCCAGTAAGCCCCCCGGGCACGAGTAGTTCTGTTTTTTAATTAAAACCCCGTATGTTTCTGTAAATGCTTTTGGGGGGGGGTGGGGGGGTGGTGGTGGTGGTGGTGGTTATCATTGCAAATATGCACGTTGTAAGGTTCTTGCTGATAGTGGAAATTGGAGGTGACAATTTCTAGAGCGTTTTGTCTTTTATTGGCCACAGATAAGGAAGGAAGCAGGGCTTGTCATGGCATTTACTGCTGGGCTGGCGGTTCCCAGATTTTACCCTGCTAAAGTGCATGTCATTTCCAGTTATGCTGTACAAAAGGGTGAGAACAACTATGTATTTACCAAGGATTTTTATTTTCCAGTCTGTCTTTCTCAGTTTTGAGAACTATTTTGCCAGGAGTAAGTTTGCGTGGAAGGGTGTGTTGGGTTTTTAGTAGACTAAAAAGTATAAATAACATGGTGCCAAAATTGTGATGTGGGACCCGGTTTCATTAAAAATTAGAGATGAGCTTTGATTTCCGCAGACCATGGACTTCCCCTCACAATGTATGGCGTGAACTGCTGCATTGGTTGGTGTTATTCCCACTTTATCTTCAGAGAAACTAGGAGGTGAAGAGGATTCAGGTGGTTTTGCTAGATGGGTGTTTCTTTGGAAATGTCCTGACAGGTGATAGAGCTACGTCAGCATTTGCTGCTTCTGTTTCTTGGTTTTGTTTAGCATTTGGTAGTTGAGAAGTGCTGTTCTGGAGCACGTGTGGGCATCAGCTCTGTCCCACCGCAGCAGTGCTGTGGCTCATGTGCCTGGTGAGGCACCGTGGCTTGCCGGGAAGCCACCGTGGTGATCTTTCGGCATGTGACCCTTGTGGGCAGCATCCCCGGGGTGAGCACCCCCCTTGGGATCCTCACGGCAGCAATCCCTGCACTGGCAGGGGGACCGGGGAGCCTGTGGTGGGGTTGGGGAAGGCATCGTGCAGACGGACCGGCGTGCGGAGCCTCTGGTGGAGGTGGTGGTGGTCACCCTGGCATGCCCCACAGAAAGAGATGGGAAGAGATCGTCAGTGAGGTAATCCGGGACTCATCTGTAAGTCACCATGAGTGTTCACGTATGGCAGATGCCTGCGAAGACAGCTCCTGAGCTGGCGTAGGATGCATCAGTGCAGGCTCTAGCAGTGACTTGTATCAAAGCGAGCCTCTGAGGGCTTTTCTTCATTTATTGGTGAAAAATAGAGTTAAACTGGAGACCTGCCTAAATGCCCTTACATGTGGGGCGTACGTGTTTGCTCTGCTTGGAGCTCCAAGTCCCCAAATCTCGTTTGTGTGATTTAAGTGCTTGTGGATAAATCACGCTAATTGGGACACTGGGCAGAGCACATTTAAATGAACACAATAAGGAGATGCATAATTAGGAGCCTTTCAAAAAATACTAAAATAAAAAGAAAATAAAAATCCTTAGACTCTCTGACCCTAATGGAAAATAGCAAATGCTATTTTTTTGCTTGTAGTTTTGCACCTTCAAACTACTTTTTCCTACATCAAAATAGAGAAGGGGATGGGTAAGGGGAGTCTCTGTAAAACCCTCTTGATTCTGTTCCATAGAGGCAAAGTGATGTCAGTAATGTCCAAGTGTAGACAAAGTTGCACCCACACAGCCCGTCCAGCAGGGTTGATTCCCCTTGGCCGGCTGAGCCGTTGGTGGCCCCATCCCTGCCCCGGTCCGACAGCGATGCTCCCAGCGGTGGGGCCGGCATTCGCAACCTGCTGATGAACGCTCACCCTCCTCTCCGAGGAGGAGATGGGTTTATCATGTGCGGGTACCCGAGTGACCGAAGATTGGCAGCAGAACGCTCATTAGAGCTGCTCGGTGCTTCTGGCTGCTACTTTATGAGGCTTTGTATAAAAAATAACAAAGGCGATCTTGAGGTTTGAATTACATTGCTGGAGATCTGCATAGGTGTTCCTCCTCCGCTAGATCCTGATGATTTCATATCTTTTAGTAGATGAAAATACAGAACTAGCACTTGAATGAGACTTAGAGTTTGAGCCAGAGGGTAGGAATTGTAACCATGGGTTAAATTTCATTTTCTCCCCACTCTTACTGAGGGGTTATCTCGGATGCTACAGATGCTGCCGGGAATCTTCTCTAGTGCACTACTGCTGACAAGCAGGACTACAGCCCTCTTAAAATCAGTGGTGAAACCAAAGTCAATGTGGTAGAGTTCCTCAACATTTACCCCACACTTATAAATACTTGATTAGGAAATATGGCACACACATATGTAATTATTTACCTAAATGAAGTGGCCTGAACTTGCTGACGCCAAGAGTGGCTTGCTCTTCTGGGTTTGTGTAAGGGTGTCGTGGGAATAGGGTACCTGAGGCCAAGCCCTTGGCTATGAGAAGGATGATCTATAATACGGAATAGTTAATTTCTGATGAAAGGAGAAAACTTGAGGGATAAGAAACAGAAGTGGAAAATTTCAGCCCTTGCAAAAATAGGGAACCAATAGAGTGATAAAGAGGAGAGGTTAAAATGATGCAGACCAATTGATGTGTGTACTGGGGAGTCTTAGATGTGTTGGAAGACACCCGGAAAAAAATAAATGGGAAACAGAAAAAGGAAACTTTAAAAAAAAATATCTTTTTCTTCCCATCTATCTTGTGTCAGGTCTGTGTGCACCTGCAACCCTGTCGTGGCCAGCAAAGCTCTGACCAGGCAACGCTCTGCTAGAATGGAAACATTGGGAAATTTAGAAATTTTTTTGATGCTGATTTATTTGGAAGAATGGTTTTAAGTTTTTAATGTGTGAATGCAGTTCTGAATATATATATATGGGGGTTTGCACATCTATGTTGACTGTTTCCACTGTATTATTTCCTATTTTTAATGCTTGAGGCCTTGTTAAAATGGGTTTTATGGAAATGCTTGTTCACACATTTATATAAAATGGGCATGCATATAATTGTCCATTTCAGAATGAAGCTAGCAAATTGCGATTTCATGTTGTAGTGTAACAGCAGTCTGGTTTGGGTGGGCTTTTTTTTGGTGATGATTATTTTTTTTTTTTTCTTCTTTTTCCCTTAGAGCCCCACACAGCCCCTGTCTTTGTTCTCCTGGCTCACTCGCTCATTACTGTGTGCGTCTCCAGGTTGCAAGAAAACAGTCAAATGCTGTGGTCATTCATCTCTGAAAGCTTGTAATGAGCTTATCAGGAAAGAACTATAAATATATATCTGGTACCCCTCTTGCAGTGGGAGATGCTTCCTCAGGCCATGAATAATTAGGTTGGCCCACCTAAGCTAATTACAAGCTGTCTCACCATTCAAAATACCCTCTGGGTAACTTTGTTAGGACTCTTCTTACCAGGTTAATGGGTTCTCTGTACTCTGAATATTAAGTTGACCTTTACCATCCTGACCAAAAAATGCACTGTACGGGACCTTTTGCTGTGCCAATCTGTGACTCATTTGCTGTTAAAAGCATCATCTCTCCTTTCTTTGAATGGTGAGCTCAGAGGGAAAGGGCAAAGCTTGTCCTGATCAGGAACTTTGGATTCCATCCATCAGCCCAACAGTGCAACTGTAAAAACTTCTTTGAGAGTCTTTTGAGTTGCAAGGTGGAAGCAAGTCCTCAGTGTTGCTGGTTGTACTTCGAGCCGCTGCAAAACGTGGTCGTTTGCACTTCTGATGTGATTACCTTTCAAATCTGCTCAGTGTTGTCTGGCAAACTTAACCCACCCGCTTATCTTCAGGAAAACAAATGTACCAGTTATTGCCTACTAGAAAACGCGAGTTGAGCTATGTGGGTTTTTTCTTTTCAGTGGGCTTGCTGTGATTTTGTTTTGACAGATTGAGCTGTGTTTCACTTTGCTTTCATTTTTCACCCTGTCAAAAGAATTTTTAGTGCGGGTTTTTTTTTCCTTCCCCTGCTTCTTGCTGTCTGTATGGATCAGTGCACTGAAGCAGTGACTCCATCTCCTCTGCACTGCTTGCTTGCAGCTTCCTGTGCTGGGGAGGCCTGAGCCGAACCTTCCCGATGGGAAGCTCAGGTCAAGCCTTGGCCATCGTGGTGAGCAGCATCTTCTGCCGTGGGCAGGACATGCAGGAGAGGTGGTAGGGCCGGGTGAGCCTCTAAGGTGGGGAATGTCTTAAGCAGTCTGAAAGTTTTCTTTATTTTTTCACTTGACTTGTGCTGTGGATCTTCTGACCTGCCCCGGGGAGCATGCCTTTGGCTGGATCATGGCCGCTGCTCGGGGTCAGCTGTACAAAACGTTGCTCTGCCTCGGTGTTGCAGAGGAGCTGGGATGGTTGCTGTTTGCAGCTGCGGAAGTTGGTTTGTTGATATTGGTGTGTGTGTAAGGGTTTAGGGGTTTGGCTTCCATTCCTGCCCTTGGCTGAATTACACCCCTTCACAAGCCCATATTGCAGTTACTCTATTAAGTCTAGGGAGTCTGCATGCTGTTGTTCTGATGTGCTGCCTATATTGGAAGAAAGCAGCTGTTTAAGTCAATTAGGAAATGATAGGGTTTACATCAAGCTCACTTGAATACTGGCACACTTCAGCTGACCTGGTGCTGCAGGGTTTAGTGATAAGTGCATGTCTAAGCTCCACTGATCCAGGCAGGGGGAAGCTGAGATGAGGTTGACGTGTCCCACCTTCATGGCAGCAGTTTCTGAGTAGCCTCAGTAGTGGAGTCTCGGGGGAATCTAGCACGGGAGATGGTGTATGTGCAATAGGGCAGGAGCGGTCCCTGCCCCCGGGGAGCCTCTGCCCCAAGGGGAGCAGAAGTGCAGTAACGTGCAGCTGCCAGCGCCACAGCACGTGTGCTGCTTGAAAACAAGGTGTGCAAGATCCCTCCTGCGCTGAGGGCAGTCCGGGCCTCCTATGTACCTCTTGGTCTGTTCTCTTCCATCAGGCAAAAGCCCCCACGTTCATGCAGAGCGTGTGCACAGTGATTTCCCCAGCCACAAACGCTGCCGGTCCCTGCCATGGTCCCTGCAGCGGCAGGTACGTCGGGTCCCTGTTGAGTCGGTGCCGGGGCTGTAGTGGTGTGTTGCTCCCGTGTGTCTCACTGCCCTGGGATATATTCTCCAGGGACTGCTTCTCTACCCGCAAGGAACCAAAGTGATCATGATCACATATCAAATCCCTAAGTACTTCCCCCCCCCTTCTCTCTAGCTTGGATTACTTTTTTTGGATGTGTTTTTCCTTGCTTTATGGGCTGCATGTGCCATTCTTGCCTGCTTAATACTTCATTTCTTGAAGCCCTTGAGTTCAGTTGCAATGCAGTGACCAGCATACGGTGAAGTGTCCCAAATTCTCCCTCAGTCTCTACAAGAGTGCTTAGGACAAGCAGAGATTTATTTGCCTAAGTGGTCAGATGGAGGTTAGCGTGAAATAAAATACGTGCATGTGCTCCTCTTGGCCCCCCCTGATGCCAGGTCAAGGCTGGCTTATTTTTTCTGGGTCCTCTCGGGGATCCGGACTCTGGTCCACTTGCTGTCAGTAGTAGTTTACTTTGCTTCTCAGTAAATTCTCCAAGTTTGCAAACCTCCCTCCCTCAAGGCTATTGTATGACAGCTTTCCTCATGTGATGGGTCTGGTAGTGGGAAAAATGCCTGCTTTCATGTAGTCCAAACACACAGCCCTTTCAATTATGTATGAGTAAAGTGTTCAAAGGATGTGAAACCTTTTGAAGTCTGCCCAGGTGTGTCTTCTCCCCTCCTGCTCCCTGCTCTCCCTGGTGCTTTATCGTAGTGGTTGGGTGAATTTTCCATTCCCTGGATGAAACAGAGGGTGAATGTAGGAGAGAACGAGAGGGAGAAACCCAAGCAGATCTATACCAAGACAACACTTGGGGCTCAGGTGGTCCTTGAGGACCTCTCAAGGTGGGGTACTCTTCTGGGGAAGCACCACCACGCACTTGTCCTCTCTAGCACTCCTCCTGAAGCAGTCACTGCTGCTGTTCCTCGAGATGGGACTCTGGAGTAGGTGGACGTGCGGTCTGACAAACTATGGCCTTTCTTCGTAGACTAAATGAAGCCGATGCCTTGAAGCGAGACAGCTCAGTGCTGAAGTGACACACAGCTCTGTTAGAGCTCTCTGAATGGTCAGGGGATCAGTTTGGGTTTCACCTCGAGTCCTGACCCTGAAGTGCACCTAGGCAATTCCCCTCTCAGATGTCCCTACAGCTTAGGACCCAGCACGATAGATACTCCTGGATCTGCTGCGTGAGGTGCTTTGGGCAGGGCCCAGGGACAGGCTGAAGTTCGGTCCTGCAGGGGGGTGATTCATCTCCCAGAAGGCCTCTAACTTGAAAAGATGGATATTCAATGGCACGTGCCCCTTCTGGAGCTGAGCACCCTGGTCCTCTCCTATCTCTGTAAGCTGCAACCACAGCACTGTCTTCGAGCAGTGAGGTGATGCTGGAGAAGGTGGCTTGCCAAGTCCATGCAAGGGCCAGTGCTAGCATGCTCATGGGCTGATGTATCCATGCCCAGGGTACCTGTTATGCAGCTTTTGGAAACGTGACGACAGTGACTAATGTGACTTCCCAGGCCCAATTCTCTTTGAGTTATTGGTTGAGAGAATTGCTATCAGAATTCCCTTCCTTGATACTGGAGGGAGATTGTAGGTGGTGTTAACAGTGGAAAATAGCTTTTCCTTTCCACTCCTCCCCTGTGAATGCAAAATGCTTCATTCTGCCTCGAGTTTAGCTACAGGTTACGTTTTAAGTGTTTGTAGAAGCTGAAAGTGGTTACACTGGTAGCTTAAAAGAAATAAAAGCAGTGACTTGAGACAGCAAGATAGGAGACAAAGTGGCAACAGAGTTGTAACTGGCTTATTTATTGCAGCCTTGAGAGCAAGAAGTATTACAGAGGACAAAATTCCTATAATATTTATATAAGGCTGTAAGAAATTGATAACAGCTCAGATATGATTTGTTGCATGCTGCTGGGAGGAATCATAACAGTAACGCAACAAAGTTTTAGACATTGTGTTACTGCCGGTCTGTTTGAAAACCTAATTTGCCACAATGAAAACCTTTAATTTGTTCTTCTTGCCATCTCCAGTTGTGTTCACTTCCAACTTCTGTGCAGTGCTGCTTGCAGGATTCAGGTCTTTCAGGCTGCAGTCCTTCGGGGGTGAATCATTTCTTCTATTCTCAGTCATTTAAAACCAAAAAAGAGCTCAGGATTTTGCAGACATGTGTTTTCCCACAGAAGTGTTTTCTTATAGTTGTTATTAGTAAGGCAGGACTCGTCCTTTTCTGTCATGCTAAGAGCTTTGGAAAAACCTTTGCTAATGTTCTTCCCAATTTGTCCCACCCAATTCCACTGTCCCACTGACCGCCAGGGGCTTTGCACACCCGCACGTGGTGCCCAGCAGCGGCACGGGGAGGGGACAGCTTTCCTGCAGCCCTCTGCCCAACCTGGTGGGACCAAGCCCTGCGCTTGTATCGCTGTCCCGGAAGATGTTGGGGGTCCTTGGTGACAGCTTGGGCCCTCCCTGGCCACCCCCCTCTTGCAGCCTCAGAGCGAGTACAAGTAACAGATCTTTTAAAGGCTCATTTGGGTTTTGGCATTTAAGACATTTTACAGCCAGAAATTCTTTTTTCCTCTCGCTGTCCCTCCACCTGCCCAAGGCAGTGTGTAATAAATCTCAGCATCTCTGAGCATCCATAAGCCACCGCTGGTAAATGAAGTTACTTCCACCTGTTTACTTTCTGATGCTCTCTTTCATGAATGTGCATTAAATTGTCTTTCAGATCTTCTCTAAAGCAAGTGGCATCTTATGTCCCTCCAGGAACTGCATGCAGCAGAGCCATAAAGATAAAACACATGGGTTGCTCGTGCCCAGCAAGACTAAAGACTAAAACCAACAATAAAAGAGACGCAGGGAGTGCTGTCCTCCTGTCTGCTGCCTTGTGAGGTCCCTGGTGCTCCTCTGCAGGGCTGCTGGAGGGGTGGTGGAGCAATTCAGGATGGGTTGCGTGTGGTGACGCTGGGCGAGTGAGTGCCGGAGGGGCAGGGGCTGCCTAGCGGCTACCCTGGGTTGGAGTTCACGCCTGGGAACACGGTGCACGCAGTGCCTTGTCTTCATTTCTGTGGGTAACGTAGAGACGACTGTAGATGCTCATTACGCCTTTGCTTGCCAGCGGTTTGTTTGCAGAACAGGCATGATGCCCATCTGCTGCCTGCTTAGTGCTGCTTAGAGCATGTGAGGGGGTGAGAGTGCTGACAGACTGTTTCGGCACAGGTAAAACGGGTTTGTTCCAGACTGTTCGTCAGCGGTTGAGTTCTTGAGTTGCTGCAGCTGCTTTTAGCACACATCTGCCTATGTTCTCCTGTTATTCCAAGGAGAAGAGCAGTAAGCTGGGCACAGGATTGCTGAGCTGCATGAAAGCAACCCTAAAATTATTAACCTGCTGATTTTAAGTCATTGCATTACTCTGTCACTTGCATCAATGAAAGCAGCACTCGCTGCTTCCTTTCTAGCACGTCTGCAACAGGAGCAATGGCAAGAAGGATTTTAGTTGCCATTTCTAGGTTTGCTGATGATGGAGAATGTAAAGAGTCTGGATCTGATGTTCTCTGAGCAATCATGCCACCAGATCTCATGGAATTTGATAGCAGAGAGTAAAGTGCCGAATCCCATTCAGTCTGTTCCCACCAAGAAGGAAAATCAATGGCAGGACATCTAAAATAGCGGCGACTGGGGAGAGTGGGCAAAATAATGCAGCACTTGGACGAAAGGACTTGATTTGATTTGTTTGGGTGTTAAGAGAAGGGGGTTGAATGAGAATGTGTGTGCTATTGGTTTCAGCACATCTGGCATTTTTGTGGAGTAGTTTGATGTGAAAATGAGGTATAGACTTAAGTTGCAGGATCTTGAATATGAGGGTATTTTATCTGAAACTTACTGAACAGTAAAAAGGTGGTGTGGTGGAAGGACTGAGATTTTCACAAATCAGTGTCTAGAAAGCTGGATTTCTGAGTTTATTTAGATGCCAGAAAAAGAGTCTCGATACTTGTTATTGTTGTTTTACTGTTAAGTGCTAAGTGTCTTTGAGCCTTCGCTGGCTGTAGAGGGAACTGCAAGATGTTCGGCACATCTGATACTTCCTATGTACAAGGTCCAACCATAGATTTGAGTGCCTGGCACCTCTAGTAAACATCTTGATTCATGTAATGTAAACTTAGGATAACAAAATGAGAATCAGATGCTGCTTCTTTTTTTTCCCTTCCCTGTTTCGGTCCTAAGCCAAGTGGTTTACTGTGGAATACAGCTGAATTGCTTGCTTTATTCGTAAAACAAATAGGCCTTTGTTCCTCTTTTGGACTGATGTTTTCCTTAGCTCGGTGTTGTGGCTTAGCTATACCCTACCTTCTCCCTTGATCTTTTTGATTTTTGTTGGAGCACATGCAGTTATAGTGGTCTTGAGTTCAGCCTTCACCAGTAGCTGACAGTTGTCCTTTCCACGCTGCAAGGAGCTCCTACATAGGCAGTGGAGTTATACTGATAAACTCTTTGCTTTTGTGTTGGGTTTTTTACTTTGATATAGTATGTATCATTTCCCATTTGAAACTGCTTTTATTGTATGGTTGGAAAAACCCTCTTAATTGGCATGGGCAAAGGAAGCAGAGTTTAAAAGGAAAGAAAAAAAATACTTAATCTGCAGCATTTCATTTAATAAGCGGTATTTTGGGGTTCCTTTTGTTACGTGCTACCTTTTGAACTCTGTAAACCAGCATGCAGATCTAATTCACAATAGCGTCACTGTGTTAAGCTGCACAAGTAAACACTTTAAATGGGAGGAAGCACCTGCGTATCGCTATTGTCTCTCTTCTTCCATGAGCAAAAGTCTCT
The DNA here is from genome assembly GCA_034008185.1 of Gorsachius magnificus. Taxonomy (NCBI): domain Eukaryota; kingdom Metazoa; phylum Chordata; class Aves; order Pelecaniformes; family Ardeidae; genus Gorsachius; species Gorsachius magnificus. The sequence goes on from CM067090.1 coordinate 7,564,094, forward strand.
GGGCTGGCTCTGTTCAAGCCAAACCTTCCAGTCAGTGGAAATCCACAGGCAGTGGTAGGCAGACAGCGAACCTTGCTGCCTTCAGGCTGGAGGAGTGAGTGCGCGCTGAAGGATAGCCGGTCATGGAGGGGAGCGTGGGGGTGCGTGTAGGCACCCGCACACGAGTGGGCTACGAAGCACTCGCGCATCTCCTCGGCCTGGGCCATGGAAGAGCAGGCTGTCAGGATTACAGAAGTCAGCAAGGTAGGTTCACGCAAGGCTTGATGCATCTGAAGCTGTTGGTGGGGCTGTGGGGGGCTGATGAATCCCAATGGCCATAGTGCTTTCAACGCGCATAATGCTCTGAAATTATCGCTGTCGTCCCACTTGATGGGTTTGTGTAACCAAATGTTTGACTTGATTGCTTTCCTCTTGAGTGTATACATTTTTATGGACCAGCACCGTTCCTTGGTGAGGAACTGGTTAAGGAACTGGTTAAGGTGTCATGGTTATAGATTCAACCTGTAAGAAGTTTACAAGACAAGCTTTAAAGCTGGAAAAGCTGGCTTGTATAAAAGAGCCTTAAAGGCTAAAATCTCTTTAGTTTACCCAAGACGGGTCAGGAGGTGACTTATCGTGACCTAAGAGTATCTGCAAACAGATCTTTGCTGGTAGAGAACTTCTTTTGATCTAGGAAACAAAAGTGTAAAAAAGTTCAGTGGCTTGAAGCCGAATTTGGGCAAGTTAGACTTAGAAAATACTAGGATGGATTTTCTGTCTCCAGTGCTGTGTTAATACTGTGTCTGTGCCTAACGAGAGGTTGTGGGCAGTGTAGAAACTGCCGGATGAAGTGCTTAGTGTTGTATAGGAGCTCTTGTTAGAGTAGTGTCACTTGTGGATTTCTAGGTTTTCAATCTCTACACATTAGAGATGTTTGGTGACGGTGTAGTACCGGGACAGTTGGAACTGCATCTCAGTTTATTAAGTGTTCATTTCTTGGAGTTCAAGATACCTTTGAGATGCTAGTAATTATTTTATTAGTCCTTCTAACATCAGTTTCCATTTAGGAGAAATTGTCTTTGTGCCCTCTAGTGGAAAAACTATTTATTTAAAGGCTTCCAAATTGAGGGAAGTTCTTGCAAAAGAAGTGGAATGTGTGAGAAAGGCCATAGAGGACCAGAGCAAGGCTGATGAGATGAGGGGTCGCAAGAGGTGGACGTGCTCTGTGCTTCCTCTGCTTCGGTCCTCACAAAACTATAATGGTAATTACATACACAGATGTCAAAGTTTTTCAAATAGGGGAGGTAAGGGAATGTGAATTGAGAAAGAAGACATTGCCCACTGCTCATGTCAGCCGGGCTTGGTGAAATTATTCTGGATGATTTGAGGAAAACCTGGTCTCAGCAAGCTCTGGGTGCTGTCGGTGTTCCCCAGGGAGGTGGTGGGGAGGTAAGAGGAGCAGAGCAAAGCCCACTCCAGACCTTCAGTGGGAGGAGAATGGAAGACTGAGAAAATAAGGGATCAGAGAATCTGACCCCGATTCCACAAAAAAGTCCAAGAGCAATTTGTGAACAGCTGAGAGGAGGATGAGGTCCAGAAGAAAAGCTGACTTATAAAGAAAAAAAAAATAGGCAAATCTGTCCAACTTCCCTCTTTAGCGGGTTAACCAGTTAGTGCACGAGAGGGGCTGCTGATATGACCAAGCATTTCTGATGTGAGCAGAATTTCAGATCATCTTGGTGAGCAGCAAACCCAATCGGGCACCAACGTGATGAGGAATAGGGAAAGGGAGGGTGCGGCGGTGGCTCTGGAGGGAGCAGGAGCTGAATGACCGAATGCAAGAGGAGGAGCAGCGGGCAGGGTGGTACGTGGTGATGGGGGCTGTTGTGGATGGCCGGCTCTGACAAGTCAACAGCGTCCCGAGGTTTGAGGAAAGGAGCCAAATCTCCCTCTGAGTCATCATTACAGAAGCGTTGTGCGTAAGACAAGGCTGGTAATTGCTTCCCGCTGCACTGAGGGGTGCTGGGCGGCGCGAGGCAGGAGGGAAGCGGTCGCACTTGCAAGTCTGGAGATGAACTGCACAGATGGGAGGCTCGGCAAATGAGGCCGGAGAGGGAAAGCTGAAGGAATTGAATTTGGAAATATAAGCCTGAGTGCAGGCAATACGTTTTCTGACTCATAAAAGGTTTCTGTAGAAAGGATGATGATCAGCTTTTAGTACCCACTGGGGGAAAATACCTTTATTTGCCAAAAAAAAAAAATCCAAGGTGCGGACTCTGGGAGAATTTCTCACTAAGAGGGTAATGAAGCAATAGCAAAAGAAATTGTGAATCTGCTTCACTGGAGGATTTGCAGGGCTGTTAAACAGGTGCTTCTCAAGGATGGTGTGATTTCTCCCCCCACGCTGTTGCCTTCTGTCCGTCTACCCACCGCACAAAGCCTATTTTACTCATTAACCCACCAAGCTGAACTTTTTTATTTCTGTTGCTAGAGGTGCTTTCAGGGGCCGGGGGTCAAAACCAGTAGCAGCGTTGTAGGCTGTTACATGGCTTTGGGATATAAATTCTGCTCTCAGTGCAGTCATGAAAACTTCAAGCACGGATGTAGATCACAAGAAATTGCTGCTGTCCCATACATTTTTCCTTCCCCCTCTCTGTTTCTTTCTGGGGCTGCTCATTTGGGATGTTACGAGAGGAACAGATGTGAATGTGATGGAGTCCCCACGCCCCCCTCCCATCACTGTCGTCCTCCCTTTCGTTGTGCTGGACTGTCATTCTTGTTTATTTTGCTTTGAATTATAATTGCAAAAACTGTTACAGTGCTGTTTATTTGCTGTGTGTCATGAGTCACTGTTTATCTCTCTTTGCATCGCCTCCCCTCTCCTTCTGTCTTACGCTTGCAGCTACAGCTCTCCTCTCAGTACCTCGGAGCCTCTTCTCCTGTTTTGAGTCTACGATGCTCTGTGCTCCTGTGAGTGGAGGGAAAAGCAAGCTGACAGTGAAGATCCAGGATTAGGCTTGCTTTTTTTTTTTTATTTTTCTCTTTCTCCTGGCATTTTCTAAGGGTCCTTGTTCGAATGCAAAGATTCCTTGGAGACACCTTCCCCGAGATCTCTGTGCTTAATTAGTTTCTATCTTATTTCTGCTAGGCAGTGAGATCGATGCTGCTTTTTCTGGCTTGCAAATTTCAAGGAAGGGGGAAAACCATGTTGAAAGGACCTATTTTGAATTTATTGAGATGCCCATGCACAATTCCATCACCTGCTGTCGTACTGGCAGGAGTTAATCCCTTCAGGTGCATTGTCGCTGGGGTGGAGAGTCGGGCATCCTGCATGAGCCTGTAGCACAGGAAGGATTTTGAGGGGCTTTGCTCTTGTGGTCTCAGCACAGCAGCAAGTTGCTTTCCTTTGCCACGCCTCAGTTTTCTGGTATGTAAAATGACTATAAATTTGTGACATCCAGACCGAGCTCCCCCTGCCACGGCTCGAGCCATCACCCCTGGATGTTGAAGCACTTCCACCATCACTTGCTACATTTGTTTTTCGTCCAGGGTAATATTTGGCGATGCATCAAAGCTTTGCATGTCAAGATCACTAAAGCAACCAGTCCTAATGCCTTGTTGTATCAGTCGTCTCTCTGAGACAGCTAAAGCTCAAGAAGCTTGCAGGGGCATGGTGTTGGAGCCCGAAGGTGAGCAGAAGTGGTTCAAATGTGGGGTGTCTCTGCCAAATGGCACATGGCAAGGCGTAAGGAAGGGACTGTGACCTTGGTGGCTGGCAGTCCCGGTGCAAGGGGTGGCCATCGCAAACAGCTTGCCCCAGGGCTGCCTGGGAGAGACTGACTCGTGCCTCAGTTTCCCTTCCAAAGGAAAGGGGTTGGTGACTGTTGCAGAGCGCTTTGAGCTCTGTGGGTTAGAAATGCCGGGTAAGAGTTTGTGCTCCGCTAGATATTTCCAATGGCTCTTCGTGGGTTTCTCCTGGTTCTGTAGGCTAAATTAAGAATAAAAGTCTTCCTCCCAAGCCTAAAATTAGGAGGCTAAATGGCCTCAGAGGGGTTGCTTTGAAACTTACAGGCATGGTGTCTGCTGCTCACACTGCCAGCGCAACTTCTGTCCAAGCAAAGGCAAAAACCCAGATGCTCTGGGTTGGGGTCTCTGACTGCAAGGCCACAGTGTGGCCCCAGTTGCAAGGAGCTGCTGGTCTATCAGGAACTGGAGCCGACCAAACCTCTGGGAGAGGCTGTGGGGGCTCTGGGTGGATGAGGAAGGGGTTCTCCCGGTTCTCATGGCCTTGGGCCATCCCTCGTGCTTTCCCTTCTTGTTCCTGGTAAAGAGCCGTCATTGCTAGCCAAGAAAATCATATAGCTCCTTGTCTTTGAAAAGGAACGTCTTGCAAGTTGCTCCGTATATTTATCAAGGAGAAACAGGCAATTTATTTGTGTTGGCTTAATAGAGCTTTGGCTTACAGAGCTCCGTGTGGGAGAATTAATGACGGGTCCCGAGTCTGTCTCAGGTTGTCCACCAGCTCAGCAAATGTTTGATTGTCAATCCACTGTAAAATAGCTCCAAGCTTCTAGTGCCTCGATTAGCAGCCTTGATAGAGAGTAGGCAGGTTTTCAGGTATAAAATGTCCATTTTGACTCTTTAAGTGTTCTCAGGTGGCCCACGGAATGTAAATTTTTACTCTATTTGTAATTCAAAACCTTTTAATTATCTCCAATTTATAAATCCCTAGTTTAGTACTTGAGTGCCTGTAAGAAAATGCTCATCTTTTAGTGGGTAGTAATCAATGTCAGAGGAAATGAGGAATAGACGGCGTGTTTTAAATGGTATTGGTTCCAGCAACTAGAATGTATAATTTAAGTCACTTATATTTAATCATCCTTTAAACACTGAATTTCAGCCTCTGCTGCTTGACTCGCAGGAAGCTGACAGCTTTTTAATGCCACTATAGTAACACTTGAAATTTCCCTAAGCTTCTGTACACTGGGATGTGGTTCTTTACCATGTGTGTTGGTGCTGCATTCCGGATTGTCCGAGCCCGGCTGCAGCTGGGTGCAGGGTTGGGCTCTGCTTTGTCTCCCTGTAGCCCCAATTTCGGAAGTCTCAATTGTTTTACCTTCTTATGGAGCCATAACATCTGCTGTAAATAGCGCAGCGAATGTAACAGCTGCTGAGGGTGGGATTATGGATCTGGGGGCCATGTATAACAGCTAAACATATTCTAGCAATTCAAGCAGGTTGAAAAATAAAGCGGATAAAGCTGAGTGCATTGTGCTCTGGATCTGTGCGGTGGGGTTGCTTCCCGCCAGACTGAGGTTGTGCCCGGTTCAAACTGGGGTCCAATGTTTCTGGAAGTGGAAAGCTGTGATATCCTGCATTTCAGCAAGGAAAAGGTGCAATGTGTGGGGTGCAGCAGGACCTGATCCTGCCTGGGGAGCAGAGCAGCAGTGCCCCTGGGTGCTTGCAGGAGCCACCGGTGTGTGGGGCTGTCGGAGTTTTGCCGGGTCTGTGGGTGACATGCCCATGAGACACTAACTATTCACTGCAGTGACAGTGTGCTTGATTTAAATCTGCACTTTATAGGGCTGCATATATATAAATACATGGACACACATATAAAGAAGACTAAGCATTTTGAAAAAGCAGATGAGAAGCCCTGGATGTGTTTAGGATCATGTGGGATTCTGGTTCCTGGCTGCTTCCCCTCCGCCAGCTCCCTCGCCCCTGCCCCCACGGGCAGTCTGACTGTGGATGAACTAATTTAATGCAATTCTTGCTCTCAGCGACTGGTTGACGGCATTAGCAGAGGGAATGGAATTTCATCCATAAAAAATAAAAACTGGTCTGCCGGGGAGTGAGCCCCAGCAGAAGGGGTAAGCAGCAAAGGGAACCTGTGCACTCTCCGTGTAATGCAGAAGTCAGTCGCCTTTATTTGAAATTGCACATCGACGCGACGTTGTAACAGGCTGTTTGCCTACATGGGAAATAGGTAGCTCTTGTTGTGCCTAGCAGTCAAATTATGTAGTCTTAAATCAGAAGCTGCCACTTCTATTTAGAATAAAACTTGCTTTTCTGTATATGCATGAGAATATTAGTGTTTCAAGCCTGCCGAGCTCTACTGAATGTGCGCTGGATTTGCAAAGGAGCGCATTAGTGTTCGTGGAGGTTAACAGCAAGGAGGGGGCAGCGGGGAGGAACGTCTTAATGAGACAGGGCGAAGAGTTGACGCAAGGACACGGAGCGCTGGAAGCCACCTTCTGCTGTGGGAAGAATCCGGCTGCCGCTGGAGGAGCGGCAAACTCCTGTAGCGGGCAGCTTGGCCGTACTGTCACTGTGAAGGAGGAGGAGGAGGAGGTTTCCAAGCTCTCCTGCAGTGTTGAACATGGCTCGAATGTGGATCAGGAGATGATCATAGAATAGAATAGAATCATAGAATCACTTTGGTTGGAAAAGACCTTTAAGATCATCAAGTCCAACCATTAACCTAACCTTGCCATCCCACCACTAAACCCTGGCCCTAAGCACCTCATCTATCCTTCTTTTAAATACCTCCAGGGATGGGGACTCGACCACCTCCCTGGGCAGCCCATTCCAGAGCCTGACAACCCTTTCTGTGAAGACTGTGAAGAAGTTTTTCCTGATGTTCAACCTAAACCTGCCCTGTCGTAACTTCAGACCATTCCCCCGGTCCTATCGCCCGTTACCAGGGAGAAGAGGCCGACCCCCACCTGGCTCCCCCCTCCTGTCAGGCAGTTGTAGAGGGCGATCAGGTCTCCCCTCAGCCTCCTCTTCTCCAGACTAAACACCCCCAGTTCCCTCAGCCGCTCCTCATAAGCCTTGTGCTCCAGACCCCTCATCAGCTCGGTTGCTCTCCTCTGGACATGTTCCAGCAATGCAACGTCTTTCTTGTAGTGAGGGGCCCAAAACTGAACACAGTATTCAAGGTGTGATGGAGGAGCTTTGGTCCTTTCCTGCTCACAGCCACCAAGTGAATTGACTGCAGAGGAGAGAAGAGCCCCTGTTGGCCTCGTTTCCCCGGGGTTCAGGGGTCTTGGGGTCAAGCAGGGTGGAGGGAGGTAAGTACAGCCTGAGATGTGGGAAGGACTTAGCTGCCCTCCTGCGGGACAGCCCAATAAATGGGTGGGAGAACAGAAAATGAGCATCAGCCGGCTGTGCCCAGCCCTCAAAGCTGCTCCCACTGGGGCTGTGGCCAAAACTGGCCCTGCCGACTTCCACAAAACCCTCTTGCAAACAGCAAGGCTCAGCACCAGCCGGTGGTGTGAGCTGGCCTGGGCTTGCCTTTGGTTTGACCCCTTCCTTGCAGCACGGCTGTGCCACCTCTCCCTCTGCCCACACCAGAGCGGTCCTGGCCACCATCAGGGGACCCTCTGTGTTGTCCCCGGTGCCACGGGGATGGCCCCCAGCTGTCAGAGAAGATTGCAGGACTGCGTCCCCAGCATCAAGGCTGATGGGTCGGGGTTGCGCTGCCCTGGCACGAGCCGGGCTGGAGGGACCTGCTGGGGGTGTAGCAGCTAAATGCATCTGGAAGAGGGGTGCAGGGGTTCATTTTTTATTATTGTTCCTTAATGTTAGAAGTGTTTCTGTTCCTGAGGTGGCTCAGAGTTGGCAGGAACCAGCAGGCAATGCTGCGTTGGCTTTCAGTGGAGATTTCACCTTGAAAATTGGGGGATCGGGTCTGGAAGCCAACTGTGAATATTATGGGTGTAGAGGAGAAGATCTTACAGTGGAACATGGACCCTTTCATCTGCCTTTACAGCTCCCTGGATTGTGTTTAATTTTTTATTTTATTATTTTAAAAAAAGAACACTCTGTAGTGACAGGAAGAACTGAAGGAATAATTGGGAATTTATTCGTGCATGTCACCCTGTTTCATATTATTGAAGTAATAGCAGAGAGCTGCTAATTCCTTGAATTTATTCACTGCTTAGAATTACTCACAGCATAAATTTCTGGGGGAAAAAAACCCACAACTTGAATGTTCATGTAAGTTGTGAGGTGAGCTCAAAAAAAATCATTTAGCTTATTTAGTACTCCCTCCCTCCCAAGATTTAAAGCAAAGGTAGCTGTTAAAGGGTCTCTTAGCTCTAGGATTTTTCCAGTTTTGTAATGTAAAGTTTCATTTTATTTTTTTACCTGGGCAAAATTTTACTTAATAAAAGTGCATATTTCTACTTTATCGCATGGCTCCAGGAGCTGATTCTTTTTAGAAAGCCATCAGATATGTGTGAAAATCATCGGTCTTGGCAGCATTGAAGTCGTTAAGGAGAAGTTCAGTGCCGCATTCGCTCAGCACTGAGCGTGTCGGGACCGGGTAGGTTGCCGCAGCCTGGCGTGCTGAACAGCATGGCGTTTTTAAAGCTCCTAGTACAAGTGCCTATGATTATATTTTGAAGTTTATTTTCTGCCACATTTGATAAAACTTTATTCATTGCAATGATTGACTTTTTAAAGGCAAAATCCAGGAGAACTGCAAGTAGCTTCTTTGGGGAAACATGGGTTTTGCTCTTTGCCAAGCTGTTGATGTCAAGGCTGTAGATGCAGGTACCTACAGATGTGCTGTGCACCTTTGCTCTTCGGGGTGCCTGGGGGTTCCTCATTTTCATGTCTCAGGTGACACATGCCTGGCTCTGGGTGGCCTTGCTGTCGTCACAGCATGGGCTGTCCTGTTGGGTGGCTCAGAGCTGCGCTGCGGTCCCAAAAGCAAGTCCTTGTGCGCATGGTTGGGAGGTTGCCCACGCGGGGACTTTGTGGGGCTGCTTTGGGGGCAGCACCAGGTCAGGAAGTGAAGTAATGGGTGGGGTGGTGACAAATTGTGTAAATATGGCCAGATCCAGGATCGTGGGGGCATGTTGGTGATGATTTATGCATTTGTTCAGTAAGGGGGATGGGGTAGACTGGGGCTACTTAGGGGCAGGCATAATGGGACTGATGAGGTCTGATTTACTGTGGAAAGGTTGGTGGTCTCTTGTGATTATAAATTTTAGCAAAAGAATCAAACTCCTGATGACAAAAAAATGAAGCAAGCCGGAGAAAATCAAAAAGAACCCCAAAATATTGATATGGCCAAAGTTTTGTCCCAGTCTAACTTATTTCTAGTCCCATATGGGGATCGCTACATTCTGATAAAGCTTCTTCTATGGATTGCAGAGTCAGAAGGGCCCTTCCCCACTATTGGATGCTTTATTTATTGTGATGTCCTTCCTTTCACTGTACGAGAAATTTTTCTTCATTGGAATCTATTGTACCTGTCTGGTTTGAAAATGTAAAGCGTGAACAACCCATGTTCTTCCCATCTGCTATGGACCAGCAGGAGACCAAAGCCATTCTGGTGGAGACTGGCATGTCCTCTCAGGCTACTTTGCTGGGCCTTTTTAAGGAAGGACCTGATTTCAGTTGAACGTCTTTGAATTTCTTGGGACATTGGCCATTGACCCCTCCCTGCTCTGTGATGAAGCGTGAAGCTGCCCGGTACCACCAGATCCTCCACCCCCAACATCACTGCCTGGCAGTGCCCCATGGTGACAGTGACCCTGGCCCCTGGGAGAGGTGTCTGGCTCCAGCTCAGGGCTAACCTTCACCTCCACTGCTCAGCTCCAGCAGCCTCCAGGCCAACCTGCTGTTGCCTATTCCAGGTAGTTTAACCTGTGCTAAACTTCAAAGTAAAATTAACCAACCTGATATCACAGCTCTTGTGAGCACCAGGGGAGACCTGAAGAAAGGAGAGGGCAGGATCATACCTGTGTCATCTGTGCTTGTGCTGACAGCTTCTGCCTGGGCCCCCGAGGTTGGGGTACTGGTAACACTCACTGGTCTTCAGTTGTCTACCTTCAGTGTGACTGGGCTGCTTCTATACCCGCCCAAGTCCCAATTTGATTAAAAAGGCATATTTGCAGATGAGGAAGACCTGGGGAAATGGCATAATTTACAAGGCAGTTATGCTAAAAGCTGATATTTCTGTAACTGGACATGCAAGTCAGCGTGCCAGCTATGCCCCAGCCGGCCGGTGGGGATGCCAGCCGCCGCACGGGCACCCGTGGGAGCCTTGGTCCCCGTCCCAGCCGTCTGGCTAGATTGGCACCAGTGCCTTGCATAAATAGTACATTTATAAGAAGTCGGCCAATTTAGGATTTTCACCTGAGGTGCGACATGGACGTGTCGCAGGGATCCTGCTGTGACATGGGCAGAGCGAGCCCTCTGGCTGGGAGAGCGGCCGCCGCTGGCCAAGCCTGGGTGTTTGAGCTGGAGAGCAAGCGGCGTAAGGAAGCTATGTGAGAATTGGATTGGATTCTGGTGCAAGATTTCTGGCAACCTTTGACTCCGGGGAAGCAGTAGTCCCTGACCCAAATGTGCGCTTCCAGCTACGGGAAAGCAGCCTGCCATTTTCATCCTTCTGCCCATTTCCCTTTCCGATCTGTAAGCTTTCACATCTCTACTCCAGCAGCTTTGGTTGTATTGCCGACACTGTTTGGATACTGGAGGGGATTTTTTTTTTTTTTTGGCAGTCACTTGGGACCTGTTCCTTATTTGCCTGAGTTCTGGCTTTACAGTGATGCAAGCAATGTGATGCTATTTAGCAGCTATAATAGAGGTCAAGGCCCTGTTGTCTTAGGTACTGTAAAAATGCCTTGTAAAAGGCTCTACGTTATCCAAATGTGCTACAGGCGAGGCAAGCAAAAGAAGGAATAAACCAGGCCTTCACAGCTGCTCCTATAGATGAGAAACTGAGGCACAACCAGACATGCAGGTGTGTGTTGCCAGCACCTGAAATGGGACCCAGACCTCCCGTGTTTTGCTCTAAAGGGCTTTTTGTTTGTATGGGTTGATTTAGAGTCAGTTGCTAAAACAAGCTACGGCTGTGTGCACTTTGCTCTCTGCTTTATCCCCTTTTGAGTTGAAATGCTTTGAAATTGATACAGGATAAAGCTCATCTGCTGCTGGGACATCTCTAATCTACTTTCAGGGAAGCTTTTTTTTTTTTTTCCTTCCCCCTGAAACCTGGCTGGGGAGGAACCAGGAGCATGCTCAGTGTCCCGCACCCAGGTATGAAGCAGAGGAGCGCCTGCGATCGCACCTTCTGCCAGCACCGTGCGTGCCTCTGGCTGGGGATCCCAAACCGGAGCCAGTGAGTGAGAGGAGCCGGCAGGTAAGGATGGCTGAGCACGGGCTTGCACGGTGTAGCTGAATCCCAGGGCAGGTTTTTTCATCTCCCTAAGATGCAAGGAAGAGGCTTGAGTAAGAGCGAATGAGTCGGAAAGGAGTTTCTCAAGGTGCACCCTCCGGGCGGCTGCCGCGCTTGCTGCGGCGGCTCTTTGTTTGCTCCCTCTCCCAAGCCCATCCTTCGGAGCCATCTTGAGAGCTCGGCTTGGTTTACTTTGGTTTGAGTTAAGTTCCTGATGTGCTGGCTGTCAGGGCAGGGTGGCCCGTCAGTCAGCCCCGCTTGTGGCACGTGCTCGGTGCCAGCGCCAGCTTTGGCTCCAGCTTGTATTTTTGGAAATTAAGTTTACAAGCTGCAAGTCTTACCGAGAAAAGGTGTTGGGTGATTTTTTTTTTTTTCTTTAAAAAAATGGATTGGACTTTTTTGATTTTTTTGCTTCTCTGAAAATAGTAAAATTCTTACCCTGGTGGTTGTTAGGCGGCTGCCGGAAAGGGCGGTGCTGTAGCCCTCTCCGTGTAGCTAAGAAGTTGTGTGTGTTCTTTACTGCACTGAAATCCTAAACATTTATGTTACAGTTCTGTTTCTTTGCTGTGATCTTTACTTACAGATTGTCCTGGTTATAGTTCCTAAATGATTTGAGCTCTAATAGTTTATTCTATTTCATATCAACAAGCCAAAATAATAACTTGATCTTTCAGGGTATAAATTCCTTTTATTTCCTTAGGCATTGTTTGCTTTTACTAGTAAAGTTGTTTACAAGAAATTGTTTTTAAGCAATATATTGTTCGCTTGTGTATTTTGAAAGAATAACAATAAAACATGATTGTGCTCCTGATTTCCCTTTGAAAAGGCAAAGTAACCCCCCAAGCACCATTGCTTTCCGTGCTGTAATGGTTCTGTGCTCTTTACCATTGTGTTCCTTAAATAAAAAGCACAAGATGATCTTGCCTTACAGAAACCTAACAATTGTTTTTATAAACAGCGTGTGCTCTGGTATCTGTCGCAAATAACTAGATTCTTGTTTATAATGGTGTCGTCTTAATGAGAATTCAAGTTGTTGGAGACTTCCGTGTTTTTTGGAACTAATTGTACCAGGATTTTAAAAAGCACTTTATGTAATTGAGAGTCATTAGCTTCTGATACAACGTGATGTAAATGGAGGAAGGCTGTATTGGTGCGGGGGGGAGAGGTACCTACCGGCCTGTGCATGGGCACTGGGCTGGGGGGGGGGGGGCTCATGAAATTGGGAGGACCTGTGGTTCCTAGAGCTAAGCATAGGCTTAAATACCTTATTGAACTCAGTTTTAACTTGTTCTCCCTTATTGCCTACACCTGCATGTGCTGGAGATCGTTAAGGGGCCGTGGTGGGGGTGGTTGGGTAGATCTGATTCTTTGCTTTGAGGGGCTGGTGATAAATGTTAGAGTCCCCCACCCCCAGTCATCTTTTGTTGGGCAATGCAAACGATTCCCTGGTGACTGATGGGAAAGGTCGGCATTTATAGCTCTGCCTGAAGCTGCAGGAGCGTGCTCTTAAATGTATAGAAAATGTTTGCAAGATGAGCTTGTTGGGGCAGTGTCCTCTGCAATGCTGTGGGACTGGGGGCAATGTGAGCCAAAGCACCCAGCTCTGGGGCGAGGAGGGGGCTGTGCCTGGCGGGGGCAATGACGTGAGCAAGAGAGCCAGAGCTGTAAATCCTTCTGAAATGGTTGCAGATACTGGAAACTTTGCCGTAGGGGCTGGGACAGCAGCGGCATGCGGCACGGTGTGAGGGTGCAGGGGAGAGGGGTGGGTGATGGATGCTGAGCTTGTTGGTGCTGCCGCTGCCCTGCCTGCCCCTCGCCTCAGGCAGGAATGTGGCAGGAAAGTTGGTTTTCTCCAGTAGACAGAAAGTGCTGATGTATTTTCATGTCCAAACCTTACTGCTAAGTGTGCTGCTGAGTTTCAAAGGCGTTATCCCATCCTAGGAATGCTGACTGCTGTCATTTGTCACCTGTGCCCTATGTGCTTTCCCAGCAGCATCTTGGTGATAGTCCATGGGTGACCAAAGAACCTGAGCTGGGGCTGGTTTCCGGCGAGAGTCCCAGGCTGTGGTCAGGGTGCTGGGCTATTCTGCTGCAGCCACATGGATGCAGCTCCCCCGAGCCACTCTCTGTGCTCAGCTGATGGTTTCGGGGAAACTTTAGGTTGTCTCGCTCATCCATCCTAGTTATGTCTTTTGTAACGCAGATCCTCTCCTCCCTCCCTTTTTCTCTTGAAGTAATGCTGCCAGAGCCCGAAGGCTTTACCTTCTGTGTGTAGGATCTGCTGACAGCAAAGCTCGAGGGATGTGTCGCTATCGTATAATGCTCAGTAATCTCTCTAGTGCCTGCAAGCAATCGGAAACTTCCCCGCTGTGTTTGCACACCATGGTGGAGGTTTTGGGCCCGGGCGCTGCCCAGCTCCTCTTAGAGTCAGCCCTGTGTCCTCCAGGGAGAGCCTTCGGGAAGATGAAGCCACTTTCTCTTGCTGCTTGCTATCTCCTGTGGCATTCGCCATCTCCAAAACTATTTCTCTCTGAATGAGTTTAACACTAAAACAAAGCCCGACAGTAAGTGGCCTTCCAAAATCGTGCATTTTTAGTCTTCTGATCTCTTTGCCTTTTGTCTCTGGGCTGTTCTGACCTATTCATGTCAAGAGAGCAAAGAATCTGTGAGACTCTGATAAATCTGTACAGCCCCTGTGTAGTGTAGGAGAAGGTCTAATTTGATCTGACGTTTACTAATCTGCCAAGACTTTCAGTGGTTTGTTTTCATACCGAGTTGAGTTTCATATGCCATAGAGAAGTGGGTAAACATATTGCATTGGTAGCAACAGCAAGTACAAAGCCAAGTTGTTTGTTTTTTTTGGTATTAATGCGCTTGAAAATTCCTTTCTGCTTGCTTTTGATGGGGATTTATGCCTTTTGCTAATTGTCAAGTTGCTAATTTCATTCACCTGGTAAAGCGCTGGCAGAGCTGTGAATTATGTAGGGCTTTTTGTTTGGTTTAGTCTTGCATTGTATTCATATTTTCCTAAGTCTGTCGCCTTAGCACGCCAGTTGTAAAAGTGATTCCAAATATCAGATCGTTTTTTTTCTACCCAACATGTGTGACTGGTCCAACAGCAGCTTATATAGTGCATAGATATTCTTGAATTTTTGTCCTTAAATGGTTCTCGCAGTATGGTGGGAAGATCCTTGATTGTTTATGTGAGTAAATTAATGAAATTAGTGTTTATTTAAGTAAATTAGTGAAATTCTCCAATGCATGGGTTTGGTGTTTGGGGTGGTTTTTTTCTTCCGCCCCCCATTTCTTTGTGTATTTTAGCATAACCTGAGTAGGTAATACTGGAAAGCGGTTCTTTTAAATATAGAATCTGCATTCAATAAAATCAAGCTAGGAGCTTATTCAACTCCCTGGATTAGAAAAACTCATTTTACAGTTCTAATCATTGTATATGAAACCCAGAGGGTGTCGATCCCTTTTTTGTAAATACAGTTCCTTTACAGAAACCCATAGTGATAGCATAAACGTGGCACAAAGAAGTTTGTGCACAAGAAAAATTAATTGTCCTTTGAAGAAAAAAGCCCCACGTGCCACTTGCAAAACCTCACGCTATTAATTTTGTTTTCAAGCCTGAACAGTGTATTGACCGCTGCAAAATAAAGCAAGGTAATGGACCTGATGATAAAGATGCCCCTATGCGGGGTACCAGATGAAGGTGTTAACTTCGAGTATCCCTTCAGTTTAAGTTTGCTTTCGTATCACCATGAGAAGTCTGTTTTGAAGCTGAGATGTTGGATTAAGGTTTCCAGGAGCGAGTTGCAGGCTTATGGGCAAATGCAGCCCAGCCAGGGGGTACCACAGTGCTCAGGACCCCCCGCCCCGAGGTCTCTGCTCTTGCCATGCTGGTGGCTTCGCTGCTTCTTTCAGGGAAAACCCAAATTGGGTACTCGCTATGTGACCTTATGTCATGTAAGCTTTCGTTGCCCAATTTCTGCATCTGTTTCCTTCCTTGCAAACCCTCCAGCTCCTTCCTGGATGGAGGACAGCAGGGAGCGTGGTGGGGGCTCTGTTCCTGCATGGGAATTAGGTGGTGGTGCCTGCAAGGGCACGTTAAGCCCTGCCACAGGAGGCAGAAACAGCCGTATGCCACTCTGCTTTCATAACTCCTGTAACATCTCTGCAGCCCTTTATCTGGGGAAGGGCTCCAGCCAGCGTAGCTGGCCCCAGGGCCTTGTGGCACAGTCATCTTTTTTATTTCCTCAGCTTGTATTTCATTAACCTTTTACCCTGCTTGCTTTCTGCAGACTAATTTCTGACAGGCACAAGAGCGAGCTCGGGGTTTCTGGCCTCCTCCACGCCCCTGTGCGCACCATCAACAGGCTCGACCTTCCCAGTGGATGCTGGGCGCTCCTGGAGCAGCGCTGGTGGAAGTGCCAAGCTCCTCAGCATCCTCCTCCTCTCCCACTGCAGCATCCCTGCCTGGGGCCCAGGAGAGACGCCTGCTCTAAAGCAATGCAGAGGGTTTTACAGCCTTGTAACCTAACAGCAATCAGGAAGGAGTTTGTTCTTTCTGGAATTACTAAAAGATTAATTGGCTGCCAGTAAACCTGGAGTCGAGCACAGCTGGCCCTGCGTTTTGTTTTGTTTGGTTTAAAAACTATTTAGGATAAAATCTGTTGACAGCTTGAAGCTGTGTAGCAAACTTTGGGTTTAGTGTTTTGTTGGTTTTTTTTTTTTCCCTTCATATTCACACCATGAGTAAGTTGGCAGAAGGTTTGAGATGTTCGCTAGCTATATTACTCAGTTTTTGGTATCAGCATATTAACTGCACATTTGGCATTTTACAATTGCAATGACTTTATATTAAGTAATTCCTTTGATAATAATCAGAAGGATTCTGGGTTGAGAGAGCATTCATCATGCCTGGATACTTTATAGGGTTTAAAAATAATACCGAGCTTTGAAGACAAAGGTTTTTAAAGGCCAACTTGCTTCTCAGAGGGACCTTTAATAACTAACAGAATACTCATATCTTTAAAACTGTAGGGAAGCTCTGAGCCACCTTTGAACTGTAACCTGTAATTCCTTTTGCTCCACTAGGATTTTTGCTATGTATAAGTCATTCAAAAAAAAAAAAAACCAAAACAGAAAAAAAAC
The DNA here is from genome assembly GCA_034008185.1 of Gorsachius magnificus. NCBI lineage: Eukaryota > Metazoa > Chordata > Aves > Pelecaniformes > Ardeidae > Gorsachius > Gorsachius magnificus. Next base: position 7,580,430 of record CM067090.1, read on the forward strand.
CAAACAAAAAAACCCAAAACACCATACAAACCAAACTGATGTCCAGAGAAGTTTGTGTGTGTGTTTTGGGGGACATGGCCTGTCTTTGCCTAAATAGTGTTTAATTAGGAGCATGGCATCAGTGGGGACTGGTGCCGCACAGTCAGGTGGAGCAAGTCTACAGAGCCATTCTTAGCAAATACATTAATTGACAGTAGTTTGGACTGTAAATGGGAGACGATGGTGAAGGGAAGGGGATTCTCTGCTTAATTTCAACTACTGCCGCTGTTTAGGTTTATCAGCCCCGAAACACTTATTCCTTCCCTTACCTTCTTTTGTTTATTTGTTAATGCTGTCCATCAGCTTGTACCAACGAGCTGCTTAAGTCTTTCCTCTCCTTTGCAAAAAGTCTGGCTGTGGGTTTTTGATTTGCAGTAGCCCAGGTTTGCAGGTCATCTCCAACCATCTGAGGGCTTTCAAACCGTTTGGCTCAAATCAATGCTGTTAGCTCCCAAACTGTGCCTGGGGAATCATGAAAGGCTTCATTTCTGGCATGGTTCCCAAGTCCTAGGTTGGTACATTGCTTGCCGTGAACCCCGAGGTCCTGGCAGCACTGTGGTGGCATTGCAGGTCTCGGGTGTTGATGCTTCTTGGCCAAGACTTGTGTCGTCTTGTGGCCCACGGCAGGGAGTGGGTGAACTGCAAGTGCAAACCAGCACTGAAGTGCTGTGAGGTGCCACGTGGTCACCTCTGGAGGTTGGACATCTCGCCTCCTGCAGGTTCGTCTCAACATCCTGTGGTGTATGAGACCTCACCTTTTTCTAAAATAAGCCTAAATTGAAGCTTGTGTTCCCATTATTTAGAAGGAATGGTTGCAGCAGGGATGTGGGCTGTTGCCCATCGCACAGCAATCAGTAGAGAACTGTTTAAAGTAGTAAAGGCTTTTTTCTTTTTTCTCTCTTTTTTTTTTTTTTTAAAATTATAAACAAACTAGGCAGCACACTAAAGAGTTTGATCCTGAAAGTCTTAAAAATGCTGGCTCAGGCCCAATCATTTTTATTTGCCAAGGTTAGGTATGATGCGTTTCTCTTATATGCGTCAGAAGCTTACACATGTGTGGTTTGTTTTATGTCTTCAGATATTTGACATATGCAGAAAAATGAACTTATAACTCACTAAGATGCTTTGTGAGATAAGCCAAACCAGAGAGATTCACCGCTTGCTTTCGTCACGCTGAATGTTGCCTCATTAGTTCAATTTGATTTGATATGAATCACTAGACCATAAGCTTGGCAAAATTCGTCCCCGCTTCACCCAGGCAGGATGGGCCTGGGCAGCCCAACTCATCTATTAATGGTAGAGTGGGGCTCTTTCAGTGGTCTGAGTTGCCTTTGGATAAGGCCTTCTGCGAAGGAGTGTGGGTTTTTTTTATACATAGCATGATCTTCTTTAAGTACAACTTTCCCACCTGCACAGTTGCAATAGATGGGTTTTGTGATTGTCTATCTCCTAGCTAAGGAGTTTTTCAGCCAAGGGACCTGGAGGCAATTACCCTGCCGTTGTTGGAGAGCTTTAACTGCTCTGGTGCACCCCAGGTTGTGCCATGGGCCCGGTTACATCGAATGGTGTGAGCAAGTACATGGGGAAGAAAGCGCCGATAACCCACGCCTCTAGGGGTTTGCTTAGACATGAAGACGGATGTGAAAGGTCTCCGAGCAGATAAAGATCTCCATCCAGAGGTTGTCTTGTTGTCCTGGTAGGAAGGACCCATTCCCTATGAGGAGGAGTGTGCTTGTGGCCCATCTATTGTTAACTGAACTGGAGGCTGTTTTTTAAAGGCCAAGAGCATTGCAAGGGTCTCAATTCTCGTGTCCAGGGTCTGTTGTCCATGTATTTAGCATTTTTGTTAACTGTTTGCTGAACTAACGTGACTGTGATACAGTATATTAAAATAGTTTTCTTTCATGGCCAACTGGTACATCTGGGTGAGTGATCTGGGACATGTTGTGCTCTCTTCTTCTGAGAAGTCTTTTTAAACACCTGTTCCTCATCTTTTCTATACAGCAGTACCTTCTTTTATGTCCTTTTTTTCCCAAGTCTATAAAAATTGGAGATTATGTTCTTATTAGTCCATTCTTCAATAGCTACAGATTAAAAAAGGCCGTTTTATTAAAGCTCTATTGTAATTTTACAAGTAATACATTGTCAGGAAATAGAATACGCTTTTTTTAACAGGGTGGATAATTAACCACTGAAGCAATTCATCAAGTGTTACCCAGTGGGCTCCCTGTTGTGGAAGGCGTTAAATCAAGGATTGATGTAAAGGGAGATGCTCTGGTTAAAGCAGAAGCCAGGGAGGAACTGATTGATACAATGTGGCCTGTGTTACGTGAGGAGATGGGAATAGATCATCTGGGATCCCTCGAGGCTATAAATCCATATGAATCTGTTGCCTATAAATACTGATAGAAGATTAGACCTGGATGTGTAAAATGTCTTTAATTTCTCTGAGTGATCGCGGTGCCATATTGAGTCATTGTTCTGGTCCCAGCTTGGTGTCACCTTGCGAATTAACGGGCTGAATTAATGAGTACTTCTGGGTTGCTGCCTCCGTGTGTGTTTGCCAAAGCTAACTTGGCGTAGCTGGTGAGAGGGGAGAAGATCAGATGCTCAGGGACTGCGATGCCTCTGCAGAAAAGATTTCACTGTAAGAAGTGGCCCGCCCCCCTTATGGCAAACCCCCCCCCCCCAAATACTTCAGGACTGTTTATTTAATGCTTCTTTTCTAAGGAGAAAATGTCAATAGTGAGGAATATTATATATTTTTTTCTTTAAAAAAAAAAAGTGACGGATTTTTTTGTTAAATGCATTCAACAAAAAAGAAAGCACATACTTACTCACTTTTCTGAAGAGGAGAAAAACTTGGAAGCTTTCAAGTTTTAATAACCCCTCACTTTGAATTCCATCCTGTTCTGATTGTAAAATGAATCCCCCCTTTTACAGCTGAGTAACATTGGGAAGTGTTATAAACCTGTGGCCCGATTCACCCTTCAGTTTAGGGAGACAGCATGCGCTTTGCAGGATTACTGAGAATGTGCTTAAGAAAATATTTTTCTAGTTGTGCTTCTGTGTTAGCCATTGGATTCGTACTAAGGGTTATCTTTTCTTTGTATTAGCATTTACTTAATCACAGATTTATTTGTGCTGCAGCCTGTGTTGAAAGTAATTGCTGGAGAAATGATAGTGTAGCTGTAGTTCACGAGGGAAGCACCTGCCTCTGAATACTAAAGGCTCGTGGAGTGATGCTGGGTATCTTGTGGCTTAATGGAAGCACTGTTTGATCCAATCTGTATCACTTTGCTATTAAAACTATTGAGAGGGTGCATATAGTTGGATGAGGGAGTGAGAACTTAGTCATGGCTTTTAGAGATGAGGTGCTTAGACATAGAAACAGATTAAAAATAAATGCCCAGAGTTGGTTATTTGCATGGGGATTTATTGTGTTTTGTTTTTCAGCATTGACTGATATATGTTCCCCCCCCCTTCTCTTTCCAGCTAAGTGTTGATGGGTCTCGGCACATCTCAATCTTCTCCACTGAATGTAGAGGCTCGGGTATGGGGTCTTCAGCAAGGTGTTTGCTTGCACAGGGTCGTCTGGCAGGGCTGGCAGCAGGGCTGGTCCCTTGCCCATCCCCTTTGCAGCCTTGGGGCTCTCCCACTGTCCGCTGGGCACTCGCCAGCGCTCAAAGTGAACGGCAAATCCTGCTGAAGCCCCAGGGAGCCTGGCTCCCTTTCCATAAAGCCAGGTCAGCAGAGTTGTCCTGAACTTGACTGTCACCAGTGATCAAGCATCCCCCCATTTTCTTGGCTTTCTTTTATGGTGGTGTCGAAGTGTGCTGAATCGGAGCCCTCTTCCTGCGGTTTCTGCTGCCTCCTGCTCCCCATTCCCAGGCGGAGCGGACAAGCATTGGAACAGGCTGCCCAGGGAAGTGGTTGAGTCCCCATCCCTGGAGGTATTTAAAAGATGTGTAGATGTGGTGCTTAGGGACATGGTTTAGTGGTGGGATGGCAGGGTTAGGTTAACGGTTGGACTTGATGGTCTTAAAAGTCTTTTCCAACCAAAGTGATTCTATGATTCTATGCCTGATGGAGGAAGTGGGGGCATGGGGAGAAGGGTGCCACAGGGTGCCTCTGGCATCAGGGACCTGCTGCAGTCACTTGATTGGGTCCGGTAAATGGATCCACACCCTGTCTTTGAGATACCAATTTTCTTGACCAATGGATTCAAAGGTCTATCAGCCTCTGCTTTACTATCGCTATTTATTGCCTCAGTATTTGTTTGGCAGGTTTTTTCTGTTTTAATACCAGCCCTGCAGTCCGTCACCAGGAAATTTAGAACCTGTGAGCAATTTCAAAGGCCATCTGACTCCAGTGCTTCCAGCAGGATTTATGTTTTTGGGGGTGCAGAGTTACAGTGTCATAAGCTTTTTATTTGTTCTTATTATATTACGGGCATCTGCAGACTGTTGAGTCCAGTTCTCTTCAGCTGTTTATGTGCAAATACATCTCTGATTTTGTGAAAGGAGGTCATTCTTTATTTCCGCTGAGTGCTGCTCCAAGAAAAAGCCCCCCTCCTAATAAGTCATTAAAAGAAAATGGAATTAGTTGTGCCAAAACTGATGGCTGCAAAATGCATATGACTGTAATGCTCATACGAAGGCTGGAAAAAGCTCTCTGTTCTTTGGAGCATACTCCTAATTCAGCATCCGCTCAGGTTTTATTCTGGTAAATCTGGCTTGCTGCATGCAGTTCAGCTGGCAGCGGAGCCTGGGGCGTGTTGCCAGGGCTGCAGTGGGATTCCAGAAAGACTTAATTTCATTTCTAATTGTTGCAAAGGATCATTTATTTAGCAGTAAAGCTCCTGCTCAGTTTCCTGCCTGGCTGAAACAGTAGCAAGTTCCCTTACTTCTGAGATGACTTCTAAAATTGTGACTTTTGGTGGAATCCGAAGGCTGCAGTATACAAGAATTAAGGTCTGGTCCTTTTGCTTGCACGTGGCTTGTCAATTCTGAGTCAGGACTTATTACTTAAACCTATTTCTGGCTGGTTTTAAAGTAAATGTGTTTATTACCATATGTGCTGTTGTGAATTCTAACAACTGCCAAATGTAACACAGTAACTAGGTTCATTTTTTGGAGGGCTTCACTGGGGATTTACCTTTCTTCTGGTTTTCCTTTTTTTGTCTTTCCTCTTTAACCTGACAATAAAATAAAATATCTTTTTTCCAACTGGCAAGATATGTGCTCTAGCAGGAAAATGAAAAGACATTTTCTAGGTACTGGTCAGGTCTTCTAAGAAGGGGCACTAGGCATTAATGAAGGAGACAGATGCTGGGAGGGCAGAGAGAAGAAATCTCAGGATCTGAGTTGTGGTTGTCCGAAGCGACGCGCGTCTGAGTGTGGGTGGGCGCTGGGTCGCTGTGACACGAAGCGGCTCGGCTGCTGGATTGCCCTGTTACCATTGCTTTATGAAGCAATGCAGTCATGGCATTACCGCGTTGTTTTATTTCTGCTTAAAGCTTTAACATGTTCCGTCTAAGAATATGATGTATCCAAACAAAATCCATTTTTGTGCCACTAATAAAAGGTCTGTAACAGAGTTCAGATTGCTGAGTGATAAAAATCCAACTTTTACTCTTTCTCCAAGTTTTAGCTGTGTCTTTCAAAGATCATCTGCAGATGTCTTCATTATCTGTGTATGTTTGTTGTGCCCTGGACAAGCAACTGAGGTTTTGAGGGAAAGCAATATCCTTTATAGGGTAATCCGATTGAATGACTGTATGCTTTTGCTGGTACTGCTGCAGGAAAGATGCATATGATTCCCGAGTCCTGGGCTGACAGCGTGGCATCGGAGCGTATGCCATCCTGGCAGTGTAACCTTAGTTCCTGTCTTCCTAGCATTTTATCTAGTATATGTTTGCTTATCCAAATATTACTCTTTTTTTTTTTTTTTTAAATAGCTGTCTCTTGTGATTCAGCTCAGAATAGCAAATGTCAGAAAAGAGTTACAAATAGCACCAGCGTTTTCCTCAGTTTGTTTATTTATATTTATTTGATGGCTCTTCTCTATAGCTGTTTGAAAGGGGAAATATAGAACAGTGGTACGATTTTGTGAGGGCAATCGAGGACTTGTGGTTTTTGTCATCATAGGCAGTAACCAGCATGGAGCAAAGGTGACAAGCCTTGTCCTGGAGAGCTCCATCTTTGTCTTTTGATATGTATTTTTATTCTAGTATGGATCCCGCTTTGTACTGGGTTTTCTAGCATGGCAGGGGTGGAGAGAAACCTCTGCTGAGCCACCTCCAAGTGGTCCAGAGGCACTTTTTGGAAGTGGAAATTGCCATGTGTTTTGAGGCATCAGTCCAAGCAGTCCTCTAACGTGGTCTTAAGGAAGTGCTCCTGGAAACATCTCTTCTGGGTACTTTGTCAAATGTTTCAAGTAGGGAGGGGTTTTTGAAATGTAATAGATTATTTTTGTAAGGAAAGGTAGATGTTCTGAAATACGTATTTCTCATGTAGTCATCTTGCTCCCCAAGCAGGTTCTCTTATAACATTTAAAAAATGAACCCTACTGTGCTTTACAACTAGAATGGTGTCAGCTGGCACATTAGCTGTGAATTCTGGAGATGTTGTTGGGAAGAATGTTGGTGTTGACCCAGATATACCGCTGGATTTTTAGTAGGCAGATTTAAAAGGAGTACTGTAGCATCAACAGATGCTCCGCCTTCTGCTGCGAGTAGCTGTCTAATAGTGCTTTGTACCATGTAACTGTCCTCAACATCTCATTTTGCATGCAGCTGTGTAACACTAATTCTTAAATATGGTGAGGTGGTGCTTTAAAAACAAGCATTATTGCAGTTTTCTTGGAGGCAGCAAGATAGATACCCTATCTTGCATATTTTTCTTTAAGTCAGTGGACTGTTGACATCATGTTTGTAAGTGTTTGAGGCTGGGAAGCAGTTGTATAAAATCCTGAGGAATCCTTCAGTGGTGGGGAGGAGCTGTGGGGAAAACGGGGGGGGGGGGGGGGGGGGACCACCTCATGGTGTTGGCCTCTGGGATGGTCTCAGTGAGTGGTTCCTTTTCTCTGTGCTTCAGGTCCCCTATCTATGAGATGAAAATAACGATAGCGTCTGACTTCCTTGAGCTTTACTCATGGGAGATGGCTATGTCCTTAAAATCTAGACCTACAAAAAGCAATTTTTGGTTTTATTGTTGCTGTTGCTGTGAAATTCTTCTGATGCTATTGCTGCTTCTATAAGCTGGTCCAAAAGGACCATATTAGTATGGGCAAAAGTCTCCCGCTCAGCTGTGTGATTTGCACGCCCAGATGTGCCAGGCCACAGCCTGGAGCTGGGGTGGCCATGAGTTTGTCCTTGTCTCTGGGACTGTGGGGAAGAACTCCCTGGGCAACCCTGACTAATTCCAGTGCTTTGGTTATTTTTCTTTTTTTTTTTTTTTCCTCTCCCTTCCTCCCCCACAGTACAATCTGGCTATTAATATCTGTGGATGTTTAATAAGAACAAAAATAAATATGGACTATTTCACTTACTTCATTTCCACTGTAGTTGCCAGCCCATATCTCCCTCCATTATCCTTTCATCTTCTTTTCAGACTGGCTAATAGTTGCTTAGTGATTACATTTAATGGTGTGAGAGCCTTTTAGTTTGGATACCCTACTTTTCCTCCCCTATTGCTTATAGAAATGTTTACATTTTTAGCCAGAGCTATGATTTGTCTCCTATATAATTGCATGGAAAGCAACAGTCCACATTCCTAGACAGGCACCCTGCATTTATTTTGATACCGTTTCCTTTTTAATGCATTTCCCACACTCAGTTCACCCTGTGCGATCTCTTGCTTAGTTTAACTAGCTGTGGTTTTTCCACAGATTTATTTCTTTGCAGTTCACTGCATATCTTAGCCCGTCTAGTGCAGTCTTTAGAGCTGAACTTGAGAAATTCATGATAAGCAGGTTGAGCTGAAGGAAACTATGGTAAAGGAAATATTTCACCAGGTCTTGCTTCATGAAGCTGGAGCGTGCAGTTTGACTGGGACGCTCCCCTTCCATAGGCGCAACTGGTGCTTGGAGCGCTTTGCTGGTGGAGGTGTCTCATGGTGCTGGAGCAAAGCAAGTGCTGGCAAAAGCTCTCTGATGTTGGCTGACTGACCATGCTTGGACAGGATGGAAATGCCACTTAAAAATTATCCACTTCATCAGTGTTATTGGTGAAAATTTTCAGGATGGACCTCATCCAGGGAGAGAACCTGACCTCGTGTCTCGCCTGCATGGCCGCTGATGGGAAAACACGGCCCTGAGCAGCCCGACTGTGCCAGCACACCTCTTCGGCTGCAGGCGGTGGAGAGGTTTTGGCACAGCTCTGTGAGCTCGGGCTCATCCTTGAGCTGCTCCGCTTATGAGGGGATGGGAAAGGGGGATGGTGTGACCACGCCAGGCACAAAGCCACTGCCTCTTGGAGGGGAGCTGCAGCATTTTTTGCAGGAAAAACATGCTGTGTGATACAAGGCTGGTAAATGAGAGTCTGGAGTATTGCAAGCCCTGTAAACGTTCAAAACACAGGTCTCTTGAGGCTTTTATCTGTCTATCTTCTGTTCTGGCACCAAGAAATTTGGAAACTAAGAACATCCAGCCTTAGTGTCTCTGGTGTATCAGCATTGCTGACTCATCACCGCTTAAATACTGGATAAAGCCTTTGTTAGGGACTGAGGGATATTTTTTTTATTTTTTTTGTTAAAAAGCCAGAAGATGTCTATTTTCATCACCGAGTTGGCAATCCTAGCAATTGGAACGAAGCAAAATTCAAAGCTTTGGAGAAGTGGCTGGGTGTGTGTGGAATGAATAATGGTCTAATACAAGACCTCAGCAGGGTGAAAAATGTAAAACTAGCATCTCTTCTGCTGTTGGGGGTTTTTTAAGATAAATTCACTAGCAATGAGAAGTATTTTAAACGTTGCTGCTGTTGCTGATAGGAACAGGCCATTAAATTGCTACAGTCGGCATTCCTTTGGGTCTTGGTCATAAGCCAAGCTGCCAAGTATTTGTAAATTTACTGACAGTCAGTAAGCAGAATACAGTATTTAAACTGTCAGAAAACTAATATCCACTCATTTTGGGGAAACATAGCTCTGCTTCTCTTGGGCTCTGGCTTTTCATAGTGTTTGGTTACTGTTATTGCTGTTATTTTCTGCTCTCTGAACTCCAAGACTGACCCAGGAAAAAGTAGAGGGGAGATGAAGAAGTGGCTGCCTGCCTTTCCCTGTGCACCCCATTCTTCTCGTCATCCATAACAATATCCTGGTCCTTTTTGGCAGAGATGTTCAAGACTGTAGCCAGATTCCCAGGGCTTGGGTTCTCAGCCTTGCCATAGCTTGCAGTGGATGTCATTCAATCTGAGTTAGCTGTAAATGTGAAAGCAGACATTCACAAGTGTTAACTGTATATGATCCTTATGGGTCCCTTCCAACAGTGTGTATATATATATATAATGCGCTAACTTCCTGGGGTGTGCACTCAGAGATAGTGGAAAGCAGCTTGAGAAAGCCTAGAAAATACTTTGAACTTATTTATCATACTGCTAAAACGTTGTGGGAAAAATGACAGAATCATTTGTTTGCTGCTTGCTGTTGAAATGCAGACCTGTTACGAATTACCCTCGCAAAGATAGCTCTCCGTTGCGAGCCAGTGTTGCGTGAGGAAATCTGTTTTTCTTTACTGTACAGCAATGTTATGGGTTTACCCAGTTGCGGACCTTCATCTGAAATAGCTTTCTGTGTAACTACCTATGTGGGCATCCGTAAAATATAAATCCAGGTGGGTTTTCCCCTTGGCTTGTTGAGCAGTAGCCCTCGTGTCCCATTGGAAGGACTAGCCAAGTTGGCTGCAGGGATGGATCTCCCACAGCACGGCTCTCCTCCCTCTCCCGTGCTCTGCTGCGAGGGAGAGTGTGTATTTGCCTCTGCAAAGGGATGATTTCACCAGGCACATGTAGGAGGAGTTTGAATGTACCGCTGATTAGATTACAGGCAACAGCAAATTAAGAAATTACTTTTGTTGTTGTTGTTTAATCTAGAGAAGACTTTGGGAAAGCTCCTGTTCCATGTCAGGATTATGCCAAGCCTGAAATGTGTGGACCAGGAGGGGAAGGGGCACGATTGCAGCTCATGTTTGGTGACCCCAGCTGAGGGTGTTCACTGGCACGGCTGGACGCCCAGGCTTGAGTTCCTCATTTCAGCTGGGCATTGCAGAGTTGGATCCTTTCCCCTTGTGTACCAGAGGAGCAAAATTGGTGGAAATTATTCCCTTAAAATAAGGAACTTTCCTCCTCAAAGGCAGCACGCTCCCCCGAGCAGTCCTGGCTTCGGTGAATCATTGTGGTCGTAGAAAGAAAATGTGTTGCAACTCGCTTGAATTCCCCGCTGTCTGTGCTCCTGGGTGCGTAGTGCATGGGAAAGCGATGCTGTGAATTTCTGCCGTCTCTTTGAAGCTTGGCCCAGACAAAAGACGGAAGAATTGGAAGATGGTGTGTTGATGTGGAGTATCCTCGAGCTACAGCTGACATTACCTGGGCATGGATAGGCCACTTGTGTGTGCTGTTACTGCTCAAGTGCAAATAAATATAATATTTATCACTGTGTGTTGTCAGCATGCTAGAAATTAAGCCCAAAGCCTGCTATACCAGTGAGTGTTTTACCAATCATTATAGCATTTGTCAATGTTATGGGCTGCTGTCTGTGCCAGTAATAAATGCATGGTGTTCCTGCTAGAGTAAATGTTTTTTTTCCAAGGAGAGGTGTATTTAATGAAGAATGAACAGCATGAGCTGTAAAAGTGTCGAGATCAGTTATTTTTTACAAAATGGTTGTACCTGCCAGGTGGCACGGGCTGCGGTGGGATGCCTCGTTGTCTGACCCCAAGGGTGTCCTGGAGCAGGCTGGGTTGGGCACCTCCACTCCTTGGCAGATGCATTTAAATAAAGAAAAAGCAGGCAAGCAACTAGTTGTTAAATAAAACAAGTTGCTAATTTTCTGCAGAGGCACCTGGAGCACAGAGCAGGGGGGGTGGCAGCCTGTGAGGTGGGGATGGGGAGTGTGACCTGGAATCAGGAACCAGCTCGGCTTGCGTTAGCGGCACCCGGGAGAAGCGTCCTCACCAAAGCTGGGAATTTTGCCTTCCGTCTGCTCTGGGGCAGGGCTGTGAGGGCTGGGCTCCCAGCCTTTGTAGCCAGCAAGGGAACGGGGTTTGGAAAGGAGGAGCGGCAAAGGCTGTTCTTCTCTCCCTCAGGCTGGAAATGCACGGCTTGACTCTTGGTCTCTGCTTCCTCTATTTCGAAAGGGCAGTTTTGATATCTGCTCAGCTTGCCAGATGGTGGTGTGCAAAAAAAAAAAAAAAAAAGGCCTGAAAGCATTCGGGGAGGGAGGGAGAACAGTGTCCCTGCCTGGGACTTGGGGAAACCTGACTTTCCAAAATTGCTGTCAGCTGTTGGAGAACCAGAGGGCGTAGTCTGGATTATGAAAATTGGGGTTGTGGTATTCGTTAAAAATGCATATCTCCATCCCACTTCAGGCGGTGAGGCTTTGATATATGGGTTTTGTACCAGCATGCTTTTTTTTTTTTTATTAGCCCAGTGCATGAACTCTCTGGTGAGAACTGACAGTTGTTTGGTTCCAGGGCTGTTATGCATTCTGTGCACGTGTATGAGAGGGTTCATCTTCCCTTGTGCAAATATCCCTCTGTCCCCCAGAGGCAGGTTCTGCCATTGACGTTGATTTTGTGTTGGGTTTCTTTTTGTGTTCCCCCCCCCCCCCAATAGTATATGATGGGTAAAGATGACATAGAAGCAAGGCTCATTTCAATATTGCCTCGGTTTCTCCTTACGTCAAAAGCTTGGCCCTGTCGGAGTCAGTCACTGTACTTCACTTTTTAACGTGTGGCAGGGTCTGAACAGTTTGAGTTCAGAGGTGCCCCTCTCTGACACCCCCATGCAGGTTCAGAACTCCCACAGGTGCCCTGCACCCACGGGTGCCCGGCCCTCCTGCAGAAACACCTGGTCAGTGGGAAACCTTCAGTGCAGGAAAAGACGAGGAACTTCAATTACAGGAATCTGTGGTTTTAGGAAAAAGCCTGCCATGGTGGAAGTGAGGTGGGTTGTAGAGGAGGGTTTCATCCTGAGCAGCACTTGCTTGTTACTTGGCTTCCCTGGGCTTAGGTCTGTGGTTGGGACCATCTTTTGCTTTCTCCTCTCAAAGCCCCTGAGCGCCCAGTGGGTCCCTGCCCACTGCGTGTGCTTGGAGATCATGCACTCTGTTTCATGCACAGGGCCTCCTAATTATACTAACAAGGGAAAAAAATGAGACCGATATATAGGAAACTGTAGTAATGGAAAACACCAGAGACCTACTATGCCACGAGAAATTTGGGGGTGCTCCCCACCTTTGCAGTGAATAGCAAGCAAGTGCACGTGTGGTGTCTTTGGGGTGAGCACCACCGAGGTGGGACATAAGGGCTGCTGTAGCACACTGGCATCCCACCAGTGCTGAAACCATTTAAAAAAAGTTGCAATATCAAAATACGAGGAGAGAGAAGAAATGAAGAGCCAGGATCATTTGTTTGAAAGACAATGTGATTAAAGATTCAAGTGAAGTAACAAAGCTGTTGGATTTAAAATTAGCTTAATGTAGTGGTTGGTTTTTTTTCCCCTGAAGAAAAGTTGATGCGTTATCTCCTTAACAAATGGCTCATGCTGCAGAAGTGAAGCATGACACTTCCAAATCAGACTGTTCAACATTATAAATGACAGTCTCACCTATCACTGTGTCAGCAAGATAAAGGGATGATTTTTCAATGGTCCAAAAGCATTTATTTTTCATTGCGTTTTCCCTATACTGAATATTCCACTTGTACCCAAAGCATTGCTGAAATAGTAGACTTTCTCTGTAGCCATTGCCTAGAAGTAAATACTATTTAATTGTATTATGTATAAAATATGTATGCTGTTGTATATAGTGTGTATATCTAGTATATCTATCTACATAGGGTGTATATGTATTTAAAATACAATAGATATAGTAAATACTTGATAGTAAGATTATACTTATGCAGGCACTGGAAATCACAGTTACTTTGTTTATATACCATGTCTGTTATCTGCTAGCCAAAACTCAACCTGAGTAACCTTGAGACCTTGATGCCAAGGTGGTCAGAGGCACAATTACACCCTCTGCATTGGAAACTGTTCTTTTCCTTCTCTTCTGTACCTCTTCCCTCCTACGGTGAGACACTTAAAGTCTTAAGGCTTAATAACACAATTCTGGATAGCATCTGTCTCTTGCAAATGTAGTTCTAAAAATATTTACTATACCCTTTAGGAAAGAACTTCCAAGTCAAGGTTCAGAAGATCCTTTGTTACTGCTCTATGCATATGTTTAATTTATAAAATCTTGCTTAGTTAATGTGGTTTATTGACTTTAGGTCAGGGCGACTGTTTAAGCCTGACCTGTGTAAGCCAAGCCCTTGGATCCCACCCAGCAGTTCCTGGCATTTAGACTTCAGTGTTGACCCCCCGGGTCTGAGCAGTGCACTGGAAATGTGGCTGTACCCCTCACCCAGCTGAGCTTCACAGCTTTTTACATTTTTTTTTTTTTCTCCTAAGAGGTTTTGTATTTTCTTTTTTTTTTTTTTTGAGATTTGGCGTGAAGCTATGTGGTTTCTGAACCTGCTCCAGTAAATCATAGGAGTACTTTGTTGTTGGGCAAAGCGTCGCGTTGTTGCTCTCATGTAAAATAGCAGTGGGGCGAGGAGGGGGGGGACATGGCCTGGACGGCTGCATTGCATTGATCAGCCTCTCTGGGTGACCTTGTAGGACATCCACACGGGAAGTTTATGCATCCAGGTTCCTCAGTGCAGCACACTGATGCACCCTTTACATCAAGTGGTAATCGCGATACCCACTGTCATAGCTTTGATCTTCAGCTTTGCGGTGAATCTCATGAGGCGGCAGGCACAAGACTTCTTCATCACCAGCTTGGGGAAGGAAGGAAAGGCAGTCCAAAGCTGAATTTATTTTCTCAGCAGTGATGAGCTCAGGTTTCCAAAGCGTCAGGGTTGAGTGTGGTGATGCCTTGTAAATGCGGAGTTGAAAGGGTGATGCAACTTCCAAGTGTTGTGCCAAAAAAAGGCAGAAGTGACTCAAAAGAGATGACCGTTGGCGATGTCTAAAGAGAAGAAAGTTGATTTTTTATTTTTTTTTTTTTAATAGCTTCTGCCTGAGGAGCTGGTGTGGGAAGGGCTGTAGCGTGGTAGGACTGACTTCTGAGCAGCTCTGGCAAACCAAAAGTGAACTAGCTTTCGTTTAATTAAAGCGGCAGAAGAGACTATCCATATCCTTCATACAGAAGTGCTCCAAATTTGTGAAGGAAAGCACTGATTTTTTTTTCTTTTTTTTTTTTCCTGTGGCCAACTGTGCTGCCTTAAGTACATTTTCAATCCCTTTTAATTAAAGGGTGTCTGTCAGCCTTCCTCAAGTGTTGTGTTATCATAAGCAGTGCAGTTATGGGTACCCAGAGAGAAGATCAAATGCATTTCGGTGCTAAATGAGACTTGCAATCTGCAATGGGTTAGCTGAAACATTTTAATACCACCCAGGCTGGTGCTGCAGTGACAGTACACTCCGGCAATTGTGGAGGCTTTGTACATCTTGTTTTCACCATGTCCTTTTCCCTGTCCACCCTCATCCCATTTCAGATGCTAACTTCAGAGCTAGTATAAAGGTCAGCTTCAAAATCTCAGGATTTTTATAATTTGTGACCATGGTCACGACGTGGAAAGATGAAAAAAGATCTGCTTGCAAGAAACTGCTTGGCTGGTCATCTTTTACTATGTGCAAATAAAAATAAATTAACTTTTAAATGTGCCACTTTGAATCAAACGTTGATTACTGTGGCATCGCTTAGGAGAAAGTGTTTCACTTTTTTCAAGTGTGTGCATGTGGTTTTGTGCATGCCTGGCTGCCTGCCAGTGTTGCGAACGGCAACAGTACAGCTCCGTGGTGTTAAAAAAAAAAAATAAAAAAATTAAAAAAAAATTTTTAGAGGTCTTGTCACTGAACACTTTGTTTGCGTAGGGAAACATCTGTCTGAGATTTAATGTGCTGTTCGTAAGACCGCTGTTCGAGAGCTGTAAATCCATCCCATTTCTTACTGGGATTTGATCATTATTTTTTCCCTCTTTCTAATCAAAGGGCTGCAGTCAAGTGTTGTAATTACTGTGTATTAATTTATTGATTGTCACTGTTG
Organism: Gorsachius magnificus; assembly: GCA_034008185.1. Lineage (NCBI taxonomy): Eukaryota > Metazoa > Chordata > Aves > Pelecaniformes > Ardeidae > Gorsachius > Gorsachius magnificus. The sequence goes on from CM067090.1 coordinate 7,595,780, forward strand.
TAATAATAAGTAATAACAACATGACAATATTTTATTAATTCTATAATAAAATGTTTCAATATTGTCACTTTAAATAACATTAAAATAGAGCTTTCCTAAGTTTCTTTTTATTATCGATTCAGTATGGTCGACTAATTGGGCTTGTTTGCATTGATACCATTCTTTCCTGCAAACACAAGCTGTTTAAAGATTTAATTCCTATTTTAACTTATTTGGTAGAACGTTCCTAACCGGTTGGAGTAGGGGGAGGTTCTCAGACCGTGTTGTACGCACTCGGTATGTGAGATACTGAAAATAAATGGCATTTTCTGCTACTTACTCCATCAAGCTGGTTTGGACAAAGTGAAGTGTGTATTTTTTTTTTTTTCTGCCCAAATTGATAACATGCTTTTTAAAACATCAAGTTGTCATCTTGTTTTGTTTGTTTCCCCACCCACCACCTCCAGGTTCATAATTTTCATGGACTGCAGTTTAAATTGAACTCCTGAGCAAAATATTAGATAGAAACAGTACTTTATGTTAGTAACTGATACCTGGGATCGCACATGCGGGTGTTTGTTTTTTAAAGGATGGATTGGTGTGTTATGTTACCTTGTTTAGCGTTCTTGTCTGCTCTATAGCAAACTTGCGTCAAGAAAGCATGGTAGAATTTCCCTTAACCATGGGGCTTCTGGAAGCCCCAGGAGGGAGTTTGTGTGATGGGTGGGCTTGATGCACCAAACCTTCATGGACAGCTGGCCTTTGGAAACTTGACAGGGAAAGAAACAACTCTCTGTTTTGGCAGTGAGGGGTGCTTGGGTGCCTGCTGGTCATGTCTGTGCAGGCGTTTTGGGCCCTCTCGTCTTGGCTCCCTGTGGCTTTCCTCGAAGACTAAACAGGCTTCTTGTCTGTAGGCAACGCTGAGGATGTCAAAAGTCCCTTGCTATTTCTTGTGGCAGTTGCTTGGAAAATTTTTGAGCAGTAGCTAAAGCGGCAAAACCCTTCCCATGCGAGAAGGGGTCCAAGGGCCACCAGCACCATGTTGTGAAGAGATGCCAGCAGAGCTCTGCTGCAGTGCACGTTCCATGTGCCCAGCTGGGACTTACAGGTCTGTGTTGGGGATTGCAAGGTGCCATGTTTCTACAAATCTTGTAGGGTAAAACAGCTTGGTAGACCTCAACTTGAGATGAGGAGGCAGTGGGAGAAAAGGAAGGGCCAGGAAGCACCTTTAATTCCTTGGATTGAACCCTACCTCTTGTTGGCCTTCTGCATGTGCCCTGCTGTCCCCAGCGTTGGCAGCCAAAGGTGAGGTGAGCCTGTGTGGGGAGCAGCTCCGGCTGCAAAGAAGGAAGAGTTGATCGCTGAGTCTGGGAGCCTGCAGGGAAGAAGGGGAGTGTTTTCTGCTGTGACCGGAATATTTGCCTAGTGTAAAACCTTCACAGCATAAATCTAAGTGTTTTGGCTCTATCCGCAAGGTGTTCTTGAAATGTGCTAGCGTCTCTCCCTGGGGGGGCACTTGTGCCCAAACATTGCTGTCTTGGAGAGAGCTGCCAGTCTTTAAAGGGAGCACTTGCTATGGGCTGCTATATAATAAAGGGGACTGGGAGATAGAAGTGAATTTTCCTTCTGAATAAGCACATCCTCCCTGCCTCTTTTAGGAGCACACTTAAGGCTACTCTAAAATGCATAAACCTATTAAATGTCACCTCTGTGGATGGATATGGTAGGTTTGTTTTTTTTCTAGATTGTGTGCTGGGCCCCTCGGAGCTCTCGTTCCATAAATCAGTGTGTAATGAGTTGTGTTACTGTCAGGGGTATCGTCTTGCAGTTTGGCAGCGGCTGCAGGCTTAACAAATGGTCCCAGTGTGGTAAAGACCATTCGAAGAAAGTAGAAAGTAGGCTCTCATGGAAGTTTTACCAGTAACATCCATCAGCAATTTCATATTTTCTGTCTTATCCACTATTATTTGTTTTGGTGTTGTGTTTGTGTTTTGTGTTTTCAGGAGACAGATTGTTCTGATTTCTAGGGAAAAATAAAAATCACTAAAGTTTGGTCAGAAAGTTTTTGCAAATAGTTGGAAACTCTGAAGCGTGTTGGTCAACGGTCTGGGCTGTCTCTAATTGCTCTGTCTCCTCACTACCCCAGGAAGTTTTCAGTAATTACTCAGTTTTTTAAAACAATGAAATTTTTGCCAGGCTTATTTGCTTCTGTGGTAGGTAGCAAAATGTCTTCTGTTTACATCTGGTATGGTTAGACATTAGGAAAAATTTCTTCACAGAAAGGGTTGTCAGGCTCTGGAATGGGCTGCCCAGGGAGGTGGTCGAGTCCCTATCCCTGGGGGTATTTAAAAGCTGGGTAGACGAGGTGCTTAGGGACATGGTTTAGTGGTGGGATGGCAGGGTTAGGTTAACGGTTGGACTTGATGATCTTAAAAGCCTTTTCCAACCTAAACGATTCTATGATTCTGTGAGTCTGTGTATGGCTGCTCTTTGCTCAGACAGGGAGGAACGATTTAACTTTAGATGTGAGCCACATAACTGACTGCCATGATGCGGAGTTCAAGTCCAAAAAATGTGTAGTGGGGCCGAGGGAATTCAAGTTACAGAGCCAGGGTTTCCTATGTTTTTGCATATGTTGCTTCCATACAGACTCTAGTTTTTCTACAGCAGCAATAATAGCAATGGCTATTTTGGTATAAGAAGGAAAATGAAATGAGTTTTTAAGTTTGAGTGGTATTGAGGAAAGGCACAGATAAGGAAGGGGACCTTAAATGAACCGTAATATCTCACGTTTGGAAATATCTGATAAGGAATAGTAGTTTATCAGAGTCTACCTTTCTCTGAAATTAAGCAAAGCAATCCAACATAAAAGCAATTATTTCTGTACCCAGGAGTTTAACTATCTCATTTTTCAGTTTCACAGGATCTTCTAAGTAATCATGGTTAATGACATATCTGCAAACCGAGGGCTGTGTGCTTCTGCGGCACTCGGGTGAATCCAAACTGTAATTATTAGAGGAATACTTCCTTCCTTCGGAGAGACTTTTTTTTTTTTCTGTCTTCAGGAAATGAAAAGGAAATGATTTCACTTTTGTGTACAGGATTTCAATTGTCAACTTTGTGGTGTAATGGGAAAGCTTTCTGGTGGGATTCGGTGTTTCTGGCTCAAGGCTCTTGTGTGAAGAATGGTGCCTTTCCCTGTTAGACACCCTCTTGGCCTGACTGAAGTTCTTCTGTGACTTTGTATGGGACCTATCTTAGTCACAGGGAGATGGTGTGTGCTACAGGGGGGTGGAATGAAGCTTTTAGTCATGCTGTGCTGCGTTTTATTTATCAACTGCAATGTGAAACACAAAGTTAAACCAGACACAAGCTATATGCTGGGAATCAAAACGTGGGCTGAGCCAGTGCCTGGGAGTTTTATGTCTGTGTGTGTGAATGGGCAGACTCAGTACATGTATTTCAGGTGTCACTATTGCCTTAACAAGTGCCACAAACATAGCAACATCTGGGTGACACCAATATGTCTGCGTGTGAAACGACAGTGTCTGCATTCAGGGTAAAGCTTGCCCATGAATTTAGCTTCATCTGTAGCGACCTGTTAGTAGATGCAGTTTTATTACCAGATTTATTTTCTGAGGATGAAGTGGCATTTGGAGCATGTCCATTTAGTCAACTGACACTTTTGTTAATGATGTGATTTAGCGAAGCAGTGTGGTCTGAATGGGGGACAGAAATGACGGTTAATTATGTGTGGGAAACAGGAGTTTGGCTATTTGAAATATATCAAAAAAACCCAAACCATCCCAACTCCTTTTTCTGTGCAAGTAACATCTGTAAATTCAGGGATGCTGCAATAAGCATGAGATTAAAGCAAGTAGGAGCTTGGAAAGGATTTGGTTTGTGTTTGCAGTTGGCTTGTGTCTTGACTCCCTACACTAGGGAGTGGAGCATGGAGCCAGCTGGACAAGAGGAAAAACCCAGCTCTGGGCTGGGACGGCGTGCTTTGAAACTCTAGACCACAGGATGCGAAGACTTATTTAGCAAGAGGGTGTGCAGGGTGGGAAAGCCCCGCGAGGCGTTGCACAGCAGAGCTTTCCCTCCGGGGAGGTGTGCGCTTACAGCCCTGCCTTTGCGTGGTGGCCCACCGAGGGGAATCCCCAACAGGTCTCTGAGAAGAGGGTCCTGTGGCCGCTGAGCCTCGCAGAAGGGTGTGAAGCTCCAGCTAGGCTTCTGAAAGTCAGAAAGGCTCCATTCGTATTCTGGTAGCTGACAATCAACCGTACTGCCCGTATATAATTTAATAGCTAGCATATGGGCCATTTGCCTGACCACAAAAGCTTTTATTCACATGCTTTAAATTTTTAAAGGCTTGTCATCAGCAGAAATATCACACAACATGAAGCGTTTTCTTCTTTTGCAGCCACTTAGCTATGTGGCACAGTGATAGGGCGACAAAAGTGTGCCACCAGGGATCTAGCTGTGAGCCTGAGTGTTTGGGGTGGGGAATACGTGCTGACGGCCACCCCCAGGTGAGTAACCAGTAAGTGGCTGTTAGACCCGTTTGGCTGGGGGGAGAGAAGGAGCTGGCCATAAGACGTGTAATCCTTTGCACGTCTTTGTTGGAGACCCTGGTGTTCTGTGACCACGGTTTGGGTCACGCAGAGCGCTCAAGTATTCAGATCGCTCATGAAGAATGATATGTGGCATTGCTACAGGTAGCAAATAATTATGTCTGTTGGGTAAAATGTCATTTTGTCATCTCTTACTGGCTTCATTTGTGGATGGGAGAAGTGCCACCATGGTGCGGTACGTTCTGGTCCAATCTATTCATAGTATTCTCCTGTTGTTTGTGTGGATCTTCTGGAGGAGAGGCTTCTGAATATTTTGTAGGACTATGGAAATGTGACTGTGAAAACACTTGAAAGCACTTACGACTTCTCTCCAAATGATTAGATTTCAAATTAACGGTGTCCTTAACAGCAAAAACATGTACTGCCTTGAATTATGAAGAAGGCTAAATGTATCACACCATCAGCACTGGGTAACTAAATGCAAACTGGTATTCTTTTATACAAAGCATTTGAAGTTCATAATTTTGTCAATCAATAACATTATATTTTCAAATCTTTTATTTGTTTAAAAGCAGTCTGGACTGCAGAATAAATGTTATCTGCTTGAGCTACTAAGCTGTTGCCCTTGGTGAAGGATAAAGATAGATCTTGTTGGTGCTTCATTAGCTGCGATGTGAAAGCTTCCTCTTTCACACGGCTGAGATGCGGGACTGGGAGAGACCTTATGGTCATTAGTTCAGATCCCTACAAGCCGGGAAGGGTTATGTCATATATAATGCTGTCAAAGACTTTAATGAAATCATTTTCCTTTTCTTCCCTGAAATGCTCCAAACCTCACTGCCTCGGTGGTTAACAGCCTTTGTAAGAAACCTTAATCTGTGCAGGCCCCTGTAGGTACGGCGGTACCCAAAAGCACTGCAAGCTCACCTGCCTCCCTCTCACCTGGACGTTCACCGAGAGTGGTGTTATACTGAGTGATCAGGAAAATGCCAGAAATCACGTCATGCTTTACAGCTTTTCCCTGTTTTAAGATGGCTTTCCAGCACGTGTGTGTGTTAACTACCTCCAGCCCAATCCTTCCCCTCCTGGCGCTGGGGAGGATCGGTGTGGGACCCGGTGAGGCTTTGCCTTGCCTGCTGGCAGGAGACTCGGGGCAGGTTTGTACGCGCACGTTTCTTGTGGATATGTGCTAGTCGGGCCGCAGCTCTGATTTGTCTTGGCATGGCATTTACCTATTTAGCAGTATACAAAAATAGCGTGTATCCTCCTGTTCTCTAACAGGCTGTCACTTTTTAATTGCTATAGAGGCAGCACTTTGAAGAATTTCTGTAATACTTTTTTTTTTTTTTTTTCCTTAAAAGATGAAACTGTTCTGTCTTAAAATATCATTAGTGGAGGCAGCAGGACAGAGGCTAGTTCATAAGATCAAAAAAACTTTATCTGTTCCTTGGGATAACAACAAAAAGCTGGTGGTTGAGTTGCTGCAGTGACCAGTTTCTTAGAGATTATTGCGTAATTAATCATGTTACTGAAGAAGGAGAGAAAACAGAAATGAAAGTTAGTGACTTCTTTGCATTATCCATCATAATCCATCAAGGCCTTTTAGGTGCTTATCAACTCTTTTCCAGGTTGTGAGTCTAACTCTCCGTAGCAAGTCGGCTCCTGTACATTGGTGCCCAAGACAGGGAATTGGTCCCTATGTTAAATATCACGATAAAGTATTATAATGCATCTTCTGAAAGGACCTCAGGAATTCTGCTAGTATTCTGTTGTCAGAGAGGATCAACTTTACTTCGACCTGTATGAGCAGCTATTTTTTTTCAATGTGGCCATTTAAATCTTTTAAAACAGACATTCTCTCAGTGCTGTCAGGTCATATATTGCCATGCTTATTGGTGATGAGAGCCAACAGCCAGAATCTAGAACCTGGGAAATTTGAGCTTGTTATGTTTACAATTTCTCTCTGTGTCCTTCTCTCTTAGTAATCTCGGGTTCTGTTTCATTGTGATTTTGGGGGCTAATTAACATGGTAAAGATTATTCCTATGAGTATGCTCAGTTTTTTATAAGTTTTATCTGCTGATATCTGTGTGCAGACTGCCTGAAAGATTGTATCATTTAATTAAAGAAAGAACAAACAGGAGGATTAATGTAATCTATGGGATGGGGACAGGAGACTGGAAAGGGTCAGGCAAGAGCTACTGCAGGGCCCGCTTGAATGCCTGGCAAGAAACATGCATGGTTCACTGCATGCTAAAATTTGGTAAATAGAAATCCTTTAATACTTCTGGCAAATAACGAGTGGCAAAGTCCTGGTGTCAAATATGAACATTCTAATTTACATTTAAATAGTTTAACTTTCCTTGCACGTGTCACACATAGCGTAAAATAATGCTCTATTATTGCAAATATTACTTTTAATGAAAGTAAATACCATCATCACCAGTGTTAATCTGCTGCACTCAGGAGTCTGTTTCCAAATATTGATTTCTGGTAAATGACCTTTATCAGTATTGTAAGATTTTATTTAGAAAATGTTTTGTGTCGAAGCCTGGAAACGTTCGCTGGTGGTCTGGTTATGTTTGTTAATAGCCATCACCATCAATTTGCCTGGTGTCTTACAGACCCGTGAAGGATGGGGCATCCTCTCCCTCAAAAATGTAGGATTTGTGATAATGTGGGGACCAGCTGGGACTCAGTGGCAAACACAGAGGTGAAGGGGAGTTGGTGGGTATCAAAGCTACAGGAGGACAACTTCTAGGAACGTCAGTGTTGTGCGATTCTTGAAACCCTGGCGTGGGTTTCTGGGTGGTGCAGATAGTTAGGAAACCATTCTGGCCTGCGGAGCTGGATGCTGGCCGTCAGTTCTCAGCTTGGATTCAAAGCTGGGGGCTGAGCTTCGTCTTCCAAGGGATTTTCTGTTTATAAAATCGTTGCAGCTTACCAGATCTGACTTGGAAATAGCTTGCTCATCTACATAATTAAGCTACAAATAGCAGAGTAAATGAACCTGCTTTTTAACTATGAAGTTGTTATTTCTTATTTAAGTTCAGGGGACTTATTGCCCAGTATGTGGGTGATTTTCCAAAACCCTTTTCTTTGCCAAAATGGTCGTTGTTCACCCTGGGGCTTTACAGATTCGGGTGCTATTTGGGAGTACGGTAAATGATCATGTTGAGTTATGGGACCCAGTGAGTGACCGTAACAGTTAGGAAAACCTCATCCATTTTTGTATTCTTCCATATTTACTGTGGGGCTGAAAGGTAGAGTCAGGCAGGACAAATAGAGATGGTTTTCTGTTGGCATTTTCTCTCCCACTGAAATAAAAATAAAATGTCTGCTTCTGCCAGTTGACCATAGCTCAGCAAGTTTGTGTTGGAGACAATTGTGTCTGTAGAGGTGTCTGGTCGTAATTCCTCTGCCCCTAGGCCAATTTTATTGATAATCCAGATAACAGCTTCTGCCGTTGAAGCTTGCACTGAATTTATTGCAGAGGAGGTCCTGCTGACTGTCTCTCTAGATTTTTTTTTTTTTTTTTTTTCTTCCCCTCCTATTTGGATGCTCTCTGACTTTGAGCAAGGATCCTGGCGTGGATATTGGAGTAACGTGCCCTGTACTGGCTGCCGAGTACCATGCTGCAGCAAGCCGAGAGCAGCCAATGCAGGGGTTGGGTTACCAGTCAAAAAAGTTTGTTTCCTGGCTGTCAGGAGTGCTTATCCAAAAAGAGATAAGAAACTCTGGCTTAGTTTTCAGATGAAAATCAGCAATGCGCAACAAGGAACAGCTTAAAGTGCCTTGAAACTTGGAGTCTCTTGTGATGCCAGAGTAGCAGATGGCCCGTTGTCCCCACAGATGAAAATTATGTTAATTAATATATTACAAAACTGACTCCAGTTGAAATTTGTTTTTTATGGGCATGTGATTAGCAGCTTTTCTGGAAGATGAATTTTAGGAATATTTGAGCTGATTTATTACTATGACAGTTGAGATAGGCTCTGAAATAGCTTTCTGGCGCTTTAATATGCTGTTTGTTTTTGGTGCTGTAATTATAAATGCTTCAAAGTCATCCAGTTGGTGGGGACACAATTAAAGAACTTGGGGTAAATTAATTTAAAGAGTTTGTAAATATATTGCGCAATTGCTGCAGCCTTGTGCAGAGCGTGCCCTCTCATCAGTGCCTCAGCGATGGCTACGCCGTGGCCCTGTCCCAAGGAGCAGCTATGTTCAATATTTATAGCAGCTAATTAACGGAGGGGTGGATTGAGTGAAGATCTGAATTCTTTCTTATTCATCAGCCGTGACCTGGTATGCACCTTTTTTCCCCCCTGAAGGAAACCTGTAGCAATTCAGGATGCTTTCAGGGGGCTCTTTGCCCACCACGTAGATCTCCTGGCTGATATTAAAAACACCAGACTGTGAGACGGGTGTTTGCTTGGGCAGGTTTCACAAGCCAGGGCTGGCCCACGTTCTTGCTGTTGAAAAATTAACTTCTGCAAGGCCCAGTACAATCAATATTTCATTTCTGTTCTTCCAAATTACTGAAAATCTTTTCAAAAGTCTTACGTGCTGCCACTCAGAGGCCTTTGTCTGCAACCTGGAAAGCTTTTTCTTTTCTTGCCTGTAGGAGCGCATTGGCTTGGGCTGAAGGGTGGTTTTGACAGTAGCCGGCACAGATGCTTCAGAAGGTGTAAATCCTCCTCAGTTGGCAGATGCAGATAATCTGTCCCCTACTGTTAGCCACATCCTGATCTCTAATAGATAAAGACTGGCTTAATCCCCAAAGCATGAGCTTTAATATCCTTTACAAAAGCCTCCTCCTAATTCACAAGGCCCTTGTGTGGTTTTCCTCCCCCATGAAGTCGCTGTCGGGTGGCTGAGAGCTGTTCAAGGCTGAAAGGCGAAGAGGTGTTTGGGGGAAGATGCCGAAGGCTGGTCACAAAAATGTCCCGCACCGCTACCTCTCTGCAATTTGCAGAACCTGCTGATTTTTACTTGCTACTTACAGATTTTTCAAAACATTATTTTATATTATTTTTTATTTCCCCCCCCCCTTTGACTTGCTAACTTTCATTTCCTTATGCAAAGACTTGGTTTCTGGTGATGTGCCCCTTACTCTGGGCGGTCTTCAGTCCTGTGCGGTCTGATACAGCCCTGTTCCCCCACCTCCCTTCTGCAGGAGGTTTTTCTTCTCATGAAATGGAGAGCGCTACAGCACCAACGTGTTAGCCAGGAGAACGCACTGAGGATTGCTTGCTTTCGTGACCAAACCAACCCAGCCTGGCTGGGAGCTCTTTCCCATCTTGAAAGGTCTGGCTTTGCCTTACTGCTTGCTGGCGCTGGCTGGTGTTGGCAGAAAGCCCCGAAAGCTCTCAGCTGGGCAGGGAAGCCTGGCTGCTCTCCCCGTGGTGATGCATTTCGCACCTAAACATGCACCCTTCCTGGACTATGCTGCGGTGTCTCTGCCGTGTGTTGGGGAAGGAGGTGGCTGCGGTGCAGGTCCCAGAGCGTCGACTGAAACGCAGGCAGCCGTTGGTGCCAGCATGAAGGACAGTTTGGCTGACAAGGTGTCGCAATGCTTCTTTTGGGTCAGAAAAGCATCTTGGATGAGTTCTGTGAAGAGGCAGCATTATTCTGTGCAGAGAGCTTGGTGCCCTTTCTAGCTCTCATTGGCCTCCTACAGAAGCCTGAGATAATCTGACTTTGCTTTCCCACCTGTGAAATCACGTGTGATCCCTTTCCATCCCACTTTCGTTCCCTGGGAAGATGCTCAGGTAGCGATGACTTGGAGCATCACCATGTGCTTAATTGTGTGAGCACAAGGTTGACCCTTCCCTGCCTTCCTGAACATTTACAAAGCGTTTGAGATCTTGCGTGGAAATTACAGCAAAATATTATGATTTTATTTATCCTACTCATTGTAAGGCCAAGATCTCCACGTGAATGTAAAAGCACAGGTTTTAGAGAGCTGCAAAATACCCCGCAAGCGCTTGTTTTAGAAGAACCCAGAGGGAGCAATGAGCTTGTGTTGAAGGTTGAGAAGGCTTGATTTTTTTTTTCTTTCTTTTTTCTTTTCTTTTTAGGGAAACATGTTTGTTTTGAGTAAATTGCAAAGGCCTCTGAGCACTCGTGAGAGCTGCTTTTAATTGCTTTGTAACAAGTGTTATTTTTCTTCACAATCTTACAATTAACCTGCTCCCTGTGGCTTCCCAGTGTAAGTTCTGCTGTTGGTACAAATTGATTGTGCCTCTGCCTTTTGTGTTGGGGAGAGAGGGGAAATTAATTCCCAGTGCCCTCGGCGTGCTAGAAATCTCTTCCTGCCAGGGTCTGTGAAACCAAGTGGCAATCTGGGATTCTTGTAAGGGCTGAGCATTTTTGTATTGTCCCGAATGCTATTTTGTTCTCCGGCATTTATCTTTTCTAGAACTTAAATTGTGGCTCATATTAGTGGTGAGCAGGATTATGCAGGTGTAAGTGGCTTAGTCCTAAACCTTGTGTGTCAGTGGCTTGTTACATTTGGAGGAGGAAGGGGAAGAAAAAAAATTCTCTGCCATTTTGAGCTGAAAATGTGAATGCCTGAACAAAACCAGTGACTTATTACATTTGAAGGAAAGTTTGGAGTGGGATTTATTTGCCTAATTTGAAATTGTCTTTAAATTAGTCTGTGACGGTCTTTATATGAAAACTCTAGAGTTTTATTTTGCTGTCAGCGCCTAATCTGCGCATAATGGCAGCTTGAGTTAGTGAAGAGGTAGGAAGCGTGTGTCGTTTGTACGGTGCCATAAATAGATTTGTTTCATACTCAGGCACACATTTGCTTTTAAGCCTTGACTCAGAGCAGCACATAAGCATGTGCGTAAGCAGTCTCACTGATTTCCGCGGGCCGTGCAGCGCATGGCTCTGCCAGGGCTCCTGGTAGTGATAAGAAGGGCGATAAAATCCCACCAGAGAATGATGGATCTGCATGTAGCCATGCCGGCACGGATGCGTACCCACCTATGCGCATGCTGCTGGGTTCCTGCTGCATCCCAGCACCGGTGCGTGCGGCTGGCAGGGCTGAGCCCGGGCTCTGCACCATCCTTTTGCCAGCTTGAGCTCACAACCTTTCTGCAATGCTGGGTCTCCCTACCTCTTTTTTTTACAAAAAAAAAAAAAAAGGGAGAGGCGTGGGAAAACAGTGACATTAGCTACTGCTGTCTGTGTTAGCTGTTGGCAAGTGCCGTCTGAACTGGCAAGCCCCGTGTGTGTCACTCCCCGCAGACGTGTAGTGGGTTGTTGGAGGCTGTCAGTCCTCGTGCTTCCCAGGCGGGATGGATTGCAGATGGACACGCTGGGGGGGAAACCCCACACGGGCACACAGCAGCCTGCAAGTATGTGCTCACAAGCATCCACGGTTTGCACGTGTGGGGTGTCTTCAGACACATCGAGAAAGAGCAAATACCACTGGAGAGAGGAAAACAAATCTTACGGTCTGAAGGCAGATGGAGAGTGCACAGGAGAAGAAGAAATGATGGCTAGAGGACTTTAGAAATCAGCCAGAAAAGATTTTGGAGAACATGCCTTCAAGCACTGAGCTGCTTCCAGTGCCAAGAGGCTGCTCAAGACAAGTAAAAAGACAAACCATGGGTAAGGGTTTGGAGCAATATTCAAGTCAGTCAACCAAAGATTTGCAGCTGCAACCAACTATTAATAACAGATGGTTTGATACCAGAACTGGAGGTCAAAACCAAAGAGCTGCTGATATTGCACCATGTTTGTCTTGCCTTGCTTAGCAAGCGTTGCGTGGTAGTTTGGGGGACTTTCAAATAAAACATCCAGACTGCTCCTCAGTTTCACCCTGTGGCAGTGACAACCCATGTTGCCCACTCGAAGGAGGGCAGAGGGGTTCTTGATGACCCTGGTGAAACCATGCACAATGACGTGGTTGTCACAGCAGTGATACGCAATGTTGCTCCTTTATGTGGATCCCGGACATTTTCTTTTAGTAGTTTCTATAAATGCTGCTGGTCATAGTCTGTCTCACCTTAGGATAAGGGTTAATTTATCTTTGCCTGCTTCTTGGTTGCTGTTGGTGTCCTTTTCCCTATAATTTTTCACTTCTTCATTTGGCAAAGGGATCTCAGGTCTGTGTTTTCATTGCTCTGCCTTCTTGTGTAAGTGGTGAAGAAGATGTGCTGTGGACGTGTACAGATGCACCCCCTCCTCCCCCAGACTTTTGTTGCTAGCAGGTTACTTAAAAGCAGAAAAATAAGTGATCTCATCCTCTGCACAGATGATCTGTAGCCAGAATTGCCTTTATCTTCCTTTTTTTTTTTTTTTTTTTTTTTTTTTCTCTCTATGGGTGATGTTCTTCCCTTCACTGTTTTTCTCAAATATGTCTTGACATAGAACATGTCCATACAGGGATCCTCGGGAAAGTTGAATTAAATTAACTAAAGGTGTGAATTTAAAAAGAATTATTTAAACCTCATTAAACCTCTGTGTTTGCACACTTTTCAAAATTAAAGTTGCTTTAATTTGATTTCGGTTCACTTCAGTTCCTAAGTGGAGTAATCTCAATTTAATTAAGGCAAATTAATTGAGTAAATGGCCAAAGAGGCATTTAATGCCAGGTAGAAAAGGGACATTCAAGGAAAATGAGTAAAAGGGAAGTCGAGCTTATTTAAAACTAATAAAAACAAAAACTTGCCATTCTGAGATGTTGAAAGAATTAGATGTGATCCGTGGCAAACACTGTAATTGTTACCCTGTAAGGGATGCTATCATCAAGTGAAAACCATTTCTTTTGGCTTGTGTGAGCAGACTCACATCATTCCTTCAATTCTGGGCACCAGCCCAATATCGTGAAAGGGGAAAGTTGGGTGTATCGAATATCTTCTCATTTTACTTCATTTGTTCCTTTAGGAACTAGAGCAGATTTATGCCAGATAATAACCTGTTTGTTTTACCTCCCTGCCTCCTCCATTTCTGTTTCTTACACAATATTTTTCTGGTGTTTTTTCTTGAGGAGAGCAGAGATTGGGAGGAAGAGGGATAAAAACATGTCCCTGCCTTCATGTGAACATACTTATTGCCACCTGTGTATGAGGTCCTCAGCTAAATCTCACTTCTATCTGGTGTCCAAAGAAATTTGTGTCAGGTCCTTATCTGTCAGTTCTGCAGAAGGTTCAATAGCAGCAACAGTGAGAAAATTGAAGAGGTATCACGCAGGAGAGTGAAATTAAGAGGTAGGAAGTTGGTGGTGTGGCGCTTGGCGTGACCTTGAGCCTGATTTTTATCATCAGAGAAAAATAGCAATTAATGAAGAAGCTTCTCTGCTGCAGATGGGAATCAAGCAGTATTGAACATCAAGGTGTTTCATAAAACCTAGGGAAAAGGCGTGATTTACAGTACCAAGACCTTTTACCTGTTTGGAGAGGTAGAACACAGGGGTGCTAGCTTTGTTCATGCTTGTACTCTTGTTGGGTTATCAACTCCAAGCGTATGGATGAGGAGTTCTGTAAGTATTTTCTAGTTTTCTTGTTCTGCCTCTGTGTTGGAACAAATATTTAGTGAACTGGAGCTCATCCTGGGATAAGCCATGCTGGCAGTTTATTTATTCTTTATCCTCTTATGTTATATTTTTAACGGTGGAAACAGGCTTATGTGGGCTTCTGCTCAGGGCTGCTTCTTTGCTCCCAGGCATGCATTGGGAAAGGGAAATGTGTAACTTCTTTGGTGTGAGGATTTTGGGTTCTTCTCCATCTCCTTTCTTATGAACCTCCATGCAACAGGTTTTTCTAAAGGGAGCAGAAGTCATGCCTTCTTCCAATGCTTCCTCCACCCCTGAGACATTAAGGAGCTGAGTGCCTGCCTCCACCAGCTTCAGGGACATCTTGTGGTTGTTCATAAGCCAAGCTCTGCCTAAAGACACTGTCACAGCCAGGCGGTTTAGAAGTACAAAGTGAATTGTCAGAGGTAGAGAATGTAGGTTCTTGCTGTTTCTTTTATGTAGTGTTTATTCATTAGAAATGTATGATATCAAAGTATTTGTATCCGAAACAGGTGGTTCTTTCTGCTTTGTTGCCTGAACAGCCAACCCCAAAATCCAGGTTTCAGACATCTCTTGGGCATGCTGTGCAAGAAGTACAAATTTGGTTTTTACATATCTTTGGGCTGTCAGCTGTGCAAAGAAAGGGAAAAAGGGACACAGGTAACAAATATGTGCATGTAGGAGATAATGTATGCTAAATTCAGAGGCTGTTTAAACAGACATTTAATAAGAAAGCAAATATAATCAAGAGCTTTAGCTTATTTCCTCAAAAAGTTTTTATGTAAAAGAGTAAGGTGTAGGTAAGTTATTGGGTTCTTCAGCAGCAATAAATGATGTGATGTCCTTAGAAAGCTTGGGAAAAAAAATTTGAATGACGACAAAGCTATTTAGGTTGACCTGTGTTAATAAGGCAAAATTATGTCTTACACAGGCAATTTATGCTTATATTTTATGCAGGCAACTTTTTGCCTTGAAGTGATTGATGATACTGTTCCTTAGACGCCGTTTAAAACTACAGTAATACCTAATGAAGATTAGTAGAAATGAATAATAAATCCTGTTATGTTTGATTTGAGTATCAATAATACAGGTCAAAGAACTCAAATGCCATTGTAGAGCCATCAAGGCAACTACCTGGATTTGATGTTGACTTCTAGCGGATGCAAACCCTATCTCTTACTTTGAGGTGGAAGCATCTGTATTTTACAATCAGTCAGCAACCTTAAATGTCTGAGTCATAGGACTCAGTTTTTACAGGCTAAGCAGGCAAACCCAAATGTGAATTTCCTCCCACGTATGTTCTTCAGTTGACTGATGGTGAAGAGTTTTCAAAAGGAGATGCTCTTTGGCAGCCAATCTCTGATCATGGCCTTTTCAGGCTTCTTTAGTAGGTAAATGAAACAGCCAAAGCAGTGAAGAAATACCTGTCATCCTCAGCAGCAGTGTTGCTGCCTTTGCAGTGTGCTTTCCTTTCTGAAAGATATTCCACCTTGTTACCGGAGCCCTGAGGCTCCTAGGAGAGGCAACATGGTGTTGCACAAGAGTTGCATCAAGCGTCAATGAAAAATTTGTATTATCAATTAGGAATAGTTAAAAGGAAATATCCAAAGGCATCTCTTGCTGCCCGAACCTATATTATTCTCATTTTAAATACTCCCCTGAGGTACCCCCTAACTTTTTAAGCTTTCTTACAGAAAGCTCAGAGCTGGTGGGGTCCTTGGCATATCGTGTGGTCCTTTATCCTGTTCAAAGGTACTGTGTACCATTAGCATCTGCTCTCTAGACTTTCACTGCAAAGCAAAACTGTCCTTGTCTTTTTCTTCTTGAATTACTCCCAACTCTGTAATTGGCTTAATTAAATCATTCATCATGTGAAGGTGAAGGAGATGATGTAGGGTGGGGCAGCAGCCTGAATTCTGATGTGCTGTGAGAAAGTAAATTTGTTCTTAAAATGAAGAAAGCACTTTCAGGAGGGCAGCCTTGTCTAATATTTGACTAGTGGATTTATCGAACAGGGTTCAGCTTCTATGTAGTCCGTTGTATATGTGTTTGTCAGATGTCTTGGACATGGCTTTATTTGTTGAGATGACACAAAAGATACTGATTTTAGTCCTCAGGGCCTTTTTTCTTTTTCCTTCTACTTCACTGTTACGGTTCCTATTAGGAGCTAATCCTGAGTGAGGTTGGTGTGGTACTAAACTCTCATTTCAGTGCCGTTATAGGGTTTTAATGAACATTTTATAAAAAAAAAAAAAGCTTCAAGCTCTCTCATTAGACCACTGGGCATCATGAAAGTCTTCTCAATGACTCTGAAAAAATCTTTAATAGGACATTAAGAGGGTGTTTTTCCTATATAACAAAATATCTTGCAGGACTAGCTGTAAATATCTTTTTGGTAATCTTCCTAAACTTCATGGGAATTGTGCCTACTGTTGCCTCAAAAACTGTCTCAGGAAGAGAGGACACTTGTAAAGGGGCTTATCCCTGCCATATGTATAGCTAGAAGGAAGAATACGAAATGAAGGTCTGTCTATTTTAACCCTTGGATATCTATCAGTTTGTTCTCAGCATCTTTTCTTCAAACGGGGGTCTCATCATTACAGTTTTGATTATTGACTCTAAAAAAGAAATTAGATGCAGCATTTGCCAGAATCTTCTGTGTTAATATTAACTTATCTTAAAGAGCTTGCTGGTATTAAGGCACAAACTACTCTGTGGTACTTGGCTTATGCCATCTCTGAGGCTTTTACCCTGTCTCAGTTCATGGCAGACAGACTAAGCTGCGAGGCATAGAGAACGGTCTCCTGCTATGCTTCAGTAGAAGCTCAGTATCTTGGAAAAAACCTAGATGCCTTTTTCAATTTCAATTTGTAATACAGCTGAAGAATGGGAACTATATTTAGCAGCTGCTTTTAAGCCGTGTGTAAATTGTTTTCCCTTGTTCTTGTAGGTGCTTTCAGCAGGGAGAGGTTGGGCCCTCTCAGGAATGCAGGACAGTAGAAGCTTATGCTCCTGCAGAATCTAAATAAAAAAGGGAGAGATTTGGGGAAATTGGGAGGAAGCAGCAAAGACCCAGTGATGGAGAGTGAGGTGCCCATAGCTGCACAGCTGATCCTTAGCAGGCCTGTCCCAGCTCTCCTGACACCCTTTTCCTTTGGGCTAGATTTCCATGCTTTTGTGTTCAAGCTGCTAGAAGGTTGCTGTTTGCGTCAGGGTGGCATATACCTCGGCCCTGAGCTGGGAGCCGCTCGTGACAGTACCTGCCACCGCCTTTTATGCTTCTGGCGGTACAAAGGTGTGGTGGTTTGACCTTGGCTGGACACCAGGTGCCACCAAGCCACTCTATCACTCCCCTCTTCAGCAGGACAGGTAGGAAGAGAATGAGATGGAAAAGACTTGTGCGTCAAGATAAAGGCAGTTTAATAAAAAGCCAAAGCAAAGGCCGCACACGGTAGCAAAAGGAAAACAAGATTTTATTTGCTACTTCCCATTAGCAGGTGATGTCCAGCCACTTCCCGGGAAGCAGGGCTTCAATATGCATAGTTGTTGCTCTGGAAGACAAAATGTCATAAAAGATAAATGCTTCCCCTCCTTTTTACCTTAGTTTTTATATCTGAGCTGACGCCATATGGTATGGAATATCCCTTTGGTCAGTTTGAGTCAGGTGTCTTGGCTACGTCCCCTCCCAAGATCTTACCCCCTTCCAGCCCACTGGTGGTGGTGGGAGAATGTTTGAGACACAGCCTTGATGCTGTTAGAGCACTACTCAGCAGGAGCCAAAACATTGGTGTGTTATCAAACCCTTTATACATAGCAATAGAAAGCACAGCACTATACAGCTTGACCCAATACAAAAGGGAAAACAGCTCGTGAATAACTGGCTTATGTTTTTCTTTTTTTCTACAACTGTGTTGGCATTCATGGGGGTCTTGATGCATACGAGGAATGGGGTATATGTGCATGTGAAAGATGTCAAGCTTATAAGATTAGTTTTTTTCTTTCTCTTTGTTTTCTCTACTATCAGCTAGACAAGCCTGTAGAAAGGGAAAGGCTGGGCTGGTTTATAGTATGGCATTACCAAGTGGATGTGGCTTTCTTTCCTCTCTGCAGTGTCTTGCCTGTTAATGGAAAGAAGTGGTCAATAGGAAACCAGGTGCTGACTGGTGTAAGCATAGTTGCTATGTCTGCTTATTTGGAGTTCAGGTCTTGACATTGCTCCTTGTCTTCCCTTGACTGTGCTGATGTTTGTAGCTCTTGGAGAGAAAGCTGTCATGAGAAGACAGTGAAGCCATTCAAAAGAGGAGTTAGTTTATCGTTTCACTTGCTATTGTAAAGCCTTCTCATTAGGGTGAGTTTCTTACCCCCTGCAAATTGGGTACTGAAATGTTGGTGGCTCTGCCTTCTAAGCCTGTTTGCTATACTTTGAATGCAGAGGCTGCCTTCACTTTGAAGAACACAGCTCATATTGTTTCAAATACAGTCAGTGCCCAAGAACAAACCCAGCTGGCCCTAGGAACCCCCTTAGAAGCTACTCTCCCAGTTCCCAAAGCATGTAGCTGAGCATCTTTGTAGTGGTGAGGCCGAGGCTGGGTGGGAAGACCCTGTGAGGATGTCAGGAGCCTGGGGAGTCGACGTCCCAGCTCCTGGGAAGCTGAGCTGGCAGAACAGAGTGGGAATTGCATTGCTGTTAAATGGGGCTGACTGACCTTCAGCTCAGCTCTGGCTGGAGCTCAGTGATGTGTTGCTGCTTTTCCATCCTATGCCAGTGCTTTAATGAGAAACATTTAAGGAAACATTAAGGAAATAGTTGCAATATTTGTGTCTGCTCTACATGGCATAATCTGCATTTTGCGAATTCCATAGTGTAGCAAGACAAAGAGAAAAGTTTTCTCATGCTCAGTTTTGAACTGTGGTATAGTCCCTGAACGAGCTTCTATCAAAATTAACAGACAAATGTTAATATTTAGAGCAAATAACCTCTCATTTTTTTCTCAACTCTCTTCTGCTTCTTCATGTAAACTAATTAACAATAAAGCCTTAAACAAGCACAGTGCCGAAGTAACAGTTGTCTTTACGTATATTATTGTAATTAAAAAGCTTTTCCTTATGGTCTTTCAAATCTAAATCCTTATACAATAGGGTCTCCCTACCAGAAGCATTTTCAGAGGTTTTATTAGTTCTCGGTGTACCAGCATTTATCACTTTCTGGCTCTCTCCTGAAAACTTAGAGGCTGTTAACATTGTGAATTGCATTGCAATGCTGTCTACGCTAATTAGTTTTTTTCCAGGCTTGGTGTATGCCTCAGAGATGTGCCGCAGAAAAAAAAACCCAGCCAGATAAAGAAAGCTATTACAGCACTAGTGAACCCGCGCAGCTCGACTGAAAGGTAGCATAAGCTGATGGCAAGAGGCCGTGGGGTGGGGAAGAGGTTTGGGTCTGACAGTCCACGAAGAACATGACCTTGGGCAAGTGAGACATGGCCTCTCTGCCTCACTTCTTTGATTGTGAAACCAAACTAGGACTGTTAGCAAGTAAGAAGGGTGCTACAAAGAATGGTTTGTGCTCCCTTTTGTGAAATGCTTTGCTGACTCCCTCCGAGAGGTGGGATAGGAGTATTCCTGTGGGAATTACAAGCTCTTTCCCTTAAAATGTAGTGGTAGTTGGGAAGGAGGTAGGGAACGCACATTCTAGTTCTTCTCTGAATGACTGCTCATAAAGTTGCCCCTTTTTGTGCTGCAGGCACACAGTCCTGTCCTGCTCTCTTGTTCTCTCAAGTTTGACTGAAGTGCATGGAAACCTCCTGAGCAAAGGAAATGCTGGTTAGGAGCCCCTGGCCAGCCTGAAGATCAGGACAAGGGGCACATCAGTGGGGTGCAATTCAGGGCACTTCCTTGGAGAGGAGTGATCTGAGTGTGGAGCAAGCAGGCTGCGGTCAGCCCTGCTGCACATGGCAGCTATGGGTAAAGGAGAGGACAGAAAGCCTTGGAGACCTCTCTGCCCTGGTGCAGTATCGGGCCCAGTGCCAAAGCTTGTAGTTGTTTTGGTTAAGAGTGGTCCAGTTGACTTGACCCTCTGTTTTATGCTTACTGGTTTCCCCTTTGTTTAAGGGGAAATGATGGTACCGGGTTTGTTATTTGTTTAAAGCGTTCAATATCTGGGGCTGCTGTGATTTTTAGTGCCCCTGAGATGCACACAGGTGAGGCAGTGATGAATGTAATTCCCTCTGGCTGGTCAGATACCTGTGGCTGTAATGGGCTCATTTACAAGAAACTGGATTAAATAGTACAACAGAGAGAGGTGGTTCTTTTCTCCTTGCACCCCACCTTTTTTTCTCTCCCCCCTGCTCTCCGCCCCCCCCCTTTTTTTAGCCTAAGGCTCTCAATCAACCAAATATGGTGTTCAGCTGTAGCCAGCATTTCTCTCTCTCAGATTATTGATGGGGAGGTTCAAATGGAAGACATATCTTCTGATCCTTGTAGCAGCCTGTCATTTTGCAGTGCCAGTAGCCAGACTTGAGACTATTAGAATCATAGAATCGTTTCGGTTGGAAAAGACCTTTAAGATCATCAAGTCCAACTGTCAACCTAACACTGCCATCCCACCACTAAACCATGTCCCTAAGCACCACGTCTACCCATCTTTTCAATACCTCCAGGAATGGGGACTCGACCACTTCCCTGGGCAGCCAGTTACAGTGCTTGATGGCCTTTTCGGTGAAAAAATCCTGGTAGTGGAGGACTTATCCTGCTTGCTTCCAAGCTAAGCTCACCAGAGGAGAAGCAAGTCTTAAGTCTGCCGCAGTTCTTTGCGCTACCAATGACTTTGCACAGTCAAAGAAATACTATCTTATCTCTTTTATGTAGTATTGGCATAATGTACTGGGGTTTGTTGTGTGTTTAAGTTTACATGTAGCAGCTCTGAGCAGATAGCTACCATAGTAAGACTTTCAAGAGCTTTAACCCTTGGAACGAGTAGCTAATTTGGCTCTAAATCAAGAGATGAAAACGCACAGGACTGTCAGAGGGAGAGGGAAAGCTTACTCAGAAGCTGTTTTGATAAAAACATCATGCTTTTGGCAAAAGTCCTGCTGAACACGCTGCATCCAGGGCACACAGCTTTGTTGTAGTCTTTTATTTCTTTTTCTCTCCAATTGACATTAAACACAATAATTAAAGCAACAGAGATTAACATGTCAAGCCAAGCTTTTAATTTCTACTCTTTTTTTTTTTCCTCTCTTTTTTCTGTGAGCTACTCAATGTTCCCTTAATTCAGCAGATCATGTCTTTTAAGGAAGGTTGATTCAACAGCATGTTGGTGGCAGAGGGAGGAAAAAAGTCTTGCTCTCTGTCTGGAACTTCTTCATATAAATACTTTGCTGTACATTAATGAAAGAAAATTATCTTTGTAAGCAGCCTTTCTTCTGGCAATAAGCTTGACCTAGCAGGCGTTTTGAGGCATTAAGAATAGAGATTTATTTCCAAATGACCATTCAGACTGTTCAAAAGGATTTTGATTTTTATAATTAGTTTTTCCTGTTTATATGTTTTACCGTCTTTATCTTCTTTGCTTGAGCAAAGGCAGCTTTTTATTTAAATGCATGTACTTGCATTTCTTTGATTTTTATTCTGCTTGATATAGTAAACGCATCCAGCCAGTAATGTCATTCTTCTATGGAATTTCTGCCCAAAACGCTCGTTGTGGTGCAATGAGTGTTAGTAGATTCCTAGTGAAAACAGTGTTCTATCAGAGCAGTGTTCTGATATGAGGGAAAAATAAAGCTATTGAGATCTGTTCCAGAGCAAAAGAATATGTTGGGCTGTGGTCCCCCACCTTGTTATCTTGCAGAGGGGACCTAGGAAGGCTGTAGTGAATGGGGCCATAGCTCATGGGGTGCTTTTTGCTGATCTCTTCTTTGAAAGTAGATCTTCACCTGTGAGCAAGCAATTAGCAATACTGAAACAGTTATTGGGTACCTGGTGGAAGGATTTTCATTGCATAACACAAAACTGGGCTGCTGCACCTGGGGATGCCGGAGGTCAGCCATGCTCCCTTTACAGAGCAGACCTGCCAGTGAGGTGTTTCTCTTGAGAAGGGCTGGTGATGTGGTGGGCAGAGAGCTGGTGAAGAAGACGAGGCAAAGCCTTTTTCAGTGGTGGTTGGCTGTACGTCAGGGCATCCTGTGGTCCAGTTTTGCTCCACTTCCAATTTGGCTGCCTAAACCAGTGGTGAGAGACAGACAACCAAGAAGAATTTGTGAAGCTGCCAGTGAACTTTGTTTGTCCTATAAGGGTTTCCATGGGAAGGGGCAAATATCCCCATGGTTGGTAAGCTGGAATGTGTTCCTGTTGTGTTCCCCTTTGGGGTATAAAGTAGCTGGTGGAGAGCAAAGCTCGGAACTTGCTCAGAGGGCAGAGCTGGCAGCCGCCACCTCCTGCCTTGTGATGCCTGGGTGGTTTATTAAATCCCTGTTTTGCTTGGCCAGTCTCACCTGAATGGGCACAGGCCATAACCAGCTCCTGATGGATGTCCTGCTACCAGGTGGTGTTTGAAGGGCTGATGTAAACAGGAGTGATGGAGGCTGGGTTTTGGCATGCACCGTGTTTGCTGGAAGTGAGCACCTGGGCGCTCCTCTCCTGCTGCTCTGTGCAGCTTTGGTATATTATGCAGCATAAAACGGGAGCGCTCCTTTGGCAATCTTCTCTTGAGAAAATCAGCGTGCTTGTCTGCTAAGTCCTGGTTAGTGACATGCTAAGCTTACGCCCATTAGGCTTCCAGTGAATGAGCTGTAGCAGAGATGCATATCTTCTGGTTTTTAATGGTATGCAGCAGGTAGAGTTAAAACAAACCAGTCTCTCTAACTTACGTCACGTTGCTTTATTATCTGCAAAACGTGCTCTCTTGCTTTGCTGGAAGCCAGAGCATTTGCCAGCCTGGCTCTTGTGTGGCTCTGGGATTTAGTTTCCACTCACAAAGGCTGACTGCTGCTATGCAGACAGAAAACCACAAAACTTTGATTTTAGTTGGCAGTTGTACTTGGACCACTGTAAAAGAGAAAATATAATTGGACTTTGTCTGCCCATAACTCACCCACCCCTCCACACTTTGACTTCTGAGAAGAGATCAAGGCAAATGCTCTGCTCTGGATTAGGGTTGATGCAGCTTTGAGATGGACCATTCCTCCCAGCAAAGAAGGGGCAGTGAATCTAGGGAACCTTTGGGGGATGGTGTGCGACCCTGAATGTCTCTCCAATGCGGCCAAGTTGTTACTTTAACTTACGGAGATGAAATTGGTGGTCTTTAAAGTTTAACTAGTTTGGATGCTGATCAACACCTGTCTATAGAGCTTAGAGCAGGCAGTAGCACCCCTTCAGGGAGCTTGGTGGCCTCTTGAGCAAGCTGTTGTACAGCTACCTTGGATACATCTCCCAAGAACTGATTCCCACTCCTGACGACCAGTTCCCCTGGGAAATAATGCACTCCTGTCTTTGCTTTTGGCTGTGTGCTCTGCCCGTGTCAAGGTGTGCAGACTCACTTTTCTAACCCTCCCAATCTGCTCATTTCTCACCTGCTTTGTCTGACCAGAATGATCAGAAGCTGTTCAGCCGAGCATGGTCCAAGTTCAGCAGAGTTCATGCAATTACAAAAGGAGGCCTTGTTCTGTTGTTTAACAAAGAAAAAACAACGTTACAGGTGTTTGGGAGGAATTGACTAGAAGATGCTCTTGCGTCTTTATTTGCGGCTCTTTCTGACAGACTGCTTTTCTTCCCAGTTATACCCTTGCAGTATGCATTTGCCTTGTTCTTCTACCGGCTCTTTGAACAAGGGGGCTTTCAAATTCACAGCGTGGTTTTTGAATGTAAACTGCTCTTTTACTCTTGCTACACACACAGGCGTGCGTGCACCCACGCTCGCTCTCTTCTGGCAACGCTCAACTATTTGTGTTCTTTATAAAGCAAGCTATTTTGTTTTGATCACAATAGTACAACGCACACGATTGCTGTTGCTTATTGTTGGGACAGCAGCCGTCATGACGCTATTCAACAATTAATGCAGAAGAGACTCCCCTTGTACCCTCTCTGCTTTTTCATCGGAAAGCCTTTTTGGTGGTTAAGTTGTGGCTGTTTTCTGTGCGCTGGCCTCTTGCTGGCACTGCAAAAGCGAGACAGTGGCTCCCTCTGGAGCCAGCACCACTGTGACTCCAGGGACCGTCTCTTTTGTGG
Organism: Gorsachius magnificus; assembly: GCA_034008185.1. Taxonomy (NCBI): domain Eukaryota; kingdom Metazoa; phylum Chordata; class Aves; order Pelecaniformes; family Ardeidae; genus Gorsachius; species Gorsachius magnificus. The sequence continues at coordinate 7,620,082 of CM067090.1, forward strand.
AATCCATCGTGGTTTTCAGCTAAATATTTCCATTGAAGCAGTTTTTTGTTTTAGTATTCAGGATGCCTGTTGCCTGCCCAGTCTGCATGTGGTGTACTGAGAAGATAGTAATTAGCTCAGAAGTTCAAACAAAAGTTGTACAAACAGGGATGTGAGCTTGATGCTCTGTAGTTATTATTTTTTTTTTACACCTATATTTAGCTATCGTCTTCCATCCCAGAGGTTTCTACAGAGATTCACATAACCTCGTAGCTTTTAAACAATATCTAGTGCAATATTTCTGTGGATAAATGTCACTGAATTTGCCTGACTGTAGGTGAAAGTACCCCTTGTTGGGTACAGTAGGTAGGATGTGATGTGAACAGCACTGCTGTTAGTGTTCACGTGCCTGAGGTCTGCTGAAGTGATATGTTGTCATGATGGTCCTAAATGGTGAATGCTATTTGCACTGTTGGTTTGGGTTTTATTCATTATTTAGATAAAGTAGCAATTATTTGCAAAGAAATCCTTGCATCCCTTGCAGGAAAGAAGGGTGAGCAATTACATGGGGCTGTGCACCTTGAGTTCAGCATAGCTAGGTGTTGCTGTACCGTGTAGGGACCTGAACTGGGCTTCTAACATCAAGGTCATTTTACAGACGTGTGAGTAGGTGACTATCGTGCCTTGGACAGCTTAAGTATGCAGGGCAACATGAGCTCAGCCTGTGAGCAAAAACGAGCCTAGAGATTGCCCACCAAAGGAGATGACTGCCATTTCTGCTGAGTGTGGTAGGGCTGATGGCCGGCCAGTGGAGCTGGGCTTGCTGCATGGCTGCTCCTGCCGCAGGCGCTGCCAAATGTGTCAGGCTGGAGCTAGCTGAGAGGTCTGGGGCTCCCTTGTACCTCTTGTCAGCCCTTTTCTTGACATCAGCCACTGCTAATCTAGGGCTGAAACAAGTCTGGTTTGAAAGCTCCGATTTTTATAGGTGCGGTGAAGCAGTGCTTCTGCCAGGTCTGCTGCAGACCTGAAGGCTGTAGGCTTAGTGGTGAAATAGTTTGTGGTCAGTTAAGCCTGAAAGGGGAAAGGCTAACAAGCAATTAGGGAGAACACTGGTGGCTGGGGAAAGGGAGAGGTGGCTGGGGCATGTTTGGAGTGTGTAGGTTAAGACTGACGTCCAGGCTTGCCGTGTGTTAGCCACGTTTCAGGCTTGTAGCCCACGGGGGAAGTCATGGTGGTCATCCGGGTGGATGTTTGCCTGCCCAAGAGGTTCCTGGAGGAGATGGGGTGGAGGTGCACTGGGTCTGCTATGGACGGTCCTATATCCAACCACCATTTTCCTTCTAACAAGCCAGTCTCTGATGTGTCACCTCAGGTGTCAGCTGTGCTGGGAAGACAGTGAGCTCCAGAAGAGAGACAGGGCAGATGGTAACCTCTAAACTATGGCTCCATCTTCTGGAGATGGTGAAACAAGCTCTGTAATCACAATGGGGGAATTTTTCTCAATTATTCTGTTTATTTTCTTTTAGAAGCAAAACTATTTAATATTTCCATTCATATACTTTCTGACCTCATAGAACCAGGGAAAACTCTCATCCTTCCTTTTGTGGCATAGGATCCTCTAATCTTGATGTATACCAGCTCCCGAAGAGCATTCCTTAGCTTCTAAATGCTTTCCATAGATGTCTGTTGGCATATGACCCGCAGAGAAGTGCAGGTTGTGGCACACAGCAGTTGAGTTCCCTGGGCTCTCTTGTGGCAGTTTTCATTGTGTCCCTGGGTCTGGTGTGGAAAAAATAGTGTCCTCCGGCAGCCTCAATTTAAGGAAAAAACTGAGCATCAACCCTCTGTCTTTGCCAGCCAGCTGTTGCTTCTCATACCCCTTTGCTGCTAGAGAATTTTAGCATTAATAGGACTGTTATATATATTTGGCTTACGTTCATTGTTCTGCCAATATGTGTTTGAATGACTGCTCCGGTGTGGAAGTCCCGCTGAATTAATCAGATTTCCTTGCAAGCTGAATTATAATGGCCGTTTTCCAAAGTGTTGTATGCAGCAATATTTCGATATAAAGAAAGTCTGACACAAATGCTGAGGTTTTTATTATCAACAGGGTTTTTATTATCAACAGACCTTGTGGTGGCAAGGAGTAGAAAAGAGTCATTGTTAATTGTTTCATTATACTCAGTCCCCATGTCAGGCTCAGAGAAATCTGAGAGCGGCCGAGGTGAGCAAGTTTCCTTTGAAATGTTTTCAAAAGGTTTATTAGCAGGCAAACTGATGTGGAAAACCCAGAATGGGATGACATGGAGTAAGGAGTGAAGGTAGTGGAGCCGGTATTGGCTGCTCCCTTTTTGAACAAACATGTTTGCCAAGGAAAAATGTCGCTGTTTTCCCTCTAATCAAAAAAGGATAATAACTAGACCTGTGTTTGTGTGCTTTTGAAATGGTTGAAATAAGATGTACTTTTTCCTTTTAAGTTGAATATATTTGATATATTCCCCATCAGCTTGTTAAAATAACATGTAATTTTATATTGCGTTGTAAAGGAATGTTTTATTCGTAATGCTTTTCATAAAGTTTTGAGGAAAAGCTAATATTTGTTTGTGATCTATAGTATTGTGAATAAAGGAAAAAATATATCCTTATAGCTTTCAGTGGCTGCATTATAATCCAATATTTGTTAAAGTAGGTGATTGATGGACTGTCTTCTGTGCTTAAAAGAATTGTAGCAGAAGAGGTCTGAATCTGTGCAAGTGACTTTTACAGACCTCTAATACGAAATAATGACCTTTCCGCAGATCTGCTTTCTCAGCTAATGTGCAGCATTTGGAACAGAAATGCACCCCTGCTCTGCCTGCAGCAGGTTTCCAGCGTGGGGTTCTTGACAAATGCAGCCCAGAAATAAGGCTGGCAGGGTAGCGTATGTTATTCTGGAGTTTAAGGGAAAGGTGAATGCTTCATTTCCTAGAATATTTTAATATTGGTACTTTTGAGTGCAATTTAACTGTGTGTAAATCATTCGCTTACTAAGAAGAGAAATTCAGAGTTGAATTTGTGAGCGTTTTGAAATTGCAGCTGACGTTCCTAGATGACAGCAGACGCGTGGGGTAACTTGGCTGCCCAGGCAGCACCGGGACCAGTGAAGAAATGATCAGTCCGTCACATGAATGTTTGTCCTCTCTCAAGCTTGAAGTGCACTTATGGACATTTCGTGTTTTATAATCTTTCTGCTGGCTCTATCCCTGGGCAATTATCTCCCTCATCCCCAACCCCTTTCTTCCCTCCCTGGAATAGCATCTGCTCTTAAGTAGGAATGTTCCGCTTTAGGTTTTTAAAAAGTGCCCTCTCGTGGTGAGTGGCAGCTTCTGCACATTGATTTTATTTATTTATTTGTGAAAATCTTTGTACAGAATACAGATGTGGTGGATGTCTCTTAGTCCTATACAGTAGGTAAATGCCTTGTGTTCATAAGAATAAACATTCCTCTTTGGCTCTTGTCTCATTTCCCTGATGGTTTTGCTCAGCTTGGAAGATGTCCCCTTTAGTCCCCAAGGGATGGTGGGAGACCCGCAGGGACCTGGGGTGTTGATGTGAGAGATGCCAGCAGCTTTGAAAGTTGTGGCATTTGGTCATTCTCCTTGGTTTCATGGGATATATTGTATTTAAATATAAATGCTGCAAAGACTATCATTGACTCGTTTTGATTATTCATATCAGGTACAGTTAGGAGTGAAAACTGAATTTGCGAATTATTAATTGGATTGCAGAGAAGCATTAATTTACACTGAAAGAAAAAGAGAGCAACCTACAGTGTGAGATTTTATGTGCTGCAGGTTGTGTGACCCTACCATCTCTAAGCCTATGACCAATGGCTGGGTCCATAATGGCTTGGACCCTAGGTTTTAGGAAATTCGGGCATCTTTCTTTATGAAAGACAATTTGTGTCTTCGTAAGTCTCTACTGCTTCGCGTGAAAGATGCTCATTCAGTTAGAGATAGGAATACCAAATAGGATTCTTGGGGCAAAGGAGTAACAGTGTGACTTTAATTTGTGATTTTCAGTAATACTCAAATGAAGAAAAAGTGTCTCCTGAATTATAAAGTAATTCTTGTTCCTAAAAGCTCCTATTAAGCAAAACACAGGAACAACCTGTGCAGTGCAGACATGTTCTGAAGAGCTACACTAAAGGAGGTTTGAACTACTCAAACTTCTGCTCCAATGTCTTCTTAACTTGTGCCCCAAACCTGTATCTATAACTTGACTGACTAATCAGAGAAGATACTCATCTAGAATATGACTGTTTCTGATTCAGCAGCCTGAACAGTGAATCGTCAGTATTTGAGCTATCAAACTTTAAACAAATGCTAGACAGGAGAAATGTTGATTATTTCAGTCTAGGACAACTAAAAATACTTAATCTAAACCTTTCTAGAGGCTAATTGGGACCCTCTAATGTCAATTCAAGATGAGTTGAATCAATTTGTTCACATGTAGCTGTAGAGCAAGGCTGCTTGCATTAATACTGGCAACGTCACTGGTTAGTGATGGAAGAGGTCATATCTGCAGTAATGTGTGCTGGAGCATAAATTGAGTAGCGGAGATGAAAGGGAGGCTCAGTAACTTGCTACTGTTGTGGAATTTAAGAAATTTGCACTGCTTCTAGCAATCCATTTGAAAGTCAATGGCTGGAAACCAAATGACTCAGAGTGTGTTCCTTGGCCTTAAAGGTGCCTTTGTGTAATTTTTCATGAGGTGATTAGATAAGGGGAGGAGAGGGGGAGCAAGACATGGTTTGTTTGGGGTTTTTTTCTTCTTTATCTCATGAATTGTACTTGCAAGGCATGATACAACCAGAAGTTCCCTTTTAAGAGGATGTAGTTTAAAGCGAGTATTACAAATTATCCATTGCTGTAATACAAGGGCTTCTCAGAAGTTAAGAATGGGGCGAGAACTAGGAGTCAGACCTATGTGCAGGATCAAGTTAGAGATCGTGTGCTGTCTGGTTTAATTCTGACAGGGCTGTAATCATAAAGGGTGCTTTACAAGTCAAAACCTGTGCTGCAAACTCAGGGTTAATACCAGCCACGAGCATTGAAGAGAATAATGCATAGCATATAACTTGATGAACACGGTTTTGCCTCTCTTAGCCTATATGTATTTTGAGCACATGCTTACATCCTGCATGCCGTGCTCTCTTGGAAAGCTGCCCATGTTTAAGTTTGTATTTTCAGGTAAATAGGAAGTAAATCAAAATAAGTTCCTGGTCTTTGAAAAAAGACGAGCTGCCTGATGTGTACTGAGTAGTAGGGGCATGGAGCAAGTCACATGGAGTAGAATATCTGGGGTGAATTTTTAGCTCGTAACAACATTTTCCAGTGTCTGTATCCTGGAGCCACTCAGTGGATTTGGGTGAGGTGGATCATGTACCTCCCATGTACTGGAAGCCTCATGTATAAAGTGATAAGGATTTTTTCTTGGAGTGTGAATCTAAGATCATCCTCGTATTACATTCCTGAAAAAAATAGAAGATGCTGTTGTGAGTCAGTAACGTACTTGCTAGTTTTACTGGCATAAGCAAAGGGATCTGTGTTCTTCCTAGGAATGCAGGCTTGTGTGATCTGTGCAGAGCTGGCTCCACATTTGAACAAGGCAGTCAAACATCGAGTGGTAACGGGAGAACCTGGAATTGAAAAGGAGGGTTTGTCAGGGGAGATTAAATGACCACTTGTTAACTAATCGCACAAGTGTCTTTCATCTGCTCCTGGCTGTAGGCAACACAGAAACGTGGTTTCTATTAAATCAGTGGTTCCACTGAGGGGCACCGGCTTTCATTGTTATAGTCAGCTTTTTTCTTTTTTTTTTATTTTTTTTTTGTCTGATGGTTGAAGCTGGATTTCATTATTTTAGTGGTATGCATGCCCAAAGTTCTTATGTCCCTGCCAACAAAATTAAATCTTCTTGCAAACTGATAGAGTTGCAACAGATGGATGTGTGTGTGGTTTATTTATTGGTTTATTTTTTAAAGCAGCTTCATTGTATACCTCTTTTTTTTTTTAAAAAAAGATAAATTTGAGTTCTACATAACTGCTTTATTTGCAGTTTCTTGTGTGTTTGTTAGTTCTAAATGCAGAGGATGTTGGCCAATAAAATGCATAATCTCAGTTATATTTAAAGCTATGCTGCAGATTTCTCAGCTTTATGGTCTCTATTACATGTATTACTATCATATGAGCAATGCAATAACATGCATTTTTATCATATGGTATTGGAATTTTTTTTTTATCTTTTCATTTTGATCTCCTATGAATAAAATATTTTTATTTCCTTGCCTGGTCGTAGTGATCTGTTTTCATGTGTAATAGCTTGTTCTGTATTTTTGCTCTCAGGCTTCTTGCTGAGAGCACCTGATTTTAATGGACAACATAATCCTATGGAGTACTCAGCCAGATTAGATGCCAAAATCTTTGCTTGGTTCTTGCAACCCAGGGACATAGCTGAAGCCCAGTGACAATCTCGGTGTTGCAGACACCAGTTAGTGCCACGTCCAGAGCGTTCCTGGCTGTAGAGTCAATCTTATGTGCATCTTCCCTTATCTCTTGTGTGACACCTGGAAAAGTCTTTTTTACGTGTTCTGCAATTTTCTACTTGAGCACAACACAACGTATAAGGTGGACGTATTTGCAAGTCCAGCTTGAAATAGGCAGATACCTGCTGAAGAAAAGGACCTTCATATGTGATGGTAGAAACCTTTCCTTAAGGTGCATTTCATTACATGATCGAGTCCCAACATCAGCTGAGCAAAATAGGTCTTATTTGCCTTGGGTGCCAGTTCATCAAACCACGTTAGGTATGTATTTATGCTTCTCCCAGCTGAGAAGAGCATTCAGGCATATAATTAAGTCCTATCTAAATCGGTGTGATTTAAGTACAAGCTTAAAGTTAAACACATGTCGAAATGCCCTGCTGAACAGGGGAGGGCGGCTGGATGCAGGCTGCGAGGCCCATCTGCGTTTGCGATTTCGGGCATTGCAAACGTGATGCAAGAAGCCAGGTGTGTAAAAGCAGCCCCTTGCCAACGCTCCCGCGCCGCGTCCTCTGCTCTTGGAGCATTCCTGGTGCTGCCAAACCAGCTGTTGATCAGTATGGGGTTTTTTTTCTGGCCCATCATTCCTTTGTGCCTTGGCCCCTGGTGAAATGCAGCCCTGAAACAGGAGTGGAGCTGGGCCAGCACCGCTGCCGATGGGTGAAGGGCATGGGCTGGCACCACCCCACTGCCCTGGCCCCCAGCCCAGAGCTGCGGTGACACCGGAGGTTTTCCTGACGTTGGGCTAGCTGTCGGTTTGCTGCCTTGAGGAGGAGTAAAAAGCAAACTAGAGGGTTGCCTGGCTTCGGCTCCATCTGAGTTAATGGTACAGTTGTTGTAAATACAGGCATGCAACACCCTGACGCGGGGGTAAGGCTGCCTTGCAGGAGTCCAGCCCTCTCCCGTGGGAAGGGGAATAGGCTGTTCACAGAGTAAGGCACCTTCCTACTGCTATCTCTGCGTTTACGTTGGGGGTTATAAATAGTGTAATTGTATTGATTTCAAAAAAAGATAAAACTAAAACTCGCCCCTCCCTCTGGTATAATTTTGGACTGCTTTATGGAGGCCTTTAAATCAAAGCAATTCTTAAAACTAAGATAGTGTTGTGTTTGATCTTTCCATTATGATTAAAAGCCAGTGGAATGGGCTCTTAAATAGGGGCAGAGAGTGGAAGTTGAAAGCAGCTGTGGGAAATCTGAATCTATGTTTTGGATATATTTTTTTTCTCGTCCGCTATAATTTAACCCTTCAGTGGACAGCCACATCATGGTTTCTAGCTGTGTTCATGAACTTTAGTCCGCTGCGGCTTTTAAAGCTGCGGAGGTTGAGAACCCCATGGGACTAGCTTGTCTGGAGCTGGGTGCAAACCATTGCTTTCACAGCAAAGAAGAAAAACTTAAGATAGCAACGCCACTGCTGGCAAAACAGGACGGCATGTTTGTAATCACTTTCTGGGTGATGCCTGTTGGTTGTCCTTTGCGCTGTGAATAGATCTGCTCGCTACCCTGTTCCCTCTACACCTGGGAGTTAAAACAAGGGCAGGATCCCTTATCTGGGCAAGAAGCAAGGCTGCCTTTGCAGAGAAGTGTTGCTTGCTGCCTCTCAGTTATGCTGAGAGCAAAAACATGGCCAGCGCCTATGCCTGCAGTGCCCCCTTTTAACCTTGCCTCTTTTGCTAAGATATTTTGGTAGCACGCCTGGTCAGGCGGGCACGTGCCTCCCCACGGGAGTGGGAGCGGGGGCTTGACTTCGCTCTGCCTTGGCACGTGTGTGTTACGGCTTTGTATGAGTTGTGTGTCATGTGGAGCAGGAAAATCTTAAGGAGGTGAGGCTCTTTGGAGCATCTTCGGCATAGCTTGTGGTTTTTGTTTGCAACAACGCACTTGACAGGAGCAGAGTTGGTGAGGAGGGATGGAGTCGAAACAAGTTCATGTGTTGCAAACTCTAGTGACTATAAAGAGATGGAAAACTCAAGTGACTGTGCACAACAGCTTACAGGTGGTCTCTGTATAGTGCGTTGTGCCTTGTCTGGACGCTTCACTCACCAATGGGGTGTCAAAATGGTGCAAGCCATGAAGATGCCATTTGTTAACATTTGTTCCCTCCAGGCTACAGAGAGTATTGCAATGTTCTAGCTTTCTCCCAGCGAGTGGAGTGTCCGTAATGGCAGTGTCACAAGTCCCAATGTCTGTAAAAAGCCCCAAAACAGCGGGAACTGATGTATGTTTGTTTATTTTACTGATACTACCCTCTGATTGAGTAGCCCTCTATGCCTGAAGAGGTCTCATCCCTTTGCTGATGCTCTGTGGAAAGAGCAAATCCATCAAACTCCTACAAATAGACCTGGCTGAGAACATACTAATGTGTGTGAGTGCCCATTTACTTTTTTTCCTCTGATTTTTTTTTTTCTTTTTCTTTGAGAGTCTGTCTTCTGTAAACACGCTCAGCAAATCCTGTTGTGGTTGCACAGAGAAGGAAAAGGAACACTTTCCTTAAGTTTCAACAGTAAAACTGGAAACCTCACCAAAAAAAAAGAACCCAGTGAGGGTTTCCATTTCATTTTCCGTTGTAAATCAGGAGAGGCTATGAACATGCTGCAGGTGATTGCCTTCTGCGGCATTGTTCCCAAATGTAAAATTCGGCCCATACCTTGCTGAATTGGGAGCCATACCTCTCAGTAATGTTTTATCGGGTGGAAAAATAAAGCCCTTTCTGGCAGATTCATTGTTTCTAACTGCAGGTGCGAGTCATTTTTTCCAGAGGTTGTTCAAGAGGGTGCAGGTGCTCAGCAGGGGTTGCTCTGTCTGCACACAAGGAAAATCTGTAGTGGACGTGGAGGCAGGTGGATGGTCCCAGCCAGCAGGACAGCGGTTTGCCACTTGGTTTAGAGGTCTTCTCTTCCCCTTCTTCTTCCTCACACTTTTCCCTTGCTCCAGCATGGGCCTTTTCCATGGGCTGCAGTCCTTCAAGAACTGCTCTAGTGTGGGTTCACTGCAATGAACCTCCTTTTGGAGTCAGGCTTGCTGTTCTCCCTGTACCTAATGGATGTCTCCCTTTGGGTCAAGTGGCTTCTCATTTTGGAGGAGAAGCCATCTGCTATGTTTGCTGTTGGACTTGGCGTTACCGCTGGGCCAATGCACCCCTCCATCCCCACGGCACTAAGAGCAAACAAAAAAGCTGGAATGTTTCAGGTCTTGCTGCTTTTGAAATAGTTTAATTTTTACCCTACACTTAGATATTAAAATGCTTTTGTATTTTTTTTTAATGACTGTCTCTTCCCAGGGTTTCATCACTTTTCTTTTACCTACCATATTCTCATTTTCACCTGTCTTTTGTGCAGCCCTTCCACTCATCAGAGCCCTAATGAGATTTATGAGTGAAGTTAGTTAGCAGGGAATGAAATAAGTGTTACAGTGGTCATTTGTGAGGGGATGAATAGTTTTGGCTTCAGTTTTCTTTAGCAGCTATTTTGAATTTCAAATCCAAAAAAGAGAAAGGATTTAAAAAAAAAAAAAAAAACACAAAACCAAAACCAACCCCAAACCTTTGACAATTTAGAGAGGCTGCAGGAGCAGAACAGGTACCTGATCCCTGAGCTGGATCTGCCTGTGTGCCATTAGTCTGGTTCAGCCAAGGGGTTGGTGTTTGTGCCTGCTCTGTTTTGGGCTACTGTCTCTCTGAACATAATTAAGACCGTACGCTCCCCAAATAAGTAGAACAGTAAAAGGGAATTGTGGATTCAGTTGTTACCAGTACCTTGAGTATTTTTTGTTTATTCCCAGCTAGCTAGTGTGGAGGTACCTTTTTTTTTTTTTCTTCCCAGAAGAATGTGTTGCACAAGACATTCGGGGTCTGGGGATGCTCAATAACCTCACCCGGCCTATGGTACTTCCTTTTAGCTAAACTTAACTTGCAGCATAAGGTTGAAAATTAGTTTGCTTAATTGTGAATATTACAGTCAGAAGAAAGTGTAGCTCTGTAGTAATCTCACTCTTTGGAGAATGACCTACCAAGGAGGGCCCCTGCCTGATGAGATGATTTCTTCTCCTCCCCCACTCCCCCCCTTATTGAAGGAACATTTCCTCTGCTTAATATGGTGGAACTTCAGTTTGCACCCGAGAGATCACGAGAAATTAGTATCTCAGCAAAGCCAGTCTCTCCCAGCGAGTCATGAGCCCTTCATGGTTAGGGGATGTAAGGTTTGGAGATGTCAGAGCCACAGAAATCCTCTTGAAAATAGCATCTTCTCCACTGTGGATCTCGCAGATTCTTGCACTGCTGCAAAGAAGTGTTTGCTCTTGTTTTTTGTCTCTTCCCTCAAACGCTACCAGTTGCTCTTGACGACAGATTCTGTTGCAGAGACAGGCGATGGGCACTGTCTTCCAGGAGATGTGATGGCTGGCAGCTAGGGATTGCAGGTTTTCCTCTGATGATCAAGATTAATTTTACTGACACTTTCTATGGGCTTAGACCTTTTAAAAAGGAAAAGATTTTCCATCGTATTAGTAAGAAGGAACAGGCAGTGCTTGTCAGACTGTAAGGTGTTTCAGACACCTCTGCGCTGACCTCTCCAAACTGCTTTTCTTCAGATATATTAACATGAGGGCTGGCTTTTCCAAGTAATTCAGGATGCACACCTTATACCTTCCATATTGTGCCTCTTTATGCATTGTTCAGATTTTTGGTCTGAATTAATGTTGCATTTTACCCATGGGTCCTTTCTTTTGCATTTAATTACCTGTTTCTGTGCTGAGTTTCTTCTGAATCATGTTTGCTGTTACTTGAGGGGGGAGTAAGTCATACGAATGGTTAGCCTATGCTCGGATTCTTCTTTTTTTAATTTTTTCAAAATAAGTTGAAGTTGAAGCAAGTGCAGAAAAACTTTGCCTTTTCATCTGTCGTGTGTTCAGCTGAGTCTCGGGGAGCTGCTTTCTGCTAATGCGTCCACTGGTGCCTCTCAGGGTGAATAATGATGTGTGATATATAGCTGAAGGCAACAGCATAAACTCTTTAAATTTGGTCGCGCTCATCAAATTGTCTGTTATTCCTCCTCTATTTTTTCGCATTTTGCTGACGGCTCTTGATAAAGATGATGTCAGTAGGAAGCGAAGGTGCAAGCACTGCATATCTTTACAATTAATAGAATGAGAGGCTGAAGTGGTTTTGCTGTTTATTTATGAACAAATGCTGTAGTGTTGTTCCTCTTTTATTTTGAAATTTTAACAAATCATCCAAATGGCAGAGGCTTTGTATAAACTATCTTGTGCTGTTATTGACATGAAATAGTGGATTACAACTGTGAGCCATCAACAACTTCAGTTATTTTTGACAATGTGAAAAAAAATTCTGGTATTACATTACAAGGTGCAGTGATTAGGAGTAATAACATTGCCATAATTTCATGCATTTTACCCTTGGTTATCAACGCAAAAATCTCCCTGGTCTTGAAATGCCCCGTGGGCACTACGTATGTGTAGTAACATGCTGGGAAGTCTACCCCAGGGTCCCTTTTCTGTACTCAAAGCTGTCTAGGATTGGGAAAAAAAGAGTATTTGGCTGATCTTCCTCTCTGCTGCCATGGAGTATCCTAATGGTCATGTGTGCATCAGATGTCTGGCAAGAAGGCTCAGACCCTGCCCGTACCCACATTTTGTTCTTTGCTGCTTGCAGCTCTCTCCTTTCACAGCCTTGGAGATGCCTCTTAACCCTCCATGTGACCCAGGAGGAGCTGCTGGCTCACAGCAAATTTAATACTGTCTTTCTCCACCTAAAGGTGGTGACCTCCATGGAGATAGGCATTGCAGAGAGAAGCCTGTGTCCTGAGGGGAAGCCCAGGGTCATCAAGGGAGGTGGTCAGAGCTGAGAACAGAGAGGTCAAGTTGCTGCTGGGGCCAGCAGGACCCCAGCTTTCCTGGGGTGGCAGGAGAACCGACATCTGTAGGCTCAGCCCCGAAGCTTGGTGGCTGGGTGCCTGTGTTCGTGGGGTTCTTCTATTTCTGTTCACTCCATCTCACTTAAAATGTGGGAAGTTAAAACCCATTAGCTGGTTCTGTCATAAAGTCAGGCTTTTCCTGTTCCTTGCTGAATCTTACACTAGGGAGGGGAAAAAAAGCAGCCTGAACTCAGTAAATATCACTTTAATAACAGTGTAATAACAAATAACACTATAATTTTATATCTACAATTTATGTTCCTTGTATTTTTTAGACTCTGGACCAAGAAAGTGTAGTAATAACTGATGTCAATTTAAATAAGGGAAGGTGATAATCATAACCTTTGAAATAACTGGAACTTTTTATATACTTTGCAAATATATTCTCTGAAAGGTTATGCTAGTGCTTTAGCTAGACACAGAATTTTAGTGTCTTTCCCCCCATAATTTCTTCAGTGCTATTTTCTCTTTATTAGTGTAATTATTACAGGTTAGCACTGCTATCATTTTCTCTCTTCGTGGCTCTGTAGCATGCTATTATTTTCAGGAAGCAAAAAGTAGGTGTCTTTAATAGTACCATTACTGTTCTTCAGCCTTTAAATTTCATATAAAAACTAGTTAAGGGGTATGATCCTAGTGTTAAAATCGCTCTCCATGGAATGCAGTAAGATGATTTATAACATAAATATAAAACCTTAATAGGCACCCAAAATGGCAACCCTCAGAGATTTAGTGGCACCAATACTAAGCTTTTGATCACTTTAACAGCACATTTCTAGAATTTTATGCAGTGAAGGAAAATTTATTTCCTTGGCAATGGATCTCTGGGCATCGGCTTGTCTGTGCTTCGTCCTGTTGCCTTGAACTTTAGGCAATTTATTGACAGCGTTGGGATGCAGGGATGGCAATTCCGGGGGTTTAGGATGATGGTAACATAAATGCTTGGAGTCAGTAGTGAAAATTCAGATCGGTTCAGAAGGGACTGGAGGTTTCATTAACAAAATGGTTTGGCGTCTCTTGCCCACACCTGAGAATTCATTGCTGCAAGTGGCACTGGTTGGTAATTCAGCAGCTGGAGGTCTCGGAGCTGTGCTGGAGACAAGTCAGCCTGAAGCTTTGGGGCTGAGATTTTTTTTTTTTTTCGTGCTTAAGGTTTCTGACTGGTTGCTCGTGTTTTTCCAACAGCTTTTAGTCAGTCTGCCAAAACTTAGGTGAGACCTTGGCAGGTGTGGGAGTCACCTCATCCTGCCACCTTACTGTAGCTGCTCTTCCTCCGCAAAAGGGAGATGGCAGCCCTGCATGGCTTAGCCTGACATATACCAGGGCAACATTTCCCATCTCCTTCCTTTCCTGTGCAGAAAGATATGTGGCAAGTTAGTTGCTTTCCCTGCCAGGGAAGGGTGCATTTATTGTAAAGTTCCTCAGGTTAAATGACCTCTGCAGAGGTCCCATTTGGTTGTGGTAAGGCCAGGAGTGGGGGGGCCCTTCACGGCGGAGCGATTACTCCATTAGCAGCCACCCGTGAGTAATGGAGAGCCTGCACCACTGGCCATGTGGCGAGGTGGGAAATAGTTAATTCCCTAAGTGCCTTTCTCTGTGTCCTCTCTTGAGCTTCAATGAGGCAACCCAGAGCAGAATCTTTGGTCCGAGTTTGGTTGGTCTCACTCCCTTCCCTTGAATGCTGAAAAGCAGTGCTTGTAGCTGTCTGCCCGCCCCATCCTCTGCAATAGGCAGGGTTGGGAACTCTTCCCCCAGGGCAGGAATTTGCAACCAATGGGGGGTGGGGGTGGGGGGGAAGAAAAAAAAAGTAATGATTTCACAAAATTCTTGGCACTGTTTAACATGGGAATGTTTCAATACCAAACATTTCCAGATTTCATTGGAAATTCAGGCAACTGACCTCATTTGCTGTCAATATTTATTCAAATGGCTGAGAAACTACTCTGGCTGTTGGAATATTAATTTGATTGCAGATATGTTAACTTTTGGTATTTCCCTTTGGCATTTCTTTATTTGCTACCGGTAACCCCCTAACTTACCTAAGGTTTTGGCACTCTTAGCTAAGGCTTAGTATTTAGAAGAGTGTTAGGCTGTACCCAAGGTTGCAGTCATGGCTTTTTTAGCCATGACATTTTTTAGCCTTTGGAAGAAGTAAATGTTAGGAAAGTAATTTCCTCCCTACGCAGCTGTGTTCCGAAAGCTGCAAGTGAAAGCTATTGCTGCTAAAATAACACTGAATTTTTAAACAAGTTCTTCATACTGTTACACGCAATACAATGTTCTTTTAAAATTTTTAAGTAATGTAAAGGTTCTTTTTCATCTTTTATTGTTTGCATACTATGAAATTGTAGAGACCTATGAACTTGTTTGGCTGTGGCCATGGTCTTCTAGCTAATTGTTAAGAGAACTTAGCTGCAATGTGGAACCTGCAGCAGCTGCGTTCCTCCAAACCATTCACAGAATCACAGAATGGCAAGGGTTGGAAGGGACCTCAGGAGATCATCCAGTCCAACCCCCCTGCTAAAGCAGGCTCACCCAGAGCATGTTACACAGGACTTCGTCCAGGCAGGCTTTGAATATCTCCAGAGAAGGAGACTCCACAGCCACCCTGGGCAGCCTGTGCCAGTGCTCCATCACCCTCAGAGTAAAGAAGTTCTTCCTCATATTCAACTGAAACCTCTTATGTTTCAATTTGTGCCCATTGCCCCTTGTACTGTCACTGGACACCACTGCAAAGAGTCTGGTTTCGTCCTCGTGAGATCCACCCTTGAGATATTTGTACGTATTGATGAGGTCCCCTCTCAGTCTTCTCTTCTTCAGGCTGAACAAGCCCAATTCTCTCAGCCTTTCCTCATAGGGGAGATGCTTCAGTCCCTTTATCATCCTTGTTGCTCTCCTCTGGAATCTTTCTAGGAGTTCCTTGTCTTTCTCGAACCAGGGAGCCCAGAACTGGACACAGTACTCCAGGTGGGGTCTCACCAGGGCAGAGTAGAGGGGGAGGAGAGCCTCCCTCTCCCTGCTGGCCACACTCCTCTTAATGCACCCCAGGATGCCATTGGCCTTCTTGGCAACAAGGGCACCCTGCTGGCTCATGGTCAGCTTGTCATCCACAGGACTCCCAGGTCCCTCTCAGCAGAGCTGCTTTCCAGCAAGCAAGCAAGCAAGCCTACTTGGTTGATATTTTAGTCTTCTATCCCATTCCAATTGCTGGTGTTTGTTTCCCCAAGTCCGTGTGTAATAGTCATAAAGGGATATCAGAATAATTTCAGTTTTCTTTTAAGAACGTTGGTTTTATTACTGGATTTCTGGTATAAATAGTGCATTAATCACAAGGATGTTCTCATATGCTAACTCACCAAAGAAATTAAAAGCATCTGGGAAAGATCAGCTAAATATTCAGACCTGTCCCTTTCAATTACCTTGCAGTTTATGTTTTGCAGTACAGCCAAGGCGAGAGTGCATTTATTTGATATCTGAACGTTTGTTTTGCTCTGAAGCGAGCAGGAGAAGGAAGTCTTTTTAAAGACCCACCATTCAGCAGTCAAAGCCAGCTTTGTTATTGCTTCTTTATACGCTGGAAGTGCCTTGGGTGGGATCAGGAGTCTGCTGCTTGTGCACCACAAGCCCCGACCTCGCAGGGCCAGACCCAGGGTACAGAGGGAGGGCTGAGGTGCGGAGTGAGTTGCCCAGGACTACCTGGCAGCTTGATGGCAAAGTTGAGAGTTTTCACCAGTTTCCCTCTCTGCTGATATACTGAGGGCAAGCGTGTTGTATGCCAGGCACAGCGCGGTGTCCGAGGGAGTGCGGTTTGTGGGGCTGATGTCACCAGGACTGACATGTCTGCACCGAGCTCCTGGGGACCTCTTGGGGGTGGACCTCTTGGGGGTGGGCCCCCGGAAGGCTCCTCATGCTCCTGTGCCAGGAGCAAGGTCCAGGGAGAAATACAACCTTTAAAAATCCCTCTGAAAGGCCCTTTGCAGAAGTAGTGGCAAATACGAAGGAAGTGCCAGTGCAGTGTTTATATGTAGCTTATATTTAGGTATTGCTTTATGGCTATAAGCAATTTTGCCAACCGAACATCAAGCAGATAAGCTCCTCTGTTCCTTGTCCCAAGTGTATGCGTTTTAAATGGGAATGTCACACTTCAGCTAGAAGTCCCCAGACTATATCAGGTTTCCTGTGACTCTGAAATGATGCTGTGCAAACAGAGGCGCGTGCTGCTGTCGCACATTAATGACACCTCTCACTCTGTGTGACGACCTAAGCCACAGCGGCTCAGCGTGTTGGTTAGCAATGCTCTGCAGGAAGGGACGAGCCCCTGTATTTAAGGGGAGGGGATGAGGCAAAATCTCCCCTCTGCAGGGGAACCAAGAGGTGATGCTGAGATTTAACAACTAGGCTTGGGAACATTTCCTAACTCAATGTTGGAGTCTGTAGAGTTGAAATAAATTTTGCTTTGCTTTCCATGTAACGTTGAGCTGAGCCGGGAACATCTGTGTCAAATTTCCATCAAATATGGTTAAAACCTGTCAGTTTTGAGCTTTCCTGCATAACGTATCTGTAACAGAAACCAGCATTTGAGCCTAGCTGAGCCAGGCGAGCCATGTAATCTGTCCTTATGTTTAAATGTACTGGGTAAAGGAGATATTTTGTGCTTCTCACGCTCTGTGGTAGTGCTGGATCGATATCTGATAATCTCTTTATCTATATCTGATAATCTCTTTTTTTTTGTAGCTGTGGGTTGCATGATGTCCTGCTCATTGGGAGAGAGTAGCCAGCCTGTGGGCATTTGGGCACAGCCAGAAAACATTTGGGAGCCCGTCTCCGTTATCTATTTCGTAGCGTTATGAACATGAACAGCTCTTGATGCAATTACACACAATAGCTGCCTGACATGGCTCTGCTCTTCCACAGTGGCCCATGACAGTTCCTAGGGAGCACTTGGAATTTATGTATATTAAATACAGTAATTGTGAATTATGAGATTAGCGGGTGAGGGAAGAAGCCTTGTGTGTTCAGGAAACCCTAATGCAGTTGGTTTCTGGCCTGTATACGCTGCTGTCTTTGTGGACAGCTCTGAGTGGCAGGGAGCAGGTCCTTGTGGTCAGGACCCTCTGGTTTGTGCTTTAAATCTTTGCCTGCATGTAAATATCCCCCCTTTCTCCATCCTTACCTGTACCAATACTTGAGTTCATCTTGCCTGTCCAGCCTTCCCATGAACGACCGGGTTTGCTAGATGGAAGGACAGCTGTGGGAGCTGGTCAGCCCTCCATCTGATGCACGTTCCCCTTGTGCTTTCCATCAAAAAGCTGCATGTCGCAGCGGCTTGGGGGGAGCATGGGTCTCTGTTAGTCTGACCCCCTTGTCCAGGGCTGGATTGAATGCAGTCCGAGCTGGCAGTGTTATTCCCTCCTCTACGTGCTGCTGCTCTTGCTGCACACCAGGGAGCAGGGCTGTTTTTTCTCATCCTTGATTGACTCCTTTAGCAAATTTTTGCAATAACCTCTTAAAGGCTTCCTTTGTGCAGTGGGTGGTGTGGTTTCAGGCAGCCCCAAAGACCACAGGGTCATTCGGATGTAGACAGTTGTGTTTAGATATTGTCTTATGCCTCAAACCTGTGGGAAAACAAAATGTATCAGCTCCAACCTAATGATACTGAAGGATGTGCCTTGAACTTGAAGAAACTTCGGAGAGCCCTGCAAATGCAGCTTTGTCAGAAAATCTGTTGAAGTATCTTAGCCTGAGTCTCCTCTTGTGTTCTTAAATACAGCAGGGGATTTTGTCTTCAAAGTACCTCTCTTGCAGATACAGATTTAGCTCTCCCAAGTTTCCTGTGTAGTGAAGGTGAACTTTTGTCAGTTTAATTAATAAATATGGGATGGTTTCTTCATAGAAAGAAGAGCATAAGTACTGCAGAAATGAGTGCTTTATAGATACTCTGGTTAGGTTGATGGATACCTATTTCTTTCAACTTAAGCCAATGCTCTACTCTGAAAGCCCATGGCACGTTTGCATAATTATAATGTAGTTAAAAACTTTCTGGAGGAGAAACTGCATAGAATTGACATTGGGTGAGGGAGGGTTAGAAATCTTTTCCACTGTTCCACCTGAGGAACCCAGGGAGCTGGCATGGCTTGTTTGCAGCTACTAGAAAATCAGATATTTTTCCTGGTATTTTTGAGAATTTCTTATTATGTATGCCAAAAGCCTGGCTTCCAGGATCACTGAATTTTTCTTCCATTGCCTCCAATAGCAGAACTGGAAGGTATTTTGAGGAGGAAGAGGAAAAAAGGGGATCCAGTTTTGTGGACCCACATGAGATGAGTTACCATGTGGCTGCTCCTTGTTCTTGTAGTTTCCCAGGCATTTGCACTTTGGCTGTTTGACTTGGCTTTATGTTGCTTCTTGAAGATGTCAGTGGAAAGCTCTAGTGTTTTATTGAAGCTTTCTTCTTAGCATTGAGGGTTTTGTCCCTCGTGGTAGCTTTATACATTAATACCTTTTTAAAATTAGTATAATCAATCCATGACTGCAGCCAAGGACTTCATGGCAACTGTATGGATTCTGTCTAGACCCCTGTGGATTTCAGATCATTCTAGGCTTATAAGTTTGTTCCTATTTACTGCTGAGACTTGCACCAAAAACATTTAACACCTGAGCAGAGCCTCAGGGCTGCAGTTCACATTCAATACCCATTGATCCAGGTGGATAGGGACTGCAGATTGGATGTGAGTGGGACATGAGGGAAAATTAAAATGCTATCTGAGGTTTCCCTTGAATGCTGGTCTGTGATTTGGACAAGCACCAAGCTTCATGCACTGCTTAAGACTTGCCTGTGCACCTCTCCTACCTGTCCTCTCCTGCCAGGGCTGGGTCTCACCATTGTGATCAGTGCATGGAACCCCAGAGCTGGGGAGGGTGCTCCCAGGAATGTGTGCCATGCTGTGGCTCATGTCCCCAAGGGCTTTCTTTGTGGGAAGGAGGACCCTTAGGAGGTCTGTGGCTGTTGTGGTTTGGGTGGTAGCCCGTGAGCTGCTCACAACAGCTCTCCTTTCTCCTGATGCCTGAGGGGACCAAATGACTTCAGTCTGTAAGTGGGGGATAATTATGGAAAGCGTTGTACTCCAGTGAGCTTGTATCTGGTAAGAATGTTAATCACGTCTCTGTATTTGGTATAAATATTTACATCTGAACTGTTTTAATTAGAAACTACTGTTGATTTTAAAATCATTCTACACAAGTGATGCAGCGTCTTTGCATGCTTAATAGGGAAGAATTGGTTTCATGTGTGATTTGGGGTACTAAATAAGATATTAAGTTATGCAGAATAAAATGTAAATGTATGTTTCTTATTTATGTTTTTCAGGTAAGAAATTGCATTCCGTTAAGGAAGGCTGCCTAAGGGAGTTGACAGATGCTGGCTCTGTGCATTCATTTGTAAGCTACCAAATCATGCAAACTATTCTAGCCTGCAAAATTAGGAGCTCTGATTGTAAGTAAGGTATTTCATCTCTTCTTAACATGGTGAAGAATTTTTAAAAGACAGCGGAGGTGAGGAGAGAGATCTCAGCGAATGTGTCCTAGCCTGATTTGCGACTTGCATAGGCAATCAGGTGTCTTCTCAAGAGGAGTTGAGAGTAAAGATTAATTTGGCAAAATCTCTTGCCAAACTCTGAGACCTGCCATATCCGAACAGCTAGAAGTCCCGGTGGGGCGGTGAGAGATCAACCATATGTCATGCCAGTATTTCTTAAACCACTTGGAGAACTACTACTGCAGCTGGACAAGAGGGTTCCATGCCTGCTGTCCCAGACTGGACATTTTAAATTTCCAGTTTGAAGAAGTTGCAGAAGCAGGAAAAGTGCTGAACTGCTTAGTGAAGGCACTGCTGTTGGGCTAAGATGCCTGTCAAAGCATATACTTTATTTATTTCAAGTGCTATTACTCTGTTTAGGGGTAAGCTCTTGGCTTCCCTGTTGATACTACGTTGGTATGATGTGCACAGGTTGCGCAAGCAAAAGCAACACCCAGGCTTCAATTCTTCTAGTGCAAAGCAAGCATTAGGTTATAAATTTACTGTTAAAAGCCAATTCAATGACGAGTTTTATGACTTCCAGCAAAAAACTTTGTGATAGCAGAAGCATTTACAGTGGTTTGTTTCTTTTTATTAAATTCCTATTCTGATAGATGACATCAAACAGCAAGAAGTGAATAAGCAATATATTTCTTCCTGTAGCATCTTGAAAATAAAGAATCATATACTAGGCTTGAAAATATTCTAAAATTTCCCATGAAAAATAACCATGAAGATGCCAGTTGTTTCTGTTTGTACATATATCATTGTATCAATGTTTTGTTCGTGATTAATTCTGGTTTCTTCTTAATTTGAAACTTCTTTTAAGTCTAATTTTGTCTTGTAATATTTTTAAACTTACCTTCATGAATCAGAGGCAAGCTGTGAGTTTTCCTGGTTGCTAACCTTTGAAGCATTTATGTAAAGGCTTGGATCCTGAAATTGTATAACTGTATGAGCATCCTGGTTTCCTTTGGAAGAAGGCAGTTTCTGAACTATGGAAAACTCTGAAATCATCAGGCAGCTTAATCTATCTGTGTCTGAATCCTGTACTTTAGCCCATTTCCTTTATTTTTTTTTGGAGCTAGTTGCATGCATTTCGATTGCTTGGGCTTGTCACTAGGTTTGCTGAGGAAAGGAAAACCTTCTGAATAATGTTCTTGAATTATCAGCTGTGTTCTTACACCATCACAAAGATCAGTGAAGAGGCATGTTGGCTGGCAGGTTTACAAGGACTGACTTCTCAATGCCAGAATGACCCTAGACCTCAGATTTATCAAATACCAGAATTTGTCACTTACTGAGGGGAAACGCAGGGCAGTCTTGAACAGATTAGCGATTTCCTCATTTGGAATATGGCTGCCTAAAAATACTCTCAGATTAGTGCAATGCCAATTATAGCATTTCTTTGGTTCAGTGGCCAAAATGAAAATTAGTAAAGAAGAAAAATAGTTCCTGGTTACTGCTAATTGAAGATCTTCCCCCCCCTCCCGGTTTTCTTAGCACAATGAAAATGAAAAAGAATCATTTTGCCATAACGCATCATTTGATATTTCATTTTTAATCCTGTTTGATGTTTTGGTGGCTTTCTGGATTAAATTGTTGCTTTTAAATATCCAAACAAAACGTTTCTTCCAAATTCTGTTCTTCCATTCCTTCCCCTTGCAAAACTGTTTACTAAATACCATCCAAATTAGGGAATAGTTTGTAGTCCTTCCATAGACCTGCACTTCTTTCAGTGAATTTTGTGTACTAATTTTGCCTGACTATACTCTAGACCTTTCTGATATCTCTCAGGTAATCAGCTACACAGATAGACAGTTCTTTAAATTAATGTAAGAGGCAATCTATAGAATCATAGAATCACCTCGGTTGGAAAAGACCTTTAAGATCATCGAGTCCAACCGTTAACCTAGCACTGCCATCCCACCACTAAACCCTGTCCCTAAGCATCTCATCTATCCTTCTTTTAAAGACCTCCAGGGATGAGGACTCCACCACCTCCCTGGGTAGCCCATTCCAGAGCCTGACAACCTTTTCGGTGAAGAAGTTTTTCCTAATGTCTAGCCTAAACCTGCCCTGGCGCAGCTTCAAGCCATTCCCCCTCGTCCTATCATCTGTTACCAGGGAGAAGAGCCCGACCCCCCCCTCGCTGCCCCCTCCTGTCAGGCAGTTGTAGAGGGCGATCAGGTCTCCCCTCAGCCTCCTCTTCTCCAGACTAAACAACCTCAGTTCCCTCAGCCGCTCCTCGTATGACTTGTGTTCCAGACCCCTCACCAGCTTGGTTGCTCTCCTCTGGACCTGTTCCAGCAAGGCAACATATTTCTTGTAGTGAGGGGCCCAAAACTGAACACAGTATTCGAGGTGCGGCCTCACCAGCACTGAGTACAGGGGCACGATCACTTCCCTACTCCTGCTGGCCACACTATTCCTGATACAAGCCAGGATGCCATTGGCCTTCTTGGCCACCTGGGCACACTGCTGGCTCATATTCAGCTGGCTGTCAACCAGTACCCCCAGGTCTTTTTCCACCAGGCAGCTTTCCAGCCACTCTTCCCCAAGCCTGTAGCGCTGCATGGGGTTGTTGTGACCAAAGTGCAGGACCCGGCACTTGGCCTTGTTGAACCTCATACAATTGGCCTTGGCCCATCGATCCAGCCTGTCCAGGTCCCTCTGCAGAGCCCTCCTCCCCTCCAGCAGATCAACACTCCCACCCAGTTTGGTGTCATCTGCAAATTTACTGAGGGCACACTCAATCCCCTCATCAAGGTCATTGATAAAGATATTAAACAAGACTGGCCCTAGAACTGAGCCCTGGGGGACACCGCTTGTGACCGGCCGCCAACTGGATTTAGCTCCATTCACCAAGACTCTCTGGGCTCGGCCATCCAGCCAGTTTTTAACCCAGCGAAGAGTACATCCATCTAGGCCATGAACTGCCAGCTTCTCCAGGAGAATGCTATGGGAGACTGTGTCGAAGGCTTTGCTGAAGTCCAGGTAGACAACATCCACAGCCTTTCCCTCATCTACCAGGCGGGTCACCTGGTCATAGAAGGAAATCAGGTTGGTTAGGCAAGACTTGCCTTTCGTGAACCCATGCTGACTGGGCCTGATCCCCTGATTGTCCTCCATGTGCCTGGTGAGCACACTCAAGATAAACCGCTCCATAATCTTCCCCGGTACCGAGGTCAGGCTGACTGGTCTGTAGTTCCCCGGATCCTCCTTCCGGCCCTTCTTGAAGATAGGCATCACATTTGCCAACCTCCAGTCATCTGGGACCTCCCCTGTTCTCCAGGACTGCTGATAAATGATAGAGAGTGGCTTGGCAAGCTCCTCTGCCAGCTCCTTCAGCACTCTTGGGTGGATCCCATCCGGCCCCATAGACTTGTGGATGTCCAGATGGTATAGCAGGTCAAAGACTGCTTCCTCCTGGATTATGGGGGGTTTATTCCACTCACTGTCCCCATCTTCCAGCTCAGGAAGCTGGCTACCCTGGGGATAACTCATCGGGCCATTAAACACCGAGGCAAAGAAGGCGTTGAGTATCTCAGCCTTTTCCTCATCCTTAGTGGCAATGTTCCCCCTTGCATCCACTAGAGGATGGAGGTTCTCCCTGGCTCTCTTTTTGCTGTTAACATATTTATAAAAACTCTTCTTATTATCCCTTACAACAGTGGCCAGGTTAAATTCCAGCTGGGCTTTTGCCTTTCTAATCTCCTCTCTGCATAACCTGACAAGATCCCTGTACTCTTCTTGGGTTGCCTGCCCCTTCTTCCAGAGCTGGTAAGCTCTCCTTTTTTCCCTTAGTCGCACTAGTAGTCCTCTGTCCAGCCAGGCCGGTCGTCTTCCCCGCCGATTTGTCTTACGGCACATGGGGACAGCCTGGTCCTGTGCCTTTAAGACTTCTTCCTTGAAAAACACCCAGCCTTCCTGGACCCCTTTGCTATAGCTCTAGTTGTGTTGTATATTTAAGTATTGCTACCCAGTATTTCATCTCCACAATGCTATATTCTTCCCCTGCCTCAAAACTTCATTTTGTCTTTCCTCCCCCCTCCCTCCCCCCTTTTTTTTTGGTCCATCGCTATGGTAAGCAATGCAAAAGGCATAAAAATGTTGCTTCCAGTCTCTTAGAGCAAGGAAGTCTACCAACTGCAATCGATAACTCTGAATTTCTAGGGTAAATTAAATGAAAGCAATATACGTGATTCTCCCTCATTACACAGGAGAGGAACGGAAAGCTAGAAACGTGTTCTGGTTCTTGTAGATACCTGATGAAAAATAATAAAGCTTTGCAAGAAGGTAGCCACCAGGAGTCTAAAATTGATTCTCTTCATTACAGCTGCTCGAGATTTGCATTTTTTTTTTTTTTTTTTTTTTTTTTTATCAGGAGACTTTTACAATGAGAGACATTTTCCCCTCATAAGTAGTTTATTTGGTAAGGCAAGGAGAGGAATGGTTTTGCTTAGACAAACACCAAAGAAACCCTCAAGCGTTACTTCGTAAAGGCAAAGCTACTACTGTCCGTCTTTGCCATGGATACAGGGAGGCACAGGTGCGAGAGCGCTAGTTCAACTCATTAATCCTAATATGACTCCATCTCTTGGTTTTTCAGTGCCAAAAGGGTTGTTTGTAGGAGGTCACTGTTTTCCCGAAAATTGCAGTGTGGGCCCCTGGTGCTGCGGTGGGCTCCTGTAAGGGAGCTCCTGCCCACACTCGTGCAGTCCCTCCTGCCCCTATTTTAATACTCCTTTTTTAATCTTATGGCTGTGTTTATTTCCATCAGCAAAGCACCTTGAGCATGTGCTTAATGTAAAGCTTGGCTAGTCTCATGGAAGTCAAATGGTATTTAAGCTGGTGTGATAGAAGCTCCCACGGCTCAGCGCGACCTGCAAGCGTGGAGGAGCCTCGGACAGCACTTGGGTCCCCATCCCACCACTGCATTTGCACTTTCTGTCCTGAAAATCACCCCTTCCCTCTCGGCAGAAGGGGGCGATGCAATGAACAGCAGCTGAGGCCAAGGAGCAAGAACTATTTGAAGGTATCGGTTGTAGTGTTTATAGGCTCACCAGGCATGGCTGTAGTAAAGAGAGCAGCTATTGGCCTTTTATCCTGCAGAAGCTGTGAGAGTTAGACACAAGTAAAACTCTTGACTAACGTGCTGCCCGTCTATTTGGTTGCAATCTGTTCCTCGGCAAACATGGACTTTTGTTGGGTGATAGATGATGGTGTGTTGAGAATGGCTACCAGTCTCCTGGATGATATGGGTGAGCCTTAATTATTCTTAGCTGAACATAAGGCTGGAAAATATTTGGCAGGAAGATGCCTTTGCATTTTAATTAATCAGTGTCTTTTTCCTGGAACCAAAATGAACCTTGTGCACTTGGTTGGCTTTGACAGTGGAGAGCAATGTCCTCAGCAGAGCTCGTGTTTTGCCATTTAGTTCCAAAATACAGCCCTGGACCTGGGCAAAGAAGGGGTTATGCTGGTTTGGAAGTTGTCCTGCATCTTCATTTTGATTCCTTGCACGATGCTGTGAGACAACAGAGATGTCCCTTTAGTATGATAAAGGGGATGGATGTGGGTGTTTTTCTTGCAGAAGTTAAGCCCAGATTTATATATCTGGGAAATTGGCTCTCCTACCCCATTGTTGCAGTGTGTGAGTTTTCAAACCACGTGCTGTGCTGTAGAGGTTCCTTTTGCCTATCACCTTTCAAACTATTTCCCCAGAAGGAGAAGTGCCAGCATAATTTTAATATGCATAAATTGTGGAGGCAATGATGATAATTAACAGCCGAGTGCCCAATTTTGAAATACTGTATTTATCATTTCTTATAGTTCTCTTTTTATCACTCTCACTTTTTATCAGGCTGGGAAAAATTTCTCCCAGACAGAGCTGAGCTTTTCTTGCAGAAAAGGGAGAAAGTACATGATTCAGAGAATCCTAGCCCTGCCCTACTTGAAGTTGGTTCCAAGGCTGCCATTGATTTTACCAGCACCTAGTTTGAACCCTTGGACTGCAGCTCATTCAAAAATACTCCAGGCTTCAGTATGACAAAATAACTAGGATAGAAATAGGTTACTCTGCTGTCTCCATCCATGCTGCTGCCTTTAGATTTAACGCAGATTTTCATTTCCTGCACCAATTTTCAGACATATGGAATATTAACATCATTAATTCATTTTTACCATCTCAAAGAATTTAAATCAGCTGGGAACTTTATTCTTCCAATTCAAAACTTAATTTAAATCCGTAAGGAATTACAGTTGTTTAATGACTCTCACATAATTAATTTCTTTATGGAATAGAATGAATGCTTAGTGTCTCAGGTACTAAATGGTCTATATTCTTAGGATGCTATTTCAATTTTAATTTAATTAAACTGTAGGATATCTAGTTGAGAAACATTATAAAAAAAAAAAAAACAACTTACTTAATGTGAAAGGCAGAATGATATTATTCTTGCAGTGATAAAACCTAAATCAGACGGAAGTGGAAATCTAAATCAAGTGGAAGAGTAGTGCAGAATCTGTAATCTCTGTTTAAAATGTAAGACACTTCGCAGTCAGTAACTTAATCTCATTTATTTTCAGATCAGTCTTATTTTAACAGTGGCTTTTCTTTCATTGCTTTGTGTTCTTCTGTGGAGCAAGTCATGGCATCTGAGGTGGCTCGCACAAGGCACCTGATTTTGTTTATTTATCACACTTGTGTACAGCTGTAAATCTATTGGACGAATACCAAGCTGGCCACAAAGTCTCTTAAACCCAATAGATGGCACTGGTTTACACACTTCTTGCCTGTTGTCTTTGCCAAGGCGATTATTGTTTTGCAAAAGTTTGTGAGAAAAGATTTGAGCTCTTGTAGCTATGGTCTGTACTGTTGTGGGTTACTGTGTTGAGTTGTTTTGGGTGGGGTTTTTTCAACAATTGCATTGTAATTCAGTGTTTTAGGAACATATTGCCGTATAAACGTGTACTGTGTCCTACTTGTGCTTTCAACAAATATCATCAAAACATTTGGGTTGGAAAGATTTCTGGGAGACCGTATAGTCCAACCTCTTGCTCAAGGCTGGGAGAGCACTGAATTCAGACCAGGTTGCTTAGGGCTTTGTCTAGTCAGGTCTTGAAAACCTCCAAGGATAGAGATTCTTCAGCTTCTCTGGGCTCCTGTTCCAATCCTTAACTGTATTCAGGGTGAGTATATCCAATATATCCCGTCCAGACTGTTGTATCACATTCTCCCACCACGTGCCTCAGTGAAGAGCACAGCTATATTCTCTGTAAGCCCTGCCTAGGTACTTGTTGGCTGGTGTAGGTCCCCCCTAAGCCTTCTCCTTTCCAGGTTAAAGTAACTCAGCCTCTCCTCACAGCTTGCATGCTCCAGCCCCATCTTGGTGGTCTAGGCTGGGCTCGCTCAAGCTGATCAACATTTTTCTTGTATTATGAGGCCCCAAAACTGGAGGCAGCATTCCAACTGTGGCCTAACAAGTGCTGAGTAAAGGGGATTAATCGCTTCCCTTGATCTACTGGCTTATGCCCTTGTTGCTACAGCCCTGGATCCTGGTAGCCTTCGCCGCTGCTAGGGCTTTACCTGGAGCCCAGGTCCCCATCAGCATTTTTACAGGTGTGGTCCCAGACAGCAGTTTGCAGAACACTGTGGTTTTTACTAAGAAAAGCAAACACTGCATTAATATCTTAAAACTTTGACTCACGTCTGCTCTCTTGCCAAAAGAGTGAACCACCACCTGCTATTAATTAAAAACAGCCTGCTCCAGCTAGTGGCTAAGACTGAACTTGGGTGTATGCGTCTTCTGTTCAAACAGAAGTTTTAGGCACTCATGTGACTCTCCTGGAATCCTGTTTCTTTTAAAGGCCAAATTCAACCCTTTCTCTTGACTCCCACAGGCTTTGAGCTGTGCCTAAAACATTTCCTTTCAGTCAAAAGCTGTCCAACTCCTGCTTTCTGGACTGCCCGCACACGCGCTGGAAGAGCCGCGTAGAATCATTAGAGAGGGAATTAGAATGAATTAGAGGAGCCAGGTTTTATAAAGGCTGGAGGAAATGCAATGTAAATGCCAGTGACAGAGGAACTGCCAGTTCCTTCATGATGAAATCTTGTTTACGTCTTTGTGTGCATGCTTTTTCCTTCTTTGCAGAACCTACTGCCTCTATGCCCTTCCTCACAGCTCCTTCCTATCTTTGTCTATAAAGT
Source organism: Gorsachius magnificus (assembly GCA_034008185.1). NCBI lineage: Eukaryota > Metazoa > Chordata > Aves > Pelecaniformes > Ardeidae > Gorsachius > Gorsachius magnificus. Next base: position 7,648,361 of record CM067090.1, read on the forward strand.
CACTCATCTGCACTTGTGGACTATATTTATCTTCAACCAAGTCACCTTTTTCAGTTAAGTTTTCCCCTGCTGCCGTTGGTGGGACCCTTCCCTCTGTCCTCTCCCATTCCCAGCCTGCATAGCCTTTCTTGCCAAGCCAGACCTTGAAGCCCAGGCACCACCTCTCTATCCCATCGGGCACAGTTTCATTCTCAGCTCCATGCCTCCCTCGCCCCCCTTCCATCACGTGTCTTCCTCTCCATTTGGGCTCATTGTTCCAGCTGGTTTTGGTTGCATGTTAGAACTGGTGCTTTAGTCCTTGGGCTGACCCCTCCACTGTCTTGTCCCCAGTTTTGACTGCGTGAGGAATTGCTCGGCTCTGCACAGCCAGGGCAGGGAAGGTTGCAGGGAGGCCCATGAGGTCCCATGGAGCAGCATTGCCACGTCTGACTGAGAAAGGTTCCCGCACGGACCCGCAGGAGCTCGGGCTAGATCACGGTTGCTGTAGGGCAATGAGGAACGAGAGGAAGAGCCCTGCTGTTTTGCTGACCAGCTGCTGCTTGTGCATGCAAGCTGCAACTCTTGGAAAGTCCCAAACCCGACTGACCCACAGCGTAAGGACAATAAAAGTCATCTCCATCTCGTTCTGCTGAACTTCAAGGCCTTAGTTGAAATGTACAATTTCCAAGTAAAATATTTGAGAAATTTTTTTTTTGTTGTTTTTTTTCTGATCCCCATTCTTTGTTTTCTTTTAAAAATTGGTATTTTATTGTACTGTGGTTGATATTTAGTTTTATGGTACTGTTGGACTTTCTCTCTGGTCTGAACAGCATCAAACATTTTTATTCTTGAGATTATTCAGTGTGTGAAAACATGTTCTATTGGCCATGTGTGGTATGACAGCTATCCAATGTCTTTGTTCCTAGCCTTAATTCTTTACGACTTCTTATTTTTGCTGAGGAAACACAGAATTATTGCTATTGGTATTAGTTCCTAAACAAATTTTCATGTTTAATGGTTCATTTGCATAGCACCTCTGCACAAGGGCTGGAACTGGTGCAGCCTAATGCATCCTGTTACCCATCTCCTCCCAACGCAGTATCCAAAGGAGAAAAAAAAGAAGAGGTGTCATTTAGGCCATTGGCTTTTTAAATAACTTTCTGCTAGAGCTATGAGGTCCAGCTGTTTTCTAGCACTTACCTTTTTGTAATACAATTAGAAGTTTAGACGCAGGTTTACTTCACAAAAGCAAACCCCAGATCTTCGCACAAAGGCAGCCCAGGGTTGGCAGACACACTGCTGCTGGCCCTAGCCAAGCTTTTAATTGATTAATCTTCTGACAGTGCTGCAGTGAGAACTGAACCTTTTTAAACAGTGCCTTACTAGTTTCAAAGCACTCTAAAGCACTTTCTAAAAAAGCCAAGAGTCAATGCCGCTTGGCATCGTGGCTGTAGGCAAAAGTGACAGCTCTTCTCTGTCAACAGTAATTGAAATGCCACAACAAATGGCAGAACTTGGGGGTTTTTTGGAGAAAGTGTCTTCTGGCCACACCACCAGCATGCTCTGCTTGTTTTATTATTTTATTTTTTTTTTTTTTCAGAGCATGCAGCAAAATTTTGCTGTAGCCATTCTGTTTGTAGAGTTTTGTTACTCTGAAAGCACTTGAAACTGTCATAGTGCCTCTCCGAGCAGGGCAGTTGGTTGGGATCACCCCTAGTGCCTCCTTTGGGGCATTTTACAGTGGGGAATGCTGTTACTGCCCTGTCCCTTCTCCGTGTGGCCTTCATTAGGAGAAAGCTTAATTTCAGTCTTACTGATGGCTTGTGTGGCATTTCAGATAGGTGATGGGTTTGACTTCATTGCTGTGAGCATCACAGCCCATTTTGGTTCACCAGAGCTGTTCCCACTTGGCCTTCCCTTGCATGGGGAGTGTTTTGCTGCAGGACGCGTGGGTTGATCTCCTGTTGCGCTTGGAGTCATGCTCTTCATGTTTGGGAATTGTTTGATTTCCAGGAGACCAAATGTGCCAGTGCAGCCCCTGCTGTGGCTGTAGTTTGTAAAATGTGCCCCCAGGTATTTGAAGCTAAAGTGGTGATGGTTACCTGGCATGCAGCAGTCTGGGTCTGGGAGGAAGAAGTCCCGGGTTGGTGCCAGCCCAGAGGTGGGATACTGCTGTGGGGTCCGCCTCCTCCCACGGACCCAGAGCACATGCCGGTTTGCAGAGCCGGTAGGGAGTTCTGTCCCTTGAGACGTGTTTACGGGTTTGTCTTTGAGCATGGGGAGACATCTGACCCTGCTTAAGCCTTTTGCTGTGCTTGGACAGCTGCTGGAGATGTTTGGGGCCGTCAGCCTTCCTCTGAAGGCTTCCTGGTGGTGGGGTGGCTGTTGGTCGTGGGAGCTGTAACCCTGTCTCTGCTGTCACATCAGTCTGTAGCCTTGGGGCAGACTGTTTAATCTCGGCTTGATCTCCTCTGAAGATCTGACCTTGTTTCCCTACTGTATAATTTTTACAGCCGCATGAGGATTGAAGATTAATTAGTTAATGTCTGTGAAGCGCTTTGAGTGTGTTATTTAAGGGTGAAGTATTATCATAATTCTCTAGGGAAGTGTCACCATGCTTAATGTGTGTACTGGCATCTGTCCTTCCTTGAAACTTGTAACGTATAAATTCTGTTTCAGATCCTTTGATTTCCATATCTTCATTATTCATTTTGTACTAGTTCAGAACTCATTTTTCATTTGATCTGAATTAGAAAAATACCTTCTATATGGCAAGAGTACGTAAAATTAACTTCAGCGTTTAGATATGTTACTAGTTCCAGCAGTATTTCTGGGAAATGCTACCAGAACCACTCCGGTCTATAGAATCGAGCGACTGCTCTAATCCCTGTGTGTGTAATTTTCACTGCATGTACTCTTCTAGAATAACTGTATCTTTTATATTTATTTTCATCCTGATACATCTGCACAATACTTACAGAGGGAAACTGTAACGACTCTCAACAGTGAAGAGGATGCTTGGAAGGGTGCTTATCTTTGTTCCCCATATTGGCTAAGGAAATATTCAGAAAAACACAGGCAGGCATACATGCAATGTTTCTTTGGAGAGCTAGCCATTACAATGTGAGACAGAAAGCTGGCATTCTTGCCCTTGCCTCTAAGATAAACCGCTTTAGGTGTTTGACTTCAAGTTTTCTGTCTTTTTCAGTGCAGAGTTTATCCAGTGACTTTTGCTCTGCTTCTTATCCCTTAATTTCTTGCTCCTTCCTACCTCTAATGCTGTCATCAACTGTTGTTTAGTGAAAAGCTGGCAAATATATGAACTAATCATCTTTCCTTCTGTCTGAAGTTTTCTCCCCCGGGATCTTCAGAAGGCAATTTCTTTTCTCTAAATCAAGGTGGCAGAAATCACATAACCTTCAATTTGCTGATTCCATGTAAGGCCATTTGGTATTTTTAAAGCTGTCCCACTTCTTGTTAGTAATCTATCTGTCCTACCCTCCAAACCTGTATTCTGTGCATGTCCACTCCAATGACTTATGCATCTTGCTTTCAGAAGAAACCCTGTAGTTGCTGTCAAATATGTGGCACTTCAGACAGTTCAGGAATCCCGAGGCAATGGCTGGGAAAATGTCTCTGTAGTCCAAGGCGACCCTTGTTGGAGGCCAGAGCGGACGGACAGCAGGGGACAAAGCCAGAGACGCTGCCTGCCCCCCCGACGTGCACGGGAAGGGTGGCGTTAGCCTGGCAGTACAACCAGCAGCACCTGGGTGGTTGTTGGGGTTGCTGGAGGGCGCAGGGGCTGTGCCTGGGTGCAGTGGTGTTTTCCCATCTGTTGTTTGCAGGTTCTTGTGAAAGGCCCCCAAGGGACGAATTGCAAGTTCTCCATTTGGTCTTGCACTTTTGGCCTTGGCACCAACGCAGGGGCTGTATTTGGCATGAAAACTGTTTTTCTACACTGCAACTTGTCACATAAATGGTGACTTTAGGTCTAGAATGAGTTAAATATGACTGCACTCCAGCCCCTGTATATTGTGTTTATAGATAACTATTTGTTGATCCATATGGGAGTTGCTTTCAATTTTTAGCATCTATATAAAAATCCACACTATATATAAATATGTAGCCTTTGTAAGGACCTGAAACTTCTTCCCACTAGCTTTGCTGACACATTTACAGAAGTGGGGGGGGGATACAGCCACACAAAAATCTAACATTCAGCATCCTGAAGACCTGCCTTCTGGCATGAAGTGCACTTATTCTCACAAAGGACAACTTTTTTAATCTACCAGTATATTGTTGAATACTTTGGGGAGCTCCAGGATGACCTAGCAACCTAGATAACTGCCTCACGATTAGAAGTAATGGGGAGGCAGTTGCCAGCCATTACAGAAGTGTCAATAGAGAAGCCTTGTCTGTATTGCTTGCTCTGAAGTTAACGTGCACAGATTAAATTATTGCTTAATTTCAGCTGGTAGTGGTGAGAGAAAAACTTGTGTCGCGGGGGGAGGCTTTCCAGTGCTGTTCCTGTGAGGTCTGTCCAGTCCTTCTTTCCTCTCTCCTCTTCAGGAAGGATGCTCACAAGGTGGCCGGGGGCTTGCAGTTACGCGGGAGCTGAAGCATGCTGGGCTCTAAACTCGGCGATAATTTTTTGCATTGCAGAAGTGCCTGGCAGCTCTCCTGGGTCCAGGTTCAGTAGAAACAGGCAATGAAGAGGCTGTGCGTGTCCCACACAGTTTAGCCTCAGAGTAAGAAAGGGCCAACAAATACAAGACTCTGCTCAGGTTGGCAGGGAAAAGCGAGCGATCACATCATCCAGCAGTGCCCCAGCACCGGCCCCACCTCTGTCATAGAATCTTTTCACTTGGAGAAGACCTTTATCATCAAGCCCAACCCTTAACCAAGCACTGCCAAGTCTACTACTAAACCCTGTCCCTAAGCACCACATCTGCCCGTCTTTTAAATCCCTCCAGGGATGGGGACTCAACCCCTTCCCTGGGCAGCCCATTCCAGTGCTTGACAGCCCTTTCGGTGAAGAAATTTTTCCTAATATCCAATCCAAACCTCCCTGGCACAACTTGAGGCCATTTCCTCTTGTTCTGTTGCTTGTTACTTGGGAGAAGAGACCGACCCCCGCCAGCTCCCCCCTCCTGTCAGGCAGCTGTAGGGAGTGATAAGGTCTCCCCTCAGCCTCCTCTTCTCCAGGCTGAACACCCCCAGTGCTCTTGGTGCATCACCCATCGCAGCATGGGCTCTGCTGACACTGGAGAAGGGATGACTTCCAATATTACTATTTCTCCAGGGCTGTCTCAAGACCAGTGAAGACAGCTCTTTCATAGCTATACCTCCCCAGTATAAGCGTTACTGCAAACAGTGGCTTGGACTTGGTCAGCCTTCTGGACATCATTGCCTGTGTTCTCATTTGTAAAAGGAGTGAGCTATAACTTTGTATAACTCCTAAGGTTGCTTTCTTGCACAGTTATATAAAGCATTAATATCCTGAGATAAAACTGAGTGTTTTGGTGTAATCAGTTTCCATAAATATTTCATTGGTGTAATTACCTGCTACTTTAAATTATTTTCTTGTTTGGCCTGCACCTGATAAAAATACAAAATCTAATTCATTTCTGGAATGTCAGTTTGAAATAAGTGTGTGGATGTATTTGTAAAACCTATTAAAAGAAAGAGGGGGAAAAATAAAGTCATGCAGGAAACAAACATCCAATCATTTTCAGCAACATGAGATGAAATAAAAAAATGCCCTTCCGAATTTGTGAAAATCTCAGCAGTTTCCTTGATTAGAAAGGTATTTTGAGTTGTAAGTTGTTGGAATATATAGCAGAGAGAAGAAATTGGGTCTGAATACCTTTCCCTTCTTTTCCCCTTTCTCGTTTTAAAGATTTGTGCTAGAGAGCTGATCCATAATACTGCAGGCAGGTCTGAAAAATCTCTCTTAAACCACTGTAAAAATTACTGTGATTCTTTTGGATTCAGGGATTTATGTTTGTGGTGTGTGGTTTTTGTTTTGGTTGGGTTTTTTTTTTTACATTTTGTTTGTGCTTGTTTTCCCATCAGCTAATTTCCTTTATTCTTTCAATAAATTATAGAGCATGCCATAAACTCAACATTTTTTTAAAATAATTTTAATGACATAAGCTACTTCAGAGTGTTTTGCTTCTGCCTGGAGGGCTGAACTGGACTACAGCGGGTATATGAGTTCTTCCATCCTTTGTCCAATTTTTGGAGGTCTTTTCCCCTTTAATTAAGCTGTCTTTTTTGTTCTTATATCCACACCAAAAAAACCCAAGCTGATGTCAGCAGGCTCAGATCACCATGGAGATCTTCCTAAAGTAAAATCTGATATTAGTTACTATTGGCCAGTAATGAAGCATTATGGATCGAGGAAAAGCCAGCTCCCTGAAATCCCAAATCGTCGTGGGTGTTCTGTACCTCATAGAAAGAAGCTGCAGGTTTGTGGCCTGATCCCTGATAAAACCCAACCCTCTAGCTCCCTCTGGAATTGTATGGGTCTGTTTTCCCAGGATGCTCATGTCTGCACTCTGGGAATAAGCCATCGCAGAGGATGAAGCAATGTATCCTGCCTGAGTACGTTGCTTATTAAAAGTGCATGAAAACAAAAGGTTCTTACGTTGTAAAGGTAGCAAAGAGAGGCTGGGTGGATCAACCTTGAATTTCACCAGTGTGATCTTGGCACTAGGAGCAAGTGCTGCCGTGTGATGAGGGACTAATTGACACAGAAGATGTGTCTTTTTGGGTCTGAATGCAGGCTGCTGCCATGAGTGGTTATGTGCTTACATTGAGCAGGGTTGCTTTGTACTTCAAGGCTCTCTAACGCGAGCACCCTGTGGGTGGCAGTGTACTAGCTTTGGATGAGGCATGTCCTCTCTTTTTTCCCCTCTTTCTTTTTTTTTTTTTTTTTTAATTCTCTAGCTAGTTTCCATGGTAATGACTGCAGCTTTGATGCCTGTGCAAAAGTGGAGAGGGAAAGAGAAATAAGAGGGCGATATTGCATTAAACTAGGAGTTGAGTAACCCGTGGAAGTCACAGTGGTCACAGCAAACAGAAAGTTCTGCCAGTAAGAAAGTAGTAGACACAGAAATCATGGATGCCTGAAGAGCAGCTGCCATCAAGCTGTTTTGATGGAGTGTTCTAAAGGCAGCAATAAACCTGAAGGATTTAGGGGGAAAACCCAAGGCAAATTGGCCATGTATTTACATTAGCTGAGCTAGACTCCCTGCTGGAGTTTTTGGAAGATTTTTGCATTATACGTGTAAAGTTGTGATAAAAATAATAACAATGCACAGTAAGATAGAACATGGATTCTCTGCCAGTAGTTTAAAGTGATGCATCTAAATAATATTTTGGGTTTAAATGCCAGGTCAGAGAAGCATTGGTTTTTATGAACTCATTGAAGTTTTACATTGATTCAATTTTATTTTCTGTTAAAAGAAATAGTTGTCAGGCTTGAAATTTGGCTTTGTTAAAACTGTATCTAAAATTCTCTTTTGCACATGTTGTGCCTCCTCTGCAGCAGTAACCTCCAAATTACGCAGCAGAGGTCTTGAAATTCATGCACTGCAGTAATTATCGACACTGTTGACTTTGCGCCGTAGTTGTTTGTGACTGCTACGAGACGTGGCTGAATTTAATGCCCACCATCTACAGCTTAGCAGTGTAGCTTGATCCAGGAGTATTTTGTGTAAAAGCTGCTGAACAAGGAGTGCTACAGGTTGGTCTATTCCTCGGACCTGCTCCTTCCTCCCTGCTTCAATTTGATCAGCTTGTCCCACGTAGTTTGAGCAGAGGCTGTCAGATGGGGAGGGGTCTGACAGCTCTGGCGAGGGGGCAGAAGCTAAATTCCTAACACACCCTACCATTTAGAGCTCTGAAACAACGCTATTTGCTTGAAATTCAACTGTGTATCAACGTTTTGGTTTGTGTTTTGGTGTGGGTTTGTTTGTTTTTCTTTCCCCAGAAGAAAAACAAAAAGAAAAGGGAGGGATGTTCGGAGGGTGCTCAGAGTGATGCTTTACCAGTACAGCTTGTGGGATTGTGTGTGTGGTCTTTCTCCAAGCTTCCAGTAAAACCGCATCCCCAATTCATCATTGGTGATGTCCTACGTTCTCCCAGTTTTTCTGTCTCTCTCCTTCATCTCTCATCGCCTTTGCCCTCAGGCTCCTTGGCCAGCACCCAGACACCAGCAGAAGCCTCCCTACCTGCAGTTTGATCCTGCCTCGGTGAGGGTCTCACCAGCCCCTGAAACCAATCCTTCCCTGGTAGTGCTAAGCTACCTTCAGACTCCTGCCTCCCCCGGGAGCTCTGCAACATGTCTGCCTCTCCTCCAAATCATCCTCGATATGCAACCCCAGGCGGTACAGCGGGAAGGCTCGAGCATACCTTGCTTCTGTGGTGATGGGATGTAAAGCTTCGTGTCTGATGTTGATGATTTGATTTTGAAGTATGGATACATGTAGTCGAAGTTGCAAAACCTTTGTTGGAAAGAGAGTTTCCTCTTTGACTGCTGGAGGGGCAACATGGATGACAAACCTTGTTCGCAGAAATTGCTGTGTGTTAGTGTTTCTTGGTGTTGTGTGGTTTTCTAAAGGATCAAACAGGAGGAAAATCAGCCTTCCTGCAGCTCCGGGTGCATGAGTATGCAACTACAACTACCTGAAATGAGGCTGTAGGGAGGTGGGGGTCGGCCTCTTCTCCCTGGTAATGGACGATAGGATGAGGGGGAATGGTCTGAAGTTGCGCCAGGGCAGGTTTAGGTTGGACATTAGGAAAAACTTCTTCACCGAAAGGGTTGTCAGGCTCTGGAATGGGCTGCCCAGGGAGGTGGTCGAGTCCCCATCCCTGGAGGTCTTTAAAAGAAGGAGAGATGAGGTGCTTAGGGACATGGTTTAGTGGTGGGATGGCAGGGTTAGGTTAACGGTTGGACTTGATGATCTTCAAGGTCTTTTCCAACCAAAGCGATTCTATGATTCGAGGAGGTATGCGAGAGTCTCAGTAAATGGCACGTTTGAGCAAGAGATGAAAAGAAAGTACCCAAAGAGATTGCTGGTGGCTCTTTTTCTTTTCTGTGGTTGCCCTGTCTCTGGATGTACCTTTCTCTCTCATTCCCAATGCACACACTTCTTTAATGAAAGATAATCAGCCACATGAAGTCATATGCTTCCCAGCCCTCAACACAGCTCTTCCGTATGGAGGATGTTTGGGCATCGCTGACTGTGACTCTTAAATAAGTGATCTTTATAGCCAAGGGTGGCCAGACAAGGTTAAATATAATTTCCCTCTGTGTTTAATACAGAATATCTGAGAATATTTTTCCTCTGCTCAGTTAAGTTACATTTCAGGGAGGTGGCTTGGCCAAATTGACTTCATGGGCATGAAATAGTCGTTGTCGTTGTGGAAAACCATCTCACTCAGAGGAGTTGTTCTCTGGACTTAGGTTCTTGCAAGCTGTTTGAGGGATGCTAAATATATTGCAGCCAAGGAAAGCTGGCAGGGATTGTAGCTGCCAGATTTCTAATAGCAATTTTGTAATTCCATTGCTTTTTCAAAAACAAAGAGAAAAAAAATACTTGGCAAAACCTGTTTTTCTGTGTTTCTCAGGATGTGGTGACAATCCTTACTAAAATTACTGAATATAAGTCAGCAAAAATATAACATGCTTTCAACAAAAAGTAAAGCTATGTAACCCTACCAGTATCTAAAATTTAGTGTATGACTTTCCTTGTTGAAATACATCAGCCTTCTCCAAATGAATTAGAGAGACTGAGACTCAAGACTTGAGGATTAGCAGAGGGCTTAATTAAAACATCATCAGTGTTGTCCCTGCAGAATCAAAATCGTGTCACTCTGGTTATTGAAATATATTTGAGCCTTAATTTTAAATGACTGACTTTTACTTTAAAGGGATCATCACTTAGAAACTTAAACATACCTTTCTTTTCAGAATCGTTGTCTCACATGTGTTTGCTGATCAAAAGAATTCTCACCATTTTATTAGTGCTATGATCCCATTTTCAGGTTACTACAATGCATTTGGAGTCCTGGCAAGTTAACGATGCTTACTCTCTTGGCTTTCAAAATGCGGTATTAATAGTTGCACAAAGTCTTTCAGATTTGCAGCATTCATCCTCCCCAGAGGTCCATGTTTCCCAGAAGGCTGAAGACTGATATCAGTTTGGCTCTAGCCTGTCAAATAAGTCTAAGAAACACATACCAGTCTCAAATGCTAAGCTTCAACAAGAAGTCTTTTTCAGTCTTGGCAAGGAACATTTAAGTCAATAAAAACTTAAAATTAAAAATACCAAGAGAGTCCAACAAGTTCAAGCATTTGGTAGTAAAGAAAAGAGAGCTCAGGTGTTCAGAGTTATGATCAGGTTTCCAAACTGGGGACAAGAAATTGATATTACTGTGGTTGTTTGGCCTATTTTGTTTGTTGTATGTTTGTGTAATGGAAGATAGCATGGCAATTGGTGTTCGGTGCAGCTTTTGGCACTCTCTGGTAGAGTTTGGCTGCCTGTAGCTAAACCAGGGCTTTGCATAACACGTACATGCTGTGCAAGGGAGTGTTGAGAAAGACTTCTGTAAGATTTTTGGTGAGTCAAACTCATGAAAAAGAATATGCATTAAATGATAGAAAATATTTGATTTTCAGAAGGCTGTAGTGAATTACAAATAAGCTTATGTTTGCGTATTTTAAGATTTAAGGAGAACTTGTCTCACTTCTTGATTTTTTTTTTTTTTTTGATTTTTTTTTTTCCCCTGAATCGAGACCGCCCTGTGCATGTTTTTATAGCAGGTAGTGAAAGCTGCCTTTTCTAGGAGCTTTAAAATCAATTTTGTTGTTTAACTCAGCTTCCCTGAAATCGTAGGAACCCAATCCTGGCACTGCCTTTGACCTTTCTATGTTCTTCATCTGGCCCATTAACCAGTTTGTGGCCAGCCCTGCGCCACTAAATGCGTGACATTTGTTAAGAGGTTTTGCTGTGGTGAGTAGTAATGAAGGGAGGATATATTCTGTGGTCTTTTGCAGGCAAAATACTTTATTTCATGGTTACATGAAATTTCAGGAGACTAGATTTGTTGTAGATGGTGGCCTTCAGCATGATGTTCCTCAAATGAGTATGTGGAGATGTGACTATCTTGGCTTGCCATCTAATGCTCTGGAATCACAAGTGTTATTTTCTATCAGTTCTGTAATTGCCTGGGTATATTCTGTGTCTGCAGTCTGAAATCACATATTCGAATGAAATCAAATACACTTGGAGTCTCTTCTATCTTCATGACTTGTGGTCAGGGCTATTTTATGAGCTGTGCCAACGTAGTCATTATAATAGACTTTAAGAAAATAATGACTGTGCCATACCCTAGGAGTGAATGGCTGAAACTTGAAAGTCAAGTTAAGAATGCCTTATAAAACTGTTCTCGGTTCGCCTCTCACTCAAACGTGAGTCAATTAGGTGTAGTGCCACTCAAGTCAATGGTTCAGAAGGAATGTAAATGATAGGAGTCCAGTATTTCAGGAGATGCCAGTTTAAGGGGTTCAGCTAATTCACAGAGTCTCACATTCAGATCTCTGAATGTCACTGCAAGATTCTTCCATGTTTTGGATGTATATCTTCCCAGTCACTTGCAATTTAAGCAGAACTCCTAGACACAGACAACTTAGCCAAAATGACCTATCCATGACTTTTAGACAATTCAAAAGGGCAAATCTTCTGTGTTAGCTCTAAATGTCAACACTGAATCCACTTGATTTTCTGCAATAAAAGCACGTGCGAATGGAAATGAAACGTGCATCAGAGCAGGTTTCCCAGCTTGCTGACCAGATTAAAGACTGCAAGAAATGTCGGATAGCTCTCAGTCAGTAAGGATTTTCTCCCCTTGTAGTGTGAATAGAAGTTTCCCTCCAGGGATGCATGCTGCCACATTGATGGCTGCATGTTTAAATTTTTTACCAAGCGCTGGTCATATTTTTTTGTTAGTTTGGTGGCAGTGGTTTTTTGGGTTTTTTGGTTGGTGGTGGTTGTTTTTTTTTTGGTGGCATCAGCTTGAAGCCACCCAAAAAATGGATCAGCAACAGAACTGAAGACCAGCTATGTAAAGTAATGTCTTAGCTGGCTATTTGACTCGTCACAAGCTAACTGCAAGTGAAAAAGCATAAACCATGCCTATGTTCATGTCCTGGCTACGCGTGCAAGCGAAAGATTTCCTCATGGCTTTTACATTAATGTGCTCTAAACTGCTAAGTCAGAGCTCTTATTTTCCCCTTGAGCTGGCAGCACAGGCCAGCTCCCTTTAATCCACGCATTAAGCACACATTTTAAAGTGTGTTGTTTTTGGAAAGATGTTTAGCGACTTAGCTTTCAGATGGAGAGGTCTCTTTCCAGAATTGATGGCCTGTACTCGAGTGAACCGCTCTGTCTCTGGGCTTTGTGAAAGACTAAGTGTGTGAGTTCAGGGATCACCTTTCTAAATGGGGCCTCATAAAAGGCAAGGTGAAAGGAAGGGCAGCTTGAAGGGGGAAAAAAATAGATGAACCTCAAGAGTTTGGTTTGGCAAGGAACAGTGCAAGCTCCTTGTGCTTTAAAAACTTTTACTAGACTCTCCCCTGTTTTAATTATACCTTATTTTTATTACTTTCACCGTGTATTAATATATAAAGCATATGGATGTGGCACTGTACAAGTGTGACAGTTCCTCGAGCCTTAATTTCTCTCACACATATGACCACCTGGTATCAGAGGAGTGATGTCCTTGTGGCTTTCCTCACCTCTGCCTGCTATGCTTACGGTGGTACCCAGCATGGATGGCTCCATGCTCGCCATGCAGGGCGCAAGATTAACAGAGCAAAACCACAGCTTTACTCTCCTGGATACTTACCATCAATGCAATTATCCAGCCAACACTCATACCTCTCCCTAATGCCTTACGCTGCATGCAGAAGGGATGCCCTTCTCACGGGTTTGGGGTAGCAGCTGGATAGAGCATGTACCAGCAGTCGCGGTGGCCTTCATGGTCCATTGTGGGGACCAACACAGTGGTTCTGTGTCTCATCTAGGCAAGTAGGTTGGGTTGTGCTGTAAGGACTTACCTTGGCCATTGCTTATAGTCCTTCCAAGGCTACTGCACTTGCTGTGTGCTGGCGGTCATCCTTTTTTACTTGTGACCCATGTAATTATGATTGCAGCAGGATTTGCTGCTGTATCTCATTACTGTTTCCTATGTGAACATTTCTCAGTGAGGCAGTTAATCTTATTTCACATGTCTGGAAAAACTGACTTCATTTCTTCAGTATTTCAGTAGACCGTCTTGAGTCGTTAGCATTCTTTGAAGGCCCTTCTTATTGGGGTCAGCAATTGCTAGAAACAAGTTTTGTACTGTCTTAGGAGATAAATATTTTGGGTATTTCATATAAAGGCTTTCTATATTTGCAGTTTAAAAAAAAATCTCTTTATGTAGGCAAGGCAAATGCTAAGACATTTTGCTTGCAGTCTGGTGATGGCTTTTGCAAACATTAAAAGTATTGCTGTTTCCACTTGATTGATCGAGTGAGTTGTGATGAAATTTAATTTTGCTATGTCATTTAAAATAGTTCAGTAGAGTCAGAATACCTATTATGATGCAGCCCTATTGTGCATATTTTTGTGCCTTTGGATATGTGCATAATCTCCAGAGACTCATCTTTAGTGCTGAGAAGCTGGTACTTAACTGTAGACAGTACTTGGTTGGAAGGGTGTATCTACCATGTTCGTGGCATGTACCATTTATTTCCTTTCCAACCAGTCATTTTTCAAGGTATAAATCCAGTGCAGGCATGTGAAATCAGAACATCCCTTCCAACATTTCAAATTCATTAAAATAATAAAAAAAATAATAATTTGTATCCAGATGTTTGAAGACATAGTCAGATGCAAAACATGTGGGAGAAGACTTGTACATGTATAGTTAACTGTGTAATTAATAAGCCAGGGAAAGATAGTTAGAATCACTTTTGATTCCAGAAGGGAGACATTTGGGTTCAAATTAAATGTTTTTTTTCTCCAAGTCTCACTCATTTCTTGGGACAATGCCAAGTGTTTGAAATTCAGTGTTATCCTCGCATTGCAGTTATGTCAGACTTTTTTCAATATCTAGGTGAATGAGGAAAATACCAAAATAAGTATAGTGTTACTCCTCTCAACGTGAGTAGCTAGACAAAATTCAGGGTCTTGTTATTTATCACAGCCCTGAGAACAAAATGCTGATGGAGTCGGATGTATTCTATTGTAATTCAGCTTATTTGCAAATGTTTTCCAAGTTCTGCTGACTGGATGCATTTTTACCTCTGTTAATCGCAGAAACTAAATAACTAAAGTTAGGGGTTCTAGAAGAGAAATGTTGGATTATCCAATCTCTGGCAATCAGGTTAATTTTAAAATTTCTTAGTTTGTTTTACAAGTTCAAAAACATGCTGTCTTGATTTTTGGAGGGATGGAGGGTACTGTAGCAATACTGTGTTCATGCCAGCCATAATAGTTAATCACTGCCAATTAATGAGAGCTGTCCAAAGAAGCGAGAAGTAGGGAATGTGTGTCCTGACAGGCATGTTGCAATTGCACTGCTCCTTCCACCCAGGCCAGCTACTGAACCACACCGTACGTTAGATGAGGTATCAGCCATCTGTTGAGGTTAGCAAATCTGAGGAACTTGCTTTGAGTCTAAATGTGAAGCAGCAAACAGTGAATACCCTTGCATTGAATTTTGAGGCTTAGCTACATGTTTTCCTTGAAGTCAGGTACCAAAAAACAACCTTAAAGTTGTCTTCATTTAGGAGTGAAAGCTTTATGTTGAGCCAAATAGATCTAGCCATTCCAGCAAAATAAGTGGCTCTCTTGCATCTGTATCGTGAATAACAGGGACTTTATTAGCCACTCTTCTTCCCCTGAACAAGCCAAATTTTCATTCCTAGTAAGAAGGCACTGTTGAACTCTTCAGAGGAGCCCACTTAAAAGAGCTGCCAACAGTGATGTTTGCTTGTTGCTTGCCTCCTCCTTACTCTCTCCATGGCCAGCTGGAGGTCCTGGCCAGACAGGTTTATAATCAATGCAGTTCTTCACTTTTCCAGCTTCTTACAGTGGTGTTTCAGTCTCTTATTGCTGTACAGTGACCACCAAATTCTCATAACTTCCTCGGCCTGGGCTTTTCAATGGGAGAGCTTACAGGGCTGGCATAAAGGCTGCTGGAAACGGTGCAACTCAGCACAGTTATTGCTGGGGTGCCTGGAGTGGGTTGTGCTGAAGCACTGGGGATCTCTTCATATTCTTGTCTGTTTTGCTGCAGATCTGCTGTCAACAATTAAGCTTTCTATAGGGAGCCACAACCCTGTCTATGTTGATTTTTCTAAACAGTCGCTCTGTTTTAGTGCCCTTTAAGGAACTATATGTCTTTTTAATTAAAAATAAAGCAAATATCAAATGAGTGATGAGGGGTGCAGTGGGCAGAAAACCAGCTGTATATTGACTTTTTGTTCTGGAGGTGGATTCATAGAAACAACTTACGAGGAACTCCAGGAGCCTTACTGCTTATGTCATATGGTGACCTCATGAGAAACATACTGGCATGGCTTGGAAATACAGCTGATCTTTATACTCTGGAAAATTCAAGAAGTTAAATTCACATGACACCTTTTTTTAAAGGTCTCAAGACACTCTTAATTGATACTGTGGTTTCATCCCTTAAATTTCCACATTTCCACTGTTGTACATTTGGCTGCATGCTCGTGACCGGTGACCTTCCATCTCACCAGTACGATGTGTGCACTCCCAGTGAGGGATCTATGTGTTTAAGGCATCGAGATGGAGGGTGTGATACCAGCATGAGATATGTTCTTAAGAAAGCTTTGTGATGATAGGGTTTAGTGTTTATGGGTAAGAACTGGGGGGAAGGCCATCAAGGCAGATATGGTGGGATTCTGTTATAGACCACCCAACCAGGATGCAGAAGCAGATTAAATATTCTATAAGCAGCTGGGAGAATGCTCATAGTTGCTAGCCCTTGTTCTCATGGGGGACTTCAATTTACCAGATGTCTGCTGGAAATACAATACAGCAGAGAGGAAATGGTCTGGGAGGTTCCTGGAGTGTGTGGAAGAGACCTTCCTGACACAGCTGGTGAGGGAGCCAATTGGGGAAGGTGCCCCAATGGACCTGTTGTTTGCGAACAGAAAAGGACTGGTGGGTGATGCGACGGTCAGAGGCCATCTTGGGCACAGTGCTCACAAAACGGAAGGTTATGGAGCAGATCATGTTGAGTGCCATCATGCAGCCCGTAGGACAGCCAGGTTATCAGGCCCAACCAGCATGGGTTTATGAAAGGCAGGCCCTGCCTGACCAACCTGATCCTCCTTCTGTGACAAGGTGACCTGCTTAGTGGATAAGGGATAGGCTGTGGATGTTGTCTACCTAGACTTTAGTAGAAGCCTGCTCTGCAGAGGTCCACTCCTACACGCTGCTCACTGGACCACCAAGCAAAAGAAAAGGCAAACGTGGAACTGCACTTTTAATATTTCCATAGTAAGCATTGATTAGAATTGCTCTTATAATTTTATGGCAATAAATCTTATATGACAGTTTTGTTGTGTTGTAGTGGGAGATGGATGGGAAGGAGGATGCAAACAATCGATTGCTTCATCTAACTAGGCAAGAGCAGGAGACTTGAATTTACAGGAAGAATAGTGAAGCTGTTTGGACCAACTGAATTTCTTAGAAAATAATTTTCATGTGGAAGAGCATCTCCAGCCGTTTGCTATAGAAGAAATGAGAAAATTTCCAGGGCAAGCTATGAGTCTGCTGGTCTGGTTGGTCAGCACGGTGGGCTGCAGGTAACCATGCTGT
Source organism: Gorsachius magnificus (assembly GCA_034008185.1). Lineage (NCBI taxonomy): Eukaryota > Metazoa > Chordata > Aves > Pelecaniformes > Ardeidae > Gorsachius > Gorsachius magnificus. The sequence continues at coordinate 7,665,247 of CM067090.1, forward strand.
CCTCTGGACTAGAGATAAATTGCAGAGACATAGGAAATCTTAATTTCTGTGATTTAAATAGTGATTTAAAGAACCATTCCTAAAGTGGATCAATAAAGTAATCCATTTCAGGTAAATAAGTAGAGGTGAACAAAAAGGTCCAGGGAAGTACACGTCTTTTTCTCAATGCCCTTAACGTCTCGGTGGGCCCCGGCAGGCTGAGCGTGCTTTGTGCTTACTGCGACTGGGTAGTGTTTTCTCTTTGCTGTTCTTTGTTTGGAGACAGTTTCCTTTAAGGCTGATTTACCAGTGCAGCAGTGCATTGATGCACACATAAGCCTATTTTACAAGGGTAGAAACCAGAAATCTCAGATTACACAGAAAAGGGAAATTTTTTGAAATTCCTTCTGCTCCTGCTGCAAAAAAAATTTGTAGGATAGCAAGTTTTGTAGTGGTGTATTAATAAAAATTGCCTTTCTAAGTCTGGTTCTGGATCTAATTTCCGAATTGAGACAGCAGTGCTGTCTGTGCTGCATGCTGTCTCCTACTTCTCCACAAGCTTATAGTCCAGTGGATACCAACACACAGCTTCGTAAGCTATGCTGCTGGGCTGTCCACAGCCCCATGCCAAGCATCTTCCAAGAGGAAAGCCAAATTATGGATAAAACCCATCCCTTACCACTGGCAACACCAAATGACTTTTTTTTCCCCCCTGTGATTGTTACTGCTTTTGTCTTTGCTGTGCCTTGTGGCATTTAATGCTATCGTGTATTTTTGCCTTATGAATGCTGCCTTGTGGAGTTAGCAGTATTTGTCATGAAATAACGAAACATCACCTTCATGGACCTGTTTTTTTGGCAAGACTCTTGGCAGCAGTTTGATTGGGAGCTGGCCTTGCTAAAACTCAGCTTATGACAGAATATTCTCTTTGAAGCGTAGCTACTGTAGCATTTGGTATTCAGTGGCTCTGGGCGCAGTACATCTAAAGGAGTTCATCCAATATTGATGGTCTTCCACTAAAATCATGAGCAAAAAAAAAACAACCCTATTTCTTAAAGCTCGTATTTTCAACTTCTCTTCTTGTTTCCTGATCTTTGTCTGAAGGGTCACAAGTCTGAAGCCTTAGCAGGGTAAAACACAGCATTAAAGATCTATGATCTGTCTTTTGTAAATGCAAGTTAATATTTTCTGACTTGCAGCCTTATGGAGAAAAGAATGAGCCTGTTTCTGAGAGCACTGCTGTATATTGTAAATCAATATAGTACCATAGTGTCTGAAAGTTTCTTCAAGGCTGTTTTAGGTCAGTCTTGTATTAGATAACGTTGATGAGATAACAGCAGAAAGCATGTCTGTGCTGCTGTGTTTGAACGTGGTTCTAAAAGGGGTAGTCCTGCCTGTCTTTTGGCCACAGAGAAAATGGGTCTGGTTTCCTGATCTGACTGAGAATGAATCTCTTTGGTTTATTGCTGTTGTCTTTTGCGCCACTGCTTTGCCATCCCTGCGCAGTTGCAAGGGCTGAGGCAGGGAAGGACTACAGGAAGCTGGAGGGGACAAGGAAAAGGACCGATACATTTGGCAGCCGCGCTGTCCAGATCAGCTGGGGCTGGTTGGTGTTTCCACCCTTAGGCTGTGTTCACATGTCCACAGAGGATGAAACTGGTGCTTCTTAGGGAGTTGCTGATCTCCAGGTCAGACCCCGTAACTGCCCCGTAACTGCCTGTATGGGGCAGTGCCAGGCTGTTGCAAAAGAGACATTGCTGAAGCCGAGATAATTTATTTTGCATTTTCCAAGAGGCTGTAACTTGTTGAGATGGCGTTACCTGCTGAACATACTTCAACCTGTATGAGCAAAAGCAGTTCCTAGAGGTGTTGGCAGTGTTACCGGTATTTGCTGATGCAGAGCAGCTGCCTGGGTACCAGCGTGGCTGTCTGGTGTGAAAGTCTTGGATGTGTGATCCTGGGCGGCGGAGGTACCCTGGCACAACTACCTTTAAAGGTGCATTAGCGAGCTGCTTCATCATCTTTTTCATATGAAACGGCACTAGCTATGCTGTATGTTTGTGTATATCTACACGTTTATCTTTAAACCTATTAGACAGGATTTTGTATGGTGTGCATGGGTAGGCTTTACACTTTTTTCCATGTACAAACTTATCTTGGATATCTGAGATAGCAGAATTATAATGAGAAACCACTGAAGCCATTCTTTGGCATTAGAGATTCACTCAGTGTTTGTGGCTGAGGCTAACAACAACAAGGTTGTCATGTTGCAGTGCAAACAAATATGGAAATAAGGCTAAAGTTTACTTAAAATTCTCATATGCCATGCAGAGAATGAGTAAATGTGATTTCATTTCTGATATTCTTTATTAGTTTTTCACACACAGTGTGGTGTAGAAGCATTTGTATTTCAATTTATTTTGTAGAAAAAGCCTTCTTTCATAATCTCTCAGTCAGCTCATTATGAATAGCAACCTCTGATCGCAGAAGGCTATTAATTCTTAATTATCTGCTGGTAATTTACTTGTGCATGAATTTAGCAATCCATTAGATGGTGATTTATTTTTGAGAGAAATATGTAATGAAAAGTTTTTTAGGATTTGCTTTCCCTCACCCCCCCCCACCCCCCCCTTTTGGCTTGCAGTGGAATTAGCTGATTGATTAGATTACAGGATTTATCCAAACCACACTCTGTGTGTGAGAGATTGTAGTTAAGTACATTAAGAAAATCTGAAGCAAGACACAGATAAATGAAATGGTGTTTTTGATGGCAGTCTCTGAATTAGGCTAGTGGCTGAGAAATTGGAAGTTAAATTAACAAACACTAGAGGATTGGGCTAATTCAGGGATTTATTTTTTTTTCTTCCAATCTCTCTTGATTTATGGATGCCTAAAAGTTTTTGAGTAGAAATATAAATCCTGCACAGCAAAGGAGCTCAGTAGCAGCGAGCTGGTTTTCTTCCGTACTGTGGGGCTACATGGAGCATGGGCTGAAAACTTTGATTTAACACTGCATTTCCACGCAACCAGGAGGGATGGAAGGCAAGACCTGAACCTCTCGCTGCCAATTCAGCTTGACTGGTGTGTCAAGACCTGTCCTGCTATCTTTGTTCATGCTGAATGCAAGCAGGGAAAAACATAATTTGTTTTGCAAATAGTTTTCCAGAAGCAAAGTGTGGGGTTTCTCTAAAGCACTCGCCTCTGCCCTTGTGCTCCTTCTGCTGGGCGTAACATTGGTCTCCATTTTCAAAAAGCACCATAGCTTGCTTTCTCCTCTGCCAAGAGCTAAACATTTAATGGTGGGCGTCATCTGCCTGACTTGATACTAGGCTTAAAATTTGTGCCCATGGTTCAGCAGCTGAGCTGTGGTAGCTCTCCAGGTATGCAGCTTTGGGTAATTTAATTTACTGCCACTTGCAGTGGATGGGGTGGGACGTTAAACCCAATTACTTCTGTTAACAGTTGTCTTTTCACACCTTGTTCTGTGGCTTAAAGGCATAACATTGCAATTTATGCTTGAGGTACCAGAATATCTTGGGACTTACTGTTTTTTCTAGTGGTTTCACGTGCACCAAATCAGCCCTTTTTTGCTGAGCAGTTCAGTGCAGAAGTTAATTAGTCATTAAAAGAGTTAGTTTTTCTTCTAGCTTGAGTTAGCTTTAGCAGGCTGCCTGGAAACCGACTGCTGTAATGTGATTTTTGCAGAACGAGCCTGCTCCGTGTGGCTGCTGCTCTTGACAGCACAGAGCCGAGGGCAGGGGCTGCTTTTTCCTGCCAAATGCCCTATCTTTGCGTGCTCGGTTGCTACTTTTAGCTCTGCTTGAAGGAGTGGCAGAGTCTATGGCACGTTTGTCACGTCAAAGATTTTGTTCGTAATTGGCCTCAAGTCTGACAAGATAAATAACTCGAAGGAGGAAGAAGATGTCATTAAATAAGTATCGTTCACACTCTTTCCGCTGTGCTGGACCCAGCGGTCCCTAAGCAGAGCACAGAGTGTAGCACATCCTTGCTGACGGCTGAAAAAGGCAAAAGATGCTGTTTATGCCCCACATAGGGAGCAGACCCCTGAGTATTCCCTGTGGGCTGCAGCTCCGCCGAGTTAGTGTGGTTTGTACATGATGGGGAATGGAAGACACCTTCCCAGGACTGCTGTCCTTCATGCCACAGCTGGCAGGGCTGTGCCCTGGCCACACTTGTGCAGATCATCCGTCTGCACTGCCTCCCTTACGCCTGCGGACAGCAGGGCAGAAATGGTTTCTCGAAAGATACCCAAGCCAGAAAGAGGCAGAAACTGAGACCTGAAAAGCATGAGAAAGGCAGATCCAATATCTCTTAAGTGATCTTCTTTTAATTGGGGTCTCTTCTGTTTTAGCAGCGCTTCTGATAGCGGAGCAATAGAGGAGTCCTGAGCCTGAGGCAGTTCTGCCGGTCTGTACCTCTCTACGTGTGCTCGGCTGTATCTCGCACCAAGGTTGGGGAAAGCACCGGCACAAGACTGGCAAGGGAGGGTAGTGCTGGCAGAGGTTTCTTGGACTGTTGCCCGTGGTTCATTTTCTCTTCCACCAGAAACATTAGCCAGCCCCACTGGTGGCAGCTGCACGCCCCTTAGAGAAGAGTTTCCAGGTGTCTGGCCAGAAAGATGGAACTGAGCTGCAGAAATTTCATTTTCAGATGAGCTGTATGCATTCTTCATCGCGTTTTGGACTTTGTTTTCATTGTCTTTAGCCTGTAAACAAGCTGATGGGGTTTGGGCAATCTGTAGCCTCTCTTCTCGCACCTCGCTATGGTGGCAGGACGCACAGCGGTGGTCTGACACGATGGGCTGTGTTGACTCTTGGCTTCCTTGCCAGTGGCTGCAGGCGAGGAGCAATACGGGTCCCAAGGTGCAGGCGCGGTGCTGAGCCCAGCCCCAAGGGACTTGTGCACTGGAAGCGCGGCCGGCTTGTTTCTCCTTCCTTGGAGAGGCTGTTTATCAAGATAAATAATGGCCTGCTAGTTTGGGAGAGGGCACTTAATCAGCTATTTCTCCTTAGTTACAGATGTCTTTTCCTCAAAGCCATGTACTCAGCAAAGCACACAGCCAGCCTAGCTGAAATAGCCACAGATCAGCCATTCCAATTGATCACAAGGCTCCCGAACAGAGAACCATTTGTTTCCAGAGTCTGAGGAGGGTATTCAGTGAAAACCTGATGGCAGTACATTAAAAATTGCAGTTTATCTTTCAAGCATGCCTAGGGTTGCACAATGCTAGCCCTGCATGCTATCTGCAAGCGTAGAACAGTAGCAATTCTGTCTCTCCCATCGTTTTCTGGAGTTTAGTAGCAGCACATAGCATATCTTATTTAGATAAAGAATTGGATTGTGTGTCAGTCTGGAGAACCCTTAATAAAATCATTGCAAAGATCTGGCAATTTTTTCTTCTCTCAGGACCGTGTGAAGTGTGCCTTGATGACTGCTATATATCTTACGATGAGCATACAAGGAAAAAGAGTTGGGGGGGGGATTTTAAAGGGGTTTAATTGGCACATGATTGTTTATAGGGAATTTCTGCAAAGATCTTAAAAAGTTGGGAATGCTTTAAAAAGGTTTAGAAATGGTCAGGTAGGAACCATAGTCCTTAAAAGAAGAGAATTTCAGTGACAGCTGCTGGCAGATACTGCCCTCTGTGTGTCCAGCACTCTTTGGCTGCATATTTTCCAAGGTAACTTAACTTAAAACCCTAGAGATGATGTTGGACTCTGCTGTTTGCAAACAAACTGAGAGGTTTTTAAGGATGAGGAAGCAGCCTAAAATTTAGCCTGAACTACTTTGCATGTGGTTTTTTGAGCTTACAAATTCCAGTTGGGAAAGGATCAAATTTGTAACAAAGATGTAATCTCATCTGAGTTTGAAAAATCCTGGTGCAACGTCCTAACTTGCAGTTTAAGGTCTCAAATGTACAGAAGATACTCTGCTTTTATAGGCAAATTCATGTCCATTCCAGTTTCAAACTCAGGGTGATTTACAGTCTGGTTTTGAAGGTGCTTAGCATAGGCCTGAGCAAAGTCTGTAAGCTGGCAGTGAGCACTTTGAGCCCTACAGCTCTGCAAAGCAGTAAAGGAGAGAGGTATAAAGTGTATTTTTTTCTGAGGAACAGAAGTAAATGGTGGAATGAAATACTTCTATTGATTAATATTTCACTTTGAAATGGATTAGGAAGGAACTGTGAATTATGTATTTTGATTCAATCTACTGCTGCTTAAAATATAATCTTGGTGGAGTTTGCAGTTAGCACTGTGCATTCTAATTTTGTCTTTTTAGTTTTCCAGAACCCAAATTTAATTGTATCCAGTACACTGAACTGTATTCGTGTGTGTTTTTGCACGCACCCTTAAGTGTTTAACCATCTTTGTAGTGTTATTTGTATATTTGATTTCACTTAAGTTTCTCAGGCTGCTTTAAACTTTCAGCGAGGTGCCACGCTCCCCTCCAACCCCGCAACCAAATGAGTGCAGGTGCGCACTTCAATGACGGCCAGGCAACACCTGCAGCATTCCTTCCCTTGGAGTCTGCGGATGAAGTTTTTTGTTTGTTGAAAGCCTGAAAGTAGGAGATGGTGGAGCAGAGCTCTCAAGCATTTTAGGCAGGAGCGAGGATGGGGAATCGGCTGTTGGTGGTGGAGGTGGCTCCACACTCCGTCCTGGCCATGCTGAATTCACCGCCCGGCAGGGCTGGGTGCGTCAGTAGTGAGCGGATCTGCCTCCGAAAGCTCACCAGCTCAGACAGGCAAAGCCTGGAGGAAATAGTATTATCTCTATTTTACTAAAGCTGAAGGAGATTAACTGTATACAAGAAGTCTGAAGCAGAACTGACGATCAAATCTAGATGTCCTGGTTCATTTATTCAGATCCTCTAGAAAAATTATCCTCTGATAAAGCAGAAGAGTGGAGTTGTTCATCCCACTGGCAACACGACAGCATCTTTCCTTTGGAAGAACTGTGTGTTATCCTCAGTGATCGATAAGGACAGTATAAAACCTTTCTGGTTTAAAATATACTTAAGTGAATCACTGAAGTTCCTTGGTTTAGAAAGTTACTGCCAGAGACCTTGCGTTCAATCACTGTCAGCAGAAAATGGATGGAAGTTGTAACTCAGTGGCAGGTGTAATCACCAGTGGCTAGATCTCCTTTCTTGGAAGCATTTAAATCTTGCATATCTTTTCTTTTTACATTAGTATCAATTGCTTTCCCAAATTCCTAGGGTGTGCAGGTGCAGAACCAGCCATTGTTTTGTCTGTCTTATTCAAAGGTTTAGTGGTACTTTCGTTGATGTATAATTGATTTAATAATATATGCACTTTAATTTTAAGTGGGCAAAATTGCTATTTTTCCCTTGCATGATTTTCATTAGACAAATACAAATAGTTGGTAGCATAAGCAACCCACGGAAACACCTATTTTCCCCATCTGCAACCTTACAAGAGTAAACATGGAAATGGATGTGTTTCTGGCTGATTACAATCTCTACAATTCACTGCTAAATGCACACACTCATTAAAAGAAAATTGTTGTTAGTCCACAAGCTATGCAGCAGATGAGAAATTAAGCAAGACTGAGGTGAAAGGACTGAACAAGCAGTACACAAAATGAAGATGGGCAGTTGCTTTGTGATTAGAACCAGTTGCATAGAGTGGAGATCTGTTGATTCATAAATCTTGACAAATGTGCTTATGGTTCCAGTGTAATTAGAAGGCTCTAAATTGAAAAGAGCTGGTGACTGAATGCTGAGGAACATCTTGAATGTTCAAGCTGAGGAAACTTCAGACAGTTGGAATTTTGCTTTTAAGTTAAAAAAGAAATAGTAAATAGTTTGTTTTAATAAGGATCATAAGAAAATGGACACAGACTGAAATCTGAAAAGAATCCTGGAAGACTATAAAATTCATCTGATTTTACTTAGTTTCTAATTTTGCAGCCCGGAATTTTCCAGCATGTTTCCAGAGCCTCTTTTTTTAGTAATCCAATTTTCAAATGTGATGAACATCCTGCAGCTCCTATTGGCTTTGCTGAGGGCCACCATTGTGAAAACTAAAATGTTTTGTTAGAGATAGGAAGAGATCTAAACAGGAGAGAACAGAGAGGCAGTGATCTGCTGTGAAAAGGCTGTGGTGCATAAGAAATATTGTACTTATTTGTGGGGGGGCAGGTAAGACAGCAATTTGATTTGAATAAGGAACGCTGATATTTTGCTGTGTGGAACCAGAAAGCCCTTTGAAGGACCTGGTAGAGCATGTGACATTTCAAAGCTTAGTCCTGCAAAGGGCCAGGAAGGGGCTTGGGGTTTGACATCCGTGAGCTGTAGAAGAATCACTTATAAAAGCGGAAGTACTTTTCACTTCATACTTTGGCACATAACATCCTCCTTGCTGGCACTAATGATGTGGAGACATTTTTCTATCAGATGGTTTCTGACAGTTCAATTGCCAAAATACTCAAGTGGCAGAATGCAACTGCAATTACTAACAGTGTGCTTGCCCCAGAGTCTGTAAATTCTCTCATGAAAGCCTAAAAAGCCCATTCACTTTGTCTAGAAATAGCAGCAATAACCATGGTAATAAGTTCTTCTCTTTGTTGCTGTGGTTCAATTCTTTTCATGGGTAGGCTGCAAAAAAGCCATTTGATTTTTCTGTAGCTGCCTCTATTGTAAGGAGCTGTTTCTGTTCACCAGGAACAACAGCGCTACTGAAAGCCCTGCAGTAGCCTGGTTTCCAGAGGCTGAGCGGGAATTTAGATCCCACTTCAGGCAAGGTTGAACCCAGTTTTGTGTTTGGGCTGTGGTCTGGAGGAGGTGATGTGCCCCGAAGGAGGGTGCTGAGGAGGGTGGCATGCTGCCCTGGGAGCAGCATGGCCAGGAGGAGGGGATACTTGCTAGGGATTCAGGTTCTGCCAAAGTCACCAAGTGATTTGGAGCACATCACGTTGCTCCTCTGTGACTGCTTACCAACCTAAAGTGCACCTGATGACTTTTACCATTCTAGTGGTGGCTGTCTGTCCACATACACGTCTGTTTGTGTTGCTCGTGCGCGCTCAGAGGTATTCCTTCATTATTCTCTTGAGCTCTGGTACAATCCATCCGGAGAATGGATTTGGAAATTCTTTCCATCCAGTTTAATGTGGCTGAATACGCTGTGATCCTGCAAATTGCTCCTGGGCAGATTTCTGCAGGGAGCACTACTGACAATAATAGGGTCTATTAAGATATAAGATATGTCCATAAAGAGTATCATGAAGGACTGGGATACAGGAGACGAGTACGAAGTAATGTAAGGCAGCTTCTCTGTGTCAGCTTGCTCACATATCTAAGGGTTTGTGGCGTTGCGGCTCTAAATCTAGTTCTTAGAGACTGCTGTTGAGTCACATGGACAGCCAGCTTTGATGCTTGTTAGAAGCAAGAAGCATGAATATAGACTTACTCTCCCTGTTATTAAAGATTATTTTATCCTATAAGATTGTTGTCATGGTATGATCCTTGAACAATTTACAAATGTAGCTTCAGAATATAAATGTCTTTGCCTCTGTAAGCTGTCCGAATCATAAGCATTGAAGTTTTCAGCAGCTATTTATCACAGCACTTTGAATGATACAAGCTTTTGTTTATTTAGCTTGAATTTCTAGGACATTCCAGGAGATAAATACGGGAAATGGCTGTCATTGAACAAACTCAGAATTTATTTTAAAAAACTTCCTAGTTTTCAGTGTTGTGAAGTGTCTCAAGAACTTTGTGGGGAAAAAGGTGGAAAAAAAACCCCATGACAAACAATGCTTACTTTGCAATTAATATTGTATTAGAGGTTACCTCTGTGCTAGTGTTTTGGGCACCGAGGCCAGCTGGTACAGAATAAGCCCCATCCGTACCATTAGAAGTCTCTTAACCTACAAAACATTCCCACAGGACTGGAAACAGTGCCAGCTCTCAAACTGTGCCTGGGATGGCATGGGAAAATGATCGTTGGCACAGGCCAAAATTGTGCCAGGGACCCTTCTAACAGCTTAGATAGTATAGACAGTCATGGCCCAGGGCACGGGAGCATCCCTGGGCACGGCTGCGCTGTAAGTTTGAGCACAGCTGGAGTCGCAGGTACAGCTGTTAAATTAACTTTCCAGTGCTTTTAAGGCAGCGTATAAATAGGGTTGCTTTGTTGCAGAGGGTGTCCCGGAATGACATTGCTGCTTTTGCTGAAAGGAAGATTTCATGTCACGCTTTGAAGAATATTAGTGTTGGGGTTTTTTTCTATGTAACTTTAAAACCTACCAGCAGCAGGCTCAGATGCAAGTATCCTCTAACATCAAGCTCCAGCTCTTCACAACAGTGAAAATTATTAAATCGACAGGGAGATATTTCTGTAAGCCTTGAGTTTATTTAGTAAACAGTTATTACCCATAGATCACTGTGCAACAACAGTGTTCTTTGCCAGTTAAACTGCTCCTGTTGTGTGATCTCTGGTCTTATTTTCTCCTTCACACCCTTCACCCTTTCCACTCTACCAGTACTTACATCCCAGCCTCGATTCTTTTCACATGGGAGCGCCTGGGTAAGGAGACCCAGGAAAGGTTTGGAGATTTTTTTAAGGCAAGATGTTGGCATGGTTGTTAGAGATGTCTCTGCACTCGCTATGTAAATGACTTGATGTTTCATGAATGCAAAGTAAATCAGTTCTCTCAAGTTGCTGGGGTTTAATCATTTTTGATTCTTGGTTAGCATATTTCATAACCAAAGCCTGAATTTTTTATTCTGCATTTGTCAATGATGCAACAATCACCTCATTATGTAGGATGAAGAATTATGCGTGTGGAATTTGGGCTGAGCTATAAGCTTCTAGGAGAGCAAGAAGCTATTAAGACATCCTGAGACCGTACATAATACAGTGTCTTATATGGGGCTCTCTGACAGAGCCATGTTAATTTATCTCTGTTCTAGCAGATGGCAGCTCTGCTCTTCCCATCCTGGGCTTCTCCAAAGCAGCGGAATATTGTTTATTTTTCAAGTATACCAAGTAATAGTTTTTTCTAAGTCTTCCTAGACAGGGTCTCCCAGACTTTGTTGTTACAGTTTAATCTAATTTGAATTGACAATTGGTACCAAGTATCAAAAACTGTTGTGTCTTATAGCAAAACCCAAGGGTGAAGCTAAGTGGAAACAATTTAAAATGAGTCCTATCATAGTCCAATGACTTGGAATGTGACTTTAATCTTGGTTTACCGGGTTTCTTTGCCTTTTTCCAGGTTGCAGAAGAGCAATTCTTTCAGCAGTAGATCTTCTGGGTGATGCATCTGTCATATTAAAGCCTTTGCATTTTCTGGGGTGTACTGTGATTTGCTTCTTTTACAAATTTTCATCACGTGACAGGTATGTGATGAAAATCTTGGATTTGAGATCCAGAAAAGTCAACTGTTGAACAAAACCCTGCCGATAAGTTCAGCTTGGAAGATCATTCTATTAATTCACAGCCTGTGATTCTTTTCTGAAATGAACATCTAAACAAACCTAATTATTAAATGCAGACTGAAGATCCCTGTTGGCTTGTGTAAGGTGAAATTTTTACTAGGGAAGGGGAAAAGTAACTTTCCATTACTGACCAAGAATGCCTATGTGATCCTCCACATCTTTATTTCACCCATTCTGCAATTCAAAAAGTTGTATTCAGAAGGTAGAATTTGTGGAGATTAGTACATTTGAGTTCCTTATTCCAAGTGGCTTTAGCAGTATTTAAGTCAGCTTCACAGTAAGTTTATGTGTATTAAAACAAAAAATTAAAAGATTTTTAGATAATGACTCTAATGAAAAAGTATTGCCAAGAAGCTATCAAAGAGATCAAATGTACTTAGAAGCGCCATGAAAAGAATATTAAATAGAATGCCAGTGGATGTGTAATGGTGGCCTAGATTCAAATCTGCGGTACTTTTGCCTAGTGTTAATGGATGCCATTGCAGTAAAATTTTTATAGTCTAACTTTAACCTGCTTACCGAGAAATTAGAAAGTATATTTTACCTTTTGTTTTGGAAAAACAGTAGTTCTCCTCTTGCAGCTGGTAGTGAGTTAGAATGACAACCAAAGCATTCCTGGCCATGCTTCAGCAGGACAAAGCCCCTTACCTACAATAAAGTGAATGAAATGTGGGAAACCGAGGGTTTGCAATCCAGAAGGTGACAGTTTGCATTACAGAAAAAAAAAAATTGGTGCAAGTTTTATTGAAGGTTGTTACAAGTAAAAAACTCCTTGAGGCGGTAGGCTATGAATCAATATCTTCAAAGAGTTTGGATCTGTCTTGGCCTGCTGTTACTTTGAGAAGTGGCCGAATTTGTTCTAGCAAAGGAGAGGGGACGGATGGCTTTTCTTTAAAAATGCCATGCATTTCTGCTCTTTTATGTTCAGATAATGTAGAGTCACACAATCAATTAGGTTAACGGCAGTATAGCAATGCTGGTGTATTAAATGTGACTTCTTGAGAACTCTTACAAGTTTTCGGGTGACAAAAGCAAGCAGCTGAACTGCCTAGAACTTCACATCTGTGTGGTAAGAAAGATAAAGGGGCAGAAATACTCACTTTACAATAGCAATGAACGTCTCTGGCTGTATTTTTCTGCATGGTGCCATTGTCCCCTCTTAATTGTAGAGGCAGATGGAGAGTGATTCCTTCCTAGTTATGTAGAGGGGAAAAATGACAATTTTCATGCCTGTTTTGGGAGTATTTTGGTATGCTCCCCTTAGAAAGATGAATTTTCTAGATTTTCACTTTGCCACTCATTTCTTTTATTTAGTTAGCTATCTAGCCAAGCAAAACCTGTGGTTGTGTGAAGAAAAAGAAGATGTAACCTGTACCGTAATTCATTCCCTTCCCTTACCAGACATAGTGTGCCGGTGCCGCTCTGAACATTTTCCCAGTTAGATGCAGACTGAACCTGGTAACAACGTGGCCGGGTTGGATTCCCGTCCCAGGCAGACAGCTCTGTTTGGCCTCGAGACCCCTGGGTTTGTATGGCTTTCAATCATGAGAAATGCTAAATTGACAGTTACTTTCAAGTTCATGCCATAGCACCAATTCCCTGCTGCTCTACGCTGTGTGGTTTCATAGCTGCCCTTTGTATTCAATTTCTTCCAAATGAGCTTCATTTGTTGACAGATTTTGAGATTTTCATGGTTGCCCTGTGCATTTCAATGCACAGTCCTAGCCTTTGGTCTTGAAATAATTTATAGCATAATGAATCCTTACAGTGCTGTGTGATAAAACCACACTGAGAGGATGGAATCTAAATGGAAGAATGTGTTCACAAAATGTTTTAGAACTGATCTGTGCCCCCAACAGTTCCTAACGGAGTGCTCTCTATGACCACTGGTAGCCCTGCTGCTCTCTGCAGTGCCTCTTCCAAGGCCAAGAGTGTAAGAGCGCTTGGGTCAGGCAATCGAATGGCCCCACGTGGGCTGTTTGCTCCTCCTCTTCTGTCTGCATGCATTCCACATGTCCTTCTGAATCAAAAATGTTCATATAGAAAATGCATCCTCATAAATGCATTCCTTCCTAATAAAATAAAATGCTTCCTATAAATAATGGGTTTCACTGCCCTACATAGAATAATACGTTGCATTAATGTATGTTACAGATATGACTGCAGAACAGGTTATAACCACAGTATATGTTAAGATATACATGCATATATATTAAAAAAAAAAAAAAGCTTAACATAGAATCATAGAATCACTTTGGTTGGAAAAGACCTTTAAGATCATCAAGTCCAACCGTTAACCTAGCACTGCCATCCCACCACTAAACCATGTCCCTAAGCACCTCATCTATCCTTCTTTTAGAAACCTCCAGGGATGGGGACTCGACCACCTCCCTGGGCAGCCCATTCCAGAGCCTGACAACCCTTTCTGTGAAGAAGTTTTTCCTAATGTCTAGCCTAAACCTGCCCTGGTGCAGCTTCAAGCCATTCCCCCTCGTCCTATCATCTGTTACCAGGGAGAGAGGCCGACCCCCACCTCACTACAGCCTCCTTCAGGCAGTTGTAGAGGCATCAGGTCTCCCCTCAGCCTCCTCTTCTCCAGACTAAACACCCCCAGTTCCCTCAGCCATCCCTCGTAAGCCTTGTGTTCCAGACCCCTCACCAGCTTGGTTGCTCTCCTCTGGACATGTTCCATATAGAGTTGTTATGAGGGGGTTTGATCAATGAAGGAACAGATGTGACTTGAATCCTACAATGTGAAAAACGTTTCAAACTCGTGTTAGTAATTTTCTGCATCTTTTTATTAGTGGCATTTTTGCTGCAGCTAATAAGGAAATCAAGATGTTCTCAGACCTTGAATAAGTTACAATGAAAAGGATATCATCTTTTCAGCCATTTTAACCACCTGCTCCAGTGTTAAGACTGGAAAACATTCTCCTTTTGTGCCTTAGCCAGTTTGTATGGTCTGCTGGTTTGTGTTGCTACAGCAGATTGCTTTCCCTTCATTGTTTCATTAGATGGTTCTACTTTGAATTGCCTTTAATTTCAGTGATGCTATTCAGCACGAAAGCTATAATCCAGGAATCGTGCTTTCTTCATAGCAGAACTGATGGGAAATAATTTTGTTCTGCACTTTACATATGGTAATAACAGTAACTCTTGACATTTGCTCTTCTTTGTGGTTATTTTAGGTTCTGTACAGCAAAGCAAACAGGCTATCTGGTCTGGTGCTGGCCTGTAATGGAACAATTCAACTGTTTCTGCTCAGTCACATGAGGATGCACAGCAGTGGTTATTTGGGTTTCTCAATATCCCTGTTATTCCTGAAATGTCTGATTATGTTTTGGAGAAGTTAGAACAAATACAAAGCTGTCCCCAAAATAAGTTTGTATCCTCCAGTAGAAGAAAAAGGTGTGACTGTGTTCATGTAGCATGCATATATCTGTGTATTTGTATTGTGGATATTGTTACCGGTATCATATGAGGCTCAGGGTGCTTGGTACTGCATGAATGGTGTTGGAAGGTGGCTGGTAGCTCACTGAACTTCTCGTCTGAGCAGAGGGGAGGGTTTGGTAAAGAAAAGAAAGGCACAATAAGTTGAAAAGTGGGATAACATAATTTGGGGTATTTGAAAGGTATCTAGGCTATTTTAGACAAAAAAGAAGAGAAGGGAAAAAAGAAAAAAAAGTGGGGGGAGGGGAAGTAGTTAAAGAAGTGTCCTTTCCATTTAAAGATTGTCTGTCCTCATCATCAAGTACTTGTATCTCTCTCTCACCTTCTGTCATTTACTTCTGTGGTCACTGGGTACTTAAACAGCAAGAACTATTTTTTCTGAGTTGTGGACTGTTTTATCACTCATTAGCAAGAGGAACATGACATTTGAAGCATGCCAGTAAAAGGAGACTTCGTGGTCCCGGAAGGTTCCGTAAGAATAGCAATCAGTCGCTTGGTAGTCTGGAGCTTTCTAAAAATCAGCAGGCTAAAGGGCAAGCTTGAACTGCTGAAGGACCTCATGTAGTTAAGGAGTTTATCCATTAGCTTTTCTTGCCACTCTGCTGTCTAAACTGCACATACTGAATGAAAAGAACCTTCTCTTCCTATAACCCCATCCATTCAGTTTTATATTTCTGAAATATTTTCTCAATGAAATTATGGAAGTGATGACAAGCCATGCTGTTTTAATCTTTCCTCTCTTCAGTTCCCCCACAACATTGTGACACATACCATATTTGAAGTATGACTACAAAAATGTTTCCTGTGATATTTAATTGAGAATCCATTGTGAAATCAGGAATTTGCTTAATATCAAGCCTGCTGCTTTGGTTAGGTGAAGGACTTGGAAGAAGGCGGCGTTGGGTCAGGTTTTCATTTTCAGAGCACGTAATACCCAGAATGTCATTTAACGGGAGCTGAAGGCATGGCAGTGAGTTCATTTGCACAGAACTATTTCAGTCATTTCTAATGATTTGCCAGGAAGGAAAAACCAAGGTGGAGTTGGCAAGCGTTATAAGAGTTTTAAGCTGTAAAATGCAAAAGAGGAGAAAATCCATTGTGAGGAATTACGAGGAAAAAGTTGTGGAAGACGCCATCCAGAGATGTGCGATTTCCTTCCGCTGACAACCACAGCAGGCTGCTGTCTTTAACGCAGGCAGCTTACGCTGTTGCTCTCATTCTCCTCCAGCTTATGCAGACATAGACTCCTTTGACATTAATAAGTTCCTGGAATAGTTGATAGAAGAACTGAACTGAAACCTGTCAGGTATCTTTTCCTGGCTTCCCCTTGAACACCCGTAGTCCCCTCACCCATTTTACGTTCTTTAATGAGGGGACAAAACATGATCCTAAATGAATGAGTTAATGGTTTTGTGTATGTTTGCATGTGTGCATTGAACAGTCTCAGGTTAGTTCTGTGTTATTGTCCAAGTCAAGTCAACTTTCTTCTGGTATTAGCAATTCTTTCTGTTGGATGGGCTGTATTGCTTGCAGTATTGAACGGGTTTTTCTTAAAGCAATCAGGCCAAAGTAAAAGGTGAATTCTTACTGAAACAGGTTGTTGAAAGGGTGGAGTAGCATTCAAAAGCTCCTATCGCATGTATGCGATTGGGCACAGAGAGAATGCCTAATCCATTTGTCTTCTCTTCACAGGAAGATCAAAACAATTTGTTATGTTGCTTATGGAAAACGAAATATTTCAGAAAATAATTATATGTCTGTATATACACATATATAGCAAAAAAAGTCAGTTAGATGGGTTGAGGGAAGTGTACAGTTTGTTTAGCTTGCATTAATTTTGCCCATGTAGTAAAGCTAGTGAGAGTAACGGGCCTGTGCTTTGCATGCTGCAGTGGTGCTCTGCTTCATGTACTTCTATAAAAAGTATTCAAGCACCGAATTATTCATGGCTGCTGGACAGTAAATCTGCTCAAATCCCTTCAAAATTAAACCTGCTGGTCAAAATACCAGTGTCTTAACCAGATCAGTGACTTTCAAAACTGAATACAAGTACTTCCTTTTGCTTTGGCATGGATGTATTTATGTTTAATGTAGCATACTTGTAGTAACTTAAAAGCAACTGCTTTTTTATTGGGGGAACAACATGACTTTCCTTAGAAACAGATTTAAACACGATATTTCATAGATAAGCAATGACACTTGGCAATATTGTTTGACATGCAATACTCATTTTTGTCCAGAGGATTCTGTATCTTTCTTTCTTTCTACTCTTCTTTTCCCCTCCCTTTCTACTCTGCATCTGCCACTGAGGTGTGCATATAAGCAGCTCTTTTGTGTTCTGTATTTCTCAATTAAGTTCTCCTGCAAAATCGCTTTGCTACTTTGCCTGGAAAGATAAAGGCTTTCTCTGGCAGGAAATCTTAATTCAAATTATAAGATGCATATTTCTCGCTTCCTTTTCAATAACGTCTAATTCGTTTTCCTTCATGTTAATGAGTTCCTTAGATCTACCTTTTGATGGAAAATCAGGATGTAAAGAAAGAAATGCTGTTATAAGAACACTGCAGTAATTGTAGCCCTTGTGTCCTGAACTTGATTCTCCCCTTCACGTTTTGACCCTGTGGCAATAGGTCAATAGGGTATTTGCATTTTGACAAATTTCTACTCTATTTTCATTTGGTGCAAATAAATTGTCATAGCCATGAATGCTTTGCGTAAATAGCTTATCGTTTCATTAAACTCTGATTTATAGCTGTCACACTGGAGTGTTTGTGTTCTTCAGCCCTTCTGTTCAGTAGACACTAATCTGCTAGACAGTATGATTTGATCATTTATCAGATGTGTTTTGCTCTCGGTTTACCTCAGACAGCTTAACTGCATTCTCAGTTGTATCTTGGCTGCTAATTCCATTCTTTTTTGTCTTTTTCTTTTTTTTTTTCAATTTTAGATATATGTTTTTGAGTGGCTTTATTTTTTGATTATAGCAAGTGGCATTGCATGTATACAGGTATTGATCATTATTTGTAGGGGCTTAGGTATGAATGTCCTATGTCATCCAACAAGCAAACGATTGTGAAGTATGGTAGGAGAACTTTTGTATATGAGCGTGATGGTGACCTAGAGTTTTAAGCTTGCGTGAGATGGGCAGAAGGACAGCATGGGGTTTTCCAGAGGAGCTGCTGGCCATGGAAGGAAAGGCTCAGGGCTCTGCTCTGCCCAGGTGAAGTGCTGGTGTCTTGGGGGTGGCTGGTTCTGGCACAGACCATTGCAAACCCCAAGCAACCTCCCACCCTCATACACTGGAGCTGTGAGGAGCCTCAGATCCCATCCACTTGCCTCCTGTTGGGTTCGAGTGGAGTGGTGGTGATGATTAGCACCTACTTCACACTCTTCTGTGGCTTATTGGAGTGGTTGCCTCAAACTTTTAATACCTTCAAAACCCCTTCTTACCTTTTAAGTCTCTCTAACTCCACACCGTGAATATGTTGGAGAATGGTCTATCGGTTGGAGGAGGCTGTGGCCCCTTGGCTTTAGGGGATGCGCTAGCTTTCAGACAGTGAGTGTTCCTGCCCAGGGTGGATCATCCTCACGGTGACACAGTGTGTGTGCACAGTGCTGTCTTCATTTTGCCCTGACCTTCAGTGAATCTAGGCTTGCAACACAAACACCTTGATGATGAGTGTTTTCATATTCTGAGCACTGCTTAAGTGGGCATAAAATTAATCCACTTGATTGAATTTGGAGCTGCTAAAGTAGAATTATGCATTTTGGGGATTTTGCAGACTAGTGAAAACAAACAAACCAAAAGAACCCTAAAGAGAAAAACTTGTGAGGGAGTTGTTGCTTAGATGCACGCAAGCTTGACCTTAAAGTAGTCATGACATGGACTATTGGAACATGCATAAGGGAACAGCAAAGGATCTTTTATATTGTCATCACTGTGTTTGCAGTTACCCCGGGAGTCCGCAAGAGCCAGGTCAAACCTGAGACATTTGCTTCACTTTCTCAATGGGTGCAGAATGCCATAGAGGCATATATGTCTTAATGCAGCTATTTTTCCTTTTGCATTAAAACTAATTAAAAAGGACATGTCTTGATAAGCCATGCAAACTCTTTGTTTCTATGTTTCAGGCAACTTAAAATTCTCCCCCTGAAATAGAAATGCTTTTTGTCAGTATAGCTTGACTGTCATATTGTTTCAAAATGAGAAACCAACGTACTAATTGATAGTTCTCTCTCTTGATTTTTGTTAATTATTTTAAGCTTCTAACACTGTGTATGAAGCTGAAAAAGCCCCCAAAACCAAACCAAATCAGTTCCATTTCTTCAAAGAAAGGGAGAATAAACCTTTCAGTTCTTTTCCCTTTTTTGGACCTGGAAAGGTCAGTATTGATATGGAGGGATGAAACTGCAAAAGAATTAAACCACGTAGCACTACGCGTAAGCGCTGTCTTTTTCAATCCCTATTGATACTTTTTGAAACCGCTCTGAACTGGTCAGGCCATGCATTGTGTTTGTTTTAATTAAAAATCAGCACACTAAGCTCCCTTTGATTTTTCCCTAGGAAGGCAGAAAACCCACTAATGTCACTGTGCACTGTTCACCATTTGAGATTTTCTCTTTATCTCCACCTCCTCCTGGGACACATGCACCTTTTTCTTCTAGATGCTGAATTCACCAGCTATTAGGATGCGGATGAGTTAAAGGAGAGAAAAGGCAGGCTCCCGCCGCCTGCGCCTTCACACTGACATCAGAACATGCTGTAGGTGATAACGGTGTCTTGTAATGAGCTTTAAAAACAGTGGTGTAGCCTTGCACACTATTCTAAGCAGGAGGCATTTAAAAACTTTTTAGCGAATGACATAAAAGGAAATTTGAGGAAAAGGTTGTGTATTTGAACACTGGAAATGCAGGGAGTCTGCAAAAGGTTGATGTCTGTGGTCCTCGTGCTACTTGGAGAAACAATAACAGCTAAATGAGATATAATTCACTGCTCTGAGGTGGCACGTTAAGCACATGAGCAAAAGAAAGCTCCAAGTCCTTTCTCTTTAAACTGCAGATAGAACACATTAATATTCATTTTGTTCTGTGCCATCGTCTCATGTTGATGATAATTAAGACAATAGAAGATAAAATTTTGTACTGTATAAAATTGCATTCAAGCCTTAACAAATAAGAGATTATTCTGTCCAGTAAACAAAACATAATCATCCTGGCACCCTTACGGAGGAGAGCCTAAAATAGAAACTCAACTCTTTATAGGTCGTGTAAAATGTCATCATCTCTTTCATTATCTGTACTGTTTGGATGAAAAAGAACTGATTAATTTAAAAGAACCTTGGCTTATTTGCTAACAAGGTTATTTTCCCATTGATTGCTAGGAAGTCTAGTTCCTTTGGAAGGGGTTGCAAATTATGAGTAAATCAATTGTCAGCCTGTGTAGACACAGCTGCTGTTGATGTGCTGGCAGTGTAGGCTTGTGTGCGCGTGGTGCTTACGTAGCAGCTTTGGGCGGACCTTCTTCCAATGCAACTCCTGGGTCTGGGCAGAGGTGGAAAGGTGGCAACACGGGAGCATCGTATCACAAAAAGGCCAGTCTCCTGAGCTTCTTTTAAAAGCTTAACTATCAAACAGGCTGTGTCTTAAAGGAAAGACTAAAACCAAAGATATTTAAAATTAGACCAATGACTGGCACAAAACTGCAGATAGTTGTACAGTTTCTTTATGGAGGAGGCTTGGGATTTGGGGTTCCCTGGGGTTCCCTGGGTGAACTGTTCGTCTGTGGTTCCCGGATGCCTGTTGTGCGTTATGCTCAAAACTGATTTTATTCCAAAAGCCCTGTGTTCCAAAGTTCTTCCTTTGTTCATCTACTGCGGTTTAGGCTCTAAAAGTGGGACTGTGTTCAAGTGGGAACAGTGCATTATTCTGGATTGCTCTTGTGATAAATCGCTATTCATTTTGCATGCTATTTGTCTGACACCTTTTCTCGCCAAGCTGGGAGGTCCTGACCCAAAGTCCTTTTGAGTCAGCAGAAAAACTCCCAATGACTTAATGAGTGGAGGTAGAGCTTTCCCAAGTCCCGGAGTAACGTAGGAGCAGAAACCGCGGTGACATTCACTCAGCAGAAATACGAGGCCAATACTGTGCTTCCTTGCATCTCTTGCTAGGTCATTTTAGACCTCTCCACAATATTTTTCCCCACCAGTTGTAGATGGAATACAAGGGGCCCCAGCATGCCTCTGTTGCTTATAAAGTCTTTCTACTTTGCAGGACTTCTGGAGATTTGACTGTGCACTCCCAAAAGCGAGAGAAGCATAAAATGAATTTGAGGCTAAGCTGATTAGAGCTTTCCATTTCAGAATCAGTGTGAGAAACCTCCATCCAAATGCATTTGATTAAGTGGGGCTGAAAAATGTTTGTTAACAAACCAACTGAGAAAGTACAAGGAGAGCTTTCCAAAATAATAAGAATAAAAAGTTAAGGAGGAAGAATTAGTATTTAAACACTTAATGCTGATTTTTATTGCTTTCTATTGCATATCTTGTTGTCTTTAGCTGGGTCATCAGAGTGCTTATCAAAATAATTTAAAAAATAAAGTGGCTATTGGTTTTAATGGCAATGACAGTAAAGCTGATGCTTGAGCATGCAGATTTCCTGGCGGAATTGCAAATTGATTAGAGCCATGTGAGTCTGGAGAGCTGACACTTACCGGGCAAAAATGGGCACAAAGCGTGGTCAGGTCTACTTGCATCCTGCAAAATGGGAAAAATCCCATGAAGCCAAAGCCCAGCAGCAAAGCCTGATTAAACATTTCATCTCTGTTTTTCCTGTTAATCTTTCACAAAAGCCATTCATTGTGGCTATACGAGAAAGCCACCAAGGCTGCTGCTGGAAACAGTAACGTAATGGGAATGAAACCAGTGTTTCTTTCCACTTTTCTGGGAAACAGTTATTTTGACCATTTCTGGTTGTGTATTTTCCAGTTAATTGTTTTTCATGTGAGATGCCTGCAGCTAAGCGGATGTGCTCACACAGCAAAGGCCTCACTTGGGCCTAACTGAGCAGCCAAAAAATCCTGTATTTCCTTTTCTACCAAACCAGAATATGTGAAACTCCATTCTGGAGGTGCCAATTTTTTGGTGGTTTCAGAACGGAACTGGTGCTTTGGCTCCCTTTTTGTTTGCTTTGTGAAGATCTAACCTGGGTATCAGTAGCCTTTCATAAGCCACCGCTTTTGGATTAGCGTGCTAATTTTTATTCCTGCAGTATGTGTTTTCTAAGGATTGTAAGAAGGAGAGAGATACTGAGGCATGTGGACAGAAGGGCTTGACTGGACCAAGCTTGGAAACTTATGAACCGGTGGCCAGGATCAGGGTAGCCTGGTGAGCCAAGGTGCAATCTGAAAAGGTGCCATCAGAGCTATGTCTGGATTCTGCAGAAATGACATGTTCCTGCAGAATGTCTTCATTTTGACAAATGCCATTTTGAGATCAAAAGCATTCCATGGGAAATCTCTAACCCACCATACATTTGATTCTAGCTTTCCTCTCTTCATTTCGGTATTCTATTTTTCACCAAAAGAAACCATGTCCTTTTGATTCTGTTGCAGAACTGCTCTGCTTTACATCTAAAGGAGCCATTTGTAGGCTGTTTCTTTGTAATTAAAATTCTTATCCCCCAAAATGTGTTTTCCATTAAAAATTCCTGCCCTGCACTAATAAATCTAAATCTTGTAGCTATTGTCTCTGGAAATATGTATTTTGCTATATGCCACATATAAACATTTATTTCCTGTTTGAGAAAATGTAGCTTTTACCATCTGTAATATTCATATTTGTTTCTTAGGGGGGGAAAGTCAGGGTGACAGAAACATGATACAGGCACTCCTAAACATATTAAGAAAATAAGACTTTGTGACCAAGGCAAAAAAACCCGTTTGTTACAGACCCTAGTAAGCTTTTTCATGTACATTATATTCTTTTTTTTTATTGCCAAACTTGCTTTATATGAGGTATTAAATTTATGTTGGAGACCAAAGCTATTCAAGTCCATTTGGGCTTTGTTTTTGAATGCGAATTTTTCGATATTTTAGCTGCTGTCATTGGCCTGTAACATGGCAGCTACAGAAGAGAAGGGCTGTTCTACATGGAAGAGACAGTCCCAATAATAAAAGCATTTTTGTTTTACATGTGTGGAATAGCTAAGAGCAACATTGCCCTCATCCACTTTACTTTAGCTGACAATTTGAGTTTTGTCAATAAGGTATGGTAGTACTTTATTAAAACTCATAACAAACTGGCCTGCTGTAGTTCTTGCTTGCTCCACCCAACTCATTTATTCTGTCAGTGCTTTAAAATCTTATTTTAGAATTTCATTTCCATTTCCTCCACAAAAGGGAGGCCCACAATGCTGTGGATTGAATTGCTTTTACAACGGAATTGGCACGTTAACGCTTTCCTTTTATCAGTGAGGTTTTCTGAACTTGCGTAGGTCCTTGGTCAACTGAGCATTTGAAAAGATTTAGCTCATTGCATCATTTTGCTCTGAACTCTTTTAAATTGCTGTTGGATCTCCCATTATTCCAGATCCTTTACCTGCCTGTTCAGCACTGTCTTTCTAAATTAGATTTCCAAGTAATAGAGCGGGACATTATAGAACCAGTTTGAATCAATTCCACTTTAAACTTAAACATATTTTTTCAAGAAAAACATTCAATCTTGATGTAACATTTCCCAGGGATGAAGAAATACCCTCCAACCATCAGAAAACTGTTCCAATGGTAGACTAAAAATAAAACAAAAATACTTGCAGTTAGAATAATTAACCAGAGCTAGTCCAGTTTCTTAGATCTTGTCTTCCCTTTGTCTACAATATGAAATTAAAAAAAGCTGCAGTCACTTTCCCTATAAGCCAGGTTGGTTGTTTAACCAGTGGGACCTTCTTACTCAATTTTTGTGGCTTCTTGTGCCTCTTGTAAAGTGTGCTTCAACAGCTCCCAA
This sequence comes from Gorsachius magnificus, assembly GCA_034008185.1. NCBI lineage: Eukaryota > Metazoa > Chordata > Aves > Pelecaniformes > Ardeidae > Gorsachius > Gorsachius magnificus. The sequence goes on from CM067090.1 coordinate 7,689,159, forward strand.
CTGTTACACACATTTTTCTGTTTAAATGTTTGTTTGTTTGTTTGTTTTTTTCCCCCAACAGATTTAGCTCATAATTATTTTCAGCTTTGAGAGCCTCCTTTTCTAAATCACAAAGTGTTGTTGCCTGTGTGCTTCCTTTATGGACTCTATGTTAGTGGTTTGGTGTCTCTTCTGTAGGTCCATAAATGTGCAATTACGTATTAAAAAGAAAAAAACCAAACAAACAAACAAAAAAAAACCACAGAAAAGTGCAGCTCCACCTCAGGTTAAGCTTAGTTGTGTGCTCTTTGAAAATAACGTAGTAGGAGCAGGACCTTTACTTGCTACTGCGAGACCACAGCAAGTCTTGTTTCTGGTTTTGTTTCTTGGCAGATCTTGTTTCTGGGAAGTTGCTAGAGCAGGTTGGAAAATCAAGCTGTAAGGATTTGTGTAAATGAATATACTGGAGAGACAAAAAAAAAATATTTCTTTATCATAGAATCATAGAATGTTTTGGGTTGGAAGGGACCCCTAGAGGTCATCTAGCCCAACCCTCCTGCAGGGAGCAGGGACACCTTTAGCCAGACCAGGTTGCTCACAGCCCCGTCCAACCTGGTCTTGAATGTTTCCAGGGATGGGGCCTCCACCGCCTCTCTGGGCAACCCATTCCAGTGTTTCACCACCCTCATTGTAAAGAATTTCTTCCTTATATCCAGTCTAAACCTACCCTGCTTCAGTCTAAAACCATTACCCCTTGTCCTGTCACAGCTGTCCCTACTAAAAAGATTTTCCCATCTTTCCTATAGGCCCCCTTTAAGTACTGAAAAGCTGCAATCAGGTCTCCCCACAGCCTTCTCTTCTCCAGTGTCCTCGGTGAGACACTGGTGCGCTGAGTGTGCATCATCCAGCCATGCCAGAGGATGGGCTTTCCATTGGCACGTGCTTTGGGCAGAGCTTCCAATGGACACGTTACGATTTTTAGCTGGTTTCTTCCAAGGAGGCCAATGTTTTCTGTCTGACAGAGATACTTGTGAGGAAAAAAAATAATTAAAAAAGCAGTATCGTAATTCTAGTGTTCTGACAATGTCCGCATTTAGTGTACGTTTATGGCCTGACCATCACAGGTTCTCAGCGTTAGATTTTATGTATTCAGTACCTCTGGAAATCAGGCTGTTAATATTGACATATGCCTGGGAGCCAGGGAGGGCAGAGCAAAAAACAATAAAGCTGTCATTAATATTCAGAGGTGGCCTGGCTGGGCAATGGGAGTTTGTCCCTCCAGCAGTCAAGGAAGAACAAGGATGAAAAGAGACTTAGCTTGACTGCTGAAGGAATTTGAGGTCATATTTAAAAAATCAGCACCAAAACCCACTACCCATGCTTAAATTAAAGAGAAGAGCAAGCAAAAATACTCTGAAGAATGTGAGTAGCGACTCAGGATTCCTGAATGCAGGCACATATGTCACTTTTTTCCCCATTTTTCTGGAAGAATCAAATGCTGTATTTAGGGAATGGGTTTCAGATTTTGCAAATATTTTCCTAGTGCCGTTCTAGAAAATGAGTTTGTTGGCATATTGTTATGTGGGGCTTGTTCTGCTAAAGCATTGTAATGCCGTCTGTTTCTCAAGCTGATTTGGCTTTTACAGCTCAAATATTATATCCTACTTTTAGAACATATGGTATCTCCTTTCAGGAGACATACAGAGATATGCATCTAATTTCCAGAAACGGGTCGTTGCCTTTGAGTGAAAGTCTGCAAGTGTTTTCCATCTTGATTTTTTCCCATTCTTACTGTTCTATCTAGACTTTCTTCATCACCCCTGCCTCCCGCAAGACCTCTCTGCTTCCCAGAAAAGCAAAGACTCGCTGGCAGCTTTGAGTCTGAGCGAAGGAAAAGAAACAACGCTCCCTTATCCAGGTTGCTTCATGCAACGCAGCTTTGCAGAGTAGGTGTCAGTGACAAATGCTGTTATGTGGCTCCCATGCGGACTGCGCTTTCCCGATGAAGTATTACCGGAAGGTTGGGTTGCTCACGTAGCCCCGTCTGTGTTCATTGATGGAAAGGCTTTAGCAGAGACAGGGTGTGAGCCACTCAGCCTGAATCTTTCAGAGCCACTCATGGAAAGAGGCTGTATCCCGTGCCACTCTCATACAATGATTTCATTCTGCTTTGGATGTGTAGGAGGTTTTTTCTTACTTTTTTTTTTTTTTAAAAAAAAAAAGCCTACGTGGCAACATCAACGATTCTTGCCTCTAATTGACTGCTTCATACTCCTCATTGCTCTTCCTTGCTGGAACACACAGTGCAAAAAGCCCCAACACAGCAGTGTCTTTGTGTGCAAGACAAAATGCCTTCCTCGAGGAATGTCTCTGCTTCCCTAAGTTCACCTCTGGGTCTGGCTTTCTGTAAAGTTTTGCAGAGCTGAGGCTTTGCTCTGGGCGCTTGGTTGAAGGTCACCGCCAAGAGGAAGCATTTATGGATGTGACTTTAATGTTACAGCTTGATTGCCTGCTAGTTAACTTAAGCTTCTAGTTCAACACTGATCTGGCCCCAGAACTGTCTAAAGTATTTAGTGTGGTGCTAATCCAGATTTCATTGCAAACAAGTCTAGAGGATGTTGCATTACTTTGTTCTTTGCACATCTACCTCCCCAAGCTTTCCTGTGAAAACCTTTTAGCACATGTGGCTATTAATCAGTATTACCATTTATCTTGGAGATTTTTCATTTTAGTAGGAAAATATTCTGCATTTGTGATCCCAGCCAGGTCCCTTCTCTCACCTTGGCTCACCTTGCTCTCTGCTGTGATCCCTAGAGACCACCGGAGACTCTGGGCACCCTCCTTGTCTTGTGTTTGTGGATTCTTCAAAGTGAAAGAGGAAAACAAAAAGCTGAGGCAAGAGCTTGCAGTGCTTCTTGAAAATAGCATGAGGGAAGAAAAGACGACTGCTATGAGTCAACAGCAGAGTAGTAGTGGTTAATCTCTAGCTTTTAGATAGTTGGGTTCATGATTAACTATGCAGTAGGCAAGAAGCACCCTGGCCTCCTCTACATCTGCCAGCACCCATATGGATGCAGCAAAGCCATGTTTCTGAAGCTCTGTGCCTGACCAGTTCAAATGCATTTAGAGGTATCTATGGCCAACAGTCTTTAATACTGTTGACCTTTCTTTTCCTTCTTCTATTCGTCATATATTCTTGTTGCTTCAGCTGCATGCTGTCAGTTACCTGTATTTTTGCCTCACATGCATTAGATATTCCCTTCTTCCAGACTTTCCTGGGGCAGGTACAGTTGCTACTTTCTCTGGAGAAATGTCATCTTTTATTCAGTGTCATGGTGCAATAGGCTCTGTATGGACACAAAAGATATCAAATGCTTTAAGAAGAAAGGAGCAGAAAATGACCTCGTGTTTTTCCTCATTTACTTTAAGGTAGGACCTGTCTGCATGGAAACCTGCTGCAGCAAAGCTGTGCCAAAGATCAACAGAATCAGGTTTTTCCTTCGAGTACAGCTTTAGCAACCCCCAGCAATTTGTGTCACCCACCAACACTGTGGACAACTTGACCTGCTCAGACACAGGGGAGGGATCCAGGACTGTAGATGTAGTTAAACAGTGCTCTTAAAAACCCCAACAAACTCAAACCTTGGTATTATGAGGAAGAAGGTAATAAAATAGTTTCTTCTTGAAGTAGAAAGATCTGATTTCTACCATCATTCATGCAGTAGCTCTGAGATGACTGAACTATGCCTATCCGGGCTCTCCTTTGAATCCTCACAAAAAGAGAGCTTGAATTGGCAAGTGTTTTAATATTGGAGTGGCTTAAAGCTTCGGGATGTCTTTGCCTGCAGTGATGCTGTGAGACTCTTACTTTCTTCATTTTTTTCTTATTCTTTGAGCATGTTTTCATTGTTAACCAGACATATAGGGCATCCTGCTGTCAAACATGACAGTAATCGATAGCTTTCCTGCAGGCACCGTCCGCGACGGACCATGCTTGCCTTCCTGGGATGCCGTTGTGGCTGCGTGGCCTCCCTCTCTCCAGGTCAGGGTTGTCCCGGGCCTCAAGGATGTCAGAGGGTGAAGGAAGGTTTCTTCTCCAGGAGCTTCAAGAAATTCAAGGCAATTTGAAATTTGAGGGCACCAGAAGCTTGAAAAGGCCAAAGGGGGAGAAAGGCTGGTCTTTCTGCTGCATTTGCTGGCATTGCTGATCTAAATTCAGCTAGGGGCAACAGAAGTGTATTTGTCACAAGCGTTCAAAATTTTCAGGCCTGGTGTATAAATGATAATATTTTTGCTTTTCAACCTCCAAGCTTGAGCTCTGTAGGGTTTTTTTGGCACTTTGCAGCTGAAAGACTATTTGTTTAAATTTACGCTAGAAATATGAATCACTATTAATGCACAGAAAATAAGGTGGAGCGCCCTGCGTGTACAGTAGATTAGGTTAGTTGCTTGTAGAATAGTTTCACCGGGGATTTATGATCTGTTAAGTGCGTTTCTGTAGCAGCAAATGCTGAATTACCACTTCAGTGCTGGTTCATTCACCCATGCAGATTGAGAGTGATACCAAAAGGTGCTGTGCCAAGAAACCTCTTGCCTGCTCCTTGATTCTGAGCACGACCTGAAAGTTTTGAGTGAGTATGTCTCCTTCAGATTCACAACTTACACCTAAAATAATATTTTAAGAAGTTCTGTTAGTAATAAAGTAACAAGTGTTATTCATTCTCCAGACAGGAATTACTAGCTGCGCTGAAGTGCTCTCTGCTGATTCAGCAGCCAGGCTGCTGCTGAAGCCTTAACCATGCTCCATCAAAGCTGAGTTTTATTGCTGTGTAGGTAGTTCATCCTGTAACTTTGTGCGGTTCTTTATAGCATTACCCTCCAGCTTATCATAATTTCCTTCCACTGAAAGGGTTTTGCAATGGATGTGGCTTTGTTGTTCGGAGAGGTTTTTAAAGCATAAAAATTGGAAAGTTTTACTTCAGGAAGGTAGGTAAAGGATGGGCAATCGTTCTGCTTTGATTGTGATATGGATTTATTAGAACAATGGAAACATTTAGGCTCTAATCTGAGCAGTTCATCTCTCTGGAGTCTGGCTGTAGCAGGCTGGTGCGAATTAAAGTAATATACTGATTGGGACTGGATGTAGCATTTCCAACAGATATCCAGTCGGTACACTCAGACCAGTAGTTTTTGTCAGCAGAGACTCTCCAAATTGGTATGGAAGCAGTTGTTGACAGTGATGGACAAGGCTACTGAAGCATTTATAGGGGACACCTAAACATGTGGACTTCATGGGAATGGTTTGTACCCAGCAATAAAAGTTCACTGGTGTTATTTGTTTGTTTTTAATAGAGGAAAAAAGAGAAGAAAACAGTATTGGAATCAAATCAGGTGTCTGCTGAGCCATGTTAATTGTTAAGCTGAACTCCCATGGCAATGTTTAAAAATCTTTTTAGTACACTGAGCCATAAAAGGTTTTTAAGTTTACTTGTGTTAGGAAAATGTAGTAGCAATTAATTTACCAACATGTTGTGGGTGAACAAGGTACCTTCATTTCATGGGTGGCTGGAAGATAGAACATGCTTAGGTTATATTGAATTTAGGAAGCCATATGAATACTTAAGGCTTTTAAACTGCATGTTTTTGCTTTGTGATCTTACTTGAACTCTGGCCAGCCATGATGAATGTTTTCTGTCTTACTCTATATCCTTGTGTCTTTGACCTCACAGGAGACGTAAAATAAATAACGTAGGTCCTAGACTTTATTTACTTATTTACTTAGTAGTTAAAACAAGAAAGCAAACAAAACCATGATGTATTTCACCTCTTCTCCCCGGCACCCCCTTGACAAATGGCTGTTGGAACAGTGTTAAACCGTGACCTTAAAGCCACAGGCGTAATGAAACTGTTATCTGGCAGATGTGACAGACTCATCTTACATAAATCACTCTCTTTTGTCACTGCTGGCATATGGCCAATGAATCTTCTAATTATTGAATGGCTTTTATAGCCCCATTACTTATAATCACTTTTGGACAGCAGCTGGAAGACAAGGATGGGACAGAATGAAATGATATAGCACAAACTATTATCATTTGTGTAACAACTGCTGGGATTAGGAATATTTGATGATGATAGTGTAGTTACCAGCACAGTCTTGTTATAAAAATCTACTCAGCCTTCATTTTGTTTTCTAAGATTGACTGCTGCCTACTGGACCTTGCCATGAAAATTATTATATTAATTGATCCAGAATATGGATCTTTCCAGACATTAAAAAAATAGATATGTGAGTATCAGGGCCACCTTCATGCCAGGGCTTGAGGAAATTCCATTGTAAGCATTAGTAAGGCACAGTGGTGATGCTTTAAGAAGTGGCTTCTGCTTCCTAGGACCTCTGTCTACATCCCACTTTTACTAAAAATTTAAAAACAGATTTAGAAGTTGTCTTTAGTTACTTTATTAATATTTTAACATTTCTTTAAAAAGATAGGGTTTTTTTTAAGGGGGATGATGGGTTTAAAACTAATGTAAGATAATATGCTTTGCAATTAAGGGGAACTATTTTGGCTCTAATTATAGATGAATTTTTGTTGAGTCCTGTCTGCTGGGTAGAGCAGCAGCCTTGGAGAAAGGAGCACAACTGAAGCCACCCAGCCTTTAGGCCAGTCAACAAACATCGCGAGTCCACTCACCGCTTTAGAAAATGTGAGCTGCAGGTTCTCTGCTTGTGCCCACTTAAATGAGTGGGATTTTTTTGGTTTTTGTTTGGTTTGGGGTTTTTTCCCCCCTTATGCACAGTTCTGCATTTTGTAGCACAGAAATAAAACCCTGCCAACCATGATAACTCATTAATGTTTGTTAAATAACTTCAGATAGAGATCTTCAGTTGAAAGACTGTATGTTGTCATCAGGGATTTGTACTGCAAATTCAACATGTGCAATCTTTGGGTCTTTAAAAAATTGAACCCTTCCCTCTTGACATAGACATCAGGGCCGCGAGAGTGAGTCTTAATCCAGATGACTCTATTGCACTTTTATCCCTTTAGCGAGGCCTTTAACCTTTTGTTGCTTCATGGCCTTGTTGTTTTGAAATGGTCTTTGTCTGCCCACAGAGAATCCCTTTGCTAAAGACGCCTTTAAATGGAGATCCTGACAAGAAAAGAAGGATTCTGCTGCAATTCAGGAATGGAAAATGGATTTTTCCAGTTCAGGTGCTATCAGTCACTGTGAATGTAGCAATTGGTAGTCTTCCCAAAGAAGGGTAAAGCAAAAATATATACTAGTGTAAACCTGCCTATAGGAGTGTAATATAGGTCAGAGACCGCTGTGTCCCGGGCCTGACCCTGACCCATCTCTGCACAGGGTGCTGCCAGAGTATTGCTATTTATCAGGATTATCCATGACCATCTCAAAACATAAATGGGGTAAACCAGCTGCAGTAATTAATATAAACATAAACTATAAAACGATGGTTTCCAAATGCATAAAACATGAGTTCAAAATATATCTTCAGAATATACATATTGCACAGTTCTGGCGTAGGCTATCTACCAGCTGGCGGGAAGGTGCTGTCAGCCCTCCGATGTTCACGCTCAGCTTTTTCTTGAAAAAATTCAGGTTTTGCTTGGTCATTTATGCAGTCTGCTTTCCGTACTGGAAGCTCAGATGTCAATAAGGCAAGAAGCTTGCAGCCCCCTAGTTCTGTGCCGCTGCTCGCGGGTGGTAACGCTCTGGAAGAGATGGATGTTCTTATGCAGCAAAGGCAGCCTTAGAGGATCTGGTATGCAGCTTCTTCCCTGCAGAAACTGGGAATCGTAGCAATAAGTGTCAGGGCATAATTCAAAGCATAGTTTCTCTAGTGACTTTAATATTAGGTAACTGTTGGGAGGACAAATAAGCAACAGAAGATTGAGGGTCTGAAAGAAGTGTATTTAGAACAGTCAATATTTTTCATTAAACACAAAACCATCTAGGTTACATATTTATCTCCACAAAATTGACACGCACAATTTGTTTCTCAGAAAACTGTATGTCAGTAATATTTTTTTTCTATGAGAGATGTTTTGTTTCCCCCCTTGGGGTTTGTTTTTGCTACTAAAATGTTGTTATGATGTAATGGTTTGGGAGAACAACTGACTCTAAAATGTGGTATAAGAACAATAAGAATAATTGAGAAAACCAGCCATTTGGTGAGTTGCCCTTTGTTTCATTCAATGATAAAGAAAAAAATCAGATAACAAGATGGAAACATCTCAGATTTGGAGTAGTACAATGGGGAGAGAAGTGGAAAGTTGGTTCTCTGACTGTATCTTCACATAAAGGCATCGATTTCATTCAGCAGAGAAAAAAAAAAAGGGAATTTGCAACAGCAAAACCCAACCTTTGAACATGCTTTACTTCTACAACTTTAAAATGTGAATTTTGGTGCGTTTAGTAGGGGAGAATTTCTTTTTGCATTTTTAATGTCTGATTTTCTAAAGCTAGATATATCAGCCTAATTTTGATTACAGAAATAACAAGGTGATTTTTTTGTGTGCAAATAAATGCATTTGCAACATGTCCTGGCGGGGAGGAAGGAAGAGCTGAGCACTCTCTCACAAGACCTGTATCCTCCAGTTTGGGAACCGCTCTTTCTGGCTTGCATCTCTTGTTCCTGCACTGTTATTGCTGTAGGATCTCTTCATGTGCTTTTAGCAGAGAAGAAAAGAAAGGATCTCAAAAGAGTAAATGCAAGATCCAATCTCCTTGAGAACAGAGGAGTACTTTGAAGGGTAGCAGTATACTTCTAGTTAACACAGCTCATCTCGAAGGAGACTGGAGCCAGGTATTTTCATGAGCACAACTTATGCATGGAATTAGACTTTACAAAGGAAGGACTCTTGCACCAAATCAGGTGGTTCTGGGCACCTACCCTTCAACCCAGCCTGGTGGTGGCTGGTCTATGGACAGAAGCCATCAGAGGGTGAGACTCATTTCCAGAGGGAGCGTGCATGTGCAACGGGTGCCCCTGTGGGTCAGAATGAATTTTACTGCTACAATTTGCATGCAGGAGGCTGCTGAAATGTCACTGGCATATCTTTCAGATTCTCAGGAATTGCAGGTGCATACATTTCAGGCTCAAAAAGAATTTATCAGAGTTTATAAACTTGTGTCTAGCACCAGAATCTACTGAATAATGCTGGTATCAAGCACGTGCCCTCTCACATCTGAGGAGATTTTTGGAAAAGATAATGAGAGTGGATCAAAACATTTCAAATGGTAAAAAATCCAACCCGTTCCATGGTGGATCCTTTTAGCAGCTTTCTATGTGGTGTTAGTTTCTGTGTTAGCTCATTTTCTTCTTCCGAGCGCTGAAGTTGCATGGTGTGAGCCTGCTTTTGTCCACAGCTGTGGTCTCGGTGGCTGCTGAGCCGAGATCATCAGGGCTGCAAGAAGCCTTTATTTCCATCAAGAATTTTCTGGAATTTAGCAACAAAAATGTGGCTTAGCAAGCGGTTTTTTTTTTTCTTTTCCCTTTTTTCTTTTTTTCTCCCAATTTAAAATAAATGTAATAGAAATGAGCATCGCTGTGAGCTCCCTGAGGGGACAATCATGTGAATGTAAATATTTCTGTAGCCCCTGTTTTTGCAACTGCCATCTTGGCTAGTGCATCAGTGACTCAGCTGGGAAATCCCAGCTACTGCATAAACCAAATAACCAAACTTTCCAGCGGGGGCCGTAATAGACTGAGATGCTAGATAGAATGGGCACAGAGGGAAGCTAACAGCAGATATCATCAGTAAATTGCATATTTTCTGTGGTCAAACAAGCCCTAGCTCAGCAGAGCTTTTTCACCTCTAGACATTATTGTGACATAAATCATTGAATCATGAATCACATGGTATTTCAGGAGAAAGCCCATGTTATGCGATACGTGCAGTTCATTGCATTAATTTCTTCACTGGAATAAGCCATTGCATTATGTCCAAATTGTCATATTTGTTATTTTTGCTAGGAGAAACCACCTTGTCTTACTGTCTCTTGTGCAAAGAAAAATATGGACTGTTTAGTTAAAGACAAAGAAATGCTTTATTAGCAGATGCTTTTTTTTTTTTGTGCCCAGTCTCCCTCTGTAGTAAAATGATGTGCTATGAAATCAAACATCTGGAGTTTGGAAGGTCAGCTCTGAAGTTGGAAAACGGTAGCCCACAGGTCTACCAAGCCCTCCAGGTGCCTCCTATGTGGGAAACCATTTTTATAGTGTAATAACCAGAGACCATTTGTTAGAAAATGGGTTGATAATCTGTTCTTGGAGTGAGGGGTGTTGCTGGGGCAACTCAGGAAAGTATGATGAGCCAGTGTTACCTGCCTTAATTTCAGTTTTGTTGTTGGAGCCTTTCTGTAATGAACAGCTTGGTCTTTAAAATTTTTCCTTATTTAATAGCTGGGCCTGTTGCCTAAGCCTTCCTTTCTTCAATAAGAAATTTAATCTTTTAAAAAAAAAAAAAAAAAGAAAAAAAGCTGTCTGGAGAACCTAAATACAAATCACCTATTTGCTTTTTAGAATTTGACTTAATACTTCAGATTAGAATTTTTTGTGTTTAGTTTTGTTTTTAAACCAACATTTCTGTTAAAATGTTGCAGGGCTGCATTAGGCAGGTAGGCCCATGGTCATTTTAATGTTCTACACTCTTTTTCTCATTTCTCTTGTACCACTACTGCCTCCCAGCCCTGCTGCCCAACTGCAATCCGTGGCAGTATTATTGTTCTTCATTTGTTCTGCAGTGATTTCTAGAGGCTCCAGCCAGGAATCTGCAATTGTGATGCGATGTTCAGTGTCAACAAGTATTGAGATGACCTCTGCGTTACATATTCACAATCCAAAAAATCATAATGCAAATTATAAAAGACCATAGAAACAGCTGCAGTGGTTCAGCCCAAGGTCCGTGTAGCCCAGCATTCTGGTGCTAGCTGTAACCATAAATGAGATGCCTAGCAAAGGAAAAGAAAAGAGGAAGGTGTTTGATATTGCCCCGATTCTTTTCCCAGATCTCTCAGCCACCAGCAATTAATTTTCAGCTCAAGGGATTTCCTACACCCTCTTTTGCCACCTCCGATGGGTCCGTCTTTCAGGTGCTTTTCCAGTGTCTCCTTGAAGCTCCTCAATAAGCTTCTTGCACCCACAGTGCTCTCCAGCAAGGAGATCTGCTGCAGCCGGTGTGAACTACTACCTGCCCTCTGGGCATGTTGGAGACCAATGTCCCCAACAGCCTGCAGCACCCCAGCCCCCTCTCTTGGTCCTTGTATGGCAACTGCTTCAGACTTTGATCATCCTGGTTGCATTTCTCTAGAGCTTTTCCAGTGTTTTGTTTTTTTTTTTTTTTGTATATTTTATGTTATTTCATTTTAGAACAGAAGAGTTTCTATCCCTGCTCTCTGTGTGTTCTTGTGGGCTTGTTTTTCCTCTTCAGTCAAATTAATGTCAATGTTATTCCAGATTTGGAAATATTTCATTTCTGGGAACAGACTTCATTAAGTTGCTCCGGTTCACATGTTCTGCTACAAGGAAGGATTTGGTGTTCAGCAGCTAGCAATGTTCATTAACAGCTATGCTTCTTTTTCTTTGTTTTTGTCTTTTGGTTGGTTGGTTTGTTGTCAACTCATTTATCTTTATGCTGACATGCTTCTGAAAGTGTTCAAAACTGAATGGGGAAACAAACAGATTTAAGTGAAAAGCGTTAGATATTATTTGGTTGTTTTTAAGGACTTTGGGTGCTCTTAACTCCTTTGATAAATTCTTTCCCAACTCCTGCTGTGTGCTGGGGTAGATACCACTGCGAAGTACAGCACTTGTTCGGTTCTGGGCCATGTTCAGCTGTATTAGTGCTCCTAATGGCAGCTGCCTTTGCCTTCTGTCTGTCTGCCCAGCTCACCCTCCAGTGAGCTGCAAAAGTAATACCCTACCTTTATTATTTTTCTTCTTTTTCACATCATCTGTCTTTCTCCATTTGCTCAGACAAATAAGTGATAAAGGGGAATGATGATCTGTTTAACACCACAGGAAGAAAGATGCATTATGAGACAAGAGAGACCTCTTGTTTACAGCGAGTTATTTTTGGTAATTAGCCATTTGTAGAGGAAGATGAGCCTCCGCTCATAAAGTCAGCATGCCATAATTTAGGAGACTCTGAATGGAAGTCTAACATTTGCCTGAATTGGAAATGTTAATTGTGTGCATTTAGAAATATATAAATGGCTGTTTTTTCCTTTGCAGGAAGCAGACTGAACAAAGACCTGAGACATTATCTCAACCAGAGGTTTCAGAAAGGATCGCCGGATCACGATCTACAGCAGACTATTAGAGACAACCTTTATCGCCATGCTGTGCCTTGTAAGTAACCTGGTGGATTACATGTAGTAGAACTTCCTTGTTTTGTTTTTTTTGGCTTTTTTTGAGGCAGCCTTCACGTGGTGGTGTGCACGGCTCCAGGGGAGCCTCAGTTTTCAGCTTGGGCAGACTTCCATGTATGACAGCAGATAGGGTTCAGGTAGAGCTGAAAAGGAAACTAGTTCATCCTTGAACTCTGCTTTTTTGGTGACCTTTTTGGAGCAGCTGATGGTTTGGTGCAGGCCTGTGATGCTTACCATGAAGAAAAAAACCCTAAAGAGTAGCCATGAAGTGAGCACTTGCCTTAGAAATAGTCTTCATTAATATCATTATGGTGAATGTTCCTTTGTTGATTTGAAACCTGTGAATAAAAAACCCGCTTTTATTTTTATTTCCTTAGCAGAACTTTACGTCTGGTGCTTATTTAACTTGTGAAACTGAACAGCATTTTATGGCTGGGTGCCACTGTAGCAGGCAACTGCCACTTTTGGAAGGTCATCCTCAATTCAAGTAGGAGATGAGCAGCAAGAGGTAGTGAAGCTGAGAAAGAAATGCTCTTTTTCACTCAGAAAACAACCAGGAGGAAGACTGAGAAGTTTAGAGAGTATAATCTTTAGAAGTTTAGCATCTTTACTCAAAATCAGACTGTCCTTGGCATTCTGGGAAGATGTGCAAAGAGTGGAGAATGATCCAATTCCATTGTAGTCCTGGCCTTCCCCAGCTGCCAGGAGAGGCTATTCTAAAGCAAAGGTTTTTCTGCTTGAACTTTGAGCTGTGGGGATAATTCCGATCAGGCTGGGTTAAAGAACCAGGAAACACCTTAGTTATAGCGTACTGAGATGAGCACTGAACTATTTTGAAGTTTTTTGAAATTTTATACGAGTAGACTCGTATAAATGTTGAATAATGATGATGCCACTCAAAAATGGGTATTTGCTGACAAATATTACAGGATGGTATGTAGAGTAATAGCCATTTCAATCTAAGTGTTGCATGCAGGAGAACTGTGTTGGACCACAGTTAAAATTGTGTGGTAACACTGACAAATGTTGAGTCTTCAGACACATGCTGTATATCACCATTGAGTTGATTCTCATTTTGTCAGTGGAAAGCATGGACCAAATTATGTTTAAAGTGCTGTGCTTGGGCATAAAGACTAAATATGGATTATTATTTTCTATTGAACACTTCCATTTTCCATTTTGTCAATATGAAATATGGTTAGTTTTCAATCATCTAACTTGCCAGGCTGCAGGTTTTTAAAGCATACTGTGAAAAGTGCCTTCTAGGAGAGCACGTGCCATGTGAGGCTCGTGAGGAGATGCAATGTCGTGATGCTAATGTCCTTCTGCCTATGTGTTATATTCCAATTTCTAAAGCAGCAAATAAAGCAAATGAGCGTTAAGTTCTGTGGAAGCATTTTGTGCGTTACCAAGGTTACATTTTGCAATGCTTTCCATTGATTTGTTTCTCTGATTTATTGAACTTGATGGTGAGCTAAACTGCTTGGACTCGGTAAAGACTTTTGATTTAAAATTAAGAGCAGTGAAAGTGATTCCTGCCTTTTAGAAATAGCTGGGGGAGGTATGGGTTGTCAATGTATTAATAAGAACATCAGTACTTATGTTCCATTTATGGAACAAATGGAAAAGCTGAGAAGTGGAGTTAGTTATTGTGTGTCTCCATGCTTTCTGAGTTGTAAAGCAGGTAGCATTTAATTTTTTCTTCATGTACTGTGGGAATGGTATTAGCGGTAGCTTTGAAGAATGATGCTAATATTCGTATGTGAATTTGAACGAGACTGCTGCATGCACAGTGGGTTGGGGTGCTTTACAGGTCTGGAGATTAATCTAGCTGTATACTCATATTTTTATTCCTTGGTACACGTGACTAGTAAATCCAGAGCCCTGGACCAATCTCTAGTGCTAATGGATTATGAAGTCTTGTATTTTGAAAATGGAATTCCCTGCTGATTATGTGGTAAACATGAACAAGAACACAAGGTCACTTGGTCTGAGCATGCTTGGCCTGACAGCTGCTTTTTGTTGCACTAATATAAGCGCTAAATGAAGTGATAATTAGTAAATGCAAAATGGAGAAAGGAGATGTTAACCAGTTCTTTCCCAGAAATTCTAGTAAGAATCCCACCTCGTTCAGTTCTGACTAGAGAAAACCCAGAGGGTTTCCCATAGAGCCACGTGCTGGTTGCGTGCTTTGTTGACTTGGGAGTGAAGACATGGCTATAGCTTTTGTAGAAGATAGGGGTTGGGCAGAGGGGGGGAAAGATGCAGGAAGTTTGAATTGACCTTGTAATTTCATATGACAATACCATACTCGTTAAGCATCATTTAGATTTTTACTTTAGGAGTTGGTTAAGACTTTGCTTTATTTTCTGGTGAATAATCAAGGGTAAGAGGGTGGGATGATGTCATCTCCCAAAGAGGATATGGGCATTGCCTAAATGGGTGATACAGGGATGGTTTTCTGAGAGACCGGAGGACTTCATCCCTAAACATGGGAGCTGTCATAAAGAAGTGAGGCCTTGAAATGGACGCAAAAGTGAAGTATTATTGAAAGAAATAAATTAATATTTTTGAATTATCTTTCCAAGCCGAGGTCTTCCCCTGCTCCTCAGTGCCCTCTGCACCTTCAGCGTGCTTCCTCCGACTTCGTACTCTCAGCTCTCTCCTCCTCATTGAGCTGATTTTTTTTTCTGCAAAGATCTGTAGTAAACAACAGCTGTGACAAGCTTCCAGGTAGCCTCCAAGTTTGGTTGTCGTGCCGTTGTGAGTGCTCTGCTGTTATATCACACCAAACCCACGGGTTTATTTATGGACTCAAAGCATTCTCCTCTGGAATTTACAACTTCAGCATCCTAATCTAGGACTGAGCCAGAGTAAGGAAGAGAGGCAGGACACCTTATTTATGTATTTGAATGGTCCATACGTTGCTAATGAAGCCATGCATTTACAAATCTTTGAAAGAGTTAGTGCCATTCAGCCACTGAACTAGCTTTTATTTCAGCTGAACCAACTGTGTGTTATTTCCTTTACTTTGTTCCTGATGCTCTCATTTCACTGTTAACTTCACATGCTGGGTCAGAGACTTTTTTTCTTGTCTTCTGCTTAAGAAAAATCAGCACCTTTAGCTTGAGCAAAGTTATTCTCCTCACGTGTTCAGATAAATAACTATTCTCATTCCTGGCATGTAGGATCCACTGTCAAAACTAGAAAAAATCCTCAAAAACATCATCCAGATTAGCAAGATGTTGGTCCAGTCTCAAGCTACCCCCTCCGCCTTGTTTTATTTTGAAGCACTACATTTTTCCTGTTTTCTCATGTGCCTGATGAAGATCACCAGAAATAACGCTCTATTTGTGGGCTAGCTAATGGCTCCATTGAGCTTGAAGTAGACTGTGAGTTGGCAACAATTTCATGATTACTGATCGGCCACGGCTGTACCAGAACTGCTTTGACTGATGCAAAGACTTTGCCCGCAGCTTATTTCTAGTGCAGATTTCACTTATTCCAGCTCATTTTTGCCAGCCTAAGCTCTGAAGGGCAACAGGGCAGGGTTAGCAACTGTGTAGGGCATCTTGCTGGGACACCTGATGACATGTATGAGTCCACCTCTGCTAACAGAAGTTTAAGTGACTTTCATTACATCTGATTTGGGAGGAGGCTGAGTGTCCGCAATGCAGTGTGTTGGCATCCTGGCATTAGGTTTCACAGAGTGTTTCTTAGCAGCAGAAATCCCTCAAACAGGATTGGTGTATGTGAAGTTGTACTTAGTGGAAAATGTGATTAGTTGGAAGATATGTAAGAATATATTCATTAAACAGGTGTTTCCAAGTAGCCTTGCCTTGGGATATCTGTGCAATATCATTAATTGAGACAGATATGTGATAGCAACTTATTTTAACATTATAGTGCAGCGGGGTGTCTAAACCACTGTTCACAGAAGGCTGAACAGACAGGATTATCTTCCTCATTTTGAAATATGGTAGAGGGCATCTGTTTAAAATAAACAAGTGGTACTGGCCATTTGTCCTAGTTGCTTGTTCTCAACAACCTGACAGCAGTTTTCTTTTCACAGTGTATCAAGAAGAATCAGAGAGGTGATATTATTTCCATACAAGCTTATCTCAGCACGTGCTTTTTTTCCCCTGAGCACACATGCTTGATTCTCCACTCGTTTGAGTCCCGCGTGATGCGCGGAGGCAGCTATGGTGGATCTGGCATCTGCACCTTTACTTGCCAAAACAGCGTGCCTGGTGCAGGCGTGGCTGAAATACCAGATCAGTGGTCCCTCCCTATTCATGTATATTCTGCATTTGTCTTTTTGCAGTACCGTGCAATTCCTTTCTTTGCCAGTTTTATGAACCAAAACTCTGGAAAATGCAAGGTCTTTCTGATGGTAGATGAAACAGGGGCAATATAATGGCTAGCCTAGAGTTAAGTCTTAGATGTCAGCCTAGACACTCTGTGGCAATCTTCTTTTTTTATTTTCTTCCTCTTCTTCTCAAAATTGGCTTTTAAAACCTCAGGAGGTCATTGTTCAACAGCTGATTCACTTTCCCAAAACAAGTACCTGCCCTGGGATTAATTGGCTGGAGAGTTTAGCGTTAGAGATTTACCACTTTCATTTCTGCTGTCTGTTCTCTCACCTTCCCAGAGTTTGATCTGTTCCTCAGTCTTCAATTACAGAACAGTAGCTCCAACTGGCGTGGTTAGTCCTATAGGGGAGTGTGGAGCAAAATGGGAAGAAATGGATGAAAATCAATAGTGAAGTGTCGAGTGATCTGTAAGGAGGCTTAGAAAAAGAGAGCGACACCCAGGCACCTGGCTGGCCTGAGCTCTCTGAGGTGTTGGTGGGAAATTTGAGAATAAGTTTCTTCCTTCCAAGCGATCTGCTGGGACAAAGGAAACATCTCCTTTCTAAGGAAAACCAATAATATTGAACAAGGAAACTTCAAAGTATTTATAGGACAAACTTTAGTAAGTGGATGTAGAAGAGCACATTGAACCTTATTATCTGGATTAGACGTTTCCATGGATAAGTGAACTACCAGAGGGTCGTGTGGTTGCCCCAGGAGTCAGATAAGCTGCTACGTGCGTAACCACCATCATCTGCAGCTAATGGTGGTCTGGAGAGACTAAATGGGCTGGGGTGTGATGGAACTGCTGTCAAACATGCAGACTTAGGTGATTTCCCAGGATAGCTTTTAAAGTCCTGTAGCACTGGGTTCCCCGTAAGTATTTCTGAACTTCAAAATGAATCGATAGAAGGGATCTGCAAACCGGCTTTCAGAAAGTTCCTTTCTTTAGAATGCACCGGGAAAAAATGTTGAAGCGAAGCAGAAAGACCTTTATTGTACAAATGCATGTGTTTTCACATATGGGGATATTTGAATCACAATTTTGAAGTTATTTTTAGTTGCTAATTTTTATTAAGGATAAACAGAATCACTGACAGTGCACATTATTTTTCTTCATAGGCAATAAATCATCAGTTTATGTACACAAATGTTCTTTGAATTCTCAGAAGCTTTCCAGACCTGCAGCCGTATTTATTATCCAAGTACCTTTTGTTGCAGTTCCCTTCCTAGAGGTGTAATTCTGCCTTTGTAATGAGAAAAAGTTGCAGTGTCCACAAAACACTCATTTGAAGGCCCACACTGATAAGGTGATGAACAGCAGACTGATCTTTTTTTTTCTAACACACACAAAAAAATAATTAATTGCTTTACAAGATTTATGTTAGGAAAAAGTTTTAAATATTTTTAAAATAGTGTGCTTATCACTAGGGTGCAACATACGGGTACCAGCAGTATGTAAAGATAATTTTTCTCAGGAACATTTGCTTGTGAGTTAATGTAACTCTGAAGAACATGAGGCATATTTTCCATGCCAGCTAATGTACAGACATTTCTTTTTTCCTGTGTTTTCAGCAGGGGCTGTATGCTGAGTACAGAGTACAGTGGGTTTAGAAAACCCTTGTAGCTGTGTTCCAGGGAGTGCAGAATTGCAGCAGACTCCCCTGCAGTTTTCAGGGATACAATTATTTCACATATTAGCAAACCAGATGTGTTTTTCACTTTTGAAAAATGCCCGGTTTGAGCAACAGGGCCAATATTTCTGTAGTTTAGTTCCTTTCTATAGACAGTCATTTCTGTTTCATCTAGAAGACTTCAGACCTTTTTTTCCATCTGGTCTGTCCTTTCAGATCAATACTACATTTTGTGCCAATGTGGTGGTTGGGTTTGGTGGGTTTTTTTTTTTTTCCACATTTGGAAATAAAAGCACTTATGATGGCAAATATTGCTCCATCTGCTTACCCATTTGTGAGGAATAGCTTTTTTGTATTTCACTGTACACTCAGTTGAAATTGCATGAGGCACCAGAGAACAGTACAAAGCAGGAGAGCTCAGCCTCGTAGGCTCTCCCATGCCACTTGCCAAAGGAGATTTGGGTAAGAAGTGTGGGAAGAGATTACATGGCTAGTTGTCTTTGTTTTCTTTGTTAGTCCCCAGTGTACTTAATTTTGTGGGTTTTTTTTTTTTTTCATTGTGGTTGCTTTGTGCTACGGTAAAGCATCTGCGAGTAGGTGTTTGGGTAGTGCAAACAATGTCTGTGCATATGTTTTAAAACATAAAGGTTTCGAAGGTTGTGAGTCTCTTGGAAAGCAGAGAGTAAATCAGAGCTGAGAGCAGGTACTGCCGCTTGGAGGTTGAAGGGGTGAAGATGAATTACCCCACATTATTCACTTCAAAACTAGCTCTGTCCTGCTGTAGTTCTTCATACAATGTCCCAGGGTCCTGATTAGATCTTTTGTGAGGGCTGCAGTGTCTCAGCTCTTGATTTCATTGAGGCAGTTTGATTTCTTTTCAACTACCACCATGTCTCTGTTCAAGGTTTACAGTGTATTGGTTATGCTACAAGCCAAGAGAATGAGTGTTCCAGGCAAAAGGAACAGTTTAAAATAAGGAAAAATTAAATGTGTGGCTGTTCTTTACCTGTTCTTCCACTCATATTTGCTTTTGGGATTGACATTTGGTATTTCATGATTAACTTCCTCTAGAAAGCACCCATCACTCCATATAGGTATGTTGGTGCTTGGATGTGGTGATTTGCATGGTGGTTTCACTGTTACAAAAGTCTCGTACGTCTTTTGTCAAAGATATCAGTACTTAAAAGAGGACACCTGAAAATCCTATTCTATTATTCTGGTCCAGCGTGGCGCCTGCAATGTCGTGTTGGCAAAACCAGTGGCACTGCAGAGGAGGACTGTGATTCCCAGTCACCCATATTGCACCCATGATGGTCCCTGAGCCCAGGAGGGCAATGGCAGCTGCCAGCTCCTGACGGTTTGATGGGGATGCAGACTTGCCATGTTTAATCTTAAAAAATTATCCTTTTTTTAACGTTACCATGCTTCTTCACATAAAGCATGCTCTATTCATCCTCTAAATCCTTTCTCTCTTTATTTCAGCAGAGAGGAGATTAGCCACGTAACCATTTATAAAGCTGTTTAGATTTCTGCTAGTTGATTTTCGTCGGGAGAGTCATACCCAGTACCTTTACTAGGAATAACTCTGTAAATTAATCTTCATTGATTTCCTTCCCCGCATCCCCAGTGAATAAGAAGGTAGAAAAAAATAGAACAAATATTTCTAGTTCTGCCCCTGTTGAAGGAGAAATAAATCTTTCCTATTAGTCATAAAGGTCTAGATGGATCCTTTTTTTATAATGTCCTCTTGAATAATTAGAGCTTTGAGTTACGAAGTCAAGATTCCTGGGTCGTTGCCAGAACAGATTTGTTTAAGGGGGACACTAGTTCCCTGAATTCCTTTTAAAGGGCTTTGTAATGTCCCAGGCTGCTCTTAATTAGTGATTTAAGAGGGAATACATCTGTTTCACTGAGGATTGTGAAAATTATTATTTAAATGGAAATGTTTAATAAATGACTCTTTGAAAGGCTAATGTATCTTCAAAATGAGATGTGTATCACAGTGTAATCAGGTGGATGGCGATCTAGCAGTTCTACTTGCAGGGTCTTTTTGGAGCTGAAGATGGAGAACAACATCAAAGACCCTTGGAAGTGTCATCTGCCATTGAATCATATTTCATACTTCATCATTCATTCACTGCCTGCACTTTTTCTTTAAGCTTCAGGTTTAACACTTCATTTACCAGGGGGAGAAAACAGTAGCCAAAGGTTGATGTTGGTAAAAGGAGGTCTGTAGGAAGCAGCAGTATCGCTTATTAGATAAATGGATGATACTTCATTTTTACCTCAGACCGTCATGGCAACAGAAATACTGCCACTACAGTATGGATTTTTCTACCGAGTTTAAAGTTGTTTAATGGGAGATTGTCATATGCTAAAAATGTGCAGCTAATCTTTGCTCTGTTAGGAATTTGAACTGGCGTCCCTCAGAACTAAGGGGCTGGGGCCGGTGATGGAGGAAGGACGAACTCCAAATTGAGAAGCTGCTGCTTTTAGCAAACTCCGCCTTGAGTACATGAGGAGGTGGATATTTATAAATGCAGTATTACCGTCTCCTACTGTTCACAGGTCTTGAATGAGTAATCAAAAACTTGAAACTGGATATTTTCACTCTTTTAATTGACCTGTGAGTTTCTGAGCCCTTACTGCCATCTTCTCTCCTGTTTTTCTAGGGCGTGGGGCTTTTGGTGTTTTGTTTTGTTCAGAGGATACATGAGAGCTGAAAATGTCCTTGATTGGTGAGGTTATTTTCAGCTCTCCTGAATCCAGGTGTGTAAGGTTTTGAGAAAAGCAGTAAGTGTTGCAGGGTGCCCAAGAGAGTTGCGGAGAACCCAGCAGGGCACTAAATAAATGGCAGCGCAAAAGTCGAAGGCTGGACTGGATGGTGGGGCAGAGCTGGGCCCAGTCCTTTCAGGAATGTAAGCATCCCATAGTGTTCATAAATATCATTCCCATTCTTGCATTCCCATCATTTTAAATATATAATTTTGCTATCTCACCCTTCTGCAATCCTCTGCAAAATGCCCAGTGTTTTCTAGAAGGGAACGGCTGACGAGATGCGGTAGCACTGCTGCTGTGTAACTAACCACGCTGGAGAAGCACATTGACAGACATTTTGTAAATTGCCCACATTATAGACCATTGATGATGCCATTAAAATGGTAAATTTAATATTATAGTACTATTAGATTTCTCCCTCATTAACTCTGATCTGATAAACAACCTCCGGCATATTTTGAAGGTAATAGTCACCTTACAATCACTGCTGCTCCTCTCTGTCTGGCATTTCAAGCTCCTATAGATTTATAGTTCTTCTGTCGTCTAATCTGTACTTACTGCTTTATTTTTTCTTTGAACTTGTGCTTACAAGCAGACCCCTTCTTAGAGGGCCCTGGGCATGCAATTAACACTTCACAGCAAGAATAAACTCATCCTAAATTCCATTCCTGGGATTTAGGACAAAATCAGTTTCAGAGAATAAAATGATGAACCCCATGTTTAGGCAAGCACAGTGTGGACCTCCAGAGGTGTTTTAATACTGGGTTGGTACAGGGTAGTGCTGGTGGCGGTAGTCGTGTTCTTGGCCTTTGCAAACAGGTATTGGAGCAGCCTCTGCAAAATCTTGCTGGAGATGTCGGTGGTGCAGAGGGGACCGAGCAGGGGCTGCGATGGGTGCTGAGCACAGCCCCCCGCCAGGCAGAGCAGCCCTGCCGCAGCGCAGCAGGGAGCTGGAAAAGCTGAAGAAACTTCTTTTCAGCTGTGTCTGTCCAGCAGAGAAAACTTCCACTCCCAAATGTTAATCCTCCGGCAGCAAAACCACTGCTTAACAAAGTAATCGTAGCTCCTCCCGACTGGCAGGGAGGCTTCCGTGGAGGTATCGCTTGCCTCCTTGTTTTCCTAAGTGAGTCATGGTTTAATTAGAGCGCTGTCTCGAGGAGGAGGTGGTTATTATACATCACCTATCACAATGTAAAAGTGGAAAGCGGCACTGAAACGCTGACCCTTAATCTGAAGTGCACCATCTGTGTTTTATTTCCACATCTTGCTGAGTTTACAGTTATTTGAATTCACAGTTTGTTCCCCATTTGCTGTTCCCACATGGTAAGTGAGTTGGATCCAAAACGTACTGATGAAAGATTGAGAAGTCTGTTGGAGAAGTTTGTTCCTACCTACAAGAGTGCTCTATCTCACACTTCTTCCACCCTGTGAGTTAAATCCCAGCTGTAAAAATCTTGTCTCAAGATGGTCTTCTTTCATGGTGAGAAGTTGGGGTTACCGTAAGGACAAAGCCTCCGTTCCCCATCCTGAAGTGATTTACGGTTTGCCTTTGACTTTCTGCTCAAGAAAAGGTAGAGAGTTCTCTCACATCTGACAAAGTATTTGCTTTACTGTTCCTGCAAATTTGTGTGGATGCTTATCTGGTGGTGCTTGGCATTGGAGCACTACTCTTAGTTAATATTTTTTCTTTGTTAGTATGAGCCGGAGAGTTTGATGCTAAAATAAGACTGGGTATAATATACTGAAAGGCGCTGTAATTGTGATTGTAACAGTTTTCTTGGTGCAACTTTGACTTACTCTGATTTTAGAATGGGCAAGCAGCTCAAAACCAGGTCGAATTTCATTTATTCTCCTTTGTTTCTATTTTTTCTACTGACAGCAACCATTTTCTTAAGTCATAACGAACTATAAAAAAGATATAAAATTTAAACATGTCGTATTTCAAAAGCAAGCCATCAAAATGCTGAAGGCTGTATAAACTTAAATACCTTCTTTTGGCTTTTGCTGTAGACCACACAAGCTCTGAGAAATTGATTACTCTGGTGCTCGAAGGGGCTTTCATGATACAGAAACAGAGGTTTGCATTGAATTTCTTTCTTTGTGTGTGGGACTCTTTTTTTTTTTTTTTTTTGAAAGAAAAAAAGCCTTTAAACCCCAGATTAAAAATAAGTCATTTCATTGTTTTCTTTTCGCCCTCTTCTAAATCTTATGAAAGAGTTTTCATAAATGATTGGGGAGCTGCATCTCAGAATAAATGTAAAGTAAAATGTTCCATTTTTTTTTTAATAAAGAGGCTTTTTTTTTCTGGAATGTCCCATTTAGGTGCTGCCTCATTGAAGTATCATTGGTGAGTGAGTTTCAGTCTGGCTTGTGCAGATTTTGTGGATATTTTGTGGACATGAAGAGGAAGGGAGAGGAATTAAGAGTTATTTATTTTTGTATTGCAGTTTTCAAATTTACTCTCTCCAGTTCTCTAAACCCATCATTATCGCAGGCTTTGGACTTCCCATGGGGACTGTGAGCCAGTTGGACACATACCCAAAAAACCCCCCTAAGACTCAATGAGGCTGTTGTTGAAAGGTCCTGGAAGGTGAATCTTGAGCAAAGAACTTTTAGCTTCTCTTTTTAAACAAGAGACACATAATAGGCCAGCACCTTGGGCCAGATGGTGTCTTCATGAAAATATGTATGTCCTGTAAAATTAAGGCTGCTTTACGTATTTATAATCAGGCCATTCTCCTGTTCCTGTATGGCTATTTTTCTTATAAAGGTAATAGAAGGCTTGCTATCTTTTGGCGGCATTTCACCCGTACCCAGTTCAAACACTTTTGGGGGTGTCGGGTACTTCGCCAAGAGCAGCCGCTGTGTTTGCACAGTTGGGTTTGGGAGTGGAACGTGGAGATGGCGTTTGCTTACGTTGCGTGGCCCTCACACACGCGTGCTGTAAACCTGCGTCTCCACCTGTACTGAGCTGCGTTGCAGGCAGTGGCTGGTACCTGGGGTGGTTCAGAACATCTGCTTCTTGCAGCAGCAGTGGCGGTGGCTGCCGTCCCTGCCATGCCTGAGCCCTGGCTCATGGGCGCAGGTGACCAGCGGTGGCCCCACGGCACCCTGTGCCAACCCCTCCAGCACCTCCCGCGCAGTCCTCGGGGTCCCCACCTCCCCGCCTGCCTTGCTGGACCCGTGCGAGCCCTGGTGAAGCAGCCCCGGAGCTGCAGGGGAGCAGGTTTCCTTGCGAGGCTGGAGTCCCCTGGGATGCCAGTACTGCATCGAAGCAATTCCATCCTGTGAGATAAGTGGAAAGCGTCCAAGACGGACACCTGCTGGCTCTGAAGCAGTCAAGTGCTTTTTCCAAAATATTTGTGGCCCCTGTTCTTGATGTTTGCTTTTAAAAAGATACAGGCACGTGTTGGCTGTAAAAGAAAGGAGGGGAAAAAAAAAATAATCATTGCTACTCTCACTGAAACTCCCTGCAGATTTAAAAGGAAGATGAAAGTTGGTACTTTAAGAAAAACTTGAAGCCTTGGGACAAGCACAGCAGAAACCAGAAGGATGCTCTGTGTTCTGCCTGATTGCTTGCAAAAATGAGTGCTGTATCTCCTACAGAGAGGGAGACAGAGCTAGAAATACATATTCGCATAGTTCCCCCATTCTCGTGCCTTGCAAACTAGGACAATACCATTTTGCACTTCCCTGGGCATATTCTCAAACAGCAGCTCCATGGAGGTGATAGAGAAATAAAAAGGGTGAGGGAGAAAGGAGAGAAGGGGGGGAAAAATCTGCCTCATGGTATTTCAGATCTCCAGCACACACAGGTGCTTTATAATCCCTCTGGCCTACATATTCCACAGCCCCTAGGAATAGAGGAGTCGTGATGTAATGCTCTTTTCCTCGCACTCCCAGCTTAAATACAGATGGAAATTGTTGTCATGTGTTAGAAATGTCACCAATAATATAAAAGGCAGGCTTCTGCATTCTCCCTTTTGCACTGTCAGCTGCTGCTGCCAGCTTATTCTTCCCTCTCAAACCTATTGTCATGTGGCAGAAACCCTGATGTAAGTAAGCCCTGTCCTCCCCCTGCTTATGATCCCTGCATTTTTTATTCCCCTCTGCTGCAGTGCTGAGGATCATTACATACCACGACTTAAAGACAAGACCTCACAAAGGAAGGATTAATCTTGTATTTGTGCTTGAATTTCGAAGGACTCAGGCAAGTGAGAACGTTCCGTTGTATTCTCTCTTTCTTTTTTTTTTTTTTCCCCCCTGATGCTAATGTGAGAAATGAAAAGCAGCAAATGTGATAAGCTTAGGTTGGTGTTTCCTGGGCGAACCCGGTGGTTCCTCGGCTGCAGGATGTGCCTGTAAGGGGAGAGCGGGATGCAGGGGGAAGCAGGGGATGCTGTGGGCTCGGGGAGGGAGCTGCGGAGCGGAGCTGCACAGCCTTCGCCCAGCCTGGGAGGACAGATGGCTAGTGCTACTTTTTAATTCATCAAGCAGGCTTTACGGGAGGCCCATTGGCGAGCGGGCGCGCTGCGAGAAGCGGGGTCAATGGGCACGAATAGGCTGAGATCGGGACCAGATGCCTGCCGAACAATGGGGCTTTTGAAAGAAATGCGGGAGGAAGCGTGGCGCTGGCTTTGTACAGCCTCCGCATTGCAGGTTGGAATGGGGCAGCTCCGATTTAATGAAGTGCATTCCTAAACGTGGTCGTCAGCCCGGGCTGGGAGACAAGGGGACATGTCAGAAGGGGGCTTGTGGGGCCGGCGGGGGGGGAGCAATCCACTGATGGATCGTCCCGAACAATGCAGTCTTAGTGTCGGATGGGAAAAACCATCCATACATCCCTGTGCATATTAATGCGATACAGCAGGTGTTGCTAAATGTCTGTCCCCGCATTGTTCCCCCGCGGCTCTGCTGAGGAGGGGGGGGCAGGAAGGAGACCTCGCGAGGGATGCACTCGTCTGGGGGGAGAAATGTAGCTGCTCCCCCGACAGCCGCGCATGCCGCAAGCGAAGCCGGAGGCGAGAACTGGCGCGCGTTTCCGCTCCTGGGGCGGCGGCGTGGGGCAAGGTGCTGGCCGCTGTGGGCTGAGCTGGGCAGGCGTCCCCCGTGCTGGCTCTGGCAAGCAAGGAAGGACAGGCTCTGATTAAAGGTGTAGCAGGGCCCAGAGGGTCCTTTTTTCTGCAAAACATCCCCTAAACTAAGCAGGTGCAAAGGCTGGGAAGTGAATCTCCGGAGAGCGGGCTGGGTCACCAGGGCAGAGGGGAAGGAGAGAGGAGGCAGAGATGGTGGCTCAGCTGAAATCCAGCAGCGAGAGAGTTAAAAAAAAGGGCATGTTATTTTTTTTTTTTTTTTTTAGCTTCTCCAGAAATACATCAGTTGTGAATGAGTTGCAGGAGCCCTGTGCGAACTGCAATAAACAAGGCGTACGACGTATAAAACCGAACAAAATATCTATTTCTGCATTTGCGTGTATCCTGCTGCACCAGCTGGATATACCCCTCCTTCAGATAGTTTTCTGTGTAACAGAAGTAACGTCCCTAAATACAGCCATGTTAGCCAGTGTCATTCTTGAAGGCTTGGGGGGGTAGGAGTGTACACAGTCTGTCATTATTATATGTATTTCTTAATAAAAAGACACCCATTTAATTGCTGCCATTGTGTTGCCTGCTCCCCTTGTGATTTGTGACATGCTATACGGTATTTGTCAGCAGAATGAAAGGCGTCTTTGTTCCTTATTCGTATTACGGCATACTGCATCTCTCAGTGAAAATGGAATATTTGGCTTTAGAGCTAACTTAGCTGGTGATCTGCGCGCCCTGCTACGCTGGGACGGGTGTCTGTTTTTTCCCAGGAGTTTCAGAGGAACGCGCAGGCAAGGCTTGTATTATTTTATTTATTTATTTTTACGTATCGGTCTGTTAATAGTGCTGAAGGGTGATCAGCTTCATCTGCACGCATGGCCAGTGGCTGCAGCAGCTTCACATACTGCGGCTGCCTTTTCCCGGATCCCATGTCTATGGATGAACGGCCAAGTCGACCGCAAACTAGGATTTAGTCCTCATGCACCTTCAATCGTTTACTGCTCTGTAAACTGTCAACAGGAGTTTAGAAAAATAAACCAAGGGTCTGTAATGCGGACCAGCTTGTGTGCCTATTCAAAGGTTGGCCATGACCACAGGTTGATAAAGGTGGCTACCGAACGGCTGGCTACCAGAGTGACTGTTTGGGGGTGCCGGTAGCACTTGTAGAGCACTTTCCAGCCACCGCTGGGGAGCATGTGCTGGGTTAGGTTACGGGGTCGTCTAACACCAACAGCGTTATCAGTTGCTACTGACCCCCTGTCCTTTTCGTGCTCTGGCTGCTTGGGTATCAGCCTGTGTGCTGGAATGGTTTACACATGTAGCAGCTGGAATTAGTAGCCAGAAAGGGTCCAAATTTAGGGCAGCACTGGCCCAGGCAATTCATAAGACTTACATCGTGTGAATGTATGGAGATCGTTTTTAAATTGAGCTACCAGGTTCAGCAGCTTGAGCTTTATGCTGTTAATTACGCTTATTTTCTACTCTGCAGTGCACAAGGAAAGATGGGCAAAATGCAAAGACTGGCTGAGTCCCAGGAGGCTCTGGTCTGCTGCAAATGGCTTTTCTGTTAGTGGGTCTGCTCAGTAAAGGGCCAGATTGTGAACTTGTTGCTTGTTGATGTCCCATGATGTGGGAAATTGTATCGAGGAGTAAATTTGCTCTGGAGAGAGCAAGGATTCGCTCAGTGGTGCGGAAGAGCAGGGAGTGTTTTCTCCCTTGCCAGCTTGTTTCTCCTCGTCGTTGCCTACTGCTAGCTCTTGTCAGGTGGAAGGGATGATGGATCCTTGTAGATCCAAGAATGATGCTTCACTTCCTTTTGGGAAACTGATACAGAGCTGGCGAGAAGGAGCTCCGGCAGCCTCCAGGAGCACTTCAGCTCATTGCTGTTGGAAGTGTTGCAGAGCGAGGTTTTGCCGTAACAGCAATAAGCCTTTTCCAGCTGAATTTCTTCTTTATACACTCTTCTAACGCAGGTAATCCAACCTGCAATTTGAAGCTTAGAGTATCCCTTTTGCCGTTATTGACAACCCCTAGCACAAGTAAAGCTGTCGTAGCAGTCGGAGTGTTGAGGAGTGAAAAAAGCAACAATGAAAGCCATTAATTCAGCAGCAGAAGTTGATTAAATGGTGCTGGGTTCTTGACTTTGCATCTGACAGTAATAATACTTACCCTGCGTTTCAGTCATTTAAAAGTTCACATGCTGCAGGTAAGGCTCTTGCCGGCCCTTTGAAGCTTGTGCCTTTCTGACAGCTTTCCACCCCTTCCAGCGCACTGATTCTTTAAGTGGTTACGCAAGAAATGCTTCTGAAATTAATGCACATGAAGTCATCTTGGTCAAGAGATGCTGGTTGCTGTGGTGTTCGGTAAAGCTTATTCAAAATGTGGTGCTATTTTCAGGCAAATTCCACTAAATCCTGTCTTGAAATCCTCTGAATATTTTGCTCTTGAATATTCCAGTAAGCATGATGACTGGTTCACTGTGTTAATCCTATGTGGTCTTTCTGTCTGCAGCTAATCCTGAGCTGTTGTTGCTGTTCTGCATACATGAGTAAGATTCTTTCCCCTCTCCCCTTCACGGTATCCAATAGAGTTCCAGCTGACTACTAGAAGATAACAGATCGAATGTCCTGCTCTTCCTTTTTCTCCACCTTAAGTATGAGAGTTGAGTTTCTTCAACTTGCAAAACAAAACCTGGAGGAGTAGGAAAAAAATCCTTGATCTGTTGTGCTCTGTCCAAAGGCATGGACTGGCTCTGGCTTTGTGCAGGGTGTCTTCAGGAATCTCAGCTGTAGACAAATCTGGAAGACAAGACATGTTTAAAGCAAACTTCCGAATTCACATAGATTTGACAGAATTTCTATCACAACTTTCATTAATTAGAGATGAAGCTGATAGTGATGTCTATAGTTAATGTTGTTCCTCTAAAATAAAGTTATTGGATTTTCCTAGTTTTTCCTTGCACAGTGAAATGCAGGGAGGAACAGTGATTTATTTACTTATTTATTTATTAAACTGGACCTACCTGTGGGGAGATGTACTTTGGCAAAAGCTGTCCCTTTCTGATGGAGAAAACTTTTCCTTTGGGACAGTTAGTATCACCTCAAAATTACTACTTGACCGTGTTTCAGATTTAATCAGAAAGCTTAAGATAAGGAAGGGAGATAATTTAACCTGGGTTGATTCCCACAACCCCC
The DNA here is from genome assembly GCA_034008185.1 of Gorsachius magnificus. Taxonomy (NCBI): domain Eukaryota; kingdom Metazoa; phylum Chordata; class Aves; order Pelecaniformes; family Ardeidae; genus Gorsachius; species Gorsachius magnificus. The sequence goes on from CM067090.1 coordinate 7,718,573, forward strand.
ACTGATTTCATCCGTGGGACAGATGCTGTATCTCCTTATAGTAAGATTGGCATGTTAATGTGCTCTAGATTGACATGGTTGCATGGGATGTATGTATTTAACATTTTTTCAATGAAAGGGTTGTCCAGCATTGGAACAGGCTGCCCAGGGAAGGGGTCGAGTCCCCATCCCTGGAGGTATTTAAAAGACAGGTAGACGAGGTGCTTAGTGGTGGGATGGCAGGGTTAGGTTAACGGTTGGACTTGATGATCTTAAAGGTCTTTTCCAACCTAAACAATTCTATGATTCTGTGATCTATTTGGGGTGTGTTTGTAATCTAAAAGCTCACACTTGCATTTAACTGCTAACTTCAAAATGTCATGAGCTGGGAAGTCCACAGTAACTTAAGTAAAACCTTTTCTTAAAAATTATGTATTATTTGGTTGATGTAAAATGTTATAATCACCCACATCTTTTCCTTGGAAGAGATTATTTTTCTTCTTTTAAATAGGCTTTCAAAGGATTCATTAAGAAGATGAAATCCAAGATGCAAAATAGTTGACCCAGCAGTTTGAGGCCAATGGGGCAAAATTCCCAACAAAATTCATGTGTAAAGTCAGCCTTACTCAGCTGTGCCTGAGTGACTTTGTTAGATATCTTCTGAAAATTTTCACTATTGAAATGGGGGGAAAAAACGCTATATGAATAATGTAGTCCTGTCAGCAATTGGAATGTGGACGTGGATGTCCCTTAGTGTATTGAAAAGTAGCCTGTTGCTTTCCCCACCCAAACAGAGGTAGTGTCCCGCCTGGAATCAGCAGTGTTACCTCACTTTGTTTGCCTGAGGAAACTCTTGATCCATTGCAGACCGGAAATTTTATTTTGTTGGGGTTTTTGTTTGGTTTGGTTTGTTTTCGTTAGGATACGACACTGCCTTTTAATGCAGTTGAAGGTGAGAATCGGGCACACCAAAAAATAAAAGCTCCGAAAGAGTGCTGTTACTGAAATCATGATATATTGGGGAAAAAAGCAAAATTGCTTCTCTTTCTTCCCGTTTGCACCCTCTCTGGGCACAGGTTTTCCCAGAAGCCTTTAGGAGGTTTACTGCTAGCATTGAGAACACCCTGGTGTTGATTTTCTCCATTAATTTAAATGAAGAGGGAGCAGGCTGAATAATAGTCATGTAGAAGGTGCTATTGGAAATGCATGCTTTGTCAGCACTGCGGTGGTGATTAATAGTGTGTCATTTCTTTGATGGCGCGCTAGCAATTCGGCACCAGAATGCAAGCCCTTGATAAAGGTGGGGAAGTGTCTAGGGGGAAAAAAAAAAAAGTCTCCTCTTCCTCTCTTTCCTACATGGGCCACAAAAAGAGCCTGAGGCTTGAGACCTCCCCTGTGGCTTGGACTGTCTGGGGAACCCAAGTCCTTTTCTTTAGCAGAGGCTGGGAATGAGCTGTAGCGGTGCAAGCACTACAGCAATGGCTGGTTAAAGATGTGTGTGGAATGTAGTTTAGTTGACACATGCTAGTGTCCTGGTGTTGACAAGGCAATATTTTAATATGTGGTAATCTGTCATCCTAAACTCTTAAGGGAAATCAAGAGTTTGCCACATTCAGATGCATGAGCTAAAACTGTCTTTTGCCTTTTCTACACAAAGACTTTAATTTTTTTTTTTTTTTTTTTTCTGGTGAAGATGAAGTCAACTCATTTTGAGTCCTAATCAGGAAGTGATTCAGAGCCTGTGCTCATTAAATCCTTCCCTTCACTCCTGGGACTGCCAGCGAGGATGTCGCACATTACCTGCTGATGAGATGATGTTTTTGTGAAGGAGATGAATGCCCCAGAAAGTATTCTCACAGTGCCAAACCACTGGGAAACTGGAAAGGGTCTAGAAAGCCACAGTGAGGCTGGGATTTGAGTACTTGAGCTAGTTTTATTATCACTCTGTTAAGCAGCTGCTTACCCATTAGAGAGAACTCATCTTTAGTTGTATGTGATTTGGGGGACATGAAGGTTGAGCCCTGCTGTTCTCATTACTTGAAGTTTCAGATTTTCTCTGTGTTATTAGGGTACAACACAGAGCATTTAATTCCCCTTATCAGCTCTTTTAGGCATTGTTTGATTGGATGGATCCTTTTCAATTTTTTTCCATTCTCCTCTTTCTCATATTTCATGTATTCTATTGTTTTATTAGTTCAGTGGCCTTTTTGGGTCATTGCAGTCTAAGTATTCTGACTTTTATAAAGGTCTTGGTGACTAAATATTAGTGACCTCTATTAATCTTCCCAGTGCTTCTCCAAGACAGTGTCGTCTGATTTTGAGCTGCACTGTGTTGCAGTATCAGTGAGTTCATCGCATGGTGAATCAAAACCCATTTCTGCTCCTCAGATGAAGGTGTCTGTTCCGTACATCACATTGCTGAGTTTCTGCTTCGGTGTTCGGGGTAAATAGGATCTCTGCAAAAGAGGTGGAGGAGAAGCTAGCCTCCTTGGAGCTTCGCCAGCCTAACTAAAATAAAGAAATGTACCGTGACACAATTAAAAGTATATTGTTGGATTCAGGAAAGTCCTAGGAAGGACTAACAAGCTAAGCACGATTGACTTGAATTTCCAAATTATATAAGAGGAAATGGAAGAGTAAGCATTAACTTCATTAGGGAGCTTGTTATACCAGCAGAAGTCTTTTTGGTAGGCTCATATTTTGGGGCATTCCTTCTTGGGCACCATCTATGAGGCATTTCCCTAGCACAGACTCGGCCTCTTGGTCAGAGCTGAATGGACATGGGTCTGAGGAAAATTTGGGGTTCCAAGGCTAGGAAATCTCAGAATTGACGCTGACATAATTTGACCATTTTATGCATTTTTTTTTTTCCTGCCATTATCTGGGCAAGTCTTGTCAAACAGATGTGTAAGGTAAGAGCTTTCCTCATGCTCAAACTTGCTTTCCCCTTCTGGTAACACACTGCCTCACTTACTATTCTCTGCTGCACACTAAGCAAAGTGGGAAATGAGGTTTATAAGTGAAATAAGAATGTCCAACATCAGGATGGAAGCATTCTTGAGAAATACCTGCATGCACAAAGAGAAACAAAAACTGTCTGAGCAACCTGGACTGTGGCCTTTGGTAGCTCAGAAGTACTTAATTTGGGAGACTCTGTTTTAGCAGGCATTTTTTATTGTGTAACGTTGTCGGCTTTTTAAAAAGGTGAGGGGGGAGGAGAGTAAAGGAACACCCCAAAATTTTAGTCCTACCTTCCTCCCAAAACTGAGAGCAAGCTGTTGAGAAGGGGCAGAGAACAACCATGGGAGTTTTCAAGCAGAGTATTTAAAGTTTGGGGAACTTTGAAATGGGAGCCACTGAAAGCAGAAGCTTGTAACGGAGTGGGTGACACAGGCTTTTCAGGTGTTGCTGCTGGCTGCATCTGACGCATGCAAAGCTTAAATTTTTAAGCAAGGGGTGATTTTAATGCCGCCCAAATGTTGCTTTTATACGTAGAACTCTTTGCATGTCTAGCTGCAAAATGGCACACTGTCACCATGGGGAGATCTTTAAATCGAAGGGCCTTTCTCTAATAAAAGATCTGCTTCACTGTAAAGGGGCTACTAGGGTTATATCATCTTGAAGGGCAAAGCTGGTAAATGAGATGTTATTATCTCAGTGTGTTCTTTTAGTAAAATATTTAAAAGTGGCTCACTCCTGGTGAATTACCTGCTGACCCGATCCTCTAGCAGCCTTATTAAATAGTTGCCTGTTGTAACATTCTTTGTGAAGTTAAAGCATGTCCCACTGCACTAAGCACTATTTCAGATATCCCCATTATAACAAAAAGTCTTTATATAGTAATAGTGCAAACCGATGGCTCTCTTGGGTGCTTTCATAATGAGGTTTTATGGTAACTGTTCTCTGATCCCTTTTCTCCTTTTACAAGTGTATCAGATTTACTCAATTTCTCTCCATATTCATAGAGCTTAACAAGTTTGTTCTTCTAACTCCTCTGATGTTCCAAACACCACCACTTCAGATACAGAATAAGTTTACCAAAACAAACAGTGGCATAAAATACAGGTATCCTTGCACAGCACAGTTGCTTGGGCTGGCATGGCTTAATGAGCTGCTGCTCATCAGCGGAGCTGCTGTACCTTGCCACGTGTGCGTTCCTTGCCCTGAGCAAATGCAAAGTGAATTGAGTTAGCCAAAGTTGAAGATTTTAAACTTGTAAAAGCTTGAGTACTGGAGTGCTCTGATGCTGTTGCATGGCTAGAGCTAACTTGATTTCTTTTGGTCATCTGTCTGTAACCTCAGAAGAGTTTTAAAAGCAAAGAAATATTTCTATTCACCATATGGTGGTAGGCAGCTGCCCTTGCTGGTGCTGCTTGAGGTTTGCAGTACTGTTCCAGCAACAGAAGTAATGGGGATGTGACCAGCACCTGAACAAACAAATGCACTCGTGCCTTGGGCTTTGAAACTATATTCCTTGGATATTCTTGGGTGGAGTGCAAGAAATCTTAAACTCCTTTGATGTCTTCTCTGACCTCATATCTAATTACATTATTTTTTGATAGCTTTCCCTTAGGATTTTAAATAATTCTAGAAATATGCATTCAAATGAGCCTGACACTATTAATTTTTGTAGTCTAGTTATTTTATATTGCTGACCATCCCCTTGGTACTTGAACCTCTTCCTACAGAGAGTCTTCAAAGTTCTTCCAGAACCTGTGGTCTGTCACTGAAATAGAAAGCGTGACTGGGTTAAAACCTTCGGGGTTTTCTCCCTTGACTCATATGCCTTCTCCCTGTGTGCCTCGTTTGGTTTTATTCTAATGCATCTAGGCAAGAAGAAACAGAGGTGCTCAGAGACTGACAGTTCTGGTTCTGTGATTTGTAGCAGTCAAGTTTGCCAAATCCCATCTTCACGCATTGAGGCTTGTGGCAGGGAGAGCTGGCAGCGTGCGGTGGGAGCCGGTGGTCTGGAGCAGAGCTTTGCAGTGGGCCAGCAGTTATTGGTGTAGGCAGATGGGTATCTCCTAGCTGCATATTCCCTGGGAGCTTCTTGTCCTTGCCACTGGCCACCATCATGCCTGCATGCTGCAGGCCTATCTATCCCCCCAAAACAGGGGGACTGGGAAAATGATCTGTCCTAAGATACCACAAGCTCTGTTAATAGGGAGAGTGTTATGGCTGGGTGCAGTGATTGATCTTTTGCATATCCTTCCACAGTTTATCTCAATCCTGAGAATTATTTTTGCCCTCTGAAGAGCTATTTTGTTAGGTGTTGGCTGTATTTCAAGAAAAAGAGGAAAAAAAAAAAAGATAAATTTCAAAACGTTACATGATGCAACAACAAGGAATAATCCTGCTTTCTGGAAAAATGCTGTAGGAGCTGGTGTGGCTGTTCCTTTGGTCTCTGTTGCTGTTTGATACAGCCTATAGACTGCCCAAACTCTGCAGCAGTAGGACTAAAACAGCTCCTGTATTCAAAGCTTCTTTAGTTTAAAGTTTTATTAGAAAAGGTTTGTTGGGCTCTGCTTGCAAGCCAGTATGTACCACGCTATGCTGACTGTGAGGTCCGATACCATCTCAGTAATTAAGTGCCAGCATCCTACAGCACAGTGGGCTTAATAGGCTGTCAGCAGCTTAAATGCCACCTGATATTAAATTTATCAGCCTAACTTTTTCGGCATTCTGCAGCTGACCCACTGTAACAATGACCATGGCAAGTTACGTATAGATGGTGCCTACTGCACAGGCACTACTTGGTTGCTTTAATTGCTGATCTGTTATCTTCCTCAAAAGACAGGAGTAGTGAGGGAGAAGAAAGGCAGCGCTGTACTTAAGGCAGGCTCTTGCCCAGCTCCCATCAGCCCATACTTCAGTAGGCTTTTTGAGCTTCCAGTGCATCAGGCTGTGATGACCAGCGAGGCGATGGGAAGGGGCACAGGGCAACAGGCCAGCCCACAAACCCTGGGTCTGACCCTGATGGAGATGCCCTGTGAGCGGAAGGGTGCAAGCCCAGCGACAGGACAAGGGGCAATGGGCACAAACTGAACTATAAGAAGTTTCAGTTGAATGTGAGGAAGAACTTCTTTACTTTGAGGGTCATGGAGCACTGGCACAGGCTGCCCAGGGGCGTTGTGGAGTCTCCTTCTCTGGAGATATTCAAAGCCTACCTGGACGAAGTCCTGTGTAACATGTTCTAGGAGAACCTGCTTTAGCAGGGGGGTTGGACTAGACGATCTCCCGAGGTCCCTTCCAACCCTTGCCATTCTGTGATTCTGTGAAGAGTGAACGGCCAAGGGATGGGAGAGGGCCTGGGGCTTGGGTTTGCTTGTGCTGCTGTGGATCTGCGCCCTTATTGCCTGCTCTGTGGGGCAAACCCCTCCATTATTTCGCATTATATAGAAGACGTGGTACTGTAGGGTCCTACTTGCATTAGAGTCTCTCATGCCCCCTCGAAATACAAATAATGGTGAGAAATCATCCCCCTCTGCTTTATTTTCTCCCGTTGTAGTTAAGGCTAATGATACGCTCCTTTTTAAAAAACTCTTTGGGATCGGTGGATGAAAAGCACTATGTAATTATTAAAGTGCAGCTTTTATGGTGCTGCCTTTAGGAGGAAAGAGAGAAATATATTCACTTAGCAAAATATTGTGTTGTAGATGGAGCTTTGGGAATCTGACTTCCATTGTTAAAGCTAAAATGAAAAGGGCAGTTCTGCTGTATGTTCTCATACCAAAACCAGGCCTGTGTTGAGGCTGCATAGAAGCTTTCTGCGCCACTGGAAATGTATAAAAAAGAAAAAAGAAGAGCAAACTGAAACAAAAGAAGGGCTGGTAAAAAATAAAATGAAGTAAAGCCAGTGATGCCTGTGAGTGCCACTTGTCTGTCTTTGGGACCCAGAGATGCTTAGGCAACGTAACATTGTGTTCTTAGCGGTGGATGCGCTTCTGGCCGCATCATTTTCATGGCCATTAAGTTCAAATGCTTGTCTGTTAACTGAGATGAAAGAAGTGCGAGCTCTTTCAAAAAAAAAAAAAGCAGCCTGCAAATTCTGAAGCAGCTGTGCCGCATGCAATTTGCCTGGGAAGTATACCTCAAAATACCATTTTACCTACTCTGAACAAGGCAGAGGCTGATATGAATGCCTCATTGTTTTGTCTCAAGATTGTTTTCCCAGAAAATATTTTTCAAAATAATTTTTTTTTTTTGTAAATGCATGCATATAATTATAGATAAAGGCTAATTTGTGTCTCTGAATATTGTACCATCAAATGGAAGCTGAGTGGTTTCATACCAAAATGGGACTTCACATTTAACTCATGTCTATGTGCTTTTTACGTTTTCACAATAGATTCAGGAGCTAATCATCACCTAAATTTGCTTTCCTAAATAACATGCCATGTTAGATTATCTAATGGTTTATTTGGAAAATGGGAAGCAAAAAATGAGTGGGTCAAGACTGTAATATTGAAGTTAAAAAGAAGGCAAAACCCAATGTCTGGCCATGTGCACTCAGCCTTGCTGAGCACATGGATTTGCTGATCACCAGAATGCTGGACAGTTTGATGAATTTGACTAATTCATTGAAAATCTCAAAAATCAGAATGAAATCTAACAAATATGTAATTTTTTGTAGCAACATCCAAACTGCAAGGTGAAATTCTTGCTCAGAACACCACAGGGTGTTATCAGTACTCAGACCTTAATTTCCAGTTAAAGCCTGTGCACAGATTTTTGGAAGATGAGAAGGGTAAACTCGTGACATTGTCACCACGATGGGATCATCCAAATTGTGGCAAGAAAAAGCTGCAGAAGTCAATTCTTTCAGTCTCAAAATCAATAAAAGCAAAGTATTTCAGGGGAAAAGTCTGCTTTCCCATGCATTGGGCCAAGTTGTTTGTGCTTGCCATTTATTTTTTCCTTTGTGATATCAGACGTGGCTAGATCAAACAGCAAACAGCTCTGGCCATCACGCAGCTGGAAAAGACTACTGCACTGCAATATACAGCTCAGTATTTATATGGTCAGGCCACATGACAATGATTTAAATGATCATAAGCTGTTCCTTTTATAGTAGAGAATAAAAAATTTTACAAAAAGTTGCTAGTTGCCAAACTTTTCAGAATTCTTTTTGCTATGGAACTGCGTAGAGGTTCCTGTGACATTTGTGTTATTTGTAAGCCCAGATGAAAATGCTCAACTTCATATGACCCCAATCAGTTAAAACATTTGCAAGTTACAGAACTGTGGCCAAAAGAAAAGTCCTACTTCTGCCAAAAAAATACTTAATTTTTAAAAAATGTAACTTTACAGGTAGTTATTTTTAATGCAGACAGGTGTCTTTTTGGTGTTTAAAACCTGTCTTTTATTGGGCAAGAGATATTGGAAAACAGAATAGCTATGGAGAGCTTGTGGAAACTTGTTTTGGAATGAATAAAATTGCAAGTTTAGCACTCAGTATTTTTTTTTTTTTTGTGTGCTTACAAACGGCTTTGTGTGGAGAATTGAGGGGAAAAGGTTGCCTTTACAGCCATGATGCATTCCAGGTACGAGTTTTCCAACTATAAATTGTCTTAATTCCCTTCTGATACATGTTTTTGGAGCTTCAGAAAGAACAGTTGTGTTCTGTGGGTACAACAGGGACAGGGCACTTCTGTTTGACCAGGTCCCATTGATTTCAGGTGAGCATTGCTTCAGGGCTTTGTTGCTTTAGCGGGGCTATAGATGCTTTTCGGAGGGAGGAGGAGGAGGGTCTTCAGCTCTAGTGCTGCTGTAGAGTGGGCACTCACCAGTGTTATAGGTTGATTCAAGCCACTTGCTACTGAATTTCCTGAGTTGTTCCAGGAGCTGAGCATCCTCTTACTTGGGGGCTAATTAATCAGTTCATCTATAACGCATGCTCATCAGTTGGGCTTTAATTTGTTTATTTGTCATTTTACTAATTTGATAGGAAAGATTTCTTTGATGTATGCATGTGGTTATTTGTATGAAGGACTGCTGGTCTGATCCTGGTAGCTGAGGGCACTGACCCCTCAGGACAGCACTCTTCACTCTAGAAATACCTTCAGCCTCCTAAATAAGGAATTTGCATAACACTTGCTAGAGATTTAAAAGAACAAAGAAAAAGACTCCTCTTGCCTGTCTCTTGAACTGATTAAGTATCTTGGCTTTGTTTTGTTGCTTCACTAGATACAAAATAGGTCCTGACAAACTTCTGAAGGTATAAGTTGGATTTCTCCAGTCTTGGAAACATCCAGATGCTTTAAACATTATCTTAAAAGGTACTGCCTTGTTGAAGTTATAGCCGTGATGGAGGAATTACTGGGTGAAACATTCTTTGCTTGTCTTGAGAGATCAGACTCGATTATAACAGTGGTGTTTTCTTGTGGAAAAGATTCTTTCTTTGGATCGTTCTAAACTTGAGTAACAGCAAAAAATCCTTATGCATTGCAAGAGAGGCCTGTCTCCTAGTTTAACCTCCTCAGCTGGCATAAATCACTGCAGCCTTTTTTTATGTCAGGGCACAGGCTTGGATAAGCATATTTATTCATATCAAGCCGCTGAACGTTCTGAGGTTCATCTATGACTAACTGAAAGTCTTTAAAAATAGACCAAACATCAGAAAGCTCTTGAAATGTTTTGTGATATAATGTCTACTTCAAATAAATGGGATATTCTCAATTGCCTCTTATAGTTGGTTCATTTTAATGGATTTTTATCCTCTTTTCTTTCCCTGATCAAAACAAATGCAGCTCACCTCTGGTATGAGGTCAGGCGGGTGCTTGAGGAGATTTGCTAATGCCCATGGTTATAATAACAAGCATGGACCCACCTGACGTAAAAGGCCTCCTTTGGCTCATCCCTGCACCTTCAGGGCACTGGCTCATGTCGGGACAGTCTGGGGCAGTCCCTGGATGCTCTGACACATGGTGGGAATCTTACTATCAACTATATAAAGACTGAGGTTTGGTATGTGGGTGTTACCTGTTGAAGAACATCTAATAAAGACTAAGTGAGGGGCTGCAAGACCTAGTATAGAACAGCTTTTTAGATGAGGTTCCCCTTTAATTAAGGATCTTCCCCAGCCTTAAGTATGCCATTTGTTTACTAGGATGATATTGTTTTGAGGATCCCTGTGCCTAGGCTTTTGGTTCTTGAGAATTTGGTGCCTATATTGGGCTGCCACTTAAACAAGGGTTGTGCTAAAGGATCTTGGATCTGAGCCTGTCGGTTCTGGTGTTTTCCATAATAGACAGTGACACCAATTCAAAGTACTGAACACTATTGAGCTACTACAACATGTAGCTCATGGGGTTGGGATACAAGATATAAAGGAGAGACACGTACTAAAGAGTTTCAGATGAATATGAGGGACAGACAGTCCAGAGCCATTGGCACCTGCAGAGGTCCCAAAAGATGAGGTGGTGTTTGGTTTGGTTTGGGGTTTTTTTTCACTGTATAGAGATGAAAAGGCTCCTCTTAAGTTGAAATTCAGTTATGTTCTTCTTCATAAATTTAAACCATTTGGTGGGGCAGACAATTTGAAGTGGAAACTGAATGCAAGAATGTCATTGAGCCCTACACTGGGCAAGTAGATTATGGACCACACACACAGGCTTGAAAACATTTAATTTTAAAAATCTCGTTATGTAAGGGAGCACAAAACAATGTAAAAGACTTGGAGCCACGCTTGCAGCTGGCATACGTCAGTGTAGCACCATGGATATCAGGGTAGCAACACCGATTTCTCCTAGTTGAGATCCTGGCCTTTAATCTGTCGTTAATCTAATAAAATTGAGCTGCTCTAATTACCACGGTGTCCGTCAGAAATATGTTTGCCTGAAATGATAGAGCAGAGTTGGATCCTGGAGCCCACACAAGTCAGCAAACACTGTGCAAATCTGAGTTAAACCATTTGTTTGCCCACTTAAGGAGAGGTTGTCCACGGTCATGGTATGTGTGGAAAGACAGCGGGGGAGTGAGAGGAACAACTGAAACATATGGCCAAAGTGAGCTGTCTCTTTATTCCAATGCATCAGGATAAGACAAGCTGTTGAACCGATGAGAAAGCTTCTTTATATATATATATACATACCATATTTCAAGATTAAAACTGGAAGAAATTCAGGGCTGCTGATCTCACTTGTATGTCTGAATGGAGGTATAGCAAACTGTTAAACTGAAAGCAGGGAAAAAAGTCCCCAAGCCCAACCTCCCCAAAGCCATACTAGCTGCATCGTTATATAAAAGAAAGCAGCAGTTCCCCCTCCAGAGTGTCCATAAACTGAAACCTTATCAATACTTCCAGATGCTCGCTGACTTTATGATACCGTTAAGTTTAATTGTGCTGACATAATGGATTGTATTTGCATGGAACAAGGTCTTCTCAGAATCAGGTTTGGGGAGCATGCAAGCACAAGAGAGGGGTGACATAAATTGAGACATGCTCATCACTGCGTTTTAACCGCTAATTTTCTACCTTGTGTTTCTTGACGAAAAATGTGAAAGTGGCGTTCTGACCTCCTGAATGGTCAAATTTGAGAACTTTCTGTATTGCGGCTGCACTTGCTGCTATTTATGCCCTTGTAATGGCAGTTAATTTAGTTTTTAGTAAGGATCATCAGTTTATTATTTAACTTTAAGCCAAGAATTATAATTTTGAGCTCTATTCCTTGGGCTGATTCTCCTCCAGTCAATGGAAAGGGGAGTTTTACCATTAGTTTCAGGGTGAACAGAGAAGCCAACATGCACTGAGTCTGAAAATCCCTATTTGTGATGAATCCAGGGAGAAGCTTGCTGCCTGTCCTTGAAGTCTTTTATCAGCAAAGGCTTTCCATCACAAAACCTAATATTTGCAGGTTTTATCAGCTGTCCTACTGGAATAGATTAATCTTGTTGTCCATTCCCATCATCAATTCAGTGTATCTGCTTTGTTTTATAAAATGTAGCCGCCCACAAATATTGACGCCAGTAACATTTGATGGCATCAGATGATTTTTAAGAAATTCAGGAAAAAAAGCACCACCATTTTCTTCCTCCCTCTCCTCCAGAAAACTCAGACCCCTACAGGGATTTCTTATCTCCAAACTGAGATACTTCCTCAGAGCTAGATAGGAAAAATACTTATTTTTGCCATCTTTAATTGTTACACATATAAATAAAGATACCAGTATGACAAACAGTGGCTGTGGTATGGCTTGCTGTGGGTAGCACCAAGTGGCTGTGCCCTGGCTTTGCCTTGGCAGTACCTTCTGAAATGTCCCCAATGAAGAATGCAAAAGCCAGAAAGATCACGTTGGCATTGTAGCACGGTCAACATCTCAGGTCAGAGACAGCAATCCCGTTCTCAGTGCAAGGGAACAGCACTAGCGACTGGCCTCCTAAGACAGTCAGGAATTTAAGAGCATAACTTCCAGTCCCCCAAAGCTGCAGATGTTTTGCAAGATGTATGGGATAGGGTTTTTTTCCCTGAATTTTTTTCTGGTTTATAGTGGTGCTTTTGTGCCTGAAAGTGTTGCTAAACATGACCTCACACAACAATATAAAGGCATTGCCCTTCATGTAATAGGGAAAATATATACGATTATTTTCAAACTGACAAACAGGATTTTGACAATTTTTAAGTGGGAATAATGGAAAGTATGAATTCTCCTACTTATTTGCATATGCAAGTATGGACAACAAGACCAAAATCATAATGTGTATTTTGGCTTCTGCTGTCGGTTTGATGTCTTGTGTGCTTTTAATAAACATTCATGGTCCTGCATTCTCATTAAATGGGCACATTTATGTTCTAGCACTTGGTTGGGAAGGAAGGGTTGCAACTGTTATTTTATAATGGGGAAATTTGTTTGGCATCAGTGCATATGCAAAACAGGGTTCTGCTTTTGGAAAGTATTGACTAAGTGATCGGCTGTTGCAGTAGATTTGAATAGAATAATGCAAACATGAACAATTTAATTAAAGGACAAAGAAAATTATATACAGTCTATATTGGCATTGCTATCCTGTCTCACTGTCCTGGTTTGGGCTGGGATGGAGTTGATTTTCTTCCTGGTGGCTGGTATGGTGCCGTGTTTTAGATTTGGTCTGAGAAGGATGTTGCTGGCACGCTGGTGTTTTGGTTGTTGCTGGGCAGTGCTTGTACTTGTCGAGGACTTTTCAGCTTCCCCTGCTCTGCCAGGGGCACAAGGAGCTGGGAGGGGACACGGCCGGGGCAGCTGACCCCAACTGACCCCAGGGGTATCCCACACCATATGATGTCATGCTCAGCACATAGAGCTGGGGGAAGAAGAAGGGGGGGGATGTTCGGAGTGATGGCGTTTGTCTTCCCAAGTCGCTGTTACATGTGATGGAGCCCTGCTGTCCTGGGGATGGCTGAGCGCCTGCCTGCCAGTGGGAAGGAAGGAATTAATTCCTTGCTTTGCTTTGCTTGTGCACACAGCTTTTGCTTTACCTGTTAAACTGCCTTTATCTCAACCCACGAGTTTTCTCCCTTTTACCCTTCTGATTCCCTCCCTGATCCCACCATGGGAGAGTGAGCGAGTGGCTGCATGGGGCTGAGTTGCCGGCTGGGGTTAAACCATGACACTCACCTAAAAGAACATTTCCTTTTCTTTGATTCTCCTAAACGTCCAGCTGTAGTTACTTTCTGACTTACCTGGTATCAATATTCTGCAAAGTACTTTGGGACTTGTAGTTGTCCGAGCACATTTGTACCTACTGCCAGATGTCAAGTACAATCTTTTGGTTCACATGCTGGCTGACAGAGCCATGCTATTTCATTTAGCTTTGTTGGAGCGTATTCACTGCTTTTTGGTTGGCTTTCAGTTGCAAATCATGCCTTGAAGTACATTTTATTCCGTGTTTGTTGTGCCACATAGTACTATGATGAGCAATTTTTCTAATGGCAATAGTTTCACAAATTCAGCAGCCAGGGGAACCTGTAGAACACTGTGGTTATGCACCCACAAAATGTTTTGTTTAGAGCTATGCCATTCGTGTTTGCGAAGGGTGGAGCAACTTTGTTCAATGCTTTATGGTTATATAGGAGAGAATAAAATACATAGGCTAACCTGATTGTATAGAGCCAGGGGTGGTTCACAGAGAATTAGTGAAAACAATGGGGTTTTTTTTCTGTGTTACTCTTTGAGGGCTTTCAGCTGAGACAGCTTTTTCTATGCATCATATATGTGATCCTTATGCTATAGTACTTGAGTATCTTTGGAAGTTGATGGAGTGCTAGCATTGGCCAACAGTTCCCAACAATCCTAGAACCATCACCTGCCAAATCCTTCCTGGAATTACGTTCTTGCATCAAGTACTCTGCTGAGTGTTTTAATTTTTTTTTTTTTTTCATCTTGCCTCTCTGAAGTGATAGTTACCATCAGAACTCTAGACCTACATCAGGCCTGGTTCAGCCTGAGTGTGTGTATGTATAAATACAGTAAATGTATTTATTTTTCCATTATTTTGAAAGATTCTTGAAAGTGTTTCTAGGAAGTGCATAGCTCTCTGCTCTTCTTTCTCTGGGTGAAGTATTCTCTTTTATTACCATAAGAAAATCTTTAGCTCTTCTCCATTACTGGGTCATTTAGTCATTATAGGCAGATGAGTTTATCTTCTAAAAAGTGCCTTTAAAACTCTTCTGACACTGTCTATTCCACTAAAGTACTAAATCTTGTCTCCGCATGCGAATGAAAATCAAATAAAGCTTTCACTTGCTTGACAATTGTTGCAAAATATAAGAAAATGCTTCCGCTTTTACATAGTAATGCCTGTGTCATCTCAGTGACGTTCAAAGAGCAAATCCTTTTATGCACATAGGCAACATTTACTTTTGAGAGCCATTGCTATGTCCTAGACTTCTGTGGCAAAAAACTAAAGAATTTTTGAGTTACCGTGCCACTTACCATCGTGTCACTTAAATGTTCTTGCTCATTCATATAGTGAAAAACTACGTGGTCGAAAAAGCCAAAAACTTCCTAACTGATGGACCAGAAACAAACTGAGAAGCATGGAAGGTTTTCTTTTTTTTTTTCTTCTGTGCATGATGGTGTAGCTGACATCTGCATGGCACCATTTAGGAGGGAAGTAAGAAATGGTGCATCTGTAGTTTCATCTCCAAGTGCCAAAGCTGGAATGAAAGCTGTGCAGCAGATGAAGTTTCACAAAAGCAAGATCTCTTCTAGAGCATCGCAGACTTGAAAGCAGAGCAAAATTTCATGGTTGAAATGCCATCATCAGGGTTGAAAGCGTCCTCTGTTCTTTTCTTCCAGGTAGACCAAAAGCTAGTAACTCTGTGTGTTGGTTAATTCTCCAATATGTGGTGATGGAGAGGGGTTAATAGTACTTTCCTCTTTGTTTTTTCTCCTGTAGTTTCTGAAATCTGAGTTTCTATAGAGGTTTGTGTATGCGCACACGCAATGGACACTGCAAACAGCCCAGCCCCAGACCTAGAGCTCTGTTATAATAGAGGAACAACTGCTGAGTGCAACTTGCCTTAATTATTGCTTCAGTCATGGGTACTCAGCATTTGTAACGACAATCGATACAATAACCAAGGTATAACTAGGAATCATTGGGTAGAACAAAATACATCACATTTACTTAGCCTTTGTGACCCTTGGGGAAAAAAAAATCCGGGTTTTACTGAATTATTGTACCCATGATAATGAAGGTAAAACTGGGTCAAAAGGGACGACTCCTGATGCCAGATGCAATCTTCTTTCACCCTGTCTCCTGGGACAGAAGATGTCTAGCCAGCAATGTAATGGGTATTTCATGGGGTACATTTAAATTGAAGGGACTTGATGGGGTTTCTCCCTTCCACGCGCTGTTCCATGGGATTAAGTAGAATTTTCCTGGCCCAGGGGGATGTTGAGCCTGGTCAGACTTGAGGGCAAGCTGGCAGTTTTCAAACTCAAGGTCCCTTACCTTCTGCCTCTGCTTACCATCCTTGCAAGGCTGAGTTCCCGCTCTTGCTTTGTCTGACATGTTATTAATCACATACATCCCACTTGCCCAACTCTGGGACCTGCCTGCAGCTTTGAGCAGGGCTTGTGCAAGCTGGCCATCTTCTGCATGGAGTTTGCTGAAGCTGCAGCTCAGTCCTGGAGGTTGGTTCCTCTTCTTCGATCACACGTGTGTAAAATTCCTGACCAGACCACGGTTTGCAACGTGGCGTAGGGGCCACTGACCTCTCAGGCACATCTGTTTGCAGATTCTGGGCTATAGGCTCCAAAAAATGAAAAGATCTCTTTGGGAATTAACACAAGAGTCCTAATGAACCTGTATCTGTATGTTCTTTCTCATTTTTCCGTAGCCTGAGTCTATTAGCCATATGGTAGCGTTTGACTTGCTGCATATTTGTTGTTACTGGTGTGGGGCAACTGGCAAGTGATTTGGTTTTTAGACTTCAGGAAGGATATTGTCTTCCTTGAAAACCGTGTCAGTATATCTCCTCAGTGACACAAATAAAATGAAGGGGTCAATTCCTACGGCAGTTATTTTGTAGTAGCTCTGTTGAATAAAACTGATTACTTACATAGCGAGTGAACTTGTATTGCTTGTTTGGTTTGGGTTGCATTGTGTGAACTGAAACAAAAACCACATCCAGACTGCTTTGGAGTGGAAGAATTCTGCTATCAGTTCAATCTGTTTTCCTTGTTGTTGTTTCCATGTAATGAAAAGATAAATATGCAAACATATTTACTTCATTAATTTTAAACAGTGCCAGGAAAAAGGCTCTGTCTAGGGATGGTGGAAAAATATTGTGAAAATTAGCTCTACATATTTTGCTTTCAGTCAACTCTGTTAATTAGGATCAAAGTACTGCAATTTTGAAAAGTTCTCACCGCCTCTTCCCACACATTTCCATATTTCACAAAGATGCCGTTAACTAAGCCTGAGAGTGTCGGTAAAGCCTATGGGAACGAGGGTTCACTTACTAATAGCTGGGTACCAACATCCCCGAGGCCTCCGAAAATGGTGGGGTTAGCTGTGGAGTAAGGGTGGGTTGGGCTGCCTGTCCCTTGGGGTGGCTGCGGGGATGGTAATGGGGCAACCCCTTTCCCACCTGTCCTCCTTGCAGGTTCTCTTCTGTGGGTTGGTAGTGCGTGGTTTCATCTTTGCTCTGGTAAGGCAAGTGCTGTGAGAGCTGCTCTTACAGGTGTGAAAACATCTCTTTGCCTTTTAGCAATGGGATACTTGGAGGAAGAAGGAGAAAACAAATAATAGACTGGGTTGCTGCTTTCCACCAGTAGATTGCAGTTTTCCAAATGAGCTCAATACCACATGAAGTCCATAAGATGGTTGTTGTCTGAAAAGGAAACTGAGGCACCGAAAGGTGATGCGCAATCCCCCATGTCCCCAGGAGGCCGGGGACAGAGCTGCCACACCAGAGTCATCACATAGGGAGGTGCTCACGGTGTCTTTCATCTGGCTTTCCTTTCAAGCATGAAGGCATTTCAATTTTAAGCAGGCACATAGTTATAGAAGGATGCTGAGTCAGCTTAAAATCATGCTGAGATAAATAATTTACCTTTATTTGTACTGATAACACTTGAAATTCTAAGTACTACTTTTTATGTGGTTGGGGGGGGGTTTATGGCTGCAATTTACGTTGCTGAGTTGCTTTTTCTCAGCTCAGATGCAAGGCTTACTAGTTTCATGCTTTGATACATATTTTACTTGCCAGTTATTGTCCGCTAAAAGTCCACGGCATTTGGATTTAAAACATTGCGTGAACGTCTCTGGGTTCATTGCTGGGTCTCTGGTGTTCAGATTGTTAGTCAAGGCTTATTAGGGTTTTGTTTTTAAATGTGAATGCTACGTAACTTGTTTATAAAACTGACACAAAATTCTATGTAATGGGCATAGGCCTGGCCTAATTTAATCACCCTGGAAAAGCGGCAGGAGGCTTATGTTGCCCCCGTTGCAGAGGCGTGAGCTCTTCTCCATCTGCGGAGAAGCCCTTGGCACTCTGCTGGTCCATTTGCAGCCAGACAAACCTTGCTTTGTAACTCACAACGGTTGGGTGAGTTATCGCCCCCATCACATACGCCTTTCCCTGGCTCCGATGACTGACAACAGCGTATCAGGATGGGTCATGGGCGAAGGATCATTATTACTTAACTGGAGGTGCCTTGGAGCAGGGATCAGCTTCATTATTCTTTGTTAGTACAGCATCTTGCAGAAAGTGGACCTGGTCTGTAGTTTGGCTGTAAAATAAATCCTCCTGCAGGCTCTTACGGCTCGGTACTTGCTTCCTCGGCTGCTGTATGCAGCTGGCTGCAGAGCTGTAACTGCACCAGCGGAGAGACAAAGGCGCAGGCAGCCTTTCATTCTGAAAATGGGCCGATGGAGAGAGCCTGGCTTTGGTGCCAGAAATCTTCTTCTTTTGCATCTCTTGAAACTTAGCGTTTATTTGAGCCGATCACCTGTTCTGCTTTACAAACGGTGAATGGTATTGTCCCCTGCCTTTTCTGGGACCCTTGCTGGTGATCTGATTTGGCTGGACACGCGTAGCAGCTATCAGCCCTCTCTTGTTCTCGCTTCCAAAAACCATCTTGGGCTTAGCTGCTGATACAAAGTACTGTGGTTTGTTGAAGGGTTTGGGGGGTGAGGGGGGTGCTTAGCGTCTGATAGGGAGGTGATTTTCTTGAAAAGTGCACAGCTATTTGGTTAACTTTTAAATAAAATTCAAAATCAATCCATTTCTGTCTTTGGGTACGGTTTAATGGGAGGTCTGTAATGGGCTGGTCTGTGGCATTAATCATTGCAGATTTCTGCAGTGAAGCTGGGCTGCATTTGTATTCAGGCAGAGAATTTCTAGGTGCGGGGGAGATTGGAGGCTTATTCAAACGGCATTACAAGCAGCGGGCTGTGCGTGCACGCCTCCCGGCCGCGTCTCACTTGTGCATTCTCCTGGGCTCCTGGGTCGCCAGCCTGGAGGGCGCGGCCGAGGCTTCCCAGCGGAGACACGGTCCCGGCTGACAGCACACTGAGCGTTCAGGATCCGCGGGTCCAAATCTCAGTGCTGCCCTTGCTTGGCTGCTTGATTTTAGGAAAATAGCCTCCCTTCCTCTGTGTCCGTTTGTGTTTGTCCTTTGTGAATAAGTGGGAATGCTGTTTGGTTCTCACATAAAGTGTATGGAATCCCAAAGAGTCAATGCTCTATTTAAGGACTTGCTATTACTTGTTATTTCACCAAAGTGTAAACAGAAAGAATGAGCTATTTAATGCTTGATGTTTGGTAGCAGAATTGAAGAAAATTACCCTTAGGTTGAAACAACAAAAGAAAGAATGAATGTGTATTGCATCTTCCTAACTAATAAGAATTGCAGCTGTGGTTTCTAATCCTCGGCCTGATCTCTCCTGTGTTGCAATTAATAAGTATAGCTTCCATCCCAGAATATTATTTTTGAGACAGAATTAGAAGAATCAGTTGCGCGTGGGTCATCAGCTAGCCTGCAGTAACGGGGGGTGGGTGGTCAGCCTGTGCCTTCTGAGCTGTCCACACGTCCTGAGAGGTGCAGCCTACGATGGCCAAGCTGGGATGGTTGGGCATGGGTGCTGGGAGTGATCCAAAATCCCCATCAAGGAGATGGGAGGCAGCAGGGGGGCTGCTCTGCCGGGGCAGGCTCAGGCTGGCTCTGTGGCACGAAGGAGCAGTGGGACACATCGTGCCTCTGGACTACTGATGGGACGTGTCCCGTGGCACGTGTTGTTGGGTACATACTTCATGGGTTTGCAGAGCTTAGGTGTCGGCAGGGGCATGTAAAACATCTGGTTGCGTTGTACCAAGGCAGTGCATAAACCTGCATTGGAAACCTTTACGTGGACCTCGTGAGCAAGGTGTGAAGTTGTAAGTGTCAATTGGAAGCAAGGAGTTGAGAAGGGGGTAGGGAGAGATCTGGGAAAGCAAACGAGCTCCCTGATTCATAGAATCATAGAATGTTTTGGGTTGGAAGGGACCCCTAGAGGTCACCCAGTCCAACCCCCCTGCAGGGAGCAGGGACACCGCTAACCAGATCAGGTTGCTCAGAGCCCCGTCCAACCTGGCCTTGAATGTTTCCAGGGATGGGGCCTCCGCCATTCATCTGTGTTCAGGGAAGTGTCCTCACTCACATGTGAAGGATCTCAAAATCCTGCTGAGGAGGAGACATTCTCCCTGGCTGGGGAAACTCGTGTGGCTTTCAGCAGCACAGCTTGCGAGGCCACAGTGTTTATGGAAAGAGCTGGCTCTCACCTGGCAGGAGTGAGCTGAGCTCCCGGTGTTTCTGATCACGTAGGTCCAAGAGGGCAGCGTATGTCACAGCTGGATCACCAGGTTGCAAGCTTTTTTATTATTGTTTTTGTTGTTGTTGACTGAGCCCTGTGCAGATGAGTAGATTGCTGTCAGGTGTCCTTTACTTAGGAGAAGCATCATGCTATTGAAAATTAATGAGATTTTAGAGCTGGTCTGAATGGACAGCTCGTCTTGGAAGCTGTAATCTGAATTGCAGTGGTTTAGGTTTAAGTCTAGCCTCCTACAGCACAACTTTGCAGTGGTCATTAAAATGAAATAGTTGAAAATGGAATAAATTTCATCAGGTGGATCCTTTGATGTCAGTCAGCTGCATGTTGGAGCCTGGCTCACGTTAGCAGCTCGTGTCAGGAGGAGCAGACGTGAGGAAGGTGGCGTTCCCATGGGTCCACGGATGGAGGAGCTTCTAGTGTGTAATGAAGTGCTTGTTCTGTTCTTCTGTTTGTTTATTTCTAAAGACGACATTAAGATGGGGGGGTGTGAGGACAGCTTTGAATTCCTCCTATATTTGTCAGCTTGTGCCTTTCTAAAAATGTCAGGCTTAAAATTTAAGGTTTCAGTATTGCAGGAAAAATTGTATCCTGATCATTTTGTCTGCAGGGTTTCCCCTAGAGTTTGCATCACCTGATTTTGATTTAAAATTATCCTTTTCTTAGGCCAGTAAAGAGATAGTAAGGGCCAGGATTACAGCTGCGGTAAATCTGCACAGCTCCCTTGGCAGGGAGCAGCAGCCAGGCACTCGGTTGTTAGTGTGGATGGTGCGCACACACCCGTGTCCTGCCAGACCGTAAAGCCAGCCATAATTTCCCAATCCTAGAACACTGAATCAATGCTTGGAGAATGGCACAAGGCACAGGAAGGTCCAAACCTCCCTCACAGCACAGGCATTTGTAGGAGTCTCCCTGGGGTCACGAGGACTTCAGGGAACAGTCTGCTGGCTCAGTGCCCCTTTGCTCTCATACTCTCCTGAACATTTCCAATGTTTCCATCTTCTTATGTCTAAAACCAGCATTGCCCTGCTTAGGACTCAGCTCTTTTGAAGGGAAACCCAGTTGCTTACGGTCCATCACCCATGGCCATCTCAGCGCAGGTCCTTTCTTCTCTCGCGCTTGTACAAATCTGCATGGCTGCACAGACAGCCAGGCCGCTTCCACCCCTGAACTTCATGGCATCACTTTTCGTCCGAGTATCAATTTGTGTATCGCTGGTGTCAGTTTTCCTTATGTTAAAGAAACGTTAAGCACCATTAACATAATCGTACATGTCACTGGCAGGGAGCGTACCTCCAGAGGTGCCTCAGCTGAGTGCGGTGTGAGCTGCCCTCCAGCTACGCAGAACAAAAGGTTGTGTGTTAACAATATTAATGGCTGCACGCAACCCGTGCAGATGAAATCGGGCTTACTTTTAATCAGTCTTCGGGGGTTTCATGTGCTGAGGCCATTTGTTTATAGCGGAGGCCAGGTTGTGCCAGAATCTATTAAGCACTGGAAAACTGATCGGTCCGTTTTTTTGCTCGTTCCTAATGTGAAAAAAAAGAGACTCTCCATGGCAGGGAACCAAACCCAAAATGATACTTCGCAGGGCGTCTCTGCAGTCTGAGCGAGGCTGGGATACAGCAATAAACACCATGATGAAACTGTAAAAGATCCTTTTAGCATCGTCGGTTCTACTTACATCTATAAACATCAAAACTAAATGCTGTTGGGGGGGAGGGGGCTGTGGGGGATTGCTCTTACTCTTCAGGGGGCTGTGTCTCTTGTAAGGGTGAGAAAGGGATTTTCAGGTGTAGGTAAATATAGCATCTCATAATTTTCTTGTGGGTTGTAGAGCGGTAAAATATTAGTCATTGACCACTTGGGTGAAACACTTCTCTGATTCGGTACAGCGGGCACTGTTTCCTTTAATAGAAAGTTTTATTTGGTAGGAAGGTTGCGTCTTGCTGTTTTCTGATTATTAAAAGTGTCGTTTACTATATATCAACTAGAATCTGCTTCACTGTGATACTTTATGGTACGGGGGATATCTTTAAAGATTATTTGTATTATACAAATCCATGGAGAAGTTTAAAAATGAGAAGTTTTAATTTTGTAACACCTTAAGAATTTTCATGCTTCTGCTTTTGCCAAACAAACAAAAAAAAATCACATTGAAATGTACAGGTGTTTCAGACATCCGAGCTAAAAGTGTCATATTGGACCTTTTCAAAACTAGACATTTTCGAGAGCTATATTCAGTATACTGCCATTTATCAGTAAAAATATTGCCGTTCAGAGGAAGCCACTAGAATACATGCTTCTAGACAGTCTATGTAAAAGCAAGAAGGAATACCAAGGCATGGCTTGGGGTTTTTTTGTTGTTTTGTTTGGGGTTTTTTTTTAAGCTGATAATAGTTCTGCAATCTTATCTGCCTGGGCTCAGAGGAACTCATTGAAATTTTAGGCCTGGTTTATACAGTGCAGATTAAATGATCTGTTTCTAAAATCAATGAATATGAAGAAAAAAGCGGTGCATAACTGCACGTGGTTGATGATGGTTTCCAGACAACAGTGAATATTGCTCTTCAGAATAGTGCCTCAGTCATGCACCTTTGTGTAGTCTCCTGAGAAAAGCAAGGTTTGCTCTCCAAGGATGTGCACATGTAGCCCTTGTTTAAACAAGAGTAAGGATGTGAAGGACCAGCTTATGGATGAAGCAATGAACTGAGATCTTCCTCTCTTTGAGATGTTTGTCTGTACTACATCGATCAGGCTTTTACCTTCTTCCTTCCTCTCCTGTCCTGCCTAAAATAAAAAAATATAGTGAAGTAAGTGTCAAATTAGAAGCTGAGAGAAGCTGAGAACCAACCAGTTGGGCTGCCAGCCAGCTTCAAAGGGTGAGGTGGGGTTTTTTTCTCCTTCTGCAACACAGTCTCTTGTGGATATGGGCTCAAACTGTGTTTCTCTGAAGTCACATTTTCAGGCTGCTTTAAGGCTGCCTCTGTGTTTTTCCTCCTCCCTTCCTTCCTTTCTACAGAGTCTTTGCCAACTCCAGGACTACATGGTGAGCTTTAGTGTTCAGCAGGAGACTGGGAATGGAGAGGCACGTGTGTTATCTGTACCAGGTTGGCACTGCAGCCGTCGCTGGTCTGAGGGGGTGCTTCAAGGATGCTGAGCATCAGGGCTTCTGAGATCCCTGGAGAGAAAGATCTCAAGGGATCCTTTGAGAACAAGATTGCATTCCCTTAAGAAGTGATCAAATGTGCAGGGGGAAAAATGACTTATGAATCACTGTATCCTGCTTCAAATTATTTTTCAGAAATACTAAGTTACATCCTAGCAACACTGTAAGATGTATTTTAGGAATAAAAGGGGACAGTAAAGAATGGACTCTCATTTTCACCTATTCAAGGTGATGAATTGGACCTTTTTTTCCTAATGTCCCAGGTCCTTCTGTCATCAAGGTCAATGACAAACTCCTGTTGACTAAAATGGGAGAGTGGTTTGGCCTTTTATCAAGGCTAAATTCTAATTAAGCTTGAAAAAGAGGTCTTGCTAAATGTACTTTGCATTTCGGATATCACACCTAGCCCGCATATCTTTGCATTGTGCATACTCAATCTTTTGCTCCCGCTTGAATTTTTACCGGCTTTGTCCCGCTGCTCTGGGCACCTGGTGTCCCTCTGGGATACTGAGAAGTGGATCTTGGTGTGGGGGAAGATCAGGGTGCTTGGTCCCATGAGGTGCCAACAGGGCACCCAGGGGTGCAGCATCCTTCAGGTCCCAACAGGGCACCCGGGGGTGCAGCATCCTTCACCTCTCCCGCAGTCTCGTTGACTGCTTCGTGTCCCTCTCCAGACTAAAGCTGTCCCCCACGGCTCTCGGGTGGCTGTGCTTGACCCTACCCAGGCCGTGTACCGCTTGCACGGTGCTGCCCTGGCTGCTTGCGTATTTATGTGAGCAGCAGCTGCAGGTTTGAGGCAGTATAGACTGTCCTTACACAGGATCGTGGATCATACTTCCATATGGGATGAGGGAGGGCGATGTGCCGAGCTTATTAAATACTCTGTAATGCAATCCTGAAGTGACCTCAATCCTGCCTCCTGCTTCCTCTCACCTTTCAGGCAAGAGAGGTAATGAGTGAGGAGAGATGAGCGAAGGGGTAGTACCAAACCTTCCCACTCAGGCAGGAGCAAATTAAAGATAACAGCTTATTGCTGACACTGGAAATTGCTGGCAGGCGGAGGAACAGCTTTACCTTTCAGGGTTGCCCAAAGCCCTGCTCCCTCCCTGCCCCTGCAGTCCATGTTTTTGTGTTTCATTTCTTCCCCCAGGTTTGAAATGAATTTACAGCCAATTCCAAGAGCTTTCCACAATTCGGTCTTACCTTTGTTGAGGTGTTTCTTACTGCCTACAGTCATGTTTGGACAGTGGTCCTGATTAAATCTTAATTTACTTTTGGGTATCACCAGGCTTGCAACATTATGAAGCTGGGAATGGCATAGGAAGCATGAGTTTTGTTTCTTTTCTTTATTATTCTCCCCCCCCCCCCCCCCCCCCCCCCATCTTTTAGTCTCTTCTCTCTTAAGACTCCGAGGAATTTCGGGAGTAAGTTCAAACTTTTCTTTCAGAGCCATAAAAACGCTGAGCTCCTTTCCCTTTTTCGAAAAGGAAGGAGGTTTTATGGAGTTTTGTGTTTGTGTGATGGCTCCAGGAGCCAGGGTTTTCGGCCGACTACACAACTGGGTGAGGTTGTGCCACGCTGCGGTTGTGTTGCTATTAACCCATTTTTGGATAAACCTGCATTTTTTAAAGCATCAAATACCTTATCAGTGTTTACCTTTAGTTTATGTGGATGGCTTACACTAACTCCCAGTTAAGTGCAAATGCTGACGTGAAGTCGTCAGCTGTCACCCATCAGCCAGACTGTTTGGAGAACTCTTCCAATTAACAGTGCTACTTTGTGAAAGGAGAGTTTAGATTACCAAGAGAAACTGTGTTTATAGACGAGATACATGTGTGTGTGTGTGTATTTATAGCACCCCTCCATATATGCGTTTGCTTCCTATGTTGGAGGGGAGGAAAAAGGGCACTGTTAGTCCTAAAGATACATTGGGGAGCAGTGGGGAGAGAGAAGGGCTCCATCTCTCCTTTGTGCAATGATAGAAAAATCAAATGGCTTTTATAAATGTTTCTTTTTTTGTGTTTGACCCTATGGATCCCACTCCTGAGTGTATTTAAGGGTGTATGACTCTTGTGTGCTGTGTCCCCCAGGCTTGCTCCCCGCTCCCAAGGACGGCAGCCAGTGAGTGCCCTCTGCCACCACCCCATTACAGCTTTATTTCTCTCTGTGTGTGTTTATTTCTATATCCGTACTTTAAGATGGTTTATGGTGGGGAAAGGAGAAGGAAAAAAAAGGGCTTGTCACACTTTATTTTTTAAAACAAAAAAAATTTGAAAATCCATGGCTTTGTACCGACCAAGGATGCACTGTCTGTGGTCAGCATCTCTCAGCGGGACCATGTCAGGCTTCATCCAGGGTCTCTGTCTGATGCTTTGAGCTTATTAGAAGACCGAATGACATTTCATTTCAGAGTGACACTTCATTTTCAGAACTAAGTTGATTTGGAAGGTATTACCCATCATCAAATCTTTGCATTTGGGGTTGGGGTTTTTTTTTAATTCCTTAATGGGAAAAAAATTAAGGGGGGGGGAAAAGAAGCTTTTCCTTTTAAAGTCAAGCCAGTCTTGGGCTTTGCCTTTTTACCCCGATCTCAGCGCCTTTCTTGGGCGAAGCGAGGGGTCCAGTCGGCTTTGCCCGTGCCGTTGATTGTCAGGATCATGTGGTTTGCTCGGTGGGTGCTGCGAGAGCCGTGTTTATCCAGGGCCATGTGGAGGTGGGCGGGTGCCTACCCAGGGACGGGGGGGACAGGAGAAGCCGGGCTCGCACAACAGCCACGCTGTGAATAGCCCACATTGACTGAACTGTCTAACCGGACTAATTTGCTGTGCCTGTGGGCTTGATAAAAGAAGCAGCTGCTGGTAAGGGCTTGCTCAGATGCATGTAGATGAGACTCTGGACTGCCAGAAGGATCCAAGCAGATTTTTTTTTCTTCCTCGCTGCATTTCTTCTGGAATCCCTACCTCCAGCTCCCGTGAAGTTAACATTGATCAGGTAAACTATTTTAGTTCTTTCCCTGCCTTTTGTGCTTGCCGGCCGGCGTGCCTTGCCGCTGGATGAATAGCGGAATGAACGGGCTCTGCTGCAGGGGTGGCAGGAACAGCTCCCTTTAGAGCAGGCACACATTTTCACTGCTCCCTGCAAGCTGGCAGTCGTGAGGCTTTGAAAATTGTGCAGCCATGTTACACAGCCACAATTATTTCCCTTCCTCCCCCTCTCTTCCCCGTTTAATTTTGCTGTGATCTAAATAAGGCTAAGTCTGGTATTTCTCGTTTGCATCTGTCGATGCACCAGCCAGCCATGTTTTTCATGTGATTATGTACACTGTGCGGGTCTTGCTGGGAATGCAAAGATGTTCGCGGTCCTTTTGGTGTCAGGCCCTTTACATCTTCTCCTGGGAAAAAAAATCGGACAATATCTGTAGCGTGCTGCATGGATTTTTTTGTGAGCGTTGGGGAAGTGGGCTGAAGGGCTCGTTTGAAAGCAGGGAGATGAGAGCTGAAGGCTACCCACATCCCCTCACCCACCAAATTTGATTATTTGTATTAAAATAGGTGTTGCCCCATTTATCCCCCCCCTCATCCCTACCCCTTCCCACATTTGCATCTATTTTTTAAGTGTTGATGGAACAAAGCTATGGCTCAGCTGGAGAAAATGAAGAAGAAAGGATGAAAAGGATGGCCTTTTGTGCTGAGATCTTTTGTGCGGCTCACCCACCCCCCTCCAGCTTCCTGGGGTAGTACCAGCAGCCTTTAGTTTAACTGGCTGCTGCCTGCAAAAACAGCCTTGCAGAATTTGGGAGGGGGAAGAGCGGGAGCTCAGATGTGTCTGCTTGCAGTGTGAGAGAGATGTTAAAAGGGATTGAGAATCTGCAGACTGGAAAATGCTGCACAATTTAACGGAAAGGGTATTACCTGCAGGGATTAACCCTATGTACTGACAATCTCTTCTCTTTCTGCTTCTTCACTTCACGCTCACTGTGTAATAGCTGTTGAGTTTCTGCAGCAAGAGTCTGGGTGCTTTGGACCCCGGTAGTGATTTTACCTGACACGTTTAAGAAATGCCCTGAAAATGCCTTAAAACCCGAGTGTTTCACTTCTCCTCAAAGGAAACGTTGGAAGGCGTTGTGTTGTCCCCCCCCGCAAGACGTGTTAATCACCAGGTTACATCTTGTGAACTCCTGAGAGTGAGCTTAGAATTCACTCACACTGAATATTTTGCCACTTTTCCATGCTTGAAGTACTCCCATCCCAAATGTATCTTTGCGCAATCATATTGCCACTTTTGGGGTCAAGGCTGGTTTGCTGCTGTGAGATTAATGGTTCCTGTGGTCTCTGTTGCGGGAGGTGCTGGGTCTCTGAAAGAGCCCTGGCGTCCCCTTTTGCAAAGACATGCCTTGATGAGAAAGTGTTAATTTATCCCCACATATAGATAGATAGATGATAGATAGGTAAATAGATAGATACCCTGGCTAAATGGGAGGGATTTTAAGCTGGTCTTTGCCTGTGTTGTAGAGTGGGGCTTCTCTTTAATATTGGGCCTTAGTTTGAGAGTTTGCTGGTTTATAGACCTAGGGGAGCAGTAGACCTTGAGCACGCTCACCCGCTGGAGACCAGAGCATTTAGTACAATGGTGCTTGTATTGCTCTGCATTCCCTAGATCTCAAGCCCCTCATCTATGCAAACCCATACCTGAATATATAAATTGGGCTTCACAGCTTCTTACAGGCTGACTGCGTTGTTCCCCACAGTCAGAATTGAGCATGCTGCAGCTAACAGTGTACCCATGGACTGTTTGAGTTTATAGATGTGTCTGAGACCTGAGTTCCCCTGTGTCACTGTAAAGACCGTAATAAGGCTTGCAGCTGGGTAGCTTTGGACACGTATCATCCATCCCTGTGCAAAAATGGGGTTGTCATCAAGAAAATGTGTTCCAGAGTTTCACAGAGAGTGGAGTGGGTCCAGACCTTTCCTGGAGGGGTCCTAACACTAACCCAGCAGCCTGAGCTTTGTTGTTCTCCCAGGATGCCACTGCCTGATTAATCCCGTTTCTTGTGGGATATGGGCTGAGCAGAGATTGGCTATTGTTGATGTGAATTAGGGAGGGGATGAGCATATCATCTGTTGCTTTTCGTGGTATGCACTATAAAATACTCATACAGGCAGTTCCAATAGGCTGAAAGGAGATAAATATGAAAGAATAAAAACAGTAAAAATTGTGAAACTTCAAGTTGCACATGGGCTGGCTCACCAGAGGGGGATGCTTTGTGGGGATTCAGAGCCCTCTGGTAGGATCAGCACATGCAAGCGTATGTCTGACTCAGTTCTCAGTAGAGCCAGGAAAATGCAACTAACAATTTAGTAAACAGCAGCAGCAACAAATCGATGGGATAGGCAGTCCCTTCTAAATTCCTTATTTCTGGGTAAATTTCCAATTATGATTTTTATCTGCTTTTTTTTTTTTACCTTTGTTTATCTCCTGGAAGCAGGTGAGCCTAGAAAGGAAACAGTGAGGTGAACTATACATAGAATATTGCCAACCAGAAGCGCAAAATATAAAATTTTTAAAAATGAAAAAAGACCCCTTTTTCCCCTATCATCTGCCTTGCAGGCGGGCAAATTAGGACTAGGGACCAGATTTCAAACAGAGGAGTGATTTTCAACTCGACAGTGTCCCTTTTAAGCACTCATTGGTTTACTCACCAGCAACTGGTGCCTGGATAGATACATGATTGGAAAAGCCCAGTTTTGCAATATGAGGTGCTGTTTTTCAGCTGTCCTTTCCCAGTGTATTTAAAATACTGGTCTTCACGTGTCTTCTGAGTTTTTGTAGGATGGTGAGGTTATCCTGCCATTTTCTTAGATTTTATTGTAAAAAGGAAAGAAAAAGCTTTTCAAAATAGTGGATAGTAGTAAATAAATCAAAACCAAATAAACCCTCCATGCTCCTGCCTAAAAAAAAGAGTTTCACCCATGATGATGATCTGCTGTATAGGTTGTCACTCTGCTTAAATTCTATGGCAGAACTGTGACACCATCTGTTCCCTCTCACTGTGTGCAAAAAAATGGTTTCCTTTCATTAGCATTAAGCTGCATAAAGAGACTGGAGATCTAGAAATACCCCAGTCAGTGACACATACCTTCTTAAGACAGAGTTCATTACAAGCATCACTCATGTTCCTAAGAGAGAATGGGAGTTTTTGAGTGATACGCTATTAAAGGCTTTTGAATAGCAGGGGAAAAAAAATAAAAATCACCCCGTCCATACATTGCAATGAAACCAGAAAGCTTTCTGAGATGTGTTAAGATGTTGTTGAGTCAGAACAGCTGTCTTTACTGTTATGTTCCCTGAAGGCAGTAAGTCTGCTCTATGCCGGTGTTGGTATGGTACCTGGGCTGCTTCGGTGCCTCTGGGATGCAGCGGTTGCCTGGACGTGGGACAGACCCCACTATACCCGTCCTCAGTGACTGTCGAATTTTAAGTTACTGCCCTCTTTTCACTAAAAAGTTAGATCTGGGACCTCTGCAAAGTCCTGGGACGGACCTCAGTTGTAGCATTGTGTGTAAAGTTATGCACTTTGCTTTCATTGTCTCTTTTCATTGATCACACTGTGTTTTAATGTCATTTTAATACTGGCGCACTGAACTGGTGGTAGTGGCACAGAGCCGTGTATTCAGCAGTGCCCTGTTCACAGAATCACAGAATGGCAAGGGTTGGAAGGGACCTCGGGAGATCCAGTCCAACCTCCCTGCTAAAGCAGGTTCACCCAGAGCAGGTTACACCGTCCAGGAGGGCTTTGAATATCTCCAGAGAAGGAGACTCCACAGCCCCCCTGGGCAGCCTGTTCCAGTGCTCTGGCACCCTCAAAGTAAAGAAGTTTTTCCTCACATTCAACTGAAACCTCTTATGTTTCAATTTGTGCCCATTGCCCCTTGTCCTGTTGTTGGGGCTTGTCTTCTGACCACTCGGTTAGGATGCCTTGGTAAATAAATGCAAGGCGGGAGAAATCAGCATCGCTCTTCTCTGAAATGCTATCTATATGTAAATCTGCGGTGCCATTTTTTTCCCTTTAAAAGTTGGAAAGCGCTTTCAGTTCCTGTTTAACGGTTGCTCCCTCTGACTTACACGAAGCAATGAGAGAGGTCAGCCAATGCTTTCCTGCAGGAATGAAACCTCTCTTTACTGTTGTTCCACGAAGCTGTTGCAAATAACATTGGAGATGCAGTGAACATAGAGCAAAACAAGCCACCAGAATTACACCGCATACCCAGTGGATCACAATCATAAAATATTAATCAGGCACTGCAGATCTGAGTTGTCATCTCCTCGTATGAAGCAAGGCACATAGCCCCACTCCGCCCCTTCCTTCTGAAGGTCCCAGGATTAAAATATTTGTTAGTTGTGATTAATAAAGACACCTGACTGAGCACTTGTTGACAGGAGTAATCTCTCAGCATTTTGGGTCAGGTTTAATGATCAAACTTTGGAGCTTGATAAGCACAAGCCTACAGTGAGTACAACATACTCGGTTTAAGCTTTTGCCAGCTAGTGAAATTCAGTTCCCTTGGATGTGACTGTGTTGCACCATGACTTGAAAAGTGGTTTTGCCCAGTTATCTTTTAGCAATTCCTTTTGCCTTTAAACCCCGTTAGTTCTTGTTATTTCCCTTTTTCAGCAGTGAAAAGAGCAGTGTTGCTCAGGTGCATTTTGAAAGTTCGGTGCTTGTGACATCTCCCATTTCAAACCAATTTAATACCACCACAGCTCTTTCTCTACAAGCCGGCAGGCTGGGGTGAATGAGTCGAATCATTGAGATGTAGGAGCTTTGCTTGCCATGCAGTCACAGGGAAAGGCCTCTTCTGGAAGACGTGCTCTTTCTCAGGTTTGGTGTTAGAGCAGCTGGTAATTTCTCACTTGCCCATCCAGTGAGGGTCTCCTGGTCAAAAGAGCAGCATGTCCTGAACATGCAGTATGGTTCGGCTGGTTAGTTTAGTTCATATAAAGAGCTACGTAAGTCTGGGGGATGCTGCCGTGCATGGCCTGTGTGCTCGCAGCTGGAGCTGGCCTGAGCTTTTTTCCGCCAGAGACTTGTCTCCACCCAAGCAGCAATTTTCATTAAATGTGTTGGAGCTTGAATAAGTTTGAGATTTTCCCCTGATGCAAAAGAAAAGGTCTGGTTTTACCACTCTCAGTTTAATTGGAGAGAATTTGTCTACAGCAATATCATTATAATGGTGAAAGAGAAAGCAGGTATCTGTAACAGACTACGCTGTGAAGGTCCCAGGAGCAACAGGAATCCTTTGCAAAGCAGTCCTGGTCTGGGGAAATGATCCTCTGAATTCTTGCCTAGATCATATTGCTTCAAGTCGTGGTTCTTAAGATCACCCACAAAAATATGAAATCTAATTTGTGACAGCAATTTGTGAACCAGTGTATAAGGAACTGATTGGAGATATGAAAAGAGGAGGCAGGACTTGTTGGGGTTCGAGGTGCTGGGCTGCAGGATTTGCTCATCACTACGCAAAGTTAAGCCCGGCCTCCACCACCCTGTCCTGGTGCAGAAATCCCCGTGATGAGTCCGGAGGGCAGTCGAGCTTTGTGGCCGAGTGTGTGAGCAAGCTGCATCCCGCCACAGGGGTGATGGGTGGATACCCAGGATCCAGAGGTGTACCAGCCAGGAAGGAAAACTGGTGGATAGTAGGAGGCTTGAGAAGGGGTAAAGCCACACTGCCGAAATGTGCCGAATATGCCTAGATTGTACACTGAAAAGAATCGGATCTTCCCCTTCCCCCCAGCTAGCGTGTGTGGTGTTGTGTCTTGCAGATGAAAATCTGTGTTAGAGCTGTGAGCAATTAACACATTTTCCGAGGACACATGGGGAGAAACTGAACTTGCATGTGATCTAGCACAGTTCTGCCTTAATAGATCTTGGCTATGCCTATGATTTAAAATTGTTTTACTGACACACAACCATATTTAAACTCGGGTGGTGTTCTGGTTGTGTGGAGAGGGTTCATGATGCCGGTGCAGCTTGCTTAGCCTCCTGTATTCAAGTAAGTTGCTGGGATGCTGCGAAGCTTCCCATTGAAATGGATTTAGACTTTGATTCAAATCCAGGCTGGCAGTTTTCACCTTGAAAAATGTGCTTTGCCTTCTCTTTAAGGAGATGCCTTCAGAAACAAAACAAAACAAAAACTTAATGAGAATAGGTGAATGGGAAATAGTTTTCTTTCCTATGAACTATTTTAAGATACCTGGAGCAAGAACATTTTTATAAGTTCAAGACCCATTGCATTTTTTGTTGGAAAAAGACGAGACACAAATTAAAAATAACCCTCATTGCAGCCAAAACACATGCTGGGGAGAACGTGGGAGAACTGCCCTTTAATAAACCGGATTGGTGCTCTTACCATGCTTCTGGAGCGTGGAAATCACATCCAGTTCCCGCACTGCTCCATGGAGACCGCATGCATATGGGAAGGAAAAGGACTGGGTCAACATCTGCATGAGGAGGGAGAGTGCAGGCAATGGGGACTCCTAGAGAAGAGGAGAGGATGGAGATGATAAGCAGTAGAGCAATGGTCGTGATCTGGGGAATGGTTTTCAGAGAGCATGGCATGGAAGAGGAATAAAGACAGTGGGCTTTTTGGAGGAAGGCTTCACAGATTTGAGGTTGATTTGAGATTAAAATTGTGCAATCTGAACATATCAATGACTTTGCTCTGTAATTCGAGCTCCTGATTCTCTCTTGGATGCTGTGAGTACACTAAGACCTCATTCAAAACACTTTAGCACAGATTTTAGTACTGTGCTGGATCGGGGCCACCGTGATAAATACAAATGTTAATGATTTTCCAGGCTCATACTTAAAATTCAGTGGTTGAAGTTTGCAAACTGATTGTGCAGATTGCCAAATTAGGTCCAATTACTCAAATTTAGATGAGCTTTGCATAAAACATACAAATGTGTTCAATGCAGTATTCTGCTTAGGTCTGTGATTTCATTTCACCAGGCTTATATTTGCATGAGTTCATTAAAATTGGTTTCATTTCTTTTTTTTTTTTTTTTTCCCCTAGCATCGCTTTGAAAAAGTTGTATTTAAGCTGGGGAAAAATAGTATAGAACAGGCTTGTAATTATAAAATGAAGCTAAATGAAGTCATGCAGCACCACTGTGGTCTATTCTGTCAAAGAGGGAACCTGAGAGCTCATTACTGAGACCCAAGTTTGAACTGACCACTCTGTTGAAGGTTTCTAGGATATCAGCCGATGACAGCAGACCTTCTACTGTATGGTTATCTAGTCTCTGCAGTCCAGTTGTTGATTGGTGAGGGAGAAAAACATTTCCACTTCATCAGGGCTGCTCTTGGTTTGTATTCTAATTAGTATTTATTTTTCTTATTAAAAATAATAACTTGGACAAGGAAGCACTGCTCCTCTTCTGTTTGTTAATCCTTTGGGGAAAAAAAAACCAAAACATGAGACATCTCTCAGGCTGAACAAATGAGAAAATCTCCCAGACAGACGAAAGGCTTTAATGAGGTTGTTACCTCTCTCTAAAGCCACCTGACCCTTTCAAAAAGGTGACGGTCTTGCATCTCCTGGAGCATGGAAACATGGCTTCTTGTCTTTATTAATGACTTTGTTTATTGCTGTGTAAGGTATCCAAGTGTCAAAATAATATTTATGTCTATTTGGAAGTACCATTTAGTGCTCCAGTAAGTTACGGTTTGTTATTTGAAATGAATTTATCTAGTTCACGATCCAGATGTGAAAAAACACCCTTACTTTGCATGCAAAATCACTTTTTTTAAAAATAACTGTAATATAGCTGTACACACACATACCATATGTGTGTCTATATTGGCATAAGAATGAATTATCCATGCTGTGAATCAGTACACTTTTAAATAGCAGTTTAAACAATAATCTCCAACAGTCTCAAAGAAGCCCTCATGTTTTATTGGTATTGAGCTGCTTAAAAAAAATGTATGATGGTATCTTAACAGCAACTTTGTAATGAAGATTGCAAACCGACTCTCTACTGCAAGCAGGTTCTGACCTTCTGCTCTTCCCCAGCCTTCTCCAAAGCATGGTTTTCGACTTGAAATTCCTTGTGCGTGGTGGGGGAGAGGTGGTTTCACCTTGCCCGCTCCCCCCTTGTCTGAGGGCAATTGCACAAGGCATTTGCTTTCATTCTATTTTGTCAAGATATAGCAATTTTGCTTTTGAAAAAGTGCTTCTACCTCTCAAAGTGGAGTATGTCAGAAGCGATTTTGTATGTCAGAAGCGATTTTGTGTAGAAAAAAATATTAGTATTTGGTTGCCTGCCATGACAGGTATCTTTAGAATTGTAGAGCTGTTCACAGGTGGCAAAAATTTGTGAGACAATCCTCTCTGACCTCGGAAAACCACGTAAACCTTAGTTACTGCTTGGGTGTTGTAGCTTAAATACTTTTCTGTAGTCCCTTGGCTTGTAAAAAAATAGCCATGAAAATAGAAACCAATCTCTGGAGAGTCTGGAGCGTCCTATTTCCCCACTACCTCCCAGCGCAGCGTTCTTAAAAGTCTTCCTGTGCTGGATGTGCCTTTGTTAGCGCAGCCCCTCTCGGCGTAGGTGCTTGTGGGCCTTGCGCTCCTCCTGGTCAGAAATGGGAACAGTAGCTCCATTATTGCTGGAAGTATTCCTGGTGAATGCTAACATTTCAGCTGCTTCCTCCGAGTGCCGCCGTGGTGTCAGCATGAGTTTTAGCATGCAAAGATGTGAGTTTGGGAGGAACGCAGTTGTATTTTGTTTCCACGTTGTCACAACCAAAACAGGCAAGACAGTCTGGGCAGAAATGTCTAGCACAATGGATTTTCAGTTGCTTTCTCCGTGAAAGCTGTTGCTTATTCAATTCATTTCTTTCTCTGCTGTATTTCAGAATAAAAGCCATAGAAAACACAGACCTCCAAGTTGTGTGAAGTTTCGAGGCTAGGCTCAGTGACCGAACTGTGAAACGGAGGGTTGTAAATAAGGGCTGCAGTTATCCTTGGTCCACAGTCTTTTATGAACGTTTCAGCATTTTCGCTCCATCTGTCACTTCTAGCAAGGCACTGGTTGTATCGGTCTGAGTTGCCTCATCTAAAAAACGATATTCCTAGTTTTTACCTGCCTCCCAGAAATGCGGTGAGATTTCCCGGGACAGGCGGCGTGTGCTGCCTGCCAGCAGCCGTGGGACAGCCCGGCTCCCATCCCTCTTCGTGTCTGCCCAGAGCCCCGCTTCCCCGGTGCTCAGCAGCGACGATGCATTTGTCCTCAGCGGGAGCCGAGGTATTTGACACCTCTGAAAAATGAGGCTTATATCAAATAGCCTGTTCAAGCACTTTATAAAAATGAACTCTTTAGTCTTTGCCATATAAAACAAGACAGCAAACTGAGGCAGAGGAGGGAAAGCCAAGCGGACAGGCAGCTGCAAAACTCTGGAGCCTTCCTGTGGCTGGGCTGAGCTTGTTCTGCCAGGATGATGCCCTGCTAAAGAATCATAGAATCATAGAATGTTTTGGGTTGGAAGGGACCTTTAGAGGTCATCTAGTCCAACCCCCCTGCAGGGAGCAGGGACACCTTTAACCAGACCAGGTTGCTCAGAGCCCCGTCCAACCTGGCCTTGAATGTTTCCAGGGATGGGGCCTCCACCACCTCTCTGGGCAACCTGTTCCAGTGTTTCACCACCCTCATTGTAAAGAATTTATTCCTTATATCTAGTCTAAACCTACCCTGTTTTAGTTTAAAACCATTACCCCTTGTCCTGTCACAGCTGGCCCTACTAAAAAGATTTTCCCCCATCTTTCCTATAGGCCCCCTTTAGGTACTGAATGGCTGCAATCAGGTCTCCCCGCAGCCTTCTCTTCTCCAGACTGAACAAGCCCAACTCTCTCAGCCTGTCCTCATAGGAGAGGTGCTCCAGCCCTCGGATCATTTTTGTAGCCCTCCTCTGGACCCGCTCCAACACTTCTATGTCCTTCTGAGGGCTCCAGAGCTGGACGCAGTACTCTAGGTGAGGTCTCACCAGAGCAGAGTAGAGGGGCAGAATCACCTCCCTTTCTCTGCTGGCCACGCTTCTCCCGATGCAGCCCCGAGTACGGTTGGCCTTCTGGGCTGCCAGGGCACATAGCCAGCTCATGTCCAGCTTTTCATCCACCCTCACCCCCAAGTCCCTCTTGGCAGGGCTGCTCTCGATCCTTTCTTCCCCCAGCCTGTACTGATACTGGGGGTTACCCTGACCCAGGTGCATGACATTGCACTTGGCCTTGTTGAACCTCATGAGGTTCACACAGGCCCACCTCTCCAGCCTGTCCAGGTCTCTCTGGATGACATCCCGTCCTTCTGGTGTGTCAACCGCACCACTCAGTTTGGTGTACTGAGGGTGCACTGGATCTCGCTGTCTAAGTCATTGATGAAAATGTTAAACAGCACCGGTCTCAGTACGGACCCCTGAGGGACACCATTCGTCACCGGTCTCCATCCGGACATCGAGCCATTGAACACTACCCTCTGGATGCAACCATCCAGCCAGTTCCTTATCCACCAAACAGTCCACCCATCAAATCTATAGCTCTCCAATTTAGACAGAAGGATGTTGTGGGGGACCATGTCAAAGGCTTTGCAGAAGTCCAGATAGATGACATCCATTGGTTTTCCTTTGTCCACTGTTGCTGTCACACCATCATAGAAAGTCACCAGGTTCGTCAGGCAAGAAGCAGGGAAGGCAGCAAAGGTGAGCACGCCACGGGCTGCCAGTGGAAACCAAAGAAAAAACAGTCACTAAAAAGAATGTTTCAGCTGGAGTCTTCTAATCAGAGGTTCTCTGAGGCTTCCCTTTGCCTTTGGGTCAGAAGGGGCTGCCATCTGCAGCTGGTCTGGCCAAAATTAATACAGTGGAGGGCGATGTGACTTGCAAGCCATGTTTTGTGGTGCATTGAGGTACGGGCAGGGAGTCGTGGTGCAGACAGGATGATGACTTCTATGTGTCACCACCCTCGCAGGGAGCAGTGGGAACTCAGCCTCAGGGACAG
Organism: Gorsachius magnificus; assembly: GCA_034008185.1. Classification (NCBI taxonomy): domain Eukaryota; kingdom Metazoa; phylum Chordata; class Aves; order Pelecaniformes; family Ardeidae; genus Gorsachius; species Gorsachius magnificus. Next base: position 7,756,067 of record CM067090.1, read on the forward strand.
GCTTGCTGTATGTGTCACCCTAACTTCTGTCCTGGTATTTTATGCCATTGCTCCAAGAGAAGGGTGGATTTAAACTTGTGTGAATGAATTAACTCAAGAGTCTGTCTCTTGTGACTTCCACATTGAGATTTACTAAACATCACCTAAATTTGTATTGTCAAGACTTGAAGTATTTCTTGATTGTCCTGTTTATTTAAGTGAGATCCATCAGGGCCATCTGTATTTCCTCCAAAGTTTAAGCAAAAGTAATGCTACTACTCTCTGCATTTCCAGAGTTAGGGAGGTGGACCATTAGTCTTGTGCACTTGAACGCTAGAGGCTGGCCTAATTCAGTCCAGCTTGGAATAAAAAATAATGTGAATGCTCATAGGTTTATTGAGAAATGAGTTAAATGTTTACATAAAAACTCAATCTGTGAAGCACTTAGAGTGTGGCTTAATGGGCAAAGCATGGAAATTAAGGTACATAGGTGGTTTATGACCTTCTTTTGTAACCTTGGGAAGCTTTTCCTTTTCTGTAAAATAGGGATAACGATACATCCCTGCTTTAGTAAAGTGCTTTTAAGTGTACTGATGAAGTGCTATATACAGCCAGCCCAGGATGAGAGCCTTTATCTGCTGCGTCAGTTATTCCTATGCTAAGGCTGGCTGCTGGAGAAATAAATAGAACCTGTTCCTCTGTATTAAGCGACTGCCCGAGTTCACGTCTGTTCTATATTTATGCATGCAGTTATATGTTTTAAGACATACTTCTTTACAAGTTTTGTTATTAAGCACATGTGCCCTTGATAGTGTCATTGGGACCATAAAGTTTAAATGCTGGATGCAGAAAGGGGGGAACAAGAAAACCTTTTAACCTGCACATTATTAGAAATCCATTTTGGATGATCCCTATGGAAATGTTACTGATAGTTTTGTTTCTGAAGGCAGACAGTAACTAGTCATTATTTTCTCCAGAAAGGAAATAATATGAACTGTGCAAAGCCTAATGAAGGGGAAGTGGCTGATTTATTGTGAAAATTTATAGCTTTCTGATGTTGCCTGGTTTTTCTGTTCATCTTGTTGTGTGGACTGTGTTGTTGGAAATAATTGAGAAACATGGAAGACAGAGTAGTTTTTGTAGTCCATAAATTATTACCTAGTGAGTGTCGGTTATAGCCTTGATCAACAGCAGCACCAGTTTCTTCTAAAACTTTTCCAGAGTTTTAGCCACTTTAATATACCCAGTTATGAGGTATAATAGAGTTCAGAATAGAGTTGTGTCCTGTACAAGATCGTTTCAAGGAGGGATTCCTTTAAACCTCAAGGAGAGAGGATGGGAGAAGGGGAAAAATGAAAGAAAACCCAGCCTAAGTATGGTGGAAATTCTCTCATTTGAATTCTGAGCATAGGTTTCTGTAGTTATAACAAAGATACGATGGCAACGCCACTGCTGTATTTGCTGCTATTGCAGAAACTGGAATGCTACATAAGACCTTCCATGCTGGGAAAGATCAAAAGTCCTCCCCAGGTTTTTGGCTCATCCTTTGGTCTCAAAATGCCTTTTGAAGAGAACATATGTGGAAGAAGTAAGAGCAGAGGACAAGGTGCCAAGGTTTCTGCCACTGAATTTCAGGAGCAGCTGGGTGCAGTGGGAGGTGAGCACCTTTGGGCATCCTTTGAGATGGCTTCCAAAGCCCTGCTCTGCAACCAGCTTTGCTGCAGGTTTGTCATAAAATCCTTTTATTTTCCTCCTGGTCTTCACGGACAGTGAATTATGCATGATCCGTAGGTTATCTCTCCATATTGACTCCAGATTAGAAAGAAGCAACCATGCCGCCCCTGAATAGCTGTTTTATTGGGGGTTCTGCTGCAGTGTTTTTGGGGGGGAACACTGCAGCATGTACCAAGCTGAAACCTGTGCCCACAACATCTCTTTCTTTGTTAACGGGAATTAACACATAAAAAAGGGACTTTAAAGGTACGTTATGTAAATTAATCCTAGGCTTCAGAGGAAGAGTGGCCTTTCTGTGTTAAATATGCTTTTGTAGACAAAATATGTCTGTGTGTGAATTGTGTAGCAAATATGTGGTTGTGATAACTGAGACACATTTATCGTATATGTTTGAACTCACCATCTCAGCTGGACTTCGAACCTGTGACATATTCTGCTTAAAAAGAAGAAAAATCTGTCTCTGGCAAAAGAAAATTCTTCTTTCCTGCTCTCTACCCACAAATTAATCTTTTACATGACATATTTTTAATGTCACGCAGACAGCTGGGAAATCCTTCTTCTTCCTTACAAAATTCAATGTGCCAGAGCTGAGGGCAGGATGGAGTGGATTTACCCTGCACCAAGCATGTCTTTCCTAGATGTAAAGATGCTGGATGTTTAAAAAGGTTTCCTAGAGAGCTTGAGGAACAAGAACTCTAGGTTACCGAAGCATGGAAATTTTTACCCACCCAAGTAGAGGCCCACCTCTAGACTTGAGAAAGAACTATGCAATCAGGCTTGAAAGCTGTCACACTTAAAAGCTCTCTTCTTTTTTTAGCATTTTATTCTTTCCTGCTGAGTTTCTATATCAATGCAAAAATATGTTTCAGTACAGCACATGTATTTTTCTTAAACCAGAGTATTTCTAATTTTTCTGTGCGCCTCTGTAGAAGAAGGAAAATCTGCAGAGGGCTTCAGAGACCACTGCTGGGAATAGCCACTTTATCTCCAGACGGGCTTTAGTGAGTAAGGATTACTTGTGTTTGTAATATCTGATGAGTCCCACTCATATTGGTTTTCATATGGCTTAAACTTAAAGCTAAAGAAGACAGCCTGTGCATACAGGACATTGGATTTAAAGCTGTCTCACTGTTTTTTAGTCTTGGTATATATTTTTCCCAGGAGTAGCCTGGGAAGGGCACCCTAGTCATGGCCCAGAACTGTACCAGCTGCTGTAGACACTCAGCATGGAATCAATATGCAAGATTATCACCAACGTACAACGCAAACTGATGTGGAAAGGAAGGGACTCTGTGAAACAACTTGTTGGACCGTAGTTGGTGGTCCTGGCACCCTGACAAGCCAGTCACTGAGAGGAGGGTCTTTTGATTTTAGAGCATCGTAAAGAAAGAAGATTGGGAAAGGGATGCGTAGTACCGATGGCTTCTCGCCATAAACACCTATCAGTGTTATTGTAAGCAGAAGTGTGTAGGAGGATGAAGAAAACACTACTAAAGGCAGATGGATGGGATAAGTTGTCAGTGGATTTTCCCCAACATGAAATAGCTATATGCGAGGGAGAAAGGCATATATTGACTTAGTAAGGTCTCATATTAAGTGATGTTTAATGGTCCCTCTGTTTTGGAAAGAGCAGTTAACAGATTCCACTTAGGTTTCTCACCATCACTTGGGCTCCCAGTAAGATGGTTGCAATGGTCTATAATCTCAGAAGCAGCAGAAGCAAAGGTAGAAAGAGGTTTTGTGCCATCGCCCTACTTTCTCATTCTTTCTGCTTGAGGGAGATTAGGATTTCCTACACCTTTCACCCTTGGCACTCTTCCACGTTGTTTGTAATTGCAAAGCAATGTGGTGCTTTTTCCTCAGCCGGAAGAGTTGGCACGTAGTTCTTTTGTGCAACTGAGGCAATAAACTGCGGTATTAATCACTTCACACAAGGTAATGAACAATAACAGAACTGGTGCTTTTGCCTCTCAGGTTTCTCCTAAATAGTCCAACTTCCTGAATACTGTAGAAGTGGGATCCTGAAACTGGATTTAAGTCTTACCTATCATGTTCTGCCTGACCTTACACCATTTGAGATAGCAAAAATAAATCGCATTTGCAGTGTAATTCCTAAAATGTGGTCTTATTTGGAAGCAGGGTTGTGGAAAAACTGTCTCTCATGTACCTAGTAAAGTCTCATTTAGGTGCAGGGAAAAGAACAGTCACTTTGCCATGCTTGCATCCTGAGCCATATGGCTTTTTGTGAAATGTTGCTAGATGCAAGCTACCTTTCTTCTCCAGCAAGATTAGAAGGAAAACCGAGCTAGGATTACCCATTTGGGATGGTTAGAGATGGGATGTGAGAAGCCCTTCAAAATTCCCCCTCTCAACGTTGCTTATTTTGCCAGGAGCACAAAGCATTGCACGTATGCCACAACAGATAGAGGGAGTTTGGAAATCAGAGACCCAAACCAGTCTTTCACAGTCATGTTTTTTGATCTTCTGAGATTGACACTGTTTTACTTTCCCTAAACACGCTTGTAAACACCAGTCTGGGAAAGCACTGCAGGAACAAAGGTTTCAGAGGCACCACGTAAAGGTTGTAGGCTGGTGAGTTCCCCAGCGTGCCGGAGGAGGAGGTTGCACTCTTTCTTCTTTTTCTGCTGGGGGATGGGAGACCCACGTGAAGTCTTTGTCAAGAAGATGTTACAGCTAGAAGCAAACGGTCGGATGAACCGCAGAAAGTGAGCATTTGAATGCATTTAGCCCAGTGCAAAGGTAAGAGGAAATTTTCCTCATTTATTTCACCATGCTTTAATTGAGTTGTTGGTCTAAGGAAGACTATGCAGTGAGGTGCTGATGCATGGCTGGGCTGTGGTCGGTGCTAAATGATGGTAGCTGGGTCTGAGCACTTAAAAATCTCAGAAAAGCTCCCATTTTGTTGTTTTCTTTAATTTTTGAAAGCAATAAAGGTTGCTTGCAATGTAAATGCTTGCTGGAATGTAAATACACTTAAAGACAGAATAAATGCCAGAGCAGAGCAATTTCTCAGGTTAACAATCTTTGCGATGTTGGTGGCAATATTTCTGCACAGGGTTCTCCTGCAAGCTAGGCACATGGCAAGAGTGCTTGAAAAACAGAAACCCACAACATTTATAGTGGAGAAGGCTGTAACTTTGCCTACTGGGACAAGGTGCCCATCAACTAAACAGCTGTTCTCCTCTGCGAAGGACACTGCCAAGGTTGTTCATGTCTACAGATTGAGTATCTTGCTGATGGTCTTTTGTGAAGTATTTAATTTCTAGGTGAAGGAAGGAGGAGTGAATAAATTACTTTATGCCTTGTCAGAGCTCTCCTTTGTGAAGTGCAGCCATTATACTCCCACTTTGGGATTGGCTTCCGTATTTTTTAATTACAAAATTAGAATATTATAATGATTAAACTTTGCTCAGGAGCAATGTCAATTGTTTAACTAAAATTAAAAAAAAAAAAAAAGTGAAAGAGCCCAAACCCTCAGTTATAATGTAAGCTGTGTACACACTTAAGTGTATTACAGTACGTTAATGAAACAAGGTCACTTTAGTTTTTCTGTATTTCAAGGGGGTTCTGCAGCATTTCTGCAGCCTGGTTATGCTACCACAGTTTCCCAGCTGGGCCAATACTGCTACCATGAGGGAGAGAAACTGCCAAAGCCGCATGGAAAACTGTTAAATTCTTCAAGGATTGGCTGCCAGAGTAGAATGGGCTTTGGGAAGATTTGCTTATACGAGGAGCCTGTGCGATACTTATCTCAATGAACTGGGCAGCCAGAATTGTAACAGGATCAAGAAGTGATCCTGAGCTGATTCCCAAATGCTTTGGGTGTTTTTTTTTCACTGTCAGATTTGACTTTTTTTTTAAGTGTGAAAGAATAATTTCCATTTTCATGAATATTACTCAAAATGTATGAGCTGCAAGCATAGAGTTGGCTTGTGGAAATCAGAGAATGAGAATTGTATATGCTTATGTGATTTCCCTTTAAAAGACAATGGTGGGTAGATTCAAAATTCAGAATTCAAAAGAAGTTTCTTAATAAACACCGCTGCAACCTAGAGGAGAACTTTCCCATTCCAAATTATATTGCTAGGATTTTTTTTTAAATAAAACTTGACCTACATTAGCAGTCCCATCACAAACAGCACACCTTGCAGGTGATTTCCATGTGGTTTTATTTTCCAGCAGATTACTGTGCCGATGGCAGAATTTCTTCTTTAATAATGCAACAAAAATGTAAGCAGGCAATGGTAACTGAGCTGCCAAACCACAGCCTGAAGTTCACGGTTGATCAGCTGATGGCAGAAACCTTGAGATTAGAAGAGATGGCAGAAGGTGTTGCTTCTGTCTTAGGTGGAGAACTGACCTGGAGTATGTCATGAAAATGCGACTCAGGAGAACCTGCCACGTGGCGGGTAGCCAGCCTGTCTGGGGCACCGGTGCGGGAGGTGCTGGGGGATTTACCAGTCAGCCTCAAAAAACCCATCCCGTTTTGAAGGAGTGTGCAGATACACAGGAGAAGAGATGGAAGAGGGAGAGGAAGGTAGATGGGCCAGGGACAGGATGAAGAAGCTGAGGCTGTCAGGTGAAGCACAGAGGGGCTTACAGTGGTAATAGCAGCAAGGAGGGGTTGACACCAAAATTCAGTGCCGCTGAGGAAGCCGGGCTGGTGAGACTGGGTTGATGATGGTCCTGAGGTAGCATTCGTCTCACCAGACTGCAGATGTCTACATCTGAGCTAACGTTCTAGAAGCCCTTTAAGGCCACTGAAGAGAAAACGATGCTCCTGGAGCACAGCTCAGCTCATCATATGGTGGTTGTTGGCCAATGCTCTGGATGTCTTTGTGTCTTGCCGTTGAGAGCAGAGAGGGTCTGGAGCACTAGCTCAGTTTGAGATGTCTGCCTTGTCAGCCTCGAAAGCTAGGTGAGATAGATGGCACCTCCAAGACATGACCCAAGCCCCACTGCAGCTAATGACAGGGTTTTTTGGTGGACATTAAGGGACAATGGGGTTCACCCTTAACAGCAGCAAAATGAAAGAGATTTAAACGGCAGAACTGCAGTAGAAGAGGTTTCCAGCAGGTAAAGCTGAGCTGCTCCTTGCATGACTGCCTGCTCTGAAAATCCAGTCCGTTTGGTTAGGCGCACGCCGGGTGCTAATAAGATGGCTTGTGTTGCTTTATTTCATGAGGCGGTGTCAAAGGCTACAGAAGATGTTGTTAGTAGCTGCGGGAGGACTATGATATATTCTGATTTTGTTTTCCTTTCTCCCAAAGGAAAAGGGTAATTTAGTACTTTTCTCATGGGAACCAAGTGCTGGAATAAACTCCAGGGTCATGAAATCCAGTGACCCTGTTCCCGCAGGCAAACACATAATATCACCCCTTTCACAAACTGATCAAATATTTCATCTCACAGAAACCCAGCAAACTGCAGGTTATGCTGACAAAAATAAAACAAGCTTTCATAGGGGAGGAAGCAGCATTGTTCTGTGCCTTTTCCCCAGCTCTTTCGTTTGTTGTTTTATGCACTGGGGTGGCAGGGCTTTGCTGGAGCTGTAAATATAGGTTTTAAGAGGAGATTTGGATTTATTTAGTATTTGAACATCTTTGTGCTGTTGGTGGTAATTCTCACCTATCTCCTCATGGCTTTGAAATGGCAGTCATGTTTATAAATGGCTTTAAGATAATTGATGAAAGGGATGATTTGCATGAAGAACAAAGTAGTGCTGAGACTTTGGCTGAGACCTATCCACACCTTTCTGGTGCTTGGGGAAATATAACATGAAAAGGGGAAAATGTTTTTTTGCTGTGGTTTTTTTTTTCCCCTCCACTTCCACATGCCTTTGTTCCTGCTGGTGGAGGATGCCTATAAAGCGCAACTGCTCTATTCCCAAGCAGACTTTTGAGAAGTAACCAGTTGGTCAAAGGTATAAATAAACTCTATCGGATTAAATAAGTGAAATAAGATCCCAGAACTGATGTTCCCCATTATCAGAAATCACCTTTCCTCATTACCCTGGAGGGGTGGCTAGCTGGGGTCAGGGGATGTCCTTGCACGAGGGCTGGAGTGCGGGTCCCTGGCAGCTCCTGCAAAGCACCAATGGCTTGTGGTTAATACAAGCTGGAAGGTTAAAAATAGACCTAAAAATGAAGCATTTGCTTGAGAAATAGGTGTAAAGATCTATTGAAGGGATGATCACGTAGCTTTCTGTGTAGGTTTGGTTTTTTTTTTACTGTAAAAGAAGCGAGCAGTTGTTCAAAATGTAACGAAGAGAAGAACTCATAAAACACCCACGAGAAAATCAGTCAAGCCCTCTGTCAATTTTATTTCTTTGTGGTTGGCTACTGTAAATAAGCTTTGTAGAGAATTGCATACCTCTTCCAAAAGCCAAACTGGAAAAAAGCTTTGGGACCGAGAAGCCACCAAACTTCCCTGACACTGACGTTTGAAAGAGGGCTGGGGCCGAGCGCTGATGCTGATGTGTTGTGAAGTGCTGCTGTGCGTTCGGGAAAGGCGAGGATGCTTCCCCAGCGGTGCAGAGCACCGACATGCCGCAGACGCTGCGAGGGGCGGAGGCAGGGGTGCAGGCGGCAGCCGCGCTTCGCGATCTCGCCGTCGCGTCCCTCGCCGTCGCGTCCCCCACCGCCTCCAAAACCCTCGCCGCGGCAGGGCTGCCTTTCCCAGGCAGAAGCCCTCCCAGGCGCCAGGTCTGCATTGCCCACCCCTCGCTCCCGAAGGTTTTTCTCACCTGGTGCTTCCCCCTTTGCTTGACATCTCTCCTCGTGTCCGTGTGTTCGGGGTGGACGTGGGTCTGCGGCGGGGCTGCAGTCCCCCTCCCGCTGCCGTTTGGCCGTGGTGCTGGCAGCCGCTAGTCGACAGAAGCTGATGATGGATGTCAAGGCTGGGAGCAAACAGCTGCTGATTTGATTATTACTGTTTCATCTCCTAACCTTTTGGAGCATTCTGGGAATATTTATTCACCTAGCCACGCTTAATGGCATTTGGTGCAGTGCTTCCCCAGGAACAATGAAGGAGTGGTGTTGTCCAGAGGTAGTTTAGAAATTCCCGTTCTTGTTCTTTGTATTTATTTAGAGGTATGGGGAGAGAAGCAATGATCTTGCTGTATGGGGGGATGGAAAATTTGTCTATTTGCCTGGGGGCAGCTACAGGCAGAGGTGTGCAATATGTTAATAAAGTAATGGTGCTATGTTCCTATAAAGAGGATGGCTTTATTATAAAATTCTTGGTTTAATATTGTCGTTATAGCAGATGTATAGCATATGAACTAATTTGCGTGCAGATAAGGAGGCTCTGACAGCTTGGTAGCGTAATTACGGCATAGCATACAGCTCGCTAGCGCTGGGAGCTGAAGCTGTTACTGGAGGGGTGCTCATGGGACTAATTACATTGGCTTTGTTAAATTTAAAATAGTGTATAGCCAGGAAAGAGACCCCTCTCCTGTGCTGCATGGTGTTGTGTACAATAAGTTATAGAAGCCTTGAACTGCTGCAGCCATTTTAAGCCATGCAAATGCCTGGATCTCAGCACCTCCCAGCATAGCGGAGCAACAGACTTTCATTGAACCGGGGAGCCTGTGTGAGCTTCCAAACAACAGGGTTTAAAACTCTGATATTTCCATATGTTAAAACTGCAGTCGGGTCTTTCTGATACGTGAACAAAACTGAGGCTGCAGTAACTTTGTTCTGTTTCGTATCTGATGACACGGGTGCTGAACATGTGAACTTAGGCTGGTGAACGGATCCTCTTCCCTTCCCCTCGTGTGCCTGTTGCTTTGCCTCACCATATCTGTGTCTTCGGGATTTGTCTCCGCTTAATTTCAATCATCTTTCTGCTTCTTTTTTTTTTTTTTTCCTTTGCTTTGCCTGTGTCTGCAGTTTTTAAAGATCTTATTATTGAGGTTCCTTTTTATAGATTTCAAAATGTTTAATTCATTACCAGACCGTTATAAACTGAAGGCATTTTATTTTCCTGGGGAAATCAAGACAGAACCACAGGAGATTATTTTTCCCCTGTTACCTTCCCTCCCCCCCCCCCCGTTACTGTCAGATTAGCTTGCGGAGACGGGAGGAATTTGTGAATGCACAGTTGACTTTGATTACGTAAGCTGGAAATTGGCAAACAGCATGGATTTATTTCAGTCCCACTAACTTTAAAAAGAAATACATATTAAATTGGAAGTGCCTTAGGGCATCAGACAAAGGGGAAGCCAACCAGAAAGTGTGTATTCCCCCGCTGACCTCTTCTGCAGTGCTGTAGGTGATGCCGGGTAGCTGCTGGGGATGCGGGTCACGCCGGGGGGAGCGGGGTGGTTTTGGCGAGGGGGGGTGGGAAGGGGACAGGGACTGGTTTGCACCCAGGGGCTGGGGCCACTGTGGGCTCTCTGCCATCAGGGAGGGAAGAGGCTGCTGTGCTGCTGGGGCGTACGCAGCCATTTCTGGCATCTCGCTGGGAAGGTCCAAGGGGAGCACCCTCCATCCGCCCTGTCTGTGACACGGCGGCGAGGGGCCAGGTTGTCTGCTGAGCGAGGTGATGCTTGAGCAGGTTCTGTGACAGTCTCTCTTCGCCCAGCTCCCTGGAGGCTTTATCCCTAACTCAGCAGAGCCTGGCTGTCGCGCCAGGAGGGCCCTTGCTCCATGTATCCACACCCACCGCCCCTCTAACCACGGCGAGCCGGGATGGGGCTTGGCGTGGAGCCGCGCACCCAGCCTGTGGCGTGGAGGGACCACTCGGCCACTTAGCTCTTCTGTTCCGATTTATGGGTGAGGATGTTGTGCTCCACTCTTAATACATTCACTCCTTCAGGGTAAACGTTGCAAAGCCCCTGTATCTGTTTCCATAATACCCCGTGCTAGACAAATATTAACTTACGTCTTTTTTTCTTTATGCTAAATATTTACCCAGGTATTTTGTTTTGCAAAATTCAAGCTCATCCTTGTATGATCTGCTTGCATTTTGTTAATCTGGGAATATTAATAGCTTGCTGGCATTACTGCTAATTTGGAGTTTATGCTGTAGAGTGAATATAGTAATGAAATTTTTGAATGGTTTGTTAATCTTATCAACATTCATTATGTATTTATTAATAGTAATTAGAGCCAATCACAGTGTCGCATTTGGAACTTTTTTTATCAATCAAACAAGCGTTTTCTGAGAAAATTATCATTTAATGGGAAATTTAGTATGTAAATATTTAAAAAAATGGGATCTCGTAAGAGAAAGGGGTACAGGAAAACACTGAACCTAATGCACAGTTTTCACCCAAAGTCTTGTCTCTTCCTTCCCTTCCCCCCCGCCCACCTCCCAAAGCAAAGTAAAGAGAGGAGGAAGGAGGGAAAGTGCCTACCGCTATTTATACAAAATTAGGTGTTGAGCAGTTTAATTAGGCTTTTTTTTCTATATAATATCAGAGATTTCAAGTCAATTTTTGCAGGTCATTCCGTTTTAATGTAGCATGCCTTCATTTTTGGTGATGAACTTGAGATACTGTAAAGGGGTTTGATTTTTAAGAGGATGGGAAGGAACACCGTTCTGAAAATCAGTGTGCTCTGCTCTCCCGACTGGGTGCCCACTGTCTCCATCGCGTAATCAAACCTTTCGCTGCCATCTGTGCTGCACACTCCTCCAGGTAACTTCACAGTGTCCTTTTAGCACAAGTCCTGAATGAGTCCTTTAGATCTCTTGCAATCACATGAACAATAAAAGGAGTAAGAGCATCTCTAAGGATTCCTGATTGGACTTTGTTGTTATTTCCTTACCAACTCTGCTCCTCCGTTTATGTTCTTTAGGCCTGCTGTTGCCACTCAGGAAACAGATTATCCAACACTTCTCCATTTTCCAGCCCAATCAGAGATTCCTCCTGAATCAGCAGTGCTTATTATCTCCAACTGTACGTAATTATGGTAGAGAGGTTGCACGACCATAGCTGGATAATGTCAGCACTTCTATTATAGCCCCATACTTTCAGTATCCTGAAATGTGGGTATAAAAACTCACTTTAGCTTTATAGTCCTTCTGATGGTGAGAGATAAAGTGTGTGCAATCAGCCTTTAAGCAGTTAGAGAAACGCAGGACAAAAAATTCCTCTTTGGGATGTCAGTTGTATAAATGCGTTGTTCAACTTGATCTTTGCTCACTGTCAGACTGTCAGTGTGCAACAAGTCTGCAGGTTTTGAACTTAAAGCAAAACACATTTCTCTCCTCTTTAGAAAGCTTGTGAATAACCGGGGTCGATTATATTTTTGCAAAAGTATTAAGCATCTGAAGTCAGTGGCCAGAGTGGCTGTGAAAAGATCAATAATGCACAAAAGCGGAAGGGTTCGCAGGTTGGTGCAACAAAGGAAAAAAAAATAGACGTGGGTTCCAGTTTTAAAATGTAGCAGGTATGCCAAAATGTCACGAATATTTACGAAGGGTGAGGAATGACTCCTGCAGAGCTGTTCTACTCCAGGAAACGTTTGAGTCTACATATTTAACAATCTAATAATACAGTATTATAAAAACTTTTATATATATTTAATCAGTTATGAAAATGGTACTTGACATGTGAGTCTGTTTTACAAAGGTCAGCTTTTCACAGTTGTTTTTAAGTTTTTAGTGGCATTTTTGACCCTTTCTCTTGCTGCACAGGTTGCCCTCTTCCTCCGGTTACCTCCAGCCCCATTCGCAACAACATGAATTAAGGGTGGGCAGAAGGCTGGCATTAACCTAGGCCCTGGGGTCTCTGCAGTATGAACCAGCCTGACGTTCTTTAAAACATCCAATATGGTCTTTTTCAAGCAGGAGAAGAGCGTGGGACTTCATCTCTGTTTAAGAACTCAGATAAGAGTTCTGCCTCATGCTCTGCTGGTTATCATATTCATACCAGCGGAGCGACTAGTGATGGTTGCAATGCTCCGCCTGAGTTTTGACACACTACTAATTATAGCATACAGTGGTGTAGACTCCAGAGGTGATAATGAAGTCCAGACCCATGTGTCAGCAGAGCTTCGAAAGGGTAATGCATTCTTGTTCTGCACCACTGTTCCTTATTTGTATGTTTGTGGGGCCCTAGACTCGTGCAATCATGTCTTGCTTATTTGCACTGAGCCAAGAGGTGAAACAAGCAGAGCACTGGAGGTTTGAAATTTTATCAAGGTAATTGAGTATTAACTATCTGTATTCCCTTTGGGAGATGTATAAGGGAGAGGCAAGGGCAGAAAGATGTTCATACGAGACCTTCATAAAACTTGTTGCCTAAAAAGTGATGACAGATCTTCAGTGCTCTGATGTCCTGTGATAAAGTCTCTGTGCTTCTGAGTTTAGGCTGTAGGAAATGAGTGACCGCTGTAAAACAGCCTTATTTATATTGCACAAATTCAGCATTCACCAAATCAGGATGCGGAGCATGTGAAGGTGCGTAGAGGGAGGGACTGCACTGAAGATGAGCGAGAAACGTACCCTAGGAAGCTCTTGGTGAGTGATGAAGGCTCTTTTTCCAGAAGTGATGAACATAACCCTGGCCTTCTCTTATGGTTTCCTAACTGAGGTGCAAACCCATCATGCAGAACTTGACGCATTCTGCTCTTCAGTCTTAGCATGTGAACCAAGCTAGCTCTCAGAGAGGGAGGTCATATCAACTTTGCCTTTCCTTCAGGTTCTCTAAGGAGAGAGAAATAATTCCAGGATTTAATCACTAAGAACACCTCCACGTCTGGATGACCTGACAAGTTTAAGTAGACCTGCTTCTTAATGCAGATAAGTCAGTACAGTCCATGTGACAGGTTTGGTCTTCCATTTGCTTTGGTGGTGACAAGGTGTGTCTTGGAGCAGAGCATGAGGGGGCAGGAACTGGCATCTTCTGTAGCTACTACCACTTGGTGGAAGAAGTAGGTAGAAGTGACAATATGGTCCAGTACTCCTCCAACCTGTGTGGGAGGGGTGTCCCAACCTGGACTTTCTCATCCCTCGTTGGTGAGAAGGTTGGGGCCTTATCCCAAAGTCCAAGTTATGCATTTGAAAGGTAGAATAGCTTGACTCTTATGGATGTGTTAGATATGGGCCAAGGGTACTTTTCTACCAGAAATACCTATAACAAGATGCAATTTCACTCTCCATGAGAAACGCACAGAGGTTGTCCACTGCCCTTTGTGCTGGGGTGGAAGGGGCTGAGGAAGGGAAAAATCTGATTTAGCAGAGGTGTAACAACTAACATGCTCCAAAAATTTCAGTATGTGTTGGGGGCAGATCTGGCATAACTGGAGTTAAGGAAATTTTTCCTTCTGATTTCCCTGGTTCCTGTCCAAGAGAGGTATAGAAATCCTGTATTTGTGAGGGAGAGGGGAATTCCATGAACTGCTATGAAAAAAAAATGTAATAAACCCTTCTAGTATAGTCTTCTGATGTGCCAAGCCAGAAAACTGCAGACCTGTGCAAAGCTGAGAGCTGAAGAGTACAGGCATTTTGGTTCATCCATCTCTCTCTCTCTCTCCATGTTCTTTCAGTTGTCTGTTACCAGCTTTTATCTGCCCGGACCACCATCATCATAAACAGCTGTTTCCAAGGTTATACAGAATATAATTTAAAATTAGTTGGTTTTGTTTAAATCCAAATGCAACTAGTGAGGACTGCCATGCTGCCCGAAGGGATGTTGTGAGGATGAGGGAGTGGGAGGTGGTGGTTGGCAGGCAGACCAGAGGGCAAGGAGGTGAGGAGGGGGTGGGAGCTGGCTGAGCATGTGCCATCATGCTTATCTGTGTGGAAACTCAACACCTCACAAACTTTTAAACCGTTAATCTGCAACGTGAATTTATATAAGCCGGCATGTGGAGGTGAGCGTGTCTCCGTCTACGCTGTTAAGTGTTGATCACAGGTGCGTAAAGGTCCTTGGCTGGATTTGAAGTTGTGTTGCTTGTAATCCAGTTGCACAACCTCTTGCCCTTGGCAAGCTGCAGCACCTACCCTAACAAATCCATAAATACTTGGCCGCTGAGCTCTGTCCTCGAGTGACTGCAGTGTAGATGTGCGCTTGGTAAAAACTCATTTAAGAGAGGCATACTCTAAACAGATGAATGAGTTGGCTCGGATACCTTTAAAAAAAAAAGTCCTATTCTACCAGCACACTTTACTACAACTCTGACATAATTTAGAACAACTCTGCCCTACTCCTGAAATTTCTACTACATGATTACAGTCTTGCCAGCTCTTGTGATTTGCAGACTTAAGAGGAGACCTTGAAGGAGGTCATTTAGTCCATTCCTGCACCTCAAGGCAAGAGCGACTATGCCTAGGCATCATCCCTGAAGGATGTGATAGGGAGAGGTGTTTTTCTGTCCTTCATGGTTTCAGAGAGACTGACCATTAGGACCAATCGTAGCTGCCAGCAGGGATTATCCACTGACAGTACCTAAACACTGGTGGTAAGTGCTTTTGGTGGACCACCCATTTATTTCAAAACTTGGCTTTTTCATGGTGGAGAGTGGGGAAGCTGTTGCCCTGAAAGTTATAAAATCAAAATAACTGTATATCCTGAACATCACAGAATTATTTTTAAGATGGTTTTGTGGTTTGGTTTTGGTTTTTTGTGGGTTTTTTTAGGCTGTCTTGATTTTTAGGAAGGGAAGGAATGAGCTGGTTTGGAAAGCTATGCTGGGTGCTTGGACTAATGATGCTACTGACATGCCTGTGACAGCCCTTAAAAGATGGCACTTGCTGTCCTGCAGTAACCTCACCTTCTGCTTTCCTCCAGCTCCAGGGACAAACTAGTTTTACCATGTCTTGGCATCAAGAAAGCCAATAGCTGGGTTAGGACTCTCCCAAATGTCTGCTACTGCAGAGCCAGTCCTCCTCCAAGCTTGCATTTTTTTGATGTTGAACTCTTAAAAATCTACCTGTAAGTGTCCCATAATAGGGTAGAGCTTTGGAAAATCTAGTTTTTACAGAGATATTTAAGTATCACCCAAGGAATCTGAAGTCCTTTGTATGGAAACGGTGTATGGGAAAATAGGATGTCATCAAGTAGACATGTCCCATCAGCCAGTCCATAAAGTTACTGGCCTGAGTCTGTAATACAGAGCATACTAAATAAACTTCTTCCTAGCAGCTCATTTTTCTTTGCCACTATCATTAGGCCTGGGAAGAAGGACAGCAAGTGCTGGATGGCTGAAAATGCATTGCTTTATAAATCCAGTCATATAAATACTGTGACCATTGCTATCTGACTAGCATGTATACCAGTCTGGATTAATTAATTATTATTTGTAAATTCACACATTGTGTGAACTCTGCAGCCATGGTTTCCAAAAAGATTAGGAGTGTGAGCTACAGATCATGAAACAGTACCTCCAATAGCCTGTAGGTACCTTCAGCACTTGGTGTCTTCTCGTGGCCGCACCCGTAACTCCCACTGGTGCTAATGGAAATTGCTTGGACACACCAAGTGGGGAATAGACCAGGAAATCACTTCGTTCAGAGACACTGTATCTAGATCCGTGACAGGTGAGAGTCGCAACTGGCACTGTTTACTGTGAGTCATTTCTGCTGAACGATGCTGACGTGTGCGCCACGAAAAATGTCCACTTAGGTTTGCAGTAGCAAGAGACTTTGATTAATCAAAGAAGCTTTCTCAAAGTTAGACTTTTTAAAAGTGTTTAAGTTCATCCTTGTGCCTTTACCTTGCAGAAAAATTCTGAATCCGGGCTCTTGCTGATCAATGGCTGCATTAATTATGCACAGAAGGTTCAATTCAGCCAGGGTTGTTCCCTTTGAATGCTGCTTTACCCTGGGAGGAATTGACTTGCATTATGCAGGTTGGACAAATTCACCTACAGTCTGAACTTCTGTAAAACTCTCCAGGGAAGGTCAAGTTTCTGTTATTTTCAATAATAAATGAGATTCCCATTGAGTAAAATGATCCGGGAAATAAGCTTCAGCTCCCTGAATAACAGTTGTGTGGCCTCTAATGGAGAGCTGGGAAGAACTGAGAGAGTCAGAGGAGAGATGAGTCTCTCCGAGCCGTGGGTCTGGCAATTCTAAACTCGGAGAGTTGGCTCCAAAGAAGCACAAGTGTTAATGACTTTTTATGTGTTTTGAAGAACGTCTCAGAGCTGTGATTTTAAAACGTACTTGCTTACAGTCTCGACCTATCACAAGTCAAGTTCTTGTAGGTGAAGGAGAGCTACAGTAAGAGGATTTCTATGTTAGGCAAAATACTTTCTCACAATTCACGGCAATGCTTTCCCCTCACCGTGGGTTTTTGCCAAATGGGTGTTTGGAAGTGTTAATAATTGTGTTTTCCTCTTCAGCTGTGGAAGTAGCCTAATTTGGCTTAACAGTCAGAGAGAAAAAATAATAAAATAATAATTAATGCAATTCATTCCTCTAGAAAAATGTAAAGCATATCTTAAACAAATGGCAATAATGGTAGGAAAAAATGCTGTAGTGAATGTTTCAAACTTGAAATTTTCTGTTGAGGTTTGAAGTGACCTGAAAGGAGTGAGTGGCAGTTCATCAAAGGTTGTGTATTTTCCTGCAATACTGTTCTGTTGGCTCGTTCCAGTTATTAGTCTCAGAATTCCTAAGAATATATGGGATAATGGATGATTGCTATGCAGGGCTCTAATTTACTTTGCTGCACAGTCACTGCGGGAAAGTGCTTTAGCTACTTCGGCTCTTTTGAATTCCCTCAAGAGAGAATGTTACCCATGTGTTTTGCTCCAGAAGTCGTCTGTTGTTTTTCAATGTATGCACATAAACAGCTTTTGCCACTACGCCTAAATATTGAGTCAGCAGTTCCCTCTGATGAAGCCATCACCGGGGACTGTCACGTTTATCTCAAAAGATCAGCATCACAAAGCATGTAATGCTATTAGCCCCAAAATGTTGTCTGCTAACCGCAGAATCACAGGACACAACTGACCCTCTGCTCTTTCGCTTCCTAATCGGCTCTGAGCTTGGGCTGCCAGCCTGGCTGCTCCTTGCCTCCATAACCCATCTGAAGAATGGGCGCAGTTTCGTCTTCCCACCTTGCTGAAGGCATTTTGAAGGCGAATATACTGACAAATGGGAGCTGCTCAGATTTTTTGATGGATGTTGGAGGATTGGGTGGGTTTTTTTTGTTTGTTTGTTGTTTTTTTTTTTAAATATTTAAAATGCCTGCGATTAAATTATGTCACATGCATTGGGCTTTGGTCACCCTCGTTCTGCAGTTGCAGAGGTAGCAGGGATTCCTCTCGGTTCTCTTTTGCCTTTCTGCAACGCTTCCTTGTCAGGGTGAGAGAAATGTTTCTTTTAAAAAAAAATAGTTCCAGTGTCACAAAATGATACATCCCCAATCATGCTCTCGAATGTTTGAGCTTTATTGCTATATTTCATTTATGACTTCATCTAAGTACGCATCTGTATGTCGTCATACCGGGAATTTAGACTCCTAACAGATTAATGAACGGCTTGTCTGGTAATCGAGGCTCTGATTCACCATGTCTCATGGATTCCCTTGATATCGGGTAAGATGTCACTGGCCTTTCTGACTGCCACGTTGCTCTGCCACTGGTTGTCACCTTTGTGAGAGCAGACGTGAAGAAACCATGCGTTGCCCTCCGCAGCCCAGCGTGTCAGCGTGGGCCTCCAGTGAGGTACGGCAGCCCCGTGCTGGGACATGCGGTGCTGGGAGGTGGGACCGCTGGTGCCTGCCAGCCTCATTGCCTCCACCAGTGTGATGGGCAGCAGGGACTGTGCATCACCTTACATCAGCAGAGTGTCCAGAGTCAGAACCCCAGCTAAGACCAAAAAAAGTTTGCTTTTTTTTTTGATCCACGAAACATTTATTGCCTCTAGGCTGCTATCCTGCAGAAACCTGAGCACGTGTTTAACACGAAGCATGGAAATTGGTCTTGAAGCAATTGGGATACTTGTGTGCATTGAACTAAGCAGGTGACTTGCAGCAAGTGCCATTACCAGTTCTGTACCAGCATCTGTCTGGCAAAGTGGTTTCACCTACAGTGCTGAAGGACTCGACACAGTTGTCAAAGGATAAATGCTTCACACTTTGAAAATATGTGCTGGAGTTTAGGCTTAAACTTTATTTTTTTAGTAAGGTTTTATCTGTAAGGTTTTATTTAGTAAGGTTTATATGGCAACCTCATCCTGAAGAAAAACATTCTGTCTTTCTGATAATCACTTGATTGTCCTCTAAGTCATAAGATACTTTTGAGAGAATCTCACCTCTGTGTTTTTCTAAAGCCTAGATCTGATTTGTGTGTTTTCAGGCTTTCATTTTCCAGGTGTGTACAGATCTAGAGTAGCATGAGAAAGCAGATTTCTGGGAAAACTGTCTTCTCAACACCCCCGATCACAATGGCGTCCACCAACTGTGTCTAAGCCAAGGAGGTAATTGTGGGTTTGAGGATTACTCCTTATCCTTGGTGTGATGCCGACACAGGTACAAGCTAAAACCTGGTGGTGTTTTTGTTTGTCGGGAATTGGAGGCAAGACAAGGAACAGCTCATTTTGTTTGGGCTGCCAGACAGTTGCACAAGGATAATTTTTGTGTGCTGCTTATTTATGTTGGATTCAAACCAGTGACAGTGGGGACCTGGAGATACTTTGGAATTACGGCAGGGAAAGTGGGAGCTGCTGGCATTATGGCTCCTTGTCCTGTTTCATGTGGTCTGTTGGCCAGTCAATACCAGAAGGGCATTGGTAAACCAGCAAATGAGTTTAAAATGGCATTTAAAATTGGGGCACTTGCAGAAAATTATTTGCAAGAAGCTAATAAAATGACGGAGTGTGTAATGTGATGGAATGATTATTTTTCGTGAACGCAGAGCTATAAACGCCTTCACAGGGACATTTAACAGAGAGAAGGTATAACTAGAAGTCATCAGATGAAATGAAGCAAAGACCATTTAAGCCAAACACTATGTCACTGTCCCTAGTTTAAGCACTGGAGTATTTTATAGGGGTGGTGCTTGGCTTCAGAGAGGCAGAGTAAAGCACCCTGTGGGTATATATCCTATGAAATTCATAGGTGATGACAGGATTGGGAGGCAAGGCTTTTATTATTTGTGTACAACTGAAAAAGCAATAAAATAAATGGAAAAGCCCGTATATGTTATCAATAGCATGACAGTTCGCTTCGGACTGCAGAGATGCAGGGTTATGTGCCTAGCCAGCGGGCTTACTGTAGCAGGGAATGTTTTATTTAAAAGTGAGGAAAATGTATTGTAACTCGTGTTTTCTTTAGTATTTTATTGCACTTACAAACTATAAGGATTAATGAGCTCTTTCTGTGTTAGAGCTGGGGGTGTGGAATTTGCAGCAAGGGAACTGTAAATAATAAAATATTCTAATAGTTTTTATTTTAGTGAGGTAAGAAAATAATTAAAATTAATGTATTTGTTTTCTTTTACATTTTAACACTTCCAGTTATCAATAGGGATGAATCTGAAACTCAAACACCAATCAATTTCTCAATGTTTGGCATTTTTTCAGCATCCTGAGCAGATACCTAATCACAACATTGCAGAAAGTGAACCAGGAGAATGCTTTCAACCAGCTAAAGCGTTAGCAACCATGAAGAACTAAAGTGTGCCGATCATACAGAGCTACTGAAAAAAAAATACAGAAATTGGTAGCAGTTAAGAACAGGTAAAATTAAGGGACAGGATCTGTAGGGAATAGTGCCGAAATGCACATATTGCTGGATAGATTTGCTGTCTGTTCTAGTCCTTCCCTTGAGTTTTACAGTAAGTGCATCCATATGGCTACATAACTGCGTGTTTCTATAATCTGCATACTTCTTGCTGCATCTGATACGCTTGCATTTATTGGTCAGTATTGAATACGAAGCTGGAAAACTACTAAGCAAAGGTCAAGGAGAATTTGTCAGGGAAGAAGACCCACCTGAACCAAGGGTTGGTGAGTGGACAGAGCCAAGAATTGAAGAGCCGCAGGAGACTCCTGGCTCTCTAAGAGTGTGATGAGGTTATTCCAGTTGGAAGTCCATTAGGTTTATAGCATTTTGGAGCCCTGGGCTAGGGGAGAAAGTATACTGCGGAGACAGTATCTCCAGTGTATGTTGTTCAGGGAAAAAGGCTGGCTTAAGTAATGATACTGATGTCCTGTGGAAGTCTGATAGAATGGTGTTCTGTTTTTTTTAAAAACCCTCTCTCTTTGAGTCTCTCTTTTCAGTAGACTGGATGTGGTCACTGAAACAATCTTCAGGCAACACCTCAGAGATAAATATGTAGGGTTTATATGACTCTTTCTGCGGTGGAACTTTCTACTAATGAACTGATCCAGTTTTAGGCACATGCTGTTTGTTAGGCAAGGTGTTTTATTAAGACTTTTAACTGCAAATTAAAGGTCTGCTAGAAGGGCAATTAAAGTCAACAGAAAGAGTTTTATATCACACCCAACCAGGGATGACCCACATTGTGTTGTACTTATCTCGGGGGTACAAACAGCCTCGGAAGACAATCAGCAAGGGAGGTAAACAGTCGTTGTGGAAGCAGCTGAGCTAATGGACATCAAATAATCTCCTATTTATTACTATAGCTTTAAAGCGCAGAATATCTTTTTGTGGATATATGTACACATATGTATGCAGATGTCAAAAGCAAACATTGTTTTTTAAAAAAAGCTGAATTGAAATACTGCAGGTGTTTGGTCTGTGTTGGATAATCGGTTTATTACGAGCTTAAATGCTGTATCTGTTCATAGGATATGTCTGAAGCCTTGAAGTAGAATAGAAAATAGGATACCTTGTCTTGGAGAGCTTAGAATTTTTTTGTACCCAAGTTTTAAAGAAAAGAGAGAAGTTTTTTCCTTCCAATAATTGTGGCAGCTCGCATAGTAGTGTCGGTGTGGGGAGCAAACAGGCAATCTTGCTCCTGGGAAGATCTACTGCTAATCTCACTGAGAGACAGATTTACCCATATCTGGCTAACAGTAGTTTCTGATACCTTTTTTTTGTTCTTCCTTTGGTTGCAGTAGTCACATATATTGCCCAAACAAGGGTTTGTTTGGGTTTTTTTTATTTTAAAAACCCAAGATGAAATTGTCCATTGTGTTCTTGTTCACTATTTCTGCTTCGAGACCCCACTGCATGTCTTCCACCAAACTGCAAAATTCCTCCAGTACTTCATGGTGGGTGAAAAGGATTGTGCAGTGTTTACAAAGCCCTGAAGTTTTCCTGGAAAGCCAGTGAACTCAGCTTATCTGGCTTGCATGGTTTTGTGGCTCTCTTTGCTCTGTAACTTGGCAATTCATCTTGTGGGAGTTTGCATTTCACTCAGTCCCGAGTGCTGTCTTGGCCCCTTATCTTTCCCAGAGCCCTCTCCTCCCAGTCTGCCATCGCTCACATTAAACAAAAGGGTTAAGTGTTTTATTTTTTGCCTATTCTATTCTACTCAAATATGACCTCCTCAAAACTTGTACCAA
The DNA here is from genome assembly GCA_034008185.1 of Gorsachius magnificus. NCBI lineage: Eukaryota > Metazoa > Chordata > Aves > Pelecaniformes > Ardeidae > Gorsachius > Gorsachius magnificus. The sequence goes on from CM067090.1 coordinate 7,778,234, forward strand.
GTCACATGAAGATCCAAGAGTTAACGAAAAACAATTTTTTAATCTTCACTGTCTTAAGCTCAGACATTCAGCCAAACGTGACAGGGAGCCGATGGGCGTTTTGTTTCTCAGCAGCCGAGTGCTTCTTCTGACCAGTTCACAGCTTGGTTTTACCTCTAGCCCCTGACCTATGAAACTCTCAGACTGGGTTACGCCTCTCTTTGGCAATTTGTAGAAATCAGATAGCTTTGCTAGTAGCCATGAAAAGAGCAGATATAAAGTAAGAGATGTTGTACCTCCAGATAAACTGCTTCCTATAATGTGAAAGTATAAGACAGTGAGGTATTTGTTTATAAGTGCTGTTTGCACGGGAGTGACCCTGCATCCCAGGTCTCCTGTGACTTATTTCAAAGCAGATTTTAAGCACTTACTCCACCACCACCACCTTTGGGTTGTTGTATTTAATATGGATGTGCACATTTGTATGGAATGCTCATCGTAATCCACGTTGTGCTTTTCCATAGCTGCTCTGGGCATGCCGTGTAGAGCACTGTGGTGCCTCTGCATGGTAAGGCTTGAACTGGCTGATGCTGGGCAGCCCCAAGCAAGTGCTGCAGGGATCAGGTTAGGCTTGGGTTGAGATAGTCCAGAGTGGATGATCTACAGGATTAGAAATAACCAGCTAATAAGGGTGCTCTGTAATTATCCAGTGTATATATTTAATTTACCATCTTCAGCTGTTGCCTTTTCCAAGATGGACAAAATTTCTGCTGAAAGTAACTATGACAATTTTTATGTAGAAGAAGAAGAAAAATTTCTTCACCGAAAGGGTTGTCAAGTCCTCCAAGGGTTGTCAAAGGGTGGTTGAGTCCTCATCCCTGGAGGTATTTAAAAGAAGGATAGATGAGGTGCTTAGGGACATGGTTTAGTGGTGGGATGGCAGGGTTAGCTTAATGGTTGGACTCGATGATCTTAAAGGTCTTTTCCAACCAAAGTGATTCTATGATTCTATAAGAAAGCATAGAAGAAAGGTGGTCCTTTTGAAATAAAGGTGTGTGTCACGGTTGTAGCATTATCTAGGCTTCTAAAAATGTATATGTGAGAGAAACTGAATATAAATGCAAGTATGTAATCACACTGTTAATTTACTTTCAGCTAATTTCACTTCCCATAAGTCACATACACACTTACACAAATGGCAATTTTCATTCATTTCTGTGCCAATATTTAAAAGCAGAACATTACAGCACAATCTCATTACTACAGCTTTATTGATTTATAAAATCACACTTTATTACACTAATCCATATATTAGAAAGAATAAAATCGTGCATAGTTACAGCTGAGGTCTTCTCACCAAGGAGGTACATAGTTTGCTTTTTCATCGGTGGTTCACAATTTAAGTTAGTGGATGTCATGCCGTTGGACTCCATGCACACAGGATTAATGGCAAACTCATTAGTTCATGAAGTTTAATCTTCTTGGTGGGTGTCCCACCTCATAGGAAATGAGAGGGATTCGACTGCAGGTGTCTGGTAAGGTAACAGCAATCACTCAAACAGAGGGATCCAGAAGGCGAGCTGCTGCTATTGCGAACCCAAGAACATTTATTATTTATGTTTTATTTGATGCCAGAATACTCTTTTTTTTTTTTTTCCTTAAGAGAAAGCAAATGAATTCTCTGAAGGATGCATGAAGAGGCTGTAACTGCATCAGCAACTGCCACACTGCAGTAGTACCATCGGTGGTACCTTCCCGGGTCAGGGAGGTGCTGCTGTACTTGAATATTTGGCGTAGATCCTTAAACAGGTCTTTTTAAAGTGGTATTCTTGGGGGGCATGGTAGGTTTTGTATCCTTACTTCTTCTAGTCATCAGATAATTATCAGTTTCTTTTAAATTGATACTACAGTCAAGAGTGAACCCCCTCGTGCTGAATTGGCTTTGTGTAGCCACAGCGTGGTGTTTTGCGACACATACAAATGAGCTTGCAAAGCCCCAACGCAGCAGCAAGTTATTTTTGTTCCTTTTAATCTGTTAGACCCTGATCCTGATCTGTAGGGTTTCCTAAATCCCATTGATTTCTCTAGAATTAGGCTCCTGAAGTCCTTTGAGAGCCTCGGTCTGGCTGATCTTGCGCTATAAAATGGAAACAAACCCACCTTCTCTACCTCAAAACACTATAAGGATGAATGTGTTGAAGATTGTCAATGTTCTTATTCGGTGGCAGTGGAGGCCACAGGAATACCAAAAATAGATTTAAAAGGGACAAAAATAACTTGCTGCCTGGAGGGTGTACAAACTCCGAGCTGTTGCTGTATGGCTTGGCTTGAGTTGTTTCTCTGGGGAGGTTCCAGGCAGTCAGTCCTTCTTTGAGAGAAATGGCCAGAGAGATGCAACTGGACACGGCACCTCAGAAAGAGGGAGAGCAGCTTTTACATGCTCTGAGGGTCAACCTGCCATTGCTTGTGGGCGTGATGGGCAGAGTCCTTTGAGCAAGAGGGGATCCCCACAGGATGCTGCTGTGGGATCCAGCTTTGGCCACTTCGTGTTGCTGGAAAGGCTGGTGGGAGCAGGAAATACTGAGCTCTTTGTACAAATCCTCTCCATCTCCCCCTGTAAAAGAAAAATGACTTTAGAACACAGCCACGAAATGCATTTCTCGCTGAAATGTGTCCGTAGAAAGGCAGGTTTGTCTAGGTCAGCTGTTTTCTGGGTTTAATCAATCATTTCTGCTGACCGTGGCAATAGAAATTTGCTTTTAGTACTGCAGTTACCTGTGTGGCCAGGAAGAGTCAATCAGCATCTGTTCCTGCGCATGCATCATTAACAGAGCTGTGAATTAATTTCTAGCAACTGACCACATTCTCCTTTGGACTGAATTTGTAGTTCACCACTGAGACACTTTGAATCCTTGTCACGTTATTGTGGTTTATAGGTATCAAGTCACTGGCTAGAGAAGGGACAGACAACAGAATGAGCTTCCTGAGTTTCAAGTTTCAGGAGAAAATTGTATTTGTAAGTTGAGCGTGTTTGGTTTGTAATAGACTAGGCCGCTCTGAAACGTCCATATCTTCAGGTAGTTGCAACTGTAAATTACCCCTTACTCCTTACGATAGGTAAGTGGGAACACACACGTGTATAACAGGTAGCATAACAGTGTCCAAATACAATTCCTTCTACTACTGTTGAAAAAAAAAAACAGTCAGTAGTCTTAGTTTGGATAACCCCCGAAGTCAATGAGATGAAGTAGTTCTGTGTACAATGTTTTCTTATAGACAGGTTACACTTTAGTTTTTGTTAACGTAGATAAGGCTATTTCTAATACCATGCTGCAGATAAGGTCTGCCCTAGGCTTGGCTGCTAATCAGGTTGCTTCTTCTGGAGACAGACCAGGTTGCCTCTGTCTTTTCCCTTCTCCGCTTGCCATTAGCAGATCTGTGGAGTTTGTCCTGCCTCCCAGTTATCTGGCACCATAGGTGACAGATGCAGCAGAGCCAAACCAGGCTCTCCAAATGATCCCATGACATGAGGGAAGAAGGTGACCTCGAAACGCTGTGCAGAGGGAAGAGGGGCTGTTTGCCTAATATGTTTCTTCCTTGGCAGCTGAAGATTTTTTCAGTGTAGGTGATGAGAGCAGTCTCTTCTTGTTGAATGAGGGCAAATACCAGCCTTCGAGAGTAATGGCAGGGACAGCATTCTTCCTTCTAACCCGCCCACGAGCACCTTCTCAGCAAACCCCCGCAACAACGCTTGGCATTGCAGCTTCATGAGTCAGTAGCATCCCCGTACACTTCACGTTAAAACCTTATTTACTACAGTTGCATTCACCTGGGGGTAACCACCAGTGACTTGAGTTTGTATAAAATATTGTTGTAGCAACTATATCATTAGTCCCACATTATCTGTCATTTTAAGAGAAGCTGGTGAGTAAAGATGAGAAGCAAATGACTTGTGGTTTGATGAGCTAATTTTGGTGGCTCACCAGATTATCATTGCCAACCAGTGGAATGGGATAAGGAGTTTGCAGAAGCCATTGTGTTGCAAATGGGCAATGTAGGTGTTCTGCACTTGAGAAGTCAACTTCTAAATTACTTGCTGGGGGCTGTTTTGGTGCATAGTAATAGAATTACTGCTCAAGAACTGTTTTTAGTTTTGTTTTAACAAGAAAGTAATTGAAGTGACTACAGCCCCTTTGAAGTCTTTACAATAAGCAAAGATTCTGATTAATTTAGCAGCAGGGCATCAGTGGCTATTAACAGCTTAACACGAGGCCCTGGTAGATTGATAAGGAGCTAAACAGCCTCTGAATCACATATTAACAATCTGGCCATACTATAATTGAGGCTCATGTTGGGTAATTGTCAGCATGGTTGATAGGCAACACAACAGCAGCAGCTATTTGGGTTTAAAATGGGCACTTCAATTATTCAGAATAGTAGTTGATAGTCATCAGCACATTCGAGCCACAGTCCAGTTATTCTAGGCGTGAATGACAAGCTTTAATTTAGTTAGCTTAAGTAGAGCACTGGGCTCTGTGTGGGAGAACTCACCTGTGTCTGTAAGCAATTTCTCAGGTGGGGTCTTCAAGCCCAGGATGAGATCCCTCTTCTGTGGCCCAAGCAGTAGTGGTGTGTGAATAAACTAGGATGCAGCTAGCTTGGGTGGGATAACCACACCAACAGGTGGGCACATGTCGCACCTAGCATCTGAGCTACCCATGTTATATGTAGTTTTACTTGCCCAGACCAAGAGAGAAGGTAAAACCTGCAATACTAACTAGTAGCCTTATTTTTATTTATTTATTTTCTTAAGCCTGCTGTGATTGCAGAAGATCTGAGCAATTCCCCTGTGAATTTAATGTCTCTGACTATATGTTGTGGGACATTCTAGCCAAAAAAGAGTGGAAGTTTATGAACCATTAAATACGCAGGAGGAGTCGGTACCCACTTGGTTGCTCCTCCAGTTCCTTCTTGTTGTAGCATTAGCAATTCTGAGCCAGTCATGCAGTGGGACATAGCTCAAATTAATTAGCTAAATTGCTACCTAATGGCAATAAGATTTGATGCCACTTAATATTTCAGTGCAAACATGGCAGGCAGGTTAACGTATTTAAATATTGGCTTGCCTTTTCTAGTGGAGTATCTTAAATCCTGTTTGGGCCATCTACAGCACTCATTGTGCTCAATTAATTCTGCCATTAGCAGTGGTCTGATCTGCTATTAGCTCTGATAAAGTGTAGTCATCTCCATCGCCCTCTCCCTCAGTGATGACCATCCTGTGGGAAGGATGCTGAGATGCACTTTAAAGGGGGAGGGAGGGAGTACACACAGGCTATGCTTTATACATAATTAAGTCACATTAATGATGGGAGACTTAATTAAAATTTGGAGTTTATCAGCAGAAAGTTCCAGTGGTAGCTTGCAGCCCGCGATGGCGTTGGGCTGCGTGCATGCATGCTGCGCAGCAGTCGAGCAGTTGTTTCAGGCCTTGGAAGGGCTCAGGGTGGAAGGTGCTTGTTATTCTTAGCATCCTGTGACTGAGAAAAGTCATCGAGTTTGCTTATGCGCCTCTTGGCTTTCTTTTTCTTTCCCCCTTTCTTTGCGCCCGCCCTCCCCCCTTGTGAAGCAACCCTTCTGGCTTTGTTGTAAGTGTGGTTTGTAATCATTGTACACATCCCAGATGGTTCATGAAAACTCTTTGAAATGCCATCTGCCAGGCGTGTGTCCAGCCGGCAGCCTGTCATTCTGCTACAAGAAAAACGGAGGCGGGTTTTCCCTTCCCCCTGCCTTTCTGAATTGCATTCAGTAACACTTGCTCAGATGTGAAGCAGGATAACAGCCCGAGCATCTGCAAGCAATCTTTGCTTGAGACAGCAACATGGAAAGTTGTTGAGTTTTTCGCCTTCGCCCAGATAAGATATCCTAACCAGTGTAGTTTTTATTTTCCCTCTGTTTGTTGCTGAAGACCGGCGCGAGGTGACAAATGTTATCTCCGTGATGTAATGTTTTTCTTTTACGCGGCGACTTGGTGTTTCTAATGCATTCAGCGTGTGTTGCGGGCAATCGCGCTGATAGCAAGCACATCTGCGATTTTTCGACTTGAACATATTCAGGAAATTAAGAACACAGAGATGAAACAAATAGATCCATTAAAATGGCTCAGAGGAATTATGGCAGAGATATAATTGTCATGTCAAATAGGCAACCAGCACTAGTAAACTGCTGACTGCAATTTGACTGCTATAAAAATTCATAAGGAAAAAAAAAGTGATTAATAAATACTCTCTGTGGGAAGATACAGATAAAGAAAAGAAGGCGGCTTTAAAAGATAAAGTAAAATGAATCCTGAACTTCCTTGATCTTTGTGTCTCATGAATGTGTGTTGTCAGGTACTGGGAAAAAGTATGTCCTGATCTTTGTCATTCGGCTCGCGTGCTGCACGGCTCAGGATGACGTTTGACTGATGCATTGGACGAGGAGCGCTCCAGGGTCTTAATTCTTGCTTCCATTGCGCTCCAGGCATGGGACAGCTCCAGCGCGTCCTTGGACATACGCTTTGCTGGAGCTTTTCATTCTTCCTCCTTACCTCCAGTGGGCCTGGTTTAGGGAAACCTGGCAGGGACCAAGAGCTACGAAGCCCTCGTGAGGGTCCTCACAGCCTGAACATCCACAGCGATGTTGGTGCTCAGGGAGGAGGTGCTGCGTCCAAGCCATGCCCCTTCATCCTGGGTGCCTGCATGCCCCTTGCACGCCAGGGAGGGACCTGCGTGGGCATTGCCCGCTCAGCTTCGCTGCCTGCCTTTAAATGGAAACACAGGCGCTTGGGCAGAGAGAGGCATGTGGTGCAGTTCCAGTATTTCTCTGGTCTAGGTCTGTGGAAGACGTCTGTCCTGTGTTACAAACTACTTGGCAAAAATCATTGCAGTCTTACTGTAAGGACTGAGGTATACAAAGAATGCAAAACTGAATCCTTTCAAATAGGAAAGAGTAATTCTGCTAGTAGGGTGAAGATATCCATCATAATTTCCATCTCTTTTTTTTTTTTTTTTTTTTTGCTTTTCCTCCTCCTACCTTCACACATTCACATAGCTCCAAGAGAAGGAATGATAGAAAATCACAGGAATTATAGATAATCTGAAGGGTAATGGTAAGTAATAAGAAAAGAGAGAAAGTTTCTATTTTGAAACAAGAAATGGAGGATGTTAGAGAAAGTGGATGTCTATCAAGGAAATTAATCTAGTGACAGTCTTTCAAGGGTGTCACTCTGTCAAGACTGACCTCTTGAACAGTCTCTCAGATGAATAGGGCATAAGCAGACTTTCCGCTTCCCTGGCACTTGAGGAAAACATTTGCCAGATGCAGGCATGGTAAATTTATGCTCTTTCAACTTCTGAGAGCTGGAACCTTCCCAATTAGTTTCCAGAAGCTCAGCTTCTTTATACTTTTTTTCAGTCCATTTACAGAGGGTTTAAGAAATTGTATGCACTGAGAAGGCACTGCCCAGGGGTGGGAAGAGTCCCACAGAAGTGAGAAACCATGCTTCATTAAATGTTAGGTATGGTTTCCACATCTCTAAAGTTATTAGAAGCCAGCAGATCGGTTGCGGCCACAAAGTTATTAGAAGCCAGCAGATCAGTTGTGGCCACAGCACTGGGACACCTCCAACTCTCTAATGCTGCTCTTTCTTCTAAAGTTCAGTTTCCTGTAACCTCTGTAAATCTGTCATTTATATTTAATCTCAGATCTACAAAATCCAGCCATCTCCTAGCCTCCGGAGTCATGGAAAATAAAGGCTATTGAACAGAAATTGACCCTAATCAATTAAGCTGTGCTCAGTGACCTAAAATGCAGTGGCCCAAGCCATCTTAGCAAAAAGTCATGAAATGACTCGTCTTACACCATGCTTCAAAGGGCTGCAAATTGGTCAGAAGGGAGAAGACTTTCGGAGCTGACAGAGTAGCCGTGATCAGAGCCCTGCTCTCCATGGGTACTGTTTAAATTGTCAAGTGCTAGAGAGAGATTCAGTGTGAATTATTACTCAAAAAAAGTATTTCTTGGACTGGAATGAGCTTATAGGTGAAATTCTGTGAGAAGAGTTTGCAGGTTGTCTCTTTAGTGAGCATGTGTGAACGGTGCATCAAACTGTCTCCCGGTATTTTTTAATGCTGAGTAAAAAATAATAGCATAAATAGAGATAAAATACAAATAGAGATAAAGAACAAATAAGGGGGAAAAGATCTTTATGATGTGAAAGTATATTTGGTGAGATAAAGTGAGATATGCAGAAATAATGGAAGCTAGAAAGAAGTTGCCTTATTTGTGAATACAGATTGCAATTCTAGTGAAGTCGAAGTATGAGAGACTGTGCTAATGGCAGGAAGGTAATTGCTGGCATACTCCCAGATACCAAACTCCTCCAGCTGTGTTCCTGCATGCGATATGAGAGATTTCTTTGCCAGGGAGTCTTTCTGGGAATATAAAAAACATTGGTTTGGGGTGGAACAACTGGTACCACCAGCTCAACCTGTGATCTATGTCTTGTTTTTACGTGGACTTGAAAATTCTAGCTGAACTCTTGCCACTGCCCTCTGTGTAGCTCACCGAATTGTATTTTACAGATACTGTCAGATCTTTATGATCATTTTTTATTGTCCCTTTTAACCCTTGATAAAAACTCAACTATACTAACGTGCTAATTTTTCCTTTCAGGCACAACCCGCCCTCCAAGAGAAGGAGAAGTGCCTGGTGTGGACTATAACTTCCTGACTGTGGAAGAGTTTCTGGAGTTGGAGCGAAGTGGGACCCTTCTGGAAGTAGGAACTTACGAAGGTATGAAGCCACGGGCAGTGGAAAAGCACTTCAAATCACTGTGGTAGGACACCAGACTTGCAACACCCTTGCTCGTGTTAACCAGCTCGCTTTAGGACCTCATTTTCCATCCTGGTGCTCTACTTCCCTTTTCTCTGTGTACCCTGAGAGATGGAATCCCAACATTGCTGTGCTTTTGTCTTTTCCCTTCAAGTTAACTACCTCAAAAGATTAACATCAGTAGGCCAGGAAAGTCAATATGAAATCCAGCAATGAAATACTGAGGGAAGACAGCACGGCGTGAATGAAAATGCATCTTTTCGTTGTGTCCACTATAGCCCATCTCCTTGCTCGCTTTCTTCACTCCTGCTGCTCTCTTTCCCGTCATCTTCCCTAAGTATACATCCTTCATCACCCAGTTCTGTCTCACTATGCAGCTACACGGCTTTTTTTTCTTATTTCTTCTTGGATAATTACTCCTAACTTGGCTCATTGTGTTGATCCTTCTTACAGCACAGCTTTACAAACCACAGCACTGAGACAGCCGAGGGGCACTGAAATGTCACTAGGGTGAGAGCAAGAAAAAGATAGCTTTGACTTCCAAGAAAATGGAAGGCAAATTGGCCATATTGAGGTACACAATAGGATTTGTGTAACTAACCTGCAATCTATATCTCCTTTAAATTGAAAACTTCTGTTGCGCTTGACGGGTTTTTTTTTTTTTTTTTTTTTTTTTTTTTTTTTTTTTTTTTCTTTTTTTTTTTTTTTTCTTTTTTTCTTTTTTTTTTCTTTTTTTCTTTTTTTTTTCTTTCTTTTTTTTTCCCCCTGGCGAACATTCAAATGTACCTCTTCAGAAGACAATGAAAAGAGATCTGTCACAGGTTTGAAAGTCCTTCCAGTGTACTTCAGCTCATTCATGTCATATTTCCATTTGCAAGAAGTTAAATGGGTCTTGTCAGAATTAGAAGTTGAAAAAACCTTATTCTTGCAGCTGTTAATAAGTAACACGAAATACATTTAAAAATATGAACCGCACACAAATAGCTGATAGTCTTTGAAAAGTAGTCATCAAATATAAAAAAAAAAAAAAAGATTGTGACGTGGTTTTGATTTTCAAGCTCTACAAAAAACTCCTGAAGCCCTGTTTAGTCTACTTCTTTAAAAATTCCCTGTAAGGTCACCTTTAAACCTTGCATATATTCCCAACTGCAGACAATCGCAGTGTCAGACCTGGATTGCATGAAGATGCTAAACGTATACCTTGGTTTCACTCTTCCACCTCTCTGAGCTGATTAGCTCCATCAGCACCAATGCTAACAACGTTCCAGCAGCAGCACTTCTCCAAAATGAGCTTTTTCCTCTCCAAGTTTCTAATTATAACACTAAATTAGTTTTCTTTGTCATGGTGCTCGAAATAGATCAGCAGAACTGCCTCGCCATTACTTCCTGATCGTATTTGTTCTGGTGACCTTTCCACTTGGAAAGACAAAATGGGTATCTGTCTGTAAGCTGGCTCCTGGGACTTGCTGGGAATTAGTTTTCAGGAAATGCTGTACCCATCTGGGACAGTTATAACATGGTAGTTTCATTGCTTATGTGATTATATGCAGTAGCAGTTAAACTGTTTAGATTTCATGGGTTGCTCTTTTGAGTTGCTGAAGATCAGGTTGATTTCTCATAACTCTAATGCGTATTTCATTTCTGTGGGTGATAGAAGTGTCTGAACTTTAAAGGAATAATTTCTCAGAAGTGCTGAGAAGCCTCTTTCCCCGTTGACATCAGTGATGCTGGTGCATAGTGGTTCTGGAGAGCTGGCCCATGGAAGGAAAAATCAATGAGAATAAAGCAAATAATGATGATGCATGTGTGCACATATGCATCAAGACACATTACTATTTGATTGTAATGTGAAATAAACTTCATTTTTCACTTACAGCTTCAAGAAATGATTTTGCTGCCTTCCAAGATTTCTTTAATGGCTTTGTTGTACTTTTTTTCTGAAATCTTATTTTACAACTGTATTGATCAAGACAGTGTTGATCTTGATTAGATCTTGGAAGATGGTGTGATTCAGACCCAATGCTGCTATCACCAGCAATTTTGTCTATTAAAAAAAACCCAATCCGCCAAAAAACCCAGACCGCAAAGTAAGTTAGAATTCTAACGTCCAAGTCTGCTTTACTGCCCAGCTTTATAGTCTTAGATTACTTTAATTATCATTTGTTTTATGCCGCATTTTGCTGCTACCTTTTTTTTTTTTTAATGTACCACCATGATGAAGTTGATAGTATTTTTGACCCTGCCAGTGACGGCTTATACTAAACCAGAGGGATGGAACCCAACAAAAGGAAATAATCTCCTATTTCTCTCTGGACAACAATAAAATAATACCTTTAATGCATGGCTTTTATTATTAATAATACTGCCTATTGTACTAAGTAGGAATCTAACAATTGCAAAGATAGGGTTGCTTTTTATTACAATGTGCTATGAAATGGAAAGTAGTGATGATGAATGGGGAAGTTTTCGTGTGCCTGGCAGCCACAAACTCATGTGGCTCAAGGAGGATGGTGTTTTGGGGTCAGGGTGGTTCCAAGGTCCCTTCTGGCCCTTAATTTCTAAGCATCTGCATGGATGGGGGCAGAGATGGATGTATGCTCTGTATTTCTGAGTGGAATAATCAAGATAAAAGTGTTGGCATTACTGGATGACATTTGTTTGCCTCTTGAAGGCATAAAGCCACCCAGATACTGGCACTGTCATTGGGAAAAACCCTGCGGGAGAAGACATAACACAAGTATTTGTTTAGTAACAGTTACTGAAGAGAACTTCTGGGGAGAAAATTAGAAAACAGGGAGCCATCGGAAGAGGGGTAAATACACAGGACTTTGATGCTGATACGGATGCTATTGATTTGGAAAGAATAAAGAACAAGAAGAAGAGAACAGTTGGAAACCGTAAAAGAGTAGGAGAGTGTATCAGGTTTTGAAAAAACATCCCGGGTTTTGAAAGTGCTCTGTCTGCAAAGAGAGAAACTGCAAGCTGAATAGGACAAAAAAGGTGTTGCCTACCTACTGGGCTGCATAACATCATTATTATTTCTTCTGGTGCGCTGCAAATAGGTTCCTCTGCAGAGCTTTTGATTCATATCCCAGTGAATGCGGGCATGGCAGCTGCTTTTCTGGTCATCTGTCGCCTCCACGGTGCGTTCTGCACCCACAACACTCAAAAAAATCCTGATCAGGTGGGAAGGGGGCATTTGCAAGCCTTAATTCCTGAGGGTTTCAGTTGCAGTTTTAACATGCTGATTTTTCACCATAACGCCTAGACACTTATTTTTTCCCCCTAATGGAAGCTACATGTCGATCACATGAATCCAGGAGCTGAAATCCTCGAGGACCTGCCCAAAGCTGGGGTTCTACACCAGTATCAGTGCTTTTTGCACCATGGGCATGCTGGTAAAGCCACACACAACATGCTCGAGCCAGTTTCTAGTTCCCATTCTAGTTCCCATTGACAATACTCCTTAGGAAGGAAAAACCTTTTTAGACTGCATGTTGTCTAGGCCTTCTGGTGGATAGGAAACCATGATACTTGTAATCTCAGGCATTTATTGACTGATCCTTCAGGGCATAAAATACTGACGGATGCATGGAAGTAATTGTGTAGGTTACTAATTATTTAGCAATTACTTCTGCATTTGAATTGCGGGCTCTCGCAGGGACCCCAAGGGAGGGCTGTTTTGAGCAGAACCACAACTTCTAGATTTTATTCCCATTTCTTCCCCAGCTGCTGAGTGGCCCTGGGCAGATCAGGTAACTGCTCTATTCTTCAGGTTGCTGGCCTGGAGAATATTAAAACAACACTTACTTCTCTCTTCATTAACATTTCAGCAGATATCCTGTGCCTGCAGGGATCTCCTGTTACAAATAGGAGGGGGAGAGTGGAAGCAATGGTATTTCAGAGGGCTGTGCTGAACTCAGCAGCGGGGATGGGTGCTGTGCAGAGACACGCGGGGACGTTAGCAGAATGGCTGAATTTTGAATGGGGAGGGCTGTGTCGCCAGGGTCTGGCGAGGCTGTATTAATGAATGCCTGCCCAGCACTTAGTGATCCTCAAAAGAAAAAGTGCTGCACTTTATACCATGTGAAGGGTTATTACATTATAGCGTATTATTGTCAAGGCATCATCTTTCATTCTCAGGACAAGTGTTATGTGATTGCCAAGAGAAGTAATAAGTAATCTGCATTAGTCTCATGACTAAGATGTAATGGGGTGACTTGCTAACATTTTTAAAGTGTATAAAACTAGCTACTGTAGACAAGGTCTCAGATTGTGGTACTTAATGAGCGTAATAAATTACCTTAATAGTGCAGTTAGAATTTCAGCTGAAGTAGAGAGGTGTATTCAGCAACATGCTTCAAATCAAGATGCCTTTAGCCTAATTTATCTGATGTGCTAGCTCTCCTTGGGTTTCTCTGCAGCAGCCCCACTCCCCCAGCTGCTTTAGCAAAATGGCTGAATTTTCTTTGCGGCTCTTCTGGTGTCTTCGCAGCCTGTGGGTCTCGCCAACCTGGTACAACCTTGAAATGAAAGCTGTGTCTGGGGCACGGAAAACATGACAAGAAGATTGGGCAAGTAAGGGTGGCAGATGCTGGGGATGCCCATGCAGCGGAACAACATGTTCCACTTAATAAGATAAGATCCGCTTATTAATGTCTCCATGCTACAGATTGACTCAATAAATCATAATGGCTCCTTTAGCACCATTACAATGTATCATGTCAAATATCCACTTATTAACATCTGTGCACTGCAGAAAGATTCCTGGTCTATCTTTGGCTTTTATACTTTGCTCTCTTTTTGTCTTTTTTTTTTTTTTTAAAACCACTAGTAAGAAAAAAAGACAACACATTCTTATGTATATGCATGACTCCCGGTGTTAGGCATGGGCACTGCTATGCTGAAGTTGTCATCTGATAACAATGCTTCATTCTCCAAACAGCTAAAGTGATAGCTGAGTAACTCCCTCTAAAAGCAAATATTCAAATATCTGATAGGGTTTTAGAGTGGTTTTGAATTTCCTATGGCATTCCTGATGTCTGTGCACTTTCAGTAAGAAGTTTTCCAGTGGGAGCTCTGTCTGAAATTGCTCATTTGCAGTCCTGCTTTTCACTGTTTCTTGGTGCATCTTAGAACACAAACCCTGGGGGAAGAGTTTGTTCCCAAACACCTCTGGCAAAGCGGGATATGGTGAATTGGTTGGGGTTTTCCCAAGTTAGATTTCATGTTATTTTAAAGCATTATTTACTTTCTAACCCCAGTCTGATGTTTTGAAGGCTGTTCGTAGTAGTGCATTGATAGATAGCAGCCAGGCATGTTTTGGCATTGTTTCTTGGTGCTGGATGTGCTCGGGACTGTCTCTAGACCTGGCTACTCCTGGCTGATGTGATCCAGCTCCCTTTACAGCTGGGCAGCCCTTCTGTGGCATTTCCCAGCCACTGCAGAGCTCGCCCCGTGCTGTGAGCTGCGCTACGCATGCCACCACCTTCCAGAGAGGCACGGTGTTAATGGGACACGTCCTCGTGGTGGGACTGTATGTATAAATATTTCAGTATTTGCAAGAAGAGTTGCATATTGCTATGGCTTAACATCACATTTTCTTGATTCCTACAGCCTTGTGCCAGGTAGGGTGCATTCCAGCTGCTTCTACTGTGTTCTCCTGTATATACCATGCATAAGCACATGCTTATTTATGTTCCCTATGATTTTTTTTTTAATCTATTTGCATGTGGATATAACGGTTGCCCAAATATAGCTGAGCTTGGGAAACACCCTGAGCTTCCATAGCCATCTCATGCCCCATGGTGCCAAGATCTTACTTTAAGTATCTTTGCTTTGTTTTGGCTTGTTTGAAATTTTCCATGCATAAAATGTGCTTGGATGCAGCTGTACATGAGTGTTAACAGTAGCATGTGGCAATACCTAGTGATATCTCAACACGGGAAAAATCAGAATAAATGAGACTGATTGGATCTGTAGGTGACTTTCTGCTATGCTGTCATTGCCTACAAGGACACTAATTGGAGTATGTGTTAAATTTCAGACATAAATTGAAATGTGCATATTGTAACATTTTGACTAATTTAACAAGAAACCCAGATTGATCTTTCAGTTAACCTCACCATTAATAACTGCAAAAATTGACAGAGAATCTACTATTTAAAGCAAATTGGATTTGCATATATTGCAGGTTAATTTCTCTGAGATCTCCTTCCTTGCTTATGTTCTGCTTCCGATCCAGATGCTGTATCCACAGCTGCCTCCCAGTTGCCTGGATACTCTGAATTTCCTCAAGGCAATTGCTAATCAATGTGCAGTTGCAGCTAGGTGAATCCCACAGACAGCAGCCAGATCTGTCATCTAAATGAAATCTGTAGCAGAATGTGGTCTGAGAAGAGAACAGACAAAACACCGTCGCAGGAGCTCTGCTCCCAGGAATCAATTCATCCTCTGCTAATCAGACACAAGCACTCTTGCTGGATTAGATGAGCAGAGGCTCTTCTGCTAAAATTAAGGGCCAATTGTTTTGGTTCTTGTACAATGTAGAGAAGAGGAGCTGCATCTCGGTAAAGAAAACAATTACATTAATAATTACATTTAAAGTCTTTGTGTCAAGGCCTTGTTTAATTTTGCTGCTTATCTCCAAGCCTGTTTCCCAAAATACCCATTTGCATCAATACAATAAGCTACGAGCTGCTTTTTAAAACATGAGCTGTTAATGGAGTCCTTGTTAACACAGGGTGGTAGCTTTGAAGATCAGATGCACTTCTCGTGGACGCAGGATCCTCTGTGCTACACAGAAGCTTTTGAGTTTCTTGGGTTTTTTTATAATTGCAAAATTATGCTTCACAGTAGGCGTCGGTAAATTCAGAACTGCAAGAAACTCTGCTTGGTACTTTCCTGAGAGACAAATGCACTCCCAGGCCTAATCTCTTCACACCAGAAAAGCAAGACAAATTCTCCTCCCCTAAAAAAAAAAAAAAGATAATAGCTACAGCAAAGCCAACACCTATAGATCAAAGTAACTGAAAAATACGTTTTGGGACCACATTCTTCAACTGGAATTGTACCATTGGGATTAATGCTCGGTCTCGTGCTTGACCTTGTACACAGCTCCTCTACCTTCTTTCACCTCTCCAGGTCAGCTCTGCTGCCCTGGCCCCACCCCAGCAGCCTCCGTGGTCTCTGCAAGGTGAAACACCTACTTTCATATCCATTCCACTTTACAGCCTTTTAGATTGCCTCTCTGTTCTTCTGCATTTCTACCCATTCCAGAAACAGCACCTTGGATGGACGGAGACCTTTCAACTCGAATTGAATGGTGATTGACAGAAGTTTTTACGGATTAGTTTCATAGTTACTTTACTTAAGGGTAGCTAATTGGTGTATTTTTGTGAATTACATTTCAAATTCCAGGTCACATAAAGAACTTACGGTTATCTGTGAATTTACTGCCCATCAGGGGGATGTTAAATAAGAATGTTTTGTTATTTTGAAATACAAGAAAAGTTTTCCATCATCACTAGGTTTCTGAAACCTAAAAGGGAAGTTCTCTTGGCTGACAGCGTAGCTTTAATTCATAAGCTGCAGGACAGGGGAGAAGCTGCTGTAGTTTGCTTTCATTGATTATGATCACTGCTTGAATTGGCAGAGGAAGAAGTGTTATGATGATGAGAACTTGTCTTATTGTTGTGATTAGCTGTTACCAGAGTCTAATTACTGTGCGTGATGCTAAAATGTGTAAGCTGCTGACACTTAGAGATAAGGAGATGAAAAGAAATCAACTCATTCCAAATAGCTATTCTTTTTTTTTTCCCCATTTTTATTGTTATTTTTGTGCGCTCTCCTGAGTGGCGCTTTAGAGTGCATGGATTAAGTCATGGATTTGGCTGTAAGAGCTGCTATCAAACTTCATTTGTGGTTAAATAAACTTTAGGTACCAAGGGGCTGAATAAAATAAGGGTTAGTGAAAGGTGATAACAAGGAATTCAGTTAATGGCATGTGCATCTCCTGAGTGAATGCATTGGATTTAGCTATTAATTTGGTTGCTGTAAGCAGGATCCAAACGTGATTGGGAAGAAAGTAAAGCTTAGGAGCCTGGTTCTCATAGGAATCAGACATGGGAAAATGCCATTTCTGCCATGCTGGCTGCTTCAGAACTGGCACTTCCAAAGAAAAGTAGAGGTTTTCCCACTGCCTTCATCCAGAAATCTCCTTCGTCTGGGAGATGGGCTGCTCTTTCCCAGCTTTGAGACATCACGGGGGTTTTGCAGAGCTTCACTTGAGCCTTTTGGGGAGCTCTGCACCCCGGGAAGTCCTACCATAACTACTGTGCTGCCTTTAGAAAATGTTTTGGGATCCTCTGGGAATGACAGATGCTTGTGTATGCACATGTAACGTGCTGTTAATAATTAGAGCTGATTGGATATTCAGTACAAATTACACTGGCTATGAAGTTAGCCCCTTCTTTAGGCTTACAAGTGGCTCACAAAACACTGTTAAAGCATATTTTTAAATGTATGTTTTTTCATAAACATTGACAGATTTAATTTGAACAAATAATGTCAAGTCTGAGTGTTTTAAAACTCTTGCTGGGCTGTTCACTGTCAGTTGTTAATGGTGCACGTTTGGCTTTCTGAGTCACAGGGTAAATATTTTCTCTTTCTAATTTCTAGGATTAAACATGAGTTTTGATGGTAATTTTAAGTGCCAGTCCCTCCTAATGGTGTTTCTGCCCCCAGGCCCGGGCCTATGTGCCATGTGTTCTGAAAGAACTGCCTAGAGAAGAGGAATAGGTCTGACTGCACCCAGCACACATGAGGGAAAGAGAGTATTTCCATTTTCTCTCATTCTCCATGTCACCTGGAAGCTGGCTTGGAGCTTTCTTTTGCAGTTTTTCATCATGAGCTGGGTTGTTTCCCAAACCTTTATGTCCTTGTGTGAATCTGAAGGAAGAGCTGTGATTTTTTGGAATATTGACTCAGGCTGAATGTGCCTCCTGTAGAGGAAAAAGAAAAGTTCAGCCCCAGTGGCTGCATTTCCCATATTCTGCAAAAACAAAACTCACACATGCAGAGCCATGCTCAGATTCAAATTTGTATTTGCTCTTTGTATGTGTTCATATATACTTGTGGGGATCCTCTAAGACAGCACGCTGTGTAGGTAGAAAATAATTATTCACTAGCAGTACCAACAGCCATGGTTGGTTTGAAAAGTGACTAATGATTTCAGTGTAAGCAGCTCTGAAAAACTTTAGAGAAGCCTGTTTTTCTGCTTGAGGAACAGCTCTCCGTGGATTGTTAGGAACTCCAGCCTGGCTTGTTGCTAGAGGGACGGAAAAGGAACAGAACTCGAAGATATAATCATGTATTTCTCTGTAATTGGAGGAGGGATGGTAACATCTGTGCTATGCTCTTGTCCAGGAGAAATAAAGATCCACACTACCAACATCTATATAGCCCCTTCATTCACTTTGTTGCATCCATCACAAAAAGATTTAACCATTTACAACAGACCTGAAGCAAATTTTGCACAAAATCGTGATGTGCAGTGTCATAAATAAAAGTTGTTCTCGCATATATGGCACACGTGTGGATCTCTGTGCCTAGCAGTTAACATGGATTTTGTCTGGAAAAACAAAACCAACCAACCAACCAAAACCCCAAAATAAACCCCCAAAGTAGCAGCATTCTTCGGGAGAAATGCCGAAGAAGGTAGGATGAGAGCAGGGTTGATTATCCTTTTTCTGCCCACCTACCTTTGTATTTTCCCTTTCTCTTCCCAATTCCTCCTCTTTTTGTATAAAATAGTCCTGCAGTATATAGAGCATAAGAATCATTTCTCTAGCAGACTGCAACCTGCTTGAGGAGCCTCCATCCCCATTAGAGGCTCTTTCCAGAAGTAATTTCCTTCTCCCTATAAATTATGCATCAATGTACATTTAAGATTCTGAAATGATGAACAGAAGATGAAAGCATTGCGGAGTGTTGCTGCTCCTCTGGAGCTGAATCCACGACATTGTACACAGGCTCAAACACACCTTGTTAAGACAAACCTGCACGTGTTGCTGTCCTAGTACTCCAGCTGTAAAAGTGCAGAGATAGGAGCTCCTCCGACTTCTCCAGCCTCAGCTCTGTAAGAAAGACTTTTTCTCCTCTTGGAAGGCATTGAGTGGGAAAGATAGCAACATACGTCTAAATTGGTATTCCTAGATGGACTCTGCCAGCCTTAGCCAGGGTGATTCCCAGTCTCCCTTGCTCCTGGTATGTCCAGAGACCTTCCAGAGTCTCAGGTTGAGATCTGTGAGTGCTGGGGCATGCGTGATCCCTGTGGCCTTACCCTAAAGCTGGCAACACACACAGTTTCGGGGTCATAAGGGACTTGGATGCTCTAATGGGAAAGGCAATTCAGTCAGCTGAACAGGAGCTGAGATAAACAACAAGTACTTCCAAACTGAAATAAGGATACATCATTTTGAACCTCAAGTGTGAGGTGGCTGAGCAGTATGAAATGCATTGCAGTGGGGCAGGTCAGTGCAGAGCTGCTTGGCTACCTTTAAATTCAGTCACAGCTCAGTGTATGAATGATGTTGTTGGTTTCTGCTACGAAAATGCACATGCGTATGTATAAAAATAAAGGAAAAAAGAAATTTAGCACAGATGAGGTTTTAAAATGCCTTTGCACAATCTGCCTTTGGCATGTGGTTTCCATCTAGTGTAACGGGTAATAAAGGCACATGTACGCTTTCCGGGGAATGGATATTAAATATATAATGTAATTAGGTACTGAAAAATTGAAAAATGCTTTCAGGTTATACATAGCCTATGGAGGTAGATGAAGAATGTAATCAAATGTAGAGGTGTATTTGAGACCAGAATTTTGTGCTGCTGCCACAGTTGAAGCTATATCTGTGCACCCCCACGTGGGTTTATCCAGAGTTGTATGGGAGAGCATCATGCCAGAGAGTATAGGGACAATTTTTAAGTTCACCCTTGGAATCTGAAGGTGGCAAATGAAAATTAATAATAATCCTTGAAAGGGAAAATTCGGGCAGTTTTATGTAAAAAAGTTGTATGTCCCAGGTCATTGTATAAAACGTCGAAGATGTGCCTTGCAATAGACCTGAATTCCTATAATGCCCAGTGCTGCGGAAGCCAATTCAGACCCTATGTTCCTGCAGAGCCTTGCAGGGCAAATCAAGCACTACAGTGGTGTTTGAGGTGAAGTGAAACAGGAACAGTGAAATACCTGTGTGCAGTTCTGGCATTGAGGAACCTGCACTTATTCTGTATTTCTTCCATGGTCACTTAAAATGACGGTGAAGTACCCCAAGCACTTTGCACTGTTTGCATCACATCTGGTGATGGCTGCCAAGAGCTCTGCGTTTGTGTAACTGTGGGTGCATCTTTGGCCCTTCAAGTTTTGCTTTAAGGTCTGGTTGTTCGCTTCTACCCAAGTTGACCCAACTGCTGAGTTTCCTCTTTGAAGAAAGGAGTGCCACGTGGTACCCTTCCTTTTCTCTCCTTTGACAAAGTTTTCTTTTAGAGAGAGAATAGTTTTTGCTTTTTAAATGCAACATCCACCCTAAAAGAACCTGTGTATTAAAGCAGGCTATCGAGCCTTTCATCACTTATCTGGGTGATGGCAGTCATGAATTTTTTATTTTCTGCAGGGCTTACTCCAGATCTGCCATAGCATTGTGTGGGTGCATACATGTAAAAAGGCTACTAATTGAAATTCAGATGTAACGAGATGAAGTTTCGCTATTCACCATGACTGCCTTTTGTTTTAGCCCTTGTACGCTCAGTGCACCTAAACAATGCAACCATTGCTTCTCCTTTCTTCAACAAGAATAACTTAAAAGGCAAGAAATATTTCCGTGTCTGCTCTAGAGATGAAATATGCCCCCCCCAAATGGGAATGATGTGTGTTAGTTTACTTACTTCCTTGTGGGGAGAGACAGAGATTTTAATGGAACTAAAAAGAAAACAAAATAGAAGTCTTGCTGCTATAAACTGCTGTCTTTTGAAGATGCAAATGTATTTCTATTGCCTAGGTAACTATTATGGAACGCCCAAGCCTCCCAGCCAGCCCCTCAGCGGGAAAGTGACTTCCACCGATGCTTTGCAAAACCTGCAGTCTGGCTCCAAGCAGTCGACTCCAAAGCGAACCAAGTCTTACAATGATATGCAAAATGCTGGCATAGTGCATACAGAGAATGAGGAAGAGGATGATGTACCTGAAATGAGCAGTAGCTTCACAGGTAAAATGAAAATATCACGGTCAATCAGTTATGATACATGGGGAAGATTTTTGGAAGGGGATTTTTGTTTTGTTTTGGTTTTAATGGGTTTCCTGCAAAGGTGTCAATCCTAGCCAGAGCTGGCCACCAACACCAAGATGGCAGCTGTCTGGGTGTGGACAATCACATGCACAGTAGTGTCTTCTAAAAAGGCCTTGTGGGATTGAGCTCGATAAGAAAAAATGAGGTAAAGCTCAAATCCATTCGTTGCAGAAAGTTCAAGGAAGAGTTGAGCTATGGTTGACAGTTCTAGTCATTAAAAACAGTATGAAATGGCTCAACCAGGATTCATTTGAAATTAAATATTTCTCCTTCCAAAATATGTTGCTTTGCACTTCCTTGCATCCAGAGATACCCATCACATATAATTGCTAGGTCCTCTTCTCCAAGGTACCTTCCAGCAAACCAAGGGCCGCTTGCTGCAGGAATGAGGTCTGAAGCATGGGTGCAAGCTCTCTGTTTTTATGAAGGCCTTGTGTCCTGCTGAACAGACATCTCAATATCACCATGGCTACCTTTGAGCATTGGCTGAAAGATCACTGGCAACTTTTGCAATCTAAAGTCAAGTGCTGTGCAGGCACATTCAGAGCAAATACCATTGGAGATCAGTTGAGTTTCCACAGAAACAAACTGGAAGTTTGTGAAGCTCTGAGCTCTTCCCCATGTCTATTATCCTAGTATTTGTTAGCACTTAGAGCATTACTTCCTCAGCTCAGTTTCAAACACCGAATTCATCTTCCTAGCTCCCTTTGAGGTAGGTACTTAGCAAGCAGCATTATCCACACCTTCCAGCCTTTCACATCAGCTTGCTGTGGTGGGTGCTCACCATTGCTGGCGCTTGGTCCTTTGGCCTCTGGCCACCTCCTACCACCATGGCAATTTTCCTTCCCAGCCTCTGATTCAGAGTCGTAGGAGCTGTTGTGCCAGTTCTTACCTGCCAAAGTCCTGGCTCTAACATCTGTATAGAGCTTTAAAAGGATTTGGGCTGAGATTTAGTTTGACCCTCACTGGGCCAAACTGTCAAATGGCTTTGAGGGTTGCGCTGTTACATCTTTCTAACCCAAATCATTCCTGGCTAGCCTAATCCCTCCCAGGCTGGAGTTCCTGTCTCTGCTTACCAGCTCTTTTACAAAGTTTTGCACCTAAGGGTAGTTTCTCAGTTGTTGTGACATGGCAGCAACCTGAGCCCTTGTCACAGGATCTCATTTTGGGAGGAAGCTGGTGGAGGATGCTGTTTGACCTCCTTGCTGCCAGTCTCAGCTTGGTGCCCCTGCACTGACTCATCACTTCTCTTCCTTATTTTCCTTCACAAGATGAAATACGGGAAGATGCAGCTCATTTGTCACAACGTTATCACTCCCTGGCCCCTTGCCTCCATTAAATGGGCACAGAATCAAGAAGAGAGTTATTTCTCATATACCAAAGTGATTCCTTATGCTTATTTCACGTGTAAGTGTGCTAGCCATATTAAAATACTCCTGTTTCCTTAGAAGACTTCTTGATGACTTGTGTTTTCCAGACTTTGGCATGTTTACACTTGCAGTCTTAAGCTGGCGATGATTCATTCAAGCTTCTTTATCTTGTCAGCTTCTACCCAAAAATATCAAATGCCAGGAATGTTAGAAAGCAGGCAGCCGAGGGTACTGGTATAGTCTTTTGCTTCCCTCTTCTCCCAGTTTATTATTTTCAGTATCTTGCCTTTTCGTAAAGGCAGCACACAGACTAGAAATAGCGCAGGAGCTGCAGTTCCTAGAATCATAGAATCCTAGGCTGGAAGGGACCTCAAGGATCATCCAGTCCAACCTCTCTAGGTAAGAGCACAGTTAACCGCCACCCCCCAAAAACGAAGGCTGTGGGCCATGAGTTGGGGCTGTCAGTGGTCTCCGGTCTGGAGAGGTCTTGGCTGCGGAGCCCTTCCACTCCCGCTGCTCGGGGACTTCGCAGCCTGGGGCGCTGATCTCTCTGGCTTTTGCTTGGTGTGTTGCCTGCCCCGTGTACTGGAGGCTGGTGGTCTCAGGTGATTTGGAAATACTGCCATTGGTTTCCAACACCTGCAAGAACCAAACAGAGAGAATCTCTTTGCTAGACGCAGAGGTAATTTTAGAATTTGTCTGTTGTTGCCAGCGTCTCTGTGAAGGAGTTAAGGACATGGAGCTGGTTTGTGGAGAGCATTTACTGTGATTAGGGGTGGGGGGAATGAGCAGCAGTGTTTGGATACAGCTCCAAACTGCATGGATATAAGCATCAGAAATGTTTCCTTAGGGGGAGGAGGGCCAGATACATCATAAAATACTCCTGAGTGACTTCGACTGGGAGGATACAGTGATGAGCCATGGAATAAACCTCCTCAGACAGCTAGAACAGGCACTAGTGAGCAGCAACATGTAGATGCAATGGTGTAGTGCTGACATGCGTTTTACTTTTTAATTAGAAAAAACACACCCCAGTAAAGATGTTCACCATTAACTTGTTGACTTTGAGCTTCTGGTACCTTCTGCACTTGTAAAAATCTCCCCTTTTGAACATTCTTCAAACAGGAAATTTTATTCTCCTAATCCCTGTCCCGCAATTGGCACTGCGGGAGTGAACCTGTAAGCCTGCTCAGAAGCCCATTGAGCTCATCTACATCAGTGAGCCCTGGCCTCAGACAGCCTGGAATACTTTGGTACCTCAGCAGGGCCTATTAGAGCGAACATAGGAGCCGATCACAGCTTCTGATTTGCGCTGGTGAGGGTCTGGCTGGCAGAGCCTGTGTGGGCAAAGCAAGCTTGCCCCTGCTGGCAAAGACTGCAGAGCCTCTGCCCTCCCTTCATCTGTCGCTGTGTCGTGCAAATTAAAAAGCAGGGAGAGGAAAACTGTAAGGATAAATCTGGAGAAGCAAACGGGAGGAGAAAAAGTCTGATTTTCCATTTTATTTGTGCGTGTTTATTCTACAGCAGAGTCTGGTGACCAAGACGAGCATCATACGCATATCGTAAGAGAGACAGCCCCACCGTCCGCGATTGATAACCACACCAACCTTCCCACCACGGAACCATCTCAGAACCTCCCTCAATACCTACCTCCTTCTGCCGAGGATAACCTAGGTCCTCTGCCGGAAAACTGGGAGATGGCCTACACCGAGAATGGAGAAGTCTATTTTATAGAGTAAAGCACATTTTTGTTGTTCTAATTCCATCTCGCTCCCTCTCCCTCTGGGCATAAGTGAACCTCCATGGATGCATTTTGTGTGTGTATGTGTGCGTATTAAATATTCAGTGTCTACAGTTATGTTGCAGAGCTGTACATTCTTCACTGCTTCTGAAGGGGTTTTGCATTTCCTGATTGGATTAACATCCAAATTACTCCTGAGTTCGAAGGCAGGGGGAATTGTTCATTTTATGAGGGTAGTTACAAAAGCAACAGACATTTATAAAATATGGGCCAGTTGTTTTCACGGGTGGAATGAAAGCTCCTAATTGAAAGGGCTGAGACTTCATTTCCAGAGCCTGCCTCTGTGTGTAATGCAGCAGGGAGAATTCCCCTGGTTGTGTGCTCAGGGGGCAGCAGAGCCAGGGAATGGACTTTGTGTGTTGTCCTCTTCTCCAAGCCAATGGGCCAAATGTGTTAACGTGCTCCAGTGGTTTGCAGAAGGCATAGCTCAGTGCAGAGTAGGCACAGTAAGTTTGGAAAAGCAAGAAGTACCTTGTGCTCTGCAGACTTTGCCTAAGAGCTGAGTGCTGTCAGCAGTTTTATGATGATATTGATTTTTTCATGCCATAAATAATAGTCTCTAATTATACTTGTCAAGATTTATTGAGATAGGAGTAACTTATAAAGTGGGACCTGTTAGTGGAAGAGATTTCTTGTAGAGAGTTTAGCTAGACATTAAAATTCAATTATCTTTTGAAACTCAAGCCCTTAGCTGCCCAGGTAGAGGAAAGGGGTGAAGAATTGATTTTGGATTTGATGGTCTGTTTAATGCGGACTTGGAAACTGAGATCCTCTGTTTGTGCACCGGTAGCCAGTGGCTAGTTGGTACAGAAGAACCTCCTCTGCTGATGCCCCTCCTGGTGTTCTGGGTTGGGGCAGTGAGGGCAGCAGTCCTGCTCCATCATCAGGATTTTTGGACAGGGCCAAGGAAATGTTCGTCAGAGCAAGTTTTGCCTTGGCTGCAACAGCAGAGGAACACAATAGAAAAGAAAGCCAGAACGTCTGAGGTGCTGGGAGAACTGAGCGCACCACAGCAGCTCCTCACCAGCTGGGAGAGGGCTGCTGTGAAAAAGGCCATTTTCCAGGGCGCTCTCAATTACCTGAAGAGGCTCCACCACCCCCCTAGCATAAGCCAAAGTCTAGAAGGCACAATGCAAATTCTCATCGGCTGCATATCAGATGAAACTGAAATGTGTTCATTATCCCGAACATGGTGTTCTGCCCCTCGTTATGTCCTCAGGGTGCCTCATTCTTTGACGTACTTTCTGGCTTTAATGTATCTATAACAGCCTGAGTAATAGCACATCCAGCCTGCCATTTTCCTCCCTAGAGGAGGACAGATGATGAGCCCTAAATGCTGCTCAAGCATCCGGTTGCTCCCTTTTTTGTCCCCATGTGGGCCCCTGCTGTCCTTCCCTACAGGTGCTTCAGCAAGGGGTTCTGCTGCTGCCACCAATTTCCCCCAAAACCATCCCCATCGCTGCTATATTCTCTGTGCACTCGTGTTCTCTTGGCGATGCAAGACTGTAGCACCTTAAGTGATTTGTTAGACCTTTTGCAGGAGAATCATATATGTGGTGGAAAAACATCGCCTGCACACACATGGCTGTCTGTCTGTCATGAAAATCTGGTAGCACACCAACTGCTTCCTTCCCTGCAGTGCAGATTGACCGTTTTGAGGATACGCACGTGTAGGGGGTGATTTTGGTGCAAGAATGCGTTAGTGTGGATGCAGCACTGAATGACTGCAGTTCTATTAATTCTAAGGACACCCTGAGCCTAGGAACAATTTAGTTTGATTTGTATCAAACTAAGAGAGCAAGCTAATGAGCTGTGTGGACCCAAGCTGGCTCAGATGTCTTCAGCACTTTGGGTTATCAAGTCAGGGTGCTGAAGGGAACAGTATGGGAACATCTGAGCCGCTTGCATAGAACCAGCACAGGTCCAGTGGGGCCAGAGCTGCGTGTCAGATAACTGGTCCTGACGGCTTGCAGCTGAAGCAATTTGGCTCTTGAGATCTGTTTCTCTGGTGCTTTAATTGGGATTTTCATTAGCCAACATATCTCAGTCCCTCATCACCCTGCGTGTTACAGGCCTAACACAATCCCATCCCTCCCAGTGTATGATCTGAAAGGTGTTTAGCTAAATTTTCTGTGCCTCAGCAAACCACGGCGTTGTAAGCCTTTGGTGAGGGAGGCGAAGTTGCGAGAAACATGGGAACATTTCATTGCTCTCCCCCCACCGCCCTCTTTCTCAGCTAGACCGCAGACTTCCTGATGTATAAGTTGGCAGAACCCCCCCTGCTTTATTGATGTTAATTTGCCCAACTTGCTGAATTTCTGCTATTCAGTTTTCTAGTTGGCAATTAATTGTTCTGAAGCACACAAAAGGATTAAATGCATTTGCTCATCCTGCCTTGGGAAGGCTGGGTCGTAGGAGGTGTAAAACAAGGACCTTTTATTTACGCGCTCAGATCCTAGGAGCAGGGCAGTCCCCTCTTACAGGAAAATACAAGTTTGACGGTTGTTAGTTCCTCGGGGTTCATAGCCCTCCTTACAGCATTTTCAGCTTCATGAGGCTGTTGTGAGGCTAAGGTTAAGTTTGTAAAGCTCTCTGAGGCCTTGAAGGAGGAGTAAATAGCATTACTATGGTATTGAAACTTAAAACTGTTAAGCAGTGTTAAGGGCTAAGCTAGATAAATGATACCTCAGGGACTGGAGGGCTATCTTTGCAGGTTATGTCTAAGATGACATCAGGCTGTAGAAGAGACATTATATTATAAGATTGTCTCCATATGCAAATGAAATTATGGGAGAACATGATTTATAGAAAAACGTCTTTTAAGCCTGTTTACTGTGCAGCCTTCACTGCTGGGTCTGGCATCACGACTGTCGGGGCACTTGTAGAAAGGAAGAGTTGAAAGTAAAGTTGTTCGACTTCAATCAGAGGCTTTGACAGAACATTTTTATTTGTGTAATTAAAAAGTTTTCACTGGAAATTCTGGTTTTGATTAATGCTTGGGTCCATTCTAGACAAATGCCATAGGTCTTTTGCAGGAAAAAAGGTCACTGCGTGGTTTAGGGAGGAAGGAAAACTTTTGTTGAAAAGTCAGGAGGCAAATGGCTCAGAGGCAGCTCCTGGAATTAAGAAACAAACCACCAAAATGAAAGTTTGGAAATTAACATTATAATATTGCAGCTTTCACATGCCTCAGGAATGCTGATCTGTCTATTTTCACTTTTTACCTTTGTGTTTTCAATGCCAAGATTCTTGTGATTTGGTAGACAAGTTTGCAAAATTCGTCATTGTAATGCCATTTCTTCTGAAGCAAAAGGATGCCTTTAGGTCTGTTGAATAACAAAGAGGATATATACTTTTATGTCACTGATACTTCAGCTCTACTTTATTAACAAAGGTCATATTTCCGTTTTTGTTCTCCAGCCATAACACAAAAACAACATCTTGGCTAGATCCACGGTGCCTGAACAAACAGCAGAAGCCTCTAGAAGAATGTGAAGATGATGGTAAGAGACTGAAAAAAATAAGATAATGATGTGTTTGGTCCATTTCTAGGTGGCTTTCTTCGTTTCCCCCCTTCCAATAACCTGTATTCAGAAATACCTAAAAAACCAAAAAAGGTTTATGAGTAAGTGCATAGAGACGATATCCGCTCTGTTGTAAAATCACTGCCTGTGTATGTAAGGTAGCCACTGAGGTAGCAGATCATTTAATGCAAATCAAAGAGGTGCTAGAAGCAAGAGGCCTCTTTTTGCAAAGGCATTTGAATAGTCGCTGGTGCTGAACAAGACTCAAAGCTTTCTTGGATGGCTGTGTAGGAGGAAGGCGACTGAACCTCTGTGTGCCACATTGTGTTACACTTCAACCACCTGCTTTACAGGAATTTGAAAGAGTTATGTTGTTACTTCCTTGTTTGAGCAGAAATAACTCAATTGCTTCACTTCTGCTGTTAAATCCTGACAGTCTACTTAGCGTTGATTGCTGAAAACAAATTCCATTTGAAAGTGTAGATGTTTGCCACTGAAAATCTACACTGATGTGATTTTGTATTCCTTGAGATGTTGGAAATGCAAGCCACTGTCCAATTTAGAGCAGCCAAATGCAGGACTGTTAAAGGAGGTTCTTTCCCTGCATCTTTTAGGAGATGCTGGAAGAAAAAGGGAATCATGATGAAAATAATTTAAACATTTGTGAAAACCTATGTGGACGTTTTGGTCTACTGACCAGGAAAGGCGATGGTAATCTAATGCAGAATTCTGGCTAGCACAATGCTATCACGTATCTTAAGAATGGAAGGGTTTACTTTGTCAGTGTTGGTGCTGTCCTTGTAAAATTAGTTTTCATAATATGATTAACCTCCTGCCGGTGTGAGTCAGCTCAATAAGAGTTATGATTTTACTTCGGAAAAGGATCAACTCACTTCATCCCTTTTTTACTGGTAGGTTCAACTCTGGCCTCCAGAACTGTTACTATTTTTGCACATGCAATTTTTCAACCTCTCCTTCCTTTCACGTGTGAGATTTTGCAGGATGCGAGAATTTGCCTGTGCAGCTTTCACTGCCATGATGAAGCAGGTCACCAACTTCTTAGTGCACAATGCAGCAAACGCCCAGACCGCAAGGGTGTGCAAAGCCTGTGCAAAAACCCATCATACCGAGCTGCCGCCTGCTTCAGATCCTTAGCAACTGGCAGCATCTGTCAAGGAGCAAGCGGAGGGAGCTGGATTAATGAAGGCCTTGCTCTGCACCTAAAAATGGATATGTCAGTGGGTATCAGAACTGGAACAAAGTTAAATAAGAGCATATGCAGGCAAAGCTCCCTCCTCCTTGCACTTAAGCATCACTGGCAATTTCGAGAGGAGGTTGCTAAGTCTCAGCACACCTCTTTCAGAAGGTAGCCTTCCCTGAAGCACAGCTTCTGTCCTGGCTTTCTGTCCTGGCTTTCTGTCTTGGTTTCGGCTGGGATAGAGTTAATTTTCTTCATAGAAGCTAGCAAACCCTGCATCGTGCCCCGCGCTGTGCTCTGCTGAGCCCCCCCTCTAAAACAGTTTTAAGTCTCCTCACAGAAGGGAAAGTCTTTCAAACCTGTCTCCTTAGCAATTATAAACCAAGCATCAGGATAATTTATTTAATTCTTATTAGAAACATAACAGCTGGGTAATATTTTGTATTCAATTAAGTTCATAATTTTACAGAGTAGTGGCATTTTTATGTATCAGGTCCTTAAAATCAGCTGTTTTCATCTTCCCCCACACCCTTTCACTTCATTCACTAAGTTGCTCATTAACGAATATTTTTAACATTAAACAGTTAAACCAGTTGCTTCACAGGTACAGCAGTGCACTGCACTGTTTTGCTTGGCTGCTTTTGATCTTGCTTTGCATGTAGGAATAATTCTGTTTTAGAAAACAGCACGAGCACAAAGAAAAGAGAAGGCTATTTTTACTGCATCACAGAAATGGGGCGTTTTTTGGCAAGGGTCATCACTGTTGGGAGTGTTTCCACTGAAGTCAGTGGCACTTCTCTGTTTTGTTTTTTTGGGCCATCCTGTTTGTGGTTTTTATGAATGTTAGATGTCATTTCAGATTTGTTTGGGTGCAGTTGCCTTGTGTTTTTTTCTTTGTCAGGATACATGTCCCTAACAAGTTTTCAGTCATTTGCAGTTGTTCAGGCTATCAAAAGAAATTGCAATTTGTATTTCATGCTAATGGTCCGAAGCAACTGTTTTGGTAGAATATATTGCAAACAGGTCATGCAAGTGGTTTTTTTAGGTGTCCAAATTTTCAAAAGCAATGCTGTGACACTACATCTTCTGTTTGCTTCTGTCGTTCATTTATGTGGCTTATACTTTACTGTATGAGGTCCAAGATTGTTTTTACCATCTTTGTTCTGGTTTTGTCATCATCTTTCATTTTCAGACTGCATTATTATTATTTATAGGCTAAGCAATACTTTAATCATCTGTGTCACTGTTAACTTATGAATATGGAGCAGATAATGATAAATGGAACAACAGTGAATATTGATGGCTTTGTGTGTTTGGAAAATTATGTGATCTTTGTCCCACATGCCCTGCTAAAACTGGTGCATTCCTGTGCGTGCCTCACCAGGGCATCTGGACTTTGGTGTGGACCTGTGACTCCAGTTAAACAAGGCGCTTCGCTTCATCTCTATCTTAAATCATCTGAGTGGTTACAGTGAAGTCAATTGGACCTTGTATGCACATAAATTTAGGTACTTTCTTGAAAACCTTGCTACATTAGTTCTTATTTAGATGCAAGGTTTTCCTCTCAGATTTCTTCATTGGTATTCAGGTCTGGCCTGCTGACAGATCCATGTGTCTACAGAACGGATTGCAAAGGTAGGACCATACGGATCTGAGGGCGAAGCTTCACTCCAGTGAGAACACCACAAATGTATTACTTTGCCATATCCAGCTGTGGCATGGGAGGGAGTCAACCGATACAGATTTTTTGAGAATGCAGGAACCAGTTCTTTCATTATCTGCATCAGATCCATCAATATTCTGATCACTAAAGTGTGATAAATGGAAAGGTTGGGCTTGTCTGTAGAAAATTAGTGCTGGTTCTGCTGTTTGCTGTAGGGAATTTCTTGCTTGGTGCTGGTATCTGAATTTTTCTTTTAATTTTTTCTGTCTCATTTACTGCTCTTCCCTTGGAGAAGAAGGGGTACACACGGAGGAACTGGACAGTGAACTAGGTAAATCATCCATCTCTTGTTTTGATGTTTGACTTCAACTGCACTGTTTTAAGCCTTTAATTACTTACTTTCTCCTTTGTATCATTTTGCATCTTTCAGTTTTTTTATTTCAACAAGCCCAATTTATCAGCAAAATTTCCCTAGCACACAAGCATTAATCTTCCCATTGCTTCAGCTCTACAGTGTTTTTCTTACTGGTTCAGAGTCTGAAGAAAGCTGGAGAGCCTTAATCTTACTCAGTTTGTTCGAAGTTGCTTCCTCCTGGACCTTGCAGAAGTCAGGGGCTTTTCCACTGGCATCACTGGCTCCAGGAGAAAGTTTATAGATGCCAAAGTTGAAATCAAGTAGCTAATGATGCTTTTTTTCACTCGGACCAAAGGCATTTCCCAGACAAGAGAAGCAAAGTGTGATTTAGAAGGTTTAAGAATGACATAGGACGCTTCTGCTGAGCTTGTGAATGAAACAGCAGAAAATTTTGCCTCAGAAGGTGATTTTATGAACAGATGATTTTCGATGATGTAGTACACTTTTATTTGCTGCATCTTTTTATGAAGAATGCTGTCTTGATATCTCAGCGGTGCTCATTCTGTTTATACTGCTGGTGGAGGTAGTTGTTATTTCTGTTCAGCTATGCTCTAGTGCACTTGGAAAGCTGAAAGGCATAAGAGGTTGCATAGGATTTTATTTCCACTAGGTCTATTATTGCTTTTAAAGAGGACTGTATTTACAGTTTATAGTTCTGCATACTGGCGGATTGTATTACCAGAGAATTAACCTCTGGTTTCTGTAATGACTTGCAAGTGTATTCTGCTTCCCGCTCCTGTGTGATTGATACAGCATCGGCAGCCAGCAGCTATTGAGTGGACTTTAAACACTGCCCCAAGCACTGTTCTTCTGGATAATATGCCTGGAATAATGTCGGAGGCCTAACTTCTTTTAGTGCAAGAATTAGAAAGAAATGACAATTTAAAGAAGAATGCAGTCACTTTAGTGGTACATTAGCATCATATGCAGCTCATAGGAATCAGCAGCAGCAGCAGACCAAGTAACATCAGAAGTAGGTGGATGCACGCCAACAACCTGCAAAGATTTCTCATTAAGGTCTTCCAAAAGGGTGACTTAAAATAAGAGAGAGTTTAAAAAAAAATACAGAGGCAATAATGAAAAGGAAATGTTCCCTTCTTTCAGTCTGATATTGGGATCTAGTGCAAGAGAAGAGCTGAAAAAATAGATGCAGGGAAACTCATTAATTGATAAGCCTGACCCCAGTTCTGCAGGCACTTACATACACAAGTGTTTTGCTCGAATACCATGAGAAGTTCCCTTTGTTTTAATGCCGATAAGCATTATTGGGCTCACAGCCCATCATACGCTGTTGAGATTTGCAAATGTTGCAGTGTAAAGAAAGACATTTTCAAATGGCTCTTTTGGTTTCAGCAACGTTAGGGAGGGGGCATGGAAACATGGCCTCTTCACCAACCGTACTCATGGTTAGTATAAACTGGTTGTTGCCAGATATTTAGCTCCTTAGTTTATTAACAGATTCTTTTCTAAATATAAGAAAATTAAAACTTGAAGCATTTGCACAACTTCTTATCTTCCAAAGAAGTGGATTGAATATGGAGTGATAAATCACCTCTCTTTTATCAGAAGGTTATACGAAGGAGAGAAAAATGTAGTCTTTGGAATAGCATTTGACCTACCCTTGGGAAGATGCTCCTGGCCCCGCAGGGAGCAGAAAGAGCTGAGTATCCCAAAGTCTCTTCCAGCTCCTTTACAGTGATGCATAGGTGTGACTAAAATCCCTGGTGGTTGGAGAAGTTCTTTTTTAGGAATCCATCCATCCCCTCTGTAGGGTTGTGTACTAAACAAGAGCACCTTAGTAGGAATCCATGTATTTACCCCAGGATTAGAAGTATAAAATTGCATACTTGTCCATTGAAATTACCTGGTGACAAATGCTCTGAGACTGCAGTGCTGCATAGATGTACCAAAATAAAAACCATATGGCTCACTCAGACTCCTAATGGTGCAAAATGTCTTTGGAAATCTTATATTTGTGATAAAATCTAATGTTCTGGATCATCTTGAGTTTGGCAGAAGAGGTAGAGAAAGGGAGATGAATAATTTAAAGCTGCTAAGGAGCCAGACTGTGCAACATGGCTATGGAGAATGTTGCCTTTTGCTTTAGAGAAATTTCAGAGGCTTTTAGAAGTTGGAAAGTGCATCTTCGTAACCAACAAGTAATGTGTTGAAAGCTGTAGAGATAGAAAACTGGAAAGATTTTGGCACAATACCATGTTGGGGGTTAGAAAAGTGCTGGTTTTCTGACCTTCCATGACAATTCTTACAAGAAAAAAATAAAATTTAATACCAGAACTTTTTGTGAGCAAAAGAAAAGCAAAACATTTTTGTTTGAGCTTTAAAAATCCAAACCACTTAGTAGTCCAAAATAGGTAAAAGATATTTAGCAGGAAAAATTGTGGAAAACTCATTTTAAGGCATTTCTGCATTACTTCTCCCTTCCCCCATTAATTCTCTTTTTTTCCTTCCACCCCAGCTCGGTCTCTTTACCATTCCACTTTCACTGTAGTGCAAAGAATTAAATGGCTGCCACAAGTTGTGATTTTCCTGAGTGTATGCTAGGTCTTAATTTAATTGCACTGAAAGTCTTTAAGCCAGTCCCACAGTGTCTTCTCCATATGGGACTCCTTTGCAAACCTGAGAGTTCCCTTTGTGAAAAGACTTTCAAGATTGGCCTGTAGCTTTCTAACTTTTTTCCACATATGCTTGCACGGTGTAAAGGGATATCTGTTTCTGGAACGTTCATTTCAGAACGATCTGCTGATAAAATTGTAGTGTTTTCATGCCCAACAGTTAGCACTGGCTTGCATTTAATTGCTTATGTCTCAAGGAATCCAAAGATGTTAAACCCAATATGGAAAAAATAATGATAAGAATGGAAAACCTACCTTATATCTGCAAATAAGGGACATGTGGAGCAAAACCCGTGAAAATCGATTTCATCTGATCTCCAGCCAATTCTGAACACAAACATAAACCTTGAGTAATTAGTCCATGTGTGTTTCTATAGATTCTGTTCATCTCCAGTCTGGAGATATTTCTGTCCTTATGGCAACCGAGCTGAAGTCTATAAATGCAGAACTAGGTAGTTACGCTTATTCTAATTAATGGGCCATTGTATTGGCTCAGCAATTGATGCCATTAATGAAAATAAATCTTTGCATTTGAGAGTAAACAAACATAGATTATTTGCTATCAGTCTTGTCAATTTAGTGATAAATTTTGAGGAATTTTTTCGCATGGAGTATTTGAACTTGTGTTACCTGACAATGGCTTTTTTAGTTATTACTATTTTTATTTAAATGAATGTGCAGAGTCTGTGAGGCAAGGACCACACTTGCACAGTCCTTAGCATGGTGGAGCCTTCTTTCAAGTTGATTCACAGTATTACACAGACATGCCACTGTGTATTGCTAACAGAATGATTATTTCAGTACCCACAGCTAACAGGAACATTGTGTTTAAATGAGTGGGACAAGGATCAGGCCCTTAAGTAATATGTACAGCTTTAATAACCCTCAGTTGGATGCTGAAGTGATTTTATTACATTCACTAATTATAGTTAAAGTACTATGTGCAGTCTAGAAAATCAACAGGAACAAAAGTGGATACATTTCCAAATGTTAATTTCATCTTCGGAACAGTTTTTTGTTAATTATGCTAATTTAAAAAAGAAATCTCTGTTACATATGATTATGGCAATATGTGTTTTTACATTAAGTGCTATGCAGTGAAATACATCTGTGCGTGCCAGCCGAACTTGGGTGGATTCCATACGCCAGGCGTTAAACTCACTTTGTCCTGTTTCGAGATGCGCTTTTGCCTTGGGCTCATGGATGGGCAATGCAGTGTGAATCCCTAAGAAAGGAGCAAAAAAAACCCCTTTTTTCAGCAGTGGTGGGCATAAATGGCTCGGCCCTGGTACAGGAGATGAAAGTGGTCTCTCTGTTCATGTGCTACAATTGCTTGCCGCAATCTCACCCATCTTCATATGCTGGCGTTAAAATGCCTCTGGCCTGTTGCCTGCATCGACTTCCACTGCAATGCCTCCATCCAGAGCCACGATACTCAAACCAGGAGGATACCTGAGGCACTCCCAGAAAGGAAATTCATTGATTGTTTGTTCATTTAATGTAAAAAGCAAATCTAAAATTGACTGGCATGCGCATCTTCCCACTGATTTGCTAACCCAGCACTGGTGGGACAGGCTATGATGTTGGTGTCCACTATGCCAGCCTTTAAAAGGGGGCTGTGATTGTTCTGAAAAGTGTCTGAAGTGAGGTCTGATGAGTTTTGCATGCTGAGCAGGACCTATCAGAAGAAACTTCACTGGAGGCTTCAGTAATGCTTTTTCTATTTCCAGAGTTGCCTGCTGGTTGGGAGAAAATTGAGGATCCCGTATATGGTGTCTACTATGTAGAGTAAGTGCTGCTCTCTGGCTCTGGCGTGGCTGTCGGGTGGAGGAAGGCTTTTCTCTGCAGAGGTGTCTGTGCTTTGTTGGTAGCATCTCATACCGAGGAGGAGGAGACCCTATACAGGCTGGGGGATGCCATAGGGTCTGGGAGAGGGAACCCTGCCTTCGCATTCCCCATCCTCTGGGAGGCTCTGGCAGCAGCACCCTGGGGTGGGCTCCGGGAAGACAGGAACACCCCCCCAGGTAAGCTTCCAGGAGCCTCCAGGAGCTTCAGGGGAGACAGGCGCACCCCTGGGTCAGGACATGCAGGAGCCCCAGCACCTCACAAAATACTTTTACCAATAGAAATTAATAAGTCTGCAATTAAATTAGCTCAATCCCCTTTGTATAGTGTTACGATCAAAATACGGGTGTGCAAAGCAGACCCCCAATGCAGTTGCAAGTCGGAAGACGCTCAAAAGGACGAATGGACGAGCCTGTGCGACCAAACAGCCATGGCAGAGGTTCTTGCATCAGACTGTGTTGTTGTGAATAGAATTACAGGTTTAATGGGACTCTCTCCGGAATTAGAACAGCTTCTTCTTTATCTAGATGTCAGATCGCTCCCTTGGGAAACCAGAGATCTGAGTTCTGTTTCATCACTGACCCCATAAAATGAATTTTTAATTATGTGTATAGTCCTGTTTAGTAGGGTGGCTTATGATAGGCCTCAGAATAGACGTAGAATACTGTTTCTGTCTGCTTTGGCTCATTTCTGACCCTACCATCTGTGCCTAGGGAAACAAGGTTAGCAAACTGTGTAATTAAGGCCTGATATTTATTTACCAAAGACATCAAGAATATTTTTTGGCTATTAAATACCATGCCAAGAGGTCTACAGCATTTTTTCCTGTCACTTTATATATACATGCCCATTAGTTTTGTGGCACTCCTTAGTGATGAAATGAAATAGAAAAGAAACAGCAATGAGACAGAAGTTAATTTTACTTACTATCTATAAGCTAGCCAGATGGTTATAACTGGAGTATTTCTCTGTGTCCCTTCCAATTCAGGCACTCTATTATTGCATAATAGGTTTTAGTGAGAAACAACTATCATTAAAAAGTTTATATCATTTTTTAAGTAGTTATCATTTTTTCTTAACTTTCTGAAGGTATCCTGAAATGGGAAATCTTTTACAGAATTCATTAACTTGTTTTTATTTTATTAGTTAAATATTTTTCCAGTGATTTAATACTGATCTTTAGCAGAAAAAATTTGGAATGTAACTGTCTAGAGTGCTTCTATCGTAATTACTTGAAAAAGTGGTTGTTTGCTCATTTGGGTTTTTGGGTTTTTTTATAAAGACACATGGGACAAGAGGCAATAAAATAGCAAGTTCTTAATTGTAAACTTTGCTTTGGATAAAAAGATTTTTTCCTTTTCCTCAGATTGGTAAAAAGTATTGGCTCTAAACCTCTTGTACGGGTCAAAAGCTGCCTAATGGCCCTCCAAGGAGGACAGCTGAAGTTTCACCAAGTGCTGGTTTCTACTGGGAGTATTTGCTGGTGGCTGATTCTGATTATATTTTGACCCACTTGGAGCCCAACTTTTCAGCTCATAGCCTGCATCCCCGCAGATATTTTTAAGACACCCTGTTAATAGTGTGTGTTGGTCAGATAGCTTACAGATGTTACCAGTTTGGGGGTTTTGTTTGGGGTTTTTTTTTTTTTAACTTCAGTGAGCCAGGGAACGACGGTACCTCTGGGAATCTGATTAAAGCAGGGATGATACAGGCCTGTCTTTTAAAATGCAATAAGACAGAGCGCCTTTTCTGCTTTAATCTTATTTTTCACAGATAGATCACTACTTTAATGTATTTGAAGGAATTAGCCATTCCTACCCGTATCAATACTGGAATCCTCTTGTTTTCCTAAATATGCTTTTTGGCATCACCAGGTGAGCCTTGTTCCACGTGCACTGCTGTTGGGTCTGTTTGGTATTTTACCCTTTTCCTCTGAGGAGCCTCATGCCTGGCCGTCATTCCTGCTTGTCACGTAAAGGGTCTCCTAATTTATTGCTCTCTTTTGTCTCCAGCCACATCAACCGGAAGACACAGTATGAAAACCCAGTTCTTGAAGCAAAGAGGAAGAAACAGCTTGAGCAACAGCAACAGCCACCAGAAGGTTGGCACCACTGAGGGCCTGCTGGTTGGGGTTGTCGTGCGGGGAAGGTGCTCTCCCTCGCCTTGGCAGCACCACGCCAATGTGTTTGTCCTTCCTTCTGTGGCCTTGGCGTTTAAAGGCAAAATGACGTGCATAGGAAAGGTTGTGTATGCCCTTCACACAAGATGCAGCAAAAGAGAAAATCCAAACCGTACAACAACTTAAACATAGTAGCTTTCACACCTGTTAAAGGGGAGGGATTTTTCTTTTAATGTCCTTTATTTCTGGAAAGTTTCTAGGCTTCCCAGAAACAATTCAAACACACATTTTCCTCTTTCACCTGCGCCATCAAGTTACTCACTGTAGCTGGTGGTGTTCCAGTCTGCACTGGGACTCTCAGGCTATTGAAGGGGATGAAGAGTGGGCATCTACATGCGCACTGGAGAAACCCCTCTGCATGAGATACTTCTTAACCCAAGACCTTTGGATGTTTTCAAGCTCTAACATCTGAAGTAATTTCATTATTTTAAAACTTTATTTTTTCTTTTCCTCCTCCCGCCCCTTTTTTCCTTTTTTTTTTTTTTTTTTTTTTTTTTCCCCTTTAAATGCAGCCCAACTGCAGTGAGGGGCCTGTAGCATTTGGGTTTGTTTTGGTACCTTTGTAACTTTCACACCAAGTTATTTCACAACAGTTATTATTCAAGAGGAAGATAATTTAGGCTTCAACATTCCTCCTGCAGCCCCATTGCCCGCAACATCAGCTCTTCTACTTAGATGCCATGAGTGCCATGGGCAACAGATTTCATATAAATGTTGAGACCACTTAGATGCAAATCAAGTCCCAAGTTTGAGTGTGAAGTAGGGTGTCCCAGCAAATGACCTGGACATAGAGAGTCCTCCAGAATCCATTTTGAAACATCCCATTAATTTTATTCCCTCTCTCCGTGACTCTCTTTCCTCTCTTGCCATGCTTCCCACGTCTCCTCTGCTTGAACCCTGCACTCCCAGTGTGTGTACGTGCAGGAGCTTGTAGTGCTGTTGTGAAACGAGTAACATTTCCCTCTCTGCCCTCTCTAGAATGGACAGAGGAGTGTCCATCTCTCCCACCACCCGCTGCTCCAAACCATGTTTCAAACAACCAGGAGGCAGTTCGGGAAGCACCAGTGCAAGGTAACAACCTTGTTAAACCAGTTGTAAAAGTGCAACAAGGTTTTTTTTTTCCTGAGAATGAAATTCCCTCAGCCACCAGCAAAGGCAGTATCTCCATCACTAGTGTCACACACCAGGGCACGTGCCTGCTTATCTGAATTCACATGGATTTTGAGA
Organism: Gorsachius magnificus; assembly: GCA_034008185.1. Lineage (NCBI taxonomy): Eukaryota > Metazoa > Chordata > Aves > Pelecaniformes > Ardeidae > Gorsachius > Gorsachius magnificus. The sequence continues at coordinate 7,817,283 of CM067090.1, forward strand.
CTAATTGTTTCGAGACCACATTTGTCTCCAAATGCAAGTGGCAAATTATGAGATTGCCTGCATCAAAAAAGGATTATGGCTATTCTCTGTGTAGTGTTCCAAGTCTTTAAAAAAGCATGGTGAAAACATGAGTTACAACATCGGTGGGATTTACCAGCAACTGCAGTGGATGCAGGTGCAAGTAGGAGGAGACCCTTTTCTACAGAGCCGTATGGATATGCAAGGATTAGGCTTTTGCACCTTCTAAACTCAACTGAGTTTAGAATGTGGCTCTTAGAGTAAGATCTAGTGCAGAGCTTTCTTTCTGTTCTCATAGGTCGACATTCTATCCCAAAAACCAGCACAAAATCTCACCATGTTGCTCTGCGATTAAGACACAGGCATGCATTAACATGATCTTGTTTTAGTTTGAGAGCCAAAGCCAATGTTACCCTATGTCTGCATTCGTGGGCAGGTAGAGTTTCAAGTTGAAGTAGTTTAAGAGCACTGGAAACTGGTCAACGTGTTTGGAAGCTGTGATGTGCATCTGTTGTTGGCACTGTGTGGCGGGACCTTGATTTTGGAGAGCTTGGGTGTCTTGGTTGCATCTGTGACATCTGAGCAGCCAGGTTCTGGTATTGACATGGATCAGTCTGGCTTGCAACTTTATGGATTTTCCTTTTTGTATGCTTTGAATTCAAATGAAAATCTGGGGGGAGTTGGAGCTGGGGGGAACACCACAAGAGGGAGATCTTCTGCCATTTGCAGAGCTTTGCAGAGCTACCAGGCCTCCATGCTGAATCTGACTTTCTGTAGTAACAGAGGGCAAAGAGGCATAGGCGCCTTGGCCATGTTTTAAGGGCAGATTACATCGTGTTTCTGAAAAATCTGAGTTGAGGCTCCTCTGGGAAGCTCTGCATGAGTAAGAAATTATACTGGGTCCAAATACTGTGGAAGTTGTACATTTGTACATGTTCTTTGGGCTATTACAGCTTTATTTATTAGTGTCAATGGTCTGTGTATAGCCAACTGCTCACAGACCAGTTGCTTGTCTTAATTAACCAGACAGGACATGAATTGTTCCTGAATTTGCAGCGTGAGCTGAAACATTGCCAGATCAGGTTGCCAGCAAGGGCAGAGTGTTCCATTTGTACCTGTTGGCAGTCCCAGTGCTCTCTGGTTACAAATGGCTGTAAGCAGGCTTCATCTCCACCTACATCTAAATTGTATAGCAAGCGGATGGCATTGCCCTGGTCTGTAGGAACCAGAGGCTGGGGAACGTGGCGGAGTGGATCTGGCTGGAGCACGTTATCCCGACGGAGCTGGGAGCAGCCAGGGGGAGGCCAGCCCTGGGAACTGGGAAATATTCCCGTGCTCGGCAGGTCAGCCGTGGTTTCCGAAGGCGAGCCTGGCAAGGCTGCTGCCCTCCCAGGTTGCCTTTCCTGCCGCAAAGAGCCAAGGAGTGCTCTTTGCTGCAGGTGGCAGCAGATCAGCCCTTCCAAAACAGACATGCAAAATTTAACAGTACACAAAGCCCCCAGCACATTCCTGGAGGGGTATTAGAGTACATTAGGGTAATCCAGACTTGCAGCAAGGAAAAATGCGGGAGGTCTGGGGATGGAACCCTGACCACCAGTCATCTGGGGATAGGCATCTCATCCCAGTGCCCCAAAACAGCTGGTCTTCTGCAAGGAGACATCTGTGAATGCCACCTCTGCCTTTTCAGTGGTAAGGCTGAAGCGAGGGCTGCCCAAGTGCCTGTGCATGGCAATGCAAAGGGCCCGTCACGCAGGGGTGACGATAGAAGCCTCGCTCAGTTCTCTACCTGCTCCCGACTGCCAGCCACAAAATTTTGCAGTAACGTTACAGGAGAGCCTTAACCTACCTCAGCAGCCCTCTGAGTGACGTGTCCTGGTACTGCTGATGCCTCCTCCTCTCTTTCATTCCTTCCTTTTCCTTTCTCAGTGCTGCTCCCCCTTCTCTTGCTCCCCATTTGCAGCAATTTCCAGCTTCCCTGTCCCCCTGCCCCATGCCCAGGGGTTTCTGTCCCTCCTGCTGATGGCACTGCTGGTGGGGCACTGCTCTCCCAGCTGGGGTTTTGTAGATACGCTCATTTAAAATGTGATCCCCTCCCAAATGCTGTAGGTGGGACATAGCCTGCGGTGCTGCTATCCTGTTACTGCAGGGCAAGTTTACCCTGGATTTGTAGGCAGGTGCCAGGGAGCTGTGTTTGTTCTGCTTGCCTTTTGAACCAGCAATCTGCACAGGCCCAAGCCCCACTGCATGCCGCGTCCCAGCCGTGTTTGCTTCCTGAGACGTTGGCTTGCACTTTGATAGTCAGGGCTTTTTTGCAGCTCGGGGTCTGAGCATCTGCCCACGACGTGCAGGATTACCATGTTCCTGCGCTACCCTTCAAAGGCAGAAGTCTGCAAGTCCTCACACTGCTCCCTCAAAATGAATAATCTTCAAATGTAATGTTTTAAAGTGCGCCAGCTCTCCTGGCTGCGATGCACGCTGCTGATCCTGGAGCTGTCACCAGAGGGCTTAGTGGCACAGTCTTTTCCCCTCTACGTATTAAAAACAATTAAAAGTGCAAAGGTGTTTAATGTTGGTGCTGTGAAGTACAGCAACTGCGATTCCTTTTCCAAACCTGTGCAACATGCTTTGCAAGGATGCGCTTTTGCCTTTGGAGTACCTCGTTCCCTCTTAACCGTGCTCCCAGAGAGCATTCCCAGCCCTCCAGCACAGCCGCTCTCATCCTGGGCCGCCCTTTGATCCATACTTCACAACAGCAGTGTTTCATCCACAACAGGCGAGGAGCAGAAAGGGAAGAGAAAAGACTTCAAACAGTGTCTGCAGAACAACATCAGCACCTTCCCCTTTTTCACCGGAGGAGGTCACAGGGTGGTAGCGATGGTGGGGCGGAGGGGTTATGCTAAAGGGTTACGCAGTGTCTTGCCACAGCTCAGAAGTTGCTTTTTGCTCAGTGGGTTGGGAAGAAAGGCAAGTGGTGAAAAACATAATGATATTCCTTTCTGGAGAAATTCTCGCTGCAGGCTCCTTCTGCAGGAGGCATTGGGGCTGCCCCTGTCCCAGCCTTCCTGGGGTGGGTATAACCACCTCAGACACATATCTAAGCCAGCATTGCCAACTTTAAGATACTGCATTCCTTAAAGCAGCCCTTTGTAGCCGTGGGGCTTTGGTGTGCGCAACCACAGCTAAGACAGCACCAGGTACAAAGGGTTTTGCTCACTCTTTTTACCGCATGATTGGATCCAGGGAGACGGGTGGAGTGCGAGGAGGCAAGAGGATGCTGGAGTGAAGTCCAGTCCCGTCCCAGCTGTCTGGGTACTGGTTAGAGCGGGGAGGGGCAGAGGAAAAACAGATCAAACACTCGTGCCTGCCTGTTTATAGATTTTCCAAACTTCCTACACAGGAAAACCTTTTTTTACACGAAACCCTTCGGAGTTGAAAGGGAAGTTCATTCACACCAAGCTAAGGAAAAGCAGCAGGGGGTTCGGCTTCACCGTCGTTGGAGGGGATGAGCCGGATGAATTTCTCCAAATTAAAAGTTTGGTGCTTGACGGCCCTGCAGCACTGGATGGCAAAATGGAAACAGGTACTGATGCTTTATGTCAAAATCACCACCACCACTTTGGTTTATGTTTTTGCAGCTGGTTTGATGTGCAATTCATAAAGAACTTTAGTCTTCATCCCTTTTTCGGGGAAAGGCATTCAGCTTTCCAATCAGCAAGCAAGGAAGCGAGATATATTGAAGGATATGTTCGAAGGATATGTTATAGCAAGGCATGTCACATGCTGGGAATTCACCCCAGGTGTCAAAATACCCAGCTGGGGCTCTGCCAGCACCCGCTCTCCCCGGGCTGACCTGCGGAGAGGAGCCAGCAGTCGTGGGGTCCCACGTCAGGCTGCGGCGTTTCTGCAGGGCTGCATCGCTGTGGGTCTTGTACCTGCCATGCCGCTCCCCCCCCCTGCAAAGCTGCTCCCAGGTAAGGGGCAGAGGAGTGGGCTAGTTTGCATTTCCCCGTGTGGAGGCACCAAGGGCGAGTTTGTTTTGCCAGGGCTCGGGCCCAGCATGGTGAAATCCTGTTAGGATTCACCTGAGGTCACAACTCCTCACTTGCAGGTGGAGCATCACAGCGTCAGGCATCCCTGTGTGCCGGCCCCACTGCTAGAAAGCGAGTCATAACTTGATCGATACCTCGATTTCAGGCTGAAGTGTGTCTGAGACATGACACATGGCACCATACGTCAGCAGTTGGTATTTGAGAGCCTTCTGTTACAGCTCTCATGTGCTCTCAGTTTTGTTTCTATCGTATGTCAGCGTAGCACAGTGTGTAACAGTGAGAGCCATGCTTCGACATAACTGTTAAATGGGCCATATACCATCATTGGAATGAACGTTTCAGAAACGTTTGTGTACAGAAAGGCTTTATGCAGCGAATCTGTTGTGTACCGATAGTTCTTGCTTGCCCAAGTGCCACCGCTCCTTTTCCTCGCAAAGGTGCTTAAATGCTGCTGTTCACCTGTGAGTGTATCCGTGGATGCTGCAGATCAGCTCGCAGGCTCTAGTCCTTCCCGGGATGCACAAATGTATGTGTTTGGTATATCTGTCTGTGTCCTCCGCAGGGGACGTCATAGTCAGCGTGAACGACACCTGTGTGCTGGGGCACACTCATGCTCAAGTTGTGAAAATCTTCCAGTCCATCCCCATCGGTGCCAGCGTGGACCTCGAACTGTGCCGAGGCTATCCCCTGCCCTTCGATCCTGATGATCCCAACACGAGCCTGGTTACGTCTGTGGCAATTCTGGACAAAGAGCCGATCATCGTGAATGGGCAGGAAAATTACGACTCCCCGGCGAGCCACAGCAGTAAAACAGGGAAAGTAAATGGCACAAAGGAAGCAAGACCCAGCAGCCCAGCTGAGGTCTCTTCCAACGGACCCCATGGTTATCCCAATGACACGGTCTCTTTGGCGTCTTCGATAGCAACACAACCTGAACTCATAACTGTGCATATAGTGAAAGGGCCTATGGGCTTTGGGTTCACTATAGCAGACAGCCCCGGTGGGGGCGGCCAAAGAGTGAAACAGATTGTGGACAGCCCGCGGTGCCGTGGCCTGAAGGAAGGCGATCTTATAGTCGAAGTCAACAAGAAGAATGTGCAGAGCCTCACTCACAACCAGGTGGTGGATATGCTGATTGAATGTCCTAAGGGAAGCGAAGTCACGTTGCTGGTGCAGCGAGGAGGTGAGTCTTCAAAATGGCTTTAAAATATTTCTTCTTGAAATTTAAAAAACAAAAATGCATGTCATGAAAGACCTGTTCTCCTAGCTTCTGTGTAGAGATGGTTTATGTCCTGAGGTGAGGAACTGCCCCATGCTGGCTGTTGTCAGGTCACATAGGTGGTTAAAATTATTTATTGTTTGATGCTGCACTGGGAGGAGTGTGCATGCAGTTCCCATGCACGCATGTGCTACCCATGTCTCCGGGTAATGCACAAAAGGCTGGTATGGTACCCCTTTACTTACACAACAAACCCTAATCTCATGCTCGTAAATATTATTTTAAATACAACATGGACATTTCTTGAGCTGTTTTGAGAGATGGAAGAGGCTTGTAATATGTTCTGTAATTTGCAGTGTTCAAAATCAGGTATCCAATGACTTTTCACTCTGGATGTTGTGGTTTAACCTGGCTGGCAACTAAGCACCACGCAGCCACTCACTCACTCCCCCCTCCCTCAGTGGGATGGGGGAGAGAATCGGGAAGGAAAAAAAAAAAAGGTTAGAGCTGTGGGCTGAGATAGAGACAGTTTAATAAGAGAAAATAATAACAATGGTAATAATGAGAATGGTAAGAGCATATACAGAATGCACAAAACAAATGATGCACAACGCAATTGCTCACCACCCGCTGACCGATGCCCAGCCCGTCCCAAGCCACCGACTGACTGACTAACCCCCACCCCGAGCACGCCGTTCTATGGTATGGAATAGCTCTTTGGTCAGTTTGGGTTAGCTGTCCTAGCTGTGCTCCCTCCCAGCTTATTGTGCACCTGGCGGAGCAGGAGAAGCTCAAAAAGTCCATGAGTAGTCTAAGCACTACTTGGCAACTAAAAACATCAGTGTGTTACCAACATTCTTCTAGTCCTAAATCCAAAACACAGCACTATGCCAGCTACTATGAAGAAAATTAACTCTATCCCAGCCGAAACCAGGACAGGAAGGGTTACACCTGGGTTACAGCTGGGAGTGGAGGAGTTAAACAAGTTAAACTTGTCCAAGTTGTAAGTGATTGAAGCGTTACTTGTGGACATGTTTGTTTGCTGCGCAGTCGGGAGCTGAGCTCGTTTTTGCTTGCATTGCTGAGAGGCCAGCGGCAGGTACAAGAAACACCCCCCAAGCAGTTTGTCTGCAGCCCACCCAGGAGCAGGGCTGGTGGGTAACCTGTCAGCAGGTCAGGCCATCTGCAGGAGCTCTTTCCCTGCACATAGTAAGTGCAAAGTAACCTGAGGTAGCACGCTTTTAGCCTGTGGATTAAAATCTCTGGAAGAGTTAGTGTCAGGCTCGCAGGGGAAGTCCCATGTCGGCTGTTGAGTGCCAAGTCAAGAAGAACAGAGGGATCAGCTCTGCCTCTCCCTGCTCTGGTATGGGCAGCGAGGATCTGAGAGGGGCAAAGCTGTGCTCCCTTTCTTTCCCATGCGGCGTTTTGTACGGACAACAGGCACGTTGGTGCTCCGGCGCCTCGCAGGGACAAGCACACTACACAGGTAGGTGCTGGAGGCAGCCCCCAGCCGGCCCTGGGAGCAGTGTTTGAGATAAAGGCACTTTTCTGATGCCTCTTCTAAAGTGTTTTGATGGCAGTAAGTTAGCAACAAAAACCAGTCCGTTTTAATGGGGGGACAAGCTGCTTTCTGAATTTGCAACTCCGGTTTGTTGGTTTTTTTAAAGACCTATTTCAAGGAACTGAGGACATTGATTCTGCAATTAATAGCAGCTCTGGAGAAAGCACTGCCTGTCTTATACCCCTTCCTTTCCAAGTGTTTACTGTAGTTTTGTATTTTGATACTAAATTAAAAAGTAGAGAATATGCTGAGAATTCTCCAGTTTTCAAAGTGTGAGTTCCTTAAAGACTTTCAACACTAGAGAGGTTTAAAAAATGCACTGTGGTCTCATGATTAATATATGTATTATGGAGAAAATATGGTTGGAAGAAAAATAGCAGCTATTATTAATCCTCCTGGAGAGCATATACATATCTGGTAACACCATACATTAATTATTTGAATTGTGGCTGACGTTTAATAATCCTCCTTATGCCTTGAAGGCATAATGAAAAGATTTGATGAGGAAATAAAAGCATAGTTTTAATAAGATAGTGAATAGTTCCCTGGTAATCTTGCTGAATCTCTCTCTTCTTTTTTTATTTAATCGAGATACTAACCATGTGTTGAGCATTTGCTATCACCTTCGTAGATAGATGCTGCATCACTCTCCTTGAACTGCCCCCCTCCCTCCTTCAAGGTCCTGACATTTCCATCTCAGCATAGAGCACTTGCAGTTCCAAATTTCACGCTCTCGTGGTACGGAACTCAGAAACTGTGGTGACCCTGGATCCACGGTTAAGCACCGGAATGCATTTTTCTTTACATCCAGAAGAAGGCGTGACCACAAGGCACAGGAGCTGCAGCACTGAAGGCGCGCAGCACGCGGACAGCATCAAAACCAGTCGGGTTTGTTTAAAGCTTGTAAGATGGAGCTGGCTAAAAGGCACTTGGCACTCAATGCTGCTGCACTTGGGTCCTTTCTCCCATGATTTTACCTCGTGTTACCCCTGCAAAGTCTTTTATCAGAAGTACCATCCCCAGACAAGGTGCCGCTATTTATTTTGGTCCAATTACAGAAATGTATTTGGCTCCGGTGCCTGATAAGCTCCTTCAGGGCTCTTGAAGCAGTTCTTCTTTAGCTTCGCTGTCAGTTGTCCTTTCCTCCTCCTCCCTCTGGTGTCCAGCGAAGAAAATGCTCAGATGCTGTCAGGCATCCTTGCATTAGCCTAACATTTGCATTCAGTCAGGCTTTGCGTGAAGCATCCCTGCGATGCTAAGGCTGGTGTTCAGAGCTGTCGAAAGGATTTGTCAGAAGTGATTACTAATCAGGCAGAAAAATATCAGAAAGAGATGTGTAATAATCGGGAAAAGCTCTGCCTGCTCCAAGCTACTGGTGCGCTCCCAGCACTGAGGTTTAATTGTTACAATGCAAACCCACAGCCGCTGAGAGCAGCCTGTAAAATATTTACTGTAAAATAAGTGTATTCAGCTGAAGCACTGGTTTATGAGAGCGGGCGAGTCCTGCCGTTGCCTCTGAGTGAGGCACAGAAAGGTGATTTCTGGAAGGATGAAGCCAAAATGCCCCCTCTGTGTGCTCAGCTGCCTGCACATCATCTGAAAATCATTTGCGGGACTCATATGGGATTGGGGCAGGGGGATAAACACGTTAAGAGAGGGACGATGTCAGGTCACTGAGATTTTGCTTTCCAGAGACCCCGTAGAAAACTTGCCTTATCTATGTTCTAGTTTAACTTATTTTCCCCTTCCTCCTCCCCTCTCTAGGTCTTAATTGTATTATTGCTGGTTCTTTCCCATTTCACCCATACGTAGCGCTGGATAAAATCCACTGAGCATACCTTATGATTTGGACTTCAGCGCTTGAGGGGGTCAGGAAGGATGAACTCCAAGCGGAGGCAGGGTGCAGAGGAGCCAGTTGGGCTGTACACGAGCCCAGATCAGAAAAGCTGCTTTTGTGTAGCAAAATGAATGGACAGAGAGGACAAAATTGTTGTCTCTAACTATTAGGTAGGAGAGACAGGAGATACTTAAACTGAAGAGAGATCTCGGCTGAAGAATAATTGAGTATTGTTTGGCCATCAGTAATTTAAACTGTAAATAAAATAAGAAGAAAGTGCCAACCCCCTGAAGTCAAACTGGAGGCGGCGTAAAGCCTTTGCTGCTCGCAGGCGAAGTCAGTGGGTTTGAGGGGGATCTGACGTGGTGCCTGCAACAGCAGAGGTGATGCGTGATAACCCAGCAGGACCATTCAGGGGCTGGGTACCTGAAAGCAAACCAGTGCTACTGGTTACGAATGCAGAACTGAGCATATGTTTTAGTCCCTGCACTGCACAATATGATTATACATTTCAGTTATTTGAAAGAATTTTTGCTAATAAGGCCACAAAAGGCACACCTTTATTTTGAATATTTGTAGCTGGAAAGGTTCTTTTAACCTTGTACCTACAAAGTACATAAAGTACTTTTCTCAAAAAAAAAAAAAAGCAAAGAAAGAAGGTAATAATATTTGCCACTTGAAACCCATTTGTCATTGAAGTCTTGTCTACGCACAGTAATCGACTGAAATAAGCAATTCTCAAATACCTTTCCATTCTGTGCAGATTCTATTCATAATAAAAGCAACATTTTGTCAGAATAATTTCCCTGCTTCCCAAGGGACTTTTATTCTGGGAGTTGTGTCTATGCTGGGACAGGTAGGGGGCTGTTTCAGAACAAGTTATTCTGCAAAACTACTGTGCTGTATTTTTTGGAGTCACTAAGGTCTAACACTTGTTTCCATGAGAACATTTGAGTGTCTATTGATGTATTTTGCGAATTACCTCAGATTAAAGAGGATTATTTTTTTCCCTTTTTTTTTTTTTAAGGTCAGTCTTCAGTTCAGGTCATCCAAAAATACTGTGATTAGTTTGTGTTCAGTTAAAAGAATTAAGCGGAGCGGTTGTCATGCAGGTTTGAGTGGACGGTTTCCCTTCAGAGCTTTCACAGTTAGTGCTCACTAGCATCCTTATTCACTGGAAGGTCAAAAATAGCATAAACCTTGAGCCTGATCTACGTAATCCCCTTGAAGGTGTGTTCCCGCTTTGCTGCAGATCAAAGTAAAAGCGTGCAGGTGAAATGTCACTCACATGTCATGTGCAAATCGGTGGGGTTTCCAATAGCTTTCCACAGTGCCAAATTCACATTAAATTGGTGAATGGAAATCCATCTTCTGAAAAATAGGTGGTATATATGCTAGAGTTTCAAAACTAAAATCATGTTATGGGAAGAAGAAGCAATGCAATGTCTACCTGTCTAAATGCTCATCAGTGGGTGCCTGGGCCTTATCTTCATGTAGAAGGAAAGTCCATAGTAAATTCCCTGCTCATGGTTCAATTGAATGGAAGGTGTTTGTGGGGAGCGAAGAGGTAGGTAGAAGTGGGGAGAGGCCTGTGCCAACAGTCCTGCTCACTTGGTCTTTGACTCGGTGGTCTTAAGAAGGTCCTTGCGATACGTATGACTACAACAAAGATTTGCAGCAGTGAAACAAAATTACAAAGCTGTAAAGCAATAAACCTATGAAGTCTCCTTAGCTAGATGGACCTTCCCTTGCTGTTCTGGCGATGCTTTTGGCATGTGAAGGTAATTAACCTCCGACATTTCCCACTGAGAGGAGTTAACTCCTTCTTGTGCTGAAAACACATGCAAGAGTCAAGGGCCCTGGACTTGAGGGCTCTTTCTGTAGCCTAAAATGGAAGGACATCTTTTTTCTCTCTCTGTTTATCTTGTGTCCATGCCATCGGAACATCAGATAGTACTATAAAGATTTTTCTTTACACTGCTTGCTGCAGCTTCAGGCTCTCTGCAGCCAGGGTAGAGGGCGTTACAAGATCCTTTAGACACAGTGGGAAAACTTTACAAGCAATATATCATAACAACTTGTAATTGCAGGCACTTTATAACAGTATAATTAAAATCAGATCGCTCTTTGAGAGCGAGAGTGTCAAAATACAATGCTCAGGCGTAAATGAGCAGTGGCATTGGGCATTAAATATCTGCGCTGAGTGAAATCCCTTACCGCTACAGTTTCAGAGGACGTCTCCTCACTACTCCATCCTTTCTGCCCCACCACAAGCACCTATCAGTCTGAATTTTATAGGGAAAAATACTGTCTTTGTACTTGTTTATCGAGATCCTCTCCCCCCATGGAAATGAAGTTTTCCCTTCCTGTCCTTACCAGAAGTGTTGGAAATGGATCATTTAGTGGTAAGAGCCAAAAAAAAAAAAAGGCAATATCTCACAGTGTCGGAATTAGAGCGCCTTTTCAGTTGCTATCCTTAATGATGTAAACCCATGGTAATTAGAGCTGCAATCAGCTATTCAGTGCAGACTTGAACTCTTTTGAACAAGCCACTCACTTCTGTTTGCCCTTTAGGCTTGCAACAAAGAGCAAGTTGAAAGTTGTGCCACTTGAGCATCTAGCTGCCAGAAAATTTCAAACTGTCTTAGCAGCTGCTGAATTAGAGAAAAAGTGAGTCCAAACTACATTTAGGACAAAAATCACAACCTGGGAATCATCTGACCGTTACCACAGAGCATGTTTGCCTGTGCCAAAGCCTCTGGAAAGGGAAGAAAAGTTCACCGTTTCCAGCAGCGTTTTCAGTTCCCAATACAGAGGGAGCTGAGCATTATACTGAGGTCTTTGTCCTGCATTTGGATCTGTAGGAGCCCCCCTGAACCCTGTCTCACTGTGCACAGAGCTGCCGGTACTGATCACCATGCATGCCACCTTTATGGTTGGTTTCCTTACTCTACTCCCCAGCCCACCACATTGTGGCAGCTTCTTCCCTCACCTGGAGCAGGAGCAGATCTAATTCCTCTCTGCCATCTGGTGTGCCCAGCTGACCTCTACATTTTTTGGAAATCCCATCTCAAGTGACTTCTTTTTTCCTTGCCTTATCTTCTGTCAACCACCACCAGGTACCAAAGCTCCCTGTACCTTCTACTCGGGTATCTCCCATCAAACCTGTTGAATCTCTCAGCAATTTGCCACTCAGTATAGGTTATTTTGAGCTGTACATGGAAAAATACTTAATATTGTACAAATAATACCATCCAGAAATAACAGGTGGGGGGATATTTTTGGTAGCTCATAGGCACCCTTTGCTAGTTAGTAAATTATATTAAAAAAAGAACACAAACCAGAATTGTAGTATGCTTAAAGAAATATATGTCCACGTGTAAAGCCAACATTTATTTTTCAAGTTCATTACTTTGTATTCCAGGGTTATTACTTCCTAATTTCAGAGTTATGGATTTCCTGATTAAATTGGGAATTTCATCTGGCATTTAAAAATTTGTCTTCAGTTGTTTCCCCATGTTTATTTTTGTTACTATTTCCTTTAAAGAGATTTGCCTGGGAAGAAGGGAATCAGATTAGTAAAGTTTGTAAGTTGGTCTACAAACTGATTAGAAATGAAATGAAATGTTTTTAAAATGTTTTGCTATGTTACTTTTCCATTTTCTGAATGCAGACAATCCTAGTAAAAATACGTTGCTAAAACTTACAACTTACATGCAGGGAAGGAGCAGGTCTGGAGGAACCTTTAGTTGGGAGTAGCTGCATCTTTTTTTTCCCAAACCACCAAGTCACTCTTTGCTATTCTCTCCTCTCTGTTAAGTGGAATTATATTCTAACAAGGCCAAAAAAAAGCTGATGAGACCTTAAAGCAAGTTTAAAGCAAGTTTGATGTCACATTTACTATTGTCTTACAGCCTTATTCTGATTAGGGACTAATATATCAAGGAGCAGATACAAAAAACAGTTGAAGCCAGGAAAAGATGAAGTAAAGGAAGTGTTACACATTTTGATATTTTTAATAAGAAGTTTGAAGTTCATACCCCTTATTAGAATTGCTTATGTGCATGTATTTCAATCCACTGTGCGAGTTAATTTTCCTCTAAACAGCTCCGGAGCGCTAGATCTGCCTTTTTGGGGCAATGCTGGGTATTGTTATGCAGCACCATCCACTGATCACTGGTAATTGGTTTTGTAAAGCAAGCTAGCAGGAACTCGTTTGCTCTTTGTGATAAAAATAAGCCGAACGTAACATTTAAAATCAGGTCGTCTTATAAATAATGTAATATTTGGGGATTACGCAGTGTTTTTCTCCTTCAAAGTGCTTTACAGGTGTTCATCCTGGTGACATTAGCCATTTGGTTTTGATGATCTGAATGTGCAAGGTTTGGGATAACTCTGCTTACCAAAAACATGAAGGGGGAAATTTTTTGGTGCTGCTGAAGTCTATGGCAAGGCTCCCGCTAGACTCCAGGAAGCAGCAGGGTTTCACCAAGGTTTTGGATGCCTACAAATGCCTGCAGCCACAAAGGGTAATTGTTGGTAGCTTGTTCAGACACCAAATAGTTTGATGTGCGTTACTAATGTTCATACAAATAGTGCATTTGTGGGAACTAATTAATTAGCATTACCAGGTCGTGCTGGAGTTTCTCAATGCAAGGCATCCAGCTGAAATAGCAGGCGACGAATTCAAATACCAGCCTCAAAAAGCCCAAGCACTTAAAAATCCTACATTAAGCTCCCAAAATTCCAAATATAAAAATACCATGTCGGAGTTCTTTCTGTCTTTTTATTTCAAGCCTCTAGTATTCATATCCAATTGCTTTTTCTAAACCCTGGGAGGCTAAGAAACTCCAATCAAAGCACATTGTCATATGAGCACCTGATTCCAAACCCAACAGTTCTATAATACTACAGTTCTGATAATAAAGGAGGATCGGCATCACTGGCATGTGGACATTTTAATTGCCTGCAGAATTTCCAGCTCTCGCTGGTGTGATACGTGCAAAGTGCTTACCCTGATCCGTTAGTCATTTGAGGCACAAGTGTTTTCCCTTCAGCTACCCTTCATTAGCTACATTTGCACTGATTCTCTTCTAGAAAAGAGTAAAAAAATGAAGAGAGAGCCTATGAAATCTGCTTTTTGGGTCAGCATTAGTTTTACATCAGTTGCCCTGCATTTTTGTGGCAGCATGGCCTATCTATGCTATAGGTTGTGTCCCCCAGATATACGTGTCATCTGAGCTCCAGAGTCTCTTGGAAGGGTAAAATGGGATAGAACAGTTGCTGATTCATTGCTTGGCCTTTTGTAGCGTGCTTTGCATTAATTTCAAGGGCTGAGATAATTTCCTAAAGTTAAGGAGAGATATTTCACAAAGCGTGCTCTAAGTCCAGGAGGAAACCCATACTTTAATTATTAAGGAGGCGAACAATTAATGTATTTAGAATAATGAAATAATGTCAGTTTGGCGTAATCTCGCCTGCTGACAGCACAATAGAGGTGGTGCGCGCGTTACGTGCACGGCTGCCTTTCTGTGGCAGGGAATCTAGATCTGCTTTAAAATCAGTAAGAAAACCAATGCATTTGCTGAATGCTGGAAGAAAAACATGTCTGAAATCTTCCCATCAGGGTGTTTTACTGCATGAACCACCTTATCTTGCAGAAAGCAGTGGGCTCTTAGATGAGAACAAAACAGGAGGTTGCTTAGCAAATGAAAGATGAGAGCTCTGAAATTCTTCCTAAAGGCTTTTTTTTTTTCTCCCTAGCTTGAGGTTTTGAAAGTTGGCTGCTTCTCCCCCCGCCCCCCCCTTATGTTTTGATTTGGTTTTGGTATTAAATGCTGAAGTGGTGTAAGTGGAGCAACTCAAACCCACACAGTGTTGTTTTATATCAGATGTGATGTGATGTAACACAAGGTGGCACAGCAGAACCTAATACCATGCATTAGATAAGGCAGATTTAGCTAGAGATGTGCCTCCCACATCTTCACCGGGATTTGCACAGCAGGAAATGGAGCAGACTTGGAGCTGTGCAGCAAGGAGGGGTTTATGCCACCCGTTTTTTTTTCCTCCTACCCTTCCATACTGCCTGTGTGGCATTTTGGTGTGCATGTACTTGTAAATAACGAGTTTTTATCAGCCCCGTTGCAGGTAGGTGCAGTGGCTGCTGCCCTGATTTGGCATTATAATAACCAGTCATAACAGAATTAATGAGTTATCAGAAATCCAAGAAAGGTCTTTGTTTATCACTGTAATTAAATACATTTGGAGAGTCATTAAAAGCAATAGCAGGTGGGCAAAACTCGGGAAGAAGGATGGCTTTGTAATGAACTAGTCAATGGTTTTGTTCTGAGACAGATTGTTTTTAAATATCTATCCTCATGTCTCTCTATTCTAAATTTAAATTCCCCCCCACCCCCTTCTGTATTGGGATTTTATGTTTATTCATTTTCATGTTTATTTTTTCTTGGTCAAATGGACTTATTTTTGTGATGGTGATAGTAATTAGGACTGTACCAGCTGTAAGACCCTGTTAAAGCTGTGTCTTTTGTGCCAGAAGACCTGCAATGTACCATGAGTTGGGCTTGAGAAGTTGGTGGGGCTTGTAGACCAGACAGATTTGGCAGAGGAGGCTGAGCTTCAGGGAGATGCCCCCCAGCTGAGGATGCTGGGGCAAGCTGGGGACACATGAAGGTAATGTTGGTAGGGATGGGGCAGAAGTTTGGACTCCATCCTTATTCTTAAGGGTTAGTTTCTGAGGCGTACAGTTACATACTTGGAAGTGTAGAGTTACTGATTTATTTTTTAATCTAATGAAGTTATGTTTGTGAAAACATCTGCAAAACCATTGTCCTCTAGTAAAGATTTTCTGGTTTAGCAGGCCGTGTGTGCATGTGCATCCCCCAGGTCTGAAGCTTGCTAAGCAGTCCGTAAATATTAGCTTATTATTAAGGGATGTTATTTATTAATAGCAACATCAAGCGAGTGCCAAGAGGGCCCTGTGTGTAGGCGTCCCCTTTGTGCGAGCTGCTCTCCAGCTATGAAATACGAGAATCTGCCATAAGCCACACAGGTTTGAGCATGTGGATTTACACCTGGTAACAGCGCTGTGATAAGTCTGAAGACAAATGCCCTCACTGAGCAGGATAAATACAGAGGGGACAAGAGAAAAATATGGTTTCTCCTTCTACCAGCATCCCCCGTGCTGACCTTGGAGTGGCACACGAGCCTGGCCTTGAGGTGCTGCTGCCCTTCGGTACCCATGTGGCCATGCCATGGGACAGCCAGCTGGGGAGGGGGGGTTGGGACTGGGCATCTTCAAAATTGCAGTATGCCCAAAAAATTCTGACTTGTGCTCTAGAAATAAAGCTTGCAAGTCATGGATTTTGTAGGCTTGTGAAAAAGGGTAGGTACCTTCATGCATATCCACACATGTATGCTTATGCATATAAAAAAATATATAATACATGTGTACACACACACATGCCTATGTAAAAAGAACATGGGGGCTTCTAATTACATTCCAGTTCTGGTGTTTACCTTCTCAAATTCATGAGGTTTCAGAAATTTGTCTATGTCCTTGTACATATTTGTTTAAATATTAACAGAGATCTTAATCTTAAGCATATGACTCCAACAGCTTGAGCTTTAGGAAAAGCTCTTCATTAAATGAACTTCAAAATAAAAATATTAGAACTGCTGACATGCTTTCAACTATAGGGTAGATGGGTAAATGTCACACTAATTCTCAATCTCTTTATTATCTTACTCTTTGCATTACCATATGTATCTTGCTACATAGTTAAATTTATATTTTTATAGTTATTAAATAGATTTTATTAGCCTCTATCTGCTTTATTACTTCTAAAATCAATTCTGGTGTGAGATGCTGAAAATATGAGAGACTACAATTATGAGGAATTCTTTAAGCATCCTGACCAAGAATGAGTAACTGAGGCTAATACCATTTAACAACTTGGATCAGGTTTGCGTGGCAAGGTTTGGGGGGGGTGGGCTACAGGGGTGGCTTCTGTGAGAAGCTGCCAGAAGCTTCCCCCCATGTCCAACAGAGCCAATGCCAGCCGGCTCCAAGACGGACCCACCGCTGGCCAAGGCTGAGCCCATCAGCGATGGTGGCAGCGCCTCTGGGATAACAGCCTTCTCCAGCTGAGAAGGGGAGCGATAGAGCAGCTTGGTGGGCACCTGGCATCCAGCCAGGGTCAACCCCCCCCCATCTTTAGAGCACTTAGAACTGAAATGCTTGTTACTGGCAATAATGTGCTATGCCTCATTATGTATGGTTTTTTGCCAGTGGGTTTATAATGCCTGAGATGGTCTCTTGACAACATCACTTTCTTAATGTTAACTTTGAACATCAGCATTAGAAACGTGGCATTTTTCACTGTATTTGGTAGTTACCAGACTTGATTTATGGCAGGGCTATACTCCTGCAGTGTAAATTATTCTCTCGCTTAAAGCTTGTATTGCATAGCTAATTTTTTTGCTAGTGCAGTGACATGCTTGTTATGCAAATCTAACGATGAGCAGAAAAGTTGGGCAGGGACAAGGTAGGGGTTTTCTTCTTGATGATCTCCTTATGGCTGTGCACAGGCTTGCCTCTCTTGCTGCAAATCACTCTGGTATGTTGTCTTGTTCTTTCTCCAGCCTGAAAAGATCAAGTTCCATCTGTTTTTTTAGATAGTATTTGTCCTTTATTAGAAATTCTTTGGCAATGGATTATACAGAATCAAGGGGATTGCTTTGTCACCACCAACCCCCTCTCCCCTGTCCCCCGGCGGCACTAATGGCCATTAACGTTAATTATTTAGAGTTCCTTGTTTTTCATACAGAAAGCAGTGATCAATGTGCAGTGCCAGGTATATTGTTGTGTACCCCCCAACTCCAGTACTTTACCCCTCATCTTTCCAAGTTTGTGTTTTCCTTGATACAGCCTTTGGTTTTTATTCAGCACGGTGTAAGCAGCACTGTTTAGAAAACGTGTTATTCTTATTTTTTTCCAGGCAGGAACATTTTCTCTGTAAATGTTAACCTTGTGACACAGTTTGAAATGTTTCTTTTCTTGTGTTTTTATTAATCTCCTGCTAATTTTCTGCTGTTGTGCATTCTGGGCTGCAGACCATGTAATGGCAAAACCAAGTGGGTAACCTTTTCACCTAGGCTCACCTATGGGTTTTTTTGCTGTTGGATATGGATGGTCCACAGGGTGTCCCTGATTGGGAGTGCTAAGCAGTCATGAGAAGTAAAGATCTAGACACAGTTGTTCTTTCCTTTCATGTGCAAAATCACCCCAAAATTTAAAGATTTTGAGCAGTAGCCGCAGGCGTTGTAAGCAATAAAAAAGATGAGACGTCTGACTTCTAGCCTGGCTCTTAGCAATTTCAAGCATCTTTGTCCTGTGGGTGGATTGTGCAAACTGGTACTGAATGGCTCCAACTTCAATTGAAATCCCATTGAAATACAAACCTTTTTTTTTTTTTTTTTGTGGTGAAGGGAGATGTGTTCACGCCAACTGGCCTTGACGTAATCGGGCTGTTCGGATGGGTTGACTGGATGACTCCTGTGGTACCTAGAGATAGGTCTTCCTTAAGATTTAAATTTTGATCATTGTGATCCACTGTCTCTAAACCACAGGGCTGTAGAACCGGACATGCTTGTCTGGTGTCTTTCTAGGTAATTTTTGAGCATTTGTGGCCTTCTGAGCTCACACTAGTCATGTCCACGTCACACGTTGCATTCTGTATGTGCTCAGCAAGACAGAATTTGCTATGTGTCATGGTCTTCCCATGTTACTTTGGTCGCATGAAGACAAAAGATTTGAGAAAATGTTCCTGTAAAAATTGAGGACTGCTGCATGTTAGAAACAGCAACACTTGGGGTCACGGTTTTGTCCCATCGGTTATTCCATGAACTCATAGTAGGTAGGGTTAGGGAACTTAGAGCTTCCCAGTTCCAAAAGTTTTACCACACAAGACTGCAAAATGAATACATGCCAAATAATATGAAAAAAACCTGGGTTGTGGCCTTACTTCATGGACCACATCACTCACAACGTAATACAGTGTCAGCAACAGAAATGCTGCTCCTGATGGGTAATGGCATTAAGAGTGCTGAAGTCATGGTACAAAACTTGCTTAATGATTTGCATTTTTCCCCCTATGTTACAAAACGCAGTTGAGCAGATGGATGCAGCCAGCTGTACACAGAGCTTTAGGGAGTACTGGGGAGAAAAGAGAGGGTTTTGTTAAGATAAATGTAATAATCTCTGTGATAATTAGTTTAATTTAGATTCCCTGCCTCTGACTCATTTTTGACTAACCTTGTATGAAGCCCTTCTTGCCTTGCTGACGAGTCCGTGAATTTAGTTTGATTATAATCCCTTTTTCTGTGCTTGCGGATTGCTCGCTGATCACTGATATTTTTCATTAAGCAGTTGCTTTATTACATTGTTATTTAGAGGGGAGTAATTTGTGCTTTCTAATTAATTTAATTCCAGGCACATTTAGTAAGTATCTACAATGAGCCCATTCAAGGGGTTTTAGGTCATATTGACATTGTTTACCAGATGTGCTCGTTTGTTTTAAAACACCGTTAACTCTGTGATGACAACAGCCCCATTTGATTGCATGACCCTTCCACCGTCCCTAATCTGCACCTCCAAACCCCCCCCAAAATTAGAAGATGGATTTCAAGTACTGGTGAGGGATGTCCATAGGCATTAAATCAGAGGGGAATTACATTGCAAACAGCGTCGATATGAACTATTACTATTCCATTATCAGATTTGAGGGCAGAGCAGCAGAGAAGCCTTTTGGCTTCTCTTAGCCAGGGATGTGAATGCCATTACTCCAACCACTAAAAAATTGGACGATGCCAGAAGTGCAAACTGGGTGTTAAATCCATGCTTGGCCCATTTACCTCGGAAAAACTTGCAGTGAGGCTTCAGGGGAGAACAGGGCAGCTGGGAGGATGCGCACACCAAGCAAGGCACAGCCTGAGCAGGGATGGGACGTGGTTAATGTAATCAAAAGGTGAATGTTGTAATTCATAGCTGTCGCTCTCCCAAACTCATAGGCGTGGGCAATTGGTTTTGCTAGAAGCTTTTTGATAAAGCTCAGTGTTTTCTTGCTAGTGAAGCTCCCAGGATTTGGGGGTTATTCAAGTGCTTTGTGCTTATCGCTGTTAAATGTTGTATCCATTCCATCATCTGAGCATGGAAACTACGTATTATACCTATCATTTGCTCATTTGGCCTGCTGCGTCAAGAACTGGAGTTTTAAAATGAGACCCTGATTAGATGAGTAAATAACATTTTTACAGGAAAATGTACGGGCAGGTTATTCCCCTGACTATAAGCTTGTCCCGTAAAAAACTACCAACATTTGTTAACGTGTTCTGCAGTCACTTACTTTGGTAAAAAGTCAATTACTGCTTGTTCTGCAGCGAAGTCTGGCACGGAGCAGTGACACCGTAAGATTCATCAGCCTCTGAAGGACCCGCCAAACAATGGCCTTGATGTGTTTTCCATTATTTTTCAACCCTTTTCCATCTTTTTTTTTTATTGGAACAGCTGAAATTAATGACAAACGCTGAAGGGAAGATTTGTTCAGTAGCTCGTACTCAGTAAATTTTAACATTTGACGCTCCTCCTGATGCAATAAATTGAATTCTGGTACCATTTGAACCAACAGCCCAGCTACATCCCAGCTTTATTTTTTGCAGGGACCATTTAAATTGCTGTGATACCTTTCCTGGCTCATGTTGGCCTGTTAAGGGTGCGTGCGTGCATGGGGATCTGTTCTACCTATTGATTTAATAGGAAAGAGCATCCCTTGGAAAGGGAGAGTAAACGTGTGTGCATGCATGTGGAAGGGGAGAGAGAGAGAGGGAGAATGTCTCTCTCTGTGTTTATCTCTGTGATAAATGATGCCTGTTAAAAATGTGACTTGCCGTGAACATTATTAGTGCTTTCCTCTTTAAGTGCATTATACAAACACAGCCACCGTCAGCAGAAATGAAGCTGCAGTCTTGACTGTTTAGTTCAAACAGTTTTGATGTTTCATTGTCCCTCGATCAATCAGTGCCTGGAGGGGTAGCAGCTATCGGCCGGGAATGCATCAGAGTGACGTGTGGAGCACAGATATTCCTCAAAAGCTTGGAAATATTTCATTTAAAATAGTCATTACAGTTTGCATCCCAGTCTGTGAGCAGGCAGCAAAGTGAGCTCTGTTTATAATTTTTAACTGTGGATCTTCCCTGTTCTGAACTAACATCTCCCAAATTACCTTAAAACGAGCTCCTTCCTAGACAGATTTGTAATTCACTTGCATCACGTATTTTATTCTCTGTGTAAAAGTTAGACGAGAGCATGGGTTTTAGCACAAACAAAATGCATAAAGTAGAAAACATAATGCGGCATAAGTGCCACATAAATCACATCCTAAAGACAAAAGCAGATTTGAAACATCTGAATTACTGAGCACTTAATGTGGAGTGTAATCTTCTGGTTTGGTTTATGTGTTTTCTGGAGTGCCACAGAGAGCAAAATCTGGGGAGTTCCCTCGCCTCCAACAGCGGAGGAAAAGGTGATTTGCAAAATGCCCAGGAAAGAGCTTTTTCCTGCGTTGTAGGTAAACCCCCCGAACAAGTGTCTCCTTTGCTGCTGGGAATTGAGCTATATGCAGAAGCAGTCGATAGAAATCCCACTTGAGTTCTCTTGCTCATCACAGAGCAAGTAAGAGGCTGCTCCAAAATGCAAAATTGTCCTTGAAAAAACCTTCTCTGGTGCCCTCCCAGTTGTTTTTCTTCCTTTGCATCGACTGCAACCTGTGTAAGCCCCCCTTTTCAGAGCCCGCTAGCATCCCCCCCGCCCAAGGGTCAGGACATTTGCAGCGCTGTTTTCAAGCCTCAGCTCTCTGAAATTGTAACTAACAGATAAAATCTCTGGCTTCAGAGATTTACACTTAGGATGGACAGGAAGGAAAACGCGTGTTTTCTCAGTAACGTTCACGGGTTTTAGGGATAAAAGCTTATTCGTCCTCATGCTTTTGTTTTCCTTTGCCCAGCCCGCAGCTCCCAGCTCAAGCCAATGCACATTTCCTTTTAAAAATAGATTTCTAGAGAAATACTTTTTAAAAAAATCAACCTGTTTCCCCTGCGCCGCCGCGATTGGTCCAATAAAATCGCCGAGCCGCTCGCGTCAAAAGGAAATAGCCCCGGCTTAATTGTAAGCTAAGTCTCCTGTAATCCAGGGGAGCATTTGAGATTCTGCCCAAGCGCGCTGGGTTTCGGCGGGCGCTGAGGGCTGTGGGTTTCTCTCCCAGCCTCCCGGCTGCTGCGGCACAAGTCAGCATAGCTAATGCAGATAGAGCGCTCCCCCCCGCGCCCGCTTCCCCGCTCCCGGCTCTCCCTCGCTCTCCCTCTCCCGGTGCTTTGATTCGATATGAACAGACTGGCAACTCCGATGCGAGAGCGAAAGCTGACATAACTCTGCAGATGGCTACGTTCGGATGATACACCTAGGGATTATTCTTTAAGGGAAGGTAACATTTAGATGCTAATGTTTATTTTTCCCTTGTTGCCATTTTTCAGGACTGCCGGTCCCAAAGAAGAGCCCAAAGTCGGTAAGCACTTTTCAGCTACTATTTCTGTCTGTCTGTCTGCTTTGAAGGAGAAAGGCATGAGTTCGGTTTGTTTTTGTTCTGGGTCTCGATTGTTTTAAGTTGTCTCTCTGTTGCGACTGTGATTACCTTGCACGGCTCCGGCTGCATGGGGAGGTGAAAGAGGAATGCAGTACAGAAGAGGGACTTGTCTGCAAATGCAGCCTCAGGTTTACAGCTCCTCTTCCCTGACAGATGAGCTTCTCTGTCGTTTAACTTACCAAAAAAAAAAGCTATTGTTTCCTTTTGGGAAGATGGGAGGCTCCACCTTCTTGCCAGATAGCAATTCCTGTCGGGTGCTTGTAGGCACCAACCTTTTCCATTAACTCCCTGAGTTTTTCCGAGTACCCTCAGCTGAATTATTAACAAAACGGGCAAGCATGCACCTTGTTGAGAGAGACAAAGCATGAATCGAGCATGATTATGGTTCCCAGGGAATATGGTTAGCTGTCCGAGGGCTTGCTCTGGAGGCATTTTCATACTGAGCAGGGTTGTGCTGCAGGTGTGAGATTCCTTATTTAAAAAAAAAAAAAAGCCAGCAGAACAGTATTTCCTTGTGCCTTCTGATCCTGTTTCCCTGTAAAGCTGTTACCTGGATGACATGTTAGCTAATAGCATGGAAGCCGTGATCTGAAGTATCATTAAAGCTCCGTGTGTAATGCTATAGAAGAAATCAATGTGCTATTTGTATGCAACAAAAGGAAATGTTTTCTTTTTAAAGGAAATGGAATACTTAAAGCCTGAAAGTTTCCAGTTATTGGTTGAGAGGGAGGGGAAAAAAGAGAATTCTCTCCCAGTAGCTTTGGGGAAGCAGAGCGAGCGAAGTCTTCGCTGTGTCGTGAGGCGGTGCGAAACTTCACCGACAGTCCCCGATGGGTGCCAAAAACTGCGGCTGGGTGCAAACCCGGGCAAGAGGTTTACGAAGGGGCTGAGCAGAAGGCTCCTGCTTTTAACACGAGTTCTCTGCTCATCCAAAAAGAAAGCCCTGAAATAATTAATGTGATTCTGATGGCTTAGGGCAGCGCTGATTAAAGTCACGTGAGCCCAGGCCTCTACCATTGTCAGCTCGCATTAATGTTGAGAGGCAGAAGTGTGGGGTGTGCTCCCTCGCAGATCACAGGCATGGCAGAGCCCGGGCACTCACGTCTGTCATACGCTGAGATTATTTCAGCCTTTGGGAAAACAGAAGCAAGCGCATAAAATACGTACGCGCCTGGCACGTTGCTTTTCTCTGCCTGCACTTCTTTCCCCAGTCGGAGCAGGAGCGGCTGCACTTGATCCGGACTCTGACTCCGGTCGTGAAAGCAGCCCCGATCAATGAGTCTCGGGCTGTTCAAAGCGTGGAGGCTCCCGCTTTGCCACACACGCATTCGGCATCAGGTAAAGGGGGATCCTGCCGTGTCAGACACCTCTCTGGGCGGCAGCAATGCACCGTGAAAATCTGAGCAGCCTCTAAATCCATGTTTGGATAATCCTGCCTCGGTGAACAAAGAGGCTGCTTGCAAACAGGTGTAGCCCTGTAACAGCATATTTCTCCCTACTATTTGCTTTGAGGAGCCAGTCAGCCCTGGGAAAACAGTCCCATTCCCTCGCGTACCTCTCCCAAACCCCACTCACATTGCTTTAGGGTCCCTCCAATAATTTTTACTACAGCCCTAGGCGGTGTTGTTGCCTCTAAAGCGCAGGATTCACAATAAACAGAGCCTCCTATTCCCCCTGCCTGCACACCGGATCATTTGCATCGGCAATTAGCAGCGATGTTTTACACTGCCGCATTGTGCGGCAGCTTTAATGACCGATTGCTCCTCGGAGGGGCAGAGCCGAGTGCGTCGGAGCCAGCACAGCCGCTCCAGTGTTCCCAGGCATCCATGACGTGCACGGGTTGAGCACAGAAACCTGGAGCAAAGCACCTTGGGGCACCCATATGCAGAGGAGGAAACTGTCCTCAGGACTGTCTGGGGTGGATTTACACCCAACACCAGAGCTCGTGTGGCCAAGGCGATGGTCAAAAGCATAAAAGCGGTGGTGTTGCTTAACACCTTCCTTCCTTGGTTTAGTTGTAGGGCTGGTGCTCGGCTGCGGGGCGAGGGCAGCCCGGCCCTCTTGGCCATGAAGATCCCCACGTGCTCTTGTCCTGGCGCGCTCCCCGGCCGGGATGCTGTCTGGCTGCACCCTGCCCCGGCATTTCCCAGGGATGGTTCGCTGCACACGCGGCCGGTGGGTGAACGTGGGTGCTGCTGGTGGAGCTATGTGCCCCCAGGCTGTCCCCAGCACCCCACCTCTGGCTGCAGGGCTTGGGTGGAACCTGCTGCCTGTTTCCCCTGCTCCCTTTGCCCAAGGCAGAGGGAATGTTTCCCAGCATTCCTTGATTAATAAATTAGCTGCAGTTTGCAGTCAGCGTACATCCAGGATGGGAGAGGTTGGCCCAATCTTAACTTGTGCTCATTCTTTGTTTCTGCTGCTGCATCGGGGAAAACAGCAGCTCAGGTCTCCATCCTCTTATGCCTCACTCAGCACAGTGACGAGCCCTCTCTTGTCACCTCGTATCCCTTCCCAGAGCCCAGACAGACTCCCGACTTACTGCCAACGGCTGTCTCTTTCTCAAACAAGCCCTATTTTTAGCTATCAGCCCCAATCCTGTATTCCCAAAAGTCCAACTTCAGGCTGTTGGATACCTCCCGGCTGGGAGATGATGTTTTAGCCCCTGGGGAGCTTTGTTAGTGCTGGGGCTGTGACAGCACCTGGGAATATTGTTCTGCCTTCAGCTCAGTTTTCCTGGGCTGTGTTTTTCAGCCTGTGTGTATCTTCTGATGAGCTTTGCTCTTTTTCTCAGTGTTTAAGGAGAGTTTTTCAACTTTGGTGGAAGAGCCAAATTAGTAAAAAAAAGGTTGCCAGGCATACATGGGACTGGGCATTTCCAAGTCCTTTCTTTCAGCTTTCCCCCCACCAAGGATATGCTCACAGCACCTCTCTCTGTTGCTTGTTTGTTTTTAGTTTCCCATTGATTCTTCTTTAGATGAAAATGAATAATATTTTTATATTGACCGTCTGAGGATGTATATTTTCAGTGTGCAAGTTCTCTAGTATAGCAATTTCCCGTGCAATTATCCCAGTATAACATGGATGAAAACAAACTTTTTTTTTCTTTTTTTTCTTCTTTTTTTTCCCCCGTGTTGCTTGCATCAAAATACTCCACAAGGGGGCAAAGATTCCCATTTCCAGCTCAGTTTGCTGTAGCTGCCAGGACCAGTTTCTCTGAAATGCTCTAGAGCGCAAAATCTGCAGCTAGATCATCAGAAGACAGGATCACTGCAGGGGGAAGAAAGTGCTAAGCTCTTCCAAAAATCTATTTTTTTCTTTTGGGTGTAAATAAATACATTGTCAGCATAGCTGAATTGTAGACAAAAATGCAATTCCTATGCACAGCCTGTCCCTGACAAGAGACTTGCCACGTATTTCGGGTGGATAGGCAGCACTTGGGGCTCTGCTGGTGCCCTGGTTTTGTCAGGAGGAGAAGTAGGTTCCATAGCATGAGTGTTTGCACAACACATCCCTCTTCATTCAGAGACCATTCCCTGCCCCCCCCCCGCCAACCTCGAAATGCAGTGGGAGGAAACCACAGCAACTCTTCTCCCTTGCAGTTTAATGCCTGGAGAATCCCGTGCCAAAAAGCTTTGGTGTCCGTTCGTGCCTCAGGACACGCTCCCTGCCGCCGTCGCCTCTTCTGCTGCGGGTTTCTCTCTGCCTGACACAGACATACACAACTGCTGCTAATAATTAGCGTCCCATCTCTGCCTCCAGCCACCTTGCAGCGCTGTCGTGGGCCTTGGTTGTTTTAGCAGTCACTGTACAAAGTAACATCTAATTACTCTCTCATTTAGCCTGAATGACAAACTCATCTCTGCTATGTGGGTACCTGTAGCATTTTCCAGGCACTTGGAGACTTTTGTAAGCAGTTTTCCTCCTGTCTCCTTTTGAAGCACAACAGCATCAAGCTCCCCAGTTCACGTCGCCGTTGCTGTTTATTCCCTGCCCGTAATCAGAGGACGATGTAGGGCTCAGTATGGGCTCACTCAACCTCTCTGCTGAGGGAGAAGCTGCCTCTCAGGTCAGCAAATGGAGTGCCTGTGGCTGCAAATGGGATTGCACAGTGGAGGGAAGGAATCCTGCAAGGCTGATGGAAGCCCAAACCCTGACCACTGCTGCCCCCTCTTCTGCAGCAATTGCCCCCACAGCTGCACTCGGAAATCTGAGCCACGCTGACGTTCCTGGTAACCTCAACCAGTGGGGAAAGGGCAGCTAGAAAAGACTTTCTTCCCAATAGCACTTTTTCTTCATCTTAACTTTTGCAGCATGAGCACTGTGAAGTTTCAGCAAGGGCACAGGGAAACTGGCACAGGCCACGCATCTCAGACCTGGGGGGGCTTGGGTAGGGCACAGGAAGCTCCAGCCTTCCACATATTTATTTTGTCACAGCTGTAGGACAGTACCAAGGTGACTGGTTTTTCCCATCACCTGTATTTAAGTGTGCAATCTTCCTAAAAGGACTCGAGGAAGTCATTGTAGTCTTGATTTCTAGCCGCTTTTGGTCAAGAGCCTTTCTGGCAAGCTATTTATGCTTATCCACAGCTCTGGAGAAGACCACAGACTGGAGGGACAGGGGTGCTCTTGCTGACTTGGGTAGTTCAGTGCCCCCCTGCTCTTGTAGCTACTGTGAGAAGTCAACACGATTCAGCCACTCTGCTTTACTTTGCGGTGAAAAACATGACCAGCATCTCAGGGTGAGGTCTGAAACGCCCGCTCTGCAGTGGTCTGGCACCGAACAGCTCTGTGCTCATCTGGCCCTGGTTTAGCTCCTTTCCTGCCCGTGTGAGAGCTGAGCAAGCCGGGCAGCCAGACCCGGACCCGGGAGGATCGGCCCCAAAGCTAGGAGTGAGGCAGGAGTTCAAGAAGCCATGCTTTCATGGTGTAGACTTTCATTGCTCTGTCCTCAGCTCCCATCTCGCGGGAAAGCCCCACCTTGGCACCGAGGCACAAATTCCTTCCTCTGGGCGGTCACCGTCACCGGAGTGGCAGGGAGAGCAGGGCGGTCAGACCCTGCGAGTCCTGCTGCTGCTTGTGTGCTGCAGCCGCTGCAGCGTGAGGACAAGTTTGGCCCCAAACCTTTTTGGCTTCATCTGGTGATGTGAAAGACAATTAATGTTGTCTTGAATTAATTTAATTAGATGTATTCATGTTTTCCATGATTGTGTTCCCCTCTCTCTGCCCCCCCTCTTCAACTGCTAAGTAGAGACGTTTCAGGCTTTTTAAAGGAGTTGCTGTTTGGAAAAACAACTGTCCTTCTGAAGACGTTTTCCCCTATTTCTCGCTAAATGTCTGTGTATTGCAATTGCAACTCTAGTTTAATTAGGGGCGGTTTTGCTTGAGATATGCTGACACTTCCATTTGCAGCCCAAATACAAAACAGAATTCATAGTTTGTTCAATATTTAGACCTTTCATATCATAAAGCGAGAACACTTTTTAAAGTTCAAACTTTGCTTCTTTTTAAATCGGAAAGTTTTCAGAGAGTTCTCAATGTTTCCCCAGGGGCTGAATAAAGCTTCACATTTTAGTCCCTATACTCTGACTTCTGTAAACCAGCTATTTCCAGCGAGATTGGCCTGAAGTTTCACAGGATGCTTGGAGTTATTTTAGTAGTTTGTCCAAACAAACAAAACAATCCAGATGGCTGGACTCAGAGTTGTAAAGTGGTTTTTCTTTTCTGGGTTTTTTTTTCATTTTTAAGTTACAAAGGAGTGATTATCCTCAGCATAAATGTTTTAAAACTGCTTCATTTCAAAACTGATGGGCTGCATGTGAATTAGCTTCTTTTACCACTTAAAAAGCTAAAAATGTTTGAAATTGGTTCAGATATTTGTATTTGAAAGTCTGCAGATGAGTAATCACAGCACGTATGCTTTGTTCAAAATTGCTTTAAAGGACAAAGGCAATTTCACATTCTAGTCGATCGAGATACTATTTAAAAAAATGCTGGTTGTGGATCAACAATTTGAATGTGAGGCTGAGAGGTCAAAGTCATTTGGGCTGTTGGAGCTGGGTTTTTTTCTCAGTGTAAACCTAAAAATATGTGCAACTTAAAAAAAAAATAAATTCTTGTTAAGACTCAAAAAGAGGGCACTTTGGTGTGGTGACTTTCTCCTCTGTAGTTAGTTCGGCCCTGCTGTGATGGAGCATCGGCCGCCTGGGGTTTCACATTCAGGGTAAGGGAGGGGGGTCCCCAGCCCCCCGTGCCCTTCAGCCCCCTGTGCTGATCTGCTCTGTGTTGGCCGCTGGCTTTTCTCCTGACCCCTGCTTGGTTTTCTCTGGAGAGGTCCCTGAAAGCAGAGGTTCGTGTTGCAATGTTTTTGGGTATCCCCTGCCAGTAGGAGGCCTTAGATTTTTGTCTGAGATTTCTTGGTCTTGAGCGGCCGAATCCTTTTAGCCAGGAAATTGTGGATGTTGTAAGAACAACCTGTAGGATGCTATTTTTCTGGCCACTCTCTGCGTCACAGCAGCCCCGGGAACGTGCCAGTTCCCTGTGCCAGAGCGGGTGCGAGATTGGACACGACCTTGATGCCAACCCAAGGTCATCTCAAAAGAGCATTAAAAAGCATTTGCTGTACAGTTTGGGGAGCTCTTGTTGAGGGAGCGTTTTGCTGCATATTGAGCAATACAAATCCTGGCAATGCAAATGTGACTTGTGCTCCATTTGATCACACCATTGTGAATTTGAGTTAAGAATTATGTACCCTGCTTAGCTAAATACTGAGCAGACAGAGCTCTTGACACGCGGCTTTTGAATTAGCCTTGAATTTAGGCGGACGTATTTTTTCCTGTTTTAATACGCTCAACTAAAACAAGGAAATCAAGCTGCAAATAGACATTTTCACATTTGTGAAGGTCTGCTGTAATCCTATGGATGCTCTGGGAAGCAGAGACGTGAAAGTGGTACCTTGTTGTCCACCCACTGGTGATGTGGGGGTTGCAAGAGGTGCAGAGGAAAAGTGATCTTTCATAGTAAGAGCTGTGCTTGCATCTGTTTCAGAGGGACTGTTTAAGTTTTCACAGTGAAATTTGGTAGTTTTTCCTTTTTCTTGCAGGCTCGAGTTAGACCCTAATGTTATCTGAGTAGAAGGTTCTTGAGTTTTTCTGCCTTAATGTAGGAAAAAATAAGTGCACTGAAACTAGTAACCTATAATGAGATTTAGATTTGTTTTGTGCGTGAGATGGAGAACTGCATATTTTTTTATGATAAATGACTTTGTTTTGCATATCTCTTTCTGTCAGTCTGCCTATCAAAATCTGTCATCGGGGAATTTAACTGTACCCAGCATTAACTAGTGGCAGCAAAACTGTGATTTATGTACTTATGTGCATGCAGAAACCCTGATCAAAGAAGGGAGAGAAATTGATGGAAAACACCCACTCAAAGACCAATAACCGTCTGTTCTCTCTCTTTCCACTCGCTTTCTTCCTTACAGCAACCACTTGAAAGGAAAGACAGCCAAAACAGTTCTCAGCACAGCGTCTCCAGCCACCGCAGCGGGCACACCGCTTCCCCCGTTCACAGCACGCAGGTGCTGCCGGACTACGCCGCTGCGGAGGCGCCAGCTGCGGATCAACCGGACAGTTCTGGGCAGAAAAAGCCAGATCCGTTCAAAATCTGGGCCCAGTCCAGGAGCATGTATGAAAGCCGACGTGAGTATGAAGCAGGTGTGGTTGCTAAGGCTACGGCTCTGGCAGCTGCTCTCTGTATATTTTCTTTGCGAAGAACTGAATCTTTTAGATTTATGTTGAAAATGTAAGGCTTCAGTTTGTTAATTTGGTAGCTGTCAATGATACCTACTTGTGAGAGGTGCACTTTACTCTCTGATGAGGAATGAATTTAGATCGCCTCTAGAAAAGGGCATTTAGACCAATACTTAATATGAAAAATCCCTTTAAAATTAAAGAGCATCTTTTCCCCTATTTTTTTTATTTTGCTTTTAAATTAGGCTGAAGGAGAATTTCCAAGTTTGTTATCCAGATCCTAAACTCTTTTTTGAGCTTAAGACTTGTTGTCTGATATGCGTAGGAATTTCAGTAAGGAGGGGAAGTATTTAGTTTGCTGAAATTCATATCAGATGCTTTCCAGTCTCACCCTGGGGAGGAGAAAATCCAGCTGAGCCATTTTATTTTGACCAGAGTGGACACTTTAACAGTACAGATATCAAGTGTCTATTGTAAGTGGCTCTTATGGCAATTAATAATCTGCACACTTGGCTAGTAGTTCAGCGGGGCTTTGACTCTGCTCCAAGACTATAAATATGGTTTCAATCAGTGCCTTCTCTGCAAATGAAATAAACACCCTGGCTTTGCTTTAATTGCACTGCTGAAGATGGTTGAATCTGTAAAAGCTTGTTAAAGAAAGAGCTAGGGCATTAGGTTAATTTTCAAAAGCAATAGTTACTTTAGTTACAGAAAAGGGAGCTTCAAAGTCTTGGTGCTGTAAAAGTATCACCTGGAGTTGGATTTTATTGTGCTAACTAGAAATCGGTGAAACCAGGATGAAATGAACGTTACCCCAGAATGAAAAATGGAAGGACTGGGTTTTTTTCTGACCAAATGAATCACTTCAAAATCTTATGTCCTGAAAAAATGAAATCGTGAGTCACACTTTCTTGGCTGAAGATGCGTCTCTTTGGATTGAATGTCTCAGCAATGCAGTTTGTAGGTGTCTCAGCTTCTGTGTGCTGCTTCCTTCCCTTCCTTCCTGGGGATTAGGCATGCTGACCCTGCGGGTTCTTGGGCCAGGTCAGGCTGATCTTGGGAGAAGCATGGTGATGGGACATCTTGTTGAAATAGGAAAAAGGGGCAAGAGCTGAGGGACAGTGACGCCTCAGCCCTGCAGAGCCGGGGGCAGAGCTTCTCCTTTGCCTGCCTGGATGCGCAAGGCTGAGGCCATCCCATGGCACCGGCATCACCCTTGCTCAGCTCACGTGGTTCCCATAGGCACTGTGCTGGCATTGCTTCTGGCCCCCCGCAGCTACTTGGCTAATTTCTAATTAACTGTTTAACTCATACCAATTAGTCATTAGTATCAGCTTAGCAGCCCTAACTCCTGCCTGTTTTTCCCGATAAAACCCGAGGCTGAGCCGGAGAAATCCAGAAGTGCACAGGCAGGCAGTCACCCTCCTGTGTCCACCTCCACCACCATCTGCTAAATCCTCCCTCTTTCCTCAATGGCTGCAGGTATCTTGTAGAGGTTTTGTCCTTGTCTGTGATTAGAGCCCTTCCAGAGGCCACCTCACTGTCTCCTCACCTGCTGGTATCCCATGCCCCATCTCTCCCCGTGCCTCAATTCTCTCTGCTTGGGCCTTTTGTTAGACTGGGATCTGCTACGCCCCTTCAGCTTCCCTGTCTCACCATTCCATGGTCCAGCATCTCTGCAGTGGGGTTCATCCTCTCCTACTGCTGAAATCCTTGTCTCCTGCCTCTTCTACCAGATGAGACCTACCTGTTTGAGCATCAGTGCTTTTCTACCACCTTTTCATCCCATTGCCATTTCCTTCCCAGGAAGGTGTTTTCTGGGATTTCTCAGTTTCATAGATAGAGGGGTTTTGGAGAATGGCAGAAGTGTGATATGGTCACATCTGCTTGTAAGCATGTGCCTCTAGAAGTGTCCAAGATCCTATGAATTTCCAACCCTAAGCTGGAGTGAAACACGTTTCCTGGGGATTAACCTGCTCTCTTACCTAGTGACATGGCTTTGCTGCGCCTAATGAAAGGTGAGGAAAAACAGGGAAGATAGAGTCTAAATGAAAAAGGCAGTTGGACATGTGCTGTCTCCTGTCATGGTCTGATCCCAAAGCGTGACTGGTGGTTTTATTCGGAGGTCAGTGGTCAGCTCTTGCTCCTTCCCTCCCCAAGACCTCACCTTTCATCCTTCTCCCCAGTCTCATAGACGGAGGCTGTGGTTCACAGCTGAAACCCGGCGCCTCTTCTGCCCTGGGAGTTTGGGGTGAGCTCCATGTTTCTTTCCCTGTGTTTGGCCTGCGTGAAAAGTGGGCAATTGGTGGCTGCTCTGTTATGAATGTGAATCATCCCTTTGAGATTCGCTTCCCAGTGTTGCCCAAGCACCGGCTGGGTGGCTCTCGGACCACTCGTAGGAAGCTCTGCCGACATGGAGCACCACAGACTGCGGGATGGGAGAAACCATTCCCTTGGCCTCCAGGGTCACTGTGTCTGCTCCACGTGTGCTGTTGTTCTTCATGGGTTTACCCAGCTGCGGTTCAGTTTAACTCCAGTGCCTCCTTTGGCTGGCAGTGATACAGTCATATCATTGCTTTCTTCTTTGCTTGAGCACCCATTCCCTTTGACTTTGGGATGTTGGCATCTCCTCTGCCATGACATACATAGCATTGGGTGCTGGGTATGACTCTGCATCCTTCTGATGAAGACGTGAGCAGAACTGAACGCATACCTGATGTACAGCAGGAGGATGTCACCTCAGTGCCCTGCTGAGATTGGCTGATGCATCCTCTAACTGGGGCTTTTGGTGGGTCCTAGAAGCCTCCGCTGCCCCAGGAGCCCCAGCTCAGCTGGCCCAGCTATTCCTGCTTCCAGGGCTTCCTCTCAGTTGACTCATGACCTTAATTCTTAATCCTGAAAAAGATTATAAAACATTCTTTTGAGAGGCAGGGTTTTGAATCTCCGACAAGTGGACTGAAAAACAGCAACAACCCTGTGTGTTGAAGTATAAGATGAAGTTAAAAGACAGAATTTTAGAGCATTAGATCATCTTCGGTGTTTTATTTCGTCCCATTTGTGAAATTGCTGAGTATAAAAAGAATGTAGTGCAAATTTTCAAGTGCAGTTGACACCGAAAGATGAATTCATTAGCCCCAGCCCAGACAGATTTTTTTTTTTCATCTAAAAATAATAATATAAAGGCGCTTCATTCAATATATGAATACATCGTCTCCAGGATGTTTCTAAGAAGTACTGAATCTATAATGACCACCTACTGCCTTTTCACTGGGAGTGCATCCCACTGTTATTAGCATTAATAATAATAATGTAGACATGGAAAGCACACAGGCAGGCAACATTTTAATTTTTCAGAATTGGTAAAATGCGTTCTTCCTTTCTTTGAGTATTCTTTGGATCAGTATTTCATAAAAAAAGACTATATTTGACTTATGTGACTTGTCTCACTGAAGCCATTGGTAGAGCAGAATTTGGTTCAAAAGCACCAGATAACCCATAATTTTGTAAAAGCCTGTATTTTTTGATTTACCCAATGCATCTTAATATCAGGAAGTACTCAGACTCTGCGGAGGAGAGCCACAGACGTTGCCTGTTTAGGGGAAGAAAAAAAAAAGGGAGAAAAAAAGCTAGAATTAATAATGCAAAGTTAAGCAATGACTCCATAACCGTGTCTGGACTCTGGTTGTGTGGCAGCAGATGAGAACTGCAACTTTTTTCAACAAATACAGGCTAAAGTTCCTTCACATGGGGCTCCCCTGGGAGAGGGGATCAGGCCTGCAAGGTGCTGAGTGCTTGGGCTCCAGTCCGAGGAAGCTTATTTTCAAGCTGTAGACCCAAAGGGACTTGGATGCTTTAAGGCTAAGGGTGAGCTCAAATGCTCTGCTGTAGTCTGGCCCAGAGTCGCGATTCTTTGCTGGATTAAGATTTTGGAGAATAACCGGCTTTGTGTTGAGCGAATCTGAAAACAGATCATTTGGTGACGATAACAAATGCACTCTTTGCTGGTGTGGAGTTTTAGCTGCCTGAGCTCCTCTTTATGGGTAACTCATTGCTGCCAGTGGGAGTTGTGTACATGAATCAGAGAGAAGGACAAACCCTTAAGGTTTAAACACTGAAGCGGTTCCAAGATCCAGGAATGACATTCATGAAGAGCACTTGGGGAGAGAAACAGCAATTGAATAGTTTATCAGGGAACCGCAATTCTGAAATCTCACACTGTTTTATTGAAAATATATTTTTATAGATATGCTTTTTATTTTTCAATGTATTATTAAACTTCCTTAAAGATTAATGCAATCTGTTGTCAAATTTTTCTCATGTGGCCTGATTGCTTTGCAAAATACCATATCCTACATATGGCCATCTGTCAAAACAGCAGTGACAAAATGAATTAATCTGAATTGCAGATGTGTTAATGAATCCCTTTGAAGGGCTTAAGCATTTAATTAAAAGTAAAGCAGAACACGATAGATAATTTTTAAAGCTTTTAAAATATTCTAAGTTATCGTTAATATTTGAATTTTATTTTCAGGCACTTCACTTATTTGGTAGGATTTTCTCTCTCCAAATCTAATTAAAATAATACAAACAAGTCTTGACCCCAGTGTGCAGCGTTCACTCACGAGCAATTACACAGAATTAAAAATATTTGCACAATGATACCAAACATTAGATACTTTCTCCCTAAAATAGAAAAGACAATACTCTCAGGAAATTGCAGCTGCCTTCTCATCAGTCTGACTTCAAAGACGATAGTTAGTAAAAGCCCCTTGGTAGGGTTATGTCCTTTTATTGTGTTAATAGGAGACCAACAGTTACAGTCATACACTTGGGCACACAGATGTGCCCGTGCCCTCAGAGAACAGCTTGCTAAGGAGGACAGCCACACATGGCGTGGGCAGCAGCGGCTGCTGAGCTCTTCCCAAGCTGGGTGGTGGGCAGGCTCTGCCGGGGCTCGTCGGCACCAGCCTGGCCCCTGGCTCGGGCGAGGCATCACGCCGTCCCCACACCTCTGCGGCGGAACTTGGTCATCTTGTCAAGAACATGCTGAAGCCATCTTTCGAAATCTTTCCATGCCACCATGGTTGATTAAAGGGAAAAGGCAGAAAAACTGGAATCCTCCTGCAGTGGGATAGTTTAGAAAACAGAGCTTTCCTGCAAATACAGAATTTCATGAAATTTATGGCTAAATCACTGGACTTTTCAACACTGAAATTCTCTATCAGCTTCAGTGAGACTACTCACTCTTCATTTCAGATTTGTCCTTATATACTTTGCTGAATCTGGGCCTTAAAACTTTTCTACTTTGCCAAGCTATGAGTCACTGAAAGTGCTGCTGCCTCAGATGAGCTAGTGATTAAAGCAAACTCATACTGATTATTTTTGAATCCATCTTTTGTTGAAACTAATGCCACCCTGGGCAGAATTTTTTTTTTTTAATATAACATGTAAGATAATCGTTAATGTTTGTATAGGAGAATTTGATTAAAATTACCTCTAGTTAAGCATTGTGTTCATTGTTCATCACCACGTATTTAGTATTTATTTTAACATTAGAAAAAGGTATTTCCATTTGGAAAATTAACTGTGTCATTACGGTGGAAATTTTTTTTGTAGAAAAGCATTTTTGTGGTGTTCTCAAAGAGATTCTTCCTCTGAGGAGGAAAAAAAAAAAAAAAAGAGTTCTTCAGATATACCTGCGTGCATGTGCATAAATGTGTAAATTCATGTGTGTATATATATATGCAAATAGATGTGAAAGTTAGTATGTTGTAATCCATAGTAGCTTTAACCTTAGCAATTTATGCATGACAGCCTAACATGATCCATACAGTCAAAATTAATTAATTGAACTAACGAGAGAGCAGATACATTAAGCTTTGCAAAACTGTAAAATTAATATTACAGCTATGTCACCTTCGCCTGCAACTGGACTGAGCAAGGGTGAGAGAGAGAGAGAAATCAATTCCACGAGTTTTGGAGAATGTAAGACTGTGCCGAGAATGTATCTGTGTCTTGTGATGTCTTGTTCTGGTGTCATTGCTGCTCTGTGGCGGGGGGCTCTTCATCACCAAGGGAGACTGGCAGGGCCGTATCCAAGGTTAGCCATGAAGGTGCAAAGTATTTGCTTTACTGTGTACTGGCTAGCGGCAGATTTCATAGGTGGTTGGGGGGGGGAGAATCACGTTCCCATTTTGTTCACGAGTTTGCCCATGTAGCTTGCCAACGGGGCCATGGCACTTACCCTTCCTTCCATTCCTCCTCACGGCCCCAGCAGAACTCTTCTTACCACTTTTGCGACACTCTCCAAATGGTCTGGTTTAATTCAGGTTGAGCAGACTGGCAAGTTTTACCCGTCTGGGCTACATACACCTTTTTGTCAGGAGGAGTCAGACATGCTTGAGATGAGGTCAAGGTGCAAAGACGCAATGATTGACTCCTGGAGGCCATTTTTCATGCGTTTTCAAAAAAGCTTCAGCACCACCATGACATTTTCCTTTTAAGTAAGGAAAGTGGCTCTTCTGTAAGCGCTACTGAATAATGGACAACCTAAAATGATTCTCCAGCATGGAGAGCCTCAGGGCATCCCACCTCAGCTGTATGGCAGCACAGAGGTGGACGGGGTTTTCTGGGCTGTGCCAGTGAATCACCATACTGCAGAGTTGGCGCAAAAAGCAGTAAAAGGAGTTTGGTTTGGTTTGTACTCACCCTGTGTAAATGTATGTTGTCTGTATGTTTGTTGTATCTGTGTTTCACCTCTCCGTAATCCTTCCAGTGGAAGGAGTGTTCCATGAATTAACTTGCTCCTTTGGGTACAGATTTGTCTTTTTTTGTTGCTTTGGTTTGACACCGCCGTTACACCTCAGCTTGCCGTTGTCTCCAGTGGCTGTTAGTTGGCTAGCTGGTAGCCGAACCAGAAACATAAGGCATCGTTCAGTGAGGCTGGAGACCTGACAAATGGAAAGGTGTTGAGAGATGCCGAGGAGACAGGCCCACGCTGAAGCTCTCTGCAGAAGCCATTTTGCCTCTGACAAATCCAGCACGCACTATTAATTGATTTGGGCCAGCCTTTGCCAAAAAAAACCTGCAAAGTGCTGGAGAGGCGCTTCTGAATGTGTCTGCTCTTCGCGCTCCCCCTCACTGAAGGCAGTGGCAAACGCCAGTTAATTCATTGTCTAAGTTCTGCTGTTGTGCCACCCGTCTGGATGGTGGCGAGCTGCCTTCAGCCAGCTCGCCGGAACAGGTGAACCACGCAGGCTTCCCACGTTGTTCATCAGCCGATTAATCTGTAATTGTATCCAGACAAAAATTAGCATCTGGTTCTTAAGGTAATGTGCACAGGTCTTAAGTTTAGTTTATAACTGCAAGTAATCAAAATGTGAAAATACGATATATAAACCCAATGGCTATAAACCCGTTTGAATGAAAATGTCAAAGCAGACATCTGCGCCTTAACCTGTTGTTTTAATTTTTAGTATTCCCAGGTCTTAAATTCATATTATGTTTTAAACCTGTTGAGTCACTGAAGAGAGAGCATCAGAGCTAGCCAAAAGTCTCAACGCTGGAAAGCACTAGATGATTAGACCCAAACCTTGCGCAACAGGCACCAACCGTGTAAAATACAGCTAGGGCCCAGTCTGACACTCACTGATGTCAATGGAAAACAATCAGTTTATCAGAAAACTACATTAACGTGTTGCATCCCATATCTGAGTATGCATTTACTTAAATTGTGTTCCTGAATGATAGACTTTGGTTTCTTTACTAAAGATTTAGGCAGCTGACTTGTAAAGGAATGGCTTTTTTTATCATTAATTATAAATTTTGGGAGGGGATCATTACAAAATTAGTCAATGTTACAGATACTAGCCAATAAATATTAAATGAACCTGAAGTTGTCTTCTGATATGATTTAATGTTAGCAATTAATTTTGCATTTTTAAAAAAGGGATGAAAGCAAGCATGAATAAGTTAATATAAAACATTACTGTTCAACCACACTTCAAGGTTAGTACTTCACTGTATGTAATATTCATAGTAAAAACCTTGCTGGTGTTCCATACTAATGAGTAGGTAAGGTTGAGCTTTTTTGTGTTTCCAGCAGGTTTTGTCTGTTCAGTGGTTTTACAGAGCCCATACACAAGCAAGCGGCAGTCAGGAGAACTGCTTTGCTTTCAGTGGAGCCCTTCTGTTTTACACCAACTGGGGATCTGTCCTGGAGTTATTTAAAGCAGCATCAGCAGACAGATAGTAAACTGTGCTTCTGAAAGTTAATTAAACAGTAGAAGTCATAACAAGTGGCTCTTTTGTCTCCCATGAAAGAGGAGGCAGCTGTATTGTTTCTGGCAGAGTGATTCTTTGTTGTACACATTTATTTATTGATGATTTGGAAGAGGCTCTTGCACTGGGTAATGATGCTAATATTGATGGAAGGAAATATTACAGTGGTAAACACATGGCAAGTCACAATTAGACACCTAGAAAGTAGAAACCACCGTGTAATTTTTACTAGTGATTTAAATAATAATCCTTTAGTATTTAAACCTATAATATTCTTAATTATGTCTAAACATTCAAGCCTGCCTCATTCAAAGAATAAAATCGTGTAGCAGATCCCTCCACATGTGCATCAGAGTAGTCCTGATTTGGGCAGACAGGTGTGGGGTTTTGATTAAAAATTACAGTTTTTGTTCTTTCCCTTCAGTTCCAGATTACCAAGAGCAGGATATCTTTCTATGGAGAAAGGAAACCGGTTTTGGATTTAGGATTCTAGGTGGAAATGAGCCCGGAGAACCTGTGAGTACATCTAGAAGTGGTCTTGTTTTAACTCCTGACATTTTCCAGAATCGCAGCAGTAGCATGTACAGATGTGCAGAACTGTGCCATGGTGTCTCTTAAAATAACGAGTGGGCTATGTATTTACATCCCACAGCTCCTCTTCACCCTCCCTCCAAAAAACAAACCGAAACTCCCATCATTGAAATGTTTGGCTTCCTCTGCCATTCCCTGTTTTTGTGATAGCCCAAATGAAAACACATAGGTCTGAAACTGCCTGGACACTGAGGAAAGGATGTCCTGGTCAGGATTGCGCATATTTTGATCTTAAAGTGTCAGGTTTTCTATCTGCTCAGTTCCCTCCTTGAATTCACTTAACTTCTTTACCATAAATCCAGTGCCCGTGGAAGATGTCAGACTAAAAACATGTGGTCTTTCAAGTGCTGCACAGGTCAAAGCTACACAGTGGTAGCATAAATTTCCACATATTTCCCTGCCAAAATTATTTTGCTCATTTGTGGAAAGCGAGGCCATGAATTCCTCTCCTGTTGGAGTAACTCCACAGAACTCAGAGAAGATAAACCTGAGTTAATGGACAGTCGAGTGGTACGGAGCTTGTAGACCCTAGAGGCAACTGAAAGGATAATTCAATCTCAGCCTCCCTGACAGGACCCTCAGTGCTTTTAACCATCTTCCTCTCTGGTCCCTGTCTGGTTGAACACATTTCCCAAGGCTGTCTGTCATTAGAGTGACTGGACTACCTAAAGAAACAAGATGTCAATTTATTACAGTTTCACAATGTAGCTAGATTTACATGGAGCTGCTTTCACAGGAGCAACTTTCCTGACCGGCAAACATTTGTCAACAATTTCCTTACTAAATCGGGTCTAACTACCAGTGCCCCTTGCTTCCAGCTGGCTGTTGAGCTAGTTCTCATTTATCACTATTTTTTTGTCT
Organism: Gorsachius magnificus; assembly: GCA_034008185.1. NCBI lineage: Eukaryota > Metazoa > Chordata > Aves > Pelecaniformes > Ardeidae > Gorsachius > Gorsachius magnificus. The sequence continues at coordinate 7,857,162 of CM067090.1, forward strand.
GTCTGTCTTTCCTTTCTCCTGTTTGTGCTAATCCATCAGATTTACATCGGTCACATTGTACCGCTGGGTGCTGCTGATGCTGATGGCCGCCTGAGATCGGGTGATGAACTGATCTGCGTGGATGGGACGCCCGTTGTCGGGAAATCACACCAGCTTGTCGTCCAGCTTATGCAACAGGCAGCCAAACAAGGTCACGTCAATCTGACCGTCAGGCGTAAAGTGGTTTACACAGGTAGGCTGCAGCGTCGCTCTGCAGGGGTAGATTTTCTTGCCAGACTCCTTCTGTTCAGCAAATGGTTTAAAGAACAAAAGCTCCTCCTTGTAATACTGGGAAAACTCAAGGGATGTGGTGTTATTCTTCCTCTTTTGGTTATTTTTAGTCCTTTTTGTTCTTGATCAAATAAGTTTCAAGTATTTTGTTTCCAGTCAAGACTCTCTCAATCTCAGTTGGCCTCTCCAGTCATCTCGAAGGTTTCTGATAAAACAGGGAACTGTTCGGTTGCAACATACCATTTTTTGGTGGACTCATGCAGCAACAGACACTGTGCCTGCCGCCTACCTGTGTCCTCTGTTTTCTTCCCAAAATAACCGTGCTGCCTGATAGCCACCTTTAAAGTGGGAGTGAGGGAAAAGAGGTTGAAGAGTCCACAGGGCAGAGAGCGAGCGAGGGCACCGGTGTGTGATGTCTCAGGCACCGGAGAAGCTTCAACCGAGGTTGTACCATGTACTCAACTAACTGCAGGATGCAAAACTGTAAGCATCATTGGTTCTGGTAGTGCAGGGTGTGCATGTTTGTTGTAACAGAGCAGCTTCTGTGTGCTGCCTTATGCTAGGTGTTGTGCACATGCTGCGCGAGCATTTGGTTTAAACGGGCAAAAAAGAAGCTGGCAGAAAGGCAGGAATGCAGAGAGGACTGACACTGCCTGGTGGCACCCAGATGAGTAACAAAAATGTCCTGATAGCAAAGAAAATGAAGCGTGTGGGATTTCTAAACGACACGAGACCTTATGCATAATATTGGAGAGTAACACTGGGGTGCTGCATCTTCTTGTGAGTCCCTTTAGGGAGCTCAAGTGTGGGATTCAGTTTTAGCTCACTTGTTCAAAAGAAAGGACATTGTATAGCTTTTCAAGTTTAGGCATCAGCAGAAAAATAGGCAGTGATGTACTTTAATCTTAAAGAGCATCAAAATAACATTCAGGTTGAAAATTAGGCCCATGGTGGAAGTTAGGACTAGGGTGGTACCTCTAAAATAGCTCCGTATTCTTATCCAGGGCTGAGCTCCTTCTGTACAATATTAAATAAATGTTCACTTCTTATTTCTTTCCTTCTTTGCACTGTGGATTAAATGCCTGACTCTCATTCCTTACAAAGAGCTGCCAATGTGAGAGAAGCTTTAGGAGATGAGCTTTGGGAGGAAGGGGAGGGGCAGCTGAATTTTGGTATTGTTTTTGTATGTAGATTTTCTGACCAGTTTTACAGCCTCCAGGCTGGAAATAACCATAAAAGATTTAGATTCATGAGAGAACTCGATAAAAACCCTTGATATTTCATACAGGGGCTTGTTACTCCAGACCGAGCTATTTCTGAATCATTTCAAGTATGGACACTTACTCTAGGATAAATTATTCAGGATCCCTTCTTTCACCTTATATTTGCAGGCTTTTGAATTCCGGCATAACTTTGTAGAGAAGCCTCTTCCTGAATTTTGGTCCCTTATTCCTCCTCTCATCTATATGCCAGTAGAAAAAGATTGTTCGCTTAAATGGGTACTCCCTGTCTTGAGATTCATACAGCAGAAAGTTTATATTCCTGTATTTTTAATATGTAGAATACTATATATTTAGTACATAGTTTGAGTATATAAACGTGGACAGGTGCTCCTTTCCAAGAATATTTGAATGTTCTTTTTCTTTGGATCATGGGTTCACAGATTTAGGTTTTGTTTGGCATCCATTTTCTTGCTGTTGCTTTTAAGATCTTCAACTAAATTCTGATTCACCAAGTTGGAGAAGTGACCTGATTAGCGGAGGCAGCCATTCAGTAGAGACTAGTACAATATGCTCTCTCAGCTGCGCAAATGGACTGTGGAGAACTGGCCGAGTAACAAGAAGTGGAAGCCATTGTGGGCCACAAGCTTTAACCTGAGGTTGGCTCAGGTGAAGAAAAGACTGTGCTGGGATGTAGGCAGGGGGGAACTCTCCTGATTTCCCAGCAGATGATGGCTTAGCTGCAATATGGTCCAGCACTTCAAGACAGACATGTTTGAGTTGGAGAGAGCCCAACTGGAGGGAGTCCAGAGGACCAGCAAGAATAAGGAGAGCTCTAGAAAACATGGTCTGCAAGGAAATATTGCACAAATTGGGATTGTTTAGCCTAAAGCAGAGAAGGGGGAGGAGGTGTTAAACTCCCCAAGACTATAAGAGGCTGCTGGAAAGAGGAAGGGAATAATATGTTCTCCATATGCCTGCTAGATAGAACTAGAAATAATAGCCTTATGTTGCAGCAGGGAAGATTTAAGTTAGATATTGCAACCAAAAGATTGCCTGGGGAGATATTTAACAGCAGATTAGACAAACATCTGTCAGGACCGACAGTAAGTATAGTTGGCCCTGACTCGAGCAGAGTGTGGACTAAGCAATTTATTTGAGATTTCTTCAAGCCTTGTGGTAGCCGATTAGATTTTAAACTAATACCACTTCCAACTTCAGTTGCTGTTAAACGCTTCTTTAATATTAATGTTAATAGTCTTTAATGATTTCCCCTTGACTGTACCAGACTCTACAGATGATAGTTCCTGGTTCTTCCATCCAGAAAAGCTTGGTTCATGAGTTGCTTTGCTTTAGTATGGGTGGTTGTTTTTACTTAAGACCACATTAATCAAAGGCAATTGGTGCTACCCAACTGATAGCACTGAGTTAAAAAATCCTCAGGTGTTGAGTGATGGGTATTTGATATTACTGTCTCTCCTCCTGGCTTGTGCACACATACACGGTTGCACATATATAACCGACCCGGGGATGTGATACCTAAAGGAGGCACCTCTGGACTAATGTAATCCAGGTTTAAAATGCCACAGAGCATCCAAGCGCACTGGTTTAACCATGCTGCTGCTGTAGTTCGGCAGCGAAAGGCTTTGGCTGCGCAACGATACACCAGAGAGGATGAGCATGTGTGGTCAGTGCCGTCACCAAACAGAGCTGGTGGCGGTGCCATCTGAAAGGAGACAGAGCCCTTGGTCCTGCTGGCCATGATTTATAGATTAAAACAGGTGATTTGCTTTATTTGTTTGCCTTTTTCTCAGTGGACGGCACTTTTCAAGCACTAGATGAAGTGGATGCACTAGATGAATCAAGCGCTAAAGCTCGCTCAGACAGTCTTTTTTTAACTCCCCAGTTCCCAAGGCAGAGAATGAAGTCCCGTCCCCAGCCTCTTCCCACCACAGCAGCAACCAGCCGGCCTCGCTGACGGAGGAGAAGCGAACGCCGCAGGGCAGCCAGAACTCCCTCAACACCGTCAGCTCAGGCAGCGGCAGCACCAGCGGCATTGGCAGCGGTGGCGGCGGGGGCAGCGGTGTCGTCAGCACTGTGGTCCAGCCCTACGACGTGGAAATCCGCCGCGGCGAGAACGAGGGGTTCGGCTTCGTCATCGTCTCGTCGGTGAGCAGGCCGGAGGCGGGGACGACGTTCGGTAAGTCTCGGGGATTTTTCAACGCGCCTCGGATGAGACGCAGATTTGAGCACTGCAGCGCAAGGGAGGCGAGTGGGGATCTGTTTAATTAGAAGTCATGAGCATGCCCTAATTAAGGTAATTAATAGCTTAATCGGAGGCCAAGCCTTGGTAGGTGTTTGCCTCCTGGGTTTTGTTCAGCACTGAGTCAAGAAAAGCAAAATGAGAAATCCCAATCTGAAGAGCAAAAATACCACCGGTGGCAATGCCTGATGCTCCCCGAAGCTTGGGCTCTCCCTGCTAGCTGGATGCCTTCCTGGGGTTTGCTCTCGGAAGAGCAGCCGGGGATCCCCCCCGTGATGCTGTTTGCCAGTGCAGAAAGGGAGCAGGTGGAGTGAAATATGTCTGCTGATAGTGGAATTGAGCCAGTTGATTTAAAAGCAGTAATGCTTAAACTGATTAACTTCTCTTTGGCAATCAGGGTTATTCTGATCCTCATTATGGAGTGAGCGTGCTGATAGCTGGAAAGTTTTAATTAATAGTGCATGCTGGTGAGACATGAAATGCAGAATACTGTTAAAAAAACAGAATAGCGGTTTGACCCATTCCACCTCTTCCCAAATCCATTTCTTCAGAGTAGGGGGAAGTGAAGTTCGTGCGATGCCACACTTAATATCCTGCCCTAATAGAAGTGCTCACGGTTTCTCTCCGGGGACAGTCCTTTCTGCTAGGCAGACGCTCATTTCCAGGTGTTGCTGCAAAAGAGGTGTGCATGAGCTGGTTCTGCAAGCATGCCCAGAGCAGCCTGCTCGAGAGCAGAAAGGTCGCTGCAGGGGGGAAACCAGTCAGAGATGCTATTTTCTTCCCTTTCTGTCTCCTCCAAAAGAGCCAGAGGCAGCATTCTCTTATACTTTGTAGGGGAAAAAGAAGGTGTTCTCTCCCTGTTAGCCTGTGGCACGTGGTAGGGGTGGAGGGGGAAAGGAAAGACAGAACGAGTGCCCTGGCCATCTTCACGCTTCCCCTCAGAGCAGGGTTGTGATTTGCAGACCAAATACATTGCAGTCCCCCTATACAGCTTGTTCCTGGGGCGCACAGGTGCATGTGGCAAGAAGTGGCCTTTCCCCCTTTTTTTCTAGGCTTTTTTCTCTGAAATTTCCTGCCATTGCCCATCAGCAGTGCCATTGCTAATAAATCAAGGGAGCATCAATACCTTTGCTGGTATTGATGTAGCACGGGCCATTTCTAACACTCTTCTGGGCAGTCATGGCAGCAGAGATTTCAAGGGGGAAAAATGTAGTATAGACCTGGTGCATTGAGTTCTGTCAGTTCTCAGGTGCTGGGCTACCTCGCACTGTCCTTGCTGCTGGAAACTGCTCTTCCAGAATAGGTATTTTGGTGCCAGAACACAACAGTGAAATGTAATATAGATTCAACTGAACTCAGTCTAAACTGGAGAGAGAGCTGTTATCTTCTGAAAGTATTTGCAAACATGTGTGTGAATAACTTTTAGTGTATGAAGACTATGCTCTAACTCTTTTCTGCAGAGAAACCTTGACCTGAGGTTGTAAAGAGTTGTGTTTGCTTTAGCCCAAGATACTCGCTAACTGGAAGTTTTCTGTGCAGGAGCTCCTCATGGAGATCTGTTGATCTGTGACTTGTTTTTCCTTTAATTTTTTCAAGTGTATTCAGCTTTTTCCTAATACTCTGCATGAGATGTGTTCCCTCTGCTGCGTGGCGCTTGCTTTGGACCTGCTCTGTAGTTTTTTGCTTTCATGAGTAGTATTTAGAGATGGGCCAAACTGGTTCTAAAACCCACCTTGGTCACTTTGGTGTGGGCTCTGTCATCCGTGTTCAGTGGACTGGGTAGGGTAGGAACTTATACCCTCAAAACAGCCTTCAAACTGGACGGGGCTTTGTATTACCAGAAAGAGAAACTTTCTAACATCATAGTAAAAGAAGAAAAAAAAAAAAATCCCCCCTACTGTTTCCAACTAATATTAACACTTTATGCCAGTTCTCATCGCATCTTTCCAACCTTGTTCTCTCACCTCACATTCCTTTTCTTAGCCTTTTCTTCTTTATGGTCTTTCTAGTGTTGTCATGTGTGCAGCAATGTGTATCTCTAAAACTACTAATCAAATAAAGACTACAGCATGGATGGAAAAGTGCATCTTGAGGGTGAATGTATTGTGGATGCAAAGTATGAGATGACCACTCTGTATACCTCATGGTTTTAATCATGTGCTATGTGCCCGGTGGCCTCTCGCCTGTGCAAAGAAGCTGTACAAAAGCCCGGGGGATTTCTCTGAGGGAAGTTGTGTAACCCTCGTGTCCCAATTCTGCATTTTATGGATGACCTTGTGGTTTTGGGACAAAAAATTGTATGAAACAGGAGGAGAATTTTGCATCCAAAACACATTCATCCTGAAATGCTCTCATTCTGTGTGCCAGACATCTCAATGGTTTTGTGTGTGGTTTTAGAGGTATTTGAATGAGGAGATCCTTATTCCTTCTTTGTTCCCGTTCCAATGCCATCTAAGATCATAAAAGGGGAAGGGTTAACAGAAGCTGAGATGGATGCCTGCACCAAACAGGTTACCTTTGTCAGTCTTGGCCCATCTGTAGTGGTCCTGTACCTTCCCTGGTAGTACCTTTATTCACAATGGAAGAAAACCACTTCATGTTGCTTCCCCATGCAGCGCTGATAGATTGGGTCTTCGTGGTAGAAAGAGAGTCGGATTCCCTCCTAGGCCTAGAACGATTTTATCTTTCTGAATTGAGAAAGAACAAAACATTGGCAGAAGCTTGAACAGCAGTTGACATAGTGAAAGACTAGAGAGGCTGACACTGGTGTAATCTCGGAGGAGGAAGGTTGTGTTTTCTACAGACAGTTTCAATTGTTCAAAAATAAAATCAGGATTTGGGTTATGATGGGGCTGCCAAGTGCAGTTGTAGTCTATAAAAATCTCACCATGTATTAACAAAAATCAAGGTGGGGGGAGTTTTGAGTGATTAACAAAATACTTTTTTTGTAAAAGAAATGAAGTATTGTGCACTCATACTAGTTGATTGCCAATGTTTTGAACACTGGCAGCAAAGCTATCCTATAATAACTTTTGCTTGATGCATTAATTAATTAACCCTTAACCTTCTCTTTCCCTTTTCAACCCTTTTTCTCCTTTTCCCCTTCACCATATTCCCACGTATGTAAACAATTAAAAACCAAAACCAAAACCAAACCAAAACAAAAACAACCCCCAAACCAATACAAAAGCGGGAAATGCATGTGTGGCCATGCCTCACAAAATAGGTCGGATAATTGAAGGGAGTCCCGCAGACCGCTGTGGCAAGCTGAAAGTAGGCGATCGGATCTTGGCTGTGAATGGGTGCTCCATCACCAACAAGTCACATTCAGACATCGTCAACCTCATTAAGGAAGCGGGAAACACCGTTACCCTGCGCATCATTCCAGGAGATGGTAAAGTATATGTTTCCTGCTGTCTTATCTGACCCTCTTGTTGATGTTGTTCCTGGGCTTTTTGCATCAGTTAGAACTGCAAAGTCATGGAGGACTCCATTTCCACTGCCACCCTGGGAATTAGCGGTGAGGGAGGTTGCGAGTCTTCCATAGCTTTATTTTTTGTTTCTTTCTATAGGAATGAGAGCTCTGTTTTTTAAACGGGGAGATGCTGATTTTACATTACAAAATAATCGTCCATTCTGTCATGTTCCTCCACGTTAAAGTGACCTTCTGTAAATTTGATGCACATCTCTGTACACTTTCATTTGATTCTTAGGTTAATAATGCAGCCTTAGAATATTTGGGAATCACTTGTTAATATGTGGGATTCCTGAAGCTTTGTATATACACAAGCAGGCTACAGAGTAAAGAGATCACGGAAAGGGATAAACACTTTGTCATGTTTTAAGCTGTTTGAAAAGAAGATTTGTTTTTATTCTGGGTAAGTTGCTTTTGGGAGCAAGCTTAGTATATTTTGAAATTACTTTGTTAAATGGCGATGGCTCTGGAGCTGCTGGGTGCTTGCAGCCCATCGTTGTAGGACCCTAGAGAGGATCTCACTGTTTCAGATCAGAGGGAACGTGCAGGATCCCTGGTAACATGCTGGCACTTGGTACTGACTTCAGGTCATTGAACTACTTAATAAAAACAAGGTTCTGTGTTCTATATCAGTTTCATTAAACTGATCCCTAGCTGTGATGCCAAATAGGAACAGAGCAGGAGTGTATGTAAAGTATCTGTAGCAGAACTAAAATCGCTGTGGTTCTAAATTCTAAGTATTTTGTTTGTTCATTGTCCTGTTCTGACATGGACGGGTTCATAATTAGAACTCGTTAGGCAGAAATCTTTTTACACGGCTCTCTTTTTAAGCTGAATCCACAGGTATAAGATTTGATGGCTCAGATACAGTGCTAATGAGCATTTCTTAGCATTGCACAGGACATTATTTGCATTCAGTTAAATATAGAGGAAGTGTGGTTAAGTGTGAAAGAAGTTGGCCAGGGCAGGTTTAGGTTGGACATTAGGAAAAATTTCTTCACAGAAAGGGTTGTCAGGCACTGGAACGCGCTGCCCAGGGAAAGAGTCAATTCCCCATCCCTCGAGGTATTTAAAAGCCAGGCAGACGAGGTGCTTAGGGACATGGTTTAGTGGTGGGATGGCAGGGTTAGGGTAATGGTTGGACTTGATGATCTTAAAGGTCTTTTCCAACCTAAACGATTCTATGATTCTATGAAAGGTTCAGAAAGCATGGCTGGGTCAAACCTGGTACCTATAAAGCAGAATGAAGAAGTTGCGTGATGTGATTTCCAGTGAGAAGCATGCGGTAGTTGCTAAGTCTCATACTTTCTAATCTGAAACGTGGATTTGGTTACCCCACAGAGCATGGTTATGCTATGTTTAGTTACAGGATAAAAATAGGCCCGGATGAGAAATGATCTGGTTATGCGTTATTTCTGGTTAGGATGATCTGTTTTGCGTAAAGGCTTTATTTTCCTACCATTTAGTAGCTACCAGGTCAAATGGTATATGATCCTTTGCTGCTTCCAGCAAATTGAGTGTTCATGAATAATAAAGTGGCTGTGAATCAGGCTAACATCTGAGCTGGCCGGCACACGCCAGTTTTGGAAGGTAAACTGGAAGAAGAACTCTTCATTTACCTGTATTTTGGTATCTGATCAAAATCAAGGAAAGTGAATCTTTGCATAAATAAATACATTGTTTTTAAGGCAAAAATACCTAAGAAATAAATAACTTTTGAATGGTTTAAGAATTGTTTAAGAAGAATATAGCCTCCTGACATGAATGCTCAGCCAGTCTTGTTCATGCAAACGTGTACCAAATACCATGTTATATTGCTTAGGTTAGAAGGGAAATCTGTACCTGTGACTGATATCGGGCATTCCTAGAGAAGGTGGAAAGCTGAATGTTAGGGAAGGAGTCAACTCTTATCTCCCATAGCAATTCAGGTTTCGAGTATTTTTATTTACTGTCCATTGGAAATTCCAAGTCAGATTGACAACTCTGCATAGAATCACCTGCATTTAATTTCCAAAAGCCGGTAAGACCAGATACTCTCAAAATTGCTGAGAGGTTTGCTCTAAAAAAATTAGATTTAGGAAATGAGTCTCAATGTTATTTTCTTTTTGCGGTCGTTGGGGTGCTGTTTTGGTAAATTTAAAGGGATGGGGAAGAATCGGAAGCCATGCTTCTCAGATAAACATGAAATTAAGGCTCATCACAAGACTCACAATAAACTCACCCTGCTAATCTCTTCTAACATTATTAAAAACACCAAGGGTTTTTGCTGTGTAGTAAGTCTTACGCCAACTCATTGCCATAGACCACTGCAGGAGTGCATTTGCATTGAAATTGCGATGTTTTACCATATTACCAGCTGATGCAAGGATACAGAGAGCTGAAAAATGATGAGCTTAGATTAGGCATTTAGGTGGTGTCTGAGTGTTCTAGGGCAGAACGGGGCAAGGAATCAATGAAATATTTAGGATTTAGAATGTACAATTGTAATTCTACTAGAGAGAATTTTTCCTGTATTTGTGTTCTGTTCCAGTTTTGCATGGTGGCTGGCATGCGTCCTGAACCAGTGTCTAAAAAACTGGCAAAATTATGCACAACTCCTGACTCATGGGATAGGGTGGGCTAAAGATAGACACGGTACAGTGGCGTGAAGATACATCTGTACCAAGATGTGTTGTTGCTCTACTTGGTATTCTTAGTGTGACCTACTAAAGGGTAGGAATCTTGCATTCTCTTTGAAGCCCATCTTCATCTGATCTCCAAATATTTGTGGAGGTTTTCAGAGGCTTTTGTTCTGGATGAATACAGAACACTGAGGGTGTGGGCATGCTAACTTGGGCACAGTGCTGCAGGCAAAGAAGCTGTGTGCTCTTGTTGCATGCAGCTGTTTAAATCGTTCTTCTTTTTCCCCTTTCCTTTTCCTTAGTTTCCTTGACATGTGCAGAAAGGAAAAACCTTCACCCCATCTAGATATCTCCACAATTAAAATAAATCTATGAAATAAAATAGGTTCCCAGGACCAAGTAGGCCCATGAGCACCACCTCTCCTTAATTCAGGCAAAACCCCTCATACTTCTGCAATTTTATATTACAACTGGACTCTGTTTAATAATGGCAGATTTCTCCATAATCAATAAAATGAATTACCGGATGCCTGCTTCTTAAGAGGCAAACAAGAGCAGGGTAGAAGACCTTGTAATTTTATGTTGGAGAGCCAGATGCTTCCACCTGTTTTTTGTTGCTGTTGTCTGATGGTGGCTTTTTTTTTGAGTGGGATTGGAACTAGAGAAATTCGGCAAAGAAACAAGGTGCATGACCTTAATTTTAGTCAGAATTTTAAAATTCTGGGTTAGCTCTGGTCTTATTGAAGTCTATGATAAAGCTCCAGAATGACAAGGGGAGCATTTTGCCATGCCGTGCCGTGAGGGTCACCTAGATAGTCCCTTTTCGGTTGTGCCCACAGCAACTTCCTTCCCAGTTTTGTGAAGCAGGAGAGAGGCCCTCTACTGGAAGCACCTCCTTCTGTGTGTGGAGAAATATGGCATTTGCACAGGCTGCTGTTGGGCTGAGAACCCTTTACCATAGCATAAACTGAGTTTTGAGGTTAATCCCCCTCTCTGTATCCTCTTGGTGAGCCCTTTTGTAAATGGTACCCAGAGCTGCTGATGCATTTGGTATAAGTGGTTCTACGTCCCTGCCTGCAGCTTTGCGTGCTGAGGCAGCAGTGGGTTGTATTTCAAAGATGGATTTCAGGAAGTTTGGGTTTTAGCCACATTCAATATCACCTTGTGAGGTATTAGATCTCAATCCTACTGAAGATTGCAGTTTCTGATGGAGGAAGCACTGATAATCTTATAATCCATGGAACAGTTATTGCTACTATAAAATTAATCCAGTCAACCTAACGTATTTGGAGACATTAATGATTGGAATTCATGTCGTTAGACAACAGACAAAACATTCCTCAACCCTTCCTCCACAAGTCAGTCTTTGTTCTGAATGTGTCTAACGGGCAGAGATGTTTCTAATCCAGATTTCCCAATTGTTTTGCTTTTTCTTTTTCCAATTGAGTGGCCTCTGGTTTTTCTTGAGATTAATGAGGGTGCTGATATATTTGGTTACTGGAAAAAAAAGCCTCATTTGTGTATTTATTATATAAATATACTATATATACTCTATAAATATATATAAATATTTGACTCTCTGCTCTATACTGTTTGTGGTGGGTCGCTGTGGCAGTTTCTGGTATACCCATTTTTTGCTAATTAACTTTTGCAGTGATGATTAAGCTAAATATGATGCCTTCACTAAAGCCTTGACTTTTTCAAGAGCATAGGGTACAGCAGCAGCAGTTATGTGACAATGTTTCCTAGTTGGTTAAGGGTGGTTAGAATTTTTTAGCTTACAAAGAAGAAAAACAGATTACACAGTCATTTGGTACATCTGATGACCAATACCAGAAAAAAGCTGAGCCATGAGGGGTATAGCATGTTAGGTTTTGTTGTGCAATTCAAAGGCCAATATTTCTCTGCAACTGAGGTGCTGTACAGTTTCACATGCATAATTACTATGATTTAGCTTAGTCTTTATTCTGTTAATTTTTGGATTTAAGAAATGTGAGCCAACCTCATGTTCTTTAAAAGCAACATAATGACGCTTTCCTGTTGAAATGCCTTTGTAAAACTTTTGTTTTATTAGTGAATAGCCAATGGTCTTCCCTCATAATGAAAAAAAATGTATTTTGCAGAATCCTCCAATGCTACTTTATTGACCAATGCAGAAAAAATTGCTACAATTACAACCACACATACTCCTCAGCAAATACCACAGGAGACCAGGTCAGATTGTTTTCCTTGAGGAGAGCATGTTGACATGCTCTCTTTTTGGTTACTTCTTGATCATCTTCACATCCCGTGAGCTGTGTTTTTCCTCTCTCCCTCTTTCGTTCATTACAGCAGGAACAACACCAAACCAAAGCAGGAACCCCAGTTTGATTTCAAACCACCCCAAGCAGCACAGGTAAGGAGTACCTTTCAAATTAGTGTTTACCACAGACTGTTGCTTCCAATCCGCTTGAGACCTATGTTCAAATATTTCCCTTGAAAATTCCTAGCGGGAAGCCGTTCTCCCTCAGTCTGCTGGCTGAAGAAAGAGGAATTTGCTGATTAGCTTCTTAATACGTGTCGCTGTTGTTTCAGCTGAGAAACATTTCCAACACATTCTCATCCAGGCTTTTAGGGAGAACACAGATAAAGAAAAAAAAAAAAGCTGACATTTTTACAACAGTAATAATTTGTGTGTTTGTCTATTGAATTGTATATTTTGAGGGGCCTCTCCAGAAAGTACTGTTGTGTGCAAATGATAAATTCAGCAGGCAGAAAAGAGGAAAACTTAATAAGGGGCAATAGCTGGAGTGTTCCAGCTTTCAAAGACTGCATCTTATTAGAGAGATTATCTATCTCACTGTTAACTTTCCTTGCCACTGGTCATCCCAGAAGTAACCTCTTCCATTAGGGACTTCAGAACATCCCTACGCTAAGAGCATTTGTGAAAAATAATGCACGTACTTCTGAGCTTCTTGCAAAGGAATAGCTGAGGTGGTAACAAAAACGAAAAGCCAGCACCATGGCATAGACTCATCCCAGGTACCATTAGACATTTAACTAAAGCCTGGCACTGGGAGTGAGGTTGTCCTAGCCTTCCTCTGCAGTTGGTGGAACACTAACCACCCCCCAGAAGTGCGCCTTTTTGCCCTGGGCACAGGAGGTGGTGTATAACAGAGGTGCCGAAAAATACATGGGACATGGCCGAGCCCATTCATCCAGACAGCCCTTTGCAGACCACCACCGGCACTCCAAATTGCAGGGTGGGATCTGAGGAAGCAAGAAATCCTAGTCTGTGTGTGAAAACGTGACTGATTTTCTTATTTTAATTATGAGTAACAAAAATAATAATATTTGTTCGTTGAATAATTGAAAAATGAGAGTAGAGCAGCATTTACCTTTCTATTCAATTGCATGTATGTTGTCTTCCCTCCAGCAGGACCAAGACTTTTACACTGTTGAGCTGGAAAGAGGAGCCAAAGGGTTTGGCTTTAGCCTGCGAGGTGGACGGGAGTATAATATGGATCTGTACGTGTTGCGGCTAGCTGAGGATGGTCCAGCTGAGAGATGTGGGAAGATGAGGGTATGCACAAACAGATTTAAAAAAACACGCTTCTTTGTAACAGGCTGACTTCCCTGCCTCTCTTCTGCAGGCACACCTTCTGCTGTGTCAGCTCAGAGGAAAAATAAATGTGAACTGAAAGGAGCAGTGGGTCCTATTTACTTCTGTCAATGGCTTCTGTCACCCTGTGTATATAGTCTATAGCGGAGTGCATGGATTGGAAGATTTCACCCCCTTGTTCCAACCCGGGTTTCCAAATTCTAATACATAATCTGACTTTTAAAGCCTAACAAAGATATGTATAGCAATGAAAATGTAATAGCCACTATCTTTGCCAGCTCCTTTAAAGCCGGAGCCGTGAGTAGAGAACTGGGGTGTCCCACCTGATCCTCTCCTCTGCTGGGGGGTGTAGTGGTGAGGGAGCATGTGTACTGACCCATGGTGTGCAAAATTACAGTGTAGTTTTTGATTAGTATTAACTGTTAACTTCCTATATCATCTAAATTATAGACATTATAACAAGGACATGTGTTATAAAACGCCTACAGAAAAATTAAATTGCCAAGTTTTATGTACTCCTTGCTCATTCCTTAGAGAACGCATGATAACTTTACAGCATGTGTCTTTTTCTTCTCCGGATATATCGCGTGAAGGGCATTTTCAAAATTCTTTTGCTAGGGGGAGATTTATAGGTCCAGAATTTTTGCTGATGAAAAAAAGATCAGTGCTGCCCTGTGGAAGCCGATGCTTTGACAAGCTCTTCCAAGCCCTGTTTAGCTATCCTGATAAATGATTATATTTACCAAAGCAGCTTTACTGGTTCATAGTAGGTATCTATATCCAAGCAAGAAACAGACCTGAAAAAGCTATTTGAACATCCCAGTTACAGCAGACTATAAAACAAACAACCACTTTGGTCAAAGACTTTACAAAAAATGAAAATAAAATAAAATAACACTAGTTCTAACACAGCTCTCTAGGGATTGGCAATACAGTAATGCAAGGTGGCTTTACAGAACAGTGATGAAGTATTTTGATATCTCAAGCTTTCCTTGTCACCTTCATGTCTCCCAGGATCCTGCATACTGGTTTTTGTGCCACTGGAAGGAGTTGGGCATGTTTAGCTTCACCTGGAGCGTAGTTGTTCTTCCACCTTTGCTGTGGCCGTTGTCCTGCAGCGTGCTGGTGGTGACCCTTATCAGGGCTTGTTTCTAATCTTAGACTCTTTTCTTTAATTACATTGACAGATCGGTGATGAAATCTTAGAGATCAACGGAGAAACTACCAAGAACATGAAGCACGCTCGGGCCATCGAACTGATTAAAAATGGTGGCCGCAGGGTCCGCCTGTTTCTGAAACGTGGAGATGGCTCTGTCCCAGAATATGGTGGGTCAAACTATGAAAACATTCCTTTCTTCCCTGGCATCACTCCATGAATGATTTGTCTCAAGATCTGAAGCAGGAATTCTTTTTTATTTTCCTTTCTCACCAGTGTCTTACCAACCTTTGCAACATATGGTTAATTGCCTCGCTTGTGCTGAATTTTCTACACATTTCATCCTTTGCTTGCTTCCATGGACTTGGGGCGCAGTGTAAGGCAAGATCATCATAACAGTATTTTTGGTGATCAGAGAGGAAAACAAAACAAAACAAACCTTATTATCTTGTCCAGCCAAACAAGGAATGTCATTGAACTGTGCCAAACTGTTTCTCAGCAGCTGAATTGTTGTTTCAAATAGGTCTCTACTTCTAATCAATGCAAAAACTGGGATCCTGAATTATTATTCTGAAGCAGTGAATTTTTTTTTTTTGTTAGGTTTTTCTCTTAGTTCCTGTCTGTATCCATAGACATGAATGCCGAGATGGCTTATGAGATTTTTGCCTTCCCTTAATATTTATGTAAATATTTATAAAGTTATTTAAGAAAAAGAAGAAGAAAAAAAAAGCTTTACTGCAAAAAAATATTGATTTGGCCTCCCGAGCCCTTTTCTGCCCCCTTAAACTGTCTGCTGGTTTCAACTAGTTAAAATTTGTAAGGTCTGAAAAGGTGGGGAGGTTATGAAAAGGTGCTGTCATGTCCGTTTTGGGGGAAACATTCAGTCCTCGTTTCTTACTAAGAATTGCATTAGATTTCCTTTTCTTCCCCCAGAGGTTGGATTGCTGGGTGGCTTAACGCAGCACACTTAATAATATTATAATTATGTCTTATTTATTTGAGATAATTGTCAAATATTGTGCCCTCGATGGAGGGCTACTCCCAACCAAAGGTCTTTGAGGTTTCTATAGAAACTGATGATTGAAGGGATGTCCTTTATACTTTTCTCCCCGTATTTGGGTTATTTCTGTGTCAGTAAGTTCTGTGTTTATCATTCACTTCATGTCCTAAAACCAGAAACAAAACCCTTCTGCACAATTTATGAACTAGATTTTCTTTTCATTTACTGTACCACGTTTGAGAGTTTCTGCTCACTCTGCTCATTATTTAACTTTAAATGACCAATTCAGAGTATAACCAACAAACAACTGAAGTGTTTAACAAAATGAAGGGAAGTTGTGGGTTTACACTTCTGTACTATAAATAGCACACCAGAAGGTTCAATGATGGCACTGAAATTCTGTAATGTTCTTTCTACTTTTGTCTTTTCCTATACTCCTTTGGATGTACAGTACTGTATCATATGCTAGACTGCATAAGTACCCTGTAAATTAAGTGCTTCACTTCTCAAAGCATATGTCTGTTGCACTGAGGATGGAAATCCACCACCCATTTTCTTTTGGCTAATGCTAAACCACTAAACGTTCATTCTCCAAGCAAGGATTTAATCTACAGGGGTTGCACTACTGTAAAGACTATCCTTGTAACATTTGGGACTCCTTCCTCTCTTCGTTCTGTTCGCTGCAGTCGCAAATGGTTCCTCTAATAATGTTAAGTTCCAATATTTTTCTGACTCAATTGGAACGTGCTTCTCTATGAGGCTGTATATTTTTGTAATGAGTTTTGTACTTATTTTTAATGTTGTGGTCTCTGGTGGACTTTATTTTTCGTCGTTGTTTGATTGTTAATGTTTTTTCTATGACATTCTGTGTCGCTGTTCCAGCTGTCTTTTAGAATGGATGCTCTCGTTGTCTGGGTTATTGAATCACCTCTTAGATGTCTCTTTATGTCACGATAATAACAACTGCTGTCTTTGCAGCCTTATATTTGGGTGAAGCCTAGACAATCTGACTGGAAAAATAAACTTTCTTTATTCTAAGATAAAATATGAAGATTTTTCTTTCTTTCATCTTTGTTATAGGGAATCTAAATTTTCTACTTTTCTCTTTCTCTTTCTCTTACTTTTCTTGGTGCTGGGCTCTTCCTTCCTCAGCGATGATACCTCCTAATATCGCTGCATGTATGAGAAATGACAAGCTCGGGGAGTCTTGCTTCTACCTTATGGGCCATAATCAAACTACGGTTTGTAGCTAAAATCAATATTAGGTGTTTTTGTGCTGTGGCCTAATTCCCTCACATTGCTTTCCGCTTCGCTATATTTTATATGTACAGCAATTCATTCCGAGCACCCTGCGTCCCCCGAATTGTAAGTACACCACAGGAAACGTTTAAACCTCGCTTGTACCTTGTGCGATAGCCAGGTTGCCGCAAGCCACGTGCTTACAGCTACGGAAAAGCGGTGTGGTCCCCAGCTGCTGCCTGAAAGTGCTAATAAGCAAAAATGCACACACGTGAGTCGCAACACGGGGTTCACCTGGAAATCACAAAAATCAAGGCCCATGCACACACCAACCTTCCCAAGCTAAGGAATGGGAGTGCCATCAAGTGGGAGACGCTTTGCGTGATGGCAGGAGGAATGAGCATGTAGAGTGTTTGGCAGGGGGGAGGGAAGACAAAAAGGAGAAAAACAGAAAAAAAAAAAAAATCTGTCCCCACAAGTGTTCGTGCGGGTTTTCAGCCGTTGCCATCAGGACAGCCGACCTCGAGGTGGGCGTCTCGGTGCGAGCGGTGGGAAGCCTGCAAGACGCGCAGCTCTCGCCAGCCGAGCTGCCGTGCAGGAGTGGCTTTAAAAAAGAAAACAATAAGCAAATAAAAGTAACGCTCGCATTAAGCCAGCGCAGCTACTTTAATGTTTCCCGTGTCTATAATGAATCATTCATAAACATCCGTTACAAATGACGTGAGTAATTGTAGCTTAGCTGCAGCGCGGGGCTGGTTTTTAGTTTTAGGGTTGTAGTTTTTTCCTTCTGCTTTGCAGTTTGTCTCGCAGAGGTAGCTCAGCTGTATTTTACCTGAAATACTGCATTAACACTAATGAACTGGAGATTGGGTTTTAATCAAAGCCATCCTACATATTACAATATCTTCCCATTGCTTTGATATGAAAAAATCATAACTTCTGTCATCGTTGTTCGAATCATTGTGGCAAAACCAAAATCTACCCTAGGACTTTTCATAACATGGTAGAACTAAGCGAGATTAAGTAATGTCTTAAAGGAAATGGAAATTGCATGATTACAGTCTAATTCTCATACCTTAAAAATGTTATTTTACAAGGTGAAAACTTAATAATCAATTCTATTTTCTGTACATTTTCTGCTATTTGAAACAAGGCCTCCCACACCTGGAAGGCCGTTCTTTCAAAAGACTTAAAAGAAAAATATAATTTCCTAAAGGCCCTCCTTATTGGAAACTGTTAAAAAAAATCAGCCAGCAACCTGAACGACAATATTTTTTTTTCCCCCACTGGAAAGAAAGTAGTGTAACTGAAATATTATGAATTGGGCTTGGGGACAATGTAAAATGCCCCATGACAAGAAGAGCATAAAGATGATATCGGCTTGGACCAAAACACAGCTAACGAACAGAGCAGCACCAGTACTAACCTGTAACTCTCGTTGTTCGCAGTTAAATTAACAAAAGCTTTGGTTAGCCTTCGCTGACTGCTTTAACAGTTATTTGTTTTTGTCACTAATGAAGTCTGAAGAGTGATAAGTGGTGTCACGGCACTGCGGAAGGCATCGGTACCAAACGCTTTGCTGTTATTTTCTTTCAGACCCCAGCAGTGACAGGAACAGTCCCGCCACAGGTTCACAAAATGTATCGGAAATGAAACCCGTGCCATCTGACCGACGGCAGCACCCATCATCGGAGTCCAGTTATCCACCAGACCTTCACAAATCATCACAACATGGGGACAAGCGGACTTACGTTAGAGACCTAAAAGGCAGCAGAGAGTTTAGCAGACATCCCAATGAACACCACACTTGGAATGGGACTTCTAAAACCAACGACCACGTGCCAGGCAGGAGGACGGAGAGGTCGCCGGAGAGGAGGCACGAGAGGCAGCCGGAGAGGGCAGTGGTGAACGGGCAGAAGAGGAGGTCTCCCGAAAAACGGAGGGAAGGGACAAGGAGCGCTGACAACACTTTGGAGAGGTGGGAGCGACATGAGAGGAGGAGAGACCTCTCCCCGGAGAGGCGCAGAGAGCGGTCGCCCAGCCGCCGCCGGCGGTCACTGGAGAGACTGACGGAGCCAAGGAGGTCACCCGACCGGAGAAGAGAGAGCTCCCTCGACCGGCGGGCCAAGTCATCCGACCGGCGGAGGGAGAGGTCACCCGATAGACGGCTCAGGGAGGAGCGAGTCGGCCACCGGGAGAGGGAAGATCCCGGCTGGAAGCACGAGCCGAGCCGCCGGCACCTGCCCGAGCAGCGCAGGCGGCCGTACAAGGAGTGCAGCACTGACCTCAGCATCGGGGCTCCTCCGGGTCCCCGTCGCCTTCCCCACGCCACAGGAGCGGAGGAGAGAGTGCGGGAGCTGAAACCCACCTGGCTTTCGCAGGCGAGGAGACGTCCGGCACCTGCTGGTCCTACAAACCTTTTATGCAGATGAAATCGTATAACAAACAAACAAACAAGTGTTGTGCCTGATGTATAATATTAAAGAAAGTATTTTTCAGTGTATTCTTTTTTTTTAATTACTTGCCAAATGTTGGTCCTAAAGGATTATGAAATTTTGTTTCTACATTCTTTGTAGATTTCTTAAGAATAATTCCTTTATTGGGCTACTTTCCCCCCTCCCCACTATAGTAAATGGGGGTAGCCAGTAATATAATATAGGCAAAGGATTTTATGACCAAGTTTGAATAATTTGATCCAGACTGTTCTCTAGTGACTCACTGCTACACTGTATGTAGAAAATTTTTTAAGGGTTGGGGGTGGGGAAGGAAGAAAATGGTTCATCTCAGTAGGAATGGAGCGCTCCTGCTGAAGGAATTAAAAGAGACAAATGTTCCTAAAATTGCAAGAACTGTTTGAAGAGACTACTGTTTCAATGAAGGATATTTATAATAATAATAATAAATAATAAAATAAAATAAAAAAAAAATGCAAACCCACACAGCACAAGATGATTTGCGATAAGGAATTTCTAGTTTGTTCCATGAACGGTTTATACTTTCAGGCCCCCTCTACACGGATGCGCAGAGGCAGAAAGACTGGTAACCACCATGCCTGTGTCACACACTAACGTAGACTGTTGATCTCTCATTAGCCTCAGCAACATTTAACGATATTTCATTAAGGCAGCCGCCGCAGCCCTACTCATCTTCTAGATGTATATGGACAGCAACCCGAGCATGCATGGTATTGTTTGTCTGCTTTGAAGAAAGGGAAGGAAGGGATCAGGATCCCGGGACAAGGCACAATGCGGTGGGAGCAAAGTCCTCCCTCTCAGAGTAGGTGTATTCCTTCTGCTCAGGCAAAACCAGTGGGCTTTTCTTATTTTGGCAAATTCCAAAAGGTCTCTCTTCTTCTCGCTCTGTATTTAAGTTTTTTATTTTATTGGTTCATCCCTAACTGAGACAAAAGGAGTGCACTTGCTGGGGAAAACAAAAAAAAAAAAGAGAAAAAAAAAAGATGTATCAAAGGAAAAACACAGGCAAAAAGAGGCAATCAGTGGGACAAACCTGGTTGTAGAAGCCTATCCATACTGGTTATATGCCGTAGATTTGAATCTAAGAACAGCAGCAGAAGGGAAACCTGCAAGTTTCGAAGTTGTATTTTTAAATTTGCAAGTTGTGTGGTAAGTCTGCTGTAGTATTGGTATAAGATTTTCATGGATTACTGCCTAGCTGAGCCAAAATGTTTGCCGTTACTGTTGGACCACTGAAGTAAACTGCTGCTTTTTACAGTGCATTGGTGTGTACATGTATACTGTTCCACATTTCCCATATGAACACAAAAACATTGCAAGTCTATCACTGTTGTTGCCATGGTACTGTAAAAACAAAACCAAGAAAGAAGATGGCCGATCATTGTGTGTACAGTTGAAATTGTAATTAATAGAGCCTGTTGGAAAAAACCACAAAACTGTTGCCTTTTTCTTGTATAAAAGAGGATTTATGACAAAATTTAGCTGTGAGGAATGTGATTAAGTGTTTATATTTCTGAAAATGGAACAAATTGATTCAGGGGATATATTTTAATGTAAACTGAATCAGGTATGTAAAGCTGTTTTAAAATGGGAGACTATATAAGTAATTCTAAAGCTTTTGTTGGTTTGAATATAATTTCTTTTCTCATGGTGGGCCTGCTTATGTATTATTAAGCACTTGTATGCAGTCTATGTTCTTCAATCATCATTTCTTGCAACGTGCTATAGGCATAACGCTCTTTTCTGTGTTGATGAAAAGCAGTATGTGGGCCAATCTTTTTTATAAAACACTATGCATATATAAATACTACATTGTTCATAGCTTTATTTGACTGATTGGGTTTATACATAACACTAGTATGAGCAGACGTGGACTTACCCAGTACGAGCTTCTTTCCTTGGAACAGACACTATGTATATGATGTAGCAACAAAGAAGGAGAAAGTCTGTGAATGCTATTTTTATTATCAAATAAAGTTTTCCATACAAAGCATACATATGAGTGTAGTGATAAGATAAAGGAGGAGCCACACCTTAACGTTACTTTCTCATCCCTCTCTAAATTAGTAAATTGTAGGTTACAGTCTCCAAGGGCCATCCATTAAATATGTATTAATCATCCATTAAATATATATTAATCATTTGGCAAGCCTTAAAGCACAGGTTCCCTGTTTTCCAAGATAAAATTTTCTTCCCCGGCATAATCAGAAGCTAAGGGTTTAGGCAAGGCAGGGTTTGTTACTACGTCTGGGGGTTGTATCACCGGTCCTTCATAACATATCAATGTGTGCAACGGTGTAAAATCAAGACAAGGCAGCAACTACTCCATTGCTGTTGTTGGTGACATATATATATAGGTATGTATATGTGTGTATGCATACACATGCATACGTATCACCAAGACTGTGTCTCCCATCTGTTAGTTCTTGAAGTGTGTAAAGGCTGTTAACTTAAGGATTGCAGAACTGTTTACTTTAAATAGATTTTTTTTAAAAAAATAACTTTTAAACATTGTGTAGTTTATCAGGCCCCACTCACGTTTTCCCCGTACTTCAGGTAACCTGCTGGGATTCCAGGCAGCTTGCGAGTCGGCGGCGAATGGTTTGTATTTCCAATCACAGTATCTGCGGAGGGATTTGTCCGATGCAGCCTGAGTCTTTAGGATTATGGTTGGGTCACTGCGAAAGTGTTTGGATACTTTAGGTTTGCATCTTGCATCCTTTATGATGTTCAGTGCCTTTTTATTCTGAAATTGCATTGTAATGGTATACATTGTTTCCGAATTTGTATCTTCTGCTGTTTCTACTGTTTGTCATCTCCTTGTTCATGTTATAGCATGGTTTAAATGATCTTGGAGAGCGAATTAGGTGAGTGTCAAGCTTTTGAATGGTGTCTTTGAGGTGTTGAGTCTCAAACTAAAGAAGATATTACATAGTTAATGCTGAAATTACATTTTACAGAAACAATTAATTGAAAAAACCCTGCAAGTTGACAAAAAAAAAGTTACTCAACATGCCTTGTTAGTGGTGGCATCCTTTCTACTACTTCCAAACCCACTGAGAGTTGGAGCCCTGCTCTAAAGCATGAGCATTGTAGCTCCATATTCCATGGTGCTGCCTTATTCACTTTAATTAATTCCAGCCTTACTTCTGACCATAAAGTATTTTTCAAAACTTCTAAAAATGAAAAACCTTTTTTTAGATTGTAATTTGGCTCATGTTTTGTCAAACAATGTTCTACAACTATGAAGCTGCCAAAAAGATGGATTAGAGTATGGTTCTGATGAAGAACTGAAAAGTTAATAAAGTGGTAAGTGAAAAAGCTCGACAAATTGATATTGTCAGGTTTTAGTTTTGGTTTGGTTTGAGTTTTACATCTTTTGTTATCAGTGTTACATGGTCAGGATGTTGTGCCACCAGTGTGCTCAGTGCTGTTGTTTGTGTAAGCGTTGATTAATACCTAATAGTGAAGGGGTTTGACGGCAGAGGGGCTGTTCAGCCAACATGGAAAATTAGGTGGTTTTTCATCTTTCTGGTTAGAGTTGCAAGTAACTTCTAGGTTAGCTGAGCTGTGTTTGCTGCCTTTATACGCTTTCACTCAATTCACTCCCTCTTGAATATTCATTCCTTGGTATTGGAGCCAGTGTTTTATTTAATAGTGATCTCGTGTTAAACCCATCTGCTGTACTATGCTTGTTTTATCACCGGAGTAGTAATTATAGATACTGTTCTCCTCCTCACTTTGATACCTTTTGTTACAACAGGCTTTCAGCTCTGTCTCTTGGCTGACTGTTCTGCTGAAGAACGTTATAAATGGCTCATAATATGTTCAGTTTATTTGGCTCTCATAAATAGTACGAGGAGAAGATGTCATTTATGACCCACTGCTGCCATCTGTAAATGTGTGCCTGTTAGGCCTTTGGGATTGTATTTTCTTAAGATTTATTTTTAAAAAAGGAAGAGTAGGAACTAAAAAAAGTATCCCAATTTACTTAGCAGTTGTTGTAAATCGCGTGAGTCTTGACACGATGCCAGTTTCTGTTTTGGATGCGATGCTAATCCATCAGCCTTGCTTCCTGGGTATATAATGAAGAGGCAGTAAAGTGTCATAGCAATGGAAAATTGTGGGGTTTCGGGACAGAGAGGAGTATAAAATATTGCTTCCACAAGGGCAGCTGCTTAATGCACGTAGAAATTCAATGGTTGGGATTGACCATGATAGAGCAATCTGCCTCACAAACATGAACTTCAGGTCAGAGATTGCTTTTCAGGATTTAAGACATTTGTATTTCTTTTTCCTTACTGCCTTGATTGCCATGAACTCGCAGCAGAGTAGCGTTGTACCTGTGCAACACACTGGGAAAAACTTGGCTTCGCTTTTCAGGACATCCTCTTCTCTTCCAGATTCCTGTAAGAGGCCTTCAAACCACATCTTCAGATGAACTCTTGGCAATCAACATACAGGTTGCTGTGATCTGAAATTTACCCTTTAAAACGCTCTTATAAATAATAAATGGCCATCAAAGTTTTAAAATGCAGTCATTGCTTTGGGCACAGAATTTCTAAAATATTTAAAATCTCTGTTTCTTGAGATTTCCAGGGCCTGGGAGAGGAAGAGACAGCACACATGCTCCTTCCCATGTGGGATTTTGCTAACGGCAGGGTTGTTTCTAAACCGAACTAACAAATTGTATCAAAATGTAGGAAGTTGTCTGCAGAATTGTGTGCAAATTCTCAATGAAGTGCCCATAAGTGGCAAAGGCCCTGAGCAGATCCTATCAACCAGGGTATAAATGCCATTGAAATCAAGTGAGGTTTATGCACAAATTCAGGCTCAGGCAGTATTTACCCCCTTACTTCAGCAGAGTTTAGTACCCAAACAACATTCTGTATCTGGGCCTAGAGGCACCAAGAGATGAGCTCTGGCAAATCATTGGGAAGTGATGCATGCCTCGGCCCTTCCACTTCAAAGTCAAACATCTCTGCAAAAAACCATTTCAGTGATAATATGGGCTAAACCGATGTGCCCGTCACTGAAGCAGCAGAGATGAACACCCACCATCTGTGTTGCTGACTGGACAGGTGAGGAGGCTCTGTTATCCTCAGCAAATCTTCTTTGGCAGCATGTGAATTGAAACTCCTCAGTTTCAGAGAGTAGTCTGAGCCTCAAGATGTTGAGGTTGAGATGGAGGCAGTTTCATCTCTTCAAGGCATCTCATTAGCTTTAATTGTGCAGCAGGTAGTTTCTTAAAAGAGAACTTTTGAGGAAGTTTGCTGCAGCAGGAGGGAGAGAAGAGCAGAAAATGGTCTGTGGAGAAATACTTAAGGTGAGCATTTACTGTGGTTATACTCAAGCAAATCCAAATTGCTGGCATCGTGCCTCATCCAAGGTTATTTGGTGCATTCCTAAGCTGATGTGACTTCGGTACTGACTGTAGGAGAGAGTCAGGTTTGTACAGAACGGGAATTCTACCTTGCTTATGTGGCTTTTGTAGACCAGGCTTTATCTCCACCCCTGTGTCATCTATGAACAGTCTTAAATGTCTTCCTTCTTTACTTTGCACTTGTCAGAAAATTCAGTCTTTGGATTTTCTGCCTGTCGTTAGAGGACGGAGCTTGTGCGACATTACCTTGCACCTGCCTTTAGCTAAGAACATATGTATGGATGTATCTGTGCCAGAGCTTATCTGCAGTAATTTGTTGAGTCAGGAAAACTGGATGGCGAGGCTGTCCCTCCAAGCCTGGTGACTCCCATAAGTATGAATGAGATTCATTGAATTAGCTGTGTTGATTCTTTCTAAGGATAGTCAGAAACAGGAATGTCTGGGGGAGGAAGTTGGCTGAGGCTCATTCCATATGTGCTAGAGAAAATATTGATTGGATGTGGAAGCAACTTGGAGAGTTGCTTGAGGACTCGGGCTTTTGTTCCACATAAATGAGCAGGTTTTTTCTCATTGTTTCTCAGTAAGATTCTTCTGGATCCTGTTTTTGCTTCTGAGACTCCAGTTTGCTTTGGGGACCCACAGGCAACTTCTTTCCTCTCTGTTTGATCCAACAATTGTTGCCACTGCTTTGAAGTGTCGAGTCTGTTGGCAAAGGCTTTGCCTTTGTAACCTTTGAACGGTGGTTGTGTAACGCAGGGCTCGCTTCCAAGAACACGAGGCAGTTTCTCTGCTGTACAGTACAGCACCAGGCATGGCCAGCATGTCCCGCTCCTACTCCTCAGTGGAAACAGGAGTCCCAACCACAGGCATGGAGAGCTGAGCAGAAGGCACCCTCAGACAAAGCCAAGCATCACTCTCCGAAGGTACACCAAAGTACCATGCCTGATGGGTTTCCAGATGTGACATAAAAACTAAAAGAAGTTGTAAAATTTGTGTGTCTGACTCACAGTACTGAATTCATTATTCTGTGCAATGATTTACTGAATGGTTAGAAGATGTTTAAAGATCCCAGTGCATATTATTTGCATGGTATTAATAACAGTGACAGAAAGAAAAGACCATAAAAAAATACACAGCATATGTTTTCTTGTCATGCTTTCCTATAGTTTTATTGAGGATATATCAGACATCTGTTTCCTTCTCCAGTCCCTTCTCTCGTTGAAAGGATAACTTGATGGGACAGGTGTTTTTAGACAAAATGCTGGGGATATCAACAAGAGATCTTCTTGCTGGAATCTCCGGGAAAATGTCTAAACCAGTTCTTCAGTGGTCCTTGGAAAGTATCATTTTATACAAGCGCTACTTGGTGTCGCTTAATATACATTTGCTACCCTGAGAAAGGTCCAATTCTTAAAAAAAGAAATTACTAACTGCACCTTCCTGACATGCATGGCACACGTTGGTCCAAACAGTTTCTTTTTTTTAACTCTGACCAATTAACAGGATTGAAAATTGATCACGTTAAACCACGACACTACCACTGAATTTCCTTGTGCTTTTGGGACAGCTTGGTCTGGAAGTCTTCAGCTTAATTGTGCAATAACTGTGCAAAAATATGCAAACTATAAACAGCTCTGAAGTGCTTAACATGACAACACACACACAATTTTGATCATCTAGAGCTTGTGTCGGGAGTTTGGAACAAGCCTGCGTGAGGGACCCCATGTCTTGCAGGGCGCATTGCTGTCCTGTTGGCTGGTACCTTCCAGCTGCTGCCTGTGAGGCCGGAGCATCTGGGGCTCGGAGGCAGCTGGGCTGCCTTTATCCCAGCACTCAGTGGCTTGAACTGGTGGGCACACAGCTCTGCATTGCTCCCAAGTGCCTGCATGCATCTCCAGGGCATCCCAGAGCCAGAAGGGGGTTTTCCTCCATGAAGATCTCCAAGTTAAGGAGGACTGCTTCTTTATGCCGAGACCAGAGCGATGAACACTGCCATCCTCTGTGACGCTGCATCAACTCAAATATTTTATACTGAAATTCTGCCTATCTTAGAGATTAATCTCTGTATGTAACTAATATTAATATTTATGTTGATTGCTTCTGCTATTGCATCGCTTCAGCATATTGCAAAAATTCATATCCCTCTGCTTACTAAAGATTTCATTCATCATCGTGACTCTTCTTATTCCAATTATGATTTAATAAAGATAGATCCTTTTTCTAACACAGCTTCATGGCATTTCCAAATTATTTATCCTTTCTGACTGACGTGTTTTACAGCCATGAAGTCTCATGATTTTTGCAGCAGAATTTCTTCTATAAAAAGGATGCACTCTAATTCAGCCAAAAATAGACACACACAGTGCCTTCAGGTTTAGATGTGCTTTACTCCCTGCTTCATTGTGAAAAATGATCCGTAAGGATAGCTGTTCAGCGGGAAAAGTCAAGTGAATTTCATAGTGAGGTACTGAGTAAAAGAGACAAGTAGAATGTTGTTGTGAGCCTCATTAGAAAGTGTATGTATGCTTGTTTGCACTTCTGTCCAAAATGAGGTTTGGGTTTCAGTGTCTTTTTATATGTATGTTTTTTTCTGCTTGGTGTTGTTCAGTTTGCCATCATAGAATGTTTTGGGTTGGAAGGGACCCCTAAAGGTCATCTAGTCCAACCCCCCTGCAGGGAGCAGGGACACCGCTAACCAGACCAGGTTGCTCAGAGCCCCGTCCAACGTGGTCCTGAATGTTTCCAGGGATGGGGCCTCCACCACCTCTCTGGGCAACCTGTTCCAGTGTTTCACCACCCTCATTGTAAAGAATTTCTTCCTTATATCTAGTCCAAACCAAATGCCTCATGATTTACATCACTGTCTGGCTGTGTCTCTTTTGATAAAGTGGCATACAGCTGATTCCTTTATTTTCAGCATGCTCTTTGTCTTTATCATCTTTTACTGCAAACCATAGCAATTCATTCTTTCTCAGTCTCTGGTTCCTACAAAGTCTTGTACTAAAGGCAGGATGTTGTCAGATTTGGAGCTTCATTTATCAGAACAGAATTGCATCAACAGTTTCGCAGCAAAAATGGGAAAGTTGGGAAAACAGTGAAAAGCTGAACCAGCAGATCAGGCTGTTAGCAAAAACTGATTTTCCAATTTTGTGCAAAACAGAGCAACTTTTGTTTGTGTGGAGTCCTGCCAAACCCACATTAATTGTATTTAATTTGATTGCGTGGAGCCCAGATGAAAATGCTTTTCAAATAATAAGTTGACTGTAATCATAGAGATCCTGATTCAGAAAAAAACCTTGCTAAGGAAAGCATAGAAGCATGTGCCTGGGTTCTCTTGAAGCTGAGGGATGTAATCATTTAATTAAGAGCCTTTCTGAGCAAGGTCAGGAATGTTCATAGGAGTCGTAACAAACAGCATTGTCTCAACCTATGCCAGAAATAACACCACTTGCGGTCTACTGTTTAATGGTTTTCATGGGTTCCTGTCCTTGGCTTTTTTTCTTAACCACTCCGACAAGGTTCTCCACGTCTGAGAATTGTTCCCCATGTGCTATCAAGTGGCGGTGCCCCTTGTGCAGTAGGGGTGCATTCAAAACCTGGTTGTATCTTCATGTCTCGTTACTGTCCTCTTCCTTCCCAGGAAGTTCCTCTTCATGATGTTTTCCCACATTTCTCCATCTGCTCTGCAGTGCTCACGTTCTCCAGGATGGAAACTGGCTCTGCACTGGGGATATTAATTCATCTAGGTGTGTTGGATGAGAAGAGCACCTCTTCTCTCTTGTGATGGCTGGTAGGAAATATTTAGGGGGGTTCTGTTTCTTTTTGCCACAGGTTCTTATGGCCCCTATGCTGGGCAATATTCCCCATCTTGCCATGGTATTTCACAGCTCAACCTCAGATGTGTACTCAGACTCACAGGACACATTTACATCTTGGGCATCACCAAACCCTGGCTGAGGGATCTCAGTACTAACCAAAGGATGCAGACCAGAACGCTGAGCCGCATGTACCCTTGGTAAAGCCCTCTGCACTGCTGGTGAGCACAGTTTTGTGTTGATTTCTTAAGGTGCCAAAAACCAGGTATACCGAACTGTGCAGGTGATTAAAAAAAGAGTGTTTCCATAGCAATGAAGTAGTTATGTGCTACACAAATGATCTAGAGTTATTAAAGAATCAGAAAGAGAAGCAGAACTTTGAGTATTTTCTATGGTGGAAGTGAACCAGAAATGTTAAGGGAAAGGCAGATGTGGAAACAAAGATAAAGCCAAGTGCACAAAAATCCATTTTCTTAAAACAAACAAACAAACAAAGCCCTGTCAGAATGATAGTCAGGGTAGCATTTAGCTCTCAATGACTAAGTTAAGAACAAAAAGACTGCAAAAATTAAGCAAAATGGAAAGGTAAACAGCTGAAGAGAGATTTCTGCTCAAAAGATGGCAAAAAGTTTTTCAAATTTTTCTTACATTTTGTCAAAATGTTAACCTTTGAAAAATTCCATCTTCCTATAAGCTTTGACAAAAAACCCCAACCAACGAACTGAAAAAAACCCTTAAAGACCGAATGCCACAAGCTCCCCCGCCAAATAGCCCACCCTTCAAATGTTGCCTTGTCTTTCCTCTCTTGGTACACCCATAAGAAGACCTGTCAGTGGAAATGTTTCAATGTAATATGAATATTAAAGGTAAAGGAGCAGAAAAGTACCTCAGAAATAGAGAAAACAAAAACCTTGGACTGCTTTTCCCCGCACATTCTCATTTTCTTTCTTTGCATATTTAGCAGGGTTAAAACTAGGTCAGGTCCTGCCCGCCATGTGCTGGAGCTGCAGCTGTGACATTAGCCTGGAGCTGCCTCTGGCTGCTGTCAGTTTTCAGGACTGGTATGAGCTATCTGGTGGAGTCGGAGAGCCTGATCTGCCTCTTGTGTAAGAGACCGTGATGTAAATCGGCTTGACTCTGCAGAGGCAGCGAAGGCAGGCGTGGCGCGGGATGGAGAAAGCACGGGCCAAGTACCTGTGGCCACTGCGAGAATCAGAGGGAGACGGATCTTGAAGGCATCACCAGGAAGGACCAGAAAGGTCTTTTGTATGAGCAATATTCACCCTTCGGGGCAGGAGGCCTGGACTGCAGCAAGGTTCATGACTTTGGACAAGGGAGGGTTTCACGCTCCCCTGCCAGAGAGGCAGCGAAAGGCTTTCTTATGGGCATGTACAGGGGTGGCGGGGGCAAGATCACAGAATCACAGAATGGCAAGTGTTGGAAGGGACCTCGGGGGATCATCTAGTCCAACCCCCCTGCTAAAGCAGGTTCACCCAGAGCATGCTTCATCCAGGCAGGCTTTGAATATTTCCAGAGAAGGAGATTCTACAACCCCCCTGGGCAGCCTGTGCCAGGGCTCTGGGACTCTCAAAGTAAAGAAGTTTTTCCTCAATTCAACTGAAACCTCTTATGTTTCAGTTTGTACCCATTGCCCCTTGTCCTGTCGCTGGACACTACAGAGAAGAGTCTGGCTCCATCCTCGTGACATCCACCCTTAAGAATTTGTATGTGTTGATGAGATCCCCACTCAGTCTTCTCTTCTTCAGGCTGAACAAGCCCAGCTCCCTCAGCCTTTCCTCATAGGGGAGATGCTCCAGTCCCTTTATCATCCTTGTTGCTCTCCTCTGAACTCTTTCTAGGAGTTCCTCATCTTTCTTGAACTGGGGAGCCCAGAACTGGACACAGTGCTCCAGGTGGGGTCTCACCAGGGCAGAGTAGAGGGGGAGGATCACCTCCCTCGCCCTGCTGGCCACACTCAATGCACCCCAGGATGCCATTGGCCTTCTTGGCAACAAGGGCACCCTGCTGGCTCATGGTCAGCTTGTCATCCACAGGACTCCCAGGTCCCTCTCAGCAGAGCAGGTAGGAACCCTTGTGCCTGGTTAAGTACAAGCCTGCTTGTGCAAATAGAGCCAACAGCCTGTCAGCCACTTCAGCTACCCTTACTGAAGAGAAAACAGAGCAGATATTCCTCCCCGCCTGAAATAACGTGCACAGCAGCACACAGCTGCCTGCCACCATTTGGTGACCTTTTTGCCTGAGCAAGAACATTTCTGGCAGAGGACCAAACCCTGATCAGGGTGCTCGCTGCCAGTGCGTTAGCATTAGAGGAGATGGAACACTTTGTGCTAAAGAGGCAGCAATGCCTCGTGGAGGTCTGGCTCCCAGCAGTCAGGCTGGGGGGGGCCCCGGCAAGGGTTGGCCTCAGGGCGTTCCCCAAGGTGGAGGCAGCCCAGGTTCAGTGGGACCTGTGAGAGGTTCTGAAGGGGCGGGGGGGGGAGAAGACAGGATCAGCCTGGCTGCTGGGAGCAGTCCCTGTGTCATTTGCCACTCCTTGGTTTCTGATCATGCCATCATACTGGTCTGTCTCACTGCCAGCATCCCCTCATGGAAAACTGCCCTGTGTCACCACGGTGTGTGGCATGTTACTCCCTGTACACAGTTACAGCTTTTTTCATGCTACAACAGAGTTTAAAGGACAGACCAAAGTCCAGTAACTAAAGTTCCCTGGGTTTCTGAGATGAGCCCATCTTTACAGAGAAGTATAAATCCTGACTGCTGACACTGCAGCAATGTATTAGCCCTGACAAATGGACCTTTAACAAATGAGGGTCAATATTGACAAGGTGAGAGATTGATTGCCTTTTATATTATTCAGAAAGAGAAAATAAGTCAATGGGACTGGAACAGGCTGCCCAGGGGGGTTGTGGAGTCTCCTTCTCTGGAGATATTCAAAGCTCCCCTGGATGAAGTCCTGTGTAACATGCTCTAGGAGAACCTGCTTTAGCAGGGGAGGTTGGACTGGATGATC
This sequence comes from Gorsachius magnificus, assembly GCA_034008185.1. Classification (NCBI taxonomy): domain Eukaryota; kingdom Metazoa; phylum Chordata; class Aves; order Pelecaniformes; family Ardeidae; genus Gorsachius; species Gorsachius magnificus. Next base: position 7,888,710 of record CM067090.1, read on the forward strand.
TCCTGAGGTCCCTTCCAACCCTTGCCGTTCTGTGGTTCTGTGGGAAGGGTGGCCATTCCCCAGAAAGCCTCTGAGAAACTCCCCAAAATAGTGCACCCCGTAACGCCTGCTTACTGTAAGGAAAGCTTGCAGGGCATGCAGATGTTGGGTCCCAGGCTAGTGAGAACGTGCCTGCTCTTTTTTTGATGGGGTATTCTTTTTTTATTTTGCCCTTTCTCTAATAATTAATAAATGAGATTGTGTTTTCAGAAGGCACCTCACCCCAGACATGTCCATCAGGAGGTTGGGGTGGGACAAGTGGCACCAAAATGAGGTGGTTGTATTCACTGTCTGGAGAATTTTCTTGTTCACATTTATTGTGTTAAGTTCTGATCTCAAGGACCTCAAATTAACTAGTGCGAAGACTCCCGTTTATTTTTATTCCTATCACCCAGGGCAAACTGGTGGACTTCTAGAATATCTTGACAATAGTAGGATGTGGGGAGGAGGAGGAGGCGGCAGTAACGTGGGAAGCGAGCGATCCAAGTGTCTCCCTTGGTTTTGACCGAGTTGAGCGGTGAAATGAAGGCAGTACATTGGCCAATACTGTTGTGTAAAGGATGCAAGATGCATCTGTCATGCTTCACAGGCTGCAGAAGCTGTTATCCTTTGTGAAAGGCAGGATATTTCACTAGGAATATTTGAACCATCCCTGATCTGCTGGAGGTTGTTGAAATGGGCTCTCGGGCTTAGTATCTGATCAGCCCAGCTGTGCTGAGCGGGGTATCTTGCTACCCCCCTGGGTACAGAAGGGACTTTGACTCTGCAGAGTCCCTCCGAGTAACATACACCGTGTCAGGGAGAATCCACTGGCTCCAGCCACGCAGCATGTACATTTTCAGGGGCAATTGGGGCAGAGCAAGGGTGCTGGTGCTGGTGGCATTGACCTGCAGAACGGATGGTGAAGCTGCCACAGCTCTCCAAATCTGGGCCCTGCAGAGCAGCCAGCACCGAGCTGAGCAGGAGCTCTTACAGACCTCCCTGTTGAGAGCCAAGCAACAGCCATCCAGAAGCTGAGGATGCAAAGCTCAGTGCCCTCCCACCCAGCTGCAATGCGTGGTTCAACTCAGGGCTAATGAGGCGGCTGGCACGGAGGCTGGAGGAGAGCTGCTCATCCGCTACGTTTTGTACAAGGGCAGATGTATTCGGCATCAATAGAGGCGACAGTCCTGAGCAGACTCTTGCTTCCGAATGCGCTCGTTGCTCTCTTAGAAACTAGACACCTGCAGTATATTTTGTATGCATACACACACACGTATGCAGTCCCTGGTTCTGCCCCCCCCCCCCCCCCCCCAGGATTTCCTGCATGCGAAACATGGCCAAACACTGATGGGCTTTTTTCCCACCATTGAACAAGTGAATCTAATGGGTTCCTTCAGTCAAGATTTGAATCCATCAGATCACCTGCCCTTACCTAAATGCAGTCTGCTCTCCTGTGTGCTCCTGGCTCTTGGCAGCCTTTCACTGTAGCCGCAAGCAGCAGCTCTGAACTGTGGGGTGCCCTTCCCACCTTGACAGTCTCTTCTGATAATGCCTGGTTGTCAGATAAGTACCTGGTGGCTTAGAGGTGAAGGGGAAGATGGCTTTTCTAAACTGCTTGACTCCTTTGGGTGAGGGCGTTTTTTCCCAGGAGATGCATCACTTGTGGCAGTTCAGCCTTTGAAGAGGATTTCTCAGGCTGGGGTTTGGACATGGGAAGCCAGTGTCAAGCTGAGAAGGAGATCCTCATCCACTGGGTGTAGAGAAGGGGAAGGCAGATGGGCTGACAAAACCACCAGTGAGGTCAGTGTGCAGCAAGACTTTATCTGTCCCTGTCACGTGTGCTGGTGGCCAACACGATACACCCCCACTGCAGTCCTGTTGGGCCTGGGGATGGGAGCATTGGAGGATGCTACAGGCAGCTGTGAATGACAGGGACCCATCCTCACAGAAGAAAAGAGGCTTCCAAAAGCACAAGGAACCTCTGACCCTTTTGGACCTGACCTGCAGACCATGTCTCTGGGGTGGGGAGGGCCAAATCCACCGTTGCGTTGGGTGTGGGGAGTAGTGTGTTGGACACTCCCAGGAACATTATAATTGAAATTCTCTATCAAGCACCCGCGTGTTTGTCTTGGAGAGCTTGAAAGAGTTATGAATCTGCCAAGTGCATATCAGGCTGAGGTGGAGAGCACAAGAACAATCATCATCGCTGTGGCAGGCAATATATTATGGCTGGTTTGCCGGGTTGAAAAGCGAATGCGATTCATCTTTGTGTTTGCTTTAGCGAGGAATAAGAGACTGTTTTGCTTGCTCAGGTGTTTTGAGTCTTTTAACTCTGCCTTTGTCTTGCCGGGTTGGAGAATTAGCTTCTAAGTGTTTGTGCATTCCTCCTTCTCAAACTGGAGGTTATTTGTGTGTTTGTTCAGAATGAAGCAGGTCTGCTGTGTGTGATATTACTTCACGCTCTCCTTGATTGCTTTGCTGCTGCTGCAGTTTTGGAGGGGAAGTGGCACAAAGAAGCTGAAGTAGCATTTCTCTTTGAGAGGAACGAGGCGCAGAAGTGTGCTGTTTATTTAAGAAGCCGTTGCCATGTTTGTTGAAGCAATGTTGGTTTTTATAGGCCTGTTCTGTTTTAAGAGAGGAGGATAAAAAGAAAGCATTCCAGTCCAGGTTAAAGGACTCACAGGCAAGAAAGTGACCTGAAAGGGAGACAAATAGACACAAACAGTGGCATTCAGAAAATCATATGGTGGCAAAAATTTTGGCTTTGCTTCTTGAGTAAGATGTCTTCTTGCTAACAGAATCACAGAATGGCAAGGGTTGATCTGTTTCTGGAACAGAATTAGTTTGCATCTGGCCTGCTCAGAGCTGGGGCACGGAGCATAAGTCTGTCAGTCCTCATCCATGCAGTCATGCCCTTGGTGTGACATTAATGCCAAATGTGCAGCTGGTAATAATTTTTTTGGAGAGAACTATTGAGTTTGATGCTGACATAGTAGGGTTTTTGTAGGATATCTCCAGACTTTGTTCCTGAAGGGAAAAGAAACCATTCCGTAATAATTCACCATCCAATTTGCCTAGCAATGCCACAAAATATTCCCTCCAGTTGACCTGCATGAGTACTGGATGGGTAGAGGGCTTTATTTTGTGTTTCTTAATTCACTGGGAATAATTCATCGGCTAACAGCTGTGCTTGTGAAATGACGAGGTGCATCCCTCAAACAAGCCCTGACAATCCACTCAGCACCCAATTTGGCTCTGCTGCATCTGTGCACTTGTAGTCGCTCTGTTATGCAACCTCCGTGCCTCTACCCGCAGTCTGTTGACATTCATTTATTCATTTGATTTCAGCTTCGCATGTGGCAACCGCTGTCATTTCCATATTACGAAAGGAGGCTGGGAACATGTTGACACAAGGCTTGGGCTCGTGTCTATGCTCAGAGAGCAGATGGGGAAAGCTCTGTACTCATCAAGGAAAAGAGGGTATTCAAGGACATCTTCCCTTTGGGTGGAGGCTCTTTTGGGAGAGATGATCAGAAGTGGGACTTCCGTTCCATGAAAGAGGTTGGAATAAACATTTTGTCCTATTTTTGCAGAACAAAACTCCGATTTACATGAGTGGGATGAGGCAAGAACATTGCAACGTTCAATAGAAACAACCCAAATGCTCTGATACTTCTGAAACAAGAATGAGCCTGAAAGGGCAAGCAAGAAGTAAATCTTCCTGCTCAAGATGCTCCAGAGGGCCTGGGATTCAGTCTCCCTCGGTGAGGGCTAAAATAAACAGTGGAGCTTTTGAACATGGCACTCCCAGCTCTGCAAGACAGCTCACAGAGTCCTCACAAAAGGCAGATCCTCCAGCCTCTCTCCCCTGCAGCTTGGTGCCTAGAAATGCCCCTTGTGGTGTGAGACACGGACAGCTGGCAGTAAGCACACAAAAAAGCTTTAGGAGTGATTTTTGGACTAAATGGTTTCCTGTTTGCCCAGGGCTGTGGGAAAATGGACTGGATAGTTCTTACTTAATTTCTCACTGTACTCATCTGTCTAGCTAATGCTCTTCTTTTCAGTCTACATCACCTACATTTGCCTCCCTCATTCCCAATTCAATCTATCAGCTTGACACAAGAAATGTGGTGTGGGTACATTTCTCATCTGTATTACAGTACAAAAGCTGCCCTTTGATTTCTACCATTTGGAGAGGCGAGAAAAGGTGGACAAGCCCTCTGCAAAAAGGTGAGACCAGCAGGTGCCCTTTCATTTTCTGGGGCTGTCTGCTTGTTCTGGAGGAAGATGGATCTTGGCTGAGAGACAAAACCACAAAACACCTATTGAATAATCTTCTACAGGTGACAAAGGCTGCAACGGTAAGGGAAAAGAGAAGCTTGACTGGAGGCAAAATGCAGGTCACCTGGAAACACTGACTTTAGCCTTCGCACATCTTCATTTGACCTCCTGTCACAAACAAGCCAAAGCTCTGAAAGGACCTGCTTTATCTCTCCACAGATAGGAAACCTGCCTCCCCGTAATTTTTATCTGAAGTAGTTATGCTGTAAAAATGCGATGACTGCCTCTGCAGCACTTGCCTGCTTCTATAATGGGATAATTGCAGATAAAGGTAATGTGTTTTTAATTTCATATCATTATTAGGTTGCTGGTAGGTAAAGGTATAGGAGGTGGTTTAATAAAGCAATTTGAAATTTTCCATAGCGAGCTGTTGGAAGGACACATCAGCCATGAGTGAACAGCACAGACTTAATCGATATTTGCGGAATTGCTAGAGACTAGCTTAGGAGGAGAGGTAAAATGTGAATGCCTGTCCTTAGCTTTGGTGCGCTGACAAATGCTCAGGGCTAGGGCTCAGCCTGGGAGGCAGTGGTTCTGCTTCTGCTGTTGAAGCAAGACCCAGGAGCTGTGACTTAGAGACCCTTGTTTCTGAAGGCAAGTAACTCTTGTGCCACCATAAAGTGAGACCAAAATTATGCCCTTGCTTCCTGCTCTGGAAAGGTGTGGATGAGAGTTTTTCTTCTTTGAGCACCTGTGGGTGTTGGGTGCAGCTGAACCCCCTGTTGATATCTCTGGGCTGACTAAGGACCAAATCAAACACCCAGCAAGCTTGGGCTTTGATATTCCCTTCCACCAATGGAGGAAAATTCCTTTTTCTTAATCTGTTGTGCCTCATTTTCATATAAAAGATCAGCTACTCTGTTCCTGCCCTCTGCCTGCGACCGTCATGGCTGGTGAAGAGTAGCCTGGTTGCGGCTGGTGCCCCTCTGTGGGGCGAGTAGCCTCATCAGGAGAATAACAGGAGCTGTTCCCACACAGGGAGACACTGCATTAAGAAACTGGCTTTTAGTCCTCTATTCAGTGTGTTTTGTCCACAGCGCTTTCTTCACACAAAAGGATTTTTCCCAGCACTGAAAGCACGAGCATTTCTCTATTATTAAATTTCTGTTTCACTCCCCTCACTTGGAAAGGAGGGGATGCAGAACAATGCTGGTTCTCCAGCTCCCTGACATCTCTTTGATTTCCCATATTGTCCAAAAACTCCGTCATCTCAGTCAATAGCATACTTATCCCTTCAGCCATGCAGGGAGCATCAGCTCGCTCGTTAGCCTTGAGATACTCAATTCTTTATGCCGTTTTTTCTTTCTGTTTTTATATCTGGCCTACAGCCATATTCTTCACCTTATGGAAATTTTACCTGGTGTGCTCAGGTCTTAGTGGAAATACATGCTGTTTGCCAAACAGCCTTTTCAGCTGCTTTCTTTCAATTCATTGCTGCTTAGAATTCAGCCCCTGACTTTCATACCAGGTAGGACTGCAGTAGCCGAATCCTGCCAGATTCATGTGTTAAAGCACTGTATCCTGTGTACGTGGAAATAACTTTAACAGCCCTGAATACGAAGGCAGTACAGATTCTTCTGCCTAGAATGGGGTTTTGACTCTGATTAAACTCTTAAAGATAGCGTTATTATCATATTTCTTATGAATGGTTGGGTAAGAACAAATTATTTTTGACTAATATTAGTAAAGAAAGAAGTTCCTTTATTTATGTTTATGCTTTGTGGCTGAAATATATGATAACAAATTCTATCTGTCCATTTAATTAATGCTCACAGCGCAGCAAAGAGGACTGCCCAGCAATGGAGAGTATGACATTTGACTCGGCAAATTGAAAAGTCACGATAAAAGGCGATTCATGTTATTTAAAAATGCAATTACCATTTGGCACAAGGCAGGTTTGGGTCTTCTCTGATTGCCAAGGAGATGGGGGCTACATGTAAAAGGCACTTGATGCTGCTGGTGCTGGGTGAACTGTAAATGTTTTATGACTTCTCTCACCTTAGAAAAAGTGCAGTGCCAACCTGTCACGGGAGCACACTTAATTGCTCTTTGACAACATTTTCATTGTTGCCTGAATATGCACCGCAGCCCTGCCTGTCACCCCCACCCCTGCCCTCCAAGCTCCTGACATTAAAAGCTATTTATGGATGAGCTTGTTTTGACTAATTTTGAATCCACTTGAACATTACGGGTTTGAAAGTTCAACACTGAGGTAACCGAGTTTGCGTCCTTAGGGAAAGCAGGATGCTGGCAGAAGGGCAAGGAATTCCAATGGGAAAAATGGTGGAAGACAGGGAAAGGTGGTGAGGAGAGACATCAAGACCCAGCTGGTAGTGGGAAAGGATCAGGGGCAGAGCAGAGAATGGAAAATTAAATACAGTATGTGTGTGTGGGCATGTATTTGGCTCGTTCCTGAAGCTGTGCTTAGCAGTGGGTTTTCTTCTTGCCTGAAAAGTGACTTAGTTACGGAAATGAAACCTGTTTTGCAAGGAAAAATACCATGGGATGTACATGGAATGGGCTGAAAAAGCCAATGAACTTGATCCTATGTTCCAGACCATGGAAACGTAGGTTTTTGACTTTTTAAAGAAATCATCCCCTCTCTCCCCACCTTTTGCCCTCCGCTCTCCCAGCTCAGGCAGACGGGAGAATGGGATTAGTGCAGAAACACAGCTCTGATGGATGTGGGGAAGGCAGTTTTCGACCTGAGGGAACTGAAAAATAGCATCAGACACATGTTGGACTATGTAAGGTCAGGTGCTGCATAAGACCGAGCCGATGGCTGACACATGCCGAGAGACTGCCTGCTGCTGCAAAGCTCTGCCCTGCGACAGGGCTCGTATGATCAGGCAGAGGCAGCTTGGGAGAAGTTAAGATTGCATGAAGCAATCTCCCATTGCTCCCAGCATCTCTTCCAGAATGTGAACTCCCTTTCATCACCATTCAGAAGTATTAATAGCGGCTCCACTCATTGCATCACATCTGGATGGCTGACAGCCTATAATAGAGGTCAGAAAGAATTGTATTTCTTGGTCTCCACTTCACTGGTCAGGAACTGGCTGGTGTAGATGAGGCATGCTTACAAGATTATAATGGTAATTTGTAAGCCTTTGCTCAAAGCACTGCAACTGAATCTGTTGTACAAGTGAAGCTGATGGCTGAAACCCAAGTCTTTGATAAATCACTTTATTGCTGACCTAATGAGTTCTTCATGACAAGAAGATCTCTGCAGCGGCTCATTCAACAAGCTATTTTCTGTACCGGTGGTCAGGACTGAAGAAATGGTTGCACACAGAACAACTAGGAGGTGTGCCACTTTGCAGAGATTAATTGGAAACTCGATTGGTCTCACTGTCAAACACCAGATGTTCTCCCTTTTGTAAAAAGAAAAAAAATAAATAATAACAAATATGTCCAGACAGTGGCTTAATTTAGATTTACTTCATTAGCTGCTAACGTTACTGCATTCCACCCTATTCAAATAATTGGTAAGATTAATGTCTTTTCTTCCTGAGAGACTCATTCTCTCTTTCATTTAATCCTAAAAACTTGATTTAAGGGGGAAAAAATCTCTGAACCTGTTTTCCTTCTTGCCTCCTTGTGGAGGAGGGTGTATGGGGGAAGGTCTGGATCCATGTGGCTCATGGATAGGGAAGTGATGCTACCACTGCCAGCCCCGTGGGCCTTCTCAGCCCATCACCCCATGCAGAAGAGAGCTCTCCTACAAGCAGAGCTGAAGGTGAGGGACCATCACAGCCCAGAGTGATGCTGCCAGGGCTCCCTGGTCCCCGCTCAGCATGGGGCTGTGAGTCTGCAGTGGCACATCAGGAGTTAAACCAAAATATTCTCCGTGTTGTGCTTTTAACTACCTAGGTCTTGAAGCACTTGGCAAAAGGGGCTGGTGTCTTTTCTCCCTAATTAGAGAAGGGAGAACTGAGGTGGGCAGCCAAGATGGCCCTTTAGCTGCCGTCTGTGTCCTGTTACTCTAGCGTGCCTTTTCTCCAGAGGTCCCTGCAGCCTGGGAGCCCATTCTCCTGCACTGAGGCCCCCTTTAAGACTTTTGTGTAATGACCGGATGGAACTATTTGAGGTCTTTAAAAAATAGTATCTTAGATGACTAATTATCATGAGGTGAGTAATAGCTAATGCTTCTGGGCAGAGCTGTACCTATAATACCCAGTCGTCACTATATTTGCTAAAAATGAGGGGGGAAAAAGAGATAAATTTTGCCTGAGCTGGAACTTTTTTCAGGTCAAGTCTCTTCTTATTTCACTGTTAATCTTGAAGTATTACATAAAGTTTGGGGCTGCGAAACTTCTGCAAGATTGGATCTGAGATAATTAAAATGAAACCCTTTCTCTCCAGAGACTCCATGTCGATCTGGGCAGCACAGAGCCATCTCATGGGACCCTCCCAAGGAGACATCTCGCCACGTTGGCTGCCATGTGCATGGTGCGGCGGTGCCTTGCTGTCCCTCCCTGGGTGAAGATGCAAAGGGCTCCCCTGAAATCCCTGCAAAGCCCCAGCAGGCTCTGCTTAAACAGAAGGTGGAAAGCACAAAGCACGTGATTTTGCACTGACACCAGCCCTCTACAATGAAATTAAAAGCCGTTGTTTGAGGTGAGTGCCGGGGGGTGTCTGAAGCATCGAGGATGAATTGCCCAGCAGCTGTGGGGACACTTTTTTTTGCCAATTTGTATCGTATCTGCCACGCTCCTGGCCTGGATTGCTCACCCCACAGTCTCCCCCAAAAATGGACATTTCATTAGCTTTTTCTGCCTCTTTGGGCCATGTTTTTGTGTCTCATTTTCCTTTTCTTCCTCCAGGAAGCTTCCTCCTTTTTTTTTTTTTAATGGCAAAAATCAGGCTGTCCGAATTCACGTCAACAGAGGTGAATTTGATTCACTTATTTATTTTACTTTCTTTCTGGGCTGACTTTTTGTTTGGTTCCTTTGCTTTCCATTTAACCCTTTGCTAACTTAAGCAGTGGTAATCAGTGCTTGACACCTACTTGTCCCTAGTTGTATATTGGCATCTGGTTGTAGGAGCAATATATTTGTTGTAATAGCTAGGAGAAGAGAGATGTGTGACATTTGGGGGGTGCGTGTATGATGAAAATTAGGCAACCAATTTCAATTCCCTATTGAAAATCGCGACGTGCGTTATCTGCTCTCTCATCATGCCTGTGCAGAGCTATCAACAGCTGTGATATCACAGCTGTCAGCTCATACAACCTTGCGACTTATGATTAACAGGATTTCCTCTTCAGTTATTAAAGTAATAACAAGAGCTACTCTGTGGAAAGCCACAGAATCTGCAGCAATTGAATGTACTGTTTCCCTGAGATACATCCCAGTTTATTTTGTGGCAAACAGCATTAAGCACCACACTTCTAATACCTGCAGTCAGCTGGAGCTTTACGGGCTGCGTCTCACCAAAGGGGAGCTGAGTGAGCTCCCTTGATTTCATTGCAGACTTATGCTGAGACTTTGGCTCCAGTTTATAGCTATTCAATGTTTTGTCTCTGGTGGGACCTGGAGTCCTCCAGGGCTCTGAGGTGGACGTGCTGGGACTTTCCTGTAAACTGAATACACTAAGGACATCAAAGGGGCTTTGAATTATTAAACTGGCCTAGCACTGGACGTCTAGAACATACAGTAAATAAGACAACTTTTGAAAAGGATAAACTAAGATCTGATGAATAAATAAAAGGGTTCAGAAGCCAACTGCTCCCTAACCTTATATATCCTCAGCAGGACAGCCTTTGCCCTTGTGTTAGCCTTTGCCTACCACCTTCCTGGGAGCTTCAGCAAGCTCCATGTGGATCCCTCTGGGTCCCTGATGCACCATCCTTCCCACTGTGCTCTGTGGTAAGGGCTGGCACCAGCTCCCCACAGCTTCCGGGGCTTCCCTGATCCTGCATGCCACATCCCAGCCCTTCACCTGGTCCTGCCATGCTGCCTGCAGCTCCCTGGCTTGGCTGTGGCACCTCCTGGACCGCTGCCACCCGGAACCGGCTGGGTGCTGGCAGGCAGCACCCACCTTCTCCCAAGGCATCACCTGGGGTAAGGCAGATGTCACAGATCTTCTTTTTAAGAGGGCAATGGATCCCAATGTAAGCAATGGGATTATTCCTGAAAGCCCTAAATTTGGCACTTGGTGTTTAACTAGTCAGAAAATCGTATTTCCTTGCATGCATTGAAATCGCTCGTGGCAGTAGTCGTTACCAAGAGCACTTCTACCTTCTAACTTTATAGAGAAGATCAACCAGTATAGAATAACAACCGAGAAAGTCAACCAATTCTTTTGAGGCCATTCTTCGGTGTAAACTCCAAACCAACCCATCATTTTTTAGCCAGGAACTTGATAACATGATGGAGGTCTGTGTCACAGCTATGTGTTAGAGTCCCCAAATGTGGTGGTTCCTCTTCTTATTCCAGTGGGCTTGTCTGATCATCAGCAATTCCTTTTTCTTCTCTTTGTTATCTGGAAAATGAAATTACTACTCTGCCTTGTCTAGCAAGATGCCAGGTGAGCTCGGTCAGAATCTGCCGGAGCCAGCTGGACCTACTGTAAATGATAAAGCAAAACTTAAATTTGACATTTTGTGGTCCAGCTCCTGTCTAGCTGTCTGTCTGTTCATCAGTGTGCCTGTGTGTATTTGTCTGTCTGTCTATCTTGTCCCATAGCCAACAACTGCACATGTATATAAGAAATTACATTTCGGTCCTGATTCACAGTATTATTTAGTGCCTCATAAATCCCTCTGCAATTCTGGACATTTCATCTTTTTTGCTGGTATTTTTGGTGTAAAGCTGACAAATAAGCAGTGAAATCTTTCATTCACTGGCTGCTGTAATTAACTAGCTATAAGAAGAGGTGGCGAAGTTATTTATATTTTTCAGAGAGAATAATTCTTTTCTCTCCTTCCACATGGCAGAAAAAATGCTCTGGTAATGTAGGAGCTTAGAATTTCCTTTGAAAGTGCCTCTAGTTGACTTATGAGACAAATGAATGCAGTTCACTGGCATTAAAAGAATGTTTTATAACCCTTCTATACAATGAAAAGGATGTGTGAGGTGTAAATATTCTGGAGTAAAAATTGCATCATTAAAATTTGTGAAAGAAATAACTAAGGAAAATGATGTTACAAGCGATTTCTTGCCTGACCTGGGGCTTTGCAGTTCATCAGCCAGCCAGCTTAGTGGTCCTCTCCTGCTTTCTACTTCCAGCTTATTTTGGGCCAACACGTCTCAGTGAATGGCTGTGCACTGCGGCTTCCAAGATTAACACTGAATGGGGTATTTCCACTGAAGCTGTACTTATTTAAGCACCAAGGTCAGAATTCTTCAATAACTGAGGAGGCACTTCAGGGACCTCAAGGTCCCCGTGCTAATGTCAGGCTGGCAGATCCTCTTGGAAATCAAGGAACTCATATCCACACACTGTTCAGGAAACCTTTCTTCATCTTTATAAGGGAGAATTGCCTGCTGATTTGACTCCTTGCATGTTAGGTGTTCTGTGGACCTCATATACACACTTTTTTCTTTTTTTTAAGAACTACTTTTCCATTAAGAATGAAGTGAACATTTCCCACAAATGTTTTGTCTTTCGTCCCTTTTCCCTTACCTTGAGAAAAGCTCATCTTCATGTGCTTGTTTACTCACAAGATGAAAAAGTACCTTTTTTTCCTAGTCATCGTGTACGAATCTACAATAAAAATGAGGCATATAAGCCATCAGAGACATAGCTACAGGCAAGAAGCAAAGTGGGCTTAGTGACCTTGATGTGCATGCCGTAGTTGTTATGGCAACAGGCAAGTGAAATCACTGTTGCTAAGGCTCAGAGAAATAAAGCAATCTCAGTCACTTAGTGGTCATTATTCTGTAGTGACTTAATTTTGAGTTTGCTGCAAGCTAAACTACAAAATGAGTCAGCAAACAACCTGAAATATTTAGTAGAAATATGAATGAGAGGGGTTTTCTTTTCAGTCCCCTTCCCCTGAACCCCTCCATTGATATTGTCAGGAGCAGCCACAGAGGTTTTTGAGCACCGGGTGAATGGGGGAGGTAATTCCCAGCGGTTATTAGGAGCCACATTGCGACACGCAGCGCAGCCTTGAGGCAGGAGTGGTGGACGGTGCTCACCCCCTGGAAGAGCGAGAGGCAGTGTGGCCTGGAGTCACCTCCCTTTCTTGTCCAAGAATGGTGATTTGCAGCTTGTATTTATGAACAACAAATTATAATACCATTCCCAGCAATACTAGGAAGTATAGGGCTTTTCCTTCTCTCCTCGTATTGACTTATGGTGGAAAAGCAAGGAGATGCCATGCTTTTATTCTTGCTTGACCAGAGCTAAGATTTGGCTAATCCTCTCAGATGTTTGGGGACAGGGCAGAAGTACAGTTAGACTGTGTGAAAAGTAATTTATTTTACTGGTCATTTTTAACAGTTAAAAATAAAGACCCCTTTAAGAAAGTCTATCAGGCTAAATGTTGGAAACCAATTTTTGGGATGAATATCGTAAGCCTTGAACAGGTTTAGGGGTTTTAGCAGAATAGAAAAATGTAAAACTTCAAGAATGAAACAAGTGTACAAATATTGATGCCAGTTTTCATTGAAAATGGCAAAAAATAGCCATGAAAAATCTTAATCCCAGTAACATTCATGGAAATTGAGTGCACAATGGGAAACCGTAGTCAAATTGCATTTTGCTCTGAAAGTGAATATCACCATATGTTTGGAACATTGCTGTTCCTGAATTCTTTCACAGACCAGAGCCAAACAGAAGATAGTCCTTCCCTAAAAAAATACACAAACCCCCCATTACAGACACACCACCAAATCCTGCAGAAATGTTATTGCGGGCTTTAGTGTCCCATTCTGCGGTTGTGAATTAGTGAAGATTTTTTCCAAAGGCTAATTGCAAACCCCTTTTCCAATCCCAGTTAATTTCCAGCAAGGCCAGATGTGAATTTGCAGTTCAGGCCTCTATATTGTTCCAGAAAAAGCAGTGGCATTAGCAGCTGAAAGCAGTCATTATGTGTTTGTTCCTGCAGCAGACTGATTGCTCATCAAGCGGAGCAGAATCCCGTACAGGCTGAGCTGGATCGCAGTGCTATACATATGTATTCCTCCTTGAAAATGGACACAATCAGGCCATTCATGTATCCTGCCAAGATGCCTCTTGGTTTCAGATGCCCTGGGTGATTGCAGGGAAGATTTGCTTCTGCGTCTGTATACGCTGGCATTTATCAGGATGGTCTCCATCGAAATCAGCAGTATTTTACTGAAATGTAGATGAAATTGGAATCAATCCTGAGGATGAAATCTGGTCCTATGGAGGACATTAGGACTGGTGCCCCTGAATTCATGCAGCTTTGAAAATGTGCCTGGCACATCTCTCTGATGCCGGGCTGCAGGGATGGAGATGAGTGCTAGGACTTGCTGTTGCCCTTAGGCATTGCTGCTGGCTCAGTGGTACAGCACCAAGCAGAGGACTTTGGCTGCTTAGCTGAGTTTCGTTAAAGTTTTTCTGCCGTAGAAGAGATGCTGTTGCAGAGTTGCTTTTCTAGGGTAGCTCTGTCACAGCTGCACGTTTGGCGTGAACCCACTTCTGCCTCAGCCCTGAGCGAGCTGGCCAGGGTGGAGGGAGGTGCTGCTTTCCTCTCACCGGCCAAGGAGGATGCTCTGGGGCTGATCCACCTCCTGACCGTGTGAGCCACGTGCTAGCATCCCCCAGCTGGGGACCCAGGGGGCTGGGGAACCGTGTGGCCATGCAACTCAAATCTGCAGAGGGTGCTTATGGAGTCAAGAGGATATCTGAGAGATGCCAGAGTCACTATTTGAGAAGCTACTGTTATATAGATAAATACGGGCACCAGTAGTACCATTTCTTTCTACATTTTAAATCTTATTTGATGATGCCATAGTCTGCAGAGCCTTCCTCTGGTGTGCTAAAGACTTTGCTAGAATCTGATGTAGGGACTTCAATCCCTCTCTGACTGCTCTGTATTGTGCTGCTTTTGGAGTAATCCACTTAGTGACAGAAATTGCTAAAGCTCCTCTTATATCCAGTACTCTTTCATCTGCTTCTTTAAAACTCAGACCAGCTGATTGTTGGCAGGCCCTCCAGCAACTACGTGTAATTAAAGTATTCATTAAAAAAAAAATTGATCATTAAATTAAATGGTTATTGAGAATGTTGTTGCTGAACAGCCAAGTAGATGATTAAGCAAAGCTTTGCATGAATATCCAGAATAGCAAAAACAATGGTGGAAATTGCCATTCTCCTTGACACCAACCACAATGTATGCCCATTCACACTGGAGTTTTCAGCTGTGTCATCAGAGGAGGAAGAGCTGCAAGAGATCTGCCCCGTCAGTGTGTTGCTAAGTGGTAAACAAGTTCACAGGGTGATGCCTTGGTGTGATATATGCACAGGTTTTCATTGTCTGTAGAATTACACATGGGAATATGAGAGACTGAATGGCACATGAAGGTGTCAGTTGGGAAAGAAAAACAGGGGAGTTTTGTTTGTTTATTTTTGAGGGAATGGAAATGTGTTTCTGAATTTCAAGAGCCGAACTCCTGACTTGCTGAATTTTCTGTTTTATTCTTTTCATCTTTAAAAAACCCTTTCCCTTTTACTTCCCTATGCATCCTTCAGCAAGATATCCCCAGCCAACGCGTCTGTCTGTAGAATGGATTTTGTTTTCCTGATCAGTGGCATCAGAACTACTGCATTTGAAGTTTTATGGCATTCTCTGATTTAGTGGGGGTTTTTTAATAATGTATTGTGCTTGAGACCTACCTCTGCGACTGAAATGTCACTTGGAGTCAATGTGGTCCCTTCTTGGGAGAGCAGGAGCAAGAAAGGTCAAATTTCTAAAAAGAAAGAAGGAAAGAAACAAAGAACCGGTGATGTCCAACTGCTGGGGAAAAGTTGGAGGTGGCTGTGAGTACCTGTTTGAGCCTCCACAGCCTCCCATCACCTTTCTTACCGCATCGCCCTTGTTGCAGTTAAAAGACACCAGAAATTTTAACTTACTGTTCCAAAGGTTGTAATGAACAGAGGGTACAATTATTTCTGTGCATGCTTATAATAAGAGACAGTTATTGCTTGAAAAACCTTCCTCTAAATATAAAAGGAAAAAAAAATCCAAAAGGTAGCAAAAAAGACCTACCTTCTCACTGCTGGATAATGTGGTTGTAACATCATTGCTGATCCAAGCTATGAAGGGAATCCTATGGAAGTGGTGGGAGTTTATCCACCATCGTCTGGATCTGTTTGGCTTTTGCAAGGTGTCTGGGCTTGTTCCTTGAAAAATTCAGTCAGATTGCAATAACTCAGTTCATTTGAATATATTTGGGAAGCAGCTACTAAAGCTTCTGTGCTATAGACAACATGAGAGTCTGGTTGGAGAAACAGTTTGTGTTGTTAGTTGTGTTCTTCCTGTTTGTGCCCATTTAATCACCATCCTCCTTTAGTACCTCACTGCTTGTGTTGTAGGTATTGGTTTTGCTGTGTAAGGTGCTAAAAAGGATGGCAGAGACAAATGGAGATTTAATTTTTAAAACTGGGATTGGTCTCAAAGTAGAGGAAGAATGCATATAGATCAAGCTGGTAGCATTTTCTGATAATCAATAACTGCCAACACTGTGCTCTGCAATCTCAATTAATAGTGTCCTGTAAAAGGCTCTTAGAGAAAGCTTGTGGCACCTGGGAGTAGTTCAACTGTCTTGTCTGTGCCATTTGCCAGAAAGACTCTGGGTTATTTTACTTGTTTGCCAGGGTTTTGGATTACAGGCATTGAGAGATATGAAAATGGCATAAAAGAGTTCTCTTAATTGTTTGGTGCCTTTGATTAGAGAAAAATGATGCTTTTGTTGGTCCCTACTTCCCAAAAGCAGCATTCGGGGAAAAAAACATTCGATTTATTGATTTAATAATAAGCATGCTCTAGCCCCTGGCCTTCACCTCTGCCTGAAAGGATCTCTGATTGGGGAGGGAGCCATAGTCCACCCCTCTGCATCATTCAGTCTAAGGCTGGAAATAGCCACAGAGGATGTCAGTTCATACCAACCATCATATGGTCTGGAGGTGAACTTGTGTCTCTCTGTAAATAAGCGTAGATTTTACAAAAGGGATAAAGAAAGAGATGTATTCCTTTATATGCAAATAAAATAATAAAAGGAGGTAATAGAGGGTGGAGGACATGGAGGTCCTGGGTTTCTGAGGACCAGTAGAATTTGCACTGTAAACAATTTCCTGAGAAGTGCTTTTGATGGGAAGGTTTAAAGAAAGAGGGAAGGGGGAATTGCCTCCTGCTCCCTTGGGTAGGGTGAGGGTAAGACAGCAAACCTGCTCTCTGTCCTCACAAAACATATGGGCAGGACATATCCAAAAATGTCATGTGGAAGGAAGGGACGATTTGCTTCTCTCCACTGAAGTTGTGGTGCGTTGGCCACGAGACCTCGATTGTGCCTTACAGCACGGGAGGGCTCTGGGGGCTTCAAGAGGCTCAGAACACTTGAACATCGCAGTTGTGATGTTAACCTAAATGACCTAAATATTGCCTCCCTGCTCCTATACCCTCCCCTCGGCAGAGCACTTGTTAGCCTCAGACCCTGGCTGCTTTGGAGAACTGTCCAGAGAAAAATGTTTGCAGCGTTGGCGATCATGTTAGCAGTGAGTAATCAATCAACTCCACGTGCGTAAACACGGATAGAGAGCGATTGATTACTCACAGCTCTGCTAACGACTGCAGTACCAGCAGGCCCCAGGACTTTAAATGGACTAAAAATACATTTGGATCCGATCACCTTTCATCCTACTCAAAAATTTAAAAATAAATGAGTTTTTTGGTACTGGGATGTTTATAAAAACAACCTTCTTTAATGCAATCCATAAGCTCTCTCTGGTGAATAACTTGCTGAGAGGGAAGGGGAGCTCCTGATGCTGCTCTCCTGTACCTCTGCAGCTATTCTGCTGCGTTCTCCAGCATCTGGCCTGGAGTAGTGCTACGAAGAGGGGAAAGAGCGTTTTTAGGTTTGTGTAACTGGACTTGGGTTTGACTGGGGAAGGAAACGCTAATGACACTGCAAACCCACGGTCTGTGCACCCTGGGAGTTTGTGCAGAGGAATTATCCCAGCTGTGCCAGGCCTATGCACAGTGTGATTATGCTGGAAGGACTTGGCAAAATTCAAGGGAAGTGTGCAGGGGGAAGGAATATCTCTGGAAGATTTTGCTTGAAGGTCTGAAAATGCAATCTGCCCATTTTCTTTCTTGCCTGGCCATCCTGTGGGATGGTGATGTTGTACTGAGATGCAAGAGAAGGGAATATGCTCAGTTCATTTCAGTGAGGAGAAAGACTGACATTTTCAAGGCAAACAAATACATTAATGTTGTAACCAAGACAGACAGCCGATTTGCTGGCAACTTTTAGAACAGTTTTAACGTAGTTGTCTGCTCTGTGTGGCAATAGCAACATGAAGATAAAGCAGCTTTATAGGGCTGCATGTATCTTCCCAAGCAAGAAGATTACTTGCTTTTTAAATATTTTCCAATAGCTAAAATGACATGAGTGGATTGGAGACAAACTTCAAGTAAATCTCCCACCTTCCATTAAGTTTTATTCTGAATCGAGTGCCTGCTGAAAGCAGATATATCCTCACTGCACAGTAGTCTCGACAGTGTCTCTAATTGCTTCCTCCTCTAAATGGGAAATATTTCCCTCTCTAGCTTGGGTACCGTCCTGCAGGATGGTCGCTCACCAAAGGAAAACCCACTCTCAGAGGGGCTCATATTGTAAATACCAGTGGAGCTGGAGCACCTTGGGTCTGAAAACAGCAAAATACCCCTGTGTATAACCGGGGCTCTGCAGACTCACTTTCCCTATTGCTCTTTCTGTCCCCACAAACTCCTGGTTCATTTTCCTCCGCGGCTCTTTTGACTTGGATCCTCCTGTTAGACAGCAATATTTTTCAGAATGAGCCCTTAAATTCGCTTTTGCAGTGTGAATGTTGCTGGTTGGTTGCAGCTAAGCTGATATATCTTTTGCTAAGTTAAAGTCCAAATACTCTTCAGTGTTGCTTCAATTAACATGGTGTGTTAGTGCTGACATCCCAATGACTCAGCGCAGTCAGAGTTTAACTGATTTAATTTAAATGTCTTACAGCAAAGGAATTACCCAGGGTAAATCCGAACCCTGTGTCACTTTGACCAATACTTTATTGGTTTTGAATGCAAAATTAACTTATCAAAGAGCTTGCCAGCATCCAGGCATTTTAACATCTTTAGATCCTTTAATATTTTTGAAACATTTCATTACTGAAACAAACGTATGAAGAGTATCACAGCTCCTGTATCAAAATGGGCTTCAATTCTACATGCTCGGGGAGTGGTTTCTGCCCTTCTTATCAACACTAGGTAATGACTCATTCCTCTGAGATTACAATGCTACTCAGCCAGAGAAAAGGAGCAAAAACCAGATCCAGAGGGCAACGTGAAAATAATAGCCTCTTCTGTATCTTGAAGTAAGCCAGAGGTTTAGAAAACCATTTTTGTTATGTTGTAAATGTTTTATGGCTCTGGACTTTTCCATGCAAAAGCTTTCACTGTGTTAACACTGGGGTTTCAATGTAAATCATCCTCAGAGCAGACTGTAAATATACACAGGGATGGAGTAAGAGGATTCACTGGAGAAAAGTACAGTTAAGCACCAAATATGTGAAAAATGCAATTGAGGTGACCAGCAAAATGCTGGAGCAAGGACTTGGCACATAGAGCTGGGAGGCACGGGGACCACTGGTGTCCTCCTCTGGCACTGCTTAAGGAGGTGGTTGGCTTTGTGCTGTGTTACATGAGTTTGGTACCTCGTTTTTGTGGGCTCTGGGGCAGTGGTTGTGCGTGTCTGACAGATGGCAGCGGACTGGCTTTGGCTTCCATGTTGGTTTGAAACACTTCTCAAACTGCATTGTTTTGGGTAAGAGCTCACTGCGGAAGCAGAACTCGGGGGCTTCTGCACCCGAGAGTCAATCTGCTTTTCCCTAGGGCATCAGCTGTTCTGGTGGGAGATGCTTCCTCTCCCTGTGCGACTTGCGTCTCTCTTTTTAAGAAAAGAGTGTTTCTGCTGGGTGTTAACTTGCAAGAGCTCGCTGTCCTGTTGTGTAGCTGGGATGAGGCACTGGGGTTTTCCTCTGAGATAAACCAGTGAATATCAAGGCAGAGTGCGTGATGGAGGAGACATAGAATTTGATCGTGCTAACTGCCTTTAAAAACCACTAGTACCTTGTCTAAGCCAGCATTGCACAGGGAGGGAAGAGTTACATCACTGTGCTGGGAAAAAGAAAACCTAGTGCAGATAATATTGGAGTTACCTTCTTTGTCATATTTCACAGCACACTCTTAACAGCACCTCCAATGTTCATACATACATCTTCGAAACAAGCTTTTCTCCTTGGCTGCTTTTCCCCGGGGCACAGGGGAGTGTAACGCCCCGTCAGGAAAGAGTGTGAATGGTAAGGGTGAGGATGTTGGTTTGGGATGGTGGTGTTGGTTTGGGATGGTGACTCTGGTGCAGTCCTGGAAGAAGAAAAGAGCAGCTATGACTTAATCCAGGAATCTCCCTGGATTTGGGGGAACAAGAGACTCCCAAGACTGCACGTGAGCTCTTATCACCTGAAACAGCTTGCCCTATGACAGCATTAAAAAGGAAGGTGGGCACTGCTCTCAACAGTCAATTTATCCCTTAATGATGGAGTGTATTGCCTGTGAAGTCCAAAAATCTGACAATTACAGTCATTCTTTAATTGTAACTTGAGTTGTATACTCAAAAGGTTAGTCTGGTGTTTTATGGCTGGCTATTTTATCTTTTAATTAAATGCCCATCAAACCCCTTTGATCTGAGGAACAAGGGCTCATCAGATGCAGAGTCACTGCTCTGCCCAGGTAATTCTCTGTAATCCAGATTGTCTCATCCTGCGGCGCAGAGGCAATTTGAATTGAGGCTGCGGGTTGCTGTTGGGCTCCTGTCTCTGCTGAACTTGGTGATTTGCATTCCGAGAGGATCTTGCAGGAGATAATGGGATTTGTGAGGAAAGTTGATTTTACCTTGTTATCCAGTGAGGGAATAACATCATCCTCTGAACAAGAGGCAATGCAGGATGGTAATTACTCAGCCAGGTGGAAGACAGCAGGGAATGGAGGCAGCCCAGCTGCTTAGCCTGACCAAGCCCTGGATTGTTCCCTATTATAGAAATGTCACCCCAGAGTTTCTTTAAGTAATTCCCTGAGGCTAGGAAATGAGAGAACATAAACTCCCAGTCCTAGGTTGCAAGAATCATGAGCACAATCGCAGGAAATCATGAAAAGCTTTGACTTAATGACATAAAATTCAGATAGCTTTGGGTTTCTTTTGATTGTATTTTCTGAAAATTTTAGACTCCTAGATCCAAATTTAAACCTTCTTTTGGCACCCTAAGGAGCAAGAATATAATTTTTTCTTGAAGTTAAGGGTTTTTCTTGTAATCACCTGAACTGAAAAGCTCAAGAACCCCAAATAACACAACGTTCATAGCAAAATACTTGCAAGAACCTATAACACTGAGGCATCCTGTATTTGTTGAGTGGCACCCTTGCTGTTCCGGGCACCGTGGCCCAGCGCAGCAGCCCCTGGTTTGGGTGCCCTGGGCCCTGTGTTAATACACCTCACGAAGTCTTTGCTTTGCGCTTCCCTCCCCTCTGATTCAGTGCTGTTTAATTGGCATGCGTGTGTGCCTGTTGCATGCATCTGCGTGGGATGTTGCTGGGCAGCCCATGTACCCTGGAGGAGCCCCTGTGGACCAAGAAAAAAGGCAGAAAGGAGGAGGTGGAATAACAAGAGTACATGGAGTAGGAAGAGAGAAGAGAGGACCAGCCACCACTCAGCAGGGTCCTGGGCAGTGGGCAGCAGGGCTGAGGAGCTCCCAGCAGCCATGGCTCTGCCGAGTCTATCCCCTCCTTCCTCCTCCTCTTGGCCAGATGTTTCCAACACCAGCACTATGCTGGTTACCCCTGCCTCACCTCCTGCACTTTCTTCAGGCATATCCTCAACTGTGCTTCTAGCAGTTCCCAGGAGATGTTCTCCCTCTGTCCTCACCCTTCATATCTTCCAAGCTTGAGAATGGCTTCATAAAAATGTATGTGAGAGAGTAGAGCCCAAAACAAGCTTCAGCAGTGACTATTTATACACATAAATACATGAGTCTATGTGCCAAGCTGTTCTACAGAAACATATTTATTTTTAAAAAGGAGCTGTCTTATTTACTAATTTCTCAGGATAACTTCTCTCTCCATCAGAGCTCTGCACCCCTGCCCAGGGGGGCCAGCTCTCTCCTGGAGGGGTCCCTCCAAGGGCCCTTCAACAGGAGCACTTGAGTAACTACCCAACTTCAGTGCATGTCATTTAATGAACATCACGGGTTAGTTTGTAGTCATGCTTCACACCTCCTCTGAGTGCTGACCCAGAAAGTGTATGTAGAGCTACAGAAGAAGGATGGTTTGATAAATGGCTGATCTGTTTATAAAGTTGTTTATAAACCCCATCGACTCTAACCGTACAGCTTGTGTTGGTGGTAATGACCATGGTTGACTTCTACTGCAGCTTTATATGCTATTTTTGTGCTCTTTGTAATGTTCCCTTTGCATTAAGCCTGATTGTTGGTTTTATCAGGTTGAGTGTCTTGACCACAGAGTAAATTAGCAATCATCAGCTTTGTTCATCCAGAAACCACCGAGGTTCCCTGCAGGTCATCTGCTCTCATTTGTGTGCAGTGGTCACTGGATTGTCCTCAGCCTCTCACAGGTAAAATCACATTTTTCTTGTCCTCAAGAGCTTCCTGGGTTTCTCTTCTCGGTCGATAGGGCAGTACGACAGTTATCACATAAAAAAACTGATGGACATTATTCACATATGCATTTGCAAAGCATACCATACATCACAGTAAGGATACCTTTAGTGATAGCTGAAACACTTCATTACATTGGTTAATCGTACAGTTAAATCATTCACGTGGGATACCATCACCAGAGGCTGTCAAAGGTCAGCTATTTCCTTTTAGCTTGAAAGCCAGAGTATGAGTTCACTCATGTCTTAAGAGGACACAAGGTGCTAAACCATCATTTTTCTATAGTTCAGAGGTATTTCAGACTCAACTCACTCCAAAGATAATTGTTCTTACTTCTCCATTAACAGGAACTTTATGGCCTTTTGTGCATGAAAGCAAACCACAGAGTAACTCTCATCTGAGATCTTAACTGGCTTCTACCATACAAAATGTTCTCCTGTACATTTTGTAGAAACGAACAAACTTTTTGATTAGCTGTCAAAAAGCCTCATTGGTTTCTGTCTGTAGACTTCAATTAGATACTAGTGGTAAAGATAAACATTTTGATTTAGTCACCACTTCTAGCAAAAAACATACTAATACTCCTCCCAAGGGGAAGTGGGAATAAAAGCAAAACTTCTCCTAAAGTCTTAAAACTTGTAGCTAGTCCAGAAAAACAACTTAATTGATGTTTTCCCTGACCTTTCCCATCTTTCACTTCAGAGCAGGGAAACTGAGCCTTGAAGAGCTTTATGGCAGCGGGGTGTAAGTATCCTTTGGGCTGTAGCTTTTCATTGTGAACTCAAATATTAAAAACTTCTTGTGATTGCTTCTAGTATTAAATGTTAGAGTGACATCTATAATCACTTAACTTTGTCCCTTAAATATAAACTTTAAAGGTATTCTCTACCAAACTCTACATACAGATTTTGACCTGTCAATTAGCATCCTCAATGCAGCCACACGAAAAGTGTCCAGTGTAAACAAAATCAATTCTATTGATTTCTAAGGGAAAGCTCACTTGAGGGATGGCTCACAAAGTCCTAAAAAGCATGATTTCAGAACTAAACATTTCTATGGTCAGGGCTCTTTTTCAGTGAGACACTGTATGATGTTATTGTGATTTGAGCTAAACCGTACCAAGACCAGTGGGTTTAACCACCACCTTTCATAGGACAACTGTAAGAGACACAGACCACCTGCTCCTGTCCCCCCGACAGGCGAAATTAGTCTTGTTTGGAATTTTGAAAGCCCAGAGCTTGGATGGACAGTCTTTTGCAAAAGTGGTTTATCAGTGGATTTACAGACAGAGGAAGAGGCACTGAACCTGGAAGCGGTGTGTGTTGAGGGGAGCTTAGAAAGGGCTTTGGAGCCATGAGGAGGGGGTCATTTTCAGTGGCTTGACCCTTGGGCTTTTTTCTAAAAAAAGCTGGACTTCATGTGGTTGTCGCTGCAGAGGAGCTACCTGACTCATCAACTTCCCCTTAAGTGAAATAACTTCCAAGTGTCTGAATTGTGCCTAATTACTCAGGTCAGAAGTACAAGCAGTATCAGTGGCTTCTCTTTCAGTATCTGCCCATCAAGCTGCCTGCTCGATCACCAAGGCCTCTGATCCTGTGGAAAGATATTAAAGCCCAAGGAAGACAGCAAACGTCATCGCATATTTTTCCTCACAGGTGGGTTAATAGCAGACCTGACTGATGATGCAGACAAGGGAAGGCTCTGTACGGCAAACGCACCTGCAAACGCATGCACTGGAGCCAAGGAGACCTCAGGACAGGCTCGGGGACAAAAGACCCATCTCCTGCAGAGTCCTCTGTGGGTCACTCCCCTCATCTCTTGGCTGAACTGATTTGAGTATTTGGAGCTGGTAACCACACTTGGCTTTACAGATTATGCTTTATAAAAGGACTGCTTTTTGGTGTGACTGTTACAACTATAATTCACCCTATAGGTTTTCTCAAATTCTTCCTTTCATAAATGCTACATCCACTAGCACAATTAAATGGTGTCCAGGGTAGGAGAAATAAAGCCCCTTTGAGGACACCCGCCTTTATCCACAGGTGGTGGAACGAGCCTTTTGATAACTGGTTTAGACCTTCATGCCTGACTTTGAGATGACCAAAGGAAGGTGAGATGAGTTTCAACCAACCAATAAAAATGTTGTACTGTTGCCAGTCTGGCCCCCATCCTCATTTCTGGCATAGCTACTGCTGCCAAGTTCTTTATGTCAGTAACCTGTCTCCAGGAACAGGCACACCAATTCTTTAGTGCATGATCAACAGAGCCCTCTCTAAGGGAAAGCTTACCCAGGACAGAGGTTTCTTTGCAGACTTTACTAGTCGAGGGTGTCTTGTCATCTTAAAAGGTTGGCTTATCATTGCACACCATGAACACTTTATTTTATTAAGTAAAATCTGTCGGTTGTAGATACTTATGATTTACAAATGAGCTGACCTCAGAGGAGGAGGGTTTTAAATTTCTTTTTGGAAGCATCTTGATAAATGTCACATAATTCAAAAGGTCATAAATCCCCAAACTCAGACCCTCCCTGAAAAGCCTGAGTGGAAAGGGAAGCTCCCATTCTCAGTTCCTCAGGAGCCTGCTGGTTTGAGCTTTGCTATGAAAAACAACATAATAACATAACACCATTTGTATTTAAAAGATGCATTTTGGAACGAAGCCCAGGAAACCCCCAAGCTCCCCTAGTCAAACGCTTGTCCACTTTTTCACAGATTCTGTGCCCTGTGAAAACGCTTGCATTTCTGTTGTTGTTTATCTTAACGCCTTCTTTTCCTAATTAGGTCTGCACAGTACAGCTTTCAGTCTGTCACGTTGTGAGATACAACTGAGATGGTGCGTTACTGCAAAGGCGGTGGCTGCAGCAGTCTGAGGCAGGTGATGGAATCGCTTTGGAGGCTTTGCTTTGATTAGCAGTGGGGTTTAATCGCAATTAGCTGACATAGTGCCGACTGCAATTTGGCCTGGTCTAAGCAGAACAGCCAGCATTGAGTCAGCTAGCTCAGCTCTTCACACATGACCACATCCTTAATGAAGACTGGCCCTTTGGTGGACATCTGTCATGAAATTCTCCATCCTTCTCTCCTGCTTTCTCTTACATGCTGCATTGGACAAAATAATTATAAATGGAACATGAGTATGGATATTCGCTTACTGATCTGGCTTTTCTAAGACTCAGGGCACTCAGGCTGGGCTGTGCTTAGTGAAAAGCTGAACTCATTAGTGTGAGTGGAAATGAGAAGGATGGGTCAAGTTTTCGACAGGACTTCCCCTCCCTCAGCCTCCCCAAGGTGATGATGGGGTCACTTCTCCTCCCCTATTATTCCCAGGGGAGCATGTTTTGTCAAATATGCAATTGCCTAAAAATGCAGGGGTCCCTGTTGGCCTGGGGGGCGCGATACCTCTCTTGCATTGCTCTTGCAGCCTGCGTAGCGAGCATGCAGCCCTACAAATTGTCGCGGCTCTTTGTTCACCTTGTTCCTCATCATCACAGAAAGTGACTCTTCACTGGTCAACCTTAGGTGAGGTTCTTATCATTGAAACCTGTTGCTGTAAGATGTTGATGATGTCTCCCTGTGATTTTCAGAAAACAACTTTGCTGGTTTCCACCTCCTCTCCCCCCCGCCTTGTTTTCTTTTGTTTCTGCATTTTATGTAGGCTTTGTGCTCCTGAAGTCAACAGTTTACCGATTCAGGTTTGTAAAGGTAATTAGACATTGAAAAAATTCATAAGAATTAGGTGCCTTTTGGAAATATTTCTACAATTCTGTCTTTTTCTTTAAGCTTTTAACTGCTGTTAAACATTTGGCTCTTAAATTGTGTTTTTGAAACCAGATTGAGCTCACATGTAGCCTTTCTATTATCTAAAGCCTGTGCCCCACATTTTGGAAAATCAGTCATCGCTATTCCTGCTTCGGAGCTGTGGAACAGGCTGTCAACTGATATTAATCAATCTTTGTCATTGCCCATTTCCAAAAGTCATTAGCATGCTCAGCCTCACATTATATTCTCCAGCAGAAAAATAACACATTGTCAACTGTACTTTGTTATGAGTTACTACACAAGTGACCTTATTGATTGCACATATGTAATAGAGGTCTGTATTTACTGAGAACCTTTAAGTTTTTGTGTTTGCCTTTATCGTGTCTCCACTTTCTCTCTCTCTCTCTCTTTTTTTTTTTTTTAATATTACTTTGTTTTCCTTAACAGACAAAACAGCTGTTTCCAAGGAAATGAAGCTAGCTGCGGAGCTGGTATGAACATTATAAGTAAATGAAGATATCAAGTACATCTGACTGTTGGAACACTAGGAAATGATTAATGACCCTTTAACACATTAAAAAAGGGTCTGCCAACATACAGCTATTTCTGTTGTCACACAGTAACACTTTAAATTCCTATAAATGTGGCCACGGTGGAGTTGGCATGTGTAAAAATCTTTCTTCTCAGCCATCAGGGCTTTACAGATGGATTTCTCTTGCTAGTTATTCCTCACGATGCTTTGCAAAGGCTGGCTGTAGGAAGATACTTCTTTTCTGTTTTTTTCCATTTTTGGTTTTTTTTTTTTTTTTTTTTAAAAAAATTATTTAGAAAGGCCTCTGTACCATATTACTTGACTGGCTTTGTTTTTGTTTCTCTCTATGTGCCGAGGGAAAGAAGCGATGTGTCCTCTGTGGGCTGACCCACGCTGTCGGATGCTGTGGTGGCCAAAGCGATGTTGTGGACACCACCCCACGGTGCAGCAAGGGGCTGATCCACCCCAGGAGCTGCAGCCCCACCTCAGCATTCCCAGCTCCTGCAAAGCCACAGGGCTCCCACACCCACCCTCTCTGCCAAAGCATTTAATAAGGAAAACCTTCATGGGCCCCTGAGCACAAAACCAATCCAGTTCTGACGACGGGTCTGAGACCTCAGAAGACGGGGCTGCAGGATCCTTTGCAAGGCCTGATGATGAATGTGTATTTCTTCACTATCAGGTGAACATGGAAACTTTAGCAGTGGTGAAGGTCAAAGCGTTGCACTAGCGAGGGCCCTTGGGGTCAGCAAATCCCCTGCTGCCACAGGCAAGCGCACCATAAAACCCCTTTATAAACATATCAGTCTTTATATTAAAGCTACCTATTTGCAAAGCTGAATCAGAAGCAGATCCAGCCCAGGATGCTTATAAACATGTTTCTCATTTCCAGAGTAAATTAATTCTGGGCAATAAAAAGAGGTTTTGCTCTTCAGCCTAGCTTATCAGCGTCTCCTCACAGTCCCCATTGTTGGCCAAGGTCTCCCATGTGCTTGGAAAAAATACAAGCACTTTTGGTGTAGGCAATGGAGCACAAGTTAGATTTCCAGTGGTTTTTTTTTGTTTTTTTTTTAAAAACTTCATTGAGTAAAAAAACCCTATCATACTAAACAAGTATCCTCACTCCCTTCCATTTCTAGATTGCCTTAGGGTGTAGCCTCAGGAAAAATACATTACAGACTCAAGTCCTGAGCTGATGAATGCTGCTCTTATGGCAGTAAGTTCAAGATATGAAACAAACTCTTAGGAATTATCACTAGCTGGAGACAGCAGCAGGTAATGGGAAGCATTCCGGGACATTGCTGCTGAAAACCACTTTCTAGCAGCTGAGGGTCCACCCCCACACACACCCCCAGTACAGGTTGTGACATTAAGACATCCTCAACTGGAGAAGAAAATACAATATTAGCCAGGGCTTCAACAACCCTTCAGCAGTCATTGGTTTTATTGGCACTAATTCTCAGGCAGGTAGGTCACGGCTGTATTCTCATCCAACGCTGTAGTTTGTTTTAACTGGTTTATCAGAAGAATCAGTCTTGCTGGCATAGTAAGAGTTCTGGTAACTCTGGAAGGGATTTCTGCTTCTGCCTTGTAGAAAAGGAAGAATGCGGAAGTTTTAAATCAGTTCACACAAGGACACCTTAAACTCTGCCCAGTAAAAGCTTCACAATATAATTTGTCTGTCCTTCCTGGGATATTTCATTATGAATACTTAGTAGGAGATGTCAACAACACTGAAATGTCAAGTTTCCTGGTCAAAAAAAACTTGTGTCATTGTCTCTTATCTAGATTTTATTGAGAAAAATGCATGCAGGAGTTTCTGACATACCAGATCCAGCCTGAGTCGGTGACTATCGTTGATAATTGCCAGCAAGCTACTTAGTGCATTTTAATAATGTCTGAAGAGATTCCCAAATCCTCAGCCATGTTTCTCCCTAACGTAAACATTTTCAATATTTAATTTGGGTGATGCCAAGGAAGACTGCTTTCCTCTCCTTGCCAGCAGAAGAATCGTGAACAGGTCTCTGAAGCACTGGGGCAAACAGCAGTAAGGACCTGCCTCGACGGCGTGGGAGGACGGCTGTCGTGATCATCCACTGTCAGCTCCGCTGTCCTAGCAAGGGGAGCAAAGAGCTGGATTTTGAATCCATTTTAGAGGTTGGTTTGGGTTTTTTTTTTCCCCCTATAGCTTTGTACTGTGGCACATGAGCTTCCTACTGTTTCAGCCAGTGTAAGCTGGTGGAGCTTCAGTGCTTCCATACTTCATAGGCCATTGACTGAAGTGCTCTTACAGTCCTTTCCCCTTCTGAATGAATGTTTATCCCCTGGAGGCTTCTTCAAAGGACCCAGGGACAAAGGTTTCAACTTAAGAAAATATTTGTGCAGGTCCACATACGCAGCCTTGCTCTGCAGGGCAGGTAAGCATCTACTTAAGCACGTTAGATATTATGGTGTGAAACCACACAGAGTTACGTACGTGCCTGAGTGTGCAGCTGGATAGGCACAGGCTGTTTTAAAATCATTAGAAAATTATGAAGGATGTCCATGTCTGTATCTTGGCACCTATTTTATTTTCTTTACATTTTTTTCTTTCCTGCTTATGCAAGTAATCCATTAAATAGCAATAACCAAGAAAGAATCAGTATTATGTCAGAAAAGCGCCTTGTCCCTTGTGCCATTATCTCTGTGAGCATCAGTCCTTCCTCCTCTGGTGAGCTTCTAATGTCTTTCTGCTTGAATGCTATGGTTACTGCATTGCATCCACTGATTTTTAAAAATAAGTTTTTTGAATGCCTGTTTCTGTCAGGTATTAAGTGCTGTCCAAGGCAGGTTTGATAAATAATGAAATAAAATCAGACCCGATCTATGTCCTGTCTGCAGAAGAAAGAGGTGATATTTGCAGCCATTTGAATGGTGGTGTAAAAGCCCGGGGAGAGATCCTGCAGGGCAGGCTGCGTGACGGTGCACACTCATGTGCCTTTGCATTTCTGCAGCCTCTCTCCACAGGCTGCCCCATCAATCCCAGCTGTTTTAAGGAGCCTGGGAGGGAGGGCAGTGGGTTGTGTGGGGAGCACAGCAGCTGTAACTGGGCCACCAAGGTCCAAGATTGCCTCTGTCAGCGTCCTTCCAGTGGGTGAAGCAGGGGATGACTTCAGGGATGGGATGGTTTCTCAAAGCTGTAGCAGTATTAATGCAATCTTTATCCCCAGCAGAAATGCCGCATTGCCCATCAGGCCTCAAGCGATGGAGCACTATACGTGTCTTGGAGACCTACTCCCTGTAGTTTACTGGAGACTCTGTAGTGGGAAAGCCTCTCGCCCCAGACATGTTATTACGCATGATTGCTGAGCTGGTTGTAGTTATTTCTAGGTAAAACATTAATTACGATGGATTGATCTTTTTCTGCTTGGGCTATGTGACTCTAAAGAACTACATTTTAACAGAGCATTAATTAAATGCTGATTCCTGCCATTAACCAGTGCTTTAAAAATACAGCCTGTGTGAGGCAATGTGAGGCAAAGTGCTTTCATAATAGTGTAGTTTTCTATTTGTTATCTTTTCTATTGTTCCTCCACTTTGAGTTGTGGTTATATTGTTATTTTCCTTTTGATTTCCTTACCTTTACGCACCTTTTTAATTTCCCTGCTGGAGTGGATGGGTAGCCTGGACCGTGCAGACGGCCCATGCTTTGAGAATGATGACAAATGGAAACAATTTGACCTTTTGGGATAAGATACCATGGGCATTGCTTTGCAAACAACTGGGGAAAACTGGTTTTGTAGATTGCCCCTCCCTCCAATTAAAAAAATGGAAAAAAAAAAAATCACCTAACAGCAAAGGCCCCTTATGTGTTGAAGCACAAGAGGGCAGTGTTAGGTTGAATTGAGTAGTACAAGGGTGCGATTAGCCTGGGAACGCTTTATGGCTGATTAATTTAGCCTCTTTGTGAAGAGGCATCTGCCAGGGAAGCAGCAGGTTGAGGCCAGCTCCTACCCAGGGCTGGGTAGTGGAAGAGGCAGCCAAGCTCATTAACCACCTTCTTTGCCTGGTTTGGTTCCAGCTGCCTTGGGACACCATGGGGCAAGGCATTTTGGGGCACAGGTCTTCCTCTGGGGTCCCGACAGCCACCTCAACCCCCCTTGATGTCTGCTGCGACTTGCAGTGCCTGTCTGCCTGTCTCTGCCCAACGGAGTTTCTGCTCCTAGCTTGGGTAGGGGGGTGCCTTGGCGGCACTTGACTGAAAGCTCAGCAGAGAAGCTGCTTTGTTGTCTGCATCTGGGTTTAACGGGGCAGGAATGCCAATCCTTTATGTCCCAGCTCCCACCATCTCTGCTGGAGCTGCTTTGGTGTTTGTGCCACATAACACCACCCAGCATGTGCGGGAACAAACCAGGCTGCTCCAACACAGGGGCTCACCAGCCTCGTACCGTGCCAGTCGTCAGTCAGTGCCTTTTATGGGGTAATAAAAGAGAAGAAGTTAAAAGAAAAGTTATGCAGGAAACAGCTGTGAGTGTATAAAACCAAAGGTGTCTTCCCGGGGAGAGGAGGGATGGGGAGAGGAACCTTTCCACAAAACAAGCACCACATCCCCGGCAGGGTACCAGTAACCTGATCTTTCACAGCATGGTCCTGTTTTACCAGGAGCTCTCCGGCTTCTGAGGCTCCTTTGTCAGCCTCTGGTTTTTCATGAATGATCTGAGAGTGTGGGGTTTCTCTAACTTTTTCCCTGTTTTCAAGGAAGCATGACGTTAAAAGCAAAGGTTTTATGTGTAACTGTGGTGGCTAATCTTGAAACACGTAGTTCTGCATAGGCGAAGTGAGGGTTGAGCATAGACATGCATAATTTATTTGTGCCTGGAGGCTGGTTGCTTTTGTGCTCTCTGGTTTTCTGGTGGTTGTATCATGCCTGGGAATGGGCTTAAGCCATGGACATGAGCATGGTGCTCTGACCCCGAAATGGAGGCCACTAAAGGACTCATCAGTCCTTCACACTGCCTCAGCCAAGCCTGCCAGACTCAGCTGGTGCAAAGTCCTAGGAGATCCCACTGCAGGCTCAAAGCCTCAGGCACCATTTTTTGATGTACACAAAAGACCTTGTTTTAATAGGAATTAATTAGCAGTTTAAATACTTGCAGGGTAGGAAACCCCCCACAGGGTATATTCGTTAAGGTTTCTTTACACATTACCTCCCAGGAGGATGCAGACTTTCCCGTACTTTCCAGCATCCCTCGCTGCTTCAGCAATAACTCCAGTAATTGCATTACAGCTGCAAAGTACTGCAACTGCAACCATAAAATCTTTCCTGTCCTCATCCATTCCCCTGTGTTAGATAGGATTGTGGTGGGCAATAATTTATCAAAGAGTCTGAGGTTATGGTGTCACATACTCATGCCTTTAAGCAACGACAAGGTGATAATGTCAGTGTAACCACCCATCATGTTTGCATTATTTATTGCTCTCATGAATGACAAATTTGTATTTTAAAATGGGTGAGACATTTATCTGCTGTCCCCAAAAGCCGAATTGTGAACGTGGCATAATCTTATCTCTAGGGCAGACATTCCTTTTATTATTGGCATTTAATAAGAGAATGTGTAATTAAAGGAAAGTAATTAACCTATTTCTAGGAACTTTGTATCTTGAATAAACAGGCGGCTAATGCAGCTGTGAGCCTGCCGAAGCCATCTTCTGAGGCAGGTGGTCTGCATTTCAACGAGGGAGAGGACTGTGTGTTAATGGCTAGAAAATGGTACCATAACACTGCATTCTTTTTTAGGAGTTTTAATTTTGGAGACAACTTGCAAAAGGGTAATTTCTCCTCCTATGGGATGACCAGATAGTTGAGGCTGAGGCAAGATGAATCCTGGCTGAACCCTGGCATGGCTTTACCACTGATATAACAGCCCTGGCAATTTGGGAGACCCCCAGAATTGGAGAGACTGAATCCCATTGAGTTTTCCTTGCCTAGTGACAATCGCCAAAGACTCAAGGTGGCCAACTGGCAGAAGCAGTTAAAGAGTTAAATAATGCCGAGTTATCCCATCAGCAGAAATCAGCGCTTGCGCTGTGGGCTGGCTCTCCCTGCGCTGCCTGGTGTGTGGCTCTCCCGTGCCACGCTCCCTGCAGTGTGGGATGCGTTGCTGGAAGCTGCTCTGCCGCGCATAGCAGGAGAGGGCAATCACAAAAAAAATCCTGTGAACCCTCTGTCACTGTTCCACATTTCCCCCTCTTTGAAAAATGTGACTAGTTCCTTCTATCATTTAAAAAAACCCTCCTGGTAGAGCATTTCATCTTTCAATAGCAGAACATGTTGTGGAGGCTAAGACTGCGTCCAGAAAGACAATAGACATGAGTAGCAGCAAAAGAAATTGCAAGCAGATATATGGGAAAGCTTCACAATGGACGTGGTCAAACGCTAGAAAGATTGACTGTGGGATCCTGGAGATGTTCAGATACCCTGCACGAGGCCCTGAGCAGCCTGCTCCACCTTTGAAGTGAGCCCTGCTTGGATCAGGGCTCAGATCAGTGACCTCCAGCGATGCTTCCCAACCCAAGTTACTCCAAATCTGGAAGCTGATCAGCTCCCCGACCACTTGAATCATAGAAAGTGTTTGGATGGCTGCCTGGGCACCCCTGGGATGGGGGCTGTGCCTCTGGGGAAGCCAGAGATGGCGAGCACTGGCTGGAAGGCCTATGGCAGCTGTGCTGTACCTGCCCCAAATACAGGTGTGCATTGTGGTTTTGGTCCTGCCCAGGCCCCTTTGGTGCAGTTTATTACAGGGAATCGAGAAAATTATATTTGAGAGTTTGTGCAAATTATAATGATGCTGGGAAGCTGTTCTGACACCTGATGAGCCACTGCTCTTCTGCTCTAAAAACACCCCGTGTCTGCTTATCCTTTGCAAAGAGGCACCAGTACGAATGTGTCTGATTTTGTAAAGTGTGCTTTTTCTGTAGGCATTCAAGCTGCTTTGGGCTGTGTGACTATGAGAGCTGAGTCTCAGCTCCTGCTTTGCTGTCATCGTCAGCATTCATAACCATTGCCTGAGAGCCGCTGGGTGGTGGGAATCGAGCCCCGGTGCAGCTCCAAGTGATTGCTTTCCTATCCCGGAGCCTCCACACATGCTGCGTGAAGGTCACCATGCAGTGATTGCCATCATCTGGACCCTCCACTGGATAGCCAGGCAGGTAAGGAAAGCTGTGCCTATCATTTAAATGAGATGCTGGCTCATCTGAGATTCACAGTCCTGCCACGAGGTTAATTACCTTTCTTTAAATAAATCTAGCAGTGAGATCTTCCATTCTTTTTTTTGTTATACTGATGGAAAGTTCAAGGAAAGGAAAACTTATATGAATTTACGCTTCACAATTCCACTGCTATGCCTGGAAAATATTGGTTCTAGTACAGATGCGGATAAAGCAGAGCTGCTGCTGAAGTGGTCGTATGGACAGCAGGCAGCTTATCTGCGTGGGGAACAGCTTGACCAGCAAACCCTTCCTCTTCCTCACCTAACCAAAGCCTAACCAGTTCTGCAAGGTGGAGAGGTGGCTGTGGCAGGATGAAGTTGCCATAAAGTTCAGACAAACAGCCATAAGCTTTGTTTGCGGTGACTACTCCAAGCTGGGCGTGCGTGGAGCGAGGTGATGTGCCAGCACCTTCCTCAGACCCCAGCTGAGCACGCTTGCACGGGCTGTCAGCTGGCAGGGGATTTGCAGTTGTACAACGGGATGGAGCATAAATATGAGCCCTGATATTATCTCTGGAATCGGCGTCAGAACTATTTGACACCTTATCAATTCATAACACATCTGCTTTCAAAATGCTCCACTTGAACCAGGAGCTTTGCATGCAAAACCGCGCTATGAAATGCACTCAGGGCAGCTATCACGCACTTCAGCCGTTGAACGCCGGGCCTGCTATCCAGTTCAGTGTGAGGTGGTCCCCTGTAGTGCTGGTTTTTTGGCTGTTTGTTCTGACTTTTCCTAAATTAAGGAATCACTGCAGCTTTCATACTATAGTGGCTCCTCCAGAGCCGGCTTGTGAGACCCTCTCCACTCACCTCCTCCATCCAAAGGTCCCTGAGCAGGAAAGCGGCCCCTGAGCTGGTGGCTGGTGCTCCAGTACAGCTGCAGGAACGGCCTCCTGCCTTGCCAAGGAATGAAAAAGGGAGGGAGATTCATTTTCTGCAGTGAGCTCATATTCTGAGAATGGGCCATGGCGGCTCATTGCTAACATATGCAGCGCTAGACTGTACAGAGGCAGGGCTGGGGGGGCTGCTGGGGGTTGCCTGCAATCCCAAACAACAAAGCAGGAGAGGTTTACAGGGGGATGATGGCGGCAATTGCATCTCCTTGTGCTGCCAAGCGATCAGACACCAACGGGCCAGATGTTAACACAGAGGGGTTTTACCATGCACGGTGCTTTGAAGTCTTTTCCTGAGCCCTGTGTGGTTTTTTTTCAAGGCAAAAATACACTTTCAGTGCTGTGTTGTCACTGCAGCGTCCAGTCCTGCCGTAGGATGTGCTGGTGTCCCAGAATAGAAAGCCTACTTTTTTGGTGAGGTCTATTTTCTGAATGAGCAAAGCATCAGGCAGTTGCCATAAAGCTTTTCTCCGAGAACTGTTCTTGTCCTAGCTTTGGGTGACTACCTGACAGAGTCTGTATTGGCTGAAGATTAAAGGGGTCTCTGGGTCTGGCTGTAGTTTCCTTCCACCCTGGCCTGGCAAAACAAAGCAAAGAAAAACGTGACATCCCACCCTGTGCATTAGGTAGGGGAGCGGTTCGGGGGCTCAGGGGCAGGCGGGGTGGGGGATGCTGGGTCAGGCTGCCCCCACAGACAGGGCCAGGCTGAGCCCATCATCCCTGGCCACAGTGCACAGGGGAAGCAGAGTGCAGTGGAAAGTGCAGCTGTGTCATGCAAAGACTGGCAAAGCTTCCTGAGAATTTCCTGGGAAGGACCATACAGTCTTTGGAAGGCTTTTAGGACATGTCAGATTCATGTCCATCAGGGACGTTGGGGTGTAGCTGATCCCTGGGACAAGAGTGTGCTAGAGTCCAGAAATGCTCAGCTGAGGTCCTTCCCAGCCTTTTTGACCCTGTGAGTCTCTAACCATGACCTCCTCCCTCTTCTGTGAAGTGACTGGGTCTAAGCCCATGAAGAAACCATGTTCTTCATGGCCTCAGACGCTGTTTTGCAGGCTCAGCCCATCCATGTTTTTAGCTCCCCGTGGCAGCAATGCCATACTGAGCATTTGCTCTGCGCTCCTCTGGCCCCAGGGGAGGGCAGCCGGGCAGAGGGATGCTGGGGATGTCGGCATCTATGAGCCCATCCCAGGAGCCGCCTCCCTCTGCACTTTGGCAGGCAGGCAGTCAGTGGTGAAGCCAGGAAAGTAGAGAAGATGGACGTGTAAAAAGCCAGACATGGTTTATGCCCAAAGGTCAGACAGAATCAATATGTTCCCACAGAGCATATTGCATCTAATCAGTGTTTTCTGATGGAAAATTTCTGATGCGCTTGAAACCTAAGGCTGCATTTATTTGCAAATGCCTAGTGAGTGATAAGCAGGTGATTTAGTACAACATTTATTTTGCAGTGGAAAAAGAAATATATTAAGGCTAGTGTGGGGTTTTTTTTTGCTGTGGTGTTGGGAATAGCGACTGCCCAGCAGGTCATGGCAGAAGCTGTGTCTGCTCTACTTCGGGGCCAATTGTTGTGTTTTTGCTACTGGAGATGGCAAAAAATAACCACTGTTAATTAGAGTTGGGGAGATGCCAGTTCTTGATTTGGAATAAAACTGAAAGTGCTGGCAATTTCTAGGGAAAGCTTTTCCTTGCAAAACAATTGAGATTCACAAGTCACTAGATCACAAATCTAGTGGTGCTTACAGGAAACAGTAATAAACCCCCTTAGCCAGCTGGGAAAAATGCTGCTTTTTTGGTATGCTGTCTTCAGCTCCTTTTCAGATGAAGCAGTCAAACAGGTTTACCAGCAGAATGAAGAACCTTTCCTTGCTTTTATACTGGACTGTGTATGCTATTGCAAACTGCTCTTTATACAGCAAGCTAAAGAAAACTTCTGTAGCATGAGGGGTTTAGAGATTCCAGACTTTAATCTTGTCCGGAATCTGCTCAAAATATCCCACATGAAAAAACAAAGCATTAAAAAAAATCACTGCTATGCATAATAAAACCACTACAGATATTATTATTTACAGACAAATATGTAAAAATCAAACCAGAGCCAAGAGGACACATTTCAGCTGTATGGAAGTAAAATGATTTGCTAACTCCCAGATGAAGGCGGGGAGCCGAAGCAGAGCAGTTTGCACAAAATGTGCCACTATGGTCAAAACGGCAGTTTTTGCAGAATAGAAAGAAGCAGAAACTCTGCTGGGAAGTTTTCGCCCAGCCCTGAAGCAGGGGGCTCAAGGCAGCACTCCCAGTGCCACCACCGCTGGTGCATGCTTCCTTCGGATCCAGAGAGCCAGGAAAAAATCATGAGTCCGTCTCTTTCCCCCTGCAAGGTTGTTGGTTATAACTGGGAGGGACAGCTCAAAACTTTACCCCAGGCACCTTCTGGGCTAGGAGGCCCTCTGCCAAGATGCCCTCCAGGGGTGATCTCCCTGTGGTGGCCTCGCTTGTGAGACCTGGCCCATTGGAGTGGTGGCATGCATGGGCCAGGAGGGATGGGGAAAGGGACATCTCCTTTCCCTATTCCCTTTCCTTCCACTGATTGCCTGGCACCATCCTACACTGAGCCCCACCTTTGCTTTTCCAGTGCATTAGAGAATCTGAGGGGAGAAGCGCTTGTTTTATATCTCAAGGTGAGAATTGCACTTGCCCTTAGCTCTAAGATTAAAACCAAAATATACATCTGTCCTGAGGGGGGCTTTTTCCAGCCTGCTCCATAAAACTTCTGCATGCTGCTGCAGAGACTCCCATCCCCTCCACGATGCAGTGGAAACTATGCATCCTTCTGCAAGAGGGGGACAGCGACTGGAAGTCATTAGCAGCTGCCGTGGCCCAGCCCCATCCGCCAGCCCAGCGGTGCTCGAACCAGCTGCGGCTGCTGCTCGCTCTTCGGGGTTTGCGTGGCCGTGCAGCGGGGCTTGTTGCTGATGGTCCCTCTGGGGTGTCTGGCGAGGAGGTGGAGGGAGGCTGAGCCCACCCACGAGTTCCTGCCTCCTGCTCTCCTACCACCACGATGCACGGGGTCCCAGTGGCTCCCTAAGAGATGGGGAGAATTTGGGTCTAGGGCCATGTTGAGGGGCAAGACATAGCCCCTGCGCATGGTCCCTGCACTGCATAGCCACCCCAGGGAGCCTGAGGTCCTGCACCCAGGTGGCATTCCGGCAGCAAGGCCCCCCAGGGAAAACCAGCCAAACTGAGAGGACTCAGGTGTTTCATTTCCACCCGAGTCCCAACACCCGCTTGTGAGCCTCGGTCCTCACAGCCTCAGCAAGATGCCTTCGGGAGATGGCCCTTGGTCTCGTGGGAAAAGCTCTCCTATCTGCAGGCCTTGAAGTGTGCCAGTGCTCGATAAATCTAATTTGGTCCAAATTTACTGCAAGGCACCATCTCTTCAGAAAAGCGTGTTTACTTTCCTCCTGGCAGTGACCCAGCAACGCGACTCTACGACTGCACAGAACTGCAAGTGCAGTGTATTAAATCATTGCTGCTCCTTCGACTGACATGGAGAATGGAAGTTAAAACGGATCTGGTTTTCCATGGAAATCTATTGCATTTAAGTATATCTAATAGGGTACGTCTTATCTGTACACAGGGACTGCTTGTCCTGTTGCCTTGCTGTTGCTCTGGGATTGTATTAAGGTGCCTCATCATGCCCAGAGTATGTACCCTTATAGACCTGTGCCTGTATCCCAATTGCAGCAAATTTTTTGTGACCTTGTCATTCAACCTCCTACTGGCTGTGCCTATGAAAAAATAAAAACTAAAAGCAGCTCCTCCAGCCTCCATTCCGAGTTCTCAGTTTTGTTGTGGGACCCAGAAAACTCAGCTTTATGCCTCTCATTTCAGCCAGGCACTGGTTTGCTTTCTGCCATCTCTTCTCCCAATTACCACGACTGTTGGAGCTTTAAAATTGAGGATTTTATGTTGTTGGAATACAAATTGATCATTAGAAATATTAATAATGACTGCTTGACTTTATAATTAGCCATGTATCTGCATTGCATTCAGGAGCTGTTTAGTCTTCAATGAAGACATTCCAAATAATCCATTTCTTTTTAAATAAATAGACATGCAATAGCTATCTTAATCGATCTAAATCTAATTCCTATTTAGGAGCCTCTGCTTTGCCACTTATAATTTTTCTTAGGATACCAATGGTTGGGTTTGGTGGACCAGAGGGTTTGCTTGGGTTTGGGAGCCCCAGAAGGTATTGGTCTGCTCCCCTTGCAGCTTCCCCACCCATCAGCTCCAGGGAAATTTGGATCATGATAGTGGGACTGTAGCGTTGCTGGGACAGAGGTTTGTGTCTTCTGGCTCCTGCATGAATTATTGGATGGCTCCAGCAGTTAATAAGATTCCTGAATCTGAGATCATTAAAAATTAACTTTTGCTTTTCCATCCATAAAATTTAAAATTATTTTAATAGCTTTATTTTTTATTATATATTATATATTTATTATTTTATAATAGCTTGATTTAAGTGTGTTGGTCCCTTTTGATTTACTAAGGTAAAGGCTCTCCTGGCTTATTGTCACACCTGGTCAAATTCCAGGTAACAGGCATATGAGGGAGCTTCACAGCAGATGAGATGATTGCAGAGAGCTGGGAACTTCAAGCTGAGTTTGCACTACAAAGTTTGAATCCTGTTGGTCCCAGGCAGGTGAGTTTTTCACCCATGAAGTGAAGGTTATAATTCTCAGGATCTTGAAGTTTCTAATAATTTACCCATTTGGGGTGAACACTTGAATGTGTGTGAGCAAGGAACTGCATATCATGCCTGCTAAAAATCCATTACCGGATTTTTTGGGAAGAAGGAATTGCATCTTCATGCCTTTTTGGACTGTCATCCTTAGTCGTTACTTGCTCATTTGTGTGGCTATTGAAGACAACTGTACTGGTTCTGCAGATGAGAAGACCGGTCCTCAGCCAGTGGGCACTCTGTGTGACATTGCTAAAGCCACATTAGCACTCGGGGAGCGAGGATCACAGGGATGAGTTTCTCGTATTGGGGGGGTTGGTTTTTTTCACTAGCAAAAGAAAGGTGCCCATGTTATTGAGCACTGTCAAAACCTAAGGAAATTATTCCTCCCTGGAGGGCCAGAGTAGGTGTGAATATCTCTGCAGTGAGCAAAGACTTTGAAACCCCACCAGGGAGTTCCTGAAGGTGATGAAAATACTGTTTTCAACAGTTTTGCAATATGTTTTTATCCCCATGAAGATCCTAGCAAAACAATCACACAAAAAACCCACACCTTGCTGCAGACTGATCTTATTTCTCTGTGTCATCATCTTATTGAAAATAAACAAACAAAATAATAACAAAAAACCGCCCTAGCATATGATGCCAACAGAGATTGCTAAACCCTGCAGTGCTTGGGGCGGTTGTGGGGAGACTGGGTGGGTTGCACGTTATGCTGGGTGGGTTGCACACTGTCCCCGGCCCCAGGTGGTCACCAAGAGACAAATCAGAAAAAGTAAAGAGAAGAGAAATGGAGGTACCAACGTGGATACTGGTTGGCAGCCAGCTGAATATGAGCCAGCAGTGTGCCCAGGTGGCCAAGAAGGCCAATGGTATCCTGGCTTGTATCAGGAATAGTGTGGCCAGCAGGAGCAGGGCAGTGATGGTGCCCCTGTACTCTGTGCTGGTGAGGCCACACCTTGAATACTGTGTTCAGTTTTGGGCCCCTCACTGCAAGAAAGACGTTGCATTGCTGGAACATGTCCAGAGGAGAGCCACAAAGCTGGTGAGGGGTCTGGAACACAAGTCATACGAGGAGCGGCTGAGGGAACTGGGGGTGTTTAGTCTGGAGAAGAGGTGAGACCTTATTGCCCTCTACAACTGCCTGACAGGAGGCTGTACTGAGGAGGGCGTCGGCCTCTTCTCCCTGGTAACGGGTGATAGGATGAGGGGGAATGGTTTGAAGTTGCGCCAGGGCAGGTTTAGGTTGGACATTAGGAAAAACTTCTTCACAGAAAGGGTTGTCAGGCTCTGGAATGGGCTGCCCAGGGAGGTGGTCCGGTCCCCATCCCTGGAGGTATTTAAAAGAAGGGTAGAAGAAGTGCTTAGGGACAGGGTTTAGTGGTGGGATGGCAGTGTTAGGTTAACGGTTGGACTTGATAATCTTAAAGGTCTTTTCCAACCTAGATGATTCTATGATATGGCTGGTAGGTCAGCCCTGCCCCAGACCCAGGTTAGCTGGGATGGCAGGAGACCTGGGGACATCGCTTTACTAATTACAGGTGTTTGGCTGCAGAAGAGGTTTGTCTGGCTGTGATGTCCTGGCCGCTGGCCCTTGCTTGGGGACACCCCACCAGAGAGATGGAGTTCTGTCCTTCCCCAGCACTCCCAGCTCCCAGGGGCTCCATAGCACGAGCAGCAATGGAGTTGCCAGAAAGCAGCCAAAAACCTGCCAAACCTCAGCCAGGACGAGGAGAGAGAGCCCACGTGGGGCTTCGTTAATAGGGAGCCGTTAGGGGTTGCTGAACAAAAGGACTTGTCCTGCAACGGTACAGTAGACAGGGAGAGATTGGGTTTATTTCACTGTGTTTCAGCCAGGTCTGATGTGTTTTTTTCTACTTTGAAAGTTTCTTTATTCTCGTTTGTGCTTCCACAGAACAGCTGTGATGTTTCAGGGCTCCCGGGGTGTTTTTGTGCGCACAGTGGAGAGGGGTCCGGATTCAGGCTGGGATGGGTTGATACCATATGCCAGAAAACCTCCCCCCACCCCGTAGAGTGAACTTTAAACCTCCTACAGCCCGGATCAACGCCTAAAATCATTGCAAGGTGCCACAGCAGGAGAGAAGAAAGGGCGAAGGGCAGTGACAGTTTTATACAACTTTACAGGTAGAGAGGATTTGCAAGGTGAGCATGGCCACATGATGAGAGAAGTGGAAAAACCCCAGTGGCTCTGCCAAATTTAACCCTGGCATGGGGGGAGCCTAGGAACAATACGTGTTTTATACAAGT
Source organism: Gorsachius magnificus (assembly GCA_034008185.1). Taxonomy (NCBI): domain Eukaryota; kingdom Metazoa; phylum Chordata; class Aves; order Pelecaniformes; family Ardeidae; genus Gorsachius; species Gorsachius magnificus. Next base: position 7,930,412 of record CM067090.1, read on the forward strand.
TTTCATTGTTAGCTTTTCCCAGTCAGATTCTTTATCTGGTGGGGTTTTGTTCACTAAAGCTGTTTGAAGTTGCCTTTCGTTTTTCCCAGTCATTCTTCCTTTCCAATGGCCTGTTGTTGTCCGTCCTTATTACCTGGAGTCATTTGAGTGACATCTGGTTTTACTTCTTAAAAAAATTCCACTACCTTTGCTAAATGATGGATCATATCCTATTTAAAGTCAACAGAGAGATTTCAATGAGCCCCAAACTGGACCTGAAATCGTTGCTTCCTTTCAGGTTTCTCAATATGATATTTGCCTCCTAGCAACCATTTGCAGGCAGTGTTACAGCAATATTAAGCTCTCGCTTGTGTGCTGCAACTGGCATCCCAGTGCATCCCGCAGAGCTTTACAAAGCACCCATCAGTATCAACTCACTCCACTTGTGGTAGGTGTCATTTAGACAGGAGCGTTACACCACAGTCTGAAAAGCAAAGGAAAGTACTGTCCTGCAGAGGCTGTAATAGGAGGACAGGGAGCATGCAGGCTAGATTAATACCCCAGGTGTGACAGAAGTACCCAGAGGATGCTTGGGGATCACCTGTCGTTTTACTGCCTGGAGTATCCCAAATGGGCGGTGAAGATCTGTCACGGAGCTGAACTTTGTGCTTCGGCTCATCCCAGGTGCAGTCTTCCAGTCCTGCTCTTTGACAGCTAATTTGTGCCTTTTTCTTCCTTTAATTACAGCAATTCATCACACTCTCTGCCAGTTCATCCTCTCTGATATACCAGGATGGTGAATGTCATTTGTTCAGGTAGGACAAGGTGAAGCTTGCCTGTTGGGAGCAGTGATTTTTCCCTAAGGACCTGGCAAATGCTCTCAGCTGAGTGAAGTCTTTGGGTTATTTAGCTCCCTTCTGTTTCCTTTTCTCCTATTTTTGCATGACCATTCCATAGATTCAGTTCCCGATTAGTCAAATTGCACTGATTGTGGGTCTGTTTGGAGAAACGCAAGATCTTCTCTTACCTTCAGCTGTATCAGAAGAGCGTTGTGTGTTGTTCCAGTGGGGCTGGAGAGTCAACAGTGTTCATGCAGCTCTGTCAGCAGGACATTTCAAAAGGTATTTGTGGTTCAGAACAGCCTGGCCTCCTTAGCTCTTCTTTAAGAATCTCACAGCCACAGACGTCTCCCAGGGTTTGGATAAATAGCCTCCATTCTAGCGTGTCCTATTTGAAAGTTGCCAGTGACTCTTCCTTGTTTGTTAGTCACTAATTTAAGATCTGAAAGACTTGTTGCTTGTGATATTGGTGCAGTGATTCAAGGTTATTTAGTTGTGGTGTTTCATACGAATCTCAGCTTTCATTAGAGGAGAGGAGAGAAGTAAATATTTAGTGCACTAAATGATTCCAAAAAGAAAGCTTCAGGGCCAAAATTCGGAAGGCAAGTTAAGACTCTGCCATCTTTAAGACTATCTTACAGTTACTATTTTTAGATGTCATGACATTTTTAATGAAGTCCTGAATTTTTAGAGCCTGGAGCAATTCAGTTGGGAAGAATTACAGTTTTAAGCTGCTGCACACCTTTGGAATCTTCCCTGGTTTAGCTGAGAGGGAAGAGGATGCACTAGGGAGCTGCGGATGCGTGTATTTTTTTGTACGCTGCGTATATATGTATACCTATTAGCACATCCATTTTACTTTAATTATATGTGTTTTGCTAACTGGACGGTTTGCAAGGGTCACATCTATAATCCAAGAAAATAAAAAGAGTAATGGCACAAATATACCGTGCATTTTACTGGTTCAACAGTCATAATATCTGGATCATATAAAAATAGCTATTTAACAACAACTGCTTCTCCCACAGCAATTAAGAACCTATGAAAGTTGAAAGATGATGAGCATCATATAATTGGCTTGTGCAGAGTCTAACAAGACTATTTTCTCAGTAAATAGAATATTCTCTTTCTGGAGAATAGAAAGAATAACTGATGATAAATATTTATAAGTGAATCTTATCTTTCTCCTGTCATGGAATCTTCATCAACAAACTACACTTCAAAAAAAAAAAAAAAAGGTACTCACATTAGAAATGCAGCTCATTTAATCCTGTTTAGTATTTGTACTACGGTGGTGGCCAGAAGACCCAATCCAGGGTCTTGTGCTTCCCATACCAAGTTGCTGGATGCTCAGATCAGGCTATAGTGAAATTCAGGGTAACTCCAACAGTGCCCTGGTGTCCAAACCTGCCACAGAAAGGTGTCTGGATGTCTCCCTCTGCAACACCCCATGGAGCAGTGTGAAGAGGACTCAATCACCCATTGAAGCTGTTTCATTCGAGGACAACGATCAACCAAGGCATGAGAGCTGGACGCTGCTCCCTATGCCTGCTCTGGGAGCAAATCCTGCAGTAATGCACCGATGAAGCAACAGAAGCAATCTCAGGGTTACATATGGCATTTCTTAGCTACTTGCACAGCTATTTACAGTGCTTTATCATCAAAGTGGGTTGAATGCTACACAGCACGAGTGGTTTCTATCAGGGCAGCGGGTAAGTGTGTGTATCTTGAGGAATGAGTCAGGTACAAGGTGTCTTTCAGCAAGTAAAGTTTTTCTTCAAAGCTTGTTCTTTAGTCTGATTGCACACAAGTTTTAACAAAAGACACCCAAGCAGTTTCCTCTGTAGACAAAAAAAAAAAAGAAGTCGTCCTGTTTGGGCTATGCTCCCAAACATCTACATTTTGACGTGAAGCACAACATCCTTGGAGCTGCCATGCCTGATGAGACAGAGTGAGCTGGGGGTCCCAAGGTCCAGGAGCTGTCTCCCTACTCTGCTGCCTGCAAGGTACTCCATGGAAAAGTCACGTTTTTGGGGACAATTTTGGAATCTAATTCTAAATAACATATCCTCTAGTCTCCGCTTTTTTGTTTCTGCAACTCCACTTAAGGATCCTTACGTGAGTTTTGGGGGATGCATTTTCTGCAATCATTCCAGTCACTACTGGAGTGACCTCTTGGGAGCAGTTTCGGCCAAGGTGTGAGCTGTGTGTGTGCCGACTGAACCTGTTTTGTCAACACAGATTGTACAACGTGCTCAAGTAAGATCTCTTGGCCAGCTCAGTTGACGTGCTATGATAATGTTTGACTGCAAGTAAAATAACGTGAAGATACATATTGATATTTCAATTACTTTTTAAATTGTACTTGCTGAGAACCCCGTGCATGACTTGGGCATTAAAGTATGGATTGTATCTGATTCTGAGAAACACATCATTTTGTCTATTCAATGCATATAATAGCTTATACTTCCATCCTTGGGTAATCACCTCTGCTTTAAAGAGTGACCCTAAATTGTATTTACACAATAAATTAATGTTCGCTTATGATGGAGAAAAGATTGCTCCAAGGAATCCGTGTAAGTGCAATTTTCTCTGCTCTTCCTCCATGGTCTCAATCATAAATAAAGTAGCTATGAGTGCTCGTGGGACAGTGCAAGGGCTTCTCACAAGCAGTTGCTTTTACAGCTCTTTTATGGCTAGGGTGTTGAGGAACTAACAGCTCGAAACAGAACAAATGGTGGTTGTAAATACAACTCTTAATGTGGATATATCTTCATTTTTTTTTTCCAGAAAACCAGGTGATGGCAGAACAGAGGTTCCTGAAGAACCTCCTTCTGAAGGCAAAGGTGACCTCTTTTCAGCAACATATCAATGGGGATCGTGTGGACAACTGCTGTGACTGCAAGGCAAGTTTCTTTATATAAGGAGAAAGAATTCATACTTGTCACCAGGGAAAATTTTAAATGTACAAGAAGTGTCTCATGTAGTATAAAATACTACTGTGGTCTTTCCTGAGGCATATGCTTAGGTAGGATTTTCTCTAAAGAAAACAAGGGGGGAGCGTTGCATGCCAGATGTCTTCTTAAACACACTTGCTAAACAAGGTCATGTTAATTCATCTGGGTTCAAAACAATTTCACTTACAGGATCAGGGATTATTATTTCACTGAGACTGAATAAAAGGTGAATGTCCTAAAAGCAACAGATGGTTTGTTTGGGATTTTTAGTGGTATTCTGAATGGAAATTGTATTCTCTTCTTAAAGGAAATCAAAGGAAATAAAGCATTATGAGTGCTGCTGACCTATACCTCTGCTGAGAGGGACTCAGGAGAACAGGAGAGTGAATGGTTTAACCTCTGCCTACTCCACTGCTATGGTGAGACCAGAATAGGAAATGTGGTTTTGCCTTCTGCATCTCGGAAAGGATGTTGCAAAACTGGAAAGGATGCCAGAAAGAGCCACAGTAAAGATATGAGGATGGGAAAATATGCCTTATGGGCAGAGCTCAATCTGTTTGCTTTATGAGAAAGATTTCAGCCTAGATTTGAGTACAGGGTTTACCTATCTTCATGAGGAATAAATGTTATATAAGTACTAGTCCACCCAGTGCCTCCAGGCATAGCAAGAACCAGTGTTTGATAGTTTAAACTTAGACCCGTTTATGTTTTAAATAGCACACACATTTTCACTGCTGGCATGGTTAGCCACCAAGAAAAGGAAACTTTTAGGTAGTAAATAGTGCATTTTGATGCCTAAAATGGCAATGAGTTTCTTGAAAGTATGCAAGCACAAGTTGGCAGCCAGTCCCTCTCCAACGGAGCGACCGGGCGTGGGTCCCCAGCCATAGGGGGGATGCCCTGTGCGAGGTCCGAGCACTCAGCTGGGCCGTCCGTACATCTGTCCGCAGGTTGTGGCCGTGTCCAGATGTGGACCTAGTCGGTCTCCACGCGGGCAGGGTTACAGCAGAGGGTGCTCTGCGCTCGCCTTGGCGGGGCAGCCCATAGCCCTCTGCTGTGGCTCCCTGGGAGAGGTTTTCCCTGCAAACTGTCCCAGGAGAAGCGAGCCGGCTAACGGAGCCAGGCAGGCCGTTTGTGGTCAGGCTCGTGAAGGCTCTTACGCCTGCGAATTAAATCACTGCGCAAATGCAAGGTCCTTGAGAGCTGTCGCTGCCTGGTTTTTTTGGCCGGGAAGCTGGAGCAGCGCCATGTACGCGATTCCCACCGAGGGCGGTTATGTAAATACCGCTCTCACGATAGTTAACTAACAGAATTAACTCGGCTGGGAGGCAGCGGCAATATTCCTCTAATTTGTCCTCCGTGGTCCTTTCTCCAGCACACTGTTGATAAAAGGGAATTCTTGTATCAAAGCCCTGACAGGACTTTTAATCAAAATAATCAATTTCAGCATAATTTCTCATTTATGCTTCCTGTTTCCCTTTCTCTTTTTTTTTTTTCCTTTTAACTTTTCTCACTCACAAAAAGGGCAGGGAGGAACATGGAGAAAAAAATACACTACTCATTTCCCGGTTTTGTTTAAAAAAAAGAAAAAAAAAAATTGGAAAACTTTCAAAATCCCTGAAGCACTGCTTGTAAAAATTCCCCATTTCAAAATCAGGCCAGTAGCTGGGCTTGGGGGAGCAGTCCTCCAGCTCACTCCAGTCAGTTCTCAGAGCCATTTCAAAAGACTCTGTTAATATTCAAGCTAAGGATGGAATATCACCTGCTTCCTGAAAGAGGAAGGGGAGCAAGCTGGGATGACAGGGCAAAGGAGCATGTGGGAAGTAACTCATTGCTTATTTTCTCTTCCAGAGGACCCATCCTGCAACGTGGGGTTAGGGATGGAGGAGGGAGAGGCGTTCCTTGCAACAGCCCCAGCTGGTGCAGGGCCTGCAGAAAAAGGCAATGGGTTGGGCAGGGAGAGAAGTCAGTCTGCAGTAGCTGGGGTTTGGGGGTCCTCTCTAATCACACGAGGTCACTGCACAGGGATGCTGGAGTCCTCAGGGGGAGCAGTGCCACAAATGCCCTCCTCGGCATTTGAAGGTGCGGCACACCGTCAGCTGCACTTTGTTAGTCTTTCTGGGTTACCTGCCCCTCCAAATTTTAAAGGAAAGACTTGATATTTAGTCTCTGACATTTTATTTGCTAGAGGACTATTCTTAAAATACTATGGTTTATGTACAAAATACTGTTTATGTAAAAAATACCATTGAAGCTCAGTTGGGTCCTGAGCTGACCTCTGCCCAGCCCTCAGATCTCTCAGCTTCGCATTTGATCTGTCTCCCAGTGTAAGGCATGCTGCTCTCCCTCTCCTGTACAGTACACCAAGCTTGCCTCCCAGTACACATACCTAATTTGTAGCTAATACACTCATTGTGGCTACTTTAATAACAGTATAGATTTTTTCCTAAATGAGATGCACATGTGGCTCCTAAGCCAACATTTTTCTGTTTCAGATTAAGCATATTTTTTTTCCAAGATGCCACATCATACATAATTTTCTATAATCTTTTCTATTGATTTCATTCTTAGCCTTCATTAAAACAGTGCTGGAGCAATCGAGGAGCAGACTGTGACCTACCTACCCTGCAGAGAAGGAAAGGGCATAAGGAATCTGCTTACACCATTATTTTGACCTTCTACTTTGTGGATAATAGCCTCAGGTATAGTATTAGCTAAAGAATAATGTTTCCAAGGGTGGGAGTCCTGGCTATTTTCTCCCCCGCTAAGGCTCCTAGAAAGCATCTCTCTCCCGTGGGACACAGGGCTTCTAGGTGGTAACATCTCCTCCCAGGACAGGCTGGAAATTCAGAAGATGCCTGTGGCATTCTTGCAAGGCCACAGGCAATGAGTACAATAAGGACAAGCCAGAATCTTGAAGGGGAACAAAGTTATAACTAAAGCAGCTGGAGCTGAAAAAAGGTCACTGGCTCAGCTCCAGAAAGACTGGCATGTTTTGATGTTTGTGGAATATCCTCATGTTTCTTACCAGGATGTGCTGCTGGGACAAGATCATGCCAGAGCAAGTTTATGATGCTGAAGCATCTCCCGGGTTTCTCTGCAGCAGAAATACCTTGTGGTTTCTCTACATCTGGGTGAAATTACTAAGTCCTGGAACACATGAAAATTAATAATAAAAATAAAAAGCTTTCCTTCCCCCCCTAACTCCCCCCCATCACCTCCTACCACTGACATGATTTAAAGATTTAAAATCAGTTTGTATCACGGCCAGAGATTGGAGTTATGATTGTAATGTTTCCATTTAGAACAGGGAAACTGAAGTAGAGCAATTAATCAATAACAATATGGGAAAGTAAAGACTGAGACAGTCACTTAAAGCTTGCATGCTTAGCTGGGTAAGGGGAATTTTAGGAAACTTCTGTCTTTTACTGCCCATATAAGTTTTATATTATGAACTTTCAAGTACAGAGAGAAGCGGTGCTTTGTGTTGTACTACTTCACCCAGTGTTATAAATCCATTCATTTACAGGGAGCGGATACTTAATTATGAATAATGCTAAAGTGTTTCAGTGACTTGTACAAACCATGCACTCAGGCCCATTTCATGCAGCCATGAAATGCCATCATCCCTCAGGTGAAACAAAGCGACTCTTCAGCAGCACAAAGCAAAGCTGCAGAGCAATTTAGGAAAGGAAGTGAAGAAGAATGGATTCATTTGAAACTGCAGGGGGATTTTAACTATGCAGAATGCAATTACCAGAACTGGAGTTTGTCCAGGACACTGGGGTTAAGACCCCATCTATTACAAAAGATGCCACGGAATTGCCAGCATCCTTCCCCTCATTTTCTACGTGTTACTGGGCTCCTGAGTACCCTCTGAAAGAGGCCAGTCCTGTTCAGACTGTGAAAAATGATGGGACCTCAGGGCAAGGTGCAGAGGAAAAACTAGTATTTCTCACTGGCCAGAGCTTTCTCATTGTACGTGATGCAAAGGGCTTTGTATTGGAGAGGGAAAAGAAGGGCTCATGGGTGTGTGGCTCCGTCCAGAGCCATCGGACCAGGGCAGCTACTGGTTTGTATGGGGTAGGAGATGGGCTGCTGAAATAGCAGCGTGGCTTCGCAACCTAAATTTAGTCATCAGCACTGTAAGCCAGAAACAGACCGTTTCCTGACCAAGTTTATGCAAGTTAGACTGAATTCATTTAAAGGGCTAAACACTTCGAAATTTGGAGCAGAAATCCCACATTTCAAGGGAGGCAAATAAACCAAGGACAGTGTCTTGAACTTTCTGGCTCTCAGCAAAGAGCAGTGTCACAGCACAGAAGAAAGACTTAAACCTTAAACCTCGTCTGCGCGGCATCTGTTAGGAGCTCTTGACCTCCCGAGCCTGGCTCCCATCGGGCCCTCCGCTGCCTCTCATTTGTACACACAGTCCTATCTGACAAATAACCAGAGTCCTTTCCCGTGGAGCATTTACACCCCAGCGGAATCAGAGAGAAAAATCAGATGCCACAAGGTGGTGTTTAAAGGAGGGAGGAGAAGGGTGGAGCAGAGCAGTAGAGCCTGGTCCAGGCGTGGAGGTGGGGAGCGAGGGCTGGGGCAGGGGCTGCTCCGCAGCATCGCATCCCAGGGCAGCCCCTGCCTCCCCTCTCGCCACAGGCAAACAAGCAGAGTTGGTTCTGCAGGGGAGGAGGAGAGCCAATATTTGTTAAAAAATATGGATATTTTTAACTCCCACAAAACTATTCATCGTGAAACTTTGGGAGCAGCATTTTTTTAACTTATCATGACAGCTCGAGTGTACCTGGGAAGCGTTCAGCTGCTTTGTGGGATACAAAAGTCAGCGTTCAACACTTCTATTTCTGGTCTTTTAACTGATTAAATTAAAAGTCAATAAACCCTGTGTCTTTTTGCCTAGAGATCCAGGGATTAGGTGTGCTCGGTGCTGGAAACTCCTGCCTGTCTTACAACCCCTCCATTTACTGTCAGGAGTGTTCAGGTCTGATCTAAATGTGTGTAGCTAAATACATATAACTCGTTATTCTCTCAAGGCTGGTGAGAACAGACAAGTAAATAAAAGAAGTAACTGTCACAGAAAATGCATAACAGAATCCATTTGCCCACTCGCAGGTGCTGGGGGAAAAGTTACCCATTGCTAGTGAAACCCCAATAAATAATGTTTCAGTCTTGTAACTACAAATCTTTCTAATAGAATCTGGCTATTTCATGCCCTGCACCATAAATCAGTGCCCCTGATGAGTGGACTTTGAATGGCTGGACAAAAATAATTAATCAAGATTAAATCAAAAGCAGCATGCTGCTTGCAAAGGCAGCGTTAGCCAGGATGCATTCCTATGAATGAAATCACTTATAAGTGGCTTATAAATCTGGGACATGGCTGAGGTTGATGTGAGGAAATGTGACTGGTATGGATTTTCAGGTTTTATTGTGCATAGATATTGTGTGTGATTAAGTCTTCCTGCTCCTGCCGACAGCATCAGATTTCAGGCCAGATGTATCTTGCGTCTTTGTCTACCGAACGCAACAGGCAACGATGCTGGACTGCAGGACTGCCCTCGCACCCCTCCTGCGACGGCGTGCAGCAGAGCGGCGTCTGATTTATGCCGGCAGAAATGCAGCAAGGACTACAAACAACAAAAAGAAACCTGGGGAGATCAGACACCATTTGTGATTTTACTGCGGAGATGAAGGACATGCAAAATCTGGAAAAATAAACATTGTTGGGGTAGAGTTTTATCCCATTTTAGCTGATGTTCTCCCTTGTGGCGTCTGGCCGAACTGAGTGCTATGTGTGTTTTCAAGCAGATTGGAAGTGACAGTGTTCTGATAGCTCCTGCACTGAGCATTGGCCCAATCATTGAGTGTTTACCCAGTTTTTCTCTTGTATTTATTGGCCATTAATGAATCAGGACTTATTCTCCACAGACATTGATTGGGCTAAAGCTGTGTCTGTGACACAACCAGGAGCAATGCTCAGAAATACCAGAATACATTTGCCATCATCAGCAGGTAAATTAAATATGCATCAGAGATGGTCTATTTACCTAATGCGAAATAATGCTCTATTTCAAATTCTTCCTTAATATTCTCTCTTAAACTAGTCTAATATATTTTTTTACACGTAACATTCCTGTCTGGAATATTTTTCAGCTTATTTTCTCCAATACTTCTCTAGGGGAGCAAAGATTTGCATAACATTAGGTCAAAAGCCCATTGAGGATATACTACATGGAAATTTTGTAAAACAGATTCATCCTCTGGCTGTGAAGGGGAACCGGGCTCAGTGTGGCTTTACAAAGGCACCAAAAGCCAGGCAATGCCCAGAAGTTCTGCTTGCTACCAACAGAGCCTGGCAGAAAATGTGAAGGCGCTGAAGAGTTAATAGCTCATAGAATCATAGAATCGTCTAGGTTGGAAAAGACCTTTAAGTTCATCATGTCCAACCATTAACCTAACTCTGCCATCCCACCACTAAACCATGTCCCTAAGCACCTCATCTATCCTTCTTTTAGAAACCTCCAGGGATGGGGACTCAACCACCTCCCTGGGCAGCCCATTCCAGAGCCTGACAACCCTTTCTGTGAAGAAATTTTTTCCTAATGTCTAGCCTAAACCTGCCCTGGCACAACTTCAGATCCATCACTACCGTACTTAAAGCAGACATTGCCAGAGTGATATAACGTCTGCCCAGAGGAATATGTGGTGGTTACTGAAAAGTGATTAGGATTCAGTAGCTCACAGAAGGGGCAGGACTGGCGCTAAGTGTCTCAGCCTGCAGAGTCACCTTTAATGTAGTGGTTGTACACCTACTACTCAGTAACGGAGCATGCCTTGTTATCCTCAATTCCCATCTGGGAATGGATAAAAATTTCTATTTGGTGTAATTTTTAACTTTCAACTAGTGAATAATATACATTTCCTTGGAATTCTGCCTTTCAGCAAAAGAACAATAACCTCAACTTCTTTTAATAGCCTTCATCATTCAGCAATCATGCTGAGAAGAGTAATAGTAATAGCCATATTTTATTATTTTTATAGCAGGTTGTGAGGAAATGAATGTTAGTTTCTGTGTCAAATGAAGGTCACCCTGACCACCACTTGTTCTAGGGAAACTTTAGTGCAACTGGTGCTATAGTTCAACTTTAGGTAACATCATTAATGAGGAAGGGGGGGAAAAATGCCTTAAAAATTCAGTGTACAAAAAAAATCTGCAGTGCCCAAACAAAATCAATAGCACAGTATGAAAAATGGGAAGGAAAATGGTTGGGTAATTTAGAAATACTTCATCCTGAACTGAAGTTTCAACTAAAGGAAATCCGAGTTTTTCACCTAAACTTGTGTTCATTTTTTTGATGAACTCCAACCTGACTGAAAAGGGCCCAAGTTGCCTAATTCTGCCTCCTGGTCGTGTTTCTTCTCTCTCCTCCCTGCCCATTTTTGTTCTGCCTGCTCTGGAGGGCAAGCACTGTGGTGCACTGCAGCCGGAGGGTGAGATTTGTGGCGCTGAGTTGTGGTGGGCTTGGTGGGACGTGGGAGAGTGCCATGGGCCACAACACAGTCTGCTTTGTGGCTCAGGATAGAGATGTTTCCAGAGCTGTAGCTGAAGAAAAAAAGGTGGTGGGGGAAATATCCCTAGTGAAAACTGTGGACAAAAGAAGATCCCAGGTATTTCTGCTGTGGTGTTGGGCTATTCCCACCCTGGCATATCAGCTCGCTGTACCTCAGAAAGTATTTTGCTGCTATAAACATGGTTCAAGCTTCTTCTAAACAACAGCCCCACTGTGGATGCTCACACTAACACCTGTGAAAGCTTTTGGGGTAGACTTCCTTCTTCCTGTGCATGTAACTTTATGGGCAGACTCTTGTGTTTTCTGACTTAGTTTGTTCTGAAAATGTGTGTATTTGCAGCCCAAGCCAACTGAGCTCCTCAGCTGAAGACAAGCTGCTTGAATTGACTGCTCTTCCAAACCCATCACTGCACAAGGTGCTGATAAAAGAGGGGCCACAGGAGGTTCTCATGAGTGCCTAATGACCACATGTGTTCTCCATCCTGATCAGTAAGTTTTAAAAGGAAGAAGAAAGACTGTAATTCCCTTGGTCTGAGGAAGCTGGCCTGTGGAGGGGGATGGGACATGCTCAGCACTCCCAGCATCACTCAGCATCATCTTCTTGGCAGGATGGTGAGTGAAGCCTGCTGGCTCTACAGCCCCTACTTTGTGTCCCAGTGCTATACCAGTTTGAATCGTGTGAAGCCTGGTCTGGGATTAGATCGGGGAAGTTTGTGGCTTCCTGTTTTGGGTTGTGTTCCAAAAACCATGCCTTCTCTTGTCTTATCTGGTATGGTTTTGCCCATCCTGCTGCTAACCAGCGTTTTTATTATAGGCCTTGCTGAATCATAGGCAAGGGCGGAGGGAGGAGAAACAATGTAGTGGGTGTGCAAGAATAGAAATGATCCTTAAAATACGTTGGGGTGGAACAGTGAGGACTAGAAGAGGATAGCAGTTGTCTCTTTATCTGTAAGAGTTTTTCCCCACCCAGATTCAGTCTTGAGAATCTTCCTGCTTTTTCCAAAAATAAAGGCCCTCTTATATCCAAAACACTTCAGAGTAATTTCATCTCCTGTTTAACTCCTGGCTAATAATTTCATCTTTCATTTCCTCCTATTGTTCTTCCTGGCATGCATCCCATCTATTATAAGCCCCAGATATAATAAAGTAATTTTTTTATATTTAAGGAGAGGGAAATAAGAGTCAGGTGGTTTGAAGCAAGGCTTTTATAGGAGCAGAAGTTCTGGAAGCATTGCACAGAGACTAGTATTAAAGAAATAGCTCCATGGGAGGAAACTGGAGTGAGGAGACAAAGCAGCCCTAGCTTTCTGTAAGAGCTTTATTACTGCCAACGCAAGGGTAATTGCTCCTATTTAGGACTCCAATGCAAAACGGTGCTTTGCAGACACTAAGGAGGGATATGAAGTTTTCACAGGCGCAAAGTAGCCACTAGACAAGTACTCATGGGAGCCAGGCTTTTCTGAAAATCTCCATCTAATTACTGTACTGAAAAAGTTGGCCGCAAAACAGCATATTTACTAAATTGAAATGTCTGTAAATGTGGCTTTTGCAGCTGTCTACATGCACAATGACAGAAACTGCAGAGTCCATCAGCTGGACTGGAGTATGTGTTTCCCGGCGGGGACTGGGCTCTGCTAGATCCTATCTCAAGGTCTTGTGTTACTTCCACACCTTCCTCCTTTCCCCTGAAAGAAACAGCTCTAAGACTTTACCTTCTTTTTGTCTTATGAAGATGGATTAGATTCCCCAAAATATCAGCAAAACCTGGACTAGGAGTCTTGTCTGAGAGTGCTAAGTGTGGTGTTGCAGCTCTGCTAGTGAATGCCTCTGGATCTGTTTCTTTTCCCTCCTATACCCCCACCATAATGTTTTGCCTGCCAGGATGCAGCCAGGTGTGTGAGTGCTCTTTGGCTGCTTAGGGCACGGTGATGGGGCTGTCTGGAGGACACATAAAACTGGTCCTACTGGCAAAACTACAGAGGAAGTGGGTGGAGGAAATGGAGGTGCAGATACTGGGGTTTTATTTGCACTGATGCTCCTCATTCAGTTCAGAAACAAAACTTCTAGCATGTGGGAGGTGGGGTACTGCATCACAAAATTGCTCTGGGAGTCCCAAATCATAAAAGAGCCTCTACAGATTAGACTTAATTTTGGAGGAGGAAATCTGGGTGCTGTCCTGGGTTGGCAGACTGGTCTTGGTCACTGTGGGTTTTCTCTCCTTGCTCTGAGATGTAAGGGTTGCCTTATAACCTGCAATGCAAATAGCTGGCTATGCTTTGATGCATAGAATTCAAAGTTAGTTAGGGAATATTCTTACAAATCACAGCTTCTTACCAAACTCTTTGTCTCCCCTACCTCAGGGCCCTGAGCCAGAAGGAAGGCTGACACTTTGTAGGCATCTTCTGCCATTGTGGGTTTGAACATTGTTAGAGCAACTCTGCCAGTCCTGGGGAGCCTAAAGTTGTTTTTGAGGATATCTTGCACAGGTCACCTTGCCTCCTGCACCAAGTGCAGCCCTGGCAGGAGCCAAAGGTTAGAAAATTGCAGTTTGCTTTTTCTGAAGAATTTTTCATGGAAAAGGCTGTAGGAGGGCTGCTGGAGAGGAAAACTTGGGTTTAGAAAGGGAATAAGAACTTTAAGGATACAGCAGTGGCTCTACCAGGTCAGTCCAAGGTCCAGCTTCATTTGAATGTGGGATACCAATACCAGAGGCGGTGGTGAAGGCATCAGAAAAAAGGTGGAAGATGCCTCAGAGGAAGTTAGGAAATAAACAACCTATGATGTGAGTTTGCCATTAGCTCATCCACAACACACTTCTTTCTCTTGTCTCTGTCCAAAACATGGCCCAATAGATTCAAGTCCATTGTAACTCAGTCTAAATGTATGTTTTCATATAGAACCATTGAGGGGATAAGCGTTCATATTTTTCCTTGAAGAGTTACTACTGTTTGTAACACGGGGAGGTCATTGTGGTTTAACCCCGGCTGGCAACTCAGCCCCACGCAGCCACTTGCTCACTCCCCCCACAATGGGACGGGGGAGAGAATCAGAACAGTAAAAGTGAGAAAACTCATGGGTTGAGATAAAGGCAATTTAATAAGTAAAGCAAAAGCCACGCACGTGAGCAAAGCAAGGAATCCATTCACCACTTCCCATGGGCCCGCAGGTGCTCAGCCATCTCCAGGACAGCAGGGCTCCATCACGCATAATGGTTACTTGAGAGGACAGACGCCATCACTCCAGATGTCCCCCCCTTCCTTCTTCTTCCCCCAGCTTATATACTGAGCATGATGTCCTATGGTATGGAATAGCCCTTTGGTCAGTTGGGGTCAGCTGTCCCGGCTGTGCCCCCTCCCAGCTTCTTGTGCACCTGGCAGAGCTGAGAAGTCCTTGAGTAGTCTGAACACTACTTAGCAATAACTAAAACATCAGTGTGCTATCAACATTCTTCTAGTACTAAATCCAAAACACAGCACTATGCCAGCTACTAGGAAGAAAATTAACTCTGTTCCAGCCGAAACCAGGACAGAGGTGTGGTAGGTCTGCTTTACACCAGCTGTGTGAACCTCTTTGAGGGATACAGGAATAAGGTTCCTTGTGGCATACGCTTGCAGAGTGATGGTTCACCACGCCAAGGTGCTGTGCGTTGTTAATGAGCTGTGTATTTCCAGCAGCTCCCTCGGACTTGCGCTCTCTGCACTGCTCGGGTGTAATCCTGAATATCTTAAATCTTCCAGCACTTCCAGTGACTCTATTGTGTTTAAGATCAGTGTGCAAGGACATAGGCCTGGCTGTACAAGTGTTAGGTTTTTTTGAAGCCTTACTGTTCTGGATTAATTGTTGTTCTCCTGTAACTGTGTTTTGGATTTAATGAACAGTTATGGTGATAGCCAGGTTCTCACTCTTTATGGAAAGGCAGCACTTCATAAATACTGAAATGTGCTCTTTCTACATCTGTGCTGGTTTCCTACAAACCTGGAAATGAAATTATGTGGCTGCTGTCTTAGGACTGTAGCTATTGAATAGCTATTGCTAACAGAATTCATCCGAAATACATAAATAAGGAAGGGAATTCCATATGGTCTAGAAAAACAAACAAATACCACACAAACATGGCACAGTGTTTCCAAAGAGGAGGGAAAGGCATGTTTGCTCTTTTCTTCTTGCAGTATGAAGATACCGTAGTGTTACAATGAAAGCCCTACTGCCTTCAGCTTTGTGTCAGCTCCTTGCCCTCCCAGGGTTTCCTCCACCAGCAGGTTTACTGGTTGTGGGCTGAGGTTCCCTAACTATATACAGTGGTTTATTATGAATGACAGCTTGAAAGGAGAAAATGGACACGATCTCTGTTTTGGGGTTGCAAGTGTTCAGTTTCCAAACAGGGCAAATACCTTGGTACCATCTAATATGCCTTACAGTCCTGGTATCTCTGAACTCTGGCACAATACTTGTGAAATCAACTGGGTTTTTTGGTTTGTGTGGATTTTTTCCCTCTTGATCTCTCTGGAAGGACAGTTTGAACTTGGAAGATACATAACAAATGGGAAGTTATTGGAATGAGGGTCGAATATAAAAATCTAAAAAAGTAATTTGCTCATGTTCAGCTGCAATAGCTAGTGAGGGCTTCTTAGAGGATGATGTGAGACACAGGGAGAAAATAACTGCAGGGCCTTTCAGAAACATATTCTAGGACATTTCTTAGTCAGCTGTAAGTGAGATTAGATTATTTTAAATCTTGCGTAAGCCTTAAAGTAAGTTGATATAGCTCATGAATTAAAAATGGCTGTTTGAGATCAATCCTTTTCATGTAGCTAATGGTGTAACCTAGTAGCAATAACACAATTATGAACTTTGCAGCAGGGTTCCTATTGGCTTTAGATGATGAGTTTGATTCAGTTGTAAAAACTCTAGAAATGGCAAGAGGACAGAGTTTCCTGAAAACATCAGAGCCACCCCTGTCCTCATACCCTACCCTTCCCAAGGGGTACAGGAGGATTAGAGAAGGCCAGGAGGAGGGAAGGCCTTCCAGAGAAGAAGAGAGTAAAGGATATTTTTGGAGGGTAAACTAAAACAGAGCAAAGGAAAGAGAGGACAAGATCTGAAGTGAGTATTTTCAGCATGGGAAGATTCACGGAGAAGGGTTTTTCTTTTTTGTTGTTGTCCTATCTTGCTTTTAATTATGCAGAGAGCTGTAAAAAACTAGCTAAATATTTTATAAAGAAAAATCGGTTGTTTCACTGCAGATCTTGAGGAAGGGAAGCCTGCCAATAAGAAATTCCTGGCACGTGGCAGACCAAAGGAAAAAGCCTTATGCTGAGAGAAGCAAGAGTTTGTGGGTTGTCCCCAACTGGGGCGCTCTGAGGATCCTTGGGGGGTGAGGGAAGATATGGATATGCTGGTCTGAAGCATCACTGAAGCTGCTGTGTGGCTCCAAATCACTGTGGGAGCAAGTTGGTGCTGAACATGTAGAGACCCAGAAGGATGACCAGAAGTCACTGCTCTCTTCCCCTCCACCTCTTCTGTTAGTAGTCTGTTACAAAGGAGGCAGCAAGGAGTTAAAAACTACAACAAAAGCTCTGGGCAGATTAGACATTAAATTATTCTGACACCTGTTATATTAAACAGTCAATTATTTACTAGTGGCACCAGAGAAGAGAGCACACTAATTCTCTAGATCAGAACAAATGCAGTGATGCAGTCCAGGCTATTTTTAATAGCAAAGCTTTGGACACAGTGTGCTGAATCCAGTGTGTCTCATCACTATGTGCATCATTTAAAGCTTTTATAAACAGCCATGTTTTTTCAGGAGTCAGAGTTAGGCAAGCACTTGGGCAGCACCACGGAGGAGTGACGTAGCGGCGTGATAAACATTTGCAGAGATCCTAGTAGGGCCTTGAGATGGCTAAATGCTTGGGAAAATAGATTATGTGGGAAGGAGGGGTTGTTACGGGACGTGGAAGGCTGTATTGGCTGTGCCAGCAATGTGTAAGAAGCAAATTCTCTTGAGCTTCCAAATTCCCAGAGTCCTCTCGAAGTCTGTGCCAATCAAAATAGGATCAGGTTGCTGAAGGTCTATTTCAGCAAGGGGTAACGTATTTCTCCTGCTACTTGCAGCAATGTAGCAATAGCAGAGGAAAGTCCTGCAGGAGGCAGCTGGACAAGGCAGGACACCGCTTCTTCCTCCTGCCCGTGTCGGCTGTGTGGAGATGAGCTGAACGGCCAAGCGTGCCAACTCTTCCTCGCTCAAGACTGCCGCGTTCAAATTGTGCATGCAGGAGTGACTGCAGGATAAACTTGTCAGAGCTATAGAGGGAGTAATTTTAATTTACAGTGCGTTCTAGTATAAGTTCCCTGGTTTTATGTACCTGTACAACTTGTGTAACACAAGTACAGCTCAGAACCCGCTTCCTTGGAAACGTTGCATTGAGAAGGGCTGCTTGTAGCATCACTGGTGCAGGAGGGGGTGTGGATATTTGAGGGTGTGTTGTGGTGGTTTAAGTTCCCTATTTCTCATGTTAAACATCAGTTCTGGAGCCAACCTGCAATGTAATACAAAGATCAACTGTGAGGACTAGTGCAGGTGATGTGGGACCTCATGTATGTACTACAATGACCTGCCTTTTGGGAAGCTACCTGTTGTGGATCCTTGGAGGAGAGGAGCTGGCGGGTCCTGTAGGAAGGCAGTGCATCAAGAAAGGCAAGAGTGTTTTGTAAATGCATGAGACACAGCCACCTTGTGTTCCCCTTATTACTTCCATGCAGGCTGCAAACCCTTTACATCTGAGACAGACTCTTTGCTGGTTTGAATACAGTGGTCAGTGTAGTGGACTCTTGTCTCTAACTGAAGTGGAGAGGCAAACTGAAATGAGAATAACATTGGAAAACAGGCTATCTAGCTGACCTCCAAAGTAATATTATTCAACAACAGCTACAAATGCATTGGCAAACCATTGGAAAAATTACAGAAAATATGAAGCAGCAACGGAATGATTTAAACCCAAAAGGGCAATGCAGAATTGATGTTCAGAGTCTGTTCCCAAGTGCTTTTGTCATCGTCTGTTATGAGCGCTGTATACCCACCCGACTGATGCAATCCCCATGGGTATCTTGGCAGTACTTGAGTTACATCCCACCCCCAGGGAGCTGACCCTTGCTTCACTGAGTGGGGAGAAAAAGTCCCTCTCAGGATTCAATGACCCTGTTCGAGCTTGACCATGTACTTTTGGATGGCTTGCTGAGGTCATATGTGTTGACTTACCCTGTTCCTATGTAATATAAATTGGCAAATCTCTTTGGAGAGAGCCTATGACTCTGCACTTACTGAACAGCACCAGACTCCTGAGCTGTGTCTCAAACTGTTTCGACAGTTCACACGATGCTGTGACTCATTTCTATAAGCTGGAGCAACGAGACATGCAAGGCAAAGAGGTCAAAATGGAACAAGGAGAAGGTACTACTTCTTGCCATGGAAAGCCATCATAAACAATTCATCTGGGATCAGAAAGGTCATGCTGTAGAGTAAATAAATGGAGTCAGCATTGATAGTGGTTCTTTCCTACCAACACAAAGAAAGGGAGAGAGCACGTATTCTTGAAGCATGTATCAGCAGCAGTAAGGGGAGTTTGTAACTGTTGGCTTACAAAATGTAAAGTTCAAAACTGTGGAGACAGAATAAATCAAGTCCTCAAAACATGGAAAGAAAAATAATGCAGAAACAAGTTGCAGAAAGGAGGAAGAAAATGGAGCTCAGGGAAGGAGATGAAAGAGAATAGTGAAGAGAATGATCAAACAAAAGAATTTAAAAATAGAATTGAAGAGTGGTGCTCCTTTTCCCACTAGATGCTCAGATAAAAATTAAAAGCAGGGTGTTTGGAAATGAAGGTAATGAATGAGGCAGCAAACTGGGATGCTATCATCAAAAGAAGGAAAACTTTCAAAGAACCCTAGGACTGAGAGAGGGATGGGAAAATTTCTTGCCTATACTGTCAGCAGCCGCTCTCTACCCCCATCTCATTCCTGCAGCGTTGTGTCGCTCACTCAATCTGTCTGGAACACTGATGGTAATGGAGTAAGGAAGAGAAAAAAAAAAAACCAAAGAGCTGAACTTTGGCTCTGCGTATTAGTACAGAAATCAGCACTTCTCAAATTTTCCTTTTTTTTTTTTCCCCAGCTGAAATTTACAGGCAGCTTTAGATGGAAACAACTGAAATATATAGCTAAAACTTCCTTCACGCGCTGCTCCCCGAATGGAGTGCTACACAATGTCTCAGTGGCAGGCTTCAATCTTTTTCTTTCAAATTACCTTTTTTTTTTAAAGCACGTGTGGTGTGGAGAATCTCTACACAAGTCAAAATGGGAGCACTGTGCACCCTATCAGGGCTTTGTTTTGATACAAGGAAATAAAAGCTTGCACTAAGAGAACTCTGCTGCCGCTGCTGCCCTTAGTCCTTGAAGCAGGTTTCTCCTCGGCTGACATCTGCTGCTGCCGCTTGATGAATCACATCAGCTCCATTGGCACAGAAACAATTGCAGAAATACTTCAGATATGGAGAATTCAATGGCTGCTGTAGTAGGCTGAGAGCACCTGAAGATGTTAGCTACCTCTCATCTGGTAGCCTGATTTAGTTTTAGGAGCCATCCAAATATTTGCACCTCTTAAGGCTTTAAAAAAATAAGACTTTGCTATGGAAAATGTGACAGCATTCCATAGGGATCTGGCTGAGTGAGCAGTCCTTGGGACTGCGATCACTGGGGCACAGCAGCGGAGCCGGTGGCATGGTGAGGCTGGTTCATCCTTTACAGGGTGCTGCCAGCTGGGTGCAGAAGAGCCAAATGAGAAAGGGGTCTTGCAGCCCCAGCGAAAGGAGCACAAAGGTAGAGTGATAGAGCAGTGAGGCAGAAAAGGAAAAACGCAGGAAAAGCAAGCGAGGTATTTTCTGTCTGGGTATACGCTGTGGCAATCGGCAACAGCCTTTTTTGGAATGAATAAATCCAAGTACTCACTGCGATAGAGGTTTTGAGATCCTTTTTCCTTAATGCTTAAATAGAACTGTTGATTTTTTTTTTATTTTAGATTAAAACACCTATTATAAAGACTATAAAGATTTTTTTTTTTATTTGCCCTGCCCCTGGGATAAGTACTGATGTACTATACCTGAGCCCCAGCAAAGGACTTGTATTTGGAAAAAGTGCCGAATGCAAGATGACCTTTGACTAAAGCTAGGTCTGCTGAAAACCCCAAGCACTCAAAAATTCAGCATTTCCTCTGCTTGCTGACCCTCCCTGCTTTGTTACTCATCCACAGCTCTATGCTGTCTCTTGGTTTCATTTTGCCAAAGATAAAACCTTTGGCATGGCAAAGCTACCAGTGATGCACTAGGGCTGTTTAAAATGGATGGCTGGGGGTTTTTTTAGATGCTCTGAAAAGGCCATAAACTAAACCTGACTCTTTCTCCATATATTAAGCTCAGCTGCCACTTCCCTTTCTGATCTAATTTGCAATAGGTGGTGGTTATATCCTGAATACTTCTCCACCTGGACCTCTGTGGTTTCCGCGAAAAGTCAGACATTCTTACTGGAGAAATACAATATGCACATAAATCTAGCATGCCGTTTATTACAGAAGGCTAAACCTTATATCATCCATCCCATGGCGAAGTCTGAGCAGTTACAGCAATGTACAGTCACAGATTCTGTCTCCAGAATATAAGCACTACAAACTTTGCACTTTCTGGAATAAATGCTGCAGCTGAAATGTGAAAATATTTCTGCAGACGCTGCAGCTCACTGCGGTGAAAGAACAACGCTGTGTTATTGATTCAGCTGAATGCTTCTTGCAGAGCAAGCATCAAAGCAAGGCTGGTTTATCAGTTTACATACTTTAAGCTGAGAGTTTATTTCTTGCGTAATCCTCCTCGAGGCGCTCTGGTGGCTGAGCAGAACCATTGCCAGAAGTGTCTGCTTCCTGTTCTGTGAATGTAATTCCTGCTCCCTTCCCTCTCTTTTTGAGCTGACTTCTGTGAGTTTTCTACATGCGCTGTTGCTGAACTGGGTAGAGGGCTTTTTTTTATGAAGAAAACATGGATTTGGATTTTTAAGGGATTCCTGAGTTTAGGCGAAAAATGGCTGGTTTGCTCCTTTGAGATCAGTCTCATCTCACTACAGAAGTGCGCTGGAACAAGGTACAACAACAGAGGATCACACAGAGGCCCAAACCTTCTCGGTCTTGCTTGGCTGCAGGGCTGCTGCATTGCACTTCAGCCATCTGTTCATCAGCCCCTCTAGTAAAATCGCCGGGCTAGAAGTGATTAGCTGTGAGCATTTTGAGACCAGTTGGTCTCCACCAGCCAGGTCTGACTTTAGATAGCGTGCTTTAATGCAGGACTCCTGCAGCATCATATCTTTAGATATCTCTTTACTTCTGCTTCTGTGCTCTCCTCTCAGTATTAAGATGGACACCTTATACCTTGAACCAATAGGGAGGACCATAAAAAGAAGCTTATTAACTATACCTTTACATTGACTCTGGCCCAGGGAATCTTCCTAATCTGAACTTCATGGGAGATGTATACAAAGATGAAGCTGGTTTAGGACGTAGGTGAGATGGGCTTATGGTGAAATATCTGCCACAGGGGGGAAGGCTGCTGCAGTCCCAGGCAGAGCGGGTGTTTTGTGTGTGAAGGCTTTTCTCCTGTGTAAATATTCACAGGTCACTGAATAGCTGGATGTTTCCATTGTCTTGCTTACAGTAAAACCTCAGCAGTGTAGACAGAGTCATGCTTACAGAGATGTGCTTGAGCACAGAGCAGTGTCCATCGCCTGTAGTCTCCTACCCTCACGCCCTGCTCCCAAGACCAGGTTGTTGGATGTTTTGGTTTACACACTATTAATGTAGTGGCTCTCAGGAAACAATCCTGCCCAAGCTGAGAAATGGTGTGAGTATCTGCCAGTACCTTCATTTCCTACTTGTCTTGAAGGCCCTGGAGTTTGGTTGCTGTGGGACTGGCCTAACATCAGGTCCTTCTGGCTCTGCTGGCGATGCACCTGGCAGGTGAGAAGGGTGCTCCCCATTCCCCTTCTTGGACAGGGGGCTGTTTTCTCCTCTGCTGTTCTTCTCATCCCTACTGCTACCTGAATTGTTTCTCTCCAAAATAAAGCTGCTAAAATCTATTTTTATTGTATTGGAAAAGCCTGTGTGGCAGTTTTGAGGAGGGAGCAGCAGTGCAGCAATTCTTTCTTGGGACACTTTGTTCCTAAGCACAGGAAGTTGTAAAATTGCTGATAACGAGCTAGTTCATTCATAGCTGATGCCAGAAATGACTGCCTTCTGTCAAGGCACCGGCTTTGTGGAAAAGAGCTGAGGATTGAGAAAAGCAGGGAGTTGTCAGTTCTGACACTTTCAGTTACAGTGGATGCTTTTTTGCCTCAAAGTCTGTTATCTTCAACTATTTCCCTCAGAGCGGAGTAGATAGTTTTGGTCCAGGCTGGGCTCAGCGCTCTTTTTTTTTAGTAGTATCTCTCTTTTTAATAAGTCTCTCTCTCTTTAGTAATTAACAACACTTCTCCAGTGCCATTTCTTTGTTGTGGATTCTACCAACCAGATGCCAAAGGTTATTTTCTGGGCTGTTGTAAATGGTTGACATTTCAGCTCCTGTATTGTTACTGAGGCATTCTGAGAAATATTTTCTCAATATATTTCCCAACATCACAGTAATTCTGTCTTTACTTCTCAAGACGCAAGAAGATGCGTTACTCCATGGAAGAGAACATCCCAAGGCTGAAACATGATTCTTGGAACTAAACAGCCATACTGCATTCATGAGTATACTTTAAATCAAACTAAGTTATGGGTGAGTGACAGTAAGTCTTGTTTCAGCAAAAATTTGTTTTGTGTTTTTTGCATTCAGCATACAGAGACAAGGATTCATTTTCTTGAAGAGCTTCCTATTTTATGTACTTAACATAGCTGTGGAAAAACAAATGATCTAGGGGGTAGGTTTTGGTATTAATTCTATCTTCCCATCTGTGGTCCCACCCGATATATCTGGAGCATCAGGGGGTATGTCATGACTTCAGGGAGGATGGTTTCTGGTTATGGTCACGTCTGGGAAACTAAACAATATCACAGGACATGCTGGAGCATGGTTTACTTGCAACAAGGGCACATTGACCCAAACTTCTTTCTTTTGTTACCACTTCTTTTATTTTTGTGGGCATTTTTTATGAGTGACCTTAACTGTAAAATTGCCGTCAGTTCAGTTCCCCCTCCATTTGGTTTGTGGTCTCCCTCCTGAGACTCGCAGTCTCGGGGTCATAACTAAATTGTCTGGAAGCCTTACAAAGGGCAGATGATACGAAGAGGTGGCCCTGCTCAGTCAGTCTCTTTTTCAAGGTCCTGTGTCCTATTGCGGTCAAGGTATCAGCTGAGGTTTCATGGAAGCAGGGAGCACACTACAACGTATAAGCCTGACTCTAAATGCTACCGCTTTCCTATTCACCTATACCTATTGAGGGAGAGGGCTTGGGGGACTCCAGGGCCATATCATCCAGGACACTTGTTCTGGTAGTCTCCCTGCCTTCTTAGAAAGGCCCTGGCTAAGCTGCGAGACAAGTGCATCTCATTGTGACTTTCCCATACAACTTC
The DNA here is from genome assembly GCA_034008185.1 of Gorsachius magnificus. Taxonomy (NCBI): domain Eukaryota; kingdom Metazoa; phylum Chordata; class Aves; order Pelecaniformes; family Ardeidae; genus Gorsachius; species Gorsachius magnificus. The sequence goes on from CM067090.1 coordinate 7,954,419, forward strand.
TCTTTCTAATGTTGGTTTTAGATTGATTAAGAGCTGCTCTTCAAGGCAGGGCAGATATCCAGGATAATGCTTTTTTAGTCAGAGAAAAAAAAATTATGGTCTACCCAACCAGGCTGAGGTTCTTACTGCCTTGGATTTGCTGATGCAACAGTTAACACCTATCACACTGCTTTAGGATTGACAAATGCCAATGAAATCATTAAGGCTACTTTGATTTGTGCCACGTCAATTTGGTAAACACAATTTATGTAACACTACCCAGGGTTGTGCTTAACAGGATACGGTCTGCAAGAATTCAGTGTTTATTTACCATAATGTGTTGGTATCATTGTTCCGATCATGTTGTATTTAAGCATGAGCTTTTGAAGACCTCACTTCTTAAACTAAAAATATCTGTGTCTCTGTGTTATTGAGACTGAAGAATTAAAGGAGTTCTTCAGTTTAAAAAAAGTTGTAGAATTCATCTTGGCTGCACTGAGGGGTCTGAAGCTGGGGTCTGCTCTAGTCCTCTCCTGGGTCAATGTGCCCAGTGTTTTGCAATAGCAGTAGATGCAGAACAGCCAGCCACTGGGGGAAGAGGAAAATCTGCTGTCACTCTAGCAAGACTTGAGAGACTCTGAGTCCTCCTGCAAGCTCTTACTGGGTCCCTGAAGTTGGTTTACACTTCTAGGCAGATATCCAGCTATGTTGCAAGAAGGGAATGGCTCTTTACCCTTAACAGTCCACACAGATAAGGATTGCCTGCTGCCAGAAAACCTGTTTTTCAGAGTAATGAAGTAAAGCCAACAGGATTGGTGACAAGAGCTCTCCTTTTCTAGACAGGATTCATCCCAGAAGAGCGTGGTGCATGCTAGTCAACAGCTCTAACACTGCCGTAGCAGAATAACCATGAACCTGGGGTACGTCCTGGCCTGTGAGTACTGAGGACGCTTTCTTGTAGCCTCTAGCAATGGCTTTTAGGTGGAGTCTAATGGTAATGGCTTTTAGATGTGGTGCAAGTAATTTAATGGTAAAATTTTAGTTGTGTGTGTGCATGCTATGCTCTGAGAAAGCAATATGATCCTTATTAATGCGTGCCTTGCATATGTTTTTAAAATAATTAAATTGCAGGACTAGGTTATCCTGTAGTGAATATATCTGCTCAGAAAACAAATTGGGATGTAATGTTACATATACTGCAGATCTTGCGTACGTTGGTTTTGTGCTTCTGGTGATAAGCCCGTTCAGTTATGGGTAGCACAAATCTCAGTACATATGTAAGTAGAGTCATACACTCCTGTTGTTGCAGTTTCTGGGCTGTGCTGATATAAATTGAAGCAGGATTTGTCCACGTAAAAAGAAAATATGTGTGTATCTAATCAAATTCCACCTTATTTCATACTCCTGTTCAACTTCAGTGATTTCAGCAAAGATATGACTAACATCAGGCTTTGGCTTTGCTGTGTGGGTTTGCAGGAGCTTTCGGCAAAGCAAGGCTTGCCACTACCCACTGCAGAATTTCTGTCACTGGAAAAAGTTATTATGTTCACACAGGGAGAGGCATTCAGTTAGAAGCTGGTTTTCTGTTTACAGGGATTTTTTTTCAAGGCAGTGCAGTTGACAGAATTAACTGTCCCCCATTAATGGAATGTGAATGTGAAGCTGCTGAAAGCAGCTGAAGGACTGGGAGAGCTGGGAAATCTGCACTCCGTTGGCTGTGCTAACAACACCGAGAAACATCTGCAGTGCCAGTCTCTCAGTTCTGCTGGTTACGCTTAATTATTTAGAGCAGAGAGAGCATTTGAGTCCAGTTTTTTTCTTCCTCTGAGAGTAGATGCATTTTAACATTTTCCTGGTGATTTGTACAGATACGGTAGTGATTCCAAGTGCGTTTTGTGACGCAAGATACGCTTTTGGAGACTTTCAGATGCTTGAAGTGAAGAACACAAAGTGATCTTGCTATTTCATCAATCAGTATAAAATGCTGCCTGTGATTAACATCTCCATTAACAGTAATCTCTTGAACTGCTTGGAAAAATGTTTCAAGTGCAACATATTGGTGCATTAAAAATAAAGCACTGATCAGCGTGATGTAGTGCCAAGGTCTGTTTGCAGGTTTGATGGCTACAGCAGAGAACAGGCTGGGGATAGTGCGAAACATAGGGACTACTTTTCCTTTTTTCTCCAAGAAGGAAGCAAGCTTGTAGAAAATAGTATCTTTTTCTGGTTATAACAACTCATATATTCATAGACTTTGCAGTGGAAACTGAAACAGTCACAGACTGAAACACACATCATGAGTAATGAAGTGCATACATATCAAAGTACACATGATGTTCTATAGTATTTTATGAAACGTTTCCAATAAATCATATACAGATACATATCATCCATCAGAGGGCAGGAGCCTCAGTGTTTTTAATCCTAGGTTGGGCACTTATTTTCTTTTTGCTTGGAACAAAGCTTTTGAATTTCCCATTGAGTTATTGTCTCTAAGAATCCCTTTCTTCCCTGACACTAGTGTTGTAAAGACCACTTAGTGACAGTCTGCAAAGTTAATTAGGGAACAAAGGGCCTACAAAAGGCAGGTGTCAGGTACAACTGTGTGTATGTTGTATATTTGGAACTCATTCACTAGGTAGGACTCCTCAGACAATAAACTACTGAAGTGTCATCAGTCTCACAACTTTGCACGTCCCCCAGAATGGCACAGTCTGCGTTGCTCCAGAAAAGCACTAACCTGACCAGGTTATAAATGCAATCTGCTTAAAGTGAATCATATGACAAGAAATATGGTCATGGTTCGAAATGACAGCATGAAAATGAAGACTTTGTACCCAGTTGCTCTGATCTCCTATTTGAGAAGAATCCGTGGTGGGTTCTCTGATGGTGTGCTTTCCTGCTCTTCAAAGCAGTAGCCCTGTGTTGATGTGCTCTAGTTGGAGGATGTGACAAGTAGTTATTGTCTGGAGTTTGGGATGGGCAGTCATGTCTCCCCATTAAACACAAAGTACCTACACTCCTAACCTACTCCCCTGAAATCACCCACGTCCTAGGCTGGTTCTCCAACAGCTGAACAAGCCCTTTGTGCAGTGGTTGACTATGTTTCAGCATTTTTACTGAACAAAATGCTGACAGTTTGGAAGAATTGGCACAGGATGACAATGAAATATCAGGTCAAGTTGTTCTGAGTGTCATGACAATTTCTCTCGTTTGAAGGCCTAGTTCAGAGCCTGATGACACCAGCAGTGCCATACCATGAGTGTATCTCCAACTTTGCTTATTGGTTTATAATAGTGTGCTGAATCTCAGATGAATGAGGAGCTGCAGCATGCCTTGTATCTGTTGATCTAATCAAGCATATGATTTGTTTTACAAAGAAAAAGCAGATGAGGCTTTGTGTAACTGGTATTGATAATTGAATGTTGGAGGGAGTATTACTGGCTGGAGTGTCCCCCTGAGGTGTCAACGAGAGATAATGCAACATATATCATACAGAAACTATCATGAGAAATAACCGTGGAAGTGTTATCACATGAGCCTGCCAGGTGCTGAAAAAGGGCTCTTTCCCCACGTTTTCTGTTGTCACAGCTACTGTGTGGTGGGATGAAAGTGGGGGGCCAGGGAGCAGCACATCTGTGGGGTGTGAAGGACCTCCGCTCTGTGAAGCAAGGAAAGTGCTCTATGGTGTTGCTGTTCCTTCTGCATTCAGGCTATGGTCTGGGCCATGCCCAGAAGATCATGGCCATTTTTCCAGCAGCAGAGAGAGGGTGTGTGATTGCATGGCTTGGGGATGCTCAGTACTTATCTCTGTGCTTTCCAACCTTGCAAAGATGCCTTATACAAAACCTATGGGAGCAGATGCTGGAGGGACAAAGAAACTCAATTGAATGTTCTGGGCATCATTAGATGAGCAAGAGGAAGTCCATTCCTCATTTGCACAGTCTTCCTAATAAGGTGTGTTTATCAAAAATTCTGAGGATCTCCTAAGCCATCTGCTGGCAAAAGAGCTCTTGGCCCCCTCATTAGAGTGAGAGCTGCAATCAATTATAGAAGTGCCAAGGGTGATGAAAATTAGTTCCACTGGGGATTTGACTTCAAATTTTCTTTTTCTCCCTGAGGGAGAGGAAAATGAATCGGAGAAAAGTAAGGTATTAATTTTATAGAGAAGAAACAAAAAAAAAAAATAATGAAGGCAAAGCTCTCCTCAGACATAGGGCAGTTGATCAGTTCAATGGGAGATGGGAAGGACATGTATAGGACTGAAGGCATGCTGTCATGAAGCCAGGAAAGCCGAAGAATAGGAGGATACTTTAAGAGGGGTGACACCAAAGTTGCGTGGAAATGTCTTCAGGAAGGCATGTAATTCAGGAGAAGAAAGCCTAGATTAGATTAATTAGAGAACCATTCAGGTCTCAGTCAAGACACCAAGAGCAGACATTGGTGAGGTGGCTCAAGATGCCACCACTGTGATATGAAACCTCTAGCCAAGAAGAAGAGTTCTGCTGCTCACCCAAGCTCCAGGTTACAGTAGCTAATTATTTTTGAGTATGGGAAAAGGGATGGCATTAGCTACAGTCTCTACCTCCCCCTCCGCCAGTCTTCCATGCACGTGTAACTTTCTCCTGCATTCAGAGAGTGAAGGCTTTGGAAGGCTTTCTCCTAATGTCTGTAGAGTCATTGGGCCTCTTTATAGAATTTAAGAGCTTGTCTTGTGCAAGGCAGTTTAGCATATGCAGCGTTAAGCCAATGACTCCAGCTCAAGTAGAAAAGTTCTACTACATTTGTTCCAAACATCTGTGAGAGACTAACTTCAAAGTGCTTAAAAAGGGCAAGTTTCTAAATAGTGGGACCTGGGAAAGATCTATAAGGACAGAAGGCAGAAAGGCACTTAGGAAGAGAGAAGAGCTGTTAAAGGAAGATCTCAATTTCTCTGTTTAGAAGCCGCCAAAACTTCAAGAGGGGATTGATCTTGAATTGTTTTGGATTAGATTTTATTTCTGATTAATCTGTTCCTTGATATCTATGCCCAGAAAAAAACAATTCTATTTAAATCTTTTGAGTGGTATTACAAAATAAACATTTTAATTTTATTTGAAGGAGTTAAACAACGTGGTCACATTTGAAGATACTATATTAAAGTGCTGACAGATGTCCAGGTCCACTTTCCTCCATAATTAAAGCTCTACTTGAATAAAACCTGAAAGGTTGTTGCCAGATCTCTTCTTTCAACCTTCTTTCATTACTTTTGAGGTTCAGGTTTTGTATAAACCTTGGCAGAAACTTGAGAACAGCAGTTAAATCCAGACTGTATTGGAGAAATAGGAACAAGCATGGCTGGGTATTTGTGGCCAAGTGAATGCTGGAATTTTATGATTCTTTGCAATGGAGACTTCAGTCATCAGTTTTGATGTTCTTTGAAAATTAGCTTCTTCCCCCTTTCATTCCCAGAATTAGGATGTTTGTAATATGAAATTTAAACATTTTTGTTTCTGTTGCAATTTCTGTTGCAATATTGCACCCAAAGCTTTCCACACAAGCTTATTCATCTGGTTCTCAAGCAAAAGTGTGATTTTTTTTTTTTTCTTTTTTCTGTATTTGCTTCAAACTAGTGATTTCGATGTAAAATCTCAATTATTTTGTTGTGGATGCTCATTCTAACCACTTGGCCAAGCCAATTTGCTTTATTCATGACCACATTTCACAAGATGCCACAGAAATAAATCCATCTCCTCTACTGTGATTAGAATCTATCACACTTTTTCTGCTGTATGACCTTGTAGCAAGGTCTTATCAGCCAAAGCTATGTTGTTTTATGCCTATTATCTTATACAAAATCCCTGACTGAGGTTTATTGACCCTTGCCTTCCATTAATTTGGAGTGCCCCTAGCAGTGGAAGAGGTGAGGCTGGGGAATGGTTTCTAAGCAGTTACTATGTTGTGTACTAAATTAGCTGCTACATATTAAATTTTTTGCAATGAGTGAAAGGTATTTGCAATGCTGCTTTCTGCAAGTGTGAATCAGGTACGTAATATGCCTCCTATTCCCTGGGGGATGCAGGCGATGTGACATCCCTGGAAGGCAAGGTAATAATCACTGAAGTCAGATAGAAAACTTGTTGTTCTCACTGACCAGAAGGGCATCTGAATGGCTTTGTTAGTGCTAAATAAACTAAGGATGTGAAATACAGGTAGAGTATTCTGGCATGGTAGGAAAAAACAACTGAGAACAAGTCTGGCCTTTTCCATTGATCTGAAAAAAATCAGGGCAGGTATTTGTGAACCATCTGAGAGTACACAACTCTCAAATCTGCACAGCTGGGATGGACTGGAGGTCCTTGCTATGATGTTGGGATGCAGGATATCTCCAGTACGTGTTTATCTCCATGTAACTTGCTATTAAGAGTCGCTGCTCTTCTGAGATGAAATTTTCCTTTGTCTGTCTCAAAAGGCTTAAGCATAGCGTAGGGCTGGACTGAATGTCGTATCCTGAAGTGAACCGTGCTCATAGGAAATGCCCTGTAATTGTACCCAACCCGCGCTGGTTATTGTTCTGTCGTGGTCACGTGTGTTTATGTTTTAGTTTAGCTGGGTGGGTGCTGTAAGATCAATAAAAGTTGGCAATCGCACGCTTACAAGGGGGGAAAAGTTCAGTTACTTAGCAGTTTTGAGAGTATGATTTGCTTGATGTCAGATATTCATCCGGTACCTTGGTAAGACAACTAACTATTTCTGCTAGAAATTGTTGTTGTGTAGTTATTTTTAATCCCTGCTCATTCTTTGTGCCTTTAAAAAAGAAGGGATATATCCTTTTCTTCCTTTTCACTCATTACAACCTTGCTTCTAATTGTGGAAGGGTTGTTAAATTGTGAGCTGGCTGCGCCTACTCCAATGTAATAACACCCTAAAGGCTGAGTACCTACAAGAATATGTATTTACTGCAAACCCATCCATGGGAATCCTAATAAGATTGTAGCTAAAAACTCCGATTCCTGCCTATAAAGGGAACTAAAACAACTGTGGGTCAATAGAAATACAAAAGAAATGCTGACTTATGCACAGCATTAAGCAGGAGCAAATGTCCAGATTTGTCCTGCAGAGCTGTGTGGATGCCCACTCAAGGGAAGGGGGCTTCCAGCCCGACGGGGCTGACGACATGCGGTTGGGATGTGTGCCTTGGAAAGGGGGCAGTGCTGACATCTGGAGCCCACAGATGGGATCCAGACCAGGGGAAGAACTGAGTCTGAATGAGTTTTGATACCTTAATTTTTGAGGTTATGGACTGGTGCTGGTAGGGGGTGCCTGCAGGCAACTGTGCAAGAAGCTGTGGTGTTGAGCAATTAAACAAAAGCTTAGTGTTTATTCCTAACGTGCAATGGACTTTATCTCTTACCGTTATTTTGGAAATACTTGAATGTTAATCTATGTTTGATATTGTTTTAAACTTAAAGAAAATCCCAAACTCTCAAAACCCACAAAAACCCAAAATATTTGATGGCAGTGCACTACCTAAATTTACTTGTGTATTAGGCATTTTAAATTTGCTTCACTGCAGATTTCTTTTTAGTTAGCTCCTAGAGAGAGTGAATAAACAGAAGACCATACCCAAGCTTTCTACATTGGTTATCTTGGGCATATTTTTTTTTTCTCTGCTACTTGTAATAACTCCTAAGTAATGCTGTAGGTACTGCAGAAAATAAATAGCGTGTGATTAATTCTAGAGGAATGACAGAAAGCAGTGGAAAGAGAGGTTGTTGGTTCAGAATGCTGAAGGCAGTGTAACCGAGACAGTCTGGAGCTGAGCAGGGAGGCAAAGCCCAACAGCTTACCTAGAACAGGGTTTGTAGCGCATGACTTCATGCCTTTTCTTTGGACCTAGGTTGGCCAAGCAGGAGCTAGGCTGAGCCTAATTCCTGTCTCTGGAGGAACGCCTTAACTGCTGTGGGGACATGCCACAGGCTGTTCCCAGTAATCCTGTGTTTTTTAGGGATGCAAACATTTTGCAGACAAGCCAGATTTCAGCTATACAAATATCCTTTCTGGAAAGGGAACACCCACAGTAACCACGTATTTAAATTCCCAATCTGAAACGTCTGATACTACTCAATTTTTTTTTTTCCATTCTTTTTTAACTTAGGCAGTCATCATGTTGCAAATGGAAGCTATTAAATCTCTGAGTAACTGGAACATTTAAAAGTGAAGTGTCTTCCCTTTCTGCTAGAAAAAGCTAACTCTAATTAGAATGGTACATTCTAGGATCCTGTGTGAACAAAATAACACAAAGAGCTGAGTAACCGTGTCTATGGAGCTGCTAGAGGAAGTACTGGGAAACTGGAGTGCCTGGCTGCCTTTAAAATGATCCTCTTTCTCTGGACAGACCTCCTGACATGCGTGGAGCGATCTCAGCTTGAAATGTAGTATCAGGACTCTCCAGGCTTTCTCTTTTTGTGTGTGTTGCTTTTGTGTCACTAGTACATCATGGTTTTGCTTGTCACAGTGTGGTTTTTATACTGATGCTAATGCTTTATAGGTGTCTGTTCTCAGTGCTTTTTTTAATGACTTTTTTGTTTATTAACTTACATCTGCACGGAAAACTTCAATTTTTGAGGTCAAACTGATTCTACTGGTCACCTTATGGGAGTTCATGAAAAAGAGTCTGGTTTGTAAGTCAGAGGAGAAATTTATTCCACAATACTGTTCTCTTTATTCAAAAAGTTCTCCAACTTTCTTGATGACACTGGTCTGAATTTGTTTTACAGATAACTCAGGGCTTTGCTGTAAAACTTGTAAATTATCTAATTAGATTTGTACAAACTGTTCTTCTGGAATAAACTGGAGTCACTTGGCCTTTGGGGGGTTGTGCCAGTGAAGTGATTTACATTTTTGTTTTTAGAGCTTCAGATTAACAAAGCAACGGTGTGTGTGCTGAACTTCAGTAGATGTGGAAATGGGTTCTGGGGGTGTTCTACTGTGTGTTACAGTACTGCAGTAATAAGCTGCTAGCATCTTCTGTAAGCAATGGCAAGAGAGGTGTTTCCACAGCAGGATTCATTGTATTTTATAAATCCACATATGTAAGATTTTGCTCTCGGCAGTGCCTGACTGGAGCAGGAGAACAGGCTGCCATTTTACACTAAATGCCTTGTGTTTAGGTGGCTGAGGGTGGGGGGGATTCGTCTCTGGCTCTGCTACTCCTGAGTGGAAGAAGGATTTCAATTGCAAAGGAAGAATGGTGCTCAACAGGATTAAGAAGGGTAGCATTAGGGCCTAAAGTGTCTTCTGGACTGATTATTGAAAGCCACAGGGATAAACTTCTGGTGATTTTAATAAGACTATATTCTCCCTTTAAGACCAGCTAACTCCAGCTGAGCCTACTGAGGTCACCTTCCAGCTAGAAGATCTCTGTGGAAGGGGAATGGTGCCCTGAAGTGGAGGGAAAAGACTGATACCTTGAATAAATGTGCAATAAATAGGACTCTGTGAGCCCTGTAAGTGACTCTAGACTCTTGTGTGTGCAGCTGATGGCAGGAGTGGAGCGAAGCTCTGCTCAGGGCAGCCGTGCATTTGAGAAGTAACCCGGTATTTAACAACGGTAAAGATTGAATGCCAGTGCCCCTTGCTTTCTTCTGCCGCAGCATGATGTGGTCTACATGTAGTCTTCTGTTTCTGTGATTTAAAATCAGCTTCCTCCGCTGTCAGCAGTGGCATTTTCCAGATCCCTTCCCAGGACTTAACTCACATTCTGAGCCTGAGCAGCCCTGCCTCTCAGGCTTGTGTTGAAGTGTCTGCCTTGGGTGGGAGATGATATACAGTAGTCTCCTTTATTTACAGGAATGTCTCTTTAAATGAGAAATACCCTCTAGAATTTCCCCCAAAGAGTAGTCTGGCTGCTGTACTTGCACATCGCGTTCCCCAGGACACCCATGGAAAGGGCATATGGATTTCTCACTGCCCCGAATGAAAAATGTTCCTGGTGAACGTAAATTTTTTCCTCAGGTTCATAGGTATATCGGGATCTATGGTCTTTTTGTGTGGTTTGGAGTGCTGCGCTGCTCTTTGCCTCTGAAAGAGGGGTTTGATTTATAGTGGTTCTCTGTGAAAAATGGTAATACATGATTTATAACGGTATTCAGCTGACGACAATGATTTCCTGAGTGCTCATTTAAAAAAAAAGTGCAGGAGGAGGCTCAAGCTGTCTGATAGATTTGAGGCCATCTTCACCATGCCCAAAATGTTAAGCTACGGGTACTTGTAGGAAGATCTGGAAGAGAGATAGGTTTGTTCTGCACAATTTGACACAGAGGGACCCCACAGGCAATACAGGACCCCTGGGGAAAAGCTGCACCCCTTTATGCCCGAAGGGGCTGAGCAGGCTGTGGGGTTTGCATCCACCTTAACCTCCCCTCCCCACCAAGCACCTGTGAAATTCAGACCTGGATCACTGTATCTGTGCTCTGAGTAGTGGTTTTGGTCCAGCCTTTGCCTGCAGAAGCTGCTGCTCTTGCTTAGGTCAGAGAGCAAGCTCAGCAGCAGTGCTGGCCCGTAACCCCTGAGCACTCTGAATGCATTTGTACTCTGACTTCAGGATGTATCTCCCCCTGCATTTGGATAAACCCAGATGTTTTTTTATTTCCATGAGCTCTCTGGGGATAGCTTTGCTTCTGGCTGCCAGATCAAACGGTTTGGGGCTTCTGGACACTGCTTGGGGTTGGGAAGAGCTGTTGCACATTGATATTTTGTTGCTGTTGTTCAGTAGTTTCCTTCGTCTTGCATTTCTGATAAGATCTCTCTCTTTCCACTTAATACCTTCCCTTGGTGTATGAGCTGGTGTCAGAATGAAAATGTATAGGAGCCCCTTACTCTGTCTCCCTCCTGCCTGCTCAGTTGGTGCTAATGTCTCGTCTGAGGGGAACAGACTGCTCAGTGTGAATAAATACCTCTCTAATAAAGAGAAAAAATATTTTACTTCCCCTGATGCCAAAGGGGTTGGGGAGGGTGGTGCTTGCACCAGCAGCAGGACATTGCTGCCTGATTCTCTGCCAGTGCCTCCTTAGCCCAGTGTTTCCTAAGGGGGAGCTTTTGGCTTCAGTGATGTATTACTTGTAAAGATAAGGATTGTGGCCTTTTCTCTACTGACTAGGTACAGCAAGTTTCTCTTTTCAAGATTATTTCATTAAAACTTTATCCTGATGTGCTGCAAACTGTTCTTCTCATAACAGTGTCCAGATGTGTCTTTAAAATGGTCTTTATCCCTTGGTTTTGATAACCTTCCTTGGCAACTTACCCTCTGTGCTGAACACTGTACGCATTATCACCAGCAGTTCTGCTCGAGTGCCTGGATCTCTCCTGGTGTTTTAATTTTTTTTTCTTTTTTTTCAGTGAGAGGCTCAATAAACTGGGAAACACCAGCTTATTTCATGTTGCCCAGGGCTTTAGATTTATAGTTCTCTGTTTGGGGACCAAACAAGTGAAAATAAAACCCAGTTGTTTTGCCTTATCTCACTGGTGAAGCATTGCCTGCAGGAGCTGAATTCATCCTCTTGTTTCTGCTGGGTTCGCTGTTCGCTATTTCCCCTGCCTTTTCAATTCAATGCAGCCCAGCCTCTTGCACAGCAAAGCTCTTCTTTCCCATGCTTTGATTGAAACTTCCTCCCGTTTCAGCTGTGCTTCACCAAGAGTACTTTGTCCTGGGTAGTAAAGGAAAGACGCAGCTCCTCGATGCTGGCTTGCGAAGCCCATGCTGAGAATTCTTGTCTTCATACAATAACAGCCCTCCGAAGGAAGGCAGTCGGAACAGCGCATGCCATCCGCCCTGTGTAAGGCAATGGCATCGCTCAGGCTGGTATGATGTCCTTTGTTTATGCACCCTCTGGGCTTATTTGCATTCATACATACAGTGGGAAGCTGTAAGGGCTTCATGAGACCTAGAACCAATAAATCTTCTCAGAAGGGGATTCTTGGGGGGCCTAAGTAGTTTCCAATTTTGGGAGGTTTGCATGGTTGTTTTTTTTTCTTTTCTTGCAAAAACTTCTTAAAATTACGTAAAATACCTAACATTATGCTTGCACTTTTATTTATTTTTACTATTATTATACTTTTTATTATTCTATTTAGAAGGCATATTTTGAATTCTCAGCAGGATTTTTCTTTATGGTACTCTGGTGTCACAGCCACAGATAAATCAAATGTTTAATCTTCAGTTTTAAAATTATCACAAACTTTGGTATTTTATTTTCCTTGTCTCCTAATGATGTAGAAACACCTATTAAAAAAAAAAAAAGGGCTTTTCCTTATCTTTCTCTTATCAGAATCTTTTCTTAATGGTTGCTATTGCCTCTGACCACTTGCTGCATCCTATATGTGACTGTTTTATATCAATGTGTTGGTTTGAGTGACCTGGGTGCTGGCACCCCTTTAGTACTGACAGAGCTGGAGTTGTAACCATAATCTGTCTCGGTAATGCCACATGTTAGTTCCAGGGGAGTCCTTAAGTTGGGCAACTTCAGCATCTTCCTGCCACCTCGCATCTGTGGCTTGCAGCAGGGGAGCTGGGTTGAGTAAACCACGTGCCTACTTTGTCCTTGCCTGTTTGGAGATGTGGTTTCTGGATATGCTTGCTGTGTTTTACTCTGCTTCTCTGATTAAGCCTTCCTCTTGTAAATCTATTTCTGAGGCAAGTGCTACTCTCTTGCATGTCATCTTGAATATTTTTCCATCATTAATTTTTAGTTTTATCCAATACCAGGCCCATTGCTGAAAATTCAGTGCTTGGAGAGATATAAAGTAAGTGAACATGAACATTTCAACAGTGACTTAAAGCATAAATCCCCGAATTCACATCTGCTTTATCTTCCCTGACAAGAAAAGATGACATCAGAGGAAAAGAGTAAGTAGGAGTAAGGTTCAGGATTGCTAGATGCATTGAAGATAAGAATTTCAGATCTTCCCAGATTTCCTTATTTTCTGGCCCATCATTTGCCATTTCAAATGAATCGGCATCCTGTCAGCGGTGCAGTCTTGCTCCATTATTGCAAGAATATCTGAGTCAATCTGAGTTAAAGTATGGTACTGACTGTGCAGATAGCAATGTTTCAGTCATGTCAGCAGAGAAAAATGGGAAGTGCTGCCTGGTTCAGACCAAGGCTTGGCTGAAAGTGTGTTCAGTGCTGCCTGTCCCTGCCTTTTGCTGTCCTGACAACCAGATTGACCCTCGGTGTGAGTCCTTTAAGCACTGTTAACGCCAGTCCTGTTCTGTAATGCAGAAAAACACCAACCACCTCACTACAGACAGGACCGTAATGCTGGCCACACCGCTGCGCGAAGCTTTGCCCCGGCACTGCTGGCCCTCCCGCTTCTCCCTGTGGCCCACAGCGTGGCTGCGGCCGGAGGGTGCAGGCAGATGCAGAGCAGGCAGATGCTGCTGCCCTTAGCAAGGACTGCACTGACTGGTGTTGAAGTGCAACAGGGTATATGCCCTGTAGTTTCTTAGGCTTTCAGAAAGACATTTATGTATGATACATCCAATCACCAAAACCAAAATCTAAAAATAGCTCAAAAGATGGCTGAAGTGGTGATTTCTTTTCTATCAAGTTCTTGTGGCCGCCAGAAGAGCACTGTTGTGTTGTCTATTAGAAAGGGCACCAGTTTGAGAATGGACTATTCTAAATTGTGGTCTTGCTTTTGTTATGTGAAGTCATTTTCCTGTTTGCAGTTGTATTTCCTTTGATTCCAACTGCGGTAGCCTGTCTTTAAAAAAAAAAAAAAAGGCACTTTTGTGATGATTACAGGATAGCCATGGCATAACGCTCTAATATTTCCACCAGAGCAAATGCTGCTGTTGCTGTGAGGCAAACATGTCCCAGTCTGGTGTGGCTCCCCAAGCATCTGGTGTAGGAGAGCCCTGATAGCACCATGCAGCAGGGAGGAGGAAAACTGGGAAGAGAAATCCTTGGGTTGCCCAAGCTAATGGCCTCTATCTTATGCATGCCCTGCAAAATGCTAAACACTGTGCATTCCCTAAATGATGGAAGAATCTGACCCTCTAACCCTCTTTCTCTAGTTACGTTACATCTGTACCTTGCTTGATTTGGGCCTTAATGCAGCAAAGCTTTTTAAGCATGTTAAAGTGTTTTCCTTAATCAGGTCCTTGGGTTCTAATTCAAATACTCCCAGAGGCCTTTCTTCCCTGGTTTGGGCAGTGTTTCCACATTTCCAGACAGAAGCAAAACATGGTATTTTTTTTGCCTCCTTGACATGCTTCACAGAAACCTCTCTCATCGGTGCTTGAAAGCATTTTAATGCTCTTTCTCCAAGGAAGCTGACAATAAAGCTGGCCTGAAATGTAGGTACGGTCAGGACAGACCTTGCAGCTGGGCTCAGTAGCTGCTGCTCAGGCTGCTGAGAGCAGTCCAGGGTGAGCATCTGACATGCAGCTGTGTCCCACCCTAACTGCTGGGGTGCTCATCATCCTCCCTCCTGCTGCAAACTGGCAGCACCTTGCGTGTGACCATGCAGCCGCCCACCTCCCTTCCTCTTCCGAGACAAAGGACTCTGATTCTTCCAGAATATTTGCTTTAGTTTTCATGTCACTTCAAAGCTGCTTCAGAAAGTTGATTTGCTGTTTTGCCACCCAGAGTTTAGTTCCCAGCACCCTCTTATAGCTGCACCAGCCAACCATGACCCCACTCCTGTTTTGCAGCACCTTCCTTTTTACTTGGTGCCAGGCTGGTTTCTAGTGGACTTTGTGTGGTGCAGTTATTTTTTCTTGCTGCAGGCAAGCAAATGCCAAGCATATTTAGCCTGTTTCTGCCCATGGGTATGACCTTCCTATGCCTCTGCCCTGCCTCGCTATCTCTCTACCCACCCTTTTCCCTTGTCTCCCTCTCTAGCTGATTTCCCCCCAAGACTTGCACCCATTCACACTCAAGAAATTAATCCCAGAAAGGATGCACAGGACTCGCAGCATCTGCGAGCAGTTGCTGGATTGCCTCTGCCTCTAAGCAATGTTTTCCCCCGACTCCATGTCTGTCTTCTCTGCAGGGCACAGAACCTTTCTCACTTTTCAGAGGGGATCATCATTTCAGCTGAGCCCTACAGGATTCTGCATAATATGGAGTAATATTTGCTTTAATTTATTTAACTATTTGTCTTCTCCTGGTGTGTTGCATTCTGCTCTGAAGTTTTTATGTTGCTAGGCGGGTTGCTATTGCTGAATAACCCGACGGTACTGAAGAGCAATCCCTAACATTTTAAGAGGGGTAGTTCAGGCAATGTTGAAGAGCATATCATGATGTGTAGCACATCCCTTCTACAGTAAAGCTGGATAATTTATACCCCTATAGAATGTTCTCTATGAGGGTCTGTGTGCTTTTAAACGGAGCTTTATGAATCTCCTTAGGTTTTATAGAACTGTATGGGTGTTGTCCAAGTTTAAAATTTTATTGGTCATCTTCATTGTGACAGAAAATTGAGTTTCCCTTTTATTAGTCTATAATGGTGGCTGGTGTATGTCACACTGCTCACAGTAAAAAAATAAAACAGTCTATTTTAAAGTTGGAGAGACTGCTGTACTTTATATTTCCACTGCCCCAAGGAAATATCTTAAAATTGCTTTACTGCTTTTGAAAGAAAAATGTTCTGGTTGGATTTGGAACTGAAGTGGCCTGTTGTATCCTTATTTCACGTTAAAGGAGCTAAACTGTAAGAAAGGGCTGCTTATCACAAATCTGTGGCAGAGCGCCACAGGATATAAAGTGCAGATGAATGCAGGGAAAGTCTCTCTCTAATAAAAAGTGTGGAAACAATTTCACTGTCTCTTTATCCATGCCATGGCCTGTGGGCATGCAAGGCAACAAAGGGCATCCCAAGGTAATCGATAGAGGCCAAAAGAGCACCCAGGGTGATAGCAGTGCGTGAAGGTAGTCATGCCCAATGTCTGAGATGTGGCACGTCCCCAGATTTGAAGACTGCAGCTCCAGAGAGCAACTTTTATTTCTCCCTCATGTTCAGATTCCCTCTTGGACTTTGCTCCGTTTTGCGCTGAAGTTGAGAGCATGTCGTGGTTTAACCCGGCTGGCAACTAAGCACCACGCAGCCGCTCGCTCACTCCCCCCCCCCCCCTCAGTGGGATGGGGGAGAGAATCGGGAAGGGGAAAAAGGTTAGAGCCGAGGGCTGAGATAAAGGCAGTTTAATGAGAGAAAATAATAATAATAGTAATAATGAGAATGATAACAAAATATACAGAATATAGAAAACGAATGATGCACAATGCAATTGCTCACCACCCGCCGACCGATGCCCAGCCTGTCCCGAGCAACGATCAGTACCCGAGCGGATCAGACCAGCGCCGACCGACCCACCAACCCCCCCGAGCATGACGTTCTATGGTAGTGGAATAGCTCTTTGGACAGTTTGGGTCCTAGCTGTGCTGTACTCCCAGCTTGTTATGCACCTGGCCGAGCAGGAGAAGCTCAAAAAGTCCTTGAGCAGTCTGAGCACTGCTTGGCAACAACTAAAAACATCAGCGTGTTATCAACATTCTTCTAGTACTAAATCCAAAGCACAGCACTATGCTAGCTTCTGTGAAGAAAATTAACTCTATCCCAGCCGAAACCAGGACAGAGCAGAGACTGGTTAAAAGTCACAGAGCGAGTTTGGTCCTTTACCTCCCCAACCATCGGCCCCCGGGATTAAAAGGAAGAGGTGGTTTCTTTCAATTTGTCCCCTCTCTCTTGAGAGCAGCAAGCTCTTTGGCATCCAGACAGACTTGGTTTTTTTCTGTATCTTTATGGTATTTAGCGTGCCAGCTCTGCATCTCAGCTGGGACTCTGAGGTGTTACTGTGATATTATCATAATCATCACAGGCAAATGGGCAAAGGATTCAGAGCTCAGTAGATGTTTTCTCTTGGGTTTGGCCACTGGTGTCTGCCTGTGTGTGTTCTGTTGCCTTAATCTTGTCTGAGCGCATTGCAAGTGCCCACCGTTTACTTTTGGGATTCATTGAACACATCATTAAATTACTTCTGCAGGTTAATTGAAGCAGCTACATGAGTTCAGGTGTTAGGATGAGCTGAGTACTAATCTCCTTTGTGTGTTTTTGAAAGCCCATCTCAAAATCAGTAAGTGTGCAGCTATTCTTCCCCTTTTAAATAAATATTGCCATGAAGGGTCCAGTCCTTGCTGGTATAGACAGTGCTGCTTGGGCTGTTCTGCAAAAGCATCTTTTAGGGGAGGACACAAAAGGGCAAACCATAAATGCAAAGAAAAACACTTTTATAGAGTGAGTCAGATTAAAATCAAGCAGGTTGTGAAGGAAATCATGCCTGTGTTAGTGTACTTGTAATTAATCTATTTTAGGTTTGCATCACTAATTAATCACTTTTATGGTTCACATTACTGCATGCGAGTGCATATTTGTAATGTGATAGTTTGTCCTAACTGCTAGTATATCGTAAGATAAGTAGTTGTTTCTGCCTGCCATTGTTTTCTGTGAATTTCCAGTCTTTCAATGACTTTACATGAATGGCAGAGTAGCTGTGGTGGGAGGCAGGAGGCTCTGCAAGGTCAGCAATAATTCTGTTGAGCAATAACTGGAACTGTTGGTCACTTGCAGGCTGTGATCCAGTAGCATCCTTGAGCAAAACACTTGCTTTGGGGAACTTTAACTCTTTAAAAACACCCCTACGTGATGACCAGTATTTGCAAGAGAGTAGACGTAAGCTTTGTATGTGTACTGAGGCAGCGGGTGTGTGATGGTTTTCACCATGGATGGAGACATCATGATGCAAGTCTCCAAGCTACAGGAGTAAGTGAGTCAGGGTAAGCACGGAAACATCAGAACCGACTGTCCTCGATGTCACTGTGATAAAATCCATCTCCTGGCAGTCAAGTGTTTGCACAGCCCTAGAAGGATCCAGGGTTGGACAAAGTGCTTTCCATCTGATCGGCTTGCTGTGAAAACAAAACCCTTTGGAGGTCTCGCTCCAGGTCTGAATCTGTTGGGTGTCTCCCACTCCCAGCTGTGGGTGCTGGTGCAAGACACAGGACAGGACTTGATCTTTTAGGCACTGGAACAATCCAGCTTCCTAAAGTAAAGGCATCAAAGGATCAGACATCACTTTAAGCCTGCTCACGGGGGCTGCCTCCATCCTAGAAGTGGAATGAGACTGTGACTGGCAGATTGATGGATTAAAACACTCTGACACCCAATATTTTATCAACAGGGAAGGAATGAGATTGAAACATAAATTTGCCTGGGTAATCTGAACAAAAAGGCTGTGTTTAACTGAGCAGTAGGAAAAAAAGGAGGCTTCCGTGTTTCTGACAGGATCTTAAAGAGGCTTTGCAGATCCTGGGGAATCTTTGATATCTAGCTGGAGAGAAGCTGAGAGAAATGAATTGCTGTTGTGCAAAGGGAGGCCCTTTCACTGCTGGTGCTGTGCAGTGTGCTGCTTCCAACGAAAGAATGAAAAGAGGGAAACAAAGCCTGTGGGGGAGATGCATGACAAATTAAACCTCTGGATAACCTCGTGTCAGTAAATCACTTGCCCCAAACGCTAGCACTTCGTTCTTCAACATGCCATGAAATCTTGTAAAAGCAGGACTTTACACCCTGCATGTTTGAAGCTGAAGCCTTACTTAAGTGCATAAAATAGCGCATTTTGGGAAAAGTCCTCAGGGTCATTATGTACCACAGGCTGTACCTTTGTGTGGTGTTCCAGTCAAAACATCCCATGGTTGGGGTGAAATGGGGGAAACGCCTTTGATATGGCATTTGGTGTGCACCAGAATTTGGGCATACGTTTTATGCTTAATTTGAATCTCATCTAGAAAGCCAAGCCAAGCTCCATCCTTTAGGGACCAGCCTCAGCTCTGCCTATCTGTGACAGGGATCTTCCTGTGCAATGTAACGTCTCTTTTCAGACCCTTGTACATGATAAAATGGTTTAATTATGAAAAGCTCTCATTAGTTACTAAATAGCTGAGAGAATTGTTGCTATACAGTGGTTACAGGTAATGCAACATTCCAAATTATATACATATATGCTGGAATTCAGCCAGAAAGAGCACTTTGGGCAACCTTTCCTCTGCCTCCTGGTCCTTGCCCCTGCTGCTTAGCACAGCAGAGACCCAAAGCCAGGTGCAGCCCATGCGTTGGGGTAGATTTGTTCCTTTGTGCTTCCTTTGGTAGGCAGGGCAGAAATGCCTGCGTTTTCAGGCACGTGAAGGAATTTGGTGCCTTTGTTAATGCTGTTTTGTTAGCGGACCTAAAACAAGATAGCTTCTTGGAATCTAAATGGTTGAAATGACTTTGGTTTTTTTTTTTTTCTTTTGGCTAAAAAATGCCTCATAAGTCTGTCTTTGCAAGATGAATTTTGGCCTTTTATGCTTGTCTCTGATATACTTTATTTACTATTTGTATTGCAATGATGTTGAGGACCAGGATCTTGTTATGCCTAGAAAAAATGCAATTAAAAACCCAACCAACCAAACAAACAAAACCCTCAACAAACTAATTCTGTATTTTTCTCTTAGTAAGGCACCACGATAGACTTTAAGAAGGGCTTGAAGGAGAGTTATAATTTATATTTATAAAGTGTGTTTAAAAAAAACCCATGCATGCTGCCTAGCCATAACACTGCCTGGGTAATTCAGTAAATGGGAAACCATGGGGCAATATCTCTGCAGGGAGAGACCTGGGGCTGTAGAAAGCAGAAGGGGTAAGGGAGGTCCTTCAGGCCCTGAAGGGTTCTGCGTTGGGGTAAGGGGATGAAGAGGTGCAGATATGGATGTGGTGGCTCTGGGTGAAGCTCTAGGAAGAGGCTGGCAGCAGTGCTGCTGGGAGCTTGCCGTTCATTTACCTGCCTGTGTCCGAGACCGACAGTCTGGCAACCACCTTAAACTTGAAAGAGAAGGGAAGTTTCTAAGATGAGCAGATTCATACAAAAGCAAAAGTTTTGCTTTTTTCAGGAAAGTCCCTGTTGCCTGCATCATCTGTGCAGAATAAGCTGCTAGTTTGTGGTGCAGCTTTACAAAGCCCAGCTCCTGGCAGATGAGCTCTGAAATGGGCTCAAAAAGGCAAACATTTTTTTGCCTCTTGCATCGTTTTCTGACGGTGGCTGTTCAAAAGTCCCACATTTGAGGCAGTAAAACGTGGCTTCCAGCTGAAGCTGAACTGCGGTGTATTACTGCTGTAGGGTCCTGAGTTTTGCTGCATGAAAACACAGTTCTAGGCAATCTCATGCATTTCCCAAATGGTGTTAAATTTTGAATCCAGGTGCAAATTCCTGTAATGTCCTCTGTCCTTCAGCTTCTAGCAATTTCTAGCTCCAGCCAGTTGTAACCGCATGTAAAATAAAATGGTGCAAGTAGCTATGCTATTTATAAAGAATTTTATCAATGCTTCCTGACCTAATATTGAAATGTTGATGTGTTTGTGACACAGGGATGCTGGCTTGAAGGCAAAGAGACAGGGCGGGCGGGCATGGTGTTGGGCTGCTGCCCCTGTGCAGCCAACCGCTCTGAAGTGCAATCCATTGCAGGCAAGGGGAGACAGGCACAGAGATGTCCCTGCCTGTAAGTTCAAGCAAAATTGTTCTTTGGGGTTTGCTTCATTTCAGAATTAAAGTTTGACTGTAAACTGGACAAAGTGAACTTTCTCATGTTTTACCAGTAAGCATCTCTGAAACTGCAGGGACGAGACAGGTGGAAGAAAAATGAGAAAACACAGGGTGCTCTGTCTTAACAGAGTTTGTAGATCAGCAGTAAATGAGAGGGCAGCCTGTTTTGGAGGGTTGCTTTCATGCACCAGAGGCAGGGTCCCATCCTTGGGCTTCCCTGCCAGGCTGTAAGCCAAGAGGCGGCGATGGCTTCGGTCAGTGGGTACTGGAGCAGCAGTGGAGGGGCTGTGCCTGGAGGAGAGCTGTGAGGCTCTGACCTTCAGCTCAGCTCTGGGGTGTGATCTCCTCTCTACTGTGGGAGAAGCTTTGTCTGGTTTATTTTGCTCAGTCAGCACAGAAATGCGCACATCTATTTTTTTCCAGCCTGAGACCGTTCTAGTCTTTAAGTCTTACTGAACAAATGAGATATTGTTCACTAGTTCTGAGAGCTGTTTGTTAGTAAAAAAAAAAACTCCTTTCTCCCTTGTAGCAAAGAAAGTTAATTGAAGGAACAACTGGTTTAACGCTATCTGTTTAAAAAAAAAAATTAATTCTAATAAATGTTTAACATTTTAACAAAGTTCAGTACACGCTCCAGCAATACCGCATCTGTGTTTCTTCTGCTCTTTTTTTAAGCTTGGCATACAAAGTACCATTTAAATACCATGGTGAAAAGGGCAAGCATTCGATTTAATGCCTTTGAAATTATTCTGGAATTAAATCCTGGGCAATATATCTCAGTCGAGCAGTGTTGCATGTAGCCACATGCAGCTAATGAGCCATCAAAGGCAATGCTTTAAATCCCCATGCGTACAGTACACAGATCCTTTATTTTTGCTGTCATAACACAAATCACCAACCTTGATTCTGGATCAAACACAGGTAAAAGGAAGAAAGAAAAAAAAAATGGAAAAAGGAGGGAGTAACTTTGTGGTTAATTGGAAAGAAATTTGAAACAGTTGGGATTTCTTTCAACACCATTAATCACCTCTGCTGAACATCCTTCACAACCCAAGCTTTTCTTGTCTTTGTTGCTATTTTCCCTCTTTAACATGGTACAAAATGTACACACCCTTTGTTGTTCTTGAAAGCCGTTTCTCTCGTGCTGTGGTGGAAGCCCATTACAGCTCCCTCTGGTCTTGGCAGGGCCACAGGTTTTCCGCCTTCATCTGGTGCCCTGAACTTACCCGTAAGGACATGGCTGCTTCTGCCCAGTGGGTTGAGTGGGGGAGATGCTGATTCATCTTCTAAGTTGTTCAGCCCAGCAAGGCTGAGGCTTCAAGGATTTAATGTAATGAAAATAAGAAGCCAGAATGGGAGGGTGCAAGATGATATTTGTGTACAGTGTAAAGACATGGGTTCTACCAGCATTTCCTTCCCCTGCCTTGTTTTCCCCAGGCAAAATGATCGCATGCGACAGCTTCAGATCCATGCTCGTTGCCTGCAGGCTGCTTAATGGCTGGTGTAAGAGGAGTGATGACCATTAACCAGCTCCATAACCATGTGCATTCACCTTGCTGAAATCCTTGAGGTACCTGGAAGGAGGAGGCTCTGCTGAGGGTCACCTGCAGCCCTCGAGCAGAGGAGCAGTGCTGGCAATGTGTGGAA
This sequence comes from Gorsachius magnificus, assembly GCA_034008185.1. Taxonomy (NCBI): domain Eukaryota; kingdom Metazoa; phylum Chordata; class Aves; order Pelecaniformes; family Ardeidae; genus Gorsachius; species Gorsachius magnificus. The sequence continues at coordinate 7,976,665 of CM067090.1, forward strand.
AGCCACACTGGTGCCGTGGCCACCTTGATTTTCACAGGGACTATGGGGAGAGATCAAAGTAGGTTGTCACCAAGCTGTTTTCCATTTGGTTGAGCTATTTGCCAGCAAGAGAACTGAATGGGTGCAGTGCACGTGTGTATTTTTTATATATATTTTTTTTAACTTTTAAAGGTCAGAAGTCATCAGTGTACATAAACAGGTTGGTAGCTGAGAAGTGAGGGGCTGTACACTCCACATGTGCTGTTCCCAGCACCTTTTCTTGACTAGTTCGTGTTTTGGACAGCTTCATGGGGTAGGTTTTTAATGGTTCATGTCAGATATCCTTTAATTGCATGATGATGATAGAAGCTAGAAGATGAGCAACCACAAGAAGCATCCATTTGCGTTAGGTGAAAGATGTTTGTAGGCTGAGGTAGGGCTTGCTTTAACACTTGAAATGCCCAAGGTAGTTAAAGAGGTGGGAGAGGAGAAAGGTTGTTTTGCCTCTGCAGCCGCATGGGTATGGCACAGAGGAATTAACCTGCCCAGAGATGTTAGGGAGCGGATTAATTAAACCCAGCCTTACTCGTGGAGGTGTGTTTGAGTGCTGCAGCTCAGCGTCCACACGCTGCTCCTGTGTCCTGTGAAGCCATGCGTGTATGTGGATCACGTGCGTGTGTGGAAGCGCGCTCCTTTGCACTGTTCTCAAGTGGCACGTGAAGAAGCCAGAGTTGGAATTTGTAACTCTGATAATCCTTTTAACAGTAATTAATAATCTAGTAAGCAATAATGAAAAATGCTTAGGAGATGGGAGGAGGGATCTGTATGAGTTTTTCAGCCTGCTATGTTAACCAGGGTATTCTCAAGCTCTTATGGTTTATCTCTGCAATGTAATTTTTGAGCAAAATAACATTTTTACATTCTTATTTAAATGTTATCATCAGTTCTTACTAATGAAGTGTTTAAGAGGTTGTAACTTTTACTGAGCTTTGAATTTTCTCTGGTTTCGATCCTTGGGCAATATGGCTCAGGCTTTGTGAGATGTTTACCTTTCTGGCAAAAGAGGTATAGAAAATAAATCAAGCTTTACTAATGTAATTAAAATAAAATTTTCTACTTTAACATATTTTTGTCTATGTGTGTATGTATGCATGTTTATAGAACACACACAAGTCTTCATGTTTTTTCTTGTAGTGGAAATTCTATTCATACCTTTAAAAAAGGCATCAATGGAGACTGGTCATCTTTGCATTCAGCATATATTAATGTGATGAATAGAGATATTTTCCCCATACTGTTGCAAATATTTATAAACTACACATCACTGCGATTTACTTTAAAATGTATTTTCTCTCGCAGGGGTTTCCTCTGTTTGTCATGGTATTTATCCAACTGGGAAACCCTGAGAAATGGGAATGTGTTAACAGAACAAGCTAGAGGGATACAAATCATTCTCTTTCTGCCCCTCTGTGGGAATAATGTGAATATTTATAGATCTGGAAAGCTTTCAGGAGTCTTTAATAAGTGAGAGCCAAACCATTCTCTTTGTGCTGATGCCATTTCTTGCTTTGACCTGAACATCCATCAGCTAGGAGCTGTAGCACCAAGGAGACTGAATCAAATTCATCGTCTATACTTAGTCCAAACTTGTGGGCTTTTTACTATTAAAATTGCAATAGAGAAGGAGCAATGGTGCAGAGCCCTGCAAGGGTAACGTTGTTCACAGCACATGGCAATAAGGATGCTTAAATGCAGTCATCCTAGGGAGTGGCTTCTTGCTTTTCAACACCGCTGTGGAGTTGCATGGGTCAAACGCAAGACCTGTCCAACTGGCTTGTCTCACGCAGCTAGTGGTGTTCCCTCCATGACGTTTAGCAGTGGTTTCCAGGTCTCTGCAGCCATCGCCTTTTGCCAAACTGCTTTATGGGGAAGGTGGGTAGGATTTTATGAGAAGTGAAAATGTGCTGATAAGACAAAAGAGGAGGTTCCAGTGAGCTCCTCTCACTTATTGAAGCCAACTGATGGAGTGGGGAAAGGAGGAGGGTTAACATGAGCCGGTGGGAAAGTAGAGAGCAGAAAAAGCACTTCAAAGCAAAGGCTGAGCAGGGGTCAGAACCACTGTCAGGTCTAAAGAGAAATGGAGAGGGGAAAACCTAAACTCCCTGTGCCTTCCCTGACAAAGAGAGCAGTGTTGGGTACTAGAGGGAAGAGTGGAGGTTGGTGAAAATAGACACACTGCAGGGAAGAGGAGGTTAGAGAAATCAGCAGAAAAAGGAAATTAATTGTGATTTTAAAAGAGTGTCTAATGCAAAATCAGTCAAAGCTCTCCTGTTGTCTCTTTGTTTTTTGAGTTTCCAGGAACAAGGTGGGAGCAGAGCTCCTGAAAGTGAGTGAGAGCATGCATGTTGTATAAGAGGCGATGTAAGGCTGGGTTTTAGCATAGCTTATTCTTCATATGGCTCTTTCATGTAAAGGTCATAGTTCATTCTTTTGGTTTTGGCTTTAGGACTGAAGGCCCAATTCTGACACAGGCACAGGTCCCCCTTTCTGTAATATGGTACCAGCCTAAGTTAAATCTGCAGGATGGATCCTCAATTCTTTGTTCACATACAGCCAAAACAAATCAATAAAATATTCAAAGACTCACTTGGGATCGTAGATCCTATAAAGCTTTTCAGAATGTTAAGTTTTACCACAGTATTTTGCCTGAGGATGATGCACAGGCATGTAGCAACTGTATCCTATGGCAGTAAATGGATACAGGAACTGGAAAGTTATCTGTTATAAGATGTCCCTAATAATTCTGTGTTGTCTAAGGATGGAGGCAAAGCAATCACAAACCAAGAACGCAGGGCAGGAAGAATGGCTTGCGATTGCTTTGATCTGCATTAAATCCAGATTTGGGGAAGGGGAATAAGTGTCAAGTATGACCCAGGGAGATGTGCTGGTTGCACTGGGGTCACATCCAGACAACTGCCTGCTGCACCCAGCTGCGAGAGCTGGTAGAAAGTGGGGTGTGAGACCACCTCAGTGGCCGCATGTGCAGCTTCATGGTGGGAATGGTAAGGATTATCGCTGGGAGAAGACTGACTAGCTGGTACCAAAGCAGAGAAGAGGTTACTGCTGACTTGCACTGAAGCACTGGCCTGGTTGCTGCCAAGCAGCCTGGCAAGCTCTCAGGGAGTTTGGGTTTCGAGGGTCTGTTGGCTCAGCACCTCGCGGGCATTCAGGCTGCTCCCGGCTCTGGTGTCTGCAGGTTTTTTGCATGGATGTGTCCCAGCAGCTGCCTGGGTTGAGGGTACCTAGCTCCATGGTTTCCTTGAGGAGGAGCCAGGGGTTTGGCAACCTCTGCTGTGCCCTCCTGACAGCCTGGGAATGGGCTTGGGGGCACCTGGCTCCTCTCAGGTTACTGGAAAGGAAAGGTAAATTCCTGGCAGCTAGAGGGATCAAGAAATGGGAATCTCAGCTGTTGCCTAATTTGAAAAAACTTAATATTGTTTTGATGGATTTTTCTTTTTATTTCCTACCTATAAAGTTGTAATTTCTAATCCTTTCTCTAAAACAGGATGATAATTGTATTCCAAGCTCCCCATGGACTGAATTTCAGTCATTCTACCCTTGAGATTAATCAGATTTTCTGCTGCATGTCCTAATTCTCCAGACCACAGTCTCTGCTTTTTTGGTGCTAGTCCACGAATTTAGATGCTATTTTCTCTTTGACAATTCTTTCTGTCCTTTTAATAACGCTGTGACATGGTGAAGCCAGTCTGTGCTCACTTCTCAGTCCCTACTTCTGCTCTGCCCACTCCCCTGTCGCCTCCCTGTCCTACACTGTGACTCCTGCTCACCCCGGGCCTGCTGGCTCATTGCCATCACCAAGGCTGTCCAACCACTCCTTCCACCCTGGGGCAAACCCCAAATGCAGTAAGCTCTTAGGGTTAAGAGAAAACTGAGTCAGGGAGCAAACCGACACAGAGAGCTTAAATGTGTGAGAGCATCGGTTGTATTAACAATTACTGAAGGGGGAAGGGTCAGTAGGGGAGACTGTGGCCTCCCCTCTCATTTTGATTTCTGAGCTAAAATCTCGGTGATGAGGTCATACTGTCCCCCAAAGAAAAGGTTGTTATATGCAGCAGGTGAAACACATAAACTTTTAAGAAAGCGGCTGTGCACCAGTGTTTTGCCATGTAGCAGTTGTTAAGTAATCTTTAGTTGCAGGAAAGTTAGGAAGGGCTTTCGAGGTTTGTTTTAATGTTGCGGAGTGCTAGATACCCACAGCAGGAAAAGGTGCTTTGTGCTCAGAGCAAATGCATTGATCTTGGAGATTAATGGATGTCTTGAGCCTGGACGAATGCCTGGAATGGTGGTTTCATCATCTCTGTGCAGACAATAGCCCTGTCCAAAAGCTCCAGTTGTCCCCTTGCTGGCATGAGCATCCTGGCTCAGCTCAGCCCTCTCTTCCCTTCCTTGCTCGCAGGGGAAGCGGTAGCACACTCAGGAGGCTCAACTGTGCCCTGGGTGACATTGCCTTGTCCTGGGATTGCCAGTCTGGGGTCTGCAATAACTCAGAGCAGTCTTAATCTGTGGGTTTGGGGAGCTGATGAGGTTTGCACCTTAGCCATGCCGCAGCCTGGGACTAAGAGGATGTTCTGGAGAGTCTCAGCTACATCAAAAAAAAGAAAGGAGTTGGTCCGAGAATACTCCTCCACATGTCCTTAGCAAATACAGTTATTAAATGTCCTCCATTTCAGGGGCTCTATGTTAGAGCATTTGGGAATTAAGCTAGTAGGTCAGGTTGGTGTGCCACAAGTGCCCCTTCTCACACTTCAGTATTATTTTTAATCAAGCTGTTAAATAATTATGCTTTTAAAAGAAACAAAAAACACTTCAGGAGAACACTGAGTCCTGAAGTACCCCAAACAATAATGCTGCTCCAAATTCCAGCTCTGTGTGTGGTGAGGAGACCAGGACAAGCATGGGACTTTCTATTATGAGACCTGAGCCACCACCACTGATGAGAAATGGAGTAAGAAGGGTGGAAGAGAGTCTATAACAACACAGAGGCAATGCCGGTCTAAAACGAGCCCTTTACATAATCTGGGATGTCAGCAACACTTTTTGCTGGGGTTTATTTTAATGGCTCTTAGTGGTTATGGCTGACTGGTGATGGCAGTGCTTGCACCCTGACTTGCAGGGATAGCCCGGAGTGGGCAGCGGCGCTGTGAACCTCCACACCCTGCCACCAGCATGCCCCAACCCTGAGGGGACCATTTGCTCACCGGTGCCCTTTCGCTCCTTGCTTTCCCTGCTGAGCCAGGCGAAAAGACCTCCAATTACTTCCAATTGTGGTGATGGTTTTGCGCCAGGTTGGACACCCGTCTGCTGCGTCGGGGAATGAGCCGACCGCCTCATTAGGCCACCAAGCAGCCCGTCCGTGGTGGCTGCTCTCCGTCACAGCTAACCTGGCTCGCTTCTGCATAGCGATGGCTCTGCATCTCCACTATGGCCACAAGCTGCTGTCTTACCAAGAAGAGGGCAGAGACCTCCCCAAGCCTTTGAATGGCCCCACTGGCACCTGTGTGCTTCTCAATCCTGATATGTATCTTTGGTTTACAGGGAAGAGCGCTGCATGAAACTGAGCAGTCCAAGGACAGATCCAGTCCTTGGGCAGGTCCAAACCAGTCGAAATAGTGACATGAATGCGGCATGGAGACGCAACCCCTTTTTGATTTTTATCTTGTACCTGTACAAAAGCTTTGTGGGCACTATAGTACAGCTTGTGTTTGTTCAAGTTAGAAGAAATTTGAAGGTTGGTGGATTGGCCAAGGCATGGATGCATATGCAAGCAAACAAGCCCAAGGTGGAAAGTTGGAAGGGGAGGAGTAAAATCACAATACGTGGAGGAGAGTTGGGGTGATGTCCCATCACCAGGATAAAGAACAGCTCTCCAGTGCCTATGACAACGCTAACCAAAATCATGGCTAGATAGGACTTGGAGGAGGTGGGAGCAGGAGTCACAAAAGTCTAAATTGCCACAGCTTCAAAAATCTTCAGTTCTAGAAAGATTAACAAGTCCTTTGGAGAACAGCAATACTCAAACCCCCTCTTTTGTCTTTATGCAGCATATCTACACAGCTGTGATTCTGGTGCTGTAGGACTATGTGTTACTCACTGAAATCTGGCACCTCCAAAAGTCAGTAAGGTTTATGCAGCTTATTTCAGGAAGGATGGGATTTTGACCTCCCAAAGAGTGGACTGTTCATTTCATAAATGGTTACTCAGGGACAGCATGATTGCACTTCCTGTGCTTCCAGGAGAAGCTTTTAAAACTTGCATGTCTGTGCCAATTAAAAGTTGCAGAATGCAAATGCTGTGTTGGGATACCTGGCTGTGAGCTCTGTGTTACTCCCATTTTTCATGGCCTCCAAGCAAGTGTGTGCCTGCTTGCAACAACTTCCTAAGATGTAGTCACAGAGACATTTTGGAAGGAGTCTTCCCTATTCTCCTAAGGCATCGGATGGCATGAATGCCTCTTACAATGGTCTTGCTCTAAATACTCTTGAGCTTGCTGGTTTATAATTCAAAAGCAGGCAGTAAATAAAACACCCCTAGAATGTAGAAGCTTTTTCTTCTCTCTGCCAATAAACTCTTGAATGATTTTATACGTTGAATTTAATTAGATTTTCTTTTATTGTAAGAAAAAAGTTCAGATGGTGTGCTCATTTAAGCAAAATGTTGGTGTCACTGTCTCTTTCTGCTCTGTTGTGCTGCATTCATCGGTATTCTCCAGGAATGAGCTTCCCTATGCAGTCTGATTTGTGTTGGCTGGTCGGTTTTTATGATCTTCCTTCTATTCCAGCAGCCTGCTGCCTGCGGGCAGCAGAAGGCTTCCTGCGGAGAGGGGTCTGTGTGAAGTTCCATCTGTTCCCTTCTTCCTTCTGTCATTGCCTTCTGCTCCCGCTTGTTTCCTCTTCCTTTGTAAGGGTTGTTCAAGGAGGATGGGGGGAATTGTTGGTTAGGACAGACTGGACCCTCAGTCCAGACTGTTGCAGTTCATTTTCTAGATTTGCTGTGTCCTGCTGAAAGAATGTGAGCAATATTTATGTAATTGTGCATTACAATAGCAGCCGGAGGCCCAAAGCAAACACAAGGACCTTTGTGCCTGCCCCATGAAACATCAAAACGCACAAGATGGGCATCGCGTTAGGGAATGTCCAACCCCTGGGGGTTTCCCACTTCTTGTATTTGTTGACTGGATTTCTCTGTATAGAGCTGGAATAATAATTTCCTCTGTCAATGTTGTCTTTAAATCTGTCATACATGAAAAGTTTGACTATTTTGGTGTTGAACAATGATAAAGAACCTTTAATTTTACATTTCCTTTTATATCCCCTTCTCTCTGAGGCTGTGTGGTTCCATGCATTCGCTTTCTTCTCACCCCCCTCTTTTTTGTTTAAGCACAGGCTCACAGCAAGTCCATCAATCCCAAACCAGCCATTATACCTTTTTTTTCCCTTGTGAAGGATTATTTACATGTGTAGCAGTGTCATTCCAAGCTCATTAAAGACTGCTTGTTTCAAATCTGTGCGATTGTTCACATTTAGATAACCAGATGGAAAACTGGCTGAAACGCCTTTCAAAGTATGGTCAAAAACCTGTTCTTTACCTCCCTGTTCTGTTTAGAGGGACCTAACCTAGAGCAGTGTGTCCTCTTCATTTGGGAAGGTTTTGCCCTTTAAGCTGGTCTATGCTGTGGGTTAATGCACTGCAGGACTTGGGGCAGCCTGAAGCTCCAGGGGTCTGGAAGAGCTGACCAAAGAATGGCTTGGACTCATGAGTTTTACCTCTACAAAAAGCTGCTTAATGCTCAGCAGAGACTCAAATGAGAAGTATTTTATACTGCAGAACTTTAGTCCACATGAGCAGAGAGTGAAAGACAGTAACTTAAGGGGAGACTTCAGGCTTTGAGAGGCTGTCCAAGGCAGGCTGAGACAGATCATGGAAACTAAAGGGCAGCTCTAATTGGGTGCTAGTCACCTCTAGTGCACATTTCACATCCTCAGTTGCCAAAAACTCAGGAAGCTGAGCATGTTCCTATCCTGAGGAACTGAGGAACCCACTATCTTTAACAGAGAAATTTCGCAACTCTTATTTTAATCATTTTCTGTGTCATATCTTAAGGCCTTTACTTCTCAAAGCTGTATTGGGGTGACTATAATGAAATAGTAACAGTGGCTGAAAACTTTATACTGCTTTGGGTAATTTGGAGATGTGCTGTCAGCTTAGCAAAAACTGATAAAACATGAAAGCTGTAGTCAAGTCTTTCATTCCTGAAGATATCCATTTCTTGTTAAAAAAAAAAAAAGTGAGTCTTGGGATTAAAGTACTCCATCCAAATTTTTTATGTATTGAAATTTGTATATCAATTGCCATGCTACAGAAACATCAGTGAATAACATACTTAATGTTGATTAGTAATTCTAATTTTTTTTTCGTTACAAGGGCAAGGAAACAGAACAGAGCAGAAAGCTTTCCCCCGTTTTCACCATCTCTAGCTGTGAAGCATGGATAGCAGTGAGAGGTGGCTTACAAGCACTGTAGCACTTTCAGATATTGGGAGATGGGTCCTGTGCTGCCTGGTGTGAGAGAGGGGACCCTCTTGCCCTGAGAGCTGTGCAAAGCCTACAGATAGAGTATGTCTGGCCTGTATATTCCTGGAGACTAGTGATGACAAGGAGTAGTCAGAGTTCCTACTCCAAGCACAGCCTCCTTCAAGACTCCATGGGTGAACATGAGCTGTAATTGGTGATTTCACCTGTAAAACAGCTCAGCTGAAGAGCAGATTCTTGGCTCGGTTTTCTCCTAGCCTACAGGGTACAGTTCACTTGAGGTGAAGAACTGTTCTCTGCCAGTGGAGCACTGCTCCTGGGAAAATAGGGTACACCTGGCTACCAGAAGAGCTTTGATAGATCTTTTTCATCAGTTAGAGACTACAGGAAGAGCTGCATTTTCCAAATCTAGTGCAGAAAGTGTATGGAAAACATTTGAAAAAGGCTACCTGGCAGTTAATGCTGGTAAACTTTATTTTAAAACCCTTGATAAGGCTCCAATTTTGCATCAGTTACAGAGGTCATGAGGACAAAGCCAAATGTCAACAGGCTTTTAGAATAATACGGTAAAGCCTTAGGTACCTTTGGTCTCAATAAGATGGATTTTTGTCTTTGTGGCAGTCTCATACAAACCGGAAAGTCAACATTTGAATATGAAGTGATACCCCCATCAAAAAAAAAAAAAAAAAAGAAAAACCAGCACCTACAGCATCTAAAGCCAATTAAATTTTTTTGTTGTCAGAGACCTTTCAATCAAATATGTATAATTTCAAATGTGGTAATTTTTTGTTACCTCACAAACATCTCCTTTCATTATGAGACCAGTATTATGCACACCTCCTACACACAAGGAGCTTTGCCACAAGGAGTGTCAATTCTTGGAAATAGTTCCTTGCTCTATAACTGAACCCAGTCACTTGGGTTTTCAGTGGTGAGGTTCAGCCTTTTGTGTGCATCTCTCCTCTACTGGTGTCAATAACAATTGCACAAGAACACTTAAGAGTGCAATTGGTACTGATAAGTAGAGTAATTTGCCCTTTATATATATTGCTAATATATAGAGGAAGTGAAATGTTTCCTCTTCTCTGCATTATTGTTGCTGAAACTGTGTGGGTTTTTTTGACAAAAGCATAGCAAGAGAACGTTTGGCACAAAACTAAGATGTACTTTGTACCCAAAACATAAATGGTGGGCTCTGAGAAGTTGTAGAGGTACTCAACTGGGAGTAGGGTTGCAGGGTATGCCCCATGTTAAGCAAGTAACTGGTTTTGCAAAAATTGAACTTTTCAAGGTCTGAGTTTATAAATCTCTTTTTGTCTCTGACAAATGTGATGATACAGAATGTGCTTTTGAAGACATTGCAAGGTGTAACAATGTTTACTTTTTGTTAGGCTTTTGTAGAAAAGAAATTATATTAGTGCCTGCCTACTGGTATGGGAATACTTATTCCTTATATAGCAGCACTATAAAGAATTGGCACTTTCAGGAGGTTATGAAAGCTACTTCGTACCATGCTGTTCCATGGCTGCTGTTTTATTCCAGATTGGGCATAGGAAGAGCACACGACCGTGATTACCTAATGGTGCTGGAAGCGCCCCATCCTCCTTCACCTTTCGCTGCATTGTTAATGGTAAAGTATGAATCATAGTTATCGCTTGCTATGTTTTCATAATGATGTATGGGGATTCGGATGTGCGTATCTGTAATTAATGAGAGGGAGTTGCATGGCTAATTCCCTGTGCGCTGCTGACATCCTGTCTGCATCTTTGTCCCTGATCTTTTACTTACGTGTCTCAAACAGCCGGTTATTGCATTACATCCTTGTATTATATAAATAAAGCCTTGACCTTTGTCCCCTCCAATATTGGTTCAGAGCAGTTTTAATTCAATTTAGAAAAGAAGCCTGTGTGTTAAAACCATTTGAATCTCCTTACACACCTTAAATGTTGATGGGACTCTTTCTGCTCGGGAGAAAGCACCAAGGCTGGCTTTGTCGCTGATGGATGAGCGCGGGTTTCTTCAGACTGAAACTGCGCAGGAACTCCTCTCTGGGCAGGGAGGATGCGTACTCCTCTGCATTGCAAGGCATCGTGGAGCTACAGAAATTATTAGCAGCACAGTATTTTGTTTATTATTTCATCAAACAAATCTGAAACAATAACCCTCCTCAGGCAAGTTCCTTCCCCTGCTGTGGGCAAATCTCCAGTAGTCTCTTTATTTTTCCCCATCACCATGTTTCATAGCTTGTGTCTGTGAATCCTCCCTGATAAAGCCAGACTGGCCCTAGGAATATTGCTGTCCGTTAAGACAGAGACTGGCTCACTGGGATATTGGTGTCAGAAGCTCAGGCCCTCTCCAGGAAGAGCCTGAGCTCTTTTCTCTGTCGCCATCCATTTGGTTGCATTGTTTTTTTCCCAGTGTGTGTGTTAGAAGTGGAGGTAAGCAGGGTGCTTATGTCTCTGAGCATGTAAACTGTGTTACTGCTGAGCTTCAGTTCCCCACTGATAGAAAATGGGGCTAAAGGCGCTTAATTATCTTCTGTGGGTATTGCGGGATAAATTCATTAAAGATTTGGAATATTAGAGCTAGACGCAATCTGTTCTTTATTAAAATTGATGTGATTGCAATGCTGTTAGTACCTCTGCAAATCCTAGCAAAAGTGATTTTTTATAATGATGGAGATACAGATCCTCTAATTATCCAGGACAACTCAAATTAGCACCACAAATAACTGCTAGAAGTTGAGACTGCATGATGTGAAACGTAATTGATTTTTAATATGCTAAGGCACAACTGCTGTCAAGTGATGTACAATGATATTTTCTCCTGTTGGCTGTTTAACAGTGCTTTGAAGAGACAGTGATGTGATTAATACCATTGCTAGAGATTTTGGGGAGCAGAAACCTGAGAGAAAGAAGGAAAGGAAAACAAACCCACAGCTTGCTTGAGTTTTTCACCTGTTGCTACTTCCACCTTGTCTTGTTTAATTAGAAGTTCCTTTGTATCCATTTAATATTATTTGCAGATTTTAGACCGGATGCAGTTGCAAAATCAGAATTAAGAAATATATTTTTATTATTCTTCATTTCAGATGTGTCCCATTCGTAGAGAAAAAAGGATTCCTAGCAAACCTCCATAGGTTTCCTTTGGGAGAAGTAAAATAAAGCTTGATCGCTGATAAGCCGACTTACTCCATTTAGATTTCTCCTGCCCCCATCATTAATTTTGGTACAATTATGTGTAAGCAGTGACTGCATGAAGCTGCCTGGATCCCGTGTAAATGATATGTCTTTGGCATACAGGAGTTTTTGTAAATAATTTAAAGCAAAGCATTCTTCCATGCTTGGCAGAAGAAGGATACAGAGAGCTTTTGTACCCCAGTTGCATCAAATTGAATATTTCTTTAATTGCCCTGGAGAAGAATGCACTTGATTACATTCTGTGAGCTCGGCTGTTATTGTTCGTGGGTAGCCCCGGTGGGTAACGGATTGCCTGACGCCACACCACCACTACCCCAAGCCACCCCCTCAAATCCACCAGCTCTTCCTTCCTTGGGCAAGACCTGCTCTGCTGGAATAGTAAGCGTGTGATAGTCAAAAGGAAAGAATGTTGGGGAATAGCCATTAATAACAAAGTTGGCAACCCCCTCCAAGGAGAGCTATTTTCATGTGAAAATCTTCTCCAAAGAAGTAATACAGCCTTGCTTCATTTGACATCTTATCAGGTAACTGCACAGAAGGTGATTTCCAGGTAAGGATTTTTTTTTCCTGAATGTAGGGTGAACACTCACTATTTAAAAATGGACAAAAAGTCCCGCACACTGCCTGAACTGTCAAAGTGTTAGCACCCAGTGCAGAAGTTTAATATATTTTTGTTTTTCCTAATACAGTGGTGCTAAAAAGACAGTAGCTCCTATATGAAAGATTATTAATCCTCCAGGAGACGAGAGAGAGACTGATGAAAGCTTGGGACCATTTCTGCATAGGGCTGCATGGCAATTCATTTAAGTCTGAAGAATGTTAAACAAATCTGAACGTTTTCCTCCCCTTTCACATTTACAGAAAATAGTAAATGTAAGGCCATAACTGAAAAAGAAAGCAGGTTGTGCTGTCACCAGTTTAGACGTTTTCCAGGGAAATATTATGAAAAATATTAAGGGGATAAACCACACTTCTTTAGTATGCTCAGTTTTCCCCCATAAGCTCCAAGTTTAAAGGAGTTGCTTAAATTATTCTGGTCTCAATCCTCAGCCAGGAAGCGTGGGAAGGAGCCCTGTTCTGCTGGTGTCTTGGATCGGCATGGTCAGACCGAGTACCAGAAAGCCAAGAGGAATTGCAGTCCTCAGCCTCAGATCGTGAGCTAATTTCTGGTTTGACAAATGTGACTTTTTCAGTGGAGGGCTCGTTCTGAAGCTGTGTTTTCTGGCAGAGGAGTTAAACTGCTGCTGATGTCTCCCCTCACGGAAGGAGTAAGGGTGCATCTGCAGCGAGCCTTTCCCCGGATGCTCAGAAGGGGTAAGCCTCTCCCAGCAGGCAGAGGCAATGCTATTAGGCAGGAGCAAGAAGCACTCATCCCGCGTTTGGACCCGCTATTAGAAAGCGATGTGTGACATCCTGAACCGATGGGAGGAGCGCATCTCGCTCCTACTGAGCTCTACGAGCATGTGGGGGCAGAGTTCTGTCCATCCTATTTGTTGTCAAATCCGTGTGTTGGAGGCTTTATTTTTGGCATGGTCAGCAAAATCTCTTGAATCTATGTCTGTGCAAACAGGTGCAAACATTTGCTTTATTATCTCCATCTGGATGTGAGGCAGCTGGGGCTGGGAGCTGTTTTTTATACGCCGAGGCAGCGTAACTCAGCCCCAGTGACGCAAATAAGAGGGGACTTCCCAGCTGTGAGCGGCTCGCGCCTGGTGGGACCCGAGCGAGTGCATGGCTGCCTGTGCCCATATGTGGAGACATATCAAATGTAAACATGAACCCAGTTAATTTTCACACGTTTGTTACAGCTTCCCCTGCCTCCACAGAGGCCTCCCACAGCCGCCCTCCTTGATCTTGCTGGGAAAGCCTGGATTTATGACAAAGTAGGCTGTTCCTTGGCCTCACGCGGGGGTGCCAGAAGCGGGGCAGTAGCTTCATCACAGTATCAGAGAGGCAAGCCAGGCTGGGAGGAGATTCAGTCTCATCAACCCCTGTTGTGTCTTAATTTATCAGCCACTGGGAACAGGGGGCAAGACTGATGGAAGGGGAAGGCTCTTTTAAAGAAACACCCAGGAGGTCATAAAATGTCTCTAAAACTGGGAGGAGGGGCTTCCTTGTAAATCAGTGCTTTCCTGCTCATGGTGTCCCTTGGTGTGGCTTTCTAGATGAGCATGTCCCCAAATAGAGTAGCTGGGATGGGAAGCGATTTGTCTCCCTGGTTTGATGCTTGCCTTTTTAACCAGAACCAAGGAAGAGGAAAATATCAATGACTTCTCATACGTGTACTAAGCGTGCATGTTACAATTATTTATATTTTGTTTCCTGTGAGTACTTGGGGCCCATTTAAAGCAGCAGCACAGTGCTCTGCTAGTGTAGCATGCAGGTGGCCAAACTTCAGGAGAGGAAAGCAAGGTGGGGAAAAGCTACTTCGCTTTGTACTTGCATCTGTAAGTCCTGCCAAGGTTTTGGGTGCCCCGCTCCATGCTGGGGTGCAGCGGTGTGCCGGGGCGGTGGCCATCGGGGCGTCAGGGACCAGGCTCTCCTTCCTCTGCGCGGGCGGACTGGGACAATGGCCTGGACCTGGCCAGTGAATCACTGCTCGGGCTCGCCCTGCAATCAGCTGTGTGGTGCTTGGGAAACGAGCCACCTGCCCCGCTTCCTCTCATTTAACAGATTTATTTTTAAGTGGAAAAGGCTATGAGCTTTGTTCCTTTTTCTCAGGGACTTTGTGTCCTTTAGAGATCCCTGAAGGCTGCAGTGAGGTACAAGCAGCCCCAGGGACCCTCCTTTGTGGGCCAGGTCCTGGTGTCTTCACTCACCCAGGCACTAAAGCCGAGGCTGCTATTCATGAGATACTCCTGGACCAAACTACTGGGCAGTGTGGCAGAAACTCCTGGTATTATGTGAGCCTCCTTCTACTGCATTCCCAAGAGCAGCACTGGAAATTGTTACTGAACCAAAAAACAGGTCGTGGGTCTTCTGAGCCTGTGTTGTCCCCATCTGCATCCAGTGACTGTTCTCACATGGTCCTGGTGAGCAGTGAGGCTCTTGGGCTGGGACGCAGCACGATTGCAGTCAATTTGATCTGGACTTTTGCTGACATCTACAATGTTATATACTGTAAGCCTGTCTCGCTGCCCATCTGTGACCACCCACTGACATTTCTACTACTGTACATTTTGGGTAAGAAAAATGTGAATCTAAGGTCCACCTATGGACCAGTAGCACTTCCTTCCATGGGGTTACTTCTCTTATGAGTAGGATTTGAGATGCTTCCAGACTATGAACCAGCACAGAATAGTACATCCCAGATACTGCAAATCTGATTTCCAAGTCTTCCTGTGTAACTCAGCTCTGGAAACATCAAGGCAGCCTAATGTAATAGATGTTTCTTTTCTGTTTTGAAGAAACTTGTGCTTGCACTCTTCCATTCAGCCGTTACTAAGAATCCATGCCATACCTTGTTGCTCAGCTTGAAGATAGCTGATCTAAGTCCTGGCTGGGTGCTGGGGGTCTGGGTCTGGTGCTGTACCCAAGTGAGATGGTCCTATGAGGTGATGCTGTTTCTGGGACATGACCTGGTTTGTCTCTGGCACAGCATTGCACTCTTGCAGATGTGCTAGTTTCCTCACGTGTCTGGCTTGGGGATCTCCAGCACACCTCTGCCTTATGTGGTGTAGGCATGCCTGTATTTGCAAAACACCAGCAGTAATTAGTGATTAAGTAGAAAACAAAGAAAAGCATGTAAGATCCTTTTTAGAGCAATTCAAGGTCTATCCATGCTTAGAATCACCTCCTTTTATTCTAATCTTCTCTCTATATACACTAATTCACTTTAGCACAAATTAATCCATATGTTTCAACCTGTTCACCCATCCTCTTTTTTTTTTTTTTTTTTTTTTTTAATAGCTTCTGGGAGGTGTTTCTTTATCTCTCACTGAACTTTTGCCAAGCCAGTGGTTCTCTCAGAGAGGAATGTCAAGTGCTTAACAAAAATTAGTTTTAGTCAGAGAGAGAACAAATCGCACACCGCCACGTGTATTGGAACAAAACTGGTCTTTGTGGTGTTAGGGTGGATTTTAACTACAGCTCCAGTTGAACGATGTGTACCCTATACCTTTCTGTGGGGAAGGGGTGGGAAAGGGGGCTCTCCCAGAGCCATATTTCCCATTGAGTTCTGCTGGAAAAGGTGCAGGCCACTTCATTTCACCTCAGCAAGGTGTGTGTATAGGTAATTGGAGAGGATGGTCTTACCCTCTCTTTTACATGCTTATCACTGTTTGCAAAGCAAAGCTCTGCAGATGCAGAAGTAGTGACAGACAGGACTGAATCTAAAATCCCAAGTCTGACCACTTCTGTAATACTTCATCCAGATTTACCCAGCTGATGTGACTACAACCTTGGTGGGTTTTTTGGCATTTAATTCCTTTCACAAGGTCTGAAGTTTTAGCCAATGAACAAGTCAGAGGGCTGTAGACACCCATCTAAACTCAACAGAAATTATTCTGTACTTCTGATCTTTCATCTCTCAACCTCCTCACTCTATTTTTAAATATCCTCGTAAATCCTTACTTCAGCCTTTTTTCAGGAAGTAACTAATAATATTAATACAAACCATGTAAACATGGCATCATTACACCAAGCCAATGAATGACAATATTCATTGATATTTCTAGCTGTGATAGCTTTGTTCTCCTCTTTTGAGTACCTTATTTTTGGACTGTACCCTTTCTTTCCTTTCTAATGTTTGCCTTTACCCGGTTGACGAATGTAGGGTTTTATTCTCTTTCTTACCAAACGTGAACCAGCCTGGCTTTTCTCATTAACTTCCTTATTATCATAAACACCACCACCTGTAGCACCCATCATGTTAGCAGCATGGTGCTGGGAGCTGTGTGTATGAGCTAACCCATATTCCCTCTTAGAGCTAGATGGCAGGATGGAAAAATATTGCAAGTTTCAGAGAAGAGGGAGTTTTTTTTCCCTTCAAATATTTTTCAGGAGTGCAATAAAAAAAAATAACTAAAACCCCGTCTCAAGTGAAACTCTTAAGTGGCTGAAATACAGAGAAGGCTGATCTCTGGCTCATCCTGCACAGGGAAGCCAAGCAGCCGTGTAACCGTGCAGGACCAGAGCCATTTTCTTCTTTTTGGTAAGACTGGCTAGAATCAAAAGGAGAGTCTTTTACTCAAAATCATGCAATTTATTACTCTGGTGCAGGTTCTCCAGAAGAATACAATGCATTGCAGTAACGGTAACTAGAAAAATACTTTGAGGTTTTAAAACAGGAGGCACAGCTCATGCTGGTTGCTGAGGGATGAATGCCACAAACTGCAGTGAAAAACTCTACGAACACATTATTTCAGCTAGAGCAGCAAAACAGTTTAGATATAAATTAAAAATAACTGCAGTCATGTGGCCCTTGTCAGTTATTTACAAGCCTCTTGAAATATTTCCTTATCTGCCTTTCTCATACGAAATTAGGCAATTACAACAAATAAGTCTGAAGCTGGAGAACATCAATAGTGAATCATTACGGCATCATTACATGGGAAGTAGTAACAAGGGGAAAGCCAAAAGAAAACTCAAAGGTTTTTCAGCTTCAGGAAATCTTTTTTTTGAATGAAATTGCAATAAAAGCCTTAAATAAGTTTAACGTAATTCTGCGGAAAAGGCAGTTGCACAATGAAGAGGTATTTGCAGCCTGAAATTCAACTTCATACTACTCAGGATATTTCTAAACAGGAAAGAAATAATTACCATGTCATTGAACCAGTCACTGAAGTTTGTACAGGGGAACCCTTTCATTAGAGAGAGAGAGAGAGAAATGAAGTCCACTGATTCAGAAGTTTCTGAAAGATGGGGAAAAGAGGAAATGTTTCATTTAGATGCTGTTTGGTAGCATCAATGTATATGCATTTCTTACTAATTTTTTCTTTAATTGCATAGTCTATGTATGCTCAATATTTTATTTATGTATCTATAATACAGCATGAAAATATATTGCTGTGTAACAACTGCATCACAAGAAAGTATTTTGGGACCAGCATAGCTGGGGTTTGGGGTTTTGAGGTTTGTTTTTTTTCTAATTCTGATATTGACTTGATTTATTTTTTTCAATCAGTACAAGAGCTCATTGCAAGATATTGAATGACGGGTTTTTTTCAGGGTGAAAATTCAAGCTTTGTTAAAAAAACATTGCATTCCTTGCAAACCCAATCAGACATTCAAACTCTCTTCAGCTCCCCTGAACATCAGAAGGAGTGATCAGCAAGTCTCGTGCTTGATTCTGATTTGACAACTTTAAGGTAATATTTTTTGCCACTGCCTCTACAAACCTGGCAAGGTTTGCAGACCATTGCTCTAAAGGGACAGACATGCAGCAGATGCAGATAAAATGAGCCGCTGCTCTTCAGGAAAGGAGTTGTTTCTGCTCGTGCTCTATAAAAGATTAAATCGGGAAACTGATTCCCACACTTGCCAAAAATTGCAGTCTGATCGTGACAGGCAGAACTGATGGCTCTGGTTGCTGAACGCTTCACACAGCCCTCTCCTCTGGCCGCACTGCTATTCGTCAGAGCAATGGGCCATCACACCTGGGAAATTTTCTGTCACTTAAAAAAAAAAAAAAAATTAAACATCATCCAGTCTGCTTCTTAGTTCAAGTACTACTTCTCTCTAATAAATTGTGTCCAAGCAGGGTAAACAGGGTGGAAAAGACACTATCTGAACTGCCTCAGATTTGCTCAAACCCAGTGACTCTTTTAAGGACACCTCTGTATTGTGTGCTTAGTATTGGTAAGTCCTAAGGACGTGATTATCTGAGTACCAACCTGAAAAATGAGATTTGGCCACCTAATATCTTTTCCAGACCTTAAATGTGCCATAAGGAAACAAATGACTAAAATTTCATTTTGTGAAGGATGAGAATACTCTAAGGCAGTCATTGCAGTTCAAGAGACGTCATTCTTGATTTGGGTAATGACAGGGATGAGAATTCAAAATTTTGGGTAAATGGAGAACCAGGTCACCAGGTCTACACGAAATACAGCTGAAGAATGTATAGGTAATAATAACAGCTGGCACTGAGAGGCGGTATGTCGCTGTTCACTAAAAGGTCAAGCTATAGCAAATTGAGTCATGAAGAGGTGAACCTTGGTGTTACTCTGAAAGAAACTATTAGAATCCATTACAGAATATTCAGCTTGGGTTCAGAGCAAAACATACAACTTCTAATAAGAATGTGAATATTTTAACATCAGTATTTTAAAGTATTTAAAGTACTCTTTGTATGGACTCACACCACTTTAAAATGTCGCAGAACATCTCACCATCCTATTGGGAAGTGAAGGCAATAGAGATGCTGAGCAAGAGGACCAGTAGTTAACTTTCCAGTTTAGAAATATCAAACAGCTTCTCAGAGTAGCGGCAGTTATTTCCTTTCTTGCGTTGTGCCTAACTTTGCATCCTTTTCTCTCAATAGATGCGTTGGCTTCCCTGTGTTTGTTGTACGGAGAGGTCTAAGTCATGAACTTGAGTGGACAATACTAACTTGCATCTTTCTAAGGGCCCAGGAGAGAATGAGGATCCATTCTGCGAGGTGCTGTCTAAACACGTAGCCAGCACTTACAGTCTGTGTAAGTAAAACAGGAACAGAAAAGTTCAGCGACACGCAACGACCCCTTGAGAAGAAACAGCAGCCTGGAGTCAGCCCAGCTGCTCTGATTTCTAGTCCGTTGCCTTTTCCACTAGATATTGCCGTACTGACATCTTGGATCGTGCAAAAAGTATTGGATGAAATATACCAAATGGGAGGCTTATCACAGTTATCTCTACAAAGTCTGGCACCAGAAGGAATTAAAAAACAGACATCAAATTATTGATGCATAGCTGTATCCTGAACGTATCTGTTTAACGCAGTAATGTATAACTGCTTGATTATTGACAATGAAATCCTCGTGTTGCTACTCATCTCCACCTGCCTCAAAATACATTGAGAACAGTCCCTAGATTTATCTCTTGCTCTTGGTCTCAGGTGTAGCAATTAAAGAAATGTTCTGTATTGCTGAGAGCACCAGATGTGTGCAGTGGAGCATCCTATACTGACAAACATTTTGCTTTTAATAGTTCCTTTGGGTACGCATTCGCGTCTGGTTTTATTTTTCTGTTTTATGGAGCTGTTTCCTTGATGGGGTTTTTCAGTTTCTTGCCTCGGAGGATGGTTTGGGGTAGCACGGATTATGGCACAGGAGCATTAAGAGCTGTGTCCTATTTGTTTTCAGTTTTTAAGGTCGTTCCAAGTTATTCATTTGAATCCTCCCTTATGAAATAAAAGCAATGCAAAATGCCAACTGATTCTGAAACCTGTATTATGGGTCATGCCGATGGCTTCCTGGACCTTCCTGATGTCATCTTGATGTCTTTTTTGTCTTCCTGGACCTGGAACCAGACTTAACAAATATTTAACAAGGTTCCTTCGGGAGCAAGGTTTTTCAGCCACAACCCTGGAGGTGGTGGGCACCTAGAAGGTGGCAGGTGATTTTCTCTCAAGGTCTACGTTTGCAGATTTTCTCCTCCAATCTAACTTTCAGCTAGTTCTTTATTGCCAAGTGGAACAAGATGCCGGGTTGCGAATCTCCGTGTGAGTCAAATGACAAAAGGCTGGAGTGCAGCAGCAGGCTTATTCTAATGATTTAGAGAAATCTGATCTATTTTTCTCTGGGATATTTTGTACCAAACTGAGAGTACCATGATGGATATGACTAGCTGAGAAGAGAGAAAAGCCACAAACTACGTTTATTCCTGTAAGCAGAATAGAAAGTCATTTCTGACCTCTGCAAGTGATTATCTTCCTAAAGGGTGGAATTTGACTACCTTGGCTATAGTATAAGTACTTTAAAATGTTATTGTGTGGTGGATGCTATTTCTTCAAAATTATACAGGCAGTGAAAAAACAGATCTTCACACACTTACTATTTGTAAGGAATGCCAGGTGTATCATGATACCATGACCAATAGAATTCTAATATGGGAAGTCCTTACCTTGCAAAAACTTCATTTATTTATTTTTTCAAACAATGGTTCAGGTAAAACCATGATGAGCAAAAGATTAAAGCTCTGTCAGATAAAAAGCAATGCTTCACTATTTCAGCTATCCTAGTTTTTAAAAGAGAATGAAATATGCAGTAACTCACACAGACAACATAAATATTGAATAACCATTGCAATGGATTGTATTAACAGATATACAAGGTGAATAAAAACATAATTGATTTAGTCCTCTGCTGATGGTGCCAGTGGATTACAAGGACTAATCTGTCTGCTGTGGTTACCCAGCAAGGAGCTATAATTCAAATCCTTCCTTGCCCCCCCACCCCCTCAGAAAAACAAAGTAGTCATGATAAATAACTGCCCTTATATAATTTTGTTTCTCTGGAGACTGATCCTGATCTCACCCATCTAATTTCATGCATATGAATATTCCCCTTGATTTAAGGTAAGAAAGTTTTTCACTGTTTTGATTAGCTTTCCTCCACCTCCAGTGGCTTTTCAGATCACATCTAGTGAAAGAATTGCCCGTGAGTTGGCATTAGAGGTGTGCTTCTAGGAAATATATTACCTGAATGAAAATGTGCTAATTCAGAAATACCTTTCCCACCTTTTTGTTGCCCTTGTTAGGGGAAAAATGCTCCACTTCAAACTCCAGCTAACTGATTACCTGCCAGTTCTGAAGCTGTGCTCTGAATTAATCTGCTCCAAAAGCCAACAGAGATGACTTATGTTTGGGCACCTCACAGGAAAGCAGGGAGATGAAAAGCTTTAGGAAAACTTTGACAAACAACTTGGAGTGTTTGACCAACTATGCACAGCTGCTGCTGAATGAAGAATGTAAGGAACATGCCAGAGACAAGAGGCTATCAACAGGGAAGGCAGCTTTTGTATCTGCACTGAGCATTTTATTTTCGGGGAAGGAGAGGAAATATGCTAAATTACCTGTAGGAGGTGTGCCTGCTTTTGCTAATAGATGTACCGTGTTTATGCATTAATTCCTCACCAGTCAGATCCTGTACCGATGTACACTGGAATCAGTGGAGATATGCCCATGCACAGCACCTTCATTTGATTGATCTCATCCCATTTAAACACGCTCTACAGCCTCCTTTGCAGAACAGAAATATCTCTGCCCTCTCCAATTCCTGATTTCAGGCGATGGTGTCTCCTCGTAAATCCTGGATGCGATAGCACCAGTGTGACCCATCACTTCATTACATCAATGTGCAGAGCTGTGCGTTGTACTGAGGAGGAGTTTATCTGGTCGGGATGGATCCAGTCCAGGAAAAAATAAAGGAGTTAGGAATCTGATTATTTCTGGGCCAATTCCCTATGAATTACAGCTTCTCAACTTTCCTGATGTCAGCTAGTTTTACTTCTCTTTGTTTTCCTTCCCCACGCAGGAGGTGAAGTATCTAGTTAGCCCAGGCATCTTGATTAGCTGCACCATCTAGCTGATTTCTTAACGATGTAGTTGTCAGGAGAGCTGACTGAATTTCGGATCAGGTTGGGATGAAAGGTACCATATTCGGTGTCATCTGAGCATTGGCTGTTGCCATGCATGCCAAGTTTGTTCCGGGGCGGGGGGAGTGCGGTGGTTCCTCCGGCACCCCCTGTCTGGCTCATCCAGTCCTGTCTGGGAGGGGCAGCCTAATTTCCTTAGCTTTGTACAAGTGGGGAATCCTGGTGCAGAGAGGCAATTTCCTGATGACCAGATATGGTGGGCTTTTGTACAGCACTTTTCACTGTCAGCATGAAGGGATTAAAGGAAGATGATATGTTAGGCTCTAGACTGCTCTGCACTGGGTCAGGCATGAGTGGTAGGGAGAAAGAACCGTTTATTCCATTTTATTTAATTTGTCAAACTTTTCTTCATGATTGCTTTCCAATGATTTCAAAGATAGCGTGAGGCCGGGAAAGAGCAGCTAGCTTGTTTAGTCTGATGTGGTATATACCACTTGTTTATTTCTTCCAGGGCATTGTGTTTTCCATGTATTTACTTAATGGTTTATATTTGACCAATAGGCATCTTTTAGAAAGACATTCAAACTTGATTCAATGATTGCTGGAATTTCCTATGGTTTCCAAAACATTAAAAATTGCATTAGTGTATCAAGACCTTTCCCTTGCAAAATTCTTCAGGACAAGGGGCAACGGGCACAAACTGAAACGTAAGAGGTTTCAGTTGAATATGAGGAAGACCAACTTTACTTTGAGAGTGCCAGAGCACTGGCACAGGCTGCCCAGGGGGGTTGTGGAGTCTCTGGAGACATTCAAAGCTCACCTGGATGATGTCCTGTGCAACCTGCTCTGGGTGAGCCTGCTTTAGCAGAAGGATTGGACTGGATGATCTCCCAATGTCCCTTCCAACCCTTGCCATTCTGTGATTCTGTGAATGTCCTATGCAAGTTTTGCAGACCTGATGGCTTTAGCAGACATAATTCTTGTAGGTACTTGCTAAGGTTTTACAGTATTTAATTGGTCTTGAATGTATAATGCAGCTCTCCAAATACAGGGCTGAGATATTTATTGATCCCTTTTGTCTATTCTGTATATTTAAGTTGTCATTTCCAGGTAGGCTGACACTTGTATAGGGGAATTATAAACTGTAGTGGTTTTCAGCAGAAAAGATGTCGCTAAGGGGAACTCGTGGGTGTGTGTCCTTAGCTGCAGCGTTGTGACAGCTCTTCAGTTACTGCTTTTGGCACCTCTCTTTAGTCTGCCTGTTATGAGGGTTGGAATAAGAAAAAATTTTTATTCCATGGAAACATTTTTACCATTTTGTAAAATGTTAGTTTGCTTATCAAGTTTTTTATTTGAATTTTTTTCATTCAAGTTTTCATTTGATTGGGAAGTACTTCTGCAGGGCCTTACAGAAATGTTAGCTGGCTGTTCTATCCTGCCCCCTCCCAGGTGTGTGCCTGCCTGGTCCCAGTGCTCCTGGACCTCTTTGATGCACATATTTCTCTGCTGCAAACTCAGAACTGGTGAAAAGCTAACTTGCTTGTTTAATTTAGTTTCAATTTCTTGCTCTACTGAGGAATTAATCTTTTTCCAGGAGCTGAGGCCTGACATACAATTTTTAGTGGTATCAGTTAGCACTGGTAACTAAGTACCAGGTGGCATCTTCAACATCATCTTCAGCATTTTAATGCAGAAATTAAAACAAATTTCTCTTATTACAGAAAACTGTTTAAGTGTAATGCTACAAGCTCTGGGGGCTAAAATGTGAAGGACATCTAGTGTGAAGATTGCAGCCTGGAGCTCCCTTTCCTAACCTGCTAGGTCACAGATTTTGGCCCACGGAACAGGATTTCCTAGTGCCAAATATTGAGAATAGCATGGGCAAAAATTAGTACCCAGCTCCGCAGCCCCTTTGGAGGTGTTGTGGTGCCGTTGCCCAGAGGTGGAGGTGTGTACACCCCAGTCCTGCCAGCCTCCCTGAGCAGTCGGTGCTGATGCCCAGCTCCCGCTGCTGCTAACGACGGGGATGGGAAGAGCCAAAACAAGTCACTGCGGTAAGAAGGCTCTAGACTTGCGCCAAGTAACCAAGTGGGAAAGCTCTCTGATTTACCCAGCAGTCGTATTCACTTAGCTAACTAATTTCTAATCAGATAGAGGTCTAGATAGAAATTAGAGTAAGTATTTTGATTAATAAAGAAGACTTTGATTTTAGAGCTGTGCCTTTTCCATCGTGTTGTCTAAGAATGATGGTGTGTGGAGAAGAGAGTTTGTTGCCAGGCTGGTATAAATAGCCCAAAGGGAAAGATCTTTATCAGATGCAACTGGTACAAATCATACTTTATCGTGCAACAAATACATGAGTTTCTCCAATTCTCCTTTCTATTGGCAAGACAACGGTGTCCTGTGCGTAGCCTCTCCTGCAAAATTCAGGTTGTGGCAGAAGGTATCACATACACCAGAACAGTGTTTCTGCAATGGAGATGATGTCTCAGACCAGGACAGTCCCAGTTCTCACCTGAGGGCAGGCAGAAAATCCCCTGGACAAAAAAAAAGCTAGAGTGCTTTTGTATTCTAAAATAGATGTGAATTAATCCATTCAGGTTCTTCTCCTTTTGTCAGTTGTCCCTTAGGGATGAGAAGCCTGTGTGCATGGTAAAAATACACACACAAGCACCTTTTAATTTTTAAATTAATATTTTTCTCTTCTTAAAATTAAACTTGAAGACATTTCTTCTGGAATGATGACAGCCTAAATTTGTTATGAATGCCTAAAATAAAATTATATTTTCTTATTAATAAACCCTTACATAAAAATAACAGTTGAGTTTATATTCACTGCCAAAATTCTGAAGAATGTCAAATCATTAAATGGGAGAAACTACTAGCTAGACACCTGGAATTGCAGCTTCTTGAGTAATAAACTAGCTTTTGACAGCTGTAGCCTTTTTTGCAGGTGCAAAAGGAACATTTTCTTCTTTTTATTTTATCTGCTTTACATCATTTAATGACTAGAACATTCCAAGTGAGGAAAACAACTGGGAGTTGAAAGAACAGGAAAATTTGTTTATCCCCTCCCGTCTTATGAGTAAAAGGCGTGTGGGGTAGTCTGAGATCAACTAATTCTGATATGGAGGACATGGAAGCAAGGAAAAAAATAGCTCAGCTGGTTAATTGCTGATAATATTTGCCCTGTTAGGTACACCAACTACCTTGAAATGCAAGGAATATTTTGATAATATTTCCTAAAATACACGGGACACAATGTGGTTCTATTTAAACAATTATGTACTTCTGGATATTTTTATTCAGAAACAGCATGACACACAGCGCACATTAAAAAGTTAATCAGGTGACTAAAAATGCCATGTCCTGTTTTCTCACAAATCAAGTGTAAAAATGAAGAACCGAAATAAATGCTGAGGTATATAGTGATGTAGGTATGGGTTTAATGTATTCTCTTAGTTAACAAAAACAAATATTAAATACAACCTCAAAGCTACCTTTCTTTGCAATTAAACATTTCTATTAGTTGTCAGCCTCTGAGAAAAACTCTTTCTTATGAATATGTTAGAAAGCACGACTGCAATGCAAATTGAGTTACTTAAATTGTGACTTCCTGGTTCTAATTTAAACCACAATTAACAAAACTGATTTAAATCAAAGCGATATAAATTGGTCCGTCCTGCTTTAAAACTAATTAAGGAGGTGCTTTGAAAGTGTGCTTATACCAGTGCTCTGACTCAGTGGGTTCTTGGTATCACTCAAGTCTTAATAAATCACAGCAAGGGATGGAATTTTTATTTAGTTCAACAGTCTTGATCTCTGAAGTTAAGGCCACCGAAGAATAGATTAACATTTATAATTGCTAGGTTGATCAGTAACGCAAATTAAAAATGGGGATTTCAAAACAAATTAACCTTTGCAGCACATCATGCGGAGACAGACAGCAAAATCACTGAACAGGTTCCCCTCATCCTTGAAGTGATTTATCACAAATCACTGTATCCTCCATGGTGCTTTACTGCTCTGCAGCAAGCAGCCTCTGGAGTCTCGATGTCCAAAAAATAAACTGTGATAACTGAAAGAACAGGGACACTTTGAGGCTGGCAAGTCGCTGCATGGGCTATCATTGCTTTGCGTCACTCCAGGCAGACTTGTATATACTGGGACTAAGATTAGGATGTTTAGGCTAGGGCCAAATGGGCTTATAATTAGATATGTCCAGGCTCTGACCTATTAATTGAGGCTCATGCTTCCCTACATCTACCCTCCGCATTTAACAAGGCTGTGCTTTAAAGCAGTCAATGGAAAAAGGATTTTCTGTGCCCACACGCTTTTCTGCTTCAAATCTGCCCATCCTGCACTTTGCTGAGAACGATTCACTGCTCAGTCGAGGCAGCTCAGGCTTTGCCCAAAAGCTGCCCCTTGTTGGGATACCACACAGATAGAACAGGACAGTGTGTCAATGCGGTCTGTGTTTGTTTATAAAACTGAGCTAGACACTACCTGGGGAAAACAACCATATGTCATCAGCATGTATATATGTGCCATGCTTCTCCCCCAGCAGAAAAGTGGTCTTAACTGGAGAAGATGGAGTGGATTTTGATGGCACCATATAAAATCTGAGGAGGTCCAAGACTGTTCCTGCCATGCCCAGACTTCCACAGAGATGGAAGATGCTGTCAAATGCAAGAAAATGTTGTAGACCCCTGTGGAGGGATGTATGGGGAAAGAGTGGGGAAGTCTAAGGCTGGACAACCATGGAGGGAATGGAAAGAGCAATGATATCACTTCGAGTGAACAGCTTTGGTCTCTTCTCTCACAGGTGTGTCAACTCCTAGAGAGTTCTCATTAATCAACATAGCTGATGAGGACTCCCAGCTCACTGCCTGGTGTCATCCCAAGGAACAGAAGATGAGGTAACTGCACTTCCAGTGTAGGCGCGCGTGATGTGTTTTGCTGTTGTGGTCCATAGGCTCCCAGAAAATCACCATTTTCGCATCTACAGTACTTTGCCCAAAATTTCAGTTCTTATGGGCAACCTTTAATACCTTCAGTGTGCATCGCTGATGACTGAAGTTGAATAGGAAGAAATATTCCCTATTTCTCATAATTTAACTGTGTGCCTCCACAGTCTGAGTAGTCAGAAACCAATGTGGAGTACACGACCCAACAGCCTGACCCGGTGGAAAGTATTAGATTATGTAGATGCTTTATGCGCATCCTTTGTGTAACGGTAGTTCTATTGTCAAACTTATCTTTTTTTCTATGAGTGGACTGATGCCAGGGGGGAAACTGGTAGTTATTTTCTCCTGATCTCAGGGCTCCAGGAGGATATAAATAGGGAACCAACAGTGGTATTAAAAGCTTCCTCTGAACAGAATACTTTTTTTTTTTTTGCTAAGTTTCTAAACAGAACTAAACTAAGCTAAACAGACTGGAATAAACATAGAACTGTGGCAGGTATTGTCATTGCTGCTCACAGCAAGGGAATGATATTTTGCTAATGGGAAAACAAAGCCAGGGAGGATCCTTAAAGCTGTCCAAACTTGAGCAGTGGAAATGCAAAATAATTTTCTACATAGTAGAGCACCGATGAGCCACCTAGCTCCTGATACCACCGCGGGGTGCCGGTGGCACTAGTTGAGGCTTGGCGGTCGGCCGTACGGTGAATGCACAGGCACGGCGTCGGGCGTGGGAGGTGGGGACAGCCAGGGCCATGCCAGCCGCTTCCAGCTGAGATGCTCTTGGCTTCTGTCATCTGAAGATGGCAAAAAGCAGGTGGTAGGTGCGGAAAAGCTGAGGTGGCAGGTATCAATAATGCTACTGAATAGTCAGCCAGATATTTGGAATATTTTTTGGCAGTTTTCGTAGACAATACTGGATTGCAGACTGGAAGAAAAAGGTACCTGTCTGTCTGTCTTGTTTAGTAAATGTTTCTGGCTGCTGGTAATGGTATTGGCAATAGCAGTTAGTTAATAGATGGAAAATTATTGCTTTTTAATCTATGCAAAGATCACACAACTTCTATAGGCATTCAGTTAAATATGCCCTGCTTTGCATGCCCCATTTTTTCTCATCTAAATAAAGTGTAGTTTGTTCAGGAATCTCTCCCTTTCCCTATGCTATATTATTTGCTGAATAATTTTTTCTTCTTTTTTTTTTTTTCCTATGGGGAATGAAGTATTGCACATGGACTTTTTCCAGAATCAAAGCTCTTTAGCACAGTTAGCCTTTCTGGTCTATCTTATTACTGATATTTATACAGATGTACTGGCATAAACAAATTTATTGCAATATTTATTGGACTGAATTGGAGGTTATTTATAATGTGGTTAGATGGCTATTTATGAGACATGTCACAGTAGCTATTTCACGCTTCTATTGCTGTCTAGCTGGGATTATGACATTAAACAGTATTTATTGTATGTAATCCAGAAAATATTACAGGAAGAATAAATTCTAAGAGAGAAAGATGCAACCATCAGAGTAATTGAGGGACAAAGAACAAAAATGTAGTATTAAACAGCAATTCTCAGCTGGGCTGAGGGAGGGGAGTATTTAGGGTGTGAGGAAGTCCAGGTGCAGATTTTAAGTTCTCTAAAGTTCCCCAAACTCTGCCTAACAGCTGACCTTTCCCTCACGAAATGGACATTTTTCATTTAGAAAAGGAAATGAGAATCTTCTTCTTTGATTATTTTTTTTTTCCCACTGGTTAAGTAGAGCTAAAAATTTCTATGGGACCATTTTCTGTAGGAAACTATTTCATAAAAATCAAGCATTTCACAGGCAGGTGTTACTCTGACATTTTTAATGCTTTGTGTTAAGGTGGCAGTGACTACTTTATTTCTTTGTGCTGATTCAAATGACAACATTTTTTCCATATCGGTGTGTTTACAATTTTGTATGTAGCTCTGTGTTTCACTGTTGTGTCACCATGATGCTTTTTTGCACCGTCAGGACAAAAAGCTTTTGTTTCTTAACATCTGTGAGGTTTAGTTCTTTTTTTATTTAAATCAGAAAATAAATTCACATGTTGACTTTCCTAGGAATAAATCTGGATAAGGCTTGCCTGCAAGGAAGAAGAGACTTGTAAGGGCAAAAAATTTCCCAAAAGAATTATAAATTTCCTTTAAAAAATAGTTTCCTGTAATCTGCAGAAAATGCAGATTCTTTAGGAAAACAAATCCCCCTTTTTCATATACAGACACAGGCCATCTTAAAATATTTCATCAAACCCAGTCAGTCCTGTTACTTCTGTTTAACAGATAGACCCATTTCTGTGGGAGGATGTGGAGGAGAGAGGAAATGAGGCCGCTGGAAGGTTTTGCAGGTGTGAGGGTGAAGCTTGGGCAGCCGTCGTTTTCCATTTCTCGTGAAGATGCAGCGGGGGAAGGAGGGAGCGTGGGGTGAAAGGAAATGTCCTCCTTTTTTCTCATGCCTCCTCATTGTATTTTCTTGTGGAAAAACTGTGTGTTTGCAGACAGCGTCACTGCTGTGCAGAAGCAGCAGAACCCATCCCAGCTTTTCCCATTCCCAGCCTAATTCAAGTTGTCCAACCCAAGTCCCATGGGATTACTTTCCCTGCATATGTGTAGTTAGCTCTTCATGGACATGAGTTTTCAATACAGACTGTTGTGGACCGATAAATACGTATTTATCCTTTGGTTCTTGCAGATGAAGGATGAAATACTCCAGTCTTTAGGTACTAGAGCCTTGAATGGCGTAGGATGAGTTGTTGAGTAACATGGAGGCAGGAAGGCACGGGGGAAAACTCTTTGCCCAGATCACACGTGGACAGGGAAGTGTTTTAATGATGATTTTTAAAAGAGTGTAGCTGCCAACTAAATTCAAGATAACACTGGTGAGAAATTACAGTAGGAAATTCAAGGAGACTGTACATTTTCTTAAATTCATTAGCTCCCATAGAGAGTTAAAGAGAACATAACTAAAAATAATTACATCGGAATTATGGAGTTCAAACAGAAAATGTTACTCTGCTCACACAAAGCTTCAAAGGAGACAAATTAGAGAGGATTATTAGCATATTCCACTATTTCAACAATTCTTACAAGGACGGAAAAACATAATAATGTAAAGGAGCTGAAGATTCATGTTGCCATAATAGCTGTACCTGCGCTAACCTACCTGCAAAATTTATTCTCTGTGGTTGGTGATGCTGTTGAATATTTTTGATTTCTGAGCCATACTATTTTTCCCCTGTAAGCAGCTCTTCTGAGTATGGATATTAACCTGCAGTCCACTCTTAGCTAAAACTTTCTTTGGCCGTGTTACACCTGGGCAAGGGCTCTTGCAGGGAGCAAAGAGCACATGCAAAAGTGATCCGAAATATACTCACAAAAATTCATTTTTATTTGAGCTCATTCATTCTAATTGCTCTCCTGAGGCTTGATCCTGAGTGCAGAGAAATCCAAAGGGGGCTCACTGGGCTGTGGGTCAGGTTTTCAGGTCACCTGTACGTGGCACGTGGTGAATAATGAGCAGCGCGCCGCATGGTGCCAGCTCCTTGGGCCTTACCCTGATGGTGGAGGTAAGAATTCAGCCACTGATTTCCCTAAGTGCAGTCTCAGGGCTCCTTCTGCAGCAAAACGCAATCACAGACTTAACGATCGGCAGGCTGGTGTGTCCCAGTAATGCAGTTGACCATGCCCTGATTAACTGGTGCAAACTGTGCCCCAGAATATTTTTTTTCCTGTAGAGTTAGCTCTTTTATGGATGGCAGTGGACCAAGAAGTTGCTAAAGTCTCTGCTGGGACTTGATATGATTACAAATATCCATGATTACAATATGATTACAATTCCATGTGTAATTATGAGTACTGTGATGGCTGATTTGTCCCTCCCACTGATATAAACAGGCTGGGATTAATATGTGTATTTTGCAAACAGAACTACATATATTGACAACTGTTTAGGGTGGACTTTATTTCTTCTCTTTTTTTTTTTTTTCCCCCTTAACAGAATCCTTTAAGCCAGTTCAAGAAGTTTGCTCTTGCAGACCGAAATGTCCTTCCCTTTAGTCTAGATTAGGCATTTGGGTGGGAAATGGGATTTGGAGGTCCTGGCCCGCCTTTTTGTGCAAGCACGTGTGAACCACTTCGTGCTGTGACCCTGTGTTGTCCTACCAAGCTTTGCCCTGCTTTGCTAGATTTAAAACTTGTGGGAGGTGGTTGCCATCTTTTCTCTTTTTTACAGACACCAGCATGGTATGATCCAAGACCAGGGGCTCTGGATATCACCACAGTAATCATGGTAAGGGTTTGGGAGCTTCTTGGTTAATACTAAAACTCCCACCTGTTTCCACAGTGGCAGAAACAGGTCCTTGGTGAAGTGTCAGCTTTTAGCAATTAGTATCTCCACCTCCATGGGCACCCCGTTCTGGTGTCCCATTGCTTTCCATATATTGAGTTCTTCTGGGGTCACAAGGATCTGGAAACAGATGCATAATTACCAAGCCTAAATCAGATTACTCCATGGCAGGAAAAAGAAATGTTCAAGCCTGGAAACAAAAGAGTTAATATAAAACTAAATTCTATTACCTAGTTTTCAAAGATGCCAACCTTCCTATACAAATTCCCCTGTCATTAATCTAATAAAGCTCTACTTTGTTCATAATTTACTACACCCTTCAATAAGCATTGTAATATTTGTGCAGGGCAAGTACATAAATCATTGTTACCCTTCTCTACTTTTTTACTTATCTGGTTCTTTCAAGGTCACTAACCTACCTTATAGCTTTCATCTGGCTTAAATATTCTGCTATTACCTTTTACACCTCGCTTCCTAGTTCATGCCCATTTAGATCTCTGCAGCTGCATCTTCTCAAGTAGTTATTGATCCATGTCTCCTTGCTAAAGGTTACTAACTTCATCAGCAGTAATGATACAAATTACATCTGTTAGGGTTCACTCGCACCTTTTTGCTGGTTAGAAAGGGGGACTGTTTTCTGATTTTGTTGTTATTGACCATATTTTCTGCCTAGCATATCTAGTACACAGAGAGAAAAATTATATCCAGTAAAATATCCTCATTTTGACACATGCAGGCTTTCATCACCCAGGTCACGCAGAGAGGCTAATCAATCCCTACTGACCTCCAAGAGCCTGAAATGTAGCTGGGTAAGGCCCCAATCCAGCAAAGCACTTAAGGATATCCTTATGTAAACATACCATCAGTCCCATTTTCAGTGCGATTTGGCGAGAAGTGCATTTCAGAGTAAAGCATCTCAGGGGACGTTGCTTCTTGCAAGGACTGGGCAAGACCAGGCTGTACCATTTGCAAATGCAAGCTCAGTCCAAGGTGTCTGTATCCTTGCACTGGGCAAAGTAACTCTCTTTAAGTGTGTTGCTTGTGGGGATATCCCCATGCTTTGGGGGAGGCTGTTGAGGTGCCCCTGCTCCTGCTTTAGAGTCATAGTGTGCGTTTGTGAGTGTGAGCCCTTGCTTCTGCAGAAGCAGTGAACTCTTAGGATGCTGAAGTTTCTTTTGCTGACTGGTTAAGAGACAGTGAAATGATTTAGGAGTGGGCAGAGTGATTGTCTGGGTCCTGCAGAGCTGTGCTCACGCCGTTTAATACCAGAGAGATCATCCTATCTCCTGGCTTCATCAGTCCCTTGAGCCAAGTGTGTTGCTGCCACCCTATACTGAAAAGCGCAGGTGAAGTGGAGTTCTGCTGTGGCTGTCCGCCAAGGATCAAGGCTGGTACTGTTCTCACCACGGTGTAGAAGAAAATAGGGCTGGAAGGGACCCAAGGAAGTCATCTCATCCACCCCCACGCAAACCACTCCCGACACACGTTTCCCTAACGTGTTTCTTTAACCCTGCCAGCAGCGGAGATCCCCCAGGCTCCCCAGGCAATCTCCTCCTGTGCCTAATGACCCCTGAACAGGGCAGTTATTCTAGTGCTGAATTTAGCTCTCCCTTACTGCATTTAAACCCATTACTTTCCATGCTCTCCCTGTGGATGTGGCTAACAACTTATTGCCTTCCTCTTTGCATAAGCCTTTTACATAATTGAAGACTGTTATCATGTCTCCTCTCTGTCTTCCCTGCTCTAGACTAAATAGCCCAGACAGGAGGATGAAAGCTGGAATGGGTGTCAGGGAGAAGGAATTAGAGGTGGAAATCACAGAGGGATTAATCCTGCTTCCTGTTCCTACAGAAATGGGCTTTTCCTTCTGAAAGATGGGGGCTGTGGGAGGGGGACACATGTTTCTTGGTGCTGGTGATTCACTAGCGCAACTCCGTGGGCTGTGTATCTGACTGACGGGTTGCTGTCTCGCAGCCTAAGGAAAAGGGGGGCTTGAGGTGACCCTCTGCTCAGCTGTGATGCTTCCATCCAGCCCGTGTGCTTTGGGAAATAAGGCTTTAATTTCTTATATTGGTGAGGAGCATATGCAACTCACAGGTTGCCTCCTCTGGGATGTATCTGGTTCAGCTTCTGTGTATCATGAAAGCTGTCTCTAGGTGCTGCGTGTTATACAGCCAGATAAAATGACCATAGAACACCATCACCCTGCAGCAGCATCCAGACAGCCCACCATGAGCCCTGCCAAGGAGCAGGAGCCCTCTTCTCTGATGGTTTCTGTTGGGAGCGGTGCCTTCACCATGGCTTTGTGCTTCCTACCCATGCACGGGATGGAAAGCCACCTGCCACA
Source organism: Gorsachius magnificus (assembly GCA_034008185.1). NCBI lineage: Eukaryota > Metazoa > Chordata > Aves > Pelecaniformes > Ardeidae > Gorsachius > Gorsachius magnificus. Next base: position 8,010,645 of record CM067090.1, read on the forward strand.
CATGCTGCCTACATGTATTTCACAACTTAATTGCTGTTCATAAAACCAACATGTGGAACAGGCAAACACCATCTGATCCAAAATGCTCCAGGGCGTATTATGTCAATGTCACATACATTAAGAAAGTACAGCGAGAACTTGGAGTTACTTCTTGTGTTCGTAGCCCTTTTCCATTATTCACGTCTGCTGTCAGAGCTGTAGCATGTACGCAGCCGTTGCGTTGTGGCTGTCATAACCTGGAGGAAACAGAACTAGCTCCCAGGATGGAGACTTCCAAAAGCAGAAAGTGGGGGATAACATAAGGGAAAAAAATGTTTCTTTACCACTTAACGGTCCCAAACAGCTTCCAGGACATCTTTTGCCTTGCTCTAAGCACTCCAAGAACAGCATGTAAGGTGGAGCTGTTTTCCATAGACTCCTGGCAACATGGGATCACAGGTTTATTTACATCAGAAAAGGGCTGGTCTTGAAGAAAACAAAATATTAGAGGCTGTTTGGGACAGCAGGGAATTATTTTGCCTTGCAAGCTCACTGCAGACTAGCTCCAGCACCCCCAGGCCCTCTCCAGCTCCCCCACTTGCTCATCACTCGGATGTCAAGACTTTCCAGTTCAATTTCACAGTAAAAAAATCTTGATAAATTGCAATCCAATTGATTATTTTGTTAAGCTTTCCTCTCCCCCCCTTCATCTCCAGTGTGACTTTGAAGATGACATTTGTATTTCTGAATTAAAACCACATTTGCCCAGTGCTGCGAAAGGAGAAGGCAGGGGCAGAAGAGAGAGAAACCCTTTTGTTCTCCTCCTCGTGGTTCCCCCTCACCTGCCAGGGCCAAACTCCAAAATAATTCCTAACAGCTGAGGTTAGCCGGGGACATCTAATCCCGGAAAGCTGGCTCTGAATTCCAGCACCAGCACATGGTGTTTGAGTTTCATCAACAGCCATTTACATCTAATTCCCCCAAATCTCTGAAGAAGTGTGAGTATATATACAGGTATGTGCTTATTTAATTGAAAAGAAAAAAAAAAAAAAGCTTTTTTTCATAAATCTAAGCCCAAATGGCATCAACAGCAGTGGCAACATTTATGCTTTTTAAAGCTAAGCAAGCTCAGGAACTGTTTTGAGGATGTAGCAGGGTCTTTTGAATGTACCCTAAACAGCTGTGGCTATAGGATGCCCAAGAATTGTGATTCTCAACCAAAGGGAGGGCTGAGTCCTCTTTCCCTGATTTCCTGTAATGGAAAAATATTGCTTTGTACAAATGGAGCTTTAAGTATCTTGCTGAGTTTGCTGAGACCTGTCCTGTTTGCTTACAGAGGCGGTGTGAAGAGCATCCTGGCAATACAACGGAGAGAAAGCTCTCGGGGTTCAGCTAGACCGAGATGGGAGAATGTGGCAGCAACAGGGTCGCTCTGAGAGAAACACCCCTTCCTGGGCATGAACAGGGACCAAACGGGACGCGTTGGGTAAAATCGCAATTATTTTTCTTCTTTGGAGTCAGTCAGCAGGGATAATGTGCTATTTTTCTCAGGGGAGATTTAATTTTTCCAAAGACTGTTCCCCAGTTGGCCCTAAGGATCTGTGACCTGAAGATAAAACTCCCCATTAGTTTTGTTGCACCCCTTCCCAGAAAGAAAATTTCCAGCACCTTCACTTTTGGTAGTATTTGCTTTAAGAGCATACACTTTTTATTAAGAAAAAGATTTGAGTTTGCTGTTTAGCCAATTGAAATGAGTAATGAAAATGTTATCTGTACGGGACAAAGGAAATATTTTCTTTTAAATTATCTCATCTTACTAATTGATTACAACGGGACTACTTGGACATCTACAGCGTGCAGCATCCGGTCCCTCTGCTCAGAGCAGGGCTGCAGCCAAGCTGGTGTAAACCATCCCACAGGAGAAAACAAGAGTAAAAGCTGTCAGGTATTTAGGGCTGCCTGTCCCATGGAGCCAGCTTAGCTTCCATGAGGAAATAATTTGGGTGTCTGAAAAGAACATGTCCTAAAAAATATTAGCAGTTTCTGTGGAAGATGAAACACCAGAGAATATTGATAATTAAAAACATGGTCTAGAAATAAAAAAAAAAAAATTAAAATTTTTTAGAGAAAACTTCTTCAAGAAAAAGGTATTTTGTTGTTTGTGCAGACATCACTGATAGTCTGCTAGCATAGAAAGTACTTGCTATCGATGAAAAGAAATAATATAAATCCAGAGTATGTCTGAATTTAAATCAGAAAGAAAAACGATTAATATAAAGGATTACACTATTACAGGACGATTCCCTTGAGATGCAAAAAATCTCATATTTGAAAGTGACTTGAATATAATAATCTTCAAATATTCATGGCTGAAAATGGTTCCAAACTGCTGTTTCCAAAATAGATGTCGCGAAACAGCAACTATGTCCTGAGCTGATTTCAAAACCATGGCAAATAATGTTGTTTCACATAAACACAGAAGAAAATGAGACATCAACAGAAATGAAAAGGGGACAAAATCATCCAGGTCTTTGTGTCAAGGATGGAGAAAAAAGGGAGAGAAAAGGCTTAAACAGGAAAGCTGGAAAAGCCAGCCTGGAGAAACAATGTCATCCCTAGCTCACCAACCCATCCGCGTGGTTCTGATCTATTCCCTCTCGGCTCCGGCAGCCACTCTCGCTGCTGCCAAGAAGTAGGTCAGAAACCTATTTTTGTCTCTATTCTTCTGTGGCCACATTGCGGTCCTGACCCATGTGTGGAGACGGGAAAGCCCCTGGATGAGGCAGTGAGGCCAGACCCATCCCGCAAGGCGCCGGGCCGAGCAGGGTGGCCTGTCCCCAGCTCCCTCTGTAGTCAGTGGCAAAAGAGAAAAACGTGTCCAGCAGCAGGGATTGCCCCTGGGGGTGCCCATCTCTCTCTGCTTGCTGAAGAGGGATTTTAAGGGAATTAGGGACTTAGTCTGTGGTTAAATACCTAAACTCAACAGGATGAATCTGAGCCAAAGCCCATGCAATGTGTCAGCCCCATCCAGTAAGCCTGCATCCAAGCAGGGCAGAAAGTTTTGGTGTTAACTCAGCTCTCAGTGGTCTGGGTTAGAGACTGGCCTTGCAAACACTCGTGCTGGTGTGGCTGAGGTGGGGATGAACAGGGACACAAGGCAGAAGCAGGGAGCTGGGGCTGAAGCAGAAGGACTTGTGTTGTGACTGCACATTTAGTGCTCCGGGGCTGAGAGCTGCCCGATTCTCCTGCTGTCCCCCACAGCTAGTGATTTTATCACCTTTGCTTGCTGACATCCTTCTTTCCTCTCCAGGTACCAGCTACCCTCCATCCCACCACCCCCCAAATTGTCCAATTGATTAACACAATTCAATTAAATTCACGAATTGTTTTCAACTTGTACATACCTTTGAAGTTAGCTAGAAGACATGTCAGGAAGCTGCTCTGATTTTCCCACTATATCATCTAGAAATTTAAAAAGCCAGTAATAAATTAACTTGAAGATACTGTCTCCCCTTACAGAGTTGCCTTATTTGTAGCTCTGTTTCATGAGTGCCAAAATCATCTTCTCGCTGCCTCACCCCTCTCCTGTCAATGCAAAGCAAAGGCTGGTGGGGACGGCGGTTTTGCCATCCCAGAGCCCTGCGACCTTTGGAGGACCAAGTGATCCATCTCCCTCTGGGAGACTTTTTGTATTTTGCCACTGGTCAACAAAATACTGTCCCCAAGTGAATAGTTTTACAAGCGGCAAACCCAGCCAATGCTTCTGCCTTAGGGCATGGCACTGTCCTAAAACTCCGCTTTGCCGTTTGTCACCGTTGAGGTGAGTTGCAGGAGATGCCAAGCAAGAACTTTTGTCATAATGTGGACCTCGAATTATGTTTCCTTAAAATATCTGCAGGGTTCACTTAAACTCTGTCACCTTATCTGAGGGAATTGCAACCTCTGTGACATGAAAACAAACTGCAAAGTGGTTGCCCCATCATTCTGCTTCTAGCAGGTCTTGTGTCCAGCTTTTCAGACAATTTTTTCCCTTTTCACAGGGCATCTGTCAAGATTCCCGCTCTGGAAAAGAAGATCAGAGCAAATGGGGACTGAGGAGAACAAAAGCTGACCCAAACCTTTGACCTAAACTTAACATAAAGCCAAATGAAACCTTAGAGGTTTGTAAATGTTCATGAAACATTTCCACCTCCTGCTCCCCTCTCCTTTATCTTTAGTTCCTTTAGACTTCTACGCTTACTGTTTCTAATTGAAAGTCTAATGTAAAGCCCCACCAAATTAATGGACAGACTTTCACTGATTTTAGTGGCTTTTGATTCAGCCTCCCAAAGAAAGGAAATAATTTATTTAATGAAAGGCTCTTTAAACTTAAGAGAAAACAAAACCTGAAAAAGAGATAAGGAAAACCAGAGGTCAAATGTAATTTTCCAGCTAGCAGCACATGTTCTTGATCTGAAACGCCCATAAAATTGATATGGATATTGTTAACTGAGGAAAATAAAAATCACTGTACAGGAACAGGGAATTGCTGAGCTAACAGTGAACTGGTTTAATAAGCTATAATGGCTGTTTGCAACAACCAGAAATTTTGCCATTCTTTACTGTCAGCTTGTGCTGTAGAATACCCCTGGTAATCAGCTGGCATTTATGACCTGAAGCTTCCATTTGTATGTGTGAGGTTGAGTCTTTCCCTTTGTACCAAAATTGCAACAAAAATATCAATCACATGAAAACTTTATTAGGGAAATAGCTCTCTGCTACTGGTACAGTTTTTAACGTTCTAGGTGCCTTTTGTCAGAAGAGGGTAGAAATGTGATAGTTTATAGGGCTTAATAACACCTGAGCTTCCCTGAACGGCGCAGTAGATGCTCAGAATAAGAACATTCTTGTCTGAGTTGTATTCTGGATTCATGAACATGAGGAAGGTTGGTGAAAACAGCTCAAACAGAAATTAAGATGTGGCTTTTCTTGGATAGCTGTTGTTATGCTGTCGTTTGGCAGTGACAGTTCCAATGGATTGGTGCTGCCAGTTCCAAGCTTGGTCTCCTCTAAAGTACTGACCTGCCTCGAGCTCCTGTTTTGCACATACAGATTGGGTGTTCTGTGTGCGCAGGCTGTTAGGGCTGCATATTTTACTTATGAATATGCGCGGAGTTTATCTAGAGAATTATTTCCTAGTATTTGTGTAACAGACAATTTTGATTTTCACAGTCACTGGGTAGATGCACACAGAACAGTGTGTGCTCCAGAGGCTGTTATTCAGTCTTAATGGAAAACATAGATGTAGGAAGATGCTGGTAATAAGCAGCTACTGCCCGTTCATAATGTTTCTGCAAACAAGCATTATTTTATTATTTATATGCAAGTTTTACACAGCAATTTTTTTTTTTTTGTCATTCTCTCTTTTTCACAGTTTTCTTTTTGTCTCCTCTTTGTCTTTTCTCCCTCTCTCTCCTACAGGATTTTCTGTTTCTGAACTCCTCCAAAGCCTTCTCCAGTGTCAAGTCTGGAATGTCTGGTCTCTGCCAGCAATACGCTCGCCATCTCTCTCGGAGCGCCTGACAGCAGTGATGGCACTGCCTCGCTGGGAGGCCTTGCGGTGGACATGCTGAAAGGCTTGCTGCCTTCTGAGCATCTGCTGGGTGAGGTTTGGCTAGTCTTTAGAGGTTTGGCTAGTTCTGTCCATGCACTGAAAACATTGTTCACCTCCTAAAGAAAATACGCATCTTGGCCCAAAGGTGCTGGATGAGATCTGTGGATTATCCAGTGCAAGGTAGTGGTGGTGGAGGGAATCCTCTGGGCAGTGAGATCAGGGACAGAAGAAATTATCCTATTTGCTTTTTTCAAGTTAGAAGGAGAAAATTCTGTCTGTTGGCGCAGTGACAATCTATTTTGACTGTCAAAACTTAGAAATTTTGTCTTTTTCTCCCCACCCATCTTGGATCCACTTTTTCAGTGGCTGCAATGGTGTGGTTTTTATAAATGTTTGATCTGTCTGCTTCTAGAAATTGTACAGGGCATGAATTACTGGAAATGAAGCAAAATGTACCAGACACAAACTCAGCGCATTCTCTGTAGCTCATATTCTCTGAAGACTCATTTGTCCCTTTCCTCCTTTTAAATATTTCCTCTCTTCTTTCTGGCCTGATCTTGTTATTTGTTCCATTGGCCATTTGTTATCCAACTCTTGGCAAAATATCAGGGAAATCTTCCTGACAGCAAACCGGGAAGAGCTTTCTTAAGGGAACAACAGCTTCTTTACTTGGGAGAGCTGAAAACGCGACAAGCCCAAATATTGTCTTTGCTGAGACAAAGCTTGCGAGGGCTGCAATGTGCTCTGTTGGACTCCATTGTGTAACTGATGAAGCTTATCCAGTTGGGATTTTCTTTGGTCTTTAAGGAGTTTAAGGTGTCATTTCTCCCTGTAAAACTTGCCTTACTGCTGTAACAGTGGTCAAGTAGGCAGTGAAGGAGGGATGGACTGAGCAGCTGTCTGGTGGGAGCTGAGCTCCACAGTGGTAGTGGGGCTTCTCACCCAGGGATGGAGATGCCTTTCTGGCTATGGGCAGCCCAGGCGGTCATTAAAACGAGCTAACCGCATGCTTTCATCTCTCCTGAGTCCACAGCTTCCTCGGCTCAGTTGAGGTGGGCTTAGACCCAGTCTGGGCCTCAATAAACTTTTCACTTTCGCAGTTTCACTGCAGGTTTGACTTTGCTCTGGGATTATCCTGACATTCAGCTGCTTCAGGGCTGTTGGGTTCCTCTCTGTCTCCTCTCCAGCTGAAAGTTTATAGCTGAGCTGCGCAAGCGTGTTCTAACTTCAGGGCAAACTCAAGAAAAGGCAGCTCCAGCTGCAGCTCACAGCCTGCCAGAGAGACTCCCCTGGCAGCTCTCCGACGAGCCTGTTACTACAAGTTCGCCCCAACCGGCAATTCTGGCAAACACGAAAATTTTCATGAAGTTCATATTAGTTCAACATTAGCTCATATTGCCAGCAATTCAGTAGTTCCTTCTAACTGCTTGAATCTCAGACGAAAGATTCAAGCATGCTTGCCATGCAGCCTCTCTGAGAAAGTCGTGAAGGTGGGCAAGTGTTTAGTTTTCACAAATATCATGGTGTGAGTTTTTATAATGTCTTCTGAAAGGATTTTAAGTCCTGATACATAGTTGTCATCTCTGCAAGATGTTATAGCAACTAGATTAACTTCCAAAACAGCACAGAACATAGAAAAAGTAGGTTTATATAATAATTTTCATTTCTACTCACTGATTCAGTGAAGTCTTACACCAATTGCATAAACCCAAATATTTATGAAGCCTTTATTTTAAAATAATTTCTACTTCTTTGACTGTATGTATTGAAACACATCCTGTTATAGCCTCTGCACTATCTTCAGCTGCTGCAGGGACCTTGCAGAGCTGGGGATGTTCAAGCCAAATAGATTTTGTATTTTCTTCCTTAAGTTTGTCAAAAGGGTCTTTTTGCTCAGAAAAAAAAAAAAAAAAAAAATCAATGTTGGTCAAATTTTGGAGAAGGGTTTGCTGAAAAATCTCTAGTTCGATTTTTTTTAAATCTGGAAATCAAGTCAAATTTCAGTGGGTATTTAATGGATGGTATTATGCAAATATTGACAACATAGTTGACATTTTCCCTTCTCTCCTGACTTATTATAGGAAAGAAGGATTAATTATTGTCTCACCCCTTGGGTTGGGTGAATCCTGCGTACTCGGGGCTGAGGCTAATGAGCCAACCTCAGTCCTTGATTAGATCTAGAACAAGGCAGTGGCTTCCACAGCTCCCCAACAATTTTTGCAGCACAAAAGGTAACACCATATCCAATAACCTGCTCCAGTACCTGTTCTGGTACCAGATACCCACAACTATTGGAGTCAGGACCACTTCCATCCCGCTGGAAAGGGCTCTCCAAAAAGGAAACAAAACTCCTCCCAGTGCCGTGCAGAAGAGACCGTGGCTTTGCGGGGACGTCTGTGGGAAGAGATATCCATGGGAAGGGGTGGCTCCTGCCCAGCCCTGGGAATGGGAGGCATGTCCTCAGTGGGAGGCAGCACTCATGGGGCTCCCAGCTCTCACCATTGAGCATTGTTCAGAACAAATGAAGATGCTGTATATGAATGTAAAGCTTAATTTGTGGTTTTTACACCCACCACATTTCTTGGAGTTGACGTTTTCTGGAACATTATGGCTTTTTATCTCCAGGCTGTTGCTTGGTGTTTTTTTCTTGTTCACTTTATAGAATGCTAACCACCCATGTTTTTTCACCTACATAGTAAAATAGCATGCAATTAACTTGATCCACACTTTAGTCAAAGTAGTGGTGTAATGCTGTCTGCTCCTTAAAGGTGTACAAACCTGGAGGGCAGCGGGGACACATGTTCGGTTGGTATAACACAGTACAGCTGCACCATGACATTGCTTAAGTGGATGCTGAGAAATCTGGAGGAATTCCCTGGGGAAATATGAAGTGGGGGAAAAAAAAAAATGCTCATATCACCCACTCTTCCACTTTGTGCCGAAAGGTCAGAACAAAGTGCCTTGTTTTTCAGAAATGCCTTGGACCAGCTGTGACTGAACGGCACACAGGCTGTTGCTTGGTCTTGGTAGTACTTAAAATATGGAGGTCATTTTCCAGGTGGAAGAAAGTTAGAGCTAAAGAGACACAGAATAGAGAGGGAGGGAATCCAAGGCAGCAGGTAGGTAGTTGTAAGTGCAATCTCATTCATTCTAAAACTTCAGCCCTTTGCGATGTTTAAAAGTTTAAAAGAAAAAATATTTTTCTGCTCTCTTAGGACTACTGAAAAGCTCCTTGCTCCTCCTGCTCTGTGGCTGAAGATACCGCATTAAGATTTGTGCAAGGCTTCGATATGAGGCATGTAGTGGTAACCTCAGAAAATCAGATTAGCATTTTTTTCTGAGGATGGAAAAAAGATGGGACAGTCATCCTTTTTCTGGGACTTTCCAGCCAAACAGAATAGTTATGTATTTTAATTCATTGGCAAGCAGGTTGCAATGCAGATCATTGGGTCCCCTTGTCAGGTACAGGATGATGGGTGTGCAGGGATGGCAGGATTGTTGTCATCTTCTGTTCTACCATTATCAGGTCTGTGGCTTTGGCAGAGTCATCATAAGTCAAAACCTGAAGGGTCTCTTCAAACCCCACTGCACCCTGAACTACCGTGGTCCTTTTCTCAAAGCTGTCCCTTCATCCTTTACCAGGAAGAATGATAGATTTTGGCACATGCAGCAACAAAATCAGATAGAGCCAACTGGAAAAAACTGGTAGTAGCCCCAGACAGGCATTGATGGACATTTCTCACTGGTTGGAAGTTTCTGGTCTAGTTTCAAGGGCACTTTAATTTTCAAATCCCTTTTCCATTGGACATGTATGTGTGAAGCCGATAGCTGGCACAAGAATATATGCCTAGCTGCTTGATTTCTATTGTGTACCATAATTATAGTAGCATACACTTTGGACTGACAGCATTTTTCAGTAACAGAATATTTTAGAAATATTAATCTCACATCAGCTATTTGTGTTGAATATTGCTTTATTCAGCAGGTGAGGTGAACCAATATTATTCTACTTCTCTAGACAGAAAAACAGGGAGAGAAAGAGAGATTGACTCACCTAAGGTCAAGCAATACATCCAAGAGAAAACCTGGTTAAGCCTGGGTATTACTGCCTCCCAATGATCAAGAAGTGTGTGCAGTATTTCTGAGAAGCTCATGTATGTGCACCTACAATAAATGAGAAATGATACTAGCTTAGGAGGTTACCCATTGACTAGTGCAAGGGCCATTTTCACTGCTTGGTATTGCAAAAGCCATCAGGACACGGTGCTTATAGACAGCAATGGCCAGACCCTGCAAAATGTCGCCGTGTTCCTACTTGTGTCTGTCTCATGGACTTCAGTTTCTGAAAGGAGAGCTGGATCTTCAGCAGGTGGTTAATACAAGTCTAGAGTTGTGATGAGCTTGTGATGTGGCAAAAAAGGCCAAAGTTTTTACTTTTTTAACCTCTCTTCCTCACTATTGGCCATTTGTTATTCCGTTAGCTCAAAGGGATTAACATTGATGGGACTACTTCCCAAATACAGGGATAGGCTACATGATGAGAGGAACAGAAGTTGTATGTTTATGGAACTTGTTCAGCAAGTCTCAAAGTAACAGCATCTCTGAAATGGAACACTGATGGAATAGTAATTTTAGGAAACTAATTATTCCTTAGTTGAGTAAATTTCAGAACAAAAAATATTTACATTGAAAAATTAGCTAATAATAAAGCTAATGTATTTGTACATGGGGGAAAGGAGAAGCTAGGCCTTTTGTGCCTGGACTTTCTTCTCTTGTATTGCATTATGAATGCCATTGAAGGAAGCAACCTCTGTAGAATAGGTCTAATTGCTAACTAATTATGTTTCAACAAAAATGAGCAGGGTCCCAGATTTTACTTGGCTTGAATGTTTAAAGGCAAATAATAAGTTATGTAATAAAACAACAGAATCATTAAACATTGATTTACGTGTTTATTTTGCTATAAGAAATGAAATTTTTATTGGAACAGAATTAAACAGAGGTTTATGTGCTTGTATTCCCCATAGTCTTTTATACTCCAGTAATATAGCAATATTCATAAATCATACGAGAGTTTTCAAATTTCCTCAGGAGTGACCTAGGCAAGAAACCCTTAACAACTTGCTGAGAGACTTTGAAATTAAATTCAGCTGTAATATCATCATGACTAATTTATGGCTAGTTTGGTTGCTACAAAGATACATTTAAAGAAACTGGAGTACATGGTGAGGATAAGATAAAACATGGGTTTAGCATCATGTAGCTATTCCACTAGAAAGATTTATTCCATGTTTCATTACTTTACTGAACATGGCAAACCAGTCTGTTCCTTAAGAGGAAACCTTAATTATATCATGAAACATGTAAGTACTAGGCCTTCAACCAAGCAAAACAAGGAAAATGCTAGATACGAAATTAAATCTTTATATAGCTATCAAAGGACTCTGTTCCCCTTGCCATCAGATCATTTGTGCGTGCGTATGAACATGTATGCAGCAGCATGCACACGCATGTATGCTATATACATCTGTATCTATAAATATACATGTGCTCATGCACACATACATTGTCCACTTTAGAACAGGCATAATAGTGAAGTATTGTTGAGGCTGAGACAGACATTATCCGGTACCGTTTGAACTATGTTTCTGCAATGCCCAGCATCCCTGTAGCCCATTTTCGTCCCACTGCAGCCTTTGAACTTCCTGCAAGGCTCGTTATGCCAAATTGAGATTGATGACAAAGTGCAACATTCTGAAATTATTAAAGGTATTTGGTTTTCCTTTAGTTTCTTTTACCACAGAATGAAAAGGATGAAAAATGATTCTTTTTTTTCACAGTAATTATATGTCTGACTTCTCAAATTTTATGTGGGCAGAAAACTCCCTCTGAACTCTGTGTGTGTTGGGACCCAGCTCACGAGCATCTGGCTTTATCCCACTCCAGCATGATCATCACCTCTTGTTTAAGAAGGGGATTTTCATTCTTTCCTTGCTGGTTAGGACCAGTGAATTGTTTCAGGCATGAGTTTAGGCTGAATTATTTCTTGGTGTATGTCTTTACACGCCACCAGTCTTCAGGTGTCTTCCTATTGCTGTTGAACCTTCTAGGACATCAAGTTTCTGTTGGTGAACTTCTCCAGGACTTCTCATCATTATCGACCTCTTTTCCATCTACACCCAAGGGGCTGACCCTCAACCAAAGCACCAAGCTGCCAAGCCTCCTGAGATCATCTTCTTCCCAAACACTTGGTATGGTGACAGCTTGGCCTCACACAGGGAGAAGCAGTTTACGAGACCCCATATGACTGACCAGAGATCTCCACCATTCTGCTGTTGCATCACTGCCTGCGACCCAGCTGCCCGATGTGGGCTCAATGCCACACTGCTGATTCAGCGCGTGCCCTCCCAGTAGCCCCCGTCCAGTGACTGTGGTGAACATGTGACGCCCACGGCAAGCAGCAGCGCGAACCCATGCACTCGCTATTTAGTATGCAAGGGCAGTGAGCACAGCTAAACTCATTGCACGCATCCATTACAAAAGAGAAGCGTCAATATTTCTGTAAATCCACCAGGGAATTTATTCAAATCGGCCTCCAGCAACAGTGAATTACCCTGGTGACTGGTGCAATTGGGAAGCGTATACACCCATAATGAGAAAGTACCGTGGTTTCCTTTAAAGTAATATAGTGGTTATTGATGATAGTTACTGCCTTTGTGAAGTATTAATGCATGGTTATAGTGCAGTCACGTAGCAAATTATAGGGGCCTGTAGAATGTTACTTAGCAACACTTGCTAATGTTGAGGTGGTAATGAAGAAAAGGAGTAAAAGAAATACAGAGTGTATCAGAGTCATAAAATAAACTGTGGTGTGACTTGAGCAAGCTGTTCCGAAGATAAAGATGTTGTCTATTTCTCTTTTTGTCATGTGAATATGGTAGAAGAACTTAAGAGCTGATTTGAAGCAACAAATTTTAAACATCTAAGTAACACAAACAAGCGTTAGATTATTTTTTTTTAATCATTGCTACCTGAGAAAAGCATCAGAATTGCTGGGCTTTTGAAGATCCTCTCCCTGCCATTTCAAACCCATCCTGAGGCCCTAGCTGGCCAATTAAAATAATCCCTCCCTTGGAAAGCTAGCATTTGTCAGAGTTAAGAATGAAGGCTTCTTTCTACTACATCTATTTTCCCCATTCATTCATTTACATAACTCCCTCCACCGTTAATCAAGTGCCTGTAAGCATATCTCAAGAAAAGGGTAAGGCCATAAAAATAAAGTCAGACATTTCTAGTTATAGATGAACCTTCCACATGTTACAGATCTATCTCAGACACTTATCTTGGTTTATCTCCACCTGTTTAAATTGGAAAACTCACAAAAATTCATCTCCTATGAGATTTCCAAGGTTTCTTGATTTCATTTGGGTCAGAACTGCCACAAGAGATGCATTTCTCGGAGCACTTCTGAGTTGCTGCCAGGAACAGGGAGTGCTGGACTGTGCCACTTAAAAAAAAAAAAAAGTTTTCTTTGAAAAGTCACCAAATTTTATAAGCTTTAAAAAAAAATTGGCCTAGTTCAGTCTCGGGTATGATTAAAAGAGCTGCCCTGATTTATTGGTGTCAAACAAAGTATGTTTGGGCAAAACGTTATTTTGTAATGGAAAAAGTGTCAGTGGAAGCACTGCCTATCAGCACTGCCTGGGCTGGTGAGGACTGAGCCTTAAATTTTAAGAGTCTTTAGTACTGGAGAAAAGGAAGACTGCTGAAAATGTTGTAACTAGAAGGCCATTCTCCCAAATAAAGGCAGTTGTGAAGTCAACCTCAACAACATTGGGGGTTCTGCTGATTAAATAACAGATGATATTTGCCTGCTTCACACCTCACCCTGGCTCTGCAAAGCAACTGGGAAGAAGTTTCTTACTGCTGTCCCAGCAGGAGTGCTGAGCCATGAGCATGGAGTGATGGTTTGGGGAACGTTTCACAGGAGAAACTTTCTGTATATATGAATTTCATAAATACATAAAAAAATAATATTCTCCAATTGGTAATACAGTTGCTTCCTGCTGTCCTTTAATTTTGCACTTTTTCTTTTTTTCCTTGTAAATGACAAAGTAATTTTTTTTTGATTAAGTTCATGTTCTTGCATGTTGCCTTACCCAAAACAATGCTGTACCAGAGCATTGCCAGAAGGACGCGTCTACCAGGGATTAATCAGGGACAAATGGAAAATCAAATGTAAGTGACTGGTGATGCAGCGGAGTCAGGCCTGCAGTTAATAAACCAGTCCATTTCAGCACATACTTGTCCCACAAAAACAAAAAAAATCATCATCCTTCTGAAACATTTTTAATAGGAGAACCCCTGTGCAAAGCGAGACCTTACCAAGACAGCTACTCATGCCCTTCCTGAAACTTCCACTGTTCTTTTTTTTCCCAAATCATGCAACTGAGGTGACTTTTGGCTTTAAACTTTCTTTACGGCCCTTTGAAATGCCATTGAGACTCCAGCTGAGGCCCTTAACAGGACAAAGTTAGTAACAAATACAAATTTCATTTGGTGAACTTAGGATAAAAATGATATGGAAAAACCAACACTGACAGGAAAATTCTAACATGAAGAATTATACCAGAATCAGCAGAGTCCTCTGCACCTATACACATTTGCTCTAGCAGATGCTCTGCCTGTCCCACTTTCAGGCAACTACTTTTGATCAAAATGCTCCAACCGTTAACAAAAGGTGGTCCTCATTTTGTAACTTTTAGCAGTGTTTATTCTGGGTGAACAAAATTTTCTTCTGTCTGAAGATGTTTAATGACTATTTGAAAGCAACTTGATGAATAGAAGAGCGTGTACTCCCACTTGGGGCAAATGTATTTTTGGAGTGATTCATAATAATTAATCTTTGTCTAAGTGGAATGCATTAATTTCTCCTGCTGGTGGTGACTGTACTTCTGTTTCTTTCCTAAGTTAGATGGTTCTGCTCCAGAGGCGTATTTGCTGATTAAATTGGATCGTGACCGGGTACTCAGGTTATGTCACTATTATCCAAACGATCTTTTAAAGAACACAGAGTACTTGTTTTTGCAGATATCGTGCACTCCACATTTAACCACGGACCTTTGTAGCTTGTTATTTCTAGAATTCAGATTACTGCAATTTAAAAGCCTCTCTGTCCTTGCCAGCACTCAGTGACATAAAATAAACCTGCACATTGAGAAATAAAACACAAAAGTTGTCAAGTTGCACTGAGGGATGGAAAGAAAAAAAAAAAATTATGTGCTTTACGGCGATCTGGAAACACTGTCTGGTGTGCAGCTATAAAGGGAAATGTTATCATTTGCTAATATTTTTCGTGTAGCCAGAACTTTCTTTTTGAGAGTGCTGTTACCCACGGCACATCAGGGGGTCTCCGGGGAGCGCGGGGTTCATGGTGCGGGTGGGTTGCAGATGCATAGCGAGAGCCGGTTCGTACCCCGAAACGCGTACGGTGTCCATCGTGCCAACGGGCAGCGAGAGGGGGAAGGGGAGCCAAGCGAAGGGAGCCATTTCCCACAGCCACCCACTGCTGCTCGCTGGGACCAGCCACCAAACCCCGGGTTTAGCCTCGTGTTTGCTTCTCCCCACCCCGCTGCGGGCTGCCCGACATCCCCGGGGTCGCTTGTGGCTGGCCCCAAGCCCACCGGGGCTGCTGAGCTGCTGTTGCGGAGCAGGGCGCCTCTTGCCATTTTCCTCCCGCTGCCTCCTCCTCCTCCTCCTCCCAGGCGCCGGAGACTGCGGCGGGGATGCAGACAGAACCGCCTGGCCTCTGCAGCCCTCGATGGACTGAAGTGCTCCAAGTTCCTTTTTTAGTAAAATCGCTTTGTCTCAAAAGTGCTGCGGAGCAAAGCCTGCTCGCCCCCACTGCCCCCCTCCTTGCGCTCAGCACGGTGGAGGTGCCAGGCTGACGTGCCAGAAATACTCCTGATCCCCAGAGATGGATCGTCCCAGGGCCCTGCAGCCCGTACCCCAGCCCAGCATCGGGTTTACCCAGAAAGAGCAGCCTGTCCTCCCGGCCCTACCAGATCCCTCTCTGGTGAGGGCCGGTGGCAGCATTGCTCCTTTGTTTGTTTTAAATATGGCATCTAAGGAATGGACAAAAACCATCAACTCTTTTTTTTTTTTTTTTTTTTTTGGCCTGGGATAACACATAACTTGCATGTGGCTGTAAAACACTACACTCAGGGCAGGATTTCACCAGCTGCAGGATGAAGAACTCTGCACGGTGTCATTAGTTTCTTCTATATCCGGTTTTGCCTTTTCCATGCTGCTGGGGCATGGCCAGGGTGCTAGGAAGGAAAAGGACACTGAGTGGTGATGGGGACAGGTTCCTCTATCTGTTGCTGAGTTTGGTTGTGCTCCATTCCCAGTTCTGATCTCTTCCCATTTCCAAAAAGGCTTTGGCCAGTATTCCACCTCATAAGCAAACAGATACCTCCTCCAGGCCAGACAGCTTGAGGTGGGGCTGACCAGCATCAAGCTGCCCTCAGTGGAGGTGCACAAGCCAGGCAGTAGACAGAGGGAGAATGAGGATGGGTAGGCAGGGAGCAGTACAGGAGATGCTGGGAGCTAATGAGCTGCTAACGAGGCTGATAAGGAATGTGTGGAGATAAATGAAGAGAGCAGCAAGCAGGAGAGGTGACTGGAGGCAGGGTGAATTGGGTTGTGGGGGCATGGACAATGAATATAAGGCAGAGGATGGAATTAGGGTGAAGAAGATGAGGTTGGCTGATAGGTGGGGGTAGAACATTTGGCACTGCAGGTAAGAAGGGGCAGACTTGCATTCACAAGTTTAACAAACTGACTTGTTGCCTATTAGGGTGTTGTTTTCTCCAGTGCCTGGTTGGAGCTCGGTGCTCCTGGTCCCTCTCTCCCCCCAGTCATTCCATGGACCATCTGTGTTGCTGCCAGCATACAGGGCAGATGCCTGTACACATGCTGTGTGGCTGCAGGTATGATGCTAAGTGTGAGAGGGTGTCTTTGGTTTGGGGAAATCATGTGCTGCACCATGATACAATCCTTGGTGACATGGCAGGGTGCTGCTGGGGATTGAGGCAGGCTTTGGCTTTTTCTTTATTTTTTTGTTGATTACTATAGGTCTCCTGCTACCCTGGGTGGCTCTGCTTTAGCGCCAAATCCTGGAAGAAGAATGTTATTCTTCCTACATGATGGGAGGTGAGCCTGGGACTCTAGGACAAAGCAGGACAGGCCCACGATTAAGGTCTCGTACATTTGAATGCTGTCCTGATGAACTGTATTCAGTTTCCTCAGTTATACAAACTAAACTCTTTCAAGATGACTACTTTGTGGTTTTGGCCAAAGACTGGTTATGTAGGCTTTGCTTATTCCCAGTTGCAATAGATGTTAATGAGAGTTGAGTTTTGCGTGCAAGTGTAAAGGCTGCTGAGAAACAAGGTTTCTGGACAGTTTGGACATCCCAAAATTGGTAAAACTTTTTGTCTTGATTATTTCTTACCATCCCTATTCTCACAACATGTGATTTAGCTGCAGGAATACTTATGTTGCTTTTGGATGACCCGATAATGAGAAGTACAGAAAGCCCATGAGGCTATGAAAAATTTTGTCTTATGTGCTCAAGTAACAGGCAAAAGTAAGGCATGGTGCAATGCAGTAAATAGCAAGTAGAAAACCAAACATAAATCATTAAAATGTACCCTCCACTCTGTAAAAATGAGGGGCAGAAAATTCTTAGGAAAAATCTTTGGGAATTTAGCTGCTGTTGCTGGACTCCAGTTAGTGTACAGATGGTGTTAATGTAAACCCCTGTACTTTTGTGGGGGTAAGGTCCCATTTCAGCCACTTGTCTGACACTGGATCATATTTATTTTGACACTAGGGGTTATGTTACACTGTGAATAAACCAGTCACTTACTGACAGCCTGACTTCTACTTGCTTTGAGGGGTGGTGACATTACTGGGCCCTGTATTAGAGGCTGAAGATGGCTGATCAGTTACTGCATCTCCGGACCCTGCTGGGAACCTGAACTGTTAACCTGAATGCTCATTTTCTTTGTGTTTTCCACTGAAACGGTTTAAAAGCATCTCTGTTAGTGTGAATTCTTGCTTATTTGTCATAAAGGGGGAAAAACACCAAACAGGAATTAACAAGAGTATTTTCTTTGTGACTTCAGTCCCTCATTAGGAGGTTTATGATCAGGCTTTGGGAAAGCTTTCCTTGAATTATTTTAAGGTTCTAATGATAAAAGCCTCGGGGAGGTCATGCACATGGAGGATTTAATACCCATTCAGAACCATCTGGCATTAGATTACATGCAGGGAAAGAACAAAATCTGGCAGTAATATTCATCTCAACCCAGAATACAGGCTGATATGATTATAGCAGAGAAAATACTCTCACTCTTTCACCAGGAAAAGCTCTTAATAGACCTGGACTAAATTGGTTTATAAAACCAAAGACTTCTTGGAGCGTGGATCTGCCCTCTCATTGAGTGCGTTTGCTTTGGCTGTTAATATGGATTTCATATCTTTTTAACCTCGACAACTAATATGTTAATGTATAAAATATTGCTAGGGTGAAAGATTGCAGCTCCTAACTTACTCTGCACACACAGTCTTAGTAGTGTAAGTGTAATGCTGGAGTAGAGCCCCTTCATGGTTTTCTTCTCTCTCTTCTCAAGAGCATCACTGAGACCAGGGTCCCCGTGACACCCTCAGAAAAACTCTCACTGGTGTCAGTGGTGACTAGCTAACCTCTGCTTAAGCCATTCTTCCAGGACCAGCTACATGCTTAAGCATGTGCTTGGCCTGAAGCATGCTGACTACTGAGGGTGTTTGGGGCAAACCCAGTTAAGAAAATGAAGAACGCCAGGGAGCTGGTCACTTCTCAGCCAGATTAACTGTCTTTCACCCTAACTGCTGGGCAGGCTCTCTTCAGCCTCCTGGGCTGCTCATTACTTCTTGCATCATTTCCATCTTGTCATTCCCCATTGGCACAATGACTTCTCCAAGGATGGTTTCTATCTGCCCTCCAAGTTTTCTCCTCCTCTTCCCTCCTCTCCCAGCTTGGTGCAGTGAGTGCAGTCAGGCAGCTCCTCTCCTTCAGCGAATGTTATGATTCACTTGCTGTATGGAAAGCAAAACCATATGGACAACTAGAAAAGGCCATTTATCTCAAAGTCTATTGAGATGTGAACATCTTGCATTAAGGCTTCAGTTCAACCAGGCTTTCTTGCACACGTTGCTGTCATCTTTTTCCACCAGGACAGAGATGGACTCCTGCATTAGCCAAAACAATCCTCTTAGCTTGTCATCTGTCTTGTACTTAGCATGGTTTTGCATACAAAACATTCAAAAGAAAAAAAAAAATAATCTTATGTCTTTTCCTTTCTTCTGAGAAGCCACCTGTGCCAGTTTTCCCTTTGGAGGCTGCTATCTGGCAAAGGAAATGGTTATCATCTGAAGATAGAGCTGTAGTTCAGTAAATGCAATGTGAATCAAGCCTGGCAACGGAAAGTTTGTTCTATGTTTACTAATTAGATGCTTCTCCCTGAGTGGCTGAGAGGGGATAAGATTACTTAATTAATAACTGCTTTAAGGATGAGATACCAGAGGATGATTTCCCAGTGATGTTGTCTGTGTGGCTGGTTGAGGGGCAGCAAGCACAGCAATGGCCAAGGAACCATTGGGGCACCTCAGAACAGCATCCCAGGCCAAGGAAGACCTCAAGCATGTAACCAGGTACTTAACGCTCCTTATCTGATACTGGGTCCCTGCTTCCTTTCTGCAGTCCCCACCAGCAAAATGAAATGACAGCTCATTTAATTTGGGGTGAAAGCCTCCATCTTTCACACTTCTGTAGAATTGAGAGATAGGGAGCTCTCTGAGACACGGCTCTGGTGGATGTTCTGCAATGTCTGCTGGTACGTTTTTGCTTTCTTCTCTGGGGTTGTAACATACTTGCTGACGGATTTATGCTGCAGTTGGAAACCAGAACCCAGAATGGTCTGTTCTCAGGCTTCATGCTATAAACATAAATACACTCACATAGCCATTTGTATCTGGTTCTTTCTATCTGCATGAGGATTTTATTATCTCTCTAAAATGGTCCTGAAGGGGAGTGAGAGACGGGCAACAAAAGGAAGAGCTCAAACAGGGCTGAGAACAAAAAGGAGCAAAGGGCAAGAGGCTGCTATAAAACCACGCAAGTGAGAGCAGGCAATTAATGGCAGGTATCAAAGCGGGTGGTGGAAACTGCATGTTTTCCTACAAGGGCTCATCTTTTGAGTAGGAGCTGCTTTTGGGTCGCAGCAGAGTCGCTCTGGTCTGAAGTGTATTTTTAACACGGAGAAAACTTTTTCCCCATCTCCACTTTTGAGCTTTGCAGAATGAGTTGCTAAGTTAATGACAGGCCTTTAAATTAACTCGTGTTGTGGAGCAGCGAAGCAAGTAATGGGCGAGGGGGGAAAAAAATGCAAGCAATTAAGGTTTAAATAAACCTCACCCACCATGTTATTAGAAACTACCTGAGATGAGATTTCAGCAGTGTTAAATTCATCTTCCAAACAAGTTATCCCAGCGCTCCTGTGTGAGAGACCAGGAACAGGAGGGTTTGCAAAGTGTGGGAAACGCGGAGTGAGTCCAGGCAGGCGGTGCTGAGCTCTCAGCTGCTTCCTCTGAGTCCTTGCAAAGCCCTTATATTTGGGTCCTGATTTTGTTGTCACTTTGCCCCTAATAGGCTGAGGATCTTTGACTACGGAAGACCCCACATGCTGACCAAGACAAGGCAAATGAGGGGTGGGCAAGAGGGGGAACAAAAAAAATGATTGAAAGGTGCTTACCCAGAGAGGTAGTGGAGGCCCCATCCCTGGGAACATTCAAGACCAGGTTGGACGGGGCTCTGAGCAACCTGATCTGGTTAGCGGTGTCCCTGCTCACTGCAGGGGGGTTGGACTAGATGACCTCTAAGGGGTCCCTTCCAACCCAAAACATTCTATGATTCTATGATTACCCAATAAAGTGATGTTTGCAATGACTGGGAAAAGTCCATGCTAACCCCCTGCTATATGCCAATTCTGGACTCGGCTGAGAGTAAACATCTCTTATAACCTTTTGGCCACAGCCATCCTGAAGAAGCCAGGGTGCTTTGCTGGCTTTTCTTGCATAGGCAAAACCATTGCCATCTTTCCATCACTGCCCTTGGAGAACTGCTTAAACTATGATATTTTGAATTACTCCAGCTGTTTGCCACTCCCTCAGAGAGATCATCAGAAAGCAGTCGCTTACACCAAGATTACTTTAATGATATCAAAGGGTGTGGAAGAAGGCTGCTAATTCGTAAACCGTCAAGGTACAAAGATATAAATAGCCCTGGGGCAGTGAGAGCAGATCCAAATCTGCAGTCTAACATTATCGTGGGATGAAAGCATTACATGTAGATGGATTCCACTAGAGAAGAGTGGTTGAACTTTCCTGTTGAGCTGAACAGCAGGGCTTGTTTTGATTGATAAAGCTCCTTGTCAGATTGTGCAGTGTATTATCGATTTATCAAGCCACCTGCCAAGCCTGAGCCAGGAGCAACAGTAGCAAGAACTTAGTCTGGGATAAGCAATCCTTTTGGAAGGAAATTACTGTACTTTTACTTATATAAATAAAATAGCACCTATCCCAATTTCCTTTGCCAAAAGCTAAAATGCTTTTGGGGTCCAGCCAAAAGGCAAAAATTGTGATAAGCAGCTTGAGCTGTTTTGCTGGGAAAAATAAGCTTATCCTGCCCAATACAGTCATGGCAGAGGGGAAATGTCAGGGCTGGGAGAGCTGAAAATTGCAGCATTGCCTGTTCTCGGGCTCTTTGCATATGCAGGAGCCACATCCCTCATCACACAACTCCTGCGTTCATTCAATGACGGTTCATTCTCCATCTTCCAGCACAACTGCAATGGGTGAACCAGTCAGCTGCCCTTAAATGGCCGTCCTGTGTTTTGATGCAACTCGCTGTACTTCTCCAAGCTTTGCTTTCTGTAGGGATTGCTTATGGGTTTTTTTTTGGTCCAGTGCTGTGTCCCTTGAACACAACACAAACCAGCTGCTTGCAGTGGCCTGACAGCACTATGACCCTGTGATAAACTTAGTGAACTTGGTTTTAAAGTAAAGGCTGTCTTAAGGGAAGAGGAGGGGAGAAGCACAAAACCCGAAACCAAGCTTCCCTTCCAAACACCAGCCCAGCCATAAGTGTGGACTTGCACAGCTGTTCCTAACGGCAGGATGGGAGCACCGCACGTAAGGAGCACTTCTGCAGGACCACACAAGTTTACTGCTATTCTTAAATCCTAGCCTCGCAACTGGGAAACTCCTGCCAAGTTGTTTGAGACAGTGGCACCTGGGAAGTATTATATGAGTCTGTATTGCATCATGAGAACCCTATTTGCACTTAATTACACATCTCCCTCCTCCCAATATAACAAGCAAGACAGATGCTGCATCTACAAAGTGAGAAAGAAACACAGTTTTTAAGTGGAATCTGACAGCCAGAAACCCAAGAGCACACTTCAGGCAAGATCCCAGCAGTGAAGATCCTCACAGTGTTGAACAGTTCAGACCGGTGTGTGTAGCAGTGATCCCGTGTATCCTGATGCAGCTGGGATTCGAACAGGTTGCTTTGCAGCTCCTGCTCCCTTGTGCTGCAATGTTGGTGGAGACGTCTTGACCTCCCTTCTCTGCCTTGGTCCCTCTCTGTGAGCCCATCTCTCAGCCAAAAGTCTGGACATTACCTTCGCAGACCTCCTGCCAGGTGTTTTGTGTGGTGCTGATCATAACAGCCTCACCTTACCCTGCCTCTGTATTTGGGGCAGCAGGTTAATGGGCACCAACTGGGCTAACAGATCTTCTAACACAGGCTGCTCTTCCAGGGATGGGCGATGGGGAGGCAGGAAAGCCTCACAATGGCTTTGTTGGCCCAGGGCACGTAATGGCAGCATTGCTGTGCTGTGTTTAACAGGAGCAGATCCCCTGTAAACAGACGCAGCTGGTAGATGGGCACAGATCCATCGCCGGCTAACACCCATCTGAGGCCCAGTGTGTTTATTCCCTGGAATGGCTGGAAGACAAGATATTTTTGTTTCATAGGGCAATCCCAGGGTGTACTTATGACAGATGTGCAAATCAGTCTTTTTAAAGCAATGCATTGGAAGTGTGGGTCTCCGGGAGCATTTCTAACTTGGACTCATTACTCACGGGCTTGCTGTTGTGTGTACTTAGGGGCTTTACCCTTTTATCCTCCCCTCATTTACAAGTCAAATCCCCTGTCCCCTGCCATGTAATCCAAGACAGGAAATATCTTTTCTGTTTACATCAGGCCATGGTAATGCAGACCCTAAACTGGCACAAGGCTGGGCTGCTGTAGGGGGGTGATCCTCTTCCCGCTGTCCTTTTCCCACCAGCTCTGCAATTCATGGGTCTGGGCTTTAATTCTGTAGGTTCTTTAAAGAAGTCCCAAAAGGTGTGATGGAAAAATATGTTTATCAGATGTGATACAGCTGAGTGAATAGAGTGAATGGTCCTCTGCATGTAGAAAAAGCAAATGGAGCAAGGGAAGTTTCAGTTTACCTGGTTCAGCAATTGTGTAGATAGTGATAACTGTCTTGGCTGAGAAATGGATTTCCTTCATATTTTTTGTTGACTGTTCATTTGCATGGAGCCCACCTGACATGAAATTTAAGTTACTCTTGATCACAAGCTGCCTCTGCACAGCTCCCCTGGATGATGGCTGTCAGTGCAAAATGGCAGATCTTCTGTGGTTTCACTTTAAAACTTGTCTAATTAAATCTGTCACTTATTTAGGCACATTCTGGATTTAAAAACAGGAGAAGGAAAATATATGTGAGCAAAGTCACACTTTGACACTCTTAAAAATCTCCAGCGTCTTTTTAGATGGTGGGTAAGATCGTTCTATAGATGAATCATTAACACTTTTTCATATACTTTCATTTTAATATGCATTAGGGTGCCAAGCAAACATCAGGATGCTTAAAAAAAAAAAACCAAACGACACCTCCCGCCCCCCAATAATTTAGCTTTCCTGTTTACTTTGATGTGTGGTTTAAGCACATTCTTCTAAATACACCAAGGCTCGTTGGTGTCTTGCCTATTTGGCACATTCAGAAAATATACATGTCTAGCTTTGCAGCTGAAATGTGAATCGTTATTGCAATTAAACAGTTTATATACTGAGAAACACAGTGTCTTCATATAACACAAAGCCCTGTTTACAGTGCAATGCATACCAGATACTATTAGGTGAAAAAAATATTGCTCTTACTACAATTGTAATTGATTTCTTCTCTGTAAAGTTCTAAACCTCTCAGTTTTAAATGTGTTTTTATTTTAATGAAGTGTCTGGCTTACTGATGTGTCTGTTTTAATGATGTGTGAAACCCAGTCAGAAAAAGCTACTTTACACGGAGATGAGAAGAGGTGTTTTTTTCCTCTCAAATCTTCAGGATCTCCTGTGATCGAGTTCCCCTGCAAGGCAATCACTCTGATTTCCTTCTGTGCTAGAAAAAGCCCCAGGAAGGTGATCTCATGGATATCACTGCTTTTCAGCTCTCTCTAGAATACAGTAAACTGGACAGTAGGTAGAAGTTTCCATGATTAAATTCCTTTCAGAATTGGGAAACTGATATTCATTCATTCACATTCAAGGCTTTTTAATCTGATTGTGTGTCATCTGGCTATTTAATTATTCAATAAGCTGTGCTGGCCAACGAATGTAAAGTGGAATTGCTGTAAAATAGCTGTGGTATGAGACAGTCCCTATAATTAATGTTGCTTTTGCTCAAATTTTCTCACAACTTTTTGGCATTGAATTAGTTCTGGGTTTCACATTTATTATTGGGTAGCATTCAGCAGTGCAAGATCTCTCACCTTGTATTAAGGGTATTTCTCCCTGTGAGGGGTAGGACCTGCTATGCTTCAAAGTGAGTTTAATTCAGTTGCTACATGGGCAGGCACTTGTCAGAATGCAGGCTATTTTAGGGTCTTGAACAAAAAAAAAAAAAAAAAAAATTGAAACTTTGTGGAAAACTGTTTGGATCTTGCTGGAGCTGGAAGGCTGGAAGTGCCTGTGTCTGCAGGGCTCTGTTGGATGTTGCTTCTGGTTACACATGTGCCTAAATATTTTGTGGAGCCAGGCCCTTAAAGCATGCAGAAACACCCACGCACTTCCAGAGACTATCCAGGGACACAAGCACTTTCCATTCTTTCCCCAGAAAAACTCGCCTTGTCCTCACCTCGCTGAGAAGTGTAACCTCAGCAGCAAAGGCAACGTTGCCTGGATGGCAGGGTAGAGGTGGTGGAGCTCGCCCAGCGCTGCTGGCGTGGGAGGAACAGACCACCGCACGCCTCTCAGGGAGCATCTGGAGCTGGTGGGTTTTCCTTTGGCTGCAGGACACATTTCCTGAGGCAGCTGAAGGATTCCTGGACTCTTGTTTTATTAGTGTTATTCCAGCCAGAGTCTGCAGGCATCTCATCCCAAACCAGCTGTGTAGAGCCAGAGAGATGCAAGGAGATTTTTTTAGAGGGCATACTCGTTTCTTAAACCAATAATAAAACGTTATTTTATTCTATTTATGCTATTAAATCTCCTGATCTAGGAGAAATATATATTAGATGTGCATGCGCATGTGTTTTGCTCTAAGAACAGGCAAGAAAATGAACTGTGACTCTTACTCATGCTGCAGGTATGAGGGAGGATGGACAGCAGCTGAGTCCTGCCTGGATACTCTGATTGAACAACGAAACGGGTTAGGTCAGGGTTTTCCTCACTTGTGCTCATTCCAGATCGCTCAGTAAGAGCTGGCCTGCAGCCCTGCTCTCTCCTCTGCAGTATTGAGGATGGAGGAGGAGATTTTGCTGCCCTGTGCAGCCTAGCAAGCTGGGGACGGTCTGCCTGGCCAGCAGGAAAGAAAAAGTCCCACAGCATCGGTCTGCTTGCTGAAAACCTCATCACAAAGCAAACCCTGAGTCCTGCTCAAAAAGATACGATTCATCTGCTTGCTTAGATTTGTTCTTTCTGTTGTCTTAGACAGATTGGCTGCGCCTTCAGGCATGCAGCTGATGTCTGAAAGGAAGGATGCTCCTCGGTTGCCCAAAGCCCTGGTTTGCTCTGCGTGCTCACTTCTGCACAGCACTCAATTGATGCCGCGCTTCCAGCCTGGCCTGAAGCCTCCAATCTCCATTGCTGGGTGGGTTAAGTCTGGTTTTGCTGAGGCAGACTATGGGGTGAAGCCTCCCTGTGTGTCAAGCCAGGGCTGCTGCTGCACAGTGGCAGTGTGGGTGCTGGCACCGGCAGCAGGAGGCATCACACTGCCCAGCCCCAGCATCGGCCCCGCTTTGCTGGGAGCTGGCAGAGCCTGGCCTGGCCAGGCCAAAAAAACACTTGGCCTTGAACATTTCCAGCAGGGACTTTGTGTACCCACTTGGTTTCTGCCTGCCTGCTGGCCAGTGTAATCTGTAGGTTGATGACTCCAGCCTACAGTGACTTGAAGAGGATTTTGTCTAAAGTTGATGTCAATTTTTTGAGAATACCATGGTGAAGTTTCCTTATTTTCATTTGAAAGAAAAGAATAATGTGTGCATTGAAAGATGCAAAAGATGTTCAAGAAATTCACAGATCATCGTTTCGGGCAAGCGGAGCAGTGGGACTGAGTTAAATCATTGACAGCATCTGTTTTGATTTTTGAGTGGTTTTAAGTTGTCTAGTTACACTAAACAATTTTGAGTAAAGAAATATTTCCTAGGTAGCTTCCAATTTTTTCCTTTGTTTCCTCAATCAGTCTTGCTACACTCTGCCAAACATCACTGCAGTTGTGTGACTACAGCTTTTAGCTAGGTAAGCCAATGCTTTCTCATAATGCTGCAAAATATATATATATTTAAATAAATAGATTCAGGGACAATTTGCCCAACAAGACTCTACAGCACAGAGGGGATTCTGGAGTCATCTTCAAAGTGTATCCTGATGTTTTTAAAATGACCTATGACTGTCTCTCTAGTTTGTTAAGAGTCCAGAGGGATTTTTCAATATGATAGATTTGGGTTATTAAATTACTGTTGGAAATGTGGAGCTGACCTCCAGTGACAAATACTTCTGTGAAAACATTGGCAAACAAACATTTGGTGAACATTCCTCTATTGTTTCTTTTCTAAAATCAAAATAAACAATAGAAATATATTGGATGAGGCAAGAAAACAAAATAAGCCTATTTTATTGCATTTTCTGATAACCAATGCAGTCTAACTGCTAACAAATGTTGGACACGTCTACTTTTAGCAGATACTCTAAGTCCAAGATGGCTTTGAACTTGCATGTAAAACAAGATTAAATTACCATCCCCCTCTGCTGATTTTGACTCGAGCTAGTGGAAACATCCCCCTGTACCAGCGCTTTACTGCGCAACACTGACCGATGGAAACGCGCTGGATTTGGTAACGCTGTGGTGGGAAGAGGTTCCTGGGGATGGGTTTTCAGTTCAGAAAGGCAGAGTGAGTGGCAGGGGGGGTGATATGAGAGATGGGTGCCCAGAACTGTGATGCTTCCCCAAAATGCGCCTGGCTTGGAGTCCTGCACGGGGGCTTCCACCTCCCGGCTGTCATCCTGATGACCAGATTATACTGGCGGGAGCTCTAATCTGGTGAATGCTTCACTGTTTGTACAAATTAAGCAGTTCCAGCAGGAGGGAGCAAAAAAAAAAAAAAGCCTGTAATGAGCAGGAAAAGGACTTGAACCTGAGCTGCTTGCACTGAGATGAGTACTTGCATGCCTGTTTTTAAATGAAAAAGACAGTTTTGATTTTGACCATTAATAAGCCCAGCCCGTAGAGTTCAGATGATGGATTTCTCAGTACTTTCAGGTTCTTTATGGAGAATTTTGATTCAGCCTTTTAGTCATGGCCTCAAAATTTAAGGCATTTTCCTTATGTCCTCTTAAGTTTCCAGACTCGGGGCTTTAGAGTAAAATCTTTACAGACGCTGTTGCCCTGGTGCACATGACATTTGTTTGACATTAGAACCCTGCGACCAGATCCCCATCTGAAAAGGTGGTTGTCTTCAGCAGAGCTTAGCCTCTCCACCACCCTGTGTTGGAGAAACCCCGTCTGATTACTGAGCCTGTAACCATCTCTGGATCCCCTGGGTACCCTTAAAGGAAAAATCCTGCATCTGGCATTTTCTCCTGGGGAGAAGGACTCCAAGGTCCAGTTCCTTAAACCCAAAACTTCATGCTAGTGCAGTTACATGCCCCCAGTCATTTTGTGAGGGCTCATTAACCCAAAAAAAGAAAAAAAAAAAAAAAAGTGATAAAAAAGCAAGGGACACGAACAGCAGAGAGATGTTTTAAGCACAGGAAATGTTATTTTTAAACAGCTTGAGAGGGTTAAATCAACAAAATCCTCAAGTCCTCCCTGCAGACCCCATTCCCATCTCCGTGGAAGCAGGAGGTCTGGACAGCGTCCCCAGGCCAGGTCGCACATCCTGCTTTCTGAGCGGTGATGCCTCAGACCTGCCCTGGAGCGGCTGTTAGCAGACTGACCCGTCTTCACACTTGGTTTCTGGTGTTATGGCTCAGTCCAAGTCATCCAGCAGAATCCTTTCCACTAGGTATCAAGCTCCACAAAAAAAAAAAAAACAAAACACCTCTTTGTTGTTTCACGTTAGCACGGTACAAGAAAATTGGGAGACCAGATCATGAGATTATAATGCAAAACAGCTATTACAATGTAAAATAAAGCTTGGGGGCGGGGGGGGGAACATCAAGGTCTACAAACCAAAGCTAAGGTCACTGTTATTTGTGCTGTTATTTCCTAGTAGTAGGAAATGCTAAGATATCTCTAAAAACAAAATAAAGCATGGCCCAGGTCAGATCCCTGAACCCTGATGTTCCTGATGTGTGAGAAGCAGAATTGCATCTCTGTCAAGCACCCAAAGTCCATTTCTTTGCAGCAAGGTAATCAGCAGTTTCGTGATCATGAATTAAAGCCAAAACAAAGTACTGCCATTCTGCAGATGCAAGCAGAATATACCAACACGTACGGGGTGCTGGTTTACAGTCGCTTAACTGGTTTCTGCTCACCACAGGAAAACGTGCAATTTGCTCATTGTTTTGCCATGTGCTCCATAGCATTAAGAGGAGTGATCATTGATAAAATGGTAATAACTAGGGAATAGTGCAGCTCTGCTTTCTCGCTTCAGCTTGCCAAGATTTGGGGAGCTGACTAAGCACTGTCCAGGCTAGGAGTGGATGGAGAGCAGATCTGGTTATCTTATATATTGAGTGGAAACACCCTGAGGGGAACTGCAATCTGAAACTAGCTCAAGTGGTTTGGCACATAATGTGATATAACCCTCACATCAATAGCATCACCCATGAGATGCAAAACAAAAGCCATGCTATTGTACAAAATCTTTCTTCCCCCTGGGCAGAAACGGATCTTGCTTCCTCACTTATTGCCAACTACCCGAGTTGTTTGGTAATTGTTTAACTTCATGCTGATGAATGAATGGTAAAACTGAACCAGAGCTACAGAACACAGTTCAAACAGCAAGATAAAAAGGATGGATAATGCATGGATAGCAGTGTCCAGAAGTGAAATGTGAAAATGCTGATAAATGAGAACTAAGTTTCTAAATGGCAAGAAAGCAACACATGGAACGGATAAAAACTGAAGTGAAATGTAGGGGGGGTAGCACTATGTGGCTGTGCTTGCCACGTGTTGCTGATTTTCTGGACATTTGAGGGAAAATTTTGGGGTTTGCCATTCTGCATCACCGATGGAAGTATTACCCCTTCGGCTCCAGAGCCAGCCTCGAGGGCTGCCTTTTCGGGCACATTGCCAGCCTCGCTGGGGATGGGTCAGCCCTTTGGAGCATGCACAGGTTGGGCTTTATAAAGTTGGTGGGACTTATAGGATCTTTCCTACTGTCATCTATTATTCTTCTACTGAAGTTTAAATTTTGCTTGAATTTACTAGAAGTTCTTAACCATTTTTATCTGGATGATTTTTCTTCTTAATAGGGAGGGCTACAAGGAGTTAGCACCTAGGTGGGAGGGAGGGCTCTCTGCAGGGGGGCACAGGCATCTGAAGGGTTCAGGACATGGTCTATATGGGATGAGGAAAGAAACTTTTCTCTTTTAAAAGTAATGTGTTTAAAATACTGAAAAGTGTATCAATGTTCTGCTCTCTGTATTTCTGAGCCTCACAGCAGTGGAGGGTGAGGGCGCCCATTGGCTCATAGCCGTGATGAGCGATGTGACGCGTTAGCTCTTTTTGTCTTGCAGAGAAGCAAATTGGGTGATTTTATGATCATTTATGCCCAGATGGAGCCGTGGTTGTCCCCGCAGCACAGCAGCTTGTTCTGCAGGCAGTGCTGTGGATGACAGTGAGACTGCCTGTTGGCCATGGGACGACTCAAAATGACCTGTAACAGGCAGTAATTCAGAGCCCTGGGGACATTTCTGTGTTGTATCGTGTTTCATTGAGTCGCACATTCAGAGTTTAAAGACTAGAGGGGACCATTAGATCATCCATACTAGCCCCCTCATACCTCAGGCTGTTTAACCTCACCCATCCATCCCTGTGTGAAGCAGGAAAGCTGTATTTGGCTTGCACATGTCTTCCAGGAAGGCATCCAGTCTGGATTTAAAGATACCAGGAGACAGATGATCCATCACTTCATTGGGTAGTTCATTTCAAAGGTTAATCCTCCTCACTCTGAAAATGCAATGCCTATTTCTCATCTGAATTTGTTTGGCTTCAGTCCCTACCCAGTCATTCTTGCTGTCTTCCCTCATTATTAAATAGCCTTTGCATGCTTGGTATTTTCTCCCCAAAGTTTCTTCTGCCCTATAGTCCAAGATTATCTAAATCTTCTTCAGCAGAACAAGCTCTGTGCGTGCATGCCAAGCAAGCGTTTCCCTAACCCTCAGGTGACTGTGTCATCCTCTCCAGTAAAACACCTCCTGCCTTTTTACATCCTTCAAAAGCCAAACACCAGCATTGTCCATGGCATTGCAGCACTGTTCCCCCACTCCTGCATACCCAGGAAAGGCTGTGCCCTCCTGGCAGTGCGACTTGGGACCATGCAAGTGCCTTTTTGCCATAGCATCCCTCAAAAGATGCATGACATCCAGTCCCTGCTCCTAGCTGTCTGTGTTGGATTTGGCCGTGGTAAAACTCATTTTATCTCACCAAAGCAAGAAATCCAGGTGACGGGCTGCTCTCTCCATGTCTACCATGTTGTGAATTCTCAGTTTGTACCCAGATGTTATCAGTGATATTTTTTACCCCTAATCAGAAGTTTCTAATCAGCTTCCTCATAATTTTTTTTTTAATCAGGTGATGCAGCAAAACAATATGCTGTGTGTGTTTAAAAAACATTTTTTTAGTAACAGGAAACAACTTGAAAACCTTGAGCCAAGGGAGTTCTTTGTATTTTTTTCTTTGAGTTTGGTCTTTGTTTTGACAGTTACATCTCTATCTGCTCCATAGGCTGGTGCACAGAGAGCAGCTCCACCCCAGTCTGGGGTTGGTTCTGAGGCCACGAAAATTTATTCACTGATTCACTCTATGCACTGTAGCTTCTGTGAAATGGATTGATTTAGAAGTTTAATTACTGAAGATTAAATATATGACAGTAGAGGTAGACTGGAACATAATACTGATGCTCAGCCAACCTTGAACCTGCATATTTGAGTTGCTCAGCAAAACCCCATCAGATTTGTAGAACCATCAGATTTGTAGAACCACCAGATTTACCTACATACATTTTCGGGTTGGTGTTTGTGGGAGCTGACTTTTTCTTCTGTGATTTACATGATGTTGGAGCATTATGCTAAAAGTACTTAAGTCTGCATCTCTTTTTCTCGGCCTTGAAAAAGTGCCTGGCTATGGATTAAAGAAAGCTAATGCTATATATACAGTGGCCCTTTATACAATTTTTTGCAAGATGCTTTACTAGTTTTATTTTGCTAACAAAGGCACAACATAATGGGTCAAAGACTACTTTCAGCTTTACTGAAAAGTACAGAAAAAATTCTGATAGTGGATGGAGAAGAACAAAAATATGTAATTTAAAAAAAAAAAAAATAAAAACAGAGTCAAAAAAATCCCAGAAGGCAGAAATGAAAGCTGTAAAATGACAAAAAAGGTTTCAGACTATTTCAATTAAATTTTGTAATAAGCTCAAGAAATGACCCATACACGGAAGCAATCTGTGACAACCCAGGCCCTCTTTATTTTCCCCAGGCTGACAGTGACTGAGGACGGATCCCACCCATCCACTTGCTTGACTTCTGGTTCACTCTGCGAGCAGCTCATGTCCCAGCCACTGGCCAGTTCCCACCTGGGAACATTTTACGCGTGTCCATACTTTTACCCTGGGACGTGCATTCGGTGCATGAGTGGATTTACAAACCAATATCCACCCATGTCTGCTGCAGAGGCTGGGAGGAGGGCACATGGCTAACCCCGCTTGCTTGGGGCACAGAAGGGACAGGGCAGCTCCTTGCCCCTGCGCACCCCTTGTGTCTGATGGGGCTGGACAGGCTCCAAAGGCACATTTGGAAACACCTCCCCCTCGGGATCACAGAGTGACACTGAGATGTTACCTTGTTCATTCACTAGGAAAGAGCAGCTGTGGCTAGACTACTCCCTGCAGACACCGATGGAAGCTGAACCTGATTACTGAGATGTTTCACCTGCCCAAAGCATGCACTCCAGCGCTAGGGCAGGGGAGGGACCCTCAGCTTCCCAGCTGTGATGGAGCATGAGGGGTATGAGCTGGCCACCTGAAGCTCCTTAAAAGCACTGATGCTTCAGCTTCTGCTGTTTGCTGGCTGAGGAGGCTCCTTGGGGGCAGCATGGGCTGCAGAGATCCTGCCCCCTAGTCCTCTCTTTGTAGGTGTTCTGCAGGTAGATGGGGTCCCTCTGTGCGCCAGCATGGTCACTCATGAGGAGGAAGAGGAAGGAGGCAAAGACTGAGTGAGTCCTCCTGATTGTTTCCCCGCTGTCAGCATGGGTATGTGCTGGCCCTGCTTGGCGGATGGTTTGCTCTTGCCCTCTCAGCCCCTGTGCTCGCTGCTCCTGGGCATGCACTACTGTGCCTTCTACCAACACTGCTCAGGGGCAAACAGTAAGCACGTAGGAGGTTTGCAGAGCGCATTTAACTGCTCCTCTATTTCCTAATATGATTTTAGCTGTCTGTCTCTGTGCCATTCTTGTTTCATCTGAAAATATAGGGCTAGCGGTTTGCACAGGTACATGTTGTTATACCCCCGCTGATTTGATTAGCCTGCACTGATTTAAGTTAATACAGGATTTTCCTTCTTTTTAAAAAAGAAAGAAAAAAAAAAGCCAGAATGGATTTATCATGCTATGCGAGGTGACATGCTCTGACACAGACCAGTGCTGGCGTTGGGTTGGATCAGAAGTGGAAAGGACTGACAGGTCCCTCTTCTTAAAGCTGGTTCTTGTGCCACTACCGTGGTGACACAGATGATCCTTGTGCTCTGTGCTTGTGTGCTATGTGCCCCCTGAATGCTAATGCATGATTTTCTGGGCCTGTAATTAGAAAATCCTGAGTTCTTCCAACATCTTCCAGCAGTCAAGCTAACAGCTAATTTGGAGAAACATGAAATCAGCTGCTGTATCACTGGGTCCTGGGGCAAGAGAGACACGTTCCTGGAGACAGCAATATACCACAGCCATAATGTTGCAAGGAAAAACAATAGCAATGTCCTCATGGATCAGGCAGAGCTCTTTCATGTGGTGAGGTCAGCACCAACCTCACCGCTCAATGGGAGATTACACATCAGTTACAAAGTGCCAAATACATGAAAATAAATGGGTGTTTTGCCCTGCCCAGCTCCTTGCACCCGGCGGGTCAGAGCTGGGCAGCCAGGAGGAGCTCCAGCCCGCTGGCTGGGGGCAAGGGGGGGGTGGGGGGGTGTCCCAGCACCTCCTCAGCAAGCTGAACCCTGACTGCAGACGTGACTTTTATGATTATTTTAAATGCTTTTCAGCTTCTCACTGTAGGCTTTGACACACAGGGGCCCTTGAGGCTCTCGCACGCTGCTTGGTTCAGCACAGATTGCTGGATTGGGCTGCGACCTGTATTTGCTGGGGTGGCCCCTGCTTGCACACAGAGCCTGTGCAAAGGATGCAGGATCACACCTGCTATCTTCATGGCGAAGAGGAGCATGAACTTGAGGCATACTAAGGACAGCTGAAAATAATTACTTTCTAACTGATCTGGTGGAGACTGGCCCTTAGAAGCCATTTGATTTGTGTGAATAAGTTTCCTAGGAATTATACTCAAATGTTGATGTGATGAACCATAATACTTCTTTCTACAGTTCTGTGGCCTTTATGTTGCTATGTTTTGAGCCAATTTTTACAGTTCCTATTGATATGCCAAGGAAAACTTCCTCAACAAACATAGTCCCTGCATCTGTGCAGTAGTTGGGTTTCAAAGTTAAACATCCCTGTTGCTTCACATTTTTTTTAGATGCCAGCAGTGATTAGACATTACTATGGGCTAATTGCTTGTACAATTTCAGTTTTTACCTTGCAGCTGCCTTGAAATTTACAGCTGCAACAACAGGAACAAACCCCCATGCTCTCGGAAAATACAAATTAGTCAAAAACAAAACAAAACTGGTTTTTCTTGTGTTTTGTTTGCAGATGTTTATCCCAAAATTGCAGAGCTACTTACACCCCCTCTGTCTGAACCTTCTAAACAGGCATTACCCTAGTCTGAGGCAACATATATTCAATGTCAGCCCAGAGCTCAGCAAAGGCACCTTCTCTGCTCAGAGAGAAATACTCACATTTATGATTAGTATTCTGGATCTCAGGGATTTTCTTTTAATGCAAGGGATGCTCAACTGTTTGGTTCAAGGATTTGTGCGATTTGTGTTTTTTCACGTCTCTGATAC
Organism: Gorsachius magnificus; assembly: GCA_034008185.1. Taxonomy (NCBI): domain Eukaryota; kingdom Metazoa; phylum Chordata; class Aves; order Pelecaniformes; family Ardeidae; genus Gorsachius; species Gorsachius magnificus. The sequence continues at coordinate 8,045,222 of CM067090.1, forward strand.
TGTTGTTCAAACCAGATTTATGCAAACGGGACTGTACTCCTGCTGTAATTACTGCATGTACACCGAGGAATCAGACAGGATTGCAAACACATCAGGGGGAGCAGCTGAATTTTAAAGCACATCATGCCGCAAGCGCTACTGCTCAGCTCCTGCCTGCGGCATGTAAACCAGGGTTTGGAAACCTTATGTGCAGGTTTTTTCATGAATAGCATGTGTGGTGTTCTAAAAAAAAAAAAAAAAAAAAAGGCAGCAGGCAGACACACACCCAGAATGATGCCTCTTTGGGGCAGCATTGATCAAGGGTTAATGCCTTTCTCCCCAAAATGAATTTCTGTATTAACCAAGCTGACTGTCCCTAGAACAGAGGTGCTGGACAGCAGGGTGTGTAACCTCCCTTTAACAGAGCAGCTGTAGCTGATGCTACACGCATGTCCAGCTTGCCCTGGCTTCAGACAGCTCTCCTGGCCCAGGCATTGCCACCCGAAAAGAGCAAGGAGTCACCCTGCTGCCTTCTGCAAATTTTGGCATGCTGTTATTAGATTCAGATGCTGGAACATGTGCTAATGCTGGAGAGCCTACATCATGCCTGTGGATGTTTGCTAATCCCAAATTTCAGAGCTTCCCTGGTCTTGCCAGAACATCAAAGCTTAGCGGAGCATTGCCGCGCAGATGAGGAAATTACAAAGGGGCAGTACATGGCAGGTAATGGATTAGGCTCTTTCAGAGGAATGAATGTTTGAATCAGGAAAATGATAGGTAATTATGAACAGTACGGGACTTGAGATGGTTCCAGGATTAATTTATATCTAGCTGCTTATTCTCTTGTCAGCATTTCCTCTGCCCCTTCTCCTCTATCCCCTATGGGCAGAAATGTGAGAGGCCAAGTGGCTCCCCGGGGGGAGGAGGACCTGGTGCCCCTCTTCTCCTTTTCCTCCCATTACGGGTCTGCCTTCAGGTGCTGCAGGGCTCAGACCCCGTGCTGACTCTGGAGGCTGTCTGCTCTGTCCTTAGCAACTCTGCATCTTGCCTGTTACAAAAACACATGGGAAATCCGTCCTTCTGTCCCCTTCTATGGAGAGAAATCCCCAAGCAGAGATCAGCAGGTGAGCTCAGACACACGCATGCTCCCGTGACTGCTAGTGAGTGCCCAAACAAAAGTAGGAATAAGTAACCAAATCTGAAGCCACCCTAGGAAACTCTGTTTTTAAAAGCATTTGTGTGAGTAATTGCAAGAAGATGTTTAAATAGCCTGGGCCAGTTTCAGTTCCTAATGCTAGGAATGGCCTTGAAACAAAATACTAAGCTGCTGTTTACTGGACATGGACAAAGTAAGCGCAGCCTGGCTAAGCTGGGAAGTGCATGGTTAGACAGCATAGGTTGGGGGGACTATGCCGCAGCCTTTCTCTCTCCGTGCATAACCAGAACCGATAATGTGCTAATTAAAAAGCTGCTTGAAGTGTTCATGTGTTGGTGGAAGCAGGGTGGGTCTGTAGCAAGGGCTCCCCTTGCCTCCTAGCTCAGCACGTGTGCCTGCCTGCTGGCTGGGACACACAGAGGGCAAGGGTAGCCACAAGCTGAAGGTCGTACTTGTAGTGCACAAATCCGCAAGGGCTATGAGGCCAGAGCAGTCTCTGTGCTGTGGGAATTAATGCACAATGGGATATCTTTTGCTGCATTTTCCACCTAGCACGGCTTCTCACAAAACCCACAGTAGCCCAACTTTTCTGCCCTCTTATCTCTACTTGTCCAGAGCCGCCTCTGCTCCCACTTCTCCAAAACCCCTCACCCCTTGTTGACTCTTAGAAATCAACAGGACCTCCAAAGCCATGTCATTGCCATGGAAAAAACTTCAGCAGAGATTCTTACGCCCCAGTCCTGAGATGTTCATCCTGTTTCCCCATGGGAATTACTCGGCTGTATAAAGACTTAGGATTTGCTGTGTAGTCCAGGTGCCTTTTGATTTGAGTTGCGGCTGGGTTAGTCACACTGGAGAGGAGGTAGCACATTTCATTGGCGCTGCTGGGAATAGACCACGGCCAGGAAATGAGAAAACGTGGCTGCCCCTCGCCTGCATTTTCATTGCCTTCCTCCCGCCACGCTCCAGTCGCTCCTAACACATCAGGAGGCCCTCAGTGGCCCTCAGAAAGCATTTGTGTACGTGCTGTGCTCTCTCTGGAGACTGGGCAATACCTTGCTACCATTATTAGCAAATAAATTTATTTCCTTAGTAAAAAATGGCAAGGCTTGTCCTGCAGTACTGGTGGCTCTAAAGCTTTGACCGGTAAGTCATTACATTATCTGCACCCCACAGCACCAGCGAGGCTGTTTATGGCTTTTCTTCCTCTCTCTCTTTTTGTCATGAGTAAGAAATAAAAAATTGTCCTTTCCCCTACTTACCTCATTAGGACTTTAATAACTGAAAGCACATTTTTGGCAATTAAAGTTGGCAGTCATCAGGGTTTCTTTTTTTTCCTAAAACAAGTCTGAACCTTTGCAGCAACTTCAACAAAAAAGAGGGTTTTTTCCCCCCCCCCTCTTTTTTTTTTTCTTTTTGGAAGCTTAAAAAAGGAAAGTCTGTGCCACTGTTGTGTAATGTTCCCTAGTGGAACAGCTAGCTTTCTATACAGTTAGCAAAATTAGGGAGTTTACAGTTTTTTCCAGCTGTTTTCTGTGATGCAACATAAACAGTAAGAGCGATAGCCTGCCTTGGAAATGCTCCGTGCAAGCCACACAATTGGATTCCAGCATGATAAGGTTAGGTTATGCTGTCTGCTGCTGCTTGTTGTTCTTCTCAAATTTCTGAGTCAGCAAAAGCAGCGAGGGGAAAACATGCAGATATCTTAACCATCACCCATTTTCATTCCTTCCCCATGCCAGGAGGAATGCAATAAAATTGATGTAGGGACACAGGGAGTTACTGAGGAAGTTTTTGTGGCTGCTAGGGGAGAAGCATTGGGCTTTGCACTGTGGAAAAAAACCCCACACTCATGGCATTTCCAGAAATAAAAACTTGCAGGATAAGGGAGCTTTCGTGCCTGTGTGTAAGGTGAGCTGCGCAAAGCAGGATCCCATCCAACAGCACAGTGATCACAAGTTGCTTGGATTGGCCCTTGCTCTGAAATGCTCAATGGATGGATGCAGCCATGATGCTCTGCCCATGTTCTGCCTAGACAACAGGCAGCTCTGGTCTCAGCTGAGGTTGTTTTTTATCCATCTGCATAAATCATTCCTTTCAGAAGGCACAAAGCATGTGATTCCCTCCCCATCTTGTGGAATTGGGTTGGACAGTGAGTTAGAAGCAGGTGTGGGGTGAGAGGAGTGGAAGGAGGCTGTGTACCACCGGGGTTGGTTTGATGCTGCTCTCCCTCTGGCCCAAGAGACATGCCAGGGTAAATCTCGAGTAGATCTGAGAGCTGGGGGTAGGAGTTGAGCTGGAGTAAGTACACTGGCATGGAGCCAAAATAGTGTCCTGAAATAGCGCCCAAATGGCACCAAAGCACCAGATTTAGGTGGTAAGCGTGTGGTTTGAATATCTGAGCTAATACTTGCTCTGACACTGAGACAGAGCTCTCCATGTGGGAGTGAGCTGGTGGAAAGCTCAATCAATCAAGTCCGGAAATGCTGCAATTGCACATGCCAACGAAGCATGAATGTAGCCAAGGACTTGAGCTGAAACATCCTCTGAAAATGGATAAACCCTTCTAGAGCTCAGAACCCACTTGAGAGCATCTTGCTGAGGGAAAAACAATCAGCAAACCAGGTCTATTTTTTTTTGTCCTAGGGCTGAGCTTTCTAAAACAACCACAGCCTTTTATGAAAGCCAAGGCAAAGCCAAGTACAGAGCCATGGATGCTCTGTACTGCTTCAGCTCCCATGGAAATCCACAACCCTGAGATGCCTTTACAGGTCTAGACAGCATGTACCTGCAGACACTGCAGCTGGAAAGGTACATTTCCTGCGAACACTATTATTTTATTGTTGAACTTCAAGTGGAAAATAAGCGAAAGAGGGCAATGCTGCTAGCATCTGATTCCACTTCTTGGTTACACTTTATCTTTCCATGATCTCCTCAACTGGTGAGGAATGACAGGGTCTGAGGCTGGTTTTGTGCCAAGGGAAATCATCTGAATCTGAACATAGCCTTCCGAAGGGACTTTTTGTGAATTACAAAGGGTTTTTTTCCCTCCGTTGACATGTAACAAGCCCTCTCCTGCCTCCCCCACGCCTGTCTCTTTCTATGGCTGCAACGTCTAGTCATGCCCTGCTCCACGGAGAAGCAGCCAGGCATGTCTGAAATGTTTATAGCTGTCGTTGCCAAGATACAGAAGGAGGCTCATCAGGTCCGTGTGCCAAGCTATTAGCTACTGAAAGCGTACCGAGTCAGGGGCTGCAAATGCGCAGACTGACAGGTCCCTTGCTAATGAGAGGACCGAAGGCAACGAGCAGTGTTTTCTTAGCAATTTTGAGTCATTTCTTTAGGCAGACTAAGCTAGAAGAAAAAATATTCTAGTATCAATGGTGTGTAGCCATGCAGCTGAGAACAGAGCAATAGCTCCAGTGCTTTAATCTAGTTGGGATACTGGCATTGATCGATGTTCTCAAGTGAACTGTGAAGAGGAGGATTCAGCAGTGATGTTCTTTGCAGTCTTTCCCTCTGGACTCTGCAATTCTTGTTGAATCAACAGCTTCAGGAAAAAGAAACTGATATGAAGAGATGGAAGAGAAACAGGCTTCCTGTGCCCAAAGATTTTCTAGATTTCAGAGATTTTTCTGTTCTGCATCAACACAAACTCAAGGCCTCCCAAAAGGTTTTGCAGAAAAAATATTGAAAGAGACCTATTCAGGAATAATAGAGCCCCCAAGGGCAAGGCCAGTTGCATGGGCTCTGGGAGGTGCAGCTTGCTCTGAGTCACAGTGCAGGCTCTTGAATTTGGTTGTCCCACGTTCCTGACGAGCCGCCCAAGAAGTAGGCAATTCCTTACTCTGCGATGAGTCTCTCTTGGCCTTTGCTGAGGAATATTGGCCAGGACCTGCAAAACCTTTCCTGATGAAAGTCTCATTAGCATCAATACATTCCCTCAAAGTCTTTCTATGAGCTGACATCTTGCAGTGTAGATGTTTTGCTGGCAGAGTCCCAGCCTCTTCTAAACACAATACTCTAACAGGCTTAGCGGCAGTATAAACACCAACTTTGATGAAAGGTGTTCAAACAAATATTCCAATATTGTCTTTCAGACTTTAATGGTGCTTTCATTATATCATCCTGTAAAGCAATACAGCAGTTTCCTGCTAGACTGCTCAAGCTTTCCATCACCCCTTAGCTACCAGCTGCAGTGCATTGAGGTTTGTAGCTAATTGAGAGATGCATCAGGACAGAAACTCTCAGATTGCTCTAATGCCCTTATTCACCTCGGCCTTGTATGCCCATACCATGCATGGTGCATCAGACAAATTAATTTAGCCTGGGAACCACTATACAGGGGAAACTCTTATCTGCACGTGTAGATAAGTTTCTTGGAGAAACTCCTGCAGCTCTTTCAGAAAGGCATAGCCATAGGTATTCTATCATTGAACCTTTTCAAATAAGATTGAAATAAACTCTGCTATAAACTATTGATTCCTGCAGCGTTATCAGAACAGTGTTGTTAACATGCTACTTCATTGCTGTTCGGCCCATAACTTCAAGCTTCTTAAAGTGTTTGTGCCTGCTAAATCCCTTGGCTTCTCTTTTTCAATATACAATTTTTAATGTTCATGGAAGGATTCATCTTGGGTTTTAACATGACCTTCAAGGCGCTATATTCAAAAAGCTAAATAGAAAAATCCCTGATGTATTTTTTCATTCTCTTGGGTTTTATTTTTTTTAAGATAAAACTATAACAGTCACAGTCCTAAAAACTAACAGTGACCAAGGTTGCATTACTTGTATCACCTTTGTATCAAAAAGAAACGTGTGCTACATTAAAAACTATATTGTTTAAAATTAAACTTAATGTTATTACGATGGAAAATAGAAAGGGAAGCATTATTGCAAATACAGGACACCAAGAGAAATCCCAAATACTGGAAATCTCCCATCTGATTGCTGCACAGGTTGATGATGGAATGATTAATACGGAGACAAAAGAAAGTGCAGGGAATTAGACTGGGGATGCAGAAAAAACCTTCAGGCTAAAAAGTTCCTAATAATTTTGAGCATATTCTTCAGGGACAATGTAAGAGAACCTGAGGATGGAAAACCTCACACAGTGATGCTTTGACTAGGCGTGGGCAGAGGAAATAAGAACTGCCAGTGCTAGGATATTCTTAGGAGCTGTTAAGGTTACCATCATCGGTGTGTGTCACCCTGGGACAGTGAGCAAGGGCCCTGCCCTACTGGGGACAATTGCAGACCTCTCCGTGGGTGAGAGCACGGTCCTGCCCCGGCAGAGCAAGTTTTGCCCATTGAAATGTTCCTTTTTCCTTTCTAAATCATTGTTTGTTAGTATCTCCTTCCTGCAGAGGCGCCTGGACTTAGCTGGCGAGGGCTGGGTTTCTAAGTTGATTCATTTATTAAGTAGAACTTGGGACCTCTTTGCTGTTCCTGTCATAAAGTCCTGCACAAACTGGTACCAACTCTCCTGCTAACCAAAAGTCTGATCTCTCCTTCCAGTGAGGAGCAGCTGAGCTTTGAGTCCGTTTGTTAGCTTTGGCAAGCTCAGTGATTTTTTTAATCTTCCAGTAAGTCTTTTTTTTTCCCTTTCCAAATGATTCTGGATCCTTTACTAGAAGGATGTTGTAAATCACTCCAGAAGCTGGGGGGAAGAAAGCTAAAACACTTGTCCAACTTCTCACCATGTATCTGAAATACCTCTTTTGCTCTGACCAATGTCAAAGATGTTTTCACAAATTGCACTCCATGTTTTTAGGAAATGGACATGAATTTAATAGCTTCCTTAAATATTGCTTTTTTACTCTCTGTAGCTGGTGCGCATGTTTCTCGACTGTCTATATGGTGTGGCAACTCGGAGTCAACTGTAACTGCATGGACACCTGTAGAAACTTGGCCTTGAATGTACTGATGGCCAATTGGCAAGCCTTCTCCAGTTTATGTGGGATTGAACCAACAGTAATCGCATTTCAGGAAAGGACTAGTAATTTCCCTTTTCAAGCCGAGTGCCAGATCCTGGCAGGACACAAAGCCTGTGCTGGAAGAAGAGCAAGGCTCAAACTTGTCTGTCAACTGGAGCTGCACCATGAGGCAGACACACAAAGCAAGATATTTCTGTTTCTCTAGTTCCTAGTGGGGGTCACATCTAAAATTTTGCAATATTCTTTGCTTAGAGCATGATAAGTCCCAGGCCCCATTTACTCCCCTTGCTCTGAAAGTAGAATGCAAGGGGCTGTAGCTCTGGCGGCAGCACTGGCACCCCAGGACCAAAGGCAGGATCACCCCTTCGTGCTGGCCTATGCCAGACTCCACGGGAAAGGTGGAGCTGGCACCATCTCGTGCCAGCAAGAGCAGATCAAGCCCCTTTGGCTGTAAAATGCTCTCCAGTGTCTGCTCTAGCTGCAGGTGGTGGTGACAAGCAGCTTGCTGGCTGTGCATTAAACCCAGCACCCCTCTTTGTGCTATTAAGTGTATTCTTCTGGGCTGAGTAAATTACCACTGGACATCTGTAAAACACATTTATGCGGCTAGAAGGTTTCTGTAGACAAAGATGGGTTAGCTCTAGCTACCCTCCCAGTTTAGCCCCAGGGTATGTTTCTGCTCTGGATCGTCTCCAGTGACGAACAGCATTCCGGCGTTAACAAAAGGCAAGAGAAGCATTTTTGGTCTGTGTTATCCATTAGTTGCTGGAAGCTTGTGCCAAACAAATTCTTATTGTTACAGTTGATTTGTGTGTAGATATCAATGGATATACCTCTGAGAGCAAGGGAATTCTGTACGTAGGAACCAGTCTCCAATGGTTCACGTTTTTATGGCTTTCCATGCACTGTGCTGGGTATTGCACATTATTAATATGTATAGCTATCTGCTTGCTAAAACCCGAGGGGATACATTTGCTTTCCCTCATTCCTCAGACTTGCAAAAGTGCATTCATATGTTCCAGTTTTTGCACAGTTACTGTCTTTATTGACTTCGTTGGACCATTCACAACATTGTGTTAGGCATATATGTTGTTTGGAAGGATCAGAACCTTATTCTGACCTTTTCAAAAAGGAAGAAAAAGCTGTCGTAACTTCAGGACAGATGTAATCCTTGTGTTCTGTGTCCCTACAGTACCTAGTTGTGGATTCCTCAGTCACAAATCCTGTACCTGTGTACTGCAATTATTTAAGGAGCAAGTATAAAATAGCTGTATACAAAGGCAATAGAGCACCCAGGGACACGCTCTACCCGCCCGCACAAAGATATAGGTTAAGAGCTCCTTTAGACGCGTGACACTGCACAGGAGACATGCATCGTTGTTACACCGAAAAATTTGATAAAAGTTAACAAATTTCACGAGTTCCTCATGGCGCAAGTAATTTTTCTCATTTTTTAAAGATAATTGAAAGAAAATAAAGCACCAAAACCTTTTCTATTGACAAGGGCCTCTTAAAACTGGGAATCAAAATTCCCTTCTAGCAACAGCTAATACTTGGCAAACAGACGCCTCCTGAGCCTATTTGCTGGAATTATTTAAGCCTTGCTCTCAGTCTGTATGTGAAGTATATTGCTAACATAGCACTCATCTAATTTAAAGCTGGGAGTGAAGCCATTGTGTATAGTAGAAGGTATGAGTGGGGGAAATCCAAAGATATTATTTTCCAGGCCGTATTTGTTTTTAAAACCGAGACATGCTGCAATCTGGTTATTCCAAAGGGGGACAGGAAAAGGGAAATTTCTCAAGAAGTATTTTTATGAACCATGAACATAAATCACCTCCTTCAGAGCTGAGTTAGCAGTAGTCAAAGAAGCCATAATTCCTGAGTAGGGAAGGAACGTGGTATAACCCCTGTTCTGCATGCCGGCCGTGCGCTGCACCCGCAGAGCGTTTGTTTAAAAGCTTAGTTCCTCCAATACCTAGGGGATTCCTGGTGAAAGGGGGCACTAATGACATCTGAAGTTACTAACGTGCTATTAAAAGCAAGCCTGCTGTTTAAAGTTGGCAGTGCATGAATCTTTTTGTGATTAGAGGAAGAAGAGCAACAGATAACAAGATAAAGATATCTCCCAGAGCCGACTCACTATATTTGCAGAGCACAAAGAAGAAACGGGGAACTGCCCTGCTACCAGCAACCCTCACTTCATCTGTCCTCTAACATTTCAATTGCTCTGGGTCATGCCCATGCTTCACACGTGCTCTTTAACCACTAAAGGGCCAAGCAGAAGCTGTGCTCGCTTCTGGCCATCCGACTGGGTTTGGATTTGATGCCCAGAGGAGCCAAATGCAAACAGCCCTCTGAGGGCAGCTTCCAGAGACATCCTAGACTGCAAGTGTCGTTTGCTGTGATGCTGCAAAGCTCCAGGGAGGGGCTGAGCAGGGCCTTTGGGAGGGGAGAGCATCACTGCATGAGGGTCCATGCCTCTCCTAGTCTATGTTACTGCTGTGGGACAGCCTTTTGATGGATGCATTATCTTTTACAACTGGGCAAAGAGGCCCATCTCCTGCGGAGGGATTTCATCTGCCATCCAATGCCTTCCTGCTGGCTAAGCTCAGTCAAAAGGCACTGTGGGATTAACCCATGGAGGCCTAATTCTGTTCAGACGTTTGGGTGACTTTGGTCAGGATGGGCTTTGCAGATTTTAGGCATAAGCAAGCACAAGATTATGTCTTTGATTTTGCTCTTTGGTGTCCACAGCTGAAAAAAGGGTTCTAAAGTGCCAAAAAAATCAGTGCAAAAATAGAGAACAGAAATGTGTAACTCATCTAAGGTACTAGACAGTGACAGACTATATAAAATATTATTGTTCAACAAACACTGTCTCTAATAAACTCCATTTACTAGTGTTAGCAGCTTGGCAACTTGGAAACCCCAAACTTCAGTTAAGTAAGGAAACAAAAAGCAGAGCCATATGATGATACCCATAAACTACGCAGCTGGTTTCTGTTTTAAAAGATATTCTACTTTCCATATTAAATAAAGCTGCTTAGAGTGCAAAAAAACCCATATGGCTTTCTGGAAAATGAGAACCAAGTTCCAAAATAAAAAATCCCTGGCCATGTACAGCCATTAAAAATAAAAGTGTGCTTTTTCCCTACCTAGCTACTGTAACACTAGAGATGAACCCACCTCGGTGGAGCAAGGAGCGGGGGAGCTTTCTGCTTCTGTTCCCAGGGGACACTTGGACCTTGGAAGATGCTGCAGTGGGAGCCGTGGTGCTCAGTATCCCCATGATATGTGTGTAAGGCCAGGCCCCGCATCTCTACCTGCTGTGGGTTTCAGTAGGAATGTAAAGACTTCAGGGTTTTGCATGAAAAATCTTTAATCCTTTACAACAAGCTGACCTTCTCTACCACCCTTATTGGTGCAGTTTGACTTAATATACTAATTTCTGGTTATACCCTAAGATTTCTGATTAAAGATGATTTACAGAGCCATAAAAATATTGCTGTACTTTATAAATCTTGTATATAGTTGTGACATGAAAATATATGAAATATTGCTATATTTGTTTGAAAATATTTAAAACATCCCCTAATTAAACCTTCAGCTCAGCTACTGATGGCAGTAAAAGAGACGGCTGCTAATTTTGCCTTTGGTTTGGCCAGTCTCGCTTGTCTGCTTTTTGATAATTCTGTTAACATGCAAAGTCCTAGAAAGCTCCCAGTTCTCTGTATTGCGGTCAGTAGACCAGACAACCTCTGACAAAACAAAATTGTGGCATTGGCCTATCACTGTTGCCAGTAGTTGGTTCTGCTTGTGCGTACTGTTTATGTGTACCTATGGCCAGGTAAAAGTAGCTTAAGTCCTCTTAGCATGACTTTTATATTTATTTATAAGTGTATTTATAACTCTGCCACATGCTGGCAGAGTTCTCCTTCTGCTGTGTTGGTTTCTGTACGGATACAAGTCGCAGACCCAGGGACACGCTTACGGGGCGGTATTCTGGTGTCGTGGACTGCTGAGATAGGCTGGAGAGGTCAGATGGAAATATTTGCCTAATCCACAGATGTCTCATTCATCTCTGGAGGCTGGAAGAGGCACTTGCAAAATTCACATCCAAGTTTAGTTTGGCTTTTGAACATTTCTAATGCTTCTGTGCTGTTTTCATCTGAAATTTCAGGTTTGAAGTCACCTTTCCTGATGGTATCAGGATTCACAAAGGTCCTGTGATGTGGTAGCCCCCAGACATTGCTCTTCTGGTGGGGAATTTGTCTATAAACAGCTGTTCTCGTGGAATCTGTCAGCAGTTTTAAAAACATCCAAATGATGCTTTACTGAGGGTTTTATAAAATAATTTTGAACGTAGAGCATAATTTTCTTCTATCATATGCTGTCATAAGCAGCCTTTGAAGAATAACAAAACAACGTAAGCAGCAGCACTTAAATTTGGGAAGGAGTTTTGGCAGACTGAATAGCTTTAGGAAGCAAATCTTTCCAGAGGCCAGGATGTAAGTAATAACACATTTATACACATGTGGATTAATATGGCAGAGATAAAAAAAAAATAGAGAAAGTTGTTGACATTGCCCATCAGAGTAGGAGACCATCAGTGAACTGGTGCTCCTTCTATGCAACTCTGTGCACTGCTTCGGACAGCACAGCTCTCCAAAGCCTTTGCAGAACTATAGGATCATTTACCTTGTGCTTACAAACTATGGGGGGGCAACAAATCCGCAGGGAAGGCGGTGGGGATACCATGGCTGCAGGATGCCTGTGGATGGCCTGGCTGGGTGCTGAACAGTGGTTGAAGCAAGTCTGTAGATGGTTTCCTTCGTGAAAGGCTGGTTTAGGTTAGCAGTCCTGGAGCCCTCCGTGCACAGTACGTGGGCTGCGGTGGCAGCCGTCAGCACGTCCCCCGCTAAAGAGAGAAGTGCAATTGTCGAAACACAAAGCAGCATCTGGAGGGCTGGAAAGTGGAAAAGGCAGGATGGGGAGGAAAGAGGAGCAGCCTGGAGGGGTTCAGCCTCCCCAAGACAGCTGGATAAAAAGCCTCATACAAACTTTGTAGTAAGAGGCAAGTCTGCATTCAGAACTGGCAAGGGAGTTGGGGGAGATAAAGATGAAACCTCTTCTTTCTGTCTCATAGTGAGGAGATAAGGACAAGGTGAGCAAGCTGCTATTTTCAGGAGGAGAGCCCCATTTTCTGGATCTGCTGCCCAGGGGTGACACGAGCACATCAATCTCAAAGAGGAGGTGAGTGATGTTTTCAGCTGCAGTGAAGAAGAAACGAGGAGGGATTCACTGGAGCGTGCAGGACTAGAACTGTAAGTCTGGAGACAGAAAATCTTGCTAATTACAGGTCAGGTTATTTATGAAGTGTGGGGCTCCAGCTTGCAGGAGCCAGTGGTGAGACAAGCAGCTCTAACCCTTGAGAAATGCCTCCTGAGAGCCAGCAGCCTGGGAGATAAGCAGAGAGAGATTTCAAGAAAGGAAGAACTTGAGTCAGACAGAGGAAGCAAAAGGCAAACAGAAGCTGTCTGGAGGTGTGAGCATCCTAGGTCACGGTGTGTCCTGTGGAGAGACCGTGGAAAAATGGTCCATCTCTGAGCTATGGTGCAAAGGGTGGGGAGAGGAGCTTTGCCTTGTCCCAGAGCTTCAGTGACTTCAAGAACTAAAAGAAATAGCAGCAGAAGAAAAAATTAGTGCAAAGGAAGAGGCTGGCCATGCAAATTTGTCAGATCCAGATTCAATAAATCCATGAGGCGGGAGAGGACTGCCAACCATTCGGCTGTGTTCTCACTTACGTTATTGAATCAACAACTGCTTCCCTGCCAGCTGCGCTGTCATCTGATAAGCAGAAAAAATCAGGCTGCAGAAATATAATAAACCCATTCTGAGGGCAGTGGTGAAACGCAGGCTGGTGATAAGAAACCTCCAGAACAAGCCATGTTACCACTTGGGCTTTATGGGGGCTGCTGGCCCAGAGGAGTGCCACCTCCAGCAGCACAGGAGGAGGCATGGACCTGGCTGCCACGCAACACTGCCATACACTCAGCTTAAGCACAGGACGACGGGCCCTCTGCATCCGATCCAGGGCACAAGGCTTTGCTAGGCCTTATTCTGCAGAGGTGGATAGATTCAGGGAGAATTTTGTTTAGTCTTGATGGAGCCATTAAATAATGAACTGGCAAACCTTCAAAGAAGAAGCATTAATGCACCCATAAATACCAACATAGGCTGGATCAGCAGCCACATAAAGGAAAGAAAAAACCTCCAGGAAAAGTAAAGAATGGCTTATCTAAGTGAGGAACCACTTAGCCAAACACTGAAAAGAAGTTTCTCACCACTATCAGTGCTTCAGGCCAGGCCAGCTCATGTACCCGGAGCAAAGCATCCCATGGCTGGGAGATCAAGAGCAGCTGCTGGACCCCTGAGCCAGACAGGAGCAGCATCGCCAGCCAGTTTGAGAGAGCTGGCTTTCCAAAAGATGAGCGGGGAAAAGCTGTGCCCAAACCCCTGAATATAAATTTTCCGCAGATTCAGAACCCTCCTTCGGCTTCTTGCTGTAATTCTTGGGACGGATGGTATAAATCAGCCTCAAATGAAGAGAGGCTGAAAGATACATAAAATATCATAGGGTATTAAGCCAATAACAAATCAAAATGGATCAAAGCAGGGAGCTGCTGTGTGTAGCACAGACTACTGCACTGACAATTCAGAGATTAATTCTGCTCTGATTCAGTCATGTCTTTGCCCTCACCCTGGCCACCTCTGTGTCTCCCGGCCTCCCTCTGGGATCCAGGTCTCTCCCACAGGTGCATTGAAGGTGCTGACACATCCCATGTATTCTCCTCGGCCAGGTTGCTTCAACAGCCGCTCAAGAAGAGCCTGCCATTTCTGAGGAATCTGAAATGCATCTCTTCAGGCCTCTCAGTTCCTGCCTGCTTAAGATTGAATCATGACATTTACATTCAACAGCCCCTTTTTCTCTCACGCTGCCTCCAAATGCAGCTGGAGGAAAATGAAGTTCTGCATCTGCCTGCCAACAGGTAAGCAACAGCTTTTATCCCCAGTGTGATGGTACAACCTGTCTCAGATGTTACCCCATCCAAAAAATCAATGTATTTATGGAGGAGACCTACAAAAGCACGGCATGGGCTACAGCTTCATTTCAAGTGAGAAAAGTTATAGATATGGCTTACTCTTTTTTAGGAAGAATGCATATGTGTTCCCTGAGAAAGTAAGAACCTGACTGGAAAGGAAATGGGAACATCCCAGGGTTCAGACAGGAGTGAACCCAACCCCTTTGCATATCTGAAAGTGCCTATACAAACCCACCAGAGGCTTCACTTCTCTCCTGAACTGCTTTTGAGTATGAAAGTGGACATTGTCTTCGGACCTCCCAAGTTCATGAGTTTCCCTCAGCCCAGGGAAAGTGGTGATATATTTTGAGACACAGCTTATTTGAAGAAGGCCTAGAGATCACGAGGCTTGGAAACAGCACTTGGTCAAGCCCCGGCAGAGACTGCCAAATGTGGCATCACCCCATGAAACAGCACAGCCAGGCACCAGGGGGTCAGATAGGCAACGAAGAGTTTGGGGAGGGGGAAAAGGAGGCGAGTGATGAAGGTACAGGCCCGGGAGGAAGGAAAGGAGCAGCCTGAACTGAGAGGCTTCAGTGTATAGGGGGTAACAGGAGAGCTTTGGGAGAGCTCAACATATTGGAAGCGTTTTTGCATGTCTGATCCAGACTGAGTGACCCTATAAGCAGTTGGCATCTTTAGTAGGATCCAGTGGTAATGTCATTTAAAGAGAAAAGAGCTGCAGCCAAGTTTCAGAAGCGTGGGTTCCCAGAGTGCTTACACCTGCAGTCTGCTATATTACAGTCACTGTAAGCACATAAGCAGATTAAATGCAGACCTTAGGTGTACTCTTGGCTCGTGCACTTCCAGGCGAATGGTCGGCACTTCTTTAAAGACATTGCAATGTGTTGTAAATATATAGCCTTGCTTTCATCATGCCTTCAACCACATCTTTTTCATAAAGGGTTTATTTCACTACTTGACTGACATCTAACCCAATCCTTGTGGCGGAGGGAGTACAAGTTGTAGCTGAATGTACCGATCCTAATGACCTTGCTCCATTACCCCTCATTTGCACAGCCCTTCCTGACACAGCTGTAATGTTACCAGGCTGGGACCTCACATCTCAGTTTTCACTGTGAGTGTGCCAGGATGGCTTTCCAGTACTGTGCTTTAATCATTTTGCATCCTTTAGCATTAGTGGAAACATGGCTCTAAAACCCTGGCCCAGTGTACATCATGATTACAGTACCACCTTAAAGTGGTGGTACCTTAAAGTACCGTTCTGCTCAAGTAGGTATGTTCTGAACTGGGACAAATGTTGGATATCTCACTTCTGGGAAGGAGATCTGAGCATCTGAGTTGTACCAGATACTGTTCATCCTTTGTATCCTTGCTTACTTATTCTGTTTGCTCTCTCCAGCGTGCATTCCCTGCATGCATTCCCTGCTGCCTTAACACTACGATGCTAGCTAAAATTGTCTCATCATTTGTCTATTGAATTAAAAGATCATCAGGGCATTAAAATGTTATTTAGTAGCTGCTATTTACACAGATTGGTCATTAAAGATTCCAAGCTCCATTTAGCTCAGAGCTTACAAAGCAACTCATTAAGCTAAGACTGCAAGGCCCCCCATTCAGCAAAGCCACTAGCACGTGCTTACATCCCATTAAATTCAGGGAGTTTTCGGCCCATCATTTTGACTTTTGCCATTTTGTTCATTGGGAATTGCAGCTGTTTCTAGTGGTTATTTTAAATTATATGTTTTCTGATGCCACAAATAACCCTGAAAATATCATCAAAGTCAGAGTGTTGAAGGCCATTTTAGAAAACAGTGTCCATCCAGCTGTACCGTGAACAAGCCAGTATTTACATGCACAAGCTTTACACATGCAAGCGAAGCTCACGGTGTGGGCTGTGCGTTGCCATTTGAGAGGAGGCAGCAAAAAGGCAATGACTGGGATACACCTTGACCACTGTTGACTCAAGTGTTACCTTTCTGCAAGGTTGAAAAAATGAAACCAAGTCACAGAACACCTGCATCACTCATTATGTTATTCAATAGAGCTTTTTGTGTTGGCTGCTTTGTTTCTCTGTCTCCATTGATGCTATCGTAGATTAATTGGCACCACTGCAAATGTTCACAGCTGTCTACAAGATGTTGGTGAGTGCATCATGTCAGTCAAGCATGCTATCACCAAGGAGATGAATTTATTTCATTCTTCAGGAAGACAGTTCTGTAATATGACCTAATAAAACAAAATCTTTCAGCAAGTGTTGGGAGAATATCCATCAGTCTTCGGGTTAAACCAAAAAAGCTAAGCTTGTGCTGATACTTTATTATTTTAACAGTTATGCACTGAAATGTTAATAAAGTGGTCACAAGACAACTTTTATTACATAATATAAGCAAGATGCCTATTAAACTTGGGATGTATAGAGCTTCTTACCCACATGTCCCTAATCTGGCCAAAAAGGGGGTGAGTTTATACAAGTATGCATATGTACACAAGTATGTTTTCTAAGAATTATAAAATAGCATTATGTCTGGGAGGTAAGGTGATTATTATTCTCTGAGTCACTTAAACATTTCAGCCCAAGTGGCTCCCATGTGCGCTCGAGTTCACAGCTGTGCTTTTGTACCTTGCAGAATATGCACAGGCTGAAGCAGTTGTTTACAGTCACTCTGGGTTCAGACCTTTTGTATGCAGATTTATATTTTTTATATATATATATATATATATATACACACATAGGCTGACTCAGTAAGCCTACAGCTCAAACTGGCACTTCCCCTGCTGGTGCAAAAGAAGTCCTGTCTTTTTAGGTCATGCTTGCAGGTGTGCTGAGGCAGGCGGCGATGGGGAGGGTGTAGCATGGCCAACAGGCAGTAGGCAATGCTGCCCACCTGGAACCCCTCAATGGCCATTTGCAAACCAGCACTAACGGAGCAAGTGGGATCTTTTCAGATTGAAAGGAAGATCAAGGTGCTTCCACTCTGTGATTAACATGAGTCCAGCTGTTTCCTCCGAGAGGAAAGGTTAAGGAAAGGAGCTGATGCGTATGCTGGCTCCTTTTGGTTGGAAGGTGACCTGCGGTATATGAGGCTGGGGTGAAAGAGGGGCTCTTGTGTTCCTAAGAGAAACCTCGGTATCTAGGCTACCTTGTACCCTTTCTTGCACAAAGACAGAAGATCCACATATGCGCATTCATCCCAGGTAATGAATTTGTCTATGTTTTTTAACCTAAAATGTTGATGGAATTGGAAAACTCTGCCATATTTGGTTCTTCTAAGGCATCTTTGCAGAAAGTCTTAGGTTATACTTCCTGAAAAAGTGTGTTTCTGTTTTTTGGGGTTTTTTTTGTTATAGGCTTTTCATAACAAAAGCAGTATAATATATCCTGTTTAATGTTATATTGACTTACCGTAACATACTGCCTGTTAAGTGTAGCTAGAATGGAGTCATTACACTCTCTATCAAGTTTCAGAATGTAGTAACCTTCAATTATGTCCACAGAGACTTGTTTTCCGAATGACAGAATAATTTATCTAAGAACGCTAACCAGATTCATTTTGATTTAGTTCTACAATCAAAAAGAACTAAGCTATACAGAGCAAAAGCATTTGACCGGCTATGAAATTTTCACTTTTTAAAGTCCAGCCAAAATGCCTTTACAATGCTTGTTCTATGAGACCCCTGCTTAAAAGCATGCCACAAGCTTATTATCATAGTATTTCTCTTGAATGATGAGCGTTACTTGAAATGACAGTGCATCAATGTCAAGTGCTGGTATGCTCTCAGCGTTTCTAAGTTTCTTGAAAATAAACTAATAGAAAACCTAGGCAGCGTGTGTGTGTTGGGGAAGTACAAATGGGGAAAAGGAAATTGGCTCATCAGAACCATTTCACTTTATTTTTTAATGCAAGTCTGAAGAATGTCTGCTGCAAAATAGTGGTTTCCTGAATCCCATAAATCTTTCTGCTTTGGCAGCCTGTCTTATTTGTTCCTAGCTTTGAATTATTCATTAAAAAATATGTGCTTTTAATAACATTCAGTTGTGACTTCCAGCTTTCATGAGAGAGAGGTGTGCAGTTGTGTTGGTAGCCTGTGCTGAGCAGAGATGTATATGTGTATAGCTTTTGTAGCAGCCATGATTCACACCCCCAGAACTGTTTCATAGCCCTCCTCAGCAAGCTTGTGATGATGTACTGTGTTATTGGAAGCAAGAGTGCAATGGAGATGGGGAAAGAAGATTTGTGGGGCAGTTTGAAGTGGTGGACTTCAAACTAAGTTAGATGATCTGGAAATATGCCCTTCTCATTAAAGCTGTGACGGCTGCAAAAGCAGCTGAATTTCCACACCTTGTGTGGATTTCTTTGTGCTTTGCACAGAAAAGCACCGCAGGGAGAGGTTTTGATGCTGCCACTAAAGAAGCAGCAGAGCTTGCACTGCAAAAGACGGGACACAAAAGGCCCTTGGAAATGGGGACTCATCTTTAAGGAGAGCAGGGCTGTGCTCGTACCACAGCGGGTAGCGCAATTGTCCCACGAGTGGGTGAAGCTGGTTCAAGGCTTTTCAGTAGTTCAGGTATCGCACAGTTCCTTGGTCCTAAGGAAGAAGTCATTAGCCTGTCTCCTTGGGCTCTCCTCTCCTGCAATTACTGGGGTGGCAACGGTGTGGGGCGGGGGGAGCCCTTTCCTGCTCTTTTGAAGTGATGGCTTCTTCCTATAGATAGGCAAGCAGGTGAAAGCCTGGCTTGCCAAGGCTGTGGCATCAGCAAAGCAGGCAGGCGTGTCCCATCCCCTCTTCCCTGGGCTGCTCGTCTGCTCCTGCAGCCACCTTCTCTGCCTAGGCAGCAGACTGGCCCTTCCTCTGCTCCAAGAGGCACGTAAAGCTGGGAGTAAGCTAACGTCTAGCACCTTTTGCACGCATCGTTCTTATTTTTAGTAGACTGCCCTTTGTTCATGCACGTCCATCCTTTTAAGCTCTCTTGAGAGTGCACAAACAAGGAAGGAGCAGTCTACTGTCTTACTCTTCAATGTGTGAAAAGTGCTGGAATTTAATTGCACTTTATGGAATATAAATTTCAGTCAGGAGCATGCTTTGGTGTAATGGTTAAGGCAAAGAGCTCAGTAGGAGTCAAGGAGAAGTTAACAATTAACAAAACCAAGTAAAGACCCTTGAATATTCCAAATTTGGGCTATAAACTAATTACTGAACATATGAGATCAGAAAAAAATTATTGATTAGGAGTTTTATAATTTACACAGTAATGCCAGGGACGATATTTGTCTGGAGTGGGCATTAATCTCCTGGCAGAGCAATGCTCTTGCTCCTTGTCTTCTGCAGTAGCAAGAAAATTGATCAAATGGCTTAATACACACTAGAACATCCATATTCTGAGTTCAGTCATTTGTATTGATATCACATGTAATTATTGCTTATGGTATTGATTTCTTTAAAGGTCTTTCAGCCAGAGTTAACAGCCCTCTCATATTGACCTACTTATAAACTTTGTTTTAGACGCTCAGTTGCCATGCAGCAGCTAGTGTGCCATCTGAAAATCTAGCTTCTTTCTTCACAGACCCTGTAGATTAATGGCAGGAAGGTCCCTAATTCTCAATTACATTAGCACTCCTTCTTGCAGTTTAAAGAGAAAGAGGTGAGGAAGGCAGGGAACTTGGTGTTCTCAGCCTGGCTTCTTTTATAGTTGAAAGCAGGGAAGTTTGAGTCCCCACCCCTGTGGGACTTCATTAATACTTCTCCCAGGTGAACTTAGCCCCTCACAAAAGGGTTCTTTGTATTTTGTCTTTAACCAGCTCTTTGTTTGGGCAGATATCCAGTCCAGTAAGAAAAAAAAGTCAATATTCTCTGTTGAATCAGTGGCTTTTTCCTGCTCTAAGTTTCAAAAGAGAGTTTTGGAGACAATATGGTTATAATTGGATGTAGAAATAAATGTGTGTGTGTATATAGGTACGTGAGGAAGAAGTACAGAATTTACATTGAAAACCATAAATTTCTCTCAAAGACAAAAACCTAGAAGTTAGGGGTATTGATTCATTTTAAAAAGTAAAAATAAAAGCAAGCCACAAATGCTTTGCCCAAATGGATATGGGTCTTATGCAGCTGAGCAATTGTAATTCTTATTTATAGTACCCGGTAAGATGAAAATAGCCAGAAGTTGCTCTTAAACCCCCTGACCTGATACCAACATATTTGCTGTGTGTATGTGGCTATGGACGAAGGGAGAAGCGCAGCAGTCTCTTAATCTAGGCACGCTTTCCAGGGGGTAGATGTTAACGGTGCCTTTGGGAGCATCTGTACCCGTGCGCTGCGGCTGGCAGGATTCACACCGCTTGTTCCGTGGGCTGGACCGAGGCCACTGGCAGCAGCTCTGCATTTGCTCCGCATGCGGCAGAAGTTTTCCTGCTCCTCTGAACCACTGTGCATGGGTCTTGTGTTAAACCTTTAAAGTGGCTCAATTCTGTTCATTTTTCTTCTGGCCCCTCTACCGATAATTGACATCTCAAAGAGCCTTGTACTGGTAATAACCTTTGGAGAGAGGCTGGAAACAGGCAGCTTTAATCTGAGCTTCTTATTGGGCTTGCAAGAATACAGATCCTGTGCCACGTAGATCTCACTGGTACCACCATGTCTCCCATCAACCATATCTGAGCATCTGTGGCTTTCATGTAGTTATTCTCCTAATCCAGAAGGTAAAGAAATACTATTGTCCTCATTCTAACAATGTGGTATTAAAGCAGTGGGAGTCGCATCCCAATTCATCAAAATATTTCAGTGCCTAATTAAGGATGGGACAATGAATACAGCAGTTCAAATCTGAGACTAGTGTCCTACCTGCCAGACCTGATTACTTTCTCTAAAACAGTTCATAAGTGATTGTCTTATCCTGTAGGTGTTGCAGTCAGGTTCCTCTTCCTTAATGAAGACATTTATCTAAATAAATTTGCTTCCCCTGGTAAACTTGTTATCTGTAGTTATGAAAGTGGAAGGAGGAATAAGAAAAGCACTATTGCTAGGCTAGCTTTCATTTCTGAGTTTGAATAGACTGTCTTCCCTAGAAAGACCCCCTACGCCTGAGCATGTGATAATTTTTTTAATATTTTTTTTTCCCCCTCCTCCCACGAGGGGAACATGCAAAAACCTTGTAATAGGGTAGACAACCGTCACGCTTTGTTATGCTAATCTGGCACCGGACTGACACCCATCTAGTGGCATCTTTTTCTAAAGACCGTGAAGAGGAGGAGGAAAAATTAATTTTAAAAAAAAAAGACTCAAACAACTTGCACTTACTTCATCTCACCAGAATGTAAACTAAAGTGAATCTTTGATGTTACACACACAGATGTTGTAGTTGACATATCTGATGGCAAGCACCAAGCGAGAAGCGGCAGAACGGCAGGAAGTTGAGTAGACCACAAACATCCAACGCTACGGGGATGGCCCAGAGTGGCAACCTACACAAACACAACGCTCTGACTCCCCTCTTAATTAAAGCAGTGCTCTCCAAGAGGTGATAGGAAATTGGTGCTGTACTTGGACTCTGATTTTTAGCTGGTGTTATTGATGCTAAAATAAAATTTGGGGCCAGGCACCCACCCAGAGAAAGATGCATTTATTGCAGTCTGCCTGCATGCAATAAGCTGTGATATCCGGGTGCTCTTTAAAGAGTTACAGATTTTTGGATAAGCAAAGAGCTAACATATGTCAGTTGTTTGCCCATGAAGTTAACCATTATTTTATTAGCTAGACAGATACTCCTATTTCACAATTTATTATGCTTTTTGTTCCTGGAGTATCTGTGAGCAGGGAGGATGTCTTCCTCTTGTCATACAAAAAAACTTTTCGAAAATTATTTTAAAGGATCCTTGGACTTTAATCACAGACTCTTGACTCCATGTTTCATGTTCAGTATTAACATGGAGTTTACATCAACAATTCTCATCAGTCACATTAATAATTCAATTCTGGGATTTGAATGTGCAGTGTTATGGAAGAGTCAGATGTCCTGTAAAGGGGTCGAAGAAGGAAACTATACGTGGAGATTTAGGGGATAGTGTTGCGTGCAGAAGAGGAATTGTGAATGTCTGTATTGAATAAAATGCACCAACACACCCCCCCCCCCCAAGCCATTTCTTTATGGGCCAGCAGCGCTTTTCTCTTGCTGCAAACTGACTGCATGTGTTTGCACAGTCCTCTCGTGAAAATGTGTGATCCACCTTCATGTTGTTCATTTAATTCTCCTTTTGAATCCTGAGTGGGAGCAGTATCTTGTACCATGTTAGCGGCAGTGCTCCATCCACTGAATGACTTCTGAGAGCAATGCTGGAGCTTACAAGTTTAAAATTCTTACTGCAAGCACTCATGCAGCAAACTCCAGTGGAAATGTCTGGCTGGAACAAACTCATTTCAAATGCAATCATAGTGTTCACGGGTGACTTTTATTTTTCTCATTACTCTCTTTCCATTGCCTCTGCGCTTCCTTAGGTACTGCCGTGACAAGATGCTAGCATGCTGCATAATGAAAATCTGGTGTTAAACTAATGCAAGAATAAGTTGTTATACATAATGGATGTAGCTGGATTCTATTGAGTGCATCCTGACAGTGCTGCCATTGTCCTCAATACACTCCTTTAGCTTTTGATGTTTTGATGTTGACAGTGGATTGTTCTAATTTCTCCAGGCTTGATAGTTTAAATTAAAAGTTCGAGATGGTAGGAGAATGCCCAGTGTATTTGGACCCAAATATTACAAAAATGTGCATAAAAAGATGTGTGCAATCTGTCAAGAAATGTAGCACAATAGCTGTTAAATGTTACCAATTTATCATTAATATTAGTATCGCTGTGGGGGGGAGTATGTTTCATATCTGTACTGCTGGGAGTGTTCCCAGTGGGGAGTTGGAGGGGACATGCTTGGGACAATGTGCTGTTTCTAATCAGCTATACAAATGTTGGCGAATGGCAGCAGATTTATCATCTGAAATTATTCCCTCCAAGTAGGTTTTTTTTTATTGTAATACCAGGAAACTAGTCTTTTTTTTCCTTTTTCTTAAGTGCTTTATTGAAATCATCTGGATATACTCTACCTAATAAAACGGTAGTCTACGGCTGCTGGACTTCCTGTGAGAAAGAAGAATTAATCAGATATGCACAGACACTATAAAGGGGAATGGAAGTTGTATCAGTTGCTGTAATATAATGGAAAATATGTTGGATCCAGGTGTCAGTGGGTGTAAGATGGTTTAAGCACAGGGCTGGTCGCTGGAGCCATATCCACTTTCCCCAGCTGAAGATGGCGTGTTTGTGTTACAGTTGCTCATATACTCGAGACAAACCAAGCAGGAACACTGGTACAAATGTTTCAGGATTTATTTTATTTCCCTTGCAGTCAGCAAAAGCAATGTTTGGAAGCCGTTCTGGGTGGAAATCCTTCCAAGTGAGAGGCTTGAATGCAAGCAGCCTATTGTCTGCTGCTTACCCAGAGCCTCTTGCAAAGAAAGATGTGGTGTGTGGCGGGGCGCTTGGGAGACGTGCATGTTGAGCCATCTTGGATGACTCATGGTCTGATCTGTGCACAGAGCAACGTTGGCTTTGCCTTGCCCAAGGAGCAATTGCGGATTTGGTTCCCAAGTCTAAAAATTAAGAAACAAAGAGAGCGGCCGTTCAGGATGTCTGATTTTGCACTGTGCAAGCAAATAATGGCTTGCCCACATGTCACCGGATGCTCCACAGAGGTGCAGAGAGCTCTCTTTCTAGAGCCACTTGCATAATTTAGGTCTGTATTGGGAAAAACCTTTAGTCTCGGTTGTTCTGCATATGCTATTGCAGTTGTCTCGTTGCTGTAATATCTAACAGCTCGCTAATCATGCACTAAGTGACGTGGCTAATACAGACCCTGTGTGTTTCTCCTTCAGGGGCAAATACCTGTTTACTGGTTTGATTTTAGGGAGGGCTTTTTTCAAAAAAAAAAAAAAGTTGTTTGCTGCTCTGTCTCTTGGAGAAAAGAAGACCTGGTTAAAATTGCCTTACTTCAGTCTCAGAGGACTTTATTTTTCAATGGATGAGGAGGACGGTCAGCAAAAGCATATTGGCCAATGTTTTTATGCAGATTTCTTTCTTCACCCCTTGAAGAGAGCTGGGGAAAAATCATTTTGCTTTTCTAAGAGCCAGCAAGTTAATTTTAAAAAAGCGTGGGTGTGGTTTGTCTGAGCATTCTCTTCCCCCTGTTACCTGGCGGATAAAGTGAAAATGCTTGCAAGAAAGAAAGAAATTCATGGAAGACCAAAATGATGAAGACTGTGAGACTGTGAGGAGACCAGGCTGCAAGGCAGACTGATATGGGAAAATGTAGTGTCTGGCAGCGAGATAACAGGACTTGCGGTGTCTGTGGCCAGATTGGTTTTGATGAATGACCAGCTTAGTGGTGTTGTCTCTATGACTCACTTCTTAGCTATCTAAAGAGATCCCAGCTAAATAGTGCTTGCAGTTTTACACTCAACAGTTTTCTCTCTCCCACTGTGAATTCATGGCCAGAAAGCACTTGAATAAGCTCTGTCCAGGGTAAAATTTTGGTTTGGAAGACTTCTTTTATATCAAAAACATATTTTTCCTGTTTGAAAGAGAAAAATTTCCAAAAGTCTTTTGTAACGTCAATCTTAAATAAGCAATAGATAATGTGGTGCACTGTCTGGGGCTAGTACTTGTCTTCAAAGGCAGGAGCAGTTAAAAGGTAGCAAGAATGGGCCATTGGCTCATTTACACCTTTCTGGAGATGCATACATTAGCAGTCAGTTTGGAAATGTCATGCAGTCATGGATGCTTGCTTTGAGCTTATTTTGCTTTATTTATCCCTTGCCCAGGCCAGGCTGGCAGCTGCCTTGGGACCCAGTTACTTAATTTGGTGGTTCCCAGCCAGGGAGAGCAGCCTTCCTGGTGAGCGGGTCACTTGGGACGGAGAAGTTCAGGGGTTTTCTGTGGCTTCCCAGCAAGGCAGAGAACAGTGAATAAATGGCTCACCTCCTTTTGGATGCTGGCAGCAAGAAACCCTTCTTTGCCTGTGACTACTTCCAAATGGGGGGAAAAAAAAGCTCTCCTGTGCCATAAAGGGCTGAGAGAGTGATGGTTACTGTGAAAATCCTCATGTCTGGTGGATCCGTCTGAAAGCCTAATGGTTTGCCTGTGCGAGGGCATTCAGGCAACATAATCTGAGGTAATTAAAGTGTGAATTTAAAAGGCTGCTTTGCCTTGTAGTTACAGTAAGACTGCTTCAGTTCTGACTAAAGGTATCTGCCCAGAGGTCTGATGCAGTCTTAACTCATCCACCGTGAACTCAGAGTGATTTTGCTGAGTGTCCCTGCGTAGCTGAGGAGAGGCAAGATGGATAAGCAGGCAAAGGGAAGTGCTGAAGATTCCCCTCTCATCAGCTGTATTAATTTTAGATGCTTCCTCAAGCCAATCCCCACCCACCCTTCAGCCTCAGTCCTGGTGGCCTCTTTCATTTCCCTGCCCCTGAAGGTCCCCTTCATCCTGCTTGCTCTGTATATGTTGCAGTTGTGGAATTCCATGGACATTTTTTATGGTTAAGTCGAAGTCCCTTATGCCCCCATGCGAATTTTGCACATAATTTTTCATATTCTTGAACTATGTCCACAAGCCTCTGGGTGCCAGTATAAATCTCTGATATATTTTTTTTTTTTTCTTTCTAATTGCACAGAGGGTTTGTTTCTGATTTTCAAGGGTCAGGAGAAACAAGCAGCAGTCCAGCTGTAAGCCTGTGCGTTTTTATATGACTTTATTCAATAGCACCCCTGAGTAACATTTACAATGCCTCGCAGTGGGCTTCGAAAACTTGACTACTGCACAGGCACAAGCAAGACAAAATATCTGTGGAGAACTATTAACTCTTGTATCTAACTTCAGGCTAGTTTCCTAGGCTGCTAGGGGCAGAAAGGCAGGCAGGACCCCAGAGCTGGAGCAGTCACCCTGCTTTTGTTGGTCATTTTTTTCCTGTTGAAGACAAAGTATTTTTTGGCATATGGGTGACATCTGACCTTCAAGGACCAGAGATGGCACAGGTAGCATGGGCATCTCCTCATGCCCAGAGCAGTCTGTGGCCAGAGAGGAGGGCTCCAATTCTGCACCCTACAATGCTCCATCAAAGAAAGGTGTCAGGATTGGGGCTTTTTTGAGACTATTCCCAAGCAGCTGCATATGAATCTGCTCATACACAGGACACATTTGGTGGTGTCTGTAGAAAATGGTGTAAACTCAGGCAAGTTATGAATAGAAGTTGCTATTAATGTACATCCCAGACCTTTGCTAGCTGAAGTCACTGGCAGTGGGAACAGGCTCTGAATCAGCTTGAGTGATGTCAGCGAAGCAGTTTTAATGTAAAAAAAAAAAAAAAAAAAAATCTTATTGTGTGGTCTTTGGGAAAACGGCTACTAATTCAGTTGTATTTGTTAATAGCTTTGCTGTTTTGAGCCTTTCCTGACATCTTCCTCGGTTTTGCTTGAACTTTTGTTTTAACTCATATCAAGGGGTGCTATACTTCTTCCTGACTTAGGGCTTGTAAAAGAAGCGAGGGTACAGAGTCTATGCACACACCTTCACTTGTGCAGGAGGGTGCGGTGTTCAAGTGAAGCGAACTGAAAATGCAGCTTCTGCTTGTTCTATTGGCTCAGCCTTCCCACCGCCTACCAAGAGCAACCATGCTGCAGCAGCTGGAACAGTTGTGATGGGGAAAATTCTGCTGCAGAGAATAAGGGGAGGGGTTCTGTGCTTGGAAAAAAGGGTTCTGGGCAGAAATACTCAACTATGGCTTTTGGCATGGGCTCAGGACTGAGAGTCCCATTCTGGCATTTGTGAGGGGTAGATCCACCTTCATTTTCCATGTAGTTCCCTGCATTTTGCATCTTTGTCCATCTAGAGATGGTGCTGTACCAAATTTTGAGTGATGAAGGTTGCACCCTTCTCTGCGCTGTAAAAGTTCCAAGTCTCTATTTAAGGAAAATTCCCTCTGTTTATCAAATATGCCCAGCCAGAAGTTTGGGTCTCTGCTATGGATTTGGTACAGAGGGGCTCACAAAACATGCTGCTCTGTCCTCACTATCTGTCATGGGTGGTAGCTCTACTTTTGGTACTGTACATGTCACAGCCTTTTTTTGTGCCTTGGTGTTAGCTCTGTCCCTTGGTCTTCAAATGAGAACACATTGGCAAAGACATGGTCAATACCCTTCCCACCAGCTTGTTCCACTTAAATGCCTCTGAAATACTTGCAGAACAGAAAAGTATCTACTATTTTGTATCCTTTTAGACTAGAATTAGGTTTTGCCCTCCTGAATTCCTATCCATGGCTCAGAACGTTCATTCATTACCATATCTTCCCTTCTCACCTCTGTTTCTTAGAAAGAATTTCTCACCATACGTCACTTGAAATAAGATGTCTACGTTATGTCCCGATTCTACACTAGGATCCTTATGTCAGTCCCTTTTTCTTGGACTGAAGCTACAGGAATTCTGGGGATGTTCATGTAGAATTTATGATGCAGGTGGCTACTGTAGCATGTCAGAGAATATTGGATTTTGGCTGTTAAGTGGCTGATCTGGGAGATGGTATGGCAGAAGAGGGAAGCTGGTCCCTCAGGCAGGGGAGACATCCATTCTTATCTCCATTTAATGAAGGTGAGTCTAGGGAACCCTCAGGATGAGGATGTGAAGTGACTTGTAGCTGAGCCTTTTCTTTTGCCCCTTTTTGCTCAACTAGTTCCAGCTCCCACACTGTTTCGTTGCCTGAAAGAAAAGCTCTTGTTATAATACAGGGACAGGCAGTGTGGGTGGCTTGGGGAAGTAATGCCTGTTTGCTCCCAAGTCAGACAGGGATGTGGGGAAGTAGTGGTAGTAAATGTTTGTTTTAAAGCAGAGACCTTGGGTATGATTTCCGTCTTTGCTATTAAGTGAGGGTGAATAACACAGACCTGATGAAAATGCATCATATGGCCAAGGAATATCCTGCAATATGCTCTCAGCCGTTGAGTCCAGTGTT
This sequence comes from Gorsachius magnificus, assembly GCA_034008185.1. NCBI lineage: Eukaryota > Metazoa > Chordata > Aves > Pelecaniformes > Ardeidae > Gorsachius > Gorsachius magnificus. The sequence goes on from CM067090.1 coordinate 8,073,448, forward strand.
TGAAAACTGTTCGTGTTTCACTGTTTCTCTTGGGAATGAGGCAACAAAGCATTCTCCATTGGAATACCTTGAATAAATTGGTGAGTAAAATTGCTCAGAGGTGGCAGTTGCTGACCCTGGGGCAAGCTGCCCTCTGGCACTGTGGAGGGCTGGAGCGCAACGGCCAGAAGATGCTGGGCTCGCCTCCATGCAGCTGGCTCTGCTCCAGCCTCCTCCTCTCCTCCAAGGGAAAGGGGAATTTTAGGGGTGTGCCATGTACCTGGCAGGATCAGCTTGCAGCATACAGATCCTCTGCACCTGCTGCCCTGGGGAGCCGGGTTATACAGAGGTGGTGTACAGTCATCTTTGCTTCCTCTGCCCAGGTTTTGCACCGTGTAGCTCATCCTGACCTTCACCCCTGCCCCATCTTTATTCCACTAGTGTGTTTTGTTCGCCTTGGCAATTTCCTGACTACGTTTTAATTGATTCTGCCTCCTCCTCTTCTTCAGTCCCCTGGCCCCTGTTCATCTATTCTTCATGCACAAACATAAATAAACAGTTGTAAAGTGGTACAGCTCCAGGTCAGAGCTCGGCTAATGCCTTCATCTTCAAAGGCTTCATCTATCTGGACAAGGAGCTGCTAGTCATGCTCACCTTGAGATGCCTTTGGCACCAAGGCAGATATTTTTGTTTACTGGACAGAATCCTAGAGGTTTTTTTCCATGGGGTTCAAAGGCAGGGCTGTTGCCTCTAGAGCCGCTCACTGCTTGGAAATTAGTTAATGTGAATCATTTTCCCTCTGTGTGAGATCTTTGTTGCTAGAATGAAATAATCAACTTCATTTGTTTTTTCTGTCTTCCGAGAAGAGAGTAGAAGTGATGTCTGGGCGTTGTATGCACATTTGGTGAGAGGCCATTCTCTGTGCTCCTTCAAAGAAGTAATTACAATTGTAGCTTATAAATCATTGGGGAGGTATAGGACTGTCCCCTCCTAATGCGGCTCTTTGCAAATGAGTGCTGATTATTTGCTTCCTGATGGTGTAATTGTATCTGGTCTGAACTTACCATACGGATTGCATACCGCCGTGATTATGTATTTACCTCTCTGAGGCTGCCAGATACGTACAGGGAAGCATCTGTGAGCTCTAGCAGAGGCTCCACAGTCATGGTTTCTTTCCCCTTAATCCCATTTCTAAGCAGTGGTATCGCTAAGACAAATTTTACCACCTGAACTGTCTCAGCAGGACAGAGGACAGTCATAGAATCATAGGATTGTTTAGGTTGGAAAAGACCTTTAAGATCATCAAGTCCAACTGTTACCCTAACCCTGCCATCCCACCACTAAACCATGTCCATAAACACTTTGTCTGCCTGGCTTTTAAATACCTCCAGGGATGGGGACTCGACCACCTCCCTTGGTAGGGGAAGTGCTAGGGTACAGTTTATTCTGGTGGAGGATATTTTGATATTTTGGCCAGTTTGTTTAGCTAGCCTAAATGGCATTGATATTGTGAGGGGATCCACTAGGTTGTAGCCAAAACGGAATGGCTTAAGCGTTACAACACTTTAAGGATTAGACACAAAAGGGCACAGGTTTGAATTTAATAAAAATCTGGCAGCAAGCTGGCAGAGATCAGTTCTAGTTGTAAAATATCTGTAATTGTTAGGGTATCATTAAAGGGGCTGACTCTGCAATGCTAAGTGATGGTTGCTTACCCAAATAAGTAATGCCAAGGAAAAAGCTGAACTGTTTTGCTCGCACTATTTCCTCCCCTTACAAACGGAGGAAGCAGTGGCTTTGGGATTAGCAACACTTAACACAGTACAAGAACAATACTATCTGTATTTTTGGCTGGTCAAAACACCGTAGGGAAAATAATCTATTGCTGGATTTCTCCGTGAAATTGGCAGAGAAGGCAACCTTGAGCCAGGTCCCAATAAACCCACCAGCTCCAGGACGGGGGAGGTCCTCGCTCTGGCTGACGGGTCTGCACTGAGCAGTTCCATCCTCTGCCCGCAGCAGCCTCGTGTTCCTGTGGCACATTCCCAAACCATTTGGCTACGAAGTAAGGAGGGCAGAAGGCTCTTTGGCTAAAATTGTTCTGATTTTCACTGAATAATTCAAAAGAGAATGAAAGGGAGCCTCGAGCTTATTGGTTAGGACACTTACCTGGAAGTGGAGATGTTGGGATCCAGGCCCTAGAAATTACATGATATCACTTAAATACAGTATAAATACCTAGGTTAGGGTGTCAGATCCTGCTGTGATGGCAAGGCACCCAAGTACTTTGGTACATTTAGCTACCTAAGTAGATGTTTATCTATTTATATTTGGTATGCTCCTACTAAGATTTTTCTAAAGTATCCAGGATACCAGAAACACCAGGTGTATTTTGGCATTTTTAGATGGCAAAAAGCTTTTCACAGTTTGTGTTCCTAAGCCATTTATGAAAGCAGACTTTAGACTCCTGGGCACCTTACTTGTAAGTGACTTTAGTGTTACTCATCCCAGAATAGGGTAGGAATTCAAAGCAAAAGTTCCTAAATTTCAAGCTAATGTTCTAACTGGGAAGCTACCTCTGCAGACATGTTTTTCATTCCAAATGGAGAAAGGGGACAGGGAATAAAGAAAAACATCTGACAAAGGGGGAGGGAAGGGGAAGAAAGGAAATTCTTTGTCCAATTTGGTAATAGTTCAGGGTTTTTTTCTATTTAAATCTTCCAGATACAGACAATCCATAGAAGTCACTAGTAAACCTCACATAAAGATAATAATTTAGCCCATCTAAAAAAAGCTATATCACATCACTTGTAAATTGAGAAACTCTGTGGTATTGTTACAAAATTTCCATGAATATCCATTAAATATTCAAACAATGTTGTTTCCTCGTATCTAAAATGAACTCTTGTTAACTTCATTTTGAACTTTATTTAGCTATAAACTTTGAAAATAGGTTGCCTGTATGTTTATGTAACTTCAGTGTCTTTCTGCCATGAATTTTCCCATCTTAAGTTTCTCTGATGGCCATAATGTTTAGAGAAGGGACTATATTTAAATCCATGAGTTGAATTTTGGAGAGATCCAACATCCAATTTAGCCCCATTAGTCTCACAGCTGGTCTGTTCCCCAAAGAGCCGTAGTCAGATACACCCAACTTCAGGGACTTTCAGCTCTAGCTTCCCACTGTGCCGATGACTATGACTGTAATTTCTGTCCTCTTTACCCTCTTACACTGGATAGGGATAATAACAACATTTTCCCACCCGCTTGGTGATCCCCAGTGTCTGCACACTACCTCTCTGCCCCATCCAGTCTGGTCATCTGTTGTCACTGCCTGACACTGGGCACCAAAGCACCTGTTTTAGCAACTGGGATTGCTGGAGGCTCAAGGTCCTGTGCTCAGGCACGTTATTCGAAGTGCTAAGTTGCCCCAGTCCAACTTTGAAGCAGTCCTTGTGTCTGTAGCTTCACAAAGGCAAAGACCGGGTGGAGAGATGGTTGAGCGAGGAGGGTGCTAGCCTCTGCCATGTATGATTTTGCCAGCATTGTGAAATCAAGTCTTGCAAATTGAGCACTGTAATTGTGCCTCATTGTGAAACCAAGCATAACATGCCCACATTCGTGCTTTGTGTTATGATGGAAAAGGCACTCACCAATAGACTTGAAATTGCCTGGCTTTGTGTGTACATTCCCAGAATCTTTTCTTACCCTGTACACTTCTGTATTTTTCTTGCATCCAGACTGTGTGGTTTTGTGTAATCCAGGAAGGAAACTTTTCCATGGGGAAAGGTAGCATGTTCAGTGTTACCTAGAATTAAAAAACAAAACCAAAAATGCTGCAGAGCAGACAAATTTTGCATGTTTCTAGATGTTAGGAAGAGGGCAGGGGAGCATACACCCTAAAAAACATCTGCATTTGTTGGGTGCGTGTTACAGGATGAATGTAATGTTCAAACAATTCAGATAGTTTTATTGTGCATTCAATTATCCGGGCTCATGAGAATTTTTTGCAAATTAAAGTGAGCTAGTAATTACTCTCCAAGTATCCATCAGTGCTCCAAGTAGCACTGAAGTAGGCTTTAATGGCTCATATGTGCCATGGGCCTCTCAGCATGGCAGCATGAGTTTGGCTTTGCTGTTGTTAGGGCCTATCTCAGTGTGTTGATAAGTATTGGAAGCCGGGGACAGATAAATCTTTCCTTAAAATATGTAGAAAATCAGAGCCAGTCAAGCACTTCCTAAGCTCTTATTGTAACTTCATATTTACTGGATTATAGGAAGGGGAAAGAGAAAAAAAAGTTATTTGGGGGTATATCAAGACCATGATTACATTGTAGTCCATCAGTTAGTTCTGATGTATTAAGTAATGCTGTTCTTCACAAAAAGCTCACTTTTCTCCTCTTGTGTGTCTTCAATTTTGGCACTTTACCAAGAGGGAGGATCCTAGCTTTGGTGCCCCTATACTCCTCTCTGCCAATGGCCCAGGTCTTCTACCACTGCCTTCTGGTTTGGGCTGAAGGCTTCTCTTAAGGTGGGCTCCCACAGAGTCAGACATCTACACCTCCTTTCCTACTCCCCTGATTTGGGGTGTTATTCTTTTGGATAGATTTTAAAATCCACTGAAAATCTGGTGTGCCTATTAATGCCTAAAGGGGAGCTTTCGGAACAATGTGCGTCTTTCAGAATTGGTTTATTTGCATATGTGTTTAGAAGGGAACAGAGTTCCTCTTGAAAAAGCAAAGCAAAAAAAAATAAATCCCACTTAACCTCCTAGGAAAGATTTGTGTCCTTGACTTTAAACAGAAAAAATAAAAAGCTTTAATAGAAATACATCCTCAACTTCACCAGAACTTGTTTACTGTTAAAACTTCCCTCTGAGCTTGCAATTGCAGAAGCTGGTGTAGTAAGTATAGTAGAGCCATATAGCACATACTTTAAAGCAATTTACAGTACTGAGAATCTAATAAAGGTAGCTGACAAGATAATTGCCAAATTATATGAATGCATTACCACCACTCACACACAAATACTCTTTAATTATTTTTTGGCATCTGAGGAAAGGAAGAGAAACGCTGAGTTAATAGGCAACGTGTAATCTATCTGTGTTTGTTTTGGTGCATCCTGGATTTGTGGAAGATACCAACCAGAGACGTTGCCTGGGGTACAATGACCTTTGTGCGCAGGAAAAAAAAATTGCCGCTCGCTAGACTAATAGTGTAAAACAAGAGAGTTGCTTGTCTTTGGATTATGACCCGGTCACCTAAAGCATGTGGGAAAAATGTGTTCAGATAAAGGCTACAAAATTGTTAACACTTTTAATTATGTTTAGATTACAGAGCATTATACAACTAGCAGTGTCCGTGTTATTGAAAAACCTTATCAGCTGCCATTCAGTGAATAGCCCCACTAATAAAGTGCTTCATGGAATTTCTGCATGTATTTGTGCCTGGTGTTTGTCCAGCCACATCTCAGAGGTTTCCTTCTGAGGCATCCATCTGATCCTAATCCCAGCCAACAATAGCAGTTTTATTCTATTATATTCTATCACACAGTAATTAAAGAAATTATTTCCTTGCTATCGCTATTATTGCCTGTGTATGCATCGCACAGATGAAAATAAGAAAAATATTTCTTTAGACAGTTGTCTGAGGTATTATTCCGCCAGATGTCTGTTATGCTTTCTTGATCCATTTAGAAAATGACTTCAAATTATGATGATATGGAACCCTCTAATAGCATCATTGTCTGGTTTCATTTTTTAAAATTTTTTTTAAATGAAGTCAGCAGTCTATTCTGTGAGGGGTGACAATAAAATATTCTTCGCTTATAATACCCTGTTCAAAGCTTGCTGCTTCAGGTGGCAGAAACAAAGGGCTTGATGAAAACTGACTTAAATTAGAACAGGAAATATTGGTCATGCATTTCTTATGCATAGGACAGATAAATGAATAATTCTTCTTGTGAAAGGTGGCTCACTGGCAGTGCAGAATACCAGGGTTATGTGACCATGTACCTCTGCTTAATGCATTCAGCATCCCCAAAGCGCTCTGCAGAACTAAATTAATCTGGCAACTTGAAAACTCGAGTTGGATGTTTGGTACTGAAGAAGCCATCAGGCAGGTGGAGTGGGGGGATCAGCGTTAGCATTCAGCACTGCTGCTTCAGTGCACTGGGGAAGGGAACAGAGCTGCAGAAGGGGACAGCAAGGGGGCATGGAGAGGAGCTTGGAGGAGAGGGAATTAATCTTGTGAGTGTGCTGTGGCCTCGCGCAGAGCACGCTCCTTATCTGTAAAGAAAGGGTGAAATCGTGCACACACGGGGCTGGAGATACCTGGCACAAACTTGTCTGATATCTTCTGATACCTGGCACAATCAGGTTCTTTGGGAGAATAAAAGGGGTAATCCTCTCCGGTTGCTCCACAGAGCAGGGAAGTGATGACAGATAGTAGATATCTGCTTACTGAGAGTTGGTTGGAAATCCTTTCCTCCCAGAATCCAAAACCTTGGACTGTTTCATGGCCCAAATCTATTAGTCTGGGTTTCAGAGTGAAAGTTTCCAAGAAAAACAAAGGCTTGCCCTGAGGTGTTATTTGAAAACCCTGATTTTGACTTGTGGGGATGGGAATATACTTGGAAAAAGCTTCTTTGGGTGGTGATTGTTGTTCAACAGCAGTCAGGAGGCTGCACCTCCTTTTTTTTTTTTCTTTTTTTTTTTTTTTTTTCTCCTTTCAAACTGCTTAGTTGTTTTCCCAGCAGTGTAAGGCAATCCCATCTTCAGTCACCAGTGTCATGCTCTTTGGAGATGTGTAGAATTTGGGATGGGCAAAAAGAATGGTAGGATTTTGGGTAGTTGTAATATGGAAAAGAGGATCTGAGTTCACCGCCCCAGCAGCCAGTACCCCCAGGAGCCAGCACAGCCCTCAAGCACGCCCACTGCCAACCAGTTCTCCCTGGGACAAGTTCCCAGCAGCTGGCTTAATGGAGCATGCAGATTCATTGCTTTTTGCCTGTGCTACCTGAGTGCAGATATTTCTATCACACAGCAGTTGTCTGACTTTGGTGTAGGTACAACGGCAGTCTAAGATGAACCAGCTGCCTTGGCGGTTCCTGTAACACCATGGCAGAGTGGTATCTTGTCCTGCCTGTGCTCAGCCTTGTCCCAGTTGGGGTTACGACAACCATCAGACTCCAAACAAGGAAGCTCCCAATGATAATGTAATAGTTCTGGCTAAAAAAAATTATTTTTGAAGGTATGAGACTTCCAATCACATCTTCTATTTGTTCTCAAAGTCAGACCTTTGGGTTGGGCCTGCGGTTACAGCTGTGGACAGCACATCTGTTCAAATTAGTTACTCATGCTCAGCAAGGTCTCTGATCAGACCTGCAAGATTTACCCCTGGTTCAAACCCATGGTGCAATTGCAAGTTAAGTGGCTACTGAGAGCTTATCCTGCTCAGGAATCTTGAGACCAGCTTCCTAATCAGTTTTTCCATTTCCTACTCAAGTCCAATTTCTACTGCCATCATTGGCATCAACAGGAAATCCACCTCCGTGTGTTTGTCAGCTTTAGAGAAAAGCCTACAGCACTCAGAAAAGCATACATCTTTTTGGGGGGGTGGCAAAGAGAAGGTTTTGAACACATCATATTAGCATAATCTCCAGCACAGAATAGTTCATCCTTACATTAAGCTTTTATGCTTATGAATGCATGGCTGAGGAGTATAAGCTGGTTTTCCAACAGTATTGGTCCTTTAGGGTACTTAAACATATGCACCACATGGACACCATTATATAATATAATTGCAGAAGCTTTGCCAGAACATAGGTACTGAAGCGATCTGGATCTGCAGGTATTGGCTCAAGAACTGTTCCCAAGGCATGTTGTCTTCTGTGATCATTTTGGTTTGCAAGCTTATCGAGCTGAGCTGTACTGTGGCTGATAGGGAATGGTAAGAGCAGGTTATCACCCTTAAAACTCAACTCATCCATATCAGTTTTCTTTATTTCTCTGTATTTTTAGTCAATCAAAAGTGGAGCTGGTGGGGCTAAGACAAACCTGTCCTCGGTGTGTGAAGATCTGTGGAGGGCAGGGGAAATAATTACTCCACAGAAAATCTTTGGAGTTACTTTAAAGGTTTCTTAGTTCTTCCCACGCACAATTTCTACTTTCAGAAATCCTCTAAGTATGTTTTCACTCTTGCTTTGAATAACCCATATATGTCACCAGATTTTGATTGAATTTTGCCTTTTTTTTTAATGAGAAATAGGATAAGATCAACAGGCCATGTTTTTACTCAGCAATTTATGTATCGCTAGTTTTAAACAACTTTCCAATTACAAGTGAATCGTTTCTCATTGGGTTTTTCTTCTCTCATGGGGTCCTTGAATCAGATTTCACCCATGTGCAGTTAAGAATTTAAACACACTCTACTAAGGCCTAAATAACGTGCTTTAAACTAAGGGTGTAAGCGAGTGTTTTTCTCAGATATAAACGACTGTGAATTCATGCTGCTGTTATTTTCTGAAGGGTTGCATGTGTGTTGCTTTATTCAAGCATCACAGCGGTCCTGAGGTCTGTGAAATCTCTAGCGCACATAAAGTTAACCTTGGATAAGTGGTTGTGGCATGTGGACTTTGGGTTTAAGAATATATTTTGCAAATGTAAACATTGCCTCTCATTAGTATTCCCCAGTATTTGCTTAAAACATGGTGTTTGTGTGAAGTTCCTAGCAGAGGGATTTGCTAACAAATTACTCTCACAGAGCAGCAAAACTGAAGCAAACTCATTTGTGGGGTAGAATAAATGCACGCAAGGTACTACAGACTGCAGCCATCCAGTCTTCACTAATAGCATTTTCATTTCAACACATTTGTGATTTAAAAAAAAAATCAGAGTGCAGTAAAAGCCAGGCTAGGGTCTCTCCTTGCCTTTGAGGGGAGAGCAAGTATGAAGACTCCCTTGCTCTCATCGTTGATTTTTCTATTTAACATCTATGATACTTCAAGTAGTTACACTGCTAGCAGGTAGAGTAATAACTGATTAAAGCTGTTTCTGAACTATTTCTCTTTAGCTGTAACTAATAGGCATAAATATTTACTCTGTAGTTATCAGTAAAATATATTTTTCTGCAAGTACCGATAACAAACCAGTCCCCTAATTAGGATATGAAACAGCTGGTGGCATTCACAGAAACATTTCCCTTTGACAGATAACTCAAAGAGCAGAGAACAGTGCTATTTTAATTTGGACCCTTTCAAAGAAACAGGAAAATAGGCAGGGAGTTTTAAAATTGTATTGTACACGCACATTAACTCCCACGTTGTTTTCTGCCCAAGATTATAAACTATGTTTATTTGAGAGGCTTTAGATTCGTTCGTGTTTCAAATACTGTAGGGAATGATTAAAGATATTGAACGTTAATCTCCTGGTGGCACGTCAGAGGCACCTCTAGCTTGTGCCCCCCAAGCTAAACCCTGTGCAAACACCGGAGGTATGTAACATTTCTGCTGCTCGCAGATCGTTCGGTAAAAATTTCATCAAATACTCGGCTCTTTTTGATGTCTGCCTATGTGGTGCCTGTTGAGAGTTGGAAAGATAGATTGGTGTCAAATAACTACTGTTTGGATCCAAAGGCTTTTAATAGCTGTGTTACGATCCCTAGAAACTTCTCAGGGATTCTTTAACGGTAGTTAATGAATGTGTCTTAGTGACGAGAACAAAATAAAGTCAGGGCAGACTGAACTCTTCCAAATGGTTTGTAAATCCTAAACACGAGATCAATTCTATTCTTAACTTCATTCAGCGGTTTATAAATCGATATGCGAATGAGGGTGTTGGGAAGATATGGCTTAGGGTCAGCTGTTGTCTCATACTTTTGAGAACAAGCAGACTCAAATTCAAAGCATCTGTTGCAAAACTAAATTAATTCTGGTCAAAATTTATTTTTACAAAAGTTGTCCATTGGGACATTCCTGTAGTAAGCAGAATATTTATTTCTGCTGCGAGACAAAATTGCATCTGCTGTGTGGTTTTGATTTCTGAATGTCTGAGGGCCAAATCTCAGTTGCTCTAAATGGGTATAGCTGTTCTCCCTTCTTTTGTTATGGAAAACTTTGCTTGAGATAGGGGAAAGATTTCTTGTAAGGAGAAGACTTTGGGTGGGTTCACTTTTTGGTGGGTTTGGGGTTTTTTTCCTTGTTGAAGATAGGGTCAAACTACAAGTAGAATATAGGTAGAAACGATGTTCTGCTGTGGCTGGTAAAAAGCCTAAGGTAAATAGTTTCCTTAATAAAAAAAATCAGCCGTTCTAGTGAAAGTTACTCTTTTGTTTTGCTCAAGTTTCTATTTCCTATGGGGCACAATTATATTTCATTAACATAAACATTTTCATTCAAAATGGTGCCACTGTTCCTTGTTGGGAGCATGAAGGCTTCACACTCCAATCCTTCACCGTGGGCCAGGCTCCCTGGCTGAACTATCCATTATGGGGTGGAGCATAAACTCTTCCTCTGCCTGGTTTCAAATGACAGATTTTGGAGGGGTTTTTGGGGATGTTTGGGGGTTTTGTGGGTGTCTTTTTAGGCAGAAAATATTTTATTTGTAATATCTCTAGCTTTGATATACTTTTTACCAATGTCCACAGCAAGGTCTTTTGCTCAGCAATCATTTTGCCCTTGAGGGAAGGGTTATATATGGGGGTACTTCCTCCATCTCCCAAAATATCTCCACAAAGCTTCTTGAGCATCACTGATTGCATGTTGGAGAAGGTTTTTATGGGAACAGTGGCACGCAAACAGCATAGGTATGCATGCCTTTCCATACCTCGTTGCCTATGCCCCATGCTCTGTGGATCTCAGTGTGAGTGGTGAGATATCTTTATAACATTGTAATTTTAATACAGAGGTTTTGAGGGTTTTCAGGATTTTCAGCCTAACTTTGTTTCTTAGTTCTTTGCCTGGCTACTTGATGCATGAAAGAATTAATGTCTTTGGACATCTATTTGGGAGAAGGCTTTAAGTTCAACTTTTAAACTGTTTAGTTTGCACATGAGAAATTTTTTCCCACTAGCTTTACTTCGGGCTATTAGCCATAGCTGTATCCTGGCCAAGCTTTTTCATGAAGCATCAAGAATTTACTGAGTACATATGTTCATTTTTTTTTTCCCACGGGTCTACCTTTCTCCTGCAATCCAGCCTGGAAAAGAAACTTGCCACTAAAACGACCTTGACACTTTGCAGAATGTTTCCTATACTTATACTCTTGGGTTCTTCAGGAAACCAGCACCAGTGGGACAGTTGTACAACTCTTACATAAAAATCACAATTTAAACAAATAAAAGTGAGTGGTGGACGTGTGCCAGAAGGCAGAATAGGACTGGTTAGTAAGTTAGTTAGTATACAGGAATCTTTACTGCTTCATTAGCATTGATACCATGTGCTGGTTTAAGCTTTAGAAACTTGGAAACAAATTTCTAATCACAGAGGGTCAAAAGTGGGAAACTCGACTGAGGCACCTCCGTCAGCTGCCTACCGATCCCAGCCGCTCAGCAGTGAGCAGATGTGACCAGGCTGCGGAGCGGGATGTCTTGTACTTGCCAGAATGTATCTATCACCAGATTTTATTATGGGTTATAGTTGTTATTTCTTCAGAATAGATGGGGCATGCTTTGGTCTGCATTGCCTGCTGGAAAGCTTATACCTTTCAGTACCAGGGTTCAGGAAATGTTGGAAAGGGTGGGAGAGGCCGAGAGCCGATCTGATGCACAAGGTGGTTAGACGGATGCATCTGGGGGAGCTTGGTAAATACCATTTTCCTTGGTAAATCCACATTCAGGGGTGCTTTCAGTGTGGAGATGAGCCCTAAAGCCTGCTGTATATTGGAGAAGTTAGTTTCTACTGGATGAGGTTATACAGGAAACATCTTGTGGCATGGCTTACCTTGCTTCTCAGACCCAAATCCTTCAAATACTTCCTTTTCAATTTTTCATGAATACTTAGTATTGACACAGGATGCTGGATTGATTGCTTAGCTCTAGAGACACAACAGCATTTGTTGTCGGCTCTGACTTGATGTAGTGATTTATCAGCATAAGATGGTTCTCCTACTTCTTGAGACTGATAAAAGCACCAGCCAGTGAAAATAAGATAAAACCTGTTACGTTTTTAATAAGGTGTTTCTTGGCCACTGATGCCCATATGTAGGATGCTCAGATCTGCTGCTCTGGGTTGTGAAGACCCACTTCATGTTGATTTTTAATCAAACTGAACATGCTTTGACTTTCAGCAGAAGACAGGCAACCCAGAAAGAAGACAATAGTCCTCAGCCCACTGATTTTTCTGACTTCATCCTCCAAAATCCTGTCCTTTGCTATTAGAGTTTCCCAGGAAACCCAGCCTTGCAACACACCAACTTCTTTCTCACTTAGTGTCTGTGAGTTATTTACACTATTTAAGATTGCCCAGCTTGAAGCAAGGGTGGAGGACTCCAGATGCTTAAGTCCTTTAAGAAGTCTTAAATTTTACAACCAAAAATCAAGCAACTTACTCATCACACCTGAAACTCTGGGCTGTTGATTAGTCTGTTAAAATAGCACCAGCTGCTTGTTTCTGTTCAGGCCATGCATGGCAGAGGTACTGAAACTCTGCCTGCACTCTTGTGCAGCCATCCTCAGCAGACCTCCTGAGTCCACACACTGCTGTGTGTTTGCACAGCTCTCACATGCAGCTGGTTATCTGCTTTCTCTCTTACCTAAGAAAAAAAAATGTACAGGTTTCTCTGCCTGTTTTAATAGGGCACTATGTTAATAATAGCAAAAAGGAGGTTGCTGAAGGATACTCATGAATGTGAAGCAAAAGTTCTCATGGGTTTGGGTTTTATCTTGGTTGGCTAGACACTTTGGACTGAAAGCTTGATAGAAATGAACTTTACCTTTAAAATGAACAGCATTGGTTTTCCCATAGCTGTTGACTGTATACTCTTTGCTCTGGATCTCCAGGGGCTCTTGTGAGTGTCTTGGTTCCCAGTCACCAAGCATGACTGGCCAAGGACTGAGATCTATAGGTCACTTTTTACTATATTACTTTTACCTTCTCCCTCCAACTTGACTGATTGCCAGGCAGGGTGCAGATGTTTTCAGGTAGCCCCACTTGTTAATATCAGGACATCATTTTGTACTTTATTGCCTGTGGCATAAATTTCCTTGTGTGCTCCAAGACACTGGTCTAATTTTTTAGGAATCTCAGCATAGTATCACTGGAGTTTGAAGTCGCTAATCTTCCTTGTTTTGTCCTGGGAGGGGGGAACCTATATTTTTCTATATGTTAAAAAACAAACCAAAAAAACTAAAGACCAAAAAAATGCTTTAATTACAAGTGCTACATAAACATTCTGTATAACAATGTGACAGATGAAGCAGAAAAAGTCGTTGCAATTTGGGAAGTTCATATTTGGTATTCAGCTCGCAGCTGGAATAAGAAATTTGACTGTTTTGTCCACTATTTTGTTGAGGACTGTCACTAACTATAATAAAAATGACAAGATGACAAGACCACATGTGCACTTAAGGGAGGAGAGAGGAAAAAAAAGCAGGATAATTCAACCTGTAGATTTAATTTTCATGCTCTTGCTGTCTCTAAGGACGTGTATGACTGACAACTCTAATAGCAAAAATCTGGATCCGAGGGTCTTCCTCCACTGACCCAGTAAGCCTTTGCCAAGTCATGATGGTTGCCTGATGCAGTCTGAGTGTCAGCTGAAGAAAAAGAAACACCTGGGATTCAAGAGCTGAGAAAGACATTTAAAAAGGAAATACAAGCTGAAGTGGAAGAAGGTCACAGGCAAAGACTTGGGTAACTAAAACTAATAGTATGGAGGAGCAGACTTCGTTGGAGATGAGGCTGCTTCTGCTGCATGGATCATGAGGATTTTGTCACTAGCAATACCATGCTATTGTGATACTACTGGTTGAAGCACAGATCTTCTCTAAATGTCTGTCATGTAGCAAAGTTCTGGGCAACGGGGATCAAACCAGGCGAGAGGATGCACCAGGGAGCAGTGGCCTGCAAGGGGAAAGGCTCTGCTGCCAACTGGGAATGCCACAGAGCTGATCTGCAGAGTTGAGCTCCTATTTAATGTGATTTCCAGCAAATCTTTAACAGAGTTCATGATTATGGCTGACTAGCATTTGTACATCTCTTTTATCTGGATCTCTCTTGTCTCACCCCATAAAAAGTGCTTTGTATGAACATGTGGAGTAGCCTACTGCGCAAGTGACGCATCGCCTCCTGAAACCCAATAGAGCTGTCATCCTCGTGTCACCATCGTATCTGTGAAAGCGATCAGCTGAACATCTGTCCCTCTGTATTTTATATATTACCATCCACTCTGCCAGCTCCCTCACCCAGCCAGGTTCCCGGAAACGCTGCAGTTTAAATGCTTTTAGAGTGGGAGGAAAGAGGGAGTGTTTTTTCATTTTTCAGTCAGCTGCATCTGATAAAACAACAATTTGTAGTGCTGGGTAACCCCAAACATGTAAAAAGCTGTTTTGCAAGCCATGCTGCAGTATTATAAAAAAGCTCTTCAAAACCCATTCGATTGGAATCACATTGGGCCCAAATTTGGCAAGAAAACCACCTAATTTCAGTGCTGAAATCTGTAACAAACTGGAAGTAATTCTCCATTAGCATGAAGTTCATATAAATCAAGGCTTCTGCTTCCAAAACTGAATTACCCACAACAGCAGAAGCTATTGTTGCTTTTAAGAGCAGACATGCAAACCCAAGCGTGGCCAGTTCCAGGTGTTCAATGCTGTAATGGGGGCCAGGGGTTTTTCAGACATTTGGATATGTTAAACAGCATGTTGAACTCTTCTGAAAAATCCGGTCTTCTCTTGGCTGCTATGGAAGGGATTTATACTCTTGCAAAAAGAATCTGACCCTTTCTTTTTTTCTGATTCTGAGTATTTTTTTGAAAGTCTGTTTTCTGACAGGATTTTTGTGTTTGGTTTGTTGCTGCCCACAGGAAAGGAATAGAAAGAGCTTATGAGTCTGGGCTAGCAGCAGAAAGCTGGAGAGATGAAATGGATGAAATGGAGGGAGCAGGAAGGGGAGCAGACTGAGGGCATGGCCAGAGGAGCTCGCTTAGCAAGTCCCTCTTCCTCCAGGCTCTGGGATAACACAACTTCATCACATGTACCCCAAACAGAATTCCATCTCCTTCTAATGAATGAAGAGCTGAGCAGATTGCTATTAAAATCAATCAGATTTCATAGTGTTAGCCATAGGTTTGCAAACACCAAATAGCCAACTGCTTTTTTTTTGCCCTTGTTTTGATGCTTCTTGCCTGAATGGCAGCAGGTGTTCTGGGCTGCCCTGCTAGCACTTCCACATGGGCCAGAAACCAAATCGGCTACCAAATACTGATGCAGAGTAATTAATTACTTCTGCAGTACTTCTCAACTCTT
This sequence comes from Gorsachius magnificus, assembly GCA_034008185.1. Lineage (NCBI taxonomy): Eukaryota > Metazoa > Chordata > Aves > Pelecaniformes > Ardeidae > Gorsachius > Gorsachius magnificus. The sequence continues at coordinate 8,088,888 of CM067090.1, forward strand.
TGCAGATATTGCATTTCTTTTCATTTATGGGCTGCCCCTGTCTGTGGGGCAGTTTCCAGGTTAGTGCCTCTGCCTTTTTTTTTCACCTTGGTGGGAGTGAAAAGAGGAAAAACATCCTTTCCTATCCCTAACTTTAAATTTTACTAGTGTGTTGTGGGTTTTTTCCTGACACCCCTTTGCTTAGACACGGCTGGAGAGCCAAACCATGTGTAAAGATGCTGTAGGCTTAATACACTGCTATTGGGATTGACGTGGGATATGGAGTATTCGAAAGTTCATCATGAGGGAGAAGTCACACTGCAGGTAGTTTATTAGCTGTGATGGCTCTTGATATCTTGAGAAACTCGCCCTGTTACACCTGCCAAAAAAGACTGTCTCTTGGCAAAGCTAAGGCCGTTTATCTCAATAAATACTTGGATACGGCATAAAGGACACTTGCTGGCTGTGCACCTGCAATCAAAATGGGTTAAGAATAAACTGTGTGTGTGTGTGCGTCTGCAGCCTGATTATGTGCTACTGATAAACTTGTAATCAAAGAAGTAAAACTCTTTTGAAGATCAAAGGAAGATCAAAGAACTTTATTCATGTGGATGTGTACAACGTACCTGATCACAGGCCATGGTCTAGCAGCAGCAAACACAACCAGGGAAACAAACAGGGGCAGTTGGGATGGATGGGGCTTTAGCGTTCTCTCCTCTGGCCTTGGGCACTCTGACCCAGCATCAGGAGTAAAATAAACATTGTTGTGGCCAGGGTACCTCCAGGTCTTCTTCCAAACTGAGTTGTCAGTCAACTGGAGAGACATAGGAGAGATGGTGAAACTGTCAGAAATATTTTGTTGTGGAAAGCCATCGTGACTTCTAGAGAGAAAGGAAAGCTGTGCTTTCTCCCCCTGTTTCTCATTTTCCATTGCAGACGTGGCCAAGAACCAGGAAAAAAAAAAATATCTTACTCAGCTAAGACATATCTCATCCTTACATTTTCAGTGTTATTGGTGTTGCATGGTTTAGGCTTTGTCCTAGTACTAATGTACTTTCTAGTGTAGTAATACAAATACACAATTAAGAGCTCAGAGTGCTTGCTACTCCTCAGCAGGACCATAACCCAGACTGTCTTCTGAGGTTTGGAGGACAAGGGGAATTTTTGTAGGCTTAGGGCACAGAATTCAAGGAGTCCCTGAGACAAAAGTAGCTGTGTGCTAAGATCAGTGTTGATGGGGTGTGGAGGGGTTTGATTAATATGCTGAAACTTAAGCTGTGTTTGCCAGAGGCTGGTATCAAAATACCAAAAAGAAAATTGTAACAAGATAGATGTTTGAGAAACGCTATAGATGGCCTCACGTTGGCTGGGGCACCGTGAAGAGAAACTTGTCGTCTTGTACATCTATGCTGGCCAGACATTATGTTGCTGGTAGACATCAAAAAGCACGAGAAAAAGCATAAATTGAATATCTGGCAACAGGGATTTCCCCCAGAGCCACCCTAATAGCAACCACAGAAGTAGTTTTCCAATCTGAAGCTAGTGAGATGCACTAACATGGGCCATAACTAATCCTTCCCTCCCACATCCTCCATTCCAGGCAAAATCGTCTGTGCCTGTCAACACCTCCAGCAAGTGTGGTAAAGGGTCTGTACAATGATCCCAGTCTCATCCAAGGTATAAAGCGCTCACGCTCTCTTTCTCCCCCCCGACCCTCCTTTCTCTTCCATATATTCCAGCAATGGCTTTCCCAGCAAGTTTCTGTCCTATTAATAAAGACATGCTGTCACTCTTGCTTATCTACCAGAGAAACTGGGTGACACCTGAAAATCTGAAGGGGAAGAAAAGAATTATTTCTTGATAAATTGTTTCTAAACTAAGACATTTAGAACAAGTGAGTCAAAAGTATATCTTGAGGAGGAGGGAGGTTAATGCTAAGAGACAGCAAGGCATTGCATACTGCAAATTTCAGCTGCTCTAAGACTTTTCTGTGAAGGAACATGTTGTTTCAAGTCCTAGATCAATGTTGTTTGTGAGAAACGCCTCATGAAGAAAAAACTTCTCATGAATATAAGAATGTCCTGCTCTTGCTATTTCCCAGGCACACTGGATTGTGCCTTGCCCTTGCCAAGGTCAAATGGTGTCATTCAGATAAAGCAGAGTGGGAAATGGGGCTGATAGGCCACTTCCCACCTCTTAGTTTTCACCCGCCCCATGTAACCAAAGACTGAAGCATGATCTGTTGGCACAAGGTTGACTAGGGAATACAGACAAAGAACTTTTTCAAATACTTGAGTGCTTGACGCTTCAGTCTCAACCACAGTTTACATCTGAAGTAATTTGGAGGTTTATTTTGATTAGAATCTGAATAGTCATTTTTGATTAGCAGACTGCATAGATCAGAAACAATATTGTGAAGCTGAAGCCATCTAGATTGCCAAAGGTAACACGCTATCTTTGCTTACTCAGGTTTTCAGTGCTGAACTTACTTGAAGTTGAGCTGAACCATGGAATATTTGTTTGGTTTGCAACTGTTGTCTACCCATCTGCTTTAGGTTTTGCTTGATTTCAAGAAGGGTTGGATTGGTTTGGCTTTTTGGTTTTTATTAAGGACACTGGGTGCATTAATCCTCTGAAATATCAAAACGCTCTCAAGATTAATTACAGATATGGGTCAGCTATCTGTTGCATTCTACCCATGTGAAATAGGTGTTTGGGTTGGTAAGTCACCCAGAGGCAAGGGAAGGACTTAGTAGATGAGAAGCAACATGTGACCTTTTTGGGTTTTTTGAGTTTATGGTGAAACCGAGCTTTACATATTCACAAGGAGTCAATTACTTCAAATGCTGTGTTCTGCAAACAGTCCTCACTGGAATGGTTTCATAGAATCATGGAACAATTGAGGTTGGAAAGAAAAATTGGAGGTCATCTAGATCAATCCCTGCACAAAGCAGGACCAGCTGCCTTTGTCTTCATCATAGCTGCCCATGAGGTAGCTGGGGAAAGCAATTAGATGCATCCATCCTCAGCTCTCTCTCTTCCAGGCTGAACAAACGCCATTCTCCATCTGTCCTGTGCTCCAGCCCTTGTCTACCTTGCCTACAGCATGTTCATGTCTCTCACGACTGCACTACTTCTGAGGTAGCCTTCCTATGGGAATACAGGGTAATAATCACTTCCCCTGATCTGCCAGCTAAGTTCTTGCAGGTTCAGTGCAGTAGGTGGTTGGCCTTCTTTGGTGCACTGCTGGCTCCTGCTCGGTTCCTGTCCACCTAGTCCCCGCCTCCTTCTCTGCAAAGCTGCTTTCTATTTAGTTAATCCCCATGCATGTTGCAGATTGTTGCTTCAGGTGCAGGAGTTTTGATCTGACTTTGTTGAGTTTCATGAGATTTCTGTCAGTTGACTTCACGTGCCAGTCAAGGTGTAGCTGAACAGAGCCCTGCCCTCCAGTTTATCAGCCATTCCCACCAATTTAATATGTTATGTGAACACGCTGAAGGCGCACTCCAACCTGTTGGCCAGGTTAACGCGGCTAGACACAGTGAGCCCCAGTATCAAACTGTGGGGAGCTCCACTGGAGATCAGCCACCAGTTGAACATCAAGGCACTGACCACTACTCACTGAGCCTGGCAGCCCACCCGTTTGTTCCATACACCTCCATGTTTCCCCTGGAAGGCTGGTGTGGGTAGAGGACAGTGCAGCCAAGGTCTGGGGAGAAAAAATGGGAAGGTAGCAAATTCACAGCTAGAGGACAGGCACCATTTGCTAATGGCTGTCAGTGGGGGGTGGAGTGCTCGTGGTGTTTTCACTTGGGGAAATCTCCATCAGTAGCATATTTCAGCGTTCCTGAGACTTGGAACACAGGTTTGTTTTCCTAAGATCTATTTGGCAAATGAATAATGCTTCCAGCAGCCAACGGTGCTGTGAATTTGATACAGCAGGGAGCCCTCTCATTAGGTAGAAGGGGCTCAGACTACAGTGGTTAAATCCAAGTGCTGGAGTCCTAGTCCAGCGCTGCAGAAGGCCACTCTTTAAGAGGAGCTTGTTTGCCAAATGCTGATGGATGACTGTCTCTTCCTCAACAACTAAACTCTTGTTTAGCTTTATTTCAAATGTTTACTTTTCTCCTGGGATTTCAATAAAAGACCCTTGTCTTGCAGCAGCAGCAGCAAGTCATCCAGCACAAGAACGGGGTCTGTAAAACTGTCTTCGTTTTGTGCTTGTAAAGCTCTTTGAGAGGGAGTGCGCTACTCATCCTGTGTTTTGCTTTTGGAAGGAAGTTAAACATACATTATTTAAGTTATTTGTGTTATTGTTAGATCATCAGGACAAAGGGGCTAACTGGTAGCAAGCATAAAATACTTGAAATATATGCCCCTATGATTCTGTTTCAGAGAAAAAAAAAACCTCAAAAACCAAACACACACACACCCCACAAAACAGGTAAAGGAAAAAAAAAAGTGAAGATCAGTTGTTAGGTTTTGAGCTGATTTGGTTTCTGACTTCTCTTTTGTTTTTCTTCTGAGTTCCTATTAGCCCATTGCATCTCGGGCTACCTCAAGTCCCCAGGAATAAGGCCGCTTACTAGGTTTCTCTAATAGAAAAATTGCTCTTGAAAAGGAAATTCTGCAGATAGGTCATTGGTATATTGCGTTCACAGAGGAGTACATCCAGCGCAGTAGTGTGCAATTGCTCCTCTGTTCTGGTGGCTTTTCCTTCTGCTACTGCATAGTGATCATCTCACCATCACTGAACTGATGCTACAGCAGCTCTGGACAGGACCAGAAATCTGTATTTTAAATTTCTATTTGCCTTTTTCCTTTTCAAGATTTAAATGGTGCTGAGTAGTGAAAAAAGTAAGCTTGCAGGCTGGGCAGGAGCAGCTCTCAAGCCCTCAAGCTCCACAGATGCAGGCCCTGGTACCTGTTGGGTGCACTCGGTGTTCGTAGTTTCTGCGACTTTTTGGCAGCTCCCACTGCATCCAGCCCAAGCTCAATTCTGAATTCATTTCTTCTCCCTGGCCTGTGAAGAGGGGGGAGCCATGGAGGCAAAACCTGTGGGTCCTTCTCCCCCACTGGTGTTGACTAAACCATGTGAGAGGGATTAAGGAGACCAGTGAAGCATTTTAACCCTGCTCTCACCGCGAGAGCGGTGGGGACCTGGCGCTTTCACTCCATAACCGGGCATGTATATCAGAGACTGGTGTATGAAAGGGGGAGCGAGGTGGAGTTTAACAAACAGCCCTTAATCCAGTTAGCTCTTGACGCTGATGGCGGGGGTGCAACTAAAGAGTTTGTGCTCCAGGATTTCCTTTACAGGACTGTGTAAGCAATGTCTTCCCTCTGAGCGGTGAGCGTGGAGGATCCTTTGCTGCTTTTAGGACGACGGCAGCGCCGCAGCAGATTTGTGTGGTGCTCCCACAGTCGTTCCCGCTCCTCCCCACAGCTTTCTGAAACCTCTCTGCCTTTTGATAGTGGCCCAGCTCCCCAGTTCAGTGCCTCGTCTTTGTGCGGGCACGGCGGAGTCCGGGCTGGAAGGGAGATAATACTTCCTGAAGTGCTCATTTAGCCCAGCAGGAGAGGGGCAGCCAGCAGCATCCATACGGGTTATTAAGCTGTGCTGGAAAGAAAGAGCAAACTGCAGAGTTGTGTTAGTTTATGTATTATCAGCATTTGTAAGGTACCTGTTGCCTTAGTAACGAGGAACAATGTATATGGCTTTGACTGGGCAAAATCACCCTCTGGTCAGGGAAATAAAAAAATTCATGGCCTTTCCTCAGGAGCCACTCCTCCCGTGCTTGGGGAGGGGAGCTTAGGAGGCAGAAGAAACTGAGCTGGTTGTTACGATCATACAATCCCGGCTGCTGTTCATTCACTGCTCCCGGGAACCCTGCGGAGCTGCTAACAAGCTGTGTGTATATTGAGAGCAAGTAGGAATATGTTGGAGGCAGGGGGGAATGGAGGGGCATGCAAGCTCACATTACCCAAAGCGTGCATGGTGCCTTTCAGCGCAATGGGCTTGGGGCTACCCTGAGCTGTCCTTTAGGTGTCCCCTGCCCTCATCCCCAACGGACCTGTGCCTGGCTGGGGAAGCACGTTAGTGGTGCTTCTCCTGGCCCCATCAGCCCTGGGAACTGGACCATTTGCACATGAGACGGGTGACAGGCTCTGCTGTTTGTGTGGCGATTGCACGTGTGCACTGTTCTTACTTAGTGTTTTATCTTTAAATGGGAATGATAGTACTATCCTACCTGAAAAGCTACCATAGGTCTCAGTGGCAATTACTCTTCTAACGTGGGCTGAATAAGTGAGTGCATTACGTACCACTACAGTTTGTATCACGGGAAGGTCCGAGGGACGTTGTGCTGGGCACCAGGAGCTCAGCACTGACACGATGGTCCCACTGGGGTACAGCAGGTCACCCCATCTCTGGAGCAGGGACCCTGGCCCGAGTATGGGCCTCTGGACTTTCAGACGCTTGACACTTGATATTTCCCCTATGGAAAAATAGCCTGCTCTGTATAAATAGTATAACAAGGTAAACATTGCGCTCAGCATGACACCCAAGAAAAATACTGCAAGGTCAACTGAAAGGCTGAGATGGGTTCAGAAGACAATGCTGACTTTGTGTCAAAATCAGGGGAGACTCATCGCACGGGTCCCAGCAGTCACGGGAGATAAAGCAAGACTTTCTATCGCATGTGGGTCAGCTAGCATGGGCTTGTTCCTTTTATTTATTCTATATGCTGGCTAATGACAATACAGTTATTGTTCTTCCACCTGTTTGCAAAGGGAAATGAACTGATGACAGAATTTTAGTGCCTCTCCATGAGGCAAATGGGTCAGGTTTCTTTTTTTTTTTCCATTTAGTGCAGTACATCTGGTCTCACAACTCTGAGCTGCAGCCCAAGTTATATATATATATATACACACACATACACACACACACACATATATAGGCAATTCAGAGCCTTGTTTTATCATCTTCTAAAGGATGATAAAGTAAGTAATGAAAATCTCCACCAGGGTGAAATAAGAGGTGAGATTCTGATAGTTGTAAACCAGGCAGCCAGCTAAGGTGAATCCAATTATTTGTGTCATTGCAGGTTTTCGCTGCAGGAACATGTCACATGTGGTAGCCAGCAGCACAAAACTTACTTCACTTCGGCTTGACACTTGTTTTCACAATTGCTATACAAACAGTGAAAATGCATCAGCTATTGCTGTCCTACCCCCCATCACTCTTTTTATTGCATCGGAACAGATTTATCTTCACCCTCTATCGGCCACCTCAGTGCTTGCTGCCACTAATACTTTCACTATAATTTTATTTGTCTCTAGATGCTGCACTGATCTTCTTTCTGGCACTGAAAGATTTAACAGTGGTTTTCAGCTCCAGAATCGATGTTAACAAGTCTTTATTTGGGACTATCTTATTTAATAGACTCTCATAGCTACTATGGGTGATTTACAAAACTGACCTTCACTGACTGTCTGGAAAACCAGAGAATCAGCCAATACATTTCTTCAGCAAGTAGCGGATCCTTCCTTAATGGGAATCACCCTGGCCCCTAAGTCACGGCCGCAGCTTTACCTGCCCCAAAGCATTTCTGCTCTAACTTTTAACCAGATGATTTATTACCCTGTGAAGGACAAAATAAAACCAAACTTCTTGTTTAATACACTTTAAGACGCAGCAGCAGAGGTGGAAGGAGCTGATTACTTGCAGTGCAGAGCCTCTTCCCATGTCTAGCTGAGCTGACAGTGTAGTTTTAAATGTCCCAAGTAATAGGAGCCTGAACCAAACACAGTAAAAGGTACGGTATGGAACAGCTAGGCTTTGATGGAGACATGGGTGGCTAACCTAACAGGCATTCCTTGGCTTTAACAACCCTGCTACAACGTGCAGTGATTTGTGTGTCTTTGAGTTCAGTATGAAGGTTTCTGCTTTGAAAAGTAAAGGAAAAAAGATTGCATTGGCATTCTGTTCCAGCAGACAACGTGCCTCTGGGACTGTGCTTCTCAGAGAAAATGCCATAGACACAATCTGTCTGCTCCTACCCATCGCATTTCTTTCCATGCCAGTGGCTGGCAGGGCACTTCGGTACGCAAAATCCAGGCTGCCGACTGCAGTGGCATTTGCAAAGGTGAAATCATGCAGCTGCTACAGAGGCTGGCTTGCTTGCTTGCTCCTGATCAGAAAAGTCAATAAGCATTTTATGGATGATAGGTTTGAGCAGTTCTTCTGAAGTGACTCCACTCTGCTTCCTTTTGTCCTCTGATATGACTGCTGTAGATGCTGTATGTACTTCGTAGTAAATGATATAATAAAGGGGTTTTAAGTGATACAAGTGTGTTAAGAAGTGCTATCCACAAATCAGCATAAAATATTTCAGGTTATTATAAGACCCTATTACAAGAAAATTGAAGGATTTTCCATCAGTTGATTAACCAGTTATGAAACTCTGCCTCTTATTAAACTTTCACATGACACGTTAAATGTACAGTTGTAAATGAAAGGTGACTAGGCCATTTATTGCAAAACAAATGGATTGATATGATAAAAAGGGGGTTGTGCTTTTGTGGGGGGATACTGCCAAGAGGAATAGGAAGAACGGTCCCGAAAATGAGAATGTCACAATGTGCTTTTACTCCAAAACTGAGTCCTGAATTTGCCCTGTTAGAAAAATCTATCGCGGGGACTTGAGTGAAGTATTATCTAACCATCTGAGACACAGCCCTATAATTCATGGGTCATTGACACAGTAGAGAAGATCAGTTCTGTCTATTGTAGCAGCGGAGGGACTCTTAATCCATGGATTATTAACGTGGAAAATTGAAGGGGCTGTTACAGGCTTGTGGTTTATTAGACTATTGTGGATTTAGGGAGCTTTAATTTGAAGATTATAGGCACAATAGAGTGCAACAGATCCCTTGACAATGTCAGTGGCAAGGCTTTTGTCCAGCAGAAAGCTTCTGCCTGAATTCTGGCCTTCCCCATCCCACAGGATACTGCTTAAAGAAACACTTATGGGGCTGTAATCACCTTTGAAACTCATTTGATCAAAGCAACTCAGAAACCCAGTTCTCTGATGATAATGTTCCCTGAGCTCTCCGCTCTGGAAATTATTTTGTTCTAGGGAGGCTTTTCTTGCTAGTGCTTGATTTGCACCCACTGTTGCTATTTTATCTTGTGAGCATTTGATGCTGTATGTCATCGGGTCCATGGGATGTTTTGCAGTACTAGTGAGCTGAATGCATGTCACATGTTAGGGAAGGACCAAGGGGTGACACCTTGGACTTCCATTATCAACTGCTTTAAGAAATATGCTCCTGCCCCTGAGCACCACCTCAAAGGGAACTGAGTGAGCTTATCTCTGCTTCCCATGCACCGTGAAGGACCAACAGAGATGTGAGGAATTTGTGGGTATGGAAAGGCATAGCGAGGCTTGAACACAACCATAGTTCAAAAGACAAGCAGCCTGCTCTGCTTGTAAAGGCCACCAGGGTGAGTTTCTCCCCTGCCCAAGCATCTTGCAGTTCATATTTTCTCTTTTTATCCTCCTCTGTTCCAGAAGCAGGGAAGGGAACCAGAAGTCTCTACAGGAAACACTGAAAGGAGGGTTGGGCTTAAAGCATGGTGAGGGAGACTCAGAGTTGGCATTGGGGTACCTTCAATGGTATTTGAGACTGGAAATAATTTGCTTCTGGAGGGCATGAGCCTCTGTCCCTGGTAGAATCTGAGAGCAAGTAAAACATCTGCTGGGAAGGTCTCAGCGGCAACGTGCTCCACGGCAGAGCAAAGGCATGAACTGCATGACCTCCCCGCTCAATCCTCTGATTTATGTTTGCAAAAAAAGAGGAGGGAGCTGTGGACAGAACTAACATAAAGTGACCGGTTGGATCAAGGGTCTTGACACGTCTTCTGAGCACACGCTCCAGTTGGGGCATCTGTGCTTGCACGAGTTGGATTTGCAGCTCTTGCATGAATGTCTGCAGCTGTGGGCGGACTGGGGGGGAGCAGGGAGGAAAGCCAGAATGCCATCTGTCCCTGGCATTGTCTGGTTTATTGCACTGTTGTCCAGAGAAGCACGACTTGGTTGTGGAGCTCCTTGCCGCTGGAAGTTGAGGAAGCCAAAGCATGAATGGGAACAAAAGGAACTACACAAATCCATGGGAAATGGCTCATGAAGGGCTTTTGAACGATGGCTCAGACACAACTTTGGGACCAAGATTTCTAGAAATTAGGAGAATGGCAGAAGGAACAGGCCATGCTTGTCATCCAGCCTGGGTTCTTTCCTTGAGCTAGGTACTGTCTACTGTTTCTACTGAGTTTCATTTTAGGGCCAGACAAAACCCTGAAAGTTTTCCCAATAGAGAAAGGACTGAAGGAAAAAGAAAACTGTATGAAATAAACTCTAGAGTACATGATTTGGGGAGTGGGAGGAGAAAGGAAGTGGGGAGCTCTCCCAGGCCAGGAGAGGGGCAGGGAAGTGAACTGAATACCCCTGTTTCTATCCCGTTGATGTTGGGCAAGGCATCACAGGTGCTATGTGATAGAGTTCACAGCATGAGGACAGGCTTAAGTCAGCAGAGCTCTGTTTCTCCTATTTGTCTCTCTTTTGCGAGAAGGGGATGCTGGCGGAGGAAGCACGTGCAGGACTTCACAGCCTGGCTCAAGGGAGTTTCTAGGAGCAGCCTTGGGCATTAGGACAGTCTCTACCCTCTGATGCTCCAACGTGTACCAAAGGCTTGGTTTCTATGCAGAATCCCAGCAGTCATGCAGAGCCTTGATTAAAAAGTTGTAAAATTGTTTGAAGTAGTTCGCTAGCTTGAGTGATTATTTTAATTGAAAAAATATATATTTACTTCAAATAAACTCCCATGTCTCAACTGTGCTTATGTTACACAGATATCTTGTTTATATTTAAATAGAAAATGTTTAATATTCAGCTTGGGAATAGTTGTTTAGCACAAATAACTATTTCTTCAATATTAATTTCCACTTCAAGTATTTACATTTGTTTGCTTTCCCTTCCTTGCCTTCTTCCATTCCCTTCCCCCACCAAAATTTACTTGTATTTCCCAGGGAATATAGGCGGTTTAATGTAAAACAAATGATGGATTGAGTGTATTTGGAATGGCCTTTGAAAACTGTCCCAGGGTCCAAAGACTGCTCAGTTTTATTCCTCTAAGTGTTCTGTGCTTACTGCTGCAACATGTCATCTACACAGCCAGGAAGTTGTACAAGATATACAAGACTCAAGCCAACAGGATATAATCCAAGTGATCTTTTAGCCAGCTTTTGAAATGAATAGAATTTTGTGACCCAGAACTCCAGAAATGAATATTAACTGAATGGTCAAATACCAGATGGTCCATATGAGGCTTTCTGTGTAACTTCTAATTTGACACATGAAAAGTTTTCTATCATTTTAAAATATACTGGGATTTTGAGCACTATGTTATTTAAGGAAGCACATATTGTTGCAACGGAATAAGAACTTTCTGAGAAGCTCTTGGTTTCAGAAGATAGCTAGGTTTAAACCATTTTCCAAAATTAGTACAATGCAGTTATTGAGTTAATATTCCAGCCTAATATATGGATGTACCAGCGGTGAGATATTCTGACACTGCAGATTGCAAAATCTGCTCAGTTTGAAGATGTTTCACAAACTTAAAAAATTTGATGTTTAGATTTGTGAAAACAGGATATGGCTGCTAATGCTTTTGCAAACTCAGGTCTGTAGTTGGGCATCAAGTTGTTCAACATGAAGCTAGGGGCATGGGCCAGGGCTCTTGCTGGTAATGGTGCTGAATCAACACCAGAAACTAAACTTGTGGGTGCAGATGTCTCTGAAGGGAGGGGGAAGGCTCATATCATGTTGTGCCTGAGCCCCCTCTGGCCTGCTCTGCTGGGCACATGTATCCTCTGCTGAAGCTAAAGATGCTTGATTTTTGGCAAGCACTGTACGTGCAACTCCATGTAATGGGAGCACAGCTTTTAATATCGATGCATTGGACACCTGCAAGGCGTTCTGAAAACTTTGGTTGCTCTGAAGCCCTAGCCTCTAAAGCAGTGGGAGCCTTTCCTTTGACTTCAGTAGACATCTCCCACAAGTATGCAACAAAATTTTCATCTTAATATTAGCAGTAGTTTTTAGGTGATAAAATAGCCAAAGGTCAGAACTTCATTTTCTCTTAAGCATGGTACTGAGTGAACAATAGATGAATAACTTTTATTTGGTATTTGCAGTCACTGATTACACTCCTTCAAGATATTCTTGCAATTGTTTATTCTTCCAGTTCTGTCTAATAAAGTGGCTGGGGCTTGGTAAAGAGCTGGAGAGGAAAGGGTGTGGGAGATAAAACCACTGTAAAACTGAGGTAGGTGAGATGTTCTGGTGAGTATATGAAGGAAGGAAAGACACACACTGAGTTCCTGGAGCACCCTCCATGTGAGAGGATTGCAAAATAACGCTTATTTTGGTTGTTTGGTTGCTAACGTTCAGAGCAGAATTATACCCCAGTTGTAAGGTTTTTTGCCAGCAGATGAAGCTTGCTTACCGAAGTCTAGAAAGCAGAATGGTCCTGTTTGATACTCGCCTTCAGAGGAGATACCTGGGGCTGTTTATCGGCCAGACTCCCCACTGTGCATGGTGAACAGGGGCTCTCCTTGCTGTTGCAGCATGACTGAATCTTGTCCTCAGGGGTACAGGGGAATAATGCTGCCTGGATGTCTTAACCAAATTCCTCCTACTTGGCCACTGCTCCCCTCTGTCTCGTAGCTTTCCTGTACAGCAAGGTCAGACGGAGAGCCATTAGGAGGCTGCTGATGCTAATTCAGAGCAAGCCCAACCATTTCTCCTCCTCAGCTTTGCCAGGACAACCATCTCTGCTGCGGAGAGCCAAGGTGGGAATTTCTTATTTCTTCACTTGATCAAAGCAGTCAAATGACATCCTTTTGGAACTTCACATACTAGTATCGCGTAACATCTCTTTTCACTTAACTACTCCAGCGATTCATTATCCATCCAAATGGAACCTGGCAGCGCTTTCTGTATTCAAGTTTTTTTTGGATAAGTAGTTATATCTGTTGTTGGTCCAGAAAATATCAGCTTTTATCTGTCCTCTCCCTTGCATGGAGCTTTTCCTTTTAAACCAAAATTTTTGTTTAAATATTTAAACATTTATTTAAGTAGCAAACTGATGCATCCTCTGCTCATGTCAGATCTCACTAGACTGCATTTCTCTGGCTTTGCTTGTTGTCTTATGGCTCAGCAGATAGTATATTAATGGCCTGTAAGAAAACTCAGCAGGATGTATCCTGGGGTGAAAATGGACTATGTCTGGATTTCTTGATGGTCCTTCACTTGGAAGTGTTACTCAGAAACATGTTGTGACTCTGATGGAACAAATACAGCTGCCTCTTCCCATTTGCTTACATCCACAAGGAAAGATCTTCCATGGTCGCTTGTCTTGTATCAAAAGTTGCTGGCATTTCCTACAGAAATGCTAAGCTCTGTGTTTATTAGTCCAATAAATGGTGTCACTCCAACCACTCCTCCTAGCAATTACAACCACCATGCTGTGCAGCAGTGATGGTTTGTGGACTTGCTTCAGTAGCTTCCCATGAGTCATCGGTAGAGTTGACGCAGTTGAAGCAGACAAGAGATTTCCACCATCACACTGTAAGTCAGGCTGCACATCTGAATATGTTTCTAAGTTTCCTCTAAATTTGACAGACAGCTAGGCATGTCAGCAATAGCAAGATAAGCAACTGAGCAAAGGAGAGATTAAATTCATGCCCCCCAATCAGGAAGAAAAGTTGCCCTGTAATCTCACATAAATCTCCAGATCCCACAAACTACTCATAGGAAAAGTTTTTCGCTATAGGAGATGTTCTGATCTGATTTTGTGTGTTGCCACACAGATACTGGCCCAACCCTGAGCCAGGGAGCCAAAGGAAACAAGGCTTTGCAGCTTCTGTTGCTTACAGATTGGCTTCTTGTTAAACGTATTCCTAGCCTCACCATCAGAGATGAGTGTCATTTTTTTTGTTTTAAATGTACAAAGATGGTTTTTTCCATTAAATATTGTGCAACTGTCCTGGGAGGTACATCTCCAGTACTTTCTTTACTAATAATTCTTGAGCACAGGAGGGACACGGAACCTGAGGCTAGAGGGCACAGAAAGCTTTATTGCATTAGGTAGGATAGCAAGCTGAGAACATCTCTGGTGTGGGACAGAGGCTTGTATAAGATGAAAATGCAAACATGCCAGATCCATATGACATAGTGCAATGTCTCCATCATCCCAGAACTCTTCCTGGGACACTGATGTTTGGACCACAACACTCCTCTGATGAGTGCTGATAAAACGGTGAGTTTCTGCCAGCATCAGGTGTGTTGCATGGCAGGGAACAAGCAGGGGCTGTTTTTCAGCTTGGTGGTTTTGGTAGGCCCTCATGACCTACCACAGCCTCTCATTGCTCAGAAAAGGTGTTGGAGCAGACACTTCCATGTTTGAAGCTTTCCTCCAAGTCTGCACAAGCATTTGTTGCTATGTGTGAAAGAAGTAATGTATAGGAAGCAATGATGCTGTATAGGCTCTAGATAGCATTGCCAAACATGAGGACAACGGTTGTAATGATAAATATTTCACGGGTCATTCATGTCCAGTAAAGGTGAGAAGCAATACGCTCAACTTGTCATATTCCTTCTTCTATCTCCTTTTCTCAGCTGGCTTGTTTGTTGGAGGACCTCACTCTCCTGATCCTTCCCGATGAGGGAGGAAATCCCTGTTTTTGCCATTTTCTAAATAGGAAGAGCTGAGACAGGGAAAACGACATCTCTTGAAGCCAATTACGACAGAGAGAGGCACACAGAGCAGTTCTCAAAATTCTCTCCAAATGTCCAGCTCCCCTTGACACCAGGCATTAAAGAAATTCCTGTAAGTTTTCCATCTGCATCTTTGCAAACCTAAATCCCTCTGAATGTCTGGCATTAAATCATCTACCCGTGGCTACAGAAGGAATTTGAAGTATCACAGGGAACTGATCCTTCTTCAGAAGCAAAAAATGGTGTTTAATTCCTGCCCTTTCCACCTCGTGTGGTGTGTTCTAGATAGTTTGCCACCTTGAACTGCGCGCATTTCAGCTGCCAAATTCCTTGTTGAGGGAAATTCCCAAGCTGCTTTGCATCAGGAATAAGTGTTTGTATATATATATATATAAAAGTATATGTAAGTGTGTGTGTATATATATATTAAAAAAAACCATAGTGTGTGTGCACGTGTGTGTATACCAAATATATTTACAGTACCGAGAAAATAAGAAATGAGGGAGCTCCAGAGATTCCCGATTCTCCTCCAGAGGAGAATTATGCCTGTTGCTAGTGGCTCATGAAAGCATTTGAAGTGCAAGTGTTAGGTTGTACTACGTTCCTTCTAAAACTTAAAGGTGGCAACTGAACATGAGTAAATTTTGAGTAGCTTTTTATTTTTTTTTAAACTTGCTTAATTTTTCCAGTAAACTCCCTCCCACCAGAAGCTCAGCTGGGACTGCTTACTTAAATTTATTTTGCTTAAAACAGGAACTGAGCCTTAAAACCGTTATTAATAAACAGTTTATTTTTTACCGTGAGGTGTCCAGCATAATTCATAAATTATTGTCCATTTAATTAAAGGCACTCACCTTTCCAGCTGTTTCTCTAATCAGCCTAATCCAAAGCAAATAAATTCAGCGGGTGCTTTGCCAGTAATGTCAGGCACAAGCATTTCCAGGGCTCCTTCCCTCATCGCCCCAGGTGCTACTGGGTCCTGTTGGAGCTGATTTGCAGAGGTCCTGAGACACACTTGAGCTTCTGAATTCAAAAGTGGACTTGTGAGAAATCAAAGTAACTTAGCCACAGCCCATCCTCGAAGAGCAAGGCTGCCATTGATGTAGCCAGCAACTTGCTCAGTGACCCTTCAAGCTAACCCATATACAAGATCGTTTCCTGTGAAATGGAGTGGGATGTTTCAGGCAGCTGGTTGGAGAGTGGAGCCTGCCTGTTCCTGTTTCCCATAGCAAAATAAATAAATAAATCTAATTTTCAGTCCTTTCTATAGCTGGCTCTCTGTGAGCCTCCTGAGTTCCGGAGTAACCAAATGAGTTCATGGAAAATAATAATTCTACTGAAGGCTTTGAAATAGAAATACAAAGACATCACCCTGACTCCAGAAATCACCCGTGAAGTTTGTTAAGAGAGGCTTCAGGAGAAATGAGATGGGAAACAGAAGATAAAGGTAGCTGGAAATGGCTGGGTTGGTAAAATTCACCCCACTTTCAGTGACCTGCAAAAGAGGGGAAAGTGGGTTAACCTTCATTCATAGAGATGTGCATTTTTCTTCTCTGCATCTCACCTGTAATTGACTTCTATCCCCAGTCCTCCCATGCTCCGGTGGCACCCGTGACGTGATTCAAACAGGGGTGAGAGCGCCTGTGATGGCTGCAGATAGGAGAAACCAGGACACATCAGTAATTGCAGGTAGCTAGGTATTATTCTGAATACAACCAGCTGACTCTCTCTGTGATCTGCTCTAACTTTGTCAGGCACCAGAAAGCTGCCTTGATCCTGTGTTTATATGTGCGGGGCAGACAGAAAAGGGATTAAATGCTCATTCTGCGATGTTTTTCCAAGTATCTCAGCCGTCTCTGCTGACCAAGAAGCTGCACTTTAGTGACTGTATCATCTGCATGGTGACATCAGCAGTGGTTTGCCATCAGATAACACTTCTCAGGAAGGGAAATTTAATCTATTGAATTACTTTTCCAAGTAATCGGGGGAAAAAATACAAACAGGGAAGCTTTGCAAGGCCAGAGTTTGGTTTTACTTATGACGTCCTTTAAAACAAAGGTTAACCATCTATCTGGTCAGAGAAGTCCTTGCAGGGCTAAGGTTCAAAACTGAAAGTAACAGCCCACCAGAAGGGTGCTGATAGCAGACACGAGTGAGAGTTGTGTAGCAAGGCGGGGGCTGTGATAAATCTGAATTGTCGTAAGAATCCATGAGGGCTCAGGTGTTGGCAGTTTGGGGTTATTTTCTCACTTTCTGAATTTTTAATGTTACTTACTATTGCAGTCAGTCGAGTTGAGTGGCTTGTTTATTCTTTATGAACCCTATAAAAGAAAACTTTTTTAGGTTGGAGTGAGCTGGAAGAGAAGGATGAAGGCAGCCTGGTGGGAGGCTGTCCCCAGCCCCTCCACCCTCAGAGGCAGATTTCCTCCCTGCCACTTGACCTGGTTTGGGATTTTTTTTCCCTCAGCAGCCCTGTCCAGGGGCCATTCCCATGAGGCTGGATCACTGACAAAAGCCTGCAGGGCTGTGTTGGGACCAGGGACTTGCTGTGCATAACAGCCCCTTCATGTACTGCAGCAAAACTGGAGCTCGTGCCACTTGACTGAATCGGTCCCTGCATCTGTGGATTTAACTTCATTTTCTGCTACGGGCCTCCTGGTATGTAAGAAAAGCAAATTCAAGCATGCCGCTGTGTTCACTGAGGCAGCAAACTTGAAGGGGGGAAGAAAATTCCCCTCCTTCTACAGTTCATGGTGTTCTTCTAAACTATTTATAAATAGGTCTACTGTAGCCAGTGTTTGCATTTGGACGGCTTCACTGTTCTCATTTTCAAGGCTCCTCTCAGATCTGAAAGTAAAGGTCGGTCTGACTCCCCTCATTTGAAATGAAGAGGGGAAGAAAGTTAACCCTGTAGGCAGGTGGCTCTATCGCAGTAATTCCCGGGAACACGAGTGAGTCCTCTCTCCAGCTCAGCAGGGGCAGAGCTCTAAGCCCGCTCTCCCTTTTCCTCCATCTTCATTTCCCTGCCCTCTTCGTTAGTTGATGATAGTTCTACCTTCCTGCATCCTTTTAAAGAGATCCCCCTGCACGTCATCTCGGATTCATGAAATGCAGAGATCTGGTAAGCAGCACAAATCACACGCTTCTGGCCCACACTTGCCAGGAGCCCTGGATAAGTTTTCAGCCAAGTTTATACTTCACCTCCCTCCACTCTACAGAGGAATAATGTATGGCTCCATTTGCTCCAGAAAAACTTGCACCAAAACCCAACGGTCTATTTTGTGAAGGATTATTTTTTGCTGATGGAGAGGTGTTTGGAGATGACAGGCATCTGATCTCATCTTAAGCCTTAAATTGCAGTAAAGCCTGTATTTATTTACTTCTTACTTCAACCAAACAGGACATTATCCCACCTTTGAGTTAACGCTTTCAGTGCTTGCCTTAGCTGAGTGCTGCATGCCAAAGGCATTACTATTTACCATCACTGGACAAGGAACAGCACAGACCCACCAATTCACGTAGGAAACAGCTAAAACACTAAATAGGATTATGTGGCTCATAGGACACAGAATCAGAACCAGCCTGTTAAACAGTCTTTAAGCTGTACCACACATATGGACCAGTTGTCTTGCTTCTGCACAGGGCGATTGAAGGAGAGGTGAAACGCTGAGAAACGGCCCGTGGTACCACGTTGTGGGGGCGGGCACAGGATGCGATGCCTCATCGTCTTCCTCATGTTGGCATCCAAAGGCTGGGAGTAAGAAAGGTTTTGGTGGATATTTTCTTGAGGTCACAACCTATAACAGAATGAAGAAAACATGGCTTTTGAATAAGGGTATGCAAAAATTCACTTCTGAAATGAAAAGCTTTTTTTTTTTTCTTTTTTTTTTTTTTTTTTAAATTTAATAATCAGTAGTGCCTTACTCTCCTGTTATCCACAGGACCTGGCTAGCAGCCTTCTTCACAATAGACTATCCTTGACTCAAATGGTACATTTACTTTGGGATGGGTTACTAATAAATAGAGGTTTCTAGGTGTTCTGAATGTGGGGTAATGTATGTGGTAGGTTGGTACGTTATGAACCTAAACAAAGACGACTTACAAGACTAAATATTGTTTTATTGCCTATTTAAGACTTTGAGATTAAATGTTTGTATAAAAGAAGGTGCGTTATCCCAAGACGGTGGTTTTATTTCTGCTATTACTAACACAGTGTTACAAAGGCCCAAAGGGTCTCTAAACTCTCTGCTCTGACTGAGCTATGAACCAAGGCCAAGATGAACTTCTCCCAAAGCAAGTCCCAATCACTGAGACAAGGCACTCGCCTTCAGAGAGGTGTCCTGGGCAGTAAGCTAGAGGTGGTATGATCAATAACAGGGCTAGCTCATGTGAGTTTTTACTGATGTATGTTGGTTTTCACCCAACGATAATGTGCGCAGGTGCAATTTAAAAGTGCACAGAAGCACTAAAAAATGAATTGCCCCTCTTCTCCTTGGCTGTGTTCAGATGCTCCTTGTTCTGAGCATCCCACGGGCTCCAAAGCATGGTTTCTGTGCGGGCAGTAGCTGTTACCCTGGCAAACAAATGTTCATCCACTGTTTAGAAATCTAATTTTCTTCTCTTATTTGTTGTGGGAAAAATTGCATGGCATTCTTGTCACAGAATTCCTTTTCTAGTTTTCCTGTGTTTTGCACTCTTACAGTCTCTGCAATTATCTTTGGCACGGCAATTATTATTGTCCCAGCTGTAGTCCTTGCAATAGGTGATCCTAATGAAACATTGCTAGGCGTCTTGTGGAATTCCAGCACTGGTGAGGCCAGACCCTACCAGGACTTTCATGACAGACTTTTGCTAATTTGTTCGGGTATGCAAAGGAAGGCTTTGATGCGATTTACCTCACCTGCGATAGCAAAGTGAATTGCCAAAATTATTTAGCTCTGAACTGTGATCTTTTATCTAGAGAAGTGCAGTTTATGGCAGGTGTTTAGGGATGAGTCTCTGCGCAGCGTGGTGTTCAATTGCTCGGTGCCTCAGCTGAATGGCACGGGTTTTACTTTCATACACCACTGAAAAAAGCAAACCTATAAAGCACAGTTCATGAGAACTATCACTGTAGTTCAACAACTGTTCTAATTATTACAAAATCATATATTTTAATATATTGTCATTTCAAATTTATTTTTTTGTAGGTCTATTTCAATTACAGACTAGTTAGTCATATATATATATTTTGTTTCATGGAGACCTTAAAAAGTTGAATTTGCTTTAATATTTCTTCCATTTACATTGATTAAATGTCGTACGCTAAATAATTCCCATACCCATTAACATATGATCTGCCCACTGGTAATTATTTTGTCATCCTTACTTCCTCAGGCTATTTTCAACCTTAAGCCACTGTTAATCTATGACCTTAGTGCTTTTGTCTCCAGGTCTGTATTATATAAGTATTATGGAACAAGGATTGAAATGAACTATTCTTGGCTTTATTGTACAATTACAGTCAGTTGATTGGCTTTTCTATTTCCCCTAACTAAAATAATAGAATAAATTTAATTCCTTTATGAAAGGATCATAAGAATTTTTTTTTTCAGTGTTGCAAGGCTAAATAAGAAATATTTCTAAGGGGAAAGTAAAAAATGAAGGAAAGTAGCAGCTGTCTGCTTTTCTGGGTGTTCAGGATTGCTGCCAAGTGGACACAAAGACGACCGAAGCAGGAGCGCACCCCACACTCTGCAGTGGCCACAGCAGCGGTAATTGAATAAAATCCACTGAGAGGAAATTTTTTTTTAAAAAAAAAGCGCACTTTGGTCACGGAGCTGAAATGGAAAAGTAGATGCCTTTAAAGGACCTTTTTGTAACATGTCTCCTCAAACTCTTTCTCCCTCTGTGAGACTACCCAAAAAGCAGAACACCTGTTTGAATGTCAGGTTTCCTTTTGGATACAGGAGCGCAGCATCATATAGCACGGTCGTGTCTCTGGCAGGCTGGGCAGTTTGCTATTGCTCCTGTTCCAGGCAAGCCAACTGATTCTCATTTGAAATGCTACCTCTAAGCTGCTTTTGTTCAATCTCTTACTTTCATGAAAGGTTATAATCAAAAGGCCAGACTTTTGGAAGAGTTTGGCTCCCTTATATGATACTGGCTTCCAAGTGGCTTATAAATAAGGGGTCACATTTTCCAAAGAGAATACTGCCCCACCATCAGTGCTGTGAGAAATCTGCTTTGCAGGTCCGTGGCTGTATTTAGGGGGAAACATTGCTGACAGGCTGAGTCAGTGGCCCAAATTCTCCTCCCTTTATCCATATAACCACATGAAAGCTTGTGCCTCCTATCCACAGAGTGTGCATGAATAATTTGCTTGGCATGGGACTGGAGCTAGCTAGCACAATAACTATGCTTTTGTAGGCTCCATATGTCCCTTGCCTTGGAGCTTTTCAAATGATACAAAACTCTGGTACTGTGACTAAAATGAGAAAAGCCTGGGCAATGACTTCATAAGCAATTGGGAGTGACCTAAAGCTCATGAAAGGACTCTTGGCTTCAATGGATGTTGACCCAAGTCCGTAAGAGACTGAAGAGTTATGTCCAGACCCAGCGGAGAACCTGGAATGACCCCTGTAGTCTGTAAAGGGATTGGTTTTTCCAATCAGTGCAAGGGAGTCCTAATTGCCAAACACTTCAGAAACGCCAGATTTTTTAACTGTATTTCTCAAAATATGGTCAACAAATATGTGTGCACACACATTGCCTATCCCTCTCCTCTATGCACTGAACATTTTTGGTGTAGGAGAGTTCAGTAACGGAAGTGTAAACCTTCTGTTTACATCTATAAACAAGATAAGGTACAAACTGCTGCAATGCAAACTTCCTTGCTCTGGCCCTCCACTGACCTCAGCTATAAACGACAAGGAGCCTCCTTTCTCACAGTTGTGGGAGACTCCAGCCTCTAGGACAAATTTTCAACCAGCAAATGTGCTTTCAAAATCTTCTGTGTGAATTTTTCCAACTGCTGTCCTATTCATACACCATCCGGGGCCAGGAGGCTCATGGCTGTGGCGTGAAGGCCACCAGACACTGCCATACCCACACTTGCAGGATATTCCAGACACCTCCAACTGCAGGGTCAGGCTGTTGCATTTGCACATATTTCCTGAAATGAAGAAACAAGCTGCGTGCACTTTTGCCAAAGGGTTTGGATAAAGAAGTGCATGCTTGTACCATGTTTCAGACTAACTGACAGCAGACATCCATGTCACTGTATCACATGCTCATGTCTTCTCCTGGAAGCTTTTTGCTGGGTCAAATAAATTGCTTGCAAAATATCTAAGATTCTGCCAAGTAAATGCAAGTATAACTAGACCAAAAAGCTACTCATGCATTGTCTTATTTTTATAGATTTCAATGGATGCAGAAAGAAAGGGATCTGTCAATAAGACAAGAGCTGGTTTCTAGGCATGGGAACCCGACTCTTTGGTGACCTGGACAGATGACACATGGCCTGAAGGAAGGACACAAGGAGAGGGCTGGGGCATGAGAAAAGTCTTGGGGAATGGGGCAGAAAAGCAAAAGGGACTTCTGTCCTTGACAGCTGTAATTATAGCTCCATAAACTGAAAGCTGTCACAGCCCTTTCTGCTCAAAGCTCACAGCCATTGGCAATCCTAGTCCAGCTGCATGTGCATGCCATTGAAACTATGGTGGGGGGTTTTAATCAGAATTTGTTAATCTGGGACTTTCACAGCCATGTCTATTCTGGGTGCTCGGTGGAAGCTATCAGTGTCAGACCGTAGGGCAGTGCAAGGTCAAGCTTTTTGGCACCAACGCTGCACTTGCAAAAGGGCAAGAGTGACGATGATGTTTGTATCTCCCCAGGCAGGACTTGGGTCCCTCTCCTCTTACACAGCTCAGCAGAGGGGCACAAGGTCGTCACCTCTGTCACAGGTCCCTCAACAGCAGATCCCCACAACAGGGACAGGTGCTCAGGTGAGGCACTGCTGTAAGCTTACCTTGTTCTTGTGACAGAACAAGGGGTGATGGTTTTAAACTAAATCAGGGTACTTTTAGACTAGATATAAGGAAGAAATTCTTTACAATGAGGGTGGTGAAACACTGGAATGAGTTGCCCAGAGAGGTGGTGGAGGCCCCATCCCTGGGAACATTCAAGACCAGGTTGGATGGGGCTCTGAGCAACCTGGTCTGGTTAAAGGTGTCCCTGCTCCCTGCAGGGTGGTTGGACTAGATGACCTCTAGGGGTCTCTTCCAACCCAAAACATTCTATGATTCGTACCCTGCTAGCACTGAATGGTCACTGTTGAATGGTCACCATGGCACACCCTGCAGATGGGATGAAACGGCCCTAACAGGGCAGCGGTTCTTACATGTTTAAGCACTGCAGAAGCTCTTCTTTCATTCCTTGGGCTGTGCAATGGGTTGCAGGAGAGTGGCTTAGGGAGAGCTGCAATAGAGAAGGGCCGTGGGGTCGATTCTTGGTCAGAACTGTTAGGAGGCTGCCAAAGCAGCAAAGAGGCGGTAACTCTGGATCCCTCCTGGTGCTCTCCATAGAAGCATGTCAGATCTTGAAAACTGCTGACTCCTGGCCCAGAGGCCCTTCTTCTATTCATAGTGGTGTTCAAAAAAGTGTCATGCAGTCAATTAGATATTGCTGCCCTAAACCAGGTGGTTTTAGATATACATAACCAGGGCTATAAAAACACATTCTCACTGTTCAGAGGGATTAATTAATTCCCAGAATCAAACAGGATAAGCATGCGTTTGTTTTAATGAGTCCAGTACTACACATCTGTTCTGGGAGGGACTCTTGGGGTGTTTGGTTGACCTGTGGGTGTTGGAAGAAGCCAGCATGGCTCACAAGCAAGGTTTAGGGCTATCAGCCATGGGCCAGCATCTCCCTGTCCTGGTGTTGCATGAACACAAACGTCCACCTTTTTGGTAGATGAAATGGCTCAGATGTGGACAAATCACTGTTTTGGATATAGGCCTTGAGTTACAGAGAGCTGTGGGCAGGAACCTGCTATGAAAACAGTATAGAGAAGCAATGCTGCTGCTGTGTACCTGTTTTCCCTCTCCCTGTAACAAATGTCACTCTTAGCCAGCCGGCTAGCATGGAGTAACGCATTAACTGAGTGTGATAAGGCAGGGCAACTCTGATACCAGCTCCATTTTCAGTCCTCTGTTTGTTCTGCAGTTAGCACAAAGGGGTCTTGGTCCCTCGGTTGGCCCTGGCATGTCAAAACAATGTCAGTTAAGTCAACAAATCCTTTCATGTTACAGTCATTTCCAAGTCATGCTTCCTCCCTTCAAAAATTCTGGATGGAAATGTTAGGGATATTTAAGAATTAAGCTAATAAAATGGTGGGAGAAAATGTGGAAACAGCTGGCTCACAAACATGAGCCTGATTCCCATCACCAACATTCAGTGATGCTATATTCTAGTGTACACAGCAAGTAGAGAGGCCTGAAAAATATGGCATGTATGTCCCAATACACATGCATGGCAGGACAGGAGATCACCTCCTCAGCATTGATGCAGGCATACAAGGTGTGCTGTCCCCATGCACATCTCCTCGGGTCTGCTGTTCTCCTGCAGGTGACGAGGAGCTCTAGGGGGGTGGTGGTTATCAGGAAGGCCCAAATGGTCCAAATCCTCTAAATATGTCTGGGTAACACTTCTGGCTAGGAAAGAAATGTCATGCCTTCAAACTGGGTATATGTGAGCTCTATTCCTGGCATCATCAAATTCAGCCCCTGATGTTTTAGGGAATTGCACCATAATCCTTATTGCAAACTGATCGTGCTTTGTTTTGGAAGCAAGTTGGGTGTATGAAAGCAACATCTGTATTACCAGCAGGTTGCTAGCTAGCTCTGTCAGCCATACTGCTTACTCCGACTGGCATCCTTATGGATCCTATCCCAGCTCAAAGAAAAAGTAAGGTTTGGTTTAAAAGCCTCAGGAATTTTGAGGACTGATCCATGGGTTAGTGTGCCTAGAGCTGACAAAATGAGTTGCTTACTTCATTGACTCAAAACAGATAAAAAGAAATACCTGCTTGTGCAATGAATAATTCATCAGTGAAAGAAAGCATTGCAGAATTGCAGAATACTGTTTGGGATGAAAACTGCTTAATGTTAGTCTGCACGAGTCAATCTGCTACCTATAAAGTTAAAAGAAGGGATTCCTGCTGGTTGTCCTTATGAAAAAACACAAAGACAAAAAAATCCCTCCTCTTAACACTGCCTGCATTTAGAAACAGCCTGCATTTTAAGTAATTAAAACTGATGATCCTGACAAACATTCGCCTCCAAAGAAATAGTCTATTGTAAACGTAAACTCTCAAGATCCTTCCAGGCATACCAGCACAGCTCTCTCCTAAAAATTCTTCCCAAGCCATCTGGTGCCTTATCTTTGTAGCCAAGCCATACAATAACTTTAACAGAGGATTGTTGCTAGCAGGGTCTAGTCTCGGGACTACGGATTCCCTTGGAAGTATCACAGCTAGCTCTGAACCTGTCAGCCAGGCAGCTGTGGCTCTGTGAATACTCTGCTTCTTTCTATCACTACCCCAAATGTCCAGCTGGGGTTCTTTGGGGGAGATCCCTTCCTTGCGTGGTTCGCGACGGGAGTGAAGGAGTTACAGAGAGAAGCTGGAGACGCAGTGTACTTCCAAACAGGGATTTACACTCCATTAATTCCCTCTACGGTGGCCCAGCCTGAGTGGCATGACATGAATGTGGTTACGAAGGCTGCAGCCAATTCATGTCTTTCAGGCAGCTCTCCCTGCACCTGCAAGGGGGACGTATGGATTCCAGGTTTGCTCCTACACAGCCTTTGCCATTAAAAACAGGTATTTAGTGAGTGAGAAGGTGGGAAGGCATGGAGCAGAGATGGCTGATGGAAATGGCTGGGAAGGAGAGGACAACTCTGTTTTGGCTTTGCAGATCACCCAGAGTTTGCTCTCCCTTCGTTGCATCGCATTATTTCTGAGCCTGTTCCTTAACATCTCACCTAAAACACTGAATTCCTACTGGTAAGTGCCTTATTTTGGTTGCACAAGCAGAGCTTGACAGTGAAGTTAAGCAACAAAGCCAAGGCTGCAGGCACCTGGCAGCAAAGCAATGACCCGGGCACAAGCTGGAGCGAGGGATCCTGTGTTAGCTGTGCCCACCTTCTCCGGTGAGGTGGCAGCCACCGTGAGAAACAAGCAGGCTGAAAAGTAGAACGTGCTCACCACTCACTCATCCAGGGCAAATGTGATATAATCGGGGAGAAACTGAATCTCCTTTTTGGATTATTGTCACACGTTTATACGCTGACTTTTTACCGCCTAAGCATCCCTGGTCTGTTCCTTATCAACGCTGGTTTCAGGGGAGATGAGGACACTGGGTGCAAAAGCGTAGGAGCACGTGCAGGAGGAGAGCTCCTTCCTCAGCACACCCTGCACTCGGCAGCTTGGAGACTTGCTGGAAGTTGCATCTGCACTGTCGTATTTAAGCAGCGTCACTTATTCCTTTAGCATCCAGGGGAGCAATCCCACATCAGTACTCTGGTCTAGTCACCATCTGGCTGTAGTAATGATGTGAGCCCAGCAGTTGTACTGAGTGATGGAGCTACCATTAGATTATCTTCCTCCCTGTGCCGGTCTGTGCTGGCAACCCTCAGCTACCTGGGCAGCATTTTAAAACGCTCTGGTTTTTGGTGAGGCACCTTAGGGAGCAGAGCTATTTTTTCAGAGTTAAAAAGAAATGTTTTTTCAAGCTGTTGCACCTTGGTAATGAAATACTGGGCAGTATATATGCTTGTCGGGTGGATAATAGTGAGCATGATGTGATGCTGCAACATAGCTCCTGGAAATCAGAGGCCCCGATTCTGTACTTCTCCAAGTCAGGGGAAGTTTTGTTGATGAATTTTGACAGGAGGTGGATTAGGCCTAAAACGTTCCCATTTTTTAGCCAGTGACAATTTTTGTGACGGTTTTATAACGAGTACAGACTTTCTACCACTATACAAATACAACAACATCGCAAAGATTTCCCCCAGGGAGATGTCCTTGCTTTTCACTGGCTACCTTGTGACACCCCTAGGGAAATCAAACAGTTTAAGGAAAAAGAACGTGGTATCTGTAAAGCTGCTTAGCTTTTTTTCCTACTCTAATGGGTATTTGTATTTTATTATTGCTGGAGACAATCTACTATTTGGGGAAAGAATGAAAACAAACCTCCTAAAATAGAGTTTTACAGTTTAATGATCCCGGCACTGAAATATTACATGGTACGCTTAGACTGCATGCAAGCTTGCGTAGGAGGGTAGAACTGATCACACAGGGTCCGAGCTCCACGACTCTGTGTCCTTTGCCAAATCGACCACCTCAGTGTCCCCTTCGTAAGGTGATGGTGATACCTCGCAGAACTGTTATGACAATTAATTTATATGGATAAAAGTACGTGGCTCGAGGGGTAGGGCTTTTTGTACCTGCAGAACTTCCAACATTCCCAGGTTGCCTTTTGGTGTGGGATAACAGAACATCTGCTCTGTTGAGTCCTCCTAGTATTACTGTTAACGTTTTGGCAAAGGCACCTGGAACGCAGAATAGATGCACATGTACAGAGTATCACAAGTCAAAAGGAGCGTATTCAGGTCCTGTTTGATTTACAGTGTGTCAAACACAAAAGATAAACCAAAATAACGTTTAGTTTGATGGCTTAATATGCACAAAAATGGGAAGATCCAGAATTAAGTGTTTCTCAGCTACTTTAGGACCTGTCCCAGATTGCTACCTCTAGTAAAAAGAGTAGGGGATGGGGTCTATAAATGCTTGTGAAGCCAAAGGAATTGCTAGGCTGTGGCAAGATCCAGAAGTTGGGCTACTTTGAGCATGCATTTTCCACCGGGCAGATAAGAGGTGCAAGCAAAAGGAGCAGCGTGCGAATGGTCTGCAGCAATGCTGGGAGCAGGGGAGAGGCGAGCTGGAACCAGCAGTTTTAAGTGGAATGCCTCAAGGGATCACTATGTCCACCCGCGCTGACCTGAAGCCAAAAATCCCACACATTTGTAGCGTCTATGTGGGCTTTGCTGTTCCTCCCACCCAGTCCCTAGTTCCTACTCATTATCTGTTTTCCAGGGTCAAAGTTGTTTCTAAGGCAAACTGAGAGCCAGTTTCCTTGCATGTGAGCAGAGCAATGAGAAAGACTTGTTTGCTTTTCCTCTTTCACCTTCTGTTCCCAACTGGTGGTTCCCCACCCAGGCAAGGAGCAGGGATGATGTCTGCAAGGACAGGGTTATACTTGCATTTCCACTGCACCTAGCTTTCACCTCTGTGCAGAAGGATGGCTCCCACTGCAATGCACTGGGTGGGAAGACGTTGATTTGCACGGTTTGACCCAGGACCAAGCTGAAAGACATTCGGGTCTTATTTTCTTGGGCGACCTTGGATTAGTCGCCGCAACGTGTACATCTCAGTATTCAGGGGACCAGGATGGGACTGAGTTGAATTCTGCTCTGCAGCATCCAGGAACATTATTTCTCCTCTCCCTCTGCCATCGGCCCTAAAATGGGGACCAGGATGAGGGCCTGGAGAGGGCAAGTTGTGACAGCAGTGACAGAAGCGCCGTGCTGGTATTGCTGTGAATCGGAGGTACCGCTTTCCACCCCTCTATGGGTTGGAGGAGCAAACTCCAAAGCAATCAAGCAATTCAGTCCTTGATGGTGGCAGCATGCTACGCAGGGCATGGTTCGGAGTGAGAACAAAGACCCCCCTATAAAGGAAGCAGGAGCTTAAATGGCTACTGTAGATGAGTTAAATTGTATATTTAAATCCTTTTAACCAGGATCAAAAAGAGTTGGCTTGGCACAGCTAACAAGTTTGAAAACTAAGCATACACCAATAACCTGCAAGTCTCAGCCTCTCCAAACAAATGGGAAAGGCTTAAAACCAACTTAAAAATCCAGCCTCGACACAATTGCTGAAAATGTTCCTTTAAAGAGAAGCCCTTATGTGAGCAGAACAGCTTCCTAAAGTGATAGAAAGGCAGCACAGAGCAGTAGCCTTGCTACCAGCATAGGCAGATGAGCAAAAGAGGCTGAAATGCAGCCAGCGAGCAGTCGTCTGTTTGAAGGGAATGAAATCTTTCACTTTCTGACCACGCAGATCAGACGCAAGGAGAAAATGTTTGCTGTCTTTGGTTATCTTGTGGCATTGAAGAGCAACCATCAAAGGGAAAGAGCCTGCCTTCTGGGATAATCGTTGGGCAAGCAAGTGAATGCAGCAGATAAAGGAAGATGATGCTTACCCGGAGAGGCCAAGCAGCAAAGAACAAAGATTAGTGACTGGGGATTGCCCTCACCCATCGGGAACAGGATACGGTAACAAGGGTGAAAAGCAGTACAAAAACCGCAGGAAATTTGGGTTCCTTGTGTGTATTCTCGGAGCAGCCTGGTCTGCCTTAGATCTCCCACTGAAGTTTTGCTGTTCTGATCGAGTTCTCATTTTGTAGTTTATAGAAGAGGCATTTGCAGCTCAACTTTTGCAGTATTTACGTAGGCAAAATTCCCAGTGTTTTAAAGGGATTTTTCCGTGGGTAGGTATGGGCTTTTAGGGGTTACTTTTGACTGGGTGAGGACTTGGAGTCTGCACAATTACCATACCGTAAGTATTAATAGATCCTTCCTAATAGGAAAGCTATTTGAATTTAAGATTGTAGCTTAGTTTCTCTAAACTCCACACAATCTATTTACTTATGCTAGAGCTTTCCTTCTGCACTTCCTAATCTCTAGCTGTAAATATTCAAAATGCTGCACAACATACAACTTTTCTGTATATCAGTGGACATGGCATTGTAAGTAGGTAACACCATGCTCCTAGAACATATTGGGTGCCATTGCAAAGCCTGGATTTGGTCCCGGGAGCACTTCAGTCCATCCCCAATTCTGCCCCATAATTGAGACCTAGTTAGTCCCTCTGTGGGTCAGCTCCACTCTTCTGAAAGATGGAGGGGTTTTGTTTCCTGCTTAACCTCACCTCTGTGCGTGCCAAGGTTTCAGATCAGTGAGCGAGCCTACAAGGATGCTCTTTTATGAGACAGCCTCGCCCCGTTCACCTCCGTGCCAAAAAGGGTCTGACCCACCCAAGTCACAGGTATGTGCTGCCACTGCTCACCCCGGGCTGGCTCCTGAGCATCTTTGAACCCCACCCCAGAGCTAAATTAACTGGTTACCTTGTAAAAAACTAACTAAGCAAAAAAAGAGATGCTTTAATAGGTTTTTCTATGTCAGTGAGCTGAACAGGAGCAAGGCAGCCTCCGCCAGCACCAGACCTGGCACGAGGGGATGCTGAGGCTGGGAGTGGTGGGATGCAGGGTGCTTGTGAAATGGGGACAGCAGCTGCCCTGGGGCACTCTGCAACCCAGATAAGAGCAGCAGACCTGTTTCCCAACACCATCCTGATCAGAGGGCGAAGGACAAAGAGATGAGCGAAGGCTGCGCCCCTCTCCCCCAGGATGCCGCCGTCAGGACTAGCACCACGTAAGCCTCCTCCCCTCCCCTCTGACTCAGCCCTAATGCTATGCTCAGCTTTTCACTCTCTCCTTCCTCGGGCAACTCAGTTCACTTTTCTTCACTCCCCCTTTGCTGACCGGCAGCTTGATATCACTCAACACACCCAACTGGCAGCACCGGCTTGCCCCGGCGCTCCTGGGATACGTGTCCACACCCACCTGAGACAGGGCCTCCCCCTCCCCTTCTGGGGCCCTATCCCAAGCTTGAGCACCCTGCATCCCTCTCCCTGTGAAGTCTGAAAGGTTTGGGGCACATGTGGAAGTTGTGGGAAGGAGCTGGAAAGCTCCCAGGGGGTCGGTAACGTACAAGGTGCTCCTGCTAGCCCCATGGAGCAGCACCACAGCTCAGGGAGCAGATATTACTCCTGCTATGAGTTAAGTCATTTATTTGATGATGAGGCAGAAGAGCAAGAAAACACGCCCGGAGGGAAGCCTGGGCTGCCATGTGATGATCTTATGAGATTCCTCTTTTTGTTCATCCAGCAGCCCAAAGACCTTGGTGGCTTTTCCGACTCAATCAGGACACAGTTCAGTCTGGGATGGGTGGGGATGCCACGTGCTTTCATGCAGAGCCAGGAAAGGCCATGCAAGCCAGGGTTTTGTGTGGAAGCCCCAGCAGGCTTTGCAGATTGAAGTTATTTTAGAATAGTTTGGTCTTTCTCCTCCTTCTGAGGATTTCTTTCTTGATGTGTATACATGAGCAAGCAATTAGCTGCGAGGCTAGGAAGATGTTACTGTGCAGGCCATCTGCAGCATTAAAAGCAAATCTGGTCCAGGTTTGCTCATAAACAGGTGAGTGCATGGAAATAGAGCCACGTTTGGTTATTAGGAAGAGCTGCTCCTGGCAGCAGATGACACCTACCAGAATGGGCACGCCCCTGCTTCCCACATACCCACAATGGAAGCCGGGAGGCACCTCTGCTCCCCAGAACTGGGGGGCGTCTGGCAGCCATGGCTGTGCCCACACCAGCCCTAAGGCTTCTAAGGCTGAGAAGACCCAACGCAGTTGTCGGAGCTGACTGCACGCGAGGCAACTCAAGTCTAGAAGCAGCCCAGCTTTGCCAAGCCCCTGAAGCCAGTACGGGTGAGTTATCTTATCGTAAGCATCCTAGACTTAAATTAAATGTGGTTTATAACCATGGACATGATGCTGGGAGGCTACGTGCCATTACGCCTTGCTCTAAAGGTGTGCTGACTTGGGTCTCCACCAAGGTGGAGATGCCTGCCCAGCAGCTCGCCTGGTGCTGGCCCGCTGGCTGCAGAGCTCGGGACAGGGCTTTGCAGGGGATGCTTTGCTTACTTGGACTTCTATATTCATTGTATAAAATCAGTAATTTACTGCTAAATGGCTGAGGTTTGTGAGGCTTTACCAGTTAGTTTAGAAGAGCCAGGAGGTGCTTTTCTGTTCTTTGTCACAAAGTTGAGCAAAGAAAGTACAGAACTTTGAAATTTTCTATGGAAGTGCAAATCCGAACTTCCAACCATCTATTTTCTTTTGCCTTGCTTACAGGCTTTAAATTTCATTGCATCTTCCCTATTTTGGGGAAAAAAGCCCCAAACCAAACCCAAGGTTCTGGGGTTTGGGTTGAGAAAGGTAGAAGATGATGCTTAATTACGTTTAGCTTTAAAAGATGTCTTAAATTTTTATAGAAAACTTCCAAACTGTAAAATAAAACAAAATACACTCAGATAAGGAAATAATCTTTCTTTTCCCTCAGGGTGCCTGAAAACCGCATAACAGAAAAATAACCCCAAATAAAAGTTGCTTTAAGTGCCTCATATGTGAGAAACGCAGATGAGAACAACTGCTATAGGAAGGGTCACACAGGGGATTCTTCGGTTCTTGGTCCGCTTCTTGGAGCTGTCTTTAAAAGAAGAAAACAAACAAACAAAAAAAAAACCCAAAAGCGTCAATTATGTAAGAAAACTCGTCTCTCTTCCCGGTGAGTGACAAAGTGGCTCTTCCCCCCGGGACCTGGCAGCAGCCGGTGCCGCTCTGCCCAGGCCCCCTCGCCCAGGGGCCGGCGGGGAGCGGCTGCACCCGCCCGGCCCGGGGGTGCAGGGCCGCGGCTCGGCCCCCCCCCGTCCAGCCACAGCAAGGGCTTTTCTTGGCGAAAACCTGCGATTCCGGCGTTCCTCGGGAATGAAAGAAAGTGACATGTTGGAAGGGGGGAGAGGCGGGGGGGGGAGGAGGAAGGGCTGTCCCTGCTCCTGCAGGGCGGGATCTTTTCTCCTGCTTGATCTATGGAGCCCGCCCCCTTAAATTGGCTCCCGGGAGCGCCCCGTCCACCAGCCCGACGGGGGGAGAGGCGGAAGGCGAGGGAGAGCAGGCAGGCAGGCGGGCGGGCGGCCGGCTCCCCCGTCCCGGCCCGTCGGTCCCGGCCCGTCCGCCCCCGCGCACCATGCGCGGCCCCCGGCGCCCCGCGCCCCACCGGCCCGCCCGCCCCTAACGCCGCCCGGCTCCAGAGCCTTCCCCCCGGCAGCGCACCGGGGGCGGGGAGGGGGCAGAAAGGGGGCGGAAAAAAAAAAAAAAAAAAAAAAAAGAGGGCTGGGGGGAAAAGGGAAGGAAAAAAGAAGGAAGAAAAGAAGAGCCCGGGGGAAGCGGGGAAGGCTGCTCTCCTCCGAGGACAGCGTGCAGCACCATGCAGCTGGCGCCGCTGGCGCTGGCACTCACCACGCTCTTCATCGACGGCTTGAGGACAGGAGCGAGGAGGCAGAAGCTGCACCCCAGGCAAGGTAAGGGGGTGCTCGGGGAGGGGGAGCCGGGGGGGAGGGGGTGCGGGGCTGCCGCCCCCTGCGGGGTTGGGGGGCTGTGCTCGGCCTCCCGGCTCAGGGGCATGTGCTTCTCCTCCCTTGCAGCCAAGCTGCTGGAGAAGCTCAGCGAGTACGAGATCGTGACTCCTACCCGGGTGAATGAGTTCGGCGAGCCCTTCCCCACCGATGTCCACTTCAGGCGGCGGCGGCGGAGCACCAGCGCTGCCCCCGACGCCTGGACGGCCGCCCCCAAGGCGCACTACCGGCTCTCCGCCTTCGGGCAGCAGTTCCTCTTCAACCTGACGGCCAGCTCGGCCTTCATCGCCCCGCTCTTCACCGTCACCCTCCTGGGAGAGCCCGCCGCCGAGCAGCGGCGCCTCTACGCCGAGGCGGCCGACGCCGACGTGAAGCACTGCTTCTACCGGGGGCACGTCAACGCCCGCCCGCGCCACACCGCCGTCATCAGCCTCTGCGCCGGGATGGTGAGAGCCGCGGCCCGGCCCCGGCCCCGGCCCCGCCGGCCCCTCCCCCCGCCCCCCGGCTGGGGTGGGGCTGGCGGCTGCGGCTCGCCTCGCTCGGGGGTGTCTCCCACCCCGCTTTTATTATTCCATCGGGTTCTGGCAGCGGCCTGACACACCCCCTCCCCCCCCCTCCTGCTCTGCCGGTTTTGGGGGGAAAAACTGCCCCCCAGCGGCACCCCGGGGGGGAGGTCAGTGGGAGCAGACCACGGGCACGGACACCCCCCTGCCCTCGGGTGCCGACGAGGGCTGCAAAGGGGTGGCTGGGGGCTCCCCATCAGCGCCGACCCTGGAGCCGCCTGCGCCCCGGGGTGCGATGCCCGAGGGGAGATGAAGGCTGGCAGCCTGGCTGCCCTTCTTGTGCGGGGGGAATATCGGCAAAGAGAGGAGCAGAAGCTCCCAGCAGGGCTGACCCTTCCGTCTGCCCTGGTACCTTCCAGGACCTTGGGGTGCCTGTCCCAGGTGCTCCCCTGGGAGGTCCCTACTGGCCTCCATCTGATCCGGGAGCTCTCCTGGGTGAGTTCACCCAGCACACGTGTGTGCGGCCAGGCAGGCCTCCCTCTCAGTTTCTGCTCATGCTTCCCTGTCTAAGGTGGCCACAGGATGGGTTTTGTCTTGGATTTCTTTTATTTACCCGCCAAATCCCTACATTCATAGTCACGTGCAACTGGGAGCGTTGGTGTCTTCTCATAAGCAGGGATTTCACTGGCCAGATACCTTCCTCTGGTCCTTACACGTGGGTTTAAAACTTGTCTCAGGGAGAGCTGCTGCATGCAAACCAGCACAATGCGATGGGGTTGCACTGAGGCCTCCAGCACACTGGAGGACCATCTCCCCTTGGGCAGGGGTGGCATGGTAAATGTCCCTGGCATAGGGATGGGGTCTGGCATGGTGCTGCCTGCCTACAGATTAGTAATTTGCTTTCCATACATTCCAGCGGGATGGCTGCGGGGAGCAGGGCAGCCTGGTGTGGGTGCAAGTGGTGTGATCGGAGCTGGAGCTCCAGCCCATGCCTTCACAGGGGTCGCTGCAGAACTGGGCACTCGCGTACCTCCCTCATTAACCGCTCATTTTGGTGGGTAGTCCTGTTCCGTGGTTTGTCATCACCCGAAGCTGACTGCCTGTTCCTCTCTGGTCCCTCTCAGCTGGGCACATTCAAATCTGACGATGGGGACTATTTCGTAGAGCCGCTGCTATCACTCGAAGAACAGGAGTATGAAGAAGAACACAATAAACCACATCTAGTCTACCGACACCGGACACCTCCAACCAACTCTTCAGGGGACAGGCGGACTTGCGATACTCCAGGTACTTGTTTTGTTACTGCCCTTGATGACTTGGCACAGATGAAAGGGAACTAATTTGTAGTAATTAGTAGGTTTGTGTAGGGCAGAAGGGACGTGGAGTTGAGGGACCCCTCTAGAAATGGTGCTGCGTACGCTAGGGCTGGGCTGGCGGTGGTACTGCTGTCCTGGAGAGATGTGGTGCGCCTGAGCTTTCTAGTAATCGGTTATAAGGAAGTTGCAGTCAGGAAAAATGTTATGGTTTCCATTTCATCCCTGCTGTAAGGCTGGCAAGAGATCTTTTGGGCTGTCTTGCCTTAAATGTCCCATGAGCCTTTAAACTTGCTTTCTGTCCTCTCCTACGTGTAATTCCTAACCATCCTAATCTGATTTGCTCTCTGTCTGAAATTCTGTTTCTGTCCTTTAAATTATATCCTTCTGGCTTGGTCTTGCTGTGCTCCTGGTCTTCCCTCCCCAAATCTGGTTGTGCGTTGCAATGACTGACTTCTTTCTAGTGGAAATTAGAAGGTCCTAACACCAACCCTGACACTTCTTCCCTTATTAATCACTTTTCCATGGTTCATTTTCAAAGGCTTTTTTTCCTAGTGGCCCTTCCTCCACCAGCACCATCTCCCTGAACTCCTCGCTCCCTCTTTCTAGTCTTTGCACATATGAAAGAGCACAGGCCTTTTTATCTCCCCTTCATGTGCCTTGGTGAGCAATAGCCTTGCTTCTACTGTCCCTATTATCTGCAGTGGCCTCCTGCTGCTCTCTGCTTCGTTGACTTCCTGATTTTCACGACTAATCCTCTCCTTTGGCAGCAAAAGTTCTCTCTGAAGAAGCTTATTCCTTCAGTCTCCCGTTTCACCTGCTGTTTTGCCCTCCTCCTTTGGTCTGCAGCTGGATCTACAGGAGCTTTAAAGCCTAAACAGAGTAGACCTTGACTGGCTTCCCTTGTGCGGGCTGCGAGCCACTCATGTGCTGCAAAGTAGATGGAGTTGCTCAGGGAGTAAAGGTACCACTGGAGGAGAAGCGTGGTGCCAAACTTAGACCTCATTTAGCACGTCTGACTCGTTTGGCACCCATAACTGTGGATCATGGCCATGCTGTTGAGCTGTCGGTCTGTTCAGCTTGCACTGATTGCATGCTAAGTCAGAAGATGCTCTGGTGCTCTGTGACCAGCCAGAGCTGATGCACTAGCAACATGTGTTCCTTCCAGAAGACATGTGGCTACGTGTCCACATGCAAACATGTGTGCTGGGGGACAATGGTGCCTCTCACAAGGCTGTCGTTGTTTGTTCTTCCAAGGGTTGCTGCTGGACTATGCCATTCTGGTTTCTCTCTTCCAGCTGTTTCTGCTCCCTTCTTTGAGATCAGATGCAGGAGACTCAGAACAGTTGGAAAGAAACACGGAATCTGGCACATTGCATCAGTAGCCCTTGGAGGAACGGAGCAGCAGATCACAGGACTCATTGAATCAAAGGTAGCTGGGAGGGCTCTGATATTTGCTTGTGGACTTTATTCTGTGCAGTTATAACGGTCCACTGTATTTCACCCCACTTACACGTATTATAGCTTCTATTTAGGGTATTATTCTTCTGGATCGCGATTCACAAGAATGATACTCCATCCATGGTATTACCTATGTGGTGTATATCTCTTCTCTTCCAGAACGCTTTGCCTTTGGCTTGTCTTTGTTTCTTTGCTCTTCTCAGTTGCTTTGTGTAGTGGAGGGAGGAGGTCTCGCCTCTCAAATACAAGCTTAAGGGTTGTATTTGATAAGCATGACAGTCTTATTTGTCTTCCTGTCCTCTTCCCTCCATCTCTCCTCCTCCCTTTTACCATTGTCCAAGTTTTTGAAGGGGAATGATGCTTTGGTCGTACATGTATGGTGGACAAGTCTTGGTCGCTTTATTTAAGGAGCAAGTGCAGGGTGGCATGGGCAATGCTGAACCTTGGTGTTCCCCCTGGGGTTACATCTGGTGGAGAGAAGGCGTCACTCATGTCTTTGGAGCAGAGGGGAAAATGCAAAATCCAGCAGTACTTGCTGTTTTGGATGGGCTGCATTTGTCACTCCTACAAGAGAAGAATGGTTTTGTGAGAGTTTGAGAGTTTATTATAGCTGTAGGGTGTTGTGCAAATCAGCCTTTTGTCAGAAGAACATGTGAAAAGGTGCGTTTGCATTGCAGGCTTCTGGCAGGGATTGAAATTTCCTCAAAGAGGAAATTCATGCGAGGGAAATCCTAAGTACCCACCCTGCAGTGAGTAAGGGAGCCCGTGTTGCCGGGCAGTGGTGCTATTAAGAATGGCTTTCTGATAGTATTCTTCCTGGAAAATGATTAATAAGCAACATACCAGTGTGCCCTTGCCCTGATGATGTAATTACAGGCTTCTTGCAGTGTCCAGGAAAAGTTTCCCTTGTGAGTTGGCTGACAGATTGAGTAAAAGCTTTCATTTCCAGTGGTGTCCCTGGTGTTGCTCTTAGTTTTCAGCATCCTCAGGTCAGCTTAGAAAAACAGGTATTTGATTTTGTTAAGTTTTAATTAGCAGTTTCTGATAACAGTTTTAAGTCCTCTGACATACGAGATACTCTGCAGATGTTCTGAAAAAAGATCTTTCTCCTCTGAACGCTGATGGATATCGAATGCAAACTGGGCTCTGCATATGAACTTTCACAGCACAACACCGGGGTCTCCTGGCAGTGCACTTCAGCCGTCTGGCGTATAGCTCAACTGCCGCAATAAAAACTTTTGTCAAAGTTTTCCTTGGGGTAACGGGTTAATGTAGTTTCAGTCATAGGAAATGGTGCAATTTCTCCTCCTTCCCTTCTTTTAGTTAGTACCGTGAATCAATTTGGCATCTGGTCGAGGACCTGGCAGAGTAATTAGTTGTGTTTGACTGAATAGCCCTGACGGTATGAAGACTTGGCCAGGCTGACAGCATGATGTCACTAGGTGCAGCGCCGCTACCACCCATTGCTTCACGATAGCAAGCTCTTCCGATCCAAATTATTAAATGTCCGCTTTTTTGAGGTGGAGGAGGAAGACAAAAGAAATTTTGATTATAAAAAAAAAAAGAAAAAGGAAGTAGCTCTTTGCAAAGCTGGAGAGCGGAGCTTTCCTGCGTTCCACAGAGGAACAATCTGACTCCAATGATAAAAGGCGCATAGCTGCATCCTGCAGCACCATGGGGCCATACCGGCTGACTTCGGGAGGCTGGCAGCAGCTGTCCCACCCCCCTGTCCAGTCTGACCTCCTGCCAGGAGCAGGCCAGTGAGCCCTACCCACCAGTTTCCATGTGAAACCCCGAAGATTTGGTCCTGCAGAGAGATGTCCAGCTCCAGATGCCAACTGGACGCTGCCTCTGGTCATCACCTAAATAAACCACTTCAGGCCACCTCTTGCTCTGCATCTTGTGTCCCTTTCTGCTGCCTCTTCTTTCTCTCATGGTTCCCACATTTTTGTCATTGATACGTTTATACATATATCTTGATTAATGGCTTCTCTGGAGCTCTTCTTTTCCAGTTTTTCTGGGTTTTGGAATAGCTTTAGCCTTTTTACTGAATTTTACCCAATCATTCTGCCTGTTTGTCACCCCTTGTTCTGAGACAAACGTGGCCTCCATCTGCTTGGTGGCATTGAGCCACAACTGCCCTCTGGCCATGAGTATAAATGCAAGAGTTGGGCTTTCCTCATCATCCCACCGCTGCTGTGTGCTCAGCTATTTCATTGCTCCAAACTTTGCAAATTCCTTGCAGCTTTTACTGCAACCCTGGTGGCAGGGCTCCTGTATGAGCTCTTTTGGGCAGCTCCTACTTTGTTCCCACCGCGTTCCCTTTTCTGCTCTCCTGATCTGTGCTTCCCCTTTCCTTCCCAGCTTCGTTAGTTAAATACCTCCCTGTTCTCGCCTCATTTTTCATAAAGCTTTTCTATTCAAGACCCATCTGTGGCTGAGATGAATAAATCAAGGACCGAATATGTAGCAAGCGCTAGCTGCTCCCATGACTTGTTGCCGGTCAGCTGTGCCTGTCCTGAGGCTGGTGCGGGCTCTGGGGCTGCGTGTGAGGATCTTGCACAAAGTCCTGGCTCCTTAATGAGAGTGCTTAAAGCGGGAATATCCACCACGGGCAAAACTCCTCATGCAGAAGCAGCAATAACACTCTGATGGTGCCAAACTAGTAGGAAGATGATTAGAGCTTTTTCTATTTCTGGAGGAGGGCCAAAGGGCCATAGCCAGCAAAGAGGCCTTCCAGCAATTCACGCTGCGGAGGTGAGGTTTTTGGAAGCGGGCTCAGAGGAGTACAGGACAGAGCAGACCCTACCTGCGCAGAGCTGGCGGGTGGGAAAGCCCCGTGACTCGGCTGCCAAGGTTGCTTTCCAAAAGCCACCAAGCGTTACCAGCACAGATGGCCACTGGGCACAGCCTGGAAGCTTAGCACATCTCAGTACCTGCCAGGAATGGACACAGAAGGGTCTCAAATTTGCAACTGCCTATTTAGTTGCAAAGCATTAAAGCAGTTTGACTACTCGGGAGGCAGCACATGTGCAGCCAGGCACAGCAGCTCTGAAAAGGCCAGGCCCATGTACTCATCTGGGTGAGGAGGAGGAAAGAAGCGGTGTGTTCTAAGTTGCCTTCAGAAGGTTGCTATAAAAAGCACAAGACAAATCAGCAGCACAAACCAAGTCTTGCCGCCGAGCTAGCATGACACGGGGCATAATCAGTAATATCTCACTGATTTTTCAGTTGCATTAATGAGTAATTTGTAATAGATTACCCTTTCATCGTAACTTTAACAACCCTTCCCACCGAACGTGACACTGGGGAGCCACCAGAGCAGAGGAGCACTGCCTTGTGTCTCAAGCAAGCAAATGCCTGGTGCTGCCAGCTCGATGACTGCAATCCTATTCCTGCGTGATAATTAGCACCAGCCCACTCAGCCCTTACAGATGGTTGTCATCTCTCTCCTGGTGCCACCCAGCTGCATGGGAAGTCATCGGGGAATCCATGGCACAACCCAAGGAGATGGTCCTGCCACTGCGTCCCCACATGCTTGGGAAGGGGTGGCTGGGTAGAGGTTGCCAGGGTGTGGATTTGTTAATGTGTTATCGGTGTCGTGACCAGGGTGGTGACCTGGGGGGAAAAGCGTTGAGGGTCTGGCACTGTGGCTAAAGCCTGGCTTTGTCCCTTTCCATGTAACGTGGCCTCTTGTTGGCACAAAGTGGGTGATGAGCTCTTGCTGCTGCCTGAGCTAGGCTTTGAGGTGTATACCCCATGTGAGAATTGGCAATGGTGGCGAATGGGGCCACACAGGCCAGAGGTGGAAAATATCATACATATAAATAGTCTGTAGAATGTGTATTACATTCTCAATTTATAGCAGTTTCGATGCAGAAACATTGAACGCCTTTTCCACAGGACTCGGTGTTTGTACCCTTGTGAGTGGTCTGTGGTGAAATCCCAGGTCCTTTGCAGTCCAGCTGTTGGTCTAGAGCCCTTTTGTATTTTTGCAAGTTCTTTTGGGCTGTTTGTCTTGCTTCCAGCTGTGACCTTATTTTGGTTTGCAAGTCCTTCATCCAGCAGTATTTCACATTCTAGGTGTCTAGTTTCCAGGCAGGTCTTCAGGCAAATTCTGTACTGCTGGGTCTCACGTAACCATGGGGTTGCAGAAGATCTGCGGGGAGATTTTCCTAAGCCTTTGCTTCCAGGTTGAGCAATCCTTGAGCTCTTTCAAAAGTCTGTTTAAGCTGTCAGCTTTGCTTTTGGCCTCAGGGTAAAACATTGACTTAGTTCTTTCCCTCAGAAAAGTTTCTCGTTTTAAGGAAGTGAATTGTAATTTAGAGTCAGATAGTAATTATTTCAGGTTTCCTTCCCTCCCTAAAACAGCAAACGAGAGAGTTACGTCACAAGTGACATATGCTAATGTAATTAATTCTATTTCTGGCTTCCTATTGAGGTAATAGCACAGTAGCAGCCAACTAGTACTTGGTTAAATGGGCCTGGGATGTCAAACACAAGCTTTTCCCATACTGACTTGGGAAAGGGATCAGGCTGTAATGTTTGTGCTATCTTGCTGGGGTGTTGGCAAGTGAAACAAGGGCTACAAAAATGATCCGAGGGCTGGAGCACCTCTCCTATGAGGACAGGCTGAGAGAGTTGGGCTTGTTCAGCCTGGAGAAGAGAAGGCTGCGGGGAGACCTGATTGCGGCCGTTCAGTACCTAAAGGGGACCTATAGGAAAGATGGGGAAAATCTTTTTAGTAGGGCCAGCTGTGACAGGACAAGGGGTAATGGTTTTAAACTAAATCAGGGTAGGTTTAGACTGGATGTAAGGAATAAATTCTTTACAATGAGGGTGGTGAAACACTGGAATGGGTTGCCCAGAGAGGTGGTGGAGGCCCCATCCCTGGAAACATTCAGGACCAGGTTGGATGGGGCTCTGAGCAACCTGGTCTGGTTAAAGGTGTCCCTGCTCCCTGCAGGGTGGTTGGACTAGATGACCTCTAGGGGTCCCTTCCAACCCAAAGCAATATATGATTCTATGAAGATACTAGACTGACTTCAGTTAAAAAAAGTTGATCACAGCCAATGATACAGATCCCATAATTGAAGTTTTGAGTGAAAATTTCTCAATGTGAGAAATTATTGCATGTTGTTATTGTTGCTGTTAGTATTGAAAATGTATCAGGCATTCACCTGGCAAGAAAGTTTAATTCCCTAATGGTAGAAGATCAAAATTGTGTCTAAACAAATGAATAGCGATTGGTTACTGTTTTGCAACTTAGACGTGGGAAATGAACAGAGTTAAACTATTCTCCTGAAATCAAAATGGATGTACTTGCAGTTGTGCAACTAATTCTACATTGCATGGGTGTCTGCTGAAGCACAGGGTAGGTGGGAGAAGCAGGGAGGTATCGCTTTGGTGCTCTTTATCTGTGCACCATGGCATATACTACTGAAAATAAACAGGCTGACTATTCTGTGACTGCTCTTCCCATGTGCGTGTATTGTCGTTACCAGCATCCCTGTGGCCAACTGCTAGGCAAAGTCTTTTTCTTTCCAATAGGGTATTTTTTCTCATCTTTTACTGAGTGTCAGTACAAAGATGTGGTGATCTCAGTGTTGTTCCTGTTGGCGCGGTACCTCATAGATATCGCCAGATAAGAGCACAGATAACGTGTTGGTGTACTTGAGACTGTTACACACTGAAAGTTGCATTAAGAGCAAGCAAACGAGGACGGGAGTTTGGGTGCTGAGGCGGCTCGCAAGGCAGAAATTGGGTTCAGCAAATGCAACCTCCGGAGCTCTGCAGGCACATTGGTTCAATTATCCCAGGTAGCGCAGAAGGCAGCAGCCTTGGCTGTTTTCCTGATGTGCCAAAATGCCACCGGTGTATGTCAGCACGTCTGTGGTATGTTGGGACTGGTTTGACCAACGACCTGGCTCAGATGTGTATCTGCTCATAGGTGAAACACTGGGATGTGCTTTAGCAAAGTACCCAGATCCTCGCAGGGTCAGGATGGTTTTCAAGGGTATTTTGCCATGGTTGGTTTTGGGGGGTTTTTTTTGTCATTCTGCAGGGCTACTTTATTTTTCTTCCTGAACTAGTGGCTTCTGGAACTGGTATCACTGATTTTTCAACGTTGTAACTTTGTCAGCCACACCTTAAATGAATTTTGTATCAATTCAGTGGCGCTTTTGTGCCTTGCAGTTGAGATGTGGTTATTTAGTTATTTTGTCTGTAAGA
Organism: Gorsachius magnificus; assembly: GCA_034008185.1. Lineage (NCBI taxonomy): Eukaryota > Metazoa > Chordata > Aves > Pelecaniformes > Ardeidae > Gorsachius > Gorsachius magnificus. Next base: position 8,131,574 of record CM067090.1, read on the forward strand.
CTATTTTGAATCATTTTTCGCCACATGCTCAGCTCACGTGTTACTATCTGCTTTCCTAAAGAGGCAATTTATTGTGTTGTTCATTAATCTAGTTTCTGTCTACTGTGCAAAATTGATAGCTTTCACATATAACTTTTTACCTTAGGCAGAAAAAAAAAAATCTTTAAAGCTGGAATGCATTCTCACATACATCATCAGGAAAGGAAACATCTAGAGTATGTGAGATCTTTGGTGTTTGCACGGTAGAAAAGTGGAGAACATTGTCTTACTAAGGGACATTGATTGGTGCTAACTGCAAGTCTGTTGTTCTCAAGCACTCTGGTTCAAGCAGCAGGAAGAAAGGCAGGATCACCCCAAAAGACATAGGTGGGCTCAGCACCACCTTAAGCTTTGACACCTCCGAGGATGGAGTCTCCATAGCCAAAGCCACCACATTGTTTGCTCTGGTGCACAGGCTGCAGTGGGACTACTGATTTTGGTCTTCATGCCAGTCTAAACTGCTCATGGCTCTATAACGTTGCTTGCTGGCCTTAGAGTACTTTCACATATCATAAATGCAAATCCTAGGCTCTGTGTTTCAGCTGACTTCAGCAACAGGCACTCCTGGACACAGACCTTTCTGAGGATCCGACCATTGCTCCAGTCGGACATCTAGGAAGCTACTTAGTAAAGTGTATGTGCAAAATTCAAAGTGGAGGAAGGCAAGAAAATTAATGAGCAGGTGTGCCTGGGTCATGAGGACTTATAAGCCATTCATGCAAGCGTTTCTCTTAATAGCAAAGAAAACTTTTTTGTAGAAGCCCAATATTTTTATTCTCCTGGAACAGTTTGGGAGGGAATTCTCCTGAGCTCAGATTGTTTCCTAATTCAAAGGGAAGTATGAACATGTGGAAAATTAAAGGTTCCCTCCTTCATGTTGCTCTAATAGTGGCACCTATGAACGGTCTGATATTTTACTGCATTTTCAGTAGTTCCAGCCATGAAAGTTTGATCTATGCAGTTCTGTCCAGCCCTTGCCAATGAAGGCTGAAACTGCAGTTGATCTCTCTGTTAAGTGGGTTCAGATTGATTTGCATTTGAATGCTTTCCATTTTGGAGATTAGATAATTTGAGCTAACTTTCATTTTTACCTTTAGTGCAGAATACCTTTCTCTTTGGATCCTGGCTGGCCCAGATCCTTCATTTCCCTTCTCATGTAGGTCATTGATCTCACCTCTATCGATAAAGACAATTTTCCCATTCTAGCTGTAGCAGCAGCTCCGATGCACAGTCAAGGAGCTATCCAGAGGGAAGGCAGGATCAGTCCTGCTCGTAGGACTGGTCGTCTCAGTGTGGCCCAGAGCAAGGCTGTCACTGCTCCCCCATTACGTTACCATCCCTGGCTGCACACCCACAGTAAGAGATCAGAATTTGCCCTCATGCAAATTCATCTGAGATATATCTGTACATATATCAAAAGATAGATAAAGATATAAAACATATCGATATAGAATTAAAACAGATCCAGGGCTAGAAAAATCCTTTGGTCAAGCTTAGGACTTTTTTTGTGTCCTAAAGAGGAACCAGTTTCCATCCCATTTCCTGTCAAGAAGAGCCTAAAAATGTGGTTTGATTTCAGCCAGTCTGACCTCTTGCATGAAGAAACCCCATTTTGCCTCTTGCCCCTCTTTTTGAAGTGATGGCAGTCACTTCAATGGCCACTGCTGTACCAGCTACAGGCAGCAAATCCGGGTCAGCCGACTGTAGCCAGAGCTTGTACCAAGCCATTTGGGCAGGGTTTGCTGCGTGGCTCCTGCTGGAGTTGAAGGAGGCAGGTCCCACGCCGACTGACTGCCTGGAGGGAGCTCAGCTGCATTTTCATCTGCGTTGTGGAGGTGTGCAATAAATAAATAACTTCCAAACCATAGTTTTATCATCTGTGCGATGGGATCAGAGCAGGTCTAGAAGTGTTATGGGCTAACCCTGAGCAGCAAACTTTGCATTAAAAATCCTAGGTCACACATAAGAAAATATAGGATAGTAAGTTGGTTTGAAAGGACCATGCTCCTTTTCTAGCAGGGAGAGATTGTTAATGTTATTAGCTTAAGAAATAGCTTCCCGCCCCCCCCCCCTTGCTTTCTCTTTTTTATTTCTTTCTGGTTTTTTTAGCTCCTGCTATGTGCAGCTCTCCTGAACTTGGAGCTGAACTGGAGTTGCTTGCATTGTCACATGTCTTATTTAATTGTGCAAATTGCTTTCTATTCCAAGGACAAGTTAATGTAGAAATGGAAAGGATTAGAACTGTTGGGATAAGCGATCAGTCTTTCTTTTAATTTTTGGGTTTAGCATAACAATAGCTACTATTTCAAAAGCAGTCCCTGGCTCTGCCCTGTTACCCTTTCATGCAGGCAAAGTAGTCACGTAGGGCCTGAGTCTCCCCTGCCCTCTCCCCTGGGATAGATCCCAAGTCCATTAATCAGCAGGAATCATCCAGTGGGCTCTGGGCTGAGGCTTCTTGAGCAAGCAAAGATAAATGGCACAGGTGGGAAGATGCCATCAGGAAGGAATATCCCTGTCACAGGACCGAGTCTCCTTTTTAAGTCCCACATACAAAGAAGAAACCAAGCAGAAAAAAACCGAACATATACCTCTGAGTCTGTCTAAAGACGGTGCAAACACTATAGACAGTAAAGCAAGTGGTAAAATGGACGTGATTCCAGCAGCCTTTTAGCCAACTCTTAAACAAATATTGACTGTTGAATCTGTGCATAGGTTTGCCTAATAATTGAATTATTGATCTGTAGTTTGCGTGATTTTAAAGCATTTGTCTACTCATTGGGGTTTTGTTTTTTCTGCAAATTAAAGAAAATGTTTTGTTACTTAAACCCATCCAATTACTGCCATGTGTAGGTAGATGTTTTTCAGGTCATTTGCAGAGATTGAGAGCTTGCCAAGCAAACCATTTTCCTTCCTGATTTCTGTTAATGTATTAACACAATAGGGAAAAAAAAGCAAAGCCAGGTGGAAAAATATCACACCCTTTTTTGGTGCTGTATGCGGCAGTAGGAAACTGTTGCTGTAAAATTGCAGTTTTCTTGTGTAATGTGAGAGATTTTCACTTCTGCTTGATTAAATGGGAGCATGCCACACCATTCAATAAAAGCATCTCTGTTGTAGCCGTCGTAAGGGAGCGAGTTATCAGCAGCATCAGGCACGTGGAGTACTGGCAGTGCCTGTGTGCAGCTCCCATTAATGCTGGTGGGGCTTTTATGGATGGGTTGAGACCAGTGTACTGCCATTAGTGTTTAATTTTTTACAGTTGAATGTGCACCAACTCTGAGTGTAGTTATATGCAGGAAAGATGGGTGAAGATAACAGTTCACTACTCTCAAAGTCCAGGAGTGGCTTTACATGCAATGTATCCCCACTTGCTTGTGCTTGGTTTTACAGTAACCAGGCCGGCAAACATATATACGTGACTTGTTCAAATAGCGTGCTGTAAGTGTTGGAGTGACTTTACACCTGGAAAAAAACATGTTGCTTTTTGAAGGGATGATGATATCTCCTGTATAACAGGCGTCTCTTCAAAGACTCCTTTGCATTTCCCTCTTCTTTTGCTGTCTAACCTCCCCCTGTGAGGCTGGCCAGAGAAGATCCCTGAGCCCCATGGTCCCATCTGGGGTTCTGTGAAGCTGAGGTGGCGGATGGTGCAGGGCTCTGCCTTCACACCGCAGCCTTGCCCTCCGCCTCGCTCAAGCCCCGTTGAGCATCTCCCCATCCTTAACGCATTTTTCCTTGAGCGCCCGCTTCTTTTGGAAGTTAGTTATTTAAAAGGGAAAGTTAAGTGCCTGGCTGAGGGCGCAGAGAGGAGGAAAGGGCTGAGGTTGGTACTTTCTCTGCGGTCTGGTTGTCTTCTCACCTTTAAGTTATTTGTATGCACAGTTGGCTTCCCGCGCTGACTGGCACTGAATGAGTCGGGATAATGTCACGGTTGCCCACAGAACTCTGCCAGCATGAGAGCACAACCTTGCCAACGCAAGGGCATTGATTAGTGCAGAGGAACTAGGGCAATCCAATTATAACTACAAATGCCATTGGCTTTCTCAAATTCTTACTCGAATAACTGTGGACTCTCTGCTGTATTAAGGTGGTCTGGACTATACCAAGAAATGGGAATGCATAGGACTTAGGTAAGGCGGAGTAAACAGGATTTAATTCTTAAATACTCTCTTGCCTATTCACACACAGGGCAAAAGGATAGTATCTTTCAGATAGGTAGAAACTGGCCGGCCCCCTTTGCCTGCCTTGATATTAGAGAATGTATTTTATTTTTATTTTTAAATTACTACAAAATATCCTAAAAGGAAACTAAATGGGAAAAATAGCTAGGAAGTTTCCTATCATTTCAATCTTGTTTGAGCATTGAATATTCCTTTGTTCCCTAATACTATGCTTCCTCTAACCCACTCAATGGGTCAGATAAGGAAATGTGATATTTTTCACCACCGTGACGAAATTAAACCAAGGCTACAAAGAGCATGAGGGTCGTAGCCTGGAGTCTTAGATAAGTAGTTCAGATCTGGCTGTATATTAAATGCAGAAGCGAACAGTCTCTCATGGATGAATCACATTCAATTAGCTACTTCCTACGATGGATTGATTAAAAATTAAGTGGCATCAAATAAGACTGATTTTGCTCTTACGTTTAAATAATGCTATAATTACATACTAATCAGATGGTAAATCTTAATTGTACATGTTCCATATGTTTTATTTGCCTGTTCTCCGTCTTCACTTTGTCGTCTTTGTATCAGCATGGAGTATATTTTCAGGCTGCTTTTATGTTTGGCCTAATTGAATATCAAAAGCAGTATATGTGAAACTTCCTGAATTCTATTCTTTAGCCAGTGGCAGCTGTGCTATTAGATGACCTTTTCATTCCCGTAGCACAGAATAATAAAGGGAAGGGGGGAATTGAAGCCCAGCCATGTTATTGTTAGAGACAGAAATAAATCATATATAATTGCTTCACTATGAAGGCCAAATCCTGCCGTCCTTCATGCCTGAGTTAGAAATACAGGATTTGGACCTTTGTTTCCTGTGGTTTCCTGGCCACCTTGGACGTGCCCAGAATCCTCACGCTGCCGCTGCGGTGGCTAATTACCATCGCCGGGCTTGCACCGCATTAAACTGAACTGCAGCCCAGGCTCCATCCCTCCTCCGTGGGCAAGGAGATGGCTCTGCTGCGGGAAAGCCTTTGCCTGAATGTCCACCTTTAAGTGCCATTGGCTTCCATAAGATTACTTTAAAAGTTAAGAAAAGCCTTAGATGCTGGATTACATGATGGGCTTCCACAGAGTGCTTTTCTGGTTAGCTCTTGGGAACAAGCCTGCTAACTCTTCGCTGAAGTAAATATGTATTTTGACATAACGTGCACGTGGTATTAACTTTATTCACTCCAGAATGTACTTTACAGTTTTGTCTGCTTTTTAATCATAGATCATGAACACAGTCACAAAAAGAACAAGCGGAAACACTGGAGAAGACAGTGGGCAGAAAGCAGCATATTGTCTGACATGGAGATGCTGAAGCACAGCCTGGAAGTGAATTCGTTTTCTGCAGATAGCAACAGGACTGGGAACATCAGCGAAAAGAAGAGCCACAAACGAACAAAGCGGTTTCTCTCCTACCCTCGGTTTGTGGAAGTGATGGTGGTGGCTGACAGCAGGATGGTTGCCTACCATGGAGCCAACCTACAGCACTATGTCTTAACGTTGATGTCAATAGTGAGTATTCAACTGGTGGGAGTAGATCCATCCACGGATTGTTTTCTAGTGGTCACAGAGCACCCATTCTGCTGCATTCATATAGAATACCGTCATTTTGCCTCGGCCAGGCATGGAGATAATGCTGGCTTTAGAGTAAAGCTTGGTAAAACTTGGCTGGGGAACATTGGTGGGAGTCTTCTTCCTTCCCAGACCCGTCATGTTTCCTAACCCTTTCCACACCTCTCCCTTCCAGCTTTCCAAACCCCAGGCAGCATGAGAAATATCACTGGCCCTCTAGTCCACATGCTGCACTCTTCTTTTTATTTAAGCCCATGTGAAATAGCAGCTAAATTAAAAAGGTGCTTCGGGGACTGTGCCTCTGAAGGGACTGATGCTAGTAGGTTGTGCAGTTGCCTCACTTCCCTTGCTGTTGCAAGGAGAAGGAGCCTGTGGTCACCTTGATCCTTAGCATAGTGCTAGGGTTGGCTTTCCAGGCTGAGGGCAAGCATTTTAGTAGCTGCTGGTACTGGGATGCAGTAGTGCAGCCCCCAAACAGGCAGCCTGTTGATGGAAGATGACTGGAAGCAAGTATCTAGAAGTTGTGTCACTGGAGGGATTTTCATCCTATTCGAGGGTAGATGTGCAGTGAACATGTGGTCTAAATCTGTGCATGTCAAAATGAGACACTTGAGAGAATAAGTTGCTTTTGAGCAGTCTTGGTTGGTGATCATTGTATGTCAGAGCAGAATGATCCTGTAATTGGGTGAAATGAGTGCTAAAGCAAAAGGAAATGTTGGGTTTCTGGGATACCAGCAGGTTTATTTCATTCTAAAATTGTGCTTCTGGCAGGAGCTCTCTCCAAGTAGCATCAGAGCACTGAGTGGGGCAGCAGAGCAGCTCAGGAGAAAAACAGTTGTGAAATGGAAAATGTGTGTGTGTTGTCTTACTTTTTGGTGTCCTTGAATATTAGCGATAATTCTGAATATTTCTTTTTTTTAACCAGGTGGCTTCTATCTACAAAGACCCAAGTATTGGAAATTTAATTAATATTGTTATCGTGAAATTGGTCGTGATACATAATGAACAGGTAATGAAAGCGATTTTTTTCACCTTCTGTCTGACTGGTGTTTGTAGTGAGCATTGCAATGAATAATTAAAATACCTGCATTCTGTGCGTTGCTTTGTTAGGATGGTCCTGCAATATCTTACAATGCCCAGACAACGTTAAAAAACTTTTGCCAATGGCAGCAATCCCAGAACCACCCTGAAGGAAGTCACCTTCAACATGATACAGCCGTGCTTGTAACCAGGTATGGTGAATATTCTCATGAAGACTGTAGCCAGTTGTGTGCCAGAGGCTGTGAGCGTGGGATATATCCAGCTATGGGAAATGTTTGGGTTTTGCTGCGGGTGTAATGACACTTGCAACTGTGGGAGCCGCATAATTGTGAGCAGAACTGGGATAATGTGTCCACCATAGCTGTAGATGACTTTGAGAGGTTCAGGACTGTCCAAAGTCTGCCCAAGGGTTCAACATAAGATGAAAAACTCTGGCTATGGTAGAGAGTTGGTTCAGACTCTGACTAGACGATGTGGCAAACCAGTGTGAGAAGGTCCCCTGGAGGACCAAGAATTGCTTTTGGATGTTGTTGTTATTGTGCTTGTACCTTAACTCACTGCTGCATTGAAAATTAATGTGTCAGGTCTGTTCTGCTTTCAGACAGGATATTTGTAGAGCGCACGACAAATGTGATACTCTGGGTAAGGAAAAGCTTTTCTTTGTCTTTTAAGAACTTTTTTGTAGTGACAATGTTAGTTCCCTGTGCTGAACCGTGGGCAACATTTCTTTTTCTATGGTAAACCTCTTTGTTCTCTCCTAGGTCTGGCAGAGCTGGGCACAGTCTGTGACCCATACAGGAGCTGTTCCATTAGTGAAGATAACGGACTGAGCACTGCTTTCACAATAGCACATGAACTTGGCCATGTGTATGTTTTATGTAAATACATTTACATTTAAATAGCCCAAGATTTATGCTAGCTAGGGCTTGCTAGCCAGGCTGGGACTTGGTACCTGCTGAGCATAATTATTTGTGAGGAGATAAATATACTTGGGTAGAAGATGCACCACCGAGGAAGATTAGGCTGTGGTGTGACTCTGGGAGGTGGTGGGGTGCTCTGGAGCCTATCTGAGAGCAGCAAAACCAGCAGGACCCACATTTTGGGGAGGATGAGTGATAAGGTCCCCCAAGCAGCACCTAAGCAAGGGAGGAGAGTTAACAAAAGGTCTGTTATTACTGCCTTTTCTCACATCTACATGCGGATGTCAGCAGGATCTGCCCCAGCAGCCCCCCCAGTCCCAAGCCACTGGGACTAGCCAGGATTTTGGCCAGAGCTGGGAGGTGCTGGGTGCCTCGGGCAGGAGCAGGGCGAGGGGCATGGGCACGTCTCACCTGGCCTTCGGGACTGAAGCCTGCTCCGAGCGCAGGTCCTCCGCCTGCCGCGGCTCGTCCCACCGCTACGCGTGGTGCTGCAGAAGGCAGCCCAGCAGCTCTGTGTGAAGGCAGGAATTCACCCAGGGCACCTGTACAAGTGAGCCTGACCCACCTCCTGAACCGCTTCACCAGGGAAAATCTCATGCTGCTGGACATCCCCAGAAGAGATGCTGTCGTTCAAGATGCACCTCCTCCAGCGGAAATTTCTTTTAACTGATTTTGACTTGGTTTGAGAGTGGTAGTGAGGAAAATCATCTTAGATCACCTAGTCCTTTACCCCCCAGCTACAGCTCTTGGGCAGCTGGTTCAGTCCCAGACCACCTCACGCCTGGTTTGCAGTGGAGGTCTGTAGGTGCGGGATGGGTGAGTACTCAGGAACAGATCTCCCATTGTTTTAAACTCCCTTTTTCTTCCCGGAGAGCTGGTGGAGACAGTCTATTTTTAACCACAGTAGTATTTGTTTAAATGAGATTTCCTGACAGAAAGTCCCCAAAGGTTTGGCATTCCCCACACCTAACCTGTGGCTAATTCCTTCGCTAATGCTGCCCCAGAGCTGCCAGAGGGCTTAGCGGCGCTCCTGAGCAGGAGATGCCTCTTTGCTCTTTTACAGGGAGCAGAGCGAAAAGGTGGCTCATTGGAGGCAATCTTAATGGGATAGAAACTCCCCAGTCTTCGAACGCAGGATCACACCGGGTCATTTCCCCTTCTCCACTTCAAACAGCAAAGCGCTTTAAGCCGTTCTGTCTCCCTTACCGTATTTGCCGCATTCTTCAATATGTCATGTGCTGCAAACTTTGCCTGGGTTTCTGCTGATATTGATGCTTGATGGCATTTTGTAAACCTACCGCATAAAGTATAGGAGCCAAGTCTATCCCCGTTGCAACCCTATTTAGGCAACAACATTGAGGGATCAGCATGGCCCAAGGCCTGTGGCAGCCAACGTAGGGTGCTGCCTATGAGGGACTTCAGGCAGCGGTGGTCCGTGCGCTCAAGTCATTCATCTCCTTCAGAAACTTGTTCCCCCCACATCAACTCTTGTCTCTCTGGCTCAATTCCAGAGAACTTGCCGTTTTTATGAAGGTGGGGCCAAATTCCAGCCTGCCTGCAGGATGGTGACCATCAGCTGGAAAGGAAACTGCAGCTGAAATTGCATCTTACCCCAGGCTCTCTCAAGGACTTGTCTGGCTATAATATATGCGGTCATGGTGTGGGGAGCTTACCAGGGTCCTGCAAAGCTTTTTGCAGACAAGTGCTAGGAACCCAATTTGAGCAATGCTCATTGACACTTATGAATATGTGCATATTAATACTTTTATTCTGTAATATCTGTCAGTAGCATATCTAGGAAAAATTCTTGGGTTTGCATACATTTAGTTCTCACTGTTGCTCTTACTGTACTGAACACTTGGCATTTGCCACTTAACTGACTGTGCTTTTCACTGCTGTTTTTCCTTTAGATTTAACATGCCACACGATGACAATCATAAGTGCAAAGAAGATGGAGGTAAAAATCAACAGCATGTCATGGCACCGACACTGAACTTCTACACCAATCCCTGGATGTGGTCAAAATGCAGTAGGAAATACATCACTGAATTTCTGGAGTAAGGCCCTGCATGTGCATGTCTTTAGGCTGTTTTGACATGTTCCTGTATCCCATGGGGTTCATCAGTTAATCTGAAATCCTAGTGTGCAGCGTTTGGAGGAAATCAGAGGGATTTGTGTGTGCACGCATCCTTTACATAGAGCAGGAATGCACCCCTGGCATCCAGTTCCTGCCAGTTCAGCCTCGTGATAAGCTGGCAAGGGCCAGCCTCTCTATGGGGCAGAATAAGTCTTCCCCCATGGATATTGCTTTTAAGGAATGTGCGTTATCCTCGAACCTGAAGAGTGAGTTTTTCCAAGCCCTGTGGCCCAGATATGGAGCTGTGTTTTAGGAGGCAGATTGAATCGGCCTTTCTGCTCCACGGGTCAAGATAGAGCCCTGGCACTCATCCATGGTGGGAGCACTGCGCCAGGAGCCCATGGGTCAGTTTGATGAACAGCGATTGACCATTTTGCTGTGATGCCTTCCCGCATGTTGTGGTGGGGAGCAGAACAAGAGCCACGATGGTGTCCTGGCAAAATCCAGGTGCTCAGTCCCTCCGGCAGTTGTTCTGCTAATCAATGATTTTCTTTCTAAATATATACCAGAGTGTGCTCAGCAATGCAGGTCGTGCATGCTCAGAAATGCTTTTGCCAGGGTAGCTGACAGCACTGTGGTGGTCGGTTCTTAGCTGAGCACAGAGGTGGCGGTGAATGGATAACGCAGCCTCCTGCCCTCCTTTGCTTGAGTCTGCAGTAGCTGTTGTGTAGTGCTTGTTAAATATGGCATATGTGGTGTGTATTTGCCCTAAGGCTGGATCAGGTAAACACCAATGGGTTCTGGTCTCATCGCCTCCTGTTTAACACCATTTTTCTGTGTGTTGTAGCACTGGTTATGGGGAGTGTTTGCTTGATGAACCTTCATCAAGAACTTACGCCTTGCCTCAGCAGCTCCCGGGGCTGATTTATGATGTCAACAAACAATGTGAGTTAATTTTTGGACCTGGATCTCAAGTGTGCCCGTATATGGTAAGTGAATTTCCACACCTTGGTTTTCCTGGTGTTACCAGGGCAGAGTAAGGCCTCCTGGGGTTGGATGAATGGGAGGCTCACAAGCCATCAAATTATTGTCAAGCTTGTGAATTAATGATTAGTCTTAGGGGGATAATTTCATAAAGAATCATCGATCCAGTAAGGCACATAGCACATATTTATTTAATATTTTGATCTTTTCAATAACTTAAGCAGATGCAGTGTCGGCGACTCTGGTGTATTAACATTGATGGCGCGCACAAGGGATGTCGTACCCAACACACACCTTGGGCTGATGGGACAGAATGTGAGCCTGGAAAGGTCTGTAATACCTGGTGGTTCGTGCCTCATAGCTCTGTTTCCCAGGGCTCAGGCTAAGCATATCAGTCAAAATTATCCTATCCCAATGGCCAGTTGTATGGGGCACCGCATCTGACCGCAAGGGTGGAAGCCCAAAGAAGCTCTGTGCGTTTTAAGTCTGGTATGCGTAGGTCAACTCTATGCCAGATAATGTGATTAAAATCGACTGCTTGGCATAACGTTTAAAGCAGGTATTCCTTCTGGAGTGCTTATCTTTTTAAATTAAAGCCCTTGAGTGAACTCTTGGGCAAAACTTTTGCAAAGCTTCCTTAGGCTTTTATTAGAAATTTCCTATGCGATGTGAGCAATTAGTAATTTTGTGTAACGTAAACTTGCTAACTGGCTTCTCATCTTGACAGTTTCAGAGTAAAATATAGAACCGGTTGACATTTTCTGTATGGAACAGTTTTGGCAGTAATTCATAGAACCTTTCAGTTTCCGTGTGCAATGCTGGTTTCCAGCTAGCATTATGGTTTCTAGAAGAAGTATTTGTTTTTAATTGTCCAGATCTGAAGAAAAACAGTTGAGAAGATTTTTCTTTTTACTTTATTGAGATACCGAAGCTTTTTAAGAAAAATGCTAACTAGTTTTCAGAATTTTTGTCTGAATAAAAGTATTTTCCATCTAGGTCTAATAAAAAAAGGGTGATGTTATTCTACAAGGTATAGCTTAAAAATTTGCTTTTCTGGCTGTTAAAGATCCACAGTTAAAGTTTTCACTGGAAAGAGTCAACATTTTAATTCATAGTCTTTCAAATGTACTTTCATAAAAAGATCTGGATGCTATTTTAGATATAATTTTCCATAAAGGTTTGGTAATTAATCTTTTGTTGCATGGTCTGAAAAGTCAATTGTTCAGTGACACTTGACTGATTTCCTTCAAGACAATGGGCACGATGTATCAATTTGCCTTCCTTTCGTAGGGAAAAGCACAGTCAACGCGTTTCTTTTTATTGTTGAGAACGTGCATTAGAGATGTGGTTGCAAATCCTATTCCTGTGCTACTCTTTGGAGCCAGTGGTTGCACCAATATTTAACATTTTCATGTAAAGTTCCCCCCCTTTTTTTGAGACTCAGGATAAAGCTTAGGCTTCTGTGGAGTCCCCTTGGCTCGAGACCTTGTGTCTTCAACTTCTCCGTTTGTCAGAGTTGCCATGCCATCCAAGAGGCAGCATCCAGCTGCATGGCTCTTAATAAAGACCACGTTATCAAAACATTTCAGTCCACAAATTTAGATAATTGGACAAGTTTAGACGAATTAGACACGTGTGACCTGAACTTCTCAGCTGAGAGCTGATGGGCTCCTAAGAAAAGCTAAGGCAGCCCACTCACATTCAGGCATTTGAATGTATTCTCACAAAAAGGCTTTACAGAGTACTTCTTGTATCTGTGTGTTGGTCTAATTCAAGCTTAAGGTTTGGATTGTCATAAACTCTCTTCTCCTCAGTGTTTGTTTAGGCTTGTGAAGTGCTGAGGTGCGAGTCTGGAGTGCTTTTCATTGGAATAAATCACTGTTTTTGTAGTCTGCTGTGGCCAGGAGCCCCATCTAACTGCTGCTTGCTGACTAATGCCTAGCCTCAAGTCTGCATGTTTAAAGCCTGTGATATATGGGTTGGCAGATGGAGAAAATACCATGCCATTTTTTATGGAGATATCTTTGGAAATGAGGAAGCCTGAAGAGCTACTGGGCTGTAGATTTAACTGGGCTCTAAATTTATTCTTAAATCAAGGACGCTAAAACAGCACAGGGGTATTAGCTTGTGCAGATTTTGCATGTGAGGACACTGAATTTGATATCACTAAATCAAGTAATAAGCCCAGCCCAGAGTTTGGCTTTCGCTGGGTGAGCACCAGTGGTGATGGTTTACGGCGTTTCACAGCACCCGGTGCGTTGTAGGGTGGAAATAAATCGCTGAAAGAAAATAAAGAGGGTCGTAAACTTGGGCCTCTATCTCTTGTGGTTTTCAGGGTTGTTTAAAGAGTGGTAAAAGAAGAGTAGACGAATAGTAATCATTTCTGTCTCCTGCCGTATGGCAGCAGGTAGCATATACGTTATGCATGCATGAAGCTTCACAGCACTTGTCTACCCCCTGCTAATCTATTCAGCCAAAGTCAGCCCAAGGATGGGAGCTGGATTTGGGGAATTATCTGGGACTCTGGTGGCAAGACAAAGGAAAGGAAAGTCTGTTGTAGTGTCTCCCGTCCCTGCCATTGCTCTCCTGCTCAGCTGTGTGTCTAAGTTATTTTGAACTTGCTCGAGACAAAAACTCTTTTATTCTCGTCGTTCTCTGATCTGTAAGCTCATAGGAAAGAGAACCCTGGCAAGCTTTTTAGTTTTTCTGTTGTAACTCAACATAGAAATTATTTTTAAAATACAAAAGGCACGAAGGTTGCACAGCCAAGACTATTCACAGTGTGCTTCCAAGAAACACCGCTGTGTTTCCATACCATAATCTGGCTGTTTATTTAAAACGGCTGCTCTTCCCCCCCCCCCCCCCCCCCCCCCCCCGCTTTGATTTACCATCAACTCCAACCCCCCAATTTTTAATGAAATCAAGGGATGTAGGTGATTTCCTGGTTAATTCTCAACCATCGGATGGGAGACATATAGGTCACGTCACGGTCTGTTAGCTGTGTACATTCACTAGTTAGCTATTCAGTCATCTTCTCTGGGTCAGTGGTGCCAAGCATGACTGTGGTTATATATTTAGCTGTGAGCATCAACATTGCTGCGAGAAGTTCTCTGTTGGGACAGCACTGTTGGATTGGTGTCATGTATTTTTGTACGTTGATGATAGCTGCCGCACCATTTTCTCCCTGTACAGCGTTGGCATAGGGGTCCCCGTCCTGCAGTTTTTCAACCCTCTAAATGCCAGGAGGAATTGTGCATCATAAGAATTTGTCCTGCAGCAAAGAAACAGGCATTGCAACTTATTTTATTCCTGTCCTTTACTGTAACAGATGTTTTTCAGCCAGTTTCTATCTAGGGAATGAAATCTTCAGACGAAAGCAAATCCAGGGCACATTGCAGCCTAGAGACCGTGCTCATGCCTGAGCAAATGCCACGTTTAGGGCCCAAGCTACGAGTTGTTCAGCTATCCTGCAAACCATGCCCATAGGCAAATGCACCTGAGATCAGCTTTCTTCATCAGCAAAGCAACGTGGCAAGCTGGCCATCAGGGGCAAAAGGTGTTAAATGTGCTGCGGAGCCAGTGCCCTATGAGCTGGATGGGCAACCCCCATGATAGTTTGATTTTGCTCTGTTTTCCTACATAGCTTTCTCTAAGGTCATTCATAAGGATGTCTAAAAGGGGAGTGAGCTTATGGTGTGTCTTGATACAACCTTGTTCTGGCATTAGTGAAAGGGCTGGAAAAACAGGGCACATCAGTGAATTCGACCCCATTGCCATAAAAATCGTCAGGTGTTTCCCTGCCTGAACAGCATCTGGTGCAGAGAAATATTGCAAGGGAATATTTTAATGATGCACGACATGTTTTCTTCTTTAAGTCTGTAACCTCTTCTAATCTGCGAGCAATCAGCAATGTTTGGGCTTCCTATAATTGCAAAGATTTAGGCATCTGCCAGCAGATGAGCACGTCTCTGGGTTGAAATCTGCTTTAGCGAGCGCTGTCCCCTGAGAGGGGAGCCCAGCTCTCACGGGCTTCGGGGACACTTTTCCATCCACTCCGGTGGGGCCAGAAGGTGACTCTCCCCTAGATCTCACCTCTCCAGAGGTCTGTGTAGTTGAACTAGCAAACATACCCCAAAAGGACACAATTTGTACCATAAAAATGGGAGACAGGGGCTTGCCAACATAACTCCAGCCAGTTTTTCAAACAAAAGAAAACGAGTTATAGCTGGAAAACAAAAGTGTAGGCCAGGCCTTGGCAAGTCCCATGTTATGGCTGAGTGAAAAAAAAAAAAACAACTTTGGATTGAGGAATTCATTTTTCTGTTTTATTTGCCCTTTGGATCTGGAAGTTTCCTTTCCTGCTTTGTACAGCTGTTGGGAGGTTTGAGTTTCCCCTGGTGTTTTCCCCATTGCGTGTCTCCTCCCCTGGTGTGGTGTGGTTCCTGCTGCTCTCCAGGAAATCGGAGAAGCAGATTTTTGAAAAGCCAGTGCCATGAGCATTGCCGTGCTGTTCGGCACCAGTAAACAGGGAATATTCGGCGGTTGCTGTTGTCCTCAGTCTTCTTCCCATATATCACGCCTGTGGACTCAGCACCTTGCCTTCGCTTCTCTATTTAAGGGTGCAGAGAAAGAAAAATATGGGGGTGACAGAAAAAAAGTGAAGAAATTCATTTTTGTTTGATTGCAAAATCTTTGCTGCATTTTGCATGTGGTTGAGAAGTAAGTAAGCCTGAGCCTTGTCATCCAGGCTGGTCACTATCAGTCGGCTTTTAATGCAAAAGCAACGCAAACCCACCTTTCCCATCTCTCTCCTTTGCGTGCAGCACTGCCGGTTTGGGATGTGCGTGCCCAAAGAGCGAGAGGCGCCGGTGATAGATGGAGCATGGGGGACGTGGAGCCCTTTCGGGACCTGCTCGAGAACCTGCGGCGGTGGCATAAAGACGGCGATACGAGAGTGCAACAGGCCCGAGTAAGTGCATGGAGGGGAAGCGCCGGTGGGTGAAATGGGGAAAAGCAGCTGGGTTGTCCAAATGGGCTGAAATCCCCTTCGGCTGTCCCCAGCCCATGGGTGCCCTGAGGACTGGTGGCTTTGCCTCAGGGATGGGTGGCTTTGCCTGGCACAGATGAGGCAGCATGGGAACCCCAGAGGTCACAGGTTTGGTTTGTGGATAAAGTGCGCTCAAACAGGATCCATTCAAGAAGAAAAGGAAAATGCTAATATCTGTGTGGATTTATTGCCTCCCGTTTCCCTGGGGAGGCACAGCTGGGTCCCACTTCCAAAGGTGTTTTCCTTCCTCCAAAGTTGTGGATCAGAAAGGGGGGAGAAGGGAATAAGGCAGGGTTTTATCCATTTT
This sequence comes from Gorsachius magnificus, assembly GCA_034008185.1. Classification (NCBI taxonomy): domain Eukaryota; kingdom Metazoa; phylum Chordata; class Aves; order Pelecaniformes; family Ardeidae; genus Gorsachius; species Gorsachius magnificus. The sequence goes on from CM067090.1 coordinate 8,147,775, forward strand.
TTGCCATTTTAATCCTGCTTCGGCTAGTTTCTGCAGCTGATCCTTTATACAGTTACATGTCAGCTGGTGCAGACTAGCCAAACCTCAGCAGAAATCTGTGCCCCATTAAAGAGCGGCACTCAAGAATGTCTGCCGTCAGCCTGGAATGCAAAATCCTGCACCCTTTGAAATGGCAGAGAATTGTGCCGTGGGCCTCAAGGATACGAATGTGTGGCCAGCGAAACATTAGTAATAGGTTGAGCAACCGGTATGAACACAGCCTGTTTAAATAAATTGTGAACTGTGCTGGTTTCTGTTTCTGCCTCCTTTCAGCCCACGAGAGCAAAAAGGGGTGGGCAGGATGCTTTCCAGACTCTCATTTGGGACTGAGATGCAGAAAGAAGAGGGGTCTTCAGAGGTGGTTGGACCAAGGGGTCTTAAAAAGGCCGAGCAGGCTCATTTCGCTTTCTCATCATTGGTGTCGGGTGGCTTATTGCCAAGGAAATTGCCGTTAGGGATGCACCAGTGGCGGTTTCATCACTGCTCATAGGGGAAGGGAGAGCTTGTACCTGTGGCACCGGTGGGGAAGTGACGGGAGAGGCTGGCTCAGCATGGCTGGGCAAGTGTCAAAAGAGAAGAGAAGGGTTGAGGGTAAGGGATTCAGACACCAGCACGTTAATTAACATGATGCTGAGAAACACGCAAGCTCAAAGGAGTTCTCGTCTCACTGTGCTGAGTCAGCACATGCCATATGGTCTTCCAGTAGCCATGGAGACACAAAAATAAAGTATCTTTCCCCATGCAAAAATAGCTATGCTGCCGAACCTTTGGATGCTGTCAGTGAGATGTATGCCCATCTTCTGGAGAGGCATCTGTTTGGACTGATAGCTTTTTGTGATAGAAAATCTCCTTTATCCTAAAGGCGAGCCAAGGGATTTTAAATTCCATCTTCACTTATAGCTTGTGTTTCGTATCTTGGTGTTTTGTGAGGCATATTACGTTAGCTGGGATTTGCAAAAGCACCAAAATATGCTAGGCACCAAGCTGCCTGTGAAATCCCCTGTGCTTAGCATTAATAGTGGCTCTTTTCCAGGCCCCCTTTCGAGAGCTGTGTAGCTGGCACTGGCCTCTTCTCCAGCCCCCTGCAAAGTCTCCGTGGGGAGTCGTCTGCCCTAGCACTGTCCACAGAGCTTTACACCAACTCTGTTGCTTTGTCCCCATAATTTGACATCGTAGCGTGGGCTCCCACCATCTGTGCCCCTGTTCCCGTGGGGCTGCTGAGATGATGCACGTGGATGAGACACTGCTGGGTACTCTCCTGCCTCTCCACTTTTCAAAGTACTTAAAAAAAAAAAAATACAGAATAGGTCTAGTTGCTGTTTCTCCTCTGTTGTAGAAGGCAGGAAAACCAACCCAGGTACCTTGAAATCGTTTTCAGTAAATCTTTTATATTCAAAGATGGTTTCACTTTTTAAAGCTTGTTCTGTGCACGAGGATCTGGGGTGGTGTCTTGCACGCCTATAAAATATTGTGTGAAATCTGGCTTTGAAAATGAACCCCTCTGCTGTGTTACAGAAAATAAGGCTGCAGCTCCTGCCTCCGTTTGTAATGTGCTCCGTCACCTACGTGGACGAGTGTCTTGCAGGGCTGTAGGAAGAGCTGTAAGCCTCTGCCGTGCAGCAGACGGTGTTTGGACATAGACTGCAGGAATGTGTTAGCTAACCAGACCAGACCCTTCCCACCAAGATTGCCCACTTGGGAATTCGAGGCTGGCTCGTACAGACAAAGCCCACGGCTGCGGTACGTCACGTAGAGGGGCTGTGGTGCAAGCCCTGGTTTTCAAAGCAAGGCATAGCTGCAGAATTATGGGGAAAAGGCATGTTTCATAAGGTATCAATACCAGGAGCCCTGTTTTCAGCAGTGGCTTTCTGGGTAGGGGAATGTTACCTCTGGATGTGAGTCCAATCGCGTCTGCATTTTAGTCCATCACAAAAGTATCTACCGGTGCTGAAAGCTGTCTGAGCTTGGCATGTAAACACATTTATAGATAACTGTGCTGGCCACTGGCAGCACGTGTACCAAATCCCAGTCCCAGGATGCTGCAAAGGAGATCTCAAACTGGTCTGTGCATGCTAGGGCTTCACAGATTTTCCTGCAGTCACTGCATGAGTGCAGGCACATAGGTGGGCGTGCAGATGAGCACGCGTGCCCCACAGTTGGTCTTCAGGGTCCTTTCGTTGTGGCAGCCTGAGTGCCCCCCGGCAGAGCTGCTGCCCTTGGGGCTGAGCCCCCCCCAAAGCTGGGCTTCCCAGCGAGATGCCTCTACCTGCTGCTCTGGGGGCACTGAGGCTTGGGTGCTGCCTCAAGGTCTGCACGTGAAAACATTCAAGGTTAGTAATTGCAGGTGATGCATGAAGCAGCGCACATTTAAGACGTGCTGGGAGGAATGTCGCAAAGCCGGGGTGTGCGCGGGAGCTTGTAAGCAGAACGATGCTAGATAGAAAGCGGGTCCACACCGGACATTTGTTGATCAAAGAGATGAATCGGAGAGAAGGGAAATCAAGAGCGAACAAGGAGGTTTCTATGCATGCACTGCTTTCCCTTCCATCTTGCGGTACATCGTTGACATTATCCATAAAAATATTGCGTAGTGTGAAGCATCCCATATTTCTTCATCACACTGAAAATCGATGTTATACGAGGCTGACTTATTTTTCAGGGTCAGCTCTTTCTGTTTACTCAGACTCTGTGACAAGCAATGTTTTTTTAAAAACACCCTACAGCTGTCGGGGTGGTTTGGGGCTGTTTGGATATGTCAGAGGAGGGAGTGTGCTTCAGCCCCAAACGCTGGCTGCGGGGAGATTTGCTGCCACGGTTACAAAGCTGACAGTTTGCAACACCGATGGCAAGTTTTAGCATCCTTCAGTTTGTGGTGTGTCCGTGTGTTCAATGTTATCTCAGTCTCCCGGGTCACGTCTAGAGAAAAGGAAACTAGCTTGGGATGTTTGGATTTTGTTGGGCATACACTTAAAAAAAGAAAAAAAAAAAAGAGGCTCCTGCATGTTGTTCTTAACTAACTTAATATTTAAAAGTCTCACTTTAATTAAATTGATTTATATTGGAAGCAATGTGTTTACCATAAAAATGTTGTAATTGCAATTTTTTTTAAAGAAATGCCCTGCTAGAGGTTTGCATAATTTAGAGCCTTGGTCAAACTGCAACAGTCCTGTTGTGGTGTAAATGCTTTCGAAGTAAAAATGATGAATCCTGTTAACTCCCCCCTGAATGCTTCAGGCATACCGAGATCTGGAGTGTGCTGCCGTCACAGCCAAGAAGTTTTCCCCGTGTGCTGTGTAGTGAAATGGTCGAGGCATCCCTTTGTAACTGGAGGTAGATAATGTGCCTGCATGGGGAATAGTCCGCGGGGTGGGCTCTGATGGTGGGAAACCCCCAGCAATCACTGATGAGCCTGGAGGCAGGAGGAGTCCGGGATGTATCCGCAGGGGCTGCTGCCCTGGGTTGGCTCTGGAGCGGTTCCAGGTGTAATCAGTTAAATTAATCCAAGTTATTTGTCATACCAAGGTAGAGAATAGACTAAATTAGTACAAACCAGGTTTAGACCTGCTCTGCTAGGAACTGGTGTGAAATCAGTCTGTAAACTGAAATCTGCACCGGGCGCTGTGCGGTTGGTTAGGCTATTTAGCACTGTTACTTGCCTAATTCCAAGCACCAGAAACCTGTGCAAGTGACATCCGTTTAGTTTCCAGGTGGCATGTGAGAGTTGCCCTCGGAGCAGGCAGAGCTGATGTGTTACCAGCTATGGCTCTGGGCTGTGCCTAAAGACAAATCATACCCATTGGCATTGAGGAGAGGACTTGAAGGGTCTGCACCAGGGCGAGGTGAGGATGCTGGCAGGAAAAATCCTGGGTGTGTAGCCGTTGGTGCCCTGCATCTCACCCACGGCTGCTGGAGGAGACAACTCCTCCGGCCAAAGCTGCGAGCATCCCTAGCGTGGTGCTGAGGGGGTGGTGGGAGGTCTGCCCGCCCTTCCCTGCTTTGCAGGTAGACTTTTGGCAAGTGCAAGCCCCTCTGTGTGCCTCTGGCTCCCCATTTATTTCACAGGAACCCTGCTATTTGAGTCACAAATGGTTTTCAAACATAAGAGTGAAGAATTGTTAGTTATGGGAGAAAAGGCACTGCTGGGCTTCCCAGGTGGTTGATGTTCAGAGATGCAAAGAAAAATTGTGTTCAGCTGTAGGAACTTGTTAACTCATTGTGTGTAGAGATCCTCATACATGGTCAGGGGGGTTCTGTCTCTGTTGTGTTAGGAGATGCTGGCTGCATGCAATGTGGAGAGCTTATGGTGGGCATCTCCATGCTAAGGGCAAGGGTGGTTCCCGTTCACGTTGGTTCATGTTTTGGAGGGTCTCCAAGTGTGCAAACCAGCTTCCTTCCCAAGGAGGCTCAGAGGGAAGATGCGCTCTGCCAGCATCCCTGGAGCACTGATGGGCATCTGGTCCCGGGGTGAGGCAGAGCCAATCCTGAGGAAAAGCCCTGAAAGGCAGGAGGTATGGGTGCCAGGACCTCGGCACCTGGTGAGTCCCCTTTCTGATCTGCACTTCTTGCTAGCGCAGGCACTTGCTTTGTTCAGGGGTTGGGTAGCAGATGTAGGTTTGGTGGTTATTTTGCAGTAGAGGCTGGAGCTGGGCACAGACATTGCCCTGAGCTTTGAGGGCCACTCTCTGCCTCTGTACATGCGCCCCAGCACAATGTGATCAGGACACAGCGGCTCTGGCTGCTCAGGGTGCTCTTGCCCTCCACTGACTCCTCTGAGATGGTCTGTTAGAGAGGCTGGGGCCAACCTCAGCTGCTGGAGGCTTTCCCATGCTGATGGCTGAGATGCATGCTAACTTCATCTCCCTTGAGTGCAGGTCTCAGTTGGTATCATCTTTCCTTTTTTGGATAATTATACCTTTGCCCAAGTTGACCCTGGCAACGTTTGCTCCAGATCGCAATATCTTTCCTTCTACATTATCAGGGAATAGCAAAGCTGCTTGGGTGCTACTGCAGTTTTTATTATGCATATTAATGGTGGTAGCTTGTAGAAGCCTCCACTGTGCCCTCCTAATTTTATTTGAAGTTTCAGGAGAGAGCAGTAGAGACGGTGGGGGTTTTTTTGGAACATTTAAAGCACGGTGCATCCTTTTTTATTTTGTTGCTAAAATTTATGATATATATAGAGGGCTGCACATAGATGGGCATATGAAATCTTACCTGTGTTCCTAGAGGAAATGTCCTTTGAACAGACAGTAAATAGGATAGCTTGTTATCCCGAGGGTACTTTCCTCACAGTGTGACCATAGCTGAAAACGAGTCCTCACCAGAAAAGTGCTTTCTGCCGGGCTCCTTCGATGCTGTCCATGAGCAGCTCCCTCCCACACCGCTGCTGACAGTGTCTGGAGTGGGAGAGGCTTTTTCGGTCCCCAAAGTGAGCTGTTTTCTGGCAAAGGCTCCGTCTACATACAAAGACAAAAATAGTTTCATGACTACAGCCCTGAATCTGGGAGTTGAAAAATTCAAAATGACAATTTTTCCGAGGCTTATCTGCTGGCTTTTATGTGGCTTGGGTAACATCACTCTCCCCAGTTTATACCAGAGTCATCCTACTATAAAATGGGAGTAAAGTATTTATTGGCTGTCCGTGGTGCTTTCTGGAATACATGGAGATGAAGTTGTTTAAAAGTGTCTAGCATTACCGTTTCTACCATGTTGGACTAGAAATCCTGAAGGAATGAGTGCTGCCTGGCCTTTCAGCCTCTGCGGGGAAGCCCTTTCTCCTTTCTGCCATGATGTTCAGTTATTTGCAACCCACTAGGTCACATGCAAACTCTCGGGGACCAAATCCATGGGACCGGTGGGGTTGTGGAGGGATGGTGCCCCCGTATGGGATCCCTCAGTGTGCAACTAAATCCTCAGATGGGGCAGAAGATGTTGCTCTTCATCTCTGGCTTCTCTCGTTACTGCTGCATTTGTCAGCAAATATTCCCTTTTTCATCCCTTTTTAGCAGTGCATAATCTTTCCTGCTTCTCAGCCTGGGATATTAATTAAAGACATGCGTAGATGTAGGAGGTTGGACTAGATGACCTCTAAGGTTCCCTTGCAACCCAAAACATTCTATGATTCCATGATTCTGTGTAGACAGTGCCATCAAAATGGTGTTGCAAATACCGACTGTGCTGAACAGGTTGCAGAACTGCAATTGCATCTCATTTCCAGCCCGATTCCAGCCGGCTTCTCTCTCTTGTTCCTGCAGGCCTAAAAATGGTGGGAAATACTGCGTGGGTCGTCGCATGAAGTTCAAATCCTGCAACACTGAGCCATGCTCGAAGCTGAAGAAGGATTTCCGAGACGAGCAGTGTGCTGACTTCGATGGGAAGCACTTTAACATCAACGGGCTGCCCACGAACGTGCGCTGGGTTCCCAAATACAGCGGCAGTAAGTGGCGGGGCGGGGGTGGGGGGTGGGGGGGGGATGCAGACCCTGCCTCCTGCCTCACTGCATCAGAAGTGGTGGCATTCGGATAACATGCTTCTGGTTTTCCTCCTCCCATCTCCAGTCCTGATGAAGGATCGGTGCAAGTTGTTCTGCCGAGTGGCGGGAAACACGGCGTATTACCAGCTGAGGGACCGCGTCATCGATGGGACGCCCTGCGGCCCCGACACCAACGACATCTGCGTTCAGGGCCTCTGCCGGGTAAGGATTTCCCCTTCTCTTTAGCGAGGGTGATTGCAGCCCCGCATGGCAGGACGGCACTTGTGCACCTTGCTCCCCCTGGTTGTTGGCGTGCCCTCTTCGCCCCACAAGCCCCAGCTGGTCTGAAGCTGCATCAACCTCCAGATTTGCAGGAGAGCCACGCGTGGAGGCTGGCTGTACATCTGTGCATCTGTGCATCTGTACATCTGCCCTAAGTTAACTGAGGGCTGTGGAGGTCTCAGCCTGAATCCAAATGATGCTTCCTTCTGTGCTCTGCCCCGGTTCTTCCCGGTCAGACCCTGGAACAGTTTACATTTCCATTCGCAATTACTTTTCACGCTTTTCTCTGCGGGAACAACCGATGCAAGAAGTTTTTTTCTAACGAAGGCATCGCCTGGTGCAAATGGCCGTTCTGATTCTCGCTTTGTAAAAAGCCTTTTGTTTGAAAATGGTGTGGGATGGCCATACTGTAAATCAGCAGAAAAGTGTGGGGAAGCAAAGCGATTTGTCTCACGGCACCCTTTTGCATACAGAGCTTTTGTGTGCCTTAATTGGGAGGTTTGTAAATGCTGTTCTAGTCCGTATTGGCTCAATCTAGGTTTTTTTCAATTTTTCTCTTAAAGCAAGCTGGATGCGATCATGTGCTGAATTCAAAAGCAAGAAGAGATAAATGTGGTGTTTGCGGTGGGGATAATTCTTCATGCAAAACTGTTGCAGGCACATTTAACACGGTGCATTATGGTAAGAATCTGTTGCTAAAAACTTTATAGTGAAAAATGCGGGTCTATAAAAGCCATTAGCACACTTAATCTACAAAAGCACTGATGTAAAATGCAAAGTCCTTCTAGCTACAGCATATTCCATTTTATAACTATTTATACTTTCCCTAAATGAAAAGTATCGGCTTGTGTAATGTTGAGGTAATTTTGCTCATTTCCCTTCCCCCCATAAAAATCAAATGAGATGTCTCTGTAATAGGCTCAACTTGCTGTTAAATCTTTCCTAGGCTATAACGTTGTGGTCCGCATCCCAGCTGGTGCAACTAATATTGATGTGCGTCAGCACAGTTACTCAGGGAAACCAGAGGATGACAACTACCTGGGTGAGTTGCAGTCCTTGTTTCAGTCCAGAACTCTGCTTTATTGTCTGGTTGTGGTGATAGATCTCTGGGCAGCTCACTGTGAGGGAGGATGAAGAATTCATTTAAGGGAGATGTTTTCGTATTGAGAATTTATCTCATATGCCTACCAAACATTCAGCCTTATCTTGTAGGAACAAGATCCAAAAAGAAGGATCTTTTTGTTCATGCCGTCCTTGATGCAAAGTTTAGGAGGTTCACAGATTATCAGAAATATCCCCTTAGAGCATCTCTGGAGCTGGGAAGGGCTATTGAGCCTGGGCTGTGGGTGGGAGCTAAAGCACAAAGTTGGGAACCAAACAGGCTTCTGAGTTCTGCTGGAGTCTCCTCATTGCAACCTAACTGGTCTCTGCTGTCACCGTGCCTTGGCTGGAGAGTAAATATGCCATGCCCTGAAAGACAAGTGTACATACAAATCCAAAGAGAAATTAGTTTCTGTTCCTCTGAGAATAGTAATTCCGATTTCACTTAGATTGAGCCCTTCTCGTCCCTGCCTGACAGCGATACGTAGCTGTAAAGAAATACCCTGCACCAAAGACGTTGGTTTGATTTAAACCTAACGATAACTTGGCCTTTGGCTGTTGGACATTTATGGTCACTGTTTTCTCTAATCTGTGGGTATGTCTCTAGAGGAAGATGAAAATGCTTGTTGTGCTGCATTAGACCCATCTCTGCACGGACATATGCTTTTAGCATGGCCACGGGTGTCTCTTCCACCGTGCTGATCAGTAATTCACCCCACAGAGAGTTCTGTTTGGGTTCAATAGCGGAGATAACACAAGCGCACATTACGACTGATGTTAGAGCTACCAGTCGAAGCCTGGCTTGGCCATTAAGTCCTGCTTTGGTCCCTCAGAGTCTGTTCAGGCCACTGATGGGGCAGAGACTCAGGCTGTGGCCCCTTGCAGTCCCAGGGAGGTGGCTGCTCTCCCGGCTCTGTTCCTCCTCTCCTGCGCGCCCCATGCCTGGCACCGCCAGCTGCACTCCGGTAGCGTGGGGTCCTGCATTTACATCCCTGAGCAGGGCACTTCACCTCGTTTCGTCTCACAAAATCCCCAAGTTGTTGAGTGGTTTTGCAAAATATGGGGCTTAGCCTAAGTGCTCGCTGTAATTGGGTATGTTCAAAACAGGACTAGGCAAAGGAACTCACTTGAGAAACACGTAGACGATGCTATCATGCACCAAAGGTAAATGGTGCTGGCAGCTTTGGCTGCTGCTCTGAAATGCCATCCATGTGGTTGGACCCTTCATTCAGGCAAAAAGCTGAGAGGATCCTCCCCGTCCTCATTCCCAGACTGGGGTTGTGCAAGGCTGTCCGTCCCTGCACACACGTGGCCCATCACTTACAGCCACCTTGTATCGTTCCTGCACGTTCACAGCAACGAAGTGAGATGGTGTGGCATGAATGCACATCAATACCAAGAAAACCTAACTGAGGTGTGATAGGTTTCCATTCTGGGGGAGGGAGAGATGTTCCATTATTCTTGTTTTCTAGAAAAACCATCCTCCCTGTTTGTGCCCGTTCAAACTGGTTCACCCCAGAAGGAGCCCCAAAGAACTTCTCAGCTCTTCTTGGAGGGCCCTTAATCTTCTTGGGAAGCAATGAAGTCAAATCTTCTTTAATGTTGCTTTAATATTGCTGGGAAAGCATCTCTTCACATTAGGCCTGACTAGAAGCAAATGAGAAGTGTGCATGTGTCCACTTATTTTGCAGCTCACTGAGTGTGAAATCTTGGGCCCTCAGTACTGTGAACCTTGTAGTTGCTTAACAATTTAGGAGGAATTTGATGTTGTCATCAAGTCCAAGGCATGTACCTACTGTTGTAGGAGATAGAGTAAACGGGAAGGAATCCTTTATTGAGTTTTATTACTGCCTAATGACATTAAAGCCTCCAAAGTGTGAAATTTGGTTGAGTATAGCATCTGCTATGTGAGTTTTCCTCCATCTACGTCTGTTTGCTACCGGGCAGTGTTTTGCTTCATTATCTCTCCTCATTCGGTGTAAAAACCTTCCCTTTGGTGTTTTGGTGTTAAGTTTAGATTTTTCTGTACAGAGGCTTTGTAGTAATGTAGCTGTGATGGGTGAAATGGTGGGGAAACTAACTTAGGAAATTAGCTACATAATCGCATTAGTGTGAAGTTGTGCAGCAGACTGCTGTTTTCAGGAAACTGTTCCTTTTATAAAGCATTTAGGCTTTAAGCCTTCGGTGCTTTCACATACCTTAAGATTTGGAATAATAAAAAGTACGGAGGGAGAAGGGAGAGGGAGAGAAGGGGGGTGGGGGATACTGACCAAACTCCTTGTAATTACCTACTAGAAATGACGTTTGGGCAATTAGGGTACGTACATTTACCCTAGGAATGCACCTGGAAACAACAGGGAAGCCACCCTATCTGCAGGACTAACACAAAGATTTGGGCAGGATTATTTCTGCAGTGTACAAGGGGATACAGACAGTGTGTTCTGTCTGCGGCAGCCAGCCCGACATGCCTTTTGGGTATCCCTCTGCCCTGGGTTATGGGTGAGCTATTTAGCAGCGGCTTCAGGCATTCAGCCTTCGCTTTAATGAGGCTCTCCGGTGGAAAAAGGAGAAGGCACGATGTCTGTAAGAGCTCTGCTGCTCCCTTTACATCGTTTCTGCTTGAGAGTGCCAGTGGGCTTTCCCTCCCACCCCAATGAAAAGGAGCACTGCGAGCGCATGACCCACGTTATTATGTACATATGAGTTAATTCTGCGTCTTTAGTTCTTGTTTTTTGCACCTATGCAGCCTTATCTAACAGTCAAGGAGACTTTATATTAAATGGAGACTTTGTCGTCAGTATGTTTAAAAGGGAAATCAAAGTTGGGAATGCTGTGATCGAATACAGCGGATCGGATAATACTATTGAAAGGATTAATTCTACAGATCGGATTGAGCAAGAAATAACGCTTCAGGTGAAGTATATGTTCTGCGTGTGGAAAAGTCTGCCCAGCATTATTGGCCTGAAAACAATGGGCAGTGAAGTCTGTTGTTTATTCTGCTTTATCTCTTTTTCTCTCAGGTTTTATCAGTGGGCAATTTGTACAATCCTGACGTTCGTTACACGTTTAATATCCCCATTGAGGACAAACCTCAGCAGTTTTACTGGAATGCGTATGGCCCGTGGCAGCCCTGCAGTAAGCTCTGCCAAGGTGGGTGCTTGGGAAGGCTTAAGTTTTGTCTTGGATTTGTCCGAGATCTGGGCAGTGCTGTCAAATCCCTCTCCGTCTGGTTTCTTTGAGGTTCTCACATTGTGGGCGTGATGGTTTCCCTGGGCTGTAATAGTTGGTAACGTTGTAGGAGGTGTAGCACTGCTCTGCCGCTTCTCGGTTTCGGAGCAGGGCACCTCTACGGCCCCTCTGGGCCAGAGGGTTTGCAGGGGAGGAAGCTCAAGCACCGAAAAGGTTACGTGGCATTTCCTAAGGCTGCAAAAGGTATCGCTGTCCGGTTTTGGGTCTGACGCCCAGCGGTTCCCACCTGGGGAACACGCGGAGCCCATCCCTGCAGGCGTGCTGCAGCTCTCTACCTGTGCCCATCTCCTCTGCCTTAACCCCTTCTGCTCTCCTTACAGAATCTTAACCCCCTCCCTGTTTCTGAAAGAGATTTAAAAGCGTAAATAAACATCTCTTAATTGCTACTAAAAAAGGAGTAAGAGAAATAACTGATTTGATTGCTTTCCTGTACGACCCAAACACTACCTTTTTTTCCCTGTGTAGGAGAACGAAAAAGGAAACCCATGTGTACGAGAGAGTCGGATCAGCTCACGGTGTCGGACCAAAGATGTGATCGAATTCCCCAGCCTGACCCCATCACTGAGCCTTGCAGCACAGAATGTGAATTAAGGTGCACTCTACTCAGCCATGTGTATATATATTACATCGTACATTTGTTACTTACTCCTCTTTCCTTTCACCTCTCGTCACAATTCCTTTTCTCACCAGCACATAATAGATTTAAAAAAAGAAAAGGATTAGCAATCGCCTCCTTGTCAACCTAGAGGGATCGACATCCACCAGCTGTGTTTTGAGAGACACTTTTCTACGAGTTCACATTTCTCTTGTTGGATTAAATTAGTACTAACTGTAAAAAAAAAAAAAAAATTCTCCTAATGTTGAAAATCTCACTGTGCCATTCAGTGCCTGAAATTCCTATCTGCCTGGATCAGGAATGCTCAGCGCTATCCTACAAACAGCCTGCAAAGAGGGAAAAGCATATGCTCAAAGCAGAGGAGTAACTTAGTCTTGGATTTATCATCATTTGCTTAAAGCAAAGAATAGGCTTAAGTGTGGAGCGGGTCTGGGGTTGTCCCCAGACAACTCCTGGCGAGCTGGAATTGATGGAGCATGGCCTAAATCATTACAACCCATTTTCCTTTAAAAAGCAATCTGTTTTCCTTTCTGGGGCTTAAATATGGTAGCATTAAATGGCTGCTGGTGAAGCAACTCAGATGGCCGTGTTTCCCGAGGGGTTTCTTGGGCTGTGTTAAACCCGGGGCTGTATAGGGGCTATATAGGGGCTGTAGGTCAGGTTGTCGCGGTAACAGCTGTTGCCATTGCAACAGGTTGGAAACTTGAGAAGGGCAAACGCAGGAGTTTGAAAAGCAGTCGGGGAAGTGAGGGCTCCCACCATTCAGGAGCTGTTTGACTCCAAATCTCCTTGATCTTATTCTTCTCCTAGCTGCGCTGAAGTTTGCTCCCTGGCCTTAGGAGCAGGGCTTTTGCTCCCTGGCCTTAGGAGCAGGGCTCTGCGCTCCCCGCACAGGCACTTGTAGCAGCCCAGGGGTCTGCAGGACCCACAGGGGACATCACTGCCTCCTTCCCCAGGAGCCACCCCTGTGAGGCACGGGGGGCAATTGCCTCCTGTTGACTCCAGGGTCTCTGACGCCTCCCTGGATCCGGCCCTGTGTCCAGTATCTCTTGCCGGAGCTGCTGAAAAACAGGGGTGCATCCCCAGGTGGGTCCTTGAGGGTCACCAGCACCAGCTCTTGCTGCCCATCTCAGGAAGGAGGCACCATGGTGGGAGTCTGCCTGTCCAGAGGGAATACCCCTCATCCCCACTGACACCTCTGAGGCTCGTCTGTCCTGGAGCAAGTCACTTGCTCGCACTTGGGAGAGCTAAAACTGTTTTGCAGGCATTCTGCCACGTGGAGTGCCTTGTCACACCTTTCAAGCCTGTGTGGATCATTTTCTGATGCTGCATTTTTCAGCTTTTCATTTTTAGAGGCCAAGGTGGCACTCCTGCAGGGGAACGTGGGGCGGAAAGCCTTCAAAGCGCATCTCCTTGCTCAGCCACCGACTCCCCCAACGCCTTGCGTGGTCCCACATGGTCGCAGCGTGGCTTTGCTGTGCCTGTAAGAGGGACCAGGTGACAGTTCCTTACGCCCAGGGAGCAACGCCTAGGTTTAATTGCTTCATATTTTTCGAAGCCAAAAGCTTTGGGAAGGAAACAGCCAAAACGTCCATTTCAAGAACGTATATTCCCCTGAGCACATTACCTGCAGAGTCCCAGAGCCCCACAGCTCTTTCCACCTCTCCTGATCCTCTCCACAGCAGGTGCCTTCATGTGGGGTTGCGGGTTTTTTGCGGCACCAAGGCTGACGTTTGCTCTCCTGGGCTCAGGTGGCACATCGCGAGGAAGAGCGAGTGCACGGCGCAGTGCGGGCTGGGGTACCGCACCCTGGAGATCTACTGCTCCAAGTACAGCAGGCTGGAGGGGAAGATAGAGAAGGTCGACGACCGCTTCTGCAGCAGCCAGCCCAAGCCAAGCACGAGGGAGAAGTGCACTGGAGACTGTAACGTGGGAGGTTGGCGGTACTCGGCTTGGACCGAGGTAAGGGATGCTCAGCAACACGGCAGATGCTGTCTCCTCTTCACATGGGGCTGTCAGGCTCTTCAGGTTGCATACAGCGTATAAAAGTTGGCCACGATGATTCTGCATCCATTGCTTTCTCTGGAGGACAATGTTGTCCAGATCAGCCCAGTACTCCTCATTTTCCACTGCAATGAATTTATGCTTTTAAGCATCCCAAGGTCTGTCGTCTTTAGGCTGAGCCCCACTGGCTGTCTTCTCCCATCACAGCCAGCCTCACTGGCAGGAGCCAGGAGGACATGTTACCATCAGTGGAGGACTTCTGAAATTTGTTTCCTTTACGCTTTTTAGCAGAATACATTTCCGTGGCCAAGAATATTCCTGAATACAGACCTCGCACCAAGAGAATGACGAGCCTGGGGCTTTCCAGGGAGAGCATGGTGAAGGGGGGTTGGCTGGTTAGAGAGAATTAATCTCTCCTAAAATGAGAACAAGCAGCAGCCATTTGGGAGAACTGAAAGGCAACACTTGTAAAAGTAATAATGGGGTTATAACCTGAAATGAATTTGTGAAATTTATTGCCGTGAGATTTTATTAAGCTTAGCAAGATTGGATTTTTAAAGGAATACATAAAGTAACAGCCTGTTACTTAAAGTACAAATTGTTCTTCCGGAGGTTTTCTGCAGTCTCTTCAGAGTCCTGACTGCAAGGAGGGAGAAGGCAATAAATGGGCTTCTCGGCCTGTGATAGAGTGGCAGTATTTACTCGGTGTCTCTCCTTCCCAGTGCTCCAAGAGCTGCGGCGGGGGCACGCGGCGGCGGCGAGCCATGTGCGTGAACACCTACAACGATGTCCTGGACGACAGCAAGTGCAGTCAGCAGGAGAAGCTGACGGTGCAGCGATGCAGTGACTTCTTGTGCCCCCAGTGGAAAACTGGCGACTGGTCCGAGGTAGGTGCTGGTCACCACGGTGGGCTCGCCCTGCTGGTCCCCCACCCCGAGGGGGCTGGCGCCTGCAGAGAGGTACCCCCCTCCCTACTTGTCCCTCACATTTGGTTGATGTAGCCTGCGGGTACCGTGCCCCGGGGCAGTGGCGCCCTGCCTCCTGCAGAAGGTCTCCCCAAGCCTGTGTGCAGGGAGGCTTGAGGCAGCAGGCAGCAAAGTCACTGGCCTGTCACCGCTGGTCAAGTGGCCAATTTCCTCTCTGCAAAGCCACAGGGGGTTAATGGCTCTCCAATCCTGCAGTAATTTCTCCCCAGTTTTTCCATGGTTTCTCTGCAGCTTTGGGAAGAAAAATACTTTCTGCCCTCATTTTCCATTGAGATCGTCCTCACGAGCCCCAGCAGCTCTGGCTGTCGCTGGAGGGCAGGATTTCACCCTACTAATGTCTTGCTCAGCCCTCTCCCTGCTCTTTATTACCACTACCTCTTCCACTGCTGCTGGTGTCCTTTGCAGTGCAACAAAACCATATCTTCATAGCCTTTTCCCTGCAACAGGACCGGGGATGCTGGAGAACAGTCTTCAAAGGCTGTTTGTCACCTTTGTGGCCAAATAGCTCTCATTTCTGTGAATCACGTTCTTGTAGGAAATAATGAAAACGATTAAATGGGAACAGGGATTGTTTTCTGCAAAATATCTGTCTTCTGGGTCAAGCTGCTGCCAGTCCGAGCTGTGCCGGGGTGGTGGAAGAGGCGCTTACAGCCTGTGGGAGCCGAGACCCTTACTGCACACACTCAGAGCCGAGCAAGTTGTTCTGCAAGCCTTCAGCACCCCGCTGTGCACAGCTAAAGCCCTGCCAGGGAGTGCTGTGGCCTTGCCCCATGTCTCACAGCTGCTGGAAGTGAAGAGCCTTCGTGGTCTTGCTTTGCCTGTGCTGAAGGGTCCCAGCCGGGCTGTGCTTTCCCACTCCAGGCTCGGTTCTGGACCAGCTCCTGAGAGCAATTCCATCTCGTTGCAAGACGCTTGTGTCCTTTCCAGCGCACGTGGTTGTTAGCTAAATAACCACCTCTCGGCACCGTTTTTTAAGTGGTGATTTGCAGCGGGTCTCCAGGTTTCTTTTTCAGCGCCAGGGAGGTGCTGAGCTGGCAGCTCATCGCCAGCACCGCCTGAGCTTGCGCTTTACTCCTCGCAGTGCCTGGTCACCTGTGGAAAAGGGCATAAACACCGCCAGACCTGGTGCCAGTTTGGAGAAGATCGATTAAACGACCGGTTTTGCGACCCCGAAACGAAGCCAGAGTCTGTGCAGACGTGCCAGCAGCAAGAGTGTGCTTCGTGGCAAGTGGGGCCATGGGGCCAGGTACTGCAGAGCCACCGCGGGGCTCCTGGCTAGTGGGACCTGGGTGCTGGTGCCTGAGGCTGGGCGCTACCCTTTCATCCAAATTCAGCGGCATAACCATGTTAATTGATTAGCAGACCAAAGCAGCCCTCTCTTTGCTTGGGTTCGGTGGATGGGCAACAAGAACGGTACCTGCCCTTTGTGCTAAATTTAATCTGTGTCATACTGAATTGGCCGTCATTTTCAAAAATGGGGTTTCCAAGGTTACACTCCTAAATCCATATTTAGGCATGTAAATAACATGGCCTAATTTTCACAGAAAAGCTGCTCCTGTTGAATAGCTTTTGTTGCTTTTAATGTTTTCCATTTTCTGGGTTGGTGAGGGGTTTTCTTTTCTGTTAAAATACAAGTTGCTTATTTCTCCTGGAGTGTTCTGGCATCTCCTTTTCCACAAAGCTGTTAGCTCTTGACTTAAAAAAAAAAAGGCAACAAACCCAGACTAGTTGTCCCAGTCAGACTTATTTCCCATCAGCAAAATTATTCATTAGCTGCTTGTGCTACCATGGGGCTGCACAACCGGTTTTAAAGGAGGGATACAGTGTGGGTTCTAGCAGACTGGATTTACTGTGTGCAGCACAGTCAGTTGTTTAAGTGCTCGCACCTTCCTTCCCGAGAAAGCAAGTGAAGCGTGCAAGGCTCTGGTGGGAGCAGTGAATTAAAACTTTGACCTAATTTAAAGCTGAAATGCATGAAGTGGAGAGAAACCAGAAGGGAAGCTGGGTTTTATTTTTGCTGCTCATGCTGCGTGCCTAAACACAGGCTGGGCTGATTAGTACTTTCTAACCGAAGCATCCCCTCAGACCCAGCATTTCTTTCTCCTGCCTGTCCTCTCCCAGTGCACCATGACCTGTGGCCAAGGCTACCAGATGAGAGCGGTGAAGTGCGTCGTGGGCACCTACATGTCGGTGGTGGATGATAACGAGTGTAATGCCGCAACCAGGCCAACAGATACCCAGGTAAATCCTGCTGTCCTATCTCCATCTTTTGCCAGCGTGCATATGGAGGCACCCAGGTTGTGGCTTTGGGGGATGTCTTGCTGCAGCAAAGGCTTGTCCTGAACGTCACCCCATGCAGAGCAGTATCTTGGTCTGCTAGATGTCTGTTGGAGAGGTGCAGCGCAGCATCCCATTTTGGTAGAGATGGGACAGAGAAGCTGTATTTGGGGAGTTCCCATCCAGACCCTCTCTATGTGGTTAACCTTCTTCTCTGAAGCACCAGATTGCCAAAAAGGCAATGGACAGCTTGTTACGAGGGCATCAAGACTTCATGGGTTAAAGATTACCTTTGCTTAGGCTTTATATCCATGGAGCTCTAGTCATAGGGTGGGATGTGTGAGGGGCTGTCCAGATTCAGAGCTAAAGCTGGGCTCTCAGAGCTGGTGAGCTAAAGAAGTGGCAGTAGATGAATATGGGAAGACAGCCAGAGAGCAGAAGGGTACACCTCCTTTGGCTTGCTTGGGGTCTGGGATGCCCGGCTGCAGTCTGGGCTCACTTGGCTGCAGGACAGTTGCTGCGTGGTCCTAACGATGACCAGGGGCCATCATTTCTTGTCTGCTGCATGTGACAATATAGCCTACGCGCCAGCTGCAATTTCAGACACATCCCCCTGGATGGATAAATTGAGAAAATTTGCACGCCCTTTGCAAATTTGCTGAAGAGGCTTTCCATGCTATGTTAGCTGGTGCTTGGAAGCAAACGTGTAAATTCCCATTGCAAGCAGAGAATGTGCCCATGGTGTCTGAAGGAGCTGAATAAAGCAGAACGTTACCATCTATCTGTCATCTAGGGAAATTGTAGTGCTGATGCCCTGCCCAGCTTCAGTCTTGCATGACTTCACAGAGTTTAACTAAGGCCACAACATTTAGGAAAGGGCTGTTTTTCCCATGTATGGAGACCAACTGCACTGCAGTCAAGAGGTAGCAAGCCCACTTGTCATCAGCCATCGCCTGGCATGCGCATCGCCAGTCTAAGTAAAATCACAGCAATGTGGAAATCATTTGTGCCATTTGTCAAGAGCCGCTCTCTCCCTTGCGGTGACGATCAGTATTAATTTCCTTTTTGGCCGTGACTACTTGTAGGCTCACGGAGTAAAGTCATGGCTATTCATCATTTCTGTTGCCAGACCTCCCAGGAGGTCCAGACAGGACCAGAGCCCCCCTGTTAGGCACCATACCAAGACTGAGCAGAATGACATGCCTGTCCCCAAAACCTTGCATGCTTAGTGTGTGGTGAAGATCAGCACGTGGATATAGGTGGGCTGGTGGGCTGCAGGGAATCAAAGGGCTGCAATCAGCTCAGCAGCAGAACCTTTATTAAGTGGGCTGCAGGTCTTGCGCTGAAGGAAGGGAGCTTTGAAGGGAGATAAAGTTGCTGCTTTGCAGATGTGTGTTCATACCAGAACTCTCTTAATGAACTTTCATCTTTTGCCTGAAAAACATCTGGTTTTAATGCATGGAGATGGCACATGGTTATGGGGATTCCTCTTGTAGAGTGCCGAATAAGTCAAAAATCCACTGAAGTTCTGTGTACCCTCAGGGTATTCATACCAAGTTTTGCTGATTCGACAAGATCATGCAAGGAGAAAGCCTGCCAACACACAAGCATGCAGGTTGTGGATTTTCAAAACGTTGTGCGTTGTTGATAATTACATCGGAGAGGAGGTGGTTTAAGTGAAACATCTGCAAATTCTTTATTTCCCTCTTTTCCCTCCTGTATTTTGTGCATAGGACTGTGAAATAGCAGCATGTCCTCCCCATCCAAATAGTCCCGAAGCCAAGAGATCCATATCAGGCATTCACAGGACGCAGTGGAGATTTGGATCCTGGACACCAGTAAGTGTGTATCTTAACAGTTTCAGGATTATTTTACAGTAGACAATGTGGTATTTTTAAGTGCATTCGAGCAACTTCTCATTCCAAAGCCCTTGTAATATGTATCAGGGAACTTTCTAGTGGAGTGCTTGTTGCTCTTCCTTAGTGCTCCGCAACATGTGGGAAGGGTACCCGGATGAGATACGTCAGCTGTCGAGATGACCAGGGCTCGGTGGCTGACGAGTCAGCTTGTTTCCACCTCCCGAAGCCGTCAGCCACGGAAATGTGCACCGTGACGCCGTGCGGGCAGTGGAAGGCCTTGGAGTGGAGCTCTGTAAGCATCGCGCTGCCTCTTGCAGGAAAAGCCTTATAGACCTCGTTGCTGGAAAAGTGTTTCATTAATCTGTCACGCTTGCCCTTTTATAACTGGGGAGATGAAGGTTTTCTGCTGTTCGTTATTAGCAATAGCTGTCTGCCTGATTTCCAAAGCTGGAAAATGTGACTGTGTCTCCTTTTCCCACTGTAACGCAGTGCTCGGTGACTTGTGGTCAAGGTAAGGCAACGCGACAAGTGATCTGCATCAATTACAGTGACCAGCTGGTGGATAGGAGTGAGTGCGATCCAGATGACCTCCCTGCCACAGAGCAAGACTGCTCCATGTCTCCTTGTCATCCAAACAGCCATGACTACGGCAGGCCCATCCATCCTTTTCTCTATCCGGACCATCGCCTGAAACTGCACCCTGGAGGCAGCCCAAACCGAAACCGTGCACATATACCAGGAGGCAATCAGTGGAGGATTGGTCCCTGGGGTGCTGTAAGTGCCCTGGTTTTCTTATTGTTGGTTTTGGTTTTTTTGGTTTCTTGTTTTTTTCTGGGCTAATCCAGGCTTTTCTTAACATCAACACAGAGGGAAGAGGGACTCTTCTCCCTACTTTTTGCTCTCTGCTCACATGACCAGTAGGGTGCAGGCATCGCTTAGCCTCTCATCAGCCTCATATCTCCAAGGTCATCCAGGCAGAAAGCTGACGGCATCATTTACCATGAGGCAAAGGCCAACCTCTGCTTCTGAACCGTCTGCTGGGATGTTTACAGCTGTGCAGAACGGTTGCCAAAGCACAGCAGAGCCTTAATGCCAGCTGCTCTCACCCCAGCCAGTTTGTGAATGCTTTATCATGGAAGTCCCTAAAGGGAATTAAGCACAAATGGGATGTCAAACATTGCATTAAAGGGAGCAGGGATTACTCACCTGCTTAACACTAGGCTTGTGTTTATTTTCTTTGCTTAATCAGCACCTAAGCCATTGCACTGCTTTTAGTAATAGCTGGGTTTTGAAGTTAATAATGCCTGTTAGCTGTATTAAATTTCTAGCGGTACATTCCCACGGTGCAAGGCACTGGGAATGCAAAATTATTCCTGGACTCAACAGAGCCATGGGCAATTGTGTCTTCCAGTGCTCTAGCACGTGTGCGGGGGGGTTCCAGCGGCGGGTCGTGGTGTGCCAGGATGAAAACGGATACACCGCAAATAACTGTGATGAGAAAAGCAAACCCATGGAGCAGAGATCGTGCGAATCTGGCTCCTGCCCTCAGTGGGCTTATGGCAACTGGGGAGAGGTGAGTGCATCGTTCGTCCTGGGCTCCCGGCGCCGGGGAAGGCTTTCATTAGCAGGTGGCTGAAAAATGGGAGAAGGGGGAGATATTCCGGTGACATTTATTAGAAAGACTGAAGCATGAAAGGCAGCCTCTGATAAATGAGCGAACCCTAGCAACTGCTTTGGTGGTGTTTTCCTTTCCATTTCTCATGGGAAAATTTTCTTCCCAGGTAAAAGCAAATTCTACGAATGCGTTTTTTTGGTTTTTTGGTTTTTTTAAGAGAAGTCTAGTTTAAGTAAAGGCCTTTTTTCTTAATAAAAACACTGCTCCCTTCTGAAAATTTGTCTGAGGTGAGCAATTAGAGACGTGATCCTCCAGTATCATGTTGGGTCTGACAGTATCTTTGTGGAGCAGCACAAACGGCTTTGGGAAGAGAGAAGCTGAAGCGGCTGATGCCCCATCTGAGGCTCATGCAGCATTTGGGGGGAGCTGGCCGGGGTGGGTTGGTTGGGAACAGAAACAACCAGTGGGTCTTGAGAGGTGCTGGCGCTTCGAGTGACCGGCTGGCAGTGGTTTTGCTGCCCAGACGGTGATTGCTCTGTCCTCTGCTGAATTCCAGTGCACGAAGCCGTGCGGGGCAGGGACAAGAACACGGCTGGTGGTGTGCCAGCGCCCTAATGGAGAAAGGTTTACGGATCTGAGCTGTGAAATCCTTGACAAGCCACCGGACAGAGAGCAGTGCAATGTGCAGGACTGTCCTAGAGATGCTGCCTGGAGCGCTGGTCCTTGGAGCTCGGTACGACCATAAACTCTTTCTCTTTGTGAACCGTTTTGTGGATATCCCGTAACAACAGATTTTAATTTGCTTCAAACCAAGGTGCTAATGCTTCATGTCTTAAAACTGCACTTAAAGAGGATTATTGACAATATATTCAGAATAACACCTGTTCAGGAAGGGCTTACATTAGGGGAGCTCGAGTCCTTTAATTTAAAAGGCACTTTCTGCTAAGTACCCACCTTTGTCCATTTTATTACACTCTGTGAGCACTGTGCATTGTGAGTCTTGGTTCTGGCTGAGTTCTTTGCATATGGATTTAAACCTGGCATTTAAGCAGCACATTTCCATTGAAGTTAAAATTGTCCTGATATTTAATGGTAATACTGCACTGCGCACCTACTGGTTTACCAGTTGCATGTTCTTTGCCAAAAGCAAGATGACGGGGGGAAATTGTGTACCAAATTGCATCAGCTCCCAAGCACGTACAAGTGTGTGTAGATGTGTGTGCGTGTCCCTACCTGCCCCCACACACAGCTATATAGGAACGCGTGTGCATTCACACCCGTGCTCCATTTCTGTTCCGGTGTATATATAATATGAGTGTGATGCACTGTGCAAAGGCATCTGTAAGCTATTCTCATGCATCTCTCTGGTTCTGGAGAGTTTTTGTCTGGCCTGATCTCCAGCCGCTGCTCTAGATACCGTTAAGTCAGCAAGGGATCAGCAAGGTGGTGGAAGGCTTAAAACCCTGGGATTTTTCTAATGACAAAATAGGGTTTGGAGCAGAGGTGTCTTACACTGCTCCTTTGCTGCTGGAGGAGTCTGCTACAGAGATGCTCTTGCGAGGGCAGAGCCACCCTGAACCGGGGGGCTGGGATGCTATTTTGGGTCCCACACCTTTGAAATTCTCCCTGCCCAGAGCAGCACCTCCTGCTCGGTGCGGAGCCCCGGTGTGCAGCACAGGGCTGAGACCTGAGCCAAGGCGAGCACCGTGCTTGTGGCGCACTGGAAACCACGGACCTGCCAGTTTTGGAGTGGCCTTCAAACAAATGTCGACCTTTATTGTGTATTTTGTTACAAAAGCATTTGAAGAAGATTTAAAAAAAAAAAAAATCAATTAGTCTGACTCAAAAGCACTTTATAGGAAAAGAAAAAAAAAAAAGGGGGCCTGTTTGTAATGTATTGGACTTCCTTAATTGTCATGAAAAGTCATCTTGCTAAAATGTAACCGCACTCTGGTTTCTGCGGGTGCTTTCAGTAACGCGGATGCCTTCATAAGACTCCTCAATATTTTTACCATACCTCAGTGAGTTATGCAATAGCCATAAAACTGCTCACCTGGTGTTTATACGGTGCTTCACCAGTACAAGGGACAGTGATATGAAATATTTCATTTGAGGTGCTAATATATCACTTGTACGCTGATATAGTTGGTGCTAAAAATGAGCGGGGTGAGCTAAGGAGAGCTAGCAACCCGTGCAGCGGCTTCCCCGCAGAATTACCGGCTGGGAGCTGCTGCCAACCTTTGTTACCTGTGCTGGACCATTTGCAAGAACCAAAGGTGTGGACAGAGTTGCGTTGCGTTTTGGTGTCGCTCGGAGTTCAGCCTCTTCCCAGCTGTTCAGGAGCAGGCTCCAGGGCTCTTCTGTGTTGGAAATGCAAGATGCAGTCCTGTGTTTGGGGTTTGGGCTGGGTTTTTTTCACCCAGGAAAAATTCCCTCGCTTCTTATACTAAGTCGTATTAACTTTGGTGGGTCGTCCCTTGCTCGGTCTCCTGGGAGCAGGTGGGATGTCTGGCAAACAGGCGGAGGGCAGGGGCATCCTATCCCGCCCGCAGCATCTCCTCCCGCATGCCCAGTTGTTGCCACCAAGTGACTTGGATTCTTCAGGTCTTATTACCGAGGTGTCATTTGGCTCTGACGTAGGGGACCCCAGAGCTGTTTGAAGACTGAATTGTATCTATGGGGTCAACAGGGCTTTGTGTCCCTCCTGCAAAATACTCCCCATATATGTCTACCTCGTGCTACTACTGTAGGTAGTAACGTCCAAATTATTTTTCTTTAGTGTGGTATCACCTGGATTTGCTTTAGCTCTGTCATTGGTTGCAAACACCTTTCTGTAGCTGTACATACTTCATCTGTTGGGGATGGAGTGTCACTACCATATTTTTTTGGTCACTTTTGAAACAAGAGTATAGTATTAGCTGAAACTTTTCAGCAGTATGGATTTATGTATTTATGTAAAAGTGTATTTATTTTTCCAATATTGTTATTTAATTTTATATAAATATTGCATACATTTACAATGTTTAATGTTAATGTTGAACAGTGAAAATTAAAGACAAGTAGAATGTAATCATAAATGAATTTGTATAATGATTTCTTGACTCTTTTGCTAAATTAAGAGCATATACTTAGTTTGGGTAACTTTTACTAAATTTTCTGAAATGGTACTGCAATGTTCCATCATTTGACTCGCTTTTATTTTATTTGCTTTGTTCTCCAGCAGAAACTGTCATTCTCAATAATTAAACACCACAGTTAAAAGTGTACAAGTTATAAAGTTTGGATAACTAATTTCTTGCAAACATCTGATTGGCTTAGCTTCACTCGAGTGAAATTAGTGCTACAAAATACAGACAAATTAAAGCAGAGAGCGCCTGAAGAGTCCAACCCTCTGTCCTCAGGCGAAATTCCACTGGGATTTTACACAGTAAACAAGTGATTTTATCTGACTGGTTAAATCCAGGTTTTAAAGAGGTAATTAAATGAATAAACAGATTCTGTATGTAAACGATAATTTTCTAACAGGAGACTGGTGAGATGCCTTGTCATTATAATGTATGTTCAAAGAGGACTAAGAGGAGGTGGCACTTTTATTTCCTTGTTTATTTAAGAACATGTATTTAAACACTGCAGAATTGTATGCCGTGTGATAGACCTGACCTTTTAATTAAAATAATGCTTTAGAAAACATGCAGAGACTGTCACCAGGATACAGAGAGTGTTTTTTCTCCTCTGAATGCGTTATGGTATGACCGCAGATCTCCATACACACTCTCGAATACCGAGAGGAAATCTTGCCATGTTCTCCAGAACGAGGGAGATGTTCACAGAGTCTTACCCATCGCTTCACGTAAAGCCCGAGGCTGACCCCACTTCTCTGGGAGCAAATCTGCTCCTTGCACTAATCTCTGTGAAATTTTGAGTTTGCCATAATACCCAGCTGTATCCTGACGCAATTTATGAATAATGCTGAATTCACTTGTCATGGCCTTCTCATTCCTTCTGCGTTAGGAAATGGGCGCAGATAAGGTAAAACAATTATATCTCGCAGCACCCTGCCCTGGGCCAGTCGGGTGAGTCCTTTGGGCTTCGCTGCAGCGGGACAGTGATCGTGTGGATTTGACCTGTGGAAAATGGGTGGGTGGATAGATGTTTGGGTGTGGGTTTGTTTTTTCTTCCTAGAGAGTATTACAATTTTAAAAGTAATCTGCTTTGTCAAGTACTTATCGCTCTTGGGTATCAAAAGTTCTAGCTGCTAACGCAATGGTCGTGTAGCTCTTAATGCCTGCAAAACAGCAGCGTGTGCTTCCCACCTCTTTATCGAATAGGCAGAAGTGCTGGTATCTTTGAGGGCCTTTTGATCTAATGGTGAAGAACTGGAAGCTTAGTGTAGAATAATTAGAATATTAGCTGGCTAAGCCCCAAACTCTGTTATTGTCGATGTGAATTCAGGTTTGGGTTAAGACAACAATGCTGTATCCCCATAGCCAGAGCTGGAAGCTGCTGGCACTGATGGCTCTGCAGGGCTCTTTGGCAGCGCACAGGGATGCATGTAGCGGCGAAGGGGCTCCGGACTCGGTGGGAAGCAGGAGGACTCAGTGTCGGGGAGGAATTTTAATCTTAAAATTGGTGTCAATGGAAACTTTGGGTTATCTGTATTTAATTCGGTCAAAGCCCCAGCACATTGTTTACAGAATGCCTTCCCCAAGAAGCTGGCTGAAAATAGGCTGTTCAACAGCAATATTCTCCATGTCGTTGTTCTGATAATATTCTTAGCAGGCAGGATGTCAGCTCTTGCTAAGGCAGAACTGAAAACCAGGGGCAGATTTGGTTGCAAGTGTGTATAAATCTGCTGTTCTCTTCCTCTCTTGTGCAGAAAATGAATTTGCTGTGACAGCAGCATTACTGCACAGCATAGGATTCTTTGCACGTGTTTTTGCAATGACAAAGCCATCCTTAAAAATGAAGTGATAGGCACGTTGAACTTCTCCAGTCACTCAGTGATTCACGTTGCTTTTTCTGTCCGTCCTTCATATGACGTTGGTTCAGGCACTGAGACTGCGGCAGCAAGTCTGTATTTCTCCATAGTGCCAGGTATTATCAGAAAAGTAATAAAACCAATCCTACCCTGAGAGCCTGTGGGGAAGGACAAGTGTTGTGGCAACAGAGGAAGGCTGCAGGTATGGTCCCAGCACCCATAACCCTGGCAGAGGGATGCACTGGGTGGCTTGCATGCCTTTAGAAAACCAGATGGAAATAGATGCCTTAGTGAAGATTGAATAAAGCTGATCCAGACCAAAATGAGAGCTTGGTAGCCTATGGATATCCCCAGCCATCTGTCTGAAGCTGTCTCTGTCTCAGAGCTGTTTACTGTATGCTTAAGGCTGGCCCACCAAGGCTGTTGTCCCTCCTGGGTTCCTGGCTGTCTCCCCTCTAGGGCCACTCAGATCGACTGACTCCGGGGACTGCCGGTTTGGTGTGCTGAGGAAAGACAAAAAGTTGTCTGGTTTGGTTCCCTGGTCAGAAAAAGGCTTTTGACAGTGCAGACCTCTTTGCTTTTGTTTAAAAAGGCAAACCAGATCCGTTTCAGCCCTTCCCCGTGCCCCTTGCTGTGTGTCACCTGGCATGAGCATCCCATCACCAGTGCCCAGCTTCAGCCACCCTCTAAAACTGCACATCCCTGGGTGATAGCTGGGATGGGCAGAGCCGGGCCCATCTTACCATCCACCTATTCACTGTCTCGTGCCCTTCTTGGAGCTCATCCCAGAGGGTAAATGCAGTTGGGATTGTGTTTGTAGAGTTCCAGCCTGTTGCTTCTGCGGGGCAGCAATGATGGATGCTTCTGTGGCTCTGTCCTCAGCTCAATGCTCACCATCCCTGCTGGGACTCAGAGCCACGGCTGGTGGCTCTAAGCTGGTTACAGGTGGGTGAAGCCAGTGGTGCCCAGTTGTCTGGCAGAGGAACGTCACTTCATTCTTCTCTTGCTACTCTAAAATCTGCAATTTTTATTTTCCTTTCCATTTTTGTGGTTTGCCTGTCATCACCAGGTATCTTTCATTGCCACTTCTGTTTCTCCTTAAATAAGGAGAACTATATAGATATACTTTTGCTATCGAGTCTGCTGTCTCCTGTTTGCTAGTGTTGATGCTCCATGAGCATGAAAACAACCGTGGAAGCCCATCTGCTATGCTGCAGGTGAGGGACCACCCTGCAGCACCATGTGCTTAACACTGTGCCTGTACTTAAGTGCTGCTGGATCGCAGCACTGATGTCCTGCAACTTAATGCTCAGCTGTCGCAATCCACGCTCCTCCCTTGCAGGCACCCATTAGTTTTGGCACCCATTGTGATCTGACCTGGTGGTTAAATCTTGTGTCTTTTAGTCTGATGGAGAAGTGAAAGGAGTGTCCCCTCTAACCTCCCTTAATCCCATGACCGAATGCTGGGGAAGCGCCAGGGCAATGAGCTGCAGAGCATGGCCAGTCTCCTCTGCTCTCCTGCCACTGCTAGGACAGACGCGAGCTGGACCAGTGGTTGCACTCAGGAAGGTTATTTTTTTGTATCTTGAAACTTCTCTTATTTCCCTGCCCCCAGATGTTGCATCTTTTCCCCCAAGTTCCTCAGTGCACTTTCCCAGTCAGGGCAGGTAATTCCATTAGTATTCACTGATGTTTCTTACCATGTGTAGTCCAAACCATGTTTCTGTCCTAACTTACTGTAAAATACTTGTCTCTCTCCTCCCAAAGAAGTACTGTAGCTATTTGGCTGCATTTGGTGTGCCTCCGTGGTTGCCTTCCTGCACCTCCCCTTGTAGGCATTTGCTCGATGAGGTGGTCTCCGTCCAGGCTGCTCACGGCTGGCCTGAGCCTGCCCAACGAGCAGTGGGATGGCTGCAGAGCGGTGGCTGGCTTCAGTCTGGCTTGGCCCATCCATGGCTGCTGGCTTCATAAAGTCTACAGGCCTCCTATACACGCACATATGCACATGCTCACACGCACACAGGAGAAATAAAGCGATAAATACCAGGGCAGTTGCTGGGAACATTTGTCTCCCAAAGCGCTGGCTTTGAGTGCAGCAATTGAAATGTGTGTCAGACTGCAGGAGACGTGTTACAGCAATAGCGTGCTTTCAAGGATGAGCTGTGAAATTCAGCATCTTCAAGCAGACCCCTGAGCAGGCCCTGGGAGGTCAGCCTGCGTTTTTTGCCCACATTCATGCTATGTACCCCAAACTGGAGTAATTGCTGTGGCTCAGATCCTAGGGATTGCAGCATTTAGAAATGAGGATGTGTGATGATGAGGGACACTAAGCACAAAGACATTTGCTCTGTTTCTAACTTTCCTGGTGACTGATCTGCGCAGTCATTAAGGAAAAACGATGTAGTCAATCTTGTTCCAAAGGCACTTAATGCTCTATTCATGTTTTAATTTTTACTCGCTCACAGGGAAGACGAGTGAGCCAGCAGCATGGATGAAAATCTGTCTGATGCCCAAGACCATATGCAGGCTGACAAAACAGTATTTGATCTCTAGTGCATTAAGCCAAGATTTTTCTTTATAAATCTGGGGAGCAAGAAGCAGCCCAGTGCCCTTGCAAACCCCCAGTGTGATGCACGCCTGTACAATGGGGCTGATGTTCCTTGGAGAGCTCTTTGCTTTGTCTTTCACTCCATTGACATGGAGAAATCCTATTCTTGAACAGGACTTCTAAATGGCATTGTAATACAACTGTTCACTGAACACATGAAGTGTTGGTTAGCCTAGGCTGCTTGCTGCTTCAACTGTTGCTTTCTTAGAAGTGTCACAGCATGGAAAATAGGCTTCATCGGTGCCTTCCCGATCCTGTTATGGGTCCTTGGGTAGCTCACGCATCTCCTCCTAACTTGAGGAAATGCCATCTAATGCCTCCTTCCCCGGAGAGACCTGCAGTGGCTAGCTGGGGGCTTTTGCTGGTTTGTTGTTCAAGTTAAATAGGGTGGAGCAGGGCAGAGAGGCAGCTTTTAAGGCAGTTTTGTGTGTTGGCAGCCCTGCTGATTTCTGCGCCTGGTGAAGTCTTTGTATGGGATGTAACAACGGGGCAGGAGAAAGAGGGGGAGAAGGTGCTACTTCTTAGGCAGACGCCATAGAAGAGGAGATGCATGGCTTCTCCTCCTGCTGCAGTTCCCTGCTTTTCTCACATGTATCCCGTGGCTTTCCCAGCTCAGGGAAATTATTGTATTGACTTCAGTGCTCACAGCCTTAAATCTTGCAGGAGTTAAAGAGCCCAAGACCATCCTTTCCTCTGGGGCAGTCTGTGCTGCTGGAGAAACGGGCTCCAAACACACCAGTGTCTTCTTTCTGCTGCAGCAATGCATCAAGTTGTACCCTTCTCTTTGAGAAATTCCCCCCTTTTTTTCTCTCTCTTTTTTTTTTTTTTTTTTTTTTTAACCTGTTATGAGACATCATCCCAGGTCCCTGGCCAGTCTCTGTAGCTGATTTGGCAGCAGAAAGGTGAAGGTTTAGCAGATTGCTTTATTTCTCCCTCTTGCAAATAACCAGCTAGGGAAACTCTGTGCCTTTGCCCCAGAGCTGAGGGCAGAGCAGCCGGAGACCCCCATATGCTGCCCCGTGAGCCAGCACGGGTGTTCACCTGTGCCCGGGGTGAGGAGCGCTCCTCGGTGACACTGGGGCAAAGCTTGTTCTTGTGCACACCCAAGGCTGCCCTCTGGATCAGGGTGGGCTCCTTGGGATGTTTCCACAGGGCCTCTAGACAATGCTCACAGAACTTGGACCATACATTCCAAATTCCCTAATGTTCATGTCTTTTCCCGCCCCGCCCCCCCCCCCCCCTCCAATCCTTTCATTTCCCTGGGAAGTCAGCACAGATTAAGCATTTCTAAAGCCTCTTCCAAACTGCAGTGCAATGCTGTGGTTTGTTCTGCTCAGGTCTCTGGTCCACTTCTCCTCCCTTGAATGTAGAGACCACTCTTCCCTTTTAAAGGTACAGAAAGCGGGTCTATTTTCTGGCCTCGTACCAGCTAAAATCACCATCACCATACGCTCTGGGCAGCTGTGTGCATTAAGGTATGGCTCCCTCTTACAGTTTTGCAGGGAAGGAAAGCCCAGCTGGGTGAATCCTGCCCTGCGCCCCACATTCCAACCCTGTGGGCATGGTCTTCGTGCTGTGCCGAGGCAGCCAGGTGTGAGACCACACTAAAGGTGGAAAGAACAAGGTTTCAAAGCAGCTAGGAGCAAATATTTCCTAAACATCTCCTAAAGTGCTACAGCCACTGGAGAAACCACAATGTGGAGCTGCCCCCTTGTTTTAAGCCTGTTGTTTGTCTTGCTGAATCCAAAGGAGTTACCTGCTAAAACACCTTGCTGTTGTGAAGCTAATCAAGTTAGTTTGGATGCCTCAGAGCCTCTGTCACTGAATAGCACACAAAGGCTCAGACATTTTAAGACCTCTAGCAAAGGTTCAGCTGGCAAGGCACGATCCAGGCTTTCCTTGGTGGTTTGTCTTCTGACGTCCTTCGTGCTCGAGAGACTTCAGAGGTGCAGATGTTACACGGCTGTGATTTCAGCATCTGATAGCAGCAGCATGAGTTATAGTAAGAGCTGATGCAGACTAATAGGATGCTGAAAAGGAACTATGAGGGTGCGTGGTTGGGCTCTGCTCATAGCTGGAGAAGTTTGCTGACATCCAGGAGCACGGCCCCTCATGGAAAGGGGGTGTAAAACATTGTAGGGCTCCATCATTTTTCTGTTTTATTTCATCGAGCACATGTTTCAGCTCAGCTTGTTGGAAAGGATGAACGAGGGCTTACTTACAAGCACTTACTTTCCATATAATCCTTAATGTGTGGAAATCTAAACCTACAAGGATTGATTTTAATTTCCTCCAAAAAGTTGCTCCTGGCAGAATCTGATAAAGCCTTTTTTAGTCTAATTCTTCCCAGCCCCTAGCCCTGCCCTGGTGAGCTATAGAGCATACTTATCTTTGGGAATTCATTTGGTGATCACCACAGCTTGCATTCATTATCTCAGATACCTCCCAAATCGTAGGCTGATGCACAGGGGCCTGGAAAAGTGGTCTGACAGCATTTTCTGAAACTTTTCACTTTTTAGGGAGAATGTCGCCGGGTTCTTGCTGGTGGTTTGCTTTTCTGCCCTCACGTTGAGCTGCCTGTTCAGCACAGAAGGTTAAGGAGAAGCAAAGCTGCCCCATAGCTCTTGACTGCTCTGTGCCGCCGCTTTCTTTTCACCAAGAGTTGTTTATTTGTGCCCAGGTTGGTTGAGTCCTTTCACTGCCAGACCCACCTTGCCCCCAGCCTTCAGCCTGGCAGTGGCACAGCCCTGAGGGTCAGAGGAGGATCAGAACCTGGGCCCAACGAGCCAGAAATTTTGTACAGATTTTTAAGAGCTTTTGGGGTACATATTTTGTTTTTTACCTGCTACCAGCCCGGTGACTGGAGTAGCAGCTTTCCTATGTTAGAGAGGTGTTAATGAGCAAGGTGTACCCTCACCTTCCAGAACGTCGGAGTAGGAAACACAGCAAGGGTTGGTTTAAAGCAATTTGCACATACTTGGTAAAACAGAATGATCTTCGTCATTCCTGAACTCTGAAACAGAAAACAAATTTCTGTGGAAACAAAAACACAAGCTTGCTGCTGCGCTGGAGCAGACCGATGCATTGCAGGAGAGATTTAGCGTAGTGTTCTGACCTTTCTGGAAACAGTTGATATGGAAATATTTTTGTTGTGTTTATTTAAACTTTTTTTTCTTGCATTTATTTAAGCTAGGCAGTAGTATATTTATTTGAAAAAATCAGCAGCATGCCAATCCCCAGTTCTTGGCATCTTAACAAAACTACTCATGCAATAAACATAATACCCTTAAATCTGTGCTCAGATGCTTTGATCCTAATGCTATTAGGAAAGTCCTTTTGTTCTTATTCTCTATGTAAAGCACCAGGTGTGACTGTGGTAGTTTTAGGAGATAATAAAGATAGTGACAAGAGGAAGGTTTACATGAGTCTTTAGTGTAATGGCTATAGCTGGTTTTTGAAATAGTACTTCTCTACTATTTTATGTGCCACAATCATCTTGGGTTTTTTTTTAAGAAACAATACAATGTGTTGTTTTCACGCCATCCTCCAAGCCTGGCTGTCCTCCCAGGTTCACCCAGGGGTGCTATTTGTTGCCGTGCCTCTACCACAGGCTGGCAACAGCATTTCAGAGACATGTTTTCAAGCCCTCGAGGGGAGGGAGAGGCGGGTAGACCATGGGCATGCCTAAATGCACGGGATTCTCGACTCTAGGAGGTGGGTGAGTGAAAAAAGTCAATACAGTACCTTGGCTACACCTTCAGGGCTGGTTCCACAGGTGATTAAAGCCAGTAGAAGTCTTTCTGTTGACTTCAAAGAGCCTTGGATGAGACTGCTATTCCACAGAGAGCCACCTGTCCATCCCCAGTACTTTGAGGTATTTTCTACGGGAGGTGGGGGATAGGAAAGAAATCAAGAAAAAGAAATAGGGATATGAAAGGAGTGGTTTTATCTGTGCTTTTCAAATGTTTTAAAGAAAGCAAGGTCAAAGCTTGCCTCATTATGGCACTGTTATTGATAGATACCAAAAGCAGGCAGCAGTGTTTGCAACAATTGAGAGTTCTGCTAATGAAATGCAAAGTTTCTCCAGGATCCAAAATAAATGATGAGGCTGATGGCAGTAGCAAGGTGTATTGCTTCCCTAAGTCGCATGGCGTTGAGATGAAGTCCATTATTAAATTATTTTCTGCATGTGGCTCACATATGCTTAAAACCCATGTGCCAAATAAAAGTTGGAAATACCTGAGATGAATTAGAAGGCAGTTATGAAGTAGACTCTTTGCAAAAGAATTTTCAGTCTCTGGTACTTGGCTACATTAGATTATTCAACCTCTCTTTTCTGCCAGTGTAAATGAGATCATAACTCACATGTGCATGAAAGCAAATGAGTGGTTTAGATCTAAAAATGCACAGCTGCCTAACTCTGATTTATATTACAGACAGACATAGAATTTGTTAATTCCAGAGTCTTGGGAATTACGTTTAAGTAATAACAAAATTAGGCAAATTATGCCTCAACCTCTGAGTGCACCAAGGTATGCATGCAGTCTTCTTGTTTGATGGTGGGATGGGCGAGAGAAATGTTAGAATCAGGCTCCAGGCCAAAGTTAAGCAATTTGTAGAAGGGGGATAACAATTTTGGAAATGACTAGTGCCATATTCATTGTGAGCTCAAGTATTTATCAACCAGCTTCAGGTCCCCAGAAACGTCCTTGTGCTATTGCACAATGGGGTTATTTCTCCTTTAGAATAAGTAGTATTTTTTAAATTAGAGAAAAGATGCACTTGGCTGTACCGGCTCGGGATGCGGGGCAAGATCAAGTGTGTGAATTTGCTCTTTAGCTTTGGGTCTTACAGTAAAGTGGCATCAACCTGCATGGAGGGCGCTTACTGAGGAGCACTTGAATTTTTGCTAAAGTGTCATTGTTGGCCTTTAGTCCAAAGATAGTAAATGGATGCAAGTTTCGGAAGTTTACAACTGGCTTTGGTAGGATTTGACATGTCCCTCTTGCTGTTGATGTTCGTTGCCTGGGGAGAGATGTAGAAAGAATGAAAAAATGAACTTCTGACGAAACTTGAAGGCTTATAAAAAGGTAACACTAACTCAATCCTTTTTCTGTTGATCCTGAAGAAAAAAGTGACAGTTATGAATCTGGGTAACTCATGAAAGTCTTATTTGAAAACAAGGGACAGCAGTTCTTCTCTTTCTCAGCACAGGGTTGAATGCTGCTCTTTGGGGTTTTTAGCTTATCTTGAAATTGGAGTGGGGCTCAGGAAAACTCAGAGGTGGCCAGCCCTGCCGCAGGCTCGTCCGGCTTCCCACCTCTCGCGGAGGAGCATCATTAATGGCCCTTAAACCCTATTGACTGCAAGGGACTTCAGCTACCTTCTGTCGATCTGTAACGGGTTTTGCAGCAGGAAAACAGCCTTTTTCAGGACATCGCTTATACAAGCTTTTAAGCAGCAATGTCTGATCTTAGGAGTTACATCCATTTCTCTGCACATTGGTCCAAACCTTTCCATTTTGGAGCAAGTTACTGCTCTCTTGCTGGTTCTTTGTGTACCTCTTAACACAAAAGGGGCTGAATGAGTTCGAAGTAGTGTTGTAATTTAAAATAATCATGGCTGTCAATGCATATGCCAATTTCTATTCTAATGGATCTTCCAGAGCTGCTACATATATAAATCATAGGTTTTTAGGTTTTAAATATATTCATAGGCTGGGAAGAGCTTGGGCTGTATTTTATTTCTTAGGAAATATACTGGTGGAGCGGCTCCAAAACGAGGGAAGAAGCTGCATTTCTGAAAAGAAAGCAGAACATTTTATATTGAGAGATGGTTGAAACAGTGTGTTTGTGCTCAAGGATTAAACCAGGATGCCTGTGACATAGCATGTAATGACTTGCATAACATGTAATGAAGAAATTGAAGCTGAGTCTCTGGGTGCATCATGCTGAGTAAGAGGCTTGTTCTACACGAAACTGTCATATTAAATTCTTGTCGTGATTCCAGACCCCTTTGATTCCTAAATCTTTTGGAGGAGACTAATCTGAAATCAAAGTGAAGTTGCTTGGGGTTTGCATGCCAGAAGTGGTCACATTTGAAAAAGTTCAGTGAACCTGCAGAGGGAGGTTGAAATTAGTTGCTTCACTACAAAGCTTACAGCTAACGTACCTGCTGATTTGCTTTTTGCTTTGATTCTTCAGGCTCTGCCTTCTTGCCACCTTCTGAGTTGTTTTCAAAATGCATAAATCTTAAGGATGAGCATGTCCTCATTTCAGTCTGTTTAGTAAAAGAAAAAAAAAAAGGAAAATCAGTCTACGTTAGTTAAAAAGCCATGAGCTTTAATACCAAGGACATGGAAAGACTGCATTTTTCTCTTCTGCCTTGTCCTTTGTGGAGTTATTTCCCTCTGTGAAGGTGTTATCGCGCTTTACTCTCCTGATTTACCAACATTTGACCTCCCTTTGTACCCAGGGAGATGGAAATGGTTCCTTTCAAGTTGTTCTAAGTAGGTATTGAAGGATCCTGCCTTCATCCCTGTAAGATGACCCTCCTCCTTTGAAAGGAGCCAAGAATCCAGCCTGTTATCCCTGCTGAATGTCAGATGCTTTCTCTGTTTTGATATTGGCATTTTGGGGAGCTTTGACCAAGAATATCATGCAATATTAAGAGCAAATGGGAGCATTTCCAGCCGTTATATTCTGCCCTTCCGTAGCCCCCTCAAGCTTTGTGTAGGCTGCTGGCGGGGCTGGGGATGCACTTTTTGGTCCAGTAAAAAGAGAATATCTTGGGTAGCCTTGGCCCACGTATAACCATGTAGATGGCCCTGCATGAAAGCTGATTTGTTCTTACTTTATATTTACAGTGTTCTGTCTCCTGTGGAAGGGGCCAAAAGCACCGCAATGTGTACTGTTTGTCAAAGGAAGGGAGGCATGTAGAAGAAGATTATTGCAAGCACCTTGCTAAGCCCAATGTGCAAAAGAAATGCAGAGGGGGCAGATGTCCGAAGTGGAAAGCAGGAGATTGGGGACAGGTGAGACACGTTGTATACCCTTTTGCACCCTTTGATATTCCTCCTCCATCCAATTGGTTAGAAGCTGGTTTTCCCATCACTTCTGTCCTCTTGAATTTTTCAAGGGTAAAAGTTTTAGGCCAGATCCTCAGGTGGCGTAAAATGGTGTAGCTTCATGGGTAGCAGTGGAGCAGCACTGAGTTGTACCAGCTGAAAAGATGGCAACTTGCTTTCATTATCTGACTGAAAGCAGATTTCTTAGTGTATGATATTCAAGAGAATCTACTATTTATTCATGTTTTTAATGTAGTTATTATTTAACTATGTCACATCCCAAGCAAAACCTTCCTTAATTTCAAGAAATCTGAAGTTAATTTTATTATCAGCTTCCTGGGAACGCCTAAAGAACAATTCAAGCTGTTGATTAAAAATGTTTTTCACTACCTTTTGTTTCTTAACAAGCTCATCAGTTAATTTTGCTTCATTAAAGTCAGACACTGATGCATAGACCAGAGGCTGCTGGAAATGTGAAAGTGCTTGGAGTTATTAAGCATCTAGTTTGCTGAAAGCATGGCTTGAATCCTTGTTTTCCTGAAAATAAGGTCTTTGTCATCACTGTGAATCTGCTGCATCACATTTTTATCTCTGAACCTTGCTTTTCCCTCTACCTCATTAGTGTGCTAATCAGCAGTATTATTGAAAATCCCAGACTAAATGAACTGTTACTTGTAAAACATCATGTTCTCTTGCGGTCTGTCTTCCAAATTAAGGTACAAAACACCGATTCTCACTGTACGCAAGATACCTGAAAGATAAACCATTAGCATCATTTCAGGCACCCATGCGAGTGTTAGGACTAGGACAGCATACTCTTGTTTAATGTCAACAATTAAAAAAGACAATAAACCCATTGATGTTCTATGATTGTTTTCAGACTTGTATTTTTTTTTTAATGCCTACCTTTGCATTTGTAGGATAGCAGTATTTGCCATGACATGTGTGAAGGGCTAAGTGTGCCTTCACCATGGAGGAGATGTCTGGCTCCTCTACCCAAGGTACAGCTGGGAGCACCCAGGTAGCCCTGTGAAATGCACAGCGCTGCTCCCGTACCGAAATATCATTACCTTTATTATTACCTTTATTACCTGCAGGGCTTAAACCTCAATTTTATACAGGAAGCTAGATGGAAAAGAAACATGAAGCCGTTAGATAGTCTTGTCATATCCAATTTGGACCTTATGTAAGTGACTGCTCCTGAAAGCAATTTTTCACAGCTAATAATTGTAAACATAATAATGTAATGGTCTGCCAATCGCATTAAAATACACTAATGTTAATTGATAAAAGTGTTTTAAAATTCCCAACATTCTACTGTGCAAACAGAGTTAATTTTATACAAGTGGAGAAAGAAACCCAAGTTAATAGGAGGATGAGGTGATTTATGGCCTGAGGTGATCTCTTGTGACTAGGCAATTAAGGAATATTCGTATGCTGATGGTAAGACTAAGAACAGGCAGAGCATTTCCAGCTTGCAGGGTAGCTGCTCAGCCCAGGTTCCTGATGCTGTATGTGCTCAGCCAGCCGGCATCTTGCTTGGGGAAAAAATAAAGGGCTGGAAACACCCATTCTGCAATATCAAACTGGGCTTTTTAAAGGTTTAGCGAAAGAGTTAATGCCTCCGAGCCAAGGTGGATTTGGGTGCTGAACTTCTCATTAAGACTGTGAAACAGGCAGGGGTTTGGCACTCAGGGTACCCAGTAGGTCAGGATCTAAATGGGCACAGAAGTTCTGTGTCACCTTCCCCATCACCAGTGACACTGTTGAAAATAGGGAGCCATGATCAATTTGCTCTTAGATCCTATCAAAAAAGCTTTCTGAAGGCCTAATTGCCTCCGACAGATAATCCCAAAGCTGAGCTGCTGTGAGCTGGGTGCCTTTTGTCCTGGGTAAACCAGCAACATTCTGCGTGAGAAATAAGGCAAGGTTTTCCCATTAGAGTGCGTCCTTCTTGTCGCCATATATGCACGGGACCTGTTGCATGTGCCTTTAGGGTTTTTTTCTTTTCCTTTTGGGAAAAGGAATGATTAAAAAAATCAGGATTAAAAAAATTCAGGAATGGTTTAAAAATTAATCCCAGCCAGTTGAGCCAAGTGCTCCGCTCCCAAGTTTTTTTTCTCTCTGGATGTTTTGAATACAGAGGCTGGGTAATTCTTTCCTTGATTGTTATGAATCCACTTCCCTGCAGCAAAGCATTTTTAATGTATCTGTAATAATCAGAAGGGAAGAAAAAAGGCTTTCTCTCCAAGTTTTAAATGTGTTTGTATCTGCACTGAAATGTCAGATTTAATGTGTTTGCTTCTTGTAAGTAGTATCAATTGTGGCCATTTACCTTTCACTTAGCAAAAATAGCAATATTTATTCTGCTATTTGGTATTTTCATATTTCAGTTACAGGCTGAAATCCAGCCCTGTCTAAAACCACGGGTAGAGTATCAGGTAGAGCTTCTCCATAGCTGAGCTGGGGCTTGGCAGTTTGGTGATTGACTTTCTCAGTGGAGAAAGGAGCACTCCTGGGAAAACATATAGACTCCACAGAAGGGACAAACAGGCTGCCTGGTTTGTAGCAACCCATAGGGGAACGTATAAGTACAGCACAAACTGGCTGCCCCCAAACTGAGTATCTTCTGGCAGTGTCAGCAGACTGTATTTCCCCAACGTAGATGCAGGTTGGCTGACCAGTACTCTGGATTAAAATAGCCAGGATGAGAATGGTGCTAAAACCCACCTTTTCTCGCCTCTGTGGCAGAGCATACTGGCGTTATTTTGAAGCCAGCCATAAATCCAGCCAGAGGCACAGCCCTGCAGAAGCACTGCGCAGCAGGAGAGGGGGGGAGATGCCTCCATCTGCTGGGAAAACTCCCGTGGCCCCAACTCCCCAAATTTTCGCCCAAGCCAGGCGCCGCCACTGCCCCCTCCTCAGCAGGGCCCTGTGCCCCGGCAGCAGCCATACCCAGTGTGGCCGGGTCAGCCACACCGCAGCCCTTCTGTGGCCCTGGGGCTGGGCTCACCTGCGGCTCCATCTCCTCCGGCTGGGGCCACTGCAATCCCTGTCTCCCATGCTGTGGCTGGGTCGCACCGTGGCCACCCTGGGTGTCTGGCCCGCCGGATGCACTTAGGAAGCGCATCCAGCTAGGGAAAGCCTCCCCTACGTACACTCTTGCAGTTAGTCCAAGGAAAAGCTCCTTGCTTGCATGCACACTTGCCGCAGGGGAGTTCAAATCTCTTCCACGGGATGGTCTGGGACTCAGTCGGAGTGCAGCACTTATCCTCATGGGCTTACGTGCAGGCAAAGATTCACCCAAAGTGCACAGCAGGATGAGTCTGTGGCTTTGCCCTACGCCGTGCTTTGGCCAGCACAGCCAGGGACCAGCCACCCCCTCCCCAAACCCACTCTGCCCGGGTGTCACATGCAGCGCAACCCCCTGTCGAGGAGCCATAGCATGACTTGCTCTCCCTTACCATAACATCTCCAGGCATGTGCTTTTTAGGTGGGTGATAAATACAACCCAAAAGACATTTTAGAGCGTGGTATGCATCCTGGTGTATATGTTTCTCCAAGTTTGTGGCCATTACTCTGATTAACTGTCCCCCAAGGAATGCGTAGGACAAATAGCACTGTTAATCACGGGGAGGCAGCGCAGCGTATAGGAAGCATTTGCATCACCAGTGAGAGAAATCTCGCTGCTACTCTCAAAAGTTACACAAAAAATTCTTCCACCCTCTTATGAATATTTGAAGCCAGGAAAATATACACAGTCAGCTTTTCTCTGGTCCTCTTGGCTTTACGGGACGTTTGGATAGTAAAGCAAATGGAGCGTTACAGAGGAATACTCTGCAGAAGAGAGAATTGGTTCCCCGTTAGGCACTTAATTCCCTGCCTTAAGATGGCTTGCTTTTATGGGTATTGCAATAATGGGCTGTAAATTTTTCTTAGTTCCTGATGTATTAATAAGGTTGCTTATATTAATCGTTAATTCAGAAAATGGTTAATCGCAATAGCTGTGTTTTAAACGCATACCTTTCATTTTTACATGCTCTCTTCTATAAATGCAAATTCTTTTTATTCCAAATCTATATCATATACTTGAAGATCTAACCAGGAAGAATCCATACCAGCAAGAAGTTAAGGACTGCTAAACGTATTGCAGTGTGCAGTCACAACAATAAGAAGCGCTGCGAGAAAGAAAACCCAAGCGGTTAAAAGCATTGTAGTGTAGATAATAATTTGAAGATGTCTGAGAAACTCAGGCTTTTCTTGTTGTGCCTAGGAGTGGGGAGAAATATGCCCATAGCGTAGGAAATGTGCCCATAGTGAAGGAAATGTGAAATGCAGTGAATTTAAAAAAAAAAGACATTTATTTTCAAAAACTAAGAGCGTGCCCTGGCTTGTGTGCCTGTGCATGTTTCAATGCATGCTGAAAGAAATCCCAGCTGTATCATACCTTTACCTCTCTATTGCTCCAGACTTTCTTCTATATAATTCAAGTTTGCTTTTCATTAAAGCCCACCCCGGTGGCACTCGTGGCATTTGATATATTTTGAACTATTACTTTTTTTGAGCTGAGTGCCTGAGAAGTAATACGCAGAGCCTTGCCGCCTCCGGCGTGTTGCGATGGCTTAGCAGTGCCGCTACCTCTGCAGGCTTTTGCAATACAAATCCTGTCTGGGAAATCCTGACCCCACTGAAGCCAACAGCAAAAATTCCCGTGGGCTTCAGCGGAGCAGGGATTTCAGCCTGTCTGCTCTGCCCTTGCAAAATCTTCCCCTCGCGCAAAGAGGAGACTCACCTGGGAGTTTCAGCGCCAGCGCTAGAGCATTGCTATCGCTGCCGTTGAGCACAGAGCAGAGGCTGAACCCCGGGAACTTACCGAGACGGGGACCGCCACTCACCTTTTGTCCCTTCCTCCAGTGCTCGGTGTCCTGCGGCCAGGGCGTCCAGCGGCGCGCCGTGCACTGCCACGGCAGCACCCCGGGCTGCCACCTCCCCGAGTGCCCCACGCACCACTGGGCAGCCGGCGAATGGCAAGCGGTAAGCGGGGTCCCCCCCTCCGCCCTTCCCCGGGGTCACGTCACTTGTGCTCTCAAGCGTGCAGCGTGGGATGATGCCAGAGATGGGAGGCCGCTGAGATCGCTGCCGGAGGGATAGGGTTTTGGGGCTGCAGCCCGGTTTTGCCAAAAAAAAAAAAAAAAAAAAAAAAGCAGAGGAAACACTTATGCGTGCTGGCTGGAAAGGGGAGCTGGGAGACACCTCCGTAGGGTTAATTTATTGCTTTGTGCTGCCCGGTGTTTGGCTGGGACCTATGCAAATATTGAGCAGGTTTTGGGTAGGGCGGATTTGGGTCTGTTCTGGGAGGTCTGAGGTCCCCCTCAGACCGAGCCCTGCCACACTGCTCCGGCAGCGAGTCCCGCGCATGAGGGTTTGAAGGAACTGGGGAACATTGGTAATTCCCATTTTCCTGCCCCGTTACCCTGGTTCCATCTGACAGCTCTCTCCTTTCACTGAGCACTGGATCCATGCTTTTTCCAAGCCACAAGCAGCACTGAGATGAGACGAGATCTCCCACAGGAGGTGGTGCTTTTCCGAGTGACCAGGATCAGTTCCCAGCAAAAGCAACCCCTTAGGCTGGAGCAGGGGATAAAGCTGCTGCTCCAGTGGCTCAGGGAGCGACTCCGGCTTGCCTGCACTGCGGGCGAGGGGTGAGCCCCAGGCCAGTGGGTGGCAGGAGGAGAAGGGACTCTGGGCAGGAGGAAGGGGTCCAGGAGGAGCCCTCCTGCCAGCTACCCGCAGGGTGCCATTGCAGGCTTTGAGTGTACAATAGGTTTTGACAGAGAGGGTTCAGGCACCAAATGATCCTTTTCATTCTAGTTTCATTCAATTTTCAGCCATCCCTGGGTGAAAGAGCCCCGCCTCAGTTCTCCCCCATCCCCATCCAACTGTCCCAGGATCTTCCCTGTGGTGCAGGGCCTTGGAAATGGGGAAGGCAATGGAGATGCCAGCTCTGGGGAGCTGACTTGTGTGTCGCACAGTCCACAAAAGAGGCTGCCACTCCGATGGAGAGGATGTCCTTGTCACACAGGGAGAAGGGGATTGCCCATCATGGGCCCTCCATGGGGATGCAGGGGATGGAGAGGGACAGCAGACCCCCCCCCCCAACCAGGTCCATCAGCCTCCCTGCAAAACCACTGCTGGCCCCAGTGGCAGGGCAGCAGGGGCTCAATCCTGCACCTTTGGAACAGCAAAGCTTCTGCTCACTTTGGAGGTGCATGATCAGAGCCTGGTCCTGGTCCTCCTGATGCCTGCAGCGCACAGCTCCGGGGAGCAGGACAAATATTAATCAAACGGGGCCCCAGCTTGCACTGGCAGTCAGGCTTTTATGTTGCTCCTGCATGGCCCGGGGGGGCTTGAAAGAGGACGAAATTGGTCGAGGTCCCTTCCCCTGCTGAGACAGTGTAAAGAGGCCACGGTTTAAATGCAAAACAGGGCCTCCTGCTCCGGTAACAAAAGATGGGGAGGCACCACCGGCTTCCTACTCAAAGTCTTGGTGTTTGCAGACACGTCCAGAGCCTACATTTACTGTGTCAATAAAAAATAATAATAAATAAAAAAAAATATTTAAAAAAAAAAAGAGAGGCAGAATAAGAAAAGCAAATTTACTGACAAGAGAAAAAGCGTTTCACATGTGCAGAGGCTGCACAACTTTTCCTAATATCCCCCCGCCCATGGTATCTCGGCCTGGCGGGGATGGTGCAAACAAGTTCAGCTTCGTTTCCCCAGTCTCGGCAATGCTGGGAAGTTGTAATGAGTTTGTAATCCTATGTAACATATCCACGGCTACAAGAGGCCGGAGGGGACTGTGGCCTGTTCCCAACTGCCAGGGAGCCAAGGGGTGATGGGATGCAGCAGGAGGCAAAGCCGAGCTGACCATGCAGTGGTACCCGATGGAAACATCCCAGCCTGGAAAAGAAACGTAGGAATGGCTGAGAGGGCTCCAGCAAATTCCTTGCAATGAACTTTTGCTTTTACAGAGCCCATTACATTTCTTCAGTAAGAAATTTACAGGTGGCAAAGCAGGTAACCAAGCAGCATGCAGTTGCAGTCCTTACCCGATGGTGTAATTAGCCCTGAAAAGCCATGCCCTCTACCCTGTCCTTTTGCTCTCTTTCCCTTATTTTTGCAACTTTTCAAACTAGCAGCAAGAGACCCCAGCCTGCCAAACCCTTGGTAGGAGGCGAATGCTGATGTTTTCCTAAGTTTTCCAGGGCTCCCCATTGCACCAGAGAATTTTTTAACGTGTTACAGAGACTTTTTTTTTTTCCCCAGGGGAGCTTTGCTAGCCGGGTGGGCTGGAAGTTTCCTCATCCATCAATAACCATCAATAGAAACATGCAGGAGATGCTCAGTGTGAGCTCAGCCCTTTGGATGACTCCAAGCAGTTCTTCTTCTGAGCACTACTTATTTTGTTGTGATGTACCGGTGAAGAAAATTAATAGCACCTTCTCCCCAGCCATAAGTAGTGGCTTCATGTTATTTACAGGGAGGAGGCACAGACTGCATTACTATTCTCTAAGCAGGGAACAGCAATGAACCCTAATTGACATGAAGGTTGGGATGTAAAATAACATCCCAGCACTGCCTTGTTCTTGATTTCTTACCTTTAAAGGGAATCTGTTGAGAGGGGTTTTTTTATTGTTCCTTTTTGTTGTTGTTGTTGTTTAGAAAAAAGTTGGTCTTGCCAATGAAAAGGAATAGGGAACTTATCGGAAACGGTTTATTGCTCTTCGGTTATCGCCATTAATTCGCTGTTCTCAGTGCCCACGCCAGGTAGAAGAAAGTCAATAGAAAGGGCCTTGCTAATGTCAAAGTAAAACCCAGACCCGGGTCACGAAGAAAAAGGGAAAACTGGGAGAGAGGAGGGGTTGTTTTTTAACATGAACCTCTGTGGAAGGACAACACACGGCTCTGGAAGCTGCAATGCAATTCTTGAATCTTTGACATTTGCTGTTTGGGGTAAAATCGTGCCATCCTTGCCTGATTTGGATTGCAGAGCTACCCAAGGCATGTTTGAAGTGCTTGTGGTGTGGGGTTTTGTTTCAGCTCTGTGTCAGATTTTGATTTGAAAAAAAAAAAAAAAAAAAAAGAATGCTTTCACAAAGCAATGCCTTTGGGCATTTTAAATTATTATTGTTATTATTATTACTCTTCTAAAACAGTTGTAGAAGTGCTTGAAATGGTCCTTAATTTGAACTGCCAGCAAAATAGATCAAAATTTGGGAAATGAGGGAAAAGAGACAAATATTGTCAAATGCCTGACCTGTTTTTCAGCTCCTGCTGTTATCCCCTGGCCCTGCTGTTTTATGTGAGATTTACATCGGTCATGAGCATGAGATTTCATGCAAAATCTATCACTGTATTAAAAGGAAAAATAGCCTTTTCATGCTAGCTGAACTGTCCACTTCCTATGGGAATAATGGTTTATAACCTTGGGGTGGCTGATTGCAACCTCTGCAGTGTTTCTCTTTGGTAGGTTTTATGATGGTCTCACTGTCTTTGAGCTGTATTTAATATCACAGTGGGATTATTTTATTTACCAGTTATCCCCCCAAAATACAAATAATCAAACCTTAATTTAGTGATGATGACAAAACGCACAGAGCTGGCTCGGGTTTATTTGGCCATATGAGGGTTATGTGCAGAGAAACCCAAAGCAGGCTGGTGTGTGTTTGAGAGCATCAATCTCTCATCAGCAGCTAATGATTTTAAATGAGGATGGGCTGTTGATATGATAGCTCTTCATGGCCAATGTCAGAAGACCCAGTGATGGCACAAAGATTATTCACCCTCCTAAAATTAAGCATGAGACAATGTACTTTGCAAATTCAGACTTAAATACACATTAAGGGGAGGAGACGAAATCAGCCTTGTTTCTTCCCCCTCCTTGCGAGGTGCCTCCTTTGGCTGCGAGCTGGAACGATTCACCCTGCACTGGGGACCACGCGCGTCAAACCAGAGACAAGGGGAGCTCTGAGCATCCCAAAGCCCCGCTCCCACTGTGCTGGAGAGTCCCTCATTAGGAGGGAGCAGGAAGGTTGGGATTCACACTGCCTCTGCAAGGTGCCGCCCAGGGAAGCTACGTGGCGATGGAGCGCTCGTGATGCCTTACCCACGTGCAACACCCTTTCAGATTTTACTTATCTAATAGGGAGGTATCAGAGAAAGGCAGATACAGCACAGTTTGTTTGCTCTCTAGTGAAATCACACTCCAGCAAATTCCTCCAGCCCCTGTAGGATCGCTGTGTTTCGGCACAGACCTAGAAGGAGCTTCCGCTCCAAGGACTTAAAGCAAGAGAATAAATAAGGTTGAAAGCGCA
Organism: Gorsachius magnificus; assembly: GCA_034008185.1. Taxonomy (NCBI): domain Eukaryota; kingdom Metazoa; phylum Chordata; class Aves; order Pelecaniformes; family Ardeidae; genus Gorsachius; species Gorsachius magnificus. Next base: position 8,192,301 of record CM067090.1, read on the forward strand.
CGAAGACCTTGGGGTCTTTTGGCAGGCTGCGGATTTTGCAATGTTGACTGTTGCCTAAGAGCTCCTAAGTTATTCCTTTGGAATAAACGCTGCTTTGTGGGGCTGCCTCTCCTTCCCTGTCCCCCCTCCACTTTGCACAGTTACTAAATATTTACAACCGATGTGACGTTGTGCTCGCCGCAGCTCTCCTGGTGTGCCGTTCCTGCCACGGATTGATCTAATTTTTCAAAGCTCTCACATAATTTGCAATCTTGGTTCTGACACCTAATTACAGAAACAGGGGCCTGATAGTGCCTGTGTTTTTGCAGTTAGGTGAACTCACTAAGATCTTGCTAATTGTGGGCCAGCCGGGAGAGCGGGAGCTGTGTCCAGGAGGCTGGAAGCGAAGTTTGGAGGGTGAGACTCTTAACTAGATTAAACTGGCACGGTCCTCTGAGCCTAGGTGACTTCAGACGGTGTTTCTGTGCAGATAGGGAAGGTCTGATTGAATATTTTATCCTTTTGCTTAGGGGAAGACATTTCCTGCATGTTATATAAAATGATTATTTTCACGCATTTTTTTCTCCTTGTTAATCCAGTTAGTTGAGAGTGTTAGAAGTCCATTACAGGCAATAACTTTAAGAAAATACAGTTTTATCCAGACAGCTGCTCTTACGCTGATTTATTTTGTTTTATGTGCGTGCTTTGTAAGATGTGTTCCCAACTCAGTCTCACTCCCAGGAGCACAGCCTCATGGCCCGGATGGTTTTTCCAAGATGAGCAGAGAAAGAACAGAGTCCTTAAACTCTCCAGAAGCCCCTGGGGAGCAGTTGTGCACAGCTAGCAGGGGTTGCTCTTAATATCGGGCAGAGCAGCGTTTTTTAAAAGAGAATAAATGCATAGGGCCCCCTCCGCTGCAGCAGTTGCAGAGATGTGCCCCCATGCCGTGCCAGGGCAGGGGCTGCTGCTCGCCCGCTGGCAGGGACCGGGCAAGGGGCTCCCCCCCAACCAGCCATGGCCAAGGGTGCAGCAGCCTGTATTTTGGAAGGGGGATGACTGAGTTGTCGTTCTCCAAGCAGCTGTATTTACTAGGAACTGAAATGATGGGGAATGGCCCCTTTCTTTCCCCTTTGCTCCATCTCCTGACCCAGCACGCCCACCCCTGCATCTCTTGGTCCCATCGCAGCTGGACCCCACATCCACCCCATCCCAATACCTGCTGCCTCTGTTTCTCCTCTCTCCCTACACCTGCAATTTGGCTTGGTATCTCCAGAGGATGGGAATAGTTTGTCGCTGGATGCTCCCGTGGCACCTGGCACAGCAAGGCCCTGGTCTTAAATCTGCCCCCAAGTGATACCCATGAGAGACACCCACATGGGGCACAGAGCCATCCGCTCACTCAGGCTGCTGGGAGGAGGGCTCACTCCCTTTGCAGATGCGGATTAATTTGCTGAAGTCCCTCGTGGATTGCGTGAGCCGTTGTTTCTTGCAAACAGTGCATGAAGACGTGCGGGGAGGCGTCCCGGTACCGCAAGGTGGTCTGCATGGATGAGAACAAGCGGGTGCAGAACAGTGGCTACTGTGACGCCAGCAAACGCCCCCCCGAAATCGAGAGCTGCGGGCTGCTGCCCTGCGAGTACATCTGGATCACCGGGGAGTGGTCGGAGGTGAGTCCCCATCCCCACACAGGGACCTGGCCACATCGCTCGGCACTGGGCCACGTTCTCCTCCTCTCGCCGCCAGCCTCGTTGAGATATTGCAACCCAAATCAACAGTGGCAGGGCAGTGCTGTGTGGTTTAATTTTTTTTTTTTTTTGGTTTGTTTCTGTGTGCAATTTCCCTGCTGGAGAGAAGGGAGCAGGGCTGTGGGAGAAGACCATGATATTAAAGAGTAAATGCCAACATGCTCAGGGTCCTAGCTAATATCTAGAGGCAATTTTCTTCCAAAGCACATCATATCCAGCAGACACCCTCTTTGGTTTTGTGCCATTTTATTTCATTTTTTTATTTATTTGGATTTATTCCCATCTGGTCTGGGGGAGCTGTGCAAGGGTCTGGGTGAGCATCCTGGAGGAAGGCGAGCCTGGATGGTGACCACGGGGACACGTCCTTCCTTGGTGCCATCTTGGGCAGGAGGGAGGACCCGGCGTGAGCGAAGGCAGTAGGTTCACCCTCACAGCTTGGGAGAGGGCTCGGCAAGGAAAATAGATGAGGTTTTCCTTGCAGCAGGCGCTGCACGCGGGAGGACTTGGGCTAATCTCAGCCTGTTTCCTTCTCCAGCTAGTGAGGGATTACTTTCCACTTGGAGGAACAGCAGAGGGAAACGACAAGGCAGCTGCTGACACAGCACTGATTAAAAAGAAAGAACAAGCAAAGGGAAAAAAGAAAACATGCCGGGGCTGAGGGGGAGGAGACACAAGCCACCCGAGATAATGCAGGAGGGAGAAACGTGGAGACGTGAGAATTTCTCAGAGCAGCCTGGCCTCCTGGGTTCTTTCCTAAGGGAAATATTAGGGTGCCTGTGAGGCTGGAGCCCTGGCTGCCCCTTGCCCAGACACCCTCTGCTCATACCTGTGACCCCTGGGAGCACTCGGGCCCATGAACACAAGGAGGAGGGCAAGGGTTGGCAGGGCTGGAGCTCAGCTCACCCCCGCTCCCGCCCAGCCGTTTGATGAGGAGGACAGAAGCACTGTTTGTCCTCTAATTAGAAAGAAGGCCTTCCCTTTCTTCCAGTTGCTGCCAAGTACCTGCAATTCAGGGTCAGTCTTGACCATTTTCTTTCTTTGTGCATCCCATGGCAAAAAAAAAAAAAAAAAAAAAAAAAAAAAAAGGAAGGAAGAAAAAGGAAAACCCAAATAATAGAGGCATTTCCGAGTTCTCAAGGATCTTCTGCTTTCTGCTCCTTTCTTTTCCCTTGGGGAGAGATAACTTGTGCCCAGGAGCCAGCCTGGAGTAAGGGGTCCTGGAACAGCTGTAGGAGCAGTACAGGGAGGAATTGGGTGCTCAAAGGCAGTGTCAGGCACCGGCCCACTTGTAGCCACTCACAATACTCATGACTGGCTTAAATAGTTACTAGTGATCCCCCCGAGCATCTTGCCATGTCAAAAGCTGGCAAGCCTGCTTTTCCTCCCCGTTCCGGGCAGCCTTCCTGAAGGGTGCTGTGCTAACAGGCACTTCCTCTGTCCGCAGTGCTCTGTCACGTGCGGAAAGGGATACAGGCAGCGCCTGGTGTCCTGCAGCGAGATTTACACCGGGAAGGACCACTACGAGTATGGGTACCAGAACACGGTCAACTGTCCTGGCACACAGCCGCCCAACATCCAGCCCTGTTACCTCGGGGAGTGCCCCGTCTCGGCATCCTGGCGCGTCGGCAACTGGGGAAGCGTAAGTTTGGCAAACTTCTTTTTTTAACCAAAAAAATTGGAACAAACTTATTCTCCTTTACATGGGGGGCACAGTCTGAAGGTTTGGCAGGGGAATGCTTAAGAGCTGCACAAATTAATGCAATGAATACCCTCATGCAGAGGCAGCCCCAGTGTGTGTAGGGCTCCTGCTCCAGACTGAACCCCATCGTATGGGGGAGTCCCAACAGCCACAAGATATGATCTCTCTGAAAATTCGGATGTAGCCAAAACTTGTGGCAGTGCTGATGGTCGTGCTGAATGCTTAGTTGGAAAGCGGGGTCATAGCCAGAAAACAAGGGTTTGAAAGCCCTGTGCTAGAGGGATCTGTAATGGATAGCTGGCAACTGGGGTTGATCCCTCTTGGCCATGTGTGTGAGCAAGACTTGGGAACCACCAATAGCCCAAAACACTGGTAATTTGAGCCTTAGAAGGATTTTTCTTTCTTTTTTTTCCCCCCTCCTTCTTACACATGCTGGGACAGAGCAGGGGAAAGAACTTAGCCTTTCTGCTAAAGTTATTTGTGTGAGCCTCTTCTGGGGCCTGAACTACAAGATCAAATTTTAGTTAAGGTGATAACATTTCACTTCTTTGGGCTTCTGACATTCTTTGAAATGTGATTTTTCTCCCATAAATTTGATTTATTAACCCAGCTCAGGCATTTGCAGGAATTGTCAAACCTTTACAAGGCAACGAGGGTCAAGTCAAGCAAAATGTAGTGGAAGTTGTTACAATAAATGGCAAAGCCATTTGAAACCTAAGTTCCTCCTGCCCCATAGGAAGCTTCAGATCCTCCCTTGCGAGTCAGGGCAGAGAAGTTACAGCAAAGAGCTCAGCCTCAATTAACTGGTATTGTCCCCCAGAATTTCAGTGTAAAATGTCCAACTCTAATACAATTTCCTTGCGAAGAGTATCTATTTCAGAAAGCAAGACCTTTCTCCTCACTTCGGGCTGCTGAAGGTCCCAGTGACTAACAACAAGTGCCATGACCCTTCTCATCTCTGATTTTCGAAGGGTTTTAATGTAAAACACCATCACCTTTGATGGACTGAGAGAGTCCTGCTCAGCTCCTTAGTTAACTTTTATGGATCTGAACCTGATAAAGAGTAAATGCCAGGTTGCAAATACCATGAGCCGTTGAAGACTGTCTCCTTCATCTTGTGCTCCTTTAGACTAATGATTTCTAAATAGACGAGCAGCATCTTTCAGTACTTAAAGGGGGCTTATAAAAAAGATGGGGACAAACTTTTTAGCAGGGCCTGTTGCAATAGGACAAGGGGTAATGCTTTTGAACTAAAAGAGGGTAGATTTAGACTAGATATAAGGAAGACATTTTTTACAATGAAGGCGGTGAAACACTGGAATAGGTTGCCCAGAGAGGTGGTAAATGCCCCATACCTGGGAACATTCAAGGTCAGGCTGGACGGGGCTCTGAGCAACGTGATTGAGTTGAAGATGTCCCTGCTCATTGCTGAGGGGGTGGACTAGATGGCCTCTGAGGTCTATTCCAACCCAAACTATTCTATGATTCTATCCTATGATTCTGTTCTATCATTTTCATGGCAGCCTAACCTGGTACCTGTAGAAAGAGCTGATTTTCAGTTCTCAAGTACTGAAAGAAAAAGTTGCAGAGGGAGAGCAAGATGCTCCCACCTCCCATTGCCCATGCTCAGCAGCAGCCAGCGCTGACAAGCTGCTGCTCGGTAGCTCTAGTTAACTTGTGCAATTTCAGCCTTAAGATTGCCCTTGATTTGGGCTGTTTGAGGATGAGCCAGTGTTTGTGCAGATTTAACCATTTTTCCAGAGGGTGAGGGGAGAGAGGGTTTGGAGGCTGCGGGGGTTTTGGTGCAATTTGGATAGAAAACAACAAACTGTGCCATGTTTGTTCAGAGGCCCCTGTCACCTCCTAACAGTCTCCCAGCCTCCAGGAGAGGATTTCTACCATTCAGGCCTTCTGGTGAACATGTCTGTCTTGTACAACCTTTCTAGTGTGAAAAATAAACAATTTCACATGAGTGCGCAGTTCACCTTAACCGATACTGCCTCATCCTGTAAAGTGCTTAAATGCTAAGCGAAGTTCAGTATTCTTCTCGAAATAATTAGTAACAATGATAATAATGAAGGGATTAATAATAAAAGGGATTACTTCTTTGATTAAAATTAAGCCTGTGTTTGAACACTTTGCAGGATTGGGGCCTTTGCTGCTGTCTCTTGGCACAAGGGAAAAGGGCTGTCTCTGTTCTTCTGGAGCCCAGAAACCCTTGAGATAAAATACAAATCTCTGTCTTGCAGTGCTCCGTCACCTGTGGAGTTGGAGTCATGCACCGGTCGGTACAGTGTCTGACGAACGACGACCAGGTCAGCAGCTTGTGCCATGCGGATCTGAAACCCGAAGAGATGAGGACATGCCACAACGTCCATGAGTGTAAGTCCATGGATTTGCACCTTCCTTTGCCTTTCTCATCTGTTGAGCATCTGTTCCCATCAAACTCCTAGAGATGCAGAGTATTTCCAGGCATTGGGAGCCATCCAACTAAGCGCCAAGGCACTTCAGGAAGGCCTCTTAAAAATAAACAAGGTGTTTTGATGCTTTGCATGCCTCACAGAGTTACAAAAGAAATTTTGATGTTGCTCAGTGGCTACAAGTGTTTCTGCTTTGTTTCAGGTGAATTACCAAGGAGTTGCAAAGATGTTAAAAATCTCAAAGGTGTCACTGAAGATGGTGAATATTTCCTTCAAGTCAAAGGAAAGATGCTAAAGGTGCGTTTCAGCAGCAGATTGATCGTTAACGCATTGCCTGAAGGTGAAGAGGACCCTGCATGTGCTCTTCACTTCCATTCTTGGATTTTCTACCTTTGGTTTTCTCCACCATGCCTTTGCACATGATACCTGACAAAATTCTGGCTTCTTTCTCTCAGGTGTATTGCTCTGGGATGCAGACTGACAGCCCAAAGGAGTACGTGACCCTGGTAAATGGGGATGCAGAGAATTTTTCAGAAGTGTATGGATACAGGTAAGAAATCCCTTAATCTTGAGCTTCACAATATTTTTGTTTTCCATGGCAATATTTTCCAGTCATGAGTAGAAAGGGTTTTCTTTTGATCTAGATTGCATAACCCGACTGAATGTCCGTATAACGGGAGCAGACGAGAAGACTGCCAGTGTAGAAAAGATTACACAGCAGCTGGGTTTTCCACCTTCAGCAAAGTAAGGCTGGACCTGAACACTATGCAAATAATAAGTGAGTAAAAACAGGGCCTTGCCATTAAAAGAAAATGTTTATTTTACACAAATATAGCTGTCACTACAAACAAGCAGTAGTACTCTTGTGGGCAATATTCCCAAGCTCTCCTGTTAAAAGCTGCTTTTACACTTGGTCACCTGTTTGTTGCTTTACACTTGGAGACTGCAGCTCGAGTATATCAGAGATGCTCATGCTATTTCTCTGTAATATGGGAAAATATTAGGACAGTCACTGGTGCATCTGCTATACAGAATGAAAATTTGCATGCTCCCGGCAGGCCAGTGTATTTTTGGAAGGATTTTATTTCATTTGGTCTCCTGTTTTCAGAATGGACTCGGGCAGAAAGCTTAACCAGGGAGGAGCTGGCCCCCCATTTTACAGACACGTTGGGAGATCCCAGTGCAGGGGACTCTCCTGGGGTCGGGATGCTGCTCCCTGAGGGCCAGGGCAGAGGAGGCTCTTGGCAGAGCCAGACCTTGGGGAAATAACCTGTGCTGAGAGTGATGGAGCTGGGGCCATGGATTTCCAGGGGAGGAGGGCACTGTAGCTGATCTAATATATCAGCTGATATAATATAATATAAATAATAATATAATATAATATAATAAAATGATATCCTGTCTCTCTCATCATTCATGGGAGCTGGGAGCCTCCCGACTCTGGAGAGCCTGCAGCATCCCATAGAGTTACGGTTTCACTCCCCCTGAGTCTAGGGATGCTATCAGTTTCCAGCAAATGTTTTAAAAATACAACACATTGTTGGGGGCTCATTCAGTAAATAGCAGAGATTTTTTTAGCAAATCAAAATCCTTCCTTGTAAAATGACTCTTTATCTGATAAGGGGTTTTTTATCACTTCATTTTCAAGGCATGAGACCTCCCAGTCTATCAATCTGTAAAAAGCTACTAATCGTCTGTAATAGCTCCTAGGTAAAGATCTGAAAGGAACCACCCTCAGGGAATTTGATACCAGCTTTTGAATTTCAAAAGGAGCTGGGCACCTACCTCTGTCAGGCAAGAGCTATCTCACAGCCCCATCTAAATGAGTCTGGGTTACTTCAGATCCCTCCAGAGCAAAATACCCCAGTTCCCTTTGAAACCCCGACCCCTGGGCTGGGGCAGCTGGGAGAGCGCAGAGATAGTTGTTTGCCTTTGCTTAAAAGGGAGATTTAGGAGGTCCCATGGCCTTCTTGAAAGTGGGGAGTTTTGTGATAGAGAAATAAAACCCGAGTCATGGGTTCAAGTTTTCTTGTTATTTATACAAGCCCTAAATCACCCGTGTACTTGAACTGAGCTGCAAACATTGCGCGTGTAAGTGTCCTGCTAGATTCAGTGCTCACGTGCCGGGAGTCACATGTGGGATGAATTGGGGGATTTAATATTAAAAATCCAGCAGTCTTGACTCTCAAGATTAATGTACGAAACCAGCTTTAGTGAATTTAAACATTAGTGAAGAGCATGTTTACATCTATTTTGTGTCTCTCCCTGCATCTTTTTTCCCGTGTTGTTCACCAACTCTTCTCCACAGCGACTGATTTACAGTTTGCACGGACACATGATGGACGACCCGTTCCTTATGCCACTGCTGGGGACTGCTACAGCGCAGCCAAATGCCCGCAGGTATTTGACAATAGCATTTCATAGGAGCTGAGGCCATTTGTTTTGTTCAGGCCCTCTATTAATTACTGCTGATTGCATCAGCCCAGTGACACCAGTGAGTGTCGCATTCTCATCTCAGTGGTTGGAAACTTCCCTTTGTCCATGCAGAAAGCACTCTCCATTTTCCATATGGGAAAATGTCAGGTTGTTATCAGACCAGCATCAGAACCGGCTGAGGGACATTCCCCAGGGCTCCCGCAGCCCCTGCAGGTGCTCAAGCAGTCGACAGTAAAGGAGAAGAGGAAGAAGAAATAAGCTGTGAGAGAAGGGGTGGGCTTCGCATGGATGGTTGAAGGTTGGGGGATCGGTCCGTGGCAGGACTTGGTGGAAATGCTGGGCAAAGAGAGCAGTAGTGAATCAGGCCGTTGGGATGCCCTGGGACCCTGCCTCTGCATTCCACAGTCTCGTATCTGCTGAAACTGCTCTTTGCAGGGGGGTGGGAAGATGGGTGAGAGAACTCCTCTGGAAGGAGAAGGCAGCAGACAGACAGCAGGACTCCTGGCAAGGCAGCCCAGGGGGGAAATGCCCAAGAAGGAGAGGGCATCTGCAGGGCAGAAACAGGTCAGGTTGCTGCTGCTGGACCGACAGACTCTGTCAGTCAGGGACTGCAGTGGTACCCGGCAGCCGCTGTCCCACCATCCCCATGCCTTCCTGCTTATTTTTGCAGCAGCCCAGTGGGACCATCGCTCACTCCACTCTGGGGCTGGGAGAACACTGACAAGATCATAGAATCATAGCATGTTTTGGGTTGGAAGGGACCCCTAGAGGTCATCTAGTCCAACCCCCCTGCAGTGAGCAGGGACACCGCTAACTAGATCAGGTTGCTCAGAGCCCCATCCAACCTCATCTTGAATGTTTCCAGGGATGGGGCAAATAAAGGCAGTGCCTGTGCATCAGGGCAAATCCAGCCTGTCCCAGCACCACAAAAGCACAGAGCTGGGCACAGGCTAAATTGCATCCTCAGTAGCTTCAGGAGGTGATGAAGGACAGCTAGCCCAGTTGCTTGGGAGAAATACCCTTTCCTGAAAGTCTTTAGATTAGTTAACACTGTGCTATAGGTGGCTTGCTCCATGTCCCCAGCACATCCAGTTTCTGTGAAGCTGGGGGATGATGATAAGTGGTATGTTTGGATGGTCCAAGGTACTGAGTAGACCATATTTGCAAAGGGCATTAAGTAGGGAGTTGCAGCAACAGACGGCAGACAGCAAACCTCTCCATCTCCTTCCCTCCCTACTTTTGGAGCTGACACTTTTCTGCACAGCTCAGCGGCTTAGGGATTGACTTCTTACCTCAGGAAGGCTCATGAATGTTAATATCCATCCACCTGACCCAGACAGTTTGCTCCTCACAGAAAATCAACTTTCCCAAGGCAGTGAGTGCAGGGAGCAAAGCTAACAGCCATCTGGTACCACGCAGCCTGGGGAGGTGGCCACAGGATCCCTCCTTGTGTCCAGAAATGGGCAGGGCTGGGGTCTGCCATGGGGGTAAGAGGAAGGTGGGGGGCATCTGCACTGGAGACAGACATAGCCCTTAATTTTCCACCGGTTTTGTGCATTTGGAGACAGGGTGGAATGAAGTGAAGGACATTTTTAAGGAATGAACGAACGAATGAGTGAGTTTTGATTTTACTGAAGTCTGTGGAGAAGAGAGGGGGGAAGCCCAGTGGAAAATAAGGAAAATAAGGACAAGTGTGCCCCCTCCAGTTGAGGAGGGAGCAGGGAGAGCGGCTGTAGCACATCCCTTCCCCACCGGCTGCCGGAGCAGGTCGGGCGCTGCAGTTTGCCATGGAAAAGCCAAGAATGCCCTCAGCCGGCAAAGTGCGAAAAAGCAGGGCAAGCCCGAGAAGCAGCCAAAAAAAAACCGAGATCGAGCCCCTCCTTCCCTGCAGCCACCAACAAGAAGGACATTCCTGACCCGAGACGTGCTGTGATTTGTACAATACGTGCTAATCACGATCAGAGCGATGGAAAAAATTGAAAACATTGCCGGCAAGATCCTGGTAAAAAAGTGACACCGTGGCAAAAGCACAACATTTTGGGACAACCAGGCTCGTTTGCTTGTTTTTTAGGGTCGCTTCAGCATAGACCTGTACGGGACAGGCCTCTCCTTAGCAGGAACTGCAAAGTGGCTCTCACAAGGGAATTACGCCGTGTCAGAAATTCAAAAATCCCCAGTAAGTTGTAATTTTAATTACGGTTATACCCACTGATGAGAAATTTCTAGTTGTTGTCTTTCATGGCAATATCCTCCCAGTAAAGACTAACAAAAATCTAACATCTGACCTCAGAAATGAAGTGTTGCCTGTAACTGTATTTGGGGCGGGGGAGGCTAGAAGGTTTAACTTGATTTGAGTTATTGCAATTAATTAGTGAGCCTGCTTACCCGTGAAGCTGAAAACTGAGTGCTGTGGGGCAGACATATCCTTAATTAGTTGAGATGTCTGGCGTGGAGCATGCATCACACAGCAGGCAGGACCAGGGCACCCAGGGTCAGGGCTGCAGAGTGGGGCTTGACCTGCCGGGGAGGGTCTGGGTGCCAGGTGAGTGCCCTGAGTAGGAATTGTTCCCAAAATGTTGCTAATGAAGTGTGGAGGACGTGGACCTTCCCAAAGGGCTGGTCTGGGTTTATCTCCTTGGGAGAGACCCGAGTCACCCAGGCTCCGGTGGGCTGGGGCTGCCCCACAGCACCCTGGGGCATGGTCCCCTGCGGCTGCCTGTGGCTCTGTGGACCCCGAGGCCTCCGGGTAAGCCAGGCAGGCCTTCAGAATCACTCGACAGCTCAATTTGAACTTGTATGGCTTAATTTGCCTGCCCAACAAACCCTCTGCCGCTGTGTGCCTTCGTGCTGTTGCTCCTGTGTCATGTTCTGAAATTGGAGAAACCCGGGCCCGCTTTTTTGTCTGTTACTTCATGTGAGTCATTCCAATTGCCCCTGTTAAAAGTTAAAACTCTCCTAAGGAGGTCACCATAATCATTTAACAAAAAGCAATTTGCAAAATATCCTCTCTTGTACTGCTTTCAGCCTCCCTGGCTCTGGGGAGCCCCTTGAGCCCATGAGCTTCATCAGTGCTGGAGCTCTTAAAGGAGAATTAAATGCTACCAGTCCAACCATGCTACAGCAAAATATCCTCCAGTACAGGTAAAAGAGGACCAGCACAGGCCCCATGTGTTAGTTATGGCAGGTGCTTTGCTATTCTTCTCCCCTTCTGAAAGGAGAAGCCCAAGCAGGCGACTTCTGGGGTTGTGGAGAGCAGCCACTATCATGGCTGGCAGAGTTAAAACAAACTTTAAGGGACAGGGGGTCTAAGAGACAACTCTTACCTCCGTCACCCAGTGGCATCTGTCAAACGCTGTTCCAGGGCTGTAATTGCCTGCAGGAGCAGAAGAAAGAAAAGCATAGCAAGAAGAGATGATGGCAGTCTGCTGCAATCACAGATCAATAGTGTCAAGGGCAGGATGGAGCTCGTTTAAAAATAAATGCTTTGTGCCAGCTTGTCCTGCACTTAAGTCCAATTTTCTGGTAATTAAGGGTTGAATTCCCCTTAAGGACTGTCCATTGTAATGATCAAGAGGCAAAAGACTCTGCAGAGGTGGGATAAGGAAGGCCAGAGGTATTAATCTCCTGACTCAAGACTGGAGTCTCACCACACTTGCTGGGCTCTCCTGGAGACAGGGCCAAGCCCAGGACCTATCTGTGTCTTCTTCTGTCTCTTGTGGCTGTGGAAATGCAGAGCTGAGGTGGGATGGCACTTTACCAAGTGGCATCGCCTCGCCCCATCACTTTCCCTCTTGGCTTGGCTCTGGAGACACTCCAGGCCTTTCCCTTCCCAATAGATGTTTCTTGGTATTGCCTGCAAAAATCCTTCCAGTGCCCTTTACGTGCTCAGGCACAACTGAGGTGCTGTTATTATTTAGATGTGGCTTTCCTCTTGCATGATCCGAGTTTTCCACTCATTACAGTTATTCACTCTGGGGCAAATTGGAGAAAGCAGATACCCTTGAACCCTTGAGATATCCCTCCAAATGGCCTTCTCCTTGGGCATCACTCAGTGTAATAAATCAAAACTACCCTTTCTTATTTGTGTTCACCATCTGACCTGGCAGCACTAAAGGGAATTACATTTGCATATATTTAAATATAATGGTGATTTCGTAGAATGATTTAGGCATAATTTGTTTTCCTTCCAAGACATTTTCTATTAAAAATCCTGGCTAGAATAACCCAGATCTGGCTTTTTCACAGCGTGATGTTCCTGAGTCCTTACATGAGATGTTATTTCTGATTTTGCCTGCAGGATGGTACCAAAGTAGTAGGAAAATGTGGCGGTTACTGTGGGAAATGTACTCCATCATCTGGAACAGGCCTCGACGTTCAGGTGTTATAGCCATGGTGAGTCCCCAGCTGCTTCTGCACGAAGGGAGATCTTCCCGAAAACATCCCGAAGGAGCAGATCAGGCCACGCTTGCAAAAGCACTCATGTATGGAGTGCACCCGTGACAGCCACTCACCCCGCGCAGCATCCGGGGAGCAGTGGGATCCAGTGCTCCCAGCCCTCGCCTCCCCCAGTAACGCTTGCGTGGGTTTAACGCTGGCAACTGGCAACGCACCGCTCGCCTGCTGGTGGCTCTGGTTACAGGCTGCTGAGGCAAAGCTGATGATCCGCTTCTAACGTGCGCCTCGTCTGTATTTTCCAGGTTCTCTGAGAGCAGCCAGGAGAGAGATGAAGGATAGGGATGCGATACCTCTGCCTTCTGCTTTTTTTTATCTGTTTATGTGTGTATATAGATTGCATATTCTTAATGTACAGTATAATATTTATGTTTGGAATTATTTATTTTGATTTAATATTTTTGTACGTAAAATCATTATATTAAGGCTGCTTTTACTATTTTTATTTTTTATTTTTAAATCCTGCAGTCGAACCACTGCATTTTGCGTACTCTACATTATATGTAGCATTATGACAAGTGATACTTTATTGTCACTGTATTCAGTTGTTTACTTTCAATCAGTAATTTTCCTTCAGTTACGGGCTGCTTTGGCCCTCTACGGTGCTACACAATCTGCACAGGGGTATTTTTGGCATTTCAATCTGTCTGTATGTAAGGAAAATAGACAAGATGTGCTTAAATTTTATTTTTAGGGATTAGGCCAACAGTGCTCAAGGAAAACATGACAATGAATACAGTGCTAGTTGCATTAGCAATCTTTATCTTTTAGGTATGTTTTGAATTTCACATGACCTCTGTGGCCAGTGCTAAAAGCACTGGTTTGGTGCTAACGTGATATTTATTAAAGCTCTGTAGTTTTAGTTAATCCAGTGCCTTTATCAGTTGGAAAAAAAAAAAGGAAGAAAGCGGAAAAAAAATCCAGGTGATTCAAATAAATTAAGAATTACCCCAGGTTCAGGAAAATTCCTGCAGATGGATCTTCAGCTCAAGCCCCTTTTTTGTAGGGCTCCGAAGTGAACTCGCTTTTTTAAAAAAACATATTTGTCTCTTAATTGCATGTACCACTGTGCTTCCTGGCTCCATCTGGAAGCGGGGTATGATCACATCCCAGACGGGCTGATCAGGCCATATGTTTCCCTGGGCTGTGCGCTGAGAAGCACTGCAGTTTCTGATGGCCGTGGTCGCAAAACCCTAACGTGAAGCCGAAAGCATCCCTGCCAGGTTCTCTCCCTGTGGGGCCGGTGAGGACCACGGGGTCTGCGGCAGGGGACGGGGCGCAGCACACCCAGCCAAGCCGCCCCTTCCTCTTGGCTGGGGGACTCCATTGCAGCACCTGAAGCGTTTCCCCGGATTCCTACTCACTCGCAGACCATCTGCAAAGGGAGGCTTCGGCGCTGGCTCTGCCTCCTTTCAACAAGATCACTCTGTACTTACAGATAACTCTGCCCCCCTCCTTCAAAACCAGGCTGATTTACGCCCACTTCTCTGTTGCTTCGGATCTTCTTGGTAAGGCATCTGTGCTCCTTGCCCATCCGCCATCCCATGTACACCCAGACCTTTAGTGCTGGCTTTTTTTTTTTTTTAAATTTTAAATTGAGGAGACAGCTCTCATAGGCGCAGAACGTGGCTGGGCGATGGCTCCCGCCTGTACATAGCCCGCTGCTTGTGGCACGCCACGTTTTCGCAGAGCTTTGTAGCACGTTAAACAGGGGTGATGTGACCAGATTATTTTTGTAGTCTATGACTATGTCCCTTATCTCTTTCTCCACAATTTTAGTTAGCGATAGGAAGATGCTGCTCCATCACCTTATATGTTGGGGCAGCCAGGAGCACAAAGTACATGGAAAGGAAGCTTTTCAGCACAAAATTGCCAGCAGTTTGGAAAACTAGAGAGGCTTCTCTGCTACTTCAGATAAGTCTTGCAAACAGTTAACAAACCCAACCTCGGGATCTCGTGTCAGTCTTTTGCAGAGCTCCCCAAAGGATGTGTAATCAGGCTGTTACAAACCAGTCGGATCAATAGCAATAAGCAATCCGATCCCTGGATTCATAACCCATGCAATGCGCCAGGCTGTGTTCAGCCTTCAGGGCGAAACCTGTTGGCCTGACAGTCGGGAATCGACGCATTCCCATCAGCTGGGAGACATCTCCCAGGCGGGCAGGGCTGTGCTACGGTCAAGCAGCAAAAGAACTGGTGTTCTACACTTACTCTGTGTTGTGCCTCTGCTGCTCTTAGGGGTATTCAGGCTTAGAGGAAAGAATGAGACTTTCACCCATAATTTGGGGGTCTTGGCTTAATAGCGCATAAGTAGATATGATCATATCTTAGACTAATTTCTCACCTACATTGTATGTCTATGCATAACAATAATAAGTGCTGCCTTTCTGAGAAAAAGGCCAAAAATACCATTTCAAAGGTGAAAGGAAAGAAAAGAGAAAGGGGAAAAGGGAAAGAGAAAGAGGAAAAAAGGGAAAGGGGAAAGGAGTAGTAGTGGAATAGTGATTTTTTTAATGATAATTGCTTATGTATAACTTCTGTAGGGGAAAAGGGAAAATTGCACTATGAACACTAGAAAGAAACAGTGGTGCTTAGAAAGTATGGGCTTATTATATTTTCTCTAATGAAGTGAATGGCTATTTATAAAAAGAAATATTATTTTGACAGGTATACTTTCATTTCTACCATATAGTTTCATAGCAGCTATTAACAGAGCAAGAGAAACCTAAAAAAAAAATTAAATAAACTATAAGGGAAAAAAATGATAGAGCACTGATCCTGTGGTTCATTAATAGGCTTCATTAAATAGGAACAAACTTTGAGGACTAGAGACATTAGACATTTCTTGTTCAGGAAACAAATCTGGGTTTTGTATATCAATGCCATTATTATTCTACAAACTGGGGGTTTTTTTGCAAGCACTTTCCTGTACAGTGTTTCTTTTCTTTCTGCTTATACTCAAAAGGAAAAGAAAAGACCCGCAAGACATGTCTGTATGGTCTTTCTGCATTTGCCATCATATTTCAATACCTGTGTGCTATTATAGAGGCAAAATACTTTGTACACGAGGGAATAATACATTGAATGGTAAACATTCCTGTCTGTGCTGGTGTTTATTTCCAAGCTTGGGTTTCCTTCTTTGGTTGTCCGATGCAAAAGGAACAAGGGAAGGGAATAATGTTGTTTATATGGAGCTCTGCCCCAAGCCCACGTTGGACTCTGTGGTCTGGGGACCATCCTGGAGAATGGCCATGGCCCTGCAGTCGGATAGACTGATGCTTCCCAGTTTCTGTCCAGAGGAGGAATGGCCTGAGGTACAGAACGTACACGAGCGTATCTCAGAGATGCCCCATGCGCTACTTGGAGATGCCTGGTGACCGGCTGGTGCTGCCATCCACGCACCAGGGACATCCTTTGCCATGGGACGATAAGGAAGCCAAACAGTATATTTTGCAAATGCTTTTGAAGGACGAGCTGGGATACTGGACCTGGTCCACACCACGAGTGGTGCTATTTAAAGAAATCTGCCCCCCCCCCCCTCAAAAAAAAAATCAACTTTGTTCTAGGTTTGAAAAAATAGTTTCAAAAATAGAAGAAGATTCAGGCAGAAGCAAGCTGGGTTAAAAGGAAGCCAACATGGGAACGGCTCCCAGGAGGGCAACCAAGCCACAAACTGTAGCCAGAGTCTTCCATCGCCTCTGCCCCAGGGGCTGCAGGTAAGGGTAAAGAAGTTGCATTTTTCTGTCCTCCCTTGTATGTTCCTCTTGCCTTGTCTCAGAAAATGCAGCAGATCTCTTAGTTGCTGGCAGCTCCAGCCCTTTCCAGCTTCTATGTTTTTAATCCAAAAGGAGAGAGGATACCTTTCTCATGCTGTCAGATGCAGGAAACAGAACGTATTGTATTTCAAAAGCTTGACTCTTAGTTTAAATGACTGGTATCTTAAAGTTGTCTTTCTTTTCCATCATTTATCTTTAATAAATGATTACAAAGGCTTTAAACATGGGCTGCTGTGCAATTAAGCCAACAGGGGGTCTGTGCACAGCCCCTGAATCATATTTAACCTTCCAGCCCTGTATAATGAAAGGGTCATTTTAACACTTCTGATACTTAGGTGCAGTTATTCTATGAAAATTACAGCGCTCTTTTTCAGGCTCGTTGTACAGCCTATCAGGACTAATTGCTCCAGAGAGAGAGGTCATCACTTCCTCTCTTCAACATTCCCTTCTGCCCCAGTAATGGGCATTTTTTTCTGTATAGAAAAATAAAATGCATTTTATTGAAGGCTGAAATGCACATCTTAAGGATCTAGTCTTAAATCAGGACATTTGCTAGAAGTCCTTCTTCTGCTGCATAACTATGCTTTGAAAATCATATTGAAAAATGGGGAGAGGCAGAAAAGACCAAGGAGGGCAGTCTGGGCTTGGAAGACAATTTTCTGCTGAGGCACTTCCAGGCCTGGTCTGTTGGCTCTTTCCAACACAACTCCTCTTCCCAAACAGACAATTTAGGGCTGACTTAGAGACAGTATTTCTGCCAGGGGAACAGCGTTGAGGTGAGACACTTCTCCTATCTACCAGGCAAAGGCACAGAAATTCAACCGAACCCTGGAGTCATGAACAGCTGAAGCAGCTCAGCCTGCACGGTAAGTTCTCCCATCGCTTGAACTCTTCGAATCAAGAACTCTTCAAGTCTTTTAAAGAAATACATTCAAAGTTCATCCAGCAGTCACTAACCTTAGCAGTTGTTGGTCATTTAGTGGGAGGGGATGAGTCCCTTTGCGATACAAATTCCTGGAGGCAGCTCTCCAGCTTGCCTTGTCCAGGAGGAAGGAGCTGATGGCCAAAAGTGGTGCCTATCCATCTCATCCCAGTATTTTCCAAGCATTTTTGCCTGTGCTGGAGTAACCCAGGCAATTTGAATTGTACCCTTCCAGAAGCAGATTTAGTTGACAAGTTTCTGACCTCTCTTTGCAATAGCGAGATGAAGAATGCTCAGAAGTTATTTTTGGCCTTCACAGAAGAATCTGACTTTCCACGTCAAAGTTGGCTTAATTTTTCAGCTATTTTATATTACCAAACATAAGGCACAGTTTTTGAAAAATCAAAATGAAAAGAGAATAAAAAAAACTTAACCTGTGAAATTTTCCATGAAATTACTTCTGCCTCTCTCCACTTACTTCTGAAGTGTTTGGAGACATGATCCGTTGGCTGTAAGTGCAGGGAGATCTCATGTAGGTACCATTTTAAGCCGAGGGAAGGTAGGAATACATTCCTCCCTTGTGAAGCTGATTCAACTCCTTCAGGGCAGTGGCTGGATATGAAGTGCAGAGGCTGAGGCCATGCACATCGATCCATTTCCACCAGGAAAACCTCAGTTCTGCTGGGAGTGTAAGAGCCCAAATGGTTCCCACATTACGCCTCCTCGCAGGCTCGGGCACATGCCGAGCTCTAATGCTCCTTCTCGATCTGAGCCGCCAGCAGCGATATCAAGCTGCTGCTACTTAAACATTTGTTGGTAGTTGGTGTCTCCACCTCTGAGAAGGCAGCGTGAGGATGAGAGCCAGAAGTCTGGAGCAACGGCGGAATACAGACCCCCTTGGTATGCAGGGCAGAGGTTGCAGGGGGAGGCAGGGCTCTCTGCATGTTTTTCTCACTTAAAATTATTACTTGGCTCCATTCATATGCTTACAATTTTTTCATCCTTCTTTAACCTGTGACTACATTTCAGATGAGCAATTAAATTAATCAGGTCTTTGCTGCATTGTCCTTTACTAATCCATCCTCCTCGCTGGCTTGCTGACCTTTCTCTTTGAAGCTATTCACCGCTTACTGCCTGCCTTCCCCCACGCAGAAAGGAGCGTTTGCTGTGAAATGCTTTAATTGCTGCAGCTCACGGTAGCAGGGAAGCAGGGATGGCTCCCTGCAAACTGGCAAGAACAAACGTGTCCAGGTTAGCTGCTGTGCAGGCAGACCTGCAGTGAAGGTCTTAGCGACTGGCAAACAGGAGTGGGGGCTTATTTGCTCCCGTGCCTCTGTAATCCCCCAGGCAGGCATGAGCGAAGCCGCCGGCAGCCAAGGATGCAAACAGGTACCAGGTACTTCCAGAGGCTGGAGCTCTGGCCTCATGCCTGGCTTGGGCTCCCTGGATGAATTTGTCTCAACTTCGGGTCTCAGGTCTGACCAGCCCTTTGGAGCAGGCGCCAGATTTGTGGTGTCGGGAGCACGCGACTGTGCACTTGCCCCTGAGGCTGGCGCCTTGCCGGAGCTGAGCTAGAACAAACACGTACCCACTGGTGGCAATCAAGCCCTTCTTGAGAAAATGCAGCTACAGATAAAATGTACTCGCATTAGCTGAACCGGCAAATAACTGAGCTCTGAAATAATAAACCGCATATGGCGCAGGCCAAGCTGCTGGAAGGAGGCGTAGTTCAGCAGTTGCCACGGAGGTTTGCTTCTTGGCAGCAGCAATAACACGGTGAGCCTAAGCCTTGCCTGTGAGAGCAGAAGCCAGTGGCCTCTCTTCCCATCTGTGCTGTGGCTCAGCTGCTGAAAGACTTTGCCGGCTTCATCTCTCCTTCACTGCTCTCTTCCCAGGGGATCCCTGAGCATACCAGGTCTCTCCAAATCCAGGGGTCTCAAGGGGACAATCCACCCAGATCAGTAAGGAAACCTCAGCTGAGGGCATTACAGCAGACCCCTCTGCCGTCTCTCGCTGGAGCTGCTGTCCCCATCCAGCTGGGGCAAATGGAGAGATGCTGCCCATCAGATATGTGCTTTCCCTAAATCGTGCTGACTGAATTGCATTAAGTGGGGTGTCCTAAAGTCCTTCCAACAGCTCTTGTCGACGCCTGCAGCTTCATCCCACTCCGCATGGAAAGAACAGGAAGAGCGCCTTGCGCTGGTGCAGAGCTCGCCTGGAATAACCCCCAGCTGCGTGCCTGCCCCGGGAGAGGCTGCCGTCCCCAGGTGCTGGAGATAATCTGATTATATCCTCCTCTTCATCGGCTTTCCTCCAGGTTGTGCAAGTGGTATGTGAAGCTATGTGAAGATATGACTTGCATTCAGATTCCACTAACAGCATTTTCCCATTTGATCATTCCTAATGGCCTGGGCTTTTCAAGAGCCTAAATGTACAGAAGCATTTAACTTGGGAATATCGGAAACTTTAGACAGTGGGTAGGTCCTGGGCTGTTCACCTTGGCCAAAGAAATGGTATCTCTAGCAGG
Source organism: Gorsachius magnificus (assembly GCA_034008185.1). Lineage (NCBI taxonomy): Eukaryota > Metazoa > Chordata > Aves > Pelecaniformes > Ardeidae > Gorsachius > Gorsachius magnificus. The sequence continues at coordinate 8,212,257 of CM067090.1, forward strand.
CAAAAATAGCACAAATGTAAAACCTGGCAACATTGGTGGCCAGAAGAGAAACCACTTCTGGTATCTCTGGGACCATAGCCACAGTTTTCTGAATTTTTCCTTAGAGCAGCTACCGAACTTGCACCTGATTTGAGCTACCACCCTGCCACCACCACGGGCAGTCTGGTTTTATCAGGTATCTCACTCCCCTATCTATCAGCAGGTTTCAATCCTGTGATATGGGAAGGAAAAAGCTCTTCTTTTTCCTCAATGAGAAGAGACAATAAAGCAGCTTTAAAACCAATAAGTAAAAGGACCTTTCCACCCATGGGGTGGCAAATGCGTGATTAATGTGAGGGACTGAACAACATCTGTGGTGTTTCCAGTGCCGTTGCAAGTGAAGGGCGGGATGGCTTCGCTCCTGGCAGCTCACCTCCTGCCTTGGCTGCTGATGCTTGCCCCTCTGCCAGTTACCCTGAAGAGGTTTGGTTCTTCTTATCTTCAGGAATGGTCCTGAAAAGAAAAAGTAGCATGGAAGGAGTGTGAATTTACAGCGTAAAGCAAATAATTCTGCTGGATGGCAAGAGAGCTCTAGGGATTGAGGGAGGGGGATAGCAGAAAATTACTTGTTGCTATAGCGCAAGGAGGTTTTGTGCAAATTGGCAGAGCCCCACTTGATTGCTTTGTTTAGCCTCAAATTGAGAAGCGTTAAGGAACTGCATGAACCAGGGCCATCTACCACCCACCTCTCCTCAGAGAGAGGGGAGGCAGAGCTGCACCTGGGGAGTCTGGAGCTTTGACAGCAAAGAAACCCAGTTCTGGGAAAAAGCTGCAGCTCTGTCATTTCGGGGAGTGAGTAACAGCCTGCAAGGACGAGGAGGGGGCTGGAAGAGGAACAGGAGGGAGGGGAGCGGGGCGGCAGCCGGGATGTGCTCGGTGCCCGGCACAGCCCATGCCCCAGTGCCAACCCATCGCCACACTGGGACCAGAGACTGGGGGAGCCCGGGTCCCTCCAGCATCCCAGCAGTGTGCACCCTGCCGGGTTTGAGAGGGGCTCAGCCCCTTTTTTGGGGGGGGGAGCAGGATAATTTTATGTATCAACTTGGCTCCACGTTTCATAGCAGGTGCTCCTCTGCACAGAGTGGGACTGGGCTGTGAGTTTTTATTGGTGTGGACTCCAACTCCCAAATGCTATTTACAGGGAAATTGAAGATTGCCTTCAAAATTAACAATAGATGGCTATAAATCTTACTCAGTTACCTAGCAACTAACACAATAAAATCCTAAGGTTAAAAGGAGAAGGGTTATTTGGAGATACCTTGGAGAGCACATAATGGCCATTTGCATTCCTGGGTGGGAGGACAAAAAAAAAATTCCTGGGATATTTACAAATTACTGTATTGATGAAGGAAAAAAGGTGAAATTACTCAGTGTGGTTTTAATCAAAATACCTCAGGACTGACAAATCTAACAAAAAAAGTAGTAGTCAAAGGGCTGTGATAACGAGCACTTGGAAAATGTATGGCGATCTGCAGAAATGATGGAAGGGTTTCGTTAAGTTGCTAAGCCCACTTTGTTACTGTTTCTGACATCTGAAGTGTGTGTACCACAAACTAACAGTGTAATAAATTTTCAAAGTGAATTTGACCGGTATGTGCCTGATGGAATATGCCCTAGAAAAACCTACGCAGTGCAAAAAAAATTTAAAACTGAAGTAACATAGCATGATTCATCCCGGCCTGGGTTCCTGTTATGCACAGCACAGATTGAAATTCCGTATCCCCACCTCAAACTGGGGTTTATGCACAGTCTTTTCTGCCTGCAGTAACTGCAAATCTCGAAGCCAGAGTGAGCTGAAACACTGAGTTTTTTCCCTCCTGAAAGACCCTCATGAGGGCACATTTACCCAGGAAGGAGGAGGCTTGGTGGAAGAACCATGCATTAAAAGAGTTGCTTGGTCCCGAGCACACTCCTTCAGCATCTGTGGCACTTAGAGGCATTTTTTAAGCCCTCCATTTGTTGTTGAAAGGCTTCAGACAATAACTGCCTAATAACAGTCAGACATTTATTACCTGCAGGGTACTAGATGGCGACAGGACTCCTGTGGAGTTGCAATTCACCTGCGCAGGCTGCTGGCAGGAGGAACCGCGAAGGGGGCTGACTTGGTCCATAACAGCCAAAATTCACCCTGACATCGCAGAGGGGAAAAACGTATGGGTCCAGGAGACAAAATGAGAGCTTTTTGCTGCCTTACTCCAGGGTTTTCTGTCGGTGGTACTGCTGCCCCGGTGCTGATGGTCAGGGCTGAACCATAGGAGGCACAGGGGTGTCAGAGCCGCTGGAGAGACGCTAAGAGCTTTCTGCAGGTATTTTGGAGGTGATTTCCTAACACAAGGCGTGGTTTGCAGAATAGAAGAGCTGGGGGCACTTTCCTGGAAAGGCTAGCAAATTTTCCTGGCTCCATACACAAAAGCGTTGTGTCTGCCAGCTAACTCCCATCCAGAAGTGTTGGGACAGAGCTGGAGGCAGAGACTCTTTGGTGGCACAGGTTGCCCTATTTCCCATGCCCTGGTTGCAGGTACTGCTGCGGACCTGCAGCTCCTCTTCCTGGGGGCTAAGAACTGCCCCACTGGGCTTGGACACAAGTGACTTCACTGTTGCTGTTGATCAAGCTGGTGTCCCAAAGGGGATGGAGGTCACCAGGAGAGCAGAGCCCTCACGGCATCTCCTTTCCTCCATGTGCAGTGGTGGGGCACACTACAAGGTGAGACCTGGCAGAGCTGTGAGGTTGGGCACATGCCCTGGGACCGGGTGAGCAGAACTGCTCTGCAGCAACATGGGCTTCTTCTTTCCACCTTCTACTGCCAGAGGCTGAATTTGCCTGGAAGAAGTGCATTTATCTGACCAGGAGGCATAGCACAATGTGCATGTTGGACTAAGATGCTCTGCAGGGCTTGTGACCAGACCTGCTGAGCTGCGAGGGCTAACGCAGCCTGGGCACACAGTGGCCACTGCGGCGCTTGCCCTGCATCCGAGGCTGCTCTCCTGCACGGCTCCCACCTCAGCCCCAGCACCACCTACCCCATCAGTGGGAACCAAAGTGGGGGCTGCATTTTACCTTTCCCTGAGCTCTCTGATTTTAATCATAATTATTTCTGTAATATCAGGTACAACAGGGACTGGGAAAAGAAGAATGTTTCTGTTATTTCCCTCCTCTCAGCCGTCCATAAGTTCAAAAGGGAACAGTGCATGAATGGGGAAAACTGGGTTTTAAACTGGTTTAGTCATGAGAAGGGCTGGAAGAAGAATCATCTCTAGGCAGGTTTGGTTGAAACAGAAATGGGAGGGGAAGATGACGTGCAGAACAATTTAAGTGACAGAAGAAACAATAATTTGTCAGCCAAACTGTCTGACATATATTATCCATGTGTCTCTGTTTCTGAGCCTATTTGACAGCAGTATCTGACACCCCCCACCCCCAAGCTGAGTCTGTCTCCTCTTGAGAGGAAGATCTACACATTTATAAAAACAAAAAAATAAAAACTCCTTTTGGAAGTACCTCTTGTGGTAGGACAGGTAGGGATGGAGCTATGCTGCTGTCCCCTGCCTGCCCAGCCATGCCAGGATGTGTGCATCATCCCCTTCGAACATGGTGAGAACAAGGGAGTGGGAGTTTATTTCCTGAGACATCTTTACCCTTGGCAGCTTTTCTGGGGGAGGAAAGAGAAGTGTTCAGGCCAGTGAGATAATGTCTCCCCTCCCCTTCCCAAACACATCCCAGAGATGATGTTCTGGCCTGGCTGTTTCCTTATGCAGATGCAGCATCTGAGCATCGCTAAAATGTGGATCCAGTCCTCCTGACCAGCCCTTCATTTGTTATGGATGTCTTGGGCCAGAGGGAAACTGCTGTCCCCATGAGATATTTAGATGTCTAGGAGTCACTAGGGACCTGACTCCACCGGGTTCTTTGGTACCTGAATATTTGTATGGTTCTGGCTGTACGTGATTTCCCCAGGCATGCCAGGGCAGAAGGAGCGAGCACGCCTCTTACCTGCATCTTCTGCACTCCCAGGCCAAGCTCTCCTCTTCCCTCACCTTTTGAACACGTGGGTGCAAGTCTTGATGCTCAGAGCTTCCCTGCCTTTCGCCTGTGATTTGAGGAGTCTCCCATCAGTGTCTCCTGTATCTACTGCAATGGGTCTGGGGGATACAAGCCATGTAGGGTAGCAGGCAAGTTTGGTGGCCCCATGGACAGCTTGGGATGGAGGGAGGGGACCACCTTGCCTTGTTTTAAGAAGTGATTTAGGACCTGCCTTTTCATCAGAAGACTGGAGCTATGATTCAGCACAGCCACACCTCCAAGGAATTTACCCTCCAACTTTGACTTACTTTTGCTGTTTTAAACTTATAGCAGATGTCCTCACTATCCCTGTTATTGAGGGCACACAGCATCTCTTGCAACAGCAAAGCAATTAAAAAGGATTTGCAGGTCACCTTTAAAGCATTTCCCACAGCACGTTGAGTCTTGTTATAAGTCCTGTATCCAATAATGCTTTTATTTCAGCAGTTTTAATTGGAGTTTTAAATATTCTGAATCTTATGCAAGACATCCGAAGTGCTGGAGAATTTCAGGCCCTCTCTTGCAGGATGCTCGTCCCCTGAAATCCCGTTGACCTTCAGTAAAGATAACAGTAGCTCAGCACCCTGATACTACTATATCTGATATTAGATACATATAGGTAGGGATGTTTTAATACAAGGTCAAACCCCAGCCTGCAAGCAGTTGCCCACTGTGTGATGAATGGAGAGATCGCTGAGAGTTTCTAACATATTCGTGCATTCATACGAGCTGGAAACTGGGAGGGAAGCTGAGAAGGAAAATGATGAGGAAATTTGGCAGAAGGGAGCAATGATGGAGGGAAGCTGGAGGGTTTGGGAAGTGTAAAAATAGCAACCGCAGGAAAACAGAACAGGGAGGGATGTCAATATTTTCCCACTAACATGAAGACAGACCATGAAAAAGAAAATTTTCTCCATGATAAAATTCCCTTTTTTTTTTTTAAAGAAAGCCCAACATTTGTGGGAGGAAAGAGTGAAAATCTCCCTGAAACTTTTCACCTGAGACTCTTCAAAAGGCAGCCACACAGTTCCCAGCCTCATTTCAGACGATACAAGTGAAAAACTGACAAAAATGAGAACTGATTAAATGAAAAAAAATTATCAAAGCGTTACGGGTTTAACCAGCTGTGAAGCAGAAAGGCAAAGGAACAAAGAGGCAGGGAAAGAAGGGAAGGAGATGACAGGATCCACGAACAACCACAACCACGGGGCGAAGCTGTGAAATGCTAATGGCGAAGCTGCTCCTCACCCACTGGGGACAAGGTTCCAAGGAGCCCTGTGCTCCACAAAGCGTGTTCGCCGCTCCCCCTTCTCCCCGTGTTTCATTTTCCTCTGTCTTGTGCCAGATGTGCTGTTTGATTGCAAAACCCCCAGGGGTACGGGCTGGTTGTTGGCCCTGGGGATCGCTCTGTAGCGCGCTGTGTAAATGATAAGAGCAGGCTGAGGCAGGGGCTGCCCCACGGCTCCTGGCTCCATGGCTCCCAGCCCCACAGCTCCCGGCCCTGCTGGCCCAGGTTTAGCTTTGGGAGGACCGTGAGCTCTGGGGTGTGTGACAAGTGGTCTATGTCCCAGCCCAGCATCTCAGGCTGCAAATATATTTCACACTGCCATGTTTCTCTTGCATCCTGCTAGCGTTTGTAGGCTAAATCTGTTCTCCATGAGGAGGGGAACAGGAGCCCAGCAGGAACCCAGGCAGTTTGCTCCCCACCTTCACCTATGCCAGTAAAAGCCCCCTGTGCCGCACAGGCCACAACACGCTCAGAGCTGTAACGGCAGTGTGTGCCCTTTCAGTGCTGCCGAATCCCGTCTCTGCTCTTTTGGAGCTCAGGCTTTTTTATTAACACTCGTGCTCCGGAGAGTTCAGGCGTGCACCGCGGTGCCGGGCAGAGCTGGCCGAGGGTGGCGGGGCAACAGCCGATGCCGGGAAGGGCGGCCGGGCCCTCCCGGGGCGGTGCCTGCCGGGCCGAGGGGCGGGGGCGGGGGCGCGGCGGAGGGGCGGCCGCCGGGGGGGGGCGGGCCGGGCCGGGGCGGCCGCTGCCGCGCACTCGGGCTGGGCTGCGCTGGGCTCCGCGGAGCGCGGCGCTGCCATGTTCGGCCGCGGCTCCCGCAAGCGGCTCTCCGGCCGGTCGGTGAGTGCCGGGGGGGGTCCCCCTCACCCTCCGCCCCGCTCCAGCCCGCGGCTCCGTCCCGCCGCGCCCCCGCTGCGGTGCGTGTGTCCGCGGGTCCCCGCCACCCCGAGCGCCCTGTTCCCCGGGCGCGTCCCTCCGCGGCCCCGCCGTCTTCCCTCCCCGCCCCTTCTCCCAGCCGAGCGGGTTCCCCCTTCCCCCGGACGTGCGGCCCCCCAGGTGCGGACCCCGGCACCCCCCCGTCCCGTAGTGGGGGCTGGGGCTGACTCCTGCGGTTTGTTACAGCTGACGGCGTCGGGGGAGCCGGAGCGGGGCCAGCCCTGCACCACCTGCGGGGACCAGTGTCCCGGCTTCGCCCTGCACAAGTGGAGGTAAGGCCCGCCGAGACCCCCGCCCTGGCCCCGGCCCCTCTCCCCGGCCCCCCGGGGGCAGCTGGACCCCGGTGGATCCCCTCCGGCTCTCCCTTCGCAGGGTTTGGTGGCTCCCTCCCAGCCCCGTGCACGTCCAGGGCGCGGATGGGGCTTTTTGGGGGAGCACTGGGGGTGGTCAGGAAGCGTTGCCCACCCGGGCTGGTGGCTCTGGAGGCACGGGGGAGTTGTTCAGCCTCGCAAGGTGTGCCTGTGCCGGGCAGGAGCCAGGCCTGGGACTGGGGTAACTGGTGTGCTAACCATCACCTCGCTCCCTGCTGTGTCTGGGGGCTCGTCCTGCTGCCCTGAGTCGGGCTGGGGGCTGGAGCTGCCCTTGCCTGGCGGGGACAGCCTGGGCTGGGGTGGGAAGGGGGGATCGGGGCAAAAGGGGATCTGTGTGGTTTGCACCGAACTGCCACATGAAACTCCTGCCTCCTCCCGTGACCCAGTGATGGGTTTATCCCCTCTTAGTGATGCCACACAGACTTAACTATTAAAATGGGTGTGTGTAAGCATGAACAAGTATTTTTTGCTATTTCTGTTGCGTCTTTCTACAAAATGGACATTGCTGGTGCCTAAGAGGCACAGAGAGCCCTGGCCTCATGCTGGATCAGCCCCTTCTGCCCTCCCCACGTGCTGTCTAGAAATGAGTTCCCGCTCATGGACGGTCTGAGACTTGGTGATACTGAATGTGGGCTGTGGGCTCTGGGAGCTGGTGCACAGACTTAGTAGACCAGGGAGCCCTTGGCAACCTTTTAACCTTATTTTATGGGGTATACCCTTTTCTCCAGCATCTCCAATGCTTGGCGCTCCTCACGGCTTCTGCCGTACTTCTTGGAGCTGCATCTCGGCAGATTAAGGCGTGGGTTCAGAGTGGGGAGGGGGATTGATTCATTTGCATTGGGTTGTATCTTAAGCTTCAGCCTTGCAAAGCATCATTCCTGGTGGCATTTGTTCCGAGGTGTGGTGGGATGGGGTCTGTGGGGGTGGTGGTGGCTGGGGCTCACTGTGGTTCTCCAGCCTGGCCCTCCGCAGGTGCCAGTGGCACATCCAAGTGCACCACGTCCCACCTCAGACCTTCAGAAGGTGAAGGTGTCCCCTCCTCCCAGGCTGCAGGAGCTGCGGTCTCCTGACACCCTCCCCATAATCTGAATCTGCCACGTGTGCGTTAATAGATTTTTAAGGTCACCCCTGAGTTGTCTTCTTTTCAGGGCTTTTAAACGCTTTCCTGAGCTGTCCCAGGTTTCCTTGCAGCTGAAGTCTGGGGTCGCAGGTGGTGTCGCAGTTAGGCGCTTCATGGTGCTTAAAAGTGTTGAGGAGAACTTTCAACTGTAGGATAAGAAGAAAAGAGGTGGTCACCAAAGCTATTTGTCCTCTGCTCCGAGGACTTACGAGGTGCTGTGATTTGAGTTTTGATATGTCAGATGGTGTAGCTGTCTGGCAGCTTTTGAAAAATTAAGTGAATTTTGCTTGAAGGCCAAATGGCCCAGCAGAAGAGGCATTCAGCCACAGGTGAGAGGTGGCGTTGCAGCTCTGTTCGGGTTGTGCCCTCTGCACCGGCACCCGTAGCTGTCCCCTGGCTGCCCTTTTCTGAGGGACCCGGACACGGGCAAGGATTTTTGCTAAAACCACATGGATTGTTCCAGCAGCCTTTTTGGGGGAAGGAAAGGGGTTACCTTCCCCAGGGCAGGAGAAGGATGGGGCTCTGTGGATGTGGGTGGGGGTGAGTGCTGAGCGGACAGGCAATGCCCCTCACCCTAATGAGTTAGACCTTACACCTGGGACTGGACAAGCAGAGAGCCCTCCTGCACATGCATTTGCATTTAATTGCCTTGATATAAGAGTAATTAGGCAATTAAATAAAGGCAACCTATTTGCCAGAACACAATAGGGGGGAGGCACATTCATTTTTTTACTAGCCAGTGGTCTATTAATGCCAGGGACATGTAAGCAGGCAAATTTGTTAATAGTAGTTTTGTAGGGTGAAAATATCCTTGGGAGCCTGTGTCCCCCTGCGCACGGGGGGGTGTAGCCCCCTCCTGCTGGGGATGCTCACTGACACCTTAATGTGCAGAGCGAGGTTGGAAGAAAACAAGGGTTTGCAAGGAAATCCACAGATTAGGGATACAAACATGGATCAATTAACCGCTAGAGATTTGTAAGCCTTTTTATAATCCTTTAATGGCAGAGTTTTGCTGATAAATGTAAATGGGACTTTCTTGCTTTGGAGATGGGAACTGGAGATATGCTTTAGGGAGAAGGAAAAGAATTTATAAGCTTGCAGGCACTGAAACCATTGCTGATACAGGCATTGCCGTATATGTAATTATGCAGGACTGCATTTTCTGGTTACCTGTGATTTTAGGTGTGATCTGTGCAGCTACTCCATCAAGCAGGCAAATTGCTTTGTTAGAAGCCAAAGATTTCTGTGCTCCTACGTTCCCTTAAAAGCCACTTTTCTCAGATGGGGAGATGGCTTTGAGTGTTGGTTGAATTTATCATTCCTGGAAGCACATGCATACTTCCTGAGCCAGGGAAACCACTCAAAAATAAATTGTATTCTGCAGAACTGTTTTCTTTTTAGAGTAAAACCAGTCTCTGTAGTGTAGGTGATGTGCAAAAAGAAGATGAAAGAGGATTGCTAAGTATTTTAAAAAAAAATGTCCCCGGTTTTAGAGTTTGTTTTTGAATATTCTTAATTTTGCTCTGAAATTATAATCTCAAATTCAAGGTAGTGGGTGAATTACCCTGTTAAAGTGTCGGCATATTTTGGTGGAAGGAATTGAGAACACCCCCTATTACAGAGCCTGCTGCCTGCGTCTTACCCCCTCGAAGCTCTTGGACCTCCTTGCGGTGCCACAGACCTCTGCCTCTTGTTGTAGGGCAGAAATTCAATTTTCAGTTTTAAATCATTTAGCCCCAAAGAGGAGAAAGTAAGTGGCTTGTCTGAAGGGGCTGAAGATTGAATTCCATCATCCTTGGGCGTGAAGTCTGTGAGGACGTGGCTATCAAGCTATAACCGGTATAACCCCCAATTTCTCATGGCCCGAACAGCAAAATAACTCCTTCCTCTAATCGCATCGCTTTCTTTTATGGTGGGTTGTCAGTAAAGCGCGTAAGGACTGAAAAGTTCATCTGTGTGGGCTGCGGTCTGGAGGCTGGAAATTGGGTGTACATAACAAAATCCTCATTAATACAGGTCGATACTTGAGAGGTGGCTTTGTGTGGAAAAAGTGAAATCAAATTCAATAAAAATCTCCCAACTCCTGAGGAGCCCGGTTGCTGTTCCCTAATCAGATCTGCATTACATTAAAGTGTGTGCCATTCAGCTTGTTAACAAGCTTTGGCATTAAATAAAGCTGTCAGTGGAGTTTGGTGAATGAATAGCCATTAGGAGTGTCTTTTGCATAATGTCTTGCAGAGAAAAGCCTTCGAGGGAGGTGGTCCGGGAGGAGGGAAGGGAAGGGAATTTATAACCTAGTCCTGGTGCAATTAGTGTGAATATGCAAACCTTAAAGGTGACAAATGGTTGGCAGCCCCAGGAAGGGAGCGAGTGGCTTTTGCTGCTGTTAAGCCTACTGTGAAGAACTGATTTCGGATTTAACTCTGGGCGAAGTAAAATTACAGCCTTAGTACTGTATTTAAAATAGCGGATCCTTCATGTTGGGAGATTGGCATGTGTTTAGCACACAGAGGCATGATTTGTTTGCTCCTTGAGAAAGCCTTGCAAAAAAACGATACTCTTGCAACTCAACAGACCTTGCTGTTCCCTGCTTCTCTGCCTTCTCCTCCAAACCCACCAGCTAAACCATAGATTCAGGACACCTAAATCTAAGGACCGCGTTTGAGTTCTGGTTTTAGGAGGGGGGATGTACCACCAGGCTTGCAAAGCCTGCCGAGGCAGTGGCGTGCGGCTGATTTCAGAGGGAAGGCATTCAGATGCTGTGACAGATAAGATAATTTTAAAAATAGTGTATGAAAACCTTTGGAGAGGTCTTTGTTGCCATAGTTATTCTTCTCTCGTTTGCAGAAGCATTTAAATAACAGTAATAAACATGACATAAAGACAAAGACTGGGTTTTTTGTTTTAGTGTGAGTTTGTGTTTTACATCTTTTCCTGGAGTCTCTTTTTCCTTGCATATGCTGTGTAATCTGTGTCCCTCAAAGTCATGTTTTGGTGGGGAAGAGATCTGCTTCTCTTCATGCATCCCTGTCGCATATCACGGTCTTAATATCAGCAGTGTGTGTTTGCACAGCGCGTGATGCCTGGCCATTACCTTCCAGGACAACTGTTTCTGTAACTGTTAACTTAATGTCCAATATTTCATATTAACAAGTGAAGTTTTGGTGCATACAATTCTTTCGAGCGTTTATTTGTTTCCATAACTCAGCATCTCACCATAATGTACCATGGCCAGTCCACAGAAGTCTGATCACATCTGGTCTCATGGATCTGGGAGCATCTGCAAGGACAAACTTTCCAGCTTTCCAGGAGAGACCACCTGGAGACCCCAGATGATACAGGATCAGCTCAAAGGGCTGCAGTTGACCACTGGATCACAAAAAACATATGGATAAGGCTGAGTCTGGAGAAGAGGAGGCTGAGGGGAGACTTTATCGCCCTCTACAACTGCCTGACAGGAGGGGGCAGCGAGCGGGGGGTCGGTCTCTTCTCCCTGGTAATGGACGATAGGACAAGGGGGAATGGTCTGAAGTTGCACCAGGGCAAGTTTAGGTTGGACATGAGGAAAAATTTCTTCACAGAAGGGGTTGTCAGGCTCTGGAATGGGCTGCCCAGGGAAGTGGTCGAGTCCCCATCCCCGGAGGTATTTAAAAGAAGGACAGATGAGGTGCTTAGGGACATGGCTTAGTGGTGGGATGGCAGGGTTAGGTTAATGGTTGGACTTGATGATCTTCAAGGTCTTTTCCAACCTAAACGATTCTATGATTCTATGACAAGGAAAAAGACATGTGTGTTGTGAGATGGTGCCCTGGTAAATGAGGTGGTTGACCAGAAGCCCAGAGGTATCTGGCGTTGCTGGGTGATGGTGGACAGGTCGCTTTGCCGCTCCCGTCTCTGCCTTGTTGACTGTAGGCAGGCAGTTGCTACTGGCAGTGCGTGTTTATTTTCTTTGTGCGTTTGTCCAGTTCCCAGTGCTCTGGACGCTCTCTGCTCGTGCATGGTGAGCAGCGGACGGGACCGTCCGTGCAATGAGAAACTCTCTGTGTGTTTGCAGCCTCAACCCGCGTTCGCCTGGCGCTGGCCCTGCCCGCAGGAGGGACGTCCCAGCAAGGCACACGTTCGCATCCCGGGGCATGCTTGGGTCCCCAGTTTGATGCCTAGTGCCTCATCCAGAGAGCAGAAACCATAATATTTGTAACGCAGCACGTGAACGAATAACACCGAATTCTGAAGCATTTGTTTCTACTTTCAAAAAAAAAAAAAGTACAGATTATTGCTTCCATATGTTTTCAGCATTTTTTGTAGGTTATGTATCTTTCACACACACGCTCCCAGCTTTTCCCTTTCATGAATAACATGCTTTGTGCCTCTCTCTCCTTTAGGATTCAGATATTCCACACTTCCTTGCATGTTTCTTTGGAAGGCTTTGGAGATGTGAGAATAGCAGTACCTTATCTTGAATGAGCTTATGCTCACATCGCTGCCGTGGCAAACTGCGCTGGGCCCAGTGGGTTTTAGCAAGTTTTTCGTTTTGCACCCAGGTACCTGCTGCAATAGGCAAAACTCAGCTGGTGCGGTCCATCCCTGTGCTCCGGAGGTGAGTCCCTGAGGGACCGCAGAGGGGACAAATGCCTGCTGTCCCCAGGGGGCCTGTGCCTGTCCCCAGGGGTGGTGAGTGGGAGTCGCCTGTCTCCCAAGGATGCTGTTGTCCTGGTGGAGGGGATGCAAACAAATCAAAGGTGGCGTTTGTTTTCTGGTTTGAAAGCCTTTCACAAATGGATTGGTATCATCAGCTTGGTTTTAGGTTTGGGTTTTTTTTTGGTATAAGCAGTTCATAAAGGAGAAGTCATTCCCTGCCAGGTTACTCATTGACAAAGCTGGTGTCCTTCAGCCTCTGTGTGTGCCCAGGGTGATTTGGGATGGGTGGCTGCTGTGCGCGCTGAAGCTCAGCTCAGGAAGATGCCGGAGCATGCACTTTGCTTGGCGTAAGTGGCTTCAGCTGTCCTGTTTGCTTACACCTGCGGGATTAAGCACTTGTGTAAGTGTTTGAAAAAACAGGGTTTTCCAGTGATTTTTCAACTCCTCCGTGGCAGGAGGGAAAGAGCAGGGTAACCAGTGATGGCTCATGCTGCTGCTACTGTTCCCACAGCCTCTCTGCCGAGGGGGGCCGGGCCATCAGGGTGGGAGTTCAGGTGGGTTTGAGAGAAGGGATCCCCATGGGGTTTTTCAACCTTGTCCTGCCCTGGGACAATCCATCTTTATAAAAAGTGTCAAGCATGTAGTTGCATTTAAGGGACTCCCAACCAATTTTTTTGGCCTGTCCCTTCCACGTCTTCATGCCCTGCTGCTGAAACAGCACTTAAACCAGCCGAGACTGATAAGGTATCCTGTTTGTGTTGGCTGGGAGACACGATATCCACTTTAACAGAGCATTACAATATTGGAGGCAGTGTTGTCCCTGGCAAAACGCCTAAAATAAATTCTTTAATTTTTTGTATGCGATGTACAAAAGAGCAGGTGAGGTATTTGTATCCGGGCAAGCCTGGGGAGCCTGTTTGAAATCCTTTACAAGCCACTCAGGATTGTATTGCGAGAACTCAAAGGAGTTTGAGACACTTCTTGATTGAATTTCAGCTGAACACAGAGCCCCAGTCTGCAGCTGCTGTAACTGGAGTTGCTCTGCTGCCGGGCTCTACCCCGCTCCATCGCAACAGAGCTGCTGGCAAAAGCCAAAAGAGCAGAATTTCTCCTAGAGAGAGCATGGGTACGTTTTCTGTCTGTTTTAAAGCAGCTTCGTGCAATTCTAGTTTTATGAATGGGGTGAAAAAACACTAACAAGCTGTTGGGGTTTTGTGGCTGGTTTGGGGGGGGTTATTCTGCTTCTGGAGTGATTGTGAATGACACCGATGATAGAGGGGGCAGAGCGGACAAATGCTGAATTCTGACTTTACCTGATATTTTACTCCTAGACTAAACAAATCTTTTTAAAAGTTGGTGGAGTTTTTTTTGCACTAAGTTTTTGGCAAAATGACTACAGCTGCTTCTTGGTATGCAGAGAGTGAAGTGTTACCTGCCTGGTGTGAGCGCGTAGGGTTTGCCATCCCAAAGGCAGAACGCCGGCCGTGAGCGCTTCTCCAGCTCCTCGGCCGCGGGGCCGTGCTGCCGTGTGCTGGCAAAACACAGCTCCCTCACAGAGCCTTTTGGGGTGGAATTGCCCGAGACAGACCCACAAAACTTGGAAGCAGGATGGATTAGCTTGCAGTGGAGATCTCCTTCAAGCAAACTGTTGTTGGTGCTGGAGGCTGCGGTTATGGATTTGGGTGCTGCATAGGGTGTGATTTAGTGGGACTGGGTGCTACTGGATGCAGAAGGTCCTGTGCTCCCCGTGAATCCCCCTGAGCCCGGGGTAGTGGGTTAAATTGGTCATTGAAGCCTGTGCTGAGCTGGTGCAAGAAGAGGGGGAGAGGGAGGGGAATAAGGATGGCATGCATGGAAAGCCAGGCTGTCATCCCTTCCCTTGGCATCCCCATCCGCTTATTGGGTTTTGCTGCTCTGCCACAGCCCTCTCAGTCCTCCTTGCTGGCCCTCAGGAGCGTGCCCAGTCCATTTTCCCTGCAGGATGCGTCCCACCGACCCCCTGGCGGTGCCGCCTGCGCTGTGTGTTTGGTGGGGAGGGAAAATTCCTACTCCTGTAATAGAGGGTTTGCAACAGACCTTTGTCACGAGCACGGTGCGGCGTGAAAGAAAAAGCTCCCTGACACCAATTTGGAAGGAAAGCTCAATTGGGTGGATAAAGGCTGGTCCCCAAGATCCTCAGCTGGAGGGGGCCGGGGTGCAGCTATTGGGCTGACGCCCACCGAGCGCTGCCCTCCTCTTCGCAGCTCTCCGCTGTAGAGGGCTGTTCAGTGCTTTCAGGAGTTTTTCTTGGGTTTTGTTCCCTTTCTGTTTGCCTTTTAAAAAGTCAATCTGCAGTCCTTTATTTTTTTTTTTTTCCAAAGACATTCTTCCTCCCCACCCAGTAATCCATCCTTATTACACCAGTGAGTCACTCTTCAAATAATCAATTGCATTTTCATTGTCTGGCTTGTAAGTCTATCACTGAGCTTAAGGACGGACGATAGTATCAGCTGAGACCTTTCGCAGATGGTTTTGCAATTCGTGATGCTCATTTGGATATTTGCCTTTTTCTCCGATGAATAATCTCCCAGCCGTGGCAGGGGAAAGCCAGACTCGGGACTCTTCCCCGCACGCGCAGCATCTCTGAGGTCGCTATTTAATGTCGGAGGAATTTGTAACATTCACAGAATTGTCTGATGCGAGGAAAACTAATTTCGGGGTAAGCCTCGCAAGCATGGCTGTAAAGAGCCTTTTTTCTCATGGGCTCCTCATGGGCTCCAGGCGTGCGTCAGTGCAGCCCCGAGGCAGCCGATGGGCAGAGCCTTTCTCAGGTTCACCGATGCTAGCACCAAGAGGCATATATAAAATTTGGGATGCTCCTTTCTGCTGCTGGAGAGGCCATTTTCCCCCAGTGTGTGGGTCTTGGCTCTCGCAGGGCCCTGATTCCAGAGCTTAACACTTCAGGAGCTAAGTATTACAATTATTATTCTTACCGCGGAGGGAGGCACTTTGTACTCAGCCATCGCAGCAAAATATTTCATCCCCTATCGGTTGCCCTCGTGCAGAGGCTGCCACCGCGGTGATAAAAGACATAATGGCTGCTCTCACTGATAAGGGGAGTGTATAAATATAATTATTGAAATCCCTACACAGAGCCCGTGGATGGATGGAGGAAAGTCCCTCTCCCTGCGAGGGGTTTCTCTTGCTCCGGAGCCCGTCGGGGAGAGCAGGAGCACTCGCTCCAGCGCGCTCCCCGCTGGCTGCAGCTCCTGGCAGCCGAAATGGGAGCTGCTTGGCCACAGCTGTGAGCAATTAGTAAAAGATGTCTTTTTTCCCCCTCTCCCTCCTTTCCCCCACTCCGCTTTCTTTCCTCCTCCTCTTCTCCTTGAAACCAAGCCACGGGCCCTGGGGGAGCCAGGAAGAAAGCCCCGAGCAGCTTCGGTGTGCGATGCTCTTGGGCCAGCTCAGAGGCAGCCGGTGCTCCTTGATGCGGTCGCAACCCGGTAGCGGGGCGCAGGTCTAAGGATCCAACCCAACCTTGTGGGAAGTGTGCTGCAGCCGAGGAGCCAGATATTATTTAGATCAAGCCAACAAAAAAAATATTTCCATGGCAGCAGTAACCATAGGAAACCTCCCCAGCGTGTCTTGGGTGGTTCCTGTTTCCTTGCCTTCAGCTGTTTGCTTTGCAAGAGGAGCAGGGGTTGCTAGCGCTCGTGCCCGAGGTGCCACCAGGAGCGGCCGGTGAGCCCAGCTGTCCCCTCCACTGCCTGTCTCCAGGGGCTTGGCAGCCATGCTCCAGGATGCATCGCTGCTCCTGGTTTTCTCTCGTACTCTAGTTGGTAAAAAGATGCTTTCGGAGGCTTCTTTAGACGCCGTAAAGTCTCAAAGCCACCTGTTTTACCTTGTGTCCGCTCACAAATGCGTGTTTGATCCTTAAATACCCAATGCATGAAAGTGAATTGGCTCCCAGGGTCCAATTCTTCTTCCTTTCTATAGCGTCTTAGAAAGATGCTTTTATATTCCCTCTGGCTCAGCTAGTGATGCTTGGCCTTCAACCAAGATGGGGAATCTAGGACAAGAATCCCTGAGAATAGCGAGATGAAAAGTTATAAAGAATACCGATGTTTTGTTGGGGAAAAAAAATGCTGGTAAAAGATTTAAAAAAATAAACTGGAATATTTTTGATCCGCTTCCTGTGGACACATTAACAGGAGGGTGTAAGAGGAAGCTTGTTTTTCTGGGTACTGCCTCCTCTAGGAAATCCAAGCTGTAAAGCGAATACAAATGCTGCAACTGGAGAGGTTTTGCAGTGAGTCACTGGAAGGGATGGGGAACCAGTTGTGCCGGTGTGGCTGTGCCAGTCGGCAACCGGCTCATCAGCCGACCGGACGGGGTGGCTGCCTGGGAGCACCTGGGGGCCTGGGCATCACTGGGACTGCACCCATGGGTGCTCCCACCCTACTAACCCCTCCCGCCCTCTGAGGGCAGTGTGGAGCTTTGCCCACGTAGCTTTGCGGAGCAGATGGGCCCCACTTGCAGAGCAGAGGTGTTGCAGAGAGACAGGTTGAAAAAAGACGTCAGCTTCTTGCAGGAGTGTGAAGCCAAGGGGGAAAAAAAATGCACGGTGATGCCAATAACTGGGATTTTGATGTTTGCATACCCCCCAGCGCTGCTCTGTCCTCCCCAAGCTGTCGGGTCGTCATGGCAGGGTTTGCTCCGTGGGGGAAGACCTGGTCAGTCTGGAACCCATCTGCCTTGGGTGGAGGTGGACCCCTTTGCAAAGATGCTTCTGGGCCTGCTGTCTCGAAACCTGCCCTGACTCTTTGCAGATGATTTAATCCCTGTTTTTGCAAACCCCACAACTCTACAGAAGTCAGGCTTTTCCTTAAGATCGTGCAACGTTTGAAGAAGTGGCAGTGGGGCAGGGACAAGGCTGGTTCCCATTTGTCTGGTAGGCAAGAAAAGAAAGGCAAGGCTCATCTTGGAGCTGTGCCTATGCCGTATTAAACCTGTGTTCAGTGCCATAAAGGCCACGTGCTGGAAATGCAGCCCCTTTAAATGTCAGATTTGAGGAGAGCTAGGATGTGAGAAGACAATAAAAGTTAATATTCTTAAGTCAGGTTTGTGCAGCGTAGCTCGGATTTTTAATATCAAGTGCATAGTTTATTACAAGATGTAGAGCTTTCAAATACATATATTTGAATATGGTTTAATATTATCTTTCCTTCCAGTAGCAGGAACAATGCTGCTTTACAAAAGAAAAATGATTTCGTGTTGCCATGTGATAGTTTCAGCTTGTACCTCTAATAGATGTGCCATCTGCTGAAGTGTGAAGGCTATCTGATAAATGCCTGAGTAATAAAGCTATATTGTTTGTTCTGATTTTCTTTTGCTATTTTCAAATGTATAAATAAAACATTTTCACACTATACCCCGTATAGTTCCAGCCCAGACTATTTACTTTCTCTGCTGATGGAACCTATAGGAGACCTCAGTCTTTCAGCCTGGCAGGGGAAATCTTGTGGCGTTAGTGTTGCATGTTGCGCTCAAAATGATCAAATGCAATTTTAATAAATACTTTGTCCAAAGTAAAGTTATAAGTATTTAAAAAAATAATACATTTTTTTAAACAAAGAAGCATTTGTCTCCATGTACAGCAGAGGGCACTCGGAATCACTGCGCTGGGAGGCTGCTGCTCAGGGCTGCCTGAAGGGAAAAAAAAATCCCTGTGCTTAAATTATATTTTGCAGAAATGAAATACTCTGTGTGTGTTTGCTTATATATGTGTGTGAGTGTGTATATAAAAAGGCACAGGGTGGCATATATATAAAAATAATCCTAGCACATAATATAAAACTTAAATGTTTGTAGTGGTTGATGAAGTTGGATGAAGCACATTTTGTGTTGATTAATGCTCAGCCTGGTGTTACGCTAAGCTTCGGAGGGGATTGAAGCATGCTGAGAGGGGAAAACAAAGAGGCCCCGGCTAGCGAAGGGGTGCGATCTCCATCTTCCTTGCAAAGACGCAGAGTCTGGAGACATCTTATGACGTTGGGAACTACCCCAAGTCAAGGAAAGGTCTTGAAAGACGGATAATATTGGGGTATGTGGAATTATGAGTCCTTCCTTCTAGAAAAGCAGCAGCACATCTGGGGGCTGGGAGGCTTTGTGCTGGAGTTCGCAGTGCCATGGGCTCATTCCCGGCAGCTCTAAAGCTGGCGGATTTGCAGGGTTCTTGCAAAAGTCCTTGAGGTGATTCTTATCCCCTCCTTAGAAGTTATCAGCTGTT
This sequence comes from Gorsachius magnificus, assembly GCA_034008185.1. NCBI lineage: Eukaryota > Metazoa > Chordata > Aves > Pelecaniformes > Ardeidae > Gorsachius > Gorsachius magnificus. Next base: position 8,230,977 of record CM067090.1, read on the forward strand.
TAAGGAAGCTTAAAATATTGAGTCTGGTGGATGGAGCAGGAAGCAGCCCTGGCCCCAGGGGCGAGGCAGCAGGGCTGACCGCTGGCTGGAGCATCTTTATTTGGAAGATGAAGTGCCTGCTTGCTACTGAGGGACCCCAACCTGTGGGCATGGAGATGTGTCCAGAGCCAGTCTTGGAGACTGGGGCCTCACCTTGTGCAGGTTTTTCCAACAGCAATGGCCTTTTTTCTTTTTTTTTTTTTTTTTTTTTCTCCTGTAGCTATTTGCACAGACTCTACCAAGACATGTTTCTCGCTGAACTCTTAGCGCACCTTGTGTTTCTTTTAAGAGGGAATAAAAAACTCCAACGCCAAGTCTGTGCTCAGCTTTTGGCTTTGCTGGATTTTGTGCTGTGCTTTGGGCGATGTGTTCCCTGGTGAAAACATAAGATGCCATGCTGAATTTTCAGATTTTCGCCATTAATTGGAGAGGAATTCAGATTTCCTCTGTCTCCCCTAGTGAGCTGCTTGGATTGGGCTTAATCTAAATCTCTCAAAGCAATGATCCTGCAAGAGGCTGGAAATGTCAATTGACATCGTTGTATAGAATATGGGGCTGGTAACACGAGTGAGAGGGCACGTGGTTCAAGATAACCAGTTTATGCAAAATGGGTGGATTTTGCTACTGAGAATCTGTGGACTGTAATGATCAGAGAAATATGGAAATGTTGGCGGGGCTTTATAATAATGGGCGCTAATTAAGGTGAAGTGGATTTGGGTGGTAGGAAGTAATCCAAGATTACAATAGTAAGGTTTTTTTAAAGTAGCCCCGGCTATTTGGGAGGGCAGCGGAGCTCCTTGTTACAGGGCTTAAAACAGCCTCTCCACGGGATTGCGGCGTGCAGCGTTCACCCCTGCCTGGTTATTTCACAAGAACTTAGTACAGCTAAGACATGAAATACATGAATAATTTCAAGGGTACAAGCTGGCCTGCATGCCGTAAAGCACCTTCTCACTAGGATAAAAATGCTGTTATATTGATGTGCCTGGATAATTGCTTTTCTGGAGGTCTCAATGGAGCTGACTCTGGGAAGGGACGTTTTGTCCCGTTACGGCAATTCCTGCGTTGCACGTTTTGGAGTTGTGAGCACAGCCCAGCGGAGCTGCCACCAGTTAGATGGTCCTGCCTGGGCTGGTGGGCTGGGAGGTACTGGGAGAATGCTACTGGGAATGAACTCTTGCAGCTCTGGGATTGGGACCAAGAGCCACAGCCTGGACTGCAGGACCCCGGTTCTGCCCCACTGGCTCCAGGTTTTTGGGCAGGAGCAGATGTGCAGAGCCAGGCACGTTTCTGCTCGTGCTGCTTGGCTTTTCCTCTCTTGTAAGGCTTCCTCGGTCTTTTTTTTCAGCACTGACCGTGCAGCAAAGCACTGGACTTAGCACACGGAGTGCTTCAGGCACCTGGCTCCTTGGGAAATGGTGGTTATGAAATGTTTTGCAGGAGCTTGTCGTTGTTAAAGGCGATTTGGCAATGCGTAGCTCGAAAGGCTGCGCTCGTGGGCAGCCCAGCCTTGTGCTGGAGACCAGCGAGCCTTAGGACTCACCTTAGCCAATGTCAATAGAAATGAAACTACTTAAATACACAGTTAAAATATGTTGTTATGTTAGCATGTGGACCTCCATGCAAGATGGCTCTTTAACTGTAGCCATTAAAGGACCCCCATGGAAGAGGTAGAGGAGGCTGGTAAAAAAAAATTTCCAGTCTTAACCTCTTGTTTGCTGCCAAGTGGATTTTGGGCTGAGGTGAAAGGTACCTGGTTTGGGGGTATTTCTATCCTAAATCTTGTAGACAGTAAGAAGAAATGGGTTAGAAAGGTGCTGCGTCCTTCCTTTCAGGTGATGAAATCCATCTGCCCCATTGGCTGGCTTTTCCCTTCCATGCTTTCACGCGGGGTGCCCGAGCCACAGTAGCAGAGGAGTTGTTCCCCATGGCTAGCCCATCACCGTGGTTCAGATTGGCCGTCTTCCTGGGCTTTTTCCAGACTATCTGGGAACTTGAGTAGTTCATAAAAGGAGCAAGTAGCCAAATGGACCATTAAAAGGAGCTTGTGGAAAAGCCCAATATATTTTATGAAGAAAGAAATGGATCCTCTAACGTGAGGGTTGTGTCTTGTAAAATTTTGCAGGGCTGCAGAGCTGGCTTTCTGCTCCAGCCGCTCTCTTTGAGTGCACACAGTAACTGTCTAAGCTTTCTTTTTGGCCTGAGCTCTTCCGAATTTGGGGTGAAATCCTGGCCATGGGGAAGTCACTGGGAGACATGCCACGAATTTCCCAGGGACCTGGAAAGTGATCTTCAGTGCGAGACCCGTGATGACAGCCTTCGAATAAAAACCGCCTGGCCTTTGAGGGGCATTTTAGGCAAGGTGAAATGCAGCTTTACATCTTCTTAATGCTCTTCGACAGGAACAACTGCAGCTAGAAGGCCAAAATTTGGCTTGACCGTGGTTGTCGCTGGGAAATGCCTTTGTGCGATCCAGGAAAAGTTAAGCCGTTTGGATTTGAGCGGTGGGATGAGTTTGCAGCAGCGGGACGGTGCACGCACACGCGGCGTTTCTAACCATTCTAACCAGTGAAATGTCAGCCCGGCACAGAGGGCGAGCGCATGGCTGAGCAATGATTTACATCCCCCCTAAGCTGTTGAACGGGCTCGAGGTGGGCGGTGGCGCAGGAAGCTGGGGTGCCCTGCCGGCGTGGGTGGCTTACATGCACCCTCCATAGCTGCGGAGATCCCATCCCGTGCTGCCTCGAAGCCTGTTAGGATGGGAAGGCAGCAAACGAGGCAGAGCATCCCTGGAGGCTGAACCCCTTCCTACCGTCGAAGGGTCAGGCAGGGGGTTGCAGGAAAGCAGAAAACAGGGATCTTACTACCGATTCAATACTTTATATGCCAGTGCCCAGGAGGTCTTTGACCTTGATGCTCCCCGACCTGTGAGGTTTTTAACTTAAATCTTTTTTTTTTTCTTGTATTCTCCTTGTGCAGTTTGAATTTATTCCATGGACTGCAGAGATGTGGTGGTGTTCAAGCTAGGCTTGAATTTCTTAGCTGATAAAAATTTGATATCATTCTTCTATCTTGGCCCCAAAGGGCAAAGCTGCAGAGCTCAGGTAATCTTATGAGATCCATGTCTTTTTCATCTGACAGCTCCTGAGATCAGTTTCTGCTGCACCAGGACTTTAAAACGGGGCAAAATCGCGATTTCCAACGTGCAGTTAAAATTTGGCTTCAAATCCAATTTCTCAGCTCCTAAATGCTGAACAGAGACAAATTTCGGACTGTGTCCTCTCTGTGAAATGACGATGAGTGCCGGTGTGTGGCCCTACACTGTGCCAGGGCTGGGGTGACCCTGACTGCAACCAACTCTAAGAGAAGGGTCCAGATTTTTAAGGAAAGGGCATTACATTTCCCGGTCACGGGAAGTCTTTGCGGTCGGGGGTGGGGGGTGACCTTTGGAGATGGCTTGGTCATTCCCAGCTCTGGGGAGCTGGCTGTGCCGAGCTCTCCTCCTCGCTGGGGATGCTCAGCTCCCCGTTGGCTTCACAGGAGCACGACGGTGTCTTCTCTCGTGGATAGTGATGCTCAAAAAAATAGGCTGCAGGGCTGGATGAAGCACTGTGCCGACCGCCATGGTTTTGGCTACCGGGCCCCTTCCTGCAAGCTTTCTCCAAGGCGGAGGTTGGGTTTTACTGCCTGAGTTTGGCTGCCGCTCTCGCTTTCCCCACAGCCACCTTTTGAGAGGATCGATAGTTGGTTTTGGCAGGAGCTGTTTTATTTCTTGCTTGCGAACGTAGTGGTCTCGGCTGTCTGCGGGTCTGCGTGAGGCTCGGTATTAGAGCTGCTTTGATGTCTGCACTGATACATCTTAAGGCAGCTCAGGATGATTTTTATGCAGTAGCCCCGAGGTGCTTGCACAGAAAAAGGTGCTTTAGAAATGTAAATTTTTTCTTAGGACAGATTTTTCTCTGCTGCTCTCTCTCAATTCAGGACGAGGCGGTAAAAATGTAGCATTTAATTAAAGTTTGTAAAGGTTTGGAAATGAATTGCTATAAACATAAAAGACATAATCAAATGCCTACCTAATCCCCACTTTAAGGGCACATTAAATGCAGAAAGAATATAATGTGTCGGAGACTAGGATTGAAAAGCGATGAGGATTTGGGAGCAGATCTTATATAGCTGGAGATTCTAAATTATTTTATTTCGGGCTTAGGGATTTAAATATCTACATATTCCAGATAAACATGGAGCAGCCCAATTCTCAGTCGACGCAGCCAGCATCATTCTACCGAGACATTTAGCAAATCCGTACAGCACGGCCTTGTGATGTGCGTTACAGCCCTGTGTCTTGTCCTGATGGTGGATGGGATGGGAATCAGCCCTCGGTTTATCACCGAGTCGAGGACTTCTACTTTTCCAAAGTTGATAGCTATTTAGACAAAAGTGCCTGAGACTTTTCCGTTATTGGAACAGAACAAGATGAAGAAGAGGATGTGGCATTGCGCAATGTCAGCCCGGGAGATGGGCTTCCCTGGCTGCGGAGCTGCCTTCTGCCATCTCCAGCTTCAATTTAAAAAAAAAAAAAAAATTCAAATAAATAAAACAGTAAATAAAATTAAATAAAATTGAAACAATTTTTTATCCTGAAAAACTCAGATGGCAGGAACCAAATGCTGTTATCTCTCTGGGTCTCAAGAGAAATAAAATCTGGGTGCCTTGCAGCTGCCTGACTCCATCACCATCTCCCCACCATCCCCCCCATATCCCCCGGAGCCAGGCATCCCGAAGAGCTGATTTTCCCCATCAAACCACTGAGCCCTCCCGCTATGCTCCAGCAGCACGTTATCAGCAGGACCATGCCATGGTTTTGTTGTGCAGTTAGTGATATTTGTCTTTGCTCGGTTTTGGGTAGAAACCAGACTGTGTTCTGTGGTCTGGCTGTGATTCCCGTTGTTTAAGGCATTGTGATTCAAATGGAAATTGGGAATATTTCTCTTGGTGGAAAAAGAGCAGCAAGGTGTCACCAAAAACCCCAGCAAGACCTGCGTGTCTCGGAGCTTTGCTGGGATGGTGGCAGCAGTGGTTTGCTTTCTTTGGGACCAAGGCCTGGAGAGATAGGGAAGGGCTGTGGGGAGAGGGCTCGCACAGGCACTGGTGGTGGTGGTGACAACACTTGGAGGAGCAGAGGTGGTGGTAGGGGATTGCCCTTACTGGTAGCATCAGGGAAAGGGCAATGTGAATGAGCAAAGGATTAACTCATCCTCTAAAAGGTGAGGGGAGGAAAAGAGCCTGGGCAGAAGGGAAGGGGATGAAATACCTGGTGACAGAACCGAAAGGTGTCCAGTTAAGGGTAAAATTAGTCCCATGTCTTATGCTGCAGGGCCCCATGGAAACGGGGAGGGCTTGCTTTTTCTGTTGAATTGGGCTCTATGCCAGGTGAAAGAAAACATTTTCCCAACACCAAATGGAAAAATGCAAGGCAGACGTCTTAAATGAACTGTTAAAGGAATAGAGCTGTGAAAAGAGAATGTTTGCTGAGTGCTGGGGTTATGCATTTAACAGATTTTTTGACTATATGCGACCTTTGGAGTTTGTAGACGGCGAAATCTGCTGCAGAAACTCAAGTAAAGGCTGAAGGCAAATGTCGGGGTATCATCGCTGTTCCTGGGCTGGGCTTTGCTCAGGACGAATGGACAGTGTCTCTCTGTCCTCCCCAAAAATCTTCCTGCATTTTTCCTTTCCCCCCTAGCCCTCTCCCCTCTCTTTCTACAGATCATTGGCAGCTCTGCTCGTGCTTTAAAATAACCCAGGCTAAAAAGTGCGATTTGCGTTTCAGTGATTTTTTGATTACACCCACGTCCTATATTTATTGCCGTTTAAATCGTCTGTGTTAGCTTGAGATGTGTTTCTTTGGAGCAAGGAGAGAAAAAACTTGACTCTGTTGCTAACTGTTGCTAAGGGAAAGAAGATATTTATTCATCAGGGCACTTCTTCAGTACTGCGAGGCTGGTAGCCATGGAGGAGGAGTGTAAGGAAAAGAAACGGTTATGTATTTAAGCCCTTTCTGTTATTGTTGTTGGACTCTTGCCATATCTACTGATGGTCAGCAGATGTCTTTTCTTCCCCTCCCAGCGTTGTGCATCTTGGATTAGAGGTGCAGCTCGGGTTATGGTGCGGGGCAGCTGCTCCCCCAAGCCTGGTGTGAAACCCAGGGGGGTCCCTGGAGGGATCTGCGGGGCTTTGGTGGATCCCCGGTCCCATGGGTGTTATGAGGCTCCCGTGTTTTGTAGCTATTTCCCCTGAACCTCTCCAAAGAGCATTTCTAGTCCTTGGCTTCAGTATGTCCTTTTGAAAAATCCCCATCAAATCAAAGACACCGAGAGCCAAAAATGATGCACATCGCTGCGTTCCTTCCCCCAGCTACTGCTGCCGGGGGACGTGCGGCAATGCCATTAGTTGGCTGTCGCCAAGGTAAGAGGTTTTCCTTTCAGCTGTCATAGCAACAAGAAAATATTGTTTTGACGGAGATCAAATTAAAAATTAAATTTGTCTTTTTCCTGGTAAGCGAATTGCTCACTTGTGAAAAATATAAATCACTTTGATCGGGGTAGATATCTTTCTAAGCGCCTCTGTGGGTTTCTGAAGTGGATTTTGCAGATGCCTCATGCCACGTTATGTCCCTGCTGGGTTTATGTCGAGTGTCCCATGAATCTGAGCTTTATTTAATGTTAGGCTAAGTTTGAAAGCTTCCTTGGCAGAACTTCCTTGGTGCTTGTAACCTGCTAAAGCTTTTGTGGGGGGGGAAACAGGTCTGGCGAGTGTCTGGAAGCAAAAGGGATGACTACTCAAATGTAGCATTTCTATTCTTTCTACTAAAAACCCAAACCAACAGTAATTTGGTGGTTTACGAGATGCTCTGGTTCTTGGAATGTGAAGCTGAGCACAACCTGAGAGCGGAGAAGAGGAGGTGAGTCACGTAAATGGGAGGGTTTGCGGCCACGCCGGGAAGAGGAGAACAGCCTGGACGTCTCTCTGATGCTCTCCCACACCCAAAGTATTTCCAGCTCAGGGACTTTCCAAGCCAGGCGTGATTTCTAGGTATTTGACATCCCATGGTGCCTTTCTGTCCCGTGAGTTGTCCATTCTCCCTTTGAGCCCACACGAACTTTTGGCATCACTTGCCACGGCTCGGTGCCCCTCTGTGGGGGACCACCTCGCTTGGGTTGCTTTGAACCCGGTTGGCTTCCTTTGGCAAGGTGACACCATCCTCAGCCTGCAGGTGGGGAAAATCCTTCACTCAGGTGGGGAAACAGAGGAATGAGAGGGAAGGACCTTCCCAGGCTGCTCACAGGTCCGTGCCAGCCCTGGGGCTGCACCGATGGCCACGTTTCTTCTCAAAGCAGCACATGGAAGCTCGAGCAAGTCCCTTTTGTGTCCCTTTTGGCTTACAGTATAGTAACGGTGGCAGATTTACTACAGCCAAAGTGATTCTCTCATCGGTTTATCTGTAACTAAGATTCCTAACTGATAGGGAAAAAGCTTTTTGGTTGAAGGCAAAGTGAAAAAAGGAAAAGGTTTTTCCTGGAAAGTGTTTAAAAGTCACAGGCATTCTTCAGCAGAGGTGAACAACGCCCTGTCCAACATTGTGCAAATAATTATTTCTGGTTTTTTTTTCAAGAGACATCCTGTTAGCACGGGTGGTTTGTGGATGTAACCAGGCTTTTTGACTGCAAAAACAGCTCTGGCCTGATATCTGGCACTGGAGCACGACGTAACGAGGGCTGCGTGGTGCTTTAATTGGAAATGATCTCCCAAACTTTGGTGGCAGATGGAGGCCAGGAGCTCCCTCCAGATTACGTGGGGTGCATGAAGTCTATCTGTGTGCGAGAGGGGCCATTCCGTCAGCTGGTGTCCCTTGAGTTGCTATCTAGACAGGCTTCGGCACTGGGTTGCCAGAAGTGGGAGGAGAAGGAGAAGCCACCCAGAAAATCACCAGGTCCACGTTTTCCAAAGTGACTTCTGGGCTTTTGGTCATCTCAGCTTTCCAGGTGTCCAGCTCTTGGTTCAGAAGTGGTGACTTTTTGTCGTCAGCTTCTATTTTTATTCTTTTTCTTCTACCCTGCTGCTCTGCAAGGGGTTCAGTCCCTGGGGACATGCAGCTGCTCTGTGGGAGATGCTGCAGCCCCGGGAACTCTTAAACCCCACATCCTGTGTGCCTGCCACAACGTCTCCAAGAAAGGAGGACAAAAGAAAAAGGGCTTGTTTGTTCGAAATGTCAGTGTTGACATTATAACAGAAAATTCCCTTTTTTCCCTGTGGAAATCCTCACACAAAGCTGTTTCCAGCCATCTCCTTTCTTAAGCACTCACTATTGATTTGTGAAATCAAATCGGGCTCGGGCAACACTATCGTTATCTGCCACAAGCTGATGGGGAAAGTCAATGCCAACATTGATTTCCCATTGCACGTGGCTTTCGTGGAGTTCATGGCAGACTGCAAGTGGCGTGACACCGAGACCGTATCTGTGTGGTCAGTTATCACCCACTTTCATTAAAATCCTCCTTCTTTTCCCTAAACTCAGGCCCGCAGACGTGCTGGCAGACAGGCAGCTGCCTGCAGGCAGCGATGCTGCCGGGCACCGGCCTCTCCGCACCAGCAGGCATTCGTTGTGCATTTTATTTTTCGCATGTGTTCATCTTCAGCATTACAGACATGTATGTGCAGAGCAGTGCTGGCGTGCTGATGAGGATTATTATATTGCTGGGGTTGGTTTTTTTTTTCTTCTCGTCCTATATTTGAAAAAGCAACACAAAATTGCATATATAAACGGCAACATCTGTTACGGAAGCCTGGCCGAGGCAAATTACTGCTTTAGAAAGTCATTGCAGATACTCGTGTGATTCACTTTCATGCTTGCCAGAGTCACATCATATCCACGGCGCTTTATTCCAGCTACGATAGGTGTGTCTTTTTTTCTTTTACACCCACACCAAATTCTTAAAATAAGAGCTCTGTAAAAGGAAAAAATAACTTGAGTTTATTTTCCTCTGGAGTCCATGGGGCCCTGGAAGTTATTATTAGAGGTGAAGTCATCACAGAGGAGGCTGTAACCCTTGGGGAAGGGTGTGGGCGATGATGCTCTTACAGAAAGAGCGGTGGTGGTGGTGTCCCAGGGCAAGGGGATGTGGGCACCGGAGGGAAGGGTGGAGAAGTCCCCATCTGCCCCGTGCCTGTGATTTTGGCCAGATGGAGATGGGGCGTTTCAGTGCGCATCCCTCCCTCCGTCACGGCGTCTCTGGGAGCAGAACGGATCTGTCCTGAGCGCTGCCGAGCTCCACCACGTCTACAGCACCATCCCTATGCTGGCTTGCAGTGCCCAGACCACAGCAACAGCTGGAATGGAGCTATTCTTTTTTTTTTTATTTGACATAAAACGGAGTTGGATCCTCGTTACCGTGGAAACCAGCAGCCCTAATTATAAGGAGTTTGATTCACTGGATGTAAAAAGCTATAATTCTTCTTTTTCTCTTATAAAAACAGAAACGAAAAAGACATATCATAAAATGATAACCCCATACCTGATGCGAGGTTAATCTTGAGTGTTTTCCTTACAAATGGTGTCCCAAGAATATACAAAATACTCGCATTTCTGCCTCTGTAATGGTGAGCCAGGCTGGGATCAGCAATACCATCCTTTGCTGCCCATTACTCGTGCTGAACCACGGCTGCCTTCAGGCTAACACTGAAAACAAATCAAAGTATTGAATTCTATATGATTTCCTTTTTTTTTTTTTTTTTTTTTTTGCCCTTGCATCACATGCAGCATGAAGAGAGGAGATAAAGCCAGAGGGCAAAGGTGAAAATATCTCCTGCCGGGAACTCCGGATTGCAGCCAGGAAAAGAGCTCAGCACCTCTCATGCGGGAAGGACTGAAGTCTGTACAGGGCCCATGAATAGCCCCATTGAGCAGCTGCTGGGCTGGAAGTTAAGCGGTGGCTTAAGTGTTTTGCCAGATCTGCTGGAATTTGCTCGTTTTGCAGACAGCGGTGAAGTAGCGTTACAGTTTACATCAAAACAGGATGCGAGTCGATATGTAAATGCTGTATAAAGAGTGCTCTGTGTGTGCAAAGTGGCCTTTGCAAGTGGTCTCGGAGTTCATCCTCCCCATCACTTTGAGGGAAATAAGCTGAAAGCTGTAAAAATTGGGGAATGTTTTCTGTCTTGGTGGCTTTCTGGTTTCTTTTTCTTTAAACAGACGGCGAGGGGATCGGCCCACGCAGGTCAGAGCATCGGTTGTATTTGGGTCAGGAGGGTTACCGGGGGGGCGGAGATTTGCACATGGAATTGATTATTTTGTTCCATTTTTAGAATGTGCTTACTGTGGTTTAAAACTCAAATTCGTCTCGTAACACAGATACTTCAACCCTGGCCTGGGACCGTAGCTAAGAGGAGAGCATTTAATACTTGCTAAATCCCTATTTCAAATAAACATGTGAGAGAGTGGCTTTCTGGTTTATTGGTGAAGAAACAAAGCTGATATTTTTAGAATATATCCAATTAAATTCTGCAGAGTGGGCTTTCACATGAAGATAAATACGCTTAGGGCCGTGTCCCTCCGAGCATGAAAAGCAAAGACTGTTGAGAGGGTGTTTCAGTGTAGCTTCATCCACGCTTGTGACAAGGGCTTTTCCTAGCCCTGAGTATGGTTGCTCATGAGTTGGGAGCTCGTCTTCCACCTGGGAATGGCTGGCATGTTCTTGTCATACGGCTTCATGAAGGAGCAAGACTCGTTGCGTTAGGTTTACAGTTGGACTCGATGATCTTAAGGTGTCTTTTCCAACCTAAATGTCTCTGTGATTGCCAGCCTTGGTTGGGTCAATATCTGCATTGTATGGATGAGGGACCAAGCTGTGAAGGGTTGGAGGGCCAGAGCAGCCCAGCTGCTTTGGCAGGGGAAGCCTGAGCTGCTCTGCGGTCTCTCTCCATGGACTGCACCTCGTGGAGGCGCAGGCATCCCTCCGGCTGGGTGGGACACACTGGTCCCTCATCAGGATGCTCCTCCGGTGGGGCGAGCGGCTCTGAACAACCCGGGCAGAGGGGCTGCTTTTGTGTGGAAATGCCCTTCTACCCACCAGCCCAAGGGTGGTCAGTCTGATGCGTTACTGCACTTTGCGTTTGCGGGGTGATCAGCGTCGTTGGACACCCCTGGCCTGGGGGAAATTTGGGGGCGGGGGAGGCAAACGGCATTCCCATTTGCAGGAGTGGAATGGATGCCTGCACCTTGTGTGCGTGCAAATGGGATGAGGGAGCTGGAGACCCTGGGGATGCTCATTCTGCCGATGGTTTCCAGCTAATGGTGTCCCGATATCCATGATTATGTGGCAAATCGTGTGCTTACAGTTGCATACACGGATGGTTTATCAGAGGCAGCAGAGCCTACTTCTGTGCTTAATATTAGGCGTCCGTTTAAGTACGTTGTTGAACTGTAGCAAAAGCAGCTAACCCCAGCCAGGGCTTCGACTGGGCTTTTTCTGGACTGAAAGAATTTTTATGCCTTAAAAATGCCTTGGGATTTTTACAAGACATCCATCTCTGGTTTTAAAAACCCGTCACCATGGTATAGCATATCAATGTCTGACAGCTGTGACCAGGTATTACAGAATTACAGTGTCTTGAACAGAATTTATGAAACCACAAATTACCTTTTGCCTATTGAAAATTAAAACAGCACTAGTGGGTTTGGGCTAATACAAAGGAATCCCAGTACTTTTTTCATTTAGCAGTCACCATGTGACTGATATAATTTTTTACTGTACATGCACACCCCCCCCAATGTTTGGAATGCATAAATATATATTGGGCATTAAAAAAATTATAAAAACCATTAGGTAAGAATAGCACGTTAAAATGTATTTTACATGTTTTTTCTTAGGCTCAGTTAGCCATATGTTAAAATAAACTTTAGCAATGGCAACAGTTCTTGTTTGAGATTATGTCTTAATAAAATAGTATGTGGGTGGTAAATACAAGCAGATATGTTTCTGCGCAGGAATCGGGATTCAGCAATTTAATATGATGTTTATCTAAACCATCCCCACTGAGCAGCTTCCACCTGCATCCCCTGGGTTAGGATGTGGTCCCATTCCCACTGGAGCCAGCAGGATATCTCCAGTGGGGTCGGTGGGCTGTGCCGCTGCAAGGGCACACGTCCTGTCCTGCCCGTGGGGTGGATGGACCATTGGGCGAGCTGGGCAGCCAGTGCTCCAGGAGCGTGGCATGGGGCTGCTCCTCTGAGAGCATCTGTAGAGCTCCTGCATCTCCCAAAACCCTTGGTAGATATGGTACTGGGAGAGGAGGCAGGACCTGCAGGGCTCGGTGCATGAAAAAGGCTGTTGCACACAGTCAGGGCTAGATGCAGACCCTGGGAGCATCCAACCCTGTTCTCCAGTATGACGTGGCTAAGGGCTGGAATGGGGAGGATGCCAGGCAGGCTAGGTGCTTTAGGCTTTTTTCCACATGCTGGCACAACACCCAGAGCTTGTACTGGTGGAGACAGCCAAGGAAAGTGTTCCCATCCACACGCACACAGCCTTGTGGCGTGGATGGTGGGGACCGCAGGAGCTTCACGTGCCAGGAGCTGGCAGTGGGTGGTGGAGGGATAACGACAGGACAAGACAGACAAGGGCTAATTCACTTTCACACATGCCAAACAAATCCCAAACCGGATCCAGTTCCTCCTCTTCCCAGTCCAACAGCCCCAATGTGCTGTAACACCTCTGGGCACGAGCGGGGCTGGCCCAGCGTTCCCCTCCATCCCCGCTCTGCAGCACGAGGATGTCCTGCCAGCTGCCAGGGGGAGTGAAGACCATCAGGTTCATCTCCTGCTTGCTTCAATTACACCAGCCAGGAGTAGGTCCCATGGTACTTTGGCAAATTTGTTGCTTCCTGATGCTGTTTCACCACTGCTTGTTCCTCATGGAGATCGTTCTTACCACAAACAGGTTTCCCAGCACTGAGTGGCTCAGGGTCTTGACGTATATGGGAAATCCATGCTTTAGCGTGTTTGTGTGATGTTTAGCATTCTGTGCCTATGTGTGTATGTGCATCCCTGCATGCCTGAGCACCCCGCAGGGTACCAAAGTTTTCTTGACCCTTGCAGGTGGTGGGTTGGGAGCACAGAGAGTTAGCTGGGGAGCCGGCAGCCTTAGGACTCTCTGGTATACGGACTGCAGTGTGCTCTTCTGCAGATGTTTCAGCACGTGGAAGTTGATGTTTTTCAGATGACACTTAATTTTCAGGGGTTGGGTGACGGTGGGGTGCTGGCAGAGGAGCCTGGTGCCCAGCACTTCGTGATCACTGCTTTCTGCATTCTGCTTATCTGTCTCTGTAAGCCTGAGCCACCCTCTGCCCATTTTAATAACCTCTTACTTTTCTGTTCAAGACTTCACAGAGCTGTGGATGAAACTGTTGTTTCTGGATTTTTATTTTTTTTAAGCAGGAGAAAATCAAGGTCAGCTGCACACTGAATTTTATTAAGGGTGTCTGGAAACCACATCAAATGGCAACACGAGTGTGATGATGAATGCTGGGAAGTTCATCTCCCAACCTGATGCAGGTGGTCCACTCCCTATTTACATTTTGAGGGCATCGTTTCATGTTGTATCGCTCTGGTCACTTCTGCTAATGCGGTGAAGGCCAGGGCTGCACTTTCATGGTGTGCCCATGCGTGGTTGTGTTGTTTTTAAATTGCTTTGCCTTGGTGCTGGCTTTCTTGTTGGTGAGTGGTGAAGAGAGGAGAATGCCCTTGGATGTGGTGTTTCAGCCTTTCAACTTGTTCTACCCTTGAATAAACAGGGATTTGCGTTTTGACGGTGCTTTTTCCCCTAACTGAGGATCTGCAGTAAATTGCATTTTCACCTGTAAGGTTCTGCTGCTTTCTCCCTGTCGTGATACTGGTCTAGCGAGATGCAATGCAGCAGTCAATGAACAGCTAAGTCTGCATTATAGACAGACAGACAGTGATGTCCTGATGTCACCGTCACCAGTCTAAGGGCCAACAAGGGGACTGGCTCCACCTGGGGTCAGTTTGGGGTGCGTGCCTTTGCCTCCCGTGGTGTCCCAGCCCCTCCGGCTCCCACCCACCATCAGACCCATCCCCGTGCTGTTTATCTTCACTGCTGATCATTTACTTCACTTTGCATTTATTTAGGATTTAACTCCCGCAGCCTGTTTTAATTGGTGGGGCTGCAGCGTTGTTGTGCTAAACTCGAGACAGATGGTGCTTAAAGGGGGACCACACACCGAGACCCGCAGGGATGGTGCTGGCCGGGATGGCCAAGCAGGGTCCCGCTTCAATACGGGCAGGTGGGAGCTGGCGCCCAGCGCCCAGTCCGGGGAGCTTTGCTGGGCTGCCTGAAGCATGAAGCGGGGAGAGGCAAAGGGGCCATGCTGGATGCAAGGGGAAGCATCGCCCCTCCAGCTCGCCCATCTCAATTTTTCTCACGGCACGGAGTTTTTCCTAGAAGAGCAGTGGAGAGTTTGCCAGGCCTGGCTCCGTCGCCTCAATGGGGAGCCTGTCACCGAAAAAAGCCATTTTTGCTGGAAGGAAGGGATGGGAAGGGCCCTGCAAAGTGATGGCTGGAGCAGTGCCTTCCCCTTGTAGGCAGCATGGGGAGCGGGTACAGAGCCAGGCAAAGGCTTTCTAATGAGGCAATATAATGCCTCGTTATTAAGCATTGTGGCTGGACATAATTAGCTCAGCACACCAGTTGCCATGGCGCCTGGCACATGTTGGCATGAGCGCTGGGTTAGCTCTCTGCCCAAATGCTCAGCCAGTTTGTTTCATCGCTTGGAGCCCAGAGAAAGGAGGTTTCCCCGGTCCTGATCCCTAAAGAGCTTGTGGCTCCTGGGTATGAGGAGGAGGAGGAGAGCACTGGGAGCTAAGGTGGGTGCAGAGCCCAGGGAGGGGGACACAGGGGTGATTCCCCACCAGCAGACCCCAAACCTTGTGCTCTGCTGCAGCACCTGCCCCAGGACCCCGCCGAGGGTCGCACTTCCAGCGCGACGCACGTGGCGGTACCGGTGCTCAGATAACCATCGTATCCGCCTGTCTCCCTGCGCTCTGCCAGCTCTTCCCGTGGGTGGCCTGTGGGCGAGGAGGGTGCAATCCTGGCGCCAGCGGGGTAAGGCTCCCCACGGTGCTCACAGGGCTCTCTTAGAAGATCCTGGTACAAAGTGAAAGGGAGGAGCGCTCCTAACCGCTTTTGCTTTTTTGGGTTATGCCTTGCGACCAAATATGATAAACCTCTTCTCTCCTAAAGAGGATTATGAGGTCTCAAGGGTAGGGATATCTGGGCACGTGTTTGTATGGAGCCTGCTTCACAGCTGGGCTTTCTCCTCCGGTGTAGATGCCCTCCCTTCAGCCTGTGTGTCAGCTGTTGGAGATGTAGGGCAGAGCATCCTGAAGCGATGGTCTTGCAACCAAAAATGCTCCTTGGTGACCTCAGGGTGTGCGCTAGAGGCCGTGATTCACAGGAGCCCTCTGATGAGATTGGAGATTCGCCCACCCGAACGTCTCGAGACCTCTCAAAAAGGAAGAAGCCACTGACAAACAGGCCTGTCCTCTCTTGTCCATTCCCGCAGGTGGGCAGTAAGCCTGGTGGTCAGTGGTTTTGTGAGCTGCCAGGCAAGCCAATAAAATGTGCTGACGGTGTGAAAGCGCAGGGTTTGTGCAAAGGCTTTCTCATCTCCCACGTGGAAATTGGTTTGCAAGTAGAAACAAGGAACCTGGGAATGGTTCTGCAATTAGAAACTCATCTGTCTGTGACTCCAGTGGGATAAAGAAGCTTCACACCTTACTTGGAGTAAATGGCAAGGTAACAAATGCTGGGATCCTGGCAGCTGGATTAAGGGTGATTATCATGGGGTTTTAGGAGAATTAACATGGCAGTAAAATCAAAAAGAAACCCTGGGAAACAGTAAGAAGTGACAGGAGAAGACCCGTCCTGTCCATCTTCCTAATGGCTGTGCGCTTGCAAGTGCTTGGTCTGATCTTGGGAAGCGGGAGCAGGTCCAGGGCTGTGAACCTCCAATACATGGTTGTGATGGGAAAGGCAGAATGAGATGTCTCAGGGTGTAATTTGCCCAGTACGAAATAAAATGTGATGCCGGGTTGTTGGCTGTGCTGCAGCCGGGATGCTATTACGTGCATTTTTATGAGGCATTTTATCTAGAAGTGTTTTTTCTCTCGAGGACCCTTTAAGTTGATTTTCCACATCAACTTATTTTCATAATTGCATCATGTTTACCGATTCTGGCTCATGAACTTGTAACATCTGAATGTTGTAACTGCGAGGCAGCCAGCCTTTCTGGGGAGACTGCATTGGATAAATACAGGACAGAGGAACAGATACACTCAATTAATTAGCTTGCGCTCAGCCTCAGTAACGAAGTGACTCACAGGGTGTCCATCCAGGGAGTTGCACCCTACTTTGGGCTCTGCCCAGGGGCAGGTAGAGGAGAGGTTACCTTACTTCCATCGGCTGCAAAGTCAGCTGGCCTGGAGGATGAAAAGCAGCAAACTGGAGCCGATGTTCAAAGCTGAAGTCTGAAATCTCTAAATAAGAAATTAAATAAACAGGAAAAACATACACACACACAAAAGCTCTTTATTGAAATATTTGCTGAACAGAAATAGATGAATATTTGAAAGAGTTTGGCATTATTGGTGAAGTAAACAGGGATTAGACAGGATTTGAAATAATTTTTCCTATGGATTTTTTTTTTTTTGGTACCAAACTTGTATCACTTGCCCGATCGGTCATTCAGGGAATATCATTTTACTGGGGAATATTCTTTTTCATCACCTCTGCAGCTGATCCGTGGTACAAATAGCTTGCCATAATATTTTAGCTGTCTTTTCACTTGACTCCTCTTGCAAGGCTCCATCTAGCCCTGGGATAAAATGGTGACGCAAAGCAAAAAGCTGTCCCAACTTCGCCACAATCTGATGTTTCCACTCAGAAAAATATGCCTTTTTTGAGCCGGCTGGGACTTGCAGAAAATGCCTTTGTGTTTTTGGGTGGCTTGCGGTGCACGGCAAGCCTTGGCTGGCATGGCGTGGCACTCAGAGCTCCAGCAGCTCCCCAGTAGCAAGCTGGGGTTCCCTCTGATTTATACCCCATCAAACCTTCCCACGTTTCTCAGATTTTCAGCCAAAATGTGAGTGCAAAGCTTCACAGGCCTGGGTTCAAGCATTGCACTTTGTGCCTGCCGTTAATAAACGGTATTTACATATGTGAGAGGGCAGAGTATTGCTTACAGCCCTCGTTTGGTATAGAGTAGCTCTCCAGTGATAAACTGTTTATATCGAAGAGGAAAATAATGTTTAAATGAAACAGATAAGCAATTAGCTGAGATTGGCAAACAGATGCAAGAAATGGAGTAGAAGTCAAAGCCTGGAGTTGTAACAGTAAGTAAAATAGTTTCCTGGCTGTTCAGTGTCCTGGTTCCCCTCTGCCTCTGATCCAGCATCCATGGATGGGAGGAGCAGGGACTCGGTGATCTGCCCCACGGGAACCCAAGGGGGCTTCTGCTGGGAATTTCAACCCATGGTGAACATTTCTTTAAATCACTGGTGAGCAGGAGATTTTTCAACAGCTTTGGGAACAATATGTCAATGGCAACTAAACAAGTTTTTAACAACGTTTACAGAAGGGTGGAGAACAGCATTTTTCTCCCAAGATCAATTCCTTGCAACACACAAGTGCCAATTTGCACTGGGATGCTTCGCCAATGTGATTTATTACCGGCCTTGTTATTATATGGGCTTTCTAAATGATTTTTTTTATTAATTCCAAGTGCGCGTTTGGTCCCTTTCA
This sequence comes from Gorsachius magnificus, assembly GCA_034008185.1. Lineage (NCBI taxonomy): Eukaryota > Metazoa > Chordata > Aves > Pelecaniformes > Ardeidae > Gorsachius > Gorsachius magnificus. The sequence goes on from CM067090.1 coordinate 8,248,889, forward strand.
AAGAGCAAAGGAAAGACCCAAGTCTGACAGTTTGCTAGTTTGATGTATTTATTGGGATCCGTGTACTCTGGTTGTCGCCCCCTCCAGCTCCGCAGTGGGTTTGTTTACTCTGAACAGGGGTTTATGTACTGCACATGGAAGTACTAGAAAAGTTAAGAACAGCTTTACATTTGTTTTCCTTGCTGAGCTCCAGCCTCGCAATCTGTCCCAGCCATCCAGAGCTGGGAGAAGGATTCGGCGGGGCAAAAGCAAGGTGTGGCACTTCGCATTTAAACTCTCCTCTTCTAAGGTAGAAAGCCCCAGTCTGTGTCGATAAATCACCCTATCCTCAAAAAAGGAATCTAGGTACAAAAGAGGCACAAATTAAAGGGGAGCTGTGATAAAATTTCCTTGGAAAAAATGTAAGCAATATATATATGTACTGTAGATACACTGTATGTATACATACTATTCTTTTTATTCTGTTTTATTTAAAAAAAGAGCTTTTTGCAATCTCTGTTTACGAGTGGTGCAGTCCCATCTGGAAACCATTCTTTCCAACGTGCATCCTACACAATAGATCACTATTTTGCTGTTTAATATGAGTCCAGTTCCCCCGAGCATACAGTATATCCAGGCATTGGATGTATTTCTTATCATCTATATTGCTTCATTAATACTGCACAAACGGACCCCGTAGCTGTTGCAGCCGCTTTTGTGTGGTTGGTGTCATCTCTTGCAGACAAAGGAAAGCGCGTGCCAAGGAACTGAGGTCGCGAATCTGGGCATGCAACATGCTTATGGGGCCGTCAACCACCATCGGCTAATTAAAGTTGGACTCCCATTTTCTAACCCTCTGACCTGACAGATTGCTGGAAGTTTTTATTTTGTTGGGGTTTTTTTTTCTTTTTTAAAAAAAAAAAATATCAAAATAAGCCTCAGGTTGAGAAGTCTGAAGGAAAATGTCCTTCTGTGATGGCTGAAGACGGGTTTGCCAGCCTGCAGGGTTGCTGTGTGCCGTCCGTGCAGAACACGACCGTGCGCTTAATTTGAGGTGCTCACCTGGGCATCCATGGCACTACGCTGATTTAAATGAACCCCAGACAATTCTCCTTAAGCTGGGAATGACTTTTTTCCAGACATAATAAAAATGGGAACGTTTTCCACTGGAAGTAGATAGGAGAACGTGGGAAGTTCCCAGTGCAGATCAATGTGGAAGGGAACCCCACTCCAGAAAGGAGAAGTAAACCCATGCGGAAAGCCGTACTGGAGCCAGGAGGAGGGTGAAGGGGCGCGTGGGTTCATCCTTGCTGAAATCCAGCAGGATTTGTTACTTCAGTGAAGAAGCATTTGAGCCTTTCTCCCGGTCTGTCTGGGAAGAGTGATGTGCACCCAAGGAACCATAGAAACGACAAATAATAACGGCAGCACTAAATGGCTTGCTCTAATCAAAAGCAGACTGTTGTGGTTATATTTGAGCACTGTCATTACAAGAAACTCTGTAATGAGTATTTTTTTTTCTTTTTTTCATTTGCATCAAACAAGATTCTCTGTATTAACATTAACAGCCTTCCGTAGAGCCCAAGGTATTTACAAATTCGATGGTGCTGCTTCAGTCTTTTGGGAAGATTTGCGGTTCTTATTTAAATCACCAGAGACAGTTCTGCTAGGCAGACTGAAAGCATGAGCTGTGTGGAAAATAGCATGCGTAACCTTTGCTGTTGATGAGTGGCCTATAGTCCTGTCCCTTTGGAGACCCAGAGCATTGACATGTATATATAATATGCATGTATATATATAAAAAAATGTAGTATATATAATATGTATATTGCCTTATTGCATTGTGGTTGTGATGTCAAATGTCCAGAGCACCTGGGAAGGTAAAGATGGAGCATCCTTCTGCTGACAGCGGGTGAGGCTTTGTTTTCCTCGTTTGCTGAAACCCCTCTTGTAGGTAACTTTGGATTTTGGAAGGTGATAATTGGGTTTATTCGTAGAGTGGCATTCTTAATTGAAACGTAAGTCGCCCAAAGTACTATGGTTAATCTCTTTTTTGGAGGGGGAGAAAATGTGTATCTGTGTTGATGACCTGTCCAGCGCAGGAAAGGCAAATCTGCTCAGGATAAGCCGAAATGCTCTTTCAGCCCTGGTTTTAAGAAGCATTAGTGAAAACAGAGCATTACTTTAGATTGCACACAAAACCACTGTTCATGGCGGATGGAGTCTATCCCTAATTGCTCAGCACTGAAGCGTGGCTGTGGGCTGGCAGGGGGGGTGTATGCCTGCCTTCTCACCTTGCAGTCACGGGGCGCTGCCGGTCAAACCTGCCACTGCTTCGTGGCCTTTTCACCTTCGTCTCCAACAGCCACGACTCGAAAGCAAACTGTCCGCCAGCTTCCACCTCGCATCTCCCCAAGGTGTTAGCAGGGATCACGTCTGCTCGAATCTCAGTTATACCGATGGATAATCGCACCTCACTGGTGCGTAACAGGGGTTTGAGAGCCCTTGCACTGCAAAAGTGATAGCTGAAGCTTTGACGTTAGGTCAATAACCTTTAAACCTAGCCAGGAACTCGGGGAAAAAAAACAAAACCAAAACCTCTAATTTTGGAGCATCGTAAGCATAGTCATGGTGGTATGATAGGTTTCTGGTGGAGGCGCAGGGAAGAAGCGGTGCTGTGAAGAGGGAGCCCTGTCTGGAGTAAATCACAGCAGCCAGACCTCTGGTGCCGAAGACTTGAAGAAAGCCTCCAGAAACGGTGGGCAATGGGGTTTTGCTTGTGCCTGGGGACAGCCAGCCCTGCTGAGAGGCTGCCCAGAGGAATTGAGCTGAGGAGAAGGTAGTGCCCTGGAGAAATGCCTCCTTATTTCTCAGGACAGGTATAAAGCAGTGATCCAGGTCAATTTGGTGTGGGTTAAAGCGTGGAAGGACCAGGATTATTTCCTTTGCCAGAGAGCTTAGCATGCAGACAGCATGTGGTGTCCTCCAGTAAAGCACAGCAATGAATGTTTAAGGAAATGTTACAAGTATTTTAATGACTTTTCCCAGGCGTGCTTGTCCATTTCCTGCTCTAAGTTATGTCTGATGGACCTGTAAAAGCAAGGAGACTCAATGAAACCATAGCGGCACGGGGCTGTCTGACAGGGAAGGACAGAGCTGCTCTGAGGTTTCCAGAAATGCAATTGTGAAGCCACTTCATGATTCTTTGGTTCCAGTTAAAATTTTGCGTCCCAGCCAGTTGAGTTGATCACCCTGGGGAGAGAGCAGAGCCCTGGGTTGGCGTCTGATGAACAGGGGCTTGATTTATCCCTCGGGGGATATTTCTCCAACGAGCTTCCCATGCAGGAGCACCAGTGGGAGCAAGGCAGCCTGAGCTGCCATGGCCATCTGCATCCCTGTAACATTTTGGTGGTGCATAAAAGGGGTTTTGTTTTTTTTTTTTCCCCTTTTTTGTTATTCTGTGGCCTCCCGCTTAATTTGATGGGACTGTTTCCACTTGTTCATTTCCCAGAAAGGAGTTGTTAAAGCAAAATCACTCCTTGTTTCTGCAGTGCTGTGTGATCACTCCATCTGCTAGGTCATCCCTCCTCAGCTGGGACGTTGGGTCAACACCCTGAACCAGCATGTCTCTACAATTTAGCACATGTTTAAACTGGAAATGAAAATTCTCCTTTACAGGTTGAGAGTAATTCAGCATTTAGTTTTCAAGGATTCAGAGAGCTCGCAAAGTTTTGGAAGACTCAGGCTTTGTGTCAGTTTTCATTCTCTTTTGGCATCCAGATGTTAATTACAGATGAACCAAGCAGCGATGCCGATGAGCCTGTTCCCACCCGTAAAGGCATATGAAGAATAAACGAGCGTCTTGGCTGGAGCGAGCACACGCTCACGCTCCGTTTATGTGAATCCACATACCTTTGAAATTGATGCGCAGATCCACATGTCACCATGATACATTCCCAATGTATTTAGCATATGTGCCGCGGGAGCTGGAAATAATAGAATCAAAGTGTAATTCAGAGCGCAGCCGTTGTCGAGCCAACTTCATTTATCATCATCTTTGTCCGTATCGTTTGCGATTTCAGCTGCGGGGCCACCGTTGGGCAGATGATGGCTGTTCCAGTGCTGGTGCTGTTTGAGCGTTTGGTTGCAGTGCAGCCATTTGGGTCAATAGCACAAACGTTGCAGCCCCTTTTTCAGAATATAGGTTTTCGGCTCTTCATGTTTATGGTGTCTTGGAAGTAGAATGTACTTTTGCACATGATTTTTTTTACATTGCGGAGAAGTGGTCCAAGAGTATTTGGTATTACCAAGATGTTTTTTAATGGGAAACATCACTGTAGATACAGACTCAAATTTTTATAATTGCATACTCGGTAACTACCAATTGTGTGCTCATTTAAGCAGACGCATCCCCACCCATTCCCTTCAGTTCATGTCTAATAGGATGATTTGTTTGGTCATGAGGCTTGGAGGATTTCAATAAGGCCAATTTGCAATAATAAATAAGGGAATAATAAATTTTGCAAAGTTTGTCTGTGCTGTGTTTAAGATACAGGAATTACTGTTTTTCCAGACATCAGCACAACCCAGGCTGTTACACACCGGCGTGATGCTGCAGGTGATTTCTTCTGCTGCCTCTCCCTGCGTGCACAGGCACAGCCAAGGTCCGAGGCGTGCACGATTACCCACACGGTCAATGCACCTACCCCTTGGGGCGTTAAGGGACCTTGCATGAGCCCTTCTTTTTTTGTGATTAGTTGGTTGAAATATTGGCTTTATATCGTGTGCACACATAGTTTTGCAACGAGGCTACTAGTTTTATACCCTTCCCTGCTCTTGAAAAGAGATTTGCAAGGTGTTAACCGTTCATCGGAGATTTACTATTGAATTCTGTGGTTGTTCAAAGTTCCCAGCAGCTGTTGGCTTTGAATCTTCCTGATACATATTGCAGAAATCACTCTCTTTTACAGTAATCATTATAGCAGGGAATGTCTTGGCCTCAACTGCTTTCTAACGCCATGCGTCACTGCTTGGGTTTGTGTGCTGGTGCACGAGCATTTCGGCCACCTGCTGATACCTTAAATACTGTTTTGCACGCAGGTGACCAGAGTCCTTTCGAAATGCTTCTAGCAGTGCCACATTTATCATAAGACATGAAAATTCAGTCTTTGTCTATATTGTCCTTACACGTCATAGCCTTCTGTTGTATTTTTAAAAGCCAACTGTGCAATTCACTGTTGGGCTGTCAATAAAGATGCCCGGCGCTTTCCTGCGGTGGCTGTAGAGGTTTGGGTTTGAGTGTCTCTCTGGACTTCACATGGTTTGATAAACATGCTTAGTCCATCATCCCTCCCCTTGGTTTCCTGCAGTGCTAATGGATTGTAGAAACCTTAATAAGCAAATTCAGGCCGACCCATCAAATAACCGAGTTGAAAGACATCGCGTCTTGCTCTCACTCGGCAAACAGATGCGAGATATTAGGGCTGCGAGTCACAGACCTGTGTGAGTTTAATGGGGAGGTTCTCATCATTCCCAGGGCCTTTGCCTAGAGTTGTAAAATAAATTATCCTCAGTGATTTTAATATTTCATGAAATCTTGCAAAGTGATGGCATTCTGGGCAGATTAATACAAAAGCTATAAAATTCACATGTGCCATATGTTATATGAGCACCAAATGGGACGCCTGGGATTCTTAACATCAATATCATTTTAATGTTGGCTTCAGCAGTGATTCATGACATACGCGCCCCTGATGAGAACCTCGATAGTGCGAGTGGCGTTACCTCAATGCGCGTGTGCTCTGTGCAACTGGTTATTTGACTGGATTTATGAAAAACCACCGTACCTGGTGTTTGCTGGCTGTTTCAGGCTGCGTTAGGGCTGCACGGTGATGCTCTGCCACCCCGGGCTGCGGGTGGCGGGCAAGGGCCACCGTCCCCTCCCTGTGGTACCTGCAGACAGGGTGCATGTTGGGCTCTCTCTGAAAAGTCCCATTCACTCACAAATAGCTGGGCTCAATTACGCCAGGCGGGTGCTTTGGTGCAGACCTGAGCTCTTTGACAGCACTGGCTTCTGTGCTAATGAGCTGTCTTGGGTTTCTGCATTAAATCCACCCATACTGTTTTCTCTTCGTGCTGCTGGCCTCCCCAGGCTCCTCTCATTTAAGCAGCCCTGTTTAAAAGCAGCAGTGCAAATGTGAGTGTAGTGATCCTCTCCTGGCCCTCCTGATTCAGAACTTTATTTGGGTGGTGTTGTACCCAGTCAGCACTGTCAGGTGCTGTTTGTAGACTGACAGCATTAAACACAACTATATTTTGGATGTTCCTCGGGAATCTGTGAAAACCTCTTTAGAAAGGGGTCTGCCAACTGAGTTGGTTTTTTTTATTATTATTATTTTTTATTTTTTGCCTTGAAAAGCCTGCTAGCATCAAGGTGGCTTTGTGCCAGCATAATCATGGGCACCGCTTGCTACCTGGCTCTCCATTTTGCCCTGTGTCTCCTCGGATGGTCCATCTGTCCATTTATCTCAGATCCATGCATCACTACTTAGGTCTCAGCCTGTCCCACCCAGGCTAGTTTTTGGAAGGGGAATGCTGTGAGGAGCCACCCGGACGTTTTGGCATGCTGTGCTCCCCCGCAGTGCCTGCATCCTGCATCTCCCCGCAGCGGGTCCTGGGCCCCTGTGCTGGCGCTGGCCATGGCGAGGCGGCCAGGATAACTCCTGCCTGCAGCTGGCAGCAAAATGATGGCGCTGCTTGGTTTCATTTGCTCGCTGGTGAGCAAAACCCATCCCGGGACGTGGATTTGAGAAGGCAGGCACCTTTTGTGCCGGCACAGCTTCCCGAATTCGCTCACTGGAGAAGGCACTGCCAGGTGTCAGGGATGTTTTGAATGCAATAATCTTCAGGCCCTTTTAACCTGCAGGTTATTCTGCAGCTCACAGGACGGTTTTAAAAATCCTGTCCCAAGGGCTTTCCCATGTGCTGGATTTTAGCACCATTCGTGGGGAGCACAAAATTGTGTGTATCTTTTTTTTATGTGTTTTCCAATATTTAACCTAACAATCTAACGCACTTAAAGTAGCCAGTGTTCTTCCTAAGAGCACAAATACAGTTTATTTGTTAAATATTCAGTTTTCGTTTTTTCAGGCTGCTGCTTTTTCTCCAAGAAAAACCCCACCCAGGTCCCGTGCTGCAAAAAAAATGCAAATACAGTTATTACTTAGGAAAGAGAGGATTAATTGGCAACTTACGGTTCTTTAGGAATAAGCACACAGGGTGCAAGTCCTTAGCCCAGTGGAAGTGCAGTCGCTGTTAGACGGTGTTTTGTACCCTTTGCGCTCCGATTTCATAGCTCCGCAGATGCCCAGGGAAGGGCTAAGCAGAGCCCACGCGCTGGCTGTTGGGTCTATACAAGAAGAAACAAAGCCCAGCAATCTGGGTTGGCACTGGTAGCTTACGGCCTGTCTCTTGGATACCTCTCGAGAGAAGAGTCAAAGGTCCCTGAAAGCCGTCTAATCAAGGCAATCCAGGAGCAATTAAAAGCATGCAGGTGTCTGTGCTGCAGAGTGGGTTGCGGGCATTAATAAGTAAAGCATTAAGAAGCAAACAGGAGAAAAGCGCCGGGACTGGTGTTCAAAATAGAAAACATCTTAAGCGTACGGATGTCAGCATCGCCTCCCGCTGCCAAACATGCCAGAAGCCTGGTGTGAAGCCAATGCTGGAAGGTACGTGGGCACCCTGCGGCGCCTCGTTAGCCATCAGTGGGTCTTGCTCAGCCCCTGGGCATCCTCGTCCCCTGGGCATCCTTTCTAGGCAGTGGTCCTCTCCTCTTCAAGCCTCCTTGGTCCCTTTCTTGGTCCGAGACAGGAAGGCAGGAGGCACAGACAGGCAGGGTTGGGCTTTGCGATGGTGCTGCAGTGTTGCTGGTGCAGAGCATCTCCCCCAGCCCCATGGCATGCCCTGCGCTGGGCCACCCTGGCTTGGCGGGCAGCTCCTGGGGTGAATGAAGTAATTGGGAGGGCTGGGGCACGCTCATGTTTCACGTTGGCTGCGGGATAGTGCGGTATTGCTTTAAACAGGTTTTCTTGATGCGATTTCCACTCTTCCCTATCCCCTCTGGATTTCGGTCTGTCTGAGGCAGGCAGAGCAGGTTTCCCAGGAGAGGGACAGTGTGATGCGGCGCCCGTCCCATCCCTGGTGGCACGTCTGTCACCGGCTGCTTCCGCTCCCCAGCAGGGCTGACTCCTGCGGCCCTGGTGGCTCTGACATCCCAGCCTGGTGTTACCTGCCCGTGGTTCTGGAAGCCTCGTGAGCCTGAAAGAGCAGGGGGAATAAAAGAAAGATGCAGCTGGGAAAAAGGCATAGGGGCGATGCTGTGCCAAACCCACCCAGGCTGAGTGGGGGTTTGGCCAGGACCCTGGGACAGATGCCAGCCATGGGATAAGGATGTATGGTGGGGGTGTTGGGAGGAGACTCTGCAGCAAGCGATGGGGTTGCAGGGGGGAGAGGAGGGGGACAAGAAGGCATCCGTGGGTCAAGCAGCCCTGGCCACCCCCAGTCTGCCATCCTTCCCCTGGTCCAGAGACACCAGTTTGGGTGTTCTGGTGGTGTCGCTGAGACAGACCGTTTCCACCTGGCAGGACACTCGGGGGTTAATTCTGAGCATCCTTCCACTCTTGCAGCAGAAGGGCAGCAAGCCCTAGCAGTGTTTTGTTTTTAATATCAGTTGGCCAGTACAAGAAAAGTGATGTCAGAAACCCCATCTTTCAGTGACAATATGATTAATTCCTTCTTAAGGGGGGGAAAAAAAAAAGGGTTGGGTATTTTTTTCCCCTTTTTTTGTCATTACCTAAAGATGGTCTGACAGTAAAGAACCCGTGATTAATTGCACCAAAAGAAATATAATAGACACCTTTTCTTGGCATCATCTGTATTTTGTGTGATTTTGCTGTTATCTCCTTGGCTCAATGCAGAAAAATTATCTCTGAGGCCGCTGTAAGGGATGTTAACTTCCTTTTCCTTATTACAGATCGATCTTTGATATCTGCTTTTCTCTGGGAGCTCTTTTATTCCCACAAGTGATACAAACCTTCTGCTGTTTTCCATATATTGCATTTAAGTAGTTCAATACCTTTTGGAGCCTGTATGGGAACATTTAATAAAGACTTGATGATTGCCATATTTTGAAGGTTATATGATACGAGAAATTATATATTGTTTTAATAGCTGAATATATATATGGTGTTGATTTCAGATAAACCAATATTTTTCTAATAAGGCAGAGAAATGATACCTTTTTTTCTGTTTACATCCTCTAGAGTGTGAATATTTTTCCATCTGTGGTTTCCAGTAAAATGGATTTTCAATCTCTCTGAAATTTCTACCCAAGTCATAGAAATATTTGCTTAAGAGTAATCAGAGTATTACCCAAATCTCTGTTCAAAGCAACAGTGACCTTACCAGTGGTAAGCAATAATTGGATTATTTTCAGAGATGTAGGAAGATTCACTGTAATAACAAAAGAAGAAATACCAAATGATAACAGCACTTGTCTGCAGCACCGTAAGCTGCAGCACTTTCCATAGGGTAGTTTAATAGCTTAGCATATGATGAATACTGAGTACAAAAGGCAGAGACTTGGGGAATAGACACTGGCTTGCAGTTTGGGGTGATGCATGCGCTTATGTGGGGGGTGTCTCTTATTGATTATTATTAATTAAAGTGCTTTTGTCAGTATGTGATGCTCTGTATGTATAAAACTTGCTCACCTGCCTGCAAGGCGCCTTGCAGGGAGCGTTGGGCTCATCCTGATGGTGCAAGCAAACACGAGACCCAAAATGTCCCGGTTTGGTGGTGTCAGGGAAGGATACGGCATTTGGTGAGGCTGTGGCGGGGACACCTATGTGTCCTGGGTCCACCCATCCCCTCCGCTGCCCGTGGCTTGGCTGCAGTTGGGTAATGCCGATTTCTCACCATGGGTTTCTCAGCAGCGTGGGTGCAAGTCAGCCGGGGAAGCCGGTGGGCACGGACTGTCCTGGAGGTGCTGGAGCAGCATCCCCAAGCAGCACAGGGGAGATGCCGGCGGGGTTTCTTCCGGAGAGGCTGAGCCGCTGTGAAGACAAATTGGAAGCCATTTGGAAGAGCAAATCCATACCAGCGCAGTGTCGGGCGAGCCTGATTGCCTTGCTCTCTGCTTTTAATTGTAATGAATTATATGGCTCAGCACGGTGGGGTGCCGAGCCTCTTGGCTGAAACTTGTGTAATTCACGTAAGTGTTTACACAAAAGCCAAGTAAATGTTAAGCTTCCTACAGATTTCAGTGTACATGAACCCTTGTTTGTGTTCGGTTTGGGAGACCAGCGGAAGCAAAGTGACGCGTATGGCTGTGTGTCTGGGCGAGGGATGTGAATTGCACATGTTAAAAGAGATATATATATATATATGTATAAAATACAACCTTTAACTTCCCCTGGAGTGGGTTTTGCAGGGACCTGACTAGCTCCCCTCCAAAAGAATTCTGTGTAATTTTGGTTTATTAAGAGATGCTGAAGGGCACAGGGGAGTTTTGCCTCTTGACCACTAGAAAAGAGACTTGTGCCGTCAAGGCTAGCGGCGTCCTTTGAAGTCCTCCCGTGTGCCCACATGATGCTTCTAATTACTGCAAATGAGCCTTCTGCGGCATGGGCTGCTGTGTAATTCAAACCAACACTGCTCGCCAGATGGGATCCCTCCCAGGCCAGACCTTGGCAACGCCTGTCCCCAGGGCAGTGACAGGGACTGTGTCACACAAGTGGGATCAGGTATTGGTCCTGACCTCTGATGGCTCCTGGTTGTGCAGCAGAGGTCCCTTAGCCTGGCTGTGCCCTGTGTGTTGAGAGGTGACCTTGGCTCTAACACAGGGGCTGACCATGCAGAGCTCCGGGTCTCTTGGCTTCCTCTTGACCTGAGGGGAGCTGAAGTTTGGGACCCTGCACATCAGCCAAGCCCTTCTGGTTGTCCTGATGGGGCCAGGTTTGCTTGAAAAGAACAAAAGCAAACCAGGTTGTTAGAGAATTTGCATTAAGACATTCCCTGGGCACGGTGCAGCCAGGAGATCTGTATACCTAGATGTAATTTTATTTTTAGAAAGGACATTTAGGTGCATAACGACCTCATTACCATGCCAATTGCAGCCCTGCCTGCTTAAGAGTATTTAATTGTTTTCATTCCCGTGTGCAGCCCAAAAGCAGGAGAGGAAGGGAGTTTGTGTGACTGGAAAAAATCAGGATGCTGAAGCAGTAAGCGAAGTGCTCATCTTGAAGCATCCCTGTAAGATTCCCCCCCCCCCAAGCATCCTGGTACTCGAGGAACCTGCAGTGTGTTGGAGCCCTTTCCTCCAAAGAGGAGAGGCAGCTCCTCCTCCCATTGCCTTCTGAGGAGCCACAATTTTTTTCCTCTTTTAGGCCTTTCTCTTGGAGAAATAAAAAAATGTTTGAAAAGCAACCCAAGCTCCCACTTCATCAGATGGTGCTGTAGCTGGGGATGGAGGAGAGGGAAGAGATTTGCCCCAGCGGCCTCGCTGCCAGGCGGGAGGAACTCTCGTGCCTGCTTGCCTTGAGTATTTTTAGCCTCCTTACCATTTCTGTGCAAGGAAGAATGTATAAAAACAGGTAAAAGAGAGGAAAGGGGTGGGGGGAAAAAAAGGATTTCTGTTTCTCTGGCGATGGTTTTCAGAGGAGCCCTGATTATTCAGCAGCAGTGGGAAAGAAACTGCAGAAGATGTAAATAATGTTCAGGATTATGCTAAAGCCAACCTTCAGTTATTTTCCTGGAAAAAAAAATGCATGAGGCCTGTCCATTTAATAACGATCAACCAGAATTTCTCTAGGGCTTCTTATATTTTCATGAAAAGGATCTGTTGTCTTGAAGAGAAATGGTAATTCTGGTATCTACAAATCCCCTTTGGTTGGGGAGCGCGTGGTTCAGGTTGGCGTACTTCTTTGATTGGGCTTTTTCTTCCCATTTTCTTTTTATGATACCATCATTCATTCACATCCACAGTTACACACCAAAATGATCAAAAGCAAACAGTTGGTTTATCTTGAAATGGCAAACCACGACTATACTTTGTGGTAGAGGCTGCATCAAGATAGAAACACTACATGATTTTTAGCTTTCCCCGTGTTTATATTTGGTGCCAGAGGTACTTGAGCGATTTTGCAAAGTGTGTATACAGTGCAGTCAGGCTTTCCAAAAAAATCGTGGTATCTTTTGAAATCTATACAGGATCTTACTTACCCTGCTGGGCTTAATTTTAAAATATTGAGTTTATCGTTTAAGGAGGGAAAAATGGGTTGGTTGTGTGCTGTATTTAATCAAGTGCAGCAAAAAACTATCACAGGCATCGTTTATCTTCGCAAGCCAATGTTTGTTTTCATTTTAGTTGTAGAAAACCCCAGCCCCGGTAAAATGGACTCAGTTATTGCACAGCTCTGATGGCACCAAGATTACAGCTGCTGGCAGGTATTGCTGGTTTGCAGCGGCAGTCCCCATATAGATTTTTGTGGGGTTTCAGTGTTGAGAACTGTGCGTTTAATCGTTATAGAAATGCCAGGAGATGGGGATTTGGGGGTGCTTGGAAATAAGGGAAAGCGCACGGCGTTCCTGTTGCAGCTTCCAAAACACGAGATGTGCTGCAGAAGCCTGAGGCTGCTGAGTTTCCAGCAAGCGGCGTGGTTTAGGGTGCTCTTATGTCCTTAGACAGCTTTTATCCTTCCCATCCATCTGCCCTCCTGAGACTCCCCACCCATGGTGGAGGCAAGAGGTGCTCATCCCTTTTGTGGTGGACCCAGGTGTTGGTTGCTGGTACTGGGCGTGGAGTCCCTCTCCACTCTGCTCCTGCTTCGTTCCTCACGCTCTGGGTGTTTCTGTGGAGCCCGAGGTGGTGAGAGCAGGGTGAAGAAGGGAAATGTCCGCCACAACTCATGGCAAGGAACCACTTGGTCCAGCAACGAGCATCTCCCCTCCGCACGGGGCACAGCCAAGGTTACGCTTCCCAGCGGACAAAGCTGCAGCTGAAGTTTCCACTGTGGGGAAGCCTGTTGACTGCAACTACAGAACATTTTAATATTTAATGAAGACTTAAAGAAACGTCACAACTCACCAATCTGGGCCTTGGTGGCATGTGGGTGGTTTAGAGCATGCTTCAGCCGCCGCAGCAGCCACGCATGGAAAGCAGCCAGCGAGGTGCCTGCTCCTCACTTGCGTAAATTTTGGGCAGACAGGTATGAAAATTCAAGCCCCGAGCATGGTGTTAATAAAATGCCTGGCTTTGTACCAGACAGCCCTTTGTGTGGAGGGGATGCTCTGTTGTATTGGTGTGCAAGGCTTGTGAGGTTGGATGACGGTGGGGCTCATGTTGCTCAGGAACAAATTCCAGTATTTGCCACCCATAGACCTCTCTAGGGTTTCATTTCCAGCAGCCCTTAATTCCAGAAATGGTTTCTGTCACTCTGGGTTCAGCCGCAGGCAAGGAAATGGCTGAGGGAGAAATGAGAGATGTGTCCTAAGCTGCAGGAAGGGAGTGGTGGGATTTTTCGTAGTTTGATGTGTTAAAACTGTAATCTTCCAGTTCTGTTTCTGAGCATCCCGTATCTGTGGGCTCCTACAGCAGTATATTCTTTGCCCGGGGTGATGGCTTGTGAACTGTTCTGGCAATACCGAAAAAAAAAAGAAGAAAAAAAAGGCTTGGAAGAGGGCAGGGAGGGGATGTGATGCCAAGTTGAACAGCACTGCCTTACCCACCTTGAAGAGAAATCATCTGAGTGCTGAAGGAGACAGGCTCCATTGTGCAGATTAATGTGCAGTGTTTGAAAGCAGCCAAGAACATTTTATACATACACACACACACACACAGAGTGAGGCTGGAAGGAGCTGGGCGGTTCATCTTTGCAGAAGCCATTCCTTCCCCTAAGAGGGCATTTAAAAAAAAAAAAAATAAAAAAAAAAATAAGGAGAGTACAAAGGTCTCTGGGAGCACGCAGCTGCTCAGGCGGCTTAATTGGCTGAACACAGCGCTTTACAGTTGGGATTAATATGGATATTTCTTAATAACGTGTCACCTTGTCAGGAGTTTCAGGGCCAGGACTGCAAGGCTTGTACGGTGCTTGTAACTGAAGTTCTTGCCTTTCCTTCTGGTTTTTATTATTGCAATAGCTCCCGTTAGTGCACATTGGAAGGAAGATGTTGTTAAGTTGTTTTTTTTCTTTTCTTCCCATGGGACTAGTGAAGAAACGGGAAGGACGAGGGGAAAGGTGGTCTGCAGAGCTTGGCAGTGATCGCTGGCGGGTCCATGCCGGCTTTGACCTGCGCACCGGGATGTGCAGCCTATCAGCCTAAACCCGGTGAGCTCAAACCTAAGCAAATCCCACCAGAAAGCAAATAAAAGAAGTGATTTAGCTGGGCTCAAGATGGCTTCAAAGGAACCTGAGACCATTAGCATTTTTACAAGTATTTTACAACTGGTCTTACTGATTTTTATCTCTGTGGGTCTCCCCTGAGTGACCACCAGCATGGGGATGCCCACGGGGAGGAGGCTGCTGCCCTGTGCCCTGCTCCCAGGCAGCTGGGGTGATGTCTGCCGACGTTGTTGAGGGTTATTTTGCTTTTTCGCTGTTTCTCTCCTTTTTCCTCCTTTTTCTCACCTTCCCTCCCTGTCCAGTATTTTCAGAGGGGGCTCTGGGAAGCCCACCTGCTTGATCAGCATGTGTAATTGCCACCAGTGCTTAATGGGATGCACTCAGAAGAAGGGTTCTCTAATTTCCCCATGCTCCCGCCTGCCCCTACCCCCCTCCAGGAGTGATTGGCTCCACAGCTTTATAATCAGCAACTCGCCCACCGCAGAGGAGAGGTTCGTCTGCCTGGAGGCACCACAGCGCAGAGCGACGAGGCTGAAGCCTTCCCCGCTCTCGATAAAGTCGTTAGTGGCACAAAAGCGAGCAGCAAGCACACAGCTGATAAAAGTCTCAGCGAGGCATTTGCTCCTATAATGATGGTCTTTTATGCATAGATAATTCTGATAGAGTTGCACTTCCGAAGCCCACTGTCATCAGGGTTGGTGTGAGCTGACCTGTTAATCATAAGAGGAATTAATAGGAATTACAGCCGGCGGAGGCCCCCCTCTCTGAAGAGCTGGTTCAGGTCATAGTGCTGGAGGGGAGTTTAAAAACGAAGCAGCGTGCGTCGTCCTTAGAGCTGCAGATAAAGTGGCAGTGAGTCGGTTCCCGGGGGAGAAGGGGGATGTGGAGGAGATAAAGTCCAGGAGTATAAACACCAGATTAACAGCCTAATTCTGAGGAGTGTGAGCACACGTGCATTTTCATTGCATCCACTTGGTAATTAACGGAGGCTTTTAATTTAACCAGGGAGGTGCGGGGGGAGCAGAGGGCGACCAGGGCCACCAGGATTTGCAGCCTTCTTGATGGCTGTACCCGAAGGAGACCCAGGGGAGATGGTCCTGCGTTACCCACTCTTGATGGTGCTCCTGTGGTGTAAATGGGTTTAGCACCATTGACTTGAAGTGAACTGAAATCAAAGGATCCCTGCTGATGCTTTATACCACCTGGCTGTCTCCAGATATTAGCAAACAGCTACTAGATACTTCACAAAGCATTTCCTTCAAGTTTTCTTTGTAGGATGTTTCCCTTTAAAATGCCGTATATCCACGTAGCCTGCATAGATTAAAAGAATAGCTTATCTCATCCATACAGAAGACCCATAGAGTCCTTAAATATCCTTTATATCGGTGCTTCTCAAAGGAAGTGTTGATTGCCTGGTCTTAGATATCCAAAATGTGGTCCCTGTGTGCCCAAATATACACACGCACATGAAAGCTCTCTGAAGAGGAGAGAGGGTGCTCAGAGAGGCCACCCTTAGAAGTTTATGAAGAACAACACAGCAAGTTGCATTGAAATGCTGTTTTCGTTTGTGCATTCAAAATGCATGTGCAGTCCAGGGTTTGGAGGAACAGACAACAATTAGACAGTCCTGTTAATGAGGAGCACGTTGCTGGGAAGGGGAGAACCACGATAGAGTGAGTCATTTCTTCTTCAACAATAAAGGCAAGATAAATGGCGTTTGGTCAGTTCCATGTGTGCACTTAAGGAGTTTTTGAAGTCTATTTACCAGTTTGGGGACTAATCTGATACGGAGGAGGGGCAGGTTTCCTGCAGAATTAGCAACTATTTTGTACTTTGGGAAACGTGATGAAGTCGTCCTCTTCCAGGGCGGCTGGAGAGGAAAGCCCTGCGTAGAGGTGGTGTCTTCACAGCGCAGGCACTGGTGGGACTGTGGGCACCCCCGTGCTGTGCCAGTCCACATCTCTGGCTTGGCTGCGGCTCAGGCTGGGTGGCACATGGGCGGCTCTGACTCTGTGTTTGTTACGGGGAGGCTCAAAAGGTCTCCGTTTGCCATCCGATGTCTGGTGGTGAGGTGCTACTGGCTCGCCTACCGAACAACTCGGGGAAAATAAAGCAGCAAGGAAAGCTCAGACTTGCAGGGGAGGGTGGGGAGAACGTATTTTGGGTAGTCTGTCAGTCAGCTTGACACTAATTGGTTGCAGTAAGTAATCGTTCTCCATGTAAATTAGACTCCAATTTCCTCTGTAGTCTGTCTGTTTGCTGTGTGGGCTTCGGTCTCTAATTAGGCTCTCACGTGGGGAACCTGGTTTGTAAGCTGCTTTTGTTCCCGAAGAGCCAGGCTCAGCCTGCCCCAAGGCTGCCCAGGTCTTCGAGCCCTGCTCCAGAGTAGGACAGTTCTTAGATCAAGTTCAAAATAAATTCTTCTTTTAAAGTATGTTTTCATTATCTCTATATTTAAAGCTTGCAACAGCAGGGAGCTTAAAATGCAAAGGGAATTATTAGACTTAAGGTGGGAATACCACTCAGAAACGCTTCCTCTGCGTTCCTGGAAGCCCTGCTCCCTCCCCCATGAATAGACCTCATTGAATCGCCAGCCTCTCCGAAGGCCGGAGCAGCTTGCCCGCATCTGGATCCCGCTGCCTGTCCGCTGGGACACCTGGGGGGCGCATACCGCTGGCTTCCAGCCCCCTCGCTCGGAGGTAGCTGTGTCTGTGCATTCAAAGCTCGCCCAAACGCTGGCCCACGTTCTGGAGCTGCTCCAGG
The DNA here is from genome assembly GCA_034008185.1 of Gorsachius magnificus. NCBI lineage: Eukaryota > Metazoa > Chordata > Aves > Pelecaniformes > Ardeidae > Gorsachius > Gorsachius magnificus. The sequence continues at coordinate 8,266,030 of CM067090.1, forward strand.
GTTGCACATCTGTAACCGAGTGCAGAAACGTGCCGTTGCACAAGAGGCTTTTATCCCCGGCCACCCGTTGTTTGCCAACGAAGGCAGGGTTTCTAGGTCGCCGATGCAGGAGGAGGCTGCCCGCCATGTAGCTCGGCAGTTTCCGAGCTGCTGCCGCCTTCACCCGAGCCTCAGCAGAGAATGGCATGGTCCAGCATCTAGATTTGTGTGTGGCGGAGAAAGACGTGTCTCTACGGCTAATGTCTGTGCCGGGCTGCAAAAAAAGGAAAACCATATGTGCCGGCCAGCCAGGCTGTTTGCCAGCAGCGCTTTAGGATTCAGTAGTTACCTTTATGAAACTCGGGATAACTTCAGGAACCACATGCTAACCATTTCTATAAACCTCCTCCTTATGTGATGCAGCCCTGACCCAGATGTGTCAGTGGTACGGTTGGGCTTTCTGATAAATACTGCTTTTATTGTCATCCTGATATTTACCTTGTTGGCTTTTGAGCTGGCAATACGTGCTGGGAGTTGCTGGCTTTCTTCAGTGCACGGGCAGGGCTGCGGTCCCCTCGATGTCGGTAGATAAGAAACTTTTGGGAGGAAGAGGGGAAGCAAATAGAGTGTGGGGTTTTTTTTATTGCTTTGCTTTACGTGATTTATGTATTAGCAAGGTAACTTTGCTTTCATACCGCTAGTCAAAACTGGAAGGGAGAGCTAAATTTGGGTAAAGGGACAGGATTGGATTAGGGCTCATGATTTTCACCAATAAGCTAAAACTGCGGTGGGCGTCGCTCCGCCAGCTGGGGCAGCAGCTGGGGAGCCTTCCCTCCCCAAATGACCGCAGCCGCTCGCCGCCGCGCAGGCAGCCTCCCGGCCTGGGCATCGCCGCCGCCGGAGGATGCACCACGGTCCCCGGCACCGAAGGCGCTCGCCTCACCACTGCCCATCCTCCCCATCCTCGCCATCCTTGCCATCCTTCCCTCTGCCCTTTCCCATTGCATGGGGATTTTCCAGCGTGTGAAGTGAGTGCCTGTTTAGCCTGGGTAAGTGATTGCGCCCGATTTGTAGCCTATGAAAGCGTAAGCCGCTCGAATGCCGTACAAATGTTTGCGTTGGGAAATGATTTTCTTTTTCAAAAGCTGCGATTCCTGCCTGCCTTTGCAAGCGCCGGTTCTCGCTGTGGGCAGAGCCCAGGGGCAGGCAGGGGCTGCGGGGGACCCGGAGCAGGGATGTGCCATATCCCCTGCTAATATCTGACCCAGCGGACATGGTAAAACTTTTCCTTGATGCAAACAGGACTTCTCTCGCTGGCGCCTGAGCCACCCCTGCTTTTTTACTCCTTTGAAAAAATCCCCAAAGAGTAAAACCCAGCAGGAGGCTGGAGCTTATTTTAGCTCCGGGTTTCCAAATGTGCTATGTGTCTTCTCAGCTGTTGCAAGGATTTGTGCAGAATGACAAAATGCGAATTTTGAACCTTCGGCAGCTGTGTTTAATACAGGATAAAGGGTTATTTTTAACTTGGGGATGTTGGGGGTTTTTTTGTCTTTGTTCACACGAATTCAGGAGATGATGTCCAATTTTCTTTGAGGCAAAACAAAGGCTTCTTTTAAGTGAAACAAAGACTTCTAAGTAGTTAATCAAACTTGCCGAATTCAATTGCTTTCGGATACTTTAGGAATTAAGCAGATAGGAGGCTGTGTTTGGTTGGAAACAAGGATTCATTCCTGCCGGGGAAGGCAGAGGAGCGCGCAGGCTGCCCGACGCCTGCTCTGGGCAGAGGTCCTGGGGCTGTTTGCTGGGGGGTGTGTGTGTGTTCAACAGCATCCTCTGTTTGCCTGTGTTTAGGCAGTGCAAATTACTTGTGTGCTTTAGGATTCCTTCTCTCTTCCAGCAGATGTTTTATCTGTGCAACTGGTGGAGTAATTAGAGAGCAAGGCTGTTGTTGCTGATGTGCGAACACCCCTTTCGGGGCGGGGAGGATAGAGAAATCGCAGAGTCGGTCCTGGGAGCAGCCAGCTGAGGAGCAAAGTTAGCACAAGTTGCCAAAAGCAAAATGCATGCGGCCCAATGTGTTTGACTTTATTTCTGCGAAGGGGTTGTTCCCCTCTCTGCCGAGAACAGGCAGGGGCTGCGTCCTGGGGCAGAATACTGTGCTGCTGCTTATGGCAAAGTTCTCTCAACGTGCGAATCATTCGCTCCGGATTTTTGCGGTGGCAGCTGGGGGATGATTAAATGTTCTGTCTGCGGGAAATTACCAGGAGATTTGAGTATTTTCCTCAGTGGCTTTGGCACCAGCAATAGGGTGACATGGGAGCCTCCCCGCGCGCCGATCGGGGCGCCTGGAGGTTTTGAAAGCTCCAGTTGCACAACCATATTTTTGCTCTGCTACCATTTAAATAACGGCAGCAATGTGCTGATTCCTCTAATGATCTTGATTAAGTTATCTGTTATTTCCTTAATTAGCTACTTGATCTACTTACACCTTAAATGAGTCTGTCTGTTCACCTAGAGGAGAGGAAAAATAAAAAAGCTCCTGTTTTTTCCCTTTTAAGAGATTTTTTTTCCCTCTCCTGTCATCTTGGGTCGGTAAGGGAGCTTAGGTGAGCTGGCTTCGCTGGTGCTGCCACACCAGGGGGCTGTGGGACGGCTGTGGCGTTAGGGAGGTGACGAGGGGACCGCGCCAGCAGTGGGGGAGCATCCTGCCCGCCGCCACCGGGTCCTGCCCCGGTGGAGATGCCTCTGGGGGGCTGGATGCCACCCACTTCCTGAGGCTGAGCAAAACAGCACCATCGCTTTATTCATGGTGGTGCTGACCTATAAATCCAACCAGCCGTTTCAGGTTGGCCGTGGACATGGTGCTGGTGTTCGCAGGTGTGAGGGCGGGAGATGGACATCGGTGCTTCCTCGGGGCTGGCTCTCCTGGTGGCAGCGGATCTGGAATGTGCCAGTCTAGCTGTACATTTATTCCCGGCATCGGTGTTATGCAGATAAACAAAATATGTCAGAGTGGTCCTCTGAACACTTTGTTGGTGTGTTAGCCGGGGTGGGGATGGGGTGGTGTCTCAGGGCTAGTTCTGGAAGAGAAAATGCATTTTTAATCTCCAGTGGCCTTTAGGTTTCCCAGGCATCAGTGCAAGCACGGCACTGCATTGACCACGCTGTGTCTCTGCACAGCGCTACAGAAGCAGCCTCATCAGTTGGCACCAGTTCTTCACCAGTATAGCCCACGCACCATTGTTTGTTGCCCCCTCTCCCATATCTCAGGGTAGAGAGACTCAAATTTTTCACTTTGGAGACTCCTGGTGATACATGCAGCAGCAGCAGCCTGTGCTTCAGACGAGCCTATTTGTTCGTGCTTTTGTACTGTTTATTGTGCTTAATGATATTCCCCTCGTTAGCCTTAGCTTCACACCCTCCCTGATGCAGAACTCGCTGTAACAAGTATTGCGTAATGAGCTGCTTCCATATATAAATTGGAGAGACAGAAGCTGGGACTCTCCCAGCTAAAACAGAACTAAATGCTTGCCCTCCAGTTACATTTTAGCATCTGTGCCAAAAAATTATGTATTTGAGAGGAATTACCAAGAGTTCTGACATACACACACTTTATTCCCTCGAGTCTTTTATATTTTTAGCAGTTTGGTGAGAATTTGGACTGTACGAGTTTCCTCTCGGAAGAAATCTTTTCCGTGGCCCCTGCGGAAGCCAGCACATTGCCCCGCCATGCAGAGCCCCGGGGAGCGGCACGAACGTGTCTCCAGCACCGGTGCTCGCTCCAGGCAGGACGTGCTTGGATGGCAGCGCTCAAAACCCCATGTACCACATTTGGCAGCGCCCACAAACCCTGTACCCGGTGCTGCCAGCCCCGCTGCCTGCCCTGGCTGACTCTGGGCACTGGCGTTACGCTCGTGGTCTTGGGTGGATTGCAGCTTTCAGCGCAGTTTGCAAAATAGCTTCTGAGCTGCAGGTTGGTGGGAAGGACTTGAATATATCAATTCTAATGGCCCAGAAAACGATATCCTAGTGTTTTTATATCACAATTCCTAAATGGTTGTCATGACGTTGCAAACGCAAGTGTGGTGGATCTTGTGGTCAGCTGTGCTTTGGACACCATGGATGAGCGTCACAGATGTTGCAATGCCAGAGCAGCAACGGTGACGCCTCTGGGTGATCCATGTTCCCTTCCACATCTGTCCTGGACTGCTTGAGCAACCTCAGACAGATCATGGACATCCTCCAAGTTTCAGACAGGGGGAGAGCAGCAGAGCTCCTGCGGCAGCTGCTCGGGGTTTGGTGGCAGAGCAGAGCCAGCCCCGGGGTGCTACCCAGGGATGCCCGTGTCCAGGCGGTCTGTGGTGGGCCCTACTGTGGCCGGGACCTCCAAATACAATGGAAAAAGGCAATAAAACCAGACAAATAACTGCACTCAAAAAGAAAGTATATTGCTGGCTTGTCCCCTCTGCTTTTCTTTCTCTGCACATCCTGGGAGGAGGTAGCTGAGATGAAATATTTGCTCTGACGGGGTTAGATTTCTCTTTACATTCCTTGGAAGTTTGTGTTTGGATTTTGCCCTGTTGGTGTTGGTTTATGCAGCGATGTTCCCAGCAGCTCGATCACACGGGTATAGTTCCAACTCCTGGTATTTTTGTGCAAAGACAAAAATGAAAGAAAGATGGGCCTGGGTAATGAGGTGGCTATTTAATCACAGTATGTCTCGCAGGAAAATGTGCATTAAATATTTATGGGACGGTATTCGTTAACATTTTCACTGTGTTGGCACTGGGCAGTGCAGGAAAGCTGTTGAGAGAATTGGAGTCTTGTGTTCCGCAGCTGTAGACCTGGGAAGAGCCGCAGCAGAGGAAAGGCATGAACGCTTGCTTTGTTACCCCGATGTGTTCCTCGTAGCGAGGGATGCATTTGGTGCGGCAGTAGTAAGCAGGACTTTCAATAGTTTCACTTACGGCTCTGAAAATGCTCACGATGAATATTTCAGGTCTGTTTTTCCTGACTTGCCGTGTCTTAGGCCAGCGCAAGTGGCTGACACCCAACCCCTGATTCACGCGCAGGAAATTAGAGAGATAAGCCTAAGTGACTTCATGTGTATCCTCCTTAGATTGCTCGAGTCTGACATGCTTTAAAGGGCTGGGATTAGCAGAGATTGAGTTCTCGGGGTGCTGGGAATCAGCTGCGGCTGGGGGCCTTGTCCAAGGCGCGCTGTAGGTACCGAGTTATGGAGTGAGCTATCTGTAGGCGTGAAATGATGCCAGGGAGATTAGAACTGATGATAAAATGGTATTAATGCTTGCTTCGTTAACAGTGTAGAAGGTATCAAATTGCTCTGGTGCTATAAATCTAATGCCTTTCCTACGCCTGTTAAGTGAAGCTACTTAAATGGTTGAAATATGTTTATTTGCTGTCTGTTGCATCCTCAGACACAGGATCACAGCAAGGGATGTTCGACTTCCATAGCAGTAAGAGGAAGGTCTGAAGCATTAGCAGCCTGAAGGATTAAATATTCCTTTGAGATGAGACGGGGTCTTGTGTCAGATTTTACGATACCTTGTTCTAGATCAGTAGCGTGAGCCCGAGACTGGCCCTGGGCTCATGCCAAAGGCTGTATGGGTTGCACAGGTCTGCCAGATGTGGACTTTGGAGCTGAAGGTTTGTGTCCGTGATGCTGGCCCTGTCCCATGCCATCAGCCACAGCCAGCGGTGTGCCCAGCTCAGGCTGCACCCGTAGGCACCTCCCGTGGGGGAGAGAAAGTTCATCTTGGTATTACTGTTGCTGGGAGAGAGGGGCTTTGTCCTACTTCTTAACAAGTATAAAAGGGACATATATGGATATAAGAGAAATACCTGCTTTACCTGAGTGCCTGTTGGGTAGAATAAATGCTAATCTTGACTAATTAGCTAATAGACTCACTGCGGATGTCTCTGCAATCCATTTATGTACTTGAAAGCCCCATTAATTTGCACTGGCGCCTTACAGCAGAGCGGCAAGTGAAGGGCTCGACCGTACCCACGCTCTTTGCTTTCCCATCCCTCTTTCCCTCCGTGCATGGGAAAGGAGCCCTGCCGCTCCTGATGGCAGTCGCGAGGGTCGCGTGGCTCATGGCGTGGGGGCCTCAGCCTCTGGTCAGTGTCACCTTCTGTCGCACCTCGGGTAGGGACGAGCTCGCCGCTTACCTTTGGGCTGCGTGGCTGAGGTGGGCTGGCTGGCGGGGAAGGCAGGGGAGCTGCCGCCGCTGCACCCCGCAGTCAGCCGGCTCCCGGCCGGGGTGCTGGGGGGGCTCGGAGGCACAGCACGGTGTTGCTCCTCTCGCTGCTTTGACGTGCTGCTTGTCAGGGAAGTACAAATGCATGTCTTTGCGCTGGGAAATTAAAGAAACCTTTGCTCTGGCTTCACACGTCGTGTTTTTTAAACCTTTTGGCGCGGTGTTTGTTGATATCCTGGTTCCAGCAGATCACCGCCCGTTTGCAGTTGCTCCTGAGCTCTCCTGCCCAGCGTGGCTGGGGCTTCTTTCCCTGAGGGGTTACGTTTCCTTAGTGTAAACATTTCTGCTTTCTAAGCTTGTTGCTATTTTTGTCTCCCTGCTCTCATTTTCTTAAGCGCTGTATATTCTTCAAGCGCTTGCATGAAGACCTTAGACCTCACACCTCCAAACATCTTCACGTTAGACACTTTCTCAGTGTCTAACACCTGCTAAAAATCAGTGAGAGCTGAATCCATAACTACTGCCAAAATATCCAGATATCCTGAGCGTCTGATGGCTTCCCTCGACCAGCCCTGCTAGAGCAAAGGGTAGCAGAAAGGAAGCGAGAAGAGCAATCCCTCCTGGAGTGTGAGCACCAGAAACGATTCCGAATTAGTCTGGGTCTAAGCCACAGGGTATTTTGCAATTTAGGGCCCAGAGCCTGTCACATAAGTGACTTTGCAACCCCTGCACTGGCTGTGGATGGTGATCCAACCCCTAAAACTGGTGGTTAGGGGTGAGGGTGGTGGAGCAACAAGGATAAAGCATGTTTTCCCATGCAATGCGTTCCCTGGAATGAGAAAAGCAGCAGCAAGTGGTTGTTCGAGGTACCAGAGGGTGTTTTGGAGATCTTAGTCCTTGGCTCCTGAAAATTTGGGGAAGGCTCCCTTGAATTTCATAGCACATGGCACAAATTTGAAGCAGCAGGCGCATCTGACGTTGGCTGCTCTGAGCTTTGGCCGCAACCAGGAGTGGGGCGGCACGGTGCTGTGCCTGGTGCCCGGATCCTCTGCAGGTGGCACCGACCTCGTGGATGAGCCACTGGCAAGCGGCGTTTTCACCTAAACCCCCAACTGACTTCAAATGAGCATCTACCCTGTAACTTTTCCACCATTTTAAATATGTTTCCAAACCAATTAACCGTTGGTATAAAAAAAACACTGCACGCCAGTTACATCACTGTATCTGCCTTCCAAGCCTTTAAAATATTCCCCTATGCAGAAGTTCCCTCTTTCAAAGCAGGGCTGCTTTGGATTTTGGTGAGCTGTAGAGCAATTTTTCTGTGCCATATGCTCACTGCCAACTTTCTGCAACCCTGGCGTGGATGGGCACAAGTGCGTTTCAAAGGAATTTATCTTATAGGTGCTTCAGAGAAGGATGTTGGACACGTGCCCATCAGAGGAGGATGGATATATGCCCACAGTAAATTATTTTTGTCATGTTTTGCCATTTTTTTTGTAGACCGGTTCATCTCTGATGCTCCAGGGACTTCAGAAAGTTGAGTATGGCAGGTTTGCCTCAACTTGAAGGTGGCGAGGTTTTGTGCTAAGCCATATGCAAAATCATAGTTGGCACCAAAACTAAACCCAGTTTCATGACCCTTCTGTAAGCACAGGGGGCTGCTGGTGGAGGTGGAGAGGCTGGGAAAGCAGGAAAGTGCTCACCTCTGTGTCTTACATGGAATGAAAAGTTTACCAAAGTCAAAACTTTTTTCAAAGCAGAGCTGTTTGGAGTACAGCAAGCGTCGAAATCCTTCTTGGCCATGGGTTTGTGCTGGTGCGTGTAGCAGACACTCAGGGAGGGGAAGGCAGCTGTTGAGCTGTGATTGCTGCTTATTACACTAATTATAATAGTCTCGCCGGTATCGTGAGCTTCCCTTCTCCTTCCCCCATCTGTCTGTTTGGCCATCCATGGTTGCTCATCTTTTTGAGATACATGTTTGAAGGGCTTAGTACCGCAGGCAGCCCGACTGCCCTCCCCCTCCGCTTCCCCGCACCAATACAAGGGTGTGATTGCAGTTAGCGCAGAGAAGGAATTTTTGGGATTGAGCTGTTTGCCCTGAAATAAGGCCTCGAAAGGGTGAGACGTTGGCCTGGCTCTGCGACTCCACATTTCCAGGGATCTCAGCCAGGTGAGCCACCCTGGTCTGGAGCATCCCAGCCCTTTTGGGGTGTAGGGAAGAGGACGATGTCCAGCGCTTTCTTCATTGCCTTTTACCTCCACATTTTGTTTTCTGCCCTGTACCAGTATGACCAGTCTCAATCCTGGTCAGAGCAATCTCCTCCAGTCCGGGCACACCACAGGAAGGTTCCCAGCTCTACCAAAAGAACATCCACTGTTTTCCAGAAATGTCCTTGCTCCTCTGCTGCGGGCGCCTGGCCAAGCCTGCCTTCAGTACAACCGCTGGCAGCAGCTGAGCCGACCCCCAAATTGCTGTTCTGTTGTTGCAGGGAGACACTGGAAGTTAAATGCTCAGCAGAAAGCAAGCACCGCTGCTTTGGATGCCCACCTGGTTTTTATTTCACCGGGGAGGGGTTACTCGTTGTCACAGGGCACTCGCTTTGAAGGAACAGCCCACTCCAAAGCAGCCAGCAAAATGCTTTCTGAACCATGAAACAATGAGGCTCACTAAATCTCCAGCAGCAATAATTGCTTCTAAAAGGCTGATGTATTTAGTCTGCTCGTGTTTAGCAAACATGTTTGCTTCGCCCTTTGAAGATAATGCTGCGTGCAGCACAGCGTGGTAGGGAAAAAAGAGGAAGAAATGGCCTGTGGTTTTCAGCATGTCTAACGAGCAATGGCTGACGGGAGCAATAGCGTTCAATAATGCCGGTGTCCCCCTGTTAAACACGAGTGATTGGGTTTCCCCACCCTTCCCGGTGCTTGAGCTGTGGGCAGGATGCCCTCCTGGGCTCCTACGAGCTGGGGGCACCGCGCCTGGGGCTCAGGCTGGTGGAGGGCAGCAGCAGCCCGGCGCGGTGGTGCTGGTGCCTCTGCGAGTGCAGGGCAGCCCTGAAGTCCCTTGGCTGGGGACATCTGCAAGCCGTGCCTCGGTGGGGCTACAGTGGCAGTAACCAGGGTGGCCATCCCGGGGGCCCCCGGTGGGGTTCCCCGGGGGGGGGGGACCCGGAGGAGGGGGCCAGCGCTGGAGTCAGGGGCCACGCTTCTGGCCTGACCCTCTCCTGATTCGGTCTTAATCCCTCCCCGTGGGTCCTGATCCCCCCTGTTCGTATGGCGGCCAGTTCAGTTGCATTTCCCTGTAGGTCACGCTAAGATAAAAGCGCGGCCATGTTTTACAATCAGGGAAGCGGGTTTAGAGGATGACAGGTTATAGAAGGAAGGGATGCGGGTTTCCAGCTGCGCGCTCGCGCCACCGCGGCCGCCTTTGATGAGGGCTGTGATTGATGCCGCCTTTGGAGCAGGCAGCCGTCAGCCGGCGACGCGCTGACCTTTCCCTGACGGGCTGAGCGGCTCTAATGATCTTGATGGGGCTGGCGATTTGTATATTGGGTTTGATGTACAAGGCTTGACACGGCATGGCAAAATGGGACTGAGCTATGACTGACAGCCCTTTCCCATTAAGGGTGGCGAGGCACAGGCTGTTTTCTAGCGATTTCTTTCAGAGGGAATGTTTTGCTGAATTGTATTGTAGCAGAGAAGTTTCACTATAAAACATCTTCCTTTATATAGCTTCCAAGCAGTTAAAAAAAGATGACAGTGAAGTAACTTGCAGGCCAGAAGGCATATCACTAAAAAGGCTGTTCAAATCAAATTAATTAATATTTATTGAATTATTTTTTACCCTGACTGTAACGTTCAGGCTCCTTAGGCAGATAAAACAATGCAGTAGCTTGCGTCCAGGATAATTTTTTTTTTTTTTTTTTTTTTTTGTAATTCAGCTGTATAAAATTTCAAGCCCTTGACTTCTTGCAGGCAACATTAAAACCTTTTAATTTCCATAAGTTGAGCTGCATATAAATCACACCCTGGTTGGCACATCTCATGGGTGCTTGTGGCAAGAGTAATGAATTTCATGGTTTGTTATGAGCTACTGAAACCAACACAAACACAGAAAGCCCATTGTAATCTCAGCATATCATTCGGGGAAGCAATTTATTCCTAAGTATGAACAAATGTCAAGCCACGATAACAAATTGTTATTACTAATTAAAACAAAGGGAAGAATAGCAAACATCTCGTGTCATTTGTGTACGGTGCCAGGATGTCCTGGGGACGCTGGAGCTCCATCCAGCTTTAGCCAGCGGGGCGGGCAGGCTGCAAACCCGGCTGTAGCCTGCGACGTGGTGACCCGTTCTGTGCGCTCCACGCAGGGCATGGGGCCATGATCTGAAGAGGTCTGGGGCAGGGGAAGCACCTGTGCTTAAGTCGAGATGCCACTTTTTATAATGTTGTTGGGGTTTTTAAATTTAAAATCAAGTTAGCTGGTTTGTAGAAGTCTCATAATGGGTGGAGTTTGGGATGAACCGAAACAACACGTGCCAGTCCATCTGTTTGTGCTGGCTGGTTTTGTATCATCCGGGTCTACTTCATGCTCTCAGATATGAAATAAAAACCTATTTTGGCAGTTTTCTTCCCACAGAGTGGCTAGGAGGCTGTGGGTAGCCCAGCGTCAGGACCCAGGTGCATTCCCAACCGCAGCTGATCTCCCTGTGTTCACAAATACACTGGGAAATTTAAAAGCCTCGAAGGCACCCTGAAAGCCCATTTCTATTCACAGCCAACGTGCATGGTTTCCTCCAGCACGTGTGCAGCATGTCACAGGAGCGTCGGGTGGATCCAAAAATGTGCTGGAGTTACCACCCTGCATTTAACACAGATTGGGAACAAGCGGCAAATAGGTCTGTTCTCTTAGCTGGGGAAGAGCGAACAGCCGCCTCCCTCCTGGGCGGGAGCAGAACTGCGGCTGTTTCAACCATCGGTGGTTTCTGAGAAGTGTGGATGGAGGTTTGTGTGGTCCTGGGACCTGACAGCAGCTCCTGGCTTGGAGCGGGCGCTTGTGTGGTGCCTGGCCAGGGTAAGGGGCATGCCGAAACCCCGCCGGCAGCCAGAAAAGATGTGCACAGTCTGGTTTAGGGAGGGAAAAGCCAGACTTGTGTCATTTGGCCAGGACTCTGAGCTGGCCCTAGACTCACCTCTGAGCACGGAGATGGTTGAGCACTGTGCCCCGGTCCTGGGGGATGCACAGCTTTTGGGGGGGACAGGGCTGGGTGGTGCATGGCTGGTGCAGAGGGGAGCTCCGTGAGCAGAGGCAAGAAATCCTCAGGGCATAATCACTGACCTGAAACATCCTATTAGACAGGTTTGAAGCCAAAAAATAAAGTAAAAATCATCTGACGTGACAGCAACTCTGACAGCATCAGGCAGCGAGAAGAGCGGCAGTGAGGGAGTCCTGAGCTGCTGCCAAGGCACATGTTAATGCAGACTTGCCGGGTTCATTGGTTATCCTGGAAATACATCTTCTATTTTGTGTAAATGGAAAATTAATTTGTTGCTGATCAAAGGTTTAGATCTTTGGAAAACGTACCACCAGATAAGCTGAAGATTTATGCGCTTCCTTCGTACCATATTTTCAGTGAACGCTTTATTGTTCGTGGAAAGGCCCCAAGAAAAACATGTCATTAAAAAAATAACTGCATTGAGTTTATTTAGCTTAAAATACGATACAGTGCTTTAATGAGGCTTTTGTAGACATCATTAAAGGACACTATTAAAAAGTCTTCAGATGAGAATGCTATCGGGCTAGCAAAGGGGAGAAAACCACATGAGCATCCAGACTGTTGTTCGTGTTCGGTTACAAATTTAATTTCAACGTAGGAAAGTAAAAAACATAGTAGTGCCGAGTTAAAGCCCGAGGCTATGAAAAGCCTTATTGTTGTTAAGCTCTCTAAAGCTTCTTGCATTAAGGTGATCAAAAAAAAAAAAAAAAAAAAAAGGAGAGAGAAAGAGAGACAGCAATTGATTGAAACGCCGTCTGCGGCGTGCTCCGCGTGTCACACCGGAGCGTGCGGTGCTGGGCTGCGAGCTGGGGGCGCAGGCGAGGAGTGGGGACAGTTGGTGGGTGAGGGTCCTTTTGGGGTGCCTTGTGGGGGGGGGACAGGGTGTAGGGCAGCGGTGCTGTCAGAGGACGTGGACAGCACGGGGTGTGCCCGCAGACGCTGCCTCGCCGCCCGGCTCTGCCTATGCACTGGAGGATGCCGGCGAGGGTCAGGCCTGTCTTGCTGGGTGGATTGGTAGGAAATACAGAAAATTGTCTCTAAAATCAGCCGCAGTGTGTATGGGCTCTACCTCCCCTTCTGTGTCAGCTGCTGCTGGGCTCGATGGTGTTTTAAAAACTAAATTCCTCCTCGCAGACCGACAGCATGGGTTCCTTACCCATGGCTCTGCCGAAAATGAGTCGAACGCAGCAGCGGTGGCAGCAGGAGGATAGCGTCTGTCTTGAGCGGTCTCGGGCAGCAGCCGCGTGAAGGTACAAATGGGAGCCCTGAGGAAAAGTGGAGGAGGCCAAGTTTTTGGGATTAATGATCTGCATCTGATGCTGGTCTCTCTGCCCCTCCCTCCATCCCATTTTTCTTTGAGATAAGACATCCCTGTTTCTGGCGTTGAGAGGTATTGGGAGGGTCTGCCGCCTTGCTTAAAAAGAATAAAGAAAAAAGAAAAAAAAAGAAGAAAGAAAGATAGCTCAACCTCATTTAAAGTCCTGACCTGTATTTTGTGACTTGAGTTCTCTGGGGAGCTTTCCCCATATCTTGGACACATCCCTATGTGTCTCCTGAAGAGCCAGGCATTTGGCCGGGAGGAGTGGGGCCAGACCCTGCCATGTAGGGTCTTCTCCCTTCCCTGCTCACTGCTAACAGCTTTTTGCAATCACCTTGCCTTTCCCCTCCGGTGTTCGCAAAGCCGTGCCGTCTCCAGCCTCTCGTTCTGGTACTTATAGCTGCCATGGGACCGCAGCTCCGTCTGTCCCCCAGCTCAGGGACCGCGCTGGGCACGGCTCCTCCTGGCTCTGGGGCGGGAGCGCTGGCTCGGCGAGTAGAGATTTCTCTGCAAATTACAGGGGTGAGCGTGGGAACGGAGGGGAAAAAAACCACTGCGAGTATACAGTTCTGCATTTCTGTGGGTAGAAAGAGCGATGGGAAAGCAATCTGTTATTGTGCCTGTCTCTGTGAGCCAGGACGGGCTCGGTGACAGGGGGGACCTGCCATCCCACCAATCCCAGACAGGCTCATGGGGACACACGGTGCAGGGGCAGCCTTCATCCCTGTGGGCAGCATTTCGGGGCAGAGGAGGCTGGAGCCTCTGTGGCATCCCAAGGTAGCAGTGCTGTACCCTGCCCTGGCAAGCTGCAGCAGTGGATGCTTGCTAAATAATTCAGAAAGGCAACTTGATCTGACATTCATCAGGTTAGTAGCCCGGTGACCTTGAGGATGTGTCTGCTGTTGCTGCACGTGGCTGTGCCGTGTAGCTCATTGTCATCAGGAGAGTCAACAGTGTCACGTGGAGCCCTGTTGATTGACAGCCGATCGATACACCAAGGTGATAAAACGCAGCATTTATGAAATGTGGGCTCTTACAATGACTTGTTAAATTAGCCATAGGGAGGAGTTTGTACATATGGCAGGAAGTTGACTGGGTTTGGGTCTTTGTCTTTAAAACTAGCAGCAAAGGGCAGAAAGACGTGCCTATGTTGAGAAGCAGAGTTGTCCATCTCACACCTCTGCACCTAAGCAGGGACTTCCTGCTCTTGATCTGTCTTTATTTCAGTAGCTAAGGTTTTACTTCTGGTCGTTTGCTTCATTGTTGGCAGTTGTCAGCATCCATCCTTGTAATGATGCAAGTCCTTCACGTGACCTTTGATAATGTGCTCCACTGGCTCGGTATTCTCCTTGCTGCTTAATGAAACACCCATTTCACCTGTGTAACGTGCAGAATCCGTCAAGAAATCTTGTGCGTCTTCTGGAGTTGTTCCAACACATGACCTTTTCACAAGCCTGCAGAAGGTAACGGTAATATGGAGTGATTGCCAGCGAACCATCAGCTTTCAAAGCAGGAAGGCTCATTTCCACTTTCCTAAGACAGTTGTGTGTCCAAGCCTGGCAGCTTCTGATCTGATTTCTTGTCTCAGAAGAGCCTGTTCATTGGATTTTATGGATATTTAGGTTTGCAAGTATTGGAACAAGAAGTCTGCCGGGAGTGATGGTGATGATACATCCTGTTTGGAGGCACAAAGCTCTTCTGCTCATAGCTGGCCGTGCAGCTGAGATGTTATAAGTGTCGGTCTTGCTGATCTTTTACATCGGCTTATGATTCTCACTCCCATTTTATCTTTGTGGATCAACTTATACTTAAAAGTTTGCCATTTCTGGTGTGATCCCTTTCTTGGGGATGATCCAGTTGGCCAAGACAGCCAAGCAGAACTCCCTTTTGCTGTAGGAGTCTTGGTTGTGTGGGAATGCTGCTGCCGTCCACCCTGTGGTGGGATCGTGTCAGGCTGGTGCTGGGTGATTGAAGCTGCTGTAGATGGAGTTACGCAGAGCACGTCGTGCAAGAAGTGGGGTTGGATACTCAGGATCATGCCCTGCCAACCTTTCCCTGCCGAGCGCAGGGCCAGCCAGCAGTCCTGCTCAAGTGGCACTTGGGGCACTAATAGACACATTGCTCCCAAGTGTTCACAGCTAAAGGGCCTTTGCTCCTTGAAAGTTAATGCAGATAAAATCAGGCATTTTACTCATGTGTTCAGAGAAAATTAACACCTACAAGACCTGCCGTACAGAGCGGTATGTACTGTTTGTGCCGGTTGTGGCCCCTAGTCACTGCTGCGTCCTTTTAGCAATGCATTTCCAGGGAAGATTGTTACAGTAAACACAGGTAATTGCTGCTCCACAGCATTTCTGCTCAACATTATCATTTTATAAGCAGGCTTCTTTATTTGCTTTTGCCCAATTCAGTTTTGTCTCATTTCCTTTGTAATGCAATTAACATGTTCTGAATTTAAGAGGAAAAATACATCATGGCCGTGGCATGTTAACCATAGAGAGGTAATTAAAAAAAGAAAAAAGGGAACTATAAATGCTCAAATATGTCATCAATGGCCCCGAATATTTTCTTTTGTCTGAAGTTGTCTGAGCCAGATGAGGTCTCTGCACGTTGTTGGTCCATCCCGCTTGGCTGGGGTAAGTTGGGGCAGCTCCAAGGGGGAGCTGGGGGTTTGTCCCAGCTGAAGATCTCGCCCTGGAGATTTTGAGTACAGTTCCATATAACCTAATTTATGAGCCTTAATAATAATAATTTAAGGCATTTGAGACTGCAGAAAGACTTGCAGCTGTAGTTTCTGCATCCTTCTGTGTTCTGTAAACATGGTTAATATTGCCAAAATCAAGGTCTCTGAAATCCAGAGCCAGGCCCCAAAAGTCAGGAGCGTGCTACAAAAGCACTACGTGTTGGGCAAGTTATATTTGCTTTCTGTGTTTTTCTGAGCCCACAGAAGCTTGGGTTTTTGAATTTCACTCACTTTTTGCAAATGCAAAAGCTAAAAAGTATGCTCTCCTCCAGTTGACTTGAAGCAGAGATTCATTGTGACCACCGAATTCCCAAGCAATGGGCTCTGAGAGCAGCAGAAGAGATTTGGCAGCATAGCTCCTTCTTTGCATTTTCCTTTCTTTTCTGAGGGGAGGGAAACACGGGGGAAGGAGGCTTTAGCATCCCTGTTGGGGTGCCGTGTTCCTGGGGCTTGCCGTGCTCACCTGAGACACACATAAAAGGTGCAAATTGTGCATCTCTTGGGGCCATATGAAAGAAAATATATTAAAATATGCGGTATCCAAAATGCCACGCTAATAACTTGTATTTCTCAGAATGTTTAGCCCTGCTGGTGCACAAACATGCTGCGTCTAAAAACCAGTGGGGAATCATAGCAAATGACTGCAGAAAATAATTAAGAGGGCATTGAAAGCCAGGAGAAAAATGATACGTTGCTCCGAGCCAGCAGATCATTGCTTTAATAGCCCGCGTACCTAGGAAGCGGTGCCTTAAGTTTGACAGCAAGTTGAGATTCGGTCAGCATCAAATAAGATGATAGCTGGGGAAGGATAATTAGTGTCTTCACACCATTCAATTTGGGCTGCTGGTGCGGAGCCAACTCTTTGAAACGCGCACATGTGAGCCAGCGAGAAGGATTTTTTTTTTTTTTTTTTTTTTTTTCCTCTCCCTTTCCCTAAGCAGCCTACAGGATTTATTGATTTCTAAGAGCGGGCTGATTTCCATGTAAATAAATGGGAGGGTGGCCGGGCCGCGGCGCGCGGTCCGGATGCGGTGACTTTGGCTTGCTGACATCATTGCTCATTAGCATGCAGGAGAGGAGAGCAATGCAACAGCAGAGCCCCGCGCCGCTCCCGCGCCGGCAATTATTCTCCACGGGCTGCATCTCTCCTCGTTAATGCCTTGTGCTCAGAGAGCAAATTGGACATCCTCTTGCCACCTCGAAGGGTCATTTAGTGGAAGGCGGGTTGAGGGGGGAGCTGCTGGATTCGTTTGGATTGGGAGCGGAGAGGGGGGCACCCTCCGGAGCTGGATTTCAGAGCGAGGCAATTTAAGCAAAAGCTTAAGACGCGGGGCAGGAATTGCATGTTTCTCCACGGCAGCTTTCCTTCAGAGACGTGCCGCGGTCGGTGCGTGCCTCCTCTGAAAGGCTCTGACCAAAGCCCGCCTGGCGGCAGCCCCTGACTGCGTGTGTCGGGGCGGTGGGCTGCGCTGGGAGAGCGCGGGATGCTTTATGGCACTGCGGTGCTTGGGCTGGTCCCGGGAGCAGCCCGCCAGCCCAAAGGCAACCGGCACAACTAGGACGGCTGAGCAACCCCCTGGCTGTTTTCCTCCTGTGCTATCGCTGCCATCGTCGGTGGGAACAGGTAAGAAACTGCCTTTTGCCAGCAACTTCAAAGTTGTCGTGGATTTTTAGGAGGGATGGAAAGTAGCGAGGAGGAGGAGGAGGAATAAGCAGCATTCTGTGGATGCACGTAGCTGCGCGCTAACTTTGCTCAATGTGCTGTTGGTGGTCGAGGGGGCTGCGCTTTTTTCCCCAGCCTTTGGTGGGCTCGCTGTTTATGGATGTAAAAGGTTAATTGTAAAATTGCATTTCTGCAGCTGCGGGAAGTCAGGGTGAAACACTGATGCTACCGCAATGGATTTTTCATTTTAAAAATAATCAGGAAGGCTCAGCTGGGTCTAAATCGGAGTAACTATTAAAAAATCCTCATCTGTCAGTGTTAATTTTATTGCTCTGGTAAACGCAGCTTCTGGAAGCCTGGGTTCTCTGGGCATTTTCTGAGCAAGACTGCATGCAGGCTGGTGGTGTGGATGAGGACATTACTGTTCAGATGTTTATTATGGTGGTTTTGCCTTCCTGAGAACAGAGAGTTTTAAAGTAATAATCTTTCTACGTCCTCCTTTTCATGCCAGAATGCCTAACTATAAACCAACCTAGAACGGCAACCTGGGGGTTATGTTTTTCAGTGCAGTCTTTTCAAGTCAAATTTCCTTTTTTCCTTGTTCCTTGAAGGAACATTTTAAGCAGATGTGACACAGACATGACCTGTGACCGTAGAAAGATTTTAATCCAGTTACTCTTTGTTTTGTAGTCATGATTCCTTGGCGGTGCTAAACACTGATTGAATCTTTTTGAGCCGTTGAGGCTTAGCGCTGGACAGAATAATGCCAAAATAATTATTCACACCAGATGCAGTGTCATCCTTTCAGTTCTAGCTCTCTTATCTCCTAACTTATCTGACTTATTTTTATTCAGCGATTATTTCACCTACTGTGGGAGCACTTACAAGCCTCACATCACTCTATTTATAAAGGTGCGGGCTTGAGCCTGCGATCAAGATTTGTAAAATAAAACTATCTGCAGCTAACAAGATTATATTTTGCTTCGTATTTTAATCTTCTCCCGTTGTGTGTTTTCTACCAGCCAGATTCAGCTTAACAAAATGACCCAGCCTTGCGCACTTGCTGTTGGCAGACTCACTCGGGCTCAGCCGGCACATACACAGATCAGGCTGGCAGTGATTGCTTTCACAAGCCAGTCGGTATTGCCCGTCTCAGGGGATGCCGTCTAAGCCTTAACTTTTGAAATAATTACAGTTTTCAGCCTAGCTCATCCTGCTTCTGAGCACTTTGCCTATCAGCCAGGTTTTTTCCTTTAAGACGTATGGCCTGGGAGATGCTCGAATTGCGGCATGTTTACTGCTTCCCATGGATTCTGCTTGTCATGCTACAAACACAAACTGGTGAAGTCCCTTAAAATAGCTCTTGCAGCCCCGGGGCCGATCACCGTGGATGCACTTAGCTTAGCCCGAGACCGGTGCTGGAGAGATGGCCTGCAAGCCTGGAACGGGGTGGGGGAAAGAGAGGGATGGGAAGATAAATACTGCCTGTGAAGAGACCAGGGTTACGCAAACTTGAGACGGCGGTGAGGACCCACACGCTGAATGGAGATGGGCTTCTTCATGGAGAGCTGTTTTTGATCCAGGGGTAGAGCTTAAATCTTGCTAGAGCCCCAGGCTTGGAGGCAATTTCCTTTCTTCTGTTAAGCAGCAGAAAGAAACCCCCTGTGATACAGCTCTGTGTCTCGTTAGGCTGAAAAGCCACCGCATGGTATAATTAAAAATCTGACAAGGTAACCTGCGGGGTAGGACAGGAGCTTTTGCAGCATGAGCGCACGTTGGCTCTCGGGTGGGGAGCGCTGCTGAGCTCAGCCCAGAGGGAGGTTTTGGCAAGGGTCCTGGTGCTGCCCACTGCCTCTGCTGCTCCATCCCTGCCAGCCAGGGACCCCGCTGGGCTCTCGGGAGCTTGGGGTCATCCTGCCATGGGGGACACCAAACCCCTCTTGGGTGTCCTGAGCTCCTGGGTCTGCCCGTCCCGTGGCTCCCCCTGCCTTCCAAAATCATGAGATTGGCTTCAGCATTGCTTGCCCACCAGCTGGGGGTTGTTATTGCTGTTATCGAGCCTGTTCTTCTCTTCAACTTGGAAACCAGCGGTTTGCATTTCTTCTCCATGACTGGGGAAAAATATGTGATTGTTATCATTTCTGTATGCTAAGAGCTGGACCTTTAAGGGGGAAAGAAAACCCCTAACATAAATATGTTGAGCTGGCAGGCTGCCTCCATCATCTTGGATGTGACAGAGCAGCCTGTTGGACGCCTTTGCTCCTGGTGGTATGGCTGGGCAACAGGCTGGGGCTATCGGCACCTTATTTTTCCTCCTCTTTTCCTCCCCCTTGCTTGGCCTGCAGCTCACATGGGTATAGTGCTTTGCCCACCTCTGTCTAACCTCTATTACGAAAAAAAAATACTGTCTTCTGCAAAACATCTTGAGAGCTCCAAATAGATAGTTCTTCTGAGACCTGCTGAGTTATTAATATCCCTTAATTTAAACATCTCCTCTTTATGCATCAGAATTTTCATGTTTTGTGCCAGGGGTTGCAGCTCACAGGAGCAGCCTGGCGGTGTGGTTCAGGTCAGGAGGGTGTTTGAGCACCCTGGGGCTCTTACCCAGCTCACAAGGAGAAACTGGGGCCCAAGAGGGGACCTATGTTCACTGCAGAGTGCTAGGGTGCACCCGGGCTCCCCAAATGACCTGTGATTCACCGCAGCTTCCCTGGTGTGATTTAGCCACAGGATGGAAAGGTTGGTCGTGTTTTAATTCGTCCTGCAGTGGTGCTGAGAGGTCTGGCCACGGTTTTGGGCTGTGGTCCTGGTTCCTTGTTTGCCTCAGAGGGCACCAAGACAGCCCAGGTGCAGGATTTGGGGTTTGTTTTCCCAATTCCTTGGCTCTCTGGGAGGCCATGGTTGTTTCTGCCACGTGGTGCCTAAGACCACAGACAGCAAAATTGGAAGCAGCCTGGAGGCTGCCCCGGGCTGTGCTGCAGGGAAGCAGTGGTTTGGGGACAGGGCGGTGGGGACCTACAGGCAGATGTTCCACCCGCTTCTTGATTTGATGGTCCTGATTCACCATGAAGGCAGACCAACTGGGAAATCCTCAGAGACTGCTTTTGTTCATATTAGGCTGCAGCTGGCAATATTGCGGGTAGTTCTCTTTTTTCTTCTTTTTCTTAATTAAGCAAGAATAACTCTTGCAGT
This sequence comes from Gorsachius magnificus, assembly GCA_034008185.1. NCBI lineage: Eukaryota > Metazoa > Chordata > Aves > Pelecaniformes > Ardeidae > Gorsachius > Gorsachius magnificus. The sequence goes on from CM067090.1 coordinate 8,286,422, forward strand.
GGTAAAGGATTTTTGCAGAGTCTTAAAAATAAAATTAGTCTCTAGCCTGAGACTGAGCATGCACAACTTCAAGCCAGAGAGGAGAATTTTTCCAGGAGTGGAAATGGGGTTTGTAATAAAACCTTCAACACCACCCTGGATACCTTTGCAATTGCTGCTCTTGGCACTGCAGAGGTCAGGGGGGATTAAAACTAAAATAACACTGAAAACCTGACTTGCTTCAAGCAAATCAAGTGGGTGGAGAAGAGAAGATGGATGGGGAAGATGGAGAAGAATGACTTGCAACTCTTCCATCTTCTTGGTGTTTCCCCACCTACTGCAGACCCTTCCAGAGATCTGCAGGTACACGTGCTCCCCCATGGCCGCTGGGACTGGGGGGAGTTGCATCTATAGGAGTAGTTTGGTTGCTGGATTACTTCTCTTTTTCTTTAGCTTCTTGGCATTACTGTGCTACCTGCTCCGTTGCTACCACCTGATGTTGATCTTCAAAGCCAACTGTTCCTACAGCATCTTGGGTCAAGTAAGCATTGTCCTCCCTTGGCCATCCTTGCCAGGCCACCAAAGGCACCTTGCCCTCAGACTTTGAATTGCTGCTATTGTAAATGCCCATGTCTTAATTCACCTTCCTTAGCCTCCTGCACCCCATTTTGGCAGATAAAAGCTTTCATTAAGCTTGCTTTTCAACCCATGTAGCACAAGGTCTTTGCAATTCATTCCCACTGATAGGGTGTTTTTTCCAGCTGAAGTGACTCTGGAAGAGCTGTGAAGTCACAGAAGTGTTTTGTCCAGAGAGATGCTGCTTTGTCACTGAGGTCCATGGGACCCAGGCCATGGGCAGCAGCCAGCTGGGGTGCTGGGAGCGTTTGGTTCAAAATAGGGTGTTAGAGAAGTTTGAGATGAAGGCACAGCTTCAGCCCCAACTGTGTGTTTTGAGCACAAAAGTTTGGGGCTCCTCTGATGAAGCTGATGTTCAGGGAGTCGATGGTGAAGCTGTGGCTGGGTGCTGCCTGTGGATACTCCCACGCCTCAGCTTCCCCATTTGTGAAATGGGAGAGCGGTGCCCATACTGGAGAAGAGCCACCAGGCTCTCCCTATGGCAGTGAAGGACTATGTTAATTTTTCAATTTAGATAAATGTTTGCCTTGCCTCTGGGGTCTGGAGAAATGGGTCTGTGTAGCTGGAGATCGCTCAGGGTGGGAAGATGCCTCATTAGCTCTCAAATGAGAGGAGGAGATAACAGGCAGGGATATTAAGATGCCCTTGTTAAGAGGCTCAGGGGTCATGTGAGCTGCCCCAAATCCTCAGCCTCTCTCATTCCCAAGAAGTCTTGTGATTTACTGGCTGACAACTGACCCAAAAGCCTCCTTGCAATCAGAATGATGGCATGATGCTGGAGAAAAATCAGGCTGATGTATATGTCTTAAGCCGAACAGGAAGGGAATTGCCCCTTTGCTTTACACATCCCATCTGAGCTGAGCAGACAATTGCTTTTTGAGGGATTCCCAATCTTGTATGTTAATGTGTGCACACATGCATGCAAATCCTTTATTACGGAGCGCAAGCAGAGGCATCGGGTGGCCTGGCGTGGGCCGTGGCATTCCTGCTCCTTGCATTCTCTGGAGACAGAGCTGCTCCCTGATACAGCCCGTTTATTTCCATCCCAGAAGAAACAAGTGAGAAGCAGAGATAAGCAGCACTAGAGGGGGGCGAGGGGGGATAAGGGCTGTTTGCCAAGTTCCTTCTTTGTCCAAGAGGAATTTTAACATTTCTGCCATGATTGTAAACTCTCCCTTCATTCTTGGCACTGCCAGGAGGGTTTGGGATCATAGAATCATAGAATCGTTTAGGTTGGAAAAGACCTTTAAGATCATCAAGTCCAACAATTAACCTAACCCTGCCATCCCACCACTAAGCCATGTCCCTAAGCACCTCATCTATCCTTCTTTTAAATACCTCCAGGGATGGGGACTCGACCACTTCCCTGGGCAGCCCATTCCAGAGCCTGACAACCCTTTCGGTGAAGAAGTTTTTCCTAATGTCCAACCTAAACCTGCCCTGGTGCAACTTCAGACCATTCCCCCTCGTCCTATCGCCCGTTACCAGGGAGAAGAGCCCGACCCCCCCCTCGCTGCCCCCTCCTGTCAGGCAGTTGTAGAGGGCGATCAGGTCTCCCCTCAGCCTCCTCTTCTCCAGACTAAACACCCCCAGTTCCCTCAGCCGCTCCTCGTAAGCCTTGTGCTCCAGACCCCTCACCAGCTTGGTTGCTCTCCTCTGGACATGTTCCAGCAATGCAATGTCTTTCTTGTAGTGAGGGGCCCAAAACTGAACACAGTATTCAAGGTGTGGCCTCACCAGCACCGAGTACAGGGGCACGATCACTTCGCTACTCCTGCTGGCCACACTATTCCTGATACAAGCCAGGATGCCATTGGCCTTCTTGGCCACCTGGGCACACTGCTGGCTCATATTCAGCCGGCTGTCAACCAGTACCCCCAGGTCTTTTTCCGCCAGGCAGCTTTCCAGCCACTCTGTCCCAAGCCTGTAGCGCTGCATGGGGTTGTTGTGACCATGTGTGGGATCTTGCACTGCCCTTTCTTAAAATAGCCACCTTGCCCAGCCTGGGCATTCTTTGCTTTGGCGGTGTTTGCTGCGTTAGGTCCTGCGTGGCCACCCAGCCAAGCCGCAGCCACAGCTGGAAGAGCAGATCCCTGCGGCCAGGCTGGTTTTGCTGCAGGCAGGGGTCTGCTGCCCTCACAGCCCCGGGGAGTCCGGTCCTGCCTGCACTGCCCCAGACGCCAGCACACGCAGGCTGTTGGCTGGGAGAGGCCAGCTTGGCCCGCTCCTTTGCTGGAGCTGCAGACCATGTGCAAGGACCCACTTTGCCCTGGCTTCAGGCTGCCCCTGGCCCCTCTTCCCTGGCTTTTCAGCTCTGCTTGTGCTTTCCCAGTTTGGAGTCGTTGCTGGTTTTTCACAGCAGGGAGACCTCGGCTTTCTGCAGAAAGCTGGGGGCACGCTCGCGGCTCTCTCCAGAGCCTCTTGCACAGCACTGGTGTTTTCAGCGTGGTTTAACTTATTGTTGGTTCCATTGCTAGGATGAAAGGGCTGCGGGAGGCTCCAGCGATGGCAGAGGCGGTGCTTTGCTAGCCACGGCGTACAACAAGGGACTGCCTTGTCCCAGAGACCTCACAGGTCAATCGGGCTCACGTCAAGTTGTGCGTCGGTGGACTGGGGCTGGCATCGTGCTTCTGCATCCCAAGCGAGAGGGGCTCGGGAGCCACGTTCTCTGCTTGGTGTGTTGGGCTCTGTTTGCTTCAGATTCCCCTTCTCTGCATTTTCATCTGTAGAGAGAAGAGGGCTGGCGTGGGGTGGTGGATCCAGTTTGCACCGTCGCCCTGCACCAGCAGACGGGTGGGGATGTAACCAGGAGCAGGGGCTAGAGCCTCCTCTAAGGAGAGGACCGGCCACCATGCCAAGAGCACCACGTAAAAGCAGCCCTTGCAAAAGAAAATACATCCATCTTGTAACTTCATCACATGAAGCGCTGGCCTTGAATAGAACAAATTTTTCAATCTGTTTTCGAGCCGTTGCTGCTTTGTACCATGTGAAGTCAAATCAAGGCAGGCTCCTTTCCAGCTAAATCTGACACCAGGAAATGTTCTTTTTCTCCCTATTTGCTTCCCGCCGTCCTGGCCCCGCTGCAGGGCAGCTCCGTGCCAAGCAGCCCTGCCGGGCGCTCCCCAGCCCGTGCCTCCCGCGGCAGCATGGCTGCTGGCTGGCTCCCTCTCCTCTTTCCTCCCTGTCCACACGCTACGGCTGCTCAACAGCACCTTTATTCACCCTCCGTGCCCGAAGATGGCCATGCTGCCAGCTCTCCTTGGGAAACACAACGTCACTGGGTTTCTCCTCGCCAGCCCTCAGCTCTGGGAGTCAAGTGATGCTCCAGGATGTCCCCAGCTTTCAGCAGCAGCACTGAAATATCTCCAGCCCTGTGTCTTCCCCAATGCTGAAGACCTCTCTTAACTACCAGGGCTCATCTCATCCTTGAGATGAGCTTGCAGACCCTTCTCTGGGTTGAGAGCAAGATGGAAAGGCTCAGGAAAGAAGATAGGATTTCCAGAGAGTGATTGGCATCAGTTTCTTCTTGCTTGAAAAAAAGCAAAACTGCCCGCCATCTTCCAAAGTTGTGTGTGGCTCCTTGGCTGCACAGGCAGCAGAAGTTGCTGTTGATGAAGCTTTGGTGCTGGTTAGGTGAGGCTGGTGTCTAGCCAGAGCCAAGCTAATGGGTTTCCCTTTGCAGGACGTGCCACTCCACCTGGGCTGTGGCGCCCTTTATATGGTAAGGTATGCGGCACGCGATGCGCTGAGCATCTCCAGGCTCCGCCGCTCTTCCCACGCGAATGACTAACAAGCCATTGCTGACAGGAGCAGCCAGGGGACTTCTAGCCGCGGCCCCGCTCCTCTCCCATACCCACCAGCTCTCTGCCATAGCATCGGCATTCGGTCGTGACATCGTCGCTCCGGTCATCGTGCATGCGGTCGAGCGCTGGCACGTGCATCGGCTCACTTCATGCCACTCTGCTTTGAGTGCGGTTGGGGGGGGAATACTGCTTTTTCAATTTCATCTCACATTTGAAATGTACATTTTTATATTAAGTTCTTACTACGGGGAATTATTTTTAATTATAGCGAGCTGGAAGACGATAAAATAAAGTTGAGTAAGTGAGACCTATGCGAAGAAGTCATGGAAACCATATCATAGGAGTGGAAAGACACTCCTAGGACACTGAATATTGTTCCTGTGAAACAACATATCCTAATGTAAAGAAAATAATTGTAATTAAAGCTGTTAATCTTCTGCTTTTAATGAGGGGAAAGGAAGAGAACTGAGTATCTCAGGGGTTAGATCTTGCAGTTTGTACAGTTTGCCCAGGGAGGTGGCAGAAACCCCATGCCTGGAGATGCTGTTTTTAATGGTGCAAAGTTTTTACAGAGCCCGTTGCCCTGGCCTGGGGACATCACTGATGAGTAGTCAGGCTGCCTGTGTCCTTTTCATCCTTTGCTTTTCTGATCAGGAGACGCCACCCGCCGGTGGTACCCGCTTGCCTGGGATGGGGCAGGAGCAAGGGTGGTGTAAGTCAGCTCCCGGACCTGGTCCTCACACTCCTGGCTGTCCGTGGGGTGAGCTGCAGGATGGCGGTCACATGGCGTGACCTGTGGTGTCTAATTGATCATACATCTCACTTACTAACTCTTCGACACCGTTATTTAAAGTCCCCACGATGGCCTGATTTATCTCATTTATTCAAAGCCAAGACCTCCGCTGCTCTCCTGCCATCCTCCATCTCCTGGAGGGGATGTGTCTAGAGCGGGGAGGAGGGCAGAAATGTGTGGGCTGGCTTTTTCCCCATCGCAGCACTCCTGCTTCTGGCGTTGCTGCTATCTGAGCGTGAACTGTTGGGTTTGTCTCCCTTTGAAGCTTGTGTTTGATATCCTGAAAATTAAAGTCTGGCTAAGAAGTCCTAAACTCCGTTAGAATAACTATCTCCAGTGCCGAATCCGGGGCGATGGAACTATTAATTATTCTTAGCTTCTTGTTGCATATTGAGCTGCTTCTAATCGTGTTGTGAAATGAGATGGAAACGGCAAAGAAACCAGCGCTTTGCTGAGGCAGGCCACCCTTCCCCGGTAGCTGATTAATTAAAGTATTCACATGAAATGGTGCCTTGATTATTTTTTAAGGTAACAGCCGGAGGCGATGCCGAGACTCTCCGACTGGACGCAAACCAGACGCCGGGGGTGCGTGGGGGTCGCTGTGTGGTTTAGATCTGATGAAAGGCAGGAAATGGGAAAATCTGGCAAATCTCCCTGGCTTGACTTAACGGAGCCTCTTGACTTTTGCTAGAGTGCATTTTTTGTGCTGTAACGGCCAAGTAGAAATTTAGACTCGAATCTGGATCTGAGCGCTGGTATGCTTAGCTGGCTTGTACGCAATGGTGAAAAAGGAGAGGTGTTTGAAAATTACAGCCCCCGATGTTTAACTGTTGCTGCCCTCTGAATTTCTTTGCTTTACCTTATATAGCAGGGAAACCTGCAGTGGCAACGGTAACATTTCCCTTGCCTTTTCTGTGGTTCCTTATTATTTCTGAGACGTCTCCCTTCTGCTCCCTGAGCAGAACTGTATCTCATTCCTCAGAAGTCGGTGCCGTTTCATTAGCGCAAATTAATCCAGAACCCTGCATGGTTACTTTAAAATAGATACCATTTTCCCATATTGTGGAAGAGCACTGCATTTTCAAAAATAGAAACCGATTTATCGGCATTCCTTTTAACCTCTTTTGATGGGGCTGGGGGTTGTTTTCAGCCAGGTTAGTCCTTCGCTTTTACCCCTGCCGAAGGGGCGTGATGCCCTAGCAGCCTTGCAGATAAATACTCAGGTTCAAGCCCATGAAGAAAATCTCCAGCTGCAGGAACAGACCCTTAAAAGAAATGCTGAGATGTGATATTTGCAGGGAAGTAAGCTAGTGGCTCTTAAATTGCAACCTGTGGGCTATTCTTTTGGTCCTCCCCCCCACCCGGCGTGCGAGCTGGCGTGCCGCTGAGCCGCGGTGCGTGCCGTCAAGCCGGGTGGTTAAGATGCCATTGTAGTGTGACTGTGGGTTTTGTAGCCTCCCTTAATTTAATTTAGCTTTATATGTTCAGACTATAATCAATTTTTATGCTACTTTAATAAGCAAATTTATGCTATCAGCATGCTAAAGGGACTTGTCATTCACAGCTTCCCAGTCAATCCACCATTTTCTGTATTAGCCAAGTGCTCAGCTGCCCTAATTTGGTAACTGCTCTGCAATTACCGGCTGGCATGCCGATCCACACCAGGCGGGCACGTGGCCCTTGCCTGTGCTGGCCCCTGGAAATACTCCTTGCGGTGCAGTAAAGGGACGAGCAATTACGTATCCCCAAACATTGGGCAGTCTGACTCAGCTTGATTGCCAAGTGTTGTTACAGCAAATATGGACTTTTATTTCCTCCTTGTAAGAGAGAGAAATCCTGTGTTAGAAAATGCCTGAGCATAAAAAAAGGGTTGAGTTTAGCACCTGCAGGCCAGCGACTGGCAGGAATCGCTTTGCTTGCTTATTGAAAGTGCAACTCATGAGGGCATCGCCCCTTTTTCCTCTCTCCTCACCTTGCAGGAAGATTTGCCTTCACTGTAAGTGCTCCCAGGAAGAGCACATCGTAACGGTTATGCCTCTGGAGATGGAGAAGACCGTCACGAAGCTCATGTTTGACTTCCAGAGGAATTCGACTTCTGATGACGACTCGGGCTGTGCCTTGGAAGAGTATGCGTGGGTCCCCCCCGGCCTGAAGCCTGAGCAGGTAACGATGACACCACCGAGTTACCAGAAATAAATTGGTTTAATCTGCTCTTTGGAAATAGTGGCCCTGATTTTTCTTCTAGGGGTGTGAGCACTTGTTGCATGGAGCTGTTTCTGGCTATAGAGACTTGCAGAGACAGGTCTGGTCTGAATGCACAAATGAAACAAAATAGAGATGCGATCCTTGCAGGACTTGTGGTTTTCTACATCTGTAGGTGTAGTTGATGATTGAGAGCAGGGAAGCAAAATACTTCCAGGATGGGGTTTGTTGTGGTTGTGCAAGGGAATGGATACAGACGTACCTGCTACTGTTTCATGGGGGGAAAAAAGCGGTGGAGCTCTGGTCTGCCCGAGGGACTCGGTGCTCGTGTTCTGCCCCCCGGACCACTCTACTCTGCACTAAGTCCAGGGCAGACAGTCAAAGCTGGTAGGTGACTCTCAAAAATGGGCCAAAGTCTTTGGGGTTGGGTTCAAGCATGATGCCTGTGTTTTACTGGAAAGAATTGCTCCAAGGAAGATCAAGTCTCTTGGTACAGGAGTTGAACGGGATGGATTAGACCTCCTTGAAGTTTACATGATTCTTTTGGGTTTTATGCTGATCTTTTACTTGTTCAACTCAGAACATAATTTACAGAGGAGATGATTGCGAAACAAGCTTAGCCTTGAGAATTGCTATGGCAATCATTTTAAACCACGTAAAGAGGCTGGGAGAGGGTGGAAAGCTTTCATTCTTACTGTTGTAGTTGCTGTCCTTAAATATGGTGTTTTCCTGAGCTTTTATTCAGAAAGGCTTAGGCATTTCCTGAAATATCTTGGCACCACCCGTAGGTTGTAAATATTATCTGTCTGATTAGAGAAAATCCAGTTGTTTGGTTTGGTTTTTTTTTCCCTTCTTCTTGTCTTTACAAGCCTGGCTTGGTGCTTGCTTGCTCTGTGGCACCACGTGTTTCATTTGGTGCCATCCAACCATGCAAATCAGACAGCAGCCTTGTTTTGTCACCTTCCTTATGTCAGAGGCTCCCATTGTGCCTCCCAGGAGGTACAAGACACGGTGTATGGAGAGATGCAGATGGTCCTGAAGTAGCTCTGCCGGTCCTGCATGCTGCAGGGACACGAACCAGTTGGGTTTCGGGAGTCCCGTTGGAGGATTGTACTCACGCTGGTGCCACCTGCTCTCAGCACCGCCTTCTGTCCAGGTGTGTCGGTGGCTTCTGGAGCCCAAGCTGGCCCATGTCCCTGTAGCTTTGGGTGGAAATGCAGATATTTAGTGACAGGTGGCACCTGATCAGGTAGATGTGGTCTCTGATGAGTACAGCATGGCATAGACAGTAATTGAAACCCACTTCCAGCACAATGATGACATATTCCAGAAGACCTGGATGCTTCTTTGATCCCTTAGGTGCTTTTTGAGAAATAGCATGCTGTCAGTGAGTTTGGGACACTCAGGAGAAAAAACAAGCCCATTAGCTCTAGAAGTGGGTGCTGACATCTCATGCATTACTCAGGTTAATGTATTTTTAGGTTCTTCTAGCATCTGTTTCTTGCAGAGGTCATGGTGCTCCTCAATACAAACACCCTCTGTCTGCATTGCTGGGTCTTTTAGCAGATTTGCCACTTCAGGCCAGTCTCTAATCACCATGGAGATGAAGAGCAGCCACAGGCAGAGCCTAAGACAGGCACTGAAATCCTTCAAGCATAGCTCATCCACCAGCCCTTTCAGGACCTTTGTCACATCAGATGAGCCACTAAGGAGACAACAGCAAGGTGTGACTTCTCTGGGCTGTGAAAGAGCCACCGTGCGGGGCTGGGGGTTGTCCCTGGGTGAAGAGCAGCACCCTGAATTTTGCCAGGAGTTTACCACGTACCCAGGGTGTTGCAGGGCTGGGAGGTGCCTTGGGGTGCAGGAAGGTGCCCTTTGCCTCCCGTGGGGGTAGGAGGTACCTCTGCAGCAACTTTCTGGAGCCATGCAAGGCTGCAGACAGATGTGTGGCTTTCTGGTCGATGAGTCAGGTATGCGTACGTGATGTGGAACCTATGTCTGCTGTGGAGCAGCTGGTGGGCTCTGCTCCGGCTGAGGGCACTGCAATCAGGCTGGGCTGCAAATACAGGTTTGCAGGCAGTGAATTTTTCTTTGCCTTCCGCTATTTCACTGTCATATTTCTTTGACATGAAACAGATGAAATGAAACAACTTTCTCTGCAATATTCTACTTTATTAAAATCTCTACGCAGCATATGAGCTGGGAGGTAAGTGGTCCCCTGAAAGACTAATGCAGTTTTCTTATTATACTTGGACGACAGCCTTCACTGTTCTTGGGAGACAGCGTTCATGTCCCACTCAATGCAACAATTTACAGGATTTCGGGGGGGAGAGGGGGGAGGAGTTGGCCAACAAACGTGACATTGGTTTTCGGCAGTTACCGTAGGTCATTTCAGAATTTGGAGAGTCCCTTCAATCTGTAGCTTAAAATATTAAGTGTAATCTAAGGGGGAATCAACCCAAACCTACAAGGTCTCACTGGATTCCTGGACACTAATTCAGGCATCAGCTGCTCTGTGATATGTGTCAACTATGTGAAAATCATGTTGGTTACTTAATGCCCACTACCTGAAGAAAAAAGAGCATTGGTCCAGTGTTTACAGATAATGATCCAGGCATTGCATTGAAGAGCAGAGCTGAATACCTTATATTATGGCTCCTCAGTGCGCAGGGCTACAAAGTGGTCTACTACTATGCAACAGCCATAAAATATTATATATTTCCGAATAGGTTTATAACACAGGGATGAAAATGGTAATATAAAGAATGTTGTAATACCACTTCATGAGGTATGGTAAAAATTCGTCTGGAAAACTGGCTAAAATTTATGACATCTCTGCTCAAGAAAGAGGGGTATAAACTGGGAGGAGGCTGGAAATGTTATTTCACTGAGGAGCCTAGAAGTGGAAGAGCTTGGTTTGTTCAGCCTAGCAAATCGAAGGGTTATGATCACTCCCTGTGCATTAGACGAGGAAGAGCAGTTATTCAAGCTCCAACTTTGGCACAAGAACATAGATATAAACTGGCTCTGAATGCATTCAGGCAGGAAATTGGAAGAGGTTTCAAACCATCAGAGGTGTAAGGCTCAGTGGCAACCTGCCAACAGGGAGAGCGACGGGTAAAAACCCAAGACTGAGCTCCATAAATTACAACACGATTAGAAAATGTGGTTTCTTGTAATAGCAGTCAGCTACACAGGATGGCCAAGAGGCTTCTTGTGGGCTCTAATCCCGCTTGGACTGGATCTCAATGAGAAGTTGTCTTACGGCAGAAGAGGGACTTTTCTTCTGGAAGGTACGGATGCAGATGGGAATGGAAGAGGTGGCTGTACGGGAGGCGAGGCAGGAGCTCGGGATGCAGGCTTTGAGAAATACTCTTTTTTTCCTGCCTGCCATTCAATGGTCGGATAAAGAAATAAGTGTGAAAGCCTTGAAATGGGCAGACACCAACAGAAACGTGTCCTCAGCAAAGCAAAATCCCAGACTGGACCTGGCTGCGAAGGCGGGGCAAGGCAATTTCGGGAGCCAGTTTGTCTGCTGGGGCTGGCAGTCCGACAGCTGATCCTCCTTGCACTGACATAAGTTTGAGGGCAGATGCTTAAAAATAAGTACTTTTATGATGTGTTTTTCACATTTTTAGGCAAAGCATGTGTAAATACATGTGAGTGCGCAGCCTTGAATTACTTGGGCCTGTGGTTTGGAGAAATCCAAAGGGGTTAAAACATGCCAGCTTGAATTTCTGAATACAAGGGATTTTTGAGGATTTCTGTCTTTATTGTGTCTCAATAATAGGAGCAGCTGGTTATGGGCACAGATTTCCAATTAAACAAAAGACGGGGCTCTACTTCAGCTGCCATGCGGCTTTCTGCATGGCTCCGGCATGCCAACATTCAAGACTCATGGCATAAGGACTTAATTCCCTCTTGCTGTCAGCAAAGTCGCTCTGATCGAGTCCCGTAAAAAGTTACGAAAATGTCATCTGAGCTAAACTTAGTAGCATGAAGGTTCAGGCGACCATTTTCCTCTAAGGTGGCTGTTGGAGCTTGGATCTTGAGAGCTTTGCAGTGTGGTGTGAAACTTGTAGCTGTCATGTGGAATTTATTCAGGGGCTAACATATGTGTTGATTCCTGTTCTGGATCTTTTGCAGGACCTGTAGCAAGGGCTTGAGTTACAAAACCTCCAAGCTTCATCAGTTGTTGTACGGGTCACAAAGTGAGGAAAGGAGAGCGGAGATGAACCTCCACTGAACGTGCATTTACACCTTCCCTAAAGATACCTACTTTCCCCACCTCAAGGTGGTAGAAAGTACATTATCTGGGCCAGTCGTCTCTGGGGGACGTGTGCCTGGCTTCTGCCTATGTGTCACGATTGAGTGCCTTTTACCTTTTCCTCCTTTCTCAAGCCCTATAAGTTCAGCAAACTTGTTTCACTCCTCAGGAGACTGAAGTCTTGCATGAGGCAAGGAAGCAACAACACAGCCCAAAGCAACCCTGTGGCCCAAGCCTGCACAGTAATGGGGAACAGATAAGCTAATTTTTGGCCAGGTAGAGGAAGGACAAAAGCCCCATGAAGAGCTCTACTGCCCTTGGTAGATCCTGAGAGCAGAACGTGCTGGATGGGGAGCCGAGGGGCATGAAGAGGAGCTGTAACTCAGGTACGCTCCCCTTGCACATGTGCACGATGTAGTGTATTTTATCCAAAAGCTGCATTTCAGCACATTTTTAAAAGCTCTCCAATTTCACTCTGAGGTAGCGGTAAGTCCATCACCTCCCCAGTGAACTCTTTCAGTATCTAAATAGGCTGGCAGTTAGCGGCTCTTATTTCAAGGCTGGAGCTGTCTAAATCCAGCCTCCAGGCATCGGACCATGCCGAATGCTTGCCAGGCGGATGGAGCAGCAGTCCCCCTCATGAAACGCTTTTTCCCTGTGTTATGCCTGTGCTGCGTGACTTGGGGGCAGCTGGGGTGGGTTACGAGGTCCTGGAGCTATTCCCTCTGCCGTGGAGCAGGGCGGATGGAAGAGGTGGGAGGGCATGCAAAAAAAAAAACAAACCACCCTGGCAAAAAACCACACGTCTGGGCTCTTGCTCCCTTTCTGTGTCCTGGGGTGTTTGCCTGATCATTGTGAGCTGATGGAAGCCATTAAAATTATTTAATCCTTGAACAGTCTTGTTAACAGGGAGGGAATCAGCTGCTTTTGGTGGACCACAGAAAGAAAACCACTCACCTGATGGGGTTTGCTTGGTTATTAAATTCGAAGTACCCGTGTTGTGGGCAGCAGAGGTAGGAGGCAGGGGAAGAGCAGGGAGTGGAAAAGAAAAAAGAGAAATCCCAGACCACACAACATAAACTTGTCCTGGAGCTTTATTCCAGCGTACAATGACAGCTTTTCCTTGTGGCAACATTATTCTAGCATGCTACCCCATGCCTTGTAGATACAAGAGCATTTTAAGTGGCAGACCCAGGGGAATTATCAGCTATGATCAATGCAGCAGATCTTCCTTCTAATTGCTGGTGCTCCAGGGGACCCTGAGTGGTGCGAGAGTGGCTCTGCCGGTCAGTACCTCGGCACAAAGACCACTCTCAGGTGCTTTTGAGAGCACTGTTTCTGGCTCCTTTTAATCCAAATCTGATTTCTGCTTAAAAAAGAAAAATCACGCCATGCACTTTCACACGTCTAGAACTTGTGGATGTACGGCCTTCATTCAAATGTTCTTCTTTGATGCCAGCAGGAAGCAATGTTTCCACGGGATCTCTTACAGGCCAAGAGCTGCTCCAAAGGCTTGGCAGGAGTGGATGCCGTGCTCAACTGGTGAGCAGCAGCGCTGAAACGACTCAGCTGCCGTTAGCTGTGGGAGAGAAGCGCGCGGAGAGCCGCAGAGCGTGCCAGAACAAATAGCACTTAGGAAAATGATTTTTCCTTTGTTCCCTGCCTTTGTCCCTGCGACTCGGGAGCGGGTTTCCGAGAGCAAACCCAGCATTGCGGGGCGCCGGTCCGCCCGGCGCCGGGGATTGCATCCGCCTGCTACCACCACGCGTGCCAGCACGTTCAAGGATCCGGGGGTGATAACAGTCTGCTCCCAGCCGGGGCCGTGGGGTCTTGGGGGGACCCTGGCTCCCTCCCGGGGTGCGTGCCTGGCTGCATCCCCGCGCTCGGCAGACCCGGCCAGCAGTTCCCACTCTCCTCTCCGTTTCCGAGCATCTGGCCTTGCTGCAAGGATTGTTTTGCTTCAAGGAATAAGTAAGTGCTTTGTATCCTAGCGGCCAGGGAAAAGGAGGATGTGCCAGACTTGGGCCAAAGCATGCTGAACCCGCTTTCCAGTTTCACACGCGCTATCATCTGTGGAGCTCGTGTGTGAGCCTACGTGCACAAGCACTTGCAACAGTTTGGAGAGACATTGAGAGGGTTATGTGCATGTGGCTGCTTTGGGCTTTTTTGCTCTTCACCTTCCCAAGGGCGGCCAGCAGGAATGAGAGAAATACCAAAGACACCAGGATTGTTTCTCTGTTGATTTTAAGCGCTTGGTGTAAAAGATGATTTAACGCCTGATGTGCAGTTAAAAGCCAGCGCTGAGAAGTGGACGAGACGCAGGAGCAGCCCCGCTCGCCCGGGCCAGCCCAGGCTTGTCGGAGCTGCTGGCCACCTTCCTCCTGCTGCCAAGCGCGTGGGAGCTCCCACACAGCAAGCTGGGGCACAGGGCCACACGCCAGTGTCCCCGCGCACACGCGGGGCAGCCCCTGCTCCGCACATCATCACACCGGCAGCTCCCTGGTACATCCCCAGGTGGCGCGGGGTGGACTGCGGGACCCCTGGCATGGTCCCAGGGGGAACGATGCTCTCCTGAGCCTGGGGGGATGTCAGAGAATGTCAGTGTGCCTGGATTTTGAACAGACTCCATTGCATGGGATTATTTACTGTGCTGCGCCTGAGTGGTGGCTGACCCTACCGAGGTCCATTTTTTGGGGATATCTGTGTTTCAGGCACTCTGCTGCGCACAGGCCAGCATCTACTGCCCTCGCAGGGCTCTTTGCAAAAGCCTGGCAGCCAGTTTTGCAGTTTGTTTGGTTTCATGAACACTAGGCGGGATTGCCCGGCTGGATGTGCTGGAGCTGTTACGGCTGAGCAAGTCAGCACCCATCAGCTGAGCCACGCCAGGACACCGCGTGCTCCTTTGTAGTCCATCCCAGCAGTACAGTCATCCCAAACAGCCCGGTTTGGTGGGTGCTTTCGGTAGGGGTGTTGTACTGGAGCGAGTACAACCGACTGCTGTTTCCCAAAAGCAATTCATGGCATAAGAAACATGATATTCCCCCTCCGCCTCCTTTAATTCATTGATCAAGAGATCCTTCCTGAATGGCTTAAATTCATAGGTGGCTTGCGAACTTTTCATTCTAGGAGAAGGTGTAAGACTTTGCCCACAAAGGTGCTGGCATGGTTTTTGGCTTTGGTCACCCCTGGGACCTCCAGGAGAAGCTGCAGTCCTGCCTTTATTTAGCAGGGACAGGGAGGTTTGTAAACTGTCAAAGCTAAACTGGAAACACACCCCAAACCTAGGAAGACTGCAGAACACAAAGGCATTTGTAAACTAATGTAATTACTTTCCTCAATGCCTTTGAATAAAGTTGGCTCCACTTTAAAGGCTTTTTCCTACCCTTGTTTTACATTATGTTCTTTCCTTTCTCCTGGTTTCTTTCTTTTTTAATTTCTGTCTTCTCCCCTGTGCCCTCCCTTTTTAGCTCCAAGCAGCTGTTAATTTCTAAAACGTGTATCAGTTTTCGTTAGCAAAACTTGGCGTGTGGACGTTGTCCTTTTCCTGGGAACATGGCTATCTGCTGCGCTGGGGAGACCTCCCCAGGGCAGGACAGGGCTTGCCTGGCCGGCCAGCGTGCCACGGCACCCAGTGCCTGCAGCCGGCCTGGCTTCCAGCACGCTGGCCAGCCTGCCCCTGTGGCACCAGGGCCCCTGACGTTGTCTGAAGCCTTATTTTAACTCAGCCTGATGTTTTCCATATTCCTCCAGGGTTTCTCCCATACAGAATGTGAGTAGAGGTCAGAGCGAAGAGGGGCAAGGGGGGAAACTGAGGACGAAACCAAGCCTGGCCCCACGCATGGCTCCTGTGTGTTAATGATGCTTGTTAGGGTAACGATGGGCAAAGCAGATCTGTTGCAAGGGGAAATGGCAGGATGTGGAGCTGCTGTGTTGTACAGCAGAAGTATTTAATAATTTAACAGTTAAACATAGCACATGATTTAAAAGGGATATGTTATCCGTCCTGGGTCGTTGCCCCACACTGTTTTCCTTATCTGGTTGCAGCTGATGTTGCAGAGCCCGTAAGGTCAGTGAGGAGCCCTCTGCCGGTGCTGGGGGGGGCTGGATCAGGCCCTTTAGCCACGGTGGCCCTGCAAGGTTCACTGCTACAAAGCCTTGTGTGTGCTCCAAACTGGAGCTGGATGGGGGAGAACTTATTTTCATGGGTTAACAATGACCTTTTGTACAAAAGCAAAGTGCAGACTGAGCAGTTTTAGTTTTCCAGTGAGTTAACATCTTCTGCAGGCCTTTTCCCTGAAAAGCCAAATTTATCTCAAAATCCCTCTTTTCTTCTTTATTTTTCCTTATTGAGCATTCTGACTGGGCCGTGCCAGCCTCTCGCTCGTGGGGAGGGAAGTGCTGTTGGTGGCTGGCTGAGCACAGAGGCGGGGGACGCTGGCCGCCCGTGACCCCATGCCTTCTGGGCTTGGTTCTCCAAGCCGAGCCATCCCACAGGGAATCAGCGATGGATGAGATGCTGTATTTGCACAAGCCTGGATTAACACCAGCTTGGGCAAGGGGCGTCCTGCTCTTCACCTGCAGTCTGGCTGGACCTCTGGGGTAGGCGTGATGCCCCAGGTGAAAGCATCTCTGTGTGTGCCTGGTTCAGGTTTGTCCCCAGGAGGGATGGTAGGTGTAAAGGCAACAGCAGAGGAAGCCATCAGCAGGAGTAAGGAAAGGGTTTTCTCCCCAGGAGATGTCCTGCAGGCAAAGACTGTCAGCTGCCTCTACTCCATCCCCTCCACAAGCGCCCCTGCGGAAGGTCCCCTTGGCTGATGCGGCTCCAAAGCAAACCCTTTCAGGTTATTTCAGGCAACAGAACACAAGTTGGAGCCTGTTGTATTTATTTTGTTTTGCTTTTCAAACCAAATTGCCCATCCCTGCTGAGCTATGTTGCTGCTGCGATGGGAGCCAGTTCCCGCGGACCTGCTGAGACTAAATGGAAAACTTCCCAGCGGAAGCAGGAGCGGAGCTGGGCACGTACATCCCGCCGCGTCGGGCTGCGGGAAGGCAGTGCCCAGGCTGCCGAAGGAAAAACTCGCATCCCCGCTTTTCGCCAGGGTGAGCATCTTACAGCTCATTGCTTTAAGGACCGGAGCAGCCTGATGGAATTTGGCGGCTCTTCAAAAAAAAAAGTCATTTTTAGCCTCCGCCAACTTCAAGGACTCAGTGGGCAAAAAAAAATTCATTGCAAGAAAAAAAAAAAACCCAAACCAAACAACCTGAGAGCAAAGGGAAGGCGAGCAGCCTGTCCGCACGTGGGGAATTTGGCAAGGGAAGTCAGCAGGCATCTGTACTGGCCAGGGAGGCGCAGCGTGGCAGCACAGTAGCCTGGCAGCCCGGTAAAAGGTATGGCAGCTGGGGCATCTCCCGGAGATTTTCAGCTGCAAGCTCTGCTACGGACTAGCTGCATGAACTCAGGGAGCTCATATAATGTCGTTACACTGCAAATCATCCTTTCCAGTGCGTGTATTTGCTACCTCGTGTAGCATGTCATAAGAATTTCAGTGTTTTTCCTGTGCTTTGATGTCCCTGGGTGAAGAATGCTCTATAAATGCAAAGTAAGTATTCTAATGTACATAGTTTGCTTTCTTTTTAACATAACAAAATCCTTAGCAGCCTGCCTTTCTTTGACAGTTTCCATAGCTGATGGGTCTGTTTTTACTGTGCCTTAGCAAACAAATTTAGGGTTTCGCAGTGGCATATGCTCAGTGTGTTCCTCAGCTTCGTGACCTGAGCAGTTCCCTTGTCATCAGCACTGCAGAGTTACGGGGGAAACCTGCTAAAATTCTCCCTTTCTGCAAAACCTGATGATGGGAAAAGGTGGATGTTCGGGTCAGTTTGGGGAGGAACCGTAAATTGAGAAGAAAAGCAATTGCAAGCACTGGAGCAGCTCTGCTCGCTGGTAGCTCTGAACGAGACCAGGGAGTGAGCTGAGTGCAGAGTAATTATTCCTGAATAATGCCAGTTTGGGATATTTATTCTTGAATAAAAAGTGATTTCTTCCCATTGAAGGTGACTCCCTGTATGAGCCACTGCCAGCAGCCCCATTACCTGCCTCTGTGTCCCCATCCCTCCGGGTGACTCATGGTAGCTTGTCATCCTGCAGATGCTGTGGGGTTGTGCAGGCAGAGAGGGCTTCCCTAGGGAAAGCCAGCCCAGGTGGTGCTTTCTAGGCCAAAGCCCAAAACACACGGCAAGGGAAAAAACTGATCAGAAGCTGCTGCAACGCAAGTGTTGTTTGGGAGAAGCCCCGTGAAAGCTGCAGGCAGTGCGGCCACTCTGAAACAAATCGCTGCAGTGTCTGAGAGCCCAGGGAGCCTCTCGGGGGGTTAATCCCACCCTGGCAAAGGCAGAAGGCTGTGTGCACCGGGAAAATGGATTGCATCTCTCTAGCTGAGTGCAGGTTTAAGGAAGCCATCCAGCCCCCTGCTCCTGCCTGAGGCATCCAGGGCTGCAGACTCCCAATCCCAGCGGAGCAGTTAGAACTTTCCCTTACCTTTACCTTTTCCTGCTTCTTCCCAAGCCGCTGAACATCACCGTGGCTGTTTGGGAGCTGATCTCGGCCAGGGAGTCCCATCCCAGTGCCTGGCCCAGCGCTTGAGTGCACCTCCCAGGTGTGGCAGTCGGATGGAGACGCTGGGGTTCAGGGCGTGCTGCTTCTGGCTGCCACCGGGCTCCTCCAGCACCAGGCACGCCGTGCCCCACCGCGCTGCCTTTTTAATAGCTGATTTTAATTACACGCTCTGAGACGAAAGAGAAAAAGCAAGCCTTCCAACAGATTTTATCTGCTGTTTGTTTCCACAAATTGCTGCAGAAAAAAAAGCCTGGAGAGTTTTGATGGAGGTGGAGGCTGAGATAGCCGGCAACACGGAGGCTGCCGGGGCGCAGCCTTTTTAACTTCCCCTGCCAAGGCAGGTGCCGACACAACCCCGCAGCCGGCGAAACATGCTAACGCTATGGAGGCTGACCGAGCAAACGGTAACACGCTCCACCGCCTCGCCAGGGCTGCCACCCCTCTTTCTCGGTGGAGAAAAGGCAATAAAACCGCAGCAGCGCCTGGCTGGGCTTCCCTGCTCGAAATCATTGGGAAGACGCGGTGCCCACTGGCTCGAGGGGTGGCTGCTGGCTGCGCACGGGGGCACGGCTTTGGCCGGGGAGCCCCACTGCAGTCCCCTCTCTTGCTCCGTAGGTGCACCAGTACTACAGCTGCCTGCCTGAGGACAAGGTCCCCTACGTCAACAGCCCGGGAGAAAAATCTCGCATAAAGCAGCTTTTGCACCAGCTGCCGCCACACGACAATGAGGTTAGTGTCCGAAACAAGGTTGGTATCCAAAATGAGGTTAGTGTCCAAAATGAGCTTAGTGTCCTTGGCCGGCCAGCAGGGCTGCGCTGCGGCCAGGGAGGGGACCCACCTCCTGGGGCTGCTCGTGGGAAGCATGGCTGGCCCTTGCTGCTTTTCAGGGGGATTTACTTGGAGTTTGGTCATGTTGCTATTTAAGTGTCGTATTTGCTCCCTGCTTGGCTTCTGTTGGAGGCGGAGTTGTTTGTTTCTAAAGTGAAAATTTTTTAAATCATCCTTCTCCAGTTCTCTTGAGATAAGAGCACTCTTTCAGCCCTCAGAGGCCAAAGCCATGTTAAAAGTTCTGTGAAATGCTGTTGAGATCAGCTAGAGCCAGATCCGAAGTTGCAAAAGCCTTTTCCCAGGTGCTGCTTCCAACTCATCTTGGGAGTGGGAGTGCATCTGCCGAGGAGGGGTTTCGCTCGGGCTGAGCCCCATGAGCTGGGAGAGCCTGGCAAGCCAGAGGTTGAGTCAAGACCAGTAAGAGCCAATAAACCTTCTTACATCTCACAGGAAAGATGTGAGGCGCAAAAAGGGTCTGGTCTTTGACATCCTGTTCTTGCCAGTGGAAACATTGGCTTCTGGTAGCTCGCAAAACTTTCTTCTGTAAACAAAAAAAATAATTTTCACGCTGCTTTTTGAAGAAGCCGCTCTGGAAAATATGGGCAGGTAACTTGTTTGATCTAGGTCAGATTTTAACGAGTTTGCCTGCACATGGCTGGGTGCCACGGGCACAGCGTGGTGCTGCCAGCACCAGGGGAGCTCCAGGCACTGGGAAGGGGCTTCTTCCGTGCACCCTCGGGCCCCAACCTGCCCGCCTGCCTTCCCTGGCAGCCGCTGAGAACGCACAGCTTCTGACAGCCTAAGAGCATGGGAATAAATGTACATGAATGCTGCTGCAAGCTGGAGGCATGAGCCTGAATGCACTTTCTGCAAACCGGCAGATCTTGCATCCAGTTTCCCCTTGTGCTTGGTTTTGCTCCTTTGAAAATTCAAGGTGTGTTGGTTGCATGTGAATAATCCTGCTCAGCTCCTTGAGCCTGCTCTCCAGAGTAACGGAGGCTGGATTGGGCACTGGTGCTACACGTGGCCACCTTGGCTCTTCAGCCGTATTCTCTCTTGAGATGCAACCAGCCAAGGTTTAAGCCTGCAGGATGAAAATAGACTGGAAAACCTCACAGTTTCGTAAGCTTCAGGGAAATTGCATCGTTCGTTGTTTAGATCCTTTTATTTTACTTATTTCCTTATTACCTTCCAACGCAGAGGTTTTGCGTATGTGCAAACTTGACCCTACGTTGGAATAATAGTTGGAGTTCCCAAATAGCTGGAACTCCCTTGTTGACACAGGGAAAATTGGCTCTAGAAATGCCAATAAAACATTTTGAAGCTGCTGTAAGACTTCTGGCATAAGGAGAAAGCAGGAAGACCATCAATCTGATTGCTGGTCTGGGTGAGTCTCAGAGGAGCCAACTTTTAAGACTTTTCTTAGAAACCTAGCACTTGCAGAGCAAACCTTCCTCCTGCCCTTTCTTCTCATCTCTACCTCTTGAAATTTTGGCCGAAGCCTGGGCTGACTGGAGCCCAGACAGCGGTGTTTCTCCAACTTCCCCTAAGCCAAGGATGGAGCCTGTTTGTGTAACCCCCTTGCAGAGGTTTGCAGGGCCCATGGGACTGCGGCTCGCTGGCCGGGGAGCCGGGGATACCCATGACACCGAGCATCGTTTCTGTTTTTTAGGTCCGCTATTGCAATTCGTTGGATGAGGAGGAGAAGAGGGAGCTCAAACTCTTCAGCAATCAAAGGAAGAGGGAAAATTTAGGGAGAGGCAACGTCCGGCCGTTCCCCGTAACCATGACAGGAGCCATCTGCGAGCAGGTGGGTGGTCGATGACAAACTGGTGCAAGCAGGGTGGCTTTTTAATCACCAAATTTAAATGGAGCTCACAGGAGCAGCCCTGTGCCCCCTGCCAGCTACGAGCACTGGGGTCCATCAGGGCACGTGCCAAGAGCACCCCTCAATATTTGATGTACAGCATCCGCGTCAGCTCCTGGCTTCGTGCAGGGGTGAAGCTGTTGATATCCTGGCCATAACATGGGGATGAAAAGAGATTAAGGGGCACCAGAAAGGAGCTGTGAATTAGCACCTCCTTCCACCGTGGCTGCAAAAGCAGCTGGCTGGCGTTGGGCGGCAGCGGACTCACCCGCCCCCCGTTAAACACCGGCTCTTCTGGCAGTGCGGTGGCCAGATCAACGGAGGGGACATGGCCGTCTTCGCCTCGCGAGCAGGGCATGGCGTTTGCTGGCACCCTCCCTGCTTCATCTGCAGCATCTGCAACGAGCTGCTGGTCGACCTGATCTACTTCTACCAAGATGGGAAGATCTACTGCGGCAGGCACCACGCCGAGTGCCTCAAGCCCCGCTGCGCGGCATGTGACGAGGTAAGAGCCAGCTTGCCCCGGCTTCTGCCACGGATGCTGCCCATGGGAATGGCCCAAGAGGGTTCCCCTTCCAGCTGGGGGGTATTTCCCCTCCATCCCCCCTGACCATGGTGGGCATGTTAGCACAGGGAGGAGCATCTGCACGGAGGCGTGCACATGAAATCCAACGGTTTGGCATTGCCAAGGGTTCGCGCAAGCTTTTCCTGGGGTTTCAGGTGTGCGTCTCAGGGATTTTTGGTTGCAGTCTGCCTAGGGCTGTTCTGAGAGGGATCCGCATCTGCAGGCAGGGAGGGCTTTCCACGAGCATTGCCAGTAACAGCACAGCCCCCCGTGCTGTGCGGCTTTAGCCCAGCTGTGGATGGTGGTCCTCCCTTCTCCTCCGTTCCCCCAGAAGGGATGAGTGCTGCGTTTCCTGCAAGACGGGAGTGCTTGAGTACGCGCCGAGCTGAAATAGGCTTTAAGAGAGGAGATTAACGGGCTATAGGAGGCTGAACAAATGGAATATGAAACGAATATAGAAAACCGTACAGAGTCGCATCGGAGCATTTCTCAAGTGTCAATCTCTGTTTAAGAGACTGGTGAAGGAAATTGTTCTGGCTTTTAAAGTTATGAAAACCATAGTGTGGAAAACCATATGTACTATAAAATACCACGTCCCATCTATGTAAGCGTGTAATAGAAATATCCAAGGCTATATGCACTTCAAATATAAAGAACATTGACGTATGTATCCAATTAAATTTGTAATGTTACCAGTAAAAAAACAACTCCTAACCATTTGACTGGCCCTATTTCCTTGTGGCTTAGGACGGTTAATTTTTTTCATGTACTTTTTATCCTTGCAAATTCTTGTACAAGTCTTTCATTCAGCTCCTTCTTTAGCACACACTTCTTCCCCTGAAACATCCAGCTCTGACTGTGAGAAAGAGGAACTCGGGGGTAGGAGGAACTGCAGGGGAAAAGCTTTTGGTGTGAACTGTGCCAGGGCAGGGGGCCAGGGAGCAGAGCTGGGCTGCCGCTAGCTCCCCTGGCTTGGCTTTGGGAGTGGAGATGGCATGAGGATGGGAAGCAGAGACAGCGAGAAAGCATCTGCTGAAAACATTTTAGATGGCTGCTTCACCAGCCCACCCTTAGCAGCCCTCCATGCCTCAGTTTCCCCCCTGGTGTAATGGCTGCAATCATCTTTATAAGCACACAGGCTGGGGAAGAGAGGATGGTGAGGAGCCAGGTAGCTCCATCTTCTCTCCCCTCCAGAGCTGCCACTTCTCCTTGTGTTTCTGCTCATCCTTCGTACTCGGGTCCCTGTTTCAGAGACGGGTAAATGTGTTTTAGTAAGTGGCTGCTCTGTTCTTCAAAAGTCCCCCGGATCGATAGGTTGTATATAAGCATGTTTATTACCCTGATCGACCCCTCCTGCTGATGGATGTGCTTAGAGCACATTACTGTGAGCTCTGCCTTAACACTTTGTAGTCCGTGCACTAACGCGGTCCTGAGGTATTTGCATTTTGATGGATTTCCTTAAGAAGTGATGGGTGCCCCTGCCGCAAGACAAACCACCGGAGTTTCCCATGCTGTCTGGAGGGTTAGGTGTAAAATCTGGAGGGTCTATGAGCAAAGGGGCACAGCTGCCACGCACGGACAGGAGACACAAAGGTTGGTGCCCATGTCCCAGGTCCCCTCTCTGACCGACTCTGCTCCGCATTTCTGTTCCCTGCCCCTGCCCAGATCATTTTTGCTGATGAATGCACCGAGGCCGAAGGGCGGCACTGGCACATGAAGCACTTCTGCTGCTTTGAATGCGAGACGGTGCTGGGGGGGCAGAGGTACATCATGAAGGACGGCAGGCCCTACTGCTGCAGCTGCTTCGAGTCCCTCTACGCCGAGTACTGCGACACCTGCGCCCAGCACATCGGTACGTGCCCCGTCGCGCGGGGTGGGAGGGGAGGGGAGCGGAGCGGAGCGGGGCAAACCTCTGCCTGCAAGGTTCTTTCTGGCAACAAGAGCTGTCACGTTAAGTCTTTAACAACAACCTGGGGCTGCAGGCAGGACTGCCCGCGGCTGGGGTCTGCACCAGCCTGGCGGCATCCGAAGAGGCTCATGCCCCTCTCGCATCTCGCCAAGGAGCTAGCACGGTAATTTGTTTGGTTAAACCATTGCTGATCAATCATTTGTGGTCAGGGAGGGGAGGACGACCAGAGAGCAACCTCAGGAGCTGTTGCCTCTAGTGAAAGCTTTCTCTGGCCTAATACGATGCACGCTTTTTTTTCCTTTAAATCTCATTTTCCTGTAAACAGCCTGGCTCTTTTGACACTTAGATTTTTCCCAGCCAAGCTTGCCAAAGGATCGCATGAGTTAATGAGCTACTGACAGGAAAGATGCTCGTTCATTAGGCATCATTATTGTTTCTGTTAGCCTTTTTTAAGCAACTTGCAGATAGATGTTCTCAGAAAGAAATAACGCGTCAGAGTCAATCTACGTTTCTAGAACAGTGATTGAAAAGGTACTTTATTCTGGGGGCTAGCCGGGGGTGGTGAGCCGGACCACCTCACTGTTCTCCCTGATCCTGTTTGTCACTTGGCTGAGTATTTGCTCGCGGATGGGCGGGCAGCCCTTTCTTTGTCCGTGGAGGTGAGCTCACGTGTTCAAATAATTCATAGGCTGCAGAGGAAGAAAAAAAAAAAAACCAAACCCAGAACCATTTTGCTCTTGTGCAGCGGCCAGATGGCACGGGGAGGAAGACTCAGGGCTTCAGCGAAGCACTTGGAGGACGTGTTTGCTGTGACCTGCAGCGCATCCTTCCCAAAAGCTCAGCTGCAGAGCGGTGAAGCAGCTGTTAACGCTTCTCGCACGCTGCCTTCGCTCATGCTTCCCCCATCTGCTGTCCTCCCCTCCGGCCGGCCGCCTGGAGCCTGCTGACTGTCAGGTTTTCGGGGCAAGATGCCTGTTTTGGTGCATATCTGCACATTTCTAGCAAAGGAAGGACTGCAGCCATTTTGCTGCAAGCTGCTCATAGTTGTGACTGAGCGTTGTACTGAAGAGCCACATAAATTAGAGATAAGCACCTGCTTAAGATTTGTAAGGCTTGGGTTGGGTAGCTGAGGCTCGGACTAAGGAGGCTGTGCTACTTCCTCTGCAAGATGGCTTTGGGGCATTGGAAAAGCAGCTGATAAATACCCACCCACCATCCTGTCTCTCTTTTGTCCACAAGCGTAGCACTCCAGTCCACATTTTGCTCATTATAAGGGAAGAAAAAAAAACCTAATCACACTAAAGCAAATTTAGCTTGGAATAAAACAGGCCGTTAGCATAGCGTTCGTTTATAAGTCGCCCAGTGGCATTGGGCTCTCCCAGCAGCGGGTGTGCCGGCGCGTGCTGTGCACACGTACAGCGCAGCATCGTGCTGTGCCGGCCAGCCCGCGCCGTAGTTTCTCAGGTAACGGGGGCTTTTGCCATGAATGGCACCTTAAGCAGGCGAATAAATGTTATAATTGAAACCTCGGGAGCTTTGCTTGTGGCTCTGACCAAGAGCGATGTGCATTGCGGCAGGCGTGTGCTCCCGTGGCTCTGGCCCGGGGTTTTGCTAGCAGGGGATGGGCTCTCCGCATCAGTTCCTTTACTTAACCCAAGGGGCAACATGGGGAATGTGGCTGGGTGCAAGGCATGGGGCGCACTCAGATCCCTGGGGCTGACTCTTTCCGCTCCCTTTCGGAGAAGGGGCCCCAGTAGCCAAAATAAGGCTAGGATGGGGCTGCAGTAGCAGCCAGGGACAAGGATGCGATCTGCTGTGTTGCATACTTAACCAAGGCAGCACAAATTCCTCATTATGGTTCGGTTGGAGGCTTTCTGGTTTTTTTCAAATAGGCAGCTTATTACTGCTTTGACTTCAAGGGCTTTTATGGAGAACTTCTTGCATTCCTTTGCTTTATGATCGGAAATATCTCCATTTAATACAAAATAGCTCAAGGCTCAGTTCTGCTGCCTTTCCCAACATTGAGCAACTCCCGAGCAAAGGCCTGCAGCCTGCAAGGAATTAGAAATGGGCTTAACTTCACACGCCTGAGAAACCCTGCTGAAGGGCTTTCGAGAGGGAGCCCGGGTGCGTGTCGCTCGTAGGGGGTGCGCGCGTTAAGTGCAGTGCGAAGGGATGTACGTGGGCTAACTCTGGCGCTGTGCACCTTCCCTCTCCAGGCATCGACCAGGGCCAGATGACGTACGACGGCCAGCACTGGCACGCCACCGAGACCTGCTTCTGCTGCGCGCAGTGCAAGAAGTCCCTGCTGGGACGGCCCTTCCTGCCCAAGCAGGGCCAGATCTTCTGCTCCAGGGCCTGCAGCGTCGGTGATGACCCCAACGGCTCCGACTCCTCCGACTCGGCTTTCCAGAGCGCGCGAGCCAAGGAGTCCCGCCGCAGCGCCAAAATCGGCAAGAATAAGGGGAAAGGCGAGGAGGGGGCGCGCAGCCCCTGCAACCAGCTGCAGGTCACCTCCAACCGCCTCTCCACTGACGTGGACCCCCTGTCCCTGCAGATGGATTTGCTGAGCCTGGCCAGCCAGACGCCAAGCCTCAACAGGGAGCACTTGTGGAGGAGCCGGGACGAGCTCTATCACTACGGGAGCAAAATGGAGCAAAGTCAGTCCCAAAGCCCTTTGCAGCTTCTCAGCCAGTGCAACATAAGGACCTCCTATAACCCCAGCCAGGTCCCAGGCTCGCAGCCGGATTTATGGGCGAAACATTTCAGCAACCCGAAAAGGAGCTCCTCACTGGCGATGAAGAGCCACGGCGGCAGCTTCATCCAGGACTGCAGAGAGGACTACTACTCGGGGAGGCTCCGCTCGCAGGAGAGCTACAGCGACATGTCCAACCAGAGCTTCCCCGAGACCAGAGGAAGTCTCAAAGTCCCCAAGTACGAAGAGGAAGAGGAAGGCGGGATGCCAACACCCCAGTGCCGCACCCGGCACCCCATCAATGCCCTCAAGTTCACAGAGGACCTGACGCCCACTGAGCAGACGCCCCGCGGCTCCATGGAGTCCCTCGCGCTCTCCAACGCAACAGGTACATCACCCCTGCTCCTGTCACCCTGGGGCCACCCTGGGACCTCCTCCATGCGGTGGGGTCCCTCGTGCTCTGGGTCAGTGCCTTCCCGTTACAGGGGTGACCGGCAGCTTGGGCACTGACCACCGCTCGGTGCCACGGGCTTGGCTGCCCAGCCCCGGTGTGGCTGGCAGCCCCCTCTTGCTTTGCTTTCTTGTTTACCAAACGCAGCGCTTTATAGATGGCTGGCCTTTCTGTGTAGCTCAAAACAAATGTTTTCAAGCTCTTTAATCCTCCCTTTTGTGAAGGGGGGGGAAATCAAGGCCAGCTGCTAACGCAGAGGCAGATTCCAGCCTTCAGCGCTTGAAGGACTGCTGTCAGCTGCCCTTGGGGGCTAAAAATATTTTTAAGTGCTTTGAAATAGGCCCAGTTAACCCCTTTTGCATGTTACACAGTCCTCAAGCACATGACTAGTTAAAAGAAATTCCTCCCCCTTTGTGTATGGCTCTTTTTCTCCTCTTCCCCAATCGCCTGGTAGAAACTACAGGGAAAAGCCAAGCGAGATGCTTGTCCCATCAGGCTGAGCCCGTTTCCCATGACTGCATCCCAGGGTAATATTTCTCAGCCCTCTCACCCCAAACGTGTTTGGGTTTCATTCTGTGGCCGCGGGGATGGGCGTGCATGCACAGACGTGTCTGCGGCGGGGCTCTGGTCCTCAGCCCGGTGCTGGGGAGGCTCAGACCCCCGCGCACGCCGTCCTGCAGCAGATTGCAACCAGACACCTCCCGGACGGTGCTCGTCTGGCACAGCCATCGCTTGCTTCCGAGTCCCTCGGCAGAAAACTTCTCGGAAAAGGAAAATACCGAACCTGGTTTGCTTGCCAGAGATACTGTCTTGATTTTTCTTCACCGCTCCCCTGCTTTTTTCCATTCCAGCCAAGCATTGCTTGGATTTGGGCACATCCTGCGCCTGCCCCCTGCAAAATGGAGTCCATCTGTCTTGCTGTCACTGTCAGCGAGCAGCCTGTGGGGTGTTTGGTACCTGGTTCCAAGGGCCTCCCTCCCACGGGATGCTGACAGCGGGTGGTGGGGATGTGCCGGCGAGCATTGCCGTGCCCCCGGAGAGCTGAGCTCCACTCAAGCCGAGTTCTGTGCCTCTGCCCCGCCTGGACAGACAGGTTTGCTTGCTACCCCCGTACCTCCTCGCCCCGCTCCTGTTTGTTTAGGGAAGTCTCCAGTCCTGTGCCAACATCTCTGTGTTCAACCAGGATCTCACTAACCGGCGAGCGGTAAAGCAGGGAGGGAGAGGAGAAGGGTGGAGAGGGTTTTGCTCAAGCAGCCTCAGATATACACAGAGGAAAGATAGATGTGAAATGGCGAGGGAGTTGGGAATTGCTCTTCAAAACAAGGTCCTCCAAAGCAAAGCCCTGCATTTCCAAAGCAGCTTGTGTTCCTAAAAACTTGGATTGTGCAAAACCCCATCAGCACAAAGAGTCTTGAGCAACATCGAGTTCGGATGAGCAATCCCTGAATGCTGAAGCTTTTGTTGCATGCTTTGGAGCTGAAGTGTAACAAGTTACCGGGGGTACAGGTCAAGAAACGAGAAACATGGCAAGACCTTCACATGAGAGTGAAAATCACTCTGCCTTTCATTTTAGACACTCCTTTTTCAAATGCTGGGAGGGAGATCTCCCAAAGGCGTCCGTCCTCCACACACCAATTTCTTTACGGGCAGTGCCTGCCTTAACGACTCCTTTCCTGCTTTCTGGAGCAGATGCTCAGCATGATGGGGCTTGCAGCAAATTTAAGCAGTTCCTCTGCAGAATGAGGTGATAACATTTTTATTAATGTGTAAGATTCTAATAATTTTCCTTGCTCTGGGACCTGGCTCAGCTTGAGCGGGGGGGGCACTGCAGGGGGTAACAGGCAGCTCCCCCAGGGCTGTGTGTGCAATTATGGAGGATACATTTATCACCCCATTTAATTGGCAGCAGTTTGAGGACAGGGAGATTCGGTGGCATGGCCGAGGTCTGCGGGAGAGCGGGTTGCCCAGCAAACACCCCCATGAGCTCCCCCCAGCACAGCCCGGGGTCTGGCTCGCCCTGTGCCCCCTGCTCTGCACGCCTCAGCTCGGCTTTGCAAGAAGCTCCCAGGCATCCGGATGCGAGGTCCCTTTGAGCTACTGGTGCTGCACTGTTGCTCCACCTAATAAAGTGAAATAACTCACACCGCCATCCATCTAACATTTTATGGCATTGCTGAAAACATTCTTTTTTTTATAGGGAGCTGAAGGGCAAACAGTCCCTGGCCTGCAGAGCACACGTTAAAAGCTGGTTCCTCCCTGGCAGCAGATTTTGCTGTGATGTTTCTATTATGAGTTAAGTACTAATTAGCCAGAGATGTCAGTAGAAGCAGATAATGCATAGGGTGTGCAGCGTTAGTCCCTGTACTCTGGCCAGAAGGCTGCCTCCTGTGAACAGAGGTTGTCCCTGTAATATCTGTGATACATTCAGTGCCGGGCAGGGGGTCACCCGTTGGGTGGGTCAAGGTCTAGGTGACCCCAAGTCTCCTGCAAGACCCCAGGTTTTCACCTTACCCGCCGGGCTGTACATAATCACTTCAAAGCCAGTTCCTCAGGGGTTGGTTACAAGGTGTTAAATCTTGGGCACCAGGTAGCCATGACCCTCCCTGTGCTTTGTTTTGGGGTTTGAATTAGATGGGAGCACCTCTGCCATCCTCTGGTTTGTGCTTGTGTAATTGCCACAAACGCCAATGTGATTTAACCACATCCACTGGCAAAGAGCAGGGTTTGCTGCTGGTGGAGGGCATCCCTCCTCCCACATTTCTGTTTGAAAAATCCCTTCTCTGCCATCAACCACAGGCTATGACAGACTCTGATCCGCTATAGCTGCTTCTTGAAGGCTGGGTCCTCCTCCTGCCCAACATGGCTGTTAGATGGAGAGGCAAAAAGCAAAAAATATTTCCCAGTGCATTTTATGAGAGCGAGCTCATTTTTTCTGGATTTTATATTGTCTTATATATTTGATTTGCTTTAGCTGCTTTGGCTTTTTTTTTTTTTTAAATGGCATTAGCAACAATACAAAACAGTGGATGCTGTAGCAATGTTTACCCTATAACTTCCCTTTTCTCATGAGGAGGAACCTGATCCTATGATCCTACCAGAGGTTAATCACTTCCCAGAAGATACTTGGTCCATCACAGCCCTGCTCCCAGTGCTTGGGCTCTGCCTTGCTCTGCTCTTGCTTTCATTGCCCTCTAAAAAGGTTTTGCAGGCACTGTATGTGCCTAGCAGCTGAATTAGAAATCAAGAGTTGATCTCTGCTGATTCCAAGCAGTCATTTCCACAAAATGCCAGCTGGTCAAATAGCCCACTTAAGAAAGTACCTGCGGGCTGTTATTCTCTGGGAACAGTCTCTTTGTGTGCAGCTTGCAGAGAGCAGGAGTGCTTCGGAGGTAGAAGTCACGCTGAACAGTGACACTGTCATATGCAAAAGGAGAATTAGATTTTAAATTTTCCTTGGGCAAATGAGTTTGGGTGAGGGTAACAGCCTCATTTGTCACAGGCATAAATCCAGGAAAAAAAAAAGATGTTAAACCAGTGCTGTTACAGGGTGGAATGTGATTTCACATGTATGGCTCATGTTTCTGCTGTCATCTCTGTTACGGGATGCCCAAAGGCCCCAAATACCTTTTTTTTTCCAGGACTAAACAACAACTGTGATATACCCAGAAAGCGGAGAGAGAAAATGTGCGAATACGCATGTGGGTCAATGCTGATCCCTGTGCTCTCAGTGGCAGTGACCTGATGGCATCATCTGTCTCCAGTATCCTCCTCTTCCTCTGCCTGAGTTGGGGCTGAAAGCTGGGGTGGGAGAAGAAAAAACTCTGTTTCTCAGGGCTGGGGTATATTTTCCAAGAAGAGTTCAATGGCCCAGCCTTTCCTGCTTCGAGGGCTTGGGAGCAACTCCTGAACACCCTCCAGTGAGGGGCTCAGGGTGAGCGGGGTCTGGGCGCTGGTCCCCATCCCCATGTCTGCGGTGGCACTGCATCCCGCAGCTGCTCCTCTCCCCCCCCCTGGGCAGAGAGGGTGGCTGCCCCAGGCGCTTCAGCTGAGTTATGCAAGCCAGAAAATGACACATTGGCTGTTCTTGACTTTTTCTAAGAAAAAGGAGGCTCCCAGCTCTCCAGCACGCTCCTACCATCCTCTTTCCCCCAGACACGGGCAGTGTAAAACTGCTTCTGAGTTGGAAGATGGGATCCCTGGGGGGATTTCTTGCAATTTTGAGACTCAGGTATAACCTTCCCCAATCCAAACCGGGTCATTTCAAAACCCAAGATGTGAAGATAGGGGTTTTCCTTCCCAAAGGGCCAATTCCAAAACATTATAGATCTGACAGGAACATTTCTTCTCCCCCTCACCTGCCTTTTGCTGTCCAGCGGTGGGAGGTTTGGGGTGCTTAGCGCAGGGGCTGGCCATGTGCACGCCTTCACCCCGTTGGTGTCACACATGGATGTGCCAAAGCACGTGGGGTAACGCCCGAACCAGAGGGAGAACCAAAATGACTTTTGGAAGGAGATGTCAGGGAAAGCAACAGCACATTGTCTGGGGAGGGCGTAGGAGCTGGTGGTGCCCATGAGTGGGGTTACGGGAACATTTCTAGGTTAAAACCCACCTCCTTTCCCAGGCAGCACCCACGCAGGGACTTCTCTCAGTGAACCAGAGGGACTGATCAGGTAGGAAACACACCCCGAGGCCCTTGGGATGGCACACGGGGACAGACCATGGGAGGCGGTCGGTACCTCAACCCGCTTGGCGAGCGCTCTGCTTTCCCCCAAATTGTTTACTTTCCGTGATTTCCAGTTACATAAGAGTTCTGCTTTATTTCTGCACACCCCGAGGTCGCTCAGAAGTGAGACGGGGCTGAGCTATAAACAAAACCCTGGGCAGGCTGTTTCTTCTTAAGTTCCTTTTTGGTTCTTAGGGTTGAACTTGAAATAAACCCGGTTCCAGGGGTGGTGAGGATGTGCCCATCTGATGCTATGAGCAAGAGAAGGCTCTGACACGGAGGGGCTGGGCACAAGAGATGCCACGCCATCCCCTCCTCTGCCTCTATAGCTGCACGTAGACACCGGCTGTCTGGGCTGGGCACAGGGTTTTGGTGCAGACAGGCACCTATATGGGTATGGGGCGGGGAGGACTGCGATGCACGGGTCTATGTGTACGCTGTGGTGACTGCAAAAGCAAGAAGCGAGCGTCAGCGTAGCCCTGTTTGTGTGCGGTGTCCTAAGTCAGGGCGGTTTGCATTCCCCCGCCGGGGTGAAGCGGACGATGCTCTCTCTGCAGTGGGATGCCGGCTGCCGCAGGGCCTCACCCCATGTTAGCCCAGCTTCACAGGGAGTTTAATTTAATAAGGGCTCGGAGCTGCTGCCCCTCGGGGGGGGGCTTCATTCCCAGCCTCACACCCAGCATACGTGCTCTCTACAGCCCCTCTGCTGTCATTTGCTGAGCGGTTTAATAATTCATAATTAATGCAACTTGCAGCCCCGGTTTAGCAAAGCACACAGTGAGATTGTTTTGTGGTGGCAGGGTTGCAGAGGTGATGCTCACGAGGAGTATCTTTGTGCTGTCGCGTTGCTTATTCGGTTGTTATTTCCCTTGGCAATGTTTTAAGGGATAAACATGGTTCTTAATAGGGGTGGGGAAGGACTTGAGTGGGGATCGTACAGCAAGTTCTTAGCAAACCTTAATGTTAACCAGAAACCTGCTTTGTGTTCCTGGCACTGTAGCCAGCTCAAGTTTTAGACCGAATGCCGGCAGACGAGCTACAGCTTTCAGTTGTGTTCATCCGAAAGGCGTGTGTTTCCATGGCTCCAGGCTGAAATATTGAGCCTGGCAGCCCCACGCAGTGGAGAAGGGCAGCAAAATAACCTGCTGTGTCCACGTGCGCCGCGGTGCTGGCTCCAATCTGGCCACGGGACGGCTGCCGGCCAATGCATGCTGCTGGAGGCAGCAGGTGCCTTCTCTCCTCTTCCAGTGCAAGAGCCTCTGGGGCAGCCACTGGCCGATGTGCTCAGTGCCCCTTGGAGCATTATTTTGCAGAAGGAAAGTCTCGTGGGGTCCGCCTGTCATCCCTGGGTTTGCACCCTTGGAAAGGGCTCGGTGATGTGGTGACAATCGTCTTGCACCATGGGCCAGAGCAGGGCTCCTGCTCCCCTGGACAGCCTCAGGAAGCAGATTCTCAGGTTTCCTTGTTAGGAAAAAAATCACTGCTGAGTGGTGGGGTCTCCCCTTGTGTGCGCTTTCTTCCATGTTAGGGCTCGCGTGGGTTATTAGCTGTGTTCCCAGATGAAACACTTCATTAAGAGGGAGCTGCAGCAGCTGTAAATAAATGTTGGTAATTCAAGCAGACTGGGCCTGGTGTAGCTCTGAAATGGCAAATGACCGCAGGAGAGGAGGGTCGGTGCCACCTTAGCCCCGTCCAGGAGCCCGGAGCCACCCTGCCTGTGCCCAGGCACCCGCTGCCTTCCACTGCCTGGGAAACCCTCCGGAGCTGGAGCCTCCCCTGACCCTCTTCTGCTGTGATTGCACAGGAAGAGTTTTCTTCTTCCCAAAGCTGAAATTTTCCTTGCAGGAATTCAGCAGACCTGGAGAATAATGTATTTCCTTCTTCTTTGCAAGCATTTTCTTCCATGTTTGAAGGCTGTTATTACATCCCCTCCAGCCTCCTCTTCTCTAGGCTAAACAACCCCTGCTCTTTTAAACTTTATTCCTAGGTCATGTTCTCTAGATGGAAGTTTTTAGACAAACAGTTATTGCTGTTCTCTTAACTCGCTGCGGTCAGGCTGGAGCACTCCTGGCTTGCTCCCGCTACGCCTTGCTGAGGCTTTGCAGCTCTGCAGAGAGGGGCAGGATCATTTTGCAAGCTTTGAAAGTATAATCTGTGCCGAAGCCCCACTCATAATACTTTACACCTTGCATCGGTGTAAATGTAAAGTTAAGCCTGGAGGCATCTTTGTGTTTCATGTGGGTTAGAAGTTGCATCCTCGACCTGGTACCTGCTCTGGGCATCGTAAGAGCCGTGCGGAGCTCTCAGTATCTGTAGGGATGCTGTAAAAGCACAACTTTGCTCCTGAGTGGGCAGAAGAAATCCTTCACTGCCACCGTGAGCAGATAAAACAAAGTTTCCCTGGCCCTTGGCCACTCTGCTTGCTGGGTCACTTGCTGGTGTGGCTCCCCAAAAAAGGCTTGTGCACATGCAGCCTGCCAAATCTTCTTGGGAAGATGCCCTAAGCAAGGAGCGTTTCCCACTCCATATGGAGAAGTGAAGCTGTTTGGTCTCAGCGTGGCTTTGCTGTGGTCTCCCAAGCACAGGTTCCGGCACGCCCTGAGCTCCAAGTGCTGGTGATGGTGGTGTACGTGCTCCGTGCCAGATTCCTCTTACAATCGACATTTTCCCAGTGATTCAAGATCTTAAAATGTGTGTGCTTAATTATAATCAGGCCAGCTGAATGAAGAGCCAGAAACATCCCCCGGACCTAATAATCACTAATTAAACCTCGCGCTCCAAGCATGAGCCGTACGTGTACCACCGGCTTCTCGCCTGAAATTGCTTCCTGCTGTGCTGACCAGCGCTTCGAAGAGGGAAGAAAAAAGCACTCGCAGCATCTGCTGGAGGTGTGTGCAAGGGGCTGGAGACCCCCATCCTGCATAAGCTATGCCTGGGAAACGCTGGCGCTGCCCTTCCAGGAGCCGGAGCCCCCCGTGCATTGCAGCTCGCTTTACTCCCGAGCAAAAAGAAAGTGGGTTTCGCCGCAGGTCGTCCCGCTCAGCCACGGCGGCTGCATGCAGCGCTCCTGCCAGCGGCGTGGAGGTTGCAGATATGGGTCGTTTAATTTGAAAATATTGTTCCACTCTTTCCACGTCTCAGGAGCCTCTCCCCAGATGCACGTTTTTATTCTCGCTGGATGCAGGACTGGAGGAGAGAGACGGCTGCGGCAGGGGACCCGGGACCCGCAGGTGCTGTCCCATGCGGCTGACTGTGTGCTGGGGGGCGAAGCACCAGCTCACCCCATGCCCCCACGAGGTGGGACGAGGTTGGCCCCTTTCAAAAAAATGCTGCCAAAGTCAGTCTGCTGACAGCGCAGAAGCATCCTGCAGCGTTTGGAGCTGTGTTCCTGCTCAGTGCTGCCATTGCGTGCTTATTGTGGAGCTGCGCCGGTTCTCTTAACGAACGGTTGCATAAATGTCACCGAGGGCTCATTTTCTTTGGCGTCAGCTATTGTCTGACAGATCTGATTAAGGCCACGTTCAGCTGTCAGCAGCCGTGGTTCCCATTCGGATCAGCTCTGCCGGCAATCCCACATAGGTTATTCTGGCCTTTCGGGAGGTCTTTGTTTGTGTTATCAAGTTGCTTTTCCCTCCTGGGGGGCTGCCGGGCCCCTCCGTGGTGGCGCAGGAGGGACATGGGGAGCAGCGCCTGATGTGACACACGGTGTCTCTGGGATCGAAGGCAGAAGATTGGGGCTCCAGCAGGGAGGTGGCGTGGGCTGGGAGTCGCTCACTCCCAGGACAGGAGCGGGGAGCCCAGGCGGGCCGGTCCTCAGAGGGGACCAAGGGGTTGTCAGCAGGGTTGGGTTAGCTCATTCAAGATCAGCGTGGCTTAGGGAAAAAAGGCATGAAGCTGGCTTGAAAAGTGTGTCCTTTTCAAAGCAAAACATGGCTTTACCTTTTTTTTTAACCCAACCTCTCCCTTTTCCTGCGGCGGTCAGGGATCACCTTCACTTTACCTTCCCCTGTAATCATAAACTCCAGAAACACCCCCATGTACAGCAGAAAAGCAAACGAGCGGAGGGAAATGGCTGCGACGGCTGGGGCTTGGGGAGCAAAGCCAAATCATGCGAGACCCAACGGCGGCTTGCACTCGAGTGCTAAAGCTCTCCCTGGTGCCACTGAGGGGAGGACTCGGAAAACCTTGCCCATCTTTGCAGGATCTGTTGATCTTTTTAAGGCTGAGTCCAAAGAAACCCTGCGGTGGCTTGTGAGCAGGGTTAGTGACAGCAGCCCTTGTTCTGGCTCAGGTTTGGCAGGCTGATGCCGAAGGAGCTGAGCTCTCAGTGAAATGTAAGCAGCTTTTGTTAAGGGGAAAAGAAGTTTATTCTTGAACTGTGGGCTGGGTTGTTGTTTTTTTTAAATTAATTTACAAAGTCATAAATTCTGGGTGATTGCATAAGGGCTGTGCGTCATGTTGAAAATCCTGCTGATGGTGCACAGCTCTGCTCTCCGCATTTGGTCTGCACGGGGAGGTTGTCGGAGAGGGATGGGGAGAAGAGCGCCAAAGCAAACACTCTGCATTTGATTTGGGATGAAATGGATTTCCTTTGAAATGGCTTGTGGAATGCGGTGTCCTGAGCTTGCAACGCAAGTGCCGACTGCTGCTAGTTGTCAAGCCAACACGGAGGTAGTCTGGAGATAGTCTGGGGATAGTCTGAAAATAGTCAGAAAACAGGCCAGGGACTAGGGTGACATTGAGTTTCTCATTGATGGGGAGGTGCTGAGTGGCCACCCCACTTCTCTGCTGCCGGGTTAAGGCATTCTGGGCTGGAGGAAAGCACCTTGCAGGAGCTCAGGGCTCACTTGAGAGAGACCTGGTGGGCCACCTTCCCAAGCAGAGCAGCCCATCAAGCTGGAGCTGATGTTCCTGGCTCCTGCTCACAGGCAGCTCCCTGGATATCTGCAGGGACAGCCTGACCCTCCCGCCATCCCTCTGCTTACAGGGAGCTCCAGCAGACCCTCTGGGGCTCAGGTGTTTTCTCGCCTCCTGGGAAACCCGACTGCCCGCACATGGCCAAGGCTGCGCCTTCGGACCCCCATGGGTGTCGTTCAGAGGACCCGTGCGGTGCGGCGTGGTGACAAGCCTGAATTAGGCAGTGGCCTTGTTCTCAGCTGCCCCTGACATTGTTCAGTCCTTCAAAACACGTCGTTGTTGCACAAGGTGTGGGTGCCAGATCATGACACCCTAGTTATCTCAGCACGCAGGAGGCCTCAGGTTACCTCTGATGCATAATTTCTCACTGGCATTGCTAGTTATTCCTATCAAGTCTCAGACAGCATAGACATATGGGGAAGGAAATGGTGAAAAGCAACTTGGAGTCCAACTCAAAACACCTTAAATTGGTGTGATTTCCCCAAAGGAGGAACTGCCTGCTCTTTAAAAAAAAAAAAAAAAAAAAAAAAAGTCATCCTCTCGAGGGGCTCTTCAGGATAGCATTTAAACCTCCAAGTTATTTTTTAAAACAAATGACTCGGGCCAAACCCAACCTTCTCCTTGCATCTCTGCTGGTAGAAAATTCTCCTTTTTAACTCTCTTTTTTCCTTCCTTTCCCCTTTCCCTCAAAGGCCTCTCTGCAGATGGTGGAGCCAAGCGCCAGGAGCATCTCTCCAGGTTCTCAATGCCTGACCTGAGCAAAGACTCGGGCATGAATGTTTCAGAGAAGATGAGCAACATGGGGACCCTGAACTCCTCCGTGCAATTTCGAAGCGCCGAGTCCGTCCGCAGCCTGCTGTCGGTGCAGCAGTACCAGGACATGGAGCCAAACCTGCACAACCTCGCCAGCCCCCTTGGGTACCGAGAGCGGCCGTCGCACGGGCGGATGCACCAGAGCTTTGACTATGGTAGCGGAGTGCCCGGGGGAAAGCTGGGGGCGCAGGAGGGCTCCAGGCACGCCCCCATGAGCGAGCGCACACGTCGGCGAACTAACCTCCGGGATGACGACCGGCATTACCGCCCGCACCGGCCCCGGCGGTCTCGACGTTCCCGGTCGGATAACGCCCTGCACCTGGCCAGTGAGCAGTGCTGCCGGCTGAAGGAGAGACCCTCGCTCCGGGCCAGGGAAGACTACGACCAGTTCATGCACCAGAGGAGCTGCAGAGAGACGGTGGAGCAGGGTCCCCGCAGGGACGTCTATGGCCACTGTCCCCGGACGGTGTCGGATCTCGCCTTGCAGAACCACTTGGGTGAGAGATGGGGGCCCTACTTCGCCGAATACGACTGGTGCTCGACCTGCTCCTCCTCTTCGGAGTCCGACAACGAGGGCTATTTCCTCGGGGAGCCGATTCCCCAACCCGCCCGCCTCCGGTACGTGACCAGCGAGGAGCTCCTGCACAAGTACGGCTCGTACAGCATGCCCAAGTCTTCCACGCTGGGCGGCAGGGGACAGTTGCACAGCCGGAAAAGACAGAAGAGCAAAAACTGTATCATATCCTAATGGCATCCTTGCCAGGCACCTTGGCAGAATGTAAATTAACTCACCAACTTGCACTGTTTTAGATCATGTAAGCGCTTTTATTGTAACAAAAAAAAAGACCCGAAGAGTAGGGACTTGTAAGAAGGTTGTAGACTGGCTTCTATAAATAGTCATAATCCTGGGCACGGTGAATATATTTTGCACATCTTACTTTGAAGAAAAAAAAATCAAAAAAGTTCACTTTAGCCTGTAATATTTACCCAGTAGTTTTTCCTCTTCCTCCCAGGTACTGCCAACCCTTTGAGTTCTGTTTGCCCGTACGTTTTGGTTACCACTGTTGACTCTCAGCATCAGTTTGCCGGTAGCTTTTGCTTTCCGCCACGTTTTGGTTTTCCATTAGCCATGTTGGTAATTTGTCTCTCTCGGACAGTGTGGGAGCCTAAGTTATTTCCGTGATTGTTGTAAATGCAATGTAAATGAGAGTTTGGAGAAAATATTTTTGTATTTTGTAATATCAGAGGAATTTCTATATCTTAGGAGTCACTGGGAAAATGCATGCACATTCAGAATTGTTTTCAGCCAGAGCTAAGCAAACAGTACTTTGGACCCCCCCCTTTCCATTTCATCATCAGATTTCTTAAGTATATCAGTGACCATTTGAGTTGTCATTTGTTTTGAGGGTTTGGTTTTGGGGGGTTTTTTTAGCCCTTTTTTCTGTTTGTTTGTTTGTTTCATTCCTGGTAAATAAAGAGAACATTTTCTGATTCATTAAATCTTGAAGAGGCCTCAGTGGCATTTTGAAGTCTGCTCACGCCTGTGATTTTCAGGTACGCTCCATCAGTCAGATACAGGAATCCTGACAGCTGCAAAAGGGACTGGTTTTTTTTATTATTATTATTATTATTATTATTATTATTATTATTATTATTATTATTAAATAGGAAAGAACAGAACTACCAAATGTCTGCAACATTGTAAATGACCAAAGCCGGAGAAGGAATTTTACACCTCTGTAGAGAACGCTGAAGTTACTAAATGTTGAACTATTATTTGGAGTAAATAAAAGTGTAACTGGTGCAATTGTGTGACGTCAGCATGACATTGTTTTGAATATAGACTTGTCTTATGGTGCTCTAGTCTCCTGGGTTATGTTAACTGCTGTTCATTACCAAGTGGAAGTCTCAATATTGCCTACTGCCTAACACGTAAGAGAACGACTGCAAGCTGCTCCCCGCAGGTCTGACCCTGCCCTGGCGAGACGCCCTCGCCCCTCCGAGGCCGCTTGTGGCCCGGGGTGGGGGGGGCACTCGTCCCCTGGGTGGGCTCAGCCTGCCCTGCGGAGCTGGGACAGCCCCACAGCAGCCTCGCCATGGCAGAGTGTTCTATACATAGGGCTCAGCTGTATTGTATTATGGTAGATGTGAGTTTGTTCTCTGTATGCTATAAACCATTGGGGTACCGCCATCGCAGTGCGTCCCGGTGGGTGCGCCCGAGGATTACAAGCCAACGCTGGTTGTCCTGGCACTTCCCGGGAAGGAGCGGGTTTACAAAAGGGGCTCTCGGCACCCAAAGATGCTGGTTAGCGCCTGAGGGTGTTTAGATAAAACCGGGCTTTGAGCCTCAGGAGAGCTGAGAGGCTTAACCGGCTGCATTGCCCTCGCCCCATGTGCTGCCGGCACCTCGGGGTGCCCCAGCACCTCTGCGAATCCGGCCCCGGCCCTGCACCCCGGGGAGGAGGGTCCCACTGCAGGGCTGGCGCCGGCACCCCTGGGCGCACATGGGGATGCCCCGTTGCCTACTCGAAGCAGCAGATGCAGAAAAATCTTGAAGATGGATGTCTCCATACCACAGACTATTGCTAGGAATTTTTCTGTTGTTGTAAAGGACAATGTGATAATTATTATTCCTTTAAAAAGAAAAACAAACAAAAAAAAGAAATGACACTTAAGTATATTTAAAAAAAAAAGAAAATGTTTTTTCCAGTTGGAATAAATGGAAGTATTCATCCAAAGGGAAAAGTCTCGTGTATGGTTTTTTTTGCTCTTAAGGAGTGTTGGTTAAATGTGAGTAGAAAACTTGATTTTAATTTAGCTGGTCTTGCGATAAAAGCACAAGAACCAGCTCAGCCCCATCCCTGACATGGTCTCCATGAGCGGGGGAAGCCAGCCGAGGAGCATCTCCTGCACACCACGTGCATTCCCCAGGGTTGGTCACCTGGACCCATTTTTTGGTGTTAAAAAAGCCAAGTCTTCACCTGTGTAAGTCAGTGCTGCCTCTGGCTTACGCTGGGGGAGACTTCAACCTGTAATTTATAAATAACAGCCTTTTTCTTAGAAAGATCTCAGATCTTTCCATGTTTTCCAAAACAGACCTGGTAAGTCGGGTAGAGGTATTGCTTTCAGCGACAAGTATGACATTCTAACTACAGGTTATTATATAATTGGCATTTAATATGTACAATTTAATTCATTGTCAGTGATTAAAAGCACAATGAATGTTGTCTGTCAGCTCCGGTACAGCTGAGCTGCTCTTTGTACAGCAGGAGCCTGAATCTCTCGGCAAATGGTAAAAAACCTTAATCCCCAGCCTTTCCCCTTGAACTGCTGGCTGCCTCTCCCCAGGGGTAACGTAACAAGCATAAAGGCTCCTTGCAGCACCTTTTCCCATGCAATTTGTTACCAAAATGCAGGGCCCGGTGCCCCTGTGCCCGGGATGGTCTTGCTGCTGGAAGTGGTTCTTCAAAGTCCTGTTCTCAGCAGAGAGCATCTCTGCATCCCTGCGGACCACTGATGTGCAACCCAGCTTTAGTGCAAGGCTGGAATTGGAACAGATGGGCCACAAATTGGGGAGAGAAGAGTAGCTGGGGTGATGCGCCCCTCCGCCAGGCCCTTCACCAGCACAATAGAAAGGTCTCGGATCACATTCCATAAGACAGACAGCACTGGCAAATACTGAGTTGGTACAAATTTCAGCAATAAAAGTGCAAACACAGCTTCCAAACCATTTTCTTTTTTTATGGGCCAGAAGCCCTTTACACGGCTAAAAAAAAAAAAAAAAAAACCAATGTTTTTTTTTTCTTTTTTTAGCCTGTTTGGAGCATGATTAACCATCTCTGACAAACTCACTGAGCTTGAGGAATGGAGCTACAAGTCTGTAAAATTCTGCTCCGTCGCCATCTGGCCCTGCTGGTTTACCTCTCTGCGCTCGCTGCGGGTGGGTGCCAGCACCCCATGGGATCAGGGGGGGCATATTCAGCCTTTTTCTTTCACGTCTCCGAGAACTGAGTAAAGGCGACAAGACCTGCAGCTCGGGAGGAGCCCAGCAGGTCCCCTTTCTCGGGGCGAGGGGAGCCGGGCACAGTGCTGGGGCTGCTGTTTGGCCCTGGGGAGTTGGGAAGCTTTTTGCTGGTGCCGCGGACAGCTGTGGTGCCAGAATCTGCCTGGCACACTGTCAATGTTGCTTAAAAGAAAAAAAATAAATCTGATCAAGTATATTGCTGCCACAATTTTCTTCCATTAATAAAAAAAAATTAATTTTTTCCCCTTTTTCCCCAAAAAATTGCTTGGCAAGGCCCACCCAGTGTGATCCCAGGGGATGGGCTGGCTTCAGCGGTACCCTGGCCATCCCAGCGTAGCCATGTAATGGGATTAGGCTGCCTTAGGCGATGGGGTTCGGAAGGTGCATGCCTCCCACGAGCCAGTCCTGAGCATGCAGATACACAACCTTCAGCAGCCTTTACCTCTGCTGCAAAGCCAATGACCGCATCGCAAGCTTGGCTGCAGCCCGAGCGGCAGTGGGAGCACAGCATCCTTCACACCCACTCCCCAGCAGGCTGGGGTGGGGGGGGGGCTCAGGTAAGGCCCATGCAACACCTAAAACACCCCAGTGTGGCAGCACATTGGCCCAAAAGCTGCTGAAGCTGTGCAGGGAAGCTGCCAGTGTGTTGAGCCTTGTTTTTTGGGACGCCAAAAGCCACAGTCTTGACCCTGTGCAGATGAGCAGAGCCTCTGTGGAAAGATGTAGAGATAGGCAGTATGAGGTTAGAAATAATCAGAAGCACCCTGATCTGGAAATTGTTAGATAATCCCATATTTGCAAACGGCCCGAGTGGCTCTGGCTGCACGACTGCTGCCAAGCTCCTGGGAGCAAGCTGGGGTGTGCATGAGCCCAAAGCGCTCTGTGGCTTTGAAAACCCAGTTGTTCATGAAGGTGCAGCTTAAAGACAGCAGCATTGGGTGGCAGTTAATTAACCAGAGCAGTTTGACAAAGGCTGAGGGCTGCTGTGAAATGGGCATGGATTTAGAGTCACAGTTTAATACCCCCCCAAAACCATCCTGCCCGTGTAGCATGGGGCCGGCAGCACCAAACCTGGCAATGCTCCCGGCCTCCTCCCTGCCCTCCAGCTAATTGGGACCACTGGGCTGGGGGCTGCCATGTCATCTGATTAACTTTGCTCTGTCAGGCAAAAAAAAAACCAACAACCCTGCTCCTCACATTTACGTACAATTGTGCTATTCTTGAAATCTAGACTGTCCTCATTCTCCTGGAGATTATCTGCCACCTATTAGATGACCATCCTTCATGGCCAGGGGAAGCTCATTAGCTAAGAGCAATTTCAGAGGACTTTATTTTAAAGATTTTTTTTTTTTTAATACAACATATTTTCAACCTAGATCCTTAAAACTATTTCCGAATTCAGCTCCTGTTTGAGTACAAAAGGGCGTTGGTGGCCAAGGATGCTGAGGGCCAGGAACAAGTCACTAGACAGCTGAGTCCCATTTCCAAAAGCATCCACAAGTCATGACATATCAGTGCATTTATAAACTGTACCAAATAATAACTTTTTTTTTCTTCTAAGGACTGGATCTTAATTCAGCCTCCAACGTGGGAGTCTCGTTAGCCAGGTTTCGCCTCTCCATCTCCCATGAGCTGCTGCCAAGCCCACTGCCTTGCTGGGGAACCCAGAGCCACCGCAGCCAGGAGCCGACCCTTTCCCACCCTGTCATTGCCACACGTGCTGCATTTCATTTGTTAGACAGCAGCGCACCAGTGTAGTCACTTCTAGTGCCAAGAACGCCCATCTGGACCTCGGAGTAGGAAAAAAAAAAATGAGAAAGTTTAAATTATTTGAGTCTGCTGCCTCTGTCCATCAGCCCTGGACTCTGGCATTGATGCTACATGCCTCCCTCCACACTACCGGCATCAGCTTCATCTGCTTCCAGGCTTCGTCCTCACTTGGAACGAGCAGAGGAAGCCAGGTCATGGGCTTAACCCACCTGATGGAACACTGTCCCTTAGGTCACCAGGGACCCCTTTTCTATGGCTCCACCTTTCTGCTTCTTCACTTCTTATTAATAACTCAGCAAATTACCAGCTCCACGGTTTTAGGCAAACCCACAGTCATTTGCTAAAGCATTCTCAGGAGAGTTTTCCCGTTGTAAAAGCAAATATTTATATCTGCTGCTCTCTTAGAGGCTCTGGATATGATCAGCTCTTAAAGCAAGATTTAGCTGAAAGAGCTGATTTATTAAAATGGATAAACAAAGCCCTGTGAAGCAAGTTAATTCAGTCTAAATAAAGTGTTAAGCTCTGAAGAGTGCACATCAGATCACAGTATATACATATATATATATGTGTGTGTGTGTGTGTGTGTGTGTATATATATATATATATATATATATATATAATTCCTACAATCAAGTATGCAGTCCTCCAGACTGGGATCCCATTTCAACATCACCCCCAGGAGAAAGCTGGCCCTGAGCCAGACTGTGTGTATATTAGGCAATGTATATATTAGCACATGCCCTGATTTTTAACAAACCCAGCCCGGCAATCTGCTCCCACCCCAGCCGCAGAGATCCCTTCAGCTGCTGGCCCTGCCTGTGCTCCATGCCTCAGTTTCCCCATCTCCAAACCTCCACCGTGATGCTCTTTTTACCAACAAGGAGCTTAAAAACCTCGGATGAGGGATGCTGCCAAAACCGCTCTAATTTAAACCAGTGGCTCCGGCTTAGGGTTTCAGCCAGTTTTGTTGGCACCTGGGTGCGAGCATGCTCAGGCCCCTGCCCCAGCCACCACTCATTTCCCATTGACACAACCCTCGCTTAGATCCTCAATGCTTGGAAGAGCTCGCTTCAGCTGTATACAAGACTTTTTTTTCTTCTTTTTTTCTGTAAGTCAGGCTTTAATTGTCAATTATTTGCTCATGAGTACTCTTTTATGGCTGATGCTGGAGCAGACTCAAGCAGTTTTTATTTTGGTACTTGGTTTAATTAGCTTTTTTGGAAGAGCAAGGCAGGGCAGAGATGCATTCTTGATGCTCATCACATATTCATTATTTACATTTTCAGTATCCTGAGTAACTCGGCACAGAAAACAAATAAATGAAGACTGAAACATATACAAAACATCTGGAGATATGCAATTCTGTAATTATTACCGCTCATTCATGATGCGTAAGAGCTCCACAGAGTGCTTGTTGCAAAGGACATTAATATATTGGCCCGATGGAGATTTTTTGCCATCAGGCTGGATGCTTCCAGATGAGCACCCCTGGTTCCTCCTGCCCCGTCCGCCTGGGTCAGGTCTCACCTTGACTCACTGCCAAAAGCCGAAACAGCGAAATTTCTGGTCAGACTTGGGAGGCAGCAGCCTCTGGAGCTCTTGGCCCACGACAGTAAATACAGCTGGTCAGATTAGGGCTGTTGAATAATTTATGTGATGACTCCTCAAAATAGTAAATTCCACCCCCACCCCCCCCAGCTTGCTCATCCTTCATCAGCTCATGGGGATGCTGAGCAGTTTATGAATATTTAGGAAGTTTTACTAAATTCATAGAGACTTGTAAAAACAGTTTTAAAATGCCGAGTGAAATATTTGCGTATCACACTGCGCGCTGTTCACACGGCTACAGGGGAGGAAAGGGGAGCTGGGGGAGCTGGGGAAAGCGGCTGCAAAATCTTCATGGTTTGGGCCAAAATCTCCAAGATTTCAGGCCGGCAGATGTGATGCCAGGGGAGGCCAGGCCCTGGCATGGCAACATCTGTGAGGGTGGGGGACCCTCGGTGAGCCCCTCTGGAGG
Source organism: Gorsachius magnificus (assembly GCA_034008185.1). NCBI lineage: Eukaryota > Metazoa > Chordata > Aves > Pelecaniformes > Ardeidae > Gorsachius > Gorsachius magnificus. The sequence continues at coordinate 8,331,297 of CM067090.1, forward strand.
TGTTGGCATGTCCCCAACCCGGAGGGGCTTCGCTGGCAGCCTGGTGGGGAAAGGGAAAGGGAAAGGAAGAGGGAAAAAAGGAAAAATAAAAATAAAAGGAAAAAAGGGAAAGGGAAAGAAGAAAAGGGAAAAGGAAGGGGAAGAAGCTCTCCAGACGCTGGGTAGACAGTAGCATGGTGGGCAGCCCCCGGGGCAGGGGCAGCAGAGCATCTCCTGCAGGAGCTGCTTGCCCTATTCCACAGCCTCCTCTCCCGACACATGGGCCTCCAGCAGTTGATTTCGGAATGTGCCGCGATGGGAGTAAGCGTGCCTGACCACCACCTGCCCCACTTGTGATGGTGGAGGGTTTTGCTCAAAGGAAGCAAACCTTTGCATATTTATGAACGTAATCATTTATGGCAAAAGATACAGCGAGAGGAAGTTGATTTTGGATGCAGAGAGAACTGGAGCAAACAAGCATCACTCCCCATGGAGGCTTTATTGCAGCCCCGGAGATCGCTGCCTTTAATGCTCCTTGCTTGTTAACAGCCAAGAAAGTGTCGAGAGAGCCTGTCTGGGGGGGGGGCGGGAAGAAAGGCGAAAATCTCCCAGTATCACTTTCATAATTTTGAGTTTCAAACTAATGTTGACGAGAACGTCATTATTGCTGAGCCTCCGCTGGGCTCAGGGAGTAAAATTCCTTTTATTCGCCTCAAGTGTCAGGATTTGCAAGTGCAAGAAATTTTCAAGTGCTTGTCTAGGTCCCTGTTTGTATGCAAATCATGTTGTAACATTTCTCAGACTGAAAGACCTGAATTTAGCTAGCATCAGTCAAAGCATCTGTCAGCCTTGTCAGAAAAGAAAAACTTTGATTCTTTCAGGTCAAAACAACCCTAAATTATTGCTAGACTATTGAGGCAGTTTAAAGACATGAAGAGTAGAATGAAAATTGTTCGAAACCATTTTTCCTTTCAATGAAGTTTTAATTTATGTTATGCTTCCATATGTAACGTAATTTTTTTTCACAGGTGACAAAGCTCTAAAATGGAATAATTCAATGCAGTACTCCAATTCTCCGTACCTGGGCAGTGAGTAGTATTGGATTCAATCACATATACAGGAGGAAACTGGGATGAGGAATGAAGAAAGCTAAGGAATGGGCAAAAATAATGGAAAATTAAGCAAATGCTTGTGCCAAGGCTTACAGGCAGTGAGTGGGGCTCCAAGTTCAAACACTTGCAGGGATGCTGTAAGTGCCGAGCGCTCAGGCACAGGGTCCTCTCAGCAAGAAAACTCTGCCTTGTCCCTGTGCACGTGGACTCTGAGGGTCTGAGGTTTTGTTTGTGGTAAAAATAAAAAGGGCTGATGCCCACAGACACACTTTTCCCTTGGTGTGGCCTGGGCCCATCTTTTGGCAAGATAACCAGAGCATCCTCCTTGTGACTTGAGCTGGCTGGAAGTGGAAAACATGGGTTATCAAGCCCAAATTTGTTCCTGTGAAGCATCTTTCTCAGCAGCGGGATTTCTGCTTCCTAATGAAAATGATTTTTCAACAACCTGCTGGAGAGCTCACAGCATTCCCCCAGGTCCCTGCGAGGGGGGCTGTCACTCTGCTCTTGGCAGGGAAGGCAAAAAGTTCTCCCAATAAATCCCCACTCACTCATTTCTCACCAATGAAGCAGCTAAAGACTGAAGGGCTTTAGCACAATCACCAACCAAAAACACACCTTCAGCTCTGGCCCCTGCTCCGCACTCGGCCAAGGACTGGGAGGACTGGGATGTGCCGGCACTGCCTGGGATCTCCTCAGCACCACCAGCAGGTTCCCTGCCTGTTTGCATCAAAGCAGGGTGCAAGTCCCTGGGTTTGCTGGGAATAAAGAAGTTGTTTAAGGGTCTGGCCTGGGACCAGTGTGCCCCCACGAGCCACTGGGAGCAGGCTGCCAGGGGTCCCAGCTGGCGGCCAGGAATAGCCGGGTGGTACGAGCACCCCAGTACAGCTCTGGTTTGTTAGAACTAGCAATGAGCACTGCTGCAGAAATGGAGGAAACCTCCCAGGGACCCTGAGCTGCTGCTTTGGGCAGCTTTAGGATCCTGGGGGCTGCTGCAGGAGCCACACCTCCATCCCCAGACAGTCACTGCAAGCTTCCCCTTCCCAGCACATGCAGCTTCTACGCCTTCACTGACCATTGCTCACTGCAAAACCCAAAGCAAGCAGCCCTTGCTCTGCACTGAGCATCCACCTCCAGCATGGAAAGCAGATGGATTTTCATTTACAGAGGCGAGCACAAGGCTCTCCCTCTCCTGCACACACACACACACACACACACGGAGTTCTGCATCACAGCCTCCATCATTTATATGAGGAACTGTGAGGAAATAACATATTATAATAACAGCATGAATATATCCCTAAAGCTCTGAATGATAAAGCAGTAATCAAGTTTCACTAACACAGAGAGAGATTCCATAATGCTCTTTCCTAAAGATAAGCACATCCCAGGACCGGTGAGATACCCTCTCCCCACCGGCACATGCGGTCTTCCAGAGAAGTGATTTCTCCAATACCCACTACATTAAACTGTAGGCAGAATATCCAGATCTAAATCAGCTCCCGGTGTGCTTTCATCTAATAGCCCCGATAACCACGTTGGCTTCATTTTTATACCACGTTATTTATTCGTAGTGCCTTGGGAAAGGAAGAGCCTCACGAACGGTGGGAGCGGACTACATACCTGCAAACTAATATTTGTCTCTCACCGATGTGTTACCATTACTTCCCCAGCAAAGGACTGAGCAAAGGAATTGCCAGCCAGCAGCAGCACGCTGCCCAGCAGCATCCCAAGCCCTCAGCCCACCTGCAGAGCATCTGCTCAACACAACCTTAACCCGCTTCCCAATTTCCTCCCCCAGATTGTGGGTCGCTGTATTTCAGGTTTTCAGAAGCCTGAATTTCTGAGTTTTAGGGCCAGCTGACCCATCCATCCTCCCAAATGCTATCTGCACATGCAGGTTTGAACCTTGGGATGGGCAAGCACTTGAGCAGAAGCATGAATGCTCACTCCTAGGCATGCAAATATGATTTGCAAACATGGCCCATCCCACCCAGGCAGGGCAAGCAGCTAGGATGACTTGACTGCTGCAGTCACGAGATAATAACTACATAATTTCATCCTTCTAAATTGAGCACATGAAGTGGGTAGATAGTATAAAGTAGTATCGGACATGTGGTGGTGGTGATTACAAACTCCAGTTTGAAAAAGTGGGGAAAAAAGTCCAAGTGTTTCTCTTGACTTCACCCACATTTCCAAGGTCAGCCAGCCAATCCTGAATGTGAGGAGGGAAACGTGAACACCTCTCCAGCTGTTCTTGGGCAACAGAAACGTAATGGTTAATGCCAAGGCCATTTGGTCCTTGCCTCCAACCTTCAGCTAAAAATGTACTGATTTCTAAAAGGCTCAGGTGAGGAGAGGAAAGAGCATTCCAAGTTCTTGCAAAAGTACAAGGAGATACAAGTTCCTGTGAGATTTTTACCTATTTCATCCCGTAGCTTCAATCCCATAATTAGGTCTCCTGTCACTTCATTTGATGCTCTGCCCCATTTATCTGCAGCTTTCTGACCCTGTTTCCATATCTGGTAATATTTTTTTCCCATTACTGCTCTCAAAAGAAGAAAAAAAATTGTTCTCTTGACCTTCACTCAGATGATTGAGATCTGTAAGAATTGCACTAACTTTGTATTTTGAGGAAGACGAGTGCAGTGTCAGAGTAGGATATCTATAAAGTAGGAGACATATATATACTTGTATATATAAAGTAGGATATATATATAAAGTAATGGTATCCACAGAGCAGATAGATAGGCCCCAGTCAGTGCCCTGGCAGTCTGATGGGCCTCCCAAAACTGGACTCCAAGAGGAGAGGGCTCTCCACACCCCAGAACAGCACTGGGTGCAAAAAGTCTGATTTTTGGGCAAAGCTAAGCATACAAAATGCAGGCAGTGGCTGAGCACACGCTGCAGCCTTCAGCCGGGGCAGAGAGGACGTATGCTCACCTTGCATTTAAATCAGAGCCAAAATTTATTAACGGTGAAGGACCTTTCCGCCTGTGAAATGGCACATGCTTCCAGTCAGATCTGACCGGTGAAACCATGTTCCCGAATGCCAAATCTAAGAATAGATGAGCTGTGTGTGTCAACCGCATCACCTTTTCATCTGATAGGTGTTTATTAAGTGAAGACAGAGTATCTGTTGCACAAAAGCAAGCTGCCCGCTGCCAAACAGCAACCTTCACTCTGCCACAAGTAAATGTGTTCTCAGCTAATTTATGCTAATGCTGTACTTCAGGTTACACCACGTTTGCCAAATTTTGAAAGACCGGATTTCTCAATGCTACAGCACAACTCCAGAAAGAGCCACCTCCTCCTCTGACGGGGGCACGAACACCCAGCGATGGCCGCAGCACTCTCGGAGCAGCTCTTGGCCAGGTCAGCGAGGCCAACCAGAGAGCATCTGCAAAAAGACTGGACCCAGGATATTTGGGACAGAGATGGTGAACTCCTCCTGTTAGCCCAATTCCATTTGCAGACATAGCTCTTGGGCTCATCTCTATTGCTCCCAACAGCTTCAGCACTCCGGTGCATGGGTCCCTCTCAAGCCACCCAGCACCTGGTCCATGCTCTGATTTCAACAACCATCCCTCCAAGCAGCCCGTGCCCCTGCGGAGGGATGAGCAGTGCTCTGCCGGCGGCGGTGGCAGGAGCAGTTAACCTGGCTTACAATCAGCCTTGGCATCTCCATGGCAACCCCAGCGGATGCTGCACTCCTAATGGCTCATAAGGAACCAATGCACTCACAAGCAGCAGCTGCAATCAAGTTCTGTCTTGGTCATCTCCAAGGGGGCAAGAGGATAATGCAGAAGAAATTAATAAGAGGCATGGAAAATGCTTTGAATAGCGTAATTGTCACAACAATTCCTCTGGATTAAAATCAGTCTGTTCCTTAAAATGCACGATATTTCTTCTGTCTCTTGGTTTTTGCTCTGCTACTGCTGCCCTGCACACATCCATGGAGGAGGCTGAAGGGGACCGAGCGGGACATGCCACCCTCAGAGGGGCTCACTATACCAGGACTGGGGTTCACCAGCAGGACGTGAAAGACCCCGAAGGCAAGCATGGAAAAATCCAACATCATTAGCCTAGTGCAATTGAAAAACTGTGGCATAACGGAGGGAGAAGCATCTGAAAACCTGCTAGAGAGTTTTTGCAGTAAAGAACTAAAACCAGCTTCATCGTAAGACATACGAGAGTCCTGACCTTAACTGCTAGGTGAAGGGCTCAGCCCTGCCCACGGTGCCACCTCAAATCCCCTACTTCCACCTTTCCCAAAGTCTTTTGCAGGTGGGTGACCGTGCTGTAGTAACCCCTGAGGGATTTTGTCTTTCCAGCTAAGTGAAAAGTGTATTTTTCATGCAGAAGGGGCCCACGGGGCCACAGGAGAGGTTTACACCCAACATTGGGGCAGGAATATACCTGACACCACCCAGGCACCCGTTAGAGCGAGTCATGTCCCACCTCACTCCTGGGGTGCATCCCTGAGGATCACTGGGCAGGATTTAGCCCCTCATCGCTATTCAAGAGCCAAAAGGCACTTCTGTCTCCCGGCTTGCATCCTACTCCCCCACGGCCCCTCCAGCTCCATGTGCCAGGATAGCAGGGAAAGCAACTTACACCGGTTTTTAGGGTTAATGTGTTTGCATTCATATTCCAAGCCTTGCTTTCACGTCTATAACTCATTTTCCAACATCTTCAAGCAAATTTCACACTGTTGGAAAAATGTCAAGGGTTTAATCTGATATGTGTGATATTTACTGATGCCACTAGGGAGAGGGATGATCGTATCTTCTACTTCCCATCATGTTTCTTACAAGAGTGAAAACATATCAGGAGAATTCACTGGGTTTCGCTGTACTTGGTATATGCAAATGAACATAAATCAAACTATCTGAGGAGCACAGACAAATAACTTTGCATATAAGAGACCCAAGGAAGAGCTTACGCGACCAAAAGCTTATCTGTTTTTTCCAGTTGTATTAGATGGTCTTAGGATATGTGGCTTTGCCGACAAGCCTTGCCACAGCCATACTTCAGCTGCATCAGAGAGCAAAATCTGAATCCTAGGACCAGCCTCCTGCAAGCCTTATGCTTGGCACCAACTGGATTAAGAGTGGAATTAAAGAGAGCAGGAAAAACCAGACAGATGGATGAAAACTGTAGTGCATCAATACTGGGATTTTCTGATTAATTTATTTCCTGGACTATCAGCAGGAGCAGATTCCTCCAAACCTGCAAGAAATCCAGAGAGGGCTTTCTCTCGCAGCAGAGAGGTCAGTGGCAATCTTGTGCCACAAACCAAAACAAGCAGAATGAAGCAAGCAGCAATGTTCTTTCTGGTTTGGGTTGATTTGAAATCCAGGATTTATAATGAATTGGCTGCAAGACTGGAAGTCAGTGGTTTGCAGAGTTGTGATGGGGCTGGGGCTCCCATGGGATCTCAACAAGGGGGTGGACACTTGGCAGCCAGCCCGCAGAGTGGCACAGAGGGAATTTGTGCCATGAAAAAGCCTGAAGGAGCTCAGCATGCCCAGTATGGGAGGGAGCAAGGACGGGCTGTGGGCTGGAGCCCCGGCTGCTCGCACCGCGCCCAGGGAGCCAGGCTTGCACCGCTCCGCATCCCAGGCAGAAGGAAAAAGCTCTGGTTAAGCCCTTTGCTGTATCAAGCCTTTTTCTCCACCAAGAACATAAATGCTCTATTTTAAAGCTGGAGATGTGGTGAGCAGAGAAAAAAAAAAGCTCAATATTTGAATTTTGGTCCTAACCTGACTACGTGCAAATCTGGGGCAGGGCAGAAGGCAGGGACCAGGCTCCAGTACCCACGGTGGGGAAGACACCCATCGCTGGGTGGAGAGGACCAGGCATGTCAAATGTCACCCCAGCCTGGCCAATTCCAATAGCCACAAGGCCGCTGGGAGCCCTCTTGGGCCTGTGGATTAAATTCAGCTATTATTAATGCAGCCATTCTGCTGATACCCAAATATCAATCAATATTATTGACTTCAGTAAATTTTGCTCTGAGCCTGTAACTGTAATTTAATTTTGCCCTGACCAAAAAAAAAATAAAATCCAACCATGCTGCATGAGAGCAATATTCCTAAGGCTTCATTTTGGAAAGATACTCGGATCTCAGAAATAGGACTTGAAGTGTGTTTGTGGTGAGGAATATGCTTAATTAGATTCATGTCTGAGAAGTCCCCAGCTGTTCTGCAGACAAACAGAAATATCTGAGATTTCTTCCAGCTCTATGGCGACACAGAGATTGGCTCCTCTCCCTGTTGCCTCAGCCTGAGAGATTTGCACGTATGATTATTATCGGGTGCTGTTTCAGACAATACAAGATGCCACACAATCTCTGAGCACAGAGTAAATATTCCAGCATTTTGTTTCATGATTACTTCCACTCTGTTCGCTTCAGCATCTGAAAATTTATTTGCTATTTTTTTCATGTGGAAGGCTTTCTGGAAGTTGGACATAACATGAATTCATTATGAAATGAAAATACCTCATGTGTTCAGGATGAAAAAAAAAAAATCCCTGGCTTTCAAGAAAGCTTTGTGAGCTTATTAAAAACAAGAGCGCTCGCTATGCGTGTCGTTCTGCCAAATGAAAAATTCCCTCCTCTCTTCTCAGGCTTGTAAGCTGCTTTGTGTGCTCAAGACGTCTCTTTCCAGCGCCCAGCACATTTTCGTGGTTAGTCTAACTTGGAATAAAATATCAGATGCCCTGCAATGACAGAAGGGGACCGCAGAGCAGCCACACCTCAGCTCCATCGTCATTGGAAAGGGATCCTGGGGAAGCCACCAGTGACAATGCCCTCCCGGCCCTTGGACATTGGGGGCAGACCCCCATGCCATCAGGAACCGTCGTACCCAAACCACGCGTCTGGGGAGAAGCTGAAACAGAAACCGTGTGCCACAACCACAGCTGGCCATAAACACCACAGCTCGAGAAGCAGCGAGCCGTGACTGCTCCCAAAATCCACATCCCCGGGTCACTGCAGCAAGTCCAACCACAAGCGGAAAGACACAGTTTGGGAGCTCTGGCTGTGATTCCCAGGCCCATCTCACCAGCCCATATGCTTTCCCCTTCTCTTTCTTGCTCCCCATCCCTGTTTTTAGGGGTCTCGCCCCCAGCCCTGTTCCTAGCTAATGCTTTGAGACAAAGCTGCAGCAGATGGGGGGGGTGGTGAATGTAGGGGTTGGTCCTCCACTGCCTCCTTTCCTCTAATTTCTTCTGTGACCCCTTGGACTTCTCCATAGCCCATCCCACCACCTGGGTTGGCGCGGGAAGGGGTGCAGATAGGCACTGTGCAAATCAGGCAACCGGCCACTGCACATGGAGAAGCCCAAGCGGGCATCTCGGCACAACCGGGTGCTGGTTACAGCCCTAAGCATGAGGCATTTTGGAAATGCAGCTCTTACTGAGGTTTGTCCCAAGCTGTTGGGGTTGGATACACAGCGGAGCATGAGGACAGGAGAGCATCGAACAGCAGCAACCCTTGGGGAAAGTGAGGTGAACCTCTCGCTGCCAGAGCTAACCCCAACACGGAGTCTCCGAGTCCTGGTGAGACACGTTGGATAAGGAATATCGCCCCAAACCCTGCTGTGGCTGGGCTGGACCTGGTGGTGAACAATTCATATGGTAAGGCTCAGACTAGCAAAGCACACCCATGGAGTCACCTCCAGCAGAGGGTGGAACAAGTCAAGGCTCTAATCGGTCAGTTATTTAAAAATAACTTATTTCCAGAAAAAAAAGCCTTCCAGAGGGAGAAGTGGACTTTTTTGAGCTAGCTGGAAAAAACTGCACAGAGCAGCTCAATCTCATATATCACTGAGATCTCCCTCCCCACCCAAGGAGGGCCACACACCGCTGGCAAGCACCCAAAGGTTTTCCCAGAACCGGGATAATTTGTTCCCACAGGGCAGAGCGATTCACCCAGCATGGCTGCAAAACTCTGCGTTTCATCTGACTGAGGATGAGATGAGTAAGAGCAACTGTAAGGAGGAATAAACACTTACGGAGCTTTGAAGAGCTTCTCTCGGTAGCCACCAGTAGCATTCATTATCCCATAACCACCTGGAATGGGACGGCTCGGGCACCCTTGGACGCTCCAAGCCAAGTCAGCTGGTAGGTGGTGGCATCTGGGCAGGCGGGCTGGTAATTTGGGACGATTCAGTACTGAATCACACACAGCTCGTTTGCTATAGCAGATCACATTCTCCACGTGGATTATCTGCAAGGCTCTCTCTTTCCCCTCGTTCTTCCTTCCCATTTATCTTTACAAGCAATTAAGACTGTTTAAGACGACGACCGCTTTGGACTTTGAAGCTTTTCTCTGATCTGATATGTTTGTTCCTTAAAATATAACTTCAAATATTGTGGCATTCTGGGTGTTTTCTGTTTCAGTAACAGGCTGGTAATTGTAATTAGTTTTATCATGGTGGAAATTCAAAAATCTGCTCTGAATGCATTCTTTTGAATTTAGTTAAAAGGCGCTTTTTGAGCTGACAATCATTTTGACTGTATAGTTTGTGAGAAAGACTCAAATTTTAAACTTACGGGAAAGGCTCATTTTACTGCAGACTTGAGAATCCACTGTCTCAGAGCTCGCTGGCGTCGCAAGGTACTAGCGAGAGCCAGAGCAAATATTTCTCTGGGCTTCCACTTTCGTGCAGTGTGTTTTAGATTACACTGAAGTGGATTCAGGAGAGGAAGCTGGGGGTGGTGGGAGGGAAGGACGCGAGTAGGTAAGAATGAAAGGAGGCAGCGCACGGAAAAATGGAAGGAAACGGTCAACTAAAGAGAAAAATGATGCACAGAAAGGGTGAAGAGGTACTGGCAGGACTACAAGTAGATCATACAGAAAGCTCAGGTTTATATGTACCGGGCTGAAGAGATAAGGATAATAAGGAAATATAGAAGGATAATATATCAAAGGAGTGCTCCTCGGCACTTCAGCAATGGCTGTGAGTCACCAGAGGTGGAGAAAACCGGGAAAGGGGAATAAGCGAGAGGAAAACACCAAGAAGATGCTAAAAATGTTAAAAGATGTTGAAATAGTCATTATAAGGTTCAAAATATTCAAAGTACTTTTTTTCGTGTTTGGACGACGTTGCAGTAAGAGCGGCGGTCGAGCAATGTGCCCAGGAGGGAGGACGTGGCTGGGCAGAGGCTGCGCCCAGTGGGGAGCTGGTGCTGGGGTGCGGTGGGGGCAGGAGCCAGCCAGGGCTCCAGCTCTGCCCAAGCTGGCACCCACACGTGGCACAAACCTGCTCCTTCCACCCTCCCCCTCTATTCTAGCAGGTACCGAACCTGGCTCCGCTGCACTGTTGGGACTTCGTGTTGGGCAGTGGGCTACCTTGCACCAGGCGAGTCCTTCTGTGGGTGATGTGTCCTCTTCCACTAGCCAGAATATGCTGCTCCTCTCGAGGATGAGATGGCTCTGCCCTCCAAATCATTTCCATGGCAATGTGCAGAGTGAGATATATATTACAGTAGCCTGCAGCACCCGAATACTGCTACTGGGACGTACAGGAGATAGGAAAACAAACAATTGAACTGAGCACAGACTTCTGCAGTCAGATCCTCAGATGGGCAGGAGCAAGGGCAGCTTTGCAAAACAGCAACCAAGGGCAAGGCTGCCTCTAACTCTGGGGATAATTGTCATGGAAACTACAAGTAAAGTAGCACAAAACCTAAGTAGGTATGAAAAAGGTAGTTGAAAATAGCTGCTCCAGGAACATTTCTTTGCAAAGCTTCTAGACGTTAAAAGACAATTGAATAAACAGTTTAATAATTTTAGTGGTTCTTGAAAAATGGATTTTAAAGGGCAAAATAGGGGCAAAATGGGGCAAAACAGAAAATTATGGCCCAGCAAAAACTCCAGGAGAAAAAGGCCCTGAGAGGAAAATGAAGGCAAGACTCCTGCAAGCTTTATTATATACCTACCCTCCTATGTATAGATAAACTCATGCATGTGTGTGTGACTACGTCTATATAGTATAGTGTGTGCAGATATATAAAACTATATATATGTGTATACATATATATATACACACTACTGAAAAAATAATACTGAAAAAAGAAGCCAGCACAAAACAAATACTTCCTGCACCAAGCTGAAGATGACAGGGTTTCTCAGGGGTTAACTGTGCTGAAGTCCAAGGCCCAAGGAAAGCAAGTTGTCTGATGAGTTGGACCAGTGTCTAAATGGCATCTGACCAAGGATGGCTCTGACCAGAAAATACACACGGAGGGTGAGATCCAGCCACCCGACAGCAGAATGGATGAGTGCCAAAGAGCCGAAATAATCAGCAAATGCATGAAACGGAGCTCAGCATGTCTGCAGAGAGCCCTGGCGGGCAGAAAGCAGGGGTACAGCCTCCGGCCGACCAGGAGGTATTGCAATTAACAGCAAGCATTGGGTGGCCACAAACCAGGACGGACACCTTTGCCTCTGCTCAAGAGAGCAACAAACCGTGTTTCACAAGGTGCTTTTTCTTTGCTGTGAGGAACCACAGCACGGTGCCAGATGGAACGTGGCACATTCGGGGTTATTCTTCCACCCCAAATTGCCAGTGGGCTGATGCACGTGAGCTGCAAGCACAGGGGAAGGAGTCAGGGTGCCAGCCCGGAAAGCAAAGCAGCAGGTACAACCTCCGCGGGACGGTGCTGGGAATGGCAGGGCAGGATTCAGTGTGAAGCCGGAGGATAGCAGATGAGGTGTGGAGGTATTGTCATGCAGGTCACTCTAGGAAAACATTAAAGGGCAATTTATGCACTTAGAGAGGAAAGAATTGAGTTGTAACAAGGAAAAATGTCAGCTGGAAGACGCAAGAAGCAGCAGAATATATGCTGCTGGCTGAGGCCAGGATAATCCCACTCCATTTTTTATGCCACATTGGAATAAACATTGAATAAACGGGAATAACCCTGCAACAGCAAGCAGTGTCCATGTGCTAGTAACTGCCAAGCCATATGTCTCAGCAGGCAAGAAGAGAAGAGGTTGGTTCAAGGGCAAGTATCTGAGAAGTGCTTGGGAATTGCACTGGGTTGATGTGAGTTGTGGTGGTGGGGGTGGGGGTTTAGGAGCTGGTCATATCCACACCATGTAACATGTAATGATGAGAAATTCAAACTACACCCCAAAAGGAGGTGACAATAGGAGAACCATCTCATTTACCAGAGGAGGTGACACAGGGGAAAAAGAAAAGTACAGAGAGAAAAAGATGAGGAGGAGAAAGTCAGGGAGAATTGGAAGGAAAATGGAAATCAAGGGAAAAATAACTCCCCCCAAGAGGCAATTCTAACCAGCTACAAAAGCAGATTTAAAGGCAGCCCCGGCTGCAGAGCAGCGTGCCATGGGGCAGGCGGAGAACTGCCACGGCAGCCAAGGCCGGACGCTTCAGCCAGCCGGGGTTTTACAGGGCGCTAACCAGGTATTTATGGAATACCATCGAGGTACAGGCTGCTTTACTTCTGAGCGGTTACAACATAGAAAGACACCAAAAGGAACTAATTACAAGGGGTTTTTTTACTCAATAATGTCAAATCACAGCTGAAGAAGATTAAATACGCAACCAAAAGTTACCTACGCTGCCGTAATACCACTAATAACACTAGCATTTATAGAGGGCTAAATCACGCTTTCCTTGCTTAAGGCCCTTCTCCCTGACCTTTGAAGGTTTGATCTCAAGACGTGATGTAAATCATCTGGAGAGTTTTCTTCCCCTCCACTAGACAAAGGATATTCCTGTTCTGGGAAAGCAGGGTTAGTCTTCCAAATAAAAGAAAGATAGATACCGGAGATACTTGGGCATCCCAGTTCTCCACTTCCCAAAGTCACTCAGACACCTCCGTGCAGTGACAAGGCAGCTTCCATCAGCCGAGGAGCACCCTCCAACACTGCACACAGAGATGGACTCCGAGTTCCAGGTGGTTTGCATTTTCTGCACACTTATTAAAACCGACACAAAGCCCCCTAAAGTAATAATCCAGCTATTTTCACCCAAACTGAAGTTTCTCAGGCTAGCAACTTGCCTATTAGTAAAAGTACAACATTTTGGGCGATCGGTGCCATGGCAGTGCAGCACAGCACTGTGAGTGTCTACCCTCAAATCCCACTCACTCTGGGACTCGTAGTGCACTCAGGAGGAGGAAAGAAGAGCAATTTAGTCAGTCAAATTGATGTTGAAGTCAAGGGGCGTTTGGTAGGTGCTCTCCAGGTACACCGACAGGCTGCAGCAATGGCCAGAGCTGCATTCCCCTATGTTTTAGCCAAGTAACTTGCCCTGGGAACTTAGCAGGACATTCCAACTGTATCCACTCCACCCCTGGTTTATTTCGAAAGCCAACACGATGTTAAAATGTTGCACCGGTGTTTGCATCAAACACCACTTCCCTTGATTAATAAATGCTTGCCTGGTTTGCTAAGAGATCTCAATAGAATTTACACAACACTTCTCAGCCAAGCACTTTTCTTTGCATGATGTGAGAACGACTTGTGTTATAAAGAGTGGAAAAAAAAATAAATAAACAAGGCTGTGTGTTTGAAAAGAAGCTGCGGAAAATGCATCAATATTTGTAATTACAGTGGCAGCTGCTGCTCTGTGAGGAGTCTCGGATGAAGGCTGCTTTCCCACGGATCCCATACCTCTTCTCCCCACTTTGCCCCCAACCCCACCACGGCAAAACTCCCAGCTTTGCCTTCCTACGTGCCTCTCGCCTATGTATTTCCCACCCTCCATGTAGCCTGCGATGGCCACAGAGCAGTCCTCGCTGCTGGCCACATTCCCAAAGTACCAGCTAAGCAAAAGGCATCACTAGCACAGGGCGCTGAAGTGCAGGTGCCACAGGGCAGGACGGCGCAGGTGAGCCAAAAGGGTTGGTCCTTTCCAGTTTGGGTCTGCTGTACCCGGTCTGCACCTAACTTCAAGGACACTGTTGAGAGCTCGTGACATCTCCCAGACTTCGTTCGAGTTGACCAAGGGTTTCAAACGCATTAGAGCACAGAATCACAGACTCATGGGCAGCAGGTATATTCACATGAGAACATTGCCTTAGAAAAAGAGGCTTAAAAAAATCATCAAAGGACAAAAGTCACTGAGGCACCCCAGGGGAAGGCTGACAAGGCTGAGCTAAGGAGGAGGAAAATGGACTAACTCCCCAGAGGACCAAAAGATTTCAAAATCCTTGCTCTCCATCTCAGATTATCTCAGTAAACTGATAACTATCACACCGACTGGCCAACAACCTGAGGATTTAAATAAGCTTTTTACTACCAGCACATGTAAACCCAGATGAATTCCAAACAGATGGTTTCTTTAAAGATCACATTATATGTACTATAATCAATATCCAGATTACAGTGGGGCTGTTGCAAGGAAAAAGATATAATTGTAGACATGTAAAAACCCTCGGGTTTGGACGGAGACTGGGCAAGAGTAATCAGCACTTCTTAAAGTCTTAGAAATATAGGGAAAGAGCTGAAGTGTGTGTAATTACCAGTGAGAGGCATTGTAGCAAAGCAGATAAAGTTAATTATACAGTACAGGAGCATTTTCAGTTGATGTGGTGGTAATCATAGTCAACAGAGAAATGCCCAACAGAAGGAACCGCATACAATAAAAGCAATCATGTGGTGAAAGTGTACAGTGCAAATTACCTAAAAAAACAAAAGCAGATACAGACACACAGCTGGAGCTGACAAATCTTAATAAAGATTCATGGATTTCTACGTGCAGTAGGATACCTTAAAAAGCAGCAGACCTTACCCCGTGGTAGGTAACCCCAAAACTGTCACATCAGTCTGGAGGAGGTATCAATATTGGTGCTCCATGTGGGGAAGCGAGGGCCAGATCCGGCACCAGCCTGTGACAACAGTCACACCGTTTGTCATGGGAAACACCGGTTACCTCCTGGGCACTGCTGCTGCGTATGAAACAAAAACTCCAGCGGGTTGGTCCAGAGTACCAATTTTCTGAAAGTAAATCTGTACTTAGGAGAACAGATGCAGTAAATAGATGCCACCTTGAAATTCAGGCTCACAGGCTACCATTTCGTACAGACCGTTCAACATCTGCATCCACCAGTCTGCATTAAAAGCAGGGGGGGCTGGAATACAGGGCCTAAAATAAAAGGCTGAAGCATAAATCATTTGCGTGTGTTTATATTCATGCATCTCTACAAACCTCTTTTCAGTGTGTCTTGGTCTGATGATGGGACAGACACGGCACAGCATTTCACTTCCCCACGCCGGCAGCGATCGCTCCCACTCCTCATTACAAACCATTTCACCCAGGATCTGTCTCTCCCCGTATATTTTCATGCCACCAAATGAAGAGGGTTCTCACCTGTTCAAAAAGAAGCAGCAGCGTGCCATCACCCTCCCCTGAGCCCAGGGCTGCCACCAGTATGGGGCAAAGGAAGAGGCTCCCTGCCGTCCCACCCCTACCTGCCAGCTTGACTTCTCATGGCCATTAGAGACTAATAGCTTTTCAGATCTCTAATTAATGATGCTGTTTCATCCTGTCTTCCCAGGGTAATAAACTGCCCCTAACATGGCTGTTTCTTGGAACATCCCAATTAACAGACTTCAGTGCTGTAAAAGACTTAATTTAGGGACTATGTGAAACGCTGTCCTTCAAAGCATCCTGATGCACTAGTGGGGAAGGATTTATTGATTTGAAAATATGCAGATAAATAAATAAAAGACACTAACTGCTGCAAAACGGACACCTGGCTGATCAGACGCAATTAGCAATATGGAGAGGGTGACAAAACAACATCAGGGAGATGCAGAAATCCCACTCCAGGGGCATTTTCTAATTGTCCTTACACTGGTGCCAGGGCTTGTCTAACACCAGCCGGCCAGCGGAGCTGCGCTGGCAGAGGGCTTGACCCTGTGCCTTTCACTCCATGCCAATACAGACCATAACTTCTGACAGCCAGGCTTGCAGAGATGAGAGCTGTATCTATGCCAACAATAATTACTTAGGAAAACAGGTAACTTCTAGGAGCTTATTGAGAAGAAATCAATGCCTAACACCTGAAGGTTTATATTGTGCAGCTCTAGGGCAGATGTGAGTATTGCTGTCAACACTTCCACGACTGAAGGATGAAGAATGAAGCCAGATGCGACTCAAGTGCCATCTTTTCCAAAGTTAAGTTAAAACAGCCCTGCAAATGAAACAAATGCTTCGGCCTTGAAGATGCCTGAGGATCGCAGGAAGCATAATTGGTATTAACGGAAGTGAGCCTGCAGCTCGCGGTATGATGGCTGTGCACACAAAGAGCTCTTTGCTGGAGCACGGACACACCAACCAGCTCCCAGGACCCTTCACAGCTTTGGTGATGGGAATTAAAGCCATTCCACAACACTTGGGTCCAATCCAGGGCCCTGCTGCAGATCCGGATCTGCTGGCAGAGGATATTCACGGCACCGGGGTGGTCCCTGTCTCTGAAGCCCAGGAGAGCCAGGTAGTGCCACAGGACCTCCTTGGAGAGGAAAGCAGAGAACTGCGACCCACTGCTGGCAAGTGCTGTGTACCCCGAGGTGATGTGAGCTTTTCCCTTTGCGGGTGGGGAGAGGGAACCCTTGCACCCAGCAGGGCTGGACAAGCCAAGGGAGCAGTGACAACCAGGGTCCCCAGATGCATTGATGGCACTTGCAAGCAAAACACTCGTATCCTGACACTGCCATAATGGGTGGCTCCCTGCAAGCAGCAAGTCAGTGTGCAGCCGGGTGCAGGAGCCTGGACACCAGGCGGTGGCTGGGGAGGGGGACACAGCAGGTTTTGGGTGGTCTGTCCCAGCTGTGCCCCTGGAGAAGGCTGGTGGCCCCCCAAGCTTTCAGTTAGCATCTAGGGAGAGCAGAGCTTTGCACTTTGCATGCTGGGGGCAAAAGAACCAGCCCAGCAAACCAAAGACACAGAAGGCAGAGATGCGGCACAGTTACTGCTCTGAAACACTGTCACCTTGTGGCTGCTCAGCCGCCGTCGGACACGCTGCAGCCGATGTGCCTCGCTGGACACTGGCGTGGCCTGGGCACGGCTCCGAGGGCGAAGGGCTGGCCAGGACACACCAAGGAGCAGTCTCACACAGGGGCCTTGCTCCGGGTGGCATTTAGTAACAGCTATTACTGGGGAAGGCAGAGGTCTGGAAATCTGTGTTTGCACTTCCAGCTCTGTCTAGTGGCTGCCCATGTCTGCAAAAATGAGGACAGGGAGGGTGGCGGTGATCACCTACATCTGTCGGGAGTACTGACCACACAGGATGTGTCCACCTGGGAACTGCAAGGAGTAACCAAACCTCTGTGCGTATTGGGGGGCGTCACTGGGGGGACTGCCTGTCCAGGGCTGTAGGTGGTGGAGGTAGCAGCTAACAGGTCACCAGAGAGGCTGCAGGACCGTGCTGAGCCCGGACCCCACTTCCCCGTGCCCTGTGTGCCTGGTCCAGACCGACCCATCTGCTGCTGGTCCTCCCAGCGTGTGGTGCGCCGGGGAGCGCGGGGTCTGCAGCATCCTCCCCAACCCCCGGGGAAGGGAGCCCTCTGCCACGGGGAGGAACAGTCAACAGGTCTGCACCTGCTGGGCACCGGGGAATTGTGATTTAATGAGCAGATGGGAGATCTCCACTCCCTGTGAGAGGAGTGCAGCCATCGGCCAGACAACGAGCAGGACCGGAGAACAAGGCAAAAGCAAATACCACCGTATTTTGCTGGTTTTGACTGCAGGGCCACAGGTGCTAAAAAAGTTGTCCTGTTCCATGATCACCATCAAGCAGAGGAGACCTGCCTGGATGCCCTGAATGCCACTGGAGCCACTCCTAAGGTTAGTGAGAGCAGAAGGTGGACAGGCTTAGCGCTTTGCGAGTACAGAGCCATAGGGAGGTGCCCAGGACCTCCTGCCAGCTGCAAAAGGGGCTGGCTCCCACTTTCAGCTGGATAACCAGGGTGTTTTATGCCATTAAACCATCTTGCAGCATATCTGTATCATCCCTCTTCAAGCAACAGAGCATTGTCAGAATTCCCAAGAGCCACCACAGGGCTCCTGCTGCATCTTGCAAGGAAGGAAGCAGTCATTTCAGGTCCATTTTTTCGGGGGGGAGAGAGGGAGGGAGGGGGGAAGGGAATAGGACTTATTCATTTGGATACTTTTGAATGTTGTAAGGCCACATGAGAATTATGGTCACCCCAAGGCCTTATTTCTTCATATAAATATTTAAGATATAAATATTCTCTCTGAATTTCCTTTCATGTTTAGCAGGGAATGTCATGCGCACGTAGCCAGCTCCCTTGCTCCCAATTATTGCTTAAGCATACATAAATATGAAAATGTTGGCAAATATTTACAGAAAATAAATGCTGGGGGTTTCTAATTAACTAGTGTTTCATATGGTTACATGACAAAATACATTTTAGCAGTAACTAAACCCAGGAAAATTAAAACCCATCTCCCTTATTCTTCTCACACCTAGCAACTTCTTTTGGGGCCAATTAAAAAGTGGCAAACCCAGAAAAGGGAGAATGAAGAACTTTTTTTTTTTCCCCACAGCATATAACAAAACCTTGGTTTTTTACTGCCACAATGAACCGTGGATGCCAAAAACGCAGTGACGTTAACAGGGCGTGGGTATTTCTACGGACAGTAAGAATGGCCAGAGCTGTAACGGTTACAAGTGGCGTGAATTTTGGAAGAGAGCAGACCTCCAGCTGCGATTGCAAACCAATCTTTATTAGGGATTAGGAAAAGAGCAACTGTGACAGCCAGGTTATCTGCTTACAAGGGAGCTGCACGTACTTTCCACCTTCCACCCAGCACTGGAGAGACCGGCTGCAATAACTGGACATCAGAGCTGATGCAATTTTTTTTTTCTTCTTCAATTTTTGTGAGCTAATCGCAGCTCGGCTGCTCATATGAGTAATGCTCACCCATGTGTGCAGTGCCTGAGTGTATGAAACATCAGCCTTACTTAAAAACAGAAAAAAAAACAACCGTCCTTTTCTTCCTAAACAAGGCATGGTAAGAATAAACAGCATACCGCAGTGCCGGAGCACATTGCCCAAGAAACATAGCTAGGGAAAGGATTCAAAAGAAAAATATGCGAGAGGCCTAAAAGCCTCTGTCGTAAAAAAAAAAAAAAAATCGAATAGGTCTCTGAGCAAACGCAAAGGCCAACAGGCAAATAGGATAAACACTGCTGCAAAGATATCTACGTGCAGTTCTCTGTAAAGCACCAAAGCCATTCCTTATTGCACAATCAATACAAAAGAGATTGCAACTCAGAAAAAAGAAACAGACAAACCCTCCCCCTGTTCCTAAAGAAACAAAGGAGCTACCCAACTTAACACAGATTCTCCTTTATTTTATTCTAAAACACTAGAACTACAAGGCAATGACTTAAATAAAGGAAAAAACAATCAGAATCAACGTAAGAAACATTGGCACTTATCAAAAATGCAGCAGACAATAGTTCCTTCCAACAAACTTTTAAATAATTCACACCTACTATGAAGAAGCCAACCTTGGGAATGTGCTGCGCCAAAACAGTTGACGGAACTGTTTCTCCCATGACCTGGGTGAAAAACCCAACCCCAAAATAGAGGCATGAGCAAAGAAGTGTTGCATTTCAAATCCAACGGCAGCAAAAGGCATCATTTAAAACCAGAAAGCGCCTGGAGGAGGGCAGCTGGGAGCCTGTGCGTGGGCACCAACTGTTTGCGGGCCACCCATCCCTGCTGCCCCAGCCCAGGGGTGCCCCTCGCCCCGCAGGAGAGGGCACTTGCCAGGAACGTGCTCCAGCCCTTGGTACCAGCAGTGCCTGTTGCACCAGGTCTTAAAGATAAAAAGAAATTTAATAGAGAAATGAAAAGTACATGGGGACGCAGGCCAGAGGTGACCCCCACCACCACCAGCATAAGATACAATCAATGCAGAAGTTTTTAAGAGCCCCTTTAGTTGCCTTCTGGCTTTCCCAGCCACAGGCATGCTTGGGGGCGGCACAGCCAAGCCTTGTCCCACAGCTATAAAGGCCAAACCGATTTCTTTTTTGTTCCTTTTGCAGCAAAACTGAGACCCCTTTCCAGTGTCTCTCTCCCTGCCTCGCGTTCAAAGCATCAAACGCCTGCAAAGCCATTTTAAAAAAAGCTGCGCAAAACCAACTGGAGCGGAGGTAAGCGCGACCCCCGCCCGGGGGAGAGGGCGCTGTGCATCTGCACCCCCTATAGACTGCGCGTGCATAGCCCCTACAGCCCGCACTGTGCGCCCGCAGCCCCTGCACGCCCCTATAGCCCGCACTGTGCACCCGCAGCCCCTGCACGCCCCTATAGCCCGCACTGTGCACCCGCAGGCCCGCACTGTGACCCGCAGCCCCCAGCCCCTATAGCCCGCACTGTGCGCCCGCAGCCCCTACAGCCCCTATAGCCCGCACTGTGCGCCCGCAGCCCCTACAGCCCCTATAGCCCGCACTGTGCGCCCGCAGCCCCACGCCCCTATAGCCCGCCCTGCGCCCGCAGCCCCTACAGCCCGCGCTGTACTCCTGCAGCCTGCACAGCCCCAGCCCTGCCCCGCCCCCCCTCGCCCCCCCCCCACAGCCCCCCGCGCAGACTCGCCTGCACGGCCCCGCGCATGCGCACTCGCCCCCCCCCGCACTCGCAGGCCTCCGGCACGGCAGAGGGCGCTGTGAGGCGGAAGCGCGCCGCCGTTTCCGCCCGTCGCGGCTGAGTCACTGGGCCGCGCCGCCGCCTGCCCGGTGCCCGCTGCCGTGCCGTGTCCCGTCCCGTCCCGCCGCCATGCCGCTGGAGAACCTGGAGGAGGAGGGGCTGCCCAAGAACCCCGACTCCGCATCGCCCAGCTCCGCTTCCTCCTCAGCCTCCGGCCCCGCGCGCCCGACCCCGCCGCGCGCGACGAGCTGATGGCGGCCGTGCGGCTCCACAGTGAGTGCGGCCTGCGGGGGGTGCGGGGGGCCCGCTCGCCCCGGGGCGGGGCAGGGAGCCTCTCCCTTTCCCCGCGGAGGTGGGGGGACTCTGTCTGTCCGGCTGGCTGGCTGGCTGTCCGGGGGCGTGTGTGTGTAGGCAGGGAGCCGGCCCGACTGGGTTCATTTATCCCAGGGGGCGGTCCAGGTCTGTCTGTGTGTGTCTGTGTGTGTCTGTCTGTCTGTGTGTGTCTGTGTGTGTCTGTGTGTGTCTGTGTGTGTCTGTGTGTGTCTGTGTGTGTCTGTGTGTGTCTGTGTCTGTGTGTGTCTGTCTGTGTCTGTGTCTGTCTGTGTCTGTGTCTGTCTGTGTCTTGTCTGTCTGTGTCTGTGTCTGTCTGTGTCTGTCTGTCTGTGTCGGTGTCTGTCTGTCTGTGTGTGTCTGTGTCTGTGTGTGTCTGTGTCTGTGTCTGTGTCTGTGTCTGTCTGTGTCTGTGTCTGTCTGTGTCTGTCTTGTCTGTGTCTGTCTGTGTCTGTGTCTGTCTGTGTCTGTGTCTGTCTGTGTCTGTCTGTGTCTGTGTCTGTCTGTCTGTCTGTGTCTGTCTGTGTACCTTCCCCAGCAGGAGGGCATCAGTCGGCCCCTGGTCATCAGTCTGAGAGCAATGGGGAGGGGGAGCAGGGGTTTGGACACCTCAGTGTGGTTTTTGCAAAGGCACGAGCACTGCGCTCAGGGCCAGATAAACAGGGAAGTGCAAGTGGGAGAGGTGTAAAGGGAGCAAGGCTAGTAAAGAATCAGCAAAAAGGAGCGTGGCAGGCGAGGCCTGCTGACAACTGGCTCTGTAACATCTGGATTTAATAAGTACCTGCCTGTAGAAAGGACGTAGCTGGTGCTGACAATCAGTTGTGTTGTCCTTCAGTGCTCTGCTGTAGCAACACGTGCCCACATCTTGCGGCAGTTAACAGCAGAAGCCTTCCTGCTCTTCTTTCAGATATGGCTCCATATTATGAAGCGCTCTGCAAGTCCCTTGAGTGGCAGATAGACGTGGATCTGTTGAACAAGATGAAGAAAGCTAATGAGGAAGAATTGAAACGCCTTGACAACGAATTAGAGGATGCAGAAAAGATCTTGGGGGAGAGTGAAATCCGAGATGCAATGATGGCCAAAGCTGAGTACCTGTGCAGGATCGGGGACAAGGTTGGTTCGTGGCAAAGGCTTTATGGACTCGTTAAAAACACTGCATTGTAATCCTCTTAGCTAGGCAGGTTCCGGTGAGCGCAGTTCATAGGGAGGAAGCTGCGTGACTTACAGCACGTTTTCCTATGGCACAACTCAGACACGGATGGGAGACAGGGGAGGGTGATACTGAAATGTAAATTATCTAGAAAAAAACCCAAGCACACCTTAAAAGAAAACATTTTTTCTTGAAAAGACAAAAAGTTATTTACCCTTTGCAGATGTTACTTTTCACTTTTCTTGTATCTTTAGACTTTTCTAAGCTACTTACGTAGTGCAACTTAATTTCAAGTTACAAATTAGATTTTCGTAGTCCTTAGATTTAAAAGATACATGAGGATCGTCTCTTTCAACTTGATTTAAACTTTGATTCTCTAAGATTATTCAGAACGCACCATGTTAAAGTTCTGTGGGAAACTAACAGAGTCAAGAGTATCAGGGGAAGACAACATCTGTGCTTACGGCAGACATTTTGCAAATACTCTAGGTACTTTAACATTCTTATAGTAGAAAATACTGTCTCCCTAGGAGGGAGCTCTGACTGCGTTCCGCAAGACTTATGACAAAACTGTGGCACTGGGACATCGTCTGGATATCGTGTTCTATCTTCTAAGGATCGGCTTGTTTTACATGGATAACGACCTCATCACACGGAATATTGAAAAGGCAAAAAGGTACTGCTTGGGTTGTTTGAATGCACTAAAGCCCTGTAACATAAGAAACGGAAGATAAATACTGTCAAGAAATGACTAAGGCTGGCTGTGAGACAGAATCACAGTGCTGGGTGGGTGTTACCTTGTACTAGGGAGCTTCCTGTTCCTGGATTTTTTTTTATGAGGGGGAAAAGGAAAGAAAGGGTAATATTTTTTGTCAGCTATTTTCTAACAGCTGACATGATTTTAATTTGTAGCCCACCCCCCTCTCCCACTTTTCTGTTCTGTAGCTGTTGGAAGACAAATAACTTTGGGTGTGATTAGACTGTATGATTGCCAGCTGCATCCAGCTGCTGCCAGTGCCACCCAGCTGACTCTGTGAAGTCCCAGCTTCTCCTCTAGCAGCAAGAGCCCAGCGTCAGCATGGTGTGCTTTGGTGCAGCTGCCCATCCCTGGTTTCCACCACCAGCTTCAGTGTCTCCGTGCTCCCAGCATTTTGAACTTCAGCATTCCTGCAGCAAGCTACAGTTTCCAGTCTCTGCTGGTGCTATGAGACACCAAGGCAGAGGGTCATCCCACTTACTGTCTTCCATGGGCAGTGATTTTTTCTGTTGCTTTCTCAGCAGATTTTTGTCTCGGCCTGTGGTCCTGCTTATCGCCACATCAATTTTGCATTAATACGATTCTTGAAAAGTGGCAACTTTTAAAATTTTTTTTCTGGGCTGCTAGTTGGATGCCTTTGGGTTTAGCAGCATAGCCAGTGGAAATATGTTGCCACAGCCAAGGGTCGCAGTAATATTTGCCTGCACATCTCAGAGACTGTTGTCACAACCTTAGAGGCTCTAACCTTTTCCTTTCAGTTGAAAATTGCACTGTGCAAAAGCGTTCGGCTTTGCCTGTCCCTAGGAAGCTGCTTTCCTACCCCTTACAGGCATACAAAGCCTGGACTATTTCAATAAGCTGTAACATAACACAAATTACTCTTTCTCTAATCACATGGTATCAGTTGATTTTCTGTACTTGTTTCATATAACTTATTCCATAATACATTTTACATAAGTAAATACTTCTTTTTGTTCTGTTTTAAGTCTAATAGAAGAAGGAGGAGACTGGGACAGGAGAAATCGTCTCAAAGTGTACCAGGGCCTTTACTGTGTAGCTATCCGAGATTTCAAACAAGCAGCAGAGCTCTTCCTTGATACAGTTTCGACGTTTACATCCTATGAACTCATGGATTACAAAACATTTGTAACCTACACTGTCTATGTCAGCATGATTGCATTAGACAGGCCTGACCTTAGGGAAAAGGTAAGGAAAGCAGATGAAAACACCAGTTCAGACACACACAGCGTTTCTTTAACCTGTTCATCTCCAGGCTGAAAGTGATGGTATTTAAAAGTGTTCTTTGCTTGCTTTCAGGTTATTAAAGGAGCAGAGATTCTGGAAGTGTTACACAGTTTGCCAGCTGTACGACAGTACCTCTTTTCTCTTTATGAATGCCGTTACGCAGCCTTTTTCCAGTCATTAGGTAAGGCTGTTGTTTCTTCCTACAACACTACTTCAGGTGCTTCAATTAATTTATTTCGGATCATGCACAACTTCTGTGAAGTAGCTACAGTCTAGAACTAGAGCTACTTTATGCAGACAAAAAATACATTTTCTCTTTTTAAACAGTGACCTAAAATTTGCTGCTGATTTTTAAAATTAACAAAGCAAGCTTGGCGTACAGTGAGCTTTTTGAAAGATCCCATCTGATTAAGTGGAAAAGCATTTAACTGGCTATGGAGCACTGTCTTGCCTGAAGAGCCAGGTCAGATGAGAAAGGTTTTATCTTTTAAAGAACTTCTAGGACTTGTAGTCTAAAGGCCCTGAAATCTCAACCTGTAAGAGATACTACATGGGAAGTTTTCATTGTTGTTACCATTGGCTTTCTGCTCTGGTTTCTATGTAAAAGGGTGGCACTGAAGAAAAGCTTTGCAGAAAACTCACTCTTGCTGGTTCTCAGGCTGTTTGTTTTCCTTCTGTGACTACAAAAAGACTACAAGAAAATAAGATACTTAGAAAAAGCAGAAAAGAACCCTTCACTTTATGGAAGATGAGGCCTGATGAGATTATGAGCTAAGGGCAATATTTTTCTAGTGGCTTTATCACGCGCTGGGAACCAGAACCATCAGGAGAAAAAGTCACTTCAGTGCCTGGAAATCCTTGTAACTAATTTAAGAGCTAGTACCGGAAAGTTAATCTTATTTCCTTACCCAGCTTTGGGTAACAATGTTTCGTCAAGTAGTTACCTGCCAAGTACTGCATGTTTCCCAGCACCACATTGCTCCCGTGTGACAGCTGATCCCAGCACTTACCTGTAGCAGGGTGGTCCCCCTGCAGGAGAGGGGAGACCAGCTCACACCTCAAAGGACGTATTCTCTGCTGACAAATGGGGTCGTTAGCTTTGCTACAGTCTTGTTTGCATGTTATTACTGCTTCTGGTTCTAGAACCGATACAGGTTATCCAGATTGACTTCTTTGTAGTGTAGAATACCTTTCATATCCTGAAATATGCAAGAATGCAATATAGTTACGTTCACACTGATTACTTATTAACTGGTGTTATGTGTTTTATTTACATAACTGATATTTTACATTTAGAGATTACGGACTCATTTCTTTTTTTTTTTTTTTTTCGTTTCAGCTATTGTAGAACAAGAGATGAAAAAAGATTGGCTGTTTGCACCTCACTATCGATACTATGTACGGGAAATGAGAATCCATGCGTACAGCCAGCTCCTAGAGTCTTACCGGTCATTGACATTAGGATACATGGCAGAAGCATTTGGAGTCAGTGTAGAATTCGTAGATCAGTAAGTTATCCAGCTTTTTAAGTTCATAAAGATCACTTTACACCTTTTAATTGTTTATAATGATCCTATTATGAATAAAAGTCTTTGTTCTACTTCAATTCTAAACATGCCAAGTTATGTTTCTGTAGCTTGGCTAAATTTAAGTGAACCTCATGTTTCAGTAAAGAAAATAATTTGATTGCAATCTCTCATGACAACTTTTCCAGTATTTTCATTCCAAACGCCATATAAGAAACTACTCTTTTATTAACAACTTTGTTCTTTATGCTGCTGTATCTATTGGCCTTCATATGCTACAAAACTTAAGATTTTAGTGGATTACTTAGTTCACAACTGTGTGAAAACTTAACTGTTGCAGCTCTGGGGATCCGCACATTTTATGTACCCTCCAAGTATCCTTATTTAGTTCTGCTCACTTTCTGGTACGTGGACAGGATCTGATGGTTTTTGCTTAAATTAAACATACACTGCGGTCTCAATTTGCAATTTTTTTCTAGTGTAAAACCAACAGATTTAGATCATGATGAGAACTAATGTGAAGTGAGAAATTTACTTTTACTCTGCACGTTTCAAATGCCTTCACAAGAACTGTTCTTTCATAGAGAAGTTTCAGATCTTCTAACATAGAAAAGAGTTACAGAAATACAAATAC
Source organism: Gorsachius magnificus (assembly GCA_034008185.1). Classification (NCBI taxonomy): domain Eukaryota; kingdom Metazoa; phylum Chordata; class Aves; order Pelecaniformes; family Ardeidae; genus Gorsachius; species Gorsachius magnificus. The sequence continues at coordinate 8,357,690 of CM067090.1, forward strand.
TGCTTGAAATATTCAGAAATTAATTAATAGGTGTTTCAAGAGAAACCAAATACCACTCAATTCAAAGGTAAATGTTTTGAAGTTATACTAGTTCTTATGCTTTCTGGTGACTTAGTTACTAGTTGTAACTTGTCTTACTGTTGACCGCAGGAATATTTTCTTCCGCTGTCAGTAATGTGCTGTAAACCACCAGTTGATTAAGCAAAATAGTAATATAAAAAAATCAGATTATTTAGAGCTACTGGAGAGTAGGGAACTGTTAAGAGACTTTTCTAATGAATTGACTGGCACGAAGAGACTTACATCAGGATAAATTCCGAATAGGCACACTACATGACTGCTACCTTTGAATTTGAAGAGCGGTTGACACTAAGCCAAGTGATACATTTCACTAACTCAAGTATAGCACTTTGGCCTGAGAAGAAAATACCAAGACATTTTGTATTCAGGTCGCCGGAACGATTATTCTTGTGCGTAAAGGCCAAGCTTTAATAAGACGAGGATGCGTAAGATACCTTATGATATAGGCTGTTGCTTTGGAAATACAGCCTGGTGACAATGGTGTTTTGCAGGAGCAGGTTCGGTACTGAGAAGTGTACAAGTCCTTGGGAAACATGATTTAACCAACTTTTTTTTTTTTTTCTTAGGGAGCTTTCACGATTTATTGCAGCTGGGCGATTACACTGCAAAATAGACAAAGTAAATGAGATTGTAGAAACTAACAGGTATGCTAACAATTCCTAGAAATCGTTTTTGACAGCCCTGTTGAATTCTATACATTTTGATGATGCTTATTACATAAATGTAAGTGGTTTGGTGTAAAACACGTTCTGACTTTAAACCTTTTCCCTCCCCCCCCCCCCCATTCCTAGGCCTGATAGCAAGAACTGGCAGTACCAAGAAACCATCAAGAAAGGAGATTTGCTGCTAAACAGAGTTCAGAAACTTTCCAGAGTAATTAATATGTAATTTTTTAATGCAAGGGAATGCAAAATTTAGATGTTTAAAACATTTTGGAAGTAACCTATAAATATGTTGTATAACTTGGTATACTCTAGGTAAAAAAAATTACTAGCGAGAGAGGTAGTGTTTTTACTTTCCACTTCATTATGTAAACAATGTTCTGTTTTGGTGTATGGATCCCAGTTCATTTATTAAATGTATGATGCAGTTGGTGATCTCTTGTAATATACTTTGTTCCTTTCCTTAACTGTGTATACAGTGCTCAATGTTTAGTAGCAAATCAGGGTCAAGATCCGTGACTGGAGAGAACTAATGGCGATCCTGTGCATGCTTTTTTAAGACTTCTGTATTTGAATCAAAGGTGAAAAGAATCAGTTGCGTAATAGTAAAGTAGCCAAAAAATTTAGTTTGTGTGCTGTCCAGACAGAATGAACTCTTGTTACGAGAGGATCACAGCTGAGGGGAGAAGGAATAAGGATATGAATGACTGTGGTGAAGCAATAGTATAGCCACGAAAACTGTAAGGACTATAACTTTGGGAACTGAAGTAGCCTCTCCCTTAAAATCCTGTTTTTGCTAGCTGTTGAAAAGAAAGTCAGCACATTAGCAAAGCATTCTGTTTGTAATCACTTCCTCTGTTAGATTTGGAGACGTCAAAACGATGGTAGGAACAGTGGAAGATACTATTGCAGCTTGACACAACTGATCAAATACTGTCGGGGGTTACAATTTCTGTCTTCACAGCTGCTGAGGAATAAACGTGTGGAATAGGCTGCGGCCATAGCGATCGTTTCTGGCCATAGCAGAGCCTACGGCAGCAGCTGTTTACCCTGCTTGCTGGGCCTGAGGTTTCTTTTTTCCTCCCAAAGACAGTCTGTGACTTAGTTCCGTTTGCTGTTTGATGCCACTGCGCTTAGCAACAGAACCCATTTACTGCCTGTCTTCTCCGCGACTTTAATCCTTGAAGTAACATCCGCAGGTAGCTATCCCCACGGAATGATCCTGATGTTTGGAAGCTACTGTGGAACAGCTAGGACAGCCTGGAATTTCACATGACCGCTCTTCTTACTGGGAGGTGATGGAGGATCTCCCATCTTTGAATCGCTGCCACCCGCCTGAGGGTAGGCTCCTCAGCCACACTGTTGAGGGTCCATTAAAGTCTCTGTTGAAGTGTTCTGAAACCCAAAATGCGACCTAATGATTTTTGGTTTTCTTTTGCTACTTACTAGAAGCTGATTGTTCTTTTTTTTTTTCCAAGTAGCAGCTATTCCGCTAGAGTGTAAAGATTTACATTTCAGCCAGCACCAATTCTGATCTTCCCTTTCTTTACAGTAGTGAGAGTTGTAAAAGAGAACCCTGGTTTGTTTACCGTGGGGTCAGCTATTGATTCTTCATTTTGTGTGTTCACATGCATATCACTTCTTACAAAGTTTTAATTGATTCAGGCCAATATTCAGACTCCAGAGATACAATAATACCTCTGGGTTTATTCTAGAGCTGTTCCGTAGCAGGTGAAGTGTAGCTAGGCTAGCAAGACTGTAGTTGTGGCCGCCTCTGGGTAACCTCTTTTCCACCTCCCATACAGGCAAATGCCAAGCCTATCACAGAAGGCTGCACGGCAGAGGCTGGGGGCCTGAGTGGAGGCATTTCATGTCTGGTACAGAGATGAATTTTCCTTTCCAGCATACTTGTACTTGAACCGGCCTTAATTAACGATATCAAAGCTTTGCAAAATAAATCTCAGGAGTTCATTCAGCTTATGTATTGCCATATACATTTCTAACTGTAAGTTGAAGGGAACAGGAACTTAAACTGGGCTTCATTAACACAAGAGAAATGTTGCTGCTCTTGCAGTAGAGGCAAGAGCAACAAAAAAAAAAAGGAAATGTCTACTTTGTGAGGAAAATAAAAGTATTACTGAAGATTCTTAGTGTGCGGTAAGATCTTTGCTGAGCTTTCACTTATTATTGTATTCTAACCATCACTATCGCCCTGTGGGAACCAAGCGTTACAGAATCCAGTGTTCTCTGCTCAGGGAGGTGAAAAACCAGAACATTCAAAATGGAAACAGACATACCCTACCAGAGCAGAGTGAGAATTCATTTCCAGTGTGCCGCCAATAAATTAATTCTAGCACAAGTCTTTATCAAGATGTGAGCATTATCTAGAAAAATGCTAATTGCACTAGAGACAATTTTTAAAGATCCCCACTTGCTCATTTCCTGATCTTGGCCGATGTCCTGCAAAGAAGGATCCGGGAGCTTCTTGACCAAGCACTTTGGGCCAAGGCCTGGTAAGAAAGTCACGACAATTTTACCTGAACAATTTAAGGCTTCTAGCAGCAGTTCAGCCTCGCAGCCGTGCCAAATAGTGGTGGGACAAAAACCGCCTCCTGAAGTCCACAGCTGGATGCACAACGCACAGCCAGAGCAGCTTTCATTGCTCTCCTGAAAGAAGAAAAAAGCAGCCTGGCACATAGCCCCTGCCAAAGAGTAGGAATGCTGAGGGGCCCAGGGTGGGCAGGCCTTGAGCTGATCAAGGGCACAATTTTTTCTATTCTACCATTTTTAACCGACTACTCCGATTTCCATGTCACATCCGAAGCAACGGGATTTCTGCTTCCTTTAAACCCTGAAGTAACTTCATTTACCTTTCGCTGTCCTGTGCCCATGTTCATTGTACCTTTATTTCATCTCACGATTCCCATTTATTTACCCGAGCGTGAGCGGCACTGCAGCCACACAGTCATACCTCAGTCATGACACCTTTCCCTGGACTTACAGTCCGCATGCCGAAGTTGTACATTCTCTCTCATAACTGGTGCAGTTCCTTGAGCTAACGCCATTCTCCAGTTTCGCTGGGGGCGGCTGCCTTCGCACGAGCAATGGGGGAGGCAGAATCAGACGCAGGTTTCAAGGCCCAGCCGCACCACGGGGACGCTTTCCACCTTTCCCGGCAACGTGTGCGCTGCCGTCGAGCTGTGGGAACGCAGGAGGGAAGGACGGGAGGTGGAGCGTCGCAGGGGTTGTCAGTAAAGCTCTGCTACAGAATGGTTGAGATCTGGTTTGCGTGCAGGCGTTCCTTGGCTCGCCCGCCTGCTGGCCTGCCAACAGCTCCATTTCTTCTCTCACTGGACGCTGGGCTCCAGAGCTTAAGGTCTAGCCTTGCAGACAGGGCACTCGGTCATGAAAAAAGTCACCTGTTGTGGACTGGAAGGGACACAGGGTGAAGGGAGCTCAACTGCAAAAACGGAGGACAAAGAACATTTCCAGCACTGTGTTGGAGAGTGGCTAAACCCAGCAGCAACGCGCTGTCCCTGCTGACACCAAAGAAAGCTTTTGTACCAATTTGGCCACAGATGTCAACTGCAGTCACTCCCCATGGGCTTGGACAAGGCTTTTTGACTGACTGCAATCTCTCAGGCCAGTTTTCATCCTTTGCAATGAAGGTTGAATAACTTCAGAGAAGGTTTTTGAGATTCCCCTGAAGTTTGGTGGGCCAGAAAAACAAAACCAAAACAAGCATATGCCGCTTTTCTGCGACAAAGATCCCATGCTGCTTGTTAGGAACAAATCCAGCAGCTAACGCAGTCCTGAGCCAAAGCACTGAGAAAAGCATTCAGTCAAATTAAGAGTCCCATGGTGGATCCTACGAGCCACGTGTGTTTGATTATTTGTTGCAGCAGAACGTGATAGTAATGAACCAACAGGAATTTGCATTTAAATAAAGCCAATTGCAAGCCCTTGTATTGCTTGTTTTGGTAGTTGGCGGCAGTAACAGCGGCCAAGGGTTGTTGGGGCGTTTGCTGCCGGCCCCACTGTCCGCAGCAAGGGCATGGGGCCAGCTGTGCACCCCTGCCTCCAGGTGCTGCAGGACCAGGATTTAGGGGTTTTCCTACCAAGGGCAGGTGTAGCCTTTGAGCCCAACACATCTCCAGCAGGAGAAGGCTGATGCCATCGGGTTTGAAGGGCACATCACCAGCTTCCATTTTACATGCAAAGGGTATCGAGGATATGCACACGTACACAAAAGCATCCACACAGAAAACCTCTGACATTTGGGTTCGCGTTGCACGTGCTATCAGGCTCAAACTCCTTCATCACCAAGTGACTCTTCCTGGGTAGGAACTGGGGTATTTTCCAATGAGACAATGGGTGACAGGAGAGAAACCGCTTTCTATCCACTTCAGGAAAGTCAGTACCTGTGGCCAGAAGGCATTTTTCATGACAAACCCCTTTATTGAACCGATCGAGTCGCTGGGAGGAGCGATGACCCACTGGGCGGAAGGGGAGCGGGACAACGCACCAAACCTGCAGAGTGCTGAGATACCTCAAAGAGCTCAGGGTTACAGGGGATAAACACAACTTTTTCCCCTCATTCTTTGCCTTGCCAGTTTTAGAGGATACAGAACCCTACTTTAAATGCTGCTAAATGCCGAGTTAATCCTTTGACTCCGAAGCAGACGCAGCCAGCCCGGAGTCACGCACTTGCCTGAAGGCGACGAGAAGCAGAGAGCTCTGCTCTGCTCTGCACGCTCCGCGCCGCCGCCGCTTGCACCGCCCCGCACAACCAGCTCCCGTGCCATCAGTTTATAGGGTGGAGCAGAAATTAGAAACTGCTACTGGAAAAAAGAGAGATATTTGCAGGGAGGTGAGACAAAAATAAATAAAAATCTCGAGTCAGCACAAAAGAGAAGTTAAATGTAGAAATATTAGAAGTACTCATTGAAAAAGGCAAAGCAGAACCTGCTTGCTGTCTGGCCCATTTATCTCCCGTAGCATTTATTGCAATACTCAAGAACACTTTGTTCTCGCTGTTGGAAAAGGAAAAGAAAAGAAAGAGAGAAAATAAAGGAAGCCTTGCCATGGATGTAACTACGAATTCCTATCCCACTAATGGGAGCTTTACCAGTTTTACCGCTCCTCAGAAGTCATCCATCACTGGCGAGTCCTGAGTCACACGCAGAGAACAGCCTGCAGGAGTATTTAACCTGCTGAAATCACACTCTGGATCTTTAAACTGTGAAAACATGGAAGATGATACTTTTTTGGAAGGGGGGTTGGGGGGGTGAATGAGACACCATCATTCAACCTAGCGCATTGGGGGTTGTCAAAGCTGCTTCTCATTGTTCTACTTAGCAAACAATATAAAGTGTGAACCTTAAATAATAAAATGTCCTTTGCACAGGAAAAATATTATGGAGTTGATAGGGGCACCTCTCAAAGAGAGGTACCAAACCCCCCCAGTACGGCCAGATCCGATCCTACCGCGCTGACCCCGTCGCCGCTCACGCGATGCTGAGGTACAGCGACACAATTTGACCACATCCAATTCTCTGAAATTAGCTCACATAGGCACCGATACAGATAATGTTTTCCTTTAATGGTGAATGAATTTATAATGAAGCAGAAACATATAGTGTATTCCATGCAACCAACCTCATTTATTGAAAAGTCCTAATTTTATTGCCTTGTTTAGTAACATGTTTGTTCAACAAACTAATCTTTTTCATGAAGCAAAGCACAACTTTTTCTTATAAATAGTATAAATTATTTTATTTACAGAAACTTGTTACAAAACAAATAGACTATATATTTATTTTTCTTTTAAATATCCAAAGTAATTTTTCTATCCCATGACATTTGTTCATGTACTATACAGCAGCCAACACAGAGTTCAGCTGATCAGATGCTCTTGATTATGTATACAAATTATCAAACTATTCACACATTTTACACAGGAGATTGCTTTTAGAACCAGGCTCAACACCGAGCAAGATGCTTTCAAGGCCTACATTCACATTGACATTATGTAGTGCTCATTTTAAAATTATCTTTAAAACGTAAAATATCTTGCACAAAAGGTAAAAATGATTATTTTCTGCTGAACAGTGAAACATTTAAGAATCTTTCTAAGCCCAATTCCCTCCTCCAGGACAGAATGAGTGAAAGACGAGAGAGAGATTCCTTGGCAAGAGAACTCTTACAGGAAGACAACTGCCTTAGAAATGTCATGTGGAAATCACATCTTTACTTTTTAATGGTTTTAAGAGGTACTTACTTGTGGGGGTTTTTTTTGTTTTCCTGGAATACCAACTATTCTGAACATTTCCTAAATTATTTCATTTATGAATTAATAGCTCCCCCCTCCCCCTCCCTTCCCCACATGAAATAGTTAAATAAACTGCTGGTTAAAACCATATTTCAAACCCTTGGCATTATATTAAATACGAGTTATCAACGGGATTGTTCCAACACAACGTTTTCTAATGAAAAGATTTTACAAAAGTTACCAGCATCGTTCACTTCCTTTTGTCAACCCATCTCATTCATTTCAGAAAATACCTATATATATGTGTGCGTGTGCATATACACACCCAAACCCACGCACACATACATATGTTATATATCGGTGGAAAAAGCAAGCTCCAAAATTTCAACTGAACATTCAAGTCTTTTAAGGAGAAGCTGTCTAAACAGTCCAAGCTTAAAACGAGTTATATCAGGCACTTTCAGTTTTTCCGTTAGTTTTAAACCACATGAGACCCACACAAATGCGCACGCACACACACGAACACTAAAAACAAAAAAAAAAAAAAAAAAGAGAAGCAGTGTGTCACTTAACTAAACGTAGTCTTCCGGGAACCAGGCAACTGATAAGCAATGCCATATCGACCATTTCGGCTCCGATCCTGCGCTTGGGTTCCCGGGGCGGAACCCGACCGCAGGACCCAGGCGATTGCGTGTATCCACTCCCAAGACGTGAAAAGGGACACAAGCGTTCACGAAACGGAGGCATCCCTTAAGTTGCAAAGTAGGCATGTTAACTATTGGCTTGGCAGTGAACCACTTCAAATTATAAAAAGGTATTTGCTTTTTTTTTTTTTAATTAATTAATAAATAAATACTAGATGATCTCAATTGTACCAAAACTGGATATAAGAAAAAAAGACCTGTGCAAAAATACATATTTAAATATGTACAATCAATTAACAAAATATGTCTTCTGAAATAGGGATACTTCAATATTTATAATAGAACAAGAAATTCCAAAATAAAGATACAAAAGTATGTTTTTTTTTCTTGTATAATTCTTTGTTCATCATTGCAGCAATTTTTTAGGTTAAGAAAACTGCAGGAGTCATAACGAGAAGTTGGAAAGACTATAAAAACTGTATCTCTTAAATTAATACCAAAATCTGTCTAGAAACAACCCAGCCACTGCAAATTCAATTTTGCAAGGAAAATTAATTTTAAGCTTCCTTAGTTATTTACAGTAAGAACTATGTGACAATAAAAGCTCCAGGAACAATGTTCTGCTTATAACCGAGATCTAAAACATAATATTTAAGCAGGTCTATGCTCAAGGGCAGACAGAATTTACAATGTTCTAACGGTTTACTCCCAATGGCTTAAAACCACCCGACGCAGGTGACTGCGGACACTGGCTCTGGACGAGCAGCACTCAGGAATTCACTTTTTAAACACGCCTGCATGCTATCGAAGGAGCACGAATTTGCCATTTTTGCTTTCAGATCAACAGAACCTTAAAAAAAATTAAAAAAAAAAATCCAAAAACCACCCCCAAAAAAAAACCAAACAGGGGGAAGGTTCGATCGCAAACCTGCTAGCGTTCAATCTTGCCAAATTTTTGTTTCCTTTACCTCTGTGTCTATCAAGAGTCAAATTGCACTTGTGACTGACGCTATCCTGAAGTGGAAGCTCTGCCCCAGGGACTTCATCAGAGCGTGGATTTCACTCCAGACATGCAGGATTTAATATGCTTTGATTTCTCTTTGTGGCGTATCCTTTTACGTTAAACCAATCGCAGTTCTAACAATCCTTTCAACAGGGCATCTTATTAAATATCAATCCTTTTGTTCCTGAAAAGTTGATGTTCTTTATTTTTTTTTGTGTGTTTTTGTTTTTAAGTTTGCATAATAAGTGTCTCTAGTACATCGCTTTCTCAATGTGATCTTTTGTATCAATTCAAAGCTAAAGTGTCTGCATAGAGGCTTCTTGTTGTTTTGCTGTATAACAATGATTTCGTAGCAAGTTCAGGTTAAACTGAAAGCATTGTTAGGTAAACAACTAAGCAACTGCTACTCAGAGTGGCTTTGGATTCCCTGATGTACTGTTTGCCACCAGAACTCGGGAGAAGGCTGGGCTACACGAACAATTGGGCAGGCTCAGATTGTCTCTTCTCAGCAACAGCTGGTGCCCCTTTAAGGCAGGAAAAAAAAATATCTTCTTGGTTAGGAATTTGTTTTCCTTTGCTTTGCCCCTTTAATAAAAGTTTAGTCAGTTTTGAGACTTTACCTGATGTTTAAAAACTTAACAAAAGCATCCAGACGAATCAAATCATACTGCAATAAGCCCTTTAGCAGACTTCACTTTTGAGGTGTTTCGAAGCAAGACAAAGTATTTCATAAAAATTGACTGGATTATATAAAACTGTGTAAAGCCCCCTTTATTCATGAAGCCTGGGTAGGTAGGTAGGTGGGATGACTGTGATGCACACATCTGTGCTTTATGGTGAACTCGGCTGTCAAATTGGCATTTATTCCAGAATTTAAAAAAAATTAAAAAAAAAAATGTACTTAGTGGCTGAAAGCATAACATGTTAACAATTTAGTTATACAAACAAGGCATAAAGTAGCTGACTTCTATGTTTTTTAGAAAAATCTTTAAATACTTTAAATACTTAGTTTTAAAAGGGCTATTTTTACTGGCTGGAAGGCAAATCCAGCCTAATTTAACCAATGCAGTTGTTATTTTTTTTTAAATAACAAAGGCCTATGGTATACAGTATAGGTCAATAAATATGGTCTTTGGGCATAGAGTTTTAGAGGTTATGTGCCTTTGTCTGTTTGATGGGATTGGATTTTTTAAAAAAACAAAATTAACTTTTTTTCTTCTGCAATCAAATCTTACTCAAAAGAATAGACAATAGGTTTTGTATCATGCACGTACGGCATTTTTATACTCGTTTTCTGAGCGACGGCCTCAAACAAGTTTTTCTGGTTTTTGTTGGGTTTGGCTTGTCTGGGTTTTTTTAAACTCCTGATAGCTTCTTATCCCAAATTACTTGCAAAAGGCTGGGCAAAACAGAGACTATTTTTTTGAATTGTGCTATTTTTATATTCCATTAAAGGAACATTGCTATAAAAACACTAAAGCCATATTCCCTTCTTGAGGGCTTCTTTCCATTGTGCCTCACACATTTTTCCCCCTTGTCGTGGGGTCCTCTCTGTTGAGGGTGTCTGGTTAGCTACCACCTACAAAAGACACCATCAGTATAAAAATAAGTCCACAGTAACGTTTATTTCCCCCCAGAAAACATTCGTTTGCCCAGCCAATCTATGTCAAATAGTGGCAAGATGATGTACTCCTGTAAGTAAAAATCTCACAGATTTGTAGCAAACAGTCCAGACCACCGTTAACACTGATAAGAGCAATTATGTGGCTGAACTTCATCCAGTGTCCATTTCTAGTATATTCGTTGCTACAGACATGGCTTCAGGGAAATTCCTTGTTTAAGTGACAGTCCAGTAGATTTCCACACCTGAGGACCATGGGAAGTTGGGAAAACTCAAGGCATCTTGGAGTCCAGAATTCCAGATGGAGGTTTTGCTTGTAGTGAAAATTGTCCAGTTCGTTTCTCACCATGGTGCATTCAGTTATTAGGGACGTGCCTTTGGCTTTTGAGCAAGCAAAAGAAAGAGAAGGATGAGTGAACCAGGCTGTTATAGCAGATGCCCTCAAAAGACATTTTCTGGATAACAAGAGCATATTTTGGGGAGAATCAGCAGGCACAATGCGACACCGCTAACATGCGGTTGGCTTCTCTAAGACTTTGACAGTACTCAAGCTGGAACTCTTTAAAGTTATAACAGTTTCAGAAATTATTTCCTTTCTTAACTCCCTCAAATAATATTTTTCCTTTTTTTTTTTTATATGACACAGTTGAAACAGTAAGTATCAGATAAGTCCAAAAATAAATTCAGCCATCTGAACGCTTTTCTCGTTACAGTAAGTGCAACATAATGGTGAAAAGCTTCCCCTATGGCTGAAACTGAAAATTCAGAAACTGTTCTGAAAAAGCTCTTACTGACCTAGCAATCCAGGTACATAGATTTGAGGTTGTTAGCACCAGAGGAAACAAAAATTTTCTTGGTTCTAGTTCTAAAGTTACTCTAAAATTCCATCTTCCATACTCTCTTCAAGCTGTATAAAATTATTTTTACCCCTCCAAAAGCGACCCTCCAAGCCAACTGGTTTTAGTAAGAAGTGTGAGTTGCCAGTTTCTAAATTATCTCTCCATCCTAATTTCTCAAGAGCTTTCTCTCCCCATATACTACTTTTACAACATGATTTGCTCAAAAAAACAACCCCCCAAACTAATTTTTAAAATGGGATCTTATGTATTCATGAGATCTGCTTCGTTTATAGTAAATCTGTTTGCTATACTGACTAAAAAGGTTTCTATCTTATTTATAACATTTAATCTTGTTATTACTAAGAAGTTAGCCAATGACACCTTGGGCTAATAGGCTTATTTTATCATAGTTCTGTTATCAGCATCGTTATGTTCCCCTTTGTAGAATGTTCATTACTGACACAGAAACAAGAAATAAGGCTGAGACATGCAGCTCAGTTCCATGGCTGGCTGGCAACATTTACTTTTAAAATTCTTTAAGATGCGAGGACTGAATTTCAGCCGAGTAATTCACAGGCAACATCTGAAGAACTTGGAACGTCATACTTAAGGTTACTTTAAAAAAAAAAGAAAGCTACACTTGATGAGATTGTTTATAAAAATCTTGTGTAAATGCACTGTAAACACACTCGAAATGAGTAGTGGACAAATAAGAGAACTACCTTTTACTTGAATAGGATCTGGAATTGGCTAGTTGATAATTAAGAGAACCTATCTAATACAGGCATGTAAAGAGGCGTGTTCATATTGGCTTAGTTTGAGACAAAATTTCATACCTGATGAAAGAGAGAATTGTTCATCAGCCCTTGCGTCCCTGGGATTGCACCAGTGTGTTTTGCATGAACATTGTTCACCGATGTCAATTTGGCAACTTTGTTTGATTTGCTGCTGCTGCTGCTGCTGTTTATGCTGCTTGAACCAGGTGAGCACTTTCTTTTCTTTCCTATTAATTTGTCAAGGGAAGTATGCGAATGTGAAAAACTGCTGTGTGAATTTACAGTCAGCTCGCTGGACTGATGAACAAACGGCCCTAAAGAGAGCGTGGAGTCGCTGCTGTTCATCATCACACTCATTCTCTTTATCGATTCTGCAGGGCTTCCAGTCGGAGGACCCCTCCCTGATTGGTCATGTTTGAGGCTAACGGAGTTAGCTTTGCTAGTCATACAGTTGAGGCCAACGCTGTGGGACGAAGCTGTCACCGATGGATGATAGGAGGTCCCAGAGTTTCCAGAGTTAACCACACAGTTTTTTCTAAAGGACTCTGTGGAATGAGAAGGTGCTAGCAGTGCGGAACTGTTTTTACGCTTCTTTCCTGAGCCGCTGCTGCTACTGACGCTGCCGGTACTGTTACAGGTGCCACTGCCAGCAGAAGATTCCTTGGGTTTAAAAGATTTGCTGGATTTCATTTTCTGAGGTTTGCTGGGCATAGGTGAAGGAACAGAGGAAAGCACTGTAGGTGTTGAAGGGGATGAAGACACTTGTCTTGATTGCATACTGCAGACAGGATCCACTGCACCCAAAGTAGCAGGATTGGCATTTAGTGTCGTTCCATGTGATGGTACCGATTTATTATTCAGGGACACACAGGAAGGAGATACCAATGCTGGCGATGACATAACCGTGGTGGGTAAGAGGAAACCTGCTGCACTGACACCATACTGTGAAGCAGGCGTCGAGTTTGTCCGATGTGGTGCACGAACTGATGCTGTGTTGCTGGACGCTGGAGGAATTTTCCTGCAGGTGAACAGAAAAAACAAAAACCTGCATAGCTACCATTCTTTGGAATAATACCCAGTCTAATAATGCTACATTACAGTGATTGTATCTTGAAGCTGATTAATGCCACTAAATATTTTATTAAATTAATAGTCAGTTATTACAAAAAATGTAAAGCATGGACTATCAACCTTTGATCCAATTAATCTGAACACACAATTACTGTTCACTAACTAGAATCACAGGCTTCATCTATTTCTAAAATACCATGAAGAGTGAGAACTCTTTCACTTCTACTCACTTCCACATCTGTGAATTCAGATGCTTCTCCAGCATGAAGTCAAGTGCACATCGAATATGGTTCCACCGCTTGTCAAACACGTAATAACCTCTTCCAATTTGCCGACTACCAAATGTGCAAAACTGAAAAGACAGATTTTTATTGCTGTTTTCTACTTTCAGTAACAACTCTCTGAATAACAATGCACTTGTTTGTAAATAAATATTGCTAAATGAATATGCTTTCAGATGTCTAAATCAAGGATAAGAAAATATAAATTAGACAGTTTATTTCTATGATATAACAACTATTTCAAATTTTTGGCCTTGGAATATTGGGATCATTTTCTTCCCATCCAATACTCCCATACTTATGACCAAAAGCAATGGTCAAATTTGAACCCCTCTGGTTAAACAGGGAGGGACAGTAGTGTGTGCATATAAAACCATAACATATATATATTTAACATGTACTTCTGAGGAGCTATCAGCTATCTGCTTATAGTCTTTTAAAAAAAAAAAAGAGATAATTTGATATACAGGCTAGGCAATAACACTTGTGCTTTTAGGGGTTTTTTTTGTCAAGATTTAAATATTAAAACAACACTTACTGCACCTTTACTGTGATGACTGGCACCCTGAATAAAAAAATATGCATATCGTAGAATCACAGAATGGCAAGTGTTTGAAGGGACATTGGGAGATCATCCAGTCTGACCCTCCTGCTAAAGCAGGTTCACCCAGAGCAGGTTGCACAGGACATTGTCCAGGCAGGCTTTGAGTATCTCCAGGGAAGGAGACTCCACAACCTCCCTGGGCAGCCTGTGCCAGTGCTCTGGCACCCTCAAAATAAAAAAGTTCTTCTGCATGCTCAACAGAAACCTCTTCTGTTTCAGTTTGTGCCCATTGCCCCTTGTTCTGTTGCTGGGCACCACTGAGAAGAGTCTGGCTCCATCCTCGTGACATCCACCCTTAAGATACTTGTGTTAATGAGATCCCCTCTCAGTCTTCTCCTCTTCAGGCTGAACAAGCCCAGCTCTCTCAGCCTTTCCTCATAGGGGAGATGCTCTAGCCCCTTAATCAATGTATGTGCGTGGGAAAGTCCAGTAACAAAATCTCACCAAAAAGGCACTGTTTACATGTCCTTAGTCCAAAACCACAGCCCTTTAGAGCAGTTACCAATTTCATCTTCAGTATTTTGGCATTTTGATTTCTTTTGGACTGGGGAAGTTAGCTCCAAACATATTTCTTTAGCACGTTTGCTTTGCAACTACAGTTAAACCTTCACTGCCTACTAGGCAACAAAATAATTTTCTTAAAATCTGGGGGGGAGGGAAGAACCACATGCCCAACAGAAAACCACCCTTAAAACCCCCAAGTAATTTGTTTATAAGTTCAGAGCCAGCGAGAAACCAAGGTTAACTTTTACTTAAAACGTACAGCGGCTGGTTGAGGATGATGACCTGAATAGTGACAATCCAGTTTTTCAACAGGCTCTTCTTTTTCATCACATTCTCCCTCATCACTGGATAACCGAGATGCTGGCTCAGCTGCAGGCAAGGGAGGGTGTGGGGACTCGTGGACAGAAGGAGACTCACTAGGGGCATTTCCACTGTGCTGGGCTGGACAGCCTGGAGGCCTGGGCAAGGCAAACAGTAAAGGTGTTATGGAACTAAGTCTGGTTAAAAATTCCACGCTTAAGTGCTTACTGTTACTGACAGAAGGAAATCCACGTTAACAGGTTTCTGATGTTTTCCAAAGTCTCACAACACAGAGGAAGGACAGGAGGTACTGTCCCCCTGGAAAAGCATCATTGCCCCATCGTTGCTGACCCGCTTTCATTGACACGGCTCAGCTTTTACTATTTCACACACCAAACCCTCCTCGCTAGGAGTTACAGCTCAGCATGTAATTCCTAATTGCAGGCAGTCACCAGGCCTCGAGCCAGAATACTGCCCCATCCAACAGATCCATGTCACTCTTTCAAAATCCACCTGACGAAGCTACCAGTAGTAATTTCATAGCATTGGATCTGCAGATTTTCCTTACCTTGGAAGACTGGGGGGGTGAGGTTTGGGTTTATTAGGTAATAAAGGCTTTGATTCTGTAAGAGTAACTCCATAAGAATTTTGGTGCAGCTCCTGGGAAGTTTTAGTAGGTGAGGGATGTGGTTCCCTGAGAGGGGGCATCTGCTGATGATGATCCGAATGTCGAAGAAGTTCCTTTTCCCTGGTTTTGCTTTTGTGCTCAGCTAATAACACATCAAATCGCTTTCTTCGACCCTGTACAGCCCTCCGCTGGGTTAAGGAATGTGTCTGCAAAGCCATGAATAAATCATTAATCCCAGGCTATTAGATTTGTGGAAATCAAACACTCAAAACACGTGTCTAGAGCTCTAACACAGAGAAAATAATCACACTCATGGTTTAGTAAACAAATGGAAGAATGACTTTGAAAACAAACTTTAAAATTGCTTGGTGCATAATTATATCCCTGTTCGATACAAAATAAGAAAAACCAGCAACTGAGTAAAAGGCTTCCTTCAAATTTCTTTTTCAAACAGAAACTGCCAAAGTTCTTATAAGGTTAAGACTAAAATTGAAAGTATTTTTTACATTGATATTTTAATAGCCAACTAGTGCACAATCAAAAATAACAAATATTTACTTTTACTTATGAAAATATTTAACACAATGTTTAAAATCAGACTTTCCGTGGGAGACATGAAAAATATTTATAAAAATACTTTGCTTCCCTCTATATACTAATATATTCCTTGAAAACTGATGTAATCAAAGAGATATTGAGGAATGCAAAAAAATATAGCAGAATCCACAGACAAAACTCAAAGTCCTTTGAGTGTCCTGAATGCTGCACACAGTAAGATGTATATGTGTATATATGGCACAAATGCTAAGTAAAGTGAAAGAGATGGAAGTTATTTTTCGAAATTGTTAAAAGTCACATGCTATACCTTTTTTCATATGTCATGAAAAGTTTGATTGGGTTCATTTTAGTAGGTAAAAATTATCATCACGTAATTCAGACACAAATCGCAATTCCAAAAGTATTTTATGAGTAGGTATAAGGAATTGCTGAGACACGTTTTCATTTTCTTGCTCTTTTACGCTTTTGATTTACCTAGTTCTCTTGTAAAATCTTGAAGCTTTTCCTACCATTAGCAACACAATTGCCTCCCCCCTGTAATTCCAAAAGGGCAATGTGTTCAAGTTCAGTTCCTCCGGGTCATTAGTACTAGCCTCATTTACCTTTGTTCTGTAGGTGGTTTATTTACCAGATGCTTCCCCTACTGACAGTTTAGCTGCTTTGCAGAAAGATAGCTAATATTACCCAATTGCAGGGGATCTAGATTTTTGGTTCCTGGGGACCAAGTGATACCCCTCTGTCCCCCAAGATTTTTGAGCCAGAGGACACATTTCATCCGACAAAGTTTTTATGGATTGTTTCATTCAGAGTTTGACCTCTAGGCATACTCCGTGGCTTTTTCAAGACTTATTTCTGAGTTGGCTGTAGTCGTACATCAAGCAGCTTTAGCACTCACACAAATACCTCCTAAGTGTCTGCTGTAGACTGTGCTGGGGGGGAATAGGGGTGTGTGAGAGGGGAGGAGCTTGATTTATTTAAATCCTGCATAAAGAAATAATATTTTTAATGCTTACTGAGGAATTTTACAATTCATGATCTATGACCCAAAGGTTATTCCCAAAAAGAACATGCTGGCCCCCTGCTACCTACATGAGGAGTAACACAAGCTGTCCCAGGTCAGCATCCATGTTTGAAGGGTTTATACAAAAATACAAATCTCCAGGTTACTTTAAGAAATACATTTCTGAATAAATGATTAACTGAACTTCAAAACCAATTCCTTCTTGGTTCTGGACAGCGTGTTTTGAGAGGTACCATTTACAGTGGTAATCACTGACAGCGAAAATTTGTAGTTTTCTGTCATATTCCTCAGGAAACTCAATTAAAACTTTACATAATCTTATTCTGATTAAGATATCCTACCTTGCATGTCAAAGACCTAGTACAAGGTTTCCTGGTTTCCACATCAATGACACCACAGTATATATCAGGATCAAATTCTCTCTCTGTCAAAGGTACATGGTATTGAAACGTTATCAAAAGACATTTTGAAATACTACATTTATTTTCATTATAGAAAATTATATTGGAAATTGTTTTCAAATGTAACACAGGCAAATGTATAAACAAAAATGCACAATAAAACCATACAAATAAAGTTTTCTACACACTCAGCAAGTTTATGGTGTACTGAAATACAGATCTCAAGTTTACAAACAGAATGGAGAAATTTACAGCTGTAAGGGACCCCAAAGGAGGAGGAGATCCAACACGTTAGGATTAGAGGTCACCATCAACATCAACAAATGGTGGCTTTTGTTGTTGGTCTCTATGTTAAGAACTTTTCTACCATTCTACCAACACTCAAAAGTTATTGTGTTTAAAAAGTGTAGAGAGCAGACTGGGTTTACATTTTTGAGTTTATGAGGTGCTAGTTGTTCCATTTTTATACACATTTGGACCTTCCATATAGAAAGAAGGAAAAGAAAATCTTTAAATATAGTAGAAGAGTGCAATTTTAAAACTGTTAAGAACTGACAGGCCTTTGAGGTCTGTATGTTTCCTGAAAGCAACAGCCACACTTCAAGTTGTTTGCGTCCTTTAAGAGTATGTTAAGTTAGATTTGAATTCTAATATATAAAATGTACCTAATTACAAGTTACAGTGTTCTAAAAGTGTTTAATTTACTTCTGAAACTTACTTCTGCATATTCTACATATGTATTTCTATACATACACTAGTAAGAAGAATGTAGAAAATAATAATTAAAAACAATTACCTGACAATCTTTTATGTAAAAATTTCCTATTATTTGTATTTTCTTCAGGTTTCTTTTCCAAAAATGGAGGCACAGAGAGAAGACCTTTACCATTCAGTATCTGTCCAGGGGAAGGCAAGGGTGGCTTTGGTATTGAGGGACAATTAAGGCCAGTCTTTATTGAGGAACTCACAGTAGTAGAACAAGTTGGACCAACAGCAGCTTTCAGTTGGGCACCATCTATCTTTGGATGAATCTTTTCCACTTTGACAGATGGAGTCATACTATTATTTATGAAAAACAAAGGGGAGGAAATTGAAAATTCTAGTTATAAATTATAAAAAGTACTTAAAATATGTTATTAGTCAACAATACTCTGATCTATTCACAATGCAAATTTAGACCTTCCTCCTTTATTCCCAGTTTTCTTATTCGTATGTTTTTTATTTTCACATTTCTTATGATGGCCATAATCTCTTCTGTCCTCTTTTCCTTGCAAGTATTTCAGAGAGCCACCAGGGACTTCAAACACTGTTATTTGGATTCACAGATACAGTGCATCATCAGAGCAATTGGAATGGGCCCGTTATGTCCAGTGAGAAATGCCCTGGTGCTGTGACAGTAAATTTCATTATCAGTTCTGCAATCTTACACGTGCAGGTCAAAAATCACCCGAATCAGAGCTAAAATCCCCTTATGATTAAAATATGCAGATTAGATCAAAGAATTAAGAGCCCCTAAATGACCTTTATTTATAGTGATTTAAGATGCAGCTTTGCAAAAGTTCTGTTCAACACAGTCATGAGTATTACCCATAATCTTAGACTAGGCTGCTGGAAAAGATCTGGAGGAGTTTAAAGCGATTATCTCTTAAACCAAGAACCCTCTGAAACAAAAGGAAATTCTACTGATATATCAGTGTCTATGCAAGTAATAACATTTCATTCTTTGTCAAAGTGCATACTCACATTTTATCATGGGGAACTTTGCTATGCTGTACCGAATGCATTAACCTGTTGTTTCCGCTCATCTGCAGCTTGTCTTTGGGTGATTTCAACAACTTGGAATTTGATGATGATGCACTAGTACCTCCACTGGATGAACGATTGCTCCCACTTCCACCGCTACCTTTGTTTTTTGAAGGGAAAGATGAAATGAGGGAAAATACTGAAGAGGAGGGAGGAGTCAAAGGCGGCTTGCTGGAGGAGCTGTGTCTTCTTTCTGGAAAGGACAAAAAAAATGGGGGGGTTATGCTCCCATACAGAAACAATTCTTAAATACTTAATATTGTCATTTAATCCATTAACGTTTTTCTGTTAATATAACAGAAATAATAATAAACATGTCCCCTGCCACACACAGAGCACAGAGGATTCAAGTCTCACTGTAACTCCACTCCTTCCTGGTCACCAGCTCATTACAGGAGTCTCTCTTAACTTTGGGAGCTACATTCCTCAGCCACTAAAGCTTAGCTTTTAATAAGACTCTCCATTCACTCTCCATCTTAAAGAAGAAGAAAATAAGAATTGGACCCAGACCTCAGACACACAAAGCAAAGAGACCTCTATCCTGAGGCCAAGCAAGCTTAAATATCGTATTTGCTCAAAAGATAACAATTATTTGTAAGTATATCTCCTAATGGTCAAAATTATACCGGAGCCAACATTTTAACTTTCACTTTATGACAACCTTTTGGTATGGTCTACTAGACCTTCAGTGTGGAACACCCCTGAAGAAAAGCAGCTCAAGTATTGACCTACATTGGGTTTTGGGGGGTTGTGGTTTTGTTTTGTCTTGTTTTCCTCTTATTAATTCTATAGGATTTCTATTTAGGAACAACATCAGAAGGACCAACAGATACTCTTAAAAAAAAAATCTGAACATTTGAATTAAGAGTGGTCAGGTTCCATCAATGAATGCGCTGGAAAAGAAATTATTTAATTAACATGAAACCATTAACATTAATATATTGCTAGCACCATTTAACTTAAAATAGTGTATATTATAAAGGTAGTTCTTTGGAACAATGAATTCTTAGTCACAAAATACCTGACAGCTTCAGGGAGTACTCAGCTCTGCCTACACATGGCCACGTTAATTGACCGTTTGCTCGGCTGATACTTGGACACTTGTGATTCCTCAGTGATCTGTGTAATCAACACCTGCTTAAGAGACACCTCTGGCAATTGGGAGTCGGAAGGCACCTTTCTCCTCAACAGCAGTAACACCTCTTTCTCAGCCAAGTATTGTTAAAGATGCCCAAGTATACAACCAATCAATCCCAGAATCAGCTTACAGATTTTGACTTAAATTCACTTAAACTGTGAAAGAAGCAGGCTACTCATGAAGTTACAACTACAGCCAAGAGTGAAAGTCCAGCCCAAGTGCAACCTGTACGCAAGCCTGTAATGCTCTAGAAAATGTAAATTAATGCATCCGTGTTCTGCTTATACGACCTGTTCTCCCGCAGCGATCATGCGTTACTCGGATGATGACCAGCCAGGACTCCATCCCTAGCTGGAAGCCACCAAACGAGACAGCACCAACTCTGCACCAACGTGGTCAGGCACAGCACCCAGTGCACGGCTCCTGCAAGCAGGGACTGTAGCAGAGTGCAACAGCAATATCCAGGGGAAAAAACTCAAGCCGCTCCTGCACTGCAAGAGTAAGACATAGGAGTCTAATACCTGGCAAGCTAATTTCTTACAGAGGTGGGGAACACACACACACCCCCACAACCCCCACCACACAGAGCTTAGACTAGGAGACGCCAGTCAAGAAACCATCTCTGAGACTGAATCAAGTGATGCATAATTCTCTATTTAACTCCAAAATGGGTGCAAACTACCTGATGAATCTTCTGCAAGAGAGTCATCGCTTCTTAATTAGTATTTACCAAAAAGCTCTAAGAGGTCAGATGAAATGCCCAACACAAATGCAGTAGTTTATCACCCATCTCAAGAAACAATTGCTTTAAAATTATAGTATACAGAACACCTAGTTATCTGTCATGTTCAATATCATCTTAGTTTTCTAGAATCAGATGCCACTGAAGAATTTGCAAGTAAAGTATGTTAGCATATTTATGTTCTAGTAAACGGCTGTGCTTCTAATATGACATGCTGCTTATTGCCAAATGTCTTTTTATAGTAGTGGCAAGAATCCCTGAGCAGCTCTGATAAGTTACTATTTGAGGGCCATTAGTTCAGCGATGCTACACCCTGTGAGATTGCTCTGCGAGATAATGAGAAAAATTGCTCCATACTCTTCCACCTTCTGTATATTTAGAAAATCCAAAGTCCGAGTTCTTATCACAGTTACAAATAATCTCTAATAAACCAGTGGATGACTAATGCAGTCTTTGGGAGTTTGTTTTGAGGTGGTTTGTGGTTTTTTTTTTTTTTTTCCCTCTCTGAAGGAAGAGAGGGTGTTACTTCCTTGGAGAAAATCTGGCAGACTAGAAGAGAAAGCCTGGCAGGGGAGAAGATAAAGGTCCTAGAATAAGACTGAGTACTTGCTTGCGTCCCATCAGTAGGAATAAACTAGACAAAATACTACTCTCAGCTACTGATCCAAACGATACGAACACTTCTTTTCTGGCAACTTTAACTGGTGCTATTCTCATACTAAACTGAGACTACAATTTGCATGAACATTTCATAGCACCAATCTCAGTACAAGTGAGCTAATATAAAGTGTTTTAAACTGCTGATAATAAAAAAAATTGATCTAAGAGAACTAAGACTAATGGCTGATCGCACACCAAGATGCCATTCCACCTGTTGGAGAGAATTTCCATTCTACAGACAGATGTATGATTTAGAACATACACAAAAAAGCCAAACGAGCTTCTTCTAGAATTTTGGGACAGTTTCTGAAAGAGATATTATAACATTGTAAGTCTGAAACCTTCACTCACTCCTATATGTAACCACGACTCGTGTAGTTTATCAACAAAATGAGAAGACACTTCAGTGAATCTTTTGTAACCTGCCTGGGCCTGTTTTGTGTTGACTTACATACAAGTAGAGCTAGGGCTGCTACTAGCATTTGCTTTTATTGCATTTGCTTATATTTACTGTCTTTTTATAAAATTCATGCTATTAAGTGAAATCTGCCTAAGGTCTGTTTTGTAAACTATCTGAATTCTGCTGGTGTCTTGTCTTATTGGAGAAAGCTAATATTATTTTGGAACCAGATGTTTTGAGCATGGCATACTTGATCTAATGAATGTATTTATTGACAGATTGACATAGTCTTTTAATGGAAAAATTACTACACAACTGTCACGGAATAATCAAGACCACCATGCTTATTATGCTAAGCATATTATAATGATAAATTCTACTAATCATCTGCCAATCTAATACAGTTCCCATTTGCCATTAACTCTGACTCAGCCTGAAAACATTTAAAAATATAATTATCCCAGGTGTTCAGTTTTCAAATTTTAAAAGTTAGCACTCACATCCCTTCCCTTCACATAACTCTTGAAAGAAAAACATTTTTTTTAATGTCATGATTGCTTTTACAACATATCAAAGTGATATTTCAAATACTGCACCAGTATAACATGGTTGCAAACGCTAAAATTTGGGAAGAGGATTGCGGGGCGGGGGTGGGCAGTTGGGGTTTTTTGTTGTGTCTCAAATACCAGAAAGATGTAAGTTTTGGCTTTGGACAAAGAACCTGGAAGTCTTCCTTGATCCCACAGCACTGGGTATTATCTGACCTAAAATGAAAGCTGCATTCAACACTAAACCTTAACGGATAAACTCCTCCCTAAATGTCTTCGCATTTATACAGTGTATTTGTGACCCTAAGGAGAAGGGCTGTACAGAGCGTTAGAAAGCTGTGAAGAGAGATGGCATCCCAGCAAAGTCTGTCTCTGCTCGGTGACCAGGATATCGGTTAACTATCAATTTGGAAAAATATAGCGATAGTTTATGTGCTACAGGACTTATGGTTGAGCAAGAATTATATACACATACTGCCAAAGCACACAGGTCTTCCTGGTAAAATGGGTATTGATAATTTAAATCTCTTCAAGAGCCTTTTTTTTTTTTTTTTAATTTTTTTTTTTTTTTAAAAAAATAAAATTCAACAGCTTCACTTGGTCCTTAGTCTGGCTGCCACTTTTCTTGGGTTTAAAATCTTAATTTTTCATTGTGTATTTCCTATTAAACATGCACTGATTTCTGACAAAATGCAAAAAAATAACCTGGAAGGGGAAGGGGAAAAAAAAAAAAAAGGAAAGGAAAAAACTCAAAGTTTTTTGCCATGTTTGGCTACTACTTATTCTTTCCATCGGTGGGTAAACACTTGGACTTACTGTGATTTACAACTTTATTGCTATATTAAAATAAAAGAAAATATCCTTTTACAGAGACAAATATTCCATTTTTCATAAAATGCTACTTTGCTGTACACTTAACAACAAAAAATTAAGAGTAACAATACTCTAAAATTTGTCAAATTCCTTCCTCCCAGGTCTACACTTAGTTCTTAAAAATCTAGGAAGTGTTTTGTGCTTTGTGTTCCTTCTCTTTGGGCATCAAGTAATACCTTTGGGCAGCAAATACAAGATGTACAGATCAAATTTCATAAACCCGGTTTTTTATACTGACTTCTTACGTAAGTACCGGGCACAAAGTCAAACTGACCTGTGCCAGTGCTAGCAGAGCTGTCATTAAAAAGGAAGCACACCCATTCGAGCACGCACAGGCTTAGTTCACTGAAATACGTTGCCACTTCAGTTAACATTCAGAAATACAGTTTTAACAGAGGTTAGCCTAGGTTTAAGAGTATCATTCAGACTATGGAATTAAATGTGTATATTAAAATAAAAACATAACGTTACCTTTCTGCTAAGTAATTATTATTTCATATAACTGTCTCACCTGAAGTATAAGAGTGACAAAAGTGCAACTTGAAGCACACTTATCTTTTTTCCCATCATACTGAGCTACTGTTTGACTTCTCATTTGAGAAATTTAGTATAGCCATATCAAACCAAACATCTTTTACCTGGGGATAAAATTTATTTTCTGTCAGTAAGACTATTGCATTTCTAGAGTAATTGTGGAGAGCTAATTTACTTGATTTTCTAATTTCTCTAGAAGGATCAGATCCATAACATGCCAGGACAGCCCAGAGCGGGACACTGCTGTGGAAGGGCACCTCACCATAGCTCCAGATTTTACTTGGCAACCAACTAAAATCCCTTTTGCAGCTCTACCCCAAATGTCGGGCTCTGATCCACCATCACACTGATCTCACCATGACAAAGAAAAAAAGGAAAAAAAAAAAAAATTAGATCCATGAGGATTTCACAGGGGAAACTCAGGAGCTAAATCAATCATGGGCACAGCAGGCAAATCTTCCTTTGATGCCACCCTGGCAGCGTGGCAGCTGCTTGGGAGCAATCGCCTGTGCGGGGTCTTGATCTGCTGCTCACTCACTTATTCCTGCTTCGTTATCCCGCTCTAATCATGGGGCCTAGATACCAAGGATTCTGCCTTAATCTTCCACTGATGTCCCTTTAATCATCCCATCAGTTCTGTTTGCCATGTGAGTCAGGACGAGCTCACTCCATCTTCCATTGCGTGGTGTTTAAACTTACGCTCTTAGCTGAACAGACAGCATCTAAACAAAGTTATGTTTTTCACTCCAGCAAGAAAGTTGCAGAAAAGAATATTTACAGAGTCCAAGCTATCAGTATGACAGACTGCCAAGGCTTGATTGGCACCAGTACAACCTGTCATGTCTCTGGAGAGAATTCTTCTTACTATTTCATAAAAAACCATTGCTTTGCAACTGGCAGCTGATATTACTGTTTATCACTCAGCGTTAGCAAAACCACAAGGAGAATCTGACTGATAATCAAGTATGCTTATGGCACTCCATTCACAGAAAAATAACACTTTAGCAGAAGAGAAAGAAAAAAAAAGTATATAATTTATACTGCAGCATACCAAATGCAAGTCAGATTGGCACATATGTAAGCATTACGTTGCTTTATGTATTTATGTCACTTACCACAATGGTCTTCCTTATCCTGACCAGAAGTCTTCAATATTATAAATAAATATCAATAAGTATTCACTATTTATCTAAGAAATAGGTTTATATAATATCTTTTATACAGACTATGGCCAAGTTAGCAAAACTGATGCAACCTTATGTCCTGCACTACTTCACTTTAAAAATACTCAGCGCAATTGCAGTACAGGATGTTTCTATCGCCTGTGAAGATACCACCACGTAGAGGCAGTTAAGCTACAATGATAAAACTGCTTAAAATGTGTCTCTTCTCAAAAATCAATTAAAATGCAAGACCTAGCCAATTTTCAAGAGTACATTTTAAAACCCAGAGTTCACTTCCACAACTTGGTATGTTAACAGGTTTGCTTTGCCTAGCAGAGATTTAAAGTGTGACTTATATGTTTTCATGTTACACCTTCACCACATACATGCTGGAGCATTGTTCAAAGACAGTCTTACATTTATATCAAGACGGTTAATACCTAAGAAGATAAAATCACCTTCTTAGGGGCAAAAGATAGAATTTAAGTTGAAGTCATACATTACACAGCAAAACATAACTACAGAGATCAACAATTTTTAAAATTCCCTTTAAAATGTTCTTTCCCATTAAAGCAAATTGTGGAGGCTTTGGCTTGGTAAGTGCCATGAAACATTCACGCCCTCACACAATGAGAGCTCAGAAAATCAGCTTCCTCCTCTGAGAAAATCCTTTGCTGAAGCCAACAGACAAATAAAGCAAATACATCAAGATCTTTCTAATTGCTAACTCTGAAATTATATGGCAGTTCCTAGGACATTTTTTCTTCTCAAGTGAGGGCTGTATCACCACTAAGCTTTGCGTGTCATCCGTTTTCAGCATCTTTAATGGCACGTTGCTGTGCTTCCTTCCCACCCTGCTGTCCAGCACTGCTTGCCAGGGCGAAGGTCCCACTGTTCCAGGTACAAGTTCCTGCACCATTCCCTTGTCAATCACCTACAAAACACACACTACAAATCTCCCTAAAAAGCATATAAAATCTGGCTATGTTTCAACTAGCGTGCACTGATTTATTAGGAAGACTCATAATTGCAGAGAGCAATTTTTTTTTTTTTTAAATATGCTTTGGTTACAAATGCTCAATTCAGAACCCAAAGCTCTCATATATACAAATATTTGGGTTTCAGAGTATCATTCCAGTTCCAAAATCCCTCCACAGTAATTCACACTGATTTAAGACACGTAAACAAAACCTACCTGGATGTTTATGATAGTCCAGCACACTTAATCAATCTTCCACATGAAATCCAAACTTCAACACAACCAAAAGCCACCGATCGTTTTGAACGCTGTGTTTGCAACAGCCACTTTAACTACGAGTTTCAGGTAACCTACTTCCTATCAGTCCAGAAATCCTGGGCTGACAGATTTTAGCTCAACTTTCACTCTGGTTTGTTTTTAAAAGCAGGTTTACGGGAACGCTTCACCTAGGAAATGTGAGTAAAGTTGGGAATTGTAAAACATCCTCAGAGGAGTATTCGGCCCTTTGCCTTCCCCAGCCTCACGTTAGGTGTGCCGCTTCAACCCTCTCAAGTTTCCCAGCATTTAAATTTGAATATTTGCAAATTATTTACTCAACTCCCAGGAGGTGTTATGACGGTTAGTTAGTTAACCACATCCCTTTGAACAGAAACAGAACATAAACGTTAGCTGTTATTATTATTTTGTTCATTTCATTACAGCAGTTGCGGAGAAGTGCTGGCTGCTTGTAAAACTGTAAAACCAATTACTTGACTTCTGATTTCTAAATATGTATGTTTATAATTTTCCTAGAGATTTACTTTTGAGAACCAAAATCCACTCACAAGCGATCACTGTGCAAAATACGTTAGGAGTGTGAAATTCTGTGTAAGCAGGGTCACAGTTTTCTTGCTGCCATTGAAGAAAACAGAGGAAGGAGTGGAAAAAGACCACTTTTACTAGTAAAATTCTGAATGCCAACTTCAGTACTATAAATTGTATTTCAAAAAGGAGATGGAGATGATCCTGTAACTGTAGTTCAGGGTATTTAAATGATGCTTTTAAAAACACTACAACTACAGCGAAGCCAGGGTGGTGCTGTAATTCTCTAATAGCACAACACTGACTGGGCAGGCATGGCCATCTCCACTATAATGGCTGCACAACTGCCCCAAACCCAGCACGCCCCCCCGATCTCCAAGATTACCACCGCAGAGAAGAGAGCGAGGAGTAGACTGCAGAGTTATTAAGAACGTGGCAAAACCCAGCAACACTAAAATGTATTTAATTCAATAACTTTCATGCACATCCCTTTCTCCACTGCTGCCTCTCCACAACTCTACATTACGAAAGCTATTTTTTTCCATTTTTCCATATTTGTTACTAATCCTTTCAAAACCCCTTGTATTCAGCGCACATAAGTAATTCTGTAATCAATTTCCACAGGATTTAAAATTCCTCTTTAAAATACGCAGAATTTGCCCCTGAGAGATGCAAAATAACCTTTGAAGCATCAGCCAATACACACTGTCACCCCGAGCCTGCAGACGGACAAGGGCTTTGCTGTGTCGTGCGGCTCTCCGTGCGGTGGCAAACTGGAAGTAGCTATTGTTTCAGCTATTCAGAGCCTCCCGGAGACAAGCAAAGCTCAAGAGCAACACGGGAAAACTAACAGAAACAGGACATTAAATAATTCACGGAGCAGAACCACAAGGAAAATGGAGCCAGGGAGCCCAACTGTTGGGAGGTCCCCCCTCGTCACCCAGAGGAGGATGTTTTCCCCATCCTTCTCCATCCCCCTCTTTGCTCAGGTAAACCCCAAACGCAAGGGCTTTAACGTCTCAAAAAGACTCTGGCATAATATCCAAGATCAAACTTCTGCTACGCTTTCCCGAGCAGCTTGCCAAGAGGTGGGGGAAGGAAAGGACGGATTTCTCACCAGGGAACCAGCCCTGGCCCTTTCGGTCGGTAAGCTGTCTTGTAAATCTGTCAAGTGCTGGAATATAAATATTGCAAAGTTATTACGGAAGGACAGCAGAGTGTCTTAGATGGTAATCGGGCCACGGAGAGATTATAACGTCCACGTTATGAGCACTAATCTCCGTGTAGCCTGCTGATGACATGACAATACCTGCACTGTCTGGTTAAAAAGCAGGTATCGAATAAATCATTTTTTGCTATTTAAAAAAAAAAAAAAGTGTTATTTGGAAAAAAACTTTGGAGAAGCCACAGTGATAATAAACAAAACCATCAAACCAAGGCAACTGGTACAGATTAGCATCGTACCAAGATGCAGCATGGGTACCTTCCTCAAAAATACAGCTGGAAAACTTGTCTCATATATGCTTACCCTCGATTACATTAAAGTAAACTTCAGTTTTTCAAAACAAGCAAATTAAAGAGAAAAAAATATTCCAAACTTTTATTAAAAAGTTGAATAAATAGAAGTTTAATGAAGAACTGTGTGTTGAAAGCGTGGGAATAAAGAATTAAGGGAAGAACCACCACTTAATTTCTGATTTTCTCTCTCTCTCTGCCCTTTTTCTACCCAGAAATCAGGTTTACACATTTAACACCAAGTTCTTCCCCTTCAGCATCAACAAAACTCCTTACAAGACCTTATCATATAGTATTATAATATTGTGTAATATATTCAGATGAGTTCACATATCCAAATGCCTGTCTAGTTTTCATCTTGTTAATGCTTCTATTCACACCACAATCGGGCATTTTAATGTTTTTCCCCTGTAGCTATTTCTTTACATGTAGCAAACTGTAATTGTATGTTGACTGTCAGGCTCAGCTCCACTACAAAAAGATATGCTGACATTGAAAACTTGCATAAAAGCTGTTAGTGAACCAAAATACAAAGGAGGTTAAGGGCTAACTGATAAAAGTTCTGGAGATGGGTGTAAAAAAAAAAAAAGGTCCTGAAATAGAAAGCTCTCCATATAAGAGAGATCAAGAAGAGTGAATTGACTTTGTTTTCAGCAGGAGAGTAAGAGGAAATACCACAGGATATACAAAAATAGTAGTGTCAGCTCAGTAAATCACATTCTTTGATTCTGTCATTAAGAAACAATACGATAAAAGGACATCGAGCACAAGTATTTTTCTTACATATTGCATGACTAATGAGTGGCACCCACTGCCACACAACACAAAAGCTTCGTAAGATTGAAAATATAAAAAATAAAGTTGTACATAGCTACTTAGAACGAGCCACACGCCGACTACAAGAGCCCCTCCTCTCCCCCGAGGTGTTACTGCTCACAGCGGAGACGAGGAAACACCAACGAGACGGAAGCTCCCGTCGCCATCTCCGACGTTCCCCGTCTCTCACACCTCTCCCCGTACACGCAGCCCCAGCCACGCACCCCCTATGGATGTGACAGCCCATGTGCTTCCCTACAGCAAACGGGACACGAGCATTGCCGAGCCTCTATACCGATGGGCAGCGCCCACTCGCAGGGAAACCTCATGGATAAATGAGAACGGCATGAGGGTTCCAGGCTGGGCTTCTGCCCACACAGCTAACACATCATTTTCTGTTCAAGTCTTTAAATACAAGAAGTGTTGAACTTTCTCAGGATGGAAAACGATAGACGGGAAGCAAACCTGTGGCAGGATGAAGTGTAGTATTTTTAAAAGATGTTTCAAGAGTCAAGTAACTCCAAAATTTGAAATCTCTTGGAACATAAATACTCAATCTGCAACATGAATGGAAAACACAGAATAAATATTTTTGGCTTCTTGTTTTAAATCAGATCCTTATGTTATTTTACACTGATTTAAGGTTTTTAGACACTAGTCATTTTTCAATTATAACAAAGGATCATTCCAGCTTATTTCATTAACACTGGTCAATCACAATTGGTGTGAAACAACTGTTTTCATGTTTAAAAACACTGACCATGTTAACTATACACAAATTAAAATTTTACAGCAGCATTAGCACAGCAAAGTCTCACAGAGATCACTAATACAGTCAACCCAGGGCACGAACCTACTGTGCTTGCACAATAATGTCTTTCAAATTAAATAAACCAGCCCTTTCACATTTCACTTTGAAAGAGCCAAGCAATGCTGTAATTAGGATGTGCTAACTAAAACGTTTGTGCAAGTTTCACCTTTTAAATAAAAACACAACTGCACTCGACACATCCAGGCTGTGTCTGTATTTCCTATTTCCTCCAAAACAGAGATGTAACGGCACGGACCATCCTGCCCACAGCCAGCCAGCCACGCAGAGCCGGAACAAGGAATGTGTTTGCCCTCTGATTTATAAATTACATGGATGAGCGCGCTCAGGAAAACAAGCTAAAACGAACAGGCTCTTAATAGTTTCTTTAATTAACACTTTGATTAACAGCCGCCAATTCGTCTAGAGGCCTGACAGGCCTGCAATTGGCCGTGGTTTTATTGCTATTTTCTCCCCTAGCGCTTTCCCCATCAGAGCTGGGGGTTCCAAGCGCTCTTTGGGGATTTCCATTTTCCGCGGGGACGCGGCTCCCGCCATCCCCCATCAGGTACCCGCACTGCCCTGGAGGAATCGGCAGCTCCCGGCGCCGGCCGCAGCAGGGGCTGCACGGCACAGAGCAGAGCTCGCCGCTTCGCCCCCGTTCATGGCAGACTCACCGCCCGCCCGCTGCTGGAGCCGGGCCAGGGCACTCCGGTGACATTTCAGAAGGGCTCAGGCGGGCCGCTTGCAGCGCGTAATCCCTCCCTGGGAGATGATCCACGTCGCTCAGAGAACTCCGCTGAGGCCCCACGTGACACCCGTGGGCTACGCCGCCGCCCACGCTGGGCGGCCTCGCCGCCTCGTGGCAAACAGCCGCCCCCAGGCCTCTGGCCAGCCCCAGCCTTCTGCCTGCTGTGGGACAGGCACTGGAGCCACGGAGGAGGCTGGAGACGGCGGCAGGCTGTGCGGGTGGAAGTTAATCCCCTCCCCGATTCCCAGGGCGAGCTGCCAGGCCCACGCCAGTGGTGCTGGGATGGTTCCCCCATGGCTGCATTTCTCAGCCCGGGGGCAGCTGGCATCCCCGCAGCTGCAGGTCCCTGGGCTGTTGGTGGCCCACGGCAGAGCACTGGGAGGACACTCCTGGGATGCTTCTCCAGCAGCACAAATTCACTGCAGCATTTACTGCCCTGAACTTCCAGATAGGTCTCACCATCCTAAATTTCCAGACTTGAATGCCTGAACGTCGTGGTCTGATTTCCACCCAAAGTGAGCACATGTATACTAAAACCTAATTTTTACCACATTACTAATTTCTGGACCATTTCCTAAGTAATCACTAGAAAAAAATTACAGCATTATCTGCTGACAAAGTAGAATAGGAAGAAACAACTTGTGGCTTTTGCTCTTGTTTTAAATTACCATAATCAAAGCTGATATTTCTGGCCTTCCCCACTCATCAAATTACAAGTAAATTCATTTTCAAAACCAAGCAATTACTTTTTTTCACTAAAATAAGAAGTTTGCCAAGAGGAAAGGCATCTGGTTTCTACAAACGCCTTTGTGTATTAGTATCAGTGAGGTGGCATATTACTTTCTTTTCAAAAAGAAGGGTTAAACAGAAGCAGGGAGCACCATTTCAGCAGGTTGGGTTTGGTTTTTTTTCTTTTTTTCTTTTTTTTCCCCAAACAATCCTACAGAAACCTGGAGACTACTGCTCCCATTGACAAGCTCAGAAATAAATCCTAAACCACAAGTACTAAATACTAACTTTCCCGTGTCTGCGCACTCAGAATACGAGACAGCAACCAGTTCCTCTTTCGCTCTGAATGTCAAGAGAAGTTGACAGCTCATGTCACCTAACCATTAATTGTTAAGGAGAACTCAGGAATACGAAGACATTTCCTTGGATTATGCTGCTTTTAAAAGACATCTCCTTCCATTGCTAAAATTAGTACCAGAGGCATGCGTGTTTTTGGAGGATTTGTTTCTATTGTATACTCTTCTACTTGACACCCATAATTAAAACTGGGTAAGTCTCCAACAGATTTCAGCGGTTCACAACATTCTTGACTTTAAACTACTACGTGGGGAACCAGCACTGATGTATTTGTTTTCTTACCAACTAGAATTTATCCTTCCTTAGTCTTTGATTTGGTCTAGTCTCATTTTAGGACCAAGGCAGTGAGTAACTTTTTTTTTTGTTGTTGTTGTTGCTCTTTCCACAAATAAACCGACCAAGATCAGGCAATTTAAATCCCACATGGAACAATACAGAAAGCTGTCTTCCTTCTGAGTAAGAGTGAGGACAAAGAGCCCAATTGCTATGAAACCCCAGCAGCTGGGTGTCAAGGCAGGGGCTGGAATGGAAGGGAGAGGCATGACGGTACATTCACACGGGGAGAAAATGGCAACAGCCCATGGGAAGGCACACAATGGCCGAGAGAGAATGCAACGGGATTTTATGCTTGCTTATATTATAGTAGCAGCATATTGCCAACTGTCTCAATCTGTGCATTTGTTCTTATTTACTATTTTCCAATGACTGAAGGCTTCTAACTAACTTTATACAGTAAATATGCGCGGGATTTCACCTTGAAATGGATTGATGCATGTACCACAGTTAAATTACATGCTGCAAGTGTACTCTGACAAACGCAAAAATAGTTTTACATAATGTACTAAAACCAACCTGTTATAGTATAAGGCAATGAAATTATGAAGTTCTTTTCCTGGTACTAAATACCGCAAGAGGTTTTATTTTCCAGCAACACTATGTGAAGTCATTAAAAAAATCCCTAAAATATGAACAACAGTAGATTGAATATAAACACTTATATCACCAGTTAACACCTGAGTTCAGAGGCCTAAAATTAGCCTTGCAAGCTGTGATAATGCTTTGTGCCGATACATACACAAAGGGACGTATGCCTGCACACGCTGCTCGCTCCCAGGGAACGGGGCTGAAGTGACGAGACCCCTGCTCTGCCACCAGCTCGGAAGGACAGCGCGGGCAGGGCGGACGGGGCAGAAGCTGTTCAATACACACCACTGCAGAGAATCTCATTCCCAGGTCCTTGCTGGTACAGTATGACCCAAGAAGCACAACTTCAATTGTGCTGAAACCATTGCAATGGAAGAAAGTTCACGTTATCTTCAGTAGTAGGAAGCAAAGAACAGCATCAACCCCCTCCTTTCTTCGTTTCCTCGCTGAACATATGTAACATGGAAAGATATTTGTATCACATGTGATGCTATCACTAAGCACACACATACAGTAGCTCCCCAGTATGAATGAGTACTGCAGAATGTTAAGAAATGCTAAAAAAAATATTAATCATTCCACAACCTAAGGTATTCTGCACGTTTTGTGTTGCCAAGAAAACTGTTTTTAAGATTGGTTAGAGAATTTTTAATTTTTTTTTTCATTATATTTTCTTGTCTGGTTTTGTGAAGTGAGATAAATGCAGCCCTACCATGTCTCCTTCCACCCTTCTACATTCTAGTGTTCTGTATTTTGAAATGATAGGTTAATTTTAAGTAAACAGGAGAGCTGGATTGGAGGTGGCATGCCCTCCCGCCCCCTCCACTGAGGTCCTAAAGATACTGGGGTTTATCATTAGCACTAAAATCAGTATTCAGACCTCTCCATGCTCTTACAGAAGGCAGGCAGGAAGATCTTCACTGGCTGGTCATCATGCACAAGCTCCAGCCTAGCTATGGCATGCGTATATCTTATTAAACTGGCAGGCAAAACCTGAAGCTGTATTATGTACACAGAGCAAGAGGTGTTGCAATGGGAGGGAAAGCGATGGCAAAACACACAGGACAAAGCCACCGACGACCAGGCTTCATTATCTCCACTGCAAATGAAACAACTCATTTATCCTTTCTCAAAAATTCAGTAAGCTCAGGCACCAATTTCACAATCACTTCAAGTTAATGCTGCCCCAGCAAAGCGCGCTCCTGCCCTCTCCCCCAATGCCGAGCGCTCCGTCCGAGCCTTCGCACCATCTGCTCTCGCCGTAACAAAGAGCAGACCCTTTGGCTCCGAGACCTGACAGTCTCACAGACCGTGAGCCCTCCTGTGCCAAAGCTAGCAATTAACAGAGCGGGGACCAGCAAGAATTAAAGTGTGACTTGATCCCAGGGAAGGGGCTGGAGGCCTGAGCAACTGGGGATGACAAAGAACTGTGTTGTGAGCTGCAGTAATGGTTAGTTTGCCAGTTCCTCGAAGTTTTGAGTGGTATGTAAAAAAAAAGACAAAAAAAAAAAAAAAGACTTCCAAGGAATTTCACCTGATTGATATCAACACTGCATAAGCCAGGCTTGCTTACACTGCAGCCTACTTATGTTTATGTTTAGTACTGTCTAAAATGATTTTGTCGTAAATATTTTGTCTTAAAGAGATTGTTTGGTTACTGGCTACTATTATTATTCTTCCTGGAAGGAAGAGAATGATAGGCCTTGGGCCAACACCAACCTTCTTAAAGTTGATCAATCAAGAACTCCAGCGTGACTATTTGGAAAACTGACTTTGCTGCTATGAAAGGTGCACGGAAAGAACCCTGCCACACGCTACGTGACACCATGAAACCAGCCTTAGTGAAGGGAGCAGCAAAATCATATAAAAAGTAGTGCTACTGACTCGTATTTAAGGCTTTGTGTGTCTTTTTTAACTGAGGCTGGAAACAAGTGCTCCAAAGTACCATCATGAATGAAATTCCCAGAACCTCCAGAACCGCGGGGCAATGGATTTTGAAATCAGTGGATTTTTACCTCGAGCAGCGGCCACTTTGGAAAGTGTCTTATGTGCTATGGAAAATACAAACATATCAGGCAAGATTTCTGGTTTTGGCCTTTTCTTTTCTTTTCCAAGTAGGCATGCTTAGAAGTTCTTCAGGTTTTAGAAAATCGGATTAACTCCAGAATAAAATGGATGACCGAGTAGAGGAACAACTTTACAGGCTTGTCGGTGCACAGTCAAGTGACAGCATTTTATGCCTCGGTATCACCTCCACTTATGCAATGTGCTTGTTTATACCAGAAATACAAAATATAACTGTTTCCCATACAGCACGTGCATACACACAGAAAGCAAAGGCTTCTATATTGACTTATGCCATTTTCAGGGACTAAAACTAGAAAAAAAAAATTTGGTACATCAGACTTCAATCATACAGCCACAGCTATTGTGGACCACTGCCACCTGGACAAGTGGGACTGGGCCAAGGAAACAGCAAGCAGCCCAGGAGCTCGTCAGGCCTTTCAGCACATCCTAACTATCTGCCAAGCCTCCAGCCTCCCTCCGTTCTTGTGATCACAGAAAAAGGCGATGGGTATGGTCCTAAAGGTCAGTACCCATCCTCATTCTGAGCACCGATCGATCCTAATGAGAACGTGCTGGACTGAGAAAGGAACTGGCCACTATACTATCAAAGTGAGATGACACTAGCTGTCATTCTCAATCCCCAGCAAGCGAGATGTGAGCATCAAGCCTTGCAATACTACCCACATACATAAGTTTATATAATTTCTATGGCTATCAAAGCAATCACAGGTATTTTCAGAAGCTGGCTGGTGGATATCACAACCTTTGGTCAAAGAGTACATGGCACTACGATGCAGAGGGAACTGAACTGTGGTGGTTTAAAAACTTTTCCTTTGACCTTAGAGGCCAAGGAGAGGGCCCAGATGGCACAATTCCAGGCATATACATGATTACGTCCGAGGCTGTAAGCCAAAATGAAACTGAAGAAAATAAGTGCTAGCTAGTCCCACGCCAGTGATGAGATGGGCCAGAGCCTTACAGAGTACTGTAATGCTTCTCATTATGGTCTAGAAAAGTGGGGAAAAAAATGAAAACGATTAATTCACTAATACAGCAGAACATCCAAATGCTTAGCCTACGAACTCAAATGAAGACTTCAGCCACATAGAAAAAAAAAAAGGAGACACAGCCAATCTTCCTCATAGCAAGATGAACCATGAATTCCATGTGAGTATGTATGGACAATAATGAACAGCTCTTAAAACTATCAAAGTGTATCATACAAAACTTCTGATCAGCTCAAATCCAGCTCTACAACTAATCCACAAACATCTGAAAGTGTCAGGCTCAAAGGTGGCAGGGTGTGCTGAAAGGGGTCCATCTTCTCCCTAACCCACAGCCTTCGCCACAACGCACTGCGGAAGCTCGGGCTTCTCCCACCGCCAGACATGACAAACGGGTTCTTTGCAACCCACAGGGCCACACATAGAGGCCACGGCACAATACAACTTCTGCCTGGTGGAGGAAGAAAATCCTATAGGGTAAAAACATAAGAAGGTGATCTGGCTAAAAGAGAAGGCTTCCTTTTGAAAAGCTACTCTATATAGAATTGTGAGTTACAGCTTTTCTGACAATCTTGCCAAACGACAAGGAAAAAACTTGGTTATGTACAAACTGCTTCAACTCTCCAGGAGCCTAGACTAATTGCATCCTTTACAAACCAGTGTAAAGAGTGAAAGTTTCATACCAACATGGGCAAATCATTAATTGGGGAACAGAGAACAGAAAGGTGGACAAGAATCTCTTGATGATGGCTCTTCTTTCTCTAATACAACCCAAGGAAACAAGTTAAAGTGTAATTGCAATCTTTGTGGCCAGCAGCACTCTCAGATATTGCACAAGTTGTATGAGGCAGCAGAACAGACAAAGTTTATTAGGAGTTTACATATTAGACACAGTGATGGCTTTTTCTCCTACATCACGTTGCTACTGTTCAAAGGATTAACCTGTTGCCCTGCTACATGACAACTGGAGGAACATCTACATAAATTATAGAGTAAAAATACTGATTTTATATAGAAGCTCTATATTATGGTTTTGTTTCATCAATAGCAGATAATAGGCTTTGGAAGTATTTCAGCTGTTACCACTCAAGATAGCTAATGATGGCCTATTTAGTCAATAATAGTATCACAAACCTATGTAAAATTTCATACCATATTTATCTATTTGTTTGTTATTTTAAAAATGTAATTGTTTTCAAGTTTCACATTGTTATGGAGCTCTAACAGAGCTGGGTACTGCAAGAGCTAATCCAAGAATGCTATTGAAAATCTGAATTGACTTCAGGACCACTTAACTTTACTTGGATATAGATATTTAGTGTTAAACTGAATTAAACCTAATGAGGAGCTTAAAAAGTTGGGATTAACTGTGCTCTCCTGAAAGTGAATTTCAGCCTGCAATTATTTTTTTTTTAACTTACTATGTAAATCGTGTGGTTATTGATTGCTATTCATCAATAAACTTAGAGGTTTCATTGTATATAAAGTGTTATACACTCCCTCTTCTGGTAATACCTTAAAACCACAGTTTGTAGACTTTATGCATATCAAATGTTAAATTTTATGTGTATCATATTGTCTGGAAGAAAAAAAAAGCAGAATTATGTCATTACCTAGAAGTTTGTTTTTAAAAAGCCAACAAACTGGTAAGCAAAAATAAGTAAATAAACAACAGGTGAAAATTAGTTGACATAATGCCTAAGTAAACTAGGTAGCAGCCTACCTACTTCATAGCTGTGCCTAAAACCAAAATTTATTTATTTCCTTTAATTTAGTGAGAATAATATTGTCTCAAGTTTTTCCCAAAGCACGACACTCACATACATGCCTGGTTAACCATTTGGTGCACTACTGCCGTAGGTGAGAATATAGCTTTCAGAATGCTGCCTGCCTTTCCCCAGGCAGCAGATGAAGAACTTCCTACAAAACACTGCTTTTGTGTAGGTCCAGGGTGGGCAACTCTCTTCCATCTGGTATACTACCTCACTTGTAGAGAACTGGTGGGCATTCCTCTTAGTGCAAAAGCGGCATGAAAGCTACATGTACATTCTATGCATCTCTTACTCTCTAAAAAAAAATTATTAGAGTACATGAGATTTTTTTTTAAACAAACTTAAGTAGTCCAGCAAGCAAATGTAAAAGGTATGTGTAAGAAAAACAGAAGATGACATATGCACATGCATGCATATATCCATCTCTTTCCTTGATGGTCTGATAAAGCTGGGAGAGGTGTCTCAAGTAGGACACGCTGTTGTTCCCCTGCCCCCCACCAAAATGTGCAAAATCCAAGCATGCCATGATGATACACAAACCACACTAATAGCATTGCTGTCAAAACATAAAGAGAGGAAAAACTAGCAAAAAGCTTTTGTTTGTTTTGCCCTGTTAAACCTTTCTTCCTTTCTTCCCTTTTTCCCCCTTAATACAGAGTAATAAAACCAGCACCACACCTACTTCATTCTCCCTCCTGCAAGGTAATTTCCTCCCACCTTCCTTATTTAGCTTCCTCCTTATTGTCTTCATCTATTTCTTTTTGTATGTATTTTACCGAAGTTCTTTGTTTTACGTTTCCCTTTTTAGCTATTCCCCCATGTCCTCTCTTTCCCCTCCTTGGACACACACACACCCAGACTGCAAACCACTTAATTCTAGCTGTGCTGAACCAGCCCTGCCAACGCTGCCATCCTGCTGCCCGTGCTAGCTGGTCCCTGCTGCCCCAGCCAGGTGTTGCACAGCTCTGCACGGGGACCGGTGGTATCTTGGCAAAAAAAATTAATGTAATTAATGGTTACTGATGAGATTTTCCTATCTGTCCTTGCAGAGAAAAAAAGATTATGTGCAAACCCTCTCCCTTCCAAATGCAGCAGTTGTTTGAGAGTTGGCTGGTGGGATGAGAGGGTACAGTCTGTGCAACTTGAAACTAAGTGCTTCCATGAAACGAGAAAAAAAAAAAAGGCAAAAACCAACTCAAACTATTTTCTTCGTGACAGTTCAAAACTCAACATTGTTTTACAAGCTTCCCAGAATACTTCTCCCTGGAATCACAAAGCACTGTGGTGTTCATCTGAGGTTTGCAGTTCTTGGAATAATCTACACAGTTCATGAGAACACATACTTCTCCCCCAAAAGTAAATGAGTCCTTATAAATAATTGATCTGCACTGGTCAGCTTCTGAAATTAAACTACTTCTAACTCCACTCTCCAACACCAAGTTCACAACTCGATGGCTCTGACACGCTCCCAACTCTCCTCCAGAAGAGCAGAAATCCCGTCCTTTTTTTTTATTCCGATTCAGGCTTCTTCCACCTCCCCAGCTCTTTAAACAGGTTGCAGCTTCATTCTTCTGCACTCAGCTTAGGGCTCCATGCCAAACCCTGTGTGCCCACGGCCTGCCCTCGCAGCGCGTGCCACCTCCTCTGGCCAAGCTCCAGCTCGGAGGAGTGGCTTAAGCCTTAGAAAGAGCCCTTTTAGCTGTGAAGGAAACCTTCCAAGGATGTGGAGCACGTAAGCTGATGCAGAATGGCCTTCCCTGCACCCGGAGAAGATCTGTAGCGATGGCAGTGAGAGCTGCGTTCTGCTCCATGTGCCGTTTCAGCATTCAAAGAGAGTTCTGAATGATGAAACTTAACATTAACTTTTAAATCAGTTAGCTCTCTCATTCTCAATCATTTTTAATTGTAGACCTGATGCGACTATCCCAGCTGGCTTCTGCCAAAGTGAAGCTGTAGTCGAATACACTCAACAGCTACTTTTTATTACAACTGCTTGTTCTCTTTAGATCTTACTCCAGTCTATTGATCAACGTGCATAACTGTCCCCCTCTTGCTGGGCAACTATTTCTGTAAGCAACAGTGAATGCAGCATTGCTTCCTCTTTTCCCACAAAGATAAATACCTTTTTTTCTTTCTTTCTTTCTTTCCACTTGTTCTTCCCGTCAATGATTACCTTGAAAAGGGAGCAGTCAGTCCCAGTCTCCAAATACCTAGCAAGGAGATAACTAAAAAGGAGCAGGGTTTTCATGGAACCCTTGTATAATTTTGTATGTTGGACTTTATTCTAGTGTTACTAAAATGTTTAAGTATTTAAAAAAAGATACTATCTATCCAGCCAGTAATAAAAATACAAGGATTTCTGCATGTAGGTCTTCTGGTATGGCAGACCAGCATGAAATTTGATTCACACCAAAGCACTTTAAGTTTGCAATATTTTAGCACACACAGTGCTGTAGGAGTTACATGGTAAGCGGAAACCTGAACAAACAATTTATTTTTTAAATCTGAAGCTGAACACCACCTTTTTTATTAGCTGATACTTAAAATTACCTTATATCTTCAACCAGAGTGTGACAAATGCACATACCCACAAAAAAGGGGGAAGTTTTACTAGAAAACTGCCATCAACTTCTCAAACAGACTCCCTGGGCTTTCATGTAATGAGCAAAGACCACAGCCATTACACTTACAAAAATAACCTTCTGCACGTGAACCGTTTACGATGTTACAATTAACCACAGCGCCTAACTTCACTGCTCCTTAGAATCTGCATGGCAGAACTTGTTTGTGACTTTAGATCCCAACCAACACATTTGGTAGTCAGCTAATGGCTTTGGGGTACACATTTCAAAGCCCAAAATATATTTACAGAGTTTCTTTCCAGGTGGTAATACTTTCTTATTTAATGATGTGTTGTTTAAAAATAACTAAATAACCAGCCGAAACATTTTTTTTTCCCCGAAATGAATCCTGCGCTGACCTCTGAGCCCATTCCCTTCTGGGAATATGCCAAGATGATTCTTGCAAAAGCTACAGAATTCCACAAATCTCTGCCAAGAAGAAATCAAGCTAGTTTTTGCTGGACCCAGAGACTAAGATCCAACTATTGGAATCTGGACTGTGCGAACTACTGCGAGAGGACTGTGTATTTAAACAGAAGCTGCTGAAGCTGCCAATGATAATTTGTTAAATCATATACATTAACTCGAGCCATAATATGCCAAATGCCACCTGTGCACGTTTGGCAATACGCTTGGCAGATTACCCCAGCACATCTGTGACACACCACATAACATTCAAGTTTCATTTTGGTTATTAGACTACTACAGAAGATTACTGATACCCAAGAAAATTCTTCTGATTTATATAAAACGTTTTCATACTGCTTTAAAAAGACATTAGTGAACAGTGTGACACTTAATTACTGAAACAAATAGCTTGCTGCCAAAAGTATGCAGGACGTAATGAAGGCTTATCCCTCCAAAATGCAGATGAGCCCAGGCAATCTCCTATAAGGGACCCCCCCCTAAAAATAAATACCCAACACAAAACATAACTACCCACCAAACAACACCCCCTCCAGTCCTTAGGTCCAATCTTGGAACAAGATTCCAAGATTCAGTACATTCCTTTCTTTTCCTATCTGTTTCAAATGCTGCCTTGTACAGACAGTTTATCTTTGACTTTCTAATCTGTGCTAAACGCTCTCTCTATTCTAAACAAGCAACATCTGCAGAACTTAAAAAAATAAAACTTAAAAATATTAAATACCGATGACAGATTTTTCAGAACAATTAGCTGATGCCAAATTTGATAGATAGCAGAAAGAGGGTAGGGCAAATTTATATTCAGTTCACAGTATCTCAGAAGAAACCAAATATGTAACGCTGCAGGGACTGTAATACTTAAATTACGTATGATATAACATCTGAAACACAGCAGCGTATTAGCAGGGGTAGTTAACGGATCATTTATCCCAATTAAAATCACAACAAATATCACGTGTTCTCTCTCAATCCAAGCACTTAACGCCAACACCAAAAAACCCCTTATGAGTAGCCAAAGTAGCAAACCTGCTAACTCTAGGTGGGTGTGAGAACTGGCTGAGGGATGAAGGAGCAGGGCTATACAGTTGATGAAGGAGATTCAGGAGAAACCTTATGCTGACTTGCGGGATGGACCCAAGTATTTAACCCAAGAGAACATCTCTCTACCACCAGGGTCTGCCCCCTGAGTCTCTCCGGGCTGAGTATAAGGTTGTGAGCTGACCTGCTCTGTTCCAATCTCACAACCTCCTAGAAACCACAAAAGGCGCATAAGCCTGTCCTATTATCCTATCCTTCAGGTTTAAACATGCACTGATCAGAAACTGGAATGCTTAAGCGACTCCCCACCAGTTCACAGGGCAGCTGCCAGCAATGCTCACACCACTGCTCACCTTTGCCACTGCATGCCAAACCTGGGGAAGTTAATCAAAACACTGGGCATAGCTTTTTTATGACTCAACAGCCCAACACACTATCATCATCGCTTTCCAATACATTCTGTATTAATGGTTTTCACAATCACTACATGACTCATGGGTACTCTGTTTAAGTTTTACAGGTAGCCTTCATAATTATTGCTGAGAGTTTAACCCCACTTTACAGTGACAGAAACCAAAGCACAGAGGAAACAAAACAACTCTGAAAAAAAAAAAAAAAAAAGAGAAGGAAAAATTAGAAGGAAGAACCCCCACATCTCTACGCTGATGCTGCTTTCCACGCTGCTGAGCTACGTCCCCTCCTCTGAGCCACAAGGCAGCCCAGATGGTGCAGAGCAGCATCTCTCCTCAGACAGGAGGCTGATAACCACACAGAGATGTGATAAACCCGTGGAACGGCTGAAATACCAACGAAAGGTCATACAGCCCGACAACCACGTCACTTCAGGGTTTCCACGAACAACCTGAAATAACTGTCACGATGGCTTCCTCAAAGAGCAACCTCTCAGTGCAGCATGGGAACCGTATCTAGCACGTTTTCGCGGGAAGGAGAAAGAAGAAATAAAAGGGACTCTGGCACATCCCGCTCTCTGCCGAGGGGGCACTCCTGAGGACCGTGACAGTTAGCAATTTGACAAAGTCATTTTTATTGTAGGAATTTTATGTATAAGGAGAGGAAATTGTGCAGGGACTTAAGAAATACACAGGATTTAAATAGGGAGAGTCCATGCGGCATGGAAGTTGGAGAGGCTGGCACACGATCATCCAGAGAGTAGAGAAATACTCCAGCTGGAGAAAAAGACTGTTTTTTTCAGAATAGGTCATCACGATAAGTGCTCTCGGGTGCTTCACCCACAAGACTGAATGCCTGAACATTAGACCTTTTTCCATCTTTCACCTCTGAATTCATCTTGAGCCATCCAAGGCAGATGCTGATACCATGAAAGCATAACCATTCAAAAAGCTGCAGCAAGAATACTGGCAATAAAGGACTTAAATCCCTTGTCCAGCCCCACAAACAAAACAGCTGAGACCTGACAGAACAGAGGATTTGTCTTGAAACAACTCTCCTGGGCTGGCTGGCCTGCTCCTGCCCTGCCAGATCCCCAGCATCGCCGCCACCAGAGGCCAAGAGGCTGAAACCATTTGAGTGGACTGACAGCCGCTGGATGCAGGCTAGAAGAGATGCCACAAGCAGATTTCTGATATCTCATGACAGTAGGTTTGCTTTTAAAAGCAAACCTACACATGGTGTTACGCATACCAAATATGTCACCAAGTTTGACAAACCAACGATCATATGTATACCAACAGTATAAATTATTAAAATGGCAATACATACTCCAAATGCATGCTTAGATTGCCTCAGAAAGTCGAATTTTGAATTAATATCTATTCTAGCTAATTAAAATACATAAAAGTATCGGTTACATACAAAAGTCTGTGATTTGTATCAACAAAGTATGTTACTGAAAAGGTCAAATATTCTGATGAACAAGGTTACATTTAAATTATTTCTGACTACTTGTGGTCCAGGGAAAAAAGCATATGCCCTGCAAAGCGCTGTCAGCCTACCTAGGTAAGTAGTTTATCGCAAATATGCTTTTGAAGAAATTAATTAGCTCATTAGTTTTTAGCTAATAGTTTGTTTAGCCTTCCTTTGACAAAAGTGACATTTTAAAAGAGCTTATTCTACTTCAGAAAATAAAATCCCATGTGACAAGTTTCAAAGAACACCAAGGAAAAAAATTTAACCCTGAGAACATCACAAAGGTACAGCTTCATTGATGCACTGTAATTTTTCAGAGCTTGTTGGAAGTAATCTCTCCTTTATCAGTCTCTGAAATAGTGCCACAAATAAAAGACCTAAATCAGGGAAAACTGACCGCGATGAATCCAAAGAGCACTTTATTTTCTTGTTATCATGATAGCGTACTTTTTTGTTTTAAAAGAACTGTGTGTTTTGAGGACTTCAGCAATTTCCTTCTCCGGAAGTACACTGTATTTAAACAAAAAAAAATACCCCCTTGCCTGGTAATCAATCA
Source organism: Gorsachius magnificus (assembly GCA_034008185.1). Lineage (NCBI taxonomy): Eukaryota > Metazoa > Chordata > Aves > Pelecaniformes > Ardeidae > Gorsachius > Gorsachius magnificus. Next base: position 8,401,867 of record CM067090.1, read on the forward strand.
CCTGCCATATATATCAGCTTTCACCCTGAATTTGCTAAAGTGAGGGACAACTGCATGAGGATTTCAGGAACGTGAAGGCTGATAAAAAGCAAGGAGAGCACTAGCTCTACACAAAATCATCAGGTCAGCCTTCTTACCTTTCTGAGGCTATTAGTTTGGCAAACTAAGGTCCTTTAATGACATTCACCCCACCCAAGCCTGTTTTTCTCATCAGAATGACTCCGCCTGTTTCCTCTGCACGCCGCAGCCCTTGCCGAGTGCCTTAATTGTTCAGAATGGGCTTCAGAAATACTAAGAATAACCTTGTCCTTTCCATCCCCTCCTTCTACATTTCTCTCAAAGTATGAATCTGCCATTGATGCAAGGCTTACACCAGAGACAGTTTCATGTTAAGAGAACACGCTCCTACAGTGTGATACAGAATGGGAACATTACGTTAGTATTTATTCTTTTATTTTTTTAAAAATATTTTCCATACATTCACTTTGTAGTTCCCTCTTCACTCTGTCCCTTTTAAATTGCAAGTAGTGCTTACAGAAGCATTTGAACTAACTTCTCGTAACAAGTTTAACACTGGTAGAAGCAGCATTACAACACCCCATGTTTTCATGTCCACGGTCAAGAAGCAGTGCCGTACCTGTTCAGTTCCTGAACTGCTTCTTCAATCTGCCCACAAGACTGTCAGGCCAACAACTACAATTCTGGTTCCTACAGTACGGATACCCGTTTGTCAGACAGTATTTGGAGATCACCTGCTCATTTCTGAAAGACAACCTAAAGTGCCTGCAGATATCCGCTGCTCTCCATCACTACCAACCTGAGCCAGTTCCATATTACTGACCAACACTCAGAACTGGGTACCATCCAGTCCTCCCCCATAAATGTATTTTTAACCGTCCAAATCAATTTAATATGATATTTTAGGAGGACTTATTGGACATCCCAAACTGATACTCAGTGACAGGTGAGGAATCAGGCTGGCAAGGGGTAGACTTGCTCTCAGCTGACACAAAAGCTTATAGCAACTAGAGTAAGAAAAGCTGATGTCCTTCTGTTCTTCTGACTCCCTACAGCTCTGTAGACTTACATCCACAAAATTGTGGGTTTTCAAAAAATTTTATTACCACTGCCATCCACGGAATAACCACCAGACTGGTAAGAATTATGCCACAAGACCTATCAGATTCTTCTCCAAGACACTGCGTGACACAACTGCAGAAATCCAGCAGTAAGGGTAGAGGTATAATCTATAAGCCATTATAACACAAAAAACCCCAAGTGAGAGGTGGAAAGGATAAGAAGTTCACCCTCTGCACAGCGTAGGAAGACCCCTTTCCCAGTCTCTAGGAAGACCCCTTTCCCAGTCTCTAGGAAGCAGAAGGGAATATGCCTTTTCTTGCCAAAGGGATGGATTATTTAAAATGCAAGAAAAGTTATCCCTTGTTCTGAACACTAGAAAAGCCTCCCCACCCATATCCAGCATTTTCTATCCTTAGTAGGTGCACTGGGCAAGAAAAAAAGGGAACACATATAAATACATACACACAAGAGGGGGGAAGGAGTAGTTCAGAAGCTGGTTTATCCATCTTTTTTATTAGCACTTGGTTAGAAACCATCTCCTGAATTTCTCAAGAAACAAAAAGCTGAATACCCAAAACCTCCTACCCAAATATTGTTTGAGATTCATTTCTAAGCTTGAGAGGAATATGAACAAGAACTGCCAACCTCCCCCATTTAGGTTTGTAGGAAGCAACAGAGCACTTGAACTTGCATAGCACTTCACATTTTCTCATTCCTCTGTAAACACTGGCTAACACCAACCAACACAACAAGAGCTTCCTAGCATAGTTTATATACAAAACCATCGGACCAGTAAAACAAATACAGATTGATACTTCTGAAAATAAATAAGTAAGCTTACTGGCCACTGGAAGCATACTATGTTTTACAACAAAATTGGTAAGTTTAGCTTTTAGCTAAAGTTCACTGTTCACGCTGCGACAGAACCTGTGTAAAAATAATTTGTATAAATAGACAAGGAGAAATGACACAGACACAAACACGCTACACCTACTGTCTGTGAAATACTCATATATATGTCATTTCAAAATTGAACTGTATGTGTGCAGCACTTCAAGAAGACATTAAAAGGAACAAGATCTTTATGTAACTGCTTTACAATGTATATAAAATAATTAAGCACAGGTTATGATTTTTGACATTATTTATAATGTAATGATCTATGTACCATTGATTTAAAAAAAAAAATTGCCAGGCTTAATCCTGATTTAACCTCACCCTTAATTATTAAAAATAGTTAAGCACTTACCATAATGTGATTGAAATGCCTGTGGTTTTACGACCTGATTACAGTGGTTACACATCACCAAATAGAAATCATCATGAGCCGGGCAAAGACCAAATATTGGCATATCTAAAAACAAAAAGACAAAATGGCATCTCTCAGCTGCTGACAATTATTGAAAAACAGTTTAATTACAGAGCCATGACACTAGTGTTGAATCATAATTTTAATACATTTGTATCAAATTTGAAAATGAGGCAAAAAAGAGCATATAATGCAATAGATAATTTTCTGCTGGAGTATTACAAAAGCAAAAATCTTCCTACAAAGATAAATGTAAAATGAGCGATTACTTGTAGAAAACATCTATTAGAAAACTGATTTAGGACTGATTATCTTATACCAGATGCAAGAATGTAATAAAAAAGGCTGACTTCAAATGACAAACACAACATAAGAGGGGATATTTTACGTGTTCTGAAACGGGTTTGGATTTTATACCAATTTCATTAAATGAATTCAAAAAACGAACTTTATTTTCTATTTAATTTTTTTAAACCATTTTAAACACAAAGTCGTTTACCAGGCAGTATTACATGCCTAATGGTTTTATTTGTTTAACAGTGCATTATAGTCCAGCCATCTGCTGCCAGAGATCTGTGTAACAACTATATAAGAGAAATAGAGATAACAGTAATGTCAGAGCATGTGTGGATTTCAGAGATAACACACATACTTCCAGACTTTTACTAATAAAATTAGTTTCCACAATTTTGTTTTTAAGAATACAGTTTCTTAAGAATATAGTTTAACAGTTAGAACTGCATTCAGAGACTACTGGAGCATTAAATGCAATATTTACTACACAACTTAAAGGTATATTACATTTATGTACATAACTAAAAGTGTTATTTGATCATTAGAAGACAAAAAATAGGAAACTGCAAACATAAGAGTATAAATTCATTATTCCAAAGTGGTAAGGGATCTATAACACTATTTAAAGGTTTAAAACTGATAAGAAAACTTATTTTCTTAAAAAAAAAAAACCCTCAAGTAATAGATTTATGCTAACATTAACTTAGAAATTAACTTAAACTTATTTACCTCCATGCTAGAACTGACACCAGAGTTTTGTTTTAAAGCTACCAACCTGCCTATGTGTATTTTCAACAACATCCATATTTTTGATCATTAACGGAACACCAGTTATGAAATAAATGGAATGGGCTGCATTTTAAGAGTGAATGCACCATAACCCAAGGTAACTGCCCGCCGTAAGACGCTGTCAGCCCCGTCGAGCCCCACGGACTCCACTTTGTTTCTTGCAGACAAAAGAACAAATCCGCACTGAACAGCTTCCAGAATTAAGGGCTCCCTTTGTAGTAAGCACCTTCATCAGAAAAATTTCAGTACCTTTCTTTAAAAAAATAAGGTCTATCCCAAGTTTTCCAAATATCTTATTAGTGCTACATTAAAATTAAGGGTGATACCTGCAATAACAGCTGCAACTGGATTTTGCAGTTGGACGCAAATGCAATGACCATTGACACTGGACATGGCTATGACAGATCAGAGCTACGCTTACCTAAAATCACAGGCACCTTCTCGCAACTGAGATTAAACAAATAATAGATTATAAAATGATTTGCACTTCATTAAGTAGCAACTTTTACTTATTTATTAATCTGATAATTATATTTAATAGTATTAAGACCTCAGGCACACCGAATGTACTGCAAGCTAGGCAAAACTGAGTAAATGTATGCTGGGGGAGGGAAAAATCAGACAGGAATAATAAACCTCTATTTTTCAATATCTACTTTCTGTGATGTAATATTAAGCTAGTTAAGGGAAAAAAAAAAAGCATAAATTTAAATGTCATCACTAATATTCCATGCAGGACCTCTCTGGGTATGCCTGCATAAAGAAGTATCCACACGGCAAGCAAATACTCGAGGGTCACTGCCATTTGACTACTAATACACCGTGATGAATGCGACAGTAACAGCGCACAGTGCCTGCTATTTCCATTGGTAATAGCACACAGACAGGCTACTGCTGGATAATGCCTAACGAACTGTAAATCCACACCCTGTAACCTGTTCTCACAGCTGTACCTTTCAGACAACACTGGATTCACAGACTTTACGCCAGCTTGTACAGAATGCAGCAGGGTGTGGGGGGGAAATCATTAACAGGAGGAAAGGATTGCCTACTTCTGCATCTCGTGCAAGATAAAGCACTCCTTGACACTAGTCTGAGACATTGCGCTCGCTCTATTTAAGTACCCGTTTGTGAGTATTTGCTGGCAATATGGAGCTGCAATTTTAAATGACAAGTGAAACGAATTGGCAGAAATTGATATAAACGAAAATGTTTTCCTATTTCAGTTTGGGGGTTCCAAGAAATCTGAATAATTTACATGCTTCACAGCATAAAGGATGCTCATTTTCTGAGTTTTAAAATCAGCGCTCCAGGTGACAGAAAGCAATGCCAAAACACTAGGAAACACACAAACTCATAAAGAACCATTCTAAGAGCAAACCCACTTGACACAGAAAAAAACCCAAGGATTTGCCTCATACCCAAAATCATAACTGGGATTTCAAAGGAAGTCGTGCCCAAGGCTCCAGCCAGATCACACAAATCAGGGTAAAATATCTCCTGCCCCCGCAGCACTCTCTGACAGCACCGATAATAGAGCAGCAGCTGAACGTAACCAGCAAGGGAATAGCGGGAAGGTTAGAGTCCTAAATGCAATTCCTTTTGTTTTCTCATATGAGGTAAAATAAACTATAGCTTTTTATTATCAAAGCATTTATTTAAAATAGATAAAATCAAATCCTTTTTTCAGAGAAACCCGTAGGGCCCCAAATAAGACTGGAACCCAACTATGCCAAGCACTGCATGGACATGCGAGACCAGCCCACAGGCTAGATACCGGGGGCAAAACCCAGTATCAGTGCTTCGTGGAGAGCTGAACATTAGTTTTAACAACAGGTTTGGAACTGTGGGGAGCGTGACCCAACCAAGACCACTTAAGAAGACTGGAAGAGACCCGAATCCACACTTCCCAACCCAGGAGCTTTGGGCGGGTAAGCTCCCACGCATTTAATGGGCTTCGCTGTCGTTTTAGTTAAGCAGAGCAAGAGCAGGTTTCAGGGAAATCTTATTTCGGTTTCTGTGTTCCAACGGGGCAAACACCTATGCGGCGCTGCTATGAGAATGACAAATTAGACAGTGCAAGTGTTAAGAGAATATTATACAAAATAGTTCAACAAAACTTACGTAAGAAGAGTACCAAGAGTAGGAGATGGATGCCCAATTTCTCTGCTTCTCCCCCCCCACAACCACTTAGGAAAGTTCACAAGTCTTGCAGTTGATATTCTAACGTCTAATACTTCATACCCGTTTCATTTAATGACATGCAAATTCTCTATTTGAAAGTCTAATGAAGTTTACAGTATTTCACCAGTGTCATTTCAAACACACTGTTCCTCCGAGTTTAAAGATTACTTTTTGAAATACTTCACTGTAAATGTAAAGCCTGTGCCTCTCAAGGAAGAGCCTAGCAACCGTGATTCATATGTTCCTCTTTCAAAGCTGGGCTCGTTTAACTCTCTCCATCTGGGAATGTTTTTCAAGGTCAAACTAAAAATTTAAACCAAGACCTCAAACTTTCCATTTATTTTTCCATAAATGCGGTATTTATATGGTATCAACATACAAATATTGTTATAGGAGCTGCGAGTTTCATTAATTCTATTAACACCATAAAGAAAACCAACTTTGTTTACCTCCATAATATGAAACCTCTGAATGTTGTGACCTCCAGAATTCACTTCTCCTTTCAAATGTAACTTAGTTACAGTGTTTTTAAAAAGGTAACTTTAAATGATAGATTGCTGTACTGTTCACCAAGACTAGAACAAGCCTGTGACACAGGCAATTCTGAGATGTCTTAACTGTGTTATTTGCTGAGCACGTAATAAGGAAAATGCTTCTTATTTTGGAAGAGGCCAATACAGCACCTTTTCTAATAAAAAAGGAAAAACAGTAATGGGCAATCTGGCACACCGTGCATCAGGTAACATGGAGCTCAGCTTGTCTGCTCCGGAAAACTTCCCTTAAACTGAGCTGCCACCTCCTCTTCTCCTGAGAGAGCACCTAATAATTTCTTAGTATTTTCAGCATTTTCTTTCAGACAGTTACACTACAGAAATTCATGCTTGTGGTCACTGAAAGTAACTGTGTCCATGTGCTCTCAGTTCTATTACTTAACATCAGAGACAGCAGAACAAATAAAACAGGCTAAATCATGCAGCTAGAGAACAGGTCAGCACTTTGCATTCACCGAGCCACCAGATTCAGTGACTGCCACAGCTCCACTGCATAATTTTATTGGAATTTTTTTTAGCCCCCAAAATTTACCACATTTCCTACAAATCTTGTTGTCCCTTTTCAGACTGGGACCATTGCACAGTTGATCTATCCTAGCACCTAGTAAGATAACATCCCTTCTAGAAACAAAATGAAGTATCACCAAAAAATGTGAGGTCAAGAGCTTCTCCGGGACAGCAAACTCTTAGCAGAAAAGGGTAAAAGAAGCCCTAATCCTGGCTGTTTGCAGAGACCAGAACATGAGTTTCGTACTTTGCAGAAGTCTGCTCACCACGACTGAAAAATACAAGGAGGAGAGTGAAAACTGAAACAGAGGAAGAGAAAGCAAAACCAGCAAGGGCAGAAGTGAAAGGGCAAAGAACAACCTCTATCAGAGTCTGGGCAAAAGAATAAAAAGCTTGATGAAAAAAAGTGACAAGAATACCTAAAAGTACTGCAGAGATATTTTTTAAGCCAGAACACTGCTAATGCTCACTTCTTCCCTATCCATTCTCAGCAGAAGCATCTGCTTATTAAGATTTTTTTACGCCTGAATCTGATTTATCACAAATACGCACGTGGTGCTTGCCATTTGGTATAATTTGGCAATGGACATTTCATGCTGATGCCCGATGTGAACAGTAAAGCGTTTTGACTACAGAGATGCCCGCAGCACAGCATAACATGCCTTCAGCACAGCACCAACCTGATTATAGTTCCATAGTATTTTTAATCACTATAGTTAATATTAGATGCATTAAACCACGATGCCCTAGCCCATTAACTTTACACTCACAACAGCTATAACTCCCTATTATCTTTACAACTCCCCAAACGCAGAATTTATTTTTCTTTTTACTGGGGCCTGATCCAAATCCACCTTAAGTAAATGTACCGACTTCTGCCGATTCACTAGGCTTTCCATCAAGACATCAGGGAACTGTTTTGGAGGTACTACACAAGGAAATTGTAAATATATTCCATTATTTTGAAACACTGCCAAATCTGGATTTTTTTGAACTATCTACTTCATGGACCAAGTTAGTTCAAATAGTGTGCACAAAAGCTATCTTGAATACATTTGCTCCGTACTAGCTGTGTTTTCTCTTCTCGTTAGAAGTCTTGATCATACCAAGGTTAAAAAAAAAAAATTAAAAAAAAAAAGTGAGTAGACTTTGTTTTAACTTAACTAGTAGATCTCTTTCTCTAAAGGCATGCTTTTACTAGAACTTTTCTTCAAGATAACTCTTCAGTAACATCTGAAAAAATTTCAAAAAGGGGACAAAAAGCACAGCTGAAGTAACTTAAAACTAGCTGATATCTTGAAGGAAAAGAAGTTTTGTGCCACCTCCCGTAATTTGCTTCTAATGCTTGTCCCAGCTACTGTCAGATCCTGTTAAAGTAACACAAATATTACTATTGTTTTACCCTTTATGGTTGTGGAGAATATAAATGTCATTTTAAAATCCGAAAGTAGACAAAATCTCCCAAGTTACTATTTTTAAGAGTTTGTGATTTGGGGGAAGAGTGGCACGAGGAGGGAGAAGGAAGGTGCCTAACCAGCCTTGAAGACAACGTGAAACAGCCTGCACCAAACTCGGGCAGATTTCAGACTGAAAGCTGAGCTTGGTTACAACCAGACTAGCGGCTTATAGTCAGCCGCAAAAGCTAAAATTCTGCCATGAAATCCGCACATGGGGAATGCTGCTGGATCTCTTGCTGACATCAGTTGTCAATAACAACTAATTTTCAACTGCAAGGAGGTTCTTAGATGCAAGCCTGAGGCAGCAAGCTTTCTGCACAAATAGCACCCCAAGGTGTCTTAACTAACATAGTTACCTTAAGCAAAGCTCCCATCAATCTAAGTCATACAGTCCCCTATTTTAATTGATATGAAACTGATATGGAAAAAAACCTGACCTAAGTTAGCATGTCAAAACTTACCTTCCATACACAAATACTCCATTTTCTGCAACTGAAATATTATTTTCTACACAATATTTCTCCCAACTATTTTCCAGAAACACTTACGTGCTTATCACTCACGAACACACATGTGGTTTTGTACACTTATCAACGTTGAAATGAAATTAAACTACTGGCATTTTTTTCTGTGTACTATGCAAGATAATAATAAAAGAATATTCCTAAACAGATATTGTGAACAAAATAACTAAAACCACATTATATTCAGAGTGCTCTGGTTTACACAAGTTTTAAACCAAAATAAGAGTTCTAGTAAAATATAAATACTTGAGGGTTTTCTGCAAAATTTCAGGTAATGAACACTTAGGTATTAATAGGACACAAGTATTTTACAAACCATGTGTGCAGGCATAACAAATTTGTGCTTGCGAAGAACATATGCATAATCAAATAAACCAAACACAAAACGATCAAATTTACATACAGAAACACTTTTTTCAAAAATTTGTCCCATAACATTTGTGCTCATGTTGCCTCAGATACAAAAGAACCTTTTAATAACAAAGTAAAGCAAAACAAATGGACATTCCCATACCCGAGCCGTTTCATTTAGGCTCAGAGGGAAGCATTGCTGAAGTATTTTCTGCAAGGTTATCTATTTATTAAATTCCTTGCTGACTCCGGTCTGTCCATTAAGTAACTTACATTTTTTGCACATACAGCTTTGAAAGCCCAGCTGTTTGAGGAGATGTTTGGAAGGCACAGCTCTCCTTGGGTTCTGAGCACAAGTGCATGAACTTTGTTTCACCGTGCAGTTGTTGATTGATCGGATGAAGGAAGGAACAGCTGAAGACTTGATTAAATGTTTTTACTGCATTTCCCACTTTGGCAAATATAGCAATTACACAGTATTTTATTAAAGTCCTAGGAATACCCGAACCTCAAAGTTTTGGCTGGGAGAAATGACTTTTACTTCAAGACCAAAAAACCTCACAGTCTAGTTTAAGTAGATACAGGAGCTGCATTACGAGATTTGATCGGTCATAAATCTTTACTAGCATTACAACGCTTTATCTGTTAAAAGCAGTCTCCTCTCTGCCCAGTCTCCATTCCAAACTCAAGACAGTTTATTTTTCCAAAGCTACGGTTCTGTAGTTTTCACTTTGCTTTCCCAAATTCAAGGCAGAATCTTGCCCGGTGAAACCTGAAAGGGTGAAGGAGGACCTACCTCTCCCAGCTCAGTTTTTCCGTGGGTTCAGCCATGCTGCATTTCCAAAATCCCATCCCCTGCTCCACCCCCTCCAGCAAAAAGGTTCGCCACATGCTGCAGGCAGTACCACTCCTCTGTCCATACCCAAGCAGCAAATCCAAACACCCGTCCTTTTGCAAGGTTACGAGCACACGATCCCTGCAATTCTCCTGTAGCCTTTCCTCTCTCTCTCTCTCTCAGGATGCAGAATGCAACACTGACAGTCGCTGCATCTCCTGTCCTCTAAAATTTAACAGTCTTGGAAAATTTCTGCATCGTGCCCACTGATAAAAACCGAGCAGCAGATACCAAAGAGCAGTGTGTCACGCACACGTGCACCTGCAGCCTAGCGTGCAGCTGGGAGTTCTAATTTTAGGCTCCCAAGATTTGAATGTTCCTGTAATTATATATAAAACACATATTGAAGCAGACATCTAAGCATTTAGTTAAATTCTTTGTATACGAATTCAGCCACACACAATTAATCTTTTAGAAAATCTAACACAAAACATATGTCAAATTGTTCATTTGAAACTATTAAACAGTTTTTCTACGTTCATTATTCAGAATAATACAAAATTTCAGTGAGCAAGTTTACAGAAGATTGTCTGTAGAAAGACAGATTAATAAATTTCTCAATGAAACACAAGTAGCATACTTAAAGCTTTCCAGCAGATGAAAAAACCTCCCCCCTCCCATGCATTCTGTTACATCAGGTTTTCATCAGCAATTTGAACGAAGTCAGTCATCTGCAAAAACATTTACTCCTTAATTAGTTTTCAGAGTTGCAGATATTTTAAATTTCTCCAGCCAATTTGTATAATATTACATAAAAGCTGAATATACAATTTGTCATATAAGAAATCTTCTAAGTCATGCATCATTTTTAGGTGACATGATCTCATCGTGCCACTGCTATATTTTAGCCAACAAGTTATTTGTTTATGTGGCAGACCCCCCTATTTGTTAGCATACCTAAACCTAAAATCCCTTAAGGAACCCTCAACGCCAAGTTTAATTTTGTGATTATGACACAAGAACAGAATTCAGGAAATAAACTTGGGGTTTACACAGTAATATTAAAATCTGGGGTAATGTAACATGAAAGGGTCCACAGAAACACTTCAGTTATTATGCAGAGAACCAGGGTCTATTATGAGGAGGCAAAAAGTGCTGGTCAAGCCACTAGGCACAACCATAAACTCAATTAAAATTAACTATATGATCCAGAGAATATTCTGAATTATACTTAAGTCATATACCCCAAAACACGCTACTATTATGAACTGTTTTAACATCAACAGGTTTGGTACTTTTCTCCTCCTTCACACACAGCACTCCGTGTACTTTGCAGCAGCTGTAGTAGGAAAAAGGAAGTTTATTTAAATCCAAACTCACAGTTTACATAAAACTGCTCATTGCAGCAGAAGTATTTTGATACGTCTTGACTGCAAATGGTGAACGTGTTCCAAGCTCCTCACCCTTTCCCATCTCTCATCTAGGCTTCTGAGGAAAAAAACTTTGGCATGTGTGGTTTTTGCCATCTTTCCCTGTGTAACTGTCCACGTCACAGCAACGCAACTGGGTGCTGGCTGTGTTGGTGCCTAGGAAGTGAGGAAGTAGAGCAGTAACAACCATTCACTTACAGATTTACACATTTTTCTTAGTAACTGAGAACCGGAGGAATACAACACACCCATGACTATATCTTTGGTGATAGGAGGAAACAACAGAACTTAGTAGTAATAAACCAAATAAGCAAAAAAGTGACATCAGAAATACCAGAATCAATAGAGTCTTTAAAAATATAAACTTTTTCAAAACCAATACAAATGAGGACTAGAGACAGTTACGCATCTCTTGCATGATGACATTACTGTAATATTTATAACAAAACCATCATCAGTTACCACATTATTTTCCCTGCTACATAGGGCATGCATAGTGCTCATCTTTCAACCTTCTCTACCCTCTCTCCTGCTGACCGTGGCCCCGGCTCCTGTGGGGTACCAGCGCGGCATTCTCTAGTTCTGCAAAGACAATGCACCTCTGCACAAAGAACACTGCATACATTTTACATCATGCACCTGATACCTCAGGGAACAAATCAGCATATGCAAAAAAAAAAAATTTAAGGAAAATAATACAGACGACCTGTCAACCGAATTCTATTTCAGTATTTTCTTTTCTTAGGCAACCCAACTACCTAAAGCCACCCCACCCCTGCCACTCCCATTCTCCATGCACTGGAACATCCACTTCAAAAATAAGGCTGTTTCAATCGTGTCTAACATAAGCTATAAGGAAACTGATGCCTGTCAGTTTTCACATACCAACTTACATTTCTGCACCCCTCTCAATTTGGCAGACACCAGGAGATCTTCCATTGAAATTTACTTCCTTTGCTTTACAGATTTACCAGCAGTTGATTTGATACAATTAAAAAAAAAAAAAAGTTGCACAGCAACAGGCATATAAATGTACTATAGCAAAAAAAAAAAAAATCCCAACAGCACTGTGATATTTAATAAGATTAAAAGACAAAGTGGAAAATGAAGCAATGTTTTTGTTGTTATAGCACAGTAAAAGAGCTAACTTACTTCTTATGTATTTTAACACACATGTAGCGACACAAAGGATTTTAAACTTGGCCATCACATACTTTAGACAAATATGACTGAGTATTTCAATGATATGGCTGAGGAACCAGTAAACTGTAAGTCTTTACTTCTCACAAACAATACATTCCAGCACGTACAGAGTCCCAGTCATCAGAGCTTCCCTTCCAAGAGGGGACCTATCTATTCTTGCTATCTAAAAACAGGTAAGCCCTGAAGAAAATCAGGCTACCTGTTTGCAGTATAAGGTCAGTAATTCCACTGCTGGCCGTTTGTGATACAACACAAACCCAGGTCAGCCTAAAAACCCCTTTATGGGAGAGGCTTTTTTTTTTTTTTTTTTTTTTTTTTTTTATTGTTATGGAATTTCAAATTCTTCTAAAGAAGAAATTTAGGTCTTGCCTGTCCATGTCATCTCCCTTTTAGAACAAGCCCGTCACTATCCTTGTTTCAAGATGTATTTCTTCACTGTTAAGAGTAATTTGCCTTATTTTGGGAGCTTGCCTTCACAAAATTTTCCAGAAATCCATCTCCAAACATTATGCATAAAATACATGATATCTGTTACCAAAAAAAAAAAAAAAAAAAAAAAAACCACTCTGAAAACACTGGGTGCACAAATCTGTACCAGGTATTAACCTCCCATATCTGGCACTAGTTCTCTGCTCCTCTTAAATAGAAACAGGTTGGGAAGGACTGCAACTTTTAATATTTTTAAATTTAGATGTATTCAGAAATGAAGATCACTCAGATCATATTATACATGCAGATGATCCGAAAAGGCTGACATGCTTTAAAGTAATTTTTCTGCTCTTGCATGGTCTGGGCCTCTATAACACAACTGAACACCAGCCACCTTGTGATGTACATGGAAAGTAATATCTATAAGAACACAAAAGGGAAGGGGAAAAGAATTTGCTCAGACTACTTAAGGTACTGATTCGGTTGGTTTGGTCTAACTCACATTTTTTGACAGACGCTTCTAAGGCTACCACTCTTCTCTGGTCCCTCTGCCGCTAACAGTGCCCGTCACACTTGGGAGGACAGTATATGGATACATATGAATGGAGCTAAACACATGGGGAGAAGGAAAAAGGAACTTTTCTGCCTTTTGTAGGCCAGCTAGGAAGCAAAGTGCTCTGCTTTTTTGGGGGTGAGGAAGTACTGAATGGGCACAAATTTTAATTTTTAGACATCTCATGTCAAAAAGGCCATAAGAATAAACCTGATTATACGAGCAGCAAGGCACAGAAATTCATCCTTATGCAGATACAAGAAGATTAGACGTATTCAGTGCATGACTGTGCAATGAGACACAGGCAAGTGGTGTCCTGCACCCCCCCCCGAGAACCCCACAGACCTCAAGCAGCGGTCCTGGCACATCGCGTTACAAGACTAGGCCTGTTTGCAAAGGTCTGTAGAGGAGATGTCACAGAAGACATATGGAGTCAGCATTAAGCAAGAGGCACAGCAAAGAACATATGGAGTTGGTATTTAAAAAAAGGCACGGAAAAGAACGTTTCAGAGCACTAGTTAACTGCCCCGAGATGACTCAGGATGACAACAGTAAGATTAAATAGATAACAGAAATTTGAAAGGTAAACAGGATTCTTTGATATTATGACAAATTTGTAGAGCTTACCACCCTCCAGTACACTGAAAACAAGTAACACATCCACCTTCCTAAAGCAGACAGAAGATAACTACTGCAAACATATCGAGGATAACAAAACCGTGGTTTACAACGGAAGCGGATCCTTTGCCAGACGCAGCAGTTGCACGCGCATGGATTTCAGGACCTAGGCTGAGGTCTTCAGCACGAACCCGCCCGAAGACTACAGCAATCTCTACTGGTGCCTATCCAGGGTAGGCAGGAAGCCAAAGCCACTGCTGCCAAACTTGTTGAGCCAGTCTTCCCAGCGCTGTCCCACAATGCACCGCTTCGTGTTTGGAAATTGCTCAAAAGCTTTTGCTTCCAGCAACAGTGCGGAGCACTTGGGGAAAGATGCCAAAGGAGTCCATGAAAGGGTATCACAGGGCCACCATAACAGTACGGACACCCCAAATGCTCCTGTCAGTTGGTGACATCACCCTGACTCACTGCGATGGTGAACGTCACAGCACTTCCTGCGAAGCCCTGATCTCACAACACCACTCACAGGAGTGCAGGAAAACCCTTGGCGTGATTAAACTACAAATAAAACTGCTGATGTCGCACCTTACCATCATGTCTTCCCATTAGACAATGGGGAGCACCATCTACCCAGACTGTGATTCTGGTCCTTCCCCGGGACAGGGCCCTTCCTTCCTTCACAGGGTCGTGGTTATCCACGCCAGCTCTCGACGGTGTCAGCAGGATGACAGAGAATTGCAGTGTTGCACAGAGAACCCCTTTCTCATCCCAAGTAGTTGTAAACAAGCCTCAGACGAGACACACTGACGGCGCACTGAAGATTTTACTCCTGTGCTCTACCTACTCCGCAGATAAAAATAGCATTCTTATCTCCAAGGCTATCAAGACAACACTTCAGATCATTAAATTCAGGCCACAACAACAACAGAAGAGACTTGCAAGTTTTATTCCAGCAATGACAAGGTGGTCTATGCCCCTACAATTCAGGGCCTAGGCTGATAGTCAGGCAGAACCAGAAGGAAATTTCCCAAGCAAGGGCTGATGCGCTTTGGACTTCTTCTCCAAACACGCTATGGAAATAGCGGTGTTGAAATAGCCAGGCAAAGCAGACCAAGCCAGCTGGCTATTAAAGCAGGTTCTACAGAAGGAACAACAGACAAGGAGAGGGCTCTGCCCAGCCTACAAACAAGACACAATCAATCTCTATCAGGTGTGGTTCAGACATCGGTATTTCCCCCCACCAAGACCCAGAACACAACTGGTAGAAGTCTTCTTTCAATCACTTAGCCACAAAAAAGAGCATTTAGGACAAAAATGTGCAATCTATTATATAAGCACGTATTAGGTAGTGTTGGTAGGCAACACAGATATATTGAATTTGGCTCAAAACTTTTCCTCTGTAAATGATGAACTACAATACGGAAGAGAAGCTCCTTAAAAAATATGATTTCTAGACAGCTGCTTTGGGTAACACAACTTACACAGAAACGAAAAACAAAACTTCTTTCTGAAATTCATCTTTAAGTACTTAAATGAATTTCCTGATAGGCAGCATTTACTTCATAAAAGCCTTTCCTCTCAAGTATTTCCATCTAGTATCAGCAAGACCAGGATGACTGCCATCTCTTCTAGCCAAGCAGAAGACATGCACATTCAAACACAGATTATACGTTTTAAAAAACAAATTAACTGAAGAAAACATCCTATAACCTGAAAGTACATCCCATACAAACCGAAGCCCGAAAGCCTTCTAGCTCTCAGAGGCAAGTTAAAGTCCTTTAACACATTTCTAGAGTCATCCTAAGAATATTTGCTACGGTTCACATTTGCGTATACTGTACAGATGATGCCTCTTTCTCCTTTTGGCATCATTTGCAACAGCCCTCCAATATGAGATAAAAATAAACGACGCTGTAACCCTTCCTCAGCAGAGTAACCCAGATTCAAATGGTATTCTCTCCAGTTCACAAAGGTACTGGGAGCTGCCTCGGGAATTTCAGCCAGAGAAACTTTTCATTTCTATTACCTAGTTTTATAACATAGCTAATTGCTGAAAATAAATTAAAAAACTAACCAATATGTTAAATAATACAAACTAGTTCTTACTTTTCACAATACACTTACATATTATAACTGATCCTGATTTATACTATAGTTACTCACCAATGTAACACTTCTAACACTCTCAAAATTAACCAAGATACAAGATCTAATATACCATACAATCACGTAGGTAGCCATGTAAAAATCAGGTCAGATTCACTCTGAAAAGATACACAAGCAAGTATGGCCCAGTGGAGTCTAGGATTACCAGACCAAATACGTGCTGGAAAATTCAGCACCTTCTTTAAGCAACCATCACCTTGTTTTGGAAACAACTTTAGAAGTTAGAATGCGATCATTATTTCACAAATGTTTCACCCAGCAGACATGGAGAGGCTGCTTAATCCAGCATTACTGGGAAGAAAAAAAAAAAAAAAAAAAAAAAGATCACAGAACCACACCCTAGGTGTAAACCGATAAGAGATTTTCTTCTGTATTTTAGCCTGAAACGATAGCCAGAGGGTGTCATTTAGGCTATATACACCTCGACAAAGCAATGGCTACAATATCTAAGGACTGACAATTAAAATGTTTGCATAGCGAAGTACTTCTCTGCCGGCTGTCTGATCACAAACTAGTCACCGTGGCTGTCTCACACATGCAGACTCTGTCGCCCGCTGAGCCCCATGACCTGGTCCTGCAGCCTCCCTCCAGTCACAAGCAAAACCCTTGTTGACTTCAGTGGCTCACGACAAGACCTCACATCCCCAGATACCACTCAATAAACTGGCGGAACTCCCATTTTCCCACTGACAACATCTACTACATCGTTTATGCAGTCAATGAAAAAGAACTGTGGACAGAAAACTGAATTTACGAAATGCAAAATACAACAGAATTTGATGTGAAACAACCAACCAATTTACTGTGTATTGAGTGTATTATTTGCTTTTCAAGTTTAACCCATTAAAGCTTCTACACTTCCTTTTAACGCAGGCTGCTAGAGGACTTTCAGGCAACTATATCAGTGTGAAATTGTCCAACAAACTTACTTGCAAGTAAAACCATGAGAGCTCTAGATTTCAGAACAGAAGTGCACATCACGGACTTAAAACCTCAAAGCTGCTCCCTGTTGGATTTTGGCCCTTCAGCTGCCTTTTATACACTTTCTCAGTACCAGTTGAGAACACTGTATTTTCTATTACACTACAAACAGTTGATGAAAGATGCAAGCCCCGCTTAGCCACAGAGAAGCAGATGAAGAAAACTGCGTAAGTTTTCTGGCTGTTACAATCCCACCAGAAGAGAAGGGAGGCATAACCAATTATCCCTTTCACCTTTTATTATCAATGAAGCTTGTCTATGGGCTACACTGAAGTTATCAAAAGTCAAAATCAGGGTGGGGGTGAGCTTGTAAATAAATGATCTTTCTCATGGGAAAACAGGTTACCACAAAACAGCTTATTTCACAAGGGCCGACAAGCAGCGTTTACACACAAATAGCTGAGCCTTTGAGTATTTATAATTTACTTGAGCCAATAACCTAGAATATTTACCACCACAGTGACCATTTCCAAAGCTAGCAATCATGACTCCAAGTGATGTGGGAGCAGCTGCATGTGCAGTTTACTTTGATGAACTCATACCATGTAGAATCTGGGGTTACCACATGTATCTGTCTTACCATGAGAATCAGTTTGAGACCCACTGCTCCACTGGTCCTGGCTCACAGCTGCACGCAGCCTGCACAAGCAGGGAGAACTTTTGCCTGCACAAAGCCATCTAGCAACAGGAACACCAATTACAATAAATTCATCGCCTTCCGTGACAACTGATTTTAGAGTTGTGGTACTCTGCTCCATTACACTTTGAATTCCCTTTGCCAGATTTTAACATTTGCTGCTAAAAATTTAAGGTGTAAGTACAAAGCTGTATTCATCTCTGTGCTGTCACCTACACTGTAAGAATGTCTAGGAAATAACGCTGAGTATCATACCTACAGGCAACTTCCACAGCAGTGGTGATTTTCTTCATTAAAAGGGAAGAGAAACAATTTTTAAGCACCTTATAGACCATTTAGAATACTTAATTACAAATCAAATATTATAATGATTTGTGAAAGATTAAATCTTTTCTGTCTTGTAAGTGATAAGAGATCAGACATGTCCCCAGCCAGCCTTTGGCAGTTACAGCCATAGGCAAGGTATAGTCAGAAAAGATGTAAGAACTGTATGCATTTGCTTTTACAGATCCACTGCAATGGAAGAAATAGCTTTTAAAATAGTTACCTTAGAGAGAGTAATCTGCATCCTCTTAACCTAATTTATTTAAAAGTACCCTTCACTAAGCCTTTTTGTCTCTCCTGCTCTACTTAGATGATAGTTATCAACTCGTGTGAAAGTCATATTTCTACATAATATTTACTGCATTGTTCTTCTCTTACTAGCATTTGCTGTTAAATATTGAACAGAAACTATACAAAAAGCAATATTTATTCGTTTTATTTTTTAATTTTATCAAGACATCACCTCTTTTGCACAGGGATAACCTAGCTAATCATACATACCACTTAAGAAGCGTTAGATAACAGTGAATTCATGAGTGTTAGGTATGTGTATAGACAACTATTGCAAAGGTTCTTTTATATTTTTATACATATATAAAAAAATCCTGCTTCCTCACATATTATGGATAGATTGAGGCAGTTTTGTGGCTGCAGTTCCAGTAAAAGTCCCCAAGGCCTTGCAATATAGCACTAATAATATGGTAATATCTAAAACCTGCGAAGTATCTTTAAAGCATAAAAGATGACACAGTTCTAACTTGCAGTCTAACATCACAATATTCTATTTATAACATGTGACTCATCTCGCCAGAAATAATTAAATATTGTAAACAGAACTTGGATTTAAGGGAAAAAAAATAACAAGAAGAAAACAAGGGCCAGTCACTGCAGATAATCTCAGAAGTAGCATCCTTTCAAATTGCATGCTTTTCAAGCTATCTCATAAAATCTCTACAATTTTCTTCAACAGTTCAATGCACTTTTAAAGTGTCCTTGTAATTGTTTTACGATAACCAGTCCACAAATCCTTAAAACGCTTTGTGTAAATAGTCAATTAAAATGCAATGAAATGAAGAGGAGATTTATCTGATTACAGACTGTGAATAGCTATGCAGAATGTCAAAAAAGAAGCATGGCACTTTGTACTGCTACCTTAAAATATTTATTTCAATCTATTAAAAATTCTCAGTGTATTTGCAGGCAGTCAAGGACTACAGAGTCCCCCTAACCGTCTTTGACATGATTTAACACAACAAAAATCAACTCAGTTGAGCACCTCCCAAGGCTGAGTAAAAACAAATTTAAATTTGAAATAAGATGCTGTCTCTGACTTGTATTTACAACTTAATATTGGAACAAAAGTTTCACCAGTGCTTTAATTATTTATTGAACCTGTTGCTGGGAAAATTCTAGACTTTGGGTCTATGTGATAAAGATGCTTCTAGTGAGCCCTCCTGGTCCGGTCCTGGATTTCACTACTCAACCCTGCCCAGCACGGGCTCAGGAAGAACAAGGGTTCATTACATAGCTCTCAGTACCCTCACAGCTCTGGTAACTTCCATTAATAACAATTAATCTAATCAGATCTCAAAGCTTCTGCTGAATGCTCCAGAGGTTCATAGAGTATCTCCCCCTCCCTCCCCCCGCCCAGGACATACTACCTGTCTAAGACCAGAAGTTCAAATGCTATCAGGTGACACCATGCTGAACAGAATTTGCTCCCACCTGCTCTCCTGGTAGATTCCTACAGTCATAAAATCTTCTGGAGTGTGTTCTGAAGGCACCTGGCAAAAAACTAGTGATCTGCATTCCCATGGAAAATTTGACACTTCTTTATTAAGACCAGTGTAGTCTAAAAACTATAAAAAAGGTACCACGCTACATCACCACACAGCCAGCATGGATTCTGACCTGCAATACCTCCGAGCACATCCAACACATCAGCAACCGTCGCCTAACTAACCTCAACCTACAATAAAGTAATTGTCTCCTCTGCATCCCCCTCCATGACCATCAAGAGCACTCACAAACTTCCTCGGGCTTCTCAGAAGCACCAAGTACAAACAGTTAGAACAAATCCCTGGCAGACCGTATGGATGCTGTACGGGTGGCAAAGACTTCTTTTTAGCCAAGATTCAGCCATCTTGATCAATGACAATTGATCAAATTGAGCTCAAGACTCAAGTTACAAATGTCCTGTCCTTCTCCTATATTTCGTTGCCAGTAGCTATAAACTATGGTAACAGTACTAGTGAGGCGCCAAGGGACTCGCCTCTCAAAGGATGTAACACACACACAAAAAAGGGGGGGGCCATATGTGCAAATGAAAGGATGAGAGGGGCTGTATGTGCAACTGAAAGGATGAGATGCTTAAGCTCTTGCAGAGACACCCCTGCACGCACTGAATAAGCTATCAAAACCAAATACTCCATTTTTAATTGCCTAATCAAATCTCTCTTCTGTTCTCCATGCAAGTAACCATGATCTTTGTTCAGAGCAGATAGGTTCTTTCTCTCTGGCTTTCCAATACAGCCCTCAGGGTCCGGGTGGCTTGGTTTTTGTTTTGTTTTATTTAAAACAACATACAAAATAACTGGTAGCAACTGGAAATTTACCGTGGGGAGAGTCTCGGTGGGTGAGGGAGAGTTAAGCACCCAGTCCCAATGAACAGCTTTAGGCCTTGCTGTTCCTACTCAGAGCTTCTCTACTCTTCCACATAGCAAAACGAGCCAACATGTTGTCAAATTTTGCAAGAAGCAAAGGTTCACTCTGTTGAATCCTGTCAAAGTTACCATGAGTGAACTCTACGCTTACAAACACAGTTCTATTTAGAGGTCACCTTCACACCAATAAGGGGCTAGAAAATTTTTTAAAAGAAAACTGAAATCAGCGCTGATTAGCAAGAATCTCCTGAAAAAACAAACTTGTTTGCTGAAACATTTCAAGCACTGATTACAAAGTTTGACACTAAGCATCGTTTTCTCCAAATGAAAAAGTATCAGATACTACAGACACATCAATCTCCTTTTGAGACCTGCTGCATCTCCAAGACGAACCGAGTGTGTGTGAGCACACTGGCCATATCCGATGGCACACGCTTCCAGTATCACACAAACAAGTTTGAAAGATGCACTTCAGCAAAGTTGCATATAAAAATATAAAGAAAAACAGATGAAGTGGACTAGATTTTCTGCCTTGCTGTTACAGAATGCATTTACAGATGATAATGCAACATGCTGTACTTGCTTCATCACAGCCAAAGCTGCACAGCAGGGGAATCACACCTTCAGCTGGTTGACAAGCAGTAAGTTAGTTCACTAACTGTACGAGCTAAAAGTTTCTGTCATGTGAATACACGTGAAAATAAGTGAAGCACAATTGTTTCTATTCTATTTATTGCACATCACAAGAAGATTTCAGTGTACAAAGTCAAAATAAATTTTAAAGGGTACTTTAAACTAAAATTTTCCCATGATGGGGGATGCCCCTTTCTCATTTCAATCTGTTGGGGATTTTCTGTACCAAAAGCGAGCCAAGTCCCATACCTTATTCCTGCAGCTCTAATTTCTACATCAAAGCTTAGTGTGGACTGTTACTGCCTCAAAAAGCAACATGCAGGAAAGCATCCAGCAAGTTTCTCACTTGGGTGAAGGTCTGCGAGGATCCCAGCAGGAATGATAACATATTATGGATTAGCAGAATAGAAAGCACGTAAGAGCAGTGAAAAAGAAACAGGAAAGTATGCGACACAAACATTGGAAGTTTGGGAAGCCCAAATTAATTTCTAGTTCTTATTTCAATGAGAGTGTAGTTATACCAAGGAGCGTTAGATACCGGGGGGGTGAGGGGGAAGAAAAGAAAGAGTTTGAGACTATGAACTAATTTTAGTTTCCTGATCCCTCCATGCAACTAGCATCACTGACAGGTATTAAGGACTCATCGGGCTTCACAACCACCAGCATGCTGAGAGAGGAGCTGCCTGATCAGCAAATAGGAAATGCCAGTGACAAAGGTGTGTCTGAAATCCTGCCCGTCTCCACAGCTTGCAAATGCTGTCCTGGAATTATACCTTTATGTCCTTCATTCCTTTAAAAGAATAGTAGGCATCATTCTTTTTCTTTAACAAAAGGAGAAGCTGGTAATGATAAGCCCCCTTTTAATACAGCGTTACAACAAGGGGAACGCTCACTCTTCATTGAGGAGACCCAGACTCTACTGCCTGCAAGCCTGAAATCCACCTCCCGTAAACAGGCAGGCTGATGATGAAGCTATTCCCACCAGAAGTCGCATAGAAACAGCACGTGAGAAAGGAAATAACGACAGCCATAACCCAGTGGGTACCAGGGAGCCCAACCTGAAAGCTGACAACTGTTAAAGAAAGAAAATAGTTCTCGGGTTTGAACCCAATTCTAATAAGTGGGCTGCAAAGTCATGTTCCCTCCTTTGCTCCCTCTCCAGGCCATGAATATTTAATTCTTTTATGCAAACTGGAAGAGTTGCAATGCAAGGTTAAATTAGCCTAAATAACCTTGAAATCCTTTTGTGAAGTTGGGCCTCCGAGTCAACTCCCAATCTGTAGAGAAATAACTTTCTTACACGAGTTCTCTCATTAGCCGTATTTAAAATACCGTGTGCTACCATAACAAAAATCTTGACATTGGAGCTGATTTGACAAAATGTATACCTTTGGTTCACCCTTCTCTGTTAAGGTCCATGGTTTAGACAGTCCAATTATTTAATAAATGTTTGCTCCTCAATTTTGAATGCAAAATTCTTCCTGGGAAAAGGAATCAGTTACAGCATTCTCAAAGTTTTATTCGATAACACAACACATCTGTACGCTGGCATGTTTTGCTGCTCCCCTAGTTCTTTAAGTGCAAACTTAATTACTACTACTTTTTCTTTGGCTTTATTTTGCAGTAGGCCGAGCTCCCTACAGACTAGCTACAGGTATACGTCAAGTCAGTGCCTCATTCATATGTCATAAAGCAAACAAAATAAATAGACCTCTGGAAGCCTGACAGAGCTACTAAGTTTCACTTTTAATTCTCAAAGTGTTTTATGAACTTCCTTCAACTCATAACCCTACAAATCATTCACATGGCTGAAGTCAGTGAGGAGCAGCTGTGTCTCAGTGGTCAGCCTATGCAAAAACTGTTTCATGATCTCTCTCCAGAGGGGGAAAAAAAAAAAAAAAAAAAAAAAGATTATTCTTCATCCTGCCAGCTAATCTTTAAAATCTGGAAACCTTAGATGCTTGCATTTTAAGAGGTAGAAATAAGAAAGAATGTTTGCAAATCCTTATTAGTAAAATCTTTACTAGAATAATGTGTATGCTTATTGTTATTAATGCTGTTTTAGCACTTGAATGATTTGCCTGTTCAGAAAAATAATTATCCAACACAACTATTAGACTGGAACTCGGCAATGAAGTAATAAAGTGATTTTTCAAATGTCTAAGAACTTATACAATGAGACTTAGAAGATGGCAAAATGGCACAAGTGTTTCCAAATGCCCCAGCATAGCGTTGCATCTCTCTTACAGGTCAGCGACCACCGACTCTGGTCATAGAAATTGATTTTTTCCAAATTTTAGCAACACTAGCATTTCTACAACAAGTAGACATTTTGGTTCCGCCTCGGTATAGGTCACTGCCTCCCAGTCTCACTAGCCCGTGCCACCTTGCTTTAGTTTTCATCCGCTGTTTGTAGCTCACAGGTAGGTGCTGGATCACAACATCTCCCAAGGCCCTGGGAACAGAACATCCCCATGCCTTCTGCGATTGTAAACCAAGTTTACAAACTCTGCCTTCTGTTTCTAACAGTGTCAAATAAACGACTCGGGTCTAACTGATGGAGTGTTCAAAACAACGATGCCTAGCCTATGGCATGCTTCTCTGTAACAGAAAGTCCAGCAGAACTGAGCTAGCACCAACAATATTAAGAAAGTTTTAGAACATTTCTCTGTTACAAAATCGTCAAACTGGAAAAACAAAAAAAAGAAAATTGAACATTGCAAATCAGACTCATCGCTGTTTTCTCCACTCCCTGTTACAAAGTTACCAGTAATCTATCGCTTTCATTCATCATCTGCTTACAACTTCAAGTAGCACTTTTACTCTTGAAATGAACTTGGCCGTTAATGGGCTTTCGCTAATCACAGGTGAAAGGTCACTCTCATTTAGCAGTACACTAAGAAATAAACACAACATGTTGACATGACAGAGAAAGTGATCAGTGTTCAAATACTGACATGGATTCTATTAAGAATCAAAATATTTTAGCTTCACAGAAGATCTTATCAGTGCTGGTCACGTAGCTTCCTTAGGACTATTTATAGCAAAAAAAAAAAAAAAAAGATATCCAACATGAAATACAGTAAAGGCAATACAGTAAGTAACCTATGCCCTACCTTACCTTGTAGTTTTGAGATTATATATTAATTTAATAATAATGCTAACAACACTACTCACTGGCAGGCCGCAAGTCCCAAATCCAAAGTGATAGGATTGAAGATAAGTTTCCTTTCCCTTTCCCATGCAAGTCCTCTCGTAACTAGTTACGAGCAGGGAAACTTCTCCGTACACTTTTCTTCAGGAACGAATTGCACTCACCTTCTCGGCAAAGTCGCATTGCTTCTCGGTTTCTTCCGTATTCCTTGAAACTTTCTTCTAACGCTGTTCCTAAAACCCAAAAGCCACAAGATGTCAATCCAGGCAGCAGTCACCGAGCGGGGCTGCCCCCCCCCCCAGGAGCAAGCCAGCACCTCGGGATACGCGCTCCCGTCGCTGCGGTAGCAAACGCGGCTCCAGGGGGACCAGGATCCGCCGCCCCGTCCCCTGGAGCGGCTGCGGGGCCGGGGCCGCCCGCGCCGCTGTCACCGGCGGGGGCCGCCTCACCTGAGGCGGGAGCTGCCCCCCCCCCGCCCCAGGTCCGGGACCCGCAGCGCCCTCCTGCCCAGTCGTACCGGCGCCCCGGGGTCTCTCCCGCGGCGGGGCCGCGCCCAGGGCACCCCCAGCCCGGCGGGGAGCGGGGTCCGGGCCGGTAGAGGGGTTGGCCGGGGCGGGGGGGAGGGGAGGGGCGGGCGCTCACCGTCGTTCCCGTGAAGTTTAGCAGCATCGACCCAGTGGCTCCAGGGCTGCCCCAGCATCGCCTCGGGGCTGGGCAGGGACCTGCGCTCGCCGCTGCGGTGGCGGCGGGGCCGGCGCCGCTCCCGCCTCCTCCGCCTCCGCCTCCTTCGCCGTGGCGGGGCCGCCGCTGCCGCTGCCTGGCCGCCGCCGCGCTGCGCTGCTCCCTTCTGACGTCACCCGCGGCCCGCGCCGACATTCTTTCCGCTGCTATAATGTAACGAGAAAAAGTCATCGGGCGCTTAAGGTGGCGCCGCGCTTTTAAGGAAGCGCCGCGGCGCTGTCAGCCCGCTCGCTCTCCTTCTCCTCCCGCGGGGAACCTGCGGCCCTGGGGGAGGCGTCGCACTCACCTCTGCGGCGGCCCGGGGGGCAGGAGCCGGGTGCCCATTATTGTACGGGGAGCGCTCCCTTCCTCTTCACCGTGTAGGTGAGGCGCGTTTGTATGTTTGCGCTAACAAAGCAGCGGAAGGGGGGGGAGGGGGGGAAAGGGGAAGGCTACGCCTCCCGCCAGGCGCTCCCCCGGCTCCGCGACCCTACAAAAACAACGGCCGCATCACAACCCCGCCTGGCACCCGCTGTCCCGGGAAGGGGGGCGGACCAGCGACGCGACGCGGCGGGGAGGAGCTTGGGCGCCCCGCCCCTCCTCGCCGGTCCACCTTAAACCCGGCGCCTCCTTAAAGCCAGCGGCCAGCAGGAAGCTCGCTCCGGGCGGTGTCGGTCCCCGTCGTCCCCCCCCCGCCCGCGGTCGCGGGCGGGGGGGGGACGACGGGGACCGACACCGCCCGGAGCGTGTTTTCTACTCCCCGCTGCCTTCGTTATATTCGTAACCTGTTTCCCAAGGAGGTTTATCTTGTCATTCCGCCTATTTTTTTTTTTTTTTAAACAGCATCTCTTTTTTTTTTTTTTTTCTCCTAAACTTTGTCATGACGTTAAGCGGCGTTAAAAAGCCAGGATTAAAGGATGCTTTCCTGCCTGAAAACTCCGAGCGGCAAAGTTTAAGCTTTGCAACATCGAGTTCCTTCATTAAACAGCAACAACAAAAAAATAATCTGGTTTTAGAATCCATTTATTATGGGGTTTTCTCTCCAACCGACTAAAATGTTGAAGTACCAATGTCAAATTAAACTCTCAGGCCAAGATTTCTGCTTGCACTTGATGCCACTGTTGGTAATAACAGCCTCAGCGAACAGAAAAATGTATATATGTATATGATCTGCTGCTTCCTCTATAGGAAATTAGCCCATGTGTAAGCTGGAGAGCTGCTTGCAGATCCCATATGCGTATTTGCAAAACTAAAGAGCAGAAATCAAAACTGTAAATAAATTTGTTTAGACCACATAGCCCCAGTCCCTCAGAGGTGTCGGTACGTGTAGGCTTAGCTAATGCTTTGCTATTTTAATTTAAAGTGAGGATCTACGCAAGCTACAGCTGTTTCTTTCCGAATTTATGCATATAAAGGATGCATAAATACAAGCTCATCAGACAACCGTCATGTGGGATGGGATAGGTTGTAATTATAAGAATAGTTTCAGTGTTCCACCCAACTGATAATTTATGTCACACTCAGAACGTATCTTGTAAAATCATAGATCTAATACAGAATAGCCACTGCGATTTTTCTCTCCTCTTGATTGCTCCAAGTCTAATTTAACTGGTTAAAAAAAAGAGGCAAACACCATGAGATTTAGATAAAGATAGCCAGAATGACTTCTACCGCAGACATATGCAGCAGGATTAACTAACAAGGGCTATCAACTTCTAGAGCTGGGCCCTGGTCTTTCAGTTACACGTGTTCATAACTGCACCCTAGCTTCCCCAAACAAATCTTCAGCTGAGGTCTAAGCATGAGTAAAGGTGTTTACCTGAGCATAGTCCAAAGACAAATGATGAAAGAGGGCATTATTGTTTGTTCTACTATCAAATAGTATACTTTATAATCTAGAAAACTACTTATAATTAAAGCCAAGAACATCACTGGAAGAAAAATCTCAGTCAGGTGCTAAACGATGTCTGAACAGAACCTAAGCTGCTTTTGTGGTGTAGAAGCCAGGTAGGAAAAAAAAAAACTTGTGGGTGATTTCTTTCAAGCCTAGCTCTTCAAGTGCTTCACAAATGGAGTCAAATACAACATCCATAGTTGAATTCAGACTCCAGCCTCACGCCAAGGCAAGTTACAGACAGAAATATATTCTCGGTGTCAAATACTCCGGTTTATGTTACAAACTTCACTTCATTCATACAGCTCTCCTTTGTTCTGGAGGTAGCTGTCAGAAAGCTGCCTCAGCTGCAGTTTGAAAAAGATGCTCAATACATCCCAGTCTCCATCAAATTCATAAAGGCTTTTGCTATTATTTATTTTACGTAGGTCACAAAGCAAATATAGTGACGGGTGACCAAGCAGAGCCATGGAACACCAACGCCTACCTTTTAACAGTGACAGATTTTACCATGGCGTATCAATTTAATGTTCACACATCACGTAATTCTTTTCTTTTAAACATTGCTGATGCATGTATGTCAAATTATGCAAAAGTAAAATGGCTTAATTTGGCAAAATTACATTGATTAGCTAACTACTTTAACGAGACAATATATTATCAACTCTTCAGTTTCTAAGGTTGACTCTCATCAGGTGACTCAAAAGCACCTCTTGCTTTAGAAGCGCCATCCAAGCAGGTAAAGCACATACCACCTTTCTTTCACACATCTTTGATCATCTCCTTTCTTGCTCTTTTTTGCTCTTTCAAGCTGCTTGTTGCATTTCCCCCCACCCTCTTTCACAAGTTTTCTTTTTTTTCCTTATATATTCCCACTCAAGATCTAATTCTGCAGTCTGGGCCTCAGGCTGTCCTTTAGTAAACCTTCTTCCGCTAGTAAAATATTTTCCCACTGTGTCGTGAATACATCAGTATTCCAGCAGAGGGAGGAAAGTGGCAGCAGAAAGATCAGTTCATCAGTTCAGTGCACAAGACCGATTAGTCAGAGAGCAGGAATAGGGGCAGATGAAAAACATTTTACAAGGACTAGAGGTGGAGAGAATTTTCCTTTCCCACAAACTCACTACGCTGCATATGCACTTGGGTTTTTTTAAGCGCACAAGTTCAATTCTCTTAAACTGTTTCCATAGTGCTATACACAGATGCATTCATGATTTCAGGGAAACACAGGGAAAGCCCTAAAAATCCATCATGTTAGAAGGAGATCAAAATTGAAAATGCATGTACAAGCTGTAGACTTTGAACAGAGGTGACTGTTAGGGATCTGAGACATCCAGGTCAGGAGTACAGTCATCCAAATCTCCCCTGGCAATCAGCAGAGAGCCTGGGATACTTTTGGGATTGGTTTGGTCCCTCCTGGTCCAAAGCACTTTTTGAAGAAGCCCTTCTCTTCCTACTGGCCACAGAAGGAGGCAAGGATGACTGTGCACATAAATTAGGCACCTCCATTAGGCACACAGAATTAAGCGGGACGAATCTGCTCAGGAGTGCAGAACACTCGAGTGTGGAAAGCACTGCCTAATAGCCACTGCTCCTTTAAGAGAACAAGAACTGGTCCAGAAATGCAACAATTCAAAGGGCTTAACTGAGGAAGAAAAATAGCCCAAGAAATAGCACTGGGACTGAGACGGTGTGCGAGTAACTACAGACTGCTTGTACATGTGAATGAGAACAGGTATTCAGAGAACGGAGAGAAAAAAGGTGGAGGAGTAAGTTAAGCTCAGACAGAAAGTGGATAGAGAAGGAAAAATTTGAGGCAGGAAAACAGCAGAAAACAGTGGATGACTAAACAGCCAAAGAATGGGGTGAAGAAAATGTAAACAAACAAAAATTTAACAAAACCTGCAAAAGGAAAGAATGAAAGAACTCAAGGAGGGGAAACAAAACATACAAAAAAGGAAACCCCACCATTTTAAAGCTCACTAAATAGATTTAACAACATATTAAACATGGTTGGCGATACTATGATTAAATGCATGCCTACAAACAGCATGCAACTGCTTAAAACTGCAGAGGATGGTTATTTTGTGGCATGACACCACAGGCATTTTTTCACCTGTACCAGCAGGTTTCATTCTTCTGCCAGGTGGTCCGGGAAAGCCATTCAAACAGGGAACACCTACCTCAGCTGTTCAGTTAGAATCGGTAAGACAGCCTCCATATAGGACCTGAGATATGGTAACTCTTAACCAGAATGAAAAAGGAAGGGTGGATCTGCAGATGAACTCTTTCAAGAACGGGAGAAGTACAATGATACAATTCACTGATGATTTTCCACAACGAAAGCGAAAGGATGCATGAATTGAAGTGCAAAGGGAGAGATGGGGAGAACCTACGAGGGTGTCACTTTATCAGTACTCAGAAGAAAGAAAACCAGTGAATTCACAAACAGCCTGTCAAGGAAAAGATCTGAGGGGCATTACAGCATTAAAGGAAAACAAATAAGTTAATTCTAGCCAAAAGGTATGAAATCATCACAAAGGGCTTAAAAACTAAGAACAAATATTACTAGCGGAGACTCGTTGGTAGATGAGATTCAGGATGAAATGACAACTTGAGTAGCTGATACACTGAAGTGAAGTGCCGACCCTCCCGTCAGCTCCTGTTGACAGCAGTGGAACTGGGAGTACATTTTGTGCATTTTAAAATTTGTCTCCAGCATGAGAAGTGTAAGAATATAATAGGGCAAGTAGGGAAGCAAGAGATAAAAAGTTCATATAAATCAGCATGTCCAGATGATGAGAGAACTATCCAGCCATGACAAAACAGGCCATTTCATTTAAGCCCCACTATAGAAAAATATTAATATCTTAAGAAAAATGCATTATGGTAATCTCTAGTTCACTCCCACCTCCAGCAAAATCAAGCAACTTCTCCCTTTATAACTATACACAAGACTGTGATCCTCCAGAATAATAATCATGAGCAGAACACAATAAAAAATTATACAACAAACCATGCCAGTCTATTATCCTTTTCCCACAGATCCTGGAAACAGGTTGATGTGTGTAATTTTATTTATGAGAACACTTCAAAGGGAGAGTGGAAGATGCTCAGAAGTGCCAGAATACAGCTACTTTAAATACTGGAATATGAAATTATTGTGGATACCTACTATAAACCACCTGTACAGGGAGAAAGAACAATATTGTTAAGATTAGAAGAATAATTTAAGGTATCCTTTTCTGAGGAGAAGGTATGGGGAAATGGAAGCTAATAAATGTAAGTAAATCCGAGAAGAATTCTGCATTAGGACAAGAATCCAGTAGATGCCCCCAAACTTCACAATGACTATACTGAAGATAACATAATATTTTTACACCCGAATTATAAACCTACGTCATGGCCATGTGTTAATAAGATATACAGTATCTAACAAAACATTGCAACCACTTCCTTCTCTACTTAACTATCAAGTAAGTCGTAAATGCAAATTTCTGCAAGAATTGATGACATAGCAATCTAAAGCAGAATAAAGAGCATAAGGAATACAAGAACACAGATCCTTGCACTGCTTAGATGCCACTAAGTACTGGCAATTCTTGAAGAGAGTTTTACAGAGAAAACAGGGAATAGTGACACAAAGTTTTCAAGTCTTAAAGGTAAATAGGTAAAACTACGCAAAATACATCCAGTTAATGATTTGCAAATCAAACTAATCTTTTTTTTTACATAAGGTATTGAAATCACCTTTTGAATTTGGAAATGTTAAAACAACTTCGGCAACCTAACTATGCAGATGAATAATTTTAATCAGAGGAATCAGAAATGGATATGACCTTTTAAACTCTCATTTATACACAGAGACTATTTGATATTACAATTTAGAATGATTAAAATACACAGCTATTCAGGTCAATTGCAACAAAACATTAGTGCTGCATTTCCATTTGTTGAAATCAAAGCACTTAATGGAAACAGTTTGATATCAACGATCTTCCGATGGAGCCTAACTACCACGCAAGGTTTCATAACCCTGACTGGTTTCTTGCCAGCTTGCCTACATGGCCCCTCGGCAATTCATTGAGGCAGAAGACTCTGGGTCCAAGCCCAGCCCACAGGACTCAAGAGTTCCTTGAGACCACAATGATGCCCACCTCTGATGTGAAGCTGCCTGAGTCCTCATACCCTCAGAAGCCTGACATGCTGATTAACATCAAAGCACTGGTCCTGAGAAGCCTGGCACAAGGAAATTTAAATTTATACCATTCTTCTCACATTTAATTGCTACTTATGATGCTACTTTCACTGACTACACACTTAGCAAGTTAGAAACAAAATATCATACAAATTGGACATGGACAGGTCTATGGGACTTGACAGGAGGCATGCAAGGGTGCTAAAAAAGTTAGTGTGAAAGGTCATGGATGTGGACCACGAGATTGGTGGCAAACTGGCTAAACTGCTGGGCTCAAAAGGTGGCAATGGCTCAAAATCAAACTGGCAATCAGTCACAAACAGAGTTCCTTGGGGGTAGATACTGGGCTCAATCCTATTCAATGTCTTCTAAAATGATCTGGATGATGGGAGTAAATGCATCCTCACCAAGTCTGCAGATGACATGAAACTTGGAAGACAGGTAGATACATGGGAAGGAAGTGTCACTATTTACACAGACGGTGACATGCTGGAAGACTGGGTCAGTTCAAGAAACATTAAAAAACTGGACAGGGTCCAGCAGAGAGCTACCAAGTGATTAGAAGGTTGGAAAACTCACTGAAGAAATGAACAAGAATTGGGTTTGTTTGGCCTAAAGGAAAGAAGGCTCAGGTGGGCTGTAATCACAGTCTTCCAATAAGTAAAAGATAGTTATAGAGAAGATGGAGGTACTCTCTTCACAAGAAACACAGTGACAGGGCAAGAGGCAACAGGCACAAGTTGATTCAGAAGCTCTGTCTGGATACAAGAAACAAATATCCACTGTAAGAACAATTAAATATTGGAACACGTTGCCCAGAGAAATGGTGGACTTTCCCTTGCTGGAAGTACTTAACACTTGGTTTGACCAGGCCTCAGATAACCTGCTTTCAACAGAAGGTCAGACCAAATGATGTCCAGAGGATTCTTCCAATCTAGACTTTCCTATGACTGTATGAAAATCTCATAGATGTTGTGGCCCTACTTAGTGATGAAGAGCAAGGAAGTATGTAAGAACAATGCCAATTTTAGTCTGCAACCCCAGGCGCTCTGGGTTCACCAATATAGCCACTTTCTCAGGCTGCTGGAAAATCCAGGGGACGCATTTTGATATGAGAAATTACAGTTTCTGATGTTACATATTGCTAGAGCCACACCATGACAACCATTCCTTGCTCTTCTTGAGCCAGATTAACTCTGCCACTTAAATAAGTTATGCAGACTAGCTCCGTGCTAACTGTAACAGCCCTTTCCGTTGCAATCTATTTTAAGATATATTAAAAGATTATTTGCACAGCAAATAACTAGCCAGGCTCTAACAGACCGGATTCTTCAAGTCTGTGCATAAGAAAAAGGTAAACTTAGAGTGAAGTCTTTCCTTTCATGATGTCAAGCAAAAATACACAAAATGGTGAAATGCATGTGGTAGAGATAAATGTAAGGGGAACAGAGAAAGAAACAGATATTATTTCAATGAATTAGCAGTACCTGATAAAATAATCTGCACTAGCAGCTTTTTAGCCAAAATTTCAATTTATTATAATAATTTTCTCTTTTTCCTAATGACCTGCCAGGAACACTAGTCAGGGAGAAGACACCCACTGGGTTAGGCAATTGTACAGTCTTTGCCTCAGTTTTCAATTCTAGTTTCTGAACTTGTAAGATAACAAGTATGGATATACCAGAGCCTAACAGCCTTCAAATGCTTTAAAGCATCATGGAAACATGGAAATAGACAAAACCAATAATTTTTAAAAATAAGTTTACTTCTTCTAAAATATAATAAATAAATTAAAAATTTGCCTGACACATCTTACTTGTTCAAATCACTTTATCTAAGTGACTGAGATATAAAATCCAACTTACTTTTATCTTTCTAAGTTTGACTGTTCCTTGCATTGAACTCCCTTTAGGTTGATTGTAAGGTTGCTTTATTTCCCACTGAAACATATATTAAACACCTGCAAAAAAAAAAAAAAAAAAAGGCTCCCCACTGCATCTGGTAACACTCCAGACTTGCTTTGCAACCCTGCTAATATCCTGTTCTCCACGCTTCTCACATCTAAAGTATGTGAATATTCTGCTTAAGGAAAATATTTGGGTAAG
Organism: Gorsachius magnificus; assembly: GCA_034008185.1. NCBI lineage: Eukaryota > Metazoa > Chordata > Aves > Pelecaniformes > Ardeidae > Gorsachius > Gorsachius magnificus. Next base: position 8,435,456 of record CM067090.1, read on the forward strand.
CATTTCACAGTACCTTGAATGTATGGTGAATCGCTGGGTTGATTTATCAATTGATCTTCATCTGTTCAGATTTTGGAAGCTTTTTCTAACTTGTACCTGATTAATTCTGTAAGAAAACAAAAAGAGTACAGCAATAAGACATTTGAAACCTTATCTCCGTTTCATAACTATAAATGTATCTATTTAAAAACTAATACGAAGCATTTTATCAATTTTACAAATACAGTGTCTGCATTGGATTTAAAATTGAAAGGTAAGCAGGGAGCTGTTATGCACTCTTCTGTACAGAGCAGCTCTTTAAATGGCAGCCTGACATTACCAGAAAGGTATGCATTGGATGAAATCTCAATCTTCAGCCCAGTTACTGCACTTACATCGACTATTACTGACCAGATTTCTAAGCAGACGGTTGTGTCTGTATCACAAGCTGGTAACACGACAGCACTGGATTTTCTACACAGGATTTTTCTAGAATATAGCACGACTCCAACAACAGGGGCTCTCAGTACGCAGTCATTGACATTTTTACCACCATGTCATAGAACGCGGATAGCTAAAAATGATCCCTCACGTAACAGTAATTAGTGACTATTACGGTATCGCTGATGAAGAATTTAAGAAAAATTAGAGATCTACAGATTGAGGCCTTTCCCACAAAAGGAATTTTTATCATCTCAAGCTCAGGTTTTTAAAATCCTTTCGTTCAATGCTTATAAACTTACTGTTTATATAAGCTAAATTTAAGCATGGTTTGCTTTGGTTTAGCATAAATCAAAGCCTAATTGGTTAAAGCTAAACCAAAGCCCTGTTAAAACGTAAAAAAAAAAATTACCCATCCTTGTGCACAAGTTATAGTAAAGATAAAATAACTGATATTTATAAGTGCTTTGAAATTAAACTGGTGATTTTTTTTCATCTACGAAAAGTCATGAACATAGATATAAATAAGCCATTCTAGTGCTGGGACTGGATGACACTTCAGAGAAAACTATTTTTTTCCCCTCCAAGGATTAAAGTCCAGACAAGAGGAATGCAGTCCAAGAGGGCATCCAAGCCATCCCACAGGCTGTAGGGCTCTGCCCCACTGGAAGGTGCAGAACGAAGCTTTTCCTGGCTTCTGCTGCTCCTTTGGGAAGCTGTCTGCAAACTGAGTTCATGTCTTTAAATTCTGCTTATGCACTGAAGATAACCGCCTTTTTTTTCTTTTCTTTTAAACTGTGGCTTAGCAGATGATACTATCTTGACTGAGGTCACCTACAGATATATTTACTATTTCTACACTTTACTCGCTCAGTGACATACTTGATCCTAAGAAGCATACCTGACCTTAATTATATTCTCGTTACTCAATAAAATCCAAAATTTCCTTCCCTGCAGTGGACAACACTTGAGAGCAAGTACAGTATTATTTTCTCTCCCTCCTCTGCAGTCATTTTTCTGCTTTACGGTTAATAAAAGTGATCATTAACAAATTTCTACACCAGTAGAAATCTCAGAAAACATTTTATTTCCTTGCTACACATACAAATCTCATTGTATACTGCAGTATAAAACTTTCTCTTCACCTCTTTCTGCTGCTCACTGGGAAAGGCAGTGCAGTGCTTGTCAAAAATCCTTTTTTTCCTTTGCCTGTTTAGGACAGGAGACTCTGAATTCATAGGGACCATCCCCTTCACAGATGATCATTCAGTGTTTAGCCCCAAAGTCCCAAGCCCTTGAAGCATATGACCTCCCTGCTGTGGAAGTAACTCACTCCATCTCTGCCCCAATTTCTTTAGGGGGTACAGGAGCTCTGCATGCAAAGCCCCCTTTCTTTCATCCTGATGTAAATGTTATTTGTTACATAAAAGGCAAGTTGCATTGCTTCATGCAAAAATGGAAACAAAACCTACTTATAAAACAGAAGAGCTCTCCAAAGACTTAAAAATCTAGAAATGGGGCAGTAAGTAAGTGGTAAGTACAAAAAATGGACCAGATGAGGGTGAAGGAACGATGAGCAAAAAATTTATTCCTGTATATATGAGAGATCAGAGAATACTATGTCACCACCTGTGAATTTTGCTGCAGGGATTACATCTGGAGTGGCATTTGAAGGAAGTTAAGAGAATAAGTTTCAAAAGAGTAAAGTGACAGCTTAACGACCCTTTAAAGAGAACTCTTTCTCTGGATAATGGGTGGCAAAGATTGGGAATGATTCTTGTTGGGAATTTACAGCAGGTCAATTACAACCACAACTGTCAGCGTAAAGCAATGCAAGGAAGCAACCGGATGATTGAGAATAAGCCAGGAGGAGCTCTCTCTCCAGAAGGTAAGTAAGCACCTTGGTACCCTGGAAAAGGGAAAGCTAATTGAAAGATGGAAAGGTGACAAAAACAGTCAAAGCAGCAAACCAAGAAAATGGAAAAAAGGCCTGCATTTTCAAACCAGCACAGCAGACTTAGCACTATGTCACCCTCGATGCTTGACTATCAAAGAAACTTGGTTGCAATTGCTATTTAATACTTTGAGGAGTTACTGATATGCAAGACAGGAAACCACAGCCTGGCAGAGCAAAAGCTATACCCCAGTCAAAACGGCATCTACGTGGGCATATATAAATAGAGACATACCTATGACAACGAATTAGTATTATCTGTTTAAGGGAAACATACTTGCATGAAAATTGTAATTGCAAAGCAACTTATTAAAATAAAGGAAATGCAAGTGTGTGTGATAAAGCATTCCTAACTTTTGAAAGTATCAAAACTAATGCCTCAGCTATTCAAACTCCTTTAACTCTTTTTCTCTTCAGCTGTCAGAAACAGGCACCAAAGAATGCCCCTAAATTTTGCCTAAATGGCTACAAAATATCCAAATAGCTACTAAATATCCAAATTTAAGACAAAATACAATGTATACATTTATAGAAACAAAGATATGGACGCGCTAGGTGTAATCAGCCCAATACTGGGCTTCATTTAGACATTTTATAATTATGGGGCTAACCTAATGAGGTCTTCTTCTGCCCCTTGGAGAAATGGGTGCAGGAGATGTGTGCTGAGAGAACACAAGCTGGCCAGCGAAGGCCACGGGCTGCTGTTATGGCTAGCTTGTAGCTCAAGGGCAAATCAGAGCAATTTTCAGGCTCATCTCATTTGTGCCAGAGACCTGACTTGGGACCCGGCAAATACAGAACCTCAGGGGGTCAAAGATGGTGTAAGAACTGTAAGCTCTAACAATTACGTAATTGGCCTCCTATTCCCTTCAGGAGACACAATTCTTTACATCTTCACAGATTAAAAAATAAGTACCAGCTACGTGCTTCAAATAGAGATTAGATACCAAACTTCTGTAAATACCGATTACAAAATTGCAGCATCTCAAGATTTCATATAGCTCCCATGTATACCAATATAGAATATTTCTCAAAATTACCTAAATATTTGCTGTTATTTCTGCAAACACAAATGCAACAGAATATTCAGTGCAAAATATAATAATGATGAAAGTTATTTTGAAACTCTTTCAAACAGGCTCAGGTATCTTCACAGATAGTGAGAAGGGTCAAACTTAAGTAACTAATATCTTAGTTACTAAATAACACCTTTTGGATAATTCTAAATAAATTGATAAAAAATGCAAAACAATTACGCATAGCAAAGTGCACTTGAGGGGGTCTTAACTTCAACTACTGTCATTTTCCTTTGTCTAATGGCAACAGAAAAAGATTTGCATTCATTATTTTGCTCAAGAAACCATGTTATCACTAATTTTAACCTTCCAACAATTTCTCTTTTAACTTAAAAGTCTTCTTTAGCTGTAAGATTAACAAAGTCATGAGAAGCCTTTGCATATTGCACCTCCACTGGTTAAGTACAACCACACAAAGCATAGAACAGACAGGTTAAAAAAATACTTGGTTTCAGAAATAATGAAAGATCGTCTATAAGCAAGTATCTTGTCTTATATTTCAAAACACCTGCATCTTGCGGTATGATTTATACCACCGTTTGAAAGCTCAATCCATAAAACACATTAGCTTACTGCAGCTAAGATAAATAAGGACAGCTGAAATTATATTTATACATTTCTTTAAAAGTGGTATTTATATACAACTGTAGAGAAGAAAAAGGTATGTTCTGCATTTTCTGCCATAGGAATATTTCATACCAGTTACAACTTGTATTACATCAGAAACACAAACAACAAAAGACTGGTAGCAAGCAATAAGACACTGGACACCAGGATTTTCCATTTCTTGAAACAAATAAAATCCCAATTGGCTCATTTAAAAGGGTGCATGAAGTAAAACAGTAACGTTAAAAAGCTTATATAAATGTAGAATATAAACATACTTTTCAAGATAGAAAGGCACAGCTAATCAAGACAATGCAGAGTACATGATTAACGTGATTTGCAAAATTTATTACTGGGTTTCTCTGTTAAAGGTAATATTATTCAAACTACACCGTCACGGTGTTGCAGATTAAAGATTCCAAATTAGCTCCTCATGTATATCATTATTGTGAGTGGTTGCATTTTATCTGTCTAATTTTAAATTACTGCAGGCAGATGAAAGTCATCTTAAAATCTGACTCATAATTTAGGTACCATACCACTAACCTTAACAGAGATGCTGGTTCTTACACAGGTACAACACTATTTTCAATGTAAACAAAGGACACTGGCATGCACCCCAGGCTAAGGATGTCAGCATTTTTCAAACACCTTTCTGACTGTTCCATTTTATGGTGATGCAATATGACCTACATTTTCAATGGCCAAAGAGAGACAGAGAGATAGAAAGGGAGGAGATAGAGAAAAGAAAGACAGACAGACCTTTCCTGTCCTTACTCTCCATTAACTACAGCTTTAACTGTCCCTCATGGGGATGGTAATGGGCAAGAATAAAAGCAGAATAACCTTATCGTAAATTCTGAACGAGAAGCTGAAAGATAGGCTAGCATAAGAAATAGCAAGATTTTTTTTTTCTACAGTCCTATGAACAAGTACATAGTACTACCCTCAACAGGAAAGAACAGTAGAATCAATAATTTTATAATCAGTTGCCAGTGCAAAGCTGTCTGTAATACAGACGCTTATTTTACCACCTTCTATTTCCCATCATGTTCCTACCGCTTCATTTCTACGTATTCCCTTTAGATCTCAAAACCGAACACAAAATAATCTACATCGTTATCATCATTTTTACAGACAGAGAAATTGAGGAAGGAGGAGTGATTTGCCCGCAGTTACTTACCAGGCCCAAGGCAGGGCTGGGAGCAGAAAGCATCACTCTTCATTATCCCTGTACTGTGCAAACTATTAGGGACTGTGATACCTGTCAGCCTAATATATAATCTTGACATAATACCAAAATTATCTCTATCTTGTCTTTCTTGCACATGAACTTCACACAGAAAACTGTACTAAATTACTGCGAACTCTCAGAAAGCTTTCCCTCGCAATCCACATTCCTCAAACTGACTCTGGAAATGCACTCGACTCTGAATTGTAAAACTTGGCATAAAACATCAACGGTATTTTTCACTATAAACATGTAAAAATAAAGACCTAATTAAAGCTTTGGTTGCTTTTTTCGTTCTTCTGCAACTAAAGCACCTTTCCTTTCAAAAATCAGTAGTTTTCCACAGTTAAACTAGTATGTTCAGAAATTAAACGCTTGTTGCTAGCATTGTATGAAGCAAAAATCAAGACCACCTGATTTTCAGTTACTCTTTTTTAGTGCAAAAAATGTCCTGCAGAATATTTGCAAAGCGCTTACAGGATCACCGTCCCTTTACTAATGCTGGTAGTTAATACCATATGCAATAGAACAGTAAATCATTTTCTTATTATTGAAACTGAAGGCCAAAACCTGATCTTAAGTATAGCTCTGTAAATCCAGAACAACTCCAGCGCTTTCTAAAGAGTTTCTTGGGATTTGCACATACATAAACAAGACTGTAATTTGGCACTGCATTTGAAACCAGAGATCAATAAAATGTATAGATTAATTCCTGGTTTTGAACTGTATTTATTACAACAATAGCTTTCTTATCAAGCAGTATTCATCTCATGAAGTGCAATTACCCCTACACAGCAAGTGCTGAGAAACTTGTCCATTCGCTTGAGTCCTGCTGCCTTTTCTAACTGCAATGTTACATCAAACCGTTCAGTAGTGACAAGGCAGGAAGGTAAACAGCACCTCTGTGAAGAAAGGGAGAGAAAAAACTATAAAGAGAGGAGACAGAGTGGAGAGTCAGGAGACAGACTGCTAACAAGTATGAAGGAAAGGAATTACCTGTAAAATGACGGGAAGGAGTTTGGAAATTAAGAGAGGATGGACACTGCAGAGGGAGGATTGGGGGCAGAGAGCTCGTGGAAGACACAAGGTCTTGGGCAAAAAGAGAACTATTTCTCAAACAACATGTGCCCATGAGAGCAAGGAAATCTTCATTCAATTAAATGAGATTAGAGTCACCCATTCCTCCACTCCTCTTATCCCTGGTTGCACCTTGGTCAATTTATTTTACTCTTTGAAATGGAATTTAGTGGGAAACTGGTATTTCTTCCATTATAAACAAATTTATTTCTGTTAATGTAGGACAAGAGTCTTGCTGATATAAAAGAAAACTTTTTACTATTGTCTGCATTACTAAAGCTCTCTTTTGCAAATGTTTTACTGCAACATTTTCTCAGTTTCTCTTACTTTTTGCCTTTTTTTTTCCCCTTTATGCATAGTATCTCTGTTGCAGTTCGGAAGGGAGAGAAACTGAAGTGACACTTTTATTGCTGTCCAACACCATAAAAATTCCAGCTAGAGAAGCCAACCAGTGCAGAGACTTGCAGGGTCCAAGCCAAGCAACCCAGAACGATTCTTCCCTTTGCCTACCAGTGACTGCCATCTAGAGTCAGAGTACACTGCCTCACATGAAACAGTAACAAGAAGGTGAAAAATGCTAGAGCAATGAGAGAAATGTTAATCCCATTCAAAAAAACCCAAGAACTCACATTCTAGAAAGTTACAACTAGCTTAAAAGAATTAAATTATTTGGGTTTCTCTTCTTAACATGCTTTCTGACTAATGAGCATTTGGCCCATGTCTCCCCGCTTTTCTCTGAAAACTGCAATCGCGTTTTGTTATAAACACTGAAGTTGTACATGTGGGGAGAATACATACAGAATAGCACTACAGTGCTTTTCAAGTAAATCCTGTGTTTCAGATTTTTTGCTAAGAAACATGCTAGGCCATGCTAAGAAACTGAATACAAAATTTCATCATTAGCTGAAGATGCAAGTCACCTTTCAAAGACTACCTGTGTAAAAATGCTGACAAAGCTTTAATGTTAATGGCATTAGTGATATTAATGAGATTAAAAACATCTTTCTAGTGGCATGAAACTTAATTTTAAAACCTTCACATTTTCATTTTAAGAAATACATTCACACTGACCCAAACATACTAGTGGCTTAAATGTCTACAAAAGCCCACACAAGCCAACAACACTTCTTACACACTTTAAATTTGACACATATTTATACACTATACTAACTCAGAGCTGTTTATTATACTGTATAAAAATCATGCTACTACTAAGAGAGCTATTAATAGGGCACTCAATACTCAAGCATTACTCAAACAACCACTACATACTCTTTAACTGAATAAAAGGAAGGATTTTTTTGTTGTTATTTACCTAGAGAATATAATAATTTGCATTTTAACATATTGCCAATAGCAGTTACCTTCTCTGTAAACCATACACAGATAGGAAGCCACAGCTGTGTAAGTGCTAGCATACTCTAGCTATTAAACACATGTAGTAGCTACGGCTAATAATCTCTTGTGAAGAAATCAGTTCTCCAGTTTCTTCACTCTTCTGCTCATGGTCAAGAAGACTGGTAATGAAGCATTATAAAACCACAAGATTTCTTCTCATGTTTATCGTTGCAATTGATACACAACCTCCAGGGCACACGGTATGTACCTCCTCTTACTGCTAGTCCCACTAAGAAATTAATTTTTCCTAAGGGGATACATATTCACAGATAAAATGAAATTAAGTGGGATTACAAAGTTCACTGTTGAACACGGCTACCTATGTCTGAAACAAATGTCAAGTTGTAGTCTATTGAAATCAACATTTTCTACCTCGTGCACACATGCAGCCAGCTGGAACAATTGCTCATTCAGATCCACACTCAGGCCACACTTCTTCCCCACAAGCCACTCCATGAACCTTCTCAGTTTTTCCAAGCAGAATAACAATTCTGTAACTGGCCTGGATGCAATATTACAGCAGGGAAGAGTATTATTTAAATAGGAGAAGGACAGGTACTCACTATAGGAATGTCCTGGAGGATGACATGCAAGAAAGCCGCCCCAAAAAACAAACCCATTGAAAAACATAACCTTTACTCGACAACTACCATAGCCTTTCTCTTAGATAGAACAAATTCCAGTTGAAATAGAACTGTTAAACAGGTCACAGTGGTGGAAAATAGGTTTCAGTGTGTGTCAGTCTTGTACTCTGATCTTATTAAAATCTGTGCAATGTGTAGTTGGAGGTCTGTTAACCAAAGGAGGGGTGGAAGGAACCTCCAAAGGTCAGATAGTCCATCACTTGGCCCCAGGGCATGATAACTCAACTATCTGATGGGAACAGTACAGGTAATCGAACCTGTTCTTAAAGACCTCAGGCAATAGAAGCACCGTTGTCCCTGCAGGCAATTATTCCAACGTTTCAATACTTCCACTACAAAACTGCATTTGCTCATGCTGAATCTCCATTGCTGCAATCTGATCTATTTCTTTCCCTACCTGCCATAAGCCCCCCTGCTTTGCAATGATCTTCAATAAATCTTTCTTCTCACCCTCTCAGTGCCCTTACTTAAGGAATTACCTTCTTTTGGCATGTGTTTATGCACCATGGTTTTGAGATCTTTAAGCAATTTCACTGGCGTCTTCACACTTCCTCTTTCCTAATTTCATTCAATACAGACTCCCTTGTCCTGCCTGTGTGCAGCTAATTAATACTTTATTTCAAAACCAAAAGAGACAGAGCAGTCTGATTTTCAGAAACTCAGGATCCTTAATAATTTACGTATTTTTTTATCTCACAAAGTCTAGGAAGCTCAGCTGGAACACACTAGGCATTCCTTCCATACGTTGTGTTTTGTACTTATAAATAAACCAAGCAAAAGTATATGTGTATTCCTATCACTTTAAAAATTCAAGTCATGTTCCTGAGACAATAAAATGTCACAATTACGGTGTGAGACAAATATAAAAAGGAGGTTGACCCCATTGCCCTGCAGCAAAACTATGCACTTCCCTGTTGATAGCAGAGATGGTGCACAAAGAAGAGCTGGTGAAGAACTAGAAACACAGAAAAATACTCACGAAATGGCAAGAAAAATAAAAAGTAAAAAATTAATCTGAAAGCATCGAAGTAAATCTTCACAAAGTATGACCACATAAAAGTGAGTTTTTTCTTTTATATATCCTTCAATGTTATAGTTATGTGCATATACTCTCAATAGTTACATTTTCTATTTTTTTAAGTATTTCTACTTCTAAAGCAAATTTTACTCTTAAGCTTTAAACTCTCTGATAACAACAGACAACTATATCACAGTCTCAACATTCCTCTTGATGAAGACACTTGCCTGGGAAGATCTTTGACTTGACATCAGCTGATTTTTGGCAAAAGAGATTGTGGAATATCCAGTGCCTCTTTCCTCCTTTCTCAACAAAAAGCATAGTGGAGCCTAGCAAAGCCTGGACCCTGCTGACATCTGGATCAGCAGAAATCATTCTTCTTTAACTACAGTGGCACATAGTTAAGGTAATATTTTCCTATTTCTATACCTCTGTCAAAAAAAAAAATAATCACATTTTGATGACGTGAATTACTGTAATACTTTTCTCGACCACAAAAACCAGCCTTCTTCCTTACCCATACCTACTAGAAGCTGTCTTGTGCTAGGACTACCCGTTACTTATTTTTCCCCAAGCAATGATAGTGTTGCAGCTGCTTAAAAGACACCACCTGCACAGAAGCCAACAGAGAACAACTGCTTGTTTAAAGATGACTATACTTGCCAAATAACTTTTAAGAGGCCTCTTTGAGGGAGTAGCACATTCTCATAGCATCCACCTCCATGGAAGAGCAACAAGGAGAACCACCACCAGAAAAAAGATAAAGAATAGCAATTATACTCACTGATACAAGCAGAAAGAGAAGAAAATGTAGGTTGCAAAATGGCTGTCTTAGAGTTGGAACTCTCTGTGCCAAATTTAGTAGGCCAGTCCTAGAAAGACACGATGGGGAACAGACTCTATGAAGAGGCAATTACAAATAAAGATTTGATAAGAATAATCCAGTCATTAGGAAACTCGTTACCTGTATCATCATCATATTACAAGTCTACGCCAACGTTTGAGAGGCCTAGTAAAGTTCAAAATCTATTCAAGAGCTTGCAAGACCAGGACAGACTTCTTTAATACGTACATTTGAAAGAAGCAGCTCTCAAACTATTTCTTTCCATTTGTTTGAAGATATAAACTACAGTTACAGTCAGTTGCTCCTGTCTGTGCAAGTCTTTCATGTAACAACAGGAAAACCTGACTGTAAATATCCTCCTATTCCAATCCCAGCAAAGTGGCTGCAGCTCAAGTGCCATTTAGGTAGTTTTAAAATTAAATTTCAAATTCATGACATTAAAAAAAAATACCACGTTTTATTTTAATATACATGCGTACCGTTTGATTTCAAGATATGTTATTGTTCAACACCATCCTAACTTTACATGTATATATAAACACACACACCAAAAACCACAAGCAGATCTCAAAAATGAAAAAAAACCAAACCCAACCGGTAACCACCAAAGCGACACTGGAATGAAACTGAAGTGAAAATACTCACAATGAACCACTAAATCACAGGTGCATACTTGTAGTTATTATTAGCTTGGCTTTGTTTTACTCTCATCTCTTACAAGCCAATCTTTATTCATTTAAGTTATAAAATCCAATTTATCTGCCTTGCCTCTTTTATTAGTTCAATTCTCTCCATGTATAATCAACATTTAAATTGTTATTAAAATAAAGGCAAAAGGCAGAGGACCAAAAAGAACTCCTCATGGTTTTCAAACATTCTGCACTTATGTTTTGCAAAAGAAAAAACAACAAGCACACCTGAATGTTTGTTTATACCAAATATCTACAAAAACATTATTATAAGAAAACTTACCTTGGGAGTTTTGTAAATATTATAAGAGAAGTAACATTTTGGGCTTCATGTTTTGGGCACACATATAACCACTTTCATATCTCAACTGAAAATGTACAGTATATATAAATATCTACCTATATACACACTTTATATACAATGTATTTTGTGTCCAATTTCTCTTTTTCCCAAAATTTATGAAGCAGATAATTTTATTCTACAACTTGTTTTCTTCTGTTCACCTACACTTTTCAAGTTCAAATTCTACTCCTGCTTGCACATAAAAATTGGAAATTACCAGGAAGGCACCATTATATCTTTGAACAGAATCTGATCTTCAGTTCAAATGTAATCTTTGCCACACTTGCACATTTTTCTCTTGCACTTCCGAAACTACTAGTTTGTTTTTATGGATTATTTCCTTAAACGCCTTAATCCTCGGTCATCCAATATCTCTGTGTTGGGCTGTACAGTCGTGTTCAGTCTTTCTGACAGCAACACCACCTCACACTAGTCAACAGCCTGGTGATTACAAAATTTACTCTGATGGAAAGAATTATGGGCATTAATCCCCTCAGGAAGGAGGATAGCTGGGCTGAAGTCTCCCACACACGTGGTGAGCACTCTAGCGGATAACAGCTCTGCTAATGACGAAGAGGGAACCAGAACCGTTGCCACCTCCTGGGTTTTGAAAGCAAAGCTTGACCTTTGCTCCCTTTTTGAAAGAAAGGGCTTATGATACTAATTTCAAAAGAGCGTGAATCCGAAATGCTCCCTAGGGAAAGGTGCTTAGCCCTGGATATAGGCAGGATTTAAGCACATTCCTACTTCGGCTACCGAGTAGAAAATGTGCAGATTCATCATCTCCTTCAAACTGCTGCGGCTCGTATAATTTTAATGAAACACCAGCAAATGCTAAAGCGTTTGGCCCCTTGCACCTTCATGGAAACACGATCCAACTGGCCTCAGCCAGACCAACCTTCCCTTGGGCACAACCAGCTTGGAAAAAGTAAGGAAATGCCATAACCTGGATCTGCCCCTTCTGGATCTGAGAGTCTCTGCTGGAAAAGACCAGTTATCTTCTCATCATACATCTCTTGAAATATTTGTTTAAACCATCTGCTTTGATGGCAACTGAAGCAATAGTTCAGAAGCTACATTTGGCCCACTCAAGAAAGAAAAAGAAACTGAGGAGAGCCTGCCTTCTTCCTAAGAAGGCCACAACTTCTCTTTGTGGTTTTACCCTGCTTCCAGTCACTATTGGTAGGATAACGATGGTCAGAAACAAAGTGTTTTCACTCAACACATGACATACCAAAACTGAGCAGGCATCACCAAAGGGCGCGACCATGCCCCCGATTATTTCTGTTACACTGCTCAGGCTTGTACTTCGTTCAGAAATCAGGAGCTGAGAACATGCTTCAGCGTATCATGTTTTATGGGAACTGTAAATTGTAGCTGTGCTTAAACACTACCCACTGACAGAGCTACTCTATTAAAAGAAAATAAACCATAAAATAATCCAAAGCAAAATATAAAGCCAATTTAAAGCAAGAAATATGTGTACTGATATAGACCTGACACTCTTTCTTCATCTTCTGAGATAGAAGTGTTTCTTCCAATACCTCTCCACGATGTGGCCAAGCTCAGAGCCTCGTAAAATTTCTAGGTCATCTTTTACAGATCTGGACTGCTTTAAAAAAAAAAAAAAAAATAAAACAAAACAAACCCAACCCACCAACTTTTATTAAACTTTGAAAAGCTGACTCAGAAGCTGCGCAATAGCTCTGATTCAGCTTTCTTAGCCGAGTCAAAGCATCTGGCCACGTGATTCAGAAAACGCCGCTCTGAAGTCGGGCAAGAGCTGCTTTCCAAAGGAGGAAATGCCTGTTTTCCCTCTGTGCAAAATTTCCTCAGTAGCGCTAACAGTTATTTATTTAAACATGATACAAGTAAATACGATATTCACAACTCTCTTCTTGTTCATCCAACCTTTCAAGCCACAGTTAAATACAAACATTTACCATTTGGCCTGATGCCAACAGAGACAAATTCTTCTTCTTAGTCAGTGTAAAACCTCATTCAACATCCACCTCTTCCTCTGAAAACTTTGGCACGCCACCGATGATCTTCAGGGCACAACGTAAATGCTACCAAACTCATGAATTGAAGGATTGGGGAAGGAAAAATAAAAATACACTGGTTTTTTTAATTAAAAAAAATAATAAAGAAAGCCACACCGAAAACATCCTGCCAACAAACTAAGAGGCTATTAGATAACTGACTAATCCTGACGAAAACAATTCCAAAAGAATAAATGGCTGCTTCCTTACAAAATACATGAAACACAAAATGCCACCCTAAAATTACCTGACAGCCACTTTAAATCACAGAATGCAGACACCGCATGGGATCTCCGAGGCATCGCACAGGCAGCTGAAGTCTATGGTGTTAACGATTTTTAGATTAGAAGAAAAATCTAACCATCATCTAACCTGTCCTGCAGCAGTTTCATACACTGAGTTTCATGAGATACCTGTTAAAACACCTTGACTTTCTTGCCAAGTGGGAACCTACCAAGTCACTGGGAACAGGTATCATGACCCAGCATACCACTTCTAACTTCTGATAATTCCACTGTCTCCATTAAAGCACCTTTTGACATACCTGCAAGGCATGCTTTAATTTGCTAGGTGCATCCTTGCACCTGTAATTTCAGTTTTCTACACTTGAATACTTAAATTTCCAATATCATGTAGTTCCAACTTGAGTTTGACAAGCTTTAACAAATTAGTGACAGATCACCTTAAAATCTACAATAATTGATCTTCAAGCTTCATAAATATTCAGTAGGATCCAGATACGAAATGCAGAAATCTGTTACATAATTCCTGTGAAGACATCTGAAAAAAGGCAATATCAGAATGCCACCTGTATAATCTAGATTAATCAGGAGGCAGAGCTCTTACTTAGGAAAAAGTGATTTAAAAGGACCATGCAGCACTTTTTTTTTTTTTTTTTAAATGACCAAGATGAGTTTCTGTCTCCCTTCATGAGAAAAGCAGTAGTAATTGAATGGCTTTCTAAGGAACAAAGCATTTCCAGGACTTGTATTTTGCAAAGTGCTTCTGTCAAAAATTCTGGAATTTTACATGCTTCTTTCAGTTACAAAGTGAAAAATAATAAATAAAAACAATCCTGCAGCCCCAACTTGTGGTTACATTACCATCTGATAGGAGCCTGATTTTTAAAGTACGGTATTAACAGTACATTTAATCAATCTTGGTAACACAGGCAGTAGACAGCAAAATTGATTACTGTTCAGATAATAAAATGTTGCATTTTTAAATTATTCTTACTGTCACTACAGTCGCAACAAGTATTTTCACTCTCCCTTCTCTCATTGTGTTGTAATTCTATGAAAATGTGCTAGCGCTGCAGAAACACAAGGGTCCATGTTAGGAAAGCTTTTTACAAGGCTAAGAACCACATTGCTTAGTATCTAAAAAAAAAAAAAAAAAACCAAACCCAAAGAAACCCTACTACTCTTTTACTGGATTGAAAAATTTCAGGTTTATCTGCCAAAAGTGAATATTTTAATATCTGCAGAACTAGACAGCTAGCGTCTAAGAATTTTTACTGAATGAGATGACAAGCTCTTGAAACACCGATGCTAGTTTTCAGTAAATGGAAAGGCTAAAGAAGACCGCAAAGTAAATATAACACTAGCATAATTTAAAATGAGAAAACAGGGTGACATCAATAGGTTAGCTTGATATCAGTCTTGCACAAAATCATGATTACGCAATCAACAAGGAAATAAAGGATGGTGGTAAAAAGTAATGCTAAACATAGGCTTACAGAAAATAGGTCTCGCTAAATAAATTTGGTATGGCTTTCTGACAAGAATATAGGTTGGACTGGATAAAAATACCTTGTAGTTTCTGACCTACTATACTTAGATCTCTGTAAGATTTAGTGCCACACAACAGTCTGATTTAGAAGTTATTCAACACGAAGAAAACCTGGAATCTAAAACCACCTCATAAATTATTGGGGAGGCTTAGGAAAAATATTTTAAATCCACCTCATCAATAGTTAAAGCTGTTTTCTTAGCTTTAAAAATCATAGCTCATTATAGCCTGGAATACTATAAAAAGCTTCTGCCCCTTTAACTTTTTCTGCAGTTGGAAAAAAAAAATAAATATATATACAGTTAAAGAAAAGGGGAGGAGGTATAAAGTCACATTAAACTTTGATTCCCATAGATTTTTTTTTCAGGAAAGAAAACTTCAACATTAACAGATTTCCTCAATAAAAAAAAAAACACAACTGGTGTACTTAAAAGCCATTTTTTCAGCCAAAAATAGGATACTAAGGAAAAATCTGAGCCAGCTCCACACACATGTAACATCTTGTAGTACTAAACTTACCTAGCTTATACTTCTTGCGTCCAGGGTCACCTGGAAACATTACAGAGGATCATTTAACACTTTTGACAAGGACAGGTGTGCAACAAATTATTATGTATAAACTGCTTCAGGGTCTTACCATGTGGGACACATAAAGGTATTCAAGGAAAGAGGGAAAACGACATCACGTTTAGCCTGGCTGAAAGCGAGCACACAGAGGTACGTATGTATTCCAAGAGAGCCGGCACGGACTAAGGTGCTATGCCATGCGCAAGACATTTTTTTCCTATTGCATGAATCTCCGATACTGATGCCTTAAGGAAGGTCCAATGTTACTCAGCATTTCTGCCAGTCAACAGAAGGATTATATAAAAGACTGTAGCTGATAGAATCTGCATGGAATACACGAACTGGTGAAGGGCAAATAAGTAAGAGTAGGTCAACCCTGCTCCAGAGATCTACATCATATATGACACTGAGTCAATAGAAGAAACATGCTTGTATACAGCCCAGTGCAACACACGCTCCATACACGTGAAACAAAGGCTGGTTTGTACTTACAAGATGAGGAACTCTACTTGGAAATGGAGCAAATCAGAAGACAACTCCGAAGCACAGTGAATACTCAAGTGCGTACAGAAGCCCAGCAAGCTGGAACTGGCTTCCTGGGCAAAAACATCTCATGGATGTTTAAAATGGCAAAAGAAAACAGGCTATTACATCAATACACAGCTTTAGTGAGATCCTTGATGATGTATTTACCACGTTCTACCTCCCATTCTAAAAGAGAAAAGATAATGAACATGGATGATGCCCGAAAGCCCTGTCTAAAAAAGAAAAATAATGGCTTTGTTCCCTAAATTGTTCTTATGAGCCTAAGACCAGGAACAGAGAATTTGTAAGAATCCTATAATTAGTAACACATATGACTACAAGTACGGCACAAAAGTCATTAAATATTATTAACTAATTATACAGACTGCTGTATTCTAAATTAGTTACTCAAGGACTATCTGTTTGTCACTGCAGAGAGGTTAATAAGACTATCTGACCAACACTGGAATGATGAACAAAAAGTGAGAAAAGATTATATTGGATTAAATGACAGAAAGTCAAATACAAAGATAAGTCAAATACAAATACAAAAGTATTCTAACGTGATTAAATAAATAATTGTGGATTTTCACCTACAATAGCCTTCAGTTGAGATCAACTTCTCTCTGTGGTAGAAACAGAAAGGGCTCAGAAAACAGAAAGAGCTCAGAGAAGGGCAAGAAAAATATTAGGTCCTGGTAAGACTGGATGCTTCAAGATGCTTAAGACTTCCAAGTGATAATCAGGGCTAAAGATGGAAAGGCAGCAAGAAGCGGCACCGTATAAAATCTGTGTGGAGAAGTTCAGCTAGGTCTTCTCACCCACTAGGGCTGTATCACAGTGACCAAAGCCTTAGGAAAAACAAAGGTTTTTGTCAATCCAACTATATTAAATGGCAGCAAATTCAGAGTTCATAAAAGTGAGGGTTTTTAATAGCACATACATAGCTCATGAATTCATGGCCCATTCTTTAGCCCAAACATTGTGTAACCGAACAGAGAGTTTGGTTTTCACATAAAATTATATCACTCACAAATCACATAATACAACATAAAAATTTCAAGAACAGAAACTACTTATCCAGGGTTTCTATGTTGGAAACTCTTTATTCTCAAAAGGTCAGGCGGGGTTTTAATGACCGCTCCCTGTAAAGCTTTCCCAATGGCACCTTCCAAAGAATCTGACCAGTTCCCTATTGAAGACAAAGTACTGGCTTGAAACAATCTACAAATCCGTAAATAGCTGTTAAATGCCACTACCCAGAACAAAAACAGCACCTCCTAACCACTGACAGCTCTAAAACCAGGAAAGCACCGATAATAGCACACATTCACTTTGTTCTTTTCTTACCCTGATTTCCTCTACCACCCTAAAATTATCAACGCAAAGTGCTGAGCAGAACAAGTGTCCAGACCAAAACAAAGGGGGAATATGAGGGTGTTGGGCCCTGGACATACAGCTCATGCACCATGACATGTACTACAGTAACACTGCCAGTTTTAGCACTGCCCAAGTGTCAAAGTCGGTGGACCAAAAGCCTAAACCTCAACACTTGGTATCGGTAACACCTTAATATCTCTTTTCTCCAGACACCTCTAGCCTTTTTTTCCAGTGCCAGCTTAGTTTTTCAGGGTAGGAAGCAACAACTCTTGTACCTATCCACTTGTGAGAGCCAAACTCCCCAGGAAAAGCATCAGAATAATGATTTTTCCACCCCCTGGGCCCTGCTGCTTGTCTTCCCGGCCTCGAGTGGGGGTGAGCCCAAGGGAGGCCCGGGAAGGCCATCCTCCTGCTTCCCTCCCACCTGCGCCACGGGCACGTCCTCTGCACCCTCGCCAGGGAGCGGGCACCACAGGGCTGGTGCTCCCGCTCCCTCCCGCCACAGGGACCGGCCGCTGCCGTGGCAGGTTCCACCGCCCTCGCGGCGCCATCGCCTCGGTGCTGGGCACCGCGGCCAGACTGTCCACCCCGTTCCCTTCCGCCGCCGCCACCCTCGTGAGGCCGAGGCCATGCGGGAGCCCTGCGAGGGGAGCACGAGGCCACCAAGGGCGATGGTGGGGGGCGGCGGGGCCGGGGGCGCGGTGGCGGGGGCGGGGAGGTGGAGCCTGGCTGCGGGCGCGGGGACCGCCGCTTCCCTCCCCCAGCCGCCGCCGCCTCCCCCTCCATGGCCGCCGCTCTCGCCGGCTGCATTGTGGGAAGCTGACCTCACTCGCTGCTGCCGCCGCCCCGCCGGCTCCGGCACTCGCCGCCATGGGGGCCGTGACCGACGGTGAGACCTCCCTCCCTCCTTCCTTCCTCCCTCCCCCCCGCGCCCCGCCCCGCCCGGCCCCGCTCCGCTCGGCTCCCCTCAGCGCTGGGCCCGCCTCGCCTCCCGCCCGCCGCGGCGCTGCCCGCCGCCCGGCCCCGGCCGCCCTCCGGGGAAGCGCTCCCCGCGCCCCGGCCTCAGGCCTCGCCCCGCGGCCCCCCCCCGAGCCCGACCCCGGCCTCTCACCCCGCAGACGGGCCTCCACCGGCCCGGCGCCCCGCTGCCGGGCCTCATGCGGGGCCCCGGGCCTTGGGCGCCCCCCGCCCCCAGGCCTCTCCCCCGGGCCCCAGGGTCCCTCAGCCCCGCGCTCCGGCCCGGGGCCCTGTTTAACAGGATCCTCCCGGTTTCGCCCCGGGAATCGTTCCCTGAAGGCCTTGGGGTGAAACCCGCGCTCAGCTCTGGGATGCCGCTGCCATTAACCAGGAGCTTTTCCTCAGATGAAGTTATCCGCAAGCGACTTCTGATCGATGGCGATGGTGCCGGTGACGACAGGCGGATCAATTTGTTGGTGAAGAGTTTCATTAAGTGGTGTAATTCCGGATCTCAAGAGGAAGGGTATTTGTTTTCTAGTTTGGGTTTGGTTTGGTTTTTTTTTTTCAGTCTTGGAACTGATTAGCTCGCATTTCAGTGCAAAACCGGGCTTGAGCCGTTTTGAAAAGATCCGTGTTAAAATGTATACATCAGCTTTTCAGTATGGCCCTGTGGTGTTTCCAGTACAAACGGTGTGGTAGGAGATGAGGACTAGAGACGGGTCAGAAATTACTGAAGGCTGCAGGCTGTATCACGAAATCTGCCAGCGCCGCCTGAACGCCCTCAGGATTGTTGTGCCGCTGTGTGATCCGACCAGGAGTCCCGCTATTATTACAGGATCATGACTCGAATATTTTAGTTGGCAGTTCTGCCTGTGTTTGTACTGCTGGTATTGCTGCTGCTGCAGTTCTTTTTTTAAAAAAAACCAACTGGCTAAAGTAGTAAGGGCTGAGCGAAAATGTGATGTTCTGCTGTGGGGTCCCTACTAGTACTGGATGTAAATTCCTGGAGGACGCAATATAACAATTGTGTGTACAGAGAAGCACTGCAGTATTAAGCCACTAATCTTGGTGGTCACAGAGCTGGCCTTAGCTGGGAAATTTATATGCCCTGGGTCAACCTGCCTGTTGCTTTAATACTCGCTTTGCACCTTTAAGGACATGGTGGTAGAATTAATGGGTGCAGCGTTTCTAACTGCACTCTCAAAAACATTATACATTGAATCTTTGAAATATTTTATTTCTTTAATAATGGTTATTTACCTCTTCCTTATGCTACCTGAGGCTTTGTTTTGTAAAGCAAGGGGGTCTTTTTATGCTGCTTGGGAATAAAGCTCTTGTCTGTTTTCAGTTACAGCCAATACCAACGAATGTTGAGTACTTTATCTCAGTGTGAATTTTCAATGGGAAAAACTCTTCTGGTGTATGATATGAACCTGAGAGAAATGGAGAATTATGAAAAGATCTATAAGGATATAGGTAAAGATGAGAAAATATTACTTTTTCTATTTGACAGTTTCTCTTTTATGAACAAGCTTGAGCCCATTCTAGTGAACATAATATATACATATGATGAGTGGTTTGGTGCCTTTTTTCTTAACAGATAGCACTCATACGTATGCTGTAAGCATCTTATCAGTATATAAAATACATACAACTAAAAGCTTTTTTAAGTGTATGTACTTTTGAAGCTGATGGAGCTAGCAGGCCACCATATTTTTATAATTTAGCAGAATGGCTTGTTTACGTGTATTGTTTGATTTCAGTATAACTCCATATATCTTTTTTTTTTAAAGAAAATAGTATAAGTGCAGCACATGAGAAGATTTCTGAATGCAAAAAACAAATCCTGCAAGCAAAAAGGATTCGAAAAAATCGGCAAGGTAAGGAGCAATATCTGTATTTAGACTGGTCGGTTTCATTGTTACCTTCTAAAATACATTGTATTGGAAATTAGATTCCAAATTTTTGAAAGCGCAAGGGAATATGCTGGCATCGTGAATACTGTATTTAGTCCGGTGGGTTCCATACCCACTACTGAGTTTTTTGCTGGATGAGGCAGTAGTTCTCAGTGACATACAACGTCAGAAGAACCTAAAACAGTAATTCAGAGAGATGTTTTCAGGCCAGAGAAAAACCCCAAAAGCGTTCTATCACAATTGAGGTGACTTGAGAAGAACTAAAGCACATTATTAACAGCGAGACAAGAGTTGAATAGACTTCCACCCAGCACTGAAGAGCATGCAAGTGTATTCCTTCAGCTCGTAAGGGAAGGCAATGTGTTGGCATACACAGAGACAGAGGCGCCAGTTACACACCCAATAACTCTGTATGTCCTTACTGAATACCTGTTATGAGAGGTGTATTTTTTCCCTACTCTTAAAAATACATGCTGATCATTTCAATTGAAACTTAAAGCGTTTCCCTGCAATGCTATCAAAAGATCAGCATTTGAGGAGAAGCAAAAATTTGCTTTTTTCTGGATAAATGAAATGCAAAAAGAAAATGTTTAAAAGTATAACAGATGAAAGGTTTTAAATACAACTGTTGGATCAGTTTTGTGGGTAACTGTAGACTAAACCAGAAATTAAGAGAACCTTAACCAGTAGGGATGTAGAGTTCTTACGTCTTCACAAACATAGGTTGGAAGTGTTTACTTTTTGATATGTTCTGTCCAGCCTGCAGCACAGATTTTTCCATGCGAATGAGGTAGTTGACAAATGTACAATCTCCCTATCAGGAAATGGCAATGTTAGTTGCCTATATAACCATAATATTCTTAATGTGTAATACAGTTTAAAAAAAATCCTGTTGTTTCTCATGCATAATTTTGTATTTTTTTCTAAAAATCTTAAGTATTTATGTGTAACATCAGCACCATTTTCTGTACATATACATTTAACTGTATCTAAAACCAATGCTTACGCATCCTACGCAAATGACCCAAGTGTGCAGCAATGCAGAGCTATCTAAAGGTCATGTTTTCTGGCCTCATCCTTTATGAATCACTAGCACTGGGTAAGTTTGAGGGAGTGGATAATGGCCCACAGTCATATCTGAAGTTTATTTAAAATCTCTTTTGATGTAATCATCTACTTTGAAATGTTAGCACATTATATACATCCTTATAAATGGATATTTGCAGGTACTTTTTTATGTATGTAAGGTGTTATGTACAAATTTGAAAAATGTTAAAACAGTTTTTCAGGGAGGAGAAAGAATCTGTACCATTCTATGTTACCTGATTTTTGGTTCTTGAATCTATACCTTCAGAATTCTTTAGACTATTTAAATTTCTTTCAGAATATGATGCATTGGCCAAAGTCATCCAACACCATCCAGACAGACATGAAACACTGAAGTAAGTATGAGACTACATTAAATTATAATAAGCCAGCAAGCTAGAAGTCACCAGATTTGACATTTCCGTGGTTTCAGTTTGACCTTTCCTCACTTTCATATAATTTCTTTTGACACGAGAAAAACTTGGGTTTTAAAATTGTGCCCCTATCAGCTTGCTTTAATTAATCTCTATCTGTATGGGTTTAGAAGCATTGCCAGTCATTTTGTATTTGAAGTTTTTTCATTGTTAAGGTGAATAAGTGAACTCAGACTTAAATGCACATCTAATATCAGTATACCGGGGATGAATGGCTCAGGGAAGAGAGACAGTAGGGAAGTGCTGTAAAGTGCGCCAGCAAGGGATTCAGTAGTCACACAAACTACATAATACACAAGCAAGTAAGGTGGAATGAGAGAAAGCAGGAGAAAGCTCTTGGCTTTTTTTATATTTTCTTTGTAGTAGTTGTTCCTGCATGCCTGGTTTTAACTATGTTGTATACCACAATATAATATATATTACATATATTTTATATATATATAATATACCCCTGCAGGTTAAACCTGTTTTCCAACTCGTCTTACATGTAACTTACAGTATTGCTTGTGTCATTGTTGGACTTGGATCAGTATCTGTGCTTTTGGGTCATTTTGTACAGTTGTGGGGACATAATCTTTTTAACTTTATCAAGCCACAGAAACATACCAGGACTCATTGCATCTATGAGTTTGTTCTTCTTAACTCAATTAAAGATGTAGTGTGGGGTTACTGTTCTCATTTAAGCACAGCTTGCACCTATCTTATTGCCCACCTTCAGTGAAATTGCAGGAGGCGGCTATCTTTTTACATTCCGTGGTCCTTTATAGCAAAAGGAAGATTTTTTTAAAATTACATTATTACCCCAATAGTAGGATTTTTATAGCCATAGGCCACTGAGAATATTTCACACATTTCTTTCTTGTATGTTGTTTTTCTGTGCCTTGATTTCATTACCACAACTTTGATTATTACAGGCAATTCTCATGAGGCTTGACTACTTCTTACTTCATTAGTCAGCATGTGCCATGTATCAAGTGAGGCTTCATAATAAAGAATTATCAAAAGTGAAGATTTTCAGATAAGTGAATTGATTAAGAATGGAAACAGCTAAATGAGAATACTTTTTTCTTAGAGGATGCCAGGTTGTTTAGGTTTGGAGGGGTTGTTCTCATTTTGATTAACACATCTAAGCATAAGTTTCTTGAGGAAAGGTAAAAATGACGGTAAGTTACAGCGAGTAAATTTGGCATTTTGTC
Source organism: Gorsachius magnificus (assembly GCA_034008185.1). Classification (NCBI taxonomy): domain Eukaryota; kingdom Metazoa; phylum Chordata; class Aves; order Pelecaniformes; family Ardeidae; genus Gorsachius; species Gorsachius magnificus. Next base: position 8,458,650 of record CM067090.1, read on the forward strand.
TTTTCTTAACCTTAATTTTATCATTTCTTTAGAAGACTATATTACAGTTATAAATACCAGTGTATTCCACTGGAAGAATGGCTACTGCATATGCCCTTTTGTCCTTAGTCCTTTGTATCTGTAGTCAAAGACGCAGACTTGAACTACAGCAGAGTGTGATTTCCCCCATTTTACAGATGAGGAAATAGGACGTAGTAACAGAATGGAACATTTTTAAAGGAAGCTTGGGTCATAGGTATTTTACCTTTAACTGACCTCTCCAAGTGAATAGACTTTAAATACAGGAACTAGATGAAGTTTTCACCCAGTGTTTTAATTATAAGGCTTCCTTTCTCTCCACTTTGAGGAAAGTACACAGAAGATCATAATATGAATCAAGAAGGACCACCCTTAAATCAGAATGGAGGAAGCCTCGCTAACAATGTCACGCTTTTCATGGAACTCTTAATCACTAAAAACACTTGAGAAAACCACCTGTGAGGAGAAATGTCATGGTTTATTGCGAGAGTTACATTTATAGCTTTTGCAGGTCATATCGCACAATCAGACAAAGTTCAGAAAAATACTTCCCTTATACTTTTAAGGGACTGTTTCTTGGAACAACTAGTCATACAGCACAAAAGAAGAGAAGGTGTTACTGGCTTAGTCAGAAGTAATTCACAGGAGCCAATTCAGGAAGTGACAGGAGCTGAACTACTAAATGGCAGTGCCCACAGTGTAATTAGATGCAATATCAGAAGAGCTGTTAAGAGGACCAAGAAATGACACAGAGTCTTAGAAAAGGAGATACAAAAATGAGAAGGCTAGGCAAAGATTCTCTGGAGAGGAAAGTAAAAGTAGTAAAATTCCAGATGCAGCTTGGATGTTACTAGAAAAAAAATTGCATGTCTTCTCACCGTCTGCTTATACCTGACAGCACGTTATAAACAGCAAGATTTGGCCAAAGAGAAGGCTTTCAGAAACTAGAAACCAAATACTTCAAGAAATCATTGTATGAGCCTATAAGCTCTTAGCCTGTTTCCATTATAGGAAGGGATAATGTCACACCCAACCCTCTTTCAGGCATTCCCCTCAAGGTACCAAGCATACTGGCTTAAAAAAAGACAACACCCTCAGCACAAAACCAGACCTTTTTCCCAGCCATCATGAATTACTTGGGACTGGAGGCCTTTTTGTGGTGCCCTGCCCAGACTAGCTGCAGCAGATGTCAGTGCTTCGGAAAAAACCCTTTTATTAGTTCGCTCATCCCTATATGGCTCTGCCTGCTAATTAAAGGATGGTCAGCCTTAATCCACTTCACCTTTAAAGAAACAGATTGTTCTCATTACATAGAGAATGAATTATGGTAGGCATTAGAGGAAAAGTAGAAGAGCTAAACTGGAGGTTTGAGCGTAAGAGTTGATGTTCCATCCTCATTTGAAAGCTAGCGTACGTTATGGTACCTGTTACTCTTTGTCCTACCTCAAAAAGGATTGTGGTCGTCCACGGTGAGACCAAGCGAGAACAGAAAACAATCAAATGCTTGCAGAAGGATCCCAAAGACATGTTGAAAGATGATGTATTTCAAAAGGATATGAATAATAATGAAGATTATAGGTGTTACATGTTTCCTTTGTATCTTAATGCCAGAGGCAATAATTTAAAATAAAAACTGGCATTTGAGAAGAAAATGAGTATTTATATGGATCACAATGTTAAATTCTGCGTGCTGAGGCATAAGGTGTATTAGGTAATTTCATCAAAAACGTGGATTATTCTACATACACTTACTGTAAAGTCTACATGTTATCCACTACTCTGTCTGGTCAGGCTATTATGAGAGATAAGGTACTTGGCTAAGTGTTTCCTCAACTGTTATGTCTGGGAATTGTGTTTGTATGTTGGGTGTGTAGGCTTATCAAATATGTTCTCCCTGCTGACTGTTTTTATTTAATCTACTCATGTCAACATAAAGAAATCTGTGAAGTAGCAAAGCCTATCAAAATGGCCTAGGTATTTATTGTAACCCACTTCTTTAACTTTCATTGTATGGTCAAGTAAATAACATATTCATGGCAGGACTGAATTGTTACAGTCCAAATGCCTACTGTACAACTTGTATTCCAGCTTGGAGGCCTTGTTTTCTGTAAAAGTCCTGAAACTACAAGTTTATGACATAATAGTTAAACATTTATGTGAAATGGCCTTACCTCTAACTTAATTTCATTTGTTTACCTATGCTGTTTATTTAATGGTTCTTTTTCCTCCACTTAGATCAAATCTATTTTTCAATAATTTTACAGAACTTTTTAAAAATGCTTTGACAATTTCTTTTCAGGCAGCTAGAAGCTTTGGGAAAAGAGCTTCAACATCTTTCTCACATTAAAGAAAATGTTGAAGATAAGGTAGGTTTTTCATAGAGATTGCAATATAATTGTTAGGAACATAATTAATGGAGAACCTGCTATGGATTGTCTGGCTGTATGTGCTCTCCGTTCCCTAAAATATGTATTTATTGTTCCAGTTGGAGTTGAGAAGAAAGCAGTTTCATGTTCTGCTGAGCACCATCCACGAGCTTCAGCAAACCCTGGAAAGTAAGTAGTGTTCTTAGGTCATATATATAACTGGGTTGGGTTTCAGCAGATCAAAAGGAATCACAGCTTCCAGCAGTGGGCTAGCGATGTGCAATTGAGGTTGGTGACCTCTTGCATCGGCAACGTTTTTTTTCCCAGTAGTAGTCCAGAGCCTGAGACTGCTCAGAGTTTTTTTCTTCTACAAGCTAGCCACTGTGTCATTTCCTGACTAGCTGCAGATTAATCTGTAGGCAACAGGCTGCTTTAAAATGTGGGGATGGAGAATAGCAATTTGAGGGATTTTTTTTAAACAGAAAAAGTATTTCTTACAGAAAAGTATTCTTATGCATAGTTTCCAAACTTATCTGTGTAATTCCTGTTTCAGTAATTTTGAACATGTCACTGCCACCATAGTATCGTTTGAGGCTTTACTAAAAAGAAATTGGTATACAGGAAAGCTAAATGACTTACCTACTCAGACAGTGAGCCTGTAATAGAGCGGGGACTAAAACTGTCACACACAAGAGCTAAATTCAGGAATTTAGTCATACTCATCTTTCATCACACAAATACTTAGTATTTTCAAATCAGTGCTTACTTTTCATGCTCTAATATGGATAATATTGTTTTAAATATTATTTGTTGGATTTTTGCTGTGTCTTTCCAACATGGAGTAATTGGTATAGCCTTTAAGCATGACCTGTTTAACATACATAGATGGCTATAAGAGCAGACTTTCATTCTCTAAGGCTGTCTAGATCTTCTTAAGCACAATCAACTGTTAATCCTAAGTGCACTTTAGCAGAAGGTTATTGTTATGTGTTACTAACACTTGCTTAAGTATCAGCCTCTAAAATACATTTACACATCAATGTATAGATTACCTTTCAGCTTCTAGAATTTTGTGAAGGAAGTAGCATTTTGGTGGAAGCCACAGCTTCAGTTCATTAACAGGCAAAGAGAAGGCATGCAATTTGAAGCAATCCGGTACTGCTTGCTTGAATGGCTACTATAGGATTTACCCCATGTTTCCTGTAATAGTTGTTACAGATAACAGCCTTAAAAATTTTGAAGGATTTTTTGTTTGTTTGTTTGAACACAGAATTTTGCATAATGAGATACTCAACTACACATTTAAGGCAATCAACGTAAAATATTTGTGGGGCACAGCTCTGCAATATAGTCTGTAAATATAACCAAGCATGTTTGACTAACAGTAGTACTGAATTTTAGATGATGAAAAACTTTCAGAAGCTGAAGAATCTCAAGAAACTCAGATGGAAACGGAGACCAAACAGTAGATGTAGTATGAAGACTGACTGTACTATTGAAGAATATCCAAGTGTCTTCGCTTCGTGTTGAAACCAATAGTAAGAGAGTCAGAACCAAAAAATAATTTTCTACTGCTTAGGTGAATTTTTATACAAAAATAGTTGTTTTGCTTATGCTTCAGGGGAAAACAGCTACAGATCTGTGCAGACTTTGTGTTAATCTGCAAACTTTGTAACTTGTGGCAAATATATTTTGTTTTACAAAGGCTGAATCTTCTGCACAGTACTTGTGAACTAAGGTGTTTGCAAAAAGTTGTCAATAAAGGGTGTTTACAAAGAGTTTCCTATTTTTAGGGGGCATTGAGCAAGGAGTAAGGGCTCCTTTTCTTACTTGACATTGGACCGAGGGCAATGCATCTTTGCCATGAGTCCCAACTTCCATACCCCTGTCCAGATGGGTCCTAAAACTGAACTAAGCAGGGTCTTAATTTTTCAAAGTAGCTGCCATTTTAGAACTTACCTGTGAATAGACTAGAATTTGCTAGTTTCATATAAAAAAAATTAGTTATTCTATAGTATTAAAGCTTGTCAAGGTGTGTCAAACAAGAAAAATCATACTATACTGGCTTTATTTTTTCCTTAAGGTGATGCAAAGAACTGCAGTGATCTGAGCCTTGCTATGCTGTGTTCTGTGCAACCACATCAAAAGTCACACATTTAAAACTGCAGTTTAAAAGCTTTGTTCTTGTAGAAACAGAAATCTAATCCTGATACCATTTATAATCTGCTTTGGATTTTATCTGTCAATTGACCACTATGAAATACATCATAACTCCTGAAATAGATGGTGGAACCCTTCCTTTATCATGATGACAAATGAAAGCAGTAGAGCAGCAATCATAATGTTAAAGACTCTCAGATATTTTTAATATTAGTAAGGAGGGTGGAATCTGTCCACCCAGATCATCCTGCGGTCCAAGAAGTCTGTTGGGAGGTAGGAAATACAGGTTTCAACCTTTACAACAAGAGAATTGAATGCTCTAAGCTTTTGTAAGGCAGGGAGGAAGGAACAAGGGGCAGTAATAGGTCATGTTAGCCATGTTCTAAAACACCTGTTAAATCCAGCCTTCCAGTGGTTTGGGTAAAGGAAAACATTTTGGATCTTGCTCAGACTGAGTCATAAGCACACGCAGTTGAAAGAAAATGATGATGTTATACAGAATAGAGCTGCTTCCTCAAACTAGGGGACAGTTGAGGGGAATTTCCAGGGCTGTGACTTTGGACTTCGATAGTCTAAATGCCATGTAATTCCTATGCTCAGTGGCTGTAGATCTCTGTGCACTGGGTTGAACAGACGTATCTGGGCTCGTTTTGCTCACATTCCAGGTTTGCTAAAGGCAAGCCAGCTGAGCGAGGAGTCATGCAACTTAGTAGCACAGTGCAGCCCTGTGCTGGTTTTGGCTGGGATAGAGTTCATTTTTTTCACAGTAGCTCATATAGGACTACGGTTTGGATTTGTGCTGGAAACAGGGCTGATGATAACTCAGGGATGTTTTAGTTATTGCTGGGCAGTGCTTATGCAGCATCAAGGTCTTTTCCACCTCTCATCCCACCCCACCAGCAAGAGGCTGGGAGGGGGCACAGCCGGGACAGGGAGCCCTGTTTTTGTGGAGATGGCTGAGCACCTGTCTGCCAGTGGGACATAGTGAGTGAATTCCTTGTTCTGCTTTGCTTGTGCGCACAGCTTTTGCTTTACCTGTTAAACTGCCTTTATTTCAAGCCATGAGTTTTCTCACTTTTACCCTTCCGATTCTCTCCCCATCCCACGGGGGGCAGTGAGGGAGCAGCTGTGCGGGGCTTAGTTGCTGGCTGGGGTTAAACCACGACAAGCCCCGGCCTAATAAGCTGTCAAAAATCTTCCTAGTTCACAGCTGGTCAACTCAGGGCACAGGGGAAGCTCAGTTTTGCCTGATAGAGCCTGCATAGACATGTGGTGTTTCTCATGCACCACCAGACTGGCAGGGGGGCGGGGGGATAAGCAAACGAGGGATTTAACATGAAAAATACACTGTCAAAAAGTATTTACTGTTCTGTGTTTTTTCCCCTCCTAACAACAGTGAATAGTAAAGTATTTTGTAAAGCAGCAATACTAAATCATTGCCAGATCAAGGAGGAGTCACTTTCATGAATGGATGAATTATGAAGATCATAAATCACAGAGATTCATGACCCTTATAAAGCATATTAACATTTTTTGTGGTTCAAAGGCCCTCCGTGAGCTACCTGGATTGTGTTTTGGTGCAGAGGTGGATGATATTTACCCGGTAAAAATAGTCTCTGTAACATCATTGCCATGAAAATCTCCATCCACTGTTATACACAGTTCTTTGGACATTACTTGAGTCACTCGAGTATCTTCTCTCAGAACTTGTGCTGCTCTATATAGAACCTGACCAGAAACATAACCAATGTGCGTGTCCCTCTGGTAAGGAATACATACGCAGAAACAGAACTGGTACAGAAGAGAAGCAATACAAATGCATGGCAAAGGAGTACATTCTAGTTTGAATTAGTGATGCAATCTTGAAAAGAAAATGCCTAGAAAATCACATTGCCCTAGCGCAATGTGGCAGCAAGAGGGTGATGTCACCACACCGCCTTGGAGAGCAACCAGAAAAAGAAGTGACATCAATGCATTGCAAATGCAGCCTCAGTGGGACATCAGAAATCTTTGCTCCTATTTTTTTTCCACAGTATTTATACCTGTAACCTCCTGAACATTAGATTTGTACAAAAAGAGAAACAAATGCAAATGAAACTCTTAAAACCAGGCAACATTTAACCTGCTCTGTTATTAAGCCCCAAGTTCCAGGTTCAAATCTGCCATGCATATGTTGAAAATAGGTACCTGCATCTCCTCTGTTCTTTTGTTGAATTTTTCTTGGTGTTGTATTTCCAAGGCACAGATGATAGTCACTGTGTCATCTCTGCCTGGAAAGCTCTCCAGCTATGATTGCTGCTGCTTACTCGCATTGACTCTAAATGCACACGTATAAAAATCTGTACATGTATAAATTCAGGATCTCAACAACCGCACTATTTAAATAAGAAATGTTTCCTGTTCTTAGTATTTGCCTCATCCCTATCCTGAGCTGAAAGATTATCACATGCCTAAATGTTCCATCTTAATGCCATTGCCATGTGGATGCAAAAATACAAGCAGAAAGAGAGATGCTGAAGTGTTAAGCTGACATTTTCTATGCCAGGACCTGTTTTTCTGTCCTCTCCAAACCAGAGAGCAGTAGAGTGGAACATTGGACAGAACTGGTAACTTGGGCAGAATTTTTTAAGAGAGATTTAGCAAGCTCCATGGAGGGATGGAGGAAGGAGGAAAAAGAAGGTCATGGTGACACACTGCCAAGTGATGGATATCATGAAACCATGGTAATTTGAAGACAGCTGCTGCCAGCAAAGAAAATTGCAAAAAATGTATCCCAAAGATTTATGAGATCTATATTATTAGTTATTTTAGATACTTGTCATGTAAATTTTCCAGCTGTCACAGCTGACATGTACCATCCTTTCCTCCACTTCTTTACTGATGTCTCAGAAAGTTCTCCTTTTTTTGTGAGTTTAAAGAAAAAAAAATAATTCAGAAACACAGGCAAGGACTGTTCGTTTCACTCTGGGAACCTGTGTGATTTTTATTTCCTAGAATACATGCATTAGGGAAGTACTATACTAGTGTACGAACCACTTAAAAGATATCTACATAACAGACTCCGGGGGAAAGCAAGCTAGCAACAGCGAAGCGCTCTACCTTTCGTGCTTCATCCTGATTGTCAAACGCATTCTCGGGTTACCTCAGCCTTCGTTTCCCAAGTCCATTTTAATAAACGTAGTTACCTGTGTTGCAGGAGTCCCTAGAAGCGCCTCTCGTAGCCCAGGGCCCGCGTGTTGCTAGGCACTGTGCAGAGGCAGAACAAAAAGGCTGTTCTTGCCCTGACGGTACCGGGCAGCACCACGACAGCGGGGAGGCAAAGCCGGGCACAGCGCCCGGCCTGCAGCCCCCCCAGCGTGCTCCCCGGCCCGGCGGGGTTCACCTGCCTGCCAGCAGCGGGCAAGAGGCCAGCATGAGGCTGCATTGCTCGGTTACGTGCCGAAGGCGCTCGGGGAACGGGACGCCAGGGCTTGGGGAGCCAGCGTGTCCCAGCCAAAGGGCAGGTTTAGGTTGGACATTAGGAAAAACTTCTTCACCGAGAGGGTCGTCAGGCTCTGGAATGGGCTGCCCAGGGAGGTGGTCGAGTCCCCATCCCTGGAGGTATTTAAAAGAAGGATAGATGAGGTGCTTAGGGACATGGTTTAGCGGTGGGATGGCAGGGTTAGGTTAACGGTTGGACTCGATGACCTTAAAGGTCTTTTCCAACCGAGGTGATTCTATGACTCCGCATCCTCCCGTTAAGCAGCTTCCCAAGTATTCAAGAGTAACCCCAAAGCCGCGGTCCGTGCCCAGGTTAGCAGCGCCCGGAGGGGCAGGACGCGGGGTGCAGAACGAAGCGACGGAGGCCTCGGTCCAGAGGAGGCCGCGAGGGCTGGGCTGGCCTCGCCGCGAGCAGAGCGCCGCGCGCTGTGGCTGGCGGAACGGCCGGAGCCCCGCGCAGGAGCCCACGCGGAGCCAACTCTGACGCAAACTCGTTTTCCTCCGTCTTGTTACGTCTGTGCTTTGCGCAGCTGGCGCGCGGGGCCGCGCGTTCGGGTGACCCGCAGCACCGCAGCCGCCAGCAGCCCCCCGGGGGGGCCCCCCCCGCCGCCCCCCCAAAGCCCCCCCGGACGATTCACGGCCGCGCCCCCGCCGAGGCGGGACGAGCTCGGGGCGCGCGGCCCGCCCCCCCGTCCTCGCTTCCACCGGCGCAAACCACGGCGGAGCCGCCGCCCCCCCCCCCCCCCCCCGGGCGGCCGGCCCGGCCCCGCCGGGGGGGGGGGGGGCCGGGGGGGCCCGGGGCCCCCCCCCCGGGGTGACGCGAGCAGACGTAACCAACAGCATCATAGAGTCGGTCAGGCTGGCAGAGACCTCTGAGGTCATCGAGGCCAACCCTTAGCCCAGCGCTGCCGAGCCCGCCACGAAGCCGTGTCCCGAAGCACCCCCGCTGCGCGGCTTTTGAACCCCCCCGGGATGAGAGCTCCGCCGCCCCCCGGTCAGCCCCTTCCAGCCCTTCCGGTGACGGCATTCTTCTGGTGTGCAACCTAAACCTCCCCTGGCACAACTCCAGGACGCTTCCTCTTGTCCGATCGCTCGTGACTTGGCAGAAGAGACCCCTTCGTTCTCCTACTGATGCCCAAGAGCAGCCACCAAACCCTGCGCGCTGCCCATCCTGCGCCAAGGCAGAAGAGCAGAGCCCTGCAGCGCTCGCAGCAGGGGCCAAAGCTCTTCTGCAGCACAAGGCCAAGGTGGGAGCCGTTTCGGGATCAATACCGTGATGCTCAGAATTTGCAGATTCGCGGTGAGAAACTTGGCAAAAGTTTGCTGAAAGCGTGAGAATTCTCTCTACTGCATGAGAATTCCTAAGCCAGACAACAGCCCAGACACATGCATTTTTAAATTGCTCTCACATTAAGGCAAAATAAAACCCAAATAAACTAAACAACCTTTTTTATGCTTTGCCAGTTTGCTCGCAATGAAAAAGTCACGACCGAGAGAATTTAAAATGCTGGTTTATCTCCAAGAAGGAAAGGATCGTGCTCTTCTCAACAAAAAACTGTTTCATCATAAGTACGCCCTGGAAATAACAGCGTGTACTGCATGTAACAAACAGGCCCCACTAGTAGCCCTTTTGGAATAAAAAACAACATATAATTTAAGAGATGGCAGGGCACATTGACTGCAGCCACCTTTCCGATGACGTGTCATTCATCTTTACGTTGAACTTGCTGCACCAAAATCCCCATGGGCTCCTATTCCAAACAAAATGTTTTCCCTAAAGCTTTGCATTGTTGCTGAAAAAACTCCCAAACAACATTAAGCTTCAAAGCTGAAACCCAAAGCCTCTGGTTCCTTACCAAGAACAAGAGACAAGGTTAGACACAACATGGAAACAACCACCAGTGCAGCTTCTCCCAGTTACATTCAGGAAACCTTTACAATACGCGGGTGGAGAAGTTTTAACTCATTTGACAGGAAACCTGGAAAAACAAATAATGTTTTGATTTCTTTCTTTTTCTTAGTGCCTATTAGCATCATTGTCTTCTGACTCATTCTGCATGAACTCACAGAAAGCTTTCAGATCAATTCTGCTTTGCTCTGTTCTTGTGAATGCTGGAGATGGAAAGGGCCACAGAGCACTGGGGCCACCACCCCTGCCATCCATGCCGTTAGCATCCCCAGTGCCCAGCAGGGTGCAAAAATGCAGCAGGAACATCTCCCATGGCAGGAGCACCCACTACCTGACCACGCATCAGCAAATGCCCCGGTGTAGGGAGACAGGTTACACTGGAGCTTTTCCCCAGGTTGGCTGATCCATCCCAGTTATTTTTCAAAGCTTGTAGAGCTGTGTGAGATCTCTGCCCTTCTGACGTACCAGTGTGACATTTTATTGAGGTGACTTGGGAAGTGATTGAAGGCAAACTGATGGTCCTGATAACAGAAACCTTTCCCGGGAGACCTGTGCCTCGGTCAAATAAAAAGCGAGCATCAAAACTATTTGCAGGCAGCAGCAGTGGGATTCACTGAAAGAATGAGACAACTTCTGCACCTCAGGACTCATCCTGTCAGGGGCAGGTATTCATTCAGTTTCTCATATATAAAAGCAGGTTCTTCCCAGCACTCCTTGGCACGTTGATGGAGAGAAGAAAATCCCCAGGACCAACCTTTCCCAGCCCTGCAAAAACCAACAAAGCCGAGGGAAGATTTCTTCCCACACATTGCATGGGCTCTGGCGGTGCCTGTGGGTCCCTTTGCTTGTGTGCGTGGGGCAGAGGGTGACAGCAAGGGGGGACAGGGAGCCGGGCTGGCTGCACAGGCAGCACTGTCCAGGACCTGCTTGGGCATTAAGGCCCTGCCCAAGAGCTGGGGGAGCAGAGCAGTCTATCTGGGGCGTGTTTGGGTGTGACTTTTCAGTACTCCTCATTCAGGAGGATTCTGTAAGAGACAGTAAATCCCTCTGAATAGACAGATTATATTTGTATTTAACTTGTGCTTAAGTTGTCTCCCTTTCTCCTCCTTACTGCCTAACCCATCAAACCTGCCAGCTGCTTCACTAAGTACACCAAGCAATGACAAAGGACCTCGAGTCACATGAGGAAAAACCCTCGTGTAATCTCCTTGCTCCAATACAGTAAATAGCCAGCACATTGACTGATCTAAAAAGGGGATTTGTGTTCCACTGCAGCGTCTCTCAAGATGCAAATAGAGACATTCCCTAAGCTTGATAGGACTAAACCCAGATCCCAATCCTACAAGCACATCCACTAACACTGATATGCCTGCACCATCCTGCACCAAATAAAGTAATATGCAATAAAACAAAAGGGTTCACCTGTATTTCAGGCTTCTCAGGTGATGCTGATTTGCTAAACACCATATAACAGCTGCAGCTAGCACCCAACACACACTTTTCTTTGGGGACAGGGTGGCAGCAAGTCTTAAAGAAGGAAACAACGCTGCTCCTGTGATCTGGGTAAGGGGCTGTGCTGAAAACGATGCAGGGAGGTTACAAAACCACTCAGATAAAACAAACAAACAAACAAAAAAATCAAGTGAGAAAGAACAAAAACATCATGGTATGGTTTGAGGGCAAAATCCTAAGGAAAGCAAAAGGGTTGCTTGGCAGCACACCATTTTGGCAGGGTTTCACCTGCAGGACCAGCAGAGAGGCTATGTTGTGCAAGCCCAGCCTTGGTGACGCAGCGATGGACCATGGGGATGCTGCTTGCCCAGCACGGCAGCGGGGTCTGCCCGGAGTTGCCTGCTCCCACAGGCTTGGGCTTCGCTAGCATTTTACTTGGCCCGTCAAAGCTTTTTAATCCGATGTCATGGGCTTTTCAAGTGTGCCAATTCCCGCTGTAGCCTGCTGCCAACTGATTGATGGTTTATGCCATTAACAGCGCCTGAGGATGAGAATTGCTAAAGAGCAGTGGGAATATTTACTTTCTCCTGCTAATGCAAGTAGCAGGCAGAGGACTTCAAAAACCTTGTAACCTGCGTGCAGCTAGCTGCAGACTGAGCCTGGCTGTGGGCAAGAAACTGCAGGACTCAGCTCCATAGGGAGAAACAGGTAAAATATAACAAATCCTCAGGGCGGAGTGCTCAAAGACAGGCCATAGCATTAAACCAGTGCATTGCCTGTAGGGAGTGACCATGTAAGAGATGCAAGCCAGTGGATTTATTTTCTTTAGAAGAGCTAAAATAAGAAAAAAGAAGCATAAAAGAAAGGAAAAGCAAAGACAATTAGACTTTTAGTCTCTCTATGTGCATGTACACGCACACACGTGCACACATACACACACGTGCACACGCCTGCAACTGGAAACCTCGCAGACTGCTGGGCAGATTGTACAAGAGCACTTCTGGAAACTTAAACTGATGAAGTCAACACACACATCCCAGTGGCTCCCATTTGCTTTTTTCAACTGTGGCTCAAAGCCTCACACCCACCGCTGCCACAGCCCCTCGATCGAGCCAGCCCAGAGCCTCCTCTGCTTCTTCCACTCCCACACCTCCACCAGCGATACAAACATAGAGCCACAGTGGAGGAGTAAATACTTGTTATTATTTGTCCTGACGCTTGGGGAAGTATTGGAAAGTTTGTCTACCTTGCTATTTCACACTATCCTGTTATTACCCGTTGTCAAACTTCCTCCGCTTGTTTGCTTTACAATTGCTCATCTCTTGGGGGAGCGGCGGGGGAAGAGACGGCACGCGGAGCAGAGAGCAGCAATTTCACCAAGAGATAATAGTAACTGACCAAAATGAACTGATTACATGGATACGTCAGTGCAAATGAGACAAGAAAGATTCCCGGTTGTGTTATCTGCAAATTGCTACCTGCCTGTTGCTGTGCCTGCGATTAGCCGCGTCAGCTGCAGCGGGACGGGTTCAGCACCCGGTCCTTCTCCTGCTCATTAATTTCAGCAGCAATTCCCAGCGAGCGCAACAGGAGCAGGTTGTGTGTGTTCACTAAAACACTGTAAAGCTCCTTGGACGGTGTGCTCAAGCCGGAAAGACACTGAATCTCTCCGAGCTGTTTGTTCTGGGGCTCCAGAGCAGAGCAGCTCTGAGTGTGCATGTGTGGGACCTGGCGTGCCTTGGCACACTGCAGGGATGCTGCATGTCCCTCCTGTCCCCTCCTGCACACCAGGCAGCCTGCTCCCCTTTGCCTTTTCTTAGCTAGCTGGTAAAGGTAAGGCACCCAAAGCCACCTGGCATACAGGATCGCTCAATGATTTAGGCTGTAAAGGATCTTTGGAGGTCTCTACTCCAACCTTCTGCTCAGACCCAGCTTCAGCTTTAGGCCTCGTTGCTTTGAGCTTGGACCCAAGTGTCTGAGTGTCCCCAGGAACGGAGGTCCCACAGCCTCTCTGTGTCCCAGTTCCAATGCTTAACCATTCCCACTGGGAAATTTTTATTCCTTGCCATCCAATTGACTTTCCCTTGCTGGCCATTGTGCCGTTGTCCCTGGTCCTTGTGGCCATGGGACAAGCTGGGCTCTGCCACACAGCTGAGCAGTGTCGCTGCGATGTGACCTCCCCTTGACAGCCCCTCCCCAGCCCAGCCGTGCTCCCCAGAGCTTCGTGTGCCAGGATCTGGCTACCAAAGTTGGCATGCAATTCTGCTACTGCTCATTTAGACAAAGCATCAAACAGGTTAAAAAAAGGCCCTCTGTCAGTGGGGACTCTGATTTTTTTGCAGCAAAATAGGAGGCAAAGAGGTAAGGTTTCACATAAGGCAGGAACAGCTCTCGGGCAGCATTATCACCTCCTTGCCATCAGCACAGCCACCCCAGCTTTCCTGCAGCCGAGGGGAGAGAAGCACCCCAGCACCCACCGTGTCAGATCCTACTCTGCCATCAGCCTGGGTGGCTGAAAACCTCACCCCAGAACTTTTCTGCCTGGAAGCAGTTTTGCCCGCAGACCTACAGAGCGTTCAATGCCGTGCATTGCACCAGCACAGTACATTCCTCCTCCAGCAGACTGACATGATGACCATATCCTTTCCAATAATATTTTATTTGAAAATCCTGAAGAAAAATAATCACTCGTGCTCCCCATCAGAAAGCCAAACAATTACAGTGGTGAATGATATTGTAGTAGTGCCTATAATTAAGGAACTGCCAGCATTTTAATTATAAACTGGTATCTTCAGTAGCTGACAATCCAGCTGTACAGCAGACCTGTTAAAAGTGAGATTGCCAGTTCCAGAGTTATAGACCAGCAATTAAAGGTTTAGGGAGGTTTTTTGTACTTCTTGCTCATTAAGATGTGTTTAATGTCTCTTAAAATCTTTGGGGAAATTTCAGTAAAGTCCTATGTTAATGAGTAGTGGGCTTTCCTTTAACTTTCAATGATTCCTCTGCCAGGGCATGGGGCAGGGGCGTCCTGAGGCCAGCCAGTGTCTCACTAGGCTTTCTCCCATCATGCTGAAGCCAACACAGTGCTGCTTTAACGTTTTCCGCCTCCAAAGCATTGGGCCAGCTATTGCTCAGTACTGCCGAGGAGCTTTACTGAACTCTGTTTAGAAGATGCCCTAAGTACCAGTGGGGATTTATTCGGTTATTACCTAAAATTTAAAAACACATTTTAAACAATAAAACTTCATTAAGCATAAAGAGGCTAAAGAACTCACCAGTTTGCAATATCAAAAATCAAAATGAAGCTTGTCCCTTCCCCACAGCTTCTGAGCCACCACAGAACCAAACTGTGGTTCACTTTATTTTTTCTTCATTCAGGAATTCGCACAAAGTGTTCGGACTTTGCAGACAGGGATTCCCTCCAGACTGCCTGTCCCTGCAAGGGCTCGCACAGCCCAAGCCAGTGCTCGCCCCAGCAGCGGAGCAGGTCGGGGGGAGCAGAGCAGCCAAACACACCAGCATCACCTACTCAGCCAGTTTTCTGCTGAAAACTTTCCTACCCTGCAACAGCCACTGCACATCCCAGGGCTGCAATGGAAATACCCCCGGGAAGTGGTGCTATTAGGTTAAGCTGCTTCAAGCCAAGCCCAGGCTGAAAGAAAGGATTACAAAAATTACAAACGCTGATCCAGGGAATTGTGCACAGACCGTGGCTGTTTGGTTGGCACAGCAGTGATCATCCAGACGTGCCATTGCTGACTTGGATTTTTGACTTGGGACAGAGGGGTTGCAGCAGAAAATGCTCAGGGCAGCCGATGTTGCCTGCCTGCAAGGTAGAAGAGTGCAGCTACTTCTGGTCTCCTGAGACCCAGGAGTTATAAGCCATGCTGCCTCGCTAACACAGCTAGCCTTCCCTCACTGTGGTGGGGACAAAACCCCAGCCAAGGCATGGCCCCTCCTCACCTCCTTTCCTTTTCCAGTGCTGGTCTCCAGTGAGGACCGGTGCACAGGCTTCTCCTTCATCCCCTGCCTGGGGACACACAGGGAAGCTCAGGCTTTGCGCAGAGACATTCACTACCTGGAACGTCACCCGCACCGGCATGCATTTCTGAGAACATATTTCCACCCTTCAGGCCTGGCTCAAGGGAAAGGTCCCCGCAGAGCTCAGCAGAAGCAACACTTGGGAATAAAAACCTGCTGAATGAGACGTGCCGTGTCTTAATTACACGGAGCCGGTATTCCCAGCATCACCGACACTTGCACTGGAAGATGAGACATGAGCCTGTCAGGTAGGGAGCTTCCTGCAGAGCTGCCTGATGCAGGGGTCCCTCCGGCAAGCGAGCTCTGGAGCCCCCACCCTCACCCACAGCCCACCGCCCTGGGAGCATCGCACACCCCAACCACCTGCAACACCAGGCTGGGTGGCAAGAGAAGAGCCGTGATGTAATAGGTGGGGGCAAGGCATCCACCCCAGCTATGAGAGCTGCCAGGGCAGCAAATTCACTTGGACAGCTCATTCCCACTCCTCCAGCCCATGTCCCGGCTTCCTCCACCCACCACTGCCTCCCTGGCTGGGTGCACCTGCCCTCCCTGGGCACCGTGCCCCCTTCCCCTCCAGCAGCTCACTCATAAAACAGCAGAAACAAAAACTGTGCCACTTGCAGCAGCCCTTCAGCCTCCACAGGCTCACAGGGCAGATGTTCAAAGCTTTTAGATGCTTCCATGCGGAGAGAGCAGCACCTACTGGGACTTTTAGAAATGTCTTGAGAAAACTGTGAGCCCCCCCTCCCCTCCCTGACCACGCTGAAGATACCGGTCGGGGACCCACCTCTGCACTTGGGCACTAAAGGGCCTTTTAAAAATTTTGGCCTGTGGGCTGTCATGGGATGGAAGCAACATCCTTACACCAACAGCACCTGCAGCAGTTTGGGACGAGCGCACCTCAGAAAGAAGAGACCCTTTGCAGAAGTAGATTTAGCTGCCTGGCCTCATGTGATTTTAAATGCCACAAATATACTTATTTGTTTCCATTACCTACCTTTTGCATAGATATTTTTCTACACCTTAGATAATGAGCCACGATTTTCTATGCTGGAGAGGTCAAGTACCTAAACACGCCGGGGTATGCCATAGCACTCCTCACCGTACGAGTACCCCAGTTTAATCCAGATGCAGCGGAGTAACTGCTGTTAGCATTGTGCCCTGCACAGGGCCGGCACATACACCTGCAGTTACCTGCTGTCCATGGGCACAGCAAACCCCAGGGCTTGGAGCTGGATTCCAGGGAGGGGAGAGTCCATCTCCCTCACGCAGAAGGATGCGGGCACAAAATGCACTATAAATGCAAGCTTCTAGCAGGCACCAGTGACATTTGAGCTATGATAAAATACTTTTGAGTCCTGCTTAAATCTTATGAACTGTGATTTGACACCTTTTCCATAAGCTTTTGAGGAGCTGTGCTGGAGGAAGGAGGATTAGCCTCAGGGCAGGGCATGAGCAAGGACAGAAACTGGGGCTTGTTCATCACTCAGACGACCACTTCTCATTCCAGGGCTAGTTATGCGAGATGTTAATTTGAACTGGCAGCAGATTGTGCATAAAGACATCTCAGAACACCAGTCAGCCCCAACATTTGCCATGGAATTTAGTTTTCATATTATTAAAACCTTATAATGAAGTTTTCCCAATGCAGATCTTGCTTCAAGCTTTGCTACAGTGACATTCATCTAGTATAGAATACACTCACTCCAAAGGGTAAAGGGAGGAATATTAGTACAGTTAAGTGCCCTGTGCTTGGCCTTAACTTCTTCCCAGTATAGGACACACAGAAATTTGGGGGTTATGTCCATAGGATTTGCAGCATCTTTCCTTTCTATGTACATGACAGGACTACCTAGAGCTTTTATGCAGGAGCAAAGCATTTACTGCTGATGCTACCAGAACCATTTCTATGACATCTTCTTTCCATCTAGAATGTATTCATTTTGGCCCTAGCTAAAAGTGTTTCAGCTAGCTCTCTCTTTATAAAGATGGCTCCAAAGTGGTTAACACTCTTCAGAGAATCCACCTTGGACCCGTTTCATTTCCCCTCTGAAATCATAGGCACTGCTGAAAACAGCTGCTTCCCATTTTTTTTCCAATTAGAAAAACCCCTCATGAACCCAGAAGTTGAGTCTTTAGAAGACCGATGGCAAATCCTGCATTCATTCGCTTGTTCTGCACATACAGCTCTTCGGGTGTCACGTGGTTCTTACCTACCTACTTTCAGCTCTTTGTTCAAGCCTCCTATTTCATATTTTAAAAATAAAAATGATCAAGAACAAACCCTGTGAAAGGGCTTATTTTCCCCTCTGCTTGTGGCCCCGCTGTTTGCGTAGGGATGCCTTGCAAAACTCTCCTTGGCCACCTTCTCTCTGCTTGCATCTCAGCAGCATTTGGAGCAGAGCTCCTCTGGCACGGCTTCCCAGCCAGGACGGGGAGAACCACCGCCAGCTCACCCACTGCAGCCTGGCAGGCTCCCATACCCGCTGGGAAGTGACCCACAGTCCCGAGGGTAAAAAAAGAGCAAAAAACAGGAGAAAGATTGCTGTTCTTTGCTCACGCTGCCTAATTATAGGTGGCACTTTTACACACAGGCACAAAATGTTAATGTCAGGGAAGCACATTTCTGTCCTGTATCTTCCCTTACTTACTCTGCACTCTTCTTAGGATACAGGAGAGAGCAACTCCTACATGCAATTTATATATGTATCTGTAGATATGTGCGAGAGATTTTCAACAAAAAGAGGATGACAGTTGCCACAGGAAATTATGAATACATGCATATATACGCACACTCAAATGCACACCCTGAGTCTTTGAGACCTTTCAGTTTCTTGAAGGAAATACTCTGAAGAAGGGCGATGCCCCCGTTAGCTCTTGCTCCAACCAAGAGCCCAGCAGCAAAGAGGGGGGTGAATACGCACCCAAGCCCTCCTCACAAGGGCTGATCTAGGAGAACACGTCATTTTGTGACGTGGGCACAGGAATAAGTTGTCTTCGAGTAAGCCATAGCACAGCTACTCTAGTAAATAGGCATTTACCCTCCAGTTGCTGCAAGGCAGGACACATGGAGAGGTAACTACTTCATGCAGCGACTGTGAGCATCAGCGTTCCTCTGCAGGAGGGAAGAGCAGAGTTTCGTCTCTACTCCACCCTAAATGTAGCTACCAAAGAAATGAGGCGGCTTCACCTGAGATCCAGTCTCTGACAAAATACATTAAGACCCTCGAGCTTTTGTTTTCCTCGAAAACTCCTGTCATGGCTACATAAATAATCAGTTTAGTGTAGGATGGTTCAATCGGTCTGGCCCTGGGAAAATGTTAAGTAATAACAGTTTTGTGCAAGCTGCAGATTAGTGTCTTTATTAAAAACCTCCATCAATGCCCATGCCTGGTCCAGTCTATTCATGGTACCGCTCTCATTTTAAACGTGCTCATATACCGAAGGATCCTGATGGATTGGAGCTGCAGGAGGTAAACCAGCAGATTGAAGAGGTTAAATGCATTTCTTTACTAATGGGACTGATGCTGTCCAAAGCTCCCATAAAAATTCAGCATGAAGAGCTTCCTAAGCTCAGGGGTTTCATAGCCTTCATGATCGTTCAACCTTTAAGCAGATACAAAGAAAACTTTTCTCTGCCTCTCTCTGAATATATCCATCTCCTCAGGAGCAAGTGAAAGACTTCTTTATAAAGAACTTGATAAAATTCCTGAGACAGCTCATTAATTCTAGTCACTTCAGCAGTGACTTCCCCACCACTTGTGGCACTCGAAGAGGTTATCGATTGCCTGAGTAAGGACAAATCCTATTCATTAGCCATTTCCCTGCACTTGCATATTAATATTGTCTGGCCTTGTTAAAGATAGAAGTCTATTCTCTTTTAATCTGTTTTTAACTGGCATTTTTTTTCCTAGAGGTAGACATGAAATAATTGATAATGAGTTATCCCACATCCAAAAAGTTTCTGAAATTCCGCAAACAGCCTCTTGTTACTGCTGGGAAGCTGGGGCAGGCCAGTTACCTCTGCAGATATTGTGTTTGTACCCCTGTTTTGATGGGATATTTAGAAACTTTTGCACTGCACGCCCTCTTCTCCACTTTGTGGAGACATAATTTAATCGGCGGAACTTTTATCTGTTACACATGTGCTTATAAACAAGATCCAGTGGTGAGAATAAGAAATCATAACCAGAAACGGTGCCAGCGGTAGGTGTGAAGGACTTTGCAGCAACCCCTTCTCCTCCCTACAGCTCCGCTTCACGCAGCACAACCCATCCAAGCACTGCCAATGCTCTCTCAAAACCAGAAAGACTTGGCAGCAGCAGCAGGTAACTTGCTACCAAAGAAATCTTTGTTCTACGGGGTAGAGTGAGTTCTGTTAATTTATTTGACTAAAATAAGAGAGAGCTGGTTGAAATCTCTCAACTGTGTTTTATTGAATAAGGTTTTTCATGTAAACAGAAATTTCGAAGGACCCAGGGGAGAGGAGGTGTATTAAAGAAAATATTGCTTTCTTGGCTACAGAAAACATAAAACTTTGGAGGTTTCCATGAAAATGTGGCCTCTTGTGCTGTTAACTGCATAAAGAACAGTGTTATACCCTGCAACAGGAAATGGGATTTTCCATCTTTTTTTATCAGCTTCCAAGATTAATAGCTTTACAAGAATCTAATCCATTCAGAAATCCAGCCCAAATATTTTCCTCTCTTGCATCTTGCAATAGAAAACTATTCAGCCAAAGTGGATACACAAAAAACCTAGCAACTAATTTGAGCTAATTTGGTCACTCTGACGAGGCTGCAGGAAAAGAATCGGAGACAGAAGAATTACAGGGGAACTCTCAGATATTAAGCAGCAGCCAAAACCTCCCCCTGGTGCTGGCAATGGACCATAAACCAAGAGCAGTTCAAACCCATGGCTGCTGCTAAGCTCCTGGTTGCTGGTGTGGCAGCGTTTTCCATATTCATTATAACGAGGAGTTTCTGATGAACTCTCGGCGCTGTTTATAGCGCAAGCCCAGGTATAGCTCATTTTCCGAGAATAACTTTGGCAAAAAGTCAGTATCTGTTGCAGCTTTTTGACAACTTATAATTACGGTTGGAACTGCAGTCAAGCGATTTCAGACAGGAGAGCAAGTAATTTGCCAGAGTTACCCACTGGAGCAGCGCCCTCCCCATCTGAACACCCGTGGAGAAGAGAGCATTCCCACTGTTCGAGTTCCTGCAGAGCATGTGCATGAGGGAAAAATGCACTTCTTTTTTTTCCTTTAAGAAGCAAAAAAACCCTTCCATTTTTCTATCCTTTACAATCTCTAGTGATTTTCTGTATGCTAAAAATACACCAAGAATGCCAGCTCTCAGGTAGTGCTCCTGCATGGCACTATTCCGACTGCAAAACCTGGTGTCCCCACGTGCCCACTGCCGCATGTGCCGGAGCACTGCGCTTCGGCCTTTAATTCTGCACTGTGAGTGACCTCCACCCTTTTTATACTGACTCGAGACATAGCACAACCATGACAAAAGTCCTTTTCCTGCTCTTTTAGGGACTGACTTGCTTCCTGTCCTCAGTGCCTGCGTTGGATGCTTGAGTCACTCCAGAGACAGTTCAAATGCTGCCGACAGTGGACCAGGTCCTCTGTGTTTTCAGGAGCTGGCCCCTCATGGGGCTGCAGAGATGGCTCTGGGCAGCAGAGCTCGATTCAGCATCCTTTAAACCAATGCTGACTTCAGCACTGGCACAGCTGAACCTACCCCCACCAAATTTCACCACTACATTGATGCAAGGATCAGAAAAGTGATTCATCACTTTTAGAAGCCACTTTGCTGTGTTTTTCAAGAATCTTGACACCCTATCCGCTGAATTTTACCAAGAAATCAATTATCTAATAGCTATTACATTTATCAAAACACATTTCCAGTGTTGTAAATCATCATCACCTTGCTGAAGCCAGTAGCACCAAGCCCATCTGCACCGGCTGGGCCAGTAGCCTATCTCCTATTAGGATGGATGGCGATATATGAGCCTTGTACAGCTGACAGACGTTTATGGAGGATAATTATGGAGACTGCAAGGATATCAGTTACTTTGACATGTTAATGGTTTCTTTTTAATTAGATACACAGGCACAGAGGTGATTGCAAATAATTCAGTTGTTGCTGAGCTAACATGTCTTTACCAGGACAGGTCCCCAGATGTACTTCATTCTGCTCCAAAGAGCAGTCCATTAAATATGGGAAAGCTCTTCAAGCAAGACCAAGGGTGGGAACACCATCTGTGAAGTAAATCTGAGCCCAAGTGCCTCATTTGCCACAAACTGCCCTGTTTATGGTGGTGCCTAGCCTGAGCCAAGCCCACCCCTGGCTGGAAGCAAGGTGGCCATGGCACATGACAGCCACTGCTACGAGGCTTGGGTGTGCACGGGCTGCAGCAGGGAAAGGAGAAGAGGCATTTGGGTGGGCTCCTGACAGGTCATGGTGAGCCGATTAACCCCCCCAACATGGGATGTACATTGTGCACAGCTTGCTGTGGGTCTGGGAGCTGTGGCAGTCACGCCTTTAATTATTTAAACCAGAATAAACAGCAAAACGCTTGGATTTTGTGAAGCTGGCGGATACCCGTCAGTATTTGGCAGGGCTGGAGCAGGCTGCCAGGCACAGCCGCCGGCAGGGAACCTGCAGGCACCACCTCACCTCCGAGGGGATGGGGTCCCTGGTCCCTGGCTGGGGGAGAGCAGGGGTGGGCACCCTCACCTCCGCCGTGCCATGGTGCCTGTGGGGCAGGCGGGCCTCCTGCCCTTGGACCTGCCACCACTGCCTCAGGACCGCTGAGGATGGAGGTGGCTTCCAACAGCAGATTATCGCTTCTTCTGTACTATATTCAGAATGCAACTAGAAAAAAAGTAAATAGATAAATGCTCTTCTGCTTTTGAGCTCAGACATGAGTACCTGAAAGAATTACCTTGTCATTACACGGAATATATGATTCCAACCATGTATGTTTTTAATAACCGCCTAGCATTAGTGGTATGGCTTGCTTTGTCAAGCTTTCAGGGTCACTGAGGAGTTAGCTAATGAGGATCCAACTGACGTTGCAGGTGTCAATGTACGTGAAGTGATGGTGTCTGTATATGGTGACACAAGGCCTTTCCATACAGGAACATTTTTAATGTTAACTCCTTATTTAAAAACCCTTTCTGCAGACCCATTTATTTTCCTATCCTTCATATCCACAAGCAGTATTTCACAGAAATTTCACTCCACCCCCTAGAAATTTGGCCAGTGAAGCAGCTTTCAGTTCTCTCTCCAGACACTACAGCTGTGATACTGTCACCGACCACCTCCCCATGCTCCCTTTCCCCAGGAATTTCTCCCTTAGGTCTGCAGTGAATGCCACTGTGTAAAAGAGAGCAGCGAGCTGTGAATTGGTATTTAATCCCTTGTTTCTGGGAGTAGGATGCAAAGTTGGCTGGATTTCTAGAATGCATGCCGCCTCATTTTTTTCCAGTGTCCCATAGCAATCCTGTTGGCATACATCATCCTCTACACAGACACCATGAGTCTGCATATATGTGGGAGAGCAAAACCTATACGCGCTTCGGCTTCTCTTTTTTAACATAAGTGAGGGTAACAGAGCATGGGATTTAAGGAAAGTCAAAATTCCCCTCATCCCCCAGCCAGCCTCCAGCAGTCTCCACGAGAAGGGGAGCCACTTTAACATCAGCCATCCTTGCTCAGAAAGACAATTTTCTTTCATCGAGACTTTACTACACATGGCATTCATAAAAACAATGCCATGTTTAGCAATTTGTAGCATTAGACATTGAAAGGAATTTTCTCTGATGGAGTTTGACAGCTTTGTCCAAAAAAAATTAAATAATTAAATTTCTTTAAGCTGCAAATAGTCTTTAACGGAAGCAGATTTAAATACAAACTAAAGTTCCCTCACACTGTGCTGTAAATCACAAGGGAAACATAATTCATTTGCAGCAGTTTTCAACAAGAAAAACTTGGCAGTCTTTCAGCAAGTTTCATAATTGCTCTATTTTAAACTTCAGCTTGAAAATGCTCAAGATAGCTTTTAGTTTTATTGAAAGGTTAATTTCACACCTACAGAAAAATATCAGCTTTCCATTAGATCTAACGGAGTGTTAAATGCAAAAATTAGAGTCCCTTCATATAAATGTGCAAAGTTTGTTGCATTTTTAACCCATCTTCCTTTTCTATTCTTTCCTGGCAGAGCCCAGGCACAACAGGCGGGCGCGCTGCTCCTGCGGGCACGCCGGCACCAGTTGCACGTTCTTGCGCATTATTCCTGGGTGGGAGCTGCAAGACTATGCCAGTCACAGTAATTCGGGTGCTAGCTGAGCGGGGTCGTGGGCCTTAGCAGCCTACGCTTGAAAAACACCCAGCACAGAAGGCAAATGGGGACATAACCCCGGGGCAAGCATTGAACAAAAATACTAATTCTTCACCAATTTATGCCAAGGTACCTCAAAAATCATCGTTGCATCTCTGGGGTCACCTTATTGCTAGAACAGTGCGAACACAGGGGAGGCAAACAAGAAATTTGCCCGTCTCCTTTCCCATCCCCTGGGGTGATGTTTCCCACCGGGGCAAGATGTGCCACTGGGGGCCAGCCAGCTCCTGTAGCCCCTCTTGCCTGACCAGGCAAGCACAGCTCCCCACCCACCAGAGGGGTCAAATTTGGGTACAGACTTAGGAAACAAAACGATAAAATCTCTCCGGTGACCTGTACACTTTGTGCAGCACCCTGCCCCACCAAGGCGCACTGAACCCGTTGGTCATTTGGGGTTGGGGCACGACCCCCGTGGAGCACTGAACAGCTGGCAGAGCCCCAGGAGGACACTTCTAAGCATCTAGGGCTAAATATCTTGCTGTAATTATTTTGTGACACAGCCTGAACTTCAGCCTCCCTTGTGCTAGACCAGGGTTTGAGAAAGTCCCTGCAACCACAACGCTTTCACGGTTTGTATTTTGCAATCTCCACTTCCCCAAAACCAGCACTTCCCCCCTGCTTCTCGGCTCAGTGCTTCCCAGAGATTAAACACAGATAGCACTTGCAGCAGTAGCTTCAGTTACTCCTGACACATACAGACACTTCATGGCTCCCGAAACCATCCTTCCTCCAAGCAACAAGTGCATGCATAAGCACGAGCGCGCACACCGCCGGAGGAGAGGCAGATAGAGAGGAGTGAGTTCATGCAGCCATACACACAAGGAATGCCATTAGGAAAAAAACATAGCTTTTGCCTTCAAGAAAACTATGATTCAGTCACTACTTTATGGGGGGAAAAAAAAAAGTCACACTGAATTTCATTTAGGTATTTTAAGTTCAGTCTCACCAGAAACTATTTATCAAGGGAAGAGGCAAAGGGAAGGGGTTAATTAATCCAAATAAATCCTGGTACCGTGGCTCTGTGCAAGGCATATTTATGATTGTGTGGTGCTCCCTTGAGTGCAAAGTGTGACCCTGTCTTTGTGGGGGCTTCTGCCTGAGGAAGGCTCTGCTTGGGGCAGAGGGATCCTCCCCAGGGCACAGGGGATGTGCAGAGCTGCCATCTCCCCCATCCAACCAAGTGAGACGCAGTGGTGGCCAGCGGCACGCCGGTGTGCCGAGCCACAGCTCAGCTGGGATTGCAGCACGCGCGTAGGCTGCTGCGTGCCAGGTTCCCCAGGAATAATTTAAGCACTACTTGCAGAAAAAGGATTAATGCAACAGAAGAAACAGGTTTATTGACTGTGAGTTACATCCCCCGTGCGGGTGCTTCTCAATGCCAGCACAGGGATGCGCGAGGGAAGGCAGTGTGGCACAGCCCAGCTGCAAGCCTGAAAGCACCCTCCTCTCCAAAGCACGCAGTTGCCATCTCATTCAGGAAGAGCCCTTAAGTTTGTGGCAGTTTTGGTAATCAGTGGCAATTTTTGTTGCAAGCTTTAGATCCACAGCTCCCCCAAAAGAACTGGGAGCATGTCATGCTCCAGGGCACTGGCCTCAAAGCCAGTTGAATGCTCCTTGCCGGCAATGGCAAAGCAGACCTTGTGCATGGCAGAGACAGCCAGGCCTGCAAATAGCTTGGTTTGGACTCCTCACCGGGCAGGGGTATTTGGAAAACAGCTTAGAGAAGCAGCCTTCAACCAGGTGCTGAAGCAGGGCTTCCTAAGCTGTGCTCCGGGCAAGGCAGCACCCTGCCTTGCTAAGGTTGGCACGCGTGAGAAGTGAGGCACAGCCCTGGTAAGGAACTGCCAGAGAAGTTATCAGTAAGATAACTGGGTTTTCTTTTGCTGCTTGCTTTCTTTTTAAAACAGGTTTCTAGTTTCTCCCCACAGTTATGAAAATAAATAACTTGGATGGCTCGGATTCTCTTGCCTAGAAACAGCAGGAAAAATGTAGCTTATGAAAGAGGCTGCTGTCTTTTTAAAAATGAGCTTCCTTTTAACGTTTGCAAATTATCAGCATTGCAAGGATCCTGGCAGTGGCTGAGCCACCCTGCAGGAGATGGATGGGCAATTGCTGAACACAGGCTTGTGCAATTTGGCTGAGCTGGTGGAAAGTTGGGAAAAAAAAAAAAAAAGTTCAGTCATCAGTGAGAGCACCTCCAGGCATCCCTCTGAGTATCCCAGGTGAGCACCATCCCTCATCCAAAGGTGGATAACCTTTATGCTGCTCTCTGGCATTCAGTCTCTGGCCTTTAGGATCGCTGCTCTTCCAATCTTCCCCATGTAAATCATCACACTTCCCCTTTTTATGATATTCTAATTAAGAAAACTGTGATAACAGTAACTAATTATGTCCATAACACATTTTGAAGCGCTCTCTCCGCCTGTCAACACTCAGAATGGGAGTCTAAACTTTGGCAACGGTCCCAGAGCCAAAAAAGGGTCTGGAGCAAGATGCCACTAACCTCCTGTCATTAATCTTAGATAAAGAAGTTCCTATCAACAATCAGCGATTCGTTTGCCATCAGTCTCCAGGATCCTTGTTCAGCTTTTCTGATACAGCTCAGTTACAGTCTTCTAATTGCTCGCTCTGCAGCATACAGTCACTGTCTTTTTACCATCCCATTTTCCTGAATAAATGATACCTATTTGGAAGGATTTGGTATTAGGATGGACTACAAGCAGTATTTTATCTTTTAGGAGACTCTGAACTACACCAGTCCTTTAAAAAACTACTAACAGATCAGTGCAATTTAAAAGCTTCTCCAAATACACCCAAAACCGTCAGGTTTTGTCACCTCGCTGTTTTGGCTGCAGCATCTTTCTCCCAGCTCGTGAAGCAGCTCAGTGCATGCATGCACTGGAGAAAGCAGGGTCTGGGCAGCCCTTCTTGTTGTGGTCAGAAGGGAGAGCTTCCCAGAGCTCCAGAAGTCAAGATTTCCAAGGCTGGGGGAATACAGTTGCATTTTATCATCGTAAGACAGCAAAGCTCTGCAGCCCATTTCATAGGCTGAGAAAACAAGCACACACCACCCCCAAATTTCCAGAGTTCCAGCAATTAGAGACTCTCACATCTGCTTTGTCAGAACATGACCAGACAGGTGGCGGCCAATACACCTGATGGAGGCACCTGGAGCTGCTCTGATTACCGACAAGCCTCCTCCACCTCCAATTCCTCTGGCTCTTCCTCTGCCAGCAACACACCCAGCCTGGAGCTGAAGCTCCAGCCTCCCCCCGCCCCAGCCCTAACTGGGACATCTGCCCCTTGCTTCCCATGGCCCTCCCCCTGTAGCATCTTTGGCCAACGCATTTATACCATTTCCCCCTCTGGTTTAACTCCTGAGAAAAATCATCTAACGCACTGGATTTCATATTGCAAAAAGAGAGATGTAAACTATTCAAATGCAGCAGCCCTGGGCTGTACCTGCAACATCAAAGGCAACCCATCATCGTGACAAATAACAGGTGAAATCTGCAGGTATCTGGCTGTCTAGATGGTAGGGAATGCCTCTCTGGGGAGTTTTAATATTTTAGCTATGTCAGACCTGAGATTTTTGCAGCGAGTAAATTGATTATGTAGGTTCACGTGGCCTACAGAATACACTCTATGCACAAAAGGTAGCGTAAATATATGTTACAGAGCCAACAGCTTGTTTTATTTCGATGCCTGACAGGTTACAACTGACATTGAAGAGAATAGTGATGAGCAACCACTTTGCAAGCCCTCTCTGTAAAAGGCAATCGTATCTGACAGTGGTACTGGTGGGACAAACCTCAACAGTTTTCAGCTAAACTGCTACGATGGGGACAGCTCTGCAATGCTGTTTCAGGCAGTGGTAATGTGCTTTGTGCTCCCCTGAGCTCGCTGCAATTAGGGATGAGTTATCGGTCGCTTCTTTTGGATGAACTTGTACCATGCCTGTGCAACACAGTAGAGTCCTATTTGCCATTTAGAGAGCAAAATGTATTAAAAGGCCGAGATAATGAGCCTATTAACAGTGCTAATTTCACTTATATTATCAGGGTTAAAAAACACACAGCTATTGCCAAGCCCGTGGGTGCAATTCAACGTCTGAGAAACAGCGAGTGTGAATCAGATCACAGCAAAGAGCAGGGGCTGGGCTGATCGGGGCACCCCAGCCAGGTGATGCAGGCAATCCCCACGTCCCTCTCAAGAAACAAAACCCCGTCCTCCTGTGACACACGACGCACCACGAAGAGCAGCAATCTCGGGCCCCAAACAGCCCAGTTGGATTTCAAGGGTGTCACAGCCAAGCTGCTGGCACCATGCGTGGCCTGGGCTAATCCAGGCATCTCAACCAGTCTGTAAGGCTGAATGCTGCTCTGTGTCGGCACGCTGCAATCTCTGCCCATGGGCCATGGTATTTGCACGTAAAGCAGAGACAACACTAGGATGCAGACTGACCAACACAAGCTTGCAAAGCAGCAGTAAAAAAATATTAGCCAGCACAAAAATGAGTACTTATTTCCTTTTGGTGCTATTTCATACACACAATCAGCTGTCATGGGAGCTTCTTTATTTTGTTTGTGCCATTCCAAAGTGAAAATAAAGTGTAGAACAGCTGCCCCTTGCTCCCACTGCAACTGCAAACAAAGCAGGTGGCACCTCTGCTTGAGAAGTTTACAGCAGCA
Organism: Gorsachius magnificus; assembly: GCA_034008185.1. Classification (NCBI taxonomy): domain Eukaryota; kingdom Metazoa; phylum Chordata; class Aves; order Pelecaniformes; family Ardeidae; genus Gorsachius; species Gorsachius magnificus. The sequence continues at coordinate 8,487,182 of CM067090.1, forward strand.
GTGGTGGTGCTGGACTTGCCCTGGGAAGACAGCGGGTCTGAAGGTTAAGCTGTGACCAGGCTCAGAGGGGACAGTTTGGCACGGCCAGCAGGCTACACAGCCTGACCTGTTACTACACAACACACCTCGAGGGGTTTCGCCTTCTGATCCCAGGCAACAAGAACAGGCATGACTGGGGGAGTGTCTCCCAGGGCAATTTTGCTCTAAAATGCAGGTATCTCCTACAGTAATTTTGATGGCAGGTGGAATGGAAAAAGTGAAGGAAAAATTAGAAGAAGAAACCTAGGTTTTGGTTGAAATTTATTTAATGATTAAAGGAAGATAAAGAAAAAAAAATGGTTTTCCCTGTGAAAAAAAAAATAAATCGCCAGAACATTTTCATTCCACACCCAGAAAGAATCATCTTACTTCCAGTGGTCTCTGCTTTTTACTGAGGAGCTAGAAGTTTGCAGAACAAAACAACTCTGGGAAGTATCACTTAGTGGAAAAGGAAAATTTTTACTGAGAAGCCATTTCTGGGAGTTTTAGCCATACAATAGGATGCAACACAGCATCTGCTCCTTTGGCAAACTGTTGCCTCACGTTTGTTTTGGGACATCAACAGCTTTATTCATTATTAAGGATTATTCACATGCCAAGGAAAGATTGGCATTTCTGAGAGATGCTCACGAAATTTCCATGAGTTTTAGCACATGCCTCCTTATTCAAAGTTTACACCAGAAATATGGCATCCACCATCCTCTTGTCCTTAAAAATATTTCTCTCATTCATCAGGGCATGGTTTAGATCAAAAGCAGAAGGCAGGAACAATTCCAATCTGATGGATACACATCGAGAAGTGACAAGTTGTTAATCACAAAAAGAAAAAAACCAGCCATGAAAATGCTTTGTAAATTAACTGCTTATTGAGAAGGAGATCTAATTTGCAGCTCATTGCCTGACTGTCAGCTCCACATTGATTGCTGCTTCCACCTTACTGATGGATGGCACTTCTTGAGGCCATGGTGCTGCTGGGAGGATCCCGCTCCTCACCAGGTGCTCCCCCCCCACTTTGCACACACGTGGGCGAGATAACGGACGGGAAGATTACCAAATCCTAGATAAAAACAGACCGGCCCTGATCTGTGATAAACTGTACACGAAATATGGGTGTTTAACACAGATGCCATCATACCTGAAGGAAAGCCCAGCTCCTCTGTACACGAGCCCCTGGCTGCCTGCAGGGTTTTACCTACAGCAAAGCTGGGCAAGTGCAGAGGGATTTTGCCCAACCACCAATTTCATGGCTGGCAGAACTGGCAAGACAGCACTGCTCTCCATAGGGAAACACAGCCAAAAAACCAGCGGAGTGGAAGATGTAGCTCTTCCCAAGACGATCAGCAGCTGAGCTCCGTAAAAGCCAGAACTGATTCAGAAAAGGTGATGAGAGACCCTCCACGAGGAAAGCGTGGGGCTGACCCCTTCCACACAGGGTCCCAGAAGTTCCCATCTACAATAACCCCATCCCAAGAATCCCTTTTAAGTCACAATTTCAAGGATCTTTTAAAACCATATATTTGAATATTTTAATGCATATAAAGGTCTGCTTCACTAACCTTTTAGGATAAGCCAGTTAACTGACAACCTCCACCTATAAAATCCATCTTCTGGCTGCAGCAAGCATCAAGACATGAACAGAATCAAGGCAGCGCGAGGGTATGCCTGTGTAACTTCAAGCTTAAGCCAAAAGCCTGTGTCTGCACCTCTAAATAGTTGTGTACACACACCCCCCTAGCTCTGATTTACCTGTGGAAACAGCTTATTTGGGAACAAATGCGGTGACTGTGGCCTGCTCCCTGTTCCCATGGCTGCTGTAGTACGTCTTGGGCATCTATCAAGTAGCCGCAGCTCCCAGCTCAGCAAATTGAGCCAGCTCACATCAGCCGTGCTTCAAGGCACTCATCTGCGTGCCACAGCGGCTCAGCAGCTGCCTCACAGCTGATTGAGACATCTCTGCCTCTGGCAGAGGGAAAAAGAAACCCAACAAAGCCACCCTTTTTGTGAGTTAGAGCCCAGGCACACAGTTATGTCAGGCTCCAAGTTAATTCACTTCATCCCCTGTGTAGGCAAGGGCAGTCTTCTCTCCCTGCACACCTGCAGCCACATTAAGCGTCTCCCTCTACTCACAAGGGTGCTCAGGTTGCATCCCTCATCCCCAGGACATACCTTTTGCCAGGTGACACCATTTATCAACCATGGCACACTCCCTCTTCCATCAGGTCAGGCACAGGAGCTAGAATTTACTTATTTCACGGGCCCTGGATACCTTAAGCATCTTTCTGTTACTATATACAGAACCAAAGTCATTTCCAATTTGGAACAGAGCCAGCTGTAGCACAGCTTCTTCGTCAGACAGGCTTAAAGTCTGTGTTCAACCCTGCAGACAGCGCTGCCAAAAGCCGAGACCCAGCGGCGGCGTAGGGAAGATGTATGTGCTGTTGGGTCTCTGGAGGCAATCTCTGCTTTGATGACCGCCTACTGACTTTGCTTACCAGTTATTTACATCAAGGTGTGCTTACACAGGGAGGGCTCCTTTATGGAGCAGTGCTATGATATTTGCATGCACGCTTTATTTACTCTGGTATTGCAATACAGACAGAAGCTGCAAGACACACCAGGGGTGCCCAGGTGTGAGGCCCCCTAATAAAGATGCCCTATTACAAATCCCATCCCAAAGTAACTCCAATTTTAGCTTGGGGAGCCCGAGATCCTATAAACCAAGGCATCATGCCTAAAGTTACAGGGTGCTTTCTGCATTTTCAAGTAGATATCTTAAAATGAGCTGTTTGAAGATACAATACTACAAAGCCCAGGTTATTCATGTTTATATTAGGAATCATTTACCCTTCAGAAGAAGCTGTATTACAGAGACAAGGAAAAAAAAAAAAAAGTCATATAGAAGGTGGGGGTAGAATCTGTTGTGCATGAGAGACAGATTTCTGCAATGATCTGTCTGGGTAAGTGTTATTTAATTTAGAGAGATATGTTGTACTGGAGTGTTTAAATTAGAAACCTGCTCTGAGCTGAGGATCTTTGATTAGACAAAGAGGAGAACAGTAATCACTTGGAGCACTGCACACAAGGGGCGGGCAGCCACTCAGCATCCCTAATTTGTAACTTATTTATGCGCTGCAAAGCCCACACACCTTAATGGCTTAGATACTCTGCTTTATGCCAAATGACTAAATGCTCCTTGTGAGAGCAGACAGCCACTCACAGTCAGGTCATTTATCTTTCAAAATAGCAACAGAGCAATCTTGTCCTCTCTGGTCGGAGGGCTCTCTCTAGGCGCAGGCATCTCGAGGTGGCTCCATTTCATTTGAGAGCCTGCTGCGGGCAAGTTCAAGCAAACAGCAAAGTTGTAAAGTTGCTTCTCAATATGCAAACCGTGACCGTTATTGTGTGCAGTAAAAGCACCAACATGCCACCGTGCACACTGACCACAGGAGAGCTATTTCTAGAAACACAATAAGAGTTTTCCTTTATCCCAGCAACAGTCCTCTACTTATACAGGTTATGCGTGGAAAGCCCAAGCCAGTTCAAACCTGTTCAAATACACCAGGACCAAGGTAGCATCTCCCCCCAGTCACTTTAACCTGGCCTCTTCCAAGCCCCGTAACAGAAGCATGGGGCTTCCTGACTTGTCTTCAAATCTACATCTTTCCCAGCTCCTACTTCTGCAATTCAGCCCCAGGGAGCTTCTTTCCTCAAGGTCCAGCAACCGGGCAGTCACGGCTGCTTGCTGCAGGACCAGAGCCCTCCCAGTAGGGGGGATGCACTTGGGCAACCGGCACAGGAGGATCATGGCCCACAGCAGGCTCCAGGATGGGGTTCACCTTCCGCATCTTTAAAAGAAAGGAGAGGAATAGTCTCACCACTCAAGGACTGGATAACGCACTGGTAAAAACCAAACAGGCTAGAAAAAAACCCTATATATATAGCTGGAACAAAACAGCTCTGTGCCTGTCACCTCTGGCCTAACATTGGCTCTGTGGTGGCATCAGAGATGGTTTGAGCCTTTTATTTTTTGCTAGACTTAATAAAATGCGCTGCAACACCTGTATTGCACTGAGCTAGAGACACATGAAGACTCCCACGATCTCTCCAGGAATGGAAGACCCCTGCAGCAAGCCAGGGACCCACACTGGGGACTCGGGCTGTATGGCCTGGTAGGACACACCTCTGTCCTGTGCACTTGGGAACAGGTTCCTACCTGCCTGCTCCCGTCTCGCAAAGGCAAATTGCTCACAGCCCTTCACAGAGGGAGAAGGGAAATGAAAAGCCACAAGCATCTTCCTCCAAGGCAAGCACAGATACTGTTGTTATCTTTATGGCAATTTTTAGTGGCATCAGCACGCACCATGCTCAGCAGTGCAGTTGAAATCTGTTGTGTCTGGGATCAGCAGACAGATCTTTGCCTGCTGTCTTTGCTGGTACATTAGCATGTATTACATTAATTCATCAAATTAAGAGCCCTGCAGTAAAGCAGAGAAAACTTGTTGGAAGAAGTGCTTGTTAAGTATTCCATGCAATTTTGTTTTGGATACTTTGACCATGAGCATCCCTACCCTGCAGTATAGCAGTCACACGACAGAGTCCCCAGGGCAAAGCCTGGGCAGGGGCAGTCAGCCTGGCTCCCTTAGCACAATGGTCACAAAAAGCCAGGAACTGGGCTCGCACATCCCAAAGCATATGGAAGGAGAGGGTTCAGTACAGCGGCTTCAGGAGACACGATGATATGCTTGATGTAGGATATTCGTTCCAAATGACAGGCATCGGGGCAGTTTTGCAGCTCATACTATTAACAGGCAAGCACCTATGAGCAGAGAGCACTGGGATCTGGCTGGGCTAACACACATTTAAGGAGAGAGCATGGTATTGTACTCTACATCTTGGTGTGCAAGTAACTCCAGTTACACCAGTACAGGCACCATTCATCACCAGTCTGTCTCCTAGAGCTCCACCAGCAGCGTGGCAGGCCCAGGAAGGTCGCTGCCCAGGGACCCCCTGCTCACCCTTCCTCGCCCCATACCACAGGTTTGGGGGGTTCAGCTGGCTGGGGTTTTGGTGGTTGCTCCTTGACTCAAACCACTCACCATAGGGCAGGATTTAGGTTTGTGCCCCTCCTTGAAACCAGGTTCACGTAGAGCATCTCTGGGACTTCTGTTACTGCAAATAATATAAACCCCTTGTATTTTTGGTCTTGTATTTCTAGACAGGCTCCCAAGTCCCAGCCTTCCTTATGTCCTCAAGGAGTCATTAACTAATGAATAATTGAGAGACTTGATTGTGAAGCAGTGTCTCAGAGCTCATCACCTGGGACCCAGCATTTGGCTCCCACCACATGCACCTGGGAAAGGGGGGGGATGTGTCTCCAGAAAGAGCTGATGACTGTTCTGTGTTAATTGCCCTCAGCAAGACACAGTTCCAACACAGCAGTGTGTTACAGACAAAATGGCAAACCAGCAAGTCTGCTATCATCATGGCCCCCCTTCCCCTGCCATCTCCCTATAAACTAACAGGCTATATTAAAGCAGAAAAGTTTCTGAACAAACAGATTTAAAAAAAATAAAAAGTGACCCATGCCAGGAAAACCTCAAACCTTCATGAAAAGTTTGGCACCTTTGGTATTCTAACTAGCAAGAAAGGAGAGAAGAGAAATATTAAGCTACACAAAAAGATTGGTTTCGTACTCCTTAGACTCTTACTGCCAGTAAACTAGTACTCAGTTCACAGATAAAAAAACAAAAGTATTTTTCAAAGCTCTTCCACCACAGATGCTAGCCACAACTGCCTGTGGTAGAATGACAACCCGTCTCTCATTAACTTCAATACCAGAGACACAAGAAAAGACAAACGTGATACCAGGGTTTTAAGAGAGACCCCTGGGATAGGGGTAGGGAGACCCATTAGCTTCAGCACCTGGCAAACTGGGGGGAAGCTTTGGCAAGAACAGCACCAAGAACAGGGAGGGACCAGGATAGGTCCTGCCAGAGGAAGGCACCATCCCACTAGCGTGCAAGAGGAGCAGAGCGATTGCCTGCTCCATTTAGCAGCATTCTGATGCCAAAGGATTTTTAATAAAGTCCCTCTCCAAGGCACTTAAAGCTGCTAGGATGTCACAGGATGAGAAGGGGGACCCTTTAATGCATTAGTAATGAGAGAGATAAAAACCCAAAACCCACTAGGGTAGGAATAAGCCCCATTTTTTTCACAGAGGAGAGATGTACCCAGGGATCTGTACTGCTTGCTGTGGTCATAAGTGACCCAGAAAGCCATTTGGAAGCAAGACAAAGTTTGTAGGTGAGGTAGGCCGAGACAGTGAAAACAGGAGGAGATTCTATATACGTATATGCACACAGAGAGATATTTTATGTATAACTTATGCATTAATAGCTAGATATTATACATATTACATATCTATTATAACCTGTATATAAGCCAAAATACGTTATATATTATTTTTAAGACATGTATTTTATATATATACAGACAAGTACATATAATCTCATGGCCATCCCATTTACTGCAGCCTTTCCCTGGGTACTAGGCTCCAGCCACGCTCATGGGGCAGACGTGGAGGGAGGCAGCAATACCCAATGCCACACAGCAGCATGCAGGGCTCCGTGGAGCAATGACAGCAAAAGCATTTACCAGCAAGTTAAATGTATTTCTTTAGAGCAAACTAAGGGCCAAACCCTGCGCCTGGGCTCCACTACGGTCCCAGAAGCCAAACCCGGGCTGCATCAGCCAGTTTCCGCCCCAGCCACACAAGCAGACAGCCAGGGTGCTTAGGGACAGGGTTTAGTGGTGGGATGGCAGGGTTAGGGTAACGGTTGGACTTGATGATCTTAAAAGTCTTTTCCAACCTAAACAATTCTATGATTTTATGACAGCCACTCTCCACCGAGAGCCACACACAACAGTTTCCAGAAGAGTCTGTAAGGGCAGCGTGGGTTTTTATGAGTCATTACAGACACCTGAGATGTTGCAGCAATTGGTACCGCGGCATTCAAAAATGTAACAGCTTCAATTCATTTGTTTATTAGTTAATAATTCAGGGTCTAGTCTATGATTTTAACAAACTGATTGGGTACTTCAATTGATCTTAAATTGGCCCCTGTTACCTCATGGTACTCATTAGGATGCATACATCCAGCCAGGAATCTTGTTATCAAATAATTCTCCATAGCAAAATGCTCCCAGGTTGCAGGAGAGCACGCAGACAGCTCACACAGCTTTCCAGCTCAGGGGGACAATCCTGCCTTTCTTAGGCTCTTGGTGCTTACAAAAAGAAGCAGCAAGGCTAGACTGGACCTTTCTAAAGCTACTGGGATGCAAACTTTGCGCTCAAGGCAGCTTCACAACTGACTTAAGTCAAGGACACCAACAACACCCCCACTCTGATTAATATCAGCATTTGTTTTCTTGTATATTAATAAATCACTGATGTAAGGAGACATTTTACATACCTGTAAGGCAGTGAAAAACAACTGTCCCACCTGAGCAGCCAGCACACTCACCTCTCTGCCAAGAGCCCTGCAGAAGAAGAGTGTTTTCCCTTTATCAGAATTTCCGAGCTGATTTGAAACACTCAGCCAGCTGAGAGCTCCCAGTTAAATGCCTAAGGAAAGGCTGCTAAACATTTTTTCTGGGCTAGAAGAAAGGAGAGAACCAGAGCCAAAGATGTTCTTTTGAAGGCTCTGGCTATAACAGTCCTGGGGGGCAGCAGGCACATGCAGAGCATGGCTGCCACCCAGTAAAGGTAAAAGCCAGTTTCCTTTGGAGACCTTTTGCGTTAGATGTACGCATCCAACATCATAAGAAAAATGGCTGCTTCAGATTTCAAAAGTCTCCAGACTCAGCCTTGAGCTTTTGCCAAGACCAGAGCCCCCTCTCCTATTCTATTGGCCATCTCTTTGCTCCCAGCTGTGGAGGTAAATCCCCCAGACCCCGCATCAGGCAGCAGAGACCTGCCTCCTCCAGTGGGCCATCAAGGTGCTGCCTGCCTGTCCTGGGGCATCAGCACCTCCCCCACATCCCAGGCCTCCAACACCCACCCCAGCACCCCCAACCCCACTGTGCACCCACACACTGCCCCAGGCTGCCTTTCCCTCCAGCTCCACAGCACTGCTGCTCCTCAACCAGTCCGGCATCCCCAGCTCAACACAGCCTGGGATTTGGTGGATGCATTCATATGCACACGGAAAAACCCTTCCTTTTAACCCAGGTCTGCTACAGGGGCAGCACTCCCCATCCTCTAACAGGGGTAAAGAGTCTGCAGTTCTCCTGCGGTCTCAAGGGCTCAAATAAATATTGGAGAAGAATTAAGCGTTGCTCTTTTATTTGATATGCTTATCCACTCTTTCACTCACATCTATTTGAGCACTCCTGGCATTGCTTCACCTCAGGATGCATTCAGCAGAAGGCTTCAGGTGCTCATTAATTAATACCTAATTTGTGTGGGCCTCTGCTTACAATTCTTATGCAAATTGCTCTCAAATTGTGTTCTGTTTTCAGCTGAGCTGAATCCAAGCACTAAAAAGCCAGAAGAGGAAAGACAAATTGAGGAGTATATGTGCATGTAATAAAATTTTCCTCTTCCTCAGAGGCTTTGCAATAAGCTTGGGTCATGTGTACTACAAGCATAAATTTAGAGAAGAGATAAGAATGCTGTAATGGCTGAGTCTCGCAGAACACGCAAGTTAAGAGCTGATATGGAAGGAAACTACTGATAAACACTCACTGATGTGTTGGTTATTAATGTGATGCTTTTATATAAACTCTTCTTTCTCTAGGAATTTGATAGATTTTTACCAGAGCAGAAAAAAAGAGCTTTTTCCATAGAATTTAATTATTGTGTATATTGCCTGGTATTAACACAGCATTTGACAAAGCCACGTCTAGTGTGATCTGTTTTTAATTTGTGCTCTTTATTACAGTTTGTTGTAGCTGCCTAATTAAAGTTTGTCAGGGAAGTAATCAGCCTTATTTCCATAGTGAGTTCAGTTTAATAAGAAAGTAATTTTGCAATTTGTTTTCATTAATTAATTAGGCAAACCCCTATAAAATCCACATGGTGGGGTATAAACCCAGGGAAGCTGTGACACCAGCTACAGCGTCCAAGGAGGGAGGAATATTTACCTGTTGATGTTCTGCCCTGACGTGGTTTTTGCCCCTGCCAGCTTTAGAGGAGCCAACTCTGTCATATAATGCGTGACCTGGATGTCTCTACTGGTGCATGTTATCTCCAAACAAACCCCAAAAGAGCGTCATGTGGGGATAGAGGCAGAACGATGAGATCAAGGCAAATCCACCAGCAGATGTGGGAAATGGGTCAACATCTGTACACAGGCTTCCTCCAACAGCCCCAGGTGTCAAAGTGAACCAATCTCATACTCTGAAAACAGGAATCAAAGAAACACTGGGAGATCTCTCTGGGCCGCTGCTGGGGGAGAAGGAAAGGTCTCAGGGTGGGGTTGTAAATCTTTCTACTTGTCCCCACTGCAAGAACACTTGGACCATTCCCAGTCCTAGCCAGCTTTGGTTTTCAAACTCAAGCAGACACCTAGCATACATCAATTTATCCAGTCCAAGAGTTGTCCTAGCTTTAGCTGCCTTTCCAGAGAGCTCATATTTCATTTTGTAACACTGACTAATACTGAAGAAGCCACACAGTAATGGCATGCAGCAAGGCAAGATTTTCACCAAAGATCATTTACCATGATGCTTGTTCTCCTTTGCTCCAGTGATGCTAGGGTGACTGGAGGCCAACTAGCTGCTGCGTGCAGGAGGTTGCAAGGGTGGAAGAGCTCCTGGTATCCTGTATGTCATTTATTGATCATATCAGGACAAGCAGGGGGCTTGATTTTACCCACTGATGAACTTCTGCATCGATTTGGTCTGCCAGTTTTACTGGAGGGTTAGAAACATGCCCACCTGAGGAGCTGCTTCTCTCCACCTGAGAGGTCCTGGCCTCTCTGATTTCAGCAGCAGCTTCACGGGAGCATGTGCTGTGGTTTGGTTTTCCCTAGGCATCAAGATCCAGCAGGCAGATAGCAACCACAAAAGCTGGGTCATGGCAAAGGGAATAAAACAAAGAGGGAATCACAAAAGGAAATTGGTCCCTTGGCTCAGGGGTTTGCACTGTGGGTGTCAGAAATGTGAAGGTGCCACCCGTCCCTGCAAGGGGCTGCAGCTGGTGCTGCCATCACATGAGGTGCCATCACCTGGGGGACAGCTCAGGCAGTGGGGGCCTCTGCCTTCCCAGAGGCCCTCAGTAATCCAGGTCCTGTTTGAGACTCAGTGGCTCTTTGGTAAGCCATTGCGCGCTCATTTGCTATACAACCCCATTTGCATTTTGGCCCAGAAGAGCTGAGCACCACCTGTAGATCCTTTCCAAGTTGGCCTTTTTGGGACCTTTGAATGGGAGGAACAATGATCGAGGCACTACGCCAGATATGCACAACCAGCCTCTGCTACAGACACCCGGCACTGGGCTTGGGCTGATCCCATGAGTTTCTTTCTGTTCAGTTTGGGGGATCACAGTTTCAGCTCCTCTGTACGTGCTGGATGCTGGGACTGACTCTCGTTTTGGCTATGCATAACATAAACTCACTCCTACAGTAATAATGAATAGAAGGTAAGTCCCATGGCTCTGAATCTGTCCAAGTCTAATGGCTGTTTTGTGAGGTTGGGGATTAGAGAGACAGCCTGATATAAATGGCTGCTGAACATCATTTGCTATTTACCTTTGCTGGAGGAGGACTCAGAACTAGGGCTATAAACACTTGCAGGGTGAGGGAACAGCAGATGAATAACGCCAGGAGAGAAGATAGCTTCACTGGAAACGTTGTAAACCAGTGACTGCAGTAAAAGTCAATGCAGGAATTAAAAGCTGTCAGTTCAGAAAGCTATAAAACCACCATCTCTTCTTTACCTAGCTTCCCTGGCTGCGCTTGGAACAAAGAGATTTGCTTTTTTCCAGGAGGCGTTTCAGAGTGCTCCTTTGTGGCTGACAAACTATTACGCTTTGGAGAGAACATAATTCTGGGACAAAGCTTTTCATCTGCTCTGTAGCAAGCTCCTAAGGGGATGCATCATGTAGCATCTTTCTGAGTCATCCCAACACTCCCAAAGAAGGTTTTCCTACCACGTAGCCACAATTTGACCGCTACCTTGGCAGGCTATGATGCAAACCTCTACCTGTCTCTGCAAAGTGACCTGCTGCAATAACCACCTGAGCGGACGTAGCAAGCAGCTGCTGAGAAGCTTTCACGGGCTGCGACACATGGAAGTACCGAGGTGGGGGTGTGCATCACACGCATACTTGCAAAGTCTGTGCAACCGAGACAGGTTTTATTTCACATGGAAAAAGTAACACAACACTTACTTTGGGGGAGGAGGAGACAGGCAAAACATCTCTCAGACTGCAAGGTTTCCTCAGCACCCGGGCTCCAGCGCCCCAGGCAGGACCTGGAGGTGCAACAACGGTGAGACAGTTGGGGAGCCTATATCCCTCCTGAAAGATGTATGCAAAACTGCATGCACAGTGCCTGCAGCCCCAGGCTCCCAGCAGAAGGCTCAATGTGCAAAACTCTGCCGTCACTCACCCCCTGAAAGGCAGTGGACTGGATGCAAGAGCTCCCCTGCGATCTGGAGACCACCTTAGAGACTAGACTAAGGCCAGATTTTCAAAACCTTCCAATTCCAGCAGACCATATAGACTTAAGGCCAGATATGAAGTGGGAAGACATGTGGAAAAACTGTAGGTATGCTAACTAAAGTATGAGAATGAACCTGCCTTCCTGAGCTGGTATTTCGAAATGGAAGCCAAGAATCTGAGGCTGAAGGTCTCCCTGACCCCCATTTCTCCTCTGACAGTCATTTGAAAGCTCACGTAACTGCAGAGATGACTCAGACTTTTCAGAACACAGCTTTAAACTTAGATGCCAAGTCCGCAGAGCCTCCCAGGGTGGCTATGCACACCTGGGCAGCGTAGCTGCACAAATCCCAACCCAACCCCAAGCCCACAGAGGTCAGGTTCTGACTAGCTGCTCTTCATGCTGCCTTCACTCCTAGTGGGTATCAGATGTTGATATGATGTTCACACTTGCTGAGGCACAGGAGCCTGCAGATTTCATCAATTTAGCTGCCTGTTCAACTCCCTGGCACTTGCGTGGGCTCTGCTATGAGAAATCGATGATGAACTCCCAACACTTCTAATAGGAGCAAACTGGGAACGAAATAAAGCACAACAGTAGCCTTTTAAGTAAGCTTTTAGCCAGCTCCCTGAGGATGCAGCCAGACATGCTGTCTATGCCAGATCAGCTTCAAAACCGTTAGCTGAGAGTGCTCAGGGCAACCACAAATAGTCTGAGCTAATAAAAGAGCATCTTCCACAGCCAAGCTGCAAACTTCTGCCTACTCCTAACTATAAGAAGATGCTGGGGCCCTTCCAAGTGCGTCCTTCTGCTTTTGAGCATCAGACGGGACTTTCAAGGACTGATGCAGATCAAGCCTTGCACATCCCCTTTGCTTCATTCAGAAACTCTTGCAGAAACCATTACAGTGCCCCTTGCAAAGTCATGGGATTCTGTGCAAGAAGCTTAGTGTAGACTGGCTTCCAGTTCCAGCCCTGCTACATGTGCTGAGCAAGGCACTCAGTCTTTCTGTGCCTCTGATTCCTTCCCTACCATCTGAATATCTTTGCTGTTGAGTTGTTTAGGAATTGCTCCTTACTTTGGATTTTCACTGTGCTTAGCACAAGGGGATTTTGATCGAAGCCAGGGACTTGGTATGCTAGCTCATAACACGCTGCATTAGAATAAAAATGGCTTGCGTATGAGATGACAGAGTGAATTGATCTGATAAAAGGCCCTTAAGTCATTAATTGAAGTCATGCAAGATTAAGAAACATTTCAGCAATAACAGAAACTGTGCTAGGGCCTTCAAAGAACTCTTTCTTAATTGGCTTCACAATATTATACCTTTCATCTTTTTGTTGTAACAGAGGGATATTAGGAAATTTATACTTTCAGAGCCACCAGTGGCTCCCAAACAAGCTTTTCAGGGCTGTGCCATGTTTTCTTTAGTAACAGGAAAGCCTTCTAGGGACTCTCACATTCAATCCATCTTTCTGCCCTAGAAAAGGAGCATCAGCTGATTTTTAAACTTTCACAGATCTTCTACCTAGCCAAAAAACAAGGGGAAGGGAAAGAGACTGAGCAACACTAGGGACACATTATCAACAGCTGTGATGCCCACATGGATGAGGCTACCAGATAAAGTCCTCATTTTGATCTGGGGTGCTTGGTCAAGGTCCGCCTCCTCAGAGGACACAAGCCCAGAAGGGATGGTCTCCAAGAGAGGTTTGCCCTCCTCATCCATCCCTGTGCTCCCATATCCCATCTCTGGGAGGTTTGATGTGCCCCCCATGGGGTCAGTCATCCCCACACCATGAGGCTAGCAGTCCCTCAGTGGGAGCTGTACAGGAGGGACATCTCCCTGAGCAACGAACTGGACAGAAACAGCTGCTTGCTGGTTTTGCCATTTCTTGCCGCAGGTTTGATACTGCCTATTCTTGCAACCCACCATCAGAACAAGGCACTTGGCTAATATGAGTTTTTATTTGTAGGAAGATAACTTGTGGATGTTTAGCTTCCAGGCCAGGCCATGTCCTGGCTGAGGTTCAAACCCCACGGAGCAGCACCTTACCTGCTGAGCTTCATTCCAAAACCCACTGCATCCATTAGCATTTCTTCTTTCAGCTCCATCCCATACTGCACAAAGACACAGACCTTCCCTCTCAAAACAACTGGCTGCTGGCCTCCTGCTGCGATGTGACTTTGCTTTGCACCAAAATCTGTTATAAAACATCCTCTTTAGCTTCTGGAAATGCTAAGAGCCTTTTTATGTCAAGGAGTGAAATCTTGTTACTCAGCTGGCATTAATTTCCCTCTTAACACCAAAGATTTTGATCCCTTCCTGTTTAAAAAAATTATGCACCAAAGCTACATCATTCTTGTCTCTTCCTTGTCTGGAAAGGAAAAAGAGAAAATGAAAGGGGTTGCAATGTTTTGCTGGCTCACTCAACTGTCTTGGTAGAGGCTTGTTAAATCCTTACAGAGGCTAGTCTGTTCCTGGGGTGTGAGACTGCTTTCTGTGCCCCAAAGCTCTGAGCCAGGACCTTATAGGTCAGAATCAAAACAAAGATTAGGATGATAAGCTTTTAATACTGGGGCTCTGGCCCTAACCAAACCCACAGCTGGGTAGCCAATATCACTTGGCTCTCATACAAACACTTTACTGGTCACCCTTTTTCCCCCACCATCCCTAGTCTGGACCACATCTTAGCTTATCTGGTTTCTCCTCTTCACAGTTCCATGAAACAACAGACTCAGCTGACCGACATGTTTAACTAAGTCATCCCTTTGGTTACATGAGCACAGCACCACCAAAGATGCATTGCAAATGCTGGACTTGAAATTCCTTCTGTAGTGATCACTCAATGAAGAGGTCAGCTGGAGGAGGAAATAAAAATAAATAAATGCTCCTTTCAGAAGGATTAATGGTGGGTTGGAAACCACGCAGGCTAAAGTCAATGTTTACTGAAGGCTGCAATGGATTTTGTGGTCACTGCCAACCATGAACCCCACCACTGGGATCACTCTGCTCAGGGCTGGAGCACCCTGGGGTAACTGGGAGAGCCCTGGGGAGCTGACCGGCCATGCCACGCATGCTGCTGTCCCGAAGGGAGATGGGGCTGCACATTTTTGCAGCAATCTCCCTATCATCTCTCCACAATGGCATGGGAGATGATGGAGAGGTCTGGGAGAGTGTGGGCTACCTTTCCCTGGCATGAAGCTGGGCTGGGGGCTGCACCCAGCTGCTAACTGGTGTTGGGGCCTCAGGACCCACCGAGAGCCAGTCGGCGCACCCTCCCAAAGCACGTACATAGGGGACAAAGCCCTGAGCACCAATGTTTCACTCCAAGGACCATTTCCACAGAGGATTGAGTTCAGCCAGGTTTGGACAAGACTTTATTCCATTTAAAAGGGACCAGCACAAGGCATCCAGGCACTCGGTGTTACATCTGTGTGTGGTTTGCTCCTGCTTTCCTTATGAAGTACCAAGCCATTTCTTCTTTTAAAGCACTGATCATTTTGTGGTTTTCACATTTCTGATCTCCTGCAGCAGGTCAGACATTAGTGTGAGACTGACTAACAAGATCATGAAATCTTCAAAATCAATTTTGTTCTCTGACTCCTCATCCAGGGCAGAAATTATTTCCTGGTATTTTGGTTTGTTTTCTTGGCCCTATGGAGAATTTTAAGTGAAAAAAAAGATGAAGTTCCTTTTTTATTGCATCATAAAAAAAAAACAACCAACCCCAAAACCAACAAACGGACAGACAAACACCTCTGTAAAAATTAATATATTTTTCTGTCTTCCCATTCAGGTTTTTATGTCCATATTCATATTAGCTTTTCTAAAGGTATCCCAAGAAACTCAAACAGAAATATTATTGCAATCAGACAGAACAACCAGACCCCAAAGTTGCCACCTGAACCAGGATACATCTTTTAAAAGACACCTAAGTCATGACTGAAAATCTGGCCATGATGAGGATGTAGCTGGTAAGTGCTGGAAAAAAAATTGAGTCCTGCGTCTTGATAAAACCAGGGAGCAGAAACAACCAACCAGCCTCAATAACCTCAATATTCAAGACAGGTCCCCAAATATATACTGTGAAGGTCTCAGAAACTGATGATTTTACAGACATAACTTCAGTAGCTGCTATTCTTTGTCCTGTTTGATGTTATTGTTGGAATGGAAGGGGTTATTAAAATTATGTATCATGTCTGGTATTCATATTTCCTTGGAGGGAGGGGAGTGGGGAAGTTCCAGGATACTTTTTTAGCTTAATAGTCTTCAAAACTTCTCACAAGTCCAAATTTGATTGGCTATTGATATTTTCAAGTCCTTTTTCATAAGGTGCCTAGTTTATAATTTGGTACCAATTCCCTCTGAAGCAGTCATGTGATTTAGTTATTCTTGGAAGTAAAGGTATTGTCAAGAATGTTTTTACTCCTAAACATCTCCCTCATCTGCTTATTTCAGTTCTTTTTAATAGTCCTGTATATTTTTTTCTGTCACTTGATAAAACTCTTCTGGTTGGTTTGGTTTTTTTTTTTTTTTTTTATGTAGGGAGGGGAAAAAAAATCTGCAAGAAGTTTATAGCCACAAGTGCCAATACAGCTGCTTTTCACCATACCCAGCTGCCACCAGCACCCCCGTGGGTGGCCGATGGAGAGGTGCTTTCTGCTTCCAGTGGCCCCCCCCCAGTGACCCCAGTGCATGCAGCTCTGCAGCACGGAGCTGGGTTTCCTGGTGTGGGGTCAGTGCTCTGGCAAACTATCAAATGCCTCATTAAATGCCATGGCTTTCTTCCCTTCATAAATACAGCCTCTTGTCATCGTCTACAGGGTTTTTTTGTTTGGGTGGTTTGCGGTTTTTTTGCATTTGTCAATCATGGTTTATTGCTGCCCCCCCTCTCCTTTAGCCCTGTGTTAGACACAGGCTCAACAAAAAGCAACTAATTCACTGAAGATATTTGTACCAAATCACTAAAGTCTCACATGGGATTACCCCATGGGCTGATGCCTGCCCAGCTGCAGGGCAGAACCCAAGGTGCCATTCCTGCACCCAAGGCACCCGGCCAGTGCCAGCCCAGCACCATCCACTCACCCAAACCCCCTCACCTGTATGAAGGCCCCAAACTGGGCTTGCACCAAGCTTTTGGTTTCAGCTTTGCTGAGCTTGCCCTCGGGGTCAGTAGAGTTGTTATACACCAAAGCTGTGGTAGCAAAAGCTTTTTCAAGGTCTGAGCCTTTTGCTAGAGCTAGGAGGGGGAAAAAAGTTACCGACCTATCAGAAAAAGTGGCATTTGAGATGTAATTGAAAGGAATGTCATAACCATCCTGAGTGGGTGGAAATCTGTGTAGTTTTATTAAAGTTAATGAGACTGAAACTGTTTATACCCCCAGAGGACTTGGCCCAGATTTTATGTGGAGTGGGACAGCAACATGCCTCACAACCCATGGAAACACTCCCCAAAAGGAAGCTTTCAATCAGAGCAGGGTGATGTGCAAGGCCCATCTGGTCTACTTCCACTCTGGGCATCCAAAGACCTGCCATGCCATGGGGACAGGCCATGCTGGCCACCTCCTGGGTACATTTGGACTCCAGGATCCAGTATCAGGGAAAACGTGGCCCATTTGGGAAGCCTGGCTGGGCAGAAGTGCCCGTGTCCGAGTGTCAGTGCTGCACTTCAGCATTATGGTATACTTGGGATTTTGGCTGGATTCATTCCACCCACTCCTGAGCTGCATCCTAAAGACTGCACACTCACAACCCTCTGTTAGGATCGGGCACCACAGGTGATTTGGGGTGTGATTTTTAATGGAAAGGCAAGCAGAAGAAGAGATGCAGATCAGCACAGGAGCTCATTGCATAGGGACCCATGAGACCCTCTCGTCTTGCACCAGCCGAGGGTCCACACGGCCTCTGCAGCTCCTCTAAATCACCAGGATTTACCACACTTGAGCTGTGGCCTTGGAAGTCCTGAACCCTCAGGGGGCAATGAGTGGGTCCCCTTACCTTTTATTGATGCCAGCTGCTTGGCTATAGGTACACTGGTGGTGAGAGAGAAGAGAGGCACAGTTATCACCTGCTGAATTCTGTGTGTATATCTAGTTTCTCCATCAGTGAACTTGCTCATTTCTGTTTCATTTAATCCCCCAGGAACTCAGGGCTTCCCAAGGGAGACGGGCTTTCCTTCACAGTGGAAAGGAAAATGGCCTTTACAAGCAGCGCACACCATCACACAGCTCCTAATTCTTCACCTAAACAGGTAGCCTGGAGTTGTTATTAAAGGTGCTTATTAAATCATTTTAAGAGAGGGGCATTGCAACATCCTTCAAGCAATTTCTTCAGAACACGAGAGAGCTCCAGGAAGTTTCTCAGTTTTAAGCCCAGCCTCAGGGAAGTACAGAGGGGGCTGTCATCCGCCACTCACCAGTGCTCCCAGTTTGCAGTAGACACATAGCTTTTATTTCCAGCAGGACTTGCATCTGTGAGAAGCACCTCCCTGCTTTCTATTAAAACTCAAAGCCTGCTTACTTTTGCTAAAGTGCTGGAAACTAATTCCAGAGCAGCCAATGCACAGCAGAAGAGTTTGCTTGTGATAGAGACACACACATCCAGATAATGAATTTCAGGACAAATGGCAGATCAGCGGAGCTAGGAAGAACAAAGCGATGGCTTACCGCTTGGGCATGCCTGCCACAGCCGAAGGGCTTTTTTTGGTGGAAGCAGGAGCTGGCCGGTGGAGCGAGTACAGCTTCGTGCTGGGAACACTTGCTCTGCAGCCACACATCTCGAGGCCGGGGTGTTTGTGATCTCTAAGCAACTCAAGTAATAGCAAACAGGTGAATTCAAGCCCTGCCCTGTGAAAACAGCCTGCTCACAACCATGCCCTATCAATAATGTAAATGCTACCTGGTGATTGCGGAGCTGGCTAAATAAATCGGTCTAAAGCAGCCCTTGTAAGGCAGCACTACTGGGTTGGCAAGTAGTGTGGCTTTTATTTTACATGAGAATTTGACAGAAACAAACCAAACTAATGGAGCCTGATTCCTCTTAGATCAGTAGGGAAGGCACTTTGCATCAGGAATAATCCTGAACACATTCAGCTATACACATTATGGCCTTGAGTTGCGCAAGGGGAGGTTTAAATTAGATATTAGGAGCAATTTCTTCACGGAAAGGGTTATCAGGCACTGGAAGGGGCTGCCCAGGGAAGTGGTCAAGTCCCCAACCCTGGACATATTTAAAAGACGGGTCAACAAGGTGCTTAGGGACGTTGTTTAGTAGCGGACAGGTATGGTTTGGCTCGATGATCTTAAAGGTCTTTTCCAACCAAATGATTCTATGATTATCATTTTAACAGGAAACCTTTCTAGCTTGGGCTAACGTAAATTGTGCCAAGCTATAAAGTGAGTTGTTCCTACAGACAGAGTCAGAAACCAAGTGTTTCCCAGTTCCTGACCCAGCATTTATCCTGGTATTTATTCCCCTGGCGCAGTGCAAAGCAGAGATTTGTTCTGCCTCCGAACCGCTTGCAAAGCAGCATCCAGCACAGAGCCTCTGCTTCAGTTTCTACCCGAACGGATGCTGCCTGCTTCCAAAAGCAGCACGGAGCCATATGGCAGAGCAGTCGCACGTTAGAGGAACTGGAAGGGCTCCGATGAACTTTGTTATTTATTGGCATGGATATCGCTATTAGAAAACACACAGCTTGTCACACTGCTTATCTCTGTGCACGGTCTCCTTTCTGCGCAGCCTCTGCCTAGAGGTGTCTGGGCAGGATAACTTCAACCTAAAAGACCAAGTGGCTGCTTTAATCCCAGGGTGGTCTGATAATAGGTAGTGACTTCAACCACCTCATCCAGCTCATCGTTCCTGGTGAAAGGATACAATACTGGTGTTAAAACTACCCAGGATGAGACTTTATATAACAGGACACGCAAAGGAGACTGCAACAGATGGCCTAGAGAATTAAAATGTTTTCTTCATTTAGTAGAAGCTAAATTACTGAAGGCTAATGAATAAGGATGTTCACCACCTTACTGTTCCTGGATTTTAATTATCTTAAAAAGCATGGGAAAAGAGAACCTTTAATTTTCCATCTAAGAGTGTCATTACTCAAACAATTCAGAGCCTTTTTCTGAGAGGTTTAAGCTGTCTTAGATCTCTGGTGCGTTCTTTAGGACAGGCTCATGAATAAAACAGAGCCTGTAATTGCAATGACGCAGCCAAAACACATATAATCAATGCTCATTATCCCATCAATTAACACACTAAAATTAAACAAGAATTCAGGCTTAGTAATCTGCCATCAGCTAAAAAAAAAAAAGTCTTGATATCATGTTGAAGTGATAATTCCCTTTCACATCTCTTGAACCATACAACAAGGCACAGAAAGCCTTACATCCCGGTTAATCCGCAGAATGGTAATGTTTGGTCTTAGCGTCTAAGGTAAAAATGAGAGTGAGAAAAAGACTCTGTTGCATGTTTTATCAGCCACAGGCAGTGCTGTGAGCTGGCTGGCAAAGCCAGCCCTCCACAGTTTGGGCTCTTTCCACCGTAGCTCAGCTTTCAGCTCGCAGGCTTTTTAATCTCACCGACTTTTGAGAGGCTGAGCTCTAGAACAGGTGATTTGCTTTGCTGGGGTATTAACAAGTTCAAGCAAGCCTGGGGTGCATTATCCCTCCAGGATATACTAATTAGCGTTTGCCAGAGCATTAGTGCCTAACAGATAAAGGGTAGCAAAAGGATAACCCTTGTTCTTGCAGATGATCAGCTTTAAAGACAGCAAGATTTTTGGCTGTATGTGTTGCTTGAGTATTCTGGTCAGCAAGGTATTGCAGGGAGCCAGGCCATCTGCTCTGTATCTATTTTGATACATGCTATTTATGTTTGAAATATTCAGGTGCTTTTATCGGTCAATTTTTAGCACGTTTCACATGTTAACAATATTGTCTGCAGAAAATACACAACCCGACACTTAAAACTGCAAAATCTTTACAGGCAGTTCACTGAAAATAATTGTCACTGCAAAAAGCTGTCGTTTCCACTTCACTTTGGGTATTTTCCCAGAGTTTTCCTATTTTTTTTTAAAGTACTTTCTGTAACTCAAGAAGACTTCTGTTATGAAACATTTGTGTGCTGTGGAGCCCCGGCTCCCTTAGAGATGACACTACAGCTCTCGGCAGGGGCAGGCGTGGGCATGCCCGCGGCGGGCAGGCGTAGCCGAGGGACAGAGGCACACGGGAACACCTAAAACCGAAGGTGCATTCTCACCGTTACCCATGCAGACTTCATTACTTAAGTGAACTCTTCAGCAGCTGCAGGAGAAGTGCTGCTGACTTGCACCCAGGGAGGTAATAGCTTGATTTCTTTACGACCAGAATATGGTCATTTTTATCTCACATAATGTGTGTATTTTTTTCCAAAAAGCCAAGACTGAGAAGCCCCCCCACTCCATCTTAGCCCAAAGCAGGACTGGCTGCCACAGTCTTATACTATTTTCCTCTTGTTCCATCCCTTGGAAACCAATTACTTAATGTGGGAAAAGCTAGCAGAAGCAGCAGGTCTAACGTGCTCGCTGCGGTTGGTCTCTCAACACCGGCCACAACCCGTGGTGCCCCTGCACTGCCCATGGCCTCCTGCTCGGGCCAGTGGGCTCAGCCCCGCTGGGGAAGAAGATTCTCCTTCTCTTCTGCACAGCGACTTTCAAAGAGGAGACACAACCCAGCGCAGGTTAAGGGGGGATTTAGCCAGCTGAAGGGATCGATAGCTGTGCTGCTGCAACAAGCAGCCTGCTTTGCACAACTGGAAATTAGCTAAAGGCCACCGTACCCCTCTGGTCGCAGAGCCAAACTGGCTCCAGCTCCCCGGTAGCCGTTTCACCCATGCTAACATGCTGCAAAGCATCCAGAAAAAAACCCAAACCCTGAACCCCTGCATTTATTCCAGGAGGCAGGGAATGTGGAGGATAAATAAAATCACAGGGTGAGTGTTTCCTCCTCATTTGCTTCGCCATCACCTTGCCTTTTGGGGTGCATGCTGCTGCTGCTCTCATCTGCGCTGGGATGGCACAAGTGACGCGCTGTGTGTCCCAGGAACATCTGCCTCTTGGTCAGCACCATTTACAAAAAAAAAAATCTCTTCATCATAGTCAATTTGATTTCACTCAAGGGTGAAATCTGCACCAGTGTTTATCGTCTGCATCAGTCGTGCTGGGCATAGTTTGCTGACCGGCGCCTGATGATTAACCCGTGAGCAGCGCTCCGCAGGGCATGCCCGGCGTGGGTACGGGGGTCGGGGTGAGGAGGAGACCCCAGCAGAGAGGCACCTACGGGTCAGCCCGTCGCCCCTACCACACACGCGGGAGATAGCTCAGCTCAGCCTGGAATTTAGCTCTGGGGTCACGAAGGATTAAAATATTTATGAATCCCACTGCTGAGACAGAGCAGGTAAAATGTCATTTAAGAAAAGCTATTAGAACCGGTCTTTCTGCAGGGAAACATCATTTGTCATCTCACGTCCAGGCATTTTTCAGAGGTGGTACAGCACTTTTGCCAAAATACGCTCGTGCCTCATATAGGGGCTGTCAGGGAGCAGGGGGGCTGCGGGGATCCCCTGCGTGCACGCACCCAACTCCCTTGGTTTCTTTGAAAAATCTTAATAGATAAGGGATGAGCCCAACATTTTTGGTATGATACTCATTTTCAGAGGGAAGCCTGAAAATACTATTACCAACTAATTTTTCCTCTGAGAAATGTTTTATTGCAGGGCATTTAGAATTTAAAAAGGCAGCTATATTCATAAAAAACTAAAATTATATTAAAGAAGGACACAACAATAAAAATGTAAGAAAATAAACTAGTAGCTAAATGCAACAAATGGGATGCCCCCCGATCAATTATTAAAATTTCATATCAAAATGCTAAGATCTTCATACTGAGGATGTATGGCATTGATGAATGATGGGACAATCGGCACCAGATATTAATACTACAGTACAGATTATTGCTGCAGTTAGAAAATTCCAGGAGGAAAAGCTCTTGCATTTAGTAGCAGGAAGGTATAAAAAGTAATCCTGAAAAAGAATAGTTAAGTCAAGCAGAGCATAAGCTAAGTAGCCCACCCATTCACATATTTTGATTAAAATCTAGCTTAAAACTAGTAGAGAGAGGACTAAACACTTACAATATAGCATAATACGAGAAGAACCTTTTTTCAGAAAAGGATGAAACAATACATGGTATTTTTTACTCAGTAGTTCTTTATCTGTCTGCAATATTAAATGTGCAACTCAAGATATCGTCAGGAGCAGAGCACAGGCAGGTGCAAGGAGTGTTCCACGCGGCTGCCTCTTTCAGCAGGACATCAGATTCAGCCAGGAGTAATTCAGGGCTAGAGCCCGATTTTCTTACTCAGATTGAGAGAATATACAGATTGGAAATGATTTACCTGATCAGGTCAGGCAATTGCAATATGAATTCATGCAACAGGAGCACAAACTTTCTCCAAGTCCTGGCCATCACTGAGGTGCTGTTATGGGCCATGGTTAAGGAGATTTGATCAGTCATTGGGCAAGTATCACACAATAACAAAAAAACCCCCTGTCAAGTAGGGGCACAGCCCTGTGGGCTGGATTTGCATCTAAATTCATCCTTGTCTCCTTGATGTGCTAGGCAGGGAGCACAGCAGGCTGCAGAGCCACTGGGTACCCGTCGTGGTGCTCCCTGCCCTCTCCAGCCTCCCTCCACAGAGGGGATGGAGCTGCAACTTTGCCAAGTGCATCCCCTCCCCAGTGAAGAGCAATGGGGAAACCCTAAAACGTGTGTGAGCATGCCTCCTCCTTGGCCTCCAGGGCACCTGGGGAGAAAGCCCTGTGCTCCCCCTCCCCTGCCACACTGGCAGAGGTACCTCCACAGCTCTACGCTTGATCATGCAAATACGCTCCCGTCTCGGGTAGCTGAGAAATGGACTATAAAGAGAAACACATGGGAAAACAGGAGGGACAGCACAGACCAAGGAATGTGGGTTTTTTCCCAGGCTGACCTAGTTATTTAACTAACTGGCAGAGATACTCACTAATGATGAAGTAGGAAAGCAATGAGTCGGCCAGCAGCAGTTTCACAGAGGATGCTCGAGTTTGCTTAGCTATTTGTCTTAAACCCAGGAAACATCAAATAGTCTCTTCCATCTTGCTGCTCAACACTTTGCTATACAGTCACTATTCCCAGTTCAAATAAACTTCAAATTCCTCAAAGATTGCCAAAGACTCGAATCCAGAGGAACACAGAGGAAGCACTCCGATACATTTTCTTGTATAACACAGACATGTGCAGGCCTTATTTTTGTTTTCAGTTTTGCTGCTGCCATACTATATTAATCCAAGAAGCTATAGATGATGAGATTTTTCATCCCTCCTAATTCACAGCGAAGACTATAGTCCCCAAAGGATAACAACCAGCTCAACTCTTCTGCGTGGCAGCAAGGAGCCAACGTACCTGTGAATGTCTGGCCAACCGGGTAAAGCAAAGGGCAAGTCTTTCGCGAAAACATGTGCCTCTGTCACTACTTCTGTCAACTCTTCCACCAGCTCTGCCCTTCATGAGAAAATCTTAGATTTGGAATTCTGCAAATAATACCCAAAATAAGTCATCATCTTCATTCTGTCCCCAGTCTTGTACTGGAAACTGCCCTTTCTCCAGGGATGTCACCTCCTGAGGGTTTGAAAGCTGCAGTTCCTGTGCTCACATGGTTACACAAGAATTTCAGCTTGTTTGAAATGCAGGAATGAACCTAAGAAAGCTCAAGTTTCTTACCCTCAGCATTGGATAGAAAAGTTTGGAAATGGGACCCTGCTGATCTAGGTGGAAAGGCTGATGAAGAGAAAGCTAGTTGGCACAAAAAACTATTTCTAGTGGAGAGGCTTAGATGATCCAACTTGGGATATTCCTGACCAACTAATACAAAGTGGATTTAAAAAAAAAATAAAAATAAGAGAAGTAGGACTATGTGGGAGAGGGCATAAAGAGCATACATCCCATCCCCATCCCTTGCCACACTCACAGATTTCACTTTCTCCCAGCTTGCCTATATCTGACTTTTTCCAAACTTAAAAAAACAAGGAGCAAAAGAACTGGAAGTCAAAATAAAATTTTTCATTGGCCCAGAAGACTGTATTTTGCTCCCATTTGGAATACCAGGACATTTAGATATTCCGGTTTGTCCAGCTCAGACATGGCTTTCCAGCAATCCACAGAACTGAGATAGTTAGCACAGACCTGGGCTAGTCCTACTGACAGGTGGAAAGAGAGGTAAAGAGGCAGGCAGGTATTAAATTGCACAGTTTTAATTTTTTTCTTAAACTTGTGATACTGACCTTTAAAGACAAGTGTCTGTAGAAGTGTCGTATTCCAGTGTACATTAAAACAATCCTCATAAAAGTGTCGGAAAGCGGTAAGAATATGACCAATCAGGTCAAGCACAGGAATAGTTATTTATCTTTAACAGTTTTCTTCTTAGTTATTTTGCAGTGACATTTTACTATTAACATACTCTGAAAACATGCATTGTATGCAATAACTTTATTAGGGTCAAATAGATATCACAATATAGATTCATCCACCGAGTAGCCATAAATTGGTTACAACAATCATAGAAGAGACTAAGCTGTTTTAAGCTAAGATGCTTTCAACATTACAGCTCATACAATAAGATTATATACTGATACACTTTGATTTAGAAATGCAGATGATCAGTTTTGAGTAGTGTATTGTGCTTCAGGCTTTTGGTTGTGGCAATGCGTCTCATATGCTGTTGTGAGGAAGGGCCGAATTTCCCAGGGGGAAATCCAAATGGGCTACAAGTCTGGCTCTGGCTGTTTTAGGACGAGTTCCTCTGAGCCTGGGTTTTTTGGTCAATCCAGTTACATTCTCCGGTAGCACCAAGCTAGCGCTCAGAGCAGTGACAGAACAGAGGGATATCTAACAATCTTGGAAGAGCGTGGATGAAAAGGTTTTCATATTAGAGGGAATAAAGGAATATTTATGCTTTGTCAGGTCACAAAAATACATGCGGTTTTCATGGTTTGCTGTATTAAGCAACAGGGCATTTTCACATGGTTTTGTATACTGATATCTGCACCTCTGTTATCTTAGTTAAATAAATACCTTTGTAAACATATAACACAGTTACTTGGTCTTTATTTTCCACAGCTCACGTTAAAAGATTCACAAAACATCCATAGAAATAGTGATTTATAGAATGAATACTTAGCTGAGTTAAATGGAATAAACACTGGTCAGGTACCATATATGCTACTGAATGCCATTTCAAGGAAAAACATTTTAGTTACAAAGCATTCAGAACTTGGGTAAGCCATATATTCAACTCTGCAAAATATATAAAAGATGCATACTTCTTTCAAACGTACATTTAACAAAATGTAGTCGCAGAAGTTGAGAAGTTCCATTTACACGGTCCAGACATTTGGTAGTATGAAACTGCTTATCCATGCACTAAGTTACGGATGACTCAGTTAACTGAAATAATAATAAAAACTTCTGAAACAAAAAGATATAACCAAAACAAATGCTCTGAAGAGTCACAGACAGGCAGTTTTGAAAATCCAGGTGCAATGTTACATGCATGGATATACAGAATAATCCGTCGAAATAATAGTAAAACACTTTTGTTTTTCACCAAAATGCAGAAGGAAGTTCAATTATATTAGGCATATTAAATACTACAGACTTGAGGCTACAAAATGCTTCTACCGCCTTAACACATACAAAACTACCATAAAGTTATCTCTACAGTACATACTACAACACTGACTCCAGGTCACCACCTGCGATGAGGACGTCCCCTGTATCTGGCTAAGGGAAAAAAAGGCCAACTCCAGCCCTCTGGCCACCTCCCATCTGTCTCAGGAGGTAGGCTTAGATGTTTGATGGACATTAAACACCGTGTTGTAGTATTAATTTATGTAAAACCCTTAAAAACCTGGTGCCACTGAAACTTAAGACCTGTTAAACTCTCTACATGTGAGGGATGCAAGATCTAGTGCCACGTGAACCCTAAATTTGATTAGCGAAGGAGGTTGGCCCACTCTGGCCGTAGCTCTGGGACTGGCCGTATTCACCCACCTGGCCATAGGAGCCTGGCTGGTTGTAGCCACCAGATGGCCCGTAGCTGTCTTGGTTGTAGCCACCTTGGTTGTAGCTGCTGGACTGCTTCTCCATGGTGTCTGGAGCGTGCCGCTGGCCCGAGGAATGCCAGCCTGTCTCCTTAAACACAAACCAAATGTTGCCCGCCCAGAGGATAAAGTTCAAGAAGCCAAAGACCTGGGTGGGGAGAAGAGGAGCTTGTCACCCGGCAGTCGTGGTCTCACAGCCCAGCCCAACGTTATGGACCCTGCACGGTCCTGGGGGAAGTCAAAGCTTCTCCCAGTCCAGCCTTCTTGCAAAACCTGCTGGAAAGTTTTCTCAGCTTTGGAGAAAACTCCCAAATTCACCTCCTTCAGCTGTAGCTCACAAGGTGTCTGTTTTCCTTTTTGTTTCCAAAGAAAGGTTGAGGTTTTAGGCCAAAATAGGTTTTTTTTGTTTGAAAGCATAACCTACTTTAAAGAAACTGTGGAAAGATAAAACTGAAAGAATATATTTAAAAAAAGAGACATTAATTGCTCCACTGGCCTGAAATAATTGGGGGTGGGGTGTGTGTTAAACGTTCTGAAGACCAATTTTATGTTGGTTTTTTTGAGGATTTTTAAAGGCATCTGTAAAGCACAAAACCTTTTCTTCCCACAGGAGCACACAGACCCCTTTTCAAAAGCATTGCAGCTGAGGCAAGTTAAAAGCAGACAGGCCAGGCACCGCACTCGGACAGATAAGTTGCTTCCTCCCCACCCCTGCACGCTCAGCCCGCCACTGCTCCACGGCAGAGAGCTGCTGTGATTCACGCTCTGCCTTTCCCCACAGCAAGACTGTGCTTCCAATTAAATAATTTCAGCTTACTGGTTTACACCAGCCAATTTAGGTCAATACAAGGGTAAAAGAGATGAAAATGCATTTGCAAGGTAAGGGTGAAATGTAGTAATCAAAGTCACTTACAACCGAAGTGTTGAGGCTTGACATAACAGGGCTGCGAACAGGCAAGCATTTGTTGGACTGCTGTTTGCAGGCAGACATCAGTAATAGCACTTCGTCCGGGTCGGTCGCAATCTTTACATCCGACAGTCCTTTAGCCCAGGCAGATGAGCCCACTAGCCACAAGAATGAGAAGACCACTGTCACAATGAAATCCTAAAAGACAAATTAGTTAGAAGCATTATACTGGTATGTCCGTTGGGAAGAAAAAATATTAAAAGTCACCAGAAAAACTGAAAGTTTGCGTCAAAGGAGAGAAAAAAACAAGAGCTTGTTATTTCGTGGAAGGTTGTGATTTCTGTCATCACCTTCAGAGCTAATTTTCAGGAGTGCTTGATGTGCCTAATGGGGCAGAGCCCTTCGGCTGCCATTTGCACGTCTGACCCTGAGGCCAGATTCCCACAAGCGTGTGGCTGGTACCCAGGATGCTGAGCTGCCTTGGAAATCTCACTATGCATGGCACCTGGCTGGTGAATTGGGATCAATTAATAAACTATAGATGCCTGGAAAGGAGCTGGGCCCTCCTGAGGGCTGGCTCTTGCCCTGGGTGCTCCTACAAACAGCCGGGGTGAGTTTCCAATAGGAAGCGTTTCCATCTGCAGCAGCACCTTTGGGAGAACCTGGAACTGGCTAATCCTCAGCTACCAGATGAGGAGCTTTCTCACCAGCTACAGGTAAGGCCAAATGTCCCTGCTCTGCACGAGCCGTGCAGCCGCTAATTATCACAAGCGGACAAATAAACAGAGAGGCTTGCCAAGCACAGAGAGTCCTCAGCTCCTCTCTGTCCCAGTAAAGCATTTGCTCCTAATTCCCATCCACATGAAAAGAGGGGAGGAGGGGTGGTGGTCCCTCCAGGATCCAGCACCTCTGAGCAGCTCTGCTCTGAACCACTCTGCTCACTTTTTCCTCGAAAGACTCTCAGGAGCACGCACAGGCATAAACTTCTCCTTGTCTTAGCCAGAACAAGTGGCCAAGTGACACTGTTGTTGTGTGGGTTTGGGGGGAAAGGAGGGAGGAGGTGTGATTTTTCAAGCTTTCTTGTGTCTTGCTAAAACAGAAGAGCCTTTCTGCTGTCATATTTCATCCCATCTGTCAGCCCACAACAGATGGTAGAGGTGCCAAAGTCTAACATACCACTAACTGCATTGCTGCGTCTTGATATCCCACCTCCCATGGGGGCTGCTTCCCCTTCCCCCTTACAAAGTAAAGGTGTACATGGGAGGAAGAGAAAATGTTCATTAAGAACACAGCATTTCGGGTTGGTATCCAAAGAAATAAGTGATCCCTGGGAAACGTCATTCCCCTCTTCTACAAGCACACCTGACATTTGGGGAAGGAGCCCTCTGCGCACCGCGGGGACGGAGGATGCAAGCTTCTTCCACGACGGAAGATGCACCAGTCAATAAACCAGCCACACAAGCTATCCATGAACAAAGCATTTCTCCGCTCGTGCAGATGGGATTAAATTAACTGTGCTTGGATGCCTTCCCAAAGGATACATCCTTCTCTCTTAACAGTGCCACAATTTGTTTTCTGCAGGCCCGTGTCTGCCGCTGAGCTTTGAGTTCCTCTGACCCCCCTTCACGCTGGCCAAATGGGCTTTCTTCAAGAGCGTGAAGCCCAGGAGCTGACAACTGTCTTAGCACCCCAAGAGAGTCCAGGTAGACAGAGGCATATAGCCCAGGGATATTTCCAGCAAAAGAAATTATTGTATCTTTTATGTCCTAGCAGTAACTGAATGAGAAACGGACTCCTAGAGGCAACAGTTCAATTGCAAATATTTCCTAAAATTTCCAGTTGGTAGAAACACCAGATATTCACTGAGCTATGGAAGATGATTGGATATGGTCTTTATTTACTACAAGGCTTGACAAGTTATCTACCTGGATGCCAAGCCCCCATAGAGGTCCTGATTGACACAATAGACTGGGACACACTGGAATTTTGGGTAATGCATTTTTTGAATGACAAGCAATTCTCTCTCAATGCCACCACACTATTAGACGTCACAAGCTAAGTCAAGCTCTGCAATCAGTGCATTGCCAGTAACAAGAACATAAATGCATACCAGCAGATAGAAATCTGAAGCAGAGACAAATTGGCCAAAACTAACACAATGTAGGAGCTTGAACTTGCTAAAAAGAGGGAAGTTTTAAAAGTGAGCAAAGTTCTTCAAGCAGGTGACAGCAGCAGGGGTTCAGACCTGCTGTCGAGCTTGCAGATCCTGACCCCGTGCTGGTGAGGCATTTGCACAGCTCGCGGCACCAACGACTGCAATCTGCAAGAGCCCCTCACACTTACTTGCCAGTAGCTCATGTCTTGGGCTATAAAATACCGCTAGGAACAACCAATAGCACTGTGCAGTTGAGGGGCTGCTCTTAAAGGGACTAAGTATTTTGTGTTATTTCTCAGGTCTTGCCTTCTCCATCTCAGCCCATCCTCCTGCCTTCTGCTGAATTCCTCTGCTCCCCTGCACCAGGACGACCGTACAAGCCTGACCCTGCCCGATCCTGTCCTCTCTGCCTCTAATTCCCCTATCTGAGAGCAGATCAGGGCCTTGGGAAAAGGGTCCCCCCACTCCTGGGGGGC
The DNA here is from genome assembly GCA_034008185.1 of Gorsachius magnificus. Lineage (NCBI taxonomy): Eukaryota > Metazoa > Chordata > Aves > Pelecaniformes > Ardeidae > Gorsachius > Gorsachius magnificus. The sequence goes on from CM067090.1 coordinate 8,517,601, forward strand.
TGGGATCAACCCTTTTATACATGAACTCCCCAAAACGGTAAAGTCTGGCTTTACAGAAATGCACCACGCCAAAAGGGAAAGATTGCACAGCGGGACTTGGAGAAGAACCCACCCAAACCCCTCCACCAGCCGGAGGACACGACCGCTCCCAGAAACAAGCCAACAGCTTGTCAAGAAGACAGGACAGAAAGGCTAATGAAACATGAGGGTTTTTTTCAGCTGGGCTTGGGGTCTTGGAGGATTTGTTCCGTCTCCTCCACACTGTGCAAGGAGCCAAACATACGATCAGAGCAAACTTGTGTCTTCCTATTTATTTTGAATCTTTGCTAACCTTCAGCTTTGGCTGGAACTTGAACCTCTCTTGTTTTCAAGTGGGTTTGGATTTCTGGCTGAACATTTTCACAGCTCTGGGTGGAACAGAGTTACAAGATAATGACATGCTGAAAATAAAAGTGAATTTCAAGCTAAGCTGTTCTGGAGCTTAATGTCTATCTGGGGAATTTCTCCTTGGTAATTAAAGCCAGAGTGTCTGCATACTAAAACAAATCTTGCATTTGAATGTTTAATATCCCCATAGCATGGGCAATTTTTTTTTTCCTTTGGAACAAAGCAATTTTTGTAGTTGCTCTCTTGAAATGGTGTCTACAGATCTCCTCAGTGTGTATTGTTGTACGGTTACGCTATACTCCTAATTGCAAAGTTTCTTTCTCAGATCTCAGCTGAGATACTTTGGTCTGCCTACAGGTGCCTTTGGGAAGGAGGCAAAATAGGAACGTGTAGGAGAAAGCAGAAAACAAGATTTAAAATATGCTGAATATCCAAGGAGGGAGTTTTTAAGAGCCTGAAGTATGTGTAACAAAAAAAAAAATTCTTGCTGCCTTTTTCAAGTTGAAACTTGCTATTACTGAGTATGCCAAAAATGCCTACTTAGAACAATTTTATGTATTATACATTTTAGAATAGAACTGTGAATGTGCCTTTTCTTTTCATGGCAACTGAAACATTTCTCCTTGCTATCAAGCTACTGGCTTTTGCAAAACGCCCGTCTTTGGAGGTGGCAGTTGCTTAAGTCTCCTGAGCACAGTTTCAAATGCCCCAGTGTCCAGCACAATCTCACCCAGCCAAAAGCATCTGCAGAAGCTGCTCATTCACTCAGAAAGGGGATGTGCTTCACCTGCTCCAAGCCGGTCGGTGGCTTCAGCAATCCCTGGAGCTCTGTAACACACATGTCCCTGCGTGCTCTCTGTGCCCTGCTCTCCCTGCCGGCCAGCATGGTCCAAGTTTGGCATCACAGCCAAACAGGCGTTCTGTTTGAACTCATACAAAACCTCTGCTCCAGCCTGGCCGGAGGGTACCCGGCATCCCTGCCGCGCTCGTGCTTCCTTCTCCCTCACCGAACCGCAGCTGCTGGCCCTGTAGCTTCCAGTGCCTCTCCACAAGCATTCCCATCCACTAACACTCATGCTACAAGACCTTTTCATTTGACAAAACCCTCTCGTACATTTACAGCATACAAGGGAGCAACTCCTCAAACACCGAAGCCTATAAACTGTCCCAGCTAGAGCATGCCTGGCCCAGTGGCACTACCAACAGGTTTCAGGCACAGCCACACAGGAGCAGAGGGAGATTTCCTTACCCCTGGAGGGGCAAACCTCTCAGAGGACTTGCTTTCACAGTCACAACTGACCTAAAAACCCAAGAGCCACCCCAGTGAGAGCCCCAGCCCAGGAAAGTGGCCAACAGCAGGTCGCTGCAGGCAGCAAACACCTTCCTACAGTGGCATTTTAGCTCTTTTTTTTTCCCCCTGTGAACAAGTTCCCACCCCAGATTTTCTGCTGAATGAAGCTTTGAAACAATTACACACTTCTTGCAACGGTGTTTGACCTTGTGAGCTTGCTTCTGGTAGGGATGTGCAGAACCCTTTGGGAGGCACCAGCATGTACAGCAAGGTCACTGTGGCTTGTGTTTCAAAAAGGAGATGACAGAAGCAGGCTGAAACAGTTTTTTGAAATGCAAAGAATTATTCAGGTTATTCATAATTTCATTTTTTAACTGCAAAGGATTCAGTCTTTGTTTTTACAGATGGCTCTCTATTCTTTTCCTCTCTATTTTCTAGAAAGCAGGACAAAGGGGAAGAACTAAAACATGTTTAATCACAGACATCGCCAAAGAGCAGATGAGGAGCGTACTTAACTCACTTGGTCTGCAACATATGTAAAGAACCAAGTGCCTTCCTGCTTAATGAGATTATTCACAGGACCCCAGATGCAAAGGAAAGATCTCATCTTCTTACATGTAAGCATCTTTATGCACTGTAAGAATGAGATTATCAAGTAATCACTATAAAATGAAATCTCTCTTTCCAGGGCTATGTCAGTCACTTTTCTTGGCTAAATAATTTTATGCTTTTATATTGATTGGAATACTAAAGTGATTTTCATTTGTACATGAATGCATGTGGTTTTTCATGGCCTATCTATGACTTACCAAAGACAAACCTGAAGGCACATAAAGAGAGTTTTCAGTGTGGGTTTTAAATGGAGTGCATATGGGGTATAGAAACTATGAAAAAAGCAAGTGTCTGAGTGATGGGTATGGATACACATTGACTGTGACTATTCTTTCCTTTATTTTCCCACTCCAGAGATAGATGGAAGCCTCTACCCCGATCCCCTAAAACTTCATCACAGGACTCTGTTGGGTTGGTTACTCTCTGCTTGAAAAGAGCTGCAAACCTGTAGATCTGAAGCAGGGCATCAAGGCAGAGGTGCTTGGGGTGGCAGTCCCAGGGTGCAGCTCATCACTGCTCTCGTTGCAAACCAGCAATGCCTCCCCGAGGTCCAGGGTGGTACGCAAGTGAAAAATCAGCTTAGGTTAGGCTTAGAGATGCAGATATACTGAAAACTGGTGAGGTTTTGTACATTGCATTCATTAAAATCTAAGTCACCATCTCCAAATAACTTCTTTAAACTGTTTCTGGCTCCTAAGCCCTAATTAATCATTTGAGAAACTGGCTTGTACTTGTAAGCACCCAGGCGAGCCCCCAGCTTCTTGCTGTACACGTGCATCGGGCGGGAGTTTGCAACAAAATTAAAATCACAGCTGTGGTTTGCAGGGCTCAGAAACACATGGCACATATCTATTAGGTGTTTCATCCCTGGAAAACTGCTCCGTGTTCCTTATGAACTGGGAATCCAAGGTCCTCTCTTATGTGTCTAGGATGAACCCCCCCAGATGGTCTCTCCATGAGGCCTCCATTGAGGCAAGTGGAGGGCACACACCGCAAGGGCTTGCTGCCGACAGCCCTGTGCGAAGGGGGGACTCCCACCCTCCAATAACAGACAAATAACACAACCAGGGCCCTGTGTGGCCAAAAGGAAGAATTTTATCCCCCAAACCTGACAGGCAACATTAGCGGGTGACATGGCTCACTGCACAGTGAATAAAACATGCCAGTGTCATCCAAACAGCCATGGAAGGAGTTAACGGCTTCTCCTACTGGAAATATTTCCTTGCCATGTCGTCTCACTTCATGCTGAATGTTAAAATATTTTTCCACAGTTAAAGTGATGCTTCGCTGAGATCTCAGCACATGCAGTTGGGTTTCCCTATATTTGTATAAACAAGGTAAACTTGAAACATTCGTGACTGAAATTTTCTGAGAGTTTCTCATGACTTAGTGGCCATTAAATTATTTACAATCATATATTCTGCATCCAGTCAGGCCACTGCAACTGGGTAATGCTTTGATGGTGCTCTGACTGCCTGTGCAAGGGGTTTTTTTTAAAAATATTTTAAAATTTCAAGTGAAAGTGGTTTTTTCCTCTCCCCACTTCTCCTGTCATACTCCTTTTTCAAATCCTGAAAATTTGTTAGGAGGAAAGGCAGCCAGCTCCATGAGGGTGCCGCTTAAAGGCAGATGTCACCCCAGACTGAGCAAATACCAAGCCAAGAGGAAGTACAGGGCTTAAAACGGGAATGGTTTTAAATATGAAATTGTGATCAGGCACTGCAGCAGACGCAAGGACAGATGAAACCACCACCTTCTAACGCCTCACTAAGAGGTAAAAAACTGGTCGTCTGGAAACGGTGCCTGACAGGCAGATCCTGCCTGGTGGCGACGGAGCGAGGGCTGCCCTGCCTCCTGCACCGGCACGTGCAGGGGGCTGGGGCGTGCGTCAAGCACCTCAGGTTTCTGCAGCACTTTTCTTTGGGAGCAACAATCTCAGGGATGAGACATACTCACACATCTGATCTGATCTACATGCTATCTTGCTGGGTATGTCAGTTCAGCATAGCACCTGCCGGGAGCTGGAGGATGCGTCGCCTGCCTCCTTTGGCACAACGCGTTACACCCCTTCGGTGAGCCCTGTGGCTGTGGGAAGCTGGTTTTCACCCTGAGTTTCCCTTGAAGTCCTGCTTGCTTTTTCTCTGCCTGGGTCTCTGCATTTTCCCTACATCTCCACTGCACAGTAGAACTCATACCCTGTCCCAGTCAGGCTGTGGTGCTGCAATCATTGCACTGGGCAGCCTCTGGGGAGACCAGCAAGGATGTGGCCTATGTGAAAAAGGGTTTTTTTTCTAAAAATACCCAACACAACAGAGCTGGCAGTGCAAAGGAGATGCTGGAGCATGTGGCTGGGGCAGATGGGACTCCCCTCCTGGCAGGCGTAAGCTGAGCCTAACCCTCAGCCACTTCCCAGCACCGCCCACCGGCAGGAGCTGCTTTTGCTGTAGGACAAACTCAGAAGCATCTTTATATTCTGAAGAAATAAAGTAATTTAGGCTTGGTTTAAAGACTGGGAAATTGCAAACAGAGGCTTTGGTAACAGCCTTTTAACCAGTTAAATTTAACCTGTAGATGCAATTACAATCCATTACGCAGAACAAATTAAATCAATGCCACATTAATGCCATAGCGGATTGCACCAGGCATCCTGTGACAAACACGACTGCAGCAGCTGTATCAGGAAAGTTGTGGGCAGCAGCAAATGGCCATGTCATAATCTGACATATTAGTATTAATTTTTCTTCTCTTTCCTTTTTCTATTGCTACACAGGATAATGTAGTTGGTCAGAAGAATTATTTTCTGCAAGAAAACTAAAATGGCAGATCTCTGCAACTAACTCTTTGGTGAGACAGTTTGAAATGAGATATTACTTGATATCATCTGAATCAAGCAGAAGCAAGGCACTTTAACTATTTACTGTTTCTGTAGGGACTCCTTTATCTTGCCTGTTCTACTTCTCCTCTGTGAAGATCTCCCCTCCTCTCTTTACCATTTTTCTAGGGAGAGAGGAAAAGTCCCAACAACCCCCAAATGAAGAGGATTAATTTCCTTTGATGTGGAATGAGAATTTTTCCTTCTGTAACAATCCATCAGTTTTGAGTTATACAAACTTAAATAAAACAACTCACATCTCCTTGCAGCAGGAAAATTTTTCCCTCAAAACCCCGTCATGCTAAGATTACCTTCCTACAGTTTAATCTCTTGCTTACTGCTACTGTAGGTATTTCCTTTAACAGGAACAGATTTTCTGTGTTGGTGATTTATTTTCCTTTCTGTTATATTTTTCTGATGGCTTTCAGTCACTTAAGGCACAAGTCTCACCCAAATATCTGGTTTCTGTCAGTCAAACTTTAAAGTTTTCTGAAATCCGGAACTAACTTTTTCCTTATGTCAGTCCTCACTAAACTCCCCCTGCCTTCCCTTGGAATTTCTCTCTTCATACCAAGACTTCAGGGAAATATTTCCTCTACTCTAGCGTACCCTTATCCTTGCAATCATGGAGGAGAGGTTTAACTGTGGAAGGGAGAGCGTGCAGCGACCCTACAGCCCACAAATACAGAGACCTGACCCAACTTCAGCACAGGGGTGGATCAGCACACAGCCCTTGGCAGCCCAGCAAGACCAAGGGGTTTATCACAGGGCGTGATGCACTGACAGGTAACGGACATCTAGAACAAAATAGCTCTCGCTGGCTTTATGGCCTTGATTTATGAGAAAACCAGTGCACAGCAGCACTTTTTATCACAAGCCTTCAGAAATCAGTAAAAAGAAAAATAAAAACATAAACAGCCACAGCTTGGTGGGTGCATGGAATGATAACTGGAAGGCGAGGAGCCTCATAAACCAGTGGAGACACAATGTGCTGGGAGCTCAGGGGAATACTGGAAAAGCAGTCACATAATTCTCCAAAGCAAAATCATTTGGCTGAGCCCAGCAGCAATTAGCAATAAGCAATCTCCCCCAGCTAGGCTTTGCTCAGGGGTTTGGTTTCATTTGTCTGCTAGGATGATGCCTAAGATCTCCTCTTCCCTTTTTCCCCCATCGATGAAGCTCTGCTGTCAGAGGCACGTGGCTCAGACCCCAGTCCTGCAACCACCCAGCTACACGTTCATTATTTGTGTGCACATCACCGCTGCAGGCAGCGGGAGAGAAGTGGGGAATCCCACAAGTATGTACAAGATTGGTACTATGCTCCACCCACAAATAGTCTCCATTACCCTTGGTGTTGAAAGTTTAAATCACCATTCAGATATAGAAACAGGTGAATGCAGAGATGCTTTGGGCATTGGGCCACTGGGATCTCTCAGACCACGCCACAGCCTCAACCACCAAAAAAGCAAGAGGTTAAGACCAATGTCTGAAAATGCTGCAAAAGCACACTTACAATTAGAGGCCCTCTGTTGTTTTCACGGTACTTGTTCTGGAAGAAGATATAAACCACGGTGGCAGCCAGCGAGTAGAGGAAGGCGAAGACTGCAATGGTGACGAAGAACTCTGCCGAAGAGGAGAAGTCCCCTATCAAGGAGAGCTTTTCTCGGCGCTTGCCTTCACAAGTGGGAACATCGAAATTCACTTGATACAACCTGGAAAACATCCCAGAGAGCAGCAGGTGAAGTACAGAAAAAGGAAACCATTACCTGAATAAAGATATAAATACATCTGCTCTGACTCCCCATCTCATTCCTGATGCACATTCATCCCCTGCTTGAATAACTGGCTCTGTATGTAGTCTTGTGGGTTGCGCTCTTTGGAGCTGCTCATACATGTGAGATTACTTCCATGTGAGCGTCTAGGTGAGACTGAGGACATGAACACATCTTTTAATCAATCTCAGAGAGAAGTTGGTGTTCCAATGGCTTGGTACACCCCCCAGCCCCCGGCTTCCTCTCGGAGGTTTTGCCATGGCAACAACTGAAAAAGGATAAGATGAGAAACAATTTGATTCTCAAATTCTTACAATCAAGGTGTCAGAAAACAGGTCTTATCCTCTATATTAAGGCCATGGGATACCTCTATTTGGAAGCTCATAACTTCCTTATGTAAAACAGCTTAGTGCACAGCTACCCGTGGCTGTTAGCCCATGCGGCTGTGAGCCATATAGTGCCTCTATGCTAAAAGCTTTTAAAACAAAGCTGCAGCAGAAATAGAGAACTTGGGTCAAAGAAACAGCCTGTGTGCCCTGGTTTAAGTAATGAAAGCCCTAACCTTGTACTCACACAGTCAGCGACTGAGCCAATAGATTTGAGGTTCTCTCTGGCATCTCCTACCAGACCCTTCTTCACTCTAATAATTTTAGTTTCTGATTCAGAAAGAGAAAGGGGATCCTTGGAGGGAATACTTTGGCTGGTCCTGTTGCATGGCCCAGATTAGCATCAGTGGGGACACAGAATCACGCTGTTTTGACTCTGCACAGGGAGAGCAAGCAGAGGGGACAAAGCCAGCAGCAAGTTAACAGCAGCAATTAAAGAAGTTACAATCTGGTGCAGAGAAAGGATGAGGCCTTCTGGGAGACGTTCCTCTGCTCAAGGGCAATTAATGTGTGCAGCAGCGAGCCAACAGTGGCAGCAGCCATGAATATATGACTAAATAAAGTTAGATCCCCAGAGGAAAACAAAGTACCTGCAGTAGAAATCACAGAAGATGGATTAATGGACGTTGGAGGATTGCATGACTTTTTGCTTTCCCTGGTCCAAACTAAACGTACCCAAACGCGTAGGCAGAACCTTTTCATCAGCGGTTGATGCATAACACTGGTTATTTGCCTCAGGCATTTTCTTCCCTGAGCTTCTGTCACTATAGTAGTGGTGGGATGAAAACAAAAAAGCGTCTGCCTGGATTGCGGAGATGAGCAGCGACTGACTCGCCTCCCCTACACGAGCACAGCAAAGTCTGATGAAAACTAAACACATGAGAGAGACTCTCACGCTCGTGATCAGACGGTTTCCTGACTTGCTTTCAAAGCTTCCTGGCATCAGCGCACACATGCTTTTCGTCAGGGCTTATTGTTCTTTCAAAATTGGGGAAGGAATATTTCCTAGCGCCTCCCATGCCAATTCTGCAGCCTGGTGAGAAAGGGGCTTTGTTTTTATCCATCAGTAGGATTATGGAAAGATTTGAAACGTATGATTTGCATGGTCAGAAAAGAAATCATTCTCTGCCTTCCTCATGCAGAGCTGCTTGGGTGTGTATTGACACAGAACAGAACTGGGAACCCAGTTCAAAACCCCTGGAAAACAGCAGCAGCCTCTGTGGAGTTTTGGATCAACTGTGCCCGCCGTCCTCCTCAGGTCCTATCTTCAGGGCTTGAGCCTGTGGTCAAGCCAGATTTCACCTTCCACCCAGCCCAGGGCAGGGAGGGCACCCGCGATGGTGGGCAGAGATGAGCTGGGGACCACTCCAGGCTCCCATCCACTGGCAGAACCAGGGTCCTCCGATCAGCTCAGACTTTACAACTCAACACAAAGGTGTTCGACGTCAGGTGGGTTTTTGGTTTGTTTGTTTTTCTCCCCCTGCCCCAAATGCTTAAGTAGCATTTTCTGGTTCTTAAATAATAAACCCCATTTGCTGTGTTTGAACAGCCACACTCGGGTACCACAGCTGCATTTTAAGGGCCCCGTTGCAGGGTGTAGTATCTGCTTTTCCAGCTGAGCACAGGGAGAAGGCTCCAGCCCCTCACAGGAGAGCCAGGCTTTGCTGCCATGGTGGGAGCTCCACAGGTTTATGTTACCACCTCACACTGCAAATCGGCTTTAGAAATTGCTCTGGCCCTCACATTGCTTTCACAAGCATTATGGAACTGAGCTGAGCAACATTAAATACAATCCAATTGCTTTCGGGGAAAAAAAAAAAAAAGAACAAGGCAATTCTGCATGCATTTTATCCTGTAAAACATGTCTTTAGGGTGGGTTTTTTTCTCCCCTGGAGTCCTGAAATAGCACACTGGGCAATGCATGGTGTTAAAAGTAGCAGTTCAAACTCCTGCACATACCAAAGATTAAATAACTTCAGGAATATTTCTACCAAGATTTAGACCAGGAGTTGCTGCCCACCTGCCCTGCACCTCCAACTGGCCTCAGTCACCACAGCCCCATGCAGTCTAATCACTGACAGCCCACCAGCCTTTCTGAAACATGGTAAAGTAACTGAGACCCCTTTCCTTTTCTATTCCCTGTTTTCCTGACTGCAACTTAGTTCTGAATCATGATAAGCCAGGAAAAAAAAAAGTCCATATATTATATTAACATCTCACTCATATCTTCCCAGCAGTGCTTTCGTGGCCAAGCATCTGACAGTGACATCAGATCACAGAACTCTTCTTCCATCAAGTTATTTTTATTCGCTTGCCTTTCTTTTTAGATTTCCCTAGCCTCTAAGAGGATGTGCAGTAATTGGTGCCTCTTGTGGCCACCTCACCTCTGCCCAAACAACCGAGATCTCAGTTGTGCAAAGGGTCCCAAAATAGACCATGACTCAGATCTGGGAAGAGGAGACAGTGGCAGGGAGGCAAGAGAGCCGAGCCCTGGGGTGGTTAGGGTGGATACCGACTTTGCAAGATGCGTTTGGAAAGTTTCTTTAAAGCAGGGGAGGATCAGTGACAGAAAATCCAGTTTTACCGATCGAAACCTCTTTGATCTGGAATGGCATCTCAGAGGGAAAGCGCTGTTTTTTCTGCCGATGTTGCTGAGTCAGCCTTTCTGGGGGCAGGATGGCTTGGTCATGACTCACAAAAAATTAATTGCCTCTACCTCTGCCTCCCACTTTTCATGTAATTCTACCTGTTCTGCCTCTTACTTCCTCTGACTTATTCTTCTTTCATCTTCTCTTATCTCTCATTCTTTACGCCCCACCTTTTCCTTCAAGTCATCCTTGGCTGCTGTGCTCCTGCTGCTGCTTTTCTATCTCCAGCACCACCCTTGCATTTCACCTTTGCCTCTCCATTTCCTAAAGAAAATCAGGAGCCCTGAGAATGACCCTTTGCAATCACACCCTTTGCACTTTGTTCACAGCTGAGCAATACTGTTGGGCTGCATTAGCAGAAGTGATTTTCACTGATCGATGGACGATGCAAAGGAGGAACACTTCAGTAATAAACCTACCTAACTAGGGAAAAAAGTAATGAAAAATCTTTCCCCCCCTAAGTTCCTCCAAAAATGAGCTGGGCAGTGCTTTTTGCCTTGTATTGCACAGCATATTGTTATTAATTCAGAGGTAAAGCTGATGACTCGGGAAGGTGACCTGGCACCCCACACTCGGCAGAGCCATGCGGAGGTCAGCCTCGCTCCTCATCGCTGCTGGCACCATCCCCTTCGCCTGCTGGCTCTGTTCCTTAACAAGAGCCGCCATCGCCAAGCCATCCAGGCCTGAATTCCCTCAGATTCGCTTGGATCTGAAGCAAGTCCACCAACGGCAGTCAAGTTTCACTGCTGAAGTCACAGTAATTAAGGGCTTCTGAGGTTTCTTCTACCATTTGGCAAACTTTCCGTTGCCGTGGGAAATATGATGACAAGACAGCTGTATTGTCTAGCTTGACAAGATCAAAAGAGGGCAGGAATGTTTTACAGTGAAAAAAAGGTTTTTTCCATTGTTCCACAATAGCAAAGAGCAGTTACATTTTCAGACACTAATTACCCCTGCTCTGAAAACAATGCATGAAGCCAGACATGCCGAACAAAGCTACAGCTGTTACATGTGCGTGGGGGAGCAGAAGCTGGGCTCTCTCCATGTAAATGTGAAGTTGCCTTTCTTTCCCGAACTTCACTGGTACAATATTCAAGCCACAATTTGCTCTTAAGTATAGCTCTTCCTTTTTTTCAAGCAGCCCAGTCCACCTGATGATCCTCAAACACTAAAATGGTCAGAGCCAATTGCCCCAAAGTCTGGTCCCATGTCCCACTCCACCAGCAAACACAGAAAAGCCCAAGCAGGAGAGCGTGCACCAAGTGATCTAATCTCGGCTGATTTGCAAAACCTCCCCCTTCAGCAACACACACAGGGCTTGGACTCGAAACCAACAGAACATGGAATTAATGGCAAGCATGCGCTCAAGTATCATTGATGAACCAGCACAGAATTCCACTCCTGGGCTTTGATCAGTGCCTGGATTAATAAATAACAGATAAAGTTCTGCCTCCAAAAATTCTCAATGGGGGTTTGTTTCTCCGTTCCTTCACTGGGCGTGGTAAAAACAGGCAAAAAAAAAAAAAAAAAAGCTATCTGTTTTGGCAGGTTGTCCTATTTTCTGAAAATAGCATCTTGTAATCCACCCCCCAACCTGTCTATGACATGCTTGAGCAAAATCTGCAACACCCACACACGTGCTTGCAAAAATCCAGAGATCCATTATCCTTTCATTGGGCTTTATTTCCCCCTCACTTGTTTCTGGTAGTTGAACTGTCAATTGTATTCACTGTCTGCAAAGCAATGAGAGAAATACACCACTGGAAATTAGTTACTGCAGGTAGTGCTCATGGAGGAATTCGTTATGAAATGTTTATCTTGGCTGATGATCTTCAAAACAAGGGAAGAGTGGAATTTCAAAATACAATAGTGAACTTAGTGAGTCAAACTGCTCTGGCAAGGCACAAGAACAGGAGAGGGGGGTTCGCCTTCCTTTCTCTGGGACACAAGGCAAAGGCATTTCTCTTAGTTAGCCCTGGAAATGCTGCAGCTCGCATGTTCCAGGGGACTGTGCACACCGGTGCCTCCAGCCACTGGCCCCTGGGAAAATGCCCCTTCTCAAGGTGCCAAATATGGATTTTTTTCATAGGTTTAGTGGAAGAACACTAATAAATGGGAGCCTTTCCTCTCACAGCAGAGCTCATCATTCCCATAAGACTTCTCTAGAGATATTACCTGCATGAAGAAATACTTTGAAAGTAACCTTTAATACTCAGGTGAAAGTAGAAATCTGCCTGATAAGGAAAGGTCTTTAATGAAATTGAGGTCCATTGACCCTTCCAACACTCTTCACAGCCTGTTCTCAATGACAAAGCAAAGCACACAACGCTCCTCACTGCAAGGAACATTTCCCCCGGTGCTGGGCATCCTCCCGTGTTGGGTGCTAAATCCTGGCTATCTGAAAGGCTGCCCACACAGCAAGGAACAGGCTTCCTCCCAACCTTTGGGAGGGTGGATGGAGCCGAGCTCTGCGGCTTTCTCCTCCTCCCCCCCAGATCTGCTCTCCAAGGACAGACTCCTGAGCAGGGAAGCCCTGCAGCAACGAACCCACACTACAAGCTCTCACACACACCATGAACTCTTTGCAGAGGGAGCCACTGCTAAGCAGTTGCCCTCAGTCATTATTCTTTGCCAATTTTAACCATTATCCAGTAATTCCTGTAGGATCTGAATCTTCCCACCCAGGCATCCTGGAGCTGTTGAAGTTGGTCTCTTTTTGAGGCAGCCAGCCTGTTAACACCACATTTGAACTGCTTGAAGTCATTAATGCTGAAGTTCTCTCCAGCCCTTCGAAGTCCAATAGCTGAAATGTTAATGGAGCCCTGGAGAGCTGTGGGGATGCGATGGGCTTAGCCCAGCAGCGAGACAGCAGGTACCGTGGAGGCAATTGCTCCCTGGCCCTTTTGCACCTGTGATGTTATGGCAAAACCAGAGTTTTCCACCCCTTTGCTAACAGCAACCAGACTGTTTCTCACCCCAAGACTGCTCACTAACAGGTCTTTCCCCAAGATGAAGAAATCACCATTTACTCAAGCATTCTTGCCCCCCACCTTTCCCACTGCCCATCTGCCACTATGCCCATCCCAGCGCTGCCTGCATATGCCACAGCCATTCGACACCATGAGGGGCTTATTGATATTTCCTAACTGTCCCAGCAATTTTCCATACCTCTCTCTATCAGCCCCCCAAAAGCAACATGCCCCACAGGCTCCCCAGCACCCAACAGTGCCTTCAGGACCCTCCTCTCCTTGGTCTCCTCCCCTTCTAGAGCAGCAGCACATTAGTTTCTACCACACACCTATCCCTATGAAATCTGTTCATTTTTCTCTGGAGATAGGAAACAAAAATAAAATTCTCCAGCTAACTCAGCAATCCTTGGTCTTTCGTTTCTTTGCTTTCTAGAGGAAGAAAAAATATGGTTTGCTGATCAGAGTATTTGAAAGTATTTCACTTTGCACTTTCGTCCTCTCAGTTTCTTCCAAAAAACATCCCAAAGCTCGTATCTCTCTAGAATTATTCAATGCTACCAGTAGTTTCACACAAATACATACTTCATCTTGCAAACATTTATTCCTAACTATCCTGGACATTTGAACATCCTAAAGATCTCCCCTTTGTCACAGCTGTCTTCGGTGGCTTATACCCACCCAAATGTATGTCCACAGCAGCATCACCTAAAAACCCCAGAAGACATTGCTGGGAAGCTGACCAGGAAAGCTGTAGCAACCTATATTCTCTTCTGGTTTATGTCCAGTCAAAATAATGGAAAATATTTCCCCCCCTCATATTTTCAATTTCTTAACTTGTCAGGTTCCCAGCCCTTGCTCGCACATAGCTGTTGTGCAAACATTTGGCCAGTACTATTTTCCTACAGTACTGTTTTTAATAGCACAAGCTGTCAGCCACAGTTGCTGTCTCAACACACCACACTGCCTGCGCCGTGCTGGGAGAAGTGGTAATTCCCCAGTGCAGGCAGCTCGGAGCAGGCACGCCACGATGCCTACCCAGAGCATTGCAACACGCACGGCCTCTGCTCCATCCCTCTCCACCTCACATCTCTTCTCCTGTTAACACAGCAAGTCAGAGACCCTCCAAGGTGCTCAGGTGTCCAGGAAGGGAAGCTACAAAACCCATTTGAAGATGGAATCTAAAGATATTGGAAGAGGGACAATCCTAGCAGCGGTAGGGAGAGGACACCAGTGCCACATCTGCAACTTGGGATCCCTCTTGCAGGACCCACTCCCAGTGAGTACTTTCACAAAGCTCTTGGAAAACAGCCTGTGACACAGCTTCATCACAGTCCCAGAGGAAGAAACATCCCAGACGCGTGCCAGCCATAGCAATGAACCTCCCCACACTGTGCGCTTAACAGTAATGCAAGCCCTAGTACTCCGCCGTAGCACCAAAAAGGAAATAAAACTGCTCATTATAGAACACACACCACCGGGAACGCTCGGAAAGCTGAGTGGGTGATCCCAACCCCACTTCCAAGCCTACATCCAGACCCAGATTTATCTCCCAAGATATTTTCACAGCTCTTCTCAGAAACACACACTTTTCCTTGCTGTGCAAACAGAGCATAGCACTCAAAGACACACTCCACGGGTCTTTACAAACCCAAATACCTTCTCATATTGGGTACTTAGATTTTTTGTAGTACAAACTGGTGGTACTGCTCTCTGATTTCCCCTCACTGATGTGTTTTCTTGGGGTGAACTGCTTCCTACTCACTGGGAAGCTTAGCTACTATCTCTGAAGGAAGATAACCCTTGATTATCTTAAAAAAGGTCATCATGACCGTGGAACAATGAAAATTAGGAGGCCTGTAAATGCCACAGGCATGTATTTGCATTGCCACATACATGACTGTCCAACATTACCTCATCCCACCATGAGATCCTGACCCATAGCTCTGATGTTCCTCATCTGGACAGACATGGGAATCAGCTTCCAAAGTAACAAGGCTCTGTCAGGGCAGAGCAAAAGCTTCCATTTGGAGAAAAACCTACAAAAATCTAAACATCTGGAGATACAGCATAAGCAATAGAACACAAAGTAAAGGCCTTAAAAGCAGTCATTGAATCTAATAAGACCATTTCTGGGAAGTGGGTGTATTGGATCGCTGGGCAGTGCTTTTACATGGAGTGACATGGGATTGCTGAGCCCCCCAATACTCTCTGATGCTGCTCACATCGCTTCGTAACACCTGTGCCACCTCCAATCTGCCTTGTCTTCCGCAATCTAATGGACTATGAACTCCACATAAAATCAATCCAAATTCTTGGGCATCACCGGATTTCAGCCAGAACCACCTGAAAGTATAAATCCTTTGCCCTGTGAGAAGCAAGGGTCACATGCAGTTTAATCTAGGTCTATAAACCCTGAAAACAGCAATTTCACCTCCAAGACCAGCTGAGATAAAGGCAAGAGCAATTACAGAAGATGCAGCAACATATATTCCTTTCTATTGTATTTTAGCATTAATTTCGTATTTTAACTATAATCTTCCCAAGTATACTGCCCTAAGGTACTCAAAGCAATCAGATTAAGTCCTCTGTAGAGTTTCATGGCATGACTCCAATAAAACTCCCAGTCATCATATTTTCATTCAAAGCACATGTCAAATCCTTTTCTCAGGGAGCCCGTGGGCTCAATCGCAGGCTGAGCGGCACACGGGGCAGGAGCTGAGGCAGACCTGGGGGTCTGCTGATGGACCTGCAGGCAAAATGCCTTCACACTGAATAACCCATGAAGCAGCATTTCTGGGAGTCCAGACAGGACAGTGAGAGGTACCTCACTGAGTTGGACTGTGCTGGATGAGGTTGGATACCCGCCCTCTCCAGAGTCTATTGAATAAGAAGAAATATTGCGCTAAACTCCTGGCAAATAAATTCATGTAGAAGCCAGGTGTGAGAGGAGACCAAAGACATCCCACGTACCCAGTTCCCTACGGTCCCAGGGAAACCTTCAGGGCTGCCGCATGGCGAATGCATGTTTGGGAGCAGGGATAAAGGGAAGGACGAGTGTTTGATTGTCCCCTAGCTGGGTCACTACACGCCGTCTGGGGTATGGGATCAAATGCCAAACAAAGCAAAGCCAAAGGGTTTCTGCTTTGGTTGCTTCTGTACTGGCAGCATGAAAACGTGCAAAAAGAAATCTGCAAGGGAAGTTGTAAAAAGCCTGACTTTTAGAAAAAGCCTTTGTGGCAGGCACAGATAAAACACCATTGCTGCATAATACCGCAGAGACTATTCATGAATATATATTAAAAATTCAAATTGTGAAAAAGCTGCATATATTAACAAACCCAAAAGTGACTTCCACTTTAAGAACAAATTCTGGCTAAAGTATTAATGAAGAATTTTTCTGGCACCAAAACAGTGTTAAGCATAAAATATAGCCTCTATGAAGCAAAATAAGGCAGTCTGGATCAATACCATACAAATCCATCAAAAATCCAATTGTTTTGAGTGCAAAAATAAAAGTTTCTACAATTTAACAAACATTTAAGCAGCAGCATTCTCCCTTCTCTCAGCAGACACCATCTCCAGAAAGTTGCTACCACTTTCCTTCCCCATTTACTTCCCAGCCAGTTGTTCATCTGGGCTCTGCGTTCATGCAATGTTTGTGCATGGATGTTCATAACAGAGGACAACAGCTGACCAGCCTGAAGAGTTGCAAAACAAGACAAGCCTCCTCTGTGGCCCCAGTTCAGCACTCAAGGATGTATTTGCTTCAGGTTTTAAAGGATTAAAACCCAAAAAGTAGAAGCTGGAGAACACTGAGGGTAGCGGCAACTGTGAAGACCTCAACATTCTATGATCTGGAAAAGTCATCTTGTTTGCAGAGATGTTGCCCCATGACAAGCCTACTGGCTGGAGCAATCAGCCCCTCTCTGGCTGTACAACCGATTGGGGACTTTACAGTTTTACAAATTTTGGCAACCAGACCTCCTTCTCTGACCTACTCAAGCAGTGTATCATCACACACTGCCAACGTGCCAGTGGCATGAATAAGCAAAGACTTTGCCACTTATGTAGGCACCCTTGGGCTGTGGCTTCTTGGCTGCGTACAAAATAGTTTGGCACAGAAGCTCAGCCATTCAGATCAGCTAGCAAATTTTGGGGTGGTGGATGATCTCTTCCATCATATGATACAATGCATCGGGTGTGCTAAGGACCACGTGCACAGGGTCAGCCTCAAAGAAAAGGTGAAGATGTGGCCCTTTCAGAGTTCTGGTGGTTTTCTATAGATCTCAATCAGGAACAAAACATCAAGTGACTGTAAGCATCTCCCAGTCCCTCACTGCTGGAAAAAGGGTACCTGCGTTTATCCACAGTTCAGACAGGAGTGCAAACTGGCGGTAATAACCATTCTTTGGACAAGTTGCCAGTCTTGGAGATTTCTACAAAATGGGTTTTGAAGACTGCAGTTGGGGTCAGGAAGCAGCACTCAAAACTAGAAAAGCCACAAAGTCAACCTTATTTTCATCTGTTTTAATCAGACCAGCAATGATTTCATCAAACTCCCTGACAACAGGAATTAAATCGTACATTGTGCTCACAGCCAGCCACCACTGCAGACCATGGCTGTCCAAGTACAGAAGCACAGACATTTTCTCCCATTCTACCATTCTCTTGGTCTAAAAAAATGATAATAATCTCACAGGACACGTCGGAGCAGAGAGAAAAACCAAAGACGGTACCCCCAGAGCCAGCGTGGGCCTTGAAGACCCATGGACACTGGAGAACACCAATTTGCAGATTTTAATTACTTCAGTAGTCTGTAGCCATACATAAGTAAAAAAAATAAATCATACCAGGGCTCTGAATTATGGCATTCACTCGCTAACTAGTGCCAGTTACAAAAATGTGAAATATTCTTTCCTACTAAAAAATATGTTCTTTCAAAGCTGAAAAGAAATATATTTATTCTGCAGACCCAGATCACCTTTTCCCTGACCCAGGAGACAGTGTAAGAGCAAACAGCTCTAACGAAGCCAATAGCTCATTGATTAGAGCACCCAGCTTGGCTGTGCAAGCTCCATGTTCAGGTTGCTTACGGACTTGCTTCAGTACAGAGACTTGACCAAGGTCTCTCACGCCTTCACCACCAGAGAAGCCATGTGCTGGGGCCATACTTTAAATAGCTCAGAAAGTTCTTGAATTCATGTCATTATGGAATAAAATGTTTTTACTGGATTTCCATTGGAAAAAAAAATATTTTGAAAAAATGAAGCTGCAATTTTCTGTTCAGCCTTATAAATTACCAGAACAAACCACAACTAAGAAAAAAACAATCTGTATTTCCTAGTTAAAAATACATCTTAATGCTTTGGTCTGCTTTGCATCATTAGGTTGTTAAATATGAAGAGACTTTTGTGAAGGTGTCACAGTTAGAGATATCTCTATCCTGAAGGATTTCTTTCCTGAATTTTGCTCAGCAGGATGCAACATTAGGTTTCTCACTCACATAACTACTGTTAGTGGAAACTGGAAATTAAAACCTAGAAGTCCTTGTTAGGCAAATCTATTCAACAAAAAGCCATAATTAGGTATAAAAAGCACTGCTGAGATCAGGCTTTGAAACTGTTGTGGAAGAAGCTGAGCCCTTAGTGCCCATCCTAAAGAGCCAGTTGATATAATCGGGGTATTGAACATCTCCAGCTTCACTCTTGTATTATTGAACGCCTTTCCTTGTCAGTTCAGGTGTTAACCCCAGTTCTGCAGTGCTAGATGAGGTGGCCACAGTCTGGCAAGAAAAGGGTCTAAATTGATGCAGCTTTCACAGGCTGACAGATTGCAGAGCCAGAAGGGACCCCTGTAGCCATGCAGCTTGGGCTCTTTGCTGCTGAGCTTCAGAGGACCATCCCTGCAACTCCTGTTTGTACAAAAGCACAGCTTTTCAAAAGGCACCAAGGTTTGATCTAAGGAGTTCCAGGATGGAGATTTCTCCCTTCATTGAGCTGGAATGGGTCACGCAGAGTTTAATCAGCACCTCTCACCTTCCCAGGAGCTCTGCCAAATCTGCCTGGGAACTGGAGCATCTACATTCTGGCACAGAGCACACCTGAAGCTAGTGCTACTTCTGCTGGCTTGCTTTTGCTTCTGTCTACCCACAGAACCATTATGAGTCCACAATTTGCCTTTGCAGAAGGGGCATCTTCTGTGTGGTGAACACATGCAAAATAAACATGAACCTTAAGGAGTTTAACTGACTAGATGATGCCATTCCTTCCTATCTTCCATCCTCAGCTGGGGGGGACAGCCTGCCATAGTTGCCTGAAAGTTAGCATTGCAGGCAAATAGTTTAAAGGCTCCCTATTTATCAGTGGCTCCTGGTCTCTCAGCCACAATAGACATTTATAATCTTTTGGCCAAAATGTTTTCCACTGAACTCTGAAGCAAGATTCACCACAAAGGGGTAATAAAATAAGATGGCTAGTACACTCTAGCACAGAAATATGCTAATATTAACAGGGTTTTTTTTCCAAAGAAAGATAGTTGCAAAGCACAGGGTTAGCTACTTTCTCCTTAGTTATCATCTGTAGCTTCTAACTAGGCAATTTAGATCTGGCTGTCATATTTCAAATGAAAGACTAGCCTAGCCATCGCATGCAGATGAGGCGTATGCTTTAAAGGGTGCTCAATGGGAATGTCTTTATTCAAACAAGATGCTTCAAGAGTGAATTAAAAGCGCCCATAAAATACAATTTCCTTTTCCTTCAGAAGCAAGGATTACTTCAAGAGAATTTTACTAGCACACTGGAAAGATACTAATAGGTGATTTAAAATAAAATGGAAGACAACATTTGTTTTGCTCGCTGGTGTGATACAAAGGCACACACAGACACATTCTTTCATGAGGCTCTCATGCTGGCACCACCAGGCAATCCCATTCTCACCCAGTAGTAACTATGGCTCAATTCTCCTAACACCTATGCACATACTACTTTAACCCTTGGCTTAGGTGAGACTGTGTTTAAAATTGAATCATATGATCCTCTGGGCTAATTTTTTCCAAGAAGCTTGCAGGATGAAAGCCACTAAAAAAAAAAGAGCAAGATATACTCCAAATAAATTCCCATGTGGCATTTAACTTGGGGATACCCTGTGTATGTAGGTTGGGCTAAAGCACCTCCAAAAGCTAAAGGCAAAGAGATTTTAGTGCAGGATCTGCCTCAAGACTTAACAGACAACACACTTATGGGGTTGTATTGAAATGCTTCTCCCTTCCCATTGCACTGCAGACCCGTGCAGCCCAACCTCTCCACTCCTTCACCATGGCCCCGTGCAGCATCACCCTACAGCCAGGGTCCGAGCAAGGCACCCCTGCCTTGGTCAGGACAGGGATGTGCAGAAGTGAGATAATCACAAGGCAGCAGGTGATGGTATTGGCAGGTAGTATCTCCGGCTGGCAGCGTGCTGCCTGTCTGTGCAGCACAGCATCGTGAGAGCATTTCTGCTGTGCACAGTTTCATTTAAGTCAGTGGCTGAAGCTCAAAGATTTCAGTGCAACTCTGCCAGTTACAAGAAAAACATTAGGTTTGTAATGTGAACAAGTATATAGCAAAAATCTTCAGTAGACTCAATAAGTCAAGCCTGACAACTGAGCTGGCAACCAAAAAAGTTTACTATCAGAACTGGTTAAAAAGCACCTTAAAATGATGAATACCAGCAACAAAAAGAGGCATGGCAGGCATACTATTCAACCACTTACTATCAAAGTAAAACCAATGAATAGCAAAGTACATGATAAAAATATTGCTGGGATCAGAAGAAAATAATAAACAAGCAAATAGGACCTTCACAAGGACCCTCACTACAGAAAAAATATTGCTTCAGGGCACTTGGATGAGTGACAAACCTGATCTGAAAGGGTGATGGATTGCAAGAGTAAAAAATAATTCCAAGATGCTGATTTTTTTCCCCCCCCCACTCAAAGAATCATTAATGGGGTGAGGGTCAAGTTGACGAACATCCTAATGTGTGCCAAATTTGCAACAGATACTGTATCAAGCACAGATTCTAATTCTGAGAAAAACTGCTACTGAGAAACCAGAGAAGTTTTCTTCCGTATATAAACTTGTAAAAAATTTGAAATATATATACAGGTATCCAGAAGAAAGGCTGGTTTGTGTTTTAAAGCATGAAGAGGTAAAGAAATCCTTTGTGATAAAACTAGAAGCGGGCAGAAGAAATGAGAAAAAAAACTTCAGGTGATTATTTGGAACAGCTGTATGGAGATCAGCTGGGACATGGAAGAGCCTGGTTGGATATGTAGAACCATGGCAGAGCTCCAGGAGAACCTCCTGGTGGGTATTAGGGTTTGGACTACAGGATTCTTTGCAGATTACAGGGTGACCACAGGGTCACGGATCTGGGTTGCAGGAAGCTTAATGAATTGGAGTAGTTGTAGATGGGAAGAGCAACCAGCTTGCCTCCTATTCCAGGAGAGATGGTGGAGCCAGATCTGGGTTTAGTTACACCCCAGTAGCACAAGCCCAACACAGGGTACCCCTCAGATGGGGAACAGCTCTATCCCCCCCATGCTCCTGCCACAAAACAGCTCCACACAGGTACCCACCGCACTGGCAATCGCCAGATTACTCTGATGGTTTTCTCTAGTGATTAATGGATTTATCTGTATTTCCTCACTTCTCCCTTTTCAAAAGGCAAGTGAATCCAGGTCCAGAATTAAACTGCGAAGATAACGCGGTTCTGGCAGAAATGAGAAGCAGCCACCTTGTACAGGGGGTTTCTTTGGGGTTTTTTTTGGTGCTCCACAAGTTCCTGCTGCCAGAGTTACAGGGGCAGTAGGATAATGCAGGAGTCAAGCACAACTATTATCTTACCAAAACTTTAAACTAATATTTATTCTTTCTTGATTTTTTAACAGTACCATTCAAAATTCCCTGTCTGCTTGAACTAATGATTTCTCTTGAATTCATTTACATAGTTTGCTGGAGACTTGCAACTTGTAGGTTGGGGCTCAGAAAAATCTCAGTAAGAGGGTATGCAGATGTTCCTTGGTTTGCAGGAGCATCTGGAGCTACCTGCTGTGGAGTGCGACAGTTCTTCAGTACATTCAGGACTGGCCTGGGGCTGCATGAATTGCTCGTTTGAAGTCAGCTTGGCAATGGGTATGTTTTAATCACACATCCCCAGACCTCACCGGCACTGGTTTTGCCCTTCTGCATCCTCCCTTTCTTTATCTAAGGTGATGGCCTCAGAAGCACATGATCACAAGTGAGACACCCCCCCTTTCCGTCTGGAAAACTCCGTCCCTGTTCTGATCTTGCTTTAATGGGAACATTTTCAGGCTCCTTCAATCTCATTTCCAAAACATCCAAATCATCTGGCTTTGCCCAGCTGTCCTGTTGAGCCTTACAATTTTGTTTACTTGCTTAAAGCTCTTGACACTTACTCATCAACTAGCCGAGGTCTAGCAGTTCAACTTCTAGGAAAAGAAAACAAAACCTCAAGCTCACAGCAACAGGAATGAAAGCAGCTGCTAGCACAGCCACATGGCTTGCTTCATTTCAAGTCATGCTGGAAGGCACAGCTCAAGAAGCAGAGCTCAGGTATTCAACCGCCTTGGTGTCATTGCTGACAGCCACAACAGCACTGCGGTGTCAGATGCTCAGCAGCATCTCTCCTTCCACCTACACCTCCCCCAGCTGTCAGCCAATAATCAGAACACTGAAGGCATTTGAAAGGAAAATGCCACGTGAATATGAACTTATTCAGACCTGGATGCAAGGAGACTGGTGGGAAATTCATCCTACCTACACACAGCCTACATGCCCATGCAGGCAGATGAGCTTCAGTCTTGATGAGGGAGCCTGAACTTAAAACGTGTCTACTTTTTCCACGGGTATCCTCTGCTCTAATATGAGATATTACCTTTCTTACCTTTCCCAACTAAGCTCACTTCTGGTTTTAGAGCATCCCCTCTCCAATCTGTCAAAGGAACAGTGGAGAAAAGTGGAAAGAGCAAATGCATGAGGAAGTCATGGGAATATTTAGGTGAAATAGTAAAATGACACCAAGTTCCACAGGTAGCACCAGGCCAGATTTTCCAGGCACATGTCTGCTACCCCACGTAGTCTGTACATCTTTGGACACTTTTTGCACATGCCTCAGGTTTGCATGCAAAGTTCCAAACTGCACAAAAATTGTCACACTTTTCCCAAGACACCAGCTGGCTAGGTGTCATCTCCTTTCTCACCTGCAAGTTACGGGCATACTTCCACCGTGTGGCCAGCCATCCCGGTGTAGATGCCATACACCCAATCACAGAATCACAGAATCGCAAGGGTTGGAAGGGACCTTGGGAGATCACCCAGTCCAACCCCCCTGCTAAAGCAGGTTCACCCAGAGCATGTTACACAGGACTTCATCCAGGCGGGCTTTGAATATCTCCAGAGAAGGAGACTCCACAACCTCCCTGTGCAGCCTGTTCCAGTGCTCTGTCACCCTCAGAGTAAAGAAGTTTTTCCTCATGTTCAACTGAATCATAGAATCATAGAATCATAGAATGTTTTGGGTTGGAAGGGACCCCTAGAGGTCATCTAGTCCAACCCCCCTGCAGTTAGCAGGGACACCACTAACTAGATCAGGTTGCTCAGAGCCCCATCCAACCTGGCCTTGAATATTTCCAGGGATGGGGCCCCCACCACCTCTCCGGGAAACCCGTTCCAGTGTTTCACCACCCTCGTTGTAAAGAATTTATTCCTTATATCCAGCCTAAACCTACCCTGCTTCAGTTTAAAACCATTACCCCTTGTCCTGTCACAGCTGGCCCTACTAAAAAGATTTTCCCCCATCTTTCCTATAGGCCCCCTTTAGATACTGAAAGGCCGTAATCAGGTCTCCCCGCAGCCTTCTCTTCTCCAGGCTGAACAACCCCAACTCCCTCAGCCTGTCCTCATAAGAGAGGTGCTCCAGCCCTCGGATCATTTTAGTAGCCCTCCTCTGGACCTGCTCCAACAGTTCCATGTCCTTCTTGTGCTGAGGGCTCCAGAGCTGGACGCAGTACTCCAGGTGAGGTCAACCTCTTATGTTTCAGTTTGTACCCATTGCCCCTTGTCCTGTCACTGGACACCAGTGTAAAGAGACTGGTTCTGTCCTCGTGACTTCCACCCTTAAGATATTTGTATGTGTTGATGAGATCCCCTCTCAGTCTTCTCTTCTTCAGGCTGAACAAGCCCAACTCTCTCAGCCTTTCCTCATAGGGGAGATGCTGCAGTCCCTTTATCATCCTAGTAGCTCTCCTCTGGACTCTTTCTAGGAGTTCCTCATCTTTCTTGAACTGGGGAGCCCAGAACTGGACACAGTGCTCCAGGTGGGGTCTCACCAGGGCAGAGTAGAGGGGGAGGAGAACCTCCCTCTCCCTGCTGGCCACACTCCTCTTCAGGTGCAGGCTCCTCCTATGTCCACTCTGGTCTGAGCACACCCAGCCACAGCTGGGAGCCACACGGGCAGTTCAAGGGCCAACTACAGCCTCAGATGGAGCTCTTCTGCAAATAAATCCTATTTTGCATTATCTCCCCAGCATTAGGGAATGCTGCATTTACCCAGCAATGTTTGCAGTTTTTTAATAAGCAAGACTGGGAAATTGCAGATCCAGCCACATCCTTCTAAAAGCAGCGGTCGACATGCCTGGTAAAACACCAGGATATACTTGCTGGCTACTTCTCTCCATTTTATTAACTTTTTACATTAAGTACTATTTTATAATCATGCAAATTAAAAGCACTTTACTGTAGGGTGTATTCTGTAATGAATGCTGGAGATATGACCTATTTGGAAGTGAATCACATTACAAATTCACATAACTCAATTTTCAGGTTCTCTCTCATGCATGCTAAGCAGAAATGAAAGAAAATGCAGACAAGTTCAAGACAAAAAATAAACATTTGTAATACCAGAAAATATGACTCTTTGGAGCAATAAATGTGTGTCAAGGAAGAAGAACAACAGTTCAAGGAATCAAATTTGGTTTCTACTATTTGTAAGAAGCTATATTTTAGAACATGTTAGAAGTAGATGCTATTACGTCTGGTCCGTGCATAGCAATCATAAGCAAAACAGCATGTAATTTCCCAGGGAAGCAAAATAATTTTAGAGTCATAGTGTACTGGGCTTGAGATTGGATTATGCATTCTTTCCTTAATCATCTCAATTCCTTAAAGAAATCACTTACACAGAAGTGAAAGGTTTCTAGAGTGGAATTGACATTTTTAAAAACAGAACTGTGGATGTTCTTTTGAAGCAGGATCCTAAATAGCATGAATATTATATATATATATTTGTATTTTAACCTCACTACAGCTTTCAGACTTACTTAAACAACATAAAATCTGTTTTCCTAAGTCACCAGGTTCCAAGGTTTAAAGTATTCAGGCACCGAGAGATGCAGACAGGCAATTAGTAGAATTTTCAAAAGCACTTCAAAATCATGGTTCAAACTTGTTTTGTCTTTTCCTTCCTCTTCCCCATGGAGTGGCTCTTCCAGGGCCTCGCTACTTCAATGGCTGGGAATCCTCCCTCATTTCCAGCTTAGTTAAGGACTACACCACAGTTAATGGCTACTTTATCTCCATTTTTTTCTTGGGCCAAAGTGTTTTTGTTCTTTTTCCTTGCCTGTTGTTTTCCACCCCCTGAGCTGTCCTGGCCTTTATGGAGCTCTGCATGTCCACAACCGCTGTCTTCGCCTTTGCTGAGCTCCCATTCCCCAGCAGTTCCCACGGCCCCATCCACACCAGGTCTAGCCAAATTCATCCCTCCTGCACACCCAGAGCCTGCACAATATCGTGAGGAGAAATCAGGACCCCCAGATTGGTGCTTTATCAAAAGCTGCTATTAATGATGGGAAACCCCACAGAAAATGGGCTTCGCACCAGCCCTGCCTCCCTGCAAACGAACCGCCACGAACCAACCCAGGTTACCTGAAGGGGTAGGCAAAGGCTATGTCAATGTTGAGGTCACTCTCGGACTTGTTTGCACAGTCCACACTGAGGCGCAGTCCTCCAGAGTACCCACCGCATGTTGCAAATGCAAAGATTGCAAAAAGCTGTCAAAAACAAACAACATTTTTATTTTATTTCGTTTCAGCAACCACCACAAGCAGATCCACGCAGCCGCTCTCGCTGCAGCACCAGCCCCCTTGGGTCAGGTTATCCATCACTCCGTGCACTCAAGGCATTGCCATACATTACTCCTGCGTCCTTCCCAAAAGCCAATATGAAGAACCACAAAATGTGAAGCTCTGTTGCCCCACATAGACAGAACCGTCACCATTTGTCTGTGCCAGGCATCTCGGCCCTCACCGCCTGTCTTGAACCCCATCTGGAATTCACAACCCAGGCAGCTACTAAATCATCCAACTGACAGGCAAGCTTGGACAGGAGAAGGATGAATATTGATTGAGCATAATAAGTCAGTCTTCACCCAAATAAAACACTGGCAGAAGTATTTGTAAGGAGCGACCAGGAGTAGCAACAGTAGACCAAGGTGGTTCATGTGGCCACCATCCCATTACATGGAAAACACGGAATTGTGCTGCTCCTCTTCCATTTAACATATGGCTTGGAAAAAACAAAATGGTTTTTTTTATTATTTTTCTTAAATTGCTACCATAACCCAAGATGGATACAGAGGTGCAGCAAACTGACATTCCGCAAAACAGAAAAAAATCAAGACGCAGGATAAGCTCGGGCAAAGCAGACAACAACAAAGAGCTTGGGTGGCTGTGGTGCAAATTTGTATCGCATCTTAATCTTCCAGGAGAAAGAAGCGAAGGAGGGAATACACAGGCCAGACACACGCCAGCATTTGTATTTATATCAAGTGTTCAAACAGAGAAGCTGGAAGCAGAATTGGGTGTCTTAAAAGTTCATTGATGTAGGCTTCCTTGGAAGACCCTGAGCAGACATGGGGACAGCTTATTTATGTAGTGGTAATTTAAATTAAAGGACAGGCTAGATTTTGTTGATTGTAGTGCTATAGATCTGCAGTAACTCCATCAGCTTTAACAGAGGTACTCAGAGATCTACAGTGGGGCAGATATGGGAAATGACAAGTAAACCCCTGATGCCAGCCACATTAAATAAGCTAAAAGCCAGCAACACAGAGGAAACACAGTGCACAAGTCTGCAAAAGAAAATGTGTGCTTGGACACTGAAGAAATGCACAGCAAGCAAATGTAGTGGCAAAATAAAGGACTGAATAATTCAGTAAATGCAATATGGAAATATAATAAACAGAATAAAATAGACCTATCCTTGCTGCACAAGGCTCTGCACAAAACACCGATAATCTGAGTTCTTCCAATTCACAGGGTGAGCAAAGCCAGGTGTCTCAGCAGCCTCCTTGGGCTTCAGCTTTTCCCCAGACATTGCTGGGTTACAGGGGCGACTCCTGAGCACTGGGGTAGACAGAGCCTCCCCAACTGCAAGGGGATACGCTGAGCACAATGGAGCACAGAGAATAACGGGAACAATGCAAGTTCCCATCCTGCTGCTCACTGCCGAAGTGACCAGGGCATATCACTGAGAACAGATTTGCAAAGGTATTCAGGTGCCCAGTGAAAAGGAAAGTTGATAAAAACTTTGATTGAAGCAATTCTTCATGCTGAGCTCGCTGAAAAAAGGAAAGCTGAGCTTTACTGTGAATTGACTTGTTAAATATATGCCACGAAATAAATGTTTCTACTATAACTTGAATAGCATTTCTTCATCCTAAATGAGACACTTCCTCTGTAATTACAAGAAGTTTCCACCCTGAACACAGCACAGTACTGAAAATCAGTATTAATCATCTCAGTTTAATTTGTGAGGCAATGTCAGAAAACAATATATTAAGGAGAAGAGTACAGATTAGTGCTGACCTGCTTTCTGGCCTAATTAATGGAGTTACAAATGCAAGTGTTTTACAGATACATATGGAGGCACACAGACTAATGCAGTGATATATAAAGAGAGAACTGAAGGGCTGTGGTGTGACCTGCTGTAAAGGAAGAGCCATCACCTCTCAGCTACAGCTCTCAGGATGGGTCCAAGCAGAGGAAGGACACGCAATTGAAACACTTCTCCATTAACCAAGCAATGGAAATCAGCATAAATCTGTGCCACCATGTTTATTCACCAAGGCCATGGAGCCATGGCCAGAAACACAGCTCAGGCTATTCCTCCTCAGAAAGGTTCTCCTCCAGAGTTCCTCTCCCCTATCAAAGCAATTGAGCACCTGAAGTCTCAGTCCCTCAGACAGTTCAGGTCTAGCCTTTACTCACTCTCTAGCTCCACATCCAGCTCTTAACCAGAGGCTTTTCAGGTACTTTCACTCATTCAGCAAACCCTTCAGCCTCCTTCCTCTCCAGCCACAACCCACCAGGGCTGCTGACCAGCTCCCATCCTTACTCAGCTCACACTCTGCTACAAGAACCCAGGCAGCACCCACAAGGCAGGTGGGAAAGGAGAAAGGACCCAGCTGGACATTTTTATACCCAACTTCAGCAAGGCTTCAGCCAACCCAAGCCTGGCTCTCTGCTGTGGCTGGCTCAGATGCTGCTAACAGCTGGGATCGCCCAGCTGCCAGTAATGCCCGGCTGGTCCCTGCAGCTGTGTGCCGAGGCCATGCAGTGCCTTTTGGAAGCATATTTATGTTTTGCATTGCAGGAGAGCAGGGTGAGGGCTGTAAATCCCTGGTATTTCCCTGGGGTATCTTGGCCAAGCAGCAGGCGTAATTCTCCTCTTGCCCAAGCAACCTTCTCCTCCTACCTCTGCCTTTCCCCCTTTCTTTTTCCCCCACATTTTGCTGCTTTAAGTTGTCAGTGGAGCGCCTGGTGCATTAAGCCAAGATTTACTCGTCAGTTTTTGTGCACACTGTAATTCTGTGGTAGTTGCAGGAATGCTGTAAACACCACTCTATTTTATTATAGCAGGATTTGTGTAAATGGCAGTTGTAAACCCCATAATGGGAGCTTTATGGGCCAGATACAATAAAACCTCCATCTGTGAGATAATTTAATTGAATCTGGCCTCTCTGAAATTGAAAAGTTTATGGAGAAAGGGAAAGCGTTTCCCTATGTTCCTATTTACTCTTTGCCTATAAATCCACCCAGCTCTAGTCCCAGCTGCAGTGTGCATGCATATTGCTTTCCCCCTTCATATCAGATAAATCTCCCCAGCACACAGTTACCCCTGGTTATCACGTGGCTGCTGCCTCCCAGGGCTCAGCCCTGCTGGCCAGCGCTGCGCCTGCCTTCCCCCGAGGAGCGGCAGCCAGGAGAAACACGGTGCCCTTGGGGCAACAAATCTTGGCTGCCATGGCCGTGCTGGGCTGCTCCTGCTTGCTGGCACAGGAGCAGGGCAAAGCCCAGCCATCCCCTGCGCACCCCATCCCTCCTGCAACAGCGATGCAAGGGGAAAGTCGATGCCTTTGCTCCTGCCTGGACCCTTGAGAGGAATGGAAAATGCCTGTCCCCCGCCCAGATCCACGGTTGATGTGGGATAACACGCCAAGCAAGCCTCATGCTCGTCTGATGTGCGCTATCAAAGCCATTACCAACACCCGATGAGGCCGTAGACCAAAGGGAGGGGGAGGAAGGGACATTATTTGTGCTCCCCGGCATGGACCGGAGCAATGCACATCTCCCATGCCTGGTCCAGCCTGGCTGGAAGATCACCCTTCTTCCACATGGTTTCAGACACATCTCTGATGGAGCAGCACACCTCTGAAGCTTGCAATGCCTTTCTGTACGGTGATTAATACCCCATCCCCTGCTCCTGTTGTGGTGATATTCCCTCTATGACCTTGCAGCATTGGCTTGCGCTATTGGTATATTTTTGTAAAGAAGTCAGGTAAACCCCATAGTCTAACTTCATCAACAGAAATTGTATTTATTAGGGTACTGTGCAATAATAAACAGCCTTCACTGTCAAGTCAGAATTAGCACATTTTAAAGATCAGTTGTCTCCTTAGCACATTGATAAAAAATAGCAATATCATTTCCAGCAGAGCACATGCTTCTCACACCAGCTCAGGGCAGACAAAGGTTCATCAGCCGATACACGGGATCAGCTGGAAGCCCTCCTTTTGCTGATGCCAGGCTTCAACGCGATGGCAATGGATCCTCTAATTCAGTATTCAGGAGCTGTTATTTATCCAGACTCCAGACTCAAGACTGGTCCCCTTGTTTCCCAGCCCAGCCATCCTCGGTGGCCAGGGCTCGGGGTGTGCGATGCCCTGGGGGAGCTGAAGTCCCAGCTGTGCATTAGACAGTTGGCAGAGCCTCAGCACACGACCCCGGACATCACTCATCCAGCCGTGGAAAGGAAAAATGGGATGATTTCCCATCGCTTCTCTGCGTTTGGCTTTCCGACAATTCTCCTCAATGCCTGCTGAGCGACAGGCTCGCTGTGCGCACCAGAAGAAGGCAGAACAGTTCCTGACAAGGCGAGTTAAAAGGCTTATGTAGAGCATGTTACAGCTAAAACATCCTGTTAGGAAGATAACACTGTCATTTAAAATTGATGGAACTTTTATATAAGCCACTTGCTTTTCCCGGGAGCACGTCTGCCCCGTGCAGCAGCCTTTGGCAGCTCGCTGGCAGGCGAGATAGAGCTGGCTTGGAGATGCACCCCAAATTCCAGTGTCCCCCACGCTGGTTCAAAGGGGAGATCCCTGCTCTGCCTGAGGGCTCCTTGGCCACTCCTCCAGGGTGGTGAGATTTTAAAAAGAAACCGTGTCGGTCTCGCCTGGAGCGATGGTGGCCGAAGACAGGCTGTGAGGGCCACGCAGCTCACTACATGGTCTGGTCTGCAACACTTTCACTTGGGGCTGAGGGAGGAAAATGGTAATGAACCTGCTGGACACTTTCCCAGAGAGGTCCCCCCCGACCCCCCACTCCTGCCCTAACACTGGAAAGCTGGGGGGAACCCCTGACACTTCTAAAAAGCAACCTGAAATACTTGAAACGCCTACCCTTTCATTAGTCATTTTACACCTTCAAAGCGTTTTACAAAGACCTATTTTTTCTGGCATCATTTCTGGATGCAAGTCTTCCCTTTCCCTGGATCGCTATAATAAAGAGGCTGCAAAACGTTTGCCAAATGTTGTATTGCTTTACACTTTCTGCCGCCCAGCATGGCCAACGGCACGCGTGGGAGCGGGGAGGGAGCGTGCTGCTCCGAGGGCCCCGGAGACGTCCCCCCACAGCCAGCATCGCTCACCCCGCAGAGTGTCTCGTTAAACTGAGATTATTTATTTATAGAGCAGAACCAGTAATTGAACGTTATTATTAAGACTGTAAAGGGAAGGTTCAAAGGCACTAAATGACTGTACGGGAAAACATTTACTGCAGAGCTGATGGCCCAAAATATGTCACCAGTGAAGGATTAGGAAGCACTCTCTCCTCCAGGTCTCTGCCTGTTTCTTTTTTAAAATCTGGCATTTTTCCTGAACGGATCTGAGCTGCAGACTTCCTGGAATCACTTCTCCTACATACAAGCCTTTGTGCACTGGAGATTATCAGATTATTGACTTTGGGATTCCTAATTATATCAGCTTGACTGGTTGATGAATTGGAGGTGGATAGCATCGCAGCCAACGCAGTGCTGGGGGGGGGAGGTGATGACTAGCAGGAGTCATTTTCCTCCAACAGCTATACAGGGAGAAAGCTGAAATATATTATGCTCCTTCTGAGAAATAAACCCTACAGCAATTGTTCACTAATTGCTAGGATTTAATGTGCCCCCTTATAAACAGCAACATGGCAAAGAACAAGCCCATGCCTGCCCAGACCTGGTCTGCATGGAGGAGAAAGCCCAGGGATGAGGGAACATCTTGGAGTTTGGGGCTCGAAGAACCACATATGCCCCATCTGGGGAACGTTGTATGTCTGCCCAAATGACGACCCCAGCGGTGCCTCGGTTTTAGCACACTGCTGCAGGACCACTCGAGTGACTGTCCCACACCAGCAGGCACTGGCAGACCACGGGCACCTCCGGGATGTGGTGGCAGCGGGGAAAGGGCTTTTGGTGTCACCAAGCTGGAGATGGGGACATACAACCTGTCCGGATCTCGCACAAAGCACCTCATAGCTTTCACTTGGCTATCAGATGTAATATTTCCAACGTCTTCTGAAAGTGGAATGGAAACACAGCTACAGTTGTGTTGGAAGAAAATCTTTGCATCGACAATTTTGTGTGGCTTTACACAGGGCTAAGTGAACAAGGCCCTTCCATACGCCCGCTGTGAGGCGAGGACAGCTATTGCTGGAAAACAGTGTGTCCTCCAGCCCCTGAGGCTGGCAGGACCCGCCTGGAGGAGACCAACCCCCAGACCTCCCCACTTGGCCGGCGTCTTTGCCAGGGCGTTTGCAGCAGCAAACTTCTCTTTTGGATTTTAGGGCACCCCGCAGAGAGCAGCCCTCGATGCCACCAGCTGGATGGAAAGACCTGACCCCGCAGCAGGCAGGAACCCTGCAGCATCCCCTGTTTAAAGCACAGCATTTCATTTAATGCTTCACATTTTTTAAATGAAAAAAAAAATACTTAATTTGATTCTTAATGGAAAGATTTATAGAAATGAAATTGGGGTATTTTTAGTGAGTAAAGATCATGTTATAATAATTTGGTTCCACAATACTTTAATCCCAAGGAGACAATTTTCTCTCTTTTTCTTTGAAGAAAACCTTTATCTTTTTTATTCATCTTTCATTGATTATTCTAAAAATCCCATTTAGCTCCACCACATAATGGTATGGTAGTCTTTCCTCATTATATTTTAATAGAATAAAACCCAACTGTATATGAGAGGATTAGATAGCCATTCATCGAGGTAAAGAACATTGTTCCTCCAGATGGCCAGACAGAATCTATGTAATGCCTTTCCTATTTATCCAGTTCAAAATGTAATGCAAGCTGATGAGATGTGTTTCATCCAGTATTTAATGGGTCAGCCATAAAGTTGAAAGCTAATGCTAAGGTTGGCAGCATGCATGGAAGAGTTAACAAGCAGAAAATAAAGACATATTTAGAGCATCTCTTCTTGGACTCAGTGAAATGAAAAGTTGTCAGAGGACAAAGCTACTTACAGAAGTGGGGCAGAGATACTAAGCTCTTCCAGCCCCTCTAACAATTTGTCACAGGTTTGAGATAATTGAAGACATTTACAAGGACCTGAGGGGTTTTTTCTATTTATTGTATGAATTGCTTTCTGCACGTGGACATTGACTGATGGGCAACGAGTCTTCCGCGAAACAAAATACACCGATACTTGCTGCAGACGGATTTAGGAGTACCTGGGGTAATTACTGGGTAATTACTGCTTCATTTGGGACGTATCGCAGAGCGGTAGTTTCGCTGTATTTACAGCCTCCAGCCCTTTTTTCCCCTCAGCTGTACAGCAGTCTGGAAGCTACAGCTCTTCCTCTGCAGTCTCCACAACTCCACATTTGTACCTTCTTCTTTTAAGGAGGTGGGAGCACAAGTCAGACGGATTTGTTTAGATTTGTACATATGATCCCTGAATAACTCATGTTATGACATGTATCACTTCAGCAGAGACAGGCACTCCTTTTTGGGCTTGAAAACCTCTCCAATCCTAGACTGCTAGTGATAAAAAGACAACCGTGGTGGTCTCCACCAGGATCCACATTGCAACAGTGCCCAGAGCATCGCAAGTGCCAGCCCAGGAGAGCAGCCACCCCCGGCCTGGGTCCTCTTCCTCTTTCCCGTGCCAGCCACCCCCTCATGTGCCCATGTTGTCTCATGAGCTGCTTTGGCATCGATCCCCTGTGCCCATCACAGGCAAAAAGCAAGGGAAGCCACAGTCAGGTAAAGGAGCGTTTTTTCTAACAGGAGATCTTAATTCTTATTTTATTAACAGGTAAGGTTCGGCAGCCCAGCAAACACTCAGGTTCATGCATAAATGCAGTTCTGTTCCTGCGCCCTCCTGAAAAGACAGATTTTGTGCAGGCTTTACAAGCTGGTTATATGGGATTTTGTGTGTAACAAGTGTAAACATTTAATTATAAAATAAAAAAGTTTGGACGGTTGCTCGTTTCCTTGCTCGTTTGGTGGGTTTAAAAGCATCTGGATTTAAAATGGCCCATGATCTAACATAAATGCATACAGAGCGTGATCCAAGTTAATCCAAGTTATTACTAAGTTGGATTTACTCCCTCCAATAAACACAGAAATTTACATTATGGCTGACTGATATCCACACATGGGAAGCACTCTGAGAAAGGAAAGTGCCCTCGAACTTAATGTTGCTAAACCCTTGATGGTTAATACAGCCTCAGGAGCTCAACGACAACCAAGACTACACCATTCTTCCTCCAACACAGCACTGGATGGCAGGGGACAACAAATCCAGCTTGCAAAAGCAGTGTTGTACAGGATGCACACACCATCTGCCCCGAGCTGGGGCTGGGACAAGGCACCTCTGTCAGCCACGGAGCCCAGCTCCATCCCCAGCTCTCCCAGCATCACCACCAGGCGCCACTGGGCAGGTCAAGGCCCCTGGCAGCACTGTCTGATGACTGCTGCAATTGCTTTGTTATCTAATTTGCGTCTTTGTTCTTGCCATTAGCTTCAGCTCCTCTTTCCCAGCACTACCTGGTAGTCCCGGGGCTCTGGTGGAGCATTTTCCTGCTCTGATGACAGATGCACACAGCAGAAGCAGGCAGTGGGAGCGCTCTGCTGCCCAGAACATGCTCTGGCAGCTCCCTCTCTGCAGCGTGGCACAGCGTGGGGGCTGCCACAAAACCCTCCCTGGGTCAGGATGACTGAAAATGATTATTACAGGAAAGGCTCCTGTCCTTCAGTCACGCTGTATTATTTATGACCTAATGATTGCCCATTGACTAGCAGGGATTATACGTTTGCTAAGATGTTTCTGGGTGAAAGAAAGGGCATTAACCTCATTATTATCACATCCGTGCTCATCAGAGGCCATTAGCAGCTTCCTCACTGCTCCCTGTGCCCCTGTGTAGCTATTTGATGTCATCTGCTGCCCCTCACACACGCATGCCTGCATTTGGCTCTGTCTCCTTTCTCAGGCAGATTTAAGGAAATGGGTGAAAATTATTTAGCTTGGGAAGGAATCCCGAAAACCCTTGGGATTAACAATCTGGCACAACAGCTTTTTCCCATGAGGATTTGAGAGTGCTTTCAGATTGCTAAGTAATGGGGCCTCCCATCCTTCTTACACACCCAGCAACACTCTTTCAGATGATGTCTGGCCATTTTTTCCCTTTTTTTCAGCCCTACAACACCTATACAAGCAGGACCACTGGGAACCAAGGCTCTGTTTTTGGAAATGCAAGGCTGGTTTTCTAGGCAGAATGTCTGCAAAGCCCTGCAGGGACCACCCAGTCCTGGCCACTGCAGCCCGTTAGGGCTGTCATTCGTTAGTCCAACCAGCACAGATGCTTGCTCCAGACCCACCCTCGCCATGGCACCTTTTACAATGGAGGATGGCCTGAGCCCTCCGTACTGGAGCTCCGCCCGGCATCCCGTGCCGGTGGGACCCAAATGTGGGAGCCCTCGGCTCATCTCAAACCAGATTTGGGTGGAAAATTCCACTGGAGCTGGCTCCAACTGCAGCACCCGCCTCTGTGCAAAAGGCTGGAAGAAGAATTTGCTCCTGGCTAACTATCAGCCCACATGGTAAAAATAATTTCTTTTCTAATAATTAAAATGATGGGCTATAAATGACTGTTTGCCTTGCTGAGCTCTGGGAATTCACAGGGAACATTTTGAGCAAGAAACATTTTTAAAATTAAAACCTCCCTTTCTTCGTCTTCTCCGCCACTCCTCTTACACTCTGTCCCCAGAGACTGCATTGCTCTCCTTCCCCACACTTAATCATAAGAAGCAACACCTAAACACGAACATTTTTAGGAAATGCTAATAACAGTGTCCTTACACTGAATTAAAAAAATATTCCTTATCTCACTAGCTCTTGACACGCTTCACCTGGACAGCTTAAGTTGTCCCATTTCCTCCGCATCCTCCCCCTTACTGTGCTCCTCTGCACCTCCTGCTGATATCTTTTTCTTTTTACGCCCTTTCATTCACGTTCCCTGAAATCTGCAGCCATACCTGCTCCTAAACACACAAAAAGATAACAAAAAAACCTTGGCAAAAACCTTGCCTGAATGTTCCTCATTTCCTTTGTGGTTCAAAATACTTAATTCTGAAACAACCAGGCATCCTTTTCTTTCTCTCAACTGCTAGCAGCTGCTGTACATCTTCTGTGCCACTTCCCAATGCACTTCAAATCCTCCCAGACCCTGGGAAAAAGCAGGTACTTGTACCAACCCAAGAATGCATCAATATGGTTTTGGCTGTTGCAGTTGTTGTATCTGCACTGCTGGAGATGATTATCTAGCTTTTTTTATCTGTAGATTCAGGCCTGTGGAATAAAACCAGGACCAATAAAATAAGGAAGCAAAGAAAACACAAGCAGAATGAAAAAAGCAATTGAACATGC
This sequence comes from Gorsachius magnificus, assembly GCA_034008185.1. NCBI lineage: Eukaryota > Metazoa > Chordata > Aves > Pelecaniformes > Ardeidae > Gorsachius > Gorsachius magnificus. The sequence goes on from CM067090.1 coordinate 8,554,076, forward strand.
TATAAATTCAGAATCAGGTAAAAGCTAATATGGCCATGTTCACTAAAAAGACGAGGACGCAGCGAGGGAGATAGACTTATTAATTATTTGTGTTATGGTAGCACTTAGAAGCCCCAATCCTTTATCTGGGACTAGCTGTGCTATACATGGCAAACACTCAAATATATCTTTGGGTAATTGCACACAGTTTTAAGAAGAACGTGCAAATGCTCTGTTCTTTCACCTTCAGCAGTTTCTGGTTTGTTAGTGCTGTTAAAGGAGCCCGAGTTCACCATCAGTCTCATCTGAGCAGCTCACGGGATGGTCTTGTGGGTCAAAAAACAAATAATTCAGCATGAGCGCACCCTCCACCCGTAGCTGGATTGGGCAAACCACAGCAAAACCCGCAAAGTGGGCATGAGAGAAATCCATCCCCATCCCCTGGCACGGGGGACAGAGCCCTCACTGTTGCAAACAGGGACGTTTCATCCTTATTGACTCTGTGCAAGTCTGATTGCTTTTCTAATTAAGATACATTTTATGGTAATCTACCAAGCCCCTTAGACTAAATCACTCACTTAATCTGTTGTTAGTGCCCATATGTTTACAGCTTTCCAGCCTGCCGCAGCATATTTGCTTTGCCACGGCACCGGGGAAGTTCAGTGACAGATGAGCCGCGGTGCAGCCACTCAGGTGGCGCAGAGCCCTTCGGCCCAGACAGCCAGCACACGGCACGGACAGCCAGCCAGCCCTGGCACCCAGTGGTCTGGGGAGGAGAGGAAAGACGCGGCACTGCAGATAGCGCACCCCATGCTGATCACCTGTCTCTACACAGGGGCTCAGCACATCTTGCTCATTTTCCTTTCTTTCTTTTTCTTTTTTTTTTTTTTCCATCTCCAGAATTAGAGGTTGTACATGACAGGAGAGGAAGGCTGAAGAGTTTCCCAGTCTTGTCACACCACTGGCCCCAGAGCTCACTTAGTTTCAATGCAGGTTGAAGGGCTCTGGGCAGCACTTCGGGTAAAGGGCAACAATCATGTTTGCAAACTAAGGACGGGCAGAGCCAGACCCTCCATCCACACTGGACACTGAATTAAATAAAAACCGAGCAAGTGGTCCATGGTTCTGCTCCCGCTGATCCTGTGAGCCCGGGCAGGAGCGCATGGCCCCAGCCCCGACCTCGCCTGCAGTCCAGACACACCGAGGGGCCCCTTCCAACTTCTTCAGGGCTGGTGCTTTGCCACCGCACGCCCTGGTGAGGAGCTAAATCTCTCCTTCGGACCTGCCTGGGCTCTCTAACAACCCTGTGTCCCACGTACGGACAAGTGTGTGCTGTGCTGGCCAGCAGTAGCTTCATCTCTTCATCTTACACCAGGCTGCCCACACCAGCTCTAGATGAAGGAGCTGGGCTGTGCTGAATAGGGACATGGCTCTGCATCCCGCGGTGGTACCTGCACCAGGGCACGTTTAGGTTGGACATTAGGAAAATTTTTTTCACCTAAAGGGCTATTAGGCATTGGAACGGGCTACCCAGGGAAGTGGTTGAGTCCCCATCCCTGGAGGTATTTAAAAGAAGGGTAAAAGAGGTGCTCAGGGACATGGTTTAGTGGTGGGATGGCAGGGTTAGGTTAATGGTTGGACTTGATGATTTTAAAAGTCTTTTCCAACCTAAATGATTCTGTGATTCTATGACCCAGGGACCCCAGTCCTGCTCAGACTAGCTGGGCTGAGCCCCCAGCCCACGACACGCAAACACGCTGTATTTATGGGGGCGTACCCCGCTACTCTCCGAAACGACTTGTGCTCAGCTTGCTGAGGGAAAGAGCGCCCAAAGGCAAAATCAGGAAAGACCAAACTTTAGGTCAAGTTGCCATCTGCCATCCTATGTAGAGGGAAATATTCCCCGAAAAAAATGGTCATATAATTGTACAGGAACTCTTAATCAAGAGTGACATGAAGAATAAAACACCACCTGCCATCACCAGCAGTGACAGGCAGCTGCTACCCAATACCAACACGAACACCTTTCCCCCTGTAGAGTGCCTATTGATCTGCACAGGATTAACTGAGGTGAGGAAAGTACTCATTAAGTCTTCCAAGGACTTGGCTAAAAAAAAAAGGATTATCTGGCATTCAGGAGGAGCCAGATATTTAAGAAATCAATTTTTTAAGAGTTTAAGGAATTTCTCTAGGAACTGTTTGTGCTGTTAGGGGAGACAGGCCTCAAAGGAAAAGAAGCTCCCCAGGATCCAGGCACCCCTAAAATAATGCTTTAAAATGCTTTCAAACCCTGATGCACCTGCTAGAAAGGGACAGCCACTCCTCCATCCCATGGGCACGAATCTCACATTTTCAGTCCTGGAGCTGGTGAAGCACCGTGCTTTGAACTTGTCCCTGCAGCTGCACCAGGTTTGAACATCAGCCTGAGGTCATCTTTCAGAGAGGGCGTCACGCTCCTGGGGATGTGACGGAGGCTGCTCCGAAGTTGGTTGGGGGTGCTGGACTGGGGAGAAGCTGCCCCCAGACCTGCTACCACCGCGCGGCTGGAGATGAAGGAGCACCACATATTGCAACGCTAGGATGGGCAAAAGGCAACACATGGAAACCACAAACAGTGAAGACTTTTGTATGTACAACATGAAAAGCAGGGCAAGCTCTCCTGTCTCCCCCAATTTGTCTCAGCCGTATCCTGTAGAGCCATCATGTAGGGCTGAAGGGATCATTTCTGCTCAGCCACAAGTGCCTCTGCCAAGGGAAAGTCTTACAGCGATGGACTTAACCACATTACTCACTTTGTGCCTTACACTCCCTTGGCCACTGGTGACCTGCCTTCGGGGACAGGGGTGAGATTCCTCCCTGCCTGCAGTCAAACCAGCCATCCCTGGCCACTTTTCCTGCTTCAGAGCTATTAAGATGAGCTGAACTGGCTTCTTAATAAACCACAGCATGCCCAGCTCTCAGGGCAGTCTGGCGCCCGTGCCAGGATGAATTATGTGGCACAGAAACCCCAGGCCCTTAGTTTTGCAGGGTAGGAAGCAGGAATTGTGCCCCTCAGTTCATGCTATCCAGCCCCTTTCCCTCCAGGGTCATTCAGATGTGCTTTTTGACCATCATCCTTCTGCTCACTGGCAGGACGCTGCACTGAGCCAGATGCCAAGGCTCAGCAAAGTTAGAAATACTTGGTGCCGTCCTCAGGCAAGCAGGATTACACCCAGAAATTCTGTGAGACGTGCACTGCTCAGACAGCCCTGCCCTCCACACCTGAGGAGTTAAACGACTGCGAAAAAGACAATTATTGTTTTGTGCGATGTTCTCTAACACTGTGCCGAGCACATACGTTCAGGTTACACAGCTGGTATAAATATATACGGTCCTTAGGAAACAGCCATCATGCAAATACCAAAAAGCCACAGAACTGAGTGCCTATTAACAACATGTTTGGGAAGGAGGCAGAACCAAGCTCCTGGGCTTGCCTGTACAACGCCCTGCGCCCGGCTGGCTGCCTGTGGGATGCTGCGTGCCGGCACCGGGTCCTGCCCGGCCAGGGCTTGGGCAGCCACGGCACAGACCCCAGCAGAGCTCGTGAGCCCGCTGCAGAGGGGCACGCTGCAAAATATCCCCACCAGCTGCTCTTCAGGCACGCGTAGCTACTCCGTTTTGAAAAAAACGGGGACAATTAAACTGATCCAAATGACTAAGCAGTTATTGCCAACATGAAATTTCTCTCTGGAAGAGTTTAGCTTGGACTGGCAGACACAACACCCTTACCTTCTCCCGTCGGTTTAATAAACCCAGTTACAGTCTTCTAACACCTTATTAAAGCACACTTCATATATCTATTGGCATACCCTGGTATCATGAGAGCGGGCAGATTATTCTGGGTCTAATCTGTTGATTTTCTGAGCAGGTATATACTCAAGCATGTTCTCACAGCAGCTCCAGCTCGTGCTACAGCTGGAGTTTTTAAAGACTTCTGAACCACTGAGCGATCGACTCCCATGGATATGGTTCAAGTGCGAAAGAATCAAAGTGCCAATAAATAAATGAATACAGTGCTGCTGATTCAAGTATTTATTATGTAGTCCAAAAGTATTACAGCCATTGTTTTCCTCAGCCGTACTATTACAATCACTGTCTCATACTGCCTGGAAAACACACCAGGAGCTGTGACGGGGAGAGACGAATAACTGCACCTCGCTATTATTTACAGGTAACAAAGAGGACTCCAGGTTAGCTGAGAGCACCGAGGAATGAGGCTGCTGAGCCGTACAAAGCAGAGGCAGGGAGCAGAAAGTCAGAGCAACAGTCTATTGACCTGTATTAATGGTGTTACACCCCAGGGGGAAGAAAAAAAAAAAAGCTATTTTCTTAATTACTTCAAAGATTTCATCAATATGTTTTGATGAGGAGCGTGTTGCTGCCAAGCTGCCGTACTTTAGATTGATCTTTCTGAGGTAATATGCAGTCAGATATTCATACTTCAGCTTGATCAATATTAAATAGCTCTTTCTGGGTTTTTTTTTAATATCAAATATTGCTGCATTATTTTTGAGGCATCTTTGATTTAAAATGCCAGAATGAATATGATAGATCAGAATTCCTTTTCCCTTTAATCTCCACTCTCCACATTTCTGCTGTAAAATGAAGTGCAAAACAAGTTTTCAAAGCAGGCACCCCCCTCTGCAAAGCAAAATACAAACTGAAAATATTTCAACCTGCTTAAAAACCATGGAACAGTTGGGCTCAGCATGAGAGTACAAAGAAACCAAACCTAAAAACAATTTTGTGGGCTTCATGATTCTCGTAACCCCCCACTTCTCCCCCAGACAGTACATTTACACAAATAAAGAGAGATGCATATAACTTACCGGAGCAAATATCACCATACACATTTACAAAAGGGTTTATAATCCAACTTGCGTCTCCTGAAATAAAGCAAGGTTTGTCTCATACTAAAAATAAAGGCTCCCAAAAGCTTCTCACAGGAGAGAGAGAGAGAGGGAGGGAGGGAGGGAGGGAGGGAGAGGGAGCAAGCGAGCACCAGCTCCTTGCCTCGCTTTTTATGAAGCAAATAAGGAGAGCAAGAAAATCAATGCCGAGAGAAAGTGAGATGATATACCAATCAGGCAGCAGCCTCAGCCTTATTTGCAGGGGGATGGCAAAATGCTCATATTATTAGAGAATGACTATACACAGCCTAGGTAGAGCCAGCGAATACTTTCCCCTCGGTGAGAGGCTGATTGCTTTGTCGTGGTGCAGGTACCACCACAGCAGGCTGGGAGATGCAGCCCCTTCCTCCCCATCACTCACGCAGCACTGCTTGATTCCTTGTGCCTGCTCTATGGGAGGGAAACAGTTCACGATTCCGGGCTAAAGTTGTACTAAGCTTAAAAAGCCTCTAGACCTCTGGCACTTAGGGAGTGTCATCGGAGCAGTGTGTTTTCGTTGCTGGGCTTGGGGCTTTTGGGATTCTGTTACATTTTCAGGTGCCTTTAAGTGCATCTCGGAAACCTGCCACGCAGCTAAAGCAAGGAGCCCATCCAGAAAGGGGAAAAGACCTCTTGGGTCCCCATACTTTAATGTGCACTGAGGTCCTCCTGTGCTTGCACAAGACCAGACCACCAAAGTGTCTTCCTGGAACTTGAGCTTTTGCCCCTTTTTGTGTAGGGGAGAAAACCTATGGGAAACCCATGGATGCCCTTGCACCAAAAGGGAAAATTTCTGTGCTATTAATACACCCACACAAAACCTTTGCCGTGCCCCTGTGTGCATCGGGAGGAGGAAGAGGAAGCAGGAGGTAAGCTCATTGCCTCCGACACACAGGCACCTGCTTGCGAACGGGGACGCATCAGTGGCAAACGCAAGCCGCTTCTTTGGAAAGCTGTCACATTTGCTCCCCCCAGCAGCCTTACGAAGAGACAAACCCCACACCCTGCCATGGCAAACCTCCTCACCCAAGGGATTTCAGGATAGTCCCACGCATCCACCCTGCACCCAGGACTGCGAGAGCACAAAATGGATCCACGGCTCCCTCTCTGCGAGGCGCCCGGCTCTGCGCTTACCCCGCGAGCCTCCGTCACCACCAGCCCATTGCCCCAGCGCTCTTTGGTGTAACCAAGACTGTGAATCACCCTCTGTGCTATTTATTTATCAGCCCTGGGTTTATCACTGTTTTGCCTTCTTTTCCTACACACCGCATCAAATATTTTCAAATACATGTGACTTGCTGGATGAGACACAAGGTGAACTTTCTCTTTTATTTGGAGACACAAGTTACGTGCTGGTATACACAAACACCTGCTGGGTGACAACAGTTCTCCACGCAGCAAAACTGGAGCACAATTGCTTTTCCCCAGGGGCTTGGGCCTTACATTGTGCAAGGAGATCTGGAATTCACAGGGAAAATCCCAAAGATAAACCCCGGGAGACTGAATCAATCTGTTAATTCAGTTTATCTGTTTGGGGCTTGCATTTCTAGCACAGTCCCAGCACAGAGGAGACTCCAACAACCCTTGATGAGCACTGAACCTCCAGTCCCCTTTCCCCATGAGCAGGAGCCATGTTGCCACACTGACAGATGTCACTGCTGACAACGTGGCCCTGCGTTTCCAACAGATAGAGCCTGATGCCGTAACGAGGAGACATCATGGTGCTGAGAATGTTCTCCAGGCTGAAGCATTGCTCTGCTGCTCGGTGCATTCTAACTTATGTGAAAGCGTTTGCCAGCTACCATGCACACTGCCTGGGTCCCAGCCACAAAGATTAAACAACTCAGCACCTTTGTTCTGCACCCTGAGCAGCCCTTTGATGCCTTATCCATGGGGGAACCGCACTCTGCAGCCCTGCTCGCACCACGCAGGCTGCAGCACTACCTCGGCATTTGCCTGGTTAGCGTTGGCCAACACGCCTTACTCCCCAAGGACAGGGCTCACACACCTCACTCCTTCTTCCTTGCCATCTCTGGAAAAGACAGAGCAGCATGGAAAAGGTGTGGAGGAAGCTTTGTAGGAATTATACAGATCCAAAGAAGAACATGAACCAAAAGGCAACCACGGCCAAAGGTGATTGAGGACCACACAAAACTTACCACCCACTGCATCAGCACGAGGGGTGATGCTGGCTCTCCCACACCCCTGGGAGAAGCTCTTCTCAAGTCTGTGGGCGCCTGGGTTGCTCCCACACATTGGCAGAGGATGGCAGAAGGATGCTCAGCCTGCCTGAGCTCCCCAGCTGAGACATCTCACTGCTCATGGCCTTTTTCCTTGCATTCAGCTCTCCAGCTGGCACTGAAACTTGCTGTATCTCATGGTGACCAGCTTCTTGCTGCAAGGTGTGACAGTAAGTGAAATGCAAACACCTCGCATTTTCATTTTCCAGCGAGATAATTTTATTTTTCCTTCCCACAGCTACACAACTGCTGTTACTTAAACTCACTAAAGTCTTCTGAAAACTTCAAAAAACATCCACTAAAATAGTTTTGCAGAGGCGCCCCTGGGAGCTGCTGTACCTCAGCCCTCCAAAACCCATGCCCACTTGGGCACCTGCATGGGATACAGGATGCAGTTTTAGCCAGAGCACAATGCCTTACAGCAGGTGATGACCCATCTTGTCACACCGCTCCTTCAAACACTCAGCATAAGGAGATCAAAGCCTGCTTTTTCCCTGAACTGGTGACACACCATGAATTCTGTGGATCAGGTCTAATATTGCTGAAAGTGCGTGTGCTGCTGTTTGCTGACAAGTCAAAACACTTGTCAGGCTGCGGTGGACCCTGCAGCACTGCAGACTAGCGCTTTCTTCAGCTTTATTAGATTCCTTTGCAAAAATCCATCTGAAATACCGGACGGGGCACTCAGCATCACCAACCATAAAAGCAGCTGCTGCCAATGCCAGGGCTGTTACACCACATCTCTCTCTCGTGCTGTATCACAGCTTTCCGCTTTTGATTTTTAAGCTGGTAGTTTCAGAGCAGAATAAAAAGCTTCATGGGATTTAAGCCCCAAACTCCTTCAGATACTTCTGAAAAGGCGTACACATCCAACAGATTTCCACCAGCTTTGCCACATCACTTGAGGGCCTGAAGAGATTTAATCCCCTGCCTCATCATGGCCAATGTGATCCCAACAGGGATGCAGTGACATCAGTAATGGCAAGGTCTTCAGCCTGGGGAGAAAATTCTCCTCCCCTGGTACAGCAGTAGCCATGGCAGGCACCTGCGCAAGGACAGCATCAGACAGGGGTGTTCTTTGCCATCTCTTTCCACAGCCCCCAGCCTCCACAGGGTACCTAAAGCCCACGCAGTGGGAGCCCAAGAGCACTGGTTACTCTTAGACCTGCTCAACGCTGTGTTGCTTTACTTTTAGCATATTTGCTCATATTACCCCAGGAGCCCGGTTCACACTTGCATCTATGTGTACAGTTTTATAGATGCCTATAAAACCTCACACTGCATGGTGGCAATGAAATTTTATTGGTCCTGCCATGGAGGACCTGAGCTGGAGCTTTTTCAGCATCATTGTTCTCAGCTCTGCCTGAGGCTGCATCACACCCACGCTCGCCCTGGCCAGGCTAAGGCAGGAGCAGGCAGAACCACCATGGGTCCCTTGGACCACGCCACTACATCTGTGCCCGCTCCACATTTAATATCAGAGCCTCCATCCCACCTGTGCTACGGAGAAAACATGGATCAAGGCAGCAGCGGCTGTGTGAGCAGGACGGAGCCTGGCAGAGGGGCTGCAGCCCCAGCCAAGGAGAGGGGAATCAGCCAACCTGGAGCTGCTGCAAATAATATTTCCTGGGCTTGTGAGTTAATATGGGCTGCCTGTTGGCCAACAGAGATTTTCACGTTTCCCTCTCAATCTTCTCTTAAATTTGGGGAAGACAGAAAATTAATGAAGTCTGAGGTATATAACTGGAAACCATTTGTTTTTCTTGTGGAAATGGAACATTTCCTAATGAACCTCCCCTCCCCCTGTGCCGTTCGGCTCTGGATGCAAATATTGCTGCGAGTTTATCAATCTGCGGCTTGTTTCACGCAGTTTGCAATGCTAATGAGTAAACCAATTTTGACATATTATGTAAGCCAGTTTCTGAAACAGAGATTCTTGGCAGGCCAAATGTAAACACAGACACCCTCTTGCATCCAATTTAAATGAACATGTTGCTGAAAGCACTAAGGGCTTGATTCTGTTGACTTATTCCTGATTTACTCCAGCAGAGAGAAAAAACCCAACAAAAACCCCACCCTTCAATTCAATTACTAGTGCAGCAGCAATTTGCTAAATGGATCTAATTTTGTAACAAGGAAATGTGCTGGAATAAGCTAATGCAGGGTGATGACTTGGGCACTGTATGAGCATCAGCACAGCACACGATCGGGAACGCACATGCCATTCCAGATTGAGCTAATGGGGGAGATGACAGTTCTCCTCTCTCTCATCCTCCCAAGCCAAATTTGCATCCAGGTAGTGCCCCATGGGCTGGACCAGTCCCAGAGGGTGACTCCTTTCAGCCTCCCTGCTCTTCCACCATGGCTTTGCAGGAGAAAGGCTTTGCCTGCTGCCCAAGTAGGCACATCCAACAGCAGCACCAGGCATTTCGAGACACAAGCTGCCCCTGCTACAGTTATGCTGGGGTGGTGGAAACCCAGGACACAAGGGAACATTTATCTCAGCAGGCACTGAATGTCTGTACCACACCAGTGTATGGCTGGGTGCCGAGACCCCATGAACCACTTTCTACCTTGTCCACCCAGCCCAAAACTGGCAGTTGGCCTCACCACTGAGACAGTTGGACACACCGATGAATGGATTACATCCAGTTTTTACAGACTATGATCTGAGCACCACAATGACATGCTGGAAGGCACACGTGTTGAACAGCAGGCTGCAAGGGCCACCAGCACACCTCCCAGCGACAGGGATGAGCTGAAGGTCACAAGCTCAGAGAGTTAGGGGTAAGAGGAGGGATGCATTTTACAGGCCTCTTAAAAAAAATTACCAGAGACAAACAGGATTTACTGAAGTGAGGAAGGGCTGGAATCAAATCTTTCATTTGCACTTTTCCCAGCACTATCTGGAGCATTTACATCTGCCAAAAGCACAGCGTATTTCTGCCGACCAGCAGAAGCAAACGGGGCAGCAACATACCTGAAGGTGGCCTTTGTCCTGCCAATGGCTCTGGGCATCTCCAGAGCATTTTAAAACTAACACACAAGTGTCAAGTTGAACTGTGATGTTCCTGCCATGGTGGAGGAAAAGAAAGAAAATAAAAGACATGCTCTGCTGTGAGGTCGGTGTGCTGCTGCAGAGCATATTTATTGCATGTGTCAGGGATCCCACCAGGCACTGGAGCTGCAAAACACAACCTCATGCTCAATCCCCTTCACATCATCAGGACCAGGATATCATTTATCATACCTGGCTCTTTTACATTATAAAGTAAAAGAGAGCAAGAATACTTTTAGCCTCCAAGCAAATATCCCATCCTGAGCTTTCAATGATGAGAACAAACCTGAGAGCTCTTTCCTTTGTGCTGTGTAGCGCTTTCAAGCTATGATCATAAGCAGATGAAATGCCACACATTTGCTGGTTCATCAAGTTTCACCCTGCAAGTTTGGAAATACACAGTTGCTAAAGTAATTCAAGTTTTTATGGCATAAGAGAAAACCTCCTGCTGTCTAGACAAAAAGAGAACAGGACAGTGCTTGAAAGGAGGGCAGCTGACAAGTAGCATCACTTGGGATGTAAGCGACAGGGAGATGAGACGCCTGTACAGCCCCAGCCTGCTGGCACATTGGTGCCCATCGCAGCACTGCGGGGTTGCAGAAGAGCAGCAAAGATTGGGAAGAGAAGATGCCCCGCAGACCTGAGGGACCGCGCAGGTTCTTGCCTGAACTAGCACAAGTCCAACTCTTTGCCAGCTGACAAACACCTCCCCACCACTCATGCTGCCATCCCAGCACAGAGACAGAGGTGGGAGCAAAGCCCAAAAACAAATCACTGCATTGACTCCCATCCCAGAAGGGAGGCAAGGGCAGCGAGCGACCGGCGTGCAGATTGATGAACCACAGCACCTCCTCCCTCCCATTTATCTACACATAGCGCATTACAGTAACAGGCAGGAAAAAAGAATGCCTGATTTCTAACATCTCATTTTTACTGTAATTTAAAATTATTTGGAATTACTCCTGTGGCACAGATGCTTAGAAGTCCAGCTGTTATTCAGAGGGAGTCAATTTGCAAAGCCCCCACTGTCCATCCAAGCATGCCTTGGATTTTTAATGAGTGTTACTGCCACCCCCTTATTCTTAGTGCTTTCTGCATTATCTACATGAAAATCCTGTCCTGTTCCTGCATGTCTTAAATGCCAGACACTAAAACCATATAAAATAATAATCTGAAGGCCAGTGGGCATGGACTGGATGATGAAAACAGCATGGAATAAAAGAGAATCAGATGAATTTCTATTGTAGTTTTTATAGGTATTTAACAAGAAGAATGAAAAAATCTAATTACTGTCAACTGTAAGTTTTCAGCTACCCAGCTAGCAGAGCGCTGTTATTAAACTACTGTATAATTGCCTCTTTTACTCTGCTTCCCACAGAAGTTGTGTTATTTCACTCATAGTTAAACTCATAATATTGGCTTCATAACTAATCCTGTCAATCGAAATCCCTGGGGGCTGGTGCGAGGATAAAAATAGCAAGTTTCTTCCTTCAGCTTTCTTTCAAAGCCCATTTCTGCAAGTACCGGGGCTGTGGCTCAGCGGTGCCACGGGCTGTTGCACCCACCACCGCCACATGAACATGGCTCCTCCAGCTCAAGCAAAGCCCAGGAGAGGGATGGGTCCCTCAGCAGCCAAATCATCCCCCTGCACCGTGTGTCTGTTCCAGACAAGGTAAATCCTGTCTGTCTCTCCCTCCCGACACAAGCAGCTCAGGTAAGATACTTGAGGTTGCATAGCTGAGCCCCACCTCTAAGCCCAGATGTGACTGCTTGCCCTGGGACTTCATGCCGGCACTGAAGTTCAACTGATGCTTGCAAAGTCTGCGGATGCATGATAAGTACAGGCTTCTTCCTTCCCTGAACACCAACTGCTAGGGTGGTTCCTCACACACAAAACCACACCGAGGCACCCAACTACATGTTCAAGCACCAAAGATATCCACCGACATACCTGTTGGACTCAATTTTAAGGTCTTCTCCAGCCTAAATGATTCTAGAAGATGAGCACAATTTGTCTGTGCACTTACTCAGGAGACCGCGTAAAGCACCAAATTTTTACCCATCCAAGTTTTATAAGCTCTGTCTCAACCCCTGATCACACCCTGTGCACTGGAATGATGCTCCTTGCTAACTCCTGGCATGGTCCATCACTGGAGATGACAGAAGACTTGCTGCAGAAGATCCAGGCAGTCTCTTGCCAGGGCTTCACACAGCAGCACATCCTCTGTGCCTGGCAGGATGCTCCTCTTGCCCAGGACACAGCACGCATGGTGGGGCCAAACCCAGCATTCAGCTCAGGTTTGGGACAAGGTGATAAGGCTGGAAGGGGTGCAGAAAGATGGATTTGGCCTCACACCCAGACCTACCATCCCTGTCTCTCTGGAGACAGCAACCCTGTACCGGGGTTGCTCTCTGGTGGGCACGCACAGAAACTGCTGAGAGCTGGCAAGGAACAGATGGGAAACATGTCCCAAAGTGGGGTCCCAGAGTGAGGACCTGGGGTGCCCTTGCCAGGAGGGATCCAGCACCAGGGCTCTGCCTGCACCAGCTCTGGAGCCTTTGCCTCTACCCTGCTCAGCCACTGCTGAAGCAGCCCAGTGCTTTGCTGCGACTGACACAGCCTGGCAGCACAACACACACCAACACGCTCACTGCACCACCGGGGCCATGGGGGAATTGCAGGAGACAGCTTCAGCTGAGGTATTTTTCCTCCTGGAAGAGCCACCACCCTGCTTGCTACAGCCAGAGACCGGTGATGCTGCACCAAGCTTGCAGCACTGCAACCTTCACTCAGATATGTGTCTGCAGCATCCATCAACCCAGGAGTAAGAAAAGCAGAGAAGCAGTTTAAAAATCTGTGCAAAAATAAATTGCTCACCCTCTCCCCCACCCCACAGCAAGGAGGGACCAGCCCCAGCATGACGCTTTGCAGTCGCACGGAAACCATTGCTTCCCACGCAAGCCTGAGATGCCCTCACAGCACTCAAGGGGGATCCCAGGGTTAAAAAACCCCTCTGCATGCCCTGTGAGAGCACAAATGTGCTCAGGGCAACCCTCTGCAGGAACATAGCTCTCCCCTGAGCTGCCTTACCCCTTCTTCCCTCCACCACCGTATTTGCTTTACTGTTTGAGACAAGAGGATACAAAATCATTCATGCTATTGCCCAGGCTGCCAAGTGGAACCACGGTGCTTCCAGGCACACCAGGAAAGCTCACAGCAAGCCCAGCCTGGAGAGCCCCAGTGTCCCCAGGGGCTGAGACCCAACTGCCTGCCCAGAGGTGGTCCTCACAGCTGGCAGAGAGCAAGACCACAAGAGGACACCCCTGGAGACAGCAGGCCCTGCGGGACAGCCTTGACGGACACTCAGCAGCCCCTCAGGTTCGATAGAAATGCAGCCTGATGTAGTGCTCATTTTCTCACCCGTGGTGCTTGTGCAAATGCACCTGCAGGCTGATGGATCTCCTCACCCAGAAAGCTGCAGAGACCCAGAGAAACTGTGCTACCAGCCAAAGTTAGCCCAGAAATGGCTCTGCCACTGAACTGCCAGCCCTGGCCAGCGAGCAGAGCCCACAGCCTCCACATCTGCGCCAGACATTGGAAGGATGAAGGAGAGAAGCACTGAAGCAAACCCATTCACATGACTGAGAACTATCCCTGTGTCCAAGTACAGGATGAAAGGAGAAGAGTAAAGGGCAAACAAGGAAAACTGAAGCTGCCAGGCTCAGGGGCAACAAAAACTCCTACAGGAACAAACATTGGTGATGGCACAGCATGCAGAGAAGATCAGAGCACCAGAACAGCTAGGGTGACATGGGCCACCCTGCCTCCACTGGAGGTGACAGCATATGCCTCCTCTTTGGATGCTCAGCCAAGTCCTCAGGGAGAACATGGCAAAGCAACCACTCTTATAAACACAGGCCTTAATATCTAGGTGTATGTCCTTGGGGACCAATTCTTCAAAGTCTCAAGCACTGCTGGGGGATCCTGATCTTCCTCCACCTCCCCCAGACTCGACTGCTTGTGGCATGTCCATTTTGATTTGTCAGTTCTTCACCCCCAAAGAAGAGGAACAAGAGTCCCAAGCTCTTCTGTGCTCCTCCTGATGCAGCATGATTCATTTCAGCAGCTTCCCGTCAACCAGCAGTAGATCCTTCAGGAGGAATCTGAAAGGGGAGAGCACAGGCTGCATAAGCACTCGGTAAAGGAAGCCCAGTCCAACTTTCAAATTTGCACGCTGGTCTGAGCATGCAAGAAAATGTGTGCAGGGTCTCGCTATTCCCCAAATTAAAGTACTGTAGATAAAAGGGTGAAAATGTATTTCAACTGACTAGTTGGCCAGGGAAAAAGGAAAAAAGTGCATCCCTGCTTCGATAACATCTAATTAGCAGTGGGATTTTAGATGCAAAAGCAAAGCATTCATCTTGCCACCTACTTTTCATTTAACAAAGTTCAATCAAAGAGATCATCAACTTTCCTAGATGGAAGTAATTAAGGAATGCAAGGGCTGTTGTGCTTGCAGTTGAGAGGGGAGCCTTTCCTTTGACAAATCTTGTGCCCCTGGATGCATCCAACCCACCAAAAGTTTTCAGCCAACTGTTAACCCAAGGCTTGTTCCCAGATGTAGGGCACCCCACTGCTCGAGCAATCAACTCCCCACTGCTCCAGTTCCCTCAGATCTGCAATCCTTCCCCTGCCATGTGACTACATCCATTATGGGAGCAAAAACCAGCTGCTTCTGCCAAGTGCACACCATACGACAGACATACCCGCACGCCTGGGTGCAGGGGAGAGGAACTGTCTCCATCTCACAGTGCGGGACACTTGCACTTTAGCCCTGTAATGGATGCACTTCTAGTCATACCCAAAGGAGAAGGTGGTCCCATGTAACAGGACCAGAGACCACTGAAGAACCTCCACATGGAGAAAGACGCCAGAGGAAGGTCAGAGCTTGGCCACTTGGCGAAAGATTACACCTCCCCAGTTGATGCCCAGGCAGATGGGGCAGTGCAAGCCACCAAGAAGGTGGCTATGCCACTGTGCTGGGTATCTGTTTAGTTCTGTCTGAGACATGCTGACTGCTGAATGTTATGAGGGTATCTTGTATGGTCCCAATGCCCAGAAAAGTCAGTCATGCCCCCAAGAGCAAGGAATGCAGCCAGTGCTAAAACTGGATAATATCTTACCTGAATCAACAGCAGCAAGGGTCTTCCAAACATCAGCTTCAGGAAGGTCAGGTGGCGAGGTGCTGTATCTCCCCTACGAATGAAGGGGAATGGTGCATTTTTTTTTTTTTAAGTTTCACGCTAGGCAGCCACCCAAGTGCTTTAGGTGGACCTTCCCTGTGGGTCGCAGGAGATTATCCTTGTCCAACCATCAGAGGGCTCCTGTACAAATCAGCTCATTGTCCTTGGGCTTTTGCACATTTTTGTGTGCATAAGATTCAAGTGTTTGTTATTATTTCTTGAAGTGAGGAACCCCCAGGAGCACTTAATGGGTTTGCATGGAAGACAACACTCTTGCACAACAGTCATTTCCAGTCAAGTATTCTGCAAAAGTCTGGGTGTCCAATACATGCTTGTTGGGAATTTATGCAAATGTACTATACAAATAATCTTGACAAATAATGCTAAGAGTGAATTTGAGCTGAGACTGTCTGAGATCAAAGGTGTTAGTTAGGTTATCAGACATAGTGGGTGGCATGTTAATGAGTTCACTTCTTAATTAGTGGGCATAAGCAAGAGGCTTGATCTACAACAGAAAGAAAAAACTGAACAAAAAATTGAATTTAGAGCACAACAGCTATTCCTGAATAGATTCACATGTGAGCACTTGATTTGTCGCGATGCCTACATAAATATGCATGGAGCAACAGTTTCAGAGTTAGCCCTGGGTATGGGCAAGCCTGTAAAATGAGGTTTCTGGTCTAAATATTCAAATTGGCGGTCTGCAAATAACATCAGCTAATAGCCTCCTACAAAATCACTGTTGCTATGAATTTTACTGGTGTTACCTTTGTTTATGTGTGTAATATGGCAGGGAGGAGGAGGGAGAAAGGGGGAGAAGAAGCATCAGACAGGCCTGAAAGCCAGCAAAATAAATTCAGAGTATTTTCAAGAGGACTGCTTGTCTCACAGTTGAGGAAAAAGCACCAGAAGATGGAAGAATAGGCGTAGGTCCCATCTCTGCCATGGTCTATTTACAGCAATGATTAAATCCATACATTTTTACATCCTCAGTTCACTCACAGTCTAAAGATTAGTGCCCCCACCACCTGCCTCGTTGCCCAGGGCTGTGGTCCAAGTTCAAGACATTTGCTGGAGGGTCAGGATGCAGAAAAGCAAGATGTATTTCTTTGCACCAGGCACAAAGCATTTTCTCTTACTTCATCCAACACTCATTTTTCCTGAAGAGTTACATCAAACCACTTACAGTTCCTTTGTATTCTACCATAGCTTTGTTTTACCATAATTGTCCTTGTTTAAAAAAAAAAAGAAGTACCTTCCCTCTTTCTTAAAGCAATTAGAAATGTCATTCACACTACCCTCTGAATGTGAATTGAGCTATTCCCAACAGCCACTCAAAAAATACATAACCACCATAATTACTGGTGGCATCTCATTAACATTCAACTTCCTCCCTACAGCAGCTACAGCTGGACAACCCATTTATTTCAACCTAAAACTAATGCTCTCCTAATTATTTTCAATCACACTAAGCAGCCCACCTGTGTCCATCTCCACCAACATCTCCGTCGGCACAGCAAGCACCTCCACACATGCCATGCATGCTCAACTTGCAACGGGCTCGCTAACAAATACCCCACACAAACACAGGCCCTGCTCCCACATATCACACAGCTGCTGGCTCTACTAGCATCCTTAACCAGGGCTCACAAAAAAGAAAGAAAGAAAAAAGGCAAAGGAGCTGTCTACACCAAATGCAAAATAACCCCTGCTTGGCACCATTGCTGGGGCAAAAGGCTGCAGCCACCCCAAGGTACTCGGTGCTTTGGGTTTGACCTTACAGGAGAGGGCAGAGGATAAACAAGCCCATAAACCACACGTGCCTCTTGTTCCTCAGGATGCTGGGGGCTGTTGGTCCCTCCCCATGCCCATGGTCTCCCCTGACTGCCTGGGGTACCACAGCTGAGCTGGGGGGCTCTGCCCCCCAACATGCACTGCCTGCAGCTGGGGCACCACCCTGCACTCACACCAAAGCTATTCCTCAGCCTGCCAGCCACCAAAATGTGCTCCCATCAGCCAGGGGGCAACAAGGTTGGGGTGGACATGCTGATGGCCCCAAACCCTGGCATCTCCTGGTGCTGGTCTCCAGGCTGGGGCAAACCCATGGCCACCACCTTTGTTCTCCCCTGGCCACTCTGTAGTAGCAACAGGATCCAAACTGTTCAAACCAAATGTGATTTTTTTAGACAGAAATTAGACAGATAAAGCAGACTGGTTTTTTATGAACTGCCCAGTATCAGGCACTTATTCTGAATAAACTGAAGTACATGTAAATTCACGATACCTCAGTTGTTTCAGTCTACTCCTAGTTCTTTGTAGTTCTTTCTACCCCCATCCACTAATCAGACAACTTTTAAACTCTTATTCTCCAGAAACACATCACCTCTCTTGGTAGGAAAAGCAATGCCTGCTGCTGCCATCTAGATGAGCTCCAACTCATTAGCTCTGTTTCTTTCCAAAACCTGGATGAAAACTTATTTTCTCTTTCGCTCACGCCTCTCAATTTTCTTCTCTCTTCACTATTATCTCTCTAATTATATTATTTCACCCTGTAATGATTGTAGCACTCATAGGAATGACGCTCTGCAAAATTACCTTGTATTTGCATTTACATTTGAGCTTTCATCATTACACTGACTAGATATATAAAGGTGAACGGGTAGGGAACTGATAGTTACCAGGGGAAGCTCTGGATGAACTTCTCCTGAACTCAGGAATTACTAATATCTCTTTCTTTCCCTTCTCCTCTGCTTCCATTTATCATCTTTGGTGCAAACCTCCGCAGGCACTAAGAGGTATCTGCTCAGCCCAGCCACTTAGGGTCACAAAACCCACAGCAACGCAGTATTTACCCCCAGTCAAATTTGGTTAAGACAGACTAATGAAGTTAAAAATCTACGGGGAGAAGGAAGGAGCTCAGACAGCATGATCTTGTAGGCTTCATTTGCTTGAGAGATCAATGAAAAAATACAGAAGATCAAGAGTTGTCAAGGAGAAAAAAGCTTTTAAGAAATAACCTGTCAGTGCATGCAGATTGGTGGGTTCTTTACAGAATAGTCAAGTAGTTCTGATTTTGATGCCAACATAAGAACTGCAAGCCCCAGTTAAACCCAGAAATTCGGTATCTTTAAACTCTGCATGCATTTCTACCCCCATCACCACCCGCTGAGCGGTAAAGCGCCTCCAAATAGAAGGGTCCAGCCAGCCCTCCCCAAACAAATTTCCCGCTCCACGAAAGATAACACCATCTTGGGAGCTGACTTGTGAAACCTTTTAGATAAGGCTATAAGCAGATGATCAAACTTTATGAAAATGCCCTAGCTCTTATCATAGCAAATCAAGCTAAGGAGGATGAGAAAATTGAAGTCTCAGTGTTTCATAAATCAAAGAGCTGCCTATGTGCTCCGCTGCCTGTCCAGGAGTACTTACATTTGAAGGACTAATTGCAAACCGGAATATTTTTCCTTGTTATTTTTCCAGGAAAAAAAAACCTTAACAGAGTTACCACAATGATGCTATCCTCCAGCCAGCAAAACATAGCTAAGGTTGCCCAGGTGAACCACTTGCATTTCATTTACCTTCCCAGTGCAGCCCAGGTTTGCAGATACCTGCATGTTGCCCTGCCCAGCATCCACCCCACAGCTCCCAACACCATCTGGGCTCAAACCTCCTGCTGCGCATCGCTTCTCCTTGGAAAGGCACCCAAGAGCATCAGCAGGGAAAGAGCCCTTGCAAACCCCAGAGGTCCACAACCAGCCTGGCAGGGGACGGGGTGTGAAGGTGTTTGGCACAGCACAGCTGCCTTGCAGCTCCACCACCACCGTAAGGACTCAGCAGTCAGCCCACCACCTCTCATGGTCAGCAGGCTTGGCTCCTTCATGCACGCTCCCACATCCAGAGAGGAGACGTGGCCTCGGACAGAGGCTGTTGCTGTCAAACCACGTGCAATTTGTTGATCGAAGGAGCAGGCAGGCACTTTTTTGAAGGCAGGAGCTGGCGGTGCTAAGAAATTGGGGAAAATGTATCAGAACAAAAGAAAAGCATGAAGCATTAAATCACAACGGTCTCCCCAGCCCCTGGCTAGTACTGGCAACTCTGCATTTCAGCCGATTAGACTTGGGTCTGCGGGGCTCTGCTGACACACTCTGCCAGCACACACCAGACCTCACCCCGCTGTGCTTGCCTGTTTTAATCACTAACGAAGCAGAAGAACCCAGCTCTTCCCTTCCTCTCAGCATTAGCCCCAGACACAGCGTGCTCCATGATGCAGTTCCTGGCCACGCAACACTCCCTTCTGTGGATGCAGAGACTTGTTTGTGAGCACCGGGGCTAATGAAGCCCCACGGAGCTGCCTTGCCAGTCCTCTCCACTGTGGATTCTCCCTCGTGTATAAAAAGTTGCACATACACTACCCCTGCAAGTACTCTCAGCAAGGCCAGTGTGGGAATTGCGGGGGCGGTTTTATTTACTTTTACAAAACTTCCAGAAATGCAGACCCTTTGAAACCACACCACCCTGTCCCATCAAGCTGAAGCTGGCCAGCAGGTTCAAAGTACATTTGTGCACCCTGTCAGGCTGCTGGGGCCCAGCCACCACGCAAGCTGAGTCACAACCAAACTGTCTCAGCTGATTCTTAAAGGCAGGACTTACAGACAGCAAAACAAACATCCCCTTCGAACCAACAGCCCTCTCCACAAGCCAAGCAGGTAGCAACCTATCACTTCAAACCTCAGCTAGCACTCACCTGAGTTCCTAATTACTTTTTGTCACCTCTTGAGACAATTAACTCCATACCCACCCCTCCAACACTTTCTCACTCCAAAAAGCAGTTCCTATTTTACTGGCACAGCACTCTGCATTTGGATCTCAAGCTTCTGTGCTTATTCCCTTTCCTCCGCAAGGCTCTGCATGTGTTTGTGTCTGGGCATGTGTTTTCTCACCCTGATGAATTCATTATTTATGGGGCTGAAAGAGCAAAGCTGCCGAAATGGTTGTTCATCATTTAGCTCTTCTACAGGTCTCTCAAAGGCATAATAAACATTGTGGAAAAGCAAATATCAGACTTGATGGGGTTGCTTGAGTGAAAACTACAGAATTGAACCTGCAGATGCTGTGCAGAGGGTATGCAGACATGTGCCACGCTTCCCTGCCTAGCACGGGGCTAAAACTCTCCTACCTGGAAGCTGCCAGGTTTCAGCTATTCCCAGCCCAATGCCCAGAGCAGCCCCAGCCTGGCACAGATCAGGGTGCTCCAAGGGATGCTCTGGGTGAGGCATGTTCCCAAGGATCAGCCATGTGTTAGGCTTTAACAGATTTGGCAAACGGCGCTAGAGGGCAGAGCTGTTTACCCTCAGCGTATCCGAGACAAAGAAAAAAAATCCAAGCAGCCTCTGAATTCTCCACAATCCCAGCCAATATCAAAAGCCTGTTAATATGCAAAAGCCACCCAACACATTTCCACTTCGAAGCAACAAGCACAGGCATTAATGAGCCAAGTGAGAGCATGCACTTCCTTGCTTTGACTATCTTTACTAAGATTGGAAGACCTCCAGGTGCGGGACGGCCTCTTGCCAAGGCAGCAGCACTAGGGCCAGCCCCGGCTTCTTGCAATCCAGAGTGCACAGGGCAATGCGAATAACCTCCACAGCAGGGAGAGGACAAAGCCCGTTTTCTCCCCATCACTGATGCTGATAAAAAAGCTTTACTCATCAGGAAGTTTTGATCACAGAGATATGAAATTATGGGCCACACTGATACTCCACTGCCCAGGCCTGGTGCTAAGCATCTCAACAGGTAAAAAAAATAAAATGCTTCCAAACAGACAAAACCTTCCACGCTTTGTTCACCTTTGGTTTTGAGTAGATGACCACAGCCCATGGGAACCCCTGTAGCTGGACAAGCAGGACTGTTTGGGGGCATGTCCACTCCACCTACAGCAGGACCTACGCTCCAGAGCAACTCCACCAGCCACTGCTACAGTTGCCAGACCTCATCTCCCTGCACCTCGCTCAGGAGGGACCGTAATTCCCAAACCTGACACACCCATGCTGATACATGCAAAGGTTTTTGGACAGTATATACTTGCTAACTTTTTAACTGCACTTTGCTGCAGCATTCCTGGTACCAACAGCTCCCTCGGATGAGGATGTCAGCCCTGAGAATCCCACTCCAAACCACTCACTTCTCTTATTTCCCCAGTGCACACAGTGTGCTTTTCTTTATTATTATCAAAATCATTCATACTGCAGGCCTGCCTACTGTTGAGTAGGGAAGCAAAGGAGTCTTGTGTCAGAAAGTCACTGTTTGTTCCAGAACTCGAGGAACTCAATCGTAACATACCCAAGCACCCAGCTCTGCTGCCTACGATGGCACTTCATAAGAAAATCTCTCCCGAGAGTGGAAAGAAAATGCCTGCAAAATATATCTCAGAGCCCAATGCATTAACAGCTCAGGCAACAGCATAGAATAAAGCTGGCTATCTTGATAGCATAAAAAAAGTCTATATTAATACTTAAAGAGAAGGAAGGAAATAATTATATTGGCTTCAGATCTCAGTCACATCTTGCCCCTTGCCACAGCTACTTTATTCCACATCTCTTTCTCCTGGGCACACCCTGCATCTCCTTCCTTGCAGGGGAAAGGCAACACATTGACTTATTTTTGTGCAGAATTTGCATTCAATGTCATCATAGCAAAGAGGGTCGGAAGGAGCTGCAGAGCAGAGGCCAGGCAGCCCATCGCTCCACCTGAGGCAGGGCCAGCTCTATGTTTTCTGGCAGATGTTTGTCTAACTTCTGACCCTCAGTGACTGCAACTCCACAACTTCCCAGGGCAAGACTATCCCAGTGCTTCCCCATCCTCAGCTTAAAACTACATATCCCTTAATTATCAACTCTTCTCATCCCAACCACTGCAGGCACAGAGAACTGGCCATTCCCTTCCTTTCTGTAGCAGTCCAGGAGAACACAAACAACGTGATCTCATCTCCTTGTAGTTATCTCTTCTTGACAGTAAACAGCCTTAGTCCCACAGCTTTTCCCCCCACAGCCTCTATGCGCAGCTCATTTTTGCCATACCTTTCTGGACTCTGTTTGCTCAATCACCTTTTCTTTTAAGGCTGAAGCTCAAAGCAGGATGCTTTCCCAAGGCCTAACCAGCACAGAGCAAAGCAGGAAGGATTGCCACACCTCCCCGTTAGGCAGCCCTCCCAGTTTGCTGTAGCCCCACACTCATTTAGCTGCTTTGCAGTAGCACACTTGTTACTTGCAGTCTATGAAGCATCATGTCATAACCAGGCCCTTTCCTCAAAACCTCCTCCCTGCAGAGCCCCACCTCAGGGTGCACTTATGAAGCTGCTCCTGCACCTCCCCAAAGGATGCTTACACAAAATCAGATCGCTCTAGAGATGTTATCAGCATCAAAATTATCCCTTCAGTTATCTTAAGGAGCAGCCTCCTCTCTCTTTCCACTGGCTACATAAAAAGCCCAGTCAGACTGCAAAGTACAATTTAATTATCCTAAAATCTGTTAATCCCCCTACTCACTGATCACTTTAGCTTACCTCGTGCACATTTTCAGTCCCACTCTGTGTATCTCTACACAGGTGATGTGCTGCAAAGAAAGGCAAGAGCAAGGACCAGACAGGTCTGACTTACACAAGCACATCACCCATCCAGCTTGCATCCACACCAGCCACTTGGCCAAGTGCACAGCTTGCTCTCTCTTCCTCCCTTAAAAGCAATGGCTGAACAAGACCCCATAGATGCGATTAATCACGGTCTCTTAAACTTTCAGTCCAGTTGACCTGAGCTCACCTGTGCTAGCTTAGGCATTCAGGGTTTGGTGATTTAATCTCATGCTCACAAACCCCAAACTGCCTGCAGGTGTGGCCAGGCTCCTCCTCAGCTCATCAGTCACCACTCCCTCCCTCACCGAGAGGCTCTGCACAGCACGGGCAGCTTTGGGTTTGTGCAAAACTCGAGCAACATTTAGGGTTGCAGATAAACTTCCTTCACTCCTTTCTGTTTACTGAAAAACTTGGCATGCAGTTATCCTCTTTAAACAGAGCTGGGCAGAGCACTAGGATGGATACTGTCCCTGTTCCCCAAATAATTGCTAACAAATTACTCCTGGAAAGCAGCAGTAGTACACTAATATTAGATACATTTCTTTCACCAGCTGCGCGGTCATTCCTCTAACTGCGACTGTGGTTATCACATACAGTGGCATTGGAGCATTGTGCTGGGCTCATTTAACTCATGTAACTCATTATGCTTTATCTCCAGGCCTGCTGCAGACTCGTGACCAGTCTGAAAAAAAAAAACACCTTCATTTTTTCATAGAAGCTGACTCCAAATTACAGATCACTCAGGAAAAAAAAGCTTATAAAAATCAAAAGTGATAAACTCTATATGCATTTAAGTAATAAATTAAAAAACAATATAAAAGAAGTAGCTCCCTGCCAAGGAGCACACAAAATACTAGCACCCCTGCATAAAATAAAATTAAGCCAGGAAAGGTTTAAGCGACATTACAAATATAGCATCTCTGGTGTTAATGACCAAGAGCGAGCCTGATTCAACCCACCCTTCCGGGTTTTAGCATATAGCAATTCTTGACTCTAGGCCAAATATACCTGCCAAACCTGCTTGTATGCATTTGCACCAACTCATATGGTGGTTGTGCAACGAAATATCTGATTTGCACACACAAATTCTCATGAAAATCATAAGTGCTCAATTAGCTTAGACAATTTTTCAGTGCGTGCTCGGAAGCTGTTTGACAATTTAATAATTTCAAGGGTAAAGCACCCTTTTTATTACTGCAAAACTGTGGCCTGTCATGAGGTTCTAAATAAAACACATACAAATTGCTGTCTGAGGGGTATGAAGCATCAAAGCCAAAGAACACCAAGGCCTGGATGGATTTAAAATCAGAGCAGAGCTGGCACAAATCAATAGTGGTAAACAAGAGGCTTAAAACAATTTAATGCACAAATCTCTATGTGTGTACATTTGGCTATAGGTATTATTATATTGCACAGGATGTGCATAACACATGCTTGTGTAGTATTTAGGCATAGCTGGCCATCCAGGAGGGGCTTGCGGCGGGAGCGTGCAGGTGCTGTTTCACACAGGGGTTTCAGAGCAGACTGCAGGTATCCTTGCCCATGCGATGCTTCCCACACCTGTAACGACTGCCTCTCCCGGCGCCTGCGGACACAGCCAGCGCTGCATCCCATGGCGGGGAGGAAAGGGACCCAGCTCGGGAGCTGCGATGCGGAGGACCTGGGCCGGTAGGCTGGGAAGGTGCCCTAAGCAGCCCCACGAGGCATCCGGAGCGGCTGGGTGGGCGGCAGATGGGTGGGAGCAGCCATGCAGCGGGGATGGGGTGGGGTAGGTGGTGGCCAACCTCCAAGTGAGGACCTGGGGCAGCAGGGGTGGGCGGTGGGAGCTGCAGCCGCGGGCTCCCCACACCCCCCAGCAGGTCCGCAGACATGGGAGCGCTCTCCCTGCGTCCCCGGGTCGCTGCCTCCGTCGCCTCTCTGCCACGCACCTGCAGCTCACTTCTTCTTCTGTCTCATACGGCTGCCAAGTAATTCTGAAGAGTTATCTCATCAGTTAGGGGGGAAAAAAAAAGAATTAAAGACTATC
Source organism: Gorsachius magnificus (assembly GCA_034008185.1). Lineage (NCBI taxonomy): Eukaryota > Metazoa > Chordata > Aves > Pelecaniformes > Ardeidae > Gorsachius > Gorsachius magnificus. The sequence continues at coordinate 8,579,178 of CM067090.1, forward strand.
GAATGTGACACTTAAAAACGGAGAATCACCTTGTAGCTGCAAATCCACATAATTAACAAACCCATTTTCTCCTCTTCTATCATGAAAGTATTTTTAAATTCAGACATACCAACTTTAATAAAAACGTCTTCCATGTGAAAGGAAAAAAAAAAAGCCTCTTTATTTGTAATATAACTATTTGATTCTCTTCTCAAATATTTGCAGAGTTTTGTTTAATTTTGTAGAAACCCAAAGCAGAGACTGAGATCAAAGAGACTGATTTCGCTAGAGACGATAGGTTTTCTAGAGCTCTGCAAAGTTCTACCGTCGCCTGAAGACGTTTTAATGCAGGAAAGATCTTTACATTTCCAACCTGCCAGTTTCAGTGAAGACCAATAATTACAGTTGTAAATGGCCTGCTGGTTCTTACCTTAACTCTGATTTATAACACCCAGTTTGGAGGCAACATCTTACTGTTCATACTGGGCAATGTGGGGCAGGGTCAGAAATGTTTGTATCAGCCAGGTCACTTCGAGCAGATGACACCAGGGCTCGTGGTTTGGATTAACTCAAACTGCAAATACTTCACTATCTCGAGAAGGAAAGAGTGGGAAATAAGAAAACAAATCTCTAGCCCTATGTTTATTTCAGCCAGACATGTAATATTACACTATTTTATTAAATTTTCTTTTCATTGTTTCTAACTGGAGTTTGCTGGCTCCTCCGTATAAGGATTCTCAGTGACAAAATTCAATAATATTATGCAGTACGTGACTTCAGACATGCGCAGGATTAAACGAGGCTTCGTAGGCAATGATACTACCAGGTGTCAAAATGAGTGCATTCACTCAGCTTTGGGGGAATCGGTACTGCTTGTGACTAAACCCAGTCGCATCAAAATCAGACAGAAGTCAGACTCTGCCCTCACGTTCACATCCATTAAATGCTGGGAGGTGATGGCGGAAACAGGTCATTATTCACACGGCATATGTTTTCAGCCAGCCCACTGAAATAACTGTGGCACTGCAAAATAAATTACAGGTGGGTTTTTTTAAGCCATCAAACAAAAAAAATCCTCCATAAAATTGAGTATCATGTTTTCCAAGCCCACGGCTAAGGCTCTTTGCCACCAGCACATTCCCACATTAACGCTAGGGATTGAAATGCAGTTCCCATGAGGGATGCCATGCACGGCCCAACCTGGGGCCACATATCCACACACTGGAAAAAATCTCTGGCTGCTTCTGCAATGGTTTTCCCTGTTTCTCTGGAGCTTGATTACCCTGGAGGGGCAGAGTTCAGTCATTATCCACTCCAAGCTGGTGCACCTGGACTGAATCTTCAAGATTTTAACTAATTAAAGAAATAGAGCACAGCAATTTTTCTCTCTCCCCCTCCTTGAGGTTTGGACCCAGGAAAAGCACAGAAGTTTTGAAATTGTGATATGCAGGACTCCTGGAAAGCAGCTTTGCCGTCAGCAGGGTTTGTTCTGGTGCCAGCCCGCTCCGGTGGTGGAGCCCCCCAGGAGCCTGCGGGGTCAGCTGGAGGCACAGCCAGGGCTCACTGCTCCACAGAAAAGCAGCTCTAGAGGCGCTTTGTGAAGAGGAATTTGTGCAGAAATCTCACAGGCTATAAAAACATGCGGTTCTCAAACACATCAAACCCTCTTTGAAGAAATTTTTCGTTAAAAAAACACCCTTATTTGTTCTCCAGCCCCCCACCCCGGGCAATGCACTGGGCTGGCTCTGCCGCAGGGACTCCCTAAACTCCGGCTGGCGTGGAGCAGTTTATTGCGAGGAGATCCAGCTCCACCTACAGAGATGATGCTGACTCAGTGGTGGGCAAAGGTCTCCTCCAGAGCCTGGTCTGCTCATCAGTCTTCTCTCCTGCAAATCCACCTCCCTCTCCCCAGGTTTCGCCTCAAGCAAGTCAGCAGTTCCCGTTGCCAATAGGGTAAACCACTGCCCCGTTAACCCTGGTCCCAGGTTGGTGCCTATGGAGTTAATGTCAGTCCAGAGCTTCCCACGGGAAGGTCAGGGTGGCCAGGGTGTTTTGGAGGAGGTTGTATACAAACAAACAAACGAAAAAAAAAAGAGCAAAGGTTGCCTCTTCCACAGAGCTTACAGCAAGTAATAACATAATGCAGGTATTTAGCGATCTTGTCATTGCTATAATCCAGGCAGTCACAGCTGAGTCCTTATGGTGCTTTGATTTTAAAGCTCAATCCTTATAAACAAGTTGGCTGAACTAAGGATACAGATAAAGGCAGTGGGAAGCTCTTCCTCTGCAAAGAGCAGAAAACAGTTTGTCTTGAAAAAAATTAATCACAAAAACAGGCCTCTATTTAAGCAATTTCTTTCAACAATTTTGGAAGGGATTTCATTCCCCCTTGAACTTGACATGAAAGCAGACATTACATTTGGGTTAACAAGCACCAGAAGTAAAACCAATTAAAATTTTACTGTCACTGAAGACAGAACCAACTGGGTATAACAGCCTTTCAGATTTTCATTGATGCAGTGATGAAACACAAATATTTATGAGCTGAACACCGCCTCCAACATCATTTGGAAAAAGCCAGTTTTGTGCTCCAACCAACGTGTCAGGATTACGAAGAGGAGCCTTGCAAGAGTTAAGCTCCTCACCTTAGCCCTCCCTGCAAGGCCAGCACCAGCAGCTGCACTCGGTCACCGTGTCTCTCCTTCATCAGCGTTAGGCAAAGGCAAAGGCAAACCTGAGGCAGGATAATACCACTCAATAAGGAAAGAATGAAAAATCTTGAGATAACTGTGGAGTGATGAATCAAACTGCACACAAATATGCAAAAGAAAGCCCTATTTATACCACAGCTATGAGGCTGGTGCATTATTAAAAGGAACAGCCTTGAGCTCCTGATAGAGGAAAAGAAGATCTCATTTACAGCCAAGAGACAAGAAGAAACTGCTTGCCAGCATCTCACAGAACGTCTGTGACCCAGCCAAGAACTGAGCCCAGATTTCTCAATGGCAGTCCAGCAACATAAACGCATCCTTCCTATCAAAGGAAGGCTGGAAGGAATGCCCTGGCAGTGCAAATCCAGACAAGAAAATTAAAACTACCTAATGAAGAAAACATTCCTCCGTGTCTGTAAAATCTATTACTACAGGTGAAGAGGAATTTGTCTCATAAATGTCACACATGCCTCACGGAACTCTGCGCTACCTCCGCAATGCATTGGTGGAGGTCCAAAGGGAGGTGGAGAGAAACAGGGCGAATGTGGCACAGCACCAAGCAGTCGCTCTATGGCATCCTCCACAGGGCAAACTGAAATGGCCACCTGGGGTTAGCCCGCAGGTCCACCTTGCTCAATGCCCTTTCTTCACGTCGCACAGCTGAGAAACGAGCAGTGCCAGGCAATGCTTAGGCAAAGGGGAGGAGAGAGGGAGAAGCAGGGCATGCACAGACCAATTCTCACCTTCCCCACTTCTATCAATAAGCAGTTAAAGACTTGCTGAGCTGGAAACCGTCTTCTTAAAAAGCCACATTTTTCTCTTCCTTGAATCTACCTGCTCATTTTTGCTTTTCACTTTCATGCCATTATCAGGCAATGACTCCTACAACTTCACGCAAGCTCCCTCAAATAAAAAGCTATTCCTTTATTTAGGACTCAGCTTTTTCAAAGACTGTTCACCGTTGCCTGCTATTGTATCTCCAGTTACACCCAAGTCACACACTTGAGTTTAGAGACTGAAGTGTTTGTGTTCTCCATCATTTGAAGTCCTACAGCAACAGGCGCAGTAGTACTGCTATGTGCTTATGGCTGTAACTGAATAGTTTTAATTTAAAAAAAAAAAAAATTTTTTTAATTTCTTATTTTTAACTTTTTTTGACATACTCTATCACGCACTTTTTACGTACAATATAAAATCTACTCAGCTTAATTTACGTCAAAGCACACTATCCTAAGACTGATAGTCATCTGTTTTGAACTTCTGTCTTCTTCATAGCATGTTACTCCCATGAAATGCATGGAAATAAGCAGTTGGGGGTACTGAAGCACTGTTTTTGTTTTAGGGAGGTAATGGGTCCCCATCAGAGGACATATTGGGAATAGGTAGGTTAGACAAATCCCTGTTAGGAATAGTTTAGGCTGATCCTGTCTTAGAGCAGGGGAATGGATGAAATGAACTCTTGAGATCAAAAAGGATGTGAAACAGCTGAATTACTGGAAAAATTGTTACTCATTGGATGGACAAAATTGAGCAATTACTCGATTATCTTGGTATTTCTCTAAATGAGAAGAGATCTCGTAAAGCCAAGTGTGGGTCACACTGCTGTGGAAAGAACTGCTCATATCAAGCATCCTATTCCCAAATTCACTGTCTGTGTCACGTACCTGCTCTTACGCAGTGCTCACAGAGGAAGGGTCGTTACAGACCTGTTAGGAAAATTATTCACTTGGTATTTATCATGATAGCGTCTACAGCGTGGCCTCAGAAGGCTGTGGAAGAATACAGCAGCCAGAAAACAGAATTGGGCCAGTTATTAAGTTCAAGCAACATGTTAATTAAGGAAAAAAACCTCCAAACTCTTAGGAGGGATGGAGGAAAACCATTCCCCTCCATGTGCCAGCTCAGTTCAATATCCATCTGCAGGAAATAGTCTGAAATCAGAACAAGTGCTGGGTTCTTGCCTGGGATGGTGCAGGACTCAGCTTTTGCTTCCTGCCCAGGTCATTCCCTTCTCCATAGGGAAGAAGAAGGTACAGCTGCAACCTCTAGAAAATATAAGGAAGAAACCTCACCGTAAACTAATGGAAGGAGATTCCAGTTTGACCTAACGAGAAGAACTGAAGGTTAGTTGAGATGCTGAAGAAAAAATCCTTTATAATCACCATACTGCTTTTGCCCACTCATCCGTATGCAGTTTTGTTCTACTTTCATAAATAAGAATTTTTGTTATCAAACACATAATTTTATGCATCTATCTGGGTGACGTACAAATCTGAAGGCTGAAGTCTGTCCCAGAGCCGTACCTCACCTGTGGGGGTGGCTGCTCAGCTTAATAACTGCCCGGCCCACACCACCCCATAGGTGCCAGGCAGCAACAGCAGGAGTCTCCCTGAAAGATTCATCAGCCAGGTGAGGAGTGCCGCACTTGGGAGAGGAACAGGAATTTCCTGATGAGCAGGAACGAGAAGGAAACTCGTTTATTGTACCACAGGAAAGCAGGGAGCACGCCTGTAAAGTCGGGGGAGTTTGTCACAGTTGCTTAAACAAACAGAGAACAGAAAACATGCGCTTTGCTTTAAATTCTACTGTAAGGGAGCAGCATTTGTGCACCCACTGAAAAAAACCACACTAACACACTTGTAATAACCATGGAGGCTACCAAAATGAAACTGTGCAGTACGATGTCAAAACATGGGTAACCAGGAAAAAGCCATTTTCAATTATCATTCCCTTAACCTGAATCGATACGTGATATCCAGAGGCAAGTTTCCCAAGGTGTGAGTGTGCAATTACCTACAGGATTTCTTCAGGGCCAGCCTGACTTCAGGCAGCATCTCCCTGGGGTACTGCTTCGACAGCCGAGCCGTGAAAAGCTGGCAATGCAGAGAGGCACTTACCGTAAAAAGCTTGTGAAGCCGAGGAAACAACAGCAGGGAGCTTTGCAGGGCAAACCTACGGTGGCTGGGATGCGGGTGGTGCCATCAGAGGGGCGGCCATGCCACCCGCCGGACCATGGGCATCCTGCACCACCGCCAGCCCGGGGCTGGGGACGGCCCTGCCTGCACCCCCCTTTTACCTGCTGGGAAAAGCAGTGGTGAATAAGGAACAGCCAGGGAATGATGCCTTCCTTGTGATGGACTTCAGCCAGGGCTTTTTAAGTAGCTGCTTCAACTTATTTCTAACTTTTCTGACTCCCCGGATGCACATGGAGTGAGGTGCTTTTGGCACACACGGAGTTTGACGTGGGATAATTTGCTACACCCAGAAATGCTGATGTTCACCTCTTGACAAGGCAGCCTTTTCTCCATTACCCCTCTGGCGCTGTAGACCACTGGGTAATTTAATAGCTCAGGGCACCAAGAAGCACAGTAAGAAAGTCTGTTAAAAGCAAGGGAAGACTCCTAAGTAAGTTACAGTGCCATTAGCACCGGGGAAAGCTGCAGTCACTGCAGACCCCATGAAGGACAGGCACTGAAGTTCATTAAAGAGCTCTCAGTGAATGTTTCTTCTATCAATCCCACTCTAAAATTATCCCCCAGCCTTCCTCTACACTGGCTGCGTACCTGGTTCCTCTGGGGTATTTCAGAGATGAGCAGCTCTCAGGACAGGGTATTGCCTCCCTGCTCTGCCCAGGAGAAGGGCCAGGACATGGTGAATCGTGCTGGGGCAGAGCCTGTTTAGAAGAGTCTGATTTTCAATAACGTGTCTCTGCTTCACAAGCAGCAGCAGCCGATTCCAGCAGCCGAGCTCAGTCTGTTGGCATTTTTCTAAGAAAACAGCATTGGATCTGGGCTGGGGAAAGGCACACTCTTCCTTTTTGTATTCCCCATCCACAAAGACAGTCCCCTCTGGGCCAGGCTTCCAGTGTGACCATTCCAAATACCACGTACAGACATCTGTTTGGGAATGGCTGGATGTGATCCTGCCTCTCACACACAGCCGCTTATTTGTCATCAGTCCTCGCTGCTAGGGAAGGTCAGGCTGCCTCCTTTTTCGCCTCTGAGCTTTTGCATTGAGCCCCATGCAAAAAGCGTCCTTGTACTTGCCTTTAATATCAGGGTGGTTGTAGCTCCCAGATAAAGATTCTGCTTGTATGAAATTATCTCCCATGGCATGGGTTCAGTTGTGATAGGAGCAAGAGGATTTAACCGCGGCTGAGAGCTGTGTATTTTCAATATAAGGCTGAGCCTTCAGACTGCCCTGTATTCTTATTTTGGTTTTTGCTTTGGTTTGGGTTTTGTTGGTTTGTTGGGTTCCCCCGCATATCCTTGCGTTGCAGACAGCATGTGCATTGGAGATGGGGGTGGCAGTAGGTGAACAGGCAGGGGAGTGAGGACTGAGGCATTTCTCACATTTTGGATGTTACAGGAGAACATGGGAAATGGTGGGGTTCTCAAATCCTTACAATTCTACAGCTGCTGCCAAGCACAGGAGCTTGATCACAGCATGGGGAATAGGAGCCCACCCCAGAGGAACGATGGGTTGGACGCAAACCTTCGCCCTCAGCATCTCGCTGCAGCAACCGGCTTCCTCCACGCTATTTTAAATACCATTAAATACCACTCTTACCATACAGTCCACATAAATTTGCAGTAATCCATGCACGGGAATGCCTTTGGCTGTCTCTGATACCAAAGTTATAACTGATGGCACAGCAAATGGGGACCATTGCTCTTCATACCATAAAGCTTTTCCCTGTATTCAACTTCATCACAAGCAGGTTTGTGTATGCTAAGTTTATGCAAAGAAATGCTGCTTTGGTGAATTCTTTTGTCAGCATTTTTACAACAATGGATACATACATAATGCAACAAATCTATTCTGCTGAAGAAAAAAGGCAAGCATTTCTGAGAAAATTAAAAAGATTTAGAGAAAAAATATTCTGGTCTGGAATGACTGTCAGTATCTTCATAAAATTATTCATTGGTTCCTTCACTGGTGAAATTTATTGCAAATGAATGAAAAGAAAACATAATTAAGGAGAAGCAGATAAATCTCTTAATGACCACCCTCTGCAAACCACTCCTCGGAGCTTGCTTGCCATTTACACCGCGCCAAAGTATGCAAGGATGACAGGGCTGGTTTCTGACGCGAGCTTGTGTAACACACAACTGTCAGCAGCAAAGCCTCCCTTCTCTGGAAGCTTTCCAAGGCCCTGATTCACCATCACACACATCTGTAGCACATTAAGCTGTGCATTTGTTATCTCTGAGCTTTGAGAATAATGTCCCCTAGCTGACTAAATAAAATTGCATTACCGCTTCAAAAGACATCACCGTAAGAGCTCGAGACCCAGGCAGATCACCTTAGGGGAGCATCTCAGTCCAGCACCTTGCAAGAACATAATCCATTTAGTCGAGCCTTGAAGGACCATGTTGCCAACGAAGTTCAAGGTGTTGTGCCTGGGATCTGCTTGGAGCAGAGCTGTTTGGATGCCATGAGAGCAGAGCATCCTTCCCCTGCAGCGGTGTCTCCCAGTACCAGCCGCAGCTGGTGGCTTTCAAAACCAGTTTTCTAAACCACAACTGTAGAGACAACTGTGGGCTTCAAGAAGGCTCCCTCCATATTTCTGATGAGAGTGCAAAGCAGTTTGTTGCATAGCTAAGGTCAGGTACCTGTTGGGTTTTTTTTTTTTTTTGGAAATATGCCATGACCTACCAATATGTCTAATACAGATCACAGACACTGTGTGAATGTAAAAATAGTGACTTACTTGGTAAAAAGGAGAATATCACAAGGTTGTCCCATTTCATGAACAAAAGGGCAACAACTTCCCTTAAAATTTTTTAAAAGTAATTACAATTAGTGACTTTCTTCAACCTGCTGATGCTGCACCAGCTGTTCAAGCTGAGAGATGTTTTATCAAAAATACATTCTGTGTTCGGAGTCCTCCATCCATGTGGCCTAACCCCAATCTCAGCATTTTGGACCTGGAAAAGTCTCTGCAATTATGATCCTGTCACCGTTCCCCCAATACATAAGAAAAGAGAAATAACTCTCTCTGGTTTGCTTTTAGCAACATTTTATGGTGTTTGATGCAAATACAGCCACCTGTGCAAAGCCAGGAAACTCCCATTCAAAATAAGCTTGATTGCCAAGCTGGCCCAGCTGCGATAAGGCACAATAAAACACAACCCCCCAGCCAGAGAAGGAAACACCAGTTTCCCCTCTACTCCACCTCCCTGATACGTGAGCAAAGGCCATCTTCCAAATTAAAAGAGGGACAATCTGCCAACTAAACACGGGGTTTTACATCTTCATATTCAATCTGAATAATACAGTACCGAAGTGAGTTTCAATGCTTAATAGTATTCACATTTATTGAGATGAAGCATTAAAAAAAAAAAAATCTGATACAGATTCAGAACAGTTCCAAAAGTTTACAGCGATTCCAATAAACACCCGACGGATCACAACATATACACTTGGCTGGTGTGTTATTAAAAAAGCCATCACCTAGAGTGAACAATGTTATGGTCAATGTTATGGTCTTTGTCCATTGCGGAAGCCAGATGAGCTCAAAAAGACACCTTGAAGCATTTAAGACCAGGAAAGCTCTTTATTGACTGGTTCCGGGAGGTATACACAGACTCGGCCTTGACTGGAAACAGCTGGCATCTTCATCCACGCACAGGCTGAGCTGCTCGCACGCTATTATAAACGTGTATATATGTAAAAAAATAGTATATACACTACAGTATTTTTTATATATATGTGTGTGTGCGTATAAAAATACCCTGGACTTCATAAAACAAGCTTACACCAGTACCTGCTTCCCCATTGGCCTCTGCACCAATAAAACTAGACAAGTAAGATGCTGTAAACCTAATAAACGTGGTTACACTACTGTACAGACAACAGCAATACACGCAAAAATGGACACAAATCTATTTTCAGCCCACCACCAGGATAAACAGAAAGACCTACTAAGAACATGGGTAGAGTGATTTGGATATTAGCATGCCTGGGAAAGCAGGGAGATAATGAGCTGTCACAGCCAGTAACAGTTCGGCACCAGCGATGCCTCCCCGAACGGTCGCGGCGACCAAATAACAATGTTTACTTCAGCATTCCTGTCAAGATCAACTTGACGCCTCAGGCAGTTTGGGCAAGAATTACTTCGTCAACATGCAAAATCCAAATTCAAGCGGAGGAAACTAATTAAACTGAGAGCATAAAAGACTTCCAAAACATTAAATAATGCCTGAAAGGGACACCTTAGTACAGCTGAACTGACTGGAATTTGGAAAAGTCTCTATTTCTCTGACCTTAAAACACTGGGGGTTTTTAGGCCACCCAAGAAGTATGTTTAATAGTTAAAGCTAATCTCTTGCAACAAAGCCGTCACCGGAGAAGGACATCAGCAGCAATACCTTCTGAATGATCCTTTCATGTCACTCCTCTGATATAATGATGCTACACTCTATCGACCAGAAGATGTGATTGTAAAGGGTGAAAAGTCACTTTCAAGGTGTCTTCATAAATATTTTAATTGGTTTTCATTTTACAGGGGCTTGGGGCTGGAACCATTTTACTCTTGAGACACAGCAAGGATCTCAGCTGTGACTTTGCTGAGGCTCTCCCTTTGGCTCTGCAGGGGCAAACATCACCCTGAATGACGGCTGTTGCTCATCCAAAACCTCTGCTCCATAAGTGCACTGCTCCGGCAGGCTCCAGGCATGCACAGGAAGGGTGCTCACACCAAAAAGGGTCAGTGACTCCAATCTCCTCTCACCAGGAAAAAGTATTCTTCTGACCTAGATACTGGCAAGTGTAGCAGGTATGGATAAATGCAAGCATGCTATTGTCTTCTTTTTAACTGATTCCCTATGTGTCTACAAGATGAGCCGGACACTCACAAGCCATAAAACACTTATGCATCCTAGTAAGTAGAAATGCCTTTTTTTACTCCAAAATATACTAGCTAAGAGGTCAATTGAGCTTAACCTCTGCTACAGTCTATTCTTCCCCAATTTTCTCATCCTTTACAGAAAACACACTCCAGGTGATTGGAGAGGAGGGTACCAGCCGAATTCAAGCAGCTAGAAAAAGGCATGGGCAGTCTCGGGGACATCACCCTGCCTGCGCAGGCAGGAACCACGTCAGAGGCAGGATGCTCCCATCGCTGCACACAATCACCGACCAGGTCTTACTGCTGCAAAACCCTGGAAAACAATAACTCTAATATGAAGCATTTTGCCCTTGTCAGAAAACAGCAGCAAATTCTGCAGAAGCACATTGGAAGGGCAATTGTTGAATCTGGGTCAGGCAGAAAAGCTCATGTTTTTCAGTGGGTTGCGCAGCCGGCCGGAGCCTGCCACCAGGTGTCACTAACTTCTTTATTAACGCACATCAGATCTGAAAATGTTCCTTTCTCAGGGTATTTATTACTCAAGGGGATGATTTTCACACGTACCACCAGTAACCGGGAAAGACGGCCACTTTCCCCTCCAAAATCAGATGCTGTTTGTCTCTGTTCTTGTACAACAGTTTTCAGTGCAGTTGCCTCTGGATAATTATCTTATGTTCGCAGTCATTCCTACAGCCTGCCACCTTACAGAAAAGGAAAACCTAACCTGACCACTGAGTTTAACTCTTGTCCCCATAAAGGATGTGGGGGCGTTGGGTGCTGCCTCTGAACAAGGCAGTCTGAAGCCTGACATAGTCTTTGAGGAAACCCAGCGTTTCAGCCTTTGCTTCACTGTCAAAAACCAACTCACAGAGCAGTTATGGTCTAGATTTCCAAAGAGAAACTGGCGTGGGTCATTCCCACAACTCCAGCTGAGGGGCAGTTAGCCCCAGATGTGTAAAGCAAGGTATAAGACACAAGAGTTAGAGTACTTTTGGGAAAAGGTAAGTGATAACACAGTTACCTATCTTGGTGCCTGGAGCAAATAGTGCTGAGACAGAGTCAATCCAAAATAACACAAAAATGGGAGTGACAGAAAGAAAAACAGCTCAGATGGGGGAAATAATCTTTCCAAACAGTCTCATATCTTCATGTATATGCATCACATTTCTACAATCAGCACAATATAAGAACTGGAGCGAAAATATGAGTTACTAACACTTCTGCATCAGATACCAAATTTCCTGGAAAAAAAGAAGTTATCACAGGAGATAGTGTATCCCAATACCACGTGTGGAGGCAGGGATGCACAAAAGCAGCACCCAGCATTGACTCTGGGAAAGCTGCCGCCATACTCGCTGCCTACAGACATCACCACGCTTTGAAGATGATCAGTGAGGAAATACTCTTGCAGCATCTTGACACTGCCTCATCATGTGAAAGACACTCCCGGAGGGACTCAAAACTGTTTTTATTCTGATTTGAGCTGCCATGGATACCATGTATTTAACTGGGAACAGACCTTCCTTACTGGTTGATAAGCCCCAGGTCCTTTGGTTGAAGCAAGCAAACCCTTGCAGAGCGACAAAACTTAACAGCAGCCTTGAAACCTTTGAAATCATACGAAAATTAGGACTTTCTGTTCTTCCTCTCCCTCTCTCTGATTATCCATCCCAATGCCAGAGCCTTGTCAACCACCCCAGAACTTACAGCATCCATCTGGCAGGTCCTCATGTCATCATATTCTTTGAGATTGTCGCTATAATATCCACTGAAGGCACCATCACTGCGGACACTATCCATTAGGATCAGGGAGGGTGTTGTCCATATCTTCATGTAAGACAATCCCTGGAATCTGAATTTTTTGCAGATGCTTCATTAGGCCACGCAGATGCTGAATTCGAGAGACAGACACAAGACCAGAAATGTTTTACTTTGTTTTCAAGGCATCACTTTACAGGGCATCCATTCCAGGAATATTTTCACTTTGGATGATCACCAAAGCCCTACACCCTCTACATCAAGTTTCAGCTAAGACCTTCATACCAAAGCTGCCAAAACCCTTCAAGATTTTCAATTGTATTTAAAAATCTGAAAGTTTTCAAGTCAATGCAAAGCTGTAAGTAAAAACGTCTCCAACCTGTATTGACTTCAAAGATGCTACGTAAAATTTGCAGCCCTAGCTTTGCCTGATAGCAACACAAAATCTCAAGGGTATTGTATAAACAAGGTGTCAAAAAACCCCTCATAATCTGGGAGAGCAGAGATTTTGACAGTCTGAAAAGCAGGGGTGCTAACTGCAGCTTTAGGACAGGCACATTAGCTGAATTGTTCTGGTAAGATCTGCAACAGCGAGTGACCTCGGCACATTCAGTTCATTTATCACCAGGAGTCACAAATCTTGCACACCTCTCTGGTTCTCTGCAAAGCCAGAAAGATGCTATATTCTGCGCAAGGCAATGCACATCATGCCTTTGAGCCCACGGTACATCTCAGGCTGCCTATTCTGCTGCGAAAAACATAACGCACTACGGAGATTCACCATGAGTGAGGCAGAAACGTCGCAGGTTTGGCCCTGCTCCTGCAGTGGATCAGGGCAGCATCTTCCTCACAAGCCCAGGATCAGGCCCTTTGCATAAACAGCGCTCAGAAATGGCTGAGCAATTTTCTCAGTGAAGTTACCTTCTCCTCTGACAGCAGTGCCTGGCTCAAACAAGCAAAGAGGGCTTGTGTTCTGCTTTGATTTTGCATCTCGTTATCCCACTCTTCACAGTGAGCAGATGTGAGGAGGCTTTTCACTTTTTGGAGTGTTACTGTATCCAGACCGGGTAGAAAATACTGCATGACACGAGACAACTGCCCAAATACATCCAATTGCTATATCCTCTTATCCCTTAACCTACTGGTTAAACTAGAAGTAATTCCAGACCTTCTCCTCTATGAATTTTTGTTTTTCTTGCTGTATGATGAATCCCAGCTTTGTTAGCAGCATCAGTGGGGGAGGAAGGTTCTTGCATCATTGAATCAGTGATGGGGACTCAGGAGCCCTGGATTAAACTCCCAGCTCAGACACCCATTTCCTGCATAAGCAAACACCAGCCTTTCCCATCCCTTGCTTTTCCATGCATTAAACAGAGATGGTGACTGTTTCTCCAGCCTATAAAAGCAGGGAGGATGCTTGGCAGCGCTTACAACAAGCCATGTTTCAACACTGCATAGGGTGAAGTGAATGCCGAACCCGTACCAAAGGGTTTTAATTGTGGTTTTATCAATGGTGAGGCATTGCAAGTCAAGAGCTGTGAAAATATACCCTACATCATACAGGATTCCTACATTGTGTCAAACAAACATATAATTAAGCAGCTTTAATATGTTAACAGTTTGGAATCAGATTAGTGTTGTATTAGGCTAATAGAGTTGGTCCCCATTAATCCAGATCAATTGCTGAACTCTGTTAGTTTATTTAAGATTTTTCTCAGAAATTAAAAAACATAAACCTAATTCTCAGCAGAATGTGCACATGCCGCAGGGCAGGATTAATTCATCAAGATATCTGGGCACGTGGATAAACCAAGCACAGCTTAACTGGTTCAACCGCACAATGCAGAACTAAACCCTCTAATCTCTTGTGATGAGATTTTTGTGCTGTACAATCACAGAGGATACCACGAGAAGAGAGGATGCATCTGGGCAGCAAGGTCCTGAGGCACCTCTCCATGTGTGCAAATGGCACTGAGCCCCATGTGGCTTAACACACCTCCAGGACCAGTATTAGAGCCCAGCATCACCTTGCATCACAGGCACAGGTGACAGGGAATGCTGCTTTTGGAGACAAAAATGCAGGCATGCAAGGCCCAGATGGATGTAAAACCTACTACCCAGCCTCCCCGTGCTACCCAAGCTTTAAATATGGGCTCTGGGGATCACACGCAACACGAGAGCAATGCTGGGATGTCTGCACACGTTCATCACGAACGATCCCAAATGCAGGGCTTGCACTATAGCACTCTTTGCAAGTCAGCTCAGAAAGGGTCTTTATTTTCCATCCATAGATTACTCTTAAGGATGACTACGTTGAAGCATCCAGCTCTTGGCACATCCAAATACAAACTTCAGCAGTGACATCTTGCCCCATTAAGATTTGGTACAGGTTTCAAACTTAGAGGTGATGCTTCAAATCCAGGTTCCTTCAGCCACCCACACACACACTCTACTTAATTTCTATACATATGTGTGCATGAACCTGTGTAAATATATATATTCTCCCTACATATATATAAATTTTCTATAATCTATACATAGATGTATTCTGTATTGCAGCAGGGCAATGGCAAGATTTTACTCCTTTAGTCAATCCAGCTAAGGCAAAATCATACATTATAGGTGCCATCTTTTAAGCCAATTCTATGTTGCTTTATACTCGCAAAACATGGAATAAGTTCAGACAAAATCAATGTATACTTGTCTCAAACTGAATCAATTGTCCACACTTTTCAGTATCACTGCAACCAATTCATTTGAACAGTTAATTTAAGCTGATAAACAATGCAGTTTCTAACAAGACAATTTCTGAAGTTATTGTCTACATGCAAGGTAGCATTCAGCCAGCGAGAGAGAAATTTGATTTGCATTGCCGAGTACTGGTGAGTCACCCAGGCACCTGTAAAGCAGACTACATGTGTAGAAGTGCCAAAGAGCTAATTCATCATCCCCTTTCAGAGACAAATCCTGCGGTGCGGAAGGTAGGATGCTGTAGTCACCCGACATGTGGACACAGAGCTTTTACTCATAGTGAGATGTTATTCTCAGTACAGTGTATCAGGCATTGAGTTACAAAGCATAAATCATGATCCATGGTGTTTATGCTACTGGGGACAAAAAAGTCTGCTTAGAAATATCACTGGGAAAATGTCAAGCAACTGAGCTATACGTGATGGAATGACATGGAGACAGTGGGGTTTGTGCTGGCAAAATACAGAATGTAAATAGGTTTGGACGGCACTGGTTTTTCCAAAGCCTGAAGCTCAGCACACCACACGAAAAAGAAAAAAATTACTTGCATCTGTTTTGTTTATGATGGAGTTATAAACAGCAGTCAGATATTTTTTGTTTGCTATCAAGCACTTACTGATGTGTGGCTCACTAAGATGAAAACACTTTATGGCAAAGACATCGGCGAGCACCCTTGCACCAGCAGAACACAATACTGTGCCAAAGCAATATGGTATAAACACTCCCCTTCACATATATTGGTATTTAAAACATGCAGCAATAAACAACACATAAAAAACGTGGCCATAGGCACTTACCATCAAGGGTAGCTTCAATGACATGTCATTAACATGTAATTGCTGACCGTTTTAGAAGCAAACAACAAAGCCTGAGCTGCAGCTACGCTGGCAGACAGCTCACCCATGCAGCTCGAACTCCCCTCACCACTTTCTGATGGCCAGGCATGTTTTTTCATTAATATCAGCTACAAAACTAGTACCAGACACAGTGCTGCACGTGGGTAGTTTCCCCTGAGGGACAGGAGGCTCCTCTTGATTTGCAAATGCACCTTTGGTAGGGTGCACTTGCTCCTGACCGCTCTGCCCCCATAGCTGATACAGAGGTGCTTGCTGCTTTTGGAGGGGAAGAGCAGGACCACGAGGAGGCACTGTGCAAAGCCATGCCCCCCAAATCCTGGCATTTCTCCCAAGATCACCTTATGAATCATATTTCTTCCCAAAAGGTGCCAGCCTGACCTTTGCTCCTCCTTACCTTTCCAACTGCAATCAGCCACCTGCACAGAGCCAAGGTTACAGAGCCGCTGGCTCCTCTGTTTTGTCTTTCCATTTCCAAATGCCTCAACACTTCTTTGCTCTTCAGCAGATAAAGCCATATGTCCCACTGGGACTGTGACAGCAGTGCCATCAGCCACGTCCTTCTGAAACCTCCTGGCTTCTGCTAACAGGGGACAATGGTGGAAGATGATTTCCTGAGAGCTCCCCCAAGCACTGCTGGGCCAGCAGAAGACCCGTCTTCTCTTCCCATCAAGAAGAGACCGGACAACTGAGCCTCAGGAAGAATTGCCACTGAGTCTCAAAATATGCTCCAGGTCTTTACTAGCCATTGCCTTTTCCATTAAAATTGAAATAATGTATTAAACATTGCAGCTGGAAAGGAATTTCCCAAAGAACCATTATTGTGCATGTGTGTTTTCTGCTTAGAACTGTGATTTGTCACAAATAATTGTAGATGGGAAGGATGACATGTTCTGTACAGGAATTTTTTACACTGGCAAAATTCTCATTCTGAAGTTTTCAAAATGAACAGTTTTGGTTGAAAAATACTGTGTTACAAAATTTTAACACACATAAAAGAGAAAGTATAATGGATCAAAATCAAAATACTTCAGTTGACCAGACCCGAGTTTTGGGGTGTTGGTATCTTTTTCACGGCAAACAGACTTTCAGGATTTCAACATTTCTTCCTGACTCAAAACAGACAAAATTTTGGCAGTCTTGCCTTTTTTTCAGTGAGATGTGAAGGCTGTTTCACACGTGGCTTTGCCAAGCATCATTGAGGAAGAAATTACTCTCACGTGCAGGGAGAGGGCAGATTTTTCTCCTCCCATGCCTTGCACTCTGCAACATCCCCTTGAGAGCATGGTGGTGGCCGCAGAAGGAGATGCCCGGCTGCAGCAAGCAGGGCCACCCCCCTCTGCCCGGTCCTGTGTTGAGGGCATCGCAACCACCGTGCTCTCCTGACTCTCACAGGGCTGGTGGCAACCGTGAGGGTCACCAAGTCTCCTGCTGCTGAGGAAGCACCGCATCATCACACTCATAAATTTCTTAGTTTTCTCACAAAATCAGCTTTGCTTCCTTTCTTCCCACCACACTGGCAGAGGAGCCTCATCCTCCCAAGGGCTGCAGTGTTCCTCTAACGTACAGTGTGCCTAAGGCCACATGAAATTCGTTCATTAGCTCAAACAGCTGTTCTCCCCTTCATGTGTTTAACGAGCAAAGTTATTTTTCAGTGTGCCCATTACACCAGAAAAACCAAGCCAAGCTCTCTTTTGTCTCCCTCTTGCACAGCAGTTTCTGTTTCTCACCACACCAGCACTTCCTTCTCTGCTATCAGAAAACAATTTAAAATCAAACACCAGGCAGGAAAGCTCTCCTTGGCCACCTCCTTTGCTCTTTTTGCAAGGTATGGCCCAACCGTAAACATTTATCTTCTACAAATAGTGCCTCACCTCCACAACCACAGAGTATTTCAGCTTTTTTTGTGTGATTGCTAACAGATTTATCACCTCCATCTATTCCTTGGCCTTTGACACCATTAAGATTCATTCAGTTTCTAGTACATTGAGAAGCAGACCATGATGACAATGAGTTTTTCCCAGAAATCAGACTTCCAGAAGCACGCAGAAGAAAGGAAGGTACGAGGACCCCCGACAAGCACCCCACCATCCGCTCCAGCGAGCACCCATGGGCATCCACCGCACCCCAGCATCCAAACAGTTTGATGCCCACAGGGAGACCCAAAGCTTATTGCTCCTTTACTAAGGCACCACAAACCTCGTGGGCTTCACCCTCAGCCTGGCAAACATGGGTTTGTTTTCCTCACCAGCTTCTCCTTCTGCACTTGAAACAAGTAGGAAATGCGGTTGTGCCACTGCAGCCAGGACACTCATTACACCAGGACCACGAAACCCACAGCCAAACATTTTATCCCACGTAGAGAGGTTGTGGCCATCATCCCCAGCCCAACCTCCTCCCTTCAGCACTTACATATATTATTTGAGGATAACGAGCCTTTAAATCGTTGCTTTTAAGACTCTGCCACTTTCAATAAATCTGATGGGGTCTTGGTTTGGTTTTATAATTTGGAATAGAGAAGGAGGGAGGTTCAGATATTGCCAAAACACCAAAAAAAAAAGCAAACGAAGTCAAATTAAGCCATTTGCTTATCAATATCAGAAGTTTGAACAAGCATTTTATTTGTGTTTGTATACAGTGACAACATTCAGGTGAGACTAATAATAAAGCACTAAGTATCACAGGCTCAAAAGTCATGTCTTCTAGGTAACAAAGCATTTACGAAGACAAATCTGCATCACAATTTCATTCATACTCAAATCCGAGGGAATGAGTTGGCATAATTGACAACTTCATCTTTTTGACATATTTGTAATTTGCTTTAAAAAATTAATGCAAACACAAAGTAAAAATGTTCAGCACAGAGGATTAAGAAACACACGATCAATGTCTCCCGCTCTCCTCAGCTAGAGGTGACACATTCCCTCAAACACAGTATTTATCTTGGCATTTCTAAATTATTCGCTGTTATTACTATTTTTTTTTTCCTAAAGGCACGCCAAGGTATTACTTTCCAAATTACTGGCTTCTATTCTTAGTTACCTGCAATTTCTGTCTCCTGCAAAAGCCAGGGTAGTCACGTGGAGCCGAAGGCTGGAAGCGGGCAAGACTGTTTGCCCATGAACCCTGTGGCTTTCAGGATGCCATGGCTCTGGGACTCCTCCAAAAACACACTGTGAGAGCTGTTGCCTGTAGCGAAGGGGTCGAGATCAGAGGGAGGGGAAGGGAAACGGAGTCACGGAGCAGTCACTTCCTAGGGATCATCCAGGAAAGGAGGTGGGAAAGGTGCTCTGGCCATCGACCTGACCGATCAATGCCTGCTTTCTCCCACCACTCCGCTGAGTAGGTTGTACAATGAATACACCACCTTGCACATGGATTCAGACTCTAGAGAACATATTGCTTAAACAAGTGCCAATTGTTTGGCACTTGTGAGAAATTTGGCCAAGTCCCATTAGAAGATGCTGCTTGGAATACTGTTGATGCGCCATCCTCTTGCCACAGTAGTTTTAGAGGTAGCTATGATTTCTAGCCCTTTCCCGGCTAGAAAAAGAAAACCACTTTGGCACATGTCAAAGAAAAGCAGCCATGTAAGCACCATTGTACTATGAATATGTAGCAATGGTACCCTTTTGCTCTAAAACAGCGGGAGCAGACAACCAGAGCATTTGGACCCAGATCTTCTTCCTTCAGGTACCAACTTTAAACACTTTGCAACAGCTAAAGCAGCACGAGGATTCCACATTCAGTTCTGAACTTCTCCCTAACCTTTGTGGTGGCATTAGCATAAGGCAAGGAGACATATTTTGACTCCCATCTGTGCAAATCCTCCCCGTGCTGCAGAATCAACATTCTGTCAACCAATTATTTTATGCTGTATCACAGCACCGGGGGCGGGGGGGGAGATGAGGGGGAATCATCACACCTACAATCAAAAGAGCAAGGTTTTGCAACATAGCATGTACTAAAGATGTCTGTCTTAAGTCAAACTAGCAGCCATATTTTATTCAAGAAGCATGTAAACAAATCTGGCACATTCATTATAAAAAAAAATTGTGTACCTAGCATGTTCATCACATTTCAGATATTCCATTCCTCCCTCCCCACTGAGCTCCATGGAGACAAGTCAATCACAGTTAACCATCTGGTAATCCTTAGCCCAGGCTGTGCAGCTGCTACCTACCATTTTTAATCAGGGCTATGTCTTCCATTCATGCTAAATAGGAGGCATGAACAGCTGCTTGGCCAACACTTTCAAGCAAGCTCTCTCTCTCTCTTTAGTATTCCTGGCTTCTCTTCCTTTCAGCTTTACATTTTGCCTATGTTTTACAAGCTTTCACTTAAAAAACAACCAAAAAAAAAGTAATAGTGAAACAAGAGGAAAACGCTTCTGATCATTAAATCTTTAGAGGGTATGTCTGCTCTAAACAAGTTCCTGGGGGACACAGCCCGCAATCACAGTCTCTGCCTTTAGAAAGTAAAAAACAGTGCGTCCATAGAAATATATTGGTTATTTTACCTACAGAGCCCCACAGGATGGCTCTCCATCACACATTTCAGGTAGTAAAGTTTCAAGCATGTCAGAGGTAAGATAAATTTAAATTATGAATATAGGGATTTGTTTTTAAAATGGGCACAGTAAATTCTCCAGCTTGCAGGGAAGGTTTCCTGCAGGCTTTTCTGTATCCCAGCACCCAAGCAGAAGCCTCCCTGCCTCCAGGAGACGCAGGGCAAGGGCACAGGCCAAAGGCTTGATATCCAAAATCACCACCAAATCAGGCTGTCTCGCCTGCTTTGCTTGGACCTGGACTAGCTGCTCCCCTGTGAGCCATGTCTGAAGCTTCTCTCATCGTCCAAAAAACTTTGGGTTTATTTTTGTAGAAGTTCCAACTTTTATAGCAACCAACCATCTTTTCCAGAGATCTAAGTATTATAGCACCAGCACAGCAGTATCCCAGCTGCGACAGCTCCAGAAAGCAGCACGTATCCTGCTCAGGTGACGGAAGCCAGCCCAGCTCCATGCTGGGCACCCACACAGGCCCTCATTTTCTCTCTTGCACGCATCCAGGGCAGTAACTGTTAATGTCTTACCACAATAACAGGAAAAAAATCAACTCTTATACATTGCCAATGACAGATTTGCTGCCAAGTCAAGAAGATGGTCATGGCATGGTCTATGGTGATGCCACCTAGCAGAAATGACTCCAAGAAAATTGGTACCCAACCCAGCATGATTTCTACCTGGATTTTGCAGGTGCAGACACCGAGGTGTTAGTTGAGCCTGTTTGTTTAGGCCAACTCCTCGAGCATAGGCTGCTTTTGTAAAACACATCTTTGCATTTGTTTATTCCTGAAATCCTCCTTCAGCCAAGAGATGCATTCCTTATCATCAGCCTTTTCAGAAGAGTGGTATCTGGAGTACCTCCCGTTACCTCCACACACCGTGCAACAGCAATAGGTACAGTTTATACCCCCACACCATTGTTATAGATATAGGTCACACTGAAAATAATAATAATAATAAAGACACAATGCCATAGCTATTAGAAAACACCATTTTTATTAATGACATGTCACTGGGGATGTAAAATCTTTCATGGATGAATCAATTAGTTTGCCTTAACAGAAAATAAACAGAAGACGTTTTCAGTACAGAACCATGCAGAAAGGTTAAGGTAATCATGTATTCCTCCCAGCCCACCATGAATTCAGCATTTAACTTTGAAGAGTTTGCCACAAGTAAAAAATAAAGAAATAAATTAGATGACAAGATGGTATTTCATCTTGTGGAGGGAAAATTCCTCCAAAACACAAAACATGTCACAGCAAATTTTAAGAGAAAATAAAAAAGGTCTAGAAATGAGGCAGAAGGACCCTGTGAAAAAATAGCTCTAGGGTAATGAGTGCTATCAAATTGATAAGGTTCACTTCTTTTTATGGTCTTTATGCATACACACACATAAAATTACTACAAACATTCTGTTTTAATGGCATGTTAGATTTTCATAGGGGATAAAAAAAAAAGTCTTCACTGCTGTATGTAAATGTGTGGATTCACTTAAACTCCTACATCACTGAGAGTGGATTGGAAAACCTTTAAGTTTCTCTGTTATGAACCCTAGGTTAGCCCTTTTGGGAAGTCTTGTTTCAACCAAAACCAACCTCCTCATGAGTGACGGGCCAATGCATGTATGTCTCTAGGCAATGCTCAGGCTGATAGCAGTGAAAATGGGGCAAGAGCAGAACACAAGGAAGAAAAGCAGCCAGTGAAAAGCACAAGTATGGATGATTCCTTGGTGGGAAAAATAATGCATAATACAGTGGAACAGTTTTCTGCCACAAACTAACTAAACTAAACTGGAACTATGTGCTGCACATATCAAACTGGCCCTTGCTTAAGGCTGTCTTCTGCTTGTAGGTCAATATTGTCAGTCTGCAAATTCTGTGCATGTCCTCTGATAACTTCTGATGCACCCTCCCCATTGTGCATCCCTCCATGTTACAGAAGTGAATACAATTTAAATTTAGGATAGAAAGATAGAAAACACAGTAAAAGTCAATCAAAAATGTACATACACTAATAACAGGCAGCACCAAACTCGAGGATTATTAGGAAACCATGAGACCCAACAGATTTTACGGTACTTGTCCGCTCTACGGACAACACTGAGAACCACGACGCAGAAACTCAGGCTCAGCAGCACCACACGAACAACTTTTACACAAACTGCCACATGCCAAAAAAGTGCAGAAATGCCTTCTGTGACTGAAGCAAAGAGCAAGAGATTTCCTCAGTCACTGTAACGGTACGAAGTTGTAAAAAGCTAAGCTTTGCAGCCAGAATACTCTTATATATTATCCTAAGCAGCAGTGCCCATGCTGTAGCCAGTGGTTGCTATTTCTGGCAGAAAAGCTGATTCTCTGATGCCACTACTGCTACACCAAAAGGGACTGTCTGCTCTGACAAGGACCTGTTTCCCTGAGCCTTTGATTGAGGTGTTACAAGATGAGGCAAGTGATGTTACCCCTTCCCCAAGCCAGCGACCATCTCCTATAATTAGGAAAAGCTTACGGCACTTAAACCCCTTGATAAGCAAATGAAATGAGTGAAGTACCATTAATCCTCACAAGCAATTAATTCAGCGTGGAGCAAGCCCTGGACAGACACACATCCACCATTGCAAAGACCCAATGGCTATGCGCTTCCACGCTGGCACAGAATGTGCGTGATATAAGCACCTCAGATATAAAAAAGTCCAGTGTACAAATACTGGATGTGCTGGGATGCTAGGCACAAAACCCATGCAATGAAGGGTTTGGATTTAATAATTTCATCTTGTGGGGTTTTTTTTGGTCATAAAATAACACCTCCTCTTTGGGAAAAATCTCATTTTTACAGAACGTGGTCCCCAAAAAAGAATGCATTCTTTCTTAGATTTACTCCTGAATAAAAACCAGCTTGGCATCTTTGTTGGTTGAGACAAAACCAAATCACAACCTGCCAGATGTGAGCTATAATAACGGTGGTGGTGATGATGATTTTGAGTTTGGTCCGTGTCCCGTCCCCCCCCCCCCCCCCCAAGTATACTAGTTATGAAACAGAGATTGAAAGGACTGAAAGAGCATTTCAGCATCTTTAATTAGGAAAACAGAATGAAGTAGAAATCTGGAAAAATAACTTGTGAGTAATATGCAGATTTTATCAGCTTGTGGATCGGAAGCCACAGTTTGCTGGAAGTTGTCTCCTTTTTGCTAATTTTTCTCAGATGAAAAAGGCACTTGTGTTCTCTCTCTAGCGGAATGCTGTGCCTCCATGCCTTTTGCAGCATATGCTCAAGTTTGCAGTTGCTACTGATAGAACAGGAAAGAATTACAATCCCTACGATTTTACAAAAATTCTTTTTAAGCCTAAATGCTCTAAAATTGAAATTATAATTCAGATATTCACACTCAAACATCAGTCCTGGAGCCTTCCCTTGCAAAATTCCTACCATAGATGGAATTTATTTTAAATAAAGGCTGCGATGGTGCATGTGCTTAGACCGTGACCTCACCGGAGCCTGTGTACATGCACGAAAGCTGGTGATGGCACTAAAACAGTAGAAGTGTTCAGACTGTTTTAGGCCAAGTGTGCAGTGGGACACTTGAAAAGTGCTAATTTGGAAGAGGATAGACTCATGACTTTAGAGCAAGAGGAAAAGTCTGCTCTCTGGTCATTAGCTGAGACCCTGGGAGTATCCACATGATTAGAAGAGGGAGCTGGCTTAGCAAGAGGGCATGGGCTGGGAGAACAAAGCCCCACAGATGAAGGATGCCCACGCTCTACGTACCCTTCATATCAAGCACTTCTTGACCCCACCAGCCCCAGTGCTAAGGTATGGGAAGCTGCAGTCATCAGTCATAATCTGCAAAAGGGACAAAACCTGTATTGCACAAGATTACTCCTGCAGGATTGGGGCTTATACCCACTCTCAACCAGTGTTTTCTGCAGGGGTCAAACCCTTGGTTTCCTCTCTCCCAAAAAAGCAAAAAAAAAAAAAAAAAAAAGCAAAAACAAAAAAAAGATGGAATGTGGAAGGGGGAAGTGCAGGTGGGACATTACACTGCCCACCTCTGTGCTTCTCCCTTCTGCTCTGGTTTGAGAATTTTGCAAGATGTTTCAATCAGAAAATGCTAATTATGCCAAACTTAGATCCCATCAGTGTACCACAGTATATAACTCTGAATAGGAAAACTGATTTCCATGTTATTAGGCATGCAATCAACTAAAGGCACCACAAATAGGAAGTATATGCATCTAGCTATAGGAGTGCCTTTGCTACGCTCCAGGACTATAGCTATGGATTAGACCTGGAAACAACATTTGCATTTCCTAGGCTTTTTTCTAACGCACTGTCCTATGGATACAGATGCAGATATACAAGCTCATGCAATCTCTAAGGTGAAGTGACTAAAACATGATGTTGTCACTCAGTTAACATCACCATCCATGAGAACGTAACACAGAAAATGTATTCCTAAGGAGCGTGAAAATACGTTAACTCCTTGCTGCTCTTCACAATCCATTATCAGCTAAAGAAGGCAAGCCATAATATCCAAATCCCAAGTGTCAAAGATTAATGACACAATACACAGCCACAATAAATTTTAATTACATTGTTTCATCCACAATCACCCTGTAAACAGGTCAGGAGCTAACTGGATCAATAAATGAATTCCCATCAAGCGCAACAAGCTGCACGTTCAGCAGGATAAGTTATCTCTGCCTATGGCTACAGAAAAGGAGTTTGCTCTCAGCATTACCGGGACAAGATCGCCTTTAAATTGGCTCAAGCTGTGGATCAGGGCATTGCCAGCCCACTGCTTCCCAAAGGCTCGCTGCAAAGGGCAAGGCTTTCGGAGCAGCTGCCGATAGCTTACGTACCCACCACAGTGGTCTTCATTATATTCGATATTTGAAGCAGAAAATGTTCAACAACAGGATATTCTAACTCCTAAAACCAGTCAATTATGTTTGCCGAATTAGACTGTGTGACTGAGTTGGTAAGCGCAACGAAGGAATAAGTGTGAAACAAAAGCCCTGTTTAAAATAGGTTGCTCCTTTAGAAAATTTTGTAATTACACACTGCAAATGCATTTGCATGTTCAATGAGTAATACATGTTTCTTGCAATGAGAAAGCCTGGAAAAGCTTAATCAAGGCCTAGCTTATCAGCAAAGGCTAATTGGCTTCTATAGTGCATCATCCGGCAGAATCTAGCATTAGTGCAAGCTTCACCAACCATTAGTTGGCAGAAAATCCCAATTTATTTTGATAACAGAGGTCTTACCTCCGGGGGTTTCCATGACCACATAATCAGGTGGTGCATCACTGGCCCATCCCATGCCCTCCAGTCAGCATCACCCAGTTAATCAACTTGACAGCCAGGAAAGATGGGAACTGACCACGATGCAAAGAATAATTTGGGAAGAAAGAAAGGTACAAGGGTGATACATAATGAGTTGAAATACTTTTTTTCTTTTTAAGAAAGAGTGCAAAATAGAAACTAATTAATAAACTGCCATGAATAATGCAACCCAAAAATGCAAAATAATGATGGACTGAAGTTTTCCCTACAGCAAGCTGTCATCTCAGTTTGTGAACTGTAAGGCTGATTTCCCCAGCATTATACAAAGAAATGGCCCTTTTTTCCTTTTATTTAGACTTCCTAATTTAGCTTCTGAGTCTTCTTTACACTGAGGTGGGTTCGCAAGCAAGGAATAAACCTAACCCTTCTCTTCCTGGGCATGATCTGCCTGGGCAAAAATGTGGTAATATTCTAGGGAAGCACATCTTAGTAATTCCAGACTTTGGATTTCTACCAGGAGGACACAGGACAACAAATGACAAAATCCAAAGAAAGTCAGACCTTGGGGGGGGTGGGGGGGGAGAGGGGGAGAGCGCGGAGCAGGGGTTAAACAAGTTTTATATAAGATTAATTTATTCATTTAACACTCCATTTGAAATCATCTTACACCTGTGTCACAGCTTGAAATTGTTAGAATCAACCTAGTAGAAGGTATCACCAGATATCAGTCTCTCAATGCAAGTCAACAGCAAGGAGCTAGAACCAGAATTTATTGCCATATTAAAACCTAGTATGGAGGAAATATTTTCATCATTTCAATTCAGTGACTAATTCACGGGCAAAGAATCAAGTCCCACCAGGATCACCTGTAAGCATCTGATGGCTATTTGCCACCAGGCCACAGCAAAACAGTATCTTCTGGGAGTGTCATATAGCCACTTAAAAAGCAAGTATCGCACAGTGCAAAGGTAAATGAGAGCTCTGTAAGCATTATAGGCTCATCAATACAGCACTTCATTTCTGAGAAGCTGAGCTAATTAGCACTGTCCCATTGACAGCATCACATGAGGACCCAACCCATCCCTTCCACATGGCACTGCCTGGTGTTGAGTAGGTCTTCCAGTTCATCCTGGGCCGGCCAAGATATCTCAGGATGACGTGTGATGTCCATCCCACTAAGGTTTGTCATTCAAATCACCCAGGTACAAAACTCCAACTACAACAGTTAAACACAAGCAAAACAATCTGATTTGGTGCTTCAGAGGACCGACTAAGAATCCCCTCACTGCCTGTAAATCCAAGTGCCAGACCTGGGCGATTAGGACCGTGTGTTTCCTAGGTGATAAGCCTTTCATTTTTCTGGAAGACATTTGAAATAGAGCATAGGAAGATTAATCCTCCCCAGAGAAGGGAGAGTTCACTGCCTAATTTCTCTTGCATTTAGATGTAATAATTAGGCGTATTGATTCTTCTGCTTTGTTCCTTACCATTATAGTGAAATAATTAAGAGAACTTCAAGGAAATATTTGAAAGCTCATTTCACATTGTCTCTTCAAACATGGGCCACCTAACACTTATGTGCACACTCAAAGGGAAAAGCAAAGGCAGACTCTCGCCTTATTTATCTCCGTAATTCATCAGGCACCAACTTCAGGCAGTAAAGTGCTGCCTCAGGCTCCACTCCATTTGCTGCCTATCGTGACTATGAACAGCAACACAAATGAGATCCATCTGGTGCGACCAGGACACATATTGCTCCGCTAAGCTCTCACAGCAGCTTGTTATTAAGGGGGGCTGGAAAAAGCCTGACCCCCTCCAAGAGTTATGAAGGGAAAAAAAAAAAAAAAAAAAAAAAAAAAAAGAGTAATATTTGTTAACTCCCCTTGCAGAGCCTCACGGTAGCATTCCTGCAAAATATTACACAAGTGTTATTTCTAGTTCAAATTCTTAAGTTTAAGATTTTTGGGAAATAACGTTGAAGTGTCTACACGGAAGAGCACTCATGGTCTCCATTCTCTCAGACAGCAGCACAACCAGGGTTTTCAAATACAAGTGTGAAATTGTCCATGAAGGGCTCAATCTTTGCACTGCATCCACAGGGGGAAAACGTATTCCTGAGACAAATGGGTTTGGGGCTCCCTGGTAGTCCTCAGCTTGGCTGAACGGATCAGGGCCTGAACTGTATGCATTGTGCACCTCTGCAGGGATACTCAGGGAGAGCCAAAACTGGAACAATTATTAGAAGGATGAATGAAGATATTAAACATGTAAAAAGTTCCGAGAAAAGCCACTTAAATTGAAAAGGATTTTCTCATGTCTAATTCAACATTACTAATTCAACAGTTGATAAGAGTTCTCTGATCTCTCCAGCATGTCTCAGATTTAAATAATTTTCAGCAATTTTGTATTAAATAGCCTTTAAAATATTAATCTTGTAAAAACACAGGGAAATGCATATGCATTTTAACACATGCTTGTTTCAAAAATACCACTAAGCCCAGCTGATATCAAACCACAGTCTCCCAGCTGCTGAGGGGCAAAGGGGATGACTGAGAAGAAAGAGCTCGCTCCCCCAGAAGCATGCAGATACATGTCCTGGAATAGGACACCCAATGTGTTAGATGTGGATGGGCGTTTAGGTCCAAAGTGAGCACCAAACTTTCCAGAAGTGAGGCATTTACTGCGGACTGTGATCGCTGAAGTATCTCGACCCAAGAAGCAAAGCCACAGCTTCTCCACCTTTTCCCTTTCTGCAAAGCTCACTCAGACTCTTGTGACTGATGCAGCTCTGGCACAGTATTTGCTATTAACATTTAATAGGCATCTCCTGTACCTAGTGGTCACTCTGACAGCAGGGAACCAATGTTTATGACTGAACACTTCAAACAGGAATCTTAGATGTGGCTACCTCTCAGGAGGAAGAAACATCTGAAGAATGTGTTTCTCTGATATTTATATTCCCTTAGAAATGAAGGGTGTTTTCTGTATGACTCATCCATGTTTTTCACTTGTGATATTTTTAAACTCCGAGATCCAGCACTGATTGGAGTGCAAGAAGTGTGACTTTTTCTCCCATCCTACCCCGAAGGGCCTTTCAGCCAGGTACAGGTGACAGTAGGAACTGGCAATAGGTCATCTCCAGGTTGACTATGGGAACAGAAAGCCTAAAAGAAATACCTTGGGGATTTATGACTTTCAGTCATATGTGAAAGCTAAAATCTGGCAGGTTTAATAAAAAAAAGAAGTACATAGACCCATTTCCTATGAGGACATCATGTATATTTGAAAACAAACAGAAAAACCCACCCAGAATAAGGGCTCCTTTCTCTCCCCTCCACCCAAGAGTATCTTTACAGTCTAGATCAGAGCCAAATTTAAAAAGTGCAATTAATTAAATAATCAATTCAAGGAGATATTCTCATGACAAGTGATCCAATGCAGATTGTTTACATGAATTTCCTCCTGATGCACGTCCCTTCTCAAATTCAGCACACTCATAGGAGGGCATCATGGAGAAACCTGTGCCCGTCTCAGCTACGTGGCAGGGGCTGCACCCAAGGTGTCTTGGTCTGAAGTGTCCAGGCCTCAAAGAGCCAAAAGATGCAGAAAAGAAATACAACAAATAATGATAAACAGAGTTTCAATGCTTTGAAACTGCTCCCTGTAGTCCAGATTCTCTTTCAGCTTGAGAAGGCTGAAGGGTTCCTTGCTGGAGGAAGGCTCATCATGAAATCTTGTTGGCTGGGCTAAAATGTCTTTAACATCGGGCAAATGTAAATGCTGCCTTTCTTTAAATACAGTTTAGCTCCTTTATAGCATCATTGAAGAGACATAAATGCAAGCCTCAAGCTCAGATGGACACAACTAGCTGTTCAAAGCAACATTTTGGTCTGGGAGGAAGGATTTTGCTAATGGTTTTGCAAAGCATTTTTTTCTGCAGGAGCCAGAAAGAAGAGGGAAGTTGAGGCAGAAGAACCACCCAAGCAGTCAGAACAATGATTAAACCTGAGAAAAGGTAAGTGAGGGCTTTCTGCCCAGCAAAGGGGGAGGGAGGCTGTGAACTCGTTGGCCCTCACTGAATGCAGGAGCGCACCAGGGTCCTCCCTGCTGCCAGTGTGAATGAACACCAGTGCATCACCAAAACACCTGAAGCAACTTCTTTTAGAAGAAATAACCCGCAAAGGCCTGAAAATTTGGCTAACAATTCAGATCAGAAGGGGTAACATCATCACAGAAACCCGTTCAGTCTACACAAGAACTTCTCCAGCTCTCCAAGTGACAGGGAATACGCTGTTTTCTTTGCAGTAACCCAGAACTGTACAAGATACAGAGTTTAAATACATTTCTATTCAGATAAGTTATCTCTTCCCCTCCTCACCAGCAGCTTTTAAAAAATGCATCTTGAACTTACAGCACTGGAGGGCTTTTTCTTCTCAGATTTTTAATTCACTGGCATCATGAAGACCTTCAGCAATTTACAGTGTGAAGAGCACTTTCTCTTCGGATTGCCCTGCTTTGAGCCAGTTTGTACATTGTGGTTACTTCATTACTTACATTGCATTACACGGTGGCAAACGAAGCAGCCGTGCTCCTCTCTGCAGCAGATGCACCCCGGGGCCAGCATGAGCCAGATGTTTCCCAGGGCCCCACATCGGGCGCAGCGGATGGGCCGCCCGGCTGCTTTACCCCAACTGCCCCTCCACAGCGCCAAGCCAAACAACGCACTCCCTACCCTAACACCAGCTTGAAAACAGGGTAAATCGGAGAAATACTGCAGAGGAGGCAGCCAGCCACATCATCAGGCTACACTAATAAAGGTGCTGCAATTAGCAAAACAAAAACAAAAACCCCCAAACCAACAAAATGACAACAAAAAAAAAAGATTTGTGGGAGACATCCAAATTGTGTTGAATGATGGAAGGAACACCAGAGGGACCAGAATAGATTTCTTCTTGCCTCTTGCCATGATGGTCGCAGCTGTTTGTCCCCTGCAAGTCAGTGGGACGCAAGCCAGACTTCTCAAACCCTGGAACAACGCTCCCCACACGCGGTTCTGGCGACAGTTTTGTCAGGGCCTGAGAGTCCCAAATTTCAGGTTTAGCAATCGTGACCAACCAACATGCAAAGCTTTCGCCCCATTACTCAGTCACTGCCTAACGAAATGTCACCTTGGCCAGAAAACCCCGCATGTTTTCTTCACACATGTTCAAAGCAGAGCGCTCCCGCAGCTCGCCGCCTAATTCCTGACCGCTGCTTCTGCGAGACATCTCTTTTCCCTGGGCCCTTCCCATCCGTACGTGCCACGTGTTGGGCTTTGAACATCGCAAACAATTCAGGTGGTGAAAACCAGAACAGACTGCAAGAAGCTCACTTTCCTCTTTGAAGGCACCTGCGCTTCCTCGGTAACGCGGTAAGCTGATGAAATGCCAGGAGGCCAGCCTATAGGGAATACGAGAGCGCTATACGTGACACGTTGAATCGGATTTTGCTGCGTACCACCATATGGAACAGAATCTCAGCGGCATCAAACGTTTACCTAAACTCCATTAATGTCTTCTCCAAGCCAATATTTATAGCATACACACCAGTAGCTGCTGTCAGAGTGTGTATAAATGTTAAACTGAACTGTTAAAGAAACATAATGACAGATGTAGAGATGCTGAAGAGTGCAATCTATTCTAATTTATGATAATTTATTTCCATCATCTGGAGCCCTATTCAGAAGAGAAAGCTGAATGCATCCCAAAGCGCATCACGGGATGGAGTGTAAAAATCCCCAGGAAAAAAAAAAAAATCTCTTTTAAACCAAGCAAGAGTACTCTTGTCCTAACACCCAGGACATGCTCAGCAATCTCTCTGTGCAGAAGTAATACAGATGTGGGGTACTCAAGCCCTGCCTCCCGGCAGCCCAGTGACATGCAGGTTCTATTGCAAGTTGGGAATAGCTGAGAACTGTTTGCCCTAAGAGAGATGTTTGATCGTTGTCGAGTCACTACTTTTTAGGGACTAAGCTGTGCAAAAAAGCATTTATTAGCTCTGTCGGAGCCTCTTTGGCTTCATTAACAACCAATGCTGCACCCATGGGTGGCCAGCGCTAATGAGCCCATAAACAAAAAGATGGAAAACTATTTTTAAAAATGAGTGAACTATGCCATGGTGAGCTATTGGCAGAAAGAGCTTTTCTATTGAACACAAGCTGTGCTGGATCGGTTCTGCCATGAGACCCAAGCCCTGTCTCAGACTCCTATTGCTGTCATTCTGCCGTGAAAACCATGATGGAGGGGATGAAAGAAAGAAAGAAAGGGGGGAAAAAAAATAATTAAAAAATCAGTGACAGCACTTGGTCCCCACAGCGGGGAGTGCCACCAGGCCACAAAGGACCGCAGGCAAGGAGCTCATTTTCACGGCATTGTCCCTCCCCGGGAAGTGCCGTAACGCGCGTGGCGGCGGCAGGAGGCTTTCTGCCGCGTGGCACACCCAGCATCCCCTGCATATGTCAGCCCGCCGCGAAGCCAGCTCCTGCTGCCTGCCAAGGCCTCACAATCTGGACAGGCACAGATTTTGTGCTGGAATGGGCGCCCTCTCCGCAGAGCCGCCTGCCACGAGTGACAGGCTGCAACGGCAGAGCGGGAGCGCGCACAGCCCACAGAGCCAACGCAGCAAAACAGGGAGGCTCGCAAACGCGGCGCCGCTCTGAAAAACTCCACATTTGACCAAAAAGGGGGCTAGGCATGCAATATAAACAGAGACTACAACACCAGTATGCACATGCCATCTTAAAAGTCAAATGAAAATTTTCCACCAGGATATTTTCTGCATTTTTGACTTGCTCATCGTTTTCCAAAAAAGTTCTCATCTTTCCTCCAAAAATGTCAACTCTTCTTTGCAAGTCCCAAAGCTAAGGGCTTGCAATATCTGCCCTGAGAACACTACTGCTGTGCCTCCAAGGAGTTTGGGTTGGCCCTCACGCTGCCCCTGCTCTGTAAATTAGGCTCCATGGCCAGACTACACCGCCCCAATGCGCAGGAGGGTCACACTTGACATGATCCATCACCGACACCTCCGGGAGCAGCAAGCCTGGGGCATCGCAGGGGGATGCTTTGGGCAGCGGAGAGAATGAGAATATGAACCAACCACTGTTTCTTTACAGGAATATTTTGAGCTGAAATATTGTAGCTCCTGGCAAAAATATCTCTTCATTCACAATCTCACCAGAATGCCAAAGTTTCCAATGGAAATTTAGGTTAAAATTTATTCCTCCCCCAAGGAAATGAAATTCCTTTTTCCCCAATCAGCTCTACCAATGACTCTATTTGATGCAGCTATGACAGCATCTTCCCTGACATCAAGGTCCAGCCCAGATAGCAAACGACAAATATTCCATGTACCCCTCAGTCACCTGCCCCAGACTATACAACATGAGAGCGCTCATCCTAATGCCTTCCTTGCCATGAAAATACCGCATGTCCCAGCTCACTTACCTCCTCCCATCATCATCGAAGCCCAGCCACCAACAGCACAGGGGAAACGTGTAACCACGTCTTTACAAGAAGACTTGTCCACACATTCAGAAATCAGCTGCAGTGGGTCTGCTTGGCTACGTGCCACCCGGTAGCCACGTTCTGCATGGCCGCAGCCTGCCCAGGGCTCTCAAACCGGGCACTTGGTTGGGACTAATCAATAGATGTGCCCAGCCAAAGCCAGACAGCGTTGCTTCTGCTCTCTGACCAAGGGATCAAACTTTACTAATTATCCCACTTGAAACCGATACTGTTTTGCAATAAAAATCTCAGCTCCTGGCTTCAACCCTTTCAGTGAGTAATTCCATCAAGGAAGCTCTTCTTGCAGCACCATTCACAGAAGGAGATTAAAAATGGAGAGAGAATATGTTCAGAAAGAAGCTCTACTGAGGCATACTCATGAATAAGCTCCCTGTCCACATGCCTTTGGTCACCAGTTGGAAAAGTCAGTCTGCGATGCACTCTGTACTTGGCAGCGTGCAGCTTCTGCACTTTTATCCATACTCAAATGCATCCTTGCGTCTGCATGCAAGATTAGAACAAAACACTGCTGCGACACAACAGTAGACACCATGTATATCAGCTCACTGAGATCAAAGGCACATAGCAGCAAAGGATTTAATTAAAATGTTAAAATTGAACAGGAAGGCATCCATTGTTTAATTTTTTGGCAGGCGTGTTCTTTCAAACCGGGACCTAATTCCACTCCAGCACGCTGACTGCCCTTGGAGATGGCAATCGGGAGAGCTCTGCCGGATTTATTGGCTGCTGGATTTGGCGGTGAGGGAATCCCACACTTGCTTTAGTTTTGCAAGGAGAGGTTTTCAAGCACAGTCTCTAAAAAAGCACTTCGAGAAACTGCTCAACTCCAAAGGATAATTATTGCAATATATGTATTCTGCAGCAATAAGCCGATTTCCAGTATCAAACCTAACCCTATTGGGCTGGGCATGATACACACCCACGGGCATCATTTCCACTTACAGTCCCAGCAGGGAGCTGTGACCTTGCCATGTTCAACCACTCCCAGCCATCACTCTCTCCATATGAAGGTTGGTTTAAATGGGGTAAAAAACTGATGCAGAGCAGTGGGGGTTTTGTGCAAGATCGCCTCTGCATGAGGACTAGCAGGGGGAAGCAACTATGTGCTTTTAAACTTGCACACAGATGAGGGGCTGGGCTTGTTTTGGTTTGCTTCGAGCATGCCTCCAGCAGACAGCCAGGGAGAAGATTATTCTGAAAAGACTTCAAGCAAGGCTCAAGTTTGCTTTTTAAATAACCGTAAGATATTTCCTGGCATCCTGGGGTATTTTGACTTGGATGTTTGAAAGCAGCCATAGGCCATAATACGGTCCACATCAGGGAGGCTGAGCCAAGAAGCCAGTTGTCTTCTTGGTTTTTGGGAACCTGGCAAAGAAGATTTTGCTACTTCTATAGTATTATTTGGGGTGCCACAGAGGCTTTTCACCCTAACATTCCTAAGACCAGCAAACACAGCGTCAAACATGGGGCCCCAATACAAGCACCCAACATGCAAGTGCCAAAGGATTTGAGCTGAGGCTTACCACTTCAAAGATACTTTGGATTTGCATCACCTGAGAAGGAACACAGGAGGGCAGAGCATTAACATCAGGAGAAGTGAAGGCTGAGGACAGACACAATAAACTCTGAAATTCCAAGAGCTACTAAAGAGCTGTTGCAATAAATTACTTCCTGATGTATCGAAGATCTTGCTGATGTTAGGTAGCATTTCTATCAGAGATCCTCTGGGCAGAATTTTGCCCTCAGTACTTCAGGTTTTTGAGCACTTCTAGTGAATATTCAGTCAGGCTGTTTGCAGCAGGCTCTGGTATTTCTCATGAAATAAAGATCAGGTTGACAGGTCAGGAGTTTTGCAAGACAGTCAAATCAGATTTATTTCTGACAGTGGGTCTGGGGCTGTACACCTCCCATCTGAAAATTTATAACACTTCATTGAAATCTTCCTGCTCCACAGTTTTTCTCCTGCTTCCTTAACACAGAGAAATGGGAGACCACCTCCCCACTGCTGCCTGGCACATCTCAGTGCCTAGGATGCTTGCTGGGATCTTCTTAGCAAAGAGACATCCCCAGTCCCCCAGCAAAAGCCCCTTGGGGTAGGGCATCACCATCTCTGACCACTCTGAAAATACCCAGGATAAATTCTGCTTTGCGACGGCACTGCCAAACTGGGGCCGGGGCATCTGCACCAGTACTTTTCTGGGAACAGGAGCCCACAGAGCTCCCCCCTGACTTCCATCCCGAGCCCTGGGCTGCAGCACTTTCTGCTCCCCACAGCATTAGCTCAGCAGCTCCCGCAGGCTCTAACACTGCCTTCTCCCCAGATTCTAAGGCATTTTGGAAAAGGCATAGACAGAACAGCTTGTTCAGAGAAACACATTTATCTATCCACTAGAACATCACAAAGAAGGGAAAGGTAAAACAATAAAGGCTACATTACTTCAGCCTTTCCTAGCCAGTTTTCCTGGATCGTGCACGTACCCCACTGCTTCAAGGACCAAAGTTGGCATCAGGCTCGTGAGATCTTTCTGCTTTCCTCTCCCCACTGAGGACCATAACACTACTTGATGCCATAGATGGCTGCTCGTCTGGAAAACCCCCTCTCTTGAGGGCCCACGTCAGTCTAATCCTCTGCTGATCCTCCTCCCCTTGCAGCATTATGAAAATACTCTACCATGGCAGTAACCAAGCTGTCTGCTGCAGGGCTCCCTGCCTGGCCTTCGCTCCCCCTCACCGCAACCAACCTCTGAGCCTGACCCACTGGAGTTCTCACCTCACCATGCATTTCAGCTTAGGTTTGAGCAGTTCGCAAATGCATACAAATACTACATGAAAAAAAAATCTTCTGGACTGTGCACCCATGGACGTGCCCACATCCATAGGTTTCAGATGAAGCACCACCTAATATTTTTTGTTTATATAAAAGGTTCTTAGAGAATACTTCCTTACTTGACTGAACGTCATTACCAAACCCTTGTAATGCCATAATTTATATGTACAAGTATAATCACTGAACCCCCCATCGGTTTATGTGATTTAAGCATTTCCTTAAGAATGGGGACCAATCTTAGCTTTTCTAACCGAGTGAAGTTTTCTGAATGGGAAAACACTGCTTCCAAAGACAAACCTGAGGAGTCTCTACAAAGACCAGAAGATAAAACCGTGCAAATCAAACAAAGCAAAAGCTTACAGTTTGTCTATATTCAGTATTCTTTTGCTTTTACCAAAAAGCAAGCGAGCTGTCACCTTAGCAACTATGTCACACTTTGCAGTACATATGCCACTTTGAACAAACACCTTAAAAGCAGTACCTCCACACTGTATGTTCCATTCCATAATGTTCTTTACAGCACTTTGCAGATCCCCCCTGAGAGTAAAAGCCATTAAGTCTCCTTCGGCCATGTGCCGACCTGGACAGTCAGACAAGACGGCCAAGCGCTGTTTTCCACACCGCGCCCCAGGACCACAGTACTACTTAACTGCTGTTATTCGGTACCACAGGAGAAAGCTGCACTTGCAGACGCGTGGCACAAACACTTTGCCCTCCGTCGCCAGCCCTACGCAGAGCCCAGCGTTACCCGCTTTCTGCCTCTCCCCTTTCCCGCCTCGGGGTCCCCTCTCCCGGGTCAGAGTGGAGACCTCCCCAGTGACCAGGAGGTCTCCTGCCCCTCACGATCACAGGTAGTGCCATGAACTCAGGTTAACTCAGGGACCACAGGATCCAAATGATGAAAGGGTTTTATCACAAGTGCCTCCAAGCCTGTCCTCCCCCGTCTGCAAGGTTTGAATCCAGAGATGTCAGGGCTCCAATTATGCAGATGCTGATTTACAGGAGTGATGACTGAAACATCTCCCTCATAAAAATTGGTAAGGAGACTTTAACTGAGTATGTCTAATGGCAGTTATCTCCACGCATCTTCTTGCTAGTTTGAAAGTCAGATCATTTTTGTTCTTCCTTTCATAGGAACCTGGTTTGCATATAGAATCAAATTTAGCTTTAATGAGTCTCTCTCATCTTCCATTCTTAATACTTTGAACAGCCACACTCTGGTAACGCCAGTGGATTCTGCCGTCGAGAAGGTGGCTTACCATGAGGAGATTTTACCAGTTTCACCCAAAAACTCCTGCCTCCTGAAGCACTGTATCTCAACTGTATGTGCTAATCCTATATAACTTGTTTATACCAGGTCCCACTCTGGGCTGCTTGAGAATCATCAGAATTTAAATGAATTGTTAGGTGACCTTTTAAAATCAACTCTTCCACGATCACAACATGAGCCTAAGTGGAAAATGGTAGGCACTTTTCAGATTAAAGATGTCATTTATTTGAAATGTGGTCAGGCATTGCTGACCTTTTCTCCCTCCCTCCTTGCCTGTACCAGCATTTGTACCATTTTAACAGCAACTTTTTGATGGGATGAGATTAGCACAGTTCTCAGTTTCCAACAAGATATGCACACAGATAAGCGTGCATGTGAACAGCTCGCAGAACACCCAGGTCTCTGCAGTCTGCGTAAAACCATGGGATCACAAGATAGATTTCCTGCTCTTTCACTTGTGTTCTGGATTTTCAGTCTTTAGGGCTTCCATCCTCCCTCTCCTACCCTGATCTAAAAGCATATGGTTTATCGAAGCCAAAGCTTGCAGAATCACAAGACTCCCAGAAGCTGAGACTTTAAGACCACAAGGTAAAATACCACATAGGCACTGCTGGTCTGCTGCTGCCTCTATCTCAGCCCCACTGACAGAGCGACCTATGGCTTTCGCATCTCTTTTCAGTGAGACAACAAAAACTTTTTAAATCTTTCCTATCGCATGCAACAGAGCCCGATGTCCAACGGCAAAATCCACCTCCCAGTTCTTCCTCATAAAAATAACTTGTCCAGCAGAGTTTCCTGCCCGCAGATTACCGATGCCCCGATATGTGTTCGGAAGCCATACATCCAATATCAAGGACCGATAAGGCCTGCTCGCAGGGCCCAGGTCTCTTGGATGCTCACATCCCATTGTTTCACTGTGGCAATTTTTGCCTGTACAAGCTGCAGTGTATTTTGCATGCATTATGCTAAGCTGCCTATAAGAAATCATCCAATTAATGACAGCTTACAGAGAAGGGTTAGTTACACTGTAATTACCTTTCTAATATTAAAATACCATAGAAATGGATTTACATCTTTTGATTAAGTGGTGCATGTTTTATTGACCTGACACTACACAAGAACTTTGAGATAGCAACTGGGACCAGGTTTCCAAGAACAGCTGAATACCTACATCCCAAGGCAGACACCAAAAAAAATCACCAATACATTTTTTACATGTGTTTGCATATCTTAAACATCAAGATGGAGGAACCCAGCACTAAATGCAGCATCTGATCCTGGCATTGCATCAGCAACATCAGCAGGCAGAAAGAAATATTCTTTTTATTAAGGCTTTTCTT
Source organism: Gorsachius magnificus (assembly GCA_034008185.1). Classification (NCBI taxonomy): domain Eukaryota; kingdom Metazoa; phylum Chordata; class Aves; order Pelecaniformes; family Ardeidae; genus Gorsachius; species Gorsachius magnificus. Next base: position 8,617,929 of record CM067090.1, read on the forward strand.
TCAATATGAGGGTAGAGAAGACCAAACTGTCCACTCTTCCAGCCCTGCATCCATGAGGAGCTTTAAGCTTCAGCAAAGTTACCCTGCTCCATCACCTAAAGTCTCTGCCCATGCCAGAGTAGACAGAGGCCTTCTGGTTAAGCGAAAATGAAACAAGCACAAGAAAATGTGATGAAGAGTCTCAAGCAACTATAAAATATCTCAGGCCCATAATACACTCTACAGAGCAAACTACTAATCACACATGCCTCATGCAAGCGTTACCTTCGTAATTTTTTTCTTTCATTTATTTTCAGCATCTCAAGATATCTAGGCTTTTCTAGGACACACTTGAAAGCATGCAGCTACTTATGTCCATTCATATGCATGCAAATATAATCCAACAAAAGCGCTCCGTGGCCAGATGAGCAATCAGCATTAGGACAAAAGACAAGACTTATTATCAGTCTTTCAAGACTCAGATTCCTTTTGCCTTCCAAACACACATCTGTTTGCAAGGCAAGGGGTGCTAACCCTTTCAGAAGCTATACAATCAAAGCAAGCTTGACTCTTGCCAGGCTGGCAACAGCCTGGCCTTTTTCCTGATTCCCAAGTCAAATGATCACATTGCAAAGGCAAGGAAGCAAAGCAAGGTTAGCTTGGTCCATGTACACACAGAGTTTTGAAACCACCTTGCAATTCCTTTGTCCCAATTCCCACCATAGACAAACAGGGATGTGACATCCAAATGCCCTGAGCTGCCTTGGAAATCTTTGGCACATGCCATGAAGATGTTCACGAGCCGTGATGAGCACTCATGCAAGGCCTGGAATGCGTTTTTTCTGTACAAAGGCAAAAATTAAAACAACCCCTCAGACACATTTGGGTTCACTGAACATCCTAACATCACTTCCAAGTTGTCCTACAAAGAAAAGCCCCAGTATCCACAGGATTTGTCCTGCAACGCAAATGACTCGCATCTGCCCTAATACAAGCAGCACTGGCTTAGACAGAGCCACTTGCATGGTCCTTATGCTCCAAATACCCCCGCTGCTGTGCCCATACCAGCCCAGGCAGGGCTGCAAGCTGGCGGAACAGGGAGTTTGCTGCACGGGATTTTAAACAACAACCTGCAGATGATCAGCAAGGCAATCCCAGTGCCTCCCAGCCTGTAAAATGGTGGAGTTTCTGCATCTCTGCTATTTAGCAAGGATTACAGTGAAAGGTGTGATGGGCAGCACCGAGACTCCTGTTGTTTTACATGGAAACTGGGCAAATGTCAGGTTACTTGGGGTCTGCAGGAGGAAAGTTGTTTGCGGCAAATCACTGTGAGGAAGCAGCAGAAGTAATTACAAACCTCAGCCGAGTGATACAAAGTTTCCATATTTACCAAAATATTTTTGCAGCCAGCAACCTGATTATACACAAGGCGGTTCATACACACATCACACCACCAGGCAGAGCCCAGCTTTTCACTTGATTTGCTTTTGTAGGGCTCCAGGGAGGCAACGACTGCAAACCAAATAGACCAGGACTGACAAACTTGCTTGTCTTGCTTACTTTTTGCGGACCCCAGTAAAAGCAGTCTTAAGCACATCGAGAGAGCCACAGGCCTGAAATGAATCCAGGGAGACGAATGAACGTGTTTCTTCTCTTTCATCTTTCCTTATTCGTCATTGTCAGGTGCACATATAGGGCAGGCGTTTCTTCAGTGAGATTGTAATGATGTACACGCCATTGCAACTGGTTGTAGTGCCACAGTAGATTATCATCAGAAACAAGCTTCAGAAGGACGCCCTCTTCTCACGCAAAGATCTGTGCAGTAACAGCCAAGGGAATGAAGAGGGGCAAGGACAAATGCAGCTTTTAAACAGCTTTTCCCTGCCCCCAGCACATGCCATGAAGCAGGACTCAAAGCTGGAAACACCCAGGGCCTATCTTGTACAGCTGTACGCAGTTTTCCAAGCCCCGATTTGTGTTCCACGTACTGTAAGCACACAACCTATTGCCAACATAGAGTTCAAAAAATGCAACTCTTGGTTAATTGCTAAAAGTAACTTTTTTCTTCTTCCCTCTCTCTCAACCTTTCCTGGGCCTGAGCCAATATTGTCTCTTAATGGCTTCTAAATGCAATTTCTTAGCTGAAAATAAGATTACAAGGTACACGAGAAACACAAATGAAAACGTATTAGAGCGCTGTGAATATTCAGAAGCATCAGTCTTATCTCAGCATCTTCTTCTGGGTGCTAGGTCAGAGTCACAATAGAAGACTGAAGAAGGTCAGATAAAGTCCCTGCTCCTTGAGACAGAGGTCCATATCTGAGCCTGGTAAGCTGGAATTTGCACACCAATAGATTGCTTCTGAACAGTTAAGTTTCACACTCAGGAAGCCTACAGACACCCCAGTTGTCTCCAGACTTGCAAATGTTTACACTCATTAATACACAAATTTCAGCAGCACCGTTGCACAAGAGGGTTATCAATAAAGATGTGCTAAGCCACCGTGGGCCTACCCAAATTGCCCAAAAGATGAGAGTGCAAATGTGAGGCTGGACTGCCTGCACCAGCTGAGGACATTTTTGGTCTACACCATCTCCACCCCACCAGCCCTTCCGAGGAGCCCCTCCACCTCTGTCATCTGTGCTGCGACACCACAAAGCCTCCCCCCGAGCACGAGAGCCGCCCAACGCCCAGAATTGCTGCATCACCAGCTGGGCTATGAACTTTATTTCTTTGCAGATGCAATCTAGGACTCCAGTGGGAGGTGTTAAGAGGTGCCATGAGTAGCATATGGGCTATAGTACACAAACGAGAGGGCAGAAACACCAGTTTTCTCCTACTTAGATTGCAGAAAGGGCTTTCCCCGCCTCTGTGTCCTACCTGCTTGCTTTTCACACTGGAAAGCCAAAACTTGGCTTTCTGGGAAATATGCATAAAAAAAGCCTAAGTTTTCCAAAAGCAGAAGTTAACACCTCCCTTTTAGATGACAAATAAGCCAAAAGAAGACAACATTAAAATCACTTGCACTTGCTTTCCCACTTGCCCAATTCCTAAAACTCTGTAAAACTGGGTGTTATGATTCAGCGGCCACGTCACTCGCATGACACCGGTCACACCCTCTGACAGGTGATTACTGTAAAGCTCTGAAAAAAACTCATCAGCATTAACAAGAGCAGGTTTCATAAATTCCACTGTCACCAGCACTTTTTGCATAAAAAAACCCCCACTCACGTATAATTTAACACCTGAAATGAAACAGCTGTAAATCCAGCAATTAGTGGTGTAATTTGCCTGTTCTGATCAAGCGCACCAAGGGCTGCGAGGCTGCCGGGGAACGTGGTAGTGGACGCAGAATCGTCTGGAGCATTTGGTCCTTTTTTAAAGTTTAAAATGATAACCAGGCTGATAAAAGGAACCTGGGGGGCAGAAGGACTGGAGATGGTAGAAAGAGGTGGATAGCAGTTGGTAGGCATGGTGAGAGGAGAGGGAAGATGGGAGCAACAAGATGAAGTGAATAGAGCTGGAATTTGGGTAATCCAAGAAGCCTTTCAAGTATACTAAAACCAAACAAGCAAAAGTCTTCCACGTTCTGAGATATACACTAAAACGTGCTTAATTCTACTTACACATACATGCTGCAAGGGCAGAAAGTAATTTCTCAGACGATCTTAAATGGTAACACACGCTGCGCCCTTCTCCTGGGTTCCCTTATCAGCAAGGACTGATACACCTCAGCCATGTCAGAAGAGCTCTGTTTACGCACAGCCGTGTGTGCATTTATATACATACAGCCAGGCAATATGCAGATAGAGCAGCCAGAATAGTTCTACGTGTGGCTTTCAACCATGACAAAGGCAGCTTTTATATTTGGCTGTTGGAAGAAGTTACAGACCTAGGAAACTGCCAAGAGAAAGAGTTCCCACTTGCTGTCCTGAGGACGCCAAGGCGCCGGGGGGGAACAGTTTCCCTGAGGGCACAGCCTGCACCCCCAGCCCAGAGCCCTTCCCGGAGGAGCTCGCCTTCCAACCAGCCCCAGACACAGCTTCACCGGGCAGACAGTCAAGAGACCACGCTCCTAGCAGCTATTTGCCATGGAAATAGCTCTGCTTCCCGTTCTGCTTCGCAGCAAGCGCAGCAGAGTGGCTGAGGCACCCTCAGACCACTGTCTGGGGCTCAACCCCTGGACGTCCTCGCTTCTCTTCAAGGCAAGAGCAGCAGCGCCAGATGAGCTTGCGGGAGCTCTGGGCAAGGAACACAAGGGACTTTGTCCATCCTCCGCATGCAGGTCACCCCGCTGTGGGGCCACCTTGTCCCAAGCCCCCAGCACCGCCACATCCCCATCACCCAGCTCTGCAGGACCTGGTGCTTCGAGGTGCCCAGCAGGGAAGAGGAGCTGCTGGCCATGGGCAGAGACCAGGTCCCGGGTGAGCAGCTGCCCCCAGCACGCCAAAACACCCCCTCGCCAACAGCCCGCAGCCGGGCTGTGCGCAGTGGGTGCGAACATGTGGATAAACGCACCCGGGCGGGGACGCGCCCCCCAAAATACGCGGCTTACATAATTCCCCAGCCAGTCGGCGTTAGGGGAATGTGATTAATCCTCCATGACATGTTCTGAACTTTCCGTTCAGAGAGGCTCTCTCCTCCCGCAGACCTACTGGCGATGAATGTCATTTGACCTGCAGACTTCACTACAAATGAGCATCAGAGCAACAAACAGTGACATTGCTCCGCAAACCAATTATCAGCCTCCTTCCCCGCTCGGCCCAGAGACAAGTTTGCTAAATGCATAATGAGGATTTTTTTTTTTTCTCTCCCCCCGCCTCCCCCCCCCTCGTTTTTTAAAAAAATTCTTCTGCACCCAGCACAGGGATGCGGGGAACACACACACACACACACACACACACGCGACACTCTCACAAACCCAGCCCCCGGCCCGCCCCGCCGGCCACAGCACTGTGGGGTTGGAGCCCCCAGCCCCCTGCCCCCAGCCCCGCCACCGCCCCCGCCCGGCTCCCACCTGTTCCGCGGGGCGCAGCGCCCGGCGCGCACTTTGGGGACAGGCCCCCCGGCCCCAGCCCCCCCCCCCCCGCCCCGGGACTCACCCACTCGAGCACCCGGAGGAAGGCCAGCGGCCCTTCACCACGCGGAACGTGCCCCGGAGGCAGCGCGGGCAGAGGGGCAAGCACCGCCCCGCTCCGCGCCCCCCCACCCCCGCCGCCCGCCCGCGGGGCTCCGCGTACCTGGTCCACCGCCTCCATGGCGTCGCAGCCCCGCGGAGCCGAGCGGACGCGGAGCGGAGCCGCCCGCACCGGGATGCGCGGCGCTGCCCCCCGCACGCCGGCGGAGCAGCCGGGGGGGCCCCGCGCCCCCCGCGCCGCCCCGCGGAGCCGCCCCGCGCCCGGCGCCGCTCCGGCCTCCGCCCGGCGCCGCTCCCCCCCCCCCCCCCACGCTCCGCCACTTTGTAAAATTATCAATGATTTTTGCAAAACTAATTTTTATTTCGGGGCGGGAAGACGTCAAAGGAGAAAAAAAAAAAAAAAGGAAGAAGAAAATAAACTGCCTCCCCCACTGCCTGCAAAGACCCCATGAACATTTTCGTGGAAGCAGCAGGGACGGGGGATGTCCTCCTTTCCCCTCTCGCCCTCCCGGGGCGAACTTGCCCGCCGGCCCCCCCGCGGCAGCAGGGCTGCAGCTCTGCCGCCACTCTCCGAGCGCTCCGTCCTGCTTTTGTAGCATTTCCTTGACAGCAGAGCAGCGTTTTCTGTCTTGCGTTGCCATCGTCCTGGCCTCGTTTCCCAACATAGCCTTAATAATTATAATGCATCCTGGGTGGCATAGCCTGGCAGGAGCAGCCGCTCCCTATGTCCGTCCACGCTCGTGTTGCCCTTGCTGGCTGACAGCATTTCCAGCTCCTTGTGCCATTAAAACATCACCGTGAGGGTTTTGCGATAGAGCCAGGTCCTGCCCCAGCAAAGGCTCGGCAAAGCACTGAGGGCACAAACCCATCACCCCCTTTAACAGCACATCTCCAGCAACCAGATTAAGGCTCCGATTCTGCAAACATTTGCATATTCACTTAACTGCCACGCTAACAACCAGTTGTGCCACCAGAAGGACACCAGTGCTCAAATAGGATTTGGTCCCTAAGTAGGTCAGAGACTGCTGTATCTGCCTAAAAAATACCTGAAGCTTTTACGCCCTATAAGGAATCAGCCATCTGCAAAAGTTTAATAAGTCAATTAGTTTTGCTCAGACTAAAGCTCTATTTAAAAAAAATCCAAATGCATTCTAGGACTAAACAAGGTGCTTGTGAGGGGAATGAATTTTTGAAGGCTTCATTGGAATTTGAGGCAGAAGATTTTGTGTCAAAGTCATAGATCTGCAATAAACCCAGCTGAAGTCTGTGGTAGCAATGGGACTCGGTCCAATTCTATTTTTTTTAATAATTTTTTTCTATCCTATCAAAACCAGCTTTGAGATCAGAATTATAACTACATTTCATTTTTTTCAAGAAAAGAAATCCAACAAAATAGTTGTTGTATTTTGTGCCCTCCTTTCTTTCTGCCCTAGGAGAAAAAACAGGAAAGAAAAATGGAGAACTCTTCCTTACAAAGTGTTATCAAGTAAGCTTTTTTATTTATTTAAATAACAACCTCTTGGAAACACAAAACCACTTCTCAGCAATTCTAGTAACTGCCTGCTGGTGGCCCAGTGCCACGGGAGGCAGAGTCCCATCACAGATGCATAGGGACAGGGCATCCCTAAGCCCCCAAAAAGCACAAGCAGGTCAAGAAACAACATTTGCCCTCTGAGTTTCAGCCACAGCTTCCCCCTGCTCATGCAGGGTCGGGTGACTGCAAGCCACTTGCCTTCAGCTCTCGCACCTGAAGACTAAATCAGTTCTGTCCCCCAGAAGAGCAGGGTAACCACACTCCCTCCTGCAGAGGCCGCCAGCTCTGGTGTCCCACATCAGCTGTAGTTTGCACCAGCACAAGTAACCACCAAAGCTCTTGGCCATGGGAAGTTTCATTGCTTGCTGTTTGCCACGCTGTTTGCTTTAACAGGTTTCTTTCATGGAGTGACTTACAGCTCTGGATGTATTGAGGCAGTTCAAAAACCTTCTGAGATAAAAAAAATACTGAAACATTTAGTAGCTGAGCAGTAGAGTGGGGAGACATGGACAACCTTTTTTCCTTAATTTTATTGGTATTATATTTTGGAAAAAACATATGCCCAATCTCCATTGACTGCCATGGAAAACTGGAAGCCTAATTCACTCACCTTTTATTAATTAATACCTCATGTTATAATCCTGAGATTTTTAATAGCACTTGAGCTTCAGTTTTCAAAATTTGTCAAAGGCAGAAAAATCAAAGCAAATATCCTTACGACCTTCAGCACTAGCAGGTTGGGCCCTCCTGAAGACTGGGATGGTTTTCCCACTGCTCTCTAGCTCAGCACACTTGGGCTTGCAGCGGCTACGGGAGCTCCCTCGTGCTGTGTTTTCCATCCCCTTTCCTCCGTCCCAGCCATGTTTTGGCTTGGTGCTCTTCAGTGCTCGGCCATCCCCACCTCAGCTCCCCCTTTGGCTGGAAAGCCTTGCAGAACCATGGCAGCAACCCGATTTTATAGTCAGCGCTCAGTGCCTCTTCTAGCTGTCATTAAGTCTTCCAGATGGCTATTAGCATTTGTACTTCAACGTGGCAGAGTCTCTCTGGCTTTCACAGCTGCTCTCTTCACGCACGGTCCCAGTTAGCTCAGAAGAGCATCTCCTTCCCAGTTCTTGAGCATCCTGATAACAAACTTTGCTCTGCAAATGGCGTCAGAGGTCCACTTTTTTTTGATACTACATAATAACCCACACTGAAACATATGTTCAAACTAGCAGAGATATGTCTGCAATTACTGGAGATACAGTGAGAACCTACACATCAAGCTACCAAATCATATTCACTGTTCTCACACCTGGATGACTGTGCTTGGCACTCATTAATCAAAAAAATGCCATAGGGGTGCAGTTACAAATCTCCATGATGAATGAAAAATAGCCTGGAGAGACCTAAAGTGTTTCATCAGGACAGGACCTCACACTGAGCATGTTTCCTAAAGACAGGAGCCTCCCACCCTTCCCTTTCCTTGGAGAGGGTCCACCAGTGCCGTAGGGGAAGTGGCAATGCCGGTCCTGCAGCACCGCTGGGGGCCAAAGTTCCCCACAGGATGCTATCCCTTTAGTGCTCTTCCCTTCAGAAAAATAAATTTAATTGGCACAAATCCTGGCAGGACAAGTTGAAAAGCTAAAGTCCCCATTTCAGGATTAGCATCTTGTCCAGCTACAAGCAGCAGTTTCTCTCCTGTTTCTAAGAAGCACATACCCTGATTTTTCATTTGGGTACAGAGGGTGGGAAGCTTCCCTGATTAATAACAAGTGCAAAAACTGCATCTGTTAGATGTTATATATCAGTAGGAAAAGCATCAAGAGGTGCCTACCTCTCACTCTTACCTCGGAAATGTTTTCTCCCAGGGCTTTACCAAAAGATACATTAAAATTCTTCTGACCTGCCTGAACCTGTATCCTGGCAAACAATTTCCTACTGTGTCCTCCAAGCACCAGGCCAACTAAATTCAGCCTTTTGCTTCACAGCCGTGGACTGCAGACCACGCTGTGCTGGAAAGCATCAGATCGATGCGAGCAGCAGATCAGTGCAAGCACAGCTGTGCCAGCACCATGCCTGAGCACATGGCTCAGGATCAAATTGTCCCTGGGGGAGACAGGGTCATTGCAAGAAGGGGACACTAATTTCGGGGGTGGTAGCAATGCTGCCCCTGCTCAGGGCTGCAGCAGGCAGAGCCATGCCAGCCTCGAGGGGCTGAGAGAGGACAGCGGGGATTTGTCCTTGCTTGGGACATCTTTGGTTTAAATCTTACTTCTACATGCTAATGAGGAAATGACAAGGAATGATCTCTTGTTCTGCTAGACTGGACATTAAACATAAGCCAGATACACTTACAAACATATATATACGCACACACCTATAATAAAAGGTAAATAGCTGAAAATGTGTTTCTCCATGCACATGGCAGAGCACAAAGCCTATGACCCATGGGGCATCCAGGCTGCAGCAGCGAGGACCAGACGGTGGGGTCGCCCAGTTTGAAGCGAGGTTAAGGCAACTGGTGATAGCACCAGTGCTATTTTTTTGTGAGCAGTTGGGTGTGGAAATGAGGTCTCGCACACGCGCTAGGAGGACCATATGGCGCTTAGCACACCAGATTTCCCAGCTCCAGCCAGGCCTCAGTCTCACACTCTACCTGTCACTCTTCTCAAGATCCACACTGTCAAGGGTCATTTCATCCTCTCGGGGTCTCCATCAAATTTGTTCGCAATGCATTATCCCCAGAAAGAGAGAACATGGTGCCATCTCTTGGATCTTTCTCTTGTTTTTAAAGCTACCAGTCATTTTGATTAGGTTATAATATTTTCCCCTGGGGCTGTATTCTGCACCAAGGAGCTTTTAACCTTTTCCTGGCACAGGGGAGTTCACTCCCCCATCCTAATGCCAATTGCCAGCCATTTCATGGCTTGGCTTCATTTGTTTGATGTCTTCACTCTAAAATTTAATAACAGATAAGCAAAATATGAGGCCTTGGGATAGCCAAGAATTGCCTTCCATGTCACTGGGAAGCACATGTGGGGATCCATGGGAGAGACCACTCTCTGTCCCTTATGTCCCAGCCAGCTCCTGTACCACACTTCCAGCACCCATGAGCCTCCCCCCTTGTTCTGTTTTCAAATTCTAGGTTTGCACCCCTACCTATAAATAATCCCTAGTGAACCTAATTGCCCAAGGAACCTCATTTCCCTATTTTCCTTGTGTCCAGAGGATAGGGCCAAGCAGGGATATCAATCCCCTGCACTGTATGTTAAGGTCAATAAACTAAAATGCCACAGTGTTGCAGAATATTCCACCCTCAGAAGCTGAAAAAAGTCTGCATACAGAAACCCACGTGTGCTTTTTTCAGAGCAAAATAGCTTGGAAAAGAATGCATGTCCCAATATGTTGCCCAAATGGATGATAAAAAGTCTTCAGGAATTCAAATCAGTAGAGCAATGAGGCCATTGCTCATTATTAAGCTAAAGGTACAGAAGTATTTTTAAAAGGACCTTTGCTGAATCAGCATTTGTTTCTCTAGCAACATGCAGGGTTATTTTCAGAGTATGGTATGAAAATAATTATGAAACACTTTCTAAAGGTTCGGTGATTAAGGCCAGCAGCCAGCTGTTTGGCTGCACAGCTGATGGGGATCAAAAAGTATCAAGTCTACAAGTCAAACTCTCTTAATAAGATTTCTAGATCTCACACAAGACTTAAAATTATTTCTCTCCTGATCTCTAAGAATGGCTGCAGAAGTCATCTTTGGTGTTTCTTCTTGGATTTCAGCTTTGCGCCCGTGAAATGAAATTAAAAGCCCCATTACTGAAAGTCAAGTTTTCCTCAGCCCAAAAAGTTTGCCTGACTTAGCTGCAACTTCTGTTCCGTGTACAAAGAGCAACGCTGATTTGCTTTTAAAAATTAATCAGTCGTTTTTCTTTTCCTTCTTAATCCTTCACTGACATCAAGTCTTGTCATTTTTGATCCCAGCTTCCAGAGCACATTGTCTGGCTTTAATCAAAAGCATTCTGTAATTAGGTTCCAGCTAATTTAGCTTAGACTATTTAAAAGCAAAAAATAACCTTGCTTCCTGGTAAAACCCAGCTAAGTTTCAAAGGAGCTGAACAGGGGTAGCTTCATTTCATAAATACATTGCTGGCAACCAAATCCTTCCCTTAAAAGCCTGGGGATATGTTTTATCCTGGGCATTTTGAGGGTGATTTTGTACACAGGATCACAAAGAGCACAAATAAGCATAAGAAGCACCGCTGCAGTCATACTCTGTCTCTCTCCAAAAACCTGGGTTTGGAGCTCTAGAAGGTATGCTGTCAGGGCTGGGATCCTTCAAATCCGACCTACTTTTCCATTTCATCCTTTACCAAAGCAAATGTTTAAATGCTACATTTTTTTTTTTTCTTAAAGGAAGACGGAAAATGTCAGTGCACCGACTCGGAGGCACAGCTGCAGAAACCAGAGCTGCTTTGGGGTAAACACAGAGGAAGGTGCTTGCACCACGTCCTGCATGGAGACGATGCCCCCAGCTGTCCCAGCCCCATGAGGGACACAGCTGCACATCTGGCTGTGCCCTGGCCCAGTGCCTGTTTAGGGCACCAAAGCAACAGCAAAACCCTGAACCCACCTTGCTGCTGTTTTGCATGAGAAAAGCTCTTTTCAGGGTAAGGGATTAGAGGGTCAGGGCCAGCCAGTGGTGGGGAGGATTCACCTTGCCAGCTCCAGGATCGAATAAGAAATACCACAAACCCAAACTTTGCCCCTGAGTACTGGTATAAAGTACATGCACACTGCTTACATCCTTAGAAAGGGCTGAGGTGGGCATACTGCATGCACATTAGTATCCCAAGAGGTATTTCCCCTGTCCTTTCCTTGCTAGGGGAGCACCTCTTTGCCTCTCTCAGCCTGGATTAAAGCTCTGCAACTTGGCAGCACAGTAGGTGCAAATCTCCCAAAACACAAAGTCGAAAAAACAAATTCACACCAGCAGAACCCTGCAAGTTGGAAGACATTTTTCACAGCTGGCTAAGATCACTAATAAAAATGCAAAGGATAGAAAACATCCCAAACCCCATCACTCCCCAAGGCATACCCACGTAAATCCATGTGTGCCCACAGCCTGGAGCCAGGAGCTGGTGCCCCCATCACTTCAGAGAGCGGCAACAGCTCCTTCTCTCCTTAAAAACTGCTACTTGCCTTTTACCCTGCTGCCTGCTGGGCTGAGCTCTCACGCCAAGCGTGGGAGGAAAATTCAGTCTCTTCTCCAGCCAGGGAACATTCAAACTCACATCATCCTTTCCAGAGGGTGCCCCAAGCACAGGGCTGCAGATGAGGGCAGGCTGAGAGGGAAAGCATCATCTGCTGTGCAGCCCAGGCAAGGTCATGGCAGTGAGGGGGATGGATGCTCCAAATAAGATCAAAATACTCAGCAGGTTTCACTGGTGAAAGCCTGGCCATGTAAGGCATTAAAGACGGCGACCCACCTGGATGTTCTTGTAAAAGGCATCTAATTGGTACTTGGTGGGTAGACAGAAGAGCTAGGCACGCCACCGATTCCTGTAATCTGCAACACAATTTCAATAAACTTTTAGGAAAGGAGCAGCTCTCTACGTCTGGCTTTCGGACATCAGAAACAGAAAATGGATGAGACAAGTGTAAATTATGGGGAAAGCAATAACCTGCAGACCTCAAAAGGACTGCCTATAACATCCCTGAACATCAGTCCCCACTCTTGCTCTCCTTGCAGGTGATTCACAGGTTTTCCCTTGCTTTCCTCATGCTGACTACAGCTTTCCCAACTGCTTTCTCAAGCTTTGGGGTTGAGCAAGAAACAGGTTTTAATAAGGAACTTTGCTGGATTTAATTGAATATTTTGCTAATGAATAGTTTGAATGAATAGTGTGAATAGTTTGCCAGCATGCACTGAAGTCAGATTATCAGTAGCACCTCAAAAGAGAAGATTTATTACCTGGCATCAAGAGAACTATTTAAACCAATAGGAAATCACCAAAAAACAGCTGGAGAGATTCCTTTCCATAACAATTGACATAACATCCCTTTCTCATGCTAAACTTTATCAGAATTTCCTTCAGATCTGCAATCTGGCTAAAGCTGTTGCAACAGTCATGCTGGTTGCTGACATGCTATTTATAGCACTGTTGAGAACACTGAAATCCATTCCCTCCTCCCAGGACTATGCTTTTAAATTTGCAGGGTTTTAAATTGAAACTAGTAAAAATATTCAAGGTTTTTTTGAGGTTTGGTGGAAAGACTAAAATGCAGAAGAAAAAAAAAAGGAACTTTTACTGCCCATTCCAACAGCCCATGGAGTTCATTCTTCCTTGCAGCACTGAGCCTTGCAAGAGGCTCGCAGGGAGCAGCCCCCCAGCGCAGGGCCAGCTCTCCCCACAATCATAGAATTGTTTAGGTTGGGAAAGACCTTTAAGATCACCAAGTCCAACTGTTACCCTAACCCTGCCACCCCACCACTAAACCATGTCCCTAAGCACCTCATCTGCCCATCTTTTAAATACCCCCAGGGATGGGGACTTGACCACTTCCCTGGGCAGCCCGTTCCAATGCTTAACAGCCCTTTAGGTGAAAAAATTTTTCCTAATGTCCAACCTAAACCTGCCCTAGCAGTGGGCAGCACTGAAGTCCCCCTTCCCCACCAAGGACTTCCAGGCCCTGCTCCATCTTCATTTCAAATGAGGACTCGGGTACCCACAGGTAAAGCTGACTCTGCAGTTTCACAGGTGCCCCCAAAGGTGGAGCAAAGCCTAGATCCTCACAACTAGACAAACCCTGAGCAGGCTCTCCTCTGCCGCAGGGACAATGTGAATGGGGAAAACCCCCTCTTCTCAATTTGTTTCTGAGGGAATCTGGTTAACACTCCTAAAGTTATTATTTTAGAATTGTAAATCACAGAAAACCAGCCAGTGGATTCCTACTTACTAAAAGCCACCCAGTTTTTACTAGAATAAATTAGCTTTCCCATCTGGTTAGAAATAGCCTTTTAGAGTTGTCCAAACACCCACAGTCCTTGAAATTGCAGAGAAAATAATTCTCTTTTGTTTTGAAGAACTTAGACCCCCCTTCTTTGCTGGGAAAGGAAACATCAGGGCATCCTGCAGGACAGAAAGCAGGCAAAGCCCACTAACATAAAAACCCCAGTGAAAGGGTGTTACCAAACACGAAACAGCATGAAAACTAAAGTGGAAAAGTAGGATAGAGAAAAAAATGAAAAAGAATTTAAAACCCACAAATATAACCAAAAGAGCAATTAAAAAGAAAGCAGACACAGCCCAGCACAAGAATCTCAAGTAGCTGCAGTTGGGCAGAAGATAGAAAAAGCTTTGATGGAGGAAGGGATTATATTGAGTTAGCTCCTCCCAGAGGCATCATTAAGTCAATTAGCAAGGGATGGGGAAGGCTATGTATAGAGCCTGGGGGGGAAAAAAAGGGGTGTGGGTGTGAAGGGCCTTCTGGCTTTTTTTTTGGCTTTCGGGGTTTTTTTGGGGGGTGGGGGGGAATGAGAGAGGCAGGTAGCTCTTTGCATGAGGCAGCAGTGCAATAGAGGGTTATGCGCTGAGCTATTCCAAAGGCTGGCTAGATCTACTGAGCATCTCCTATTTTAGTCTTCTTTATAGCTATCTGTTTCCTAAAAGAAATAAATTTTCTATTTTTGCTGAAGGTCATTTTTCTTCAAAAATGAGAAAGATCCTGAGTTTTGAGACCTTAAAAAAAAGGCGGGGAGTTGCAGGAGGGAATTCTGCAGCATCTTCTTTCTTTCTGTTCTTCTCCTTGAATTTTATCACTTCTTGTCTCTCTTTCTCAAACTTTGGATTTTGGCTATATTTCCTACTGCAGTTTTCAGAAATACATGAAGTCTTGCAAGGACATCTCTTCAGGTGCAGAAGGAGCTGGGGGCTATGGCAGCTCTCACAGAATCAGTCTGGGAGATGGAAAACAAAGGCTTGAGTCTCTGAAATAACTTATCTGGGAGAAATTATAAGCTCAGGCTGTCTGAGAGTATTTGGTAGGCCTGAGGAAGAATGGGAGGCTGGAGAAGAAAATAAAGAACGTTCCTTTCTCCCCAGGCTGTTGTCAACAAGAGGCGTTATAGTGACATTGCACCGCTTTTCTCCAAATCTGCCTTGGCAGAAGCAACTTCTAGAGCAGCTTGATCTTTGTGGAGGCCATATCATTTATTTCAATGGCCTGTGTACACCAGGTGAGGCTGGAGATCTGTAGAGAAGTCCAAGGCACGTGTATACATACATATTCATACAAGTACCTTAGTGGGTGGCAGTCCTAGCACGTAAAAGGAACAGTGACTTCATCGGCGGCAGCATCTCCCAATAGTTGTGTAAGCTGTAGGGGACACAGGTGTGACCAAAGGGCCAAATCCAGCTGTTCTGGCCTGAAGCAGGGTGCTCAGCAAGTGTGCCCAGAAGGAGAGGGTCTGGCTGTTCACGTATCAGAGGACAGCTATGAGCCAGCAGTGCGATATGGCCACAAAAAGGCAGACAGTTATGGACCCTCTCAGGAGTGGTATTTTCAGTGGGGATAAAGGGGTGTTTGTACCCCTGTGCAATTTGGGATGTTGTGTGATGTTCTGGCCACCAGGAACAAGAAATATGTAATCACAGAGAAAGGTGCAGAGAGGAGAGTGAAAGAGTTTAGCTGCTTGATCCTTGAGGTCCATTCCAATCTGGGATTCTATGATTCTATGATTGTCTGAGCACAACAAGAGCTGCAAGGGAGCGTTCCTCCTATCCAAGCGTCCTGAGAGTGCAAACACACCTGAGGGTCAAGCCTCAAGCTCAGTGTCTCTGGTCAGGAGCAGCAGTTCCCATGCACCTACTGCTGGACCCTTGGCCAAGAGGCTCAAAAGCAGCCCTTGACTGTGTAAGTGCATCCCTGCGCCTCCCTGGATAGGTACCATGGCATGGGAGCTGTCAATCTAGAAAAAAAAAGGGCAAATCAAGGCTTCAATGGACAAATTTTTGTACATCCAGCTGGGGAACTCACCATGTGGTTCTTCTCTGCTCCTTTTCTCCTGGGTCTCTGGCAGCCATCACCAATGTGGGAGTGACCCTTGTGAAACGGCGGTTGTGGGGTGAGAGTTTGGTGTCGGGGTTTTGGTTCAAACCTGAAACTGAGTCTGGCCAAATCAGTTCCTGACAGAAGGGTGCCCTGGGAGGGTGCTAAGACCATTTACTGAAACTTAGGCTGTTTCATGGTTTCTCTCTGAGGATGGATCTGACGGTGCTGGTAGTGTTTAGACTGAAAGCTCAATTGTGTTTTGACAACAGCTTTTCCTGGTGTGATGGAGAGAAGCATATCCCAAAATCTGTTTTGCCCAGGCTTGTGTCTCAGCAGTATTTAATAACCTGGGTTTGGATGAGCTATAAATAAAGCAAAAGGCTCATGAGTCTCCCCAAGACAGCCTCCTCCCTCTCCTCCTGAGTTTAACGCAGACTACCTGCAAATCCAAAATGCAAATCCATGCATGAGGAAAGAGGAGCGTTGCATCCAGTGCTCCCTAGCCCGGCTGCTGCCCCAGCGGAGAGCAGGGGCTCACATCAGGCACAGCAGCAAGCAATGTGGCTGGGCTTTTTTTGTGGAAAAGTGGAAATAAGTGTAAAACCTGAAGAATACTTTGTTAAATCGACGACTTTTTAATCTTAAACTATTATAGAGGTCTTAAGCAAAGTGGATGAGTGTATGTGTGTGTGTACAAGTGCTTGATCCGGTCCTGTTGTGCTGGAGGAAAAGATTTAAGAAACTCCATCATGGGCAGGTAACAGATCGAAGGAGCAAAAGCAAGGGGTCCTCCAGCTGAAGAGCTGATCTCCCCCGTGTTTGTTATTCACTGTCTGAGCATGCAGGCCCAGGACCCACAGGAGCTGCTACATTAGGGTTGTCAGGCTCTGGAATGGGCTTCCCAGGGAGGTGGTCAAGTCCCCATCCCTGGAGGTATTTAAAAGAAGGATAGATGAGGTGCTTAGGGACATGGTTTAGTGGTGGGATGGCAGGGTTAGGTTAATGGTTGGACTTCATGATTTTAAAGGTCTTTTCCAACCTAGATGATTCTATGATTGAAGAATTAAAAATCGTGGTAATTGATGTGAAAAGGTTGACATTAAATGCCTTATTGGGACTTATTTATTTAAAAGCAAGGGCATATCTTTACAGTGCTGTATTAAACACCCTATCAATTTGAATAATTGGATTAATTTAAAAAGATACAGGTCAGACGATTAAAATACTTTTCAAAAAATATTTCATAACATGTTCCTTGCCTTTGTTGTGGAAATGGGGGACAGCCTGCTTTGTTTTACGAAAACATTTCTATTGCCATAAAAACAACCATGCCACTAAATGAAGAAAACAATTAAGCCACTGAATGAACAAAAACAGAACAACATTCTTCATGTTTTTAAAGAATATATTATTTTTTTGGTACAACCCTTGCCAGTAATGGAAATTATGTGCATATAACACCACGAGGAAATAGATTCTTAGGGAGATTTTCACAGCTCTCAAGCAGGACATCTAGTGCAAAATCTGCTCTGTGCGGTTCAATGTGAATATGAGCGCAGCCGGATTTGGGGTTGTTTAGTTGCCTTTCAACTGATTTTTTTAAAGCAACTCAGTTTGTTGTGGGGAAATCCATGATCATGTTTATTCTTTGAAAACAAAACATCTAGATCATGGGGGAAAAGTATAAATAGAGGGCTACTGATAAGCGATAAACATTTCAGCAATACAGGTTAAAGATAATGAATTTTGTATTTTAATGTGTGACTTCTCCAATATTTGAGCTATTTTTTTCAGACTTTCACAATTTAGATAAAGTATAATTCCATTTCACAAGTCAGCAGTTCATTCCCAATCCTTATTTGTGCAAAAGCCTTTTTACACCTTTTTGGTGAAGGAAAAAGGGCCTAAAAATAAGAGCAATTTGCTGGCAATAAAGAATTGAGCATGAGTAAGAATCAGATCCCATACCTAAAATCTGTCAAAAAGAAAAACTGCTTGCATTCTGTGACGACAGGAAAAAATTTTGCAAATAATGGCCTGATTTTATGCATATTTACGTGTTCATTTGAGCTTGGAAAAAAAATTATGTAATGTTCAAAGTGAATATCAGGGAAGCCTAAATATTTCATAAATGTTAGTTTGTTTTTTGGTTTATTGTTCAGCTTGTCACAGAGGATGTTTTCAGTCAAACTTCCTCTGGGTTGCCATCATACTGCCTCGACCCGCCTGGCAGCACGTACAAGTTATCTTCTCCCTTTCTCTGCTGCATGGCCATACCCATCAGGGCAGAGGGGCTTTTTGCCACCTCTGGTTTTGAAATTCTTAATGGGTTTGGGATGGTAAAGAGCAAATAAAAAGACCAGTGTAAAAGACTGATGAAAGGATGGGGGATGGAAAGCTGTCACTCAAATGCTTTAAATCAGTGATGTGAGCTCCAGAGAGAATGATTTTCAAACCCCTGGCTCTAAATCGAGCACCGGCACCAGGCAGTGAATGCTTCCTGCAGGCCATTTCCAGTGCCATTTGCTGCTGCAGAGCTGGGATGTGCATCAAGAAGTTGGGGTGAGCCAAGCTGCTGCCTGGGGATGGTTGATTTAACCAACAGAAAGTCCTTCCCTGGCTGCTTCCATTCCAACGCAGCGTAAGGTGCTGAAACCACCCAGCCGCCCCACTCCCACGGTACCCGGAGGCTCCCGGGCTGTCCCTGGGGAGCACTGGCCCAGAGGATGCTGCAGCCAGCACCTGCCCGGGGCTGCTCGGTGCTTCGGGGCCCCCAGCCCGGAGCAGCTGCAGCCGGTCTCGTTCTGATCCGCATGGAGCTAAATCTGGAACAAGCCCTCCGAGATCAGCAGCGTTTCTCTCGCATAAAGCCACTGTACGGGAAGGGAGATTATCCCAGACCAGATGTCACTTTCTGCGGCTGCTGCCGGCTTCTGCGTGGTGCAAGTAGAACTGTCTGCACCTTCCTCAGCTTTTATTGGGCTCTTGCACTTACCTTCGCTTCAGCTTGAGGATCCAGCAGGGCTTGCTCTCAGTTCTTGTTTGTCTACCTTATTTTTCAGGAGCTCAGTTTCATCGTTCATAACCACACGCCCGGCACCTTAAAACATGATTTGCTGAAGTGAAGTTAGGATTCTTTACAGTCAAATTCAGGATACACAGGGATCAACATTTTTTACAGGCTTTAGGGTTGAAAAATTCCGTTTCATCAAGCAAAAGCCTAAAATTGTTCCTCGAGCCACCACAACTCTAGGTAAATCCCTAAGTATTGCAAGGCTTGTGATTAAATCATGAGATCCGTCAGCATCGGAGCATGCGGAACAGCCCTTTTTAGTCCCTCGGCCAGACATGATCATTGCAGTTCATGCATTGCACCGGCCACAGTCTAGCCACACACAAAACTATTTTCTCCTATTGAACGGACCCTCCCAACAGCAGCAACCCACCCTAAGGTCCCGGGCTCCTCCCAGGAGCATCACTCTGCCTCTCCCAGAGGACGTGAGTAAACGAGCTTTGTACTGTCCAAAGCCGCTGTCTGGACGATTCGTCTTTTCTTCCCGAATAAAGGAAAACCTCGCCTGGCTCTGCATGAGCATATGAGTTTCAAAGCTGGCTGTGTTTAACTTGGAGTGAAACAGAGATGGAATTTATAATTTGTATGGAGAATAATTTACAGTCTTGGTCATGTGCTAGGAGCTGTAGGAATGGAGAACACAAATGCTTTGTTTGAAAGCTTTGCCAAGAAAATCAAGTACATACTGGATGTTTAGCAGATTTGATATTTGATTTTCTTCAGTTTCTTTAGGTAATTGTATAGTTGCTGAGGGAGAAAAGATGGTTCTGTAAGAACTTCTGGCATAGATCAGCATACGCTCACTTGTGAAGGAGCCCTTGAATTTGCACAGATAAAAGCTTCTTCCTAAACATCTGTGCAGTCAGACCCTGTCACGCACATTATTGTGAGAAAAGGGAAAGAGAGAAGGTGATCCAAACATGACTAGATATCATCAAGATTTAGAGTTTACAAATAAATTTGCATGTCATTTGCACACTCTTAGTCCCGCTGTAATCAACAGTGTAGCATCTGGACCTGTGTTCTTTGGAGGCTTTGAAGAGCAAAGCACTTGTATGTCAGATGAACTTCCCTTTTGCTTTGGTTTCAGACACAGAAAGACATCAGAATAACACCAGGGATAATAAGTGGCTAAAGTATGCATCATTTTTCATTGTATAGTCTCCCTAATCACACTATGCATATGCTTCCCCTAATCACACTACGCATATGCTTTCCCTAATACATTTTATAGCTATGGCATGAAAAGCTCTCTTTGGAGCTATTTTGTGCAGGTAGACTTTAATTTGGGGGAGAGAGAAATGGAGCAGACATCTGTGCTCCATTACATAGCTTGAGTTTAATTTTGAACAGAGAGAAATGGAGCAGAGGTCTGTGCTCCACTGTATAGCTAAAGTTTAATTCTGGGGAGAGAGAACAGAGGTCTAAGCAACGGAGTTTTTTCCCTGAAAGTTTGTATCTGTTGTGCCAGCTGAGAGAGGCAACCTTTGCCCGTGTTCCTCCAATCCCTGCTGCACCTTGACCACGCACAGCCTCAAAGGGAAAGGAGCAGAAATACCTGATATTCTCCTCTGGCATATGTCGCACTTCACAGCAGGAGTTTAATGCCTAGCCATAATGTTTTTCTATAACCCAGCATGCAAGTCAAAATTCCCAGTGCTTTCAATTACTGGACATCTGAGTGAAGAAACTGCTGCTGATAGGATTAGCAGTGGTGCAGGGTAAGTGGCACGCAGTGACCCGTGGGGACCTCGGCGTGGTTCCAGGAGCTGATTTCTGCAGCAGGAGCAGGGCTGTGCAGTCAGTCCCGGGTGGCCGGGGTCCTGTTCGTTGTACCAGGGTGAGCTGGGCAGTTGTAGCTGCTGATTTCGGCAGGGATGGAGTATTGCCTGCTGCAGGAGTGTGAGAGGGAGCCCAGAAACTACCGCTGGTGGCAACAGGAGTCCCATGGATTTCCTGGGGGCAAGGTTGGGTCTCTGATCTCCTGCATTATTTCAAGCAAGATATTGCATCTTCAAGCTGCTGCTAAAGGACATGACTTAAGTTGTCTCTTGTGCTTATAAATATAGCAGTCTGACCCCCAGAAATCTCATCTGATGTGATGATACACTGCTGGTTCTGGGAACGGCAGCAGGTCTCTGTACGTAAATGAGCAGCTCAGTCGCACAGCATAAATGTCAGGCTACACCAGTCGTGGCGCTCCTCTAGGACGATTTTGTATGTCATGGTATAGGTCTATGAAAAACAACCCCGTCATCACTCATCCAAGATAAATGGCATGATTATAGCCATCACATGTAGCGGACGAGAGCTACCAAAAGGCAGAGCACAACACAACACAGACGATTAAGGCTCTCCGGCTTCGTGGCGTGCGTAGTCATTTGGATGGGAGCTACCAATGTTGTCTGTGCTTCCCAGGGCACAGAGCATGGCTTTATGCACAGGGAAAAAAGGATCCTTTAGAAGGGCGGATGCCTTCACACTCTGGATTTAAGAGTGAGGGCTGATAGTGCAAGTGAATATACCCTGAAACATTTGCATTGCAAGGAAAAGTGGCATCAGTGCTCACCTGAGGCAGGAGGGGCAGAGAGCTCTGCCTGCCGCCCCGTGCTGTCTGTGGCTGCGGAGCATTTATCGAGTGTCAGCCCCAAGAATGGTTTGGGTATCTGGGTTTGCCTTTCCCACAAGATTTATATGATACCTGGTGCAATGGCTTCCCAAGGGGGTGCAGCGAGGGCTCTGGGATGCGGTACCTGGGGGAGGCAGAAGGGGGAAAGGCTGCAGCCCACCTCCTTCATCTTTCTCAGCTTGTAACCAGCAGAGGAAAAGTCAGCAGAGTTGAGAAGCCTCTGCAGCCTGCAGTCCCGTATCTCCAGCCAAAACACAACCCAAAGAGCTCTTTATTTTAGTCACAAAGAATCAAAAAAGATGTCAGGGTGTCATAAGAAATAAAGAAAAAATTAACTTGATGGATGAACCATAGTCAATAATTGGAATCCATCTGGTAATCTCACCTGTTACCGAGTTTTCCATGGTTACTACCAAATAAAACACCTGAAAATAACACAAGTACGTAACTAAAAAATGCTTTTTGAAAATCAGTTCCACTGGGAGGATGCACAGAGCTAGCAGCCTGGCAGCTGAGGGGCAGCAGAGCTGCCGTGCATCAGCATCTTCTTCCTAAAACTCCCTAGTGCCAAAAAGCTGCTTGCTACCCTTAGGTAGGTGGGTGCCCTAGGGCTTTAACTGTAATTACTGGTGTAAAAGCTGTGTTCAGGAAAGCTGTGACTATAAGACGTGTAAACTTTTCTAATTCCTTAGTCCTGCATTAGGCTGTAGCAGGTAGCTTGGGCCATTCGTTACATTTACAGGCATTCCCAGGCTGCTTTTCAAGGCTTCTTTTGCACCTCTTTCTTCAATTTTCTTCTGACAAAATGCAAACTTTTCATGAGTAACAGCCTGAGGCAGAATAACTCACCCCAGTTCCATTACAGAACAGCCTGAGCTGGTAACCTTACAACAGGGAGAATTATGCCCGTGTTTAATGGATGGGGCACTTCTTGTCACCACTCCGTGAGTAGAAATATCCTTTCAGAAGCAAAATCTGTATTCCCTCGCAACAATATTCAGCAATCAAGAGTTTGACTAGCTCTTAGTGTTTCCAAAATGGACGGCATAATTAAATGATTTAAAACCTGCTGTAATCAGGAGCGCACACTCAATGAATATTCAAACCGCTCTCATTGTTAGGGATGATAAAGAAACATCTTCTCCTTCGGTGGGTTATTTTTTATTGTCTAAAGAGTCATCCAGAAGATGGTGCCACAGTTCTGCCTGTAAAATGAATGCCAGCCCAGAAAAGAGTCCTTGCACAGAAAATAATATTTCATAGAAATTTAAGAGCAAACTTATTTTCAAGGGCAGTTCAGAGCTCAAAACCTGACATTTAGTCTGTGTTAAGGCTCTTATTGAAAACTGGGGCAATGTATCTTTATTGCTTTTGCTCTGTCACTCCAGGCAAGGTCAGCCAGCACGACGAGGAAGAGAAAACCCATCCCATCTCCCCGTTCCCTCAACAAATCTTTGGGGATTTGTTAAACTGCTCTTTCTGGGTAGCAGCAACCCATCAAAAACAATAAATAAGATGAGGACAAAATAAGCCTCTCTCTGGATGCTTTATGAGGCTTCAGTGGAAGTAGAAAGTGCAGCATAAATAGAGAACGTAGTTGTTTCTTTCGGTTAAGGAAGCAAAGCATTTCTGAGGCTTTGTGTCACTGAAGAAAATGATGATGTCAAGCCTGTAGATCCTTGTAATCAGATTAAATAATCTGATTTCCATTTCACAAAGCTTTGCACTAACACAGAAGGAAAAAATGAAAACCAAAATTGGTACAAAGCAAAATCTTTGCTCCTACCAAAAGCAGGCATTTAATTTTTTCTTCCATTACGATTTTCTGTTGTCTGAGGTCTCTTCTCTGTAGCTCAAGCAATTTGTCATCTGATTAGTCTGATGAAGCATAGAGAAGTCATTTGAACTGTAAATTTTCTGCAGGCAAAATAAAATGCAAACAAGAAGAGCTTCCTGTGCCTGCCAAAGTGATGATACTCAGAATACAAATAAGAAAAAGCCATGCTGACAGCATAAGCTATTTTTATATTCTGTCATTGGCTCCTGGGCATGGCAGTTTGAACAGGACCGCATCTGTATTCCCAAACCCAAATAAACCATGTAGTCTTAAGTGAAGTTCATGTCTTACAGAATAGCTGTTTAATCACAGTGAAAGGATACATTGCAGGAAGGATGAATCACGATGTTGATTCACACTCAAGCTGTACGTTTACTGTTCACAGCAACCCGGACAGAACAGCTAAAGAGAGGAGGGTTTCCTGCTGCTGACATGAGAAGTGCTGTGCCATGCAGGAGAAGCCAGCAGGGACTTCACATCACGGTTCAGTCCCAGAACTTTTAGGAGCCCACATCAAGACCCAGCTTGTTGTGGTGGCTGGGCATGGCCGCATGGGCACATTCAGGACATGGATCCTCTGCCACCTTCCCACGGTGACTCCCTGACTTCCCCAGGGTGGCTGGTTTCATCCCCTAAAGGTTATCTCCAGGGATAAAGCTCACTTGGATGGTCTGAATGTAAAGGGTGTTAAATGATGGCAGATGAAGAGGGATGCTAGTCTAGGTCTGTCGTTTCCCACAGCCTTAGCATCTCTCAACCTCACCCTCATGTGGCTCCTCCATGAAAAGCAGCTGAGGCCTCATTCCTTTCTTTAAAACCTAAGGTATTTAGAAAACACAATCTCTTTTTCAACACTCTTAAGCTGCTGAATTATTGTACAGACATATGTCATGTACTCATTACCTGCCGGGATCCACTTAATGACTCTGGCTGATTGCAGTAACATCTTGCTCTTATACACTGCTTGCCATCACTGGACCTCAAAGCCTTTCAGGAGGTCAGCAGCATTAGCAACAGGCAAGGTTTCCCACAGAAAGCAGAGCTGAAAGGAGCACTAATGGGACTGTAGCTAGCAAATGGACCGTGCAGTCACACAGAAGCCTTGATCCTGCAAATTGTTCCAAAATAATCCTCTGGAAAATGTTATTGGAGCACTAGGAGACTTTTGTCTCTAGATGAGCATCAAAGGGGGACTTCTGCGAAGCCAGGGAGTGTTTTACTATCCAGGCACTATTAATTCACCACCATGCAATATTATTTAAGTAATGCCATTAATTCTCACCTCCTGAATTAGAAGATGACTCTGATCTCTACAACATAACATTTTGTAAAGCCAGGACCTTGCCTGGGTTTGCACAGACAGTCCCGCAGCACTTTGCTCCTCAAGAAACCATCCTTCTCTGCCTCAGCAGAGCTCAGGGCAACTTCCCGCTGGGGTTGAATTCGGCAGCCATCCAAGCTGGGCGAAACCCCCCAGTCAATTAAACTGGGGGTAATAACCAAGCCTATCATCCAATTTAAATTTAGGTCTTCTCTTAACCAGGAAAAGTGGCTGAAGGCTTTGCTTCTTCCCTCACTGTCCCCAGCATTTGCTTGGCTGACTGCTCAGCAGCTGCTTGGGCCATGTGGTTTTCTGGCAACTGCGGGGCGCTCAGTCAAGCAGTGACTTGAGTGGCACTGATGGCCACGTCACGAAGGGATGATTGATAACCTGATCAGAGCCACGACTGCATTTCCACCCACGCTTGCTGCCAGTCCCTTTCAAGAGTGAGACGCCTCTGTGCCGTGCTTTGCTTTTGATGAGCAATACAGCAAAACACACTGCGAGATGAGTCCATCAGGCATTTTACAGCTTTGGACAAGCCTGACTGTGACTTTATCCCAACTTTGCTTCTGAGAGGCTGAGTATGTTCGGGGATGCTCCCAGCACATCCCAAAACCAGGAGCTCTATGGCAAACTGCTTCCCACCCTGGATGCCCAGGGCGCATATCAGCCTGGGTATAAAAGACCATGAAAATCCTTGCCCGGCCAGGATGGGAATGGGGCAGGAGGTGTGTCCTGTGTCCTGGGTGAGTAATGCAAACCTGCAGCCTCTAATGTCAGTGCTCTCCCAGAAACCTTGTAAAAACTAGCAGAAGTGGCTAATTCCCATGCATTTTGAGAAAACAGAGCTTCCTGGTGGGAAAGAAGTTAATCTATGGACTTTTTATTTATTTTACTTTTTTTATCAGCCATTTCTCTGCAGGAGGAGGTGAGAAGTTGGGAGTTAGGTAGATCCTTGCTAGTACTGGGGACTGGGAAGATCCTGCTGGTAGGAGGTGCCAATGTTGCACTGACTTAGCCAGCAGCAAGGTGATGGTTTGTGGGAGAGCTCTGATCTGTAAATCCATTCTTGCTGAAATCCACCTTGCTCAGGTTTGAAAGGAAGGAAGGGAAAAACAATACCCAAATTATTAGCAGTGACTTCTGCTTTTTTCATTAGGACTTCACCCTGCAGGAGAAAAAAAAGAAGGCAGAGCTAACGTCACGGATAAAATTGAAGCCCAAACCTGATTTTCATGCTCTATTTATTACAGTAGATCAGAGGTTTTGTCTGAGATCCTTGGGAATGTAAAGAACAGTGAGTTTGTTAGAGCAAAGCAGCAGTTGCATATTTTCCCCTGCCTCAACACAAAACTCAGCTGTTTTCTCTGACTGAACTGGTCCTTGTTCAAAAACTGACCTCATGAATTAAGGTCCTCAATGCTGGCTGAGAATTTGACCCCAAATGCCTTACACACGCACCAGTCAGCTGCAGCTGGGCTGGAGAGCAACCGCGTTCCCCTGCGCTGGAGGAGGCATCGCCCCGGGTGCTGCAAGAGGCCCTGTCTCGTGCTCAGGCGGTGCCAGTGCCAGCACGAGGCTCCCCAGCAGCAAGGACACTGGGGGACAGCTCGGGTCACCTAGAGACCCCTTGGCTGGGTGGGTATTGCTGTGAGCATCAGGCACCTGCAAGAGCCACGATCTGGTGCAGGGCTTTGCAGAGCTGCCAGCCGCGGATAGGCGTTATGGCAGTGCAGAGGGGAGGCACCCAACCACAGCACCCTCTGAGCACCTTCCCTCTTCGCCCAAACACACCCAGAAATAAGGACACTTCGTTCCCCCTCTGGACAAGCAATTTCCCCAATGATGCTATTGTTCTTTGGCTGCTATTTCAGACGCGTGGTAACTCACTGGCGCAGCGTTGAGGCGTACGCATACGCTCGTTTTCTCTTTCCAGGATCCAGCTGGGTGCCTTGGGGGCGTTAGAAATCCTCTAACATGAAATTAAACTGAAAATCCCAGCTCTCAGTGAGAGGGCTGTGTTTCAAGCCCGAGCTTTGTCTTTCAGGGAAAATGGCCTCACTTAGCAAGTTATCTGTGAGAGCGCGTAGGCTGTGTGCCAGTAATGCTATCGTCTTGCTGTCGGCTGAATTGCTCGCTATTCAGTGACCTTTTAGCAGATTATTGGAATTATATTGAATTTCAGTGGAGGTTGCTGGAGCCTGCACCACTTTCAGGCCTGCTCTCTCTGCCCTCTGTTAAATCTCTGAGCTGGCCAGCACACACTGCTGGAGTCAAGGCAATGGGAAAAGTCCTTCTAGCCAGGTAGCTGGCGTGGTGGCTTTACATGTGTGTGATCCACCAGAAAAGTTGTGTTCTGAATCTAAAAGAGCAAGATTGTGATGATCGATGTTCAACAAAAGTGAGATTTTTGGTTTTTGGTAGCAGAAGTGCAGGGTTTTTCTTGTGGGGTACTTCATGCTGGGGTATGAACAGAACAACTGATCTTTTCTTTAGGTGTCTGCATTAATTTGCACAGAAGAAGTAGGGTTTAGATTGATATTTCCTTAAATGAACATAACAGAAGGTGAGGAGGAGAGAAAATAATTAACAGATTCAAGCACAGAATAGCTTTCAAAGCTCTTCACAGGTACTTGAGACGGAAGGTACCTAACTGATGGGAAAATTTTGAGTACACTGATGGTAATCACGAATGGTCTCAGGTTGGCTGAGTTTAAACTGGGGATCTCTAGCTGAAGATGGAGCTGCTTTTCCATCTGGATGAGCCCCTTCTAGTAAGGCCAAGGAGTCATTTCACTGCCAACAGGTCAGCACGTGGAGGAAGGAACATGGCTTTTGAGCCACAGCAAGGGCCACTGGAAACTTTTCTCCTGTGCAAGACTTGTAGACTTTCTCATGACTTTCTGTCCTATGAGGATTGCTGGGGTGTGCTTGAAATGGAGCTGAGCTGGGATGCAGGGACATGCTAACAGCAGAGCCTGTTCTCTACTCTTCCCTGCATGTGCAGGCAGCATTAGAAACCAGGCCATCAAGCATCTCAACTATTTGTTGATTCATTACAAGCCCTGGATTCGTAACCCTGGACAACACTTCAATGCCAGTAACGGCATCATTTCATATCCATTGACTGCTGTGACAATGTTCAAGTGCTGAAATATGGACTTGCAGTTTCTAAGCCTGTAGTTCACGCGATGGGTAATACATCTAATAATCCAAAATTCACTTTGTACTAAGCTTCCAATAGCGGGAAACTGTATTTGCAAGGCTGCACTTGTGCCCCTGCCTGGGTTGTGCCGGGCTAAGGGTCAGGGAATGGGGTGGTTTACGGCCTTGGCTGGAGCTATAACCAACCACATTGCCTTTCACCAAAACCGTATCATTTGTGACCCACTTACGCAGCAAGCAGGGTAGTTGTATGCTCTGATGTCTGAGGCACAGACACATGCTGTAATCCTAGCTACCTTCCTAAGCATTAATCAAAATAATTGCACATATATTTTACTAGAACCTTACAAGCCTGACACCACTTTCAGTGAAGAACAGCTATTATAAATAGTGGTACTCAGAAAAAAAACAAATTAGTACTTCCCTAAATCAACTGAATTAATTGTTGCAAAGAAAGCAACTGTTTCTAAGCTTCCCCTTTGGCAAGTGTAACCATTTAAATCGGTGCTGCCAAAAAGGGCCAGCACCCTTTTTATCTGCAAAAAACGTATCATTGGTAACTCTGATTGCGGCAGGGCAATAGGAAAATGCAATCCCTAAATAGTTAGTCCCCAAGTACATCTGATTTAGTTGCGTTTTCCTGCAATTTGCTGAGCTGCCACTTGATGGGGCCGAACGTCTCCTTTTGGGAGAGCCGCTTCTCGCCTCCCCCCCGCCCCGGCGCTTGGCCAGGCGGACCAGGGGCGACCACTCGCCCACCCGCCGTCCCCTTGAACCCACCACCATATCCTGAGCTTGTCGTTCTTTCCAAATCTCACTGTGCTTGCTTTGCCTCTTCCTGCACTATTATATGGGTGCACATAAAATTGCTCTCCGAACCCTGAGGAAAAACCCAGCAGTACCAACCCCGCAGCTAATGACCAAGGGCTGGTATGGGGCATCTGGCTCTTTTGGAGAGGTGAAGAGGCCTCATAAAAAGCCCACGCATGGAGCTGACTTCCCCAGAGAAGCCAGGGGAATTCATCTTCCTAACTTTGCTTGCTAAGCTGTGGCTAAACCTGTCTAAATGCTTCCACGAAAGCCTGGCCAACAGATCAAGGGAAGTTATTTTCCGCTGCCCCTCAATACACCTGGTGTAAACCATCCAATTTTGGGTCCTCCAGTTGAAAAGAGACATGGAAAAAGCAAAGAGGGACTCCTGGAGAGCTGCTAAGATGGCAGGGGACTGAGGCATG
This sequence comes from Gorsachius magnificus, assembly GCA_034008185.1. Classification (NCBI taxonomy): domain Eukaryota; kingdom Metazoa; phylum Chordata; class Aves; order Pelecaniformes; family Ardeidae; genus Gorsachius; species Gorsachius magnificus. Next base: position 8,646,881 of record CM067090.1, read on the forward strand.
TGGTGAGGGGCACGGCATCAGAAAATCATAGCTTGTAAATATATTCCTTGGGGCTGCTGCTGAAAGGAGCTGTTGTGCTCTGTTCCCTTCATGCTGGATCAAACAGCTGTGGAGTCACAGGGCATTCACTGAGCTGACCACAAGCCATCCATTTCTGTGGCTTTATGCATGCTAGAACTGATGTAAAGAAAGCTGCAAGTGTCAAGGGGAGGTGAGAAGCAGAGCATCCAACCCCAGGCCTTGTGTAGCTGTACCTGAGTGGCCACGCACTCAGGGAGCTCCACTTCCGCTCTTGTTCCCAGCAGAGCCACAGTTTTGCCACCTTGAGTTGAGGTTTGAGATGACCTCTTTTGGGCTGCTTTCCTGCCATTCCAGTACCAACTTGCAAGTATCAGAAGGGTTGGGGGGATATTTTCTCAATTCAGAAACAGTTTGAGTTCTTTTGATCCTCTGTTTTCTGCTGAAGGAAATGAACAGGCTGAAGAAAAGGTACAACGGCACTTGGAATTACATCTGCCTGAGCTGGTGGCTGGGTCTGAGACTCAGACATAGTCAATAAAAAGCCAGTACTTCACTACATGTGCCCTAACCTAAAATCTCCTTGGCTGAACCGGCAAATGAAAGTCATACGATATTTTAATGACAAATAACTATCTGAGGACTTGAAGGAAAAAAGAAATTAGACCAGTGCCTGTGCACAGGTGGGGTGTATAGGCTTTGGGAGAGGGACTGATTTAATTTTGCATTTCTATGCTCCTGAGTGACCATGCTGTGCAGCATTCATGGCCTGGTTGAGGTTGAGGGCTTCAAACTTCCCACTCACTACTTGGCACCGCATTTGGAGCATGCCACCCAACTGGGCCAACGTCGCTATCTTAATACTTTGCTGTCTGTAAAGAAACTCCCTGATATTGTGCAAACATGCCGTATGCTGGCAGGCAAAGGAGTGGTGCTAAATTGCATCAACTCTGAATATGAGCTTAAACATAGAGCTCTTTTTATAACACCAGAACCATCTTCGTGTGATGAACACAGAAAATGTAGCTCATTACCAGCCCATGGGAGGAACGAGGATGGGCCAAGCGACAACAATTTGCTAGGGATAGGCTAAATAAGGGTCTTTTGATCCCTTACATGATCACAGCTACTTGCAGCCAAGTGCTTCTAACTGCTTCCACCAAAGTTTATTACCTTGAACTCCTCAACAGTGCATGGCTCTGAAGTCTCCAAGGATCTGGGGAAAAGACGCATTGAAGAGATTGCCATCTCTGTCAGTCAAATACAATAGCTGGTTTGTGAACCGAGAGAAGTGTGACAGGTTTAACAGGCTTGGACATCTGCAAACAGCTTGCTGATGGTGTGCCCAGGGGAGATTATTGGTTATGATAGTTAAGAAAGGTCTTGTGTGAAAACTTGTGTGGATGATGGTTTCAAAAAGTTGGATAAAGATGAGAAACTAGCATCTTTTTAGCACCACATCAGGCTAAAGAGAAGGTAAAAGGGCTGTTCCTCAAAGAGTGGCCCAGGCTCGAGCCTGGTTCATGTATTAACAGCCTTTGCAAACAGTGAGTGCTAATGAAGTTTAGCAAGGAAAGAAAGCTGGAGGCATTTTCACCACAGAGAAGACCTGACCACTGGGGAAGAAATATGGGACATAACTTAGTAGAATCAAAGCACCAGATAATATACTTAATGAGCACTTCTGCTGTAAGTTGAGGGCTTACTATTTGGAAATGATTGCTCTCTATGTATCTGTTGCTAACAGACTGAGAGACGTGAAGTATGGATCAGGGAAATGGGATCCAAGGATCTAGCACCAGAGAGCTGCTGCTCATGCTAACATGGATCTAACCAGGCACTGGTGAGCTCTCATCTCAGAAATCCTGAGTGGGAGTACCAGGGGGCTGGGGGGATATGAGAGGGGTCTGTGAGAGCTTGGCTGCTTTAGCTAAGCGAAACCAAGGCTGTGTACAGTGCTTGAGGGAAGCACCTCACCCAGCAGCCCTGGCTACAAGAGGCACAGAGCCCATGGGACCTGCTCAGCTCAGAGCATGGCTCCTTGCCTCAGCAGGTGATGTAAGTGGTGACAGGCAACGTGGCACAGCATGGCACAGCATGGCACGCCACCTCACTTCGCCCCACCGAGCGCGCTGCTGGGGGATGCTGAGACCTGAAGGATTTGCTGGCCACGGGGCTGCGTGTCCAACAGGGAGGCTCCCAGCAGTTTGCCAGCACTGGGGGGTGGGGGTGAGCAGAAAATTAGGATAATTGGCAAAAATAAGCAGTTGAAGATTAAGTACAAAAGAACAATATTTGGTTGATTAACTTTCTGGGACAGTGAGATTGCTGCAGCTGAAGGGGCAGAGTGACTGCCTCTTCCAGACCCCTGGTCTCCATCCCCAGGTGACAGGGACACTGTAGGGCCTGCAGACGCCCGCTGCGTTTGCAGCTGAGACCATTGCTTTGTTCTACCGGTCCCTCTGTGCCTCCCCTCCCTTCAGATTGTGAGGCTGAGGGGGGAAAGCCTCCACAGGGGGGTGAACACTGCATTGGCGATAGTTCATGTTGGCATCCAACTACAAAAGCAGTGCATGGGGGGGCTCCGACAGCCAAAGCCCCTGTGATCGTGTTGCTGGCTCTGCTCCTTCCTCCTCACACTCATCCTCGTTGTGAGGGTGGCTGTCAGCAGCTGGGTGCTGCCTCGGGGAGCAGGATGGATGCAGGGAGCCCAAGAGCGAGGATGGATGGTGCTGCCAGCAGAACTGAAGAGGCTCTTATCAGCACCACGCAGCACCCAGCCGTCTATATTCATTTCATCCCCAGTTATTTTGATTTTCTCTGGGTTTGAGAGAGCTAGCAGAGGGCTCCCTCTTTGAAAGAAAGACTTAATCATTTTTTTTCCATTTCCTCTTTCAAAAGTGCTTCAGAAACAAAGGATTTTCCTAGACATTTTTATATACACAGGGATTTTTGCTTGGTACCAGATATTTTGAAAGGTAACTGTTCTTGACCACAACTGTTCCTGTTCTTGTTATTCCAGGGAAGGGCCGCTGGGTGCCTGGTCATCGAATGGGTTCCAGGTCTCTGGCTTTGGGGGCAGCACACCCAGGATGAGGGGGTGTCTGTCATGGGAGACTTGAATGACAACAAATCTCAGCTGCCTTCATAGCACCTTCCATCAGGGGAAGTTATAGGCCTTCCAGAGTGTTTGATGAAAAAGGCTGTATTATCATCCCTATCTTAATTCAATATATGTAGTAACCTCCAAAAATTATATCAACTTCACAAAAGCTTCTGTAAGCCTCCCTGCGCCCCTGTCATTGACTCTGCCAGTGCTGGCTGGCTCCCTTAGTTGCCTGCAAACCCTTTTCCACCTCCAAAATGTTCCTAAAATGCCCATTGGATCCTCTGCCCTCAGAAAGCTTAAGAAATTTCAGACAGAAGCACTCTGCAGGAGGATTGGAAAGCGAAAGAGAGGAGCACCAAGCTTGACAGTTTCTCCAAGTGCCTTGGTAGGGTACAGCTCTTGGGATGGTCTCTGTCCTCCTCCCTGCAAGCAAGCCAACACAGAGCTGGAGAAGACCTTCCTCGCCAATGAGAAGAATGCATCATTTTGTTGGGTACCCTGTAAGGACAGAAAACGACAGTGCAAGAGAGCACGCTCCCAAGTGCCTGGTGTGGTGTGCAACTTGGTTTTAGAAGATTCAGCAGCATGCTCAGGGAGATATTCATTCTGGCCAGTGCCAGTAGAGCCCATGCTTGCCTGCACCAAGCTATGGGCGGGGGGTAATGCCAGCCTGCATGGCTCATGCCAGTTAGGGGTTTATCATCAGCTTAATATGGGGCTCTTCTTTAGATGTGCTTGTGCTGATTATTTGAGTATTGAAGCATGTATTTTGAGGCACGTTACAGAATCACAGAATCGCAAAGGTTGGAAGGGACCTTGGGAGATCACCCAGTCCAACCCCCCTGCTAAAGCAGGTTCACCCAGTGCATGTTACACAGGACTTCGTCCAGGCGGGCTTTGAATATCTCCAGAGAAGGAGACTCCACAACCCCCCTGGGCAGCCTGTTCCAGTGCTCTGTCACCCTCAGAGTCAAGAAGTTTTTCCTCATATTCAACTGAAACCTCTTATGTTTCAGTTTGTACCCACTGCCCCTTGTCCTGTCGCTGGACACCACTGCAAAGAGTCTGGCTCCATCAATTAACCATACATTAACCTGTTAATTAATTACCAATTAATCTGTACATTAACCATAATATAACTGTTGGATATTTGTTAAGGACCCTGTTACCTACCGTACTACCCCATTGATTTCAACAGCAGTTGAGCGTAAAATAACAGTGGAATATTTTTAGAACTTTCTGTACAAATACCATTCAAATATCTGCACATTGTCCAACTTTTTGTAGTAATGTTGTACTGAGTTTAACAAAATGAGAGATTCATGCATTAATGCACTGACAGCTTGCACAAACTTTCCTGCTCCAAATTTAGGACCTGGGGCTCAGAAAACTTGCTTCATCTTGGCCACGCTTTCAGGGCTTTGAGAGTTTCATACAGGAATGTGGGTTTTTTCTGACTATTTTAAGGAAGCATCACTGAAAAGTCAAGGGAACACGAGCACATACCTGGTTCAAGCAGTGCTTGAGTCTCTTGGTTAATCGATAGTTTGCTTACAGAAATAGCAACAGCGTGGCCTATTTCCCCACTCCTTTTTGACTTGTGTTTCCTCCTGCTCCCTCATCTGTCAGGAACCCCCTCTTGACACTTGTCAGCTCTTTGGAGTAGGTGCCTTTTTGCCCTCTGCCTTTGAGAGTATAGTGCAGTGAGATCCTACCTGTGCTCAGAGAGCAAAAAAATCCTTTTTTGCATGGAAACCTGCCAAAATTTCCTAGAAAACTCTTTTATCCAGGGCATGTTCATGCCTCAGTTCAGAGAAGGCAGCTTGGTTTCAAGACGGCGCGTTTAATTTGCCCCAGTTGAGTGAGTGCATGCTCCTGTGCCTCTAGCCACGATGCTGCCCAAGACAGGGATGCAGGAATGGCTCTGCATCAGGGCACTGCAGAGGTTTGCCCTGGCCATGGATCCAGGAAAGCCAGTTCTCCACTTCTTCTGAGCTTCTTGTAAGAGATTGCTGTCTTCATGGAAAGTGTTACTGCTTCTTGTGCCTGCTTCACACGAAACACAGGCTAAAATCCCTTTAAAAAGACCTCTCTGTAGCTGTTACAGAGAAATGAGGAACAGGGGACTTCTGAAGGGTTGATGTGATTTCTCCCTCTGACGCAGAACAAATTCTGAAAGGAAGGGGAAGTCATCTGACCATAAGGAGACTGCATTAAATTTGAACACACTGATTTCTTGGCGGGAAGTAGAAAGAGTCTGAAGCTGGGAGGTGAGAGGGTCTCTCTGCCTTACATCTTCAAGCTAGTTGTTTATTTTTTTTTTACTTACCAGAAAGAAAATGCAATAGGAAGGATCAGGAAATTCAGATTTGGTTCAATTATGCCCTCTGCTGCTACGGGGCTGAAACAGGGTCTGGCATAATTCAGAGTAACAGCATGCAGCATCTGATTTGAAAGCTCTCCTTTGGCTTAGAGGCTTGGAGAGCTAATTAAAACCCTTTTTGCTTAGAAGACTTTTCTGGCTCTCTTCCTCTCTCTTTCCTCCATCTAATAAGTGATGATCCTTCATTAGATCAACATTATGCAAAAGGTATCACTTGCTCAGGCTGAGAGCAACCACTGCTGCCATCAGTATCGGCAAAGAGACTAATCCAAGCCATGATGTATTAGTGAGGGGCCATCAGAGAAATCCTTGCATAATTCATTTGGAGAAGTGTGGGAGAGCAGCTGGGGAGGAAAGGGAGAAGAACTGCCAAGGCCTGATCAGGAAGATATCTTCATCTGGAAGGGGTCCTCTGCTCAGACTGTGCTTGAAAACTTTCAGCCAAAACAAAATGCTCTGGACTTTTGTTTAACCGAGAAACCCTTTTACTCCTCTCAGAGCAGAACTTATTAGTGGAATTTTAATTTACTTTATTTTTCATGTGTTTATTGATGTATACAGGTGTTCAACAAGCATCAGTGGGGAATTTCACAGGGAAATAGCTGTTACCCAATATCCCACATTCAGGCATGTTCGGGCTCTGTAACACTGCAGAGCAATATATAACGTTACAAAAACCCACATGGCAAGGGAAGGAAGGACTCCACTTTTGACCTGCAATTTCTATGCCTCTTTGGCTTCTCATATCCCAAGGCTCTCTGAACACTTGGTTCTTCATATGCTGTCGTCACTCTCCCAAGTATGTGAAGATGTTTTAACTCATTGTGCTCTCTCTCTCTCGACAGAGCTCAACACCAGCACGTTTTCTTATGAAACGTTACAGTACAAAGAGAAGACAACTCAGAAATACTGAAATTCCACCCCTAAAACGTGCAGGGATTTGGGAAGACAAATGGATAGACACTCATGGCATTACAACGAGCCCCAGCCATATGAGCTGTGACATTTGAAAGACAACTGAAGGGAAGATTGGGAAGATGCAGTAAAAATACTCTGAAAAATGATGAGGACGTCTGAGATACCGAGTGTCTCTTGGAAAGGAAAAAGAAGGAAATATATGATAATAAAAGACGGAAGAGAGAAGCAGCTTGCCCATTGCTGCTGGCACCGCTGTGCCGTGTGAGACAACCAAGAGGTGGTTCCCCAGCCCGTGTGATGCCTGGGCACTCGGTGCTTTCACAAACTGATGACCAAGGGTGCAGCTCAGGGCAGAAGTTTATGTAACGCAGTAACACACAGCACTGATTTTCAAACCTAAGGGGACTTTGGCACCCATCATCAGCATCTGGGAGAAACGTTCCCCCTGAACTGGATGATGGCATTTGACGTGACGTGGATGTGACTGCTTCACGTGTGAAATAGCACTGGCTTGGCTGAATCTTTGAACTGCTCATAGAAGGGGTGCAGCTTGGATCTGAGCAGAAAAGGAGAAAAGATAATTGGGTCATTAAGTCATCTCAGTATTTTACACTTAGCAAATATCTTAGAAGGTTCCTACTCTTACACGTTTTCAGTTCATCTCAAAGAAATGACTGTAGGAGAAGGGCAGATCAAATACGACAATAGGTGAAGAGCTCTTTTTCTAGCAATGATTTAGCAGGGTAGGAAGCCTCTTGGAGCCCAGGATGTGTGAAGAGGTGCAGGGCAGGGATTTAGCTCATGAAAATTGTGGGTTTGACCGGACAGCAGTTATGGAGAGATATGAATAAAGCCAGGAGCAGTCTGGCATTAGGCAGGATCCAGGCTGCGCCCTGCTCTGTCCCTGTGCACACACGGCCACCCAGCCGCTGCCAGCACAGGATTAGCTCCTGCCTCACTCCTGCAGGGTCTTCAGGAGGAGACATCCCAGTCTGCAAAATTAATAGGGAATCAGGGTGGGAGTGGGTGGCATTTCTCATAGAAGAAGCAGAGAAGAGGGGAAAAAATAATGAAAAGCTATTATGAATTGCACCCCCCTCTCCTGCGTTTGCACGCAGCTGGTCAGAAGCAGACCTGGTGCCAGCGATGTGCTTCCCATGGCCAGCAGACAGGGTCTGGGTGGCAGGAGCTGTGGGGGACAGCTGCCAGTCGTGTTGCTGCTGCTGCTGCTGGGAGGTACCAGATGCTGCTGAAATCCGGGAAACTGAAAGCACCAGCAGAAATGGGAGCACAGCAAGAGCGGGCAGGAGATGCTCTGGGCAAGCAAAGGCTTCTCGTAAAAGGGTGCTGGAGACTGTGGGCTTTAATCACCTTTGCATGGTGGGTGCTGGGTGCTGACCTGAGGGGGAATGGCCATGGTGGCGAGGAGTGGAGCCCTGGCATCCCCAAGGCTCCAGGCACATCCCTGCAGCAGGGGATGATCAACTGAGGTCATGAGTCTCTTGTTTGATTCTAGGTAACATTTTCCCATATAAAGCTGAATCCTTCTTACCTTCTCAGGGTGGAGGAAATTTGTCTCTGCCAACATTAGGTGGCAAAAGCCATGCCTGGGCCTCATCAGGGTCTAAAGTGAGTGGAGAGACAGAGGCTCTGTGGGGATGCTTTGTGCAACATCCATCACAGACATCAGCTCGGACACAGCCCAGGCACTGTGTTCCCCTGACCTGTTTGGGGAGCTGAGGCTTCCTCTGTCTCTGACCCATCATGAAATTTGGCAGAATTGGCCATTTCCTTGCACGAGCTATTTCTGAAATCTGGGAACTGGAGGGCGACATGATGGTGCTGCAGGTTGCTGGGGCACTGTGCTCACGCGGATGTCCCCAGGAAGCACTGTGTACAGGAACATGCCACACCGTCACCTTCTGCATCACCCTGGAGGCTGCACAGGGGCAAACAGGCCATGGTCATGCTGGTGACTGCTTGGCAGCCTTGCGAGCAGCTGTCAGATGTTCATGATGAACAAAAGTACTCAAATTTATTTTGGTGTATTTTTCTTGCACATCTCTGCTGTTTTTCCTCAAAGTGCATCTTTTCACTCTTCATATTCCTAGAAAACACAATGGGGGGATAGCTGCTATTTTACGAATGGACAGTGCTGTTGAATTAGTTTTAAAAAATCAACATTTTTTTCATGGCATTTTAAGAATTCTGTGGTTACATGAGGTGTTACGTGGGTCTCTCCTCAAACTTGCTCTGTGCTCCATTTTCCCACAACCTGTGAAAGAGCCAAGATGGTCTGCGGTGCCTATAAAGAAATTATGCAGTCCCTTTGATAGTCTGTAGGTGAAAAAGAGCTGATTTCATCTGAAAGCCTGAGAGCCTGGGAGCGGCCTCAGCCCTGGCCAAGGCTGATGCTAATGGATGGCTCACCCCCATTTGCAAGGTGAGATAGCCAGTATTAGCAGCATTTCAGAAAAACAGAATACAGAAGATGTGTCTTAATCTGCAGCAGAAGATCAAATGTCTTCCAGAGGCTGATTTTTACCACCCAGCTCTGTCCAAGTTTGCACCTTCCCATGAGACAGAATTTGGGTCCCTGAAGGGGTTGGGCACGAGGCCACAGCTCTGGTGATGCGCTCAGATTTGCACAGCCTGCATTTCCCTGCTGGCGGCCACCACATCCCCAAAAGCAGTGATTCTGGCTGCTTATCATCTCTGCCTTAATCACCCCGCGACATTAGAGGCATTATTAATATCCATGCACCCAGATGGCTCCCAGCCACCGTCCCCGCCTCCCCACCAAAGCCGCTTGCTCAGACCAACTGGCTGCACTGGGTATTATCTCAGAGACACCAGAGAACCAGGGGGATGCAGCAGACGTTTTCCAGCAGCAACCACCCAGGCTGCAGGCTGCTGAAGTGCATGCAAGCACTGCCCTTACTGGCAATAATCTTCGGATGGAGCTTTAAGTACAATAATTACTGAAAACCAGAGATTTTTATTCCAGAAACACATTTTTGCATGTGATTCAGACTGTCTCTGATCCAATTCATGTTTTATTTATTTACCTGAAAGAGCAAGGCTTCAGGAGGAGAGCGTGCGAGGGCGGGTAGCGTGGGCTGCGGGCCACCGTCCTGCATCCTTGCCCCGAGCCCCACGGTCAGCCCATCTCCCAGACGAGATGCTTGCCTGATGGACCACGTGCCTCCCTGCCTATTCACAGCAATGCAGCGAGTCTCACAGCAGGGCAAATATGAGCAGATGGGGAATCTTGCATCATCTGAATTTCAGGAGAAATGTAAGGTTAACTGTGCCTTATAACATGCAAACTTCATTCTCTTTAATCTCCTAGATAGCACTTGTGGACAAGAGATGTTTTGGCAGCGGGCTGGATTAAAATGAAAATCTCTTCATTGTCACACTTAGCTTTGTGAAACGGTTGGCCTTAACGTCTGTTTAGATGTGCAGTTTGCAAAGTATTTTATCGGTAGATGTATTTATTTTGTCAGAGCAACTCCTTGAGTATAGAAATTTTCAAACCCCTTGTAAAAACTGTGAAGCAGAGCCCTGCCTTCCAAAGACATGACCCACCTCTTAGGTGTTTTCTGTTAGGTACTTCTTTTTCTGAATCATCAAGTCTCCTAGCTTTCAGAAGTGGCTTTACATTTTACTTTATGGATTACAGGACTTCATAGTTACAGTATCTGAGCTCATATTTTGAGGTCTACCACTCATGCAGCTACTAATGCTGCAGTTAACGTCCGAACCACCTTCGTGTTGCTCTGGTGGTTTCCCATCTCTTTTTGCCATGCTTTGAAAACAGCATCAGCTGCACCGCTGCAAGCCTGCAGGTAACAGGATATTTTCCTAATTGACAGTTGACATCTCCCCTCTTTGCCTTTTTGCTTTGGATCAATTTGTTTGCTGATTTTATCTGTACAGTTAATTATCTTATGAGCTCTTATGATAATTGAGGTCCCCGTTCCCACAGTATTTGTTGGCAATGCTGAAGATAAGGACACGAGTGCACGTGATGCTCCATGGTTAAGCCCATCACTCTGCCCCCACCATAGCTGGCAGCGCTGGCCTGGGCTGTGCGGGAGCTGATACCCGCAGGTAGATTTGCTGATCTACCCAAAGCAGAATCGAGTGCACCATAGCTAAACAGGCTTCGCACAATTTTCTTGGGCTTGGAAATATGAGATGTCTTCAGGGCAGGGGCGTTAAGAAGAAAGACAAAGCCGCCATTGCAGAAGAGGTTAATGTGGCTGAAACAATAATGTGCTTCAAAAGTTACAGCTTTTTAAAGTGATCTCTAGTTTTAGAATATATTTGAGCAGGAGAGACCATCTACTTTGGAAAGGGCCATGACTGCCATCCCCCAAAAACATGTACATCAGAAAAAACGTCAAAAAGCAGGGGAAAATGTGCAACACACCAAACATTTGCATTTAGACACCACACTTCTGTAAATGACTTGCCTTCAGATTTTCCTTTCTATAACCAATGCAGAAAGCACATTGCAAAAAAGTGTGAAATTAGAGACTTTAGATAAAGGGTCTTCATACTTTTTATTTTTTCCCCAGCAAATCAAACCGCTCTGACCTGGACCTGCACGTTCAGTATAACAAGACCATTGGGGAGGTGGCTCTGGCCCCATTAGGGATCCAGTGGGACGAGGTGCTTGGGCAGGGGGTACGCAGCCCAGCTGGCAGTGCAGCTCACGCCTCCCTCCCCTCTGATCCCGGCACACGACTGAGCCAGGACCTCGTAGATATTTTGGCAGCGCTGAGCAGCGTGCAAAATATTTCCCAGACTTGTTCAGCCCTGCGCACAGATAAGACAACTGCAAGCACTCATCTCCCAAACTTTATTAAGAAGTTTCTCAAAATCCATCTGCAGCATCCCATCACTAGATGTAATTAATGAGTGCGCTGTGGACAGGGGTAACTGCTCAGATCAAAGCTGGAGCGATTTATTTTTTCTGCTGCAAACAGCAACAATCTCCAGAGCTCCCTTGAGTTGTTCCATCTTTATTAAGTAGGCAGAGCCTTGGCTGCTGAGATTTGAAAAATCAAGGGCCAAGATGTGGGCCGAGGTGCAAGCGTGTATCTCCAAACATTCAATCAACCACCAATATAATGAAAGGAGGGTTGATAATTATAGAAACCTAGTACATTAACTGGCAGAACATTAATGGCAAAGAACAACATACAAGCTTATATTCCCTCTGGCTGAAAAGGTAAATTGCATTTTCAAGTTATGACAAACTTGACATTTGTTATTATCTATTATTATATTCTTTATCTCCTTTAAAGTATCGTTTAGAGGCCTCAGCTGTGGTCAGAGTCTGACCGTGCTCTGAAAAGGTTATATTTTAAGTCCCTGACATTCAAGATAATATTTCTTCCTGCCTTGATTCTGCCAGCTTTAGTAGAAGTTCAGCTAATTGGGAAAACGTCCATCGGAGTGTATGGAGGAGTGCGAAATGCGAATGTGAAAGATTCCAGGTATATATTAGGCAGCATCCTGCCTAATATCCATCTCAAGCCCTTGCAGAAGGCCCCCCTGTAAGGTCCCCAGGGTGCGCCCTGCAGCAGGGCCCTCCCCATGCCACGGGTGAGAAGCAGGGGCGCAGTCGGGTGCATTCCTCTGCTGGGCTCCTCCGACCGCCTGCGTACCAGCCAGCGTGCACGGGGAAAGGGCTGGGTGAGGACTGGAGCAAAATGTGGTCCCACCTGTACATTGCCTATGCACTCGCGTCACCCTGAAGCTGGGCAGGTGGGAAGGAAGCATCCCACCCAGGCTGGCTGTGACAGGGGGGCTGTGCACCCCCTTCTGCCCGGACACCAGCCCAGGGAGGAAAGGTTGCCCTCTCCCTGCCTCCATTGGGTCCTCCCCTCCGCATTTCGGCAGCTCCCTGCCTGCAAGTGCCTTTCTGCATGCTGGACCAGCGGTCTCCAACCAATTGCTCCTCATCAGCATGTGCCACCATAATTAACAAACGTGATTACAAAGTGCAGATGTGCTGGTGTTGCACCTTGTCACTATGGCAGCGCTTTCTTTTCTCACTTGGTGTTATGAGCTAATAATTAAAGCTTTATATTTTTAGCAGCTTCATGTAATTTATGGCCAATTTGTCATGGCATTCCCTAACGTTTGCTTCATCCTCATGGTACCTAACCCAGGCTGCTGCCACACCAATCAGTAGTGCTTTTGTTGTTCTTAATTACTGCATCTTAAAATGACAATTAGGTTTAAAATTATATTGTATAATAACAAACTTATGTCACACATACCTTTCAAGCTAATAAGAATGGCTAACTAGAAGTCGATCCTACTCATTTCTGGTTTTACAGGGTTTTGTAAGTTCTTTTCACAGAACCATAGAACAGCCCACGTTGGAAAGGACTTTGAAAGATCATCTGGTCCAGCCTTTATTCCTTAATGCTGATCATAAAACAAAGAACTCCCAACCTGCTATGATATTTTTGGTTTGCAAACAGCACACGGATATAACAATAAAAATGGTTCAAATAATTATTTACAGAAATACATGATCTGAAGTCCTACTTGACAGGGTAAGTGTAAGTAAGAACTCAGCAGAGAAATTGCTGAGAGTTTTTGGGGTCTCCCATTTAAGACATAAATTGGGAGACAGGGAACTGAAGTGAATAAAAATAAGAGTGGGTACCAAACAGCTCCAGAAAGCTGCCTCAACTGAACTTATATATAGGGTGATTATTGCACTGGCCAGGAAATTCGGGGCTGCAAAAAAAGAGTATCTATCTCACTGCTGGGAAGGAAATCAGTTGACTCAGGTGCAGTACAATATTTCAGCCTAATTTTTTTACAGGTAGGTATACTCATGGACAAGTGTGAGAATATTAGAAGGCCAAAGTGAATCACATATGGAAGCCTTCCAAACTCCAGAAATTAACTTTTTTCCCAGTTGTAGAAAAGATACATCTACACTCACATCTTAGCTGAGGTAGGACCTTGCACCTGAGCCCCCTGCCCATATTTTTATGCACCGGGTAGATCCAGTGCTGCTGGGCCAATGCATCTATCCTGCTCTCATTGCTGGCTTAGGCAGCGATATTTGGTCCAGGCACTCAGGTGTCTGCTGTTACTTAGATTTAACTTAATGAGATGTTAGCAACATCTTTGATTTTCACTTCAGATGTTTCATAAGGAAATAGTCATTGATTACCCAGCTCTACTGAGTTTGCAGGGACTTCCATGGAAATCACTGGGCAAGGTAGGTCCTTTTTTCTAGCAGTGCCATGGGGGGCTCACCATGGGAAAAGCTATGGGAGCCAAAAGTGTAAACAGTTTCAAGCTGGATTAGCTGTATCTGTAGAAGAGGACATCGTCTGTGGCTACTGGACATCATGCTTGGGTACAGCAGCTTCCAGCCAGCATGTCTTCCCAGTGCTGGCATCCCAGGAAGGGACAAACACCCTGTCCTGGTTTTGGCCGGGATAGAGTTAATTTTCTTCATAGTAGCTAGCATAGTGCTGTGTTTTGGATTTAGTATTAAAAGAATGTTGATAACACACTGATGTTTTTAGTTGTTGCCAAGTAGTGCTCAGACTACTCAAGGACTTTTTGATCTTCTCCTGTGTGGCCAGGTGCATAACAAGCTGGGAGGGAGCACAGCCAGGACAGCTAACCCAAACTGACCAAAGAGCTATTCCATACCATATAACATCATGCTCGAGGGGGGGGGGTTGGTCGGTCGGTCGGTTGCAGGGAGAGTGATCGTGGCTCGGGGACTGATCGCGGCTTGGGGACTGCTCGCGGCTCGGGATGGGCTGGGCATCGGTCAGCAGGTGGTGAGCAATTGCATTGTGCATCATTCGTTTTGTATATTCTGTATATTCTCTTACCATTCTCATTATTACTATTATTATTATTATTTTCTCTTATTTAACTGTCTCTATCTCAGCCCACAGCTCTAACCTTTTTTTTTTCTTCCCGATTCTCTCCCCCATCCCACTGAGGGAGGAGGGAGTGAGCGAGCGGCTGCGTGGTGCTGAGTTGCCAGCTGGGTTAAACCACGACACACCCGGTGTGCATTCCTTTATGTAAGTTTTCCAGGTGCAGCCATGGCTGGGTGTGCTGGACCTTTGGTCTGGCACAATAAGGCCATTTTTATGCCTTTCAGGAGAAAAATCTTGCAGCAATAAGCATTTCTGAGGAAAAAATCAAGCGGCCCTGATGGCCTAAGGGGACTGCTGTGGATCAGTCACTCAGCAGTAGTCTGCACTCTGTCTCTTTGTCAGCTGCGAGTCCCCTTTCCCCTCAGGTTGCATTCCAGACAAGGGGGTTTTTTATCCCCTGCAGTCTGATTAAAACATCTGACAGAGCACTGTACAGGACCTTGTGGTCCTTAACCCAAACTTAATTACAGATCGCCCCAAAGAGCAGTGCACCCTCCCTCCTGGCAAACATTTGCAATCAAACACCGCAACCAGCCATGGTCCAGCCAGGTCTGCACATTGCAGCCACATTTTTGTGATACACCAGCAGCTCATCCAGCACCAGCCTTTTCCCCCAGGGTTGCCCTACAAGCTAAGCCCAGGTTGCCTGTGAGGTGTCATGTAGTCATGCATGGAGAATTAGGGGGAAAGGACCCTTCTCCTGCAAGCGTGTCCTGTTGAAAACCCAGGATGAACTGAAATCCTCATACTTCTCCCAGTTTTAAAGCATACCATCAGCATCTGTCTCATTTTATGGAAGGGCAATGGCTCGTTGCACTATTCTGATTAGTGAAATCCTCCATTTATTATCATTACGCTCATCCACGTGCTTTGCTAACAGCTCCAGCAATCATCCCAGGATGAGCCACTTGCTTGGGACAAAATGGGGTTTGTGGGTGTACAAACCCTGTGACACCCAGGGGGTCCACAGCCTGTGGGGTGGGGAGGCAAGCTTCATCAGCAAAGCTAATCGTGACTGTGCACTCCCATGTAAAATCCAGTATGAGCTTGTGGATGAGCATAGCTGCAACTACAGTGTGAACTTAGCTAATAAAGTGTAGGAGGACAGTTCTAGTTTGGTTGTTTTTTTTCCCCTGCGGGCACATTTCTAGCTTATTTTGTCATTAAGGGGGTTTTGGCTTATGGGCTGGTTTTGTCATGTCACGGGGCCGCGATGATGCTGGACTCACATCGAGAGGGCTGTTCCTCACAACTGCTCTCCCACCACTGCTGACCAAGTCCCCCCCCCACCCAAGAAAGGCATGTGGACAAAAAGAGAACATATTGTGTGGCTTAACTGCATTGCCAGTGCTTTTAATACACTGGATTTTAGACAAAAACAAGCTGGCTTACCTTGCATCTCCATTTGTCAGGACTCCAATTCTTTAATGTGAAAAAATAATGATATATGGGTCAGATGAGGCTCCTGGGCTGTGTGGCTCTGAGGCCAAGAGCTGGTGCTCTCAAACCTGTGGGGTTGCCCAGGATTGGGACACCTATGCTCCTCTCTCCAGGGATCAGCAATGTGAAGCACCTGAGCGGTTGCCCAAACCACCCTGCACAGGGAAGGGAGCAAATCCAGGCTCCAGCTGGCCCTGCTGGCACTGTCGAGACCCCCTCTGTGACAGCACCATGATCAAGGACTCAATTCTACATAAAACTTCTAAAATCCAACTAAGCCCCTTGCTCCACCCTATTTCCTCCAGAAATCAGTAAAAAAAAAGCACAAAGTACATCAACTTGGGCTTCACAGCTTCCCTCTCCTCCCCAGAAGGGCGCAGAGCCGAAAAGCCAGTGAAATCCATCATGGCCTTTGGGACATGCGTCGATATTCTGTGTTTTGGAAGGGCGACTGGAACTGGGGGGGGAGATGGGACAGGGCAGGGCTCTGATGGGTGCAGGGCTGGGCTCACCGCACAGGCTGGCTCCAGCTGCGCCCAGGTTGCGGTAGCTGCTGCGTGGTGCCCATTAAAAGGCACTGCCTGATTCTTGGTCTAAGTCTTTCATTTGAGATTTTTAGTCCTTTGTTCTCAGCTAACGTTGTTTTAAGTACCGTGTTTTGCAGGGGCTTTTCATGAAACTCCTTCGGTGACCTACTTTGAGTTTAAAATAACCTTATTAGTAACACAGTAATGATAGTTAGCCTTCCTACATACAATTTGTCTTCAAGGCATTGCTCCAACTTCAGGTAATCTTCACAGTGGTTGTGAGAGGCAGGTGCTTACAGCAGTATTTTGAGACAATTCTGTTAAAAATGGAGATGATGCAACAAAAATCGGTTGATTCTTAGGCCTGTTTTCCATCTGATTTTTTGTAAAGTCTACATTCTGTTAGAAAAACAAGATCATTAAAGGGCAAGGAGATAATGGCTGTCCAACATCTACCCAGGAGAAACTGTTGCGTATGGGCAGCTAGAGTAAGCATAAAGCATCTGCTCAGTCTTTACTGGCACCAAGACCGTTCTCTGCATTTGAATCCATCAGAGGCTCTTTTGGGTAATTTGACGTAATGAAGCAGGCAAGAATGAGCTGAAAGCCCAGGAGAGCATTTCCAAGATCCCACTGGCTCCAAATTTTTTGAGAATGTGGCTAAGTCCTGAACAGGTGAAAAAATTGAGTGTTGTCCTCTGACTGCTTGTTCTGTCTGAGGTCCCTTGCTAAGTCCTAGACTAAACCACGTACCTTGTTTATGGGACTTACTAGGATCCATTGCACGTAAACCTTCCCCGGCCACCTCTGGGCTGAATGCCAGGTCTTGCCAGCCTCTGTGCTCTTTTGGAAAGAAGTTAGAAAACATCCAGAGGACAGCAACTGCTATATTTTGCTGCTGTGCTGTCACTGCAGTTAGGTCTGAGTAATTCCCTGAGCAGCCAAAAATCCCTTTGCTGTTCAGTTTTTAGGCGATTGCAAAGCATATATGCTACCGTAAGTTTTAGCCTAGAGATGGGATTGAACGTCAAGCTGAATAGGATTCTATATGTAATTAATGATTCATATAAATAGATGTCGTATTGGCACATTTTAAAGAGCTGTAGGACTCCTCATGGAGGAGTACTTGAACAGGAAAGAAATGAGAGGAACAGCTTCCCTGAGATTGGTGTTGGTTGATTGGGCTCTCCAGTTTGTAGCAACAGGTCATCTATTCACCCAAAAGAGGTTTTTTACGCCGCTATTGCAAAGAAAGAAATCTTAGTTTTGTGTATTTTCTGTATACTCTGCCTCAGCGTATAGGCTGATCTTAGGAAAGATTTAAAACTGAGGGAGCTCATCTTTCCAAATTGAAGTTAAGGTACTGACATCCTCCCACAGCAGTGAGCCGGCTTTCCTCTGCGCCATTTGAATTCCCTGGAGGTGAAACTTAGATAAGAAATAATATGCTTTGTGATTCACTGCCGCTTGCATGTGGAGGAGAAAGTACCGACGTGAAGGGCCCTGCACGGCACCACGCACCTTCTCACTGCACCAGCGAGTACATGGGGCTCCCGGGAGCATCTACCTGAACCAGCTGCAACGGGAAGGCCAGACCAATCTTATTCCATTTGCTCAGCAGAGGCTCGATAACGACTCCTTACTAACAAAAAAATCCTTATTGCATCTTTAAATGCTTGTCGGGGAGGTTGGCACGACGTGGGAGCAGGCAGTGCTTGCTGCAAAAGCAGATGCATTTGGGATTTTCCTACCTTTTACTTGATCAATTCATATCCATTTTAATTATTCTAATCTCCTCCTGGTCCTTTGCCACCGGCCACTGTGGGAGGTGGACCTAAACATGACTCAACCCACACTTATGGGGAATGAAATTGATGGACAAAGTGATTCCAAAGTGATTTTGGACAGCCAGGAAGGTGTTCTGCACCTCATGATGTTTTCCAAGTTTTCATCCAAATGAAAACATTTTTGGCTTGTCAAACTGAAAGCAGAAGTCAGTTCAGGGCAACTTGAGTTAATTTGTTTTCACTAAAAAGAAATCCATTTGACTTTGCGTGGAGAAGACTGAGGTGAAAAATTACATGGACTTGAAGAATGAACGTTGTTTGAAAATGAAAATCAAGGTTGCACTTTGTTCAAACACAATATTGCAGCATCTACAAACCCATCTTTTCACTATTTTTATTGGAAAAGCTTTTTTACTGCAGGTTTCAGTTTTGATTAATCAGTTGAAAAAAATCCCAAGATGATTTAGCTGGTCTTTGCCTCATTAAGTTTAACAAGAGATCCAGTAAGTGGACAAATCAGGAGGGGACATATGTGAGGGCGTCTTGCCCGGGCCTCTGGGAACTTGGCCCATGCACACTTCCAAAACTGACTGTTTCACTCTATGGCATTTGTCATGAATTGAAAAATTACCTCAAAAGAAGGGAACCTGATGACTTGCAGTTCAGCTGCTTGAAGACATCCGTCACTGCAGGATTCCCGCTCACGGCCATGGTGGCTGGTGTTGCCCAACCTCAGCCCTCAGCAATGCAGAGACCCCCCCCAGACTGCTCCATGCTTGAAGGGAGGAGGCAGGCTGTGCAAGCCATAGGTGACCACCCTGCTAATCTATGGCCTGGTTTCTTCAGGCTATACCTTCAGAAAGGCTTACACTGGATACGTCACCATGCTTAAAAACAGAATATGGCACTGTGACTCATTCCATATGAACCTGTTACTCCTAAAACACAAAACAACACTTAAATGTGTTTGCTGGAAAGTTTATTTCTCTGTTCACAGAGCTGAAGCAAATGGCACATTACCACATAACCCTTCCACTATTCTGTGCATTCAGTTTTTCCTCCCTTTGTGCTGCCAGTAACTTAAAATGGAAAATACCTGCAGGAGACCTGGTATTTTTAGTTGTGCCATGGAGTATGGCGTGCATTGGAAGGCTGACCTCTGAGGCTTTCAGTAATATCAATAAATTGTCCCACTTTGAAAGCCCTATTAGCACTGCATTCTCATCCTTGAAGAGTTGCTTGAGTGGTTTCTACATAATGAAAATTACAGCACCCCATAGAGCTTAATGAAAACACCTGGCGCCTGCCTGGAACTGCTCTTATTGTAGCCAAACATCTCAAAGTATTTTTACAAAGATGGGTTAACACTGAGATTTTCCTTGACAGAAAAACCGTCAGGGAGTGAAGGCAAGATGTATGAAGCCAGGCTGTCCTCTCTGCTGGGTAAAAAGCAGCAGTTGTTTGTTTAATGAAGGAGAGCTAGGGTGCAGCCACGTGCCCTGAGGCATTCACCCACGGAACGGCTGATACCAAAATGAGTCGGGAACCATCTGTCCCACCGCCTCTCTGGGTGACACCTGGGAACCTTTGGGAAATGCACCCCAGGGATGTCTGTAGGACAGCCTTGGTTTCAGGACAAGAAACCTGCTTGTGCTTGCAGGAGGGGAACCAAATCCCTGCTGTGTGGGAGGGCTGGGGACCTTCTGCTCCCAAAACCAGGGTTTGCAGAACCAAAAAGGCAAAGCAGAGTTGCCATCCTCTCAGAGCATGACACAGACATGCTGGGAAGGAGTACATACCTCTCTGGTGTTCAGCAGGAGTTAAGTGTGTGCGAGGTCCACGTCAAAACCTATCTCCCCTTGCACAGTGAAAGCCAAGCGCCCGATGTCCTGGCTCTCCAGGGGGAGGGAGGTACCTGTCACCTCCACACCCTCCTGCTGGCAGCATCGCCCAGGGACCTGGTGTCCAAGGACACCAAAAGTGCAAAGCTGCCTTCAGCCTGCTCGAGGCAGAAATCCCAGAGAGCCTCTAAGGGAAAGAGATCTCTCTGAGACAAGCACAGAGGAAACAACATAAATTTAAACAGAAAATAAAATTAGACCAAAAATTTGAAATGAGGGAGATTGTTGTCTGTCTCACCAGGATATTACTGTCCCTTAACATAGTTAAGCAGCCAGGCCCCAGGCAGCTGGGCAGATCGCCTTAGCCGCTCAGAGCACAAGGAGGTTTGTAAAGGGGGATGCTCAGGATGAGTCCAAGGACTTGTGAAGTGGTAACATAAGCAGGCACAGTTGGACAGTGAATGATTGAATGCTTAGAGGTGGCAGACCCCTCCAAAGCATCAGATCAGCTTCCTTCCGTTCATTTGCAGGAGACTGGTGGGAGAGGGCTGATGTTCCAAGCATCAGCAGGTGATGGTCCCTGCACAGCCCCAGGAGGCCCTGATGTTGCGGTCCCTTCTGTCCTGGGGCAGAGCTGGCATCTCCCCACGACCCTTCTTGAACCTGGATGTAGTCAGGGTTGTTTCTAAGCCTTGCAGACAGGCTTCAGACATATTTAAAATCGGGGTGGTTTCCCCTCTGCAAACGTGTCTCAGCAGTGCCCATCCTCACCTTCTTCGCAATCCGCTCCCCTCCCCGGTGCTTGCTCAGACCGGCAGTTTCGGAACGATCAGCCTGTGGTCGATGTGTGCACTTTCTCCTGTGCCATCTCTCCAGGGAAGGAGCCGCAGAATGAGCTTTTCCCAGCCCAAAAAGGGAAGGACCTAGCACAAGGCAGCACTCTGCACTAGTGCTTTGCCAGGTTCATCCTCCTTCATCTCCCTGCAGGCAGCAAGCGTCACCTAACCCAAATCTCATACTGACCCTCTCTGCAGGTGAGGGTCCCTCCAGCCCTTCAGCTCTTCAGCAGTTTTAGCTTTGAAATCATGCATTGGAGCATGGCTGCTGAAAGAAAAGGGCTTTCCTCACTCCTTCCTGGGAAGGCTGAAAAAGTTGAAGGCAATGGAGAGAGGGCATGAAAAGGTCCCTGAGTGGAAATAACCATAAAGAGAAATAAATGGGTACAAAAAAAGATCTGGCTTTGTTCATCCAAACTAGCAACACAGCCCAAGCTCAGAAATTCTCCAAGGGCAGACTGGATTAGTGATAACCTTCAGGAACATGGAATAAAGTATATAATTGAAAACAGCCTCATCTTCATCACAGTTAGAGAACAGAGCAGAGCTAACTCAGCTGGTAAAAATGTCAGCTAAAATATCTTCTCCTTTTCATCCATAGGTCCATGTTTAATGCATATTTCCTATTAGAAACGGCACGTAAGTTGGAAAAGGTCTTCTGGCAGGTTCCAAGCTTTCTGTAATGCTTGAACATATTTTACCAGTTTAGACCTATGTTCATAGTTATGCTAATAATCCCTCTTAAATACCAATTTAAACACAAATTGCTGAAGCTGAAATCAATTAGATATTTTTGCAGATCAGTGCTGAAGATCTGAGAACTTGCATAGCACATGTTGTAGTATGAGAAACAGCAGCAACCTAATAATACTACCTGCTTAATAAACATAATGGAAATGAGCAGAGAGCATTGAATACTTAATACAGGTCCTTTGGAAGTGTTAAAGACTGCCTTAAAACTGTGGCTAAGGAGGTGTGGGCTTGGCAGCTTCTTTTAAACGCGGTAAAATATAAGATGTTAAATTATGCATTTCAAGATCCAGAGAAGTCAGCGAAAACATCCTCAAAAGAAAGACTTTGGTGTCAAGATTCCCTGTTTTCTGCCTTCTGCCTATATGCAGGCAAAATATAACTTCATCCCCGCCTTATGTTTTGTGGAAATTTGGATTTATCATACCTTTTGCTGAGTTCGTGTTGGAAGGCAATTAGTGAAAGAGCTTGAGCAGAGGCCATCAATATTGCTCTGCTTGATTAAAAAACCCATCTGGAGCTGGCAGTGAACTAGCCTGATATTGGCAGGGGTTATTTAGTGCATCACTGTTCCTCTGCAAAACTCTGCGTTTCCTCCATTATCACAGGGTGAGATCCCTGTGGGCAGAAACTTGGGAGATGGTTTAAAAACTGAATATGAAATGGTGTGAGACCGTGACACTTGTCAAAGCGATCAACCTTAGAGGCTGCTGGCTCCCTGGATTTTGGTACAACAGATCCAAATGAGGGGCTTCAGCATCCACTGGGGTTTAGCTCATCGTTTACTCCTTTATCTGTTCATCATGATAATCACCAGTGAAGTACCTGTGTCTCCTGTGTTGTAACCCCAGTGATCTAAGGATGTAAACAGGACAAGACCTGTGGGGAGAGGTAACAGCTTGGTTTACATCATCTCCAACAGCTGGAAAAAGGGGCAACACGGGCTCTTTTTCAGCTCTGAAATCTTACTGATGTAGGGCTGTGTGGGCTGAGCACTGCAAAGAGAACAAAGAAAGGTAGAAACAAAGCTTACCTTCAATGAGCCTTTATTCCCACTTTCTTCCTTTACTGGGTCCAGTTTGTCTTTGGAGCTAAATTGTCAGCCCAGCAGAAAGGGTTGCAGGTCTGAAAGCGTGCCTGCTTATTCCAGCTAGACCAGCTGCTCCAGTAAAGGTATTGCCTCTCCTTACTGGGTTTCTCTTCATCACAGTTTTTCATGTATGCAGAAATCAGTCTAAAATCTCTTGCCCCATTCCTCTCAATGGGAACTTCATACCTGGTCAAAGGGAAGTCGAGTCACGCACGAGGCACATGGCAACCGCTTGCTTATGGCTAGAGAACGGAGGCGCAGGCTGGCCAGGAGTTTTGACCTGTGTTATGTACTGGGACTAGGGCAAAGCTGGGAATTCAATATATTTTCCCAGAGCCTGCCACTGGGATTTGCACACACCATCCTCACGTGGATGGTAGCTCTTGCTAATAATTTGGCATGTTGCATGTTCATTCCCTCTGGTCCCTCTTGTTCCTGTTGTAGCTGTGGGAGAAAATCCACAGTGAAACATCTCTGGCTGCAATTTGTTTCAGAAGTTTATCAGCATGACACGAGACTGGGGGATCGCTGGAGCTTCACATTTGCCAGCCAAAGCAGGTAGCATAGAGGTGGTTGGTGGTCAGCATTTTAAAAGGTCAGTCAAGAGCCAAAGGTGTATTTCCCCTGGCAGGGGGCTATTAGGAGGTCTATGGTTGAGGAGGAGGAGGAGAAAAAGGGAAAAATAAGATGAAGCATAAAAGTTAGACACAGTGGATAGTCTCATCAGGACTGGTTTTGGATGCATTTCGCATTTTCATTCAAAACAATGGATTCCAAAGAAAACTACTCCCAGGAGTGGAGCCCTTCAAAGCTGAAGTTCTTTATCTTGGGTGAATCACTGAGTCATTAACAAAGGAAACTGGCTTGATTGCTTATTTTTAAACCTGCTTTTCTTAGACTCCTCTGGAAGTGGAATTTCACAGCTCCCGCAGCCCAGCCTTTGCTCGCTGCCTGCAGCCACCTGCCTAGCAGAGCTGCGTAGCAGCACCTCGATCACCTTCCTCTGCTCAGATGCTTGGAAAGGGCTGTATTACCATTCACAGCAATAGATGGGCTATTTTTCACCAGTGCTAGGGCATTATTAAGTCCTTTCCAGCTTGAGGCTGGTACATTTCCTTTCAAGGTTCAGAACATGAAGATAAAGAACTGTGGAAAAACTCTCCTTCAATCACTGCTGGGACAAAACCCTTGGATTTGTTCAAATACTTGGACACAGATTTAGCTCTGGCATAACAGGGCATGGCTACTGTTCAAGGCACTCAGTTTGGATGCAGGATGCTATCAGTCCTAACGTCTTCAGGCTCAGTTCTGCTTCTTTGGCCAGTGGGGTGGGACTGCAAGGACAGATGGGTCTCCTGTGTGTTATTAGTTGCCACAGTCCTTCCCAGTATTATTATCTGTGTATTAATGTGTTTTTTAATGAGCAGTACTTTAATATGTCTCATACTTTAGACTGTCCTGTAAACCTGTCGGAGACTGCAAGAGCTGAGAGAGTGCGCTGCAAATTAAAAAGAGACCATTTTCTTCCCAGGGCATCTCTAACTGACCATGAGCCAGTTCCTGCTCACTTTCAATGTCCCTTGGCCATTTTAAGCTCAAATATCTTAATAAAGGCTTGGGATTTTGGGGAGCTCTTGTGGGGAGCATAAGTGAGAGTCCTTGAGGTGTTCTGGCACAGGCTCTGGTCCCCGTGTCCAGCGCCAGGAGGGATTCTCTCTCCAGCCATCCCTTGTTTGTGAACTGATGGACACGATGTTGCACCGTTACAAGAATGCTCTTTTCAAACACAGGATTTTAAGGTTTTTTCATCTCTTAGTCTATAGCATGTGGAGCCATGAAGGATCATGCTGCAGCTTGGAGCTTGTGCCCAGAGGAAGATTATCACTGTCGTCCTTCTTTTATCACCCTTCTCCTTAGTGCTTGTTTTCTCTAAATGCTGACAAAGAGAAGCGAATCCCAGTGCCTGACAACAGAGTTTACAGAGCACCTTGGTCTTGTAAAGAAGCGGGAGAAGCAGATGTAGAGCCTGATACACAGTGGCTGCACTTCTGTGTTCCTGCATTTGTGTGCTGGTTTGGACTGGACCTTTGGCTGTGCTGGGAGAGTAGTTAAATGTTTCCACCTTGAGAACCCCGCAGAGGTGGGATGGCTCAGCCAGACAGGAAGGGAAATCAAAGCCTGATCCCACAAAACCATTTCCTGAGGAAGGGAGAGGAACATGTGCACTGTGAGGGCCATTTAATAATAGATCTGAGACAACATGGCAGGATGTCATGTGGAGGGATTTTCTGCACTGGAGAATGATGGAAAGAGAACTGGCTAAGCCTTTTCCCCACCATCTGTTATTAAAGTATCTCACTTTTGCCAAGATCTTTCAGTTATCTGCAGAAGCCTCCCCACAATGCTGCTTTTCTCTCCTTGAGGGTGCTGAGGATCCTGCAGGGCTTGAAATCTGTCTGGACCCTTCCACTTTTGCTCCAGATCATACAAAAATGCTATAATAGGAGCTCTGTACCAAGCCAGGGCATTGGTCCTGCTGCCCAAGGACACTGCAACGCAGCATGTCCTGTGTCACAGGGTGAGGGCACTCCAATGTTGAGGGAATGCAAAATATGATATTTTTTTAAAAAATAGGTTTGAGTTAACATTTTAGCTGGAAAAATTACCTGGAAAAAAAATTTTTTTTTTTCACCTTTAATCAATTTTAAAAGGAATAAAAGGATATTGAACTCTTCCTTCAAACTACCAGAAGGGAAGTACCTGGGTAATTTCCCCCTGGAAATTCCTATGCTCCCATCAGCTCCCATTTTAATTTTTCTTGAGTTTTCATTGACTCTCTCCATGCTTTTCATTAGCAACAGGTGACCCTGATTCCACCCTTCAAAGACACGGCCAGAGTTTGTTAATAGACACTGAGGTACAAACATGCAGAAATGTGGTACATAAAAGTGCATCACGAAACCTCTCTGGATCAGACTCTCACCAGTGGTTTCAACAGAGTGATGCCACCACGCACCAGACAAGAATAGGACCCTGTGTAACATTTTCTTCTCATAAGAAAATACATCTAAATAACACTGTAATATGGAAAGGCTGAACAGCAGAATATGCAAAAAAGGGGAAATTACTGAAACCCAACTGGACTGGTTGCCAGGATGTTTTTACAGAGCTGGCAATGGAAACAGCTTCGTTGAGTACACTTACGACCAAAATGGACTGAAAGGCATTGGTCACACTGGATTTTAATTAGTCTAATGGCCATGCCTAAAATGCAGTCAGATTTATCAATTAGAAATCCCGTTAGTTCTTTTTATTTTCTGAAGCACTAATGGCAGAAGACCGTTCCAAAACAAAAAAGACATTACTCATACAGTATATGTCATTTAAATATAGAAATTGCTTCAGGTCTTAACTACACAGAAATTAACACGATAATTTCAGAAGTAGTATTTGACCAATTTATTTTTATTGAAGTAATTTTTTAAAGACCAACAAGCTGCTTAGGCCATATTGCACTTGCAGCAGTGAGGGCATCTTTTCTGAAAACCCCTGCAATCATTCCCAGGACTATTTGCAGGGAAAGTGGACCTGCCTTTTCCTTTTAATGGCCATTGACTTGTCTAATTCTCTTTATTTGCTTATTTTATAAGGCACAGCTCCTCCCTCTACCTCTGCTGATGTTTATTATTTTTCAAATCAACAGGGTATCTATCCATACCAACCCTACTGGTAAGAAAAAACAATTTATTGCTTAATACAATAATGTTTTTCTCTACCAGGCTACCTTTTTGCTTGTGTTATATGTCAATCATAGTCAGGGAGTACCACAAATTAATGAAGAGCACTAACCAGATTCAGTTCTGGGTGAAGGCCCCCAAAGGCCACCTTTAGACTAGATGCTGGTGCCAGGCCTTAGCAAGATGTTCTGCGTCTGAAGACTTCATCTAGCACGTCTTCAGCAGCTGAACCTGTCCACGTGGCAATCACTGGGGACGTTGCTCAGTTTTTCGGCTCTGAAGAAAATCTTGAGGTTTGTTTTCATTCTAAATGGAAAAAAAAAGAAAGCCCAGAATTTTCTTGTAAACATATTTTTTGGTTTTGTTTGGTTTGGAAACATGCGAGTGTTTCTTTTCACTACTACTGGATCACTTAGTTCTGATACAGCACTAACTTTTGCTTCAATATCATGAAAAGAGCTATAGTCTAGTACTTATCCTATTATTACAGCTAATATTCTACTATATCACAGACCAGGTGAAACAGCTTCGGGCTATTATGAAACACAGTATTTTGACACAATAGAGAAATGAGTAAGTCAAAATGATTCACTTCAGATTTCAAAAACTTTATCCCAAGCCACGCTTCTTCAAAAGAGCATTTCTAAGGCAGAAACCCACTACTTTGGAAATGTTGTTTATTAGCTTGTTATTTATTAGCATAAAATCACAGCTGCCTTTTGCAAGTACAGCCTAGAGGAAGGGAGCCGCATTTCCCAAACTCTTTCTTCTCCTACGTCTGCTGTGAAGAAAACCAGCCCTGAGCTGGGGAAGTTGATAAATTGTGGTTTGGTGATTCAGTAGCTGCGCCTCCCACGCTGCGACGGGGCTGCTGGCCCAAGGGACCGTGCAAACACCGCGCGCCGCCGGGTGTGCTTTCAGGCTGCCAGACACCATCCCGCCCTGCTTCCAGAAGTCGGCTGTGTAATGGAGGCAAGACAACTTGAAAAATAGTAATGAGGTTTGATCTAATTGAAAAGACTTTCTTTACCTTTAGAAAGGTTCAGGTCCCAGCTCAGCCAATGACCTTCAAGATCTATGGTGGAAAGTCCGACAGCGCCAATGATCATTGCATAAATTATCCTCCCAAATGCAGAATAATCACTGCAGTTAATACAGTTCACTAGTTAAATTTACTTTATTGTATTTCGCACAGCCCTATTTACACTTTAAGACCCAATTTGTTCCTGTCTATTAGAATACATATTGATTTTTTCAGTTTTAGCGTGCTGCAGAGCCTCTTGCACAGGAGTATTTACATCCGAGAGCAAGCTCAGCTGCCCTGGAAGATGCTCTATATGGCTGGACCTGAAGGACTGAATTTTATAATAGTTAATAAAATCCAGAACAACATGAAAAATGGCAGGTAAAGAGCCAGCAGCCGCTCTATGCAGTGATGGTTCATATTCTAAACATTCATGTGAGGGATTCATTAACTATTTTAATGTTCCAGAGAAGGATAAGGGGTGATTCCCTGGCTTTGAACCCCCCAGAGTGATGCAGCCATGTGAATAGGGGTGCATTAAAAGACAGTATCTTTCAAACTGTAATTTGGGGGAGTGTTTTCATATGCTGTGCTTGTTCACTGTCATTAATTATTAACATTGCCTTGAAATGGGAGATTTTGGAACTGAAGCATACTAAAAAATTCAAGGTTTTTAACCCCAACATCAGTTCAAAACAGACGTGATTTGTTCAAAACGAGTAAGCAAAGTTAGCCCAAATCATATCCAAATTCTTAAAGCCAAGACTACATGTTTTCCAACAGACAGCATATAACTTACTTCTATCCTCATTTTGTTCCTAGCTGACTTGATGATTAATTTTTTGGAAATACCATTGTAATCATTAAGGGGCAGCATCAACCTATGACGTATTCCTCTGATGTCATAAAGATCAGAAGACAAAACCCACTGAGATACCACCCCTGCCTAGGGAGAGTTTGTTGACTGCGAGTGAAACACGGAAGCCATTGCCATGCTTCCTTCTGGGTTTCGCTAGCATTTTAGCATTTTGCATGCAGCAAGGGTCATTTTTTGGAAAATGATCTTACTCATTGAAATAACTACTTAAATCTCTGCACAAGGTGCATTTCAGAGGGACAAAACTATAAATGTGAAACTTCCAGCTGAAAAGAACTGGGAGGAAGTAGGGGGAGATACAGCATTTTGACAATTTTAAAAATACAAAGGTTTTGGAAACATAAAGCATTTTGTCTTAACACTTTCAAGCTGCTGTCAGACTCTTCATTTGAAAGAACAGCTTTTTTTCTTTTAAAATTTAAGCTGAATTTTTAATGAGAGAAAATAATTGAATTGTTTACAGTGAATCAGGACTTTTCATTCCAAACCAAACAAAAAGTTTCAGGTGTATTCAAACACTTTTTTTCTTTGTTTCATCTAATGGTTACTATTCTCATTTTTGTTAAACCTGAATTACTGTGCCCTTGGGAAGAAGAATGCATTAGTCTCCCATTTCCACCTGCAAGGTTTCAGAGAGGGCACATGGCAACCGCACTTGCTCTATGAGGGAAAAAAAAAAGATGTGATGGTGATTTAAAATTAGAGATCTGCCTGGGAATAACAAAGACAACAGACGACATGACAGCAGACATTACTAGTCCTTCCACTTTTCTGAAATTAGCTGTTTAATCCTATCACTATCAGTGGCATGCAATAACATCTCTTTTTAAATCTTTAATTTTAAACAACCCAAGTTCCTCAAGGTAGCCATGGGACTGGGGCTGTGTTACACCTGTGCCCCTTCCCTGGCAGTCCTTTAGTCTGGTGTCTGGCCAGCCCTGTGCCTTGGGTGCTCACTAAGTCACGTTGTGCAAAGTTGTCATGCACCATGTAAAGGTAGAAATGATAGGTGAAGTGCAGATATTGGGATATATGCAGCTGATCGATATTTATATATAGAATCATAGAATTATTTAGGTTGGAAAAGACTTTTAGGATCATTTTAGACTTTTTATTCCAACTGTTAACCTAGCACTGCCATATCCACCACTAAGCCATGACCCGAAGCATCACACCTACACGGCTTTTAAACACCTCCAGGGATGGGGACTCAACCAATTCCCTGGGCAGCCCATTCCAACGCTTGACAACCCTTTCGGTTAAGAAATTCTTCTAGCATCCAATCTAAACCTCCCCTGGTGCAACTTGAGGACATTTCCTCTCGTCCTATCCTTGTTATTTGGCAGAAGAGACCAACACCCACCTGGCTACAGCCTCCTTTCAGGTAGTTGTAGAGAGTGATAAGGTCTCCCCTCAGCCTCCTCTTCTCCAGGCTGAACAGCTCCAGTTCCCTCAGCCACTCCCCATCAGCCTTGTGCTCCAGACCCCTCACCAGCTTCGTTGCCCTTCTCTGGACACGCTCCAGCCCCTCAATGTCCTTGTAGTGAGGGGCCCAAAACTGAACACAATATTCAAAGTGTGGCCTCACCAGTGCCAAGTACAGGGGCACGATCACTTCCCTACTCCTGCTGGCCATACTATTCCTGATACAAGCCAGGAGGCTATTGGCCCTCTTGGCCACCTGAGCACACTGTCAGCTCATATTCAGCTGGCTGTTGACCAACACCCCCAGGTCCTTTTCTGCTTTCCAGCCACTCCTCCCCAAGGCTGTAGCATTGCATGGGGTTGTTGTGACCCAAGGGCAGGACCCAGCACTTGGCCTTGTTGAACCTCATACAATTGTCCTTGGCCCATTGATCCAGCCTGGCCAGATCCCTCTGTAGACCCCTCCTCCCCTCGAGCAGATCAACATTCCCGCCCAACTTGGTGTCATCTACAAACTTATTGAGGGTGCACTTGATCCCCTCGTCCAGATCATTGATAAAGATATTAAACAGAACTGTCTCAAATACTGAGCCCTGGGGAACACCAGTTGTGACCAGCTTGTGACCGGTCACCAAATGGATCCACTACTCTTTGGGTCTGCCCATCCAGCTTGTTTTTTATAGTGAAGAATATGTCCATCCAAGCCATGGGCAGCCAGTTCCTTGAGGAGAATGCTGTGGGAAATGGTGCCAAAGGCTCTACTAATGTCTAGGTAGACAACACCCACAGCCTATCCCTCATGCACTAAGCAGGTCACCTTGTCATAGGAGATCAGGTTAGTCAAGCAGGGCCTACCTTTCATAAAACTTTCATATCAGCATATGGCACCCAATTCTTCTTTAGAATATAGTAGCAGCCTCATTTGACTATACTGCAAGAGATATTTGCATACTTAAGGGCAGTATTCAGCAACACATTAGAGTTTCTATGGAAATACATGTTTTTGTTTGCTTGGTAGTTGAAATATAATGGCAGACATTACAAAATCCACACCAGAGGCTTGGTACTATATATGGCACAGTGACTGTGTAATCCCCTCCCCTGCGGAAAGGTTTGTTGTGTGATATAAGGGCCTGCTGGTGTTCACCATTTAATTTGACTCCAGGGAAGCACAGAAGACTAATGAGCCCCTGGGCAGCTGAATGCTTACAGTTGCTATTACACAGCTATTCCTGTAAAATGTAAAGATTTACATTTGTACATAAATTCTAATCAAAATTGGTCTGCAATATGCTAATAAAACACGATGATCCTTGCCACAAATTATCTACACTTCTAACATAAAATGAGATATGGACAATGAGCAAAAAATGTGAGGAAAAAAGATGATCAGAAAGAAGAGAAGAGGCAATGATGTTTTATCTGATAAACGAATTTCATGGTCAGGTAATCCATAGGTATCACACCTCAGGAAAAACCTCACTGGTGTGTGCGACTCAAATGTCTGTATAGACTGACATTGGCAATGACCAAGGCAAAATTCCTATTGAAATCCACAACACTAATATGGACTTAAAATAATCCTGTTGCAATGCACAGAAGATGGCAATTAATTTCCAGAATCAGCAAAGCCACTCAGATTTCTAGAGTATATAAAAATGTCTATGTGGGGACAACCCACTGAAGCTAATTTGCTAAATGAAATGGAATTGAAAAAAAAAATACATTCTGAAGGATCCTGGCCATAAAAATAAATCCCATGTAGGAAGCGGCACTGACAGAAAAAACAAAATTGTCACAGATGACTCTTCCGCGCTATCAACACTAAAAAACACTTGAAAAAAGGAAACCTCATCTCAGCTCCCAACTCTCCTCTGGAAATAGCAGCAACAGTAAATTTAAATCTCAGCGTTGATTGCATGGTAGAAAGCAAAAATAAGAACCCTTCCCAAAGCTGTTACACAGCTTGGAAAAGCAATAGGGTTTTGTCATCAGTTCTATACTTTCTACTTCTACCATCGTGCAGGTCAGACCCTGAGAGCTACTGCTTCTGCTGAGCTGCCTATTCCTAGGGCTAAACCAAGAAATAAGGGTGACAATAACCACTGTGATGATATGCCCCGAGCAGGACTGAACCCTAAATGTCCCATCTGAGCTGGAAAAGCAAACTCAACATTGAAAAATTGGCCACTTTTCATTCATAGACATTGCAAACAAAATTATTACGTGACTTTGATCCTCAGAATTAGCAGTCCATATTTTTTTACCATTTTGGGGGGGGATTGATCATTTTGCACAAGTTCCCTGATGTTGCCAGCAGACTCATTACCTTGTTTAAGACACCGTTGGCTGTGGGGTGGCAGGTTGTCCCAGGGGCTTGCCACAAAGAAGATAGTTTTACAAATATCATGCCAAATATTTTTAGAGTTTTCCTTGCTATCACCCATCAGTTACATCACACCACAGTGTGTTACAGCCCCAAGCAGGGGTGGTCCATGCATGCCCTTCTCTCCCACCCGTGTGCAGCAGCCCCCTGCAGCACTGCCTAAAGTACAGCAACGTGCAACAAAAATCATTCTGAATATCAAATAAGTCTGAGAAAAATCCCTTCTCATACCATTCCAGATGAGAGAAAAAAGCAAAAAAAGAGGAGGAGGGGTTTGGATAACCTCAGAGGGGTTGGTGCTGGCTTTCTCACGCCCATCCCTGCAATGGGGAGCACTCCCATGCCAGTCTTGATCCTGCAAATTTCTGCTACCCACATGGGGATGAACTACTCACATGACTGAGAACTTGTGAAAGATTTAAAAATAAATCCCTGCGTATGTGTGTTGATAACGCTTAAAATATGTCCCCAAAGCTTTATCTGGAGGAAGCCTGAACAAGCCATCAGGCAGTCATGACCATTCTGGTCTTCATTTCTGCATCCTTAGTCTGTGTGACCAGCCGTGTCCAGAATACAGCAGCATGCATCAGGCCTCAATACAACAAAGCATCTGAGAACATTTCACTCTAAGCAGACACTTAAATCTTATATTAGTATCAGTGGGACACAGGCAGCTGCTTAAACACTTTATTGAACAGGAATAGACTTAAGCAGGCACTTACATGCTTTGCTCCATCGAGACATAAACTAGCTCTGAAGCAAATCAATGAATTTTCCCTTTCTATATGCACATGCATAAAACATGCAGCCAAGCTGAACGCTAAATCAGAGCGTACTTTCTCCCCTAGTCTAATTCTTGTTTGCTCCAAACTCAGTTCCTGCCAGGTATTTTTCATTTCAACTCAGTATACTAATAGGCACAGCAAGCTCGGCTTCAGTATTTTTAACAAAGTTATTCTGACGGCACGATGGAGCACATTCTGCATGTGGTGCACAGAGCAATAGGTAAGCAGGGCCCATTAACAATGACAATACCAGTTTGCCATAGTGAGTCTAATAAAATAACACAGATGGAGAAATTAGAATCATTAATCTGTCTCTAGATCCAAGCTTTTGCCAGCCTGAAAAGGAAGGTCTCTGAATTACGGAACTTTCAGAAGTACACCTAGCTAATAACAATACATTAGCTCTCCCCCTCTCTGTTTTTCAGCCCAGCAGTCTGGTGGGTATACACAGAGCTCTGCTGAGGCTGAGGCTTTGTCAGCATTACCATTATTAAATCCTGTTTTCAGAGTTTTATAACTTGCTTGTGAAAATTTACTCCAGGCTCAGAGCTGACATTTAAAGTGTCAGCTAAGAAGAGATTAATTCTTGAAGTGTATTTTTGAATGCGTGCAGCTGGGTTTTTTTTTAAAGTTGCATGAAAATAAAGTGAATTGGAAGTTGACAGGATGGGATACTTTTCCTAGTAATAAATATTTTCAGTCCCCCCAGGGAACCTTCTAGTTTCTTTTTTATTTAAGGCAGAGACTTTGTCCTCACTCCCCAAGGGCATGACCCAAACCATCTCATTCACTTCAGATGAGCCATTCTGAGGGGTAAAAACTGGCCTGACATGGTAGATTTCAAGAGGTAATCACTCCACATGCAATGTTAGATCAATCTTCTTACCTAGCAAAGCCCATGCAGAAGAAGCTCCATGCAGCTAGCAGGGGCTGGATGGCTCCAGTGCATACTGCCCACCTCCAGCCATGGCAGGACGGAGGCAAGAGTCCCATGAGCAGGAGATCACAGGTCAAAGTCCCCTGGGAGGTCTGTGTCAGGCATCTGAGGTCTCACAAGGACAGAAGAGAAAAGAGCACCTACATGCAAACTGGTCTCCTTGCACTGGGGTGTAGGTAGCCTCCGCTCCCAACCTGGGACCTAACCCTGTTAAGCACGCATGTGGGTACTTCTTACCATGGGTCTCAGGTCCCTGGCTGCACTGTTACTCTCCCAAAAGTGTAAAATCAAGGATTTCAAATACAACTGCTTACGAGGCACCAGCAATTCACACTTCTGATGTATGCAGGAAGGTCCTTTAAACATCCAGTTGATCCTACCTGCTCTAAGAGGAGTACTCTCTTTTCCCCGAGTACATCACTAGTACAGCCTAGGTGGTCAGACCCTCCTCCTCCTCCTCCCACAGGCAGTTTATAAGCTGGTGCCCCTAAACCAAGGAGGAGATTGCTCTGCAAATTGCGCAGCTTCACGAGCCCCTGATGTGGATGCAGCACCTCGGTGAGACCCTGTGAGGCTGCTCCCAGTGACTGCAGCGACACCGAGGTTTCATCCCTCCCTTGCTCACTGGTAGCATCCTCTGTCTATTGCTGTCCTTGTGATGCAGCCTGGACTCTCGTGAAATACTTGCCAAGTATATATCCACTTTCCAACATTATCTTCCTGCCCCAAATTATTCTCTAACGGTTTTCCTTGATGTGAATTTAAATCCACCCTGTAGCTGCTCTTTATGAGAAGCCCCCTTGCCTCCCACACTAGTGTACTCATTTTTTTGTTTTGCAATTGCTCAGGAATGAACTAATTTAGCCAAGGCCAATCTAAATGACAAACTAAGTTTTCCTCTAGTGGGCATTTAAACTTTTAAAAAAGCAGAATGATTGTAAAGACAGTTTAGAGCCAAGCGTCTGGCAGGCATTGCATTTGTCACTAGGGAGACAAGGGCCATCAATCTAACTAAATTGCTGTGTCTATATGAAATACTTGGCAATAATCAGGCAATGGAAAAAAACAGAAAACAAGCACAAATTGTAGGCTTTGCACCCTCAGCCTTGCGGAGCAAAAATGGGAAATTTCTTGTTGTGCCTTTCCCTCTGCCATTTTGGGCTGTGCACTGCTGGTACAGCCTGACATTTGCCACCCACCCAGGCAGCAGCGTGAGCCTGCACGGAGGCAAGGAGCATCGCAAGAGAGCCAGGAGAGACCTTTCCAGAGCCTGTAGAAACGGGTACCAGCTTGGTAGCAGCTCAGTAGCCACAAGGGCCAGGAGCCCACATGCAGAACTGTTGCACAAACCCCCAGAAAAAGACAGTCCTGCTCAAGAGAGCTTCCTGCCCTGACTGACAAGGGAGACAAAGATGAGGCAGGACTGAGGAGCTGACCCAGGTTTCCTGAGCTGCAGCCACAAATGACTCCCCAACTGTGTGTCTTCAAGGTCCTAGGAAATCAGCAGCTCTCTGCCTCCCTCTTCCAAGTGATGTTCCTTTGTAAAATATGCTGGATGAAAATGCCAGCTGTTTCCAGCCCAAACAGCTTCAGTGATGCTCCCAGGCTGCCTGCCCCTGGCAGAGGCTCAGGAAAGCTTGTGCATGATGGTGAGTGTGGTGTGCTCACCTCAGGGCACCAGAACGAGTGTTGCACAAGTCGTGCGATGACTCGGAGGGTTAGGTGTTTTAAATCCCTCTGCCTGATAACAAGAGCATCCCTCTTCCCCCAGCAGTGCTGTTGGTAGCCTGATTAAATGCTGCTGATTTACATTTGCCCAATACCTCCCTCTGCTGAGATGGACTCAGTGAGTGGACCAGCTCACAGCAGATGTTTTTGCAAAATGCCCCTGTGCCAGGGAGCAGGCACCCAGGGCACCGAGGCACCCCTCAGCCTCGCCAGAGACAGTGAGATGCTTTGGCAAAGCCTGTTTGTATCAAGGTTTTCATATGTACCTTTCAGTAATCCAGTGCTAGACTATTTGGCAATAGCAATGTACTCCCTCTGTTCATATTTACTGCTCAGCCTGCTCCCAGCAGGGTCAGAGCAATCCTGTCTCTGATGCGGAGTGGCTGCAGAGTCCTGTGGGAGTCTGCTATGCCGAGTCGCCCTCCAAATTAGGTTTTAGTGATGGCTTGTGGAATATGGTTCCTGACTGCTTTTGCCTCCTATTCCCTTGCCTTGCTGAATATTGGAATGCAATTTCATTTCAGGCAAGCTTCTCGGCTTCTGCACATTTGCTTTCTCTTTTCTCCTTGTCCCAAGTACTCAGGGTGATTAGATTAGGGTTACTTTGAGCATTATTCAGAGAAATCCAGCCTTTGTCCAGCCTTC
Organism: Gorsachius magnificus; assembly: GCA_034008185.1. NCBI lineage: Eukaryota > Metazoa > Chordata > Aves > Pelecaniformes > Ardeidae > Gorsachius > Gorsachius magnificus. The sequence goes on from CM067090.1 coordinate 8,683,070, forward strand.
TGCTTCTGCTATAAGTCCCATCCCTATCCTCTCCCTCAAACTGCCAATCTGATTTGTAAGTGATATCAATAGCTTCCTTATACCATTTTTGTCTTACTTTGTAAATCATATTCCCTTTGTGGCACACTGTCAAACGCTTCCCTGAAATCATGATAGATGATGTCCTCTATTACATACTTATCTAGCAATGCCCCGATGTACTCAGAGAATTCAAACACATTTGTCAGGCAGAAGCCTTCCCGCATGAATGCAGCAGTCACTCAGAAAGTCCTGGTGATATCTGCTCCAAGTTTGGAGGGCATCAATTCTGTTGCAGATTTGCTCTGGTTTTGGTGCCTGTTATGTATTGTTTCATGGGGCTCCATTTTTCAGATGGCGAGAAAACAAACCAGGAGAGGTACTTGGAGGGCCAGAAGTCTTTAAAAAGAAAATAAGGACAAACTCCCAGGTGCCAAATGCTGCTTTTCCTATTCCTGGAAGAGACAAATTGCCATTCCTGTCACCCAAACTGTCCTTTTCATCTAGAAGACTTGTACGTGAACACCTCACCAGCACTAATGCCAATGTGTTCCCCAGAAAGTGTGCAACACCTGCAACCAAAAAATGTCAGCAATTTGGTGTGGAAAGGCACATCTTTGGGTGGACAAGGCTCTTGCAGTGCTCTGGGCTGGACCTCAGCCCCCCAGGAGGTCCTGATGCCAAGGAAGCCCATGGGAGACCAGGAGGGAAGTGGTTAAGAGAAAAGCATCTCCAAGATGACAAACAGCAGAGCTGGAAAACCTCAAAAGCCCTGCAATATGTAGGCTGGCATATGTTGGCTCTTCATATAGTTGGTTAGGTTACACTGTGAGTGATGATGCATTCGCATGTAGAAGTCACTGCAGACAGTAGAAGTGCCATCTGTATCCTCGTGTGACAACTGTCCCTTGTCAGAGCCTGTCCCATATGCACTTCCTGAAACTACCCATGTCACTTATGTAGTTGGTGCTCCCTGGAAATGCTTATCCTAGCTGTTTGGGAAATTTGAGCAGAAATTTAGCCTTGCAGTGTTTTTCTGCTCCTTTTCCGTCTTCGAGGAAGGAGATTTGACCCACTTGCAGATATCATAATTTGGATCCAGTGTATTGCAAATCCTGAAGCATATTAAAAAAACAGCTTCCAGTGCCCCATTTCCTATCTGCCAGGCCCACTTTCATTCCATCAGCAGGTTGGTTTAGCTGATTAGGTAGAATGAGGTCAAAGAAAATCAAAGCAGCACATTCAGTGTGGCTTCCCTGGAGACCTCCGCTGATGCTTAGCAGGAGAAAGGATTGCATCCATTCCTCCAGAGAAGGGAATTACAGCAACTGCCCTCCCAGAGGTAGGAGGAGGGTGCAGTGGGGACATCTTGGCTCAGCGATGTGTCCTCCAGGACAGCTTTTGGTGTTGTGCAGTTTCCTCAGCACCTCTCAGTGCAGGCTGTGCCTGTGGGCAGATTGAGCTCCTGGGTATTCCTGGAGGAGAGAAGATGGAGGATTTGGTGCTTCACCTGTCTGATCAGTCCTGTTGCCTACTGCGAGCACAAGGCAGAAGAGACATATGGTAGTGCAGACCACACCGACTGCCTGTCACAACTCTCATTAGTTTTATTTGAAGCAAATAAATACACACCAGGACTCTCCACCCTGCTAGAAAAGGTGTGCTGCCCGTATTTGTGGTGCTTACAGGAACTTCCCAAAGAAGCTCTTAGCATGCAGCTCAGCATGCCCGACAGAGTATCAGACACATAGATCAGGCATATGTGGGACATGCCCAACCTGCAAGCTACTTCTTATTTTTTATGTGTGTTTTGCCTGAAAGACATTGTCCAAAAAAATGGAGACAAAAAAAAAAAGTTGGCTGGACTGGCTACATTAAAGCTAAATGGACTTCCAGACCAAACCTGCACTTGGTCCTGACATGGATAACTGCTGCAAGGGCAGGCCAGCAGGGTTTGGTGGCACCCTGCTAAGGCTGGCACTTGAGTTCAAAAACATCTGATGTCCTTTGATCTGAACTGAATTACCCTTACTGAGAGCTGTAAGGAGCAAAAAAGGAGGATGCTTTCCCAGAACGCTTCTCTATGAACCCCCTCATAGGGCTCACATGGGGACCAGCCCAAGGACAGCATCCCATTGGTGGGACATGGATGGATGCTCCGGTTCTGCTCCCTGCCAGCTCCCCCGGGAAAGCAGTTGAGCCCCCACGGCTCAGTCACTGCTGCTCGCTGCCCCCCAATGTACTGCCCTCTCCGTGTGCCTTGAGACAGCCAAGGTGGGAGCAATTTAATGTATGAAATGGGTAGTTTCACATAGCTTCTGGGAGCAGTTGCTTTAGGAACAGAAGAGTATTTTAATGACAGATTACAGATTGAATTTTAATGGCAAGCAAATGGTCTGCTTTGTCAATGCATCAGCAATCTCACAAATAGGCTCTTGACCCCATAAATAAATGCCAGTTGATCCTCTGCTTCAAACCAACTAATGTCCAAGGAGCAACTCTGCATTTTATGCCCCCTCAACGTAGATATGCCCATGCTGGCACACCATCTCCGTGGTGCGTCTGGGCGGATGTCACACTTCTCTGATGGACAGGGTATTCTCGGATCAGCCCATGTATCGCTTAAGCTCTCATCAAGTGACAAAAGCAATAAGAGCAATTAAACAAAGAGGTCTAATGGGACTTTTCATCTTCTCTCTTCTAAATGATGATGGATGTTAGCAAAGGATATGTAGAAGAGAATATTTGAGCAAGCTCCCTATGCTGTGTCTATTATTATGAACAATTTTGAGTTCATGGAAAGTTTATCTGATACAAATAAAGCACAGTATTTAGTGGGGCCAACCAACAAGACCAAAAATGTCTCCAACTTTTCACTAGTTGCAGTGAGAATGTTTCACATTCTCATTTTTCCGTGTCCAATTGATTTCCTTTCCTCTGGTATCTGTCTCCAGTGTTTACAACCCAGGGAAAAACAATATTAGGAAACAGTTTCATTACCTGTATCCAGTGCAACAGCAAGACTGGATTTTCAGAAGTACTTCTTGGCTCTTGGGGGAGGTTTACTGAAATAATTTGTGTAGGATTTTAAAATTGAACCTTTAACTTTCTATGTAGAAAGTGATTTACCTCCTCCTTGCCAAAAGGAATTTGTTTCCACAAATTTGTTAAAGCTTACAAAACATCTTTTTATTTTAAGTCAGCGGTTTGTAGCATGCGAAGTGGTATCATCCCTCTGGATCAAAGGCCTGAGTAGACATTTTGGTGATATCCCAGTTGCTGTCATCTCATTCTAGTGACCTTGTGAAAATCAAATGCAAAACTTAGTTTCCCCTAAGAAAAATCCCAGCTGGTGATTCTCTGATGGCTGAGTAACAACTGAGGAAGACCATGTTAAGGAGGGCATTGAAGATACTGTTGTGGCAGAAAGACTGAACTAAGCTGGAATAAAGCCAATGTTCAGGTACAAAATTAATGGCAAAGCTGATTAGTTACAGAGGAAATCTGTTCAGGATCTTACAACCAATGAAAATAAATTCAGAATGTGAAATGTAGAGAGTCTATTTCCAAATTGGCCTGAAAATATTACCTTCAAAATGATTAAATGTGCCATAGTCCCACACACAGATGGAAACCTCAATGGCAGAAATAGCTCAAGTTCAAAGAAAAGCAAAGATGAGAACCAAAACCATGGACTTAGCAGAAGAAGATGATGTGAAGTGTTCAACAGAACTGCAATACACCCCAGAAAGCTCATTACATGAGTAATTAGCCCACTTAAAGTCAATCAGATTGAAGAAACCCAAATTGCTAGGGCTGGGTTTGGGGGTAGGGTAGATTAAATGAATTTGTGAGGCTGCATATCACCTTAACAGCTGCATTTGTTCAGCAGAAGACTGAGAGGCTTGCTGAGGAGAGCTAAGATGTGTATAACTTAGCCGTGTTGGTGTCAGATCAAAACAAAACGCAGCTTGGTTTTTATTTCCCCTGATCTTACACGCAGAAGATCTTCACTTCAGTGATTCATCAAAAACCCTCTAGACAGCTACAAAATATGAAACTTTAAACAATATTTGCTGTCGCTGCTGCCATTAGCATAGAAAATTCAAAGTGAAGGTTAGTCACTCGTTCAGATGTGGCCAAGAGCCTGCCTGGTACCTGATGCAGTGCAGGGACCACCACACGCTGAGGTTCCCTGAAACAAGGTGTTTCCACTGGGACCTCTTTCAGTTTCAGAAAAGTCCAACAAAGGTCATCATGCAGAGGATTTGGGAGAGCAAGGGTGAGTTTATCCAAGCTTAGGTGCCTAAAATACATCTCACATCTGGGATTGTGGCCTGGGATACTGGAGTGGGATTCATCATGCATGAAAGGGCAATTTATTCTGAGTGAAAAAAAATGAGGTAATAATGCTAAAAAAAAGAAAAAAATCCTAGATGAAGTGAACATTTTGGAAATAGCAGATTTCACTCAGCAGTTGCAATCTCCTCTTTCATTCTTCTTCTTGGAACAGCTGTCATTCAACATGGAGCAAAGCCATCATCCTTATCTCCCAGGTGGCTGTTCGCACACTGCCCTGTCCTTCTTTCCACGTGGCCCCAAGCCATCAAAAAGTTTTCAACCAACTTCAGTAGTTTTCCATTGCTTCTTTTGTTGCTTATTTAGCTCCAAAGCCTTCCCTACCCCCTTGCAAGTTTTCATTCTGGGAAACAATTGCTTCTGGTATGACTCACTCAGCAAATAACTTATCTGATTTCTGCCACCCTGACTCAGCCATGCCACTGCAGTATGGCAACCACCAGCCTCAGGCAGGCAGTGATGGAGGGGCTCATGCCACCTTCCCTGCAGCTCTCGAGATGGCTCTGGGCCTGCAACATAAAGGGTGCTGCAGAGAGCCCAGGGACCTCATCCCTCTTGCATGTCACCGGAGTCTATTCCTCCTCAAGTACTCTCCCCTTGTGACATATTATGACAATTCTGTGCCGAATAGCAAGTGCACCAAGTTTAATAACCACTGAACAGCTCATAAAAATTTAAACAAAGTCATGAGCTGGCAGTGGGGCAGCTGTGGCTGGATTTAATACCTCAGCCCAAGAAAACTAATTTGTAATTATCTGACTAAAACACCCATATGGCTGGGTTTTCTACAGCAGCCGAACGTGCCGCTATTTCCGATGTCTGCTCAGAGTACCTCTGCGCCCTGGATATGGGCTGGCATCCCCATTTTATGAAAGCTGCTCCCAGCCCAGCCTGCTGATGCTGAGAAAACCTCCTTGAGCCAATTTAAATCACTGAGACTAATGGGAAGCCAGCACTGCCAGCGGAGAGCTTCAGGGAGAGGCTGCTCAGTGGCAATGGCATTTCTGTACTTTGCTGTGCTCAGGAGCAGGAAGCTGGGACACAGCTGGGGCAGCAGAGGCAACAGCCGCAGCAGGGACAGCCGGGGCTGCAGGGGGTGCATGGAGGCTGCCCCCAACTGATGGCCCTTCTGCAGCCCCCTGAGGCCAATGCATGTCTGGTTGCTCTTCTGCTCTCCAGATCCATGCCTTAAGGAAAGGGGACGTGCACCCAGGCAAGACTCCCACTGCCTTAAGGGAAACCAGCTCCTCTTAAAGCTGACACCCGGCCTCAGAGGTTTCAAGGCAGCAAAAAAATCTTCTGAATGCATTTCAGTAAATAATACTAGTTGGATAGAAGGATATATTTTAAAAACATCTTGGATGTTCATGCATGGTCATGCTGTAGGTGTGTGCATGGTGTGCTATAGTTACGTGCATTGTCTGCTGCAGGTGTGTGCATGCTCATCTTTCAGACTGTAATCCCCTGGTAATTCCTGGTGGCAAGAGGAGCCTGCTCTTGGGGAAAGGCTCTTCCCGAGCTCCAAGTTGTGTCAGAGCAGGGACAGCATGTGGGAGAGGTTCCCTCGAGGCATGGACCTGTAGAACATTGTTGGGTTTGCTGGCTCTGCAACTGTTTGTGTTAACTAGGCACTATGCCTAGAGGGTTGGAAAGGTACACACACACACATCTCAAAACATCTCTTATCTGACAAAATCTGACATGTGCTACTGATGTGATATAATAAGAGGAGGAAGGTGCTGAGGGCTGAAAGGGAAGGCAGGTTGGCCAGAGAAAATGTCATTTCCTTCTCCTCTTTGACCTTGAGCAAGTCACTTACTCTTTTGACCTCCTCAACTGTACTATGGGGATGATATTTATTTACCAGCATTACCTTTAGCACCAGAGGGAAGGTGAATGGAAGATGTCCTAAAAGCCCTCTTTGGATTCTAGCAGCTGGGAGGAAACGGTGGGCTTTAGCTCTCCAGTTCTTGCAGAGATTTAAGAAGGAAAAAAGCTGAGAGTCTGAAGAGGAACTCTGCTCAGCTTCCAGGGCTATAAGGAAACTTTTCCACAACCTACAAAGAGGTGAGCCTTGGAGGACTTCAACACCAAGTGCAGTGCTGTTTCTTTTATTTTTTATGGGAGATGCAATGATGTTACCTTTTCCAGATATCAGAGAGAGACGCATTATATGGGCAAATAGAGAAGGAGAACATTTTCTGCAAGACCCCTCTGTAATGATGCATCCTCTCAAGCTGTTTGGCAGTAATCCAGGTGTCTCACCTTCATTTACTTCACCACCTGGGCCAAGGGGCTGCGAGGGGCCGTGCCTGCAGTGAGGGATGCCGAAGCACAGAGCAGGGCTGTACAGGGCTTGCTCTGCTCCCAGGCCTCTCCTTTCCCATCAGGACAGCTCAGAGGGAAGGTGGTGTGGGTGGGACAGCAGAAGCAGCCCTGGGTTCCCCAAGCCCTGGTCCCGAACATGAACCTCCACTAGGAGAACCTCCATTAGGAAAATTAACCCAGGAAATTGCCATTCCTGTGCATTCCCCTCTTCTGTTTCTCGGTTGCTCATGAGAAACACTCCAAGGTCATACCTAAAATCTCAAAGGACATAGCTAAAAAATTGGGGTTTTGACAGAGTAATGGGCTGATCTTTAAGGTCTTAGTGATATTAAATGTGTTAACAGCAATATTTATAAAAGTCTTTAATCCCCCTTTATCTTGTGACATAAATCATAAGAACCTTTATGGTAGGTCCTACTTAATTTGTGTTTGGAAAGCACTGAAGAAATTTTAATAGGGACATGAATAATCATTTGCTAATCACTTATCTCTTGACAAATTCCTAGTGACAGAGCAAGAGTTATACATGGCTGTGCCCCATGAATAACCCTACTATAGAAGTCTTCTAAAGGATTATATTTCATTTTTCTCAACATATTGTGTAAGATTTCCATAGGGGAATAAAAACACATTCCTAGCCGTCCGTGATGCAAGGCAGTTCATTTGCAAATGTGCCACACAGAAGAGGATGTGGGATGACAAGGGGAAGAAGAAAGGAATTGCTTGAGGAGTCTGTTTTGCCTGCTTACATCTTCACAAGCCTCAGAAATAGTCTAGTAGCCTGGCCCAAAATTTAGTCTGGTTTGATGGCAAGATATCTAAAGGAATTTGGATGCTTAAATGGCATGGATTTCAGGGGAATTTGAGTAGCTAAGGGCACACAGAGAGAGCCATATGCCAAAGTGCACAGAGACTCCCTTGCACATCTGCATCCACATGTGGCAGCCCAGCCCCATGCAGGGTGTGCCCAGGGCCCGGCCAAGGGTCTGGCGATGCCCCCCTGAGCTCCCGGGCAGACGTGCCTCGTTGCTCCCAGGGCTGATGGGCTGCATAGCCCCACAAGCAACGTGCGACTGCCATGGGGAGCTGCACAGGGAACCATCACAGACCTGTCCACTTCTTCACATGCAAAAGTTCAAGCCACAAAAGGTTATTTGTCTCATCTACCAAACAAATTTCATATCAAATCATCCTTGCCTGAGGGGGGCAAGGAGGAATAACATTTATTCTTTTGGGTTTGATGTTGGGAGACCATTGATTCCCTTAGGGTAACTCGTGGCAGGAGTCCAGACCAAAAAGGAGAAATGTCCAGTTGTTGATTCAGTAGTTTTTGTGTCATTTTTTTCTATGTTAAACAGAATGTTTTCTTTGGAAGCTCTACTCTTTTTATACCAAATAATGGCTTAGCAGCACCGCATTCTTCCAAGGAAAGTGGTATTGACAGCTCTATTTTAAGCCTCAGACAACAGGCTGGTAGGAGCCCATGAGCAAGGTAAACCTCTGTGGGGAAGTCAAACCACTGAGATGTACATTGCACACCTCAAACATGTCAGCTGGGATCAGAGAAGCCCAAGATTTTAGAGGGATATTAAGTAGATAGTCAACAAAATCCTTTATGTTTCATGAAAAGTACTATTTTAGTCTAACTTTGCAAGTGTGATATTCTTTGCATGATGGTATGACAGGGCAGGAATGGAAGAAAAAAACCAAATTATTTTTAATTTCTAATTAATAAAGAAGAAAGGAGTGGGTAACTCTGAGAGTCCTGTATGCAGCTGGCAGAGTACACTTGGGGTCTTAGGACAAAAAGGAATTGCTGTCACCCATGGGAGAAGGACCCTTACAGACCATTTCTGGACAATTCCACGTGTTTTTACAAAGATTCTGTAAATGCTCAGTTTTATTTGTAAAGCTAGTTTATGCTTCTTGTACTCCAAGTTCCTTTAAATCTGCCTGCAGAACTGAATAATTGCTGTGCATAACGACTTTGACTGCTTCCACTGTGACGTGAGGGTGAGTATCAGGAGCACTATTAAACAAAATTGTTTCCAGAATTGCTAGTTTAAATTTGTGATAAAATACCAGAGCTGAAAAGATCATTTAGAAGAAAAGCACACACCTGGCTTTTTCCAAGTCTGGTAAAGAAATTAAATTTTAGGAAGGGCAGTGTTCCCAAGAAAAGAGTTCGGGCCTTGCCTACAGCTTAGGAAAGGAGGAAGAATGAAGGTGATACTTCTCCACTGCTACACTGGAGAATACACCACTGTGGTTGGGATATAAAAACTCTTTTAATGAACACTAAAAAGATGGTCTGTAAAACCTCATGGAGAGCAGGATGATGACAGTGGCAGTGCCGCTGCTTGGAGGCAGTGCTGGAGGTCGGTCGGAGATCCCTCGAACCCTGGGGTTTGCAATTGGCCTTGCTCTGTCCCGCTGGGATTTAATCTCCTATGGCCCCAACCGCTGCCCCATCTATCACTGCATCACTTGTCGACCAAACAACCTGCGGGGGCCATCAGCCATCCTGCCTCCCGGCATTTCTGCCTTTTCCTGCTGAAGTTGCAGTGAGAATTTCATCCCTGGGAATATTATGTCATCTGAGTCATTCCCCAAGTTACTGCAGGAATGGTCAGCCGTGCGCTGGCTCTCCCTGGCATGGCGGCAGGAGCTCTTGATCAAGTGCAGTACGCTGCACATCGTACACAGCGGCCAGGCACTTTGGGGCTATTTGCTGCCAAATGGCTCTGGTCTTGCAACTCAGTTTAAAATAGGTTAAAAATTCACATGTCCACAGACACTAAATGAGACAAATGATAGAGATTTGACATGCCTGCATGTTCCTGGCAGTGGCCTTTTGCTGTCAAATAGTGCTCATGGTGTCTCCTGTCATAAACATTTTCATGCTTGAGGTAAGTACATTTTGGTAATTTTTAATATAACCAAATTTTTATTTATCTTGCTCCTGGTGTCATCCTTTGCTAGCCAGCATGTCACAAATGAAGAGCTGGCACAAGCCAAGTATTATTCTTTAATGGGATATGTGTGCTGCCAGATGAAATTCTGCTGTTCGTATGGTCAGCATTGCTCTTACAACCGACCATGCTTGGACACCCCCGGAGCAGGGGAAAGAACAAGCAGAGATGGGGGCCGCTCTCATTTCTCCAGTGTTCAGTTTTGGTTTGATCTGATTTCTCTGATGTTCAATTTCAAGCCTTTTCCAACGAATATTTCATTTCAGTTTCTATTTCTGCAACATGACTTTCATTCCTCTCCTCCCATTTTTGCAGAAATCCTGCCCTCTTGTTTTTGTGTGGAAGTGGATATTTTGGACATTGGTACATTAACATTTACGGGCAGCACTCGGACATCCCAGGTCCCATCCATGCCTTGTCCAAGGATTAGCCCAGTGCAAACCCAGGCCCCCTCCCACTGCAGGGACCCCTCCTGCAGTTCGGCTCAAAGCCCAGAGCATCCAGTTGGTTTGGAAAAGCAACTCTGCTCATTTCCAACCTAACTCTGACTGATTTTGAGTTTCTCCTGTCACTGGTTAATAACATAACTCCAAAGGTGCCTTCTCTTGGAAAGTAGTAAGAAAAGCCTGTAAAGCTTAGAGAAAAGAGCATCTGTTTAAGTAACTACAGACAGATTTCTCCTAAAATTAAGTCTCGTAAGTGCATGTTGGAAGCTCATTAGAGCCATTCTGGGCCATGCCAACTCCCACTGCTGTCAAGGAAGGTCTTTTGGTTGACTTGAACAGGTACTGGAGAATAACATTGCCCCAGTTTGCATACTCAAATACAAGGATACAGCTATTTCCCAAGCAACAGAAAGGGCAAACCCGCTCTGAGCAATACAGCGAATGTGAGCAGGGTTTCCATTTTTCCATTTTTTGTTCTGGGGGAGGCAGGGTTATGGCCAGGCTGGTGAGGTGCTCAGAGAATTTGGTGATGGGGGAGCTCACAAAGTTTTCTTGAAAAAAAAGTCAGTTTTAAGCAACTCCTTTGGAGCTTTACATCTGCAGTTAGTAAGAAGCAACGTTGCTTGCTGCTGTGGCAGTCAAACCAATCACTTCCTCTCATTCTGGTTGTGAAAAAGTAGGGACAGAGAACTTGGGCTTGGGAACACCAAGTATTGCCAAGTCATTCTGCTGTCTCTAGATTGTCTTTAGGGTTGGTGGAGGTCCCTTCCAACCCAGGATTCTATGATTCTCTGATTCGATGATCTCTCTGTGCCTTGCACGCAGTATTTTTTAAAAGTGGGGATTACAGGGTAGTTCTAGGGGATAATTCAAACAAATACTGAAATGCACATCAAGAGAAGTTGATAATCAAAGTGAAACAAGTGCTGTCATACAAAGAGAGCGTCTAAATGCAGTATGATAAGGGCAGTTATCCCTGACCTATTTAAATGTTTCTGGCCTTGGGCAGCAAAGCTTCAGAAGAAATGAAATGCATAACAATACCCAAATGAGATTCACCTCTGTAATGCTAAATATGCTTCAGAGCTGGAATTATATTTATTTTATTTCTAGTATAATCACATTATCTCAAGTGTATGGTATATTGAAAAGAAAAAATTCCAACAACTTTATTATACATACCAGCAGTGCATGTTAGGATAAAACTCTGCATATATATAGATACGAATTATCTCATTACTGATATTTTTCTGAATTTTATCTTTTCTACCTTACTCTTGAGACACCCCAGCTCATGAATATATTGCATTTCCTGGATAACCGTGAAGATTAACATCCCAGTTCAGATGAAAAGAAAAAATAAATACAAGGATAATGTGAAATTCAGCCCAACAGTGCGGATGCTCTTAGTCTGAATGTCTGCAAGTGGGGCTTCTGCCTCTCCCAGCAGCCATGGCATCCTCAGAACTGGTGATCCAAGCAGCAGCACAGTGACCTTTCCATGCAAAGAGTTAGAAGGATATTTTCAAAAACCGCTCTCTAAATTTTAGATGCTAAACCGATGCCTAGGCATCTGAATGCTAAACAATAATATGGGATGCAAATAGCAATAAGCAGAGCAGATTTTCCCCAGCTGACTGATTACAGCCCCAAAAATCAGTGCCTGTAAATGCTGTATATTCATTGCTGCAGATATTTTAGCATGTGGCTACATTATTATCAGCGGTCTGTGGCTCCAGTCTAAATGTCAAACAGATCTGGGGCATTTTACGTCCTCCACAATGCAAAAGTCAAAGTCTTTAAACTGAATGTCCTTGAAATATATATATTCAATATAAATCAAAGGGTGAGTCTGTGTGCAAGTTACATTGTATTATTCCCCCCGTGTTTGGGACCTTGACACATCACACCTTACCCCACAGCTTCTGAGACGCAGTAACTGCTGGTGTACCCTTTGCTCAAGGAAAATGTGAGATAAAGAGGCATTATTGTAACCTCCGTGAAAGAGGTCTAACACTGACTCACCAAAATTGTATTTTAAATTGCACATTTTGGAAGTCTTGTTGTGTTCAGCTAAGTGCCCCAAAACAGAGCAGGCACTTACTCAGAACTGGATAAACCACAATATTGAACAATGGCTAAGATTTAGGGAAATCATCTCTCCACGGGCTGTACCATACTCTTCCCATTGAAGAAGAGCTCACAGTGGCAGAATGGCTTCAGCTCCCACCTTTGGGTTTCTGACCTGGCCGCCCACCTCTGAAGGGCACGGGTGAGTCTCTCCCTGCTTCCCTAAGGGAACACGTATTTCTTTATGCACAGGTGATGTTCAGATAGCTCACTTCTTCTCTCCTGGCTCAGGATGGGGCTTGAGAAACACAGAGAGAAAAGCTGTTTCTTTGTAGGCGTCCTACTGGCACGTGTAGGAGAAATCTCGTTTGAGTTTTCATATCTGATTTTTCAAATTTCAGATTAAAGGTAGAGCTGAGCATGAATTATGTGGTTTGATTACACATATATTCTCTGGAAATAGTAGGTCTCCACAAATGAAACTGTCCATGGGAATAGATTAGTTTTGCTGGGTTCCTTAGCTCAAAATAGAGGAAAAAGTCTCTGACCCTGTCCAGATGCTTTGGCGCAGATGTTTATCATGCAGTACAAAATCCTGCTCTTCATCTTCCAAGCAATATTAATGTAAAGCTGGTTATAGAAATAAACATTTTAATAATGGTTGATACAGAGATGGAGCACTTTCAATAATCTAAATTAATAACCAAATTAGTTTGCCCGGTTTCTCCCATAATTGCATCCAGGTTTTGCCATTTAGTCCCAAGGTTTGCAATTTTATATATATATATATATACACTTTTTAATATAAATTTATATAAATATACATGTTTATATCTGTGTGTGTGTGCATGCATGTGTGTGTAAATATACATATATATATATTAAAAAAAATTTTTACAAAGTGCTCTTTGAGCAGATGCAGTCTCCTGAAGAAACAGCTGGATGCAAATCTGGATACTGACACCATGCCCGCATCTCACAGGGTGTAACGAGATGGTGACGGTCACCCCATTGGGATGCTCCCGTTCAGGAGTAGAAGGGATGTGGGCTCCAGGCATACACAGCTCCCAGACATCTAACTCTGAGCCCATGGTCACTGGGGTATACACAGGCAATAAAATGGTACTGAAACAATGCATTTTTGTTAAATAAAAATGCTAGCACTTAATGAGCCTCATCTTTTTCTGTGAGATAGGAGTGGAGGAACACAAGCAGTGTGTTTATCATACTGAAGGCATTGCAGGCTTTGATGGGAATGGAAATGAGAGGAAGAGAGGAAAAGGATGGAGGTAGGGGAACAATATGCAGAATAGGGAACAGCTTGCCAGCTTCCTCTGAGGGTAACAGGGGAAGAGAGAGATTTTCATTAATGGATAACTGGCATTCCTCTACTTTTCAATTTTAACAAACCTTCTAATGATAATTACAGACTTTCTGTATTTATAGAGACCCAGTGCGAGTGTAGACAATAGCGTCATCTACCAAGTCCTTTCTTCTGCCGCTATACAAATTCAGCCATTATCTTTCATGCCCTTCATTAAAATATGAAAGGAGATAAGCAATATATAGCTATGTCATTTCCCAGTAGTAGGAGGGGAGGATCAGAATTAACTCTGGCTAAGGAGAGCCAAAAGAAAATCTGAAGAGTTAGAAAGGTAGGCAGAGCTGTGCTTGCACAAATTCCTGCTGTCATCACTGGCTAATGCTTACGGGAATGATCAAAGGTGGGAAAAAAATGAGAGAGGACTATAAAACAACAAGGTTAATGCTCCAGAGAAGGATTCACACAGCCCACGGAGATCTCATCTGCACTGGCCATGCCCAGCCAGTCAGAATTCCCATAGAATCCTATTTCTTGGTCTTCTTCAACAAACACCTGGGTGAGATAAAAAGCTGGACATTTTAAGCCTCCTATGCCCAGCAGAATTAGTCAAGTGCCTCCTGTTTGGATTTATGGAGTAAGTAGGGGCATAAATTATAGATTTCAGCCCCAAGGACCGTGGCCAATGCCCACCATAGCAGATGCCTGAGCCAAATCACACTTTGAAAAAGTGCACATTTCTGGTTGTATCTACATTTTTTTAGACTTTCATTAAAAGAGATTTAAACCCCACTTAACCCCCCATTCTTATCTAATTGCCTTCAGTGACTTGATATTGGTGAGATTAAAAAAAAAAGCTTAAGAAAATTGATTTTAAGGAATTTCTCCCAACAACAGGCATTCTCATGTGCTTTCAGATGCCACAGAGTCACAAAGTCAGTAGGATTCATAGAGCAAAGAGTCTTATCCCTGAAATGTCTGTCAGTCTTGTATCTCTACAAGCATACCAGAAAATTTTCTTTGGATCCTAGACATACTCTCCAAAGCTCAGGCTCCTGGAGCAGTCATCATTAAAAGGCACTTTAATCTTGGCTGTAATTTTTATACTGCAAAAAGCATTTGGATGATCAATTTGCATTAAAATAAGTCATCCAAAATATGGCACCTGCAGCCTCAGAGCTGTATTGGAAAATCACTGCAGCCCATGGCACTGTGAGGAACACGTTTGGGGAGGTTGTTCCTATCCTGGGCTATCCTAAGGGCCCTCTGGCATTTTTCTTGTGCTTTTATTTTTTTACTGGCCTGTTATAAAACCACAACCATCTCTTTGCTCCAGCCAGCCAGCGCACGTCTCCAAATCTTCCCCTTTCTGTTTACCTAAAGCAGCCTCTCCCCTTTCCAAAGCCCAAATCATGGTTCTGGGTAGAGGGAACCCCAAAAATATCACCACAGCATTTGAAACATCAAAATTTTCCTTGCTTTGTAAAATCTGTGAAAATAAAGGGAAATAGCTTACCACCAACTTTCTACATGCTTATAGACTATCTATAGTATTTTTCAGTAGCAGGGAAGGCTCAGAGGCATTTTCTCTCTCTGGGAAGTAGTAACATGAATAAATTCATACAGATGATGTCCTATAGCATTGAAACTGCTTTTCTAGCTCTGAAGTGTAAATATTTTCATGTTCCCTGAGTGATCCAAGCCATGTATGGCTGTTTATTCTGGAGTGCTGACTATTTATTGCTGATACCTTTGGAAGAAGATGCAGCGAGTGATGAGAATAACCCCTTTGCTGGGGGAAGGAATGGGAGCCAGGGGGCAAGCTGCCCTGTTTTGCTGAAAAGCCTCTACATTCTGACAGCGACAAATCCACTGCAGCAGAGATGAGGCAGAGTCTCGCATCCTCCAAAAGGTGCTGTAGAGGTTGCTTTGCAGTCAGTCATCGTGTGCCACACTCTGGTGACGTTGTTCGTCACCTGCCCTTCAACAAGGTTATCTAATGATAGTGCTTTTATTGATATTCCTAATGGTCACAGAAGAGGACGTTTGGTGGCAATTCTTCAAGAATCTGTTAAAAATAGAAACGGTGCTACAAGGCTAGGCAGGAAGGCTGTAAGGGATCTTACAGAGAATTGCTAATCCACGTCTGCAGTTTCATTTCTCAGCCTTTGGTGACCAACGTGTTGTTCCCTTCTCTCAACTTTATAAACACCATCACAGTGAAAAATTTGATGTTCAAGTTAAGGAAGTTATGGGACAAGAGGGAACCTAGACTGCAGAAATGATTGTGTATTTTCTGCTTTCTGCAAATCATAAGCACTTCTAGAATTATTTTTCTGTGTAATTTTGCCTTTCTCAAAATCTATGAGTGCTTCCAAGCTAGCTGGCATTTCCATTTTTATTTAGCGTTTGTCCACTTTGTCATTCTTCAGTTTGCATTTTAATAACGTTGCCAGAGGAGGCTATTTAAAATGAAAAGTAACTCATGTTCTTTCTTCGCTGAGATAAAAGCATTAAAGGAACCCGAGCACAGAAAGTGTATGTGTTATTAGCGGGTGACATTTCTGAGCAGTGAATAACGATTGTTGTGGCTGTGGCTTTTTTGGAGGAAAGCCGTAGTTGCCAGTTCACTGCTGCCATAGTCCAAAATTTTGTGACCCCCATGGACCACTCAGCAATGTGTATTGCTGTTTGCTGTCTTGTCCATAGGGCGAAGAGGTGCCTTCATTTGATCCTTGGCTTCCTCCACCCCTGCACCGGCACCTGTGGCAGATACGGAGCAGAGCACTGCAGGGAAGGTGGACACCAGATGCAAAGGCAGATATGCCTGTTTGAATGCCCGATTAGTGTTACAACTGTTGCTTGATGACTTTGTTTCATATAAATTTAAAAATGTGAAAAACTGTGTTTCATGTAGGGCTTTTGTGTATGGTGATGTGCTGCGGTGCCCCGGCCTGAGAGCAGAGGTCTGGATAACAGGGAATTGCCCAATGTGGAGTGAATATGAATGCTCACATTGCTCAAAAAGAGCAGAATGTTTTTCCAGGGCATGAGTGTGTCACCGTGAAACACTTCTCCTGAGGCTGCCAAGGGCAAGGCAGAGGCAACAGCAGTTATTTCCCTCCCCGTATTGCTGGTCTGAGTCTGAAAAACCTCAAGCAGGAGAACTCAACCCCTTCTTTCTGCTTCCTCCACGCTGGCCACAAGAGCCCTGGGGCAGCAGGCTGGATGCCACAGCTCTGGGCAGACCCTGCCAGCTCCCCAGCAGCACTGTGTGTCTCCACCGGTGGGGCTGGGAGGCTCAGCCCCAGGAGCCCCGCAGACCATCACCTGCTCAGCTGCCTCAGCCCTGCCAAAAATATCATTTTGACTCAGAAAAGCAGCAACGAGCAACATTTCCTCTAGTAATGAGACCCACTGCAGGATGAAAAACATCCTTCATCCTCCCTATCCCCTGCATCATTATTTTTTAATTGCTAAATGATTTCATTTTTTTTTTATATATTTTTCTTCCTTTGCTCCTTTGTGCCTGGCACTGGGCTGTACGTTACACAACCACCGCCAGCCGTCTGCCTCAGGGAGGCTCACCGTAACCCAGATGTGTCAGATGAAAGGAGAAGTTGGGCTTATGACAGTCGGAAATGCTTTTGCCTACTTCTTAAAAAAACCCCAACTTTCCCAGCTTCATCCTAATAGTAGAGCTCAGAGTAATCCCTGCACAGTGCCCTGAGCTGCTGAATGAAAAGGATTCTTGTTGCTGTTTTATGTTGCTTTTCAAACCAGGTTTGCGTAATTAAGAAGAAAGTTGAAAACTACGGCACTTGGAAGACTGAAGCATCATGTTCGCTCTCCCCCTCCAGACACCAGGACTTGATCAGTTAAATTGATCAAAGTCATCGATCTAAAGTGATTTCGGTCGGGCTCTACCCACAAAGTCCCTACTAAAACGCTCGCGGTGCTCAATCCATCTTTTCTCATACAAGAGAGCTCTGTTTATGCCACTGCGTATGGAAACCCATACCTCTGTCCAAAGCAAACTAGAATTAATACCAAGAAAATACCAGTAGTTCTGACACGTATACCCCGAGGCATTTGGCAACTCAGGCATTAGATATATGGTAGAATGAATGATCCAGGAAGAAATAATCATTGAAGTGCAATGCATGAGCAGAAGAAACGTTAGAATAAATGGCCACATGAGCCAATAAAATTAAAAGTCAGACCCAAACTTATTTGAAATCAATGAGTCTTCTCACTGTTTCACTGAACAGGCTTTGAATCAGACCATAAATGAACCTCTGTGACAATCTTGATGGATATCAGAAATAAGTCTGCTAATGAGAATATGAGAAGAAAAATAAATCTACCTTGAAAACATCTTCCCATGATTAACTCCCCCATGCCCCTGTGTAATGCAAACGAGTATTTTTGCTGTTTAGTAAGTTTTGGCATAGTTAAAGGTACAAATGACTTTTAAGGAAATTCTGTTATCACCAGCTCTAGCTCTGCATCTCACTGTAGGGGTTTTTTTTAATCCTAAATAATGACTTCTGATCCTGTTAGCCTATGAGTGTAACAGATAGTCCATGCCCTTAGGGCAGACCTCCTAAAATAAAACCCAAATGAGGTAAAGTAAATAAAACCCCAATAAGGTCTGTCTCTATTATGTGGAGGGAAATCCATGCACGCCCCACTGAACCAGCAAATTTAAATGACCGTGAAGTGAACAACAATTCGGGTCATATTCAGATGGTGACATTCACAGTGCAGAAAAGGATGACTGGCAATTATTTCTTTTGCATAATTGGACTAGTAGCAAATATATTATTTCAGCTTCTTGTTTTCTGATGTCATAATCAGTGGTGTCGCTGTGAATTTGCATGCACAGAAACACTTTCAGCTAGATTCAGTTTCTTGAAAAATTCCTTGAGCTTCTCAAGCTGCCAGTAAGCAGGAGATCTTTAGATGTGGCCTCCAATTTATTCCCTTGCATAAAATGTCAGTCTTATTGCTCCTGCCATTTCCTAAGGATCAAGGCAAGGGGGCTGGGGTTGACAGGGAGAGAGGAAAGCTCGGAAGCCACCAGGCACAAAGGTGAAGCATAGATTATGCCTGTGGTCTGACAACTTGCTAGCATCCATCTTTCAGTCCTTTCTGAAATTCTTCGCTTCACTTTGCTCTCAAGGCCAGGGGACACAGCACATGACAAAAATGGGTAATAACTCAATTTCCACCAGGGTATGTGATTCCAGGGGAAACCCTACAGGCCTGTGATTTTAAAAAATACTTTGGACAGATGAGATAACCCTCCTTCAAGCTTTTCAGCCCCTGGCTTCGTGCTTGGCTACTCCAACAAGAGAAAGGAAAAAAAAAACCAGTGTATGAAATGAGCCTCTCAATGACATATTCCTAGAAGAGGATTTCAAGAAGAATTTTTGAGTAAATTCGCTGGAATCTTCTTCAAATTCTGTCGTACTGGCGCAGACTATGACATGTCATGGCTGACCTGACTCACAGGTACTCAAGACTCCCCAGAGCTTTGACATTACTTTCAGGATGAGGATGATAAAAAACAAAGTAGGATGAGTCCCACACCCTCCCCGCAGCCCTGGCTCACGCACTTGTCTCCCTCAGCCAGGATGGAGAGGCTCTACGCAAAGAGTATGGCTATTTACATGGAACTTCAGCTAGAGGCTTTGACCCTCCTGGGCTAGGGTCTTCCAGTGGGACACGGTGGTGGGCGATCAGCGTGAGGCTCTGACACACAGTCAGACAGCACATCAGCCGTCCCTACACACAGGCTTCATCTGAGGCAATTTACCTCCCGTTTTTGGAGGGCTGAGGGGGTCTGTGTCAACACCAATGGGGACCCAGGCAATCTGCCATACCTGAGTGCCTCTGGCAGTGGGAGGCTGGTGCTGGCCATCCCAGCAAGACCGAAGCCAGGGGAGATAACTCATGGGGATGGCAGGATGCCCGTCAGCACCGGCACTGCAAGGGGCTCTCCAACGACTGCACCACATCTAGGACTTGGTCCAGGAACTCCAGGAACTAGAAAATCAGCCAGATGTGTTTGTGAAACATTATCTGACACTCCCTGGCAATAATTCAGTGATGTCCCCTTCACTCTGCACCATCAGTTCTGAAGGACTCTCTTTTTACTCCTTGAAAAGCTAGAAAACCACATTTCATCATGTCACTGGGGAGTTCAAGGAAAGCTGGTGTATTAATTAGACTTCCCTGCAGTTTAATCAATCATTGCTCCAGGCTTGGGATGGAAATATAGCAATTAATCTTTTTTCCTTGTTTTTTTTTTCATCAAAGAATAACCATTTGAGTATCCCTTGTTAGCAGGAGAATAATCTTGCACTCAATTACCACAATTATTGCCATTATTTATGGCTTTACAATGTACCCGGCAAGTGACTGCACAGTCTGTACAACAAAACAAGCAGTATGATTAGGCCAGCTAAGGAAGGGCTGGGATTAAATATCAACTTTAATTCTAGCCTTATAACCAAAGCTGCGTGAGTGATGAGACAAGATAGTGCCATTTGACTTTAAAACTGAGAAAATTCATGGCTTACTGCAGTCTCATTGACTCTGCTTATTGGTTTTTTTAATCAGAGTAGTGTTAAACAAAAACCTTTGTCCAGTAAAAAATGAGTGAAGAGACCAATCCATGCAGTGAGATAGTGGCTAACACATATACTTAATTACCATTCCTGCAACTTCAGCCCTGTGGGAAGCCCTTTATGTCCATATGGATTTCATGGGGGGTTTTTTACATTCTCCAGTCCCATTTTCTCTGGGGAGCTGCTGTTAGGCAATCTTCCCCACATCAGCCATAAGGACCGCTGGGTCTGAAGTGCTCTGGGAAGAGCTCAGGACTATGGCAAAGTTTTACACCTCTCCTCACCTTCGAGAGTGGCTCGGCTGGCCCCATGCCAGCTCTGCTGTACGTTGGCCCATGACAGATCTGCAGCCACATGCGAAGTTCAGCAGCCAGTTTATTCGGGCCGCCATGCTAATACGTTGGCTTGACACTACCACAATATGCTTGAAATTACTTCTATGGAAAAAGCAGAGTGACTGATAATTCCAAAGAGGAATTATTTTAGGTTTGGCACCTTCAGTCCATGCAATTTCCAGCTGCTCAGCAGATTAATATTTTGCATTTTAACCTTTACATCCATCTTCAGATACCATTGTACCCAAAAGAAAATGCTTTGAAAGAAATTGCAGACCTAAGCTGCGTGAAAGACTTTAAATAATGCAAAACTCTTAAAGAACAAAGATTTCATTATGTGGGTTTAAAACCGTTCATTTATTTGTAACCAGGACCTTAAAGAAAAATCTGTCCAAGTACACCCAAATATATCACTGCCTGAGTAGCCTTAACAGGGGAGGGATTTTGTTTCCCTTCCAATATTGCATCAAGAAAGCAATCTCGCACAACCAATGAAGCATTTTTGCAACAAGATTCCTAAGTACTCTCAACAGATTGAAATTAGAAAAAGAAAACTGCTGATGAAAAATGAGAAATATAAGAATTGTAATGCATAATTCGTATTTGCTTTTACTTCTTGAGGCATTGTTTATGTCTGGGATAAACAGCATATTTCAGCTATTTATTTACAACGTAAACATTTACAAACTGGAAGCCTGTGAATCAGGCTGTTGTTATTGCTTTGTCTTTAACATCTGATTACTTCAAGTGATGTTTTGTTCTAGGTATGAAGCAAAGCTGAGGTCTGTATCCTACCAGTCTGCCTGTTAATCTGCCTGATCCCAGCCTTCACTCTAGTACCCACTGCTTTAATAGGAAAAAGTCCAACTCACCCGACAGCTCTGGAAGCTGTGACAAAATTGCTGAAATGTGAATATTTCCCTGGGTGGCCCCGTGCCCATGTCCCCATACAGTTTAGTGAGTTTGGGGCCACATTGAGAGATGTGCAGTGATTTGTTTAAAACACATTTATTCATTTTAATACAATTTTGTGTTAAACACACAAAAAAGTGGGTGAGAACCTGCTTACTGCCACGAATTTCTGAAAGCATCTGGTATGGTAAAATGTCAGAACTTGGATACAGGTAACAGATGCTGAGTTGAGAATGGTTAAGAAATGTGGTGAGCCTGCCACAGTGCGCAGGGTCTGGGGCAGGCCCAAGGCTGGGGTAGCTCACGCACCAGCTGCGGTGGCCCTCAGCTCTCCGGGGACCACAGCTCCAAAAGCTCCCAGCTCTACAGGCAGCACAGATTGGGCTCCAATAGGTTATAATTTATTTGTAATTTTGTTACCTCCAGAAGCCATTAGTTGTGCATTGGGTTACCCGATATCTTTGCAATGCTGTCATTTATTAGGTACTTCTCCGGATTAATATTTATTTTTATGGCTGTCTTTATTATCATTCTAACGGTTATTGATATTGTTGTGCTTATTTTGTGTACCATGAACTTCAGTATATTAGCATCTGGGGTAGGACTAGGCAAGGTCTAGCATGAAACAACCGTGAGCTGCAGGTTTTGAAATGCTGCCTGCCCTGTGCTTTGCCTTTGAGGGTCTCGATGCGGGGATGAAAAAGTCTTGCCCTAAGGTCAGCTCACAGCAGCCAGGACGTGGCCATCAGGAGGCACCGGGAGGGATTTCCCTCTGCTGCAATCTCTGCCCAAGGTTCAGAGGGAAAAGTATCCCATTTTGCATGGGTGCTGAGCGTGGGTGGCTAATGGGCATCCTCAGACTGTCCCTGGGATCAGGCTCCTTTGAAAGAGTTCGCCAGTATTTAGCCAGTTCAGCAGCGAAAATGCAGCATGGAAATGCCCATTCCTGGTCCTATTCAGAGTAACCCTATTCCCTCTTGCCCATGGCCATCTGAACTGCAACACATCGCACCCAGATTGCTGATCAATTAGCTCTCCATAATTGATTCTTGGCTCTTCTCTATAGTGCTGTTTCAGCCAAACCTGCTGCAGAGCCCAAGATGCCGAACTAAATGAAGTCTGGCTGCTGCTGTGGTGGCATGGAGCAGCTCGGCCGCCACAGCTGGAACAGACCCCGCTGAATGGGACTTCTACCTTTTTTTACTTTTACTTACTCAGCAAATTGAATGGTTATCAGCCTCGACTCAGCCCTGCGCTCCTCCTCGCCAGCAGCCATGGCTCAGCCCAATTTCTGAGCATCCCTGGCTGCTGGGGACTCCCAGCCCAAGTCTTATAAAACTTTAGAAATATCTGTATTCATATTTGTCCTGCAGGAAAAGTTGACGTGGGAGATACTTTGATAAATGCTGAGTCCTTATTACAACCCATCAACACCAAGGAAAGTCCTGCTTGCAAAAGGAAAGGATGAAATCACTTCCTGGCCTTAAATTACAAAAAATGTGTTTGATGATAACTTTTAACTACAATGATTTTTCCAGTTTTCACTGTCATAAATGATCTTGACAGAGTCTCTCAAACTTACTGAAAGCTAGGTCAAGCAAAACTTATTAGACCAGCAAATTAAATTTCCTTCTGAGGAGACTGACAGAACTGAGCTCTGCCATTTGTCCTCCCCTTCTTCCTTACCAGGTGGCCAGAGTCTGGCTTTGTGCTCTTTCCTGGCTTCTTTGGATGACCCGGGGAAGCAGACACTGGATGCTTTGGTGGGTTTTCCTTTTTACTTTTTTCCACAATGCTGCATAAAAAAAAAAAAAAGCTTGGAAAATCTTCAGATCAGAACATGAGGTGGGAGTCCTCAACTTTCTAGCACAGTCATGGTTCAGGCAGAATGTTCTGTTTTCCTTGGGTTTATGACTAAAGCAAGCAAAACCTCTGATATTCAGATACTGGCCTATCTCATTCCCAGTGTGAACAACATTTCCAGAGAGTTTATGGATTTCCATGAGCCATGAGTTTCATGCTCTCCTATGCATTTTTCAAAAGCTGTAATTTAAAAGTTTTGAAGAACAAATGCCCAGCACTGAGTAATTATGAGACCAAGTGACCTGGGTCTCCCAGCTTGCACCCTCAACCCCAGCTGCATGCCCCAAGGGTGCCACTGGAGATTACTCTTAGATGACACAGGTCTTCACAACATGGTATTTCTTGCATGGTTTTCTGGCAGTGAGGTAAGGACAGGGCTGATAAGCATGGCTGGGCTCTGGCAGCATCCTTGCCCCTTGGGAAGACGCCTTATCCAACTTCTGCTCCTGGACCGTTGCCTTCGGCCCCTTGCAGACTCAGGCACATGCTAGCGAGGCTGGTTATCCATGGCTTATGCTCAGACATGTGTGTGCCATTTGTGCTTTATTTGTATCTCCTTCATGATCAATACATGGAAGAATAAATAGATCTGTCAGTTAATTTCTGAGTGGAAAACATTTTGTTCCAGCACCTTTCCTTCCTTGAGGCGGTTGGAATAGTGAAGGTATATTATTTTTATGCAGTGCTTGAGGTTACAAGACAAATTAAAATAACAGCGCGTTCCAAATGAGATTGCAATGTATGTATTGGGTTTCTTTCATTTGATTTCTTTGACTGGGGTATTAAATTGAATTGACTAGTCACATACTTCACAGGGCAGTGAATTATTCACAGGAAAGGTTGAATTGCAGTTAATTTAGCCTCCTGCAAACCCCAGTTAAACTGTTGTTTTCCTGGACTGTGACTCAGGGTCTGGAGAGCTGCAGCTTTGGATCTTCTGGACTGGATGTTTGCAACGTTCAGCCCTTGGAGATCCAGGGCTCCTGCAGGAATGAGCTCCTGATGCAAAGCTGAGATGGGATATTCCCAAAGAGTGTACAACGAGGGGTTAGCATGCCTTGCAGAAGCATGCAGATACTGGATCTGGCTAGAGTTTGGCTGAATAACGCCTCCCAAATAATATCTTTTGTACCAACATGCTCTCAGTGCTTGCAGAAGTAATGAGAACTGGAGTTAAAAGTAGCAGATGCTCAGCTCTGCTGAAAATTAAAGACTTTATCCTCCGCCCAGACAGCCCAGTACAAAACAACTCCTTGCTGTAACGGAGACAGATTTCAGTCTTTTTTAGAGAAGGCCAAACCCCTCCTGCTCCACACTCAATACATCCCACTCCAGCTTTCCTCTGCACCGTCGGTGTTGCTAGACCCTCCGTTTCTGTTGTGTACATAAGAGAGCAAAAAATAAAGCAGTCGATTTTTGCAGCTCCAATTTTAGCAATATTTTCACAGTTACTATTGTGCCAGAACTCCACATGACACAAAGGAATCTAGTAGGTCAGCAGCTTGAAAATAAAGTCTAATTTTATATTTAGGCAAGTTATATAAGCATTTGCTAATTAAGAAAAGCGTTTGCCTGTCTTTCTCCCAGAAGCGAAAAACACACACAGTACTTGAAAGGTCCCTTAAAGTTAAAACCAGAATTGCTCAGAATTGCCCTTTCCATAAAAGATTTCTAAGAAATTTTCACAGGCCACATCAATATTTAAAAATAAAATCAAGTGTTATGTTTGAAAACATAGTGAGAAATGTGTTGGGTTTTAAGCAGCACAAGATGATAATGTTAGCACCTCTGCTAACAAAATCTCTGAAGCACTTGAAAGGACCCAATTAAATTAACAGGGGCTTTTTGTTTTCTGCTTTTCATGCTGTAAAAGTTATTTGGCTGTCCTTGGCTGGTGATTTCAATGGAGCTGAACCAGTAACCAATTTTCCAGCAAGGGAGAGGCAGTAAAAATTTTAAAAGGCCTCCAGTTTTCACTCTACAAGAATAAATAGTGGAATTGCTTTTGGAAAATCCTGTGATGCATCTTCAGTCAATGGGGAAAAATACTGCTGATGACAGCAACATATCTGCTCCTGGCTGGAGGGTGGAGCTCCAGACTTTACATTTCTCAGCATGGCAGGAATGGAAACGTGCTTGCTAGCCAGAAATCTGCTTTTCCTTGTGAGAGGCCAGCCCGGGCAGAGCGAGGGGGATGATCGCAGGGTGACGGAGCAGAGCAAGCAGGGGGACTGCAGTTTTGTATGCAGTGCTGGCACGGATGCCGTGGCAGACAGCAGTTTTCATTGCACTTAACAGTAAAGGTGGATTTATAGATTATAAAGAAGAGGCTGCTAGTTTATGAATGATTAATCAATTAATTTTACAGACTGTCACAGTTTAACACCTCAAAAACTTTTTTGAAATCAGAGTTAATAGTTACCTATATAGCATCCTATTGATGGGCTTTAATAACCATTGATACCACACGCTCCCTGGCTGTGCTTTCAGCTACAGGATTTGGCTCCGAGCTACAGGGTGAGTAACATGCCCAGTGAGCCAGCTTTCATCCAATATTAGTATCTTCTTTAACTGGAGATCTTCATTAGCTGTCTGCTCATCGCAAAATATTGGCAGAGGTTGATGAAAGTTTTCTTTTGCAATGGCCCTGCAGAAGCAGCATGGGTTGCCTTCCCAGTTCAGTATTTTTTGTTGCTTGCAGGCTTGGCTGAGCAAAACGTGGCTCTCCTCGTCCCTTTGTACCACCACTATTGTCAGGGTCTTCCAAACCCTTGCACCACTACTGACAAATCTGGCCACCTTCACATGTTTTACAGGCTTTTTCTTTCCGCGAGGTTTCTGGGTTCACTTAATTAATCACCTTTGTTCCAGTTCATTCTGCTTGATAATTAAGTCCATTTATTCTAACCAGCTTCCTTCAAACACGGATAATTCCTATGTGTGAAGGATACCTCTCAGCAGCAATGAAAAGAAGCTGCTGGGTGCTTTGGCCACATCGCCAGCAGTGACAAACATCAGTTTTGATTGCCTTGCAGGTACCCTTCAGGAGTCATGAACTAAGGCAAAACTGTTAAAACAGGGAACAAAATTCTTCTCACACCTTCGTTTCGACTAACTCAAATCTTTTGTCTAGGTGACTTCACTAGTGGTAACTGCCATTATTATTTTACCTTCGCTTTCTTCAGAGAGAAGAAACCTGCCTCTCCCAGAACATCCTGAATTTTCTCATCCCTCCAGTCTGCTTGGCCTTTTCTTCCCCCAAAGGTCCTCAGTCTGCACTGCCTTATGTCTGTGGAGCTGATGTCCCCTCCCAGAGCCCAGTGGTCGTGAACCTATCTGCCTACCTGAGGCTACTTCGGAAAATGAAATTTTCACAACAAACTGCTCACAATAACCGCTTGGTATCTAAAAGGATATTGCTGTTAACTCTCTCCTGTTGCTCTGTTGGCTGCTATCAGAGTCCAACAACAATTTTATGGGGATCCTACTTTAATGCAACTCTTTTCTGTGTTTTGCTGGCTGGAGAGAGCTCTGAGATGAGTGTGAGCTATAGCTAATCTTCCCCTAAGGTCTCCAGCCCTGCTGCGGCACTCCTCATTTGGATGCACCCAGCGTCCATCACTTAATTTCCTAACCAGATGAAGCACAATGGTTTCTGGCCCGCCTGGCTCCGGAGCTCTCTTTACAATAGCAGCCTGGGTATTAAAGAAAGACAAATACCTCTAAGATTCTTGTCAGTCTAATATATTCCTGCTAGAACTAATAAAACACACATAGTTTAATAGATGAAGACTTACTCATTCTCTGAAAAATATCTTGGTGGGAGTGATGATAAAACCATTCACATACTCCCGTTTTGTGCTTAGCGTTATTTGTGTAGCTATGATTCACCCCCGCCGCCGAACAGGGGACAGGGGAAAGCTGGTAAGGCTCCTGCAGGCAAAGACTTCAGCTGAATTTGTAGAAGGTTCTCTGTGTTTTATGGTTTTCTGGGAAGTATTTGTATTGCTGTCATTTTTACCAATGCCGAGTACACAGAGAACTTGAGTGACAACAGGCATCACATCAGGCCTGCGAAAGTGAACTTCAATCCCTGCTTCCCACAGATGACAAAAAGAATTTATGAAGACTTCTGATTTATAGTGAGCAACTCTGTCCTTGGAAAAGGGGAGAATTAATAATATTCAGAGAAATTACGCAGTTTTAAACCAGTGGGTGATATAAATCAATGGACAGGGCTGCATGTTCTGAAGACGCCCTGCCTCTTCTGCCTGCAGCGGTAAAGAGGGGGAGGCCTGAAGGCAGAAAGCAGGTCAGATAGCTTCAAGCCACAGGTAAGTCCAGTGGGGTTTGTGAATCAGAGCAGGCTTGTGCTTAAACCCTACAGGAATGCCACCAAGAGCTGGGATGTGGCGAGCGAGCCTGCATGCCTCGTCCCTTGCCATGGGCAGCCTGGCAGGGCAGGACTGAATTAAGACTGAAGATGTGACACCAGCCTGTGATGGGGAAAAGAAGCAGGCTAGGAAGTAACTCAAATATTTTCTTCTGCAAATGATCTTTTTTTTAAAAAAAATAATTTTTTTATTTCCTTCTTGACATTTTCCTTCTTTTTTCCCTCCCTTCCTTTTTCCTGTTTAAATGTTGTTCTTCATTGAATAGATATAAAATCCTGCTCGTCATAAAAAACTTAACGCCTCTTCATGCGATTTGTAACATTTTTTTAACCCTGATGATGAAGAGTTCATGTTCTATGCTTTGCAGTGCTTCCTAATGGCAAGCCAGCTTTATGAACGTGTGGGCCATAGAATAAAAATGAAATAACCCCCCTTTGCAATCAGGAAATTACACCCAATAAAAAGATCATTGTTTAGCAGGCATTAAGTAAATTACTCATCACAGTTTGTGGGTTTTCTGTAAAGAGGTTAGCTACCAGGATCCCCACGCGCACGGGGCACGACAGCATGCACAGGAGGCAGCATGCCACGGTGCCAGCCTAAGGCTGCAGCAGGGATGTGGTTTTGCTGGTGTTAATCAGGGAGCGGGAGGCCAGCCCCGCTGTGCTGAGCTCCGGGACGTGGTGGGGACACACCACGCTCCGTGCCGCTGTGCCGGGTGCGGCATTACAGCCATGGCATGGGACAGAGGAACGAGCGCTTTGCTCCCATCCAGCCGTGCACAGAGGCACTTCGGCTTTGCCAGGAGCCAGAGGGAAGCCGCTCTGCCCTCCCAGCTCCTAGGGCACTCTGCACCTCGCAGATGGTCCAGGCTCAAGCCTGATCCACCAGACCTCAGGAACACTGTCTTCTACTTATTGCCTGCAGGGAGGTGCGGAGTATGTTCAGATGCTGTGAGGACAAGTGTCCCCTGTAGGGCACTGGTCACCCGCTCAGTTGGAGCACAGGGGAAGAAGGGAGGGACAAAGAAGAGGACGTCTGCAGCCCCTTTACTGTTCCTGGTAAATTCTGGGGTCCATCATTGACATCCTCACTCCAGTGCAGCTCCTCCACCTTAGCAAGCATGGGAAAAACCTAAAGGGCTACATTCACTGGAGTTTGGAAAAAAAATTTGAAAAACAAAACAAAAAAGAAGGTTCATTTCCATAATCCAGTTTGTGATGGAAGAAGGCAGCAGCATTTCTAGCTGATTAGCACGGCCTTCCTCCACAGTCCTGAGGAGCAGAAAGCCCAAGTCTATCATACAAGAACTGTTTTAAACTTAAAGCCAAATTGTTTGATGTTTGTGTCTGGAAAGGCAGAGAGCCAAGTACTTTATTTCAATAGGGAAGCAAAGTTTACATTCAGGTATTTGAATGATAAAAATATTTTATTATATAATAAGGTTAAATTTTTTATTTATGAAACTCCTGCTTTATCATCTCATCTCTTCTTTTACCCCTTTCGTAGTTCAAGCTTTCATCTCACATTCCTCTGGGAAAGGTTTTTTTTAAAACCAGCAAAATCTCTTTAAAAAGCCTCCACTCTTTTGACTCTTACCTGTAACAGATATAAATAGAGGTATAATTAGACATTAAAAAGTCAACACATTAAGCTTCTTAATTAATTATGATTTGCCTATTGAGTTAGCATCCTTGTAAATTATTCTGCAGGAGATGTGATTGCCTTTTCCAGACATAATTGCATTGTTTATCCTATAGAGGCTTTCCATAGAGTTCTATAAAGCCGAAGGTGTTTGTTAATTGTAACAACAACCCATGCACAAAGCAGTCCTTTGCATTGTCCTTTCTTACTCACAGCTTCCCGATACGCAGGCAATTTACAAAATCCCACAAACTGCCCAATTGCACTTCAGGCATATTTTTTTCCTTTAAAAATCTAGCTATGAATATCTTAAAAACAGGCACGTAGACTTACATACCATATGCCACAACTAATACTCTTTGCATCTCACATTTTTAGGTGCAGCATCCGCCCTCCAATGTTTTCATAACTCAGGCCGTAGGTTAAATAAATTATACTACAGCTACCTGTAGCTATCTAAAAGCAGCAATACCAAATTTTAAGCTATTTCCCAAGGCCACAAGAAATAAACAGGCCTGATTAATCCTTCCAGAGAACAGGAATATTCCCTGTGAGCATAAACACACCATCCATCTATGAAGAATACTAATTAACAGGGCACATATTGCTACCACCTGATACTGCACAGAGTTTTGCAATGAGTAATTAACTTTAAATAGCTTTATAATCAAGTGCAAATTAGGAAGGGGTGGGACTGGGACATTGGAATCATTAAAAGATCAGGCAGCCTCTATTTCTAGTCTAGTTCCTAGAGATAGGTGTCCCAAGGGTCTTCTCTGATGGCTGACTATGCTATGCTTTCAGGAGGGTGGGCGAAGGAGCAGGGTGAGGAGGCAATGCTCACATAGGCATGGAGGAGCTGTCCCTTATGACTCCCCACTTGGTGTTCTCTATCTTCCTATGCTGGGCTGCAGAAGCTGCATGCCTACCATGGTTCATGTAGGAGGGGGCTCCTTTGCCAAGCAGCCAAGAGATTCATCCTCCCAGCTCTTGAGATTTGGCTTTGGTTTGCTCCTGAAGGCCAGCAGCTGTCAATAATGTCCTCTACCAGGGTCTAGGGCCATGCAGGGCCTGATGGCAGGGCTCCTGGTGCTGCTTGGTGGGAGGCTCTGCTCCAACCCAGTTGCTTTTTCCACATGGGAATCATGTACAGTTGGGTTGTATGTACTCCTCAAGAGGGTATTTATTGGCTTTAAGCCAGCTGTTTGGATGTCTTTGTTCGGTAGGTCTTCTGTGGGTCTTCCTTCCCTCTTGGGGAAGGAAGCTCCCACCTTGTCCTGGGTTTGGCTGGGATAGGGTTAATTTTCTCCCTAGTAGCTGGTATAGTGCTGTGTTTTGGATCTAGTATGAGAATAATGTTGATAACACAAGGATGGTTTAGTTGTTGCTAAGTAGTGTTTATATTTGTCAAGGACCTTCCAGCTTCCCATGCTCTGCCAGGTGCACAAGAAGCTGGGAGGGGGCACAGCCAGGACAGCTGACCCCAACTGGCCCAAGGGGTATTTCTATACCATATGATGTCATGGTCAGTATAGAAACTGGGGGGACTTGGCCATGGGGAGGGGCTGCTGCTTGGGAACTGGCTGGGTATTGGTCAGTGAGCAATTGCACTGTGCATCATTTGTTTTGTTTATTATTATTTTCCCTTTCTTTTTTGTCCTGTTAAACTGTCTTTATCTCAACCCACAAATTTCACTTTCACTTCCCCTCCTTATTCTCTCCCCCGTCCCACTGGGGGGGTGAGGGAAGGGCTGTGTGGTGTTCAGCTGCTGGCCAGGTTAAACCACACCACACCTGCACTTGCTCTGCTGAATCAGGTGGTGCAGGCAAATTCAGGTGATTGCTTTCCCATAAATTTGGCTCCACCTCAAAGGCAAGGCAAGCCTGTGTGTTCATATGGGGGAGTGGAAGGGCTATGGTAATGTCTTAGCATTTGAGGTGCTCTCTTTTTGTTTCTCTTTTGTTCTCATAAGAATATGTGGTTTGGTGATGAGAAGCTTTAGGAAATTTCTCACTGAAATTCTCTTTTTCACCTTTCCCC
Source organism: Gorsachius magnificus (assembly GCA_034008185.1). Classification (NCBI taxonomy): domain Eukaryota; kingdom Metazoa; phylum Chordata; class Aves; order Pelecaniformes; family Ardeidae; genus Gorsachius; species Gorsachius magnificus. The sequence continues at coordinate 8,714,408 of CM067090.1, forward strand.
TTCCCATTTCTAAGGTTTGGCAGGTCTGCTGAACCCTTTGCTTCTTCCAGCTGATCCCTTCTGCCCCTCCAGCACTTTCTTAGCAGGAAAATCTTCCCCCTCAAACCTCCTCCTCTTTTCTTGCAATGTTCAGAAACCACAGTTGTAGGCAGAAGGACTCGCTGTGCTGAGGTTCATGGGCACTTTCTGTGGTCTGAGTTATTTCTGAGCCTAATTATCTTATCAACTCTTCTTGACAAGATTTGTTAAGTGCCTGCTTAAAGAAAACAAACAGCAAAAGCTTTGAACCTTTAGAGAGATGTCAAATTGCGATTCAAGCCCAGGTAGCTCCCTCCCTGCAGTTTGGCAAACCCCCCCTGTGGATCAGCTCTTCCTCTGGCACCTGCCTTGTCTCAAATTGCTGTGCAAGATGTGCAAATGTTATTTTCCTTTCTGCTGTCAGCTCTTTTCTCCACATCATTTACTACTTCAAATAACACTTTGAAAAAGGAACTCTGATGTCTGCTTTCAGATGAAAAATTACAATCCCTGGGTAACCCACTCAAGCACATTGGCAGGAAAGCTGTAATTTCAGGATGGCATCTTTCCTTCTACAGTCATGAGCTTTATTGCAGTTGAATGGAACAACTGAGAAGTAATTTCTTAGTCACAAGTTTCAATAGATATGCAGGGAAATGCCCTGATAGTCCATTGAGGAGCTACATTAGATGTAATTTGTGCAAGTGTTCTCATAGCAGTGTATCTACCATCCTCCTAGTGTGAAAAGATACCTTCACAAGTGTATTTTTGCAGGAAATCTTGAAAGGTTATTTTATTTTGGTTTGGTTTTGTAAGATCTAATTGTTTCACTTTTTAACTTAAACTACTGTGTTCAGAAACAGGTTGTTTAGGCTGTGTGTATCTACCTACCTTTAGGTATGACTGTAGACAGCCCTGTGCAAAGGAGAGAATGCAATTCCTGCTGTGTTTCTGCAGCAGGGCATGCAGGGGAAACCAGAGAACGGGAAATGAAGCCTAAATGTGTAACGAGGCAAGAAAAGATGGAATGCTGTCATGAGCATGGGTGTGCACATGAGGGCTGTTGTGCAGCAAATCCAGCCAGCAGTGAGTGTTTCAATCAGCAGGTTTCAATCTGACCTTGAGGATTTCCCTAATTCTTCAGCTGGGCCTAAGTACTTTCAAATAAGTGGAAAGAAGCCTTTGGCAAAGATATGGTGCCTGAAGTGTATGCAGCTCTTTGGCTGTTTAAAAATAGAGATTGTCTCTTAAGAGGCCATGATCAGCCAGGTGATTTTATTGAGGAGGTGATTGTCATAGAGAGAAAACTCTGTGGCACCCAGGATGCAATGGAAGTGCTGGCAGCCCCTGAATGTGGGGCTGTTTATGCCCGAGTTATGATAAACACTCTGAAAAGCACTTCCAGTTATTTTAAATTACTTTATTCTCTGCATCCCCGAACTCTGATCACTTGCAAATTGAAGTGCTCTTAAAAACTTTAAGTACTCCATTAATTTTAAATTGCTCTAAACTGTACAAGCCCAGAAACCCAAAGCACTCTTGAAAATCTGAAGCGCTACAATTACTTTGAATCACTCCAAAAATGTGGGTTCAGAATCTATTTTATGTGTTTATTTTTTCACATTCATATTTTCCCTTGCAGTGCAGGAAACGGAGCAGAGACATAACATCTTCAGCACGCTAGGAAAAAAACATTCTGAGAACAAGTCTTCACCCAAATTGTTCAAATAAAAAAGGAGCAAGTCTGAAAAAATTCAACAATACACAAGGATTGCCAGAAAATGTGTGCCTTCACAAACTCCTATCTACCCCAAATCTTAGATGCAGGCAGGCATATGCTATGTTGTTTCCCTGTTACTGATGACTGTATTAAGTTCTTGAAGATGCTGGTGCTGCTTCCTCGTGCCTGCCAGCGGCACCCTGGGCACAGCAACCTTTCTGATTTCTGCCTGCACTGACAACAAGCTTCATCCCTGAAAAAATGGCACTGAGATTGTGATAAATATTTTAATAAATCCTATGTGAAAAGAAAGGCAGGGCTGATAAGGGCCTGAAATTATTAGCAGGATGTGTCCACAGAGCGTGAGTACAGGGGCAGAAAAACTAATGCTTCCCCCTCTTGGCTATTGCACACTCCTAATACCTGCTGGCACAGCCTCCTGCTGCAGCTGAGATGCTTGATCTCTGTTCCCATCTCAACCCTGAGGAGTGAGCCTGGTCAGCTTGAGCCCCTGGACAAGCTGCCTGTCCTGCAGACACCAGAGCAAGTTGTGGCCATGCAGGTGTCTGGAGGTGTGCACCCCACAGGGGATGTTCAGCAACTTTAGGGCTGATAGAGGCTTTCAAATGCCATAGGTTTTGACGCTATCAGGTCACTGCACTGTGTCTCTCCCATCCTGCCTGTGCATTCTGTGTCATCCCCCCAAAATACATCTCTGACTTCCAGCCTGGAGGTATTTGGTTATGGAGGAGAAAAGATTTCAAGGTTCCTAAAAGTTGTGCTACTTCTATAAAGGGAGGAGAAATACCTTGAAATAACTTTGTGCAAAGTTTCTATGGTTCCTGAACTTTCTATTCCTGAAATGGGGGTTTATAGGACCGCCGTGTTGTAGGAGCTGATTTAGTCTGCGCTTAAAGCTACTGCCGTGCAAGTATTTACATTGCCTCATTGACTTTGGTGGTGCTATTCCCACACACGGGTGTCTGCCTGGTAGTTTTACCAGGTGAGAGTTGTGACTGTAACCCCATTACACACAGACTCTGCTATCAGCTGCACCCCCCACCGAGCTGCGCTGGGGGAATATTGCCACAGCTCCCATCAGATCCTGGTGCTTAGGCTGTGTCTGAGCCAGAGAGCCCCAGTGCTCTCATCCATCACCAGGGTGATCCCCAAAAACCATTCAGACTCAATTGAACATATGTATTTCTATATATTTCTTTATGCTATGAACCTTTTATACTTATGCATCAAATATGCAAGATATTGTGTCTCCTTATACATTTCCCACTCTGCTCTCAGAATGGGAACAAAACTGGTGTTTACTGGGTCCTGCCTGACTTCTGTGCAGGTTTTCTTTTTACGGCATCTTCTGCTGGGGACAGAGGATGCAGCATGAGGTACTGACAGTTGCTGAGTGTCGGCCACCAGCCATGACAGGTTTCAGATTCAGTGAGCAAAAAGTCACCCCATTGAATTGCAAGGTTGCTATGGACAAGACAAATGTAAATGAGCTCCAAAGAACATGTGTGACAGGTTCCTGTCGTAGACTGGGAGCCTCTTCCCGCAAGTGGGAGAATACAAGAAGAAATGCAGCAGGTCGAGTGCAGCTGAATGAGAAAATGAGGAAGCTGCAGCTCCATCCCTCCTGGCTTCACGCCCATGCCTGGACTACATAAAAATGGGGGGCAGGAGACTTGCTTTTTTTGATGGAGATTTTCTGAGGTCACAAAACAAAATGAAAACTTCCTCCCAGAATGCCAAAATGGGCTTTCACATCCCAGTGAACCCAAAGTCACCTCCAACCTACCTGGGTACCAGATATTTGGATAGAGTTTCTCCTGCAAAGAGTATCCCCCACCTCCATGGCCAAGGCACTTGCGCATGGGGCAGAGAAGAGCAGAGGCTTCCCTAGACTGGCTCAGGGAAGTGGTGGCTTTGGTCTGCCTCTTTGGGGATGAAGGAGGAGTGGGAGGTGCTCTCCTGTGATGTTTGCAGTTGCATAGAGTAATAAAATGAGCTTACATTAATTGAAATACTGGAGAAGTCAAGCTCAAAGGTTGTTGCTATGCCTTGCACTCTTGCATTTCCAGCTGATGCCATCCTTGTCTATTTGCTCAGCAGCGGGAGGTGGTGGTGATGCCCTCCCTAGGGGACATGGGTCCTGCTCGCCTCTCAGCCCTGGGAGCTGGGACTCCTTGCCTCGCTTGGATTCCAGATCATGGAAGCTGAAGCAGCGCTTGTTCATGTACAAATGCTCAGCAGCAGAAATCTTTCCACAAGAAAGAAGAGCAGCATGGAAAGCAGAAGTTAGTTTTGAGACAAGCACCTCAAGAGGTGCACCAGGCTGTCTGCTGGCTGGGAACTATATGTATTTTTTATTACTTGCATATCAGACCACCCCTGCTGTGAGAGCTGGGACTCTGAGCCTCTCCACTGTGCACATCAGGCCCCTGGGCTGGTCCGGCAGAGCAGAGCCGGGTGCTTTCCCCCTTCCCTGGGGGAGCTCTGTGCTCCCCGCAAACTTCTGCTTCATTAGCACAGCAAGGGCGACATTTAGGAGCATCCTGCAGATGAGCTGCTTTCAGCTAATACCTAATCAAAAGGAAATACCCTTTTGGCAAGGCGTGGGAGGAGCAGCAGGGTGCTGCGCTCCGCTGGGGACCAGTCACCCTGTGATCCACAGCTGCTGGAGAGGAGTTAGGGATGACTAACATGTAAGAAGGCAGCACAACAGGTTTGGGCCCCTGGTAAAGCCTTTGATTTCAGTGGCAGCCATTGACAGACAAAACTAAGAAACACTCCGCGTGCTCAGACGAAGCTGTCTGAATGCTATCATAAATAGAAACTTTAAATAGACTTTTCCTTGCGAAAATGATGAGAAGTAATAGCTGTGCAGGAAAGCTTTTGGGGATCTCCGTTAAGTCATTTGCTTTCCCAGAATTTTTTTTCAGTAATATTTATCACAAAATAAATAATTCAGCATCTTTAAAAAATATAAATAAAATCTCTGATCATTACTTCCAAAAACCAGTATCAAATATTTAGGGTTTCCTCCTCTCTAAAGTAACTGTTTCTGTCACAGGATTGTGGCCTCCTGCGTGGCTGAGCAATGCAATGCTTTCATCTTCAGTCAAAACAACCATCAAATACTTTTGCAACCTTCCCTGTCATCAGGAAATCTGCTGTTTAAAAGCTTTCTCTACTTTTAGGCTCTGATCTCTCTGCTGTGTTTGGCTGGGGGAAAAAAAAAGCAAACACAACATTAAAAATTGGAAAAGCAATTTTTCATATCTCTGGAGAGATTTTCACTTTAGGAGCTCGGCATCCGTGGTTGCCTTTGGCACAGCCCTAATTCCACAAATACCTCAAGGTCTGACTTGGTGCCCGTGTGCCCTGCAGTGTCCCCATGACTGCACCAGGGAAGGATGTGCCGTCAGAGGACTCTTCTCCGGGGCACCCGCGTGGGATGGCTGGTACCTACTGAGGTGCCTCATAGCCAGGGTTGGTTTGGAGGGACTAGCGGCAGTGCCAGCTGGCTCTGGGGTGCAGAGGCTTGGTGCATCCCATGGGGGCTAGCACAGCCGGGCTCCTCAGCCCCGTGGCCATGCCTGGGGACAGGGAGAGGGCCACTGTCCCTGTGCCTCCCAGAGCTCCCCATTCCCGCCAGCGCTGTGCTTCACAGGGAGCACAGCACATCCCTAGCGAGGTAAAAGCAAAGGCATCTGCGTCGGTGCAGCATTTTTCATCCCTACTCCTTCCTTATTAATGCCATGTAATCAGTCAGCCCACAAATGATTAATAATGGCTCTAATTGCCTTTCTTCTTCCCCGCCCTCCCACTGGCAGATCCATCCGCACAGACCTGCCTTTGCCGAAATCCACGTGTGTGCTCCAAGACAGTGAGGGTGTCACCTATGCACGGGTCTCATCCCCTCGCTGCCCAGCTCTGCGCCGGCACCCAGCACACGATCAAGAAGGGGAGATGAGCACCCCGTTTGCTTTCAGACCTCTGTGTTGGTGCCAAGGGCTCATTTGGTTTATTTGTCTGTGATGCTATAGGTTGATTTATTCTTTATTTCAGTTTTAATTAACTGGCCCTCACCCCCAAAAAGCTATTTGTTCATATGAAGGCTGTGCGTATGCATTAGAAATGCCATGAACATCTGCACTTGGGCGTTTTTGTTTCCAAAAGAAGCAACCAAGTGGAGGTGCATTGTTCCCTGCATGACACTCGGCAGCACGAGACGGTAGAAAGCACGAGCAATGCAGCCGTGGTGTGGGACCGCAGCCACCGCAGGGAGGTGGCCTCTCAGCTTGGCCAGGGATTGAGATGCAGCAACTCCAGCGCTGCTTCTCTGCAATGGGAAGGACCAGCGCTGCTGCTTTTCTTACAGAATTTACATCTGGGGGGGTCCAGCAGATGTTATGGTGTGGTTTAATCTGCCAGAGCTCAAATGCTCGTTCTGGCCACCCCAGCAAATCGGGTTAAAAATGAGCATCTCAAAGCTGCTGCCTGGCACATGAACACAGCAGACCACCTTGGGTATTTTGGTGTGGCTTTGAAGAGCAGCAAAAAGGGGAGAAAAAGGCTGGGGAATACCTTTAAATTATGATAACATGTTCAATCCAAAAACCAGCTTGCTGAGATCACCTCAGTTACATGAAGGGTGATCTTCTGGCTTCGGGATGGGTCTGCAGCATCCAGACCTTCATGAGAACTGAACTCAGGACACTTGATTTTTACCAGCCCTTCACAGCTCTTGCTAGCTTAAGAGAAAAGATTTGAAGAAATATGCAGAGACGTGGATCCAGAGAGTACATTGTAAATGTTTTGTGTTCCCTAAGGAGTGATGTGCTCTGTTGGTGTGGAGAGCAGGCTGTTCCCCTTGTCTGTACCAGCAGGGCATCGCCCAGGTGAACTGCAGCTGAGCCTTTGATGCCAGGGTGCCCAGACCCCCCAGCGAGGATCTGCACCGCAAAATGGGCTGCTTGGATGCAGATACGTCCAAAAGCACTTTAGCCATCATCAGCTACTAGAAAGAAAAATAACTAAAAGATCCATCATTACTATATGACCACCAAATGACTGAAACCTCATTACATGTGCCAGCTATTGAGTGGTGCGTGATGAGGTGCTTCAGCAGTTGATCATGGAAGAGATGAAACCACTGCATGAAACAGAGGGGAAGGGGGAAGACAGAGGAATCTCCCTATGCCAAACTGAGCCCCCTCCAAGAGGTGAGACACTGGTTTTGTTGCACTGAAGGAACTGCTAAAAAAGAAAACCATTGAATTTGGTGTTGGAAATAATAGAGATCTTGGTTCAACAGGTAGAGTCCTGACAGCAGTGGCTGCAGCCTCCAGCTGTGCCATCACTCTAATAAACCTGCCTGATTTTCACTGCAAAGCCTGATGAAAGCGTTTCCACTGTGTGCAGATCCACCTCAACATTCACGGGCGTGCTGCTGACGCCACCGGCCCTCCCACTGCACGGTATTTCAGAAATAATTGTATCAGGACCCCCCCTGTATTAGCCCTTTAGCCATTTTAAGCCTAATTACCCATCCTCAGACCCAAATCTCTCTCCCAGAGGCTGATCTCTGGGGCACAGCTCCACCACGACCCCACTCTTGCCAAACACAAGTGCCACGGTCTCCTTCAGTGCATGACCTTACCTACAGCTAAAAGAAACCGTGCGCGGTTTCGGCACGTTCAGCTAAGCAGGACGCCCGCCCCTGCCACGGGGACCTCTCCTCTCCACTGCTCACTACTCGCCCCAGCAGGGACCAGCCAGACCTGATGGGAATTCATGTGTTTTTTTCCAGGTAACCAGTAAAACGTTGCCTGGCTGTGGGCCACAGCGTGCTTTCTGTGGAGATCCTGCTTGAAGCATACCCACAGCAGCCCATGCCTCTGACAGGTTATTCTTTTAGCTCATATTTAATTCACTTTGTGTGCTGTGTTGGTTTTGTAGTGAAATGGCTTCTTGAACGTTACATCGTGGGATACCAAGTCAAATATTTTACATAAGCTTAAATCAACACTATTTCCTTTATTAAGCAAAATTGTAATGTCATTAAAAAAAAATCCAGTTAGTTTTAGAAGATCTATTCCTCATCAGTCCCTGTTGATGAGCATTAATGATATTATCCCTTCCTATTTTTTAATTTCTGCAGTTGTTTCGCATTGTATGGGATCCATTATCTCCCCAGGATCAAAGCTCAGCAGGCCTATCATATCCAAATCATTCAACTTTCCCTTAAATAGCAGCTTTTCTTCTCCTGCTGTAATTTTGCTTGTGCTCCGTCATCTCTGCAGAAACAGTATGAGCAGCCCAGAAAACCCAGTAAGTTCTCTTCAAAACACTTCCATGCATATTATTTAGATTGCTGATTTGAAGATGCTTAGCTGTTGTAACTATTGCTTGCTACCCCCAAACTTCTGGTGTTATGCAAATTGTTGTATCATCATCATCTGATGGGAATGCATCATTTGTGGTTGTTTTTCTCCCCAGGTTCAGAACAGGAATACTTGTTCATTAAAAACATTCGCCTTTCTGCATAATTATTGTCATTTCTATAATTTCAATTTGGTAATAGTCCAAAGTCATTGTTTGGCTTCTCTTCATCCCTAATATATTTTAAAGATTTTTTTCTTACCACTCTTTTCTCTGTAGCTGTAGCCTGTCTCCTGTATTCTTTTCCTTCCCTTATCTAATTTATCCAGTTCCTAATTTCCAAATTACACTAATTGCAACTTTCCACTCTTCTGTTTCTATTTGGATGCAAACATTACTTCTTTCATTGTTTCTCTGCTACACGTCTGATTTCTGTAACCATCTCAGGGATCCTTTGCCAGCGGAGGGACTGGGGCTTTCAGAGGCTTTGGTTGCAGTAGCCTACAAAGCTATTTCTGTATTTTCCGAGTTCTGTTTCACAGTTTGCCCTGGTACCTCATTGTTTTGCATTATGAAACTGGCTTTTTCAAAGTATCAAATGGACATGTGACTAGCTGAGATTTTTTTTTCCAGCTTTCCATGAGTTGTGATCAACACTTGATCTTGTGCTCTTGGAGGAATGGCTACATTTTTAGTAGGGCCAGCTGTGACAGGACAAGGGGTAATGGTTTTAAACTGAAGCAGGGTAGGTTTAGACTGCATATAAGGAAGAAATTCTTTACAATGAGGGTGGTGAAACACTGGAACGGGTTGCCCAGAGAGGTGGTGGAGGCCCCATCCCTGGAAACATTCAAGACCAGGTTGGACGGGGCTCTGAGCAACCTGATCTAGTTAGTGGTGTCCCTGCTCCCTGCAGGGGGGTTGGACTAGATGACCTCTAGGGGTCCCTTCCAACCCAAAACATTCTATGATTCTATGATTCTATATCTCTGTCCTGGAGCTAATTCCCCTCTGCCTGAGAGAAAACACTGTCCTATTGGATGCCATTTGTTTTTGCCTCAGGTAGCTAAAATAAACTCTAGAGCTTCAGTGGGTGCTGACAGGTACACAGAGATGTACCTGAGCTTTTGGCCAGCCCTTCCTAGACTCCTTCTCATGTTTTCATTGCCAGTTTCCACCTCCATCAGAGGAGCACCCTGAGCTGCACACGTTTGCTGGGCTGGGAGAATAAGCGCACCCACATGAGCAGCAGCTTATTGCTGAAAAGAGGATGCCCCAAAAAGGCCAACAGCTGCTCATTGCTGGTATAATCGGGCCAGGGCTTTCTGACTTTGGCTTTTCTGCATGGGGTTAATTTGTCAATTGATAAGCATTTTCTGCTGGACAGGCAGCATGTTTTCTCTATTATTTCTGTTTCTGCCTTTATGCAACAGACCTAGATTACCAGCAGTCATCCTATGGACACTTTTAAGGATGTGAGCCTGGTCCAGCTGCTGCCATCAGAGCCATGCAGTGTTCTCAATGGCAAGATTTTGAGAGAGAAGAAAGGTTGACAGGAACCTCTTGACATAGGTGATGGTTTGGTGGTCAGGAAGCGTGTTCACAACCATGGTAGCTCTACCAAAAATTAGTGAGATGAGGGAGGAAACCTGGTAGCCTATCCAGCACTCAGGTGGGTGCTGCAGGGCTGCTGCCTTCCCCAGGCCACCCAGGATCACAGATCTGGTGCTGGGTTTAAAAGGGTTGGCATCTGTTGTCCTGAACATTCCCTCTCTGGGATGCCACCTCTCCTCTTGTGTCTCAGTTAGACTCCAAGGACTTGTACACCACACAGAGTGTCAACCTTGAGGGAATTCCCTTTTTAACCACTGCCCCAAATACAGGCACTTCCAGGTTTTCTGTGCATTTCTCAAATAATGAGCTCCCAATGTAAAATTCAGCACATCTAGGTAGCAGGCAAGTTGGTCACGCACCCTGCTGGTGATTTCAGCAGAAGACGAAGGCCAGCAAATGATGAAGACAACATCCTCCTCTCAGATGGAGGTGCCTTTCTTTGAATTTTGCTCAGATTGTTTAAAATAAATTGCATCAATCTTCTTTAGACTGCACAGTCTGAATCTTAAAAAAATAGCACTGTGCGGTATGAATAAATGGAGAAAACATGTTATACTCCCACTTTGATAACTTCTTGTTCCACACGGGAGCCAAATAAGTAGTTCTTCACTAAGTTATGTCATTAAGTTGTAATTATTTTCTAGTAATACTCTTGTCTGAGTCTCTGTATAAATACAAAATATAAAAATAGCCCCCGTGCTATGAACTTGCAGTTCTAGTGACATAGAAATTAGTGCCATATGAAAGAACATAGGATCACGGTGGGTCTTATATCTATCCATAGTTAGCCATCAGAGCAGGCTGATATTAGATAAAATACAATTACTTCACAAGCATCAACTCTGCTCATGTTAAAATTATTATACAAAGTCACATATTTACTTAAGAAAAAAAAAACAGAGTCTGTGTTGTTTACTTTAGTGCTAAATACAAAAAAGCATTCTCTTAAAGCAAAGCCTTGCTAGCATCTTCCTCTTCTTGTACACCAATCCATGCATTTCCCAAGCACTGAGCTTCTCGGGAATGCTTCCCTTCTCTGTTTACACCAACACCTTTCATATGGCCAGCCATAGCTTGCTCTGCAGACAGTGGTGTTGAGTGTGCTCTCCGCAGCGACCGACGCCAGGTGATGGGATGCTCACGGTACCCAGGGGGCAGGGAAGAAGCCACATTTCCAAAGCACGTGGCACTGTGCATCTGCAGCATCAAGGTCCTTCCCAACAGGCTCCAGGAAGACAGTTGTTGGACATTTTGCATACTCAAGATGATATCGGGATCTAAAAGCTTCTTCTCTACAGAGAAGAAGTAACTGAACAGCATCTCCAGGAGCCCACTCACAATGATGACCTCTACATACACAGCAAAATTGATTAAATGCACACTTACTTCTCTGCAGCTTCAGCAAGGCCAGCAGGTCAATCACATTAGTATCAGATACTCTGTTTTATTGGAGATTTCTTGTGGAAATAAATGTCAGCATGGCTGCAGTCCAGAAATGTAAAGATTCACTGGAGAAGTCAAACATAGATGGATCATATCTTGCTGTTTGACAAAGCTTTTTCCATTGATATTTCTCCCTAGGCGCCTCAAGCTACGGATGCAATGTAGGATGTGCTCTGTGATTAGGGGAAATGTTTTATCAGACAAAGTGTCTTAGCACAGCACAGAAGCAAGCGAAGTGCAGTGGTTTTTGGGATGCAGTACATCTCCCCTGACACTGGGGACGTTATTATAAACACCTCCATCTCCATTAGTGGCACGGGCTCCTTTCATAGCTAAGGAGACAAATCAAGACTGCTAAGGCAGGAGCTGTCAGACACATTCAAGACACTTCTCATAAAAGGAGATGGACCATAGCCTGAAAGTGCCTGTTGTGCTGCAGTCTCTGCAAAAATCGGTCCTTGTTTGTAAGGAACCAGCAGTTTCGGTGATAGATGGCTCGCAGGGTGCTTGCAGCAGAGCTAATGGGATGGCCATGGCCCGTCAGCCCTTCCACTCCTTCTCCTTCTACAGACTCCTGTCTGCAGTTCAGTCTCCTGCTTCCTCCATCTCTTCCCTGCCCTGAAACAGTCACTGTGCTGTGACCGGTGTCACTGCAGTTTTGCCATCGTGGGCACATGGACTGGAGACCTGGAAGCAGGGGAGCGCAGGGATTTCTTCTGCTCTGCTTTATTGCCCCAAAACAGCCTATGGATCTGACTTCCACACTGGCTGCAAACCTCAAAAACCTCCAGGAGATTTTAAAGTTTGCAGTGCACTATATTAAGGACACAGAACATATTCAAATCCATAACTTCAAATATCACGGTGTTATAGAATAAGGTGGAAATTAAAGGGAATGAAAAGGCGAGTGCTTCAGTGGTCCTGTCCTCTCCCACCCCAGCATCGCACACCGAGGCTGTGCAACCCATCAAAAAGCTCAGGTACCTGCTGAAACCAGTGAAATGACTGAGACACAAAGCTACTAGGACAGGGGTGTTTGTATGACTGGCAGCTGCTCACTAAATTTCATGTTTTGTTTACTCATATTCATCCTTGTCAGATTAAATTAGGCTTCAAAATGCTTTAAAAATGTTGGGAAAATTCTGTATAGAATTATTACACTTATATCTTACACCCTTTTGAGCACCAGTTTTTCGTAAGTTAATTACCCAAAGCTTTTCTGCCCCAGGAACACTAACGAAACCTCTAATGGGCTGCAATCAAGCAATTTTTTGTTAATATAGAGAAGTGCTTGTATTTATGTTTAAAGGCAAAAAAATGAAGAGTGGTGCCAGGTCTTTGAAGACTATATGTTGTATTTGCATTTTCAGAGGCTGGCTCATTCCTTAATTACTATGTCTCTTGATTACTCTTACCGATGGGGTGAATGTGGCTGTATGAAGAGAGTGGCTTGCCAGGGCCCCCGCGGTACCTGTAAATCACAGGCAGCAGCAACGTTGTGGGCTTTTTTTCCCTGCGGGTCTCAGAAATGTTTCTGGTCTCAGCTGTTTCCATGACTGGTCGAGTGCCAAGTCACCATTTCAAACATCGCCCTGCGTCCAGTCCCAAGCAGCTGAGCCGGCTGGCGAGCCACGGCCAGCTCCATTCAGGGGGATCTGTGGGCAAGAAGAGAACATATAAAAAAAGGCAGGCAAAAATAGAGAAATGGCAAGACAAATGGCCCAGCGCTGTTCTTTGACCAGAGCAAAGCAGACATGGGAGAAGCTCTCAGAGTAGCGTACAAGACAACACATGCTTTGGAAAGAAAATAAACCGGGAAAGACTGTAAATATCAGCAGTATGGGGATTATATTGCAGTTCCCTGTGAGGGAGATGGTGGCTCCCATCTCTGTTGTGGCCACCATCAAAATGCTCGCCCCGTCTCCCCACACGGGCTGCATATCCCCGCGGGCACCGATCCCCTGCACATCACCCTGAAAGGGGGTGCGTGAGCACGTGAAACAGTAAATCTCAATAAATTCTGGGGATGGTGAAGTCTTGGAGCCTTCCCTCAAAAAACCACGTCCATGTGGCAGCGACGCTGGGAAGGGCTCCCCGGCAAACCTGCTGCTCCCTGCCCTCCCCGGCCACAGGGACAACTCTCTGCCAAGGGGACCAGGAGCAGCAGTTCCTTGGCGGTGAATTACCATGGGAAATTAGATAGCAAGAGGCAGCCTGCTTATGGACGCTGTGACATATGCTCTCAGAGAGCTTGATAAACTGCAGCAATATTTACCTAGTTATCCACTTCCTATTTCAGAGGGAAAAAGGGCAGCAAACATTAAGGAAAGCGGTCCTGTGAGAGCTTTCTTTCTCTCACTCGTCTACAACAGTAAGACTTTTAAGAGATGAAGGACAGTAGGGGCTAGAAATAAACATGACACCTTTATTGCTTTATATATTTTTAGACAGAGAAACATGCTTTCTCATAGGCAGGAAATCTTATATAAAAGAAAGGTGTATTTGCAGTGCTGTAGAGCTTTACATAAAACAGTGCAAGGAAGCCAGGCAAACATTCAGTGAACAATCTGGAGCTTAGCATCTTTGGTACTTCGGTATAATTTATTGTCTCTTAAGAGGTGACTTGACCAGAGCCTACATGAGTCTATGCAGGGGGAATATATGATGCTGTCACCCTAGCCAGAAAATGGCAAAATTAAATGATAGCTGAACCCAGACAAAAGGCTGAAGAGACAGCACAAAATATGTAATAAACACAATATTTAATAAGCTGTGTGCTGCAGGGCTTTGCGTCGGGACTGGGGATCCTGAACTAAGACACTGCTGAAGTGCAGGCACATTCAGTTAGGAATTACTGGGTGAGATTCAGGTTTGGAGGCTGCAGTCAGCCTTGAAAATCCATTCTCATCACTTGTGAGCAAAAACCGTTTGATTGTATCCTTCGATTTCAGCTCGAGCAGTGTCAGCACAGGGCAGGAAGGTTGGGCATCGTCCTCCCCCTCTGCAGGGATGTGTCCCTGCCTTCCTGCCCCTGCTTTTCCAATAACACAGGAGCATGTACAAGCCTGGTGCCTCCTGTGTAATGGTGGAGCAGCCCTCTGGGACTCATCCTTACTGTCTGTGGAGACGGACACATCCATGCACTCACAGGACAGCACCGAAGAGCAGCGGGATCCTGCAGCCTGCTCAGGGACAGCTTGCCTGAGTGACACAAGGGCTGGCTCCTGCTGTGACTGGGGAGGCTGCAGGCAGCTTTTCATATTTATGGTTATTCCCAGTGAAGAGCTCCTTACCTCCCCCTGTGCTTCGAGCTGCAGGGTTTAGCTGATATTCGCCTTTTTCCAGCTGTTCAAAATCCAGCGAGCAATGCTGCTTTGTTTCTCCCCTCTGTCATTGCTGGCCTCCTTGGGGGTATACTTTGGCTGTTTTCCCATCTGAAGATGTGTTTGGGAATTTGGATGAGTCCAGGGAGCAAATTGTCTCTTTCATTTTCATCACAAATACCACTGGAGTTATTGGACTTCGTAGTTATTTCCATCTCCCCACACTCGTGGTAAAACCCTGCCCTGCCCTCAGCAGTGGTGCTAACCCTCCTATGGCTGGTCCTCAGTAGCATGAGCTGCTGCTTGTGGTTTTCATACCGTGTTTTTTCGCAGCCCCGCTTCCATAAGTGCTCACTGAGGTGAGCTGGCCCTCGGTGTGCTGGCTGGGCACCGGGCAGGGGCTGCTATGCATGTGGCAGACAAGGCATGGGCAGCACAGCGCATGTACGGCACAGGACGCGTGCAGCGCGGGGTGTGCACAGCACCGTGCACACACAGCATGCAGCATGGAGCACGTATAAACCAACAATGCAGGTACAGCATGGTATATGTAAAGCATGGTGCACGTACAGCATGGCGCACAGATGGCACCGAGCACATACAGCATGGGGCATGTACGGCACAACGCCCGAGATCACAAGGCTCCACCAGGTCCCTCTAGAGCCTGGTGGGGTGACGCCTGAGGGGTCCCAAAGGAGCTGAACTCCCCAGCAGATTCAGCGTGGATGGCTCTGACAGAGCCAGGCTGCCCTGGGCAGCTGGGTGTCTCTCCACCTCGCTTCCAGCCCATCCGAGGACCACGTAACCTTCCTCATCCTTGTCCCCCGGTCTCACCACAATGGCATGGCACTGACTGGAGCTGTTTTCTTCTACCCAGGCAGCCCCAGGAGCTGCTGGGGAGTTGTACAGACTGGGTCCCTCTGCTCTATGCACAGTAAAATGGCTACAGAAAAATCAGCTTGCCAGAGATTATGCCAGTGAGGCCAATAAAGCAGCAAGTGTTCAAACAGTGCTTCAGCCCTGCTCTTCAAAACCTGCTGTTTAGAAGAAATAAGCTCTGTCCCAATTGGTACAATCCTGACAGAGGAACAAAGCCTGGCTTTGCAAAACTGCTGACATTTAGGACTTGCCCTGGAGATGTGTGATTGATTGATTGATATACAGAGGGCGAAGGGGATCCAGTGGAGAAGCTCCCACCAGGACTGACGGGGAGCTCATGGGTCTCCTGGAAATCCAGCACCTGTGTGGCTGCGAGCTGGGATGCCCTCGTACCCAGAACATGTGCAGCCCTCAAGGCAATGCCAGATGGGGAGAAATGCATTAGCCCTGGGAGATCGGAGTGGCTGTCCTGTTCGATACCGGGCTTTGCTAGTATTACAGCCCAGCTGCTGCAGAACACTTGCTGAAATAGGATTTTTCTGTAGGACGAGCCATGCCCTGGCTGAGGGTGGTGGTAGAAGCAATTTGGCAAGTCTGCAATGTGAGAAATTATGTCCTGTGATGCTGACTACCTGTTGCAGCTTGATTTGCTGTTAAACAGGATCTTTTCTGTTTCTGTGTAATATCTCTGCAGATGCTGTTCAGTTCAGAGCATTGCCCACGACCAAGGCAGGAAGATGCTCCTGTAAATCACAGACACCATGATATATGAGAATTATTTTTGTTAAGTGATCTGACCACTCTTATAATTTATTTAAAATTAGTAGTGTCCTAGGATCATTACAAAGAACATAATCTTTTTAAGTAATAGGCTGAGATAGTGCTATAGCAATTTTACTGCTATTATTATCCTCTTAGCCACTGCTTACATGTAGAAATACTCATTTGTGTGTGTATATATATGTGTATATATATACAGTGCTTGATTCCACCCCAGGATCAAGTTTCCTAGTGAAGGAGAAATTTTTCCATCTAACCTGAAAGATACTGCTTGCAACAAAAATACTTGGGGAGTAATGGGAAATGCGAACGCTGCACAAGTGCTTGGAAGAGATCCAGACCGATGCTTTTGACACCTACATCAAACCTTCCCGTTCTGTTGCTGCTGCTGTGTGATACCATATACAGAGATGTCAAATTACTTAGAAGGCTGAAATCTGTGCAACTCAGCACCTTTCCCACTAGTAAATTAGAGAATCAAAGTGTAATCAAACTATTAGAGGAGGTTCCCATGGCGTAGAGAGGCATATTTCCCTGTGTTACTATGGTTTTAAGGGACAAATTCACCCAGCAGTTGCTTTACCAGCTTGTAAAACATGCAGCGTGAGCACAGCCAACACACACAGCAGTACAGACCCAGACCTCTCACTGATCCAGAGAATCACCTTCTCTGGGCAAACTTCAGGAGCTTTATAAGTCTATCATTTTACCAGGGCTGTATTTGGGCTGTATTTTTCCATAAGCCTGGATCAGCTGCATCTCATTTGGGTGAGCGCATGCCCAGCTGAGGGCAGGTGGTTGCAAAGGGGTATTTTATAAGACAGAGCTTTCTTATTTGCCTTACCTGGGAAGGCAGAGCCCATAGTGGTAAGGATGAGGTGGCAGCAGGGCTGTGCCCGGGGGCACCAGTCGGACCCCCACAGGAGCCCCTCATTGGAGCTGGCTGCCTGTGGCAAATGGAGAGGAAAAAGTCAAGCACTGCTCCTCACTGACTTTCCAAAGTCACCCCAGGTCCCCTGAACACAGCAGCCCCCACTGGTGAAAACACAGCCATGGGCTTCTTCAGATTTACTTTGTAGTGCCCCGGTCCTGCGTTTCTAACTCCTCCATAGAAACGAGGACATCACTGAGACATTGAAATACCTAGGGGAATCAAAGCGGAAGGCGTGAAGCTGAGTTTCTTTTTTTTGTTTGGTCCAGCTGAAGTCTTGCTTTTTTCGTCAAACTTGGCAAGGGATTGGTTAAAAGCAGCTTTCAACCTCTTTGAATTGGTGGGACCCTAAAACTTTCCCAGGGGATCTCTTCAGGAATTTCACAGGGACCCTGGCTGTGGTGCTGTCCATGCGAATAACTATAAAATGATCGTTTGGAGTGGTCAAAGAAGAATTCCTTTGAGAATGCTCAACTAAATCCAGCAATTCCTGAACACCTCAGGAGGGGACCCAAGAGCTCTGCTCCCAATGGGTTTTGGTGTGTCAAGATGCTCACCATCATTTCCAAAATAGCCATAGGAGAAACAGCCTTTTTCTAGGTGTGCAAGCTTTCAGTTCGAGTAAATCCCCCACCCACTACCTCTGCAAACCCTTTTGCTCTTGCTAACCATGGCCAAGCTCCTGGATGGATGCTCCACAGGCTGGATGTTATTTGCACCCTGTCTGATGGCAACAGCGAAGTCCTTATGAGCAGCATCGAGGCTGCTTGCCAAGTATGAGCCGGTCCTTTGCTGAATTAATAGCAAAGATATTTCAAAGTGCTGCGAGCCATGGCTGTGCCACTGGCGAGGATGCTCCACAGCACCCGGGCGGTATCGCCGGGAAGTGCGCAGGCAGCTGGCTGGTATTTGTGTCAAATTGTTGATATGTAAGCAGGGAGCATGCTGTGCATTTAAATCACTTTCACACTAAATTTGGAACAGAAATCATTAAATATTTATTCTGTGCCTAAAATACTGCTCGAGCGTCCTACTTACTGATATTATATATTAATTCACACAGATTTTGCAGTACTGATAATGCATTTATTTTAAAATGGTGACTCTGAGGCATTCATTACGATTGGGCTGTTTAATAAAAAGTGAGATTCATGTCCCCAGAGGAATCCCATCTCATCACTTCTGTAAACCTGAGGAAGTGGCTCATGTAAAGTGAAATTCAGGGGCTCATAACTACCATGAAAAAAGCACTAGCTGGAAGTTTTCAGTGATCTGTTGAAGACCAGTAAGATCAGCCCTTCCAGAATAAAGACACATAAAAGCCTAGTAGAAATTAGGAGTTATTTCCTTAGTAGTGGGAGTACTGTACATTCAGAGAAGCAATCACTCAACCAGAGCATAATTGCTACAAATCGATTGCTAAGTTCTCCGGGTGCTTCCCTGAAATGCGAAGACCAGTTGAAAAACTACCACAAGAAACTTAAAAATAAGTAAATAGATGCACCTTGACTTGCAGTGACTCCGGGGATGGCAATCGGGCACCGAATGGCAGCAGCAATCCAGCCCAGGTTTTGTAGGAGCCCTGTGCATGCTGGAATAGATCAGCTGCAATTATTTCCACGCTCTGGGCTAGCAGAGTAGGGTGCATTTAATAAATCTCCCGTGGTCCTCCTATCTGCAATTAATTATAGACGCCTCGAAAGCTGGGAGCCAGTGCTGATTGGGCAGCAAAATATCACTACAATCCTCTCAGTCGTGTTTGGAAAAGGATTTTGGTGCTGAACCTGACACGGATGTGACGCTGCCAGTCTGGCCAGAAAGCGGAGGTAAACAGCTCGCTTGTGGATTTTGCTGAGTAGCCACAGACATCGAGTCTGCCCTCTTTCAGGGCCTGCTGGGTCAGGCTAATTCAGTGCTATTTATTTTAGCACCTGGTGTAATAAACCCTAGGAAGAGCCTGCAAAGACCAGAGCCAGCGCCAGGGCCAAGGGCATCCCTGATGGTGAGAGGGCTCTGCCCAAGCCCAGGGGAGGAGAACAGCGGGGCAGGGGCCTGCGGCATGCAGCGTGTTTCCCACTGCACTGTGGTTAAATTTCCCCATCTCCCGCCCTGTGTCATCAAAGATGGCAATTCAACCTCTCCTCTTCTGGCCCTGCCCCAATGTGCCTCTCACCATCCATCGCCCCTTCTCTCCCTGCAGCGTTTGCTCTCCCAGTGCCTTGGAGCAATGGCAGGCCCCTGGGAGAAACACAGGAGGGGGATCACAAGCATCAGCCTCCAGGCACAGGAGGCACCGAAGCTGATGTGCTGGCTGCCCCCTTCCTGCAGAAGGACCACGGGAGGCGGAGGGCTGGGGAGCAGCAGCACTGCCACCGGACGCCAGGGCTGCTTCAAACCCAGCCACCAGCACCCACAGGCAGCAGCAGCTGCGTCGTGCCTAAATCCAGTTACAGGGCGGAATAAGCACTCCTACCTCAGCACACGTGGCTATTTCTGACTCTGGAGCCTGGCTACTGTGGGAGCTCTCATTTCCCTGCAGATGCTAATCAGGTCTGGAGAGCAGCACCCGGCACCTACAAGGGAGGGAGAGGCGAGGGAAAATGATGGCTCAACAGACTTTTTTGAAGGACTGAAATGCTTTCCCAAAGTGCCTTCAAACACACTACCCAGAAATAGATTAGGAGGTGATCTCATTGCAAGCCCCAGTTTCCTGGCGGCGCGGGCAGCACGGGGCTCTCCGCCGAGCAGGACACAGATAACTGGTCCCACCACGGAGGAGAGACTGACCCATAGCTGACTGGAAGCTGCTTTCTGAGATGGCAGTTTGCTGAAGAAATGAAACTTTCTTGCCCGGGTTGTAACTGGGGGGAGCCTTGTGCTGTAAATACTCTGTGTGCAGGGCAGGGAGGAGGCTGGGCGAATGCTACAGCACTGGTAAGAGAAATGCTGAGCTGTAGCAGCGGCAGCCCGGCTCTCGCACTGCCCACGGCTGCAGTGGCTGGGTTTCCTGCGGTGCCTCCCTTCCCCACCCCGTGCTTCCCCGGTGCTGGGGGGTTAAGCGAGGCCAGCAGCCCTCCCTGGCCCCTGCTTTGCTCCTGGCGCAGCCCTGATGCATCCAGGATCCCAATGTAAATATTAGCTGAGCGTGCACAAATGGGTGAAAAGAGTTTTAAGCCATTCTGTTTGGAAGATGCAATCTATGTGATGCTGTTACCAAGAAACAAGGATTGTTTTCTGTGCTACTTTAGGAGACAGTGAAACAAATGGAGCCTAGGACACACCAGGATTTCTATTCCCCCTCTGTAAATTAGTGTTGTTACCGAGCAGCAGTGTTTCATGGTGGCACTCTGCAGCCGGACCCCGTCGTCACTGCTGTACTTCAGCCCCTTGCAGCGTGTGTCCGAGGACATCGCAGCGAGTCCTCGGGGGAAGGTACCATTTACTCGGCACTACTTGTTGCACAACCTAAGCCAGGCTGGCCCTGAGCAGCTCTTCTGCTTCCTCTTTCAGCTGCTGCTGAAATCTCTCATTTTTATGAACTGGAAGATATTTATAAGCAGACTCTTTGCCACTTTGTCTCTTTTTTTTTTTTCCCCTTCCCTCGTTGCCTGCTACTGTACAAAATTCAGAGTTGTACTGCAGAATTGCTTTTCCAAAACAAGAGGTACAGCTGAGCAAACACTTATTTTGCGTTTTGACGGCATGTTGCCAAAGGGCTGGGGTTGTGGTGAGCAACAGGCAGAAGAAGAAATGATCACAGATGCTGGACTCCTATAAGTACTGAGAGCAGCAGCCAGCAAGGCGACGTGTGATTCCCAGGTGGCTGGCACCGGGCGGCACTGTGCCCACTTCCACACCACCTGAAATCAGGAGCTGCTCTGCAGTTGGTCTCAAAGTGAGGGCAAATCCCAGCTGAGGCCCCTGCACCCCCCTTCAGCATTTTCAGGTCTGTCCCCAGCATGCTGTGGGTATAAGGCAAATCATCCCTGGCCCATTTAACTAAAACCACACGAGCTGGGCTAGGGAGAGGAGCTAGTGGGTGCTGCAGGTGTCCGGCGGGAGAAGCAGCAGGCGTCCCAGCACCAGCAGCCTGTGTGCTTACCTCGCTTTCCAAATCTCATGTTCAGTGCAAGTGATTTTCTGTGGCCACGAGGGATCTCAGGCGAAGCTAAATAGCACGAGAGATGCGCTTTACTCCCTCCTTTCCCTTCTAGACGTTCCCTGCGCCTCGCTGCCATCGGTGTACATAGATTTTACAAAGGCGCTAATTGCTTCCAGCTTTCATAAATATTCTGCTTTAGGCCTTTAACCAGGATTAATAAAAAGAGCGCGGGTTGGTTTGTTTTTCATGCAAATGAGAGCCTTCCTGTGGGAGCTATTCAGTTAAGCTCTCCCAAACGGCTGCTTTAAATGGAGTTTACTCTTTCTGAGGGTTTCTTCCAAACCATTGGGTCCTGCCAGCCTGCTTTCAAAGGCCATGCTGCAGCACCCGGTGCCACGTACGCAGACACTGTCTTTCCAAAGCAAGAGCCTCTGCTTCAGCCCTGCTTTTCTTTACAGTCATTTCCACAAATCATTATCTACACTGATTTCTCTATCTAATGGGAATAAATGGAGAGGAATACGAATGCTACAGCAGTGATTTTTTTCTGGTATCAGCAGGTTCTCCCCTACGACACCGTACAAAACAGAAACAAATTGGAAACATTTCACAAAATACTTTTTTAATATTCTTCAACCGATGCTGCTTCCAACATCTGAGGCCACCTGAGGTCTCCTTTATGCAGCTGCAGTGGCTCCAGCCAGGAGAGGCGAGCAGCGTTCCACTGTCAGTGGGGACGGCGCAGGCGCTGCCGGCCGGGTGCGTGTTTGCTGCTCCTTGTTTGTCGTGTAAACACGAGCAGGCTCGGAGGTCAGGTATTCCCGGATGGTGCGCACCGCCTCTTACTGGAACCCGCAAGAGAGTTGGCAATGCAGGCGCTTTGGATCTCATTAGGTAATTTATTCTGGAAAGTGTTTTAGAAGCAGCAATTAATTCGTGATGCTGGGAACAAATAGGTAGGGGCAGATTTTTTGAAACCTCCCGGAGCCTGCTCCAAAGTGATAAGCTAGAAAGCACCATGGATTTTGAAGCTATGTTGCATCTTGAAAATGAACTGTCCAACATTACACATCCTTCTAACCCAAACAGCCTCTGTTTTTAGTATCCCGAGCAAACAGCAATACACACCAACATAATATCAAAAATGACTTAGCTAATGCTCTCATTTGTCTATGCTTACCCACTCATAATGGGTAATTACACAATTACCCACCGTGAAATATTACCACTGGAAGTTACACACACATAATTTTCACAATGGCTCCACTCACGCTACTTCCCTTCCTGCACGATGCCAGACAGCCGTGCCTGTTGGGCGGCTGCTTTGCTGGCTCACCCAGCGATGTTGCAGGTCATCTTTCTAGATGAAAAATTCAGGGTTTGCATGCCATTCATGTTTTTAATGGGGCAATATTCCTTGAGGTGTTTCAACACCACGGAAGCTCTCCACTCTTGCCAAAAGTGCCACAAAGATGGGTGCAGGGACGCTGCTGAAAATCCTACTCCTTGGTGTTGTCAGAGGGGATCTTTCCTGCAGCTGGAGACGCTGTAATAGCCCTGCTTTGCAGTAGGATGCAAGCAACTGTAAGTGGGAGATGTTTTAGAGGGAGCTGGATACGCCTCTCTGGACAAAAATGGCATTTGGAAACAGAAAGCAAGAGGCCTGAGACTTTTTGACCTTGTTCTTTCCTTTGCTCGGGAAAAAGCATTGATGTTGTAACTGTACATTCAGCCATAGCCCCTGGGAAAACACGGCTGTGTGAGTTAAGGAAAGAGAAAGTGTTGATCACTCTGAGGGCGATGTGTCCCTGCTTCTCTGGACCAGCAGCACTTCCAGATGAACCTTGGCTAATCTGTGCCTGGATGTCTAGTCAGGCCCTTTCACGCATATCCAAGTTCTCCAGTGAGCAAAATCTCACCCACTAAAGGATAAATATAATTCTGAAAGCTCCTAAAGAAGAACACTTTCTTTTGGGTGGTTGTATGTATCTATTTTGCATCAATTAATTTAAGAAATCTTTTCTGACAATCTGTCAGAAAAGTCAATCTGTCTCTATAGATAGATACACAATGTCTGTGATGTTCCTACCAGCAGAAGTTGCTTCTGTCATCCCCAGCTGCTTTCCTCTAGTGAATCCACCTCTGCAGAGTTACCTAAAGAGTTCAGAGCAATCACCACTGAAAGGAAACCTTTCATAAAAAATGGTCCCATTTTCCTCTGATCATCTTAGAGAGTTTCGGTGCTGTCATGTCATGGGTTAGACAGGGAGCTGCAGCTTTCGGACACCTACCTGCGCAACGATGAGGGAGAGCACCTGCAGCCTCATGTTGCAGGAGGAAATGTCTCCATTCTCCAGTACGGTAAACAACATTTCTTTATTGAAAGCCCCAAAGAAAAAGGCTTCTCCTCTGTTGTGGGATTACCCACAGGAATTATTACAGGCACTGATGTAATTGATTCTCCTTTTTCTGCCTTCGTAGTTGGCACAATTGGACTCAGGGCATTGAATTTTTCCGATGGATAATATGAAAACAGCATCAATTTTTAAAAACTCAAGAGAGACTTTAAAAAAAATAAGAGAACTTTGCTGAGGAAGAGATCTTTGAGACATTCCCATCACCCTTGCAGTAGTCATCCTTGTGTTAGTCATGTTAGGGGCCATGTGCCAGGCAAAATGGCACTAGGAGGTGCGGTACAACCTGTCCCCATTGCAAGGGACTGGCAGCACAACTACATGCCGTGCCCCTTGGGCGAGGAGGGGTAGTTGCAGCACAGCAACGATAACAGGGTACGTTTATTTGTCTGTTTGGGGAGGCATGAAGTGAAATGATACTAAGGCAGGCTACGAGGGGCTGAAAAACCTTTTCCTAACCTCGGTTCGGACCAGCCTCTCTATCCCAACACCGCACCATGTGTCCTTTCCTTTCCCAGGCTGATGGGACGATGCAGACGTAGCAAAACACCCTGCGTTGCCCGCCATCCTTACCGTCCTGCCCTGCAGCCAGCACCGCCACTCGCACAGCACGCTGCCCGCCAGCACCAGCGCCGTGCACCCAGTTCATGATGTTTACCCCCAAATACCAGCCGGGCTGCGGGTTGGGCTGGTACAATGCTGGTACAATGCTGGGGTGGCTTGTGCCGGCTTTCGTCAGCCCACGCGCTGGATTGACAGTCCTGGCAGCAGCTCCTGAGAAATAAAGGACCATTTCTGGAGGTGGTCTCAGATGAAAGCAGCAGCCGGGCAGAGCAAGCTGTGTGGCTGTTCCAGCTTTAGACATCTCCAGTCTGATGGGCAATATTTATTTGACTTTTCTGACTGTGCCGTGTTGCTTTCCAAGAGTCGCCAATGAGTGATGCAAACCACAAGGGGGAAAGCGGTTCCTCCCCGGTGTGAAGGTGAAACAGGGCTGGAGCTGCGCCTGCCCAGTGTGTCGGTGCGTGTCAGCACCTGGCACTCGCAGGAGCCCATCCGCACACGGTGGGGTCCAGGGCTCCCCCGCAGCGGGCATCCTTGCGGGGGGAGAGGGCTGTGCGAAGAGCAGGGGTTGTGCCTTGCAGAGCTCATCCTGACACCCCGGGCAGGACACCCTCCTGGGCACTGGTCTCAAGAAGCCTGAGCCACGATGCCGCCATGCAATGCCAGGGGTGCGAGGCTCTGAATCCCAGCCTTTCAAAACAGGATTCCCAACGGGGGAGCACAGGGAAAACTTTGCTTGCAGGAACTTGACAACTTTGCCCTTCCCTGCAGAGAGCTCAGCATCCCCAGGACTTCCCGCACCGCAGGCAGGACACACACCACGGCATGCACAGCCGCAGGGCTGCAGCCGGCTACTGGCCCCCCTTGTGCTGCCGGTGTCCCCGCGGGAGAAGGGGCTCCCATGGCAGTGGTGGCATGCGGGGCGGGCAGCACAGCTCCAGCAGGTCAGGCTAACAGGAACGGGGGAAACCATTTTTCCCCCTCTGCGCCAATTTTTCAGCCACTTCTCGTGGCTTTCGGAAGTGCAGGGCCCTGAAGTTTTTCCAGACTCGTCTGCTACACTGAGCTTTTAATTAGAAGTAGGCAAGGAGTTCAGAAAGCCCAGCTGATGTGAAAATCCCGAAACCAGTGGTCTGAAGCAGCACCCGTCTCCTCTCCCATGAGCTGATCTCGCAGCCCCATCGCCAGGAATCGATGTTTACCCATTCTCCCCAAAAGTGGAAAAAACATTTATTAACATGTCTAACAGGTGACAGGTATTTTGACATTACAAAAGCAGCACAGCTAATTGAGCTGAAAAAAACCAAACCTTGAAAACACCCACCCACCACAAATACGCACATACGCGCAAACGAAGTCTCAATCAGATCTGAAAATCACCAAAAATTAAAATATCGAACACACAGAATGTCTTCAGCGATCCATCCACCAGAGCTGCTCCTGAAGTCCTCAGCTCGCTCCAGGTAACCTTCAAAGCAGAACGCCACGGTACCATTACACGTGTAATTAGTGACTCGGGTGAAATATTCATTAGCGGCGTCGCTTTTCAGTTAAGATTTTTGGCTGCGTCGAGGTGCAGGACGAGCCGCTTGGCAGGGCGCAAACTTGCCGAGAGCCTCGAGCCTGCGGGGACCCGCGTGGCTCAGGCGGCGGCGGGGACCCTGAGGGGCTGCGGGGGCTGCGGGGACACGGGGGGCCGGGGGGGGACACGCCGGGCGGGGGCAGGGGGCTGGGGGCGGGGACCGGGGGCCGTGGGGGCTGCGGCGACACGGCGGGCACGGGGGTGCCTGTGAGGGGCTGCGGGGACACGGCGGTGCCTATCTGGGCCTGCGGGGACACGGTGGGCACGGAGCCGCCCCGGCGGGAGCAGCGCCGGGCACCCGCCCCGCCCCCCCCCCGGCCGGCGGCCATGTCGGCGCCCCCCGCGCCCCCCCGGGCATGCGCAGCCGGGCCCTCTCTCGCGCTCGCCCCCTCCTCGCCCCCCGCCGTGCAGCACCGCGGCCAGCGCCCGCGCGCAGGGGGCGGGGCGGGGCGAGGGCGGGGCGGCGCGGGGGCGCGCGCGGGCGCGGCGGCGAGCGGAGCCGGAGCCGGAGCCCGAGCCCGGGCAGAGCCGCGCCGAGCGGAGCCAGCGCAGCCCAGAGGCGGCCCGGCCCCGGCCGAGCCCAGCCGCCGCCGCTGCCGCGATGCTGGACCCGTCGTCCAGCGAGGAGGAGTCGGAGGAGCTGGTGGAGGAGGAGAGCGGGAAGGAGCCGCTGGCGCCCGCCGCGGCGCGGCTCTCGCCCAGCCGCCCCGGTGAGGGCCCGGGCGGCGGCGGCGGTGCGAGCGCTGGCGGCGGCGGGGGGCTGCAGCCGGGCGGGCGATGCGGCGGCGCGGCGCGGCCCGCCAGCCCCAGCCCCTCGGTGGCCAGCGAGAAGGAGAAGGACGAGCTGGAGCGGCTGCAGCGGGAGGAGGAGGAGAGGAAGAGGAAGCTGCAGCTCTACGTCTTCGTCATGCGCTGCATCGCCTACCCCTTCAACGCCAAGCAGCCCACCGACATGGCCCGCCGGCAGCAGAAGGTACCGCTGCCCGGCCCTGCCCGCACGGCCGGGCCCGGCCCCCCCCCCCCCCCCCCCCCCCCCCTTCCGCCCGCACCCCCCTGCCCGCCCCCGCAGCCGCCTGGGCACCCCAAGGGCAATCCTGGTGCAGGGCACCTTGGGCCCGCACGGGTGGGGTTTGATGGCAGCGTCCCCGTCCTGGGGTGCGGGGGAGCCCCCAGCCACCCCTCTGTGCCACTCCCGGCTGTGGTCTCCCACACGGAGCCGGCATGCTGACATACGGCGTTGCTTCTAGTTACGCAACATCGGGATTTGGGAAGTTTGGGATGTTGGCCATGTAAAGGTTGTCAAAAGGGGAGAAATGGGTCACATTGATGGGAAACATCAGGCGCGTGCCCTCGCCTCCTGCAAAGGGACTCAGCAACTCCATGCTTGCGGCAAAGTTTGCTTAACTGGGAGTGCCGGCACTGACTTGGGGAGTTACCCAGTCTCATTTCAACTTCTTGCAAGTGTTTATTGGCGGCGAGCTCCCCAACACTGGGTTCCTGGCAAAACGTGGCAGCAGAGCTTTGCGACAAAGTCGCTGCCACGATCCTGACTCTTCCTCTCCGAGTGCGTCACCGCAGCAGGGCCGCACGCTGTTCCAGGCAGAGGCTGGGCAGGAGCCCTCACCTGGGCTCCCCATCCCGAGGAGCCGTCTTGGAGCTCGCTTCTCCACTGAGACGTGAGCTCATGGGCCAGGGCAGAAATTAAGTTTCTCTGGGATGTGGACATGGGTGCCTTTCAGTCAAATGCAGCCAACTTTTTCCCCGTGGCAGCCAAAGTTAGGTCTGTGATGGGACATAGCTCTCTGGAACAGCCGGTCGATTTTTCTTCTCCGTCTTCAGTTGAGTTTCTTAGACTGCAGTTTTAGCCTTGATACCGTTCTGTGTTCAGAAATGACCTTTGCAAATCGAGCAGACTCCTGGATGTATTGATGCAAACGACATTCGGTTCTGCTACACCACAGGACTATTATTAGTCATTGCAACATACGGAGGCAGGAAAGTGTATCCATGCTGCATGTAGTTTAAAGGCAATATAGGACAATCTGGTGTTGCTGAAAGGTTGAATGATCTGGTTTTGTTTGCTGAGCAAAGTGCGTAGCTGAAGATATAGCTAGGTTTGGAGGGGTTTTTTTAATATACGTGGGGGTTTTTTTTGCCTACAACCCTTTTCAACAGCTTGTGGATTTTCAAAGTCGTCTTGGCTTTTGTTTCCTGTGCAACTTCTTTCCGTTCAGAAAAGATGATGGAATCTAAGTAATTGCTAGTTTTGCAGAAATTAAAACATACAAACAAGCCCTGCAACTGTTTCTCACATAAAAGTGAACTGAGACTGAAAAGGAGTTTTTCCAAAGGAGCAGGCAGCGTCTTAGCAGGCTAGAGAAGAGTGGCCAGGAAGAAGGGTGGATTCATCGTCCCTGAAATCAAAATACTATGCTGTGAAGGGGTAGAAAGAGGGGAAGGAAAGAGAAAAGGGGGGACTAAAGTACAGGTGAAACAAACAAAAGAGGCGTAGTAAGAAAAATTACAAACTGGCAGCAATACTTGAGGGAATGGGAAGTTACACAGGATCTTGGGAGGAAATAATCCGTATTCTGTGAAAGGAAGAACATGGGGAAATGCATCTGGCTTGTTTATACAAATAGCTAAAATAGGTGTGTCTCAGGGGCTTGCTGTCTCCCCTCAAACTTAGCAGTGAGATGGAATTGAGAAGGCTAGATTTAACCTGACAACACCCGTCAAACTGAATTCAGCCTTTTAAAGGTGAATTCATTCTGGGGTTTTGTCTTCTGTATATCCCTGTATTCAGTTGTCATGCAGGTTCCTGGGTGTAAATCCTTGCTTTTTTCCTTAGCCAAGACTTCTGTTGAAGTCAATTAAAGGACTGCCAGCGTCTGGAGTTTGTTGCTGGACTCAGTGTGCTCCTCGGCTTTCCTCACGCATCCCTCTGGGAGAGCCCCCTCTTCCTCCTCTGGCTCAAGGGGGACCAAAGGGTGAAGGTGTGGGACTCGTTCCCTCTTGGGCACCAAACTTCCATCATGGTGGCTCTGCCAGGCCACCATGGTCTCTGCGGGGACTTTGTGTATTGGCCATCAGTAATGATGGAAATACCAGGTGCTCCAACACTCATCAGGGTGGAGCAAATGCATTTTGTTCCTCGGGCAGAAAGGTGGGAGAAAACCAGGTTTTGGTCCTGCTCTGGTGGGAGCTGTTGCTTCAGTTTCCTGTTCAGCAGGGTGGGGGATAAACTGCTTCTTTCTCCATTTGTCTCTCCACCCTCACAGCCTGCCATTCGCAAGGGAGGGGTTTCATCCTGGGAGAAATGGGAAGCAGAAAACCCCCAAGCGCTGCGTTTTGCAGTCCCTGTGCTGGTGTGCAGGACTGTGCTCCCGCCTCTCCTGCTGGTGCCGGAGGGAGAGGCTGTGGAGCGAGGTGCTTCATCCGCTGCATGCGTGGGCACCCTGGAGATGTGGGGGCCTGACCCTGCAGAGCTGCTCGCTGTGGTCGCTGCCCACGGGCAGGACGTCTGGGAGCCCTGCTGGGGCTCTGCCGAGGCACCGGGACCAGCCAGGCTTCACATGGGGCTGCTTGGACCCCAGACCCGCAGCAGGGAGGTGCCGAGCAGCCACCACAGAGGTGCTTTGGTGGAGCTGTGCAGCAGCAAGGGCTGGTGACTTGTCCCCAGCCCCGCTCAGCAGGTCCTGCCCGGTGCTGGAAGGAGGAGGAGGAGGAGGTCTGCTTCACCTGGCCCACAGCTCTCCCCTGTAGCACGGGAGATGCTGCCACCCCTGAGCACAGCCTGAGCAAGGTGACCATGGCTTTGCAGGTGAGGTGGCTGCCCTGCAGAGAAACTGGCTGGGTTTCCTGGTAAGAGCCAGCCCATCTCCACGGGAGGACCACAGAGCCTGAGATGGGCTGTGTTGTATGCAGCCCCTACCAAGCTCCCAGAGCCTGGGCTGCTTCTGTAGCTTCATCATCTTCTTTGCATTTGTCTCAGAAAAGAAAACAATTGATTTTATTGCAGTCGCAGCACTGAAGTTCTTGCCTGGGCTGAAGATCCCTGCGGTACCACCCCCTCCCGAGGTGTGTAATCCTCCCTCCTTGATCCTGCAGCGCTGCTGTATCAGAGCTGGCCAGTACCCTGAGCCCCGGGGGTTGTGCATCACTGTGGTGTGATACACAGGCACCGCGGGGACCGGTTATGTAGCAGCATGCCTGCGTGTAGTGCTCCGGAGCTGGCAAATGCAGCCTGGTGTTTTACAGCGCTCGTCAGCCTGCCATGGAATAAAGGGAAGTGTGTACTTAAGGTATTGTTGCCACAGAAAGATAATTACATGAGGTTTGATAAATGATAACGTAGATGAGAGCGAAGCGAGCGGTGGAAATGTGTGAATGGACGGCATAGCCGGGTATACACTGCATGTGGGCCTGCCAGCGTTGCTTGTTTATACCAGTAACAAACTGTTTCAGATTTCAGGATGAATTCAAGCAAATGCCACTCAGAGATGGTATTTTGCTGATCCTGACACCCCAGAAATTTCAGTAAGATGGTAAATATAGTTTTTTAGATCAGCGTGTTCAAGCCTACACCTCTGCTTCAGGTTTATCTTGATGTTTATGTGGTAAGGCTTCACTTGAGTAGCTACACATCTGTGATGTCTACCTGTAAGTTCTTTTATTTACATCTCGCTAGCCTTGTTTCCTAAGGGGGGAAAAAAAAAAAAAGGCTTATTAGATACCTGCCTGTGCTGTCTTACTTCCCGCTTGGATTTCTTTTTTAAGCCACTACTGAATTCCAGGCACATTTGACAGGCAGACAGTGGTCTGCAAGATACTCGTCCCTTAAAAGCTTGGTGAAAATAGGGAGATCCGTATTTATCTCCTACCCCAGGTGGGAGGAAGGTGGCAGTGTGTGGGCAGCCCTTTCTAGACACAGGGGAATCTGAGCAAAAGTCTACAGAATGTGTGGCCTGGAGGAAGGGCTCCCATGAGAGCTCACACCTTGCCGGACACTGAAGGCTCCAACCTCGCGATGCAGCTCAGGAGGAAAGCAGCTTTGCCAGCTCTGTTGCTCTCAGAACAACATGTTTTAGTAGCGCAGATGGCACTTAGCTTGGTAATTGCTCACCTAGGATGTATTTAGTCTTTTCTCTAGCTCACGCTGAGTTGTTGGAAGTAGAGTTGAGATAACTGGCTGCGCCCTGTGCCTCTCCCTGCTTGAGCCCAACTATCTGAAGCCTTTGGGAGGAGAGCTCAGCTGGCAGCCTGGGAAAGTCGGGCCACATGTATGCCTCTGTTGCGATGCTGACCAAGCATTCTTGGGTGTGGGTTGTAGCTCTTGCTAAATACCTCCAAAACACAGCAGCCAAAAGGCACAGCGCAACCCAGGACTCAGCATTTGCTCATTCAAAATAGTGTAAGCTGGGAGATCATCTCCAGATTATCACCAGCCCTTGAAAACACTTGTTGGGAAAGGGGCAGTAGGGAGAACTCATTAGGAGATAAATTGCAGAGAGCATGTTGGGTCAGGCATCACTGCAGTCGTGGTTGCCTTCACCTGTTTTCCATCACTGTTTTTCTTCCCTGCAGAACAAGGGAGCAGGCAGGTGGCACGTGGGAGATTAAATCGGTTCCCAGCGGGATAAATGTGGGATGAAAAAAGTTCCAGCTTAGTTGCAGATTGCTGGAGCTACTCCTGGGAGAAGTGGCTTGTGATTTGGGTCCTTGTGTAAGCCTCAGGGATGATGTTGGGCGCATTAGCAAAATTCTCTGTCAAATTCAGCAAAGCATTTAAGCTTGTGCTTTGCTGAATGGTGATTGATTTAAGTGCAGTGCTTAATGCAGAACAGGTGTGAGGGATCAGAAACTCTGTTAAATTGGTTATGATGCATCTTAAAATATCAAATTTCTGCCATTTTGGCATGCATGCAGATGCTACAGCAGTTAGGAGCACTGTAAAGCTAGTGCAGCCTTCCAAATGATCACATACTTCTTCTCTAGCATGGGTTGGGTTGTTACTCTCACACCATATTTACACAAGTTCTCTCTTAAAACCACCAACACATTGTTCTTCTGGGACAGACCATGACTCAGGTGGTGTTGGGACTTGTTTTAGCAGCTTTCTGCCAGAGGAACTGTGATTTACTGGTCAGGTTCTGCCCTGCTGGACCCAAGAAACCCTTGGAGGTGTGGTTTTCTCAGCTCCACACGAGAGGAGAGGTAAAGACGATGCTCTGCTTGGTTTCTGTCTCTTCCTTGGTTGCTCTCTAGTGCTGTTTAGGGAGATACAAGGTCCGGGCAGGTCTCAAGCCCTGAGCTGGACCCCACGCACAGCTCTGTAGTTGCAGCAAAGCTAGCAAGATAATTATTAGTGCTATGCCCATAAAAACCTGGAAGAGTAGTTAGGGGCTGCCTTCGCCACTTGGCTGGCTCAGCGTGGGCATTGGCCACTGCCACCATCAAATGAGAGCTGTGTGTGTGGCTGGGCTCTTGGCTAGGGCTGTCCCCCAGTCAGATCTGTGCTGACCCCCAAGTGAAGAGGAGCCTGCCCGCGTTTCACTGCTGCTTGGAGAGCATTTCCATGGGGAAGAAGGTCTGGCACATCTGAGATAGCGGGATGGGGTGCAGAATGTGATCTTTGTGCTCAAATTGTCTGGAATCTGCAGAAAATGGCTATTTTCAGTTAAAACACCATTTATTTTGCCAGTGCCTTATCTTAATTTAATTCTAGCAGATATCGAATATTTGTCATACTTTGGCTATTTATATACTTGCAGCTTATTGGATTGGGAAGCAGGTAATTAAATAGGCTGTGAGCTTGGTCTTTGGCTGTTGTAAAACTTTGCAGCTCCTAATCGGTAGCCTGACGATTCAGTTATTGTGGGTGGCACCTCTTGGGCCAGGGATGATGTGAACTAAGACTGGAGAGGACTCATCAGATCGTGCAGCTCCAACCCCTGCTAAAGCCCGGCGTTTCCAAAAGGTATTATTCATGGCCTTGCTCTGCGCAGTCTAGACGCTCTCCCTGAAGCACTTTGCCTTTTGCACGACTTGTAATTCCTTCTGCTGAATGATGAGTCACTCGTTCTCCATTCACCTAAGTGGGAAGCGGTCAGCAAGTCATTTCCCTATGTAATTTTTTGTTAGCTGGAGAAGTATTTAATTTGCTTTTAGTGTGGTATGGCAGTAAGAACCCAGCCATCACAACCCTGCTACTAGCAGTGAATGCATACAAACCCCTTACAGCTAACGCTGATGCTTTAGTCTGGGGGGGACAAGGTAAACACCCTATTTCTATTTAATTATGTAAACCTGATTAATATGTTAAGACCCATCAGTATAGTATAAACAATAAAGCTGTTGCTTGGTTGATGTTGATGTGAATTCAGCTAAGTGGCTTCAGCAGCGCTGGGGTTTCACCCACAAAGTGATCTCTAGGAACCACGTCTGTTTTAGTGTGTCTTTGAAAACTGAGACTAATTAAAACAGTAGAGTTTCCTTAAAACAGCAAGTGAGGGGACCGTCCCTGGTGATGAGCAGGTCCTCTCCGTTTGTCACCCAGGAGGATGGGTGGCTCCTCAGAGGTGGGGTTTGATGGGTGGCTCCTCAGAGGTCTTCCCTTCCTGGAAATAGAGCAGGGTGAGGTGCAAGGGAAGGTGGCACCTCACTCCCCAGCTCTGGGAGAGCGTGGTGCAGGCATGGGAGGACAAGCCGTGTTCGTCTCCTCGCCTTGGCCGCTCCACACAGCAGGTGGCACCACTGGCTCCCAGCGGGTCAGAATTGGGCCATCCTTCTTGTAGGGCATGCTTTGAGGTCCAGCAGCAGGGTCCAGCTGTGTCTTCATGAGCATGGGAGAGGGGAGATGCAAGAGATGGCAAGTTCCTGGGGAGTTTCCTTGTGTCATTACCTTGTAGGTACTGAAAAAAAATACATGGATCATCCTAACCTGGCACATGCTTTGGAAGAAGTTACTTGTGGGTACAGGGTACTTGGCATGCTTTGACTGGGTTTTGTTCTGGATTGGGTGGGCATCGTTCTTAAAACCGGATGTAAGTGCAGCCCCTGAGTGTTTGATGTGAACGTGTGAAATTGTTGTTTGAAAAGCTGCTTTTAGTGATAATATTTGGTATTGTTTGTCTGTGATTCAGGCTGATAAAGTCAGACGTTTTCTAGAATTTAAACACCTGAGTCAAAATGTCATGCAAATATTTATTCAGCTTGGGGTAAGCAGTGCCGAGTTTGTAGTTGTCATAGTTCAAGCCTGTCTGCCTGCCTCACCGTAAGGTTGGGAGCTTGGACTTTTAGTAGCGTGAGGCATATAGTGATCCTTGTGAGGGGACCTTAGTCCAGGCCACTGCCAGCCTGGAGGGGTTGGAAAACTGTCCTGACACACAACCCGACGACTTGGGCCGTACAACTCAATGACTTGACCCATGAGCTTCAGGACAGTCATGTGACCATGATGGCTCAAGTGCCAAATATCTGCCCATACATTAGTGTTTGATGAAGAAGCTTCATGAAATCTACATTTAGTTATGTTTTCCCTAGCCCAAAGGGTGGGATTTTGTTTTTTGTTTTTATTTTTTTAAATGATGATGCTGCAGTGTTTATTTCTGGGGACTGAAGATGTGGTGTGCAGGTCTTGAAGGAACCCCACTGTCTTTGGTAGGGCTTTGGGCCGATGCCACAATACATTTGTACAAACACCCTGGCAAACAGGGCTGCCCGCTAACGGTCCAGTAGTGGCCTTTTGTGATCTCGTGCTAAATTAGGGTGATGTTTACCCAGGGTCAGGGTGCTCTTTGTCTTCAGAATATGATGAGATAGTCTTCAGGTCTGGCTTTGTCTGTAGACCCCCTGTTTCTACCTCCAGCTCCCTTTTCGGGTGGGATTTAGATCTACGCTTGATGATTTAGGATGAGCAGCTGGTATGAACTGGATATTCCTGTACAAGCATGAAGCAGAGTGACCCTATCCCTGCAAACCTGCTGCTTATCTTTGGATTTTTGGGGCGGGGGGGGGGGAAGGGGGAACCTCAATAAACTTTATGGCAGTGTAAAAGCAGGACTTGGTTTGGATGTTGTTGTTGCCTAATGTACTTCTACAGGAGAGAGAAGCCCTGCATCCAGAGCAGCCGCAGTACCGTGGTGCTCACAGGCTCAGCTTGGTCTCTCAGAGCAGGGCTCGGAGGAGGTGATTTGGCTCCCAATTGCCTGTCTGGCACAGGGGAGGAAAGTAATAGGGTAGAAAGGCCAATTTCCAGGCTCACACCCTGAGGAACTACTGATAGGAGAAGCTATTTGTTAAGAAATGTCATACTGAAACAGTCTCACACATTGCCTTGTGAAGAGCATCAGCAGTGTCTGCTATAGCATCTGAATTTGACGCTGAGCACCCGCTGAGCTGGAGAGGATGGCACTGGGAGTTTGTGGATCCTGTAAGTTTGTAGTAACCACTGAAGTTTATTAGTTGCAATGTGTGTTTGCTGTCGACGAGGTGTGTGGGGCACACTGATTCCTGCCAGAAGCGATTTCCCTTCCCTGGGGAATTTATCACGTTACCAGTCCAGATGATGCTAAGTAGGCAATGACCTAAGATGCAGAAGGCTGCGTGTTGGGGTGCAAGATTTTACCATCCTAAGCAGCCCGATGTGCAGTTGCAGCATGGTAAAATCCTGCACCCCAACACACAGCCTCCTCCACTTTTGCGTCTTGGGGGAGGAGCCCCTCGCTTTTCCTTGGAGCTGCTCAAAAATGGGAGGCGATTGCCTCTTTCAGGAGGGATGCGAATGTGGCCGCTCGCATGCGTGTGTGTGTGCATGAGGGTCGTTTCGGAGCCCCGGGGGGGGCTCACAGCTGATGTATGGACTCTGTCTGGGAGTAGGAGGGGACAAGCTGCCTGGCTGGTGGCACCCTGGTGAGATAAAGGGACTTGGGTCTGATATTTGACTGCCAGAGGGAATATGAACCGGTGCTCCTAAATATAGCACCGTGCTCGCTGGAGTGAGGTGTGATACTAGTTCAACAAAGCAGCATATTTGGAGTCAAAACCTTTTTTTTTCCCTCCTGTATAGAGAATGCATTTTTCTGTACATCACCTCACTGTCCCTTCTACCACCCATCCCATTTCCAACTGGTGCTTTGCTTGGAAACACACCCTTACCCCAAGGAGAGATTTGGGGGAGCCCTGTCCAGCCAGCTGGCCAAGTAAAACAAAATACTGCAAAGGCACTTTGGAAGGAGGTTTCTGGGCTTGCTCTGGCCACCAGCGCTTGGCATGTGGCCAGTGCAGGTGACCATGGAAGATGATGTTCCTCCGTGAGCTGGAAGGGCTCCCCTTGGATGTCCCTGCCTGATCAGTGAGGGCCAGCAAGGAGAGGGGGTTCAGATGTTACATTTTAGGGACAAAAAATATTGGATGATTTGGGAGCAATTAAGTGAAGCTGTTTGGAAGTTCTCTTGGGACTGCTGTTGATGCTGACAGGGGCTAGCTTTTGCAAGAAGGGCCTTTCACTTTGCCTGGTGTGCTGTGGGGAGGGTCAGCTGCTTTCGCACCTCAGCAGCCAAGGATTTAGGCATCGCATGAGCAGAACATCAAGCAAAAGGCAAATTTCCTCTAAGATGCCAAATAACCTTTCCTGGTCCAGCAAGAGGGCAGAAATGCTTTGCATATTGCACATGCCAAGCTTGCTTTCATTGCCTATGCCCTTAGGTTTCCGCTCCCTCCTAGCAGACTGCTCCCACCCTTCTCGCAACCAGAGACAACAGACTCATCGCTGCCTGGGAAGGAAGCTAATGGGGTGACGCAGCAGGAGCCAGCTGCTTTGCTACCTGCATGGTGACAATGCAAGGATGAAGGAAGGACACAGCCAGCGCTTCTTCAGCCACGGGCAAGGCTGCGTGACCCACCAGCGGTGCGTGCCGCAAAAACCAGCGCTGTGCCTCCCACCCCCGGCACTGCAGACCACCCTCTGCCAGCGAGACCTCTAGGCAGAAGCCATCTGCTGCTGTTATCTGGGGACGTGCAGCTGTCTGAGCTGCACGGGGTTGTTTTTTGGTGCATAGCCAAGAGCTAGCTGGAGTTAGGGCTGCAGAGACTTTGTGTGTGCTCAGTCATTCGCGGGGGCAGAGCAGCTCCCGAGCGTGAATCGATGCTGATGCTCTGCGGTGGGATGGAGCTGGGAGCTGGGAAGGGCACCAGGCCTGGCTGAGGGAGGTTGGAGCTGGAGGTGACAGCTTTGCTCCTTCACTTGCTCGGGCCTTTGGTGCTTCAGTCTGCGAATTTTCCCCCTCCAGAAGGGTATCTGTGAAGGACCTGGGGCAGGGAGGAGGGTTTGCTCACACCTCCGAGGCGCGGGTGCGTTTTCCGCCTCCCATATGCTTTGCAACAAGCATGGCCTGGGGCCCTGCAGAAGTGGTGGGGAATAGTACTTTTCTAGCCTCTAGCTGTCTCGAGAGAGAACTGATGTCCTCAGAAAACCGGAGTTGATCATGCAGTGGTGGTTTACGATCTGCCTGGTACAATTTCTGCTTGTTGGTGGGTTCCCTGGACTTCAGTGGTGCCTTCTGCTCTTAAAGATGTTGGTTGCAATGCTGCAGAGACCCTGCCCCTAACTTCAGCTGTAGGGTCTCATGGGTTTTATCTGCTCTGAGGGCTCCTTCTTCCCCAGGACCTCTTGTGGGACATTCCCCCATGGCCTGAGATGTGTGCCTGGCAGGGAGAGTGCCTCGTGGCAGCCTGTGCATTTGCTCCAGCCTAGCTGGCCTACGGAGGGAAGGCTTGGCAGGGAATGGCATCAGGGAGCTTGTTCTTTAAACGGAGAGCTGGTTGCTTGCACCGGCTACCACGAGCCTGTACTGACAAGACACGGGCATCCCCTGAGGGGTTACAGGAGCCCAGGGGAGAGGGTTACGTGTCTGCAGAGCAGTCATGCTCCTTGCTGCTGAGCAGAGTGAGCACACCTGGGGCACGGGTGGGAAATGGAAAGAGCATGCTGGTGGCAGCCTGAGGAGCATGCTCAAGTGGGTTTGGCATTTGGATTCCGCTTCTAAACCTCTCTTTTTGCTTGCTGTTAAGAGTTATGAGCTGAGTGGGGCAGGGTCTCCGTGGGTGCTGGAGAGCAGGGAGGTTAGGGAATCTCTCCATCAGTAGTGGCAGCCACTGGACTGCCCCAACTTCAGTGTTGTACATGTTGCTGGCTGGCATAAAATGGGTGTTTCTTTCTAAGGATATTTCACATCTCTGCTGCTGAACTTTTGTTTGAAGTTCCTCACGCTCAGACCTCCGAAGCCTCCGTGGTAAAGCTCCTGCTTGGTGCATGTTTCATGCAGAAGGATGTATATGATAGAAATTCTTCCTGTAATCTCATCTCTCTGTAAACTCTCTTCTCTCGGCTTCTGTCTCACACCAGAATATTCCTGTCTGTGCAGAAGTCACCCCAAAAGTGAATCAGATCCTGCTGAGCGGGACAGTCTTCCCACCACCTATTTATAGTGCATGCAATTACCCTCCATGCATCTCGGAACTCTAATTGCCTTTTTATTGCTGTTTAGCAGTGTGTTAAAGGTTTTTGAATGCTCATGCCTTGTTTTCTCATTAGCTCTATTTATTCCTCCTTTGGCTCCCTTCCTCAACCTCATCAAATTTAGCATCTTCTCCTTGCCTTCGGGGCCTTGGGCAGCTCTGCCACTTCCTACTTGTTCTCCTGTGTCCTTTCTCATGTTGCTGCTCCAGATGCTCTGTGTTCCCCGGTCTCGCTCTGATGTGCTGTCGGGGCCCATCCCCTGGAAAGGGTTCTGTGCCTCTGTGATGCCCTGCCAGCGGTCCTTTGGCTGGGCAGGGTGGCTCAGGCAAGAAGCCCCCCTGTCTCCTAAGGCAGCTGCCTTGTGTCGGGCAGGGCTGGTTAGCGTTGATGAGGCTGCCCGGGCAATTAGGGGCAGGTACACAATCCGGGAGCAGAGAGCAATGGTTAAGAGTCTGGAAAGAACTGATAATAGGGACTAGGAGTTGGTGGGCAAGGCGGAAGGCAGGCGCTGTGGCCTGAGGTCCCCTGCATGGATTTCTTTTGCCAGGGTGGCCCAGGAGCTGCTGCATCACCAGTGGTCCCTGCCTGGCATGGCCACAGTGTGTTGGGCTGGGGGCACTTAGAACTGGTATCACTGGGATTGCATTTTTAATGCTTTGTGTGTATCCTGTACCTGTTCCCACCTATCTGCTCTCTCTGCTGGCCACAGCGTCTGTGCCCGTACAGCGCCTGGCACCCTGCGTGGATAACCGGGAGCAAGCAGTAGCCTGGGTTTGTCTCTCATACAGTCTCTGAGTCCAAAGTCCTTTTTGAGGTTATTTGCTTTATGTTTTAGCCTTGTCGTGTGGCATTTCCAGAGCTCGAATTAATTTAATTATCCCCCAAGGTGCTTGCTTGCTCACAGTTGTCCGGGACTTTATTGCCCTCCTCTTGTGTATTGAGGAGCCCACACAACTCTGAATCATCAGTAAATGTAATCATGGTGCTTGATGTTTGTTCTTCCAAGTCCATGATACATACAATAAAATAAATGAAACTGGTCTTAATACCAATCTGTGCCTCCCCTTTCGACACCTGTTATGTTCCAAAATGCTTCCTCGCTGTGTATGGCCCTGCCACTCAATCCTAACAGCATCCGTATTGATTGGAGAGATTAATATCTTATGTAAAATTGTATTGAAAGCTTTCTCACCCTATAGGTAATTTATGGCCAGAGCTTGCCCCCAGCACCCTTAGCTCATCTGCTAAGCATGGTGTCAGCTCGGCGAGGGCTTGGTAGCCAGGCTGAGTTAAGCAGCCTGCGGCGCGCTGCAGGCCGCGGGCTCAGGGCAAGTGAGTGCACTGCATTGCCAGCCCGTGTCCCTGCCGGCCACCAATGTTTGCCCATGGCCTGTTGGTGCTTGGACGTGGGCTGTGCAGCACTGCCCTAGGCTGGCATCCTCACCGGGGGGCTCCAGCCGAGTGCAGGGGTTCATTAGCCAAAGAGAAAATCAGTGAACTGAAACAGGGACTGGAGCTGCCTGGTCTCAGAGGGGGTTTGCCATTTCAGGTTCCTTGTGTTCCCGGGCGAAAGCGGAGGCAGAGCTCAGCAGTTTGGGTGCTGGCCAGGGGCTTAGCTTTGGCTAGGTTACGCTCCCTGCTCTCTCCTTCACAAGCTCTCACAATTCTCCAGATCTTTCTCAAGCTGTCACTGGTAAAAAGGTGATGAAAATATTTCCCTTCCCTCCATAGAGCACTGGAAGATGGTGAGAGCTTACGAGATGCTGAGTTAATTGCTTAGCGCAGGATGCGCAGGTCCCTGGGAGCGCTAGGAATGGACCCGGCAAGGCGGCCGTGCTGCAGCTCAGACCCTGAGCATCCATGGGCTGCCCCTTCTGTGACTTGCTGTGTCCTCCGAGGAGCCTCTACAGCCGCTCCTTCTTTAGAAGACAGTTAATAGTCTTGCATAAGTCATGCTTACAAGTTGTACTCACTGGTAATTTACACACGTGGGGCTTCATATAGATCCCAACAACTCTATGCACAATAGCTGAGCATCCTTTCCTCCTCGCTGTTTGCATTTGGGAAGGTGGGCAGCAGGCTGCCTGGTGTTTCCATACACAGGGGAGCACGTGGCTTGCCTGCAGCTCTCTCCCCTCTCGTCTCCTGAGCTTGTCACGGGTGCCGCCATCCCTCAGGAGGGTGCAGCAGGGAGAATTGCACTGTAGTGCAGAAGCAAGCCAGGAAAATCTTCAGCCTTATTGCTCCGCTTTTCTCATTCCTTTTGATGCTCTCAAAAACCAACTGCTGTATGAAAGGCAGGCAGCCTGGAGCACTGAGCCTGGTTTTGCATTGCTGGGAGTCTGCGAAGCGAGGCTCCGCTCCAGACGGGCGCTCTCGGGATGCATATGCATGTGCTCCGGCTGCCCTTGCTTAGGGCACTCTCAGTGTAAACCACAGCAGAGTCCAAGCCTTCCAGATGTTTGTCCTGTGGTGATGGCGAAGGCTTGTAGGGACAAACAAAATGCGACCACCAAGGGAGGGGCTTTTAAACTAGCATAACAGCTCAGCTCCCCCACGCTCGAGCCCATACAAGCAGGAGAAGAGCAAGAGCTCTGATTCTTTCCTGTCAGCCGAACGCACAAGATTCAGTGGCCAGCAAGAAGCAGATGGCTTGCTATTTCTGTGCCCTTTCGTTTGATTGCTGCAGGTCTGGGAGGGAGTTATAGCTGCTCCAGTAGTGTGGCAA
This sequence comes from Gorsachius magnificus, assembly GCA_034008185.1. NCBI lineage: Eukaryota > Metazoa > Chordata > Aves > Pelecaniformes > Ardeidae > Gorsachius > Gorsachius magnificus. Next base: position 8,755,422 of record CM067090.1, read on the forward strand.
ATCATCGCCATTTATCTTGCGGTGTTGAGCCTTGATGATGTCAGATGGTGTCTACATTGCGTATATATTCAGACTAAGCAAATGGCAGTGTTCTTTCCATGAAAATTTAATGATGAAAGATGACACTCTAAATGATATTTTTCTTTTTTTTTTTTTTCTTTAACCAATTATTTCATTTGCCATATAACCCTCACGCTAATGGTAATGATATTTCCTTGCTGTGGCTCAGGAGAACAGATGTGCCATTTGAATTTATTTTCTTTACCTAGACAGAATCTTCTTTTTTTTTTTTAACAGCTCTGATTACTTGCTTTGCAATGCTGTGACCTATATTCAAGGTGAAACTTGTGATAGATATTTGCTTTGGGGAGGAGGCACAACCATGTTTTTGAGAAGATTAAGGCCTGTCAGGCAGCAGCCCTCATTTCAATTAGACATCAAAATGCAAATCATCCAGCTTTCAGAGTACGTCAAGGTGAGAGTAGAAAGGACTTTAATCCATTCCGAGATTAAGTTGAAATCTTCATGTGCTTTAATTGTTCTTGGTCAATTATACTGGCTGGGAATGGTGTGGGGATAGTCAAAGTTGTGCAGGAAAACCTTCAATGATGTTCTTGTCATGCGTTAAAAGGCTTGCTGACTGCATGTAGTGCTTGCTCACTCAAAGGACTATCATCCCTCAAATGATAGAAAAATTACTCTGAAAGTTGCAGCTGTAATGACAGCTCCCCTGACTTTAATAGCTTTATTATTATTTATTTTTGCATGGGGTATTAGCAGGTAAGTGGTGCGTGAGCTGGGCTGCAGTGTGCCCAATGCAGGGGCAGAGGCTGCGCTTTTGGGTTAGCATCCCTGCATCACGTCTGGGGGGCGTGGGGGCACAGTCTCCCCTCCGCCCCACCTGCATTGCCCTGGGGAGCCCCAGCCCCTGGGGGCGTGGGGGTGGGTGCCCAGGGTATGTGGCGTGAGGCTGCCGGGCAGCTGTAGGGGATGTCCTGTGCTCTTAAGTGTTCCCGTCTGCCTGGTGATGCTCCTGGCTCCACATGTTTTGACCAGAAAAGCAATGATAACAACCAAGCCCAAAAGGTTTTTAAGGCTGGTGGTGTGGAGGTGCATCCTGGTTTGGGCATCCTGGCCAGCCGGGTTTCTCTAGATTGCCTTTAGGTGCTTTTGATTAAATCAGCTTCTTTCATGGGGGATCTTAGAGGCACTTTCTCAAAGCAAGTAAAAAAAATCCAGCAAAGACAGGTGCAACATGGGTGCCACAGCTGGACCTGCCCAGGTGACCTGCAGGACCAGCCAGCCCTGCGTGACCAACCTGGTCCCTGTCCCTGCCAAGAGCTGGGGCTGCCATGGAAAGGTGTGGGAGCTCGTTTTGGGATGGCAGGGCACAGGAGCAGCCCCCCAGGGCCAGCAGCAGCTCCACTGGATGTCCCATGGCTCGGATGGGGCAGCGATGCTGTGAGAGGGGCTGCAGCCAGAAGTCGCTGAGCATCAGCATCACTAAGTAGCAGGTCTGGGGTTCTTCCCACGATGCTGGTGCCTTTGGGAGAGACGGTGCCTGGAGCCAAGAGCTAAAGCAGAAAGGAGCATGTTAACCCCAGGGCTTCGGGGGCTGGAGGGAGGAATTACTTATGTGGATGCTTGGTAGGGAGCGGATAGGTTCTTGGGAGGCTTTTCTTCCCTTTGCTGGCTTTGAAAGGGTGAATGAGAGAGCTTGGGTGGTGGGAAGACTGCAAAATATTTTTTTACTCTCTGCTTGAAGAGGTAAGTTACAGTTTTAGAGAACGTAAGGTAAATGAAAGATGATGTTTCTACTTTTTAGTCTTCATCCATTTCATATATCTGCTTCTCCTTCTGGCTTCTCAGCAAACATTAGTGAAAAAATTAGGGTGAGAACCAGCAGAAAACAGCTTGGCCCTGTTGAAACCATGTGTATGAGGTCGTAGCTGTTTATGTAGCGAATCTCACAGGACTTGAAAAATGTCCTTGGTGTCATCTTGTGCAATTTATCAGGAGTGTTTATGGAGTCACAGCACTACTTTGCACCAGAGATGGCAACCATACGCTATGGTTGTACATCATGCCTCTTTTTGTACCCAGCTTGGATGACTAAGATTTGTAGATACAGGGCTCATAAGCTCAATGAAAAAACACCAACAATGCGAATTATGCAGCTATTTTCATAGCAAAACACTTAATCATGGTTGCATGTGGACTTTACACTAGAAAAACTGCTGTAGACAGAGAAGCTCTATAAACGGCGGTGTTCTTGGGAGCTGGACCTTGCCTGAAGGGCACTCACAGGCACCCCACATCACCCCCTTCCCGAGGGAGCCGAGCAGCCAGTGAGGTTGGAAGGGCTGCAAACGGGGAGGCAGAGGCAAGGGAACAACCTTCTGAATCACACGGGCTGCTGCTGAATCACTGTTTACGCTGTTTCTGTACCTGCTGACTCGATGCATGGAAATAGGGTACCTCTATTTTTAGTTCTTACCTTGTGCATTCATGCACATGCACACTGAAATTAGACTTTTTGCGATGGGAGCAGTTTCTTGCCTACACAGGGAACGTATTTCAGAGTTGTGGCACAGTAATGATTCCCAATTTCTTCCCTTCCTAACATCATCTGCACGAGGGGAGGGTGGGGGAGAGCTGCTTGCTCTGTGTAGTAGTAAAGCAGCAAGGGATGGACCCGAGTGCCTCAGAGCTGCCTCCTCCATCGGTGCCGTCCAGCCATGGTCCTGCCTCTGCTGCCTTTCTGGCACCAGAACTGCAGCTGTCAAATTTTATTCCAAACCCTGCTGGCTTCCTTTACCCTCTCCTTTAGAGCTGGTTTGGTACCTAAATATGTTCTAACAGCTATTGCAGCAGGAGCAGGGTGTTTTGGTTTGTTGCTGTTAGCTTTTAGTCATCTGTGATTACCTTTGCCTGTCTCATTGCTCCTTGGTGTTGGTGGAGCAATACCAGGCTCCATCAGCAGAGGAGTAGGTCCCAAGAGGAAACCAGCACATTTGTGTTGGCGTTGGCAGGAGTTGTGTGTTGGCTGTTACCTGCTGCTACAGTTAATTGTGTTGTGAAAACAGGCGCTGCTTTTGCATACGAGCTGGGACACTGAGGTAAAGCATTGACTTGTCAGTGGCAAAAAATCACATAGTTTTCACCGGGGCCAAGATCTGGTTTCCTTCGTTAACGCTGCAGGAGTGCAAAGGTGGCTACTGGTGGAATATTTCAGTGAAAACAAGGCTTTCTTATCCTAGTATATTGGGATTGACAGTGGCATTTTGGGAAGAGAAGAAATGAAAAGTGCTGCTCTGGAGGACTCTGTCATCTGTGTGGCAGCAGCTCTATGGCCCTGTCTGTCCTCAGCTGCTGCAACTTCAAAACCCAGCTGGGATTCCCCGCAGCTAATGAGATTATTTGACTTAGTCATATTATTTTGAAGATGCACTATTCCCTCCCTGGTGTCCTCCTGGTGCACAGGCCACTGGTCCCTGCCACCAGAAAGCCTGGAAGCGGGTACTGTTGCTCGAATGAGTTGAAATGTTGGGTACGGCGATAGCAAACTGGTGTGAGGCTGTGTCCCGTGTGTACAGGGAGAGTAACAAAAGGCTTGTCAGGATTGCTGTCTTAAAAACCCCGCGTCCAAAACCTTAATGTCATATTTGCATCCTTGACATTCTCCCGAGTGCTGTCTCCGGTTTGCTGTCAGGAGAAGGTGGCAGGAGAGACCCTGCTGCTCTTGACTGGTGGGAATGGCACATGGAGGCCAGGGAGATAATTCGAGGTAGCCAGCATGGCTTCACCAAGGCAAGTCCTGCCTGACGAACCTAGTGGCTTTCTATGATGGTATGACAACAACAGTGGACAAAGGAAAACCAATGGACGTCATCTATCTGGACTTCTGCAAAGCCTTTGACACGGTCCCCCACAACATCCTTCTCTCTAAATTGGAGAGCTATGGATTTGATGGGTGGACTGTTCGGTGGATAAGGAACTGGCTGGATGGCCGCATCCAGAGGGTAGTGGTCAATGGCTCGATGTCCGGATGGAGACTGGTGACGAGTGGTGTCCCTCAGGGGTCCGTACTGGGACCGGTGCTGTTTAATATATTCATCAATGACTTAGTGAGATCAAATGCACCCTCAGCAAGTTTGCGCACGACACCAAACTGAGTGGTGCGGTTGACACACCAGAAGGACGGGATGTCATCCAGAGAGACCTGGACAGGCTGGAGAGGTGGGCCTGTGTGAACCTCATGAGGTTCAACAAGGCCAAGTGCAAGGTCCTGCACCTGGGTCGGGGTAACCCCCAGTATCAGTACAGGCTGGGGGAAGAAAGGATCGAGAGCAGCCCTGCCGATAGGGACTTGGGGGTGCTGGTGGATGAAAAGCTGGACATGAGCCGGCAATGTGCGCTGGCGGCCCAGAAGGCCAACCGTACCCTGGGCTGCATCAGGAGAAGCGTGGGCAGCAGGTCGAGGGAGGTGATTCTGCCCCTCTACTCTGCTCTGGTGAGACCTCACCTGGAGTACTGCGTCCAGCTCTGGAGCCCTCAGCACAAGAAGGACATGGAACTGTTGGAGCGGGTCCAGAGGAGGGCTACTAAAATGATCCGAGTGCTGGAGCACCTCTCTTATGAGGACAGGCTGAGAGAGTTGGGCTTGTTCAGTCTGGAGAAGAGAAGGCTGCGGGGAGACCTGATTGCGGCCTTTCAGTATCTAAAGGGGGCCTATAGGAAAGATGGGGAAAATCTTTTTAGTAGGGCCAGCTGTGTCAGGACAAGGGGTGATGGTTTTAAACTAAACCAGGGTACGTTTAGACTGGATATAAGGAAGAAATTCTTTACAATGAGGGTGGTAAAACACTGGAATGGGTTGCCCAGAGAGGTAGTGGAGGCCCCATCCCTGGGAACATTCAGGACCAGGTTGCACGGGGCTCTGAGCAACCTGATCTGGCTAAAGGTGTCCCTGCTCACTGCAGGGGGGTTGGACTAGATGACCTCTAGGGGTCCCTTCCAACCCAAAACATTCTATGATTCTATGATTCTATGATTCTATGATTCTATGATTCTATGATTCGTGGCTTTGACCCTAAGGTCTCTGTAGCTTTGGTTTCTGGAAAGTCTGGTTGCTAAACTGCTGTCTCCCAGCAGGTCTCCTGTCCTAAACCACTTGCAGCAGACCCTGCAGCAATCTTGCTTTCTGTACCCACCTTGTTGATATCCAGAAACTAGTGTTGCTTCCAAATTCAGATCTGTTTCTCAAATAACCATTTAACCACACTGTGACAGTTTGGGCAGGCTGGAGAGAGTGACTTAGTCATTCTGGTACTTGCTCTGGCCCAGCCATGCCTGATGTCTTTTGGCTCCTCTGCTGTCCTTCGTCATTACATTGCCCTGGCACCCGCGCCCAGGAAAGCGCAGCATCCTTGTGAAAACTCGCTGGGAGAGTTCCTTCCCTCATTTCAGGGATATCAGGAATGAAGCAGTCACTTGCATCGCTGCGGAAGATAGCTTTCTGCCTCTGGAGCCGCCCTTGGAGCTGGTGCGTGTTTGCTCCCCGCTGCATGTGTAGCCCCCGGCTTTTTCCCAGTATGAAAAAGCCTGCGGAATTGTTTTGAAACTTCACAGCAGGAAAGGGTTTTGTTTCTCATACTCCGTTGTGTTTGCCAGCCCAACTTGTGAGCTGTTTGCCAGAAGTACACGCATGGGTATAAACGCACTGGCTTCAGGTGGATGGGTTTTCACGTGTTTGCAGCTGCCCTGTGGAGGGGCATCACCAGTCCGCGCTGGAAATGTCCCGTCACAAAAAGAGGGAGAAGGAGAAGAGAGGAGCCGAGGAGAGGTGGGAGGAAGGTGCTCATGTTGAAGGAGAAACACCATTTGCTTCTGCTTCACCTGCCTGCAAAGAGATGAGGAGGGCCTCCGGGCTGTGCCAGGACACTTCCCCCAGCAACTGGGAATAAGGTAGAGCAAGGGATCGGCGCATCCCAGGGATGGGATAGTGCTACCCAAGGGTACTGATTGTGAACCCACCCAAATCCCTGCCCCGGGAGTTGGAGTGTGGTACCTTGTGCCTGATGCTCTTGGTGCTGTGATGCTGGCATGGAGGGGTGTGTGTTGGGGAGGTCAGTACGGTCTTGTCCTTGCAGTCAGTCCGTTAGTCGGAATGCAATGCAGACGAGCAAGCCCCTCCAGTTTTACTGGGAGAAGGCCTGTGAGCTTCCTGCTGAGGCTGCCCAGGAGCAGAACACACCTCAGGCATGCTGGGCTCCTGTTTGGAGGGCCCATGTGTGGTGCTGTCGTTGTGGGTTTAGGTGTTTTGCTTTTATTTTGGAGAGAAGCCGATTGCGAAAGGCACGTTCTTCTGTCCACACCACAAATAACCCCATGATCACCGTCCCTTCTTTCTTAGAGAGCACCAGCGATCTTACTAATATCTTCTTAGAGAACCAGGCTTAGAGGGCTGTTATCAAGCTTGTATTGAAAAGCCTATTTGCTGGGTGGGTTTTTCTAAGCTTTTGAGAGGCAGATCTGCAGTACCTCTCTGTTTTTGAGGGGGAAACACTGAAGGTTTAGGAACTTAATGGCCTTTTGTTCTGGACCCCAAACTGAGATGCAAATCTTTTCTCTCCAAAGATGTTTAAAGCCAAGCATCTTGAGGCTGAAACAGAATGCAGAGGCCCAGCTGTCCCAGAGTCTTCAGTCTCCAGGATTATTCAGAGATTTGCAAATTAGAAGGGTGCTGTAAGCAGTTGCTTTGAGCTTCAGTGGAAAAGCATTTGATGGTATGAGGTTATCTTGCAGATAACTTCCCAGGCACTACCCTGAGTCGGTGGTATTTCTCCAACACCGATGTTATTGGTGGCCAGAGCTCTCTGCTTGGCTAATAGCCGTCCTCTTATTTAAGGCACAGAGAAACCAAGGCAAGGGGGATCGAGGCCGGGCACAACCTGTGCAGGGAAGGTGCTCCCGAATCAGTGCTGTGCTCCAGCTCTTTCCCTGCCGTGCCCGGGGAGATGCCAGGGGCTGTGCTAGGGATGCTCTGGTGCTCAACGTGGGGTATGTGACTTCTCATCAGACACCTGCACGGAGGGCTCGCGGGTCAATACCTCGTTATAGCAAATCCATGTGTCTGGCTTGCCTTTTCGCTCTCTAATTGCCGCCTCCTTGCTTCCTATCTGCTTCCAGTAAGCAAGCTGCTGTGATAGTTAATTACTCTTCTGGGTTGAGTGCTGTATTATAGTACGTTCTGTCAATACTAATTGTTTTATAGAAATATGAAGTACCGCTTTCCCTTCCCTTCAAGGACTTTGCGATGTGGGCTTTAATGATATCATTTGCCCTTCTGTCCAGCGAGAGCAGGAAAATATGATCTCCTATTTGCAATGGGCACTTAGGGTTATCTTTTGGAGAGCTGCAAGCACTCTGCTGTTGGGGTCCATTCCTGTGCCTTTCCAGTAAAGCTCTCTCCCTGCCCTGGTACCTGACCGGCGACGTGTATTTATAAATAATCAGTCGCAACCCAAGATCAGAGCAATGATTATCATTTGTCCTGGTGAATCCAGGCAATCCTTCCATACACCATTCCTTTCCTGGGAGGGGTTCCTCCGATCTTGCTTTTCAACCCTTGGTTTATTAAATCAGCTGTGCAAAAGAATAAGTAAGACAGAATAGGTTGTAGGTGGGCATCTCCTGAGAGTGTGCACGGTAGCATGTAAGGATATCATGTAAGGAAAACTCTCCTTCTCATGCATGAAAAATGTCAGCCCTTGGCATTCAACGGTATCTCCACTTGCTTGCACTGGCTCCAGTGGTCAAGGTAGGCATCTGCTGGTGATGTTTTTTTGCAGGGGGGGGTTATAACTTTGGATGCATTTTTATTGCTCTGGAGTAAACACCAGGTAAACCCACGTTCATTCATAATTGAAGAAAGGGAAATTAAAATGTGCCCCACGTGTTCAGCTTCAGGTTACGTGGTGTGTTTGTAGTGACTAATGTTTGGGGGCTCTGCTCTGATTTTCTTTGCCTCGCTGGAGGTTTTGCTGTTAGCTTTTGTTGTTAGCAGCATTGCACAGAGCAGGATGAACTCCCAGGTGAGCACCCGAGATCTGTGCTAGCTGTCACGCAGAGATGAAATAGAGCAGGGAAGGGCTCCGTACCGGCTGTGGGAAAAGCTCTGCCAGTGCGATGCTCTGGACCTGATCCTGACTGCTTTGCATGCCCAGAACTTCCTGCAGAAGCCTCAAAAATGAGATACACGTGTGTCCCAAGTGCCAGTGTGACTTTAATGGAGACAGGGAGGGTCTGTTGGCAGAAGGATGGTTGGCAGAGTCACGTTCCCCAGGGGGGCAGGGAGGATGAGAGGTGTCTTAGCCCTTCCCTGCATAGCACCTGCCTGCTTGGCATGTGCCTCCATGTTGGTTGACGCAGCTGCAGGTGCAGGTCTTGGCTGGTTACACCAGGCAAAAGAAGATGGGCTGTGCAGGAGGAGAGCTGGATGCGAGCTTTGATGGTATTCCCCTGCCTTCCCAGGCGGTTTACAGAGCAGAACCATATTTAATTTGACTTGCTTTCAGAAGTTAGTCTGACTTCCATTGCTGTCAACACTTTTCAATGGCAATAACAGGAGGGCAAGCAGCAGTGGAGGTATTGCAGACCCATAGGGCTAGAAATACTCTGAGGCTGAGTGCTGATCCATGAGTTGAACGGTGCCAGACGACTGCCGGTTGCTCCCACCGGCGTGCCATGGTGCTGGACTGCTGGGCATCCTCAGCGCATCCTTGTCAGGCTGGGGAATCTTTGTTGACAGAGTCTGAAACTGCTGTACGCAGCATGAGGTTATGTGGCCGTCCATGCAAGCCATGGACTGGGAGGTCCAGCTTTTCCTCTGGAGGGGAGGGGGTTCTTTTGCATATTGTGTAGGATTTATAAACAAAACTTACTCCGGTATGGGCTGAACTTTATCCCATTAAAATACAGGGTGGGGAGGAAATTAGCTTTTAACACTTGGTTTCTATCCTCTTCATCTGTGTTGAGGGTAGGGTGGTTTTGTGACCAGAGATTTGTTGTTCAGTTTGGAGTTCCCGTACAAGGACTTCCCATCCCAGCAGAGCACCCTCAGTGACTTCTCTGCTGTTTTTCTCTGCAAGTGTTCAGCAAAGTTTGATGTACTGCTGCTGTCACCTGCAGAAAATCCTGTCCCATGAACTTAAAATTCATCCCAGCTTCAAACCTGCTCCATCAGGGTCTTGAGTAAGCCTGTGCTGGTGTCCCTTCCGTCGTATCGGCCAGGCTTGTTGAAGGCTGCATGTAAATTGGTCTCTGAAAACAGTTTTCTGATCTCAGCCACAAATCTGATTATGGTTACATTAGGGAATGGAAGCATGAGAAGCTGGGTCGTTGCTTTAAATTTTAGTATTAAAGGTCAATTTCAGTTGATTTTTTATTTTTTTAATCCTTTGACAGCAGCAGCAGCGGCCTCATATCTCGTACACCTGCAACTTCACGTGTGTCTACCAAGATGCAGGCAGGAGCTTAGAGATCTGGCACCAGCAAAGTGGTGGGACTTTGCTGCTGGGACTTTTCTGGGGAAAAGAGGGAGGGATGTCTCTGCTCCCAGTTTGCTTTAAGACAAGAGCCTGGAGCTGCTGTTGCTCAGTGGGACCCAGTCCTGCTGCTTGGTGCCTGCCGTCAGCGGGATGCTGGGGAGCCCCAGCGCTGCGTGCTGCCCTGTCCAGGGCTGGAGCGGTGGCACCTCGCTCTTTGGGACCGGCACCTGGAAACCCATGGCAAAACACCCACAGGCTTCGGTGGGAGCGGCGCCAGCTTCCAGGCTGTGCCCCCTCGGGGCCTGCGGCACGGACGTGTGTTTTGGGACAGCGCAGAGTCGCGTGCTTCCAAGACGAGCGAGGCTCCCACGCACAGGCTAGGGGATGTGTGGTGGCTCAGGATGCCACCAGCGATGCCGTTGGCTTAATATTCATATCCTGTGTTTGCAAATCTTGGCGTGAGCTGCAGATTCTTCTGCTAGCATTTTGGGGGTATTTCCTTCAGTTCCTTATTAAAATGCATGTGTTTTTCCTTATTTAAAAAGATCACCTGTATCAAAAAGCTAATGATCACAATACCTGGCTTCCTTTTCCCCAACAAAGATGACAGCAGTGATATAAATCATTATGTTGCTGATTGTAAAATTGCTACCTTCAGGCACGTCTTTATTTTAGGGTTGGATTTTTTGGCTGCCACAATTTACAAGAGAAAGACAGTTGGAAATTTTCTCCTTTTAATATGTAGTTTTCACAGCTCTCAAGTCACTTCACAGAGTCAAGCTGCTTTGGCTGCCAGGCTGGAAAGAGCAGAAGATTAAAGTGCCATTATTTTATTTTTTTTTAATATGCAGCTGTGCATATAAGTATACTGTGGCTTTCCTGAGGTAAGATAAAGTCATAAAAATTTCCTGGTGGGCTTTTGCATTGCTCGGCTATTGTGGTCCTTGCTGCAGCAGACAATGAATATCCTTTTGCTCCTCTGGTTTAAGCCCCAGTCACGTTCCTGGCATGGTCATTTTGGGACTGTGGACCCTGCTAGCACCGAGGTGCAGCAGACCCAACAGGGCTGGCACTTGCAGGGTCCTGCTGAGAGTTTGGAGCCATCAGGATTTTAGTTGCTAGTTTTCAGAGTGAAATCCCAGTGGGATTTTAATGCAGCATCATATGGAAACACTAAGGATTGGGGTTTTTTCGTTTTTTTTTTTTTTCTTTCCCACCTATGTAGGGAGACATAAATGCCTGTCTAGGAAAATCAGGAGCTACAGAGAGTATCAGAAATGCCACCATCTGCCCACCTCCCAAATAGCCGAGGTCTGCACTTGGTGAATGACGACATCAGGCACTATCAAGGATATGGCCTGTATTTAATTCTACATTACAATCCCTTTAATCTAGGATTATATCCAGTTGTTTTCTTCATGCAGGGTGTATGCTGTCAGATAAAAGCAATACCAGCTGGGAGGAGAAAACTGGCTTTGAATAGGGACTGAAAACCTTGAGTATCTGCAGATGCATTTGTCAGACGCGTGAACCTATCTCACACACACAAAAAAAAAAGTCCAGGCAGGTGCAGGGGCTGACAGGACCCTCCAGCTCTGATAGATGAAGACCCTGGGAAGGCAACCGGTTGCAAATGAAATGGTAATTGCTTTCCCCTCACTGAATGAAATCTTCTCTGAGGCGATTACACAGATTAAAGCTTCCCACTGCAATGTACCAGAATAAATATAGCCTGTGCCTCTCGCGGGGGCCGCTGCAGAGCAGCGTCGGGCTGCGGGGTGCCTCGTGCGAGGTATGGCAGGGTAGCTGGAGTCAAGAGGAGAAATCCTGTAAAAATGGGGCTGGAAGGACCTAAGGCTATCTGATCATCTTCCTCCCTTGAAGCAGAATTGAGTGTGCCCAGACTGTTTCTGGTGGCATTTCTCTGGCCAGTCCCGCCAAGGATGCAGGGACACGGGCTCCTGGGCCACCACCACCTCCCGTGCATCTGCATCCTTACTGGGACAGGGCTTATTCCCCAGTATCCAGCCTGGCTTCCTTGCTGTAACACGTACCTTTAATTTCTTATCATGGACATGGGGAATGAATTAATCTCTTCTTTGCAGCAGATTTTTCTGTACTTTTAGGATTCTTGTCCTCAAAGCCGCTCCCTCCCCGAGGGAGCTCTGTGGTTCCCGCAGCCCTTCCCCGTGCTCACATTTCTTGCCTTACTCCTGCTCCCCTTCTCAGGGGCTACCCCAGTGGTCGGTGCCAGCCAGGGTGCCCCTTTCCTGCTCCAGGGAAAGGAGGGTGCTTCTCCTGCCTCTTCCCTTCTGTACCCATCTCTGTGATGCTTTGGGGTTTTTTACAATGCAATGCACCTCCCTTTGGTTGTGCTCAGCCTGTAGTCTGCTCCACAGCTGAACAGCACTGTCTAAATGACTTGATGCACCCCCAGCCATGCACTTTACTTAACTTACATTAAGCCATTGCCCTCAATAACAGGTATGTTTTGCCAACTTGATAATTGGTAGTAGATGTCACTTTGACCAAGGTGCAAGGGAGACTTTGCCGTGCCTACAAAAAATCATTTTCCTTGCTTATCACAGCATGATTTAACTACCTGGCGTTGTTAGTGTTGTTTGATTAGGTTATATGCTATATAATTCCAAATACAGTGTGTGCATGGTAGTCACATAACACAAATTAAAAACCTCTGAAGTACAGGAGTCATACATGTGAGAGTCGTAGAGATCCTTTTCTACTCTAATTAGCTCCTTTCCAGAAGAAAAGAAAAAAGTACTAAAAAATGCAGCTTATTTCAGTGCGTAGTAAAAGATAATGCGCTGTGTGGGCTTGGGCAGTGCCACATGACGGAGCATCGTGCTGGTGCACAAAGCTGTGTCTCTTCCCTGCAGCAGTTTCCTCCCATGAAGAGTCTGGCTTTTCTAAGGTCAATGGCAAACCCCATGTGGGCAAGCGCAGGTACGGCAGGAGGGGGGGATGCCTTCTCCCTCCCCTGCACCCAGCTTCTCCAGACCCCATTGGTGTGAGCTTGGGCTCCCCTCCCAGAGCTCAGCATCCGTCTGTGCCCCAGGGATGCAGATTTGTGTCCTGGGCACGGCCCTGTGAAGGGAACTGCTTCTGGCTCTCGTGGATTATCATGTGAAATCATTTGAGTTACGAGCACCTTGGGGCACAGGCTGGTGGGGCTTTTCATTACTTCCATTCCGCACTGAGCGGTGTGGGAAGGCCATGAGAGTCCCGTTATCGGCAGCAAAAATAAACGCTGGAGCTGACTGGGGCGCGAATGGGGCAAGGCAGGTCCCTGGGAAGCACGGGCTGTTGCAGAGGCGTTTGCAACCGAAGGGATTTGAGCGAGCTGTAGGGGAGCACTCAGTAGTGCTTTGGATTGTGAAGGTGATCTCGGCACCATCACCTCCTATCAAATGAATCGGCAGGAAAAAAGTATTTCTCTGGCTCGGGGCTAGTTAGTTTAATTAAAGCTCTGTTGCTCTTGCCAGCAGTTCAGGCAGAATTTGATGTGGTCTTTTTCCCCAAATTTGTGGCGTAAGTAACAGGATGAAATGATCTGCTGCTGTCTGCGGCGAGCTGATGAGAAACGAGTGGTGGGGGTGGCGGGGAGACACTTCAAACTGGCAGGGGATCTGCTGTGAGACCTGATGGGTCTGCTGCAAATTGCGAGGGCCAGGGATGTGCCCGCAATTTGCACGCTCGGTAAACGGTCGCCACAAGCTCAGCACCTGCTTATTAAACTGTTTTGAAGAAAATAACCTTGACGTTTGGTTTATCCCCTCTCAAAGGACTGTGGGTTTGTATCTGGCTCTTTCTCTAAAGAATAAAAATCTATATTTATATCTTGGGGATGAATTTTCTCTAGGTTTTTGCATATCCAAAAGCCTCAGTGACTCGAAGGGATGGTTGTAATGATGGACTTTTCCTTCTGTCTGAACTGCTGGACCATAATGGGGGATGTAAATTAGTACGTTTAAAGTGGGATTTGTTTCTGTAGAGGTGCAATGATTGTGTAATTGCTGTCTGCTAAAAAACAATGAAAATAAGCGCAACTGTCTTTCCCTTGGTATAATGAATTTACAAGACAAAAATAACACTGAAGTGTCACTCTGAAGTAGAGGTAGGCACAGCTGAACCCCAGGCTCTTGATGCGGTGCTGTGTTTGAGCAAGGGTTCTTAACTTATTCAACCAAAATCTCTGTTTCAGAGATCCTGAGCTTCAAGGGGTCTGAAAACCACAGGGGTGGCTGTAAGAAGCAGAAACCTGGGTGAGTAGATAGCCCAACAAGGACTTTACAGGCTGCTCCCAAGAAGATGGTTATGTGCATTTAGCTAGGAAGTGTTAATACTTCTTTCTGGTTGCTTGTTACGGAGTTGTGCAAGTAAAGCTAGATATAGCCAAAAAAACCCCCCACAAAATAACACCTTCTGATTTTAAGCCCCTGTTCTTCCATACCTGTAGTTTTCTCATGGACCACCTTACGTTTCTTGTATTATCTTCTGATTCGAAGCCCTTGTTTTTTCGTGCCTATGCTTTTCTTGTGAATCATCTTGTGTTTCCACGAGGGATAGAAATGCAGCCTCCATGCCCCATCCCAAGGACTTTGGCGGTTGTTGGCAATAGTTGGTCCTGCAGTAGCTGCAAGAAATGGTGGCCACCTGGTTCCTTCCAGCTTGTTCTTGAGGACTGCAACCAGCTGCCACGTGGATGCTGGACCAGGGGTAGGCTTGTGCCATTGCTGACACCTCGCTGGCCGATTGCACCGCTCCGGCTCTGATTCCTCATCCCAACTGGGATCCAGCCCTTCTTTGGAGCCTGTTGAACTTGAATCCTGGCTGTTTTCTCGTGCTCACCACGACGATCATTTGCGTGGTACAGCTGCTGGGACTGACTTAATGCAGTTCTGTACTTATCAGAGGCGATCATCGAGATTGGAGGCTTTTTGGCTTCTTGGCTGCTGCTGCTGTCAGTAGTTCCTATTAACACTAATGGAAATCATGCTCTGGCAGCAGCAGCACAACACCCCCTGCATGGTGCTCCGCTGCCTGACAGCGTGATGCTGCGGGATTCACGGGAATGGAATTGTGCAGGTAATTCCTTCTGCATCACACAGAGACTTTACTGCAAGGGGTCTTGCTGTCGCCTTGTACGTACTGTGCCAGCTTAATGTGCTCTTTTTGTGGGTTTTTTGGGAAGAGCCTGTAAAGCTGAAGAGCATGGTGGAGGTTAATGCTGGTTCTGCAGGCACCAAGAATAAGGGAAGAGAAGTCGTCTTTTGAACTCCAGCCTTTGATGCAGTGCTTCAGAGGGTTTCTCTGTGGCCCTCCGCAGCTACGGGGAACATCGGTCTCTCTTCAGCAGCACAGCAGAGCCCTGGAGCAGGGAAAGCAGCCTGTGTCTCCCACCCAGTTGTCAGCCCCTAGGCAACAGGATTTGTGCACAGGCATAGCAGAGCTCAGCTACCAGACCCATTCAGAAGTCTCCTTCGTCTTCCAAACAGGCTGGTGGGTGCCTTGCTCTTATTGACTCATGTTGGCCAGACTCTGGGTTGCTCAAGATAAGCGTCTGTATTCTATCATGCTCTTGCTGCATGTGTCAGCCTGCTGTTAGCCTGCAATGTGGCAAAGGCATCTATCTTTCTGTGTGGGGTTGGGGTTTTTTTCTGGTGCTGTCTTCAGTTTCTTTGCTTCTCTCTTGTGTCTGGATGAATTGGGACTTGTTTTCCTTGCTTAAATCACATTTCTATGAAAATTGTCTAAGGAATTAATCACAAAGCTCAACAAAGCTCCATGGAGGATAAAGCAGCTGGCAAGCGCTGGGAGTTTTTCAGGAACGCACAAAACCAGTTCATCCCCTGTAAAGGTAAGGGAAGTAGGCAGAGCAAGAGACCCCCTTGGCTTAACTGCGAGCTTCTGGGTCTGCTCAAAACCAAGAGAGAAGCGTACCAGAGATGGAAAAGCAGATGAACACCCTACAAGGGCATTGCCAGGGAATGCAGAGATGCAGTTAGAAAAGCAAAAGCTCAGCTTGAATTAAAATTGGCCAGAGATATTGAAAACTACAAGAAAGTGTTCCTCAGGTATATAAACAACAAGCAGAAACAGAAGGAAAATATTTGCTCTCTGTTAAACAGGAGAGGTGAAGCAGTCGCCAACAATACTGAGAAGGCAGAGGTTCTCAACACTTTTTTCACCTCTGTCTTTACCAGCACTGTTGGGCCCCCAGGCCTTGGGAACAAAAATCCAGGTCGATGCAAACACAGACCCTCAGTCAGTGAAGGAAGAGTTGGTATGTGAACTGTTACAGGGGCTTGAACCCTACAAGTGGATGGACCCTGATGTTATCCACCCGAGGGTGCTGGGAGCTGCCTGACGTCATTGTGAGGTCGCTCTCCGTAACCTTTGCGAAGTCGTGGAGATTGGGGGACGTCCCAGAAAACTGTAAGAGGGCTAATGTCACCCACATCTACAAGAAGGGATTAAGGGAGGACCCAAGAAATTACAGGGCCATCAGTCTTACTTTAGTCTCTGGGAAAGTTATGGAATGAATCCTCCTGGGGGCTGTCTCAAGTCAAATGAAGCACATGACTGGGAAAAGCCAGCACGGATTCACCAAGGGTAAATCGTGCTTGATAAAACCAGATCGCCTTCTACCACAGAGTAACCTGCTCAGTTGATGTGGGGCAAGCAGTGGATGTTGTCTACCTGGATTTTTCTGAGGCTTTTGATACGGTCTCCCACAGCCACCTCCTAGAGAAACTGATGGGTGATGGTCTAGGCAAGGGGTCCGTGTGGTGGGTGAGGAGCTGGCTGACAGCCCACACTCAGTGGGTGGTGGTAAATAGCTCCCTGTCAAACTGGCAGCCTCTCACAAGTGGGGTCCCCCAGGGTTTGATATTGCACCCAATGCTGTTTAATATCTTCGTAAGTGATCTGGATGATGGGATCGAGTATACCCTGTTGAAGTTTGCCAATGATACCAAACTGAGCGGGGAAGTGGACACTCCAGAAGGGAGAGCCACCCTGCAGGAAGACCTGGATAGGCTGGAAGAGTGGGCTAACAAGAACCTTATGAAGTTCAGCAAGGACAAGTGTAAGGTCTTGCACCTGGGAAAACATAATCCAGGAGTGCAGCACAGGCTGGGGTCTACTCAGCTGGAGAGCAGCTCTATGGAAATGGACCCAGGGATCCTGGTGGACAAGAAGCTCAATATGAGCAAATAATGTGCTGCTGTGGCAAGGAAAGCCAGCAGGATGCTGGGTTGCATCAACAAGGACATCACTAGCAGAGATAAAGCCGTCATTATCCCACTCTACTCAGCGTTTGTCAGGGCACATCTGGAATACTGTGTTCAGTTTTGGTCCCCATTATGCAAAAAAGATGTGGACAGGCTGGAGAGGGTCCAGAGAAGGGCCACCAAGATGATCAAAGGACTGGGCAGCCTGCCATGCGAGGAAAGGCTGAGAGAACTGGGTTTGTTCAGCCTTGAGCAAAGAAGGCTTAAGGGAGACCTCATCACCATGTTCCAGTATTTAAAGCGTGCCTACAAAGAAGATGGAGACTCCCTTTTTACAAGGAGTCGCATGGAAAAGACAAGGAGTAATGGGTGCGAGTTACTCCAAGAGGAAAATTTTTCACAGGAGAATGATTAGCCATTGGCATAATCTCCCCAGGGAAGTGGTGGATTCCCCAGCATTGAGCACTTTTAAGATTCAGCTGGACAGAGTGTTGGGCCATCTTGTCTAGACCATGCTTTTGCCAAGAAAGGTTGGACCAGATGATCCCTGAGGTCCCTTCCAACCTGGTATTGTATGATATGATTCTACGAAAATAGTACGTGGTTTGAAAAGAAGTGGTCACAGTGCAGAAGATCAAAGGAAATAAAAAATTAATTTTCCCCCTAAATTTAAGGGGAGCTTAGGTGTACCCCAGGAGATAGCATGGGAGAGAGAAGTGAAATTGCAAAGACAGATGCACGTTCAACTTGTGCCCAGCAGTTCTGCATTTGGGCTTGGGGACATTTGCTCCTGATGAAGACTTTGACTTTTGAGTCACTGAGGGGAAAAGTATCTTCAGGACTGCAGCTGCCCCGTTTGCTTCCCGATGGGCAGTGATGCTGAAGTTCTCAGGTGATTCCTATTGCCAGCTTCCCTGGCTTTTCTTCCCAAGATTTCCTGTGGGGGAAAACTTGTTGCTGAATTTTGTTTGCCACAGCATGCATAATCTCCGACTTTCTGTGCCTGTAGCCAGGGTTTCGGATGGAACCTGGCAGCTTTCTCTGCTGCGTGGGTCAAGCCAAGCGCTGAAGCCTGGCTGGGAACGAGTTGGAGGTGGAACAAAGTTTCACACCAGTTTGTCCTTCTCTTGTCAGTGTGGGCAGGATGCTTGCCCACTCAAGTAACCATCGTGTGTAGGTCTCTGAAGTTTGGAAACTGCAGACAAGGAGGGGCTGAATGGCAAAGTAACGCTGGCATCACCCAAAAAAGCCCCACCAGTGTGAAACCTCTGCTGCACCGAGGGGTACGGGCTTGCTCCTGCTGCTTCGCCAGCGATTCCCTTTCATGTATGCCCCAGCCTTGCCCGGCTTTCTGGACAAAACCTGCCTGATGACAGTTCACCCCTCCTCTTTATGGGGTTTTGAGGCCACGGCAGAGGAGCTGCAGGAGCTAATGAAGGTGGTGCAGTGGTTTTTGGCAGCGCCTGCCTTCACCTGCACACCCCGAGGGCTCCCTGCTCCTTTCCCACCTCGCAGCGTGCCTCCTCCCTTGCCCAGCTGCCAGGGAAGCTTGCTGCCGTTATCCCAGAGGGGTGCGAAGGCATTCGTCTTTGAGACAACCGTCAATCAGGGACGCCT
Organism: Gorsachius magnificus; assembly: GCA_034008185.1. Taxonomy (NCBI): domain Eukaryota; kingdom Metazoa; phylum Chordata; class Aves; order Pelecaniformes; family Ardeidae; genus Gorsachius; species Gorsachius magnificus. The sequence goes on from CM067090.1 coordinate 8,773,843, forward strand.
CCTCCCGAGCAGGCTGTGTGGGCCACTTCTGCAATATGTCGCCGGGCCCCGTGCCTAGGGAGAGGCGATCGCTGGCTGTGCCGGTGCCTGCCCGTCAGTGAGCACCGGCAGCAAAACTCCCAGCTCTTCTCGCTCAAATATTTTAGGGCATTTTCAGGTAAAAGACTGGATTCCCGCATCCTCAGTTCTGCAGCTTTTATTTAAGCAATATTGAAGATTAGTATTTTGCCTTCCAGTTTCCGCAGGTAACAGTTAGCTTTTAATTCTTTGGCGTAGGTTGAGGCTTTTAATAGGAATGTTTGAGGTTAAAAAAAAAAAAAAAAAGCAATCCATGCTGTAGGCTGAGGTGAGCTGAGTTGCCGGGACTGTGTGTGCACGTACAGCACGGCGTGGGATCTGGTTTTTGGGATCAGAGCACAGGGGGTCCTGTGGCCCAGCATCTGCCACCGAGCTCCAGCATCTGCCACCTGCACAGACCTGCTTCCAGCATATAGCCCGTTCCTCACGCTTGCTGGGAGGGGGAAAACAAGAGTAGTGATTCAATGCCTTGTGCTTGTTTCGGGAGCTTATTTTCCCACTTTTTGTGGTTTTGACTCTTACAGTTTCAATGACCTCTTCCGGGGCTCCTGGGAGCAGAAATGAAGCTCCAGGATAGAGAATGCTGTAGGCAAATTCTAGCACAGCTGCCTTTTACAAAGAATAATTTGATTTTGTCTTTTCCTCTTTCTGTATGCCCACGTGTTTTCTGCTCCTACAAACACTCCTCTGAAATTATATGCTTCAAATCTGCAATAGCTGGGTTTCTTTTTGTGGGGATTTCAACTCGTACTCTCAATGTGCAGACAAAGTCATTACCAGATGTAGTAACAGGCAGTTCTTCCCTCCTGCTCTTTAGGACTGCGCTGCACTACCTCTGTGCACAGCCCACTCTCCTCCCCCATCCTGGGCTTTTTCAGCCAGCGATAAGGTGGCATAAGGGACACAGGAGATCCGGGTTTTGGGCTTGGACAGCATATTCTGGGGGGGCGTGTTGAAGAGGGCATTTGCTCCGTCTGTTATGTCCCCTTCTGCTGCAGGTCACTGCTCTTGGAGCATCAGCTTGCAATTCCTCTCAGCCACAGGCACGCAACCTGCAGCAGGTAAGGAGCAGAGACAGCTTGTCCCATGGGAAGGGGGTAGCAGGGGAAGTGACCCTCCCAGCAGAAACACCTGGGGCTCATCACTCGAAGCCCTTAGAAATATCCTGCCTCAGGCCCAGAAGAGAAAAATGACTCTCTTATTTTTGAGGCAACCTTCAATATACTACATTGCACAGGAATCTGTAAAACAGCTCTCTTCAGCTTTAAATTAGACCATTTTTGATGTATAGTCATGTGGTTTTGGAAAGGATTTTTATGTGGGGCCATAGGCAACTGTTGTGTTGAAAATTGCCAGACTTTAGATAGTTAATATATAATACTAACTTATAATATTGGTATAACAAGCTATATCAACCTTGCTTTTGCTGGGTTTGTTAGAAAAGCTGAGTGTTTCCAACTAGTATCTCACCCTTGGCCAAAAAAAGGCACTACAGGCCATTGAAAGGCACCCAAAAAGGCTCTATTTATGGGGGGTTTTTTAATTCCACTTTACCTGTCCTGTCTCTGTCTCCCAGGATGGGTTGCAGATGGGTGCTGGGGAGGTTGCACCAGATCAGATTTAGCTATGTTTGGTCTCTGTGACAGGAGCCAGCATGAGGTATTTTTGCAGTTGGGTCCTGCCACGTGGTTCTGGGTCACAGCAAGCAGCTTTGGGGGGTGTTATTTAGCTCTAATTGAACCTGGAAGGAGGTAAAAGGCAAAGGCTAAAGACAACCAGCATGCCAGCTAGAGGCACCAGGGCAGAGGGATAGTCACTCGGGGAGCTAGGATGTCCCTCTTGCCCTGGCCAGACACCCCCAGGGATGGTTCCACATGCATGTTGGTTATGGCATTGCTTCTTCCACTCTACCGGTGGGTTTTGCTGTGGGGAAGGTCCTGGCCTCAAGCCATGTGCAGCTGGGACAACCTCACCCTGGAGGTATCTGTCCTTCCACCAGTTCCCTGGCAGATCTCCCTGTGTTGCAAGGCTCAGACCCATTGCTGCAGACTCCCGAGCCCGTCAGCCAGCAGATGGCCTTTCTCTTATCTTAAAAACTATCATCGACCTCCACACCTAATTTCACGCAAGCAGCTAATTGTCCTCTTTGCAGATGCAAGCATGGGACCTGCAGACATGTTGCGTGTACACCGTAATGAACACGATTTCCATAGCTACATTTCATTTATACTTATGGCCCAAAGCTGAGGAAAGGCCACTGCTTTCTCTACCCTCCCCTGCCAAGTGAATGTGCTCCAAGCCTGGAAATCTGAGAATTTGCTTGAGGTCAGCTAGCCTCAGGGGGTATGTCCCCATGGGGCTCTCACCCCGTCTCTGTGATGCCTCAAATAATTTGCAAGATTTGCCCCTTTCGTTTTCAGCCTCCTGATATAAACTGGGTCCGAAGACGAGGGCTGTGGAAAAAAACTGGGTAATTCTAACTGTGCCTTTTCTTAAAATAAGTAATGATAAATCACCCCAGTGGAACAATGTTATTGCAAATAACGCTCCCTAATGTCTATGAAGGAGCAGATACCCTTTCCCAGCTATTTTGGGTACGTACCAGCCACCATGCAAAGGTGTATTCCCATGTGCCTGCCCGGCAGTGGGAATGGAAAGTTGAAATGCTCTTCTTGCAGTAGTTTGCTGCCTGAGAACAAACTACCTTTTTCCAAACTTTTTCTTCCAGCTCCAAACAACATGCCCTTGTAAAAGCTGAGATTACTCATTTTAGCAGGAAATGTGAGGAGGAGGTGCACTACAGTTTCACACCTTTTCTCTCTTGTTTTTCTATCTAGAAACAAGTTCTGTTCTGGCTTGACTGATTGATTGAACCTTTTTCAAGTGCTGTCTGAAGGAGACAGCTTATCTTTTACTGGATCAGAGATGTGTTTGGCTCTTAAACAGATTTTCTTTAAAATCTGGGGTGTTTTCTTTCATTTTGTTTGTTTCCAGGAAATTATAGCACGTGCACAGAATGAGGTAAATTTTCCAGCACAAGTTGTACTTAGTCAGAGCCCCAGCATGTAGTAGGTCTGGTCTCTTGGTGGGCTGCTTTGAAAATGTGCTTTCTTTGGAAAAGAAATATTCTCAGACCTGGGTGTGCTTCTCCTTCCACCCCACCAGCCCAGTTTCAAGTTGTGGTAGACAGCAGCCCTCTGGTTTTGGGGGTTGGTGGTTCCCTCAGCTCTTGGTGAGGGGCGTGCGGAATACCCATGGCAGGGCTCACCATCTCAGCCTTGTCTGCCTGGAAGCTTCTCTCTGTTTCTTGCTATCTTGGTCAGTCCCAACAAAGATATTCCCTCCCTGCTAACTTTGCCAGGCTGAGAATGGCTCTTTCACAGCGGACGGGACACACCAGGAGTCCTTAAGTCTCCATTCATTTGTCCCTCACTTCTGCTCGGTAAGAACTGTTTTTAAAATAGCTTGTGACATGGAGGAGAGTCGGAGTTTAATGACGAAAATGATACAAAAATAACTCCAGTGATGTACTTTTTTTTTTTTTTTCCTTTAAAAAAGAGACAAGACTGGTTTTTTGTTTGGCGATCTGAAGTGTCGGTAGGAGATCTTTAGCTCTGGTTGTTTAATGTTTTCAAGACCGCATGAGCTGCTGTATACGTTAACCAGGAAGGACAATTAGTGTCTGCAGTATGTGAGGTCTGCCTGGAGTGGGAACATAGAGATGAAAATAGTTCAAATAGTGATTTAAAAGCATCTCTAAAAGTAGCTTGCTTGCCTTGGATAGCCCACCGTCCTCGTCTGTGAGAGGCTCTCAGGCCTTTCGTGCATGTAGCCACTTCTGGAGAGAAGTGAAGTGCTGCTGTTGGCCTTTCACAAATGGGATATGAGGCACAAAAGGAGCAGACAACTGGGCTTTTGGAGGGCAAGGACTTGCCTGGGTCCTGGGATGCTGCCCTCCTCTATGGGGCACCCACCATCATGGACCAACTTGTGCTCCTACCCCATCCCTCTCCCACTTTTCAGACTCAGTTTATGGATATTTAGCTGTCCTTAGGTTGTGCCTGGGATGTCCCGGTGATCTTCAGTCCAAACATGGGATATACCAAGCCTTGCCTAGCCTCTAAAGTAGTCCAAGAACAGAGACACTTGTGTAGTATTGGCAGCCATATGGGTTAGTGATCTTCAGACTACTGTACTGTCCAAATAGGACTCACCAGGGTGGTGGGAAGAGGTGGTCCACTGTTAGTTCTCCTCAGGAGGGGCTGGCAGGGTGTCCCTGCTCGGAGGGGCTCTGGCCACATTGATCAGCTGAGTAAACCTGTTCACTTCTATACAATTCTTTCTTTTTGGCGCCTGGGCATCATTTGTGAGTCTACCTTTTTAGAGCTCGTAGGAGATTTTGCACAAAACTTTTTTATTGTTAAATAAATACACAATCAGCTCTCTGTTGCAGATGATTGAACTGAGAGACTTTATGTGCCTGTCTTGGTGACAGAGCAGGAGGCTTAGGGCTTTGTGGCTGCTGGGCAATAGATGTGCAGCATCCGTACCCCAAACCAACTTTTTTACTTTCCTTGTCAGTAAGGCTGTAAAACATCCAAGTTCTGGAAGTTGTCCTCAGAACATTCTGAAAGAAAGATAAATTCTAGTAGATTCCTAGCCCAGCCTGTCTCTGGCTTCTCCAAGGGACATGGCATGGGTGACTCGTGGGAGGTGACCTGTGGTGTTCTCCAGCTCCACACCATGCCCTTCCACTGTGCAGGACATCATGGTTTTGAGGCATGGAAGTACGTGAGGTAATGTCTCGGAAGCTGTGTCACGTCAGCACTCTCAAGCTTCAGGAGACCATGTGTTGTTTTCCATCCAAAAGAAAAAGCGAAGGAGTGAAAATGTCACTTTCCAAGATTCCTGTAAAGCTCAAGAGGAGAAAGGAAGATCTCTCCTTGATCCTTTTTCCAGGGCAAAGTTTTTTTGATGGTCTCAGAGCAGCAACGGACTGTACCTACAACGCATACCGCACTGTTGGAGTAAAAGGGCAGGCCAAGCCATTAATGTTGCATTTGCAAAGAGCTCCTGCGCCAGTCAAAGCAAACATGACCTGCACCTCTGACCAAGGCCCTTGCTAGCAGGATTTTCCAGAGGAGGCTGTGTAAGTGGTTGTGTTCGTGGCCCTTGAGACTTGAGGTTAACCAGTGGGTGACTGGGATGGGGAGGGAGCAAGGAGAGTGTGAGGGCTGGAGAGGGGAGAAGCAGAGTCCAGCCTGGAGGAGACCTCAGGGGAATAAAGGGATTTATCTCCTGCCTTGGGGCAGTGTTGGGGGGCTTTGCACGTTGCTCTGCCCATCCTGGACAAGCCTCCATTCTATTTGCCTCCTGGTTTTATTGCCAGCTGTATTTCTGCTAGTATTTTTATGGGTTTGTTTTTTCTGTTTTATTAACAGAGCAGCTACACTTTTACCACAGGAAGGATGATGCTGGGCTTTCTGCTGAAAGCTGCCAGATCCCGATGATGTGGTTTACCCAGCAGAGCTCACCCGACGAGGCTCCCATCACAGCAGAAGTCGCCAGGGAGGTTTCTTAGAGCAGCAATCGCCCCTCAGCCCGTGCTCAGTCACTGGCCTAGTATTTCATCATTTCTATTTCTTGCTTGTATTTTGTGCTGCCTTCTCCATTCTTCTGAGATCAAAGTCATATTTTTATTAATCAGGGAAAAAATAGGGTCATGTATCTGTTTGATCGTATACAGAAAAATAGCCAGCAGGGCTCACTTAGTCTGCTGGATCTGCTGCTGCTAATGGCTCACTTAGGTAAAATAAGATCAAAGTTAGGAGAAGTTCCAAGTTTTCTGTGCTCTTGTCGAGTACTTCATCAGGGTTATTTGTTTGCACACCGGCTGCAGAGGAGGGACCAACCAGGAGGAGAGAGAGACAGCAGGAGAAGGAAACTTGTAGACAGGAGCAGAAGCTCCTGAAGCTGTCAGAGATGCTTTTTTCAATAAGTGCGGTTGATTATCATGGAAAATGGGGACCCTTTGCAGGGGGAAGATGCAGGGTTGGCATGTGAGCATTGGATGGACACACCTGGTACAAACAGAGGTAGCAAGCGAAGCAGGCAGTGGCAAGGTATCTTTTGATGTGTCTACATCTCGGCTTGCCCCATCGTGGCAGGTTGCAGAAGGAGGTGTAGCTTGGAAAGCACCAGGGAGAAGGCCATGGCAGAAGCCCAGTCCCAAATCCTGGCTTTGCATTGTGCATCGCTGTGTTTCAGAAGGTAGAAGCAGCCATAATAACCGTTTCTGTCTTTCATGTATGTCGAAGAAGTGTGCCTAGCTGGCAGAGTGAATCATAGAAAAGAAATGCACTCAGGGTTTGAGAGGACGAAAAAGAGCATCCATGTGTTTCAAAGAGAGCGACTCTGAGCCTGTGCTTTATCTCTTCTGATAAATCTGCTACTGGATGTAGTCTGGGGCAGTGGAAAGGAGAGATCTGCTCTGCTTCACCCAGAGGCTCTGTGCCTGCAACTGGCCTAACCAAAGGGATCGATGTTTTACCTTCCCATTACTTACCCAGCAATACTTGAACCTCTTTAAAAAAGAAACGTTCCAGCAAGTGCCAAAATCATTTAGCACTCGCTGCTCGTGCTGCAAAGCTGCTGGAGTTTGCTTGTAGTAAGGGAGGAGGTAGCAAGAGGTCCTGGCGAGGATCGGATGCTGTGGTCGGGCACCAGCTGGGTGGTAGCTCTGCAGCTGGGCAGAGGAGGGGGCTTCCTTCCTCTGCAGGCGGCTCTGGTGGGTTTTCTCACCCCTTCGGTCATGTTGCTGAAGCAGACGTTTACCATTAGGTCAGGAAATATTCTTGTACTGTCAAGTTGCTTGAGGGAGAGGTCAGTTCAGTCTCTGAGCTGCGAATTGGTGCTGGGCTGGTGCGTAAGGACGTAGGGGCTGTTTGTGTTGCTGGTGCCCAAACCCAGCCTGATTTCTGAGCGCGGGGCAGGTGGGTGTGTAGGAGTGTTGCTCCCTGGAGAGTCCCCATCGCACTGACCCGTCCCCAGTGCTGTAGGTGGCTGAGCAGGCAGGGCATGAGCTGCTGCAGGCAGAAGGGGTTGTGTGTGCCCTTTGCTGCTCTGTGAGTGTAAACCTAGGCATGGCAATGGCACAGGCATTTTCTCTGCTGCAAATCAACTGGGCACCTCTCCTGAGAGAGGAGAAGGTGGCACCAGGGTTGGTGGCCGGGGATGTGACTGCTGCTTTTCTTGTTTGCCATCCACAAAGGATGAGCGTGGCTGGAGAGAAGGTGGGCAGTGTGGGTGCGCCAGGGCCTGTAAATCATGAACAGAGGGGGGGAGGCAACAAATCAAGCGCCCACGAAGAGGGAATTGCATAGACAGCGGCAGATCAGTGGGTGTGTGCACAGTGATCCATGGCTGGTCAGACAGCAAGGGAGAAGGATGTGCTGGCTCAGTATCCCTGGAAAGATGTATTGTGGCTATCAGAAACCAAAGCACAAGGAGCTCTCTCTGGTAACAGGTATTTAAACTTCTCTGAAACAACCAGAAAATAAACTGTTAGGCAGCTGGGAAAAGTTTCCTGAGACTGGTAGTTCATAGCGGGGGCTTACGTTAACAGTGAAAAGCCAGTGATGTTCAGGCATTTGCAAAGCAGCCGCATCTGCTCAGGAGAGTTTGCAATTAAAACCCCAAATGGTGGGGCTGTGAGCCACCTCCCCGTGCAGTCCTCTCTCCCGGCAGGGGGAAAGCAGCATCAGTACAGGGAGAACCAGATGCGTTTCCCCAGTGCAAAATAACCCGATGGGTTTTTTTTTTCTAGTCTCATGCCCATTGCTGGGGCCTCTGGTGTCTCCCGTGAGGCCAGTGCTCGGCTGCTCCCGTCCCCCGCGCCTCCTTCCCTCCCCTCCACCTAATTCATGTTGTGCCTGGTTTTCTGGCTCTGCAAGCAGTGATGATGAGGGATGCTCGTTCGGTTGGTTTAGCTTTTTCCTGGTGCTGAGGAGTAATAAAATATTTATTAGATGTTATAAAACCAAGCCCAGAACAACAGCACGGTGAGCGGTTAAATGTTGCTCCTCGTGGTGGTACCCGAACAGCCGGTACCCTAAGGAGGGAGAGCTCTGTGCTGCTCTTGGTCGTGTGCTGTGAGCTGGTCTCTCTAGGCAAAACTTCCCCCGGGAATCGCCTGCAGCCCCCAGCTGAACGGATTCCTGCGAGACACGGGTGACACAGACGGGCTGAGCCGTCAGGGACCGGCGTGCGGCGCCGCGGTGCATCCTCGGGTCCCAGCTGCAGGACAGACCCTTCCAGCGGGATGCACCGGGTGCACGGGCAGCGTGGGGTGTCGGTGCGCCAAGACACCCAGTCCTCCATCAGACCCCCCTCTCTACCACGGGGGTGCCTTTCACTTGAAAACCTGCTTCGACAGAGTTAAAACCTGACTGCTGTGCCAGCAGCTGTCACGTTGATGGATATGGCTTTGTTAGCTGGTTTGAGTACAGGTACAGCTGAGGATGGGTTATTCCTTAGCCTGCCACTGATAAATCAGCGGTTAAACCTAAACCATTTGGCAGTCTACAATCTAGGATGGCCTCTCCTTGCAAATCTGTCGGATGTGGTACCGCCATCGCATAATGTAGGTTGCAAGGGACTTCTGGAGGTCTCTGGCCCAATTCCCCTGTTCAAAGCAGGGCTCTCTCCCAAACAAGATCGTATTCATGCAGTCAGGTTGTGAAAATTTGCAAGGCTGGAGATGCCACAGCCTCTGTGGGCCCCTGTCTCAGTGCTGGACTACCCTCATTGCAATGTTATACAAGAATTCTTATAAATTCTTCTGAAACTCTTCCTTCTACTAGCTTTCAAGGGGTATCATCTGTAGCTCTTGGATATTTAATACTGTTGATGGGCATCATACAAAGCTTGGAAAGGTAACTGTCCTGTGAGTGCAAGTCATCTTGTTTTCTTCACACGTGCAGATTTGGAAGATCACTTTAAAAGAGTGAAAATCTGCAGAAGTTGTTCTAGTTCTTCGAAGTTCAAAGCACTCAAGTCTGAGACTCTGCTTTGAGCCCATCCATGAGACAACGTGGGGTACAAACCCCAAACCCAGCTAACTTGTGCTATTGTGTAATGCAGACCCTCAGCGGTGAGCTCTACAGCTGTAGTTATTCCCAGGTGCTCAGAAACAGCAAAGCCTTTTGGAGGGAGGATGCATTAGTGAGGCACATTGCCATGTGTAACTTTTTTTCAGGGAACTTTTCTGTAGCAAACAGTTCCTCTTTTCAGTTCTTGTGCTCCCCCGGCGTAGGCGAAGGAGGCTGGAGATGATGTGCAGAAATGGTGCCAGCTGTTCGCTGGCTGGAACAACTCTGGAGAAGGTGCCACGGCTCCGTGCGTTCAGGTTTGCGTTCATCTGTGAGTCAGATGGAGTATGTGCAAAAATAACATAGAATCATAGAATCATAGAATGTTTTGGGTTGGAAGGGACCCCTAGAGGTCATCTAGTCCAACCCCCCTGCAGTGAGCAGGGACACCACTAACTAGATCAGGTTGCTCAGAGCCCCATCCAACCTGTCCTTGAATGTTCCCAGGGATGGGGCCTCCACCACCTCTCTGGGCAACCTGTTCCAGTGTTTTACCACCCTCATTGTAAAGAATTTCCTCCTTATATCCAGTCTAAACCTACCCTGGTTTAGTTTAAAACCATTACCCCTTGTCCTCTCACAGCTGGCCCTACTAAAAAGATTTTCCCCATCTTTCCTATAGGCCCCCTTTAGATACTGAAAGGCCGTAATCAGGTCTCCCCGCAGCCTTCTCTTCTCCAGACTGAACAAGCCCAACTCCCTCAGCCTGTCCTCATAGGAGAGGTGCTCCAGCCCTCGGATCATTTTAGTAGCCCTCCTCTGGACCCGCTCCAACAGTTCCATGTCCTTCTTTTGCTGAGGGCTCCAGAGTTGGACACAGTACTCCAGGTGAGGTCTCACCAGAGCAGAGTAGAGGGGCAGAATCACCTCCCTCGACCTGCTGCCCACGCTTCTCCTGATGCAGCCCAGGGTACGGTTGGCCTTCTGGGCTGCCAGTGCACATTGCCGGCTCATGTCCAGCTTTTCATCCACCAGCACGCCCAAGTCCCTCTCGGCAGGGCTGCTCTCGATCCTTTCTTCCCCCAGCCTGTATTGATACTGGGGGTTACCCCGACCCAGGTGCATGACCTTGCACTTGGCCTTGTTGAACCTCATGAGGTTCACACAGGCCCACCTCTCCAGCCTGTCCAGGTCTCTCTGGATGACATCCCGTCCTTCTGGTGTGTCAACCGCACCACTCAGTTTGGTGTCGTCCGCAAACTTGCTGAGGGTGCACTCAATCTCGCTGTCTAAGTCATTGATGAATATATTAAACAGCACCGGTCCCAGTACGGACCCCTGAGGGACACCACTCGTCACCGGTCTCCATCTGGACATCGAGCCATTGACCACTACCCTCTGGATGCGGCCATCCAGCCAGTTCCTTATCCACCGAACAGTCCACCCGTCAAATCCATAGCCCTCCAATTTAGAGAGAAGGATGTTGTGGGGGACTGTGTCAAAGGCTTTGCAGAAGTCCAGATAGATGACTTCTATACATGTAGCAGGAAAGCTGCTGCTGAGCACTTGTCCCGAGGAGGCTGGCGCGCCCTTTGCTGAAATCTGCCTCAAGCAAATTCAAGAAGTTGCCTCTGTGACTTGCTTGTGGCCATGGTGGGGACATGGCACATGCCAGAGATTGTTCCACGCCGTTTCTGAGGTCACCAGATTGTGCTGGTCATGCAGTTTCTCTTAAAGTTAGACCAAGAAGTTAGGAAGCGTTTGGATGCCCAGATCTAGTCACTGGTAAGCTCTTCCCCATAATTTAGTCTGTTATGGAGAAGACCTCTGCCAAGTTTCTTATAAAAAAAAAAACCAAACAAACAAACAAAAAAAAAAACCAAAAAAAACCCCAAAAAAAACCAAAACAAAAACAAAAAAACAAAAAAACCCTAGGGATGCCAGCCCAAAGCTCCATGGGTGCCCTGCCTGATATCCATGCCAGAAGTTCATCATCACTGACTCAATTAATTAAATTTTTAATATGCATGTGTATATCTGGCAACTTAAGTACTCACATGCTTTGGACAGATAAAGGCTGTGAAATGCTCGGCTGCATAAACACACCCCAGCGTTAATGTGGGAGAGCTTGCTTGGGTCCAGAGTCACAGTATGCAACCCAGGGTGTTCTGCGATCTCTGCCAAATGCAGAAACGACTGTGAATTTCCTTAACGGCTGTCACATGCTGAAAGCAGTTGTGGGGAAAAGTAGTGGGGGCTGGAAAAGTGAGGGAAGGCAAATAGAATAAACCTCTTCCACCCACCACGGTATTCCTGCTCACTCCCAGCTCTCCACTTCTCTCCTGTGTGATGGCACCTGGATTTGTGTTTGCATCAAGGGTAGGGAGGCTCTGTCCCGCACCAGCCCCACGACCCCTGGGCTTGCAGCCCAACTGGGTTTCACCTCTTGCCGTAGCTGGTGCAAAGGCTGTGATATTGTACTGATGCACTTTGAAAGAGAAGTAATTCTGCTGTTTTTCGCTATTTGTAAGCACGCTATGGAAGTTAACAAAGTGAGAAGTGGCTTTTATTGGCCCCTTAGTGGCCTTCCTGGATCTGCAGAAGCTGTTGGCTTGCTTTATATGGATTTCTAGCTGATCGCTGGTGCTTGTTTTGGTTTAACCTGGCAGGCAGCTAAACACCACACAGCCGTTTGCTCACTCCCCCCCAGTGGGATGGGGGAGAGAATTGGAGGGGGGGGGAAAAAAAAAAATAAAAAAAAAGTAAAACTCATAGGCGGAGATGAAGACAATTTAATAGGACAGAAAAGAAAGGGAAAGTAAACAAGCGATGCACAATGCAATTGCTCACTATTGCTGACTGATGCCCAGCCAGTTCCTGGGCAGCTTTTCCCCTATTCTATATGCTGAGCATGACATCATATGGTGTGGGACATCCCTGGGGTCAGTTGGGGTCACCTGTCCCAGCTGTGCCCCCTCCCAGCTCCTTGTGCCCCCCCAGCCTCCTCACTGGTGGGGTGGGCTGAGGAGCAGCAAAGGCCTTGACTCTGTGTAAGCGCTGCCCAGCAATAACGAAAACATCCCTGGGTTATCAACCTTATGCTCATCCTAATCCAAAACACAGCACCATACCAGTTGCTAGGAAGAAAATTGACACTACCCCAGCCGAAACCAGGACAGTGCCTCTAATAGCAAGAGATAAAATAGCGCCTTTAAAGGACTTAAGCTTCCAGGTGAGTGTTCAAGGCACGTGCTCTTTTAAGCCTGTGGCTGGGCTGGTGGCATTGCTTGGCCCTGCTTAGAGGCTTTGGAGCGTGACGTTGGGGCTGAGGCTGCTCCCCTGCCCTGGTCCAGCCTCTGCCGGGAGGTGCTGCCTCCCCGCTGCCCAAGGGTGCTTCTGGGGGTCGGCAGTGATGCCCTTGGTGCCTGGCGGGGAGAGGGAGATGCATAAAATGGGAGGTGAAGTGTGTTGGGCGGATATCATTGACCTGCAGGTCTGGTCCCCTCCGCTCCCTTGCTGGTGCTGACTTTCTGCACCAGGCATCTGCTGCTGTGCTGCAGAGGCTAAATTTAATACGAAAGCAGTTTAATTTTGGCTCGGGTTGACTGCTTTCTTGATAACGCCTGTAAGAGTGGCACGGACACAGATCAAGACACCAGTGCTGCTCCACGGTCTGGCGGGGATGGAAGACTGAGGGTGCCATTAGCCGAGACTGGGCTGTGCTGGAGCCGGGTGTGATCAGAGAGGATCTCCTTTTCCCTGGACGGAGAAAATACTTGCATAGAGCTTGGGGGCGAGGAGGAGGCAACTGACACTCTGATAGAGACAAATCTGATGATTCATTTCCACAGCCCCCAGGAGCTCACGTGTGAGCTGCGTGTTGGGAGTTTCTAGGAATTTCAAGGAGCATCATTGATTTTGAAGGTAGCCCGTTCAACATTGAGGAAGGAGCATAAAATACTGCTGCTAGATGGCATTATAGGAATTGAACAAGCAAGGACTTCTGGAGGTTGTCCTAAGAAATAACCTGGAAAAACAAAACCCAACAAAAATACCATATGCATTGTTAAAATCCCAAATGAAAAAAGCTTCTTGGCTCAGAGTATCTGTGCTCTTATGTCTTTCCTTGTGCCTCGACACCCTGATTTCAATGTTACCTGTAGTTTTCCTGTTTCTCTTCTTGGTTTCTTATGGCCTCGATCGCCCTGTCGTTTCTGCCTGGCGTTCACAATGGTTGCTAACACAAAATCGTCAATACATTGAATTAACATCTTGCTTTTCTCTTCTTCCAGATACTTAATAAAAACAGACCTAAGCGCCTTCCCACAGGTGTCTCCCACTCGATCACTGCATTGTCTCTGGCTCCTCATATTGCTGACCCAGTTTTCTTTTCAATTCCGTCAGGAGCTTCCATCGGCTCAGATAGGTTTGGAGCCTGCTGTAGGTCTGATGCTGTCTGTATTGCCCAAGGGCTCATGAGGTCTGGGGTGCTACTGGCAAACGCCACAAAGGGTTTTAGGTGCCTGACGTGGCAGATGAGCTCTTAGAGCCAAAAGTTAGATCCTGCCAGCCTTGAAGCCAGGAGGTTTTGGCAGTGCTTTTCCACAGGGCTCGTCGCGGTTGGTGCCCAAGGCTGAGGTGGGTCAGGTTAGAAGGATGGTCCCTGCTCCAGCCCTGTGATGCTGAGCCTTGTTGCATGTGTCAGACCCTGTGACATCTGGGCTGCTGGTTTGGGGTTGGGAGTGACCCGTCCCTCCAGCACCCACAGGGGTGGCAAAGGCTGTGCCATGGTTTCTGAAGCAGAGGATATTGAGTCTTGCTTTATGGGACTTTGATGAGCACCTCTCCATAAACACCAGGATAAACTAATCCCAGATTATCGTGTCAAATTGCCATTGCTCGCTAACCCTCCTTAGCATGGTGTTGCAGACTTAATTACCAGTATTCATGATGTTTGTTACCATAGTTCCTAAATAGCCCGCATGGCACATCATCTAGATGTAGTGATATTTATCGTTGCATTTTCCAAGCGGTCCCTCTCCTGCTTTTTATCACTAGCTGTGTTTACTAGGCTTCATTATGCTCTAGTTGTTTGGATCTCTGTAGTTTTTGATACTATATTCAAAGCTATTTAGACACTTAAAGCCATTAATTTTATTTTTTCTCTTCCATTCTAATGGGCTGGTTTCTCCTGCTGGCATACAAGTGAGAAAAAAGCACTCTACACCTTTTGGTCATTAGTAAAGAGCTGTCCTAATTTTTGCTGCTCTCTTTTCCCTTTAAGTTTGAAGTTGTTGTATATACATCTTGTTTGTTTCTCTTTTGTCTATTTAATTCTTATCCTCAAACCTGAAGTAGCCCTGTGGTAAACCAGGCACAACTACATTTAAGTCCTGCAGCCCCTCAGCATCAGTGTTATTTGCATCCTAAGATGTTCTGCTGGCATTGCTGGTACATGACTTATGTGCCTGCTGCTGCACTACAAGGTGAAGAGGTGGGGCTTTTAGCTATACTGGTTTTAAACTGATAGATAAATTGGGAAAATAATGGCATGTTATCTTACAAGGCTGGAATAAACCCTTGTAAACTTTCTATTGATGTCTTTGTGCCAAAATTAGAGTTGTCTGCTTAAGTTATACCCAGATGTATGCTGGACAGAAACTGTTCCGAGCAGCAAAGAGACAGCAGAGAAAGTCTTTGCTAGGATAAGGAGAACAGGTTCGCCCTCATATGATTTGTTTGGCATTAAATTCTTTCACCACTGCTCTGGACTGGTGTTTTATATGTGACAAGCCAAAAGAAATGAGCATGTGGGGAAAAAAACCAAACCAACCAAACAAACAAAAAAACAACCCCCCCCCCCCGCCCCCCCCCCAAAAAAAAAAACCAAATGAGGAACGACCAAGGCCCCATTGTGCTGATGAACGCAGTCTTCAACAGCCAGCTCGCAAGGCTTCCCGTTCGGTGCTAAAACCTCATCTCCTGAAGGGGAGGAGAGGCTCAGTGGGGAAAAGATTGCGCTGAAACAGCCTCTTCCAAGCATGCACACAGCAGCTTGCTTTTGACTTGGGTATACTTGAAGTGGTAAAAGTCTTGTGCATGTTTTGTGGCAGCAGAGTTGTTTAGAAAGGTGTTCGGGGTGACTTAGGTGCTCGTGATGCTTAAGTGAACTTGCTGGGATGAAGAGCGCATGTGTGTGTGTGTACCAACACATGGCCAATTCCTCTTCTATTGCCGCTGTCCCTGAAAGAGAGCAGAAATGCACGTCATAAGCGCCCTGGTAAGATATTGCAGGCGAATTAGTAGGGTTTTTTTCCGCATACATAAACCTTTCTTGACTAATTTTCTCCTCCTGCATGTTTTGCAGATAAGCAAGCAGCAGCTCCAGACAATCAAAGATCGTTTCCAGGCCTTTCTCAATGGAGAAACCCAGATTGTGGCAGATGAAGCATTTATAAACGCTGTCCAGAGCTACTATGAGGTAAGGAGAGACGATACAATATTCCTATGAATCCCTGTTCTCACCCCTATTCATAGATGGGGTCGAATCCTGAACTAATGGATTCTATATCACCAAAGCACAACACAAAGGCAAGTGCAAGGCTTCTCCCACCTGATGTCTGATGCACTGCAAGGTTTGTGAGGTTTAGGGTTTGAACATGCAACCATATGGCAACCATGGCAACCCCTACATCATGGTGTATCCTATAGCTTGATTGTGAGGAAGATCATCCTTTCCTTTAAGCTGAAAAATATCTTCCTGATACTTTTAAACAGTGTACTCCATAAACAAGAAAGATGGCACGATACAAAATAAATGTCATCTGTTCCCTATGAAAAATACCAAGAGAAAACTGGGCAGCACGTTCCGTTCTTGCTGAAGCTTTTGCGTTGTGTCTAATTGACTTTAGGATTTTCAGCAAGTCTTGTCTTTTCTCTTTGGTATGACAAGTGCTATAAAGCAAAGGGGGAGGAAGGGGGATGTACAAAACTAGATGGTACCAAAGAATGTGAAGCATCATTCATAATTGTGCAAAAGAATAATTATGCATGTCTGTCTTTTTGCACCTCTTTGTATGCAGCCTTTCATATCTTTTTTCAGAAGGAAAAAGCTTCTGTTTTTGAAGGAAATCAGTGCTTGTGATTTGTATGAGGAGTATCATTTTTGGGGTTTTTTTTTTGCTAGCCTTTCTGCAAACCATTTCTCTTTCTCCCTAGAGCTATTCTGTCATAAAAGGTGAAGACTTTGAATTGCCTACATAAAATATTTCTCTGGAAGTGGAATCTAAGAGAGGGCCAAAATCAGATACTAAAACTGAAGCAAATTTTAACTCTATAAAAAATGGCAGCAGCTGCTTCTGTGTAAGGAAAGCACAAATTATCTCTGGATTAACTCTATTAAACCATCCTAGTAGTTACTGCTCCATCATTCTCTGTACAGGAAGGAAGCTGAGAGTAATTTACATCTCCTACCAGAAAAGAAATTGCCAAGGGATCGTCAGTTTATCATAGCTTCACCGAACAGATGCTCTCAGGGAAAGTTTTCAAGATGGCATGAGCTGCATTTTAGGCTGTAAGAGCAGCGTGATCTGTTTAGATAAGACTGTTGGGCAGGAAAAGGAAACTGCTTAAAACCAGGCAAAATACATCCCTATTTCACTGGTGGCTGAAAGCATGTCCTGCCCAGCTGGGGAAGTCCTATGCTGTATGATTACCTCAAGTAATCAAACGTACAAAGAGCAGTTGATCAGCACTAGATGTCTAAAAACACTATGTCTTCAGTTCAACTGGACACTCCACCCGCTCCGTCCCACTTAAAACAGGCCACAGAAAGCATAATGCATCGCTCTGCGTCCTTTAGCACAACTTTCTTTTTCTTCTCGTTAACTGTCTCCTTTAATTTACAGCGTGTACTTGTGGCTCCTGTGCAGCCATAGCCTGGCTGCCTGTCTGCCCCGGCACAAGGCACCGCCTGGCTGAAAAACCCCTCTGCCCCCTCTCAGTGCCTGAGCAGCGTTCCCCGCTGCGGGTCCTCTCCTTCCCCCCTTCTCTGCAGAGAGGTGCCCACCCTCCGTCGAGCCCTGGTGCAATCAGAGCGGAACCTGCTTATCTCAGCTCCTGCAAATCTCGGAGTTGTGTGCAATTAACTTGCCCTTGGATGGGCACTCTCTAGAAATCGGCATTTAGGTACTGACTTATAAAGCTGCACGACGGCTTGGAAAATATTAAAATTTGGGGATTTGCTCAGCTGAAACTGTCCGTCTCTGTGCAGGACATGGCTGATGTTTCTAAGGGCTTCACTTGCTGTCAGCGCAGCACAGGATCACTGCCTGGGGAATGATATTTTTTTGCTGGAGAAAGAAAGAGGTAAAGGTGACATGGCAGGTCAAGGATGTGTTTGCTCTTGCCATGGACGTGTTTGTGTGGCCACATTCTGCTGTCAAGAGGTGAGCGTGTGATTGCCAGTCTTAGTCTGGTTCACAGGCTGCTATCAAATTAAAAGATTGATTGAGCTGAGCAGGCTCCACCACTGGTCTGCAAAGCAGCACTGTGCCTGCAGGAATGCTGCAGATCCATGTGTGCGAGATGGGGCCAGCACGCTCCGTCGGACGCTCCAGGAGAGCCTCCCTCTCGTCCTTTTACTTCTAATGAGTAAAGCTTTGTCTGTCAAGCAACGCTTTATGCGGCAGTCCCTTCCTTCAGTGGGTATTATGGAACTGCTTCGTTAGACCTGTTTGCACTCTGCTGTGGGCAGACAGAGCCAGGACCATGCGTGACCTGGGGGCTCACCTATAGACATGGCAGAAGAAGCCCCCGACCCAGCTCACGGGGGCCAGTTCTCTTCTGCATGTGCCGGTGTATGCACCCATGCTAGGATTTTGCTCCAGCAATTCTTGACTCCTGGCCGTCCTACTAGGCAGTCTTACAGCCATGTGATTCACCTGGTATTTTCTAAAGAAAACAGCTCGCTCTACAGGACAAAACACCTCTTTTATCTTTTTTTTTTATCTTCCTATTTCACATTCTTTTTCTGCTGCCTTGTGTCTGACTGGCGCTCCCCCCGCACCTGCCTCCTTTCTGCCAGCCCCAGCCCTCCTGTCCTCTGCTGGCTGCTGCTCCGCACCCCCAGGAGGATAAGTGGGAGCTGAGGGGAGACGGGGAGTCGGGTCCCCCTGCTCACAGTGCTGTCACCCCTCCAGCAGGGGTGAGGACCATGGATAACAACAGCCACTGGTGCTGGTGGGTATGGGAAGTCATTAGTGCTGTTGCACAGGGTCAGGCCAAAGGCGTCTGGAGCAGATGATTAGAGAGGGGACGTGGGAGCTGAGGATGCTGCAGCAGGGCCATTCACTGTGACCTCCCACTGTTTCCAGCAGTCGGTGTGCCAGGGACTTCCTCAGCTGTGCCGGCAGCTTGGAGTTTGATAGCTCTCATCTATTACTTACAAGCACCTGCGCACGCCCAGGGTGTCATCACTCATATTTAAGCTCTGCAAGAAAACAAAATGTGTGCTGGTGGTATTTCAGTGTGGACTGAAAAGGCTGCTGGTGGCATCCTGCCTGTCTAATCTGCAGGGAGTGCTCCCCAGCACAGTGATTTTGGGGGGGAAACAGCCCAGCTCTTCCTCAGCAGCATTTCTGGTCTGGTCCTGGGGCAAAACCTACTGCTACTGTCAGCAGATGCCTGTGCCATCAAGTATCTGGGAACGTGGAGTGCCATGTTGCTGAGTGGTATAAAAAAAATATACCATGTCCTTAGGTCATCTTCAAGCTCTTTAATTATTGAGAGCTGACAGATCCACCCTGGTGCTGGCACAGCTTCTTCCCAGCCTGCTGCATTCATCAGTTCTCAGCATCATTAATAAAACAGCAGTTCTTGCTGGGCATCGATTGCTCTCCTGTGTTTGGGGCTTGGGAGAGGAGAGCCAACACAATATCCCCCTGTCCCTCTCTCACCCTTCAGCTCTGCATTGCTCCCGTGGCATCTCCTGGTCTGCAGGGGTCTGTCATGTTTTGACCCTTCTGCTGCTCTTGCAGTGGGAACTTCATCCAATGCCTTCTTCCTCCCTCCTGCTGCCAGTGTCCTGCACCTTGCAGGCTGCTGTCTCTGCAGAGCCTTCCCAGGCTGCCTCCAGCCGTGCTGAACCATCTTGTGCTACTTCAACAGAGCTGGAGCAGGAAGGGATTTGGCCTCGTCCACCTGTGGCCACACCACTGGCTGTGTGCCTTTGAATGCTCCGCATTGCCTTGGTGTTTACCCATCAGTTTGCAAAGATCAGGCCATTCATTCTTCTCCTTTCCTGGGGCACTCTTCCAGTGCTGGCTGCCCAGGTTGGAAAGACCAGGTTATGGGAGAAGTGGAGACACGCATGTTATTTAACTGAAGGTAACATTAAATTAATTAATACAATGTTATCCCTGTTGTCTTGTGGCAGCATGGCAGTCTGTAAAGATCTCCTCTGGCGCAGTAGCTTAATGTGAGCCTGGTCCTTGCACTGGTCAGAGGTTTCCCAGGGGCCTGGCTTGCCAGGATAAATGCAATGCCATGCTGCTGACTTGAGTAGGGTGACTGGGCTCCCTCTAACAGGGCAGAATTTGGCTAGGTGAATGCAGTTGTGCAATAACTTCCTTACTAAAACATTTGATAGAGCAAAATATAATCTTGCTTTCCCAAAGGGCTTTTATGTATCTGGTGAGGTGAGACCACATCATCGCACGAAGTCCTAATTTCATCAAGATGTTCCATTTTAGCAGATGCAAAGCAGAAGCTTCACCTGATTTCATTACTCTTCCCAAAGTGCAGCTGAAACCTCTGTCCATCTGGCAACACGTGGTTGTTGAGTGAGGAGTTGGAAGGTGTACTGGCAGCCAGTTAATGGGCTTCCCAGCAGGGAAACCATGTTTTGTGGTAATTAAGCGGAATTTATTTTTTTTTTTAACTGACACCATTTGAAGTAACCCTGTTTTGCAGGTATTCCTGAAAAGTGACCGTGTTGCTAGGATGGTGCAGAGCGGAGGGTGCTCAGCGAATGACTCCCGGGAGGTCTTCAAGAAGCACATTGAGAAGAGAGTGCGCAGCCTGCCAGAAATCGATGGCCTCAGCAAGGAGACGGTCCTGAGCTCTTGGATGGCAAAATTTGATGCTATTTACCGTGGGGAAGAGGATCCCCGCAAGCAGCAGGCGAGGATGACAGCGAGCGCTGCCTCGGAGCTCATCCTCAGCAAGGAGCAGCTCTATGAGATGTTCCAGAACATTTTGGGGATCAAGAAATTTGAGCATCAGCTTCTGTACAACGCATGTCAGGTAAGGTCTTTCTCCCAGGCTGGGTGAGAATGGAAAGGGTTTTCTTGGGGAAGGGCTTGCCAATGGGAAATACTGCTGTTATGAATTGGAAACTTTGGGTCTGACCAGGCTGTTTTTGAGAGAACTTCCACTAGGGATGGGGATTTTGGTTCATGGTGGGACTTCGGCACTGCCAGTTGTGTTCTGGCTGTCCAAGTGGGACTCCTTCTTTTGCTCATGCTTGTTTTCTCTTGGTTGGTTGCTTAGGGTTTTCTGCAGATGTTTTATAAGGTCTTTTATATAAAAGTTTTCTTTCCTGAAATCCCATAGGATTGCTGAGATGGGAAAATTTTATTCCTCCTGTGTTTGGATGAGCAGGTCTTTGATGGTGCCTAAGTGAGCCGTTTTGCTGTGACTTGCTTGCCTTTCCGCTGTCACGTCACCACTAAATGACAGAAGTATGTTCCTGCAGCCTGCAATAACCTCATTAGTACTTGAAGCTCAGATGCCCCCGGGGTGGATGTCTTACGCAAACTCTCTTATTGAGGTTGCATGGGTTCTCCTTAAACGGAGGGAGCCTCGGTGACCCCTGCATGCCCGTGGTGAAAGGAGGAGCGTCCCAAACCCCCATGACCTCGGGGTGGCTCTGCTTGCACTAGGAGTTCCCAGAACAGATGAAAACCTTTCCCATTCCTCTCTTTTTCTCCCCCAGTAAGAGCCAGGTCCCCAGAGGCATGGAGCTGGGACTCCGCACTGCTGCTTGCATTTCCAGCAGCTCTTGCTGAGGGTTGTCGGTGGCTGTCCAGGCTGTCAGTGACCCAGATTACGGTCCGCTGCTATCGGATATAAATATCACAGGCGGGATAAAGGATGTCAGAGTCACAGGGAGGGTAAGGTAATGCTGTGGAAAGTTTTTGGAGGAGGAGCTGACCTCAATCTCTTTCCCCATAATTCAGGGGTTTGATGACTTACTGAAATTAATACATTTGAGACCAATTCTGTCTGTCTTCTGTCTAGACGTTTCCAATTCTTTTCAAGACATAGAAAATTATGTTTGATCTGTTTTTTCTCTTGTAAAGAGCTTAATTATCTTGCATTTGTTCTTCTTCATCTGAGACTGTAATGGCAGGGTGGGGAGAAGATAATAAATGTCCCTGAGTAAGGCATCTTCATAGCAAAAAGGCAACAGCAAGGACTGCGTCGGTCCTCATAAATTATGTTTACAAACCAGATTTCGTGCCTCCATCCTCTGTTGGAGGACTTCTTTAAAATCAAAGCCGTGATGTTTTCAGTGGTGTGTTGAGAGCTGAGTCAGTTCTGCAGTGTTTTGTTTTGTTTTGGGTTTTTTTTGTAACTTAAAACAACTCAAGCCCTGTGTCTCTCATCCTCCCTTGACCTGTGCTCGGCTAAGGAACTAGGGTGGATATGTGTGAGCGTGTGTGTGATCCTACCCTCCTGCTTTGTGGTTCCCAGTGATGCAGAAAACAGTATTTAATCGTGGCTGTGCTGCTTTGTGGATGGTCTCTGCTTGTGAGAGCCTTTCTGGCTGACACCATGAACCCGGTGGCTGCTCCCTGCAAATTGCCCTGTTGCATCGAGCAACCTGTTTCCTGCAGTAGGTCCCAGCTTTACTCTGGAAGCAAATTATTTAATTCTGGGTCTTTTCTAATACTTGGAGGCAGCAAACCTGTAATTTAAGCTTTTAGAGAAAGACATAATTTCTGTTGAAAGCGAGTATTAGCACAGGAGTTACTCTGGTTTTAATACCTGGATAGTGAGGATTAGCTATGCTGAAGGAAAAGCCCTTTATACAAGGCATGGCTCAGAAAGCTGCAAGGCCAGCAGTCGTTCAGCCGCTTGGTATTTTCCTGGGGTACCATGTGCGTGGTTATGGTGCCATGGTTATGGTGCTGGCACGGTGGGGTGGGAGCTGGCCCTGCGGGGAGCGGAGCTGGGAGCAGGTCGTGGGTGCTGCTCCTCCATTGGGTGCTGCTGGGCAGGCAGCACCCAGCGGAACTGCAGGCTTTGCTCTGGGGAACCCTCATTTCGGTGCTACCTGTGGTCAGGTCAGCTGGGCGATACCAGGGGGATCTCCGGAGCTCTCCGGCCACCAACAGCCCTTAGGAGAGCAGCAGGAGCTGCTCTGTGCTCCCGTCTTGCCGCGAAGCACCAAATTGCTGTTGACCACTACTCCTTCCTTCAGGGTCTCCGACATGGCTTGCAGCTAGTCAGTATATGTATATGTATATATATATGTGTGTGTGTGTGTGTATATATATATACACACACACAAACTTATACCAGTACGGTATAAGTAAAACCTATCAACCTACAAATGTTTTTGTTTGCTTAGCTTTTATGGGAAGTTCCCAGCCCAAGTCGAAGGTGCATGCCACCGGGCTAGCATGTTTTCTGCAGCAGAGCTGCAGGGAGAGGGGAAGATGATATGCAATGAGCAGTGATTTGGTAACCTGCCCCTTTCCCCCATGAAAGCTTCCTCCTGATCTCTCATGGTGAAGCACTGGCATCAGCCCTGAAACAGGAGATTTTTCCCTTTCCCTCTTAAACTTTAGTAGCAAATTATTTCCTACTCCAAAAGCTCTTGGTGTTCGCACAGGGCAGATTTCAAAGCCAAAATAGCAGCTGGGTGCCTGAGTGCTGCGGGCTGGAGATGCAAGTCAAGCCCTGGGCACTGCCCTTCATGGCTTGGAAACTCTCCCTTGGAC
This sequence comes from Gorsachius magnificus, assembly GCA_034008185.1. NCBI lineage: Eukaryota > Metazoa > Chordata > Aves > Pelecaniformes > Ardeidae > Gorsachius > Gorsachius magnificus. The sequence continues at coordinate 8,797,019 of CM067090.1, forward strand.
TGTGCTGAGCCGCTCTGCACCGGCGGCATCTCCGATGTGGGAAGTCTGACACCAATTAGGGAGCCAGAGGCACCTGCCAACATTACAGCCCTAAAACCAGAGACATCTGGAGAGAGACAAGTCACGTGTATGGCATTGCAGCAGCCTGGGTGGGTGCTGGGTGGGAGGGCACGCAGGGCAGCTGGAGGGGAGGAACGGCTCCCTGCTCTGCATGTACGTGTGGATACGGGGTGGCAGGGCTGGGACATGCTTCTGCGGGACCTCTTCCAACCGCTCGTTCGTTCTCCCCCCTCCTCCACTTTGCATTTTCATAAATTTTCATTTGCCGCATCTGTCTCTCTGTTAGACAAGCCATCTTCTATAAACACCTCTGCTTTGCCAGCCTGTCCCGAAATCAGCAACAAGCTCCCTCCCGGGTGGGTTTGTGAATGCCTCAGCCTGCACCTGCAGCTGTGCTTGCAGCACAGAGCACACCTATGGGGTGACCTTAAAAATGGCCATTTATTTCTCTCACGCTGTTTTGTTTCAGTCTGGCTTGCATTTTGGTCAGAGTCAGCCTAAGCAGCACTCGTTTGAGTTCCCTCCCATACTGACTCCGTTGGTCCGACTCTTGTCTCGTCGGAGTTAATTGGAAGTACAACTTAAATCTTATTCGTAATAATTTGATTGAAGCTTCTGTTGGCTGTTTCATAAGAACAAAATATTTTATATATTCTGTTTGTGAATAAGCTTTAAGTAAAAGGAAAACACTGTCTGGCATTTTCCTGAATGTGCTGAAAGGATAATATTCCCAGAAACGCCGTGTGGGCTCGACTTGCACGCGTGTGGGTGATTAATGCGTTTGCTTTCCTCCGTCGGGCAGCATGCAGGCAGCTTCTGCCAGAGCCCACCACGGCCCCTGGCTCAGTAGCCCGCTGTGGTGCCAGCCCCAGGCTACATGCTGAGACCGAGCAAACCTCCCAAACAAATCCGGGGGCCGTAACGAGGTTCCCAGCGGTGGATTGGTGCAGTGTAAGCTACGCTTATTTCTGACCTACGCTTGTCTGCCGTGCATGGGAGGAATTTGGAAATGGAGCCTTTTTCCTGGCAGCCTGTCTGAATGCCATCACTCTTTCTGGAGCAGCAGCACGGTGCTGTTAGTGCAGTTTATCAGTCAATCACCTGTGCTTAGAAAAGCGAAGCTGATCGGCATCTCCCGTTGCTCCCTGTTGGCTGGTCTGAAGTGCTCGCCCTTGCTTTGGTGTGTGGGGTGAAACTGCCCCAGAGGCTGTGCAAGGAGGCAAGGGCTGAGGAGAGTTACCCTAGCTGTTGTCCTCCTAAAGCATGAGCAGGAATGCTGCCGAGAGCCTCAAAAACTTGCTTGAACTTCTCCTGTGGTCTGGCAGAAGGTGCTTTTCTCTCTGTGGCCTCCTGTTACATCATACTGAGTAATTGCATAATGATTACATCACTGGGACTGTGTTTTCATTCACTTCTGAAATGATATTTTGTTTGTGCAGAAGGCCTGTTTCTAAAGAGATTTTTTTTTTTAATACAATATCCCCAGGTGGTATGAGATAAGTGTATTCTTAATGTGATAGCAGTGATATAGCAGGATCTGAGATAGCAAAAGGGATTGATGCGCTTGGAAAGGCTTTTAGGAAACAAAGATGGGAAGCAGTGTTGTAGCAGAATGGTTGTAGAGATAACGGAGTTGTCAAGCACAACCTCTGACTAGAATATTTTAAATAATACACAGAGGCTTAAGTTTTTTGCATAATGCACACTATGTGGCTTGGTGTTTCTGCTCCACTGGAGTCAGCGAGGGAACTGAGTACCTCTGGCTCGAGCAGCGAGCTCCTCTGCTGCGCGAGAGGTGTTGTGGAGGGAGAAGGGTGATGGAATCTGGGGTTCTGGTCCAGAAGCCATTGGCAAGGCTTGGATTTAGCTCTGCAGCTTTGTAATTAACCCACGACTGCGGGCGAGTCCTACAGGAGCTGTTTTCAGTAAGCGCTGGGCAGTTCCAAACTTGGGTCTTTGCTGCAGTCGGTGTTTCCTTGGGCACAAGCCCTGTGTTTCCCACTGACCTTCGTGACGGCTGAATTGCAGCAGCATCTCTGAAAATCAGGCTGTGGTGTTCTCCCCAGCTTGTTCTTCCCCAGCTGCAGGGCAGTGATTTACTTTTCCATCTCAAGCTGTGTTTGAAAGTCATTTTTAGCTACAGTGAGAAAAGAAGAAGCGGGCACAGTGCTGTTCAGTTAATCCAGCAGCAGTAGCTGATGTCCAGACCAAATCTATGATGAGCTGCACACTTCCATCCTCCTGCTTTGGAGGAAGCGCTGAGCTCTGGGGCTGTGTCCCTGCAGGACTGTCTGAATTCACAGGCTTCACAGTCAGACTTTCTCTTCTTCCCTGGGCCCCAAGTGTCCCGTACACTGTGGCATTCCCACCAAATGTGTGAAACACCTGCACTAAGCTTCCAATTTCTTCTAATTCCCTTAGATACTAGATTTGAAAACAAATTGCTAAATATCTTCATGACACACCTGCTGAGTAATACCTAGTAATACAACGTTGTGGTTTTTTAAGCATCTATTCTGGCCCATCCAGGTAAAACATCAGAGAAGTGTGCGTGGGTGGGTGGGCTGCAACGCAGACCAGGTCCCATCGCTGTCTGGTGGCTGTTTCACGTCAAGGGATGAAAGCCTCTAACCAGTGCAGTTGGGATTGTTTCATAAGTTTTGGGGGCCTGTGATTTTAGCTAGGAAACATTTCAACCCAAATTTTGCTGACCGGAGCTGGCTTAAAACTAGAATTCACTGTTTTGACATTTATTTTTGCAGCTGAATTAGGACACAGTGTCCAAAGGCTGACATTTCTCACAAAGCAGAAAGTTCCCCTGCCAAAAAAAATAAAATAGTTTCAGAAGTGTTAGCAGAAAAGATATTTAGGATTTCTGTCCTGAATCAAGTGTTTGATTTTAGCTCAAGTCGGTATTAGAGATGATACGCTGAGGTGGTGTCTTGCCTTCTGCCCCTCTCTCCTCCCTGCAGTTCAGGTGGTTTTCCCAAACTCCATTTCTTTGCTTGCTGCGGTGCGTTGAACCCATTGCAGCGATGCTGTGGGGGCACTGGGAAGATGCAGCCCAAGTGAGGGCAGAAACAAGTAAGGACAGAAACTCCCGTGAGGCACTGTAACAGCCCAGACGGTGAGATGAAGGTTAAGGTGACCTCCGAATAAATGTTTTGTTTGTGCGTAGCCTCCCCGAGTCAAGTATTTCATTTAGTTTGTCGTGATGAAAATTTCCCCGCCGTGCCTTGCAATGAGAATTGAGCCCAGGCTCATGGCGTACAGCATGGGGTTACCTGTCTGCGCACATCTCTGCATCCTTTCAATTCAGAGATGCAGGGCTTCAGTATCAGATCACTCCCTTCTGCTCCCTGCTCATCATTTTTGAAGAACATAAAGAAATTCCTTTTTCATCTTGAAGCTCAATGCCTATGAAATGTCCGTCTGCAGTTCTGGGCGTTTAAGCACTAACGCTGGCTGTAATGACCCCTCCAAAAGGGCAGGAGGTTTGCTCCAGCCCCAGAGCCCCTGCAAACAGACTGTCACAGGGGTGGTGGGGGTGAGCCGGGGCTGCAGGTGAGGACCAACGAGCCCCCACGGGCTCCTCTCTCCAGGGCTGGATACCTGGATGCTGTGGACAACCGGCAGCCTTGGCCAGCGCCGCTGTCCCCCTTTCAAATCCCCAAAGCATCAGCCAGACCCCTTGGCTTTTTTTTCCCCTCTTTCACAACCCCTTTGGGTTGCTCTGCCTATTTCCAGACTGTGAGCATTATCCCCCTAGCCCAAAACAAAGCCACCACCAATAAAAGCAGGTTAAGGTGGTTTTGAGATGATCAAAAGCCTCAAAATCCATAAAGCATCATACTCTGTTTTCGGTAACTCGGTATTTATTTCCATGGAAACGGAAATGGCAGCCTGGAGCCTTCTGCAGGGTTGTAATTACTCCTGTAGCAGCCAGTGGCAGCCGCAGCATGCCTGTCAGGGCTCGAGCATCTCCCAAAGCCGGCAGTGATTTAGTGCCCGATGGGAAATTGAAAAAGGAAAAAGTGTTGGGAAGTGAATTAAATGTTCCCCGTTATAACAACGCGACGTAGATACACGTGGTCCTTTGGGGAGGAGGGGGAATTGCCCTTCTTCGTCGGCTCAGGTTGTGATATTTTGAAGAATGATGTTGGCATGGGAGGGTGGAGAAGCCAAGAGAGACAGTGCAATGTCAGGGGTGGGGTGGGTGTGATGCCTGGCTCCTCTGGACCCTCGGTTGCCAGCCGCCCCATTTGGGTGAGGTTTCCTGATGGAGGTCACCCAGAGCAGTCCCCTAATTGCCCCTGTTGGTCCCACACAGTGCAGAAACAGTGACCCCACATGTGATGCATCGCTTAGTGTCTTTATAATGAGAAGCAGGAGAGGTGGTTGAGATAGGACATCTGTCTGCTCCAGCATCTGACACCCAGTCTCCTCCAGCATCCAACGGAGGGCTGTGGAGAAGAGCTTGGCCAGTTGGAGGGGGACATGGCAGCGAGTGGGGTGGCCCTGCCAGCCCTGGAGCGTGCCATGCTGCTGCTGCCTTTCAGGGAGGAAAATGCAGCAGTCGCTCTCGGCCAGGGTGGGACCCGCTCCCCCAAGCTGTCGCCAACAAATGTCTGATTTGCACAGACACGTATAGACCTACGTGTGCGTCCATTAGCTGTGGGATCAGCTTATGTTCTGTGGTGTTATGGACTTAGAGAGCAATCTTGGCCCCTGTAATTAAATTTAAAGCAAATTAGCTCTTCTATTAAACAAAATAAATCTGATGTAGCCTAATGCTGTATTCTGTAGCTATGGCTGATCAATCGCTCCTGCAAAGAGCAGGCAAATGCTGCTGAGCAGATGGTCTTGGCTGAGGCATGGTCAATTAAACTAATTAAAGATGCTTTCATTTAATCAGAGGGTGTTTTAACCCTGTTAGCTGCCAGTTGGGGATGTATGTTTTCGTGCACTGGGAACTTCCAGTTCTGGCCCTACTATGGACATCTTCTGGTTTCACAGCCCTTTTACAGAAACCAGGCTAGATTGTGCCTCTGAAGAGCAGATGTTCAGCAGAGAAATTATAACATCATGCAACCATAGCAAAGACTTGCAGAGGAGAAGTCAATCGTTTTCTTCTAACACTAACCAGAGATGCTTATTAGACTGAAAGAAGCCTTCTGCACCGCATCCTTCCCACGCTACCTCCTGCCAGCCTTCCCTCTGGGTTTCGGGGTGTGGATGCCTCTCTGCAGCCTAGCCAAATGTCACTTGTTCCACCAAACCAAGCAGTGGCTTGTTCTGGTGTATTATTTAAGGGACAGGAAATGGTTTCAGCATCCAGACGGGTTCTGGAGTGGAGGAGCAGCCTCTTATTTCTGCTCTCTGCTGCCATGCAAAACATTCTGGCTGCTGGGAACCCTTCTGCCACGGGGTTCTGGAGGTGGATTTAATTCATAGTTTGCTGCAGAAGTCCACAGGGACTCCTCTGAACCGAAGCCCTGTTTTAGTTTGCTTAATGGAGCACTCAGTCGTTAATTGTCACAACAGGGCACCCTTGTCGTTTCCCGTCCCCTCCTTCTGACCTGCTGCGCTGCTCCTCTGCCCTCGCTGTAAGGGGTGATGCCACTTGCCAGCGAGGCAAATGCGACCAAGAGAGCTTGTTAGTCTAATGGAAAAGCATGCAAAATTATCTCAAGAAGCAGCAGTAGAGAAGAATAATGCATCCAGACTGTCCGTGACCCCCTCGCTGGGCAGCACGAGGGGCTGCAGCACGCCAGGACCAGCGGTCTTCTGCATTTCCAGCAGCTTGTACAAATCAAGTTAGAAACAGTTGTGCTTCACCCAGAGGCCACGTGGGCATCTTCACGCGTCAGCCCCGATCTGTCCTGCTCCAGCAGTATCGATCCCTGCAGGTACATCAGGGCTAAAGTCAGGATGATTTTCAGGATGTTCATCCTTTGTGAAATGGTTTTTATTCATCTATTTAGTGAGGGGGTTTTGTGGTGTGATATCAGCTGAACACTCTTCGTTGTCTGTGTGGACTGATTAATTTCCGCAGTTTAAGGTTGAAATTACCATCAAGATATCTCTTCAGTTTTATTTTTGTTTCAATTGGCCCATGAATACTTTTCATCATTTTCATTCATGCTGTGAAGGAATGCATAAAAAATAACCATGGTTACCTTATAAAATATCAATGACTTGACATTTTCAATCTACATTAACCCCTCTATTTAGGGATTTCTAATTCTCTTGTTTCACTGAAAATCTACTTGTTGGCATGACTTCCCTGCTGCTTAGTTAGATATTTATTTTTTTTTTTCATCAGATTGGGAGCCTCATTTCAAATGGGTGTTTGTTAATGAAATTCCAATTCATTACCACCACCTTGCATTTTGGAAAGAATAAGTTGAGTGGTGAATTCCTGGGTCTAAGTAGGAGCAGCTGGGGAAGAGTATGAAGGATTGAAGTAGCCGGTGATGTGCTGATCTGCTGATGCTGCCATTTGCAGACTAGCAGAGGTCTCTGGGAAGGGAAACGCTTTGGCCCTGAGATTATTAACTGGGAGACCTGTTCTGGTGTCTGCTGCCTCTGCAAGTGCCTGGCTGCTTCCACCTCTGAGCTTCATTACAGGAACAGATGAGAGCAGAGGGGAGGGTTGGGAAGATGGACAGAAATAGGAGAACTTCTTGAGCATCATTAAATGTGACAACGTTCAGGAATTACAGCTTGAAACCATTTCAGCGGAGGGGGGATTCGGAGTGGCACAAAATAGAAAACCCAGAGGTGTTCCCTTTGTATCGGCAGAGAGGAGACTACCGATAGAAACGGGGGAGCAAGCAGAGAAATCGTTGCTGAATTCAGGGAGACCACTTTGCACTGAAAAACCCAACGATCGTATTGGGCACATTGCCACAGCACAGCCTCAAAACACCTGGTGGGTCTGCCCAGGGAGAAGCCAAGCCAAAGGTTGTTCATCACAGGGGGGTGGTAGCCAAAGGTGATAACGTCAAATCAGACGTTTGTTGCTGATCTCCCAAAAAGCAACCTAAAATGTGACTGAGATGGGTTGGAGGGTGGATTCTGAGTTGGGCTTCCATGTGGTCTGGTTTCCGGAGGTGGGATTCAACTCTCAAAATGCCATGTTTATTTCGAGCAATCTTCTGCTGCCCTAACTCTGAATTCAGTGCCAGCCATCATAAGTAAAAAACAGTTCCTCAGCATGTCCTGTGTTTTCTGGGGAAAGGAAAACATCACTCCTCCTCTTCGTCTTCCCTTCAACCGGAGATGGCAAGCAGAAGACGTGGCAAAGACATGACGCCACTGGCCCGCTTTGGAGAAAGTAATCTTGTTTTTTCTTGGAGCAGGGTTTGTTCCCTGCAGTACGTGTTCCTGTCAGTCAGCCCGGGAGGCCCTGGGAGACAGAAGGGGTGTTATCCAGACCTCTCTCTCTTTAAGCAAACTGCGAACTGCAAAAGAACCCATATGTGATGCTTATCTTAAGGAAGGCTGGAATACTTAATAAGACATAACTGGTGCATGACCCTGCACTATGTTAATGCCTCGCTCTTCCTCTTGACTGGAAATACAAGGCAGCCGCTAGGTTTTAGTTTTGCATGGAGGTCTTTAAATCTAATTTGAATTCCACATGAAAACGTCAGTGCTTTGCAGCACTTCAGCCCTCACTCATGTATTTTATCACTGAAATCCCGTGACTTTTCTGGGGAACTTTCAATGCCTACCTCACGAGCAAAATAGAAAGATACTGTGGTAGTTGCACGTGGCAGGGGTTATACATGGTCATGCTTGTGCCAGAGCTCCAGGGTCTTCATTTCCACCAGCAGCGTCCCGTCAGAGAACCGGGACTGGTTTTCACCCAGCTGTGCTAGCCTAATGTTACACACTACTCTCTCAGTTTTCTTTTTATCGTCTTAAATAGAGAGATCATTCTTGTGACACACATCATCCACCAAGCGAGTGTTTTGAAAGTTCTGTATTAATATTTTACTGAGTTTTTTCTAATCTTATTTCTGAAAGATGTCATTTCTCCAAGGCTGCTTCTACCCCTTTGCAACCCATATTAAGTTCAGTATTCCAGAAGAGAGAATTATTGTTAAAAAAGATGTGTTATTCACCAGTCCTTTCCTCCACTCTCTACATTTCATTCTTCAGACTACCAGTGTTTCCGTGTTACTTGACAAACGCTTCATGCCACAGTTTGGGATGTGATAGACAGTGTCATTTTAATTTGGAAGAAACTTTGGGAGTCAGATGGATCAGGCCATAGAAAGTACTGCATGAATATAAAATACAGCTGGGTTAATCTTCCAGTTTGCATCTAAAAAAGTACCAAAATAAAAAGAGAATAGCTATATTTCTTAAGAGAAATGAAGTGCCAAGAGTTTTCTTCAAAAGGGTATCAAAGTAGGCGCGTATTTGTTCCCACTGAGCTGACTATAAATTGGGAAATGATCAACAAACTAGATTTCATGCATTTCAAAGGCTCAGTCTCAGTATCCCAAACTACAGGGAATGCAACTTACGTAAGCTGTTCCTTACCTCTATTCCAGTGTTGAGTTTTCGTATTCAATAGACTGTGGTTTTTCTGGAACATCTGATTCTACTCGTGTTTTGTGAGAAATTAGAGTGCAAGTTCAATGGGGAATTGGATGCAAGACAGCTTCAAATACAGCCTCTCATGTATTTAAAAGGCAGCTATAATAGCTTAAAGTCATAAAAATCACGCTGGCCTCCATCGCGCAGGCTTTACTGTATAATGCAGGGCGGCAGTGATTTTTCCTGGCAGGAATGATCTATGCATGTGTTTTTCATGTGTTGCAGCCTTTGGTCCAGTTCTTTTGTCTCTGAAATAGAGGACGGTAAGGAGATGGGGAGGTGATGGTACAATATTCTTTGTCATTCAGTGCGAAGTCTTTGTAGAAACGTCATTGCAATGACAGAGGAAAAATGATTGCATTCCCGCATTTAACAAAGAGTATGACGGTGTAACAGCCATTCCTTCCAAAGAGTATTTTGACATTAAAGGCAATATTGAGCTGAAGTTCCCCACGTAATATGGGAAGACTTAGAAGGCAAGGGCGAGAAGTGTAAACCTCTCGAGCGGCCAGCTTGAAGTCAAACTTCAGGGGCAGGTGTGTTTTGCTGTAGATGCTGTAAAGTTGGAGGCTGTCAATGTTAAACATTGCTAGCTATGGCAGGGGAGCGAGCAGAGTTTCCCAGCAGGGCTCTACGTGAGCCCCGAGCGCTGGCAGCCTGGGAGAGCGCAGTGCGGGCTGGAGGCTGAATCCCGTGATGCTCCTGGACCACGACCAGGTTCCTGCACCTTGTGAGCTCCTGGATGCTGGCAGAGCCGAGCTGCCCGCTCGTGTGCTTATGCTTGAGCCTTGAGCCTTCCTTGGGCCAGCTCAAACTATGGCATTTCCCACAACAAAGGAGAACAAAGTGCAGATGCATAATTCTGCTGTTCTCTTCTGAGCATGCTGCCAGTGAGGTTTGCGATGACAAAGGTGCTGGGGACAAAGCAAGCGCAGTGACAGCAACCCACAGAGAAGCGCGCACAGACGTTGCCCAGCGCCCTGCTGAGTTTTGGTTAAATGTACCTATCATTCTCACGGGTGCTGGGACGTGCCCCATGCGCATTTCTGCATCTTGACTGACTACCGCCTGTGTTTACAGCTATACTGGGAACAGCAGTGACCTTGCAGGTCTCCCGTCGTCATTAGCCCACAGGAGGGGAAGTTGGTCAAGACCTACACCGAGGTTATTTTGCTCCAGGTATCAACATAAAAAGGTAAAAGGCAGGACACAGAAAGCAAAATACCAGGTCACCAACAAAGCTAGGAGATCTTGGCAGGTAATACAGATTGCAGTAGGATGCTGGCAGGAGGCATCAGGTGTAAGGCTTTACTCCTTGGCTATCCCTGAGCAGGAGCAGCATCACTGAAGGGTTTCCTTGTTCCCAGGTTGAGGGCCATGAGCTGTTGGCTTTTGTGGAGGGTTTTGCTAAACATAACTCGCTGCTTTTGTGACCTAGCGAAGTCTGGAGACAACAGTGAGACAGCCTTTTGGGTGGTTTAAATTATAAAATTCTAACAGTAGTGTAATTAAAGGTCTCTTACTTGTTCTTGACAGCAGCCATTTATCCTGCTGATATTTCTGCCAGTTTGCTGGCGAGCTCGTGTTGTGCAACATTGGTGAAATGAGCTGCGGGCATGTGTTCGGCTGCACTTTTGCGTGCCCGCATGTGGAGCTGAGACCGGGACTGATAAAATAGCTGCAAAACAGAGATGCAGTTTCATGGACAAATTATTGACACAGAATTGTTATTAAATCAGGTGAAGTCTGTTATGTTTGATAAGACTATAATTTGCCAAACACATTTTATTTTGCTTTAAAATCACATTAAAATCCAATGCTCTTTATTTCTGATGCTGGGTGTAGTATTAGTGATAGTGCCTCGTCTCCCTGTGGCTTGGTGTCTCGTTCCCTGCCTTCTCTCCCCGTGCATATCCAAATTCTCAAAACTGTAAAATATCGAGCAGCCATTTTCAGTCACCTTCTAACTCAGCTCTTCCATTCACCTTTCTGCCTGTGGTTTTTCTCTTCACTTGGCCTTTTTCTCCCTAGCAGTGGATTTTGGCTGGGAACAGTTGTGCTCAGGTGGTTAAGTAGCAACCGAGGGTAAATTAGCTGAAGGAGCTGTGGCTGCCGCTGTCAAAATGATTCCAAAATAACTTTGTGGAGGAGAGTGACTGTCAGATCAGACGAGAGGAGCACAGTTTGGATCTGCCTGGGGAGAACGTAGTAGAGAGGATTATACAGGTGAGATTAATAGAAGAGCAATGCACTTTAAATACTGGTTTATGTGCTATTGAAGATCCATAATAAAAATTACAGCGACCACTCATGAGTATGCAGCAGCAGTATTTGGGAAAGGATCTGTTTCCAGCTCTGCGTTTCCCATGAACATCTGCAGTATTCGTGATGAGGACCGTGTGGTTTCTTCCAGGTGGGTACAACAGCTTTCCTCTGGGAAGTCCCTGCTGACAGTGCAGTCCTTAGCAAATCATAAAATCATAGAATGTTTTGGGTTGGAAGGGACCCCGAGAGGTCATCTAGTCCAACGCCCCTGCAGTGAGCAGGGACACCACTAACTAGATCAGGTTGCTCAGAGCCCCATCCAACCTGGTCTTAGCAAAGCGAGAGAAGAAAACTGGCCGCTGGTTTTACTAAAGGTTTGGCTAATGGCTGTGCTACTGTTCTCCCCGGGCAGCACCACCCCGAGCCCTGCTGCTCCACCAGCACCGCCTGGCTGGTGGCAGGCGGGGACGCTGCTCCCTTCCTGTGCATCGCTTTTGCCAGCCCCCTAACTCCTGATCTTTATTACCACTTAACATAGGCAACTGTTCAGGGTCACTGCTTGGTCAATCCGTTCTGCCTTTATGTATGGTGATTGCAAAACAGCTGAGGATGTCTGGCAGCCAGTAGAAGTTTTATTTCGGTGGATGGAAATAGCCAAAGCTACATTCAAGGAGATAATTGGGATCATTAAACTTTCCTATTGTAATGCCAGTTGCAGTTCTGTCCATTGTATGGCCAAAAACATAAGCAGCATCAATGAACAACAACAACAAAAAAACCTATTTCTATCCCAAATATCCCAGCAGAAACACTGACATTGTAACATCAGAGCGTGGGCCCCATCTGAGCATCGTTGTTAGTGATCTCGGGAAGACCTGGTCTGCTTCAAAACAAGCGTGATTTTCTGGATGATAACAAAAGATGTTTTGTTTAGGCCGGATCAGCGGTTATTGCTGTGTAAAGTTATGTGGCGCCGGGGATTAGTGGTCCGTCAGGTGAAGCACCACATGAACCCCTGCGAGTCAGTAACTCACCCTTGTGTCTGGGAGAGCTGGGGTCTCGCTGCCTCAGGCTCTGTCTCGTCTGCAGTTGGGGCAGCGATAGATGCTCGAGATGATTTAGGGAAGGGCAGGGCGGGATGCAAGGGCAGGAGTGCCGGCACATCTGTCTCCCTAAGGCTTCACGCCGTACCAGCGTGCCATGGCAGAAGGGGATCTTGCTCCGCTGTTGCATGAAATTACTGGATGCCAGACATCGATCAAAAATAAATCGCTCCTGTTCAAAGACAGAGAGTTCATAAGAGACATTAATAACAAAACTCCGCCTGTGTAGAGGCTGCTGAGGGGGGTGAGGCAGGCTGCGAGCGAGGGGTGCTGGTGAGCAGAGGGAAAGAAAAATGGGTCAAATAAAGTCCTGCTGGAAAGGGAGTAAACGCCCGTTGATAGCATTCTGTCGGATGTGACTGGAAATCAACAGGGAAAAGCTCATCGGACAGGAGCTGGCCCACGCCGACATGATCCCTGCAGAAGGGAAGAGCGGTGCTAGTTCCACAGCTAGCAGCAAATAACAGCGAGGGCTGGGCTCAGAAAAATTCACTAAGCAAAACAGAGGCCAGCATAAAACGGGAACGTTGCTTTTCAAAAACGACATTAGCTGTCTGCTGCAGAGCTGTCTTCAGGCTGTAACGATTCTTGCCTTAAGATGGAGCAAAAGCCATCCCTCTGGTCTGATGGTATTGATCTGTGTGGAGAGCTTTTCCAACTGCCTTGGGTTGTCTTGGTGTGGTGCCCCCCTGGCTGCCTCCCCTGGGTAGGACGCGTGGACGCAATTGAACTGGAGATGGGGCCGGACCTGCTTTGCTGTGGCGGTTTGCCTGCTCTGTTTTCCAGCATCTGAAACAACTGTGCTACCCCTGCTTTTCTCAAGGTGCAAGCCTGTAACTTCCAAGCTAACTTCTAGCAAACTTCAGAGGAAGATCAGCTCCTTTTTTTTCAGCCTTCCTCCTGCTCCCCTTCTCTTTTTCTTTTTCTCTTTTTTTTTTTCCCCTTCTTTTTTCTGCTTCAAAAGAGACTCTGGAGAGGACTTACAGGGAAAGCAAGTAAGGAAGCAGTACGAACGGACATAAATCGTGTTAGAGCAAGAGTCAGACCTGCAGTAAGGTGACAAGAGGCCAGGGAAGGTGGTGACTGAGTTGTGAAGGGTTTTCAAAGTGCCTGTGCATGACCACTGCCCTGGGGGCATCAGCTGAGGCACTGGTACAAGCCAGGAGTACAGGGTACAGCCCCAGCCTCAGTGGGCGTGCTGAGGTCTCCAGCCACGGTGCCAGGCTTTGGCTTGCGTGAAGGTTCGGCTCTTGCAGGAAAGCATGAAAGAAGAGCCAGGCTTTGAACTCTGTGTGCATGGAGCCGTGAGGAAGGCAGGGCCAGAGGGGAGATGAGGACGGAGGGACTGAACAACACAGGGGACAAGCATGTAACTCCACAGAGAGAGCCAAGTGCTGAAGAAGGGATGGGGATGAGGAGGATGTTTTGGGGTCTGGTGAGTGTAAGTTGGGTATTAACCACCCTGGTGAGATGCTGAACAGACTGGAGAGGGTTTGACTTTCAGAGCAGCCTTTGAAAAGACTGTGAGGACGATTGTGCATGAACGAGTCTGAACTCGGGGGCAATGCTGTAGCCGCAGTGGCTACTCAGATCTTGGCTAGCTACACAGAGGATCCTCAGGAAACATTGGGGGATACCATTATCCTTCTACAGGGCAGCAGAAAAAGACCTCTTCTATATGCAGATCTGGGATCTGCACTACAAAAATGTGTCAGAAAGGTCTTGGGAGGATAAGGAAGGGGTAACAATTCTGTTTACCTGGGGAACTGGTCCCACGTGATTTGATCTGTTTGCAAACGTATTGGAGCGATCTTCAACCATGCGTGTACAAGTGCAGTAAAACTCAGTGGGATCAAAGCAGGCGCAGTCGGCTGCGCTTTTGATAGTCAGGACTGGAAGAGCTGGGCAAAGGTAGATATTTTTATGTTGGATAAGGTTGGGTTTGAATGGAGGGTACAGCCTTAACATAGCAATCATAGGCAGAGATTTCCTAAGGGTGTACAGGAGATTGCACGGGAAGGGGCTTGTAGTTCATTTTGGGCTTGGAGCCCATCACCCTCTCATGGTTGGGTAGGTTTTGGACGCCCACACATATCAGTGTTATTGCTGAGTACAGAATTAAAATAGCTCAGTTATTTCACTGAACTTTGCCTAGGCTGATGATTTCATTTTAGTCTGTGAGCTGTGCAAGATGTGGTGGACTCTGAAAAGAAGCTTTCAAGCAGGCAGGCAGATTGGAGCTGTTCCCTGGTCACCCGCAGCCAAAAGCCTTTGCTATGGAAATACCCGGGTCAGGAAGCCGGGCTGGGATGCACGGAGTGTGCGGCGCGGTGCAGATGAGGTGATGGCAGATGAGGGGACACTGTTTTGCCAGATGAAGTTTGTTACAAATTCCCATCTGCTCGAAAGCAGAAGCTATAAGGTTTGTGCTGTGCAAGTAATTATTTGCTATACATTTTTAAACATGTAATCCAGTTCAAACAGCAAATATTTTCAGTGTGTGTCACTGTGCAGTCAAGAAAGCTGCCAGCAGCATAAACCTGAATAACTCTGCGTGACGATCGGGGTGGGACGGGAGGTGGTTACCTTCACTTCAGCGCCAGCCTTGCAAGCCAGCCATAGCATGAGGTGTCCCCCTGTGCTGATTTTGGAGGGTGCCTGCAGAGGAGGAGTTCACCCGGAGCGGTGGCAGGCTTGTGCCAGGTGTCTGTCTGTCCTGCTGATGGCGGCGGTGAGCACGGGGAGGTGTCCTAAGGCAGGCAGGGGCTCTGCGAGCGGGACTGCGGGTGGGCATCGCCTCTGCTGCCCTGCCTCAGCGCTGGCAGTTCTCCTTGCCTGCCAGGCGAACGGGTTTAGCTGTGGAGGAAAAATAAATTCATTTAAAGAGAAGGATTTTCTGCTTTGTCCGTTTTCCCCTCCCTGCACTTAGGTACTTGTTCCCTTAGCGGCTGGTCCCCTGCTCGTACGGGCAGTGTCTCACGGAGCTGGCTGCTTTCTCGCCCACTCCATTCATTTTACCTGCGACAGAAAGTGCACATCTGGCACAGCTGGGAGGTGTTCTGCCAGGTGTGAAAGCGGCTCTGGAGAAGGCGGGAGAGATTGCTGGGTTTGCTGGGTTTCTCCCGGTGGAATATGGGAGAGGCAGTCTTGCATCTCTCGGTTTTCAGCAAACGTGTCCCATGGAGTGAACCTGCACGTGGTTTGTAATGTGGGCAGATTTGGGATGAATGAAGCATTTTTCAGATTTTCAAGGAACTGATTGAGTTGTTTCAGCAATATTTTACCCTCCACTCTAAACCTCCCCCCCAAAAAAAAAGTGAGAGAACGGATTTGAGATAGACCTAAGCATTTTAGAAACAGAACACCTTAGGTTTTTTAGATTGCAGAAAATGTAGTAAGGAAAACTGCCTGAAAATGAATGCTTTTTGAGGAGGTGGGATCTATTGTGGATTTTGCTCAGCCTGTAAGCCAAATGATTCAGTTATTCCCTCAGCTTTCACACAAGGTCATAGCATGATCCTCAATTGATTCCCTTGCATCTGCAAAGCAGCATGGGCAGGTACCAGAGCATTTCCCAGCTGTGCCAGTTCCCAGCAAGAGCTTTCTCGCTCTTCTCGACCTCCTTAACAGCATTTGGGCCATCGGTCCCTTTGGAAGCAGCTTTTTCATGTTGTTTTTCCCTGTATCCCCAGCTGGAGGGAGAAGGGGACGCAGAGGAGCTGCTCTCCTGCATGGGTATGCAGCCAGGGCTGCAGGCTGACCCCGGGGTGGTTGCACACACGCATTATTTCTTCCAGTGCCCTGAGCACTGATTTCCTCCCCTTGATTTCCATAGATCTGCCTTAACAAACTACTTTAATAGTAAGAAACGGAAGGGAAGAGTTTCAGCTGTAGGTGCCATACATGCATGCTCCTGTGGATTTATAGCCAGTAGCATCTGATGCTACCTCCATTTGAAGTAACAGGGTGGCTCTAGCAGCGCAACTTTGACCTGGTTACAGAGCAGAATGCAAAAAAAGCTGAATCCCATGAGAATGCTTCAAGCATTGCTTTCCTCTTTAACCTCTTCATTGGCGTTTTTTCTTAATTTCTCAAAAGAACGGCAGCTGCCATCTGAGATGGGCAGGTGCCGACGCTGCGGACCTGCAGTCACGGTTGCAGTCAGGCTCACAGCTGTGTATTCTGCACTCCCTTGCATGTCCTTTCTGTGTGTGAAGTGCATTGCCCTCGGTGGAAGCTTAAAGGGAAGACTGAGGGTAGAATACAGATGAAATGGGATCAGAGAGCAGGTTATCACCTTATTTTTGCAATGCACTGCCATTCAGAAAGCACCAAGAGACCTCAACAATAGCAGAGACTATAATGCTGTGCTCTCAGAGTGTCCAATATATTCTCCCTAACTCTGTGAGCAAAAGCTTCCTGCCCTGGTAACAATTTCAAGGGAAAGAGGTCATGCCTTGCTGAATGTAATTCGAAATAAACCGCATTTGCTCAAAAAGCGAGAGATGAGAGTGCTCCTCGCAGAGGATCTGTCTGGAAGAGTTACCATGTAGCTACAGTAAGGCCTGACCCACCTCCCAGGCTGTGTCCCATCCTTAAATCCACCACCTTTTGTTCATGAAATGCTGGAGGACTGTGCCATCTCCCCAAGCATCCCAGCCCTCTCCTTGCCTGCCCACCCGGGGTGGGCTGCCCCTCGGCTTTGTGGGTGGTGGGTGCTTCTCCCTCTTCTCCAGCTGCGTTGTGTCCTGGCACGTGCCAAAGCTGAGGTGGTCCAGCTTGGGTTGGGATGAAGGTGTTGGGCGACTAGCGTTTCATTTGGCTTTAAATGCAAAGAATAATTAGCAAAGCCGTGCGAAAAACAGCTCTCTGCCCTATGGGGATGGAAAGGCTTTGCCTGGAGGCTCCATCCCTACTGAGTTCTAGGGAAAGATAATTAAGAGGCAGTGGGTAAAGCCTGCAGGGGGTCTGGGGGAAAGTTAGCCATGCTTTCGTGAACACAGCACGGGACCCCCAGGGCAGCACCCGGGCTCTTTCCTGCCTTGGTCCCCCCATGGGCAAGCCATTGGGGTGCGTCGCCCGCAGCATCTGCAAAGAGCCTCAGAGCGAGCTGTGCGGGGTGGCAGGCAGCGTTTTAAAATACTCAACCGCAAGCCGACTCCATTCGCCATCTCGTGGTGATCGCTGTCTGGGGCTGAGGCATGCAGGGTGGCTTGTGCCGCCTCAGGCTGGTGGTGGTGGACAGACGGACACCCTGTCCCTCGGCTCCAGCCAGAGCAGGGCTGCAGGCACTCGGCTTTCCTGCACCCACCGGGACAGCAGAGCAACTCGAAAGCTCCACATGATAATATTCCACCTGGAGAAGGGTGTTAATGACAGGGAACGTGATTGACTGCCTTTTTCTCTTGCTAGTGTATTATCTCTATTTAAATCAGCTCACATTAGCTGCAGTTATATTTAACGCTGTCTGTCTACACGGCTGAATTTTTAGATTGTTAATTTTCAATTGCAAACTGCTTAATTATGTCTGACTTTTTATAAATATTTGTAACGTGAGTTAATATTTTCTATTACGTGCGACACACGTTCTGGAAAAAAACTAATTGTTCTCGCTGCTGTGCGCCAGGTCTGGCTGGAGCCCCTGAAGCCTCGGTGCTCTCTTATCTAAGGCTGTTGCCTTTTACAGCTGATGTGTCAGAAATTGAAGTCAGTGCTGTCTGTGTGTGATGGTCGGGAGAGCCATTTAGGATTCATTTGGCTCCCTGACAAGAAGAAAAGAAAATGTTTATCGTCTGCAGTGTGATAACACAGGGAAGACTCAACACTCATGCCCTGCATGTGTGTTTTATTGCTGTGCTCCTGGAGCCCGCTCTGAAGATCGATATGAGATGGGGAGGGCAATGGCTCTTAGCCCAGGAGGAATTTTAAACTGTACCATTTTCGGGGGCTTTGAACACCGGGACCCTGGCAGGCCATCTCTCTTCTTGCAGGGGGATGCCCGCTGCCCGGGCAGAGCTGCCTGCGGTCCGTGCCCAGCAGATGTGGATGTTTGCCTTGGTGGGTCTCCTGCGGGGTTCGTGTAGCGAAGGGTAAAAGACCAAACATCTCGGCTTTGTATCTGCCTGGTGCTCAGCTGCGGCTCCTCCGCTGGCGGCTGCGCTGAGCTGGGTCCCTGGGGCAGGGGTGCAGAGAGGTGCCTCTCCCGGCCGCTCCGAGGGCCGGTCCCCGGGGCAGCTCTGCAGGGCTGCCTGGGAGCCTCGGCTTGCCCACAAATTCATCCGTGCACAAAAAACCCGTGAGGTGCCAGCCTACGGCGGCAGCCTCCCAACACCAGGACAGGAGGGAAGCGCAAGGCTCCATCTGGCCCTGGGTGGGTAATTGCTTCTGGGGTGTATCTCCCTGGGGAGCATGCCCTGCCCTTTGGGGTGCACCTGCGGTGCCCGTGCTGCCGAGGGCGGTGAGACTGCAGTGGGTCCAGCTGGAGCTCGCTCAGCCCGTTGGGGGGGTGTCAGGCACACCCCGAGCCCAGATTCGTGGTAGGACGGTGCAGCGCCCGCTCTGTGTCCCAGCTTCACAGCTGCCGTGGTTTGAGCCGGTTTAGAGCAAAGCTAGTGCTGCTGTGCAAAGGGAGCTGGGGTGTCCTGCCGCTCTGCAGGAGCTGCTGCTTCCAGGCTGAAGCATCTTCTTCTGGAGTTCTTATAGTATCTGTACACATGAATTATTTATCTTACATTTAATATGGACACATAACAGCATTTTCCATACTGAGTAGTAGATGTAGGCTGACCATCCTCCCCAGTAAGGTAACGAGGACAGCGTACCCCATGGGAGGGCTTGCTAAGATCTACCCCTGTGCCGTACCTTGTGCTGAACCCCTCCTCCTCCTCTCACCTTAAGGAGCAGCTGCTTTTAAAGGCATCACATTTTTGCTCCCTGTGTTTTGTTTCTTCATAGCTGTGCCTCTCGCTGCTTTTTGGTGTCTACTTCAATTCTTCTCACATCCTTGATCTTAATGCAGGTGCCAGAGCATCTCACAAGGGTGTTGTGCGGGCTTAAATCCCACATGACGGCTTGCGGCTCCGCCTGGCCCTTCTCAGAGGTGCCCTGCATCCATTTTGTGCTGCTGGTTCTCCAGGGGCAGCGTAGGTCCTGTTGGAGGGGATCAGGCAGTAAAAGAGGTGGCGGGTGTTCCCAATTAGTGGAACTAGGATTCCAGTCTCTATTCCTCATGGGTTTTTTTCACGTTGTTGAATGCTAATTATTTTAAAAAGAAGTGGCTTTTCTGAAATGCGATGATAAATTCGATAGGATTGGTATTGTGAAGAGTACTTTTTTTTTTTAAAGCCAGGAAATTCTCCCTGAGGTAAATTTCTCTAAAACCTTTGAATGACTCAGAGCACGACTGTCAGGGCACTGTTCTAAGAAGGGTGAGGAAGTGACCTTTTAATTAACATAATATACTAATTTAACATAATAGTACTTATTAACCATTAATAATTGTTGTTATTATGTATTGACCAAAAGGACTTACAGATGTGATGTTTCTGCTCTGGATTTTGATAACGCTCCACTAATCGTTACCAATTTAGGTGCAATTTGGAAGGACTGAAAACAGCCGAGTTTGCCATGGAGGGCAGTTCCTTTCCAGTTCTCCATTGCTGTAGGAAGGAATTTAATGGTGATCTGTACAGAGATTCCTGGCAAAGCATTGTCCTAGCCAAGGGTGGGACCAGCAACTTCATGTCCCTGAGGATGCTGTCCACCGAGAACATGTAGCAACCTCTTCACATGCTGAGGATTTGCTGCCTAGAGGCTTAATTCTCCAAACCGCTTTCTCCCTGACCTCATAAGAAAGTTTGCTGCGTCAAACCAGTGTGAAACACATCAAACCGTTCAGGAGAACAGTCTCTTTAGGTCTCTGGCTGTGATAATCTAAATTTCACAAATACCAGAATGAACTGTAATGGGCAGAAGTGCAATCTTTGCTATCTTAGTCCTTGAAAAAGTGGGAGCCATAACCTTCCCTCTACATTCCCTCTCCTCCTTCTCTGCTGATATCCAGTTGTTTGGCATAAAAGGGAATCAAAGCCTTGCTCTTCATGGCCAAAGTCTCTGCTTTGCTGGTTCTTTGCTCAGAGATTCTGCAGAAGAGCATGTATCACCGTGCTACTGCAAGAACCAGTGTTGCAATTCAAACTCCAGGGGATGCCCCAACATACCACGGGTATTTATTTCAGAGAACGGCTGTCCAGCTTCAAGCTGCACTTCTGTGGCAGGCAAGTTTCTTTCTGCATATGGCTTTTCTTTCAGTTTTATGTTAGCTGTTTTTAATGAATAAAAGTGATCATCATTCACATGATGAGCTGTAGCTTGTTATCTACGTGTTCACCTGTATGATCATCCTTACCAAGCGTGGCACTGGTTGCAGCAGAGTAAGTTGAGTCCCTGTTTTCCCACCTGGTCTCAGCCCCTGAAGGGTGTCTGATTTTGTGTCAACAGGGAAGGAAGCCAGCTAGGGAATTCTAAATTCATGGCTCAGGCCTGATCCTCAAGCTGTCATCAGAGCTGGGAATGAAATTTGCTTGGCGGGGGAGTCAGCTACACAACGACCTCCCTGGGAAGGGCTGCACGGCATGGCCAGGGAACCCAACACCTCTGGATCAAAGGGACCTCTCCCCGCAGGAGCAGCACTCCTCTCGGGACACCTTCTCATCCCCAAATACCCACCTCTGCCAAGCATCAGCAAGTAGAGGTTTTAACTTGAAATGTGTAAAAACACCGTGACTCTGAAGCCCATCAGAAGCTACCACCTTGTGTTTGTGGAAGGCTTTCAGGTGCTGCAGCCATGGAGATCAGTCAAAAATCCCTCAATATGGTGATGAAAGAGCAAGAAAAATCTGAGTTTTCCGCTTGAATCAACAGGAATTGAGGCCCCGGCCCTGAGCAGATTTCAGCACAGAGGGGGAAACTTTTAAAGGTGGTGTGAGTTCCTCTGCAAGAGCCTTGGCCCGGCCCTACCCGTTGTGTAGACACCATTGCCGATGTTCCCACATCTTATTCCATCACCTTTAATCCTGCTGAGTGTCAAGGTACTGCATCTTTGCTGGACCAGGTCCTCATGCGAGTTGCTTGAGCTCCAAAGGCCAAAGCCCACTTTGAATTATGTGACAAATGTATCTACCATTAAGCTTTTAATCAAAAGGTGAGGATTTGAGGATACATCGGTCTTTCTTCCACGATGACTGAAGTGAGTTAATTGCAGCTAATTCTAGCTGTAAAAATTACTTGGAACTGAATAGTAGTTATTGTCAGGTGTAGGAAATTCAGGTGATTCTCTTCCTGTTGACTGATGTGAAATTCAGCACGTGACAAGCTGGAAGGAAACACAAGCAAGCTAAATGTAGTGGTCTACCTCGGGCTGCATCAGCCAGCCAGAGCTCCGGTTTCTTTCGTGGTGCCGTGGCTCAGCGTGTGCTGCCCGCATGCCTTCAAGCATCCTTATGCAATGCCGTAAGAAGCAGGTATTAAGGCACGCTCAGAGGTCAGAGCCGCTGGACAGCTTAGTTTCTAAGCCCTTTCAGTGTTGTACACCTCGCATGGATGATCTTGCAGAGGGATTTGCAGGGTTCGGAAGTTCTCAGGCCACAGATGGAAAGGACGTGCCTTTTGCATGGAAGTGCTATGCCATCCCTTTTTTTAACAGCTTGCAAAACGTTTGCAAAGTCAGGCAGCGCTTTTAGTTCCCCTCCCCATTTTGCTGAATCTGTTTTTTCATTTACTTTGATTTATCATTTCTCATAAGTCTGGAGGTACCTTTGCACAGCCTTCGGGAAAGCTGTGCGCTGGCTTTGCTTGTCTCAGCTTTCCTCAGCTCCGCAGCACAGCTTTGCAAAGCTGCAAAGGGGTATGGTGGTAGGCAGGTTGGTACCTGGGGTGGCACAGGGGGATGTCCGCCTTTCCAACGCAGGATCAGTGCCCAGCACCCGCCTGCCCTGGCCTTGCCACCGGCACGTGCTGGTTGATTCATCACCAACCTGCAGATGAGCGGCGGGTACCCATGGGTGCTGCTGCTGCAGCAAGGAGGGCCTGGGAAACCTCTGCCCGCACGTGCCACCAGAAATGTGTCGGAAATCAGCTCAGCTTGTGGGACAAACTATCCAAAAGGCAGCGTTTAGACTGGAGTTAATTCGAGGGTGGATCTCTTGGCCTTGCCTGATGGAGGCAGGCGCGGTCCCAGCGTCTGCCTGCGGATGTGATGTGCGCGAGCCTGCGCAGCCCGGGCGGCTGGTGAAGCATGGATGTTTATTGCAGTGTTGGGAGATTCAGCGCTTGGGCGAGGAGGGGCCGCTGTACATCCCAGGGAATATTTTCACCAGCGAGTCTAGCACAACCCTAAAGCTTGTGAACCGTGAAATAAGATTTCTCTTGGAGAGGGAAGCATCAGCCCTTACTGAACTATCCACGTCCTTTCTGCTGTTTTAAATCACCCCCCAGGACGCCCTGACTGCTCTCTCATGGCAGCAGTGGTTCATTAGATAACCCAGGAGCTTGCTGGGATAACGGGAGCAGGCACCCATCCGCAGCAAACGTGCAGCTGCAGTTGGTAAGCGGCTGAGCTCCTGCAGCAGGACCAGTTTTACCTACACAGGAGCAAAATGGTGTGGGCTCTTCTGCAGGAGAGGGGGTTTGTCACCTTTTGGGATGCTGGAGCCCCAGGGCTGTGTGAGGAGGGAAAAAGAAAAGTTTGGTCAAGTAATAGGCGCAGATTGTAATTCCTTGAATTAAGGGGAATTTTGCGTTGTGCTAGAAATATTTTGCATGACTCTGAGCCTAAAACAGTGCTCTCGGAAGTCCGACTGGCCAGAGGAGGGGTAGCCCTGAGCATCCTTGTCATGCAGGGGCACCGGGAGAGCCATCCTGCTGGGATGTGTGGGGATAGTACCGTGTTGCAGTGCGGAGAGCTGGTGGAGGGGACGTGTCCTGCCTGTTCCCTCCATCTCTTCCAAAATCCTCTCTTGAACCACACGAGTGGCAGTTGCTGAATCCACAGTCAGTCTGTGCTGATGCTGCTGGGTTTGCTGACACGGGGAGGTGCGTAACATGGGGAAGGTGTCCTTGCTGCCTCTTCCTCGCTCCCGTTTCAGATCCCAAGGCAGCCAGCGGTCCTTGGGCTGGAATTTGCTGCACAGAGGATTGCCATGTTGCCCACGGCATTAGAGACTTACGCTACCAAGGCAGCTTAGCATTGTTTGCATTCCCAATTGAAACGGGAGGTCGGCATCCCACCCGCGGTCGGGGGAAGGGGTGTTCAGATCCTCCTCTGCTTTCTGCTTCGGAGGCATGGGCAGAGGTTGGGGCCTCGAGCGCCGGGCTGCCCCCCTTGCTCTGCCCTTTGCTGCTCCTAGAGAAGAATATTTACTGTTAGTGGGAAAAGGATGCTGCAGACCGATCCATGCCAGCGGCACAGAGCGTGTCTTAGGAAGCCGTGTGCGGTTCGCGGTGCCACTCTGTCTTGTCTCACATCACTTCATCTCCTAGAGCAGTGGTTTTCCACTGAGAAACCGAGGTCTTCCATGCGATGAGCTGCTTGGGGGCCATGCGCTTCTTTCAGCTGGAGCACAACGTGGTGCCAGATGCTGTGAGTTGTGAGTACGCCTAGACCGACCGATTAATTATCAATTGATGGGGGCTTATGATTTTTTCAAAAGTTTCTCTCATTGTGTATCACAAAGAGAAACCACCTTTTCTGAGACAAAGAACTCTTCTAAAGCCCTACATCAAAGCTGCAAAACTGTCACCCATATTGTGATCTTGTTCAGCCTTCACACGCAGCTTGTTTGCTTTGAAATACTTAATCAACCATTTGCTGAGCTACAGAGCTCCCAGCATGTCAAAGGATGAGCGCCTTGAAACATTCACTTTGAGGCTTTTGGCACCTACAACCATACATGAGACAGGTATTTGGCTGCATTAATTATTTTGGGAGGACTTAAGCCAGTTTAGGAAGAACATGAGTGGGTCGTGCCTTTTGTCCTTGTCCCCCACCCAGGGAAAATAATGTGGGATTTTCAGACCTGCCAGCTGCATAGTGGTGTGCTGGACACAGGGACGGAGAAAATTAATGTCAGAGACCCCAGCCAAGGCAGTCCCACCCCGGCAGCAGCCTGTCTGCGCCTGCCTGCAGCTGCGCAGGAGGGATCGCCCGTCCCCGGGCGCCGACGCTGCCACAGGGGAAAACCGGCCCAGGCGGTGGCTGCGGATTTCCAGGAGACCTGGATTAAATGCTTTCATTTCCAGAAGGTGAAGAGCTGGGTTTGTTTCCATTCCCGATGCAGCACAAAGCAGGTTGCTGCACCTCAGCGTTCACACTGCCCAGAGCATTTAAGATGTGGTTTTCCAGAACCCCTGTCCTCTGCAGGAGGGGGGACGGCTGGATTCACCACCACGTTGTGACCTTTCACAAAGGGAGGGGAGACACTTTCAGACGGGCCCTAGTTACGCTTCAGGAATGGGGAAGCTGTGACGCTTGCTGCCCTTGCTGGGAAGCAGGGATCAGCATCAGCGCTGACTGGCAGGGAGGGATTAAACCATTAAATGGTCCCAACGGTTTCTGGCTGGGGCTGATGGCAATTATACTGACAATAACTGTCACGTCCACGGCGCATGGGGTAAATGCCAGGCTGATCAGTGAAGGTTGTATCTGTCTGTTGCATCCTGTTATTATAAACCCTCGTAGCTTACAGCAACGTTATTTCATTATAAACCCTCGTAGCTTACAGCGATGTTATTGCCAACAGCGCTGAGCTCAGAGCATGGATACAAATCCCGTGGCGTATTTAATTCTCCTGTGTCTGTTGGGAGCGTGCCCCATGCATGGGCGTTCGGTGGCATGGCTGGATTCATTCTGCTCTTGCTGAGCACTGCGTATGGCATGTCACCGGTGCCGCTGGCATCGTCCCCAGGCTGGGGGGTAGCCCCGGCTGCAGCCCTCCCGCTGTGGCCGATGGCACAAGGGCCATACCCTACTCGGTCCCCGGGCAGGTGGGCTGGTTCGAGGTGTTAAACTGTGCAAAACGGCGTTGGGCGCCACAAAGAAGGGAAGAGGAGGGCAGCCTGCGCCGCCCCGGCATCGCGCTCGGAGCCAGGGCAGCGATCGTCGTGGTTTGGCTTCAAGCTGGGGTAAACTGAAGCTGGAGCTTTAAATATATAACACATTAACTCCAAAACCACGGGAATTTAAAGTCTCTCTTAACACTGTTAATGTTCTTGCACTGCCTTCCAGCATTTTCTGGGGTGCATGGAGGTGAGCCTGGGCTCCTGGCTTTAAAAACTACAAGGCTGAGGTTGGGTGATGTGCGGGAGGTCTCCAACACACCAACCAAATAGTTTAGGCATGGACTTGATAGATGCCAATGCATCTTATTGCAGATCTTATGACTTAATTAGGTTGGTTTGTTTGCCTCTGCCTTTCAAAGGTGTGGTGAGATTATCTTCCATCCCTCTGGGATAGCATGAGGAAAAGTCTCGCAGTGGATTTATTTCAAGGTCGTGGAAGCAAAGGGTTTCTTCTTCAGACCAGCGGCTGGTTCTTATTGGGATTAATACTGTCAAAATCACGATGAACATTTTTAACCTCTTTCTTTTATTTACTAGATAAAAATTATCCCTTATTAGCAGCTTATGTGTAAAAAAACCCTGTCTTTTGCAAGATCATTCTCCTGCAGTTGAGCGGTCACCAGGGGTTATAGCAGGCACGTGCCCTGCAGTGCCTCCAGCAATGGGCTGGCTGTGGTGTTGGTGAATTCTGGGTTCCACTCAGAATCTGATCTGCATAATTTTATTTTATTTTTATTGTTTCACTTTAGCAGCTGTTACACCAATGTAGATAACCTCTGCAGGGCAAGCAGAGAGAACTAATGTCGTATGCGGGTAGACGTATGAAAACATCTAATTTACCAGCAGGCAGTTGGGTAATGATCAGTTGAGAATTGCAAATTACGTACGTCATGTATTTGTGGCATGCTGCTGAAGAAAAGCCCAGTGCATATGACAAATCATATATATACTGAAATTTATAATACTTTTCACATTTAATTGACTGGGGCAACCTTATGATTTATATCTTTGCTTTATTCACAGCATACCCATAACATAGTCATAATGCGGAATGAAACGAATTCAATTCCTCCTTGACTTTGTAAATCATTTCTATATTTGGCTGTCAAGTATTTGAATATAAAGTGGGCATACATATGGCAGAAAATAAATAGCTGATTCTCTAGTTAAGAAACTGAGTTTTGATATTAGGGTCTGTGTTGCCTTACTTGGATGTTTGGTCTTGGGTAGCGTGCCTTACGTTTGCCCCTTGCCTTATTTCATGAGCAAAGAATATTTTATGGGCACCGGTATTAGGCTCCTAATGGCCCTATACGGTGTAGCGACTGCGTAAAAGGTACTCGGCTTGCTTTGATGGCAGCAGGAGCTCTTCCCAGGCTCCGGAGCAGTAAGTGGCTGAGCTCTGGGCTGCTGCTCTTGGTCACAAGAGGTCTGCTTGAACATGCCAGGGACTGCGGGCAGGGGCTGCCTCATCAGTGCAGTTCTGTAGATAAGAAGAAAGTCTTATGTTGGCTACAACAGACCGTGATTGCTTTCCCAAAGATCAGGTTTTGCCATGGAGCTATCATGCAGAGTCATTGAAAATACAGCCTGGAAAGATTTTTTTGCTTCCTTTAAATAGCAGGTTACCTGGCTTGGCCTCACTAATTAATCTGGGGAAGCACAGCCCTGAAAAGCAATACCTTACCCGCTGAACCACAACCAAGGAGGCTTCCTAGGGTGCTTGTTACCTCCTCAGAAAAATAATCTTCTGCAGCCTGCTCTTTCCTTGGCGTGGTTTTTGACACCTGTAGCACCACTGGAAAACATCTGCAAAATCAAGATAGTGCAGAAAGTGTGAGGCGGTTGCTGGCTCATTACATACCGCAAAACCAGCTCTCCTCCCCAGCAGCATCCTTGATTTCTAAATTTAGCGCGTGAGTTATTTTGGGTAGTGTGTGATTAACCTCAATTACTGTAGCTCAGATGGAATTCAAATAATGCCCCCTCTTTCAGAGTTGCAAAGAAATGGAAATGTGGGACTGTACATTTCCTACCCTTAATGGAGCAGCTCTGAGAGATGCTTGCACATCAGTGGAGGTCAGTGGTGCAACGCTTTTGTCTGTGGAGGAATTAATGGGGGCAGCTGATCCCAGAAGGTGCTGGTGGCCCATGGCTCTGTACTGATTTGGGGATCAGGAATATAAAGAGGAAGGTTATGTGGTGCAGCTGGTGTGAATGGAACCTGGGTGGCCACAGCAGAGATCACTGAAGCTTCTGTGGATTTGGATCACGGTCAGGACACTTTGTAGTTTTCCTGCATGAATTAAATCAGTAATGGAGTGAGTCTTTCAAAAACTAATCAAAAATATACTTTCCCTCAATCTCAGCCATAATGAAGGTCAGCCCTCTGGAAAATCATCAGGGGTGAAGCAATACACAAACACACACCTGCACGCATGCAGATCTACACGAACACATTGCAGGAGAGGGGAGATGCAGGATGTGCAGGCAGACAGCCGAGAAGATGCGGTGGGTCTGGGGGAAGGTGGTGTATTTCAGCCCGTCCAGGGAGTGCTAACAGAGCAGCTCATCGTTCGCCAGCCTGAGAATCAAAACTTTTGTCGTTGCTGTAGCTGTAACTTTCCAGACTGCACTGCACCAGCTGAGCCTTTTTTCTGTCAAGCAGTTTGTCTCCAGAGGAGGATAAAACCCAGGGAGGTGGTTAGCACAACCCCAAGCCAGCAAATAAAGCTCGTTTATGTGTAGCAGTGGGTGGGAGAGCTGACCTACAGCGGCTTGCTGGTAGCCAAAAGGGGCTGATACTTTGCAAATGAAGGCAGCATTTGGATGGAGGAGCAAGCCCTCCCGGCTGAAGTCACGTTTGCACGAGGAAGGGAACCAAAACTGCGACGTTTTGCACCGGGCTGACCTTGGCTTTGTGCCTTGTGGGTGGGGAGGCACCGTGACCACCCCACTGCCGCACATTTCTAGCTTTGTGCCGTGGCCAAAGTGACCCTGAAGAGTGGTTAGAGTCTGGAAAGCAGCTGTAAAATTGCTACCTCATTGCAGAAGCAATCGACTTCTTCGGGGGCTAGTTTGGTTTTGTGCTTTTTTGTTGTTTTGTAATTTATGTCCTTGTATTCCCACTAAAAATAACAGATCTGCCCAGAGTCCTACCGACGGGAAACTGCTCGCAGCAGTCACTGTGCCTCTTCCACGTGTGCTGTAATTGCTTGCTTAACTGGCAGAAACAACATTTTACCCTCAGAAGGCATTTCAGGGCCAGGCAGATGCCGAACGCTGAACCACAGGGCTCTGGGCAGTGTGTTGAAAAAGGAAAAAAAAAACCAACCAACCAAAAAAAAATTCTCTGCTGAAGGCAGAAGGAAAACCGATTGCATGAATCGGGTGGTAGCACAGGGGTGCAGCAATACAGGGGAAAAGGGAAGGAAAAATAGCAAATGCTGTTGTGTGTTTCTGCTAAGCCTTCTTCTGCCTTTTTCTGGGTGGCAAGCAGGGGCAGGGGTTGTTTGGCTTTGTGATCTGGAGCTGCCGTGTGTCTTGCCCCAGCACAGGGGGGCACCCTGCTTTTCAGGGGTTCAGATCGTCGCCAGTGAGGCTCACTGCCAGACGGGCTCACAGGGCAAAGTGGGTATGAGACCGCGGGGTGAGGATGCTCAGCCCCAGGAGGCAGCTGGGCAGGCACCAAAACGGGGTCTGCACAGTCCCCTGGTCATGTCTGTCTTGGGACCTGGTAAACATTGTGTGCATCCTGTGGTGGTGGGGGGGGGGGGGGGCTCTGTCCCAGAGCGGGGCCCGTCACCCCTCCCTCTCTGCTATACTTAATTGATAACATAATACAGATGGTCAGCCTGAAGAACTTGTAAAGGTGGTGCATTGGTTCATTTTTCACCTTGATCTGCTTTTTGTTTTTATACAGCTGGACAACCCAGATGAGCAAGCAGCACAGATCAGACGTGAGTTAGATGGACGTCTTCAAATGGCAGAGCAAATTGCCAAGGTAAAAAAAAAAGTCTTTGTATTAACAAGCTTTTCATATAGAAGCACATAAGTACTTTGATGCAGCCCCCAGGTCCTGTCCTTCCCTCACAAGATTCCTCTCCCAGTAATCACCATTTAAAAATGTGCAGATTTTTAACAACAAAGCATCAGGTACAGATGAAGCTGTTGTGATGTGCGTTTCTCGGAGTGTCCTGATGAGCTGGAACAGTTTATGTTCCTGCAAAATCCCTTATGAATCCTCAGCAGTGGGGAAGAAATCGTCCTGAAGTGCTCCAGCTAGATCTGCAAGTGCACATCTAAGGCCTCTTTGTCAAACTTATATGCTGGGCAATAAGGTGGGTGATGGCATGTAAAAAAACCCCCCTAAAGGGGTTTGTGCCATTTGCTGGGCCGCTGGGAGCCACAGTTCCCTGCCTGTAGGTAGATGCTGCCTTGGTAAAGGTACTTCAGACATGCTGCCCCAAACATATTCATGCTTTGCATGAGAGCGGTCAGACTAGCGTTGCACTGTGCAGACATCGCTGCCGTCTGGAGCAGCAGACCCAGGACCTCAAAACAGTTTTCATAACCAAGCACTCAGCTAAACTCCCCAGAGACCCTTCTGGAAGGAGGCACCTCCTTAGGAGCAAATCATACCCTCACGCAGTGCAGATGTACATGGCCTCCGAGGGATGGAGAGAAACCCTGGATCCTGTTGACATCAGTATGGCCAAGATTTTATCCTTGCCTCTAATCAAATACTCTGAGTCACAGATAAAGCCCCAGCGGGGCTGAAGTCATTGGGAATGATCTATCTGTCTGTTCTTGATAATCAAGAAGCCATTACTAGAAGGAAAAGAAAAAGGTCTAATCAGGGAGACGCAGCTCAGGCTAGGGACCTGCCTTTCAGCAGCAGTCCTCCTGGCGCTGAGCTGTGCCAAATGGTGGGGGTTTATGAGAAAGGTAATGTCAGAGCTTTTTGCAACCACGCTGAGATCCCTGGGTGTGAAAAGCAGAGCCCGTTCATTTATGGTCAGGCCTTAGCAAGGACGCCAGTAACGCCTGTGCAGTTACTCCTTGCTACTTCTGTTAAATGGCTACTGCTGCTGTGTCTTTGGGGAGGTAGGTTCTGCTTTTCCCCGCTTCACTGATAAAAACAGTAAGGTGGCCAGGGACCACACGGCCAAACGATGGCGCAGCAAAGCAGCAAGCCGACTGCAGCTCCTTTCAGCATTTGGCCCTTTGCCATTTTATTGTCAAGAAAACCTACAGGATTTTTTATTTGCGGCAAAATGTAAGCCCCTGCACGGGGCGCTGCCACTCCGGTTCTGAGATGGGTAGCCAGGCACTGGGTGACAGAATGAGCTTGCCTGGTTTCGTTGTTTCATTTTTCTCTTTATGGCATGTGGGACAACAGTATGCATGGTTCGGTAGCAGCCAGCAGAGGCTGCAGCTTCGTGAATTATTGCAAAGGCGAAATTGCCATTTCCATTCCTCCCCCAAGGATGCTGAAAACAAACCATGCCACTGCTGGCCCTGTGAGAGACAGTTGGGGAAAAGTCCTCAGCATGACCTGGCATTTCCCCATGCAGAATTCAACCTTCAGAATACAGCTGTGCAGCTTGGGGGCGGTTTAGAGTACAAGTGACTTGGCTGTGACCCAGTTGGCAGGTCTTGATATTTAATCTCCTTCACATTCCTGCTCCAGGCTTTCTCTCCAGAATGTCAAATCCCACCAGCACCTGACTATGAGAAACCTTGTTCTTTCAGACCCATGAATACTTTTGGAGGCATCCAAATGACCTTTTGAATCTGTGTCCTCCTTTCCTGGCAAGGCTACTTTCCTTCTAGCGCAGAGCAGGTTCATAATTCAGCTCAATGAAAAGATAGCGTTTCCAATTTTATCTCCAATTTGCAGCTCTTAATGCAGATTTGCTGCACAGGGAGACTTACTGTGCTTGGGAAACCAGCCCTGAGGTGGCTGTCTTGGAGATTCCATGCTAAATGCAAATTAATACCTCATTAATAAATTAAGAAATTCACGCTAGGACTTCAGAGGCAATGAAGACTGCAGAGACTAACGGGGCCTGGGATCACGGTGCTGCAGGACCGGTGGCTCTGCAAGCCTTCGTCTGACCTGTCATCTGGCCCCGAACAAGTCACCATGCATGCCAGCTTTCCTCAGTGACCAGGTCCTGCATCTGGATACCAGGGCACAGCTTGGGGTCCTTTTACCTCCTTGTGTGCCCAGGACAGTGCAGCTCAGCACAGCGCCATTGCAGCATTAGGCAGAGTCCCCCACCGAGCCTGACTCCATCAAAGCACTTAAGCCCAGCCTTGGAGCCAGCCGGCTTCAGGATCATGCTCAAAGTCAAGCAAATGTTTTAAAGCTGAATCTGGACAGGCTTTTCATTCTGCATGTCGTACTTTTCCAGCAGCTAAATGTGAACAGTGTTTCAGCTGGAAGCTTAGTGATGCCAAGGCAGAGGTGTATTTTTCTCTGCAGTAGCAAATGCTCTGCTGTCCTGTGGTGCCTTTCCCCCCACCCAGTCACCTGGCCTCAGGGGGCAAGGAGGAGCACATGTAGAGGCAACTAAATGAGACCTTGGGATGACACCAGAGCGATATGTCCATCTGAGGCTGGGCCCACTCTGCTTCAGCCTGCTGGACTGGTCACTCCTTGCAGTCTCTTAACTCTGCTTCTCTCCACACTTGTCCCCATTTCTGGTCCTCTCCCTGCTCCAAGTACACGTGGAGGTGACCAGCATCCTCTCCTGCTGTTGTCTCCCTTTTCCTCCAGACTTCCCCCAGCTCTGTCTCCAGTCCGATGGGTAACTTGGGACCACACCTGCATCTCTATGTTTCCATCAGCAGACCCAGTCCCAGTTAAATTGTTACACATCCCTTCAAACTACCTGGTTTTAGCGTCGGTATGAGAAGTTGCTGCTGGCACACAGGGAAACATCTCGGTCCTTGCTGCACTTCCGAAGAGGTTTGTGGGGGCAGTGCCAAAATTGCAGTCCCTGGAGAGATGGATAGCAGCAGGGTGAAAAGGCAATAATGTTTGAACATCATTGCTTCAGCAATAGATCTCAAAATCTACAAAACAATTGTGGGGTTTCTTTTCCTAGAGGTGGCTTGCAACTTTCGTAATGCATAGACAATAAACCAGACTGATTAGGTAATTTATCTCATGCCAGGTCTAATTTACATGAGGGAATTGCTTCCCAAGATTGAGGCTGGAAACAGAAGACTTTATTTTAACTGCTTGGTGCGAGTGCTGCTGTGAGCTTGTAATGGGGAAGCTATTGAGGACTGATGCAAAAAGTAGTACAGGGGAGTATTTTTTCAGCAGCCTGGTGACAGTTGTCTAGAAGAAACATGACCTTGTTTTCTTTTCTAGCATACATTTTACGAACTGCTTTTTACAATATTATGAATTGCCACTAAGATACTTTGCACATCAGCCTCAAGTTCCCTGGCTGCAGACGCTGCCTCGCTGTCATACGCTTGCACAAGCTCTTGTAACCCACTGAGAGACGTTCAAATCCTGAGCAGATTCAGGGCATGGGCAGAGTTGTCAGAAGATGTAGGGCTCAGACTAGTGATCCTAGTGGAGCCGGAGCATGGGCAGCAGTTCAAAGCTGAGAACGCACTTTGGGGCACATAGAATCATAGAATCGTTTAGGTTGGAAAAGACCTTTAAGATCATCAAGTCCAACCGTTAACCTAACACATCACATTTTGCACTCATTGTCAGCTTTGGTTTAAATGCTTAAGGGTCCTGTTTACAACAAGTAGCATGAGAAGGTCTCACAGTGAAAGGTTGTCTTGTTGGAGGGAGACGTAGATCCTGGCAAGAAGAGGAAACGGTGTTTTATTCCTCCTTCCAGTTGGGACCACACATTCCTGCCCGCACATTGCTGATCTTCCCTCCTTGGGCTCCTTTCACACCTAGAAAAATAATGAAGCAACTGCTCAGAAGTGTTTTAAAAAGAGCTGGCACATTTGTGAGATTGGAAAACACGTCCCTAACTGTCAGCATCCTTTGAATCATTAGTAAATTACTGTCAATCACAAAGTTCAGCTGAGATCTGGCCTGGAGTGTTTGCAGTTGTGAACACATGTATGTGAAGAAGGCCATTTGCAGATAGAAAAATGAATGAAATGCAAGTGCATGCACAGAACAATATAGCTGGGTAAGTACCACGTAGTAATTCTATGGGAAGCTAACAGTGATGTTTCTGCTTTACATAGGGGGAAGCTGTAATTTGTCATCTGGTTTGTGGGAGTTCCCTGCTCACAAACCTCTCTGCAGATGCTTCTGGGGGATTCTCCCAGTGCGACAAGTGGTTGCTGATTGTCACAATTCATTCTGTTGGTTTTGTTTCCAAATCCAAGGAGCGCAAGTTTCCAAAGTTTGTGTCCAAAGAAATGGAAAACATGTACATCGAGGAGCTGAAGTCATCCGTCAATCTCCTGATGGCAAACTTAGAGAGCATGCCTGTGTCTAAAGGAGGCTCCGAGTTCAAGCTGCAGAAGCTGAAACGCAGTCACAACACCTCAATAATTGACATGGGAGAAGAAAATGAGAACCAGCTTTCCAAGTCAGATGTCGTGTTGTCGTTCTCCCTGGAGGTAAGCTTCACGCACACGACAGTGTGCAGAGTTTGTGGGAATAAAAATCACAGCAGCCGACTTCTGCTTGGTTCAAACTTAAGTTAGGGGGAGAGAGTTCAGTAGAAGTCACTTGATCTCCGTGAGGAACAAACGGCTCCTCTCTGAGTTATCAGAAGCTTTGCTTGTGGCCAAATACTGTCCTTTCTGGTGTCACACCACCTTGTTGGAACAAACTGTGTGAGATAAACTGTCTGGTATTTTCTGCTGATGGCTTAGAAATCTGCATCATTAACGGACCTGTGGCTTGTTACTGAGTGTAGCCCAGTAACCCTGAGCCCGTATTGTCCCCAAAACCAGCACAATAACGCAACACCATAAACGTCAGCATGTTTAATTCTTGCCAGTTAGGGCTGTCACTGTATTTCCCTGCAAGCCTGGCTTCCTCTTCAGAGAATTGTTAAAAATTGCTGGGGTTTGAATGCACCCAACAGATTGGCTTGCAGTTTGTTTGGAAATACTGCGCTTTGCTGGCTTGCTCTTTGCTTTGGGTCGCGTGCTGACTTTCCGCTCAGCGCTTTGTCGAGCACTTTGTCTGTACAGCCCAGGGGAAGGCAGGGTGCTGCAGGGACCTGCCACTACCCCAACACAGGCTGTCTCGGTCCTGGAAGCAGCGTTGCTGCAGTAGCTGCTTTCAGCCAACTCCGCTGTTCTGTGCAAACATATTTGTGGTCTAGGCAAGACATTTACTCCAAGCGGTCATCAGCACACCCGTGCAGAATTGCTGTTGTCTGTCAGTGCGTGGGTTTATGTTACATTGTCAAAACAACTACCAGGGTGGGGTCAAAAATGTAGGATGCAGAGAAATCAGAAAATTCTATTTTTGTGTGGCTTCCTGTTTATTTCTTTTCCTAAGGGGTTTCTTGTTAT
The DNA here is from genome assembly GCA_034008185.1 of Gorsachius magnificus. Lineage (NCBI taxonomy): Eukaryota > Metazoa > Chordata > Aves > Pelecaniformes > Ardeidae > Gorsachius > Gorsachius magnificus. Next base: position 8,831,707 of record CM067090.1, read on the forward strand.
GTATATCATGCCAATGCAAAACTTAACGATGCTGGTTGTCCAGTATCAGAATTTAACTCATTAGGTGCCTGAAACCATCTTCCTAATATTCAGTTCAGTCTTATTTAAAAATAGGGCTATGAACCCAGAGACGCTGCCTTCAAGAGCAGCATCAAATAAAGTCTGACTTCTAAGCATTCCCATACGGAGGAATAGGGAACTATCACAAAGCAGTAGACCTCTCTGTTGGAAAAGCCTGTGCAGCATGTATAGCTGTGCATGAAGGGACTCGCCCTTACAACGGGATGTCTCAAACGCTTGGCTCCAGCTGAACCCCATCCAGCGGGAAGCAGGAGTTCAGTGAAGCACTGACTTCAGGAGCTGGCAGGTCTGTGCACGGCTCTGTGCACAAAACTCCTGCTGGAAGAGAGCTTTTGCCGAAAATGTGTGCTTGTCAGAGGGTCTGTGGAGCTCCGTGTGCCAGGGAGGGATCCACAGTGCAAGGCCAGATCAGAAGACCTGAGGAGAGGAATTTTCAACCCTTGTGTATACACTTCATAGGCAGCTGCAACAGAACACAAACAGAAACTCTCCCAGTGTTTCTTCTAGAAATGTTTAAGGTACATAGTTAACAGGATTAATCAGCTTTATAAAAAAAAAAAAAGGGTAATTACCTGCAAGAAACTTAGGTGGTGATTTCTTAATAAGAAAGACTTTCTATCAGGGCCTGTAGTGACAGGAGAAGGGGCAACAGTTTTAAATTGAAAGAGGGTAGGTTTAGATTCAATCAAGGAAGAAATGTTTAAGATGAGGGTGGTGAGGCACTGGAACAGGTTGCCCAGAGAAGTTGTGGATGCCTCATCCCTGGAATTGTTCAAGGTCAGGTTGGATGGGGCTCTGAGCAACCAGATCTAGTGAAAGGTGTCCCTGCCCTTGGCAGGGGGGTTGGACTAGATGATCTTCAGAGGTCAAACCCAAACCATTCTATGATTAATCTTGAAAACAGGCTTTGTACAAGCTGAGTAGCTGTGTGCTTTTTTTCTGGATTTCACATATTAAGGTATTTTTGGGTGGGGCAGGACCATGTCCATGAGGCCCATCTCTTGAAGCTTGGTGCAGCCCTGGGCACCCAAGGGATTCAGTTAGCCTATGTGCAGCCAGGGGGAGATCTTCCAGTATCCATACAGACCTCACTGGCTGCCACAGTCCCTGCTTGGTCTGGGCAGTGCCACCGTCCCTGCCCACCTGCCACCATGAGCATCCAGCAGCGTGTGGAGGACGCCAGTGCTGGCTGACCCCATGGGTTTGGCAGCCAGAGCGAGACCTGAAGGAGACTGCTCCTCTTACACTGCTCTTTCTTTGCCCCGTAGGTTGTCATCATGGAGGTGCAGGGTCTGAAGTCGCTGGCCCCCAACCGCATTGTGTACTGCACCATGGAAGTCGAAGGCGGGGAGAAACTGCAGACTGACCAGGCTGAAGCCTCAAAGCCAACGTAAGTCTGGCTTTGCCTTTTGCTCTCTCCACCGCGCTCTCCTCTGTCCCATCTCTGCACTGCTGAGCCTCCGCAAACAGCTCTGGCTCCTGCATGGTGAGGACAGAGCGGACTCTGAGAAGCAGAGGAGAAACGTGGCCTTCCATGTATGCAGAGCGTCATCCTGCGACTAAGAATGGCACATAAGCCCTGATTGAGGAAAAAAAAAAAAAAGTGTTAATAACAGGCTTACGTCTCTTGTAGCCATAGAGACATAAATTTGTGCCTATACGTAAGTACTTTGCTAAATAGGGATGGAGTTAAGCATGTACTTAAATACTTGTCTGAGTGTCCATCTGAACTGGTGCCATCAGGTGTGGGTACATCAGCTCATCCTCACTTGTCAGGGTTTCAGCGGTGCTATGAGGAAGGGAAACAGCTGGCGGGGACGTGCTCCAGCAGCCACGGCCAGAGGCGGAAGAGAGGAGCTGGGGAAAGCTTCAAGTCACTCAGTTAAAGCTTTATCTTAGGCCACTCTGCCATGGTCCAGTTCAAGGGCAGAGGCTTGTTCTGTCCTCTTTGACCTGGTCCCCAAATCCCCAGCCTTGGCCCCGTACTTGGCTTTTTTGTCTTCCCTAGATGCTGTTACAAGCCTGCTATTAGTGATTGGTCTTTGTTAATTTGGAAGGAGAAAATAATGAATAGCTTATTTCCTTTCCGATTTGTGGGATTAGTTAACTTGAAACACTATCTGTGTGGATTTGAGGTAGTTTTCCTCTGGTTCACTGCAGAGATTTCACACTTAAAGTAAATTCTCAGTGTGCCTCCTCACAGTGGAGAATCGCCAAGGTGATACGAAGCCTCCTCCAGCAGTGGGGAGTGGTGCAGGAGGGGATGCTGTTGGGATATTCCCTCTCTGTTCCCACATCCCATCCCTCCAAGTGACCAGTCCCTGGTGGCGTTTCACCAGGAGCTTCCCAAGCTCGTGGAAGGAAAGCCAAGAACACCCAGGACGTTATATGCGTTATATGGGAGTACACAGGCATGGCAGGCAAATAGTTCGAGGCCAGGCGATGCAGGCAGGAGGAGAGCAGAGCCGAAGGCAGGCTGCCTTCCCTGGGTGGCTGTCCTCCCGCAGACGCACAGAAACTGCTGATGCCTTGCACCCTGCGCGCTACTGGAAGAGCAGGAATCTGCAGTAAGTGGTTTAAAAACAATGTTCCCAATCAGGGAAAGTGCTGCAGCCTGGCTTACTTTTCAAAACGCTTTGAAATCTGCTTCAGAGAAGGAAGTAGGAGAGCTGTGCTTGGAAGAAAATTTCCATAAGAACCTGCAGTTGTCACTATTTTAGGTATTGTTGTTGCTTCAGTAGAGAAAGTTGGACTCTATTTAGGGGAAATTACTACTACCCATACTGAAAAGCACGCTTCTGGGTACATGTGCTTGTTTAGCTTGGTCTGTTCGCCCCACTTCTGCTCAAAGGGTCTGTCCTTCCTTACACAAACCTTCTTGCTGTCAGTCATAGGACTGTTCATACAAGTGTTGTTTTGAAAATAAGGGCTGCAGGAGTGAGCTCTTTAACTGAGTGGGTCTCTTTATCATAATGAAATGTACAGTGTCTGGGCATGAAGCCATCAGCCCTCAGGAAAATGCAGCCAATGCTGAATGCTGCGGTGGGATATGAGTTACGCAAGTCCATCACACTCATCCTCTCTCTGCACTGGTTTCCTGTAGAGGTGCGAGTCAGGCTGGAAGTCTCCTGGTTTGCTCCATCACTTAGGCTGATACCTATGGAAAATCTTTAGGAGGGGAGTAGGTTTGACAGTTGCATTCCTTGAGGATCCTGGGACTTTTTGCTTCCAAGACCAAAGACACCACCTAAGCCAAGGCTCCAGAATTACCTTCCACAGAAACCAGAGACCATCACAGAAATATTGTCCTTTTTTCTTCTCTGCATTAGAAGTGCTGCTTTCACCTTGCTTCACCTCCCAGACACAACAGCCCAGGCAGGAAAAACCAAAGCCCTATGACAGCAATTTATTGCACTTACATTCTCCTCTTCAGAAGAGAAGGAGAGAATGCACCAGAGGTGACATGTTCGTCACGTTGATTAATACAAGACCTGAAGGCCCTCGGGTGCTCCGATGGTGAGGGCAGTGATAGAAACAGCTCAGAGAGGTCTTTGGTGCATATCTGAGCTCTGCTGCCTTGCAGACAAAAGATCCATGGTCAGCCAGAACAGCCTTCTGGAGTGGCTATTCAGAGGTGACGACACTCTCACCGAGGTACTTCACACCGTGCTTGTTTGTGTACTTTTTATCATAAGCAAAACACTCATTGAAGAAGGAACTAGATCAGCAGAAAAGCATGTTGGACTGCTCTCCAGGGGAGCTCACTCCCCCAGCATCCCAGGCGTTGTGTGCTTTGGCAGGGGATTCTGCCTGGCCTGGGGGTGAGGAGCACACTGCGGGGATTTTTGAGCCTCAGCACTGTGAAAGTGTAAATACCAAAGCAGGTTATCCTAGTACATCCCCAAACTCAGGATTTCTATCTCAGAGGCTCAAAAAAACAGAAATGCAAGTTAAGCGCCTGTACTCAGAAGATGCGGTGAATACAGTTCTGGAAACAGGCAGTGTTTTCTCAGATTAAACTGTAACTCTTCAAACTGCCTGAAATTCAGTTTTACCATCATGTGGAGGCTCTACAGACTACAAAAGACTAAATTTCTCATACACACCAGAGCAGTGGCTGCTCTTCAGCTTGATGCCGTGCCAGGGGTGCTAACCTTGGCTCTGCACCCCTAGTAGAAAACCATAATTTCTCAGCCGGGGAAGGAGTTCCAAAAGCACTGGTCAAGGTCTGTGAGGGATTCACTTTTGGGTTTTCCTGGTGCAAAACCAGCAGGTTTGCGAATAAGATGTTTGAAAGCATCTTAGTGACTTTGGAGCTTGAATCCTGTTTGTAGATCTTGAAAGAGGCAGGGTAGCAGGGAGGTTACCAGCCACATGTACCAAGCTATCAGGTGAGTCGTTTGCGAGGAGTGTGGCTCTAGGGACGGCAGTAAATACTGGTCTTCTATTTCTTCTCAGGCTCCATATTGGATTCCTGACATTCTAAACCCCGTCCCTTCATGTGAGGATTATCTGCCTCAGCGCAGGTACAGAGGATGGCACAGTACTAGAGAAAGCCAGACCTAAAATAGCAAGGGTTATTTCAGATCAAGCTTGCAGTGTATTATTAGTAGTGCTTTTAATAAGTCATGTAAGGAAAAGCCTTTGTATTATGCCCTAACCCACAGATGCCTCTACAAAATATCCCAAATCCCAGTGTGAGTGGGATTCTTCTGCTTTTCATGCTGGAATTGTATTCTTGCAGATCTTTGAGGGTTTTATACCACTCCTCTTCCCTGCGCCTTGTCCTGCTATCTGCCCCCTGCAAAGCACAGAGCGAAGTGGCTCTGCACGTCTCCACGACTGCCCTTCCAGGAGCTGAGTTAGTAATGCTGCTCTTTGCGCGGCCTGAGAACAAGGTTGCCGAGGGGTCTGGGAATAGCACAAAAGGTCCAGCCACAACATCCCTCTCCTACACTCTCTAAAGAGGCTGCTGGATCTATTTAAGCAGTGACCTGTCCTTGTAGCAGTGCTCATGGGCTGTACCAGTGATTCATATCGCCTTTTTCTGACGTGAGCAGAACCAAAGAAAAACAAGGAGACCCAAACAACAGCAATATCCTATGTGCCTTGTAAATAAATGCTGTATATTCACCTGGATGGATTTCAGCATGCAGATTAAGTCTCATTCTCCCCTGGCTCACAACAGGGAGAATCAGGTGCATTGAACTCAGCTGAACCATTTGGGTTAAAAGCAGTAAATAACCAGTTGGGGGTGAATCTGGCCAACCTGTCTGGGCATTTTGGCATGCACAAGAAGGGATGGAGGTGTGGGCTGCTTCTCCGACTCTGGAAGTGCCTTCATTTGGCGGTTAAATATCCCTCCTTGCAGAGTAGCCTCCCCAGGCTTGCTGGAGAGTGTGCAAGAGTTGTGCAGTAGCTCAGAGTAGAAGAAGCGAGGGTGAAGCTTATTATTTTTGAAAGATAAAAGGTCACTCTTTATTGCCTGGGGGTTTTTTTCCCACTGCAGTTTTCTTAAGCACATGCTGTAGGGCAGTGCTGGAGAGAGGACACTCAATGGGTCTCACCTGACTCCATGTCATTTCTTATGTCGTTTGTTGTGACCAAGAGCTTGGGCCTAATGCCATCTCCAGAAATTCGCGCTTGATAAAGTAATGTCTTTGGTCAACTTCTAGACCTCTCCATCTTCCTTAGCCACCACGCTAGAAGACAGGGGTGCCCTGCTTTATCTTTATGCTTGCTCCTGATGCTGCTCCCTCATTTGCTTTCAAGGTGCTCTGACAGCTCAGCTGCTTATCTCTGCTGCGACAGGCTGCCCTTGTTTGGATCCCTACACCAAACCCCCAAGCTTATCGCTCGACTAGGGTCTTCGTTTCAAATTGGTGTGCCACATCCAGCAGAGCCCTCTGCCTGACCGTGAAGAGGGACAGGGATGCCACAGCATCCTTCCTCAGCACCATTCAGTGACCGTGTCCTTTTGGGAGATGGGCACTGAGCAGCAAAGGGAGAAACCCTGCGGGAAGGGAGGCTGGCGAGCAAGGATGCCCTCTCTCTCTTTGCAGAAGGGGAAAATCTGGTCTTTTAATTCAGGAATCCCCTGCCTCAGGACCCGGAGTTTGAAGTGATGTTCAGTGGCTTTGCCCAGAGTAGGAGCATGATAAGAGTATTTTGTTGCAGTCGGTGTTTTGCTGTCACAGTTAGTTGGGAGATGTGAATGCTTCCCCATGGTAAAGGTGAGAAAGGTCCTTTCAAGATGTATACATTACAAATCAGTATTCCGTACACTGTAGAACAAATTTAACTCCACCAAACTGATGGGTTTTATATTGATGTGAGTGAGAGCAGAGCTTGGCCCATAATTCATGTTGTGTATCCCTTGGCACAGCTGGTGGTGCCATGCCTGGTAGGTCTCTTCCAGACATGCATGGATCTGCAGTCCAGGAGGCTGGCCACCACTGTCGGCATCGCCGTCCTGGCTGCTGTGGCAGCCCTGTGGGCGCTGCAGACGGGCAGGAGAATCAGCTGCCTTAGACTTCCCGGCATCGGGTGGGTGCTCGGAGCCCGTGCTACACTCAGAGCTGTTCCTGTGTTGCAGAGGTATTGCACCATGGCAAAGCTCAGCCAGAAGACCTGCATGGCTACACAGTTTTAAGCCATCATTCATATTCAGGTTTGCATTCCTAGCTAAGCTCAGTGTAAGCAAAATTCATGATGCTGGGTAAAAAACAAAGCAAAAGGGAATTATAGGAGATAGATGCTTTTTTTGCATTTTATTTTTCTCCTCCCTCTTCAGTTGGCTTCAGCATTAAATATGTCTTAATTACCCAGACTGATTGGCTTGCCTTTTACAGTTGCTTGATTTCGTTTCAGAGCTGTGCAGATGTTTACAGCTCTTTTTCCTTAGGAAACCTCCAGCAGTCTTACGAAAGTGTCAAAGCAGGTGACTGAGCCCTGGCTACAGCTAACATCAAACACTGTCACTTCTGCGATACAGCCCTCGTCCCTGGGGTGAGGGTCTGAGCAGAGAGTCAGCCTGCCCCAAGGCATCTGCTGGGGAAATGTCTTCCAGGAGAGATCTTCAGCTTTGCTCTCTGCTCTGAGCCCATGCTGCTGCTGGGCTAAGAGGTGACAATGACAGGGACAGGAACTTCAGTTCAGGTGCTTTTAGCCCCTCTGTCTAGGGCTGAAGGGTGCAAAGTGGTGTCCAAATCCCCTACACGGGATTTCTTCACTTACAGCTATTTAGCATGTCTAGGAGTCAGTTTTCCAACGAGACTGTGCACAGCTTTGCACGTGAAGGGTTCTACTCTTAGTTCAGTTTGACCTGCTCTTCAAATCCCTTTTTGTGCATGGGACAGTATTTCCATAACGCTCCTGAGATTTATGCTGTGACATTCCCATTTCTGAAAGTGGAGGTTGTGGACAAGTCATTAAGCACAGCAAAAAATGCACTAAAATGTTATTACCCAGGTGCAAGCGTGTGATCTATTATGGGAAGTCTTCACGCAAGCGGTTTAGTGGCCTTTTTAATTAGAAATTCAGAACCTTTTCTGATGCTTCCTCATAGCTGCTCTGCAGGAGTGGTTCTATAAAAAAATCTGCTTGAGATTAAGCAGCTGAGTTTTTCCCCAGAATAAAGGCAAGAGCCCACGGGGATTCCCTTACCCTGGGTATCACTCGGACAGCCACGCTGCCATGGTGCAGCCCCCTGGACAGCAGTGCAATAGTCTGCTGGGACTGCAGGTGGTGATCCCAGGGATGGTCCTACTCCCAAAGGTCTCACGTGCGGTCCCTCCTCTCTCCTCATCTGTAAATGTTACACTAGAAACTGTGTTGACGAAGAATGAAGGCTTGTTTCTATAGGCTTAGCTCTTGTAGCCGGGTTCTCTGGTATCAAGTAAGTGCAAGCTCTGGCTGTTTTCCGTGACCTTTAGAACACACATAGCATCTTTCACAGATGAATGTCTCTCTTTTCTCGCCAGCTGTCTAATTTCTTGAGTGTTCCTATGCACTTGGGAATTATGTATTCCTGTGATAGCGCATACATTCAAATTTAAGTATTCCAGAAGGTGTGATGATGCCCAAGGCGATTTTCATTGACACCCGTCTGCTTCATCACTCCTATGCATGAAACCTTAAGAAGGGATAGTAAAGACCGAAAGGACATTGAAATGAGACTGAGATCCAGTGATCTGAAATAACGCTAAATTAAGAGGAAGACTGCAAAAGACAAGTTCTGGTATACATTCAGTTGTCTTGTTTAATGCTCATGGTTGAGGTTTTAAAAAAAATTAAGCCATGCCTTGGTGCAAGTTCTGCACGTCACTGCTGAGGGAAAGGCGGGGGTTGAGACTTGTGAAAAGTGCCCAGTTGTTGGTTTATTTATTAAGTGTTGTGTACATGTAGTGCACATTGTTATTTAATGAGGGGCACTGCTATTGCTGGTTGCAGAGCAGCATAGAGAGATAGAGAGCGTGCTTTAAAGAATTGGTACTGTGCCTACTCCTGCCTGGACAGAGCCCTGGAAGAGGGGAATGGTTTAATGGGAAGGCCAACCTTGACAGTGATTTCTCAACATTTTAGTTGTCCTTTCTGTGAAGTGAAGGTAGAGAGGCTTGTTGCCTTTGTGAATGTGCTTGGTCTCCCAATGAGCAGCAGTGCTATGTGTGAAAGCATTTAAAGGGAGCTATGTGCTGTTGTCACTACATGGGCAAAGGGGACAAGGTGTGCTTGTGGAGAGAGGAGCTTGAGAATGTGGCCAGAGTGCAGACACAGCAGCGTTTTCTTGAACCCCTTTCAGAGGAACTCCAAGGTGTTTCAGATTGAAAAACTCCATGAAAGGCAGGACACAGCACACAGGAGTGTCTTGCCTGGCTCACCGGTCTTAAAAACCTTTGCCAAAAGGCCATGTAGGCCAATAAAGCTGAGAGCATCTGTAGCAACTCCCACTCCATGGCTTTAGAAGAGGTGAGAAGGGGGATCCCAGCAGCTGCAGGATCCATCAGGATGTGGGAAGGGGGCTCACCAGCCCCAATGGCTGCTGAAGGAAGGATGAAGTCCTGCAAGTCAGGGATTGCCAAGCCCTGTGGTCATTGTCAGGCCAGAGACGCAAAATGCATGTCCAGGGACAGATCTCTCATGGGAATGAAGGACGTGGTGTTAGCATATTTGCTCTAGCTCTTCTCAGTGGCTGTGTGTCCCTGGGCCAGTGGCTGGCTCAGTCCTTACTTTGGGTTTCCTATCCATGAAACTAGGGCAATGCTTCTATTTCACAGCAGAGAGAATGCTCATGACCAAGGTGGCTGGGTGGGCATCGTCTGATGTGAATGGAAGTGCCCACCCATCCCCACTGACCCAGGAGATGCCAGGATGACTTTGCTTCTAGCCATCAGAAGCTAGGCAAGACAAACCCCATCCCAAGTGTCTGGCTGGATCTGGGCTTCCTGTCCTCCTCGGTCCTGGCTTAGAAGAATATAGGACAGCAAAAATGTTAGTGGTGGCACAACGAGAGACGGTCTCGCACCTCTTGTTCCTCTCTTTAGCTGATTTTGGAAGGGTACCTTGTGCCATTTTCTGCTCTGTTTACATTTAGGAAATATTTCACTGCTCTCCTTTACTGAATTTTGTAGAGGAGGGTCTAGACTATGTTGGCACAAAACCAGTGACCTGTGTTTTAAGGCAGAGGATTTCTGCCTCGTTTTCCATGATCTGTGCTTGTGAGACACCGAGTTTCTGTAAAGCTGGCAGTGCATGGCCTTAGTAAGTCTAAATCATAACCAAGCCTCAACTAGCTGCAGTCCTTTGCAGTTGTGTTTTCTTCCAGGGTGGTAGGATTTGATAGAAGTGATTAACCACGTCTGTGATCGTTCTGTGAAATGAGCAGCTCTGTGGCTGGTTCAGCGGAGTGTCTTTGGCCAAAGGAAACTTTGATTAACACGTGCGTGCCATTGCAGTCAATTCTACAAGAAGTGGTCACAACCACAGACAGCAAATGCACATAGACCTATTCCATGAATGAAACTTTTAACTCATGCTGTACCTGAAGCCGATATACTGATAAAGCACATACAGTAGGCAGCCCTTGTAAAAGCAATTATTCTTTCAGTTCACACCTCCCAGTAAAAGGTTGCTGGGCTTACATTTCCATCTCCTCCTGCTGAGCTTTTCTCCTCTAATTGTAATATCGTTGTATTAAGCAAGAGCGCAGGGCATTTGAAAAGCAGTCATCATTTAAATCATGCTAAGTAATCACGCTTCTTATTTTCCCTGTTAATACCTCAAAGATTGTGGTGAATAGCATTGCCATAAATTCTCATCCAAACCATCCGCCGGATTTCTGCAGTAAATCACAGCCTGGGGTGAAGCAAGCTGGGAGGGGAGTGTGGTCCTGGGCACAGGAGGTGAGGCTGGGCTGGGTACACCATGGCAGGGGGACATCTCTGGGGCAGGAATGCCATCTCGTGGCCGTAAATAGCTATTATGTGATTAAATCTGTCTCCCATCCCTTCTTACAACTTCCCCATAACACTTCCCCCTGTGTATCAGCTATGCTTAGGAAACACTTTATGCTGAAATCAAGCTCTGCATTTTCTGTATAGCAAAGATCATCCTTTTTTTGGGTTCTTAAAGCTGTGCTGTCGGCCTCAGCAGCTCCTCTTGGCTGCAGTGCTCTGGCAGCCGAGTGACACGGTGCTGGCACGGGAACGGGGTCTGCGGGGACTGCTTGTGAGCCACAAGCAGATTAAGAGCAGACCTTCACAGGCTTTGCTTTGCTGCAGTCTCTGTCAGCTTTACCCCATTCCTTTTGCACCTTGCACACTCAGACGCAGATGTGATGCTCTCCTAGACATATTTCTCTCTCAGCCGGCAGTCATCGTGTTGCCGTAGCCAGTTTGAGGATGTGGGAGTTGCAGCTCCTGGAGGGAGAGATGGTGCCTTTTATCTGCTGTCTGGTACTGCTGGCTGCACGATGTTAAGCAAGATGGTGTCTGCGTGCATGACACTTACATCGTGTCTCAGAGCCGTGGGAACAAAAAATGGACAGCCTGTGAAATGCTGGAGGTTGGAAGACATCCTTAGCTGCTGCTAGGAGTCTGGTCCTTAGGGACGTGCTGTCTCTGCTCACCTTTTGGACAACACCATAATGCTTTCTGCAGTGGTGTTTTGGGGCAAATGAACACCCTTTTCATAAGCAAAAGAATTGCTAATGATGCTTTTTTTTTTTTTTTTTTTTGTTAGCAGAGGGAGCATTATATGCTCAGCAGGAATTAGGACGTCACAGGAAATGATGGATTCACTCAGAGAGCCCTTGGGTTATCCCATCGTAGCAGATGTCAGTGCTCCGTGCAGGGACATGGCCTCACTCGGTGTAAGGTAGCTCCAGGGGAAGGCAGGGGCAGCCACCGCTGCCGGCCAGCGGCTCCGTGCGAGGCGGGGGTGCTGACTTGTCAGTCACCTGGGCGGTAGCTGCATCGGTGGAAGCAGGTTTTGCCGTCATTATGAAGTCTGTGCAGGAAAGTCTAGGAGGAATCAAATCTGTTTGTGCTGTCACTCCCACTTCAACTCAGCTTCTTCCGAGGGGATAGGACTGAAAGGCTGTTCTGTCAGCAGAAAGGGGGGAGAGGAAACAAATGTGAACAGAAATAGGCCGCGTTGTCAATCTGCGTCTGATGGCTTTGGTTATCCTGTTCTGAAGGTGAGTAAATACATCAAACTCTTACCGTGGGAGGAATCCCAGGGGAGGCTCAGCAGCTCTTGGGAATCAAGCTGTGTTACGGATGCAAAGCGTTCTCAATCCCTTTCTACAGGCAGAGTGGAAAGGTGCCTTTCTTAGCACCTGAATTGTATTTCCTAGCCTAGGAGATTTTGGCGCAAGCAGAAACATAGAAGGTTCTCTGCCTCTATATATATCCTTTGAGATTTTCATTTCAGATCTTTTTTCGGCACCTGCAGCAGTCACCTCCAGCACCCCTCTTCAGCAGTGGAAAGGCAGGGGCGCTTTCAGGGCAGGCTTCATTTCATCTGCTTGCCGCCTCCAAATTGGGCTGAGGCAAATTAAGGCCTAACTCCACTGACTATTAATTATATCTCTCCTTATTTCAATAGAAGGAGCCCAAGGCAGGTGACGTGGGCATGTGTACATGGTAGTGCAGTCCCCTAAATTTGGGGGTTTCCACAGCTGTGATCTGTCTCATGTCTTGGCATCCCCTCCTACTTGTTAAAGATCAAATCCTTTCCTTGGAGCTGTAGTTCCATTTGAGGTCCTCTGTGGCACGTGAAATCCAAACTCAGTCCCACAAAAACCACCAAACGGGTTAAATGCCTTGCCATTTCACCAATGGATGGCTGCTGCTGGTGGAGGAACCAACACCTCCTGCATTTCATCCACAGGGCGATGCACTGGCTGAATGCTGCAGAGCAGGCGGCGTGCGCTTCCTTCTTTGGTGTCTTTACACCCGATTTTGTTCCTGCCTGCATAATTTTTTATCTTTCAATAGTGATATCTCTTGAGAAAGTGCATCGCCTGCTGGGTTCGGTTTCTTAGGAGAATTCAGCTGACCTCAGTCAAGGTTTATAGTCTTTACTGCAATAAGTTGCAAACCAGTTTGTAACTTGTCCCCAACCCAGCATCCCCAAACTGGCTGTGGTTTATGGGCATTCCTGCAGTGAAAGAGAGCTGTGCATGGAGTTGCACCTCATGGGTCTCCAGCCGTGGGACCCAGCCTGTGGGTTTCCTTGAAGAGCCTAAAAAAAGCCTGAATTCTTCCATTGCCTTTGGGTTTTTTCAGATCCCAAAGACACAAACCAAAAAACCTGTTATCCATTGCCATTACCCACGAGAGTTGCAAAAAGTACATATTTTCCCAAAGGCTTTGGGGTGCCCTGCTTCTTTTTATTACTGCTTTGTGACCCAGCTAGTGCAGGTGTGAGCACCTTCCTCCACCACGCGTCGTGGACATGTCTGTGCTGCCGCATCCCCTGCCAGTTTGGTGCCTCACCAACACTGCTCCCAAAGAGGAGCGAGCTGTCTGCTCTCCCAGCTCCTGAGCTCGTGAAGGGCTCAGCACATGGGCAGCCCTGTCTCATTTATGTTGTTCTTAGAAGCTCACAAATACCCATTTCCGAAAATGAAATAAGCGTTTTGTCCTGGTGGAACAAATGCCGTCCCTTACATCAGGTTTTGCTGTTGAGCTGAGTAAGTCTGTGTGAGCTCCATGATAATGAATGGCAGCCTCGGAATATGCACAAGGGAAGTTCAGAAAGATCACCAATAACCACAATCTTGGTCGTCAACCCCTATTTCATGTTTTTGAATGGTTGGTATATTTAAAGCATTAGAGAATATAACAAAAAGCTTTCCTGCATGCTTCTTCACATAGTTAACTGTTAAACACATTGAAGGACTGTTTATTTTCCTCCTTGCTGGTATATCAAGAAATATATAAAAACGAAACACACTTTAACATCACATTAGAGAAACAGGTGTGGCCAACTCCATCAGCTGCGTGAAGGTAGGTTAGCTGGCTGTCCGCTTCTTCTCTAACTTTGTTTTTCCCAGCGTTTGAGCTTTGGGCATGGCCCAAAAGCTTTGACTTATGGCCCAAGATTTAAGGCTGCTCCCTAGAAAGGTCTTTTCTGGGAAGGGAGGAATGGCCAAAGAAAGAAAATTATCATTTTTGAGGCAGGATTTCTGGAAGAACTAAGTCAAGACTCTACATAGCATTTCAGTCTCCCAGTGGTGAAGTGGGATCGAGCTCTCCATCCCCAGAGCAGGATCGGGATCCAGCTCCAGCAGGCACCACGGCCGGGCACCACAGTAAGCCAAGGAACCAAGGCTGGTTAAAAGCATCACACCCAGACCCAGTGTGACCCAGTGTGAAGCAGTGACCCAGCAAAAGGTGATTTTTCTGGCATGTGTTTCCTCAAAAACCAGGCAGTGTCTGTCAGGCTGCTGTCTGTGCCGCCCTCTCGATGGGCTTCCCTCCACCAGCCGACTTGCTTTGGAGATCAAATTACTAATACACCAGGAGGGACATAGACACACTGGTGTGGGTGCCAGGAGAGAAGAGGTGAGGGATGTGGATGAAGAGAAGTGCATGAAGCACAACCCTTTCCTGCCTGCAGCAGCAGCGCACAAGGGAGGCAGCTGGCCATTGCGTTCTCACCGGACCCCATTCTGGCAGCAGGGGACAGCAAGCAAAGTTAAGCTGGCCTTGCCAATTTTGTCCCAGGCATGGTCACATGTATTAAAGGCCTTTCAGATGGACTGCCCTGCTTCCATACACAATCAGATGAAGGAAGGCACAGGGTGCTGGTTTAGATGGCCGTGCCCCTGCAGGGATGGAGGCAGCATTCCCAAGGACGTGCTCCTGGTCTGGGAGGGGACAGGCATTGCTGCTGGTTCACTTATGATTGAAAACCGATACTGAGCAGTACGTAGTTCAATAAACTCGTGCAAATCTGGCCAACATGAAGGAATATTATTCTGCAAGACTCTTTTACTTAAGCAGTAAACTTGTGGGAACAAGGCAGAAGGGCAGCATCTCTCACAGAGAGGTGCCACGTCCCAGGATAGTGCTGTGTACCTTGAGCATAATGCGTACCTGGAGTGAACCCACTGGGGGAAGAGCGTAGCTCTCCTTTAATGCACATTTTTACTTTTATTTTCTGCTTTTTTCATATTTATTCCATGCAAGCTAGCAAGCAAACCTGTTTCAATGAATCTATCTGGAGAGGGAGAAAAGGTGTCCTCTGGCAGTTTTGAAGCCCATGAAAACTGGTCATAGATCACGTTTAAATGTCAACCCCGTTGAAAGCCCATCACTCTCCAGCTGCTCCTGTGCTAGCCTACAGACAGGCCAAGCTGGTTAGCAGGGCTAATTCATGGCCTAGCAATAGAATTCAGTTGCACTTGTTCATTATTTATAGAAATCACAGGCATTGATGTTCTGGCCAGATCAAGTTACAGGAGCAATGATGGAAAAAGGGTCATGGTTTAAAATTAGGCAGGGGCTAAGCTGACTTGCTGGAGACCACAGTCCATGAATGAAGGAATTTAATGCATTCTCCTGGGTACTAACGTGTGTTCACTTTTGGGAAGGTCATGGGTACTAAAGTTTTGCTTAGAGGAACTTACACACAAGAGGCAGATAGAAATGATTAAGTAAATATCTCTCAAGGACAGCTGAGAAGATTGTACGTTAGGTCGCATAAGTGGGATATCCAGGAGAAGAACAGCAGGCAGTGTCAGGAGACTAGGTGGTCTTGCTTGTTTTGTCCTTAAGTGGGAAGGGCTGAGTAGCATCAGCCTGAAGGTTTGCCAGAAGATTGCCAACGTGTTGCTTGAAACTGCTGACAGCAGCTTGGCCTGAGCATCCTAGCACCTGCATCAGCAATGGCATTGCTTTCCCCCTGGCTATCAGTCAGCACAGTGCCTGTGAGAGCTCCTAGATGCTCCTGAAATCAGACAGGTAGGCCCATCCTTCCAGTGGTCCACATTAGGCAAGCCCATGGAGGCACTGGGAGACAAGGGTGACCTTCCCCCCTTGCCACCTACTCACAGCCTCTGGACATGTGGTAGTCTATGTTTCATTCAGAAAAAAGTCCCAGCGCTTTAGGCTGTTTGGTTAGTAACTGATGGCACCTTTAGGTGAATCTGTAGATGCAAAGTCTACAGTTACGATCTGCTTATCTTGATTGTAAAAGGTAAAACAGGGGCCAGCATTTGTTAAGTTTGCACACAGGGCATGTATCATCCTCAGGCTCTTTGCAGCCAGAAGAGTTTAACTACTCATCCTAAGTTTGATCCTAGAAACCCTGGAAATGCAAGTAGATCTTACAGGAATCACTGGAACAGCACGGATGCGATAAATAGGGTGATACTCCTAACAAAGTCCTTATGCATGTCAGCATTTCTTGGCCAGCTCCGGGCTTTGGGATACGCTGGGCAATAAGAAATGCTGGGCTGAGGGTTTCAGGAGGGATTCAGGCAGCTAATATGGTCCTAACTGAGAAAGTACTGTCAGGATTTTTCTGCTTATATCCTTCTTTTTTCTGGTGTACATATATATCGTTTTGGCCAGAATGACATTATTTGTGCTCGTTTGCAGATGTATTATTGCTCTGAAGTTTAAGCATGAGCTCTGTGATATGGGGATGAGATAACGAGGCTACTTTATGAGAAGATTTGTCCAGAACAGGTCCCAAGGCACTTTCCCAACAAATAAACTCCTGCAGTGATAACCTGCTTAATTATTAAATATGGAAATGAAACCATTGCATTGTTAGTCCCTCAGAAGATCCTAATACCTAACTACTGTCCAGAGCTAATTTTCTGAACAATAATTTAATACACAGCACAGATAAACTGCGTACTTAGATTGAATACAAATGATGTTTCCGTGACATGAAATATGGCCTTAAGCTGAGCATCACTATGGCAACTAATGACATCACCGCAGGCTTCAACCTGCACAAAACCCAACTTCTGAGGGTCTCTATTTGTTGGCGCGGATCTTTTCAGGGCTTTTGGGGGTATGAATATGTAAGCGCCACAGTGTTGTCAAGGGTTTGCTATGTATGTTTACTGTCATTTGAAACATTTATTCCCTTTGTGGTTAATGTTGTTCTCATGAAGGAAACCTAATGAAAATTACTGTTTGTATTTGGTTAGTAACATTTGTTGATAACATATGGTCTGGGAATGCTTCAGCAAATAAGAGCTTTTTAATAGTAAACAGAGATATGAGTTCTATAAAGCAGATGCTGTCAAAATACACAGTGTAAGGTTGGATATTTTCTTAATTTTGCCTCTTCCCAAAGCAAGATTATCTTCCTACTTTCCCTGCTGGTGACAATGCAGGGGTTTTAAGAGAGAAAATAGAACCTGTGACCTGAAGCTGCAATTCGAAACTAAGGGTGTTTCTTGGTTCTTATGCTTAAAACCTTTATTAGGTGTCTGATGGTTCACACATGAAAAAGATCTAATATTTGGGATCTGATGGGACGTGTAGTGCTGTAGATAATTTATGCCAAACCCCTGCTCCCTGGCACTGGTGGCAGTTTGATGCATCGTCATAAAGGATGAAACATGTGGAACAGTGGCACCGGGAGAGAAAACTTCGGAGCAAAGCTGACGAAGAAACTGAGTTTGTTAATCAGCACTGTGCAGAACACACTCATCTGCTAAGCTCAGCTGGACAAGATTTGCTCAGGGGAGAGCAAAGCGTAGAACCGTGCTCCTTGAGCACAGGAAAGAGTAAATTATTTTTCCCAATAACTTTCCAAACACAAAACCTGCTGTTTGGTATTTATGTTTGAAGAACATCTAGTCGCTGGACCACATGTCATCTGAGCCTTTTCCCAGTCATTTCAAGGGAACTGCCGTTCTTCAGCAGAGGATCTAGTTTGAGGACAGTATACATGAGGAAGTGTTATTTGTGTCATGAGGGTGAACAGAAGTGGTTAGTGAGATACTGTATAACTCTCATCTGACTTGCCGTATTTTAGGTTGCAGTGTGTGTTCCATCGCATCGGTGGGGGGTGTTGCTCCTGGCACGCTCATGTACAAGAAGCACCTTGTCTGTGATTATTCTTCAAGGTTGTTCGTACACTTTGCATAAGTTTTGAAGTGTGATGAATTTTCAGGGTGCCTGGGAACAACATAGAAATCTAGCTCACAATGAATAATAAAAAAAAGACAGATAGAACAAAAAAAGAAAAAAGAGCTGGTTTTATCTGCTAGTTTCACGTTGGGCCTCTGTGTGATCAGATGTTTGGGAGCATCCTCCTTGTAGTGGTGCGCTCTTCCCCAGTCCTCCCTCTGCCCTTCATCTTTGGCTGAGCTGTTCTAACAAGGGCAAGTGCACTGTTAGGAGTGCTTTGCTTAGCTCACTCTGGAAGTTTCTGTCTGGTTTCATTTTAATAAGTTTCTAACTTTCTAAGCTGTAGAAATAAAGCATGAAACACAGCTGTGAAGTCTCAAACATAAAAGCATCATGACTTTTTACCCTTTAGTGCAGAAAGTATTTTCTTTTTCTCCTCTGCTACTTTCAACAAATAGGCATTAGTTCAAGTTCCACTTAATTTTTTTTCCATGACCCTCTTCAGTCTGTGCTTGTTTGCCAGAGGGGAGCATTTTCCTGTATCTCAAAAAATTTAGCACAGGTGAGAAATTTGACGCTCTGGTGTGGAAGCTCTTCATGAGCCTGTTTGAAAAGCTGTGGCCCTTAGGTTGTTGAACAGACTTGGCATTTCACAGATTTCTTTTCCCTTTGACCTGTCTAAATCAAAGCTGACTGCTGTGTAAGGTCCAGGTATCCTTAAGAGAACGCCACAAGGATGCTCGCCGGCACAGCTCAGGTGAGCCCCCGCGGCTGTCACCAGGCAGCAGGTCCCGCTGCAGCACGCTGCTCACTGGGACAGGAACGGGGCCCCGGAGGAAAGTTCCTGAAAGAAGGTGCAATGGGCTGTGGCCAAACTGGGGCTCTGTCCTCAAAGCTTCCCCAAGTGTCTGGGGCCAGAGAGGAAACCTCTAGCATGACGTGCTCAGGCCCATCACCAGACCTCCCTCCGGTGGGCTTCAGGGCTACAGTGGTTCCCACGCTCAGGGGGAAGGTCAGCTGTGGGGTGGACTCCCCTTGTAAGACGTAAAATGGCTTGTTTGGCCATAGGTGTCAGCAGGCTGTGATTGAATGAGTTCATGTTCTCTGCAAACTCGGCAGTTTGTGGTTGCAGGATCTTGGAGATGTCCTCTAGAAACATGCGTGTCTAGAGAGGGTTTGCAGGTACTATGGGTCATTCAGACTCCATATTGCTGCTTTCCAAGCCACAGGACCAGCCAGGGGGTGACTCAGGGAGTACAAACAGTAGGCAGCGGTCTCAGTTCCTTGTGTTGACAGAGATGTGGCCACTTCCTGGCCACTGCTGTCCCATCCCCAAGGAGCTGGTGTCCTGCTCTGCGGTCCCAGTAAACTGGGATTACTCCAGATGTAATGGCTTGAACTTAAACCTGGGCTGGGCTGGAGGGCTGGGCTGGGACTTGGAAGAGGACCCAGGTTAAATTGGGTTTTCTTCAGAGAAAGCAAACCTCACTGTCAAACTGGAAAGGAGAGGTTAATTAGCTAAGGGAAGAGCAGAGGCGTGAGCGATTACAGATGTCCTAGGTGCAGATGCCCTCGATCCTCAACTTCTGTTGTGACTGTACAGGCTGTTGCTGCAGGAGACATGTTGTTCTTTCTAAATAAAATATTCTCTTAAATTTGGTTTCATGCTGCTCCCAAATACTCTCTTTTTTTTTTTCCCCAAAGAACCATCATGGGTTTTCCAAACATCTGTCCCACATTTCCCAAAGAAGATTATTAATGCCCTTGTCCCTCAGACAGCCCAGACGCTTCAGCTTGGGCCAGACGGGACATTTCCAGTTAACCATTGCGCGGCCAAGCAGTAGTGCTGCTGACCTGCCGGTCGAGCTGAACATCTCTCTGTCCTTATTTTCACAGCTGGGGCACCCAAGGAGACTTCACGACAACGCACGCGCTTCCTGCAGTGAAGGTGAAGCTGTTCACAGAGAGCACGGGAGTGCTGGCTCTGGAGGACAAAGAGCTTGGGAGGGTAAGGAGATTCTGAGTTTAATAATGTTTCCTTCTGGCCCTGCTTTTCTAGAGAAATCTCTCCTGTACGGAAATATCTTTGGAGCACAACATGCTCTGCTTTTTTGCCAAGCTTCAGGAGGGGAGGGAAAAAAAGCAAGCTCTCCACTGCTGGAAAGGAGTGCATCTCGCATGCTGTCTTTGTTGTGAGTTTTTAATGGCAGCATTTCAGCTGGCTGTGCCCGCGCTCAGCAAAGGCAGAGGATCTTGTGTGCGATATTGGCAGTCCGGAAAGCCTTAGAAGTTGCTTACGGAAATGGACATTCCTGAGGCAGAAAAGGGGATTATGCTGAAGCAGAAAGAGGGGATTTAAGTTTGGCAAGAGAGTGCTAAGCTGCTTTCGTATCTGCTGAGCAGCCGGTGCACGGTTTGAGCATTTGAAAGCACTGACTGCGGTACTCACTGCAAAGGGCTTGAAATCCTGGCTCCCCCGGGATTGCAGCTGAACTGGTGGCTTCAGCAGAGGAGCAAAATGTGGGGGTTCATTTCCCCCATCAATGGTGTTAATAGCGAAGAGCTCAGATTGCCGGGGTGCTGGCCACAGTGCCATCCTTCCCACCCCATCTCTGCCTCTCACCTGTGGTCCCTAAACCAGCACCCTGGGACTGGTGGCCCTCCATTGCTGCAGCCCACAGCTCCAGAATATCTGTAGACGACACTTTTCTGTGGCTTTGGGACACCAGTTAGTCTCCATACATTTTTTTGCAGCTATAGAATTTGTGTTGCCCCCAGGCATAACTGGCAGCAAGCTCCCTGCCATCCCTTCCTCAGCTCCTCAGGGATCTGCATGGTGAAGACCCCATGAAAACCAGTTTGCGGGAAGAGGGGCTGTACCTTACACATGGGCTTGGCACCTCCCATCTCACGGCTCAGCATGGCCTGAGTGATCTCCAGGATCAGGCTGGGCTCTGCCTGCCCGGCTCTGCAGCACACCTTGCTCCCCCCTTGTCTACCTGGCCATGGCCGAGATCCTGTGGCAAGCCTAAGTATGGTATTTACAATCATGGACTAACCTCTTGGGATGTTTCTTGCTAACTCCATGGCTACTTGTGCCCTTACACAGGAGAGTCTGTGTCTGTAAAACAAAGTTTTTCCTAATTAATGTGGGTTTGTATTCATCCTACTCATACAAGTGCCAAACGTTTTTCCAGGTCCTAGTGAACTGTTGTTCTAATTTATATCTTTATGGTGGAGAGTGTGGCATGTGATTTTTCTCCCATGCAATATATGTTCATTTTAGCTATTTGGGTTTTCATGTTCACATAACGTCCTTTGTTCTTGCACTTGAGAGAGAGAGAAAAGCAAAACTATCCCTTCTTTTCTTCTCTCAATCTTTTCTTCAAAGAGTCGCAGCCCCTTCAGACTTTCCTCATCCACACCTTGATACTTCCTTTCTCTGTATCCTGCTCCTTTTTTCACAAAGGGGGTGACCTCACCAGGCTGCAGTACTCCAGCTGAAGACCTGCAGCTGCTTTGCCACACGGCATCCTAATATTTTCAGGATTATTTTCAAAACCTCGTTCTTCAAACAGCCTGGCACTCCTGCCTTTATCCACTGCAGCATGCTGAGCAGAGCTTTTCACCCGGTCGGCCGCGATGCCATTCAGGGCTTTTTCCCAAGTGGTTACACTTGGTGTTAGACCCGCTTGCTTTGTAAGTCTTGTTTCCACTGGCAGCCATGAGTGGTGCTGACTTTGCTGGTCTCGGGAAGCAATTAGCTGTGCATGTTGTTCTGAGAAAGACATCAGGCCCCAAAGCAACCCCTCTTGCCCTGAAATGCTGATGAGCCAGCCCCGCTGATGCGCTTTAATTCCCAGTCCAGCGGGAAGCCATCCCTCAGCTCTGAGCTTCTGCGCTCCGAAGGATGCGGGCCAGCAGCGGCTAGGGCGGGCGGCCGGGCGGTGATTTCCCTTGGCCCGTAGCCACCAGTGCTTTCAGTCAGACAAACTTCAAAGGGATGCTCAGTGTGCCCGGAGCGGCTGAGAGATGACACGTGTCTGCTCAGGCTGCATCAGGATTTCTTTTTTGATGAAATAATGAAATCAGGAGCATGTTAAGCCTCTGGTTTAGCTGTTAGGGTGAGCATGAACCTGTCTGTACGGAGAGAGGAGGGAAGCAGGTTTTATACACAAAAACACCCATGCTCAGCCGCCCTTTGAGAAGCGGCTTTGTGCTCTGCCAGGCATGTACAATGCCTGCTTTCTATTGCGAGTGTTAAATTGGCAACCGGCCGGCACTCCTCATTTCACCACTTTTATCGAAGGGAGAGCTGGAAAATGCTCCCAAGCCCTAAACTGCTGGATGGGCAGCTGAAGGCATGGGAATACATCCTGGCCCTATTGAAGCCCATGGCAAGGCTCCCACGGATTTCAGCCATGCCAAGACTTCATCTACTGAGAGCAAGGAGGGGAAGAGCCATGAATTACAACAACACTGAGCAAAGTTTATGTGCCTTTTGATGAAAAAGAGTTAGAAATCAAAGCAGAGAGCATCCCAAACACCAAGAGTGGCGGCTGCCTCGCTGAGAGATGTGTTTTAGTGCAAGCCCATGTGCTTGCTCAACCTGCCTTGCAGTGGGTCCTTGGAGGCTGCTCAGAGTTTGGGCCCATCCATGTTTCTAACAATGCCCCATGTGGAGGACTCACTTTTCATCTTCAGGATTTGCTTAAATGTATTTTTTTTCCAAGAATGATGCGGTGGAGGCTGGTGTTGCTCAGTTATCTGTGTAACTAATAACAGCTTCAGATTCCTGCCAGAGAAAGCATTAGTCTAATTCAATAAAAGAAGTGATAAATAATGTTGATGAATAAGGGTGAAGTCGAGAATCTACTGATGTTAACCTCAGTCTTTGGAGGAGGCAATAAAATAATTTTTAAAATTGTCCATCAGAAGGTAATAGCATCGAGAATATTTTGGTGGAAAACAGTCCCTGGGTTGTTGACTCAGCAGTGAGGTTGAAGAGCAGAGGAATACAAGATTATATAGTCTGGGCAGGAGTTTGGCAGGAGCACAGACTAAGTGTGAGCAAGGAATGAGTGATGGAAGCACAGCAAATGAGGGTGAATGCTGCCATTTGCAAAATAATTCACTTGTATAAAGGTTAATGGATTTAAATGGAGCTAAAGGAGATTCACCTCACTACAGAACAGTGGAGACTTGAATGAATTTGTGCCAGGCAAAGTCATCTCGAGAATGAAAGCATCAGAAGATGAATGGGCATAGGAGGAAGGGGGTTAAGCCACCTCAGAGGCTGTATGGAAGAAGATGGTGGATGTGGTGTAGTTCTGGGAGAATACTCTGTGGCTTGCTGTCTGAGGGAGCTGCTCTGCTTAGCAAGGGTAAGGGGTGAGTGGGAAAAGCACAGCCATAATCAGGAAGGATTACTCTCCTCTTGGAGCCTTTCAGTTCCTTGATGAGCCAAGCACTTCCACTGGTGTTCATCTGCACAGCCCCACTCCAGTCATCGGTGTTGCACTGATTTACCCCAGCTGGAGACCACCCCATCATTTCCTCGCTGCAGGAAATAGAAGCAGAGTCCTGCGGCCACTGGTGTCATCACACATGATGCAGATTTTATCTGCCGGCGTAGCGCAGTCTATCTGAAACATTGCCTACTGCATCCAGTCTTAACAGCAAGCAAAAAAATCAAACCAGCTTCCCCACAACCTGATGGTAGTAATAGATGAACCATCTTAGGCAGAGCTTTCTGAGCCCCCCAAACAGCTCACCTCACATAGGAAACGTCAGGAAGGCCAGAGGTTGAGTTGTATGAGGCTGAAAGGAGGGGATTGCAGTGGGCAGCTTCAGCAAAACTTGTTTGCTAATCACAGCAGTCCTCCATCACGTCCAGACTGATTTACCTGGACGGTTGCAAGTTTGTTTACAACAGTTGCAAGTTCATTTACCATGGTCTTTCCTTAAATGATGGGAACTGATAATACAGTTCTGTTCTGCACAGAGAAGCCAAAGAATATATAAACTAATCTAAAAATAATAAGCTGTACTTTAAAAAAGCAATAAAAAGCCACTGATGGTGGGGCTATTCACTGATGTGAATAGAAATTTCCAGACTGACTTTTAGAGGAAAGGTAGCTCATCTGATGTGCTTTTGTTGCCCATTAAGACCCATTTTGTGAATAATTTTTCCCTTTAACATTGTTGATTTTGACGCTTGCAGGTTGTTCTCCACCCTACTCCCAATAGCCCAAAGCAATCGGAGTGGCACAAAATGACTGTTTCCAAAAACTGCCCAGATCAAGACCTGAAGATCAAGCTTGCTGTGCGAATGGATAAGCCTCAAAACATGAAGCACTCTGGGTAAATGCTTGTTTTGACCTGAACTCAATTTGTTTTGAATGTGCATTAGAAAAATTATCTTTTTTAAGATTCTGGAAGAGAAACTCTCTTTCTCAAGCTCACAGGAGGTCAAAAGAGATATAAATGTAAAAATGGCATTAGTTCAGTCATTTATAATGCATTTTCCATATTCTTAGCATAATCTTTTTAATGCATTTCAGCCAAAGAGTTAAAAATTTAAACAGTGTTCCTCAGGAAATTGCTAGGTTATTTTTTTTCCTGTAAGGAAATAATAGGTGAACTGCCCAACTCTCTTACTGAGAATGGTATAATTTCTCAAGTTATTCAGTGTTTCCCTGTATTGACTTCTCAGAACCAAAAGCACAGTGCGCCTTCCGCTTGAAATAAACGCCAGCATGATTGTCATTATTTATACAGACATTCACAGCCCAATTAAATAGCAGTTGCCTGGAGTAGGACTAATGATCTGGAGGTTAAAAGAGAAACCTCTCCCCTCCAGACATGAGCGTCAGAGGATCTGGGGCCAGGGAGATCCCTGCTTGCCACCCCTGGCTTCCACCTTCGTGCTGTGAAATTACGGATGAGATCGTCCTTGGGAAGATCTAGCTAACACCATTGGCAAGGCTTTCCTCTGTTTGCTCTTCAGAACTGAGGATGTGAGAAAAAATAGGAACTATCCAGGAAAGTCACTGTTTTAACACTTTCTTTCTTTTTGGTGCTCTGAAAGTGACTTTGTTTCATTTTTTAGTTTCAGTATTTTATTAGATTCAATCCATTATTACGTGGTTTGGATCACTCATTTTTTTTAATTTCTTCTCCCCCTCCTCCTGTTTTCTCTGCTAATGAAATCAGAGCCAATAGCCACATGTGAAGTTTCATTTTTCCACCATGATCCCAGGCACAAAACCCAAGAGAAGATGGTTCACCAGTCGTACCCATTTCCTTGGGCACAGTTGATAGCAACAGGGCTGAGCAGTCCTGGCTTTTCTCAGGCTTTTTTACTTCTTTACTTTGAGGGTGACAGAGCACTGGAACAGGCTGCCCAGGGGGGTTGTGGAGTCTCCTTCTCTGGAGATATTCAAGGCCCACCTGGATGAAGTCCTGTGTAACATGCTCTAGGAGAACCTGCTTTAGCAGGAGGGTTGGACTGGATGATCTCCCGAGGTCCCTTCCAACCCTTGCCATTCTGTGACTCTGTGATTCTTCAACTAACATTTGATTTACAAGATGCTGCTTAAAACTATGTGGTTTATAATATTAGCTTGCTGTCAGAACTGAGATTGTCCTTCTGTTGATGTTAGTGGCAATAGCAAAAAGGACAATTATTTCCCAGTTCTTGAACTAGCCAAGGACTCAGTGCCCACATGAGCATGACCTGGAGTTTTGTGTTTGTTAAACATTCACCAAGAATATGTTCAATCTCTTCTGGTATAAAGAACTGCTAGCATAACCAAAAAGGAATTGTTTTTCTATTTATTGAGCCAGAACTAAAGTAATTGTAATTATACATAAAACATATTAATGCTGAGTAATGTCCTTGTGTTTATTATTAGTCTGGTGCTGCCACTATTTTTGCCAGTGTTTGTATTACAGTGTCACAGTGGCCACTTCATCACAGAGATTAAATGCTAATTTTGACATTAATTTTAATAGTTAATTCTTTCTTTGTAGAAAACAGTAAACTTGCTCCTCCTTAGAAATTACTGTTTGCTTGAATATCTGTAGCCAAGCTATTTCTAGGAATTCATTTTAAGCTGCTCGGCAAAGTGTCCTGCTTTAGTCAGTCCAGTGGATACTGGGATCCTGGGTACTGGTTTTGATGGAGCAAGTATCCCTCTCTCTTGCAGCTCCCCTCAGCCAAATGGTTTTGTGAAGGCTCAAAGCAACATCTGAGGTTTCTGTCCCTTAATCTTTCTGTTGCAAATGTATTCTTCACCCACCTGACTATGTTGTAGCTATTCACTGGCATTGAAGGGCTTCTAAATGCTGAGCAGGTTGTGAAAGACAGAGGAAGAGAGAATTAATACTGTGTAATATTTAGGCTCTGGGAGCTTTCTGTGTCACGTTCTTTACAGGTTATTTGTTCAGGCTAGAAATACACATGTTCATGAATGCTGCTAAGCTTAAAAGTCTTGTAATTATTCCTGCTTGTGTATTAACTTCAGTTTCTAGGTGTGAGGAAAACATGCTGAATAGCAAGAGAACAACATATCGTCACTTGTGTACTGAATTCACCTGTTCTTTTCTCCTAGGTATTTATGGGCCATTGGTAAAAATGTTTGGAAGAGATGGAAGAAACGATTCTTTGTCCTGGTCCAGGTAACAGATTTAACTAGAAGTGATCTTAAATCACAACATGAAATATTTAAGTCTTTGTTCTGACCGTTTTCAGTGTCGTGTAATTGATGCAAAGCTGTGGTTCTGCGTAGGGTGTTTGTTAAGTGATGGAGTTTTTTCTGAATGTGTACAACTTCTCAAGGATATCCCAGTTGCAGACCTCTAGCCATGAGTTTCCTGACGCAAATGAATGCTTGGTGAAATGGAGAGCCAATGTTAGTGAGGAATTAATAAGGCACGGAGGAAGCTCGGTCTGTCTTGGCTGGAAGTGCTTGGGTACAAATGCTCCCTTTTGAAGCTCTGGGTAAAATTTGAAGTCCATTGAAATCTACAGAAGTTTCACCACTGGCTACGTCAGTCAGTATTTCATTCTTGACATTTATCTTACCTTCACGTTCATTACTGCCTCTCATTGTCTGCAGCTCTCATGGATCATTTTGCGATGTCTTTCTTCCTTTTTCCTGTTTTTCTTTCAATCACTTTCTGCTCTCCCAGTTTCAGTAGATCTGTATATTTGACCATGGCTAAGAATTTAAAGGAAACAGGCAGAAGATGTCCTCTGTGACCTAAAAGGATCTGGTCAGTATTTGGTGTGTTAGATCTTCCCTCATCTTCCCAAGGGCAGCTGAAACCATTGCATTGGCCACAGAAGCATGGGGCCCCAGTTTGAGAAGCTCCATCTTCACACCAGCCTGATAAAGCCACAAAGTCCTCTTGGGTCCATCTCCTCCTCTCTGGGTTCCTCAGGGTATGTTGTCTCCAAGTATGAGAAATACAAGCTTTATGCAGGGTCCTGTGATGAAAGCAACACAGAGATGCTCTGATGGAATAACATGGGATCCAGCTGAGATCTTGTTCCAGCACAGATCCAAAGGGGATCCAGATAGAGGGTGAAATCCTACTGCCAGTGAAGCAGATGCAGGTCTCCCACAGAGGGGCCGGGATTTCAACCATGTGTAAGAACTGAGATGGTGTATACCAGGTGCACCAGGCTCCACATTTTGGATGGAGCACGCTTGTGTGCTGCCTTTCCTTTGCCGGTAAGGGAGGAGTCCATGCAGTCCATCTTCCACCTTACACAGCTGGCTTCTCTGGTCCTAAATCACCTGGTGTAAACTGGTTAGTTTGTTTTGAGTTAATTACTACTCCAGGTTCAACTGTCTCAGTAGGAAACTTAATTGCATTCCCCGTTTGTCCATCACTGCTTGCTTCCATAGCACTAAACTATGTGGCAGATAAGAAAATCCATCCTGGGGAGGTGAAAGGGATTTATGATGTGCGTGACCCACGTAAGTAAAAGCCCATTTGGAGAAACCAGTTGAGTGCCTAGCCCAATAACCAAGTATGATCAGCAGCAACGGTTTAAGTGCTCGTTTTGTACTCCAAATGGGGTCACACAGAATTGGGGAGTTAATGTAGAGCAGCCACAGGAGATGCCTCTATCTGGCCAATCAGTATATTTAGATTAGGTAAAAGTGGTGGGTTTAGGATCTGTGTAATCCATTCCTAGAGGTATGTGGTTTGCAAATGCACCCTCCGTGCAGGGACTGGCGAGGTCCCTGGTGAGGTAGGGGTGATTGGCACCTTGCAGGGTAACCCAGCATCTCATAGAGCTGGACCACTGGAGGTAGACCCCGAACCGCCTCCTGGGTAAGAAGCAGCAGAGGCCATAATGAAGGAAAGGCCTTTGGGGAGCATTATGCAGTGACCCTGTTCGTGGGCAGGGTTGAGGGATTGCTTTTCTTTTTATGTTTCCCTTATTGTTTTCTGAAATGAAATTAAAAGTGCTGTGGCAGTCTGTGATCACTCGTAGAGCAACTGATACTGCTTTTCCCTGAGAGACGATCCATTCCAAGTTCTCAGTCCCTTTTTCCCTGTGAACAGGGATTCTCCAAAGCAGAGAATCCTCTTTCCTAAAATAGCTTGTCCCATAAATAAATCTATTGATATTCTTCCGTGGAAGGGTTTGCAGGTTTGGACATGGATTCCCATGTCTCTCTTAAGGAGCGTTTCTTCTGGCCTTTCTGTGTGGTTGCAGTTGCTTCTCTAGTTTATTCAGTTGCTATATATTCTCCAGCTTGCTGTGGAATTGAAGCTCTCAGAGTTATTCCATGTTTTCACATGTTACTAGGTCTGTATTCGTCAGTTGGCATATAAAAGCAGAATTTGGCCAGAAAAGCAATTCATCTGAATAAGATGAGCAGACTTTTGCCCCCAGAGAGTCTCTCTAGCCCACCTCAGAAATTCCAGCTGCCACTGCAGCTTCTCTGTTATGTTACCGTTTGCTCAACATTTGGTGCAATGTAAAGTGTTCTGCCGTACATCAAATATAAACAAGAAACACTCTCTATGCAGTCCCTCAGATGTAGTTTGAGCATATTGAACATGTCAGCAGGCAATAAAGATGGAATAAAAATACTTTGCTGTCCGTATGTTTGTCATTTGCTTTTCATGCAATGCAAAGGATGGGTGCTGATACGAATGGGGATTGGCAGCAAAGGTGTTGATGTCCAGCATGCTCTGAACTCTGCTAAACCGCAGACAGAGAATAACCCCGGCAGGAAGGTGAGCTGGCTCCGTTACGTAAAGAACAGACAGGGAGCAGCCCTTGTTTCAGGAGCTTGTTCGTCCGCACCAGGCTCCTGCTTGCACCAGAGCTGAGAGATAGAGTCCAAAGCATAACGTCCATTTGGGACATAGTGGTCTGGTCAGTCCGTGACACTGCCAAGGCTGTAAGTTCAGATGAAAAATTAAATGTTTCCTTTCTGATCCCTTGTCTCTGCCCCTTACCTGTAGCATCTTCTATTGCAGTCCTGTCTCCTCTCATCCCATCCCTTGCAGAGTGACCTCCTCCTCCTGGTCCTGTGCCCTCTCCTGCCCCGCTTTTCCCGTTTCAGATGGACGCAGCCTCAGTTCCTTCAGCGCTATTGGCTGGTACCAGCGGTTAAGAAATTCATGGTAATAAATACTCAAACTCTTCATAATCATCTAAACAAGGCACAAAGGTGCCAAACTGCATGGGCGGCACCAAGGAGGAAGGTGTTGATGGCAGTTTGTCTCTTTTGTGTCAGTGATGCCTCGCCGGTATGAACGGAGGCTTTGCGCGCGTATGTAGGAAAAGGAGCTCTGCGGGGAGCATTTCCAGTGCTAGCTGGCTTCTGTAAGCCCTGGAGAGAAGGGGAAAGGAGCAATAACTGCCTTGTAATTTGGGTGGAATAATCCCTCGCACCTTCTGTGTCTGTGTAGCTGCGAGGGTTGCACAGGAGAGGAGATGATTTGTTTGGGTGTAGTGGGTGAGAGCGGTTCCTTTGTGCCATTTCTAGAACTTGGCCTCACCTCTCCAGCGTATGCATTGCTGGGTGGACTTGGTTCAACCCCTTGGGGAAGGTTTGCAGCTTGGTGTGGCTGGCAGAGCTGGTGTGTGTGCTCCTCCAGCATGCACCCGTGCGTTGAGAGGGGATGGTTTTCTCTTTCGAATGAATTGCAGTCCTCTCTGCACGCTGCCCACCCTTCTCGTAGACACCCTTTGAGATGAGCAGCAGAAGAGCAGAATACTGATTAGATGTAAATTACATGGCAGAGACTCGTTACTTGCCTAATTTTAAATCCTGAGATATGCAGTGTGAAAGTGATGGCAGAATATGGCCCTGAGCTTGGATGGAAATGGTCCGCAGCATCGCAAGTGAGGAAAATGCTTCGTAAAGGCAGCAGTAACGCCAGTGGCAGTGGTAAGCGAAAGCAATGGAGCATTTTGGGGCAAAGTTCTCGTGGCTGGTTAGGAAAGAAAATGTACATCCGTCACAGATGTTGTAAGTGTTTCCTAAGTTGCTATATCAGCTGCATAAAAATTCCAGCCAGTTTGCCAACTAGACCCTCAATCATTTAAAAGCTGGGGTTTTTGATAGCTGACAGAGCTTGTATTAATTCTTTGCGAGGTCTAATGTGCTGTACTGGCAACAACACTCTTGTTGGTTCTGGTGGGTTTGCTGGCTTTGTGATAGGAAATTTCTTATAATGAATCTTAAGGGCAAGTGAATTAATTACATTGAGATTTCAGACCGAATCTGTTCTTCTCTTGTCATAATCCCATTTCTGTGCTCTGGCAGCATATGGGAAGTAACACTCCATGGTACCTGGATGACATGTCTGCTGAGTAGCTTGAAGCAGTTTTCGGCTGATTGTGTCTGATGGTGTTTGCAGAATGTTGTTGGAACCAGATCAACTCTCTGCAGATTAAAACCAGTTGCAGTGTCTACGCCTGGATCTATTGTTCTAGTGACAGACTCCCTGAACTCATTATAATTTAGACTAACAGTGACAGTTCCTGCTTTTAGCAAAACTCAGTAGACTCAGGATAAAATGAAATGAAGGAAGTGTTCAGTAATTCCGAGTAGGCAACAGGATTTGAAAATAATTCCACAAAATTGCAGTGTAACCACACCATCGGCCCTAGACTGTGGTCCTCAAGTCAGGGGAAATGACCCGTAGCTGGTCCCCATAATCATATTAAATCATGTTTTCAGTTAGACCCTCGCTGAGAACTGGGCATAGGTGCTGATTCTTGAGAAACCTTGAGTGTTGATGGTAAATGTAAGATGTTGGGGAACTGCTGGTTAAATAGATGCTGCAGGTGATTACACCTGGCTATGGTAGGTCCTGCCTGTCCTGTCCGTCCTCATGTCAGATGGCTTCCCATCGTGCAGCCCTGCCCAAAGAGAGCACATGCGCACCTCCTGCTTGAAGGAAGAAGTTGGGACAACTGCTATGTGCAATTGTTTAGGGCTGAATGGATGTGCTGAGATGTGAAAACTGTTGTTTTCACATTTGTTTCTTTAAGCTAGATCATTTCCTCTGCTCATTTGTGTCAGGAAAGGGCTCGGGAGGCAACATACAGCTGCAACCAGAGGACAAGAGTCTCCCATCAAAGTGGAAAGCTGTATTACAGCTGGCAGTATCTTAGCACGGTTTCTCTCCCTTGGGACAAAATGCATGCTGTTAATCTAGGAAAGGTCCATTTAAGAATTTAACCCAAGTGGGGCGGTGTTATGACAACAGTGGGAAAGGGGGAGGCGGATGACGGAGCTTGGAGTGAGAGGGACAACAATTAACAGGTTTGAGCAGGATCCTGGGGAAAGTGGTGCTCGCTAGAGCAGGAGTCTCTGGCGGAAAAACAAGGACAAAGTCAGTACTGGTTAATACATATCTACTGTATTTATTAATCAGTCAGATTATATAGCTGGTGACAGAATATGGTCGAGTGCCAAGATAGTCAGATCTAATTTAGAAGCCTGGGAATAGTGAACTTTGGCATTTGTCTCCCACTGTCTGCTTCCCCTTTCCTGAATCTCTTTGTCTTTTTCTCTTTTTTCCCCACTTTCTTTTCTTTTTTCTCAGATTATTTCTCAAAGCGTCTTCCCTTTTTTTGTAACGAACCAGACAGGGCAGCCTTGGATTATTTCCCTTCATTTAGTTTTGCTCAGTTCAGCTTCCTTAGATGCTCCTTTCCTGGCCCTCATCGAGTCCCTGGATGAAATCCCAGCTGCTTTGAGAGTTTGTCCCTTACTGGGCAGAGATTTCTCCTCTGTCTTCCTTCAGTTCCCTCTCTGTATCTGTGTTTTTTCCAATTACTCAAACCATTCATCTTGCCCATCCCATCTGCTCGCTCGCTCTCATACTCAGCTATGGTTCGGTGTGAACTCAGCAGGCTGAAAGATTAATTTCTGCTATTAACTGTTTCACTTGTCTGGCCACTTCTAAGCTTCTACAGAAAGCAGGCTCTGTAAAGCTCGATATTTTAGAAGACTGATGAAAGGCAAGCTGCAATCTCCACTTGACCCTACAGTGCTGTTCAGCAGCAAAGCACGATCATGCCATACCGAGCTTTCTAGAATCTCATTTTGTCAGGCTTTGCTTTACCACCACTTGTAAATGGAAGGAGCCACATTGCACTGGTAGCCAGGGCATCAGCTTCTTTCTGACCCCGAGCAGTAAATGCTTTAGGCAGTGGGGTAGGACAGGCAGGCTCTGTGCCAGTCCTTGAAGTCAGTAGCTGGAGTTGTTTAGGTGTAGGCGCTCTGCACGGCACTGGTGGCATCTCTTCCAGAGGCCAGGGATAGCTTCCTCCAGCCTGATCCCAGCCTGCCTCCTGCCAGCAGGCTCTTGGGCAATCCTGAGCTTGGGCTTTGCACATGAGCTCTGTGAGTAGAGAAGAAGTAGGACGTGAACCCAGATGAGCCCTGGCCCATCGCATGTTGTAGACCCACCTGTGGGGTTCTCTTAGAGGTTGCTTCTAACAGTGATGTAGGGCAGCTTCTTCCAAGGAAATCATGTAAACGCTAACAGGAGAGACCGGTTTGCTCTGCCTCTCTCCCAGGATGGCTCCACCAGAGCTTCCTGCCTACACCAGTCTTTTATAACGTTTAACATGAGAAGTATAAGCTCTGAAATGTCCACGTGTGTTTCCATATGTTACTGTTGTGTTGGTTGGTATGGTTGGCTTATTGATAGGGATGAAGAATATTTTCTGGGTCCAAAGATGAGAGGAATTATTTGTACATGAAGAAGAGCCTGAAATTCAGACCTCATGTTCAGGTCCTGAACTTACTGAATGACTGTTACTTGTTGCTACAGAGTGTACACAAGAGGAAAAAACCATTAGTTGTATTAATGTTTTCAATCAATGCCAGCCTAAGTTAGCACTGACTCATTTCAGGAATTAAATTTATCACGCAGTCCCTGAAGTTCAGGCTGTCTAACACAGAGAAATCAAATCCTCGCCGCTCAGATGAAATCTTCAGGATCTTACCATAAATAAAGCACATTTTGAGAGTTTCTCCAGGAGATGGCAGCAATATACTGCAAGTCTAACGGAATGAATACTGCGGGACTCGCCTGAATGTTGTGTTGTGGGGCACTAGGTTATTTTTAGATTTCTTCGTGTTAATCTTTTTAATTTTTGTGTTGCCGGTACGATGGTATGCATTCAAAGTTCATCGCATCGAATATGCACTGGTGTGCTCCTGCTATTGGTCTGTTACTTGTCAATCTTCCGTCAGTGCTGGTGGTTTTAAGGAGGATGCAAGATGCTTAAAGCATCACTTTTAGTCTTACTCCCACAAATGTGTTAATGATAGGGTTTATTCTTAGGTGGCTTTTGGAGCTGTTCCTGGAGGAAGGCACGGTGCAGGCAGGGCTGCCGAGAGCAGGCTGGCAGCGAGCAGAAGCCCGTAGAGGGCAGCAATATACTGAGCGCCGGCTGGGAGATACTACGCCAATAGACGGGTCCCCTGACTTAAATAAATGACATTTTATTAGCTGCAGATGCCACCGAAATAGGTGCTGCGTGTGTATTTGCAGCCGAGCGATTTGCCTGGAATTTGGAGGCAAAATCCCCCAGCCCAGCCGCTCGCCCATTGTTCAGGATCTCTCCTGACTTCCAAAAAATGACGAGCACGATCCATTGCCACCTACCAGAGTTTTAAAGTTTCCTCCAGAGGTCAAGAAAATGTCCAGACTAATAAAATTACGTCAGGCGTCCAGGACGTGACACAACCTTAACAAAGTCATTTGAAATCATTTGACAGTAAATTTCCCCGTGAGTTCCTAGCCTGGGGCACGGAGAATCCTCTCCTCTCCTCTCCTCCCCGGACGAGCTTCTCGCCAACCATCCAGATTGCAGCACGCCGAGTACGCGCAGGGTCTTGATGCGGCCTGATGGCCTCCTAAAGGCGATTCGGGAGCCTGGCAGAGCCCCTGCAGCTGAGTCGGCTTCCGTCAAGAGCTTGACATTGAATGTGTCGTGTCATGCAGATGGTACCTCAGAGGAGTGAGAGCTGCCATTTACAGCACTGATGACAACAACTGCCGAGATCAGTGGGATCTTAAGATTGCTTTAATATGACTGGCACCTAGCAATTTAGCTCACATTGTTTGTGACAGGGTGTCACTCTTGCACTTGTCTGGGGATGAATGATAGAGGGTTTTAAAGCATGGAGCTTCCTCTTTTGGAGGAAATTAAACCGCTGTATGTACTGATGTGGAGAATTAGATGCCTGCCACAGCAGGGTGTGTTAACAGAGAGCTTTGCAAAAGCCTGGTAAAAGTTTAGTCTGTCTCGTATGGGCAATGACCGTCAAAATTACCCCACCACCCCCAGTCCCCGTAGACATGCTGTCAGCGTGCGGCATTTGTAAGCACTTTGGACTGCCTTGTCGTGACCACCCGGTGCCATCTTAGCTTTGTGATTTTCTTCAGGTTAGTCAATATACATTTGCTATGTGCAGCTACCGGGAGAAAAAAGCTGAACCTCAAGAGCTGCTGCAGCTCGACGGATACACTGTGGACTACACCGACCCGCAGCCAGGTACGGGGGCCGACGGCGGGCTGCTGCGCCCGCAGGTGCTCGTGCTCGCCACGCTGCCTACGGCTCCCAAATGGGAGTCCTCCCTCTCTCCCTGCTTGCAGCCGAGCCCTGATCAGCATTATTACAAATATGTTTGTGTTTATGCTGATCATTAGCTATGCATGACTTTACTATGAATAGATCTAAGGGATTGAGCTAGGAGTTGCACCAGAGGAGGGAAAGACTCATCTTCTCTGGGGAGCCTAAGTGAATGAGATGCTTAGATCCCAATGAAATTTGTGAGCTGAATGCTCAAATCAAGCGTTGGTCCTCACCTGTGCCTTCACATTATATTCCCTAAATAAAAGGTTAGCAGTTATGCCTGTAGAAAATATTTATGGGACCAACCCAGCGTTTTTGCCTGCCCCATTTTCTCTCTGATAGATGTGAGTGAGTGGAAGGGGCAGGATTAGAAACCCCCTTGGTACCTGGAGGTGCCTGCTGTGTACATGGTGCTGAGACCCTTCTTAAAGTGGAGGAGCACCACATTTCTTTCATTTTTGTGGGGCAACACGTTGGGCGTGGCAATCCTCACCATGCCCTGAGTAATGGTATCCCCAGAGGAGGTGAAGAAAGACACAGTAGGTTGGTTGTCAAGACCTTGACTCCAGGTTAATTCCAGTGTTAGGGAGATGGGTGCCAAATCAGGGGAAAGACAGAAGTAAGCACATCACCCAAGCACCTTTTGTACGGTGTGAGCCCCGGTGTGCTTGGTCTGATAGAAAACCTCCCACCGCATCCCCTCAAAACTCATTTTTAATGGTGCTCCAGCGGTGCACCCTGCACAGGACTTGCACAGATGGGGCTGTAGGTAAGAGAAGCAATTAATCCGAGTGTGTTGGGGCATGTTTTAGTAATCGCAGTGCAGGGTGCTACCTGGGGACCTGGTGGGCTGTTCTGCGGGTGAGTTTGGTGCAGGGGAGGGGACTGAGCTCAGCCAGGAGCCGGGGGCAGCACGAGGCTGGCTGGGGGACACCCAGGGCAGTGGTGGGGTGCGAAGTGGGGGGACATCCCCTGTCTGGCCTCAAAGTCTGCAAAACTCTGTTGTCACTTCCTCTCCTGCCAGGTTTGGAGGGCGGCAGAGCATTCTTCAACGCTGTGAAGGAAGGAGACACGGTGATTTTTGCAAGTGACGATGAGCAGGACCGTATCCTGTGGGTCCAAGCCATGTACCGAGCCACCGGCCAGTCTCACAAACCTGTGCCGCCTACCCAAGTGCAAAAGCTAAATGCTAAAGGAGGAAATGTACCCCAGCTGGACGCCCCAATCTCTCAATTTTGTAAGTAAAAAAGTTCTCATAGAGAGCAGAAGTCTTTGATGGAAAGATTTTCTGCACTGATGTAAATCAATATTTTGCACACGTTTCTGACTCCAAAATTTTTTTCATTATCATTAAGCTGCTTTTTACATCAGTGGATCCAGACCCAGTTAAGCTGTGTGTTTAGCACAACCAAACCCAAGAAACAAAATTCCTTGGGGAACTTGTCAATGAATATTTTAAAGTGCAATACTTGATGGAGGAGAGACTGGGATCTGGGAGCCTGAGACCCAGCTTGCTTTCCGCAGACACGCGTTATACCCCTGCACAATAAACTGCACACCCAGATCAGAGCGATTCATTAGCACCATTAGCTGTCTATCAAATGCATCACGTGCTCAGAACTACAGGTGCAAATCTTGCAAGTATGAAATGCACACACAAAAAGAGGTCTCCTGTTGAATATTCAACTGTAGGAAAACATATGGTATTTTTAACAGGTTGCTTTGCAGGCCAGTTAGATGTGAATTTAAAGCAATCATCTTTTAAGTCGTAGCTATGCTGCATGTCCTGTGCAGTTATACCCAGTTTGCTTAATTTGAAATTTAGAGCAACTTCTTTTGTCTTGCAAATGTAATTTGATTATAAACCAGACGAATGCCTCCTCGCTCATTTTTCTTGAAGGTCTTGATCGCACGTCTGGAGCCTCTTTGTTATGTAACATACAGCAGTTCCTGCTAGTTTCAGCAAAATTTAAGAATTAGTGTCATAAAATATATGTAAAGTAAGGAAAAGTGGTAAATATTAGCAAAATCTCCTCATTAAATCAGATTTTAACATTTAAAATAATCTCTGTGAAGCTGATATGGAGTATTTTGTTGTAAGGAACTCAGAAAATCTTCCCCTTGATTATCGATATAATTTGACTGCCTTTTCTATTGATTGGTTTAACTTCCTTTATGTCAGTATTTATAGAAAATAACAGTGCAAGACATACATCTGTACCATTAGTGTCACAGCTGAAAAGCTCTGCGTGCTGCTTTTTTCTTTGTTTTTTTTTTTTTTTCTCCTCCACGTGCCTCTGTATTTTGGACACCCTTCTGCCTTGCATCGCCCCTGCTGTCAGTGAGGACGTAGCATGACGCCGTGTGGTAAACCCATAGTCAGTATTTTTCATTTCAGCGACCTTCATCCTCTTCATCCCAGCCAGGTCACTGGCTTTGGGGGTGCAAGGTGTAAAGGATTGGGGTCAGGAAGGAAGGACGCCTCTCAGAAAGCCAGAATGGGACATAAGAATGGGCTCTTGTAGGAACTGGCTGAGATTGCCCTCTAGACCTGGCTGAGTTGTCCTGGCCTGGGAGCACTCCCAGGGGTTGTAAGTCCCTCTGCCCAGGTTCTTGGATGTAGCAGGCACAGGTCCTTCTATGGCTGCTTTTCTACGTGCTAGAAGCCTTCAAAGTGTAGCAAGGGAGAGCACCAGAAGGACGTCGCTCGTGGCTCCCTCTCCTAACAAGCGATGCTCTTAGCTGTGTGGTTGGTGCGAAAAGGATTCTCTCCTGCTTATCCCAGCGTGATCCTTGCGATTTAGAATGAGGGCAGCGAGAAAATATCAAACTGGGGAATCACCTTTCCCTCCAGGCTTCTCCCATCCCTGCAGGCATCAGGCTTGAAGAATTTTCCTGATGTTTACAGAGTTTTCACTTTGCTGGACCAATATGTGGCGGTCAGGTGAAGGGTCCGTTTCCCAGACACATCATAATTGCCTGGCAGCAGCTGTAGCAAAGTCTGCCAAGAGTTTGGGAAGGGAAAGGGGATGCCTGGGGCAGTGGACCCTCGGGTGTGTTGTCCCCACGCACAGCCTAGCACTGTGTGAACGGGGAGAGCTGAAACCGCCTGCTTAGGTTACTGGGATGGAGAAGGGGCAGCTGGTTTGTCCTACCCCTTGCCAAGGAGCAGCAAAGTCAGTGACTGAGCCCAGGAGCCCTCTTTGCATCTAACCACAGCCCAGCATGTCCACCTGAGATTTGTGCTGCTTGGGGTCCTGCAGGCCTGTATCAGCCTGACTCTGCTCAAAGCTATAGAAATGCCACAGGTTTGACCTTGCTTTTTCTCTCTTACTTGCCTGCCATGAAGCAAGGGATCCCTCTTGCTTCTGGTGAAAACAGCTGAGATTTCACCCCCTGGTCCCTCCAGGGCATCTGAGGGGGTCAGGGTCTGACCTCAGTCTCTCTCACTTATTCTCACGCTGATACCAGCTCCAAATCTGGAACATTTGGCTTTTTTTATGCCCCCACCCTCTTTCCATCCACAATGTGTTTTCCCCATAAGCTGGGGGGCTTCAGGCTCCCTTTTTTGCTGCAGGCACTGGGAAACCCTTTCAGTTGCGTTGTGCTAAAGCATGGAAGGGGAAAACCAGTCAGCTCCTCAGTCTGATGATGGCTTGCTACCTCAGCGTCCTCTGGGCTAGTGTGTTTTGTCCTCTGTCTTCTTTCCTCCTCCTCCTCCCTTGGATCTAGATCCCTCTGAAAACTCTTTGTGCACAGGACCTTCATCCTACAAGAGGAGGAGGGCAGCATGCCACAGTACACCTTCATCTCAATAGCAAGGCCTACTCATTTTTCATATATTTAACATTTGTACGTGGCAATGCTCATTGCAAAAGTCCTTGGGCGCAGAAGCAGAAGTGAGTCATGCATGCCACACGGGATGGCTTATCGGGAGTCTTAAAGGGCACAAACACATATCTCAGCTCCTTCAGTCTTGAAATTCAAACATATCAAGTATTGCATTTTTAAAAGGGTCTTGGTTTGTTATTGGGTTTTTTTGGCTTGGGTTTTTTGGTTTGGTTTTGGTTTTGCTTTTTTTTTTCTTTTTGCCTGCAGAAAGGTAAGGACTTTCACAAGACATTTTATTCTCGTACGTTTATCTTTATACCTGTCATATTTTTCATGCTTATTAGAGGCTATGGTGAATGAGGATGTGCAAAGAAGTAAATGTTAAGCCATTTGACGAGTAACTGTTGTTAGAGCTTTCACGTTGTAGCAGTCCGAGATGGCACATGCGCATGCATGCACATGCAGAGAAAATCCAGCCCTCCGCTCCTGTGATGGAGCTGTCTGTTAAACAGAAACTTGAGATGAACATATTTTGCTGTTGGGGAAACTTGGGAGAAATAGTGAATTCATTTGGTTCCCACCTCTTTTGACTTAGCAAATACAAACTTCAAGCAGCACTCAAATTCTCACCCGCAGTTCGATAGCAGCACTTGACTTGGAAGTAAGCAGACAGCTCCGAACCAGGGTGGACTTTATTTTATTTGCAATTTAAGTACTGAAAAAAAAATAGATCCTGCTATTCATTAATTTTTGTATGACTCTACAATTCCTTTTATGTGGGTGAACAATACCTGTTCGAGTGAAAAGTTTTGCTTTTTTTGTTTTGCTACAATTTACAAGAAAAACTCCATTCACGCAAAGCTGTGCTTTTTTCCAATGTTCGCATTATAAAAGAAAAAACCCAAAACTGTTCTTGTGTACTGTTGAAATCATGCACAATATTATAGTCAATAATGCTGCCAATACATATTACACCTTTTGTCAATATTTAAGCTTCATAAAAGTGGTCACTTGTCTGAAAACACCGATCTTTGTTCGTTCTGTGTTAGTGATGCATCAAACAAAATTCCCAAACATGCTCAATGTTCTTTTTTTTATTATTATTTTTTGAAACCCTTTTCTTTTTAACATGAAAGATTGGTTCGTACTTGTTTTACATATCACTTGTGGCTATATTTCATTTTTTAATGTCTGTTTATATTTAATGACTGTTTATCACACCATATACAAAGAGTTGGTTGTTTTGAGAATTTGTGATGATTTGTTCCCCGGTATTAAGTAGCAAGGTTTATTGAGCTGCTTAAGAAATTTTCAGCTGTAAGTGGTTTGGTTTGGGTTTTTTTTGTTGTTTTTTTTTTTTTGATTGGTTTGATTTTCCTTAAGTTTCTTTTTCATTCTTTGCTTGAACCCAAATATTTAGCTGCTAGGTTAGGGCTCCTGTCTGCTTTCCTGAGCCTTGTTGCTAGTCTTTATGTTATTCTGGTTTGTTCCTTCTTACCCTGCTAACTTCTAGCTGGACTCAAGGGTAAGTGCTTCCCTGTAGCTAGCACAGCTCAGATAATCAGACTAGATTATCTGACATATGCAATGTGCTTTTTTTTTTTCTCTTAAATCTTTCTCATGTTTAGATTTTGTAGTACAAACTTTCCATGTTATTTTCCTGAACTGAGGTTTGAAATGTAAGTTTCCATACTGAAATTAGGATGCATGTGATGTTTGCATAATTGCCTTCTCTCCCTGGCTTTCACATTGGCATCAAGTGATCCTTTTAGTAAAGCCAATCATTAACATTTCTATTTTTCATTCCAAGATGTAAATATTAATTAACATCACAATAAAACTGTAAATAATACCTTCTTTTGTTTCATGGAATTTACATCTAGTTGACTGCTTCCTGCCTGAAAACAGATCATTTTGCACTCTGACAATATCCTTTCTCTCCGTGCCGATGATTAGCTTGGTGCAGCGCACCAGCGTGTGGGGCTAACCGTGGACACCTCAAAGCGTAGAAAGGTAGGGCAGGAGACCCCAAGAGACCTAGATGAGGTGCAGGACTCCACAGGAGCCCCCCAAAAATCCCTCCGCCCATGCCTTCTGGAAACAAGCCTAAGTCCTCAAGCTTTGGTAGTTCCCTCTCCCCTGAACTTGGTAGGGGATGATTTCAGCAGCACGCGGCAGCTCTCTGGGTCACCTCGGGTTTGGAGGTGCTGACCCACTCTGACTTAAATACATCAGTCATGGAGGGGTGCTGCTGTTCCCCCAAATTATTGTAAATTAATGTTTTAGCGTGGGTCTCAATCACCAATCAGAGCAATGCTTGCCAAAGAATAAGCCAGGGTGATTATTATTTTACCTTTTCCTACTGGAATACCTACTTTGAAAAAGATAAAAGCACAAACTTGTGCTGTAAAAGAGCTTCTCCTTAGTCTTTGTTCAGTCTTAAATACACCCGGTACAAGTCATTTATTGGTGTTAAAAGCTGCTTCTCTAATACCTGGTGAGTGCCTGCTTTCCTTAGGAGGGAATAGCGTCAGTGGGTCATGAGAGCTGGCAAATATGTATCCCGAGTACCTGAATGCAATTATGAGAAGGAACAGGCGGTGTCGTCCCTCCTGGCCATCAAACAAGAGTCCTTTTTTTCTTCTTCTTCCTTTTGTTTCTTTTTTCTTCTTTTTTTTTTTTTTTCCTGTGTGTGAGTATGTGCGTGTGTGTATAAATATACCCCTGGGTAGCAGACAGAATTCCTTCTCAGCAGACACTTTCTTTTTTCTTTCTTTTTTTTTGTTTTCTAAATGTTTGGATTTCCAAAGAGGATTCTTATCAGACTTAACTGCAAAAAAAAAAAAAAAAAAAAAAAAAGTTTAATTTGATGGAAATACAGATTTTTGCCACTTTGAAAGAAAGAAAGAAAGAGTGA
This sequence comes from Gorsachius magnificus, assembly GCA_034008185.1. NCBI lineage: Eukaryota > Metazoa > Chordata > Aves > Pelecaniformes > Ardeidae > Gorsachius > Gorsachius magnificus. Next base: position 8,873,282 of record CM067090.1, read on the forward strand.
ATGAATGAATGAACTTGGGTCTGGCAACATTACATGTATTTGCACTACAATGCATTGCTATCCTATTAGATTATTAGTTTTGTGCTGTAATTGCTTTATTTTTTTTAGATAGTTAGAGATACCATGAGAACGCTGCTGTGTCTTCTGTATTGTCAACTTGCAGATGCTTCATTGCAGGAATGCAGAATTAAAATGTTAATTCAGTTCTCACCTAACTTGCATGAATTTAAAACTAGTCTGTAAATCACTTCTACGTGCTTTAAGAAGCATGGGACTCTAACTTATGAAATACAAATTCACAGGTTTACGCAGCCATCCAATTCAAAATATTTTTAAATAGTTATAAAAATTCTGTGAAACAATGTTTTGTATTATAAATAGCTGTTCTAAAACTGTGTTTTTAACTTGCCACACAAGGAGTGATGTAAGTGCATGCTACAAATTCTTACTCATTTAACTACCAAACATTGGATAACTTAGATTTCAGTCCAGTACCGAGTGTGTCTGGTGATTTACAGGAACATTCATAATTGTTTATTAAAATTGTAACTCGAGCAGAAAAGAATTTGTTTGCAGGAGGGGAAAAGCCTTAAAGCACAGAAATAAACAGCCCATTAAATTGAAAGCCATCTTCTAATGTGGAATAATATGAAGGCGAAAAAAAAAACCAAAAAACCGAAAGAGCTCTTAGATCCCCAGCTGAGAGGCGAGTCCAGGCTGCTGCAGTGGCCGCAGCTCGGAGCAGGGAGGAGGTTTGCAGAGCCCCACGCACACACAGGCACACGCACACACATCACTTTTCCGAGGTGGCAGTGCCATAGTGCACGGCAAGGAGGGGACTTGGTAAGTCACCAGCCGGCACTGCCAGCAGCTCGCTCGCCATCAACAGCCTGGCATGTTAAGTCCCGGTACGGGGTTGGGGTTTTTTTTTCTCCCCCTCCAGAACACCGGTATTTGCCAGCAAAGCCTCTCGCTTCACACGGCTGAACGAAACAAGGTTTCTAGGCGTTTGCCCTGGGTATTTCTTTAACGAGTCGCAGCCCAAGCGTGTCCCTTAGCTCCGCTTCAGCGGCGAGAGCAGGAGGGGAGCACGGGGCCGAGCGTGCGGCAGGTCGCGGTGGGCACGGCGTCGCCCGCCCACCACTGCGCGTTGCCGGCAAGCATCGCCGTGCAGGCTGGAAAACTTCTCCCGCTTTGCCCGGCCAGGCCAGCAAAGAGTTTTCTAGAAATATCTGTAAATGAATAGCTGCCATCAATCATTGTCATTCCTTTATTTCATGTCTCCTGATGAGGTTGACTAGTGTCATTGTTTGTTACTGTCCAAACCACATCTTCATTCTTGTAATGTCAAGCAGATATGACAAGCACACATTTTCCAGATGAGTAAGATACAAAGTCACCTTTTAATTTACAGTTGTTTGGGTTTTTTTGTTTGTTGTTTTTTGGTTTTTTGTTGTTTTTTTTTTTTTTTTTTTTTAATAAGCAAACGTGTCTTAAAATTTACTGGATGTTCAGTTGCCTTTGGTACTAAAGCAAAGTCACTCATTAACGAAAAGGAATAAATCTGGAGTAAGAAATTCTTACAATAAAATGGCTACCTAAAGCCTTTTATAACAAGAATTCTTTTATGGAGCTTGTCCCCCGCTATTAACTTCACCGCTCTCAGAGCAAAATCTGCCGAAATTATTGCTGGAGCAAAAGAAATGCAGAGGGCAGGGAAATACATTTTAAAATAAGAATGAGAGATTTGACTGTTTTGTCTCTTCCTTTTTAAATAGCAGTTAGATAAAGAGAAATACAGCCCTCAGAGGACCAAATGGTGGGACAGTCCTTTGGTTTTCATTATTATTGTTGTTGTTGTTGAAATCTTTGTGTTCCCGACACTGGCAGATTTTTAAGGCTCTGATTTCAAACACTTGCAGGGAGTGTGTGTGTGTGTGACAGGGGGCTACTTAACCGAGTCAGTATAAAATGCAAACTGGATAAAAATGAACAAAATAAACCCAGCAGCATTAAAAAAAGACCGTAATGTAGGTGACCGACGGTAATATAAAAGGCCAGAGTCTGCAGTTTTCCAGAAGAAAGGTTCGCGGAGGCTGTGCTGCCAATTTACCTCCGCTGGCAGCCTCCCTTCCGAGACCACCATCGAACACCTTTCAGCTGCAGTTGTGTGCAGCTTGTCTAAATATCTAAGATAACTTTTGTGGGCCTGCAGCAGCATTTTGGCTGGGGCCCCGAACAAAGAAGCACCAGCGAGCTTGGCACAGCACCTTGGGAAGGGATTGTAAATTACTGGAGCATCATATAACTTTCTTTCTTTGGTTTCTCCTTTCTTTTTAGCTAGAATAACAGAGCAGGGTCAAAAAAGCAACCGTATTTGACCGAAACAATTCATTTAAAGTACTTGCAAATTAGCTGTACAGTTTGTGTGTGAATATTAGCCGTTCTCATTTTGTACTTTGTTTAAAATCTCATTCAAACTGTACAGGCCATTTTGAAAGAGGTTGGATTATATATAAAACTTACTTCATATGCAGATGTTGGCATTATTTTCAGTCACACAGATCAGCTGTCTGGAACGGAGGACCAATGTATTTAGATCTACCCTGTTCTTTTTGTATTGCCTGGGAAGTTTAATTCATTTTGGTATACTTTGACTCCTAAATTTCATTTTCAAAAGTGAGTCCTCTGGAAGAATCAAAATGCAAAAATAAATTGCAAGTTGCGTGGAATGTTTATTTTCTAAGAGTTAATTAAGGGAAGGTGAGTTCAGTGTAGGATTGTCCTTTTTAACCCGCTCCCAGTTATGCTTCAGAATTTTAAGCATCTGGCCCAGAGCAGATACTCCATTCAAGAGAAATACGTATGTGTATTACTGTTCTCCAAAGACATCTCCAGTTCAAACTGTGCCAGCTTTATCCCCTGGGTGGGCGACGTGCACCCACCCAGCCCGCAGCTCTGTGGGTGCAAAGTGGTCTGGTCGTGCCCGAGGTGCGGGGCTGGGCGGCTGCACGGGGAGCTGCGGCTGGACATCTGCCTGCCCAGGGCAGAAAGCTGCGTTTTAAACCACCGACCCAGCAGAAGTCATGCAGCTCATGCTTTTTTGGTCACTCGGGCTCCTGCAGTGCCACGTCTGATGCCTCTCTCTTCAGGTGGTTGTTCTGAGATGGTGAGATTTGGGACAAATGGGCTTTCGAGCAGGCACCCAACGGGATGCTCAGTAAGGTCTTGCTTCGCAGTGATTAGGGAGAGTAAAATTGCCCCTGCTTATGGACAGTCGTGAAGGCCATTTAAGCGCCGTGTCAATTCTCAGTGCTTGGCAGGGAACTGTCTGTGCCCTTGCCTTGGGCAGGGAGATCTTAAAAAGCCCAGGACAGACCCTCAGATCCATCGTAACCAGCAGAGCTTCGGCTGGTTTGCACCACCAAAAGGTCTGCTCTGTGTCCACCTTGTTCAGAGAACATAACATGGGAAAAAGCTTATTCGTTTGGAGTAAAAAATACTCATTTCCAACACGCTTTCTAGCACATCTGCTCAAAAAAAGTTCACCAGCTAAAGGGCTAGGGGACTCTTCACATTTCCAGCTGATTTACTCAGCTCTCAGAGCCTCGTTGGCTGAGCAGGAGGATTGACAGTGTATCAGGGCTCCTAATTGAAAAGTAATAAAATCTCTGAGCAAAGCTGGCAAATGAAGGCCTCCAGCCAATTTGTCAGCTTGCAGTCAACTCAGAGGAGCTGGGCAGAGCAGCAAGCCATTAAAAATAGTCTGATAATATCTGTTAGAATATTTTCCGGGCACTAGGGATGGAATCAAAAACAGCATAGAAAAGCTCTTTGGGAGTGAACTCATTCAGATCGATCTTGGCCCAGAGGGACAGAGACGATGGGGCAGAAAGCTGTCAAAACAGACTGGAGCCGGCCCACGCCGTGAACCCAGGGCTGGTGGGCTCCGCATCGCACACCCAAGGGTGCTGGAGAGGTGCTGTGGAGGTGATGTGCTGGTCGGGGAGGTTGTCGCTGTCCCCCGAGCCAGCCCTCGCGCTGCCATCTCACTCGGCACCGCCGGCGGCTTCTTCTGTCCCCGTGCCGAATGCACGGAGCTGCCAGCAGAGGCGGAGGGGGGATTTGGGACCGGGGAGAAAGGGAGGGAGGCAGGGGGGAGGCAGCAGGACCTGGTGCACGGAGTGAAACAGGGGAGCAGACCCTCAAAAATTAACCAGCTGTAGGAAAAAAAAAATCAGTGTTTATTCAGCAGGGTTTTAATGAGGAAAATTGCCAGCTACTGCTGAATTAAGTATTGCTAGCAGCTAATTGAAATGTTGCATGTTTTAATTTGTCTGATTTCTTTCCAGTGGGTGATGTTATTTATATAGTTTGTATATAGCTAACGACAGACTATACAGAAAATGTAAAGATTGCTTCCAATGATCAGTAATATCTGAGAGCGCAGACATGAACGAGGTTTTTAGGAAGACTTGCCATCCTTCATAGCTTAATATTAAATAGTAAAACATATGTAAAAGAACACTGTCTCATTATCATTTAAAGCTCCTTTTATTCTTTTTTTTTTTCTTTTAATTAAGGATTTTTGTTTCTTCTGGTAAAGAGGGATTTTGTTTTAAAACAAATACAGTTACCATATACTACTATTGCGGAAAACTGCATTTTTTGTGTCCTTTCAGCCACATTGTTTCAAGGCCACCCAGTTCCCCTAGGAGGCTATAAACAGGGGAAGGATTTAAATCCTATTCTCTTTGTCAAGGATTTGGCAAGAACCCATATAGTAGGAAGCTGAGCACGGACAAAACCGAGTGAAAGGTGTCCTTTAATTCCCCGGCCGCTGGTAGAACAAAGCCTGCTCCCAGCGGGGTCCCGGCTGGCCGCACCCAGGCCGGCTTGGCGGCTTCATTTCAACTGCTGAATTCAGTGTATTTTTAGTTAACCATGTTGAGATTAATTAATTAGCCCCTAGGAGTTAGTGCCCGTAAACGTCACCCAAAGCAGAGAAGTGTGAATACGTTGAGGCTGTTAATTCACCCCAAAATGGCAGTTCATAATCCAGGCAGGGGAAATTCAGCCCCTCTGTCGGGATGACTGGCAGCTCCGGTGCACGGTCGGGTTAGTGCCTCGGTGACAACAAACTACATATCAATTTAACTTCTTAGCAATGCTTAAAAGAGCATCTTTTTATTTCGGTGAGGTGGCACTTAAAGTTGCCATTAGGAAAAAATTGCCGCGGGCAGACAAACGTTGGCATTTGGATACAGAGCGATGTAACTGGTTTGATACCTAGAAAACCTAGTAAATATAGAGAAAAATGCTACAGCTGTAACTTCATTAGAATGGCAGAATCTATTATAATTAACCGCAACTAGCTAAATAGGAGCTAATTTACTTATGCGAGCCAAAATTCTGTTAACTCATAGCGTTATTGTAAGATACAGAGTAAGTTCTTGGGTTTGTGTTCTGGTTTTAAGTACAGAATAAATGCACGATAATGAGCAGTTGACAAGATGTTAACTCTAAAATCTCTTGCCTAAATGCAATAACAGATCGTCCATAACTGATGCAAGTTGACAATGGGAGGTGAAGAGTGTACTGTATAGCCTGCAAAGAGAAAAGTTAATGGCAATGTAGGGAAGAAGAGTTATTTAGCTTTCATTCTTCATACTGTATATTTTTCTCTGTTGTATTTGTCAACTAAAATGTCTTATATCTCTCTAAATGGTGTCTTTCTCTATATGTATAAATGAACAGATGCAGATAGAGCTCAAAAGCATGGCATGGATGAATTTATCTCTTCCAATCCCTGTAACTTTGACCACGCTTCACTCTTTGAGATGGTTCAGCGCCTCACTTTGGACCACAGACTTAATGATTCCTATTCTTGTCTGGCAAGTATATTCTTTGGTCTCTAGTGATATAAACATCAAGCAGCAAAGTCAAAGCTAGCGCGAGTGGGGGCTAATCCCCTTGTTGCTGGAAGATTGACTCCTGTTTACACCAGGTTTGAATTTGGCCCAGGGGTATTTTCTTTTGAGAGGCTACCTGCAGTGAACTGACTGCTGTTCTTCTCCAGTTGCACTGTCTTTACCGTTTCTGTTTGCAATGCTTAAAATGTTTCTTCCTGCAAAGACAAACGCCAGTGTGGGGAACGTGAAGTAGAGAGCAGTGTTGTGCAGCCTCCCGCACTGCCTTCCAGGGCCTTCTGGATGAAAGAACAGGGGAAAGATGACGGTCTGGTACCACCTCCCATGTCAATGGAGCCCCACCAGCAATGACTCTGGCCCAGCTTTGTGTCTCTTTATGAGCAGGGATGCCAAGCAGGTAACAGGTGGGGCGAGGTGGGTACCTGCAGGGATGCTGCAGCCTGTCCGCGCTCGCCCAGTCGCGTGCCCATCCTGATTATTCTCGTGGGCACAGGTTGCAGCTCTCAGCCCACTGCTGTGCAACACGGTCTATAGGACGGTGGCACTGAGATACACCTTGTAGCCTTTGGCTGCGTTGCAGTGCCTGGGGGCTTTTAGGTATTGTGGGGATTTAAATGACAAATAACCTTTAACAACACAACTTGAACTGTTAATTTTTAGCAGTTTTGGTGGGGAGGATGAAGAGGCTCTTAGGTTTTGAGAAAACAACAGGATGAAGCCTTTCCAGAGGGGCCTGAATGCTGTCCTGAACATGGCATGGGACAGATCCTGACCTGCTGCCCTCCCCATGTTGCACAGAAACCTCCACACTGGGGTCTGTGCCTTCAGCAGAAGGACCACCCCATGCCGATAGCCTTCACCTTTTGCCAGCTCTGCAGCCCCTGGAGCTGGGGCACTTGAGTGGCTCGCTGTTAAAAGCAGCAACCTGGGAACACAGCTGAGGAGCTGGCAGTAGGGCTGTCAGTCTCAAATCCTGCCCTCCACGTCCCCCTCCACCATGGTGCTCCTCTCACCTGCTCTGCTCCTTGCACCGCACGCAGGGGCTGCTCTTCTCAGAAAGGCTAAAGATCCAGTAAATGCCATTAGCGGTAGTGAGTTGTCACCTTCCTGATGAGAGGCAGGGTAGGAGGAACAGTTTGTGGATATCCCCTGAGGTAAGGATGGGGTGGGGGAAGGCTGCAGTGTGCCCTATACCCACAGATACCCAAGCGGTCCATGCAGGCTTGGTGGGAGCATTGTCAGACCTGCAGCAGGTTTCTCACCGGTTCCATCAAGGTCTTTGCTCCGGCAGGCAGTGAATTTGGCATGCAGCTTCTGCTCCCCACGCATGGCTGACCCTAGGAAGACCATCCCCATCCATGCATGCCTCACAGGTTGGCTTGCAGCTGGTTTGTCTCTGTGCAGTCTCAGGCCTGGTGAGAGAGCTGTGGCCATTAAATTAAGTTCATGGAAAGGTGCAAGACCATCACTGAAAATGATTAACAATATTTCTCTTCAAGAACCCCACCGGCCACACTTCTGCTTGTGATTGAGGTGTTTAGGCCCTAGCTAGAAGCTACCAGAGTGGTGGAGCTCCCCTCAGCACCAAGACTTGTGCCTCTTCGGAGCGGAGCATCACCAATTAACCATCTTCTTTCAAATCACCCATTGTAGAGTGTCATAAAGAAGAGAATAACAGCCTGTGTTCACCTACGCTTGGATTTCACATGCTTCTTTACTTAATTTACTATGGGTTTTGTCCTGATTATGGCGTAAAAAAAACAGACTGACCTCAAAATTTGAGTTCAACCGCAAAGAGCTCCCATTGCTCTTGCTGTGTCTTTGGGATGTTGGTGATACCACTGCGCTGGCTTGCCTGGAGGAGCTGGGAGCCTGTGGTAAGCCTGCTCTGTCCGCTCTCTGTGCTGCCTGGCAATTGTTATTCTCCCTACAGGACATTCCCATGCGAGGTCCCGCAGAGCTTTGCCTCGTCACACCTCTTCTTGTTTTCAAACGTGGACGCAGAGGTGCCAGGGAAGGCTTACCCAGACACAGGGGCTTACCCTGACACAGAGGATAACTCAGCGTTGCCTCCTTTCCGTGGAACCAGGTTAAACAACGTTACTGCGAGCCCACTCGCTGGCTGAGCCAGGAGTCCCTATGAAAACAAACAGGCTGGCTGACTAATCTCAGCTATGGCAGAAGTGATGTTTGCTGGCAGAGAGCACTGTGCTGGGGAAGGGGAAGAACGTTGTCTGCATCGCTTGCTGAGGGCTCCTGCCCGTTGTCCACAAACTGGTAGCACAGTCGCATTCACAGCTCTTCCTGGGCTTTTGGGAAGATTACGCAGCTCTTCCAGCTTAGTGTGGGGCCCCACACACACATGTGTGGGTCTTCATTCCTTTCTGCTTGGACTTGTGCGTTATTTCTGAGACTGCCCTTTGACTCCTTCCAAGACTTCCCGACCTGCTGCCCGCATCCGGCTCGTGCAGCTGGAGCTGTATTTCCCATGATGTGTCAGCGTGCGTGGGATTCACCTAACACAGCACGGCACGTGCTGAGGAGAGGTGGTCTTCCAGAGAGCCCAGCTTAGCCGAGATGATGTGAAGGAGTCAGATTAAAAGGTCCACGGTTTTGTTTTACCTATGGTAGATGACGAAGTTCAGCTACTGAAAAGTGAAAATTTTCCCTCAAAACCCCTGGTTTTCGCAAAATCTGCATTTACCATTAGAAAAATTGCCAGTGATTCAGCGAGCCTGACCAAGCCTTGCTTTACGCAGCTTCAAAGCTCCTGTTGCACTCCCTGCCGGTGCCGGGGACCCACCTTTCGATGCAGTTCAGCTTGTTGAACCCAGCCAGCTGAGCTCCCCATGCCCTACGGCCTCCCTCGGATGCCCCCTCTAGGTTTCCTTATGCCATTGAAGACCATCTGGGAGACCACACTGAGCTACACCTAGCTGCGTTGTGGTGAGACACCCGGTGTGTCACCACCATCAGCTGCGTTTGCCAGACTGGCTGGTTGTCAGCGGGTTGCACCAGGCAAATCTTAATCAAGAGCCAGGATCCACCTGAAGATGTGGGGGATTTGTCCGAATTCTGCCTTTCATCAAACCTCAGATTTTTCTGGGGCTGTGGGGAGCAGCATTTGCTGCTCCTTTGGAGCTCCGTTCAGCAGCAGGATTTTTATTTCATACCTCTGCTGTGCAAAAGGAGACCACCTGGTCCTCCCGGGCTCCAAGTCTCTCCTGCCGTAGTCTGCTTGCTTGTGCTGTCATGCGGTATCGTGGTACAAGGCTCATCACTGAACCTCTGAGCTTCTGCTCGAGCTTCCCCTCCGCGAGCCATGGCAGTGATCTTGAGTGGTTGCCCCCATCCCTTCCGACCGGCACTTCTCAGAGCCCGGTGCAGGGGAGCAACATGGGGTGCACTGGATTGCTGGGTCCGGCCTCCTGCTTCTTTTACCCCAAACTCCGGGCTTGGTACCTGGCTCCAGTGAAATTAGTGCCAGCCTTCCTGTTGGCGTCAGCCGGGCCAAGATTTTGCCCCACGGGGAAGACCAAGTCCTTTGTACGTATTAGGTGAATATAACAATTTCAATGGCGTTTCTCCCCCAGTAACCAAATGCACACGTCTTTCTATCGCAGAACAGTTACAGCATTTCTATATTTTTACCATGCCTGATCGCTGAAGGCTTGTGTGAAGAGAGGCAAGGTGAAGAGACGGTTCAAGGATGTAACAAACAGGCAGCGTAAAGAAATCCAGAATCAAGCATAATACAACCAACCGAAAAGCAAACAAAAATACCATTAAAAGCGTCAAAGGCAAATATACCCCTCCCAAAAAATGGCCTTCCAGAGTGCCGTCCCATCTGCATTGTTCTGCGGCTTCATTTTGAAATGTGCACTTCTAGTGATCCCAGCACTGTAGCTACTCCCTATATCTATCATTTTCCCCTCATTATTTTAATTCTTTTCTCAATCTGTTTTGGAGTTGGCCCAATAAGGATGAGCAAATCCTTCTCTATGTCTTTGAGCTCTTAATTGATATTTCTTCAACTCTTTTCAAAGCAGCTATTTTGGCATCTAGAAAAGATTTGGTGTCATCTGAGTGGTAGAAAATATATTTTAATCTTTCACAGCAGTGTTGTTTCTAAGATGTAGCATTTGGGGTAACAGATGGGGTGGCAAAGAAGTTGCCTATAGGGGCAGTGCTCTGCCTCAACTACTCTCCCGCCCGCTGCAGGAACTTTTCAATTAAACGATGAAAGATTTTGCAGCTTGATGCATTCCAGAGCTGCGTCTTAGCAATTGTTTAGCACCCAAATTTCCATGTAAATATTGACGGTTTTGCAGCGTTTTGAAAAGCAATCTACAAGAATATTCCTGTTCTTGCTAGCGCCTTCCCTGAAGGCAGAGGCGTGCTCCGCTTCGGCTGTCCTGGGATGTTCACTGGAGCCATCCCCTTGCAGGGAAGGGCGTCCTCCTTGGAAGCACAGACGTTGTACCACGAGCCGTGTGTCACCGGGCCCCCAGGACTGACAGACAGAAATAGTCTGAGGTTCCCGGATGCGTAAAGAAACCCGGCTCGTGAGCAGAGCTTCCCTTTGCTTCGGTGCCGAGGAGGTGGGCGATGGCAGAGCACGTCGCCAGCAGTACGCAATAAGGACGATGGGAAACGTCCCTTTCTGATACTGCGGAGCTGCCTTCCTCCCTCTGCAGGATGTTCCCACCTGCCAGATGCAAGAGGAGTCATTATTCAGTGTAATCCTCCATGCTCTCCCGCAGACCGGTCTTCTTGCTCCTAGCCGAATGTACAATCCCATCCCCGAAATGAGATCACTGTTTCACACTGTTTAAATAACCAAACCTTTATCATCTCTTGAAGGTGTAAGCCTTTTTTTTTTTTTTTTTTTTTTTGCTAGGCACTGACATGAACTCACCTAACTTTTCAGCATTTAAAATTACATTTCCCTTTAATGGTAGCATAATATGTCTTTATTAACAGTTGCACTGAGTATATGCTGCGTTTGGGTGATGATATACAGACTGTATTGTTTAAGAATGACCTCTCTCCTTTTTCCTTAACGTAGCCTTAGGTTTGTATTTCTTTTATTAGAACAGTTGACCACTACACCTCCAAAGCTGATAGCCTTTGTATTTAATAACTTATATTTAAAATCAAGTCTCTTTATTTCTAAACAGGGCTGGTTTAGTCCTGGCCAGGTCTTTGTGCTAGATGAGTATTGTGCACGTAATGGAGTGAGAGGCTGTCACAGACATCTCTGCTACCTCAGAGATTTGCTAGAGCGCGCAGAAAACGGAGCTATGATTGACCCCACCTTACTTCACTACAGCTTTGCCTTTTGTGCATCACATGTTCATGGCAACAGGTAAGGAATTCTTCTCGGCTAGCAGCTCCCTGCCAGCAAGGGATGACTTTGTCAAATATAGGTTTCCTTGGATAATGCACAACAGTCCCCAATTTGTTTTCACAGTGGATGTTTGGCAGCAGCGCTTCTAGTGGCATAGTCGATTTGTTTGTTTGTTTCCTTGCTTGTTTAATGTAAGCAATAAAAACGCACGTAGAGGATCCAGGAATGAGGGGGTTTAACTTTCTTACCCAGGCACCTGCCAGATGCAGTTCTGGACAAGAGAGAGCTGAAGTATGTGTGACTGTCATGGGGTGAATAAATGGAAGTAAACGATGCACTGTGCTGATATAATTGCTGGGCGAGAGGGTCTGACGAGTTGCAGCAGTATCAAACTTCAGTGCTCGGAAGGGCTTTAAGCCCTTGGGCACCCATTTGAAGCCCATGTGACATCGTCAGTTTGGAAATTGCTTAGACATAACTGAAAAATTTTTATCTTGCTCTGTTCTAAAGCAATTTCAATTTCAGAAGTAGCCCATTCCTTTTTCTCAAATGTGGCAAATCTTTGGTGGGAGGAACTGGAGCTGTGCTTCTTCCTTTTCTGTTTATTTTGTTGACAGCTGTAGCAGCTTCTTTTTCTGCTTTTTTTCTGTTAAGTTGCATTATATGCTTTGAGGTATCGCGCTCTATCCTGCATATGCTGCTGAAGAAAGGAATGTTATAAAATAATTATGTGTTTTCATAAGCCCTCTGGTAAATACCATCCCAAATTATGCCACACATTGCCCAGGTTTCACGTTGCAAGGCTGCCGCTTGCTTTTGCAGTTACTTTCATACATCTTGTCATGGAAACCGAGTTTTTGCTTCCTTAGTTTCTTTTCTTTCTTCCTTTTTCCAATTGTTTCTTGATTTCAGTTGTTTCTTTCAGTTTAGTTTCCTTTTGTTTTATTTTGAGTTTTTTTCATGCTTTCTTCTCGTTTCTTTCACTTTTGCTGCTGGCCTTGCCCCCCGCGTTTCAATCACTCCCCAAAGCCAACACATGGCAGAATTGCTTGGTGGGTCACAGCCAAGTGCAGACGGCGAGGGGGGCAAAGTGTCTCATGCCTCTGCCGCTGAAGCGGAAACAAAAAAGGATTCCAAAAAGGAGTCCAAAAAAAGGAAAGATTCCAAATCCCAGCCGAATCCAGAGCCAAAAAGGTAAGCGAAAGCGTGCAGTGCACAGAAGCGTGTTGTAGAGGGCACCGGGCTCCTCGGTCACTGAGCACACTGGGCAGCTTGGGTCCCTGCGGCACGGGGAGACCCCCTGCGGCACCAGCATGCACTCTCCTGGGAGTTGGATGGCATTTGGGCACCCATGTCCCCTAGGGGGTCAGGGCATTGAGGCTTTTAGGCATGTGTTTAGGAGATGGCTAACATGGTGTGTAGGGCTTGAGACTGGGCAGGGGAAAGCGGCTGCCCCCGTCGCCCCTCTTCCATAGGCAGGGCTTGTCCTGGCAGGCGGCTGTTTTGGGGACAGGACCTGGTTCAAAGCCCGTTTGGCCCATAATGGAGAGGAGATGGGCTGCGAGTCTTGGCTACCCCGTGTACGTCTTCACAGGGTCCAGCACAGCCAGAGCTGGAGCCTCCTCTTCACTGGGGCCAGTGGCAAGAGGTATCTGGCAGTACTGGCTGTGGTGACACCCCGTCATTCTCTCCTGGCAGGGCTGCAGAGCTGTGGGCTCAGGAAAGTGTCTTGCTTTAAAACCCATGCGTGTGCAGACCCCAGTCCCATGCCTGCACAGCTGCCCGGGGCTGCGTGTGGCTGCTGCCCCTCGCCGGGAGACCGCCGGGCACTGCCGGACGGGGGCTCGCCTGTGGGCAGGCTGCTCGAGTAATGCATTTCAAATACTCCAAGAAAGGAACAAGATGGTTTGCTACGACTTAGCTGTCTTCAGCTGATGGTTGACGTCACATCAGAAGGCTGAAGGTTCATATTCCTTCTTGGTGGCTGCTCTCTGCTGCCTGGGGATCATGGGAGCTGCAAGGCTGCGGCATTGCCCTTTTGGTGAGAAGGCTCTGCCTAACGCCTGGGAGCCAGAGGAGTTTGGTACAGAGACTGCAGGGTGTGGCTTCTGGCCTCTGCTGTTGGGAGGTCACAAAAAGGGACCACAGGGGATCTGAGAGAAGACACGACAGCGTTATCTTTTGTGTCTACTATCAGAAACCTGAATGTCTGAGTGGAAGAGTCACAATTTCTTTCCAGAAAGCTGCTTAGGCCACATGCATCGTGCATTCACGAGCTGGCTGGCAGAGAGCGATGGAAAGCCAATATTTACCCATGCAGTCCTTACTGGCGGCTGCGATGTGTGTGAAGCGGGGTTCACTTTAGCTACAGCCCTTCCCACCTGCTGCGACCATACGTTGCTCATCGCCTTAGGGCCAGCCATGCTCTCCCCGGGAAACCTGTAGTTTGTGGCAGAGCTGAAAACTTTGCGTGTAAAATTTGTAGAGGTGGGAGCACACCTGCCCCGGGACCCAGCACAGGGTCCGACAGAGCATATTTGAGCAGCCGTGCGGTGTGCGTTGTGTTGGTGGTACGCACGGTGGTCTGGGACAGTTCCAAGTTACGAGACGTTTTTCTGTTTAACAAAGGCTTCTTTTTCTGTTGAATCTGAGAAAGTGTTGGTTTTCTTTATCAAAGGAAGTCCCTTCACTTTTCGACAGTAAAAAAAAACCCGAACGGGTGGCTTAGCTTTCTCCAGAATGAGGTTGGCTGTCAGTCAGAATATGCCACCCAGTAATGAAAGTCGAGCAGGGAGCTAATTTCGTGTGGCTATCAATCTCCTGTATTAGCAGCAGACAGTGATGGAGCTGAGGTGGGCTGTCTGTTTGTATCGTGTTTGCATGAGGTCAGGCAGCGAGACAAGAGTCGCTCGCAGTCAGCGGAGAAGGGCAGGCAGGCTGCGGTGAGGACGCTGCGGACAGCCTGAAGGTCAAGGCTGACAGGATGACAGGCGTCAGAGTGGGGACAATGCCTCCGTGCCCGTCCGGCTCCCGCCTCGGTGGCCGGCCACCGCACCGCAGGGCGGTCGGACCTGTGCTTTGTATGTCAGGGTTTGGTTCTCCCCGCCTCTTTTGGGCTCACGTAGCTTATGCAAAGCCCCGAAAGCCTGACGTAATCTCTCCAAAAGAAGGCTGTAAGTCACTGCTATTTGCATGACAGTCCCCTTAATTTTTCTGTTTGTCCTTTTCCAAGTAAAAATGTAGTTAAATGTAAATCGCTTGTCCTAAGTTTCACCTCCTGCAGACACCTGAATATGTAACGTGCAGGCTGTCAGAAAGGCAGGGACCAGCGAGAGGCAAAGACTGCTGAATATCCACGTGGTTTGCTGCTCCCCGGGTACTTGCTCTTGGCTAAGACTGAGAGGCTCGAGGCTTTTCATAGAATCATAGAATCATAGAATGTTTTGGGTTGGAAGGGACCCCTAGAGGTCATCTAGTCCAACCCCCCTGCAGGGAGCAGGGACACCTTTAACCAGATCAGGTTGCTCAGAGCCCCATCCAACCTGGCCTTGAATGTTTCCAGGGATGGGGCCTCTACTACCTCTCTGGGCAACCTGTTCCAGTGTTTTACCACCCTCATTGTAAAGAATTTCTTCCTTATATCCAGTCTAAACCTACCCTGGCTTAGTTTAAAGCCATTACCCCTCGTCCTGTCACAGCTGGCCCTACTAAAAAGATTTTCCCCCATACCTTTTCCACTGATGTGGTCACTAGTGAGTTGATAACAGGGTTTTGTCCACCAGGTATCGCTGGGTGCCTTTTGTAAAGTCCTACCGTTGTAAGAGATGATGTGGTTTCTGGTGTATTTACCTACGGGACAGGTAAGAAGGGCATAGCGTTTTTCAGGCACGCACGCTGTGTGTTTATTGACATCTGTTTGCTTTTGGTACCACCACCGTAGTATCGAGGCTGTCACTTCCCTTTACTGCCAGCCCTCCAAAAACTGGTGAAGGCAAGAAGCAGGAGTGCTTTTAAGAGGACGTCATGATTTGGGGTAAAATTATGAAAGGTTTTTCATGATCACCCAGGTCTTTCCCTGCCTTCTGTTTCCATGTTTGTCACTGTCCTCACATTGGAGGCTGTGACAGTTCTGCTGGCGTCGTTTGACGTGTGGAGAAGCGATGCAATAGAGGAGCCCCGCTACTTCCCTGTCTGCCCACGGGGGAGGCGTTGAGGAGCAGAAAGTTGAGCTCAGCTTTCCCAGGCCCAAAGTTAGCGCCTAAACCTTGAAGGGTGATTCCTGCCCCTTTTGAAGGCTTTCGGGAGTGACTTTGGTTTCGCATGTGCCTTTTTTGGATTTAGCCATGTCATAACTTTCTTTTTAAATGTTAGAGTTGGCATCAAAAAAGACCCTTTCTATGCTCGCTAATCCTAAACTTTTAAAAATAAGACTAAAATATTGATTGTGTGCATGCTAAGTATTGGAAGACACCAAGCTTGTCAAAATCAGGATGCCAGGCTGAATCCCCTCCAGTCTAATAATGACTGAACAGCATCATTCTCTGTGAGTTTTTCAGTGGCCATTTACCCAAGGCCCAAGCACTTATCAGTCTCTCTGTCAATTAATTTGTTATATCAGTGATTTGCCTTTTCCTCTATAAGCTGTATTTCACAGCATCAGACTTGTTTTCGGAAAGTGGCTCTTCCATTAGTTAACATCAGCATTAGCTTTCATTAGTTTTTTTACAACTGTAAACCAGCAGAAATAACATTATTGTCATAAACCTTGAGGAATCAAAAAGCCTGCATGACATATTTGTAATTTTTTCCCTTGTATTCTAATTGCGCATCTGGCTGTTTCACATAAAGGCAAGATTTCCATACAGCTAGTTACAAAACCAAACCAGGACATTTTCGGTCCCTTAAAAGAAGTACTAATTGTATGAACGCTTTATCACGGTATCTTCACACGCTTCCCCTAGTACTTTGTGTTTAGTTTCCACGTCTCATTCAGATGAATTGCCTTGGCTACAGTAAGGCAGGTTAGAATCTGGCATGGCGTGGTGCCGTAACCTTTCATTAGGTGCCGGCTCCGTGTCCCAACCAGCCCCGTGATAAGTCCGTGGCAACATGGCATGTGTTACGGCTGTCTGTCGGATAGGATCCGGCGTCTGTGCTGAAGGGAGGTGGGTTGCCAGCCACCAGCAGATAACCAGCTCCGCGCGGCCGGCTGACGTGATTCATCACAATGGGTGTAGGATGGCAGTGCTCAGAAACCATCCGGTTCAGCCGCGGTATGTCAGGGGTGTAGATCACACATGAGAAGCGATGAGCCGTGACTTGGCTCGGCGCTGCGGCGTGGAGGGGAGCCCAAGCAAAATGAAGGCAGGAGTTGGGAGGATGAAATGGCTCCCATGCTCTACAGCGTCTCGAGCGGGCGGAGGGCTGGGCTGAACAAAGGGCTTTCAACCGGCATGTCGCACACGGTGTGAATTCCCAGAAGAAAGGGGAGTCGGGGAAAATCTATGTTTGCTGAATAAGCTTTTTTTTTTTCAAGGGGTCTAAACAGGTGGGCTCTTTCAGGTCAGATTTGCTGGGGGAGATGTGGGAGGCAGCAGGCAGGCAGCTGTGGTCCTGCCCACCTCCCCAGAGCCAGTCCCCGTGCAACCGGTGGGACTTCGCGCAGGCAAGTCTTCCAGCAAGGGATCCTTTGAAAGCCTACCCTGACACATGCCGTCCAAGGCACTAATCATCGATGTTTACTGTATAGCTCATATGTGCTGCACCTGGCAACCAGCAAGGGAGCTGAAGGCAGCACGTGTTTTATATTTGAGTTGTTACTTAAAAAATCAAATTATTTGCATCAGTTTTTGACATTGTTTTTTTTTTCCTTGGCTCTGTATGCCAGGGCTCACAGTGCGTGCAAAGATCTGTTTGCTACGTGTAAGCAATATTTTCCCCAGTAAAAAAAGTGTAGACAAGTTAAACATAAAAGGTGTAAAAGATGATATGTCTTTTCATTTATAAGCCACCATGGTATTTCATACAGGCTTATGTCAAAGAGATTAACCCACTGGAGCTATACTGTATGTTTATAATTGCATACAAATGCATGCGATTGCTTCATATATTAGTCTTTGTTAAAAAATCATTTTGATATATTTGTTTTAGCAGCATAACTAGCCCTGGGGGCACTGGGTATAATTAGAAAAGGGCATGGGGGGAGGCGGGGCTTGTAGAATAAAGCAGTGGCCTTAGGATCACAGGTCCTAATTATAATTTATAATTAACCCCGGAATTTGCACAAACCATCTAAGCTAAACAAGGACTATCATTTTTGCGGTTTAAATTGCAACCTTTTTTTTTTTTTTTTAATTTCACCACCTGCTTTGTTGATGTTGTTGTTTTCGTGGCTTAAAACTTAAAAACAAGGGGGGATTAGGAAAGTGGCATTTAAAACTTTTCATGTGAAATATTTACAGTGGGAATTTACTAGTTCAGAGCCAACATAGTGAATCTGCAGCAGAAGGAGTGATCTGAAACTTGTTTACTTATAATTAAAATTTTCCTTATTTATTTTTCTTGCCTTTTTTGCCCTTCTGCTTCCCTCTCTGCCCACAACTTCTGCCGTACACCTCAAGTGTCCATGAGCAGGAGCTGTAGAGAATGGGATGAAATGCAGGTGGAGATGTTTATGTTGTTTGTTGACCTGAATCCATAGACCCAAACCTATTGTGTCCATTGTCCCTCTGTATATACCGTGCACACACAGAACTTTTTTTCACCCTTTTGCTCTCCTCTCATTCCCCATCACTGCTTCAGCGTGGTAACGATGTGGCTGTGGGTTGCATGTGAGAGCATCCATTTCCTCCAGCTGCATTTTAGCTAGCCTTGCTGCAGAAATGCTGCTCGCCAAAGGAGATGGTGCTTCTGTCCATGAGATCAAATAGCAAATATCAAAGTGGAGATGGAGACCTTTGCTGAAAACAAAACTGCCGATAAGCATCAGCATGAGCTGGTGCGACTTGAGCTTGTCCTAGGGATTTTTTTTCAGCCCCATCCGCCATGTACTGGAATTGTCTAGAGCATGGAAGTGAATCTTAAATTATAGCGATGCTAAGCTATATACCCTTTGTGTTCTTGCAAAAGGGAAAATAAATATGTTCCCTCAAAAAGATTACATTTTCAAAGTATATTTGACTTGAATGTTTAATTAGGTTTCAAAATTACCGAGCTAATAAATTAAGTGCAAGGCTTTGGGTAGTGTTTTTTCGGTTCTATGTATATCCTGCATTTGTCACTAATTAATGAGTTCCTAATGCTTCAGCTTCTGGGAAGATGAGCAACAAAGATTAACATAACTAGTAAATCTGAAGATGTGCAGCTGGGTTATAGTATTTGAAATTTGACAAAAACATTGGAAGTATTATTATTTGTGACATGGCTCAAGATGGGGGATTGTGAGGAAAGCAAAGATGACAGAACTGGTGCTAACCACTGTGACAACAACTTGAAAAGCAGCCGACATGACATCTTTCCTATCATGCTGCCGAAAATGTCAACTTTGTGAAGGACAGTGAGAAAATGGTTTGCCGAAAATTTGAAAGGTAGATTCAAGAGATGCTCATCATGTCAGATGCAATATAGTCTACAGCTGGGTGAGAAAGGGAGTCCTTGCCGTGGTGATGCCTCTCGGTTGGCAGGCCCTTCCAGACATCCGTGCTGCTCCAAAAATGGCTACAGCTGACCTGTAGATTGTCTCAAGTTTGCAGTGCATGATACGCGAGAGTGGCATGCGTTTACACCACGCGGCAGGCTCAGCATGGAGGGAGCAGTGGCCGGAGCCACTGGGTTTGATGTCCTCCTGGCTCACAAAGACCTTGAGAAAGGGAAAGACCAGGGGGTGACCACGGGTTAAGCCTACGTGGTCTACGTGCGCCTTGGCGGTTGGGTTGATGTCCCGTGGGGCGTTGTGACTTGGGCAAGAGCCGTGTTGGCCAGAGGTTCACTCTCCAGAGCCCACCCTTCATCTTCATATGGGTCAGTGGTTTTAAAGCAGTGCTTCCAGAGCTGCTGTTGCCCAGCTGGGACGCGACTGATGCTGTCACGTCAGCCCATTTTGGTTGTCGAACACGAGTGAGTGCTAAATAACTAGTTCTGGCAAAACTGAAGCCCTTTGAATACAGTGAGAAACTGCGATTCATGTGAAAGGGCTGTGACCCAACCTGAGCTGTCAGATCCTGCCATTAAATTGCGCCGGTTGAGGTTATTGACCCAGCAAAGGGTAGCATAACTTTCAGACCATTTCCAGTCCATCAGCAAATCACAGCCGGGGCCGGCAGCTTTTCCTACCTCGTTTGTCAGTGCTGATACAATTAACCTAGTGACACTCTGTGAGCTGTTATGGGTACAGGGAGGGAACGGAATGCCAAAAGTCAAATGAGGGCTTCAACCCTGCTCCTTAATGTATGGCATTTATTGCCGTCTGCCTTGAGTTATCTGCTCTTCCCCTTGGGAGCAAACCAGGCGCTGCGAGGTGCACAGCATCACAAAAGGCATGAACATCCCTGTCTGAATCTTAAATATTTTATGGAACTTTGGAATAAAAATATATTAAGCATGTTCAGACATTAATTTTTGCTCGATATCTAATTTGGTTTTTTTGTGGCTTGCTCATTTCTTCAAAATAACTAGTCCTAATTAGGTACTAATGAGACCAGATCCATACTTCCAAAACTGTTTATGAAATGTGTTCCCCAGCTGAGACATTTTATCCAAGTTTCAGCCTAAATCTTTTTTCCTTTTTTTTTCCTTAATGCACAACTAAATTTGGCAAATAATCAAAGATTTCTGATTAAATGCTGTTTAAATTTAAATGCATCCCCTGGTATTTGAGTCTTTTTCTGTGTCCATGTTGCAAGTTTTATTTAATGTATATTTAGTTTTAAAATTTTGCAGTAAATATCATGTAAGTTTTGCCAGTTCCTCTTCCAAAATGTTTTAATGGTTTATTCACCTGTGTTGGAATATCAGATTTGTGATATTAAGAGCTTACTAAATGCAGGGTCAAGGAGAAGTGATTGCACAGATTTTATAGCTTTTAATTTTTTATAGCTTTTTTTTTTTTTTTTAAGTTTAGGGCCTTTGATTCTTTAAGAGGAAAATAAAGCCAACCAATTAACCCCTGACAGGAGGTTCATTAGAAGCTTTGTAATCCCTTGCCAAGTCTTTTGTATAGCCAAACCAGTCTAGTACTGCGGATTTGCGCAGCTTAAGCTGAACACTGGAGGAGGCCTTTAAGTAAGAGCATTTGTTCAATTTTAAGACGTCTTACATTGCCTGAAGAGCGCCTGTGCCAGCAGAGTTGCCCAGGAGTACACAAATCCGTAGACTTTGCTCGCCGGCAGTGGGAAGCGGTGCCGTTGATTGTCTGCCTGGCCGATTCCTTTGGTGGATGGATTAGAGGCGCTCTCCCCTCTCGCCCGGGATTCTGCTGCATGGCGTGTCTTGCTGTGTGGGTGTGGGGGAGAAGGAGGGGATTGCAGCTTGCGGCTCGCGGATGGGTTGGCATCGGCAGAGGTGCGGGGTGGAAGAGCACAGGGACCACCGCTTCATCCAGCCCCGGGAGAGCTTCCGCAGGGTTCGACTGCACACTGTGCTCTGTGAAAGATGAGAAATGCCCCAAGGCAGCGGGACCTGGGTGTCTCTCAATGCTCTCCTGTGCACTCCTGAAACGCAAGAGCGTAGTACATAGTCCGAGAAAATCTTCGGTAAATTGTGTCGATGTGTTAATTCGTATAAATGAGAATTAAATGACTGAAAAGGCATTGCACAAAACACAAAATGCATGTCGCTCTCTAGGCACATTTCAGAAGAATATGTTGAAGGTGGTTCACTTCAAGAAATCACTATAATGGGGTGATTCAGCAGTTATGAAGGAGTGCAGAATTTTGTATTCTGATTTTATATACGCCTGGTGTTGATATGCTTTTGTACTGTGAATAGTGTTAAATTAGCAGCTGAATTTTCCTGCAGAAATTGAGTCCCTATTTTGCCAGCAATGGGCCCGATCCTGCAGAGAGAGCTGGCGTGGCGCTCCCTGTCACATATCTATATTTAAAAGGGGATTCTGCTTTTTCTGGCTTCTCTGTCGCAGGAGAAATGAAGGGGTGGGGGTGTCCACATCTAGATTATCACTCAGAGAGAGGATATTTCTTTATTTATTTATTTTTAATACCTCGGCAGTCGTGCTGCTGTGCCCACCCGTGTCTTGGTGTGGCATATCCCCTGTCCCGGGTCTCATAGTTGGGCACATCCCTTTCCGAAAGGGCAGCACGCTGTGTGCTCTGGGGATGAGTTACCCGGGTGGCGAGGTGGAGTCTGAGTCATTCGTGGCATTTCTCCTCCAGGCCTGACGGGATAGGAACTGTGACCGTAGACGAGAAGGAGCGTTTCGAAGAGATCAAGGAGCGGCTTCGTTTGCTTCTGGAGAATCAGATCACGCATTTTAGGTAAAGGCAGAGAGCCCAGGCTGAATGCGAGAGGACTGATTTCCTCCCAGCTCCCTCCTATAAGCAGCAAAGCCAAAAGGCAGGTTTTGAATGCATACGGGAATTTTGCATAAGTGGCACAGACCTACGCAGGGCAGTGAAGTTCACGCTGTAGCATGTTTGTAGCTGGAGAATGATTTTAAATATATAACCTTTAAAGGATATTTCAAACCATCTTGCTCCCATAGGCATGGTAATGCTGTGGATTTTTTTCTAAAATTTAACAACAAAAAAAAAAATCCCTTGTCCTCTTATTTCTCTGTTCCCCTCTGCTCAGTTATTAGCCATTTCTTTTCCCTTCAGACAGGCAGGGCATTCTGCAGGGATGTCACAGTATAGAAAGGATGGATCCTGCCCGCACGAAAAGGGGTGAATTGCCCCCTGCATGCCAGCCGGGTCCTGGGCGGGTGGTGCACGTTTGCACGCAGACGGGTGATGTGCAGAGTCCCTGCGGGAGCCTTGGAGCCGCCACTTGCCAGCGACGGGGGCTGGTTCAGCCGCTTACCCACAGCCTGGTGCATCACCGGGTCTCCGGCTGGAAGTAAATATCCTTTCCAGAGGGGCTTTTTGTTTTTCCATTTTTCCGAGAAGATGATATTTAACTCTCTCCTATGAGATCGCAAAACTCTCCAGGTGACACCCAGATAAATCTGCTGCTAAAACTACCCCATATTTTGTTTTGCTGCCTTAGTGTCCACACCATCAAACCCTTTCAGAAAATTACCTTGTAGAAAGACTACTCCTTTCCAGGCGGGGGGGACTAGATCATTGCTTGGGCATATTTAGGAAAGCAGCTTTATAATGCTGGCAAGGCTTGTTCACATGCACCTGATCTGATGTTAACAAGCTGTGGTTTTTCTAGGTACTGCTTCCCATTCGGCCGTCCAGAAGGTGCGCTAAAAGCCACTCTATCACTGCTGGAAAGGGTAAGCATGAGAATAACAGAGACTAGTTAAAATTACCTGTATTCATATACCTTTCCCTCCAGAAGAGCTTGAGGAACTGTTGGTTTTGCATAGGACATGTAATTAATCATAGTTAATATTAAAATGTGGGTTATTAGGTGGGGTTGTTATCTCTCTTGCTTCAGCTCGGAGGCCAGGGTGTAGCCTGGCCACTAAAGGCAGCACAGCCTGCATCTGTGCCGATAGTGGAGGATCTCGCTGGCAAGCATCTACGCCGCCGACCCTTGTAAGCGATGCCTGGCTGCTGTCCGGTGAAATTCCTGTCTCAAGGCAGGCTCATTCCCCTCGGGCGTAGGAAACCTGCTCACTGTCATCCTCCCCATCCCTATTGCTGCCTTCCTGCTGCTCTGACATCCTTCTCACCTCTGCTAACACACAGTATGGCCAAGCGCAGAGCTAAACCCAAGTCAGTCGGCAGAGCCTGAGAAGGGCATAGCATTGCCTGGCACTGGCGAAGTTGTGATAGATCTTAATGTCATGCCCTAAAAAATCAGAAGCACGGATTTCAGGGCATGCCACAGGGTATAGATGAAGAAGGGGAATAATACAGCAGGCATAGGTCCCATGTCTCAAGCTGGCCAAGGTGACCTTGTAGCAGATCCTTCATACTGTACGCATACTCTGAGAGCCAAGCAGCACTAGTGTAAGAATGCATGTATG
This sequence comes from Gorsachius magnificus, assembly GCA_034008185.1. Lineage (NCBI taxonomy): Eukaryota > Metazoa > Chordata > Aves > Pelecaniformes > Ardeidae > Gorsachius > Gorsachius magnificus. The sequence goes on from CM067090.1 coordinate 8,896,716, forward strand.
TGCTGGGCTTGGAGAAAAGCAGTTCTGTGTGCCCAATGCCACAACAAATCAGATTTTCTTGTGTCAAGGTTCTGATGAAAGACATAGTTACTCCGGTCCCTCAAGAGGAGGTAAAAACAGTCATCCGTAAATGCTTGGAGCAAGCAGCTCTAGTCAATTATACTCGACTATCAGAGTATGCCAAAATTGAAGGTAAGGCTCTTTCTTTCTGAAATTAAAATTTTGTTGTATTTCTAGGAGGCAACTGAGGCTGGGAGCTATTTAAAAGAAGCTCATTTGCTATTTATTCGCTTGTCAATAAAACTGATGTGATTCTGAATCGGTTTTGTGGTGTTGGCTTTGGAAGCAGTTAAGAGTGGAAGCTATGCAAAACGTTTCTTTTTCTGGAAAAGAGAGAGGAAACAGTTAAAAGGAACTGTAGCGCGCTTTTTTTTTTTCTGATCGTTAGTGCATTTGGCCAGTGGTGTAGTATTCAGACTCATGTCGTGGTTTTAAAACACAAATTGAGAAATACTTGGGATGTCATCTTTACAGCTGAAGGTATAGTGCAGCTAATTGCTTGTGACAGTGGAGTTCAGGAAACAAATGAAAAATAAGAAGCTGAAAAACTGTTTAATCTATGCTTAATCATTTGTAGCCAATTTAAAATGTCTTTTTTCTGGGAGTGTTTCATTGTCTTTGCAGTTTGCATAGCAGGCATTGATCAGTGATCCCATACTTGCATCAGATTTCTTTCTTGTCACTCTAAATCTGGCATAGCTGATATTATTGCCCTTTTAAGTTATGGGAGAATAATAACCAGTGACCAGAGACACGTGTAGCCATCAAAAAGACATTTTAAAGCTTGCTAGAGGATACGTGTTAGCTGAAGCTCTACGATCCAGTTGTTCTTTACATGTTAATCGGTTTACGTTGGTACCTTGTCGGCTGCTGTTCCCAGCTTGAAACTCCTACCCAACTTTATCTGAGCTCCCGATTGCTTAAACCTGTATGTTCCAGATGAATGGTATGTTCTGCTCTAGACTTTGGGTTTCTGTTGTGTGTGGTGTGAAGCTTTCCCACAGCTGAGATTATCATTGTATGCCTCTAGGACAATATTGAGAGGAGAAAAAAAAACCCACAAACCCCAAACTCCCTCTGATTTGTTCTTAGTTCTTGTTTACATGAAAAATTGGGTTGTTATATGACAAATTGTCCAGGTTCTGTACATGACATGTCCTCTCTTTTTCCATTTTTTTTTCTGTCTAACGATGCAAATTGTGTACCAGTGGTAATGAATTCATTGTTATGCATCCAGTGAGAAACACTTAAGAATTGGGCACTAAAAGGATGTTTATCAACTCTTGACTTGGTAATGAGTGACAAAAATAGAGAAGGAACAAAGGTTTCATAAGCACTGTATTATCAGGCAATTTATCGAAGTACTCAACTTCACAGGATATTTTAATTGGTGTATTCTGTAAAATGCAATGTTTAAATATACTTGATGAGGATGGAGAAGGACTGAGAATCAAAAGCAGCTTTTCTGTTGATGGATGCTTCTACCCAGGGCTGGCTCCCTTAGGTTCTCTGTGTAAATATCACTAACTCGTTGGTAAGATTTGCTCTCTTCTTTCAGATAAATCTATGCAAAAACAAACTTTATGATCTGTAAGTAAAAATGCATTCATTTCCAAAGTAGAACAGTTAGTGTGTACTTTTCCTTTTGTGCCTCAATTCTTCTTGGTTGTGTTAATTATCTGCCCTCTTTTTTGCACTGTGACTTTTAGGTCTGGGAATACTTTGAAGCAACAAACCTTTTTTTTTCCAGCTACCTTTTCAGAGAAATAGTTCATTCCACACTACCTGCTCTCTTCTGCTTTTCTCCTCCTTTATCCGTGATTGGCCACAGCCACTTTTTGATACTGTCTCTACAAAAGTGGTTGTAACACCAATTTCCAAGCATGCTGGGATTGTTAATTCGAACAACCCAACATCCGCCGGCTGCATGCATCAGGTTTTCTCTCATGAGCATAGTCCACTACACGTTCAAATACTTCCTTAGAAGAGCAAATAACAAATTTACCTCAGTGAGACACGTCCCTGCACGCAGCTTTGAAATCTTGCTTTTTAAAACCTGACATTTGAGGAGCCACGTGTTTGAGAGAGTTTTGTGGGAGATGCAAAACTAAATCAGTGGCAGCAGTGCTTGAGGCTATGCTTATGAAGAAATACCTGTGAAAGCCTTAGATACTGAAGGCTGAAATCCTTAGTATCTCGGAGCCTTAAACCAATGGAATTCTATTTCCCTCTATTCATGACGTTTTGATCATTATATTCTTGCGAACAGTTCAGAGCAAACCTCTAGAGTCATGGTCACAGCCTCTTGTGACTCATGGGCATGCTGAATGGTTAATCCAGTAGATCTCCAATTTTAACCCTCCTTTTTTTTTTTTTTTCTTCTTTTTTTCTTTTTTTTTCTTCCTTCCTTTTATCCTGTGTGTATGCCAAAATACTCTACGGCTACTTTCCTTTTAACCTAATATAAAGTTTTCCTCTGACCTATAGCCTATAACCTCTTTACCTCTGACCTAAGCCTCTTGCATGCCCAAATCCTCTTTTATAGGGAAAAAGAGAGAAATGTATGAGCATCCTGTCTTCTGCTTGGCCTCTCAAGTGATGGATTTAACCATTCGTGAGTACCTACCACCCTCCTCTCCATGCTGTCCTCACTCTTTCTGTTCTCATTACCTCAAGAAAGTCCAGATCCAAACCAACTCACTCTCCTTGCTTCAAGTCTTTTAGCATTGGCTTGTCTGTTGCTTCTGTCTGTGAAACCCAGTGTGAGAAGTCCAGTCACTTTTTATCAGCCTGAACCAGGTTAGACAATTAACCCATCTGTTTGTGATAAACTCAGATCGTCTGTAAGTTTTTTCAGTTCTTCTTTACGTCCGTGACCTGAATGCATTTTTACTTTGCTTCTGTGTAACCCCAATTTGTAAAGTGCTTGTCACTGGTACACAATCAAAAGGTAGCAGCTACATCGGGGAGAAGTGAGCTAGAGGTCAGATAAAGGACACTTGGAAAAAGCCATCCCTTTGCCTGCGTACAAGATCTTTACCCAGTCCTGTGTATAAGATCGCGTAAGGCTGTCCTTTCTCTGTACATCAGATCTTACGTCTCCTGTCTGTTAGCTCTCGAGCGGAAGGATGCGCTTTACTCGCTCTCCTCCTCGATTTTTTTACTTACTCCTTTGCACTGAGCTCTGGAGGGGACATCCCAGCCCCGCTGTCACTTGGAGGTCCCCCCTGTGTCCTCAGAGCTCACCCTCTCTGGTTTTCTATTTGTGTAGTGTTTTCTTTCACCTCCGTGAAAGGAGCTTCTTTTGGTAACCCCATGCTTTGGGGGGGGCGGGGGGCGAGACGGGGTGACTTTTCTTCTTTTCAAATGTCATATATCACGCATAACTGGGGGGCTGTGCGGTCCACTTGCTCATTAATCCTGCATATCTGTTCTTGTTTCTCTCTTTTCTCTCCTTGTTGCTTTCTCTCTTTCATATAGAGAATCAAAAGGACGCAGGTGAACAATTGTATATGCATTATAAATTGCTAGGACTGTTGAGTTTTATTTATTTTGTTTTCTTTTTTTTTCATAGCTCCTTAAGATATGTACTCCTTCAGGCTGAAAATGGAGATGCATTAATACTTAAGGAGTTAATTTGTGCTGTCTACATAATCTCCTTTTCCTCCTTCCTTAGAATAGAGTGTAGATTAGGAATACCTTATAGAAATGTAGTATCTTCTTAGGACACAGTTTTAGAGGAGAATCTAGCCTTTGTAAAGAGAAAGTTTCTTGTTTTCCAAAAGAACTGCAGCTCATTTTGGGTGAAAAAATGTTGGTGATTTGGCCATTAATTTAATACACCTAACAAGCACATTTATAACGAAACTGATGTTCATTTTTGTTTTTCATATCTTCTGTTTTATGCCCTGATGGGAGGACTGGGTTTTTAATTTTTTTATTTCTTTATTTTCTAATTTTTTTTGTTAATGTGTAACAAACGATCCAGTGGGACAGAAGTTGTGTTTGTCTCTCGTTTATGACCTGTGGTGACATGTAACAGGGCAAAGGCTCAGCTCAAGTGCCCGTCTCTTCAGAAGGGACGGTGGAGCTCCGCAGCCCCTGGCCTTGTTTCTGTTGTATCCCAGAGTCCTAGTTCGAAAGTCCTTGAAACCTGAACTGTTCATTTCTTTTTGTGAGTAGATTGTTCTGTTTTGTGGGGAAAAAAAAAAAAAAAAAAAAGGATTGGGTTGATTTCAGCTCTGTTTGCAAAGGGAAATTGCTTCTAAAAATCAGTACGGGAGGCTGGGCCAGGTTCTGCCCTGGCTTCCCCAGGCCTCCGCAGTGCAAATTTGGCCCACGATCTAGAGCTATTGCATGCCACTAAAATTAATTTTGAGTAGCAAGAAATATTTAGAAAATGGAGAATAATTTTTCCCTACAGCTCTGAGAGGTGCAAATAAACAAAGAGCAAATAGAACAATCCCAGCTATTACCAATAACGACAGCGGATTCACGCTGAGCACGATAAATGCGCTGATCACGGCGCGAGCCGGCAGTGGCTCGCCACGCGCCTGCAGCTTAGAAATTCAGAAGGACATTTCTATGGCCCAGCTCCTTTAAAAATAAAACAGCTTCTTCTCGATGCTTGGAGCGAGTGAAAGGACGTGGGGAGTTGTGACTCCGCTGCTTCATGCCCGTTGTCTTAAATGAAAAATTTTCAGGCAAGGTCAGCAGGACTCAGCTTGAAACCAGTTCCTCAGCTTAAGTGGAGTCAAAAGTGGCTGGGTTTTGGCCTGACTTTTTATTTATTTTGCCAGAAGCAAGAATAAAAATAAGATACTGAAAACAACTTCTTAAACACACAAATGTCACCCTTTGATGTCCTTTCTCCTGAAAAGTGTGTAGTCTCTTGCCTTGCTTTAAAAATACTGATTTGAAATAGAACATTAAACAGAACACTACACTAAAACAATTAAAGATGAATGACTTGCTTTAATTATTAATCAGACAAAACCACTAACACTCAGATTAATAAGTGCAACCTTTTAATAAGTGTTCGTCTGCTTATTTATATAAGTTGGGAAACCGTCATTCCTTTAGAAAAGAGTAACTTCTCCAGCCCTTAAGCACAGGATTTGTGAAAGGTGCTGCACTGTGTCGGAGGGATGCCCTGGACACAAGTGCCACCTCGCACTGCTGGTTTTGGGTACAGGCAGCTTTAGAGGTGGTGCCAGCCGAGGCGGTAGTTGTCAGTTTGACAATAGATTGTCTTTAGTGTAAGACTTTTTTTTTTTTTTTTTTTGAGTTTTCAGACCAAGTATTTCTCATGTTGTGGTTTGGTTTTGGTCTCTGTAAAGAGAGGCTTCCCATGGTACTGCGGAGTCAATGCACAGAGATGAGAAGTGAGGGAGACGTGGGGATGGAGGCAGCTCTCGCCTCGCTGCTCGGTGCCAGGGCGGCACAGCAATGGGGCATGGGCTGCAAGTGGGAAGTAGCTGGAGAGCAGATGGACCCACTGAAGTCCTATTGCTCTGTCACCAGGGGAAATCAGCTTCTCTTGGGCTATCCAAAAATGCCAGCTTTTTTCTCATCTCACAGCCTCCCCGGCCCCTGTCCAGGGAAGCAGGGCTCCAGCGGCGCAGCATCTCACCACGCTGCATCGCTGGCATGCACCATCCTCCCTGATCTGTCCCTCCTGGCCAGGCTGGCAGGGAAGCCTGGCTTCCCTCAGAAATGCACCCAGCAGTGGTGCCAGGGTGGATGCAAAGCCAAAATCTGTGCGCGGGGGTCAGTGCTGCTCATGGAGCAGTGAGGGGCAGCCACGGTGCCTGTGCAGAGGCAGATATCTCTCAGGTGCCAGCCTCAGGCTGGGGACCCGGGTGCCCCCACAGGAGAGGGACCGAGTACGGTGGCTTCGGCTGCGTCAGCTTCAGCTGGCCATGGAGCATCTTGCACATAGCGCCCACCCCAGCATGCGTGGAAAGCGTCCTCAGCCAAGTAAGCAGGTGCAGAAGAGGTCAGTTTGTGACTGGAGTGACACAACAGGTTGTTAAGAAGCAGTGGTATTTTTCAAGGCAGTCGTACTGGCCCTTGTCACAGCCCCCATGCTCACTTTACGTCACTCACCTTCCCTATTTCTGGATCTCAGCCTGGGAAGCTCTGTGCACATATCCGTAACTCTTAGCGAGTGCGCTGAAGTACCAAGGGCTTGAGCTGCCTGTTGATGAGCCTGGTCCGAGACAAGGAGAGGTCCTGTGTCATTTGTCAGCCCAACCGCTGCTAGGCAATCACTCCCAGCATTTGTGATAAACCACAAAGCTTAAAAAAAACCAAACAAAAAAAAATTACATTCCCCAAATAAATATGGATGCAAAATGTGTGAAAACATCAGTCTTTGTATGCAGGTGTGGAGACTGAAGTCATTAATAAATCATGCACTTTAACTTAGGCATGACTGCAACCTGTATTTGTGTGCTGCTGAACTGCTGCTTTATTTGTTCCATTCCTTGAAATGGCATTCGGTTGTGTTTAACGAAGAATCGTGATGCCGCTTTCGAGATTTCCTCTTGCCCTTTCAAAGGCAGTGTTTGAAGCAGTATCAAAGTTATTGCAAGAGCTTCAGAAATCATAAAGGTCTGCATTGTGCCTTTATCTTTTTACAAGTCTCTTGCCAACTGCAGAGCAACTTGCTGCCTGAGGCATGAGATATAATTCAGATATGTAAAAATTCCTCACGAGGCTCAGTAATCATCAGAAAGTCAGGAGATCAGTTCTCTTTTCAGTATGTGGAGTTTTGAGAGCTGAATTAGAGTCTACTTCTGAGTTGAAAAAAACCCCATCTCTATGAATTTTTCTTACTTTTAAGATAACACATCTTATTTTGAAAGAAAAAATGATGCATCACTGAAATCCCTTTCAGATACACGCAAATTTTTTTCACAAATATAATAAAAGGCTGCTTTGCCTCATCCTCAGGCTAAGTCCATTATTCTCTATAGTTATCTTGCAAACAGCAGCTCTTTTTTATCATTTTCAGGATTGGCTTGCAAATGAACGCACACATAACACTTACACACCAAAGCCTTTGGCAGGGGTCATGTATTTTTTAATTATTACAAGCACATCATTGAGTCGGTGGCTACGCTTTTAAAAAAATATGAGAAGTCAACAATACTCTTCTGCTATTGCAAGTGTAATTCTCACTGTTGATGATGTGTTAGTAGCCCATCTAGCAGAAATCGTGCTGCTGAGTGAGAAATACATAGTTTGACAATCTTCCAGTCCGTAAAGAGTCACACGCACTGAACTGTGGACAATGTACATACCCAAAGCAGCACAGATTTTTTTAACATACCTGTTATTGGAGGCTGAAGCTTATTACAAGCACAAGCCCAGAATTTGCCAAGTAACTCGAGTTTCTGCAAGTATTTTATTTGTAAGTATGACGCAGAAGCCTAAAAACCGTTGGCAGAAATTTGTCCAGGAAAGCACTTTGTCAGGTTAGTAAGGTGTTTAAACCTTATCCGTTTGACACACGTGAGCAACGAACACGAGAGCATTTCTGATGCTAAACTGGCTGTGGCGAGGGATTAGAGAGGAAAAGGACAGGAAAGAAAGAAAAGCCAAAGTGAAACAAAACACACACACGCGGCAGCCGATCGCTGGCAAGTGCCGTAGAACCCATCCAGCATTGCACATCTCCCTTGCTCCGAGCAGGAGCCGAGATGCCCTGTGAAAGGGACCTCACGGAGCATCTCCGAGGCTGGGACCCAGCGCCTCCCAGGGCATTGCAGTCATTTGTATTTAAATTTACGGATGAAATTAATCACTTTCCTTAGCCAGACCTTAATCTTTTAAATTTTCTTGCAAGAGAGAGGCAACAAAGAAAAGCGTGGGTCGGGGCTCACGAGGTGTTCAGTGCCCCGAGGAAGGGACGGAGCTCTTCCTCTCCTCTCCTGCCGCTCCAGGTGGTTTTGCAGCCATTGTGCAAGAGCCTTGGATTTGGGTCTGAAAAATGTAAATGAACAAAAGAGCTGAATATTTGTGCAGATTGGGCCGGATCAGAATTACAGCAAGAATTTGTTGCTTAACCTGCTGTAATCCCTGGTGGAAGCTTGTTTTCAAGAGCCGGTGGCGGTGGGGAGATGCCAGGAGCAGGGGTAAGACGCTGGGGGGGGATCTCTCACAGGGCTCCCAGAGAAGTGAAAGCCACCCCAGGGCACTGTGCTGACAACTGCACAGCGGGAGCCTCCTCCAAGCTGTTTTGTACGTGCTGCACTAGCAATTCGTGAAGTCCCGGTGCTGCTGCATCTCTTGCCTCTTCCTCCTCTTCCTTCTCTGCTAATGACTTTTCCCTAGGACAAAAAGCATTTGCACGAGTCAGACCCATTCAATGCTATGGGGTCTGGACATCTGTGAAGTCTGAAATCTGTTTTTCGCTGGGTAGCTGTTGGCGATGCAGGGTCTGGGCTCACATGGAGGGATGCAGCGCTGAGAGGTGCAGTGGGATGCAGTTTTGGGATGCGATTTTCCCCTGGCTTTGATGCTCTTAGGAGGAGCTCTCTCTCTTTGACTTTCCCAACTTTGGAGCCCAACGGAGTCCCCTGGGTGGCGAGGGGTTCCCATCACGTGGTTGCCAGATGCGGGTGGGAGATGTGCGGTCCCCTCTCCCCAAGGTCCCTTCCCACACAGGGACCTTGGCACAAACTGCTCTCCATAGTGATGGGCAGGAACGTATCCATCCTATATCTATATGTTGAGCTCACGAGCCATCAGTGAGTAGCCAAGTTGAATTCTTGCTTATGTTTTAAATCAGAGTGAAAGCCATTAGGCCAGTGCCCAAAAAGCAGTTATTTTTGTCACTTGAGGCTGAGAGGTTTGTTTTGGGGGACAAAGCCACCCGTGGTAAACATTGAACAAGGATCAGGATGACTCCAGAGCTGAACAAATAGATTTGCTTTTCCTGTTATCAGGGGAAAAAAAAAAACAAAACCAAAAAAAACCAGAAATGAGTAGCTTGAATCTAAGAGTCTGAATTAAATCATTACACAGCTTAAAAGACTAAAAATAAGAGGGTGTGTGTGTGTGCGCCCGTGCGCATTGTATGTGTGTTTATGTACCTACGTACATCTATCTCTGTGTATGGAGCGGGGAACCAACCTAACTCATGCTCTTTAACTAACGCTTTACTCGAATATTCTTTATTATACTTCGATAAGTGTTATAATTCTGTGAGAATTAAAAGCAATCAGAAACCTACTTTGCACAAGCCAACCAATTTTTTTTTCCCCCACTGGAAAATGCAAGCAAAATGGCAAGGACTTTTGGCAATAGAATGTCCAGATAAATATGCCAGCTTCCCTGCAAATGGCATTATTAAAAATAGTCACAATGCTGCTAAAAACTGTTAATAAATGGAATAGAAACTATTGTGTTAATAGATTCACAGTATATAATTTATTCTCTGAGTGTATGTAAAAGGAAAGGCTATTTTCTTTGAATTTTTCCTATGCTGATATTGTAAACTATATGACAGATGGGTCAAGTCCTGATTGCAGTATTCTAACATTTGGAATAGCAAGTAACATATTTGATAGAGCTGGCAAGTTTTTATATATGATTCAACCCAGAATATAAAAGCCACTAGAATTCCAAGTTGAAAATAATTAAATGAGCTGGAAACGATCAGGAACCACACATTTTTAAGTGACAGATTTTTTTACATGTTTAAATTGCACAAGAATATTTTATAGCTCCCTTTAACCAACAGTGACGTTTAATTCTAAAATGTGTAATTGATATTTGCAAAGCAATTAATTCCTGTGGCTCATTATTCTATTGCTAAATGTACCTAAGCACTGGGGCGCTGACTTAAAGTCATCCTTTTTAGTCCACCTGCTCTCAATGCCAGAGTTTTAACTGAATTACCCTATTTCAGTTTCCTCACCTGGCCGCATGCAGTGCAGTGCCGTACTTGTGTTGCATTTTTAACTTTCTGATTGCACAGTACCATAGGATGTTCGAATCTGCTGACTTCTAGAGTATGTGTTGTCAGATGGTGTCATTACCGTGTAATACTTGAAGTACCGATAAGCAAAAACCCAGCAGCTTATTCCATTTGTATTTGATCATTTCTGCTTATGTTCCTTTCGAAGTTCCCATCTTTTTGTCACTGTTTATGAAGTCATTTGTCTCTTTACTTTTGGCGTCTCTCTCCGTCATGCACAAGCAGCCCGTCCGTCCAAGCCTAAGCCACCGGCTGGACCACCATCATCTCCTCAAACGCAGACTAACATGATAAATCATATGCTCAAAGGCATGGCCAAACAGCCGCCAAGTACTGTAATAGTCTTTCTTCCTTTTATTCAGTGGTTTTCTAGTCTAGCAGTTGCTTGCGTAGCAGTAGAAAGCTAGTTCTCACGTGCAGCTTTATACCAAATACCTAGCGCGATGTGGTAGGTTTTAGCGATTTAGAGGTAGCATTTATTTCAAAATGTCCACATTTTTTTGTCTAGCAATGTCTGACATATGCAACATTTTCAAATATCAACGTCAGCACAAAATAACATTGTTGTTGCATAACATTTTGCATGAAAACTATAAATATGTATGAGCTTTACATGATGTTGGATGAAATGTTTGATAAGTATATCGTATACGTTTCATGTAACTGTCAGTGCTCCAGCTATCTTAGCAGAATATTCTGATGTATAGTAACTTAACCAGGGAAATATTTAAAATAAGAAGAAAAAAAATTAAGATTGACATCTGCTGGCTGCCAAAGTTGTATAAGCATCAATATTTTCTTTAAAGACAGCATCTCTGAGCAGTTGTTCTTATTAACACTTTTGTCTTTTAGTTGTATTTGAGAGCAGATCAGTGTTGCAAATGAGAATGGGCCTGATGCTGCTCCGATCAATGGGAAAGCTTCCGCTTGGCTTCGGAGGTGCCAACACAACCAGAGCTTACTAAGGGATGTGTCTTTGGACTCCTTTTGCACAAAAAGAAGGGGTTTCTCCTTCTTGTAGTCAGTGAGGTGCTGGATTGAACAGGAGAAAGAATGCGGAGTTAAGCAGCAGTTCTCCCGTTTCAGTATTTGCCCAGTAAATTACGTTAAGGGGAACCTGGATTTTTTTTGTTTCCAGTGATACAAGAAACAAAAGGAAAACTGGAGAAGAAACCCCCAAGGCCACTGTCTGTGGCATGAATCGGCAAAAAAGTAGAGGAAGTTTGCATGGTGCTTTACCGTGTTGCATCTCTCAGCCGAGCTGAGGACCTGTAATGCCAGACTTCAGCTGACCGGGTTGCTGAGCTCCTCTGAAAAACCAGCCCGTGTGACCATTCTGAAAAATATGGCTTTCCTTTTCATGGGAAATCTGTTACCGGTAAACAGGTATTCAGGGAAAACTAGGAGCAGGCAAGATTTTGAGGAGGAGCACTAAGTCCTCGGAGCTCACCGTGCCTTCAGCAAGGCAGGGATTTCTCCCCAGGTGACCCTGTAGAGCAGAGCGGTGCCGCCTGTGTGCAACCGCACGTTTCTGCCCTATCAGCAGAGCAGACCTACACCCTAGCAAAAATCCAGCACGTGCAGAAGGCTGGAGCGAGATGCCCAGCCAGCACCTCGCACGTCGGCACGACCCAAGCTGCTGGCTTAGCCGGGCTCCTTTGGAAGTCTCAGGGTGGTTGCTGGTAACGGCACTTCAATGCATGCACTGCTAGCACGTTGCTGCGTTGGGCACATACGGTCTGTTGTACACTGCTAACTGCAGCAGATCAATCTGGCTGTTTGGTTTTGGGTTTTTTGGTACTTCACCCATTTACGAAGTCTCCAGCTTTGATATCACGGAGAGGCCAAACTACGCGTCGGTGCAGAGGTATGAATTGGCTGGTGTAGCTACCAAAGTCCGATGCCATTCTTTGCCGTAGCTGCACCGGAGAGCTGGGATCGGCGCCCAGGGTGACATGCCGGTAGTTAACGTGGTGATGTGCTGCAGGGTGGGTGGATCTCCAGGCAGCAGGTCTCCTGCTCTGCATCTCCGTGGGGCGACTGTCGCAGGGAGCCTTTTCACACCTCAGGGAACCGAGCCACGGTCTCAGCTCATCGGAACCCCCTCGGTCGCACTCAGCCAGCTCTGTCTTTCAATGAAAATGCAATTAGTTTATTTTTCTCTATATTATTTCTAGTTAAATACTGTTACCACCTCAGATGTTTAATATATTATCAATAATATAAATTACCTAGAAGAATATAATGTAATTATTTTTAAGTCTTCAGAAAATGCTGCAAAATAGCTCAATATAGCTAAACACCAAGCTCCAGGATTTAAACTCTTTGATTTGTTTGCGGGGTTTTTGCTGTAAAGTTGCATCTCTTTTCCCCTATAAATCTTACCTATGAACGCCTATTGGGATTTACCACTTCCCACTCCCTCCAGCATGTGTAACTCCTTGACCCTTTTGGAGTTAAATCCTGGAGCAAGGCAGACCTGCAATTTTTGCTTTCAGTAGCAGGTGACATTTAAATTGCTCGAGCCTGACAATTTATTAAAAGTACAGACAGATTTGTTTGAATTGATCTTCTTAAAAGAATTTTAAAATAACATAGACATGATTTCTATAATAGCATCATCTACATTGAAGGATACATATTGTTCGTATATTAGTGGCCAGATGCTGTCTTTAGGGAATGCAATGTTCTTATTTGAGCTAATAAAGTGCCGCCATCTCACCATAAAGCAAAACAACCCTGTGACAGTATTGTGAAATTTGGAGCTGGAGCACTGTATTTTCATAGTATAATAACGAACGTGGCTTTCTGGTTTGCTCAGTACTAATTATATAAGCATTTAACATATGCATGAAAAGATCTTTAAAGCTGTAGAATATTACGGGATTTTTTTTTTTTTTTAAACTTCTAAAATAACTTACTGTACGTCTAGCTTTTCATCCTGCCTCCCTTTTAACTCGAGTTCTTGTACTACAGAAAATGTAGGCCGGTTAGTCACACCAGCTAAAAAGTTAGAAGACACAATACGCCTGGCAGAATTGGTAATTGAAGTCCTACAGCAAAACGAAGAACACCATGCGGAGGTGAGCAGCGGCGCCCTGCGAGGTCGTGTCCCCCAGGTCTTCAGCAGGCTCCGGTGGCTTGCTAGGAGCTGTGTATATTTGTGGTCATGTCTTCCCAACTGGTGCTGGGTTATCTTCTTTAAAAGCCGAAAGTGTTCTCGAATAACGGTGCTCAAGCGCGGTGAAAGCAAAGTGGAGTTCAGGGAGATTGCTTTTGCAGAGGGGAGGGAGGGCTAACGGAGGAATTTAATTAAGTTCTGCTCTCCTCTACGTCAGTCTGCAGCCTTTCCTACAGTGCCAGCAGGAGCCGAATCTGGCCAAATATGTTCACCACCAACTACATACAAGAGGAAGCCTGTCCCCTTTTCAGAAAGGTTGTCTTTCCAGATAATGTCATGTATTTGTGCCTCCAGCCCGCCTTAGCGGGGTCCCAGCAGCAGCTTACCGCTCCTGCTGTCCAGAACTATAGCAAGGAAAGCCACCACAAACCAAAACGATTCTTTTTTTTTTGTCCCTTTCTGAGCGTTCAGGTTGTTTCTAGGGGTTTCCCTGGGCCCCTGCGGTACACGATTAACTCACCTGGTTTCCTGTTGGCCTCTTCTGCCTTGGCTTTTTGGGAATACCTTAGTTATTAGTCACAGAGGTTAGGATGAGTTATTCTCCATTGCTCATTATTTGGGTTATCTAAGGCCTAATACAACTACTCTTAACTCTTCAAAGCACTTTAACAGATAGATTCATGTCTTAAAACCACTGAAACCATGTCATAGTCAAATATAGACCAGAAAATCATGAGGCTTGATCCTGGAAACACTTGACCCCTCAGGCAGCTGGCATTGCTGGCTGTAGTCCCGCTCTCAGCACATCGGGATATTTCTGCCCGAGCAAGTGACGTTGCGTACCCATGTAAGTATTTGCAGGGTTGAGCCCTGAGTTGTCTATAAATCTGATGCTCTTGGATACGTATTGAAAAGTTACTTGTTTTAAAATTCAGAGTGAAGAGTTATTGTTTAGGACTGTAGGTAATGTAACATTCATTATTTCCTCTTTTCCTTCCCATTGATATATATATATATATATATATACTCACTATATTTTGCATTAAGAGCATTTGATAAATAATTTCACAATCACCTAAAAATCATTCCAGTGTATATTAAATTTGCAGTATAACTTAACTTATTGATAATACACAACAATCCACAACACCCAACTAATGCCTGATTGCATATTTAAATTTCCTCCCTGTTTTTCTACTGTTCATTCAATCTTGGATGATCCTGGCAGGGGAAAGAGGTATGTGACTAAACCGAATGAAACGAGTCACTCCTGTCATATTTCGTGCATGCCCTCTCAGTGCCATGTTTCCTACTGGGATTTTACCCGGGTTGCCCTCGCTTCCGTAACTTTGACCGAGGAATGTAACAGCAACTTCGAGTCGGCTGCTTGCAGAGCTGGTAGCCTGACACAGGAGGGTAAATGTGGCATAGTAGTCCGGTCCATGCATGTAGCAATGGGTATATTTTACGAGCGCTGCAGTTACATCCCAACACAACCCTACCTGCCTGGACTCTCTCCTCAGCCTGTTGTTACCTCTGTCGTTTTGCATTCACCCGACCTCCAGTACACTGTGGTGGAGATGGACTTAAGTACTACACGAGTGCCTAGAATGGTAGTGGTCCTCCTCTGGTTTTGTCTGTATGTGCCTTGTACTGGATATACAGTATTTATATGTAGAGAGAGAATATACGGGGTGAGGAGTGAAATAAACTTTATTTTTACAAAAGCGAGGGGGTGCTCGAGCGCGCTTCGCCTGCGTGTGAGCTGTGATAACCTGTCCAAGGGTAACGAGTGTTTTATTCCGCTCATCACCAGCGCAGGCTGGATCTACAACCAGCCGGGAAGGAGCTGGTTTTAAACCACAGGTTATTTTGAAAATAGTTGACTTCTGAAGGAAGCCCCGGTTACAGGGCCGGTTGCGTTCAGCCAGCCACACTGCCGAGATCCTCACCAGGAGGAAGACTCAAAACTGTTCTCCAGCATCTTTTGTGTCACAAGGTTTTGATTAGAGACAGAAGGTTAATGCCAACACAGATAGGAGGCATCCCGGTCCCTTGTTCTGAACAGTGACCTGGAAGGGTGAAATTCATCTCTCTCCAGAAGCCCGGCACGCTGTCGGTACGTTACTGCGTCCCTGTCCTGAGGGTGGCTGTGGCATTTCAGCAGTGTACAGGCAGTTGGCCAGCTCTCTGCACACTTTGAATTGCACCCAGAGGAAGAGAGAGACGAGGCTGGGTGGTTTATCCCTGATTTTTATTACGGATTGTAGCCACATTATGCTCTCACTGCGCAATGAGAATTGCCAAGGTATTGCACTTTTTTTTTTTTTTTCAAATTACTCCAGGTGAGGGGGTTTTGACATGTTGTCCATTCACCTGGAGAAGGTTCAGCCCGCGAGGTGCGACATTTTGGTCTACTTTGGATGTTCAGCGGAAAATTAAATTTCACCACTTACTGAAGAAATGCCTTAATTTACTGAAAACCAACAGTTTTTGCAGTTAAAACATGCCCCTTTTTTTCCCCACATGGACATCCAGGCAGACTCCCTAATGAGAACCCAGAAAATAATACTCAGAGCATGGAAAATACTCAAAAACTAATTCAACAGAAGCATGGTGCCTAGTCAGTTGGGTTTGTCTTACCCGTAAGAGAGAAGCAAACTGGCGCAGGCAGAAAGGCAGCAGCAACTGTGAGCCTACGTCTGTAGCCCGTGAGAGCAAGAGGTCTCCGTCGCTGTCATCTCTCCCATCAGAGGTCTCCCAGCTCCCTTCCCCTTCCTCTGGATGACTGACGACAAATGCCAGAGACGATGCCGTTCACCTGTTTTTAAACATGTGTTTTCTCTCTCTATGTATACGTATGTGTATATGTATATATGTATTTTAACCCCTTGAGGTCATACATATATACATGTGTATCCATGTGTAAAATATACAATAATAGGTGTGTTTGGCTAGCAAGCACACTTTTTCCCCCCTTCACATTGTGTTTTAAGCAAAGCAGGTAAGTAGATGGTAAATAAATGAGATGTTACCATCTCGAAGGAGATTTTCAAAGTACGGTGTTACTGCTCCCACCGCAGGAAGGTCCCACTCACCGGGACTAGGGATGAGGAGGTTGAGCATCCTGACATAAGTTAGAGACTTACAGAGCTAAAATGTGACTTTTCCAGCAAAAGGGAAACTGTGATTGGTTTGGGCATATTTTTTTCCACAAATGATCACATGCTTTTCTTCATAATGTCTCTTAAAAATAGTACTTTTTTTTTTTTTTCCTTTTTCATGGAAGCAGGTTTTTATTGCAGGACTCTGAAGTGTTTATGTTGGGATTTGCTGCAGAAGATCTTCTTTGGCCTTCCCTCTTTTCCCTCCCCGCCAAATGCCGATTGCTGTTGGTCTTTCGTAGCGATTGCTCTTTGCCCGCAGACTTGTGGGCAGTATCTGATGGGGACACAGCGTGGCAGGCTCTTGGCAGGCAGAGGCACAGCCAGAGAGAAAACGTCGGTGCAAGGACAGCCCTGGCATCCTTGAAAACCACAGAGGAGCGCTGCTGCTTTTAAGAGGACCCTCTGCAGCCCCATTGCTCAGCATCCGATCATTTGTCACCTGCACTTTGGGGAGAAGCTTTGAGCAGGCATCGGGAGCAGACCCGAGTCTTGATGTTTTCAGTTCCTGTGTGGTTTTGCAATGGTGCCATGCTGCCCGAGGCGGCACACCAGGCGTCCGGCCACGCGCGCGGCTGGACACCAGCGCCGGAGGCAGGAGGAAGAGCTGAAGAGCATTTCCACGTGTGCTCAGCCCTTTGGACTCCCTTTCTTCGGTTTTGGCTTTTCCAGAGTAACTACTCTGCAAATGCCCAGGGCCACCACCACCGCTGCCCTGGAGCTTTTCAAGCTCAACAGCTTCCTCCATGCCCGTGGGGCTGGGGACAGTCTGCAGGTGAAGGAGCCCAGTGGAGCCACCCTGTCCCCGCACCGTGACCCCAGGGGCACTGTAACCTGCTGGTGTTGCTGCTCCAGGCACGGCATTCACCCAGCCTGCCCCTGGGCACACCGAAGCCGTGCCTTCACGGTACAGCCCACCTCATCCACATCTTCACCCCCGTGACAGGGCAGGCCCAATACTAAGATCAGTTTAGGTGTTATTGGGTTATTTTAGTTATTTTACATCTTGGATGTGCTCTGGGTGTATAACGCCCACGTCCAACCTATCCATGCCTTCACACCAGTTTTATATCAACTCACGGAATAATAGCAGGGCAATGTCAGTCTGCTTTATATTTTGGGGTAATGCAGGGGTGGAAATAGCCCTTTGGGACCCCCTGCCAATATCACTGGCAGCTGAGAAGTCAGGCCAAAAGAGGAAGAATGAAAGGGGTCCATGGCAGTAACCTGGTTTCGGGGCACTGCTCCCTCTCCGTGGCCGAGTTGTGCTCTGCCCTTCAGCGCAGTTCTTCATCAGTGAATCAAAACTGAGCCCTGAGAAAGTGAAAGTCCATTCTGCTTATTCATGCCTGCTAAAATCTGCAAAAAAGACCCCTCCCTAACTGGCAATTCCTCTTTGAACTGATTCATCTATTCCCAGTCTTTTCCGTTTCATCTCCAGTCTCGTGCCTGCGCTAGAGGTTTCTTTTTCTTGCAAAGTGCCGGAAAGCTGTTTCTTAGATCCTTTAAGTCCCCGAGTAATTTCCTATCACTTCAAAATGACAGCACATGGTCCTAACGACAGCACTTCTCATATTGCATGTTCCCAGCCAGAAGTGATTACTAAACACGCATGCATGCGTTTGCAGCATTCACATCTGAGCCATGTATGATGTGAATGTCACGTCAGAGAGCCCGTACAGTGAATCTTAAGGACCCATGTGCATGAGAATGAGTTACTTCACTGATATTTTTTGGTTTTCCAGTTTAGATATATTTTTTTCCTGCCTCTGTGAAAATATAGGCTTGCCGTAGATTTTTTTTTTTTTTTTTTTACCTTGGCATGTTGATAATAGAGCTTTGTAATTGGTTTCCTAATCAGTAGCATTATGAAGGCGGTAGTGTGTTTCGATGGATGTGTATAGCTAACCATGTAAAATGAACAGTGCTGTAATAACTTTTATTGGTGATGCTTGAAATAGCTCTAAAGGAGAGTGTGAGTGATTTAGGACAGATTCTAATGTCTTAGGCTTCTAGTTTTTCAAGACAAATAGAAGTAGTGAATCCAAATAAAATTTAAACTGTTGAAAAACACAGGAGCAAACCCACGAGCACAGTGAAGAAACTCCCAAATTTCTGTACTTCAGAATAAGACTTAGTCGATTTTTCTGGTAATTAGCATAATTAAAGATGAGTGAAGTCATTTATTGTAAATTGAACAGACACAACCTTCTCTGCCACGTTACAGCTGCGTGCCTTTATGGTGGAGCTCTGAATAGATCCTCTACAGGAAACCTTTGTATTAAAATAGCGGTGCCTAATTCCTGTGATTAGCACTGTCCGTGCAGGCTAGCGCTTTAAAGCACTGTTCTCTTTACAATAAAGGTAGTTTCCATGGGATGCACTTTTTTTTTTTTTTTGAGATATGTGACCTAACGTCTTTCCCTGTGCTTTATTAGAACTAATATACTTCTTTGTTATCTTTTTCTACCAACTCTGAAGGCCTTTGCTTGGTGGTCAGACTTAATGGTTGAGCACGCGGAGACCTTCCTGTCACTGTTTGCAGTGGATATGGATGCTGCGTTAGAGGTGCAACCCCCAGACACCTGGGACAGCTTTCCGCTCTTTCAGCTTCTAAACGATTCCCTCCGTAGTGACTGTATGTATTGTATTTTGATCATTTCTTTTTTCAGTGGGCAGCTCAGGTTACTGATAATACTTTCAGCCTCTCCGTACTCCGCAGAGAACTGAGATGGGTAGGGATTTACAGTACACACTCTCTTAGCATCAGCTTGATTTTGTTCCATTTCCACTAGAAAAAAAGCACACAGACACCCCTTAAATCAAATGCCTCAGTCGAAGGTGAGAAGTTGAACTTTTATTTTGCTTCATCTTCTCAAGTCTCTTGGTAACGGCTGCCTGATAAGCAGGGGATTAGGCACTCTATCTCACTGTCATTAAATGTGTGTATCGTTTTATATGTGCGTACCGCATTTATTTAACAGGGGGTAAAATAGTCCCTGCTTTAAAAGATTTTATTGAAGGGAGGAAAATGTTAAAGTAAATGGAAGCAGGAGTAGCTCAGAAGAATAGTGCTTTGGGAAATAAGGCTCTTCTCCAAAGCACGTTGGCCCATGCCTTCAGAACCCGTGAGGATCTGGCACTATCCCCAGTGGTCCTGCCGCTCCCTGGGGAGCTGGTGGCGGAATTGGCATTGCCTTCAGTTAGGTCCCAGACCAGGGCCCCAGTTAGCTTTCTACGACCACCTGAAAAAGCCAGGGACTCATCCTCAGAGAGCAATTTCCAGCATCGCGGTAGCGAGTAACCAAAGAAGAAATTATTCTCCTACCTGAAAAAGCCATAATGTTTGCCATGCTGTATTTCTTACATCCATTTTATTCACAGGAAGTAATAATGTAATTTTGGCATTAATGGAAAAGAAGATTCATTGTCTGTTTATTTGTTTGGAGTAAGAAGCCATTCCTGCTGTCTTTGTCGTGAACATTGGTGCCCGATGCCAGCTCCTGTTATGTTCTTGAAGTTTTTTCCTGTTCGCTGACAAATTCGTTGTGTAATGAAGTGCCACGCTGTGGTTTGTTACAGAGGTTTTAGTAACAGTAGTGTCTTACTATACTTTTATTTATCTATTCTAGATAATTTGTGCAATGGAAAATTCCACAAACACCTCCAAGACCTGTTTGCTCCACTTGTTGTTAGATATGTCGATCTGATGGAGTCCTCAATTGCACAGTCAATTCACAGGGGCTTTGAGCGGGAGTCATGGGAGCCAGTAAAGTAAGGAAACCTCCTTTGATACAATC
Organism: Gorsachius magnificus; assembly: GCA_034008185.1. Classification (NCBI taxonomy): domain Eukaryota; kingdom Metazoa; phylum Chordata; class Aves; order Pelecaniformes; family Ardeidae; genus Gorsachius; species Gorsachius magnificus. The sequence continues at coordinate 8,916,849 of CM067090.1, forward strand.
GGAATTTGGGTGCAAATGGATGGAGATTCATACAGAGATGAATTAGCAAACGTTAGACTGGACATGCAGAAAGTGCTTTAGATTTTCTAGTTTAATGCTGAAAATAGATGGCCTGATCTCTTCAGGGTTTTCAAGTTAATGAAGGAAATGGTATTTACTTTTTGAAATGCATTGCTGCCTCAGTTTGAACCGTGTGCCTTTGGACATGGAAGCATGAAAATGTGAAAACCTTCTTAGCTGGCATGGCTTTTTGGATCCCGTTCTAAAAGGCCTTTTCCAATGCTGCTTCTGAACTCAAATAGCTCCTTTTCAGAACAGAAAAACCTTGCTTCACTGTGTTCAACCCAGCCCAATAACCTGTGTGAGTCGCTGCTGTACTTACTCTTCCCAATACTGATTTTTTTCCACCCACCCCGTGGAGGGATAGTGCGACGTTGTGCTCCTTGCGCCAGCCCTGCGGCTGATGGCCGCACGTGTCCCCATGTCCCAGGGCAGCGCTGCCGGGTCCCAGCTCCCGTGCCTGTAGGATTAGGCCTGCACAAACCATAGCAAGAGACAGCCGAGATGGTTCAAGCAGAATCATTTATTAAACCTGGAGAACTAGGAATTTACCAGCAAGAAATGAATAGCCTGAGAGAAACCCAAATTGAACTCCAGAGCTGGTGAATGATAGAAATGTGGCATGTGCTTTGGATTACTGTTGTTATTTCACAGGTTTTGAAGCATTGCTGAACCCTGTCATGCTTGCTCTAAAAAGCCAAATCAGATCCTACAAAGGAAAAGAACTGACTTTTCCTCCTAATAAAGGTATTAGAAGAGAAAGATCGGCCCTTTGCAAGCAGCACGAGTCTGATGGTGGCTCAGATGGGGGATTCGGACCAGCTGAGCTCTAGAAAGACTATTTTCCCTGCTTTTTTTGTGATTCTCTAGGCAAAGTTAAGTGGCACTGCACTCTCAGAGGTTGCTGTATAAAAGAACGTGTGGTCTTTTAGGGCTTTTCACACCAAATATGTTCCGTTTACGAGGAAAAGAGATTTTGTTCAGCAGCCAGCCTCCCATATGCAACCTGGAGTCTGAGTACCCAGGTTTTTTCCTTTCTTTCTTGTGCATCCTCAGCATCCATAAGGATTCTGCCTGCCAAATCTCAGGCCTTTTCTTGACACCTGATCATCCCCTCTGTTTTGAGTGGGGTTAAGTGGCTGGCATTCAGGATTCTCTCTCACTTTCCATTTGCTGTCTTTGGTCTGCAGGCTAACAGGATTAAAAATCCTAAAAAATCTTGTTTCAAATAAGCAGATGTGACCCAGAAAACATACAAGAAATAGATCTTTCGAGTAGGAGAATGCCATTTTTACAGCCACTCCTTCAAGCAGAATTGCACTTTGAAGTTAGCATTAACTTTAGTTTCAGAGCTTTGCTTTAGTAATGAATATGTTTGTATTTCCTTCTCTTTTATGAAACGGAGGCAGTTAACTCTGTGTACCTGTCCACCGCAGTCAAGCAGTCAATAAGCAATTCATTCTGCTTTTTTCTTTTGTCAGAAGCTGACATCATTTTGGCTTTTAGTGACTTTTGTGGCTTAACTATAGATGTCTGTAAGTACTTGACTGTGGTACTTGCCTCTCAAAATGCTTTATCCCTGGGTATCCCATTATTTATTATTTTCAAGTTATTTTTGAGAGTTATAAATGATCTTTTCTTAGTTCTCTTGTAATGGTAATTCCCTTTTGGAGTTCCAGTTACGGAGTGCTTTGAGCGTTGCAGTTTCAAGTGAAAGCCCAGGATGGACTATCTGTCTTACAGACTCGGGTATTTAAAAGATTTCTTCCAGCAGGAAAGTGGGTGCTTTTCACAAGAAGCTTGTGTCCATCTGGTGAAAAGATGCACTCCGGGTTTGGGTTTTTTTTTCACTAGTTGGTATTTTTTTCTTGTGTCTCGCACACAAAAGTGCAAGTTGCAAATGCTGGCTTAACACGATGTGACCCAGCAAAGGAAGATGCCAGCAAATGCACAGAGGGTGGCACATACTGTGTAAGGGGAAAGAGGGATGTCGTTCCCAGGATCTTATGACAGTTTGGATGCACTGTTCAGAATTTAATGTTAAGGCATCTTCAGCTTTTACCTCCTGGGCAGACCGCCTGCTCCTCTTTGTCTGATTGACTGTGAACTTATGAAAAACTCAGGTCAGAGACTTATTTTGTTCGATTTGCCCTCATGCATCTACCTCCTTCTCCCCCCACATGTCCACACTGCAGCACAGTTGTATTCTTGGCCATGTATTCTCAAATAGTTTGGACCAGCCAATTCCCATCCAAGTCATGGCCTTCCACTGCCACCTCTCCAGCAGAGCTTTTTGGGAATTGGGAACACTGCAGTGTATTTTTCCGTGGCTTTCCTTTGCTTTAAAGAAAGACCTTCAGGTTGGCCAGAAAAAGTAGATCATCGTGGCTGTCCATTCCACCGACCTTACTGTTGCCTGCTTTGGATCTCTACAGTGAATTGTGAGAAGAAAATCTCATTATCTCCTGTTAACCAAGAAATTATTTCACAACGTAGAGTCTTTTAAAAGGGTTTCTCTATGCTCGTGCTTGCAATCAAGGCTGAAATATGTAGCCCTTCATAACCTGACCAGATGGCAGTTTGCAAGCATGTATTTCTTCTATTTTCATTGCTGAATACTCTGCACCTTATGCTGCAAGGAGTTAGGTATAGAAATCACAAACAGTGAGAGAGATACGGTTAAGTATTGAAAACATGGGGGGAAAAATCATCGATGTAATGTGCTCATGAGGGCTATGTAATCTGCCTCTGCAGAGCTGCTGAATTTGCAGGGGGTCCATGCCCTATAGCTAGAGCAGCTGGTGTGCTTGTATGAATCCACGCAGAGAAATGTGGAACACTTGTCCTTCGCACAGTCATCCAAATACGGAGGATACAGAGTAGGTCTGTTCTCTGGTGAGTCGAGAGGTCTTGGAAAAGTAGGGTTTGCAATGGGGGTTTTTTTCATGCTAGCTTCTCAGAGAACGCTGATTTCTCTTGCAGCCAGCAGACACGTACGTGTGTGTGTGTGTCTCTGTGTGTGTCTGTGTTGGAAGATCTTTCTGAGCAAATGCTAAAGCCCATGCAATGACAACCGGTTTCAATCGCTTGACTGGGACGTTACTCATTGACCCATGGCTGTCTCTACCGCACTCTAGTCCTGGCTTTAGCATCTATTAATTGCTCACTAACCCTTTGCAAACTATTTATAAATGTATCATTAATGTAAATGTAAGAACCTGAACAGTATGATTATACTAACCATTTTATAAGGTGGTACTACTACAAAACGCTAGTGAAAAATGTTTCCCCTTAAAAGAAGCACCGTTGTAGTGAAAATGAGTATTTTTGTTGCTATTCTGGGTGTCAGTCAGAGGAAGAGCACAGATTTGACTGCCTACTTCACTATCAAGCTCTTTGCTTCACATCAAGGCTTTTGTGAAAAGATTTGCTCTTGAGCATTTGCTCAGCCTAGGCAGTAAGATTGTGAGCATTTATAGTGATGGAAGAGACAGGCGTTTGCATCTTCCGTCACTAAATCACTTCAAGCATCCCATAGGAACGGAGCGTTTTAGGTATGGACAAGGGTCTCGTTTAGCTCTGTTCTGAAGCCAGGAGATGACTCAGTAAAACCACGGTGATTTTTCTGCCCTCCTTTCAGTACTAGGGCAGCTCTAGAGGAGCAGCCCCTGTGCAATTGGACTTGTTTTCTGTGATCGGTGCTGCAGTGCAGTGTGAGCGTTGGGATGTTGTCCAGGGGGATGTTGCCAGCCTGTTTGCAATGAGAATTTCCCAGCAGACAGTACAGGTGAAAGCGATTTACACATCTACCAGACACAAATGGGGGTGAATCAGAAGAAGCCAAGAAAACAAGCAGTACAGCTCCGGAGTGTGCGTCTTTTATCAAACGTATCAGGATCCAGTCCTGAAGCTGAGTCGTCTGAAATCAGACAGCCCTCATCTTGTTGATGCAAATGCCCACATTCCCTGCCTGATGGCTGAGGTTATTTTTAGCCATCTATATTAAATAGGCATGGCTGGCTTCTAGAAACAGTTTCTCATCTTGGACCTGTAGTTTTATGGTCTGAGCAACTGCAGGCTGGAACATTTGTTGGTAATATTAATCATTTTTTACAGGTCTCACTGCAACTGTTAGTCAGATAATTAGATTGGTTGAACCTGCAAAACTGTGCATGTCAATTCAGGAGAATATTTTTAAAATTAGTTACTGTATGTTAACATAGTACACTCCATTATTTTGCTGTTTTGTTTTGTTTTAAGCGTACTAACTTATTCTTGCAACATATCCTTGCATCAGCAAAATAATGTGTTGTATAAAAGAAATATGTTTCCGTGTGAATATAGTATACTGTTTACTCTAGAAGTCATATTTTATTAATACAGTGTTTTTATTAATATAACACTGTCACTTCTTGAATTTTAATATTAAAACCAAAGGTCCTCTGATTTATGTATTTACCATCTGGCTAAGTTATTTAAGTTGCTTTTCCTTATACATTTATATGTTGTCCACCTCTTGCTATTTCTTTATTTATTCCATATCAGTATCTAACCACATGCACTGCCATTTCTGAAGATTTAACACTCTCTCAATCACTATGGAGTCTGTGTCTCATTCAATAATCATATCATCTTAATAGCAGATACAGTATGAATGGAGACAATGGACAGCTTTGTTACGGTAGCAAATTCTATCTGCTTACTGCCTAACAAAGAGAACAAGCAGATAGTGGGAAGTCAAATCTACTAAGAATCATAGAAACAAAAAAAAACAAGAACATACGGGGGGGTTTTTTCACTAGAAGAAGACGTTGGATTGTGGTTTTCCTCCCCAGCAAGGAATTTTATTCACAAAGGGAGAATGAGGATACAATTTATTCCCTCAGAATTACCACCAGTGACAAGCTGAGCTCTTGCAGAGATGTGGTTCAAATCTTCTGTCACATTAGGAAACATTTATTCAGTATAGCCAGCTCAATTCCATTACTTTGATTCTTGATATATAAAACTTGCAGTAAGAAAGGGAGTTCAAAATATGACTCAAGGAAGTTGCAAAGATTTTTATATGACTTGAAAGGCATAGTATGTAATTTGGCAGTTTTCCAAGAGTCCAGATAATGCTGCCTGTGCCGTAACTATTTTAATTCAGGGGAATGGAAGAGACCCCCTAAGGTGGCATGTGCTGGTGCGGTCACCGAGAGCAGGGGAGTTTGAACGCTGAAGCTGTGCCCGTGCACATCGACAGGAAAGCTTCCAGTAGCTTCAGCAGTGCAGGGTGAAGCTGGAATCCCAAAGTCCTGATTCCATTGTCACTGAACCCAAATAATGATCCGGTGAAAATGGTGTCAAACATCTGGTTTTGTTCCTCAAAATGGGACTGTAGAACCACCTATGGATTGTGTCCCAGTGTGCCGTACAGCATTACTGGATTAAGTCAGATGTATCTCTGAAACTGGCTTCTTTTCCGTGAGCCAGGGAACAGGGGAGTTGGGTAATGGAGTTCTATCTTTTGCTGATTCCCAAGTCCCATGACATTTTTATTTTGCATGTAAAGGATAACTGTGATGAGATTGTCGTTAAAACAGAGTTAGACCAATTATAACATCTAGAGACCTAGGACAGTAGAATACGTCAGGGTGTTTTGCAAACTTTGGGCACGCGGTGCTGTTACACCGCACATTGTTTCAGGAGAGTGCGTCCCATTAAATCAATACGCTAGCCCACTTTTAAAAGATCTCTATTTGCATAACAGTTGCATGTCTGAAAATATTTATCAAAATCATGATGCCCAAGTACACATGCTTCATAAATTAACCTTTGAATGCCTTAATCACCCCATGGTCCATTTCCAGCCACGAAATATTCACGTACCAGCCCTGGGTTTATTAAGTGCTGTTCATTCCCAGCCCACGTATGTAGAGCTGGACAACCTGCGGGACCCATTTTCTCCACACCCAAGAATGCAAGGGCAGGTCAGGGCACAAGTCTTTGCTGAGGAAGAGCCTTGTGGTTCACCATTTCATTGCTCCAGATTGGCACATCTTTGCTGAGTACAAAATAAACAGAGATGTTTTGGAATGAAATCCCAACTCCACTGAATTTGGTGGCAAGAAAAACTCTTATGGACTTCTGCAGGGCTGGAATTCAACCTCTCTGTTTATTATTTTGAATCCCAGTTCCGTAGTAGATCTCTTAGTTCAGCTCTTTCATCCAGCCTGAGTGTGTAAGAACTGAGACTCCGCTTCCTTACGAGAGATTTTTCCAAGGAAACGCTGCTCTCTGCACTCTGAAATGGTATCAGGACTTGAAGGTGGAGTTATCTTCTGTGGGTGTTTGAGTACTCTGTTAATTTGCTACTTTGTGATTCTTCCTCTTTTCATCCTGGGTTTTTTTTCTTCAGTAACTTGCTTTTTATTGCAGACTGCAAACCCAGTACACTTAAGCTTCCATACTCATGCTTCCTTCTGAAATGTTTTGCTTTAGTTTTTTAACTGTCGTCGTGCTGTGAACTTTGCAGATTTGTTTATGAGTGTCACGTGCTTCTGCTACATCTGCATTGTCACTGTTATGGTATTTTTTCTTTCTGTCTGTTTCTTCCACAGGAGTTTAACAAGTAATCTGCCCAATGTGAATCTACCAAATGTGAATCTCCCTAAAGTACCAAATCTACCAGTTAACATCCCACTAGGCATCCCACAAATGCCTAGCTTTTCTGCACCGTCATGGATGGCTGCTATTTATGATTCTGAGTGTGTATTCAGTTCAATTAGATCTCATTTAAATTTAAAGTAATCTTGGCATGGATATGTATTGTTTGTTTCTGTGCATTATATAAAACTTTAAAGAGTGATACAGTTAATTAGACATTTTCTGAATGAGACACTCGTGAATTTCTGGCATGTGTGTTTTGAGGGATGTTTTTTTTTGTATAAATCTTGAAAATTTGTCTTACTCCCGCTGAGAGTTTGAGCAAGTATCTTGCTTCACAAAATAGCCATCAACAAAGGGACATGGTCTGAACATACAAACCACAGAGCTTATGATGTGACATTATGTGTCTCAGCAAAGAGTTTTGTCCAAAAGAGAAGATGGGCGAATTTCAATGCCAGTCAACCGATTTCTGTGGACCAGATGTAGATCTAAAAGTGAATTTTATTTAATGGAAACTCTGCATTTCCCAGAAAATAATTTTTGTCCTGATTTTGGTGAAACAAAAAGAGAAGGACCTGCACCAATTCTTATTTGTGTTGGGGGAGGCCCCAGAGAAAAATTGAAGCTCCATAGCCATCATTACAGCCTGAATAATGCCACGACCAACTAAAGAAAGATATTTTCAATGTGAGCTTTGGATTATGGCCTGGAAAATCGGGCACTGTGTCAAAGCAGTCAATCTGTGGGAGCCTTGTGCTCCCAGGTCCCCATCCGAGTGTCCCAGGGTGCAGGGGTGGAGCTCCGGGGGCACATACTGCAAATCCTGAGCACAGATTGGGCAACTTTCTGGTTTTATAGCAGATTTCCCTTAAAAGTCCCAGACACCAAGCAGTGTGGAGGGTGGCACGCAGTGAGCTCAACCCAAATCTTGGCATTTGAGGTAGCTCATCTCCCGAGATGTCCTAGAACTGAGATCTTGCCAGTTCTCCATCCAAATTCCTAGAGGGTTATTTAGGGTTGGCATGGGGTGATCTCAGCCAGCACCACACAGATGTGTTGCTTCTTCCCTACCTTCTCACTTAAAACATAAAACTTGAAGAAACCCCCCAAAACTACCCCCGTCACTGTTACTGAAACACCCTCAATTACATCTACACCTGGAGTCCACCAAAATCCCTCTGCCATTAGCCTTGTCCAGGCTTTATTGCAGAGCAGTGGTAACGAACCAGAAGTAAAACAAACACTGATGTTTGATTTTTTAATATATTTTTTAAACTTTTTAAATATTAGCACGGTCATTTATGTTTCAAAGCTATACAACTCATATTCATGCTAAGATAGCTATATTAAAGGCTAGCTTAGGCAGTTGTCTGTAAAGAGTACTTGAAAGTTTATAATCTTTCTCTGTGCATGCTTTGTGGTATTGCCCTTGAAAAGATAAGAATCATGTCATGACAGAAAATGAGATAATGCCTCTGAAAATGCTTGAGCATCAATGGTGCATTGCAAGCTGCCTGCGTGATTGTAGAGCAATTGCGGTGCTCACAAGCAAAATATTAGCAGTGCATCTTGGAAATTAATGTACTGTATGGTTTACTTGCACGGAGCCCTAGTCAAAAGTAAGAAAAAGACCAAGAATAATACTTTTAAAATTTTGCAACCAAACGGGTGTCATAATGTTGCTGTAGTAAATACCAATTACTGTATTTGTACATATTTGATTATTTAAAACATAAATTCATGCATTTCCAAAACTGGGTTTAGACTGTTAAATCTTATTCATACCCAAGCACAGGTTTGAACCAGGCGAAACTAAAAACTGGCAGTAGATGAACACTCGAGACCGTTGTACGAACTGGTCCCCTGGTTAAAGGGAATGCCTGATTCTTTATCTTTTCATCGCCCTGGTTTCCTCTTACTCACCCTCCCCCTCCATCAAGGACATGTTACCTGTTGCTTAGTGTCAGACTCGTTTCTCCTACAACTGAGACGATTCATTCTTTCTCTCGTTAACTCTGTTAGCACAGGACCCCGCAGGACCCCTCTAGCATGTTGGGACTATGGTTCTCACCTCGCAGTAGCCGTGTATGCATTAGCTCCGATCTCCTCTAGCATTAACTCAATGCAGCTGGCATCTGTCACAATAGAAACACCCTCCCTCATCTGTTTCTATAGATGATGTCAGCACGAGTGGTAATGCATGGTGTGTTAAATATCTTCTAAATTTCCGTGTTAGCATTAGTGGTATGCGAGGAGGGGGTTGAAACTCTTGAAGTTCCCTTGGTAATTGTTCTGAAAAAAGTGAGGGAGAAGGAGAGCGGGAGAGAAGAGGGATATGGATGCATAAATTTCTCTGCACAAACAGAGCGCAATCCAGTTCTGTATTTTTATTCTGTAAGTGGAGGTTTGAGATACAATTATACTGTGAAAAGAGCTGGTGTAGCTACACACTGCAGGACCAAAGACTTCCATCTGGGCAGGGGTGTGGGTATGAGAACATACGCTTGGGAGAGAAATTCAGAGTTTTGTGACAGACCAAAGATGTTGCAAAATAAATTTTAAAACAATGGAAAATTGTTGTCCTTTAGATGCCTTTGCAAGAGGCAGATCTGTGAAAAGGTGCAGCGGTCAATCCTGCCAAAACTCCTGGATATGAGATGTCTAGTGTCCTTAGCTCAATTGACTTACCCCGATTTTTTTTCAGCTGTTCAAGAGATAAAGCGTGTCCTCGCTCACCACTTGTTAGCACTGTCCCTTACCTGGAAACGGGGCCTCACTGCGGGGAACAAGGCAAACTCAAGAGATAATTTGGAGGGGAGAGAATTGCATGAAACCCTAAATCTTAATAACTGCATACAGTCTAGTATGGCAGTTATTACTGATCGAGGATTTTCTACCACAATTTCTGGCCTTAATTCTTAATAATCACATACATTAATGTGGTTATTAACTAAGGCTGATTTTTACCATACACACATTCTTCCTGTTAATATGTGTAACTCATAATGTTGTCTTACTCATCTGGTCTGGAAAGTTTTGTGGGTGATGACAGCAAGGTAGATTAGGCAACTGTATGGTAAAACTCAAAATCCTGATGGTGGAGATTGCCAGCGTTGTCCTGTGTATGAAACTACTGTCTGCTCTACACTTGTTGCAGGAATGGTCTCCACATCAGGTTACAAAGAGCCTGATGCCACTTATGACTTTTGTTCTCATTTTGCCCTGCCAGCAACGGATCAGGCACCTCGGAAGATCTGTTCTGGAAACTCGATGCCCTACAGACCTTCATTCGGGATTTGCACTGGCCTGAGGAAGAGTTTGGAAAGCACTTAGAGCAACGCTTGAAGCTTATGGCGAGCGACATGATTGAGTCCTGTGTGAAAAGGTACGTGCCCACAAGTGAACTAGTTACGTTTCTCATAGGACCTCACAGGATGCAATGTTTTCTTCTGTCTTATTATCAATGAAGCTTCACTTCAACCACCATTTATTAGTCACCCCAGCTCACCTCTGCCCAGCACAGACATGGGGGAAAGCCACCCTATTGCTGTGAATTGTGGGCTCTCCCAAGCAAGCGCTTCTCTGTTGAGACTCTGGAGGGTGTATATTCACAGTAAGGCAATAAATCATCCATTCTTTCAAGCTTTATGGGATGTTATTTATTGTCGGTGCCGCAAGTGAGGTCAAGCCTTTGTAAATGCAGTTTGGTGTCAGTGGGGTTGAGTGCTGAAGGCAAAGCCCTAAGTAAGATCCCAGCACCCACCTGAAAAACACAGATCCATAAAAACACAAGCAAAACAGCAATCCCAGAAAGGGGATGCTGTGTAGCTTGGCACACAGGCTTCACATCTGCTGTCAACTGACAAAAGGTGTTGTATCGTCAGCCACTTCGCAGGATACTCACCTGCAGATCTTCCAAAACAGAGAGGTTTCCTTAAAAAACTTTTAAACATATAGGCAGCTGTCATTTTGAAAACAAAATGTTAAGGTTAAATTTCTAACCTTTCCACGGTAATTTATATCTGTTTGGCCTCAGAGGTGATGAGGCAAGAGGAAGAAATGAACTCTGCATTCCATTGTGCAGAAATTAATGGATAAAGAGATGAACCAAAGGAAAAATGGGTGCCAAATACAGCTGGTAGATGCTAATATTAGCTGCAATGTGTGATGTGGCTGTTCTGTACCACAATTGCCTTGGCCACTCTGCAAGCGTGAGCATGGCATTTATTGTTTGCACATTCCTCACAGTCTGGATATGCAACGTCACCATCGGAGAAGGCACGTTTGGTCCCTGAAATGTAGGCAGGAGACTCGCCCACTGGAAGGCAGACAGCTCAAGGCTTGCTCTGGAATAAAACCCAGTACATTTTGAGTGCAATGAGATGGTCGTGATGTCTTTGGCATTGAGCAAGTCCCCCTTTATTGCAGCGGCTCGTCTTTAGTCCTTTGGCTGGCATGAATGCTGAGCTTCAGTTGTCCTCCAGTTGTCAGACCGTCCTTTAGGAGCAAAGCCAGTGCTGGAGCTCTGCTTTCTGCTCTGCCCCCTGCACCACCAGCAAAACACTTATTTTCTCTTTTTTTTTTTTTATACTGGAACCAAGGCACCTTTGCTACACCTGCAGTGCAGTTATAGCTGCGCTGTTCTATAGAAATCAGACCGGGTTAACTCAGCTGAGATAACTGGGCAAAATAAGCAAGTTTGCAGGTATATCTGAAGAAGGGCTTGTGTGCCTTAAAGCCGGGATTTTTCTCCCAACTGCTTCAACCTTTCTACAAATATGTTGCCCCTCTGTAAAAACCTGGCCCGGATTGTAATGGTATGACTATATATAATGGTTCTGAGCATAAGTAAGTAGGAACATGCTCATCTCTGCAAGGAGATGGAAAATCCCAGTCACTTTGGGTCCTTTCAGTAATTATCAAGATTCTAGTCCCCGAGTCCAGGCTAAATCTGGCACTGGTAATTAAATCAGTTCAAATGCCACTGCTGATGTAAACCAATATGCTGCCTTCCCTATTTATATCACCTGCAAACAGGGCCTGGCTAAGGTTTCTTTAGCAATTTCAGTTTGACACAACATTTTTCTTCGCGTCTGTCTCTGAACTGTTGAATACCATGGAGGAGCCACCCCGCCTTCCGCGCTCGGTTGTATTTCGGTGCTGTCAGGAAAGCAGCCCTTGCAAGGCAGACCTGTTTCGCTAATAAATCCAGGCAGGAGGACCTATGTACCAGCTCAGATCTCATCCCAAGAACGGGACTTTCACATTTGTAAATGAGTTTTCATTTGCATAACCCTTGGGGGATCTTTCAAGATCAGAGTTATTCCTGAGCTGCAGCTGATATTATTTGTTATTTCTGAATTGAAGCTCCTATGTTAATTTGTTGGCAGATTCTGTCTGATGTGATAATTGTTCTGTGTTAGGTTAGATTAGTGAAGTACCTCAGGAATCTGCAGAGGGGCTCCAAAGAAAGGCAAGGCAATGCCCACCGTACTGCAGAGCATTCCCCATGGTAGAGTCACGGATGCCTTGGTATTATAAAATACGACCAGGGATCAAATCCTGCAGTCTTTGGCATGAGAAAACTCTTGGTGTAACTGGTTTGTAGCTGCCAGGGATGTCAAATTTGAGCTGAGTGAAACCTCAGGAGAGCAGTGAGGTGCGGGCTGATGCCATGCGCCCATGCTCCCGTGCACATTTTGCAGAGGTGTTCTGGTGAGTATGTATGCCTCAGGGAAACTACTTCTATGAACTTATGAGACTATTGGGAACTTTCAGCAAGCAAACAAAATCACGCAGACCTAAAACCGCGATGATCTGGCAATGTCCTTTCAGTCAAGCGATGAGCGAGCTTCTGTTATTTGTAGTTGATATCATGGAGCAACAGGAGCTTCCTCTAATGCGTCAGGCTTGCTATTTGTCTGTGGTTATAAATCAGCTATTGCAACCAAATTATAGGTGTACATTGACACTGCTGTTTGTAACATCGTCACACTGTTTATCAAGCACGAGAAAGTCATAGTTTCCCTGAAACCATTGCACACTTTATAAATAGTGTGTATTCTGGAAAGCGGGTTTCTTTTTAAACTGGAAAATCATTTTTAGTAAAAGCCCATTTGTAACAATTGCACTGCGGCACTCCCAGCAGCATTTGGCTTTCTGCTTTGCTGAACTCTTCTCAATATTGTTTCACATTATTATCAGCTTCAGTATCTTAAAAAGCAACTGAAACGTCTTTTTCTCTTCTCCTTAACAGAACCAGGATTGCATTTGAAGTAAAGCTGCAGAAAACCAGCCGATCGACAGATTTCCGAGTCCCTCAATCAATATGCACCATGTTTAATGTCATGGTGGATGCCAAAGCTCAGTCAACAAAGCTTTGCAGTATGGAAATGGGCCAAGAGGTAAAAATGCAGGTTCTTCCTTTCACAGCTTTTAAAGGCAAACTCATGAAATCTCTCATCTCCTGTTGTGCTAGTTTCAGAGGCGTTGTATCAGTTGTGGGTTTAGCCTGCCGTATAGAGTGTGCAGACGAATACGCAGGGGGTTGCTCTCAAATAAATCTAATGAATATAAACATTCAGAATCCCTGTCACTTAGGACTGACTTTTTGGAAGTGTGCATAAGGTGTCTCTTAAGCTCGCTTGATGCATGATGACCATAGATATTGAGTCATTAACTGCACCTTGGAGCCAGGTGTCGGCAACATGCTTTCTGTGTATGACTATTTTCTGTAGACAAACAGAAGGAAAATAAAGTGCCAAGTTTTTGCTGCGATGCTTGTAAGGAAAAAAAAGAAAAAACACAAAACCAAAACAACTAAATAGATAACTTCCAAAAGTAGATTGAAATTCCAGCTGCTGTGCCTTCCTTGAGTACTGGCTATAATCAGTAAGCTTGATGATCCTGGATTTCCAGGTTCTTAATGACTCAACTTGCCAAACAACAAACCTGTTTTAATTAATAGCTGATGTATTTTTTTTCTTCTGAAGCTGTAGCTGCAGGTTGAAGTTTCTGTGAGTTGATCTGTGAATTAGAAAGACATGGTAAATTGGACTAGATTAAATGCATCATAATGGTCGTTTTGCTACAGTGGCTTCAAGCCAAATTAAATATTCCTATACCAGTCTAGAATCAATTCACAGTGTAGTGTTCGGCTATCCTATCCTCCTGCCTGTCAGCATTTCCTACATAAGCCCTTTCACTGCAGCTTTCCATGGTCAGTTTTTGCAGTAAATCATTGCAAGTTGTTTTGGTTTATTTTTTAGTTGTTTAGTTGTTTCCCTGTTCCTCTGAGAGGATTTGCTCCAAAGGCCGCTGAACGCAGCAGGGATCCTTACCCTGGTGTCAGTGGTGTTTGGATCAGACCCAGCTGTTCTTTTTATTTTTCTTATACATGTTTCAGTTATGCCATTTTATTCGTGACAGTCACCTTGCAAGAGAGGTTTCAAACTGCTCATCATCGAATCATGGAATCGTTTAGGTTGGAAAAGACCCTTAAGATCATCATCAGGTTCTTCGTCCTCTAGGTCAGCTGAGGCAGATCTTGAGTGGGCTTTTGTTGTCCGAGCCTGGACATGAACTTCTCTACCATTTTCTGTTCTGCATTCATAGCCATTTATCTCCCCAAATCCCTCAGCCCGCGGCTGCTGCAACATCTGCCCTGGCAGTGCCCCGTCAGCCAGGAAAGGCCGTGGTTGCTCCCCACTGCAAACCAGGACCAAACCCTTGTGCATTATACTAGCACGCTCCCTGGGGACAGGGACATTTTTGGACATGAAGCAAACTCCCGATACCATAACTGAGCAAGCTCACTGCATTCATAACACTGTCACGTTAAGCATTCAGGTGGCACAAGAGCGGTAACATCAGCTGCATCTGGGTATAGCGCGACCAGGCACTCACTGCACCTTTCCATGCTGACTTATGATGCTCTGTGCTTGCCAGAGTTGCCTCCAAATTTTGAGCGTCCGTCCCATTACACCTTCAGCCTGAGTCAAATTGCAAGTGAGAGGGGAGCGGGCGGCAGCACGGTTGCTCCTCCGCTGCTCTCAGCTGCAGCGGGGATTAGCTCTGCAAATCTGCCTGTGCCGCTTTAAGAAGGTGTTTGGTACGGCAGCACGGAGGCAGCCGAACTCCTGTGGCAAGCAGCAGTTGCTGGGGCATGAGGTTTTTAACAGATAGCTGAACTAATAGACCTGTAAAGCAGATGTAAATTATCAGTGCATAAGTTACTGTTTAGGGCTGCAGAATTTTATATGCCCTCCTTTTTGCTTTTCTTCCTTTTAATGAGCGTTCCTACCTCCCCCTCCATTCGCTCGTGCCGCTCCGTATTTCAGCTACCTCCATCTCCTCTTCTTGAAGCGGCCTAAACCCGTGTGCTGAGATGGTCATGCTGGGGGGGTAAAGACACAGATCTGTCATTGCAGCCCGTGGGGGGAGGACAAAATGCCACCCCACCTCTTCCAGTCCCCGGTGGAAATGATGAGCCAGTCAGATAGACAGCAGCGGGATGAGAAACTGGGTTTCGAGCCTGTGTCTTCCTTTGTAATTTGGGGAGCTGGGTGTGTGCATCGTTGAGTCCCTCTCCCCCCCCCCGACCCCGGTGCATGGGTGCCTGCAGCCCCGCTGGGGAGGGATGGACAGGGAGGGAGGGACAGACACTCCTCGCTGATGGGACCCTCCCTCAGCGCCACAGTCACCATGTGGCTCCTAAAATACGTGGTCCCGTTGCAGACAGCTCAAAAGCAGCAAGAAGGGCTCAAATTGCCCACCGTGGTGCTCAGGCAGGGGCGTTTGCTCAGACCTAGCTGGAGAAGACAGTTCAATTAGAAAGGACTGATTTTGCTGATGGCCCAAGCTGTACGTGAGCAGAGGCTCTCTCGACACGTTTTTTGACCTCGCTCCTGGGGTTTCCCTCCCACCCCAATGGCCTTCCCTTGAAGACTACCTTCGGTTACACTCACTTCCACAGATACTTGAATGCATTTTGCGAGCATTACCCTGTGAAACAAACACCCATCATTTCATTTCCATTTCCTTGTCTCTAAAGGCAGCTGTTAAAACATTTGGTAAACATACTTTACCATCTTAAATATTTATTTTTCCTCTGAATTTTTAATACATCTAAGGGGATAAATGTATGTATTAAATGTTTCTCAGTTGGTCTAGTATGTTTCTATTTAATATCTAAGGTCAGATGGTCCTTAGAGAAATACAACGTACACACAATCTGTTACATGACAAGGCAAGATACTCATCACATAAAGTCAAGTTGAATCATTGTAGTGCACTGATTATGGATTGTAATAATTGAGCTAATAGAAAGCTGCGACGAACTCGATCGAAAGCGGGGGCTACACTGGGTAAAGCAAACCAGTTTTGCAATCTTTAACCTTGGGCGTTTTCATAAGAAATGTAGAAGGAGCTGTTGGAAACTCCGCTCTCTGAGCCAGGCGTCTGTGAAGGCAGCACCAGGCAGTCATTTTCCAAACCGCCGCCTTCTCCAACCCCGTCCTGGCCGGGGCTCATCTTCCCAAGGTGGAGCTGGGGCTGCAGCCTGGGCTGCGCTGGGTGCACACCACTGCAGCTGCCCGGGGCAGGACCCACAGCCTCGTGGGCCCTATTCTGCACAGTCGCTGGCCCTGGCACCAGGTCTGAGTCTGCCTCAGTGACTGCCGCCGCAATGGCAACGAGCGGTCAGAGCCCTACCAACACCGCCAGCACAGGGTCTGTTCCTGCTCTCAGAGCTGCAGTTTTATTCCATCAGGGCTCTTATTTGCTTTTTAAACAAGCTTTTAATTGAAAATGCATTGGTCAATGCATTTCACGGTGTATTGTTTTGCACGTAGCTAGCCATTTTTGAGTTGAAACTCATGATTTACCCAGTGAAAGCAGTTAGATAAATCCTTGGTTGCAAGGTCTTCCATGCAGGCAGAAAATGCAGGAGCAGAAGGAAAACGTCATGGGGAAAACACCCCCAATACATGCCCAGTCCCTTCTTTATCTCCCTTAGGAGGTCCCGGCCATGTACGCCAAGGACGTCAGCAGCTCCTACCCGCACCCAGCTGTTACAGGTCCCCGTCACCCCGCAGCTACATCTCCAGCTGTGCTGAGAACAGCCAGGCCAATTGTTGGAGCTGATAAGGGCTGACTCTGCGCTAAACAGATTAATCATAACTACGATCCCTATAAGGGACTCCTATATGTCTTGGCCTGCAAAGCAGGGCATGGAAATGGGAACTGCAAATGCAAACATTGCATTGTTCACGTATGTTTTTCCTCTGAGCGGGCCGGGCAGACCGCAGCCTGTGGCGTGGCGGTGCCAGCCTGTCCTCCCGCGTGGGTGAGGCTCTGCGTGGCCCCGGCCAGGTCTTCGGCCGCAGTGTGCTGCACCGTGCACCCCTGCCGGGGCCCTTCGGGTGCATCCTGGTGAAGGCTGGCAGCTGCCCCAATGCTGAACCTTGCCTGTCAACAGCCGGTCGCCTTCCTCTTCGGAGCAAAATAAAACCCTAGGAGACTGTCAGCAGTTAGGTACAATCCCCTCCCTTCCCCCTGTTTTACTGCCTGCAAATACTGCAGGTAGCAATCTCTGGTATTTCAGCGAAAGGAAGTTTGGATCACGTTTCATTTTCCATTGCTTATTGTTTCTGTGCATGATGATGCTGTTCTCATATGTCCCCATTTTTTAAAGATTTTGGTTTATTTATTGTTTATCTTCATATGTTCTTTTTCCTGTCTTTTGCACTTTCCTCTTTATTTCTGTCCCCAATCATCTGAAAAGTTTGCTAAAGAGTGGGTAAGTGTGTCCTACTTCTATTTTCTTTTTTCCAGAGTCCTGTATTAATATGTTGCTGCCGTAGAAAAAAATCCCCAAACTGTAGAGCAGTTCAGAGACTACTGATCAGACACTGAGACCAACATCTAGCATTTGTAAAGCCCTCGCAGTCTTCCTTCCCAAAGTCTGATTAGTATTTAAAGCAGATTTGTCTCTTTCAATGTGATTTGATGTTAACATTTTAAAACAATATTAATGCCAAGTGGTAATGAATATAGTGACTAGCACCAGTGCTTGAAATGTTTGACTGAAAAATCAAATGTTTTGTGTTGGAAAGCAGTCATAATCAGTATTTTCTCAGTCCATTGAAAATAAGAATATACTGTATGTTTTCACTAATTAAATCTTGTATTGGAAACAGGTCTTTTCTAAATTAGTAGAAGACTGTATTTTAGTACCTATTCTAGCCATATTGCAGCTGATTGCATCAGAGCTCCCAAGCTAAGCAAGGTTTGGCATGTGCAGAAATTGGGTTGAAGACTCAAACGCTGATGCTGCAGGCACCGGCGTTGGTCAGCCCGTTCTGGGCTCGTGCCGTGGGATCTGCTAACACCCCGGGCGCGGGGCTGCGCTGCCTGCTGGCTTTTGCACGAGACAAAAAGCCTCGTCTTGGTTTGTTGGGAGTTTTTAAATCTATATATCGTCACTGAGCAAAGCTTTTAAAGGGGTGCTTAATCTGAACCCGGCGTGTAACATGCGTTCACGTGCGTTGCTGCAGTAGCTGGGAAGTGCAAGAGCTTCACCTGCGGTGGTTCAGCCCGCTGCAGACTCCCCTGGTGCAGCAGATCCTCGGCTGCCGGGTTTGCGGTGCCCCGGGCAAGGGCTGCCCGTTTTCCCCCCAGGAATCTCATTGCCAGGTGTGATCCATCTGAAAAAGGAACAGGATAACCCCCGCAGAAATGATGCAAAAGGACTTCAGGGTCCCTAGGAGCACTGGGTGCTGGTGCTCTCGCGCACGGCAAAGCCTCCCCTCCAACCTGTGCATGTGGCTCCCGTAGCTGCAGGCACGCACACAGA
This sequence comes from Gorsachius magnificus, assembly GCA_034008185.1. NCBI lineage: Eukaryota > Metazoa > Chordata > Aves > Pelecaniformes > Ardeidae > Gorsachius > Gorsachius magnificus. Next base: position 8,935,414 of record CM067090.1, read on the forward strand.
AGAGGGCAGGGTTTGCCCATGCTTTGCAAACTAACATAGGATTCTCCTGCATTCACCATCTCCCCTGTAAGCGTAGGTGGTCACTGCCCACTGTAGTGCAGCACAGGGTAATAAGCTGCGGAATTCTTTGGTTTAATACTACTGCATATTGCGGTTTACTGAGGGAAGAGGCTGACAACCATACAGCTCTTGCCTGTGATCAATGCTAATATTTTCCTCCCCCTCTCCTTTTATTTTTCTTCAGCACCAGTACCATTCAAAAATAGATGAACTAATTGAGGAAACCGTCAAAGAAATGATAACACTCCTAGTGGCAAAGGTAACCTTCGGCTTCAGGTGAAGTGATTCACTGTTAACATTGCATTTTTAATATGTGCGTTTCCATTAAAATGTGACACATTAAGATGTTGAATTGGCTTCTTGTTTCTCACAGGCAAGATCATACATCTCCCAGTCCTTTCATGGTGACTCTTTGATGATTAGGAACTGCGTGAGATGTAATACGCTGCTAGCAGGATTGCCATACTGGGCCAGAAGTGGTTTTAAGGAACGGGTGTTATGTTGATGGGGTAACACCCCATGGTCAGCATCACCCCACGGCACTGAGGGGTAGCTGCGGTCGGGGGGGGCACTGCTAAACGCTGCTGCGTAGACGTTGGGGTGGCATGCAGAGGTGGCCACCGCTCCCACGCATAAGGTTGTGCGGACGACATAACTTGTCTTGTGCAAGATCGCCATATGCTCTCCTCAGAAATTAATTTAGAGGTGACAGTAGTGGGAAATACATTCAAAAATGTCAGGTTTAATTGTTTGAAAATTGTTTTTCATCCGAGTCGGCTCCTCTAGCTCAGCTGCCAGCATTTCCCTTGGGTGGTTATGTAGGTCTGGTGTGCTGCGCTAGCACAGAGGGGAATTGGTACGTAGGGAGAAAGATGGTGGGGTGTGTTTTCCTCTAGTTTCAAACTTTCTGAGAACAAGTCATCCCTATTATACAGTGGAGACCTTTAAACATAATCCGCCAACATATGCCAGTTTGATTCTTCTGCAAGACTACCCAGCTAGCTGCGTGCTTGACACCGCGTACTGGGAGCAAGAGCCAGCAGCTTCCCCGTCCGGAGAGGCCGTGCTGGCTTCCCCGTGCGCTGCACCCACCTCCTCTCCCCAGCGTCACCCGTGGCACCGAGGGCTGATTCCCACCCACCAAGACATAGCACCTGAAAGGCAATGCTCCTTTCTCCCCGCTCCCCGGCCCGTTCCCTTGGGGACAGGTTGTCCATTCCTTTGGCAATGCTGAGAGCTCCACTGACTTCTTTGAAGCTGATGCTGATTTTTACACCCTTGTTCAGTTATTAAAAATAATTGCAGTATTTTTTGTCTTCATAGTTTGTCACCATTTTGGAAGGAGTCTTGGCCAAACTGTCTAGATACGATGAAGGAACTTTGTTTTCTTCTTTCCTGTCATTTACTGTAAGTACAGATAATATTTTCCTTTCCTTTTTTTTTTCCCCCCCGAGTTGTAATTTCCTGCTCTCCCAGGACAAGATCAGCTCCATAAATAATTCTGCCCTTCTGTGATGTTTGAACACTGTATCCCCCACGTGAATACACAACCTGCATGCAGATACACAGGACATAAGCACCCAAGATGCACAGGCCATCTTACTGTAGCACAGCGTAAGGCTGTCTCTAGTCATCATTCAGGCTGGTGGAGTTTATTCAGGTGAGGTTGCGTATGAAGATGAAAAAAAAAACCATTGCACTGTACATGCAATTTCCCTGACTAAAGAAGTTGCTTCGTTGCCCCTTGCGTGACAGGTCTGTTCTTCCTTTCATTCTTCTGGCTGTAACAGTGACCATCTTAAGAAGTAAAAATAAGGGAGATCTAAGGATCTAAGCCTTCATGTTTCTAAAAGAGAACAAGGTGGAGGAAATGCCATGAGGTTACGCAGCACATGCCTCTCATGACACTTTTCTCCCTAACATTGCAGAACCAATCCACAGCTCATCCCGTTACATATTTCTTAGAAAAGTACAGGACAAGAACAATATCCATGCAAAATTGGCCGCAGCATCCACGAGGGTTTAGCAGTCTGAGCTGTATCCAGAAAACTGTTGTGACAGCTTCTTAGGACAAACACATAGCAGCCGATTTCCAAAGGTCTTCTGAAAATGCATGCCAGAAAGTTTACGAGAGCGTCTGTTTGCAAGCGTGGCTTCTCTTAGCTCAGCTCACAGACAGGTGTGCACCCAAATGCATGTGTCTGGGCTTGCTTGGGGGAAGGTGCATCAACATTTTCACCCACCGGCCCCGCTGCCTGCATGCGCAGCCTGTCCCGCGCTCGCTTGTTCACGGGGACTGGGCAGGAGGCAGAAGGCACCGCTCTGCAAACTGGGAAAGCTTTCCAAAATCTCTCTTAGGAGTTGTCTTAGCTACTCCTAATTGTCTGTTGTTTGCTGCTCTTGGGCCCTTTTTTGCTGAGTTTGAGGCAGTTTTGTAGGGTGCGTTTGGAAATGGGGATGGTAAGAATGGGTGTAGGAAAGCTCACCAGCTGAGGCAAGAAACTGCTCGCAGGCAGCTGTGTGCACACACGGTCTGGCAGCTTACCCAAACTGCCGGGGGGTTCAGACGGAGCATCCCAACTTCTCAGGTGTGCTGGAGGCACTTTGTTCTGAGGAGGAGGAGGATGAGGGGAAGGGGAAGGGAGGGCGTCCCACTCACTGCCCCGCGGTGCAGCTCTTCTCCCAGGATAACCCCTGCATGGTTACAGCCCAGGGCTGTGCTCACTCTGCTTCGGGGGATGCAGGGGATGGCTTGGGGTGGATACCTTCCCTCATTCCAGTGCTGCTGAGGGTTAGAAGATGCTCGCGTGCCAGCAGCAGAGGATGTGGAGGCGGCAGCTTTTCAGGCATCGGAAGCACCAGCATCAGCCCGAGTAGACAGTGTAATGTGCAGCCCTTCCTTCTCCATGAATCCAAGCTGTTCCTCGGTTGATGCTGCGCCGCTCCCACCACATCCTACTGTTTACGCTGCCGAGCGGTGCTCCCTTCGATTGCTGAGCGACCCCCCCGGCCGCGCTCGGGCTCTGGGCGCCCGTGAGGAGGCAGCACATAGGTGCATGGGGGTCGAGCATCCTCACTCTGCTGCTCCTCGGGCACTTGCTGACAATTCACTGCCCCAGCAGCAGCAAAACCGTCCCACTCCGATGGCCCCGCAGCCTTTGAGCCCAGCTCCACAGCTTCAGTTTCCTGCGTTTCCAGCCGGGAAGGGGTGTGCATCCAAATAGTCACTGTGCGTGGTGTGTGCATGTCCCCAGGAAGGTGCTGAGCCCTCGCCCACAGCAAGGAGGCTGGGCACACTGCAGAGGAGCAGGATTGCTCCTTTCTGGGCAAGGGACATTTCTCGCTTTGGCCCGCTTGTTTACTGGGAGCCACTGGGCAGCACCAGTCACAAGAGGAGGCTGAGGAACAGCCCCGACCCCTTTGGCACCGGGCTTAGAAAGTCTCCCTTGCCTGCAGTAGTAATGGGATTTGCTGTGTTTAGTCTTTGCAATGATAAATAGAGAAACTCTCTCTTGTTACCGTGTGCTTGCACCACCTCCCACGTTTTCCCTGTCTGAACAAATACAACAAAGTGTGGTGGTCCAAGGCGCTGAGCTCTAGAAAGCATTAGTCTCCCACCCCCTTCCACTGACTTCTTTTATCGCGTGTTCTCCAGGCGCTCTGCGAGTGACATGTAATCGGGGGTCTTGTGACAGACAGTTTTATCACCTAGTAGGATATCCTCATTTCCAATTCTTGCCTCGAAATTCAAGACAAAATTAATGCATCTGTTGTCCTAATAAATTCTCACTAGCCACTTCTCCTTGCAGAGCACTTTGGGAGGAAAATACCCTTCTAAATTTGGCCAGACTTCTTTTTTTTTAAATGTTTGTTGCTACATTTAAGTGCATCTCGGCGGCAGCAGCCCAGGCCCTGGCTGGGCGTCTGCATGTGCAGATCCACTGAGTCACGGGAATGATAGCTGCTAAAATTCCCTTTAATCTGGATGGCCTCTGTAGGTGGAGAATTACAGCTATGGTAATTACAACTAAAGACTGCATACTACCTGAGGGAGACAGAAGTAAAAGATCTTATTTTTGCTCTGCGCAAAATTTGTATGGTAAACTGAGACATTTCATGGCAAAGTTACATACTTTGTGAAAAACGGCAGCCTAGCAAAAATCACACAACATCCGGCAGTTTGGAAATTTCACTAAATGTAGCCAAATCTGAGTTTAAAGAAAAACAAGTAATTATTCTGATAAAAGGGGAGTGGGCAGGAGAAGAAGCTCAGTTTTTTTGTGGGTGGAGGGGGGAGATTGCAGGAAGCCGACTGAGTTATTCTTGTCGCCTCTTGGCTGCGGGGAAGAAGGCAGCTTGAGATGGTGGCGCTAAGCTGGACCTAAGAGTGCTAAATCCACGCTCAGATTGCAGGTTTCTTGGAGCGCCGCTGCATCGCTTCATGCCCCGTGTGCTATCTGCAGATAGAGGTGCACGGCGCGGTGCAGCCCTGCGCACGGACCCCGGCTCCGATTCAGCGGGCTGTTGAGCCGCATCATTTTCCGAGCTTTCCTCCCTGTTGTTTAGCTTTGCTGCTCAGAAAAAGAGCTTGTTTGGAGCTCGCTTGGGTAGCCCTGCCTGCGGCAGCTCCACGCCGGCGTGGGTGTGCCGTGACTGCCTGCTCCTCCGGAGCTGCAGCCGTTGGCCGGGCTCCAGCCGCCTTCACGCACGGAGGCTGGGGCTCCTCCGATCCCGTTCAGCAGGAGCAAGGGATAGCGCTTCGCTACCTCCCGAGAAAGTTGCGAGGATAAATGCAGCGACAGCGCAAGGTGTCCAGACGGCCAGCTGGGAACGGGGATACCTGGAGGAGAGACGAGCGTTTGCTCTTCACTGAGGGCGAGGGCTTGGCGCTGATTTTGCTACCTCCTTTGTGAATTCGTGTGCTGGGACGTGCCCTGTCCCCCTCTGTCCCCTCGGAGAGCCAGACCCTGGGTCGCATCGGGGTGGCAGGCGCTCGGCACCCTCCTCCTGCCCTTCCCTCTGTTCTTGCCCCCCGGCTCGGCAGCCCGGGTGCTGCCAATACTTGCAGCGTTCACCTCGGCAATTACCACCAGTCTGGTCTTTTGTATCGCCTCATTGTGCTTAATTATGCACCCCCCACACACACCATATGAGTGCTTCCACCCACTCTCACATTCTGTCTCACACATACATTCATTCTCTCATTCGGGACACATAATTTATTCATCCCAAGATGCAACTGTGTGCATGTTATATTTAGGCTGTTTTAATGGTAGCTTTAGAAATATTTAAAAGCAGGTGAGCTTTTACACCCAAACAAAGATGGCCGGCAACGCTTACCCTAATTAAAAGCAGAAGCGTTGTGGAAAATCCCAGCCGTACTCTTTCTAGACACGGTGCCTTATGCTACAGTGGGAAAAAGGTCTCTCTGGCCAGCTGGGCACTGCTCAGTTGGGAAAGTTGGCCCTGATATTGGGGGCCACCCTGCCTCCCGTTCCAGGCCATGTGCACTCTGCTGCATGGCAAACCAGAGACAAAGTAAATTTGGGGTCTTGCAGCCCCTGCCGGCTTGCCGTGACGCCGCAGAGCGCAGCGTCCGCTCTCTGCTACCCTCCCTCAAATAACATCTTTTAAAAGGGGGAAGCTTTTTTTTAAAGGTCTGGGAAGCAGAAAAGCTTTGGGGCATTTCTCCGTGGCATGGCGTGAGCGCGCTGCCCCAGCACGGTCTGTGAGCTCCTGCCAGCATCAGGGCCAACAAAAAAAGGGGAAAATAATGTCCCAGGCTGCAGCGTGCAAAGCCAGGGGAAGCACGCCACATGTAGGACTGCGTGCAGGGAACAAAATTAGGGTCCCCTGGGCACTTTCTGGTGGCCACCCTGTGCAGGTGCCAGCCAGCCCCACCATGCTGTTGTGCCCACACTGCTGGGGGGCTCCCGTGGTCCCTGGGATGCGGGTCCCAACGGAAGAGACATGCGCTGCCTCGGAGACACGTGGCATCGGGTGGAGAACGAGGCCTCCGAAGAAAATAACGATGTCTACTTACGAACCCAGTCTTCCCCCGCTCGCTGAAGTAGAAGAGGGAGAAGCACAACTCCCACACTATCATCTGTTGCTATTAGAGCTTTAGCAGCAGTAAAGTTACCTCTCCAAAACAACAACAACAAAAATACTGTCCTTGCCTATTCTTTTAGACAGGAAACGTAGTTTTTATCACCCTTTTTCCCCCACTCAGCATTACGTTGTCCCAAGTCTTGGCTGGAGAAGCCTTTACAGGTGTTTAAAGAAAAAGCAAAGACCTGAAAACGTACTGATGGTGTAAACTCTCTTCTTGTTCCTTTTACAGGTGAAGGCTGCTTCCAAATACGTGGATGTACCCGTAAGCACAATTTAAACAACTTCTGTCATAGTAATTTGCATCGCGCTTTGGTTTATGGCATGTGTAGCAACCCACGTTATGCATTAACAGCCAAGATTGAACCATGGGCCTTCACACTTCTAACATTTGAACTGGAAAGAATATCTCCATGACGTTAATAATGAGCAGTTACCCTCTTATGGAGACCTAAGAGGCTGTTTAGGCAATAATTTGCAGATGGTGTCAAAAAGGTACCATATTTATGCAATTGGCTTGAATCACATTTAAAAAAAAAAAAATGGGAGCAGTGCATTCTGTTAATTCTTCATTTGGACTTGTACAAATACAGTATAATTTCCAAACAAAAAGGTCCAGACATGTTAGAACTGAGCCAACACACATCTAACACATTAGCTAATCTATTTTAATTTTGTTCTTCTAATTGTTGGTTTATTTTACTCTTTTGGAAAATGACTTTTTTATTACTTTGGGGAAATGGTGATGAGCTAGCAACATGTGTTTGGGAAATTGTTAATGAAAATAATTTTTTCCATTTTTCTGTAATTGGTATAGGAAAACTGTACATCGTCTCCTCTAATTAGACCTTGATTCGTAAGGAAAAGAGCCCTTAACGTTCTTAGACAGAGCACTTAACTTGCCAGAAATTTACATTTAAATTGAGTTGAAGTGTAGTATGTGAAAGTTGGCTGGAATAAGGGGTTACTGTAACATTTACAGGCAGAAAGACCCTGAGCAATTATAAATGAAAAAGGAGTAGATCTTAATATACCACACCAGTTCCTGCATCCAGTTAGACTGGGCAGCGTAAATCAAGAATAACTTAGTTGAGTTTGATGACCTGTATGTATAATGTACATATATGTATGCATTTAATGCAGATGAGACTACTCTGCATGCTCTCACAAGACAATGTGATAAATTTATCAGACATCTCAGACCACATCACCTGCGTTCAGTGTTGCCATCCCTGTAGCCCAAAAGAAACCTTTCCTACCAAATTGCTGTATTTTAGCCCAGCATGAGGTAGACAAACTCTTGAACAGTAAAGAGACCTTGTTTGGTTTAAAATATCCCAATGCAGAGATCAGTATCCTGTAATCTTGAAGTAATAGAAACAAGATACTGAGAGCATTAGAGAGAGAGACTCACAATTCATTTCTAGCCCAGAAATGTGGAGTTCCTTCAGTTGAAACTCCTAGTCGTTCGAGTGCATCTTAAATATTTAGTCATCAGGAATTTGAGCACAGAACAGTTGCTGTAAGAGACTTCTAGGGCAAAGCGTGGCTGCCTCTGAGGCCTCTACATTCCTGGAAAGTAAAGCATCTCTAGGGAAGCAACCTCGGTAAAATGCTACATGACCCTTTTAAGCTTTTCCAAAAGCATTTTCTCATTGTACCTGGGAGACCCTTGGGCGGTCCTCAGCATTGTGGTTATGCAGGAGGAACAGGGTCTGCTCCCATCCTCAGAGCCAGTTGGATGCTCTGGTTCTTGTGTAAAATAGAGCAGAAAACATTCATCTGGGTTATTTTTTGGTTGTTTCCTCACCTCCCCCTGGAAATGAAGCCACATTGCAATGGCTTCCTTGGCAGCCCCAAAATTTTTTATGAAGTCAACCAGACCTTTGCGTGAGGATGCCCCATGGCCTGTGAGCCACTGCCTTTCCAGAGGAAGGAGAAAGAAAAACCTGTTTTGTTAGAGGCTCCTCTTTTAAAGGACAGAGGGGAAATCCTGGTATTGAACAGAAAACCATCGGTTAAATCTAATTCCGCAAACACCGTTGCAATTGTCTGGGTACAAACCAATCCATTTAATGCCACCTTGAAATGGGCACGATTGGCGTGCTGAAAATTGCTTGAAAGTGTAACACTTGACTACTGCCACATTTGTGTTGTCCTCATTGTTTTTCAAATTAATACCTTGTCATTGTTGCAGTAGGTGTTAAGAAATGTTACTGGCTTCCCAAGGGCCAAGCACTGGCCCTTTGCTTGATAATTGTTTGCTTTGTATTAAAAAACTCCCTTCCTACTGCTTTCCAAACTGTCCTCATTTTCACCCTGGAAATTACACAGATGTGTTAACTAACTTCAATTTACAGCGGCTGACAATCGTATCTTGCAGAGAAATGATACTCTGTGATCTGAGGTAAATCACAGTAATGGAAACTAATGACACTAGTTATTAACAAACTTACAATGTGCCATGGAAATTTAAGATTTTGTGGCAGCTCTTGTAATGACTCACGTTGCAGTATTTTAATGGCTTTCCTTTGAGGTAAGTTTGATTCCAATATATCAAGCAATGTGAACTCAAACAGGATTATTTTTTTTAAAAGTATTTTCCCTTCCACCTGCCTCAGTTCCCATTTTCTTTCAAGAAATGCTGTTGTCCCAGAATCTTGCATGCTTGTAGGTTGCTGTTTAAAATCACTTAAATTCTGTGGAGAGCTGTAGAGATGTGACAGCACGGGGAGGCTTCCTGCAGTTTAGCAGCGGCTTAAACATTCATGTAGATGTACATTCCCTGCCTTACCATTTACCCAATTTATTCTTAAGAGCAGCACTAAATGTGAGCTAAAGTCAGGGGTCTAAACAGAAAAGGAAAGGTGATTTTGGCATGCCTCCTGCCACACCAGCTGCTCACTGCTCACACCATAGAAGAAGAACCAAGAGCCCAGCTCTGGCTGCTAGCTCTCTACCTTCACAAACCAGAGGGCTTGCATAGAGAAGATGACCCAAGAACACAACAAACCCCAGCCTGGCTTGCTGGATCACTCATTAGGTCAACAGCACCAACGGTAGCAAGAGAACTTCCTGGCATCGGTATGTCGAGGAGGAGCTTTATTCCTCTGACCAGCTTCGCTCTAGGCAAAGGAAGAGAAAAAGCAAATGTCTTTGCATGATCTTGTGCTGGACACGGTATTTTCCTGGGCAAAGCAGTGGGACTCGGTGTCCATCAGGTAAGGAAAGGGCAAACTGCAGGAGGACAGCAGGAGATGGAGGAGAAGGAAAAGCATCCATGAGGCTACACGGAGGAGCTGCCCCCTGCGCCGCTATTCACTTTTCTCTCTCTCTCTCTTCTTCTCTCCCCCATGCAGAAGCCGGGGATGGATGTTGCTGATGCCTATGTGACATTTGTCCGCCACTCTCAGGATGTCCTGCGTGATAAGGTCAATGAGGAGATGTATATAGAAAGGTTATTTGATGTAAGTAAATGCCTTCTCCTCCTTGGACACCAAGCAGGAGAGACCCAAAATGTGACAAAATAAGACAGGAGGATAAGTCACATTTTGAGAAAATTTATTGGTTATAGCTTTAAAAAATAAATAAATCTTTCCTTCCTTTCTGACTAAGGCTCGTATCTGCTCTCTGCCTGCTTTAAATCTCTACTCTAGTCTACTGTGTCTTGGTCTGTCTGTGTGTGGATTTTAAGGGAACAGCATCTTCTCAGAGAGCCCTTTACTATCTTTAAGCTTGTGGAAAATCTCTCTGTAACAGAACATCTTGGTCATTGTTCTCACTGATAAAATTTGAGCCGGGTTTTTGGCAGATGTGTTTGCTAAGGGCCATCTCTTCTGCACATTTTGCAGTGTGTTTCATTGACAAGCACTCCAAAACTGACACTCGAATTAACTAAATTTTAATTTTAAAAGCTAACCAAAACAGAGCCGATTAGGCATGGACTTCCGTATTGCAGGAGGACCATCTCGAGGTGTCTGACACCGAAGGTAAAGTTGAGACATGGTCTTCTTGATGAAGATGGCATGGTAGGAACTGACCCAGATGTTCAGAGCTATTTTTCTGTTGCTGGAGATAAATTCATTGGACTGTAAGAGAACAGTGACCTGTGATGCCCGTTTGTTTTGGATTTGGATGCATGTTAACCGATACCTCTGTTTCTGTTGCTCTTGTTGCATTACAGCCTTTCTGTCCTCATAGCTGTTCTATAGCGAAGGTTTTTTTCCTTTAGGGTATTTGTCCATATATCGATTTCTGTTTGAAGCAGCTTCTGTTCCTACTTCCCTTCCTTCATCTCTCAGCAGTGCCATTTCTCAGTCTCCCGGCTCTGGAACTGTAACAACCTTCCTCGCTTTCTTTACTCGCTTGTTTGCTTCCTCAGTGTGCAGGGAAAGCTGCTTTTTTTCCCAACCAACCTCCTCCTTCACTCGATACCTCTCTTTCTGTGCATTACCTGTCCCTTAGAAACCTCTTCCTCCTTTACAATTCCCACTCTTTCTTTTCCCCGTACCTTATCGGATTAAAATGGAACTTATCTCTCATGTCAAATGTTTTATCACATTCTATCAAGTGGCATGAATTAGAGTCAAATAATCTTACTGTGTACATCTACTAGCATGACCCATATCCACTGAGAATGCCTCATTCATGCACAGAGCACAGCAGTGCCTCCTCCGGGCGCCGCGCGTGCTCGCTCCGGGGAGAGTTTGCAGCGCAGAGCACCAGACGCAAATCACCCATCAAGCAGGCATGGGGAGAAAAAACAAAACATAAAACAAAAGACTGTCGCTTCCATCTGCAGCGGGCCTGCGAGTGCATTGCTCGTTTGTGTTGAAATTTATTCCATGAGCAGTTAAATTTCCAGAGCTCATCTGGACTGTTCTTTTCAATGCCCACACTGCCTTTTCCCTCATCCTTTCCCTATGATTCACAGTTGGTATGTTTGTACCCTTTTGGGCCATCATTTCCAATTTTCAAAAGGCTGTAATTAGCACAAATATTGATTTCAGTTTGATCCACTCGTACTTAGTTTTACCAAGCCGTATTTTAAACAAATGTTGACATGGAAAAAAAAAAAAAGAGCAGCTACCTTGGTGGAAAGCAAAAAGTGCAAAACCTTTCTTTCCCTCCCTGCTCGCCTCGAGTCTCCCTGGTCCATGCGGAATAAAATAATCAAGAGTAGGGTTTTTTACATTGCTCCACCTGTTTTGACCCACGCTGGCTGCAGGCAGGAGCATTCCTGTTCCTGTTCCCACTCCAATTCCCATTCCCATTCCCGTTCCCCACACCGGCGGAGTGGCGTTGGGACCCGATGCCACCAGCCTCTTTGCACATCTCGCATACGTGAGTGTGTGTCCGTGAGCGGGGCGAGCTGCAGGGCCCTTGGTTTGCAAGAAGCGGCAGGGCTGGGGGGGATGCACTGAGCCCTGGCCACCCAAAAGTTGGAATTATGTTTTGAGCGGTCATCTATCGTCTTTGCGAGGTTGCAGCTGAAGAAGTGAATTGCTGCTGAGGTCAGCTCTCAGCACGGCTGGGATGCTGGCGGGTCTGTAGCAGCAGGGTCTAGGAGTGGGGGGGGGGGGTGTCACCCAGGACCAGACCCTGTTTAAATCGGTGCTGTGTGTTCACCTGCATTTCGGTGAGGGCAGGAGCAAATGCTTAACACTGTTGGCCTGAGCTTCATCTCAGCCACAGTCCTGCAGCTCTTTGCCCCCCTCACCTAACGCAGCGAAGCAGCGTGGCCGCTTTGGTGTCTGTACCCGTGGTCATATTTTCCAAGGACGTTTTAGGTGCTAGCTACCTTTTTAATAAGAAAGAGAAGAGGAGTAATCAAAAATGGTATTTACGACGCTGAATCAGACTTGGGCCTGGTTTTGTTCTCGCTTTCCCCAGCACAGCAGAGGAGCAATCCTCTTAGCTGCAGAGTTTCTCCAGGCAATGAGATTATTAACGCTTTCGAGGCCGGCTCCTCTGCTGGCTTAGTGCAGTGATGCTGGCTTACCCCAGCCAAGAGCTTAGTCCAGTTTTAGGATGTTATATGTGAATACGTGCAGCAGTGGCAGGTAAACAGCTCAAATCTGCCTGCAGGCAGTTCCTCTGGTCTCAGTGGGATCACATTAGAGGCACTTGCAGTACAGGGCCAAGTCCCCTTTCGGTGCTGTTGTGCGTGGTGAAAGAGCAGAGGTGCGCAGTGCAAAGTTGCCCATCGCACCTTCAGTGGGGTTTGCAGCTCCTGGGATATTCCTAATCCTCACGCTTCTCCACAGTCCTGCCCAGCGTTTCCATTCCTTTCCCCTTTGTTTCCTCCCAGGAGCAGGGGCTGCAGTGCGTTAGGCCATCTCCCAACAGAAGCTGGGTTACTATGTCTTTTTTTGGCATTTGCTGTGATTTCTTAGCTCAGAAACCATCTCTCGGCTCCTGCATCGCGTGCCTGCTCACACCTGCAGAACAGGGCTGTGCTCGTTGGGAGATACTGCTGTTTGCGGAAGATTATTGTAATATTTCTGCGTGGTCTATGTGTTAATCCTCTTAATTCTGTGAATTAGTCAGGGTTTCCTGCCCCCCCCTCCCCCCCCCCCCCGAAATGGAGTCATCTTAATTTTAAAAATCTGTATTCTTGGGATCATTGAATGAACAGATTGATCGTGGAGTTCTGCTGGTAATCAAAACCTAACTAGCTTTTTGGCAGTGCTGTTTACTGCAGAGTAACATGACTTATTTACTTGGCCTGGCTCACTAATTTGATAACATTTAAAGCTAAAACACTGTAATAAGGCCCGTTGGTAGAGAGCGGTGGTAACAGAAGAGTTTCAGAATAGCATCGTGGCATCCGCTCCCTGTGTTCCTGTGCATGGCTGGGTGCTTTGGGATTTAAACCACTGCGATGTTTTGCACACAAGGCAGAAGGCTCACAAATTCCAGTAGTGCCTGATGAAAAGTAAGATTTTATCACTTTTTTCCCTGGAAAGGGGGGCAGAGTCGACCTGCAGAATGTGACAGGTTATAGGCACGATGAGGCAGAGGCAGGCGGTGTATCTTAAACACGGGAAGGGAAAATACCATTCAGAGTGATCTTGAGTCTTCAGACCAATCCTGCCAAATTCAGGTCCAATTTCATAGGATCAGAGTTTATATGTCCGTAATTTTGTCTGAAGGCAGTGGCAGTATTACTTGTGAGGGCTGTGCCCTTTGCTGGAAGTTATTTATTTATACGTGCGTGTATGCGCGTGTATCTTTACACGCACACTGAGATACTCACAGTATAGGTTTCAACCTGTCAGAGCATATGTGATCCAGAAAGCCTATGATTGACTAGTAGATAGTGTGAATGCCAACCTTTCTTCCTCATAAATTGGTAAACATTAATGTAAAACATAGCGAGAATTTTTCCTCCCCAGCCGCAGGCGAGTAGCACGTACACAAAAGGCTACTGAACGTTGAGTGAGAGCTCCCCAAGATCCTGTGAATTCCAGCATCCTGATGCAGTCCCTAAATAGCGCAGATGGCATTTTTCTCTCTGATGATTAATTCAATATCTTACCGAAAAAAACAAAAACATGCTTTTGATATGAGAGATCAAAACACCAAGAGAAGCTCCTAAGATTGCAAGGACCTAAAAAAAAAATTAATTTATTTTTTTCCTCCTTGTACTTCTTGAAGACACCAGCCTGAGTAGAAGATAAGGATTAAAACAGATGTGCTTAGCGCTAGTTCATCTGCTTAAATCTAGCAGTCTCTGAGATGAGTGATTAAAAAGCCATCTCTAACTTTGATGAAATCCACTGCAATGGTAATACCGTGTCTTTGATCGCTTTCTTATGGGCCTCATGTCTGCCTAAACCGGACATAGAAAACATTTCACTGGAGATGATACGTGGATTATATGGGTCAATTATACACTTAATCTGCCTTCTGGGGATTAAATGTGCATAGATTGACCCTGGGTATTTGGCTTGTCCTTGGCAGTTATCAGATCAGGAAGGTTGCCTTTACCAAAAAGTCTGGTAAGAACTTAATCACGCAGTGATACAGCCCGCTGAGGTGGCGGTAGTCACAGTGCTTTTTGCAGAAGGCAGTTTTACCACTTCACTGTCACTGTGTATGTTCGGCTTCCTCGAAGGTCTGTGTCACAGCCGGGATAGCCAGACGGAGTATTTTCTCCTGAAATGAGAAAGCGAACCCGTTCGTCTCTGCAAGACGGAGGCGGGTTTTTTTTGTCTTGATGGCAGGGTGGGATCGGCAGGGTCTGGGCGGGCGTAGCAGGGAGGGCGATGGGGGAGACTGGGGGTTTGCTCTGCCCTGTGCGGTCCTTGGTGCAGAGGGGCAGTCACTCCAGGTCCCCTCCCAGCGGCGAAGGAGAAGCCATGGCTCCGCTGGCCGGGGACCCAGCGCCTCTTCCCCACCGCCCTCGGGGAGGCACAAGCCCTCAGCTGGGGCTCTGGCCCCAGGTCCTGTCCCTCAGGCTCAGCTCAGTTGAGTTTTTGGGAAGCCCCAGCAATATCCCGAGGATGATTTGCAGCTGGTGGATTTTTGTAGCCTTTCCCCAGCCCAGAGCCCAGCAGGAGTGCCAGGCCTGAGGACACGGCTCAGGACTGTCCTCGTATTTCCAAAGGCGGCTGCCCTCGCGGGTAGCTGACTTCTGAATACTGGAGACACTGAGTAAGGAGGATGCAGGGCACTGTGTGAGACTCTCACTTCAGCAAAAGCCTTGTACAAATATTCAGGAACCTGACTGAGCACTTCTCACTCATTTAGGGGAGGATCCACAGGCAGCTCAGCATATGTTTCAGTACCTACTGATTTGGAGCCTGATATCACACCTGAGTATACAGAAAAAATTGCAAAACGCAGACTGGCAGCTATATCAGTTAATTCAGCAAGTCCTCTGCAGGCACTTAGGCATTAGCTTATTCTTAAAAAGCAAAGCTTTTGACTTCAGCGGGGTTACCCACTTGAGTTTTGGCAGCTCCTTCGAGGCGTGCTTGCAGGATCATGGCATTTCTTGCAGGAGTGTAAGCCTTGCACGGCACGATCAAATGCCAAAAGAGAGCCCTTCTCGCCCTCCCTTCTCCTTCCCCTCCTCGAACCCAAAAGCCTGGTCGTGAGTCAGTGGAGCTACTCACTGTGAGTTAGAATTACTCACAGGAGGACGGGTTGCAGGATCAGGGGAAGAACGGATATCAGACTGTGCGCCGGGCGCCCATCTAATATCTGCTTGCAGCCGCACTCACCGCTTTCTCTTAGACAGACAACAACCTGTTTCCCTCCTACGCAGCTAGACTGCTCATTAGGGCACTAACTCTCTCCCACTCCCATCCTGATATGGCCTCCACTGAGCTATTTCTTCTGCGTTGTTTTTTGCTTTTTTTTTTTTTTATTTTTTCCCCTCTCCTCCTCCCCCCCCCCTTCCCGAGTGAGTTGTGAAATGAAGACAATTAGGCAGATTGATCTCGAGGAAGTGCAGCTTGCTTTTTTTTTCTCCCCATGTATCTTTGGAGGAGCCGGAGCAGTGCAGCATTCGCTGCAGAGGCTGCCGCAGCCTTTGGCTGGCTCGGCAGGGCTCGGACCCGGCCCTGGAGTCAGTCCCACTGCAGGGACCTTTGCTGGGAAAAAAAAAAAAAGATAGAAGTGTGATGGCAATTATCTGTATATCTTCTAGGAAGGGACAAATCCACTCTGTCCTGAGGGGGCACAGCGTGCATCATCCTTCCGCAGCCCCTTTGTCTTCCCGTGTGCCTGCTCGGAGCCGCTCAGGAGCGGGGAGAGGAGCTTAGCACGGACATCGGAGCCATCCCTCGTCCTTTTTTACTCCCCTGCGTGAGCTTCACACGGCAGCAGGCATGCATTCGTGTGCGGCCTCCCGCCTCTCCTGCGTTCCCCTTAGCAAGGTTTCTTTCCTGAAGTGCTCATTTAAGTAGGCTCCATTTAATTTATTTTAGGGAGTGTCTTAATAAAATAAGTCCTAGATCTGTCACTGGATTTTACATGCTCGTAAGGGGTTTTTTCCCTCCTAAATGTCTTTATCAGAACAGCTTTTCGTGTTCCAGTAGACATTTGGTTGAAGACAGTTAATTTGATTTCTTTTCCAGAGGAGATTTTCCATTAATCATTCTAAGAAGGCAGACTGATTGCTCTGTTACGTTAAGGTCAGCATAGGCTTGCTAACATCATCCGCACAGTGCTTTTGAGCTTCGGGGATTCTTGTTTTAGGGCCAGCCCTGAGTGAAAGATGATTTATTTCCTGATAGATGTGAGTAGCCCAGGTAGGTTTGGGGGGAGAGGTGCCATCGTGCTGTACTGCAGGCAGCAAGGCACCCTCCATCCAGAGAGCGCCTTTTCCCGAGCAGCCTCTCTGCTCCCTGGCCGGGAGCTGCCTGTGCCCATTTACAACTGCATACGAGTCGCATAGTACGCTCTGAGCCGAAGCCGCCTTCCAGCTTCATTTAAGAGGCCTTAGCTAATTGAAGCTCCAATCTTGTGGGTCGTCAGGAAGGAGAGCCTGAAGGTGCTGGCGTGCCCCGTGACCCCAACCCACCTGGGTGCCAGCTGAGCCTGGGGGTGCAAGGAGCGTGGGAAGGGCCGGGATGTCCCGGTGCACGCAGATGTGCGGGGCCGAGCCCCCGCTGCCGGCAGCTTTGCTCCCTCCCTGCGGGCTGCGCAAAGGGCCTTTGCCCAAAGAAACTCCCGGTGCGCGCAGGGGTGAGGCAGTGGCCCCCACACGGACAATGACAAATTGTCTGATTTCCAGCAGCGCCTTCAATCCCTCTTTTCCTTTGCTCTCCCTGCAATCCAGCCCCACACAATCGCTGCCATTGCCTGTGCCAGCCAGCGGTGCGTGCGAGATTAGCCGTCCCAGGTCACTTCATTTCTCTTGATCTGCGGCTCTTTCCTTTCCCGGTGCTCCTTTAAACCTCACCCTGGATGTATGATATCAGCATTCAAAAATGCTTAGCTGGACTCGGGCAGGGAGGGCATTTTTTTCTCCAGTATGTAACCCCAGGAATGACACCAGGGATGCTGCTCCCTCCCACGCTGACAAAACCCTCAGGACTGAGATACCCCAGCAGCCTCTAGCTAGTTTTTTGAAATTTGCAGGCTGCAAAAGAGCCAGCTAAAGTCTACCAAAAGTCCCACTTTGCCACAGCTTTCATTTAATCCTAATAACAAGTATAAGGTGTTCCATAGCATGCGTTACTGTATTGCATCTTATTGAGCAACTTTGCATCCAGTTATACCATCGCTGCCTCTGCACTAACAGGGCCCTGGAATTGGGACAGAAAAATAGCAGCACATTGTGTGGATATTGTGTTTTACTAAGCTGCTTTATATAGAAATTCAGATTTTAACATGTCAACTTCATTTCTTTTTTGAAAAATGGAAATAAGCAGAGAATATTTTATAGGTTAAAAAAAGTATTTGAGAACAAGCATCCATACAGAAGTGTGTGTGTGCCTTTCCATTTTTTTTATGCAGAAGCTCTTTCATTTAGGAAAACGGAGGCCTGCAAAATCCTGCAAAGCAGCAGGTTTTTGGGGGGGTTTAGCTGACAGTTCCCAGCAAGCACTGTGCACTTGCTGAGCTGTATCTCCAGTGAAGGGAGAGAGGGCCCAGCACCCAGCGCCGACCTGAGGCTGTACCCAGGGCCCCAGTAATTGCTCCATCCTCTGCGTGCAGGCCTGTGGGATGCTGCGTACCAGCACACCCTGTGTAGGGAGGATGTTCCAGCGCAGGGATGCAGGTAGCCAGGGCAGCCTTTACCTATTACCAGAAAGGCAGCGTTTTCTGCAGATGTGTAACATGGTGCCCAAGGATTGGGGCTCTTCTGTCTCGGAGAGGAGGGGAGGCACCGACTGAGCTCTCAGCCTGCAAACTGCGGGTTTGAGCATGGGGTGTCCCTGGTTTGAGGATGCTGTGAATGAGAGAAGAAGTTAGAGGTGCTGCCAGGACTGCGGTCGGCATGCTTCCTTCCCGATCACCGTGAGCATCGGCTACCACATGCCCTCCTGCACCCCACTGTCGATAAATAGCTGCTTCCATGCAGGTCTCCCTCGCAGTTTTCTCTGCCTGCTGCCCTCCATCCAGCCCCGACCAGCATGCAGTTGAGAGGTTTGCCCTCCTCTGAGCAAGTGTGGCAGCACGTGGCTGGGCTTTATTCGGAGATGGTCAGTGCATGGGCTGTCGTAGGTGTTTGCTCACAGCAAACCCCAGTGCTGAGACCAGGGCATCCCCAGCTACGTAGGAGAAAGTGAGCCAACACTGCAGTAGCTCTTTCAATGAGATCCTCCCCAGGGGAGAACGCTCAGGGAGTCATCGGCATGTCCTGCCTGTGGCCCATCACCTCTGCCAGGGATGTGAGCAGAGTAGACCACCCTGACGTACAGTTTGGGAACACTTGAATAAGTACAAGACATTGCATCCCCAGCAGCAGAGTTGTTCCTCCTCCAGTGAAGGAGCAGTACCGTCGGCAGGTCCCTTTCTGGCTGCGTACCTGCCGTGGGAAACCTCTGCTTGTGTGATGGGAGCGCACGGATTGCCTGCGAACCACGGAGGGGTGGAGAATCAAACAAACCTGCACCCACCGCAGCGTGTGGAGCTGAGCTGCACAGAGCACCTGTAAGTGTTGACTGGTGGTGTGCCACACCGAAAGCAGGGAGCATTAGAGATGATCTTCTTGGGCATGTTTATTTGCTGGGGACCTTGGCCCCACTGGCACAAAAGATGTCGACCCTCCTTTTCCTCCCCAAAAAGGAATAAAATTCTTTTGGGTTAAGAGCAGAGAGAAATTTGCAGCGAGGAGTGTGAAGGATGAGTTGTGCTCCTTTAGCGAGCGGGGAATTGTGCAATCCCACCAGCACAGGCAGAAAACATACCCGCGAGGAGCCCCGCGCCCCCCGCCCATTAACACCCGTGGCAGCGACCTGCCGAGCCCCATCGGGTCCAACTTCAAGCCAATTAAGGGTGAAGCGCCAGCCTGAGCGCACCCTGTTGCCGAGATCCCCAAACAGTGGGTGATCTCAGGTACCATATGTACTGCAAAAAGCGTGCGGCACTTCGGTGCGCCTGGGTCTGCGTTTCAGCTTTCATTCTGAATTCTCTTCTTCCCCGTTTGAAGGCAGAGCTCTTACGCGATTCAAAGTTTTTTTTGTGGTTTATTTTTGGGAAGAGAAGGGGGGGAGGGGGAAGATAATGTAATTCGGTGATGCCATTTGCATCCTAGACAGATGATGAGTTGCTCTGGCTAGCAGCTTAACCCTATTAGACAATGCTGGGACCGTGACTTTATTAAATAATAATACAAATTATTTTAATATTGAGCCCCTTTGACTTTGTAACTCGTGTAGCTACATTGTCAATGTGAATGAAATTTCATAGTTAAGGAATATAAAACAGAGTAAAAAGCATCCAGAATTCACAGCGCTGGGGTGGATGGTGAAGAATACACTGTGTGTACTTGCAGCGATAGCATTATAGCGATACGAAAAATCCCAGGGTAAAACCAGTGCAGCCGTTTATTTCAGTAATAGCTCAGTGCAAGTGTGACCTGGGAGACTCCAGGCAGATTCACAAGGCTTTGATAGAATAAAGTCATATGTTTTATTAAAAAAAAAAAAAAAGACCCTGGGGTTTCAGGGAATTTTTATTAAATTGTTAGCACTTTACTAGATCTCTAGTATTTAATGTAGAGTTTAACAGAGAGGTTTAATTTGGAAAATGAGGGTCATGTTGCCTCTTGTGAGGACCGCTTGCCCAGGCGCAGGCGGAGCTCTGCCAAGCCCGGCTGGTGGAGGATTTGCGTGTAGGGGCAAGGTGCAAGTGTTGAGTCCAGAGTTTGGCAGAGAGTTCATGAATCCCAAACACTTCAGATTTGCGCGCTCTGTTTCTGAAGGTACCAAGCCAAAGACCCCGCGGAGAAAATGAATTAGCACGCTGCAATCTGTTACCAAAACTTAGATTTATTTCCTGAAAGAGAAGATACTTTCAGAAGTGTGTGAATTGGGGGGGGATTACCTTTCTAATAGCAAACCGAGGGCTGCCTAGAGCCCTCTCGGTGCTTTGCTGTTGTGTGCTCCGTAGAGCTACACCAAAAGGTCCGCTTTTGGTGTCGACTGTTGCGTATCCAACGAGAGAATACGCACTTAAAGAATTATGTACAATAGAAAAGCTACCTAATGATCGGATGGTGTTATTATCCGGCATGCGGCAGCGTAGCAGGACGGTAACTATTTATTTACTCTTTGCAGATAATGTTCTGTTATTTTCTAGTCTTTGGCAATAGCAAGAGAGCATCTGATATATACAATATTGGTGTGTATCCAATTGTTTGTGATCATCCCAAGTTTTGAAACATGGTTGTGAGAGAGGAATATAAGCTTAAGCTTGAAAGGCTAAAAAGCAGAAAGCCCCGCACATAAATGCTATTATGCACTTAATGAGGCAGGGTTTAAAAAAAATCAGCCACACAAGTTGGTTTTATCAAAGAAAATGTATAAATAACAACCAGTGATTCAAACTGCCTCACAAAGGGAAAAGCAGGGACGGGAAGCTAGCACTTCACTTGTGGCATTCAGATAATAGTATTTACTACACTAATCTTTTGGGCTTAGCAATTGACAATCAATATATTATTATCAACAAGCGTTAACGCAAACAAAAAGCTTCCATTTCTTTTTTAACCATGTTCCCCTAAGTCCCTTAAATTTAATTAAAACCGGACAGCTCTCCCTCTAGTACAAATTAGAGTTAAAATCGTATTAAATATTTGTTCTACGGGAAAACAAAAGTGTCAGCTTGTGCTACCAGGTTTGGCTGGTTTTTTTTTTTTTCTTTTTTTTTTTTTTTTTTACACACAGAGGGGAGAAAAAAAAATACCAGCTACTCAAAGTTAAAATAAAGTCTCTCTCCCTCCCTCCCCGTCTCCCAAGACTACTGTCTATAACATGTTGTTCCTTATAGAAAGTGGGATATGGTGGCATTTGCTTGATTAACTTGCTCGACAAAAGTGACAGCTGCTGTGGGTGCATGTAGCTAAGCTGCACAGCGCAGTTCCGCCTTTGTACATCTGTCAGCAAAAAAGGAGGAATAAAGAGTGAAAAGAGACAAATTGGTCCCAAAAGGCAATCCATTCAACTCAGGAGGTTTGCTCTATTCAAGCACTCGCTGGGAATCTCAAGTGCTAGGTAGCTTATTCAATTTCATTCATTCTTTAGAATGAGCCCACAAGTGTTTAATTTCTTATTCTGTTGAATAAAAAGGGGGAGCTTTTTTTTTTTATTGGAAGCATTAATTGTAAGACTAGCTGATCAATGCCAGGTGATATTAACTCATTGCTTATTTTCTGGTTAGCTGTGTGCTCTTAGATCCACAGCCACTAAACTTCATTTCTGTAATGTGGGCAATGTCACACCAATTTCTCTGCTTCCAGGCGTGCTCAGAGGTGCAATATGTGGTCCCCTGAGCCTTGGCCCCCGCAAGGCTTGGGGGAACGGGCCAAATCCTCGGCAGGTGTAAATCGAGAGAGTCACTGGGTTATTATCGATGCCATCCGTGGCCACAGCCAGGACATGACCGAGCCAGATGCTCTTTTCCTGTGGGGCTGAGCCCCCGACCCTGCTGCAGGTTTGGCCCTCTGCGCTGGAGGTGGTTTTGTAGCTCAAAATGCAGATCTGCCTTTGGATGGCTCTTCTGGTCCCTCCGGGAATGGCAGGGGGCAGGAGCCCATATGCAGGGCACTGTGGAGCGATACCCGGCACAGAGGATGGGCTTTGTTGAGTAGTGGGAAGAAAAGTTGATGCACGCATGGGATGGGGATTGCTGCATGGGCAGGTCTCTGCTTGCTATCCAGAGAAAGTATGCTTGCAGGGGAGAGATGTGCCTCTTACTTCTTCATCATGTGGCAGGTCTGTCCCCATCTCCTCATCGACACTGGGGACCGGAGCCACGTGTGCGCCTGAGGGACCGCAGCTCTTTGCCCACCTCGGCTGTGCCACCTCCTCCTCCGGGGCCACCACTGTGTGTCTTAGCTCAGGAGTTTCAGACGGACGTGTGTCACCAAGGCCCTGTCCCCACTCTTTCCCCACCTTGCCGGCTGCGGGTCAGCCTGGGAGATGGCACGTCACCTTCTGCGGCAAACAAAGCCAAGGTTTCCAAAACCTGGCCTGAGAAATAGCTGGGGCTCAGCTCTGACAGCCTGGCTGAGACCTTGCTAGTTCTGGCTGGGAGCAGGGCAGGAGGCATGCTTTGTCCCACCGCCTGTCTCATCCACATCCAGCATCCCGGCTGAGCCAGGCTTTGGAGGAGGCTCTCCAGCTAGGATCACTTACGCTGCCATGTACATTCAGGCTTGCTGGGAATGTTTCTCTCTTGTTTGTGTTTTTTTTTTTAAAGAGTAGGAAACTGCGTTGGCCATGAGGCTCTGTGCTTCATGCTTACTGTCTTTACCAAGTTTTTGTAAGTGCAATGACTGCCTGGGATTGACAGCGGAAGAAACACTGAGGAAAGGTGGAGAGGAATGCCTTGGTGGTCACAGAAGACCAGAGGGACAAGCATGGTGCCTCCATGACTGCCGTCGAGCAGGCTGGGCTTTGGGTTGCAGGCCTGCAGACAGCATCGTCTGTGCAAACCTGGCTGCATGTGCGTACAGGGCATGCCGTGAGCAAACGCAGGAGCACAGTCCCTTGGGCAGGCAGCCTTCACCAGAAGAGCTCCTGCTCCCATTCACCAAGCAAAGTCTTCACGTGATGCTGGCGGCTGCGTGCGCAGAGCTGGTCCCGAGCTGCCGCGGCTGCATCCCTACCTACCCTGCAGAAACGACACCTGCCAAGGGGAGGTGGCTGCCATGAATGCATGTGACAACACCGAATACCGAATTTGATCTCAGAGCTGCCCGGGATGGGGATGGACATGGCTCTGTCGGCTGTCATGTACTGTCAGCAGTTGTAAATCAGCACAGCCCCACTGTGCTTGCCACCAGCTGAGCTTCTGGCCCATTGGATGCGGACGGAAACACCAGATACAAAGAGGTGGTGATAATTTATTTTTTTTTCCCTGGCTGATCAAGTGTCTTTGAGAGAGGGCTGTTGCCTGAGAGCAGGTTCAGTTTTCCTTTGGGAAATAGGACTCTCAGTTGGCGCGTTCCCCTCTCCCTTCCCACCTCTGCGGTCCCCTCACGCCATGCTGGCCGGCTTGGGGATGCTGCAGAGGCAGCCGCCCGACACCCAGTCCCTCACCTTTGAAACACCTTGAATTCAAGGGTTCATTTCAAAGCTTCCTTTCAGCATTTCACAACAAGTCCGTGTTCCGGACAAAGAGAGGGAGCCAGCCGGCGTTCGGAGCCTCCTTGTGCTGTGTGTGCCACAGTTTTAAAAAGATTTGCCCTGCTTGGATTGGTTCTGGTTGGAAAGCAAGTACTGAAATGAGAGGTCATAGGGGAGAGTTACTATGGTAATTGAGTAGTATCACCAGTAGTTTTGCTCTTATGAGCATTAAAGCACATAATAATAGACAAACAACAGTGGTTAAAGCAAGCAGGTAGGATTACTATGTTCTTTTGTCAGAAGTATATAATGTCTTGTAGTCAGTTTTAAAGACTTCTCAACCCCCAAATCCACCCAGCAGTCACCTGCTGAGTAATTTTGTGTGCCTAATCTCTAGCCCTTAACTACAAGCTTTCTGCTAATTTGAGGCAAATGGGTATTTTTGACACTAAATAGGGCAGTAAAGAATCCCTGACCTAGAAAAACTCCATTCCAAGGCACTGAGAGCAGAAAAATATTCTTTCAGCATCCTTGTGAGACCTTTGGAACTGACATAAAATAGCTTTGACTAAACTGTGCTGCAGCCTTCGATTAATGGTTTGCAGAAACTTGCTGAACATCCCTACTACAACTTCCCCCATAAAACTTGTCACTTCACATTGCCATCAGCCACCACAACAATAATCATTTCATGCCTATTGCTAATTGCAAGCACAGCTGAGGCTCAGCGGGGTGCTCTTGCACAGTCCCAGGCCTTTATACCAGCCTCAATCTGTTGTATGGCACTTGTTCACACACAAAAAAACTACCAGTAAAGGCAGAAAGAGGCAGAGTCACAGGTTCCTTGTAATCCCTCTGCTACCCTGCTGACAACCCAGCCCTGTAAGCATTCCTGGTTTTGTCCCACTCTTTACAAAAGCTGAAGTGACCTTAAGCTACTAGTATGTAAGCTTTTGAATGAAGAATACAGCTCCTTCAGGTGCCTTAAGAAGCAGTGTTGCATCTGGCTTACGAGATTCTGTTTGCAGCACCCCTGGGGTGAGCTGTGGCTTCCTGTAACATGTAAAATATGAGTGTGAACTCAAGGTTCATGGCAAGGAACAGGAGGTCATGCTTCCATTCAGTTCACACCAAAGAAGACGGGGGTTTGCAGATGTTCCTGGGTATGTGTAATGACACCACCTCCCGGAAAGCGCAGGCACCCAGCACAGGGCTCTTTTATTTTTTTTGATAAAATGTGCCACACTCAGTGTGTTACTTGCAGATTTATTCATATCAATTTTTGCGATTTATGTATTCAGAGACAAACTTGCTATTTCAGCAAGTTATTGATCATGCTTTTGCATTCAAAAAAAAAAAAGGCAGGGGGGGAAACGAGGAAGCTTCTTCCTCGAGCTGGTTGGGGCGTTGCATGGGCAGCCGTGGAAGCCCACCCCTTGGCATGCTTCAGCTCCCCTAATGCCTGTCCAGGAGCATCCCATGGCCCACCTCATCTACCCAGGCTAGCAATGAGGGTTGCTGTGAATGGCAGAAGGGGAACGGGAAGACTAACCTGAAAGAGGGATTAAATTCCTGGCCACGCATATATGGTATCTACTTGCTGTTGCTGGGCTCTGATAGCCCCAAAGGGTGTCTGTTTGCATGTCCTCTGCTTTAGCCAGGTCACACCGTGCAGCGGGGGCTGCGACACACCCCATGGGAGCCCTGCTCCCTTCCCCGCTGATGTCCTGGTGGATGTGTGGCATCCACCATGCATCCCCCGGGAGGCACTCTCCACCCCTGCCCCCAGACTAAGTGCAGATTGCCCCCTGAGCGATGGACAGGGGTGCCACCCAGCATCAGTAATGTGTGTGTGTGTTACGAGTTACTTTGGCATGCCCGTGCCATAGCTTAGCTGGCCCTGGGCCTCCAGGAGTGTACCTGACATGTGTTGCAGCCCCACAGTAAGGCCCCGAAGTTCAGCATTTGGGCCGTGCCCTCTGCACCTCGTGTATGGGGAAAAGCCGCAGGGCTGGAGCCCCCAAGGAAGCCTGTGTCCCTGGCATGTGCCCCGTTGCCCTTTGGGGGGTGGCAGACCCGCACGGGGGGAGTGAGGCGGCCGGTGTCCGGCCAGGACCATGCTGCGCTCTTTTGTCTGAAATCATCACATTTCCATTTCGGAGCATTTGGCTTTGTTGTTGTTTTTTTAATAATATAATCATATGCAAATGTTATCTTCTTTGGTAGGTTAGTCATGAATCAGAGGGCTTGTGCGTCTTATAGCACATCAACACTAGTGATAGCTAAAGGGAACATTTAATTTATGGGCTAACTTATTTTTATGAATATGCAGGGCTTAAATTCAGCAGTTGGTGTGTGCTCTATGAAGTGACGTGACGGTTTTGTGTATCAAGATCAATGAATTAGACTTTGTCTTTTCCTCATAAAGCAGAAAGTCTTTGGAGTAACTTAGCTTTGAGAGAAGTGATCTCCTTTCATGCAGCCGAGCAATGCACCTGGCTGAGCCCGTGTCGGCCGGTGCTCAAGAGGAGAGGGGTACGAGTTGGATTTGGCTCAGAGGAGTTTGCGTCTCCCCGGAATCCAGCGAGTTGGGAGTGCCTACCAGAAACACAGAAAGATGTTTCATTTTGCTTAACCCGAAGGTCTTGCAGCAGCAAAGTCACCCTTGCCGATAACCTCCGGGCAGAGGTTATCATTTCTGTTCACGGCTGCGTAGGTGAGGGTGGCATGGGACAAACAGAAATGGCAGGACCTGCCCTCGCCGGGGACTTGTCGTCTCATTTAGAGGTGACACAAACACCCGGCACATCCTTTCATGGAAGACGAGGGGCAGCAGCGGAAGGGAGAGGGCGTGCGTATGTAACATAGGGTGGCTTCGTTCCTCTGTGGGTTTTGATTTAAGAAGGTGGTGGAAGGAGGCATTTGGGTGACCTGGGCATCCATGTGCCAGTGCAACCCTGGGCCACAGCTGGAGTCACCTGAGAGCACGACTCATTTAAGCATGCTGATTGCAGAAATGTAACACTATAAACATTAACGATTTCTCTCTGTTTTGCCCATGTGGGCCCCCAGCATTACAAGGGAACCCAAGCAGATCTCCCAGTGACCACAGTCGCTTGGTGCCCCCCCAGCCCCAGCTGGCTGCTGGCTGTCGTGGGTCGTTGTCCCAGAACCCACGGGCACCCAGGGCTCTCTGGGGATATCCAGGGATGCTCTGACCTCTCAGACTCATCTGAGGGATTGGAAGGTATGAAGATCCACCAGACCTTCGTGTCTACTGCGCTGTCAGGCTGACACCAGCTAAGCAGGGTGCTTCATGAGCAGTTCAACCCCCATCTGACGTCAGGACCTCAAGTGGCAGCTCACAGTATCTGAGCTTGACGTTGTTATGGACAGAGCTCCTGCTTGCCTGTCTCAGTTTATTTGAGCTCTTACCTCTTGCCAGGTCTCCATGCCGGAGATGGCGGGCCAGCAGGAATCTCTGCCACAAGCTGCACAAGGTGTAAGCATCGAGCAAGAGATGTTTCTTTGGTGACTCTTCCATCCTTTTATTTCCTCCATTTTATTAAGAGGTAGTGTAGACATAGAAGTACAGGAATGTCTTCATGGAAGTGGGAGGAAAAGCTTTTCCCCATGCAGCATGACTGTAACTTCTGCTCTCTGCTCCTGGTGAAGGATAGCAACTCCCGGGTGCACTACCATACAGTTCAATCATCTGTGTTTGAGCCCACGTTTTGTGATGCTGGGCTGGTTTAGCTTGGACTCATTTGTTTGCTTTGGTGAGCCTTGTGCCAGCTTGTGGGTGCTCCAGGACAGCAGTGTCTGCGGGCCCCGATGGTGCCAGCCAAACCTTATCCAGTCACAGCTTATGGTGCTGGGGCTGCACATCCAGCAGTGCCTCTCAGCCGCCGGGGGCAAGGGTAACAAGTCCCTGGCCTCCGTTTTGCAATTACAGAATATTCGGTTGTCTGCATTCACCTGCTGCGCTGGCAGCTTCAGCAGCTAGAGGGAAGAGGGCATGTTTCTGCATCGGAGACCCCCACCCGAGCGTGCAGGACACGAAGGGAGGCAATATTCCCTGCGCTGGACTGA
The DNA here is from genome assembly GCA_034008185.1 of Gorsachius magnificus. Taxonomy (NCBI): domain Eukaryota; kingdom Metazoa; phylum Chordata; class Aves; order Pelecaniformes; family Ardeidae; genus Gorsachius; species Gorsachius magnificus. The sequence goes on from CM067090.1 coordinate 8,962,929, forward strand.
TGCAAGGTTTTAGGCTACTTGGGAGGGAGCTGCATTGTGGACTAACCTGGATGGCGCTCAATCGGGATTTCTACAAACTGGTCTCGTGGGGTTTTTTTTATCTTTAGCTGGTTCTAGATTAATTGCAGCTGGTCTGCAGTATAGGTTTTGATCTGCGTGTGTGCGTAAGAGAGATCGCGAGAGAAGGGTGTGACTGCGCATACAGAGGCGTGATGGGTTTCCGTATGCAGACCACTTTGTAATCAACCGTTGTGCTGAGCGCCGTGGGGAGGGGTTTTTTGTCATCCCCCCCGCCACAGCCCCTGCTTTTCCTTCTCTCGAGGGCACACTGCTCGCCTGTGTGGCGTCAGACATGCAATGCCAGCCCTGCGTGAGCGGGGCGCTGATCCACAGCCCACCGGAGACTTCCTGCACTGCAGGGCTGGCAGGCTGCTGCTACACAGCTGCAAGCCTTTTTTTCACAGACAAGCAGCAAAATTTCAGCCCCTGGAGGGGGGCCCTGTGAGTTCAGCAGCTTGAAACAAGCTCATTTGTTTGCTGCTTTTCCATCTTTCATAATTGTGAGGGTGAAACCAAAGCATTTCCCGTGCAGCCTGGGCAGGCGCCTGTAGGTGCTTACACCAGCATCCTCACCCGCAGCCCAACCTTGCCCCGCACGAGCCTCCCCTCCGCTCGCCGTCAGGGAACCAGACTCGCCCCGTGCCTGGTTATGTTTGAATTTCAAGATGGTAAGTAGTTCGAGCGTGGGTCTGACACACCTAAAGGCAGGGCTGTGCTCTCACTGGGGGGGGCGGGATGGGTTAAAAAATGGACTGGGCCAAACGCAGACCACTGCTGGCAAGTCCCATCAATGGCAAAATCAGCTTGCAGGAACCTGGCGGTGTGGCTGTTAACCCTCCTACTAAGTTTGTTGTTGTTGCTAGTAAAATTGAAAAGCTCGTGCACGGGAATTCTGTGTGGAAGAGGGTGCCTGTCCCCGCCGTTCCGGCACATCCCATCAGCAGCCCGGCTGGCGGGGTGCAGGTGCCACCCGTGCTACTCGGGGCACAGCACGCAGCCCTCGCGTGGTTGCTGGAGAAGTCCTGTCTCTCTTGCAGCAATGGTACACCAGCTCGATGAATGTTGTCTGCACCTGGCTGACAGACCGCATGGACCTGCAGCTTCACATTTATCAACTGAAAACTCTCATTAGGATAGTAAAGGTAATCGTCTGATGTGTTTTCGCTGCCGTCTTGCTGTCGGAAGGAGCGTGTGTGTATGCCTGCATGCGTGTGGCATGTTCTCCTAGGCAAACTGTATATATATAAACTGTATATATATTATATAATATATTAAGCCATTTGTTAAAAATTCTTAAAAATTAAGATACCTGTATGTGTGGCATGTAGCAAAGGATAAACGGGGGCTTGAAATGCATAGAGATGCAAAATACAGGTGTACAAATAAGAACAAAGTAACTGTTTGCATGAGAAAAGGGAAAGTCTATTGCTATGCCACCCTACCTGTGCAATCAGAGCACCACAATTAGCCTTTTTGTGGACAAACATGTTGATCACACCAATGAACTCCAGTGTTAAAATGGGTTAAATCCAACCAAAAGTTCTTAACACTTTTACTAGAAATATTTAAGTCCAGCTTGTGATTATTGTCAGAATGCAAATGAGGATTGTTCTCATAGTTAATTGAAGTTGTTTCTTTTACAATCAACTCTAAGAGATCACAAAGGTGAGATAACATACCCTGAAAGGAACATCTTTTTTCCTAGAGTGCACGTGTATGTGTATATGTGTGTGTGTGCGCGTGCCTTGGACTAATGATAATTATTTCAGTGTGAAATCACAGTGGTTTACATGAAATAATAAGATCACGGAAGGGGGTAAATATATTTTTGATCATTTTAGGTTCTATCTAATGCTTTTTGGTCTAGTATTTTATAATGTTTATGGTCTTGTGTGCAGTGAACACATTGAAGGCATGAATAAATTAAAACTGAAATGTATTAAATGTGCTTTTCATAACTGAAAACAACAGGCACAGACAAATTATTTCTGCTTGTCAGCTAGCTGAGGAAAGCTTTCTTCTTTGTGCTTTATTTATACCAATATTACATTCAGAAGCAGCTACAACAAATCCAAGGACTTTCTGAAATAGCAGAACAGTAAATAGTTTCCACGCAGAGCACAGAGCAGAATTAAATGAACTATGAGGACAGAGTTTTATCACACAGAGTAGAGAAGTTTTTAAACAGAAATTCAAGTGAGAGATATTAATCATAATGACAATGGAAATACAGCTAACTGCGGAAATGCAACCCCAGTTTCAGAATTAGGTGACGAAAGAGAGATTTAAGAAACATGTGCTACGTGCTTATGTTTATACATCGACAATTTTCCCTGGTGTCCTGGACTTAGCTTATTTAATCCCAATACTGTAGGTAGGATTATTTAAAACAGAGCATTCTGGGAACGTGTAATCACGTCTGCAGTTGCGGGCGATAAGCGTTCTGCTGCGTGAGGAAAAATAACTGATGTTACAGGCAGGTGAACGCATCCAGAAGCAAGGAAAGTTAGTTGGTGCACTGCCCTGATCTGGTGCTTCCATGCCTTTTTAGACCCCAGCCTACCATGTGTAAGCTCCCCTGAGTGCATCCCAGTACATCCCTGCCCTGAAGCCTTTACGCAGCCGCACCGCCCGGCCGCCCTGCGGGCCCTGCAAAGGCAGTTGCAGAGCTGTGATTTCTTGCTCAAGGCACCCTAAAGGGACCTCTGCCAACGCAAAGCGGCGGCCGGCAGAGACCACCCTGCAGCCTCTGCGCTGCCCGGGGCGATGAAAAACATCCCTGGGGCAGGGATTTCCCTGGCATCCCAGCCTCTTCCATTAGTGGCCCCAAACTCCGGGCATGGGCACACAGGCTGACTCCCGCAGCGAAGCGGAGGAGCTGGTGTTGGCCCTGACCTCTGTGCTGTCTCCTCCTTCCTCTGTGCCTCTCCCCCCTTTAGAAAACGTACCGGGATTTCCGATTGCAAGGCGTGCTGGACTCCACCTTAAACAGCAAAACCTACGAGACTATCCGGAACCGGCTGACAGTAGAGGAGGCCACGGCGTCTGTCAGCGAAGGCGGAGGGCTCCAGGGGATCACCATGAAGGACAGTGATGAGGAAGATGAAGAGGATGACTAGGGAAGCTGGCCCGGAGGACCGGCAGGGGGTCGCCTGGTATCCGTGCATGTACCTCGTCTGTAACTCAGTTAGCCACATTAGGAATTTTTCTGTCAGCTCTAAATGCCCATGAGAAGTTTACCAATACAAATGCCATGTTAGCTGTGTGGTAATAAGATTAGCACCTCTCTTTGATTCATCGGTTTCCTAATTTCATATCTATATGTTCATAAGCAATATGGAGCACCATTGTTTAATACTGTTAATGGAAAAACTACATAGAGAACATGCTAGGTGTGTCCCTGTTATAATTAAAGTTTAAACAATGCTTCATTAATGTACTGTATATACATTGATGGTAAATTGTTGTGAAGATGAGTGAATCAAGTCCTTTCATTTCTTTGTTTCTCTTCTGTGGATGCCAACTGCTTAAAATTAATAAAAAAAAAAAAACAGCTTTTTTTTAAAAAAGAATGAGGCAATTACAAATGATTTTTTTGTTCTCTCTGTTCATTTAAAAACCAGAAAACAAACAAACCCAGACAGCCGTTTGAATCATTCCACATCCTTGTTAATGTACCAGGCTCTTCCCTTCAATATGCAGTTAACTCCATAGAGGCTACATCCCAAAGGATTAGTCATTCTAATTGCCACACCAGATTAATCCTATCATTATGGATATATCATGCCACATTACAAGTCCAAAGCAGTTGTTTTATGTTGACATTCGCTCCTCTAACTGTTACATTTTTGTTTAAATTTCAAATAACCATGTATGTACAAAGACAACTTTAATTACAATCTTAGACTATACAAATGTGTTTATAATAATATATTGAATATTTATTTCAGTAGATTGTAACCATAATTTACAATTCCTCTGTTTCACAATGGGTTTTATATATGTCATGTACATTGCATTTTGACCAGTAACTGCATGTCCATCAGTTCCCCCCTCCAGAGCTTTTACTTTCTGTGTAAAATAGTGATCCATCTTGCTTTTTTTTGCCTTATACAAGCCGACAGTTGTAAAAGTGTGAGGACTGTGGCTTCTCAATAAATAACTATTCAGATGTCCTAAGAATAAATTATGGAGTCTTTTCATGTCTGCCTTAGGAAAAAAAAAAAAATTACAAGCTGAGATGTAAGAGCCCCCACCTCTCAGAATAAAGGCATTTTCTTTTCTCATGGGTGTTTTTACAATTTATTAATTAAGAAGATGGTTTCCTGATTTGCTCCCACAGGTCAGGGTGGGACCAGACTGTATATTCCCCAGGTACAAGGACAGTTCTGCTGTCACCTCTGCAGTTCGTTCCACCGTTACCTGCTCACTGCATCCTAATTGATGGTCTGCTCTGGTACAGCCCCTGCTGTTACATGGGAATCAGCCTTGCCCAACACCTACCTTGCACCAAAAGGCCTCAGTTTGTATTTTAACTTCTCCCAAAGCAGCCGATCGCAGAGGCCTGCAGGGCACTTACAAACACACGGCACAGGGCAGCCGCCTAGCTGAAATTAAAAAGCAGGCTGGTTTGATGGAAAGCATGTTAGGTGGAGAGTTTTCTAAGAGGTTTTGCAGTCACTCCCTCCCATCAGCCAACTCAAACTGAAAATTACTCCTGAGAAGCAGAAGAGCTGATGTCCTTCACCCCCCAGCACAGCAACCTGTTGCCACCTTGGGGAATGAGGACAAACGGTCACCACCCACAAATAAAAGATGGGCAAACATTGGAAAAACATCCTGCTGGATGAACCTGCCTGACATAATGAACCATTAAACTAAACCGTCTTCCAGTGCCCAAGAGCCATGAGACACTCCCTGGACATATGGGAGGAGGCAGGGATCTCTGGGAACAGCCAGCAAAGGGGATGTTGACTTCCAGATGGGGCTGGGATAGTTATGGAGCCTGGAGCACATCCACCTGTAATGCTGCATTTTTGAGCCCCTTCCCTCTGTGGCAGAATTTACCACCCAGCCCTGGAGGTGCTCTGCAGCCCCATCTGGATGGTCATACCCTACACAATCAACACCTGCCTACCCATGGTGATCTGCGTGCACCAACCCCTTGGACCACAGACAGTAGCAGGGTCTTTACTTTAGGGTGGGTGGTGGACATGCACATTCAGCACCACTTATGTGTTGATAAGCCATTTGCTGCACTAGCACAGCCAAGTTTTGAACCCTGACTGTAGCCCAGCAGACCACTTCTTGGTTTTTGTCTTGCTCCATAATGCTGGTAGAGGGAAGCAGTCCCAGGAAAAGCCACCTTTGAGGACTTCTTAGGCAGGAACGTGGCCTTGTGGCCACTGACACAGGAAGCTCTTCCCCCTTCTTACCCATCCTCCAGCTGTGCAAATACTTGGTCCCAAATCCCCAGAGGAACTGAGGTAGCAGTAGCATGTTTAAGTCATATGGAAGTCCACCAAAACCAGTTCGGGTGCCTCTGCAGGTTATGTCACTGGCACACATATAAAACCCATCTACATCCTGACATCATTATGCTTGGAGCCTTCAATCACACCCTGAAGCCCTCACAGGACTCACCTGACAAAACAAGTCTCACAAGACATAAAGCAATGCACAAATTGGAAGTACCACCCCGTCCCTTCTTTCTAGGTGGTTGAGATCCACTTGAGATCCATACACATACTGATGAATACATGTGTTCATGCCCCCTTCATCCCCTCCCTCAGCTGTCTCAAATACTTTTGTGAAGGACAAGAGCTCCAACAGGAGGCACTGGAAAAGCCTTACCTGGGATGATCACCAGGCTGGCAGCAAAGAGCACAAGGGGAGACCCAAATTTGTAGCTCTGCTCCCAGACAGGCAGAGCTGAGCTGGAGAAACAGCTTGATTCTGCTCTGGAACTGGCTCCCTTCTTTTTTTTTTTTTTTTTTTTTTTTTTTTAACATGAAATATTTATTGGGTAAAAACACAGCCCACTTCCACCTGCCACCTTTCAAAATAGTGAGCCCTGCTCAGTTTTTTGAATGAAAGAGTGTGGGCGCAGCCTTCCGGAGACGATCCTTGGCTGCGCATCACTAACGCACATAGGTGCCTCCCTGAAATGACAGTGATGGACACCCTTGTCTGAGTTTCTCTGTCATTAGCAATGACCCTACAGCCTGTGACAGCTTTTTGCATGTCCTCAGACCCCAGTAAAGCACCTCAGAGACTCCGTAACAACCCTGAGGATATGTCCAGCTTGACCACACATTCAAAACAAGGAAACATTAGTCAGGTTACTTCTTTTAAGGAGTTTGGACCCAAATTACGAGCTTCAAGTCTCATACTTTAGTGTGAGCAGGGAGAAGAGCCCATGCAACACTGCAAGGCAGGATTTAACATCCCACTCCAGAGCCCGCAGCCCATGGTTGAGCAGTGTGTTGCACGCTGATCCCCACTGCCTTTAGCCCTGCAAAAGGTGAAGTGGGTGCTGGCAGCCCAGCCATCTCCTAAATGGGTGCTACGCCATGGTACAAGAAGCAGGAAGTGCCGGCTTGGATTAATCCTGCAGAAATGTTGAATCCAAAATAGTTTGGTTTTGTCTGAGAAACATCAATCCGGGTTTAAAGCCCTCCTGGCCACAGACTACACTTTGGACAGGACACAGGCTCGCACGGAGCAAAGCTACACCTCGGGCAGCACGTAAAAGGGCTTGCTGATGGATGGGAGCACTCTGGCAAACCCAGCCGAGGAACGCGAAGGTCTGCTGCTGGTTTCGCTTCAACCCATTGCTGTGATGGAATGAGCTCCAGCAGTCAAAGGACTTTCTGCCAGTACAACTGCACCTAGATTAAGAATCTGCCAGTACAGTTATGTCAATCAGTTTTGGGGAAAGAGGAAAATTTCATTCTTCTGCCAGCAAAATTTTAAATGGTAGATCAGGCCAAAACTTCTCTCATATTTACAGGGAAGTCCAGCGAAAATATCCTTTTTTTGACAGACTTACTTAAAGCATGTGGCATGGAGACTGAAAATGCTATCAACTATTTGACTGACAAGTGTCAGCAGCTGTTCATCCAATTTGTTTTATATTTCAGCAACTAACAGATTCTTCCCCCTCTGCTGTAATGCATGTCTCCTGGCCCATAGGCATCTTAGAAATTGCTTTTCTGCCTCTCTAGTGACCAAAACGTCAAAAATATTAGAAGACAATTTATGTTCAGAAGTATAAACAGGCACGCAGCAAAGCAAAGATGATTTTGTCAATGTTTAGGCTGTGTTCTTTTTAAAAAAGTCACAGCAAACCTAAGGCAAAAATTACTTCTCTAAGCTTTAAAAGAAAAAGCTAAAGGAAACAAAGCGCCTGATAAATCAGCACGGGTTAAACCATCAAAAGCACTCATCTAATGGCAAACCAAACCACAGCTGAGCCATATTTCAACCTCTGCACTTTTGTCTGTGAAGTTCACAACTCTGCACTACCGCCACCGTCACCAACGTTTGTTCAAAACCTGCTCCATAGTGTCACGATGCAACAGAGCCACCGCTGCCTCAAGCTGAGTCCAGCCAGGAGAGTCCCTTAAGCCATTCACAAAACCCAGCCTTATTCATCTTAGGTCTAGCAATGCTTTCAGAAACTCTTTGATCCCTGACTGCATATAAGTTACAATTATTGCAGTAGCCACCCATCCTGAACTTGCTGGACTAAAAAGCCTGCGTGACACTGCTCTCCGGTGAGCTGTATTCAGCCTTATTTCCTTTATTCAAGCACATTTAGGCTCTTGAGCTAAACCTGAAGTGATATTTTCCTCAGCCTTTCTAAAAGATGCATATTCCATTTCAAGTTGTAAATCTGCATTTGTTGTAACTATGCAAAATATGGGAGAAAAAAAGTGCAGAGATTATATGCAATCTGCCAGCAGAGTTGTGTGCCATGAGGAAAATGCCTCACAGGTCAAAACAAAGAAAAACACTGAGCAACAAATTAGTTGCAGGCAGTAGCTAATATGGAGATCAAAAGATTAAAATCAACATGCAACGATGAAATCACTGGAATAATAGGAGCACTTAAGAAGATTAAGTCAATAACAGAGTCCAATAGTACAAAAATAAGATTTTGATTATACTGTAAAATTTGATATTGTGAGAGCAAAAGCAATTGCAACCACAACATGCTTCGTTCTCCCCGCCTTAGACCATCTTGGCTCATTTCCTATGCAAGGAATACAGTTGTTGAAATAAACAGAAATGTTATGACTCAAGTGCTCGATTCAAAAACAAACCAGGTGGTCAGATCAGATTGGGGACTGACAAGACAGGGTCTATAAAACAAGGACTTGTTGCAGATCCCAGAGGATATGACAGCTGGGGGGAACAAAGGCCACACCGTTTAGGGCTGCTTTCGGCAGCAAGAGCTCCACAAGCAGCTGATCTCGGGGGGCTGTCCCAGGCTGTCAGCTGGAGAGGAGAGGCACGCACTGGAAGGGAGTAAAGAGGAGAGAAATAGCTCACAGGCTTGAAGTGAATGTGGTGGCAAACTCTGGTAACAGGGAAGGGTTTTTTTTCTATCCAGCTAAACCAGCAGAGATTGCAGGTTTGGTTTTGCAATGTCCCTCAGAGGCAGAGCACACGGCAGACTCCAAGCCCATCTGGACTCTCACGTGAGGGACAGGAACAAGTCCCATAGCAATGTTCGCCAGTGCCAGGGGTCACCCAGTAGCACAACCCAATGGGGATGGGAAGGACAACCTGCTGAGAGGCAACTAATGCTCACCATAACAGATACACCCTTGGGTCAAGCCAGGTGTGTAAGCAGGAAGAGATGAACCAGCCCCTCCAACGCACACTGGCCATGGCCGTGGGACACCAGTCTCATCCATGGACTGTGGTGCCAAAGGCCTATAGCCCCCCTGGGAGAAACAGTCATCCCAGTGGGGGCCTTGCTTGCCCCAGAAGTCTCAGAGCCCTTGGTGGATTCTGCGATGCTCTGCGTTTCCTGAGGAAGAGCCTAAGCAGCTCCCCTGCTCCCCAGAGCTGATGACTCGCCTGGGCTTTTCTCTAAATTGTTTTTTCAGCATCACCAACTCCAGCCCCACCCCCACCCCAAAATCACAAGCTAGGCTCATAATTAAATCAAATAAATAAATTATCAGCTATTTTTACAGAATTTGTGGGTGTTCTTGAACATTCAGGGAATACTTGGGTCGTGCATTGAAGATTTTTCCTGAAATAACAAGGTCTGGATTTTCAGTTTGAGCTCTGACTGTGGGGTGGATTTTTAGCGGTTCTAGATCCCATCTTCTGCGGTGAAATTGGCGCTTCTCTGGTGCCCAAGTGGCACAGAAGCAGTTTCACCAGTTGATCTGGGAGTCTTGCCAGGCTCTCTCCAACTCAGCCACCGCCACCAGGGACAAGGATGCTGCAGCCCAGCCGGTCCCGCGTGGCCTTGAGGAAGGAGGTAACACGCTGCCGTCTGCCGGCACCTCACAGCCCGTGGAGTCCTTCTCTGCAGCGGATGAGGACATCTGGGACACAGTTCAAACAAGGCCAAACACAAATCTCGAACAACGTAACATGTGGCATAGCCAGAAAAGCTGGTCAACACCGAGTGGGGAGCGAGTTGCAAAGAGATGGTAGAAAGATTGGCTTTGGAAATATTCTTACTCTTATTTTATTTTTTTCATTGAAAAAGCAAGTTATTTTGAAAATGAGATGGTTTTCTATCTCATTAAGGGGAGAATAATTCAAAACACGTGGTGTTTGTCCCACTTATTTTTTTGGCCATCCTTCTTACAAGCAAAAAAGGGAAGGAATAGGAACACAAAACTGAAGTGGGCTTCTACCCGTTTTCACTGCTTTTTGCTCCTTTTTCTGAAACGTTTTCAGTAGGAAAGTGAGAACAAGGCCATCCCCCCATTATATTCTCCTTCTCTACTTCCTCCCACCTTTTCTCCTAAATAGAAAATAAGGGGAAAAAAACCACAAACCCAGAAAAAATTTAAAAGCTCCCACTCTTTCAAAATGAAAAAGTACATAATTTCAAAACATTAGGAAGGGGCATCTTTCAGTTTCAGCATTCAGAAACTAAATGCAGCATCGCTCCATTACTGCAACGTGAAGAAGGACTATTTCCGACAAGGAGGATGGAGAATAGCAGCTCACCCCTTCGACACTTTCTTGCTTGCCATACTGGATGGGTTGACTTCGGACATGATGTGGACTCCACCGACGCCTCGACTGCCTCCTGGGCCAGACCAGTCTCGCACCAGGAACTAGACTTCACCCCCGATGTCTCCCTCCACTCCTCACAGGCAGGCAGTGTTTTTGGGGCATAAAGCCTGGCTGGGATCGAGCCGTTAGTTACCATTCCTGTTGACAGGCAAACTAGAATAGGCTCTGGCTCACTTTCTCCGAGCTGCGGAAGGAGGAATGAGCCGAGAAAAGAGTTCATTCAATTGCTTCTGTTTGGCAGCTCTGCAGGACTCTCCGCATAGACAGAAAGAGATGTGGCAAGTAAGGAGTTGCCATTTTTAGAATTACATAAGCCAGTTTGATTGCCATCGAGGCACTCTGTGCAGCTCCTGCCACAGTGCCCTGCTGGTTGCTCTGCAGTGGGGCTAGATTCTAAATAGCTTCAGGAGCAGGTCAGATACCAGCTCTTAAAATTAGACTTAGGTTAAAAATGTCCATGTTACCCCTGCCATCACTGACAAAGTCGACCAGCACAGCCGTGCAAGGACTCTGGGCCACTGGGCTTCCAAAATCCTACTAACTGCATTTGCTCTGGGACCCCTGCAGTGCTCCAAAACCTAGCTCGCCAGTAGTGTTGTATTATGCCAAAAAGAAAATCTAATTAAAATAAATTAAAATTATCTGCCTACGTGTATGCAGTAATGTGTGCGTAACAGTGAACGGGCTGAAAAAAATAGTCTGGAAGGACTCAGCGCCCCTGCTCCAGCCAAGGTGGCCTCGCCATGCACTGCCCCTGCCCCTATGCACAGTCGTGGTGGTCCCCGTTGGGTGACATGGCATCAGCGTTGCTCCACTGATCCTAAGGGCCCTGCAGGATGAGAGGGGCTGCCCATGGGGGCTGAGGTGTTAGTACTGCTCCCGTTACACCATAGTTCCAAAGGGCCAAGGGGAAGCAGTCAAATGAGTAACAACCCCTTCTTCACCCCAGCCATTCCCCATTCATCACTTGCTAATTTGTCCAAAAAGTGTCTGTGTCTTGCCACTGCAAACCAAACTCCGTCCAGGCACCTTGGGGCCACCCCCGGGCAGCGCTCTGAGGGAGTAATTGCTGCCTTGCACCAAGCCAGACCCAAACCCAGGCTGGTGGGGCCAGGACCCGGGCAGCACCGCAGCCCAGCTCTCCCCCCAGCCCGACCCGGGGCCCCCCTGCCGCACCTTGTGCCTGCCACGAAGCTACAAAGCCGCATGAGAAGCTGCCCCCTCCCACCCCCCCCGGCTCACAAAAGGCAGCCCCGTCCTAATTGCCCGGGCTGGTGGCTTGCCTGGTCGTCCATCACCTTCTGCTATTAAAAAAAAAAAAAAAAAAAATTAAAAAAAAAACACGTATAAAAAGCAAAGCAGCGTAGAAATCAAAGCCACCATTTCAGAGAGATCGAAGCATAATGCTAACAACTTTCGGCAGCTTCCACTGTGGAGTTTAAGCAGCTGCCAGGTTAAATAACTAGGAGGATCCTAAGTTACCTTCCAGTGGACCATAAATGCCCAGCGCCGACTTACCCAGGCGGGCGCGGGGAGCCGGGCCGGGCCTGCGGGGACACACCCGGGCCCCCGAGCGGGGGGAAGGGGAAACCCCCGCCGGCGCGCCGGGGCGCGGCCCCGAGCCGCGCAGGGGGCCGCGCCGTCCCGGCCGTCCCGGGCCCGCAGTCGTTTTTCTGGGGGGCAGCGGCGTAAAAATAACCTCAGGAGCGATGGCGTCTGCCTTGCGAGAGGCTCGGCGGCGTGCGCCTTCCCCGGGAAAATCCGCAAAACCGTTTCCCCGCTCGGAAGGCCGGGGGTGCGGGATTAAACCCCCGCGGGAGAGGCAGAAAGCGGCGCCGCGCCGGGACCCCGCAGCCCGCCCGACGTGCCGCCGCTCCTGCCCCCCGAAGCCCGGCTGTCCCACCTCCACCCCCGGCCCCCCGAGCCCCGTTCAGCGCTCCCGGCGCGGAGAGGGGGCGAAGGCAGGGTGGCGGGGCGGGCGGCGGGGCCGGGGCCGCCGTCTCAAAGTCAGTCATTTGTAATACGCTTGCCGGAACAGCAGAAGTCGAATCGATAGAGACAGCCTCCAGCTGTGCCTAAACCTGCGATTTCAATTAAAAGCCTGAGCTCCGATGCCCGGGTCTCAGCCGGGGTCCCGAGGCTCTGATGCGCAAGGCGTGCGGTACCCGGGCTCCTCGCCGGCTGGGGGGCGGCGGCGCGGCGCAGCCCGGGCCGGTCCCCGGGCTCGGGCTTGGTGGGGAGGAGGCGGCCCCGCGGCTGCTGCACGGGGTCCCCGCCGCTGCTCCCCGCCCCCGGGAGCCCCGAGGCCTGCGGGACCCGCTGCCCCGAGCGGGGCGGTGGGTGCGGAGCGAGAGGCGGCAACCGTGCCCTCGTCCGGGGAGGGAAGGAGGGAGGGACCCGGCCCGGAGCACAGCCGGGCCAGCAAACACCCCGGCGAGGGCGAGGGCGGCGCGGGGAAGCTGGCAGCGAGCTCCCGGCCCCGGCTCCGCAGCCCTCTTTTATCCTGCCCGAAATCATCTCGTTTACAGAAAATATTTGTTTGCACTATTAGTTGGTACTGGAGTTAATTACTCAACGTGTGAGCGGGGAGTAATATGGATAAAAGCAGCCCCAGTGTTTATTGTGTGGGTGAGCTGTTGAGCGGTGCTTGAATAAACTGCAATTAGGGTTAGATAGAGATTAATTAACATGTGAGTGGCAAGGTGTAAAATAGTTCCCAACCCTCCACTCAGTATAATCTGCAGGCGAGGAAAAGAAGTTTGTGGAGGCTAATTAAATACTTTGCTAAAGCCGGCGAGCCCCGGGAGCGAGCGAAGCCCAGCCGCCGCCTGCCCGCTGCCCGGCCGGGCTGGGCTGGGCTCGGCGCGGCTCCCCGGGGCTCTCCCGCAGCCCAGCCCCCGGACGACGCTGGTGCCGGTGCGTGCGGCTCCCCGCGCTCCCGTCCCGCCCTCCCCCCCAAAAGCGGGGCGGTTTCCTCCCTCCCCCGCACGCTGACCCCTCGGGGCCGGGCGGGGAGGATGGAGCGGGCCGGGCTGGGGGACGCCAACACCCGGCGCTCCGGGCGGAGAGACCCTCAGCCCCATCCCCCCCCGGCGGGGTGTCCCCCCGGCCCGGCCCGGGCGCTCCCCTCCGCCCGCCGGCAGCCCGGGGAGGCCGCCGCTTTCAAAGTTTGTTTCTGGAGCGTGTTGTGGTCCGCAGGTGAAAAAGCCTGTCTGCAAACAGCCGGCAGCGAGCTGCCCCGGCGGGGAGAGGAGGCGCGGCTTTGTCAGCGCCGCACAAACCCCCCGAATTCCTCCAAACTTTCTTAGGCGTGCTAGGGAGGCGGAAAAAAAAAAATATATAGATAGGGGCCTTTTCATTGCTTGCTTTACCTCTGGCCAGGCTCAATCTAAACCCTTCGCTCCCCCCTCTCCTCCCCCGGATAATCCTCCCCTTTATTTTAGAAACACACAAAACCAGGTTCCACGCAGCGCTATAGTGGCTACAAGTGAAAGAGAATTGAGCGCCCTGAATCGCTGGGGGAAAATTGGTTGGGCTGAATAGCCCCGGCGAGGGACGGGGCGGCTAATCAGGGCCCGGGGAGGTGCTGCGGCTGCAGCCGGGCCCCCCCAAAACAGGTGGACACGGGGCGCTCTCAATTACCGCGTCCTCGCATCGGAGGTTGCTGCAAATCCTCCCCTCCCGCATCAAGTCGTTTTAATTAGAGAGAGGAAGGGAAAAACCCCGGCATCCAGGCGCTATAACGTAGCGGCGCCTGGGTTGGGTTGTTTTTTTTTTGGGGGGGGGGGGAGGGGGAGCACGACCCGGGCTAGAAGGGGATGGGGGAGCTGCCCGGCTGCCCCCTGGGAAAGTGGACACCTTTCGGGGTGACAATTTGCAAAACTCCCGTTCGTAGCGCACGGGTCCTTTTTTTAATTTTTTTTTTTTTTTTTTAAAGCAGCGAAAACCCAGCCCTGGACTCGACTCCCTCCGCGTTTATTTAAGGCTAATCACCAGCTACCCTGAGAGGGGAGGGGGGTGGAATTAAACTTAGTTTAATTAACATTAATACACTGTCCTAATTAATGGGTTGGCTATTAATTTATACATGCTGGGGAGGCTCGCAGATAAGTGACAATTTATTAATTATCTCCCAGCTCGGTTGCAACGGAGCTGATTGCAGATGGGTTGCCAAAATAACTCGAGCATGGTTGCGTGGTAGTTGCTTTAGGAAAAAAAAAAAATTCATTCTCCCCCTTCTTAAAAAAAAAAAAAAAAGAAGGAAAAAAAAAACCCCTCACGCTCACTCGGAGTGGCTCTTCTAACCCCAGTAAGAACTGGAGCACTCTTTTCCACCCAACTTGTGAATCGCACTTGCCTTCTAATTTGCCACATGCAAAACGATTCCTCTGCTTTGCAAGTTGCTTTTTAAGAAGGGAGAGAGAGAGGAAAAAACCCAGCTCGCACACGAGCGATTTGTGCGTCTTAAACTGGAAGGAAATTGTGCGTGGAGGGGGGGGGGCTTCTCTTCCTCTCCCTGCCCCAACCCACCGCGCTCCAGCCCGGCGCCTCGGCTCGGGGAAGATCCATGGTGGCATCCCCATGTCATTCTGCTCGAAGTGACTTCATGTGATGTCAGCTTTAAATGTACGAGACGGTGATCTGACGCTCAGGAAGATGTTTGCTATCAAAATGTGACTGTGGCCACGCTGCGCTGCTTGGATGAGTCTCGCCGGTTCTGGGCAAAGGTAAGTGGGGTCCCAAGGCGAGCCCCGCCGCCCCTCGCCGTGCCCCCCACCCCCGGACCGCGGCCATCGCTGGGGCTGGGCTGGGTGGCATTGGGCTGGGGGAGGTTTTTCTTTTTCTTGCCTTTTTTTTTTTTTTTTTTTTTAAATACTAACAAGGTCTAGCCTGCATGTTACTTTAGCGTGTTCCGCTTAATGAGCAGTAATCTGGTACCCTACGTGCCATTGTTCTTGGATATGTTCATTTGAATGTAAATAGGGAGGGGGTGCCGGTGGGGGGGGGGGGGGGAGTGGGGGGGAGAACAAGGTGCTTATTAAATTGATTTGTCTCCTGGCTTTTCTGGAATGCAGAGCCGAGAGCGGGAGCGAGTCGCTGCTCACACCAAGTTCCCGCACGGCGGAGCGACATGGCGAGCTCGGGGTCGCTGGAGACGGTCATGCCTTCCTCCTGCCCCCGGCACGACGGCAGGGCCGCCGCCGCTAACCCCTCCAAGACCCTGGCCTTCTCCATCGAGCGGATCATGGCCAAGACGTCGGACCCCAAGCCAGCCTTCGAGCAGAGGCAGGGCGGGCCGGGGCCGGAGCCGGAGCCGGGCAAGAAGCCGCTGAGCCTGTGCTCGCCGCTGCCCTGCGTGATCCCCATCCCGCCGCTGGGCTACGAGGTGCCCTCCAAGACTCTCCTCAACTACTCGGAGCTGTGGAAGAGCAGCCTGCGGGGCGGCGCGGGGCTCTGCAAAGCCAACTGCGGCGTCTGCTGCAAGGCAGAGCTCGCCCTGGGCCAGCCCAGCGGCCGGCTCATCAAGCCGCAGGTCATCCACCAAGCGGGGGCCGTGCCGGCCGCCCCCCGCTCCCTCTACTACTTCAACTACCTGGACGCCGCGTACCACCCGGCCGACATCCTCCACGGACAGCTCTTCCCCGCCGGCCTGCTGGGCGCCCCGCCGCCGGGGGGGCTCTCGGCCCACCAGAAGCTTTTCCTGCTGGAGAACGCCAAGCTGGCGGGGCTGGCGGCCGAGAAGCTGCCGCCGCCGCCGCCCTTCGCCCATAAGGAGCGGCTGCCGGGCCACCTGGACCAGGTGATGAAGGAGGCGGCGGCGGCAGAGCGCGGCGGCCCCGCCGCGCCTGCCCTGACCTCGCCTTCCCGGGGCCCGGCCCCGCCGCGCCTGACCTCGCCTCCCGGCGCTTCCCCGCAGGTGTTCAACGCGCACTACAACCTCACCCGCCACATGCCGGTGCACACGGGGGCCAGGCCGTTCGTGTGCAAGGTCTGCGGGAAGGGCTTCCGCCAGGCCAGCACCCTGTGCCGGCACAAAATCATCCACACCCAGGTAGGTGGGGGGCAGGCGGGGTGCGGGGAGGCGGCGGCTCCCCCCTGCTCTCCCCCGCAGCCCCCCTGACGGGCCTCTCGCCCCCCCGTGCAGGAGAAACCCCACAAGTGCAACCAGTGCGGGAAGGCGTTCAACAGGAGCTCCACGCTCAACACCCACATCCGCATCCACGCCGGCTACAAGCCCTTCGTCTGCGAGTTCTGCGGCAAGGGCTTCCACCAGAAAGGTGAGCCGGGCCGAGGCGGGCCGGGGGCCCCCGCGGGGCCCTCGCCCATCATTAGCGGGGATTAAACGCGGCGAGCCCTGCCCGGCTGGGGGAAGAGAGGGGAGCGGGCAGAGCCGCCGCCGCCGCTCCCAATTACCTTCCCTCTGAGCCGGGCCGCATCGCCGGGGACTGCTGACGGTTCTCCCTAAATGCTTTTTAAATGAGAGGTGCCGGGCCTTGGTCCTAATCCAGGGCCCTCCGTTTGCCGCGGGTCAGCGGGCTGACCCTGCCTCTCATTTGTGCCGTGCCGGTTGCGCGCTGCTCCGCCGTGACGCGGACCGAGTTTGACAAGTCGGATGGGGGGCGGGGGGGGACACTTCCTAACACACACACACACACCCCCCCACCGCCCTGCCCTACCTGTGCGCCGTCCGGCCCGGACACCCTCGGGTAACCCCTTTTTTTATTTCTCCTCTCTCGCAGGCAACTACAAGAACCACAAGCTGACCCACAGCGGGGAGAAGCAGTACAAGTGCACCATTTGCAACAAAGCCTTCCACCAGATCTATAACTTGACTTTCCACATGCACACCCACAACGACAAGAAGCCCTTTACGTGCGTCACTTGCGGGAAAGGATTTTGCAGAAACTTTGATTTAAAGAAGCACGTCCGAAAGTTGCACGACAGCGTCTCCAGCGCGCCGCCGCCGCCGCCGCGGGACCCTGGGCGCAGCGGGCAGAGCTAAGGGCCCAGCGCACCGCCCCACTCGGACCTGCTCCACCAGGCCAGCACTATTTATCCAAACCAGCCTCTCCTTCTCTGTCTTTTCCCCAGCGAGCTCAGCCGCCGGTAGCAAGTGACCCCGAGCCGCAGTTGTATATAAGAGGAATCTTATTTAACAGCGCGTTGCGCCGCCGGAGCGGGCCAGGAGGGGCCGGGCTGGCCGCCCCCCGCCCGGCGCCAGGACCGCGCTCTTTATACGTGTCTGTAAATCTCCATTTTAAATGTACGCCCGAATAAGTGAGGAATATATATATATATATATATATATATCATGGGACAATAAACCGGCCCTTCGCAGGTGTTTCATTTCCCGCCTCGGCCCCGGTCCGAGCGGGCTGGACGGCGCTGTCCCCCCCGTGCGACGGGGGCCTGCGAGAGCCGGGCCCTGCCGCGCTGGAGCCCGCCGGGCCCCGGGGAAACGAAAGGAGGGCGGGAGGGAAGCGGGCGGCTTCAGAGGGCGGCTGCCCGCCGGGAGCGGTGCGGGGCCCGCCGGGAGCGGGGCAGCGCGGCCCCGGCTGCAGCGCGAAGGGCGGCCCGGAGCTTCCCAGCGCCGCTCTGCCGGGTCGGTTCATTCCGGCGTGTTTAAGCCGCTCCTGAGTGACTATCTTTCCCTGCATGCAGATGAATGATCTCACGCTTGCTTTCCGAGTAATGACCCAAATTAAGAGAGAAAACACAGACCCTTCAAACCGCATTACATTAATCTAATCACTCCCAGCAGGCCTCAGAAACTCTTTTTGATCAGAATATGGATAATCAAGCACTTGGATTACACTAAATATTCCCTTCTCATCTCCCCCCCTCCCTCACTTTTAATATGCGAGTGTCTATTCCGGCCACGTCGTTCGGAACACTATTATTCTAGCGGAGAAGGGAGATGGAGCCGGCCGTGCGTGTGCGTGCTGCTCGGGCCGGGCTTGCCAATGAAGAGGGGAACGAGCGAGGCACCAAAATGCCTGGGGACGGCGTAACGGGGAGTTCACCTTTCTCCGTTTAATTGAGTGGCGGAAAGGTGGGAGGCGAGGGTGAGCAGGGCTCGCCGCGGAGCGCAGGGACGGGAGGCGACCCCCCCCCGCTCCGCCTTTCTGGATTCATTACTCGGCTGCGATGCTCCGCGCTTCCCCCGGGGCGGGCTGGGGCCGGGAGCCGGGGAGCCGACGGGCCCCGTGCTCCCGCTGGAGGGCCGGGGGCGATTTCAGAGTTTCTCGGGGTTTGCGGTTTTTAAGTGCCAGAAGTAGCGTTTTGACGGTTTGGGTCGGGTGAGGAGCGGGAAAGGATGCCCAGCGATCCTGGGCAGCGAGGAAAGATCATGCCAGAAATTTGTTAGAAAGATTTTGGGAGAGCTTCAGGTTAAAATGAAATTAAGAAAAAAAACCCAACAACAACAAAACCAAAAATAAATGCAAGCCTCGTCGCCGTAAGCCACCACTCTGGGAGACCTCGGGGGTGTGAAGTCGTCCCCCAAGCGAAGGGGCTGCAGCTCAAGCCCTTGCAGGCGGGTGGCGGCTGCAAACCGCCCGCCGAGCCCGGCTCTCCCGCCGCCGCGACAGACGGGCTGGGACAGCCCACGGGCCGGGACCCCCCCCTCCGTCAGGACACGGTGCGGGGGGAGGCCACGGAGGGCCCGGAGGAGGGGAGCGGGGCAGGCGGCGGGGGCCCGGGGCCCAGCCGCTGCCTGCCGGCGGGAGCGCGAACCCTGCTCCCGGCAAGGAAACGGGGGAAGCGCGCTCTTTCCGCGTTTTGGTCAGAAGCGGCGTCGCGTACAGAGCCGGCTGCGAGAGGGGGAGCGGCGTCCTCGGGGCACCCCGGCGGGCCGCGCCGGCCGCCGCTGGGTGGGTTCGGCCCGGGCCGGGCCGCCCGGCTTCCCCCGACCTCCCCCGGGGCCCCCCCGGGTCCCCGGCTCCCGGCACACAGAAGCCGCAGATCGCGGGGGAGGGGCGGCTCTGTCAGACACACGCACGCCAGAGCCTCCAATTATCTTCTCCCTCACAAGATGTTTCTGCTGTCCACGACTGCTCACACTTCGGCACTCTTGCCAGCAAGCCTCAATAATAACACAAAACCCGCACAAAACCCCCTCTCCCGGCGCCGCAGCCGCGCACACAACAGATTGAGCGGTGCCTCGGGGGGGGTTAGAGGTGCCTCCGCGCAGAGGGCGACTTGCCAGCGCCGCCGGGCTTCCCCCCGCGGCCCGCCCGGCCCGGCCCGGCCCGGCGCCTCCCCGGGACCAGGCGGCACCCGGGTGCGTCCCGCCGGGCACCGGGAAGCGAACAACCCAAAGGCAGCTGCGTTGCCCTTTTCCCTGCACTCCGCTCTCCAAACGTCTGAGCAACCAGTTTGCTGCTAGAAACATGTTAATTGCCAACGGAGCTCATTAAGGCATGCACATGCAAAACACAGCGAGGGAGATTAAATGGACAAAAGCGCAATAATGAACTGTCAACAATCGGACCCATCTACACGACCAGGAGCACTCAAGAATGAGGCATTTAGAGGCAACAAAGGATTGTCTGGGACAGGAAGAAAGGACGACCTAGACTTTTGTTTAGTCAACACAATTGATTACAAATGAGAGATTAACAGGATAGCTTCAGAGTTTTTTTGAAGGAGGCAGAAGAGAAAAGTCCAATTAAGTGCACCGAATGTTAACTACATTGATTTCCACGGCCAGCCCTAGAGAAATTCTCATTAAACCATCCCTGGCGATCCCTTTTGGAAAGTAATTTGTCTCCCTGATGGAGCAGAGAAAGGGAGCCGTGTAAAGAGAAAGAAGCGCTAGTTCTTGGCACAATGAGCTTAGGAGACACACTGGAAAGAGCCAAAGGGGGAGTTAATGAGCATCTGACAAGCCGCTTGGACCCGGGCCTGGAGAGCAGCGATGAAAAGATGGAATTGGCCAACAACTATTCTTTATATCAAACATAAAAAGGCCAATCTGAAACAGGGCTGCTCAAAGCTGGTGGGGAAGAAAAGAAAGGCCCCCACTGGGGGGTGGAGTGGAGGGCTCAACTGCCCCATTGGGACGGGGGAAAAAAAAAAAAAAATGCACTGGCATGTCCCTCTCTCGAGCGAGCGGAGCTGCCGGACCCCGGCACCACCCCCGGGCCGGGTAGGGCCGAGGGGGCCCGGCAGCCCCGGTCCCCGCTGCAGCCAGCGCGGGCAAACCGCTGCCACCCCAGCCCGGAGGCTTTTGCGCAGCCCGGCCTCGGCCCCCGGGAAAGGGGAGCCCCGGGCAGCCCGGCCGGGTACAGTTTTAGGATGTTATCCCGCAGAGACAGATCACCGGTTAGCCCAAACCGCGGCGGCCTGGCTCTCCCCAGGGGGCAACGCCGCCCCGAAACCCGCCTTCCTCCTCCCCGGGGTCGCGTTCGCCCGCCTGCGCCGACCCCTCCCGCTGCCCCGGGCTGCGGGCACCGGGCACCGCGCAGCGTAAGGCGCCTCCGCTCCCCTCGTGTAGACACGGCTCGCTCGGAGGCTCTTAAATCAGATTAGAGCTCGTTAATAACAATTTTGGCTTAAGTCTGTATTGACTTAGCTTTAGGAATGGCTTAGCACTTTCGCTTAAGTCAACACCACGGCTAAATTGACACATGCCTTTCCCGACCCGCCGGGTGCCCGCAGGGCTTCTCCGTCCCCGCTCTGAGCCGCTTTTACGGAGGCATCCGCGTCATTTTTCAAGCGAACCCGCCGGGCCTCGAGCGTGCCAGCCCGCCCCGCGTGTCGCCCACGGGGTGTCGTGTCCCCGTCCCCCCCCCCGGGGCTTCGCGGGCCCCGCCACCCCCCAGGGCTGGGCTGCGGGAATTGCTGCCCTTCGGGCTCTCTCCCCCCAGCCCCTGCCGGCGCGCTCCGCGCCCACGCCGTAACGCCTCCAGCCCCCCTCCACCCCTTCAGATTTGGGCCCCGGACACCCCCCGGAGAGCCGGGGCTGCGGTGCCACCCGCGCCCGAGCTCCGCGGAGAGGCAGCTGCACCTGCACCCGCAGCCGGGCGGCACGGCGGGCCCCGGCGGGGACGGGCTGAGGGCTGCTCGGGGGGACGGCACCCCACGCCCTTCCACTCCCGAGGGCTCCTGCGGGTGGGTCTTAAACCGTGGGCGGCTTTGCCCCACACCGTTCGCCTTCCTATCCCCCCTCCCCTCCTTTTAACCCCACTCCTGGCACACTCAGCGCTAACCCTGCCCAGGCCAAAGCCACAAGCTCGTGTAACTGGTATTTATCTCATTTATCTCTTGCTTAACTGATTGAATCATAGGCAGCACATGCCCTCAATTGAAAAAAAAAAAAAAAAAAGAAGGAAGGAGGTGCGTTTGCACTCCCACACTCCGCGTTTTGGGGCCGGCTCCCTTTCCCCGTCGGGTGCTGCGGGGCTCAGCCTTCAGCGCGGGTGCCGGGAGTCACCGGGGCTGTTGGAGCCCACAAAAACTGCTTTGAAGGGGCTCCGGTAAGAGCGTGTTTTGTCATGGGAAAGCCTTGCTGTCCCCAACGGGGATGGGGACAAAATGCTGTCAAACACGGAGCGCGGAGTCAGGCTCTGGTC
Source organism: Gorsachius magnificus (assembly GCA_034008185.1). NCBI lineage: Eukaryota > Metazoa > Chordata > Aves > Pelecaniformes > Ardeidae > Gorsachius > Gorsachius magnificus. The sequence continues at coordinate 8,984,840 of CM067090.1, forward strand.
TCAGAGTCTGTAAATCCGGAACAACACAAAACTTGGCTTTTCCCGCGAGTATTTGCACCTTTGCCGCCCTCTGCGCCTGCAGCAGGCGCAGGCTGATGAGTGACTTTAAAGGCGGTCTGGTCCGGGGCAGGAGCGCTTCCAGCCGAGGGGCCGGGACCGGACACCGCCCCGGAGCAGGGCAGCACCGCGGCTTCGCCTCTCCCGGCTCCTCGCCCAGCCTTTGGGAGCACCCCCGGCTCCCCACAGCGGGGGGGGGGGGGGGGGGGGGGCGCTGCTCGCCGGGAGCAAAACCCTTGCCTAAAGCCAGCGGGGATGGGCTCCTTAAAGCCCTTGGAGGACCGAGGGCCGCAGGAGCCCGGTATTCCCCCAAAGCAGCGCGGCGGGCTCCCTGCAATGGGCCCGCTCGCCCTGTGAAGGGCGCAGGGGGTTTAAATCGCACAGCGAGGACCCCAGGCCTCCCGCGACCGCGTTCCCCACGTCCCGTTAACTGTCTGATGGTCCTTCTACTGTCTTCCTCGCTGCTGCCAGTTGCCAAGCTATTTCACATAAATAGAAGCTTTCTGATTTATAATCAGCCTCTTCCTTCTGATTCATTATGTTAATGAACTGAGATATTACCAACATTGGATTATCGCATCGCTGAATGAATCCAGCAAAAGAAAGCTGATTATAGAGGGAAAAGCCAAGCGCAGCCGGAAACTTAACAAAAAGCAAGGTCCGAGAAATAGCGGAAAGCGGCTGCGGTTGTTTCGGCTCACCCTAAACGCCACTCGCGGACGACGTGGGGACGCGGCACTCGTTCACACACACGCGCCTTTCCCCCGTGGATTCAGGGATACGGTTATCCACCGTTCCGGGTGTCGTTACCAACGTTTCCGAGGAATCAAACGCGGCGCCGTGACGGCACATGGCGGCCGCCCGCCCACGCCGAGCCTCCCCGCGCTTCATACCGGGAACGACGGAGAAAGGCTGCTTTTTTTTTTTTTTTTTTTTTTAAATTTTTGCCCCCTTCCCAAGAGCCGCTCGGTGTGGGCTCTCCTCAGCCGGGAGCAGCTCTGTCCCTCGGGCACTCCCCAAAGCCCGGGAGCGGAGGCGGCCGCCGGCAGCTGCCGGGGAAGCGCGCAGGTTAGATCGCGCCTAACAAAGCTGCAGGCATGGGGTTCACTTAAGCAAATTACCCTCCGGAAGCTTTTATTGAGCAACAGTTAGAGCACCGTGAATGAAGCTACTGGGAACACATACAAACTAAACGGGTAAAGAAATACAAGTCTGGAAACCAAAATTATGTTTCCCAACACCGCTGTGAGGCAGGTACTAATTTACTGCAGCTTCAAGCTATGTAATTAGTCAAGGAGACTGTAATTTACTTAAGGGACGGCAAATTTTTCCTTTTATTAATTTGCAATATATTTGTAAAATAATCGTACGGCAGCTGGCTCTGCTTGAATCCGTTTCAAAAGTGTGATGTAAATACCGTCTCACACTATTTTGTTGCCTATTAGGGCTTTCTGGTAGGTGATACGACTGAGAGTAAGGAGATAGAACACCACACATTTATTTTTAAGATCATCATTGCTAGTGATAAAACTCATGGGAAGAAGCAAGCATACTCCCTATCCGTATGCGTTAAAAACAAACGTATGCAAAGTAACTCAAAGGAGAGAGAGACCACTGGAAGGCTGCACACAGGGCAGGTACAATTTAGGGCATTTTCAAGAGCTGTTTCAGCTGTGTTTAAAAGGAGTAGCAAATTCCCAAATTAAATCACCCTATTTACGGCAAAGACAAAGAGCTTCACGCAGCAGGAGGATGCACTAAAGAACCCGGGGTTTTTCCCCACCTGTTTCCTTTGCAAGGGTTTAAGTATCTCTGCCCCTATCTTACTAGTAAGCGCGTGCCTCAAGTAATTCAGCACGCAGTTACTGTGAAACGATAGGAAGAGTGCAAATAACCTGGGATTCCTCCCATTTGGATTTTTCAGCAATAAACTTCTGCGATTCTAATTGTCATTCAGCAGATTGATATTTCAGATCAGCATCAGAGGAAAACCAAGGAAAATAACCACCACACCTAAGCAAAGTATTTACCACTGGCATACTCACTGTCCACACACTTGGCTACAGCAGGCACCAATTTCCACCCAACACATACGTGCAGTATAACATTGAAATCCAAGAGGCAGCGACTACAGGGTCAAAGCTTTATTTCAACTGTAACACAGTATAGCCATGGATTATAATCCTTAAGCAAACAGAATATTACAGCAATGAAGACCTTAGCATTACAAATATGTTGGGGAAGGTCAACTTCTATCTGAACACAATTATTAAAATATTATGAAAACTACCATTGTGGAGTAAATAATGTTTTCTTTCAGATGTAACCTCTAAAAGTACACTCCGTTTCAAATTTGGTTTTCCTATCTTTCAGTACCAACAAGCTCACACTGAGCATCTACATCCCTGACCTGCTCTATGTGAATGAAAAAGACAGGAATGAAGAACTGTAAGCTCAGCCTAAAATCCAGCCCCCAGCTTCTCTGAAAAACATGACCCCAAATAAATACAATCAAGAGGATACCATAGTAAGTGTCAAACATCATGTGTCTAAACCCTCTTGTTATTTCATATGTACTCTCAAATGAAGTTAATAGGTTTGAGAAAGATTCTGCGGAGTAAGAAATTTCTTATCCTAAGGAAAACTAACATGCCTTCTGCTACTGCCCCCACAGCCAGAGTAACTGAGAAAGGAAAAAGCTCGGGAATGCGATGGTAAAGGTGACAAGATGGGTGAACAGGTGGTGCTCCTGGGTTAGTACTGTGGTTGCTCATCTCTGCATCAACCTGTAAAAGGGTGATTAATTATTTCTTCTTGCAAGATACTCCAAGATCCAAGATACAAACAGGCAAAACCTTTGGCTTTCCTTGCTGCTCTTCTCTCAATTGCTTTCTCCCACCCACCAGAAAAGCAGAAGTAACAGGCTCTTAGGACCACTACAGTTTATGTACATGTGTGTTTTAGCACAAAAGGGCAAGCAAAAAGTCAAGAACACAAAGTCATAGGTTATGTTCTGAGGGAAAAAAAAAAACATTTACCCAAGATGGGTAAGAAGTTACATAAGATTTATATATGTAATGTAATATACATAATATATATTTTATACTTATACACATAAAAGCTTGGGATAAGATGGGGTATAACTACATAGACTCAGTATGTTTGAAGTAACAGCCTTGACATGGTGAAGAATACTCATTCAAGGTCTCATTTAAAGCCGATATTAAACCGTATCGGTATCAATCAGTTTGGGGTATTTTTTAATTTATTTTTTTTAAAAACACACTTAAGCTTAACTAACATTTACTTTCTCAAATTTGTATCTATCAAAAGGCAAGTGGCAAGCTAGCTCAGCCATGGTAAATGAACCTGTGCACTCAACAAATCTCAGTATAACAGGAGATACCATATAATTATGTTCCCTGCCACTGCTTGCCCTGAGGTCTGTGCCAAATCAGGCAGCGCTCACTCCTGTCCCTTAACGGCCCTGCTGTGTGCATCCCTGCCCCGACCGCTGTGCTGTTTCACAGTCACATGCAATTGCATTTATTTATATCAGACCACAGGCCAACACGAAGGCTCTCGTCTCTGAGAGCAGTCACCTATACACATTCCTGCTGTAAATGTTTCTCTTCATTTTATCCTTTTCTGGACACATTTCTATATAGTTTTCCATGCACTAGTTGTCCTATTGCTTCTAAAGCTATGCTGCAGGGGAAAAAAAATAATTTCCGTCTTTGAAAAGAAGATAATTTCACTTTAATCTTAATCTCTTCGTCCAATAACAACAAAATAATCAGAAACACAGTATCTGAGCAGTTAACTGCAGCACAAAAACTACACTAACCCTGCTTGCAGGTGCCTTTCACAGCACGCTACAAAATCCTCACCCATGCAGCTGCCGTGCCCTCATACTCCACACGCTTTGCTTTTCTTCTATGGGAAATCAAAAGGGGCAAGGAGATAGTGAGCATCTGCATTGTGTCCCAGTGTTTAGGCGGAGTCCAAAGAGATAAAGACCCAGATTATTAACACGTATAAAGTATTTAGGGGCCCAGATTTTAGTTTAAGTGATTTCCCTTTGGGTGCAAAGGCCAGGATGAATCCTAGTCTTTGTTAGGAACTAACTGCTCACCCATCCCTTCATTCTGGGCATCATGTGTAATAGCTTTTCCTTCTTGTCTGCTCAGCTGGTTCCAATTTTTAAATTTTAAATTTTTAAATGTGAACTCTACAATTCTAAGATCGATACACGTTCCCGCTAAATCAGATTGAGAACCACATTGTGATCTTACAGAAGAAAATATTACCAAGTTGTCTTTGTGACAGAACACTGAGTAGGTATAAAATTGCAACGGTCTCTATGCCAGGGTTTTTTTTAAGCTTTCTGCTTGTAAGATGAAAGCCTAATTTGATATTTTTGTAGTTATATAACAGTTCTAATATTTTGTGACATTTTGTATTGTGACACTATAGATGAAATTGTCATCGGACTGACACCCTTTACTGTTTATTCCTTAATTACAACTGTTAACAACACTGCAGAGAAGCGTGCTAATCTGCCATCACATATTATGAAAACAACGTTATTGTTACAAACACCAACACCCACTCAACAGGATATTTCTAAGATGGCAGTTTCTGTAAAAACTTATCAGTTTAATGGACACTTCAATAGAAAAAGTTTTAAATGAACTCTTAATATTCTCATTGAAAGCACAGAAGAATTTTGTATGGCAGCTGAAATTTTGATTTTATCTTGTCAGTAATTCTTCAGCTAATTTAAATTCTGACGAAACTGAGCGCATAATATCATGGAGAACTGCATCTGTAGATGTTGGTCCTTAAAGACTACCCAGACTTCCTACAGTTTTCAGCTAGAAGTTAGTTCCCTAGTTCTGATTGGACCATAAACGCCCCACGAACAACTAATTAGTGAATAACTTAAGTACATTTAATTAACTAAATGAACACAAGCTTTTAAGTGCACAGATCCAAAGCAGTCAGGACATTTATGAGAAATGTTGCTAAAAAGTACCCCAGTTTCAATAAAAGTCATTAAAATATCCCTTCTGTTAAAAAAAACCCCAACAAACGTAGCATGGAGCTGCACAGATCATTTCACTAGTCGCCTAGCAAAATTTGTAATCGTTACATTTTCATATCCTCAAACACTGGCAGAGGTAAATTTTTTTTTCTGCTACTTTCGGCTCAGGGGTGGAAGTATGTTGTTGTATATGAGATTAAATTTTAACAATATATTGACTCAAGTCCAGATTCTTAATTTTAAAAGAAGATTTTTTTTCCAGGCTTCCTTTGCTGAGGAAGGATTAAGTTTCTGCAGGCCAAGTCAGACACCTGGAAGGATCTTCCACTGCACTGATACTTTAAAAAGCACTGCACTAGAACAGTGACATTTTCATACCGAGTTAGCCCACTGTACAATCAAAACTCCCTGATACTGCACCTCCATAGGAGGAAGCTGAGGAGCTGTTCAATGGCTGAAAATGAAAATATTATCTCCTCGACTTCTATATATGCTTGGTTCTTAAGACAGCCACTGCCAGCTACCTTTCAGTTTGCTTCTTTCAAACTTTTCATGCCTAAGAAAAAGTTCTCACTCGTAGATCATGCCAATGTAAAGAAAATAGCATTAAGAGCAGCCTAGAAGTAGCAAAAAACCCTAGAGATTTGTTTATTTTTTCTTGTCCTTACCCATCCATTAGACAGGAAATACAGAGTAGGCAGCAGGAGGTTGGGGAAAGCAGCAGTGGTTACTAGAGCGAGGTGTAGGAGCAATGAAAGTGGCAGTGACAAAAATCAGGGAAAGCAAGATGCAGAAGTTCAAGGTTTTCCCTCTACAACTGCTCTCACGAAGGTTTTTACACAGATTCCTGGTGCTAAACCACGGCTACTCTGTCTGATGCAGCCTGCCTGCCTTTCCTATTAACAGTGAATTCCCCCTTTCTCCCTCATCCACAGAGAGACATACAGCACAGATGACTGCAGCGAAGAAAGATAATGCATGAATCTGTCTTTACTTATCGCACTTACATGTAGAAGCAGAGAATTAAAAATAACCTAAAACTCTTCTCATACTGAAAAAGCAATTGCTTTGGTGGGTTTCTATACACCAGTGTTACTCACTTTCAATCCTAAAAGCCTCCTTGATGATTGCTTCTCTACTACATAACAGAAATAAAATCATACACCGTGCACCAATGGAAACAAACTATCCAATACAGTTAATTTTCATTTAAATTATTTACATTACAATTTAATGGCATGATATTCTGTTGCCTGATCTGGATGATCTTGTCTGCTTAAGCCATAAATTACAAAACAAAATGAAACCAGAATGTTTATTTTTGTGAATCTTCTTCGGGGTGGCTTATGTCTGTTTTGCAGTTTTCATTTTCTTAAAACCAATAGGAACTTCTGCTCTTCCTAAAAGAAACTGTTCCCACTTGGGAAGAGATTCTTTTATTGACGCCCAATAGAGAGTCTGAGAAAGATAGAAGAAAAAATAAACTTAATTTCAAAATCTGTGTCAGCCTGTTTAAAAAGAATATAGATATGCAATGCATTAATAAATCTTGCCTTACAAGTGAAACAATTCAGAAAAGAACAACATACTTAACACAAGTAATTTCAAATCTCTTGTGTGATACAAAATACCAGCCTGGAAAGATTTCATTCTGCAGCATGAACTGTGAAGTGACTGAATGTGCCCTCTTGTGGTAAGCAACAGATTAGTTTAGGCCCTCACAGTACCTTTAAAAAAATATTTTCCGTGATAATAGACTGTTGCAAAAGCAGATTTTTTTTTATTTCAGTAGGTATGATAGTGGAATTTAATTTTGAAGTGGGAAAAAACTGTTTAATGTTATAAATGAAAAGTGCTATGTAAATTGGTTATCCTAGAAAAGTTTGCAGTAATGTAGTTCAAAATATTTGAGTAAAATTTTAGATGTGATAAATCTCTGATGAAATAAGCAGCTCCAGTATTGGATCACAAATAATAAATAAAAAAAAATCTGTATACATATCCTGTGGTCTAGGAAAACCACTATGGATTATCTAACCCTTTCTCTGTATTACCCTGTGCCACTGAGTAATAAATTTAACTTATGATTTATCTATGGAATGGACATACCATTCAGCATTTTTGTGTTGGTATCCTAAGGACAACTTTGGCTTTTGTAGGATTTCAAAGAAAATTTTAAGTGCCACCTATCATTTTTTTTTCCCCACAAAATACTGCGATCAGAGAGCTGTATTAAGCCAATACTTTATTCTACCCACCATTGTAAGTGTAAATATTTTTAGACAGTGATGTCCATTCACAAAAAAAGTAATTTTGTAGTAGAAAACATTTATGGTACATATGTATTAAGCCTTTTTTACTTTACTTAAGTATATAAAGTAGAAGCATACCACAAAACTGAACATCTCTCTGCAGAGTATTAGATTCCTGGCTAATCATTTTGATCCTTACATGTAACTCAGCTATAACTATGGCTCTTGCAGATTTACAAAAATATTTTCTTCAACAGATTTACTCAAAGAATCTTTTCTGACAAGCATATGTGCTGTCACACAAAACTACTCCGACTTAGCAAGCTGGGGATCCATTATAGCCATAACTTTCAAAGTATATTAATACAGACACATATATGGCTGAGTGAAATATGCTCAGAAGTGGTTTGGAACAAAGCACGCGCAAGAATTTTGTACCATGAAAGAAAGTTTTCTTTCTCCACTATTTATAGCACTCTTCTTCAGAAGTATAAAAAAAAGGCTGAAATAGGATCTTCTCCTTCAAATAGTAACTCTGCTATCTCTAAAATTCAACTGCTGCTGCAGAGCATAGACATCTCTGCAGCCATAAGCAATTGCTCTGCATTCTCCGATTTGTGCAGACTTTGGTCTACATCTTGCAAGCAGCTTAACACCTAACACAGGACAGAGGGAGAAGCAGTCCAAATGTGATCCAAACAACTCCAGAGGCACCTTGAAAGTCCTCTAGGAGTCTAAAACTATTTCTGAACACAGTCAAAATGGGTTCAATATTAGTATCTTGGCATCTTTCTTAGCATCATTCAAGATGTACAGGTATCCAGGAAAAAATGTACCATTTTGCCTAAAATCTTCCCCCCCCCCCCCCAAAATAGTAATAAAAAAAAATCACTGAATGGGCATACTCAGTGTGTATCCTGTCCCAGTGATAGGAGTAGGCTATTGACAAAATGCAATGACAGGCAAAAACTTTTACAGTAACCAGAACAAGAAGTGATGCCTCTCATTAAGTAATAGCCTAAGCATTACAATACTTGCCCAGCAGGTGTGAAACTAATGTACAGTACACTTCTCTTCACAGGGTGACAGCACTAAAATCTATACATTTGCCCTCCTTTGACAGTGCCCTAGCACACAAACTAGTGTGGGACACTCCCTGCTACTATGCCTGTGGAAACTAAGCCACCATACAACAAAGAACCCGCAAACCACTGGTGCAAGAAACACAAGTGGGAATCTGACTGACTCAGTGGCCATGTGGTTAAGACGTTCAGTTTGCATCGGGAAGAGCTGTGCTCCAATTCCTGTCCTCATCACGGCACAATACTGATAAAACAGCCTTGAGACTAGGGAACTAAACTTGTTACATTGTATCAGGATAATATTTACTTCTCAGAGTTCAAAATGCTGTTCAGAATCTTGATCTTTAAATAATGTTTTAGGGACTACAGGTTGAGAAGTGAAGTCGAGTGTTCCTGCTGTAGCAGTACTTTTTGAAAGCCCCCATGCAACCATAACAACTCCAAGAAGTGAAAATTTCTCTGTTCACGCTGATAAACTGTTGACCCTGAAATGTAAAGATGACAATCTATGGCAAACTGAAAACAGGATGACCATCTAAACCAAACTAAATAGCTCTGACATAATAAATACAGTAATCTCCTGAGATTCACAATATTAATTTTTATATTTGACTTCATTTTAAATAGAAGTTTGTAGAGGTCTGAAAGCTGCTAAATATTTCCAGCAGAATGCTCCAGAATCTAGGGACCTTGCCCCAGAATTTAGGTTCAGCTTGCTACACAGTACACAGGCCTTTGGCTATACCAGTCACTGGATTTTAAAATCAATTATTTTCACTTTAAGAACATGCTTCGGGGGAAAAAAAAGCAAAATATTTGGTAAACAGCAAACAAAAAGACAGAGTTCTAGGACTTACTTCTAACTTAACAGTATCGGGATGTGGAAGTAAATACACTCTTTCTTGCAGCTTTTTTTCTGCTGCTTCTATATCCTAAAACACAGGCAAAGTACATTTTAAAAAACAAACACTGGGAATATTAAGAGGAAATTGCATACTCACATAAAGACATTTAATTAAACAAACTCGTTACAGCTAAACAGCATTCAAATTATAAGACTGAAGTTCAAATCTTTCTGTTTAGTCATTCTGAAATCCAGCTTGTACTAGTAAGATTAACATCCTACAGTTTCTAAATATGTTTGCTGTATCTTTTTGATACAAGAATACATTTCATTACCACATAAGACTGTTGCTGTAAAACACCATTATTCTTTCTGGACACAAGGGTGGATTACAGTTAAATTCTGTTCCATAAAACTTAAGAAAATAGAGGGGAACAGAATAGTTTTCCCTGTGCTGCATGTATTCTAGCTACTGTAACTGTAAAGTAACTAGGCAAATTATGTGCAAGATCTTTACTCCTCAAGACAAAGATGACTTGCTAATATGCATGCATAACATGTGCACAAAAATGTAGAGCTGCAGCAAGCTGTTCACCAGACAAACTTGGATGACAATGCACCTCACATAGCTTTCTTACAAAAAAATCAGTATTTGGGTTTCTGCTTGTCCAGTGGATGGGTGCTGGATTCATGGAGGCCTAAATATTTTTTTTAAAAAAGAAACAACCAAAAAACAACAGCAACAAACAAATCAAAACATTCCCCCCCCCCCCCCCCACCTAACTGCCCTCCCCGTTTAAAGTTCTGACCCATTCTTGTGGGCTTAGTTCCATACCCAAACATTGAAGAGATTGAGTGGTGGGCAGATGAAGAGAGACAGAAAGGGACGTGGGAGTGGGAAGAAGCCAAGCTGAACAGAGTGGAGGGGGAAAGAAAGTATAGCAGATGGCAGAGTTGGGAGCAGAGAGCGGGTGTGAAGAGTACAACAGAAAAACTAAATGAGAGAGGAAATTCCCCAAAGGGACTTCCCAAATATTCACCACCACTGCCGCTGAGAAGAAGAGTGAGATTCTGGAGGAGCATATCCACAAGAGAGACCAAACATGATTACTCGTATTGAATAATAGCCAATCTGAATACATCAATAAGTAAACAGTGCTCGACTCAAGTTTAGTTTGGAAAACATGACTCAAATTCAGGAGAGTATGATTAATAAAAGCAACAATCAGCCTTACTGTTAGCTGAAGTTCAACTTAGTGATACAGATACACTCAGTTCATTCAATTTACAGAGTTCATCTTATTAATTCCTTCTACAGCATGACTGTATTCTCTTGTACATAAGTACAAACCAAATCCAAGAAAAACTGTTCTCCCTTTTCTACAGCAAAGTGCACACCCTTGTAGGAAGCTAAAGGATGTCTGAGAAAGAGCAAACTAAGTCTCAGATTTATCCAAATCCTCGGAAGTGGAAAGTGGCTGCCACTTTTCTGGTGAGAAAAGACTAACGGGATCAACATATAAGGGGGGAATATGGGCAAAGAGGGAAGCCATTTGAAGTCACAATGTCAAAATAACAGAGGACAATACAGACTTAACTAACCTAAGAAAGGAATTTCTCGGTTGCATGTACTTAGAAGAGACACACCACAAATCGCACCAAATGAAGCTTGTACCAGTACAGCTCAGACCAAGTCTGGAGAAATTATCACCATACTGAAAAGAAGGATCAATCAGTGATGTTCGTTTCATCTTCTTCCATAGGATCCTCCTCCTTTCTGATTCCTTCTTCCTTATTCATATAGGAATTTTCACAGGAAGGAAGAATACCAGTTAAGATCTTTATTTCTTCATATACTCAGCTAAGTTATTGGAATGTTTTCGGTGATAGGCAATGAGTGTCTTTCAGGCAAGAAAGGAGACAGCAGTTGTGCATATATGTTTAGTAGGGAAGGTCACTTTGGCATAGCCTAGATATTGGATGTGTCTTTTCGTTGCTCATTCTAGTTTGTATGTTGCGCAGTCTATTGTCATTCAGAATACTGATTTAATGACAGACAGTGAAAGAAATTTTTGCTGGAAGGTGTAGCATGCTTTAGAAAATAACTGGAACTACTGAAAGATTAGATGGGACTTCTTGTGTGTCTGTACAACTGGTAAGCTTTGTAGGAAAAAGAAATCCTCATTATCAATATAAAAATAAATACGTCAGCAGTGTAAACTTCTTTGGAAAAAACAGCAAATCTCTTATGTCACAGTACTGAAAAAAAGAGAGCATCTTACAACACTTCCCCTAAAACCACAAGGACTGGAACAAAAACAATTCAAGACCCTTCCCCAGAGGTAAAATGGAATGCATGACACATGCATCACTTTTAGGGGACCAAATTCAGCTGTCACTTATATTGATATCAGTCTGGCAGAATCCCACTTAAATAATTCTAGAATTACATGCCTTTGAAGGAAAGCAAATTTGGTCTAAATTACCTTCCCAACACTATAGCATATTCTTTATCTGCCATTTCATGTTATAAGCTGTTGCACAGTAATACATATTTCTAAACATAAGAAATATTACTGACAAACAAACGTCATAACTTAGAGTATAAATACTAGTCTAATTTCTGCCTTTATTACAACAACAGTATGTTGTTGTACCAAATGATACCGGTTTCTCTAATCTGCAGTCTCCCTCTAAAGACGTGAAGGAAACTACTACGATAACTATGTTAAAATGCTGAACAAGTGCTTATAACGTTAAAATTTCAATTACAAAAAAATGTTTAGTTCCTTGCTTCCTACCGATTAGTAAATAAATTAATTTTGAAATGCTTTCCTGTGCATAAATATCAACTAGCACAGAGAAAGAAAAATGTCTTTTGCTATGATCACATACTGAAAACAACTGATTTTGCTTACATGCAGAAAAACAGAAATGCAAATAAAAAAATAACACTTCATCATGTCCATGTATTTTTGAGTAGGCCAAATCAACAACTCTCCACATGGTAACTGTGAAATGTACAGTGCCTGGTATCAGGAACAATATTCTGAAGCTGGCACATTAATCAGTCTTGTTTTCAAGCTTCTCATATATTATTCTGCATAGATTTTTTTTTTTTTTTCCTGTTTTCTTCTGTTATCAGAAAGCATCTGCAGGAGTGCATGCCTGTTAAAACTAGTATAAAATTAATAGATTTAAACTGATTTATGCTACTTTATCCTGCAACAGAATTTGTTTTGATACATATGTTTTTGCTTTTTTTCCATACAAACACCAACATTTTTGACACTTGAAAGGAACAATTTTGAGGATGTGACAGAAGATGGCAAATATCTGTTTAACTGCAAAAATATTTACACTCTGTATATGTCTGAGCTATTGTTAACATTTCCAATACAACAAGCTTTCAGCATGCAGAAACACACCCTGCATTTATTATGTTCGCCTGTATATGTTAACTGAGAATGCATTTATGAAATACAAATAATGTTTAAAAAACTGTATTTATGAAATAAAAATCGATTCTAAAATGCGTATGGAAAATGGGAGTCATAATGGCCGAAATTACTAAATCAACAGAGCACGAACTATGGAAAAAATAAACAAACCATCCACCACTCCCCAGCCTCCCTCTGAAGCACCTACACTTGTCTATACCCACCACAGCGACGTCTGCCCCAGCCCAAGAGTGCACCAGTTTACCAGAGTCCAAGCTGAAAAATCTTCCTTGTCACGGAATAGTTAAGGTGGCATCCCTGATTAACTGTTCTGCCTTGTCTGCCACTGCCCATGTATAGCTTCCATTTAAATACAAAGAGAGCCTGCAATAGAATTATACCCACCCACCCAAAATGTGAACATTTTAAATCTTGACCAGGCTCTGTATGAAGAAACAAAAAATTTTTGGTGACACAAATTAATCTTGTCATTTTCTAGAGTAAAACTTACTGTTTCAGTAGACACAGTACATGCAATATGGACCCTTAATAAGTAAGGGTTTAAAGAAAATGCACTAGAGGTATGGTTTTCTGCTGTTTCCTGAACAACAGACAAACGTTTTTCAAATGCATGCTCATGTTAGTGGTCAAGTGCAATCTCTTGAAACTCAGATGCCTAAGCTAGGGGTTCCAGAAGAGGTTTTATTTAGCATTCCAGTCCCTGCCATCAAACCCTGATCTTTTTAATTGCCCATTCTCAAATGTCTGCTGAATTTACCTAGGAAACACAAATCTTACCTAAATATGACAACAGGTATGTAGAACAGCTATTAACATTATTAACAGTATCACCGCTAGGAAGAGCCAGAAATACCAAACACTGCTTTTACAGACTTGCAAGTAAGATTCTTGAAGTCATTCTACACCTCTTTAAAGAAAAACATTAAACTGAGAACTTCTTCCACAACTTCACACAACCATAGTGGGAGAACAGTTCTTACCCTGGACTAAAAGCATTACGGGCTGGTGAGCCCCTGTTTCTAAGCATACCCCTGTATCTTGAATCAAAGGGTAAAGGTGCTGCGAGTCTTGCCAGACTAAGTTCGGCAGACATGTAATAGCATGTGTTGCATCTCTACATGTACTTAAAAAAAAAAATAAAAATAGTAGCAGCTGCCACCGTGAGGCTCACATAAGAAGGGCATGGGAAACAGGTAGTGATGCCATCAGATAATAAAGACTTGTCATTTAATACTTTTGGTCAAGTTCCAGAAGAGGGAACTGTATATAGGAGAAATCAAATGATAACTATAGAGCAAACACTTTTTTTTTTTTTTCATTCTCCAAGCCATATAACCATGACATTTCAATGCGGTTCCTGGTAGTTGCAGAAACTTACATTTAAAAGTGCTGCATTCCTTTTATGAGCTGCATCAGCTGCTTGAGTTTGCCATGTCTTTTTAGTCTTTTTGTCTCCTAGATAAGTCTCCATCTGCTGTAGCAGCTCTGATCTCTGAGACAGTCTACAAAGGAAAACATTTTGCTAAGTGGGTAGAACATTTTGCTCAGGAGCTAGAAAATAACCTTTTTACCTTACCCAGTTTTCTCAAAACTATGGGGCTAATTAAGCCGGCTGTAGGGTGGGTGTGCTGGGGGAGGGAAAAGGTACAGGCAGACACCACCTGCTGTGCTTGTATGAAGCTATAGTGTTGCAACCAGCAGTCCTCATATGCCAAGGTGCTTAGAAGCACTGAATCTCCCAGAACAGCAAAGACAGGGTGGGTTGAGGTGACCTGATCAGTACTACTCTTGCTCATTGGCAAGTACTGGTTGTCATAAGAAAAGCAGATTTTTCTGAATCATTACTGTATTTGCTTCACAATCTGAGTTTACAGGGCAACAAAGACGCAATTCTATAATTGAGACGTAGAGTGAGAGAATCCAATTACCTTCCCCAAATAGGAATTTAGCGGTGACAGGAGGTTAACAATGGAGATCTTAAACCAGTACCACCATTGGAAGTGAAAAAACCCTCATCAACCTAAATACCCTTAACGGCAATCAAGGATGCTAATTCCAATAGTTTATGAAGGAAGAGTGCCACCTCCTGGAGCACCAACACCTTGCTGAAATACCACGGTGCTCTCTACAGAGCTCAGATTCACTGTTCGCAGGACGGTTGCGTGCGGTGAGGGAGGTCTCGCAAGACCACCACAAACTGCTGGGAGGCAGGCCACAGCACTGGAACAATTACTTACATCTCTTCATGTCTTCTAGCAAGGTGAACCTCCTGAGCCAAATAGGATGACATTTTCAGTTGTTTGCCCCAGTTTTGTCACTCTAAAGGAAAACCAAGTAAAATTAAAATCTTCCAAAGATGTAGATGGAACATACACTTTTCAGCATTAAACAATTCTGTGTTAAAAAACTGCATGCGTGATATTTATATATCAGCTATCTACACAAAACCTGCTTATAAATTTTAATATCCACCACAAGACGTTGTTACATTATGCTTTGAATATATGTACGCTATTAATGTTCACAATATGTTTTATTCTAGTAATTTATGAGAGAACTAAAATTTGACTTTCAAGTTTCAGATTTAGCCTTACATTTTCTCAAGTTTCAGATGCTTACAACCGCACACACAAGCTATATGCTTGCATAACTTGTGTATTACTGTTTGCATTAGTGATTTCTGGCTTTTGACAGGTTACTCTGAACACAAAGTTATACTTGTAAATATCATTTATAACTACCTCTCACAGATACAGTGCCCTGTTCATAGGAATCTATGTTGAAGTACAGGAACGATTATACTAAATAACTTAAGCTACTAAACCAAGTTCAATTTTTCAGTGCTTGAAAAATTAAGTGAAAACTACTTGAGCTCAGCTCTTCAGTGCTGTAACACAGTAAGTACATGATAGAATACACAGCTTAAACTGTTTACATCTGACTGTTTTTTTCTGAGATATGAAGGGGATCAACTGCCCAGTGCACACAAAAAAAGATCCTACAGCACTTTTCAGAACGCTGAAAGTATTTTATAGACTAGCACTTTTTCACCTCAGAGGCGACTGCATTGCTGTCACGTCAAGCAAAATTAAAGAACCTATCATGCTCACAATGTCGAAGGTTGGGAGAACCAGAAAGATGATCTCATCAAGATATGAGAACGTTAGGAAAGGCCTCTTCTGTATCAAGAGACTGACACATAACTTGGAAGCAAGTTACTGCCATGCGCGCCCTTAACTTCAGCAGAGGCCATTTTCTAGGGATGCATGTTTCACCACACTCTGAAAAATACGTCTATGCAACTGGCCTATTCCCAGTGCTTCCCCTTATTTTAACGAGGAGCACAACCCCTCCGGGCTCTTTCCCTCGGCCAGGGAACCTCATGCTCTCTGCAAGACCAGGTGAGACCTCTGCTCATCAGGCTTCACTGGCGGCGGGAGGAACCGGCGCACGGGGAGCGCAAATGCACGCACCTCTTTTCTTTAGGGAAGCCTAGCTTACGAACAGTAGCAATAAACAAGCACCCGGTGCGAGCATCCCTCCGCCCGCCGCACCACGGGGCAATCGCTTCGCAGGCAGCTTCCCTGGGCGGCTGCCAAGGCGTGAGGCGGGGCGGGGCGGGCTGGGCCGGGGGGCCGCCGCCGGCAGCCCCACGCTCGCCCCCTGCCTCGCCAGCAGCCCTCGGGAGGCGCCAAGGGGCGGCGGGAGGGCTCGGGAGGCACCGCCGCCTCAGGCCGGCGGCCCCTGACAGGGCGGGGGAACAGCGGCCACAGCGGGAGCGCTCACGGCCGGCAGCGGCGCGCGCCAAAGGGCGCGCAGGGCCCCTTAACCCCCTGGGAAGGGGGGGGGGGGGGACGGACGACGGGACCTGCGAGCCCGTCGGAATGTACCACTCTGTAGGATTGAGAGAGGTGAAGGCAGGAAATAAAAACAAATAAATAGGCAGACCTAGTTTACCTTCAGCCTCGCCGGCTTCGAAAAGGAAAGCAACCACCCACCGCGGTCTCCACGACGCCTTAACCTGCCCCCCCCCTTTCCCCGCTGCCATGGAGACGGCCGGAAAGGTGGAGCCTAGCCGTAGGCGCTGATTGGCCCCGTCGCGCCCCGGTAGGCGGAACCAGGCGAGGTCGGGATCCGCCTTCGCCACTGGGATTGGAGGAGCGAGAGGACGCAGGGCCCAATCGTTGCGGTGGGTGGGGGGGAGGCGGGCGGCTCGGCAGTGGCCGTTGGCGCTGAGGGAGCGGGGAGGGCGGGAGCGGCGGAGGCGGGAGTCCGCCGCCCGCGGTGGGAGCCGCCGCTGGGCCCGCCCCGTGCCCTGCGCGCACGCACGCGAGATTGGGCCGTGGCCGGGACAAACTCCGTGGGGTTTGCAGCCCGAACAGGCCGAGGAGGGGCGACGCCGAGCTGCTGGTGAGGGTTGGCGTTGCCTGTTCTGGCTCCTTCCAGAGCCCGCTCGGCCCAACGCCAGCGTCTGCTCCGGTGAAGCCGGTTGTGCGTTTCCAGGCCCGGTGGTGTGGTCCTGCCCTCCGCGTATTTGAGAGCAGAATTTCTTCCAGGCCTCAAAGCTGAAGAGTTACCGAGGCTGACTCGAGTCCTTTACATTAATTTTTTTATCAAAATGTACTTAAAATAAGGCACAATCTTCTTTTTTTTTTTTTTCTGAACGTTGTGTTCTTTGCAGAAAACCCAAACAATTCTAAGCCAAATGCAGCTGGACGTTCATTTTTCTTCAGTGTTGCCCGGTAGATTTACGCGCATTGGCAGCTGCAGGTGATTTCTAAAAGCTGCTCTGAAAGCGCTTGTCTTCCCTGTTCTCTTTCTAAACGTCCTCTGATCCTAGTGTCTTCAGGCACCTCATCACGAGCCTTTCTTACTGCTCATCAGAAGTTCTTTCCTGTGATTCTTCAGCTCGTTATCTTTTCCATTTTTGCCATTCTCTGATCTTGTATTTCTGCAACAAACTCACATTAATTCACTTTATGACATATAATTAAGTAGAAACTCTTTAATGTACTTGTCAACTTACCCCTGCTTATTGCAGCAGTCAGAATAAATAGTACTTAATTTTTTTTTTATTTTTTTTTTTTACTGTTGTGATTTAAAAACAAGCCTTTCCAATAAATGATATGGAGAAATAGGAGCTTGTCCTCATTTCTAATGGTGTGAAAAGCTAATGGTTACGGTCTCACTAAATTTAACAGAAAGCTTAAGTGTTTTGCATATTCTACTTTGAGCTACACCAGTTCTCTGTAATGGCAGTGATCTTTCTTTCTTGTAGCATTTAATGAATTTCAGAAAGAATAGAGACAAATTGAAGTTTGGTTTACATAAACCATTATATATGCCATTTGTGGAGAGAATGCAAAGAGCGTTTTAGTTAAGCTACAGATACTATCAATTGTTCAGTGTTGCGGAAACAGAGACAGGATGGAAACCATAATTTCTTAATGACTGCTTTATGTGACAGTGGATGAAACACTCCATAAGTTCACAGCTAATGAGCTATAAACTCTGCATTTATTTTTTCAGTATTAATGCTCTTTTTTTTTCATAAGAAGAGCAACCTAACCTAGATTAGTTCCCAGCTTGACAAGAATATAAGCTTTAAACTTCTTTTTTCTTCTAAAAAAAAGGATGCTGCGAGTAACAGCCAGACATCCCCCATAGCTGTTTTGAATAGGTCGTTCCTTGTAGCTGCGAAGCACCCACAATGAAGTCAGTGAGGGTCACGGCAGAAACAGGACTTTATGGATGGGAGCCACTTACATGGGGAGAGGCAAATCTGTTATACTGTGCATATATATATGCTTATATACTGTGCATCTTACAGAAAAAAAAATAATTTTTATATGTGTGTCTCCATTAAATACTTCTATCTTTGTGTGAATTTGCTGTTGGATCAGTGGTATAGCAATTTGAAAACCTGTATTTACTGTCCAGTTGTGCTAATGTGACCGAGCGTACGCTTGAACACCAGACTGGTCTCTGCATTGCTCGGTCGCAGGAGAAGTGTTACACGGAGACCACGTACTCCGCGAGTGCCTACATATGGATTAAGGACTTACTCTTAGCACTCAAACGTGGGCGTCGTGACGCTAGGTTTTTCTTAACCCCACAATTTGGTTTCAGTCTGAAAATTTAGGAGAAAAGGGTTTTCTGAGCGAAACTGGTGAATTGTAACACTAGGTGGCACTTAAACACAGCTAACAAAGGCTTTTAAGTCTTGCAAGACACAAAACCAGTCAAACACATTCTGTTCTAACATGCAGTTAATTATATCCTCAAAATGATGTCTTGGATTGATATTACTAAACAAACATGTATAAAATGTAATTACAGGCAAGTGAAATAAATACGGTAGGCTTGTAATTGCAAGATATGTTTTTTTTTCCTTGTAATATGCTACACACCTGTGCGTAGTTTATATAGCTAGTATTTTATTTTGTCATTTTTACTAACATTTAGAATGGTGCGATTTAGCTTTATGTGCTTTTATTTACTGGTACCAATTTTTTCCATATGTCAGTTTTTAAAAAATGGAATGTTTTTATCTACTGGGATTTTAAACCAGGAGTATTTCAAAGGGAAAACAATAATAAAGGATGTTTTTTTAATATAAAATCACTTCAAAACTTTTTTTAAAAAAAGCATATATTTTAGATTTTTTTTTCTAAATGTTTTGCTTTCCTCTTTCTTTACTTGCCTTTTGGAGTTACACCTCTATCACCGTAGTAGCTTAGTATCCACTTGGAGGTCCAAAGTCTATCTGTTCATAAGCATTTCTTAAGTGATACCATTGGTAAAATATACCAGGCCCGAAGGACAGTCTAAGAGCCGTGAAATCCCATCAGAGCAGTTCGTGGCCGTCACCTTGGCTTCTGGCAGTTTTTCCTATCAGCTGCAGAAGTTGTCAGCAGCATTTCAATTGATCGCACAAGCCCTGTGCGAAGCTGCTTTAAGTTACAACAAGCTGAAAAGGCAAAGGCATCCGAGGAAACATCCTCCCAGCACAGGAGCAAGCTAATAAGCATCAAACCGAGAAAGTGCAAGAACGGCCTTCTAGGTCCTCTTCCCCCTCGCTTTCCAGTATTCAGGGAGCTGCTCTCAACCTTGCTGTTGGCCAGTCCCACAGCGTTCTCTGCTCAGGGTTACAAATAGTTGTCTTCTCTGTGGTAGTAAGATTAGAGCTGAGATGAAGCTCATAAATGGTAGGACAACCCAACAACACGTTCCTGTGTTTGCATTTTGTTATCTGGCAGCTAAGGCTGTGTATGCGGTGTGGGGAAGACTGGTACGTGTGTGGAAGTCACACTTTGTTGAAAGAGAATTGCCCATGCACAACTGTATGCTTAGACAAACTGATGTGAACAACCTGCGCGTGCTGCTTGGAATTGCCCCCAGAGATCAGGAGACCTGTTTCAGGTCAGTCGGAACCCAAACACCAGACCAGGATGTGCCGAGTCCCCATCAGCCGGTGCAAAAAGTTCAGAACAAGGAGTTGGAAGACCCATGCGAAGAGGAAGAGCCGACAGCTGTGAGCGTGGGGGCACAGAGGTGGTGGAACTGCAACTGGTTTGTGTGCCTGTGAAAGTGCGGTGTAAAACTGTGGATCAGGCCAGGCCAACGTCAAAAGAAAAAAAATAATGGTTGTGGTAGAAGGACGTGAGGAAGAGAATGTTTTCTTTGTACTTCAAGTGGAGATAAAAACCTGATAAATAGGACAAAGCTGAGAAAAATCAGTATTCAGCTGCAAATTATTTGATTTTTTTTTTTTTTCCTTTGAGAAAGTTCCTTTTAGGTTCTGGAGCAGTCTTTCCAGGTAGTAGTAGATACAGCTGTGAAATATAAACTAGCCTAGACAATACTTGAGACAGCTTACTGATACACCCATTCAGTAGCGCCGCGGGGATACATGCCCTAGCAGGTGCTTTCCATCAGTACTTTCTATGGCACAGCTTCTTCTTTTTGAAGATTTCAAGAAAGCAGTTTGGCCCTTGAGTAATAACATTAAGCCTCCTCTTAAAAACAAAACCAAAAAACCTATAGGCCTCGACTGACTTTAACAGAAGTACAGGTAGTAGAATATTTCACAAGTAATTATAAAAACTATTTACCGTAATTAGCTTGAATCTAATTGCTTCTCAGCATGTTAGGATACTAAATTACAGCTTTATTTCAAACAACTCCTGTTGCCTGTTTTCCCTAAACTCAGCACAGGAAACCTGATAAAAACAAACACTTGGAGAACGGCCGTTCTCCATTCCCGTTTGAGGCATGTCGAATGGGGATGCTTAGCTTTGGTCTTACAAGCAGCATGTCACTTCCCCATGTAGATGATGTCGTTCTTCCCTCGCACATTGGGAACAGACTCCCGAGAACAACAAGAAGGACAGGAATACACCTTTTGGCTCCTCAGCAAGGGAGGCACGTCAGATGATTTACTCACAAGGCTGATTTTCCCAGGCTGCCTTCCCAACCAGTGCAGAGCGCGCAGCTCTCCTGGAGAGCGGTGCAGAGCGTGGGCTGAGCACGTGGAGTCGCTCCGCAGGACCAGAGGTATCTTTAGGGAGCTGTGAGAAACTGGCTTCCTCAGGTCGGCGCCTATAATTACGTACCTGGTCGGTGCCTGACCATCTGCTTCAAAACCAGCCGCAGCTAACGTCTATCACACCCTAGAGGAGGCTCACCAGACATCCTCCAGAATGGTCTTGCCTGCTATGGGGACAGAAAGCCTGTCAGCTTTGGCCTGATCCGAGGTCCCTGTTTGAATCTTTAGGAGCAAGCCAGTGCCTGCGACTGTTCATGTGAATCCCACCCCATCCAGGCACCGCTGGTTATTTAAACAGTTTTCCAGCTGCTTTCCCGCGCTGCTTTGAACGGGCTGGACTCTTTAACGATGTGTCCGCTCTTGCTCTGGGACGATGACACCATCTTCAGTTTTAGGCCGTTTGCACTGGGTTTACAAGTCAGCCTGTAACTTTTACCCACTGTAAGTAAGTAGTGCTCTCGCCATCTGGTCTTACATTAAAATTGTCTTATTTTGTAATGATGATACATCTATGGAAGAAAAAAGTACTTTGAATTTTAATATATGCATTTATGTGACTGTCAAGATGCCGGATATTAATAGCTTGACTTTTACTGTAAGCAGAGGTAG
This sequence comes from Gorsachius magnificus, assembly GCA_034008185.1. Classification (NCBI taxonomy): domain Eukaryota; kingdom Metazoa; phylum Chordata; class Aves; order Pelecaniformes; family Ardeidae; genus Gorsachius; species Gorsachius magnificus. The sequence goes on from CM067090.1 coordinate 9,006,740, forward strand.
AAAGAAATAACACCACCTTCACACTTCTGGCACAGTTTCCTTACGAGCTGAATTCTCAGCCCATAGTTTCTGTCTCTGTTTTTTGCCACACAAACCTGAGCAGGAGTGTTCTATTTTTTATTTTAGTTTAGATTTTGAATGCTTTTATTATGAGTTTCTTCAATCCCTGAGAGAAATTATAGAGGCAACAATGCTTCTCTTATTGCATAACACCAAAATTTATTGACAGTAAAAATAACTGAACTTGCACAAGAAGCCGGTTTCTAATAAACCCTTTTACCAGGTGGTTATTATGAAGGTTGAGCTTTTCATTTTTTACAAAAACCCACTCTTTTTAAAGAAAGGTCAGTCAATCTTTTTAGAAAGATTTAATAAATGACTTTTCCCCCCTTACCAAATTTAGTCTTTTGTTGAATTGTTTCAGTTCCTATTAAAGCTTCACAAAAACGTACCTTCTATTATATTTCTTCTAATGGGTTTCTCAGCCTTGTAACTATAATAAATTTGTCAGTCTAGCTTCACTGAACACTGGACTTGAAAACCCTACCACAACAGATTATAACTATAAGCATTTCTAAACCCTTTCAAGAAGTTTTACCCTTTCTTTCAACACATTTTATGTACTCAGCAATTCAGTGAAAATAACCTTTCAGAGTCATTCTTAAACTCTCTTTCTTGGTGATAGCACAGTCGAGTCATTTGATCAGTCAGTCAGAAAACCTGCGTTCTGTTCCCGTCCCTGCGAGGGTGGGTTCACAGTCTGAACCAACTCGCTTAAAGCCAATGTTTTCTTAAGTGTTCATTCAGAGGAAATGACCAACTTGACCCACATGGCGCCTGATTTTCAGAGTAGCCGAGTGCTCAGAACTGCAATTTAAATCATTTTGAGCTGGTGCCCCTAGCACTGCTAAAAAAAAAAAAAAAAAAAAAAAGTCTAATGGCATCTTGTTAGGCAACCAGAAATGAAGACCCTCAGAAGTAGCTTTCATAGCAGATTTTAAAAGCTAGGCAAATATATATATGTATTTTTTTTTTTGCCTAATCTCTTTCCTCTATTTTGCTTCTATGAAATTTGGTTGTTGGTTTTAGGTTTTGGGGTTTTTTTTTTAGGAGAGAAGTTACATTTTTTTAGAAACACAAAATGCTGTTTTGATCCTCTTCAGGACATGTTTTAAAGTTTGAATGAATGAATATAAACAGAACATAACAAAACCTTTAGAACATTAATAACCATACTAAAAGAAGAGAAGCAAGCAGCATGATCACATAAATCTAAGAAAAGCAAACAATCTAAATATCTCAAGCTCTGTGTCGTAAAATGAATCAACTTTGCTTTATAACACTGTGTAAAGAATAAATAAATAGCAATGCATCATATTGGCTTTGTATGGATTAATGGGAAGCAGATAGAGTCAGGGGTTATCTAAGTAATATAAAAGTGTAATTAATGAATACTTCCAAGGGACACAAATAATCTGCACTAATCCCAAATCATAGCATGTACTCTATCCTTCGATTTAACCCCCTCTCAGGCTTACCTATAATCAGCAAATGGAGGAGAAGATGCTACCTCACCCCTCCCTCCTTTTGAGAGAACTGTTCAGCTGAGCTCCTTGCAAGCTTGCTATGGGTCATTCTGTTTATTTGACCAGCTGTGATGGTTACAGTCACCTGAGTTCAAGAAAAATGTATAAGGTATAGAAAAAGCTTTTAGGATGATCAAGATAGCAGAGCGAGCTTGTTTTGTGAGAAGAGATTAAAATGTTTGGCTTATTTATCAAAACAAAAGCAGGAAGCGTATCTGCTTGTTTCCTACTAATACGTGAGTAGAGTTACCAGAGAAAAAAAGCTTTTTAAGCAAAAGGGCACAGCTAGCAGAAGGACAAATGGATGTAATGAATAAACCTCCTCTTGAACAGAGAAGTTTGAGGAAAGTGCTTAAGCATCAGACAAGTGAACTTCTACGACAGCTTCCCAGAAAGAGTAGAGGGGGAGAGCAATGATGATCAATTTGTGGCTGGGAGTCTGAGACAGGGCTTTCTGCACGACCTTCAGAGAGAAGCCTGACTTGCAGAGCCTTTCCAATGGCAAGTCTTTCGTAGCTGCCACCTTCTGCTGGGCAGTGCTGGTGAAATTCCAGAACCACATCTCCAGCATTGATATTGTGATCAGCTGCTGGTCGTCTGAGGAAAAACTCGGAAATTAAAGCTCCAAGTCACCTGCTGCTCTATGCCTCTGGCTATGAAGAGTATTGCAGAGGGAACGTCGGCCATAAACCATGTAATGCAGAACTTCAGCAGCCTGCTTGGCTTTGCCTGCCAAGCCAGCCTGCTTGCAGTTGACACCAGTGCTATGTAGGTGTGTGGAATATTGCTGTGCCATTCAGGCATTGGAAGGAGAATGTTTTTAACAAAATATCTCTGTGTTGTGAAGCTCTTTCTGGCTGCGTAGGCTTCCTAATGTAAACTGCTATTTGCTGTGATCTCACTGTGAGCTTTATGTTACAAAGTCCTACATGACGTTATTTGTAGTTGGCTGTTTGTCTGAACCTATTTCATAGCCTAAGGCACAGAAAGGCAGGTGAATTTAAATTTTAACTTTCAAGTTGGTTTTCAAATGCTGTCAGTTTAAAATATTAAAATAGCAGCAACTTCTAACAACATTCTCAGATTTTTCTTGCCCAATTGGCTGTCTTTGGCTTTACTGAACAGGGCTGTATTTGTGATCAGAGTTATGGACAGCACTATAGAGTCCAGGCTTTAAAATAACTGGGTAAAAATGTCAGTGCAGCCACTGACGTGAAAAAGGTCAGTGCTTGGTTTTCTGTCATTTATGTTCCAGCTTAGCAATAATGTAGTAAAGGAGATTTTCTTTGGAAAGATGAAGCAGTAAGTTCAGTAAGAAACACGAGAAAATAAATACATTCCAAGGAATGAGAAATTACTTTCCTTAGGGAGTATCATTTATTTTCTTCATTAAACCATATCACAGAAGGATATCAGTTAATGGTTAGCTCTTCAGTTTCTGAAAATGGACACGACTGGCAAAAGCTGTAGAGTTATAGCAGTTTATATCAGTTTTTTGAAGAGCATGGTTTTCTAATTAAATGAGGCTCACGCGGTCACGCTCTGTGTGCACACATCTTTCACGTCTCTTTTTCAGTAATTTTTGAAGTTGTCCAATTGTGGCCAAATTCAACACCGAGGTTACTAGTCCCAAAGCCATTGTAGTTCTAAAAGTTTTGTGAAAATAGATGGCTAGTCAGAGAAGAAGAAAGGCTATAAGGCGAGCTTACCACTTGCTAGATGTCAGAAAATCCATGTAGGATTTTTAGTACCAACTTAAATCCATAGGAAACCAGGCTTCTTGGTTCTGTTATTCACAGAGCTGCTTATCTACTTCTAATTTTTCTGTATTTAAAGCAAGTGAAATGAAACTGGTTTATATAAGCAATCAACCGATCTGTTGCTAAAATATGGACTGCTGTATAAATCAAGCTGCTGTGAGATGCCCTAAATTTCCTCTCTGGAAACGGCTAATCTCTCAAAATAATTTGTGATGCCTTTTTACCCATTGTGCCAACCGGAATAATCAAACAGGGCTGATTAAAATCGTGCTTCCCCTCTTCTATTTAAAAAAAAATGTAGTTCATAACTTTTTACAGTCTCAGACTGTTATAAACTCTGAGAAGGGACTCTGCGCTAGAAGATGCATAGCCGAGTGACAAAATGGTTGTTAGCCTCTGTTCACGTGTGAGAGACTGTGGGTGTTACCTGTAGGAAAGATCGTGAAAGCGTTGTTGGGATCCACGGCCTAAATCCCACGCAAGCAGGCTGTGCGTAGCGAGGTGCAGCACCACCAGGCGCTGAAGGGACCTCCCAAAAATGTGATCTCTTGCAGTAAAGGATCATTTTCAATGTAACCTGAGTATTATTTATCAACCACTTTGGACACTAGAGGAGTAATTTCTGGGGCACATCTCCCACTGTAGATATAGCATAGAATTAGGAGTAACATTCATTTAAAATGAGAGACCAGATGAAGGAAAGAAGCCATAGGAAGTCATTCTGAAAGTGAACGGATTATTTTTTAAAAAATAAAGAGCCAGTTAATTTGGGGCAGTAAAGTTGGAATTATACAGGTCAGGAACTACTCAGTCATCAAGTCTTTTTAGAGATGCATGATGAGAGAGAACCAAAGTGAATCAGTAAAGAGAGATTTTGAAGGACTTCAGCTCTACTCCATTCCTTTAGGCTCTTCAGCTAACTGCTCTTTTCCACGTGCCTTCAGTCTTAGCCAGTGGGGTGGTAGGAGTGGAGAAGAGCACACACACCAAACCAGATACCCACTGCCCATGCCACCAGGAGCTACATCTGGTGATCCGCTTTGTCATTCCACACCATCTCATGCTGGTGTCTGTGTGCATGAGAAAAGCAATATATTGCTCTTGAACTTCATCCTTTTTTGTGCTCTGCATAATACCCACACCAAGGGAAACCTTAAAGGCTAACAGCCACCCGTGCAGTGGGATGTACTTGGGACCACAACTTGAGCAGCCTCTGGCCAGGCAATCCCTATTCCTCCGTGGGAGTCTGCAGAGCTGAGCGCGTGAGCCCAGGCTGTGGGCCCGTGTCAGGAGCAGCTCTCACCATGCACTCGAACCAGCCACTACTGCAGAATTTGCTCCTCTCGGCTAAGAAAGCATTAATTGCTAGCGTTTAGAATAGAGCAGTGTCGTGGTTTAACCTGGCTGGCAACTAAGCACCACGCAGCCGCTCGCTCACTCCCCCCCCTCCCTCAGTGGGATGGGGGAGAGAATCGGGAAGGGGAAAAAGGTTAGAGCCGAGGGCTGAGATAAAGACAGTTTAATAAGAGAAAATAATAATAATAGTAATAATGAGAATGATAACAAAATATACAGAATATACAAAACGAATGATGCACAATGCAATTGCTCACCACCCGCCGACCGATGCCCAGCCCGTCCCGAGCAGCGATCAGTACCCGAGCAGCCATCACTCCCCCCGCGACTGACCAACCCACCAAACCCCCCCCCCGAGCATGACGTTATATGGTATGGAATAGCTCTTTGGACAGTTTGGGTCCTAGCTGTGCTGTACTCCCAGCTTGTTATGCACCTGGCCGAGCAGGAGAAGCTCAAAAAGTCCTTGAGCAGTCTGAGCACTGCTTGGCAACAACTAAAAACATCAGCGTGTTATCAACATTCTTCTAGCACTAAATCCAAAGCACAGCACTATGCTAGCTTCTGTGAAGAAAATTAACTCTATCCCAGCCGAAACCAGGACAAGCAGAAAGGAAATATCCGTCTAAGGATGTATTCTCCACCTTGTTTTAACCCCCCCCCAGCCCTGTTCTTGCAAGCTGAGGTGCTTTTACCGCAGAACCGAAGTGCTCCTGGCTCAGCCAGATAAGTAACCCTCTATAAGGAATTATCTTCTAATGAGCTGTGTGTTTGCAAAGCCCACACAAGGTTTGAGAAAAAAGGCTTTCTTTTCCCCTACAGTTTGTGGAGAGTTTTTGTTTGTTTGGTCTCATTGCATATGCTTGCGGGACTATGAGGAAATACAGCCTTTGGAAGGCTGGGAAGTTATGATAACATGTGCCTGCCTTCTCATCCTCTTCCTGGTGTAGTCTGTGTTTAGATTTCATCCACTTGCTTATAGAAAAGCAGTTGCATTAGTTTTAGAAAATGACTCAGCATGATATGGGGGTGAGGAGGAAGAGAGACAATGAAAGATCTCACAGCCAAGATGGAGATTTACAAGAAATGTGGCTTGGGAAAATTATTTGTTTACTTTGAGTAAAATTTTTAAAAGGCAGTTAGATTGCTAGCTACTTTCAAAATACATGTCTGAAATCAGATTAATCCCAGTGGAAACACTAAGTTACAAATGGCATCATTCTTCTTAAGCTGTCAAAATGTTCTACAAAGCCCCATTTGTAGTTCTGGAAAAATAAGGCACACACCATAGAAGTGCTGTAGAAAGAACCATCCATTTGCAGTCAGGGTGCAGGATTCAGATCTGTTCGCCACACCACCATTGACATTCCAGACAGAAAAATCTGTGTTTCTGAGAGTGTAGGAATATTCACACTGTATCCTGTATCTAAGATGGGACAATAGAGGGTATCCAGGGGAAGTGATAAAGAGTGACAGGCATTAATTCTTACCAAGCTCTGACAGTCTGTAGAGTGGGCACATCCTGAGCCAGAGATCGAAGCCACAGCTTCGTGTTTACTCCTCAGTTTAAGCTCCTTTGCGTAAATGTCTGAGGGTAAGGTGAAGAGCACCATACATAAATAAAGAGCAAACCTGTCTCTTTATTATGCATCCACACACTGCTACTGATGAGGCACATGGGTCCACAGCTAATGTCCCAGGATACCACTACAACAGAGTAATTACTGCTCATCATAAATATCTTTGTCAGAAGACTGAAATAGGTATGCCTAAAATTGCTCAGGAAAATATGCAGTAATGCTGAAAGCCAAGAGATTTAGTGATAAGGTGACAGTAAAATCTTGGCTCTGCTAAAGCCCAGATGAACTTTGCCAGTGGCTTCAGTAAAGCCCAGATTTTTGCCTTGAGGATCTGCCCAGACCAGCTGCTCTCCCTGGATGTCCTGAGAGCGTCTCCTGCCTGAAGGAGCTCCAAGGAAAGGTGTGCTCTCATGAATTCAGAAAAATGGATTTTAATAAGCATGTGTGCACCCTGAATGGCTATGCTACTCTTCTTGTGAACAACCCACTCTTTCCAGCTTTGCTATTAATTTTCCCAAAGTCAGACATGGCAGCTGAGCGCTCATAGTTGTCAATGTTTGCATTCCACCTTGTGAGGGAGAACTGGCAAAAAACATTCAAGTACAGAGGATTTTGTAAAAAAAAATGTTGGCTTGCTATTTAGGTAACACTAGAAAGTGACTGTTGTGAAAAATGAAAGATTTGAGCATAAGCCACTTTTTTTTCCAAGCTTTCCATCTTCTGTACATACAAATCAGGAAAAGAACCACTCCCAGTCCTTCTTTGGCAATTTCTCCAGCCATTTAACAGCAACTGCTTCTGCTTGTAGGTTTAGTACTTTATGTTGTGGACATTTTATTGAAATAAATCTATTAAGACCACGGCCGACATGGATGGGAAACACAGTTTAGTGTACTGGGAAACCTGGTATCTTCAGGCACGGGACAGAGCTCCGGCGAAAGGAGGATTGACGGTACCAGCTCAAAGATGGGGATGAGAGCAGAGCTGGCTATCGCTGTGGCCCCACCGCTGCGCTCAGTCCCACCAACCTGTGTAGAGCCCTGCTAACTCTGAAGACTCCTGGCAAACTCTTGGTCTTGTTCCTAAATCTGTCTACACCGATACAACGGCAAGAGCTGCGCCTCTGCTACAGGCAGCAGTTGCCTTGCGGGGAAATGCAGTACATGGATTATTGATCACCACGTCCTAGGAAGAAGTGAAGCCCTCCAGAATATCAACAGAGTGAGATAAAATCTAAACGAGGAACACATAATGAAGCCGGGATTAGCTGCACAGAGCAACTTCTTAGTGCTTGCGTGCTGCCTGTTTGTGCTGTAATCTGTCACAGTCCATACTACAATCTTATAATGAGGTTAGTTTATAAATTATTAATAGATAATATGAGCACCTAATAGATAAGAATAACATGGGTTACAAGCTCATCAGCGGATAATGCTCTATTGCAGTAATAATCAACCTGCTGAACTCTGTAATCACCTATAACAATTGAGATCTATTTGTGAAAATATCTATTAATTCTTTCTAACTATTATAAACAGAAGTTTAATACAAAACATGGCACTAATGGGCATATAATATGAGATCACTTTTTTAATACTATTTTGCCTTTCAGCATTTGCTTATGCTTGACAAGATCCTTCTGTAAATAGGAAATGTGTCAGCTAGAACTCAGGTGTGAGGAGAAAGAAAAAATTATTTTTCTGCTACCATTGCATTGTTAGGAAGCTCAAGTTTTGAGCTGGGCAGAGGCGATAATGGTTTCATGAAAAAAAAAAACCAGCCCCAAACCCAGTTTGTTACGGCAGTGTGTAGAACAGCTGTGCAGGTAAACTGGGTTACGTAGAAACTACATCCCCTGGAAGTCACCCCCCTGCAACAACAATTCCGTATCAATCAAATCGTATCGCCTAACTGTGGGTGGAGAGCTGGGAGTCTTATCAGGCCAATGGCCTCCTGTGCCAACCTGGTCCGTCAGTACCCACCTTGGATCTCAGGTGCATGTGGATATCAGAGAAAGACTTTGGGGTTTGTCTGCTTAACAAAATTGTAATTGCAGGAAGGCTAAAATTGCAGGAAGTCAACGAGGGAATGGATAGGAAAGATTTTAGTGGATAAATTGGCTTATCTTCTGATATTATAGCAGTAGATAGAATTAAACAGGAAAAAAAACCAACCCCACAAAAACCAGAACAAACCCCTTCCCCCAAGCAATAGCATTTTCAGTCATTATACTGGGAATAACATGCAACAATAGGATTATGATGACTGCAAATGTACCATATTGAAATAAAATTAGTTTAAAAGGCAGGAACAATATCATCATCAGGTAGCTTTCTTGCAAGGTGGAAAATAGCTTTATTAACTTTATTGTTGGAACTAGTCTAAAAAAACCACAAAGGCTCTCCTCCGCCCCAGTACAACAGTGATTGTGTTAAAAGCAAGGCCTCCGGGTCTAGAGGGCTCTTTGCGTGTTCCCAGCCTATGAAAAGAGAGGCCTATGGCATGCAGCTGAAAATCAGCAATGCAGAGTGTTGAAATCTCATTCAGAGATGGGTGTATTTCAGAGTACAGAACCAAACAGGAATATTCATTATATGGAAAGTTAATGCATCATGCTGCCTGGGAAGGATGCTGAGAGGTGGCACGGGAAAATCAATAAAGATTGAAGTCTCTATAAGTGCAGGCAGAATGTGGAATAAAAGCTCCAAAGGCAAGGAATCCAATTGCCAAAGTTAATATTACCTTTCTGGGGCATGCTTTTTGGACTTACTAAGAAAGAAACAACATAATGGGACTTTGCTCTCTATTTTGGAAAGGGACCACTGTATAGTCTGAGGAAGAAAAGAGGGTGAGAGATGATTCAGGCAGAAAATTTGGGCAGGGGTGGCTGCAGGCTCAGGAAGACATCAGCCCTGCTCAGGGCTCTTCATTCCTGAGGCTGTGATTAAGTAACTGGCCTATTAATAACAAATATGTGGTCAAAGCACCCAAAGTGGTGGGTTTTATGCCAGTCATGAGAGAACAGACTTTCCTCGTCTGGTGTAGAGTCTGTGGGGATACAGCTGGCCCAAAACAGATTTTTGAACAAACTGGAAACCACCAGGAGGGCAATGGACTGGGTCAACATTTTGTGCCATGCGTCTGTGACTTTGGGAGCATTTGCAAAATCAGCTTTATCATTTGGTGTCTGGAACGTGGTCTTCCTCCCAGTTACATGCAGTGGCAGGAGCATAAAAGCAGGGATCATCTGAAAGAAACAAGGGCATAAAAAGTGGGGGTGGGGACTACTAATATTGCTTATTTGTGAACTTTGGTGTAATTTGAACAACGTTATGCCATTTATATTAAATCACCATGTTCTTTTCGCTTGTCATTTTGGAGCTTATTCTTTTTCTTTTTGTCATACCTTTTATGTGACAAACTCCAGCTTAATATATTTTTTTGACAGTTACATACTTAATCTTCCCGATTCCTGTGGATACCAGCACAACAACATGTTTCAGAAACTATTAAAGCTGATGAATCAGAGACCAGTCATTGATCTTTGCTGGGGACTGGAAGGTGCTGAGCCCTGGCTGATCAGGCGCCCGTGACTCAAGCTGGGGAATTAGGAGGATGGAGAAAAGCGTGTTGTGACAGGGCTCTGCTCATCTGACCAGGTTAGGCTGAATCAGTTATTCCTCCTACACTGTCATGAAATGTTCTGGGTGAATGTCGTGAAGATAAAATGGCATGAGAGCTGGCTATGGCACCCCGCTGTTGTGGTGTTGTTACAATGCAAGAAAGATACGGGACATTTTTTAACACGTGTGAACTGTAAACACAAATCATGAGATAAAAAAATGTTGTAAAACTCTTTAAGCTGATACCCTGCATGAAACCAATTAGGTGTATTTGTGGTGCACCTCATTCTTTCCAAATACATTACACAGTAGACTGCAATGAGATATGTAAACCTACCAGATGAGTAAAACCCTGCCTATTGCAGATGTACTTGTGATGGCAAAGAACAAAGACTGAAAAGAATTTAAAGAATTTAAAGTTTTTTGTTACCTAGTGGTGTTATCAACGAACACAGTTACCTTAGCTTCATCATGTAAGAGCCTACTGCTGCAGATCGCAGACATCATTGCTAGGAGGTCAGGATTGCTTCTGAAGTGCATACAGAACCTGTAACTTGGTAGTAGACAAGCCACCTGCATCCTTTTTATTTCAGAAAAAGAAAAGAAAATAGAAAACCAAAAAGAGCAAAGCTTTACTTATGCCCAGTTTCACAGGCTGCAGTCAATTTGCAGGTCACTAGGAGACTTTCAGGCAAAGGCATAACATACGTCTAACACGCTTAAAGTAAGAGGCTATCTAGAAAATTAGATTTAAGTAATAAGGAAGCTTATTTAAAGCACTAAAATTCAGAAGGCAGAGCCTTTCATAAGCCCTTCAGCCTTACTGAACTTTTAAGAGTTTTCAGGATTTTTTTTTTTCCCTCCACTAATGGTGATTTTCAGCTTGAGGCCTTGTATTAGGCAAAACTAGGGACATTCTTTGCTAGTTGCAAAGTGTGATAATCTTGCTATACCCAGCTAAATAAAGTGGTAAATAGCTTAACCCTTTTATGCTGTGTCACCTGTTTTTATACAGCTTGCTGTATTACAGCTGCAATAGCCAGCGGCGTGTCTGTCACACCCGTGGCATTTGAACACGCTGGACATTCTGCAACCTGATGTTCTCTACAAATGTCAATTCACAGTGCCATGAATGAAACGGTATTTAATTTAAATGACATTAAACGATATTTTAAATTAAAACTGCGGCTTAGAATCAGGATGTTCATCTGATGATTGGGCTCAGAGTTTGTCCAAGAGTTCTGACACTGAGCCAGTACCGTTAAAGATCATGATTTGAGCCTGTTAGGAAAAATTCCTGAAGGGCGAAGCTGTGCAGTGCTGATGGTCCCATCAGGCTGTGTGTAATGAAGGCCTCAATTTACTGGTTTTCTATTCTTGATCGTCTGCTGATGAAACCTGATAAGCACCTTGTTACAGAAAAACTGCTCATTTATCTAGTACATGCAGGACACCCCCATTCCATCCCTCTTGTGCACCACGTAGGAACCTCTTTGCAGAGAGAAAACAGACAGGCTTTCTTTAAGAGATCATAATTTTCCTCCCATGCATTAGCTGAGAGAACGCTAAAGATCTCATTTTATCTGGCAATCAAGTTCGTCAGCTCTCCCCTCGCTTTTACTTCTCAGCAAGGAACCAAAGGGGATTGCAGTCGTCCCCTCTCGCAGAAAGAAGGGGCGCGCAGCATCTCAGAGCTCTGGTGCTGACCTGTAGAACTTGCTGTGCCATGTGCCAAATGCGTATTATTTGAAGTAGAGTTCTCCCTCCCTTAAGTCTCATGCTACAGAATTAGAATCATAGAATAGAATCATAGAATCGTCTAGATTGGAAAAGACCTTTAAGATCATTGAGTCCAACCTTTAACCTAACCCTGCCATCCCACCACTAAGCCATGTCCCTAAGCACCTCATCTATCCTTCTTTTAAATACCTCCAGGGATGGGGACTCGACCACCTCCCTGGGCAGCCCATTCCAGAGCCTGACAACCCGTTCTCTGAAGAAGTTTTTCCTAATGTCCAACCTAAACCTGCCCTGGCGCAACTTCAAACCGTTCCCCCTCGTCCTATCGTCCATTACCAGGGAGAAGAGGCCGACCCCCACCTCGCTGCCCCCTCCTGTCAGGCAGTTGTAGAGGGCGATCAGGTCTCCCCTCAGCCTCCTCTTCTCCAGAGTAAACACCCCCAGTTCCCTCAGCCGCTCCTCGTATGACTTGTGTTCCAGACCCCTCACCAGCTTGGTTGCTCTCCTCTGGACATGTTCCAGCAACGCAACGTCTTTCTTGTAGTGAGGGGCCCAAAACTGAACACAGTATTCAAGGTGTGGCCTCACCAGCACCGAGTACAGGGGCACGATCATTGCTGAGTGATCAGCACTAGGGGCACTACTCCTGCTGAGTAGGTGATTGTCCTTGTCACCAGCATTGCCTGCCTCACTGAAGGTCTGTGTGAAGGCAGCACCTCCAGCCGTGGGTGGGAACACGCTGACTGCCGTAAGTGGCTGTGGGGCACGCTGATTTCTTACCCTAGCAGCCTCTCAAGCCTTCATCTACGTCCCAGGCACAGCCTACTGATGATCCAGCGTGAGGCTGCTGTAACCAGGCTGGTAGGACGGTACTGCTGTTCCCACCTGGGCAGTTGCTGGGGCTGTCACATGCTCCCTAGCAATGCAGTGGGGCAGTGGATGGTGCAGGGAGGGACCGTGGGCCTGCATGATGCACGGCTGAGAAGCCACAGTTTCTTTATTAGGATGTGAAAATATTTTTCACGAGTCTGTACTAGATTTCTTATAGCATCTGCATTTTATTTGGGGGTTTCCTCTGTTGCCTGAGTGTCTCAGTCCCCCAGGTCTGGCTTGTGAGGGCCAGCGTGACACCAGCCAACGAGACTGCCCATTGCCTCCTGTGCACGTTCGGTACCTGTGACCAGAGCAGCACCACGTTTTATGGAGCAGCACCAGAAGTAGCTGTCAGCTGTCTCAAACCCATGCTAGGCCAGATTCATGTGTAGGAAAAGCTTTAGTGCTCTCTTCACTCCTGGCTGCTGGCCTTATCCCCTGACAGCCCCAGAGAAAGCTGGGACCCATAGACCCTAAACGGTGCAGAAAAACATCTACATTACATGGGAGCCTGTGCAGTCAGAGCCTGCTGGCCATCGCCTTTCAGATGGGGCATCATTTTAGATCATAAAAAAACAGCAAAACAGCTGGTGGAGGGTTGTGCCACATTCCCTTCTGTCAAGCCTCGGGCTTCCAGCCAATAACGCTATCCTTCCAAGACAAAACACGCGTACCTTCTGGCTTTCTTCTGATGTTGACTCAGAAATTCTCTTTTTCAGCAGCTCCTTAGATAAAGGAACAAAGTATTAATGATTAGATATTGTGCAAGAACATCCTGTGATATGGGCCATAGGACCAACAGGGTTTGAATTTGGGAGTGACAGAAATTAGGAGCCATACAGAAAGGAAGGCTCACGGACACAGAGAGGGTGAAATATGAAATATTGGAAACTGCTCCTACAAGAGACATGGAACTGAAATGCAGAATCTTTCCAAAATGCAAAAGCATAACATAAACCACCAGTAAAGCAGGCGTCAACTCCTAAACAAGGATTTCAAGACATAAGGAAGATAACAACTTTAGAAAAGAAAAGCGAGCCCAGTGACTGTCAGAGTAATTGAACACAGTGTCAGGAAAGATTGCTTTGTGAAGTGTTGCTTCTTAAAGCATTACAAAGTCAGAAAGACATCAGAAACATTGATTGGCAGCAAAGGGGAAACAGAAACCACAAGTGATCAATAAGGCAGCTGCCAGCAGGCGGGGTGACCCATCAGTGCATGAAGCATTTTGTGGAGCTTGAAGTGGCTAAGTAATAGGACTGGGACCAAACCATTGATCAAAATTATTTTTATGTTGCAAAAGGTCTTGAAAGTACACCTTCTGGCATTTGAATCCATTTAATAAAAATGCCGCTATTATTTTGCGCCTGCTTAGCATGACTGCTGGCAGCCTCTGGAAGCCTTAAAGGCTAAGCTCATTAGCTATTTATTACAGAAGAAGTTGGGATCTCCTGATACCACCAATTAATTCAGGTGCATTGTTAGTAGTGGGAAGTGCTGGGAAGTTGTATCTTTGTTGCCCCAGTATTAAAGAACTACTTGCTACGTGTTTCCATTGGATGTAATTCTTAGCCAGGCCTTTTCCCCAGCACAAGCACAGAATCCAAGCACTTTCTCCAAGGCTTTGCCTTTTCTCCTGTCCTCCACCGCCGCCTTTGTTGCTCACCAAGACGGCTCAGGAGGACCAGGGGCTCCAACGCCGCGCTGCCAGAGGGGCGACGAGGTGTCGTGGTTTAACCTGGCTGGCAACTAAGCACCACGCAGCCGCTCGCTCACTCCCCCCCCTCCCTCAGTGGGATGGGGGAGAGAATCGGGAAGGGGAAAAAGGTTAGAGCCGAGGGCTGAGATAAAGACAGTTTAATAAGAGAAAATAATAATAATAGTAATAATGAGAATGATAACAAAATATACAGAATATACAAAACGAATGATGCACAATGCAATTGCTCACCACCCGCCGACCGATGCCCAGCCCGTCCCGAGCAGCGATCACTCCCCCCGCGACCGACCGACCCACCAAACCCCCCCCCCCCGAGCATGACGTTATATGGTGTGGAATAGCTCTTTGGACAGTTTGGGTCCTAGCTGTGCTGTACTCCCAGCTTGTTATGCACCTGGCCAAGCAGGAGAAGCTCAAAAAGTCCTTGAGCAGTCTGAGCACTGCTTGGCAACAACTAAAAACATCAGCGTGTTATCAACATTCTTCTAGCACTAAATCCAAAGCACAGCACTATGCTAGCTTCTGTGAAGAAAATTAACTCTATCCCAGCCGAAACCAGGACACGAGGTTTGCAGCGTAGGGGGCTGCTGCTGAGCTCAAGGCGCGGGTGAGCTGGAGCAGAACAGGCGCCCTACAGCCTGCAGGGAGCTCTGCCCCGGGTGCGGTGTGCACACGTGGCGAGCTGGACAGCAGCGGGGTGGGGGCTCCACTTCAGAGCTGCTGCTGGCTAATGAAAAAGGCAATTTTCTTCATCTAAGGGGCTGCCTTGGGTTGTCCTGATTTCTGCAGCTGCTACAGCCAAATCTTTGTTGCATCCCTGTCTTAAGTAATGCTCCCACTGCCCAACCCCTACCCTCCTGCGGCTGTTCAAGCTCTATTTCTTGTCATATCTAACAAAGACGTCAGGAGATTACACCCTTCCTTCGGGAGTGGTGTTTTAAATACCAGGAGACACCCTCCCCGGCCACCCTCTCCAGCATTTCACTAGGCAACATCCCAGTTCATCCTGTCTTTGCTCAGAGGATTTCCAGATCACTGACCATTCCAGTTCCTCTCCTCTTGCCTGTCTTCCGTGGGGTTTCATTTTTTTCCTGTGTGGTTCTCCCTCCCTTCAAGATACGGTTTTAAACCTGCTGTGAGTAGGATGGGAGGGTTTCCTTACCTGGTCCCGGGTTAGACCTGCCAGGCCCACATTTGTATTTCTCTTGCAGCGCGTGGTGTTGACTCCTCTTCAGCTTCCATCAGCTCCATCTTTCAGGCACTTCCCAGACAAGTGGTATTTAAGCAGCTTTCTCACACTGCTGTTATGAGCTGCTACATACCCACCTACCTGTGCGTGCAGGGGCTGCCCTCTTCTCCACGGAGATACAGCAGCCGAGCTGGGCAGAGGAGCCTTCCCCAGGCACGCAGCCCCAGCTGCCTGCCCCTGGCTTGCCCCTGCCGTGTCACACCGATCACAGCCCCCGACTAGTGTCCCAGGCTCCCACTTTCTCCCAGTCCACCAGAATGTGGACCTTATCATAGAACAGAACCATAGAATCGTCTAGGTTGGAAAAGACCTTTAAGATCATTGAGTCCAACCTTTAACCTAACCCTGCCATCCCACCACTAAACCATGTCCCTAAGCACCTCATCTATCCTTCTTTTAAATACCTCCAGGGATGGGGACTCGACCACCTCCCTGGGCAGCCCATTCCAGAGCCTGACAACCCGTTCTCTGAAGAAGTTTTTCCTAATGTCCAACCTAAACCTGCCCTGGCGCAACTTCAAACCATTCCCCCTCGTCCTATCGCCCGTTACCAGGGAGAAGAGCCCGACCCCCCCCTCGCTGCCCCCTCCTGTCAGGCAGTTGTAGAGGGCGATCAGGTCTCCCCTCAGCCTCCTCTTCTCCAGACTAAACACCCCCAGTTCCCTCAGCCGCTCCTCGTAAGCCTTGTGCTCCAGACCCCTCACCAGCTTTGTGGCTCTCCTCTGGAGCTTACAGGTGAGAATACAGCAACACAGAGGCAGGTGGATGCACAGGGTATTGATTTTAACCAGCAATTTTACGTCAACAAGCAATTTCAGTTATCGATGTTGTTTGTCCATGTGCCTTGTTCCCTGTGGCTCCGCCAGCCCCGCCAGCTGCCGTGCCTCCGCGGCTCACTGCTGGCAGCAGATCCGAACAAGAATGCACCCACAAACCCACGTGGTTTTCCCGCAAGAACAACAAAAAGAGTAACACATGCACTTAGCACGGGAGGCGGCATGTGGAGCTGCCGGGGTTTTGTTGCGGAACAGGGCGCATCGATGGCGCAATGTGCGCCCGTTTCCGTGACACTCTTGGCTCAGCGGCGGCGGGGAGGTATGACGACTAATGCGCTCCACGGGGACTATTTGCTGCTTTATCTCTAGGAGTTGGAACATCTGTCCCTCCATCCCAGTCTGCCTGAGATGGGGATGAGTACTCCTGCTTTTTCTACGACAGCTCTAGGGTTAGTTGAGCAGTGAGTAGATGCGGGTTATCACCATAAATCAGGTGACAGTGGCTCGGTGGAAGCCCCTGTTCCTCCAGGCAGACATCTGCCGAAAACCCAGCGTTAGATCCAAGGAAGGGCACACCCAGAGCCGGCAGTAAAGCTCAGGCTCTGAGGTCCCGTTCTGAACGGAGACAATTCCCCTTCCCCGAGGGATTTGGAGGGGTCACAGCAGTTTGGGGAGGACCAGTGGTGGAGAGGGAAGGGGGTTACTGGCAGCTCTCTAATTGTCTCTGACTGTCAAGGGAGGAGCGGTGATCTCCACCGGCGAGTGACTGAGAGACAGTTCCCAGCTGAGTGCTGCTTGGAAATCTGAGATCTAATTAAAGCGGGCCTTGGATCTCATCATTCTTCCTGCACGCCTGGGACAACGAAATACTGACTCGTGCATCTGTTCTGTATGTGTATTTGATGCAAATAAGGAAGAAGCCTGTAAATACATCAAAAACCATACTTTATTTTATGTATAGCAATACAATTTACATATTAAATAACACTATAATAGAATGATTTGATATAGTTTAACATAACAAAAAGAAGATTCTTCAAGTTACAAAAAAACCCCAAACAAAAACCAAAACGAAATGAACAAAAAAATCTCCCCCAAAATACTCCCTCCCACCCTCTCCCCAAAGCAAACACCACATTTTTTTTTTTTTTCTTTTCCTGAATGGATCAATGAGACAAACGTATCCAGTGACTGGCTAAGTCTAATTCCTATTGCACACACTGACAATGGAATCCAAAAAAAAAATCCAACTTTCACAATCACTGCCCCAAAGAAATGACATGTGTGGAAATCTTTTTTGGAGTGTGATGATGGTGTCTCACTACCTCGATACACAGAAGGTATGTATTCACATAGCCACCACAGAACTAGGAAGGAGGTGAAACTAGAAAAAAATTAGCTTTATATGAAAATATAAAATTCTATGATTATATACCATAGATACAAAGTTCCCAGAAGATGCTTATCCAAGCAACAAAATATTTACAGTTTTAATGACTTTGCTATTTTAAAAATGAAGGAAAAGAAGACAGGAGTACACGTGAATGCTTCGGTCTTTAGAAACAATGGCTGCTTGCTAGTTTCAAATGTTCTAACAAAACAAAAAAAGTCACTACCCCAAATGTTGGAGAGTTGTGACATTGTATAAAATCGACTATCTCCTCTTTTGGAGACGTTTATTCTTAAAACTCAAGACATTTTTCTTGAAATTAATTATCCTCTGTAGAAAATGCTTCCCTTTGCAAATAGTTAACAAAAACACTAAAAACAGTTTAACAGCTAAGACAAAGTAGAGGCCAAATCTCTTCATTACAGTTCCTTCTCTCTCTTTATTTTTGCATTCCTTCTCCTTTGATAAGTAAAGCCAATGTAGCTCACATTGTTAGAATGGCAACAAAGAGAAGAAGAGCAAAGGGGTAACAGTAAGAGTTGAATTACATCTGTAAAAAAAAAAGAAAAAGAAAAAGAAGAAAAGCAATGCAGTGGATTAACAAATAGGCGCTTTCCCTTCATATAAAAATTCACTGGCACCATTTGAACATAAACTTCGGAACACAAGATCTGATGTCAGAAGACATGAATTTGAGAAAGACTGCTAAATCTTTAAGACAAGTACGTTTAAATTTTTTTTTTAAATTAAGTTGGTTTTGTTTTGCTGAAAATTAATAGCATGTATCTTTGGTAGAATTGATATCTATATTTTTAGCTTTTAAATAAAATATATCAGCTTAAAAAAAAAGATTAATAAGAAGGCAGTTGTGCTGTGTCATAAAGATTCTTCTCCTAATGTTCCAATGTTTCACTGGGTTCAAGCAGTCAGAAACTGGAAAAACAAGGAAATTTTGCAGATCCTGTAAATGATTCCACTAACCTAGAACAGACCCACAGTACAGAAAGAGTCACACACGAGAAGTGGTTTAAGGTTTCGGGATTTTTCTTTTTCCTGTTCCTAAATTCATATTTGGAAACAGATGCTGTGAAATACTAAGGACAAATGCTGTTCAAAATGAACCTTCTTTAGACCTCGGTCCTGCAGAAGAATTGGTGCTCAGCCCCGCACGCCTGCGCGGTCCTGCCGGCTCTCCCAGACCTGCCTACCGATGGCCGAGTCCGCGTACAGGAGCATTTGTAGGATGGGGCATTCGCCTGAGACTGTCACCCATTTCAGATGCTAAGATGACACAGCAGCTTTCCAAGCATTCCCCCTTGGAAAGCTTGGCTGCTCTCATGGGCTCAACCCACAAAAGTCTTTTACGCCTTTCACATGGTCTGTGGGTGCAGTACACGTGCAAGACATGGAGAAATAACGTTTTCTAAATGCACACACACGCGTGCACGTGTACTTCAGTCCTTTACTTCCTCATTTCTCAGGGCTGGTGCTGAGGACCCCATTTTATAGCGATGGGATATACTCAGGTTCTCTTAATTTGCAGGCCTGCACATTGTCTGAGAACTTCTGATGCTTGAGAGACCTCCTGACCCAACGCCGAGAAGCGGTTACAGCGGGGGGAGGCTGGAGCAGCAAAAGCAAGGCTGCGATGCACAGAGCGGGGCTTTGGCCGGAGCGGCTCACGAGAGCGTCTCAGCGGAGCTCTGTGGGCGCAGATCTCTGGGCACACGCTCACTCCTTCTGCCAGCCTCGCTCAGCCCCAGGGGAAGAGGTGCAAATCCATGCAAGAGAGCAGAACTGCAGCTGCTTACGGCAGGAGAAATTTGGCTCTCGCACACTCTCAGTCCTGTCCCTCGCAAGCAATTCCGAGCTTCGTCCGCTCCAAGCCCAATGCGCCATCACCATCTATTGGCTACCTGACTGTCAGCACAGCACTTAACACACAGCTCGAGCCCCCTTAACAGAAAAATCCATGGAGAACTCATAGAACATTGGTGTAAATTATTTCCCCATGGATTAAACCCCAAGCAAGTATTTCAGGTGTGGGAAAATGCCAATGCAAACACATGGATTTCCAAAGCATCTCCTCAAGTTCAACCCCCACACCCTTCTTTCATTGATTTTTAAAACTTGTGAGAAGGTAAGGGATTAAACCAAGGATATTCAGGCAGTGTGTCACGAACCACAGTTATCTTCCATCACGCCAGTGAAATGAAAAGTAATCAGCTGAAAAGTACTGAACAAATCCAACCCTCTTGATGTCTGCAGTAATCTTTCTGTCACTTAGCTCTTGTCAGGGTTTGAATTCTTAACTTCTCCCTACACCTCCCCAGGAACTTAAATACTTCAGATTGAACTGATCCAACTCATCAGAGTCCCTTTGTGCTACCAGCCGGAATTGCCTGAGGCCAGGATCACTACTGGGGAAGCCCCCCCACCTCTAATGCGGATGCACACTGGCCAGCAGGCCACTCAGCAAAACCTCCCAGCCCTTGCTGGCAGCAGTACTCGAAAATTCACTGAATTCTTGTTACTGGGCTGTAGCCTGAACTCCTGCCAGACATTAACTGACTCCCTCCTGAGTGCTGGGTCATCCCAGTGCAAAGGGGATGCAAACTACCAAGCAACCTTTTGAAACATTTTGCTCATTTTTTGTTTGGACTAGCTGGTGCTGGACATGGGATTTCCTTACTGAACCCATGGACGTATTACACCGTTCAGCATTAGCAGTTACTTGGATCACTTGTATGGAGGGATTCAACAAACTGAGAAGTCAAAGGTAACTATGTAAAAGGTTGCTGATGAATTCTTAAACACTTTGGTGTTGAATTAATCAAGAGTATCCATACTAGGAAATCCTTCCCTTATTAAAAATAGAAGGCCAGATGTTAGCACACACCAGTTTGCATGGCTCCTCTGCCCAATGAGGCCGTATCGGCTTGTACCTTGTGAGGTTCTGAACAAAAACACCTTCTCTCCAATTTTAAGCCATTCGCTTTCAGCTTCCTTGCATGTGAAAATGCACAGAACCTTCTTCTTAGCTAAGCTTCCTCCCTGCCCTCCCCTCCAACAGAAGAAGTGGGTTTTGCCTTGCCCAATGTCCATAACTCAGCAAGACTGGACCGGCAGAAATTAATAGGTTTACATTTAAATGAAAAATACGCTGCAACATTTTGACAAGTCCTGAAAAATTACAATGCATCTTTCATGAAGTTGAAATTTAAAAGCAAAGAAACTAATGCCATATATAAGGGATAGTGCCTTTAACTGCACACCAAACGTCAGGATGGTTGAAATGACATATTTCCTTTTCAATGCCGATTCAATCACCCCTCCCTACTCAGCCGAGCTATGAAGGACAAGATTAGCTTTAATTTTCAGGAGAATTAAGTATGTGCTCACTTCTTTTGTTAAATAGAGATGGACCTTGTTAAATTGTGACCAAATACAAAGGAAAAGAGAGCCAGTGAGGATGTATACTTAAATCCTCCAAACACTAATTCAATTATTTATATAATCTGGGGGAAACCATTTTATTGGTGTGGGAGGGAAAACACAGTAAGCTAGGTTTGTGCTAAAGAATTAGTCTGGCAAAAAAAAAAGAGGGAGAATGTAACTTTATAGGTAGTTTTTTTTATTAGTTTGCTTCACCAGTAAATATGGATCAGTACTTTATGTTTTAGCACTAAAGTATGAAAATTACACACCTGTAAAAATGGCATCTAACAGTTATGAAATTAAGAAACGCCTGTCATCATGTAACATACCATTAGGTGTGAGGTCATATTCAAGAAATAGTAAGGAAATTAATGTGTTTAAAATATTGAATAGCTTAGTAATGTAAAATATTGCTACCTTCAATATATCTGAAAACAGGTATGATTCTGGGCTGTAGTAGATTTCTCGCTGTATTGGCTCTGATGAGAATAAAACCAAAATACTTTCCCATCATAGGGCTGGTTAAAAATGAAAGTGACTTTTTTCTGAATACATGGGGAAACTTTGAAATTGTAAATTCAAAACCTATCACTGCGTCCCACATATGAATTGCATCTAATTTATAATTATATTGTATGTAATTTATGTATCCCACGTGAAGAAAGTCTTAGGCCTGTAAGCGTACAAAACAGCAATTTGAAACAATACAGAAATGATTGTTTCAGCTCCACAAGGCTATTACACCTTCACTGTGGCTAATCATCACCTGCCACATTGTGTCAGGAAAGGATGAACGCTGCTCATCCTCTGCCCTGGAATGCAGAGTACCGTTACCAAAACGGTGACATGATCCTTAAAATAATAAATATGGTACGAAGGGGTAAAGTATCTGTCGTAGAAAGGATCCATCTGGCCTAGCATTCAAGGTTTAAGATTTGAGGGTCATTGTAGTTAGCAAAACTTCACTGCATTTAAACGAAACAAAAAAAGCGTGTGTTTGTTGTCATGGAATGTCACATCAGGGCTTGTCTTGTATTAGAATATTATAGGCAGTAACACTGATCATATAGTGCAAACTAGATAAAATTGCGTTTCACTGTGTGAAATAAACAGAGGTGCAAATGCTCAGTAGGATACCATTAAGACATAAAATGGCAAAAAATAAATATCAAAACTTTTATCAGTGTAAAAAAGTAATTGGGTTATTGTATAACCTAGAGTCTGGCAAAAAAGGCCTCAAAAAAGTTCACTCAGTCTTCAGAAGTTCTACAAATTAAGTGCCTTTTCAGGTTTCCAATTAGACAAGAGACTCCATGCTTTCTGCGGGATCGGATTCGTCACTGGCCATCACAGCACCATTTTTGTCCAGTGTCATGGCACCGTTTCCACTTTCCTTAGTGCTGACCAAGCTTAGCATTGCCTTATAAAGGAACTGGTACTGTTCCTGGAAAAGAAAAGAGAAGTTATTTCAATCCTCTCAGTGTGCATAAGCGAGTGGCACTTAAATTTGGCATTTCCAGGGAAGGTCACGGATATTCATTACTAGAAGCATACATACAGCAAAGAAAAAGACAGAGAGAGCAATTACCTCTGTTAATCTAGTTTAACCTTGCCAACCCAAAATGCCAGGTTTGGGTAGATTAGTTATTCCTTATATATTAATTAAACCCTACAGGAGGGCAGGACAATACCTGCGCCCACAGCTCAGCCCCAGGTTGTTCCCTCGGAGCGGCACTGAGACAAGGACACTGCTCTCACTGCACCCTGAGCGAAGGGCCCCTCTGCTGAAGCTTCACCTCCCTGCAGCTCTGCCTGCCCTGCTCCATCCCTTCAGGTCACAACGTGCCAGGTTTAAATAGCACAGCTTAGCTCACAGGGCTGGCAGGGGGTTAATGGCAAGCTGGAGGGTCCTTCTCTGCTACGGCTGCCTGGGCAGTGGCCCCCTAACTGCATGAGAAATAAACGTAACTGAAAATCAGAGACTTATGGTGTGGGTTTGGGGCTTATAAAAAATGACAACTATACAAAAAAAGCCCAAATGCAAATTCTCTATGGTAGCAGATACAGTAGGGCTTGATAACATACAGAATGTGTGTTCAGTTCATGCTTTTGGTCTCAGATGAAAACCTTGTAAACTATCCATTTATATCCTGTTTATAAAGACTTACAATGTCTGTAAATACTCCAGGCCGCATAAGATTTATCATCTTTGCCACCTGGAAAACATCGACAGCATTTTCATTCTCCAGCTGCTGGGACAGAGTGGTAAGGGCACATAGCGTTCCCGCTGACACAGCTCCATACCTGAAAAACCACACCAAAATGTAAGATACGCAGAAACATACTTGGGCACAAACACAGAGGCACCAAAATGTTGCTATAGTCTTATTCGATTACTGTAGTTCATCTTGGTATCTATTAAATGCTTGTTTTATATGGCTAATTTTTAGTCATTTTAATTTATAGAAGAAATCTGATGGTACCCCAGCCACCTCAGGATATCTGTAGTATTCAATACAATCAGCAGAAGAACGTGAGCTATTTAAAAGTACCCAGCCTGGAAAGTATAACACTGAAATCAGTTCTCACATGCCACATGTACTGAACGCACCTGCATTATAGCTGAGCGTATTTTAAATTCATTAGTGGGAGCTCAAGCAAAACATAAACGATTAGAAAGAAATGAGACTTTGCCTCTTCCTCCACATCTGACAATTACAGAAAACTAACACGGATATGAGGTGCTCACGAGTAAATGGGACACATCTCAAAGTCTTCCTTAGGTCTGATTCATCGGCAAAAGGCAACATCCCCGAGCTGGGCACCCCAGGGACATTACAGATTCTGAAGAGTTGAGCTGTGCTGTCATTTAATAAGAACCCGAGCAGCGGTTATTCGTCAGGAGCACAAATCAATGTGTCCTTGAGATACTGGCCAGGTAGAAATCTTACTGCTGCTACATCTGCGGATGCACTTGAATCACGTGTGAGGTTGTGGGGAATGGGACAGAGGGTCCCTAAGCAACAGGGGCTCACGACTGCTTCCGAGGAGCCTCAGCTGTCCCCTGCTCTCCCAGAACACAGAACAACTGCAATTCTGCCCTGGCCTTGTGATGGGTTTGCTCTGTGACTTTGAGACAGTCTGTGTCTAAATGTCCCCACCTGTAAAAGGGGACATTGGTGCTGACTTGCTCTGTAACCCATTTGGAGAGCTGTGCACGGAAACTTAAATAATCAGCAAGTGCTGCAATGCCATCTGGTATCATAAGATTACCACTAGGATTTTTTACAACATTCCTGTGGAAATCAAGACATATGCTGACTTAATTTTGTATGATTTTTGCAAACTCAATTTGCCTAGAAATGGGAAACAGAAATCAGATCACCATAGATCTGCTATATTGGATGAAAAATCTATAGAAGAAGCAGCAGAGCTTCTGGAGAACTGTAGAGATGGCTGTGACTGATCGTCCACAGGGATAATGGACCAAGGGGCCAATGCTTCTGCCTGATGGGACACAACTAAATGCCTCTGGGGGCCTAATAGCCTCATTTTTACTTGGGCTGATAACCTCCAGCTCCCCACGATCTGAAGGCTTTTCTCTTGGAAAATTATGCAGCAAATCTTGATCTAGTTGCCTACATATAGGCAGTTGTATTTAAAAATCTTGACAACTGTCTCAAGTTGGAATTTCTGAACTTCTTTGAAATGTAGTTATCGAGTTCATCCCACCATGAACTTCCGAAATACCACATGCATTTAGTATCTGCAAATTCATATATTTGGAATTAATCTGTAGTTGTAATTATTAGTGGATTATGTGATATAGTTGTTGCACATGGTAAAGGGAAATTTTCATTTTCAGCTACATTTGCTTAGGCTCCAGTGAAAAGCAGAATCCACATTATGGATTAGGCATAAAAATAAAATCATTGAATATGACAAATAAACCAAAAAAACAATTTGCAGAAAGAATGACTCAGCACTGTTAGGAATGCGATTTTGATTTTTTTTTTTTTTTTTGGTCTAGCATGAAATGCCCAAATCAATAATGGTTCTAATTTTGTAAAACATAATCTTAAATACTGCAAGAGTAGCAAAACCTCACTTCAGACTACCCAAAGCATGAATATTAAAACAGGAATTAATCACCGCTGGCAAAAGGCAACAGAGCTTACACTGTGCATTAGCAAGACAGGAGACGGTGGGAGAAAAACTACTCGCTGCAGCCCAAGGCACCATTTGCAGGGGTCTATTGGGAAAAACCTGTTGCAGCTGCAACACACCGATGTGAAGCAAAAGCTCCTTTGGCACCGGCAGATCGTATGTCAGCCCAAAGGCCGATCTGACCACCGAAAGACCAGAGTATGGTAATAGTGTTTTTGCACAAAAGGTGGAGATTTCCCAGACTTTCCCACTGTTTTGTAGCAATGACAAATGGTCTAACAGGCTCGAGTGCGGCGGGGTTGTAGGTACAGCAGTCGTCTATGCTGGCTTGGTGTTCACTCTAGGGGCAACTCAAGCAGTGTCAGAAATTGGGCTTCCTTGGGATTTTTACAGCAGAACGACTCCGGGAAGTGCTCTGCTCGCCCAGAAACAGTCCCTCCACAGAGATCCTGTTAGACCCAGGCTCCAGCTTCACTATAATGGTATTTTGCAGCAAAGCAGTAATACGCAAACTTCGTGCAAAGGAATAACATGCAATACAATATTTAGCACCCTTTATAATTGGGCATTCAAGCCTAGCTGGCAAGACAATGCTCACCACTGCACTACAAGAGAGGCAAGTGCTGGGGTGTGCTGGCCCTGCCTTAGCGGGCTCCCTCCCTCCCACTTGGCACCATATGGGCCCCTTGGAGTGTTTCTGGGGAAGCAGAAGGAGGAAAAATAAATCTGCTCTCAGAAAACCTGGGCCCTTTGTCACAAGATACTTCTGCTGCTCATGCTGAGACACAGCTGAGCCGAGCTTGTTCTGTCTTACATGGCACATTAAACCTGAGCTGTTAGACAGGAGCTCAGGGCTGTTTTAAAACTGGTTTCCACAAGCCCATATTGGGCTGCTCAGAGCCTTATCTAAACCAGGGCTCTGCTGGGTTCTGAAACAGGTTGTAGGATTTGTTTGGGATAATTCCAGGTGCAGAAGAACCCAAAATGATTACAAAGCAAAGACAGCTTCACCTTCTGAGCACACCTAAGACTACAACCAACATAAAAATGACACTAAGCAAAATGTATTTGGCCTCAGATGCCAACTGAAACCTCATCCCTGGAAGTTTAAATACTCTGATTCTGTTCCCTAGACCACTAAACCCCATCCACTCCATGGAAGAATGAACATCAATCCTAGCAAGTGTCCAGTAGCTGAGTAACTCCTTGTACAACCTGTACATAAATGGGAGAAAAGAGATGACATACTCATCGTGAACTATGGTGGGGCCATCCCTTGTTAAGGCCTCTTCCTTGATTACATTGATAAGTTCAAAGGTACTGCTTATGGGAGCATCTGGGTTTGGCCATTTAGGACACTGAAAGTGGCGGACTTCCAGAACGTAGTCATCCTGCAATGAAAAACCAGCCTGGGCATTAGCTCCTGTAGTTTCACATTCATCTGCTCCAGGTAGAAAGAGGGAAAAGCCTCACTACAAACTGAAGAGATAACCTTCTTCTTCCAAAGAGCTTATATAGAATGAAGAAGATGGACGCACAGCTCTAGCATCTCTGTAACAGTGAATGGGCTAAACCAATGCAACTTTAACAAAATGTTTAACTGATAGATTCTGTATTTGAGCTCAGGGCTTAGATCCATATAAACCTTCTCTCAGAGCCCTTACAGCTCAAAAGTCAAACAAGAGAAGAGCAACCAAGGAATTAAAATTTAAAAGGGCTTGCAAACTAATGTTTTGCAGCAAAGTCCAGCTGCAATCCTGACAGCAAACTAGAGGCAAGTTTATAGCTCTAAAGAAATGTGCTTAAGTAAACCCCCTTAATTAAGACCCCCCAGACAAATGATAAATGCTGAATTTTATAAGCAGAAATAGGACAATGAATCATGGTGTACTTTACAATGTACAATTCAACCTACTTGTATGATTTCAAAATGAAAACCCAGTGTCTTCACTTTCAAATAAGACCAACAATTAATACTAGAGGCTCACTGGCTAGAGGAATAGACCTGGAAGTAGAAGATGTGAGAGGGAAAAAGAGCCAACAAGAACACCTTTCCCCTGTGGGCAACGTGCATGCACATGCATTTACAAGCAAATCCTTTTTGAAAGAGTTTCTGAACATTTCTTCTTCCATATTTAAATGACTTCAATAACATTTTGGGGAGAAGCCAAGACCCACATTTGGAGTTGAGTTTTACCTGGGTAGCTTCAAGGATAAAGTCATGGATGATAATTTGCTCTTCGTTAGAGAGGCACAGTCTGTCTTTGCTGATAAGGGTCACAGTAAAGGCCTCACAGTTCATGGATTCCTCGCGACTTGGCCAGTACACAAACTCATCTTCTGCCTGGAGGAACGAGACAACACACTACTGCAGCCTTTCAGATACCTTGTGTGCGACTGAAAAATCCAGTGGATCAAAAAATTGGTTTGATAAAGAGATGATCAGGAGCTGACCTTTAAAAACCATTTCTGTCTA
Source organism: Gorsachius magnificus (assembly GCA_034008185.1). Taxonomy (NCBI): domain Eukaryota; kingdom Metazoa; phylum Chordata; class Aves; order Pelecaniformes; family Ardeidae; genus Gorsachius; species Gorsachius magnificus. Next base: position 9,034,474 of record CM067090.1, read on the forward strand.
AACCAGATTTACTGTAGGCAGTAAGCCTGGGAGATTCTTCCTTTGTGTGGCCAAACAGGTAACGTCTGCTTTTTAATTGGTTTCATAGGGAAATGGTTATCTTTGCTCACTCATACTTAACCTTTGTATTGTATCCCAGGCTTTATTACCTACACAATTTTGCAGGAAAGTCGGATATCTGTTTAGAAAAAAACTCATTGACATTTAAAAATTAATTGCTTATTATTTTTAATTTGTATTTATTGTGGTCTAATCCAAAACTCAAGGGTATCAGTAAAAGGTCTGTGGATCAGGTCTAGGTAGAAGACTGATGGATACTTATGTAGGGGTTGAATTTTTAGGAGCGAGAGGAGGACTGAGGAGAAAGGAAGAAACCCAAATATTCTTGGCCTTGAAAAAACCACTGGCTTAACTTAATGGAAATTCTCTAGCAAAACTCCTCTACTGAAGGGACGCTAAAAAAAAATCTCAGTGAGACTGCGAATGGTGGAAGAAGCTCAGTGCCACAGTAGGCCTAACTGACCGGGCGTAGATAAAATACTGTTAAAGCTATTGTTTAAAAAATGACTGTGCATTCCTAATTCACTGCAGAGAAAAGAAATTAGGTTCTGTCATCACATACATGCAAAGCTTGTTTTTCCTCCTGGCTTCAGGGATCTACTGTCCCTGCAGCTTAAGCACAGAAACACACCCTGTCAGCATGCACAGCACTGCACGCCTGTGTCTCTGAACAACCGTGTTTTACTCAAGAGAAAACATGAGACATGCGGCCATGAGCATGTCTCTAAAACCAGGCTTATTTCTGTGGGCCTGGAGCCTTGATGCGCATGATGTGCAAGACGCTGGTAAGATTTGGGCCTTAAATGTTTATTTGGAAAATGGGCTTTAGGGTCCTAAGTCCTCTGAGAGCATTGAAAATTCTGCCCTCAGTGTGCAGAGACGCCAGCAAGCAGTGTAATATTGCTGAACGCCAGGGAAGTGAGCTGCCCCGCCAAGTGAGTCGTCCTTGTGCAGCAGTAATGTGCGTTATCATCTCATTCTTTGGTGTTACACACTCAGCACCTCGACACGGTCTCAGTCCTGGGCCACTCCTCCTTGCCAGCCAACAACTCACAGAATCACAGAATGGCAAGGGTTGGAAGGGACCTCCGGAGATCATCCAGTCCAACCCTCCTGCTAAAGCAGGTTCACCCAGAGCGTGTTGCACAGGACATCGTCCAGGCGGGCTTTGAATATCTCCAGAGAAGGAGACTCCACAACCCCCCTGGGCAGCCTGTTCCAGTGCTCTGTCACCCTCAAAGTAAAGAAGTTTTTCCTCGTATTCAACTGAAACCTCTTATGTTTCAGTTTGTGCCCATTGCCCCTTGTCCTGTCGCTGGGCACCACCGAGAAGAGTCTGGCTCCATCCTCGTGACATCCACCCTTAAGATATTTGTACATGTTGATTAGATCCCCTCTCAGTCTTCTCTTCTTCAGGCTGAACAAGCCCAGCTCCCTCAGCCTTTCCTCATAGGGGAGATGCTCCAGTCCCCCCATCATCCTTGTTGAACTGTCTCTAGGAGTTCCTCATCTTTCTTGAACCGGGGAGCCCAGAACTGGACACAGTACTTCAGGTGGGGTCTCACCAGGGCAGAGTAGAGGGGGAGGAGAACCTCCCACACCGAACACTGAGCCCATACACGGATGCTACTGCCCTGCTGGCCAACCTCCACCCTGGGAACAGTGAAGGTGAAAGCAGGGACCAGGCATCCTTGCAAAGGATGTGGCCGAGTTCAGCGTTCCTCCTTTACCCTTTAATCACTATTGTTCTGCTGGGCTGTTTCATGTACTTGTAAGGACAAGATCAGCCTCTTCATTTCCACCTGGCACACTTTCATTTCATTAGTGCCTTCTGATTTGATCGGATTTCTCTGAACGCTTTTTGCCTTGCAGTGCCTGCCATCTCTTTCATTGCGCCGCGCACAGGGAGCGTATCGACTGCTGCCTCTTTAGTAGCCCCTCATGATTGCTATTTTCCTGCTGTAATGAAGGTGGTTTCTCTCCCGCTCTCAGACTACAATCGTCTATTCACCTCAGCAATGCGTGCATGAAAAACCGAATCGTTTAGTTCTTAATCCTTTCCAACGCACCCTCTTGAGACGTGCTAGTAAATCTGAAAGTAGTGATTAGCACTTCACCTGTGTCTCCTTCTCTCTCTGTCTCATTATTTCCACTTAAATTAACATACATGTTTGCTTTTTACTTCCATCAAAAATAGCTTTTGTAGCCTTCCACAGTGGTAGTCTTCCATGGCCTGAGCCTTAAGCCCACCAGGCAAACAAGCACCTATCCTACTGTCCCTGCTTTGTCTTTCTGCTCCTCTCAAGGAGGTAAGGACCCATGGCCCTGGCCACCCAGTAACCTCAGTGCCCTGCACCCCACCAGCCAGGTGGCCCTCAGGAGCTTTGCAGAGGTCGTCATCACCGGCGTGCTGCCTGCGAGCACTGTGGGCCATCCAGCTCAGGATGTCTTTCCCAGGGGTGAGGGCAGAAGGGGAGAGCAAAAAACACATGCCCCACATCTCAGAACTTGTCTTTTCGTAACAAGCTTAAGGCAAAGTTTGAGAAGGTGGCTCAAACATTGGCTTTGCTTTCAACGAGAAAATAGCCATAGCGTGCAACGAAGCGACCCTACGCTGGTGCCCAGCTGGGCTAAGTGACTGCGGTACCGCGCAGGGAGGGACGCGTTTCACTCACCAGGCTCTGGTTGTCCGGCAGCATGATGATGATCTGTGCATTGTGATCCCAGATCATTCGCCAGAAATCTTTAGTCGTATGTGGCAGTGGATGTTGGGTTATGATGAACTCATTACTCCTGTAGTAGCCCTTTTGCAGCAAAACAAACCACAGAGTTACTTACTGCCTTCAATACTTTTAAAGCATTAATTTCATCTTTGGGGACACATAATGACCCTATTTCATTTTATTCCACAATATTTTCACACAGACCATAATTTTATAACTCCATTTCCATTCTGCAGAGTCCCTGTTGTTTTCATTTACTCTAAATCCCAGTATTTATTTGACTGTATCTCATGGAAATAAACATTCCATCTAAATGCATGTTGTATTTAATTTTTTTAGGCAACAATCTTTAATAAAACACAGTTAATAGCTTTACATTATGGGGAAGGTGTTAAAAGCTCATCTGTTAATACACAGCCATTACATACAGAATTAAGACAATTATAGGCATCTGGTATTTAGCACCTTAGAATTGATTTTACTTTGTAATTAGGTGTTGGCTTCCTCACCATGATATAAGAGGCATTAATGTAATCTGTTCCCTTCATTCCAGGCAGCGGTGCCAAGCCCACTCTAGCACGCTCAGCTGTAAGATTAAAAAAAAAAAAAACAGAGAAAGAGGAGAAAAAAAAAAAAAAATCAAAGTCTGGTCATGGCACAATGCAGAACGTAAGAATTTCTCAGACGTTAACAAACCAAACACTGTGCAGCTCCCATCTCCCGCAGGAGCAGGCCAGCACTTTAACTGCGTTAAAACATTGCCTGCTAACACAGGATATAAAAGAGAATGTTGCACAATATTCCCACAAGGACAAAGTAATTTCAGGAATCAAATTTTACTATAGCAAAGATTTTCACAGCAGGCTGAATTACCAAATAACAGTATATGCAGTGATAACAGGGGATTTCAGGTAATTCTTGACTGTAGTGTTCCATTTGTCTCCAGCAGCACACAAACCCAGCTGATTTATTTTGTTTTCCCTACCACTCCGCAGCGCTACCATCGCTCATTCCTCCCAGCTGGAGGGTGAGAGAACCTCCAGAGACAAACCCCTTCCCGAATGGGTAACCGCCCAGAGGCGCGTGTGTCTTCTTCAGCAGATCTACGCTTCTCTGTGGTTGAGGGCTGGGTTCAACAACATCCTCAGACTGACCAATGGGCCCCAAGCGCCAAACTGAAATCACTGCAGCTACGTGATGCAAAGCGCAAAGTCGTATAGACTACTTCTGCCCCGTTCACATTTGTTTTTAAGACATAGCCTGATGACTTCCCTTTTTATTAACAAACTTCATGACGGATCACATCTGTGCCGTTATGACTTTGTGTGAGCTTGGCTATCATCTGTCCTGTATGCCCTGCGCTCTGGGTGATGCGATGGGAAGGACGTTGTGCCCATGCTTGGTCTGGTGCAAATTCACATTGCCTGGCAATCACGCACAGATTCCATATTAATGACTGTGAAACTGTGTCCTCGGGCACTAAATACCCTCAAATCTGGGGAAGGCTCAGACGCAGACACTGAGCGTAGTAGCTGAATGACAAACAATTGTGCCAATCACACTGGGAGATCCCACCTGAGCGGGGAGCAGTATCAAAGTAATTCTCTCAGTATGCCATAGATTTATCCCCTACCTAATTATTCAAATCTTAGGCACTTCAAATTAACATTTCACTTGGACAGTATATCTGGCTGACACTGTAACTATTTTCTTTTGTTCATTTTCATCAGGGTAATTCTGGAAGACAAGACAGCTTGGTCTGAACAAAAGATTACATTTCTCCTTCCTAGTGGCTATGCCTTTTCATGCATTGCACTGGGAGAATTCAGTACAAAAAGTTATGCTAGGCAATAATCAAGCTGAAGATGTGATCTTACACGGCACGACTGATGAGTTCCTGTTCTTCTCTTTGTTGCAGTCTTTCTGAGCACTGAAGCATTCCACGTATTTTGCATTACACTGTGTAACCAGCTGAAAGAGAATAAAGTCGTAACTCAGTCGTCACAGCGCTTTAAATGAAGAGAGGAGGTTTCTTTGCCAACTCCTGCGAAGACGCATCGGTAGAAGAACAAGCTGCATTGTTAAACTTGTTTAAAGTACTCAAGATGCCAATAGAAATCATCCTTTTCATACAACATGTTTAATGGATAAAAAGATCTCTGCAGCTCTCAGCTTCAAAACATCCTGAAAATGAAGTTCCATCAAAATGTATTTTCACAGAACACTCCGTTTACTTATCTTTGAGAACGCATTTCAAAGACTTGCAGATATGTTCAGTCAGAAGCAGGTCTCAAGGAAGAAAGGCTAGCAATATAAAACAACTAAACTTTTATGACTTCTTCTAAAATAAAGGCCAGATCGTTCCTACAACATGTCTTTTTCTGCTAGGCCTTTGGGGAACCCACCACGCCGGCATCTGAGATCCAAGGCTGTGGGTTACGTACTCTGCTCTGCCAAGTTCATTCTGGGCTGCTTATGAGGCACAAAGAAAAGCCAAGGAGGCAGATTTGTATTTGAATGTTCCCCCAGTGTACGGGGGAATCTCTGCCAGAGCAAAGAGGGTAAAGGTGGCTTTTTCATCTCCTGCACTAGCAACTCGTTACCCACTGTAATTTTACTCTGAGATGGTTGAATGTAAGCTACCATACCAGGGCCTGAGCACAAGTTATTTTCTGCTGGCTCTGTGGTAGAAGCAGAAACGTGAGAAAGATTTTAATAATTGCTGCTGGTCACGTCCCAGTTTCAAATGCACTCTAAACAAGATAGCACTCAACTCATCTATGCACTGGCATAAGCCCCATTAGGAGTTATGGGGTTTCTAAATACCTGTGCAATGTTGGCAGAGAAAGTAATTTCTGAAAATAGCACTTAAGATTTTGAAAGTTTGCCACAAGTCATCAGAAAACATCTTTATACATATAATTTAGTATTGTTTGTAAAAGTGCAACAATTTTTTTTAATAAGAAATCTTTTCTTCTGCATCTTGTGTGTGTGCACTTGCGCTTGTTTTTTTAATTTAGTAATTAAGCATCTGGAATGTCTTGTCTGATGGAGAAGTACTGAGATTTCTACAAGTGAATTCAGAGAAGAGCCTGTTCATTTTTTGAATGGCTTGGCACCTGGTATAATTTTAACAGTTACAGTTCCTTAGGTAGTTATTTACTGAGTGAGTTTAGGTGTGCGGACAGATGTCACGTATAATCTTCTTATGATACATAGTCTCACAAAAAATATTTTAAAATGCATTCAAATAACATGCAGTCAGAAAATTTTAGGTTTCAAATAGGAGATCTTGGCAAAAAAAAAATTTACTTTGGCCAAGATAAAAGCAACTATGACATAGCAGGGAAAAGCTGCAAGCATAGTTGTTAGCAATGAGAAAGGCATATTGTTTTTCCTGGTCTTAAAACATTTTTAATTCTTCATCCAGTGCTGAAATAGTAGGTGGCACTAAGAACCTAATTTCATGTCTTTCTCTATATATATGCATGAGAGCTACAGTCTGGAGGAAGACTTCCAGCCAAGCTAACTGCAGACTCGGGAACATCCGAGCCCCGTGGGAAGAGGGAGACCAGCAGCCCGCTCCAAACCAGTGGCCGTGTCCCTCTTCTCACCTCTTGACTTCAAGAGTGCTAGTGCTGATTTCCAGCAGCATAGCTGAGACTGTTGAGGACCAAACTTCTCAAGATGCTGTGCTGTGCTAATCAAGTGTTCTCGTTTGGTTCCTTATCTGTGACAACTGACAGTGAAGACAGGCCATGCAAAAGAGAGCAGGGAAATGAAGTCCCTCTGGATGGCAGTGATAAGCCTTACCTTGAACTGTTTTTCTAGTCGTGTCTTCCCTCCTATGCCAGGTATGAGGATGCTGTTAACATAACTATGCAGTTGGTTTGCAGATACTTCAGTCTCCTTCCCAAGGATGGCTTCCAACAAGGCATCATGAATAAAAATGTACTGCTCCTAGAAAAACAACCGCATGTCACGTAGGCGCTTGGAAAAAACTAAACAGCTGGCTTTAACTGAGGGGTAGAGCATGCTAAAGGAAAGGGTGTGCAGAACAAGCCACCCATGCAAATACTGCCAAATCCAGAATAAACATTTGTAAGTGTAGCATGTACAACTGAATGAGTCAAAAGCAATATTTGAAGTTTCTGGTCTAGAAAGAGAGACATTCCAGTGCAAAAACCGCCTAGTGATATATTCAGTTTTTACAGGGATATAACTGAAAAATCCATTTTCTTTTTGATTACAACATAAAAGTGAACACGGCTTTAAATTCAACCCCACCACAATCTTTACCTCTGTCTGGACGAGGTAGTTGCGCTGTGTCCTGATATGTTTCAGGAAACCCAGGACATTAACTGTGCTTTTGTCTTTTATCTGTTGCAGCATACTGTCTATCACAATGTAGGTACCAGTTCTGCCAACACCAGCACTAGAGAAGACATAAGAGAAACCCAGGTGATGCAGCTGGACCGACGTATGTGTTCACAACAGCAGAACAGAACCAAGCAAATATTCCTGTTCACAGACTTTCATTTCCCTGCTAGCCCCAACCATGAAAGTTTCTAAACAAATTGTTTTGGGTTTCTGGGAATTTTACCAGGTATATATTTCATGATCTGATACTTGGCTGTCCTGTCTCCACTGCTGTTGTTACTGGTGTTGGCTAGAAGAAGCCATATAGAGATCCACCCTATGCCAAACTACTGCTATCCCGCAGCACTGAGGTTCCTCCAGGCTGTGGGGCTGCCCTGGTTTGCTTCAGCCTTGAGGTAAGGCTTATGCTTCACAGTGGAGCTGTAATCCTGCTCTGGAAATGCAAGTGGTACCAGCACTATGGAAAGACATAAGAAGGGCTAATCCTGAGGAGGCAGGACTCCTTGAAGGGGAGGAGGGTGCTCCCAGAACCAACAGATAGGGGGGAGAGCGGAACTCTTCAGAGCTTCTCAATTTCTGCTCAGGAAGGAGGTCTAAACCCATCCTCCTTTCCTCTTTGCGATAGTGCTGTACAGCCCCCTCACACACAGTGACGAAGACCACATCCCTTAACTCATTTAAGGGAAATCCTCTGTTGACTGCAAGTGCTGGTGAATGTGAGCGTGGTTCAGTGGCAATCGCATGCCCAGGTGTCCATCTATTCACATGGCTGGTTGCCAGCAGAGGTGATCCTGCCCTGCCCACGCACTGAACGGGCAGGCTACAAACTAGCTTCCAACAAGGAACTGCACAACCCCACCAGCGCAACGCTCGCTCAGTATCATGACATAGGGTTGTGCTAATGCAGCTGGGAAGCTTTTGCATCGGAGCTGTCTTAGACGTAGGCAAAGCAAGCTCATGTACGCCTGCGCTCCATGGGGCTGGCACGCTCCTTCTGTGTTAATAACTTACGGCGTTTGTCTTAGCTGGCGTGTAAAAGCTCACACTGTGCACTGGGTATGCTTGCCACGAAGTAATTAATCACACCCATCATACCTGCAGTGCACCACCACTGGTCCCATGTCTGGGGTTCTGGCTGCGGAGGATCTCCTAACGAAGGTCAGCACTGGCAGAGCGTACTCCGGCACACCCATGTCAGGCCACTGAGTGTAGTGATACTGAATAACCGTTCGCTCGTTCTGCCGCCCTTTGGGGTTTCCTTTCTGACCCTGTGTGCAAAGTGTGTGCAGAAAGAAGAGAAAGATTAGGGAAGAGAAGCGTAGAAAGATACTGAATCCCACTGGCTTGCTCAGCTGAAAAAGTGCTGGACTCTAACAGAAGAAATCTGCAGCTCTGCCTCCTGCTAGGTGGAGACAGAGTTCAAGGAAAAATACATGTGGGAACACCTAATAACAGCAATAACTGTGACACCAAAGCAGCAGTGAACTTGAGAGAAAGAAAGACAGGCTAAACCTTTCACCAGGTCCCTTGTAATCCTGGCTTTGCTTACTTATTTCCTGTCCACCTGCTACTCCAAGTTGCCTGTGCCAACGCCGAGCATTGCTCCTGTGTGCCTTGCATCCTGCGCAAGCCAGAAGGCATCGGCATGCAGACAGTGAAGGCTTTACTCACCTTTTTCATCTTCGTGTTCCTGACAGTGAAGCGGCGCACAGTGTAGCAGGCGTGAATATTTGTGCTCTTCAGCGTGACGATTATGTTGCCATACTCCTCGCTGTTCTCTGTTGGCCAGTACTGATCACATTTTCTCTGAACAAAGACATAGTTGGGTGGGTTGGCTACGGGTTTGAGCTGCTGCTTTCTATTTGTGTTTAGAGCTTTTTAAAAAAGTAAAATCATGGGTAGCTATGTATCCCTCTGTTAAGTTAGCCATATATTATACATCAATATATATCATCCCAAACCATTTAAAAACAAATTCTGCCCACGTGATTCGGGGAGCTGGTAAGGAGCTAACAAACTAGAAAATCTCTTACTCTTCCTTTTTCAACAAGGTTTGTGATCATGACAATGATTCCAGTATTTTGTTCCCAAATCATCCTCCAGAAATCTTCAAAGGTAGACTTTAAAGGTCCCTGGGTAGCAATGTAGGCTTTTGCTTTGTTGTAACCCTTCAAAGAAAACCATAATGCCAAGTGAGATGAAAGCAGTACCACGGCAGACATATTAATATTTTAAAGGTAACAAAGAAAGGTGCCTTTCTCATTCAGAATAGCAAGGAAATTGTAGCAAAATTATCAGGTGAAGTTGGGAAACAAGACCACTTCACAAGTGACAACACTTCCTCCTTGTGGAAGGATTCAGAGTTAGAGAAGAAAAAACAATTCGAACAGCTTACATCGACATAATTAGCATTAATGTAGTCACTGTGCTTCGAATCTTTTCCTGGTAAAGGCCTTAGCTTCACCCTGCTGTGATCATCTGCAGGATAAAAAACAGCACAGAGAAGCATTAAGGAACCACAGTGCCGAACTGCAGGTAAACATCCCATTTCCTAGGTACTGGAGTAGCCTTTATTAATACGTGGAAGAAACTGGCCTTGGATTGGAGTCAAGGGGGAGGTGGGAGTACCTGTTCTGGGTCATCCGCTCATGGTAGCAGGCCCTCAGGCTTCACATCCCTTAAAGTAGGTGGTTCGTGCTGGGACAGCTTCTCTTTAAAAGACACTGGAGCCCCCCGAGCACGATCTCTAGGCTCGCCCACATCACAGGGTGTAGTGTGATTCAAAGAGCCAGGGCACCCCATGGGGCCGTGTAACGCCATGCGGAGGCACCGGCTTGGCTCCTGCCAGCAGCAAAGCTGCTGTCGCCTGGCTCCTTGTTCTCCCCTCGGTGCTGGGCTCCGACAGCTCTGCTGGCTCCGGGAGCTGAGTGAATGCCCTCGCTCCTTCACCACCCCCACCACACCAAGAGGACGGACTTTAGGTCACGCTCTTCAGCTCCTCTTTCTGTTCCACCCAAACGCTTCACTTTGGCTTAAATCAGAAAAAAAATCACTGTCCTCCTTGTGCTCCTAGGCAGTGGATTGGCGCTTCCAACACAGGCAGAGAAGAGACACGTGGGCTAACTTTAAGCATGAAAAATCTGGTTTCAGTTGCCTTCCCCGAGCACCAACGGAGGGAGGAAGGTTCCTCCAGGGGCAATCTGGAGGACTGGAGGGCCTGCTCCAATTGTCCCCCAGTGCTACGTCTCTCTGTGCCTAGAGGGACAAGACATCTATGTCTAATATCACAGTTGGGACAACCACAATGAATCCCCTTGCCCAAGGCCACATAGCAAGTCTTTTATAGGTCTGGGAACTGGTCCTCAGCTGGAACTTTGATTACTTCTGAGAATCCGTTAGAAACATGCATACCCTTCCTATGCCATCAGAAACATTCAAGATTTATTGCAATGTTTATGAACATTGTGAACTTTTTATCAGCGGCTCTCCGTCTTTATTCCTAACCCACAGCAACTGCTGCATCTGCCATTCGTTCCACATCAGAGAACGGTATGGAAAAAGTTACTGCATTTCCACCCCGGACCTGCAATAATCTGCATTCTAGAGCAGCGTCCAGATTTGCAGTTCCTAGAGGAATACGGGCAAAGCCCGCACTGTGCTACAAAGATCACTGTTTGTCCAAGTCGTACACACAGCTGGAGCAGTTTGAAATACAGCAGATATACTCTGGAAGATTTAGCACCTTTGGGATTATAAGGGAATCCCAGGGATCATCAATAAAACTCTTTGCTCCACCGTGCGCTTCCCTTAGGCCAGCTTTCAGACATTAGCGGACAGAAGAGCTCTGATCATCCATTTATCCCAGTTATTCCTCCACAAAATTTCATACCAAACTGACACTTCTAAAACCACACTTGGACCATCAAGCTGCAAAATATTTTAAAACAAAAGCTGGAGTGAAATCCTGGCCCCAGAGAAGTCAAAACATCCTCTGCCTTTAGCAGGGAAATGATCTCCCAGCCACATTTTCACAGGTTTACTAATTACTGTGCGATCATGTCACTTGAAGCCACCGGCCTCTTCCAGTCACACCCAGGCACACTGTGAGAGGAGAGTGCTTTTTGGGGTTGATTCACTGTGCTCACTTACAGGCTAGGATGTTGATGTATCTGTTCTTGTGCTTGTTGTCGGGGTGGTTGGAATGCTCTGCAGTGATGTTCATGTCAGCCGTACAGCGCTGCACTTCCTAGGCATAAAAATTATTTGAATGGAAAATGTGTCAGTCCAAAAAAATTAAGCTTTATCTCCTTTTGCAACAGCTTACAGAAACCACGTTTAAAATCTCGGTATCTTAATTGCTGGATTGAACACAAAGTCCTTCAGTATTGTCCTGTATGACATGGTCTGCTTAACCTGAGCCGTGCTGGCTGCTCCCGGGTGTGCGGTTATGCTCCCCTCCACCGACTTGGTGACAGATGCAATTTGGGCCCCCTGCGGGACCACTGGCCCCTCTGACCAGCAGTGCCTCCATCTTCTGGGCTGCACCTCCTGCGATGCCCCACTCTGTCCCCTCTTGGGAAGGGAAGGCAGAGTCCCCCAAAGGCAAGAGTGGCCAGTGCCATGCAAGGAATGAAGCACAAACCCCACTTCAACAGAAGCCTTTGACCGCTGGACAACTTATCTGCTTATAACCTCTCAAAACAGGGTTTCTGACATTTAAGTCTGGCACTGACCTTTTGTTAGTTCTCTGCAGAGAGGTGCCTTTTATACAACATAAATAAAATAGATCTCTGAAGATAACAGCGAGTGCTTTAAATACCACTGCTTGGACACTGATAAACAGCCCACCATATAGTGAAAAAGAGAGAAGGTTGTATCCCCATATATATATATATACACACACATGTACGAAGCAGAAAGAGGCCAGGCTTGCCAAGGTGTTCATGAAGCTAGAGATGCAGATTTCTGTCTAGTTGAGGCTGTAGATTAGATACCTAATTCCCACTGATTTTTTTTAGTTCTTAACACACCCCTTACTTATGCTGTCCAGCAACAGACTACAGGATCTTTTCTCTGGCTCTAGGGAAAAGCAGCTATTCCCCTCGGCCAGACTATCCTAGAGTTACACATTTCAGAGACTCTGTCTTGCAAACCCAATCACTAAAACTCATGTGCGATACCACCTCCAAGATACATTTTTTTTTCATATGCATCTAACCACAATCTTCCTGAAAAAGCTAAACCCCTTTTCATCACAAGCATAAATATTCTTAGTTTAAAAACACATTTTTGAAAAATATATCAATGTTTGGAGTTTACAAAGTTGTGGAAGAAACTATATTTATTCAAATCTTTTGCAAGTCCCAGAAATCACACACAACAGAAACAGTTTCCCCCAAGGATATATGGTGAAGTGCCAAATTACTTTGTACTTCAGGCTTTAAAAATAACAGTATAGAACCTGCATAAGAGGGAAAGTCATTAGGAGATCACAGCTGCTACAAAGATCACGAGCTAAGTGACAGAGAAAAATTATCAAGAGAAATGCTATACAAACAGCAGCTGTAACACAGTGCAGCATTATGCAGACATTTCACAAAGGACTTGCATAGCAATTTTGATATCTTCCCCAGCACTTACATTTTAAAAGTGCAAAGTATACTAAAACCTTGAACATTTTATAGCTTTTATATCCACATGACACTTCCAAATAACAATTGCTTCGCTCGCTCTCCCCCCCGCTCCATAGGGAGAAGCATACTACGTTCTAGGAGATGAGATGAGCAAAGACAAAGAGAAACCAAGCAAAACTCTCAGCTGATCCTAATAGAATTTTCATAGTTCCATTTCTATCACAGAAATAAAACCCCACATTCGAGTGTGCACTTCCTTAATTCTGCCTGTCAGCTCCAGTAAGCAAGGGACTTCAGCTACGCAGTGGGCAGGATCAGTTCAGCCTAAGTCAGAACTGGAACGGCAGCCCTGCTTACATGTTAGGTTGATTTAATGTAATTTTGTTTTACCTTTCTTTGGATTTAGAAATCATCTAACATCACTGCTGTACCACTGTAGGTCATTCCTAAAAAATAACCCCCTGCTTCTGAAAAGCCTCATGTCAAACTCTACATCTTTGCATCACTACAAAATTCTTTTTAGAAGTTATTAGCGTTGAAACATTTATGCCAAACGCTGTAGAATTTAATACAGATGAATCCAATAAGGTTCTGTGAAGAATACTCTAAAAAGTTATAGAATTTAATAGGGAATTACCTCCCTGCTAAGGAATTTTCTCTGACAGTTTAAATACTACATAGTAAATGTATCACTTTCTATTAAATTCTATAGGATTTTTCCGTAAGGGAATTGTTGGTGAGGTTAATCATTTTAATTAACCTTTTTATGTTGATGCTGACTGTTTTCTCAACTGTACATGTTCCCAGCTGGCCAATATAAAGTTAATAGAAGAGGAAGATTAAGCTAAGATGGTGAAAAACACAGCAAGGGAAAAGAAGGTCTGACGCTGTGCGAGCTGATCATCTGAAAATGGCTTTTCTTAATACATAACATTCTAAATGATTTTTAATACTCTGGAAAGCTGCCATAATGGTGGATTCCTATGTCTGCACACTGCAAAAGCAGAGCAAAAGACGACTGTTCAAGAAAAGCTTCCCCCTTGCAAATGCGCCTCAGCTATTTTTGTCTTTTTAAAAATCAGCATAAACCAATATAAGGCCACTTCATCTTCAGGTCCACAGACACCCCCACCAGTCCAGGACACAACCAACGCTTTGGAACGCTGAAGTTGTCCAACAAGAAGGGGCCTGAGGACATCCTGCAGCTCTGCATGGGCCACTGACAGCGTTTGGCTGTGCTGCACGGACAGATCAGGTTGAGAGCGGAGGGCGGTTGTCCGCGTTCTTACCCTACCACATTCACCTCTCCAAATTCTAGTAGCAAATTATGAAACCACAGGCTCACCCCACCAGACAGTAAGGCATAAGTTAACATTCCTTTGTTATTAAAGTCAAAGGTGGTTGTCTTTCATCAATGCACAAAATGCTGCAAGACAAGACCAGTTGCAGCCTGTTATCTGTGCCTCTGTTGGGAGTATTGTTTACCCTTCGGCAGAAGAGGACAGCCCAGTGTTAATAAATATCACCCTGAGGAAAGTTCCAAAAAGTCATCATCCTAATTATGCCATTTTACCACATTTATGTATATTACATATTTACTTTCCCAGCATTTTCTATTGCTTATGCAATGAACACCCTGGGATTTCTGAATCTTACTGGCTACCACATCCTTCATTTGCATTTAAGACATCACCGTGATTCTATTATTATTACAACTTAAGTTTGCAGGCAGGCCACCAGGTCAGGTCTGATACCAGGCTGCTCACTGCAGCCCAAATAAACTCCTCTCCAATTAGCACAAAACTGCTGCTGGCACCTTGGAGTAGGACAGGCAGCGTCCATATCCCCACATCCATAATTCATCCACAAACTTTTCAGCTCTAGAGTCTTTTCTTTGGCTTTCCTTAATCCTGCTTAGTCTCTTCCACTGACAGCTGGCCAGCGCACTGCTGCTCTTCATGGTTAACTTTGCAGAACACATTACTGTCCAAAGATGAATGGATACAGGCTCTTATTCTGTCCTTTCAACTTATCATTGACAACCCAAGAAACCCAAGTACATGGTTTCAATTGACCGTTAGTTACTGTAAAAAGTGTTCTAGTCTACGCTATTATGGCTAATTTACCTTTTAATTATATTGTCCATGCTAATGCTAATTGGAATTTGATACACCCAGGTTTAACAACCCATTTTCATTGCCTTTCTGAAACAAGTTACAGATTAGTTTCTTCTAAACTTCAAAGAATTTCCATTTAAGTGTAAAATCAAACTGCTCCAGCTTCTTGCTGGCAATATAAGGTTCTGAGCAAGAATTTTTGCTACAGTGACTGAGCAGGAACTTGGTCTCTCGATTTGGCCTTATGCAGTGCTCTGTTGTTTCCCATTCCTGCAGCCTGATGTCCTAACAGGGGCTGAACTGTGAAAGCCTATGAATAACAATGAGGAGGAATCATGAACAAAGAAAAGATCCTAATCTGAAGGACTAAATTAGACAACATCCAGAGCTCTGTTTTGATATTACTGTGATATTTTTCAGCATGAAAGCAGCTAGTTCATCCACCCCTAAAATAATTTTTGACCTATTATTTTAATCCCAAATTAGAGAATTCTGTGGTAGCGCTCTTGCTGTTTGTTTTATCACAGCAAACATGAATACGGCGTGCCAACAGAGACAGCAGACAGTATTTGAAGATATCCCACAGGAGTAGTGTAGATTTTTGCGATAATTTAGCACTAGTATAAACTCTCTGACGGCACTCGAGAGAGGTGAGCTGGGGACAGCCTAGAAAGAAGAGGAAAACAAACAAACCAAAAGGACTCAACACAGGAATAACAGTGGAGGAATCATGAACAGATCGCTAAAAATCCATGTAAATGAATGAGAGAGGAGAGGATGGCGGAGGACCGTTTGCTTGCGGCATCCTGCCCTCCGTCAGAGCCTGACTGAAACCTTGCACTGCCCGTGTGTGGGGCTGTGGCTCCTCCGAGCTGGGCTTCCAGGCTGAAACTTTGGGTATGGCTGTGGTACTATGGTGAGTAACAGAAAGCCCAGATACCTGAACTTCTTTTATTGCTTCTCTTCAACTTTATCTCTTAATTCACAACGCCCATTTCTTAGGGTAGGTCAAGCAGTGAGGTAAGAAGAGAGAACTCCAGGAAGACTCTCTTCTGCAGCAACCCTTCCTCCTCCAGCTTCGCAGTGCTGCTTCCCTTTGGTTTCAGTACGGCAACGCACAGCCTGAGAATACCTCTAATTATGGCAGTTTTGAGCCAGGGTTATAAAATGTTTCCCAGTGCAGTAATGTCTGCTAGCAGCATGCTTTTGAAATGGCATCTTTCTACTGCCAAATTCCTTGGTGTAGATGCCGTTATAAGCACGTGTCTGGTGTAAGCTGTGTCTAATCTGTAAGGGATGCCAGGATAACTACACAGTGGTTTTAGTGTCTCAAGAAATGTGCAAAGTGCAGCGTTATCTGTCTTCAATGCAGCCCTTCGCTAGAGAATAACATTCTGAGGTCACTGGTTAAAAAGAGCTACTGACCCCTACCCCAAGCAGCAGCAACCATGAGAATAACGTTAGCAAATCCCTGCCACATGGCTGAAGATATAGATTTATGTTATTTTCTTACATTTCAGGACATTTAGAAGAAGGTGCCACTGGAGTATAAAGATATTTTCAATTTATGTGATGAGGGAGCTAGACAGCCTGCCTCCAAGTTCAGCGAGCCTGTTCAGACTCCAAATTGGCAATGAATCATTACACTCACACGGCCACAGGCAGGAGAGGTCTGCGGAGATTGCATTCACCCACTCTAATCGCTCCCGCAGCAGCACTGACCGACCCACTCCAGAATTAGGGAGGAGGGAAATAAAATTGTCTGATCTCAGAAATCCAAAGACTGCATTATACTATAAAAATTCACAGTTTGCTTTGGGGATGGAGGGTGATTTCTTGGCTTAGTGTTCCTTTCTTAGAGCAAAAGGACACGACTACTCAAAAAACTTACTGTGTTATTCCGGTAACCGGCCAGGGGGAGGGAGTGAAAAGCTTCACCGTGGGAGGTGGCACTTCACACTCTCTTTGATAGAAGAATTTGGAGGGCACATGCCCTATATAGTCAGGCTATCAGGGGAATAGAAGATGACAAATGTGACATCAGTTTTTAAAATGAGATCCAGAAGGGGTTTCAGGGACTGCAGCTCACTAAATCTGACTTCTCTATGGGGCAAGCTGCTAGACACTGTAATAAATAGCAGAGCTAGTGAATGCCTCTAACACGCTGTGGAGAGGTCCCTGAAGAAGTCCATAGGTAAGAACAGACTGGAAGAGAATAGCATATTTGGATTTCCAAAATGTTTGTGAAATGCCTCTCAGAGAACATTACGTTAAAAACCAATCTGTCTTGGAGCAAAAGGAAAACTCACCTCATATACCAACAGTTTAACAGTGGGACTCACCGCAGTGGACCTTACGGGGACCTAATCTATTCATAAATCGACTGCAGAAGAGACAAAGTGTGTTTATGATACAAAATTATTCAGGATAATTAGAACAAAAGCTGCTTGTGAAGGGAAGCAGAACAACCCTGCAATACTGAGTGACTGAGCGATAAAATGGCAAATGAAATTCAATGTTGATAAATGCAAAGTGATGTACTTGGGAAAAACAACCCTAACTATACATACATCCTGACAGGTTCCCAATTTGCTATTGCCATTCTGTGACGAGACCTTGGGGTCACAGCTGATAGTTTTCTGGAGGTGTCTGCTGAGTGCTCAGTAGTTGTTAAGAAACAAATAGTGTGTTAGGAAGGAGGAAAGTAATAGAAAACCAAACAGAAAACATCACTGTGCTCCTGCAGAACTCTGCAGTAAACCTGCTCATTAAATACTGTGCACAGTTTTGGCCTGCCCATCTCGAAAAGGATATGCTAAAGGAAGGAAAAAAGGTACAGAGAGAACAAGTCATCATAAGCCTAGAATGGCTTCCTCAAACAAACAAATTACATCGTTTAGACTTCTTCAGATTTGAAAACAGATGATTAAGGGGGAATACGAGGGAGACAGACAGAATCTTGTGAAGCATCTAAGTGAGAAGGGATGCACTTTGTAACGCAAAAACTAGGAGGCACCAAGAGAAGCTATTAGGAGTTAAAAGCAAAGGGAATTCCACCCTTCTGGAACAAAGTGTAGAATTCATTACCATGGGATGCTCTGGATAGCAGAAGTCTAAAAGAGTTCAAGAGACAATTGGAAATTTGTGGAAGAAAGACTTATCAAAGTCTTTTAAACATAATGATGCCAAGAAAATGTCTGGCTAGACAAGAAGTAGATATAATCTCTGGCTCAGGAAGCCTCTCAATCCCTGCTCAGTCTTGTCACCAAACCCCGCCCCAGTGCTGCCCTGTAAAAATGTGGTACCTCACCCCATATGCCATAGCAAAAGGGTGCTGGAGCTGCCCGAGCGCAAGCCAAAATACCTCCTCAAACTTTTTTCAGTATTAGGTTGAACAAATTCCAAGGTGGAATACAAAGAGTTCTATCAGAGACCAGCACTAGTGATGCAGGATCGTGAATTTTATTTTAAAAACTATTTGTTGTTTGGCATTAAATTGGGCCTTATATTTCTAGTTTATATCAAAAATTGAAAATTCACAGGACTCAAAGGAAATCTTAACAATTCTGTATATACAAGAAAGGCCAGCTATCGCCAGACAATAAAGCTGGCGACTTGCACTGTGATTACCCAAGGGGAATAAAGATTCATTTTGGATGTACTTTCCAAGGAAAGATTTGTGAGTTCAAAGTCCTTTTTACCTCTGCACATGAAATGCTTCCTAAGCTCATTCACAAAATATTTAGCTGTAATTATAGCTCATTTTAAGAGGGAGCGGGAGCAGTCACACAATTTACTTTCAAAGGAATCTTCTTCATGTAAAAACCAACTCAATACAACCCCACAACGTGCTGCCAAAAACATCAGAGAAGACTTACACCAAAAACTAGCAACAAATGAATGGAGAATGTTTACCTTCTACCTTGGGCAGAGTATGCGTGTGCCTAGCTTAGCCTTCCCTTCCATAGGTTCCACCATAAAACCTCCTGACATGGAAATTTCTGAAGAGATTTTTGATCCTTTTCTCCTTTAAAAAAATCCCATACACTGGCTATCTTTGGGAAGATTTATTTTTTCTGTATCATTGATCACATTTTTTCAGCATCTCCTTGCCATCCTCTTCTCTCTTACTTTTAGATGTAAAAAGCAGATTTTTTGGTAAAAAGCCCATATGACTGCAGAACCTAATACCTCTTTTCAGAATTTCCCCAGGCGCGAAGGGGTTGGAGGTGCATTACTGACACACACTGCCCAATCCCTCAGCATGTGATCTGGATCGAGTATCAGCACACAATCCCATTTTTGCTAAAGCAGTGAGACCTCATGACGAGAAGTTCACGCTGCTTTTACGTTGTTATGTGCAAGAACGGTAACAGTCGCCCATGGCAGAAAGTGAGAGGGGTGTGGGCAGACAATATCTGGTCCCGGAGGAAGTCTGCTGGCACAGTGGCAACCTGCTAACCTATTGGAAACAAATTTCAGCGTGCATTATGAATTTGCACCCACCCTGCACTTAGCATGATGTGGCTGTGCACCCAACGCTAGCAGCCCTGTAGCACCAGATTTTCTGTTTCAGCTGGAATCCTCCTGTTTCTCCATAAAACATTAGCTAAGTCTTGACTCTGGCTGGCAGATACAATTCCAGCATGTACACCATGGCTGGATCTGACTGGGCGTGAGAAGTTACACCACTTGCCACCTCCAAGAGCTGCTGCATAAATGTCACCTCAGGCTCCTCTATCCCTCAGCTAAAACTGGGATTCTGATCTCTGAGTCAATTTAGGTGCTTGAGAAACATTTTACCTACAGGGTCTGTGAAAACACCTGGGTTTCACTCTTCTGTCCCATCACGGTGAACCATAAGGAAGAAAATCAGGCCCATGAGGCATCAGCAAGGCAGAACATAAGCAATGAAAGGGAGCTGGATGGTTTATCCCAGATAGGGATCGTCTTGTTCCTATTCCTTCTCCTTACTCTAGGAGATTTCATTTGCTCTTTAGGAAGCCGAGACCTCAGCTATGGAGAAATACATCTGCAGTAGTTATACTGACTTCAAAGGAGGAGCTCCAAATTTTAAGCCAGCACGGAGAACAGAATTTGGTGTGTGCAGTGCAGTTGGAGGAGTTTAACTTCCCTTCAGAAGGGACCCTGCGCTCCCCAGCATAGGACTAATTGGCCAAAGCCATCCCTCCAACTGGCTGCCACGGCATGGCACTCACAGCAGGGAGCTCCAGGGGGAAGGGAAAAAATAGGGCTATTAGAGCAGTGTTTTTCTTTGCTAAAACATGGGCGGAAGGTGTCCAACATTTGTTAATAGCAGTCATTTTGCGACAGCTGAAGCAAAGCCTGCTTAAAGCCAGACCAAGTTTACAGATGTGTTGCTGATTATTTTGAATAATTAAATGGTGTAAAACCCAGCTGTGATGAATAGCACTGGGGTCGCAATTCATAAATAATTGAGAAGAGTGAGTCGCATTTGATCATCCTGATCAAATTCTACTCTCTGGAGAATAAATGTTTGTCCTGAATACCATCAACATTGTTAAATGCCTCAATATTCCTGCTCAGCCATCCAGCCAGCAGTCAATTGAACTAAATCACTTTAACACCTTACACATTTGCCTTCCTCATGAATACAAAATGTTTCTAACTTACACAATGGTTTTTGGGCATCAGACAAAGCAGCCACTCTTTATAGACAGTAACCAAACTGCAACAATAAATGTTTTAAATGATCCCATTAAAAATAATTCCTGCATACAGTCTTGTCTTTACTGCAGTAAGCGAAGAAGCCGTAGATATTAGGCCCCCTATTTTGGTTCAGTGCCTTGTTTGTAAGCAGAGCTGCCTCTCTGATTCACATGCAGCACACAAACACACCTCCTTTTGCTGGTAGGGATGCCAGTAGCACAGCTCCGTGCAATTTCCTGGGACTCCTCCTGCTTCTCAATACTTCCAAAAGTTCTGCAGTGACTCTGATTAGACTGAATGAAATAAATGCCTAAAGACTAGCCAGAGAATACTGACTTGAGCTTATTAGGGCCTGACTCTGCAGCCCATCCTCTTACTGTGATTTTTATCGTGCTTGCACAGTATGGGTTTGGTAACCCAGAAGTGGAAAACTACTTTCATGTCATTGGAATTACCTCAAATTTACAGCAGATTTATAGGTCAGAATCTGTCCTGAACAGGTAACAAGATGCAAGACATGAAATAGTCACACTACGTAAATACTACCAACTAAATCCCGAAGCCTTTCTCCTTGGTTTTACTGAACCAAAATAACCAAGGACTTCAATAGCAATCTTTCCCAGCTGACCAGAGGATGAACAAGGACTCCAGGAACTGACCCATAGTTTGGGTTTTCATAAAGACCTAATTCTACTACTCTTACTCATAGTGAGCACTATTTTACTCCTTTTGTGCTACTCAAGGGACATTGACTTCTCAATGTGACTAAGAGGAGCAAACTCTGGGCCAAAAAGAGTAAAGTAAGCTGCAGAGTATAAGTTGTTAAAAACAACTCCTTGTATCTTCATGTCATTCCTGGGGGACTGCAGGCGGCTTCTCCTATTTAATAAAAACCTAGAAGGGTCCCCCCTTAAAGGCACCAAATCTGTGGGCGTTAGAATCACCTATAAATGTCCAGTCCCACACTGCTCATACCTGGTGGCCAACTGGTATTTCCCTGTTTCTTTGGATACATTTGAACATTTCATTTACCTGACTTGACAGCATCACACAGATGTGGCACAGTCCCCAAGTATTAATACACAATTAACTTTAGGAAAACAACATTTTATTGGTGGGTTATTAAATCGTACCTCAAAGTCTTCCGAGAACCCATGCTGGTTATTGGAATACAGCTCACTGATGTGTTTAACGAACTGCTTGACTGGAATTGCTTCCATATCATCTGTGGAAAGAAAGAGATATTCAGAGTTGCTGTTTGTCTCGTACATAAAACTTCAGCTACAAACTCAGGAGAGAAGGTCTTCACTCAATATCACTTAGATCGGAGTTCCCAGGGGCACAGCTAGTTCAATATGGGATAATAAGAAATCTTGATGAATCTGGCCAATTTTGAGGTAAACTCTTCATATTATATTTCTAATTCTAAGCACTGCAGTTATGAATACTGAGAGTCTGTTCCCCATGATGACAATTTACAAAGTCCAATTGAAGTTCAAGGATTGTTTAGTTCTTGTTTGCAGTTTAAAGATGGCTGTGGATGGGATGAAGAGGCTTCCTCTCCTTCCACATTGTTTAAAAAGAACAGAAGAGACTCAAAATATAAAAGTACAGTTGACAATTGCCCCCAGTAAGTTTTTACCAGACTGAGCAGAGGCACGAGCTTTTCTCCTGACAGTTAACAACTCTTTCCTTTTTACACAAGAATCCAAATGGACTTATCACGAAACTGTCTCTGAGCAACCCAACACCCACGCTAATTTGAGTTCTCTCTCACGCCAGACACTATTCATAACATGGAATATGTATTGCACTGGACCATTTGTTCTTGCTCGGCACAGTGCAAATTCCACCCAACATATCAATAAATCACCCACAGACATCTTCTTAAAAGAAAGAAGTCAAAGGCTCGAATTGAATTAAAGACAAACAAGACTGTTTCGAGCACCTGAGACTCTAGACGGATTCTAATAAAGCTGGGGTGTAGGATGGCTGCCTTATTTCTCTCTTGTTCTCTCTCTCAAAAAAAGGCCTAGATGTTGATGCCGTTGGTAGAAACACTGCGCTTGCCAAGATTCATTAGTTAATATTTTCAGTCTGGCATTTAGAAAACGTAAATTGCTATACAACTGTGATTACTTTCAGCATGTGAAATAATCTATTGCCTGATGGCTACTATTGTCTGATTGCATGATTTTATGGCAATACTCTGGTATTTATATACTCCATTTAATATTCTTCTGAAGATTGCATCCAGTTTATGTTTACTCCCAGTAATTCAGCGGTGTATTTTTGCTCCCATTTAGCAGCCATATGGTTTGGTGCTACAGCTGCATTATAATCTGGATTCTTTTCCTTTTAAACATCTACATTATGATAGAAAAAATCCAAATATTTCTACAGATACTTAGCAAAATTTAACGATAAATAAATAGATGTGACATTTACTGCATTCAGAGTGAAAGATCTTTGGCAGCTAAAACCTCTAAGCTGTCACATATGCTTTTCTTAGCAAAGGGTATGAAGATCTGTATGTGTAAATGAGGTTCTACTTTGGCAACAATTTTATAGATCCCTGACAATCTGATTTCTTTCCGTCTGATGGCAGTTAATATTGACCATGTCATTACTCCTCTACTCTTATTTTATCAGGTAACGCTCTAGGGTGGCTTTTTGCATCTACTGACATTTTCAGTTCTCAATCAGCTCTCTTCTATTTACTTACAAGAGCCAATCGCAAAATATATGTTTGCAATCTGATCACCTTCCAGTACAGTAATGCTACTTTAATTAACCACATGCTCATTTACTGAATAATACAGAATTCAAAACATTTGACAAGTGTATGCTCATCTTAGCAAAAAGCTGCAGCACGCAGAAATGCTGGCACTTTACAATATTTAAGTGATAACATTTATTCTCTTAATATTGAGAACATCATCATCTCATAACAACATTTGTATTAATATTTTTGCAGCCAAGACACTTGAATGGAATGATCTATAGGAACAGCAGTCAATAGCGAGAGCCTGTAAAACAATCTTTCCTCTCCTGAAAAGTAACCTATACATCCTAGGTTTCCTTGAAAACAACTTGTGCTATGATAGCAATTCCACATACTCTCACAAGAAAAGTTCCATAGTTATCATTTGTTTTTTTTCTTGAGTAGCCTAGCTCAACTGAGACCAACCGAGATCAAGGATTCACTGCAGCAAGACCAGTGTGTCCAATTTAATTTTGCAGAAGGCAGAATTTAATTTTAATTGTGATCTGTGAGCCAAAAAATACATTAGAGATAACGTGCTCTCTGGTCCATTGAATTCCCACCAATTTCAAGGATGGGTCTGCACCAGAGATCCATGGCAAAATATGGTTAGTTTTCTTTTTATCGTCATCGCTGCATGGTGGCAGTATGTCTCCACCTTTATAGCCACTGCTAAGTCACTTCTGTGGTGTTCACTATCCTTTATTGGTTCTCCTCCCTTTTTTCTCTTCTGCATTTTCACTTCTAATTCCTTCCAGAAGCCTTAGCCCACTGCAGTTTCTTACCCTATTTGATAACATGGGCAACAATTAAACATTAAATAAATTAAATAGGAAATACTGTTGACATATGAGCTCACTGTATTTGAGGGAGCTTATGCTGCTGAAGCTTCCCATAAACTCAGGAAAACCGTGTTGGAGCAAATGTAACTGTTTCATATTAGGAAGATTAAGATCAGAACCAGAAACATTAGAAACTCAAAAAACCGCTTACGATTTCCAGCTTTCAAACTGCCAGGATAACGTGGTTCTCCTGACTGTGCACGATCCGGCAGCTACGGTGCAGAAGCCAGACAGAGGCCACCCCTCGAGGGACGGGCACAGTGCCCGGGGGGACAGGCAGCCTGCAGCCAGGCAGGACGCGGCTGCTCCCCGGCTGCGCGCCCCTCTTGCCCCCAGCTGACAGCCACAAGGAAGGAGCTGTAGGTACGTTACAGTCCATTACACTAGCCAAGGGAACAGAAAAGTGTCCAAGTCATTTGGACTTCTCTATCCATGACCTCCAACTCCAAACTCCCACCCAGTCACACAAATTACTTTAGCTGGGGTATATGCATGCGTAGCCACGGGCAGCTTGCCAGACCTCTGGTAAAATATGTACTAATATACTCAGCAGTCTTGAATGATAGCTGCTCTGACGTTATCTGAAGATGGCTGTGACCTTCTCTAAGAAAACCAACAGATGTAGCTAGATGCACAGAATATGCTTTTCCTTGCATTATCATCAGTCCAAAGGCTTTGGTTAAGCCTTCTTTCCATCTTAAGACAAATGGACTTCAACGACTATAATTCTTTTAGTCGATTGAAGAGATTAATGGAATCCTATAATGGCTAATTAGGAGCTCTCATAGTCATTCTGCGCATATTCCCTTTTGCACCATATACTTTTCCCATCCAGAAGCTAGAGTGACATTTGATATGGTCAGTATGATGTTTACATTTTGCAAGACCTACATATTATTCAAAGAGAAGCGGGAAATGTTTTAATTACATACCTTCACCTCTAACACCGCAGCTACAATTAC
Organism: Gorsachius magnificus; assembly: GCA_034008185.1. Lineage (NCBI taxonomy): Eukaryota > Metazoa > Chordata > Aves > Pelecaniformes > Ardeidae > Gorsachius > Gorsachius magnificus. The sequence goes on from CM067090.1 coordinate 9,059,646, forward strand.
AGTTCTGTCTAGCTTGAGTTTAGCCATCTATTTTATCAGTGTCAATAAAGTGATTCTGGATTTACATCTCTACAAAATATGAGATGAATCTGGCACCACACTAACATACTAATCCTTTGTGCTATGCAGAGAAAGAAGTCGTCTTACATGGACAGGGGCAAAGGTCTCCAGGACTTTAAAATAATTGTACATATATTTATTATTATAAGTAATATAACTTAAAATAATGATCTTTATAATCAGACAGCAGGTGAAGGTATGTTTAATTATGATGCTAGATGTTTAACACTTTGGTGGAGTTCCCATCTTTGCTTGCTGGTCGAAGACAAATGTCTGAGAGGAGCATCAAAACCACAAAACCAAAGGGGACCACAGTGGAGCTCAGTTCCTGCCACAAAGGGAGAACGCCAAGTTTGTTTAAAAAAAATGACAGAAGAGGAAAACCTTCACCTACACCTCATTTTCTAGGAAACAGCAATTGACAATGCGGAATACTTAATACATTCCTTCAGAAGACAGCCACCTTCAAGAGAAGCCCAAAAGTGTACAGAAGCAATAAAGTTAGAACAGCATTACATTCAAAGTTTGGGTAATTAGTAATCCTGCCAGGAAGGATTTTCCCCTCTCTCCCACTTAATAAGGTGCCTTTGTAATGTTAAAGCAATAGGGGCCAATTTCACAAGAAAAATGGGATATGGTATCAGAGATGGCATTTCCCCATAATAAGGTCTAAGACTCATTTTGATTCATTTACAGCCTGAGAGCTCACTGGATAGTTTAGTGGCACTGAACTGGAATAGAAGGTTTTGGGTCAGGAATTACTCCAGAAGGTCAAAACCAAAGTGCTTCCTCGTATCACCTTTGTCTAGTTTGGAGTTTTGGTGTTTCTGAAGACCAGGTGTTTGACACACATGAAGAATTCTTGGTAAGAAAATTCTTCCATGTCTTTCATTCTGTTTGTAAATGCTTTCTGGTTTTCAGCCCAAAAATCCCATATACTCCTTGTATCTCATGCCTTACTTCTAATGTGAAAACTTATTCCATTTGTTTGTTAATCGCTGCACTTCACTCTCTCATTTGCAAAGCCACCTGGATTCATGTGCCACAGCTGTCACGTGGCTTGGCCCATCTGCTCCAACAGCAGCCACTTACTGCACTGCTCCACTGCTGCTGCCATCCCTGGCATCTCAGAAGCACCTCCACCACTTCTCAGCATGCTCTTCACAGCTGGCTGCAGCCAAAGGACGAGGGGATTCTCCCATTCCCCTCTCCCTGCCTGCGGGGCTGAGCAGTGAACTGAATCAGCCTGCTGATCTGGCTGATGGCTATAAGAAAGGATTAATTGATTTGTGGGGAAGGGGAAGAAGGATTAGTTGTCAGTGGAGTAGATGGATTGATCCTACTCATTAGCATGAGGAACAGTGAAGTGACAGGGAAACTGCCCTTTCTGAGGGCAACACAAACCTAACCTGGCTTATGACAATCATGAAACCAGTGACACCGTCAGTGCCGTTAATCCCGGAGAATCCACTCTCAATAGTGTGGATCCTCACAGTTCTCATCTTCTGCAAAAAAAGTTTTCCCGACTGGAAAGAAGTATCTACCAGTAGGATCGTAGTAGGCCTGGATTTGACCTCTTAACTCACTGAACAATAACATATCTAATATGTTTTCCCATACCCACAGCAAACAAGCACCCTTCTGTTCCCAACAGCATTCAACGCTGGGATATCAATTCATCTTCCACCCCCTTGTTCTCCATTGCCAGAGAGAACAGTGAATGCAATCCCAGGATTTTTTTTTTTTTTTTAATATTTATTTTATTGTTAACCACATTCAGTGGGGCTGATGGGTTTTTTTTTTTTACTAAGAGGGATGGAAAAATTCTGCAAGCAGCTGGAATACCTAGCATCAATATTCAGGATGCGTATTACTTAAAACTGAGTCTAACAGCCATTCCATAAGCTACAATACGTATCAGACTGATAGGTTGAAGAGCTATAGCAAAGGCTTGTCTTCACCTGCAGCACTGCAGCAGAAGTAACCATGTGGAGTGTAATTCCAGCAGATTCATTTCCACAACAAGCAACGGGGCACTCGTAGCACAGATTTAAGTAGGATCTATGCAGCCGAACCACGCGATATGAGAGTGCATACAACACACTACTAAATGGGGATGTAAAGCCCAAATATGTCTGTATTTGCTCTGTCTCTAGAAGAGTGGCCAATCATAAAGAATACTGCAAGGATTAAGAGCACACCCTTGGGTAAAATTCTGCCCCAGTAGAGGTTATTGAAAAACTTCTATCAATTCCACTAAGGTCAGGTGTCCACCTCTACAGAGAAGCTTAAAAACCTCTAAACCTACAGATTGAGCGTATACTCTGAAGCGCACACACCTACAGGGACCAGGGACTTCACATGCAGCTCAAATTTTGGCACTGACTGAATTTGAAATGTTTGAGCAGGCAACTCCACAGCCAGATCCTGCCCTAACTCACACGAATACTATAATTCCACACGTAAAAAAGGGCGGTGCCCAGCTTGCTTCAAAACATTTTAGGTTTAATGCATTTGAATTATACACATTTATATAGTCAGAGCCTTTAATTCTGCAGTATACTGGCTTTCCTTGCTTAACTATTTAAAATAAGAATGCAACTGAAGCCAGTGTATTTCACTTGGAATAATTATTTTTTTCTGACTGATCACATTGCTTGCTGTATAAAAAATGGCCAGCAATACAAGAACAGTTTTATTTGTATAACATGAGTATCGATTAATTTATGATAAAACAAAGTCATTAAAACCCCCTTAATATTGAGAAGGTGTCTGCTTTCTGTGGAGACCATATCTGCATAAATACCAAGAAGGCAATACAGTAGGTTTCATTCTAGGAGATCAAACTACCTGCTGAAGCCTGCCGAAGCTTTAAGGATGGCATCCTCCCGAAGCCACTGACCACAGCAATTAAGACAAATTCTAAATTATATAATAATATATATGTATTATATATATATAAAAATAATAAATAAGAGCGGATTATTGGGGACACTATTCCTCATTAATGTGCACATTTTTTGCAATCACATGTTTATGAAGTACTATTTTTAATAAAAAACGCCTTTCAAAATGAAAAGGTGCAGAAGACACTTTGAATACATTGGAAAGTCCTGGATAGGTGGGCATGTTGAAAGAAAAAACACAGAAGTCCTTTCAGCAAGATAATTACTATCTATTTGTTATAATCAAGTCAAATGAACAGATGAGCAGGTTTCTGATAACGGGGAGACACATGAAAAAGCAGAATATGAAAAATCACCTGTGTAATATTGTAGCTACATTCATCTCTCTTGCTTCAAGATTTAATCTACTACAATGCTATTAGCCATGTGTCAGTCAGGAATATAAAGATGTTACTGACAAAATTTTATATGTGTCAAAATAAGAGCTCGGTTTAAATCTGCTTGTACAAATCTTAGATTAGGTTATCGTTAATTATAAATGTAATAGCAATACACTTCTTCCCTTTAAGCAAAAAACCAATTTCGGTCCAAGAGAATGAAATAATGTGAATTTTCCCTTAGCACAGACATTAAATGTTCTTATTTGGTATTGCCTGCTAAGGAACACAATTTTAATCTCACACGTTTCCATCCTCAGGTCTCAGTCGTGCCACCAATTGCATACATGCCTTACATCTAAGCACATGATGGTTCAACTCCACGGCTCTACATCCCAGTGTCACAGCTCTCAGAAAAGGATCCATCCGCATTTCACATGGCCACCACAAAAACATGTTTTGGGGTGATTTAGTCAACTCCCGAAGGCTCCATTGCAAGTACCATGATTACATATCATACCATAAATTCTTCAGTGTACCGCAGGAGCAGGGTTGGTAGCTGAGAAAAAGGAAGGTGGATGTTCCCTAAAATACCTTGATATTTTCTTGGCTTCAGAGGACAGCTGTGTTTGCAATATTGCATTCATGAATTTAATTGAAGCTGAAGATAGGTACAATTCACAATATGGTGCTGGAATATAAATCCGCAGGGAGCAGAAAGCAGAAATAAAGTCTTGAACAGCTGAGGAGCACTACCTCTGTGCTCAGTGAAGAGCTTCATGCCCTTGAGAACTAAGTCCTCAGCTGCAGCTCGCACTTTTCCCTGTACCTCACCAGTCCCTAGCACAGAGGATCGCTGCTCAGTACGCTTCACCGTAGCGGCCACAGACGTGTCCTGCAGCTCTGCTCTTGAGCTCTTGGGATGCAACTCGAGACAGCTACATCTTAGCAGAAAACAGTAAGATACCACCCTCTGTTGGGAACCTGCAGTTTCCTTGTCAAATGAGATACCTCTTGTTACAGTCTCTTAATAGAAACTATTTGTCACAGGGTGGATGCCACCAGAAGGTATCAGAAGTGCAGGAAACGAGCTTGTAAAAACCACATCAAGTCTAATCATTGATGTTCGTCAGGCAAGGTTCAAGGCAACCATGGTTATTGAAGGAATAAGGAAGAAGTTTCAAAATTCTGCAGAGATTTAACAGGAGCTAAGAGTTAGTGAGATGGACTCTTGATGGAACTCCTTGCAACCATGAGAAGACAGAGGGAAATGAAGGATGGCCATGGCTACACCAGCCTTCATACCCTCACATGTCTGCATGAGGTGGTCAAGACACTTTTTCACTGCAACGCACTTGGCTACTCCACTATTTCCTGGGCTCATGCACCTACACTGAGTCATTCTGGAAGAAGCATGAGAATGTTTCTCCATCAATCAGATTCTGCCACTAGCTATTTTAAATACACTATTCATAAACTCCAGTACTAGTTAAAAAATTAATTTACTGCCATTTAAACCTAAATCTGCATGCACCTTGATCCAACGACTGGGAAGTACTCTTTAGTCTGGTAGTCTAGACACAGCTGAAATGACTGGCATCACATCTGAGACATTTTACTTATACTAAAAATGGTGAAAGACACCTGGAATAATATGCTAAACAAATCAGCTGCATCAGCCAGCCGTTGTGTTCTTTATGAGCCATGTTCCTCTGGACTGCGGTCAAGACTACGTGGAGTTTTGAGTTTTGCCGTAGGGTCAAGCCTCAACTATCTCTGGTCCTGATCTCATGACAAGTCCTGCTGACATCTGTGCCACAGTGTCCATTGTGCCCGTGGGCTGGGCATGGAACCAGTAAAGCCACAGCAAGCTCCAGAACAACGCACCACCCAAAAGCGGGAAAGCTCTGAAACAAAGGATAGGAGGAGGAAGGTAGAAGTGGAATTTGTGCTAGTTCCACTATTTGATGGTATCTAAGTTGCACAGAGGTGTACTTCTTCACTGATGTCATGGAGTGGGTCTTGTGAGGAGAGCAAAGGAAAACTGATGGGGATGCACTTTGTTTTGCAGTGCTGAAAACATACAGCTATGATGCTGCTGTTATACTTACTTATCCAACTCTACCAAAAAGGATCAAGTCCAGAAACGTTTTAACCAGATACTGACCCAGCTATGGAAAAAAACCCAACCCAACAAACAGGAACAGGAGCTGTTTTTTGCTGAGAAAGAGATCTTGCGAAGACCAAATGTTATAGTGAAGAGATCCGGGTAAAGATGATATGGACATGGCCAAAATTAATTGAGTATGGAGGCAAAAAGAGAAGATATAGAAAAATAATTTTGTTGGGCTGAATAGCCGGGGAGTTTCAGAAATCTGCCATTGATTACAGATGCATTACTGTCAGGCGCACGGCTTGTGTGAGTTTAGATTTATACCTCAGCTGTAATATCCAGTGGGTGACTCAGTTAATGGTATCTCCTTTGTCCTGTGTTTCTCTAGATCAAGCAGTGCAGATAATTATGAATAATGATAATGATTTGGGTCTCGGAGCAAATTTGCACAGATAAGCACACGCCTATGGGTGATGTGGCTTCATGCACAATAATTAAGCACGTACGCCATGGGAAATGAAATAGAAAATGGGTAAAATCATTCATTTACAAGATGATTTTTTTAGATTTTGGACCTGAAAAATTGTACTGTGTGCCTATTACAGGCAGCTGGCAGATTGATTTTAGAGTTCACAGACCTGAGAAAACAGAGGGTTTGCCTAAACAAGAGCAGAATGTGGTGCAGAAATAAACACAAAAGCTACCTCTGAGCGTGCCGACGTGCCACGGAGCAGAGCAGTGGCATGCAGAGACACCAGAGTCTGCTTCTGAAACCTCCTGAGCTGCACCAGGATGTCGCTGTGCCTGGCTGCCAGACACCTGGCAGAGCCACCCCACACCTGGGCCAGGACCAGCCAACCCAAATCTGCTCGGCTTCCTCCGACCGGTGGCTCACTGCATGCTGTAGATGGGCCCTGGCAAATCTACTCAGCGTCTTCAGACACATTGCTCTAAATCGCCATCAGTGTGGCTGCTTGCACACAACTGATACTAAAAGTTGGTCTATTGAATTGTAGGAGGTAGATACGTGGTTCCACAGGGATCTCTTCAAGTATCTTCAAGTACCAAGTAAGGATAGGGTTTTACAAGTTAACAAGGTTACTTTGAAAAACTTGCTTTTCTGAAAATGCCACTTATATTTTGCTTCTAGGATCAACATGGCAAGTAAGACTTTCTCACACCCTCTAGCAGCTTCCAGGAGAAAAGTTCAGAGGCTTATCATTTCATCAGCTGCAATCAGTTCAAAGGAGAATTTTGTCATTTAATGTTTTTAAGGCATTTCAGTGGGCTGCCTATGTGGGAACAGCAGCTGACGTCAGAGAAGAGTGTCATTTAGCAACAGGTATATGGGGGAAAACAGGCCTCTTCTACATCTCCAAACAAGGAAAATGTTTAGGAGAGCTTCAAGATCTTTTCAGGCAGTATCTCCCATCTTTGGAAAAAGCCAACATAGCTGGAATTTATGACTACTAACTTCGAGCCTCATTACAGATGAGTACAGGTAATACACACTGAGAGGGACTTCCAGAGGGTGATTTGGCTTTTGATGGCCTGAATAGCTTTACTGTCAGTGCCAAGATCTTTAAGTTCATCAGTTCATTCTCTCTTAAGACCTTCTGGGCATGATTCAGCTTCAGATTAAGGCACCTCCATTTGGATGTCTGTATGCAGGTGTCTAAATGTCCATTATATTGACAAAAATCTTGTCACTGGATTGGGAATTTGAGGGTCGCATTCATCTTTGCATCCCACTAGACTAAACCTCCGTCTAAGGCCCAGTTCTCCACGTGCCTTAGAGCTCATCAGCAGTCCTTACAGATTTTTAACTGCAAAGCTCCTTGACGTGTCTTGCAGCAGTTGTTCAGGAGGTACCTTAATCTGCAGTGCCCACTAGCAGGGGTGAGCGGCTCTTTCTCAGCGTTACTGAACCTGAGCAGAGCACGGGGTGCACTACAGTGAAGGCTGCATCACATCCGTCCCAAAGCTGCTGTGGTCCAAGAGCTTGGCTTGCTCTAGTCATGGGAGGATGTCCCCAAAAGGCAGTGTTCTGTTCTCAGCCACTTGTCGTTACATGCTCGAATGGCTGCTGGAGAAGCATTAGTGCTGGCCTCACGGCACCTGCCAGCTGAACAGTTTTAATGGAGCTTCTTTACCCTCTATTACAATTTATATGAATGCTGCCCAGTCTTTAATGGACTAACCATCAAAACATCCCTGTGAAATAGGGAAGAACCGCTGTCTCAACAACCCAGATTGCAGCATGAAAAGATTGAGCTTTCTGCTGGTTTCTTTATCTAAGAAAAATTTGATTCAGTTGCCATTAAAACCCCTATACGTTGGCCAAAGAGACTTCTCTCTGAGGGGAGAATTTCTTTCCTCCCACTGCCTTGTGCTCATAATCCCCTGGGTTCTGACACTGCTTTGCAGAGTCCAGGTTAGCCCACCCTCCTCTTCCTCACAAGCCCTAAGGAGGCATCACACAAGAGCAGGCATGGTGGGACCATTAAGCTGACTGCCAAAAGCAGCCCCAACAGGGAAGTGCTCCTCCTGGTTTTAGAGCAGGAAGAACAGTACTCCAACTATCAGGGTTCTTTTGTGAAAACCCATCGCAGGTGGTCTAAGACTAAAACCTCCTGTCTCATGTTACCCTAAAGGAGAAGGAGAAGAAGGGTGGCTCCTTGCTAAGGAAGTGGCCAGGACGTGCATCTTAGTCTGCCACAGACAGGAGAGGAGATGATAGCACGTTATAGCACGTTTTCTTTTATTTTCAGTGGCATAGCATCAGACCGCAAGGAGTAACGTTTTCTGTAGGAATGTAATAGCTAACCTTTCATATTAGTTCCCACGGGTATTTTGAAAGACTCTTTCTAGAAAGGATAGTCACGCATCTACTGAATAAAGTCAAGGAAAATGTAACTGGATTCTTTCATTTTTCTAGGACACATGTTTCTTCAGTGTCTCAGAGATGGCTTTCAAAGCTTTTTGGTAAAATGAATCTAATTAGCTGCAGATTGAATCCTAGACCAACGACACACATTACAGAATATGACAAGGAAACTTAAAACACCCTGAAGCAACAAGTACAAGCATTTGACAGACTGAGGTCAATACAACATTTGGGGTATCTTAATTCTGCTTGTGAAACTGAGCAACATCAAACAAGGCAGTGGCTGCAAAGGCCACCGTGACACCAAGCTGCTCTCTGTCATCACTGCTTAAAGGGAGCTGGACCCTGCACTTAATGATTCCCAGGGGAAAAGCCTCAAGAAGAGAGAGCAGTGCTAAACTCCGCTTCCAGCTTCGCTCTCAGTTTAGCTGAGAGGAGAATTTGACCTTTGGTAACTTGATTAATACCAAGTTAACAGATGGCTTTGGACTTTACTTGAGATTGTTTGCTGATCCCTGTGTCTTGCTTTCCTCCTCGAGACCCAGCAGACACCACCTCTGCACACGCTGGAAGTGGGGGGCGAGCCCCCTGGTCTCGAGGCAGCAGTGGAGCTGCATATCCCTCGCCCACAACCTGCCCTGGTGGAGCAGCTGGCTTCACCCTGGATGCAACGCCGTAGTGTTTTTAAGAAATGTTGCTCATGTGTTTGACATTTTACAAAGGTTATTCCGAAATTTCTATTAAAACAATGGGGGAGAGGTGCCTATGGAAAAAATACAGCATTGGCACTCAGAGCCCCATTGCAAAGCACCTTAAATTAAATGAAGCAGCACTGATAGAACAAACTTCTACCAAAAAACCATGATTTATCACAAGCACAACCTTCTTTTCTTTATAGAATTAAAACAGCCTCCAAGAAACACAAACACAGGAGATTAAGCCCGTCTTACCTGGAATAGGTATAATGGGAATACTTTCATTGGGAACCACACGGGGGGAACTGCTGTCCTCCACATAGAAATGGGCAGTCTGAAAACACTTTCTGTTAAAGGAAAAAGAAAAAAAATAGATTTAGGGTGTGCAAAACTGCCCTCTGAAAAAAAAGCTGAAAACTTTTGCCCATGTTCTGCTTCTCCATTTCTGTTTCATTTCTGTTCTACACTTTCAGACATTATAGTTTTAAAACATCGATGCATGAAAACATACGTGTTTTCCACAATTACAATCCTAATTCCAGATTCTGGTGTGTTCTAATTCATTGACATCTGACATCCACCCATCATAAACGCCTCTTTATATTATTGCTAAGTACTATTGAATACAAAATTATACTCACGGAAGTTAGTGGTTGCAAAACAGGTTTCAAATACATCATTCAGAAAGAAACTCTGCACACAAGAAACATATTCAGCATACAGTTCAAGCCCAAATCCACCTAAGACACTAGCATTTCCAGGGAAAACACACTTACTGTAAAAGTTTCTGCTTGTAACAGCCGACAGACAGTCATACAGCATCTATAACCACTGCATGTCAAGATGTTCTGCTATGGAAGTTATCCTTCAAACATTATGGTTTTTTATTTGGGTTTTTTTTAACACTAAAGCCATATAACCCTCATCCCATCCTCCTCCTGCAAACTTGTATTACATACGCTGCCACAGAAAAAATGCAATAGACACTTAGCTTGGGCCCCAGGACTCATCTCTGAAAAGGCCTCTAAAGAATAGGAGAACTTAAATCCACCTGACTCTTTTTTACCTGTATTTAATGCAAAGCAGAGAGCACAAGCTGGTCATCACAGAAAAGGTACTGAGCAGAATAACATCAAGAGATCCAAAGAGGCTCTGCATGGTGATGTTAACCGAGGCAGGGTTTTCCAACAGCAGCGTCACTGCTCATTGCTGACTTAATGAGCTGCTTGAGGCTGGAACTGAATATTTAATGAGTCCTGCTCGGTGTGAGCAGCTATTGTGGCAGGAGAAGGGTCTGCTCTCATCTGTCGGGGCGCTTAACAATAGCTTCCCCTTGCAGAAGGATCCCCCTCACTGCAGCCCTTAGCGAACTGCTCCTCAACACCTGGCCAAACTTTGCAGGCAGCCTTGTGAGCCGTGCCTTTTGTCAAGTTGCTGGTTCCCTCGCTGAAACATATTTTCCCTCGCTGAAACGTATTTGCCCGTAGTGGCTTATAAGTTTCTGCCTTGCAGTCTGCGTCTCTGTCATTCGGGCGCTGTGCTCAGAGCCCACTCCACAGAGCCGGCTTTGCTGATTTTGTCAAAGTAATTTGCGCTCCCTTTGTTTTCAACATCCATACGTGGCCAGAGAGAGAAAAAAAAAAAAAAAAGTCACTGAAAAGCAAACCACTCTCTTAGGCAAAACCAGAGCCTAAAATAATCATGGGCACTTGCTTCCTATGCATTTGTACTGTCCAGTGCACAGTCACAGAGCTTTAGAGCGCAAGCACACGCTATGGCAGCACAAGTACAACTTAAGACAATGTAGAAGCAGGAGAGAGCGGATTTCACAGCATGGAGTAATTGTCTCGGAGCAGCTTTCTATTTTCAGGCACTATGTCTTGCATTGTGCTGAAGTTATTTATTTAGTGAGTATGCTTTTGTTAAGAAACACCATAAGGTGAATTCACACATAAGGATGCAAGATGTGCAATAGTCTCACAGCATTTAAAAACATCGGTTGAACTCTTCCCCCCCCTCCTCCTCGTCCCCCCGCCTTGCTCCCTGTTCTCATTTTTTTTGGCAGCCTTTATTTTGGACAATACACACCCTGGGGGCATGCAGCAGAATAAATCAGTCACACATAAAGAAGAAACTATGAATATGAAACAGGCAAAACGTTCCTGATTTTGATGTATTTGGGGCTCCTTCCCTTGAGTCAATACTACAAAAATGCTTGAATGGCTTCTCCCTCTAATGAAGGCCTTAAGAAGGTGTTTGATAAAAAGACAGACCTTTACATAGGGATTTACAAGATTTTTTTAAGAAAAGCAATTATTTTTTGTAATTTGTTATTTTATACTCTGAGAGGCTCTGACAGGTTGGCATTATGTTTCTTGATGCAGCCCTAAGACGGCTTTTTCTTACTAGCCTCAAAACATGCACTTGTGTTGGACTGGGTGGTACTGTTAGGCCCATGATGGCAATAGCCAAATACCCAGTCCAGCATATTTCTGCTGAGCACGATGTTGGAATAACAATGTATTAAATGAATATTTCACACAGTAAAGTTTTCTGCAATCATTAATGTCATTAACAATTCTGTCTTTTATTCCTGGAAGACTTTCTGTAGCTGCTTTAAAAAGGCAGTCACCATGGAATTTGACTAAAGGTTTTCTCAAGTCACAAACATAATGCTACAATACACTCCTGTCTTGTGTATATACATATATAATACAGCACGCTCATTACTCTGCAATGCTGGATACTGGCACATTAGGTGAAGGCATTCCTCTCAAACTCTTTTTTTCACTTGCTCATAATTGCTGTAAATATTCCAAGTTTAGCCTCTACAGCTGAGCACAGGCCATCAGACCCCCGTCCTGGTGACTCCCTCCATGTCTCAGGGGCTCCCAGTGACAGCAGAAGGCAACGCTGATGGGACTATGCAAGCTCAATATTGAGAGCAGGATAAAGTGGACTGATCTTTGCAGGACCTTTTATGATAGGTTTCACAAAGTTGCTGGATGAGTTTTCCAGCAAGTTCTGCTTACTGGGTCTGTTTCCTACTCTTGCACACCTCCTCTGTGCAGCTCCAGGAGCTTGCTTGCATCTCGGGGCTCCAGGCAGATGCCTCCAGACCCCCAGTTTGGGTAATGTCCACTTTTCAGCCTGGGACTGACTGGGTGAGGAAACACACGGGCCCAAGAAAAACCTTTTGCAAACTCGTGTCTAGTTTGTCTTAATAAATACTGATAGCTGGGATCAAGGCTAATGAAAGGCATTTCAGACAATTTAGCATCCGCCTTCTCCCCCAGTTTAGGATGCTCCTTTCTATCCCCTGGCATTTCCCCTACCCATTACCTTTCCCTCAGCATACAAACCTTAAGTGGCAGCAGTTGCTAAGGCTACAAGAGGCTGCACAAAATCTCTGTGCATATATGGGGAGGGCTGGATGAAGGAGAAGGATAAGAGCAGAAAATTGCTTGTTTCGAGTCACTGGAGAAGCAGCCATGGAGAGAGGTGCGAGCGGATGCAGGGCTAGACAAGGTGCAAGTCTACAACTGTTTTCACATGAGCACTTCAGACCGTAACTTTTAACCCCAGCGTGTATACATCTGCAGGTGTTTGCACCTGTGTGCCCGTTTGCTCAGGAAACCAACATCGTCAGCAGAAAAAAATAACACTTTTTTTTTTCTGGCCGAAGCAGTCCTCAGTGAATAAGCAATTGGGCCTTGCCAATGGCATACAAGATTATTAAAATCTTAACGACTGAAACACTGATTTTAGAATAATTCTTGCATTTCTGTAGCACTGGTTGAGGAAGAGGAAATCACAGCCTTGATTTTACTTCCAGAAGATTTCAGAGAGCCCACATCTTTCCTGCAAAGTACCAGGGTGTCTGTTGTCTCTGAAATACGCCTGTGTGCAGTGAAGCACACCGTTTTCTCTAGCCCCATATGTTTTTTTGGCTCCCTTTCCCTGGGGTACAATAACTGTGAGAGATTGTGGTGATCAGACACACAGTTGTCACATATGGACCAAAAAGCAGAAAGTAAAACACTGCAAGATTAGCATCTCCCCAGAGAAGGTGCAGAGGCAAGGTCTGGAATGAGAAGCCGATGTGAGGGAGAGCATCCCCCTGTCCAGAACCTTTTTGCAGAGATACCGGCCATGGGTTATTAAAGCAAACTAACAGGATGCAAAGTCCAGAGCAGCAGCATCTTATTATCAAACCACAAGCTTAAAAATATCCCAAGAGATTGTCCTGTAGCTGAGCTAAATGCTTGTCCATCTCCACAGAGCAAAATACCAGATTAGCTTCTGTAGAAGAAGGGATGCCTTGTGAGATTTTGACACTCAAAACAGGTTTCCTTGGTTATTAGTTAATAAACCTCAAGCAGCTTCTACTTTATACTCATCTAAAAGCAAGAGGGAGAACTAGATCACATAATGGCCTGAAAGCATGGATGCATTTTATTTTCGAGTGGAAGATAGTGCCTCGGTGTTTAGTTAATCCTGCCTCCAATACAAACACACAGCACGCACTGCAGTCGATGGGAGTGCTGGGAATAGCTCTGAGGGCAGCGCTTGGCCTTTAGTGCTCCCTACTCCGTCTCGCGCAGGCAGCATCCCCTGATCTGTGCTGACAGGCGAGGGGTCTGCGCTGCTCCGGAGCAGCTGAGGCAGGGAGAGAAGGAGCAAGGGATTACGGCAGAGGGGCAAGTGATTGCCTCTGCAGCAGCTGGCTGAAACCACCAGGACAGTGGCTGAACACAGGAAAAATCAGAAGAGAATGCTTCACTTTCTGGGGACACCCAAGAGCCGTGTCCTGCCTCACACGCTGAAGCGACTGGCACATTCATTGCTCCCTTGTTCACTAGGGATCTGCTCCTTCTTCCAGGCGTTTCTGTTGGCTGGAGCAGCATCTATTCCCTCTCCAAGGCAAGCCAGATTTATACTGTTTTATTTCTGTAATAGCATCTAGGAACTTTAGGCTCCCAGTTTCTTGCAACTACTCTCTTCTTGGGTCATTACCTCCTAAAGCATGACCAATTCAGGGGCAGATGGCTTGAAAGGGTCCTGGAGGCCTATTCAGTACTGTCAGAGCAGGGCAAACCTTGTCCTCTGGGTACCCTTCCTCCAGAAACAGCCTCCCACAGATGGGAGAGCTCTGCAGAACGTACATTTATTAACGAAGAGGCCAACAGTCCCTGCAGCCACCCTACGTGTCCTTAGCTGGTGGGCAGAACAGGCAAGATCGAACAGGAGTCAAACCAGGATCTGTAACGGACCTCTAAAGCGGGCTGCACGGGACATGGCTCAGTCTTTATCAAATGCAACCTGGATAGAGGCATTCATTCACCGTGCTCCTGCATCATGGGGACGTCCGCAAATAACTTCCAAACAAGGATCCAAAGACAGGAAACGACCCCTTTCACTACCTCTGCACATTCACTCTCACTTTCAATAGAAGAAAAGATGCTTCAGATTCCCGTTGAACGGTTTTGCACGTTTTCCAGGAGACACAATTAAGATTGGTTTCTGCTGGCACCAAAACCAGAGTATGTATGCAGTCAAGTGTACTCATAGCACATGGCTCTGCACTTTAAACTAGCTTCACTATTCCTTGGCAAGCATTTGTCACTGTCAGAATTGGCAATGACTCCTCAGAAAAGAGCCGCAGACTACGGAACAACAGAAGCGCTGCAAATCACGAGCATGTCACCAGCAGAGCAGCGGATGGGAGCCTGGACAACAGCTGCCTGCAGTCTGCACTGCTCTAGCTGGGGTCATCAGTCACTGATTTTTATGAGCAATAAAACCGACTCAAGCGTTAAGAAGAAAAAGAGAAGAGAAAACCACATGAAAAAAAGCTGATCTTATGAATATGAGTAAGTGACCAGCATGGAGCAGTGATATTACGTTCATTGTATCAGAGGGGAATCTGCATTTACTCTCTTTTGGCCAGAAAATGGCTTATATCGCCCCAATTTTCTACAATTATTTTCCTACCCAGGTCTTAATGCTTAATGATCAGAATTCAAAAGCTGAGTTATAAAAGAACCTATGCTATGCCAGAGCGGCAGGGCAGTGAAGGCTGACTGAACTTGAGCTACGGGAGGATATACAAAGCGGGAATGCATAAAACCCAAGAGAATAAAGGAAAGCTCAAAAAGGAGGAAAATTTCCCTACAATAATGCTGATTTCTCCTGCCTATCCCTCCCAAAAACGATTCGCCTTCTTCCCACAAAGCAATTTCTGCCCATAATCTTCTTGAGCAGTGTTAAGCACTGCACAGATAGGGTAACTGGAGAGGTCTAGATGGCACATGGATAGGTTTCAGAAGTTCAGAGCGTGCCAAGTCCTTGGCATCCTTTCCTAGGCAGAATGGTGAAGAGCAGACTGTCCCTTTCAGGGGACTTCCCCTGGGCAAGGAGAATCGCTTTTTCACATTAGTGAGTTGTTGCACACCCCCACAGTTCCGCAAAAGCTAAAAGGATCCAAATGCTAATCCCCAGTACAACCACACCTATTTACAACCACACATTCTGCAGTATCATAGAGAAATAAAGATAAGGGAAAAGGCTGGGAAAAGGCAGATGGGAAAAAAAAAAAAAGAAGGTGGACAAAACTTTGAGAGTATTTGTGATGAGGAACACACCACTAGTAAAACTGTCCATCTGAAAAACTAATCTGCAGTCAAGACTAGGGATTTCTGACACAGAAAGACAGCTAATTTAATATTTATGGCCTAGATTTGCCAGCTGACTACACAGCTCTCCACAAAATTAAAAATCCTCTTCTCCCAATCCTCTGAGATCCTATCCTGCACCAGAGGCTAGACACCCATTTACATCACGTACGGTACTGAACTCAGACACTGCACAAGAAATAGTAATTTTTAGAAGGGCATTCAAATGATTAAATAGTTAAGAAATGACAAGACACACCAAGATGAGCTGCTTTCAAGTCCTCCCCCCCTTCATCAGCTGTGTGGCCAGAAAGTGCCCAGGTGGCCAATGCAGAAACGCACTTAGAAAGCTCTTTAACTGCAGATTTTAAGTGGATAAATCTTAGTTTAACTCAGCACAAACATTTTCCATGCTTCCTTGTCCCGTCTTCGTGGTGTCCCTGGAGAACAGCAAAGGTGATGGTGAAACCTTATTTGTGATGACACTTGGCCCTGTAACACGTGGAGGCTAATTGCTCTCCTGGTGACCTCTGGCAGGGCTAGAAGCATCAAGCCTTCCCCTCCTGCTTTAATCAATACTCACAACAGCTGTGTTGGATACACTCAGCAATTTTACAGATGAATGAATGGGTTTACTCATCAGTATTTTCTACTGTAAGAGAACAAGCTCCCTGGTTATACGCGTTACCACTCAAAACTTTAATGTCTTCAGGCAAAAATGGGGTAGAGAAACCTATAGGTGTATCTTAAAATGGTTTAAAAATTAGGCACAGTTTTAAAAACCAAAGGGAAGCGTGCTGTATTCATTTTCCTCTCCCTGAGCCGGCTATTTATTTAATGCAACATTCATAACAAAGACTAGAAAATCACAGAGGAAAACAAAGACATGCCTTTTCCAATCAAATAATACCTTAGGCAGTTCCTATAAAATGTGTACTTCCAATGCCCTAAACATCATGTAATATTAAAAAGGAGCCTAAAACTTTCTCACAGAAGGAAGCTAAATTTAACCAAGTGAAGAGTTGTTCTGTAATCACAAGAACTGCAGCAATCAATGTAGATTGCCTCTTACTAGAGAGAAGCTTTTAGTAGTACCTCTAAGAACTCAAAATTGGGCATACTTGATATTATCATTTCAGGACATGAATTCCCTTTGGGATGAATCTCAGGAAGGGAAAGAATAAAAACAGGGTGGCACACTGAGAGATTAAAACCCAGGTATTTTTAAACACAAAGTGTAATTTATCTGGGTTGAAATTGTGTTATAAGAAAAACAATAGAGAGATGATCCCACCTAAGAGAGGACAGCAGAACTGGGTCTCTCTTTGGAACATTTGCCTAAATGTCCCTAATTACTCCCACCTAATTACCCTCAAAATGGAAGAGCCCTGCTCTTTCCTGTGCCAAAATATTCTTTCCTTCCTCCGAATGGGACATCAGGACATTCAACTGACAATGATTTTAGGTATCCCAAGCCATGGCCTGGGACCTAAGGATAACACAAAAATGTGCTAAAAATTTAGATGCAGTTTTTTCCTCTGTTTTGATGGCCCTGCTCATCTTCAGGAAGAAATGCCAGTTTGTTAAATATAACAAAATACTCAATGGGAAGCTCCCTCTTTCTCAACGGACATGTCCATGTGCACCTGGACTAAGCATGGGAGAATTTGGAAGGTTTCCCAACACTGCTGGACATATTTCATGTTTAGCTTATTTGGGGCCAGGATAAAATATTAAAAGTGTGATTATTTCCTTTCTCTTTTCATTACCGTGTATTTGGAGGGTGGTCTTTTTTCCACTGGCCGTTTCAAAAAGAAATAGCTACTTAAAAATTTTTATTGTTAACTCTGTTTAGAACGCAATTAGAAATGGTGCAAAAAGATACCTTTGGAAGCACAGCATGATGGAAAAGAAAAGAGCAGCTGGCACCAAGAGCAGAGAAGCAAATTATTTAGTACCTGGCAGATAATGAGAACACTGAAAATACACTACTTAGTGCTAGTGCTCTGACAGGGCTATGTACGTCACCTCATCACGCTAATACAGACAGACCGGGTGGCAGCCAGCTGGTCCTCCTTCCCCACCCAGCTCCCGGAAAGCAAAGATTTGTAAGCTGCCAAATTATAAACCTGGACAGAAGTCTTGAGGATCATTAATCTTGCTATCAATCAACCCGTGTGGAGATTCGCTTCTTGCTGTTGCTGATACTAATCTGGTAGTGACTCGAGAGCTCTGGGGAAGCCTGGAGTATGCGTGGCGGAGGAATTGCTTTAATGAGTTTCTTGCATTCAAAGGTTAACAAATGTGACAAGGAAACAAATATCAGAGACAATAAACTACCATCCACTGAACCAAACCACTGAGAAATACCACGTTGTGTATTCTGCTGCAGTAGGCTGAATACATCTCTAACCGCCTCAGTAAAAATACCCGAGTCAGACCCCAGTGCCCTATCTCAGATGCCAGGAGACATGCAGGCATGTTAGCGTGAGCTCTGCCCGCTCCAGTACTCCTTTATCTGCTGGGCTAAGTACCTTGGGCATAGCTCTGCATTAATAGAGCTATACTGCAGAGAAGCAAGTTGTATTCGCTGAAGTGGTGTTCTGGTTAAATCAGACCATCGGGGCGGTGTGAACATATCCACTGGGCTCCCTTCGCTAAACACACCAGACCCACATCAATTAATACATCAGAATAAAGAGTCCCCACATCAGTAGAATCCTTCCAGTAGCATTTGCATTAAACAGTGCTGTATTTTCTGTCAGAATGTTTCTAAAAAATAAATAGCATCAACAACAGCAATAATATCAAACAAATCCCAAGATAATGAATAGTATGAGAAAAATCTAATTAATACCAAGAAGTGGTAAGCAGTATTAAGCATAATAATGCTTATTATTAGGCATAATAAAGAAGCACAGAAAAATAAAAGCAGTGTATGTCTTAAATTACCTTCTCCACAGACAAAATAAGCCATAAGAAAAATTCTGGAAATATTATAAGCCAGTAACAGAGGTACCTCCGTTACTGGCTTATAATATTGGGACTAGAGGGATGATCCTTGAAAGTGCTTGAAACGAAGTGAGGAAGAGTTCCCTTTTCAAAATATTTATCAAGAAAAGGACATCTTTGAAGTTTCAGGCCTACAACCCATTCAAAGCCCCTTGAGTTTTAGTGTCAAGGAAATACACGTTTATTACGCAGAAAGGACTCAAAGTACGAGGCATATCAGAAAAGTTACCATGCAGTCTATTAGCAGGCCCCCCATCATATAGAAGAGTCAAGAACTGAAAAATCATAAAGTAGCAGATGTAGAAGAGGCATTGCTGCTTTCATCCTCGTAACAAACTCTTTCTCAGTAAGTATACACTCAGGCAAATAATCTATTGCTTTCCCGTTGTCTTAATCAGTCTGTAGAAACATCTAATAACAAAACTAATCACAGGAGGAGAACATTTTGATTCAAGATAAAAGTTCATTGCAGATAAGCGAAACAGGAGAAATTCAGTCAACCTATGTTAATTATTAGATCCCTTAACACCAGATACTGTCTAATATATTTTCTATTTATAGACTGTTCTCTTTATTTGCACTATTTCCAAAGCTTTAATCTACCTTTTATTAAGCTCTTTATAACCTTTCAGTGTTGATAAATGTGGGACTGGGGAAAAGGAGAAAAAAGCCCACAAGAGTTGCAGTCTGCATCTCAGCAAAAACATATGAACGCTTCTTAGTGTATGAAGAAACGTGCCTGGATCCATCAGGCACTTTGCTCAGAAGCAGACATGTAAATTAAATACAAGCTCTTGGCTCAGCGTTCCCTTTTCTTGACGCTCATGAAGTGACACGGCTGCAGAGGCAGACACACTGTCCTCAAGGAACATTGGCGACGTCTGCTCCTAGGTGAACGGTTCAGCCCTGACACCTCTAGCAATTCAGATTAATTCTCCTCCTACTGTATTTATGCATTTCATTCCCATGTTCTGATGTGATCTTTGGCGGTGCTTTTGCTGCCATTAGTGCAGCAATTAGAGAGTAAGCTCGGGAGCAGAGACGATGGCAGCAGTCACCACGGCCAACAAGACGCATTCGGGTGTGCAGGCAAAGGGAGATTCCAGTGGGGACCGGGGTCCTGCTCTCAGACCCACTCCAGCTATTTTAATCTCTGCCTGTAACTGGGAGCTGTAGTAACAAGTTCCTGCCATATTCCGGTGTCTTAATTCAAGGAGTTTTGCAAGCTAAAAATGTTTAAAATGCAGACTAAACAGCAGAGTATTTTGCCACTATTTCTGGTAGTTTTGTCCCAGACATTTGGTTTTAGATCTGTGATTTCCTGTTGAGAACACACAAGTGTGAAATACTTGTTGATCCGTTTATTCATTTGCCTCCTGGCTGATCGTAGCCATTTTGACAGAATGGATAAATTGACTTGCTCCTGGTTGTTTTTTCTTCCCATGCTTCTCCACCAGCCTGGAAGCACTGCCCTGACTTCCCAGATGCCGTGCTTAGGTCTTTATCACTCCTACACCCTCGCTTTACATCCTGCACCCTCCTTTTAGAGGCTTGCTAAGCCGATTTCAAACCCAGGTTGTCTGAAATGCCACAAACAAACTCTTGCTATAGCAGTTTCTGCAACTCCATCTGCCAGATGAAAATGATACCTAATATTTAGAGAAACTATTTTTGAACAATTCAAACCCAACAAATACTTTACGTCGCTCTTTAGGACATGAGATGTATCTGTGACAATTGCACTTGGTTACTCCAGGCAGCATTTAACTATTTATCTAAGACACATCTCAGCAAATCATCTATTCTTCCAAGTCCTGAACAAACACTGCAATCTGAAAAGGGAGCAACTCTTGACCATTCTCATTGAGGAAATGGCTAAGGTAATGGCATCAAGTGATCAGGCACAACCCTGTAACATCAGCACAAGATTTTCAATGCTAAAGCAATTTCAGCAGGCTAACAAATGAGTCACTTTTCTCCGACAGACGTGTAGCAGAACACAGTGCATTTAACTGATGTGCCCTTTTATCGCAAAACATACTGCCTCCCTCCAGTTTGACTAGAGCAATGGGCTGCAGCATCGCCAGGAACGAGCTGAAGAATGCAAACTTGGCACTGCGTAGTAACTAAATGTTGATTCATGGAAATGATGAGACATTCAAGGGGACAGGTCCCAGGCTCCAAATTATGCTCCACTCTTGTATTGCCCCCGTGTGATTATAGCAAGTTTGCTTACTCGCTCTTCTAATTGTATTCCTTCAAAGGGCAGTTCGCCGTGCCACGAGCTTGTCACTTTATATCCAGCTTTAACTCCAAACCACTCAATTAATATTAAATTCCATTTATTACAAAAGCATTTGTTTCTACGCATATGATGCTATCAGCAGCCATCTCATTAATATTTATTTCCACAAAGCAGCCCACTGATGTTAAGATTTCAGATACAGCTAGTAAGGGGAAATATGTGAAGCCAAGAAGGTCAGAACAGAACATGAGCTGTAACAGAAAACATCCAACCCATCTGAATTTAACTCCTCCTTTGCAGAAAGCTGAGACAATGTTAAAGTTAACTCAGTCACCAGAAAAAATGAGGAGTGAGGTTGCCAATGCACCTCTCTCTGGGGTGGGGAGCTGCTGTCTGGCGCACCAAAGGAAAAAGATGCTGGAAGGAGGCATGGAAGGGGAGTGCTCATCCGCTGCCTTATTCCCCTGCGAGCTGAGCTGTCTACTTTCCAGGCTTCAAAAAAACCACAGGGAACTGTGGATAACCTTAAACCCTGGGCTAGGGTTGGTCTAAAGCTCCTTTTCTTCAGCATCCTTTTCTGTGCTCAGCATGCAGGGAATCAGCACAGCCTGTCCCAGCTGGACAGTGTGGAAGTCAATGGGACCCTACACTCATCATCGGAGGAGTGAAGGAGGAGAGGGCTGCAGACGGTTTAGGTGTTTCAGAAAAGCTAGTATAAAGCTCAGGGATTCTCTTGCACACTTTTAGTGCAAGGAAGCATTGCTAAGGAAAGAGAGAACGTCCAAGTGCAAGCTCAAATCCTATAGACAACACTGCAACCCACTGAAATCTCAGTCTCGCAATAAAACACAGACTTTTCATTTCCCCGTAGGCCTAGCTGCAGCTTGGATTACCACAAATGCTGGTGAAATGGGAGCATTTCTTGTATGTTCAGAAGCGCCCAGCTGCTTCTCATGCAGAATGCTCCTGAGAGTGAGATTACACATTCAGACATGGTGAGATGAAGCAGCTGGTGAGAATGTCTATCAAATACTGTGATTTCTTCTCCTCCGCTCTCTTATTCCGTGCACCTCGAATAAAACTATGCTGCAGGGACAACAGGTCTCTTTCTAGTGGTCTCCACCTATTCCTTTAAACTATACAACAGGGAACTTGTTCCATTTTAGCTCTGTGGATAACAAAAACAGTGATGTTGAACTCTAACCTTCTGCTACCACAAAGAGCTAAATTAATTCCCTACAGCACATCAGCACTGCTTTTGAAAAGGCCCAGACTCTGCAAAAAAACAGATGGGAACTAAACTTATGGGCCTTTAAAGATGTCAAGCGTTTCCTCACAGTGATGGCATAAGAATCTTTCTTCCCATCAATTTTTTTATTAATCAGAGCACACATGGCAACTCCCTGTGTGGCACCACTCAGGGCTCACCCCATCAACATAAAACCTTGCGAAATTATCACCTTGGGTTTACCACTGGGATAACAATGCTTTTATACCTAGAATTAAAAAGATGAATTGTCACAGCCTGGCAAATCAATATGCAACAGCAGACACCCAGCTCCAACATGATTTCGTTGCCCCTTTTCTTCCCACAGATTGTTCCCACATTTGCTACAGGATCTGGCTCAGAGACCTGGAGACAGGACTCCTATTGCACTGTTGTCACCTTTGTGCTTTTGCTTTCAGGACCACCGTTTTGGAGATTTTGAAGCACAAATGCATTTTGGACAGCAGCAAAGCCATGCCTGCAGGCTCCTGCTTTGACAGCCAAATACACTCCAGAGAACTGCGGAGCCCTTGTAGGTCCCTAAACGCTCGTCTCCACCATCGCGTTATGTGTAACAGAAGATCCTTGATTGCCCATTTTCTTGAAGCTGTTTGTGTGAGAATCTGAGTCAAGTTACTCCTCCTTCTGAGCAACCTGATGTAGTTAAAGTTGGGGGGGTTGGACTAGATGACCTCTAAAGGTCCCTTCCAACCCAAAACATTCTATGATTCTCCCCTAAAGAGCTGAATAGGCATTTTTACCATCAAGGTGGTGGTGCGGTTGTGAAGTGCCCAATCATTTCTGAAGAGACGTCGGGGACCTGGTGCCAGGTCCTTATTCACAGATGACAATCGTTACTGTAAGCATAAGAAAAAGGGTTCTGCCCTCCTGACGGCAGCCAAGTGCTCCACAAGAGTTGGCTTTGCAGTGATAAATGTCACGTTTACAATGGGGTTTGCAACATGGAGTCCATAATTTGCTTTCCAGGGACCTGTGCTTGATTATCAGGAGAGTTAGAAGCATTCACTGAAGTCTAATGAATAGAATTAACACATCATTTAAACAGGGACTAATATGTATGCAAATGAGAAAAAGTTAAAAATAAGAGTTCAAGCCATAATTTCAGAAAATGTAGACTGCATCCTTATGAAATATGAATGTTTCAATTCACCTTGTATCTTTACATCTATGTTAGCTGCTTTGCATGTGAACAATGGGGGTGCATCAAGCCCATTTTGATTTTTATATTTGAACTTGAACTTATAAAATGGATTATATTGAAACATGAATAATATATATGCTAATTAAAGACTCCATTTAATGACATAAATAAAGACGAAGACCAACATAGGCTAATTTCCATTTGCAAATTTCCTAATTACTATATTTTCCCTTGGAAAGCAGAAACTTTATTTCCACAGTCTTGGAAAAAGAGAGAATATTTTCTTTGCTCAAATTATTTAAAAAATATTTTCAACTTTTTCATTCATTAGGATTGATGTCTACAGAGATACAATTGCTTTGCCTAGATAGATTCAGTCCTAAATATCACCCAAACCAAACTATGGTGATTTGTGCATGCAAATGGTGTTACTAAATTATTATTAGATTTTTCTCTAATAAGGAATTATTGTTGAGAAACATAAGGTGCATACACCCCTCAGTATCGCAAAGCGTGTTCAGAGTAACTCTGGCAGATGTAAACCAGGTAAATGTCCTTGATGGTTGACAGGCCGTTAATCTCTCTCCTCCTTCCTCCTCCTGCTCCCCAAAATTAGAGCAAGGGCACAGGACAAGTGTATAGTTGGAGGGAGAGAAGGCATTAGCAGAAAACTTCTGTCACGTGAAGCCTACAGAAAAGCTTTCTGAAGAATAAACAGATTGCAGGAAAAGCCCTTTTAGGTTAAAAGGTTTGGTTTTACCTATAACAGTGAGGAAAGTGGTGAAAAATAGTTCATTCAAATAAATACAAAGTCTGTAATAATATTAGGGCCAGAAGAATCTTTTTTTGCTGTTGTGTAAATGTTGGTTACATGGATAAAGAAGCCAAGATTCAGCCTTACCTCACAAAACCGGCATTTGCAGGCTCTGAAAAGCAAACTGCAAAGCAAACCCATTTACTCCCTGATTGAAATTGCACCCTGAATGCTTCAAAAATAAGGAGCTGTATGAGTGGGAAGAGACTAACCATCCTGGTGCATTTATGTCCTAGGCTTTTATTAACAAAAAAAAAATCCAAAAAATGACAGGTATGAGGACTGCACCTTCACAGCTTTCACTTCATGCCTGTAATATCAGTTGCCATTACCAATGAACACTGAAATTTAGGAAACTTAAAGACTCTGAAGAGTCAATGATCATCATTTTGAGTTCTGATGTGGTTAGAAGTCCTCTGTGCCCTCAGGACTGCTGGCACTGTGCAACTGCTGCAACCTTCATCCCGGGGAGCAGAGCCTGGCACTGGGGGTGCAGGGGCTCTCTCTGGTCCCAGCCTACCGCCCTCTGCCCCTGCAGTGCCCATCCCTCCATGCTCCTCCTCTCGGCATTACTGGAATCACAGAATGTTTTGGGTTGGAAGGGACCCCTAGAGGTCATCTAGTCCAACCCCCCTGCAGTGAGCAGGGACACCTTTAGCCAGATCAGGTTGCTCAGAGCCCCGTCCAACCTGGCCTTGAATGTTCCCAGGGATGGGGCCTCCACCACCTCTCTGGGCAACACCTTCCAGTGTTTCACCACCCTCATTGTAAAGAATTTCTTCCTTATATCCAGTCTAAACCTGCCCTGTTTTAGTTTAAAACCATCACCCCTTGTCCTGTCACAGCTGGCCCTACTAAAAAGATTTTCCCCATCTTTCCTACAGGCCCCTTTTAGGTACTGAAAGGCCGCAATCAGGTCTCCCCGCAGCCTTCTCTTCTCCAGGCTGAACAACCCCAACTCTCTCAGCCTGTCCTCATAGGAGAGGTGCTCCAGCCCTCGGATCATTTTTGTAGCCCTCCTCTGGACCCACTCCAACAGTTCCATGTCCTTCTTGTGCTGAGGGCTCCAGGTGAGGTCTCACCTGGAAAGCAGCTGGAAAGTTTGAAGGCCAGTTTACTTTGATAACTTCTCTAACTGCATAAAATCCTCTTCACTGATGAACCACTCAGCTCCTAACAAACTGCGAGGTTGGCAATTCCCCGCGAGGGGTTTAGGACTCTGCCTGCCTTACAGAGGGCTGTTCTCTCACTCCCATTCAACCCCCACATTTATGCCAAATATCCACCAGCAGGGGTACACTCCATTTCCCATCTCCATCCCCTGCTAGTGAGGGATTTGCTCCAGCTGAGGAGCACCTGTACCACCGGCCTCATGCCTGGGCAAAAGCAAAGACGTCCCTTTATACACAACTTGGAGAAACCCCCATCCACAGGGATTCAGCATCGTAGTCCTAAGTCCAACCTGTGGCATGACAAAACACGCCTCGATCCGTAACGGCTTAAAATGTATTTGACATGGGAGTGAAGGAGATAAGCTCGTGCTGCTACAAAACGTGAGGAATTTTATCAGCACTCACTGGAAACTTTCTGATAGTGTTTAAAAAATGGTTTTAGAGAGTGAATCACTGTACAGAAATACACCCATTTAACTGATAATTTCATCAGAAGGAAAATAAAAAACAAATTTGAGCCTTCAGGGAACAGAACATTTGTCATTACTGGGAAATGTTTTGATTTCTTTGCTTTTTTATTTTAACAGTATTTTAAAAATCCAAACTGGGCTTACTTCTATTACTTTATAAATATCACTTTCAAAATGTTTTTGTTCTATTTTGGAAAAGTCAGGATTTCCAAAACATGGAACAGCCCCACCAATCGAGAACCAGGCATGCCACCTACGCCTCTTTCAGCTTAAAAGTTAGAGCTCAAATGGATTTTAACCTGTAAGTCAGTAGAGTGAAACACATCCTGTTCATAGCAGTAGAGGAAATAGGGTTTTTAAAACAAACTCAGCGTTCTACAATAGACTGAATGAATTCACGTATTTGCAACATTTGTAATAGCAGCACAACATGCATTGTGCATTCCAAGGCATTGTTTTTCCCCAAATTGCACAGGTTTTAAGAAAAGTAAAATGAAGTCCACCCCTGCTTGTTACTGTTTTACTAGGCTGCCGATTCCTAGTATTTATCCAACCAGTTAAGATTGCTGAATTGATTTAATATTCTTACCCTATAATTTTACAGTCAGACCACATCCTGCTGTGAAATAGCTAGCGCTAATGTTAGTCCAAATGCTGCTGTGGGACTTAGGACAGCACAGGGCCCTTCAATAGCTATATTTTATGGTTGTAAGGAGAGAGAAAAAATATAATTTATCTGGTTGCTGTGGTTAATTCACAGTTTCACAGCAGAGGTATACTGTTCCCTCCGGGTACATCTACTTGTATTATAGGATATTTCATTCACAGTTTGTCCAAGACATTCCTCTAGCACTGAACCTACCAATTTATGAGAGGGAATCTACTCCAGAGATACCTGTATACACTTTAACATGTACTCTTACATACTAAGAATATTACAGAAAAGATGTAAACTACCAACAGATCAATAGAAAACATAAACTAGCAATAGATCAAACAACAATGGGTTAATAAATTCTTTCTTTGAGCTGAGAAGGGGAACTTATTGAGAAATACTAATTTCACAAAAAAAATTAATGAAATTTGTTTTTCTTTTAAAATACTGATCATAGATTTAAAAGCCAGAGTTCAAAAATTTTAAAGGTGTACAGAAGTCTCCTGTAGAACAGCTTACAAAAGACCTAGCAGGCGAATAGGAGAAGCCAGTGGTACCTGGCATCCTCTACCGCTGTGCTTATCAGAAAGCACACACTCCTCATGGCGTACTACTCCTCAGCACCTACAAACCAGTTCTTAATGGAGCTTAACTAGAAGATTTGAATATTTTAAAAATATTTCTTCAAATTTATTACCCTTAATCCAGTTACCACACAGATAAAATCTTGCTCACCATTACAGGGGAAACCATTTCCAGAAAAAAAAGGTCTGCAATGAATCCATTTAATTAGCTCCACAGAAACAAAACAGAAAGATCAATTGCAGCCGCGCCGCAGATCCCTCCTTGCCCGACCTCCGCCGCCCTTGCCTGCTCCCCTTTGCTCTCTCTGCAGAAGAAAGAATTTAAGGAAATGTTGGGGAAATGTTGCTACACCTCTAAACAAAGCGGTGAGGAGCGTGCCAACAACATTTTTCCAACTTGCTGCCACAATTTTTGCATAAACTCCATCCCCTTTAATGTATGGGCTGGCCCGTGTGGGCCTGTGGGCAAGGCACAGCCTAAATGTCTCAGCTTTTACGGGACACATTGTATAGTGAATTAAAAATAAAAAAAGTATACTTTTATGTTTGCGAGTTTTCAAGGTCACCGACACGATACTAGAATTCTATTGTTCCACAACCGAAGCACGCAGTCTCCTGTTGTTTGACTTAGGATTGCATACTTGACATTATCTTTTAAAATAAAGGTGATGCAGATCTGGGCTCCCACCGAGTTCAATGGCCACATCCATAAAAGTGCCTGCAGAAAAGATGTTCACACAAGTGACCCACATGGTATGAACATCCCAGGAGCTGAGGAACATGCACGTTCCAGAGTGAGAGTTCTCACTTAAAGGTACTGTTAAAAATAATGACAATCCAGCAGGCACCAGGATTGCGGGTGCTGGGGCGGGTGGTTTCACAGCTGTGGCATCTCGGTTCTTCGAGCAATTGCCATTCCGCATCTCCTTTCAAGAAAATACTTTCACATAGCAGCCTCTCTCCAGGATGTGTAGATTCAGTCACCCTGGGTGCTTGCTCACTGGGCCGTTGCCTTTGGCACCAGGGGTGGCCTCATGTGGGCACTCACTGCAGATAACGGGGCAGTACTGACATGTGCAGGACGGATGGTGCCTTAGATAACACACAACAGGGGCAACAAACCGCAGCTATACCAACTCCTTCTCCTCTGTTTTGTTTTTAAACTCCAAATCACTGTCGTACTCTTAGCTCTTCCCTACTTCTAGGCTCCCTGCTGCAGGAGAACAGATGGAATGAAACTCCAAACAGATTTTTTTTCCACCAACCTGTGGGTCTCCTGACACAGTCGTCCTCTGCAAGCCGCCTTTGCAGTTTCTTTCCTGCCCATTTGTATCTTCCTTTCACTCTCTCTCCAAAGCTAGAGCCCTCCCTCTCTCCTCTCCCCAATTCTTAGATGTGCTCTTTTATCGGCTTCACACTATCCACTTTAAACATGATGAATTTAAACTGGGTCTTCCAAACGCTTTTTCAGGCTTCTAGCCTGCAATTTACAGGACAATTTATCAGACTACGCTATTCCTCCTCTTTTCTCATGCCTGCATGTGTGCTTTAAAGCTCGCACCACAGAGCTGTGGAGAACGGGCCTGGAAGCTCCCGTGCAGGACCAATGACTCCTGCGGTGCTCCTGACGAATGGCTGCTTAACCTTGTTTTGGAACCTAGACATGATGGGAATTCTGTAGACCACTGCTTTATTGTCTTTCCAATCACGAAGCTTTTTCTAATGTTAAACCTAAATTTCTCTCTCGCTGCAATTTAAGCCAAAGAGTCGTCATCCCCAGCACAACGGGTGCAGGAGACCACGTATCCCTTTCATGTACTTAGAGCACTTGCTTCCCCTCTCCGCTAACAACCCTGCCTGCCCATCTGGTCTAACCAGCTTCCTCATAGAAAAGTTGTATTGCACAAGAACAACCATAGTCCTCTCTCATTTACAGCTGGAGATACACCAGCCTGCTATAAATCTGAATTTGCTTTTCATTTACAGGACAGCTGAGAGGAGAACATTGCTTCATGAAATTCAGATGAAGGCTGGACATGTGTGACATAGGAATAAGCTGGCTTCAAATACGTGGCAAGAAGTAACTTGTTATTCCAACTGCATGTGCTCGAGAACCCATATAAGATGGTACAGGTTCTTCGGTCACGCGGACTCAAATTTACAAGGGCAAGGTGTCATTTAGTTGATACTGGTTATTCAGGAGTCACTCTGTTAATATCAACGGGACCGCCCAGGTTTAAACCTGAAGCAAAGCCTAGACTGTGCTATTTCCTTGAAGTGGGTCATTCCAGGGTCCAAGTGTGCTTATTGATTTTTGATGTAGCCCCTGGTGCTGTGTAATTAGGACTAAAAGTACTATTTTCTGAGTTTTGTAGATATTCTGATCATTTTGGAAATCACCACTGATCTGCATTTAAGCTTGGCAAATCCCTCTCCAACTTCTTTCCTTTCTCAAGACAAAAATTGTTGGTTTGTAAAGCGGCAGCTCGCTACTGGCCTCAGCAGTGAGGCAATGGAAATCTTGGAGAATTCTGGTTTGCAAGAAAAAGTAAAACTAGCATTAATTAAAGAAGAGTAAAAGTAACAGGCATATAATGAGAGAACATGCCCCTTTCCACAGTCTAGCTCTTAACAGATCATCCAGCATGCTTAAAAAGCAACTTTCCATCTGCAAATCTGTCTCTCTGTCTTTTTTGTCTAATGAGCATGAGTTAGTCTGTTCAAAAGCCCAAATGGGCATCTCAGGGCCAATTCAGCAGCAGGGGGTCCGTTACTATAACAACTGACAACTCCTGTGATTTCTGAGAGGCCCTAAAGTAGCCATTTGGGAAATGGTTATTGAGCAAGAAGTTTCGAAGGAATGGCTGTGCGGGGTGCAGCGTCCTGGCCTCCCTGAACACAGCCACGCTCGCCTCCCTCGGCCCTTCGTGCACAGAGAAAACCCCTGTGCCCCACCACCCTTGCAAGCAGCCGGGCTGGATCCTTTTCAGCTCTCTGCAAGAGGAGAGGATGAAAGCCTGCAAGCCGACAACGGGAGGAACAGCAGCAGCGCGCTACGATTCGGCGTTAACGGATCTCCTTGTGGGCTTTTCCCCCCTCACCCCAGGCTCTGCGTTGGCGGATGAAAGAGCAGAGATGCTGTCAGAGAAGTTTTCATATTGATTTTCCTCGTAATGGAAGAATGACAAGCGCTCAAAGAGCGATACCAACAGCTAGAACAAGCAACTGGCAGCTGCCCTAAGCTTCAGGCTTGAAAGCAAGCTGCCTGCCATCGGCACAAAGGATGAGCTCGGTTCCCTGTGCGGGATAAGAGGGAGCTGATCACAGGCCCGCTCCCCTTTAATGAAAACGAGCGGTGCTTTGAGATACAGCACACAAAAAGGCCCAATATTTCAGTACCTTTACCTCCAGCACCGGCAAAATCAAATACAACCTGGATCTTCTGCAATAAAAGCTGAAGTGCTTTTCCCGCATTGCCTGGGTTGAGGCAGGGAGATCAGAGGGCTCCCAATCAGGCTGGGCTGCATCCCACTTCCCAGGCAGTGATCTGCCCCATCCCCATCCCTCTGAGGCTGTTTGTCATCATACGAGACTGGACGTGGCCATTCCCAGAGGAAAACGAAGGCATGCCCTGTTTGGTGTCAGCAGGGCATATCTGGTCACCAAAAAGGAGGTGGAAGCTGCAAGGGGGGTCAGGCATGACACTCACCTCCATGTTTCCCCTCGTCTCCCTGTGGCGTTGCCCGCCTCTCAGCTCAGGAAGTCTCTTGCCCTTGTTGGCTAATTCTCCTCGCTGCCTGTGATGGCACAGGCTGTGCTCTGGGGCACCACCATCCCCAAGCTGAGCACAAGTGCCTGGATATGGTCCTCAGGCATCACTGGGGGCAGCGTCAGCGTGAGCATCCCCATCCCTCCTGCTCATTCCTGCCTTGCGCTGGTCCGTTGGCTATGCTGGTACAACTCTGGTTACTGTATGAACCAGACTGGGAGCTAATCTGGTTTAAATCAGGGCATGACAGCCCCTCTCTTATTTTTCTTTCTTTTAAACATGGATTATTTCTCAATCCAGCCCCTCACGTGGTTATACAAACATTTGCATTGGTATCACAGAGGGCAGAACAAAGGGCAGGAACTGAGGAGGCTGCTTGAACCGCTGCTGCTGAAATAAATACTCATGCAACTGCACCCGAGGCTTTCCAAAAATCAACACACAGGCTCTCAGAAAGTGTTACCACCTAACATCCTTTGTGAGTGAGAAAATGAGCAGAATCACGAATATTTTAGAGTAAGCTGAAAGCAGCTTTTATCATTGTAAGCAAGCAATTTTACAATGGTCTGTAAATTTGCAGTGTTCCTTTTTCAATCAGTACAGTAGATGAACAACACATTGTATACTCATAAAATAAAACCTAGAGATAGGTTCAAATAACAATTTCAGCACTTTTTACAACCTGCTTCAGGCAGAAGTTCTTTTTTTTTCCCCAATGAAGTTTTAACACTGTCTCAGCTATGGAGCTGTGCAAGTTCCCCAGAATTTAACACCAAAAGGCAGTTTTCCAAGGCATGGTTATTAGACATGGCAACTAAAACAGTTCTTGGTCTTACATTGCAGCTTTCATTTCTGTATTACAAACTGATTAACAAACACAGCTCACCAACCTTCTTCGGTGCTATTTTACCAGTGACAGAACTCGGATGCTGAAATACTGAACACCTGAGCTTGCTCCCAGTGAGGTCTTTGCCACGGAGTTCAACAAGAAGACTGTCAAACCGTAAGTGACTTGGCCCCAGGTCACACAGAAAATCAATGAGCAAGTGAGAAAAAGAACCCACATCTCCTGGTGCTCAATGCCATTTCTTCTGCACAGAAAGGCACTGCCAGAGGAGCATGAGGCTCTGCCACAAGACCTGTCCCAAGAACTCTGTTCAGTTCAACAGGATGCTTAACAAAAAACTAAGAAAACTCTTATCGTCTACTAAATTCTATAGGGTTTTGCCTAAGGAAAATTAAAAGCATCTTTTTCCCAAGCTGTCTCATATACACATACGACTATAAACAAGCAATGCAAGCTTGCTTGCTCTTTGAAAGGCAGCAGCTGTGTTGTTCCAAAAATCCCTCCTGAATGTAAACATATTAGCACTGTATAAACAGCTTGATTTAATAAGAAATGCAATACAATATTCCTGCTTTGTCTTTGGGATCACGATGTTGATGTCGGCAATAATTCAGAGGTGAATTATGGTATCTGCTGAAAAGAAAGAAAAAGAAAACTCTCCAGCTATAGTTGTGAATTAATTCCTTCCTCTTAGCTGAAAATGAGAAATGGCTATAATTTAGTTCCCATTTAAAAGTTGCTGTTGGCTAAACTCTAAAATCTTAATTGCTTCTTAATATTCTCTGCTTATTTTTCCCCTTGAAACCAGTCTATAGCATTGTAGTGTTTAGATTAAAAATCAGAATGGAAAACAAACAGTGGAAGGTCACCAGTCGCTCCTAAAATATGGTTTTTTTTTTTTCTAAAATGACAGAAGTTAATGTGTATCGAAGTATTTTAGTTGATTTCCCAACTCTAGTCACCCTCCTGCACCTCTGTGAAAAAGAAAGTGGCACTGACCCTGGGTTTCCCTTAAAGTGTCAATGCTCAGGACTTGTTCAATTTGCAACAGAATATAGTGGAAGTGATGGAACAGACATGTTTTGAGACATATTATGGCTCAGCATGCTGTAGGAACTTGACTTGTTGCAAAAAAACCCCTGAAGTCACACTCAATCCCTAAATAGTTTGGAGGTCACTACCAAACCCACTCTGCAATTCTCAGAGCTCGTAGAAAAGGCTGTGAGAATAACAGTGGCAAAGACTGCAGACAATCCAAGTCAAATTTTAAACTGACCTTGAAGAGCTGCAGAAGGATCTCATGATACCGAGTCTGGGTATAAAATCACAGATGCAAAACAAATGCCCAGGAATGCAAAAATAATGTGCTTGGGAAGCTGCACCTTACAATGCACACGTTTTAACAGGCTCTAGATGAGCTAGCAGTGCTCCAGCGAAAGGTCGTAAAATCCCAGTGAGTCGTTCTCAGAAATACTCTGTAGTTGTCCCTACAGCACACAGTTTCAGGAACAAGTATAAAAGGAATGAAAGCAGAAAAAGAAATATCATTGTACCACTGCAGAAGCGAGTAAAATGAGGATCTGGTCTCCTCACCTTTTCTGCTGCTAAGACTCAAATTCTTGACTTGATACTAAAAGAAATCAATTTCAAGCACTAGAAGTCCTGGGAGCAATAGTCCCCTTCATCATGACAGCTCAAGGATCAGCTGGGCCAGCTTTTCCTCAAGAGGAATCAAAGATGCACAGAAGCAAACTTAAATTACAGCCATCATTGTCCCTCCTGCCCAGGAAGCCCAACTGTCAACCATCCTCAGCGAACTTCGTGGCTCCTGGTCATCCCATGATGGTGCTCTCCTCTTTGTTCCGCGATAAAAGGGAGTGCAATTTTGCAGCTTCATTATGCTGACCTAGTTTATTTTCCACTCAACCAACTTAAAATCACAGAGCCCTCTTTGCACAGCAGTGCCATTAAAAGTATTGAATTCAGGAAACTTTAGTAGAAAGGTAATTCAGAGCTGCTGCTTGCCTGCAAGTTCCCATCCCTTTTCATTACCGAGATGGCCATCATGCTAAAAAGACGGAAGTGACCCTTTCTCTTCAACATCAATCATATTCTTTCGCCATTTGTCCAGGATCCACATGGAAAAGGAACTGAGCACAGCAAATTACCTCTGCAAATAGGGGAGTCTTGTT
The DNA here is from genome assembly GCA_034008185.1 of Gorsachius magnificus. Classification (NCBI taxonomy): domain Eukaryota; kingdom Metazoa; phylum Chordata; class Aves; order Pelecaniformes; family Ardeidae; genus Gorsachius; species Gorsachius magnificus. Next base: position 9,093,547 of record CM067090.1, read on the forward strand.
CAGAAATGGCACAGATAATTTCCAAATATATTCAATTACAAGAAGTCTCTAATGAACACAGCATGGAAGCTCAACAGATAAAGAAAGGAAAAGCTTCATCAAACAGTGACTGTTTCCTATCACTCTCCTTTTCAAATAAAGGGAACAGAAAATAAAGCTTCCTTACAACAAGACATCATCACAAAACTTATTTCATTGCTGTGTCATGGAATGGGTTACAAAGGATCCAAAAAGAGAGAAACGCTTTGCCAAACCTTCACACACAACCTCCCCAACTCCTTATTTTGGTCCCTGGATAACAGGACATCAACGCGATGCAGACAAGCAGAAGGCTTCGCTCTGCTTCATTGTTCTACTTATGTCAGCCCTGGTCTCAAATCATCTAATCCTACAAATGCTCAAAAACGCAAAAGTGCAAATATCATTTGTTTTACCCTCAGAGTGTATTGCCAAAGGGTAATTATGTCTCTTCTGCATTTTCTAGTTGTCTGGGTTTTGTTTTATAATGTCTTTTCTCACACCAAAACAAAAGAACTGCTGTGTAAGAAAAGACCCCTCAGTCCAGCACGCCTGTCCCCTTGAGGGTTATCCTTTCATAACAAGTGTTTCTCTGCTGTGCACTTCAATACCATGTTTCCCATACTGAAAAATCTGTCTCAAACTCATTTTCATGCCATTTGCTTTGATGGTGTTGTTTAGCAAATTATTCCATATGTTGCCCATTACATTTTAAGCTAAGTATTTCTTCCTGAAAATCCAGATCACTGTTCCTTTCAAACTTGTAAATTAGACTCTGCGGTGTTTCAGGAGCTGTTTTTTTCCTTACTTTAAAACACTCACAGAGATAAATATTTTATTTTCCTAAGGAAAGCTAATCACACTGAAAAGGGCACACAAAATGCTGTGTTGCCACTTCAATGACGTGGTCTGCACAACCTTAAATGTTACTGTGGATGATCTGTGTTCTAGTTGCTTGTTAATTTATCCCAAAATGCATGTTGACTTTTTTTTTCATACACTCTCTGTATTCGTTAAAAAATCCTCAGAACTATGTAGGTAGACATGGTAGATCATTTTGAAGCTAGTACACGTGTGCTCTCAAGTTTGTTTATTGTTTCTCAATTTGTTGCTTCATATTTATCAAAAAACTTTGACTGCTACATGACATATGTTCCACATCTATATTCATTTTTAATCTCCATCTTTTTTCTAGTATCAATTATACACAAAAAAATTGATCCACTCTCATCAGGGGTATTAATGTCAATGCTCATCATTTTCCCAAAGCTATTGATGAATGTTAACTACTCATGCATATTATGGAGAGCAGATAAGAAACAATTGCTGTCCATATTCAAAATAACAAACATTACTGGAAAAGTAATTTGGTTTCAGTTAAACTCTTTGTTCATGTATCTTCCTTGATTTATGTGCTTGTTTGCTATTACGAAGCAAATAAAAATTTTATGAGGTGGATAGTTAGGAAATTTGAAGATAAAAAGTATTTAACTTTGATTAACATATTTTAATTTTGGACTCGAGTAATATTAAGATGTATAATAGAAGCCAATATTTATCAAAAATTAGTCCCTAATTATTGGTCACTAAGCCAGTACTTTCCAACTTTAGTATCTTCTCAGGGAAAGTTTGCAATTATTTCTCTCAGTCCATTACTGAAATTGCAGGAAATGAAGTGTTTTCCAAACAACGAGAGGTACCAACATTCTTCTTGGTAGCAGCTGTTAGCATTTTATTTCAAAACCTTTCCTCCTTAGAAGAGCATTTTGTATCAACACAAGGCAGATATTACTAACCCCTTGCTACAGTGCTTCAGGATATACCGCATCCTTCAAGGGCTTTCCTGGTGTCAATGTGACCAAGTTTAGTCCTATTGAAGGACAGCACACTACAACGGGATCTTCAGAACCTTTCCAATTTCAGCTTTAGTGCAACATCACTGCAATTTTATTCATCGTTTTACTACAGTGATGTTAATTACTAGTAAATGTTAATAGAAATTATTTTCACAAGACTATTATCACCTATTTATTAATATTCTTTCAAATGTTCCCAGCCTCAACAATTTGGCCAATTAATTGTCAGCGAAATGGGTGTACTGAAAAACAGCTTGGTAGTTTTTTAATAGATTATGCAAATGTAATGATCATTGGACTGCTATTTCTCATAAAAGCTACTTTTCTGTGTCCCATCTAATCAGACTTTGAAATAATTCCTAAGTATATTCTATGAAGCTAATCCCTGGTTAATTTTCACTACCAGACAAATGAGGTGTCTTTGGTTTCTGGTTCCAGCACAAGAAGGTAGGTGCTGCAGGTTTTAATTTACTTTAAATCAAATGGAGATGGATTTGTTGATGCTAATTCTAGTCTCCACCACTGACCAATGCCCACTGACATAAAGGACAGTATCTCTTTGTAAGAGGCAATCTTTACTTTCAAGACCTTTAAAGGCGGCACTTCCAAACATTTCACCAATGCTAAAGAACTCCTACTCGGAGCATTGCCATGTAACGTGAAACAAGCTTATCCTCCTTTCTTGAAGTACAGTCAAAGAAAGAAAAGAACTGCTTAAGATCACACAGGAGGTCTGTGGCAAAGCCACCCATGGAACCAAGTCCAGTCTCACTGGGCTTTTCTGCCATGACCACCATTCCTGAAGGCCAAGACAAAGATACCTTTTTATAGCTGTATTAGAGGGAATAATTGTGAAAATATTTGTTGGCATTACAGCTGGCTCTACCATCCCTAGAGCTCTACCAAGTTCATTTTCATGACACAAAAATCAATATTTAAGACAGCTGAATAGCTAACCAACATTCTAGCATTCAAAGAGTCATCTAATACATCTATCACTGTAACATCTAATAAAATAAGAAACACAGGACCACAATAAAAAACACCACCTGAAACACGTTTTAAATCATAATCGGTTTCCCACCAAAAGGAAACAGGCTCACCTCCAGTAGACAAGCACAGCAATGAGAAGGACGAGGCACACAAAGGTCAGTGCTGAGACCACAATAAGCGGGATGATCCATTCCATTTTACCAGGAGAAGGTCTCGTGGCCATGCTGGAGCTGTTCTTGTCAGCTGTGTGTTAAACATGTAAGAAAAACAATCACTAAATGCAAAGAGAATTACTGTGTGGAACCAACACGTAAGCAAAACAAATAGCTTGTCCGTTTTACATGGTATGAGTAAACAGAGCAAAGATCTAACTGCAGTGTGGGACTCCATTTGTCTTTAGTCTGAGACATGAGAGCACAAAAGTATGGTGTTTATTGCCACATATGGCTTGGATTTTACTAATGCCTGCAATTACAGTCTCATAGACATTTTAGGACGCTATCATGCAAGCATGTATTATCAGACGTGGAGTACCCCACTGAGTCGTTTCACCACGGTAACAAAGTAAACGCTTTGCTCGGTCATCAGCGTTTGCAGATAAATGCACTCCGTTTCTTGACAGTAGAGGACAGCCCCGTTTGCAAAGCTCAGTGTTAATACTTTGCTTCAGAAATAAATTTCTTGGTAACCATCTTAAAATAAAAAATCCTCAACATGTTGTGTGCCATGTCACATCATTTGTGGAATTGTCACAATCTGGTGAGTTACTGCATACGAAAGCACGTTTTAGCATATGGATTGTCAAGATGGATGGATGAATGAATGGAGAGGATGTGTTGTAACTGACAGAAGAAATCATTATGCCACAGCTTTTGAACAAAATTAAAGTTGGTCAATATCCTGAGATCTGGCTGAGTAACTCCATTTCACTTTTTGCATGACTTCTCGTTAAAATAACTATGATATGTAAGATGAATAGCTAGAGGTTCTGCAAGTACTGGAGCCAATGAGCACAGACACTGTATCAATGTATTTCAAAAGGCATCTAATTTGGGCAAATTCACGTAGACTTGACGAATAAATTGTTTTAGACAAAATGATAAAAGAAAAATACAGAAGCGGATTCTGGATCTTACTGATGTTTCCTAACAAACAGGCAGTAGCTGATCAATACCTGTGAACTGGACGCAATAGGAAAGGATTAGTAAACAGCTTCAGATTTGAATGAGGATTCAAGTGTACGCACTTGACTTCTACTTTTTAGCCTACGTGAGTCTTTCCTTACCAATGTGCTTCCTTGCCCTCATTCAGGATTGTATTATCATATCTTCTGAAACCGCTGCAAATCCTACCAGAAGAACATAATTGCCTTTTCACCGTAGGCAGGCAAAACACAGATAATTGGAAGTCACCAGATGTCACATAATATGAAGTCATACTCTATTTTAATAGCATTTAGATTATACTCCTCCATAGGCAGGAGTAAAATTCAACTAACATGGAAGTAAAGGTTAATTGTAAATGCTTTTGCCTGACTGCTGAAAACAGAGCAAGACTGCAGGCTGCTGCAAGCCCAGCAAGAAATCTTTCTAGTTTTAAGAACCAGGCTGATGGAGGTAATGCCCTTTAGCAAGCAGCCTAAATGAGGTGCTAATCAGAGGGATGTTTGGGGGAAGTGAACGTGCACTGAGTATAGAACTGATCAAAAGAGATGAGTAGCCAGTTGTCTCCAACTTCAGTAAGGAAGGATACCGAGGTTGCAGAACACGCACATGACATTGTACCTTGAGCACGCGGTGAGTTTTTGTCTTTGCGGCGTACTAATAATACACAAAATGCCGGTTTTAAGGCAGGTCTTTGAATTCCTTGACAAGCAAAGAATAAGGAAAAGAACAACCCCAAAACTAGAGCAAAGACTTGTTCTCTGTATTTGCCAAACTTGCAAAAATCGTAAGCCCTGAGGCATCAGCTTTTATCAGTGCATTTCAAATCATTTAACAGCATGAAAAAATTAAGCCTGTGAGGTAAGTGTTACTAATCAGAATGGTAAAAGGGACAAAGCAAAAAACCATGTAATGTAATAAAACTCAGTAGGAGAGCCAAAGAGTCCCACCACCTTACATCCATTAGGGTGTTGCTTCATTTCTCTCCAAGGACAGTATTCTGTTTAGTTTCACCTCCACATAGTTCAACGCAAAAACCTATGTTTCTGTTTGCATGGGAAGAAAATTAAATTCCATTGTAAGCACAGCATGGGCTGGAGTCCCAATGCAAACTATTAAATTCTGCAGTGCTTACGATGCTCCTCTTAGTCAGTCTACTGCGGAGAACACACTTGTTTGACCCTGCCAACTCCCTGTACCGCTGATGGGAGGATAAGAAAGCCTTGAGTATGCTGAGTGCCAAAGTAGCAAATGCCATTCCCACATGCTGATGGCTGGCCCCAAAATTCCAGTTGGGAATTCCCAAGCAGTGATATGCTTCGGAAAAAAAGAGACCGTTCCTGTGCTGCCTTTGAGGAAAAAGTCTTAGGTGTTTTCCACTGCTTAAGTAAAGTGTTGAGAGAGCTTAAACAAACCAAAGCCAATAAAAATTGTACTGGAATGAGAGCTGGGGCCAGAAGTACAGCAGTACAGCTGGAGGCCTGGCGCCTGTCTCTTGAGTGTCATGGCAGAAAAGCCTAAGAAAAGGCAGCACGCTGGGTAACTTGGAAAAAGAGTTGAAGAAAATGCACACAAAAAAGGACAGATTTGGGCCTTTACAGCTTCCTGTTCTCCTACATAACAAAATATTATAAAATAAAAAATAGTCAGTATTTCACTCTTCCAAAGCAAGAATGTTGAGCCTTGGTAGTGTCAACAGCATATCCTTGTAACAGTGCCCACCATACGCCGTACTTCAGGGGAAAATTAAAAAAAGCTTAAAAAATGGACCAGGAAACTCCATTTTTGCTAAGAAATGTAAACAGTTTCTAGTGGCATATGCCTTCGTTGAATTAATTCAGTTTGCCTTTTACTGGCTTGGAATTCATCCCAGTAGGAAGGAATAAAAATTATTACAGCGTATCTGTTTCAGGAGGTCCCACACGATACAAGCCCCAGCACTGCTAAATCCACTCCTGCCTCTGGAAAGAAACATAATTCCTGTGCACCACCCATTCAGCAGCTCCATCCAGGCCCTAGATGGATGAGGCCCTGGCACAGAGAGTATCAGAGGGCGTTAGGCAGTGAGGGAGGCTTTAGCAGCGCAACCCTTGCACAAAGGTCAAGGCAAAGAGGCATTCTACAAGTTGTGAACTGTACTGTTTTTCTGTGTATTCTTGGTAATTGGTTCCTGAGAACAGAATTTTATTTCCCTCAAGAATCACTGCTTGCTATAATAAGCAATGATCTCTGTATTATGCAACCCATCTACCTTTATCATCCATTGCACAAACCACCAGGACAAAGTTCTGTTTGTTGTACCATTACAGATACCGTTAACTACAACGGCACGCGTGTTCCACAGGCCAAAAGAAAACCCACGCTGCCAAACCACCTCAGATCACCCGGTTGCTTAAAAGGAAGTCAGCTGCTCATCTTTCCTTTGAGTAAATGAAATTATGGACTTAGACAAAGGTATCAATTAATTCTGGAAAACAGTTTTGGCCACATTATTAAACAATGAAAAGGCAAACCCATGTTTTTAAAAGAAGTATTACCTTTGAAACAAGCTCATGCCATTGTGCAGCTATTTTCTCCCTGTTTCCTCAATGGCTTTCCTGCAGTAGTCATACTTCCAGGCTGTGCACAACTAAGCATGGCTTTTCACTGTTTTGGAAACAGATGCCAATCATATTTAATCCTGATGTCAGCTATCTGAAATTCATACTGTTTGCAAACATCAAATAATTCAATCCTTTTATTTTCAAGCCATTCTGCTGTTTGCTCCTGTAAGTTGCCATGCAAAATGGCTCAAGTACCACATGAAAATACAGCTTAATAATGCTTGCCACGTATGGAGAAAGAAAGAATTACACAGATGTTTAATTATCTTAATGAGGTTATCCCCTAAAGGCTTTTGTAACCTCAGACCTGGCAAAGACTGTTCTAAAAACCAAAATTCAGTCTCTGCTAAAAGCATACAGCGGGCTTGAAATTTAACCTTGCACATCATGATCTCTCTACAAAGCCCTCTCGTGGGAGGAACTCGGCAGAAGCGGGTGAACGCCGAGGGGTGGGAGGACATGGCTGAAGTTCGGATCAAGGGCCAAACCCACGACTCTGTTCTCAGCCCCAGCTCACGACTCAGGCAAAAGCCCCAGCCGGACATCTACTGCTCTGCGCCCAACCGCCCATTCGTCACCTCCTGTCAAACACAAAGGATCTGTTTGACTAGCGAAACAAACCAAAATTTTGTGTGATAATATCTGCTCTAGCCTGATGAAACAGAATCATGCTGTTGGGTTTTTTTTTTTATTCCTCTGGGGTTTTTTTTTTGGTGGTTTTTTTTTTTTGGTAGAGCATCATTCTAATTGCTGTTTTTCTAATTTTCAGGTTTCAGAGTCGCGGACAATGCTGAGCAGCTGCGTGTGTAACAGTTGCAGATCAAAGGTACAATTAGTCTAATGTGGGCACCAAAACAGAGAAAAAGGATGATCAGGAAAATGAAAGAGGAGAATGCAAGCAAGCGTTCAGTGACAGAAGAAAATCATTAGCGCCGGCCGATACCACCAGACAAGAAGAGGCCAATGCCATTTGGAAAATAATGACATGGCCTCAGGAGAGGTGTGTGTGTGTATGTGTGTGTGAAATAAGCACTAAAAGAAAATGAGCCTTGCTGTACTAATTGGCCTTGCACTTTCCCTGTAATTTCTCATGTGTTCCCCGTTCTCCTCTAATCATCCACACTCATGAGTACTTCCCCATTCAGTTATCTCCTTACAACTGTTAATTTGATGCTATATAATTAATTTTACAAGTGTACATTGTTATGAAACAATTTTCTACTCTTTAAAATGATTAAACTTTCTACTCATAAAAACACTTTTGAAACCTTGGCAGCTTTTTAAAAACTGCTTTCCTGGAGAAAAAATGCATCCAAAAAAGTTTCTGCCCTCTAAGGGACACAGTAAGCTGCATGGGTTCTTTCTGCTCACTTTGGAAGTGGCCTTCACCCTCTTTTAACTGTCCTGATGCTCAGGAGTGCTTTCACACACTTCTGGCAATGTCCTCTTGGCTTCACTGGTTGTTTTCTTGATTTCAGGTTTACCTTGTTATGGAAAACCTTTAAGGGCCTTTCTCAAAGGAAGAGGTCTTGCTTATGTCTGGAGTTTCACTGAACTCAACTCCTTGCATGAGCTAAGTCAAGTCTGCCTGTATGAATTGCAAATTTCCATATTACTGTGGAAAACAATTAAGCTGAAACAACTAGTCTTAGGCTTTGTGCTAGTGTATGATTGATGGTCTGATTCACCAGCTGTGGTTTTGCTGGCATGTTCCTTTGGAAACCTAGATCCAGCCTGGAGGAAGGCTCCTTCTCCTGCATTCCCAAGTCTTCTCACAGGGGCAGCACTCCCAGCAGGCCAGCCAGGCCTGACTCAGACACATCTAGTAAGATATTTGGGCAAATTCCAGGTTAGGTAGACCTCAGCTATCCACTGCAGAGGCCTGGTAACACAAGATGCAAAGAGAAGGAGGACTTGCCCGAAGAGACTTTGAAGGACTTTGAAGGACAAGGTCCTCACACCTGGTACAGAGAGATTCAGACTGAAAGCCACTGTCCCAAAGCCAATAAGAAACATCAGCCCTTCCCACTGTCTGGACAGGGAGTCACCAGGTTTGTGACCAACCTAACTTCTTCCACTTGGAGGTCAAGGACAGGGAATGAACCTCTGCCCCAAGGAAAATGGCACAAATGGGCCTTTCTTCATCTCTGAATGGCCGTTCCCAGCCCTTTTGCTGCTGTGTGTCCTCTGCAGTGCACCGAGGGTATGTCCCGAGAGGTTTAGCTGAGATTTAAGTAAGGTTAACTTGGGTGGAACAGGCAACTCTTTCACTTATCTTTTCTCCCAGCTAACATGTGCTGGTTATTTCAGATGCCATTTCCTACACATGGAAGCCATTTTTGTAAGACATAGTGATCTTAGTAAGTTATCTCCCTCCACGTATAAGGAAAACCTAATTTGCAGAGTCCTTCCAAGACCAATCATCTTTGCGTGCAGTCTTCAGGCCTCACTTCAAGCCTCCAGGCCTGCAAGCGAGCAGACCTCTTAAAAGAGGCTGTCTAGCAGGAGGCAAAGCTGTATTGAACCACTTTCAGTGATAGTTCTAGTTGCTAAAAAGAGACAGAAATCACTACAGACTATGGCGATATCATTCACAATAACCAGTAAGTACTTCTTAGCAATATTAACAATATTTTCCCATCTCATTGATTTTCATCTTTTTCATCTTAACTTCACCATGGGATAAAAACCAATCTAATAACAATCCGTTCATGATGAGCTCAGAAACAAGACCAACTACCCATCTTTCCTCCAATTTATTAGGCTAAGAATAAGCCATGAGGCCCTTTCTAGGTCTTATATAAGCGACATTGTACTTGGGCCATCCAAGAAGCTGGCACACGAGAAACAGGGAAGCAGAATGCAGGAAGAACTGAAGACAGCCATTTCAGAGGCAGGTTTACCCAGGCAGATTGAATTCATAGAATCATAGAATGTTTTGGGTTGGAAGGGACCCCTGGAGGTCATCTAGTCCAATCCCCCTGCAGTGAGCAGGGACACCTTTAACCAGATCAGGTTGCTCACAGCCCCGTCCAACGTGGTCTTGAATGTTTCCAGGGATGGGGACTCCACCACCTCTCTGGGCAACTCGTTCCAGTGTTTCAGTTGCTGGGGTTTGAACCTAAACTGTGCTGAATGCTTACTCCTTACATTGCAAAGCCCAGCTAGGACAAGTTCCCTCCTTCCTAATAAAAAGGTGATCAGGGCAAGCGGCAAAAGCTGCCTGACAGGCATCTCATACCATATGCAGTGGGAGCACTGGACTTTGAAGAAGATTTCCAGTTGAGGAGTAAGAAAAACAGCAGCGTATTTTTAAAAAATCAGCACAACCTGGTGCAGGTTTCTTGGCTTCCGCATTGTTAATCTGTTCTCTTATAGAACAGTTATGATTCACAGCATTAGAGTCAGGTCAGCATTTCTGTAACAAATGTTATTAAAGACTGGATTTAGCTTTGTTTTTTAAATTGGTTCTGAGTTATAACTGAGTGCACAATGTCTGCACTTTTTGTGTTTATAAATGTAGGGAAAAATAAGTATGTAAGTTTTTTTCACAGTACTCTAACTCCAGAGCAGCTTTGGTGGAAAAACAAAATTACAAAACAGTCTATCAAAATAAACAATAACAGTAAAAAAAACCTAAAAAAAAAAAAATGTGCACTATCTTATAAATGCTGTGGTAATACACATAATCACTGAGATAAACTCACTGAAGTATCTAAATCTCAGTCCTTACTCTGCAAATAAATCCATAAGCATGTACTCCATTTGCTCCTTGCAGTTACAAGATCTGTTTTCCTCACCAGTGTCTAGTGCTCCTCGAGCAGATGCTCTGGACTTTCTGCACAGTGAGTTGGGAGCACCCCGGAGATACCTGTTTGCATAGGCCCACGCAGCAAATCCTGACCACACAGGGCTTGGTGCACATGCAGATCACCTGGGCATGCTTCCAAAAGGTGGTATTTGCTGTGTACTTACTGGGGAGTTGGTACATACATCCAGAGTTGGCATGTACAGAAGCATCGGTAATTCTCACCAGGACAGATACAGAAAATACATGAACTCTGCCTGGTGTATCAGGTTTGCATGGCAAAGGTTTGGTAGCAGGGGGACTGCAGAGGGGGCTTCTGTGAGAAGCTGCCAGAAGCTTCCCCCATGTCTGACACAGCCAACACCAGCCGGCTCCAAGACGGACCCGTCGCTGGCCAAGGCTGAGCCCATCAGTGACGGTGGTAGTGCCTCTAGGATAATGTATTTATGAAGGGAAAAAATCATTGTGCAATTGCAGCTGGAGAGAGGAGTGAGAAGATTTGAGAGGAGCAGCCCTGCAGACACCCAGGCCTGTGCAGCAGGAAGGGCTCCAGGCGCCGGAGCAGAGATTCCCCTGGTGGGGCAGGCTGTCCCCCTGTAGCCCATGGAGGCCCACAGGGGAGGATCCCCACCTCCAGCCTGGGGGGACCCCACGCCAGAGCAGGGGGATGTGCCCGAAGGAGGCTGTGATCCCATGGGAAGCCTGCACTGGAGCAGGCTCCTGCCAAGACCTGTGGCCCTGTGGGGAGAGGAGCCCAGGCTGGAGCAGGTTTGCTGGCCGGGCTGGTGACCCTGTGGGGACCCACACTGGAGCAGTCTGCTCCTGCATCCCGTGGGAGGGATGGACCCATGCTGGAGCAGTTCGTGAAGAACGTCAGCCCGTGGGAGGGAGCCATGCTGCAGGGGGGGGACCCCAGGCTGGAGCAAGGGAGGAGTGGGGGGAAGGAGCGGCAGGGACAGCGTGTGATCAACTGACCCCAACCCCCATCTCCCATCCCCCTGCGCCGCTCGGGGGGAGGAGTGAGAGAAAATTGGGACTAAAGTTAAGTCTGGGAAGAAGGGCAGGGTGGAGGGAAGTGTTTGAAGATTTGGTTTTTATTGTCTCATTACCTCTGATTTGATGGGTAATAAATTAAACTAGTTTCCCCAAGTCGAGTCTGTTTTGCCTGTGTCGGTAAGTGGTGAGAGATCTCTCCCTGTCCCTATCTCAACCCCCGAGCCTTTCATTGTATTTTCTCTCCCCTGTCCAGTTGAGGAGGGGAGTGATGTAGCAGCTTTGGTGGGCACCTGGTGTCCAGCCAGGGTCAACCCACCACACCTGGCTAAGATGGTTTTTTTTTTTTCCACAGGAAAAAAAAGAAGGTAACCCTAGTGCAAAAGGTGCCTTGTCTTGGAACATCAGAGCATGTAGGTTTTGTGGTGAGAAATAAACCAACGATGATCCCATAATTTGGGAGAGTATCTCAAAGCCCAATCAAGGAGAATCCTGCAGATAAACTAAATTAGCTCACAGCATATATAGCAACCTTCCCGTGAAACACCAGCTCAGCACAGCAACTGCTCTTCCAAATTAATTTCACAGCTATAGTTCACTGCATGCACCTCTTTTTTTTTTTTTTTTTTTAAACAAAATCCTTAATGCAGCATGTCGGGGGTTAAATTTTTTCCAAATTCTCTCTTCTATTAAGCTACAAGGACCGTGAATCTGTTCCAATAAAATAAAAGGATGATCCTTCCCCATCTACTCCCCCAATAACAGTTTGTGGGTTGGGTTCTGTGACAACCTGTCTATCAGATGAAGGCAGGCACCACAAAAATGTTGTATCTACTGGAAATCAGTAAGGAATTTGGATTGTGTCATTTTCCAACAGTCTTATGCTGGTAAAAACAGTTTCCCCGGAGGTCACTCACCTGGGTTAATGGTGATGAATTTGTTATCTGAGGGGTATTCCTCTGGAAACCTGTCCTCCTTTGGAGGAGGTTTTCTTGTTGTCTCTGGTCGTCTTGGGATCTTCCCCAGGTAAAGTTCGTTGGTGAACGCTGGCGGCACTTGGGTGGAAGGGATCGGCTGGGGCTGAGTGTCTGCTTCGGCAAAGCTCTCCTCCACGGGACCTCCAGCCGTGGGGGCAACGTTTTGGTTCGGTTCTTCACCCGATATGGTTTTATTTCTTTCCTCCTCGGCAGTCCGGTTGGGGGAAGCCGTGGCCATGTTGGGCTCTGTGCTATTGCGCGCCTCCGTGGCCGCTGTCGCCCTGTTTTTCTCCTTCTTCTCGGCATCCTTTTCTTCCTCTTCCTCATGCTCCCGCTCCCCATCCTCGCTTTCACTCTTTTCGTCCTTCTCCCCCTCCTCGCCAGCTCCCTCGCCATCCTTGGTCAGCGCTGAGTCTCGCTCTGGCCCCGGGGAGGCGGCAGCGGCAGCCTCGGTGGCAGCCACCACCGGCCGTCCTGCCTGCTTGCTGGGGGCGGCCGCTGCGGGGAGCCGGGTGGGCCACACACTGCTAGGGAAGGAGGAGATGCCACCACCGCTGAAGCCCAGCCCTGCCAGCAAGGTGCTGGTCACCACTGAGGCCACAGTGGCCTGGCTGCCGCTGGAGGAAGGCCCCATCCCCGTGGCCATGGACACGAAGGAGAAGGGGAGCCCTGAGGAAGTCCAGGTGGAGGAGCCGGAGCTGATGGGAGCCATGTCGGCTGAGGAGGCAGGAGATGCTGTGGGCTTGAAGGAGGTCACCGGCAGCAGAGGGGAAGAAAACACAGCAGAGAGCATCAGCAGGGGCCCCAACATGCTACCTGGGGTCATTTTTCTCTTGCTTTTCCCTCCCATTCCACACACATGACGTTCTGGTTGCTATTCTCTTAAAATGAGAGATCTACACCAGCTGGATGCAGGGCCAAGCCAGGAATGGGACATGCCTCAGAGCTACAACGGCAAACCACGAAGGGAGGAAACCTCCCCGCATTCGCCACTTCCAAACAATCACTGGCATCAAAAACCTCTTTATCCTTATCTTTATTTTACAGTGGGACCTTTTCCACCCACGCCACCGGTGACTTGTGAGTAACATTTCCTCTCAGGGGTGAGTAGGATGTAAAGGAGTTTAATGAGTTTAGCTGTATTACTCACAGTGCTTTAATCCTCAAAATACAGAAGTTTAAAAATACAGAGTTACATAAGGGCTGTCCCAAAATAAGGGCTGTGCTGCCAATGTGAGCATCCGTGGCTGGTGGGTCTGCTCTGACAGGGAGCTCTGGCTCTTCCCACACACATTGTGAGGGCCTCGAACGCTACTATTTTTATTTCCTTAATTTACCCATCAGCATTATTCTTCCTAAGGACTGATGCTGCAGTGAGGCATCGCTCTTGTTAGAAAAGATCTGCAGCACGGCCAGCTGGGCACTCCTGAAGGACTTGGAGAGAATCAGGAGCCCTTCTGCAAGTCACCACGACCTCTACTAGGACCACCATGCTGTGGCACCCCCATACAGACTCAGCTTTCCCCATCCACAGGGCTCTCTCCCTGGCCACCACCAGTGACCCAGAGCCAGGGCTGGTACAGTCCCACTTCCCCTGGGGAGCTGAGAGGAAGCAGGGAATGAACCATGGACTTTGCATCCTCTGCACCCTGCCACTGTTATTGTAATGTTGACCCAGTGCATGCATGCTCGCATGTGGGTGTCTGTGGAAATGGAAATATAACCCCTTGGTATATACTTAAGGAACTAGACAAGTCATTCCCCTTCCTGAATTACGTGTGGAAAAAGACACTGAAGTGAGTTGACTAAGGACAAGGAGTAATTCTGTGGAAGAGCTGGGGACAGCAGTTCTGCCCGCACAACCTGGCCACGCTCCCTCTCGGACTTACTGAAAACTGTCTCATGTTACTGAATTCATCAGCAAGAGGAGCATTAACTGGAAAGGTATGCATCAGACAAGGACAAACAAGGGTTAAACAGGTGCCACTGAATGTTGACCAAAACTGAAAAATGTTTATTTTTGGAACTGAAATGTATAACTTAACAGTATATCTGCATCTCTCTGTAATTCCCAGTTTCAGGCAGGCTGTGTAGTTGAAATGCTGCAACAAACCAAGAAAGGCTGCTTTCTCATGTTATTTTGGACCAGCTGCAATCACAGACAACCTGAGATCCCAGAAGAAAACCTGTGCTTTAGAGATTTCAAGTCAAAACTTTAAATAAGCATCTAAACTTTTTGGATACTTATCAGTGTGAACCCCTAAGGCACTGTGAGATTTGCTTTTTGCTGGCATGTACAGTCTCAAAGCTGGACTGAGTATTAAAATTTGACAGCAGATTTTATATGTCTAGAATACCTCTATACATCATTAAAAAACATTAATCATTCAAATTCAAGGTTTGTATGTATTATTTGCTTACTAGGGAGTATATCAAATGGGAACAGAATAAAACTAGAAGCAACGTACTTTGAGTAAATTCAATAGTATGAATTCAGTCCATAAATTTGACTGAACAATTCAGTATACTGAATGCCAAGAAATTTAGGTTACGGATCATTATGTCAAATAACCTAATAAGCTGCTTTCAAAATGGAAACAGTGTATTCCAGTTTTACTGTAAAAGTATCAACATTTCTGATTCTGGAATACAAAAGTCAGCTTTGGTGATTCATTACAGTCTCACCTGAATTAAAATTAAAACAAAGAGCTTGTTAAGGCTTTATTCACACAATAGCAGGTATACTTAAAGCACTGGAAGAGCAAAGATGCTGTGCGTGAAGCCTTATTCCTGTTGCATATATTTCTGGTGATACAGTTAATAGAAGAAATTAAATTTATTTCCACAGTCATCATTAAGATTACAAATCCCCTCTAAATGGGTTGAATAATTATTTGGGAAGATTTTTTTTAACACTTGATTATCCAGTGGTCAAAGCCCCTCGGAGCATAAAGCTAGAAAACCAAAACCCTTCGATATTTTAGGTATGTTATAAAATCTTTTGTGGTGGGTTTGAACAACCACCTCCCCAGGAAAGCCTGGTCCCGCTGCAGATTTCCATCATCGTGCTGCCACCTGGTGGGAATGCCACCCCAAATTACCGCTGCCCATCCGCGCTCCGCAGTGATTTATGGCCACGACTTACCACTCCTGTTTTCACAATTCTGGTCCCCTCGAAAATTCGAGTAGTGTTAGCTGAGAAACAAAGGACAGCAGCGTGTCAGCCCACTGCGAAGGGAGGCACCGCGAAAATTGCTAAGCAGCTGCACAACGTTCCTACTACAAAACATGCCTGCAGGTCTCAGTTTGGAGTAAAAGTATCTCAGCTCGCTTAGTGTCACTCACCTTACTTTGTAATTGTGTCTAAAAACACGATTTTGTCTTTAATTACCCCGGCAATGCTGGTTTAAGTGCACTGTCAGAAAACACGTGCTCTCCTTCAAACCCAAGCCGGATGAAACATCCTGACTTACACCAGAAGCCAGGGCAGCTGATGACAATATTTTTTTCACCCCTTATGATAATATTATCATTATTTATTGCTATTTATACCAACTACAACTATAATCAGCCTCTGAAGAATGTTTTGAAACCTCAAGTGGATTCTTTTTCTAGGTTAGATCTTGGGTACAGCCAAAGATTAGAAGAACAGCTCCGTTTTGGGGAGATGTGAAAGTTCATGCTTTGAACACTGGGCCAGAGCACCCAAAGAGTATCTGGCAAACCCATCAATCATGATTTACTCTTAACTGGAATTAAATAGGTATCATGGTCAATTTTCAAAGAATTTTTCCATTCTGTTATCTGCTGAGAGAGGCCATAATCAGTAATATAAAAGTGTCTGACTTCTGCCTGGCACTTAAAGTGAAGTCCAAATCACTATGCTGAGATACTAAGAAACTGAGAGCTACAGACCAGATATTGCTTGGACAGGACATTTCTCATCCGATCCCTGCTCTCCCTGCAATGCTGCTAATACTGTGGCGTGACACCGGAACGGAACTAAATTGTGTCCACAGCTTGATATCCTTCAGATGCTAAGTGCTAACAGAGTAGGACTAAAACCTCCACATTTTCCAAAAATCAGACTTAAAAATGCCTCTCTCATTTTGTTCCGTACACAGCACTGTGTAAGTGACTTAACTCTTTGCTTCACCTTAAGGATTTAAATTTTTAACTCTGCTTGTTTTGGTTTTCCACTACCCATTCCATGATTTATAAATCTGTAAACTGGAGTGGGAGGGAGTGCTCTCAGCAGAGATGGATTTTGTCGTACTTAATAAAAAAAAAAAAAGTAGCAAGAAATTTCTAGGAAGGAGCAAAAGTTCAGCACTTAAAAAACTAAAAAAGCATCAAGTTCTTCTACCAAATCTCAGCTTTACCAGATTTCTCCAATAAACTTAAAAGGAAATCCATAACAAAGGACAGCTTAGCAACCAGCTCTTTAGCTTTCATTTAAATATGTATGTGTTGGAAATCACTGAGGTTGTGTGTGTGGTAAAACCTGAACATCTCCACATGTGGTTGTCAAGGTAGGCTGATCTCCTTTCCTCTTTACATAAAACAGACACCGATCAGACTCACATTCTGCTATAGCTGTGCTTCTGATGCATAAGCAGTCTCTGATGAATTTGTTTTAGAAAACAGTACCAAGAAAAGCTCTGAATTCTCCTAAAACCTGATGAACGCTGCCAGCAGAGAGGTGTAGGCAAACCCCCATCACTAGAAGTAGGGCTCTGGTAAAGCCACCGGCCACAATCTGAAATTAGCATTATCTACACGTATTCAAACATCTTCTGAAATCATTCCACAGCATATTGCACCCTGCAAAGAAAATGTTAAACACACACAGAGTCATAGTGTAAAAATATGTATGTGTTTTTTTTACCTTGAAAGAGCATAGTCTGGCTAAAGTCACTACGCATTTCATTTCGGCAAACTGCTTGAACTCTGAACAGATAAAGGATGTCAGGTGAGACATGGCTAATGATGGCCTTCTGTTTAAAAAAAATAGATATTATTCAGTTTTTTACCCCCACAGTACTGTCCACGATCAGTTTGAAATATATAAAGCATTGCGCTAACACAGGACATTTCTGCCATGTAAGACAAACTTATTTCTAAACAGAAATATTCGCTGGTACCCTGAAAGAGGACAAGGCCAAGATCAAAGGACTTCCCTGGGAGTAAAGTAATGCACCCAGACTCTGGTGACCCTTCCCATGAGAAAGAAATGAACACGTCCCACATCTACTCTCACGACAGTCTTCCTGCCTGAAAGTCTCTGCTCTCCTCAGAAAAACCTGAACCACAAATTATTTGGCCTTACAGGATTTAAAATGAGATTTTTACAGGTGGAGATCTGAGTGCCAAACCTGGGATAAGCCCAGAAAATTCACCGTATGTTCAAATTGACTATTTATCTTGCAACAAACTGGCTATAGCAATTTGATGCCGGTGGCCTGTGTAATACCGTGGCTCGGCACCCTGGACTGGGGTGTCCTTACGTACTTTTACACCTGAGATACTGCCTTGCTGCCTCCCAGCTACTCTTCTGTGTTGCCTTAGTCCACGATCACATCAGGCCATGTCTTGCAGCAGACAGCAGCAGTAGCTGTGTGGGTCACTTGAAATACCAGTGATCTCCTTAGCCAAACACTGTCTAGTTCTGTTTCAAGACGGGATGGCCCAGCTGCCTCTGCCAGAGCACTGAAAGCAAATTGCACTTGCCTCTGAGAAAGACTTTCCTTCTTCTTTTGCCCCTAAAATAGACTAAGCTGCCATTGCTTTCTTAACCTCCAGTCTCTGCTGCACAGCACAGGGTCTCATTGCAATTTATTTCCAAGCTATCACTCCATCACAACCCCTGCACTTTTAATTATTTCTTTTACATAAAACAAAATGCTGTCACTGTGCCCACCTCATTTTTGCTGATTAAGGCTCTCCTACTTATACCTGATTAAAAAAAAATCTCCGTTAAGAGTGTGAAGTTATGACAAGAGAGAGGTTACAATACATCATAACCTTGGGTGCCTTTCAATAGATTCCTTTCTGATTTCATGAGGCACATCGTTCCCTAACGTGACCCAGATAACAATGTCTAGTGGGGAAATTGAAAATATAAATGGAAATGAAGTAAAAGAATCTTCATCTAAGGGAATAAGAGAAGTATTATTGTATAACTGATTGAATGGGCCCAGAGGACTGTGTATTTGAAAAAAAAAAATGATAACAGTCATTAGGACTAACACTCTGTGCTGCTGCATTTTTCATGTGCATATACAATTACTGATTTCATTATTCTAGAAGCTTTCTTTGATTAACAATAAACGGAGGCCTTTCAAACCTGAATATGTCTCTTTGATTTTATATGCAGAGAATGTTAAAGACCAGTACAATACTTGCTTCCACTTAGACAAGAATGACAGGCAGATCGAATCCTAAATGGAGGAGATAGATCAGTGTTTCCATCTGCGCTGGAACTGTCTTGCTCTTCCCTCTTTTTCTCCCACCACCAGACGTGGGCAGTGCTGGTACAGGGCCACTCCACAATAATCTTCTAGCCCCGACCATGCAACTCCTACTGCTGGCAGCACTTGCTGCCAGGAACTGCTCCAAGGACTGCAAAGGGCTCTGCACAGTGAAAAGCCTGAGCCCAGGAATAGATTTTTGGGGGATCGGACTTCTAATGTGAAAATCTGTGAGCTGAACACAAGCCAAAAGGTATTCAGAGCCTATCTATTTCCCGAGCCAGCTGCTTCTCAGCAACAGTATATGAAAAAGTGTCTGCAGATTTAGTCCTTTATGCACTCACATAAACTATAAATTCATACTCTAGTGTTTTGGGTAGTCTGTTAGGCAACGTTCAACTAATGCTGAACATTTTAATAGCAATTAATTGCAAGTCAAACACTATCCTGTCTATAAGGTAACAACTGCTTTCCCTCTTCTACTTCCTTCTACTGAGAAAATAAAAATATAAGGACAGCTTGATACATATGTCTGGGGTTGATGCTGAGGTTTTACCAGGTCCTTGTCACTGTCCTTGGTGAAAGTCTTCTCCTTTTCATCTTCATTTTTAGTCCAGCTATATGAGATCATGTAATTCATGATCGGAGGGTGGTAGATGATTTCTGGTTGGTTCCAGGTTACAAGTAATGCTGTCCTGTTCACAGGCTGCACTTTCATGTTGACTGGGGGAGTGCTGCAAGCTAAAAAACAGAAGGAAAAAATATGAAGCTCTCCTAAATAACAGAGGGAAAACAAACAGGAAGAATTGTGCTTCACTCTAAAAGCCAGGTTTTTTCTTTAATGCCCTTGCCTACAGTAATAGCTTAGACTGCAATCCACTGAGACCAATGGGATTTAATACCACCTGCAGCTGCTTTCTGCTCTCCAGAGTAAAGGGAGCGAGAGAATCCATTCTCTGCAGGCAGGTTGCTTAGTTCTCGACTTATTTTCAGTCCTGACATTTGCACATACACTTTAACTTGGTCTCTTAAGAGCTCTGCACTGGAACATAAAGGAGTCCCATCAACCTGCGTCCCTGGCCCACAGTCTCCTGACGTATGAAGGGGGTAAATGCTCCAGCGTGCTCTGCAGGCCCTGGAAATAGTTGGAACCTCTGAAAACATGACACTATTGGGTCAGTATTTTCCTCTTAACCTAGTACGTTTTTGCACACGAGCATAAGTTACTTTATACTCCTCTTTCTAGAAGTTCTCCTTCATAGATTCTCAACTGTTTGTCAGTAATGTATCACCAGCACAGGGAATAGTGGGCCTTGGTGGCCCTTGGCCACCTGCTTCTCATAACAGGCAGGGGAACCCTCCAGCCAGGCTCTGAAATCCGTGCTTTCCTAACCCTGCCCGCAGCGGGGAGGCACAAGTTACTTCTCACTCAAGCTTAAGTTGGTGGGGACGTCAGCATCGGAACAGCTTAACCAGCAGCCAAAACTACAGCTTCTGCTTCCTGCAGACACCAACCCCCAAACTTCTCTGGGGAAGACCAAGCCCAGGCGCAAACTCAGCTCGTACTCTTCAGGAGGAGTGGGGTGTGCACAGCTTTTCGAGCCATCAAAATGTAAAGGTCAGGGTGCTAATGAAGAACACTAGATGGCACTCATATGCTATCGGAAATGTACATTGTGCAATTCCCAACTATAAAGAGTTTAGATTTTTTCCAACCTTTAAATTCATGTTTAAAATACACAATTCAGGATAGATTCTCACATTCTCTTTCCCACTACAAACTCTGAACCAAGAAAAATCACTTGCAATGATACCTAAACACATGTGCCGTGGCAAAGGAGCTGGTCTCTTCTGCCAGGGAAAGTCAAAGTGTCACCTAGCCCATCACGCTGACACCGTCTGCAGAATTATTTTTCCCAATACGACTCTTCCATTTAAAGCCAACACATTCAGCTTGTTTGCACTCTGCAGGTATGTGACTGCATGTATATTTGGCCATTATTTCACTTCTAAAGAGTCCTGGCAGCACTGAAGGGGAGAAGGGTCTATTGCTATGCCTGGACTTGCAGGTTGTTCATGTTAGCTCTGCCGTTACATTGCTGGAATAGCTACAGTTCCTAAATAAAAATTATTAAATGCTGTAAACACCAGTATTCCCAGTACAATAGAAAAATACCTGTCAAATGCATTTGTGCAGTTATAACTCAGTAGCTAGGCTGAACAAGAGAACATATATTGCAGAAATACACTTGGGCAGGAAAGGTCTTTGGCGTTTGCTCCTGCCATAAGTGGTGACAATCTTGCAGTTTTGCAGTAGATCCTTCTGCTCAACCCAGAAGGATGATCCAGCACAGCAAACAAACCCTGCAGTATCTCAAAGCGTTGAAAAAACCCAAATATGAGTTTCTATTTACACTGAGTCGAAGGGACCCAAATGGCATTCTGCTGGCAATGCCACAAAGCCAGAAGCAATGCCTTGGTCTGCTGCCTGCAGACCCCTTCCCTTCTGCTCCCTCCTGGTCTCTGCAGGGAGCCCACAGAGCCTGGGTGCCACAGAGCACGGCATGAAGGTGGCCAGGACCCAGCTGAGAGGGCATGGCTGAAAGCAGTCGCTGTTGTCACTATTTATAGGGCTTCATGATCCTTGGTATGCCTCTCGCTCCTCACCTCTTTCCGCTAAGATAGTCAGATCAATTCTCACTGACATCACTGTTTATTGATAACTGCACCAATAAATCATAACTGCCCCCTTTGAAGCCCTTTGTCATCACAGAATTACACTTCAAAATGCCAGGCCAGCCTTTATCGCTCCACCTAATCAAAGCCTATCAGAGATAGGAGCCCAGGGTGAAGGACTACCCAGACGTAAAAGTCTTATCCAGTCCTCCTTCTCCAGGAGGACAGGCAGAGATTTATATATTTAAAGTAATCATGCATCAAATTGTTTTAGGAATAATTCAAGCAGGTAACCTTCACGACAGACAGAGGGATCTACTTTAATTGCAACACCCCTCTGAACCATGGCTAGCCAGCTGTTTCTCAGACAAGGACCCCAGGCCACCCTAGGGAGAGGGGACGGTCACATCCCCAATTCCATGCTGCTCTCTGCAGCCAGCTTTGATGCCAAAGCTGAGTGGTTGAGGGAAGAAGTGGGTATTTCCCAAGGGTAGGTAGGAGACTCACCAGCTCAAAGCTGGGAGACCCTCCCTGACCCCACACCGCGGTCATGAGCGCTTTTAGCAGCCGAGCGACTCAAACCTCATTCACAGCCAGCTAAAAGGAGACCGAATTTACAGTACTGCTATTTCACAGTAAATACTACAAAATTTTCATGACTTAGTCTGACTTCGTTCCAATTACTCCAAGACACATCAGAGTACCTGATGTAATTAAGTAATAACCAACCTTTTCTG
Organism: Gorsachius magnificus; assembly: GCA_034008185.1. Lineage (NCBI taxonomy): Eukaryota > Metazoa > Chordata > Aves > Pelecaniformes > Ardeidae > Gorsachius > Gorsachius magnificus. The sequence continues at coordinate 9,115,841 of CM067090.1, forward strand.
TTCAGCCACTTTTTTTTTTTAACAGCTTATGAATGGGCAAAAAGGAAATCTTTTTTATAAAATGAAACATATGGTTTTATTAATTTAACCAAACCTGCTTGGGACACAATGGAATAAAAAAACATTTGATCCAATAATTCAATTTGATGATTTAATTAAAGTGATACATAATAACGTAGCAAATGTCTGAAAGGCAAGAAAAAAAGTGTAATGATTTGACCATCTATAAAACAACTGGCATTTTCCAGAGATCTAATTTTCCTCTCAATACTCTGTGTGCCTTGGATTTTTGAAAGAAGATTAAAAGAACCGCAGGCTCCTTGCTTGCTTTTTTTTTTTTTTTTGGATGCTAAAGAACCTCTACTGATTTTGCAAAATGTGCAGCTGAAGGACAAACAGAAATGCAGAAAGAGATTGGGACAGGGAGGGAGAAGTTTGCAGCTTCCTCTGAATTGAATCAGGACACGCTAAAGAGAAACATAAGCTTTCCTTTTTCTTTTTCTTTTCCTTTTTTTTTTTTTTTTTTTTAAACAGGCTAAATAAGAAAAAAAAGCCTGTGTATTCATGATTGCTTGAGGAAAAAAAAAGAACCAAAACCAACAACCAGCATCATTTCACATTGAAATAGCATCTCAGCTGTTTGTAGAAAAAATATTACTAATGCTCCTTTTTAAATTCAGATCCTAAGGGATAATAAAAATATTGAGGGGGCTTTCAGAATGTCTTTCTGTGGTGCAGTGCAATACTGAGCAGGTACTTGAATTGGCCCTATGTAGGTGTAGCAGGACACCAAAGCCACTATGTCCTGGCTAGCAGACCGCCCGTGCCAGGGCTCCTGGAGGCAGAAGAGCCTCGCCAGGGCCACAGGGTTCCATGTCGGAGGCACTCAACAGGCAAGCGCTTCGCAGTACCGGGGCCATGCCTCGCAGCAGGCAGCGATGCCCTGAGCGTGGCACACCCCGCTCCTGTCGGAGTGAAAAATCCCCCTCCACCCCCCTGTTGGGGATGACCTGAACAGGGAGCCTGGCACACAGGCTGGCTCCTGCCTTATGGAAAAGTCCTGCAGAAGGCGGAGGGTTGCGCGGCTGCATCTGGAGGAAGCCCTCTGACCCGACCCGGGGCAGCCTCAGCCGGCGTTCCCAGCTGCTGGCCATGTGCGGGGCTGCCTGGGAGCTTGACACAGCCTTTCCTCCGCAGATCAGCCTGCCGGGGAAGGCAGGGAGCAAGCCAGCATCTTGGCGAGCCTTGCCTGCCATGGCTCACTCAAGCCTGGCGAAAACCTGTTTGCCACTTGCAGACAAATGTAGCATGCTAATACAGTCCTAAGTGCTGGCCAGGCCAGCCATACAGCAGAGAATTATTTTCTTCATGTTAAAAACATTCCAATGGGCTGGAACAAACAAAATTAATTTAACAACTCCGCATTCATCTCTCCCATAATTTGATTTGTATGTTGTATTTGGCTACGTAACCTCCACGAGGCTTTCCTAACTGAAGCCTGATAAAGCTTAATCCAAAAGCTCCTGCCAGCTCCATTTCAGAGAGCTGAAAGACAAAAGGGGGCTTATTGTTTTGCAAAAATTAGCCACTGATATTAAGATACACCCATGAATGCAGAAAGGGCATGTAAGAGAATATTACAGCTTTTTTTTTTTTTTTTTTTTTTTTTAAGAGCAGCCTACATTTCTCTTTTAAAGACAGAAATGCAAAACCAGCCAAACTTTCTGGGTTTCATCATGCTTTTTGCATATGCTACCTGCGGTTATAAAAAGAGCTATTTAGGGAAAGTCAGAGAGAGCCTAAGAACCATATATTTGGTTATTTCTTGTATACCTTCATCCTGTAAAACAGGTACCTCATATGATGAATCCAGTTGCACTGGGCTCAGAGGGATTTACAAAATCCTCTAAAAAATGCTCTAAGTTAGCTCTTCCATGCATAAAAATGTCACCACTTTAAAGGCAGTTATTTCTAGCTGTGCTCTGCCCTCTTTTGGAAAATCCCACTCTCTCCCTCCTGCTGCATGCCTCGGCAATGTAAAACTGTCGTTCCTCTCCTCGGTACCATGGGATACACGTTCTCTGATGAAACCCTGACAATTTTCAGCACAGAAAAGCAACGTGCCAGTGAAGTCCTGAATCCCTCATGGTGAGAGGGATCTTCTGAGGCAATTCATACGTGGAGAGAGGAAACATTGGCACTGGGATGCGCCCATAGACCATTACTGGATCAGGACTGCCCAGAGGTACCTAAAAGACAGGGACAAGGGTCTATCTCCTGCTCTGGGTGGCAGCTCCTGGCCATAAGGTGAGAGGGGCTTCATTTCTCCTTTTTCCCCCTGCTCAGGGTGTGCACGGGATGAGTGGCAGGGAATGGTGTTTCTCCCTTACAAAGGAGGAGCACAGAGGATGGTAGATGGGGCATTTCTTCCCACATTGTCAAGAGGAGAGAAACTGAGAGGTCAATATGGGGGTTTCGTGCCTTTCTTCCCCATAAGGGCACACAAGTTGGTGGCCAAGCTCTTGGGAGAGAGAGGGAGTTTCTTTCCCCTCTGCCCCAGCACCAGGAAGGAGTTGGAAGGGGAGTCTGTCCTTCAGGACAGACGGACCGCTCGCTGCTGTTGCTGTAACATTGCCCAACTCAGCCACAAGTTTCCCGGCTGACTACAGAGAAGCCTGAAAACTGTCATTGATGCCTGTGCTATTGGGCAAAACACTGCACTGAGTCCAGTCAGCCCTGCAGCCCCCAGGACCCCAACTGCAGACAAGACAAAAGCAATGCCACCACCTTTTCATTATTAGACCTTCAAAACTTCAAATGGGCCCTGAAAAGCAGAGATATGGGTTATACGGCAATGAGAAAAGTCACGGTTGCTTTCAGTGCCACGCCATCAGCTTCCCAGCAAGGGAAGCCATACAGTGCCAGGTTCAGCCACCTCGCATTGGCGTGACTCAGTGGAGACGCCTGGGAAGCGACTCCGACCCATGACAAACAAGAGCATTCTTTGGGCTGTTGGATTCAATCTCCGAGTTCAGCAAGGGCTGTGCTCCCAAAGGATAACAAATAGACTACAAGGATCATATGCAGAGACAACGCAGACTTTAATACATAGAGAAGTGCTAAGAGGCATACTTACAACGTTTTACCCCCCTCTCCTTTTACTAAACGTTTGAAATTTTTTTGCTTTGCTTTAGTGTACATCGGTAACTTCTCGGAGTGCTTATAAATGACATTATTAATATATAAGGATAATTGCTTTAAAGAGAAGCACACATTTTTCCTTTACCTTTGCCTGCACTTTGCCAGCAGGCATTTGCAGGCTCCAGAGCATGCTGTACACACAAATATTTGTGTTGATCTACTTCAATCCACAGGCAGAATGTAGCTAGGAGACAGACTATTTATCTTCCCTGCTCTTACCTTTCACTATTCTTCAAACAGGCAGGGTTGTTTCTTAAGGTGTGAGGGACATCGGCAAACCCCACGCTTGTTTTATGAGCCCAGCAAAATATCCTCCCGAGCGAGCCGGCACGCGGGGCACTTCCAGCCGAGGGGCTCTGGGCAGGCGGGGGTTTGCCCCTCTGCTGCCTTGCCCTTCTCCCGAGGTGAACGCACAGCCAGCATTTGGATTCATTCCCGTATGGTTTTCTTTGTAGCATTTGAGTTTCCATGGCATCACAGCAACAGACCCTGTTTTACTGAAAGGCATGGACTGTGTGTTTTACTACGTTGTGTTTGAGCCCAAATATTTCATATATTTCACAAACACCGTTTCTACAGCTGTGGCCTGAATTCTCAGTGGGTGCAGATCAACTTTCCTCTGTCAGATGCCATGCTGGGCTAAACTGATGTCCGACAAGGATCTGCCCCTCAAGTTTGATGTTTATATTGCACACACAGAGGGTGGTTTGTGTTTAAAAGGTACACCTGTGTCCTTATTTACACAGCGCGTCCCATGCAACACGTGTGATCACATTCAGTGGCATGTGCTGAATCAACAGGGGCAGAATGGAGGATTCCTGATGTGTATTTGCCATGTGAGCCAAGCTGCCCTTTCTGATGTCCTGGTGAGGGTTGCTTGGACCAGGGAGCACAGGAAGAACAAGCCATCAGGGCAGGTAGAGCACCCCACTACGTGCCTGAGGGATGCCCAAAACCAGTCCAGAGAAGCAGCTTCCCATTCAGAGCTTCTGGGGGCTTCTTCCAACACAAGGGATGAGCTGCAGGCACTTGTGGTCCAAAGTACTGTCAAGACTGAAATGGAAATCAGTACTTCTGTGGGCCAAACAGCTGCATCGGCAGGTAGGCAGTGCAGAACGGAATTCACTGCAGGTGCAAATGGAATAAATCATCAAGTTCCTTTACAAGTACTCAGCTCTTCCAGCTTTAGTGGCAGCTGTGAACCCAAACTATACCTAAACTTTCACAATGAATTCCTCTCGCTCTTTTGGTTTGGGCCCTTTACAATGTCTAAGCAAGTGTGAACAGTTACTTAATTATTTATGAATAAATTTACTGGTAAGCTGTCCACTACATTCAGGCACAGACACATGCACTGCTCACATTACAACCACATGGAAGTTACTATAGGTGAAAACAGAAGCCTGCAGAACACAGCCACCGCGAGGGGAAGCGTGAGACCTATGTCAGGAATAGGTACCACTTCTGTTTGTACCAGATTCCCCCTCAAAATGGATCGGTGTTTTTCCTGAAACACTTTGCCTTCCACCTGACTGATCTGAAACTCTTCGGAAGGCATCAGCCTGTCCTTTCCTGCTTTTGCATGATGTGCTCTAAGACAACTGCATACGCGAGGCCCCAGCATCGCAGAGTGAGACACGGCCGAGGTGGAAGAGATGAGATATGCAGAAGGAGTACACTAATTTCCACCTAAAATGTGATGACAGCAGGTACTCGAGGTGCACATCAAAAGAGACTCTGGCAGCAACAGATGAGTACATTTACTTGGAGCACTGAGGCATAGTGGCAGCCAGGCAGGTCTATGGTACAAAGAAGATGCAGGGCAAGCAATTAGCAGCACGGTGTTACCACCCTCAAGTGCAACCTCTTGCACCGAGCCGGTCTGCCGTGCCAGCAGAAATCCTAATAATGATACATAGATTCATTGGCACCAGCACACAGTAGTAGGGCACTGACCTGATTAAAGGGGAATGGAATCAGGAAAAGACAATCTTCATAATGTAATGAAATCAAAAAGGAAGTAGGAAGAGTCCAGTTATCCAAGGAAACCAGGAAGGAGTTGTTAATCTATCAAGAAATCAACCTGTAAAACAGATTCTTCTAAAGGACAAGAACAATCAACTGTCATGGTAAACATAGAGTAAATTAACTAAAAAAGGTTCTTTCTTATTTTCATTTTCCCTAAGATATTTGAAGAAAGTAAAAGAGTTATAATTTTCCTTTAGCTATTCCAAGTTAAGATGCCAATAATCTATCATTGTAAATTTATATTTACAATGTTGTTTTGGATAGATTGCACTTATTGCTATACAGTGTTTTGTGGTCATTTAGGTTTTGACTAAAATATATAAATGACATTCTGTGAGACTAGAACTTTTCTGCCTAACACCTCCCAGAGAGAACCCGAGGGCATGAAGAGACTGCAAAGTTGTTGTTTTGAGAGAGTTCTCATAAAGCATGGGCATTTAGAAAGCAAGAACAAATTACTGGGAGTAATAATGGAGGCTATAAATGAGACAAATAACTGGTTCTTATTCAGAAACACTGCTGCCAATGCTGTAAACTATCTGCCTCAAAATGATGATGTCACTGCCCTGCATCTCCAGAACCCGGTGATGCTGCAGTGGAGATGCCCTCCAACGCAAGGATGCCATGCCACACAGAAAAGGCAATGCCTTCCTTTGTAGGAGGCCTTCGTTTCATTTCTGACGCCAGGAGCCGTGAAATAGTGAATATGAACTAAACTGCTTTGCTTGAGCAGTGCTGTACCTAGCTGTCGATAGCTGAAGCCATGCCTCCAGTGCAAAGCATGCGGGAGGGAAAATCCCAATCTCTTCTAGCCGCGTTTTAGTGGCATTAAGTTACAAGGACTTCCAAACTGTGCATCACTACCGCTTACAAAGAGCAGTAAGGAAAATGATAGCCTGCACACTACTAGAGAAATGTCCCAGCTGTTAATTTAGAGTCCAAAGCTAAATAAGTTTTACTAGAGTGAATTTATGACTGCTCATTATTTAACTTAGTCTAGGATCATAATTAAAGATGGTACTCTAAGGCGAATTCCCACTGATGGGAAACAGCATCATTTGAGACTCCAGCAAAGAGTAATCAGACACCTTTGGGGAAGTAATCAGGCATCTGTGAAAGAAAACTCTGATGTCAAGAGCCCCTCACATGGGATGCTTGTTTAAGTGTTGTGAGGCTTGCAGCACATTTAATGAGACAGAAAGGTTAAAGGTTTTTTTTTTTCAGCATTAAAAAACATAAAGAGAAAGAAACAACATTTGATGCTCCTAATCAGCAGCAAAATAAAATGGGCAAATAGTGTTGCACATGGGGTACAACCTAAACCAAGGAAATGAAACACCTTTTCCTCCTGAGCTTCAGTGCCTACACCTTTACCAAAGCAGGCAATGTTTTGTAAATACTTCCCTGCTTGATGGGGCAACATGTGAAAGCAGTAAGGAACATGCAGAGTTAGGTCCTTGAACTGGATGGACTTTTATGTAAGAATTCTGTCTATTTATCCCTGAAGAACAATGCACACTATTAAACTGATAAATAATTAGGAATCCCTCTGGCAAAGCTGCTTGAAAAGGCAGGAATGGAGTATGTGATGTGACAGAGCAACACAGTCCTGAGCCACAGAGGCCAGGCCAGGGAAGAAAGGAAGCAACTTCAACGGCGATGGTCGTGTGCAAGAAAATCAAACACTGCCACTGATACTTACAGTATCTGATGAATATTTTAAAGATACATTTCTGGTTTAATATGTCTGTACAGAGAACCTCTAACTTTGCAAAACTTTATATAAATTGGTACTGTAACACTGGTGAGCCCTCTTGTTAAATTTTACAGGCCTGATGATCTGCACTGTTTAACAGCACAATCCACTCTGTATCTTGAATCTCTGAAAGTTCCATTTTCTTAAAAAATATTGTTGTATGATGGTTTATTAAAATCCACCAGTTGCTACAATTACATAGCTGAGCAGTATTCATCCTGAATGGTGTATTTCAGAAATTAGATATTTAAAGATGATCTGTACAGTTTCTTGAAACAGCTCCAGGGTCAACTTCAGAATTAAGCTCAGCTCATGGGCTCTGATTCAGCAAAGGTCTTACGCATATGCTTTTATTGCAGACATACGAGCAGTCCTCGGGAGAACTGTTTTAAATCAGCTTTTGCCAACGGGAGGAAGGAATGAGATAATGGAACCAAAGAAAACGCTTCTTGCTAAATACCAACACAAAAGGAAAACTGGAGTTTTCACTCCCAAGTGAAAAATTAGCCCTCTACACTATTTCAAATTAGCTAAAATATTCTCACCATCCTGTATTCTGATGACTGAAAAGACTGCACCTCCCTTCATTGCCTCTTTAAAATTAAAAAAAGAGGAGGGAGAGGAGAGTAACTGCAAAACAAAAGGCTGGTAGCATGCATATTGGCTAACAAACTGGATCCAAATGTATTGAAAGTTTTGGTTGACCTAAAATAGCCTTTCCCAGAAGACATTTTATTTACCAAATGCCACCACTTACAGGGCTTTGCTAAGGAAATACTCAGAGGACTGGCATAAAGTGAGAAATAGTTTTCCTCCAGTGTATCTGCAGGTTACGCTACTGGTCATGGTTCTGTGACCTGAGATAGCTTTGATAGCTGGGAGAAAAGACATTCCTGTTCGGTGCCAAACTGTTTAGGATAGCAGGTTTGTCAATGGACAACTGCAGAGCTGCATTGCTTTGTGCTGATGTGAAATTCCCTGTTCACCAGGGAATTCTGAAAATTATTCTGAACATTATGCAAATTGTTCTGGGCACATTTTCCTCCAAAATAAGGAAGGCTTACATAACGAATGCTACACTGTTTTCTAGATTAGCAATACTGCCCACAGACTTAATAGAGTGTGACAGAGGAAACAAATTGCAAAAATTCACACCGACAAACAAATCCAAACTTCCCCTCCAGAGCTGAAGACCATCACAAACCATATCACCTTGCAGCAAGTAAAAGACACGTTCTTGTGACCTTGCCTTTTTCTACAACACACAAATCTAAGCATGGGGAGGGTAGACAGCAGCCAACGTGTGACAGCCTTTGGTCACATTGCTTAATGCAACGTGGAAAGCATTGAGATGCAACCATGAGGTGTGCAGAAGAATCTGCATAAAATAAATTTGTTATGCTAACCCTACGCTCTTATATTTGTATGCTAGACTGTCTGGCTGAGAAGTGCTCCGTGCACTCGGCTTCTCAGTACTTTTGCATGAATGACACTATATAAAGAGGTACTGTATTTACTAGCTGAATAAACAATAGGTTTTGCTTTCACTCAAGTATTATGACTTCAACTCATTTTATTTATATGTCAGTAGTTCAGAATGTGCAGTGGACCAGGCACATCATCACTGTTCACCTTTGTCAAAGAAGGGGCCAGAAACATCCACGTTGTTATATCTCTGGAACGGCTATAACTCATCCCTGTAACCTTTGGAGGATACACTACAATCCATTTTGTGTTAGTAACACTGCAGCAACCTATTTATTTTTAAGTTCATGAAAAAAATGTACCTATTTTCAGTGTCCCCTGGTGTGCACACAACCCAAAAAGTGACAAGCTGACAGAGCCGGTACAAAAAGACTGGCTGCCCAGCCATTAGCCTCCTATAGCAAAAGCTCAACAACAACAACAAAAAAAATCACTGACTCTAGCATCATCCCTGCCATTAGACGGCACATTGAGTGCTGTCAGATCACAGGAAATGGGGGAATGCATGCCCCCCCTCCAGGGTCTCCCTTGAGCATGTCGGAAGCTCAAATTCCCAGGCAGGCATGAGTGCAGAGCATTACGGTACCTGGACATGATGGGAGAGGACCCAGGGAGAACCTGCTCAGGAAACCAGTCCCCAAGCATGTAAGGTGTCAAGCACTCAGGCAACAAGCTATGTTTGTGCAGCTCCCGTGCTCCTGTAGACTGGCTCACATCATGTTAACTAAGCCACGTGCGCTTGGTTGAATCTGGGCCTTAGAGTTCTTAAAGATCAAAGCCAATGTGAATCTTTCCAGTAACTCAAGTGCTCCTTCGGTATCAACACCTCCAACAAACGTCAAGATCAGCCCATTAACTACAGATCTTAGTGTTTGCAATGCTCTGTCAAAATTGTGGGTTTCAGCTCTTTTCTATGGGGGTGAAAATCACCTAAAGCATCTTTATAATCTTAAAAACCATCCAGTGAGGCAAGGAATATGCAGGCATGTGGCCAAAGCAGTAAAATCTCCTTGAATATTATACCAAATGTACCAGAGGTACCTTGGCTGCACTCAAAATAAAAACTAGTCAGTTTTGTCACTTTTAACATAATGTAACCTATTAACTTTCATCACTGTTCTGGGTAAGTAATATATACACAGGATATAACTGAAGAAATAAATATTGACACATGTTGCTGTTAAAACACTGATTGAAAACTGCAGGCCAGAGCATCAGAGCGTAGCAGGGTTTCTTCATTCCCAAGATCTCCTCCTCACTTCTGATGTAAATTCTCTGTCCCAAGGCTGCCTTTAATGTACGTGAGGTTTGTGTACGTGTAGATTATATATGTATAAATAAGCACGCTCACAGAATAATGAGCCCTGAGAAATATACTCTTCCAGCACTCTCCTGGGAGGGTGAGGTTGCTGAACACAGCTGTTTTCATGATTCACGTCCCCTAAAAACTACGCTTTCTGTGCCTGGCCAGGTGAAAATGCTAGGTACGAAAGGGAAGCTTGTAAATCTGCTTAGCTGTTTCCTTCTGGCAAACTGCTCCCCTCTTCTTTACCTCTACCCAGAACCGGTTAAGCACCAAGCACTTCTCGAGACTGAAGACTGGGTAGTACATGTCATTCTCCCTACCTATAAATAACATCATTCAATAAAATAAAGGCAGTAAATGATATTTATTTCTGGTCTCATTTTATCCAGTACACATTTCTCTCAGAATTTTCGATGCACTCCTCTAGCCAGGGCTGTCTGTGCCAACGCAACGACTGCAACCTCCTTCTCACCCCCCCCATCCAGCTCATTATCCAGTGCCTGACAGAAGCAAGCGCCAGCTGCTCTACAAAAAGGCACATGAAACACTTCAGCAAGACATTAGAAAATCACCTGCCTATAAGGAAGAGGTTTTTTTCCCCCTGTCACCATTACCAACAGATTGATACAAATGTTGAATTAAAAGGTCGATGGTTCTTCAAAAGTCTCCTTACTGTAAAAATGAAGCCCATAACCACATCTGGATACTCTATTCCCATTCAAACACCCAAAGAGTCAGTGCTAATGGGGCCGAAATTTTACCTCTGACCTCGTCCCTTCATGTTTCCCTTTTGTCAGGCATCTCTAAGGCCCTACTGCCAGTTGGCAGAAATGGGGACATCGCCAGTTTGAGACTCACATGTTCTGAGGCTTTATTGCCATGACACCCTGTGACCGAGAGTTTCACAGGTAATCGCAGGCCCACCCAGGATTCGCTAATCTGTTGACACGTACTAACAAGGAATGCCTGTGTACACTGTATTATTTCTCTGATAGTGCACAGCTATCCTTGACACCATTTGATGACAAAGTAGACAAAACAAATTCTCCTAACAGTCAAGCGCAAAATCTGCAAGTGTCATCTACCTTTGGAAGCTTCCGTGCCAAGTGGATTGTCCAAGAGGTCTGTCACATCTTGGCTCCAAGCATCCTTCACAGCAGACTTAGACACCTTCCTGTTGTTCAGGTTTTGCTGTGGTCGGAAGTTATTCCTCAGGTACTCCACGGACTTGACATGGTCTTGCTGTTCAGTGGTGAATATGGAGTAGAACGCCTCCAGCTGATCGCAGCCATCATGGCGGGGGAGAGAAAGGACATTAATTAGGAAAACAATGTGGTGAAATCTGGGTGGCTGATAAGAAAGTAAAATGGCAGGAAGTAAAATGTTGATGCCAAGTCTGATAAACCACATGGGAAGTCAGGCTGCCCACTGAAATCACTGCCAACTGTCTTATCTCAGCACAGGGCTTATCCTGCCCAACAAAGGAGAAGGCCTTCCAGCAACCTGTGGACATCTGTCATGGGCAAGGAAACATTTGCCCTTAGACCCCTTGTCTGGAAGGATTTCACGTGTGACACAGCCACACCAAACCCTCCTCACCCCGGCACTGTTTTGTTTTGCAGTATCGCGTCAAAAAGTGCTTCCAGGTCATTCCACCCCAAAGAGCCTTCTCCAGGATGGGGCAGCACTACTGTAGGTGCCAGGCTAAGCTCCACGGACAGCTCTGGCAGCACATCCGCAGGGAGGTCGCTGCGGTTGTCACACCTTCACGGGACAGACACCCAAGCCCATCTGCTGCCTTGTCCAGGAGGAGGCCAGTAGCAGAGTGGAGCAATCTCAGGACTATCAGCTCCAAGTGCCCTGACCTCCCTACCAACTACTGTTCTCTCCGATACCTAGCTACAGGGTGAGAAAAAAGTAACACAGAATAAATGTATTTAGGCACAGTTAGCATATGCTCCTCAGGGAATAAGTTTCCTCTGTTGGATTCAGATCTGAGCTATTTTTAATAAAATGTATTAACTTGTAAGAAAGAACTGTAATTGGAAAACTTTTCTGTTACTTCATATCTTAGTATTTCTTAGAAAGAAATTTCTAGCCAACTAAGGTGAAAATATTTTCAGCTAATGTTTTTTCTCACAGCTATCAAGGTCAGTACAGCATTTACTAATAGCTTGTTACCATTCAGGTCAAGAATTAGAATTAGTTATGTTGCTGCTGGAAGGACTGAGCAAGACAGAGCAGAGAAGGATTCAGTCCTGATATTGTTTACATCAACATCAATTACATGTATCAATAGTATGGATTTGGGGAGTACAGAATGTGTCCCAAGACTTTAAAAAGGGGCTTGAATTACACTCATAGCTTAACGACATGTCACTTTGAAAGCTACACCCTTTTCATTAAGAGCATCTGCTCTAAAAGCTTTGGAGAAGTGCATGAGAGTCCTGAAACTCGCAACTGGGAAAAATTATCATTGTAGCCTCAGTTGATAGTACTGATAAAAATAATCAAAGGAAGGTGTAACAAAGCAGTTAGGCATCCTCCACTGAACCGAGAGGCGCTCACTACCATTATCTGATTTCCTTCCAAACCAGTAATCTGAACCCCCATTTGCTGTTGCTGTCCAGCTCACCCAGTCTGCGGGGCTTGACAATCCTGGTTATTAGGCTTAAATACGTAAAATTTCTCTGACCCCCAGGGCAGGAGAGAGTCAATTTTTACACGTTTCATTTCAAAAGTAAGTCCCCTTGGAGCGGGTGGTGCGTTGAGGTGGCTAATGGAGATGTGCATAGGAATGTTATCACTGAGAGCAGTGCATGGACGGCGGGAGGCAGAAAGGATGGACCATGCCACTCTGGTCCTGAGTTTGGCAGCTCTGCACTAAAACACAAAACCAAGGGAACCAAGTCCCGCTACAGGCAATCACCTCCAACGTAAGAACACAACTCGGGCTTGTACATTTTTAGCAGTAGCTTTCTCCTGATCACAACTACTTTTAGTGTACAAGCAGGGAAACTGAGGCAGGGGGACAGCAGCGACCACCAGGGAGGGGTGACAGCCAGTGACCAGTTCCCTCCACAGGCAAGGAGCTCAGGTGCGGCTTCCAGTCTTGCAGGCACTGACGGTGGGATCTGGACTGTAAGTTTTTTGCATCGTAGATGAATGCCCTATTCCCCAGTTCTCAACTGCAATTCTCTCTCTGATTCTTCAGAGGAACATCTTGAAAAATCTTGAAAACTGTTTCCTAATTATTAGCAGGAGCCCTTCAGAAGCATTGACAGATGGGTTAAAAAAGGGATAAAGGGACTATTATCTTAGGCTTTTGTCTTAAGAAAAAAACCCAACAGATGATACTGCTATGCCCTTCTAGGAAAGCACAGATCAAAGCTCTTGTGAATATTTACGTATTTTTTGCACTTCATGCACTGGAAGTGGTTTTGATGAAGCCAGCTAACAGGGCTTAAGGTTACTTTATAAAAGCTCAAGAACTTGGGTAGCAACTGCTTCTCTGAAGTCAAGTCTCTAGGCTTATACTTCCATGACATTAATTGAATTTTTAAACTTTCAGAGAGAACTTTTAAAATATTTTCTTCTGCCATGCTACCTTGGGGAGGTATAATTGCATTTTAACAACTGCCATTTCAAATATGATTTTTAACCTTCCCCTTTTTATGTGTTGAAGTATATATAACTCATTTCAACTTTGTTTTTACTTATAAAAATATTATCTCCCACAAATGAGAAATTAATTTATCTATAGCCAGAAAAAAAAAAAAGACCTGCAGTCAAGGAGCTACATTCATACTCTTCAAGGAGTACAAGAGCTCCCATTCAGAAGAAGAAATGAAAAGCTGTTATGATACCATTGTAGATGCAGGGAAACCTGATCTAAAACTCGGAGTCATGTAATTACATACCATTAAAGCCTGATGTGCACAGTTTTCTAAGGACTGGATATACAAATGGCAATTAAAAATACTGAAACCGTTATAAGCACAATGAGATACTCTGAGGTATGCATTATGAGAGATAATGCCATGCTTTGGGTCACTGAATGCACTTAGCTTTACAATGCATCTGCAGGGTGACACAGCTTGTCCTGTTTTGTTGTCTAATTATCGGGAAAGATGACGATGATGGAGCACTGAGAATAAAATAGAGAAGCCTCCACAAATGGACCACTTCAGTACTGTCCTTTTTACAGCAAGGTATTTTGCACAAAAGCAAGGATTTAATTGGAACAGCAACAAAGCTTAAACAATATCACTTTCCTCCTCTGGGATTACAGACAGCTTCATGGGGTTTGTGATAAAGAAGGTTAAACTATGGCAATGGATTATGTTGCACTGTTTCTGTTAAGAGGAACAAATAATAATCATAGCAATGGCAGGGTGGCAGGCTCTTAAAATACACCCATCTAGAGCTGCCAAGGGGAAGAATAGTATTATTTATTCCACGTGTTGTAGTATCAATGAAAGTCTGTCTACACACAGAATTCCCAGCCCTTCAACCACACATGCATGCATAAAGCAGCACAAGGACAAATTTTAAAGGCTTGACTTGGCACAGTTACTATTGTACAGTGCAGGAAAGAAGCTATACCAGGATAAAGTACCTTTATACCATTATAATGATGGCCATAACTGGTATTTACCAGTTTATTTGCACTTGTTAAAGAAAGAAAAAGAAAAGATGAAGTCATGGCCCACCTGATGCGTATACAGGGTATAAAACTGAGCGTGGGCCAGGCCTCACAGCCACCAAATAATAAACAGTAAACTTATTGATGTAGTGAAAAGCTACAAGGGGATTGCAAGTATCCTGCAGGCAAGGGCAGAATTCAAAATGATCTCGACAATCAGAGAAATAGCCTGAAAAAAACAAAGGGTCCGATTCAACTGGGACCATGTGCAGAGAGTCCCACGCTTCAGCCAGAGCCGTGGGCTGCATGAACGCGCGATGTGCCCAGCACGGCAAGAGAGCGCGCTGGGGAAAGCCTCTGGCAAAGGGGTTCCTGCTGACCAGGAGCTGAACATGGGCAAGAACATGATGCTTTTGTGAAAAAGGCAAAATAACACTAGCACGGGCGGCCAGAGCCGTGAATCCTGCCACGTCCCTCAGCCTTGGGAGGGCACCGGCTGAAGCACCGTGACTGGATTTGAACACAGCACTTCAAAAAACAAATGAAAGAGTCTACGGGAGAAGCAATGGGATCTAGAAAACATGAAAAAACAAAAAAGCCTGGAGCAGGGGCATCGTGATTGCCTACCACCCTTTTGAAATCTTTTGAGAACCAGCATCCGTCAGTCACAATCACCCAGTGAATTACTCACTTGTGCTTTACAGAATTAGTGTATTTAAAAAGGTTGTTTTCAGTGGCTTAAGCCAGATGCATAAAAGGAAAACCTAACTTCAGCAGGATGGCTTTCTAAAGACAACAAACAATGTCAAAATACACTTAACTGGTAAATATCTGACTCCATCCAGCCATTACTTTACTGGGAGCTTTCTTTTCCAGACAAATCCCAGACACTGTGTCTATTTGCATTAAAAGCTGCTATGTGCTAATTTTAAAGATTTGTACACCAGCTCCCTAAGCACATAATGGTAGCTTTACTGTGTTATAAAAACAGCTAAGCATGGAGAATTAATGGAAGGATGTCTTTTCTAATGTAATTAGTTCAAATTACTAAATCTGAGCAGAACTGAAATCACTCACTTTACTTTGAAAATAAAAGTTTCAATTAAAAAGAATAAAAAGGAACTCCATGTAAATATTTACATCATAGCTTAATTTAATCTTAACAAAAACAATACTAAATAAATCATTGAAAGGAAACTGGGTTTCATGTTGTACTGTCTTCTCAAGACTGATGGCTCATGTTCAGAAACAATATTACTTAAGAGAAAAAAAAAATCACCGACACTTCCTTTTTTGTCAACAGAAACATTTTTGTTCTTGAAATTAAAACAGCGGGTTTTGAAAACACTGTCTTGAAGAGGGAAAATCAAGAGATGGACTTCACTAACAAAACAAACACACCTGATGGTAAGAAATGGGAACGGGCTTCCGAAAAACGATCCACTCAACGATCTCGCTACACGGAGGAGTAGTCAGGGAACCAGCGTAGCGGTAGTAACTCCCCAGCGATGTCGGCAGAAGGTCCCTCAGCACAAAGGGATCCAGAAAGGTCTCCTTCTCTGCAGGGAAGATTGACAAGCAGAATTACACTTTTTTTTACATGTCTTTAAAACAGATGTCACATTGATAGGCAGCCTAACAAGGTGTAATGGCAACAACATATTTTATCCTATACATATATATATAATGAAAGATGAAAACACCCTATCAGGAAGGCTCTGTAAGAGTTGATGTGTTGATTATTAAAAGAGCAGCCAAAATGCTAGTCAAACCTATACTGAACACGCACGCTCCTATTTAGAAGGCGTGCAGGTGTGAAATGCCCTTGTTATCCCACTGGTTTATGTTTAGCATAGAAATAACACCGTATTCAGTGGTTTCAGCACTCAGTAAATGGCTCTTCAGCTTGATGGCAGTGAGCGTTCACCAAGACCCAGTGAGGACCCAGCCAGGTCCCAGCGGTCCCACTTGCTGCTGCCCAACTGAAGAGCATGGGGTAGCGTACGCGTCCCATCCCCACCAGAGGGGGAAAGGGATGCGGGAGTGGAGTCAATCCCTCCATGGGTTGCTGAGATGGAGGAGGCAGAGCCACGGTGCCCAGCCAAACCTCCCTGGGAGCTGCTAGGGGGATGAGCTAAGAGCAGGGCAGAAGGGCACCTCTGAAACCGAGCTCCACCTCAATGCAGCGCTCAAAGCAGCATCCAGCCAGTGCTCCTGCCCCCGGCCATGCAGGCATTGCCGGGGGTGCTGCTCGGTGCGGTCAGCACAGCACCAGAACCATGCTTCAGAGGTAAAACTTCTGCCTCTTTTCCTTAATCCAAGAAACTCCTTCCCAGGGTCCAACAGTCTGGGGACAAGCTCTTTCCTCTTGAGAAGCTCCTCGGACAGCCCAAAATGCAAACGTAAGCACTGTAAGCATTTAGCTTCAAGTAACAGTGACAAGCTGGTAATATTTAACACTGCGAAGAAAAATAAATAAATGAAAGGAGGGAACAGCTGCAGGCAAGACAATTTCCCTGCCATCCCTGAGCATTTATCCTCTGCAATTTATGTTGACTCACAGGCTGAAACTCCCTCTCAGTCTGTGCAAAGGTGTTCACTGCCTCAGGGCATGCTGACACGCAGGGCTCTCCCATACATCTCTATTCCTCACTTGCTATATTCTTCATGCCTCAACCAAGAGTCCACGTTTGGGTAGCAGGAACTCTTCTCTCCCTGTCTCATCAGAGCTGCTAGGCAAGCCTGCTCCCCCCGTAGCAGAGCGGAGAAGCAGGTAGGCTGGTGATTGACACACACCTCTTCCAAAGTCAGAAGGAAAAGAAAAAGGATGAAGTCGGCAGAATTCACTTCCACAGCATCCCACAGTTTTATAGAAGTCTTGATCAAATCAAGAGTTGCCTGTACCTCTGAGCAGCAGTCTGATATCAGGGGGATTTTTTTTTCCTCCACTGCTGCTGCAAGGTGCAAATACATGATGCACTTCAGATGTCTTCTGTTCTTCTGCACAGTGTCAACATGTGTGCAATGTTCGCATTGCCTTTAGCATTCCAAAATATGAGTAACTCTATTAAAGTCAAAGTATACATTGTAACAGAATACTGTGACCTCTTAATTAACAATTTCTTTCCTTCTAATCCAAGCAGGTATCAGCCACTTCTGCATTCCCCAAAAGGAAACAAATAATAAACCATAGTTTTTCCTCTTCACAGCGTACCTCTGGGAAAAAAGTGCGCTTAGATAATAAATAGTAAAATATATATGATTGGCCAAAGTTCAAAGAGATTCTAATCAAGAAGTCATAATCATAGCAAAAAGGTCGTATTTAATTTGATTGGCTTATTTTTATGCAGAAAAAATTGGTTCGAAACCCTGCAAACTCAGTCACAGGATTTGATTTCCAAATGTGGCACACATACATCTTCACAATGAAATGACATGGGTTTTCTATTTAAGAAACTGCCTCTCTCTCTCTCTGGAAGCTGAGCACACAGTGGACGGCTCTGAATCGGAAAGAGCATTTGAACATGCAAACATCCTCTTTGCATTACCAGCCAATGACTACATATGAAATAGATGGGAAGCAGAGGCACAGTTTGAAAAAAGCTTTCCTCTTGTATTTAAAAAAAAAAAAAAAAAGTTTCAGTTAAAATTAACAATTTAACTATTTCTAACTTTGATAACCTTTTATTTAGAATGATGGAATCACTTAAGCTGCTGGATAAACATTCTGTGAGGAACCGAGAATATGGAGTGTCCCTTTATCAAAGGATGGCAGGAGAACGAAGCTCATTTTACACTTTCAAGGATTTTTGTGCCATATGCTGACAATATTGTATTTTAATAATTAATTGTTCATCAAAGGAAAAGATGAAGAACAGGGATGCTAAATTCAAAGTTATTCAAATTGCAAAAATGAATAATGCATGACTTTTATATTAAATACACACTGTATTAAGTAGTCTACATTTCATCCAACTCTGTCTTTCATTTTTAAACATTTTGAACTACAATATGAATAATCAACCAAGGGAAGCTTATTTAGACAGAGAAATACCTTATTTGAATGCAAACTGGAAGTATCCGACTATGATTAAATTTTGGTTATCAATTAGGGAGGTTTTTTTCCTAGGCGTTTGGAAAGTCATAGGCAGCTGTGAAAAAGAGTATTTCTTGAGGAAAAAGTAGCTTTGCTAATACACAGTTTAAGTAGGGCAGGGTGTACTTAATCTAATTTTTCATGGCTACAAGCAACGCTGTAAGTTTTCATTAATGAATTCCAAAGATTAAAATAAAAAAAAAAATACATATAATTGGATTAAAATAACTACTAAAATAGATGATAACCGATTGATTATGCTTTAATAACATAACGCTTTTGAAAACAGATCGTTCGTTTGTATCACTTCCATCTAGATGCATGGTGCAGAGTTTTAGAAACCAGAGTCACAAACAGATCTTCATGTGAAGCTTAAAGAAAAAGGGACTTGGAAATCCAGGAGTCTACCTCCTATATCCTTCAAGAGCATACAGAAACAGTAAATGCCATGAAGTTATATTCCTAAGAGCTTGAGACATTTTTGAAAATGGGATTTTGAAGTCATGTCACTTTTAAAATTTCAGCCTTACATCAGTTATTGTTGGTAAAACTGTGAGGAGAATAATTTGCAAGCTAAGCAATAGCATTCACAGAATGAGGTAGAAATATTTTGTATACATGCACACATATGTGTGCACATATAATTTCTACTAAATGGGAAAGAGCAAGGTTGGAAATAATATCAAACCTTTCGTCGCTGTCTTTTATGACCAGCTCCTATTTCCCATTTTCAGTGCTTGGGACAGGCATGAGTTGTGCCCAGAAGGCTGGGAACAGACTGAGCAGGGTGGGGAGTTTCTTGGAGGGAGAAAGTGGACAAGGCTGGGAACTACATGATCTACAAGGCAGCATTTGCTGACAGGTAACATGAAAATAACTGGCGGACAAAAGCAATATAACGCACCAGTGAAAACATCTGTGTTCGTCTGCAAATACCTGGGAACCACTGCAATCAATGCCGCAAAACCCACCTGTGAGCCACCTACTCGTTCTTACACATAAACCAGAGCCCCACACCAACACGGTCCCTGCTGCCACTGCTCCTCGTCCTACTCCCATCTCAGCACCCCAATCCAGATGGGCACCCAAGCAGAAGAATAAACAACCAGAAAATCGGAGCCCCAGAGATCATGCCCCGAAGGACAGGCCCTCGAACTAGAGAGCATTCCTCTGGGAGAGCAACAATACACACGCTGTTGTGGCCACCACTCCCAGGCAATGCAGAAAAGAGCAGCACCCAAAACATCCAGTGAGATGGCCCACTAACACAGTACAGCCACTTTTATTGACAATTAGCAAACAGCGATTCTTTGTTTACAGCACCAAGGCTCGTAAAAAAGCGTTCACTCTAATATTTCCAAAGGAAAAATTAGCAAATACCACAGATTCATTGTTGACAATTAAGACAATGAATGTGACATTTAAACTTCTGAGTGTTCCACAGCATAAAAGGACAATATTGTATTTTAACTCTTACATTCACCAGAAAGAATTAACAGAGCCAGCTGGTAACATATTTGATCTTCTGATACAAAATTCATGTCTACCTCTTGCTCCTTCTCCCAGAAAAGCAATGTGAAAAGTAACACCATTCTTTGGGTCCTTCTCCCATGGGTCCTTCTCCCAGAACAGCAATGTGAAAAGTAAACCCCATCTTCGTTTGGGCTGGTAAATCTCCCCACTATTTTGCATGGGACCAAGGGCCATATTTTGTACAACCCAACCCAAAGGCAAAGCAATTGCAGGAGTGCTTTAAAAAGCTGACCTATTTACACTCTGTATTTGTCAGGGCATCACCACTAGATGTGAACTAATACTGATTGCACACAATAGTTTTCCAAGCAGAGGAAAAAATCAGATCTTTAAAGAGATACCAGTAGCGGATCTCCACCAATTACTGCAGTTTTCACAAGCTGATGCCAGCAAATATTACATTGCGAGAGCCATCAGTTGAACATTTTGAGTTCAAGGACTGACTTGCTAAAAATACATTCTGTAAAATGCTGGATAAAGATAGACCTGAATTTTAACCAAATCATTGCGGAACAAGAGGCTTCTTGAGATAGGCAGGTAAACAGCACACAACTATCTGTGATCAAAACCCTTTTTAAATCTAACGGCAACTTGGATTGGAGATCACAAGAAAATAACTATATGCCAAGTCCATTTATATCTCATGGAACGCTTTGGGACTTTCATCATGCTTTTCTGTAAGAAAACAGGAACTTGGCTGCATTGAAAACAATATCTTAAAATGAGCTTATTTCCAAAATTAACGTATGTGCAACGCCTGATAGGTGGCAACGTTACCCAGCTACACTTTGAATAACTGAAATCTGCAATACCAATACGAAGAACTTTGAAAGTCTCCCAAATTTGTTAAACAACGTTACTGCCAATTTCATTTTCACAATGAGCCAAGTCATTCTAAAGCTTCTGCATTCAAACATTTAAAAAGCAAACACACAAAAATAATCAAAAGGACACCAAGCCGCACACCCACTGAGCCAGAACTTCCCAGATAAAGCAGGCTGCACACCAGAGCCAGGGACCAGACCCACGGTGGTGATTTTAAAGATGAGATTGCAAACACTCTATGTTACTTTAACTGAAAAGATCAGCGGATGAGTACTTGCTGTGTAAATCCAGCATGAAGAGCAGTTTCTGACAGTCCTCTGTACTCAGGGTAATTCTTGTCACTTATTGTGCAATTACTTTTCTCGCTTTCATTTAATTTTTTTAAAACCAGAACCTCTGCTGAACAATGTAAGAAGCCGTAAGGACACAGAAAGCACAGCATGGCGGGGAGGGAAGGAATGAGATAATAACACAGCCCTGCAGACTAATTTAATCTAAGACAACCAGTGAGTGGTACAAAACACAGGAGGAAAGCAAAAAAGGCAAAAAAAATTGAACATTTCCTTGCCAGGTGTTGGTCTCAGGCTTAATTTTTCTCACTCCCTCTCTTAAAACAGCTTAGGAGGAAAAGGTTTAGCTGGGGAGGAGAGGTCTTAACTCTTTGAAGAAGTAAAAAAAAAAAATTCTGAACCCTGAATGCTTAAGCACTGCTGATGCAGAGCTTGGCAGAACGGCTGTTGCCATTCTAGACTGGGATGAGACTTCTCCCGGTTTCACAAAACCTCACTGGAGGCAGAGGTATGTGCGGAGACAAGGCTGGAGGGACCCAGAAACTAAGAAATACAGAATGAGCACCAGTGGCAGGAGGAAAAGAAACTGTGCCCGGGAGTTTAGAGGAGCAGAGGATCCCTGGAACCAGCTGGCCCCTGGCAGAGGTAGGGTGAAGTGAGGAGCGTGGGCTGTTCACGCCTGCTTCAGTGGAGCCAGAGCAGAACCATACGTCCTCAGACTTCACCACCCCTCTCTTCTCAGCAAACGTCCTCAAAACCCGCCAGCAAAGCACCCAGCTCCTTCTCCTTGCAGATGCTTTGTTCACATTCACCATCAACCTTAATTCTTACCTTTTAACAACAGCAATCTTCTTTTTGTTAGTTTGAATTAGTTTTTCTGTGCAATATATCAATTCTGTGTCAGCTCGCTGGTCTTTACTCAGCCGTGACCAGCACTGCTTGCTGCAGAGCAGACAGGTGAAGGACCAGAGATTTCCAGCACTTCCATCATTTATTCTTTTAAATGATACAGACCCCTGCGGCTATGCACAGAGCTGCCCTATATAAAGGTGTGAACTTATCACCTCTGCTCTCATCTTTATTTCCCACTTCCCTCCTCCTCCCCTTTGCTCCACAGCAATCGTGCCCTGGCCCTTTTCACATGGCTACTCTGACTGTGAACACAAGAACAGATCAGAAAACAAAAGAATATATCCAGATCATCCCTGAGGAAAAAGGAATGCTCCTCCACATTTCCTTCTCGGTTTAACACATCGCGCTGCTCCCCATTTGATGGCCTTCCCTGTTCCAAATTGGGCTGCCGCTTTCTTCAAAGTTTTATTTTAAAAGACGAGGTCCCATGGTATCACATCTCACCCTCACCCTTCTCCCCCGCCTTTCTTCTCTACAACCCCTGGATATTTGGTGCAGAAAGCAAACAGCTTGTCAGGTGGTGTTATGGTTAAAGTTAAAAACAAAAGAAAAAAACCTGTCATGCCACTAATGGTGTTTTCTTGTTATTATGCCTTCTGGTGTGAGAGATCCACAGGGTAACTAACGCTGTCTGGATTGCTTCCTTTTTAGTGCTGATTTATTTTAACAGGTTATTCCCTGCCTTTTTGCCTAGGACAACTGGAGAGATGTGCAACATATTCATTCTCTATCCTTTTTCATTATTGAAGCAATTCTGTTTCCACTGGATTTTGGTACGGTCTCCCCAGCAGCCCCTGAAACTTTGGAGGTCACCACTAACTTGCCTGAACACCTCTTGCCCATCTCAAGGGAGACTCAAGATCACACTCTGCTCCATGCTGAGCTTAAGTTATGGCATTTTAATAATACAAAGGCAGAAGAAAAAAGAACGATTTTTTTTCCCCAAATTCCCTTTTAAATGAACAAAGGTTCCTCTCTTCGCCTCAACCCAGCGCACGTTCGCAAACAAGCAACAGATGCCATCGATTCACTTTGTACCTAAGCTTTTGATCTGGCTGCACTTTGATTTTCAGTGCTCACTTTTGACAAGGAAGGGAATAAGAGCCCCATTTTTGTGACATTAATAGAGGCTTTTCTGCTGTGGTAATTTATTTGTGCTCTGCTAATAATTTTCTGCTGATCCGTGTAGATTCTTGGTGACAGACACAGAGAACAGGACAGAACGACAAAACATGGTTTCCATCACCATGAAAGATTTCCCAGGGGCCTGGCGTAGTGTGGGCTGCAACCATTTGCCTGCATGGTAAAACACGACCCTGCAGAGCACCCATGTCCAGGCTGGGGGAGAGCAAATGCTGTGCAGCCTCCAGCACCGGGCGCTGCCCTCAGGACTGACATCGGGGAAGAAGGCTCATTTTAATGCCTTTCAGGCAGCTGGTAAGAACAAGGAAAAGGCATTTCTAAGAGGCTTACATACAAAACAGTACTAAAAAGGGCAAGTCAAAGACAGCAGAGGTGGGGAAAAGCAATGTTTCTGTGCAATAGCTCCATCCTGCGAGGTGCTCCTCTGAGATCTTGCTGAAGCATGTGGCAGACAAAAGCTTTAGTAGCTATTTTAATGCAAATCAACTGTATAAGACATAACCTGGTATTTCATGTTCCCCTATTCCCACGAGGGCACAATCATTCTCTCTGAGGCCTCAGGAGCTGCCTCAGCCCTTGCACAAGAGCAGGTCCGTCCTGCCCCGTGCTCCTCGGCATCACGAGGAAGGATGAGGAGCAGAGCGGTGCTCAGGGCAGGGCACCCACCCAAGCACATCAGCAGCAACACAGAGGCAGAAAAGTCTGATTTGCAGCACCACAACTGGGCCACGTGTGGTGCAAACGCAGCCAGGCACTAGCGACTTTATTACTTTACCTAATGATCTAACTTCAACTGAGGATGTGCATCATCCCACCAGCACCAGCATTGCTGGAGACTTTTCCCATCAGCTTTCATGGTGAGAAGAGGAGCTAAAAAAGACCCCCAGCAGTCAGAGCTGAAAGACACACCAGCGAGTCGGCATCAGAGCATTCGTATCACGCCTGCCTGTACCCCACCCCTTCAGCAGAGGGGGGGCTGCACGCTCCCAGCTGTCAGTCCCTGGCGGGCTCGGCGGCAGACGCAGCCTCGCCACGCGCTTTGCGGCAGGGAAAGCAGGAGTGAGAATAGCAGGCACCTCACTGGCGGGAGGTGTGACAAATCCTTGGCAGAGCACAAAACTGAAAGCAATTTTAAAATCAGCAACAGGCAGCTGACAGCTCCGAGAAGAGCCTCCTCGGCGTTCCCGTGCCTTTACAACGCCCTGTGAGGGCAGATGCGGGAGCTGGGGAGCACTGACGTGATGGGAATGTCCTGTTGGGCAGGAAGATGCAGGGCAAACCCAAAACCATTATCATCGATCCCAAAATCGTTAGGCTGTTTGGTACACCACTGCTTTTCCTTCCAGCTAAGGAAACTTTCTCCGGTTGCTCATGTAAAATTAAGCTTAATGTGGCATTAAGATTCTACAAAATTATGCCAGGAGATGAGGAAACAAAGTGAACTCTGAGTAGCGACTAAGCCTATATTGATTCTTATGCGTGCATTTCTCCATCATTGTTACTAAGCTGGTGACACTGTGAAGGGCACAATTATTTATGTTCCATCAAATTAGTAAGTAATTCAAATCCCTGACGAAATCTCAAGCAAAAATTGCTTTCACTTCCACAGAAAGTGCTTCTGACACTTAAATTGTTCACTTACCCCTGGAAGGGCACTGTAAGAATACAAGAACTTCACAGAAAAACCCAAAAGCTATGCAAGAAAA
The DNA here is from genome assembly GCA_034008185.1 of Gorsachius magnificus. Taxonomy (NCBI): domain Eukaryota; kingdom Metazoa; phylum Chordata; class Aves; order Pelecaniformes; family Ardeidae; genus Gorsachius; species Gorsachius magnificus. The sequence goes on from CM067090.1 coordinate 9,140,767, forward strand.
ATGAAAAAACAGCTCACTGCTCAGCAGTACCATCCCTACCTACATCTGACTGAGGGTCACTGGATCTGTCACCATCATGGGGACAGGCTAGCGTGGGATGCCCTACACAGAGTGGTGCAGAGGGATATGGAAACCCAAGGAAATTTTACTTAAATAGGCACATGGGAGGAGCAAAGCTGAGGGGCTGGTGATCTCTCCAGCCAGCAGAGGACATATAAACATGGTCTGATTTAAAAGCAAGGTAGTTATCTCAACATCCATATGTATTCTTGATTTCTACATTACAGGCATGTGCCTCTGTGTTGTGACGATGACCTAAAACCAACATGGGCATGAAAGTGTTATAAAATGCAAAGAAACTTAAGGTTTCAATTTTGCCTTTCTCCAGCTCCTTTTGTTGGATCCCTGCTTGATCCAACCACTCTATCCAAAAACCACAAGAGTTTTCCGCTGTATTTCAGCCAAAAAGTCCATGTTGCCTTAGGGTCTCAGTTGAATGCAGCCAAATGGAAGGCAGCAAGAACTTTTTCAGATAAATTCATAAAAATGTGCTCATGTAAGGCATAAGTAAATTACATCAAGAAAAGAAATGCGAGTGTCTGGAATAAAAGCTCACATCTTTACTATTATTCTATATAATAACATTAAAAGACAGATATGATATGAGAGTTCTTCACTGAAGCGTTCCATCAATATTTAGCTTAAAGAGAACAATTTCTTTGAACAACTACTTTGTAGGAGGAAATTCCCTTACTCTAGCCACCAGAAGAGCCTTAGAAAAGGCCTTTAATCAGGGCCTTTGAAACAGGAAGGAAAGCAAGATTTTCCTCTTTTTCTTCCTTAATGTTTTGAAAAGGAAACAAGCTATTGAAATATATCAAGCGATTTCCTTCACTTGAAACACTAGCTGCCTTCTGTGCATTGTGAGCAAAACTAAAATAAATGCCTTTTATCCACCCAGATTTTGCTGCGGGTAGGCAGCCTCAAGACGGACTAATCATTATGTGGTCAGGGAATCACAACCTCGGGACCGTGTCACATCCTACCCAAACAATTATTTTTGGGAATGGAATAATACTCTCAGGAGACACCGGTATGATTATCCACGAGTGGCTATTTCGGCTGGAGGAGCAAGAGATGGAGCAGAAAAAATCCGATGAGATGGCTAAAACACTGCTTTGCTTGCAGGGGGTAGAGAGTCTTGAAATAGAAGGCAGGTAGAAAACAAAGCTAAAAAGAGATCCTGGTCCAGTTAAATGGCAGCTTGACTTCAGTGTCAAATTACTCAGCCACAGAAAAATCCTTGCAGCCCAACTCGTCCTGGCTTTATTTTCGCTAGCCTGTTTTGTTACCCAGTGGGAGCTAGATAATAACATCTATTTTTGTGGAAAACAACACAGTTTTTCAGCTCAGTGCGTTGTTTTTATTTCACAGCAGAACACTGCAATTTCTAAGCAGCAAAACCTATGGAAAATTCTCTAAATGAAGGACTTTATGGTATGTTATCATTTAACCCCTATTTTTCACTTTCATTGGATTTATTGGTGTTCCCGGCTGCAATGTTAAATGACTCTGAAAGTAGAGCAATTAATCCAAAACCCTATTTGTTTTAATCTAACACTGTCAACTAGTTTTAGGTTTGCAGTCAAGAGAAAAAAAAATGTTTATTAAGCTCTACAGCAGTAGCTAATGTCTAAAGACAATCCCCAGAAAAGGTGCAAAGATGTTTTATCACAGCACTATAGATGGGACGGAGATTTATTACAGTACCTAGCACTATTCCAGCAGATGCCTTTTGAATTACAATGAGCTTATTAAAACTTTACAAATCATTATATTAAACCCTGACAAGAGTACTTTGGGAACTGGAGCATCTCGATGTCATTGCTAATGATGCATTACCCATGATAAGGTTTCAGGAAAATTCCCAAGTAAAAACTGGTTATAAAAGTATAAAATATATTAATATTTATTTCAGTACCTGCTATAAGTTCAAGGATAATAGGTTTATATGCATCAGAACAGCCGAATGATTGTATTTATGTCAGCATTAGAAAGACGTTCATCTGCTGCAAAGTTTAATTAATTTTCACAGATAGTTAATTTTCTGTTTCATTATCAGCTCCCTAAATTTGAAAGACAAATAATTTATAAACAAATAGAAACTTCAGAGAGGAGTATTTTTAGAGCAAACAGAAGATAAATAGCAGGAGTGAAGCATCAACGCTGCCTTCGAAGTACTAATATGAGTGATATATAGTAGCGGGTTTTGATTGATAACTTACCTATTCCAGAGCACTGACTGAAAAGAAACAAATTGTTTACTGTTAACCCCAACCCATTTTCGGGTAACAAATGACTCCGATCTTTACCAATCAAATAATGGCTGTGATGCCCTTAAACATCAGTGAATGAGGAATGTGCAGGCTCGCCGTGTCCTTCCAGGGGTGACCAGATCCCGTAAGGACAGTATTCCTGCCCTTCTCCCCTTCCCAGCAAGAAGAAAGTTTAAGCAGCTACTTACCGTGATGTACGACGCCCTTCAACCCATGGATAATGGGATCCAGCGCTGGATTGTCCCTCTGACTGACCTACATGCAAAGGATACAGGATTGGTTACATCTATCCTGGCATCAGGCAGAAAAGTCTCAGTTTAATCTTCCAAAGATAAAAAAAAAAAAAAAAAGATGTTATCTAACAAGCTGCTTAGTTCTCACATTTACAATGGCTCTTCACAAAATGCCAAAGATACATGGCGTAATAAAATGAAGTAAGGAAGGTTAAATCAAAAGAAAGCATCCGCTGAATTCATTAAAACATTAGCTGTATTATCACCCCAGCAAAGCCTAAAACCAGAGAGAGGATTTTTCTCCAGCTACTTCCTCTTTCTTAGAGGAAAACTGCTGTGATAAACAGAAGTTATCTCAGACCAGTCCATCCCTTACTGATATGGGAATAAATCTGGCGCTGCCACTGAAGTCAGTGAAGCTGGACCCCTTTCAGCTGTAATGGAGTTGGGCCTTGGCATCTCTTTCCTATTCGTATTTTTACATTTATTTAATTTGGTGTCACTTGGACTAGGGAGAGGAAAAAAAGCTTTGTGAGAGGATCTAGAGGGTATCTCTAATTTTTGTCAATGCAATTGCCAGACCAAAAACTGGTATCCTGCAGTATTTCTTCTGTCGCCCAGCAATTGCCCACGTCCTCCACAATGGTGGGAGCCAGCACCAGAGAGAGGGGGGGAAGGCAGCAGGAAGGATTAACCCTGTTGAGCTCCACAACTTCCAAATTAAACCCATCACTTCACTTGCTTGTAACACAGCAAAGGCATTTAAAACCAATAATGCAATTTTTTTTTTAACCTTTTGCCTCTTCAGAGGTGTTGAAGGAATAACTCACAATTTCTGTGAATGTGTTCCATTATTTAAGATAATTAACAATTTGCTTTTGGGAAATAAGTATTGCCATGTACCTCATTCACATGGTACATTTTTCTTTTTTTTTTTTGCCACCAGTCAGTATCAGAGGCCTGAGCAGTGTTGATCATTCTTGGATGGACTTCTCCCAATGGGCAAACATACTGAATGCAAAAGAGCTCCTGTACTTTCCTGCTTGCCCATCATCTCAATGTCATGAGGAAAAACAAGAGTTCGGTCACTTTATGTCCATGTATTAACATATGAGGAAAGGAGTGGAGACAAAAGAAGAAATCCCTGAGTGAGGACCTTGTGCCCGACAGGGAACACACACTGTCACGTGAAGCACAGAACCAGCTTGGAGCGCATGCTTAGGAAGAGGACATCATTGACCACAGCATATCCCAAAAATGCGTTATTGTAAAAAAAAATCACAAATTCTAATGGCCTGAGGAGAGAACTGGAATCCACTGGCCCAAGTTTCACAAACACAAGCACGTCTCTTCTCGTCCTTCCTCCCCAAGACTAATTAGGAATCTTAGAAACCTCATTATCTTCTTAGCCAACTGCATTGAAGAAAACCACAACAAACCACCTTTCTTTTTTCTGTTTATTTGGCCTTTGAACTACTCTGCTGTGTTCAGGACACATTTTCGTGCTCTTGTCTAGAGACAAAATGGTTTGTTTTGGTTTGGTGTTTTAAATGGAAATTGAAGATCCTTTTCTCATCAGAGTACTCCAGAACTTGCAACGATCAGGTAGGGCAAGGCACGCAATAAAATTATGAAAGTAGCAACAGCAGCTTTGAAATATATACAGCTCAGATGTTACTGGCAATAATATTATTAGCCCTGAAGGCTGTAAGCTCTTTGAAGCATGAACTTTTATATGCCCAGAGGGGTGCTCTGTACACTTTGGATTCTGTATAAATAATAATCACAGTACACTGAACCCAATGACCCACTTTGTAGGTTCTGTCTGGCTTCTGGCAAATCAACAGTAAACACTAAAAATGCAGAGCTGTTGCAAGACACGTTCCTGCATCTTTTCCATTTATTCAGGTTTCTCCAAGCCATAGCTACCACTAAAAAAAAAAAAAAAAATCATTAAAAAAGCTACCACCAATTTAGTACAAGACTGTAAGAAAAACTTGCACTGGACTTGAACAATGCTTTATTTATTGCTGCTTAACCATAAGTTGTGAAGGGGTTTATTTTGTTGGCTTTGTTTTTATTTCTGGTGACAGCTGCAATCAGTTTGAAGAAAGCAAATAGATGGAAGGAATCCTAAAGGTTAAAAATCTTCCTTTTGGGATTTTCTGTCAAAGTAGATCAATTCTTAACCTCAGCCTTAGCAGCACCCCTTTAATCTGCTGAGGTGGTATGCCTGTATAGATCCAGCTACGCAATCTTTTTGATCGCATATTCTGCAAATGTGCTGTGCTCTTCAATAGCATGAAATCAACGGTCACGTTATTTCTTTGGGGGCTGGAAAGCAAATGCTCCATGCATCTGTAATCATGTTTTCTCTGAGGGCATGGGAAGTGGGATCTCACGTTTCTTTAAAAATCACCTGCAAACAAGTACCACTTGCAGAGATGTCAGTTCAGACCTGTATGGGATATACAGATGCTTTTTCCCTTTTTTCCTTATACTCACACACTGTTCTCCTGCACCTCACTGCAACTGTTTCAGGATCTTGGCAAGACCATTAGAAAAGTGCCCAAAAGTTTCCTCATTTCATGGAATGGTTCAGGCTTCAGAGCAAAACTTTTCTTACATCTTTTTTTCTTCAAGTTCTCAAAAAAAACCCCAAAACAACCCACCTTGAATTTCCTCTCCATTTTTTTTACACTTCTCTGTATCCTTTTTCTGCCTGTGTTCATAGAGAAAAGGAGGTTTCTGAAACCCAAAATGTCAAGTTCTATCCCCATTGCTGTACATCTCTGGTTTAACTGACCTGGAGCTACCATGCTGGTTGAGATCAGAGATTCACCCACACAAGAATCCTGTCTCTGACAACAGCTGATACTTAAAAGAAAAGAAGGGCAAAAGAAGCAGAAGGAAGAAAAGGACAAAAATCTCTAGAATAAGAAGTGTCCTTCTGACCTCCTTTATGATTCCATGTCATGAAGCTTGATTTTATATTCTTCTACAAACTGTTTTTATCTTTCTCCGTTATATAATCTGTATTACAGCAGTGTATTTTTTTTATTATTATTATCTTATGAATACAACCTGAAGGAAAACAGCAAAGAATTCTTCAGATTGACTTTACATGACACATTTCTCATGATGCCTTAGCTGCAGAGTTAGAGAAAGACCATGCATCTGTAACCAGGTCTCAGCACTTAGGCTTCACCCAACACACGCCTGCCAAAGCTGTGCAAAGCCGTTCTTCTCCTGTGAGAGAAGAGCAATGAGTTTCCCCCTCCTCGCTCAAGAGGCTAACACAGAAAACAACATCACGGATGAAAATTTCTCAAGCGCAGGAATTTCACGCGCTAACACAAACCTGCTATGCTGCTGGTCATGAGCGTGCTGCACAGCAAGTATTAATGGAACAGATGGAAAAGCATCCTGAAATTGCACTAAAATACCCACAGTACCACTACTACAAATGTTGTTTCCTGAACAAGATGCTTTTGCTCAAGACTGACTAACACTCTACAGGTCTGCAGTAAACAGGATAAATAATGCTTGCGTGCATCATTTATAATTGAAAAATGCCTGTAATCCTCTTCAGCAGAAATAAATAGGTAACTATCATGCTAAGCACAAGGGAAAAATAAACACAGAGATATCATTAAGCAGTTTCCTGTGCTAACAGAGCTCTCACCACAGGGTAAGTACGGGATGAACATGACATGAGGAAGCAAAATCTCTTTGTTCATCGTACCCTTTGGGTGACTTCAATACCTGGTGCACATGCCGTTCCGAGTACAACGAATGGCTTGACGTTACTGCAATGAATAAAACAAGTGTTTGCAATGTAGGAAAAGGTAATGCACAAGTGACCCCATTCTGCAGTCATAAAACAGAGATGTTCTTCAAGTGAAGTCATGGTGCAAATCATTACCCTAGACAGGTTGCATTTGCTTACAGCTCCCGCATCTAATGTGGGGACTGAGAAATGATTCATTCCTCAGCGAACAACAAGGTTGATCAGTCATGAACTCTATTGACAACAGCGTTAACACCTTTCAACAGCACAACCTGTTGTCCCCTTGCTTGAAAGTGCTGTTCCTATAGCCTTACCTTCAGAGTCAACAGGGTAGGCGGCAGGCCAGGGAGCTAAGCACCTTCTCACAATAATGTTATTAGTACTCCAAAGAAGAAAGTTCCAGCAAAGGAGCAGAGCAGGAGCGTGACGAGAGGACAGACACCACCACGGCCAGGCTGATCACGGTAGTAGGGGCACCAAGCCACCGCATTTAAAAATAGACTTTACTGGGCAAGGTACTACTCTGCAGAAAGCCCCTGTGTTACAGCAGCACTAAGCTCAGCATGTCTTAGCGAGTTAAAAAAAACCCAACCAGTTTTCACTCTCTATTATTCGTTGCACATTAAGTTGCCAAAGCTCTCTGCTAATCTGATTATTTTATAGGACAAACCCAGAGCCTCCTGAAGTCTCTGATTTTACAAAAATCACCACAGTTGTAAAGTGTTAAAATTTGTATTACATGCTATATATTTTAAACCATATGCTAAAGCCATATAAGTAAACCATGACCTGTCTTTCTGCTAGAAACAGTTCTATAAAGCAGGGAAAAAAAAAAAGTTTTGGGCAAAAATTTTGAGCTTACAATGACCTTTTTTTAGCAAAAATAATAAATAAAACCAGAAAAACAGGGGAAGCCCCAAATAAACATTGAGGCAGTTAAAAAGGCCACACAGCAACACCAGATCTTACCTCCGAGACCCCTGCCCAAAAGGGCCAGACTCCCTCCATTTCCCATTGCCCTGGGCAGCCCATCCGAAAGCCAGGTTATCCTCCCCCCAACCAACATGAGAAGGGCTGGGGGGAGCACTACAAAGCTTGCTAACGATCCCTGGTACCAGTCACCTTGTGAAAAGTAGGAGAATACTAATAGCTTGAACAGCTCAGGAGTAAGGAATACACTTTCCTTTTAAATGCATGTTTAAATAGATCCATTGTATTGAAGAAAAGGGTGTGGGGGAAAAAAGAAGAGAAGAAAACCCACCTATTCGGAGTGATAAGAAACACAAATTTCTCTCTCATTTCCACCTTAAAAAAATCTGGCACTTGGACTTATTAAACTGTCATAAATTTGCAGGAACTGCTTTCAAGCTCATTAAATGGGCTCACAGACAGTATTGCAAAGCATCTCAAAACGAAGGAGAATGCCATAGTCGGCTATATCAAAAGGCAAAATGACATGCATTTTGCGCAAGTCAGAGGAAAATGAATGGCAACAATTTTGTGATACAGTACCTGAGCCTTTCCCCTCCGAATAGTGATATAATTTACTTTTCTCTCCCACTGCAACATTTGGCCCTTGACTTGGAAACTAAATCTTCAATCTATCAAGCCTTACCCATCTGCTAAGTAAAATGGCCAAGACAATCTGCATGCCTTGAATTCGATATAGCCAGCTGCTCCCAGAGTGCTGTGGCATTAACATCCAGAGACCATCCTCTTGTGCTGCAAAGGACGGTGTCTGCCAAGGATGAATGACTACGTACTTAACCGTGGCAGCTGAAGCCAGTGACAATGGCTGACACAGAGAGATGCCAATGTGTCAAATTCTACTTTCAATTACACAGCAAAAGTCAGGGGTAATATTCCCCCAACCGCGTGCCTTCAGCTCCCATTCAGCTTGTGGTTAAGATCTACGGCTCACCAGCCAAATACTGAAGTCTCCAAACACCCCGTACAAACAACTAAGAAGAAAAAGAAAACTATTATAAATTAACTAGGTTGCAGAGATTAAATTGTCCTGTAGGGTTTCAGGACAATCAACATGGTTAAACAATTTGTTCTCTTATCAGCTCAGTAGTGTTGGACAGATGCCAGTCCTCAATCTCTATTGGAAAAGACCTGATTTTCACTGGTTTTGAACAGAAATGAGAAGAATCCCATTAATGCGAACATTATGCCACACAATACGTATTTTAACATCACAGCAACAGCGTTTCAAAGAATCCAAGATAATCACAGTCAAAAGAAACATACTTTTCTCAGCAAAGGGAAAGTACTTGGCATATTCCTTGTGAAACTCTTCAAATTTGTGTCTTTGGGGCAAAATGATTGGAGAGCTAGATTACAGCTTGGGTAGGTCCTATCCTAACCCTTCTGAATGACGATGCTTTAACCCTGCACTGGCCTGCCGCGTTGAGAAAGGACAGACATCCTGGCTGTGCTGCATGCGCCCTCTTGCTCCGCACAAGGTCCCTTGGCTCACCTCTCTCTTCTCTCCCTTTTGAAGTCCACACTGTAAAAGCTGGTTGTGGATAAGTATTTCATTTCTTAAACATTTCTGAATAAAAGGAAGTGAAGGATTTCAGCCAGATCTGCAATGTGGATGAACAGATACGAAAAGTTTACATGTGCTTGGCTTTGAAATACAGTAGGAAATATTTATTTAGACTTTTTCAGGAGAACTGAGAAGGGATACGGGTCGACACTACAGCACGCTGAGCTATCTGCGAAGGCAAGAAAATGCCTACAGAGCTCCCAATATAATGATAAGCTAGATTTGGTGCTCTCTAAGTTTTTCACCTTCACAAGCACTAAATGATCCAAGAATGATATATTCCTGCTCCTCCACAGATGATATTTTCTTCTATCTCCCCCATATATGCTATAATTGCACATCTCCCATACGAGTTGATGCAAAAGGACAAATCTGGCCAAGAGCCTGCAGCCTGACAGAGGTGAGCTGGAGGATAGAAAGCATTTGCCGTGTAATGAATGGACTGCCCGAAGGAAGCATCCCGCAGAATATATTCGTAAGAGAAAACAAGAAATGGAAACAGCCTCCTTAATACTTCAGGTTGCTGCTCATGTGTAAAATCAGAGCGAATAACAGGTACCCAGACAAGATGTGACACTGAACCTTATGCTGGCACACGCACTATTTCACACAGATACTGCCATGACCTTTGATTTTTTAAAAATGTGCATTAGAGCTGAGTTCGCCTTTGCCTATGGCAACCGGTTTCAGGTTCAGTGATTTGCAGGCAGATTCTGTTGAGTTAAATCTGGGTTTTGGCCTTCAGGTGTTAATAATCCTGCTATGAAGGAAAATATACTGAAGTCACAGAGGTGCATAGGCTGGTGGAGGGGATGTTCCTGGATGTCTCATTCAGTATGTTGTTTGAAAAGAGGGGGGAGAAAAAAAGTTAATGAGTCTTCCAATGATTATTTTAAATAGAGTAATGGGTGTGCATTGATCCTTCTAGCTAATTCCACTTTGAATAATATATCATTCTGACTGAAAGCTTGCTAGTGATGTATTAAATTCATATTTCATCACAGCTTTGGAGGGTATCTATGGTAAGATATTAACTAGCAGTGCCAAAGAGGAAGCTGCACTTTTCCCTTTTTTTTTTTTTTTTTTTTTTTTATAAAAAAGTCAAAAATGGTTTTAAAAGGTATTGAACAGACTTTGGGGTCAGGTGTTCTGGCTGCCCCTCCTCTTTGTAGATTGCAAGGCAGCTGCTCACAACCACAGCTCCTCGCAGCCTTAGCTCACCCCCTCCTTCATTTCGTCCCTCCTGCCTCTGGACCCGAGTTAGTTACTGACGTCCTGGGACAAGGATGGTACATGCCAGGGTATAGATCAGCAACTTCCATTTTCATTATGTCCAGTAGGGATGCTTGAAATTACAAGAAGCATAAATAGTCACTTTTACACTAAAGGTTGGCTGAAATATCAGTGTCATAAAAAAGAGCAAAGGGACAGCACAGGCCTCCTCAGAAGAACACACCACAGAATTTGCACCAGCATGTTGCAAGGCAACGTGCTAATGTAAGAGACTGTCGGAAAAAAAAAAGGAAGAGCATGAAACTCAAAGGTAGAGTTAAGTACCGCTTAATAACTCAGCTCAGAGTACGTTCTGTTTGTGCACACGGAGTTTCTTTGTTAGGGGACAGAAGCATTGATCGTGTATTGTACACACGCTGGCAGCTGACTGATCAGCTCTCCCGGCTGAGGAAGGCTTTGCAGCCTCTCCCCGCAGCATCACCTCCATTCACTATCACAAGATTTGCAACCACCAGGAGGGTAACAAACAGCCAGCAATGTATTTTCCTTTCTTTTTTAAGCCACTTGTTTGCCCAAACTTTGACTCCATTGACAAGGTAGGCATTAATTTCCCCAAAGTATTCCTGCACTTTGAAAGCACAATACAACTCATTTACCGCAAGTGAATAGCACATTCAATTAACAAATTATTGAAAGATCTTAATAAGCATATATCTAGAGAAAACCAAAAGATATCTGCAGCCCAAAAGGACGATCTGATCAGCAGCAATAGAATATCTAAGATACAAAGTTCTGTAAAAGACAAAAATGTAATTGCAACACAGAGGAGAGACAGCTTCAGTGGCAGATTCTCAAAGCCGGGAAAGCTTGATTGATAGACTGTACCATCTGCAGCTGCGCAAAAAAAGGCTAGAGTAGCTGCAAGTTTATTTAAAGCAATTTTGGTGCACTGAGCCTACTTGTTCTCCTTTGAGAAAATAATATGATTTCTTCATAGAGCATGTAGTCTACTTATTTAAGCAGCAGTGTGCAAGATCTCTCAATCCTACCAGCAGTTCAGCTGGAAAAACGACACACTAGGGGGTAACATTTTATCAGGATGGAGGCTATTTTATAAAAACTGCCATCAGTTATAAACTGTTCTCACCATCTGAGTTTAAAAAAAAAGGAAAAAAAAAAAAGAGTTGGGTCTCTTTTAGAGTTTCCACAATCTGCCCAATTTACAGGAGTTTTTAGGTAAAAATACCCGTTTTGACCTAAGTAGGGAGGAAAATGAAATGGTGTAATGAAAAAAATATAACAAGCACTACAGCCAGATCATCCCACAGCACCCACTCTTTGATATACAGCTTCACACATTTGGAGAGGCTAAACTCAAAACTGTGAAACCAAGAATGGAAGTTAGCTTTCATTTTCTTCTGCTCCTGGCTTGAATTTGGTACAAACGTGTGCAACTGAGAAAAAAATATCACCAGCTTTTTTTTTTTAAAAAAAAAAACAAACAATGAGATCTGTTGGCTAAACAAGAAAATAAAATGTTCTGGGCAAAATGGGAAGGGTGGAAAAGAACAGCTCAGATGGGCATCTGGAACCCCAGCATTTTGCAGGGGTTTGTGATTTAATTGCTCCAGCTAAGCTTGCCTAAGATGCAGCAGAGATTTCCAGCCTTTTTCCTCTCTTCCAGCCAGCAGAAAGGATTTTGGTGAGAGAGGTCACAACAATCACCCCTTTAAAATGAAGAAAAGGAGTTGTCTCAGCTTCCCAACATCTTTCATTCATTCTACATGAAAAGTCCTAGTTTTTTTCTCTCCCAGCACTGCCCTCGGCTCACTTCCCCACAACAGCAGCGGCTCCCTCCATCCTGCCAGCACGAGATGACTCAAGCTGGCATCTGTGAGTCACGAACACGAAGGATGCAGAAATGTCAATTAAGTTACACAGCCACTTCCCAATGACAACCACACCTCGGTTCACAATTAAATTAGAAATCCAGTGAAAATAAATTGTTATAGGGCGAAATTTTTATCTCCTGCTTTGAAACATCAAACTCTAACGTAGTTTGCTTGCCGTTCCTTTTATCTCATTTTTAAGGAGGTTGGTATGAACTGATCTACTGAAACTGCTGCAGGAGTTTTTGCTACAGCAAATTCCCCATGTCTAACATAGCAGCCACGGGCTGGAAGCGCTCTTGGGCTTCCAGACATCTTTGCAGTACAAGAACCCAATGTTAGACCAGTGGTGCTCACTAATAGCTTTCTGGCACAAGAGGACAACTGTCAACTAGGATACATTTTTGCATTTGTAATTCTCTTTCAAGCAAGTTCTTCCATTTTCACTTATCCTTTGTAGCTTTTCAGTGTCATTTAAGTTCTTGCAGATGCGTGCGGTTTTGCAAAATGCTACAAACTTGCACAGTTCAGTGCTCACAGTACCTCAGGCACAAAGCACCAGCTAATCCTCAGAGTTTCCTCACTTCTGCCTCCACTCTGATTTCTGAGCTGCCTCCCTCTTCCATCGCCCACCTGCCACATCCTCCTCGCTCCCTCTTCCCATCCAGTGAGCTGTTTCTGTCTCCTCCAACGCTATAGCACCCTCTCTTCCCAAACCATTCTGCATACCCCCTTGCGCACCCTTGCACAACTCTGCCACCTCCTCCTCTCCACCCCCTGCCTCCTGCATCACCAAGGAAGTCCCCATGCGCTTCCACCCCCACCTGGACGTCCTTCACGTTGGCAGGGAAAAGAAGTAGCCTTGGCTACTGAGGGTGGTGAGTGGGCTCATCTGGGGGAAACTCGGACACGAGCAGACAGGGTGCCGAGGACTCCGTAGCCAGCGGAGGTGCACCAAGATCCAGGTCCTTGAGCCCGGGTGGGTACCAGTGGCAGGGCAGTCACAGCAGTAGAGCTCCAAGAAGCAGGTAAGACGAGGCAGTCCTCGTCTCAATCTCCTTCAAGCCACTGAGTTAAGAGTGGCAGGATATGGCCTGCAATTTTCTTCTCAGCTGCTTCTAAGCTACTCGAGATCCTGCAGCAACAAAAGTACAGCTCAACCCCCCTCCCCATTTCACCTGGTGTAACACTGCACACAACAGCGAGGATCGTATGTCAAGCTGTTTATTTTTCACTTGGTTAGAATGACCCAACAACTCACTCAGTTCCTTACAAAAACATTTCAACAAGTATCATGGCTTGTGTTTAGAGGAAATGGGGAAATTATTGTGCAGAAAAAAAAAGCACTTAGAACACAAGTGCATTAAAAGCCTGGGAAACAGTTTGTGGCAGCAGTCTCTTCCTCTTGAAATACAAAGAAATACAGAAACTAACATGACACGTATGCTTGTTTCAAGATGTTCTACATTTCAGCAGTGGCAAAGTGAATGCTATTCAATCACTGCGAGTAGGTGATAGTCTTAAAGCCACAGAACTCCTCAGGATGCTCTAGCCCTCATGCCTCCGCTCCGCGGGCTTCTTAGAGCTTTCCGGTGCTCCTGTGGAGCATGACCCATCTATGGAAGGGGTTTTCAAGCTCTGTCTCTGGTCAGGAAGCCCTCCTCCTACACAGGATATAACTGCAAAATTGCCAGAATCTCAAAATCTCAGGGAAAGGTGTGAGAGAAGAAATAAAATGCCAATGGAATAAGATTTAAAACAAAACTTAAAACAGGGTTAGAACAAAAGGTGCTCTTTGAACAAGTCTAGTCTGACCCAGAGCAGTGAAGATGCTTCCTGCAGGTGGGTGCACACAGGAACGCTCTCGGGAAGAGTCTTCCATCTCCTCTCCTCTCACACACTCTCTGAATCTGCTTACCAGAGAACCTGCCTATTCATTTGAGGTGTTTACTTCCTTCTTTTTAACCTCTTCTCTTCACACCCCAGCACTTTAACTCCCAGGTGTCCACAGATGATGTGCACTGGTTATGATCCCATCACCAACACCGTGGCCAGCCAGCTGGGCCACCCGGGCTCCTGGCACATGCTTTACCACAACCCCAGTTTTGGTATCCACCTCACTAGAAAAATTTCTTACCTCTCTTCTCAAAACCTGGCAGGCTACACAGTCTTTTGATGGCCCAACCACCATATGACCTCCTGTGACTCACACCACAACCTATGTTAGGCTTTTCCCCGCCAAATGCTTGAGCTGGTATGGAGCGAGCTAAAAAGCCAACGCTCCGTAAGGGCAATCCTCAGAGGGCTGGCACAGAGGGACACGTTCACTGTGAGGTTGCACAGGCAATTCTTCCCAAAATGCCTGAGACCTAACACTGTTTGAATTCCAACCCAGCTGTAACGTGCCTATGAGGAGCACTGCACTGATGGCTGCTGCGAGGATGGGAAGGCTTCCAGAGCTAACGGCCACAAGCACCAGTGCTGGAAAGCTTGACGCTGTAGCATCCCGTGTTCTCTGCAGAGTGGCCTGTAGCCCCAGCACACTGGTAGGACACACCTGCATTGGCGGCTCTGTCTACACTCAGATTGAAGGGGGGCAGCAAACATTGTACTATATCCATTGTACTATATCACATGATAAGGAAGGCATTAAAAATCTTCTATTTTTAGGAGTAAAACACCAGTTGTATGCCTCAGATGCAATGCAAGCAGTAATAAAGGAAGAAAGAGGGTATTTCCTAAAAGGTAGGCATAGGCTGGACATTTACGACATGAATGCAGCATTAAAAAAAATTGCTTCTGAGACAAGAACAGCTGACAGAGATAATCTCCATAGCTCAGCATGAATTTATATAGCCTTTCAGCAACTCTATTAGACAGGTGTGGTAGCAGCCAGCTGTACTGCATGCACAGACCAAGTTTCTCGAAAACCCGAGTGCCCATATGGCCCTGCATCACGCCGAGGTGGTGCCACCTGCCCGGGCATCACCCCCCTCTCCCACCACCATCTGTCCGCAGAGAGGCATCGGCATCAACCTGAGCGATAGCGCAGAGCAGGTCTACATAAAGAGCGAGCTCAGACTCAAAAATGACGGATGTTTCCATCCACAAGACAGAGACGACCAAACAGCTCTACCTAGACAGGTTTATACGCCAGCTTTACTTCTGGCCTTTAATTCTCTGCCCAAGTTACGAGAAGAGACAAGTCTAGCCATAAGGCGGGGTGGGCCGCGTGCTATTAGAGAAGGTAAGCTTATTAGCTGAAATATAATAAATCTCTGTAGATATCTGGAATAGCAGAAGGCAACAGTTTGCTTAGCCGTATCACTGGTAATGAGTTGGCAAGAGGAGAGCATTCCAAAATGTTAGCCTAAAGTTTAATTTGACTGGTATGCTCATTGGGAGAGTACTTAACAAGACTGGTTCATCCAAGACGAGGAACTATCTGCTCACGCCTTCCACGAAATGTAGCAGGCTATAAAAGCATGTGTTTTTAGCACTTTAGAATACAAAATGCAGAAAAACATATTTGAAAAGTGACTGATGTAGTCTAATCATGTTTCACACAAGAGCATTTCAAATTATGCTAGATGTTTTTATAGGACCTAGCCATGATAAAGAGGGTTTGCCAGGTAGCAAGTTAGGCAGGGGGGAGGAAGGAGTAAGAAAATAATTTTATGTTGACTGCTTCTAACACACAGGCATGTGCATAATGCCATAGGAACCACAGATTAAATACACACACAAAAAATTACCAGCTTAGCTTTGCTTTCTAATCAACACATACCCATAATGCTGTTTTTAAATATTGATCTGGTAGCATGATCCTGAGGGAAAATAAATATCAAAAGGGGCGATTTAATTCAATCATCCTGATTCCTGCATAACATGATCCTATTTCTTCAAAAACCCAGAAAGCAGTAACTTAAGTGAAGCTTACAGATCAGCTAATGTATTTACAGCCTTAAAATAACGAGACACACTATAAAATACACTGAGATCCAAAGTTAATCTATTTTAGCAATATTCTTGCGGCAAGTAGAGATGAATTTTACGCTGAAAAAATCCATTTTATCAGGAGCAAGACTGAGCTTTCTAATAACCAAGCTACTTTCTAATGTGGTACATCATTTTACTTTATTCATAAGGAACAGTTTGCCAAAACTCTAGTTAGGCTTCATCTGATACAGTACAGATGTTGCAAACCCAATACCTTCTTTCAGAAAGTCTCTTTACTCTTGATAATGACTACATTACAATGCATTTTTGATGCGCAGAAATGGTACGGTTACAATCAGCAGCTAAATACTTTTCTGATGGTATCAGCCAGGCAGCTTTTCTTTGGCTTCTCAGTGCTCCCAGAGCTGTGAAGCAGTTGCAAACACCCTAAGCTCATAGGAAAAATCCTGCTCCATCTTGCAAGCCTCTGAAAAATCACTGTTCAGAGGTGCTGTGAACAGATTTAAGCAATCTTTATTTAACACATATTTCAATTTTTGGTAGAATAATATGGCAATTAGCATTCTCGACTCTCATCTATCTCCAGTAGAGCTTAATGTGCATAAAAGCACATCCCAGCCCCTTTGCTGGCTTTGTTCTGGGGACTCTGATACAAGCACACCTGAACTTAAAACAGGGGTAGGGTTTAATATCACTCAAACTGGGACCATTTAGCTCAGTTCAGACTTATCACCTCAGCTGGATTAGCATGCTTTTCAGTGAATCTCAGATGTAGAAGATACGTCTGAAACCTACTAAAACTATACTGTAAAAGGGGTCCCAGCTTTGCACACCCTCACCTCCACCCTAGGAACTCAAAGATTTCTGATTTAGATTCATGGGAGGTAGAACATCAGATACAAGGACTGCTCTGGGCAAGCCGCCATCTCGGCTGCAGAATTATTTTGGGGGGGTGATATGCCATCAGCATTATCAGTTAAACCATCAGCCATACATACAAATGTCTACATCTGTACAGAGTCATAAAGAAAGGGACAAGACTAGACTCTGATTTACTTTCATTGCCTTTCTTTGACCCCTGGAAAGAAAATCACAGGCTCAGAAAACCCTCAGCAATCATCTCTCCCACAGTTGTCCCGCAGCACAGAAACTACAGATGACAAATGCCAACAACAACTTGACCCTCCAGCAGTAACCTGTAGCATGGGATTTACAGTAATTTAGGACAGATTATAATTAAATTACTGAGGGATATTTTCCTGCATGCTTGCTCTGCATCGTGTGTAATGTATAGGAATTATACAGGAAACCATACATATCGTTGGTAATAACTGGGGTGATCTAGTTAAAGACGTCCCTGCTCACTGCAGGGGGGTTGGACTAGATGACCTCTAAAGGTCCCTTCCAACCCAAAACATTCTGTGATTCTATGATGCTCCCAAGGACACACCAGCCTGACACCAATCCATGCTGTCCCCAAAGGGGATGGGCAGCACCCTCTGCTCCCAGCTTCTCCACTTCCCTCCCTTGCACTTCATGCTTCCTTATCACATACAACCTGGGAAAAACGTACCGACATTTCAGCCGGACCTGTTCTGTGACTTGGCTAAGGACAGTCGGGGTAGGCAGCGCAGATGAAGGCAGAATTAGGATGACCACATAACCACCTCACTGATTGTACAAACCCAACATGTTCCATTTATTTGTACAGCGCCAGCCCTAAGTGATTCTTACATCTCACAGCAACCTATTAACAAAAAGAGACTTTGTGAATGGAGTATCTGGGTAAACACTTCAAACAAATACATAAATTATGCATAGTTGGTATACTTTTTCTACCTTAGGGATCAAACTGAAATGAGACTAAAGAATTATGTTTTATTTGTATTAAAAATGTATTAGCTGCTGTCCGAGAAGGTTTTCTAGAACATTTGGTATGCTACCCAGGAAATTCTGTCTGAAGCTTGCATTGTTTATTATTGCCAATACTAGGAGAAACTTGGCACTGTTATATCTGAGAACTACAGTAATAATTCTTCAGGCAGAACAGCTTAAATTTAATAAGAATAACTTTTTCATCTGAAGCAGAAGTTCTAAAAGCAAAGGAAGCCCCAATTTTACCCATCTATTTTATACATTCAGACTTTACAACCAATCTCTCTTTTATGGCACAAAGTGAAACTAGGCAATCATTTATGAATAGATCCTGTGCTCACCTTCACTTAAAACGTGCCATAACGCTACCTGGTAACCAGAGACATATGAAGACTCTACAGCCTCATGGAAGATACAGAGGATGAAAACAAGTGTAATTTTTCTAAGGTGTACACAAATCCCATGCAAAATCCTGCAGAGCTGGGCAACATGTGGACTGGAGAGCTGGAGTTTCCCAACTGGAATGTTAGATTTCTCCATCTATGTCCCACAAACGTAAACCATGCGTAATATACTTGATTAGTCCTCTGAGAGACAAATGGCTTGTGAGTCCTGGATGGCTACAGAGGATGTTTTTTTCAGAAAAGAAATTGAACTAAATTTAAGGAAGAGGTAGGCAGACAGGCATGAAAAGTGATCTTCCTGGAATCCAGGCTGGATGTTTAACAACAGGGAGAAAACAGGAACTTATCAGAGGCAGCTGCTGTGTTTGGGAGAGAGGAGAAAGGAAAGGAGATGAACGTACAGCTTTACCTCTCCTTTGATTCTGCATCTAAGACCAATTCTAGCAAAACTCTCTCAGGACTTGGATAGCAAAAAATAGATGCTTTCTTTCCAGCTTCTCTCTCTCACCCCCTCTCTTCTCTTTTTCTTAAACAAAAAAGGTCAAGTCGAAATGCACCAGATTTGGAACATGTAAGAAGGATGGGGATGAAGCAACCATTGCTACCACAGAGAGGAGAAAAAGTACGTGCAGCAAAGAAAACAAGACAGGTTCAATGGCTTCTCCGTGCTCAAAGACACAAAGAGAGACTCTGTAAGGGGCTGTTGTCCCTCCCCTAAAGCAGACAACAGGCGAGTGACAGGAGCCTGCCCGAAGGCTGGGAGTCCCCCCACTTTGAACCAGCTCTCATGGCATCCAGCTCCAGGTCTGCCATGTGATGTCTGATAAAGCGACAAAGTGATGCATCGACAAAGCGCACCAGACGAAAATGCAAAAAGCATTACTGTAGTTAGAGAACTAATTTGTTTTTTAGTCTAATGGTTATAATCAGCAGACTTCCTGAGTATCAATCTTCCTGAACCGCAGAGGGGGTGAGATTATAGACTGACGACTGTAATTTTTACATATTAGACTTCTAAGTGTCATCTTCAGGAGTCTGGTAATGAAAACTCCACAAGATATTTTTCTATCAATTTAAAGATTTTTACGGCATGGCTACAAAAGTGATTTTTTTTTTTTTAAGACAGGATATTTTTAAATCACAGAGAAATAAATGTCTGTGTTTAAAATGCTGACATTAGACACTATAAATATTCCTAAACTGACTCTACTTTTGAGCATCAAGGATGAGAGGAAGGAAAGGGAAGCAAAAGAATACACAAATGCATGCTGATCAAGTTCTTAGGGTAAGTTATTCAGATAAAAACACTAAAATATAAGGGGACAATTATGAGAATTAAGGCTAACAAATTGGTATGTAATTTAATGAAGCAAGTTAATAATGGCATACCACTTGGGATTAATCGTAATACATTAATCAATTAAGAAGCATTGGGAAAGCAAAAAAGCTGCAAGTCAAAAACATTTACAATGCTGTAAACTGAAAGATAGTGATCCTGACATTCAAATGAACATTAAACTAGAAGAGCACAGAGATCTATTCCCCATGTAACACACACAACCAGCTCTCATTAATGGTTACGACAGAGAGCTCAAGATACTGAGGAGAGACCCCATAAAATATAGAGAGAGTATTTTTCAAATTTGTAGTGCTGCACAACTTTGGAGTCCAAGTCCTCTTAACAGCAAGAAAGTTTACAGCTCCTTCCTAGCATCAATAATTGTGATGTTTCCATTAAATAAATCGGAGCAACAGACCATGATTTATCACAAAAAGCAAAAGTCACTCGATAACTGGTCACCGTCAGCCACCCTCCTTGCTACTGCATCCAAACCAGAGAAGCAACACCGCAAGTTCTAAGTTATGATCTCAGACTGCGCAGTTAAGAAAGCACTTACAGTGCATTTGGGGGGGGGGGGGGGAAGCGTCTAGCTTTTACCTCTACAATTAGAGTTCTTTCAGACACTGTGGAAGTTGCATTTCTCTAGATATATCTGAGGTTAAAAACAAAATACAAGTCAAAGCCTCTCTGTGTATTCTGGTATTTCATTCTGCACTGTAAAAAGAACTGCATGACACCGCTTTCTGTACAGCCCATATCCTTTAAAACTCAACCTAACAAAAAGGCTTTAATTGAAAGTATTGCATTTTGGAGGTCATCTGACATAAAATCTGGCTTCCTGCTCTTCAGTCTTATTGGAAAATACCATGAAAAAGTTCATAGAGCTGAAGAGAAGAAGGGAAAGGAAGATGATTGCTGGGGCACTGAAGAAGATAAGTGCACATAAGGTAGATTATCCTTCTACACTGCACAGTCAGCCTGTGGATAGAAAAGTTTCAACACAGCAGGTTGCAGCCATCATGATCTAGAGACTGCAAATGCCTCTTGGCAGAACACAGGCAAGCAGAAGTGGAACGATGTGTTTGCTTCCAAGAACAATCTGTTTCAGCCGCCCTGTCAGTCTGTCTGCCTCCAAATCCAGCCCCCCTTTCGCTCACGCATTTGTACCTCATTCCTCCAAGCACACTTGCTCAGGATGTTCAGGCTGCTGTGTGAACACCTCTGTTAGCAGTCCTAGATTTAGCCACATGGGCTCCTCCTCATGGATAAGCCATGATGAATGTACAGCCACGTGAATGAGAAAGCCTGAACCCATGGTACCCTGCAAATCAAGAGAAATTTTGCTCGTGTTTGTATGGGATGTGAAATGAGGGATTACCAGGAGACCAGACTCTGCCCAGTGTCCCCAGCAGCCAAGGTGCGGATTGGTGCTGTTGTCAATAGACAGAAAATTTGGAATACTGAAGATTACTCAATGTTGGAAAAAACCCCTGCATGCTCACCCCAGCAGCCTGCCGCTTCCCTACCTGCTTCTCTGCCTGCTTCAAGCAATGATTTTCAAGAAAGGGACGCAGCTCGGCCCATCTCACAACTGCGTCTCATTCCACAGCTAAAAGCCTTTTGAATCTTCTCTATTAAACTCAAGGAATTGTTTGCTTAGTACTCTAGAGAGTCAGCCTACTCATTTACGTACTAAAAGAAAGGATGAAGAACCTTATTACAGGAAACCTTTACTTTTTAAAAAAATCTCTGCTGTAAACAGCAATTTTACTATTAAACATCCTCTGAAACATGACCAATCTGGGCAAAGGTACGGATCAGAATAAAGTTGAAGTCTCATTGTTAAGCACTTGAAACTCAATAAGCACCAAAATTGGAACTGGATATATATATTTTTTTTTTTACTCACAGAGCTATTCCCCATCTGTTCTCCCCTTTCTTTCTTCTTTTACATAAAATATTCAAAAATATTCATATTTCCCAAAGAAACTTTCAACAGAAGTTGAAATAAAAATCTGAATTTTGGGCTTAGTTTAAAAAATTGTTTTTGTTTTCTTTAGTCAAAAGGTAGAATATATTTTTTAGAAACAGACACTTTCCATTAATTTTTGTCTTCTACCCAAACCTGACTTGCAATCAAAAGGATTTCAGTGCAAGTTTTTTGATCAGCACGAATACTTACTGTTAGACACCCAAACTTGCATATTTTGGCTAAAGCGACCACCTTTGGAGGCTGTTCAGTGCCATTCACATACTGACCTCAACTCAAATCTAACAGACTTTAAGAAGCTCTCATAATTTTATATTTACATTCTCCATGACACAAAATCACTTTTGTCTTTTGATAATTTTATCCCCATTTATTTACTGGAAAATTAGGAGAATCGTGTTCTGCTCCAGAGATGCTTCATACCTCTATACATCATTGCATGCGCTGTACAAGGTGTTTCTCAGACAAAGGTACTCTCAGTGCGGTGCTGACCATAGGTACCCACTCCGACTTGCTGCTCTTTATATGTCAGGGTACCTACTTTGTATCTCTATATTATTCTTCAGCCATTTAAAGGCCCTAGTACTGCTTTTATTATAATGGTTTTAAACAGCTGCCACAATTTCAAAATGCTGGGAAACTGGACTTAGTGAGTAAGAACTCATTTCAAATTATTTTGCCTGTCTTCTGTTACATGGAGAGTTACTGGTACATACGCATACACTTTGACAAATATAAATTATACTTTCCAAAGGCACTGAATAACTAGCTTTAGCCTGCACACATCTTCGTGTTATGAAGATAATAAAAAAACCCCTGTACTAATTACTAAATAATACTACTAATCAATAAAAATAATTTTATTATTCATAAGCTACTATTAGTAAACCATCACGGCTTCTAATGTAACCATTAAAAGAATTAATACTGTAATTTAATTTTAAGGTCTTTACATGTATCTGAAGCCTATTAAAATAAATGAAAAGCCTCTCAATGACTCTGGATGATGCCCTGCATGTTAATGATGCTATATGTTATTTGAACTACTGCAAATCACCTTTAAGATATTGCCTAAACACTGAAGCACTGATGATGCTTCATGTAGGTGGATGTAACATTTCAGGAAAACCGCAGACCTCCACCTCCATTCTCATTTTCAAAAATCAAGCTAGTTTTGCTCAGACTTCCAAAAAGCATTATAGTAAGGACAGGTGGAGTTAGGGAATTGCCAGGAATTGCAGTGGGAACATGGGAACCTGGTCTCCTACCAGATGCAGTTTTCTCAACAACTACTGTATTTAAAGCACTTATTCACTGAGTTTATTTGGTTATGACAGCAAACACATGAAATAGTTAATGAAAGGGAAGAAAAAGGCTTCTAGGGAAGTTAAAAGCTCAATTCTGTTATTTGAGAAATATACCTTGAAAAAAAAAGCATATTTGTGCTAAATATTCAGTGGCTTTGATGGTGTTCCACTGATTTATTCTGTGATTAGCTCATTTAGGTCCTAGCGAAAAGTGAGTTATTGATCGCCTTCACAAAGCACACCAAGACCTAGTACCAAAAAAATCTTACAGAAAAGCAAGGCCACAATTACTATTTGTTTTACTGAAAAACAAATGTCTGTGTACGTGAGTTAGTAGTAAATAAAAAGACATTTACACACAAATAACACACAGACAGATCTAAAAGTTAAAGTGCTACACAGTATTTTTTTCAACAATCTGAAAAAAGCATTAGTATTGGAATAGAGAATTAAGAATGGCATCCCAGAAAAAGAGCTGCAGAACCCTGATTTTTATCTCACAGACTTTGGAAAATACGGTTAGTTGCGTATTTGCTGCCAAGTCCCTAATTACCTTTAAAAATCTAGCCCTGCACCGCTAAAGCTCTTGAGTGATCGAGGTATCAACATCACTCATCATTATGAAGATAATTTTAATGATGAAAGCATTGCTAAAAGTTATTTTAAAATTCATTTCTACTTTAACTTCTTTAGAGATGATTTGTTTGAGTACCTGAGATACAGTAACTAATCACTGATGGTTTTCTTTGCAAATAATAAAATAGATTTATATGCCCTCCCTGTAGGACCAAGAATTCCGTCACCTCCTCCTGAATTTCTGAGCTATCGAATATTTGATGAGTGCTTAGGGAATCAGTATTGTGTCTTTTCACAGCAGTAATCAAGGAATGAAGTATTCTCTGCAGTAATGAATCTACCACAGGCCTCAAAGATGAATATTTCAAATGCAAAAGCAATATGTTTGTTTTGAACACATTTAAGTTTGGCTTTAATAAAGCAAGTAGTGAAGTGTGCAATGAATTATATTGTTAGATGGTTAAAACAGAGCTGTGCAATATGTCTGAATGCATTTAATCCAAGTAACTACTCATTTTAAATGCAACTTGCAAATAGGTGCTACATGTACATATATGAACGGATGACCCAGGAACCCATCAGAGATTCGGGCCTTCCCTCCCACTCCAGGCTTCCTTCAAAACCGGTTCAGCCTCACAATTAACCAAGGCCCGGAGCCAGATTATCATTAAGTACAAGTTGAGCCTCATGCGGGCTGAAATTAAGCACGTGCACCAACTATTCAAGTTAAGATCATTTAAATCAAGACTGGCTACGTGTTTCAGCAGATTCGGTGGGTGTCAGTGCGCAGCCACAGCCAGATTTTAAGAGGTCCACAAACAGGGGGGGCCCCTGCAGATGGTCCCGCCGCTGTGGTGTTACAGTTTCTGCAAATCCAGAAGCCTTCACTGCAGACCAAGAGGGTGCTGCTGGCGGGAGGGAATGGGTATGTGGAGTTACACACCTTCCCCTAGCACTGGCTGCACTTTGAGAAACACCAAGTAACCCCAGTAACTGACAGCAACAGTCATATTTCTTTCTCCTGAAAAACTTGTCAGGAGACAAAGAGAAATCATTGGCATTACCTCATTGGTCTCCAGAAGATTTGGATTTTTGCTAAAATAACAAGTGAGTTCTCTTTAACAACAAAAAACCAAGAGCTTTTTGACTCACATTGCTGTTTAATACTCTGATCCCCTCTCCCTCCTGAAATGTACTTTTTACTGCAGACATTCCCATGTTAAGGAAAAAAAAATATAATCATTTTTCCCATTGACTCCCCCCCCAGTGAAGCACGTTTATGGGCTTTAATAACCATTATACCTGACACCAGCAGGCTGGAGTTCCCTTCTTCCCTTCTCAGCTTGTTCCAGCTGAATCGCTTTTAAAACAATTTGAGCTAAAAAGATCAGAGGTTCCTAAGTCATTTTGCTCCTATGTTACACTCACTGTGGCCCCAGTGAGGACAAGAGAGGATCATGAAGGAAACACCACGGAATGGTGCAAGGTTTTGTTTGTTTGCTGTTTGGTTTTTGCAAAGTCAGGCACCTCATTCTGCCCCAGATAGAGAGATACAGGACAAAAGTCTGCAGGAATTTTCAGTGGCGCTCCCTGGTGTGTACAATAGTCCCCAGCACGATGCTTGAAGCGATGCTGTGGTCAGAAAAGGGACCAAGTACCATGGGACCCTTTTCCTCAATATACCTGTTCACTTTACAGCTTGTATTCCAATGCAAAAATCCGCTTTCAGAGCCCAGCTAGAGATTTCAGGCCAGCTCGTCTCATTTGCAAATTGAGAATACCTGCTATAGAGTCCCTGCAGTGCTATTTTATGTGAGACCCTCTGAGTGTCTATCCACAACGAAATACAGAGATGAGCAATTATAGCAGTGTATACGCAAGAACTCTTTCCTGATTTTAACCAGTAATTTTTTTTTTGTCAGGTCAACTGACCTGCAACGTGCGAATAGAAATAGAATTTATCAACAATTTACAATGAAAGCAATGAGAAAAGCATAGATCTAATTAGCAATTACAACCAAGTTCCAAGTGCTTCAATTATCCAAGTTCAGAACCAATGTACTTTACCTGGAAATTGCCCCTGAAACAGTGAATTCAATAAGGAAAATTCTTATATAGTTCAAGTTAAATTATTTAAAAAGGAAGAAAGAGGGTTCTTAATTATTTAATGTTTCGCCAATAATTATATAGTTCAGTATAATGCTCAGTCACTGGAGAACCTGATTTTCAAAGGAACATTTGTGAACATCAGTCAAACAAAAAACACCTGCTAGACTATAAATTCAGTCAGTGCAGTCCACATTCATTCCAACACAGCATTAACACATTAGCAAAAATCCAAGTCTTGCCTTAATGGCAAATCTATCTAATTTCTGCATTAAAATATTTACATAGAAAAGCATGCACAATTCCATTTTCCAATTGTGTTGCTACAATTTTTTAAAGCTGTGTTCTAGATAAATGAGTTAGAAATGGGACTACAGCTCTGGAAAATAGCAAACAATAAAATTAGTACTTGAATAGTCAAAGATGCCAATCAAAATGTGGCTGTGGACATCTTACAGGTATTTCATTCAAAAATTACTAAGATTCAGTTTTAAAAGACAGCTTTTAAATTAGTTGCATGAAATACTAGACACAGCAAGCTTATCCGCATGGTGCCCTGGGGAGCAAGGCTAAAGAACACCAAGTATTTCTAAACACAACTGCCTGTAAAGGTTTTCCCAAGTTGTGGTTCACCAGCTCCAGCACACGATACACTGCTGAGGGAACTAAAACAGCACCTCGGTCAAACACAGAATGGATCTGCAAAGGATTATCACCATCAGCTAATAACCCTATGTGCAAAAGCTCAAGCTCTATGGAACAAACTCTGGAAAACCCTCATGATGGCCAAAATAGCAGTTGCCACGCTGAAGTCCTTCCAGTTTACTTACAGAGGCCAGAACTCAGCACGTGCCCTTCCGGAATAGGGACGTGCAGCTCTACAAATCTTCCTTGGCAGCTTTCCGTCTCGGAGCAGAGCTACCCAGAAGGAAGACCTGATACACTCAGAAATTTAATGGAACACCACTGATTTATCATTTCAACCCAAAGGCAAGGAAAAAAATACCAAAAAAAAAAGAAAACCATTTCCTTGCAGCCGCAAAACAGGTTGTCCCTGGGTCACTTTGCCAAAGACTTATCTTACCCCCACTCTCTGGAAGAGATCAGAGACTGTTTATCAGTAACGGCTTCAGATTTCATGGCTCCTGGAGCACAGGAGCCCAGCTGCACCATCATCCGACTTTACAGCCTAATGTCCTGTGGCCTGCAGGGCTAGAAATGATGAAAAGTATAGATTTCTGCTTCCCTGAGGGGACTGCAACACTCGGCTGTGGTCTTAAAGAGCCTGAGGTCCCTTACAATCAAAGGTGGGTTTTTTTAACAACATTAACAGACTATTTTAGGTTATTTTAGTGAGTTTAATGGCTCCCTCGAAATTGTGCAAAGCGGGACTTGCAGTAAGTGCAGCACCTGGCTTTGCAGGTGGGGGAATACAAACCATAGTCCCACTACAATTTTAAGATCCTCTAAAAACAGGCTTCCTGGAATTAATGTCATATACAGACTAAGGCATGGTGCAACGTGGGGCAGTGCTTCACATGGCTGATGTGAGGCACATCAAGGTAATTTAGCAACTAAATTCCAGACACATGATGCCACAACACGTATTGCACACCATGGTGTAACACATACTCCTTCTGACATGGCACAGGCACGTCATGTGCAGCTCTTCGCTGCAGCGTAGGTCAAGCAACAGTGCCTTTGGTTGTTCTGTTTCTAAACTTCTGTCTTGTAAGGCCAAAATCAATTTGCCCAAATCCTTCCCACAGCACATCAAGATTAAGAAGTTACGAATCATCCGGCTATGCCACTCTAAATTATCGCTGCTCCACCAACTTCACCCTAACATGAAATGCCACAGAATTGCTCAGAATTCAGTAGTGATGAATTTATCATGCCTACTTCCACTAGCCTCATGTCAGCAGAGTTACAGCAATTTATGCAATACAAGGATCTGTCCTTTTCTCCTTATCAAAGCCTTTGATCAAAATCAGTGACACAGAAAAAAGACAACCTTACTTAATTTGAGCAGGAGTCAGGCTTGTCACTCTAACATCATAAGAAAAAGGGAGGTATTTACATATGGGTACTTGCATTTTCTTTTCTATCTGACTTCACAAAGATAACAGTAAGATCATTTTCTTCCACAGTAAAAACTCGTGTGAAACCTCAGAGGCCCAGCATTTTCCCTTCCTCTTCCCTCCCTCCTTTCCTCTCTTTTGAAAAAGCCACACCTTGAGATATCTCAAAGTCTTCATTAGCCACTTCTCTGCCTGTGACAGCCTGCTGGTATGGAGTTGCTCCAACTCCCTCCATTCAATTCAGTCCTTGAGTCAAAGGCAAAACTCAATTTCTGATGCAGTATGACAAAAGCCCACCCTGCCGAACGCCAATGCCGCGCGGCTCGCCCCGCCAGCCATCCCAGACAGCGGCGCTCGGGCAGGCTGAAGGAAGAAATGAGCTAACTGAGCAGCCGTGCTCTTGAGGATGCCTTTCCGAAAAGGGGATGCATAAATTCCCTCATTCGGAAACCTGGTCTGTTCAGGAACTTGTTACTATGACAATTTAGAAGAAGCTGCTACAGTTAGGATTGATGAAGCTTATTGATTAATTTTCTCTCAAGCTATGTTTGAATTTTAAGTTTTCTCTAAACAGAACCAGTTCACGCCGGTTTGTTAGTATTCCAGGGACCCTGGCAATGTGCTTCAGCAGCAAAGGAAGTTCCATGATAAATGTGTTCTCCAATCTGCATCTGTAAAGTAGCTATAAAATCAGAACAATTCATGCAAAATTTTTCATTACGTTTCTAAATATACTTATTTACATTTTAAATCACACTTAGACAATACGAAATATCTTTCACTTAGACAGGTGGGAACAAGAAAACAGATGCATCCATTAAGCTTGAAACAATTCAATGAATTAAATAGTACTTGGTGAATGCTTTGGTTTATGTATATAGCCCTTGTTTAAACTTACTTGAAAAAACACAGCCATGGCTCCTATTACCCTGTTTTCTAGAACTGCTGTTCCAAAACTGTCAAAGTCATCGGGATTGTAGAAGTAAATCTGCATCTGTAAAAATTAAAAACAACAACAAAATCACATTAGTGTTGATTCATACAGCTTTCAAATGAGGTAATGCATACACATCGTATGTAAACCCAGCGTTATGAACCTGATATAAAGGAATTCTGCTGAACAATATTGTTTAACTAGCACCTTGATTAATAGCACGACTGCCCTACTGGGACAGTAACCAGGGAACAGAGTCAAGGCAATGCATTTTAATAACAAACCCAAGGATAAACAGTATGGTCAGTCTGTGTAGATGGTAAACATTGTGCTTTCTGCCAGGATCTCTTCATTTCTTTGCTCATTGGAGGCTCATCTCCTGCTCTGTTAAATGTGCTACACAGATTTAGCTCAAAAACCATAGAGAATTTTTGAAAAGGATTTCAACGTTTAGAGTTATTCCTTTGCTCCTAAAGCAATTTGTAAGATAAAAGTATGTCTCTGTAGCAATGCATTTTTATGTGCCTCTGATATTCAGGACTGTCGGCTAGGGTCAGACTTCTCCCCAACTTCAGTTAAATTTCATGACTTTTATTTCCAAAGCATTAGTACTGGCTAAAAAGTGTAAGTGAGACAAAACCAGACATTTTGACGTCATTTTAGGATGAATAATAAATACTAATAATTAGGCAAACCCCAAGTGAAAACAGGTGAAAACAATGATTACCCCAAAACAGCAAATATCTGAGTTAAAGAAATATAGAAGGACAGAGAAATAGCTTCCTTCATACGCTCTGCTGCTGAACAGTCCCGCTTTACTACACACACGTGCCACGAATACGGGCAACTCGCAGTGGCCTGTGGGCACTACTGATCTTAATTTCCTGTAGGGTTCTTGTTCCATTTACCACATTAGCTGAGCTCCACTCCTGCCAACCGTCCTAACACACTGCTGCTGCTCCAGCAGTTGTGCAACCTCTCCATTCCCAAAGAAGCCCCTAGTGTTAGTCCATCTGTATCAGTCATGATTTGCTCCAAAGGAGCTGGTTTACATCCAAAACACGCAACGCTCCCTTCTCAACATTACACCATGCAGGTGTGTACATTTTCATAGAATAAATTGAGTAATGGTAACAGTTGTTGTATGTGTGCTCCACACATTACAAATTAAAAACACGTGTCTGATGGTAACAGCCAAGCACAAGAACAGGACTTTGCAGTGGTTGCTCTTGGGGCCATTCAGGGATCCTCCCCAATGCATTTCACAATCTGAACCAGCGCTTGCATGTCCGTAGGGGCAACACAACTACAGGATGGCTGGCCAATGAGTACGGTCACTCATGCACATCAGCTCCAGCAAAAAAAAAATCTCTTCCTGGCTATGAAACAGGAATGGGCCCATCAGGATTCCCTGCCCCTGGCCTCTTGCCTGAACCTGTGCATTCACTCCTCCTTCTCTGCTGCCCATCTCCCATTACCTGACCTATCCCAGCTTTTCACAGCATTACTAGGTGATAAGAAATAGCCACACGGTACATGGAGACGTAAGGTCTAGCTGAGGCTGCCCAGGCCTCCTGACACGCTGCCGGTCTGACCATTGCTCCCTCCTGCAAGTCTGTCTGCAGGCGAATGCTCTGCTGGCACCAATAACTTGTTTGGGTTTTTCCAAGATTGTGCTGTATGACAAGTACTGCCGTATTCACAAATGCAAGTATTTTTCCCATATACTGAAATTTTGTATATTGCCAGATGAGATGATACCCTTTTATCTTGCCCAGATATGTTCTTACTCATATTTACTGATTCCCAGGCTTCTGACTGTATATATTGGCTGTAATGTATAATACTGGCAAAGTACCTATACATCTAATAAAACATCACCATATAGAGAAAAGGCCAAGATGAAGATCAGTCTCTTCAGAGATAGAGGTACTTTTTTCAGCAGGAGGATAAAATAAGACCACACTCCAAATGGCTCACAAAAAAAGAAAAAAAAAGTCTGGCACTCACTCTAGCTTCATAAAATTTGAAAGCAATTTTCTTCCCCTATTTTGGCCTTCCTATTCCCAGTGTATTCACAGCACACACAGAGATGCTGGCAATATCTCACAAAGTTGGTGGTGCCTCCAGGTTCTGAAAACTCATGCTTTGAACAAATGTAGAGCGAGGTATAGCCATTCATTGATGTAGAAATTAGAAACAGTTTGTTTCAGGTAGAATTGCTTAAACTTCAATTTAGCCAGCACAGACAAAGCTCGCAAAACACTCACAAATTACATTTTACACCCCTTTAAAATGAAGCCTAAAATTAGGTATACCTTATATAAAACACTTCACTATATAGTCCTCATAGGAGTTTATGAAGAAAAGTATCACTGAGTGAGTTCAGCATATGCCAAAATCATTTTGGATCAATTTTGCTCGCGGCATTTTAAGGAAATTAATTTTTACAATACACTTTTGGATAGCAGTGCAAAGGGCTTTGGTAAAAAAGTGCTTAATTCAGATCCCTCGTCTCAGCAGTACAATTTCACAGACTAATCAAGAACCACACTCCGCCTTGATTACCATACACATTGAAACATTTTACCACTGCTCCCTGGTGTTTTTCCAGAGAGTATGGTTCCTCTGTCTGCATCCATCAAGTCAAGGGGAACTGTCTTGAATGAAAAATTATTGTCATCTGTCATACAGTAGCTTCCTTATGTGTTCATACAGCTAGAAGGAACATTTTAGGAGTAGAATCTCCCAGGAATTGCTATTATATAATTTACACACGCATACATTGCAAAAACAATGTTAAGAAGATGGTAAAGTTACATCCTCAGAGCTGCATGGTTCAGGCTGCTCATAAAACCACACCTGGACACCGCTGAGCATCAGTGTTACAATTTTCTAATTATGTGATCACATATTGTTCTCTTCCATAACACAGTCTTATCTGTTTTCCCCAATTTGCAATAAAATGTAAAAGTATCTGACTTTTTTTTCTTCTTTTATACATAATATACATAACCTTGAATGCATTTATCAGTAGACATTTAATATTTTCTATGGATGACATAATACTCTATGTACAAATCAGGAATAAGACAATTAACCATAAAATTAATTTCACCACATGCTTAAGTGGCCTAAACAAGCTAGAAAATTTTCATTATTACTCTTTATTACATAATTAGTATATACAATATATGGTGCATTTTGCATATGAATGACTTCTACTGTCTCTGCCGGGTATATACAAAGCAGTAGTACAGAATGCAACAAAGGGGCATTTGAGCTAAAGAAAATTTGAATCTTATTTACAATATGCTATTTGTGAAATGCAGAATGGAGCATCATCCAAGCTTCCACATCCAACCTGAACTGTGGCACTGCCCCATTTCAGCACCATAACCCATCACGTTTCTGCATGTGATTTCACAGTACCTTCTATTTTCCAAAATTAAAAAAAAAAAAAGATAAATTAAAGGCTCTGAATCCACTAGCAATGGGAAAGCCTGAAATACTGTTTGCAGTTTTTTCAGCATGACACGAACTGCCTGCAGTCAGACTGTTCTGCTCCACACATCCCTGCTGACCGTGCTCCAAACGGCCTTCCTGGTGACAGGTCTCAGAGGACGTAAGAGTCCTGTTCTCTATGGCACAACATACTAGATTTATAAGTCTTTCACATCTAGCCCCGTTACAATTAACAAGGCTAGGGAAGGCTTACACGGACTTCCTTCATCTCAGATGTGCAACACAGCACCATGCTTGCATGTACCTTGTAAAGTTCCATTATAAAAAAACATATAGTGTCCAAGCAACTTGAAATTTTCAGTATTTTGATAAGACTAAGCTGAAACAAACTATCCCCAGCAACACAAAGGCACTTTTCTTGCAGGAAGACTCTCTCCATCCTAAAATGCTACCAACAACAACTGTAGCTACGGAGCTTTTTTACCAAGGCAGGGAGAGGGCAAGAGTTTGCTTTTAATGGAAAAACTTTATGCTTTGACACTCTTCACACTCTAAAAGAGTAGAATTGTTTTCACTCAAACTTGAGAGAGATTTGCTGTACAGCACAGATTAAGCCTGAAAAAATCTCACTGAAGGGGAAAATCTCCAGAATGTTACAAGTGCCTTAAAACAGAGGATTAGAGAGAAAACCCTCACTCTGCCATACCCCAGGAGGTAATTGCCAGTCACCCTATAAAACCATCTCATCTTTTCTAGTCTCTTCTGTCCAGGAAGATCCAGTGCCCAACCATTACAGTTTCCAAGCACTCCAGGCCTTTTTCCAGCTAACAAGACTTACACAAATGAATACACCACACACATCCAACACCTGAGGAACTCCCCCGCCTGGAGCATCTTTGCCTCCATGCTCCTACCAGCTACAACAGCCCTCCACCATGCCATGGGCAGGCGATCCCCTCTTCCTCGGGGACAACCTACTCTCTGCAAAACATCTTTCTTCAACCGCGTTCTTCCAACCTCTGCAGAAATCTGGTGCCCTCCAGAGCTGGCAAAATGTCAGGCCCTGCTCTGGATTTCAGAGATTTTGACTCAAAAATGGGCTGCCATCATGCTGATCTGGTAAGGACCAGCTGTCCAAAACGTGCGTGTGTATTACTGAGAAATACTGCCCACAGGAGATCAGTTCTGATTTTATTAAGTACAATTGCCTCTGAATGACTAAACCCTCTTTATGAAATGTCACTGGCTTGCAACAACAGAGCCTGATTCAAATGAACGACTTCTCCCTGTCACAAATAAAAGGCTCCAGCTCTCTGCTCGGATGCTCCTCCTCTGCTTGGCAAGACAGGCACCCAGACAGAAATCACCATTCCTGTGCATGACATCTTTTTGCTCTTATTACCCCACTACAAAGACAGTAAGTTTACATCCAATACAGCCTATCATGGCTAAACTCATTCAGCACTTATGAGAGAAAAGCCACAATGAGCATTTGATAGATCCCAGAAGATGTAAGCGAGTTCAAAGCAATTCTAAGAGACTGGAAACCAAGCAAGTACATTTTCCATAGACAGATGCCAAGTATTTTAAAAATAAATAATTGAGACTTTTAAATTGGACTGCTATCACCCCGTGCAACCTCCTACAGCAGATTTCTCTTTAGATTAAAAAATGAACAAAGGCTCATTGTGCTGTCACAGATGTGGAGTACAGAATATTCAATGGTATCAGGAATTCTGGTGGAAGGGAAAAGATCATCAGAATTAGCTTTCCACTCATTTCCTTCCAGCAATCCAAGGACTACCATGCAATTTAAAGCTTAAAAAAAAAAAAAAAGGTTTTATAGTCCAGCCAATTTTTTGATGAATCAGGCAGCAAGAGGCAGAGGCAACAGACACGCGGTTTTATTATGGACTGCTTTAGACACTGAGAGTATTTTCAGAGGAGCAAAACACACAGGCATCGCAGGTAGATTGCAAATCTTTGCAGAGTGGCAAAACAAAAATTTGGAAATGTTTGCTTTAAACGATGGAGTTAATCACTGAATATACTAATTCTTAATTAGTACCTTTGCTGCTTATATTGTAAGAATAAATTATTCTCAGCCACTTTTACAGCTGGATTTAAAACCTCTTGCACAAAAACAAATTCTGTGCTAAGATTATGAATCATACATGATTTTGCTTTAAATATGTGCATAGATTTTTAGCAAACTGGATGATGTGATCCATTTGGCTGGAATAAAAATTTTCTACAGACGTAATGTAATCTTCACTGCAGCACTGAAAATTCAGAATAACTGTCCTGCAGTCTGTGTGTTTACTGGAGTGTGAGATGTACACTGGGACAATAAAGTCTGATGTTTGACTTCTCATTATATTCTCTTTAAAAAACCCCATGAAACTTATAATTTATAACATATTCTAAATCTGCTTAGAAAAGGCGGGGGGGAAGAGCGAATCGTGATGTTTTCCAGTTCTTCTACTACAGCTTGATGTAATAACAGAGAGTATACTGCATTCTTTTTAACAGAGAAAGTTGAACAGGAGCAGATAATGGCATGTTTTTCCTGCCTAGTCTATTATTCATCAGTGAATTTTTAACTATAGTTAGGCAGGTACAGAGATGTATTTTCAATGTCATAACTTAGTGTTTTACAGTGCTTAAAAGTGTGCAGGGTAAATTGCAAAACAAAGAGTCAGACAGGGTCTTTGCCCTAAAGTAATTGCAACTTGATAATGAATACAATGCTAGGCTGGAAAAAATGGAAGGAGTTGAAACAACAGGATGAGCAAAGATCATAGAGGTGAAGTAACAGAATTTAATTCAATTCAGACATGCCTTAGAAGTATGGTAAATTACCCTTTAATAATTTTTAATAGTAACCAGTAATTATCGCTTTGTTGTCTACAAACAACGCGGTAGATGTATCTGTGTTTTAAGTCGAGACTAAGGGATTTCACAGTAGTTTTCAACCTGAAAGTTGGTAGCTGCTGCACGTTCTGCCTGTAACTCCGAGCAGCATTTAAACCTGTGAGTGGTCCAGTAACAGCCCAGTAGGAACAGTGAGGCAACACGATGCTTGTAGGATTGCCGTGGGCTTCGATGCGCTGCTGGCTCGTGGCCACATCACTCAGTAGCTTGAGTGTTAAGTCCTGAATGTTAAGGGAGAAGTACCTTGGCGAGCCAAGAAACTTCCCCGATTTCTGCTGCCAGAAATAAATACCCTTTAGGCCTGTTCCTGTCCCAAACAAGAAAATCCATCTCATGTCTCTACACTGAGTCATTACACAATGAAGGCATATTTGATGTTAAAAAGCTGTATGTTGCATTCATTTGTATTTTCATAATATGAAAATAACGGTTTCAGTGTTTATGCTTTCCATAACATGAAACTTTTTTGCAATTGCTTTGTACTCTGAGTAACAGCCATATGATTCACCATGAAATGAAGTCTGGAAAATCATTTTGGGTAAATGGAACTATAAATTCAATAGAATTTCCATGACAACATAGATTGCAACACTCTGCCACAAGTAAAATGTTATAAATCATTCAAAACCAACAAAAAATCAGCAGCAAGTCTTCTCTTTCACAACACACAAGACCCTCGAATTATAGAGCTGTGGTTATTACCTCCCCATGCAGTGCCTCTCATTTCCGATCCTCTTCCTTGTTACCAGTGTTGTTTCATATCTGACCTCCTTCCAAACACAGGAAATCACAATACCAACACTTTAATACAAGGATGTAAACAAGAATTGAAGCATAATGAGCGGGAGGCTTTTTTGAACCTTTCCTCCTTTTCTCATCTTCTAAAAATGTATAAATATCTTCATCCTGTGGTAATTATACCTGGTATCCAGATAAACCACAGCATCTCATTAAGACTCACAAATTTAGGAGGCTCTTCTTCTGGAAATGTGGGTGGTAAGTGTACAATAGGGTGCTCAGTCAGCTCGTAAAAAGGATGTGAACCACATGTCCAAGCAATGGAAGAGATCCAAGGAGAGGAGGAGGTAAAAATAAAAAAGGATAAAAGATTACACCGCACAGTATTGCTGATTCGTACCCCTCCATCAGAGGGTTCCTGACGTACGGTATTTCACTTAAAGTCCAAGGATCTGGAATTAAATGATTCCAGGAGGACCTTCACTGCAATTTAAAGACCACTGTGGCTGTTGCCTTCATGCCTGTGACAAAAACCTTGAAAACGCAAAGCTCCTTCCCTCCTGAAAAGATTAAGCAGCTCATAAAACCGAACGAGAGACAAATAGCTCAGTCTTCTGATTTTTGCGTAGAAGGAGTATTTCTTACAAATCATATCTTTTGGTAACTTGAGAAGAAGCAGCAACCTACTATTCCTTGGATTGCAAAGGCTCATCTTCCCCAACTACTAGATTACTGCTACCTTGCATAAATCACTGCCCATTTCTGGGCCTCGCTTCCTCATGTGTAAACTATGGTCATCGCCCATCCCTCTTTAACTGGATGTTCTATGAAGAAAAATATGACAGATGGGGAACGAATGTGAAGAATGATGAGCAACTGAAAAACACGTGAAATAACCTACCATTTGGAGTGCTGCTGGAGAAAAAACTTTGGGGTTGCTGTTCATTTGCTTGATATTGCAGTAAAAAGTCACACAAGTACCTCATGGAGACAGTACGTTGCCTCTTAATACTGGTCCCATCTTCTAAACAGCTCATATCTGACACAGAGGTGACATCACGGGAGTTCAGTGCAGACACTTACTGCAAGGCACTGCATGCACAGACCCTGAGGGCATCTTCCCAGGCTTCCTGAGGTCAGCTGGGGTCTTTCACTGGTCTTTAGACTTTGATTTATTTAACGAGTAGTTCTGAGTCTCACCCACAATGGCTTTGTCCGATTGCGGCATATTCCAAACAGGACAGCAAGCACACGCATGCAGGAACACACAACGCCGAGACTCCCATTTCAGCAAGAAGCAAACTTTGCTTTCTAAAACTGTCCAAATGGAAAAATTAGAAGCAATACTCAGCTGCTGGCGGGGGTGAAAAACTGAAACGTGCAATTTAGGAAGTGGCTAAGCACCAAATGCCACAGCAAGTGAAAACAATCCGGATGGACTGACTATGAACGGAATAGCTCTGAACTCAACCCCGAAGTGACTGGTTTAGAGCTCTTCTTCATCTGTTTCTCATGGTCTTCCTACAAGGAGAACTAAACTACTGAAAAGTTTTAAACTCCAATACCCAAACTGTCCATACTTCAGCTTGTCTTTCAAGAATCCATTTGCTTTCTTAAACATCACGAAGTGCTGCCAGAATGGAGAGAACTTCTGGGATTTCCTAGCAAAAACACTCCAGCACTCTTTAGGGAAAAGAAAGGAGCTGCACTTTAAAAGTAAACCCTACAAAAGCACACTTTTCCCAGCATGTGTGATTAATACAATTTCATATACTGTTCGCTTTAAAGATGCCCTAGCGCAAGTACTCATTCCTCTGAGAGCTCACATCTTAGTGCAAATTATTCTTTTTGTATTGTGGAATTCAGAACGTCCTGTGTGGTTTATTTGGGTTTTTGTGTTTTGTTTTGTTGGGTTTTTTTGTTTTGTTTTGTTTTTTTTTAAACAGGAGAAGGCAAACTCTTCCATGAGGTTCAATGATCTTCAAAATGCCTCAGAACAAATTTTGAGACATTTATAGTTTTGCTGCATCTCTGGATTCAAAGCCATGCAGCAGATGGGGCACATTTTCAGAAGCATTTTGCTGGGCAAAAGGCCATTCCATCTCTGAGGGGATGTGAAATCCTCCAGGCTGTACACTTGCAGAGTTATTTTTATTTATGAACTGTGAAGTATATGGGCAATTACAGCAGAACCAACCCGTGAGAAGAGCTTACTTGGAGGGCTTCGTAACAGAGGGTAAAAATAACGTGGGCTTCCCCATATTGCGCATAATACACATCTATGTAATGCAGCATCGTAATCCCAAAGATAAGCAAGCAGGGTGCTCTGTATCAGAGGTCTCGGCAGCTACTTGCAGATTACTGGAGGAAGGTGGGACAGCCCCACGCTGCGGGGACAGCATCAGTTCTGCCACAGATTTCCCGTTTGAACGCAAGAGGGTTAACCCTTAAGATCGAGATCTCTTGAAAATACCTCAAATTGAAATACCACCACCACCACAGAGTGCCTACCCAAATTCCCCAGTCCCTTGGAAAACCTCACACGTAGTATCTCTATATTCCGTCTCTCATTTTCTTGCGTGCTGCATTACTTTCTTCACCCTTATCCTCTGACTGCTTTGCCAGAGTAGAAAGTGAAGTCCGCAGACATCTGAAGTGCAGGGTTAAGAAATTTGTAAACTTCTTGTCTTAGTGACTTTGTGTACACACACAGACAGTGGCTGAATATACCACCTTAACGGCACCAGCTCGTTAAGGACATGATTCTGTATTAAGACTAGCAAATCAAAAAGAACTGGACTTCAACACAGCAAGAAGCAAAATATTCGTAAGCAGCAAAACTGATGGAAAGGTTAAAGTGCTAGAAACCGTTTTAAAGTTAAAACCTTGTCCACTGTCACATCTGCACACCCATTTGCAAACACATTCTGTAATGGTCCTTTGCTAAATGTCAAAGTTATTCTTCCATGCCTATGAAATAAAAACATGAATTTAACTCTCCCCCCCTCCCACGCTCGCACACTGGTACCTGTCTGCAGATGCTGTGTCGAGACTCCCCTGGTGCATCTGACTGCTGCTTGCTCCTGGCACCACCTTATATAATGTGAATAAAACAACCTCTCAGCTTTAACACTTCCAATTTTTTAAGGCCCCACTGATGTTGAAAGAAAAGCATGTTGAACTTCTTTGGACTCCTGATGAACATGACAGTGCTACCACATTGGCATTTGAGTCCAAATTTTACAGGCTTTGGTTCAGTACAGTTTTCGGTATACACTCCTCGTGGGAGGCGTGCACAGTTGCGTCCCTGCTCAGCCAGGCTCTGTGCCAGCTTCATCCCTTCCCTCCACTCTGCATTTTAATAATAAAAACAGGTCTCAAGCCAGAGTCACATTTCCACCCTGGCTCACATCTGCATATTTCTGAAAGCGCCTCTTCTGCCTCCGCATCTCACATTGGAACAATTCACCTGGGTAATGTACACCATATAATTTCTGGTTTTCAGTATGACAGCTGCTGGCTTTTCTCCAGACTGTGGGTGTCTTTGGCTCTAGAAGTGCCCAACCAAATTAATTCTTGCTCATGCCACCGCTGTCTCCACCAGCCCCAGACACTTGGGTTGTGCCTGCAACCATAAACGGAATTTGGAAATGATGCAAAACGGTGCAAGCCTCTCCCTATCACACAACACGGAGAGCGTGCCCCGCGCTGCCTGGGGCTGGGGCGGGCAGGGAGGGCATCACCGGCGATACAAAACCATGCTGTTGTACATATTACCAGTACATTCACCTCCCCTGGCGTTGTTCTGTCACAGCATGAAATGCCCCAATGGAACTTCTGAAATATGGGAGTTGCACAAGTAAAGTCTTTATCATAAATCTGATAATTAACCTGCATAACTGATTTCCCTTCTGGCAGCAGGCATAGGTTGGAATAAATAGTCTATTCAATACCTACTGAGAGAAGACTCCTATATTTCATGTTTACTTTAAGCAAGTACAAAAAACTAGGGACAAAGGGCCTCAAAGAGTCAAATTCCTTGCAGTTTCAACAGAGTGCCCTGAATAATACATAAAGCAGCTACGCTCTTATCCCTAAAACCACAGGTGTGAACCAGATGTCATGCTTATCTTCTCTTGAGATTACAGCAAACAATCACACACCTTCAGAATATAAAGTAAGCTTTGGATCAAGAAGCCTGAGATATATTAAAAATGTGGCACTGAAGTTAAAAATTCAAATATTAACCTACAAATCACTGATTCATTTAGGAATCTGTTTATAGCCTATGTTCTATAAAAGTTGTATTTCTTTTATTTAACCTTTCTATAACAAGATGTCTTATGAATCACAAATCTGAAGTAAAACTACTTGCATAAACCTCAGTCTTGGTCAGCAAGGTATTGCCAAACAGATTGTTCAAATATACCACCACCTATTTAAAATACACCATGGCTCAAGGAATGGAATTAAAAAGTTAAAGCCTTGATTTAAATTTTAAACTTTCCTATGATTGTAATAAAGGTTTAGAAAAAGGTGAGCATATGGTGGATGCAGATATTGAAAGGAGATTAAAACCAGAATGGTATCTCAAAGAGAATTTTAAAGTTAACTTACTACATAGTAACAAGACATGGTACAAATGGTGCTTTAGCCATATACCCTTGATCATAACCACCCACTTAAGAGTGCACAGCCAGAGGATACTCCAAAATTTCCAGTATCGAGAAAATAACGATTTCATCACTCAACTAGTGAACATCACAAATATGCTACTGTGTTACTGGGGGCATTTCAGACAAAAGAACAGGGTCCTCCTGACCAGATGCACAAAATAATCGTGCCCCAGCGTGTTTTAAAGGTCTTACTCATATCCCAGTATTTTTTCTCCTAAACTAGGTTCAGGCAGTACCTCCTGACTCCTGTGCTGACACCTCAGGAGCGGCAGCGCTTGCTGCGGAGGGCGAGGGTCTGCTGTCTCTGACAGATGGTTCACGTCCTATTGCAGTTTTTTCTTAGCTTTCCTCTTCCACCCTGGCTAGCTTTGTTCTTTATTCTAGCCCGCTTGGTTTCCTTCCACAGCATCCCCAGTCAAACACACACACACTCCAAAAGCTGTCAGCTAACGCTTCACTATGAGAAGTCTTCCAGGTCAATCTATGACAGAAATATTGCAGGTTTGTAATTAGAGCCCTAGATAAAGTCTTGTGTTTACTCAATAATCCCCATATTCACTTAATAAAAGCATGCATCTCGCTCTCACAGCTGTAGAGACAAGGTGGTGAGTGCAATCTGAATCCAACAGCTGCAATGTCATCTGCTTCACCTTGAGGGAGGTGAACTACCCTGCTCATACCGCAGTGCTCACCCGGGACCCAGAGCCGCATTCTGCCCTCCAGCTGCACAGCCTGGGACTCCGGGGGGAAAAGCATCCAACATCTTGGCCCACTCACGCTACGGAAACGGAGCACGAAGAGTCACAGGCTAAGGTGTTAACATGACCCTGCCTGCACAACTGAACGGCCAAACTTGGTCTGAGTTGAGCGCACGGACCCAGGCTGCTCAGCTCCATGGCAACACTAATGATTTAAACATCTTTATAACCTCTTATTAAAGATATAGGATAAAAGTTAAGAACAGTATGGAAAAATAAAGAATTTCAAATATAAACAATTAAGTCTTCGAGCTTCACCGTACGCTTTATTCCCCATCTCTGTTAGTGAATGGGGTTTTCTTACAAGGACAACCTTTGGATGGTATTAATGGTGGTGACAAATATTCTTCTACAAAAAAACCAGTGAGATAATCTAGAGCTAGTTCTGGAGCCCAGTCCTAACTTCTGCAGAAAAAAACTGTAACAGCAAAAAGAAAAGAAGTGCACAGACAGATAACGCAGCTTCTGTGACTGATACTTGCAACTTCATTCCTGTGGAAAAACAGGCAATGAAAGCGGCTGTTATCAGCCACTCCAACACCTGGTGACTCCTGTCGGGCGGCACAGGGCACAGCTCTTCCCTGCCTCGGCAGCCATGGGATGGCAGCGGCACTGGGAAACGGAGCGTGTCCGGGCTCCCTGCGCCAGGCTTGTGTTCAACAGGAGGAGGAGAGAGATAGGAAGGAAAAGAAGTTGCGATGGGGGAAGAAAAGGACAAACAAAGAAGAGACAGCACCCATATCTCTCACACCAAAGGTTGAAGATTTAGGTGAAGTCAGGGGCAGCTCTGGTAGCTTCCCGCACTGCTGCTCTGAGCAGGTCAAAACACATTCAGGATCATGACTGTCTTCCCAGAACACCCAGTCACGTGGTGGTTGGTGTGTTGGTATGACAGGGTCCTGAGATCCCAGGAGATGGCAAAATTGCAAGCACTGTATTTTATCTCCTTCCCTTCATCAATACATCATCTGGCCCCTTCACTCGCACGAGCTGCCTTTACATAGACTGCCAGCCAAGGGCTATGGGTGGCACGAGTGTACCCATTAATTACATCCACCAATGATTTACAAACCACCAGTTTTGATCTGCTACTTTCCAGCTCCGTTCCCTTCTCACTTAAGCACATACCTCAGAAGGTATCTCAATGTTTTTTAAGTTACTTCAATCTGCCCTCTTTCTGCAGCATTTCCTACCACCGCCACACACTGATCTTGCCTAGGGTACTGTTGCCGTGGCCGTTGTCTGATGCCCAAGGCTGCATTAATACAGCCCTGGAGAGCCCTCGTAAGAGCACTTGGTTCAGGCCACGGGAGCATCTAGCTCTGTATCCTGTCTCAAGTACCAAGCACTAACAGAAAGTAAAAACAAGACAGTGCATGTTTACATGGACAAGCGGCAACTGTCCCCTTAGCTACACCCTTGCAGCTTCCAGCAAGTCTCAGGGGCCTTTCCGAGCTGGAAGCTGCAAAAGGACCATCCTTTGGTTTGTCCAAAACTCTTTTAAATCCTCTTTCCAACCTGTATTTACTACTGACAGCTAGAAGATCATTTCACAAGGGTTTCCACAAGTCGTGCACTTCGATGCACTGCATGAAGAGTGTTCCTCTCTGTTAAATGTGTACCTTTTATCTTTCTGGGCTCAGACCCTATTGTGAAGCATAATGAGTACCATCTATTTCCCTGCTTTGAGATTTCATGAACCTTTGTAATCATGGGCCTCAAGTCACCTTTTCCAAGCTGAGATGTCACAACAACTATTTAGATTCCTGCCTCACAGAAGGTTTTTCGTATCACTGAAGGTCCTCTATGTTTTTGGGATGTACAAAACATTTTTGAGGTTGGGCAATCAGAACTGCCCAAGTATCATGGAGTAAAGATTTTTCCTATTGATCATACTCATTTCCTAACAATTTCTAATCCTCCTATTTGCCTTTTTGCTACTGCTGAGCACTGAGTTCACGTGTTCAAAGAGCTCTCAGTAAGGACTCTGGGAACACTTCCTTGAGTGGCAATAACTAATTTAATGTTCTGTTCATTACTATATGTGTATACTTGGAGTCTTCTTTTTAACCTAGTTAAACTAGAAAATGAGATTTATATGATCCCGCTTTGTGTCTGTGTCTGCATGTGACATGTCAGTCCCTTGTAATAGCTTTAGAGCACATTGACCAATTTCATCAAGACCCGAATGCTGGCTTGGTTTCTCAAAGACTTCATACCCATACAAGCTCCTTTGCAATTAAGCGGCGAAGTTAAAGAAAGCCCCTATTAATTTCACTGGTATGGATCAAACACGAAGGCTCTCCCTGTCCTCCTTCACAAAGCGCTTCATCATCATGCCTGACATGGGCAGCAGACATTTCAGTAGCTGTCACGTCCCATCCAAACTCAGCAGGGCTGTACACAGGTAAGCTGGGGCTTTTCTGACTTGAGAGCATTCATTTCTGCACCCCGGGATGTACCAGGACACACAACGCACCTACTTTCTTTTACTCGGCAGGATTGACGTCAGTAGGTGCGGATTCCCATGAGCCACCGAGAAAATACCAGCATTCGGATCTAAGCACACACGAAATTAATGGAAATCCACCATTCTGTTAAATATTGTAATACGGTAACTTTAATCATAAAGCCTCTCAGTATTTAAATACTTCAGGCACTGTAGACATTTATACAACTAGCAGTAGATGAATTTTCAAATAGATACTTCTGAGTAATTATCCTCTTGAGACAGCACCAATTGCTAAATAATGCCTCAGTTTAATAGCACATAGCTCTTAAGAAATGAACAATTCTGGGGACTATTAAATCTCTCAGAAACGTAACAAAGATGGTGATAAATACCTTGCACTCCATTTTAGTCCTTGTGTGGATGAGGAATAGGCCATTTTTTCCTCACCTGTTAGCTGGACTTCAAAGACAACTCCTTAGAAAATTAGGGGGTAGCCCTTCCTACTTGTTCTAGCAAGGCAGGGTATGCAAATTTGTTCTTCCAGACATCAGCAAAGGTTCCTTACGAGCAAAATTAGTACTCAGACTCACAGGGAAAGCTGTCTTAGCAAAACATATCGGAGGAAGAATAACTGGATGGGATAGCTGAGTGGGAACTCCTGAAAATGCCATAATCCTTATGGATTAACTGCTGAGGAATAATCAGTCTGTCCCTCCAGAACATCCCTCTGTCACTGCAGGGAAGAATTGCTGATCAGAAAAATACAGGGAAGAGAAAGAATATTCAATCTGAACTCACACCA
Source organism: Gorsachius magnificus (assembly GCA_034008185.1). NCBI lineage: Eukaryota > Metazoa > Chordata > Aves > Pelecaniformes > Ardeidae > Gorsachius > Gorsachius magnificus. Next base: position 9,185,202 of record CM067090.1, read on the forward strand.
GTGAATCGAGGCATGACTGGGGAGTGAGTTTTCAGATGAACCTGCTTTTATGCAACACACAAAGCTCTAGAATATCAGGAAAATGCAGACCTCTTGTTCATATAAAATGCTGGCCTTTATTCATACTCCCTAAAGATGTTTTTCCTAAAACTCTGCCTGCTTGCATATTACTTACCGCTAATAAAAGAGCCTAGGGAAAGAAATTTGCATTCTCTGGTCACCAGAGGTCTGTGAATAGAATGATTCAGCATGTCACTCCATAGAGGAGAAGGTTGCCTTTTCACAGTTAAGAGCAAAAAGATGGAAGCAAAAGGCATAAAAATTCTTGTCTCCTCATCCTGACACCATTTTACCTCTCAGGGGCATTCAGAAGCCTTTAATGATGACAAGCTCTCCAAAGCAAACCATGTCAGATTGTGTTTACCTTCATGCTAGTTCACTCAGTGTCCCAGCTTCATTTCAAAAGCAGCCATCAATAATACAGAGAAGAGGCCACCTCCTTATACAGAGAAAGCAGAACTTAAGATTCCTGCAATAAAGCCAATTTGTAGCAGCTGACTACCTGACCCCTAGTATCAAGTAGTTTCATCATCATTTGACAGTGCATCATGAAATGCTCCTGTACTTAATTCTGCTTTGAATGACGAATGAAAATAAGATGAATGATTTGATAACTTGGTGATCAAAAATTTCCATTGTACTTTCTTTCTCGTTAGAAAAAGTTACATTAAAAAAAAGAGAAAGATTAATATGGAAGTGCCAGATTTTAAGCAATGATTGAGGACTTTACATAAAAAGGCTCAAGAAGTAAGGACAGTGAAGTATTTTTAGGTGTGCAATAAAACACAGCATTTTAACATATATATACGTCACTTCGAGTTCAGCGTGCGATAAATTTCCATTAGTATCTCACTGACAATTGAAGCCCGGCTGAATACTAAATAAAGCCGTGTGGCTGTTCTGCTGGGTCCTGTTCTGGAAAGGAAAGGAAGGTCTGAAAAACACAGGGAAAACCATCTGTGTGTGAGGTTCAATCACAAACACTTCCTCTATGGCCACTACAGGAATAGAACTGGAGGGATATGGGCCACTCAAGCGCAGACTCCTACCGCACGATGTAATCACGCGTCCTGGACCTAAACGTGGCCTTCACTTTGGCCTGTGAAGGGTTTCCCTCCCAACAGCTCTATTACACCTAGCTTCAGTGTCTGTGGCTCAGTAAGTCAAGAGAAACAGAAGCAGCAAATCCCTGCGTCTTCCCATCCTGAAGTTAATGGAGATTTAATAAACGCATAAGATAATTTTCAGAGCCTTACATGGAAGAGGCTTCTAGAGCCATTGTGTTGAGACCTGCTGGAACGAAGCGCCAGTGTATTCAGATGTAAGGTTGTACACATAAAGTCTACTTGGAATGCTATCTTACGATTTCAATTAGCGATGGTTCAGTAAGAGAGGATATGAAGGAAGACCGCGTCCTTGATGAATACAGTGACTCTATTGTTCTGGTATCTGGACCCACCCTGTGAGGTCTCAGACCTGGAATTTTTGTAGTTACAGGTCGTTCCTCAGAAAGCCACACTCCCATCCGTAGGTGTTCAAGAGCTGGTAACACCAACAGCCTCCACATCAAAAAAAAAAAAATCATGCTAGCTATACTACGTGGTATCAAATTTAACCTGCTAGACAAATGCAACAGTCTTCACAGACACATATACTGAGTTCTGCCTCTATTAAATCATCTTTGCAGCATGTAAGGCATTTGAGCAGTGCAACCTGGCACGTGCCAGATGAAAGCAGTGAGTTACAAGAAGAGAAACACAGCACAGTTGATAGGTTTAGGTACATTGTCCCACAAACAGATAAAGTGAGTTCAAACAGTGCTATGCTAGACAGGGATTAAATCTTAGAAGTTGGATGCTGAGAAGAAAATCAACCATCGGTGAGCAGAGTGCTCATTGCAGTGGCTCATTCTGAAGCCACCCATCTGTAAACTGCTTGGACCTGGGGCAGCCTCCTTGCTTGGTGTTTTTACAGGACTGAGCCTGACAGACATGAAGGCCGGTTCAAAAGACACTATGAGCCCAGAAGCCAGCAAACCACAGGCCTCCCGCACAGTATTTTCAGCTCAGATAAAAGAACCTTAAAAAAGAGGCAAGAATTACTTGGATTTTCTCTGGCCTAACTAGACAAGCAAACACTTCTGGGGGAAGACAGTTTAAAGAAGATTGAATGCGTAACATAACAAACTACTGGAGCCTACTTAACTTAGGGGAGATTCCCTCCTCCTTCCTTCCCCACCACAACCCAGTTACAGTCACATACAAATCTGAGTCTGTAATCACTATCGTCTTGCTCTCTTCCACGTTAACAGCAGCAAGGCATGAATAAGGATGAACTGTCCTCCACAATAATAATGCCAGGCATTTTACTAAATCCGTGATATCAAGAAATTTCAACACCTCTTAGATCCTCTTTGTCACATGCTGAATTTTGTCGTATCTCACCAAGAAATAGTAGTTATACGCATATGATTTTAAAAGATTCAGAGCTTCCACATAAATAAACACACACATATGCCCACAAGCTTAGGGAAACAATAGATTCTTTTTCAGCAGGATGCTGTGAAAAACAATGTTTATTTCCCCTTAAATGCGTGAAATTACAATAACTGATTGTCAGACCACTACGGTCTACTTATAAAACTCTGAGAAATTTTAGCTGTTTGCAAACTAGTCTTGAACGACTTCCGAAGGCCTTTGTTAATGCCTGTCCCCAGAGAGGATGGAGATAATGCAGGAATCCTGCCCGCCACAAGAACAAATCGATATTTTAACATTCTTACTGGATACTGTTGATCCAGACCTCACAAAGAGCCAGCAGGAAAGTTAGCTCTGGCATGTTCTATAATTTTAAACCCACCATAGACCAAGACTTTGGTTATTTTTGCCTTTATTTTCCCTGCATATTTCACAGATTGGCATCCTTATCACACTAGGCTTTAAGAAAGCAGTGACAGGCAGTGATTTGTTTGACCAGACCTTAACTCCTCAGATTCCAAAATTTGGCTTTTCTAGGAGTTATAATTATTGGGGGCAAGGACCAAAATGAAGTTGTCAAGTGACAATAATGGGCTCTCTTTTTCCCTTCCCCTCTTCCCCAAGACTGATGCTATTCATTTAGAGCAGGTCTATACACAAGACCATCTAATCTAATCTGCTGAAACCTCAGTGAGACCTGGCAGTATCTCAGCTGGAAAACAGTTCTAAAATTAATAATAGGAAGACCTTTCAGTTTAATGCCTTGGCTATCACAGATACCTAATGGTGCACTCTGCACAAGTCACACTCAGATGCTGGCAGCAGGAGAGGAACAAAGACAAGAATTAGAGCGGATTCCTCACTGCCATGCAAACACGGCCGCTTTAAATGCAGAGTTACATACCAAGCAGCCAATTTTATTTCACAATACATTCTGCTTCTATGAGGCTTGATCTCAGTCGTCGCTCACCTAAAAAACATCTTAAGACAATTCAGTGGGAGCAAAGGCTCCTTTTCTGCTCTATGTATACAGATAAAAATTAGTTGAGGCTCGTCCAGGGACTGCAAGACTGAGGTGACAGGGCACCACTTCTGAACCCCATCATTTTCTACTAAGTAGGAAGAAAAGAACGAATATCTTAATTTGTTAAGTACCATTTAATTATAATTCAATTTGGCAAGCCCCAATACAGAAAAATGTCTTTACTTTCCTATCTTGTAAGTTTAGAAGAATGTGAGACTACATGATTGATAGAAGCTTCCAAGCTTTTAAGGAATGGATACTATAACATTTTGCTTAGATAAATGATTTCCCCAATGTGAAAATGTTAGTTTTAATGAAATGAAATAGCCTTAATTGGTTGGGATGGGAAGTAAACCCTGAGATAAACATTGCATAAATAATTCACATCCTTCCATCTGGGGAACTTCTTCCTGAATTGCAAAGTGTCTCCAAACTGAAATGCACTACACATTATTTTAGCAGCAACTAAAAAAATGCAGACTTCTTCCAAATACACTGCATCTGGAGTGGAGAGCATCTGCTATTCTGGAGTTGACTGCATATTTTAAGACATAGTTTTAGAAAGTTTTTTTGATTCCGGACTAGAACATTTTCTCCTAACACATGGTCTTCCACAAAACTGGTCTCCACTGTAACTGGATCTAATTTTAACACTTTGATCTATCTGTGGAAATTCACATTTCCCATGCTGTCCCAACTGGAATATGTAAAAACCTTTTCCTCTCTTTTCATTTACACTGTGCTGTGGCCAAGGCAGCATCTAAAAGACATTTGGAAATAGAGCTGTAGCATTTTTCGTTCTGGATTATGGTATATAACCCTAATGCTCTTCTATCTGCACTTACTGCTTATTCATTTGAAGAGATGGTCTCCTGTCCAGAAACAGCTTTAGAACAACTTTTCCCTAAGGATTTGCTGCCAAGACCTATTGCTGGCAAAAGTAGTCAAGGTGGGCCCCCTCGTTGCAACAGAAAATACATCTGATTGCAAACTCTCTGCAGAATTTGTGGCAATTACTGCACCCTACCAAAAAACCAGGGCGGAACATAGAAGCAGTGAAACCACAAAACTATTTATGCTCTTTGATTTTATAATATAAAATTCACCATGGAGAACATAAGCAACCATAACTTCTATGTGGTGATCTTCCGGGTGTTCTGCAAATGAAACCTAATAGCACATCACAAATGATTTTGCTCTGATCACATCTCTTATTCAGGACAGCTACTGACTTTCCTCGTGTCCCTGAAGGAAACTCAGACATTTGTGCAAGCCACTAAAACTTAAGTTTTTCTTTAAAGCTATTACTTAGGAAAGATCACAACCTGTGATGAAAATAGTGTTGATTTCAAACACGAACATGTGCAACAAAACCCTCCAAAGTGAAAATATACTATCTATATGTAACTTTTTAAAAGTATATATATAATCTAAATCAACAATAATATTCTTAAAAAGGGAAACTGCTAGAGACATACTTTATTTTTTCTGTCTATTATAAAAAATAAATATGGAAGCATAATGGAAGAATATATTATGCTTGCTTGTGTTCATTGTCACGATTTTTATAGGATCAAATCAAACAGACAATGGAAATGAGTTTTGCAGTTTCACTATGCCTTCTGGTTATCAAGTGATAAGTTCCTAGCTGATGACCATTTTTTTTCCTCTTTTAATGGAGACTCCCAAAATAAACAGTTCCAACACACAAACTTTTAAAAATAGATTTTTCTTCTCTCTCTGCAAAACCTTACAAATGATCGCACTTACAGAACAGGGTAGGATATAACTTTTGTAGAGGATTCATTCGGATCGTTTCCATTTCATACAGCAAAGCACAAGATACCCTAGGACTGGACTCAAATGGCAGAGTTTACTAAGTCTGCTCCTACCCACTCTGAAGTCTGCTACGCTTAAAAGGTTTCTCTAGGCTTGGGTAGCTCTTAAACCTTGAACACGGAGAAGTGCTGCTGGATGAGTCACAAACCATTTAACAGGACTCTGCTCTGCTTCTCGAGAGTCACGAGCCAGGCTTGCAGCTTTTTATACCTATGAAAGAGCATCAGAAAGGTGCTGAGATTCTCCGCTCATGGAAGGACTAAGAAAGGCAATGGGGGTTTGATCTACCAGGATTTTTGGTTGCTTGCTCCCACTGAAGCCCATGGAGAAAGGCACCTAAACCACCCGAACCTTTCACATGTCATTCCACGTAATTAGCAAAAGCAGCCCAAATTAGTTTTTCTCCGTTATTTTCATGTAACATGGGAAAGGGAGAAAGACAGGAACGTGTGATTTTCCAACCACAACAGTGAGTCAGGGCGACTCAGAACAGGTACCAATTAGAAACAGCAAATTCATTTTTTGAAACTGCCTCAATTCCTCTTGGCAAGATCTGTATTAAACCAGCTTGCTGAGAGAGGATGCGCACAGACCCTCTTCTACGTTTCTTCATTCTCAAAATCTAAACCTTCAACACTCAGAGCTGCTCACCAGTTAAAAAAAAAAAAAAAAAAAAAAAAAAAAAAAAAAAAAAAGAAAAGAAAAGAAAAGAAAAGAAAGCCTTCCACGCTCAAGACTCATTTTGCAGAAAATCCCCAAACCACAGAAAAACAATTGCTTAGAACTTACATTTAATGGTAAGGGCTATTCAGGAAATGCAAAATGTTTTTTTTTTAAATGTTTAACCATATAAACAGCGCCTGAGAAAGCATTTCTTATTAAGCATTTTTATGGTTACAGCTACTCTGCTGCTGAAAAAGCAACTACTTATAAAAATAAAGCTAATATTTATGGGCACTATAGCTCAGGAAGGGACCTCTTTTATAAGACATTTACTGCAGCAGCCATCACAGCTGAATCACGTTATTGCACAAAAATGAGGGTTTTTTTAAACTCAGACTAACATTTAACAACTTGGAGTAAATGATAACATATGAAATTAACTTCCAACAGTACTAAAAACAGAATAGCAAGGACCAAATCCGTGAAACGCTGATCATCCTCCCGCTGTGTAAGTACGCGCAGTGAGGCCAAGAAGTAGTGAACGTTGTGACCGCCACAAGAGCGGATGATTTACGGAGCTGTGCAGCCAATTAACAAATTGCTGAGCACAGGACACCTCTCCTTGAGTGCCTGCAGCCCTGGCGAGTTCAAAACTCCCCTCCTCATTGCTCTCCACCAGTATCAAGCACTGGATACAACACATCTTGTTTTACAACCATCATGAAGTCCGCAGGAAAAAAAAACAACCACCAAACCACCATTCCTATTCTCCAGGAGTTATGTCCTGATGTTCTCCTCTCCTTGGTAACTGCTGGCAGTCTCATTTGTGAAAACTTCTGTTCTACAGCACTCATTACAGAAAGACCTAATTACAGAAGTAGGGAGTTACCCTTCGGGATCTAGATGGCACGACCTTTAAAGTACAAGTTCAAGGCCACACTTTAATTCACCCAGAGTTCCCAAGATGATTATTTTACAACGTATGCACTAATCAAAACCATGCTTTAGGATTTGGCAGACAAGCTGTTCTGTCTATCAGAATAACTCACAGATGGTATGTATGTGACACAACATATTCATCATGTTATATTCTTAGTATATGCAATTTTCCCCCTTGCTAAATTTTTCGGCATTCAGCAAGGGCTCTAAGAAACTGCTGGTGCCATGGAAGAGATACCCTTCCAGCCTTGTCTTTAAATTAACTGAATAAAGAAAGAATCTAAAGGTTGAAGAAACTCATTCTCCTGTGTAATTGTAAAACATATTGAATTTGATTTCTTACCTTAGGTTCTATTTTTTAACTTCTATTTTGTAGCTCATGTTTGTTTTCTGCTCTTCAGTTCACATATTGTACTTTCTTTTTACTTGATGTGTGCCATATTGTTTTAGCTTTTGCTCTTACTTCTGCTTATTTATGATCCTTTTTTGACCAAAATCTCAGTAAGATTTGCTTTAGGGGCATTTTTTAATCTTTTTTTCCAGGTAGTTGCATGCATAAGTGAACCATTAAAATTGAATCAGTTCAGTGAATCAAACTGAATGACAACAAACTAAAATGAGCAGAAACGTGCCTAAAGCAACAAGCAGATTACTTATTTTACTTATTTGTAATGTTGCTTTCTTTTTTTCCTCTCCTCCAGTTCTTCTGATGAAATATAGAACCACACATTTTTTTAAATACTGGGATGAGCTTTCAATCCTGAAGCCATATAGATTTTATAAAGGAAAATGCGCAAAGGGAAGATGCAGCCACACACAAGGGTAGGTTTCGGATGCTGGCCCAGCAGCCTATTTTAAAGCTCCTCATCTGGAGGAGTTAACCAGCAAGCACGGGCAAGAGTTCATGAAAATAAACTTCCCGCTCCGAATTTCTCTTGCTCCTATTACATCTGCCTGTCATTTACTCCCACTTCGCTGTGTTTTAGAGCCTCAAGAACAAAAGTCACCTCTAACGCCGATCTCTGTTGTGTACAGTGTGCTGGCTTGGATTAGTCCTTGTTAAAACGAGGACAAGGGTTGAGAGAAAAATAACTGAAAATTAGGTTCTCTGCCTTGGAAAGAGCAAACCGACAGCCAGCAAACAACCTACCACACTTTCTGTTGCAGAATGATAAATGTCACTGCCACGGTCAGAATTTTTCAGTGGTTTTCAGTGTTTTAGCTTTTATGCTGAAAGCCAAAACATTAATAAAGCAATTGAAGTAGTAGGCATATAAGTCCACAAATGTCAGTAGCAAGGTTTCACATATGTCACTTCACAGTAATAAAAGACTTCATACATAGTGCTAGGACTGGGTGTTACTATTTTTACTTTTTACACAAGGAACTCAGGACAGGAATGCAAGCAAATGGAGGAGAAAAATGAAGGCGAAAAATGAAGGCAATTCCAATTAATCATTTCCCCTAGTGACATTTTAATGCATTATTGTTACAATTATTCTAAAATGTCCTCAAAGGATCATCACACCAGCCTTTTCAGACTTCATTCTTCACCAAGTGAAATTTTAACAAGCAACCTTTCTGAAAAGTTTTGATCTCCGAAGGGGCAATACCCGTCCATCCCTCTCCCTTTGTGGGGAACAGGGCCGCCACGCGCGCTGAGGTATCAGGTGGGTTATGGTACAAGGGCCTCTTTTCATTTCCTTAATATTTTCACTGGCTTGAGGTTTTCCCTGCTTCGGTTTCTTTCTTACTCGCTCCTCAATTACCTTCTTGAATTCTGCACTTTCAGAAACCAACTTAAAATATGGCAAGGCAAAATGCATCAGCCAGGCAGTGGGGGGATGGAGGAGAGGTGGTGTGGGGTTTTCTTAAGCTATAAAGTTACTTTAGTATTTTTTCCATTTTACAACACATGAGTAAAATAACCTCTTCTGTCTCAGCATAATTAGTTCCCCAGTCTTGGCATGCCTAAGAGCCTCGTGTTGTTTGGGGTGCTGTTTGCCAGGGAACACTTAATATTCTCATCTATCACATGAATCAATAAAATGCAACTCTGTTTTTCACAAGGTGGCAGTGTATTAGGAAGAGTCATATGGGCTGAGTTAATTTAAAAGTAATAGACTGAAATTGTCCACATTACTTTTATTGAACTGACAGAGCAGGTCTAGTGCTGCTAAGAAATTAATCCCATTTCATGGAATCACAGAGCAAGGCTGTAAAAGTTACTAGTTTATCTTAAAAAATAATAAAAAAAATAAACTCAGGCTCTGATTTTTGCTTCCAGGATATGGGGGTTTTTTTAAAGAGACTACTCAGGAAATGAATGGGAGAATTAGAGCTGTGCCAAATCAACCATACAGCCATTGGGTTAAATTCACATTCATCAGAAAAAAAAAGTCTCCCTGCTGATTACCAAAAAGTCAAAGCATGAAAATTAACTTCATGCACCTCTGACATGTGCAAAAGCAAGGAGTGAAGTTCCCATAAATTCCTTTAATCCTCAGAGGAAGGATAGGGCCTCTTCAGAGGGCAAACGATCCCAAGGGCTGGGTGACCCTCGAGAAAGCGCAAGTTGTCACTGAATGAAGAGGAAAACCAGGGTGAGGAGTCCAAAGTCAAGGACGTTGGCTTCGTCCACCTACCTGAGTTGGTCCTAAGAGGACAAAAAATGGCAACAAATTCTCCCCCAAACTGAGAGCAGGCAGGATGCTCAGTGCTGTATCATGTTGGGGGCCTTCTGCCTGAGGTGGTAACTCAGCCCCCTGCCCCAGCTCCGTTTTGGATTGTTAACACCTTCGTACCTTTAATATGTTTTAATGTTTTGTCCTGAACAGATTTTTACAGTGTGGGAGGCAGAGGAGGCACAGTGCCAGAAGGAAGCGTGGTGAGCACTGCGGGACAGAAGCGTTATCAGGATCTGTGTCAGCAAAGCAGATTGCATCTTTGATAATACCTGATTTATCATTCCTGGACCCTGGACAGGAGGCTACCAGGCAGCAAACCTTCACTGCAGCGATTGGGGATGTACTCATTACAGCTGCATCCCCACACCATGCCCTGAAACTTTGACCCTTGTTTTCCTTAAAAGTTTAGTCCTCAAATTGATAAATTTCCTCAGACGTGAAATTAAAATCTTCAGCACCAAAAATATATTTGCATCCAAGGATACATGTCATTTCTCATATCCTGCTATTTAAATCATTTGACTTTGAGTGAGATATGGGAGAAATTTAAGTTTCAGTACATTTTAGTCTCCATCATGTCAAATTTACAACCCTGGAGTAAATCACATTGCCAAGACAAATGTCTTCACTTAAATCAGATTTGTTGCTTCCTTCCATACTTCAGAACATGAATAAAATTGGAGTTCTAGTTCATAATAATAGTTTCATCCTCACTGTGCCAGGAAAACCGCAAGAAGTTCACAGGAACCTTAATTCACCCTCCACATATTCACTTCTCTAGGTTAAGCAATTATAGGCCCTGAGTTTTATTAGCTACGTGAACACGCGTGCATCTGACTCAAATTCTTATAAGTGTATCAGCATGCACACAGTCAGTCCAGATATACCTAGATTTGCTTTAAACATCTCCTCTAAGTGCCATTCTTATCTTCAAGACTTCCTGAAGACTGGAGGCGTTAAAAACAACAAAACAGCTCTCCGGGAAAGGGGCAAAGGCACCTGAAAGCAAGCAAAATGGCAGGAATGTTTACAGCTCGCTGAAATTACTTGAAATTTCTCCCCTAAGTAAAAGAAATTTCTAACAATTGTTTTTCCCTGTCATCTTTCCAACACCTCTTACATCTGCACTCTCAAGAGAGCAGAGTCCCTCTTCCATTTCTGGTTCTGATGCGCAATTATAGGAGCTGCTACCGATGAGGATTACAGACCCAGTCCCTTCCAGCAAAAGCAAAGGAGATGATCGTTTTATGTTTCCCCATTGCAGCACCACCCTCAGACTCCAGTCAGAGGCCAGAGCATGTTGCTTTCGTCTTTATGGAAGATTAAAAAGCAGACCCCCACCGCGGCACGCAGCAATGAGCAGGGGCAGCAGCAAGGGTATAAACCGCACTCATGCAACGGCAGTTTAGAGGGCAGAAATCCCAGCACGTAAGAACAGAAGGACATCACTTGAAACTTTTTTTGACCCACTGCTTGCCTAATCATTATTCCCAAACCTAAAGACTAACGTAGGTGGGGTGAGTGACACAAACCCGGATTTCTAGCAGAGAATAAGGAACATGAATGCATCTTTCTAATTGCCACCCACAGAAAGCCCCTTTGACACATGTGGCTCCGGCGTTACATATGGCTTGTCAAGAGCCCTCCGTAATGGGAGGCACATGTCAGTGGAATGTTGCTGGCAGCTCTGTGTGATTCAAAACGCTTACTGCAGCATTATTACAGTAATCTTTCAGCATGCTTTTACTCCCCAACCTCTCCCCATTTTAACAAAACAATCCTAAGCCTGTATTAACAACAGGGTTTAATGAAAACCATACATTTCATGATGAGCGTTTGGTCATGCATGGGAGATTTGTTTGAAATCAGGATCACTTCTCTCTAGGAATATGACAAGAGATTAAATCATTAAAAATGTATAGTCTGTAATTAGTTTATCATTGCCAGAATTGCAGGAATATTTTCCAACATAAAACTGATGCCACCAGCAAGAGATCATTTTGAAAGATCAATGTTGCTGAGATATCAGAAAACAAAGTAATTAGGAGACAGCATGCACGCTGTTCTCTGTATTTTTTTTTCACATACACAGACACACACGCATATATATATATAAAAACTTTATAACCCCCTCCTTATAAATCCAACCAGCGATGGGACAGATTCCGTGAGCCACAGAAACAATATTAGCGACTGTCTTAACTGACATGGTGATGTGAGATTATTCTGAAGCACCCCCATCTTCTGAGCCTTGAGGATTTATAATAACTGCATATTTCTGGAGAAAGCAGCACAAAGCGCCACAAACAGGATCTTGGTATTAGTTAATTATGGCACTGCAATATTTTCACCGGAGGCATTTTAGAAATAAACTGCAGTACAGTGATGCTGTTTGTATTGCAATAGTTAAGGTGGTTTCAGACCATAAATTATAAACCTCATTTTTCAGAGTTTATGACAGGGCTATAAAAAAGGAACCAGCCCTAGCCAGTTTTCTTTTATGACATAAAAAAATTAGCTATTTGAAAGCTATACATTTATGCATGAGTTCAATGGTTTCAAATGATTTTTCCCCTCCCACACTCTCCTGTTTTCAGTGCGTACAAAGCCATGGTCACATTTGACGGCTATTCTCCTCTTCCTCCATACTGTGCCCCCTCCCCTCGGATGTATTACCGCTTAAAATCAGATTCTTTTGTTTTTCAGTGGGAATTAGCAATCTTATGTGAGTCAGCATCCCTGGACAACTGTCCGTAAGTATTTAGTAAGGAAATATTAAAGCTGTCATTTTCAATATGAGGTTCACAGACCCCTGGGGACTAATTTAAAGGGGTCTGGCGAAGATAATTAAGAAAAGTCAGTCTACTGTCAGTAGGCTTAAACTCACTGAAAAAGGGCCTACACTTCAGCAGGAAAATGTTTAGGAGACTCACAAATAAAAAAATCAAACCTGCACTGAAATACTAAGACCTTTTTTTTTCCAAGGAGAATATGAATTTAAAGCAGCGTAGAGGGTTGATGTCAGCTTCCAGCACAGAGAGTTTTATTCAAAAGCAGATGTCAGCCTTATAGGCTCACAGCTTATATGCAGCAGCCGTAGCAGCACATGCCAGCAGCCTTCAAATGCCAGCTCTGCCTTGGAAAGGACCGGTGGATTTGCACCATACCCACTCCTCCACTGCCAAGGTCACCACTTCCCCAAGCTGTCACAGAGCGCTCCACCTCCTGCTTGCATATCGGACGCAGCGCAGGTAAACGTGTCAGCTTAACGCCCTTTTAAATTGAAACGGAGTTACTTTCTGGATCTCAGTTGTATACCAGAAGAAGAAAATGTCCTCCACTTTTAATAAAAACCAGACTCTGTCCTTGTCTCATCTCACCCATCCTCTGTCCCTTTGGACTGTGGTGGGCCAGGCCGCCTGGGAGAGATCTTTCTCTTTTTAAATACTTCTTTCCCCAGAAAGCTAGGCTAGGGACATAAATACATACTAAAGGGGTAAAAGGGGTATACGGTGCCAGAATTTGAGATCAAGCTCTTTCTGGACTAAACAGTTGTGTTGATGCTTGTGGGCTTGACTTCCAGAACTGAGGAAGCCACCATGTATTGACCTGAAAGTACTCAGAGCCACGTGCCAAGTCACTCTGCAAATGGGACACAGGATCCTAAGTCACTTAAACACTTTTTTTTTTTTTTATGTTTTTCCCACCACTCATTAATATTACCAAAGAGCTCTATGAAGCTCTACGAATGCAAAATGCTCTATGATAATCAAGCAAGTCTTTTAGCATATGGTCTGGTTTTAGACGTGCTTTTCATGCTCATAGTGTTGAACAGCTCCAGGCAGCAATTAGTTTGTTAAAGATAAAACAGTAGGTAGCAGTAAAAATATAATCATTTTTCCTGACCCAAAAGCCGATGGCTAAAGAAATACCAGTTCAGCTGACAGCTTGGGAACCCTTTTCTGCTGAACTGGGATGAAATGCAATCGTTTTCCTTCTTTGCAATTACACTTCCACAGCTAAGAACACTTCTGGTCATGGCCTAATCCCAGCTAATGTTATACCCTCGCACCCAGGGGTGCAACCGTCGAACCCGGCCAGCCTTTCACCCCCACTCGCTCAATCCAGTTTCTTAGTGCGGTGGTAAATCACTACCTGAACAGCCTCAGTGCAGGTAAATGTGGTATCTTCACCCTGCAGCAGTAAGCAACCATGCTCAACTGTCTAACTGGCCACTCTGTCAGCAGAGCCCCTGAAAGGCCCCCAGGGGGTTCCATCTGGGCTATGCATCTCAGAATTTGGCACACGCAGCAGTGCCAGGCTTGGTGGGCACAGTGGTGCCCTCCTCTCCTGCCTGCTGGCCCCCCGCATTCAGCAGAGCTCTGCAAGAAAAGGTGCTTGGCAGACAGTGGGGCAATCGGCTCGTTTTCAGAAGCCAGATCTCTGCCCCCGCTCTCTCAGCTGGTTACCTGAGATGATAACACCCATGTTTATGGGGATATTTCTAATGGGAATAACTGAACCCATCAGCCAACTTGTGGAAACATTTGCAGTTAAAAAAATTTACACTCAGCAAGAAAATCCTCCTCCCTGTTGTGGCAGATGCAGGACTCCCATTAACCCCAATGAGAGTCACACGTGCTTTGAGAAGGGTGAACCCCTGAGTGTCTGGCTATAGGAATAGCCTACTGCTGTACTGATACAAAAACCTATAGAAACAGTAAAACTTACCACCCCAGGCTGACACTGAATGTGTCATAGAATCATAGAATGTTTTGGGTTGGAAGGGACCCCTAGAGGTCATCTAGTCCAACCCCCCTGCAGTGAGCAGGGACACCACTAACTAGATCAGGTTGCTCAGAGCCCCATCCAACCTGGCCTTGAATGTTTCCAGGGATGGGGCCTCCACCACCTCTCTGGGCAACCCGTTCCAGTGTTTCACCACCCTCGTTGTAAAGAATTTCCTCCTTATATCCAGTCTAAACCTACCCTGCTTCAGTTTAAAACCATTACCCCTTGTCCTGTCACAGCTGGCCCTACTAAAAAGATTATCCCCATCTTTCCTATAGGCCCCCTTTAGGTACTGAAAGGCCGTAATCAGGTCTCCCCGCAGCCTTCTCTTCTCCAGGCTGAACAAGCCCAACTCCCTCAGCCTGTCCTCATAAGAGAGGTGCTCCAGCCCTCGGATCATTTTAGTAGCCCTCCTCTGGACCCGCTCCAACAGTTCCATGTCCTTCTTGTGCTGAGGGCTCCAGAGCTGGACGCAGTACTCCAGGTGAGGTCTCACCAGAGCAGAGTAGAGGGGCAGAATCACCTCCCTCGACCTGCTGCCCACGCTTCTCCTGATGCAGCCCAGGGTACGGTTGGCCTTCTGGGCCGCCAGCGCACATTGCCGGCTCATGTCCAGCTTTTCATCCACCAGCACCCCCAAGTCCCTATCGGCAGGGCTGCTCTCGATCCTTTCTTCCCCCAGCCTGTACTGATACTGGGGGTTACCCCGACCCAGGTGCATGACCTTGCACTTGGCCTTGTTGAACCTCATGAGGTTCACACAGGCCCACCTCTCCAGCCTGTCCAGGTCTCTCTGGATGACATCCCGTCCTTCTGGTGTGTCAACCGCACCACTCAGTTTGGTGTCGTCCGCAAACCTGCTGAGGGTGCATTCGATCTCGCTGTCTAAGTCATTGATGAATATATTAAACAGCACCGGTCCCAGTACGGACCCCTGAGGGACACCACTCATCACCGGTCTCCATCCGGACATCGAGCCATTGACCACTACCCTCTGGATGCAGCCATCCAGCCAGTTCCTTATCCACCGAACAGTCCACCCGTGAAATCCATAGCTCTCCAATTTAGAGAGAAGGATGTTGTGGGGGACCGTGTCAAAGGCTTTGCAGAAGTCCAGATAGATGACACCAAGATAGAAGACTTCCAGATAGAAGTCACCAAGACTTTCTAGGCGCACAAACATCCCTAATCTATATATGATGTATATATATACACATACATAAATGAGAGAAAATGTAGAGCAGAATCACTTATCAGGTATTAGTCACAACTTCTTGAAAGGGATACGGTATTTCTCTTTGAACCGCACTTTAAGTACTTTAAATTGAGATACCGAAACCTATTCAACATCATTAACCTGGATTGAAAATAATCAATAAATAATCATTTTGCATGTAAGTATGAAAGGCAAATGTCTGATACATTAATTGTGAAACCCCTTTCTGTACTAATGGTTGCCATAACCTAAGGGATCGATTCCATTATGGATATTTACACAGTGACCTATTAGGAATACACGGAAGTATCATTTTTTTACATTGATTATCCATCCTTAAAAGAGATAGTAATGTATACTTAAATGCATGGATTGCAAAAATGATTTTTAACCTTTATTACATACTCCTTGTTAAAAAGGAAATTGTTTGAGCATCATGGTATGAAGGACATGATTTCAATTTCTGTCTTAAGAACAGAGGACAATTATAAATGCATATAAGGAAAAACAACTCTTCATTGTAATAGCTGAGCAAGTGAGAGCTACCTAGAGCACAAACGTTTCTAATCTGAACCCAAGCAAACAATACAGGCATTGCTGGGGAACCAGAAAATAAATGTAATTTGTAGAAGTTGAATATGTATCGCCTTTTGGAAATGCCTGAAGCAAAATCCCCCTTCTGAATAGCTTCAACATAAACCAGCATAAACTCTACTAAGTACGCCTGATGCTGGAGGCAGTGCTTTTTAATTTCACAGGCTTGTCCCATGTCAAGTTTCCATGGTACATGGCAGGGCTACTGGGGAGATGAACTGCAAATCCAACTAGGAACCACACAAACGGCCAGGAGACGACACAGAAATGCACCTGAGGGAAATCACCTCCAGCCACGGCCATCTGCCACCCCGGGCCACGCCGTCTGCCCGCCCTTCCCGCCCTGGCGGCGCGGGGCTCACCTCTGCCACCAGGGAAAGGAAAAATCTCTGCTTTCTGCTCCAGGGGGAGGGAAAGTCCCTCATGGTTTAGGGACATGGTTTAGTGGTGGGATGGCAGTGTTAGGTTAACGGTTGCACCTGATGATCTTAAAGGTCTTTTCCAACCTCAACGATTCTATGATTCTAAGTCCATGGGTTACAGGACCAGCTGGGAAAGAGCAGCTGGAAAGCGGAGTAAGGCAGTTATAAAAGGCTCCCAGCATGACAAAGGCTGACTGCAACGCCAACGCTCTCCAGCTGGAGAGGGCAACGGTGATAAAAAAAACTATAGCCCTGTTGAGGGGACATAAACATTACAGACCCAACGATGACTATCACCGCTACCTGGGCATATCTAGAGAAAACAGAGAGAGTTTAACCTGGGACAGCAGCTCCTTTGTAAAAGTGAGGTCTGGTCGTCTTCAGGTTCGTTTTACAGCCGAAGAGGAGAAACGGCTTCTTTTATTTGGCAGTAACTCTGTGTAGAGCTCTCGCCAGGAAAAGGGGAAGAAAAATAAACTAAAGCCTCCTAGTACATTTAAAACAAGCTGTCACTAGGTTAACCAAGCCCCAAAGAAGGTGCGTAGTACCCGCTCTTAGCAAATTCACTTACCGATTATCAAATCAATTTAGCGATTCGCCGAAGCGCCCATCATCCCTCAAGGCCGTCGCCACGCCTGTCAACAAAAACCAGGCGCCGGCTCCTCTCTTAAGGACATAACATGTGTCAAATTGAAGGTCCTATTCAAATCACAGCTTCCTGCCAGTTCTGATCTCCTCTTCCATCTTTCACGCCATAATCTGCTTAAAACGAACAAAACCCACCGGTTTGAAAGTGCTGAACTTTCCATCTGCCAGCGAGGCCGGCGGTGGCACGGCGGAGGTGGCACCGGCCCCTCAGGCTGCTGCAGCAAAGCACCCATCAACACCAACAGACAGAGGTACAAATAACTCCTCCCAGGTGCCACTGATCTTTCTGGTCTTTATCAGAAAAAAAAGATTTCTTTGTTGTTGATGTTGTTAGATACATAAGGTCTTTTTCAACACAAGCTTCTCCCTTGCTAGAAACAGAACATGTATGTGGTGCAATTGTGGAAACAACGCTGCCCTGCTGCACTCTGTCTCCTGTCCTGCACAGCAGCACATTAAAATTTCCAGTCCCGTTTAAATTGTTCCAAAACACATGCAGTTGGGGGAATCTGGTGATTCTATACAGAGGAAACAGATCTAAATCTCTCACCATACTTATGCACAGGGTACTTATCTGCATGAGCATTATTTCAAGCATGCACACGCTATTTCTGTGTCCTGGGGTGTGCATCACAATCCCACAAATAACTCCCCACAATGTGAAGAGATGTGGATCAGCAAGATACATTAACAGAAAGCAGCAGCATTAAGTTTAACCCAGTGACACTTTGGCATTACTAGCCATGCGAGAGCCCGGGCAGAATCTCAATTTACAAAAGCAAAATCTCAGCTGTGCCCAGCTCCCCCTCCTCTCCTTGCCATGAGGTCCACAGAGCCAGCACCATGGAAGCTTTACGATAGAAATACCCCTTGCACAAAACACCCTGCCGTTGTAAGCACTGCAAACTCTCAAACCTCTTCTGTGTGAGGCCCCATTTTAATCTTTTGAGCATCCTTTCTTTTTAAAGCATAAGCAGATTAAGCTCACCAAGCATCCTTCTTCAGCAATCACGGTAGATGCATTAAAATACAGTAAATGAAGAAGGGCCGATAAGACTGTAATGAATGCATTATCTCAAATCCCAGATTGCTATAACTTTACAGAAGTAAAGAAATGAACCTAAGAACAGACTTTAAATACTGTTTCAAGGATAAAGTATCAATGTATTGATCTTATGAGTGCTATTATCAGATGGCTATCTCTGGGTGTCAGGTGAATCCATTCACTGCTAGAAAGACCTGCCAGGTTGTCAAGGCCTGAAAATTATCCTTGCTAATTATTTCTCTCCTACTGCCCTTTTCCAGTTCCAACTTCTGACTGCTGCCAAATTATTCCTTGTAGTGTTACCAAAATGTTGTCTCCTTCCATCTTACTTGATCATGATGGGAAAACATCTGAACTGGCTTTGCTAACAATGCAGCAATATTATGTCAGAGATCACATGCGGATGTTTGGCTATCTATCTCAAGTGTTAAGCAGGCCAAAACAGTTTGCTAAGAAGCTTTCTTTGAAATGAGAGCTTGCTTTTCTTCTACAGAAAACATTAATTTCCTCTTACATGGCCTCACCTTCAAACCCCTCAGAGTTGAGCCCCGCACTTGAGCTTTCATATGTTTCATATATATTTCATATTTCTTGTCTTTAAAACGGACCAACACAACAGCTGTTGGAGCTGCAAGCAGCCAGAAATTGCTGGTTTTGGTTTCTTGAAAGACTTAACTCTTCTAAGACCGCAATCCTGTACCCTGGAAGTACAGCAACTCCCTTCCAGGCCGTGCCCGGTAAGGGGACACGCAGCTCAGCACGCACATCCCCTAAACTACAAAGGGAATAGGAACGGGAACATTTTATCAGAGGCAACATAAGGAATATCCATTTTTAATTTTGACCAATTTGGGTCTTGGTCTTGCTACTACTAAACTGTCTGATCAACCACCATATGGTTCAGTGGGAGGGCTAACAGGCCTTTCATAAATGGTATGCCAGCAACAACAGCATGTAGCTTTCAGCATTACTTAGTAAACAGCATGTGGTTTAACATCAGTGATGGGTATGATTGAAGGTATCTACTTCGGGTATTTCCTGAAGGCAAAGGCCCTTAAAATTTTTCCTAGTTAAATGGGGAGCAAGGGGAATATTAGATGAGGTTGAGAAGAAAGATGCAACTGTAAATTTGAGGATGGGTGACTCCATTTTTGCTCAGGAAATAATGGGTTTTACTTTTACTCTCTTGAAATTTCATCTTTTGAATGCAGCTCATTAAGTGAGCGCTCACATTCCTGCCTCCCAAACAGAATGAGACCTCTCAAGCAAAGAATTTCAAATGAATCTTTTTTAAAACCTTCCTGTTATCTCCAATCTCCTATTTTGAACTGGATGTAATGACATTTCTTTTTCTTAAGGGATATTATGGTCCTGCCTGGCACGTGCCACCACAAGATTAAATGTCACTCAACTCTCAGCAAGCCACCTTCTCCTCAAGGGCCTGCCCTAAGAGGATCTAGACCTCAGAGAAAGGAGAACAGAAATTCCTGCTCAACTAAGGATGATGAGAAACTAAAGAAAAGAGGTTTCCTCCTCTTTGCAAATGAATTTTGTAATTTTGGCTACTCATCTGTGGGTAGTTTTGCATTTTAAAAAATTAAATCTGCTGCTCCTTGAAAACCCTTGAGCGCTGCATGCAGTCATTTAGCACTGAATTTGTTATCTTAGTTGTAGGCACTACCACCCTGAAGGATGGAAAGGTTTTATGTAGGAATAAAAATCAACTAAAATCACCCTTCCAGCAATCTGGTTAAGGTAAAGAGCAAACACAAGTGGTGTTGCAGGCATGAACTTCAAAACACAGTGAAGTTAAAAGCTCTATAGAGACAAAAATGACAAAATTAAAGAAATTCAATCTATCCCTGGCATGATCAAATCCCAAAGATTTCTCTCTCTTCCATAAGAAATACGTGACAGATCTTGTGCTAATGTATGTTTTTAATTCTCAAGTTACATTCCCCACACGGGGTGAGCAACGTTGCCTCTCCCACCCTCTATTTGGTGTTTGAGAGTCTGCTCAAAAATCAGGTTTGCCCCAAATCCCAGAGAAGAATGATTCATCCTTAACTCATTAGGGAGACACTTCAGGAGTCTTTTCCTGGACAATTAACAGTCCCCTCTGGAGAAACTAAGGCTCTTTTGGCAGACCAGGTGCCATTTTCTGTGCTTGAATAAACTATTAACAAACTGTTAGCCCACTGCAGGGGGAAGAGCTCTTTCCCACCTGGTAATGCTATATCTACTTCTGGTGGGAAGCCAAAATTCGTGTTTCTTACACACATGGAGATCAGGAGCTATGTTTTATAAAAAAAACCTCCTGAAGGGCCAATGGACATGGATAGCCAAGCTATCCTTGAGGGAGAGGGTACCAAAGGCTTTCCTGCCCAGGCAACGAGCACGCTGGAGGCGGCTGCAGGCAGGAGGCAGAAGGCGCTGCGGTTTCCCGGGAATATGAGCCAGCTTCGCTGCCGCTCTGAAGCGAGAGGATAAAGGAAAGCCCCCTCTGAGGACCGCTAGCCTAGACGGGATGGTGATAGAAAAGGACATTATTGGCCTTTCGAGGCGTGTGCTGAAAAGCCCAACTAATTAGAGAATACAGAATTTTGCTTATTAAGCCGGGTAGAAAAAATAGGGAGCAAGAGGACATGTATTCAGGGATACGACTGTTTTCCCCAAATTGTTTCTTTACAGAAAGATGAGTGCTGCATGTCTCGAAGCATGAGCAAACACATACCTTTTTTTCTCATTTTCAACCACTAGATTGTTATTTCATTTCTACCAGACAGTAAACTCTTGCTGTGTTTTAGATCCTTTTTCAACTTTAGTTAACCTTCCCATCCTGTCTGGAAATACAATGCCTGTGAACTGGGGAAATAACAGGGACTACGTTCACATTGCTGCCTGATCTCTTACATCATGTGAAGCTTTATCATAGAAAAAACAAAGCAATTCATCCCTGCAAAGCCTGCGGTTATAGCAGCAGCGCTGCTGTATCCCAGAGCAGGAATTCCACCGGGGCAGGCGCTGCACAAACCCAGCAAAGAGACATTCTTTGTCCCAAAGAGCTTTTAAACTCAATATAAGAGACAGCAGAGGGATTCAGGTGGGAGGGCAAAAACATAAATATGATACTACTGATCAGCAGAGTCTGCAGTAAATGCATTTCACAGCCTGCCTCCCCCTAGAATTAAAGAAGCCTTTTGGTGACCCGCATTATAAAATCAATTTTAATGAAAACCTTTTTTGAGACATAAATAACCAGACAGCAAGATGTATCTTCACTTCTGGTTTACACAAGTTTTTGGTCATCATCCCTTAGAAAACAGTTCTTTAACATGTGATAAAACAGGAAAAAAAAAGTAAAACCTGACTAAATCTACAGAGTTTTCTAACTGCAAAAAACATGCCTGACGTAATTTATTCTCTTGGCATGAAATTATAGCAACTGTTTAGAATTCTTCAGGGGGAAAAAAAACCAACCCCAAAACCAAAAATGCAATCAGTGAAGCACCAGTATAACAGACAATTTAAATAATTTCCTGCTTGCTGCCTTAAATCATGATTAACATTGGTGAAATCTATTCCCACTGCTTGAGACCCAGGGAAATGACTTCCATGGGAAATACTGGCCAACAAGCTACCAACAAGCCCATTAACAACATCAAGGTTTTGTTTTGATTTTTTGTGTGCCAAGGAAACATTATCATTTCTTAACACATTTGTGCAATTTTTTTTTTTTTTCCTCCACAATGTTATCCATCTCTGTTATTTCCAGAGGGCCTATTGGAATAACTACAAAGGGTCATACATCTCCAGGGGAAGATGTCCCAAAGTCCCAGGACTGTTAGACTTTCCTGATGGAAAGAGGCAGCACTGAGCACAAATCAAACTTCACATGTTTTTAACCAACCTCCCCGGACCCTTGTGTACAGCCGACCTTGGCTTGGGACGGCACGCAAACGCACCCGACCTGCGCACTCGGTGCTCCGAGTCCGCAGCCCAGGAACGCCCAACTGCCCTGCAGCTCTCCTCTCTGTAAGCCTCATGCACTTCATGGCTGTGCATTTGACTCTGAAAAAATTGCCTTCCTGTGTCTAAGTTCCCAAAATTAAAAAGCTACAAGCAATTTTGGAAAACTTGGCTCCCTGTTTGGTGGCCATTTCCCCCGAGAGCAATCAAATAGCCCTCTTACTAGCTGCAGGAGCAAGTTTCTTTCTGCAGTGTTAGTGAAGCCTCCATATCAAGCCATACTAAGCGAAGCAGTGCTTCTATCCGAGATGTATTTGCACAGAGGGATGCACAGAGGTTCAGCTGGCTCATCTCACCTCTAACCTGGCTTAGAAAGCCTCCACGCACGCACAGCCTCCCTACCTGCGCTTGCCTCTCGCCATCGCTGCTGGGGGAAGGAGGCTGACATGGACATGTCAGAGCAGAGCTCCTGCTAACTGTCCTTTCAAGTCTATCAAAGTCCTACCCTGTACCTTATAGCTAGGGCCAAATGAAGTCACCTCCTCAGAGTGAAACACTTTACCTTGAAGAAGCCTGCCAGATGCTCTAACATGGTAGCTACCTAATATAGCGAAGCAGCACAAATAGCTGTCACCTGCTGTCCTCTCCCTTCTCCTCCCATAATCAAGTAACTATTCCAGAAGAACAGAATTTAGCAAGCTCCCATGCATAGGTTTTTTCCCTTTTCTTGGAACACTGAGTGCCCACAGTGAATGCCAGTAAATCCAGTAGCCTAAGCACCCAGTAAGCTCAGCACATAAAGCTCACCTTTACAGCTGGGGAGAGACAGTCCCATTTTTCTACCTCAGACAATCCCACATTTCAAGTAACAGTCCTATTGAATCTGCTACCTTTCATTAAAGTAGCTCTTATAACTCTGTCAAATTCTCCAACCTTTGTATTGATTTTTTTCTCCTATTCAAAATAACTCTCCTTTACAACAAGAGCTGGCTGTCAGCCTCTTATCTCTTATTTTCACCCCATCTGATCCTCCTTCGCCTTGTCAGTCTTTCCAGGTTCCAATTAATCATGTAGAAAATCAGGGATTTATGTTAAGAGGAATGTACAACTCTTAGCTCCATCATTAACATACTGTAATTGCAGTGCAGCGCTACTGCCGCCGACCTTTTCAGCAAGACGGTGGAAATCCTTTGGGGAAAGCAGGACATTCCCAGCCAACATGAAAAGAGTTATATCTGGTTCATGTTACTGGATAGTTATTTCAAAATAAAACTCTGGATGCACGTTACAGTGCAACTCACTCTAGAAATTACTGGGGCCTGGCAGGCAGCAGGAAGATGCTGCCATAAAACCAAACTGCTGTTACATCCCTAAATTTTATCTGGGTCTCCACACAAACAGTCCCAAGATGCGCTAACCCTTCCACTAAACATATTTTAATTTCAGACCATCCTCTCATGTTTCTTCTTAATTATCACAGGGCATTCACAGAAAAGATCAGCCAGATGGAGACTAAATATTTCACTACTACAAGATGAAGCATTCCGCACTAAAATGGAACCTTGATTGCAATAAAGTCATTAATTAAAGTCTCAACTGATTCTCCTGTCAGTGTATGGGAGGCGCTAAAGACAACTGTGAGGAGATGGCGTATCAGCTACACTAAGGAAAATAAGAGAGTAAACCAGACAGTTATAAGATGATGTTTAATTTGCACTGCTCACAGTCTTTACAGTGCAACATGATGGAAACTCAGCCATGTGCTCAATATATCCATCCATTTTAGGTTATGAAATCATGACACACTGATTTCCTGACTATGAGAAACCTGAAAAAGTTTTAAAAGCGGTGAAGAGCAAAGAGGAGTAAAGTCTGGAGGCTCCTGGAATAAAATCTTACTTTACTGGAGATAAGACAGAGCAGCAGTTTTGGCCTTTTAGCATGTTGTATTTTTAGAGTATTTCTTGTCAGTCTGGACCCCCAAAGACTGTGGGGAAAGGGGAGACAGAAGACTGTAAGAAAGAAGACCAAAAAAACCCATGCTAAGTGTCAGCTGGGGGTGTGTGTGTGTGTGTGTGTGCAGGAATTAAATGTGAAATTCCCCAAGCCATCTCCTTGTCTGACTGATTAAGTCAGGGGTGCCATAAGAGATGTAGATGGAATGTGTGTGCTAAATTCCCTGGACACTCTATAGCACAGACAGCATGAGTATGGAGCCAAATCCTCACTCAAGAGTTTCACCAGCACATCTCCCATCAAAGTCACTGGGAGCTCTAAGTATCCCCCAATAAGTGTGGATTTGGTCCTTGGAGAGTATATTACAGTAAAATGGCTTCAGACAGTCAAAGTCTCTCACTGTGATATATTCCCAATGGTCCTCTTTAGGTCCCTCCATCATTTATTGACTTCTACTTTGCTACATCCTGCCAGATGGAGGCAAGGAAATTTGAAGAGCAACTAGTAAACAAAATATAGGGAAATAAATCCAACACTGGCTCCCTGTTTCACAATTAGTCTTTACTTGTACTTGAAGCCAACACCAGATATCTTTGCAAAATTACAATTACCAGATATGCTGGATGTCAGAAATAATAAACCCAGCTGCAAGACAGCAACATAGGGTGTTAGTTCTCTCCTGTATATCAAGAAAACATACTGTGATATGCTCATCTTTTAATGTGAAAAACCATGCACAATTATGAACAGACTTAAAAATGCACCAAGAGTAAAACTAAAGAACAGAAAAGGCCCTGGTTCTAACATTAAAAAGTAAATATCCCCCTGCCAACCACAGGTGGACAAAAGGCTGGGCATACATATACTGTAGATGACTCCAGGTGTGATAGAAAGACTTAACATTCAGGATAAAAAAAAAAAAGAACATTAACTAGCCTCAATTTACTCCCTGTAGTAAAGGTTTTTGTGCACAGAATACCACACATTTCTTCTACATTAATGACATTGATTGTCTTCTGCCTGTGATAATATAAAACATCAACATTTAAGCAATACAATGAGAGGTAGGATAGCACACACTGATAAACTTTGGCAAGGAGATCTGAGCATTCAAATTAGAGCAACTAGCTGTAGATCTAGGCTACGCTGAAGTTAGGATGTATATTCAAAGGGAAAAGGAAGAAAATCAAAGCAGCAGCAAGAACAAAGACACCATTAGAACCTGGAAAGCCTTCTAAGAAACACGCTTAAAGAAGAGCAAGACTGTTAATGCAAATGATTGTTTTGTAATAATAATTTAGTAAAATGAATCTATCAACATAACGTAAAAGCTCATTAATCAACATGAAAGGGTGTTAGCTCTTCATTTTCTGCTGGGATGGTTTGTGGGGTTTTGTTGGGGGTTTTTTGGATGTTTTTTTTAATGAAGAAGAACTCGAGACCTCCAAAAACATGCATGTTGGCACTTGTGGGTATGAAATTGCACTGCTATTTCAGAAGCCAAGTTGATGTTCCTATTACCAATTTGGCCTAGACAGTGCAAGTTTGTTCATGTAAGATTAAAGGGATGAGGTCTCTATGGCATACTGCAGTATGGTCTTTGGAATAAGATTCTCATTTACTAAATAAATTACTGTATATTACTGTATAATGGTGTTCACATTATAACTGACAATTAGCGCGATTAAAGAGAAAGCTCATAAACAGCCAAAGCTCACATCAAATTAACACAGTCATGATTAAAATCACTCTTCTGATTTCAGCTCTTCACAGAAATAATCAGCATTTTGCATAAAAATGAGTACGAAGCAGCTCACAAAAATCACAGTTACGCTGGGACGGCGGTACCGACCTCCGCCAGCACAGCACAGCGCTGCCACGTCAGCTCTTTGCTTGCCTATGAAATATTAAGCACCGGGTTTCCCTCCTCGCAGGCAGCCCGCGTGGCGTGCCCTGCCTTGCCGCAAGCTCTGCGCAGGCAGGGCTGGTAACCGGTGCGGTGACACTGGAGATTAAAGTGCTGCAATTACTCCTCTTGGCTCTAATGAGGGGAACCTGGGTTCTCTCCTGGCCTGAGGGGAGCTCATCTTCTTTATTTTAATTTTGTCACTTCGCCATTTAAATGGTTTCTAGCATTTGCATGTTCATTTATACCGCTTCGACTTCAGAAAGCAAAAGAAAAGCCTGAGTAATTATAGTGGAGAAGAGCAATAACAAAATACAAAGGAGTCAGCAATTCATTAAAATTTAGAGAATGCAATGTCAAAAACTTTTCTTAACTTGAAGAAAAAAGGAGGGAGACTTCTTCTAAACTGGCACAGAGCCCACGTCCTCATTAGGATTCACACTCCACTTACACAGCAATACGCTAATGGTATCGCCTTAATCTTCGGCGCCACAGCACTAGAGTTCCTGGCCTCATCCAGATGATGGTGATAAAATGGCAAGAAGGAGGGAAAAAGAAACTTCAGGCCAATGCTGACCAGGTCTGGTATCAAACTGGAACCTGGCTGTGGATGGAGGTTTGAAGCACGTGGACAGCTCTGTTCACGAATGCTCTGTTCAGCCAAGCTCACAATGGCTTTGTAAGGCTCAAGGATCACCAATGAAAACCTAATCAATAAGTAAGCAATCAAGACCACATAACGAAAGAATACCATTACATATGCCATGGTTTGAAAAGGAATCACAATATGCTACAACTGCATAAAAGTACTGCAAGATAATATGCCTTTGATCGAACATGCCTTTAAAGCAGGAAACAAAAGGATGTTCTCATATATCTTACCAACTAATTTAACATATAAATCACAAAAAAATATGATCCAGATGGGCTTCAATGAAGGAAACCAATTAACGTAGACAGCCTTACCATCTGACACATTAGTTGTAATAATAAAAACCAAACAACATGGTCAAACAATAATGCTCTGTATTATATCTGACATTTCTAATTAGTTTCTGCATCCTCTTCAAGAAAAAAGACTACCAGCAAGCACTTTGTTTCCCAGAGGAAAAAACATCTAAACTTCATGTGCGTAGCGCACAGTCTATGGATGAAGCTGATCTATCTGTGTTCCCTTGGGATGTGCTTTGGAACTAATGGGTTTTGCATAGTCCACATCTGGTTGCACAATTAGACCCAGAAAATGTTTCCTTTCAGCTGCATCCCCACCGTAACTGCTGCAGACCTGGAATGCCAATACCTGCATCCTCCTATGTCCACGGGCTCAGAATAATCAGAGTGATTTGGGCTTTGCTTTCTGTAGGATAGGATTCAGTTTCTTCCTTTCTACAGCCTTCCTAGAAATGCCACTTCTCAAATGAAGTACAGTTTTTTTCTGGCACAGACCTCCCAGCATCAGGCAATTAGGGTTGCATCAGACAGTTGCAAGCTGAACTACAATTAGCATTACAAATTAAAAGCTCCACCATGCATACATGTACAGTTACTGTTTGAGAGGTCTAATCCCAACTACAAGGACTAGGTTTACATGTATCCGCAAGGACTCAGTTTCATCACCTTAGACCTACTGGACCCTTCAAAAGCCACCCATGAAAATCCTTTTCAGCATGATTGAAACTTGTACTTCTGGGGCAGGAGGTAGATAGCATCACAACAGAGAAAGGCTTGGTTTGGAAACTGCTCTTCCTTTAAAATCAGTAAAGGAAAGGCTGTGAGAATTCTGCTAATGCCATCATACCCAGGAAGTCCAGAGAACAGAGGTTCATGTCATTCCAATGAATACAAATCACTTGGAAAATTACATTTTCATTATTAGGATTAACACCAAACCTATCTGATACAGCAATTTATTTTGCACAGCATTCATAAACAAATGACCTAAATTCAGAAAGGCAGTCTCTTTTGTTTTCAATTTTAAAGTAGAAAAAAAATTAATATTCCAACCAATTGAAAAGAAAGTGAAGAATATTTAAACCAAAGGAAAATTTATTTCTTGGGAATTTGCTTTTTTCCAAATAGTTTCCATTCATCAAGGCAGCATCAAATAGCCTTGGCATCATAAGAAAGGGTTTGTGAAGTAGAAATACTATTTCTGACACAAACAAGAAGGCCCAGGCTCCTTTACCATCTCCACTCCCTGGAATCTCAAAAGAGGAGTTGACTGGCTCTGTAGACTTCCTGAGTGCTCCTTCTGCTGTCCAAAGATAGGGTTACAAATAGGAGTATTGCCAACAGCTGGGCTTTCCTCCGTGTGTTCAGGATAGTGCCTTGTAAGAAATCACCAGAAGGTGTTGGAAAAGCTCGTTAAAAAGTAAGAAAATAAAAAATCTCTGCCTCACAAAACACCCAACGTACAGGTTTAGAATTGGGAGACAAAAAATGGCTTCTAATTCTTGTGTGAGGGGGCAGTTGGAGCAGGGAGATGAAAATTGGAGGTTTTGCTCATGCACCACAGTCTATATTACAACCTCTTTTTGGCTTTGGAAGCCCCTTCCCACCTCCTAAAAAAAGTGACTTGGCTAAAGCCACATGTGAGGAATTATGGCAAGCTGGGGGCTGAATCAAGTTCTTGCAAGACCCAGCTCACAAGACAACTGTTTCTGTTCACATGTGAGCTTTCTGGGCAAGCACAGCTCCCCCTCAACCTGCTCACGTCTCCACGCCACGCTCTGAAAGTGCTTATCCGCTTACCAACAGGCAAAGGTAATCCCAGATAACATCTGTTTTATCTCACCACGTAAAACCTTGAATGTAGAGTGAAAAGTATCGACAATCTCTACTGACACAGAAAACATTGCACTGATGACAGAGACCCCCAAGACTAGCGGTCACAAGCCAAGACCCAACCAGGCTCCACAGCAGCCCACGGTGCCGGGACCCATCCTGGCGTCTAGAGGCACATCCCTGTGGCCGGCTGCAGACTGTCGCCCAGCCCCATGCTCTGAACACAGCCGCGCTCGCAGGGTGCTGTGCCAGAGCCGATACCTTGCTCCCGCTGCGGCACGGCGCTCTGCTATGATAGCTGGGCGGCTGGCAGCCCGCGGCTGGCTCGGGTCCAGCTGGCTCCGGCAGAGGCAGAGCAAACGCACAGCTGTTTGCACAGATTTATGTAGACGTCCTGTTAGTACAAAGGAAGGGACCTCAGCTGAATACAGGTAGAGAGAGGGCCATGCGTGTGCAAGGGAGCAATACTGATGAAAGACAGTCTCAGCACAACGGCTCCCAAACCGCTGCTATTTGTTTGCAAGCAGCATGGGAAAGAAAAGATTTGGAGGACAACGAGGTCACTTTGCAGATATTTGCAAGGAGATCCTCCCACACATGAAAAGCTTATGGGAGAAACAAGAAAAGTGGCTGTTTGCAACTTAACCCATGGGACATGAGAGCTGGCAATGCTAGCAAAGCAGAGCTCCGAGCTGACATTGCAAAAGCACATAAGAGATGATAGATAGAGTGCTGCGAGGGCCGGAAGGGCCTTGAAAGTGATATGTTCATTGAAGGAAACACTGCCCTATTTCACAGTCGTCTCAAACCACAGCAATACGTTCTGATTTTATTTTTTTCGAGAACATAAGCACGTGCCTTTCCACTCACCTCAACAGGGAACCTCTTGCCATTGATGCTGTGCTCAGAGCCAGCTGATCCGTTGCTTTGACCCCAGTGAAACTCCACTTTCTCTGCCTTGAATCTGCCCGGCAACCCGGCACCACTGACAAAATAATCGTCCTTCAGCAGGATAGCAACTGCACACACAGAACAAGGAGAAAGACATTATTAGCACAGTTTTTCTGAAGCATTTACAGTTTTCGCTCATTATATTAGAATACTACTTCTAATGCAAGTAAAATGTCAGGTCATCATTTTCCTCTTTACAGGGATTGATTTAAAAAAAAGTCTGCAAGTAATGCTGGCTAATTATGGAAGTGATTATGAAGTTACATAGACTACAGAAAATCCCAAAGTCCAAATTTCTCAAGGACTTTTTGCCCTCCTCATTGGACTTTGATTAAAATTTAAATGGCAGACTCCATCAAAACCTGTTTAATATGGTCCCAGAGAGTAAGGGCTGACCATGTTCCTTGGCCTTACAAACCACTGAAGGTCTGTAGATCACAAGTTAGGAAAAGAATGTTGGGGGGGTGGGAAACCCCTATGCCCTCTCCCACCTTGAGTGCTGGACATAGCGGGTACTGCCCTTAGCCTCCCTCCTTTCTGTAAAACGGGGGAGAGTGACAATGACGATTCCGAGACCCACTCATGACACGTCCTCCCTACAAACTGGGTTTTATTACAGTAACTCTGCCATTATTATCATCTGATTCAATAAGGGTCAGAAGGATCTTCTTTGTATTTTCTTTTCATTTCCGAAAGCCTTTGTATTTTATGTAACAGGAAAAGCTGTAGGTCCAAACAGAGGGCAAAATCGTATGGTGGAAGTTGGTACATGTTACAGGGGAGGTCTATGGTCCAACCAAGAACTGAATCCAGCTTTCAAAAAATTCCTGTCTGCTGCTCTCACTACACGGTCACCTGCCTTTCTAGCATCTCCCATGTTTAATACGCATGATTCCTAAAAATTACTCCCTACAAAATCCTTTCTTCTCATCCCTTACAAAACTGTTGCTTAAAAACAGAACTAAAATTAGAGTTTTGTTCTTGTAAAAGCCATTGCAGACCACTGCTTGCTGGGCCCAGAATCCTGTGACTAAAGTTTTTGGGTTGTTTTTTTAATGGGAATAGCATAACCCACAAGGATTTCTCTGTGTTCTCGAGCCAACTGTGTCATCACAATGGGAACATTAATATAAAACCAATTTTATTATGTAAGAGGGAGGCTTTTATTCACTGCTGAAAAAACAAAACAAAACAAAAAGCTAGTTGTGAAATAAAAGTTATTCCTCTGGTGGTGAATCAGTGGCAGGCTTCACTGAAGGCTGGGCTTTCTGCTGCACCAGGGCTGCCCTTCCGTCAGTACAGCCAGTTGGCTTCTGCAGCCTCACCTTGGGTGCAATTGTACAATTCAGACACATTTTTAAATTGTTTATGTTAAACCGCCTACATGTTAAATTGCAGGAGATAATTCAGATGTTCCTAAATTGTGCCAGTGACATCACGGGGCTATATTCTTCCGTGATTTCTGGTTCCTTCGGCACTCCCTTTGCATCAAAGTGGTTGTGTAGGAAGATGGGTGCGGGACCGGCTATAGGATACCGCCTGTCTCAGCCAGGCTACGACTGCTGGCCACCGTCTTCTTACACCAGATCTGTGAAACGTAAGCGACTGAAAGCACCACCGCTCTCTTCCACCCTTAAAAAATTCTCAATGAGCTCAGCGGTATTTTAAATACTGAAAACCTCACTCAATTGGTCATAAATGCCATAGATACAATTGTAGGAGATGAGGAATACAGGAAAGCAGATTCGTGTGCATCTGTTAAAAACCTCGGTGGGGATTCAGTTGCATCTAATAAATATTTGATAGTTCCTAAATCATTTATGGCTCTGTCAGGGGTCATTTTACTTGTTTTAGATGAATAATTAAAAGGGTAATTAGGAGGGTGTACAATCTGAAATGTTCATCTAATTGTTCATTTTATAGTATTTCTTCTACTGCTGAGCTGTAGGACACATGTTCCCATCACCTTCCAATCTTAGCAGCATCCCCTCATTGCCAGTGATCTGGGGGCTTCCCTCCCTTCCATGTCATCCCTAGCATTCAGGACTGGCATAACCAAACATCACCTTACTGTGTGTCGGGAGCCACTGCTTTTATCCAATGAGTTCTGTAGAGTACACAGCAAGGAATCAACCCCCAAAGCTCCCTAATTTAAAATACTGTACAATCGAGATTACAAAACCAAAAGAGGTGGCACACAGCCACCAGGATCCCAACTGCGTGATGCCGTTTGCAGGATCAGGGCTGGAGCTGTAGCCCATCACCCTTGTGAGAGCAAAAATCCACCCGGATACAAAGCAGCTCTTCCCCTGCCTTAGCAGAGCGGCTCTGACGGTCAGGACCAGCCAGAGTGATGCACATCACATAGGAAAAGTACTGAACAAAAACACATCTCTGGCAGAAATTTGAGGAGGTTTCCCTAAGCAGAAGGCATTTTTACAAGTTCTCAGTGACCTAAAAAGGGGTAAAGTAGCAACATCTGTGTAATGCTGGCGAGGGTTCTGCTCCCACGGGCGCTCTTCCCACAGGGCAGGTCAGGCTCGAAGGAGCCTCATCAGCCTCAGGCCCGGCTGACACCAGCTCACACTTAATTATAAGGTAGCACAAATGAAAACAACTAATGCAAATACAACTATGTAATGTGCTTACATTCTCCAAGTGATCTTTACCACTTGGGAACCAGCTACTATGGTGATGAAACTGAACCTGCACCTTTGCCAGTGTAATCATGCACAAAAGCATTTCTAGTCGAGACGGGGGCTTAATAAATCCATTTCCATTTTCTGAATGAAACGCTGTTTTCTGTACATTGTCTGCCCTTTACCTGATATGGGCTGGGGGGAAACCAAGAAAGAGCACAACAAATCTGAAGAGCAATAACCTCTTTACCTTTTAACATTTCAGAGCGTAAAAATAACTAATTGTTCTATCTTTAAAAAAAAAAAAAATTTACTAGGTCCAGTAGCAATAACAATAACCCAAGTAACACATTTCCTGCCAGCTAATGAGCGTCAAGGTTAAGGGCCTTTGGCTTTTCCTCGGACCCCTGTCTCTCTTAACCAGTCATTAAGTGCTGAGAAATGCCCTCTCCATCCGTCACCATTGCTCAGACAGATATTTAGTTTACTGTCTCTGTCAGTCTGCAATATGAAGGTCTCCTGTGGCCATCTGCTCCAAGACTCTGCTGCCAAAATGCATCGCAATTCACGGCACAACCTGCCTCCATGTTCTACCCACAAGCCAAAACATCCTACTTGGTTTGCTGCTCTACCAGTTACCACCTTACAAATTTATCCTAGTCAAGTTTCTTCAAAAGGTCAGAAAACCAAGAAAAGGAATGGGACTTGATAAAATAAGGGAGGAGTTACGAGCTCAGCAGAAGAAAGCAGGGATGACAGCAAGGCAAAAAGAGTCTTCACATTACCAGTAAAAGGCCGTAAGTTACCAAGAAAAGTGACAGTTACTGTTGCTCTGCGAAGCAGTAACTTGTCAGCAAAAATCCATACCCCAATGGGTAAGGAAATCAAATATAGCAGCAGTGCTAAAATCACCCAGAAGATGCAGCTTTCATTGCCAGCCGCGTGGAGACTGGAATATTTGCTGGCACATTTTGGTTCAAATGGTTTCCTATTACATGTGCAGCAATATGTTCCTATTACACACAGAGTATAACATTAGCGTCTTTCTTGGAAGAACAGCACCATCACTTTTTCATGGTATTTCTAATTACATTTATTGCTGGTTACTACAAACACCCCTCGGTGACCAGAAGGGCAGGGTGCACAACACGAACAGATTAATTAAGCACCAAATTTCCACAGCATTCAACCTTGCCTGAACCTCATGTTACTAGAAAGGGCAAAGTCAGGATTTCAAAGCAAACAGGCGCATTTCTTAGCGAAGCTGGAAAAAAACTCCCAGTAATGCATCAAAAACCCAGGCTCTGCTTGGTGGTGGTTTACGTTAACTGGATTTGCTTAGCGGTGAAAGAAAACAGGATCACAGCCTGGCACTCCATCTCATTGGAGGGGCAACAACTCTCAACTCCTGCTAAGGTCCTGAACTGCTGGAACTGGACCTGAAGCCCTTGCTGGACTCCAGTTTGCAAGCTCAGATCCAAAGTACCCTGGAAGCCATGGGTGTATCTGAGGCCCCGCTGCACGCATGGCCATGTTGCAAACTCCCAGAGCAGGAACATGCCCTGGGTTTTGCTAGCAAACCTCTGACTAGGGACACGTTATGTAAAGCACTAGAGAGATGCATGTCGAATGTTAATAAAGATAAAAATATACTTCCAATAAATAAAATTGAATTAATTAGTGGTTTAATCCAATTCTCTAAAAATATTTGACCTTGTCAAATGAAGAGGGTGGCCTTATAATTTCTGCTTTTTACATTTTTAGAATTAAAGAGTAATCAAATGCATGCGGCTTTGTATATAAATCAACCTTGACCTTTCAGTGAACTGTTTTGGTAAAAATAAGCAGTACTCTGACTGTTCTTTTCTCTAAAAGCCAGAACAGACAGAGCAGAAGAGGATTCAGTTCAGTGAAGAACACAGTGCTATAATCATATCAGAAACACATTAATAAGCCCCCACTACTCTGAGCAGTTATTGCTCTTTCTTCTATAAAACCTTCCAATTTCTAAGACTTCCCCTTTCCTGCAAAACTCTGAGCCTTGCATCTCAGCATTCTTTTGGATTAGATGTTACAGCCTCCCAAAGCTGATAATTCAAGGTTACACCTTGAAACTCTTATACCGCCCTTTATTCTGAGGAACAACTGACTACCAAGAAAATTATTTTATACCGAGAACCTAAAAAAAAAAAACAACAAACCCTTAAAAAAAGAAAACAAACCTTGAAGTCAATCGAGTATATAGCGATAAAAAAAAGCAGCAAAACCCAAACAACAGAACAATGCAAAAGGAGGAGGGTGGAATATGGCTGGGATTTTTGATTGACTACAGGCAGGCTATGGAGACAAACAGGGAAGAACATACCTGTTTTTCCTGTATTTTTCATCCAAGTCTTGTTTGAAGATTCATTGTCAAAACCATCAAGCCGCAGCTCTTGATAACCATCTCCCACATGGGCCTGATGGTCTACGATATCTATGGGAGACTGGAGAGACCCTCCGCACTTCACGCTGGAAGTAACCCAGTGCTCGGGACCATAGGTACCTGTTAAAAAATACCAACGGCAATTAACATTCCAGGGGCTCAACAGTGCTGGGTAACACTGAAATCAGAGGATGAAGCACTTAAGCTCCCCAGGTAACTCCACCGCAGTTACACTTCCCACCTTTGAAAGAGGTTAAGACTTGTAAACTTAGGAGGAGATTGAAATCCATTAGCTTTGCGCAGTATTCCAACTTTGCCTCTAGCAGTAACGAACAATGGCCTTTTTTTTTTAATTACTATTCTATAAAACTATCTGCAATTCCCAAGTTCCCCTCGTGCGTATGTTATCAATTAGCATGGTGTTACAGGAACTTTCCTAAAGCTTCAGCCTTAATATATTACTATATAGTTTACCTTTTCACATGGGACAAAGCTACCCATTAACTCGTGTTTGTGCAATGCTCTGCTTGGATAATATGATGTTTATTAATGATCTCATTTCTTTTGGAGGTCTAGGAAACCAGAAAAGATAAAAAGAAAGAATTAAGCTAAATGTATATTAGTACATTTGAAGAAAACAACAAAGGAGAAAAAAATTACTCTGAACGGATGAAGTAAAGGGGACAATAATCTGTCAGGAAAATACAGTAACTTTCTTCTGCT
This sequence comes from Gorsachius magnificus, assembly GCA_034008185.1. Classification (NCBI taxonomy): domain Eukaryota; kingdom Metazoa; phylum Chordata; class Aves; order Pelecaniformes; family Ardeidae; genus Gorsachius; species Gorsachius magnificus. The sequence goes on from CM067090.1 coordinate 9,220,960, forward strand.
GAATTTCTTTCATGAGTTTTCGGTTTCCTTATGAGCACAGCCTGTTCTCACCTGATGTAAACTACTCTCTCAAAACAAGTCAAGTCAAATATTAGCAGTAAATGAGAAGCTCCAAGGACTGACGGGCAGTGTTTTGTGTATGCACTTGGGCACATCAGAGCCATCCTCCCATCCACACCCCTGCACTCTTTTTATTTAAAAAAAATGCAGGGAATAGTTTTACTTCTGGAAAGCAATATAAGCTTCTGTATTTTGTGAGCCCATCACTAGCCACTGTTCAAGATCAGTAAGAGAAGAGCATGCTACGGCTGCAAAGGGAAATGACACCAGCAGCCTCTGTCCCCAGCACTCAGGGCCCTCAGAGGCTCAGCGTAATGCTTTAAAGTATTTTTCAGCAGTTTGAGATACTCACTGTTATCACAGGTGTCCACCCAACTCACAAGGCAAAGGAGGAGAGGGCATCCTGCTCCTGTTCCAGAGCTTTCGCCAGCTCCAGGTTACTTTTTGGGGTAATAATGAAGTCCTCTCAACCCCCAAATTGTTTATCTAAATGTCACGACAGGATCGCACCAGCACTGCTGCTGGGAGAAGGAAGGCAGCAGTGTCTTATGGTGTGGCGGTGGAGTTGCAAGGGGCAGCATCACAAACCAGCAGTGAATCTGCCAGAGGTTGTCTGCCACAGCCCTAAATCACACCCTGCCCGTTCTGCGAGGTTCTCCAGCACGAACAGTCAATAAAAATAATACATAAAAATAAAAGGTTTCAGGCAAAGACCTTGTCTTCCCCATCACATACCAGCTCTATATGCACTATAGCACCAGAGACCCTCACCAGCACCCGTACGAAGGTCTCCAGTGAATTTCAATTTTTTCTTGCGATCTCCCTCTCCAACTCTTAAATTGTACTAACACAGACTAAGAGATTATCTTCCTCTGAGTGCAAACAGTGGTTTAAGCTCCTAGAGTAACAGCACAGAGTTCTTGTAAAGCACTTTTCACTCACAGTTCTTGAAGTGCTTTACAGCAGGGATCAGCAGCATCATTCTCATGTAAAGACAGGGAAATTGATGGCCTGGGAAGGGAAGCAATTTGCTCAAGCTCATCTACCAAAACCAAGTTACAACCCAGAGTTAAACTCCGCTCTCCTGAGGCCCCTGATGTCATATCTGTACCGTACCTCCGAACTACACAGTCAGCACGTCTGTTCGATAGGCAGACAGCAGTAAATGATGCACCAATATGCATTTATTACCCTTGTGTCTGAGAAGCATATGTAAATTCAATTAGTGCCATCCAAACCCAGCAGTTGTGAAGGCCAGTTTCTTTGGCCCCTGGGTTTTAATCTGCCTAGTTGCAAAATGCATTTTTCCTATCTTCCCATGGGCTAACGAAGGCCACTTAATCAACAGTAAGATTTCGCGCTATACTCATCGCACACAAATGCTGCGTGGTAACCAAAACAACAACATGAAAACGTTTGACTTTCAACTACAATTAGGCAAAATCACAACATCCTTTAAAGATCAGTTACATCATCTGTCCAGGTTAAAAACCAGTTTTGTTTATCTCATGGTTCAACTTGTATTGTCAGCAAAAGCGACTTCCGGTTGATTTCCCAATGTACCACAGCCAAAGAGAAGAGAATTATTAAAAACCCTACACGGGGAAAACCAAACATGTTCCACTCTAACACAGGTATGTTTCCTGATTCAGGATGCTCTTAGTAATTGGTCTGCAGTGAATTAATTGGTAATTCAGATTTCCTTTTCATATAACCTTGCATTTACTCCAGGAAATTTGGGAATTTGCTTTACAATGTTTAGTACTGCACATAATCATCAAACCTGCCAGCTCTCATTTTTTGGCTTTGTTATATACATGGGGTGAGCTTTTCAAAAGCACTCTGCTCACAGAGGCTATCGCAGTGGTTTCAGCTGTGCATTCAAAAGGAGCTGTGCACTCAGTTTTTTCAAGTATTTTGGTGACCCTTCAGTCAATGGGGAATTGGTTTGGTGGTTTTTTTTTTTTTTTTTTGAGTAGGCGGATTTATTTTAACAGGGACTGTAGGGTTCCTTCCATGCATCTTGTCACAAAGACTTTTTTTTTTAAAAAAAAGTATAGCCAGCTCTCAAACAATTTGCAGTGAAAACTGTCTTGTCAAAGCAAATAAAATAAGCCATAAGGGCAAACAAACAAACCACCACATTGAATTAAAACCTCAAGTGACTTAGGTACCTGGACTGACGCTTGCTGAAATGTAGTTTTTCCACAGATCTTTGAAGGCTTGTATAGTTTTGTATCATTTTAAAAAACATTAAGCCTGCTTTTTTTAAATTAAACTTGTTTGGAATAATCTAATAGCCATATCTCTCCTTCTATAAATACAGTAGCTTCACTTGGTTCTAAATCTTTAATTTACAAAAAAAAAAGCCTAGCAGTATCTGCTCTCCTCATGTGATAGTATTAGTTCTTAGGCATAAAATGTTTCTGTATTGGTGATGAATTATTAAAGAAAAACCTAATGCAACGGAACTCTCCCAGCAATTCAAACCCCCGACTTAGTGCTGGTGCAGTGACTCCAAGTCCTGACATCCCCAGTTACAGTCATAAGGCTAAACTCTGATGTAGAGGTTCAAGACCTGCTAGTTATAATCAGCACGGGATTTTATAAACAGCTAGGTTTTCCATTCATTTCTTTCAGAAGTTTTTGATATGCAAATTATTACATGCAGTATGACCTGCACCATTATGGCAGCAACTCCAGACAGAAGCAGAGGCTGTGACCCCAACATCTCCATCCCCAGCGGCGCAGGACTGGGGCCACCCCAGCTTTAACAATTAGCGTGAAAAGGCAAAGCAGAGCTAGGGGGTGAGAAGCAAATTTGCATTTTTGAGTTTAAGACCAGAGTAAATAAATTATATCCCCTACCCAGAAAAAATAAGCTCAACAACCTATAAAATGTAATCAAGAATGGTGCAGTGGGATTCATTTATTCACTGGTAGCCATCAGAAGGTTTAAGCCTAACTGCCTGCTTTTTTCCATGGACATTCAAGTGCAGTTTTAATTGAAACTGATCTTCCACTACAGATTTCAAATTAATTCTTTTTCCATGTGTCTCATGCTCCAGACATCCTTGCCTTGCAAAAACCCCTATATCATTAGAGGAGGAAATAGAACACTTTTTCTAAGCTTGCAGGTATTGATTACCTATTCCTTCCATCAAAGCACAATTGCCATTCTGCACTGTATAAATCTCTTCAGCGTTAGACACTTTATAAAGTACTGAGAATTATATCATTAATCATTTGCAGTTGCACCTGTCTTGCTTTATTGAATTCTTTGTTTTTTAGAACTTTAAATAAATGCTTTTAAATAAAAACATGACACTAAATAAAGACTCTGTTTCTTAAACCTAGTAAAAAAAAAAAAAAAAAATCTCTTCATTGTGTGTGTGACATTTACCCATCTGAAACAGAGTAACTTATGGCTATTTGTATTTCATTTTTTCCAAGAGTAAGCATTGCAACTTTAATCAAATAAAATTTGGAATGAATTTGAATTGGCCTTTTAAGGGCTGACAAATAATTCAGTTTTCAAAACCCAAACAAGTTAAGAGCCCTCACCTGTGTTAATAAATAATACACATTTCCATGGAGATGGTGGGACGATCCACAAGCAAAGGTAAGCATCAGACAGCCCCATCCTGGAGCTGGAGTATTTGATGCATGAGCAGCACAGCAACGGGAGAGACTGGTAAGATTTGGCATCCTCAGATATTGAAATTAGTGTCTGCCTCTAAGTACTCATGCCATTGGGTCCAACAACAAGGTGCACACATTGGGAAAGAAGGGCTGTACTCGCCCTCCAGGTCAACCAGATGCATGGCAGCAAGACGAGATGATGACGACTGGAGAATGCCTGAGTGATGGCATGGGGCTAGGGGCTAAGGAAGGCAGTGAGGAAAGGGAATTTGGCCACAGTGATCCCCTGAGCATGGCAGAGAGGAGGCCACCCTCTCCCAGCTGCTGCAGGGTGTTTTCTCCCCCAGCCCCACCACACCAAGCTACACTTGCCCCATTCCCCGGCTCGGGCTGGCACACGGGACAGAGCACTTCTCCACCGCAGCCCCACCGAAATCCTGCCCTGCGTCCGCTCGCAGCTCAGGGGGCCGCAGAGCCCATCGACCTCCCGGGGCTGGCAACCCCGCGAGCTCATTCTGGATTACAGGCAGGTCTCTGGTGACGTGACCTTATCTCTGCCGAAATCAGGGGCAAAAGGGCCGCTGGCTTCCAAGGCCGGAGAGCAGAGCTGGGGTCAGGAACCTCAGCACCACCGTGGCTTCTTACACACGACAACAACGTAATGCTAGAGATGTTATCACCCATCCTCGCCTGAAGTTACTTGATGCTTCCTAGATGGATTCTGTATTCTTTTCTTATGCAAAAATCTTCTTGTCAATGACTGCAGTATCTTTGATAGTTTTTTAATACACATGCTGCTCTTTAAATAGAATCTGAGATTATTTTTTTCCTTCTTTTTACTGTACAACCAAAACAATGAGCAGTCTTCATTAATGAAAAACCATTAAAATAATGTAGTCTGCCAAAATCTAATTAAACCTTCTATACAAACTTCCACTTAAAGAAAAAATCAAATATATTTATTTTTCTTCCACAATCTTTTGTTTAAAACATCTCTTATTAAAACCACTGGTATTTCCTTGATTTTAAATCATTTTCCAATTAATGGATCAGCTACTCTGATACAGACTGGTGTCTAACACATATGCCTTTACACAACATCTAGGTATAGTTTAACAAACATGAGCAATTTTTGAGTAATGTGATTTTGATCATTCATTTACAAGTTGGGAAAGAGGTAGAAATATCAACATGAGGTTTTTTTATTTCAGCTGGTTTTAATATTTTCACAAAAATCTGACTTTAAATCCCAGGCCTGAGGCAAAGAACCAGTTCAGGGGTTTTAATTTTGGAGATTTTTATTGTTTGTTCTCACTTTTTTTTTTTTAAACAAGATGATCAAATCTTTGTCTGTATCTGATGCCTCTTAACTTCTCATTTTTGAATGAAAATGGTAGTAATGATTGCAAAGCAACCAAACCCCCTCACTTCTGCAATTAAAGCAAATTAGCTTGGCCACTTCATGGGGACATCCTATCCAATCATCTTAATATGGGAGATCATTCATCCGTGATTATGTGCGAGGCAGACAGATACAGAGCCGTGAGAAAAAGGGCACTGCAGAAAGGCTGACATCCCTCACCCCTTTCGGGCCCTACTTTGCCCTCACTGCCCCACGTGCAGATGGCTCGTGCCGCTCACTTGCACACCAACAGACGCTATCCTCATATGAAGACACAATCTATACTAGAGGCAGCGTGCCCGTAGTTCATGTAAAGTAGCAAAGGCTCTTTTCTTGCTGGAAGGTTGGAAGGATGTGGGACCAGCTCATCCAAAATAGGGCAAAAGACCTGCTTAAGCAGTGGCTTGGTATCTTCTTGGATGGCAATGGTATTTGGTCGAGTATGTTAGTGATGCCAAGCAAGCTGGTTGCCTCTAGCAGCTACCACAGGCTGCCTTCTTGCCTGAAGCACAAGAAACAAAATCAGAAAGGATTCAAGTGCTTAAAAGGCAGACCTCACTTGAAAGTCAACGGGGACAGCCTCTGACACACAATTTCCCAAAGTGTCTCCCTATTTCAGATATGTGACAGTATCATGCCATTCAGCACAAGTGGGTATAAAAGAGAAAATTCCAGGCTTCTCTTATTGCAAAATCCAACCAGTTATTAAGGATGGATGGAACGAAACAGCATTTCCTCTTCACACAAAAACCTCCCAACCTTTGCTTTGCACAGCTCTGGATGGGTAGCTTAACTTAAAGGACCACAGCAGGTTAGGACCTCTGCAAGTTTCACAGGCTCTGGACAAATAAGGATGCTTTATTTTGCACGGGCTGGCAGCTATGACCTGCCCAACCGTCTCAGCATTTAGCTGAGCAACACTAAAGATATGAATCTCTGCCTCCGAGTCCCTCTCATACTTGAAATGCTCCATCACGAGCCAAGTCTCAAGAAACACTGAAATGTCACCACCAGTAAACAAAACCGGTTCCTTTTTTCACACTGAGAAAGAGCAAGGAAGTGGTACCCTTGCTCAGCTACAAAGCAATGAACTTCAACAGCAGGCTGTTTTCAAACAGGGAAAAAAAAATAATTTAAAACAATCAAATATCAGTGAAATTCACTATGGAACTGAATGCATTTTAAGATCTTTCAAAAATCTCAGTCTGGGGCTTTTCTCTGTTACCAGGGACAAAAAGATTGAAACTGTTACTTAATGCCATAAACTAAGACTTCACCATCACTTTTTGCAATGTAAAAGCAACTCTGTCAGTAAGTCCAGGAAGGCACCAAAGGAAGGTGCTCATGCCATGTGAGTTATGACAGGAGGCAAGGCACCTATTGCAGACCCAGATCAGCTGAAAAATCAGCCTCCCTTCACCCTCTCCTCTCACCTCCAGTTCCCTCCTACAAAGAAGAAATAAAGTGAACCCTGTAGGATGAAGCCTAAAGACTGCATTTAGATATAAAGGCAGAAAATTTGAATGACGTATCTCTTGCCGAGTGATTTACCATGAGGCTGCAGGGGTAAAGGTATAAAAATCCCTGAAAGCCTTGATAAAAATCAGTGGCATCTTTCAGAGGCCTTCCCATTGCAGGGAAAGCAATCAAGTTGTTGAATCATTATATTAGGGGGAAAAGTTGCTGAAATTACACTGTCTTGCTCTAAAATGATGGCATACCAAAAATCAAAGAGATGGAGAAGGAGAGCCCGTCGTTAGAGTTCACAGTGCTGTTTTGAACAAAGATTTCAGGATTTCCTACCCTGAGGGAAAAGGGCCTTTCATTTTATTATTCTCTGTCATCACTCTGTTTAACATGAGACACTCATGCTTGCAGAAAATTCCAATTACTGCTTGAAAAATGAGACCGAATACAAAGAACAAGATCCTGAAGAGCTTGCTGAGACCCAAACAGGTCTAAGCATCATCCAGTCTGCAAACTCAGTACAGAAAAGCGTGCGTAAGACACGTGGGAGTCGTAAACAGCCAAGGACAGTTTTTTTGAGAACTGAAAGAAGCTGAAAAAAAATTTTCCCCAAGAACAATCTCTGATAAGGGATATCTTAACCGGCAGTTGTTGGAACAAACACAAATACAGGAAGACGGAACAAAAAGGGTTTGGATTTAGATAACCTTTGAGCAACTGCTAACAGCAACATCAGAAGCACCAACAACTCCTTTCTGCACTGGTGCCACCACAGCTACAGAAATGCCCAGCCATGGGGCTGTAAAAGCAAAGCTGATCTTCAAAACCGATTTTGTCAGTGATAATGTCCCACTGCCAAAACACAGCAGAAGCAAAGAGAGAAAGAAAGGCTTTATACCATGCTCCTAAATATAAACTATCCTATCATGTCTGCAGCTTTTAAACCTGAAGGCAGTGAGGTACATGTTCTCCTTAAATTTTCATAGCCACAGATGCTACAGTTATTTCTGGGCTCTTTAATTAAACCTCTTAACCTTCACTTACCTTTGGAAAAAATTTTTACCTGTATGTTTTCAAAACCTTTGCATTCCCTAGTAGATGTGAACATCTGTGTTACATAGTCACAAACGCTTTATTTATATATATATATCCCCCATATGTATACATACTTTCTGCAACCTCATTTTGTTCCTCAAAAATGTCTGAAGCGGCCATGAATCTTGTATGAAGCTCCCACTGTACCTATCAACCTGCCAGCGGCACACATGTATGATAAATATCCAACATCAGGAAACACCAGGACCTTAAGACAAATGTTGCAGGAAGCTCACAATAAAGTGGAATAAGTGTAATTACGAAAACAAGCTTTTTCCATAAACATTTCAAGTTTTAGCATTTGTGAGCTGAATAATTTACCACCACAGAAAAGTGAAAATGGAACTGAGTTTAGCTGTGCTAGCAAAATAATTTGGGGGTTCTTCTTAAGGGGTGTCTCTCACAATAAACTCTTGATAGACATAACTAAGGAACTGTTGAGTTTTGTAACTCTAATACTTCAAAAATATATTATATTGAGCACAACAATATCAATGAAATCATTATGCAGAACTCACTGAGTGGGAGGATAAATTGTGGTATAGAAGGTGCCTGCTGGTGGCAAGTGCCTGAGACAATACACATCTCTATCCTCTGTTTTTTATAATTTTCTGCATTTTTAATAAATGTATCTGACACCTCACACCATTCATTTCATAACTGTCTGAGGCCTTTTTAAAACTGCTCACCCCTGAGCTGCACATAATAAACGAGGTGATAACTTACACTATAAGGAGAAAACAGGAGATTAATTTATATGAAGACATTGTAAATTAACTTTCTTCTATACTAGTTGAGTAAAGCTCCATGAAGACTAGGGGCAGACATAAAAATAGATTTTTTCCTAAATATAATTTTTGAAAGTACAAATCCTAATAGAAATTACTGAATGAAGATGTATTATGAATCAATGCAGTAGCTCCACGACAGCACTTTGCATTGCTGGGAGGAAGAGATACATTTCAGTAATGGGTGCCTTGGACAGGGCACGGGTGCCTCGGACAGGTCATGTCTGGGACAACTTTCTCTGTGGAAGGGTCTCTCTCTCTCTCTCGATATCCTTTTTTCCTTTACGGGGTAGTAGCTGTATAATGATGGACCTTGACAGCAGAAATACTTGTGTTGCTGTAGCGCCCAAATACTGCAAAAGGAAGACGGGGTCCATTCTTCCATGTACAGAGCAGCAAACAGCTCCTGCCTTGAAATCCTTACAACTGAACAAGGTAAGACAGAGCTGCAAGCAACCCAATGTGAAAAACCTCAAATTTGAAAACATGCAGCCCCCCTCCTGGGCTAACCTTCCCTATTTTGTAACAACCTTGCTTCATACTCTCTTCTCCACAGCCGTCTCCCCGAGCTGCATAACCCACTAGCGCAACAGAAAGGCGATCAACCTTCCCATGGGACATAAGAGAAAAGAAACACCAATTCTTCCAAAGAGCAAAGATAAAAGAAATGAGTCTAGTGTTTCATGGAATTAAACAGATGAAGAAGCAGCACAAGCGCATAGCACTGATGTAAGCCGTGATTCCATCTGGGCTACTCCAAGGAGAAAGCACAGCGTGAATAAAGCTCTGAGAAAATAAAAAAGATGAAACGAGAGGAAAAGACGGGGCAGGAAACTTTCCCACCCAAGAGCTGTTAGTTGCAGATGGAGGCCTGGGGGGGGCTTCAAGATGACTTTGTTGAAAGAAGAGCAAGGAAGAGGATCTGAATTTGGTGCTAATTACGGCACCCGTTGGCAACACCCAGAACAGGCAGAGGCGAGGGGCTGAGCAGACAGCTTGCTCTGTGCCTGTGACCTTACAGCCGGATTGCGAGTGATGGCCCCCACAGGACCCAGCCCGAGCTGAAACTGGGCAGCAGCCTCGGAGCGGCTGCTGAGCTGAAACTGTGGTAGAGAAGACTCAGGCTGCAGGAGGAGTGAGGCGAGAGGAAAACCTGCCAGAACAGGAATGGTGGGCTAAGGAACCCTTTTATGGGGGCATTTTGTCATTAAACCAGAAACCTTGGCTTGTTTGAGGGCTTGACCGAGACCCTGCTGAAGCATCAAAGCTCCGGTGCTGCTGAACCTGCCCAGAGGCTCAGCGATGAACGCTGAACGGCAGTGACAGTAATAAGCCGTGACATTTAAGTCAGGAAATCTCAAATTCCCATCTTGCTTCTCTGTCTCCTTCCTACCACACCAGGAGCTGCACGCTCCATTTCACTCCCTTCCTCCACAAAGGGAGAAGTTCACCCATCTCATCAGAGCATCTGCAAGGATTGCTCAAAACTTCAGCAGAGCTGCAGAGATAAAAATTGCAGTAACTGTGCAAGACTCAACTATGGACCTTGGTTCCAAGTTGCCTGCACACGCACTTAGGAAAAACACAGTTCCAATTATTTCTCAAAGCGCCACAGACTTGAATCCTACTACTTCTCACATGTACCCTTAATAGCCTTGATCTCACCAAAGAAACTGCTAACGTAAATGATGCCTCACTGTAACTTAATTACCTCCAATTTAGGTGGGTACAGGAACAGAAAGTACCTTTTCTTGATTCCCATCTGTTCCTCCTAACTAACCAAAGGAGCCTTCCCCAGAGCTCTGTCTCTGAAAGCCAGCATGAAAAAAAAAAAAAAAAAAGGAGGAAAGAAAGGAAAAAAATTGTATATTTTTATTGAATTTTTGCAGGATGCAGGTTAATAAAACACCCACAGAGAGCACAGAGCAATATAGAAAGGGAATAAAGGGAAGGAGGGCTGATATCAATAAAGCTTATCCAGAGGCACCGGTGGAGTGAAAGTACTCGTGTTTTCAAAGAAACCTGCTACAAAAATTATTTTCACCTGTTGTTGCTTTGGCTCACGTTTAAAACTGACAAAAACCAGAAGTGTCCTAAGCAGGGGGTAAAACCAGGGAGATAATTTTATCTGTTGCTGCGACACGTCGCCTTCAGCTTTCCAATACCCCTTGTTGTCCTAACCTGACCAGAAGACGGCCACCGATACTAGGGCCTTATTGTTTAATTCTACCACAGATAACACTGCCGCCCCTGAAATCACTCATTAAACCTTGACAAACACTGGCTTTACTATGATATTTCCTTTTTAGGTGAAAATCAACTTCTGCCCAACTAAGTTCTTAATGGCATCCCTGTTAAAACAGCCTTCCCGATCCAGCTGTCCCTTTCACTAATATGCACCAGTAATATAGCTCCCAGGAGAGTTTCTGGGAGATTGCCAGCTTTTACTTAACGACACATCGTGAACCGTGGCCTCAACTGCCATTAATATTCAGTCTATGTTTCTACCATTAATTTAAGAGCATCGGGAGAAGGAATAAATAGGAAGACAATAAGCAGCCGTAGCGTCCAGCTAGAGGAACTCTAGCAGAGACCACTGCTTCTGTAGCTGAGGCAGAGAACACTTACAATCCTTTTTCTCATTTTTGTTCCCTATCTGCCACTTCCAGTGTGTTATGCTAAATGGCTTAGACTATTCAAAACTGGCTTTAGTTTTCCAACCAGGAAAGTCCAGAATTTCAAAAAACCCCACAAACAAAAAAGACTCACCAAAGAAAAAACCCCAACCCCAAACCAAAACATAAACCCCAACAAACCAAAGTTATGGAAAGGACCTGATGTTCCTAAGGTCGATCTTAGCCCGTCGTACCCCTCCTGCCTGGATGAGTTTTAGATAGAAGCGCGTGAGTGCTGGAGGAGAGCACCAGCAGCAGCCTCCTTCAGCCCTGCTGGCCCCGCGGTCTTGCCTGGCCAGGGCCAGCAGAGCCTCCTGCCTCCTGCCGGTGCTGCCCTGCGGCGGGGTAACCTGCACACAAACAGCCGAGCAGCTGCTGTGGGGAAAAACCAGCTGCTGCAGAGAGCTGGCAGCAAAGCGACTGCTGTGATGGATGGAGTCGGGGCGAGCATTGCGGGAGATTCATTCCCACAGTACCAGTGGTGCACATTCAAACACAGAGTCAAGAAAAAAAAAAAAAAAAAAAAAAAAGAAAAAAGAAAAATTGCTGGGATAAATGTTCTTTCCTCCAGCATCACATGAACATTTTGTTGAGGGACTGTCACTTTAGGGACGGTCACCCCAGCGTGCAGCTTGCAGGCTTTGAGCCACAGCTTGTCACCGAGATGAATTTTACCCAGGGCAAGGTAAGAGCATCACCTGTCCCTTTGCCTCCCAGCCTGCGGCTCCCACAGTGGCCCACTCCCTCCACTGCGAGCGGCTTCACGTATGGCCACCGAGGATGCTGGGTAGCAAGGCAGCTGCATCTGCACGGCGCTCCCCACCCCTCTCGTCCCGGCGCAAGGAAGGCAGCAGCCAGCTTTGAGCACGCTTCCCTGGGCTGTTTAGTCACAGCAGCGTTTGGGCAGCCCACGGTGACATATACCATAAAATGGAATCTGGAGTGTATCATTTAACTGTGAAATCTGTAAGATATTGGATTTATATGGTGTCTGCAGAGCACATTAGAAGATCATCATCATCATGCCTTTTCGAGACAGCCATAATTATTCAGGCTGTTATTCTATCTCACCGGTGCTTTTGAAAAACTATCTAATATTAGCAAACCCTCACTAAAAACAATGTTTTGGTTGAGGGACTAATCTTCATATCAGTACACAGCCATACCTGGTCTTATCTACATTACCAATTCCCTGCTGATTGAGAGGATTCATTAACAACACAGTCTCTGGCGACTGAAATGAAGTCTCATTCTTCCTATCACTGGTGCCTTGCTGTTTGCTTTTCCTTCACAGTATGCACACAAGTAATTAACTTACTATGCTCCGCTAGCTCCTGACACGTTACTTGGCATAGAAAAATTCACCAGCAGGTAGTTAAGCATGCAAAATATTTTCAGTCAAATGAACTTCACAACAAAGCGCTATTTAGGAGAAATGTGGCTCTTTCTGATACAACGCGAACATACACCATACTGCCCGTACCAACAGGAGCTTCTTCAGTGGTAAGGAAAAAAATACATCACTTTTGCTCAGTATGTAGGAAAAGTTTCTATAGGGGAAAAAAACTGGCAAGCAGTAAATATGTTCACCAAAAGGACGAGCATGGAGAACAACCTGAGTGGCCCTTCTGAACGTCCAGCGTAACAAGGAAGACATGAGAGCTATATGATGTACAAGAAAAAAAGCAGAAAAAAAACCCCAAAGCGAAGAGGAGATTCACTTCCATGCAGCATTACTGAAATACTGGTGTATAGAAACACAGTGCATTTCAACTTCTCTAACAAATAAGGCAATTTGCTATTTTAAGCATAGATTGCTTTTAAGCCTAGAGTTCAATGACAGTGAAACATCTCTAAATAAAAACATGCAATTTAACATGCACCCCACCTAAAATACTCCACCCAGGAACATGACTTGAAATACACAAGTCATCTCAGTAACGTCAAGAGGTAAAACTGGAGTAAAGTTACTCCCGTACTTATCTATCTGTAGGATAAAAGGTTATGGTACAAATAGATGGTGAATTACGCAGTGCAGGCATACTGGGCTGACCCCAGTGCAGACTGGCAAGGTGAAACATGAAAGGTGGTTTTTGCCTGAAGTGACAGGGCTGGCACTGACTTTGGTAACATCAGGACATTCCCTTGGGAATACAAAGACACCAGAGCCTTTCCAGAGCGCTCCCCTGATCTGAACACGCTCTAAACTGCAACTTTAATTCTCTTAATAATTTGCTCGGTACCAGAGACCGGGAACCACATGATCTTCACGCCACACTGGTGCAGTCTGGCTGGTGTTGTACGAAACTATGTCACTTGCTCTACACTGTCCCAATCCCTCCTTTAAACCAAAAGTAGCTGAAACTCCAAAATGTACATAAAAATACTTGGGAAAAAAGCAAGAACTTGGCTAGTATAAAGACCCATTCACAGTATTATTAATCCCAACTTTGACCTTTCATGACAAATTCTTGTTCAGAAGTTCTATGACTGTGTTGACCTACAACAGTGGAAATTGTGATCTTTAAGTTTCCTTCTACACGAGGAAAAATCCTTCTGAAGTCCTGGAAAATTAAACTCTTCTTTTGCTCAGTTTTGTCCAGAAGACATTTGGTCCTTTCCCCTTCATGTGCCACAAGGCATGTACCCTTGCCAAACTCAGACTGTTGTTTCGACTCATTTGGCTACAGAAGTTAGTTCCTCATGTTCCATTGCAGCAATTTTTGCTCGTGACGAAAGAAATAGATCTGCGGAGGACAGAATTCACTGTGATTTGTGTATATAATTTTCCTCTATTCTTGCACAGCTTTCAACTCGGCTCATTTAAATATAGCTCCTGTCATACCCATCATTTTCAGTTCACCTGTTATGCAGAACCACACACTCCACCTCCAACAGAGCAGCCTTCGCCTTGGCTGCATAGTTGATGCAGATTCTCTACTCCAGGCCTGAAATCCGTATTCATTTGCAAACTAGATCTTCCTTAAACAATATTTCCCTTTGCTTGACAGGCATATTAATGCATAAAATAGATACCGGGTTTTGTTGTTTCTAATTTTCATCAAAACCAAACTACCTCACTTAACAGCACCGGCATCCTTGATAGTTCCTCAGGTCTGTAACAGTTCACTGTATTGAGGAAAACCTTGTGGTATCTCCAAAAGGCTGTTGAAACCTGCTGTGTTCCAGGGGATGGGATCTCCGGTTTTCTTTGGTTTTCCATGCTTACAATATCAGTAAAAAGTAAGATTTTCATGCCAGAAGAACAGTTGGATTACAGACGCTGAGATGATGAGCAAGAGTCATTACACTTCATCAAGTTACCTCTCTGCAGAGCCTTAAAACCAGTTTTCACCTCTTTCAGAAAGTATTCAGCGCTGAAGAATTCAAGACTTGAGAAGTCACTGTTCGGGGGTTTGTTTTAGTGTTTTTTAAAGATTGTTTCAGTCCTCAATTGCTCTCCAAGTTTCAATTTGCAGCTTACATCTAATGCCACCTCATCAGGTTGCCAGCACAGCCTTTATTTGCCTTCTAGTGGTGGGCTGCAGGAGGTCTTCAGGAGACAACATCTTCCCTTTACAGAGATGCATCCTTCTCAAGTGACTTATCCATACGCTTGCAGAGAGTCTTGATTAGTAAATGCAGTTGGGGCTGGACAACTTTCCTCCTGGGAGAAGGTCGTACGCTGCCCAGAACTATCGTCCTGTGAGGAAGTCAGCCAGGCTGGAAAGGCAGTGAACACACTGAACAGACCTAAGCAGAGCCCTCCACTGCCTTAGTGAGAGGATGTTCCTTGGATCAAAGGCGTGTAAAGGAATATCGTTCCTCCTAAATCACAGATATCCTCTAAAAGCCCAGTTTTCTTCCTTTGGCTCAGATGAAATTAGTGAATGGACTTGCAGCAGCCAAAGGCAATGGGGGGGGAAACCAGATAAACAGATCCAGACTAAGAATCACTAAGAACCACTCACAAATACTCACAGAAGTTCTTTTTTTTCCCCTTTAAGTCAACCAATCAAAATCTGGATGCCAATTAAGTTTGCGGAGGGATGAGATCACTTCTCACGAGGCTGAGCGATGCTGTCCCACTGCACCGTTGCACTTGCCTGTATTCCTGTATTATCTATTACCTTACACTGAAGCCAAGAAATTTTTGAGGAGCAGACTGACTTTCTGTTCTTGGTTTGTTTGGAGTAAAATATAAAATACATTTCAATCCACGACTAGAATTTCTTGCTAGTGCAAATCTATAGGAATGAGTTAGAGTATTCTGAGTACTATAAGGTAATCACAGAAGCAGTGTTTGGGAACATGGACAAAAATAAGTAATTAAACACAACCTTCCTGATAATAGAGCATGCCTTAGATAATTTAATGCCTTTATTAAAGCTGTAGTTGGTGGAATTGCGAGACTGCAGCCTTGGCCTCATGAGAATGAATTATGTCCTGCTTTTTAAACTAGAAAGTTTCCAGGTTCTGTGGCTTCAGAGGAAAATTTGAAAACACAAAAGAAGAAGGGTCCAGGACCAGAAGGCAAACAACCACCTAAAATTACTATCCTTTTTTCAACCTTCCCTGATTTGTTTTGGTCAGGCTCATTACTTTTGAGCAACTGATCCTGGCAGTACTCCAGTGCACCTGAGTTTATTGACAAATACCAAACAGAATCTAATGCCAGGAGAAATAACAGAAAGAAAACCAAAACCATCGATACCAAGAGCTGGGCTAATACAAGCAACCCACGCAGATGCTCAAATGCCAACCACCCATCCGTGCTCAGCTCAGAGACTCTTCCATCACCTTTATAAGCAAAAGGGCGAAAAGCCACAGACCGCTACTTACTTTAGGATGCCTTTATTCTAGCTGGTACCTATACACTTCATGCTATCTAGCAAGAAAAGGTAGGGGTTTTGGTAAAATCGGTTTTATTTGGCTCTTTCCCAGGTCTTTTTTTAATGAATATTTCAGAAGCACATATAGCACCCCTATTTCTTCTTTGGTTGTGATGTATCCTGTGCAAGTGCCTGCTCTCAGAACACAACCTGGTGCACACCTTTGGGTGGAGATGGAGAGAAGCTCATGCAAATAGCAACATTTTGCAGCAGTCGTTGCACCAGGGTTTTTTTGTGTCTCTTTTTAACTATCAGCGGCTGACACTAGCTGACTTCTGCCCACCTAACGCACCTCCTGGTCTCGCTGGTCTTGTTGGGTTTTCACAGCAGCAAAAAAGCAAGCAGGGCTTGTTCTGAAGTAAATTCTGGATGTAACCACTTATAACTCCACTAACACAGAGAAGCTACTAAATCAGTAATAGAAGTTTATTAATTTAGTAATTACTGAGACAGATCTTATTGATCTTCTTTACTCACACTCAGCCCCTGGAGTTTACCTCACAGCTCCAGTTTATGCCTGGATAAGTGGTTCAGAAAAGCCTTGCATTTTATAGCATAACGCTCCTGGTATGACGACTTGTAAACCAAGCAGCGGATTTATTGCCACGGAAGAGCCTCCAGTTCCACTCACCCAGGGCAGCCAGCACAAACACTCAAGAGCAACGCTCACAGTCTGGAGCTTTGCTGCGAGACGCACGGCGCTAACTCGGCCGACAGCAGTCTCGTACCCAGCTTTAGTTCACTCGCGTTTGCGACACAATATCCGTTAGCTAGCGATTCGTTTCCATTTTCAGCATTCACATGTTTTTGTGAACATTTCTTTTTATAGGCTCTGATTCAGCAAAGTACTTAAGCACATGCTTTACTTTAAATAGCTGAATAATCCAATGTCTTTTCAGCAAATGTTTAACTTTAATTGTGTGAATAGTTCCAGTTCAAGGGCTCCTCATATCTTGGACACTTATGTGCTCTATTCATTGCACAGATACAGTATTATTCATGGACTTCACATTACACATTTACCTAAGTGCTTTGCTAAACAAGGTCCTAAAGCAAATATGCCACAGTCAGAGTTTATTAAATAAATGCTTCTACAAATTCAGTTCTAAACTGTCAAGCATTTTAAAAAAGAAAACTAAATAACCATAGGATTTACTGCAATTTCTTTCATATCTGTACCTTGATTTAGCACTGACTACAATTGCGGCAATCTGGTTCAGTAAAGTATTAGGATTTTTTTTCCCCCACCCATTCTAGGGATGTGTTTGCTCCTTAACCTTAAAATAAATAAATAAAAAATACATCCTGGGTTAAAACTACCTCTGCAGAGGCTTCTCCCCATTGCCCACACGTCACCCACGCTCTTGCACAGGGGCTGCAGCCAGTGCTACAGTGGGCAGAGGAAGGGGCATCTTTGGAGACCTAGCCTCGCGATTTCCAGTATCCCCAGTCCCACCATGCACTTCAGTCTCCAAATAATAATAATATTTGATTACAAAAGTATGACCAGAGTGTTCTGAGGGTCTTTTCATACCACTTTTTTGTTTTCAGTCAGAAGGAAATACTTGGGACAGACTTTCAAGTTCCTCTCCCATAACCACTGCTGCATTTCTACATGGAAGCTGATGAATTTTCCTCTCATTAGAAGCCTCCAGCAGCTGTGGCTTTAAGAAAAACACCAAATATTGTGAGACTAACAATAAAACTACCAGACCTGGCAGCGCTGCCTTACCCCTTTGGGCCATTTCCATTCCGAGTGGCTCCCTACTGAACCACACAATGCAGGGCCCCTTACTGGTTTGTTAGCTACTGCTTCAGATGTTTCAAAACACGGTGGTTTAAATTATTAGAAGACGGCATGCCAAAAAAATTAAAAAAAAAAAAAAAAAAAAGGGCTGCCAAAAGCACAACTTTCTGCAAAGCCAGCTCTCTAAATGCTAGATAAAAAGGGAAAGAATGAATTCACACTTCATGGGCAGCCGCTCTCAGAAACGCCTCCCTCGCCCAGCGCCGAGTCCCACTGTTTCAGATGAAAGCCCCTGCCCCGGGCCTGCAGGTAAAGCAAGTTTATATCTAAGCTGGCTGGAGAAACCAAATTAAAATAGGTGAAAAATGTAAACAGACCCAGATGCACCTGAGAAAAGAAAGAAACTAAAATTGCCTTAAAAGGTAAAAGGATTGAGCTCTTCTGACCAGTAGCTGTAAAACGTGTAATGAATTTAAACATTTTTTTTCCAAAGGAAGAAAGCTATTTAATGAGATAAGTGTTATTAAGATAGAGCAGAATAACTATAATGTAGAAAACTGCTCATTAGTTGGGGCTTAATTGCTCTTATAGTTGGTAAAGAAGCAGTAATTACTATACCCAAAAAGATCTATATTTAGAGATTATTTGTTTTTATGCATGAAACAAGAATACTACTTTGATGTTAACCCAAAATTTAGCCAGAACATATCCAGTGTCATCCCATTGGAACTGAACACTGACAACTATAGGAAAAAAGAAGTATTGATTACAGCAAGGCATGTAATTGTAGTTTATTCTGAAACAGGACTTCGATACATTTAGAGTTATTTATTCACTGTGGTCTCACTGTTTGCCTGTTTTGTTTATAAATATTTACCATACACTATCTTCATAAAATAATTATTATTCAGTGTGCACAGTAAAGAGAAGACTGTAGAGATCTGGCTGTGTGTTTTTCCGTTCTAATCTGTATGACAGTATTTTAATTCAGTTTAACACGCCAGTCCTTACAGCTGAACGTCCCGAGCTTTCTTTGCCAGGTTATGTGTGCAAACATTTACAGAGAAGCGGTACCTCTGCTCACGCGGCTGCCCATCTGACACAGCTCCGAGGGTCATGCAGGATCCCTGTTGCGCTTCACCAGCTCCTGTAGGAGAGCCGACGTTCGAGGACGTTTTGGTGACATTATAGTGGATCACAGAATCACAGAATGTTTTGGGTTGGAAGGGACCCCTAGAGGTCATCTAGTCCAACCCCCCTGCAGGGAGCAGGGACACCGCTAACTAGATCAGGTTGCTCAGAGCCCCATCCAACCTGGCCTTGAATGTTCCCAGAGATGGGGCCTCCACCACCTCTCTGGGCAATCCATTCCAGTGTTTCACCACCCTCATTGTAAAGAATTTCTTCCTTATATCCAGTCTAAACCTCCCCTGATTTAGTTTAAAACCATTACCCCTTGTCCTGTCACAGCTGGCCCTACTAAAAAGATTTTCCCCATCTTTCCTACAGGCCCCTTTTAGGTACTGAAAGGCCGCAATCAGGTCTCCCCGCAGCCTTCTCTTCTCCAGGCTGAACATCCCCAAAGGATACCAGTGACTGCAACATTTTCACCCCCTACAAGCAATCAGTAATTCTTTATGGGGGTATTTAAAGAGTGACTTAAAAGGTAGCTTCTTAAATGATACACAAATTAAATCTGCATGCAAGTGCTGAGCCAGGAAAGGCTTCACCCCGCAATGCTCCCATAAGCGCCTCCACCAAAGTTCAGGATGAAGGGGTCCATCACTCCCATGCTAACGGGGCTTTTATGCCAGATTCACACGGCACAAGATGTCTTCAGGTGATGAATAACCCAGTGCTGGAGTAGGCAATGGTCCGCACTTAACAAGGAATGCGGGGTCCACCTGCCCTCCCTGGCAGACCAGCAAAGATTCGGGTAAGTGCTACAGCCTCAACCTCTTTCAGGCCTGGAGCACACTTCATCAGAAGCTGTGGGCTTCCTTCACAGATGACACAAGGACTTAAAGCTTAAAAAGCATGCCCCTATCTGCTCCTGTCCCAAACAGCATCCAACCTTACTAATGCTAGAAAAGATAAAAGGAAAATTTCTTTGGATTTATCATCAGTATCCAGCTGGGATCAGCAGCACCATGATGAAGTACAACCAATTTTGTGATATATGTATCACCTCATTCACTCATAAATCATGGCTATAAAAGAACTACTGGCAGGACAGCCAAGGTTAGAAACAATAAAAGACTTTTAGGCCAGTTTTTATTTAATTTGATTATATTTCAAGATAATGATACCCCTTTAACTATGGGAAACATGCTCCATCTGTTCTCCAGAGCCTCTATGGGCTTGCAATTTCCTTCCATGTGCAACTCCAGATGTTAACCGGGACCCTGAAAGGCCCCTACGACCCAGGCTCCTTGTTCTCGCTCCCTCAACAGCACAGGGGAAGCCTACAACAGTGATGAAGACTGCATAAAGCCCCGAGGACCACACCAAAGATTTAAATCAGGTTTTAGCAGCACAGAGGGTCTTTGGCAAATCCTCATTCAGTGAGAGCAGATGAGATTAGCAGCCTCCTGGCGTTCAGAACCCAAGGGTCCGGGGGCAGGGTCTTCTAAAAGCCAGAGCACCAAGCCCAGATCTACATCACCCTGTTTTTCTTCAGCAAGCATAACCAGAATAACCTCACAGAGATGGCCCAAGGCTTTGCCCTACATGGAAATACATAAATACGGTTTCTGGAAGTCTGGAGCTCATGTGAACAATGTCTCGGAGCAGCTTTTGGTAACTGACACCACACAGATACCTGGTTTTTCTTTTTTTAAACCCTGCATATATTTTTATCAATTGAAAACAATGTTCAAGAAAAATGAAATGCTGCAGAGTTCCTCCGTGATGATATATGGAAACGCATAAATATTATAAACCTTAAACATAATTAAACTATTTTTAAGTCAATTTCAAAATCCCACCAATAAAAAAAAAAATAAATCAAAGCTCTGATGTGCAGAAATGAATTTTAATTCCTGGAAGATCATTCTGGATAATAACTAATCCCTTTCTATTGCTCAGGTAAACTTAAGGAAAGAATACTCCAAAGGAATAGGTAACTGCAGGGTACTTTGCTATTCTGTTTTTGCAAAATGGGAGGATTTTCTAGCTATATTCAGCATCCAGATCTGCATAAAAATAAATTCTGGTCCAAACAGATTCTTCATACTGCTTTCAACTTCATATTGCTCACATAAATCACACTTATTCCTTTATATTTATAGAGAATTTTTAACAGTATCACCATTAATAGCATAGCAGATCAAATATTATTCCAAATTTAAATAAAATCTGTTCATCATTATGGTCATTAGCTAATGGTTTTATCTTCCTTTGGGACCATAGTAAACATTAAAATTCAATTTATTTAACATTTAATTCTCATGAAAAAAAAGAGCATCATTTCCTTGCTACAATAACAAACTCTTAGGGTCACAAAACTCATGAGAACCAGGTTTAAAAAAACCCCATACTTTGAAGACTAATGAGGTTCTGAAAAAAGGATGTAAATATACACAGGAGCTCATATATGGGCTATGTGCCTAATCCTGCAGCTACTAATTTTCCTATTGCTGCAATTGCTATATGGCCCAGGGTTTTCAACCTTTTCATTTGTACACGGCTAAACATCTCCCATGGGGGTACACATCCCAGTAACTGTAGATTTAAGCCCATTGATAATCAGTTTTCTTTTTTTAGATACCATTCACAGACCCCTTATAAAAAATAATAATAATAGTAAAAAAAAAAAAAAAAGATCCTCGAGGGTACGCAAAGCCGAACCTGGAGCAGATTACAGCGGGTATAGATCCGTGCGTGTCCAGTACTGCAGAACATCCATAACACAGACACCAGCACACACACAGCTGTCCTTAGGATGTCCACAATTTTTAAACAGCTGTGTGAAAACCTTTGTTTTCCCTTTGATATATTTGCATCGTTTAATCGAACTCTGACAAATGCATTCTTTTCACCTAAATTGTATTTCTTTTCAAAGCTCCTTTTGTCAGCTGATTTGTTAAGTGCCAGAGGACTGCACATCTCGCTGACTGGTGCTCCCCTGCGTATTCATTCTCTTTACAGGTTCTCCTGCAGGACTACCATGATTTCACTGATTATTTTTCAGTAGACACTTTGTTAGACTACTTACAAACATCCTGACCTAATTGCTTTTAATTATTCCACCGGAGTCTGCCTTTACAGTGGCTATCTGCTTCCACACAAAAGGAGAAATACTACTGTGAGAAGCATTGAAAAATCCATATCCCAGGCTTCTCCCTGAAGCCTAAATCAATCAGAAGTTTAACGCACATTGTAAATGTTTATGTGCTTGTGTATCTATTGTGCATGTATGCATGCATTATATAGGCCTATTTTACATCTATACCCATCTGTATATCACATAAGCCAAATGGGGCTAGGAAGATAGCAGTCCCATTTCATTCTCAGTTTCAGAGACAAAGTGTTTTCTTAACAGCTCCATGAAGGATATAGCAAATTTGCTGGTTTCAATTTCTTTCCTAGCACATGTTTAGAAAATTGTTTAAATCTTAGATATCCATCCAGCCTGTTAGTGCTCACATATATACTTCTTGTATGCTACCTGTATTAACAACGCTTCTTGAAATACATGAAAAGTAGAGCTACACAGAAAGCTGGTTACTCTTCATTTACCCTTTTAGCAGACAATCCATCTTCAGCTGCTGTAAAACCTGCAAAATACCGCCCGTGAACATCAGGATGGGTTGGGACTGTTAATCTAAGGCTTTATGAGAAATAGTTCACCAGCAAAGATGATGTGCAGTTCGACAGGGAAATCCATGAGGGACAAAATTGTGAAGAGATGATACATGGAAGTCTGTCCCATGCATACTCCAGAGTTAGCAGCAGGAAGAAATCTCAGAATATTTGCAACTACCCATTAAGAACTTTTTTTCTCTTGGTTGAACTGTTAAAACCCAAATATTAAAGAAAAATTAAAAAAAAAAAAAGGAAAAAACAAAAGAAAATAAGTAGAAAAGTGAAAATGATAGCAGATGGTAGAGGCACCACAATTTTATACTAACTCCTCATTTTGCTCTCTAAAGACTGTGCAGTACACACAAGACCACAAGATCTAAAGAAGAAATACCTATACTGATAAGTTTGCTGCCCAGAAGACACAGTATGCTAAAAGCAAGCCTAAGCTTCCTTCAGATTTTATATTCAAATACCGAAGGAAAGTTGGTATTGTCCATCAACAGAAATAAGCTTGCTTTTGAGAATCTTTTTCAGCTAGAGACTTCTGTGAAATGAGCAGCTTGTGTGTTATTCTTATCATTCGGTTTAATATTTTTCAGCAAGAAATGGCAGAATGCAGCATTTCAATTAAAACAAACAAATCAAAACAAAACAACAGACACAAGATGTCTGTGAAACTCTCCCTCCTGGTATGGAATAAGATAAGGTTGAAACAACCTGCTAGCTAAAGTTTTCCAAATCTTTTTGGAACTGTCTTACAAAAGAGTTTGCTTGCAACAAAGCAAATTCTTATCTTGACAATTACTAAAACATTTTCATAGCATTTTAATCCTTAAATGGTATTGTTCTGGTAAGAATCTTCCATTAAAGCCACAAATAAACATTTCAGCCCAAGACAGTATCGACAACTTGACTACACCATTAGTTACTGTGCCACTCCCAGTGGCTGGAGTATTGCCTTCACTGGGGTGTTTAATCCTGTTCTAAACACAGAACTCCAGACCCTGGAAGAAATTTCCTGAAATTCAACCAATGTCATTCCACATACTTAATATTCAGAAGAGGTGCAAGTCCTGTCAAAAGCGTTTTCATTATTTATAGGCATATATTACATGGCTTGGATCTAGCCACCTGGACAGCTCTGTTAAATGATGAGAGATGAAGGTTCATACCTTCAAGTATCCATAGCGGGGGATTTCTTGGAATGTCAGCTTCTGAAAGCTTTGCCAAATACATAAACTGGGGACTGAACATGGCCTGACCCCAATCCACTCACTCACTGTGAATCCCACGACACTCAAAACATCCTCAAAAGCAGTTTTTTGGCTGTCTTTCACTTAATGTCTTAGCCTCGGCCTTCATTTTTTGTGTCTGACATGATGCAAGATCAACCGAATAGAAAAAAGTTTCCTTTCACCAGCACTCAGGCTGCAGAAGCGTAATTCACATTTAAGATGCAAAATGTGCTTTCTCATTAGCGCATCTTTTGGGTCTTAAGCCTTTCATAACTGCTGTTATTGTACTATCGATCACTGCCCAGCACTGTAATGTAGAGCAATCCTTCAGGTTCGAAGAAAGGTATGTGCCAGTCAGGTTTATGAAACCTATAAAACTTTTACTGTGCTTGTAGCATAACCAAAAAGAAAAAAAAAAAGTAATCTGTAAATTTAATAATTGCTGGCTTCTGTTCTTGGAGACATCTCTCCAGGGCATAGTCTAAGATTATTGAATACCACTCGGTTTCCTGGATCAAGGTGATAAAAGTTTTTTAAAACCTCAATGGCAATTAATAGAACAATTTCCTCTCATACATGAGCCTTTCCTAAACACGGCGCTGTTATTCCCTGACCTCAGTGAGAACAGGCAGATTCGGAGGTGAAAGAAATGCCAACAAATTCTGCGGGGCTTCTTCGCCACGGTTGGCTCTCATCACCATCCACTGCTTCCATTAAGCCACTGGCAGACAGTGACTGATGCCTCATTTCAGGCATTTCTTGCAACCCTCCTTCTAAGAGGGGGAACAGATGGTTCCATTTCCACCCTGCTACCAAAACCACCTCCACCTGATCAGGCAACTAGAAACATGGGATTGCTGAATCCTTCTATCCCACACGGTGCCCTTCACTTGGAATTTCTTTCTTCCTTTCTACATGTTATTTTATTCTCAGCAGAAGACAAAGGTAGCAGGATTTGCCACAGAAGCGCAGAAGTTAGTCTGGGGGGTTTGTTAGTCTGGGGGGTTTGTTCACATACAGGGTTAATTGGCTTAAAAAGGCCAGTTTGAACTGGACTCCAACAAATCTGATTCAAACTAGTCTGAATCTGCTGAGTATTTTCAGCTAAAAAAAAAAAAAAAAAAAAAGATTTGAAAAGCTGATGTTAATTTTGACCAGCCTTAAATTAAATGTTTTAATTTTTGTTTTGTAGAAATACTTATTTTTGCAGTGGAGCTACATTTTGGAAAAGGATTAAGAACACCCTTCAAAGAAGTATTTTGTTCAGCTGAAAACTTTTTGGGTTGTTTTATGTTTCAGCATGAATAAGTGGCATTCTTTCAGGATCGATCCAATAAATTTCTCATCTCTGTTATTTTTGTGTTTGAACGCTGTCTCAAGAAATGAACTGCTGACACAGCTACCCAGAGAAAGGATAATCCTAGATGTAAAAATTTAGTCTAAAGACACAGCCAGATGAAAGATTAGGGATCTTCATTCAAAAATCAGCCCAACAGGCATTATGAGGGACTCGCATGGCCTTGCTACATGGATTACAACAGATTCATTTTAAACAGCCTTAATGTTTAAAAAAAAGAAAAAAATCATAGGAAAAACATCCATTAGAGCCAGGGATGATGGAGGGAAAGTGGAGGGAGGAGCCCAGGCATTTGTTGCGCTCTGAGGACAGAGCTGACACGGTCCTGTCCTCGGGGGCTGGACTCCTCCGTCCCATCGGCCAGACCGCAGCCTTCTCCTACAAGTTACGCAGGAGCCAGAGCCTTTTCCCCCCCATCCCATAACATGAGTCCCAGCACCAAAACCATACAGGTCTCTACTATGACAACTCAATAGCAACAAACAGATAGTCCAGATCTACAGTAATTAGCACTTGCAAATTTGCCACTGGCTGCAAAGCTTTCTGGTGAAACTTAAATCATAGTTTCCAGTAAAACACAACCTAAAAGAAGTTATTCTGGTGCACTCTAAGTCTTTCTGTTTCTCAGCAACATTACCAATAGTTTAATCTTATTTCCTTAGAAATAACCACCAGGCTATTTAAATATTAACTACAGGAAAATATTAACATACTGTTGGGAATCGAGACGAAACCGATCCCACACCCAGTAAAGCTTCCTGTCCTTAAACAATCCTAAACCCTATTACACCCAAATCAGGATTCTGAATTCTCAGAAATATACTCAGAGGGCACTTAAATGACCCAGCAGAGCTCATCTGACATCTGGGTACTGCCCCAAAAGGTGACCCCGTTCCTCCCTCCTCCCAGACCCTGGACATTTGCTCCTGCAATGACAGAAACCCTGTACGTGTCTCCTGCCCTTCCAGTTTCACAGAGGCATCTGCATTCCCTAGTAACAGGGAAGAGTTCTGACATTCTACTGCATCAAGAGTCTCATCATGTGAAACCCTTTTACAACATCAGATTTGGATTCTCACATAAGCTCCTACGGTATTTTTGCAGATTAATTGAAACTGAATAAATTTGCTTGACATTTTAAGCCCAGGTACTTCGTGTGGCAGTTTGCCATCACAGCCAGCCCAGCAGACCACAACTAAGCTTCCCACCAGCGGTCAGCCAAGGTCTCCAGCCTGGCCAAAGAATCCTTTTTATTTAAGATTCCCCATAGAGTGCAAGGCTGCAAAGAGCAGCGTTGCTCTTAGGGCAGTCATGGTGCTGCTGTCCTTCTCTTCAAAGGAAAAAGAGTGAAAACGTCTAGGGTGCAGGCCCAGCACCGGCAGGCTGCATAGCTGGTGGGCAGCTAGGAAGAGAGCCAGAAGCCTGTGGCAGAAAGGGAGCCTTTTAGAGCTGGGAAGGAGTACCTGGAAATGTGACACTAGCATGCAGAAGATGACAGAAAATTCAACAACAGAGGTGTGATGGGATGAGGTCTGTTTTGGTTGGGAAAGAGGCACCATCAAGGATGGGGGGACACACACGAGACATGCTGAAGCTCAGGAGGAATGAATCTGTGACCCTAAGGGGATTCTTTGCTCTTCGAGTAACACAGGGTAAGACACAATTCACCCAAGTCCTGCTTCTACCCCCCTGCTTCATCCCCAAACACATCTGCCCCAGACAAGGAGCCAAGGAGGTAACATTCAGAGTTTGTTGCTCCTTCGGGAGCTGCATTATCACCTGAGCTTTCCAATCTTCTCTTCCTGCTCATTCTCCAGCGATGAATGTCTGTCTCATATTAGTGCTTGTATTTTTCAGTCTCACATAGGTGGCACAATACTGTCAAATTTGGCTTTGAAGATGGAAGATAAGGCCCTTTTTCACAACATAAATGCCATGAGGAATTCTCCCCGAGAAGCTTCTGAGATGAATTCTCTCTCTATGATCCAAAGAAAAAAAGGTTACCTGACAACAGTGCAGCTTGTGTTTGCACATGTTGGTAGGAAAAGGGAAAGAAATCCCCATCCAGAAACAAGCAATATGCTATTTTTGGCCTACAATTTTCCAAGTAATAACTGCTCATGCCAACAATACTAGTACATACTGGTATGAACAACTGCTACCTCCACCAGAGGCAGTTTCCTAGCAGAAGAAAAGCACACAGCCCAATATATCAGGATAGCACTTGGTATTTCAGAGGTTCAAAGGCTCACCTAAAACATCCACACAAATTCACACCAGCAGTCCCTTTGAGAGCTAGGGGGGTTTTCTCATTGAAGATAATTTCTGACTTACTTTCAAGGTCCTATGAGGCCAAAAGGGCGCGCACACCATGCATCATGTTGTATTAAGGCTGAGACCGTCAAAAAACCTCATAGCCTTAGTGCTGGAAAGCAGATACACCCCAAGCTTGTACATGCATGCATCTGCATGCTTGGAGGAGTTACTAGAACAACTATATGACCTTCCAAGGAGTGCTCAAGATGCAGGAGAGGAGGGAGAGATGGGGACCGGAACGCTGGGTTTTGTTTCTGTGACTCCACCTTGTTCATCAGACACATTCAAGCCAGCGCATCTTTTTCTCCCGAGTGAAATCTGTTTCTAGAATTTTGCCAAAACTTTTATATATGGCAGTGGCCAGCTGGCTGCTTGAAGAGCCATGTGTCAGTGGTCCTGGCGAATGCTTAATGTGTGATATGGATCTGCGCAAACTGCAAGCACTTGGTTTGCAAACATTCCTGTTTTATGCATTTAGAAAGCAGCTAGCAAAAGGAGAGGCTTCTGAAACAAAGTCATGCAACATGGCAGACAGCTTATATATTAAGGAAATTCCTCAATATATAAATATATTACAGGAACTCATCCCTTTTCCCTGGCATGCTCTGCCCCCATGGGCTGCAGTCAAGCTGTTCTGTCTCTCCCTACAAAATACCATCACCTCCTCCTCCACTGCCACCATTGCTCCTACAGAAGCAGGAATTCAACACCGCCAAGGTTTCTCCAGCAAGACAAGATGTGGGAAACCTCTGCAGCCTCTCTCCGGCCCTGCCGGATGGCTGGATCCCAGCAGGGGCAGTGCCAGCAGATGTGACCATAGGCGAGTCTCCTCCTGTACCCCAACTGATGGCATGCTGGCTCCCGGGCTGCTGCCAGAGATCTGATGAAGGCGACATCCACCCATGGAGGGGTCAGCAACTCAGTCCCAAAACTGTGGGAATCACAAGGGGAAGCAGTAAAGCAGGAGAGGTTTTTAATCTGACTCCAGGAAGTGATGTGGGTTTTACGGGGGGGGGGGCGGGGTGGAAAGCAAAAGCTGACTATATTGAAGGAAGTCTGTGGCTACATTTCCCATGTATATAAAAGGTGCTCATTAAGTTTAAGGCAAGCCATCTATTTAGGGATTTGTTAATGCATTATCCCATGTGGTCCATAGGCCTGCGTACAAGAATGTGTATGGCTTATTGACTAGTGTCAGGGAAAATAGACTTCCCACCCTAGATTAAGTTTATCACAATCTCTGCAATCAGCCCAGTGAGCAAAAGCACAGGTGATAAATGAGCCTGCCAGCAGATACCAGCTGACAAGCCACCGGGGGAAGGTAATTCCAAGCTAAGGCTGCTTGAGTGAACGGACCCTCCTCCTGACATATAACAAACGGGCCTCCCGTTGATCTCCTCCATTCTGACAACTCTTGGCCCCAGAAGCAGTCTCACCAGCCAGGCCCTAAACTACAAAGACCACCACAGATCAGTATCAATACCATGACTTGTCCCTAGAGATGAAGGCGTAGCCAGGCTGAGGCTCTGTACAGCTGCAAACAGCTGCCTTCTGCACTTCTGCCCAGCCATCACATCTGGAGGCTAAGGGTTTACAATTCGAGATTAATTTGGCAGATATCTTGACTGGAAGCAGGCTAGGGGAGGCTGGAGTGGAATAAAGCTTCTCCCTTTCCCCAAAAGTCAAATCAGTTGATTTTAACATTTCAAATCAAGGTATTTAAACGCTTCTGGTGAAAATTATATACCAATTACAAAAGCATAAGAAAATCATAATGCAAAATTGAAGCCAGAAGTTTTAGTTTGTCCCAAACATTGCAGCCCACATTAAAGTTTCCACAATCTGTGCACCAGGGTGGTGCTCATGTCATCTCCTCAATATCTGCAAAATAAGAATTCTGGTGATACTTCCAGTGAAACTCATAGGTGTTTCCAATTCCACCATAAAAACCAAGTCAAACCTAAAACCTAAGAACTTAAAAGTAACTGTAAGGACATGGATAGGCAGTTCATACAAACCTAGTACTTGCCTCAAAGAATCTGTTCTTCCTCAAAATTAAGATCAAGGATTCCTTTCCCTTTCATTACATCACCTGAAAGCTTCTTAGTAGCACTGGCATTTTGTAAAGATGAAAAAAACATGCTTAATCGCTAATTGCAATGGGTTTAGGAACTGCTAATAAATACACAAGGAAGCTTGGACGAGGAACACTCACTCATTCAAAGCCACTAGTGCCACAGAAGGCAATTCCATATGTAGTTGTCAGCCACACGACCAGATTCGTCCCAAATTGATTATTATACAGAAAATGCTATCTGTTGAAATTTTAAAAAAATCCAGCTACAAATGGAGACTTGCAAGGTAACAGTGTCCAGTGTCAAGGTGGGATTTCAGTCTCAAATCTAAACATTTCATAGCTGCTACATTACAATTGCACAAAATGTTGGCCGATACCACTACAAAAGTCAACCTGATAAACACATTCAGCACTAAATCCAGCTGTAGTCTCGGGAGGAGCTGTAATTCACCATGTTTATGAGCTGAATCTATTATGTGACATTCTCAAAGCCGAAAGGGGAAATACATGCAGAAAACCCAAAAGGAGGCTCCTGCAGATTAAAAATGACATTCAGCAACATAGAAGATGGGTCGTTAGAACTGCGAAAAGTACAAGAACGAACTACACAATAAAACGGATCAACAGCAGTGACACAGGCAGTGGGGATTACAGCTGCCTGCTCAGCCTCTGCTACTACATCTGTTTACTGTTATGTGCCCTATGGAGGAGAGAGGGGAAAAAAAAAAGTCTACATCTGATATGACTGCTTTGCCTGTTTAAGATTCAAAAGCTCCACTGAAAGCTTTCACAAAGCTGAAGGGAGCATGATTTATATAAAAGAGCTACAAGCCTTTTACAGTCCATTTTGAGCAGAATGGACATCAGCGCTACCTGTCTTTTGAGAATACTGTTTCCTATTTTATTTACATTTTGCTCTTCATTATGCTTTTAGAGTAACTTACCAATCCAGCCAATCAATTCAAACTATTTTGCAAGCATTTCAAGTAATTTTGTAGCATCACCCCGTAGGCACTAGCTCCTATGTAATTATAATCATTTTTCTGCAGCGATTTTCTTCATTCAAGTGGCTTTGCCAAGCAACAAGAAACAAAAGAATAACCATGTCTAAAAATAGGTAGGAAAAAATGTAGGAATCCCACAACTATATTGAATAGGGTCATCAGGAAAAGAGCAGGGGATAAATATGTCTCCCCACGTCCTTCATGCCTTTGCCAACAGCCCAAAAATAGTGCTGTTCAAGGTTTGAAAGGTATGGATCTGTATTATAGCTTAAACTTATTTAAAAAAAACCCAAAAAACTATCTTAAAATTCAGCATTTTTAGCTCTTCGTGAGAGACCAGAAATAATCTGGCTAGTTGGTGCTTTTTATCATCCTTCTGTTGCAGAAGCAAACTTAACTATTTCTTTTAGGAAACAAAAGAACAAAACATGTCATTACAAAAAGTGCCTTGCATAAAAAAGTACTAAAATGTTGCCCTTTTCAGGTATAGGAAAACTGGGATCTCTTTCCTTCATTTTAGCAGATAAGGCGGCACTGGACTTGAATTGACCTGTCTGCTGAGAGGGGCACTGCTCCAGACCTGCTGCTCTCACACCTGACCAAGCCACTGAAATACAAAGACGAGGATTTTAACAATGTAAGTCCAGAAAAAGGGGACTCTAAAGAAAGGTGCAAGCCTTGAATCCCAGTGATCTCCCAATGGAAATAAGATAATTCTTCTTTAATTCAGCAAATGTTAAGTTTCCGGCTGCCCCACGGTAATTTCAAGTCCAATGTTTTTCTTAAAAGTAAGAGGTACCATTTCCTCACCAGCCGCTCCCCTCTCTTTACTACTTCTGCATTTATTTGAGAGTGACGTAGTCAAAACCTTGTAAACTACCGGCAGCACCCAAGTATCACACAGCAGCAGTCTCACCATTAGTTTTAGGGCTGCCTTAAAACAAAAACAATCAGAGCACTTCTTAAAACTGAATATCCTCCCCCACCCTACACGTTGACGTGGTCACTAAATCCCACTGGGTAATCTCCAGAATCCATCTGTTCCTTTTCATTCTCATCCCGAGAAGCCTCCCATAGCCCCTGATTATTTCTCAACTTGTCTGAAGAAATATCCTGTCTTCTGGCTTCCCAGACGCTTGCTTCACCCTCCTCTCCCCAGAGGCTTGCTGAAAAAGGCAGCTGCAAAGATTATCCACTCCAATGTCGTGCCCAGGCTCTCTTCAAATCCCTTGAAGGAGGAGACATTTTCTCTAAAGGGGAAAATGTTTAACAGAGGAGAATGAGTGTCCTTCAAAAATGAGTTTCTACCCAGTTTCATCCTGGAAGCATGATCCAGCCACAGATACCTTTTAAGCAAGCCTCCCCTAAAGCATGGTTAAGAGAAGTAGGAATTAAGAGTCTTACACTGACTACATTTAGACTCTCCACCAACAACACAAAGATGGACCATGCCTGGCTCTGAGCATCACGCAGCAGCATGCATTAACGGGCTGAGAGGCACCCGGAGCATCCACCAAAGGTCACCATCAAATAGCAGATGTAAGCATAAAAACGATGACATTTTCCTAATGACCACAAAGCAGCTAAAATTACAGGAATGCATATCTTCTCCTTTTTCAGGTCAATACAGCCAGCATGTCTGTGCATTTAATGTATCAAACGCAGCTGCACAAAACACTAAATGCTTCTTAGTTAACTTGAGGGCTGTTAAAAGTGGTGGAGGAAAAAACGTACCTCCCTATTACTTGTGTTGTTGCATAAAATCAAAACACAAGAACCAAAGCCACAGAAGACTTGAGATTTAATTGTTCAGTTGTATTTTGTTATTGCTTTATTTGTAACCCAAAGCCCCCCCAGGATTACAGCTATCATACTTTTTATAGACTCCCCACCAGCCCTCTACGTGCTCCTGCACCAGTCAAAGGTACCAAAAATCTAAACTGCAAACAGTAGTCCACAGCAGGTTTTTGGTTTCCTTAAAACTTCAACCTTACTGCTGCTCAAGTTTAATTCCAAGATTTATGGGGATGCCAAAGGGTTAACTTTGCTTGAAATTTTCCTATTTATCGTCATTCACATCAAATAAAGCAAGTACTGCAGGAATTTATGATGCCCAAAGCTGACAGTCACTGACTGGCTAACAAATCTTTCCTTCTGTTTTCAAAATAGTTTTGTGTTAATCTCTCAGGTCACTATCAAAGACAGTTTAGCATCTAATTTATCACCTTTTGGGCAGAGATCCATGCTGAAAAATTCACATCCAAACTGTAATTTGGTTCAGTTAATGGCCTTTTCTCAGAGGAACTGGACAATTAAAAACATATGGAAATGGAATAAGCTGCTCACTTTTCAACTAAATGTTTGCTCTATGTCTTGGGAAATAAATTTAAGATGAACAAGCTGAATTCAGTCAATGGATTAAAAAAAAGGATTGGACTACTGTTATAAATCAGTCGTCCTCCTTTCACAAGCCACATAGCAGTATTTTATGTTCTTCTTTTTAACAGAACATCATGTCCAAAAGTGGAGAAAAACCTTCAAGAAACTGCAGGTTCAAACAGGATTAGTGCTATTTAAAAAAAAAAAAAGAAGCAAAAAGCTCTTTACGCACTATAAACATTTGACATATTTAGCCACCTAGATACAGTAATCAGAAATGTCAGGTTAAACAAGAAAAGCATAAAGGCAAAAATAGTTTAAAATGTGTACATCAATGTACACTGGCTTTCATTATAGTGGCAATCAATCACAGATTTTTGGTAGAACTATGACATTCTATTATGTCTGGAAAATACCATGGTACAGTTGACACCTTTACAGAAACACAAAGCTTGGAAAAAAAATATCTATGGCATTTCAGCAGTGTTTCTCTTTTTTTTCCTCCCTGAGAAGTGCCAATGCCTGTGTAACAATTCACAAGCGACACGAGGCCCCGATACACGTCCTGCGGACCCTCTCCGATGGGCTTTAGTGGGTGCTGGATGAGGACAGAAGGAGAAAATCAATGCCACTGACATTCCTTCACTGGCCAGTTACTTTCCTGTGTTCAGTGCCCTGAACGGCTGTCTCCAGCCACTAGGAAAACTCATTTGTGAAATTCCGCATGAATTTGTTTATTCATTTTGTACCTCAAAGTGAGGTACAAAATCTAATCCTGATGTCCTTCACAGCCTTAGAAGCATCCCAAAGTCATAGTGTCTTCTGTTATATTCTAAAGGTGTGCTGGGTCACACACCCGCTCCCTTTTTAGTAATACGCCTGCTTGTAGTCACCTGGCCCTGGGCTTGGCCAGCCTCGCTAGCAATTACAGTTCCTG
Source organism: Gorsachius magnificus (assembly GCA_034008185.1). NCBI lineage: Eukaryota > Metazoa > Chordata > Aves > Pelecaniformes > Ardeidae > Gorsachius > Gorsachius magnificus. The sequence continues at coordinate 9,254,839 of CM067090.1, forward strand.
AGCACCACCCTCTCCACCAGCTGTAGGAGACGGACCCAGGGACCTCCCAAGTGAGGAGCATGCGCTGAAGGTGAAGGCCCTGGGATTACACCTTGTTGCAAGGCAAACATAGTCAACATTACGACAAAAAGAAATTGGAAAAATTAGTGATGCCATCATACTATTTTGCTTCTAGAACTGCTTTGGCCAGAACAAGGGACTGAACTGGTGACTTCCAGAACTAAAATGATTGTAGGTACATATCCCAAGTGAAAGACCTAACGGTTCTGGAGCACAGCTATGGCAGGCCAAGGCTCTCCAGCGGCATGGCAATGGGAGCACACCAGCACATGGGTTGCACTGAAATTTTCAATTAAAACCAGAAAACGTAGCAACAACGGATACAGGATAAAAATAAATATTAAAAAAAATACCCACACAGGAAGAGAGTGGAAGCTACACCCTTGAAATGCCTTTTGATGTTAATACACTGCAATGAGTCTTAGCGCAATCTGCTTCATGAAATGCTGAAAGTAAATAAAACCCAGGAACACAAGCTTATCTCCCCCCACCTTTCGAGAATACCTAATGCCTTCGGTCTTTCTTACCACTGCATGTTTTTTTTTAATTTTAGACAGTGTGAAAAGGCCCTCAAAATACCCTTTTCAATTGTTCTCTTCAATGAAGAATTGCTGATAAGATTAATTAAGTGAGATGAGAAACAAAAACCCAGGCTGTTGATTCAGTAAGTCCTCTGCTTACTCTACATTTCATAACGACCAAAGGTTTGATGTTAATTTTCTGTGACGCATTTTCCAATAATCCATGAGTATAAGCTTGAGCACTGACAGAAAGCAGCGTTGTATTTCACAGCCACACAGGAGCAGACAGTTTTAGGATCATTTATTTAATTATGCAAATGCTACTCTTGTGACAATAAGAGACAGACTCAAGCTGAAACCATACATTGGATAATAAAGTTCATATCCAACTGAAGATTCATTACCTGCTGCGTCAACTCCAGCTATTACCACATTATGATAGCTTACGCTACTGTGTAGTTAAAGTTGAGATAACACTTCCAATCTAAACCTCTATTTTTAGGACAGTTAAAAGCAAGTGTTCATTGTGTATGTTTTCTTCAATTGGCTATTCTATGAGAGAGACCGAATCTACAAATTAAAAACAAAACCCCACCACTGCTCTGAAGCTAATCACCACTGAATAAACAAAGAGGCTTTTTGATCAACATAAACTTCACTTCTTTCCTGCATTTTACAGCAACATATACCCAGAAGACATGTAGTGTTTCCCCCAGTTCTCACCAGTAGGTGCATTAAAAGCAACCACAAAACACCACCTCAGCAGAAGCCTCATGCATCATCCCCCAGTACAGGCAGGATGTAACCAGTACCGCAGCAGACGCTGCTTGGCCCGCGCACTGATGAGCGGGGAAGAAAGCAGCAGGTGCTGAGTTCACTTCCGAGCCAGCGTTCGTTCAACCTGACAAGCCTTTTGCCACCTTTCCTAGAGCCGTGCTACAGTCAACAGCAAAGAAAAGGCCATGCTACAGAGATGTTACTCCTTGGTCCTACCCACTCCCCTCAAAGCGTTATTCTGACTCAAACACAGAGCGGGTATTTACACCGTAAAAACTCCGCTTTCTTTCAACTCCACAGGGTTCCTAGCCCAGTGACGAAATATCAGCTACGACAAAATACTGAGACAGCACGGGCAGTGGTACCTAAGGGTGAGCCGCAACCATATGGGTGAGCAGCAACTGCTGCTAAAAGGCCTGGACCTTCCTCTCCTGAGTACCTACCACCCTCTCCCATTGCTCCGGCTGCTGGGCTGATCCCACAGGGGCCTGAAACTTTGCCCTTCTTTTTTTCCTAAGGTGAATTCTTCCCAAAGAGGCTATAAGGGGTTCAGATGCGCGTAGCCACCAGAGCCCAGGGAAAAGCAGCAGCACGAGGCTGGGGCAGAGCAGGGCACAGCTTGACTTAGCTCAGGTGAACCATAAAACTGTGACTCTAAGGTAATTATATTTTAAAATCTTCCCACTGAACAAAAAAGCTTTTGCATGTAATGGAACGCTCTTTTGCAACGGCTGGACCAACAGAGGATAGGAGGCATGTTTTGGCTACGCTTAGGTGTTTAAGGCTTAAGACCCAAAGCACTTCATCTCAGGTACCACATATACCATGAGAGTGGACAAGAAAACTAGGCTGACTTCTGCAGCACGATTAGTTTGTCCATATTAGACAGCTATCTCTATCCACGAATCTTGAGCTGCTTAAATTACAAGATTCAGGGGTACTCTAACATGTAGACTTGGCATCTTTTTAATTAGTATATTAAAATACTACTTTTCAGTATGTCACAGTGCATATGTCATGCAATAAATACTTACACTTGGCTTTTTTTTTTTTAATAGAAAAAGGATTTTATTATCAAAGTGGTTTAGGTAATATGCAGCTACTGCATGCCAAACACTGTGCATGAAATACTTTCTTGGATAGGAAGATTAATGTGCTTATTGTTATTCTGTGGACAATTTCTTTAATGTCACCGAGGAATAAGGCAAATACTCAAATACAAAGCACCACAAAAATCTATCCCGGTGTACATTCTTCAGGGCTGAGAAAATGTTATTATATGCATGTATGTTTAGATACACAGTCAGATCCAAGGTACGTAAAGCAAAACCTTTCAACAAGATGAACGATATACAGAACACACATCTGATCTCCCCGTGTGAAAAATGCCCTCCCTGCCGAACTCCCCTCTCCGTTTGCTACGAGCTCCTCGTGTCCCTGCTCCACCTGCTCTGTGCAGCGGCATCCAACCCAGCGCAACGGCTGCTCGGGATGCAAGCGCCTGACTTGATGAAATCCAAAGGTAAGCAGATCCAAATCTCACCAGAGCTAATGGATTTGGCCCTTATCTCCTCTTGCTAAAGCATCCTGAGTGCCAAGAGACTTATCTAAGCGTTAGGCATCGATATTAGTATTACAATGTAATATTCATGTATTATTCTCCCATCGCTGTTTTAGCTTATATACAACACTTCAACATAGGTGCTTGCTCATAGATGGTTTTCCATCCACCTTATTACAGTTTTTTTACTGACTACAAGCAAAAATATCTGAATGTGTTAGCTACGTCATCTGCTGAAGTTTGAAGAAGAAGAGTTATTTTTAACCCGGGACAGTTCCCAAATCAGTTCATTGCATAGCTCAAAAACTGGCACAAGAGAAGCGCACATGGCTGGGTAAGAGCTGGGGGAGGAGGGGGAAAAACCACTTGTACCCGATTTGTCACCAGTGCATACAACCAAAAAAGCATGTCCTAAAGCAGAGAGAAGCTAAAGACCCAGCACAGACACCCAACAGTACAGACACACGTCTAGCTGGGATTTCAAGTGCACCTCTGAGGCTCAGGGTGCTGTTTCCAACTAGTCCCTGGGATTTAAATGCCTAAATCATTCAGGTGGTTTGTGAATTCCCCTACACACCTTACTGCATCTCTTTCAAACCTGGCCTCCATTGACGTTCAAACTCTGAGCAAAAGGTCAACAGCAAAATTCACAGCAGCACGCGTGGCTTCCTGAGCCTGGGATGGGAAACAGCCCGGCTTAGCCCAAGCCAGCAGAGCCCCAAGTTTCACCACCCGTAGTGCTCACATCACAGCGCCAGCTACTTTAATTTGTCTGCCTCGACAAAAAGAAAAATGCTTTAAAAGTTTTACATAAAGAGACAACAAGACGAAGCATCTCAGGTCCCTCTTGAGGCTGTGGGGTTCCCACACATCTTCAGATGAAAATGCAGCTTGCAACCAAGGACTGAGTGGGAGCTGCCCTCCGTGAGCATCAGGCACCGGTTCAGCCCAGCACACGAGACCTGCAAGACTTAGGGGGAAGCTACAGGACGCGCAGGCGGCTGTATGGCATGCCCAGCACTTAAACACTCTATTTCATACCAAGGTTCCAAAATGATAATAGACTTTATTCTAATTGGATTGTCTGCAATGAGCCAATTTAAGTGCTAAATGCTGCGAATTATTCAGCATGACATAGCAATGCAATGATCTGAGCCACTGCAGGGCAGGAGGCTTGTTGAAAGCTACAGTTCCTGAAGCATAATAAGGAGACGCAAGTCTTACTTGGCATGTCTCCACCAACCAAATTCATATTGTTTCAACAGCTGCAGTGCGCCCACTAAGCATTAACTAATGCTTTGACCGAAAACGCAACCGCTATCAGCCAGCACACCTGATTAGAAGATGATTTTTCTGAACACACCTTTAAAGTCCATATCGCTCTAATTGCTGGCTTTCACAGAGACTAAGCACCTACAACATCTTACGTACACTACGCAGGGCTGTGAAATATTGATCTAACCACAGGCTTTAAAATATTTAACCAGCTGAGTCTGTACCTTCGTCATCAGGGTAAGAATGTCACATTTATTCACAAAGATTTAAGGGACAGGAAGAGGCAGACACTTAAAGCTTTAGATTTTATTCTGGTGCAATTACAGCAACATGAATTACAAATGCAAATGAAGGACTCCTGTGTGACTGCTTAGTCCTGCGCATAGTGCACAGTTCAAAAGACATTATTTTTAGTGACTATGTGTAAAGTGATTTTCGAGATACAGTTTCACTGTAAAATTTATTTTAAAACCTGTTGTTCTGTTAGCAAGGAAGAGAAAGTAACCTATAGGGTTCTCTTCCAATTTAAAATTTCAGATTATAGCAATGATTCACAAAATGAAGAGAAGAAAAAAGTACTCCATGAATCATATCCCCAACTTTGGGAACAACACTATCGCTCTCCTGCACAACCACCACAGGAGGCCATTCAGAATTTCCCTGAGACTTGAGAGTTTTACAGGACTTGAGGTTAGTTGCAATTAAAGTCCAGACTCAAACAAAGCCTACACTGTTGCACTTACAAGCTATGAAGTTTTATACCTGATTTCTGGTCACCAAACTCTGAACCTGAAACACTGGACCTCCGATCAATCCCACAGAGCTGGAGAGACAGGAGCCTCAGCATAGGAGAGAGTAGTTTTACATCTTGCCTCTCAGCTGGGTATGGATCTCCTTCAAAACAATTTAGCAGCACTCATCCTTAGTGGAAATCAACTCCTCAGCTCTGCAAGAACTCTTGGATACAAGTTATCTGTCCCCACTGATATAAAAATGACGGATTTTAATACCTTCTGTCCATTATGCCTACTCGCCAGTGTGACGGTATGTAGTTAATCACCAACATCTAATATGAATACATCATCTGATTTACCGAACAGAAATATTTATTAAAAATTTCTGCCCTAACTTGACTTTGCTTCTTGGCTTCTGGATTTATTAGAATTAACTCCAGTAGATGAGCAGTTTACTGTATTTTATTTTCCCACATATTTTCTAATCCACAGAGGCACAGGAACATTAATTCAGGAATTGGCTGCAATTATTTTTTGCTATTCTGCTAGGGGCAGTAAATGCAAACAATTGGCTGCAGTTCAATGTCATTGCATAACATTTGCTCTATTGTTCCCTTAGATGCAGATGTTAGGGTATATAATGCTAAATCAAAATAGTGGCAGTGTCATCCTATGTACTTCCTAATGGGTCCCCAGTAGGTTCGGTTTTCTTGCTGGAAAATTAATTTCCTTTTACCGAAAAACAATCACACAATTACAGAATTAAGACCACTTCTTCCATCACCAAAATTTGAAAAGGAAGGAATGCCTCAGCTGTTCATTTTTCATATAAAGTGCAGAGTGCACTGAGAAACAAAGACTGCAAGCTTCATGCATTCACCTTAATCATGAAGGCAGTGAAAATGGTAAGATAAATAAGATATTTCATATTGCTATTTAAACAATGATTCTTTCTCTTGCAAATGCCAATTCTTTTCACGCTGAAAGCACTGGAGAGGCTTGAAAAACTTGTGTGTTAATCAGGATTTCAGCACAATTCTCCAGGTTCTCAAACCAATCATCAAGAAATTCTCTTGCTCTTTGGAAACGCTGAGGGCAACAAAAACCAAGCAGAGGCAGCCTCTCCTTTTCTGCTGTGTTTGTTCAAGATCGTTGTTTTGTCTTTTAAAGGAAATGCAGATGAGACACTGCTACTGCTGCTTTTTTTTGGGGGGTGGGGGGTGTAGATTATCTGCAGATCGGTATTATTGCTGTTTATCACACAAAAGCCTCTTCTCCAAGGAGCAAGCTGCATGGGACAGCACAGGGATTGAACAGATAATATAGGTCCTCATAGGTCCTCGCTGCTGTAGAGGTAACCACAATTGAAAATATCAATTATCTTCCCAAACAAAGCTCCTCTGTAGCTGCAGTAGCCCAAAGAGGAATGTTACCACAACACCCCTGAGGGCTGCCAGCCATCTTTTACTCGTTTCTGTTTGCTCTTTTTAAATGCTGGGGAAAAATTAAAGGAAGAAACGATGAGATTAAAAAAAGGTTTTCACTGCTTGCCCCTCCCCACAGAAACAGAGATACAAACAAACAAAATCCATCTATCTTCCCTCTGCTGGGATGCTCCTGACAGCAGTTATTACAGTTCCCAGCTGGGAGCTCACTCTTCAGCACCTTCTGAAGACTGTCACAGCCACAGGTTCCTATCAGATTAGCAGGAGTAGGGAAAGACTCTGCCAAAATTCTGTACGGCACACCGTACACAGAGCCCTTCACGTGCTGGCTGAGCACTGCAAGGCAGCTGCAAACAGCCCAGGATACATCCCCAATGTCAAAAAGATGCCCATGTAAAGAGATAATGAGCTCCCCAGGGAGGAATCGAGCATCCTAGCTTGAAAGAGGTCCACCAAGAATAAGTTTTTATTTACACTCCTTTCAGATGTCTACAGTTTTACTGCAGGAAGCTATAATCTTGACGTTCTCAGGTTTCGACTCCCACTCTTCCAAGCTTTTTACTACTGACCTTCAGTGGCTCTTTAATTGCAACTAGCACTCTTGATAAAATTAAAATATACATTTTTTACTGCAGGAAGCTATAATCTTGACGGCCACGTGTTGCCATTGAGAATCTTGGCCTGGCTGCCTGGTCCGATCTTCTTGGTAGTTATCTTCCACTGCAGTAAATGCAGAGAAAGCTAATGCAATTTCATTGCTGCTTTTTACCTAAACTTAAAACTTAAAAAAAAAAAAAAAAAAAAAAAAAAAAAAAAAAAGCCCAAGATTGGAGTTCGACAGCGGCTGCATCCCGAGCAGAAGGGAAGGCACCAAGCCTCCCTGCCCTGGGCCAGGCTGAGCTGCTCCCTCCGGAGGAGCATTGCAGCTGCTCCCACATACAGGATCCAAGGACAGTTGCACCGCACCACCGTGAGTTCAGCCATAAGGACTAGACACTTCTATACCATAAAAAATTAATTATTTATCTTGCATGTCTTTAAAAGGTGACAGGGCAGAGCCCATTTCAGGACTAGAGTCCTGAACTCCCCCTGCAGACTTTTGCAGCTCTGAATTGTGCAGAAAGGGGCTACAACTGTTTAGTATCCTCAGCTTTAGTTTAAACACAGGGCAAGTTATTGCTGACCATGCACAGAAGAGGAGGAAGAGGAGCATCCAAGAGGAAATCACTGATTCAGTAATTATGAAGCTAGATAAACCTCACGCTAACAAGATTAACTTATTACATTATATGAATAAGCTACCTCTTAAGAGTCTGCTTATTATCAGACTGTTAGAGGAGAGTCAACTTTTTGCATGCAACATGTTCCATTCCAGCAATACATTCAGCAGGCCACAACACAAAGCTGTTGGTCAGAAGCTGCGCTCTGCCCTTCCACACAGTCCTCTTCCCCGTATGCTACAAGGGGTTTTCATTTGTTTATTCATTTATTAAGTCTCCAAAAGAAAGCGTGTCCTCCAGGCATCAGCAAAAGCCTCTAGCAAAGCAGGAACAGCGCTTCAAGTGGGCAATTACTCTGCAATGTGTGCCCAACTTAGCTATGGGAGAACCAAAGATTTGCTTTGGGGAGCAAGGCATAAAAGGGGAGAGACTACAGGCAGCAAAGGGTCAGACGTGACCACCCAAACTAAATCTCAAGTAGGGACACATAAAACGTGTGAACTTGGAAAACATCAGCTGCCAGCGCTTACAATCTTTGCAGAGGCCAAGTGCGAAGCAAACAGGTCCTCCTTCACCACTTCCTAAACACACCTCATGGTTACAGCAGGGGCTGGAAATAAAGCAAAACCATAGAGCAGATGTCTTTACCTGGGCATTTCCTCCTGCATTCATGCCCTGAGTTTCCAGGAAGCCCTTCTGTTACACACTGGTGGGGACCAAACGGGCCAAGGGTATCTTTTATCAAGATGATTATGCAGATACCAAGAAAAATCTGACCACGATAAAGAGAAACCTTAACAGTGTACAGAGGTAGAGTAACTGAAAAACCAATGTTAATAAACAGTGCTTATTGAATAAATGATAAAGTGACTGAGATCTTATCTAAACATAATTGTAAGAAAAATGAGATCAATGTGGGAGTCCCACATCTTTATGCATTTTGCTTAAGGAACGCCGTTATGCTCTGCATTGCAGAAGTCATTCTGACTGTATACTCTGCCAACTTCTGTAACGATTCAGAACTTTACATATCTATGCTGATTTGTTAAACAGAAAAAAGAATGATTACAAGCGTTTATTTGTCTTTAAGCTTCTAGTCTTGATTTAATGTTAAGGATATAAACAAAAGAATGAAAACTGTCTCTATTGTTTTATGCACCATTCTAAGAGAAAATACAGACATCAAAAGTGTCTTCAAATCTCACTGCGTTTTAGTACATTCAAGTCGGTCATCATGACAAAAATCTGTAATCTGAAATTAAAGTGCAATTGTTTTGTCCTTACATGAAATTTGTGGTTAAGGTTTCATAAGGAAAAACTACTGCTAAAAGATGACAAACTCTGGAATGTGAATTTGTAATTAAATTTTAATTTAAAAAAGGACGTAAGAAAAAAAATCTATAAAGCATCAGTTTACTTTACAGACTAATATTGGGGGTTTTTTAAAAAACAAAATTAAACATTTATTTTCTCAGTAGTGCAACAGCATCAGCACTAAAATATAGTCACTAGTTGGTAGGTAGTTAGAAGCAGCATGAAATTCTTGCAGCAAATGTTTCCCCTCACTTAAGATGAAAACATTCCCAAAGTCCTCTCCTGAACACGTCACTTTCCAATACTGCAAGAAAACTCTCCAAGAACATTAATAAATAAATATTTAAGATTTAAATGCCACTGGGTCAAAGGATTAGTGTAATACAATATTACTGTTACACTTTGCATTATTATTGTTATAGCTATGCTTGGTTTGCATTTTTACAGCATATGAAATCAAATTAGTTTGCTCTTCTGCTAAGCGCACAGTTCCTGGTGGCCATTAGTGTGACTTACAGGTCAGGAAGAACCTGGAGTTTGGCAAACACGTGTCTTATTTCCAGAGGCTCCTATCACCTATAAATCTGATTGAAAAGAGTGAAAGGGAGAATAGCTCAACATATTTTAAAATTAAGCTACCGCTAACTGAGAAACTTGGAACTGTAAAGCTACTTGGAGATGTTGGATGAAAAATTAAACACATTCAAAGCACTGGAACCCTTGCAGAATGAGCCTCTCTTTCTTACCAGAGCAATGAAATTATCTGGCACATTTCCTGATGAGCTTTCTTTGCATACTATCTTGTGGACAGAAATGTTGTAGAATTCACAGAACCCTTGCTACAAAAATTTTGGGCAGTTCCTGCTGAGTTCTCTGGTGAATAACCGCATAAATACAGAATTCCTAACCAGAGCTTGTGAATACACCATACAACTGTTCCACCCCTGCCTGCCCTGCCCGAGATGAGCAGATACAATGGTATGACCTCAAAAGGAGTTTAGCATTCAGGTCACACTGATATTGCTAACATTATTTTTATATCAGTATCATTCATTTTTTAGGTAGATTAATTATAATAAATATGTGCTATATCAACAGACTTTTCATTATGGTCCATTTAACCTCATAAAACATAATTGATTCCTATTTGCTCTATCTGATCGATGCTTAGGGCTCATTGCTGAACTGTGTTAGTAAAAAAGACATGGCAGAAAGGGGCCATCTCTCTGTAGGATAAATAGCATGGTTGAGATCCCGTGAAGCTCTGATTGTCTGCATAAATATATGGCTAAGCACTTACGGAGAACACGGAAATTAATACAGATGCTTTATTAACTCAAAAATCACATCCAAGAAACCCATAATTTATAAGTCTTTAGTATTGACTAGCTTGAACCTTCAAGGCACAAGCACTATAACTGGCCTTCCCATTCTATATAAATAAAAGGAGTATTAGTACAACATTTGGCTTAAAGCGCTCCCTTCTTTGGCTCACATTTCCCACCATGCTTGGGAAGACTGGTCTAAAAGGAGGTGCAACCTTTTGGTCTTCAGAATATGTCACAAAATGCAAGATGGGAAAGGGAGAGGAAGGTAGCTGTTTCACCCTACTGGGCCATGCCCCTTGCTGCAGACCTCTGTGTTCTCAGTAACTGAAAAGCTCCAAATTTAGTTTATGAATAAAAGAATAGCAACCACTGCCTTACATGGACCTTCAATGCACGGACCCGTATTGAAAAGCAACGGGAAGGATCACGAGAACGAACAAACCATGGGATGGGATTCATGCATACTGCATTTCTGAAGTCCTTCCTTCGACATTTGAGTTTTTCTGACAAGATGTTTAGATTCTGGGAAATAACTCAGTGTTGCAAGATGAGCAATGTAGGAGCTGGTAGATGTGAAAAACTACTCTGATTCAGGCAAGGCTGAAAAGTATTATTTGCATTACTAGGATCACAGTCTGACTTTGATCTGTTGTAAAGAGATGTAAGGAAAGACGTATAAAAAAGTGCTTTTCCTGAAAGCATACAACAATGGCACATCCCTTTGATACCTCAGTTACTGAAGGCCATGTATAGAATTCAGCACTTCTGTAACTGTTAGTAAATAAGATAATTGTAATGTATATTAATGCAATCTGCTGGAAGCAGAACCTTTAAAAAATATTTCACTACTAAGAAACAAGACATTAACTTCACAATACTGAAGTTAATTGGATATTCAGCTCACTTCTTCAAAAAAGAAAGCAAGCAAAAATTTAAAGTTTGAGATGAAAACCAACTTCTTTTTAAAAAAAACAAAGATGTTAGTATAATGATCTTGTAGTGGGTAAATAATTCGTAACCAAGTTCTTAACATTCCTATTTAACTATGAAAGAAGACTATTCAATATTTTTAGGAAGAAATAATATTTAATGGAACCAACTGTTTTACTACTCGTTGCATAGAGTTTTAGCGTGACAGACGGGAACAAAATGAACAAACAGATATATCAAGGGAAAATTTCAGAATTCTATTTCTAACTGTTGCTTTCCATAATCTCTTGGTTATGGAAAGAGAGGAGGATGTGTATTTCTTGCACCAACATTTGTAGTGGAGATTTGGCCTTTTGGGTCAGGGTAAGACCCACTTATTTAAAATCTGCAACAATTTTTAACTTAAACTGACATGAAGAGGCATTACTAACAAAGATGTGCAGTTAAACAGGTATGCCAACCACATCATTCTCAGTTAGTTTTACCATGTGAAAAACAGATTCCAGTACCTATAAAATATACTTAACATTTCTGAGAAACCATCATTTGAAAGCTCACCTGCCCTGCATTTCTCTTATTGGTTTTATCAATTTTTGGAACACCCAGGGTACAGCAATATATAATACTACACACTAAATGTTAACCAACATTTCAAAGCTATAAAAAAATGCCAAGAGACAGTTTCAGGTTTCAAGATGCCAAGCTTCTCCAGTCAGCTAATCATCTCAGCACAAGAAAAACAACAGGAAAACAGCTATGGCACTGGGACTTGGTGATTAATTTAACTCTTCCAAGTAAGCACTTCAGGAGGAAAGTCTAAAGGCACAATTAAGGGATGCTGAAGCAGGATTTCTGAAGAATCCTTGCTGTGAGATGACGGTAGACCCAAAAGCTTTTACTTTCCTCTTCACTAAGGCAGAAGCAATTTCTTTTGATTAGGGACTCCAATGGCCCCTTAGGTCAGGATGAAAGATCTGTTTTTTCCTGGGTGAATCTGACATGCCAATCACCCAGTCAGCCTGAATGGAATAATATTTGGCAACTAAGGCACAAATAAGACGACACAGCTGGCCAACAGCTCATCAAGCGGGGAGCCTGGGCCAAGTCTGGAGACCATCGCTCCACTCCAACCATGACGATGCCTGCATGCCCCCTCAGCAAACCTTCATGACATTACACAAGGGCCACGGGCAGGGAATTAGCAACAAATCCTGCTGGGGTGAAAAGCCTGGGCAGGATTCACTCTGCTAAATCAGGAAATTAGAGTTACTCTAGCAGGATGTGAAGATCAGGTCCGTATCTCTAGACATCAGAAGAAGAAAAATATGAATTTCACATTTGCTTTTACAGAACCCTGGCCTATTACAAATGAGAAACAGCTACCCGCAGCGCCCTTTCCTTGCTGTAGTCATAGCTGCTATATGACATTAGGGCTATAGGGCTGAGGGTGCTCACTTCAGTTTGGGTCCTGAATTACTCTCACATGAGAGAGGCCCAAGTCCCCGCACTCACACGCTACAGGCTCAGCCAGCTGCATGAACACTGCAGGATGTACTACACATCTGCATGCTCACTTGGCTCTTAACAACTCAAGCATGGATTTTACCGTTTTACTTGAAAATCCGCAGTCTGAATAGAGTGGTGTTTCACCAGCATAATGCCTCTATGGGTCGTGAAAGGCAACCTCAAAGGCTATAAGGGGTTACAAATTATAGGTGTTAGGCAAGCGAAAAAGAAATGTCTCCTGTCCTCACTGTTCATCTGCTCTTGCCCTTCAAGAAAAATATTTCCTGCCATCTTCTCAAATCACACCCACAAGTAATTCAATACTGTTATTACTGAGATTTTTTTTTCCCCCTCTGATTTCTTAGGTAGGTTAGCATGTAAGGCACTCCGTACTCCAGCACCAAAAGGAGAGAAAAGCCACCAACAGTTCGGGCCATTCCTTCCATTTCCCTCTCTTATCACTGCAGAGTTAGTTATCTTCCATTACTTTTCCCAGCAAAGTCACTCAGCTAAAAAACTTGCATCCATCTCTACAAAAATGATCCGAGGGCTGGAGCACCTCTCTTACGAGGACAGGCTGAGAGAGAGTTGGGGTTGTTCAGCCTGGAGAAGAGAAGCCTGCAGGGAGACCAGATTGTGGCCTTTCAGTATCTAAAGGGGGCCTGTAGGAAAGATGGGGAAAATCTTTTTAGTAGGGCCAGCTGTGACAGGACAAGGGGTAATGGTTTTAAACTAAAACAGGGGAGGTTTAGACTGGATATAAGGAAGAAATTCTTTACAATGAGGGTGGTGAAACACTGGAACGGGTTGCCCAGAGAGGTGGTGGAGGCCCCATCCCTGGGAACATTCAGGACCAGGTTGGACGGGGCTCTGAGCAACCTGATCTGGCTAAAGGTGTCCCTGCTCACTGCAGGGGGGTTGGACTAGATGACCTCTAGGGGTCCCTTCCAACCCAAAACATTCTGTGATTCTATGATTTAAAAAAGCATTTTCCACCCTCTGGTTCCAACGCTGTTTGGAACGGTCCCTGCCTGAGAAAGCACCTTTGCAGTCAGAGCCAAGCAGCACATCAGGGCTCACACCAGGTCTCGGGGCATCTCACGCACCCGCGCCCATCGCCTGGCAGAGCTCAGCACTCGCCTGGCTTTTTGCAGGCTATATTTGAAGTTTCCCATGTCCCATATCCAGTGGGTGTGGGAACTAGCACCAGAGTGGCAGAACTCATCTTCCAGCACCATTCTCCATCTGCATGAGGTCAGAAAGTTGTATACTAGTATATGGGGTCATAAAACTAGATTTTATCCGAATCTGCAGAGATTCACATCTCTGTCTGCACAGTCTATTTGCCCTAATTGCTGCTTTGACTCAGAGATATTCCAGCATTTGTCAGTTTAAACAAAACTTTTAACATTGAATGTATCTAAATGCATTCAGGAATGTAATGAAGTCCCACTTCCCCCAAGAGTCTGTGTCTATTGCCCCTAAATAGTTCAGCTGAGGATTTATTTGAATTTATAGGCAGCAACCAAGTCATATATTGCTTTCTTAAATGCCTTATATAAGCAAAACTGCATAACTGAGACATGAGTTCAGCATAATAGCAAACCAATGCTTCATATAAAGCAGTAATTTTATAAAGCATCTTTTTAAAAAGAAGCTTTCAAAATAAAATACACTTTTTTTTCCCCCTTCAATAACTGAAGATGATCAAAACCAAGCTAATGAATTCCCTGAGCTACATCAGTTCTCACAAAGCACTGTTTGGCTCTCCCATCTACCTTGCTGTATATCCCAACACCCATTATAGACCTGCCATTAGAAACAACCGAAAGTGCCACAGAGTCCAGAACTTAAATAGTGACAAATTTACTGTGCATGATTTTCTGTCAACAAGGCAACATGCTAACGCTCTACCAAAGTGAAGTCGGCTCTTGAAATACGTTCTACATTTTCTAGGCTTAGGGCTTTCATTGAGAAAAATGCAAGGTCGTGCACTGTGGTTCAATTTACAAAATTAGCTACTGATCATTATTTATTTGCACTGCATCAAGATTGAGAAAATATGTGATGACTCATATCCATGCATCCAAAAGCAAGAGAAAGCCATAGAAAACACTTTAAATTTAACATCTACAAAAAGGAACAAAACACACAACAAACTTTTGATTATTTTCCAAGTTCATGATAACTTGCAAACATAAAAGACTTGGAGATGGTGTGGGAAGTTAAATGGGACATTTAATTTTACCAAACTTGCCAAGATCTGCTGACTTTATGTAACATTTTCCAGTGCTGGTATTTCATGCAAACGAACACACATGCTTTTTCTGCAGTAAAAAAAAAAGAACGGAAAAAAAGAGTCCTAATAACTCAGACAACAGCTTTTAAATTTTAAACACACACAGATGTAAGCGTGTTTCAATGAAGGCTTAGTCACCTCTACAACATCATGTCCCTAGGGTATTAAATGCTCTTAATCAACAGTTGTTGATAATGATGTGTCACCTATCAAGATAAAAGTCTGAATGCAAAAACATCTGTTACATTCCTTTGTTAGGAAACTGGTAACATAGTTTCAGAACACATAAAATCTGACTTTTAATTACCCTCTTATACCTTCTGTTCAGTTATTAACTAGCATTAACCCATACGGACATTTAACATATTAAGAACTACAAAACGTACTCCTATAAAGTTTCTTTATGAACAAATCAGAAATTTTAATATAAAATTAATGCTATGTTGCATTTTTTGAATCAAGTTATGACTTTTGCTTTTATGTTGGATAAAAGTAAATTGTGCTACCTTAGGTAAAGCAGTTAAAAACAAAACCAATAAAAATATCATATTAAATTTTAACTGAAATAGTTTAAGTAACAGCACATCCCAGTAACTTAAATAGCACAGGGTAACTTTTCATAGTTATCTTTATTATTAAAGACACCTTTTAGAAACATTCAGCAAGCAGAAAACCACACAACTAAGTACACAAATTAAGAAGTGATGCATGTTACAATCACAGCCTGTGTTATTCCCTTTCTTTTTACTTGGGTTGGGTTCTCCATTCATAATTATAGCGATAACAGATAGGTAACTACACAAGACACTTCTCTTTCCAAGACCTGCTTGCACAGAGTAATGTTCCACAGAGGTCAGGAAAATGCAATGCCTTAAAAAAATAACTTTAAAAAGCACAAGTGTGTATTTCAACAATATGATGTCTTACAATAGTATGAGAAAAAAGATTTTCTGTGCCATTTGCTTCACACCCCCACCAGGACAGAACAATTCCCTAGGGTGTCTCTTCCACCACTCTGTTCAACCCTATTCTCATGTGTCCCGAACAATGTGACTTTTATGGAAGACTTATGACTTGGGCTTGCTGTTACCCAGTACACATGCACTAGTCTCAGAAGATGGCATAGTGCAACTTATTTTTCCATCACGTCACCGTATGCGATCATCTTTTTGAAACAAATACATATATAGACAGAAAACTACCCATTTGGACCGTAGAGACTAATGTTTAGATTTAAGAGACAGAAATGTTCAAGAAAAAAAAAATTATAACAAATAATACTTCACATGAATACAGCATTTTCCATGTTGAAGTGCCAGCCATCTGCAGTCACGTCAGTGCTGTAGTAATTAGGCAGCAGTCACTCCGTTCTGTTGAGTAGGGAACTGCTCCCTGAGAGAGACCAAATCTGTGCTTTTCTATAGCCCAGGCAGCGAGGGTGCCCCACAGGCAAATGCAATTGTATCGCCTCAGCCTCATTTCACAGAGAGCAAACCGGGGTCCAGCCTCACCTAAAAACACCTACATGAGCCATCCAGGCTGCTTCCCAACCCAGCAGAAAGAAACAGGAACCTAGAAAGAGTATCTAAAGTTATGTTAGCTCAGGAAAAAAAAGGTGTTTCCACCATTTTCTACTAATATGGTAACACTCAACCAAAATGCTGTCAGCTCCAG
Organism: Gorsachius magnificus; assembly: GCA_034008185.1. Lineage (NCBI taxonomy): Eukaryota > Metazoa > Chordata > Aves > Pelecaniformes > Ardeidae > Gorsachius > Gorsachius magnificus. The sequence continues at coordinate 9,271,483 of CM067090.1, forward strand.
TTGCTGTAGCTGGCTATTTCAGACTCCGAAATGTTCAATACCTTACACTGGACAGATTTAACCTTCATCAGTCTTAAGCCCATGGATGTATATGAAGAACAGAAATAAAAATTGACATCACTGAAAACGACATTAATGTGTTCTTTTTGAAAAGTGGCAATAATATTGTTGCTAACTTCCTCTCCATGCACAGCAATTCTATCTATTGATGGCTCCTTGCTGCTTGACAAAAAGCACAGTACACTGCAATTTCCGAAACTTACTCCAAGCACCTAATCCCCCAGTGACTTCACGAGAAAACACAGCCACATTCCACCATTACCATGAGCCAGCCAGAGAATGCACAAAGGAATCACCTTCCACAAGAGCTGCCGAAAGGATTGCTACTCTGCAGGGAGCACAGAGCCCACAACAACCCAAAGGATCTGCCATGAGCTGTGCGGCGAGAAAAGCCACAGTATTACAAGTATGAAACACCTTGAATATAGACATGCCTGCTTTTATTAGTAATGCAGAAAAATGTGAAAGCCATTTTTGTTAGCCTTCACTTATTTTTCCAAAAACTCTCAACAGCAAAAGTGAGTATTTTTAAATGATGGAGCATTACTGTTAAATTTCCACCACCAACTACAGCAATAGTCTAATGCCTGTAGAACTATATAGACTTTTCATTAAAGCTAAAGTGAGAAGGAATATTACCATGAGATTATCAAAGGACATAATTTAAAAGTGTACTGCAGTTGTATTTCCAAGCAGAAGGCCAGGAACCTACCACTTTTGTATTAAAAATGAAACCTAATGCTCCTGTAGAGCCACTTGACTATACAAAAGTGAGAGGTTGCAAAAAACAAGGTTCAAAATCTTCACAAAGTGAACTACTTCTGGTGAAAGAGATGAATGTGCTTATCCACTAAACATAAACAGGAGCAAGAGGGGGTCATCTGCTGGACTTCCAGATAGAGAACAAAAAAAAAATTTAAAAGTTACTGTGAAGAATTTGGGAATAACTAGGCGGAGCATAAGAAGTTAAAGGAATTTGTAAATGGTACTTTTTTTTCCATTTTAATACTATCTGGGATAATCAGTAAGAAGATAAAAAGGCTTTGTATTTAATACCATATTAGTTCTTACAGGACACGTAGTCCTGTAAGACTGTCTGCGGCTGCTTTTCACGTTTCTCTAGGACTGCAACCTTAAGAATTCACAATCTCTTTGCCGGAAACAAAATGATTAAAAAGTGCCAGAAAAGAGCAGTGAAGAGGTCTCCAATCGCGGCTGTACCTTCTCCGTCAACCTCTCTGCAGACTCCAGCTCCTGGATAAATCTCAACCCTATGTAATCCCTTTTGGAGTTCAGTGGCTCCTGGCCAACGCAGTCCGCATCACCCAGCGAACATGACAACAGAGACATTCTTCACCCTCACAATACGCTCAAACTTGGGCACCCAGTCATTTGGCCAGAGGAAGGCTTGCATTCATCCAACTTCTCAAGCAACTCCTTGTCATTTTGGCACAAGCAGTTTACAACTCAATTTACAAGAAAAGTGGCAGTTTAGTTCCAGCTGCGAAGCTCCAAGAGTAGTATCAGGAAAATAGGAACCATATTTCCCCTTTTATTGGCAGGTACGCATAGCACTTCATTAGTTTACTTAGCACCCACGAACTGCGTGCATGTATTGATTGGTGCTTTGATCAAGCTTTCACTTATTTAAAAGAAGCCATTCCCTCCATAGATCAGTTTTCTAGCACAGACCAAAAGCAGGCATGTAAATAAACAAGTAACAGCCCAGAAAAGAAAAATAAATTAAAAAAAAAAAAAAAGAAAAAAGAAACCGGCAATCACTTATTTACACATAATTAAGCATAAAATAACTCCCCTCCTCCTTTGGGAAGGATATAGATAAAATATGAATGGAAATAAAAGAGTGGCTGAGTAATCACTGCAGTTCAAACAATATTTCACAAGCAAAACAAGTGTGATAAGATTCAGTAGCCTGTGGCAGATGTTTGTTTGAGTGAACGACGAGATTGTATTTTCATACTTTTGGCCATCTCTGTAGTCCAAGGCAAACCGCCAATTCCTACTCTCTACTGTCAACCCCCAGACCTAATGGAGATGAAAGGCAAAATATAGCTCAGCTCCAACTGCATTATTGATTCCAGCAGGGCCAGATTCGGGCTGACAGGGCTGAGGTCATAATTTAGCCATTAGCACTAGGAATGGCAGGATTCGTCTACCCAGAACTGCAGGACTATGGGCCATGCTCTCTCTTTTATACCTAATCAATATTATATTTTGCAGTTGTCTCGCTGGGCTAACGGAAGAACAGACGCAGCACTGGTTTCAAGAACAGTTCTAGCAAAAGGCAAAGACAAGATGCTCCTTGTGGGCTATGAGCAGTCACAAACCTCGTCCCACTTTAGTTTTTCTGCTAGAATCCCTTGGTCACATTAACCGTGTCTTCTCTCTACAGAGATCCAAAAAGAGGGCACAACATGTGAAAAAAAAAAAAAAAAATGTTGTGCTGGTAAGAACAGCTCTACCTACACCTTGGAGTTTTCGTACTACTGCAATGCTGCAGGCAGCTTCTCGTACCTAAACATGAAAAATCTCAAACATAAAATACTATAACCCAGAATAAGCTCTATTGCAATACAGTAAAATGACATTTCTGGCACGAGTACACTTTATCACACGATCCTGCAATTTTTTACTTGCCTGTGGGCAGCCAGACCTACATTTTCCCCACACGGAACTGTCTCCACAGCCGTTCCCACGCTTGACATGTGGAGCAAAAGGCCTGCAAACCCACCTTCAATGATTTTCCTCCTGGAACTACATTTACCTTTTCATGGTTTCCAACAACTTTCAGGTGGTCATTATAAATTTGTCTAAATGCAAGCTACTACAAAAGTATTTCCTTCCTCTTTTAAAATGGACCTTCCCTACCAGGACATCCGCTGGAGGTAGGCAGTCCCATGGGACAACCACTTCTTGCATTCATACGCTCTTTTATCCCTGGCCTTGGACTTCACTTCTTGAAGGACTGCTAAGTGGATTCTGTGTACTGAGCTGGACCAAGGTAGGGAAGCTCAGTGTTTCACTTCCACAAACTGTGAGAGGATCCCTGGTTTTAAGTACCCACTCAAGATGAAAGCTGTTATCTTCTTCACAGCTCCCCAGCTCACAGAGATTTCTAACTTGGCAATTTTCTTCTGTGATTTCTCTGAGGACCTTTCATTTCCCGCCCCAACCTTCTTAGATCCAGTCTGCTTCACTGGCTAAATCAGAGCCTGTAAGCAGGCAGAGATGAAGATTTTTTTAGCATCCATGTGTCACTGGTTATTCTTATTTGTTTTTAAAATAACAATATAGAATGACCAGCCTTATCCTGACTTTAAAATTGGCTGCTGTAGTTCACTGCTCTTAATTATTCAATGAAAAGAAAGAGATCTCTAAATGACAGCTTCTGAGATCCTTAAAAAATAATATATGGTAGGGTTTTATTAAATGTTGAAATATTTAGCTGAATTCAGTGACTCAGACAAATCTAGAGAATATAAATTCAGAGCTATAACTTTATATATTAAACAGCTGCCTTAAGGCCCCAATTTATTTAAAAATAAATTCTATTGATTTTTTTTGTACATTTTGGAATTAAATGTTACTGTCAGCTCCACATATGCTCATCTCTGTAAAGGTTTCTCACGTACTATGATATCAAATTAAATTAAATTCTAATCCATTTGCATTAAACTGGTACAAATCCTAGTAGGGAAAGTATGAGGGCGAATGAACTTAAACATGTTCCCACTTAACTTAATTTGCAACAATACAACCTACTTTTACATAAAATAAGCATATCCTAGGTGGGCAGTACTAACATACCAAAATAAATACATGTTCACATGGTGCGTTAAGTTGATGCAACCCGTGTTTAAAAATAGGAAACAAACAGTGGTAATAAATGGACAGGTTTTTTCCATGGAAGGAAGTTGACACTGAAGGGATTCCCACTCATGACAGATGCTCAAATCTTAGTTTAACTGGGAAAAGGAGTTTAGAAGTTATCTGTGGATAATTTAAAAATAAACAAGTCTGGTGATCAGCAGATCTTGCCACCCGCCTTGCACCAAAAATGACTGCAGAGAGTTGTACAAGGATCTCGCAACACTGCGCAATAAACAGCAGATGAAATTCAATGACAATCAATACAGAATCAGCTCTAATTATATATAAAATAATGGACTTGAAATTAGCTGTTAAAATTCAGGGAAGACTTCAGAGTAACCACTTAAGCTGGCACTTCTCTGTGTGTCACCTCCATGCTCCACAGCAGCCTGAAGGCAAACAGAACCCAAGGAATTACTATGAAAGGATTAGGGAACAGTGAAACACCATCACAACCACCTTATAAACCCATATCCCGAATGCTGGGAGCAATTCTGCTCACTCCTCTCAAAAAGGATGGAAAAGAGTTATCAAGAAAGGCATGAAGGACAAGCACGGGTATGCAAAGGCTTCTGTTTTGAAAAGGGGGAAAAAAGAAAAAAATGTCTGAGCCTGGAAAAGAGATGATTCAGGGTGGAGAGAGAGGAATACACTAGCAGTCTTTAAAAATCAGAAATTGCATGGAGCAGATGAACACAGAGCTCCAGTTCACGCTTTGTGCCAACACGAGAGCTCCACAGCATCAGGTGGAATTACAAGGCAGTCGTTTTACAACAAACGAGCGCTGCTTCTTTTTGCCTAACACACGCGTTGCCACAGGACACTGCAGAGGCCAAAAATAGTAAAATGGTGTAAAAAGTCAATTAGACAAATGCTTAGGAGAAAATCCAATCAAGGGCTATCAAAAGCAATTGCGCAGATCCAGGTTCTGACTGGAGCAGCCCCTCGGCCGCAGACCACCTCTGGCTGGCAGGGCAGCCACATCACCACCTCCTTCCCTTCCTTACCTGCCAGGAGCCTGTCTTACTGAGTTACCAAAAGACACAAAACACTGAACTAAACGGGCCTCTGGTTTGACCCCTATGACCACTGTAGTATTTTTTTAAAGGTGAAGCTGAGACGTGTTTAATTGTGGTGCAATGGGATCACACACTAAAAATACTGGTATCCACAGCTCCATCACCTGCACTGGAATAAGCAGAAAACGTGAAGAGCCTCTTGGAGGCAATGTATAATTCATGCAAATTTTGCCATCTAAGCTCTTTAGGCTTTTCTTAAATAAACAAATAATTCATCCTCCACATCCTCCTGCAATCTGAAGCTGGTACTAATTATGTTGATATTGGGGTAGAAGTCAGAGGCCCAGCTGAGCCCAGGGTCCCATTATGTCCTGTGCAAACAGAGGAAGAGACAGTTCTTGCCTCACGGAGCCAGCAAGTAATATTAAAAAAAATACAGTAGAAGGATCATAGGGAGAACAGAAACAGAGATGAGGCAGCTCTTCCTCCTCCAAACCACAGCATCAGGAACGGAATTCAGTCTGTTTAGGTTGATGCCTGCGCACTCCTCCCAGACTGCCTCAAAAAAGACAAGACAGGGTTTTTCCATGCAGGCATACTAACTGCCGTGGAGAAGCATTTGAGAATCTCATGCAGATAATGCGCCACATCTGAAGAAATGTGATCTACAGAAACATTTTTATTTCTTTCACATATGCATAAACCATGATGAACGCCAACATTAACCCTCCTGTATGTTTCAGGCAGTTCAAATGGAAACCATGTCCATTAGTCTTGGGCTAGAGCTGTGAAATCTCAAGAGATAGGAAACACAAGTCTGTACAAAGAAGTACAAGATGTGTATGTACAGACATCTGGTATAGCTTTCTGAAATTTCAGACTTCGGCACTGTCAGCAATGACTACAGTAAGTTTCTGTACTTGAGGGGTCTGATTCTTCGCTGTTTTTTTATCATATTATTTCTACTGTCCCGAGACCACCACAAAGAACACGATAAAGGCACAGACACCACCTGCTCTATAAATCAAAAAAGATCAGGCTTTCAGAAAGGAACAAAATATCCAAACTCAGAGAAAAATAACAGTGTCCATAGACATGTCAGTTGTTTTTTGAGGGGCTTTTTTCCTTCACATCAGCTTGTATCTACATAGCCATCTTACACCTTGCACAACAGGCAACACAGACAAGGTCCCACCGGCGTAAAGCAGCATGCGACACTGCACAGCACCAGCCTCAAACTCTGCAAACACGCTGCTTGGCTTTTGATATTTTTCAAACATTTTTGGTACAGCCTTTGACATCTAGTTTCAAACAGTCTAGAAGTGACACGAAGCAGCACTGTTAGTATTCCAGTCTGAAAAAACCCCAGGAATATGAGATCCATCAAGATGATGCAGTCTAGCATTGCTTTAATTTAGGTGACAATACGAATGAGTCACAGGTAATTGCCAGGTAACACGAGGAACACAATTACCCTCAGTCAGCAGTGCAGTCCCACTGCCAGCTATATGCATCGGAAATAGTTTTCTGCAGTGGGAAAACGACTCAGAGAAGCAGAACAGAGATAATCAGAGTCAAGAATTCATATTAAGCTGAAGTTTAGTACGAGTGAAAATATTTGATGAAAGGATTTCATTATTACAAATAAATCACAATCATATTCACTGTAAGGGTTCCTATTCTCCAAATTAAGAAGAGTAATTATTTTGCAGCTATCACCAGTAAAAATGGATACACACCCCTCCTTAGAAAAATATTCTCTTTCACCGCTCAAAGCAGTATTAATTGCACACTGGTTCTGTCCCAGTTTGCTCTGAAAGATCTGCTAGATTGCAGATACATTTCTGAGCAAGGTGTGAAGTCCAACTTTGAGCATCTGGTAGAAAGATGCATCAGTATCTCTTTAAATATTTAGTTTCCTGCCTAAAATTAATACTGGAATATCAAAAAGAACCCTGTGACACTTCCAGTGAAAATTCTCTCATATAAGAGTCCCAGTTTTAACAACAGAGATCTCAGGAACTACTTCTCTAACTTAATGAGCCTTGGCAGCCATTCAAATTAAACACTCTATTGTGCAAGGAGCTAATTATGCTGAGATTAAACCCAGAGAATGATAGGGACATTTACTGTACTTCTGGCAATTATAAGGGCTCTCAGTATTGGAGAATACAGCTTGTATTTCATAATTCTGAAAGATGTCCCCACTAATCCAACAAAAAAATTGCATGTGCATGCACACATGTACAAGATTAATTAAATTAAAAAAAATATTTCAACTACTTCTGACACATATACATTCACAAGTTATTATTATTAATATTATTTGTTTTGCCCTATTTCTCCTGTATCTGAGTGTTCATCCTGTATCCCACATATTCATTTGTCATAATCCTCCACCATTTCTCTGATAGGCAATTAATGTTATCTCTTTTCCTAGGAAAGCTTAAGTAATGACAGTAAAATATTTTCTCATTTTGTATCCTAATTAACTTTTCCAGTATCTTCCCTGATAATGCCCCTTTCTTTCCCAGAAAACCAAGTGGTCAGCTATCTTTTTCATTGCCACCCAAAGACACTGCATGCAAATATATGGAGCTTTCCTTACTTGGCACACACAGGTAAAAGCACTTGTGAAGTTTCATGGCTAAAACCTGTCACAGGATGATTTCCCATGTCCTCTTCACTAATGACTGCTCAGAAGAGGTTTGATTATGAACATAAAACCCTTTAAATCCCTGTAGGAGCCAGGAGAAGCTGAAGGCAACTGAACAGCAATGATCAGACTCTTCTCTAGCCAAAGGTGTTCAGCATCTCACAGGAACAGACCCTCGCACACACAGTGGGAAGCTGGGTAGCAAAACTAATTGAACTTGGATTGCCAATGGATTTTCCATCTTGCAGTTAGCTCCGCCAATGTCTAATAGCGTGTGTAATCTGATTTAAGGTTCCCCCATCTCAGTGTCAAGGCACTTGCAACAGCTGCTTCCCCAGGGGATTCGCTGGTGTCTAACGAAAGCGCAGTCCCTGCAGCATCATTCCTGTCAGGGAGAGGCACTAACAGAGCTGTGTTTCTCTACCCTAGCTTCTGTTTTCATGAAGCCTGTCAAACCGCAATGTGTTCAACTCTCCTAACCCCGCTTTTCACGTCCCATCACATTCAGGAGCCTTGCAGCAGATGCAAAGATTTTGGGGAGGACAGACAGGTGGACAGAAGAATCAGCCTGAGAAATTACGCCACCTGATCTGCGCTTCAGGTTGTGAAATTGGTCGAAAGCAATTTTTCAAGCTTTCAGCCAAACCCGATCACCTAGCAGAAGGAAGGCAGGCCCTGTTACCTTGAGCCAGCGGGGATCCCTTGAGGAAGACCCTCCGTGAGTTGAGGCAAAGCCCCTGTTCCCATGGGCAGCATTCATGCACAAACCCTGCAGTATTTCTTCTTCATATTCTGTTCTTGATCAACATATTGTTTTGCTTAAAGATGGAAAACACAAATGTGAAAGGCCTGACCTCACTGGGGCTGACTGGGTGTGAATCAGGGCACAAATGAGCTGCATCTGCAAGTAATTATTACTTAAGCAAGTCTCTAGAGGGTTGGAGGCAAAGCAAGGTTGCTATTATTAAATGTAGCTTACTGTAAAACAAGATAAATCAGAAAGAGTTACAGGTAATTATTACGATGTTGTCATTGGTCAATCAACAAACTGCATTTAAGAAACTGTGATAAAGTGATTTCATCATTAAGTGCTCATCACCAACACTTTTAGAGAGAATAGTGGGAGTGAGCTAATTGTTTCAGTAAAAACAGAAGAAAAACAAATTACAAGTGTCAAGAAATAGATAGTACAGCAATACACTGAATGAATGCATTTTCTAAGCTTGCACTTTGCTCTGTTCTTTATATAGTTTTGTTTCTACTGCAAAGCCAGCACATATAGCGCATCCACTAAATCTCATTCCATTTACGAGAAATATTCACACGCAGAAGCATTCAGGAAGCGGTCTCTGCATTTTCCCTATGGTGGTATTTTAACCCAAAGGGCATCTCACATGTACTTTTGCTTTCCCTCACATCAACTCCTGCTTACCCCCCCCCCCAGTTCCCATATTTCTGATGACACCAGGTGCTGGGAACAGAGCCGGAACAACCCAACGCAGGTAGCACAACCCTGAGTGCAATACCATTTCCCATTCCAGTCTGGGGCTCTGTTACCAGGGAATCAGTAATTACAGAAGCAGCATTAAGCCTACCACACTATGGGACAATCTCCTATTTTAAACTTGTACCTTTTTAATTCTGGAAGTCCAAGTGGGCGCAGAGCCACTGTCAGTGCCCCTTCTGCTCAGCCAACAGCCTCCTCAGAATACACATTTCAGACCTTTTGGCTGCTGTTATAATCATGATCTTATTAATACCACCTGGAACACGCTGGCCACAAAGCTGTCTCAGCTGAATATACGAGTTCTGCTAGTTTCTCACCTCCAAGGTTTTAAATGATTGCTTTTAAAATAAAGATAAATGAAAAACACGTAACTGGATGAAAAGTACCTTAACAGGTTTGTTTTATAAAATCTTTGTTACATTTTAAAAAAGGCAAAAATCACAGAACACCACCACTCGGCAAAACTTTGCTCGCAATTATGTAGTCAAAAGCTTCAAAAAAATGAATGAATTTTTTCGTTAATTAAAAATTCACCTCTCACCTGTGACCATTCCCAACTGTTGTTTCTCCTGACGAGATGCAATATCTGTGTTTGAAAACTTTTACATAACTTCTGAATTTTTCCATCTAGCTCCAAGCAAGCTAATATAATCTAACTGCATAGTCTTTTAGGTCCCTGCACACAGACTTGTAGTGAAGTGTGAATGCTGCGTGGGAATAGTTTAAAATATTTCTTTAATATTTTATCATAACTTTGGCTGATGTTTGTGTCTCCTCCGATCCCAGATGTTGGCAGATGGAATTTTTTTCCTTTTTAATTAACAGAAGATGGAATTTTCTGGTTTGTTTGTATATTAAATCAGTCCTGATAGTCTTAATTTCACCAGTAATTAAAAACAACGTTAACTTGGTACTTGATCGAAATGTAAGGATGTTGATAATTGTGTTTCCCTCTCTAGAACAGTAAAGTTTTGGAGTCTTGGTTTATGTCAGCATTTCACAGTCATTCCAAGAAGTTGAATCTTGTATCCATGGGGTATTTTTAAAGGTGTTTTTTCTTTGGATAAACTGATTTTGACTTGAGCATACAGGTGGCAAGGTCCACACAGGTCTGACTATGTTTACTGTGTGCCGTGCAGCAAACTGCATAACTTTCTTTTAAGCTTATTTTTTGGGGCTGGCATCCTGCAGTAGACGGTTGCAAGTGGTTATGTAGTGATCCCTGCAGAACTGTGTTGTTGCATCAGGGACTGGATGCCAGTATCTTCCTACTCATATAAATCCTAGGGACGCTGGAAGTATTGTGTAGTCTGGGTCCCTGTGTAGGGACAGGCGTAAAAAACCTATCTAGTACTTTCAAAGCCAAGCAGTCCTGGCTAATGTTTGTCCTTTGCATAAAAGCAGTTTTTATCCACAGCCTGACTTTACAATAGCTCTGTTAATTCCCCCTGCCGCTAGGTTAAGCTGATTTCTGCCCTGGCCGCTCTGGGGTAGGCTAAAACTGGATGTCTTCCAGCAGCTCTTAGAGCCCACCGGTCAGCTGGTGCTCAAGGAGCCTGTATGGCTGGCAAATTAATTTCTGCCCTATTGAAATGAAAAACAAATAAATAATTGCTAGAGGGTGACGGTGCATCATAATATAAGTAATAAATTCACGGTAAATTATATTTATACTGAAACAGGGAGGCATCATGTATCTTTCATGATTTATGCACACAATCTGCCAAGTTACTGAGGTAATATTAATTTGTGGGAGACATCAACCTTGCTCTGCAAAATAATTTAGATTATTCTGTGTATGATTCCAATGTGTTCACATGCAGCTGTGGGAACAATAAAAATATTAGTGAAGGCCTAAAAATGGGAATGCTTATGGGAAAGGAAAAGCCCCATACATCCCTGAATGAATCTTGTTTCTTACAAGCTGATTTATTTCTTAATTTGCATTCTGTTCTAGTATATTTTCCATAGTTTTCTAGCCTATGTTCATCACCATGGTATTTGAATACTTTCAGTTAGTCCATTAAGTAGCATGTTCATCAGATCATTATACCCTGTCACTGAGGAGAGGATTAAATAGTAATATTGTATCTATTAATCTGGGAGACTGTACTTCAATTACAGCAGACTGAAGAATGGATGAAGAGATGAGTTTTATTGGCATATGGCTTTGATAGAATATAGGTGGTTTACTTAATCTTGTATTTTTTCTAATGCATTTGTCTTTTTTTTTTTAAAAAAAAAAATTGAATATCCACATACCGTTATAGGAAAATTACCTTTCTTTTACTAGGTAATTATCAAATGACATGTAATCATAGAATCATAGAATGTTTTGGGTTGGAAGGGACCCCTAGAGGTCACAGATAATAGTCATATAAAGAACCTGTCTGTCTATCCAAGGAGAAAAAATAAAACACAACAATTTAAAAACTACCATGCAAGGAAACAGTCATTCTCCAAGAAGAGGTGAAGAATAGAAAAATTACTGAAATGTATTAGATAAGTGTAACAGCTTAACCTAGCGGCAGGGGGAATTAACAGAGCTATTGTAAAGTCAGGCTGTGGATAAAAACTGCTTTTATGCAAAGGACAAACATTAGCCAGGACTGCTTGGCTTTGAAAGTACTAGATAGGTTTTTTACGCCTGTCCCTACACAGGGACCCAGACTACACAATACTTCCAGCGTCCCTAGGATTTATATGAGTAGGAAGATACTGGCATCCAGTCCCTGATGCAACAACACAGTTCTGCAGGGATCACTACATAACCACTTGCAACCGTCTACTGCAGGATGCCAGCCCCAAAAAATAAGCTTAAAAGAAAGTTATGCAGTTTGCTGCACGGCACACAGTAAACATAGTCAGACCTGTGTGGACCTTGCCACCTGTATGCTCAAGTCAAAATCAGTTTATCCAAAGAAAAAACACCTTTAAAAATACCCCATGGATACAAGATTCAACTTCTTGGAATGACTGTGAAATGCTGACATAAACCAAGACTCCAAAACTTTACTGTTCTAGAGAGGGAAACACAATTATCAACATCCTTACATTTCGATCAAGTACCAAGTTAACGTTGTTTTTAATTACTGGTGAAATTAAGACTATCAGGACTGATTTAATATACAAACAGTGCAGAATCCCTTCAGGTTTTGACTGTTCCTATATAAAATTATAAAAGGACATATAAAATAAAGTCTTTATACTCAGGTGCTACTCAAAAGCAGAAGAGAGTTTATGTAATGAAAATCTAGTAATTAGGAAGATTTTGTAAACCATAGCTCATATATAAAGACTTTTTTTAACACGTTCGCAATTAGATCATCAGTATACACGCACACACACATGCTGTGCCATGCAGAGCTCCCACCTGAGGACTGCTGAGTGTCTGAGCTTCCAATTCAACCTTTGCTTAAGAGGAAAGACATCCATCAATTTCAGTGGACACTACAGCACTTCCCATGTGCCTTATCCTTACATGCTTCCCTCATAAAATATCCACCACTTTCCTCCTGACAAGCTCAGAGGACTTCACAGAGATAAGAGAGAATCCATTTTAACAATATGAGAACAGGACAGGGAGCAGAGACTCAAGGTCAAGGTCCCAGTGCAGGAAGGGACTTTACACCTACTAGCAAATACACCTCCACTGGAACACACCTTTATACAGGGCACCGAAACATCATCCTTGATGCACTTGATACACGTTAGACAGTCCCCTATCATACTCTTCCAAATTAAAAAGCATGAGCAAAAATACTCATTTAGACAGGTAAAATATCTTCAAATTACAGCTCCTACAGTTGAAAGTTTAAAAGGTTATATAGGTGATCTGTACTTCGTACTACAAGGAATGAACAGGAATAACCTGTAACTTAAAACATTCAATGTAGAAACTTAGTAACTCAGTTCAAAACAGGACTATATTTGCACGGTTACATCTACGTGGTACTTTCTCAACATAATCTTCACTTTTCTGTTCCAAAACCTAAAAAACCTAACAAAACAAAACAAGGAAATCCATCAAAAAAAATGAAAATCAACAAGGCTTTCAAACTACAGAGGTGATGAAAGGCTGCTATCTTTTTATTAACTTCATCCTTTCCTACCTAGTAGAATGCATTTGAGGAATCAGCATTTTAGCCAAGTTTATTAATAGAATAAAAACATGCTTTGCAATTTGTTTTTTATTTTAGCCACTAAACCACATAATTATACTAATTCACTTGCAAAAATGGAAACCATAGTGATTTCCAAATCCTTTGCTTATTAAAAATAACATAATCACTTCACAGCTTTACTTAGAGTAATTTTGTTATAAATAACTGTGTTTAATTTATTTCGTAGATATATGGCCAATGATAAACCACTTAAACATAGCCATGGGTATAAGGTTATAAAAAGTTACTGTCAATAAAGTATCTGGACTATGACTCTATATGCATAGTCATGTTATTTGCAAACAGACAGAGGGCAGAAATTAAACTGTACAGCTGACCTGGCATACAATTTATCAATGATTAACAGCAAATGCATGATGCTGAATATGGGTGTGAATACACCCAATTCCTTCATGCGCTCAGTGTCTGCATTACGAGGTGAAGTTGCGAGCAGTAGGGTTGTGTCCTAATGCAGAAACATAAGATGCATTATCCTGAAAATGCTTACAGACATAAGAATTGCTTTTTGTCAGCTCATATATATTTGGTAAGTTAAAATAATGACAACCCCAAGTTTTATTTCCAGCAACAGATGCAGCCTGAGGGCAACAGTACAAGTTGTGTCTTATGTCTTACTCTCCTGTTTACCAGTCTCCACGCTGATCTCCATCTGCTTGGCCCTTCCATTAAGGCTCTCTTTAGATTTTAATTTGTGCCTTTCAGTCAAGCTTCTCGCCAGCTGGCAAACAAAGAAAATCCCAGATGCCACCGTTGATTCAGGACCTAAGCAGTCCCACCAGGCAGCCAGCCCACGTGTCCGGATTAGATAACCCAGGGCCACTGGTTAATACGGAGGCTTATTAGCTCAAGGGCTTCACAAACAAACGGTCCTAAACAGGAACTCACTCCCTAAGACGGAAAACTGCTGGGAAGACGTACCCAGCTCTGTGCTGCACTGAATTAGCTGAGGTAACTTTGCAAACGGTTCCCTTGTTCTTCCACGCCAGGTATTGCTGGCACATAGTCATCCTTCGGTGCATCCATCAGCAAAAAGCGCAGCCAGAACCCCGACACAGCTGCTCCTGGAGAGATGACATAAGAACTTGGAACATGAGAAATGCTCAGCCCAACGGTCCATGACTGCGCATCTTTTTTATTTGTGAGACTTCAGCTTCTGAGTGCTAGTTTTCCTTCCCCTCTCACAGATTAAAAGGCCTGCAGCATTTCCTCCCTTAAGAGCTGCATCCATGGAAAGTTACTGTCTGTTCCTTTGGAAAGGGGGCTACAACATCACCCCATTTCACACATGTCACTGAAAACATCAGAACAGCACCGCTAACATCAAGGCCAAAATTAAACCAGTGACGAAAAGACAAGAACTACATAATTTCCATACAAAGCAAAAAAACCCCTATCATCATAGCCAACTACAGGATCATGTTTAATTCGGAGAAGTTTGAAAACATCTTATCGATATGTAACAGATGACGTCAAGGTAGCACATTTCATACAACTCCCAGTTCCCATCTCATAAAAAAAGACAATGCTATCACAGTCCCCTTTTGATCAGAGAACAATGGCTCGAACAGAAACAGCTTCCAGGGCTGTTTGTACATATAATTACAAGACTTAACTCAATTTTCAATCAGCTGCGTTTAATGGCAAAACTTGCATCCCTGTTCAGCTAGTTAATAACTCAGATTATCTTTTAAAAAATATTCTGAACAAAGGTTGCTAATATGTTAACCCACTCTGCAGTATTTTATTTAATTGGTAACACCAGTGGGTTTGGGTATGGCATGATACCATCCTTTGAAATCAGCTGCAGAGACGCGGAGATAATTCACATTGATTACAGCACTTGACAAAGTAGGAACAAAGACAGACAAATTATGATCCAAGAGAAAAAATTGGAGCTTTTTCTGACTAGACCATGAAGTCATGCAGAAGTGGGAAAAATATATTTTGGATTGTGAAAGATCACGTTTTTGTCTAAGAAGCATTTTCTGCTGTACAATTGCATGACTGAGGTACAGCAGTATCATTTTGTACCTGTAACAGGGATGCTATTTATTATATTTTATTGACTTGAATTTTATTTATTTTTACTCACACAGACTTTAAGCACAGCCAAGTCACTGCAGCGAGAAAAAAAATATATATGCCACTCCAGGTGATTCTGTAGGGGCAGAGCAGGTAACGGGCAGATCAGCCATGCCCCATGGCCAAAGAAGGGTACGATGTTCTGAACAACACAGGAAAGAGTGGGCCAAGACAACGTCCAATATATGCTCTCTAATTTCAGGAGCATTTTTCGAATAACAATCTACCCTAGGAAGTCAACCAAACGATTTGTTCCACTGCACTTGAATTTAACTACATGCACAGGCTTTTCAAATCTCTCAAGAGTGGGCTAAGCTCAGTTTGACCTATGTTTGGTTAAGTGAAGAGCATAACTTGTATGTCTTGAGTGTGAGGCAAGGATAATTATTTCTTACAGGCACCATTCCATCCAGATCCCCAAGTACCTATGCTTTTGTTAAGCATTGCTGATCCCTTCTCAACTTTTTACAGGAATAGTTTCAATTGTAAAGCAAGCGAACACCACAAATAAGCAGAACAAAGAATAAATCCGTCTCTAGCCAGCTTCACCAGTCATACTTCAAGCAAACAGCTACAGAGCAACTCAGCAAGAGTGCGTCTATCCGTGGGAGTCCACCACTCCTTCCATGCAGGTACAGTCTTCCTTCTGCCAAATTAAATTCTCGGGTAGTAACACTTCGGCTAAACTGCAAAAAGGAGGATATTCTGAATTATAAGAGATTTGCAGCAGTTTAACTACAGCAGTATGACTAAGACTGCTGGCACTTTCTTAAATTTGCTAGGCAGCTCCTGTTGTGTTAGCCGTGCTAGAGGAGTAACACATGCTCAAAGGATGATGACAGCAACCCGAAGACTAAGGTAGCAACTAGTTCCCAGGTTCCTCCAGCAAACCTGGAAGCATCAGAAGTTCTGTTTTCAAGGACTGTTTCAGCAGAAACGAGACAGAAACTTGAGTAAGGCACATATTCAGCTTGAGGATTTCTTAAGTTGAGTAAGTCTACCAGAAGCTATCATCCCTCCTCTCCCCGCGTCTGGCTACTGAACTGAGTATTTTTCCCTTGGAGGATCAAACATCAGTGACCTATTTCTGACTTAAGATATCAAAGATACTAGACACATTTCATCCACACTGTATTGCATAGAACATGGCCTGAAATGACAAGAGATTGGGAGAGGAAAAGTAACTTAGGTTTCTAATGCTGGAATCAGACGAATGAACTTACTCCAGATTTATAGCAGCATAACTACAAATGAAATTGGACCATTATCTCTGGTTTTATAGCCATTGGAGTGGCATAGCAGGTATTGGGCCAGCTGCCACAGACCGTATTTGTTAGGGAGGGCTTCTTTCCCTCATAAACCATATGAACCAATTTCACTAGTCAGAAAATAATTATATGGCTTTGCATACTTCAAAAGCCTGTGGAAAAATTATATGTTGGCTGTCAATTTAGAATTTGAGTCTATTGTTTTACTTTATTTTGCTCAGAGTATAAAGCCATTACATGACTAAAATTAAATAAAACTGTTTCCTTGAAAGCTGTTTAAAATATTCTAATGTATTTGTCTTAGAGCTTCATTAATCCATTTCTAATTCATTCTGCAGGTTTACTCAACAGCTGTGCCTGATGTAAACTACAAATCTGGATAAAATTAAAGCTGCTATACCACTAAATCACTTTATTTTCAAAGACTTAACAAAAATCTTCTGCTACTTTGGATCACAATGGCTTACAGGTTATTCTACCTATAGGCAAGAAAAACTATCTTTGCCGTAACATTAAGAACAAGCAAGCACAAATAGTAGAGTTTAAGAGTGAAATTAATTTAGATACCAAGCACAGAAAGTATTCTGTCCTACCATCTATGCCTTTTTTTTAGGTGGAGATCAGTTTTCATTTTTAAACTCTCATGAGCGGTATTGGAACAAAGCTGGAACTACCATTTTTATTGTTATTTATAGTGTTGTAGCAGTTATCACAACCTGCAGTTTTTCTTGAGAGAGTGGATTTCAAAGAACAGTGAAAAGCAGCTGTAACTAAGTATTGTTTATGTCAAAGATGATTTACTGTAACAAACACCCATTCCTCTCTCTAAGTAAAAATATAATTAAGGAGCCTGTAACATCCTCTAAATAACAGGAAATACTGCTTTTCAAGCTTTTTTGGCGATTCCCAGCACTGCAGTACCTACAACAGAAAATCACTCTGGGCTCCCCATTCAGTAGCATCTTGGGGTGCAAGCGTTCAAGGAATGAGTTAAGGTAGTTCATTATAAACTGTATCTCTGCACCCTTAAGGCTTTGCTATAGTATTACTGTATGGCAGAGCTCCTCTCCAATTTAGGAAATGTTACACTAATTGAGTATGCAGACACACGCTCTCCCCATCTCTGATTAATTAGCACCACTCTAGCTCTTCACATCAATCTTGTGAAAACCACTGTGACTGATCTTGTCTCACTTGGAGCTGAAAATTACTTTGCCAATAGCATAACATAATACATTGGTATAAACAACAACAAAGATGGGACACACTGGTGGCCCCATGATGGTTCCTTTTATGCTGCACTTCTCTCCAGTGCTTTTGAAGACAAAGGACAGGACTTCACTAACAGCAGACAAATGCAAGTCAGAAAAATTAAGATGGCATACTGGATGCCCTTTATTTTTACACTGGTGTCTCTGATCAACAGCGACGCATTTCTTGCAACCCCTGGTTTGACAAGATCACTTCAAAGGTCACTTTTGTCTCCCCACCCTTCCTTGTGACGAGGAAAAGGCCCGTTTAGGAAACCATTTAGGAGCTTCAGGCATTCCAGGGTAACTCCTGGAGGATTACTGCTAACTGCGCTCGACACAGCCAGACTACACAGCATGACCCAGGGCCACTCTGCTGCGTTTCCCTTTCTCAAGCTTTGGAAAAATCCTTTCTCTCCCTTGCCCAGCAGCCATTTTGAACGAACGCAAAGGAACAACATGAATTGCAAAATGTTTTTTCTCACATTGTCTTTTGCTACTGACAAGTCAAATCGTTGAGCCAAGAAATGTCAGCAATACAGAGATGAAGGCTGATGATTTCAGGGCAGAAGTGAAGTTTTCAGGCAGAATTTCCCTACCGGACCAGGCTGCTTTCATCACGTGTATCGCAACTCCCAGGCTAGCCTAAGGCTGCGCAGCCCGGCTCCCGCGTCCCCAGCCTGCTTCCAGTCCCATGGTTTTACACATTCTGCTCTCTCACAGTCATCAGCCCAGATTTCACGGGCCATATTGTCTGCCTCTGAATTCACTTACTACTTTTAACCCAGAATTTACTAAGCTCCTCAAGCTGTATGTTTCCGAACAAAACCACAAGAAAGGTTTTGCAGCTAATACCAGCCTTTCTCTAATCTCTTCAGAGCTGCAGCCTTCCAGCTGAGTGTCCTTCTATTATAGGCTTGTGCTCAGAGATATGAAATATAACAAGTTAAAGGAGATGAGATCTACCCCAGTTCTTAAACCACTGTATTTTAGCAACGCTACCAAGAATTTCTGCGTGGCTCCCTGCATGGGGAGACGTGAAGGTGCAGCACGCCAGTGGGAGCCACAGCAGTCCCCACTGGGTCGTGAGCACCGGGTTACTTTTGTGTCTGCAAGCCCTGTCCCTGCCCTTGGTCCCGGTGGGCAGGAGCCCATTCCAGGGAGAGGACGTTTGCGCTCTGCCCGCAGCACTGCAAAAGCAAACAGAGCTCCCTCCCAAAGAGGCGCCAGGATCTCAGCGAGGTTGTCGCTGTGATTCTATTCATGCTTGGTTTGGCTGCCTCCCTTGCCCAGTACTCCAAGGAAAATCCTATGTTCCTTTTATAGTTGCAGAAACTGGGTGAGAAACAGATTTGCCATTAAGTTGAAACTGAAAAGATTTTAAAACCAGCCATTACTAGAAGGTTTACAAAGGCTGAGATTTTGAAAGTGTCCTGGGGGAAGCAAAGAACCTCTCAGAAATTAATGGGAATTAAACGTCCAAAACCCATGGGCGATTCTGAAAATCCTATCAAAGTATGTAATACTTCTATCTGCCAAAGTCACTAACGTTTAAAACAAAAGTGATTTTATCACTGGCTAAGAATCAGTTTTCAAGTGAAAGAACTGCAAAACGTTAAACCAACTAGTCTGTATGACAACTTGACATGATTCTTCCCGGATGATGAGAAGGCTGCAGCATGGCAAGAAATAGTAAGAAGATATAAAATGAGAAGTAACGTCTAAGAAGTCTCAGAAATCTATAGGTCAGAGCTCAGACCTACATGTAAAGAATTAAGCACTTCTTTGTATTTGGCAAGTATAATGTGGGTATTTACTACCTAGGCGTAAGATTTATCATCACCTTAACTACTGATTAACTTGCTTTGAAGTGCTTCAGTTTTATAAATTACACGATAGCTAATCACTTTTTTTTGTGCTTCTACATTCTTTTTTTCACACCTAAACCAAAGGTCTCATATATGCAAGATGGGTATTTTTAAGTAGCATACACTAACCTTCCTTAGAGGCTTTTCTCACATAACTAGCTCCAGCAGATTACTCACTCGAGGCAGGGACACTTGTTCACCTTGTGTAAGATCAAGCCATACCAATGTGAGTGGTACAGGAAATTTAAATTTAAGCTTCATTTTATACGGGGGAAAAAAAAACCCACCACATTTGAGAGCTATATAAAAGGTCATGTCAGTAAACAACAGGGACTCGGAGACACAACTGTTAAGTGTTCCCTATGCAATATAACTCCGAGTTTCTAAAAGAAATGGAAAAATGGTGATATTAAGAAACACATTTCCTACTACTTCGAACGCTACGGTTAAACTCAACCTCGCTTCCTTATTTGACCTACGAAATTAAGCTACGTGCCTCCCAACCCACACACGCACATTTTCATACAGTTGAGGTTTATATGAAAATGCCTCGTCTGCTGTAAAGCGACTTGCCTGCAATTGGTTTCCTGGGGACCCAAAGCAGGCTCATCACCAGCCCTGCCCACCAATGAGAAAATGCCAAAGCAGCATTTTACCATAATTCCCCAGACCTCTATTTTCGACTGCTCTGACGCCGTAAGAAAGAAGATTCAATTAAACAGATTCTTTAGGCTTACTCATCCAGCTTTTTATGAACCATCTCACCTCTTATCAGGCTAAACCAGATATTTATTATAACAATAAGGAGATTTCATACTAATGTTTCACATTCACTGAAGCCCAGAGATATTAAACAAGATCATTTACCGCTGTCTGCTGCCATTTAAAAAACTGCATTCAGAAAACGTGAGGTGTTCAAAGGTTAATTTGGATTAACGTCAATGGATTTTGTTAACTTCTCTCAGTCCTTGACTCCTGTTCTGCCTCGAGGCCATGGAGGCCTTTCCAGTTCACATGGAACAGAGCCTGGATACGCGGAGAAAGAAATGCCTCTGCCCCTACTATATGCTGTAACACACTCGTCCCACCCAACCACTCAGTCCTTCCAAGCAGCCTCAAAAGAGTACGTGAATTTTCAAGACATTCAGGTGGAATAAAGCAGAGGAGGCTTGTACCACAGCCATCGCTCTCCCCTTCCCTGCCCTCCAGGGGACTGAAGGAGGTCAACGCAGCCTTCAGCAAAGGCAATTGCTGTCACTGCCTTGTCCCTGCAGAGGGGAGACACAAGGAGACCTCTCAGGCAGGAGAGTTTCTGGGACCACAGCTCCTGAAACCAAGCAGGTGGCTCCACACAAAGACCCACCCCAAGGCTGGCCAGCCTACGGGCTGCAGATGGTGAACTTGTGCTCAAGGCACAGCTAAAACTTGTGTCTCCCTGCTGCACAAAGGGTTAAAAAACCCCTGCAGTTGAGCCAGCAAGCAAAAAATGACACCCATACAGTGCATGTGTTTCCTCCACACTGAGCTAGCAACCATCAGCAGGCACTAACACAGAGTATGACCAGGCAGGAGCAAGAAACACGTACAGAAATACAAATTAAACTAAAATCTGACTCCAAATAGGGAATGAGTAACTACGCAAAAATAAATATGGAATTTTTTTGTCTCCCCTTCTTTAGAGAAAGGTAGACCGACACTACACAACGGGCCAGATAATGAGAAAGCCAGATGGCTGAATCTTGTGGAATTTGGGGAACAGGAAATGGGAGAAGCATACAGAGAGGGAAAGGCAACAATATTTAAAAACCATTCTGCTGTTGAAGACAAATTTTAACATATTAAAACCACATGCCTTTTCTTCCTAAACCTAGTCACTAGGCCCCTGAATATAGTTCATGCTATACACGCTTTAAGTACTAGCGTGGCATCTATTGTTATAAAATATCAAGTGTCCATGCGATAAGATGACACTATTTCCATGTAAACCAACTGCTCCCTTTATATTTATTTTCCTTTTGCTAAATCTTCTAATGTCATCATTACTTTCCCCCTATCAAACAAAAAAAATCAATGTATAAGCATCCATAGTACCATTTGCCCGGCTGTATCTTGGTTCTTAGCAGTGCTCCTGTTGGCACAGCAGTTATTTATGGGAAATAGCACATTCTTTTTTCCTCCAGCTGCTCAGCCACAGCACTGCGAACAGGCTGTAGAAAGGATATTATTCACGAAAGTTGGTTTCAGTTTAAAAATAAGCTGCACTTTACTACCAGAACACATAGCCAGTTTACAATGGCAATTAAACGATGTATTTAGTAACAAATAAACAGAAGTGTTTTCCTAAGTTGACACCTGTAATTAAGTACGAGTTTCTTCAATGGGACATCCTCTGGGTCAGGCTGCCTGCACGGGAGTGCAAGATCATCGCCATCACCATGTTATAGCCCGCAACACACACTAAATCCATCACATGGAGAGGGAGCCCAACGGCGCTCTCCCTGCTCGCTCTGCACCCCACGGCACCGAGCTACCCGGCTGCCGCGGGCGCAGCGCGCTGCTAACCTCGACCGAGAGGAGCAGCAGGGGAGCGAGATTCCCCCAGGAACAAAGGTTGCTTTTGCAGACATCTCTGGCTTGAGAGCCGATTTCATAAACAGCAAGTGTAGCTGGGGAGGGGATTGTGGGAGGAAGGTAGGGCAATACACAGGATTTCTGCTTTGCGGGGGGATCTGCTACACAGCAGGGTGCAGGAAAGAATGTGTTTGGCTGCCCAGTGCATAAATTGCTTTGGTGGCTCCTGAAGTGCTTAAACCACGGAATTGTCCTCAGACAGCAATGCAAATTACGCTAGTATGTGAGCACTGTCCCACTGTGGCAATTGCAAAAGAAATTCATGTTCAAAGCCCTCTTCCTGAGCTAGTGAGCAGTGAAACGAGTCTCACTTTTGCAGGGAAGGGAAAGAGGAAAGCAGGCACTTAAGTCACTTATCTGGCTAAGAGGGTAATTCCATAGTACAGAAAATATAACACAGGTGTGGTAGCATGACATTAATATTACTAATATACTGTGGCCTATATACCTCCATTAGCATTGGGTTTCCACGGGCTAGATGATCTACAAACACGCAAAAGAAGAATTCTGGTACAGCAACGAACTCTGCAGAATGAAGTGCAACTGTGAGGTACTCTGCAAGGTGCTACTCCTTTACTCAGTGATGTTGTCTTTTAGAAGGCAAGAAATGAATGATGACTTCAGAAAGCATCTAAAAAACAAAAACAGCTTCTCTGTCTCAAAGCCTTTCCCTTCCCCATTTAGAAATAGTCTTTTCTTCCCCCTTCTGCAGAAATGCCACAGTATAAATCTATGGCAGCAAGACACATGTCTGGCCATTCGGGAAGGAGCTCAGCCAGCACAGCAGCTCAACCACCACATACTCCAGCCCCATATTTTTCATTCTTAACTTAACCATCAAATACTTTCCAATGCCAGAGAGCATTTACTGCCAGAAAGCTATTTTCTGCTTTGTACTCATCGTTCAAATAAACAAGAGAAGAAGAAAAGAAAAGGAAAAAGAGGTTAGCATAAGGTTCTGGAACTCCAGAAACCAGCAAAAAAAATGATACTTTTTTTTAAAACATGCTTATCTAAACATCATATAACACATTTTAGTGGTTTGGAGGGGTTGTTTTCTTTTATTTTTTAAACTAACAAAGCAGGGACTCTCCTTTATGAGTCTTCCATGGAATACGGTGAACCAAGAATATGCTGCAGGCAAAGTTCAAAAGATTACATTCCACTTCCCCAGAACTGGTTCTTAGTAAGAAGTTTCTGGCTGTCTTGGGCCCATCTGATATAGCCAACGGTCTCTTTTTAATAAAACAGTACAATTTCTCCTAACTCCACAATCCTGAAATTTTCAGTAATAGCACTTTTATCTTCAAATCATTCACTGCATGTCCTGCAATCTTGACCTCACACTTCATCATCAAGGACATCCACTTTGACTAAAATTGCTAGTCCAAACTTGGCAGATACTAGGAATTTGGCTCAAGCACTGATTCATGTTATTCTACTGTATGAGCTAAGAAAAAAGGCGTCACAAAATTATTTGTCATCCTATTGAGCGAAGACAGAAGTGTCAGTCTTGGTTCCTGTGTAGCCACCCACAGTCCTCAACACCCAGAACAGCAAGAAGGAATACGAGGTCCTCTGCCCATGCAATACCACTTGGATGTCCGGGTGTATCAGTGTGCATTACGTGTACTTAGTAGTTATTACTCCTCAGACACAAACTGAAATTTTTAGAAATTAGACAGGCATTTATATCCCTTCTCAGACCACAATGCATGATCCCACGTGCAAAAATGCTTTGATGTTTTGTAAAGCTGTGGTTATATTTAGTTTGTTAAGTTGTGGTTATGTTTAGTTTGCATTCCTGAAATATTTTTATGACCTACACTCATCAGCAGATAGAAAATGAAAAGATTCAGAAGAAAGTTCAAAATGTCTTTGTGCAACACAGCTGTGAATATTTGTTCCTTTAATTCCATCCCTTCTTTCCTTAAGGGCCCATACTATCCTCTCTAACTGAAGATATTACCTTCTTTCTAATCTATGCTTAAACCCATTATTCTCAACTGGGTCTACTCCCAGACCCATTTCTCAGGAATGTTGTTTTTACAGAAGGAGTTGGTTGCCTTTGCCATTCTTTGTAACAAAAAAAACTCGCAAGTTCCAATACCGTATGTTCAATAACAAACTTCAAGTTGGACAATGGACTCATTCATATAAAAAGGGTAAAATAATTTATAAATTACCATCATAATCTCAAATCATTAATCGTGGGTAGTAATTTAAAACAGGAATGTTATCTATTTTCATCCTTAAGAAATTTAGAAGCCATGGTTTCCCGTTACAAGGTGTTGTCCAAAACTGCTCAACAGAAGTCTGCAAAAATAATCTTTCTAGTTCTGTTTGAAAAGAAATGCTTGGAGCTTTTCCCATTAAAAAAGGAAATGGGCTTGTCTGCAGTGCAAACCCTTCATATTCTTCAAAGAATACAAACAACCAAACAACTTAAATGTTTTTTGGGGGAGTTGAGGAAAGAGAAGGGAAGTGCTTATAACATGGGATGACTGGATCTTTATCTTGATGCCGTAAGTAGACTTAAGATATGCAGTCTGACTAATATTTGTTTAACTCTGCTTCACTGAAGTAATTAGTTTAATATATAGCACAGTTAGATGACAAAGCAGCAGGAATGTTCCATTTTAAATGCGACAATGAAATGAAACTTTCCCATATAACTCCTAATCTTTAAAGATAAAACTGCTATCTAGGTTTACACTAGCAGAATACAAAATGGTTTCCTGAGATATTCTGGACAGTAACTATGTGTTATAAAGGAGCTGCTAGACAAGAGCCATTTTTTATTTTAAATTACCCCAGCCAGTCACCTCTCTGCATTCTGAGGTCTCTCTTGTTGCTATTCATTCTCTTGTTTTAAATGCTGCAGGTGGTTTTCATCATTCTGATGCTGCAGCCAGAAACGGAAGATGACCCCAAGTCTGAAAAGTGGCCACCACCCATATGGTCCTTGAGAAATCTGCTGCTCAAGCACAAAAGAGTTTGTCCATGCACGTAGGTGTCTGAGACAGAGGGGATGAAACTGTTCTGCCTTTCACAGAAGCACGCATACGTGAGGGCTACATGGCGCAAGGTAAGGCTCATGACGCGCTTCAGATTTCGCATGAACTGTTCTTCCCAGTTCACACTTCCTTCTTCATTAAGAAAAAATGTACACATTTTCTGCCAGCCACTCTTTCACCCAAAAGGAAACCCCAACACATTCATACTGCTACATAGGAGAGAGCAGGTCTTCTGCAATAAAAAAAAAAAATAACAGGAAAATCTCAGCAGAAGGAGGCTACCTCTGTAGGGTGTAAAATGACTAAAAGAAAAGCTAATGTGTGCCCAGGACGAGGGCCAGCCATAGCTGAGAAGTATAATCTGGAACTTGGAATCAGGGGTACTTTTGCTGCCAAACATATGTCATGAGCTGTTCCAATGACTGTCTGCCTGCTCTTCTATAGGAGCCAGCTAAAAAAGGCAGTCAGGTCCCTGCAAACATTCCTCCAGTTTTGACCTAGAGACTGCAAAGCAAAGGGATTACTCCATTTGCATGAAGATTGTGCTTGAAGCAGTTATGAAAAACTGCAGCAATGAAATTCTAATCTGCTGATGTATTTATAGCTTGCAAATAAGAATTCCAAAACATTTTAAGAGTCTTGCAAACAAGGACAATTTCATACATTTCATATGATTTCATAAAGACACAGCACCATAAAAATGAATCGTAAAACCAGCGACAAAGACAACTAATTAGTTCATCTTCTTCATTTCCTGCTTTCGCAAAATTTTTCTCCAGAGTGTATTTAAAAAAACCACATTTTTGATTGTAACAAAATTAGTTAACCCTACAACTATGAGCAACACAGCAAGAATAAATTGTTTTCTTGCACAAAAATGGTCTAAACATTAAGGGGAAAGGGGGGTAAAGATCTTTTTTGACATGGATCTCTTTTTGCTATGAAATCCCAAAATGCACAATTCTGGGATACTGCAGCTGCCAGAAAGTCTGTTCAGGTTGCAGAGCCAGACCATTTCACAAGGTTATGAGAAGCATGACAGAGGACACTGAAACAGCAAAATACTTTAAAGGACTCCAGTCTAAAATTTTCGGAGAGCAATATATAGAAACTTATTTGTTTTAATCAACTGGCCAGACTTTTGCACCCAACTTCAACCCAGTACTCCTTGTATGTATTCTACTCGCTAAACAACCCTTTAAACCTATAAAAATCCCAGCCTGGTGTAGTGGCCCTTCCTGACCTCCTGGTCCACGGAAGTCACAAGTCCACCTCTTCCACCCTTTATATGTCACTGTCTTCTTTCTGGGAATGAGACAAGGATCTAACACGATGTGTATTTAAGCACTTCACCTGTAAGCATCTTACTCATCTTTGTGTCGTTTCAATCTCCCCTGCACTGCTATGCAAGAAAACTTTATCTAACAAATGGATCGGGCAAGGTCTCTGTTCACTAGGGCAATGCACAGCAGATGTCCCCATCTTGCTCTCCAAATACTTCTCCGGGGTGCCCCTGCCCTTTCAGCAGAGCCCATGAGATTAAGGAAGCATGGTTTGTGCTCCACAGCTCCTTCCTTAAGCAAAAGCTGTAAAGGAAAGGGCCCGGTCTTGCCTGAATTTGAGTCAATAGGAATGCAACTGCTTCACCGAAGGGGAAAAAACACAATGCCAGATATCTTCTCCTCAGTGCATTTTTGACAGTGCTCTCATACATCTTTACTGGGTTTTCACCATGCACAGAAATGATTTGGAGTATTCTGGAAATCCTGTAAACAAAGTAGTTCTAACATTTTGGCTTTTATTGTGACAAAGCAAAGCCAGAAGACAGGCAGCTAAAAGAAGTTAAAGGTATTTACAAAAGAGCTATGTCTGGGATATTTCTGTTGTCAACTTCATTTAAATCCCTAGACAGTGTTAAATAGCAGGCATTCCAGTACGTGAAAAATACATACAGGATATGAATGTTTTTCCTAAGCGTGTAAAGGGTTCACACACTCTTTCTTAAAAAGAACATTCTTGCTGTCTTTGATGTTGTAAATCTTATTATGTAAAACAGACTGTTGTGTAAAATAAATGATGGTGCATGATCCTGCGGGAAGCTTAGTACCCATAAGTTGTTTTAAAGCCAACAGGAGTAAAGGGCACTCAACATCAAGGAAATTTCTACTATGAACTCGTGCTAGCCAGTTACTGAATGAAAAAACCTTCTGAGAGAATAAAAATTAATGTAAACACAACATGCCCAAAACACAAGCTGGCATGCTTGAAAAGAAAAACTTGCGTTCAGAAAAAATTGCACAGATCTTTCCATTGCTCAGGAAATGTCAGAGCTACCAAAAAGGACTGCTCCTCTTCAAAACCGCTGCAGTAAGAAACTAGCACACCATTAGCTTTACACTGTAATCGTTAGAGACCCAATAAGAAGACATGGGTCTCACAAAGATGTGCGGTATATTAAGTCACTGCCAAAAGGAGCTCACAAGGTGAGCATCATTCAGCTCCATCAACAGCTGTTGGGTGACTAAAATCAAAGATCTTGAATTCCAGATCCATGGATGTCAGTGGCAAAACTTCCACTGGTGTACGGAGGACCAGGGGCCATGAGAAAAGCCTTTAATAAAAGTGCTATATTGCCTGTGAACAGTGAGGGATTGATTTCACTCTCAACGAATGCTGTGCTTGGAATACAAGCTGTTGCGTGGCAGTCTTGCCTCCAACACACTCGTGCTCTCCTCAGTGTCAGTCACTTCCAGAGGCAGAAGACTAGTTAATCCTCTATGTTCCGCCAAACATTTCTTCTCTATAAAGTCTACAAAAAAGACACAATTAGAGCAAGTCGCTCTTATTAGGAGCTGGAATAGACCTGTCAATTCATTTTTACGGCC
Organism: Gorsachius magnificus; assembly: GCA_034008185.1. Taxonomy (NCBI): domain Eukaryota; kingdom Metazoa; phylum Chordata; class Aves; order Pelecaniformes; family Ardeidae; genus Gorsachius; species Gorsachius magnificus. Next base: position 9,299,801 of record CM067090.1, read on the forward strand.
CCCTCAGAGCCAGCACTGGTAACAGCTGTCCCCCCGCTGCTGCAGGTAAGCTAGTGGCCCAACATGGGAAGACTACTTGAGCAACTTACCACATTACCATCTTTTCCTCTTTCCTGTAGCAGGACCCCAGACACTTGCTGAAAGGATAAATATTGTGAATCTTCACCCTTCAATCTGGGCCACAGCAGGAGACCATGACACTACCACCAGCAGCAAGCTTGTACTTACCCCGCTCCATGGAAACGACGTATGCCAAGAAAATACTTATTTTTAGCTGGTCACTTGGCATAAAAATGATCACATCATGTTTATTTGCATTTTTAGCTTAATTACCTCTAGCCTCCTGTTATACTTGAGAGAGTTCTAATAAGATGTTAAGAGAGAAGCAGTTCCCTACATACATTGCCTCAGGTTAGTTCAATGCCCCATTAGCCCACCTAATGGCTTCTCATCTGCAAGCTTGTGTGTGGGTGCCCTGAAGTCAATGTAAAGAAAAGCACGGAGGCCGAGGGGATATAACTCGTCTTCCTGGACCTTACCTATTCAGTCATGCATGTTTTAGCTATCAACAACATTGTTGATCAGAGTTAAAAACTTACCCCAATTAAGATATTAATAGAAGCCACCTACATAGAAGGATAAAGAGTTTCAAAAAATTGTAATTGCTTTTGGGGAAAAAACAGAAAACCAAAATATAATACAACACTTATCTTAGGAGAGTACCTTTTTCCGTGGTGTTTTTACTCAGTGGTAGAAACTATCATATTTTGCTATTTGAATTCTTACACAGCAGCTTCATCGCATTGCTCTCAGATACAAGAAAAGTAGTGGTTTTTTCATTGCTTTTGGTAAGGGAATCCTTTCTGGTTCTATCATGGCAACAGATCCCATTCTATGGTGCTGATGACCAAGACTAGGCTGCTTATAACTGGTATTTCACACAGAGAACCACAGCAGGGATTCATTTTGTTCCTCATCTATTCTGATAGCTCTGTGAAATAACTTCCAATCCCTGCCACCTTCTCAGCCCTCACTGTACAGACCAAGTGGGAGTTGCAGAAGACATGACGTGTTTAATGGCCACTGTCCTACTGTTCAGCAGTGAATAACTGAACTTGTGAGCTCAGCGCTGGAATGAGCAAGGAGAAGGTTCTTTGCTCTGCAGCAGGCAGGGGACTAGAACACCCTTGCTATCAATCACTGCAATGCAAAAACCCAGAGCTGTGCTCAGACTGTTGTCCTTCTGCAAGGTTTAAGATGTTATTGCACTGTTCCTCAGCTGGATGTAGGAAGAAATGGCAAGATGGGCCAGGAGCCCAGGCCTCTGTACTCTGGTTCGTGACTTGGCTTGACACAAATATGCACTGTTGCTGCCAGTGAAAGCCCATCTGCCACAGAGCAGCCAAGGACCAGTTCTGCTGCCTTCTACCAGCTCTGGGACAGCACTGATGGTAACCAAGAGAGGATAAGGGACAACCATGACTTCAGCTCCCACCTCCACATTTAGGGAGGCTGTCTGTGCAACAGCCCACAAGTCAGAATAGGGAGAGCTGTGGATTCTACCCTCTGCAAACCTGACTGTGAGAAAGGAGACAGAGGTGTGCGGCAGTGAGCAGCACACTGGCAGGGAACAATGTTCTGGAGACGAGATCCAGTGGTACATATATTGTCCGTATGCTGACAAGGATGGTAACACCACCCCATTTCTCATATTACAATATAAGTATCTGTACATTCCCTTAGGTACAAGCTCCCTTGATTTCAAACAATTTTAAAAATAACTACGATCAAGAATGTGAAAGTGCATTTCTGAACCTAATTAGATGCTTGCCCCTCTTCAAGGCGTATGTCTTTCTAGAGAATTCAGCTTTTACTGAGCCATTACAAAGAATCAAAACAAGCAGTGACATGGCACCCCGCTTTCCTTCATTCATTTGAAACAAAACCACTTCCAGAGATACATATTTAAGCATCACTTGTAGGACAACCCAGTTCATCCACATAAAACACTTACTAACTGCTGTTAAATCAACAGATTTATAGATTACCAGTTCATTATTTATTCCAGGAGGAGAAAAATAACAATCAAGATGCATTTAACAATCAAGATACATTTATTCAAAGCATAATTGCACACATAGGGTGTGACCTTCACAATAAGAGGCACCTCTAACTCCAAGTGGTTTGGGTGTAAGCAGGGAACAGAATAAATAAAACCAAAACATCCCAATAAGCCAAGCCACCAGCAGGATGACTCCCCCCTAGCAAATAAGTATTTTTCCTGTTACAGTCACTTATGAGGAAAGAAATAAAGCATTCACTCAAGTCATAGAGAGGGTTGAAAATACACATTTAATCTATATCACTCCCCCTCGCAACCCCAGATATATCAATATAATGCTTCATGTTCTCCCACAAATCTTGCACATTACTTTCTCTTGAGTAATTTATGATGAAACCTAAAAAACCATACAGAGTATTTTGCCTAATGCAAACTACCTCACATACCCTGAGTAATGTTTCAGTAAACTGTAACATGCACAACCCTCCTGAGACAAAACCTAGTAATAAAAAAATAACCCTGTTCCCTCTTAATTGCCCATTTCTTCTGACTCAGAAGCAGAGGGAAAGGTGTAGTAAGAGAAAGACTTCCTAGACATCAATTCATAATGTCATTTAACTTTTTCTACAGTGCTTTTGAATACACAAACATATAAAATGTTGAAAATAGAGATTAGTCACATTATCCAGAGCATTTATTGAAAAACAAGGAAAAAACTAATTCCAAATAACAGTTATTCAAAGAAAAAGTAAGCGAAATGTTAAAAGATACACTTGGAATACCAAATACTGTTAATTTTCTCTTTCTTGAACCAGCTCTGCTGGATATTTTTGCAGTAGTAGCAGCAATATGATTTAACTTTAAATGTGGCCAAAGAAAAATACTGGGGTTTTTCTGACAAATAAAGGGAAAAGGGCTCTGTAGTAGATGTGACACAAATTGAGATGAAGACAGTATAATACTATGGTTTTCTGCAATATGTAGCACAGAGAGGCTTTAAGTATAATACAAAAATCACCAGTTTAAACTGATGAATATAAAGCAGCAGACTTGTTGAGGTTGGCAGAAATACGCATAGAGGAAGTAAGAGCCAAAATCTGTCTGTTTAGTTCCTGGGAGCTGGTCAGATATTTATGCTAATATAAAACAACCTTGGGTATCTGAATGTCACAGTGACACAGGATATGTGCAGAGAGTTGAGGTTTTGGATAACCGAGGTAATTTTCAGAGTAATTAACTAATGTCAGGGGACATGACCGTGTTCCAAATAACAGGGAAGGTTAGATAATCGAATGCTGCCGTCTTACCACTTATCTTACTGAATACTGTACAGGTTTTTATTGAAAAGCTTTTACTGAAAAGGAGTTCAAGATCAAATGAGCACAGAGACCGTTAATTTCACATGCGAAAAGCACTGCTACAAGGTATTTTGTGCCAAACCACATACTGCTCATCTGCCAGACAACAGAGAAGTGGTTTGTACCTTGAAAAGTGAATTCCCCTCCCTCTGAAGAATTAACCACGCACCTCACCCTTTCAGCAGCAGGAGCCACAGCAGCACCCACCCAGCTCCCCAAGTCCCCGAGCAAGGTCTGAGGATAAGAGCCTACCAGCTCACCTTTTGATCTCGAAAACCAAGCCTCCCTGCAAGTGCTGAATTTGCTGATCTCAGCCTCACAGTGTCCTTCAGAAACACCCTGCAGAATTTGGAATTTGCTGGTCCAAGGCTGTAAATGTTATTTAGAATAAAAAAAGCTTTCCAGGAACAAGCTGGGTGATACACCCTTGCCAACAGGCAGGTAGTAAAAACTTCCTTTAGTATCTGCTCTAACCCTGCACAAATTCAGCCTGGACCACGTGTGCTGCTGCAACTACAAGCATGGCCTCAAGACCGAAATTCTCTCGGTAATCTTTCCAATCCAATGGTCTGTGTTGAAAGAAGCACGAGTGCCTCCTGGGTCATGTTCTTGCAGTAGCAAAGCCATTCCCATCCATGTCTTTACACACGTGAAATGCTTTCTGTAGTTTTCAGTTCACTTCCACAACACAGGGTGAATGCTGCTCTGTTGCAGTCTTCCCTCTTTCTCTACTTTTGTTCAGCTACCTCTCGTTTAGTATTTCTGAAACATTTGTAATAATAGCAGCATAATGGCACCAACACCATTGTGCCCATTTTATAAGGCAATAACCCACTTCCTTCCTTGAGATAAACTACTAGGGGGAACAAGAGCTGGGTTATTGGCTTGTAAAACAGTGTGATGATAGTATTATTGTCTAAATTAATGTCATTTAACGCTTTATACCACAATTCCAGAGGTCCCACCTCAAGCATTAATAATGCATTTTGCTTTTTAACATGCCATATGGGAAAAGACTGACTTCTGACATCCAGGGATTGCATCAGTAAAACATAACTAATTGGTGCAATCTGCAAGAACAAAATACCAGACCTTGGTTGTTGCTAAGAACAGTTCAGTTATTTCACTCTCCCACCCCATCCTAACCTCTCCACTGCACTCCCAAATACAATCTTTCTTTTTCTTTACATTATTCATTTCTGAACAGTGTGAGGAGCTAAAAACATAACTTCTTCATATACCTTTTCTGTGCTAAAAAGTATACGCATTACCTCTTCTGAGCTACCTTGTTCTCATTCATATATTCTATCCCATTTATCAATGTAAGAAATTGAAGCTTTACAAAGGAATTGCAAAAAAAAAAAAAAAAACACAAAAAAAAGACAATAAAACAGGCCCTGCATTGCTAAGACACAGTAAACAAGCCCTTGGCTGATAAATTTGCTTATGACAATATTGGCAGTAATTTGATTCAAATTCCAGCAAAGTCAATTTTGAATTATAGCAGCCAGGGATAGAAAATAGCTGCTTTTCTTAGCTGTTAACCCCATAAAAGCTCCTTTTTTGAACCATAACGTAAGTCCAAGATATTTCCCTGGTGGTGCAGCTTAAACTAGTGATCAGTATAAGTGAAGCATGATAAATAGCTACTGCACTACACCCCCATCAGCTGAAGTCTGCACAGGTCTAGCTGTGGAAACAGAAAGGTCATTCATTACTCAGTGTGAACAAACAGACGGCACATTTGTGATAAATAATAGCTATTACAGAGCTACAAAACACACTGAGGCTTTCTGCTCCGTAGCTGTGCATGACTTCCCCTGTATTACTCTTTAAATATAATTATTTAAAAATCAGCTTCCTTGATAAAGACCCCCATACCTCCATGGATTAAACTCATAAACCTAAGTATGAATATACATATATATGTGCGCGTGTATATATATGTATCTACACACACATATTTTTAAAACTATTTGTTTGGTTATGGTAAGCAGGGCACAAAGTTGTTCATCTCATCTACTACAAAATAAACAGGATACAAGTGGCATATTTGCATTTATTTTCACTTGCCTCATCAGTCACAATGTGGATCGTAGGATCATAATAGAACCAGTAACCAGTAAGCCAACCTCTGGTCAGGAAAATCCTAAGGTGCCAGTTCTCTCTGGTTGCTTTAAAAACCGTACCAAGCAAGCAAACAACCTCCACAAGGTTTTCTTTCCCTGCCACCATGACCAGAAGGGCAGGTCATGCCTGTACAGTTTTCACTTGCTGGTAAATCTTCCTAGATAAAACATAATTTCTTAAGAGTATGTAAGCCTTTAATATTAGGTCAAACCTGGTAAGCATGGCAGGCGCAGAGTCGTTCTGACATGGGGGACGGATGGTTTGTCCTGACTCTCACAATATGGGTAACTGCTAAAGCCATAGTCAAAGATGTCTCATCACGCTGAGAAGCACTGTACTTCCCAAGTGCTTCTAGCAAAATAAAGGGATTATTTGAGAAGTAAATTAAGAAGTAAATTTGAGAATGAGAAGATTATTTGTCAAGTAAATCACTGCCACAGGAAGTTAATGTACTGAAATACATTTTCTACTTATCGACTGTTGTCCAGTATGAAGCAAGCAGAAGCGTCTGCAGCACCTGCTGCCTTGTTCTCCCTTGCTGGGGAACAAAGAGGGAAACTCCCCAGAAATTATATCAATAACATTTACAATTCTGCTAGCTGTACCAGCGCCCTGAACACCCCGCCTTGCTGGGATTCTGCTACCTGTGCCACAACTGGAGCTTTTCGTGGCAAAACAGGATTATAGGGTAGATGGACAACTAACTTCTTTCAAACCATATTAAAAATTTGGAAGGATTTTTAGAAGTGTTTAGAATCAAATTTTTTTTTCTCACCAACATACCTAGTTGCATCTGTTCAATCTCACAATATCATTTGTATTTAAAATAGCATTAAGTATAGTCTTGCAATCTCTGCTGGCTTTCAGCCCTGCACTTGTGTTTGGTTTTGGTCGAGGATGATTTGCACTGCTCATGAGGAGCACCTCCAGCCGCACACAGGCAAGGAAATTAACTGGTCACCGCGTGAATGCAAGGACATGAACGCTTGAGTGGATGAATCTGATCAGAGGAAGCGAGTCCAAGCAGCTATGAGCTCCAATATTCAGCAGGAAATTAACTCTCCTGCATTTCCATCCCAGGTCTCTGCTGAATATACAGCAGCAGCAATTAACTTTTACAGAGGTGGGGAGGGAGGAGAAAAGGGTGAAAGTTTTGAACTTTCACCAAACTTGTACCATTCATCACAATCTGAAAATTCAGATTAAGAAACCAGAGAGGCAAATGCTTCCCTCTAAGTTTCAATTGTTCATTTACATGGCAAACAGAAAACACAGGTCATAACTCAGAGCAACTGGAGTGCAAACTATCAAATTAGCCCAATAGGGTATGTCATCGTGCAGCTTCAGAAACAAACAACAGCCAGCAACGAAGCCTCCTGAAAGTCAGAGATATTCAACTGAGCATACTACACAGTGTGCTAGGATGAGTGTGGTGATTACTGGGAGTAATGACATGAATAGCAAAATGATACAGAGCATTTATTTCAGCCATGGAAATCAAGGAAGCCTGCAGCAATTTAAATTTTCGGCTTTACAGCTAAAGGCAAAGCAAGCTCTTTAAAAATATTCCTAACACAAAAAAAACTAGAGCTGCTTACTTTCTTTCTGCTAGATATATATTTCTTTAGTTGTCTGTGGAAATGGTACCAAAATTTGAGTAACAATGTCCAAATACAAAGCTTTTTCGACAGCTACGTAACATTTTCTATCTATACACGGCATATACGTTAGATATACTATATATATATAGCATCTCTGCATGTGTATGTGTGTGCACACAAGTGTACACAACTGGCTTATTCTCATCTTTTTTTTTTTTAAGCAAAGCACATATTTTTGACATGTAACTAATGGAAAGGCTTTCAAATTTTTTTTCTCCTGGGTTCCCTTCTGCACCTCTCTCCAAATGGTGCTGTAACAGGAGGTTCAAAGGAACAGGAACCTTTGCCCAAAGTGTGGACGCTTCCAGCTCCATATTCAGCCCCTAACGCCTGGCCTTCCTCGCCAAGAAAGAAGCGATCGCAACACCCAACTTTAAAGCACCAGAACTTCAGGAGTCTGAGTGTCCCTTTCCAGCATTATCCGCCCTGCAGAGGGATGGCTGCGTCGGCAACAGCTGCTCTTGTAGCCGCCCAGGCCAGGCAACAGCTCAGATGCTCTCGGCACTTCCACAGCTCACCACCTACAATGCCTACAGCCGAGTCAAAAGGCAAAAACCACCGAGTGAGGGCAGCAGGTTGGTACCTCTTACCTGACACCTTAGCTCCAATACAGTTATTTGCTTGCCAGTAAGAAGCATGTGTCGCTTACTCTAGAGCATCCCGCCAGATAAACTGAAAGTCAGAAGAAAAAGGCTGGATCCAGCTACAACAGAAACTGTCGCCAGTGCAGCCATCCCTTTTCGAGGGTCAATTCATACTGGCAAAAGAGTAGAAGCCAAGAGCGGCCCCACTGATTTGACATTCACTGGGAGGGGTGACCATGACAATCTCATTAGTTTCTACACAAAAACAACCCCTCATCCTGTAGGCATTGAAAAAAAAAAAAAAAAATTGGTACATTGAAAATTCTCCCATTGAAACTCTGATTCCTTCAACAAGAACTAAATTTCATGAAGCTTTGTTTTTCCAGCCAAACGATCCAACTGTCTGACTAGTTCCAGGCAATTGTAGCAGGGTGTTGCTCACTCCACTTCAGACCCACAACTGAGAAACACAGCTCTGCATCCACTGGTAAGTAAAGCCAAAACATGGCATTCTTTAGGACAAATGTATTACTGCAGTAAAAGCACAAATTATTTGTTGTTCTAGAAATATCTCTCCCCCCTGCCCACTTTTCTTAAACCAAGCTGTAAAAATATCATGGGAAAAGCAACAAGCGCAGGGGCTAAATCATTTTTCACGTGGCAGGTTGGTCAGAAAGGGTTTCACCTGTCAGCATATTTGAAGATGAAAAAAAAAAAAAAAAAAAAAAAAAAAAAAAAAAAAAAAGGCACCATCAAATCTCTTTGATCGGAAAGCTACAGGCAAGTTAAACAACTAAAAAACTTTCAAGGTTTGGAAAATACTCTTCCACATAATTAAAGAGTAATGAATCTCTGGACCATTAGCTCTAACTGCGCTTGTACAATGTAGAATACCTTTAAGGATCTCTCACCTGAACTATCTTCTTTCCCCTAAACACCTGAATTATGTCTGTTGTCTGGTTGGTCCATGGAAAGATTCCTTGGAAGCTACAAAGGAACCTCATTTCATTTGCTTAGAGAAATAATTTACAGAAGAATGAGGTACCCTTCCAAGAGTTTCTTTTGGGAAAACTCATAGAGGTACAGCTCTAAGGGTCAGAGCTGCAGCCCTGATAACACACTTCGGAGCCGCACTAAGCCTCAGGCAGTAAAATGCAGGGAGCCCGCTGGCAAAGCTGGACCTTAGGGTAGGGCTCTCATTTACATTAAGATCATTTTAAACCACTCCCAAAGGGCAGATAACAGTGTAAATGGCTTCTGTGTGGGAGTAAATTACATGTGTACAAAGGATCAAAACAATGTCAGCACTGTGCATAAAAAGTGACACCCTTCTTACTCAGAATCTGAAATTACTTTAATGCCTACCTTGCTTAAAATTCCTTATCATAGGCCTTTCTTTCAAAGGAACTGTAGACATACTTCTGCACAAACCCTTATTTAAAGAGTGTATTCACTGGGTTTTCAAATCTTTGCTAGAAGAGGGGAGCTGAAACATCCATACAAAGTTTCTGATGGTTCTCTGGATCAAAACAATACTGTTCTAGAAAACTTCAGTTCAATCACCTGTCAGGATATTGCTGGGCAACACAGCCAGGAGCATGCTTACAGACTCAAAATACTCATTTTATACCCAATTTCTACATACTCCAAGTCTTGCAAAGTTTCCAAGCTTTTGCACTTGTTTTACAAATCTGTTATTTTCAAGTGCTTGAACATCTAAGCCATGCTCTGCTTCAAAATAAACTGTTAAACATGAATCCTAATTAAATTAATTTATTCCATTAGCTCAGTTTTTAGTTTGCAAGATGAGCAAAGCTGGGAGGACTGATTCCTCTGGCCTTCAATTCAGAGGAATCCTTCTAAGTATGTAAGAGTATGAATCATAGAATCATAGAATCACTTTGGTTGGAAAAGACCTTTAAGATCATTGAGTCCAACCTTTAACCTAACCCTGCCATCCCACCACTAAACCATGTCCCTAAGCACCTCATCTCTCCTTCTTTTAAATACCTCCAGGGATGGGGACTCGACCACCTCCCTGGGCAGCCCATTCCAGAGCCTGACAACCCGTTCTCTGAAGAAGTTTTTCCTAATGTCCAACCTAAACCTGCCCTGGCACAACTTCAAACCATTCCCCCTCGTCCTATCATCTGTTACCAGGGAGAAGAGACCGACCCCCTCCTCAGTACAGCCTCCTGTCAGGTAGTTGTAGAGCAGCCCCCTTCGTTCAACAGGATTTACGATCACCACAAATACTTGTTTACTCACCCAGCTGAGGACAAGCCAATTTACCTGCTTCAAAAGCCAGGGTCAGAATGCCCAGGTGAGGCACAGGTAATAACCCAGAACCTAATTCCAGTGTATTGGTCTGATCTTAATGACTCAGTTACAGCAACACAAGCATATAGTGGAAAAGTTAACAGAGAGAAACACACACACACACAAAAAGAATCCTGGGCCATCCAAAAATGGAAACCAATTTTCTCTGAAGAACGTCCATGCTATGAAATCTAAGTGGGTTAGGTTTGCTTATTCCCAAATCTTCCTTCATTCAATCAAAATCTAGAGTAAAGAAGCTTTTTTGTTTGCCATTAGTGGGGGTGGTTTGTTTTAAGAGTAAAATAAATTACGCTGTGAAGAACAGTGCCTGACCACAAGCTGGCATACCACCAGCTTTTAATGGTAGTCTGAACGGCTCACACGCTTTCCTCTCAGCCCAAGTCTCTTGATACTCCTTTTGGAGTTTGTTCACAGATTTCTTTACACACAAAGGAAAAAAAAAAAAAAAGCCTGAGGATTTAAAAAGTTTGCTATCTGAGTCATCTCTACATGATTTGGGTGAGTGAGTCTTTCATTTCCAGTCCTTTTTAGAAAAAAAACTCCCTAATGGAACGCGGTTACATCTGGAGTGGAATTTGCTGTTTGATCAACTAGAGACGTAGAATAGGGAGGTCTGACAATGGCAAATTGACTTTCTCCTTGGGGTAACTCAAAGTTCAAATTAGCACTGAAAGAAGCTGAAGTAAGGTGCAGAAGTACGGTCTAGCAGTTAAAAGTAGAGGCCTGGGAGACAGGCTGTAACGCTCAATTCCCAGCCTTGCCAATGACTCCCTAAACCCGATTCCACAAAGCGCTTGCAAACGCTCAGGATGCGGATAAAATTATTGCACTCCCTCAAGAACCTCACCAGGTCCAAGGCTGGATGACTTGCATTTGATTTAGCTTCTCTGCACCTCAGCCTGTGTTGTATGCAGTAATTCATTTAATCTGTAATATGATTTGAGATTCCTGAATAAATATGCGATTCTCATAAATATTAATACTTTATTATTAAGTAAGTACTTCTTGCTTGTAACTGACCTAGTAAGTTCCGAAATATCTGTTGCTGACATCAGTAGGGAACTTTTAAAATTTATATGAAAACCTGTTAGCAAGTTCAAAAGGTATGAAAAATCCACCACTTCACTCTTTTTACAGCAAATTTTACTGTACTGATGCAAACCCCAGAAACATCCATTTTCCATGCTGCACTTCTCCAACACTGTCAAACCTAATTCTAAAACCCCAAGTTGCGGAAACAGTTCTGGCCCTCCAGACCACCAACAAATCTGATGAGCAGCCAAATCTGTCGGCAACTCCTTGCTCTGTCCAACACGCCACGGTGTCCCAGGAATAAAACAGCAGATGAAATGCACTGATGGAGTCTTTCATTCCCGTCACTTCACGCAGATTTGCAGAACAGCACAACACATTTGAGCAGCAGCTGGAGGGTTGCTGGACACACAACTGTGCTTCATAAAATAGCATCTGAACCCCTGAACTCCTACCACTAGAATACTCCTAATTAGCCGCAGGCTGGGAATGGCTGGAGATTCCTAAAATACTTAGTTAATGAAGACAGACATGCACCAAACTGTAACAGCAAGGAGAGCAGTGAATATGGCAGCTACTTGGGATTAACACATCACACATGTCCAGGACTGCTGTCAAAGCTCCACCACTTTTCCTGAGCTGTAAGACCTCCATAAAACTAAAACAAACAAACAAAAAAAACCCCCCACAATAAAGTTTATTTCCTAAGTTACTCTTGTGACGTTAACAGTTTATGTATAATGACTCACCGGGTACAATGGAGTCACGGATAGCATCCCTGTGTTTCTATAACAGTCACTCTCAAAAGCATGTTTATTGCCAGAGGTAACCAAGAACCTTTATCTCAGTATCTCTTACAAGAGGCAGCAGATTTAAAAGAGTACCCAAGGCAATCCACAATCATACAGGCAAAAGCAAATAAATAAATGAAAATAATAATAAAAAAATAAAAATCAAGGGTCACACTGACATGTACTGCTCAAAACTTCCCATGGAGATTATTACAATTCAAGACATGACAGTGCATATAAAGAAATATATAATTTCAAAGTACTGCAACTGCAAAGTGTGTTAGCAGCAGACACAGTAGATGAGAGAAAAAGGTCTCTGTTATTAATCAGAATTCATATTTAAGAAACAGTGGTTGTTAAGTAACTCCTCTGAATCCTAATCACAACCAGGAAGGTACCAATTATTCTGACTCTCTGTTACTATTCATTAATATCACACTAAAATCTTATTTGCTTTTACAAGCTGGGGGGTGGGGTGGGGAGGAGGGGTGGGTGCAGGAAATCAACTTTGCGGGGGTTGCTTTTCTTTTTTTAAACTGCATCTGTACCTGAACCAGCCAAACCCACTGAGATCAGGTAATCAGGATACAAACAAGAACCCACATTTGACTAATTGGAAGGTCAGGTAAACAAAGTTCCATTATCATAATAACAAGACACATACTTCCTTGCAGACTTGCCATTATTTTTATGCATCTCTTGCCCTGACAACAAATAAAATCTCTACTGAAATGAAAGAAATATTATAATACTGTTCCCAATATATTACTTTATGAAAGGCTTTCTTCCCTCCAAGATTGACCTAATGCTTAATTAAAGCTACACAGAGCAGCAGAGAAAGATCTAAAGCTGCAAGCCAGTGATGACTACAAACTGTTAGATCTGATTTTCAGTATAATGATATTTTCTTATTGGCACGAGAAAAGCAAACAAACAAACATGAGCTGCAATAATGGTCAAGGTGTGTTAACACACTTTGGGGAAGGCTTTTTGGTTTTGATTTTAAGCCTCTGCCATTTTGGAAGGTAGCCAAAGTATAATTCTGCCTCCCTTGACTGACAAAGCCTGCTATACCTTTAATTAAATCTGTGACTGTACACCACCTTTTTCAGTAAGAATAAGGAATTAAAAATTAATTTTCTAGAGGAAGAACACCTTCTCCTTACAGAAAAACAGTATAATTTTTTTTTAAATATATAGAGAGAGCATGATTAGCTGAGATTGTGTGTATGGCATTTCCAGAATAAAACTAATCAGTGTTACCACGCGCTCCATCACACCGCTCTATTTGCATTTTTTCCTGGAAGGCTTCCAAAGAAAGAGGAAAATCTGCTTAGGAAGGGGCAAAATGCCCTGAACATACCATGAGGGGGAGAACTGGAGCCTGCTAGACCTAAACTCTCCTTCCATGCTACAAATTACGCCTCTGACTCCACTGGACACAGGCGGATGATCTTGACCTGCGGAGCACGTGCAACGACAGCAGGTCCAGCCAGGGAGTAGAGCAGACTGCCAGCTCACCGTGGCTCTCAGCTCACAGAACCCCAAGCCTCTCCCTCCTGGGGATGCATCCATGGAGGAGTGCACCAAGAGTCTTGCATAGAGGAGCTTCCCAATGTGGATGTGGTCTGAGGGTCACCATTTGCCCAAATGCCTGACAGACAGCAGTCACGGCTGTGAGCTGGCCACCTTAGAAGAGATGAGGATGTCAGTAACTCCTCTTCAAGCTTGTGACAGTCAAATTGAAGTAACTGAAGGTATTTTGTACCACATTTTGGAAATGTGGTTGGCATATATGTGCCAACTTCTGAGATCTTGTGGTTATGGGAGGATCTTATCAACTTCCAGCCAGAAGATGGGGTGGGGGAAATAAAAGTCAATCCCTTCAGGTTTCATAGAAAAGCTAAAGAAATACCACCCAAAAACAATTAGAAAAAAAACTCAAAAGAAAATTCAGAAGATTTTTTTTTTCCTCTTTCCTCCTCTCAATAGTGTGATTTTTAATACCAGTCTCCTGAAAGATCTCTTCAAGGATCAGGGCTGAGAGAACTGCCAGAATTTGAATACTTTCAGCCTCACTGAATGGGCAAGGCACCAGGAGGAGGGAACGTTTTCAGGCATCTTTCACCTTTATTATGGGATTATCAGGTCTGCAAAGGTCCTTTTACTTCCATGAGTACCTAAGGGAATAGATAAGCTAAGGACAGGGCAGGAGAATCCTGTGCTACCTAAATTGTCTCAGAAGAGGAGAATGTAAGAAGCCTAGTCCTAAAGCAGCAGTGAAGGTCACTAAGGAAGCAGAGTGAGGTCCAATATCTGTGCCTCTGCTGCTACTGGTCATCTAGAAGATGAAGCACTAATTGCATCGCGCTGCAGCCTCAAAGCAAGCATCTTTCGAAGCCAGAATTGCAGGGTTTAGGGAAAAATACTTGTCTGCAGGCCCATCACAGAGGGGAATGGGACAAAGTCTGGTGCTTCAGCCAGGTCCTGGCAGAGAACATTTTCTCCTACAAGCAATAACAAGCAGTCACCTAGTGACAAATATGCTCATGAGGATCAAATGTCAGATTCAAAGGCTGTGAAACAAACCTGACATCAGCTCCAAGTATGAAGTTCCCTCAGGCATGTTCTGGGGATCTTTTGAGCACTATTTGCTGAATTTTGAACCAAAGTATTGCTCTGGGAAGTTTTAGGTGGTGCATCAAATGCATCTTGTACCCGCAAAAGTGTTCTCACTGAACAGCTACCACATTTCTGCATCACATAGATGGCAGGATTCAAAATCAAGCTTATGAAAGTGAACCTTCATGATTTAAACCTTAAGTGCCATTCCCCTTGTTAAAAGCAGCAGAATAAAGTCATGTTTATTTACTGATCCCTGACACAAGCTTTGCTACTGCAGCTCATCACTGTAGGATCTGGGAGCTTTTCCAAACACAAAACTGCTGCAGACAAGCGGACAGGAGGCTTTGAAAGCATTTCGCCCTTTCCGAGTTTCATCTCTATCTACAGTAGAACCCTCTTGGCTAGGGAAGAAGGAAAGGTCTGATGCAACTGCTTTCTTGGTAATGGCAGAAGTATTTGCACAGAGAGCTTTGCAGAAGATACTGAGCATGGCTGGACTTCAGGTTTCTCCAACCTCCTTGAGTTTATAAATATCAAGCTACATATTCAGCTGCTATAATCAAGATGTTCATCTGATAACTGCAGGGAACTAAACACATCAAGGTCTAGGCTAGTTAAATAAAATTACAGTTTATCTGAGAAACTTTGTACTTGGTGGCTGAAGAGAGAAAGCAACCTCGCACCCCTTTTTGGAGGTGGATAATAAAGGGGATAGGTCAGAGGGAAGAGGACCACACACTGTCTTCTAAAACATGAATCGTGATTCAAAAATAAAAAAAAGTACAAGAGTTGAATTTTTCCTAGTCCTAGGATCCTGATGAACTTTAGATGAATTTGCTCATCAGTTTGCTATATTTACCCTCAAAACTCACAGTGATATAATCCTTTATTTGTTCTCAGGTATTACTTTGTTTTTCCCCCCCTTAACTGATTGTCAAATTCTTTTATTTCCAGATATTATGCTAAATTATTATTTTAATTCCTTGAGAAACCTGAGACACTTCTGTTTTGATCTTCAATGTAAAGCAAAGACAGTGTTTATACAACTTTATACATGATATAAACACACATGAGTGGAGAAACTAGAAACAGGTAAACAAAATGAAAAACTAATCCACACAAAGGGGGCGAAGAACCTCAGTTCTGCTCTCTAACACGCACCTACTAATATCCACTGAACCACCCCCATTCCTTGAGATTCTGTGCTAAGCCTGGCTGTGCTGATCCCACCACGCTCCACAGCGACACAACACTTGGCCGCCATTTGCCAGTGAATCCTCAACTTGGCTTGTTTCCATCCTAGGAGGGCTGATTACCTGACTCCCTACAAGCACCTTCCACAGGACAGAGGTTACCAGCATGATGCTGAAGATCTGACCATCACCCATGTGAGCTGCACAGCATTAAGGAGATCCCACCAGCTTACACAGGTACCTGAAATCCGGTGTGACAGCAGAGCCTTTGGCATTCAGAACAGTCTCAAAGCAGCAGGAAACTATTCACATAATTCTCAAGTCAAAAGTTGTGTCAGATGTTGCCTAAAATCTAATAATCTGGACTTGCACATCTTGCTTCCTCGAGCAACCAGCCACCGCATTTTCCAAATGATCTGACAGTCCACCTTAATATTCAATCCAATATACATAACAATTAAATTCCCAATCTACTCTCTGGGGTGACTAAGCTCATCTACTGAAGCCTGCAATGATTTACAAACTACAGGACATACCGAACGTGGAAAGGCTACCAACAGACCAATTCTGGCAAACATTTTTTCCTGAAGATAAGGCTTTTGAAACGCCAGTTTCCATCCCTTCTCTCTGCTGGCAGCTGCCACCCTCGAGCGCTGCCTCCAAAAGATGCAGACTTCTGTCTGGATAGATAAAACATCAATCTAATAAGCAACAATGACAAATACTAACTTGTTTCATTACCAAATTAATATGTGCATTTTTGAAGCTTAACACACATCCTACCACCGTGTCCAAGCTGTTTCTGGCAAGTTCCAAATAGAGCAGAGGATCCACCGGTCAGAAGGCCATTACAGGAGAGCGACCATCAGCCCCAACACTCAGACTCCCCTATTACCACCGAAGTTAAGGTCAGGGCAATAAAAGAAATGGATGCAGATTTCACGTGTCTCATCCTTTACACATATATGCACATGCATAAAGCAGTCAACACAGCTCACACGAGCAAAGCTGTATGAACACTTGAGCAATTCCAGGATCAAGCTCCTAGTTAGCAACCCGACAAGATGAGATTTTACATACTAGTTTTCAACATTTCCCACCTCCAACCCACTTCTCTTCTGCAAGCTACAATATTTGAAAAATAAAAGTATCTTTTCTTTCACTCAACAGCCCATCACTACAATGACCCGTTATAAGCAATGAGATTCTTCAAACAGCTAAAACTACTTTTTTTCAAGAGGTTGGCAGGTTTTGATTTTTGAAATCAAACAATTAGGTTCCCACCAGTCGTTCTTTGCACGCAGGAAGGCTGCCAGCAGGTCATTTAATTATTTATCTGCCAGAGGCCTTCTAAGGTGACTCTTGGAATAGCTGAGCATCTTCATTTGCAAAAGTATTGATTAAGACAAAGTCATTAACAAGTGAATGTGTAAGAGCAAGAAGAACCTTGGCAGGTCTGTAATGCACGCTCAGGCACTAAAAAGAGCTCTAAAGAGTATTTTAGAATATGTAAACAATTCTATTTTGCTTTAAGTATAAGACTTTTTTAAAAAAATACATTTTTTATTCCTTTTTTTTTTTTTTGCACCTCAGAATTGTGACATAAAACTCCTTGAAGTCAGGCCCCTACGTCTACATTAACTGCCAAGTATTATACATTATATCATTAATCACCCTGAATGTTCTGAAATTTTCCTGTGTGTATATGATAGGTAATGATTTTTTTTTCAGGAATTTACTGAAAGCAGGCTCCTTTCTACTTCGTGAAAGGTATTGATGAATTAAATCATGGATATCTTCAAAGGTAGGTCTGAGATACAAGCTAGGATACTGTTTTTCAGATTGAAAGACACAGTTTCTCTGAAGCCGGAAAATTTCTTTAATGTGTGGCACCACTTAAAACCAAAGCTAAGAGTTGAACCAAGCAAAGGAAAAACATTCCAAAACAGGAAAAATGCCAGGCTTACATCCATGAAGGTATTTAAACACCTAATTCTTATTTACACATTACTTGCTGAAATACAGGAAGGATTTAGACTTCGGGGACCAGCTGGGAAACGGCTACCGGCAGCCTACAATGACTACAACACTTCTATAAACACTCAAGAAAATACTGCATTTTGTATAACTATGCATTAGAGTGGGCTGCTTTTTATAAATCCTAACTCATTAACATATCCTCACTTCTTAAGCTATTAAGTAAGTGGTGTAACCATGATCCTTCACTGGTGATAACGTGGCCTTGATGACCAGTCATGAAAACTCAAGAGAAAATGCAGGATTTCTAAAACATGTCATGGCAACTTGACAACAGGCCAGTTTGAGACAGAAGGGGAGGTCATGTGAAGGAGACGCAACTTTCCTGCCCGGATTTCCATGTGCATGTGAAAAGCGTATCAAGAGGTGCTCAAAAAGACACAAGTGTTTTGGGAAAATAATGGCCCTGCTTCTTGCGAAGCCTTTGAGGATACAGCAAAGGGGGAAACTCAAGGTTTACAGAGGCAAAACAAACATTTAATATGATGATGTCTCTACCTTTCCCATCCCTCAAACTTAGCTTTTTTGCTTCTTTCATGCCAAGTTCACCTCATCTAGCATATGGCCTCCACCAGAAAACTGCTAAACACCCCTCCAAGCAGGACTGGATTCTGTGCTGTGACCCGTACGCCACTGCAGCTCAGGTCAGAGAGAGGCGCCCATTTGTAACAACACTTTTCTGCTGTTCCTTCATTTTGTGTTGCAATTTCCTGGCAATCAGTGCTCTTCCCTTCTTTGTGTTAAGCCTTTCCTATTTGAAACAGGGACAGGTAGTGGGTGTGCTACGCATAGGAACCATGCGGGGTATCCACCCATTAGCGAAGAGGCTTTTCATCAAGAACAAATCGCAATTACTGTCATATTTTGAAAGATCCTCCTTTTCCACCCTAACAGCTTCCTTTGCAGACAATGGACATTTAAAAAAAGAAGACACATCTCAAGTTCACTGCAAATTGCCAGAGTCTTAACTGCCCATGCAGATGCTTCAGGATAGGGGTCACGATACTGCTCGTTACCACCTATCTCTCGATGATTTTGCTTATGTTGTCAGTCATCCAATCTCCCAGCACATGCTGCAGCCATCCATTCCAGGAAGATGTATTACTCTCTCTTGACACACAGAGGCAGCATGTATAAAGGTTAGAGAAGGAGACTGAAAGTCACCACTGCTGGGCTCCACCACCAGCTTTCACGCTGCCTCTTTAGTAGTAGCTGGGTCAGGTATTTAAACCAGTGGTTTTAAATCGTGGTCAGTGGAACACCAATTGCAGAAGGAACATTTGCTGGTTGATGTTCTGAGAAATTGGCTGGCCAAGTACTGCTGGCTCTCCTTGTTCCCACACATGTATGAAGGATTTATTGCCAAGGCAAAGGCAAAAAGGCATCAGATATTTTCTTAATTATACTCCACATAAACAGCTACTATCCTTGTTTGAAAGAGTGTCATGAAATGGCAAATGGCTAACGCCTGGAATAGGGACTTGTGAACGAATATATTCAGTCATCAGGGAAAAGATAACAATTCTTCCTCTAAAATATTCCATGCTTCAATTTATTTGTACAGAAAAAAAAAGGGTACGTTTCTGACATGCCTAATGGGAAGCTATCATTCTTAATTGAGTTCTGTTTGCTCTATCCTTTGAAAACCACAGGGTTTGCAGAAAGAAAACAAGTGTTTTGTGACCATAAATGCCTTCCAAAAGCTGAACTGGGAAATAAAGCAAAGATTCGAGTAGGATTCTGCTGTGCTGATGTTACACGAGGGCTCATCTGCACTGATGTGTATCAGCAGTGCTCTATTGATTACATTGATTTTACCCAGCTAAAGGTTTTTGACCCACAGCCTCTGAGGAAGAGCTAGAGCTAAACAACCTCTAACCCAAACAATAACTATCAAAACAATAACTATCTTTAAGAAAATAAGAGGGATCAAAACCAATGGCCATGCAATAACAGCAGCACAGGAATAAACAATACACATGCCTAACCCATACAGACAGACCCAAACCAGAAAAAGCTCTAAGTGGGAAGAAAATACAGTATGCTGGGAAAACATCAGAAAACTCTGAGGGACTGGGGGGGAGGGAGATGGTGAAAAGAAGCAAATGGCTAACACTGATCCTGAACCAACACGATTTCATCTAATACTGAAGTACAACATACATCTTCATTATGTTTTTCATTCAAACCAGGAAATCAAGACTAAGGACCACGGTCCTCAAAATCCCTTTTGATACATATATTAAATCCCCAAATTACGTTCCATCTATCAAGCTTTCTGCCACTATGAGCATCAGCCCTCACGGTTTACAGACATGTCTGTATCCTTTTAGGGCTTCAGCCAAAGTAGCCTCGCTGCCTGTGTCTACCGCTGTGCCAAACACAGCTTATTCCTTCAGGGGTTCACCCAGTCCATGGCAACGCTCTGGTCTTGTCCAAGCCAGGTTCAAGACTCGACCCACTTTGCAACAACAGCTTTTAGTGCAGCTGTGACCTCACTCCTGGCGCCTAACCACGGCCTGAGGAGTTGTTGAGTACGAAGCAATTTGGAGAGTTTTTCCGTATACATGCACAGGCCAGTTTACATACACCAACAGCATAGATATGATAGGAATGCAGCTTTACACTTGCATGTAAATGATTGTCCTTGCTCTTGCTAACACACAACTGCTACAATCCATGCTGTTAACCTATAAAAAAACCCGAACAACCCAACACCCACAAAAAACCCAAACTCCCCTCAACCCCCCCAAAACCACTATCTATACTCTATTCAAATTTAATCTTTCCATAATACAATAGAATTCCTTAAAACACATCTGTACATAAAAACATTTTCTATCAAGACAGTGCCGTAGATCTTTGTTCTGAGCTGAATAACTGATTGCACCCCAGTTCTGCCGCATCCCTTCACAGAAAAAGGCCTATCAGTAAAATCAGCCTGTATTCTATGCTCCATCAGCATGAAATGACATTGCCAGACACGTTTGCTGACCATACAACTATATCTTCAAAAATACTGAGATGAAATAGATGATCAAAGCAGCCTAATGTTCAAACATAAGTTACTCCCTGCTGTTTCTTCTCATTTGGCTTTGGTCAAATTTTCCTGTGACTGGGTTCCAGCACGACCCTCTTTAATGGGCTGTGTGGACAGAGATGACCTGGCGGGGCAGAGCCATGCCCATGGTTCTCTCTCCAGCAGCAGCAACTGAAGGAGCTATTTAGGAAGCACACGAACACGTGTTGGATTGGGAATGTTACAAGGGGCATTTCTGACAATTCCCATTAGTCTATTCTTTTAGTTAGTACTATACCTTTCTTGAGGTGCAAATACTAGAACCACACAGAGCGCTCAAGATACAGGCACACCAAGGTTTTATGTAGCAGCAATTTAAAGTAAACATACAGATAAGTCTTTCAGAGACCTCCTAGGCTGGCCACGCTTCGCTGTCAGGAGATTATAATTATGTATATAGCATTACTGTGCTACAATAATGTCTATCAACTCATGGCTCTACTGCCACCTGATGAAGATTACTGGCACAAAGAACAGAAGCCACTTTAAGCCCATTGTATAATCATCTTCATCTTAAGCAGTCTCCGAGAACAGTTCAACAGTCCCACAGGACGGCGCTGCTGTATATTCTGCCCATGAGCCAGATATTGAGGCATTACCATTAAGGATCATAGGAGCTCTAAAGGCGCTGTTCCGGTCCATGGTCTCAGTGATCTGGAATTAGAGAGTTCCCAGACAGGCCTTAATATGAGCCTTTAATGAGCAAGTCACAGGTTGTTGTGTCATATCCTACTTGGGGACACTTTAGTTCACGGATCACTTAAGTGAAAGGCAGTAAAGGCAACTCTTCAGAACTTCTATCAACCAGCCATCCATGCACGAATGCCAGCTCTTTTAACCCTTGCAGAAAAATTTAAAATCCTCCCTGTTCTTGCTATCCTTTTTCTGCTGGTAGAAAGGAACCTATATTACAAATGAAGCACCCCTTCTCCCCATCCTCCTTTAGCCCCCAATAGATGACAAGAACGTAAAAATACCATTAATAACTAGTTTGCTCACTGTAATTGACACCTTCGCAGACTTCTTACCAGGGAGAAGTCGGCACACTTAAATACAGCTCGGCAAGGTGTTATTTACTTAAGGAAAAAGAAAACATTAAAGCTTCATGTGAAAGAAAATCATCTGTTATCTCTCATGGCTCTCAAATACCTTTACAGCAATGACTTTTCAGCCTGCATTTAAAAAAAAACCAAAAAAACCACCTTTGTTAAAAATCCATTAGGAACTTAAAAGTATTATCTACCACTTTGCTACACTCTGCCTATTGAAACTGCCAACAAGAAATTCACAAGATTGGTTTTGGAGTTGTTTATTTTTTTTTTCCTGTGTCGATGACAGAGACAAAAAGCATCAACCCTCCTTGTTGTTTTTAATGCCTCATACACAATGCCAGCCTGCAGAAGTTCACAGCTGCCCCCCCAGGCACAGACAGCCCACTCACAGCGGTGGTACACTCAGCCTCCGCTACAGGGATGAGAATGGCATCTGGGACGCGAAGATTGCGATGATGAGGGGGACACAATCCTCTAGCACTGGGACAATAAGTGTCCACCACTGTGGGGATCCTCACTGGAGCACCAGAGAGGTGCTGGGAGAGCACCACCAGACTGGTCACCCCAAAGGTCCAGATCTGACTGCACATCAGAATTAGCATCTCCTGCTGTCACAGGGTATATATCTGCCACCTATTGAGACCCATCTTTCCTCTACACCATGGGTATGATGAACCTCACATGTTCAGTTATTTATACAGCTTGCCTAAGCCCTCTGCTGACGATTTAAGACCAAACGAACAAACAAGAAGATGACAACCCCTGCATCCAAGCCCCCACCAAGGCAACCAAAACACCAAGCTATCCAAATACACAGCTCTCCCGTGTCTTGGAGCAAAAGCATGTACATCGTGGAGAGGCTAAGCTGGCAAACCAGGGAGCCTGGGCCAAAGCCTCACGTTTCTTCCTTCTCTAGTGGTCACCAGCATCTGAAAAGGACATTTTATCAAATCTGTTGTTCTTGGTTTTATTTGAATTCTGCCTTTACTATAAAAGAAAATAGCTTTTGAGGAGAAAGAGGTCTGTTTACATAAATCCAGAAGATAAACCCCCAGAGATTATAATAAATTTCAGTTGTTGTTTTTGAAGTAGCTGACTGTATCCTTTTGGAAAAAAAAAACCAAAACAAAAAAACCCAAACCACCACCATCTTCCTCTAGTTGTATACAAAATATAGAACACCTAAATAATTTATTCAACATATTCATACAAATAATGCAATCCCATACTAGTCTCAGTAATGGCACAAAAGCATAAAAACTCTCCCCCCCCCTTACTGCTGCACAATTACAGGTGACAGGCATTTGATCATTACTGCAACCATCTATCAAATATCACAATGAGTTTTCCCCCATTTCATGAGTTAAAAGGGCTTATAAACTACAAAACTGTGCAAAATACAAAACGTGTTAAAAAAATCAATATCTACTTAGATATCCTCTTAAGGAAGCTTACTTTTGATTAATTTTCTTGACTCTTGAGAAATCTGGTAACAGGAACAGAGGAAGAACACTTGTATTTATAAATTGGTTTGTCTAACAAGTTTGAAGATTTTCTTTTTTTCAACTGTCATTTTGCATATAAGTGCTTCTCCTCCTTTGCAGAAGATCCTCTGCCATATGTTCCTGTAAAAGGTGCTCTTTTGAAAGCCAGGAAAAAAAAAAATCATCCCCTATTCAGGCAGTGGATTAGCTCTTACAGACTACCCTTTTTTGTCAAGATAGCAGAGGTGTAACATGTTTTTAGCCTAGCAATGACTGCATTAACGTGGTTTGCAATGTATCTATGGGAATGGTACATAGAGACATGGGATTGTAAAGAAGCCTCAAGACTTCTCAAGTTCATTGCCAAATTCCCAAAGATTTAAAGAGCAACAAGAACAAAGCCCAAAACACCAACAAAAAAACCCTCAAGTGCAACTTTTGCCCTGAGTATTTAGAAGCACACCAAGAAGGGGATACCAAATCCTGATCCCACTACATCCAACTCAGCTAACCACTACAGCTCCTCTCTCAAGAGATTTCAACTCTACAGTTCAGTCCGTTGCTTGCCATACAGAGCAAAGGACCAAGTGCTCTTTCTGGAGCAGGATAGCACACGTTCATACAGAAGGCTCCTCTAGCCAGATACAGGTTGAGTGTTTATTGTTAATTCAGGTGCTAAGTCTACTTGGTAAGTAATTCACTGGAGTTGGTAGATAAATGCTAATTTTGGTATGTTTTTCCCCGAGTAAATGTTTGCAAATACAACTGCAGCCCCACCTCATTCTTCATCTGGTAATGACGGGATCCAAACTGACCCTGTCCTATAGTCTCATCTTATGTCACTTTGAGGGCAAGGCACACTCCTTCCTTAAAACCAAGGGGGCGACCATCTTCATTTAACTGATAGATAACAATCTACAGAACTTATCACATCTTTTCTTTTAGGATGACAAAGGATAATCCAGATTTTGAACACTGTAACTTGAAAATTTCCCTAGCCAGGCAACAAAGCTCAGAGAAGACAGGAAGAGAGAGCAGCCAATGAACCAGTGTCCAAGAAATCCTTGCCAGCACAAACCAGACCTCTGACCTGTAAAACATCCCTGCATGAATTTTTGCTTCTCAGACCTAGACTAGACTGAATGCTGACCTGTACTAGGGTAGTATTTGGTGTTGGTGTACCCATATCTCATGCATTGTGTTTGATTTGGTCCATCCATACTGGAGACACCGCAATAATTTTCAGTCCTTTAGACACATTTTTGATTTGAGAATTAAGCCCACTAAAAAAAAAGCAGGTATTTTCTCCCTTCCTAGTTCAGTGCTTTTTTTTTTTTAAAAAAAAAAAAAAAAAGGGGGGCATTAATCCGGTGCACAGAGCCAGCTGAAGGATGGTCCAGGCAATTCTACTGTGGCAAGTATTGACAGTGGTTAATGCTTAAACAATATAGTTTGCTTTAGTCAGAAGAGAATAATGGTTCATGGACTATGAATTCTTTCAGGTACCTCACTCCTGAATTTTCCTATACATTTTCTGTATAATAAATACCCTGTGTCCCTTCCTTAGATATTTGTCAGTGCACAAATGCATTTCTACCCTATATAATCATGGCAGACAGGGACAACATATTGATATACAACACTACTTTAGACCAAGGTATGAATATTACATTAGCTGAGTTATCGCTATAGGGTTCTGACCTTCAACTATCCAATTTTAAATTCATTCATTTTCAAACTATCAAACTCTTCTCTATCACATCACAGAAATCGACACTATGACGGTAAGTTTTCCTGACAATGTTTAAGTCAAAACAAACTATGATGTATTGGTAGAATTTGTAAAAATAGGTTTGTGCTATTAAAAATCCAGAAGGAGACTGTAGCCTGTGGTCACAGTTTGACTCTGAGTAGTCAAGCAGAGAGAAGTGTCAGGTGTGTGATCGATTCCTGGCCTTCCTACCCCACACCTGATTGTGGATCAGAAAGCCCAGCTGTGCTGCCAAAGACTGAAATCCAGGCACCATGACCATTCCCTGCTCCTCACCGAAATATCGCTAATGTGTGGCGGGTATGGCCTGTTCTCAGGAGTGAGTCCCAAACAAAAGAACAAACTAGATTAAGAAGAGGACAAAGGGAAAAGGTTAAATGGAACTTTTCCCCCAATGCATTACTGGCAGACAGAGGGAGGTCAGGGAGCTGAGAAAAGTTGCCTTTCTCAGTTTGCTGCCCTCAAACTTCCTAGCAAGTTCCCAACCTGGTAACGCGTCTCAGCGTACTCACTTTTCCCCTAGGGCAAGTTAAAAGGCAGAAAAGTCTTACAGTTTCTTACAGAAACCAATACACTCTTCTGGCATCTAGTGATAAGTAGCTATTTTATCTTTCTGAACTCCAAAGCATGAATTTAAAATGCAAAAGCCAAAGCAATGCAAGTTCTCCCTCCGAACAACACTGCCTGCTTGCAAACAAGCAGCAGGGAAGCATTCAACTCCATCGTCAGCAACCTGAGTTAAAGAGGAAAGGAGCAGCAGCATCACCACTTAATACAAGGGGATCTGCCAATATAGGACTTAAATACAGCTACACATCTCCTCGGCTTCTCCAGCCCTCCTACCTGGGCAGGCCACTGAAGCTAGTTGTTCCATAACAGCAGGCTGCCGCGGCAGTATGCAGACATCCCTACAAGGCTATGCAGGAGATTTGCACGAACATTTAGATGCCAATTAGAAAGATTTTTATTTTTTTTTGGCCAGGATTTTAAACATGCTTAAAACAGCCAGCATCTACATCCAG
Organism: Gorsachius magnificus; assembly: GCA_034008185.1. NCBI lineage: Eukaryota > Metazoa > Chordata > Aves > Pelecaniformes > Ardeidae > Gorsachius > Gorsachius magnificus. The sequence continues at coordinate 9,326,022 of CM067090.1, forward strand.
CAAAAGTTTAAACAGTGAAGGCGCAGTAAAAAAAAAAAAAAAAAAAAAAAAAAAATTGTATGCAAAATGCAAGGGATGGGATAGGAGGGTGTGGCGTAAAATGCTCTGACGAACATTGGAACAGTGCTGACAGAATCACACAAAATGTTTGCTTCTATTTTGCTTCCAGAATCAAAAGGACTCAGGGATGCACGTTACAGTGAGCAAGCCACAACTGCTTCCAGCAGCCTTCTACTAAGGGCCACAGATCCGATGACCATTTCCCTCCATTCACCAAAATGTGTCTGAAAAGACAGAAATATATCTGCATGGGAACAGAAGCCGTTATTTTATCAAATCAATTACTGCTGAAACCTTTGAGCTTTAAACAAGGCTTCACTAAAGTCCTATTGGCATCTAGGTTAACAATTATCTTTTTACAAGTTCTGAAGACATACTGAAAGTACCAGCAGCCCCTGGTTAACGGAGAGCTAACTGATGCAAGAAAGATAGGCAATGGGATTCTGGGATGTTACTATTAAAAACAAATCAGTCAATCAGTCTAACTTGGTTCTGAATAACAGCACAAGAAAAGAGTTTTTCAGGATTGCCTTGTAAGGAAGGTACCACATACGATAGCAATGGGAAACCTTATGAAATCCTAGACAGCCCAGTGAAAAAGGGAACAAAAACCAATGGAAATGTCTGTCTACTTTAATTATAAAAATAAAGAACAAGAACTCAAGATAGATATTTCCCTTTAAGAATTCAGGCTCTAGGCTCGACAGAGCTCTAGTTGTCAGGTTTAGGTGGGTGGCCGTTTTAATCAACCTGTTTAGGATATATTTTGCATGTCTATATTAGAAGTATGAATTCTTCCTGACTGCTTTCTGAAAAGCTCTTTTAATTGAGACACTGTCTCCTCTGCAATGTCTTATTTCAAGAGTGAAAAGTCAATGCCCTAGAATTACAGGAATCAAGGCTGAAAAAATAAACTCTCCTATTTAATGCCTTTCCATAAGCACACGAACTTCATCTAAACTCAGAAAACAACGATTCTTGAACTTCAGTGTATGGCAACATAAATTCCTTGCTCAGCTCAAGATTTATCGGCTCTTAAAAATACAAAACTGTCTTCCTCAATCCACTCCTCTCTTTTTCAGCATCTTCCTCAGACAACACAGCTTCTTCCAATTTTTATAACCTTTTTCTAAGGGGTCTTAATTTATGCCAAGAAAAACACTGTCTGTTAAATGGCATCATTAGACTCACATGATTTCTTGTGGTGCATGTGAAGTTTTTGGTCTCCTGCATACTAAATGATCCTTACAGTATGAAAGAAATTGGTATAAACAGCTGCTTTATTTTGTGCTCTGATAACTGAGGAAAAACAGCCCTCAGTGAAGAAGTCATCCTTCGCTTGGGGGAAAGTAAATGGGCAAGTAAGAAGTACATGAATAAAATTAGCAGATCGGGCACTGATTTCTTCACCGACGTGCGTGTGGTCTGAAGGTGGATATCCCAGAAGAGGTTTTCAGAAGCAGAGCTCTACCTTTTCTCATGGATTAATGTAAGATAAGGCTCTTCACCTGCTTTACTTCATTGCCCACAAATCCTCTGTAGATCAAGAAAGAGGCAGCAGAATGAGGAAACACAGATTCAGGTTTCTTTTGGTTTCTGTATTCAGATATAGGATGTGTTGACAGCAAGCCCAAAACTGCCATCCAGCCACAAAGTCACAGAAAATGGGACAAGAGCCAGGCATGAGACGTCTAGCGAACAGCCTTGTGATGACGTCCATTTGCAGTCTGATGATGTAGTTTCATAAAGATCCACAAGAAGTTTTCAGGGTTTAAATAAAAACAACTGGGGAATCGCTTCCATGTGTCACTGCATTACACATTCAGTGCCAGTGAGCAAACTGGGAAAGGCAAGAAGTGAAAAGTGGGAGCACAGAGGAAGAAACAATATGAAGTCAAACCATTACTTTTTTAGGAGACTAGAGGTGACAGGCAAGGAAGAGAAAGTAGTATTCTCTTTCCACCTCTTCTGGAGCACAGGGGCACACGAGAAATTAGGGGGACAGACCCAAACTTATCTGCAATATTCTACTGCCAAGGAAGGACACTTCCATAAACATCTAAACCTTTTTTTTTTTTTTGGCTTACTTTGGGTCTGATCCAAAAGCCTGACACAGCCACTAGAAATGGTTATTGGATTAAATTCTTAGACAGCACAGAAAATAGCAGGCTAAAGAACCTCAGCAGACTTTCCAAGCAGTATTCATTCATCTCTGGCTTGAGAAAACCTTGTGAAGTGTCAGACTGAAGGAGAATTTTGCCAGGAAAATCTGGGTTTGAACCACAAGAGCAGTGGGCTATAACAGCATTGCCCAGAGAGATATCAAACAGGTGCTCTAACCAAAAAAAAGACAAGGAAACAAAACAATAAAACAAAATTACTTAGTGCCCTGTAAGTTTCTCCATCACGCATAACAAAGCAACAACTCAGAGGAACTTCTGAAAGGCATAAATGTCAATTCAGCACCCGGCTCAGGCTGACCTTTACAAAAGATTTTTTCATTTTCACAACCATTTTCTATAGGAGTAGAGAACTCCTTTGAAACCTCTTCCTGGAGACTGCTGGAGAAGCACAAGCCCTGGAAAAAAGAATGAGACAGCCTAATAACCTAAGTAGTCATGAATTTCCACATCAGCCCAGCTACTTGCAAACTCTGCTAGTGATACGGGCAGGGGAAAAGCAAGCCTCCCCCTTCGTGTCTGCCTCGGCAGCTATGCCAGTCTGGGTACCTGCGAGGCATCTCGGTGTGGCTGGGAAGAATTTGCTCCAGCGAGTCACGTTTCTCCACAATTGCTAGCAAAGGGTGAAACAACGACAGCTTTCAAAATTCCCATGGCAACAGCTCCTTCTCTCTGCAAACCCTGACTCCGCTGGCAGCCTTACCATGGCACAAAGTAGCAGCACACAGAGGCGATTTGAAGCCTGCAGTCAGGTAGCCTTACTTTTATTTAATAAAAAATTCACAAGCACTAACCACTGACCATGGCTGGAGATGTAACCTTGAACTACGGCACCTAATCATTGCTCCAGTATGGATCCTTCTGTGTTCCTATCTTTGTAATAATAGGCTTATCTAAAATGTTGGAAATTGGGTTTTTAAGGTCAGTAGGAGACCTTTAAAAGCTCTCCAAATAGAACCGAGGTCGTGACTACTTGTGGTCATTGACGTTACAGCAATTTTTGTAAGTACAGGGATATTAATCCCAGGAGCCTGACAATTTCAATTTTAGTAATGATGTTCTGTCCACCTAAAACTTCTAGTTAAGTTTAATATTCTTCACTTCACATACTGATCTGGTTTGTGCTGTTCTTACGTGTTGTTAAACGGTTGTTTCATGTCACTGTGGAGTTGGCTGACCAAATTGCAGCTGCGCATGGAGTGAACTCTGTAGCATCATTACTCTCAGAGGATCCTAGGTAGTTGGAAAAACACTGTAATTTTTTTTTTTCTTTAAAGCAACTGCATTTTGTATGAGCAGCCAATTATTTCTCTCCCTGGAAGTAATACAATAAAAAAATTAATTATGCCATGCAGTGTTTAATTGAATTTTAAAATAGAAAAGGTCCACTGTAAAAGCACCTACTATATCGGTAATGACATTACTTGGGTTGAATCAATAATTTTTAAACAAACTTGAAGAGGATTACAACAGGGTTCTTATTTATTTCATGCACAGTTGGATGCTACTGCCCTGACATTATTAAAAGCATATATGCAGTGTAATTCACATGAATGGTTTTACAGAATTACTGTTATGAATTAAATGTCATGATTGCTTAAGTGACTGCAAATTTGAGCATGAATTTATTCTATATAAGTAGGATATGAACCAAAATCTGTAGAAATTTTTCCAAATATAAATGCTTCTGTTCTGTAGCAAGAAACACCTCCCCTGAGACACGTATTTGGCAGAAAAAAAGGTGTCCTCAGCACAGTTAACAGCATCAGCATGGGCATCTAATCTCTGTATCATGCTAAATATTTTCTTCTTTGAAGTGATAAAGATCCAACTGTCAAGCATTGCTTGATCTGACCTAACGCCTGAGGAAAGCTAATCAGGAGGAAGTCTTATAGGTTCTCCCTGCTTAAATCCACCCACCCAAATAAGCACAAGTTAGAATTTTTATGAGGTTAAAAAACCCTCTGCTGTCACAGCCCAGTGTTAATTGGCACAAAGGTTTGAGAATACCTTAGTTTTACTGAACTGCTTTGATTTCAAGACTTCTGAACTGAATTTTCTTGCTTCTTTATAATCCTGTCTTAACTATCACTGAGTTTGAAGTGAGAAAGGAGCTTAGACAGATCTGTATCGGTGTTCATTCATGCCAGACCGTTGCATTTTCATCACAAACAGGGTTTGAAAAAAAATCATATTGAGGGCAGGAGTAGCTGGGGGGGCACAGGGAATGCTAATGCCCAGTTCAGCTCTCGTGGGAGCAGCAGGCGATGATCGGTCATCGGCCACCAAGTCAACAGCCTCTTTATTTTCTTTTCTGACTCTTCCAGACCAGGCAGGGCAGGGGGGGAATCTCATCCCTTTCCCCTCCCTCTCTGGGTTTGTACAGCAGATGCAATGGTATAGGCAGTGTGCACTCGAGGCCTTTGCAGGACCATCTCCCAGGACGCTTCCCAACTGCTATGCCAGATAGGAACATTCACAGTCCAGTGGTGAAATAAGTCAAATACAGCAAAAGATGCAGATCTGGTTTACTTCCATCCCCCATTTTTGTTCCAGTGGCCCCTTATCTCACGCTTCCAGCCTTACAGCATTTCCTTTGCCCGTGTTAAACACACTTTTGCTGCTCCAGTTCCCAGCCATGCCAGGGTATTTCAAAAGTCTGGATGTCCTCAATTTTCATCAGGCGAAAATATTATTACCAAGATTGTAGAACATAAACCACCACAGGTCTCCACCTCCTATTGAAAAACAAAACCCAAGACACAAAAGCAGGGGTGCTACACCCAGGTAGTGCTTCTATCTGATAATAACTGGCTTCAGAAGAGGTAATGAAACCCCAAATTAACCTTGCACTGCAATATGAACAGGAGGAAATATCACTGCTTGAGGACTGATAGATGCTTTACCTGGAAAACTGTCAGTGATGTATAAAGAACCATATTTCACATGTGGCACTCAGTTTCAGGAGCTATCTTGGTTTTGTCCTTTTACATTTTCAGCCACATACAGACATTTTAGATTATAAAATTCCCTCTGCAACTACAAGTGAGCTAATGCCGCTTCGCCTGATGCTATGGCTAATCAATGCAAGATTCAAGCCATCTCTAGGACTAAGAATGCAATTTGTAATTTTCATAAAATTGCTTCCTGTGGGATTTTTTTTTTTTTTTTCTTTTTTCCCCAGGCTTGAAGTATCTGACAAAAGGAGTTTAGTGGTCACACTTCATATAATTTACCACATAGCTTTCAGTTTGTTTCAATTTGTTTTTACTTATGCACTGAAAGGGATAGATTTTCTTCCTCCTTATTTTCATAGTGCTGCCTTTAACAAAAATAGAAGATCCCAATTCTGCCGGCCTTGCTTATCAAATTAGATCCACATGTAATAAAAAGGCTGTTGGACAAAGACTTTAACAAGGTAGCCAAACACCATCATTTTCATAATATTACACTCCACCAATACCTTTCACCCAATATTTTCTCAAAACATTATTTAAGCCATAAAGCCTTGCAAAGATTGCCCACATTTTACAACACACAGTACACAAACTTTAATCTTATTTTACCTTTTTCTTTGTAAGTACTCCTGCAGCTTCCAGTGTCTAGTAAATATTATGTCTTGTCACAGATAACCAGCCATTCAACTAATTGGAGATTTCTATTAAGATTTCTCCTAAATTCTCCCTTCCAGTAGCATTTATTCATCCAAATTCATCTCCCTGAAAATGAAGTCCTACATACTTTCTCTGTATTATCAATTTCTGCAGAAGATATTGGTATCATTTTGGATTAAACAAGCAAAAAAGCTTTAAGTCTGCAGAATTTATTTATACCGTGACATCTCGAAAGCGCCTTCTTAAGCCACTGAAGACAAAACTCTCAATCTGTTTTAGTGCTGTGGAATACATATTCCTCTTTTCCATCAACTGGCTTTGCCTTAATAGCCATACTCAGTAAAAAAAAAAACAGGGATCACTGAATATTAGGAGAGAAACTAACTATCAAAGGAGGAACTTAATTTAAATTAACGTATAATGCACTTCCTATATAAAAACTTCAATACTTAGTTCTTTATCAGAGCATTAAACACAGAAAACCTCACTTCATATTCATACATGAGTCACCTGTACACCAAGAACTGAGATAGGGCGAGCACAAAACCAAACAAATGTGCTTTCACTGGCTGGCTGGTGACTTCCATCCGCCGTGGCAACGTTACATGAGACCTGTGTCAATTCTATCAACACTAATTAATCCAACAGCAGCCCTTTCCTGAATCCTTCCTTCAGTATTTTGCAGGTAACCATTATCTCATAAATCAAAATCCTTGTCTGATTGTCCTGGAGGTCTGTATGTAATAAAATTCCGCTTATAGAAGTTGCCTGCAGGAGATGCTTCTTCCTTTATCTGTCCTTTTTGTAAGTGAAGATGGGCCCAGTCTCTGACAATTTGATCTGTGTGCCGTTTAAGCATACAGTCTAACAGTTTCATATGAACCATGCGGAGTTTCGACTCAGGGTTTTGGGTTTTTGCCCACCTCCACGTAGTGGAGGGAGTGAAATACTCCTAGAGCACATCTCGACACGGTCCTGCAGCCCAGCCTACCGTAAAACCACCTCTATCAAGCATACATTGGCAGACTGCACAGCTTTAAATCACACCGGGAAGCAGTCAAGACAGGTGGCTGCAAAAAAATATAGGCTTCCAGGGAGCCAAAACCTGACTTTGTTTAAGTTTTAACTGATTTCGTTTAAGAAGTAAGCTTTCCCTGTCAGCTTCCAGGAATGGAGCTCACTCTGAGAAACACCTCTTGGAGGCACCGAGACAGGCAGGACACCCTCAGACTGTTTCCAGTGCTTTGGGTTTAAAACCATATGGGAATAGCATTCATAGTTCCATTGATTAAAAGTAAGTTTCCCTTCATTTAGGGAGACGATGTCTTTGCATCAAGGTAATGGGATCTAGTGTCTGAAAAGTCAGCAATATACCCTTTTGTGAAAGCGAGTCTTGGGGAGAAAGGGCACTATTATTCAAAAAAGCATTTGCAGGAGAGACTGAACTGTGCGACTGGATGGAGATCTCTGCCTTGTTATGGGTATTCAGGGAAGAAAGACGTGTGGAGGCAAAAGGAACTGAGGATTGGAGAAAACAGATAACGAGACCCAAGTCTATCGCCTCTAGCTGAAGTCCAGCCTAGGCTGAAGAGAAGCAGAAAGCAGAACTGCCATGTGTTGGGAAGCGGCGATCACCTCGGTGGGTTCTGCTAAGCACCCTCATCTCAAGAGACATCAGTGAGGCCCAGGAGGCCCACGTGGAGTCTGACCTGCCTCTCCACAGAGAGCAAACCTCTGGTTAGGACAGGGCCCTCCTGGTGGGACTACACAGGTGACATTTGGACTGCACATGTTGTATGGAGAATGGATTCCCACACCTGTTTTTTCTTCTTCCAGACTTGGCAAAACTGCTTCTTTTCACAAGTGCAAGCGTCTGAATGGGTGCTCCCTGCTTCACACCATCTCGGCTCTCCCAGTATGGGTATGTTCAGCCAGCAGCAGATTATCCTATTATTTATTCATGCAAACACTCCACTGCAAGGGGTCACAAGAGTCATGATCCCACAGCAATAAGATGAGACTGTGCCCCTATATGGCCGCTGGCATGAGGGGGTGTATTTGCTTTCCCCAGACAAGCCAGAGGATGTTAATAAGGGTTACAAGGCTTTTCCAGGGACAATAGGAAGATTGTTTTTTATTTTTTAAAGACCTGAGCTATGCAAAACCTCGAGTGATTTAACAAACAGAGGGGTTCTAAGAGCCAACCAGTACCCAGAAACCACTTTTAGATAAAGGTGTTAAAGTTCAGTGATTTGCAAAATATGGGTAGATTATCCTAGCCTGCACTTCTACAAGGGTGCAGAAGTGCAGGCTTCCAAAGTATTTTGAAGCTTCAAATTAAAAACAAAAAAACCCCAACAAACACACTCCAAAGCTACTGCAACGTCTTATAAAAAAAAAAGCTAAGGGAGTTGTGAATGCAGAAGCAGTCCTGCCCTGCCTGCAGAACCACCCAGCTCTTCCCACCTCCACAGATCCGACGCTAAGAGGCCGGTAGCGTCCTCCCGCCTGCTCCACAGCTTCAATACAAGCTGCATGGCGAGGATAACAGCTCCGGCTCCAGCCAGCTAGAGCCTGGCTGATTAGAAAACACACAAAGCACCTGCCGCCCTGGGTGGATCAGACAAGTGTGCTACCGCAGAGAGAAGTAGTCTGCGTCTTGAAAGGGATGAAGCGCATCTACAAACCCTGATTTCAGCTCCTAGCCTCAGCTTTCCCAGCCTTCTGGATAGCTCAGGACAGATAACGGCTTTCTTTTCTGCCTTACAATGATGGGGGAGGGCAATAATCTCTGGCCTTACAAAACCGCTACAAGTAAGGATACCTTAGACCTCCCCCGATGAAATCCAAGTTAGACGTAACAAATGCACGAGCCACTGCAAGCTCAGTGTGATCTTTATGCTCAGACTCTACCTGAAGATTTGATGGTAAGAAACAAATATTTTCCTTGAGAAGAAGCACACTGGAAACAGAAGTAATGGATGCACTAAAGATCTTTAAAACAGCATCGTTGCTGTGTTCTGGATTAATCAGGCCCGTATGGTTCGGTACAAAATTAATCATCTAGGACTGTAATAATAAAGTCTCACTTGGAGGCTTGGCATGGGCCCAGGCATGCACACTACGTCAGATTGCTGAAAAACCATGGGGAAGAAACAGAAATAGTCATCTTCCCTACCCAAGTGCCTCAGGCGTTCTCTCCATCAGACCAAACAAGGAGACACAACATCTCCCGTCACAACCTTGCTGGATTTAGTGCAGGTATAAGACATTTTTCTGTGCTCTTTCAGTCATGCCGCAACTAAGAGCTTCATTACAATAACGTTATCAAATTTCTATCACAATTAGCTTTATTTGCTCTTAGTTCTCGTTCCCAAAAGGCACACTAGATACTAAAATAGGTAAGACTGGTCTAAAATAAAACATTAACTCTTATTGACTGAATAATTTTCTCATCGACGGTGAAACAAATGCAAAGTACATGAAGTTAAACAGTAATGACTTTTCTGTAAAACTTCTAGTAAATGAATATTAGTGCCGTTAATTGCTAGTAATTCTAGCTTAGTTATAATTTGTGGTATAGGCAGCTGTAGTACTTTTCACCAAAAATGCATCAAACTCAGACATGCTCTGTTTCCTATTAATGTCATCTCATGGAGCTGGGGGCACGCACAGACCAGAGGCATCTGTTCGGCTCCGAGCAGGGCACTGCATGCTCCTCCGGCTCAGGCAGCCCGTGCACAGGGGGAGGCTGCTGAGATAAAAACCACATTTCAGTCTCACTGTGTCTCTTACTGCCTTTCAGCTCCACTGAGGATGCCAGAACACCCTTGCCTTTGCATATCGGGAACCACAGGAGGACTGGACTGGTCCCTGTAATCCTGCTGGTAACAAAATATTTGAAAGCAGAGGAGAGAGGAGTATTCATGCCTTCTTCTTTTCTTCTTCTCATCACGAGCAGGACTAGACATAGGCTAGTCCCAGCTCTACACAGTAATTTAAAATCAATATAATCACAGTGAACTTTGTCACCTCTGCTTCAGCTGAGTAGGTTTTTCATTTGGGTCCCTTGCCATTTTTCTCCCTGAAAATAAGTTCTTCAGTTTCCAGTCTGCCTTGAAATGAAATAAAGCCATCCTTGGCTTCAACGCAGCACGTAAGCAGTCTCTCAAGAAATGCAAGACACAGAGGAAACTTCCATCATCTGCACATCCCTACATTCAAACACAATGATTTCCATTAAATATTCAGGACTCAAATATTTATATCCAGTCAATTAAATTGAGCATTACTTACCCTCCAGGGAATTCTTACCCTCCCTCAGCACAGAAGAGAAGACCAAAGTGCATTTCCTATACTTACTAATAACACAGTAACACCTAAGGCTATAAAGAAATCCTTCCCACTAGATGCAAAGACCTTGGCAGCAAACATACAAATCTAGTATAAAAGAAGATATAAAGATCTTGTTGCTAGCCAACATAAACAAGTGACCATCTCTGCCCCAAGGAGATTACAGTGCAAGCTCCAAGAGACAATAAAATGTGGCGGAAAAAAGAAAAGGTGAACGATGTAGGAGACCCTTCCACAGACATACCCTCACTCTGGAATACAGGCAACTGGCAAGTCTGACAGGCTAGAGAGTAACGCCCCAGGAAAGAACAGTTACTGGTACCAGAAGATCCTACCCCCAGACCGTCACTGTAGGTCCTAGTGGGAGGATTTACAGCTAGCATTTTGTACAGAAGAAATCACCAGCTAGACTTTGTTAATCGTGTTATCATGCGCACTAATTCATACATCTCTCCTACAGCATAACCTTTTTATTACAGAATTTCAAAAACCAATACTTGAATTTTAAACTTTAATATGAACTTACATTTTAAAACATTAAATTATCCAGCGAAGCGGACGTGAATGTGAAAAAAAAGCCATTTCCTCCATCATTTCATTAAATTTGAAAGTACTTATTTATTTTAATAAGTCGAGATGTCCACATGCCAGGAAATTATCATCAAAGAATGTTAAATATGCCCAGTATCACTTAAAAGCCCATGGAGTATTACGCATTTTCAAAAAGAGCATAACTCAGCAAAACTACTTTCCCAGCAGTTACTTTCTATTACAGTTTCCAATAGTACTTTGGGGAAAAAAGCTGAAAATGTTTACCATATTCTGCACTCCAGTTCATATAGAAATCATAAGATGCAGTGTTGGATCATGTGTCCAGGCACCACACCACAACCACCTTCCCTAATTTAAGGCCTTCTGTTAACGGCAAACAGATGGCTGTCTACCATGAGCTCTTCCAAGGGCTTCTGTGCAGACCTCCTTCATTGGCACGTATGATCAAGAGCATGGATGGCCTCAAACAGAAAGGTTGCAGGGACTTGGACTGTTTCCTCTGAGCAGTTATACTTCACTCAGTACAACAGGACAGAATTGTGACTAATATTTTGATCAGTACCCAGATGTTCTCCGGTCTTAAGAACCCATCTGCTGAAATTGCAGGGACTTCCTCACAGAAGCGGAACTTAGCTGGCATGTACTCTGAAAAGCTACTCATGAGAGCGTGCAGTTTTGAGTAGGGGCCCATAATCATTTGGCCTAGTTTGCTAAGGAAACAGGCTTATGCATTTGAGCCTTTGTATTGCATCTGGTCTACCAATTCCCCTTCCTTCCCCCACCACTTTTGAGCCTGCTGGCTAACTCTGACCAGATCTGAGAGAAGTGGGTGACCTTACAGATGCAGCACAGCCACTGGTTTTGTGAAGCGCAAGCATCAACACGGTTCCCATGTCGGGACAGTGGCCTGGAGCACTACTGAAAGCCACGAAAGAAGCTCAAAGCTTCTTAGGCATAGGAGACTTTTCACAGTAATATGGAGCACTTAGATACTCATAGAGCCACACAGTTGTGGTTTTTTGTTTAACAGCAGAGAAAGGGAAGGCTCTTGGTACCTTCTCTAGCTCATGGCCCTCACCTCATTACACCCTGCTTCAGCCATTCATGCATTTAACACCAAGCCATCTCTCAGATGGCTTGTACAGATTTAAGGTAGAGGTAACTTTTCTGTGTTTGTACTGAGAGCAATTAAGTCCTGCAGACATCTGGGGAGCCCTTGTGCAATATAAACAGTAACAGAACTAGATACACCAAACCCTTCTTTACAAGTTACATGCAATTCTCTCTGCAAACTTTCTTCACATAGCAAATCCCTTTCCTCAGAGATCAGCATATGACAATACTGTATCATGCAGATAAGTGTCTCAACTTCAAGTCTCCAGCCTCAGAAATACAAATTAAAAACATGATCTGAAGTGCCACAGAAGCTTCCAGGCTGGAATCTATCTGAAAAGTTCATGTCACCTCTGGTTAGGAGCAGACTAGCATCTGGCACATAAACCAGCTTTTCATAGCCCAAGGGGCCACAAGGCTTCAGCAGCAGCCTGAGCCCAGCAGCCTGAGACACACAACCACACCTCGGGAGCCAAAGACAGCACGTACAACTGAACATGAACTGATCTACACTCTCCATGACTTCACTGCCATCGTTACTTCAGGGTAAATCTTATTTCTGTACTTGAGAAACATATTCACACAAATGCAAAGCAAATCATGTAACACTCAATTCTTCATCCTGAGTGTGTCCACTTACCGGTTGGTTTGTACAGGAGCTCAGCACATGGGATTGACCCCAGTGCTCAAGGACCAGATGATGTGAAATACAGCAATGGAGTCCTGTGAGGTCCGGATCCAGCACGGTGCAAAAGCACGCGATCAACATTTAAGGGACATTTGTCACCTCAGCTCTAGCTGTGAGTGTACTACAGGCGAGTTGGGAAGGAGACAGGAGACATTTGTTTCACTATTCCACATAGGAAAAGCAAAAGAAACTGCAGTCCACATGCCAATATTCATCACCTTCAGGCATTCAATTGCAGGGACATTTCCTCTTTTGTTCGTTTCTGAGGAAATTTATACACTAAGACAGTTGAGAAAGTCTCGGAAGTGAGTCAGAAATAAAGAACCCCATGTGAAACAGCTCCTCCTGAGCTTTCTGGCAGCTGGACAACTTAGATGTTGGCCTGAATGTTCTAATTACAGCAAGGTAAAAAAAAAGCCGTACAGACCAGCTTCAGAGACCTCAGTCGAGCCCTCTGCTCAGCCATGCTTGAGTAATCTGAGACACAGCACCCAGCCCCTCCATGCCCTCCCGTTCTTTACAGCTGTGGTCACAACACGACCTTACCTTACAGCAGCTATGCTGGGGGAGATGCGTATCTGCCTACATGCCTGTAAGGCTGTAATCCTATATAGCAGTGTGGAGCAAACATGCATGAAGTAAGATTGCATTCAAAGAGAAATGTAGGGGAGGAAAGGTTTACTTCAGCCACGGGTAGAACAGACTGGCTTAGGTTAAACTCAGCGGTACTGTTTGGAAGACAACAGGCAGGATTTTCTTTGAGATGGAGAGAGATAGAAGGCCTAATACTCATGACAGCAAAGACTCCTTTGGTGGAAGAGTTGCTTGCTGGTCATATCAGTCCACTTAAGTATTTTTAAAGCAGTTACACGTCTCAAAGATATCTCACCCTACTGAGGGTTCAACCATAAGGACTCCCTGAGACAGCGATGCCTGCCAGTCCTTACTATGTCAGCTCAAGTTGCAATCTTCCTACCTCTGCAACAGGGACATAGTGCTCCTGTTTCTTCATGAATGAAATCAGTCATCTCATTAATTGTCCTGAAAACATTATCAACCCACAGTCCCACTCACCTCACAACTGGGCAGTGTTAAGAGATGGGAGTGGGTGGGAACACATACTTAGGAAACATTCATTCAGGGTTCAACTGAACTAAACCCACTACAAGAACAGAAGCCTGATACTCAGGTTCTCAGTAAGGCTTGACATTACTTTTATACTGCAGAGCAACATACCTCTTCAATAAATCATTCCAGTGCCAATAGCCTCCCTCAGATAGGAAGGCTACAGAGATGACCCTTAAGAGTTCAGAGGAGAGTTAAAAACATTTCCAGAAAATCATTCAAGTGCTGTTTAAAGATGTAATTTATATGCACAGCTCTGCACGCCATTGCAGGATTTCATATTTATTTAATCTGATGGTTAAAAGTGTGCCCATCCAACTCTTTGGGCACATGCAGTCTTTAATAAAAAACTTTGTAATTTAGAGCCAAATGTTCAGCGAATCAAACAAGAAAAGAATGTCTTTTTACTAAAGCCCAACGTTGTCCCAGCCCCACTGGAAAAAACTGAGAGCACCAAACAGACAGAGAGCTTCAACAAAGCAGCTAGCACAGGTAGAAGTTCAGTTTGCTGCTGAAGAATTAGGCTCCATAGCTGGACCACCTCCAGGAAGGCCTCCGGATAGCTCAGGTGCTTCCCAATGTCTTGTGCCACTGACATGGTCTCCCGCAAGAAGAGGCAGTCTCTAAGGTGACCAAGATGTCTGCAATTAGCATTTGATAAGGCTGGATGTATGGCCTAAGAACCAGTGCACAGCACTGGAACTGGGGCTGAATTTCGACCTCTGCTGTACAACGCATGGGGTATTATCAAAGAAGTTGCCTGAAGTGCCTTGTCCTTCAGTTCCCACCATATAAACACATCTACCTCAGAGATATTACAAGAATTAGAACTCCCTCAACTGCTAAACACGCATACTGCAGTACCAAAGGATGCCTCAGAACATACACAGGTGAGATCTTTTTAATACACAGGTGAGATCTTTTTAATCCTACCTTTCTCTAATAGGCACGTGATGTTCAACACAGAAGAAATGCACAGCATCTCTGCCCACCCACCGCAGCACTGCTCCTGCTCACTCCTCCCTCTGCAAGGGAACCCAGCGGGGCAGAGGTACTCCTCTTGCAGGCAGGGGCTGCTTTTCCAAGGATCGTAATGATTAAAAACTGCATGTCTTCGATGCCACATTCTGCAAGATGGAGACACCTTCTGGGAAAGCAGAGAGATGGGGCAATTCCTGGGGCAGAGATACTGAAAAGAAGATTATCTTCTGAACAGCGACTGGAATGACACAAAGCACCCATCTGACATGGCAAAAATAATAGAAATAATTTAACGTCTACTACATCAACTGCAGTACTGGCCTTGGTCAGCCCTTTCATACAAAGACTCCACTTATATCCTGCAACTAGCATTCTGATTCATTCCTTGATTATTTCATGCTTGGACTATTGCAATAATGTTTGTGCCAAGCTACTTTTTTTTTTTTTTTTTTTTAATCCACACACTACAAGGCTATTCAGAGCTTCCCTGCTTGCTTTGTTCCTCACTGCAGTATCCTTGCTGCTCACATACTTTTTCCCCATTGTTAATCTGCTACATGCGTTCAGTTACATCTGAAATCAGGATTGGAAGTTCAACGCATTACTGCAGTCATTCAAGAACCTCAAGGCAACAGCAGACTCCAACCTTCTGTGTATTCTCCAGTCCATTTGCTGAGCTTGTATCACAGCTGCTACCCAAATACTCCATCTTTCTTTTCTATGTTTAAAATATAGGTGTTTCACATATTTTTATGTCTAAAGAGCTTGAAATATTTTATACTGTTTCCTACATCAATGCCTAGAAAACAGATAGATTGACAACTTTTTGCTGCACTTCAGCATATTTTCAGTTTTATCAAACAGTGCACTGGTTGTTGTCATTCCAGAGGTTTTTTAAAAATGTCCCAGTGCTCACATTGAAAGAAAATGCAATAAAAAGCACAGTACATTTAAAGAAGTGAGAGGTCCCCCCTCCCTGGCAAAAGCAGCTCTTTGTGCTTCCTCATTTCAGCATAGATAGCCAGAGCTGCGATTGCAGCAGCGCAAAGTAAAAATACTTTGATGTGGTATTGGAACAACTGTATCTGAAGCTCTGAAGATTTCATCTAGCATCTGTTGTAGTTATTTTACACTCTTGTGCTGTGCAAGGAAAAACTTCATGAAAGAATGAAAGTTGAAGGAACATCTGGTTCTTTGCACCTCTTATATTTAAGCTTTTCAAAGCTGTTCATCTGCCAATGGCCTATCTACTCAAAAACAGTAAAGAAAAATTCAGAGCATTCAAAAATCAGAGATTTGCTTTAATGTATTTAAGTCATGAAAAACAATCAACTTCCAGAAAGAACCTTGCCAAAAAAAGAAAAAAGGCAATTCCACCATAATCGCATCCAACACTTAAAAATTCAGTCAACCATTTCATTATAGACTAGATACCAGGATTGGCTATGACAGTACTTGGAATAAACTGTAAGCATGGCACACAAGAAAAGGTGGCAAGAAGAGGGAGAAAGTGGTATTAATGGTATTCAATAAGGAAATTGTGTCTGTGTCTAAGTAGAAACTAAATTACTATCTGAGGTTTTCTTAGCAGATTATTTAGAAACTTGCCAATAGACAAACAAAGTGAATGACAAGACTCTCAATCAGAGCTGTGTTCCCCAGCAATATGGCTTAGTAAAAATGATACAGACTACTTGGACTGCTTCTGGCAAGGCTGGCTCTCCTGAGAGGACTGCTAATGTTAAATACTCAACACAAACATGTGATTGTGAATTCCTTTCCTTTCACACTAGCTTATGGTTAAGAAGATATAGCCTGTTCTCAGGGATAGGAACTCAGAAACTTATTTCTTCATTCTCATAACAAAAAGAAAAGACAGTATTTTGTATTTGTTACTTCACAATGCAGAATAGCTAAAGAAAGATAAAAAGCCTTCTCCCTGACATCCTCCTGGTACACACATATTCTGATACAGATTCTGCAGACAAGTATGTGTCTAGTCCACATTTGTACAGTGCCTAGCTCATGGACATGAAGGCTCATGACCCAGTACCATCAGAACACAGACAATCAAAATACACAGATGGTATTTCCTGTTTATTTGGCAAAACACACAGCAGTATACCACTTGCTTTATCTGTGTGCATTAAAAATCAGAGTTCATGCTTAGACAGTAACAGCAAACTCTCAAGTTATTGTTTTCCATGTTTCTCTTACGAAAGAGTGTAGCATTGATTTCTGGAACAACTGTTACTCTAATAAGATTGCACATGGAAATGAATGCATCACAGCTGGTTTCAGCAGGGTTCAGTGAAGACTACCATTCATCTCTGATGAACGCAGATAAAATATTCAAAGCTTAGTTTACTGATCAGATCAGATATTAATGGGAATATTTTTCCTAGTTCTCTCAGCTTAGTTTCTCTCTAGAAATTCAGCTTAAGAGGAAGGGAGAGAGCCAGAACCTGCTCATTTTGACCATTCTGCATTTAACAGAGATGGGAACTCCTACAGCAGAACAATAACCATGCACGCGGTATGCCAGAGTTTTGGTCAATACCAAGATTTATTATTCTGAGGGACAGAAAGAGTGAAATACTGACCATGGCAAATAGGCCATTAGTTACCTCTCAGTTCAATAAGTCTTGATGCTTTCCTTACTATGTGCTGATTATTTCCTGTCCAATTCACATTAGCAGCTTATTTAATGAGAACAATCTAAGCAAAGGGAGAGAAATTCACACATTTACAAAGGACATCACCAAGTTATGTTTCATCACAGTTCACACCATTTGCAATTCTTTCAGGAAATAACCTTTACTGATCTTTCCTGTTTTAATGCCAGCAATTGCTTTTGAGAAGAACACTTAATTCTTATATTCACCACCGGTTATATTTTAAATAATAGCATCTTAAAGGACAGCAATAACTGCTTAAGTGTTGTAGGACAAAGCATTCACACCCATAGTGTCCACTTGCATGACAGTGTGGCCACAGTTCCTATTCTTAATTGACACTTTTCCCCACTCACAGGGTCATCCCTACTCTTGTGAAGCTATTTTTCTTCTATTAGCTTCTGCTAATTTTCATGGCAGTTGCACAGAATCTTGGAGAGAAAGGATCCCACATTTTATACAGAAAAAACATCAGTAAGGACACGCATAAAGAACAGAAGCATCGTAAGTAGTGCTAATAATTTCACACAGAAAATGAGAGATCAAAGGTACAAAGAGGAAAGAGATACTTCGAATACGCCATAAGATTAAAGAGAAAAAACAACTGTATGCATTTTCTACATAGGCTTCTATTTACAAAGCCGTAGTTAAAGAAACAAGTAAAAAGAACACATATACATCCTTGGCCAGTGTTTGCTTTTCTGTTCTCTGAGAAGCCCAAATGGTTTTGATTACTTAAAAGAGAGTTGAATGACTTGAATGAGTCAGCTTGCAACACTGAGGCTGATCAGGAGAACAGGGTACATCAAGAGAGCAGGGTACACCAGCCTCACCAGTGCCAGCACCACAGCTCAACTGGGAGACTCCTGTGACAAAGGCACCATCGCCTACAACTTCTTGCCCCAGGAGAGTGCAGCCTCCCACTCCATACCCACTGATCATGTGTGTCAATACTGAGAATAATTAGACATCACATCTGTATCTGAAACCTCCAAGAGGAGGTTCCCAATTTGAGTAACAGAGTAAGGAGTGATATTCCCCTATAGCCACTTCTGGCTTTCCACAATCCCATGCAATGATTGTCACATTAATTTCACATAACAGTTTTTCAGAAAAACAGATATGCATAGGTATAAGCCCTTCAGAGCTACTACCACTTAAGATACAAGCATCTGCATCAGCATCTCATATCGTAACCTCCTCCTAAGTCCTGACCCTCTCACTAACCATTTTTTGGGCTACTGCAAGACAAAATAGGGTCTGCTCAGGTTACGAGCAAAGTGTTCTCAGCACTGACAGATGCAGCACTTGACATTGAAAGGCATCTCTAAATGCCTGGAATACTGTGCTCTCTGAAGTAGCATACATTACACAAGGGAGGGCCAGTCAGAAAGCTCTGAATCTGGTAGATGATTCAATTGAGTATTTCTATAGGATTTATTTTCAAGTTTTTTTGGTTTTGTGGTTTTGGTTTTTGGATTTTGTTGGGGTTTTTTTTGTTTTGGTTTGGTTTTATTTTTTTTAAAAAACAGCTTATATATTTACAAAAATGTTTCCACACTGATAAAAGGCACCTGAACTGCTATCTGTCCCTATTACAGGTATTAGAAACTGAGTTCTGTGGCAATTGTAAGGATGTGCTATAACCATTCAGTGGTTAGTCTAACAGAAGACATTACTGTGAAAACAACGGACTGCACCAAAGCATGTTCAGGATCCACACCTACTTCTTGCTTTGACTGTGCTGCACCTATTCTACATTCCTGCTACACTGCAAGTAACATGGCCAGTTGCAATTTAGGAAGTCTTTGGCAAGCTGTAAGACACAATCATGGAATAAATACTTTGCCAAAACATACATGGATACACACGCGCAGAGAAATCCCCCGAGAAATGTAGTTTGAGCTTCCTGAAAAATCCTAAAAAGAACATCTAGGAGATCTCAGTCTCTGTTCAGTCTTGTAGTTCCTATTTAAAGACAAGTTAGTCTTCTGTTTTCAGTGTCTGCTCACTTCTCAATTTGGTTTAAAGAGCTGCTAGCATAGGCTTAACGAAGTTTCTTCTGAAAGGCTGATTGTGTTTCCTTCTGTCTTTTTGACAGACTCCATTTAAAACAGGCCTTCTTCATTTAATTATCTAGTCTTTATTTCTGCGAGTTTTATTTCTGAATTGGAATAAATGTTATAGTCAGAATTGTGTCTGTAGACAACATTTTATAAGGCTTAAAAACCCTTTCCTTTACAATCAGACAGTGAAGCAAGCGCTCTGTGGTGCAAGATCCACGGCTCTGTCCAGGGCACGTGCAGCACGAGCACAAGGCACTGAAGGTCACAAACGTTGCAGGGACATTTAGGTATGAAGGTGCCTTAGACAAATGTTACAGACCCAAGGGTTGTCTGACTCCTGAGCAGTAATTGAAGTTTATCCTCTCTAAACACTTGTGCCTGAAAGAAGCAATGTTACTGGGCAGTACATGGGAATCCCATAACTCATCAAACCAGGAAAATTGCTGATCTCCAGAATTTAAACCAGCTCCTGGACTGCTCACCCTCCACGAGAGCATGGAGCAGCAGTAATGTTTCCTACAGGTTAAGAGGAATTACTCTATAAGCATAGTATAGAACAGACATATTCTGTGGAATATGAAGACGTGAGGGTTCTCTGCAGTATGGTTGTGCCCTTTTTTCACCCCCAGGCAGGAAAACCATAACTGCCTGGCTGCTTTCAGACCTCTCCAATCCCACCTCAGGATTTATTACAGAACTCTTAAGCCCCAAAATACAGAATCTTTGCAAGCAGGCAGGCACAGCCATAAACGCAGAGAAGCCTCTGCTGTTATAAATCACTATAGCTCAATCAAAATCAATATAAAGTCCAACCTAATGTAGGCCCAGCAGAGACATGGGCGCGCGTTGGTCAATACCGGGGTTCAACAGATGGCTGTCCA
This sequence comes from Gorsachius magnificus, assembly GCA_034008185.1. Taxonomy (NCBI): domain Eukaryota; kingdom Metazoa; phylum Chordata; class Aves; order Pelecaniformes; family Ardeidae; genus Gorsachius; species Gorsachius magnificus. The sequence goes on from CM067090.1 coordinate 9,346,310, forward strand.
CTGATGCCTGGCAGAAGCCATCCTGGTCTTACTTACTCCAGTTGGCAAATTCCCTTTAAAGAAACTTCAAATCTACCCATACACAGTCTAGCGTAACTTTCTTCCCTGCCCATAATTGCTGGGGCTGGGCCAGCAGATGTTGTACAACAAACTGGAGGGGAGCTGGCCTAGCCATTTGAGGATAGGGAAGGGAAGCAGCCTACCAGATAGCATCTGTAAAAGACCTTGGAAACCACTGACACAGACTAATTGCTTACTGTAGAGTTCCCACTCTCTGTAGGCTCATTTGCTGTAAACTTCCTAGTCATGTCCCAAACCCTTCCCACAGGACAAATGTGGTTAATACATAAACTGCTTGGCCAAGCCCTGCTCTGGGTTCCTGGGAAATATTCTGGGGAATGGAAAAGCAAGGAGAAAGAAACAGATAACATGATCATCCTCATCACTGTGCTCGGTTAGAAACAAACATCTGTCTGGCATCTGGGCTCTGCCACCCACCATTTATTCCCATCTTCAACCTAAACACAGGAACTAGGCATTTTCATTACCTCTGGCCCCCTCAGTGAGCAAATATGGAAAAAAACCATCAGATAAGAGAGGCTGAACTGGCTGAAAATCCCACATGGAGCTGGAAGGAACCAAACGAGGGGAGGAAAGAGAAACTCCCACATATGAAAAGCCATGACAAAGCAGCAGACTGCAGAAACATCCAATTTCTAACAGAGCACAGGCTCCTTTCCACACCCTGCTCATCTTAATTTCCTCCCTTTCTCAGGGAGATGCTGGCAATACTGAGCCTCCTGCAGGACATAGCAACAACCCTGGAAAATTCCTTTAGAAATAACCAAGTTTTTCCCAAGTCTCTAAACTTGCCTTTGCCTTTTCCCTCTCAGAAACAACCCAAATCCTTGCCTGCATCTCGGCATTCACATTTCGCACGTGGCCCTCCTGCTCTCATGCAGATGCACGGGCGCTTGCTGCGGGGCTTGGCAGGGCAGAGCTGCTGCTCCTTGCAGGCAGAGACCACAATGTGGCTCAGGAGGACACCAGATCTCCATTCACTTCCAGGATGGGCTTCCTCAAATGCAGTAGGAGCATAACCCGTACAGCCAGGACATGCAGTACCTAGGCAGTTGGCTCACACCTCTATTCCATATCACGAAACCTTTGGTGAAGACTCCTGTTCTGCATCTGGAATACTTGGTCCCACACCACATTCCCCTGGAATGGCATTTCAAGTCACCCTGTTCAAACAGTAGCCTGACAAAGCATCCTGAGAAAACAGTATTATATCCTCTTCTGGTTTCTCGAAAAGTGCGGGTAGATATATCATTTCCACCTTTTCCATCTCCTAATTTACCCTTTTTATCAGCAGTAGTGACAAAAAGATTCTAATTAGATGGCGCTAATCAGGTAGAATGGCATGTGATTGACAGCTGAGAAATCACTATCTGTTCTCTGAAAAACAGATTGGTTATTTTCCTCATAGAAGCAGGAGATTTATCAATAGACAAAAGGATGCAAAACCCCAAAAGGTAAGGTATAATTACACATCAGGACTATACATTTTATTTTGACGTAAATCTAAAAGGATTCGTGGGTGGTAAAAGCTTTTTTGGAGGGGTGAACAAGTGATACTACTCATAAAGGGAGAATGCCACCTTCACAAAAATAGAATTAGGAAGACTCTCTATAAACTGGTATGTGGTGGGTTTGTGGTCTTTTGTTCCTTTATTTGGGAAGGGGGGGGTAGTTTGCTGGGGGGGGGGGTGTCCTTTCCCCCTTCCCCCTTTTTTTTTTTTTTTTTTAACCAGTCCTGTTTTAAAAAGTCCAGTAACTCATGCAATTAGTTTTGACCCATATGGCAACAGAATAATTCCATTAGTGTTTTACTTTTTTTTAAAACATTTTCATTTAACTATCTGCAATGAATATTCCAAATACATTTTTCAGTAACAGAAACAAAATAAACCTTCCAAGTGGCACTTAACTTGTAATATTTTACACAAGACAGCAGATAGGAACAGGCCATTCATTCCAGCATACAAATTTTTTCCTCTGTTTGCTTCTTATTTCTACTCTTCATGGGTTTGGGGCTTAAAAATCTAAAAAAGTTATTTTAAGCTGCAATATGAACGTATATCTTGTGGCAATATTTGTCCATTTGATAATCTCCAACTGTAGCAAGAAGTGGTCATTTGTCCTACATTACTGAAATGTTTAGATTTATTTTACTTGCATGACCTCATTTGCAAATGAGATTGCTTATATTTTGAGATCTAATAGAGAAAGCTTGTGACATCTGGTATTTTGTGTATTAATGGGAAAAAACCCTAAGCTTACCTATAATCATTCATTTCCAGTGAAATTTATGGTCTGTATAAAAAAGAGGAGCTGGCAGTCAAAATAACATTTGCCTGTTTATCTGGTATCAGTATTCAGACTTCTTAGAAAGTAATATTTTTACTTCAGCTAAAACTAGTCCTGCACAACAGTCCTCTTGGATGAGCACCAAATGTTTGAAATGCATCTCCTATCTTCCAAAAAAGCACGCACAAATTCATTATGATGCTTGAAATCTTCATAAAAACTTTCCAGGTATTAGACATCTTCCCATAGAGTTAACATAGCTGTTAACATGATTTCAAGTGGTTGGGTTTTTTTAACAACTTCAAATACAGACCTGGAATTTTGTAGACCTGAACCAACCGTCAAACCATATATCAAAGACATCGTTCTGAAGTATATTTTGATTTGTGGCATTTCAAAATTATGCAGACACATCAGGTTTTCCATAAGGCTTATAAAAGTGGGACAAACAATAAAATACCCTCCCAGTATCCTACCTTTTCAGCATCACGCACCCTGGTGTGATGCTGCACTGACAGGTCTCATTGTCGGCATTATACACTACCGCAAAAAAACATGCACACAAAGACATAATTGTAACATTTCTAGGGTGGTGGTGTGTTTTGTTTTTTTTTATCTGGATGTATCTATGGATGCTTCCAGACTTCCTAGAAGGCTTAACAGGGTAAGCAAACGGTGAGCTTGGGAATATGCAGGGACATTTGGACAGGGAGAGGAAAGAACGGTTCGTGGGAGTGTGCCTTTTTAAGGGTGTGTTAGGAAACTGAAAGAAGACAGAGAAGGTGCAGAGTAGTAAGGCAAATCCTGAAGATAAATGACAAGAATGTAAGAAAGGAGAGGATGTGTGTAGAGGGAGTTTGCAAGGAAATCAGCAAAAGAAAATAAACTGTAATAATAACTTAAACTATTTCTGAGTGTAGAAGTAACAAAAAGCAAGTAAACAATTTGATTGTGGAGACATTTCATGTTTCAGTCCCCTGAAGAAGTCAACTCACCTGAGTATGCCCAGTAAGGATCCCCCGAAGCCTTTCGCCTCCGTACCTGCACAGAACTACCATGTCTGTTTTCATGCAGAGAGCCAACATAACCTTCAGTCAGAGCTGGAAAGAGAAGAAGCAGGAATCGTTAGGAAAGTTGTATTTACTCCCTAGAGTTTACACTGTGAAGCTTAAATCTGCACTAAGCAAAGACTACAAACTTGGCACTACTTAAAAAAAAATAATTAACAGGCATGTTCCTCACCCATGAACACCCACCATCCAAAGATGATTCGCAGAAGCCATTGTTCTGATCTGGCACACGTCTGCATAACTCCAGTAATTTCCATAAGGAAATTCTGATATACACAAGCAAACAAGTATGAGCCATGACATATGACCAAACCTTCTCTGTCTAGACCCAAAAGATAGCTTATTTTGTTTGTGACTACAAAACTACTAATTATAATTAGACAAAAAATTATTAAGATCCATAAAAGAATACAGATGCAACCATCTGGAATATGTCAGTACAGTGTTATCCTGGCCAGCCTAACTGCAGCTATTTTAAACCACATCTGAAAATCCTGCACAGAACAGTTTCACTGAGGACTGAATTAATCTCCTCCTCGCTGCACAGCCTGCAGACCAGCGCCCACAGCGCACTGGGTGACAGCCTCAACACAAGCAAAGCTCGGGTAACAACCCCTCCTGTGATTCAGCCAAGCAAGGCAGATGCATAGCACTGCCTTCTAGCCAGACGAAGGCTACCAATGTCACACAAAATACCCTGCATGCAGTAAAAATGCCTTACGACGTTAAGAGACCAGTAATGAAGAAATTTTTTGTAAAATTTCACAGGCTAGAAGGAACTAAATTCATCAACCAAAACAGAAAAGAATGCACCCTACGTTGCATCCCACCATTCTTCTTTTATACCTCAAACAACATATTTTTTATTTTTTTCTTGTAAAGGAATGCATAGCTTCCATGAGGACGTGGGTTGCCTGGGATTTTTATGTGCAAATTTTAGTTATTGTTTCTATGTATCTGACTGAACCCAAGTGGAGGTGTGTGAATTCACAAATGCCAGCAAAAAGTCTGCAATAAATTCAACAACCTTTCTCAGAGCACCACAGCCAAAAACTTTTGTGCTATATCACACACAGACAAAAAAACCCTTAGATCCACAGACATGGAATGTGAAGAACAAGTATGCACCAACTGGCTCTATGGAAGTTTAAGCCCAACTGATCCTGACCCACTTATTTGATCACTAAGAAACTAGCTGAATAATTTAAATTAAAACTTTAGAAAATCATGTAAAGCACTGCTACCCATATGCAATCACCAAGCACTGCATTCCCTTCTGTTCCCAGGCCAATTACAGCTGGGCTGAAACGAAGCTTGTAACAGGACTTCATTGAACATCAAGCACCAGTAACTCAGAATTTGGCTTTCCTTCCCTTCAGAAAAGCTTCTGGGTGACACCCCCTTTGTACTACAGTAGCAGAGAGGATGCCGTGTCCGAGGGCTATCCACATATGCTAAAGAGCTCCACAGACAACCTTCACTCTGCGATGTGGATCATAGATTTTGCAGATTTTGGAATCCTGAAGTGGTAGGAAAAGTCATGCATCTCAGGAAAGGCATTACAGGTTTGCCCCTGCCAAATTTTCTCTTGTGTGAGCAAAGGTACTAATTGTGCAATTTATTATGAGCCTCTGATTTGAATGAGTTTTCCAGATTTCTTGGCAACTTTCTAAATGCTAATTCACTCCAGGCTGCAAACTAGAAATGCTGGAACACATCATGCTACCCCAGGATTTGTAGGCAACACTATGTCACATACCTTATTTTCCTCTTCCGATTTACCCTAATGTGTCTACCTCAAACAGGAAAAAAAAAAAAAAAAAAAAAAGAAAAAAAAAAAAGAGAAAGAAAAAAGCCTGAGCAAAGATCAGAGACTATGAAAATCCCAAGGAAGAAAACATAGAAATAACCTAGGTGGATGGCTGAAAAGGCTACCCTATTATTCACTTAAAAAATAAAACCCACATGTGCTGAGAAATATACCTAAAGTCCCTCCTTATTACAAAATTAAAAAGACAACAGCAGCTTTCTTCTGAGCATCTTCTACACAGAGGAGGCAAACGGTTGTGGGGATTTTGTCATCCAGAAAAACTGACTCCTGCAAGCAGAAGGAAGATTTCACCCTGCCTCCTCCAAGGAGTAAGATACTCCTGCAGGTATCTGCTCAGTGAGCCCTTCTGCGTGCCTTACCATCAGAAGAAACTATGTCTAAATAATCTATATTGTTGAAGGAAAAAAGGCTCTGAGTCAGTGCAAAACATCTGAAGTTGTAAAACCCTTTGTACTCCTAGCTTGAACCATCAAAAAGCTGCATGGCAACCATGGTATGAATCATACCATTGATTTTCAGTATCCTCTGTGCAGAAAATTAAATTATGCAAATCCAAGCCTTTATGAATGCCTAACTTTAATGTGAAATTGAACATTTGCTTCAGTCAGCATCTTATTTATGCAATTAAAAACCTGACATTCCTGTGAAAATATGCAGTTTTGGTTTTCTGCATAGACACTTAATAGATTTGTACATTCATCTATACTTTTAAATGGTGAAGAGCCATGCTGTACACAAATTTATTTCCACCAAAAAGGACGTTACAAAACAAGAGGGAAGCTCAAGGATTTGTCAGGAGAACTGTGGGAAGGAACTTGCTGGTTATACCGCTAAATATCTTCTGTGGGACTGAAAAAGAAACAAATTGGAACATCCTGTTCTAAATAAAATCCTGCATCACTGTTAGGCAGCCCAATATTAATGTCAATAGTCCACTTACAAACATACAAAAATTCAGTAGTCATTAGCAATTTAGAGAAGACAGATGTTTACCGGATAGCTGCAGAAACTCTGAGAAAGGATGATAGGTCAAGATCTCCGGCCATGCTGTGAACTGGGCAGGTAGCAGTCTGCCTCTATCAAAAATCATGACACCACCTCTGTCCCTAAGCTGGCCCAGTTCCCCAGCCTGCTCACAGTATGGCCATGCATTTCGGCATGGGGTCACACAAATGCTCCAAGACGACAGCGTGGGAACAACTAGCTCTTGTTGACAATATCTTATACTGGTAAAGTCATCAGGAAACCACAGACTGTATCGCGTGGTGCTTTTGTTCTCTGGCGTCAGCTGGGGTTGGCGGACTCCCTCATACTGAAGAGGCGTAAGAGACAGAACAGAGCGTACAGCAACTTTTCAGATAAAAGTTTGGAAGAACCAAAGCATTCAAGTCAAGTTATTTCAAAAAAGAAAGTGTTTCAGATATAAAGTCATCTTATGGTTCAGGAAGAATCATTACTTTTTCCAGATTTTGGGGTGGGCTAGGGATGTACCTCCTGACCAAAACAGTTTGACACCACCAATGAGAATTTAACAGGCATCTCAGTGTTGCTGAATCTGCCTCTTTCACTGAAAATATATACAGCTGAAGTATTTTGTTCGGCTCCGGCCATTAAGAGTACATTTATTCATTTTTGTAAAATGCTCCAATTCCACAGTTTCAGAAGCAAGTAAGTGACTCAAACCTCAGCTGACATCTTCCAACATTTCTAACATCTGAACAAGTTTGGGAGAAAAATATTTAAGAAAGTTAAGTTTCATTAGCACCAATCACTACAGGTTTTCCACAAGTCTTTTTCAGCTGGGAGACAGTTACCAGCTCAAGAACAGAGAGCAGCTCCACTCCTGCAGAATTGGATGCTGGAGAAAAGCCAGCGATTAGATGGGTTGGTCCGGCACGGAGCAAACACAGGAAGGCTTCTCTCTTCTGGGAACTTTGGAAACATTGGGAAAGTGGAAATTGGGACACTAGGAGGGACAGTAACATGCTCCAGGAAGGCTCAAAATGGAGCAGCCAAAACAAGAGGGGTGGGGTGGAATATAGGCACACACACAGAGCAAGAGGAAGAGAAGGGACAGTGGAAGCCCCTGCCCTGCAAGGTTTTGTGTGATACATCGTGCCAGTGCTGATGGCAGAGGAGTAATGAACACCATAATATATGGCCTGAGACTTGCAGATACACGATTAAAAGAGAAAGGGACCAATGTTACACTCAGATACACAAGTGTGAAATTAAATCCTGAGCAAGTCCTCTGGCTGCTGGTGCAGGGTTGGTGTCTATGAAGCGTAACACCTGCAGCCAGTGGAGTTGTGCTGAGCCTATCGGAACTACTTCTGCAAGGATCCTTCAAAGCTAACATGAAGAAATCTCTTACACACAATTTCATATAATTTTAATCGCTATTGAACGCTACATGATTTTAGATGATGTGCTAAATGAATCAACCCATGCTGCATATCTGCAGACAGCAAAAGCAATGCAACGCTGGGATATGCTTTAGCATTCTGATCAGCTTTCCATTCACTCTGTCTCAATGTATTAACTTTCCCATAAAAATTATTTGATAAGTGCCCTCAAAGGTACGATAAGGTAATTCCTGCCTGAATACCTTACCGGTATTCATAGTTCACATGAAAACACAAAATTTTATCCCCAATCTACCTTAAATATAAAGCTATTATACTATTCAGAGAGATTATACCCTCGGCATCAGTGTTTAAAAGGTATCAAGCCATCAGCAATGTAAGAAAAATCTTTTAAGGTCGATACTTTATGTCTGAAATGTTGAAATTGTTAGTTATGACGGTAGATTAACTAGATTGTGCACCAAACTCAGATTCTTTTAAGCCTTCTTTGAAGACAAGGGTTGCACACAAATCTATTTTCAGCTGTTCTGACTAAAACGGTCCAAAGTCAAAGGTACACACATCACCCAGCTCATAAGGATTCTGTGACTTGCCACTGTGGACTGCACTGAGTTGAATCAGTTTTAGTCCTGGTCCCTAATGTGGACGCACCTCTTAACTGGTGTAGTTCAACCTGGTCCTACTGCTGGAAAACAAGCCAGCCTTTGGAGCCAAGAGACTTTTGACTACTGCAAGCTGGAGTAGTGTCACACTACGAAATCACTTAAAGCGGGGGTGTGTGTGTGTGTGTGTAAGTGTGTGTGTAAAAATAAAATCTTGTTAGTGTGTAGCAAAAAAACCACTTACCGTAAGGAATGCTAGCAATTAGTTCTGTATCAAATCAATGCCTGTAGAAAGGAAACTTTTGTAGAAAAGAAAACCTCTATGTTCTTGAAGACTGCGCGACACTGCATTTTAAAAGGGGGAGGGGAGCACAGAAACATTACCTGAAGGGCTTTTGTATCATCCCTTAAATGGAGTTTAAGGGATCAGTGAGCCAAGACACTTCGCCATCTGCAAGCCTAAAGCTTCAAGCAAGCTTCACCGAAACAAAGCAGCATCTTTACCTAGGTCCATTTACTGTATTTTTAATTGGGCTGTGCTAAAGAGAAGCAGGTAGGCTGAGGACACTGCTATGCAATGCAGTCTAACACATGCTCTGCTGGAAAGAGTTTAAGCTTCTGGGCAATTCCTTGGAATAAATGTTGTCAAATAGGACAGAAGGGAAGAAGAGGAGAAAAAAACCTGATAGGAAATAAATTTATAATATTATGCAATTAAAATACTTTTGTGCAATTAAAATAAATAATGGTTAAATTCATCTCTCTAGGCTCTTTCACAGACAACTTCCTAAATAAAACTAGGCTATTTGCCTTAAATATTTTGCCACCCTTTGACAGCAAATAAATCTAGAAATATTTCAGGCACAGCTAATCCACTTTGATAGTGCATTACTTTTAAACAGACTCTTCAGCCTTGGATTCCCATATTTCACAAATTATTTTATATCTTGCCAAAGAAGGATGAAAGTTAAAACAACATATGGTGGTCAGACAGCATCAACAAATTATATTCTGAATGAGATTCTTCTTCCTTTGATTATGCTGCAGAGATTTCTTCTGATTATCAGATAAAAGACAAAATCTGTTCTCCTATGAATGCACACGCAATTTTCACAGCTTTCCATTGATGAAATATGGGAGTTACAAATCACAAGTTTCTCGCGACTAAGTGAAATAACAGACACCCGGATGCAACTTCTGCCAAGAGATCCCTTTCCCAGATGACAGTCACCCAGGCAGCCCCTTGATTCCTGTATGAGCACAATCCGCAGGGCTGTTCCTAAAAATGAACATGGGGACTTTTCACACCATTCATTCTCCGTTGTTCGTGCGCCTGATAGATGATGTGGTAACAGCACAAATCCTAAGAACAAGAACATAAATGCAGAGCACAGCAGGCCTTTACAGGAACTAACCAGCAGATTGCAATTTGAAGATGAAAAATAGTCCAGGGAACACACTGTCAAACAGTGGGGATTAAATCAACCGGTGGAATTAAAAGCCCTCATCCCAAACATGAATACACCAGTCACTAGGTGCATTAACCCTTGGTAACCTGTTGAGTTCAAAGCAGCGAGTTGGAGTAATACAGAATTGCATTACACTTAATGTATCAACACAATGCAAGCCCCAAAGCATTAGAGCTGATGTAGACAAGCAACAGAAAACAGATATTCAGTGCAGTCTTTTCCTTACAAGGGGGGAGTTTAAGAGTGACAGGGAAGTTTCCTACTTGAGAGCAAGCCTTACGCCAAACCAGAACTAGGAGCACGAGCACACAGCAATGCCCAGTGCTATCAGCCTCTCCCCAGCAGAGCAGATGCCTTCCCAAGGAAAAGCAAACCAGTCTCCTCAGTCACGAGTTCCCACGGATCCTTCTCTCAGCCTGCCTGGCTTTTTAAGCAAGAAGAGCAAAGCTCATTAGCAAGACAGTAAGGCGACTTCAAGTTGCATTAATGATGCCCCATTAATGGGACTCGGAAAAAGAAGCTTGGGAGGCAAGGAAGAGGCAGATGCTGCCAGATGATTAGAAAGGGCTTGATTTTGTGGTTTCATGGCTTACGCTCTCCTGGCATCATCTGTGCAAGATATGACATAGCTGGTGAATTTGGACCACTGCTGTCAACTGGCATCACCTGCAGCACTTCTGCTAGGAATAAGCAAAGTCAGCCAGATAATCAACCGTGCCAACGATTTCCATCTCGAGATAAAAACACACAAACTAAACCAACATCACGCCTTCCAGGAGGATGGTGCCCTGCAGCAAAGCTCCTGTCAGAGAACTTGGGGAATACCCTTAGACTAAGGGTTCTCAGACTGCAGTACATTAGCTGAAATCTACCCGTGTGTGAGCAACGTGCCGTGAAAAAAAAAAAAAAAAAAAAAAGTCTGTTATCTTTTCCCCTGAGAAAAAAATGGAGAAATACTGAGCAGAAAGAAATAGCCCAGACAACTGCAGTCCTCTTCCAGGATGGAGGGGCTGCTGTTCATGTCATGCTGCAAACAGAGTGCGACGGTGATAGTCGCAGGAACGAAGTTTGAAGATCCCAGCTTCAGAAACACTCATCCCCCATCACTGAGAACTGCAAACACATCAAAACCAGCTGTGTTTGATCCAAACCCAGAGTAAAATTTTTATCCCACTGAACTGTTCCCTGACACTTCCGTGCATGCAGAAATACACTCCGTTCACCTTTAAAACAAAAGTTTTCAAACAGGCTGGTATTCTAGGCATCTCAGTTGAGATACGTTAAAGAAAACTAAGGCACATTACATCCTAAAAATTGGACTCATTTTAGACATTTGTGATTTGGGTAGGCAGACAGGAAAAATAATTGGGAGCACCTGAAAACTGTAACCTTGAAAACTCTTGGTCCATGCATCCTTCACAGTCCCTCAGACTTCTGTTAACCATCATTATCTGCATTTCTTAAAAGGAGGAATCCTCATCCTTGTTCATCGCCTCTCCATGCTGTACTTCAGAAGGGTCATGTCACCTCTGAATTTTATTCATAATGGTGCATGATGCAAACACAGAAATAAAACTTCAGAGCAGAGGTTCATAAGCAAGGCTGACCTCCACAGGAAAGCTGATGCTCTCTCAGCCAGTGCTGACAATCACAGCAGATATTAGGGAGAAAACTCAATTCTCCAGTATCTTGGGTAACCTGGTCAGAGCAAACCAAGGCAATAAAAACCCAAGTATCGGGGCAAAATGACTGCTCACACAACCCGCTCCAATATCTTTGCTCTATTTCCCCAAGGGCAAGCTTGAAGTCAAGCTTGGAACAAGCTAGAATCCAGAGGCAGTGCAGTGTATTTGTGCAGCAGGGACTTGAACCCATCAGCACAGGCACACTGAGAAGGGACCATCTTGGTCTCTTCATTCATTGCGTGGCTTATCTGGGAAATGTATGAGCCATACCTGTATAACGGAGATGTGTTTGTACAATGAATTAACAATGGCAAAGGGGGCTTTATTTCACTTCTTGCCTTACTGCAAGTACCTAAACCTTAAGGGTTTTACAACAGAAAACACCATGGCTGGAACCCCCATCTCACTCTCATTCCCCCATAATCATGTCCTGCACGATGCACAGTGTTAGAAGAGCAGCCTCTGAATAGCAAATAAACGTGACCTTAATGGAGTATTTTGTACCTTCAATTCCTTGTTTAATACAGAGTCATGCCATTTTCATTTCACTAAACCCAGTAATACTCACAAAACCACAGAAACTCATGCAAAATCACCAGCTTCGCCTCTTTGCTCTAGCAATATTGTGTTTGTATCCACTGGCAGCATTTGTCATCCTACAGCCTAACTACATTTTCAAAATGGATTCCCTTAAGTCACATAAGAAGTATCTTGGTAAAATAAATAAATAAAAAAATATTTACTGGACTCATCCAAATAACCATAGCAAGGCCCTTGTGATGCAGCCCTGCTCCGTGCATGACTTCTGTCCACCCAGGCTGCCATCTTGCCAGGCTCATTCATGCTTCCCCTTAGGTACCCTACAATTTCATTTACTCCTATCATCATCCCATTAAAGCCGCCTTTGTGCTATATCAGTAAAGACAAGCATGTATCTACAAACCAGGGCCTTTTCTGCTAAACTTACGTGAAGTCCCCAGAAGGAAACTCTGTTCTTGTGCAAGAGCGTGCCAAATCTCTGCTGGGGAAGAGTCCCACGTGGACACCGCATGGAGCCCTTGCTCCAAGGCATCCCTTCAAACCCACCTGCCTCTAACTCCTAAGGAGCAGCAAGCCCAGCATTCATTCAGCAGAAAGCGCAGGGCACGGTGCTGATTCCATTTGCATGGAGAACGGCCGAGGCACTTTTCGAAGCCAACAGAGCTGCTCCCACTGCATGGCACGAGATCAAACTTGCCCCATTATAAAGTCTTCAGAGACAGGGGCTCTGTCAGCTAATAAAAATCCCTCATTCTTTATACAAAATGATTTTTTTTAACCCGTGTCCTTTGGCCCATTTAACAATTTATTGACTGTGGGAAATAAAGTGAGGCCACATCAATCTCTTCCTGGTTATTTGGTTCAGGCTCTCAAATTAATGCAGAAGGTGGAAAGCTCAATAAAGAACTATTTAAGAAAAGAAAGGAGAAATGCTGTAGTCCCACTGTGAGATATCTTCCTCTCAGTTTGCAGTCAGGTCTCGCCATCTATAGCTGCACAATCTCCTGGAGGAAAGATGGCAGGGCATAAACCGGCATGCTCCCCCGGATCGAGCAGAAATAACTTGAGATTTGTATCACTCTGCGCTGAAACAGATCAGTAGAGCTCAGGTAGCCAGATTTAGTGCCTCCAGCATGTGACAGCAGTTCCAGCCAAATCCACAAAAATTATTTTAGGATCAAACTTAAAAGCTGAGTAGAACCAAGCTAACAAGTATTCATCTTTATTTGTTCAAAAATGTATTTAATTTGGCTTCTGATCTACAAAACAGGGGTTTTTTCATCTTTTTTTTTGTATGCTGACAGCTTGCATTACATACAGATTCTGTAGCAAAGGGTTTCATCCACACTTATTTCCCAAAATATAAATCTAAAGTGGAAACTGAAATAAACAAAGATTTTTTTTTTGTGCTGACTGAACAAGTTGTTAGTCAGGGATATATGCCCCAAAAACGTGCCCTACCATTTTGAGAACTCTCTCCTTCCAAGTAAGTTGCATTGTTCAAAGGGAAAAGACACTATAAATACTACGGAGCTGATCTGTAAAATGAATCAAACTTCCATCTTTGCTTTGCCGTTCACCATTAGTTTTTCACCCAGGCAAGAATTTTTCTGGAAATTTCCCAGCAGGAAGGTCTGGTGCTGTTCAGGGTCCAAAATGAATACTTGGTTCCTTGGTCATTTGTCTCTGGAGAATGCAATAAAGATCTCGACACAAAACCTCATACTACTAAGAGCAAGAGCACTAAAGCCTTTGGCAGCAAGAGCAAAAAAGCGGTAATAGAGCTCAGATGAAGTAAATAGATAAAAATTGCCAGCAATGGTGCACACTTTGTAATCATATAGCGATGGTATGCAGCGCAGTCTGAAAAGGTCACTGTTCCTTCCTATACAACCAATTTAACCAACTGGAGGACAAAGCTAACACCACAGTAAATGTAAATGATGCTAAACCAAGAGGAGGAGAAGCAAGCAAGAATGCCTCAAAAATATTCAGCTGTCTGGCAAGCTCAGCAAAACAGGCTGATGTAAGTGAGACATTCCACTGAAGATAGATGTAAGGCAATGCATTTGGGGAGAAATAATAATCAGTGCAGGAATGAAGTGAGAGACTGCTGTTTAGAAAGCAGTAATGCAGAAAGACTTGAGCATTAGGGTGGATAATGAATTAGATGAAAGTTCATGCTGCAATACCACTGCAGAAAAAGGCAATTGCTATCCTGGGGCACATGCACAGAAATACTGGAAGCAATAACTCAGTTTCAGACTGTCTTTGGCAAGACTGTCACTGCAGTGCCACATGCTGTTTGAGGCCCATTACTCAAAAAAAAAAATAAAATTCATTTTTAACCAAAAATCTAAGACCTGGGGCGGGCGAGGGAGGGATGATGGGGGATGACACACGACATATGGAATGCATCAAAGCATCTTTATACCAACCTTGTGCCCTACTCTGCGCTGGCCTGGACAGCCCAGCCACAGGCTGCTCAGCTCTGCCTGGCCCTGCCTTGGTGCGCTCAGGCTCGTATCCTCTCAAGTCTCGAACTCTCCACTCTGCTCTCTACCTCCTTGTTTCATACATCAATTTTCATAACAAGCTTCATAAAGAGTTAGATTTTAGAGCACTCAGAAGTGTTGATCTTCAGACAAGAAGTGCTCTCACAGCACAAGAGTGAAAGAGGAGGAGATGAAGAGCTTGGTGAGGAACAAAGGGATGCTTTCACCTTGCGGCGGGCACGGTGGGAGCTCAAATGCACACCATCTTTTAAGCAAGGGGCAGGTTTGAGAGGAAACACTCGGTGCGCACAAGTGCTGGCAACAACACATGCTTTGCTTAAGTGCCACTGCAGATCAGCTTTGGCTGAGAATAGAGACCATGGCGTAAGTGATCAGCAGCAGCAGAGAGGCAAACAGCTTTCCCCCCCAGTTTGAAGAGGTCCCACATTGCCAGGCCAACGAGAGAGAAGCCAGCTCTGGCAGGGGCAGAAGGCGGCTGGAGAGCTGCACATGCAGAGCCCACGCTTTCGCGTCCCCCAGAGCACCTCTCCTCGGGAAGGCTCAGGCACGGAAGCTCATTCCCTCCCTACTCCCGTCTCAACCACTCTGCAACATTCCCCAGTTTCCATTGTTACTGATCCTACAGTTATTACAAGCACTTAAATTACTAAAAAAACACAACGAAAGCACTGTGCCGTGGAAGACTGATCTAGCGTACAGCCTGCAGCCTGACAAATGTAATTGTTTTCTTAAGGATCATACGAATCCTCATGAAGACTTCAGCCCACCTGCAAAAAGCAAGGTTGTTGACTGCTGCGGGTTTCTCACTTCCCAAGCAGATTGGCTTGGCTATTTAATTACAGTACAGCTTTGTACTTAGTCCCCACTTGACTCAGAAAGCCCCAGAATGGTCCTCAATACCCACAGAAAATTTAATTACTCAAGAAAATAACTCCCCCCAGGCAAGTTAATTCCAAAGTGTGTTCCACAGTTGCTATTTCCATATTTTATATTTCTTTTTTTATCTTTCACTGTGAACTGTAACAATATTCCATCTCCCATATAGCCAGTGTCACTGTTAAACAGATTCATCCTTTTATGCAACGTTTAAAAGATTTCTTCATGGCAATATCCTATGTTCTAGTTTGTCCATAAAAAGGAGATATTAATATCACAACAGATATTCTCTTTTGCTCTAAACAATTTAAAAATACATTATAATAACAAAATGGCTTTTTAAATAACAAATGCATTAAACATTGACAGCATATCAGTGCTTGTTCTGTGACAGCATTCATCCTATCCATGACAGGGATCTGCAAAGCTGCATCTTACAACCATAAAGAAGTTCTATCAATACTGCACAGACTATCAAAAATTATTTTTCCTCAAAAAAGTTGCTCACCATTAGATATGCTTTTATTATTATTCTTTTTTACATTCTCCATATACACCACAGTCTTTGCTAGAGAAATCAAAAGTAAGACTACTCATAAGAAAACCTCATGTTGTTGTCTTTCTTTTTTGAACCCCCAATTCATATTTTGTAAACAAGAAGCTCAAAGCAATCAGTTCCAGTCAGGCTTTTCAGCTTTGGATTTAAATCCTTTCATGACTTCTTCAAAAAACATGCATCAAAATTTCAGGGAGGGGGGAAGAAGACTCTTGACATTGTAGTCTTCTCTGATGAACAAACTGATGTATTACAAAGAGGCATCTATATACTCAAGCTACTTGCCAGCTGACAGCCAAGTCCAATCTGAACACAGGACTTGAGCTATAAAAAAGTTAACAATTATTAGTAAAATATCATCTACTGTATGTGATTCAATTTAAAGCTGCATGAGATAGGTGTAGACCTATCCACGTCACAGGAGGCACAAAGATCGGAAAGACCTCCCCGTCATATCACCACTACATCCACGAGGAAGAGGAGGCGGGTGACAGTAGTGGGAGATTCCCATCTGAGGGGAACGGAGGGACCGATATGCCGGGCAGACCCTGCTCTTCGGGAGGTCTGCTGCCTCCCAGGAGCCCGGGTTAGAGACATCGCTAGGAAACTTCCTAGCCTGGTCCGACCCTCGGACTACTATCCCTTGCTCCTCTTCCATGTGGGTGCCGATGAAGTAGCAGTAAGTAGCCCGAGGGTAATCAAAAAAGAATTCAAAGCCTTGGAGTGATTAGTGAAGGGATCTGGAGCGCAGGTTATTTTTTCCTCGCTCCTTCCAGTGGTGGACAGAGACACGGGACAATATGAGCAGACTCAATCTATTAACATGTGGCTCCGCGACTGGTGTCGCCGCCACAACTTTGGGTTCTTTGATCACGGGATGGTCTACAAGGCACCGGGCTTGCTCAAGTCAAATCGGAGCCAGCTTTCTCAAAGGGGGAAGAGGGTCTTTGCCCAGGAGCTTGCAGGGCTCATTGACAGGGCTTTAAACTAGATGTGAAGGGGGAAGGGGAACCTATTGGGCTTGCCAGTGACAGGCTAGGGGATGAAACGCAAGGGTTTGAGGGACTGGGGGCTAGTATGAGCCTTCAACCTGTTGCCCAGCAGTGTGCCAGGGGCACTGCAGAGAAGTTGACGTCTGGCGGAGGTGAGCCAGAGGCTCCTGAGGTAGTAGGAGCCAACAAGGAAAAGCCCGTGAAACACCTCAAAGTAAATGAGGGGTGTTCTGCTATGAAGGTGACGAGGCCGGCAGCTCAGATGAAATGCCTCTATACAAATGCGCGCAGCATGGGAAACAAACAAGAGGAGTTGGAAGCTATCATGCTGCTAGAAAGCTACGACCTGATCGCCATTACGGAAACTTGGTGGGATGAATCCCACGACTGGAATGTAGCTATTGATGGCTACAGGCTGTTCAGAAGGGACAGGCGAGGAAGGAGGGGCAGAGGCGTTGCCCTTTACATCAAGAAATCATTAGAGTGTGAAGAGCTGGCCCTGAAGAATAGCCACGAGCAGGTCGAAAGCTTATGGATAAGAATCAGAGAGAGAGGCAACAAAGGGAACCTGGTGGTTGGTGTCTACTACAGACCGCCAGATCAAGAGGAGCTGACGGACGAAGCGTTCTTCCTCCAACTCCAGGAGGCTTCGTGCTCGCAGGCTCTCGTCCTGGTGGGGGACTTCAACCACCCTGACATCTGCTGGAAAACCAACACGGCAAGCTGTAGGCAATCCAGAAGGTTTCTCGAATGCACTGAGGACAACTTCTTAAGCCAGGTAATAGACACCCCTACCCGAGGGGATGCGATACTGGACCTGGTGGTCACCAATGCAAGTGAGCTCATCGGAAATGTCAAGATCAGAGGCAGCTTGGGTTGCAGTGATCACGCGCTGGTAGAGCTCACGCTCCAGAGGGAAATGGGAAGAATGAAGAGTATAGTCAGGACCCTGAATTTTAGAAAAGCAAACTTCCAGCTCCTCAAGGAGATAGTCGGAAGGACTCCCTGGGAAACGGTCCTCAGGGACAGGGGAACAGAACAGAGCTGGCAGATCTTTAAGGATGTGATCCACAGAGCGCAAGAGCTCTCGATCCCCAGGTGTAAGAAATCGGGCAAAGAAGGGAAGAGACCGGCATGGCTGAGACGAGAGATGCTGGTCAAACTAAGGAGGAAGAGGGAACTGCACAGGCAGTGGAAGCAGGGACAGGCATCCTGGGAAGAGTATAGGGACGCGGTCCGGTTGTGTATGAATGGGGTCAGGAAAGCCAAGGCTCAGCTGGAGCTAAACTTGGCTAGGGATGCAACGAATAACAAGAAGGGTTTCTACAGGTATATCAGCCGGAAAAGGATGGTTAAAGAAAGCGTACCCGCGCTGATGAGCGAGACTGGCAAGCTGGTAACAGCAGAGGAGGAGAAGGCTGAGGTACTCAACAACTTTTTTGCCTCAGTCTTCACTGGGAACCTCTCTCCCCACCCCACCCGAGTTGATGGATGGCATGAGGGGGGACGGGAGGACAAACCCCTCCTGCTGTAGGAGAAGATCAGGTTCGTGACCACCTGAGGAACCTGAACGCACATAAGTCCATGGCACCTGATGAGATGCATCCCAGAGTCCTGAGGGAATTGGCCGATGTAGTCGCCAAGCCACTCTCCATGATATTTGAAAAGTCATGGCAGTCAGGTGAAGTCCCTGGTGACTGGAAGAAGGGAAACATTGTGCCCATTTTCAAAAAGGGTAGAAAGGAAGACCCTGAGAACTACCGACCTGTCAGCCTCACCTCTGTGCCTGGGAAGATCATGGAGCAGATCCTCCTAGAAGCTATGCTAAAGCACATGGAGGCCAGGGAGATAATTCGAGATAGCCAGCATGGCTTCACCAAGGGCAAGTCCTGCCTGACGAACCTAGTGGCTTTCTATGATGGTGTGACAGCATCAGTGGACAAGGGAAAACCAATGGATGTCATCTATCTGGACTTCTGCAAAGCCTTTGACATGGTCCCCCACAACATCCTTCTCTCTAAATTGGAGAGCTATGGATTTGATGGGTGGACTGTTCGGTGGATAAGGAACTGGCTGGATGGTCACATCCAGAGGGTAGTGGTCAATGGCTCGATGTCCGGATGGAGACCGGTGACGAGTGGTGTCCCTCAGGGGTCCGTACTGGGACCGGTGCTGTTTAACATTTTCATCAATGACTTAGCAAGATCGAGTGCACCCTCAGCAAGTTTGTGGATGACACCAAACTGAGTGGTGCGGTTGACACACCAGAAGGATGGGATGTCATCCAGAGAGACCTGGACAGGCTGGAGAGGTGGGCCTGTGTGAACCTCATGAGGTTCAACAAGGCCAAGTGCAAGGTCCTGCACCTGGGTCGGGGTAACCCCCGGTATCAGTACAGGCTGGGGGAAGAAAGGATCGAGAGCAGCCCTGCCGAGAGGGACTTGGGCGTGCTGGTGGATGAAAAGCTGGACATGAGCCGGCAATGTGCGCTGGCGGCCCAGAAGGCCAACCGTACCCTGGGCTGCATCAGGAGAAGCGTGGGCAGCAGGTCGAGGGAGGTGATTCTGCCCCTCTACTCTGCTCTGGTGAGACCTCACCTGGAGTACTGCGTCCAGCTCTGGAGCCCTCAGCACAAGAAGGACATGGAACTGTTGGAGCGGGTCCAGAGGAGGGCTACTAAAATGATCCAAGGGCTGGAGCACCTCTCTTATGAGGACAGGCTGAGGGAGTTGGGCTTGTTCAGTCTGGAGAAGAGAAGGCTGCGGGGAGACCTGATTACGGCCTTTCAGTATCTAAAGGGGGCCTATAGGAAAGATGGGGAAAATCTTTTTAGGAGGGCCAGCTGTGACAGGACAAGGGGTAATGGTTTTAAATTAAACCAGGGTAGGTTTAGACTGGATATAAGGAGGAAATTCTTTACAATGAGGGTGGTGAAACACTGGGACGGGTTGCCCAGAGAGGTGGTGGAGGCCCCATCCCTGGAAACATTCAAGATGAGGTTGGATGGGGCTCTGAGCAACCTGATCTAGTTAGTGGTGTCCCTGCTCACTGCAGGGGGGTTGGACTAGATGACCTCTAGGGGTCCCTTCCAACCCAAAACATTCTATGATTCTATGAAAATAAAGACTAATGTAGACGACATTTGGCAACTGGTATTATCTATCTTAGCATATACCAAGACCATCTTTGCCCACATGGAGTGTATCCCTCTCATTACTGTATCTTTTAGTTCCCTTCAGAGCAGGGCAAACATGAGATAAGAAGTTAGTTTAAGCAGATCTGCTGAAATACCAAGAAAGTGCAAGAAGCTTAGCTTCCAGCAGAGCTGGCTCTAGCCATTATCCTATTAAGATGGATACTAGGACTTGCCAGGATTTTGGAAGACCAAAACACAACCACCCAACACCCACAAAAATCCCAGCAAACAATCCTCACTTTCACCCCCCAAAACCACAGAATGTACAGAAAAGGGGCACAGAGGCTGAGGCTTCAAAACTGAACAGCAGCAATGGGTCAGAGTCGGCTTCCACTGGAATTGGTACATGTGGGACAAGTCTGAGCCACAGGGAATGTGAAGGAGGTTGGTGCATTAGAGAAAAAGGTCCTAGACTTAGAGAGATAGGCTTGAAAACCAGGCTTCCCAGCAGCTTTCTAAACAGACATAAGACCACTGAAGACCAATGAACCTGCTCAGGGACTTGGGGAGTCCACGGGAGGTAGGTAGTTGGGTGGATGGAGAAGGACGACTATTTCTTAGAGATGATGTGCAGGAAGAACCCGAAACGCTCAGACACAGCACAGCTACGCTGAGAAAGGTCTGGCTTGAAGGAGACATTCAGGTAGCAGGTCTGACAGGTCAGCAGGACAAAAGCACTGCTCACAGCAGTCAAAAAAATAAAATGTTTTGGGACAGGAACACAACGGCCTCTTCTGGCCCCAGGTAGCTGGAGCAGAAGGGAAGGCAACATGAAGCCAACCCTGCAGAGAAGCACTGCGATAGCAGATCGGAGACAGGGCAAGGAGGAGAGCGCCCAAGCACGGGGCGAATCAAATACTAAGAGAAACATCACACAGACTGGTATTCCACTTAGGGGCAGGGACTGCCAGTTATTGTCAGTACCCTTCATGAATTTCTGATGGCACTGATTACTTTCTTACCAGTAACCCACACATGTAAGTCTAAATATTATAACAAAAAAGAGACAGAGCAGAAGGCTGCTTTTGCATTTTTTAGCCACTCCACTGCAGCAGAGCAGTGTTAACTGCAAATGAACCAAGCCCTGATTAATCTGGAAACACTTCATTTGAAAATTTTATTGTAAGTGTAAATGTATTAAAGCCCACTAAATAACATGTAATCAATAACTATTCGTTATTTTCTGTATGGGTAAAGAAAGGAAAAAGGTGCTTCTCAGGTCACAGCAAGGAGACTGTTAAGCTGGGAGGAAAGAAATCCTTAAAAGAGCTGCAAGTTCTTAATCGCCACTGGGGTCTAACACAGCTGAGATACTCAGCACACTCTGCATTCATGCCCCTTAGAATTAGATAGGTGAGAAGGTGTTACACAGATACTGCGTCAAGGGCCTTGGGTTGGTGTAAGTTTATTTGTGCTATATAAAAGTCAAGTGACAGTCAAATTGAGACTTTTTAAAATAACTTTGTTCCCATTCCACACTTACAAACCATGCAGATGACAATTATGGGGGAAAAGGGTGCAGAAAAAAAAATATCTTTTTTTTTATTTACAGTTGAATAAATTTTATATTAAAGAGCTTTTAGAAAAAAAAAATTAAAATATATAGTGGTTCCAGAATATGCTAACGAAAGCTTGGTGCTATCAGAAATTGGACTTCTTTAACATATATCTACTTTAATTTGCTTTTTTAAAAAATGACCATGCCCTAGTAAAACTCTGCAATTTCCAGCCAGCTGCATTAATATTTCAACTTGGTAAATTATTCTTTTAAAAAAGTTTCTAATAAAGTAGCACTTGCTGCATGTCTTTTAATAAGATTACATTTCTATTTATGATGTTATAATAGATTGTATTAAAAACAAAAGAAAGATTACCATGGGAGGAATAGAGATGTCTTCCTTCATTTTAAATTTAATTTAAAGTGGAGGAAAAGGATTTTTCTTTTAAATTAATATTTTCCTTGCAGTGTTATGAATTCCAGCTTCGGCTATTGAATGAGAAGCAGGAAAAGAAACTTTACCATTTTTATGCAAACTCAAAGAAAACACAAAACTAAACTTCAATAAGCCTCACAGATACCAGAAAGCCAAAACTTGCATCTTCGCATAGTCTAAGGGCAAAGGTCCCAAGCCAAGATGCACGTTCCCCCTGCTGAAGGAGAGGATACCAGGTAGAGCCTATTG
This sequence comes from Gorsachius magnificus, assembly GCA_034008185.1. NCBI lineage: Eukaryota > Metazoa > Chordata > Aves > Pelecaniformes > Ardeidae > Gorsachius > Gorsachius magnificus. The sequence continues at coordinate 9,368,562 of CM067090.1, forward strand.
CTCTCTTATTATAGCCATCCTTCTGCCGGGCGAGTGCAGAGCGAGGGAACAGAAGGCCTCCTCAAATGCGTCAAGCCAGTCAAAGGAGATGCAAAATACCCGCAGCGCCTGTCCATCCTACTCCCTCTTCCACCGGGAAGGCAGGCACATCTGGCCTGCAGGGCCAACAGAGGGGAGCTTCCCGGATCTGTTGGATATGTGCATGTTCTGACACTGGGAGATGGGAGCAATGGGAACATACTGGAGCTGGCAGACTGGGAAGGCCACAGAGTTTGTTTTACTCTACTGCTTGGTCAGCAAAGCAGAACCCAAAGCAGTCCCATGCAGCGCTCCAAGACCTGGCCCACACTTCTGCTGGAACGATTAAGCATCACCGTATTCCACACAGCTCACGCTTCTCACAAAGCAGAAAGTCTCATTTCCTTGCTCCCACCAAGTCACAGAGGTTTTCTATCACAGCTAAGTAAAACTGCTCTTACATAGTCCTGTACAGCGTCAGATACCATAGGATTTTGCAAAGGTGGTCAGCATTGGAAAAACAGAGGTGCAGTGAAGAGAAATCATTACTCAGTATCAACTGATGGCTATCAGCCAAATCAGGATTAAAATGCAGGATCAGACCTGAACGCCAGTGGAATATTCCATCCAGGGAGCTGCACAGATTTGTCCTTCAAAAGCTAAACACAGGGTAATGACAGAAGTCCAAAGACTGCATAGTTTGGAAAATTAAAAAAGCACATTTTCTTATAAGACATGAACCAAGGGGGGGGAGGAGGGGGGGAGGAAAGCATTTCTCTCTCTATTTGCCATACTGTAAAAGATTATCCCTTTTTTTTCTTCTATAAGCTCCCACTATAGTTTCTAGGAATCTTCTAGCCCAGATTCAAAATAAAATAAACCTCTGTTAGCCATTCAAAGTACACACTAAAATAATCACCTACAGCCCAAAATGGGAGTAAGGGGCAGAATTAGGGTCTCCAAGTAGAAACCAAACCAGCCCCCCAAACTCTTTCTGAACAACTGAGAATTCCCAGAATAAAACGAGCAAGGGTACTCAGGAATTATTTAGTCACAGCAATATATTCCTGATAAAAATCAATGCCTGTGATATGCACCATACCATGGAAATGACCTTTAAAGAGCCATGGTCTTGGACAGCAGGCCACACTTAAGAGGGGGCAGGGAGGGTGGGGGAAGTAGGAGACAAAAAAGGATGTTTTTCAGATAGGTCTTTACTGGTCCTTGACGGTCAACAAATTTATAACAGATGTGCCTCATTCAGAGTGTGGAGAAATGAGTGCTGGTAACTGTTATTGTCAGGACAAATCAATTGGAGCCATATGTCTGCAGCGGCTGACAGCATCATGAAAATCAAGCAACACACAGACATTAGGATGTTGCTGAAAATAAGAGCTTTCCCATCGTGTAAAGGGCCTTTGGGAGATGCCTCTCCGAGATAGGTTTGTGGGAATTAGCTTATATATTTTGATTCTTTCAAATGCTTGATTGTATACGAGACTTTGCCCTCTCTTACTGATTCCCTAGACAGTAGGTTATAATTAACAGGAGGCAAAATGCTACAAATTAATCATAGGACACATCCCATTAGGATTCTTATTTTATTTAGATTAAATAGGAAACTGTCATGACAAAGAATGGGGAAGTTTCCTAACCTTCTCCACCACCCCACGCTCCCCAACCAAATGTCAGCCATTATTCCCAGTGATAGAACCCAAGAGGAATGCACAACTCACAGCAAAATCATAAATGATAATAAAAAGGGATAAAATGCTAAGGTCACGTTCAATAAACTGAAGTTACCCCTTTAGAGCATTTCCTCCTACAGTGCCTTTCTAGATTTCAGAGTACAAACTAGTTAGTGGTTATCAAATAGCTGCACTGTAAAATAGGAATAGATAGAGTGAACAGATCCATGGCCCTTTTTTTTTGGCCAGCGTACTAGGCCAAAGCAGTATAACATGCATTACAAGAAAAGGAAATAACTAACATTGTCAAGTCAGCAGGGTCTCATGTAGGTTAAAACGTAATGCAAGATCAGTGCCATAATTATCCACACCAAGCAATTTTTTAGTTTATTGACTATGCTGCAGTTCCTGAATTTATTTCTTGGCACTTAAATTGCAAAATATTATTGCAACGTGTCAGATACTATAATCCAGATATCAGTAGCTATGCAGGAATGCTTGGTATTTCTCTGAACAGCCAAGTTTCTCCAAAACCACTGCCTTTCTTTTACCAATATTAATGAGCAAATCTGCCAGACTGCACACGTGTGTTTTTCTGTAAAACATACACAGAAAGCAAAAAGACCAAGATCTTCAAGGGAGAACTAGTTTTCAAAAGAACTGTAGATAGCTCACAGACATCCAGCACTCTGTCCTGGTTTCGGCTGGGATAGAGTTAATTTTCTTCACAGAAGCTAGCATAGTGCTGTGCTTTGGATTTAGTGCTAGAAGAATGTTGATAACACGCTGATGTTTTTAGTTGTTGCCAAGCAGTGCTCAGACTGCTCAAGGACTTTTTGAGCTTCTCCTGCTCGGCCAGGTGCATAACAAGCTGGGAGTACAGCACAGCTAGGACCCAAACTGTCCAAAGAGCTATTCCATACCATATAACGTCATGCTCGCGAGGGTTAATCGGTCGGTCGGTCGCGGGCAGAGTGGTCGCAGCTCGGGCTGTGTGACCGCAGCTTGGGGGGAGTGATCGTTGCTCGGGACGGGCTGGGCATCGGTCGGCGGGTGGTGAGCAATCGCATTGTACATCACTTGTTTTATATATTCTGTATATTTTCTTACCATTATTATTATTATTATTATTATTATTATTATTGTTATTCTTCTCTCTTATTAAACTGTCTCTATCTCAACCCACGGGTCTTAATTTTTTTTTTCTTTTCTCCGATTCTCTCCCCCATCCCACTGAGGGAGGGGGGGGAGTGAGCGAGCGGCTGCGTGGTGCTTAGTTGCCAGCCGGGTTAAACCACGACAGTCCTATTTTGGCGCCCAACGTGGGGCACGAAGGGTTGAGATAACGACAGATCTGAACATTTTTAAAACGAATTTGTGATAAGCATTCTTTATATTAGTCTAATAGTCGCTGGTCGCAATGTTGTTTTATTTGATCTCAGAGTTGTTGTCCTTGTTCATGGAGTTCTTTTATATATCACCTTACCTGCTGTATGCACTCCCTGTGCTGCTGGTTGTCACTTTTCGCAAGTGGATTAAAGCTACTGTTCTGCTGTACTGTGTAATACTGGCTTATGCTATGATAAAATTATTGGTCATCAGATTAAGCTCGTATTTTTACTCAGTACTGCTGTCACCTCTGTATTTTGGGAACCATCTATTGGGAATTATGAATAATTACACATTTTACTTTTTATCCTCGGAGAGCCAGCCTGTGGGGGAGTCACCTTACTCCATCTTCCCCTTCTTCTCTGAGCTAATTAAAACAGTTCTTGAGAATGTTGAATATCCTTGGGATGTTCCAACTAGCATGGCCCTATTGCTAGGTCTCCTGAATATGGTTCAGCTTTTACTCAGGGTTAGACTCCCATGTAAATTATATACCATCCAAAGACTGACTCCTGCAACAGGCCCTGCGGCTACTCCAACCCCTGCGACACCCACTGTAGCTACCCGAACTGTAGACACAGGCCCTGCAGCTACTCCAACCTCAGTGACACCCACTGTAGCCACTCCAGCTGTGGGCATAGGGCCCCCCCCACCCACTGTAGCTACCCGAACTGTAGACACAGGCCCTGCAGCTACTCCAACCCCAGCGACACCCACTGTAGCTACCCGAACTGTGGACACAGGTACCATTGCTACTCCAACACCTGCAACAACTCCTGATTGATGCCATGATGAGAGCAGCTTACACATTGTAACATCTACATGTTCTCAGTTTCCCTGTGCCCCTTCCCCATCCCTTCTGTACACCACAACTCTTTAAGGCTTTTCCCCATTTAGGTCACCATTTCCAACTCAGCCCAGGTCCACCCAGCTGCCAGGCTTTGCCATGAGATGGCTGCATTACAACATTTGGTAACCAACAGCGTTGATTAGCATTTGCTGGGTGTCTCAGCAGGGAAGCCAAGCGCACCTTCCAACCCCTTAGTGCCAACAGGACCTTCACTATGGCCTTTGCTGAGCATCGGCTCAGGCAGCGCAAGCAGAAAGCCTCTCCCCTGCGCTATTCCAGAATAACCGAGTAACAGATTTCAGTAGAAAAGCAGAAAAGCAAGTGCATTGCAAATGATCCTGTCCTGCAAGGATAGGGCCCAGACATAGTTAAGCACATGCTTTGGATACTTCCTAAAATTTCAAAAGGAAGGCGAGAAGACAGGCTGACCAGCCTCTGGATCGGAGATTAGCCTGAAGCTAAATGCAAGGCAGAGGCAGTGAGACAGTGAAGCTTAGAGGACTTGAACGAATACAAAACCCACTGCTAGCCACCGCTTTCCCCCACAGAGAAGGAGTACCACCTCATTTACCTCATGAGTAACAGTGCAGGTGAGGGCAGGCAGGAGATTGTTTGCTTCACCCCAAGCCCTGAAAACATGAACAACTACCCAGGAGCCCACAGGGGACAAAAGCACCAAAGTGGAAATGCTATAACATTCAGATGATCATCTTGAAAGCAACGATGAAGATTTTTAGAACAAAAATCAGCATTTTGTTCTTGACTGTTCTCTGCAAGTAAAAAGACGGTGTTCACACGTCCCCACGGAAAGCTTGCTGTAGCCGTAGGATGAGGCTTGGTTCGAATGCTAAATGTATTCTCAGCCTTCCAGATCTCTACCAGGGCAACTGCAACAAAATATACTGCCGTTTTTGCAGTATCATTATAATCATTAAGAAGTGATGGGGTCAGAATACTGACTGCCACATGCTGTAAAGCAGTCCCGAAACTTGAGGCATCTACAACACATCTGCTTCAAATGTCAGCCTGATAACATGGGAGTAACGGGGCAGAATTCTCTGGTCTGTGCTTTGCAGGAGGTCAGGCCATAATTTAAATAATCCCTCTACCCTTAACTTTTAGTTATTTTGTACTCAGGCAGGCATGTGGGGATATATCATGTCTCAATCTTGCCAAGAAAAAAAAAAAAAAAAGAAAGAGGGAGGAATAATCAGAACAGACTCAAGACATTTTGTGAAGAATGAATCCACACAAATAAACATTTGGCACAGGGAAAAGACCACATTCGTATTAAGAAACTCAACCATACATCTGCTACAACCAAGTTTTCCTTTCCTTGGAGGTGGAAGTTTCCATCACTTGTGCTGGGGCTTGGGCTATTGACAAAGTTATTTTTCCTCTGTGTTCTTTTGTTGACATATGGTTTCAATGCTTTACTGCTGCATTAATCCTATTTTGTCTTTCAGATAATAAGGATATTGTTGTTACTAAGTACTATGCTAATTGTTTTGTCTAGTATTAAAAATATGCTGCACTGCCTTATTCTAATTAACTTGAGATTATTATTGAAATAATGGTTTTATTATTTTACCACCGGCATTTTACTGCCTTGGAGTCTTAGTTGTACTCAAGCTATTATGACTTTGTAGCAATTGACTAACTACAATTATTCCATTATCCAGCTTCTAACATTTAATTGGGTGAGTGCAGAAAATACTTTCACATTACAAGATCTTTGCTTTCTGATTTATTAGAATTAACCTTCAGTATACAGAATCTAGATTCAGTTCATTTTTCCCCTCTTCTTGAGAAAAATCCCATAAGGATCACCATAAGTTTAATTAGGAGGGGAAAAATTTAAAATATATTACGAGATTTATATTGATGCCCTCCAGCACACATTCTTCATTTCACACTTTATGTAAGATTTCAATAGCCAATACACTTGCCTCCTCCCCGAATGAGAACGCACCGCAGGGCAGGACTGTTAAATGTCATTAGCATGAACTATTTTTTTTATATTGATTTTTGTTGCTCTGTTTCTCCTCTGTCCATTTGCTGCGTTGCAGAGTTCAGATTTAAGTTTTAATTGAAATACTTGGAAGCCTTAATACCTTACCAGGCTGCGTTTTTCTCTTGAGTTCCAGCTACAGAAATCCATCGGGCTTCACAATGCTGTGTAGGTACCAGCAGCAGCCGCAAAAATTGGCTCAGCAGCAATTTAAAAGCATTTGTTGTTGTTTTTACTGATCATAAGTATCGATACTCTGAGAGGCTCCAAATGAGACCATTCAACTTGGTGTGTTCTTACTCCCAGTGGAAAACCCGTTAAGCTACCAGCCGCCTTTTAAATAAAGGAATAAGTGATTGGCGCGCTATGAGACAGCTCAATCGCTGATTGCCAACAGGGGCAGGGCGGGCACCGACTGTTGGCTGAAGCACCAGTGCAACAAGCAACGTGCACAGAAGGTGCCCAAAGAACAGCACAAATTGGCAAAGGAGATCAGAATATCAAAGCATTTGTGCACTGGCCAGTCTGAGGGCATTTCTCATCCTCTGACATGAATAGCTCGTTTAGAATCTGGGCACAACGTGTGCGTTTGCATATAGTCTGGTGCAATGTTGGAGGGGGGCCAAAAAAAAAAAAAAAAAAAAAAAAAATCAGTAAGCAAACAAATAAACCAACCAGAAAGACTGAAGGCTAAAGAGTACTACACTTTGAACTCCTACACCCTCATTTCCCTCTTTTATTGGCATTAAGTTAGGTCATTAACATTTTATCAATATATTATGTGTATATAATGTTACTGAGATTAGTGGACATAGGCAATGCTGTTCTCAAGGCAATCAAGAGTTCTGTAATAAGTCATACGCTTGCTCTTCCAACAAGCTGCTCAGTGGTAGGGATGCATGGATTTTTAAACACCTCCAAGTTTAATATGTTAGAATTAAAAGTGTGACTACATTGCAGAAGTAACTTTAAAAGAACAGATAGCTTAACCCAGATTTGTATGCTGCTCCTAACAACCAAAGTTTTGAAACCCAAGTAGTTCAGACTTCAGCATATGCTCTAAGTCAATATGTATTGAACTGCAAGCCTCTGCTGCAGCTGATTAAGGACAAAGAAAGGACATGATACAATGCTACAGGAATCAAGACTGTTCTTTTTTGTGTTCCCGAAGAAAGAACATTGCTCATTTTTATTAAGTCTTAAACTTCCTGTTATCTGGCTACCTAATACCAGGTATGTTTACTGCCCTCATTCCTGGTTTTAAGCCTGAAGTGCATTGCCTCAATTGTCATTCTGCTCATCTACTCTCGTTAGAGGCTGCTCTCATTTAGTACATATTCAATTATACAAGTTTTATTAGAAGCCCAGGCAAAAACCCACTGCCTGACTTCTCCTCCTCCTCCCCGCTCTCCATCCTGCTGGTATAGGTACACTCCTATGAAATAATTTTAAATTTATCATTAGGATAATTTACAATACCTAGGGGACACCCTGCAGCTTAATATGTTGACATCGAAGCAGTTAACTATTAAAAGCCCCACAGTAGCACTTAGGATTTACATTACAGAAGTGAGACGTAAGCTCGTATCTCCTGGTTAGCTTCCAACCACCGCTACAAAGGAAGGGAACACCTCTAGTCACAGTGATACAGCATAAAAGGAATCTCATGTCACACTATAACAGGGATCAGCATGATGCATTAGCTCTTTGAGAAAGTCTTACAGACTTTTCTCCTTTGACCACAGTACACATTCACGGAGAAATTTTAATTCAAAACCCTAGGGGAGGAGACTCACCATGCTACCAGAAATACTCACTTTACATATGCTTTTATAGCTGCCTTAACAGCAGGAACGTTCTCCTCATTCCCACAATACTTGGTGACAGAAATGCTGAACAGACTCCGAAACCTCACGGAGAGCTGTTAATCAAAGCTTCCTAAATAAGAGACCACAAGTATACAGCTCATTTTATCTCAGAACCGCCTGCAGACCCCACCCGTGCTCCTCCTCGTAGTCCATACGGGCCCACCAGTTCACACCGAAGAAACGTGCTGATCCCATTCCCTTGCAGTACTTGACAGTTACGCAACTCCGCACAACCATTTCCAAACCTCTCTCATCACTGTCCAACTCGTCTCCAACTCTGCCAACTAGCTGATTCGTACTTTTCATCCACTGATATGTCCCACTACATTAGCAGGGAAGGAGAGGAAAGAACTAGCTTTCAAGTTAAAATTGGTGCTCGGAAGATAAATTAGGATACTTTTCCCCCTCTTCAGCAGCCTAGCCCCATTCTGATTCACAAGCCGCGTTCCCTAAAATGAATCATGTTGGATAACAAAGGTTCCCAGGCTGACTCAGATAACTTGGAAGAGGTAGTCTTCCCCCTCAATGTTTTTAAAGGCTGAGATTTAAAATAGCAGTTCTGTTTTTTAACTTATGATTATCTTAAAGGTTCAAGAACAGTTTAATCAGTGAATTGCCTGACTGTACCAAGTAAATCACCTAAATCACATCATCAGCACTCTTACTGTCCTGCGAAGTTTTTCTCTGGAAATCAGATTCGAGTTTTCAAAAGCTTCTGGGAAGTATTTCCTGTATTTTAAGAAATTACCTCAAAATACTATCCAATATAACACTGATTTGAGCAGATCTACACAGGGCTCTGAAGCAGCCAGTACTTAATCAGCACTCAGTAATTTTACCGTCACAGTAACTCCCTGATAATGGATAGGTACTTTTTCTCCCCTCCCTCGGTTTCCTCAAAGAATGAAGCTCTACCGCCTCTCGGCCACTTAGTTGTGCGTCTGACATCCAAGCCGTGGAGGGAAGGTCACTAGCATCTGAAACCACAGGACAAACAGCTAGATTATTTTTTCTGCCTTGTCCATCATAATCCCTAGATTTCTTACTATGAAAGAACAAGGAATAAGCAGAAGCAATCAGTCAATGACAGTGCAAATATATCTCCCCTGTGATCATAATGACATAGTATCTAAATCTGTTCATCACAGCATAGGTGCATTAAAAATATGCGCAGATGTGTCTTTCACGCCATCACTAGCAAGATACTCCCCCTGTATTTGCTACATTATGAGATGATACCAATTTGCATTTATATTTTGATTACATCTGACTGAATTCTGTGATGTTCGGCAATTTGCAATGGATGAAATCTGACACCACCAAAATAAGCGGGAGCTTTGCCATTGACTTCAACAAGGATGTGATTTTGTCCTTAGTGCTCCAATAAGCAGAGCTCTAAAGAAATAGGAGGACCATAGCTTTTCTAAACTGCACCATTTTGGATCAGAATAACCCTGGTGAAATCTACAGATTTATACTGGCAAGAGTAGAATTCCCCAAACCGTTGTTATACCTCAGTAAAGTTTACTGCATTACAGTTGAATGACATTTCACTGCTCTGCCTTCTTTTTATGTAAAGCGTCATCGACCACAAGTGCAGCTGGGGGCTCCTTTCATGCCTCTGCCCCCTCTGCCTTTGCATCTACCACACTTCGCAGTCTTCTTTTCAAAAATCTTGGAGGATTTTGCATTCAATGCCAGTTGAGGAAACGGGCAGGCAACATCAGAGTTTTTCATTAACTAAATCTTGAGTCCCTGAGGCCACTGATGTATCGCAGTCAGGGGTAATCCTGCCATCCTGGTACCTTCTTGCAAAATTCCAGGTTAACTGTAACTCATTTTTAGAACATGTTCAAAGTATACTACCCTGATATAGTATCAGCCGCCTACCACTATGTAGGACCAACATGGTTTTGCTTAGCTACACAGATCCTTTGGGAATCCGAGCCCAAGGTTAGACAGACTAAAAGCACTCTTGGAACATTTCTGCTTAAGAACAAAAAAAGATTAAGATGGATATGCAGCATCTCATGTATCTTACACTTCAGTACAAGAGAAGGTTGACAGACTTTTTCCGAGTATGTTTTTCAGTGATACGCTGGGAGCTCACCTGATACGAGTTTACCTATCCAAGAGACGTAGTATCTGTTACCAGCTTCCAAGAACAGCAACCTTTTCAAATTCCCCTCTGTCATCCCCCACAGCAATAGATTTATATGTTTTTATACATACATACACAAAGAGATAGACATATATATGACATTCCGTCATCTTCCTTTACTGTACTTTTCAGCAGTGCCACTGGCAAAGCACAAGGACTCGAACGGTTTTAAGTTCTGTTTTGTTTTGCTTTAACCTCGGAAGAGTTTTTCCCTACTCAGACAGACCGTCCACAAGAGCACCACCCTAATTGCCCCAGGCAGTTAGATCCATTCAAGCTTAATGCCTTGCAATTGCTGATCTTATGACTGAATCCACTTGTCAGGCAGAGAGCCGAAACTGTCTGCTCCTCTCCGACAGCCCGACACATCACCTCTGAAATCCAATATATATGCCAGTTTCTGAGACCTGAATCAATAATTGCCATCAAGCATTCACCACCATGTTGCACTGAGCAGCTCACCTTAATGCCCAAGTCTTCTGCCCCCATGAGACAGCTGCTGGCTAATTCTGAAGTCAGGCAGGTTCAGCCATAGGTCCCAATTCCTCCTATGCTGACTGAGTGCTCCACACTGTACCCACCACCCTGCTGCCCCCCCTCCCAGCTCTCCCTGATCCTCCCTTCCACTGCTCCTCAATCTCAACTAGCCTAAGTAATTCTGCATCATTTCCTGCCCCCTTTTTCAGCTCACACGTAAAAATTGACTGCACTGTCATAAGGAGCACAGGGATCCCCTGCTATTAACCTTTTCCCAGATCTAAATCTAATTTTCCATTGCTTGGCCAGGTTTCAGTCCTGAGCTGTGAGGTAAAAACGCCGTGAAGCTTCAAATCTCCTGGAGTATTTAACAAGGTGGGAGTCAGTTGTTGGGGAAGAGTTTAAAAGGCGATTAGAGAGGCAGAAACTGGACATCTGCTGGCACAGCAGTGCCTAAGTAAAGGTGAAACAACTTTTCAACATAGTTTGACAACAGCATGGGGAAAATTATCTTCATTAATAAAAACAAAGTCAGAGACTCTTTATCTGGAGAGCTTTCAGCAATGTTCGTGTTGACGTCACAGGAAGAAGGCGGCACTCTCCTGTAAGTCACAGCATTGATCCCATTCCTATGAGACTTTACACAGAGGAAGATGAGGCAAGAAGGGCTACCCTGTACCAGACCAAAAGGTCAGACTCTTCCCAGGAAACTGCATTGCATTCATTTATGTTGGAACAGCTCCTGGAATAGCTACTAGGACTGCTGTTACCTCCATGTGGATTCTCATTCCAGACTAAAACCATTCAAACGGGAAACTGGTACAACAGCAGCAACATAAATAAACCCATACAATTGTATTGTTTCATTTCCTTGAGATACCTTTAAAATGATAAAAGCCTCTTGTCCTCCAGAAGACAAGAAGCTGGTGGGGTTTTTTAATACATTACGCACACAGAATATTTCTGTTTGGACACTTAGACACGTAGAGAATGCCTACTAGAAAAAAGCTTCACCAGCTCAAACTCAATACACAGAACGGCTGTATTCTATTAAGTATGGAATATAAGTATGTTTTTCTAGTTAGAAAAATACTATGTCAAACACACTCCTCTCACAGGTAACAAACACATGGAAACCAAGATATCTAATAGGGCTGGGACATCTGGGAAAAGCCTATCTGGAGAATAAGCTTGTTTATGAGAATAAAAACCTCACAGAGTATCTCAACTAAGTTGGCGAGAAAATTAGGACAGCGGAAGAAAAACACTGGTATTTTTTTCCCTAAACAAATGGCTTCATCTTTCAAACAAGTCCAGGAGATGCCGGGGGGCTGGTGACAATCATCACTGATGCGAATGATGGGATATGTCAAGGGGAGAGAAATGTCATGTGGGAAATGTAATTAAGCACTATAGAAGGGGGGCTGACACCTCTCTGTCTACTCACATGCCAAATACAAAAGCCCAAAATTTATTAGTACAGCTCCCATTCACTCATTTGCAGTTTGATATTCCTGTACCAGACATTTATAAACATATTAACCTTTCTTGGAGCACCACAGCATTCCAGTTACTTCCAGCCCAGGTACAGTCACTCTTCATTTTACCTAAAGACACTTAACCTAACTGGAAAGGGACACAAGCTGATCAATTGTTCCAGATTTGTTTGGGTTACTCTACAATAAGTAAGCTTCTTTCCTCATCTGGGTAGCTGAAAAGGCAAAATGTGTCCATTGTCCATGGCCATGAAATTTAAGAGATTCGTCTTCTGCAATAGCTTTTTAGACTTAGCTGATGTTACCCGCTCATTAACAGTTTCAGATCATATAAGCATCTTTAACAGCAACAACACTGACAGATACATCTCCTGTATTAAAAACCCCTGGCCAAATTTTCTGATGTAGATTCAACAGGCTCGTAGACAGAAATGAACCTGTCATCCTTTGCATCGGCTCAAAACTATCTGATGTTCATGGGGCACAGCTGAGCGTGACATACTCACATTTCCATTCCAGGGTGAAATGCCAGGGCAGGGGCTGGGTAGCAAAGAGAAAAAATACAGATACTGACCTTTCAGAGTTAAGCTGAAGGCGTGGGTAGAACTGTTCCCCAAGATGCTTAGGAGGTATCCTGGAATCAAGGTGTGCACATAAAGCAGGCATGTGCTGACATGACCTTAGAAGAAGCTAAGGCGAGGACCCAGTGGCAGTCCATTGCAACTGTGCATCTGATACTTGTCACAAGCTCTGTAATCCTTTGCCCTAAGCCAGTTCCCAGGCAGACCCACAGAAACTCAACAGATTTAGTAAAAATCATCATCTCCAGCATCACAAGAGGATTAGCTGCCATCATCCTCCCTCTGCCTCCCCTTCCTGATATACTGAAAGAAAATAAGGTTGAACAACCTCCTGAATTCCTCGGCAGGTAAGCAAGCCCTCAAGTCACCATAATATTAGTGCACTAAAATACCTATTGACTTCCTCGGTGTCAGCTTTGTTAACCCGACCTGTCCCCAGTGCTGTTAAGATTTCTGTGCAGCAGATGTAATACGTCTTTCCTGCAGCCCGTTTCTTTTAGCAGGACTAAACTCCACCCAAAAAGATATCCTTAATATTATCTCAGAGACATGCAGGAAAAGGTCCTACAGAAGGGGATATGCTCTACCTTCCACAAGTTCACAGTCTAAATAGTTAAAAAGCAAGAGGCTTGTTCATCATTGCCCAAAACCAAGGAACCGGCTCAGATCATTCAATTTCCATTAAACAATTGAGCCATATTTTCACCTCTGAAACTCGTCCTTCCTCAAAAGCCCCCCGTGCTCCACAGGCACAAGAACACAACGTTTCTCTCGCTGAGCCTGGGTCAGATTCACCTGTCACTCACCTCCTGGACATCCCTACAAAGAGTAAAAGCTCAGTGAAACGGGTATTGCAGTGGCACAGATGCCACAGAGGCGATGCTCCAACAGGGAGCAGCTCAAACCCCTGAATGCCATGGGTTGCAGCGTGGCGCAGAACTGCCTCTGCCGGGGCGTGTAATGAGAAGTGCGAGGAAGGGGAAATCATGCATAGCCACTTTCAAATGTCATGCAAGTAGCAAGCAAAAAGAGCAGAGAATTCAGGCAAAATTTGTTCTAAAAAGGTGCCTATAGTTTTCATCTCTGAAGAAACACCTGCGTGGAAATTATCTAAAATACTCTTCAAATGCTTCAGTGCTCATATCATGGGGTAAAGGTGCACTGCTTAGCAACATCAATACACTGCTATTTAATCACTTTTCCCCTTTTTTAAATACAGACCTTTGACTATTGTTTCCATAATCTTTCTCCTTCCCTTAGTACATCTCTGTCAATGTTAGTGGATTCCTTCAAGTTTACTTATTTGGGGTCATATTAATTTTTAAATAATGCAGGGGAAAAATTACTGTAATAATGTCCTTGTAAATACATTTGCCAAGAAACTGATTACATGCATCCATGAAACATGCATCCAGCCATAAAAACTGGTTCTAGAAAGTGACCCAAGCAGCTTGAAAAGATATATCCATTCTAAATTATTTTTTTTTAATTGTACAAACCAAAATTGCTCTGTTTAAGTTCTGCACAATTATGTTACTATGCTGCCTTTTGGGCAACTTGTTATTCAGTGGACATAAACGTGAGAAATTGCCTATTGAAACGCTGCATGTTCTGACAAGACCACAAGCAAATATATAGTCCCCAAAGATTCAGGGGCCTTTGCCTACAATCCTATTAATTGCTAGAGGAAGGCAACCATATGGCAAGACAGTAGTGTGCTCTACGAGTGCACAGTGGGAAATATGTAGCTTACTGGGAACTTTTTATAAAGGACAAGGGGAGAGAAGACAGAAGCTGCTAAAGCTATAGATTATTCATTAGAAATTCAGTTATAGACTAGTGCATTTCTAATTACTGAGGTTCATTAAAGAACAGAGCTTTTTCTAGATAAACTAGAAAACTTTCATCCTTATCATTACAAGAATAATTGAAATCTTGTTTCCATTAAAGTTTAGGTGGTTTTAAATATCTTCAAAACTGTAACAGCATGTAATTTAATGCTTACATAGGTGACAGAATACAAATTACATGTTTGCTACTCGACAGACAATATACCTGCATGCTACATACAGCCTCTGTGGCACCCTTGAAGTCGACAGCTTCCAAAGCTGTTTTATTTGAGCCATTTGCTCTGGGCGTGGGAGCCTTTGGGCTGTAGTGAGGCATGCTTTTTCTGGCACAAGTAAAAGTTCAGGCATCCTCGAAGCCCTCCCATTCCATTCATTCCTCTCCCTGCTCAAAAAACCCACTTGGGCTGGTACAGCTATGTGTGGGTTCAAGTGGGGAACCACACTTAAGCCAAAAAAAGCCTTCAGCAAAATAACAGTTTTCTTTAATGGTTACATCTAATTTAGCTCACTTCATTGACTCAGGTCACTATGTGGGCCTATAAACATCATGTAGTACCTAAAGTGGTGCCAACACAACTGGAGAGGAGGCAGCAGCAGAAGTGAAGACACACTGCCACTGCATCAGAGAGGCAGCAAACCGTGCCCTGAGCAGGTAGGTCATCGATTCCACTGCATCAGAGAGGCAGCAAACCATGCCCTGAGCAGGTAGGTCATTGATTCCTGCATTTCCTCTTGGCATGCTTTCTTGGAGCCAGTAAGAGTTCCCTCCTACACCTTTGTAGCACCAATCCCAGCCACCACAAGTTCCCAGGACAAGAGCTGGCCCTCACAGAAACTACACAGACGCAAGCACATCCTTCTCAGCACTCCAGCTCATCGGTACAGACTCACCGCGACATCCCTGGATGCATGCAACAGTGGGAGCAGACACACAGATTTTATGAAGTCTTTCAACACAAATGTTTGTATTGGGATAGGTCAGAAGTATGGATATAGATAAATAAAACATGTACCCCCTTATGCTACCCAGGGAAGCGGTCGAGTCCCCATCCCTGGAGGTATTTAAAAGGCGGGTGCTTAGAGATATGGCTTAGGGGTGGACAGGTACAGTTGGACTCAATCTTAAAGGCCTTTTCCAACCAAATGGTGATTCTATGCCAGTTTGCTCAATGTTCACAGCATCACTCCTTGAGCTCTGAAGGGAATAGGCTTAGCAAGTGCTTGTCTAGGAGGCATCTGACATGCCAAGCACTGCTAATAGGTAGCTTTCATTCACAGAAAGGCAGTGATTCAGCAGGGCTGTCACATCAACTGTAATTCATAGGAAACAGTTGAAAGGCACCAAGCTTACCATAAACCTAACAGCCCTCACCTGCCTGTTGTTAAAGGCTGTTGAACAGACCCCACGGCCTCTCAAAGTAGCCCAAATCTTCCCAGACTTCCTGTTTGGCTTTTCCTTGTCCCTGACACTTGATTAAATTTAAGCTTCTTGCACCAGGAATACAGAGAACAGATCTCTCTCGAAGCCTATTATTGCACCTCCTGGCAACCTTCTTTAGGGTAAGCAGCCTCAAGTCAAGTCAACTAAGTCACCCCACCTTGTCCCTTGAAGCTCAGTGCCCCAAACCAGCCACAATAACTAACACAGGTCTCAGAAACAGGGCAAAGCAGAAGGATGATGCCAGGTGACCTGCAGGCAGCGCAGCCAACGTGACTGCTGTGTTTCTCACAACACGGAGTTTTGATTTCTGTGAAAAGTGTTCTCACAGCAATGGCATTGCTGACTCATGTTCAGCTTGTGACATACCACACAGCTCCAGATCTTTTTTTGCAAGCCTTCTGCACAAATCCAAGTGATTGTTCCTACATTTGTCTTCAATGAATCACATCCAAATTTTTTTTACGATTATTTATGTGAGGTATTTATAGCCCATCCCAGCTTCACAACATCTGCAGGCTTAGTAAGTACCCTCCCTTCTGCATCGTCCAAATCGTTACGAAAACAGAAATAATAGTGAACAGAACTGGTGCCAGGACAGACCTTCTCCAAGCCGTGCTCAGTACGTTATCCCATACGTTTCTGAAAATAAAGCACCTCCACGAAGTAAACTCTCATCACTATTATCTAGCCAGGTTTGCATCCAACACCCACCAGTAGTTCCCCAGCAAGACACTGAAGTCATGATGTGTAACAACCGCTTCTCCTTTATCTGCAAAAGATATTATCCTGTTGTAGAAAAAATTAGATTGGCTGGACACACATCCGTACTAGCAAGCCACAGTGACTGTAGGACAAATACAAGTTGGTTAAGAAGTTACACTGAAAATTTAGATGAAAGACAAATGGCCAAAGTAAGGCAGCTTGCAGAAGTCTCCCGCAAACAGCCTGGGGTACACAGGCACACCAGCTCACCCCGCTGCCTCATGGTATGGAGATGCCACCTGATCAACCCTTTTATCTCTGTCCTTCATGCAGCCAACGAAGAAGGGCAGTATCAGCAGGCTTACTATCACTGCTCTGGAGTATATGTCGGGGATCCTTTCCAAGGAAAAGGAACCTTTTCAAGGAAAGAGAAGAATTAATTATACAAGTCTAAACATGAGGTTCAACCACCTGATCCCCCTACTTGCAGCATCACCACTGACTCCAAGGGGCAGTGCAGGCAGAAAAGCTTGACACAAGCCTCAGTCACACATTTGCCATGCTGCTCATCGCTTCTTCCTGTATGTAGTTTGCAAACTTAAAAATAAAGCAGGAAAAAACCCCACCACAAACACATTTAAAGCGGAAAAGCAGCATGGTCAAGCTACTTTTAAGGCTTTCTACAACAAATTCTTTCCCATTATTCGTAGGGAAAGCGGAGCTCAAGGGGTGTTTCATGGAGCACTGCGGTGAGGTCCTGGCAAGTCTTCCCATACTTCAGAGTAATATTGTACACGCAGATTTCACATCCTGTGTTCAAGCCTAGACACAGAAATGCTCGCTACAGGAAGCCTAAGTGTCTAAGCATATGCAGGATCAGGGCTGAATTTCTGGAAACTGAGATAGCTTGCTACGTCCCAATAGACAGTATGTTTTACAGTCCTAGGAACTACTCACCTGGTTGATATTCACTCATTCATTTCATATCCAATAATGAATATTTATAAGCAATTTAAGAAATGAAAACAAAAATAGGAATTCTTAGAGACTGCAAGGGCTAGATGGAAACTATATGTGACATTTTAAGACTAGCAGGGAACTCTGGCTTCCTGACAGTGTTACTGCCTCATAACTGCTTATCTCAAAGGCAAGCATCTCCTTTCTCCTTGAAAGGAAAATACTTTCCGATACCATTGCTTTACCTAGACACCTCCTCTCGTGTCATCTTTTGGCCTAAGCCATGCCTTTAGTACTAACTGAAAACAGGGAAAGAGCAAGATTAGCCAACTGATCCAGTTTCCAGCAGAGGAACAAAAATGGCAAGAAACAAAGTGGTGAAAATTGGTTTGGGCCATGTCTGCATCACTTAGTGATTTCTCTCACTAAGGAATCGCTATCCTTCTCTGCCCAGCAAGACTTCTGGATGGACACGTCGCCCCAGATGCTGCCTTCAGAGCCCCTGCTTGGAGAACACGAGGGTAGCTTTGCTCCGGAGCCCACAAACCCATTCCCCCACAGTACCTGAACCCTGGGGCAGAAGGAAAACACCTCTGAATCTGTTCAGTGTATTAACCTTATTTTAGGAGCCCCTTTCAAGTTGTTACTTGCACGGAAATCACTGCGCTCTCCCATCATCAATGAGACTATTTGCTGTTCTGATGTTTTTCCCCCTTTGTTCTCTTTTTGTTTCAGTGAGTTAAGCTTATCTTCTGCTTTTGTTTTCCTACAGTAGTAAAACTCTATTATGATGCTTGGCAGACAATTTAAGCTACTGTGACAATCATCTTTGAAAAGGGAATCTGCTTTCATAAAACCTTTCTACATGACTAAATATTCATTTCTGAGCTAGAAGCAGGCAAAGATTCTGCCCTCCTCACTATCTAGCTCATGATTTTAAAGCTACTTAAAAATAAAAAGGGTAGCAGCTGTTTGCAGAGGAATGGTTTGGGGTTTTTTTAGAAGTGCACAATACCCCCCTCGACAACATTTCACCTCAAAGGCTTTTTTGTTATTTCTCCTCCACCCTCCTTTTTCTTTTTGGAAAAGGGGTAAAGCAATACAAGGAGATACAAATCTGCAGGGTCTGCTCCACGCTTACCTCCCAGTGTACACTACAGCCCAGACCTTTCACAAACACAGCTTAAAACAGTCACAAGAGGATTTGTTTCTTCTTGTGTGTTTTTATACAGAAATAATACGTTATTTTTTTTTAATTTCCCCTTCAGGTTTTGAACCTTACTAGGTGACATTTTTTAAGCTTTTCTCTAAAGCTCTAAGGACCAAGGGATCTATTTCTACTAAGAGGCAAACAACTCACACACAAACACAAAAAAACCCAGCCAGGCTTCTCATATAATCCCACAACTCCAGAACTAGGGCTTTCAGGGAAGCAGTACTGTAGGTTTCTGATTAAATAACACAAGAATTGGCACAACCAATACAAAGGAGTCAAACCACAGCAGGTCATGAAACCCTGGAAGAGCTTCCTGCACGTCCCTCTGTCCTGTTCATCTACGATGAATCGTTCTGTACCAACACACGGGAAAAGCACTGCGCAGCATCACAAATACCACACCAAGGACCTCCCAGGAGAACATGGAACAATTTTGGCAGCAAGGGGGGCCCCAACTTGTCTCCATGACTTAGAAAGCAGCAGCAACAGCAGCATGTGGTAAATAAAACTGAACACAGAACCAGCAGAAAATTAGTTGGACATAGGGAGGTGCGGGGAGAATAGAAACGTGTTGAATCCCTACTGGTAGCTTGGCTTAGTGCTGCACACAACTGGCTGCTTGCACACCAGGCCTTTTCTCAAACTGACGGCAGCAGTTGTGGGAGTACCGATCGGGTGGACAAAAGGAGAGACACAAACCCAACAGTAACGGCTTTTACAAAGCCAGAGACCTCAGGCAGCAAATAAGGACGTACCAGAGGGGTGAGAGGGGAGGGGAAGGTTCTTTAAGTCTGAGAGTCCTGCACAGCCTAACTTAGGTCACATGTCAATTAAAAAGGAAAAACACCAAACAGGCTAACCCTGCATTAAAATGAACTAACAAACACACACTTTAAAAATTAACACTTCATTATACAACTGCCAAGAATTCCTTGTTATAGGGAGAAAAAAACAAAACTGCCTATACTGAAATATTAAACTGGCAAGGAAAACCATTGAAGGATCACTTGTTTCTCTGCTGGTAGTACTTCTCTAATACTTTGCCACTTGTTTTTGTTCCATCAGTTTTTTTCCTACTGGTTATTTCATTAGTGAAAAGACATTTTGAAGAAATCAAAGCTCACAGGCCCTGCCCATGACCAGAAATCCGTCAGGCTCAGAGTTTTGCATGGCCACAGAGACACGCGGGTGCCCTCCCAAGGAGCTAATACTCTGCTTTAAAAGGAAAGGTAATAGGTGAGGGTGCCAGAGGGGAGCAGGACCAGAGGAGCACATCATGCACTGATGGAAGTGCTCAGTTTAGGTCACCAAAGCAGGGGAGAAGGTAAAGACTTGAAGGACTTGCTGAAAATGTTTGGCAATATCAGCTGGAGGTTGAGATTCAACAGCTAATTAATTAGAAAGGGCAGAGTCATGGGTCACTAAAAAAAAAAAAAGTCAGGCTCAACAAACTTTGGTATAAACCTGTCAGAGGCGACTGCCTCTGCAAAAACCCCAGCTCCGTAATTACAGTGTAGGTTAAATTCCACTCTGACTAAATTTACAGAGCTGTTTCATAAAATTTCAGTAGACGTCACTGGACACTGCACACTGACTACTCAAAACCTCAGTACCTTTAAGTTTCTACATGTTTATTCAGCCATTCTTTCTCCCCGGAGTGAATATTATCCTGTCTTAAAGTTTTGATGTGAAATCAAACAGCGCGTTGTTTGGCTAGGCTTTGGTCTTCCTTTTAAGACTGCTATTTCTCAAAAAGCCATTTCAAAACACAAATATACCAGGGCATCTAAATATAACTGACCCTACTTGGACAGAAGTCCTCCTCACATCTGTCATCTCTCCCTCGGATCTTTTTAAATTGCACCTACTGGGTAATAAACTATGCTCTCCCGCTGTACAAAGGCGCTGCTGCTTTCTTCCCCCAGTTTGGCGAGAGGATCAGCCATAAGCTGTACAAAGACTGTCTACTGCGTGCATGCTATGTAATCGCTCCAGCAAACGCTTGGCTTAGGCAAACTCAAGATTATGTTTAAATTCCCTTCAAAAAGCCCCCCTCAGTGTCATGTTTTTCTGGGCTAATTCTATCCAGCAGCACAGAGTGCTAGCAACCAGCAGCACAAACCTGCAAAGCTCCCAGCTCAGGGAGACGTTAGCACCTGGAAGCAGCCCCGTACTCCAAGGACCTGCAAAGCCTTCGGTCCAAAGTGCCACGTTTGTGCACCAGGCAAGATCCTGAGCAAGGCTGAATCCTCGCCTTCCAGATGACCTGAGCTTCTCGGCAACTAGCTTGCCCATTAGTTTAAGCATACTAACCTCCAAAGCATCAAAGCAATGCACAAAAACATATGCTTTCTGCTGGCTGATGGAGATCTCTCAAAATAGTACAGCACGAATTAAAAAAGCAATGAAGCAAACCTGGGAGCATCGCAACTCACTGCTGGCTCCAGAAAGCTGTTTCTGATGCACCAGAATATCACATGTTAATACAAAACTGGGACAAAACTGAGCTGCAGTGTGAAATACCTCATTCTTGCTCTGTATCACTAGACCTTTCATAGCCCAATTCCCACGCTGACATGGGTTTGAGCCAACAGCTTCAAGGCTTCTACCAGAGATGAGAAAGTTAAGCTTTCTTATTTGCAGAGCCATTTTATCAATTGATTGGTGAGATTACATGACATACTGCTGAATATTAATATAATACCTCAAAACTGTTTCTGTAGTACTCTCATCTGTTGTGTAAGAGTGCTAAAGGCATTTAAAGAAGTCTCTGTGAACCGTTCTTAACACTTACTAGTACTGTGCCAAACAAGCTTTCCTACAAGCATTGACCTAAAAATTCTTCAGACTTTGTTTATCTAATTAAAAAAAAGGAACATTTTTTCATTATTTTTTATTCAAATGAAGAAGCTCTGCCACCTGAATCCAAGTTGTTCCATCTTCACAGATGCTCAAAAGTTCTTGACTAAGCTCTCTTTAATAAACTCATAAGGTCAAGCAACTCTACTAGGGATCCAGAAAAAGAGCTGAGAACAGAAATCCAATGCTTCCTGCTTCCATGGGGGAGCCCTGCTGATTTTCCTCAGGAGAACTACCATTGACTTCTTCTTGGATAGTCTTGGTTCTCAGCAGGTGAGCTAAAGTGGTAAGATACGATGAATGTTCTGGGTTACTTTTCCGGAGGATGGTCAGAAAAGAAAATAAAGGAGAAAATCCGCACTCCTTTACCATGGCAGCTGCTTTGGCTCTGTGCAAGTGTTTTACTGGAATTCTGGTTTTGGCTGAAGGCAAAGTTTAACTTGAGATTGGGGAATGGTTAGCGTTAAAAGAAAATGCTTAGTTAAGCTTAAAAAAACATGTCAAAACTTGCCAGCTCTGACATCTCTTCCATCTTAACCAAATCTACTGAATTAGAGGTGTGTTTTGAGAGGAGTTTTTGTCGTGTCTGTTGTTTCCCACCCCCACCTTGGCAAAACAATTCAGAATTAGTGTTAGTCTCAGTCAAGATAAATAGATGGTCTTCAAGAAGAAGAAAAGGTTTTCTTCAAGTCTTTTTGATCTAACAGAAGATATACACATTGTATCAGCACCTTTTTTCAGTGATTCATGAGTTCTGATCCACTGATTTCAATTCAAGGGTATGCAGAAAGAGTAATAGGCTTACTGGTATGTTTTATTGTTTCCCGCAGCATTGCTAGGGAGATGATTGCCAGACTTGCTTGTTCATGGAAGTACATGCTTATTTGCTGAGAAACATATATATTCACCCCCATTAACGGGAATAATTAATAGACAGTAAGATAACAAGTTTCAATCCCGAAAGTCCAAGACTAGAGAGAAGAACATTAGAAGACTCTATCCTATCATCCAATGAAGAATAATTATGATTGGCAACAAAGACAAGCAATTTTCTTATGTAACCAAGATATTTTCCAAGACAAAAAGCCCTGTGGCCTATTGCAGTGTGCTCTGCCATGCACTCCCTTTCATCGGGTATCTTGGGGCTTTATGAAGCAAGTAAACCAAGAACCAAGTAAAACAAAACCCCACACAAATGAGAACTTTGTTCCATTCCTTTTTCCTCAGATCCCTTTTTGTTCACTCTTTAAGTTAACAGTTCAGTACTAGCCAGAAGTGGTTGCTTGACAAGACACTGACATTTGAACACACCTACATACTAGAACAGGAAGCAGTAACATTAATTAATTATTCCTTTTGCATCAGCTAAGAATATAAAACAATAGAAAAAGATTAGCTACTCCTTTTCAATCTAGTTTCTTTTATTTCCCTCTTACTACTTATACTTCAAAAAGAAAGGGGTTATGGAAAAGAAATTAATGGCTACAATGGCATTTGACTCTGTACTGGTTCTTCCAGAATATCAGAGATGCCAAGTCATGAATTAAGTAATATAATTTAAATTATCATATATGGTGCATTCTAATTTTCATGTTCTTAAAAAGAAGTTCTTGGAGTGTATTGGAGCATTTCAATCTTACAGGATTTTGCGTTAGCATTTCCCTGCTCTTCCAGGCTTATGTAGAAGCAAGGAAGGCCTTAGAAGTACAGGTAACTCTTGTAGCACAATCTGATGAGGTCCAAACCGGTCCTTTTCAGTACTAGAGTCACTCTTCCTCCTCCTTCCAGGAATTAAAAAGACAAAAATGCAGTTTTAAGGAACAAAAATTGCTCATGAACTTCACTCAAATTTAAACAAGCAATTATAACATTCACCTGGAGACTAACAGCTTTAAAGTTCCTTTCTGGCAGATCTGGATCTCCTATCACCAAATGCCCTTACACTAGCAAAACCAGAATATCCTAAGGGCAGACCATCACAAAGCTACTCGCTCTGCCTAGCAAGTACTTGCAAAAGCATGTGCTGGAACTCTAGCACTATCCTGTTTCCCTACTACCAGTAAACTACAGCAAGCATCAGCATATGGAATTACTCGTGTTTGCTCACTTGTTCTCAATTAATATACAGCAAATATTTGTATAAAATATTTAAATATTCATTGGATCAGAAAAAGGCTCAATTGCCTGGTACTTAGATAATTTGCCAGGAGCAGAAAAAGGGGAAGAGGAAAGAACTCAAGTTCCAGGTTCTGCTAAAATTAGTATTTAAATTACGCAGAGTAGAACAGCTTCAGTGGAAAGTAAATAACAAAAGACCTAACCTGGAAGAGCAGAGGACACATTTGGTGGGCTTGAAATACTTCATGCCCCTGGAACACTACTGTAGCAACCTAGATTTTCTATGGATGTGCTAACTTATGCCACCTTCATCCCGAGAAGTTGATGACTTCGTCCCAGTAAGTAAATTTAAAAATGGACACCTGTCAGAATACAAAATATTTCTTGTCCCTCTGACAGAGGCTTGGAAATCATACATAACCCAGACGGATATTGTGCCAAATCATCACAGCCAGTGAAATCTGCTGAAGCTAAAATGTTATTCTATAAAGCCTCTCCACAACCTGATCAGAGACCGTGGGCATAATGGGGTGCTGCAATGACAACACAGAAGGAGTAAGAGATGAGCAAAAGGGTGAGTTTTAGTGCCCAAGCTGATTCACAGTGCCCTCCTGAGTAAGAAAAGAGACACCTGATTTTGACAACAGGTATAAAAAGAGAGCAAGGATAAAAAGAGTAAGAAAGATGACTAGTCAAGTAGTCAAATATTTTGAAAAACAGAGCTAAGTTACTTGACTTACCAAATCATATGTAAGAGGAAGGCAATTTCCTTTGGGGCCAAGGAAGAGAGGAAACATACTTTACTCTTCAAAAGTAAGGCCAAATTGTATTTTGCATTTGCTTTTCATTTCTATCACTTTTTGTGGTGCAGCCATTCACTGCCCAATGAACTCGCAAGCAGCTACGAGGCTTCTGCATGAGGAAGCAGAACTGATCCAATGGACAGTACTTGCAGGTGCTAGGAACTGCATTAATGTACAAGCTCTTTATTACCTTCCCATAATCAGAGCCATGTTCAGAAGACGCTCTGCATGCCCACAGCACTCCAGCTGCTGGAGTGTACATCTCCTGTGTTCAAATCATTGGGAGCAGCTGCCCTAACAGCTCTGGTGACTCAAATCTCTCAAACTTACACAGTAGAAGACTTTCTTCTAAAATACATCACTGGCACTGCAGACATGAGGGTGGATTTTGCCTTGCTATGAGACAGCAAGCCCTCAATCCAGGTACATATTTAGAGGAAAAGCAAAAGATAAGCAAAATCTGGCAGGAGGCAAGTTTAGTGTCTCTTTCAGTCTCCAGATTCTTGTTATTCTATCAGGAGAACGCATCCATTAATGTTGCATTCAACAGTCATTGGTGCCCCAAGGAAGACTTTGAAAAAACATTCTATTTACAGACAAGCCTGTTAATGTGTCATCTACAATATGCCTCTCTTACTCCTGGGAAATTTGCATGAAAACAGGATTGTTATTGCTCTGACATTCTTGTGTTCCTAGTGCTTATTTCTCACTGGAAGAGGCATGCTACCTACCCTGTCATCCCTGCATACCCAGGCTTCCACCAAAAAAAAAAAAAAAAAAAAAAAAAAAAATTTAAAGGGAGTTTGTTTTAAGTGCAATCCCACTGCGGTTTCAGCTCATGTTCCTGAAGTCCCAGTTTTAGTAGCAGGGAAGCTCACATGCCAAAGGAAACAGATGCTATAAAAGCCAGTAAAAAACAAATAAACATAAATAAATAACATTTTGTCACCATTAATGAAGGTTTGTGATTATGTGAGTATTCAAAAGGAGCAAATACATTTCCAACAAGGAAAAAAGCACCAATGCAAAATGCATCCAATGAAATTAAATGGAAAAGGCAGACAAGAGGGTAGCAGACTGCCATTTAAAGCTAGTATTTCCCATGTATGTGATTTCTTTCCTACTGTGTGCTACCACACCTAACTAAATTCCTTCTCTTCATGGGGGTGGGAGAGAAGGAAAGCACCAAGAGGATTTAAGGGGAGTTAAATTACAAGGTCAGTGACAATTTACCTAAGCTTGATGGGTCAGCGCTGATGGGAAGCTTCCATGCTTCTTTCATTGCATTCCTATCTCATTTTTGCTGTTACATGTTATTTTTTCTGCATTTTCAAAGACATACATTGACAACAAAAAGAATCACAGAAGGGTTTATTGTTTAAGACTTCATTTGAAACAGACTGATTCAGAACGTCAGTGCAGCTGCCTCATATGCAGCATCGCATTCTAAAAATCCTTATGACATTTCTCTTTAGACATGAATCAGCAGACTAACAGATGTCTCATTCACACCATGTTTGAGTTTCAGTTTTACTAATGAAATTAATTTAGGGCCAAATTGCATCTTGAGTCACACACAGAACTCTTGTTGACTTGCATGTCAGCCAAATACGTGCATGGGAGAATGGAAATCTGACCTTAATTTTAATTTGATCTTTGTAACAGATTGCTAATTTAGAGAGACAGATTGTGATGTCCCTTCCTTGTGTTACATATTACCTTACATCACAAATAATCCCAGCGAACACAGCAAGATTTCTGGAGTACCGTACACTCCTAGGAGGGTCAAGATCTCACAACTTGCCTGTTACTAGTGCAGTCTGCCTCTGAATCTAAAGAGGTACCAGCACGCAGCCTTCCGAGCTCTTTTTCTCTTTGTGCAAACAAGTGTGCAGTCCTGGGAAGACCTGCTGTGTTGTTGCTGGGTTTTTTCACACGACGCTCGGTACCGGCAGTAGTTCCCCCACAGGTTGTTCACAGTCTTTTTGCAGGCAGATACAAGCTTGCCTGGACCAGTCAGTGCAGCCACATTGGCCAAACTCACTTTGGCCAATAATCCAATGTGTTAACCGCATGATCACAGCCACCTGTTAAGAGCTCAGAGTGTAGCCACATCTGTTTGAAGCAGAGCATGAATTCACATCTGCCTGCAAACATACTCTCAGTCCCTGCCTGAAGTCATTTCAAGAAACAGAGCTGCTCCATGAGAAGCCATTGCACTCAGGTTTGGGGTTTTCTTGGTTTGTTTTGTGGGTTTTTTTAGTCTCCTGATTTTCTCAAGGGGATGACTGAACCATGCCCTGAGCAGATCTGCTTAGTGAGTAAATAAAAAAACCCAACCCGAACTTAAAATTATGTGCTATCAGCTCAAATACCTTCCATAACTTGGTAGAGAAGAAACTTTTGTGCAAGTGACACTATGTTAAAAAAAAAAAAAAGACCAAAACAAGCAAAAAACCAACCATGCCACTGTTGTCAGAATATTCAACAGTTCCCACACAACCGACTTCAGATCCCCAATCACGTTATGTTTCACAGTGCTCACATCCACATTTGTAAGTCCCATAATGTCTCTAGCAGTGACACATGTCTATTTAGAATCAAGAGAAGTTGTTGGGTTTTGTTTGGTTTTTTTTTTAAATGAAACTTTTGACTTCACAGTTAAGTCTAAGGATGCAGTCGTACAAAAAGCTGGTCACGTTCCAATGAAGTGAAAACAAGATTCCTGAACAGGCAAGATGTAACAAGAGTTGAGGACAATTTCTTACTCGAAAAATAAGCACCTGGAGAGCAGTAGGTTGTAACTACTGATAGGGATAAAGATAGTAAAGTACAAGGTCAGGGAACTCCATGCATTCAGCAAGTCTCTAACTTTCTCAGGAACATCAGTGGGGTTTTTTTTTCCTTAAGCCTGGCAACCAGATGTTAATTCTATACTTTCACAGTAGGTCTGCTCTTCCCATGTTTGCTTCCCATCCAGCTAACGGCCAATGTTTATTCAGAGAAGAGATATTCATCCCCTCTTCTGGAAAACTATATAAAAACCTGTACCAATAATCTAATTCTGGTATTAGCAATATTCAGAGAGTGATTCTTGATTTACTTACTCAATAGCTTAGGCTGATTCACTAGCATTTCTCTGGCTACCTTGAGTTAATTCTCTCCACCTGCAGAGATCACTGAGCCATATTACTGCTCCTTTTCCATAATATTCTGAGGTTGAATTCAACTATGACATTATGATAGATAGCCAAAAGCCAATGGCACCTTGAATTTGTCGTTGGGTTATCCATTTCACCAGCAGATCCATTTCTGCTATGATTACCTAGTTAAAGATGCAGAACATACTGTATGGCATTCGCCTTCCAGTTACTCTGTGATAGCCTATTTCCCTAAGCATATGGTTTTTACCATTTTAGAAGATTATTCTTGATGGTATGTCACAAGACAGGAATCTATGCATTGGTAGCCTATAAGCTGCACTGCTACACTGTGCAATTTAAGCATACCAAGCCAGAGTAAGAAAAATATGCAAGAAAACCCAGGAACAAAAAGTCTAAACAGTCTGGCACAAAAATTGCTACAGACCCTCACATGTGCCCATTTTTTTCAGTGGTTTTGTTGCACCCCTTCTTCCCCAAACTGCCTTTCATATACTATAACCTTCACTTTGGTTTCATGTCCTATTTCCCATTACATTTTAAATTGTTGCATTTATATTTAAAATCAGGCTCAAATACTTCCAACATATATTAATGACCTCTTAATAATTTAGGAGGCATTCAGAGCATAAGGTGTGCCTCCACCAGATACTCCAGAAATCTTTGACAGAAGGTCAAGACTTTGGATGGTCTAGCAGATACTGTCTCAACATCTTCTTTTTCTTGGCCTGTATTAGTTCTTAAGGGGGTCAAGATTTGTCTTTGCTTTTGTACTTTTAACTAATATGAAATAGCTTTCATATAATTTTGAACAGAAGGAGCAGAGTATTGTTATTTTCTCAGCTGCACCTGAGCAGACTCAAAGACATAACATTGAATTGCAAGTTGTTAGCTGATACTATGTAACTGTAACTTGCTTGGACTTTACACACCACCTCAGATGTTGTGCACATATCACAAATGTAAAGTATAAACAGTGTCTTCTTGAAAAAAATACAGTTAAACATATATGCCTATACGTGCTTAGATAAAGTAGAAACCTTTGAGGTTCACACTGAAGCTTAAGCTCTCTCCAGATCAGTGAGAAAAAAAAAATTCTTTAGGAACTCCAAGAGAAGCAAAGAATGAGTTTTAGACTTTAGCCAATTTTAGGGACATCACAAGCAAGATAAATAAATAATTAAGGGAAAATATTCAGAAGTGATCTATCTGAAACACAATTCCTCACAAGAGCTGCACCAAACCTTCATCCAAGCCCCTCCTGCCATGAATGTGTAACATCCCCACAACACTGTCTGGGATTTAGTACAGTTCAGGCTGAAAGCTCTTAGGTGGAGGGAAGGTGTAATCACAGAGCAAACAGGTCTAAGTCTTAAGCATAACCCCATCTAAGGCACAGATAGCTCACTACCACACAACTACACAGATGCATAAGATGTGCAACATCAAAGTTTTTGCTGTATTATATAACGATCAACAAATTACTTGTCTCGCCTATTTTTAAACATGTGCTGCACATAACCGCAACTGCCTCAGCCCAATAATTGCTGTTCATTACTGCTGATTTCTAGCACATAAGTTTGATCTTCATCAGCAGCAAGAGAGCACAGTTTACTGGAAGATGGCTTCCTCTCAAAATACACACATAGTACTGCTTCAGAGGGGTCTATGAGGAAGGAGACAAGTGGCTGTGATTGCAGCAAGCTGCTAAGTCCCCAGTGGAAGGAGCCAGGTATTGTGCTACAGGATCTACTCAAAAATCACAAGCACAGTTTTATGGCCATAGTGAGAGCTAACGGGTTGGTTTGTACTTAAATATTTGAGACATAGCTTTGGTTCTCAACAGTTCGGTTCTTGACATTGTTCCGTATGCATAAAACCCAAGAGATCATAAAAGGACATTGGGTTGCTATCCGCACTGCTTCCCCAAACCAAGAGCAAGGAACGTGTCCCCATTTTACAGTGTATCTATAATGCATGATCAAGCTGTAAAAGCCAGAATAGACACTGCTGCATTACAACCTCTAAGCGGTAACACACCAGATTTGTCTGTGAAGTTCCAAGCACATCCTGTAAGCTGTTTCAAAATGTGCCCAATAAAAGTTTTATTTTCATTTACAGTTTAATTTTGTCAACAAATCATGATTTACTATATCTATCTGTCAAATGCTACACTACTCCCTTTCAAATATTACAGGAATTAAAATACAAGTTTCTAATTAACTTTGTCATATGAATAAGAGTTGTTCTAAAACTTCTCTCTTCAAAGTACTGAGATTTAAAGTAATAAATATTCCTTCAGAAGTAGGCCAGTTTTAATTTAATATGCACCAAATAAATATTCCCTCAATTAGATGTGTGCAAGTAAAAAGCTTTATGTTATGGCTTATAGCAATTTCAGATAAAGAGCTTGTGTGATGGAGTGAATCCAGCTACGAAATGATTGCAGTAGTGCACCATATTTTAAGCACAGCATAGCACTCATCTCAAAAATAATTCTGAGAATTTTTGCAATTTTGAGATCACACGAGGTTTTCAGCAAGACTACCATGCTTAATAGATTTCACAAATTACTCCTAAAAAATTAATAAGGGAAATTAAGGGTGCTTGTAATGAATCATGTAACTTCTCATTTGGCAGAATTACGCCCTTTTTCTCTTTGCGCAGGAACCATCATCTAAGTTGTACCATTAGCCACAAGGCTGACTAAAGAGGGTGAAAAAAAAAAAAATCATCCATTACTGTGATAAAACTTCTACATTATCACTCCTTTGATATTCCAAACAAAATTTCTACTCTTCAGTGACAGAAATCTAAGCCTGTCTTCATGACTAATGAGGAGTACTGTTGTTACTTACTACTGCAGAACAGCCTTACCACTGACTTTTTTGATTAAAGCATGCAAGTTCAAAGAATACTTATGAAAGAATCTTTAAAAAAGTATACAATCCACAACTGAATCTAAGACTTCACATATCAATTGCCATGGAATGCCATTCTCTATTACATCTTAGAGCTAAACGCTGAATGTAGTATGTCAAATACCATTTAGACCAGGTTTGCTTGTAACAAGCATTACCAACTATTTTTTCTCTGAAGTGGTGTGGCTCTGTAAATAAGAAAGGACTTGTCCAAGGGGTTACACAGTCCCTATTGTACATACACCCAAAGGTCAGCAGAACTGCAATTACTTAGGGTAACTGCAGGTATCGGTACACAGCATGGCTAGTCTGGGCAGGCTGCGCTACAAGCCACTGAATTAAGCAATGGTTCCACTAAGTCTTGTCAACAGCTCTATAGGCATTGCCAAAAATGAGATCTTAGTTGGGAAAAAGTGTCTACCTCAGGAGAAAAGCAGTGGCAGAATCCTCCAAAGGTCAACAATGGTCTCTTCTAGAGCAGGGAATTATTCAAAAAGAACAGTGACTACTTCAAGCCATACAAGTCAATACTCAGCCTGCTGACTTCAGCAAAGATACACTCATTTTTACATGAAAAGAGATCAGGCAGTCCTCAGCCAATACAGCCTTTGGCAGACAGCTGCTGCAGGGAACAACTGGGCAGCTAGTCCCAGCCAATACCTTAACTGCTGTGGGAGATGCAAAACATCCAGACAGACCTGACTGACCAAAAAGACAGGAGAAAATACACCGTAGTTGTTTGTTCTCCTTTATTTTTCTCCAAGATCTGTTATGGTGGCCCAGATCACCTCCTCCCTGCAAGAGCTAGTACCAGTTCTGCATGTTGAAAAATACAGCACTGAGGCAATGTAGCCTACAATTGGTTATCTGCAGATGTGTGTTGCTGACTGTCAAACCATCTCATCATTGTTGTATTGGTTCTGCTTCCAGTCACATGAAGACTGAAAGATAACTAGTGGTCTATATACTGGAGTATGACATCAAATGAGGGCTAATACTCTGCATTTCCCCTAGAACAGTTTAGAGAGAACCACAGTTCTGTCAACTAGTGGAGAGGGGGAACAAACAAAAAAAGCTAAACACGTCTACAAGGCTAACTGTAATAAATTGAGGAATAACATCATTTAGTACTTTAGGTTCTGTATTATAACCAGGAACAGGTTTGTAACTTACCCAGGGTCTGCAGACCCTGCATTTCCCTCTTGAATGCTAGTAGATGTTGTGATCTTGGACAGTGAGGACCACTACCAAAGTCACCCCAAGTTTACAGAGGTATCACTGTTGGCAAACATTCTTACAAAGCACACAGTTACCAGTATGGCCCCTTACTTCTAAAATACTGAATTTATTCCTCCTGCAGTATCTTCCCATATTCACAGTTAATGCTGTTTCTTCAAACATCAGGAATCTTTCTAACACAGCATCTAATGCTGGGCTTGAACGTGTCAGTGGAGCAGCTGAAGGGAAAACGACAAGTGGCTTCCGCACTACTTTGGACCAGGGCTTCTGGGTAGAGGCAGAAGATGAATTTCTGGCAATGCTTTTCAGTCCTTCCACAGCCTTTTGTTCTGGGGAATCATTGCCTGTTACTAGCCTAATTCAAGAAATTCAGCTTTGTATCATTTACTCTTAAATGATTTAAAATTCATCTTATAAATGGAGTATAGTCTGCTGTGATTCAGAGCTGCAAGTCTACATCATTGACAGTAAGATATGACACGAAGTTCAATCTTAGGCCTGTCATAGCTTCACTTTTCGTAAATTATTTACCATCTGTTCACAGTACTGTCTATTTAGACAAAGATGATTCAGCCATCCATGCCAGGAGTTACAAGTGGAGAAGTTGTACCAAGAAGTCAGACTGATTTCCACTTCAAGTATTATTGCTTTGTGGGTGCTGCCAGCAAATATAGATGCGAGGCATTTTCCAAACACTTTTCTGAACCTTGATTCAGGGAATAGTCAGCAATTTGTACATCTGTCAGCTCGGTTCACTGAGCAGCACAGCACATATAGGTCTTCAAGAGCAGACAGGATAGGGACCTGTGCAGATGAATGCAGGGAGGTCACAAATTAACATACAGGGAGCTACAGAGAAGGCAGCACGAAGATGGATCATGAAACGTCTGACAAGCAAGTAGCAGAGCAGAAGTGACAAGAGAGCCTAGCAAGTGAAGCTAAATGAAGAGGGTCACAGTTATGTATAGCTTTCAAGACTGACAAAAAGTATCCATCAGATGCAATAACTGGATGAGAAGTTTACAGGGGATTTCAGAAAGGACAAGTAGGTTAGTAAAAGTATTTTGGCTGGACCAACAGGAGTAATAAGTATGACTGAGAAGACAGATTTACTTAATGTATGTTAATCAGAACAGGTTAGCAAAGAAATGCCTGAACAAGAAAATACCCTGAAGAGATGAAGGAAATTCAGAATAACCTGCCTGGTGTGGTTGTGAGCCAAAAGGAGATATTGGGGCTTCTGTAACACTCTAAATAGAGTGAGCTCTGAGAAGATGTTTGTGAGGCATGTTACAGAAACAAGCCAATACGCAAGATCGAAAACCAGCAGCTTAGCAGAGGACAGAGACACACTTTTACAAATCATCTGCACAGGGACATGATGCCTCAGCTACCATTGATTCAGTTATAAATTGAGGAAATTACCTGGAGATCAAGGCGAAGAACAAAGGGGCCAAGAACAAAGCCTTAAGGAACAACCTCTTCCCTCCCAAAATCACTGGGGAAAGTAGCAACTGAAAATAGCAGCAACTCATAGAAGAGAAAAGGAGTCAAGGACCATACACTTGGCCATTCAAAACAAGCCTATTACAATTTTTATTACAACATATTTAACCAGCAAAATTAGATACCTAGTACCATCAATGGCAACAGAACACATGACTACAGCTGTTCTTTCTGCCTTCAAAAAAATCCCCCACCAAACATAGCATAGACAGCTGACCCCTAAAGCCTCCAAACACCCTTCTTCCCAGAGGCACTATGCAGCTTTGTAATGTGGTGCCTCCCTTCCCTTTGCCTAGGTATAGTATGTTATTACTAATCCCACTATTACTAATCCCATGTAGAGAGCACAACAACAGCAGCTCAGAGGATGATAAAAGGAGATAACACATATCCCCTCAAACACAGCATAATTTTCTCAGGGATTTGGGCTTATTTATTAGGCATCCTTATGCTACTTGGGAGATGGCTACATCTGCTGTGTATTGCAGATCTGACTGCTGTGCTAAAGCGTGTCTATCGATTATTGCAAGTTTTTACATTTAAACAAACATGGTGTGGAAGTGTTCTTCCACCTCCTAATTACTGAGCAGACAGCAGACAACAATTCTAAACCAAGGCACATTATCCTGTCCACACAGGACGGCAGTTGTCACCACTGCTTCAGGTTTTCTACAGGCGAAGAATCATACTAATGCAAGGAATCGTTCCAATGCCAGATATGTAAAATAGCCCCTTACAGGCCTTGTCATTTCCTATTGCCAAATACAAACACACTCACTCCCTCTCTCAAAATACCAATACAAAAGCGTCTTGGGAATCTACCTGCACAAAAATTGACAAGTTGCAAAGTTGCAATTGCATAGAAAAATAGGACATGAATAACTGCTGGATATTCTAAACTCCTTGGGGACAGGGAAAAGAACCCCCAACAATATGTATATAAGAACAAGGATTTCTACCTTAGTGGAGAGCAAGAAGCTCCCTGCCAGCAAAAACTTAAGCTCACAGCCCCACTGTAACAATCTTGTCAGAAATAAAGCACAAAGAATATTCTTTCCCTGCAATAAAACCCAAACAAACAAAAAGCTGAAAGAGACACTGAAAGTTCAGATACTTGAGAAAGTTCTTAGAGCAACCTGCCATGGGAAAGAAACAAGGGTCCATGTAAACAGAAAAGGCCAGTAAAAACATGTATATATTGACAGTATTTCCTGAATAGGGGAAAATAAATCTGGAGTATTAACCAAAATTATGCCTTGAGTTAGTGGCCCGTTGCCACCCAGATTCCATCAACTGAGCAGCAGAAAAGAAAGCTGGCTTGATATGAAACGCTGTTCCCATTTATGAAATGCTGGTATCAGTACCAGAGTTAATAAAAATGAGCTATGGATGATGAGATCCAATTTTGCTTATGTGGTACCCAAACTGTGCCAGGTTCATTCTAATTTACAGATTAAGATATTTCCTGTCTCCATCAGCACAGAATCCAGAAACTGCATGTCTAATGTGGGCAGAGAGCACATGAAGCTCTGTAGTTTCTCATTCACACACCATCTGAGATGCTCTAAGATAACTCACTGGGGCTCTAGAGGCTGCTTCAGAAGGACCTGGGTATTCCACAGGTCCTGTGTCAAATTTGCTGACCCTGAGGTGTTGTCTCAAATACCCCACAGCCTTTCGAAAGGTACTGTGCACATACCTATGCTCATGCAGCAGAATTATGCCCATACTACTGATTAAACAGTGCATGCATCGTTTAAGGCTAGCTTTCCAGAGCAGATTAAAATAAATTTGAGAGCAGCCCCTCTCCTTTTTTCTTGCAGCCAAAGAAGTTGAGGACCCAAATTCCTCCTCTGGTAACAGCACCTAAGGAAGCCCAGGTGATGGGAAGGTTTCAGAGGTTACAACACAGACTCCCAGCTGAGACTGCACCCTCCACATTGCTTTGGATGGTGAAGCCAGCACGAACTACAGAATCGCTCTTCAGGAAGTTTCTCAACAGAACTGGCTCGATCAGTGTTCCACAAGGATGTGTGTGGGGAGGGCATTTCCTACTGTCAGTGTATGGAGCTGTTCCTGGGTAGGCGCTTTATTTTGTTTGGTTTTCTTTTTCTTTTAAGCTAGAATCATCTTCAGAAGATGAGAAATATACCGGGAGAGTAGGCAGAGATATTTCGCGTTGCATTAGAGCAATGCCTCGGAGCGCGCTCACAAGCTCAGAGCCCTGCTGTGCAAGGTGCAGGAGGAACAGCAAACGACACCGCTTCCCTTCCAGGAATTCACTGGTTCCTGGCCAACACAGGTCATAACCCACAAGGCAGACAGGACAAGCTGGAGACTAAACACGTAGAGGGGGTAAGAGGTGGGAGGAGGAGGAAACAATAAGGTGAGCAGCATCTAAGAAAAGATTAAAATAAATACCAAGAAGAAAAACTTATAGTAGTGAGCGCTCAAATCTATTTCTGAA
Organism: Gorsachius magnificus; assembly: GCA_034008185.1. Taxonomy (NCBI): domain Eukaryota; kingdom Metazoa; phylum Chordata; class Aves; order Pelecaniformes; family Ardeidae; genus Gorsachius; species Gorsachius magnificus. The sequence continues at coordinate 9,404,341 of CM067090.1, forward strand.
CTTACTCAAAGGATGACAAATATTCTCAAGGGAAATAACAGTTCCTGACACCACACCCACACATCATTATGCTAAAGCTTTAGCATTTTCTGGCTGCTCAAAGTCATTCCAGTTTTAAAGAAACACAACCTGGAAAATTGAAAACACAAGCTGGAAGATTCTGGCCCTATTTGTGTCCCCACAGCCCCAGCCAGTTCTCATGTGTTCGTAGTTATGTCACCCTAGTTTCAAGTGTCTTTCTCCATTGCTGTACAAGACACAAATACCACTCTAAATGGATGGACTACAAAGAACATTAAATGAAATAGAGTACATAAACTGTAAATACATATTGGACTCTTGCATTATGTAGTCTGTTTTAAATTGTAATATTGACGATTGCGATAGAATTTTCTGTGGCTAATGGCAGTGGCACCCTTCGGTAGCAAGCCAGACAGGTTTCAAAAGCTCAGCCCATAATCCTCTGAGCTTTACTTCGTTTCCAATAACCAGGCAGCAACCACTTGTACTACAAACTGACCCAGCAGCCCAGCCTATTCCACAGAGCACAGGACACCATAACTTTTCAGTAATGCATCCTCACATCAGTCTGCCAAAGCCCAGCACTTCAGTCAGTGACTGAGAAGACCCAAGTCTGTCCACAACATCTAAACTTCCTATGTATCAAATCCCCCTTTCTGTGCAGAAGTCAAGCCCCTCCACTCTTAACCAATGGAGCCCTCAATTAGTCAATGAAAAGTGTTGTGTCCTCTTTACACAGGGATGGGAATGAGAAAGAAGGCAGGGGAGAAAGCACTTATAGGAGGCATTCCTTGCCCTACCAAGGACACCCACTGCTTCCCAGTATGAGGCCAAGGAGTCCTATGACAGAGCAGGGCTTCCTCAGTTCCTCTCCACCAGCCACTCCACTAAATACAGCAATCTAGTCTACAGAACCAAGTTATGCAGTATTTGCTATTGTATTTCACCTAGATGCATGAATTTCCAACAAAAAGTATGTAAAAGGACAGCCTGGGAAGACTTGAGAGTTTGATAGATTGGAATCCATTGCTCAAAAAAAATTCAAAATTGTTAACATAATCAGAGAGGTGGATAGCACTGGTTTCAGCATTGCTCCATACGCACAGATGAAGCAAAGTGCTTATCTCCACTTCCATCTATTCTCTACCATCTGAAAGACAGAAGTAAATTCCCAGTCTAAAGAAACAAAAATACTCTCACATCCTAAAGAAGATGGAGGGAAGTTAATGCAGCAAAACAGTGCAAATTAACTTGGATTTTACACCCTGTAACTTGCATGTAAATAAAGCTAACTTTATTACGGCTCTTGTGTTAGCATACAGTCTCTGAATACTTCATCATGGATGAAAATGGAAACAACTTAAAAATCCCATGCACATGATAATAAGGCTTTGCAATGTACTCAAAGAATAGATATTTTAAATTTTAAAAACTAGATGTAAAGCTGGAACAACTTAGAATTAAGCATCAAGTTTTAAGGAGGAAAGAAAACCATCATTCTTGTTTGGCTTTTTTGTTTGGGTTGAGCTCTTTTTTTTAAAAAAAAGTGTTAGTGTCTAAAAGCAAAGGTTAAGTTCAGAAAAAGGAAAACTGGTTTTCAAAGGTAGAACTATACAGAAGAATCTGAATTCACATTAATATAGCTATTTACTAACTTAAATTGCTCTACTATCTCTTTCCCCCCCAAATCATGCTGAGATCGTCTGCTGAGGTCCAAAAGCAGAATTACAGCAGTAATTATTACACTTTGGATGGGACAATTTCCTTGCATTCCCTCCATTGCTAGGCAGAATTCCTTCTCAGATGGGCCAGTTTTGCTCCACTGAGTCACAAAATAAACCCTCCCATTTCAGTTTGCATTAAAAATATGAGTAAAACCTGCAGAAAAAAATTCAAAACTAGATCCTGGAGTGTCTCCCACTCTCGCCACATGTCTTTTTGCACCAATTAACTATAATCAAACAGTATTCCTTTAAAAAATTTTCAAAAAAATCTAGGTATGCATTTTTTTTCTCATTTACACAGGCAGAGTCCAAGATAAACATATGATATCTACTCTAAATGGAAGATACTGGGGGGATTTTTTGTTTATGTTTTTCCCATACATTCTTACTTCTCATGCACACACTGCTTATTATATCAACTTAAAAATTTGTGCATGTGCTTTCAGTGACTTGGGGAGCAGAGAGACTCTAGGTCCACATTGAACAACTACTTATATGGCTAAATGGGAAGGTCAGATTTTTCAAACACACTCCACCTCACTTGAAAATAATCGTTTTTACTCTGGGAAAGCTACCCAAAGTTGTAATCAGATTCCCTGCCAGACTAAAATATTCCATGTGGAAGCCCATACTACCAAAGTTCGTGCCTAGCAGTACGTGTGCTAGCTACATTGGAGCTACAACATAAATGCTTGCATATACTGCAATCCAGTTTTCAAGTGCAGCATAACCACAGCCTCTAAGTAGCTGCAGGATTCTCAGCACATTTGCAGAACAGCCCCGAATATTTCAGAAAAGCATCTGTATTAACATTGCAATGCTTCTGTATTTTTGGAACTAACACAGTTTGTGATTCCATCTTAAGTTTCAACTCAAGAACTGAAAGAAAATTACTTTTTTTTTTTTAAAAAGTGAGAAATGTGTTGCTGCTGGCACTTGTCTGGAGTCTCTGCTCGATGCTGGCTTTAGCCAACGCCAACCGAGATTCCAGATGGGCTGCTGAGTGTTTTTGGTTTTTAAAAAACATGGCAGCCAATGCACCCATCTGGCTGCATATAGAAGTGATGTAGGAAAAGAGATCAAGCTCTACCCCTGTAATTGAGGTTGATAAATCAGGCGCTAAAATTGTGCACAGCGGGGAAGAAATATAAATGTATATACAGAGAGAAGAGCAAGCACAATTTATCTGCATCATTAGAGTAAGTGTTACCATCGAGTGATTGCCACCATGTTCCTCACACACACACAAAAAGAGATTTCAGACTGCTGAATCACTGTTCTTATGTGAAGGAGTTTTTAAAAGTTTATACTGGTATTTTAATATTGTTTACAGCAAAGATTAGAAGCTTAGATGTGCGAAGTTCCTACACAAACACAAAAAGCAAAGCAGGTTCCTGAATTTATGCTCGAGGGAAATTAGAGGTCAAATTATCTTTGCACCTTGCATTATTTTCAACAGTGTTAAGTTAATATAAGACTTCATATTTTTTTAGCCAGCTTACATTGCTGCAGCAATAAGCAATTCCAAAAAGAGCACAACAGTAGAAAGCCCAGCAGGTCTAGCCAAGAGTACATTTAACTCAATGGCACAACAGATGAAACCAAAGACCTCAAACTATTTAGCTTTGTATCCACAGCAGTCATTCTCAAATGTGGCCAGATACTTCACATGTGGCCACCACAAAAAACCATTAAGTGTATTCTGTCATTAATACAGCCATTATGTTCCCTCTATTGCCAGGTATTGGAAAACACTTTTTAGGCTCCCTGAAGGCAAGGAAGGTGAGGTCTCAGAGAGACAGCAGATCAACACCCACTCATCATATGTTTAACAAGGCCACCTGTGGAGTAAAGATGCTCATTAAAAAGGTCTCTTCCCGAAGATGACCCTGTCCGGACTGAAACCAGATATTTATTTTTTTTTTAAAAAAAAAAAAAACAGTTTCACCAGTAAGTGCAGAGCAACAAAAAACCCACCCAAACTCTAAACCTCCCCTGCCAATAAATGTCAATGGTCTTTGACCTTCAGTTTTGACAATGCTTTGTAGTCTGAGGGAGGTGATGTTAAGCACATCGTTCAGTTTAACAGGAAAATGTCCACTCTCAGTTGCAAACTACCAGACCCGTTATTTTTCAAAGAACTGTTAAAAAAAACCCTAAGGTTTTGTTATTTTTATTTGTTTAAAATCAAGAGGCACAAGTCTAATTCTCTTCTCCCTTAATGCTGATTTAGTTACTTCAACTTCATCAGAGGAACTTCTAATTTACAGTGGCATAAGCAAGAGGCAAGCGAGAATGACAAAACTCTCTGGAGGAACACTGATTAAGCGTACTCTTGCAGAGGTCTCTATGGGTCCGAGTTCACCGTCAAGGCGTATGATCACCGGAGTGTCACATTCCTTCAGCTGCTGTGGAGTACGATTGCCGAGTGACAGTTTAAATTACGTGGACTTAGCTTGCTCTTCTCCTTTCCTTGAACAGTTCATTGCATCATTGATAGGAGGAAAAAAGTCATAGCAACCAAGACACGGAAGGAGAAAGCCCAGGCATATTGAAATCAGTGGGAGTTCTGCCATCCAGTTTGCTGGAGCCAGGATTTCATGCACTGTCTCATCCTATTAATATTAGAGAAATAATGAGTACAGATTTACCCAAAAGGACATCTCATTCAAACTCTTAGATCACTGACATCTCCTAAACAGCCAGCCAGATGTTCCCAGAAGCACATGTCCTTGGCATCCTAAAGAACAGAACCATTTTCTGCAGCTCCCACTGAAGCATTAACATAGAAAGGTTCTGGCCACACTTTTACTGAGAATCATATGGTTTTTTCTGACTAAAATGGCAGCTTGCTTTGATGCTGCACGTGCAGCAATACAGGGGAGATTCATGACTGTCCGTAGAGACTATTCTCTTTTCTTTACAGCTTTTTAACAAAGCACCAAGAAATACATAAAATTCTGAATCATTGAAGGCAATAACAAAAACACCTTTTTATATTTTCCATCTAATGAATACTTTACAACTAAAAGTAATAATTACTTTCCAAGAACCATTAAAATCAGAAGCTAAACAAATACTTGAGTGATAAGTTAAAGTAACGGTATGATCAATCCTAGCTGGGAATCCTGCTTTATATAAATTCAGGGTCTTTTGTTTGCTATTTCATCTCCACTTGAAAGAGTCCACCAGTCACCAGGTCTGGCCCTGCTCCCACTGAACCTGCCTCATCCTAGAGTTCAGCAAGGCACTCTTCGTACTTGTCAAACATGGATCTTTTGCTTCCTTTCCCCCCCCCTCCCCCCTTAAGAAGTATTGCTTTTTAACTAGGATTCCAGTTTACTAAGTATAGATGGTTGCTGTGTAAACAGAGACAATGAAACGTTGAGCCTACTGTCATTCTGACAACTGAAAACATGATGCTTCCTTTGGACTGTCAACCCCAGCACTGCACCAGCAGCACTATTTAAGTTGCATTAGCAGCCTTCTCGGTGCTCCTCCAGACAAAGAGATGACATTGGAAACCCACTGTACTCAGCCAGTTAATTTTTTTTCTCTGTTAATAATATTTTAATATACTTTATCTTCAGCTAGGTCAGGGCACTAACAATCTCTGGTAGTTTCCAGGAATTTCAGCAGATCTTTGTAAAAACATACTTCAGTCTCAATATTTATCCAAGATGAAAACTGAATCAATCTGGCATCTGTGTGCCTTCTCCACTTTGAGGTCACAAATGGGTATATAGAGATGTAGGATTTTTTTTTTTTAATTGATTTTTAAGTTTCAATAAGCCTTAGCTGCTCCTTTGTAAAACCACCAGACAATGAAGAGCAGTTCAAAGGTGAACTCGTAACTTTACATGAAGCCAGTCCAGAAATAATAGACTTCTGCCCCAAATCATTCCTTTTGCTGTGAGGGTACAGTACTGTATATATAATAAAACCAAGGGTTCCTGCTCCACAGAGATCACCCAGGAAATCTCTGCTGGCACTAGAAACTCATTGCAGTGGCTGCAAACAGCTTAGCTGGTTCTACATAAAACAAAACCAATAAAAAAATGTGATAAGGTACAATAATTATACTTGTCGCCCTGTTCACCTCCCTGATGTGTATGGCAGGAGGTGATCAGGGACCTCATGAAGGAAGAAACACTCTGCTCACAATCTCCTGTAATCGCTTCACATCACTCAGAACACTACACTCACTGGTAGGATCTTGTATTATATGAAAAAAGAAGGGCAATTATCATGGAAAACAAGTCTTCAAAGCCTAAGTAGTAAAAAAAAAAAAAGGCACAAAATAGTTAAGGCAAATAAACCTACATAAGCTTAGATATTATGAATGCACAGGGCAAAGTGACTCAGTTTTGAGAATTTGGATTTGGAAGTTCTGGGCTTTCCTTGGAAGAGCCCAGTTTTCACCTGGTCTGAATGTGTAAGCTTTTATACACACATGCATAAGTGCATGAAGTCTTGTTTTTAAGTATATTAATAACATTTATTTCTAGGGCTCAGACACAGGAGCATTGATTCATTTTCATAACATAGCACTGCCACTAAAACCTAAAGCTAGATATTATATCAGAGAAGAAAAAAATTTCCACAATATCCTGCAGACTTTAGACATATTTATGTACATGGAAGATGATCAAATTTATTAGCAGTTGGTGGACTACTCAGGCTTTCATGAAACATCTATGAATTATGGTACAAAGAAACAGTAAGCTAGCTCCTCAAATACCCATTTCTTAACTGTTAATTGTCTAGCAGAAACCTGAATTATTGTCAGCAGCAAGCTGAGGAACAGCTGGGCTCTTGGGCTGTTCTTAGCTACTCTTTCTCAGTACATCTCCAGTGTTCACATTCCCAGTAGCTAAATCCTGGTTTAATATCCAGAGGGCGTTAAATGCAGACTCCTCCATACCAGCACTACCACAACAACCCACTCCCATTGCGCCACTTTGTCCCAGTGCTGGCATGATACAGATATTGTTTGAGTGGGGAAAGAAAAAGTGAAGTGGGATGGGATTGTGCTCTGTTCCCAGGTAGCTCTCTGCTATGGAAATAGAACAGCTGTTTGAATTCAAGACAGTGTTTTTATTAGGGAATAACAACACGAAAGATAAAAAGATATTAAGTAATTAGTAGCCAACAGAATTTTTTTCTAAATACCGTGCATGGTTTATTTTACACTGCTCGTGCAGAAGGCTAACGGGTAAAGCGGTTTCTCCGTCAGCTCAGATGCTACAGGTGCATCCCTCTGCGGCTGGCAGAAGAGCTGCCGTTCAGCGACTGAATAACGAGCCTCCGTGAAAAACAAGGGCTTTGTACTCAAGGTGCTCCGCAACAGCACTCTCAGTTCTGGTGCACTGATTGAGAGAGACTCCTCTGCCTGCCCTTTCACTGCTAGACAATCCCAACACGATCCCCAAAAGGCATCTGTGGAAAACATACAGCCTCCCTTGGGGTAAGCCGAGAAAGGTCCTTACACAAGGGCAGCGAGCAGAGAGCTGACAAACTGCACAATGAGAGAAACGGAATGAACAGCGTGAGCTCGATTTAACAATGCTTTTACAAATCGAAGGCTGAAGAGCCAGAGGCAAAAAAGGCACATATTAGACGACTGGGTCAACCTAGCCAGATAGCAGGCAATTTCACTGTAAGAAGAAAAAGAAATAAGGAGAACTGTTTTGGAGGCAAGATTTAGTAACATCTACTTCCTGCACTTAAAAAGAACAAAATCTATCTGAAATGTGTAAGCACATAAAATTTGTCCACCAGACATGTAGAAATGAAAAGACTTAACACACACGAAGTCGTTTATATGATTTATCTTCAGCCGAGGCTACTGAAGTCATGTATCAAACCATTCATTCACAATTATCAGGACGCTCCACGTGAAGGGGGCTTACTGACATATTAAATACAGTTACAAGCCAGATAAGAACCATCAGTTTTGCAGCACAGCTTTTGCTCACAGAAGAGAGTTTATTCACGCGCGCACACACACATACACAAAAACCTGAACAATTAGAGCTACTGACATCACTTATAAATTCTGCTATTCATCATCCCAAATGTTACATTTGGGAGCTGGGGGAGGAAGGAGCCTACAACCAGTCAGATTTAATCATAACATCTGCTAAGAACTCCCAACCTTCGATTTCATTCCAACAAGAAGTAACCTTTAAGAAGAACACACAAAAAAAAGCTACACTCTGTTCAACAAAACCCACTTGAAATATTTAATGTCAAGGCACTGATAAATTTAAGAGAAAAGGTTGGGATATTTCAGTATCTGCATAAGGCAGTTAGAGCAAGTTGCAGATTTACAGCCCTGGCCAGAGCTGGGGGATGTAGCATTAAGGATAGAGGCGCTCAATCCAACGTGCTGCTTAAATCCAAACAAGCTTTGATTTATTCATTCTGATTTTAAAGATTCTGTGCCCATCTCATACCTGTCAGTACACTAACTGGATAATTCACCGGGGAGACACTGTGAGCTGGGAGGATGTCATGGTGGGGACAGTTATCCTCAACCTACATAAAGCTTGGGAAACCTGTCAATAATCCAGCCCAGATACAGGTTGGGTACGATCAAGTAAATCAATGAAGGCACAGAAAGAAATGAGTACAACAGAAGTACAGAACAGTGATTGCCCAGGTGGCTATGGCCCCTGGCTGCACCAGTCTTGCGCTGACGCTTATCACAGGCTATCACTAGGGAAAAAAAAAAAAAAATGAAAAAAAAGTTCTGCACATTGGATTGTTAATGGAGAAAAGGGGAGGAAATGGTTTTAAAATTACAGAGGAAGGAAAGGTCTACAGACCAAGAATGTTTTTTCCCCCCCCTTCCAAAACCACACAAAGCTGAGAGTATAGTTCAAAAGTTTCAGAACAGCTTGAACCCCACAAGCTTCCTCGCACCCCACTGGAAAGGGACATTCCTTTAACTGCAGCCTTTAGCAACAGAGCACCTCCATAAACTAGTTGAATTTCGGCTAGAAATATATCAGGATACACTACAAACATGGATTAACAGATTCACAAGAAAATCCAATACAGTAACTTTGATGGCAACACATAGCCCCATCTTCAGTCAGTTCAAACCAGATGAGGTCTCCTGTGGCCACCATTAGGTTCAAGGTCAAACACTTTCAACCCAGGCCCATGCAAACGTAACGCCACCAGCATTCGGAGGCCAATGGAGAACACCTAATGCAGCTAATCCAGATTCAACTCCAAAAGGTTTCACAAGATTTTTTTCCCCACCATCATCACATTACATTTCCAGTTTAATTTTGTTTCAACAATATGCTTCACAGACTAAAATATTACACTTAACATTTGACACTAATGTGTTCTAACAAAGTTGACGCATTAAAAGGATTACACATTTACAGATTACTGAGCAGGTTCTTCCTGGATGTCTGCCGAAAAAATCCTGCAAATACGCTGCCTCTAGGCTCTCCTGGTTACACCCAGCATTCATCTTGATCGGTTGGTGTAATCGGTTTGCATGCCACCGAATGATCTGAAGCAGGCAATTGGTCTGCTTTTACTGGAGCCAAGCAGACTCACATAACCTGAATAAATTAAAAAGGAGGTTAAACATCAGCTAATTCTACTCACAACACGCTGATGTTTATTCTGGTGCTTTGTCAATTTAGTAATCCAGCAAAACCATGTATGTGACTATTATCTTGTATGTGCAAGCAAGAGATTATTAGGAGGAAAAGGAATTTAAATTGTCTGTAATAACAAACCTTGAACATTCAGAAAGAAGAAAGGAAGAAAGGAGAAAGTTACCAAATAAATTGGGGTTGCAAAACTGAAATAAAGGTTTCATGTTTCCTTAGTTTATTTTTAAGCAGTAGAAATTCACATGTTCTGAAGGCAACTTACTTCCACAGATTTAAGTATTGAAAATGCAAGAGAAAAGTCCCACAGTAGAAGGGCCTGCACGTATGCCTCAAGCTGCTGACTGAAGGATCTCTTAGAGGTAAGGACAGGACTACAATTCTGAACTAGGTTAATATATATATAACAGCTCTCCTAAGGGCTTTCTGCATTTCTGTACTTGCCATTTCAAACTTTTAGCGTTAATTCGAACTTCTACTTGCTTGGGGGGAAAACATGAATTTTGAAATAAGTCTTTAATCACATCGGGATACAACCACATGTTCCACCAAGAAATAAGTGTTTCTTTCAAACCTGCTACAGGGCGGGGAGGGGGTGAAGTATTGTTAGTAACTCATCTGAGAAAGAATTATGAAATAGTTAAACTCATACACACCCTTCCTGCCTCTCTGGGAAAGGAAGAGTGCCTTTATTTATATATTCCATTCAGAAAGCTGTATTTGAAAGCTATTTTAAGGCTGCAGATTGAAATGTTCAAGTGGCAACATTAAAGCAATTTGGACAAAAGGGATTTTTCAGCCTGCTATATCTGCGTGACACTACCGTGTTTAGATGAATTATCAAATGATAAATTTTCAAAAGATTCATGCCACAATCGATGCACAAGTGGAATGGAAGCACTGAAAAATACATCACCACACCCTAAACTACCTACGAGTTTTATACCTGTAGAAACAAAATATAGCAGAGCACTCCAACGCTGTTTCAAGTTGTGCTGCATTTTAGAAAGCTCATTCTCAACAGACCTCACGTTTCTGCTTCTTTTCAATTAGTTTTATGACCTTATCAGTTGAATTTTGACATACTTACATATTGCTTGAAAAGAGAAATTTCTAAAGGCGCTATCAGGAGGCATGAAGGAGGAACTTAAATCCTCAGCATTTGATGAAAACGTCATCAATGGGAAAATGATTCCTTTGTACAATCCGATGCAGTGAACCGCTCTCTTCAAACACTGAATATTTCCTTCCATGGCACATCGAGTGACCTTGGCAGATCCAATGATCCTGAGTAACCAACAGTTTTTCTTTTGGTTCTAAAACATGCCACAGGCTCCGATTTGATGACTTACGAGCCCTTGGTGTTACCTTCGGCGCACAAAACCACCCCAAATTCTGCTCTCCTTCCCTCATTTATTCCACCAATATCCTTTTACGGCATCCTTCAATTTTCAGCATACTACAGCAACCAAATTAAAAGTAGTGTTCAGAACTCAAACTGCTAATCACCTGCTTGTACTATTGATCAGCAGCTTTTACGACCTACTACATCTGAATGAGAAACCACCACAGAAACGTAACAGCACGCTACATTTAGACTTTTGGAAGCAGACATCCTCCCACACCTTTCCAGTAGTTAATTCCCCCACCATTTTAGCACAGCACTTTGAACAGCTGTGCAACACACCAGATAGAAACAGATCCATCTGGAAAAGGATGCATTTTTAGAGGTTTTGGTGTTTCCTCCCAAAATCTGATTACTGCCCTGACATGGAGAATACTTGTGCCAACGCAGCATGGAAGACTCCATACAAAGCAAAGAGCCAGCACGAGTCAGAGCAGCAAAGCCTCCAGCAAAGACCGCACAGAACTACAGGCTGACAGACACTGAAGACAAGCCATCCATCCATCCCTTGCCTTCAAGACACAGAACAACGCATTTGCAGTAATAACTACTGAAGCCTGTGTTGCTCAGGTACAGGAGAATCAGCTTTAAGACTCCTGGACAGTCAACATCTATGGGTTTTGTTTGGTTGGTTTTCTAGACAGTCAACATCTATGGGGTTTCGTTTAGTCAGTTTTAATTGTTGTCTTGTTTCCTAATAGCCCTAAGAAGGCATAAGCAGAAGACTTAACGGCCACAATATTTTCTTCTCATAGACTGCCGTTACCTGTCACTGGTTCAAGAACAGAAAGCTTTCAAGCGTGCAGCGTTCACCCACTACCTCCAGAATGACAACAGTTAAAAAAACAACCCCCACAAAAGAAACTGCGGGTAGGAAAGGGAGGACAAACACCCTTGCTTGAATTTTCTAGTTCATGGGAAGGTAGAGTCCTTCCTATCATTTCCTCTCCCCTTCAAAGCAGGTTTGGGGTTTTTTTGGGGGTTTTTTTGGTTTTTCTGAAGAACCACGCACTAAAAAGCTTACATATTAATGGCAAAAGGATGCAAAAAAAGTTTGCATTTCTTAAAGCATGCACTCTCTTTTTCTACAGTCTCAAAAAGCAGTGAATATATTTTTACTCAAATTCTCAGCAACGTTATTCTGCACTAAGCACAGAGTTTTCAAATTAGTAGCCAAAAGAAGACATAACGCCCTAGAAAGGGCCATTTAGAATGAAACTATTTACAGAGCCTTAACTGCAGTATTCACATTGTACCTGGTCTATCACGTATTTGAAAGCAGTTTATTAGTGAGGAACAGGCTACATGCATTTGTTTCCCTGAACTCATTACCCTACCAAAACTTGTGAAGGAATGCTTGTCGGATACTGATGACAAAACATGAAAAATCACAACAAAATTCAACCATTGAATAAAAAAATAATAATAATTAAGAAATCAGCTCATGCATCTCATTACTCCCTCCTCCAATAATGGCAAAAAAATTGTTGTTTTACGTATATACAGCAGGTAGGGCACCACCGTGTAATAGCAACATAAAACTAAGCAGTGACCTGCCAACAACAGGCAGACAGTGATTTCACATACCATTAAATAATTAATGCTAAGTGTCCAAAGGATTCTTGTAACCACGCGGTTTGACAGGTTTCAGGAAGCAGAACTCAGAATTTCACTGCATATTCAAAAAAAGAGCTCATGTATGTTTTACAAGGTCTCTGCACTCCTGTGAACCTTGTCCGTTATAAATACAGGCTTTAGATATATTCTCACTTTGAGATAACTTACACAGTTGACTATTTGCAGGGCAAACGAATGCAATCAAACACTAAAGCTTCAAGGAGATTAGAGAGCTGCCAAGGTCTGAACTATATCAACAGCTTGAAGTCAGCTCATTCAATAAAGCTTTGACAGTATTACACTGGCAAAACAAACAAACCGATGGTATTCGCATCAGACATCGCTTCCTGTTGCACTGGCTCTTTCTACTCACGTAAGGAGAAAAAAAAAAAAGCATCTGTTAATTGCCATTTCTAGAGAAAGAATGTGATCCTGCTATCACAGGAATACTGCAACAGAGTGCTGTTGGCCCAGCACCCAAGCTCAGTTACAACCCAGTGGAGATACACGGACCAAGCGCTTTTGCTTTATTTCAAGACTGAATTTGCCCAATTTTAGCTATTGCTCCACTTCTACCCCACCCTCTTCAAGTTAAGCTGTCATGCAGAACTAAATCAAATGTCTTACAGAAATCAAAGTCTATCATATCACTGTGTTTCAGTCAAACTTGAAGCTCTACTGCAGAAAGCCTGACTGGTTCCCAAAAAACAGCAATGGTCAGCATGAATTAGGTTACTGTCTTTTATTCACACTATTCCTACTGCTTCCCACATCTGCTTTTCCTTATTTTGCCTGGAATGGATCTCAGGCCAACACACTGTCCCTGGTTCATCCATATTTTAGCCACCTGAAAATAGCGGTTGTTCTCTAATCCCCCCTCATGCTTCCCAGTGTCCCAAAAAGTACTAGAAGTCTTAATATTTTGGGAGGGTGAAACTGCTATCTAAAAATGCTTCTCCTTAACAGTGATTGTTTAACATTCTCTTTACTTACAGGAGAAAAGTTGTGTTATTATTCTTGCAATATGGGAACACAGCATCTGGTTCCCCTCTCACTACAAAACAGACGTTCATTTAGTATAATATAGACAAGTGGATATTGGCAAATTTACCGTCCTCATTCATAACATTTCACATTTGTTTTGTCTTACTTCATTCAAAATATTTCTTTTCATTGAACAGAAATCAGTTGACCAGTAATTCTTCATTGACACTTACTTTCCTTTATCAGCTGCTTTTACTGCTACTGCCTTGTTTATTTTTTTCCCCATAAGTTGCCCTTTATTATTATTTATACTTTCTAGTCCCTCTAACCAGGACTTTTATTTTGAAAACATACATTGATGTTTCTCTGAAAAGAACATTTGGGTTTGAAGGGTGCATAACAAAGAATTTTACATGGTTTCCAACTATCTCTGGTTACATTTATTTTCTTCCCAATCAGTAAACTCTTCATCTCTCTTTTTAAGTTTCGAAATAACAACACTTCTGAAGTCTTTGCATATTACTGTATGCCTCTGCATAAACAAACACACACACACAACATCTCTAACTTGGGTTATCATTTTATTTGCACATAAACTTACTGGCTTCAAGCTCATGACACTTGAAATCCATATACAGAACTGGAAGTGCTCTCACCTAATTTCTTTTGAAAGGCTTCTATATTTCCAGCAGATTTGCAAATGGCTGGAAAATCTGCATTCTGCCTCCTTCTACAGAATTTCACAGATCCTGTCTGCCTAGTTTTTGTGCTCAAGCACTAAAAAAAAAAAAGAAACTAGATATTAGAGTACCTCAGCTGTTCTCAAACGCTATACAGCACACAAGGATCAGTCTACAGCATTCAATGTTTAGAAATGCAGCATTTCCACGCAAACCTAAATTGCCCAAGTTCAGTTCTGACTCAATATCTCTTGGCTATATATTTCTGTATGCAAGAACCTGCTTACCAGAGTGCTGCAGATTTGTGCACTGATGACAAACTTTTATTTTCAGAACTAGAAGAAAACTGCAGGCAGCAATAGCAAAGTTGGGAGCTGGTGAAGCTTTGGCCCCATAGAACATAAAAACAATACACTGAACAGCCATGTTCTCCACGACCTGTAAGAAGTCATTTTACTTACTGCAGAGAGAACACTTTCATACTTGGAAGAAGGCAGAATCTCCATTTCTATAGCTCATTAGTAAGCAATTTCCATAGTTCATTAGTAAGCAAAAGAATGTAAACCGACACCTTGAAAAATTGTTCTGTGCTTAGTAATAAACTTCTGTTCCTTTCCAGGGTTAAGGCAAACATGCATAGTATGTACACTTCAGATTTGCATTTCATGCATTTAACTCTGGTGTGGCAGAACAGAAATAGCATAGCTTTATTTGTCCATGGAAGATAATACTAAGTTCTAGCCTTTGCTAGAAAACCAATCACTTCTCTATCAGATTTTGGACATTTTAAGCACTTGGAAACTCACAAAATTGTGATTCTTTCCTCTGGAAACTATAGAGCCTAGCAAAATGCAAAACCTACTTAGTACATCATACTTTTAATAAAAACTTTCCTTCAGGGCTCTCTGAGCAATTGACAGGACAACAAGATGAAACCTTTGAGTGTTCCTGTGACAGAAGAAGTGCTGTGAAACAGATCTTAAGGTAATAATAGTGCCAGGCATGACTATTAGACTATATCTGCTATGGCCCACACATCCATAAGAAACTAAAACCAAACCAAACTGAAAAAAGTTTATAAAAATCCTTCATGTTTATTTCTTAAAAACTACCCTTCTCCATGTAACTATTTTAGTGCGTGTGGGTTCACAGAAACCCATGGTGCAATTAAGTGGTATTTCAGCAGCAGAGAACACCAAGAATGTACCCCCATACTCTCCATACAGCACCAGACACTTGGTACAGCCCATACCTGAGCATCAAAAGCAAACCATCTGCCGGTTTCTTAAGTAGTGAAAACAGGCACAACCCCACTGACTTCAGCAGAAACACGCTTATTTTGGCCGATGGTAAATTCAATCAAGGCTCTGTGTGCAGGCGCTGTATTCAAACAGCTGCTTAGTTTAGGCCTATCACCATGTTCATCTAGCAGTTGCTAAGTCTGTTGCCCTCCACTGTAAAAGAACATACAGCAACACATTTCTCCCTTTCTTCCACTGAAAAGCACCCAAGCCAACAGAATCATCACTGGTAACAACAGACAAAGCCGTCCTGTCGTTTTGAGGAAGCGATTCATAGTGTATTGTGGTTTTAAACCTGCCCATCTATACCAGCTGAACCAGATGGTTTTTCTTCTACCATTTCCTAGCAGTATTAATTATTATTTTCACATTTGAATAATAAATTCTCATCTCCCCTTCACTTTGAAATGATATTTCTGCTTTTAATGCCCCTCTGAATCCTTAGTCTTGTCTTCAAGAACATTATCTCTTCCATTAAAATGATGTGTGTGTACATACACACAAATAGTCATTGAATCATTCATTTTAGTCTTAAGCTTACTATTCTAGAGATAATTCCAGAAAGGTTCTTTACGTAGCTGAAATTTTCAGGTAAAGCAGTTTCCTGACAGCACAATACAACATGATCCGTTTGATGAAGCGGCCAAAGAGCTGAAGTCATTTACTTCCATAACACTGGTTAACATTGGAAGTCTCACTGAGATCAATTTTAATCTGCCATTTATTACTACTTCAAGAACTCTACATGCCTTCAAGAGAATCTACAGTAAACCCTTGCCCTCTTTATCTCCTTCATACCTGAGATCACAAAACTAATATAAGTCACAAGCTTTAAGAAGATATTGCTTTCCTGTTGACTCAGATTGCTTCCAAGCAGCTTTGCACACAAAGGTATCATCGCATTACATCACATGGACCTTTTAAACTTTCAGTAAGAGGCAGCAATAATGCATACAAAACAGCTGGAGAGCAGGTTTCATTTTAGCAAGACATTTTGGCGATTCTCTTCAAAAGCAAAACCTTTGTCTTCCTGTTAATGGATTGCTACCATAAATGTTTCATGAGCATAATGTTTTATGCAGGTGCTAAGTAAGGAAAAGACAAAAAAATACTTGGTACTTCCAGTAAAACAACTGAACCCTGGGCCATTGAATAAAAGTATTCAGAACAAACGTCTGCACATACATAGACACACTATACAAAACACTTCCACTGATCAACCAGAACATTACTGGGTCACACTTGACAATTCCATCTTTTTAATACAGTATCACCAAAACACTTCATAATGGACCTATAGCAGTGCGAACCTCTACTGAATTGCAGGAAACAGAAGACAACCCACCTCGGAACAGGACTGAGACTCCACAAGGGTCCTCTCTGAGCAAATCAGATTCCAACGGCATGTCAATTTTCTTCCCTTTGCAGTATGTGTAAGGGCATTTGAGGTGTAAATGCAGCAAGTTATTAGAGCAACAAGTATTTATTTTGCCAACATAGAAGGGAAAAACCAAGCAGTACAATCCCCTACACGGCTTCAGAAAGAATTTACTAACAATTTTTGTAAAAAAATTTAGAAGAACAGTAATCTACTTGTTTAGTAGAAACTTCTCACTTTCACCATTTTGGCTCCAATTCAGTAACACACTTAAAGAATTCAAGAGTTAAGTTCATGTTTAAGTACGTTCCTGAGTTAAAGCCAAGAGGTGACAATGAGCTGCTGAGCCAATGCAGAAGGAACACAGCATTAAACCAAAGGTACTGATGGTTGCAACATTACACACATAGCTAGGCACACATGGAGTATGGAACTTAATACGAAGTACGAGTCTCTCCTGCGGTAGCCAAGAGCTCCTGCTCCAACTTTCAACAACGTAACGGTTCCATCCACCTTTATCTGGCTGTGCCTTGAGCACGAAGTCAGAATGTCACAGAGGCTATCCATAGGCTTGTGTTACCTGCGAGCTCTCGTGCCTTCTGTCAACGCCTGCAAGGACACCCACAAACCCTGCGTCAGCTAAGCTTTGCAACTGCTGGCATCTCACCTTTCACAACACTCACTGCACTGGGGTGAAACTGCAAAATAACTTTTTAGGGGTCCAACTTGCCCCAAGATTATGTTTGTTAAAAGTACAAATTACACCACAGTCCAGATAGCTCTAGACCACTGCTTCACAAACATGAATTACTGTATGATAAGAAGGAATTGGCTTGTTCAGCAGCCAGTCCTAAAGAGACAAAAAATAAGATTAAATCTCTCAAAGAAAATATACTCCATTAGAACCAATGGAAGAGATTAAAAAGGTACAATGGTACTTTTAAAATAACCATTGGCAAATCTAGTTTTTCTTTAACATTTGAAAATTCAGAAGGAAAATGTTTAGCCATTTCCTAGTCAAAACAAAATTCTTTGATTCTTTCAGCACTTATCCTTTAAGTACTTTTAAAAGGACAGACCCAGCACAGGTTTCCTGGATTCAAAGGTGACTATTAAAGAGTGACAGGCACGTCTTGGTATTTGCAGTTTTTTCTTTATCATTGTGCAAAACAGACCAAAATAACGGACCAGGAGAGGAAACTGCCATCCTTCACAAAGGAAGGAGGCAGAAAAGTACCGTCCCTTAATGCTATTTATACTGCTGCAGCACTCAAAAGCTCTGCAGAGGTCTGCAGTGTGTTGAAGACTGTACAGAGAGGGAAGCAGTCTCTGCCCCAAACAGTTCACACAAACGGGATATGTCAAACTAACCCAGCCCACATTAGTTTCGCTCTGTATAAAACACACCAGCAGTTTCCAAATGCTGATATTTAAACAAACGAAACCCCACCCACAGCCCTTGGAGCTGCCTGGCTCTTTCTGCCTTTAGCTTATCAGGATAACAAAGCCAATTAAAATAAACAGACTTACGATGGTCACAGCCTTTCTGCATCAGAACCATTCACGGAATGCTTACCCAAAAAAAAAAAAACCAAACCAACACACACCAACCCAAAAGCAGTAAGGCCTGTAGCCAAAATAGCTGAAGTTACATTGCAGGAAATACTTAAGCAGTTCTGCTCACAATAGGCGGTTTCCGCTGCACACCAGCAAATCCTCTCTAGGTGCCTGCTCTCCCCCAGGATGGCCCCACAAGGACTGCATCGCAGCTTGGCTTCAGAGCATTAAGCCAAGCTCTTTTTCAGAAAGCTCAGTCTTTGATCAGCAGCAAGAGGAAAACAGGGGTAACATCAACTACAGGTAAATCAGCGCCGTTTTCCCCACACACATTCCCTTTTTGTCTCCTACAGCTTGAGAGCAGATTCCTTTACACGGGCATGTGTTTCAGCCTTTGCATCCAAACCACTGGCTGTATTGATTTTAAATGGAAAAATTTATAATAAGGAATATCTTTCTAAAACCAGAAGCACTTTTCCTATACTCCATAATTACTTCTATTCATACTTTTAAATTATATGGCATTTAACAAGGGCTATACTCCAGTTGAAATGGAAGGCAGTTTACAAGCGTGACATTCACTGGTCCAAAAAAAGAAGAAAAAAAAAAATTAGAAACAAGAGAAAAAACAAAGCCAAAAATCCATCCACACCATTAAATTATCATTTTCCTGTTACCACCGGTTTGTTCTGACCATATGAACACTGGCATGCCATTCTTCCCTTGCTTTCGCAGGAGAGGAAACAGAGCTCCACTGAAATCAGGCCAACGTGACCGTTATCATAAGGCACATAAACCGCACCCAGGTTATATAGAAAATTCTGCAGTCCCCTGGCAGCCCAAATTACAAGTTCAGACCACAGGCTTGGGGGGGGAGGGGACGGGGATTGTCACACAGGTACAGCTCCAGCTTGCAGAAATATCTAACAGCACCTCAGTGGAATGCACATTAGTTTGATCACAGTTAGACTGGAAACTCTTCAGGGCAAAGTCTTTGTTTATTTAGACATCATGCAAAGTGTCTCATATTTGTTGCGCTGCATAAAGCATTCTCTAGGTTGATACTACACATTCATATATTTTTAAGAATTCATGTCAAGGTACATTTTCTTTTTATTATTTCTTAAATCTCAAAGAAGCACTACCCAACCATTTTTTTCCCTCCTCTTGGGGAAAAAAAAATCACAGCATCCCTTCCTTCACCTAATGAAGTCTGTGGGAACAGGCTCAAGCTCAGACTTTGCATACTTATTATTTGCCATTAGCTATTAACTCCCACTCGGAGTGAACCTATGCTACTTTCATAGTCACCTGCATAAATATGTTTTGTCAAACCACAAAATTGCAGAAAAAAAATGAATGAATGACCATTACAAATCCATTTGGGCTACATCATTATCATTTCAGACTACAACCAAATCCCATTTTCCCTTTGCAAATTCAATTCCCATCAATAGCCCCATACATCAGTGGCTGCTCGTGTTTGTGGCCTCATTTTTTACATTAAAAAAACTGAAAGATTACTGCCAGTGTATAATAGGCAAACTGCATTTTCAATTCCCAACACATGTGCTTCAGGGAAAAAAAAGAAACACAAGGTAAGGGGAAGAAATGCAAATGAATGTGCTGCTATCAGCTGTATATTACCCTAGTGACATTACCATACTTCATATCTCTGGTTGCATACTTCAGAGGAGGAAAAAAAAAACCCACTACGTTGTCATTCAAGTAAATTCTTTTATCATTTTACTGAATATTAGTTTACTTCTTGGGTTTCTATTTTATTTACCCAGGGGCAACAAAACCAAGCACAGATGTGTCTTTCTGCATATATAGTTTTTATCTACTTTGGCAAAATTTTTTCCCATGACTAACGTGGGTAACACGAGCTAGATTTCAGCTGAAGCACTGCTTTCCATGTGAGAAGACAAAAATCCAAAACAAAAATCCACCACACACATATTGAAAAGGTTACACAACTCCTTGGTATGCCAAACCTTCTTTTCCACCCATTCTGCGGCACATCACAGAGCAATGAAATCTGCAGAATCAAAACTCTAGACTTCTTGGGGAAAAAAAAATAAAAATTGTAGCGCATCTTTATTACAGCTACAAGTACCCAGCAGACTGCGTAACTTACATTAAATTTCAGCATCTGTGCTGCATGGATAATTTGGGCATGCTAGCTGGTCGCGTCTGGTAAACACTCGTTTCATTTGTGATGTGCTGCAATGCAACAGAGCAGCTCTTTAGGGAATTAGAGCAGGCAGGTAGTTCCTGCCAATCACTTCAAGGGCCCATTCTCACACCAACAGACAGAAGATTCAGACGCAACTCCAATTAGCACTAATTGTAGTTCTCTCCAAGTCCCTCTGCAGCCAGAGATGACAGAGACTTCATACATGGTTCTTAGCATAAGTGGCAACATTAATTTTGTTCACTTCAAAATCCTTTCTGGACGCAGAGCTCTAAGCTTGGTAAATAAGTTTACCACGCTTTAAAATGGCAGAAGTACCCTCTATTTCTAAGAATTCTACACAACTATTTTTCTTTACTGCAGGTATTATAGCTATCTGAATAGGAAATGGTTGCTTTGTCGGTTTTCTGCTGCATTTTCCTAAACACAGGGTTGTAAATCTTAAGAGACCTTGACAAAGTTTTAACAAGAAAAAATGATGAAGTGCATACTGAGAAGTTATGTGCCACCCCGCAGCTCCTCGCTCTCAAACCCCACACATGGGCCTACACAACAGGACCAAAGGACCTTCTCCAACGGTGGCAGCATCCAACGCTGCTCAGAACAGGCTGCATCCAAAATACCCTCAGGGCATAGCAAAATAGCAGGACTGCTTCTGCACAGACCTGGAGTTTCTTTCCCTCCAGTACCACGATCAGCTTCCCCAGCAGACTTTTGCTGGGCACGCTGCTCCATGGAGCTATAGGAACCAGACATATGAAGGGGTTTCGATGATCGGAGATGCACACCCTGGTTTCTCCTTCCCTCCTCTACAGGCACCGATCTGCTCAGCTGTTTAAAGAGCTGCCCACAGCTTCCTGAAGGGCCACATCAGTTAACCACAGACAGAGCATAACAGATCAACAAAATCTTGCAGAGTTAAATTCAGGTCAATACGGTATTGTCATACTCATCAATGGAGAACTTTAAAGGCAACAGTTGTTTGGTGCAAACAACGCCTCATTTTTCTCCAGTGAAGTATCTCCACCATCTGTGAAACCCACAGTGAAAGACAAATACAGTTTTAAAAGGACATTTGGAGAATAGAGTTTTTACACCACAATTTCACACCAATCCTGCACACAGCAAAGTCTGTCTACCAAAGATGCTCAAAGTCCATCCATTCAAACAGACCCTCTCAAGAAACTGATACAACTCAGAGTAAAATGTCTGCTGCCAACATTTCGTGCCTTAATCATTGCACGTTCAAATACACACATCTACAAAACAAATGTCAGTGTCCACAGACCACAAGCTTATAAACAAAACTTAAAATTTTTCTTTTTTGTTTTTTAACAATTAATTAAACCAGTTCTCATTACCTCCATTTCCATCTGCAATTATAATCATTTCCCATTTAAAATATCTACCACATTTTATTCTTAATTAAAAATGACATCCTTGCAATGAAGTGCAATATGAATTAACAATTCAAATGTTATCTATGCAAATTTGTTAGTCCTTTGATTTTTCCCCCCTTTACGCAAAGTCATGTGTAGGTTTATTTTTACTAAGCTTGTATAACTTCACTCAACGTCTTCTGCTCTGAACTCTATACATAATATTTCAATCCAAGGACGTAGAAATAAATTGTAAATGGTGCAATTGCTTTTCAAGTCTCATACCATTCATTTAAGAATCAATACATATGTAAAGAGGTATCTTTCCTAAATATTTTTTTAAAAAACTCTGGGCAATTTTAAGATTTAAAGGCACTTTACATTTCCAATGGTTTTAACAACAGCCATTTCTTCAGGCCCTGCTGTGTAAAGCCAATGGAGAAATTACTGCAACACAATAAAACCCCATCTTTACATCAGCTTTGTCTACACCTAGAGTTCCAGCAACTCGACTCCTCAACATGACTCTCTGCCCTCCACCCTCCCACAAGCATCTCTTATCCAATTTGGTTTTACCTCCCTCTGCAATGTTTTGAGCTTTCATCCCAGATTTAAGATTTCTCCTTGCTTCATCAGCCAAGAGCAGTCTCATCTCAAATTCTCCAGGTGAGCAAACTCAACACATAGTGTTAATGCCTTAGAATATAAATTGTTTGCCCACATTTTCTGTTGATTTCAAAGGAGTTCAGCAACAAAGCAGCACTAAAATAGGAACTTTTTTCCAAGTCTGTCTAGATGTTTCAGCACCCGTTTTGTACTGAGATAAGAGTTTAAAACCTATTTAATAGGAGAGTGTCAGAATAATATATTCATAATTACATACACATCCTTACAACACTGAGGACTGCCTTGCCCAAAGCTAATCTTCTATCCCATTCCAGCAGGAAACACACTTTCAGTAAAGGACCAGCTGAAAGGGTGCCGTGCATGTACAATGCTAGGGGATTTTCTCAGCAAGGATCAGCCAGCTCCTGACAAGGGGATGCCTGTGACTGCTATGTTCTGGCTTCCCTGCCAAAAGAGGGCATCCTGCAGCTGGGAAAAATTAAGGCATCATACAGTAAGTTTTCTTCAGCTGTATGACAGCAAAACAAGGTAATTCAGAACGGCAATTAGCTGTGTATACTTAGTAAGGAAGCAAGCAAAGGTGGCCAGCTGCTTCACAGATAAGATCCATACAGAGATGATCATTACAGACTGGAAGGTGAATTTCTCAAGGTCCAGAGGGCAGTGCAGTGGCTTTAAACTGAGTATATACTTATGAGGCAATTAGATGCGTCAACATGAGGCACAAGAAAAATGGAATAGATTGGAGCAAGATCTGCAGTTTACCAAATTACAATGACATATCTTGAAGTCAAATTATACAAACACAATTACACAAATTAGACTGTAACCTTCAAAGGAAGAGGTCTTCATTGTATTCCAAAAACCTCACTGTGTTTTATTAATAAATTCTGGCAAGACAAAGTTTGAAGTCATACATTTATCTCACTGGCTAGTTTAAAAACCCCTTTATTCAATAATCTTTTTCTGTCATAATCTCCTTATCTAATTTAAACAGAGTGCATTCTTTTGCTATGAGTGTAATTTTCATTTAAGTTGCTATAACTTGTGCACAAAGGAATATGTCAGTTCAACTCAACAGCTAATACGTTCTTCTGTGCTATATGAGAGCAAAAAGTAGACTATTTATACAACCCAATATGAGGGTTGCTTTTTTTACTTTTTCTTATAAAAAGGCCAGATGGCATCAAGCCCCACATAGCACACCTGGGAGAAGTCATAGGAAACTTTTACACAAATGCTAACTTTTTGTTTCTTTCCCAGCCTGCAAAAGTTTGAGATTAAGGCAACCAGAAAGGACTAAGATTTCTGAAGGCAATTCCCTGGCATTGTCTTCTCCTTATCATAGAATCATAGAATGTTTTGGGTTGGAAGGGACCCCTAGAGGTCATCTAGTCCAACCCCCCTGCAGTGAGCAGGGACACCACTAACTAGATCAGGTTGCTCAGAGCCCCATCCAACCTCATCTTGAATGTTTCCAGGGATGGGGCCTCCACCACCTCTCTGGGCAACCCGTTCCAGTGTTTCACCACCCTCGTTGTAAAGAATTTCCTCCTTATATCCAGTCTAAACCTACCCTGGTTTAGTTTAAAACCATTACCCCTTGTCCTGTCACAGCTGGCCCTACTAAAAAGATTATCCCCATCTTTCCTATAGGCCCCCTTTAGATACTGAAAGGCCGCAATCAGGTCTCCCCGCAGCATTCTCTTCTCCAGGCTGAACAAGCCCAACTCCCTCAGCCTGTCCTCATAAGAGAGGTGCTCCAGCCCTTGGATCATTTTAGTAGCCCTCCTCTGGACCCGCTCCAACAGGTCCATGTCCTTCTTGTGCTGAGGGCTCCAGAGCTGGACGCAGTACTCCAGGTGAGGTCTCACCAGAGCAGAGTAGAGGGGCAGAATCACCTCCCTCGACCTGCTGCCCACGCTTCTCCTGATGCAGCCCAGGGTACGGTTGGCCTTCTGGGCCGCCAGCGCACATTGCCGGCTCATGTCCAGCTTTTCATCCACCAGCACCCCCAAGTCCCTCTCGGCAGGGCTGCTCTCAATCCTTTCTTCCCCCAGCCTGTACTGATACTGGGGGTTACCCCGACCCAGGTGCAGGACCTTGCACTTGGCCTTGTTGAACCTCATGAGGTTCACACAGGCCCACCTCTCCAGCCTGTCCAGGTCTCTCTGGATGACATCCCGTCCTTCTGGTGTGTCAACCGCACCACTCAGTTTGGTGTCATCCACAAACTTGCTGAGGGTGCACTCGATCTTGCTAAGTCATTGATGAATATATTAAACAGCACCGGTCCCAGTACGGACCCCTGAGGGACACCACTCGTCACCGGTCTCCATCCGGACATCGAGCCATTGACCACTACCCTCTGGATGCGGCCATCCAGCCAGTTCCATATCCACCGAACAGTCCACCCATCAAATCCATAGCTCTCCAATTTAGAGAGAAGGATGTTGTGGGGGACCATGTCAAAGGCTTTGCAGAAGTCCAGATAGATGACATCCATTGGTTTTCCCTTGTCCACTGATGCTGTCACACCATCATAGAAAGACACTAGGTTCATCAGGCAGGACTTGCCCTTGGTGAAGCCATGCTGGCTATCTCGAATTATCTCCCTGGCCTCCATGTGCTTTAGCATAGCTTCTAGGAGGATCCGCTCCATGATCTTCCCAGGCACAGAGGTGAGGCTGACAGGTCGGTAGTTCTCAGGGTCTTCCTTTCTACCCTTTTTGAAAATGGGCACAATGTTTCCCTTCTTCCAGTCACCAGGGACTTCACCTGACTGCCATGACTTTTCAAATATCATGGAGAGTGGCTTGGCGACTACATCGGCCAATTCACTCAGGACTCTGGGATGCATCTCATCAGGTGCCATGGACTTATGTGCGTTCAGGTTCCTCAGGTGGTCACAAACCTGATCTCCTACAGCAGGAGGGGTTTTGTCCTCCTGGTCCCTCTCATGCCATCCATCAACTCGGGTGGGGTGAGGAGAGAGGTTGCCAGTGAAGACTGAGGCAAAAAAGTTGTTGAGTACCTCAGCCTTCTCCTCATCTGCTGTTACTAGCTTGCTGGTCTCGCTCATCAGCGCTGGTACGCTTTCTTTAACCATCCTTTTCTGGCTGATATATCTGTAGAAACCCTTCTTGTTATTCTTTGCATCCCTAGCGAAGTTTAGCTCCAGCTGAGCCTTGGCCTTCCTGACCCCATTCATACACAACCGGCCGCGTCCCTATACTCTTCCCAGGATGCCTGTCCCTGCTTCCACTTTCTGTGCAGTTCCCTCTTCCTCCTTAGTTTGACCAGCATCTCTCGTCTCAGCCATGCTGGTCTCTTCCCTTCTTTGCACTCATTTCGAAGCAAGCACGTATGAAGTCTCTCTCTCCCCCTCCAATTATGTCATTTGTCCTCTGCTAACTCTCATCCACATTAAAAAAAAAATCCTTCTATCCAACATTGTAATTGGAGGAGCTTTAAATAGATAATTTAACCTTGGGAGGGTGTTCATTTTCACTGAGCATCTCTCTCCAATCTATGAAACAGACAAACCCTTTCACCTGCACATGCCGTTCTTTAATTGTGACAGCACTGCAAGAGAATTCATTTCAAATAGTTGATCAACCCAGGGGAAGTACGAATGCCCAAACATTTAACAGACAATGATGCCTTTTAAAATGAAAACTCAGGCTTGCAAAGACGGTTGTTGCATGATCAACAGCATACCAATACCATCACCCAGAGACAATTTATTTTACACACCAAAAAGAATTGCTTTTTCAGAAACTATTCGGTAATTAGTGGATGAATTGGTTTTGATCTGTCTCAGCCACTGCACATCAGTTTACCAGCCCCTAGCCTCTCTCAGAAGAGAGCTGATTAAAGAGAAATGGAAAGACTACTGCTTTTTGTCCTTTTTGAAAAATTCCACCAGCTCAGTATCAATGCTGACTTCATGATTATGAAGCTCAAGAGCAAACAAGTTTTATCCTGAAGCCAGCCTTACAGAAGCTCAAAGGGTGAAAGCATAGCTGTAATATCCTCTAGGTCAGAGAAACTCAGATAATGCTGAAAAAAGGCTTCTTTTTTCTGAAGTGTAGGGTGGTCTGATAGACAGATGCATCCAAAAGGAATTCAAGCCATTAAAGTAAAAAACAATTGATCTGTGGAATACATACCATCTCTTCCTCATTGCCAAGGTACTCATACTCAGCACTGTCAGACATTAAGACCCTTAAGGATGTCTCCTAGCCTGATAAACAGTGCCCACACAGGTACCACAGTCATCTGGGATCCACTCAAACAGATCAGTCTGTTGCTGTGCACCATCCGCTTCTCCTTGCCTTCATTCCCAAGGAGAGAAATCAGCTAGGCTGATACCTGCATGTCTAACTCCTGGGACAAGAAGGCTGTCTGGCAGCCTAACCTCACCGATGGCACAGCAATGCACCAAGGTCCCGAACTGCCCACCGGAAAGGTACTCCTCTCCCAACATGCAAAAAGCTCCACAGTGCCCTGGCTGCCCTCTCACTCTTTGTCTCCACAGGGATTAAAGCAGGAGAAAGTCTTGCCATTTGATACCTAAATTCAGCTAAGCCCCACCAGCTGCAGCATGGGAGTTCACCTTCTTCTTTGCCACAACAGTGAGAGAAGCCATCCTGGCTTCAGCAAGCTGGTTCAGTCAGCCTTGACTACATATGCCTGGGCATGCAACTTCATCCTTGTGCAGCAAGTCTTGAAAGCACCATCGATAACTTTGCCAGCACCCTGCTGAGCCAGAGTGTAGGAGGAAGAAAGCACAGCAACCTCCTCGGTGCTTCTCATCCAAAGATACATCTTCAGCTATCCAAGCTCCTACATTAACCAAACCAGAACCCTCAAGCCACACTCACACAGCTGGGAGAATGCAATGAGGAATCTCACATTTCTCTGACCAAAACAATCCATGTCACTGAATGCAAGGAAACAACTGGATGCCTTCCTTAGCATCTTCCTTCACTGCAATGCTTTAAGTATTGCGTAAGACACAGGAACACAAGGAGCCAGGACAGACTGTATGTATGGGTATGTTGTGATGAAGATGGTCCAAACTGTCCAAGTCTAATTAAATGTAAATGCTTCTCAATCAGGAGTACTTTGGTCTAAGGAGAACAAATGGGTTCGGTTGCCAGCCACAGGCGCAATGTGTTCACACTGGCCTTCACTGCAAGGAAGACAGGGAGGGTCTCAGATGCCGCTTTTCTGTAGCTTTCGGATCCAACTCCAGTAACACAAGCTAGAGCAATTCAACCTGGTTCAACATCCTGGAAGTGATGAAAATGCAGGCTGTCATCTGAGGAGTACGGGTGACACAAAAGCCAACTTAAGAAGGTATTTTTAGCATATTTGTCTAGCTTCGTCATTTCAAAAATAGCTTCGGCCCAGTCCATTGGTGCCCTTCTCAGGGATACTGGAACATCAGGAGACATCAAGGTCTTTAGGGGCAACACGTCCCATAGTTCTTAAAGGCCTATGCTTCTTCAAAGTAAGGTTCAAACCAGGACACTAGAAACCATCAAGTTTGAGATTCTACAACACACAGTCCTCCAAAATCGCAGTTGTTTCCCCTCCCCCCCCGCTTCAAAATTATCATCAGATCCCTTCAATTATTTTATGCCTGGAGCAAATCACCTATGATCTGGTATATTATACCATGCAATTTCCTTACAATTGTCACTTGCAGAATTCTCACGTGTTGCATGGTGAGAATTCTGGGCTTTACAAACACTCCTGGCATGGAATGGAAAACAGCTGAACTGGGGAAGAAGCAGCAAACAAAAATACAGCTGAAGTTTATGTTGAAATATGTGCTAAAATTAAACTGATTTTTAGAACACCAATATGTATTTTACACAGATTCTGTTGCCACAGTTTCTATTGCTTTTTCAGTCTTTTTCTTGAAACGCTGAAGAAAATATATAGTTGGTAAAATGGAGCATAGACAGGAAAAGGGAGCAATCTGACTGCGAACATGATTGTACAAATAGCTTGCTTCTATAGGCATTAGTGTTTGAAAACAAGCAATCTCCACACATTTCCCCTCCATGACACAAACTGCCCAAACTGATGAAGCAACATGTAAACAATAAAACATCAGTGCCACTGTAGCTTTTCAGGGAAGAAACTGCAATGAAGTATCATTGTTCTCTATCAACATATCCTGTAGTAGATAGTTTTTTCTTGTCATCATTGCAATAAATCACTCACTAATCTTATTTCATCTGACATTGTGCTATCACACTCAAGGTGGAAATCTCCACCGAGAGGAGGGTTTTTTCCAGACCACAACCAACAGTCCTGTATAACTAGTTACCTGTTACTATGTAATATAGCCTTTCTCCACACCACTTAAACTCTGGTGCAAAATTAACAGATGCCATCAGTCTTCATACGCATACATATAACTCTGGCCTCAAAGTTTACAAAAAATCATTAGCTAAACACGCTTCACCCAAAGGAATCACAAGGCCATCTGACTTCAGTATCACCTACCAAATAAGTTTCCCTATAAAGTAAGCCTCATCTGTTCTTTGGAGAAGACTGTTCTTCAAAAAAAAAAAAAAAATCTCATTTTGCAATTTTAATTGTGGATTCAGACACACATTATGAATCCCCAATGTGAAGTCAGTTCTATTCTACTACTACTACATCTGCTGAATATTCGTTCTAATCCACCTACTAACTGCTTTAATAATGGAAGAAACCTATTCAGGTACGTAATTCCTAAGCTTAATTATTATTATGCCAGGTTTTAAAAGCCGTAGTATTCATACATAAATATAGCAACACATAGCAATTTGAATGCAAAGTAGCACCTCAGAAGTGTTCAACAGACCAGACAGAGAAGACTGATCCTAGAGCATCAGAGCATCTTCCTTAGCAGTAAGGGTGAGATACAAAAGTATCTGAGAAATCAGGTCCTGATGTCTGGAATACTGCTCCAACTGCTCAGCAACAGAGCTAACCTCAGCTTAGGCATTCAGGCACTGGCGATTCCTCCTTGAAGCCCACATAAGGCCTGGATAGCAAACACTGCGTAAGCATAAGGGCCCAGCTACACCAGAAAGGGACGGGGCAGAGAAAGGAGCCCCCAGTCCGAATGGGAGTGTTCATGCAGATGAGAGGCGAACACCTACATCAAAAACAATACAGTGCTCAGGAAGACGGCACCACACCTCTTCCTGGATTTTAGTTTTGCAGCAAGGAGGATGGCTCAGGAACCCACATGTCAAAGACTATCAAAATAACTGCAAAGGCCAGCAACCATCAGGACAATTCATCAGTGGAAGACAGTCAAGATGAAAGAGCAAAAGAATGGCAAAGGAGCTTTCTAAAGGTATTGATAGTTCTGAATAATAGACAATTCTTCAGTCTAAGCTCTTTCTGAGAGAGGCTGCAAATATTAAAGACACTAACAGTGTATTACCCTTACAGTCCAGCTGAAAGATCTCTGGAGCTTTTTTCTGGGGGGGATATATACAAAACCACAGGATTAGCTCCTTTACAACCAGCTTGGCACCACTGAAGTGTCATCCTGGGAAGTAGGACAGCAGAGTCACATAATAAAACAAACAGGTAAACAGGCCTCTCATATAGCATATGTGTGAGGACAGCAAGGGCTTAAGCAGTAAAACAAATCAAGCTTTTTCTGCTTTACGTGCAAGCATGGGAACTAGCAGAAGGGTCCAATTTTTTTTGATGCTGCTTGTATTGATCACAACAGAAGTCACTGAAAGGCATCAGGGGAAGCACTGATCAATTTGTCAGCTTTCCAGGGCAGACAGGACAGTCCTACTGGCTTTGATCTTTTACTTTGCTCAGTATTGTATGGCCCAGACAGTCAGTGAAAATAGAAATGGTGTTCACCAAAACAATGTATTTTGCTTTCAGCTCATTAAGAAAGAACACTCTCAGTAAGGCCCATGTGCTTCAGCATTATTTCCAAGGGATGCAACCAAATGTAGCAAAATCCAGGATGGCCTCTATTTCACAAATAGAAACAAAAAGGCAAATCAAATTGTAAGCCCAGTCTCTCATTCTCAAGCATATGTAATTCAGAAACATCTGGTTTTGCAAAGACAGACAGCACTGCTTTATTACAGTGGGTGCTCATAGTCTCAGTTCAACAGAAAGCACAACTGTCAGGTAAATTAAAAACTGAAGATGAGAACAGAATTATTTAGCAAGTGAACTTGTTACTAATAGAGTGCAAATGAGACAAGCTAGAGTTGTTATCCGTTGACAGCGTGCATCTTACAAGCTTCGTCTGGCTCTGCAGACACAGTCTGCACCCAAAATGCGTGATGATGGCTCCCAAATCCAGAAGCAAACAGGGGAATGCAATCTCAAACTACAGAAATGAAGAGTCATTGATCAAGATTGAGCGCACCCTCAGTAAGTTTGCAGATGACACCAAGTTGGGTGGGAGTATTGATCTGCTTGAGGGTAGAAAGGCTCTATAGAGGGATCTGGACAGGTTGGATTGATGGGCCAAGGCCAACTGTATGAGGTTCAACAAGGCTCAGTGTCAGGTCCCTCACTTGGGTCACAACAACCTCATGCAGCGCTACAGGCTTGGGGAAGAGCAGCTGAAAACCTGCCTGGTGGAAAAGGACCCAGGGGTATTGGTCGGCAGCCAGCTGAACATGAGCCAGCAGTGTGCCCAGGTGGCCAAGAGGGCCAATAACCTCCTGACTTGTATCAGGAATAGTGTGGACAGCAGGACTAGGGAAGTGATTGTCCCCTTGTACTCAGCACTGGTGAGGCTGCCCTTCAAATGCTGGGTTCAGTTTTGGGCCCCTCACTCCAAGAAGGACATTAAGGGGCTGGAGCATGTCCAGAGAAGGGTAACAATGCTGGTGAGGGGTCTGGAGCCCAAGGCTGATGGCGAACAGCTGAGGGCACTGGGGGTGTTCAGCCTGGAGAAAAGGAGGCTGAGGGGAGACCTTATCACTCTCTACAACTACCTGAAAGGAGGCTGTAGCCAGGTGGGTGTTGGTCTCTTCTGCCAAGTAGCCAGCAGTAAGAGGAGGAAATGGCCTCAAGTTGCACCAGGGCAGGTTTAGATTGGCTACTAGGAAAAATTTCTTCGCGGAAAGGGTTGTCAAGCATTGGAACAGGCTGCTAAGGGAAGTAGTTGAGTCTCCATACCTGGAGGTATTTAAAAGAATCTAGATGTGGTGCTTCAGGCCACGGCTTAGTGGTGGACATGGCAGTGCTAGGTTAATAGTTGGACTTGATGACATTAAAGGTCTTTTTCAATCTAAACAATTCTGTTCTATTCTAAAGATATCTATCAAAACTGTAAAGCATGAATGTGTAATCAAGACTACTGTGGAACTATATTACTCCTCAGATCCAATGGAAAAAAAAAGTTAATTTTCTTCCTAAGTTGGTTTTCACCTTGAAAGCTAATTGTTGAAAGATAAAAGGTCACACTGCTTAATAACATGAAATAGAGAAAGCAGATAGTGTTTGACATGAGTTATTAATTACCTTTTTGACAGGGAATCTGTTTGTGCTGTAATGTATTACTCCTTGTATTGAACTATGGCTTGGGATTCACTTACGATAGGTGTCACTACCATATGGACAAGTCACTTTTACCTTACATTCTTGGAACACTGTGTACCAGGTCTGCTCATATATTTTAAACACAGCTGGCTTCTTGGCACATAAACATAAATTCCTGTGTGGTTTTAAGGGATTAGTTAAAAAGAAATAGTTTGCTGTTTTGATATCAAATTCAAGCAATTCACTCACAACTCTTAAGTTGCCTTAAAGGATGAAGAAAATGTGCTTTTCATCAGTGTCATCTACTTACTAATTATGTTTTGTTCCTACAAACTCCACTTTAGCAGTTTACTTAAGGGAACAGACTCTTGCTTTGATTACCAGGGTAGCCAGATCTGCTTCTTTTTGCCTTTGGTTTGCCCTCTTCCTTGACTCATTAACATATCTAAGTCAAAGCAATTGGAAGCAAAAGTAAAGGTGAGAGAAAACTGAACCCAGGATATTAAAGCAACAGGAAGCTCATAATACTCAGTATCTTCAGAGAGAAGTTAAACACGAAATGAGACTTAAACAATCCAAAAGATTCCTGTATTTGGAATTAAGAATTCCAGGAATTCTTAAAGAGTTCTGAAATTATGCGAAGCACTGGGAAAAATCACAGCAACCCAAAGAACCACCTGAGAAAAATATTGGCATTCACTTTTCCAGGGACTAAAATTTCACCTTGCACAATTTAAAACAAGATGCAGGAGACTGTAAATGCTCATAAAGACACTGGCCCAACATTGCTAGATGCCGAAATTCACTCCACCCAGGAGAGCTGAAGGAAACACTTTACCAAAAGCTTCCACACAAGAGCCAGGTTCCCCACCACAGCGTCTGGTCTACCCATTATGGATATGCCGTTTCTTAAGACACAAACTATTCTGTCCAACTGGATACCTACACCAGTGACAGGAAGCCTTGCCAGCGAAAGCTGAACCTTCATAAACCTTATAAACATGGAGGACAACCATTACACATGTACACATTAATATGGCCATCTCTGTCTATTTGGGCAGCCTGTACTGCAAACTAAAGAAGATTATTTCCTGCACCCTGTGATCAGCTCACTAGAGCAGCAACACATCCTATTTTGGACACTTCATCAGAGCATTACCTTCAGATATTTAATATTATGTTATGGTTCACCATTGCCTTATCTAGGAAGAACCAACATTGCTTCAGTCTGAATTCCATGTTGAATTTGACCCAGGTTAATTGTTGTTGCTGGCAATCTGCTGGCTGTGTGGTAAAAGCCAGCTGAAAACATGACAACAGCTTCTTACATGAATTGGTGTGATGCAGATATATCCAAGCCAAGGACTGAAGGCATAGAGACCCAGACTCTGCTTTTTCCACCGGAAGTCATCTCTGCAGAACATTGCCCAAATGTGCCAGGGAAAGCCTGTGCTACCCTGCCAGTGCAGGACTCCTGGGTCAACAGCCACAGCCCCCAAGCATATGCTTCCCCTCAAGATGTTTTTCAACTACTTCTAACTGCCAACTATTCTTTACTGCATTCATCTCTCAGTGATGTTTTAAAATAAATGTTTATTTTTATATCATGTTTGACATTTTGTTAGGTACACTGGAAAATGAACCCATTCCTACATATGCAAAAATAAGGAATTAATGAGGTCTGGCAATCATCTTGATGGAAAGAACCAAGTGACTTAGTTGAACACATAGAGGTTTACTAAAAAAAAAAAAAAAAGCAGCCTGCTCTAGTAGTTAAAAAACAAACGAAATTGCTTTTATTGATTTTAATTTAGGTTGAAATACTAGCTGTCTCTCCAACAAAGCCAGAAATGGAAACAACTATAAATGAGTACAAGATGTGATAAGATAGACAGATTCTTAAGCAATCTAGTACAGAGATGACCTCCAGTTTAGACAGTAGTTAAAATATGATATCATATGTAGGGATCAATAAGTAAGTTTGCATTTGTCTCAGCTCCAAAAGCTGGGAAGCAACATATCTTTTTTTTTAGTTACTCTAAAATGTTGTCCAATTAAGCTCTACTGTTTTTTTTCTTACAGGTCCTCTAGATTCTAATTTACAAATAAAATCAAGAGAAGCAATTAAATGTTAAGTACTATCAGCATGTTTCCCCAAGTGATGCACATGTGCAACAGAACAGAAGTAGTCCAATCTTGATACAGAAGGCCAGGTTACAAATTGAAATACATTTGTATTACCATTACTTGCAGGCTTCACGCTCTAGCAAGTAATAACATTGGGCATCACGCTCCCCTTCTGTGCACAGCAGCGGCTCTTTGGCCACGAGTCTCCCTTGGCAGCTGCAGATACACTTTACCCCTCCAGTCTCCAGGGCAAGCACGGATGCAGAGAAGGGGCAACCAGGGGCTTAGGGTGCACAGTAAGAGTACGTGCAGCACAGAACAATGCTGGAAGGGACTTCTGGTGATGGCCACCTAGCCCATCACTTTAAAGGCTAGTTAAAACCTTCCTGGCAGACTGCCTGGTCACTCCTCCTGCTCTCCAGGCAGCACACACTGCCAGGGCCCCCTGCACTCTGTTCTTCTGAAGCACATGAGAAGTATCAGTATCAATCAAGCACGATGAAGTTTATGATCCTTTCAGTATGCCAGAACTTGATCCAATATTAGCTGATCAGGTCTTCACAATGTTTTTTGGTGAAGGCGCTCACATTTGGAAGATTGGACTCCCTCTGTACTTTAGTCATAAGGATCTCTCCACCTTCTCACCTACCTTCACAGACACCAGCCTCTTCCCAGACAGGGTAATAATAGCTGGAGGAGAAGAGACTGGTTTTCCTCATTTGGTGCATGGTACAGGTTTGCCCAAAACACACACAATCTAGGTGGAAAGCTGAAAGCATCCAAGGGAGGTCACCCTAATGGAAACAGGGCCACAGTAACAGAGCAGATCTTCTGAATTCCTGCAACTAGCTCAATATCCAGTCCCCCAACCTGCATCCAGCAGCAAAAGAAAATGAGGACGCTACAAGAAACGCTTCCTACCAAAACCAGCATGAGTAATGGTAACAGGGTGAGGGAAAGGATGGGGAAAAAAAAAAACCCACATGCCTAAGAAATCTATTGCCTCCTTGGGGTTCCATCCAAATCATAATCCCCACTCCAAGTTTCCGATGAAGCTCAACTGTTAGCCACAGTAGTGTTACCACACAAGGGTGATAACTGTGACCAGGAGGTCACACTTATGTTCTGGAGCTGTGTGAGCCTTTCAGTTTGCAATGCTTAACAGAAGCCAAACCCCCAGATACCCATTTTAGATCACTCTACAACAGGCACCTAGACTATTATGGGATGCACTGACTGCTACTGCCATAAAAACTGTTGGGCTACAGAAGGAAACAAAAGCAGAGCAAAAGATGCGATTAAGACAGCAAGACTGCAGGGGACTTAAGTCAGAGAGGCCTGTCTTTCTTTCTGTTGCTAAAATTGATGCTATAGCTGCATTCGAGTCATGTAAAAAAAAGGAGATCCATTCAAAGAGTTTATTTTAATAAAGTTAAAAGCCCTAAGAATTAGTGATCCAGGCCACATCCACTGAACAGCAGACTATTTTGTTCAGCACCGACTCCAATAACGATCTAGAAATCATACAAGGCAAACAATCAACATGAGCTTTCTTGCTGTGGCAGAGAAACAGGCCACTGAAAATCCTTGGACAAACAGAAAGGGCAATAGCATCACACATATATGATATGAATAAGACCAGTGTTCAGATCTGGTGTGCACCTTTCTAAAAATAAGTTGCAAATAAAACAGGAGAAAGGCAAAGAAGATTGCTACAGAAATTATTCAAGGACTGGATAAAATCTGAAGGCAAAAGGCTTGTGGCATGCAGGTCGCTGAGTTAATCGGGACATTGTGACATGGTTTTATTGTAATGTGCAAGTACATTCATGGTAACAAAGTATCAGAGCACTCTTTACACTAGTTGAGAAAAGCAAAACAGACAAGACAATTACTGAAGTGGCTGCATATGTGCAGTTTGAAATTCACAGCTACAGTGAGTAATTCAAACAAACTTTTTGGTGGTTTATTTATTTTGGTAACTACTTTAATCAAGGAAAAGAAGTTGGGTATCACTTCAAAATGGGCAAACAAATAATTGACTTTAAAAAAACCTGACAGCTGTTGACAGGAACCTCACAAATTCCTTTGCAACAGCCACAGCTCTGGTCAAAACTCTAGGTACAACCCAACAGAATGATTCCAAGGACTGATACGCATGGCAAGCATCCCTCCAGAAAGCCAGAATTTTAACGGAAAGCCTAGACACCTCTGCTTCATAGCAAGCAGAATCATACAGAGAGGTGGTTTAGCATTTCACCTCACAGTAGAAGAAAAACCCTCCAAGAAGCATAAAGACAGTATCAAAACCATGCACCTTTGACACAAAGCCAGCCTATGGAAATGTTGAAAAGAACAGGCACAGCCGTTTTTCAGAATAATGTCATGAGGAGGGTTATGGTGCAAATCCTCACCTGATGAAAGCTGGCACAGAAACAGCAGCAGCAATCGTGCTGTGACAGTTTGCAGCAGCTGAGGACCTGCCATTATGCCAAGATAAAACATTATAAACTTGCACATTTTGCACCCCAGGTTTACAAAGATAACAATGAATTAATTCACAGTAAACAAAAGAGAATCACTTTACAATGCATAAACAATGTAGTAAGAAACAATTTAAAAAGTCACAGTTTCTGAAACTGCTGTCACTGAGCCCACACTTTTAACACTTACTTAAATAGCACAAAGGTGTTGCTTTGGAACACAAACAGTTATACTGAAGCCATATAATCTGATGCAAAACCCTTGGGCAAAGAAGAAAGGAAAAATAAACAACTAATTTTAGAACCTGAACACTCCATTAGCAATTCTCACCAATTAAAATATGATGCAACTGCTGTCAACAGGCAAATTTTAGTTGTATTTTAAGCATAGATTTAAATACAAAATACACAAGCTACAGCACTGTAAGAATAAGTAAATTAGTTACAAGTAGCATGGAGGCCAACAAGAAGAAAAATTCAGCAGGTTCGCTCTGCTTACCTACTAAATGGATGCAACATTTAAGAGAGTCATGCTACACAAACCCTCATTTCTGTTTGACTGCAGTAAATCTATACAGTAATCTCCAGAAGTCTGAAAGCACCTTAGGAACCAAAATACCAATGAAAGTCTATTGAAAATTTAATCCCTAAACTCACTTGTGATAGCAATGGAGATCTGTACTTAATTATTTGAAAGCTACTAGGTATCTTTATTGTCTCAACTTGGAGTTTCTGGGAGTTTGGGAATGGATGGATGGACAAAACAGTCTCATGCTGAGGTTTATGTAAAGATACATCCATAAAAAACCAAACAAAATCACTAAACTTGCTCTAAAAAACTCTCAGCCAAGACTTACTTAGTTCGAGATATGTATCACTAACTTCACTACCTCCTAAGATAGGAGTTATTTTAAAATCCAGAATGGGAGAATAGAAAAGGGGGGAAAAAAAATAATAAATTTAACAGTAGAGCATTTCTAAGCACACCAAACCGACACAAAGGCAGGCCCTGGTCCTCAATGTTGCAGGGATTATTTCACCGACACCCTTGACTTAAAGAAACAGAATGAGGCCCAAAGAAAGTAACTTGCTTACTGGTTAGGGTCAGCAAGGGTCAGGGCAGAACTGTTTCTATTTACCTCTGCAGTAGAAAAATGGCTTATGCAGTACAATGGCACAAGTGCTTTACTTTCATATCGTGCTCATTCAGTGTTCACTGCTTCTTACAGTGAAGTCCTCTCCCACTTTGGGACAACTAACACTGCTTTTCAACCAGTGTGACAAACTGACCAAGGAACTCCAGGTTTAAGACTTCAGACTGCTAAAAAAAAAAACCAAAACCAATAATCCAAATTGTAGATGGTTTTATAGGAGTAAGGAAAGGGCAAGGCACTGCTTTGATTAAAGCAAGTATTATAGCATTTTATAGGTCTCTTATACAAGCCTCCTGCAAGAACAGAAGACGGAAAGAGTGAAGTGTGGGAAAACTGAACTGTCTGCTTTGCCTGCAAGGAGTTATCAGATAGCTTTCCTTTACTGTCAGCAGAATAAACCGACTCCCCACAGAAGAACTTTAGCAGCACTCTGTCAGGGAGACAGGCACATTTTATTTCAAAAAAGAGAGCAAAACAGCTGCCACAAGACCAAATAACATCCCACATTTTGCTCCTAAATACCAATGCTCAAGGTCTCATTTATTACATATCTGCAAGCAGAGAAAAGGATTTTTCAAAGCAGCTTTCCTAAAGCTAAGCATGCAAGTCTCAAAACACCTAGATTTTCTTTAGAAAGACCTCCATGCTATGAATGCAAAGTCCTTCAAAGCAGGCACTGGCACAGGATAAACATATTCAGGCATCACTGCAGCATTTATGCATAGAAAAACTGCAACACCCATGTCAATTGAGATTTTATGCGTCAGTACTGCTGGCAGGTGCACAATGCGGTCAAGTTTTAAGTTCTAGAAAATGGTTCATCATTATTCAAATGACTTGATAATTAAGAACGCTAGTACTTCAACTCCCAAGCAAACTTAGAGATGCATAATAAAACCACATTAAAAAAAAACAAGGCCATGTACTAACTGATTCTACTTTAACCATAGTTCACTTGAAGACTAATTCAAATTGCCATAAGGTGAGCCCATTCGGTGTAATAAAAACATATCTTACAGTGATTGCACAAACTTCGTAGCTTCCTTACTGCCCTATGTCCTCCCTCCTCCTCCAGTCAGCTGGGGAGTTTATTCACCACCACTGTTTCCTTCAGCTTCCCATTAATACTGCTAGCAGTCAGAGAAAAGGAAAAATGAAACAAGAACAGCAACACCCATGGCGTTATGACAGTGTCTTCACTGCCGTGCTTGCAATCTGTACCCGCATTCATCTGTTCACTTTCTGGATGGGAAGAGCCTCTGCTTGGGCCTCAGATACGTGACAGCTCAAGGCTTACACCAGGAATCCGCTGTGTCCTGGCAGCTGCGCCTCAACAAGACAACAGTACATTGAAAGGCAAGCATTTGAATATATGACCAATGTAGCTCTGATTCATCTAAGAGCACACCTCACTGAAGTGGGGGCAAGATCACTTTGGACAGCCGTACCACAGGTTAGCAGCATAAAAAGAAAGAAGCCAGTCTGACTTGCCCCAGGGCAAGTAATGGGGATGGATATCTGTAGCCTGCAACATGGAAAATGTGATCATCAGCACTACCACAAGATCCTGAGTAATGGAAAAATTAACAGCAACCAAGGATCATTTTTTCTGTTATTTTTTTTCCTCTAAAGAATTATTTACATACAAATGTAAAAACTAGCTGCTTTCATCAAAAGTTATTCTCTAGTTGGGCATCTCCAGTTGGCCACACCCCAGGTTCCTCTGCTTAGTATGAAAGTGTGCGTTAATTTACATCTTCCTTCTCTGCCCTGCTTCCAACCCCTGCATGTCTCTACAAAGCTGATGTAGACCAATTCTTCCTGGGAATAACTCTGGCAATCGATGAAGTCACATTTCTGTCAACCCGGTGCAAGAAGATGCAGGTCCACAATTTTCACTTGGAAGAAACATTGACGTGAGTTTACCTCATGAAGATGGGGAGCAATTCTTAAAGATATTTAGGCACCTAAAGCAGCAAGCAGTCCCTAGAAGGGTTATATAAAACCATAAATTAACCCTTTGGTGCATACCTGCATCCTCAGATGACTCTGTACCTTTTGAGAACACTTGGCTCTACTGATGAGATTCCACTTCCTAAAATACTTAAAAATTGTTGTTTAGAATTAAACTTTAAGTAGCATGGCATGCAAATATAAGCAATTACAATTTCGTCAACACAGGAGCAACTCTGATCTTTAAAAATGGAAGCACAGTAACTTAGGCAAACAGAAATTAGTCTCATTTTTTTCTATAATTTCTCAGATTAAAGTTATATATTAGCTAAAGTACAGCATTACTACTATACCCTTAGGCTTCACAGCACATCATGCCACATGTTCATTTGGCTGCTAAAGAGCAGCAACCAAATGATTAGCATTTTTTCAAGGACAGTTGAGATTAATAGTTTGAAGTAATTTCTTTAATTTAACCATGAAATTTGAACATTGAAATTAGAGTCAACGTTAATGACATTTTATTTCAGAAAACACTAAGTAAGTTAGTCCTTGAGCACTGATCCTAAGACAGATAGAGTCCTCACTGTTATCCTTCTTTTCTGTCATTGGAAACAAACCCCAACTATTACACAACTTGATAACAGCACCGCTTTAAATGAGTGCACGTACATAACTTCAAATAACACTTGTCCCTGCAAAGGCCCAGAAGCTGGGAGTGAAACCATCACCCCACTGAAATCCATAGGTGGGTTTTGGTGACTTATGATACCGAGCAGGTTCTATTTGTTCAGCAGAGGTTTCCAGCGTGGATGCGGGAGGGACAAGTGAACAACACGATGTCTCTGTGCTAGACTCACAGTTGTTCCTCACTGCTCTGACCAAGACATCCATTTTCTGAATAATATGAAAAAACCCTTTCATCCCCATTTCCTAGAGAAAAAGGAGACGAGATAGGGTATGAGAAAGCAGTAATACAAATCCTAACTCATACACACAGGCAAAAGTCCTCCTCGTTCTTCCAAGCAGAGCAATGTCCCCAGCCTGAATACAGGCTTTTTAGACATTGCAAACACCCCAATATGACTGAAGGGATTCCAGTTACCCTCAAACTGTGCTCCTTTCTTTTTTGGATATACTGAAAACCCTTCCTTCTGTGATGCCTCTTCCTCCCTCCCCAACTCAGGAACACTCTTACTCTGCCTGCTAGAGCAGACAGCTCCTGTGACTACTTGAAGACTTTTGAAAGCTGTGTCCTGGCTCTGTTAACCACAAATCAGCTCCTGTAAACCTGCTAATGGACAGCAAAGCTCTCCCTTGAGTTTTCCCCCCAGAAGCGCAACAGCAAGCTCAGCTCTTACAGCCTGGGAAGGCTCACTTGACATTCTTTATCTGCAAGGACTCCATTAGCAACTTCCCGTAATGTAAAGTATATTTTAAAAAGGCACTGAAAATAAGGGATAATTAAAATGTAAGAAGTGTCATCTTCATAAAAGCCACAGGACTAAATAAAGTCTTGGAGGGCCCTCTCCTGTACGTTCCGTATTTCTCTACGTGCACAACGCACCTTCATCTGTAAAATCTTTCATAAACAGAGACAGCCTTCTCTGTACCTTTAAAAATATCTGAAGTAGCATTTGATGAGTTCATAGGGGAAAGCTCCTAGTGTATTTTTTTCCTCCAAGCAGAAGACAGTTACATGCAAAATTAACTCTAAACTCAGAACGATGAAGACTCAAAATCCAAAACCCATTTACAGACAGTTACCAGGTCAGCAACAATTCGATCCATTACCAGACCCAATCTAGATTTAAGAAAATGACTCTCACTTATGCATCTATCCCAAGAAAATGCTAACAACTGTCACTCCTTAGAGGACAGAATTGTCACAGCAACAGCTAAGAACTGCCCAAACGTGTACTTTTTCCTTTATAAAAAAATATTTATCCTCTCTTGGCAAAGCACTGAGAAACTATATAGTACGGATATCACAGTAATGTTAATATTTATGTCTTACTGATTTTTGGTACTGTGAATTTAGATTAATGAGCAAACAGACCCCATGGAAACAACCTCTCTTACCTTGTCTTAGTTTGATTTATTAAGTAATGCAATTACCAGTGACAAGCCCGCAGAGAAATGCACTAAACTTAACACTTCAGAAAGAGCAAAACCCTACCCCCATATGTTTTGTGCAAGAATGACTCCTTCCTCTTATTGCAACCAAAGGAACAGCAAAAAAAAAAAATCTACTTGAACAGTGAAAACCTATGACAATCCTCCTAACAAAGGAATATAGAAAAGACTTATTTTCTGCATGGCTCATTTATCATTGCTGAACAAAGAAAAAATAGCCTTTATTTTTCTTCACAAAGTGATTTGCAGAGGAGAAATTAAATAGTGACCTCTCTTTCATTTAAAGAGCACTAGATATGAAGCGGAGGGAAGAAAGATGCTTGTGAATTAACACATAGAGTAACAAACACCTTAATTCTCTAATCCTCTCTCTAGAAAACGCTATTAAAAGGTACTGAAGCATTTGTGGTAGATACTAAATGGTTAATATCTGGCCGGGATTCCCCCTCCAACACAAATTCCGATGATTTGCCATTGGATGTTTTCAGCACCAATGTCCTGTTATAGTCCACCGAGATCCTCCCTGCAGCTTTCCTGCCTCGGGCATCTCTGATGTACCGGATCAGAGTCTGGAGCGTCCCCGTTTATCATGATGTTGCACTTACCACCCCCTTGCACGCACGCACACACACACACCAGCTATTACCGTTTTCAGAAGAAGGCATAAAAGAGTAAGCAAGTCACTGAGGTCTAACATGGTAGCTCTGTA
Organism: Gorsachius magnificus; assembly: GCA_034008185.1. NCBI lineage: Eukaryota > Metazoa > Chordata > Aves > Pelecaniformes > Ardeidae > Gorsachius > Gorsachius magnificus. The sequence goes on from CM067090.1 coordinate 9,446,959, forward strand.
CGGAGACTAAACGCATAAAAGCCCTTCTGGAAAATAGTTCGCTTTCCAAGCAAACCTTCAGCGATGAACAGCCCTGAAACATTCCTAAGTGCTACACAGCTGTTTTAACGGCTTCTAGCGTTAAAGAGTTTACCTACACACAACAAATGCCTATAGACTACTCCTGGCTGCTTGCATTCATCTTTATATTCAAACCATAATGCAAATATTATCTGGTTCAAACACCGCTGATCTAAATCAGCAAGTCGTATAATACTGTCATATTAAACCCACATCATAGCTTGTTTTCCTGAAGCATTCCTGGAGCCTGCCTTCTAGATGTAATTACTGTACAATATATATCAGAACCAGAGAGAAAGGCTTCACTCTGAGGGCTGAAATTGAGAAGAAATCAATACAAAGAAGATAAATGTTTCTTCAAGAGCTGCAGAGGTATTAACCCTCTCTCCAACTTATTTTCTTTTTGCTTCAAATCATTTTACCATGTGAGAAGCTGCTGGAAGGACTGGGATATGATGAGTCTATCTGCTTATCTCTGTGTTCAGGGTTAGAAAAAAAAGTATTTTAGGAAAAGAGAAGAGGAAAAAAAAAAAAAAAAGAAACAGAAATGGAAGTTCCTACAAAGCTTCCAGAATGTGCTGCTTTCTTTTCACACTTGCACACCCGGACGCAGCCGAGGACCCGAGCTGCAGCAGGAACCCACAGAAGGGGCAGGAGGAGCCGCGGGGCGAGGACCTCACGGCGGGAGGGGGGGCTGGCCCTGCTCAAGGCCCCTCACATCCCCCCCGCCCCACCCAGGTCACGCCACCGGGGACCCCACCGTACGCCCCCCGCCGCACCACTGCCAGGAAGGGGAGAGCACGGGGGGGGAAGTAACCCACTCCGGGGGCGTGAGGCCGTATGCGGGAGGATCCTTTGAGCCGCAGATGCGGCGGGGGCAGCACAGCCGCCACCAAAGCCCGCCGTGCCCACGGGGGCTGCGGGCGGGCGGGGCCCGCGCTGCGCGCCCGCGGAGGGGCGGGGGGCGGAGGGGGGCGCGCGGCCCCGCGGGGGCGCCGGCGGCGCGAGAGCGCCCCTGGCGGGCGGGCGGGGGCGCTGCGGAGGCGGCGGGAGCCGGAGCCCCGCGCGGGCGCTGCAAGTTCCCGCGGGCCGGGGGCGCTCCCGGGGCGCGGGCGTGGGTCCCGGCGCGGGGCGCGGAGCGGGGCCAGCGCCCACCCGGCCCCGTTATGCGAGGCCCCTGCATTTCGGCGCGGGACGGGGAGCGATGCGGGGACACGGAGCGCGCAGGGGGCGGGGGGGGGGGGTGTGGAAAGCACCGTAGGCGCTGGGTGCCTCTTTCCCGCATAACCCCTCTCCCGCGGGTGCGGGGGGGTGGTTGCACAGAGCCAGCCCCGGGCGCGGAAAGGGCCCGCAGCCGCGCGCCGCCCCCCCCCCCCCCGCCCTGCCAAGGTCAGCGCGCCGGCACGGCGAGACACCCACCGCGGACACGAGTGGGTTGGGGAGGGCAGGGACCCACGCACAACTAAGTTTTTGGCGGGGGACGAGGGGGGGTTGCAAGAAGGGATGGGAGCGCGGAGTCACGCTCCCTTCAGGGCGGCGGGCGGCAGTCCCGCAGCACAAAGGGAGCCCCCAGGCAGCCCCGCGAAAGAAGAGGAGCGCACAGGGACCCTCTGCGCCCGCCCCGCGCCGTCGGGGGCCGCAATGCACCGGAGAGAGCGGGTACCGCGCCGGGAGCGCGGAGCCGAGGCCACGCACCGCGCACGGGAACCCCGGGGGGCAGCGTGCAAAGGGGCCCCCGCGGTCCCTAGCGCATCCTCCGCACTCGCGGGGTGCCCCGCCGGCACCCCACGGGGGTCGCGGACACGTGTGGCGGAGGCACCGGGAACCCCCTCAACCGCCGCGCTCACTCACCGGGGAAGCACACCACATCATGGAGCACGGAGCTGGTGATTTTCAAGAAAAAGATCCACCAACACGGTTGCAGTAGCCTCCGCATGTCCAAAGCCGCACATCGAAAGGGGAGAGGGGCTTAAAATAATTAACACACAGGAAAAAAAAAAAAAATTTTAAAAAAGGGGGGGGGGGGGGGGAAAGAAAAAAAAAACAAACTTGTTGAAAATAAGTTTCTCCCCGCGCCCCTCTTCCTGCGGGAGAAAGCCGGGGGGCTCCTGCTCGCCTCCTCAACAGGGGAGAAAAATCCCACAACCGTGGGGCAGGGGGAGGAAAGAGAGGGCGCGCCGGCGGGGCGCGGGGACCCCCCGCACGGCACGGCACGGCGCGGCGCGGCGGGGCGGCACGGCGGGGCTCAGGCGGGCGGCATGCCGCGGACGGGGCGCTCAGAGCCGCCTCCGCGCACGGGCGGGCGGGCGGCGGTCAGCCGGGGCCCCGGCGCGCTGCATCCTGCCGTACAGGGAGTGGCGGGCGGGCCCGGATCCTGGCGGAGACTTTAAAGCGGGGCGAGGGCAGAGGGAGCGCGGCGCGGCGGCGCGAGGCGAGGCGAGGCGAGGCGGCGGCGCGCCGGGAGCCCCGGCGGCGCGCCCCCGCCGCCCTTAAAGCAACCGCGGCGGCGGGGCGGGGGCGCGCGCGCGCGCCGCGGGGGCCCGCTCGTGTGCACGCACCCGCCTCCGCCACCGCGCCCCACCGCGCCCCGCGCACTCTCCGCGGAGCGGCGGCAGCCGCCCCTTTGCCGGCGGAGGGTGCGTCGGGGGGGGTGGGGGGGGGCGCTGCCGGCCCGGGCCCGGGCCGGGGTAACTTTGCCGTTTGTGCCTGGGCTTTTGCACTCGTCGGCGAGTGGCGCCGGCTTGAAGTTTCTTGTGTCATTACTGGTGTCGTTACGCCGCCCTCGGTGCGTGCTGCAGGGGGCCGGGGCTTGGTGGCCCCCGTGTCCCCTTCCCCCCCCCCCCCCCCCCAAGTTGTGTGCATCGCTCTGTGCACTGCCAGAGGTGTGTGTGTCCCCTCCCGAAATCATGCAGTTCTCCTCTGTCCCCTCCAGTACTGCTTATTGCACCGCGTAGTGCCAGAGGTCCCCCACAAAATCATACACACACACCCTTTTTTTTTTTTTTTTTTTTTTTGGCAAGTGTGCTGGGTATTGCCAACAATTCTCACCAAAATCACACTGCTTTTTTTCTCCCCCAGTACTATGCATCATTTTGGGTATTTCCAGAGGTCCCCCACAAAATCACACTGCTTTTTGTCACCCCAGTACCATAATGGGTATTGCCAGAGACCCCCTCTGCCCCCCCCCCGCCCCTCAATCGCACAGGTCTTTTACTCCCCCAGTAATACGGATCATTCTGGGTATTACCAGAGACCCCCCACAAAACTGCTGGTTTATCCCCCAGTATTGTGCTTTATACTACGTATTTCCAGAGAGGCCCCTCAAAATGAGATAGTTGTCTGACATTTTTGCAGACTCAGGTGAAGCCTGTCCCAAGGCATTCCGCATCCAGGTCTTGATCCACAGCAACCCCCCGACAGCAGTTTCTGGGTGATTGATAACTTTGCACAGGAAACAGAAACAGAAAATGGTGTGAATTCAGGATGAAGGGATGGTTGCTTGTATTTGGCATTTCCTGGCGGTGCTGTGGTCTGCTGAAGCTTAAATTTCATTCAGAAGTAGTTTTTGTCTGTTTCTTTGGTAATTATTTCCATTACAGGGATTCTGTTTCAGAAGGGAAAGGGTTTGGCAGGGGTTTATCAGTGCGTGCTGTGCTCAGCTCCGGCTCTGTCATTTGCTGTGACCATCTCCTCTTTGCCTACCTGCAAACCTTCCACATCTGCGGAAGATGAGGAGAGGAGATGGGCGGCAGGAGGAGGAACAGAGTAGGAAAATTCAGAAGTCGTCGTATTTAGTCAGTGGAATGGCAGTGATTTTCTCTCCCCCTGCCTCAACTTAGGAATCACTAGAGCAGACCCCTCCGGGCTTGGGTACTCGCCACTGCTGCGCTCTGACTTTTCTGTAAGAGGCTGTGGCTTTGTGACCGTCCAGGTTTACCCCACGCAGCACAGGGTGCCAAATCAGTGGATTACACTGCAGCCAAAGGGCCCCTAATTAGGAGGCACTGCATTTTCATAGGCTTTTCTTTTGACTCTCTCCACATCCCAGGTTGTGCCTGCCAAAAATTACAGTTGGAAGTTAAAAGTGCAGTCCTTACTAGGCAAAACTGTTTATCCCAATAGAGATTTTACCCATGTAAGGATTTAAGGACCTGATTAGATGTTCTCTGCCCTTGAGGGCACCACCCTTTGGGCTGTGCAAAGAGCGGAGAAGGCGCTTGCATAAGGATTTATCTAAAACAAAGCAAAAAAAAAATTATAGGCCCTGAAGAAAGTCCTTATCCAACTTATTGTTTGCTAAATCATGGCCCAGAACAGGTGGGGTTTAGAGGTTGGTTTCAACTCTCATAAAAATAAAGATAACATTTTAAGAGCTAAGTTTCCCTGAATTTTTTGGTCCTATGAAAACCAAAAAACAAATCCCCACCTGCCTTGACCTTTCAGATTCTGCAGTGACATCTGTGCTCAGTTACTTACTGGGCTGCTCCAGAAAAGCCTGCAAATACTGACCTAATGCCAGAGTGGTAGGCAGGTTCTCCTCCAGTACTGAGACCTACCTCTTCAAATGATGGCTGCCTGGTATTGTAAGAGGCAATCTTAAAGTGAGTTTCAACAGGTCTCATTACACAAGAAAAGTTATTAAACGCTATTGCAATCTCACAAAAGAAGAATAAAAGTAATGGATTTTTTTCAAGGAGCAGTTTGCAACAGCATTTTCCTCACTGACTCAAAATCCTTTGCAAAAGTGTTAATTACACCGTTTTATATTTAAAACATATTTTTACATTAGTTCAGGGTTTCCTATCCTAGAAAATGACAAATCTGCCCCCGTAGCTTGGAACTGGAGGAATTCTACATTTTCCATCCTCAGAGCAAACATGCAAGTGAGGTATAAAATACGCAAGCAGAATACTGTCTCCTGAGGAGCACAGATGACTTCAGAGCCCTATAAGCTGCTAAGGAACATTTTGGAACGTTAGTGCACCCATCCAAACCCAGAAGTGTTCAGGCTGGATATTCACAGTAGTCCCCTCAGGTCTGAACTTCTAAAAACAAATCTGTAAAAACCCAATGTCAGCACAGACAGCTTGGTTCAGCATGCTGTGGTACAACGTGTACGATGACCCACTTTTCCTGGAGTGGCAAATCAATCATTGCATCATCGCACATCAGTTTAGGAGCCGTAGTGACGGAAGTAGCTTTGTTTCACATTAGCAATTTGGGTGGGCAGAGAAATGGAAAGATGTATGATGGAGATTCAGAGAACAAAATTAAACACGGTTAAATGAGAACCCATTTCCTGCAGTATCTCTTTGCCTGCGGCACGCTGTCTATCAACAATACACAGGTACAAATTGGCCTGGAGATGTATCTTTAACTGTCCAAACAGAGAAAACTGCATTAGCAGCATGCTGCTCTGCCAGCCTGGTGCCATGTGACTGGAGAGGGTGTACATTAGATAGGACAGTTGATTCTTTCCCAATGACTGAAGTACTGTAGTGTGATTAAAATAACTGCTACTGTATGAAGAGATTGTAAAGGGACATAATAATACAGTGCAGTTAAACCAGATTGATGGGTGTTCGTGCAAATCTTGCAGTATTTACCGTTAAACATGGTGGGCGCTGTCAAGGTGAAAGGAATAGGATCAGCATCTCTGCTTTGCATGGAACAGTGAATAAAAGATAACTTTTATCTTTTTTTCCCTCCTGTTTGAACAGGTAATATTTTTATGCTGCCTTCATCAACATATGGGCATCACTCCTGGGAAAGAAATGAAAGTCTGTTAATTTATTTGATCAGACATGAGAAATAATAGAAAACTGAAACGAAGACTCACATTTGTCATATGTTTGAATTAGTGGAAAGCTGAAGAAAGCAGAAAAATATTGCAAGGAGTTCAGAGATTAGAGGTTTTATTGAATTAGAAAAATATTAATAGCATTAATCATTTCCAAAACAGGCTTCTTAACATCTATAATGACTATATAAAGGATTGGGGAAATAAAAGAAAAAAATCAGATATAGAAAGTTACACTTTTTTGTCTTTAGAAAGAAAGGGATGAGTTTTCTCACTGATTTACATCCAGCCAGCCTCATTGGAATGGTTAACCTCTGGGGAAAATACCAGGTGAGGATCTAGCCCTGAAAGGATAAATCAACGGGAAGTACCTGAGAAGCAGCTACAGTTCAGATTATAAGCAATGTGGGGTATAAACTTCCAAGTTAATGCAGCAGCCCTAGTTCCTGTCTAGCTTTGCATAGAAAGGAAAAAAAGGATGCTGAACTTGGAGTTTCATAAATTATATTATTGCAGAGTTACTTTCTCGTAGCCTCAGGACAGATGCATTCTTCTCAGAGTATGCTGTGAGGCTTTGAAAGTCTTAACAAGGCATCTGAGAACCTGCTGAGAAACAGAGGTGGAAGGCAAGCACAGTAGCTGTGAGGAGGGGAAAAAAAAAAAGAGAGCTTTATTTCTATATAATCATATCAATGAGCTGTATTGTTTGATTTATGAAGACATAAAAACAGATTAATCTAGAGAGGCAGGTAAAGCAAAATGTATGAAAAATGTTGATGGGTGATGCAAACTATAGGGAAAGACATACGCTGTAGGTCAGAGATTACTGCGAGGATTATTAGGCTGCGCATCTGTAGCACTACCAGCATTATATGAATGAGGGTATCAGAGCGCTGACTTGAGCGATTCTCCAACATGTCCTGGCTGGGCAGTGTCCCACAGGGTTTTGCACAGGGTTCTTTTGGAAGACCAATACATTTATTTTCTTGTGGTCTGTAAAAGGACCCTCCGCCTTAGGGTTCCCTTAGGCTAAATCATTCAGAACAGACACTTGGTCACATGCTGAAATACCTACTTGAAAGCTTCATCTTAATCTTGAAGTCATACGGCTCTTTTGTCTCCTGAAATGCCCTCAAAATGACTATGTTCTGTAAAAGTGTGTGTTAAGAACGGGCACGGTGGAGGGTCAGACTGATCAGCAATGAGTTTCTCCCTTTCAAAAGCAGCTGTAGTTCAGAGTCCTGTGCTATGACCTTGGTAGGGCTGTAAGTGTGTGTTTAATTCACAAATCCTCCCTTGTTAAAAGAAATGAAGAAAAAAAATCTATTATCAGCACAGCAGTGAGCAGAGCAAGCATGTTAATGACTGGAGCCAAGGGATGAGCATGGAAGACCTAGCTTACTGTCCTGCTTGTCTGTTACCATGTAAGTAGCTCACCAGGAATATACTGTCCTTGCAGAATTTAAGGTGGAAACTAATGAGACAACAGACTTACGAACTTTCATGGTGAAAAAATTATTCATAGGTTTCAATAATGTTTGAGTTCAATGTAAGTCTTGGGAACATCAATTGCAGAAAAGCAAAAATTCTTTTGACTGGGAAGGCCCTACCCAGCCTCAGTGTTTTTAACACTACCATGCAGCTTGACAGTGAGATAACTGCAACTGTCAAGTTTTTTATACACAGGAGCTTTGACATGGGTCATGTCAAAATTCTGCCAAGGCAATAAGCAGCTGAGTCAGGTCTATGCAGGAATTTGTATGTGGTCTAGTCTTGTGGAGCCTACTGTGCACATGTAAATATGTCCTGAGAGCTCTGGAGCCACAGCAGACAGGCACTGGAACCATCTACACCAAGTGTTTCCAGAGATGGACAGTTTTTACTGTTTGCTTAAAGAGCATGGTGGCACCTTAGAATATAAAGGCATGGTGAGTTTTGTGAGGAGATCATTAGGAAGGGTCTAAACTGCTCTCAGGAACAGAATCACGGAATGGTTGGGATTGGAAGGGACCTCTGGAGAGCCCAAGCCCCCTGCTAAAGCAGGTTCACCTAGAGCAGGTTGCATAGGATTACATTCAGGGCGGTTTTGAATATCTTTAGAGAAGGAGACTCCACAACCCCCCTGGGCAGCCTGTTCCAGTGCTCTGTCACCCTCAAAGTAAAGAAGTTTTTCCTTACATTCAGATGGAACTTGCTGTGTTTCAGTTTGTGTCCATTGCCCCTTATCCTGTCACTGGACACCACTGAAAAGAGTCTGGCCCCATCCTTCTGACACCCACCCTTAAGATATTTGTAAGCATTGATAAGATCCTCTCTCAGTCCCCTCTTTTCCAGGCTAAACAGACCCAGCTTTCTCAGCCTTTCCTCATAAGAGAGATGCTCCAGTCCCCTCATCATCTTCGTAGGCCTCCACTGGACTCTCTCCAGTAGTCCTTTGTCTTTCTTGATCTGGGGAGCCCAGAACTGGACACAGTACTCCAGATGTGGCCTCACCAGGGCAAAGTAGAGGAGGACGATAACGTCCCTCAACCTGCTGGCCACACTTTTCCTAATGCACCCCAGGATACCATTGGTTGTCTTGAATGCAAGGGCACATTGCTGGCTCATGGTTAATTTGTGGTCTACCATAACTCTCAGGTCCTTCTCGGCAGAGCTCACCCCCTAATCTGTGCTGGTGTTTGGGTTAGTCCTCCCTAGGTGCAGAACATTTCATAAGAAGCTGAAAGCTTTGAGTGACTTTGAGCATGGAGGATGTGGTTACCCTCTCATGATCAAAGCACTCTTCCCAAAGCTTTTGGCTGGGTCTGTGTTTCCTAAAATGGTCTAAATACATTTACAGTCAAGATAAAATTATCTTAGTAAATACTAATGGATGGATGAACTGTGCACTCTGTGAGGCCTCTAGCTTTCCCTGCTTGGCCATTGACATCATGTAATATCGATGAGAACCCAAGGAACTTCCTTGAAAGTATCTTGAGGTCCTTCACAGGAAACTTGACTCAAGGACAGGCAGGGTTTGCAGGCAGCATGAACTCAGGATGATTATAAACTGTTGTAAGGAACAGAATGGATGCAGTGTGCTGGACCTAGACCCATTATAGACATGGTTAATATGAGCAATCTTCTCATCTCTAATAACCTCAACTTCCAGACCCCTTGTCTTCCAGAGGACTCCAGAAAGCAGTATCACAATGGGATAGCTACTCTTCTAAAAGCCTCATGCATTACAACCAGAACATCAGACTCCATCTTTTCGCCTATAAGTAAATTGATGAGAATGAATAAATTTATTGAAGGTGGAATTTCTGCTGCTCTTTTGTCCCTCTTCCATTTCACTGCTGCTTTCTATCAAAAGAGCTAGTGCAACATGCTCCTGCCTTCCTGCATGGATGTCAAAATGATGTGTCAGAACCTACTTGTGAAGGGTAAAGTCACAAGCGTGCAATGGTCCCAAGGGGGAGAGACAATAATGCTCTGTAACAAGACATGACCTTCTAATATAAACCCATTGCAAATAGTGTCCAAAGCCAGGCCTCTGAAATTGCTCCACAATGAAGACCAATCAAGAAGACTGCAAAAAATACTTTACTAGCCAATCCCAGGAGAGCACTTTAAGGCAAAAAAAATAAATCTCTTCTATAAACAGTAGAATCAGTCTCCAAATCTGTTTAAGAAAAGAAGAGAAAGTTAAAGAGTAGCATTTGTCAAACCCATATTCTTTTGGAGATATACTTTTTGAGTGCAGGTATAAGATGAAGTCCAAACTTGTGTGTTCTGGCTGCCTTTTTTAGTTGGTAATATCTTACAACAGCTTGTACAGAAGTGAATAATTACATTCCAGAAATGAATGCAGCCCTTGGTGGGTGGGGGAAGGGGGGGAAGGCCTTGAAAGAGCAAGGGAAGAAATAACATTTGTGTGTTATAGGGACAAGTAACTCTTACTTTATTTTGGGCCCCATGTCTTGCAATAGAGAAATGCAGGTTGCACATTGCAGTATAGTTCTGTCTTTGCCATTCCTCTCTGTTTTCACAGATCTGTGTTTGTTGGTTTGTGGTTTTTTTCATATAACATTATCAGTTACTCAAATATGGGCTTGTGTGAAGCACTCTGGATTTGAGTGTGGACAGGCAGTACATTAGCTAATATGATTCCATTAAAAAGGGATTCCATAGCCAAAAGTTAATAAACCGTCCAAAGAAAGGGATAAAATCAGATACCCACAGTGACCCCATAGACATGAGTGCTAGTCAGATCAATACATACCCATAAGCACTGATGGAAACAGCTAAACAACAAAAACATATCTAGGCCACTGAGATTTGGCAGTACAGCACACCCATAAAGTATCCTTTCTTTCTCCAGTTTTGCTTTCCTTCCCTTAATCTCCAGCCAAAGATCAGTGTCATGAGCATGAGCTACCTGTCTGCAGACAGTTTCTTGCTGGACTTCATCCTGTCTCCTCTTGATGCTTGGTCTAAAAAGGGTTTCTTGGAAGTGTAAAGATGCTGTCCAAAAAGTTGAATAAGCACTAATCCAAACCCCGCCAGCTTACATCCCTAATGCAACTGAAATGATTTTCATTCATCTTTTCAATTGTCATCAAATATAGATCCACTGTAGCTGGGCACAACTCCACTGACGTAAATGACTGGGCATTCACTTTCTTGGAACTACACGTACTTGGATCCAAGTCAAAGTTTTGCCAGTGCAAGGAGGGATGTGACCAAATACCACAAAAATGCAGTTGTTACTTTCTACAGTGTCTTGCTACTTTGGAAATGTTGCAAGACTGTGCCCTTATCTTTTCTACCCAGATTTCATGTTCATGATGCATATCTTTGTGCCATCAAGGTCTGGTGGTTACAATGCACTGTGCTCACAGCTACGGTATAGGAGAGTTTAAAACATTTTATAATTTCAGCATCTGTTTTATGTTGATTTCAGGAGGAGAATGGAAGGAGAGGATGCCAAATTCCAGAGAACAATAAACACTTTGGGCCAAATTCTCTCTTGGTCTACACTGGTGTAAATCTAATGTCTCTTCATCAAGCTGACAGGTAGATTTGAGACAGTATAATATAGGGCAGAGTCAAGCCCTTTAATTTGGAAGAACACAATTGCTTCCTCTGGCCCATGCCCAAGAAAATATATTTAAAATATACAATAGATTGTAGAAGAAATTTTAATTAACAATTTTTTATGGGGGTGTTGGGTAAAAGCGTTCCATTCCGGACTGAAAATGAGGCTTTCAGAACTGAGCCAAAAAAGGGAATGTTTATCATAAATGCCCTAAAGAAAAATACAATTAAAAGGTGTTTATAACCTTGAACAGTTCTGTTAATCAACACGAACTTAGAATTTCAGGTTTTAAAATAACTAATGATGTCCAAATAGATTTTAGCATCTCTTCAAGGTATATCTTAAGACACATTGCTGGGGAAAAAGGAAACTGAGAATAAAGTTTTAAGACCAATTCATGGTAAAGAAATATGAGACCTCATAATTCTTCCCAAAGCATCACAGTTAGTAAAATATTACACTTTTTTTCTACAGCAGAAACACAACAGAACAACATTATTCTCTAGCGGTCAACATTAATTGCAAACTGATGGCCACTTCTGAACATGGGAGTCTTCACTGGGCCACATTTAATTATGTTAACTGCCAGCATGTCAGCCTGCCCAGCCCCGGCAGCCCCGCTAGTTGAGCCGCTGTCAGTGGCATCGGCCAAAGCAGTCATACCACACGGGGGAGTCTCTCTGCATGCACAGAAAAGTTCATGTTTCATAAATCACTTGCTTTGAAACCTGATTTCTCTGTACTGCAGCTTTGTCAGTTTGTCTGAGAGATACCATAAGATCTGCAACACTTAGCAAGGCAAAAAAAAAAAGCCTAAACCATGATGTTTCTATAAATGAATTGCTTATAAGTACAGTGGATAGGATTCTGTTGGTGGGGAAATCTGTGTCAAGCACAATTCTCTTTATTAAACACTGTTTAAGCCACCAACTTGCCTGATATTTCCATACAGAACACTAAGAAAACCTCGAGAAATCTCAGCCATCAGGTAATAAATACTACAGATTTTATTTAATCATTTAGGAAAGCAGAGGGTGTGGCAGGTTCATTGCATGGCATGGCAACACGTTATCTCAGCACAACGAAAATGGAACAACAATGCTGCACCAGGATTCAGCCATTTAATATCACATTTTTCATTGCAATGTATAGCGTAGCCTTCTACCATATAGTTACACGAATAATTGGCATGGTCCACGGTGTGGGCAGTCTCTGAGTACACCTGTCCTGGCATTTAAAGAGCCTGGTACCGTGCCAAAATACACCTTTCATGAAGTACAGGCCATGAGCAGTGGACTTACAGCCTGAAAATCATGCACCATATCTTGAGGGGTGAACCATCCTCATTCTTCAAATCCATCTCAACCCAGAGGATACAGCAGTGATGAAGGTCCTGAACAATGCCCAAAGGGAAGCACTGCCAAAGATCTCTCACGGTGGCACAGGTTTTGTAGCACTGTATCAGACCATCCTAACGAGCTTCCTCTTGGATTTTTATACATCAGTCTTACGACGTTACCATGCCACACAGACTTACTTTGCCAGCTCATTGTTACCTGCTACCAATACAGACTGCTGCTAGCACAATATACTATTATCCAGCAAAACAACATGTACTGACAAACACTGTTTAGTGAGTATTGGCTACCAATCTGAGAAAGCCAGGGTCACTGCTGAACAATACCAAAAGAGGTCTCACTAGCTTCTTCTTCCTCCTCCATTGAATGAGCTGTTAATAGACAAGCTGTTATAGAGAAAAAGAACTAAATAGTTTACAAGCTTACATTTGAAGGCCTGTGAATTGCATTAGCTGAGCCAGCTGAGTGAGAGCCAAGGCAATCTCCCCACGATTGTAGAGAATGTGGCATTGAGGCATGTGGAGGCAAAGGAAGAATGACAGTGACCAGGTTTACAATATGCAAAGCCAGAATAATTACTGCTTTCTGTGGCATAGAATTTTTAGCTGAACTGTGATATGGAAGAAGCATCTCCTTTAAATGCACAGGTGTGCGGGTGTGTTCATATTTTGAAACTTTCTCTCTTTTATGCAAATATTAATTTACAGCCTTAATAAAAAGTCTTTGAAGTTGGCTTTGAACTTTTCCCCACTGGACCTTTCCCCCTCCTAACCCTCTTTCTCTACAGCACAGGCCACTCTCAGTATGAGCAATGACCACGGTTCTTTTTTATTACTCGCTGTTTTCTTTGGGTCTAGCAGTTATAAATAGGAAAGTGAACCACTTCCAATTCAATTACCTGGACAATTATTTGGGATCAGTGGAATTGGAATGTGCAGCTAAAAAGTTTTTTGGGACCCTCTGGTTACCAGCCAAGAGACTGAGTTCTTTTAAAAATTTCTTTCTGTTCTTTAACTTTACCAGAGATATAAAAGTTTTGAAAAATGGCAGAACAAGAATAATTATTAATAGAGAAACAGAAAAATTTAAAAGTAAAGAATGGAACCCTCAGATCATTCACTTTAAGACATTCAGTGGCAGAAAAGAATGAAGGAAGATGAAGGAAAGGACACTTAAAAAACAGCCACCACTGAACACTGATCATTCAAAATTGCTAACTTTGAGAAAAGCTCAGAAAATTTTAAGGGGTCAGATTTTCACACAAAAGAATTGTTTTGGACGGAACATAATTTTTAAAAGTCTCAGGTTAAAGATTTCAACCCGCTTACAAGTTTCTGTCTTTATACCGTCCTCCCAATTTTATACCGTCTTTGGTTAGAAACAAGCCAGGTGACGTCTCTAACCCACTGTTGTGCTGGCAGCTGTCTGAGATACTGCAGGAAGAGCTGAGGTAGCTGGTTTAGCGCAGCCCTTACAAACACCCTGAGAAGATCAGGCGGTGGCTGAGAGGAGATTCAGCAAAGGATGGCAGTGGCTTTTGCCGTAACCTCCACTAATGGGTAGCTATCTTTGATAGCTCATTTACAGTCCAGTTAAACCAGACAGAAATCAGCCTGACAGGAAAAACATTTTTTTGGCTTTTAAAAAACAGATTTCTTGGTACATTATCATATAAACCATTCACAAACTGGACTAACCTGGGTCAGTGATCCAGACAACAGCTTTTCTAGTCAGACTCGAGCTTTGCCCAGTAAACTGTGTCTCAGAATCTGAGTATCTTTACCACAGAGAAACCTTTCAGTCATGCTAACTTAGAGTGCCAGCCATGTAGTGCTTACACCTGAAAGGAGAGCATTAGTTTATACTCAGATATCCAGCATCCCTCTACATGGTGGGGGGGGGGGGGGGGGGGGGGGGAGGGGGAACTTCTGCTACTATTTTAAGGCCAATGGCAAAACTCATGTTGACTTCAGAAGGGACAGAGTGACTTGCTGACTTGTTAGAAGTTTTCTTTGGCTTTCAGTCTTGCAGTAACAGTGTAGGTGATTCAGCTTCTGGAATTATATTCACCTGAGATCAGACCAAGTGGAGATTATGCATTTACAGGTCCTTGATTATGAAACTTTTTCAAAGGCAAAGCTCACTCTTTCAGGATATGGCTTACAGTTAAATAATTTCACTAGAATTACCCTTCATCCTTTTGGAACTCATGCTTTGGCATACTTCAATATATCACCCTTTCTTCTGTATTTTGGGAAGCTAAATCCTGAAGTCCCATCTCACTACTTGCTGAGCAAAATTCCCTTTAAAGGCTTCAGAGAAACCGTCAAGTCAAGGGCAATTCGTTTTAGTGAAAGGCTCAGGATTTATCTAATCAAACCTGGGAATTGTCCCTTTTTGTTTTGGTGGGTTGGTTTTCCTGAGCTGTTCAGTTTGCCCTCCTGTTAGATCCTTTCATTCAAGTCAGTAGTTTCCTCAGGTTGGCTGATCTTTATTTCTGCTTTTAATATTCTCTATTGATTTTACTGTAGTGCACTTACAAGCTGTTCAACAGTCCCCTATTGCTGTAAATAAAATGAGATAAATAACTTGCCTTGCTTTCTGCATTTAAAATGTTTGGCAGCAGCCATCTCCACCCTTAACTGCGCATTTGACAGTGTTACTGCCAGTATCTGTGAGGGCAGCTCCTGAGACCTGCATGGCCCTCTCATGTCACTAGTATCCATGCTAGTTAGATAAAGCTAGCTTGGAGTCTGCTGATATTACTGGCTGGCTTTATCTAGCAAGCAGAGGTACCAGTAGCATCTGTGCATCTGTTGGATGTGCAGATGGGGGCAGCTGCCCTCTTAGACACTGGCAGCAATAGCAGCATTAATGCCTGCATCTACAACCAAACAAGATACTGCTTATCTGCAGTATATGTGAAAGTCACTGAGGCTCCCGTTTTCACATCAAGTAGGTGTTATTCCTATCTATCACTTACAGACCTTGGCTTAACTGGTCACTTAAATAACAATGATAAGATACAAAACACAGCTTCATCTTTTTTCCCCCTTTTGACTGCTCTTTGCAGGCGTTCCACTGCCCTGGCCTGTTTCACTGTCCTCAGCGAAACAACCAGCACAGTAGAAGAATAGAAGGTGCATTCCCCTTGGCTAGCAAGAGTCCATAGGGCATTCCCAGCACCCACAGTCCCTTCTGACTGGTTGGTGTGGGTGCCATTATCAGCACACTGGGAGGTCAAAGCAACTGCTGAGGGGCTGGGGCAGCTTCTCAAGTGGAGCCTGCAGCCTGTGCTGGGCTTTGCACCATTGCAGTTTGCCGAGTCAGTGCTTATGGTACCTGGCTGCATGGGTTGCAGTACAGACCTACCCTGAGACTCCTATCTTGGAATGGGCTCGCCCTGTGAGCAGACACGTTACCATACCTTTTTCTAGCTAGTTTGAATATTGATAGCATAACAGCTGATTTTGACTGCTTGAATGCGTGCCAGGATCTGCTGGAGGCTCTACAGTCTGCTTAAGCCAGTATGGGGCCATCTTCATTATTATTTCGCCCTGACCGAGACAGATTGGTCTGGGTGCTGCCTCCATGAGTTCCCAAAACTGACTGCACCAGGTCTGATTGGCTCAGTATTGATGTCCTCTACCTCTGCCCAGGT
This sequence comes from Gorsachius magnificus, assembly GCA_034008185.1. Lineage (NCBI taxonomy): Eukaryota > Metazoa > Chordata > Aves > Pelecaniformes > Ardeidae > Gorsachius > Gorsachius magnificus. The sequence goes on from CM067090.1 coordinate 9,462,918, forward strand.
TAGAGATTTCAGCCTTACTACAGGTGATGCTTACTCATCTTAAAGACCTTTCTTTCACACATGGGGTTTTTTCCTGTGGTGTCTGTATGCTAGCACTGAAGATCAAACCTGGGCAGAGGTTCCGATCAACAGCGCCAATGGACATCTTTATTTGATCTCCAGAAATATACACCCTCTTGCAGATGTGTCTTCCTGCTGTGCTTCGCATGGCTGCAGCCAAGATAGCCTATAAACCAGACCTTCACACAGGGTATGTTCACATCCAGACATGCTGAAACAGTGCCAACATTTTCTCCAATGTCCCAAATTTTAAAGAGTTCAGTGTGGAGTTACTGATTTTGACTCACTTTTACTTACATATACACCTGAGATCTAAAAAGACCGTGTTCTTTTAAATTTGTTCTTGTAAAAATAAATCTATTTCAGTTAGGTAATACAAACTATTTTGAAAAGAGCTGTGGAATAGCCTTGTAAATATATTGTGAAAACAAGTAATTAAAATAGTCAAAATAATGAGTAAAAATCGCATTAATTTAAGAAAGCACATAAAGAGTAATCAAGCAGGGTAAAACCAAATAAGATTAATTTAAGTTAGAGACTCACGTATATAGTGTATTGTATTCTTTGGACTGAACAGAAATGCATGCTGTGAAAGGGTGTTCTGAACTTCATTAAAGAGTAATCTTTGTACACAACAGTAGCGCTGTGCAAATAAATGTTGTGAGGCAAAATAAATAAGTTTTGAGAAATGAATGACTTTAGCAGTAGTTTGCCAATTAATTAGAACAAAGAGGGAAGTATAGCAGACAACACAAAGAGATAAATAAGGAAGAGTTCAAGTTGCCATAACAGCTTTTGCTACTCTCTCATTCTACTTTTAGCTAATTCTTCCTCTCACAAGCTTTGTGGGATTCTCTTTGGAGGGGGAAGGGAGCCAAGAGGATGCAGTAGCAATTTTGCTCACTCTTGAAATGCTATTTCAGGGTCTTACCTCAAAAAAGGTTAATTGTAACTTGATTCTTAACACAATTTGTTTTAACAGGGTGATGGAGTGTGAACTAGCATGGAGAAAGAATTACAGAAGATTTAGCTAAGTTGCATATATTCTAGGCAGCAAGACCTGTTCCTCTACAGCAGTTAAGGAATTAACCAGTGCAATTTTGTAATTATTAGTTATCATCCTCAGAAACTGTGGAGGATATGTCAAGTCCCAGAAAACTGGAAGAGGGCAAATATAGTACCTGCTTTCAGGAACACAGGAAAAGGAACTCTCAGGAAACCATGGATTTCTCAGCTTAACTTTAAACAATCTGTAACTGGAAAGGGTAAGTTAGAGATTATAACACTTGTGAATGACACCATTTTGGAAAGGACTGGAAAGACCATAGCACCACAATTAGAACTAGTGCTCTTGGTAAACCAGGGAAATGATCCCGATTCAACAAGGTCACATTCACTCAAGAGAAATAAAAAGAACTACATATAGGCAGGGGAAGCCAAATCTCCACATATCAAAAAGGTAGCAGAAGCCTGGAAGAGCTGAAGGTGATAACATCCACAGTAAATGAGAAGTGAGATGTTCTTGTAAGAAAGCAAATCTTGTAAAATTTACTAACAGCTGCACTGCTTGTAACATGCCAACATTGTTACTCTGCTGTGTTCAGAACTATTAAATTCAGAACCAGCTTACACTGAATCTGTCTTAAGTACCATAATTTTAAATAAAAGGTTCAGTCCCAACGGACAGGAACAGGAATAAATAGAAACCTATAAACACATAAGCTATGGGAAAAGTTTGGCGAAACTGAGTTCATTTCATTTACACAATTGGGGAGGAGTATGATAACAGACTTCCCATGTGTAAGAAGCTACTAAAAGAAGATAGTAAGGCATTACCCACTGAGGTTAGGGCAGGAAAAGTCGCTTTAATTTCCAACAAAGGAGGTTTAGGTTATCTTTCTAACTATAAACCTAGGTAAGCACTGGAACAGGCTGCTAGAATGTTTGTAGAATCTCCATTACTTTGGGTTTTAAAGAACAGACTAGATAAAAGAACTGTCAACCTTCTTGGGTATACTTGATCCACATACCTCAGCAGAGGTGGACTTACACCAAACATCCTTCAAACTCCTTGCCAGCACTACCTTCCTCAGCTCCTGAAATGCTTTAGTTGCATAGTTTTGTAGTTGCATATACACCCTAATTTTATTTAAAAATAAATGTACAAACAAACAAGGAGAAAAAAACAAAAAGAAACTTGAAAATGTTAATGAAAATTGAAATGTAAATCCTATCATTTCAAAGATCAGAAGTAAGTAAAACAAGTCAGTATCTTTTTGCTGACTCGATTCCAGATTCAGCTGTGTTTTAACAGAGGTATAGGACTTAGGCAAAGAAGGAGTAGGGATGCTGAAGGTGGGGAAGGCAGCACTGGGGAATAAGCAATACCTATTCTGCTACCCAGCCTCTAAGAGCCTTCCCTGTATCTTGATCTCCCAGAAAAGCTGGGAAGCTCTTGTTCTGTCTTTTCTTGTCACTGCTTCTGCAGAGTCCAGGGAGAGTCCAGGAAGGGACCCTATGAGATGCATGAGCAAGAACTTGGCTGGAGCTGAAGGGAGCACACAAAGGGATCTCTCTGAACCTCATGGCCAGCATTTCTATGTTCTTCTCCAGCACTACAGTTTGAGACAGAGAATCCCCAGAAAGGAGCTCAGAGGGTATGTAAAGGTAGCAACAGAGGAAAGCAAGCGTCTTATGCAGATTCCTCCCCCTCACTGAGAGAACCCATTCCCCACGCAGTGGTGTCCTAACACCGTGAAATTTGCAGGGACAAAAGTGGCAGATTCAGCAAACATTGGGGGGTAGTTTAATATTGCTTCAACTATCCTCAGGCACTATTTTTTTTCTGTATGTTCAATTATGCTGTGGATTTATTGATAAATAAATCAAGTCTCTTCTTTCCATTTGCAAACTGAGGGAAGCCACAGCTGAGTTGCAGAATTTCAGGAATACATTCCTCTAAGCATATGAAATTCTCATTGGTCTTTGAATCCTCTTGCAAATAAACTCTTTTTGAATCAATTTTCATGCTCTTTTGCAAATAACTTCTATTTTGCCCTGAAAGGCAGTCTGTCTCAGCTTACACAGCCTATGTGTTTGTGCCCATCTGCATTATTTATATCTCCACTAAAGACATTCCTCTTTTCCATGTTCTTGTAATGGTGCCTAACATGCAATATTTAGACAGCTACTTGTTGTTGCTGATGAGAGTTTGTCCGCTGCTCCCACCTTTATGGTACAAGCTTTTGGTACACAGATTTGAACTGTTGGCCCTCCAGCATGCAGCAGCAGCAGCAGATCTCCATTTCACAAGTAAGTTATGAGAGGTATCTGGTGATGTCTGGAGTTTGATCTCATCTTTTCTGAATGATGCTTTTTCACTTTGAAAACTCATGGCGTTGATGTTTACTTCTAAGCCATCATAGTTTTGTAAGTCACATCCGGCAAGACATCAAAGATAGAGTCTACACCGTATTTTTCTTGCTCAGTTACACCATGAGAGATGCAGATTCTCTTTAGACAAGCTGTAAGCAGTCATTCCTGTTTAAAAATACCCATGTTCCACAGCTGAGGGATGAAGAGAACAATATTGCCCTCCTTTTCTTCCCTCGTGTATCTTCACCTTAACTAAGAAAGATCCTTCCCAATCCTATCTGTGCTGAGGCTCAGAGAGCGCACTGTGACATCAGGCCAGCAATTGCTACCCATTTCCTCTCTGCTGTCAGCCCTGTGACAATAGCTTAGTGCTGATGGCTAAGCATGCACAGGAGAAACGCAAGCTGTCTTAGCGATTAGACTGGCAGGAGGCGACTGCTCCAAGTCCTCCTAGAACCTCTTGTTTTGTCATGCCCTGCAGAAAGATTGTAACCATATTTAGATTTCTAGCACAGCACCTTCTGGTGAGCTACTTACACATTAAAGTAATGTCCAATCCCTATAGTAGGATACACCTGGGAAACAGTCTGTTCCCAGGAGTTACAAGGGAAGGCTCATGGGTTTTCAATATAAATATTTTAGCAAGCTATACAGCCCCAGAGGAGGTGTTTGTTCCCCAATTCAATCTGTTGATACTGTTGTCTGAACTAATCAACTCTGCTTTTCACTGAAATTTGTAATTACAGTCTATAAATATTTTATATTACTTTAAAATCACGTTTTAAAATATTTAAATTAATTTGGGCTGGTGAATTAGATAGCCAGGAATTTGAAACTGAGCTTGTCTAATCCTCTGTGCTGCTTTTTTCAGCTTTTAACTGTAGCCTAAACTCTCCCACTTTCTGTAGGATAAACCAATGGGAGATAATTTTACTTGTAACATGTGAACGGTTTGAGTCAGTTGGCAATGTTTTGTGTTTTCTTGCAATTATTTCAGCTAACTGAAACTGGGCTAAATGGGTCCCGAGTATCCAGGCTGCCAAAGTATGAATTTGGATGGGTGGGCACCACAGAGGATCTGCCCGAGCCTTGAAAAATTTCACAGTTACAGCTGGGATTCATCTGTAAAATGGGAAGCTGTTGTGATACATCTTGTAGTCATGCTATAGCTGTGCCCCATGCAGCACTCCCTGTATTCCCTAAACTCTGCTTCAGCAACAAAAGGAACCAGTGAGTTCTCAGAAGATATCCCTTTCCATACTGTGTCCGGTGACCACATCAGGGCCTATGAAGGATATTTCCAAAATATTATATATCATAGATATGTCGTGGCAATTGCCAGTATGTCCCAGAAATGTGCTGAGTCCTGTAGTGACTACTTGTAGGAATAATCTCACAGACTGCATGCTCAAACTTTTAGTTGGCATGTGAGATACATATAAAGGGAACTTCAAGAGCTGAATGTTATTACTTATTAGTGTGATATTTCATTTTACCACAGGCTTGGGTAGCATCCGTGGAAGATTTTGGATGGATTGAAATGATTCTGCAGGCTGTTCATCAGGGAATAACCAAGGCAACAGTCGAAATCTCTGAGAATTTTAGAAAGAGTAAATAAACCTGTTGCGAGTGTAATTACTACAGAAGACAACTTAGAGTCCCTGGGTGTAAAGGGTGAAGAAAACTATTATGCTTATCAGAGATGTTTTTTAGGAAGTTTTTCTTTTCTTAAGAAGCTCAAACAAGCTATTATCTTTTATAACTAGCTACTAGTCTTACTTTCAAACCAGATACTGTCAGTCTTATTCAACAAAGCTGCCCATTTGTCTACCAAGCTTGTGCAGTGAGTGGACCTTTCAGGAGATGAAGAGAAGAAGAAAACAATCATAGAGGAAGGTACATTCCTGCAAGCTCCATTACCATTTATGGAGTTACCTCATATTCTTTTTAATCACGAAGTGCATGGTAATATTTAAGAAACATTTCTGGTATGAAACTCAAAGATACTGAATAGTAAAGCACAACTGATCCCTTTCAATTCTTTTAGTAAAGCTTAAGCAGGTGTGAGGCCACTGTCTTGTCTCACATGCTTGGAACTCCTAGAAAAAGAGGAAATTTTGGGTGAACACGTATTTAGGATCTTTTCCTTAAATCCAGATCTTGCACTAGATTATTACCTTGTGTATTATCCATAGGTGGAAGCAAACTACGGGTTCCCCTAGCATCCCACTTAAACCCTAGAAATAGGGTTTATTTCACACACAGTGACTAGATGGGAGCAGGGAACAGTATGATTGATTTTTGCTGTGACAAAAGCCACCTGGTTCTCATGGAGAGAGGACAGGGAGGAGGAACCAGACTCCCTCTTAGCTCAGCCCTTCATCTGTTTCTGCTCTACTAAAGATTATCTAAGGCCATTTTTTCCCATTTTGAGTCTGTGCAAGTCATGCTTTGCATTCAAAGGAAATTTGTCTCAGGACTGTAATCATGGCATAAATAGACCTACACAGGGCCTCCCTGAATCTGCATTCACTGAAAAATCCCATACCCAGCACGTCTATGAAGAACCATTCAGCCAGCTGACTAAGTGCATAAAGCATTTGAAAACACTAGCCTTATCTCCTCAAGAGTCGACAGCAAAATGTATGGCCACGTTGAAGTTTCTGGCAGTTCTAGAAATAGTGCCTGCTGAGCAAATAAGGTCAGAGTGGGTGGGTGAAAATAGATTGTTCTCAAAATTTGGCACATAAAACTTTAAAAGTGCAAAAACATTCTCTCAGGTCTTGATCCTGCAAAAGCTCATGTGGGTAGACTTCTCAAGCTCATAAATTTAAAGACCTGTTTATGTTTTTGCAGGGTGGGGTCTTAGGCTAAATAAAAGAAAGTGAAACATTAGGCATAGGAGGTTTCACCTTCAAAGGGATATATCCATGCCTTTCTGTTTATCAGTTTTCCTGTGAGCAAAATACTTGACTACTTCATTTTTTTTTTCATTTGCCCACCCTTTCAAAACTTAAGAAGCAGTTCCTCTAAGGCACTTGTTTTGATTTTTCCACTTAGGTATTCTAGGAACTTGCTTAAATCATTTGACATTTGTGTTAATAACATAAAATCTTAGTGATCTGAAATCTTTATATAATTAAGTAAAATAATACAGCTCCCTACATGGAACTAAAGTAGTTCGGGGAAATTCTCAGTGGAAATAAGGATGACTCATTCCTCAAGCAACACCAACAATTAAGTATACATAAGCTATCAGTTCCCAATTGGAAAAAATGGGGACATTTATATAATAAAGGGCTTTCTTAATCTGCATAGAAAGATGATAAGTTATTTGTACCAGCTGAGACTGTATTCAGGAATATGTTTACGAGTACTCAAGTTTATTCTCAAGAGCAGCATCCAGTGCATAAGACCATACTGGTGGTAATTTTAAGCCTCACATATTTGTAAAATCATTATGCTGTCAGTCCTTTCTGATGCCAAAGTCTGCATGCTGCGCATTTAAGATTTTAGGATGAAGGACTGAAAAAAAATTCTACATTTAGGTATTTAGAACCAAATAAGAGTTGTGATTTAGGCAAAATCCAAAGAAAGAAAACCTTCCAAAGAAAAATCAGGCTTAGGTGCTATAAAATCATTATCTTCCTGGAGATGGTATAGGATTTTGGAACTCTATATACCATTCAGCTTCTTCCTTTGGCATCAGCATGCCCACTTCATTTGTCATGGCTTGAATCTGAGGTCTAATCACGATCATGTCATTGCATGCCTTGTGCTGGGTGGTGGACGTTGTAAGAAACCACAGAAACCATTGAATGCATTTAGATCACCTCTGCCATTTGGGGTTTTGCCTATCTTCCTGACAGAGAGATCCCTGTGTGGAGGAACTCAACAGTTCCTAACTTAAAATGCCACCAGGGGTCTGTTCCAAATTAATCATGTATTAGCACCTGTGTCTGCTCCAGACCAAAGCTAATCAGCCAGTCCTGATGCTGAAGGCTATGTAGGCCCTTAGTATTCACAGATAGGTGTCAGTGATATTGGCTAGCAGCACTGCTTGGTGGCCCAAAGCCCTGTTTTTCCCCCAGCACAATTTGGGATTCCACATTATTTATCTCATCTCTTGTGGTATTACACCCTGTTTCCCACTGAAATCTCATATTCTTCTCAACGGGTGGGGACTGAGGCTGAGAGACAGTCAGGGTCACAGAGAAAACGGTGAGGGCTGGAACAGTCCTTCGGCTCCTGCCCACCAGAGCTCCCCTCTGCAGGGCAGGGTGAGGGGACGTACCGCACTGTGTGCCTTTCACATCCTGCAGGGGTGGGACTGCCCAGTGACCAGAGCCAGGCACCTTTTTGTAACCGCTCCGCTGCAAGTGCTTACATCTAAGAACTGCTCAGTGGCTAACAGCAACAACTTTACTGAACCTATGGTTTTATGAACACCAGCACATCATCTGTTCTTTCATCCTTTGGCTTTTTAGAGGCAGCTTGTCAGGAAGCACAGTGTCTATTAAACATGCAGCTCGACTGATACAGCTCTCTTGATAGCTAACTTCATTACATGTGTGTCTCTTTCTTTCCTTACACAATACACCCAGTTACACTGCTTCTTTCCTAAGGGGTGAGAAGTTTTTTCAAACTGACGCAAGACTTGATCCACCGTGTTTATAGCACATATTGGATGAATCCTAATTTGCAGGAAGTCTTTACAAGTGGAAAACCTTGCTAAAACACATATTATTGAATGGGTATCTCGCTGTGCTTGGATCAATGAAGCTTATACTGTGGCTTAGGCCTAATCTTACAACAATTCAGCAATTGAATCCCCTTATGTTAGGCTACTGGTAATGTTGCAGGACGCATTTTGTATCTACTGATTAACTGTGTTCAGTTTGTGCATAAAATGAAAAAGAAATCAATGAAAATGCTTAGAAAAATAAAATAGAGTGAAAGAGATGGACATATCAAAAAAGCAAAAAGAAGGAACAGCCCTGTAGATTCTGTGGTGAGATGGAAGATTTCTCTGAATTGCTATCTTTTTCTTGGTATCCTGGAATGATTCTTAGGTCATCACACTGAAAATTTAATTTTTAAACATTTAGTGCTTTAACTCTTAAAATAGCAGTAGCTCTGGTCATGTGGTGGCTTTACGTAGGACCACTGCAAAAGTCAACTGGAAAGCCATCGGCCAGCAGACAGGACTGTGATGCTTGATAACACGGTCAAGCAATGTTTCAGACTGGTCTCCTGGGATCATGCAATTGTGGGGATGGATGCAGGGATGGAGGTCTCTAATTCCTAAAGCTTTCATACGCGGAGGTAGGCAGTGAGAGGGAAGAGGCGACCCTAATGCTTCTACTAAGGGGAAAAACCTTCAATCACATCTCACGCCTTATTAAATACTGGGAACTATACAGAGGCAATATAAGTGTAATTCATAGAAAAACAGGCAATGTTGGTTTGGGCTGCTCAGGGAACTACTTGCTATGAATATGGACCTGAGAATTCAACTCTCCTTATTTAAGTGTTTTGGAAATAATTTTCACTATTGGATTCATCTCCAAATAGGAAAAAAATGCAGGCATAGTAGCCTAGATTTTGATCTTGCAACGCATTCCCAAGGTCTGTCACTTGGTTCTTGCTAACTGGCTTCATTGCAGCTAGGGATACATCTTAGCATGTGTATTTAATGCTTTTGAAAGGTGCTTAGCTGACAGTCTCAGAGGATGATTCCTGGGCATATTCTGCCTTCAGACATGTGCAAGCTACTCCCCTTGATATCAGTGAGAACTGCCTTTGCTTATAAGAGATGTAGGCATCCTACATTTTACTCCTGTCTCTCTGCTACTTTGATATACTGGCAACCCTGAACCTTCCCTTTTTTAATTATAATTTTTAATTCTTACATGATTCTTACATGATTAATCAAAGTGTTCCTACTGGAAGTCAGCGCTGGAACTTCAGCTGTACGAATGCAGCTTGCTTCATCATTTTAATCTTTTTCTTTAGACTAGCCTCAGCATCCCTTGATGAAGTCTATAATTCTCCCCTAAATGCCTCTACTGTGTACGTTATTCTGTATTTGTCTACGCCTTGATCTGATACAGAATTATCTCACATCGGATTTGTGTTCCCGTGTCTGTTTTTGTACTTCCATCTCCTCCACCGCTTTCCAAATGTGTCTGACCTGCCAAGTTCCTGTTTGGAGACTATTGCTTCCCCTCTCAAAGATCTGAATTTGCTTTTGTTTCTTTGACCTTTGGCCATCTATTTTTGTCCACAGCTCTAGCTTTCCAGTTCCCTCTGTTTTATTCTACCCACATCGCCATCCAGATTGAGCTTGGGCAAAAAAAATGGCAGGTACCTAGAGTGGCAGACAGTCATTGGTGTCCAAATTGCCAGGGCTTGGCTGTGGGACATCACTCTGTTTTGCTGACCCCAGAGCCATACTAACAGCTCGTGGCGCACAGGAGAGGACAGGGCAGGTAGGAAGTGGGGCGAGAGAGGAGCACCATCCACCCCGCTCCTCCCACAAAAGCAGAAGGTGCTGCCTTATTATTCACAAATCTCTCCCTGCTCTTTAGTGCCAGCTATTTTCTTCAGAAGAGCAAAAATCCAATTTGCCTGCACTTCCGAGGAACCAGGAGCTTTTTTCTGGTGCCATCAGACTGAAGCATTGTCTGCTCTACACTTTTCTTAATATTCTCCTCCCCGCTCCCTTCCATTTCCCACTGCTTAGGCTTTGTCATGATTTGAGTCATCTGCTCTCTGACAGTAATCAGATTAAAATATTAGGTTTCTACTTTGGAGATTTCCTTTCCTGACACTCACAGAAAAGAACTGCAAGATGAGGTGGTTCCTCAAAAATTGCTATCATAAAGTTCTAGATTTACCCAAACTAAGTTGAAGTTCACATTATCTGTACTCTAAGCGTCACTTCCATAGATTATTCTACCATTACCCTTAAAAGACAATGCCAACAAGCTGTTCTTATGCCGTAGTGATTTTCTAATTTCTTTTCTATTTTAATTTAAGCTAAAGCTAACCATAGCCTTCCCACTGTTCAATCTATTGCTTCTCTGCCAGGAAATCATCTTCTGCAAGTGTTGTTTGTAACCTAACAGCACGCAAATCAGAAAAGAACTGTTGGTTTCCAGAGTTATGCCCAATGGTTAATAACTTGCAGTTTTTAGTGCCATGTACTTTTTCCTGTGATGTTACTGTGAGCATGCAAGCAAGTTCTGCTTTTCTGACTAGTGGAAAAAAATCAGATAACCCCAAGTGGAAATCATACTAAATCTGCAAAGATGCTAATGTGCTAAGAAGCTGTTCAGGCCTTAGTTGAGATGAAAAAAAGGCCTCTATTTCCTAAGAAATAAAGATTCAGGTGAAGAAGATGAATAAAATCCTGTGGATAAAATGGGAAGTAAAGATCTTTCTCTTGTTTCCAATAAAGTGCATCTAGAGGGTCTCCCAAGAGATTTCTGTTAGTCCACTATTTTAGATTCCTGGACTTTAGTTATTTCAGTGCAAAAATAAATAATGAAATAACATTAACTGATGTCATAGCATATCCTTTTGCCTTGGTATCAGCTGTCTGAAGTCCTTAATTTTGACCAAGGTACTACATCTCATTATTTGTAGTTTAGTTTAGGCTCACTTCTCACCACAGAGCTAATGGATTCAGTCAGACTTGCAAGCCTGAGTGAGCTGGGCAGGTGAGGGCTGGCAGCCACCCCTGGCAGGGATCCATGATGTGGGTACAACTCAACAGCTTTCCTATAGTTTGATTTTGAATACCATAAAAGCCCATTCTTTGATAACGGATTAGTGCATCGTATACTTAGTGTAATATTGTACAAACTCTGATGAATAATTACTTCTTTATCAGTAAATGTAGCTACATATACACAAAACTGTTAATACATTAAACAATGCTGACATGAACATGTTTATGTAAGTGTATGTGTCTTTAGTGCATAAAGAGTAATTTTTGTGTTTAACTGCAACAGACACATTTTTATTAATTGGTTATAAATTCCCTTAGTACAGGGCTTTTCAATTATTATTAATTGTTCTTATCCTTGAAGAAACAAGCCCATCAGGCTCCAGAGTGCTGCCTCGTTACCACTGTACATCTGCGCATCGGTTGAAGCTGGGAAATGACTCAGCAGCACTCAGGTGACAGGTGCAGGCAGCCTGGGCTCCTCCATGGTAATATTCATAACCAAAAAGCCAACAATTAAAAGGTAAAAGGGTAACAGAAGGTTTCCTCCAGGGTCACATCCAAACCCCAGACCATGACAATGGTGGGGTCTTCCTCTTTTATTTCCCAGGCAGCTGTTTTGCAGCGCAAGTACATACGAGCTTGCCTTGTCTCATGCTGTGGCATGGGGGTACATCAGATTTGCTCCCATTTCTCTGTGCAGTAGGTAGTGAGTGCTGAAGTGATGCTAAGTTGTGGCCTTTTCACTCTGCCCAAATGGTTTTCTGCCACTGAGCGTGAAGGCTATAATCAGCTGCTGCCCTGCTGCATACCAGGCACACTTTCATTTGTAATGGTCCCCACCATGTTCATCCACCAGCTGTTGACATAGGTTGACATCAGTTCCTTCTCATTTCTCATACCTATACTCTGGGTTTAGCAAAACCTTAGCTTTTAATCTCAAAGATATAATTTTCGGAAAGAAGTGTTTCATAAGCAAGAAACATTCCTGAATTTTTGGAATTAAGTTTAAGTGATTTCAGGTAATTCTCACCTTTCAACTATCGTTTTCAACTTTGCCTTTCATTCCTTTGAGTTGTTCCTTGTCATGTTCCAGTTCAGAAAACATTAAAAGTAACCTTTTCCTAATGTTACAAGATATCAGGAGAGTTGCCTGCCTGAGTAATGGAAGTGTTTAATTTGACGGGGGGAGGGGGGAAGTTATCAGCTGACTAATACAAAGGAAAGGAATTATGTCTAGAGGCACCGTCCCTGGACTGGGACTCTGGGAGTGTCTTCCCATCTCCACTGTGTGAATTTCTTTCTACTCTGTTTTCTCTTTTAAGCTTTCTGTATCTCATGTACTTAGGCTTTAAGCTCTTTAGGGTAGGGGCTCTACCATGCACCAGTGCAGTACCTGAAACTTTGGGGCCCTGAATTTTAATTGGAATGTCTGGGTACTATTATCATTGAAAAAAAAAGAAAGAAATAGTAATAATGACTGTTAGAAACTAGTTCTCCTGGATTTTGCTTCTAGCTCTAGTCAGTGGCTTAGTGTAGGAAACAGGCAAGCCGCATAGCTTCTCTGATCCAGACTCTCTCCTAAAGGCACTCTGTTCACCATCTTACCCTTTTACCACTCTCTGAAGTTGGTTCTTTATATGTTTACGCACCAGTAAAGTGTACGCTGAAATTCTCATCTACCTCCTAGGGGTGTTATTAGGTTTAATACATTAATATTTATAAGTACTTTTATATGCTTGGATGAAAGTAGCTATAGATATACAGTAATGCTCTGCATTAATGGCAAGGCTTAATGTTAATAAAGCACTATGGAGAGGGAAATGGGGCCTTGCATATAAGATACAGCCTCTCTGGGGGCAGCATGAGCCAAAGGGGCACCCCAGTCCAGGGATCGTATGCTGGGCAAAGCATGTGCTCCTTGGAATTGAATGAGACCGAAGCACACCGGTGAGCAACGCTGACCACGGTGGAGAATGTGCTTGCCACTCAGAGGTAGCAGTAATGCACGTAACCGTCCTTCCAAACCGCAGAACTGCAATCACACAGCTACCATGCTTCTACAGCAAGAAGTCTGAAGAGATTTAGTTACTCCAGTTTTAGAATTGGGTAATTATAGCTGGTCAAAGTGTTTTGGCACTGAAGTAACAATTAACCACGTAGTGCACTGGTTCTCCTGACAGCCCTACAGTTGGTCTTTGCAAAGCTGATTTCCTCCTTCTCTATTAATATGCATTTGCAACAAAATCTATGCCACTGACCTTATGTCTTAATGACCATTTGGGTATAGGAAAATATGCAAGTCAAAACCCCAGAGGTTAAATGTATCTAACTGCAAAGCAAAAAAATACCATTTGGTCTGGGAACTAATTTCAGTTCACTTTGAAAAAGAAAAATCTTCATTACATGAGATGATTTTTAAATGCCAAGATCATCTATTTAGAAAACTCATTAAAAATATTTTGTATTTCTGAGTTCCTAGTCTATTCACTTTATAAAAACTTCAGGTGAAAACCATATAATACAGACACTAAATATATGATACCAATTTATTTAAATTTCAGATTTCAAAAATTCTCCTTGAGAGCACTACACAACTACAAGTCCCTGTGAAGAAATTCCTAGTGTAAAACAAGAGTCCATTTTCCTGGGGACTGAAAGATGCAGCAATAACATTGTTTAGATATGGAGCTCTGATGATTTTGAGTAACGTGCTTTGAGAGAACAAAAAGAAAGAGAGAAACACAAGAAGGCAGAGTTAATGAAGCTGCCTGGCTGTTTGGGACAAATCCTGCAGGCACAAGATATTTATAAGATGCTTTGTGGTTACACTGTGGTGGACCCGTAGTTCGGTTCAATTAGATTAAATACCTGGGATCATCAAAGCTTTTGCGAGGCAGGTAACAGGCATGTGCTGGCTCTGTGCCTACAGGAAGCATTTGGAAAGCACAGAAAGACCAAGTCGGGCACTTTTCTGCCAATGGGATCCATCCACTCAACAGTGTCATCTGTGTTTTGTGAGAGACTGCTCTGAAGAAGGTGACATATCAGAGAAGTCAGAATTTGAGTGGATCTTAGGGGTTCATGTCATTCAAAGTATTATATTTTCATTTATTTCATTTCAATTCATGTGAGTCTGCCCAGATAGGAGGAAATCCTCTAAAAAAAAGTTTTACAACAGTTATTAGGTCTCCTGCATCACTTAGAATCCCTTCAACAACAAAACAGGGCCCCAACCTTTTTGTTGTATTTTGGGTCTCTAGAAGCTTGTAATGAAAAAGAGCAATTGCTATTATTTCAGCAAGTAATCCAAAAGCACAGTGAAACCCTCAGCCAGGGAAAGACTAGGCCCTGCTTCCAGGGGAACTGACACTTTTGCTGGAGGGTGACCTGAGGCTGCTGATAACAGTAGTAGGCTCTTCTCCTTTAGCAGATCTGCCAATTAAAGATGGCATTCACACTCTGTTATTGCCATTGACAGAGATATAATATCAAAGGAAGTTTGTTTTGTACATGTAGTTGTTCAGAGACTCAAAGTATTTTGAACCCTGACAATGAAATAAGAGCTACAGAGTTAGAACATTCTTGAAATGGCTATGTAATGCAAATAAATTTACAGAGAATTTGCACAAGTTACATTCCAGTGTGCACGCTGTATTTCTGCTTGCAAAAAATATTCATTTGGAAAAGAAGAACAGGAAATACCACTATCAGTATCAATATCAGTGCATTGTTCTACTGGAAAAATTAGGGAAAATAACCTATTTAATTAAAGTGAATTGACTAATTTGAAGATGTCTGGAAGCTATTTCTGGACAATATTAAGGTGAAGGATAAAATGTATAGTTTATAGGAAACATGGCAAACGATATCTTCTCTGATGATGGGCTAGAAGTATTTGATATGAAGCATCTGTCTCTTAATGAAATTGTTCCCCAAAATAATGATTACAAGGTGCTTCAGGAAATATTTAAGTCTAATTTAGCTTTATTACTAGTGTTCTAGGTTAATGAAAAGCGTTCCCTGTGCAGCTGCATATTGCCTGCTGTGTTTTTTCTTACTATATATCTCATGGCATAAGCCATAAGAATATTAAAAAAATACATGCTACAGGGTCATAATGCACTTACAGGCTGGTGGAACAGTGTTAGCATAGAACAATCTGACTACGTGCTCCAGCACTCCTCTCTGATGTCTGCGACACGAGCAGCAGAAAACAAGTACAATTATTTTTGAAGCATTATCTGTGTTCTTCATTTAAGAAAGGAAAAAAAATAGTCAAACATCCCAATTAAGGTGCTGAAGCACTGGCAAGCCATTTACCACCATAACTCCTTCCTAATGGAGATTTTTTTGCTTGAAATACTGCATACTGCATTATGTCTCTGCACTTTTCAAAGAACACCACCAAAGGTATCTGGAATGCAAAGGAACAGCCATTGATATGGTAATCAAATGTAAATGTCATAGTAGGTTACCTGAGATTATGTATTTTACAACACAATTACATTCCCATTGAATTAATACAGGAATCTTGCATTAGCAAGTCACACTTGGTAGCAAATACCTACTAAATGGCTGTCTGTTACAGTGCAGAAAAATGCAAATTTTGACAGATGTTGAAATGCAGTACTTTGTTTTAATAGACAAACAATAAAATTCTAGCTGATCTAATTCTCAGTGGTATCTGGGTTTACCTTTTCCTTATCTAATTTCTGGGTTTACAACCTGGGTACCTAACACACTGACCTGTATTTCAATATGTGACTGAAAAAAACCCTAAACCAAATCTAATCACTGGGAGAATGTATAATTTTTCATGTCCAGAGGGGAAATGTTCAAATGATTTATGTTTCTAATACTATGCCCTCTTTATCTTCAGCACACACCTCTAAGTTCCAAACTTAAGTGGTTTCCTGACTTACTTAGGATTTTGTGTTGCAAAATTCAAAAGTGGAACAACTTAGTGTCCTGTTTACCATCTTGAGTCCACCTCTTGGCATGCTACAAGGTTCCCTACATTAATGGTTGGTTGCTTCCAGTTGGCAGTATAGAGCCATGGGCATCTGTCAGTGAACATACCAGCTGCACTGCGTTGTTTGATACAAGGGGCTGGAATCCCTTTTTACTTTTTTCTTGCTGCAGCAATGGAAATCCCTACTTTCAGCTTCCTGACTTGCCAGGAGAGATGGAGAAAATCCTGTATTCTGATAAGAACTCCAGGAGGAATTAGCATTCTAAGGATTTCCACCCAGAAGCTGTCTCCTTTTCCCAGAACTCTCCAGGACAAACTGGTCATTTGTTTAAACTCATTATGTCTAACTGGGGTCTTCAATACACTGAGAGACATTCTCACTGTCTAAACTTAAGTGATTTCATAAGACATGCTGGATGTTTTCACCTTTCTCCAGTGACTGAAAAGACACTGTTGAAATTCATGGAGGCCACTGCAAAATAAAAACAATGTGATGGGAAGCTGGGGCCATTTCCTTGGCTGTGGTAGCTCGGAATAACTTTCACAAAGTCAATACTACTACACTTAATTACTCTGAGTAAAAAAATTTTTGTCCGTATTTTCATCAGCCAAGCAATAGAATCTTTGTCGCCTACAACATAGCCTTCATGGTGCCGTACAAGAGAATTAACTATGGCCATGAAAACAGCACAGATTGATCACTGAAGTAAAAAGCCTTGCTACTTACAAAGACAGACTTGCATAAAGTATGCACAAATCATAGGCTGAGTCAGAAGAGCCTTTCGTATAGCAATTGTCAAAGGCAATGAAACAAAAGTGTTTGTGTAGATTCAGTTCTCATCATAGACATTAATGCATCCAATTTCTTTTTGGATTCCTTTCTACAGCCACAAACCTTAGCTCAGTCCTTAATCTCATGATTTGGCCTCAAACGTAGAAAAAAAAGTTGGTCATGTAGCATTTGCAGCTGGCTGCAACATAATTTGTAGTAGAATGTTCATTTCTGCTTGATTTATTGATGGTGCTCACTTAAATCTTCTGTACCACGATGGATTGCATCTCAGTAAAAAGGGCCAAACCAAAATGGTATTTGGATGAAGTATAAAGCTTTAGACCCTGACCTGAGCACATTCCTAAAATTCAATGACTTCATCATCCAGCCATTGCTAAATTAAAGATGAAGAGCGCAGGAAGCTGTGCATAGCATATGCAAATGTGTTTTATATAGAATATGCTGATTTGGCTATTTTTTGGTATTGTTTGCACACACAAGGAAAGTAAGATGAATTTATACAGATTCTCTGTGGGTGTAGGAATTGCACACTCATCTAATATAGGAAACTATATACATTAAAATTCAGTTTTCTTGGAATTCATCCAAATTAATCTCTGTGAAGTAGACAGTATTTTCATATATACATATATAAATGATTTTTTTCTTCCATGTACAAAACTTAGTCAATCCTCTTCACAAGTCCATCTCAAGAGATCCATTATATGAGTTAAATAATAGCAAAATTCATAAATTACATGAAAAATTCTGTGGTGACGTCCTTGTACAACAAAGACTGAATATATGTAAAGCCAAAGCTGAATATGTTTATGAAACAGAGAAAAGTTTTAATGTCTGCTCTGGAGCTGAAAAGAATTGGAAAAATTCTCCTGTATGCTGAGAAAGAGGTGAAACAGAATGAAAATTTGAAAGCTGCCTCATACAGTAAGTAACACTATCTGTGATCTACATTTTAAGAGCATCTTCAGAAAGAACCAAGTCAAAACAAGGATTATCAAGACAAAGGAATCATCAGCAAGGATAGGATTTTATGGGCCTCCTTCCATGCTTAGACAAAGAGAAATAAACTTGTAAGTAGGAGGCTGAGAGAAGATTATGACATTAAATGGAATAATTATGCTTTTATTTCCACATGTAATCAAATGGAGAAACAATCAAGTCAAACTTAAGACATCCTTGCTTCTTTTCCCCTTTGTCGCTCTGATGAAGAAATTACAAATTTACAAGTGATGAAAAATAATAATTCACAAGTTATTCCTCCATTCAGTGTCAGAACTGCTAAACTCTGTTTTTGTAGGTCTTGTGAATATGTGGAGCAAGGACCATGATCAGGGTCCGGATTTGTGAACTGATACAAAGGGCCTCCACTTAAAGAAATGAGAACATATAAAGAATGACTGCAAAAAGGATTAAATATGTGTAAAAATGGTCATTCATGAAAAACAACATTCAGTGATGACTATAGTATTGTAGTTACTGTGGCAGTGAACACTGCAGCTCACATCTTCCTTCATGTACTGCTTTTAACCCAATCTTAGTTTCAAGTGCCATTGCCCATAAAGCCCTGACCAAATGTTTCAAGGTGACACTGGAATGGTTTGGATATCTTTTCCACCTCTTTTTTGATGTGTGTGTTAAATCATTCTTAAGTCTTGCTAACAAAGAGCTTCTATTATTTCTATTTCTGTATGAAAGCCTAGTTCTCTTTTTATACAAGCATATACATTTTTACCCATTGTATTTGACCTAAACCTTTCTATTTTTATTTAACACTTCATTTATATATAACCATTTACTATATCAAGATATTATAAATTAATAGAAGAAGCATTTACATTATAATGAGGATGCAGCTATTTTAACATGATTGACCTTGTTACTGCTTGTCTTTCAATTTCTTAATTAAAAAGATGCAATTTTATTTCTCCAAAGTACCTAAGGAAGATGAAATTCTGAGCCAAAAAGAAACTAAACCTCTCCTGGAATTTATTTATAAAGAAATATCATATCCCAATGTGAAAGGTCATTGATTTACTGCCTCTGACTAATTATAATTAATTTGGAAAACAGAATGTTTCTTACCCTCATTAGTATTTTCCATTACTATAGGGATAGAGGTCTGTGACTTGGACATAATAAGAAAGGTCATAAATGGAGAGTGTGATTCTTTTTCTCGTTTGGTTATCTACTGAAGTCCTCAGAGAGGCAAGCTATTTACGAATGTGCTTAAATGTCCTCTGTCAGTAAATGACATCAGCACATTCTTCCGCTTGCTTGGAGATTTAGGTATCTTTTTACTGTGCTTGGTTGAACTGAGGAATCTTTCTAAATTCAGGGATAGAGCACAATTTGTGCTGTGGGAAGACAGGGTAATATAAACACAACTTCCAACTTCTTCATAAAAAGGAATCTTAGCATTATTTGTTGACTCCATTTTGCAGGGATGAAAATAGACCAATTATACGTATTTGCAAAATGCTTCTCTGATAGTGGTATTTTGCAGTGAGGATTGGTGATTGATGTTTCCTTTTCAGAGTCTGATAACTATGAAGAGTCCACCTCTGTCTGATGGATTGTCCTCCAGTCACTCCATTCATATGAGAACCTCCATCTATAAAGAAGATGGTAAGTTTTGAAAAGCAGCTGTCAGGCTTCCTATCAGAACGATAATGAGATCAGTATTTCAAGGAGCAAAGAACAGCTGGTTTATCTAATCCAGCCATGTCCAGCAGCATTCAGATGCCAAAAAAGTGTTATAGATGTTGTGACCTGTTTAATTGTTAAGGTTCTATTACTTTCTACATAATTTCATAAACAGTTTACAAAAAGTAATGCAAGACTTTGAGCATTGCACTTGTCTGAAAGTAAACTCAGGGCTGTAAATGTTTATATGTGTTAATAATAACCATCACCAATGCAAACTAAGGACAAGCAAGTGTAATGCCACCTAGCTTGTGATATTACAGATGAGTGAAAGCCCTTAGAAATCAATAGCAGTAAGTCTGTCCACTGACACCAGTCAGCTTGCTAAATACCAAAATAAATGTGGGCCATTCTGGAAGGTATTTTTGTCTGTTTTCTCCAGGAAAACTGCTTTGTAGCACTTCTAATTTTTCCCCAAGAGTCAATTAAAAATGAATGCAGGAAGAAGGACTTTTTGCTGGAAGCTTTACATAGAAAGAAAAGTATCTTCTTGCTCTTAGATATTGATGGATTTAATGATTCATTTAATGAGTTGACACTACTGAATGGCAGTAGTTAAGAAAATATCGATCACTGTTTAAAATCCAGCTTCACGTACTTGTCTGCAAATAGTTAACAGGCAAAATGGATGACAGAAGATGGAGAGGAAGACTGTGTGGCAGGACATTCTGTAGAGCCCGTTTGCAACAAGAGTTTCCATTGCACAGCCCATTCCACAGGCTCTAAGCAACAGCGATTTTCTGCAGAGCACAAACTGAGGAAGTGCCCTTTGCAGTGGTGCTGCACATAGCAAAGATGAGAGCTTTCAAACATCATGTGTTTATTTCCAGCAAAGGGACACCTTGTCAGCCACTGTCACTGAATGACACTGAATGACGTCTAATTCATCCTTGCCACTAGATGACAGCACAGCAACACACATCTATAAAGTAACCAGTATTTTGCTACAGGTTAAGAATTCCTGGCGAAATATGTTTCAGGAATTTTAGGACTAGCCCCATGGCAAGAAGAGATGACATGAAATTTTTATGTCTTTGGACTTTCTCAAGTCTTTGGACTTCATCATCCAACATGAATGTTGAGAAGGAACTTGCATGACTTCTGTGCTGCTGAGCAGGACAAAAAGCCTCACATTCAACTGAATGTTCTGCATCTGGATGGTTTTCTTATGTTTGTATAGATAAAGCAGAAAGTATGAGAATGTGGTGGCTAGCAACTGTCAATGCCAAAACACAAACATGACTACTAAATCCAAATGACTAAGGAAGGTATTTGGTACAACTAGAAATTATGTGCATACTTTTGAGGTCAGATGACTTATGATGTTTTAGTTTAACAAGTCTTTTCTCGGTGCTGATCTGGTGACTCCAGTCATACAGTAGAATTGTAGTCTATACATTGGAAGACTAAAGAATTCTGATACTGATGGATGCTTTTCACTGGAAAACACCAATAATTCTGCCGTTATATCATGCACACTTCTTGATACACTCAGCACTTTTGGTAAAATACTAACTTTTGTCAATTGTTCTGAAGAGAAATCCAGGGGTTCTATTTCATGAATGTTAATTCTGGAGAGTTTACCATAACAAAGGTCTGTCTACCTTCTTTTTTTCCCTACTCCAAGTTACACTATTTGTCCAAAGTAAGTGGCTGTAGTTTCCAACAAGGGAAAGGAGAGAGCTACGACACAAACAGGTCCCTTCTCCAAACTGCTATAATCCAGTCCACTCACTGTGTGTTCAGTGCAGGGAGGTGGACTACAGGATCTACCGAGGTCCTTTCCAATCCCAATCTTTCGTAAGTCATTGTAGTCCTTGAGTTTGAATTAATACAATATTTAGCTATGTTAATCCATCATTCTAAAAGGAGGAAGATCTAGGAGTAAGTAATTATTCCCATGTGACAAGATAGGGCTCTACACCAGACTGTAATGAGAAAGGTCTCTTGTGGTGGAATAATCTAGAATTAACTCTTCCTTCAAATTAACTCTTAGATTGGCCTGCCACACCTATGCAAGCACCCTACCTTGAAGATATTCTGGGGCCACTCCCAGTCTCTTTCCTCCCCCCTACCATCTCCCAGAAATTTCTGAATCTAAGACATTTTTTCACCCATCAAAAAATATGGTGCATTCTTGTGGAAGCTTTTGCTTTTGACAAATCACCATTTTTCCAAGAAACAGTGTTTTGTTTCCAAATCTTTTCCAATCAGTAGCTGGAGAGAAGGTTTATGGTTTCCTATGAGGCAAAAAACCCCCAAACAAACCCAAAACTATGGATTTAATTTGAATGTAACAGTTTAAAACCTCAATTAAAATACATTTGTCCTCCTTATCTCTCCTTTCTTAAAGGCACACGTGTCTAATACTCGGTGAAAATAGTATTTGCTCCTCCTTACGTCCACTTTCAATGTCCCTGATAATGAGTGCTACTGCATATGTGCATGTATTCACCACATGCAGGTCATGACACAACGGGACTGTAATATATTAGCATTTTGCAACCAATTCTTAAACATGTTTACAGTTTTCTTCATAATTCTGCTTTCTTTCAAAGGGCAAGGAGAAATTACAGCCCACTGAGAAAAGGAGGAGAGAATAGCTGTGTGTGGGCAGAGAATAAGTATATTCCAGGATTTTGTGGCTTTTTCTTTCATCTATTTCTTTCTATTCGATAATATAGCTGGTGGATACCATACAGGGAGTACTTTATCATCAGCAAAAAATGTGTAGGAGAAAAAAAAAAAACCAAGCATGCCATTAATTGCTTATAAATATATGCTCTCAACCCTAGCAATCAGCTTTCAGGATTTCTAACCTCTAAGTTCTGTTCAATTCCTTCATTTGAATAAAATTATCAACTTGTATCTTTTCTAGCATGATTAAACACATTGCTTGCAGGCAGATTATGATTGAATAGGAAAGATTTGCATTTTTTGAAATACACAGTCTGTGTTTCTCCCTCTGTAGGTGTGTCTATGCATACACATGCACCCATATAACCTTACACACGAGTGTAAGGTTGCATAGGCATGTGTGTTTGTGTGCATGTCTGCATATAAATGCAGGAGCCTGGGCAGGAAAAGAGTGAGGGAAAGAAGAAACAAAGCTAAGTTAGGTGGAGTCATCTAGATGTTAAGGCCAGATTTTTCAAGCTTCTGCACCCAGTTGCATCCACTGTGACATTCAGAAGAATTCGGTACTGGATTTCTCATGAAAGTTTAACACCCGGGATGCTGAGCCTTCCTCACTCTTCCAACCACATAGCTTAAGGAGCTCAGCTGGAGGTTGTTATTTCTTACCTAGAAGACCTGTGTTTTAAAAGCAAGTAGGAAGAAAAAAGAAACTCTCTCAGCCTGCTGAAAGCTTTTTCTTTAGACAGTCATGCCTCGCATACAAATGGTTGCACCTGCAAACACTATACGCACATTTGTGCAGGCCTGTTGAAAAGCTGGCCATAAAAGTAATTTTCCCCAAAGCCATGGCTATAAAAAAAATTTCTTTACCAAAATGTTGCGTGCTTTTAAATCTGCTTTTATTTTCCTTACTTATTATTTACTGTCATTCCCCCTCCCGCCTACAGAGTACTAAGTAACCAATACAGCTGTGCTTGCAGAGAGACATAAACATTCTCTCACGTTATGATCTGACACTGTAATGTGTTCCGATATTGCAATAATAAATGAGAAAATTAAGTGCCTATAATACAACATATCAGTATATGATAGGCAAAAAACACACGAGTGATGGCAGAAAAAGAAGTATCTCATGTCTGCTAAATGGTAATTGAGGCTGAGGTGAGCACTTTTGCTGATCATATGCCTGCCTGTGGCAACTGAGTCTGAACTTAATTTTTCCATCACTTGGATGGTTTAATACTTAGACAACACCACTGTGGAATTACGGCCAGCTGACATATTGGTAAAAGAGAGGGGAAAATTAAGCCTCCTCTGACTACATATCATCCAGCTGATCTTTCCTCACAGTCTCTAGCTTTCCTCTGCCTGTGGCCAGTTAAGTAGGAAGCTCCTTAACCTTCTAGGGCAGGATGCTTAATATGAGGTTGCTGTTCATCTTGCAGTTACAGCTGTCAATCAACTTCAAGAACTACATTGTCAGTTATGGTCCCATAGGGCCAAAATGCAGAGAAATGCCATGTTACCATTTTCACTTGCAGTCTTCTATCATGAGAATTGGGAGCTTATCATGTTAATAAGATTATGGTGAGAAGAACGTTATCAAGGCATGACAAATTCTAGTGTCATAGGACCCATACCATTAGACAGTACAGCTTTTCTTGTCATTCATGGATTTGTGTTACATCACTGCTGAGAGACTCTGCTATACTCCTCGGTAGAGAAGCTTGCAATATAAATAGGCAGGACAGACAAAAGGTAGGAAAAACCAGAATCATCATTCTAGACAGACAGACTTCTAGGTCTCCATGAGATTAAATGATCTGCCCACGGCCAGATGGCTGTGCCAATTTTCTGTATTTCATACAGTCTTTTGTAAACCTCTGTGCTACACAGTCAACAGGTTTTCAAGTTGCCTTTTGACCCATCTTTCATACCGTGATCTCATGCTTTGAAATAAGGCCATGACTATGATAGCAAATGTAATTTAAAATAGTATACACAGCCATTGTAATTCTTTTGGCCTAATTCTTCATAGGACAATTTCCTCTT
This sequence comes from Gorsachius magnificus, assembly GCA_034008185.1. Taxonomy (NCBI): domain Eukaryota; kingdom Metazoa; phylum Chordata; class Aves; order Pelecaniformes; family Ardeidae; genus Gorsachius; species Gorsachius magnificus. The sequence continues at coordinate 9,487,245 of CM067090.1, forward strand.
TGATTCCTACCCTATGCAGGGAAATAATTTTAAATGTTCTCTAAAATTAGACTAGTTCTCAGGATTTCTTCAGTCTCAGTAAGGTTCTATCTTTAAACAAGGAACGGATGAATTTCCACAGCTTTCTTTTATACACACTCTATGCTACATCTCCCCTATTTTTTTAACTAATCCAGAACTACTGCAGTTTTAACTGAAGAATGAACATTTTTAAAGTGAATTCATCAGCTGAGATGCATACATTTACATATGCATGGTTTATTTTAAGTTCAAACTGACATCCATGGTCAGAATTTTTCTCCTTCCATCATGGGACAACTGGACACTTATTGCACACTCAGTTTCTAGCCTTCAGTCTGAAAGCAACAGTATGACTCTTGGGCAGCCCATATCACATGTACTAAAAAATTATATGAAATGAAATTTTCTGCACTATGTATGTGAAATGCCATTGCTAACCTGATGCTTAATTTAATCTCAGTAAGTAGAACAGGTTTATCTTGCTTAGTGATTACGTCTCCTTGAATCAACAATAAAGCTAGTTTGCAACAGAAAAATTAAACAGTGAAGATGTTTGATGGGTTTTACAATACTTCCCAAACCTGGGAAATACTGAGCAGCTTCATTTTCTGTTTCAGCTCCCTCACAATTTTGTCCACCTAGGCTGCAGCACAGTGGTGGTACACCAGTTTACCCCCCGAGCATCTCATTCATGCATTCTCCCTGGCTTTGCAACCTATTGGTGCAAATGTGTCACTTTTTTGTCATTCTGTCACAACTCAACAGGAGTCAATGATCCTTTGTAGTAAATAAAATTTACCTCATTTTTAATGGGACTTTTACAAAGATAAAAAGAGAGATAAAGATAAGGACTAAAAGTACTTTTAAGAATGTATTTGGCAGCAACAAAGCAAAAAGATTTCATTAAAGTCATGCATGCTGTAACACTGCTGATTTCAGGAAAATTATGCCATATAAATTTGACCCATTCACTTTTCTCTTTATATGAGGGGTAAGGGATGCTCAGAAAAAGACAGTTAGAAAGGACTAGAACAACCACAGATAATTCAGATAAAAGGAGCTTAACTGTACAGCTGATCTACAGCTGATTAGGAAGTAGAAATGGCTGTAGTTGGACAAGAAAAATCCAGAATTATTTGGGTACTTGCATGGATTGCACTTAAAATGTTTGGGAATGGCATCCATAAGGTGCTAAAATTCTTTAATAAGCCAAATGTGTATTTGGGTATGGTGGAAAATAATTTTAAAGGACTATGAAAAGGTGGTTACACATATGGGGCAATGCTAGCATGACAGATGGTATTTGTTTTATTTATGTCTGCACAACTGTGTTTATGTTCTTTTAAGAAGCCTGTCTGGGTGGAGCTTCGCAGGGAGGGTGTGTAGACTCCTTCCTCAGGGAAGCTTTTGAGTATGTTGAGACAGAAACAATTCATTGGACAGGCAAAAGATACACGGAATGAAGTTGATGGCTTGAAGCTCATGCAAAGACACTACAGGGATGGGAAGGGTGCAGCCAGGCAAATCTCACAAAAGATGAAGAGACCTTCCCAGGGACAAGAGGGGAACAGAATTTGCTCAGTGACTCAGGAAGTCATTGAGTTGGCTGGAAGCAATCAACTGTCTGCAAGGACACAAGGAACATGGGATAGCTGTGTACAAAACATTGTGATGCAGTTCTGTCCTCCCCAGCTGTTTTAAGAAGTATTTCATTAAGAAGCTTCATTGCTAGTTTTTCTTCAGGTAAATGTTGGCTTTTCTGAAATTAAAACCATTCTGTCTGCTCTGGGGTGAAGGTCTAGGCACATTGAACACAGTGCTGTGGTTGACTCACTCTCCCGTCAACAGTCAAAATATAAAAAGTGTTAAAAGAAACTAATTTAATTCAAAAAGCTATTAAACATTTCCTACCTTCTTGTGAAAACAGAAAGCACTGGAATTCCTCTAGTGATAATGAATCCTTAAATTATTATTTTGGCCTTTAAACCTTTTTTCAGGAACAACAGAATATTAGAAAAATATCTTCAGTAAATGCTGTGCTTCAGGAAGACTCACACTCTCCTAATAGAAGTTCATTTTTCCCAGATGTTTTTATGAAACAAAGTGCCTTTGTCTCAACTGAATTTTCTCTTAGCACATAGTTCCATCTCCAGGTAAGTCTTTGGAGCAGATCACTAAAATACTGTTTATTCTTGTCAGTTTTTTAGATAACTGCTCCAGGTGCTTTTTGGCAACTGTAGAATAGAACTCCTTTGTGGTGAAAAGATTTTGGTTTTTTTCAGGGCATTCCCAGGAGAATTGGATCATTCAGCTGTCAGTTTCTGTTAGGTAAGCAGCATATCCTGGACCTTAGTGCAGAAGTCTCTCATTGCTACTACTGCATATAGCATAATGCAAGCAATTTATACTTCCCATTTATGTTAATAGACATTTATTAAAAATTCATCAGAACAACTGGAGCTGGCAGAATCCCTCAGAATCACTAAATAATTAATAACTCTTCCACAAAGGTGACCTAGGCTCAGCATGCAGTCCCTATTTTTTGGCTTACCACTGGAGTTTCTTGTTCCCTACTAGAGTAAATAACTAGCTGCCCTATGCCAGTGCCAGGGAAGAACTAGGTATCTTTCAAAGCTATGTTGTTGAATAAGATGCTGCCTGATGTAACTGATAGTAAATGCCAAGGAGAAAAAAAGTTATTTCCTAATCTCCACTCTTTTCTGGCATTTCCCCCTCCTCAGAACTTTACAGATGTGAATGGCCGGCTCTCTACTTCAGATCCCATTTCACAAAATACAGCAAGAAGAAATGGTGCTGTTGCCGCTACCTTTTATCTAGGTGACCAAGGGTTAGAGCATGAAGGATATGAAAAATACAGACTCAAATTTCTTTTTAGGTTCAGCAGATTTTAAGAAACATCTTCATCCTTCCTGAAAAATCTGGTTTCCAGCAGCCTGGTTGATTTTGAGAGTTGCTCTCAGTTTTTACTTTTATTGTTTCCATTTGACATGACCTATATGAAATCATAGAATCATAGAATCATTTAGGTTAGAAAAGATCTTTAAGATCACCGAGTCCAACTGTTAACCTAACACTGCCAAGCCCACCACTAAACCATGTCCCTAAGCACCACATCTACACAACTTTTAAATGCTTCCAGGGATGAGGACTCAACCACTCCCCTGAGCAGCCTGTTCTAGTGCTTGACAATCCTTTTGGTGAGGAAATAATATACTTAATTCAAAAATATAAACAGTCATTGGAGAAAGAACCTAGGACTCCTCACTTCCCAAGTGGAGAGACAGGTTTTAGTTGCACTTGCTATTTTTATATCTCTCTATATACAAATAAATTGAATTTTCAATTAATTGATTTTCCATGCAATGTACTACAAGTTCACGAAATGAGTATTCTCTCTTAGAATAATCAATAATTGGGTTTTGAAGACAACATGACGGAATTTGCAGGGTCAAGTCCTCCTCAGGAAAAGAGAAAATTTCTTGGATCTGTCACATCTTCAATCTGTGCATTCAAACATTTCAGCAAATTTGAAACAGACTCTGAACTGCTCAGCACTGGCAAAAGGCATTTCTGATCATGATCAGTTACTACTTGGCTGTTTATGATAATGATCAATTACTGGTGGACAAGTTTTACATTTATAGACTTCAGGTGGCAACTGAAGAGACAATCTGAAGATTAAGTGTGGTGTGAGCGTTTAAAGTCACAGTTAGGTATCTAAGTCCATTATGAGCGCTTTAGAAGATCTTGTTTTTACTGAATTGTTATCAGGTGAATAACTAGGGCTGTAAAAATGTATAATTCTGTGCTTTTCATACTCTCATCTATGAGTAACTTCAATAATTTCAGTTATGCCAGTTGACAAAAGAGGGGCACCTTCATTTCAGTTCTATAGAATGGGAATTTAAAATTATTTACCTTTTTAATATTTTATATTATGATTAGAACAATGACAAAAAATACAATTGTTTTAATGAATAATGAAGGTCTGGAGTCTGTTACAACTAACTATACAAAACAAGACTTTCTTTTATAGCTGTGCAAGTGAAATAATCTGTGCAACTGGGACTCTAAGGTATTGATCAGCAAATCTAGTCTTCCAGTATTTTACCTTTTTTCGTTCCATAAACCATAAGTATCCGTAGTCCTTCACAGTCATTTTAAAAAGGAACATTGAAATTTATTTCTCCTTCCAAGAGGTTTGAATTACTAAGTCTGTTGGTTTGCCACTACAATGATGTTGAAGTAACTCAGAAAATGCTGAATTTGAGCCTGCCACAATGATTGGAGTTTTTTGGACTGCCAGACAAATCAGTCATAACAGCATATGTTCATTTCCACAGTCTCTAAAAGTCTACAAGGATGCAATACATATTTTCTTATTCTTACCAACTTAATGACAATCACCAAACACATGAAATTTGTTAGCATAGGAAATGACTGCACAAAAGAATCTATTGGGCTGAGGGGTGTTGTAAAGAGACAAAAAGAGGACAACAGTGACTTTTTGACATTCAGACTAGAAGACTGCCCCGTTAGAACTTGTTTACTTGGGCACAGGAAGAATCTATTTGCTTAGAAGAGGAAAAGAATTCTTGTTTGTTCCTCAGATAACCTGCTTTATATATGCCTCTGTGACATTTATATACTCTGCCCTTGCTCCTATATAGTAATCACAATGAAAAAGATGATACAGAACTATAGAACTTATATCCGAACAGTGTTCTGTCCCTACAATGGGGAATTACTTTGAGTGACTTTAATGCTCCTAAAGAGCTCCCTTCATCAGTAGAGTGGCAAATAGAGCCAAACACGGCACAAAGGAGACCAAACAATAATCTGAATCCCCAAAAGAGAGGGAGATCTCCTGTGGGAATGAGTAAGTTGCTCTCCTGAGTAAGTTTTTCCCCTTCAGTCCTTCTTGTAGACTGTGATCTTTAGCTATGAGCTTCTCAGAGGTGTCTGGTTCTCTCTAGCTGAGTACAAAGGTAACTTTAATACTTTTGTGTCATCTTGAATAGTATTCTATTAGAGTGTCCTTGAAATCTCCCAGAGAAAACAAGCCTAAGCCCTCATAACTGCTTTGTATCAAAGGCTTTCATAAGCTGGAACCACCCTGACTTCCTGCACGGCACCCCTCCAGGACTGTTAGCATCCCATACATGATAAGGTAATCAAAGCTGGCTGCAATACTGCAGATGGAACTAGATTTTTATACTACATCTTTTCATTACTATTCTCTGTCTCTGCATTTTTCCCTTTCTATTGATGCATTCAGCAAGTGTGGGTTTTTTCCCAACTCACTGGGATGATGACTTCCAAGTACTTATTAACAATAGCCTTATATATTCCTTTTCTGGTCAGTACTCTGCACAACTTTTCTATTTAATAAGTACTTCCTACTTCCTTACACAAGCCTAAATTACCTGTATTGTTGGAGACCCTGAATGTCAGTTGCTCCTAATTCAAATACGGTTTATATCCCTTGGAAAAAGCCACTGAACGTTCCTGTGGTTACCCAGCTATGTAGCCTTCCATTATATGCCCACTGACTCATAAGAATTGCACATCCTGATACACCTGATGAGAAAGGAGGCAAAGAGGAAATCATCTTCTTTTGTCAGACAATGTCTAGGTCTCAGTGTTATTATTACTGAGCCTGCACTCTTTCTCCCTTGCTGTGAGAGGAAATATTTTCTTTAAAGAAACTAATGTCTAAACAGACAAGATAAAGGATGGAGAAAGGGAGAATATATTACCTATTTTATAGATAAGTAACAAAGGTACAGGGAAAGTAAGATACACTCCTGTGGTCACACAGGAGGTCTTTGGCACAGGCATGTTCCAAACAAAGCCTTCACTCTTTGGTGAGGAGTCTATGAACTGTGAGTTGCAAGGATGTTAAAGCTCTTTTGTTAAATCACATTTTCTCTTTTAAGCAACTTACAGCAGGACTTTTTATGGGAATCTTCTAACCAATCATCTTCAGACATATTGCAGATTCAATACCTGTATTATCATGGAGCTGGCATTTGGTTTGGGTTTTTTTGGTTTTGTGTATGATGAAACCCTACCTGAATTCCTCCAGGTGTTTTGCTTTTGTTAAACTTCACTGCCCCCCTGTTGCTGGCCAGTGTTACAATAATGCTCTCTTTACTACGTGTGAAGCAGGTACCTGAGCCAAGTAACTTGTGCTCGTAGTGAGCAGAGTTAATGGCTTCTGGTGCAGACTGGCTGTATCTGCACTAAATCTGGGATAAAGTTAAGAGTGTGAAGCTGGCTGAGTTACCACTGGAACCCTGCATCCTGTGGAAGGAATAAAACTTGTCTCAGACTGCATTGTGTCTACACAGGGTAACACTGCCCTTTAATCTACATTAGTGTCTCTCTGTCCAGCAAATGAATTGGTTTTATCCAGAATGGGGTTAGGCAAGAAACTAGTATGTATATAGCGGGGACAACTGGGAGGCTTCAGCTTAGAGACAAACAAGTGAATCAACACAACAGTGAGCTAACGCTAATTGAATCTTTCCACTCAGCAATCCCTGCTTTTGGTTGATTCTAGCATCGCCTTTCCCCTGAGATCCTCACAAATGTCTTGTCAGCAGAAAGGATTAGTAGAGGACAAGCATGGAAATCTGTGTGGTGGCACCATTCCTCTTGTATTCTCTTCTTGAATTGTTCCAACTTTAAAGCACGGCATCAAAACTACCATTAGGCAGGACAAACAAATTGCCAAACACCTTAAATAATGCGCATTGTTAGACATCATATAAGTCTCCAGGGGTTTCTATGTCCCAGAGGCCATGGCTACCAGGATGGGTCAGGAACACAGGTGGATGACAAAATGGACTTGATTCAGAATACAGTTTTTTTGGGGAACAGTGAGAATCAGGGAAAAGTGGCAACATGTGATATGAAAGACACAAAAATGCTTACAACTGTGCTCTTCTCAGGGAACAGTTTTTGTCTTGGAGGCATGGTTAAAAATGGGACTAAATTTGCATGTGTGTTTATGATCCCAAGAGTGGGTCAGTGTCTCTCTGTACTACAGAAGCACAGAACAGAAAAGCAGCCACAAAGAGCCTACATAAGAGACAGAAATTACTTTTCTGTTCCACGATTAAATGTATTCATCACATCATCATAGCTAGAATTTTTGTGGCTTGGTTTCCTTTGTTTGGTTGCTTTGCATTAATATTAAAGGATGATTGGGGAGGGGGGGAGAAAGAATGTCTCTTGAGAAACAGAAATGCAAAGGAAAAAAACCTTTTGTTTGCAAGTGCATCAGACCTTATAAAAGTATATAATCCATGGATCATTGGCACGATCAACCGTAATGGCTCCAAAAGAGCCATTGTGTTAATGTAGCCGATGAGCATGAGTACTGCCTCTGCATACTAAAAATCCTCATGAAAATTTTAACAACATGCAGATAGTAGATAAGTGCAGCATGTAGTTGTTTTTAAAACTGAGAACACAGTACTGTAAGTTTCATCAAAATGCAGAAGAATAACTAAAGTATATCCACCAGCAAAATGTAACGTTAGTATCATCTGGTATTTTTTCTCAGATAAAGCAACTGATTTTTGACAAAAGAAATGAAGTAGGTCTCGTTTATCTGGACTTCATAAAGGTTTTTGATATAATACCATGTGGGAAATTACTAGTTAAGCAAGAGTAGTTTGGGAATAGTATAAGAAATATAAAGTAGGCAAGGAAATATCTAAAGAAGAGATAACAATTTAAAGGGAAAGCATTGCAATGAAAAGAGCATGCTAATGGAGTTCTTCAAAGACTGATTTAATATTTTCATTAATAAGCATGACAGAGAAAGGAAAAATGTGGTAATGAAATTTCCTGAAAACAGAAAATTGGGAGATATAATCGATACAGAAGAGGACCGGAATATCATGTGGGACAACTTAGATGATTTGATGATCTCAGAAATACAAATAGAATGGCATTTAATATCGCACACTGCAAAGTCATGGGTTCAAAGACAAAAAGGAGAATTTTTGCTTTTAGCTGGTAGAAGTCCACAAAAGGAGATGTAGGAGTCTTAATCAGCTGAAAGGTAACTGTAAAGACCAATGCAAAATAGTAGTGAAAAAGGAAAACATCATCTTAGGATGTATCAGGAAGGTATGGGAAACAGTATTGCATTTAGACAGTGACGTAAGACATGATCTTGAATATAGCAGCGAATCACAGGCTGAAAGAACAGGATTACTAACGTGATTAGAGAAAATGTAAAGAATTTGACTTGTTTAGCCAGCAAAACAAAGGCTGAGAAAGGTTCTGATTAATGTCTGAAAATACTGCAGAGAGGTAAACACCGGACATAGAGGGCAGCTATTTAAATTAAAAGTATTGCTGATAATGGACAGTTTCACATTGGCAATGCACACTTTTTAGTGGGAAATTGGAAGGTTGATTCTGGTCATTGAAGGAGTGAAATACTGGAACAACTTCCAATAGGAATAAGTGCCTAGTGGTTTCTAATATGGGATGTGGACAGTTTGTGAATGGGATGAACAGGAGATAGTGGTGGCAAGCCCACGAGACAGGAATCACCTTTGCATGCCAGAACGCTATCCTGTGCAATAATATATTTTGAATAGTAATCTTACTAACTAACCTCTGAGTGAAAAGTGCAATGTTGGCACATGACTATGCCATTCAAACAGACAGTTACTAACTCAGACTTATGTCATATCTTGTATTGCTTTCCATGAGAACTGGTATTCCTTTCCATTTATACTGGGGCTGAACTTGCGAATTCAAGAACTTCTGTACTTTAAAACAGATGTGAAACTCTTAATAACTTTACTTCTAGCCCTCTTGATTGTTTCCTTACATAATCTTTGTTCTTTAACTTTTCATTTCTACAAATTTTTAGTTAAATATTCTGTTTGGTTGTGTAAATAGTCTGTTTATTTCCAAATAATCTGGGTTTTTTGAAGCTCATTAGCTTTTACTTTTATCCAGCAATGATTAAGACTGCATGACATTAACCAAAAAGAGAGATGGACAGAGACACAGAATTTACTGCCTCAAAAGAGTATTCTGATGTTGCGGTGCATTAAATGATACACTATTAGTTATATATTTACTGTGGTATTTTGCATAGTAGGGAATAGTAGGAACTTGCTTGAAATTCTCCATTTTTTACCTTTTTCTGCTTCTTAGGATTCATCCCTCTTCAATCCTTTGGTACCTAACCTTTTTTCCATGAGGTCTCAAAGATGTCTGTCAGATCCTTCTCAGCCAATTCCTTAAGATCCTTTGGTTGAATATGATTTGGACCTTCTGCATCATAAATATTTAAATTATCTAAATATTCTTTTACCTGCTTTTTATTAATTCTGCTGCCAGATATTCCCAAAGCCTCATTAATATTTATCTCACTGAGCTCCATGCTACCCTCTTCTTTTATATTAAATACTGGAAAAATTTTTTCTGCCAGTATCAGTTGACCTTTCTTTTGATTTCGGACAATCTTTGTTTTCTTTTATCCACAGTGTATTTATTTTCTTCACCTCTTCTCCCAGGTTACACCCTTAACTTGAATTCTATTTTGCCCTCTCCCTTCCTTATTATTTCTATTGTTTCTGTATTACAGATGTAGCTGTATTTTTAGCTCTCATTTATTATGTGTTATTTTCCTCCTTTCATTCTGTAAATGGACTGTGTTGCCATATTTATGACTAAGGGATGCTTCTACATAGACCTTGTATGTTCAAATGTGACTGCCTCATAAAAATATTAAAGTATGTACTTTTCATATTTTTATATGTACAGCTATATAAGAATAATGTCTGTTCAGTTTCGCTAATTTAAAATAATGGAATTTTAAATAGAAGCTTAAGGGGGCTTGATAGATGCAGGTGTATGAATATGAACACTGTGTGATTAAATGCTGGCATCATTGTAGCCTATGGGAATTTTGCCATCAGCTTCAGCTGGGTTAGGATTTTATTCTGATTCTGCACTTATACATAGATTTAACCTTAAGCCTAGAACTAGACCCATAGACTTAGTAGCTAAGTTGCAACGCAGTAACATTATTCCCCTGCCTAAGAGTTTGCCGAACTGGGACAATATGTTCCAGGAAAGAAATGTTTTCACACAGAGAATGAATTAGTGTAAAATTAAGATTTTCCTATTTTAGAGTAATGAACAACCTGAGTGAATCCTTCATGTGCACCTGCTCAAAAAGCAATATAAAAATACTTATGGACAATGTGTTCTTTAAAATACCTGCTATATCCACATTCTCATTTGCATAAATGCTCTTTTGTGGTGTTCAATCCACAAGACTCTTCAACGAACAAAGCAGAACAATTAAAACAATATTTTATTAATTATTGTTGATAAAAGAAACCTTAAAATGTGACATTAAGGAATCCTAATTCCAAAACAGAGGGACTTAAGTTTTTATTGTTGATCTTCCTTGATACAGGTTGCTATTTTTGGAATTTTGGGGTAATGTCTTTAAAAAAAAAACTAAAAAAAATACTACTGCTATGCTACTATTACAGTATAGGTGTGTATGCATATGAGGCTTTTTTAAACGATTACTCCAGAGAAACAAAACTTGCATTGTGTAGATAGTTGGAGTGTCATCTAAATGTAGGGTCCAGAGAGGTTTGTTAATTGTAAGGCATTCTGCAGAAGGTCATGCAATTGATGCTGATATGCATTTGCAAGTGTGGCTGAAAGCTAAGGTGGGACTATGTCACGTTATCTGTCTGCAGACTTGTTAGTTAAGGCTGGTCCAAGAATATAGCATCTTTTTCTCATCTAACTTTAATTTATTGGTTGGGAGTAGTTCTTTGAACTGCATCCTGAGTTTTTAAGGAAGTTGTTTTCTTATGTTGTGTAATTAGAAGTCTCTCTATAGATGTGACAGAAAAGGACCTACTCTTTCAAGTTCTTTGTGCTGTTACTTATTGCCAGCTGAAATTTTGAATTTCTTAAAAATCAAGGTTAGCATGGGAAAAAACAGACACTATATTAACTGCACTGAAGCCAAAGTTTGTTGTAAATATCATGGGTCCAGCTGTAGCTTTTTAATTGTAAAAGCTATCTTATTAACTATCTCATTCAGAATCAATAATAATAAATAAAACAAGACCTTGAGACACTACATAAAAGGACTATATGGAGACTACATTTCAAAGACTCAGTCTACTTTTACAGGTTATTAATATGTATTGTGATTACTGTACTTTTGTAATTCAGTTTCCATCTGTTTTTACCTTATGTTCTAGAAAATGTATGTTTGGATAAAGATCTTGAGTATCTGTCTTATTGGCTAAGCTGCTAGAAGCTGTAGTGCCAAAAGAATGAATGTGAAAACTGACATGCTATGAAGGCTGATAAATAGAGATGCAAAAGCATGAAAATTATGGTTATGAATAAAAGATTTATCCTCAAAACCATGATTTTTTAATATAGTTTATATCATCATAGTATACAATTTTCCACTGTCACTTACTCCTCGCTTGTGCGATTCTTCACAGAAAAGTAACTGATACTTTCAACTCAGGAATACCAGCAATTGCTCAATAGCTAAAAGAGGCAGTTGCATGAGAAATGGCCATAACAATGAGCTGGAGCTGCTCATCCAGGATCATTTTGTTTATATTGATCTCTTGCCAGTGTTTGCATAGAATAAAATATCTTAGCCAGTTTATAGCATGGAAATAAATATAAATGTCTAAGGATGTACTGTCTGCATCCTTTCCCAAATGTCGGTGTGCCAGCAGGACACTTTCCAATTTGCTTGTCTTCTTTCTTAAATACATAAAAGCCCTCTTTCTACCAAGAATAATTAAAGTAATAGGCAGATTGTTGGGGCCCAACTAAATATAAAATGAAGATTCCGAAATATTTACTAAAGGTTTGTTGCAAAATGTGAACGATATTAAAGTAAATCAACAAATATGGCTGCCACCATTAACAAATAAACACATATGAAAAAGGAACTGAATCACCACTATTTCTCCACTGTTGTGCAACTCTGACATCACCAGTGTCTCTAACGTGGCAATGCATTACTGTGACCTGCTAGGTGTGATACTCAAGCAAATACAATGAAGGCTGAGTCTGCTTCTTTCTACCAGACATTTAAACAGCACAGTCACCAAACGTCATCGAGCATGTGAATGTGTCAGCTAAAGATCATTTCACCTACTATTGTATCATAAAAGGCTCGCTTTGCAGCTTTCTTTCAGAGGTTTTACACTAGTGCAACTCCACTGAGTGAACAGTAATCTATGCCAGGTAGAGTGAGATGAATTTCGAGCCCACCAGCTGCCAGAGGTTCTCTGTTTCTATAAGAGGAGGGAGTGGAAACAGAACGATGCCTGTAATTACTGGGTGCTACTCTGTCCCTATCACAGGCTTTTTGTTAGATTATAATGTTTAAAACCTCTGATCAAACACTGTGCCCTGCTGCTGGATCATTGTTTCTTCACTGTGTATCCCTCCGCATCTCTGGAAAGTGGGATGGTTCATTGTTATGCAAAAAGGGGAGAACCTGATGCAGGTGAATTCTTACAAATCACCTCTTGCAGACCCATATTGTATCCTACTGAATATTAAATACAAAGTAGATACAATTTCTGTTGTGCAGCAAAAATGCACCATGAACCATATTTATTGTATATATGTTTGTGAGGGGAACATTTCACCATGATAACAGTTCTCTGTTATTTAATACTATCCATGTTCGATTACAGAAACAGAGTATTGACTTCAAAGTTAAAACCTTCATTGCATTTGAGTTATTATGTCCAGCTCATTGCAAGAGATGTTGCATGTAACATGCTTCCTATTGTGCAAGATTATGAAAATCTGCCTTCTGCATGAAATTCTTCAGGCTTTTCTAAGTCATGGGTTACCATATTGGATTGAGTTGCGATATATACTTTTAAAGGCTTCTACATATTCTAAGTACAAAACAATTCTAAAAAACTTAAACTTGAATTTAACCTCAGACTCTAGCGATATCTTTTTCACTGGCTTGTTTTTCTGAAGATTGGGTACAAATATTTGAACTTACTCTAAATCTTAAAATTTTTGCTCAGGTTCTGTTCAATTTGATAAAGTTTGCCCTGTAGTGCTTAAGTTGATATCAGTATGCAGGGCTCAATTATTATTTTTCTATATATTTTTGTATATATTTCGTATTTTCTACAGCCTTCGAATATTCACCCCAATTCATCTGACAATGATAACCACTCTGAGTTTAGTAACACACAATAAACATCACTTTACAGGCTTATGCTGCTATTGTGGTAAACATGTCTGTGATAAGCATATTATTTGTAAAGGATACAGTGGTGAAACGTAACTGGTATTTGTTTATTTAAAACTTCTCGAGGTGGATAACTGGGCAATAAATAGGCTTTTTGATTTCTGTAGAGCAATTTTTCCACTGATTTAAATCTGCGCCCTAATGAATGCCATTATTCCCTGGGCATGATACTCAGTCAAAGGCCATACTAAAGCCAAACAAAAACAATTTTTATTGGTTCCAACCATTTAATAGACAGAAGCTACATAAGAAATTTATGTAAAGAATCCAGTCATAAAAACCAGCAGTGATCATTTCAACTTCATTTTAAAACTGCCTAATTTTAAAATAGTTATTTACGTATCTTAGTAGTCTTCAGGTACAATCCTTCATAGCAGTCAAGTGGAATGTCTCCGGTTTTTGTAATAGGGAAAATACTTGCACAGTGATAGGCCTTATATTTTATGCTAAATATATTAAAATTCAAATGACATCTTATGGAAAAGAGACTGAAACCAAGAGCCATTTATTAAACATCACATAAAAATTTTAGAGCAGCCAGGGCTAGATTCTGCTCCCTGTGGAGATAGATCATAGTAAAGTTTAGAAGTGAGAAAGTAAGTATTAGGAAAAAAACAGGGGGACTTTCTTTTTCAGCACAATAAGCTGGTTATGATTTCTCCTCAGTGCCCAAGGATGGGGCTGCACTCATTTGAACACCATAGCTTCAAGATGGCATAGCCTTTTACCGACTTTCTACATATCCTATTATCTATCTTATTCCCACGCTGCCTGGTGTATTTTATTATGGTGTCACCAGATCAAACAGCATGCTGCTTCTCTTTCAAGCAGAGAGTAGCTACCTGTGCATTTTAGAGACCGAGCGAGGAATGAGTAAGGCCTAGAGAATCCTTCCCCACCTTACAGAAATCATAAAATATATCAGCTAGGAAAAGCCTTTTTGCCTACTTGCTGCCTGAGTGCAATGCCAATCTGGGTTAAAATTCTGCCTATAGCTTTTAGCCATTCTCCTCTACCAAATATAATATTCTCTACCAATTATAATCATCCCTGCTACCAAACTAAAAAAACCATTTGTTTCCACCACTTATTTAGGCAAGCATACTACATTGTATTTAAATGTTCCCAGTTGGCCTAATGTTTGCGAGACTGGAATTTACATGAACATTTGTGTTGCCATTCCGTTGGCAATCAGTCTAGGCTTGCTGTCTTGCCAAGTAAGCAATCTTAATAGTACTATCTGTTTCTTGAGTAGCACTATTTTTCTCTGCAATTCTCTACTTGCTTCTCATGTTAATTTTGCTTTGCTTAGAATTTTCTTGTGATAGCTATGTAGTTTTGCTTTGTACTCTAATCTTTTTGTACAAAAAGTATGAAAGCAAAACACCTTAAAGACCTGTGAATTTCTCTACTGAATCATTATGTTCTAGAAGACGAGTGGTTTCACAATGGATCCATTTGGGAGGCTTATAACCTGAAATATCTTGGTCTTCCTCTTGAATTTAGCAATATAGTTTTTGATTAATTTATGCAGCTTGTATTTTTATAAGGTTAGTCTCAGTTGGTTCAGCTTACTTCTGGACAATTGCTAGGGAGCACACAGAAGACAGAGCCACAGAGTACTGATGAAGGTGAAAGCAGAGTGGCAGCCTATGGTTAATTACTGTAAATCATCAGTAAAACCACATACCTTAGATTCTCCCTGTCTCCAACCAGCAGTAGAGGCAACTTTTGCTGATATCCCAGTTTGAAATCCTTTCCTTTCCCCATAGGAGTGGTGTAGGTGGGAATAATGTGACAAGATTGAGCTGAGACATGTGACATAGAGTGCTGCGAAGTTTTGTCAGTCTTTGCACAGGGCCATACTTCTACTACTGCCTTACTGCTTGCAGACTACATTCCCAGATTAATGGCAGATAACAAAGAAAACTGGTCTTGGTCTTATGTTAATCAGGAACATCTATTCAAAACTCCATGGGTTTCTTAGTGAAAAAAAAAAAAAGACAGGGTCTTACGTGCTTTATTAAAACTCCTAAGTATAAACAAAAAGACATATTACCAAAACTATTATTAATACTATATTACTATTAGTATAATTAAAACTAACTGAAATCTCAGCAAACAAATCAAAAGAATATCAATATCAAAGCAACCAGTCAACAAATGACTGTTGGGACGTAGTTCAACTATCCAGTTAATTAATGCTTAAACTAATAATTTTTACACACTGAACAGGAGTTGAGAGAACTGCTGTTTGGTTACAGATGCCAAATAAAGAATCTGCCAGGTGAGTCATATCTGTGATTTATGCTGGTTAAGAAATGGCACCAAACCCAGGATTCTTGATATCTGAATCATCATTCTGATACCAGGTATAAAGCTTCCTCTTGTAGAATTCAGCTTATACTGTTTGAAATTGTACTGTGTATCTATCTGCACTGTGGTACTTCTTTTGTGGAGGCTTACTCTTCCCTCACAGCAGCAATACTGTGATACAGATTATAGGGACAGCTTGGCTGATGGGAAGGGAAGGACCACTGCTCCCAGTTTGACATTGCCTTATCTGGTAGAGATAGCATGATACATGACCAAGGAGAGACTGAGCTACTCTGTGGACTCCTTCGTCCCCACCAGCAGCCCCACAGCTGCAACTGTCCTTGCAACTGTTTTGAACAATCTTGAGTAACAGTAGTTTGATGATTCCCATTTACTAAAAATTACAGTAATATCAGTTCCTTAAGACTTTAAAGGTAATGCTGTAATAAAAATTACTATGAGACAGTATTTTAGTACTGTTTAAAACTCATTACTGTTTTTTTTCTACCATCTTTCCTTTGTTGACTGCATAGCTGCTCACAGAAGTATGTGCATATACAGTTTACAAAACCTACAGTCACTTTCAAGCCCCCTCACTCCTTTGCAAAAAGAAATCACCAGAGAAACCAAAGGAAAGTGAAATCTAAAAATATTGAAATGTCCTTTTACCTACTAAAATTGGAGCATAAAGAGGAAAACATGGAACAGTTGAATGAAACATGAAACATGAACATGAAACAGTGTGGAAACTCTTCAGCTTTCTATTTTCTGTGGTCTGGTCAAGTAAGATTGGAACTGCATTCAAGTAGCTGCTGGCACAGCTGTTTTCACCACTGAATGTTTTGCACAAGCACCGAGAATTGTCCAAGGATGAGATATGTGTTTGTTGATACTTTACCATACTGTTCTCAAGGTAAATTTCCTTCAAGTAATTTATGAATTCAAAGGACAAGTTCTAAGTTGGGTCAGCAGAACTTGATTAAAAACAATAACTGATTTAAATCAGTTTTATGTGATTTAGAAAAAAGGTCCTTAAATGACATCGTGTCACTGACATGAAATTTTGTAAAACTTACTCACTGAAAGTGAACCCATAGCTATAGGTATTTCTTCAACATTAGTCCATCAGCCAATTTAAAATACATTTGAGCAAACCTATGATTGGTTTTCTTACTTCCAGTGAGATGCTTACAAGAGAAATTTAGAGCGTTTCTCTGTGTAGAACAGAGCTCTAAATCAACTTATCTTATGGAATCTTCAGGAGGAAAAGATAATTTGAAGTTACCAAGATGAAACTACTTCACATAATAAATTTTAAATTTTATCTAAGTAAATCCATATGAGCCATATTCCTCACACAGAGCTTGTGTGTGAAGACTAGAGCTTGCTTGCAAAAGAACAAAGATTGTAACAATGTTTACCTATGCTGCTTTAAGA
This sequence comes from Gorsachius magnificus, assembly GCA_034008185.1. Lineage (NCBI taxonomy): Eukaryota > Metazoa > Chordata > Aves > Pelecaniformes > Ardeidae > Gorsachius > Gorsachius magnificus. The sequence continues at coordinate 9,504,367 of CM067090.1, forward strand.
GCTGTTAGTATCCTGCAACACCTCTGACTTTTGTTTCTTCTTTCCTAGTAAAGCACAATACTTTATAAGTAATATACTTGGTACATTTTTGAAACATTTTATAGTTTCTTTTGACATGCCACATTATGCCATGTGCCAAAATATTTTGCAAAAAGTACTCTACTGTGATGTATGCCCTTGATAGCATCACAATATGAATATTTTTTGCATCAATATCCCCATCCATTGTTTAACAACTTTTGAAGATAACATATGTGCTGCCCAACCTTTACTTCTGTATTTAATTATTTTAATGTGTTTTAGTTGATGTGGGTCCTCACAAAATTGCCTAGCATACTTTGAAGGCTAAATGTTTTCTGTAGTACATGAGAGCTTCCTTGCTTAGAGCTTCCTTGCTTTCTGTTTTGTGATAAAGATCCAGTTCTTTTTATATTAAACTTATCTTGCTTATGTTTTTTGTTGCTCCTTTAGTTTAAAAGGCACCATATACCATCTTTTTTTCAAGCATAGCAGAAAGAATTAAAACAAAACCTGAAACAAACTGAAAATCTTTATAATTGTTTTCAGAAAGAAGTAATGAACTGTGATCATAAGAGTAAAGTAAATATTGAAGTCTTTATGTACAAACCCATTTCTTTTTCTGTCTTTTATACTGATATTCTATGTATTGTCCTCTAACAGTCTATGAGGGTATTCATCACATAGTATCTTTGGAACCGGCGCTCAGGCAAGCAGCATTCTGCTGCCCACAGTGTATATACCTCATATACCTGTGATTTAGCTCACTCAGTGTGTCCTTTCCCAAAAGCTTATGATTGTAATATATGCCAAGTTATACTATTAATAAGGTCATTTAATAATATAAGCATTTGACAAGCTTTCCCTTAAGCTAGTGCATTGGTACTAGCCTTTTTTCCCCCCATTTTTATATATTATTCTTGGAATTATGAACCAGTTAGACTTCAGAGATGTGCTTTTTCTCAAAATTGAAGGCTGACATGTGTCAGCTCTCCTTTTCACATATCACATATTTTTACAGTATCAAATTGATCCCATCCAGATCTTTTGAGGAAGGAGTACATGACATAAACTGGGAGAGTTCAGTATCTTTATAGATTTATTGGCTGTGTATTCAACATAGTATATTTCAGTTTGTTATGTGAAGAAACATGCTCCCAAGGTTTTATACTTCTTGGTTTTTGCAATTCTCAAATTTGACCTGGCTACAAAATTTAGGCAAGAATTTGAAATAATTAAGCATAGAATGGAGCAAGTTGAAGAACACCTGAGTCTGGATATAGCTTTTACAACAATTATAACCCTTTGTGTCCCTGTTGTAAACTGAGTGTCTTCGGTTACCAGAAATACTTGTGTAACAAGTATATTAAGGAACTTCATTGCTCCTTAGTTTCAAAACACAAAATTGGCATATTTGAAAGAGAAGTTTCCCAGTATCATGAGACAAAGATTGGTCTTTGCTCATTCAAAGTACATTGTTAGCCATCTAAAGAATTACCTAATTCATTTAGTCTGTACTAATTAACTTAATTCTTGATGGAGACAGCTGCTATTGCATGTGATGACAAATGAGACTCCCTGCTATGCTGCAAAGTTTTCTGACTAAATTGGCTGGTTTCCTACTAGCCTAAATGGCCACAGAGAGCAAGAAAAAAAAAAAAAAAAAAGACAGACCCCTAATGAGTTAGAACAACATTAACAGTTCCCAAAATTTTTCTGTCATCTTTACCAGTTAGCTGAGGGATTGTAATTTAGGGCTTACTTTGTGGTTTGGTTGGTTTTGGGGTTTTTTTTGCTGTTCCTAAAATTCGAATTCAAGTTATCAAGCTGTGTTGATTTGAAAATTGGTGTTTATATTTTATTTATTCTATTGTATGCTATGACATATGTCTATGACCCTACATCAATTAACCAGTTTCTTTTTCAAGATATGAGTATCGTTTCAATTATCCTTTTGAAATTTTATTTGTGGCATGCTGTAATTATACCTTGCACATACATTTTGTAGTTTCCCATTGAACTGAGAAACTGTGCATTGTGTTCACAAAAAACCAGTTTGTTGTGTTTGCTGTATTAAGCATGCTGTGAAAGCTTGTCCCTTGTGCTCAAAATGTAAATTGGACATAGCTAATTGCATCTACTGCTGGTGATCATGTTCAGAGAGTGCAGATTTCTGGAGGGAAATGTGCCTACGCTTCTCCTCATGCTTAGATATAACTGTGAGTCCTCCTTCAGATGTGCTTCATTATTGACAGGGTTAGACTTCATTGCCAGTGCTTCTTATGAGAAACAAAAACATTTTGTACTCTACTTGTTGATATAAACCTGGAAATGTTTTTCTATGTTGGATGTAGAATACTTCTTGTTACTTTCTGTGAAAAACCCACTTCCTGAAAGCTTAAGTGATGAAACTCTATCCTTAAAGTGAAAATGACATTATACTCTTACACTGTTTGTAGACTATTTTAGTCAAGAGAGAGGTACAACACATAACGTAAAGAGACGCTGCAAGTTCTGTGGTCAGCAGCTGCAGCTGCTGAGGTAGTGAAGAGGAAAGTTCATAAAAGGATGTGGTACTCTTATTGAAAATACAGAATCATTTGTGGATGCCTTGTGGGTGCAGTCACGGGAAATGCACAGGGTGTAAACTCAGCAGACATCTGGTGATGACAAGCTACCAGAGAGGAATTAATGACTGGCTTCACAGAAGGGGCTGCTTTGGTTAGATGCAGTATCATTGTTACTCTGCCAAAAACATGAATACTGTTCCCGGTTTTGAGGAAAAGAGAAATGACTAATAGTGAGTTAGAAGAAACAGCCAATTGGTCTTAAAGAAGTAGTTGTTGAGTTGACCAGTGGATAATACATTGTGGCTATAAGAAAATAGTGAGAGCAAACCTGCATCAGAGTAATAAAGAAGTAGCCATGAAAGTGAAATTGTATTAATGCCTAAGACCCCGCCTCCTTAAAAGAGTGGTAATCCAGCACAGCATATTCTCTGGATTCCATCGAAATAAAACCAACAAAAGATATCTTTAGGATTGAATACTAAAAAATCAAAACAATGAAAACTTCTTACAAGGGTCCTATGATGCTTTGTTCTTTTCTGATGACTATACACTAAGGTCTCTTCTCACAGATATTTGAGGATTGCGAATAATGTCATTTCAGGTGTGTAGAAGGAAGAAATAGACACACACTTTAAATACCAGAACCAGCAGAAACAGACTAAAAGAAGAATCACCTTGTGATATGAAGGATTTTGATTTACTAATACCATTGTTGCTTTTTCAGAAATACTGTGTTCCTGCTTCTTGGATACACAACAAATATTAAGGCAAAAGGCAGAAGAAAGTTTGTTTGAAAAGACATGCTTTGTAACATCACAGCTCTCAGACTTGCAATTTAAGATAAAAATAGTTTCATAGCGGAAACCACAGAATTCACTGAAAAGTAAACTACAATTCCCATGCATCATAGAGCCAGATAGGCTCTCATGTACCACTTTGCAGGTAAAACAGCTTTTATAGGGACTTGACTTACTGAAACTGTGAGATTGGCAAAGACAAGATATTAAGGGCTCATGCTCTTGCTAAGGATTAGAAGGAGAAAAAAAAATTGTTTCTGCATAAGTATAAAGCAGCTCAGTATAAAGTAAACTGTCCAATCACACAAATAAGCTGTAGTGAGCTAAAAGAATGTTTTCCTGGGATCTCTACCCGGCTTTTCTTCAAGAGGAGATTTCATGCTCAGTTGAATGTTAGAAGCAGATTATCTAGAAACATACTTCATTTTTGCTTATGTATTGCATTTGTTTTTCTCTGTTAATAACAAAATATTAAATCTAATTTTTGGTAAGCAAAGGCTTCAGCTGTAGCAGTAGCCCACCTTTTCATGTGTTTTTTACATATTTTAGCAGTTGCAAGTATTTATGTAACACGTAATCTCTGGTTACAGACAGAGGTTGCAACATTAGAAATGGAGAATTATGACCAGAGCTATTCAAAGAGATTAGGATTTGCAGTTTGTTTGCAACACTGTTGGAATAACATTCTGTTTGGTTTTTTTCTTCTTTTGTTGGTTTTAAAACTTTCTGACACATTTAAGCAGATTTTCTGATGTGCTGCTTTAGTGGTCTCAGTTCTTTTCAATGTATACTTCAGTATAGTGTTTGTTTTCACAGCAGCACAAGTGTGTGCCTGCGACAACAGAACAGTCTTAAATTTTTAACTTTGCAGATCTCAGAAAAGGGAACATTTTTGAATACTAGTTTAAAATACTGAGTAAACAAGGGACAACACACATAAAAGGATAAATAAGTATATTTTCATCAGGGTATGATGAGCACATCATCGCACACCTTGATTTGAACGGAGTTCCATCTGCAAATGGCTGTGAAACCTTCTGTATAGAAGTCTGATGGTCTTTGCTTTTACTAGTGATAAAGTCTCCTTAGCAATTTATGGCAGTAAAGCATGTCATGAAGGGAAAAGTAAGATCTTTACATGGTGGGATGACCAGAAAAGTCAAATAACTTAAAGGCAGCAAGGTGATGCAGATTAGGCTGTTGAAGTGAAGAGACAGACTTCACTGTCTTCATGTTCCTTAATGACAAATTGAGTCAGTTTTCGGAAACAGCGTTGCTGCTATTTGCCTGCTGTACTATTATATATTAACTCAGTTCAGTGAGATCAATAAGACACGAGGAAAACTACCAAATCAGTGCAAGGTAATAAAATCAATGCACAACTGTAATGTCATTAAAAACACTAGGACTTCATGCTAGGACTTCATGAAAGCACAAAGCAATCTTTAGAGAGTCAAAATTTGCTACACAGAAATTAGCATTTGCAATGACCTGGTAATCTGTGGGAAAGGTCCATCTGCCATTCAGGGTGTAACTGCAGAGGATAATCATTAAGAAATATACAAAAGTGAACCTGCAATGGCAAAATACTTCACTTGTAGTAGATATGAGGATTGTACACACTGTGTTTCCTTTTGTAAACAAAATGAGTGCTCAGTTTGTTTCTCAGGATCAAGTGGATATAGGAAGAGCAACCAGTACTGGATTATCAGTTGCATAATCCTAGAAGACAGGTGTATGCACCGTAAAGGGAATGTATCTGGGGTAGCTTTGCAGACAACTGACACAAGAGAGCTGTCACTGTGCACTGTGACATGGGGCTGGCAAAATGTGTAACAGCAGGGGGAATTAATGCTGTCACTTCAGCATGGAGTGATGTTTGGGATTAAGCAGGGGACTTTGCTGTATGGAAGTACAGATACCAAGGCATTATCCACAGCAGCGGTATCAAAAGGCAATCTTGGCTCTCTGTTGGCATTAAGTAATAATGACACTTGATATTACATTCATGGGTTGGTGACAACAATGTCTTCAATAGTATACAGGATAAGCTATGACACTTACAGTATTGGTCATTATTTGTGGCAGTGTTCATTAATACAGCAGTAAGAAGAGTGCACTGCATTAATTCTTATTGGTACTGTCCCCAGCAAATACATCAATCCTGTCTTCCATTTCTTATGCTCATTTCCTTTAGAATACAAAGTTCAAGGTTTGGGCTTGAGCCCAGCATATCTGATTGCCAGAAGCACTGGAATAACAGTAATGTTCAGCTACTTCATTCCTCTACAGTGGATATACATAAAAGTAGCTACGTAAGAGAGCTTTCTTGGATACCAGACTGAAAATGAACTCTCCTACAAACCAAAGATCTGCTAGAAACTTGGCTTTCTACTCTAAAATCTCATCTTCACTAAAAAAAACCACTCAGCCCAGTTGAATTAAAGCAAGCTACAAACCATGCTTTTTCTCTTTGGGAGAACAGTGGAGGGAGAAATACTTAATGGCAGACACTAATTAACAGCGCTGGATGCACTGCTCTGGAAGGTGCGTGCTGCTGCAGAGGACCTTGTACGGCTCCGATACCGAACTGAGGAGGACCAGTGTCCATGTCGGTGCCAGGGAATTCAACAGGGACATCACCACTGCCTGCACTGAGGCAGGGAGGGATAAAATCTCACTATCACTACATAGAAATTAAAAATTAAAGCCACTTGAGAGGAAAGGAAAATCAATGGTAGCGTTGCAATTCTTGTCTCCAGTGTCAGCCAAACACAGATACCTGGGCAGCAGCGTAAGCATGGGATGCACACCATGACACTACTTGTAACGGTGTGGCCTATTTGTAACACTGAGTCAAGGGGGGGCATCCACAGAGCTTGTGAGACTTTTCCCTACCGACTCATTTCGGGTGCAGCTGAACTGGGGCACAGCTTTCACCGCCCACAGCAGAGCCCCAGGTGCGCTCCGCATCTCACCAGCTCTTAACTCCCCTCGCGAGTTAGCCGAGGCCAGCCGAGAGGCGGCCGCCGCAGCCGAGCAGCCGCTCTCCTCACGCCGGGGAAGCGCCTCTTCCCGCGCTACTGCCGGGGGGGGGGCCGGGCCCGCCCGGGCCCGCCCCTACCGCGCCGCGCGCGCGGCCCCCCGGCAGACGGCCCGCCCCGGCCGCCATTGCTTAAGCGGCGAGCCGGCCTCGCCGCCCGCCCCTCGGCTGCTACAGGCCGGTGTGGGCGCGCTGTGTCACACCCCCTTTCGCCGGCGCGACGCATGCGTGTTAGGAGAGGGAGTGTAAGTCTCCATTTTGTGTTCATTTCCCCGTCCCTCCCTCTCTTCCCGCTGCTGACCTTTCCAGCGGGGAGGAGGCAGCGGCAGCGCCCGTGAAGGAGAGCGGGGGGCGAGCGCTGCGCCGTCCCCGCCACCTTACTGCAGGGCCGGCCGGCCGCTGCGCCCGGGGCTGCCGCCCGTTCCCTCAGGCGGCTGCCGCCGGCGCCGCTTTCTGTTCCCTGGGCGCCTGCTGCGCTCGCGCGGCCGAGCCCCCAGCCCCGTTTTCCCGGCTCTTCCTCCCGGGTATTGAACAGCCGTTACGGGAGCACTTCCCGCTGGTTTAAGTGTCTCACTGGCCGGGACCGCTTGGTCCTCTCCCCTGGCCGGGGCCTGCGGGCAGCGGCACAGGCGGTGGCTGCCGGGGAGTTTCCCCATCCCGTCCCCGCACGCTTGCCCGCGGCCTGCCGGTGCTCCGCGGGGGGAAGCCGCTTTCGGGGCAGGTGCAGCGGGTTAAAGCAAATCAGTTCGTCTTCGCGCCCCGGCACAACCAGCGCAGTCACGGCAACGATCTGCCTGTGCCGGGATCACAGAGCCCCTGGCCAGTCACTTGAGTTTAGATTTATGTATAAAGTAGTAACACTTAAAATCATTTTAGGTGCTTTACACACTTTGTCCAAGTGATCGATCTGGTGCCCTCACAACAGCTCGTAAAGGATTTTTAGCTCTGACTGGGTGACAATGCAATACATATAGCCAAGGTAGTTGTGTTTTTCTAAGGGTAGCATGTATCCAAGAAACAGATTAATTTTGCAGATTCTTAATAGGTCACTTAAAAAATGAGTAAAATCAAGGTGTAGAAGTAAAAAAAAAAAAAAGTAATCTTGTTCTTGGTTCTAGGCTAGAACAGAAAAAAATGTGACCTTAGGGATATTCAGGTGAAAGTTGCTTTTGAGACAAAAAGCATCTTAGGCTTAAATTATTTTTGTGGGGTTTAATGCAATTAAAAATCTTAAATGATAACGTTCTTAAAAAGAGGAAAATATGAAGTTCATTTCAAAGAATAATTGCACACAATATGTCATCTGTAAGCGGTTTTCTGAGTAATTAATTTTCAAATGTTGGATGTTGGTGATTCAAATAAGACATTCCAGAGCATGTGCTAAGATCTTGGCTACTTAATTTTAAATTGAATCACTGGCATGTCTAATGGAAAAATGGTATTAAATACTTTGCCTTTTTCCTCAGGGCCAGATGTCTCTTATCGCCAATAAATAGTAGGCCCCCTGATTTCATAACCTGCTTTCATATTTCCCCTCAAATGCATTTTTAGATATTCTGAGTAGTTTTAAATCTTTTGAATGACAGCAGAGTACCATTCCTATCTTTAAAAGTTACATTCTGTGTGCTGAAAAGAAATGCTGTGCACACCCACATTGCTTTTTCCCTGTGAGCGTTAGGCATAGAGTGCTGGTAAAAGCTGAGTTTAGCTCGCTTGTCAATCCTGCCACTTACTATGAAAACTTCAGTTGTATTTATTTCAGCTTGTTTATTTTTTTCCCTTGTAAGATATTTGGGCAGAAGCGTTGCTAGTTTCATTCAATGTGTGCTGTTATGTTTCCAAGTATAGCACTTCTGGTGCAAGTTCTAATTAAATCTCTTCAAAACATGCTGTTTATTTAATTGGTATTATAGTCTTGAGAAAACTTAGAACTAAGACAGCAATATGTGAAAAGTGTGGAGCCTACCTGTTTTCACTTATTTATTAAGCAGGGGCTTTCAGTTGAGTCCATTTTTCAGATGTTTGTGTTCAACTTGTGATAATTTTGTTTTACCTTTGTTATGGCTAATGTCTCCGTTGCAGAGTGTAATGAGAAGAGTGTGCTAAACTAAGGCTGTAGTAATAGTAAAATATTTTAACTTGGCAGCCTTTGAGGTGTATGTTTGCAGTTTCCATTGACTTTACTAGTGACCAAGTTAATATTTTTTACATGTTGGGAAAACTGGAGAATATAGAGGTGATATTGGAAAAAATGGCTTGGGTCAACTCGTATAACTTAGTGCTGTGCACAGGATTATCCATTTGTCTTGCATATTACAACTGTGTACTTTATAGGATTTGCCTTTTTATAGTTACAATGTGTAATCCTCTCATACTCATTTTGTCATATGTCACACGAATCCTTTTGTGAATTTGCAGTAAATAGAATTATTCAGATTTATACATGTCAAAGTCATTCTTTCTTCCCCAGTGTCTGCAGCTTCATTTATGTCAATTACGTTTATTTATATAATGTTGTATATTTATATTTATCTTTCTGCAAAAGTTAAAAATACTGTCACTTTTCAACCTTATCAACTGATTTGTGTATAGAACATCATTGGTGTGTATATACACAGCTTCAGACAAATTGGTAATGTTTGCTACAGAGGCCCAAATGATCTATTAAGTCTGCAAGAAAACTTGTTGGCTTCTATAGCTCAAATTCTAATACTAGAATGATTCTGAAATGCAAGTTGATTATTTCCAAATAATTTGGTGCTAGGCAATGTTTGATTTTGTGCATTAAGATTAATTGTTAATTAAATTAATCTTAAGTGGAACTTAGGTTGACTAGTATCATCCATATTTTCTCCTTTTTTTAAATAATAGCTTAAATGTCTTGTTTGCATGACTATAGCTTCTTTGCACTTACGTTTAAATTATTCTTACAGGGCTACATGTTTTTGTTGCGTTGTTATTTCCATAAACTCTAGGGGAAGATGGGCTCTTTAAAGAAGGTCTTAATGAATTATGTTTTGATGAATTCTTCTTGTCTTTCTCTACTATACCAGTAATTTATCAAATAAAACTGTCAGATATGTTTGGCACAATGTGTTCTTTGTGCATCCTTGTAGTTTATAACTCATGTTTTCTGAGTGCAACATCAAAATATGTATCTAATGAGATTTTTTTATTGGAAAAAAAAAAAAGGCCTAACCAAATTTGGATGTTGTTTATTTGGAGATCAAATGCCTACTGGGTTCCTTTGGATGGTTGAGTCTACATGAGGGAAATACAATTGTCCCTAAAGACACAGGATAATTCTGAATATCCATCATAAATGTCAGAATTTGAAGTCTTTCACTTCTGAGTGTTTGTAAGTTTTTCTAGTGAAGTAGTTACCTCTCTACTTAATAACATGCACACAAAGTAAGTATAAAATTGGGTTGTACTAAGAAGCGGCTTCATAATGTTCAGCATTTAGAAAGCTTTACTATAAAAACGAAACTTGCATTAGTTGAACTTGATTCCTGTGCTCTTTTTGGTTATATCTGTAAGCTGGATCTAGTCCTGTTTACAACTAACCCATCGCTTTCTATGTTGATGCAGTCTTATTGGTGAGTATGCAATTAAAATTTGCTTGTTCTCTCAAAAGCCAGTGACTCAGGTGCTGCTGAAAGAGTGTCTGCAGAAGTCCTTTATTAAGACTAATTCCCTTTCCTGCTTAAATTTCAAGACAGTAGATATGTTAATTGTATTCCTACAAGCAACAGATTGGAGAGTTGCTGTTAAAAAGAGCACTCCTCTTCAAGTGCTTAGGTTGTGAGAAGGAATCCTGTACTATAAAAGCACTGTAAATGGAGGTTCAGCAGAATGTAATCCTTCAGGGAGATGTATCAGAGTGGGAGGGATGAGGTTACCTTCAGAGAGAGGGTATATAGATCGGGTCCTGCAGGTGGTTCTGGTAACAGGGTGGAAGAGAAGACTGGTTTTCAGTGTGTTGGACTTTGAAAAATAATACCCCACCCCTGAAAGTGGAAATTATTAACATAAGAAATCCTACAGCTAGACAGCACAGTGTATTGAAGCTCTATTTTGTATTTTACTTGTTTTCCCTGTCTTCAGGTGAAGTACAGGAGGTAAACGTTGCAAACTTCATTAATATTTTCATGGATATTCAGGTTTGCTTATGTTTATCTTTTGCTGTTACTGTGATATTCAACCAGAAGTGGATATCATTGCGCTGAATTCTAAGGATTGGGACAGTAATCAGATGATTTGTTAGCTCCATTTTAATAGAATTATTGTCTGTACTCAGCCAGAGAATTTGCTTTGATTGGCAAATGGAACATTAAGGGATCATCCTTGATTCTTAGTCTGTTTTAACTTTAGCTTGAGGTGGTGTTGAAGAGGAGCTTGATCAGCATAGCAATTATTCAAATACAGGAAAACTAGCATTCTGGAGGCACATCTTGCAGTAATCAGATTATTATAATTGTGGACAGTATGTTGCTGACATTTCTAAGGAAGTGCTTTGTTGACCAGACTCCTTTTTACTGCAGTAATTAGAAATTTCTTTTTCCTCCCGTCTTATTTCTTTATATAGAGAGAGTGGTGTCACAGATCAAGTAGAGTTTAAAAAAAAAGGAGGTTTTCATAATGAATAGACAAAACAGCTAACACTATTTTTGAACTTAATTTTCTTTTGTTGATGCTTTATCCTTGTTAAAGTCAGCTGCTGATGCTGGACCTTTCCACTCCTCCTTGCTTTTCCAGATCTTACAAGATTACTTCAGCTTGCTTCTGCCAGTTGTTCTGTTTAAGTTACCAGGTTTCAGCTTCCTTGGAGCGGAAGACAGGCAAGATAATGTTCTGATGTACCTTTCAAGTGAAATGTTCTCCTTGCAAATATTTGTAATGAAGGCAAAGGAGCATAGAGTGTGTATTTTAAAATACTTAAGGTAAAAGTAAATTAGAGCACTGACTTTTGTAAAAAAAGGAAGAAGAGCTTGGGAGTATGAGTAGCTGTATAAATAGTGGTGTGGTGTATGTCTGTTGGCCCTGGTGCCACTCTTCTGGCAGGAATCCCTAGATTACAGTTTATTCTTGCTTTATATATATACAGCACAGAAATGGTGAATGTGTTATAAAGATTCAGAATACTGATTTGTCTTCATCAAGGTGAAAGCTTTTGAACAGTAATATGTTTGGTAGCGTTGTCTTGTCCAGAAGAGCCACAGATGCCTTAGGTCTTAGAAGAACTGTACAGAATAAGACAGTCCTGTCATATTAACAAAAAAAGACAAAAGAAAACATCTAGAAATCACTTAAAACTTAAAATAATTATCAACATATAAAATTACAGTAGAAACTATCAAAGGCCTACTTTTTTTGGAAGTGGTGTGGTTATTCTAGTAGTAAACTTGAAAAATGATACATAGGCCTTGGTAAAAGAGCTATTTTTAACCTTGTGGGCAACACTGAAGAAAATGTTGATTGTGAGATGTAAATAAACCTTTTGGTTTTAATCAGAATGTGTGCTTTTCCTCTCATCAGTTCTCACTGCAGTACTGAATATTCTCTGTATAGCTCATCAGACTTGCAGTGTGATGCATCCAACTTAGTGACTACGTTTATCAGCTTCATATTTCTAGATAGTCCAAAATACAGATTTTCTGTATCGGCACTGCAGTGCTGCCTGCTACTTGATCGAAATGCTGTAGCTTAGTGCATTAATATTTTAAAAAACATTGATATTAGTTCTTGTGAACATAGGTTTTTTTTTTTTTTTTTTAGCATTAGTGTTTGCACAGATTTAGCAAGGTCTTAAATTGCTAAAAATCTGATGCGTCTGGTAGGTACTGGCCTAGGAAGGTATTCTGTGGTTTAGAAGTCATTGCACACTGACTTGTTGGAATAGTTTACATATGTCATTTACTTTGTTTTCAAAATTGTTTCTGAAATGTTAAAGAATAAGGCTTTAAATTGGCATAGTGCTGACATTTGGCACTAAGTATGCATATTATTTGTAGCGTTCAATGGTGTTATGCAAATACTAAAAATTAAATACCTTCTAAACTGTTTTGCTGGATTTGTGTACAAGTCTCAACTGAGAACTAAGAGATAATGAAGGCATGTTAGAAAGCGGTAGGTAACATACAAGGCTCAAATTTGCATTTAGCTTGTATTAAGACTGGGAATCAGTGTTCTGTTAAAAAAAGCAATACAATGATTCCTTGAACTGATAGGAAGTAAAGTATTTCATGGTGGTTTTGGATTTGGAAGTAGCTTTTAAATGGCATTCATACTTTATTATTTTTCTAAATGGTCACTAAAATGAAGTGGTGCTGGATTTTATGTTGTTTTCTATTGTCAGTGTTTTGTTCTTTTTGATGCTGTATCCAATTCTTACCACCTTCCTGATACTCCACTTTAAGAAAAAAAAATCTTTAATTTTATATACTTCACTCATGATCTTTGGCATCTCTATGAATTAAAACCAGTAGCTTCATTACATGCTTATTTAGTATACAGTAGCAGAGCAACCAAGCTGACAGTCTTTAGATCCCTATGTGAAAGGACTTTGAAATTACACTTACAGAGAGATGTACGTCTCCTTTTTATATCTTGTGCTGGGACATCTCCTAATGATTTCAGGCTTTCAGTCTCTTTTTAGTGCATGTTGTGTTATTAAACATTTAAGAATTATATGGTCATGATGAACACTATTTCAGAATAGCAGGATTTTATTCATTGCAGGGAAGTTTTCAGGTCAAATTTGGTTTAAAACATTCAATTTTAGAAGGAGATGGGGGAAGGACAAGAAGCGAGCTTGCCTAAATCTAAGGTTTATAAATCTCTTCAGTCATATTTTTGATTAGGCAGATGTTTTGTTGAGGAAAACGTGTAGTCATGTTTAAAATAAGATTAGGTCATGTATTTATAGAAAAAACAAAATACAGGCAAGCACATCTCAAATAAAGAGCTAGTAGTCTACATAATATTTCAACGGAAAATTTTACACCCCTGGACTTCATTCTCCATTGCTATGCAAGCTTTCACAGAAGTTGTATTTAAATTATGAAGCTACAGTGATGTTACTGTTTTGTGAAATGTTGATTGTCGAATTACTGTGCCTGTTTGCGCATTGCTGCATGCAGATTATCAACTAATATTTTTGGTTCAGTTATCGTTACAGACTTGTGTAAGAGTAGCCATTTATCTGTTAAAGACTTATTATTTATAGGTATTATTAATTATTTATAAGATATTTTTATAATAATTTATTATAAGTTGTCCTCCTAAGTACTGAATTGGAAGAAGGGTATTGGTGGTTGGGCTGTAGCAATTAAATGGTTCATGCGGGATAGCAAATATTACTGGTCTGTAACTTTGTAACAAAAAACAGGATTAGACTATGCAGTTGGTAATAAGAGGATAGTGGGTGCAGGATTTAGAACAGGAAAGATTTAGTGCATGTTCATGCAACACAGTGCAAAAAATCGTACTAATTTTTTTATTTTGAACTCAGGATACAACTTGAGGTACTCTAGTGCTAGGTAAAGTAGTGCATTTTAGTATAGATGTTTTTATGGGAATAGTCAAACAAATGAGAAGGGCTTTCTTGGGAAAACCAGTATTTTTAAATTATTTGTGTGCCTAAGGATGCAGACAAGTGCTTTAAAATTTGAAAAGAAAATATCTAAGTAGAAAGAAGTTTTATTCTGCCATTGGCTGCTGTTTTTTCCTGTATTTTTGTAGTGCAATGTTAGTTTTTGAGAGAGATACACTTAGCACGTATGTGAGCACTTTGTACATTGAAAATATGAATATGAAGGCAGCATTAGAAAAGATGAAATCACCCTACATTACTCCTTGAATGTTTTCTGTTTATAAGGCCTACATCTTAACTAGTTTTCAGTTTTGTGTGTTGAGACTGTATCATGCAATTGCCAATGTTTTCCATTGTTGTAGGAAACCACCTACTGTAGAGCTGTTAATTCAGAAATGCTTTTGTACTGTACTACCTTATAAAGTCATATGATGGAAACTTAGGTACTTGGGGGCTGATGGTGATCAGATGATACTACATGCTTTTCCTCTAAGCATCAGAGATTGAAATCACATTTTAATCATTCAAATGGTAAAGTATGTTTTTGAGACTGCTGTTGCCAGACCAAATGTATTGCTGCTATGGTACTAGCATCTAGAAGGCCATAGCCATGCAGGCAAGTGAAATGACTGTCAGTTTTGAAGCTGTGGATGGAGTCCATGCAGAAACCACTGCAGACATGTTCAAAGTCAAGGGTGGGAAAGATAGTGTGATAATTGGAGTGAACTACACCTGTACTTGTAAGGCTACTTGCTATGTAGACGCAAGAAACCCTGAGCTAGTGCTTGAGTCTGCATACAGCCGTCTGTCTAGAGATACTTGTGTAAACATTTAATTGAGAATTGTTTCAGCTAATTTTAAATTACTTTCAGTGTCTGGAAATCAGGCCTTACTCAAGTTTCAATTTCTCTAACGTTCATTTCCAAGTGCTAGGTCCTGTACGACTCTGTTTGCAAGGTCAGAATGCTTTACTTTGTCAGACTCTGTAAGTGTCTGTACACAGTGATCAGCTCCTGTCTCAACCTTCCTGAGGAGCTGAGTAAGTTAAACTCAGTATTAGGAATAGATGAGGGTATCAGGTAGCTGTGGCAAAAGATAAGCTCTGGGATAAAATACACTGTGAGCAAGAGAGAGAGAAAAAGACCAAAACAGTCTGGCAAAAGAGGAATGTGTAATCAAAAAGGGTTGGCTGGCCTACAATAAATTCAGATAATGAATCAGTGACACAGAAATGGTGGATTACTGTTCTGGAAAACTGTCTTGTTCATGATCCCACCTTAACATGTGTTAGCTCTCAGCACCACTTGTTTTTAAACAATTTATAAACCCTGTTCTGTTGCTTATTGTCTCAGAGGCTATGTCAAGTGTTATATTTGCTATTAATGATCTGAGTGTGGGTAAGGTGACCAAATTTTATATTTAGAAACACATGTGGCTCACCTTGCTGCTCATAGATATTATAAGGGTAGTGGTGGTTCTACAAGGAAATGGCCAATGTATAAAATTCATTTGAGAGCCATGCATAGTTAGAAATTCATGAAGTTAACCGTATTTACTTTGTACTTTCTTTCTGGCTGTTCTAATATCTAAGTGTTTTATTAAACTAAACATTTCCCTGTAAATGCTAAGAAGTTAAGCTTTAAAACCAACTAGGCTAGAAGCAATTTGAACTAGTGCTGTTAAAGCGCATTATTTGACAAAGCTATATTGTCCTATTGCATTCCTCAAATGGAGTTTAGTCTTGGATAAATGCTAAATTGATGACAATCTCAGTTTTACTCACTGTTGTCCATTTCTCAAAAGCACCAAAGCCAAACTTCAGTGTTTTTATAAGTGTCTTTGTTTAGTTAGTTGTATTTTACTGTCATGCTCCATTTTCCAGCCTGGGCAGAACCTTGTTGTCACTGTTGGATGGAGGTTGCACGTTCTGAATCTAAACAGGGCTTTCAGCTCTCCATGTTAATTCTCCTCATTTCAGCAGGCATAAGTAATGCAACCATACTTGCAGTCAGCTCTTCTGGAGCTTGCATAAAGTTACAAGTTTTCTTTCTGTGTTTTTCCAAGTGTTACAAGCAATAGTCAGCTTTGGTGGATCGTAAGCGGTTTATAACTCTTGCTCTAACATCTGCCCTTCCAGAAAGGAAGGTATTGTCACGTAGTTTCAACTAAGGCTAATTTGACTATAGTTCTGGGAACTTCTGTTCTTTGTAACTAGAGATTTTTACTAGTTAGCACTGCTTGTCAGATTATTTATGCTGCAAATCTTGATTATTTTTTTTTTACTCATAATCTCTGAAAATCGAAGATAATAAAACATAACTGAGAAGCTTTAAGTAGTCTACTGTATGCTTGGTGATCAAGGAGGCAACTACTGGCCACTCCTACAAAAAAACTGATTTTTAAAATGTTTGTGTAACTTCTATGTTCTTTTACGTTTCAGATCTTCAACGGATGGAAACTTGCATAACTGGCAAAAAGGGCTTTTCTCTCCAGAGCTGCATTGTGCAGCTTTAGCTGGGTGCAGAGGGAATAGAATTTAAGAGGAATCTTTCCTGAACCTGAGACTCTTAGGGCTGTTGGCTATTTTAAAAGTATTTAAAAGATGCTTTTATTTTAGTAAAATGTTGTCGTCTTTTACCTTAAGTAGTTTTGCCATCTTTCTGTTGCTACATGGAAACTGAGACAGACTAACATTGTGCAAATCTGATTAAAATTATCTGTGCTGTTTCAAAGGTCAGGCGCACTCAGTGAATTTGCTTTCAAATTATTTTGTTTATTCTGTGTACGTATGCATCTTGAGCTCTATAAAGGTCAGGAGAGGAGATTCATTTTGGAATTTAAAGAAGTTAGGTTTTGACTGCTGGTAGCCCTTGTTAGTTTCCTTTGAACTAATGAAAGTTGTTTTCCTCTGTTTTTTTGCTGTCAGTTTTATTTCTTGAGTGAAGCTCATTTGTACCTATGAGGTCCATTTGAAAATAAAACAGTATTAGTAATGCATTTTATTTTTTCATATTTTATGTGATCTTAAAAATTAAGTTCTGTTTGCACATATTAAACAGTAGTCTTATTTGTTTTTTGGTTTCTTGGCTTGTTTAATTCATGTGGCAGACTAACATTTTCCTAGCTAGAATAACATATTTAAAGGATACACAGTATTTAACTGTCTCTTGCTACAAATGGTTTAATAAAATAGGGCTGGTGGTGCTATCCCTTAGAATTTTTAACAGTCCTGCTTATTAATGTTCAAATTTAATGGTATAACCACAAAAGGATTCATGTGTGTGTCAGTGAAGCATAACTAATTGCAGTTTTCAGACACAGAACCAATGACAATTAGTAAGGAAGTGGGCTTCTATTAAATACAAAAGAAACCATCTGTAAGGTGGCTGATTTTTGTCCTGAAAAAGGTGGTTATATAAGTCCCCTTACGTTGTAGTTCTGCCTCTGGACTGTTGTTCTGTTGACTTTTAAAATGATAACTCATAGCAATAAAGAGATTTTTCAAAACAATAATGATGATTTTTCACTTAAACCTGAGTACCTTTTTCAAAGTTTACATTTGCTTGGAAAGTCCTGAGCTGTTTAACCAAATGAAATTTTTCTGTCAGAAGTATTCTGATGTTTCTTTTCTGACTTTAGAAGATGAAAACTGAATGAGGCAGAACGTGCTTATTGAATGAACATAGTAGCAAAACTTAACTGGTTTAGTGCACATTTTATGGAAAGGATAGACATATTTTGCACTTGTATGACAAGTTAAAAAACTGTTCTGAGTCTTGTTTTATGGGTAAAAGAATATATATCTCATCTAGGAAGTCGCAGCTCTTTCAGTAGTAAAATATGTCTTTATACGGAGACCACTAATCTTCTGTGCTAAAGATTAATTTAGTATATATTTAATCTACAGTTGCTTCAGTTTGTGTGGACATAGCCAAGCTTGGGTATTAGCAACACATTGGTCACAGATTTCTTTTTAGTTTAAAAAATTACTTTAGTAAATTGGGTATTTGGCCAGGCTGGTTGACTCTAGTTTCATATGGCAGACAGTTGACTGCTGGGTCCGTGTACTTTCAAAAACACAGAAGGATGATGAGGCCTAGACTGGTAGCGTGTTTGCTTGTGGGAGCTTTGCCAAGGTTCTGTTACTGCTTTGAGGCTCTTAGTTTTCTTGCCCACTTCCTGCTAATTAGTATAATTTGTAAGCTTTCCCCCACTGATTCGTTATTCTTAGTAGCAGGCACTCTTTTCTCTCTACCTGAGTGTCTTCAATGGGAGAGATATGTGTCAGCTTTTCCACAATTTTGCTGTTGAATTCTAGTGCGTTAAATAGCTCTAGTGTTTTATAGCTGTTGTGAGATGTATCCTTCCCAGTGCTGCAACTGAAGCAGTGACTGATTGGCCTTGACAGTGTGATTTAACAAACCGCCCCAAAATTTTAAAGTTTGGGAACTTTAGGATATTTGAAGTACAACCTGGAATGTAAGTGTTTTGTAACATAAACCGTATAGAACTATTGTATGTATTTGATTTACTTGGAACAATTTCTATTAAATAAAGTTTTATTCTGTTTTTAACTTTCCTAGGTATCAGGAAAATATTTGCCGTCTAATATTGTGACATTAACACTTTTCATGTCACATTAATTCTGATGTGTGACTTATTTTTAAAGACTTGATTACCTGGAATAAAAATCTCAATATGATGTATGCTATAATGGTGCATCTCCAAGTGGTGAGTTTGAGTATCAGAATTAAAGACTGAGTATCAGTATCCAAATGGAGACTTATGTTAGTTCAGGTGAAGAGAGAGGAATAGAAAGGGAAAAAAGGTGGAGTGAGAAAATATTATTCTTTGGAGGAAGATTAATAATACTTACCTTCAATGAGAGTGATATGTAAGGCCTGATGTTGCACGTAATCAGAATTAGAAATGGATGATTATCCACAGCATCTGGCTTCTATAAATACTTTGGATACTACTTAAAGCTTCTAAAATTACTTCCTTTTTTTTCCCAAGAATTGTACTGTAATGTAGAACCAAATGAATGTTTTCATAGCTTTACAATTAGTCAAACATTGGTACCAGTGAAGATCTTTTAAACTTTGATATACATAACACAAGTCTCTTGAAATGTCTGGGTTTGGTGTGGATTCCAATGCTATTGGGTCCTATGAGATATGCTGGGACTCCTGGAGTTAGGGATACTTAGTCCTTTGAACTTTTTTTGTTGTTATGTGATACTGAGACTAGAGCAGTGGCTTTCTCTGTGTATGGAAATTTGATATATGAATGTGTAGCCAAATGATCTCGTCTCTGTGTGCTGTAGTGGGCACTGTGTAATTACATACTTTCCTGCTTTTGCACACTTATTGTGCTGTCATTGGGAAGTTTATAATGGATATGTCTCCTGTAGTGTAAGAGTTAATTCCTAGATAGAATGCTCTAATGGATGGTTTCAAATTGGCATAGCTTTACCTTAAAATAATTGGAAAAAAAAATTAAAAAAATTAAAACATTGTATTTAATCTTAAAGTCGGAAAACCAGTGAAAGCCCAGAATATAAGAACTATAGTAGACACAGTAGTCAACTGGTCTAATAAGACCACTTGAGGATAAATCCAGATGCCAGTGAAGCAAGTGTGAATGTGTGGCATGGACTTAATTAGCATTCAGGCTTATGCCAAGTCATTTCTTTAACCAAAATTATATTTCAGCAAAAGACCTTTGCACTTGCTTGGAGAAGTAAGAGTTACTGGAGCTGACTTCATAGATACTTCTGAAGTAGCAATATTTCTTTGGAAGTTACTGCATATTTTAGTTACCTTTGCATACACATTAGATGTAGTAGGGTCGGACTGCTTTGCCTAAGTTACTTCTAGTGTAAATCAGCATTTTGAATGGGGAAATAGCAAAACTCTAACAATGTAGAAGAAGGTTTAATGAGCAGTGCATGTTTAACCTGAAACTGTTGGCATGTTCTGGCAGATTGTCTCAGCCTGTAAGCTTAAGTTGGTTCCCCTGGGCGCTTCTAACTTAGGCAGTGTATGTACTGCAGGTACCTTGTGCAGCATATGCTGGGACACTTTAACTTTCAACTTCTTGTGGATATGTACTGTAAACAGTGGAAACTAAATATGAAACCAACTAATGTTTTCTCAAATGCAAAGAACACAAATAATTAGTTGCTGGTGCGTGGTGTTGTGTGTGCACCTGTGATACGAAGTATCAGTGGCTGGATTGGCTTCTGGCAATAAGACTGCTGATTTTGTGCTTGTAAATTCTTGAAGCTGAAGAGTTGTGGCTGTATTTTTTCTTTTTTTTTGCTTCAGAGATGTTCCGCCATAAACATAAATAATGTATGTAAAACATGGAAGTAAATGATGCTGAGTATGAGCATTATTCATTCTGTCCATATATATTATGTGTTTATGCTGTTATCCATTTAGGGTTCTGTGCTCATAATTGACTGCATTAGTTACGCGTTTGTTGAGTTCCACTTTGTTTTGGAGTGTGTAGACTATGTCTTCAGGAAGTTTGAAGAAAAAGCTGGAGAATACAAAGAATAATTTTCAGTGTTGATGAAAAACATAAATCAGAAAAAAAATCTGGTAACATTGTTTAAATAGCTTCTCATAAATGCGTAAGATTCTCATTAGTCCAACATCAGAAAGCTAATGAATATTAATGAATGAGATCAAAGACACTTAAAAATCAAAGCAAGTAAACAACAATTATTTTTAAGAATTATATAAGCCTTTGACTGCACAAAATATGAATCTTCTTAACTGAACAGCTCCAGGAGAAGTTTTTCTTGAAAATATTTTTCCTGAAAATTTTTATTTTGAACTAGAAAGGCAATTATCTAATGTAAGCAAAACAGAAAAATATATACATCAAAACATGAAATATATAAAATGTTTTGAATATGGT
Organism: Gorsachius magnificus; assembly: GCA_034008185.1. Lineage (NCBI taxonomy): Eukaryota > Metazoa > Chordata > Aves > Pelecaniformes > Ardeidae > Gorsachius > Gorsachius magnificus. The sequence goes on from CM067090.1 coordinate 9,525,319, forward strand.
GTATTGAAATACCTATAATTTCAAGTGTGGAATCTCACAGGGTGGGAATTTGAGCTTGGCCAGAGTCCGTGATTTGAGCTTGACTCAGACTGCCAATACAAATTGGTGAAATATTGAAAAGGGAATTACTTTTGGATGTCTCAGACTTCTGCTGTTTCCTTCTGCATTTCTAGTGCTTTTGGACAAAAGTTACCTGTGCTGAAACATATACATAGTGTAATTCCATTAGCAAAAATAGATTTCTGTCATTTAATACAGATTTTGATGACTGAATGTGAGTAAGATCAGAACTGTCTTCATCTCAGTATCTGCTTTTCCAAATGTTATCTAGATCCACCACGTAGCATGATCTGTATACTGCAGTTATTTAAACTGAACTGTGCCTGCTAGTAGTGTTGCATAGGGTATTTCATCAACACAAATGCAAGTGTATCTCCCAAGATTTAGGGAAATAATTGGAATAGATTATTAAATATTACTTTTTGTTTCTCTTTAAATGTCTACTATAATTTGATTAGTAATTCTTCTATTCCACTAAAATAAAATAAAAAATTCTTATCTGTATGAGACTGATTTAAACAAAATAATAGGTCTAGGCATGAGTTAAAATTTCTTTTATTTTTATTTCTGTAATTAAAAAGATATATCTGTATAATCTTTCTTTAAAATTCTGTGAGGATTTTAATCCATTTAATCTACAGAGGTCATAATGGAAATATTATTCCAAAGGCACAGAATCCCTGGTGCAACACAGGGAAAGTGCTCTGGTCATAAAATACCCAATCCCTATGGGCAATAGTGATATTATTTGACAGTTTGTGATTCCTACAAACTTTAATGGCAATGTAGGGCTCACAAGAGGGTTCTTCAAATACCGTCAAAGTAACAGTTTCATTTTGAACCTGGATATAAAGCTAATGGTATCTAACAGCTTTTAGTGTCACTGAATCAAATTCCTCAAGTAGAAAGAATGGCTGACATTCTGTTTTAAAGTGACCATATGTTTGACCCAGTTCTGCAATTGTGGTGTCATCGCAATTGTATCTTGCTGCTGTAGACTCTTGGAGCCTGACAAGCGGAACAAGTTGCTTTAGCTCACATAGCTCTTCTGTCACACTGAGCAGCTTGCAGATTTCTATTATCTGAATGAAATGTGGAGAGAGTACTTCTCACTCTCTGCCTATCAGCGTAGTCAGCAACCTGCTCGCACCCCTGGTAACAGAGTGAAATGAAGTGCTAGAAAAATAGAAAATAAAAAAAAAAAAAATTCTTCGAGATGTATGTAATTTAATAATTTAGAAGTTTGTGGTTTAAAAAAAAAAAAAAAAAAATAATGTCCAGGAACTAGATGGAGGGCTTTGGGTCGCATGGAAAGTTAATTTCCAAAGAAGGCTTGTGATTACCTTGTCTGAAAAGAGAGATGAAAAGGTTTTAGTTGTATATTTAAGATCCAATTCTAAGAACAGTTTAGTAGTTCAGTAGGGCAGTGACAATCATCTCTGTTTTCATTGTGAGCACTTTCTTAGCATTTAAAATGTTAAAACTTTTATGGAGATTTTATTATATTTTCCCAAAATAGTGCAGATAGGATTTTGTACACTAGGCCAAATCTTGCCATAATCTCAACACAGAGCTCTTTGAAGTTCTGTGATGAGAGCGATGTTAGGGCTCTGAGTTTGTGCAGGTTGCTCTTTGAAGTTCATATGTGGCTGGCTTGACTGCTTTACTCTTGCAATGACTGATTTTTACTTGTCATTTTGAGAGTATTAGCAAAAGAAGCACAAAACATAATGCTTAGTCAATGTTGATTAGAGGTTTTTCCCATGTCAAACATAGGAAGAAGTTTCTCTAGCCCTTTGTGATATGTCTAGTTTTTAAATGCTTTTAGTAGAGTAAAATTTCAAAGTACAGTAACTGTCAAATTGTCTTATCCAACTTAGAATAATCAGCAGTAACACTCCATTTAGGGTGATTGAATTAGCCATTATAGGAACCACAGAAAGTATATAACGCTTCAATTTGTGTTCACTTGAATTTGGCTATTAAGCTTTGATGGGAATTCCATTTAACCAAATAATTTCAATTTACAATATGCAATGTTTAACTCTTATCTGAGTAAAATTTGAAAAATAATTATTTCATTGATCCTTGAATTTATCTATTGTAGCTACTTAATGTATTTCTAAAAATGTTTGGTCCCAAATGAGAAGATTTTTAGTCTTTTCTCTAAAATACTGACTCACACTTTTGACTGTCCTTTTTTCCTGTATGAACACTGAAGGTAAATTGTATGTAACTAAGTATTGTTAATAAATGTGTATACTTTAGAACTACTTTAACAGTTCTCAAATATAAAAATAGGAGTAGTAGCAATTTATAAAGCTAAATTTTTTGGGAAAATGATTATGGGTTGAATTTTAAAATGAACTGAGGTGTAATATTTAAGACTTGAAATACTTGAAATCATTACAGGTCTTAGAGTAATGAGGTGATTCACATATAGTCACAATATCTTTTTTTTAATAATAAAACTTTCTGCTTTGGTCTAGCCTTCTGAAATAAGGCATCATTCTTCCTAATACATACGACAATACGGAGTTCCTCAGTACTCTAACTGCAACAAGAATGTGCACATTAGATAGTAAGCTAGCAAGACTGTGAGTTTTTGTAGAAAAGGTGTGTATCCTTATGGTTTTTATATTTTTTAATGCTGCTGTGAATTACTTATTCTAATTTATATCAACTTGCATCCAACTAGATGATATTTATAGTTAAAGTACTTGTGGAATTGTCTTATGACCTTTTTATTTAAAAGATTATGCTGATTTTATGTTTTATCTTTGCTTCCATAAACACACAGCACCTTAATCATGTCTGCATTGTGCATGTCTTTAAATGTCTGTATATAGGTAAAACTTTGGCTTTCTCTATTATGGTAGTAACAGGCTACTTTGGTGGGTTTACAGGGGTGTTTAGAAACTAGATGGGTGTTAGAACTGATGATCATTTGAGGATGATAGTGAGGCATCAGTGGAGAGCATGCTGTTAAAAGTAGATGGATCAAATCTTTGCTTTAGCTAGTGACAACCACAAACTGTGGTTTTATAAAAAGAATGATTGTGTCAGTCCACAAGCAAAATGATCCGCATGTGGCACATGGCAGAAACAACCTCTGCTATTTAAGAATGAGATAGATTACACTGGGGGAGAAGCCAGTTAACAATGTTTTATTCAAAGTGATGCTGTACAAAATTATTCAAAAGGAATACACCAGCTGATATTTTCATCAAGGAAATGATTAGCTGAACCACCATGAACTAATCAAAAAACAGGACTATGGAATGTATAGCATATGTATGAATTGGGAAGATATTTATATCTTTGGGCTTTACAGCTTCAGTGGAATAGAAAGGGTCATTCTGTGGTGATAGATGGATATGTGGTGAATTGCACAAGATCTGAGAAAATGAGGAGTGCATTTATCATATCTAAGGGGAATGTCAAAGTGTGTGTCTGCCTATAACCCTATCAGTGGTAAAATGATTACAATATGCCTTTGGGAGATACCAATCAATATGACTGTTGTAAAGCTCAACAACAGCTGATGACAATTCAGCTGATGAGTTCTGTGGATGGCTTTGAGAGCTATGAAAAAACCCCAAGACCTCTGTGGAAAAAGTTTGAAATAAGTCTCATAAAAATGAGTTGAGACATAATGTTCTAGGTTTGAAAAATTAGATAAAGATGTTCAGCTGAATTCTGTTCACCTGGCCATTATAGACAGCACCTGCACTCAATACCACAGTTGAGGGCATAGCAAAGATGCAGAATGACTTCTGGTGATCTTGAAGACTCAGAGTGTAATGAACTTCCCAGAGTGCAGTTTGTCGGTAAAACCATTAGTTGTTAGCCTCCTTAATTTTTTTTTTATTATGATGATTCATTCAGAAAGCCCACTGGTTTGCTCAAAAGAAATAAAACCTATGACTTCTGACCCAAATAGCAATGTCACAGATGTAAAAAGAATATCTGAAACAAGCTCTGAAGTAAAATGTAAGTGAACAGGAACATTTTTAAAAGTCAGCAGAAGGGTGCTGCTTCTGTAATGAACTCTACAACATGTAAAGGATAAAGTGTATTTTGTATGGTTTTTTTTTTTTTCGTAAAAGACTGAGACCTGATTCAGTTTTTCTGTGGATAAGAGAGAGGGATTTATGAGAGGATAACCCAAACGCATGCTGATAAAAACATGGATATACAATTTATACATGCTCACTTACAGTCTCTCTAAAAATTTTCAGCAGTAGTGAAGATGTGCACACCTGAAATCTGTGTTCCTATTTCCTAAATCCTAAATTCCTGGCCAATGCATGTGCAGCTTTGTCCCTTGACTTGACCTGTTTTTGTTGGAGTGGGTGTCTTACTGCTGATGTAGCCAGATCTTCCTAGTCTAAATAATTTGAAGAATCATTATCATTTAGGTGCAGTTGTGAAAATAAAAGATGGAAGAGGGTAGAAATGTTTTTCTCAGTGGAGCAGTAATCAGGTGAAGACAAAAGGTAGTTCTCCCCCACTTTGTTCTTTTCTTCTTCCAGGAAGACTGAAGGAAAGACTCTTAAGAATTTGGTTTTGAACAAATTTGTGTTTCTTATTGTTCTCAAATAAGATTAAAATGGTACATAGTATTACTAGGGTGATGAATAGATTCAGCGTAGTAAAGATCAGAAGAGAACATTGGAACGTTTGGTTTGATCAGGAATGTAAATTTCACTCACTTCCCTTGATGGAGGCGAATAACTTGTTAGGCTCAAGTGTATTGGCTGGAAAGCTTGTCTTCATTGGAAGAAACTGAGAGTGGGATAAGTGTCCGCTTCCTTTGGTAATCAGTTCTACTTTTTTGTTACTAATCTTCCAGATTAAACTTTGGTTTGTACAAGTTGATCTTTTGGCTGTGTTGAGTTGTCTCGCCTGACAAATATGCAGAGCAGTTCTCCTCTAACTTTAGAGGAAATCAGTACTGGCCAAAATTGCTTTAGCCTTGGCTCCCCTCTATGTACATGACTGCTAGATGTCTTGTGTGTTAATGACCAAACTATAGTGTCATTAAAGCAGTGGAGAGAAGCAACATCTTAGTAGTACTGACTTTTTTTTATACAGTAGTAGCTGAATGAAGTAAACATGATTATTAATATATAGGCTGAACATTCTCTTTTTACTGATAGGCAGGTCATTACTTTTATATATGTATTTATTATTCCTTTGTAGCCTTGAAGTAAAGAAAGAAGATACTCTAAAGATAAGTGTATTTATTACATTGCACTGACAAATATTTCCTTACACTCTTTGTTACATTCACAGAGCTAAGTGCATAGATTAAAGATAAAGCTGTCAGGGCAACTTATTTAGCCACCTGGCTTTCCTATCGTATAAAAATGCTGAGTGATAGTTAGAGGGAAAATGTAAACAAACTTGATGTGCTGAGGGTCACCAAATCTTAGAGAATGACTGCTGACTTCTGCTTTGTTCACAGTGGTTAAGTTATTCTGGTGTAGTTATGTTTGCAAAGATTAATGCTAGTGTATTTAAAAATAAATGCACTGGTACTGCTTCTGGTCCCCAGCTGAATAATACTGGGGGTGTGTGTGTGTGTGTGTGTGTGTTGGAATTAAAAGTGGCTTTTTAATGGTTCTTCTGAATTTGCATGAGGCTTGCTTACATAGTAGTATGCATCAAGCATTTCTACAGAAAGCAGGAAATTAAGATATATCATACTGCATAGCTGTGGATTTTTTTACTGTATATTAAGAGGATAATACCTAAAATTTAGGTAGCAGACCATAATAGTTGTCTGTATATAAAATATCACAGTAACTTTAGTCCTTCCTCTGAAGATAATTCAGCATTCTGTTCTTACTCATAGATGTGTAACTTAATTGTTCTTTGATTAATAGTTAAAGTAGAAATAGGTTTTTTTTTTAAAAAGATTGCATAATACATCAGGCACCCTGACAGAGACCCATTTTCATCAATAAGCTTTTCTGGTCAAATTTAAATATCCCATGATCTCATATTTGTTTTCAACAACTTCTTTCCATTTTGAGATTTTCTGTTGTCAGTTTCAGAAAGTTGAACTGTGATAATTAAAGCAGCCTGCAACATAAAAGGAAAATTTAGAAATTTGAGATAGTCACATTATGCAGTGAAATTTAAATTGATATGAATTTGTGGTGTCATAAATTGTAAATCACTGATCAACTGTTTAAACACTTGTTAAACAGATTGGTGTAATATAGAAGAAATGGATATATGCTATTCTGTGATATGTTTGATTTTTTTCTGACTATGTTTGCATTTTATGACATAGTAAATTCATATTTAATATTTATATGCACAGTTAAGCTGTTTATAGGTAAATTAATAAAAAAAAATTGCAGCAAATATATTTGCGGTGAATAAAAGTATTTTCAAAGGAAAACTGAAGAGAAAAAAGAAAGTGTACTTGTATGTGGTGGCAGCAATTTGCAGGTTTACAGCTGTTAGTACCTGCTTAATGTTCTGTTTAACTATAGTTATTATGGTACCTGTGGTGTTGCATGCCATAGGTGACCTGTGAACTAAGTATCCTTATTATATTTGTATTTATCTTAAATTTAGATCATTTGGCTTCCATTTCTTACACGCACACACCCCACTCCCCAACCCATCAATTCTTTCTCCTGTTCTCTATTTGGGTACAGAGTGAAAATGTATGTTAGATTCCTTTTGGGGATCCTTTAGGTGGCACATCTGCATAGCTGCTGTCAGATGCTATTACCTGCACTAATTGTCAGACTTTCTTTTCCTTGGAGGGATACTGGCAAGAGGAAAAGCCTTCTTTGAGGAGGAGGTGATTAATTCTGCTACAGTGTGAGCAGATTTCTTAGATGTTATAGTCCATGCAGATAGAAGCTCTTCATACCTTCATTGTGAACTGGTAAATATGAGCTAGTTCCATCCTGAAGCTGCTGTGTCACCCCTTTAACACTGAGCTGAGCTAAAGCTACTGTGATTTGCCCCTTAGCCTAAGCTACTGATCTGGGTTTGATGTCAAATTGAGAATCATGGAGCTTTTTTTTGGATTGAAAAGGCAGTGTAGATATGCCTTTAGTATGTTAGTAGAACGTTAAGCAAACAGACTGGATAGGCAGAAAATGGCGATGAAGAGTCTCAATTGTAGAACTGTGTACTTGATGGTAATGGAATTGTACGTGTTGATCTCTGTGCCTCAGTGAGAGCCTGTTTGTTTTGCTTTTGAGACCTGAGCAGGCCTGGTGAACTGGTTCAATTTGTCTTTTTGTGAGAACATGTGGTTTGAATTCTGGGTTCTCTGAGCATGCTTGTGTTTGACCTGTGAATAATCTGGCTCTGGATACATAAAATGGGAACTCTGAAGGCAACTTTGAGAAGAAAGGAATGCAAACGTCTTTCCTTCTGCAATTCTGTGTTCAGTCTGGTAGCGTAGGAGTTACTGAGAGCTACAACAGTTCTCTTTCCTGTTAGAGGCCAGGGGTTGTTTTCTTTATATGAAGTGCCTGTTTGTGTGTGTGTGAATCAGTAGTCTCAAATAACAAATTAAGATGCTGCAAAATCAGAAATACTTTTGGACAACCAGAACTATGGAAAATCTGTATATCTGACCCAAGAAAGGAATTGGTCATGTAGACAGAATGGGAAGAATAGGCTTGGCAGCATGTAGCCATCAACCCATTGTCATTCTGAATTCTGGGAAGAGAATTGGCATCCTGAGACAGACAGACCTAGAAATTTCAAGAACATATTCTGCTGTGTAAATGTCTATACCATGGAAATTGCTGAAGATGTAAGCAAACATAGTCGCTCAGCCTGACCTTTTAAACCTAAAAATAACACACATTTAAGTTTGAATAAGCTACTGAAATACCAGCAAAGTACGAATGTAAAGGTGCATAGCAGGCACCTTTGTTCTGCTCTGCAAGTTACAGATGACTCTATTTCTTCAAGCTGTTGAAGGATTAATGTCCAGCTACTCTTCTCAAACCATTCAAAAAAGAAGGAAAAATTCTTAGGAGGAATCTCTGTGATTAGACTGTTAGTGAAAATGAGTGATGTGAGCAAGTTTTTATGGAGTATTGAGCCGCCTCCAGTAGGAGGTGAAAAAAAGTCTGCCTTTTGGCTTGGAATATTGAAACAAGTAGTTGCAGCCTAGCTAGAAAGGACTGAGGGAATTAAAGGGGAGGGGGAATAATACTATGTCAAAATGATGTTGGGTGTTTGAGATACTGCTTGTCTGGAAACAAAAAAATCTTGACTAGTGACTTATCGGTAGTGTAACAGGAAAAAACACAAGAGGCAATGTTAGGATTTCAGGAGACCAAATTGTATTCAAATATAGGATGTTGACATACCTAGAACGTATGAAAGGTGGGACTTGCTATCATGTCACTAAGAATGAATTCTATGTACTGCTGGTTTTAAAGTAGTCTCAGATTTTCCAGTAATTAAAGGAAATAACCAGGAAAGGACAAAAAAGGATGGAGGAAGAGGGATCAAACTAGAAAAAAAGAATAAAACATGAATTGCTGACACATCACTATCTGGAAATAATGGTAATGCTTGTTAGGTGGAAAGATAGAAGTTTTTGGGAAAAGCAGTCCACTTGCAAAGCAGCAGACTGTGTGTTCACATTGTTTACTTCTTGCACTGCAATGGATCTAAATTTGACAATATATCTTTATCATTGAGAGGCAGTAGAAGTTTCCCCACTAATTGTTCCTAATTAATTTCTTTTAATTTATTGTGGACTTTAGAGTTGGAAACACTATTAGTTGCTCAAATTAGTTGCTCAAATTCCACAAATGAATGGGAGCAATCCTACCTTAAAACAAATGGTAGTGTCCAGTTCCTAGAAAAATTGTCTTTGAATGCATTTGTATTTCAGCTGATTAATTTAGAAATAGCTTCCTTAGTGAAAGCAGTGAAGACCTGTTTTCCAAACCTCCTTCATATATCTGAGATTTGTAAGACAATTTTCTGTAGTATTTATTTGCTTGTGAGAAGATTGATTTTAATATTTTTCTGGAACAGTTTATTTTATGGAAGGCATCACTGGCATATATATACACTTTGAAAATGTAATTGCATTGAACAGCATAGATTTAATTTTTTTAATTAATTATCTGAATTTGGAAGTAGCTGACTTTGGAAACCTGACTCTGTCCTGTTGAAAGCAGCATGGTAGAATTGGAATGTATGGTTAATATGTCCTTTTTTAAAAGAGAATATTTATAGGAATAGAATACCAATTATATTATTGACACACCAGAAGAACTGAAAGGCGATTGCTTGAATTAAGGTGACATTGTGTGTGCATGTGATTGAATTTAGGTTCCCTCTTACCAAACACTATTGGTAAGCCCCTAGAATCTCCAAATAAATACTTGTGCTTTAAGGTCAGTCCAGACCTCATGGATTGCTTTTGCTTTCCCTGATAAAAGCAGATGCAAGCATGCCAAATTGCTTTGCTCCAGCTTAACCCCAGCACTATTTGAATTCATAAATGCTACAAAAGGGAAGCTTATAAATGCATACAACAGTGAAGTGGAAAAATGTCATGCCTACCTAATCTATTTCCTGGGAAGGGGAGAAAAATCTTTTTATTCTTTTACTGAGACTTGGGGAATAAAATATGAGGACTGGATGTTACGCTTATAATCAAGAATTGTCTTTCATATTTTCAGTGGATATAAACCCAACATTTTCAGTTGTCTTTCTGATACATTGTCTCTGAAATGAGACAGTAAAGGAACTTCTTTTACTGTACTGAATTAGAATAGTATGCTGTATCTAAATTCTTTTTCATTTTTTGTACTTGTTTATATAATAGCTATTAAATAGCTGTTTTTCTGAAGTTTTTCTCTTGTTTTAAGGATAAAGTGTTCAAATGGTAGCATGCCATTTAGTAGATGAAACAAAGCAAAGCTGCATAAGGGCTTTACACGGTAACTAGTCTACAGCGGGATTAGAAATGGCATCAATGGGAGCTTTGCTATGAATTGATAACAAGTACATAGTTTTAAATAACTTGGACAGGAAGAAAAAAATAGAGTGCTTGAGGGAAAAGTAGGTTTTTACACTGTAGATAGGGTCCTTTGAAAGCTGGGGGAATGAAAAAAAAAGAGATGGGAAATTCATGCCATGTTTCATCAAGTTTTTGTCATAGCTTTGGCTCAAAACAAACTATATTTGCAACAGCCACTTTGTCAGAGCTCCACAGTACAGTAAGTTACATCATTATATCATTTTAAGAACACCTGTCCATTTGCAATAGGTGTGTTTTTTTGGACATCAGTAAGATGAATTATTGAGAAAGGAAGTAAACGTGAAGTAGTGGTGGGTAGAGGTCAATGCGTTTGTTGATACTGCATCTTTTCATATGCATACGTTGAATAGCTGAACAGAGTAATTTTCCCCATTATTACTTTCAATAATGGTTTTCTTATATCACGTTGTCTTAAATATTTCATATACAGCCAGAGTGATATTGCAATCGCATGGTAACTTCTAATTCCTTGTTCACAGATGAGTGCTGGTGAGTTCTGTGTTGCTTTCTCAGGTTTACATAGCACGGAGAAATATTATTGATGCATCAGTCGTCATTGGACCAGGATTTTCTGGTTTCTCAACTAATCAACTTTGCCAGTGTATTTACTGTATGAGCTTAGTGGGCATAGTCCTTCAAAGTTCTGAAGATTAATGCGTTTTACACCTTGAAATTTGGGTTTACACCTTTCAGGCTGTATACCACATTGATTTCTAAATTTAAAGGTTTTTCAGCAGACTAGCTGCCAAATTTATGTTAGAATTTAAGTATGGATGGAGAATGAGATAACAGCAGTGGCAATCTGTTTTCCAGGTGACTGCATCATATGGTCTTAAAAACCTGTGTATCGTGATAGGACTAAAATACAATAGTAGTTTATTTTTTTATATGCCTTAAAATTGTCCACTAATGAAGCCTACATTGTCAAGGCTTCACCTAATGGAAACTACTGTACACTTCTTACTATTAAAAAGGTAACTATCATGCTTCTGTGTGATACCAACAAGACTGAAAGATGTCATTAGGAAATCATTTAATTAAAGGTACTCAAACTCAATTGCAGAGAACTGAAGTCATCAGGAAGATTTAAGCAAAGAGCTTTGAATACTTAGAAGGAAAACTTGACACATTCAGGCCCCTCCATGTTTCATGTACCCTCAGGGTAAAGACAAAGCTAATGTTTGAAACTGGTCAGCTGTCTTTTGAGCAGAAGCAGACCCAAAGCTGGACTCAGAAGCCTAGATGTGGCAGGGCCATCATTTGTCATTAAGTGTGAGAAAATAAACCTTTCTCTTTAGGAGGGTCTTACTTCCTTCAACTATGCTTAGAAAAAACCACAAACAAACAAAAAACCCCAAACCTAACAAAATAAACCACCCTGCCCTTTGCTGTATAACCTCTGGCATGTATTTATTGTTTTATTTAAAATATTTCTGAAGGAAAAGCCACTGAAATACATCGTCACCCTGGCAAGGGAATTTTGTTAGGAGTAGAAACAGGGACAGTACATGTGACTGCAGATGTTAGGCACCCTTTAAACTAATTCAGTTGGGAAGACTGTCAAAAGGTTAATGCAAATTTTTCAAAAAAGATGTTCTTTGTTAAGCACTTCTGAAATTGCAGTTTTGAACTCTTAGTAGAAATCAAAAAAGATTATAATTTTGTCTTTCATACTGTATATTGTCAGCATAAAAAGCTGGCTTAATTCAACGAGTTCCAATTTATATCTAGAAGTTGTAATTTTCATTAATGCTACGCAGCTTAGGCATTATTCCTGCTTATCCATACTAAATGTGTGTAATGCCATTTTTGTATGATGATAAAGTTTAATATCTAAATAAAAAAATTGTTGAATTTTTTTTACTAAATAGGTCAGTGACTACTCAATAATTCTACAGTACTCCAACTCTCTCTAATAAATTAGCCTTCATTAAACAATTTTCAAGAAGCTTCTGCTTATCATCTTTAAACCTATACCATATTTTTGTTTGTCAAACTATTGTCCTCCATCTTAATTTTCAAATTAAAAGAGAGTTACATGGAATCTCTGCTAATCTTCTCGATTGAATGGGATGAGCAAAGAAGGTAGAAACTTAACCATTTGTTCCAGCTGCTCCCCTGGAGGACTGTGTCTGGTAGCTGTCCCTCCCTGCCCTGAGGACCTATCTGGTAAGCTTAGCTGAGTGGTTTCAGTGAGGCTGAGTGTTCAGCTGTGGCTTCATTGTAGAGAAACTCAAACTTTGGTTCAGTGCTACAAGGTGAGAATGGCTTTTTGCCATGTCCTTGTTGTGAAATGTCATAGCCTTTTTTTGCTTCTCAAATGTTGTTACTAATGGTTAGAACTGAGAAGCTGTAGTAAATTGATTCTTCTTTTTCCCAGTGTCAGTGTTCTGTACTGTGTGTGAAGGAGCATAAATTCTTACCGTAATCCACATGTACAATTGAAAATATAGGTAAACCTGTTAACTTGCAGTTAGGTAAACCTGCGTATTTTTATCATCATAAAAATGAGATGTTGAGTAAAGTAGTGGTAATCTGAACCTATTCATATGTTTTATGCTATTTAAGTCAATATTTTAGAAACATTTGTTTTAGTATTTTCCTCTGTGTAATGCAAATTGTTGCTGCTGCTGTTTATATAGTTTTACATACTAGATTTCTTCAGGAAAATCCTTGCTGACTTCTAAGCCTGGATAACATTGAAATGTCCTAAAAACGACTTGCCCTTTTCTTATGTATTTAAAGACTAATTACAAGAATAAAGGTTCAGTGGTGAATACACTATTCTAAATTGATTGGAGAGTATTATAATGCATTTTTTGCCTCTCCTACTTAATCTTAATTTTTTCATTTCCCCTACCTGGCAAAAGCTTATTTAATTAATCAGACCAGGTTATACTTCGGAAGTGTACAGAAGTTTGGTCCTATTTAATGAGTATTGCTCCCTGGGTATAGCTCAGCTTCCTCTCATAGGACTCATAGATGCTTAAATGGACAAGATTCTACCTGTGGTGGGAGAACCTAACACCAATTCATTTGGTTCTGTCTGATGTTGACCCTTCTAATGTTACAACACAAATCACCTTGCAGAATGTTAGTATGGCCTGTCTGCCTTTATTGAGAGTTGTTCCTTCTGATCTGTCATGTCATGATACCTTGTTTGAGCAGTTTTCTCGAATAATCTTATGTTCAAGCCAAACTTTCAAAGCAGTTTTCCATTGTGGAGTGATCTTATATACAGTGATTGACTGTGAGTATCAAAGGGCCTATTCACTATAACATCCTAGGGTCTATCTATTGCTACTAAAACATGCTAGATTAAGTTAGAGACGTGCGGGTATCATATGTTGGCAAGAGTGTTCTGGCATAAATCCCTTTGTTCAATCACCAGATAACAAAACTAACAAACTTGATTTGTCCTATATAAGTGAATTTAAGACATAGGTTTATTAATAGAGATCTTGTGGAAGGATTTCACTCATTTGGTTCTGTAGAAGTTCAGTCTTTCCTTTATCCAAAACTGTGAAGATTAACATTATATTTGATGGGTTTTCTAATTGCATGTTGTTCAGAAGAGGGGGGTGTTCAGAATTAAAAATAATAAATTCTTAGCCCCAGCCTTTTTAGGTGGGAGAGGTTTACTGTAAACACTCCATCACATGCACACAGGAGTGATTAGCTGTAGCTTCTTTCAATTAATTAAATACCTCTCAGTTTCGTTAGTATTTAGAAAACTTGACAACAGCATTGTCTTGTGAATCTGTTTATTGTACTTTTTCGGTATATTTTAACTAAGCTGTATTGTAAATCATACAAGGACCAATCTTTTGTTAGAAGTGATATCTTAGTTGCACTGCTGACCCATATGAAAAAAAAAAAAGTAGCTCTGGCCATTTAATCTCATTATCAGCTGTCTAATAAACTATTTCTCTCTTCCCACAAATACACATTGTACTTTAATTTTGAAAAAGTGAGGGAAGGGAAAAGATGCTTTTAACACTGTTGGTCTAGGGAAAAAAGTGTGGGGAGAGGAAATGTGCTCTCCAAAGGAGAGCATCTGGGGAGAAATATTAGCAATTTGAAAGAAAACTTGTGGAACAAATACATGTATAGGGAGCCCTCTTTGCTTGGTAGGGGACAGAGTGAGTGAAAACTGAAAAAAGGTTAATGAGCTATGGAAGCCCTATCTGCTGGAGCACTCATACTGCAGGATAAAATGTCATGAACTCCAGTTCTCAGAGCAAGCTACCATGAGGGTATGAGGTGCTTACTTACTAGAACTGCATTCTAATAAAAGCTTTTTCTAGGTGTTATAGAATAAGTAGAATGTACTTAGGAAGTGAAAATGAGATGTTGGCTTGTTTGGGAATGTGACAATTCTGAGCACCCTTGAAGGGTTTTTTCATTACAATGACAGTGGTTTTTAGTGTTTTGGTAGGCACAAACAGGTGGGAGCAGAGGCAGATGAGGTTGTTGTCTTCAGCATTGAGATGAACTAGAGTTACTGTATTACTGTACATCAAAAACTTTTTTTGAGAATGTTTTCAGAAGATATTTTGATGAGTTCAGGGAGGAGTTAGTGGTATCATTAAATAAGTTGGCAACTTCAGTAACCAGCTTTTTGGTATTATAGCTCAAGGGAAAGTCAATAAACTTTGATTCCCAGCATTAATGTAATTATTTTGATTTTTTTTTTTTTCTCTTTCTTTTTTGGCTCCTTCAGCAGAAGGCTGCAGTAATATAATATCAGATGGCCAAAAGCAATTCGGAAAGTCAGTGTCCCATAGGATGACGTACAAATGTAGGAAGACTGGGGGTGGAATAAATCACTTCCTCTGATCTTGTTAGGGATGAAATTATAGAGAAGCAAATGTAATTTGCTGAATATTCTGGGAGGAAGAGAAGTATGAAAGCTCCTTTGATTACCAAAAGTACTCTTTTTAAAGTGTTTTTCCCTTCCTCTCACCTACAGTATTTTCCTTGTACAGTATACAAGGGTGTTCTCATTGCCACTTGTTTTGGCAGTTGTAATATACTACTTTAGTCAGCTGCTACTCTGGTATTTCGGTGGATTTGGGATAATCAGACATTAATCTTTATCTTCCCCTGACCTTGGCCTAGTGAGAAATTACTTTAAATGTTTCAGTAAGAAAACTTATGTTGTCTTTCTGATTACTTAATTATTCTGATATTAAAGTATTCAATTTCATGCTCCCATGAGACAATACAGAAGACGAGTGAGATGGGTGAATCACAATAATATAAATGCTCTGTTGAATAGTATAGGCCAAAGAACTTGCAAATTGTCCTTAAAGCGCAAAAGCTTGGTCAACTTCCTGTGAAAACACTCTTTTCTCTGAACAAAGAAAATTAAAAGATGCACTGGATCTTTTAAATGAAACCTTTCCATAGATAAATGAAATGCAGTTGGATATGTCAGTTGCTTAGGAAAAAAAAAAGTAAAAGTGGGAGACCTATGTATACAAAGTATCTTTTAAGTGTGTTTTGTTTTGGAAACCAAAGTTTGTGAAATAGAGTATCCTAGATGCCTATGTTTTCCTTGTTTGCAGGATTCAGCGACTCCTGAAAATAGTAGCTTTTGATGTGTTTTGATACATTCTTTTTTCCTTCCCTTTAGTTTTTACTATTTCTTCACTGGAATGTATAAATACAAGAAAATGAATTTAAGTACCTAAATTTTATCCTTAGATCTTTATCTGCAGGACCCTAGTAGTGCTACAAAAGCCCAAACAAACAGAGGGGGGGAAAAAAACCCCAAACCCCAAAATGAAGAAAGAGTGTGCTGCCTATAAACATAAAAGAATAGGTGATTTGTTTAGCATACAGAAAGAGAGATTCTTGCCAGGTCTAAGCAGAAAATGCTGGAAGGTATTATTCTTTCCATAACTCTACCATGCACCGTGGTGTTGTGCCAGTCCCTTTTGGAGTGTGCAGCCTGTCCCAGGATGGTGCTTTCTTTAAGTAGCTGGTACAGGAGTGGTGCTGGAGGAGGTTCTTCGCAGTGCAGTAGAACTGACTGTTCCAGAACCAGCCAAAATTACCTGTCTGCTGTAAACAATCTTTGGCAAGCGCTACTTCTGCTGTTCCTTCACCCAAGCTACACCATCTGTGGGAAGCTTTTCTTTTTACCAGTCAGACAAGCTTTGGTCCAGAAGTCTTCGTTCTGCTCCCCAGCCCTACTTCTGCCAGCACAAGCTGTAAATTAAATTATAGCAGCGCAGCAGAGACTGTATTCCAGAAGCATTTTGTCTGAAGTGAGATGTGGAGTCTCTAGAACATCCTGTTGGGACTGTGGTTATTTTCACAGCTTTCTACCAAAGATTGCAACTTAAAATCATCATCTGCACAGTTATTTAAGGCTGACCAACTACATTCTGTTCAAAGCGTTGTTTACAGCAGTAAAGCTGTTCAGGTGTGGTTTAGCAGCTGTGGTCATGTAGATAGATCTGCTTTCAGTCACTTGAGCAGCTAGCAATTAGCAGCCATCATAGAAGGTTAACTTCAGCCCTGAGTAGTCAAATGCTAATAACTATAACTAGGAGAATACAATTCCATGTAATTCTCCAACGTTCATAAGCTGGGATTTGATGTGTAGTGTTTTCTAGTTAAAGCCTGAAGTTGATTAGAGTTGTCAGTTATTGCTAGGGAGGAATAATGTTCCAAAGTGTTGAACTCAGTAAGTTTCTCAGATATACCCAACTGACTGAAGTGCCTAAATTCCAGTTTTGGGAGAGGCTTGACTTTCAATAAAGTTAATGCTTTTTTACCTCCCAAATTCAGTGAAGTGTAAGAGAGACTGAATATACTGCTTGGTGGTTAATCTGTGGTCATTCCCCAGGTAAACATTTGTAGACCACACTAACCTAAGGTGCTTTTGTTTGCCCTACCTCGCACTTACTACACAGTAAGAGACATCCAGAGAATTAGTGGATTTTATCATTATTTTTACCTTTGTTTAACATCATAACTTACTTGTGAAGACAATCTTGGAGGCTCATCAGTACAGATTGTGTGATCTTTCAAAACAAGGGTAAAGCTCATAGGTCACTCGGGTGCTTTGGAAAATGGTACTTTGTGATGTTTATCTTGTACAACTGTTATTTTCTGCCATTTAATAGGGAAAATCTTTTACTCCATGTGAAACTGAACCTGCATAAGGTAGTCCAAATGTTCCTTCCTTGTGATTTGTTAATTTTTATTATTTTTTTTTTTTATTTCCCTTTTGGTAGAAACTGGTAATCAGAATAGCAGACCTCTGTCTGGTAAGAGCTGTTTTGTATAGCTGTAAGTAGTACTACACTTTGAAATGCTGACAGGCCTTGCATTAACCATGATCTGATTTTTCTTGCCTTCTGGCAAGAAGGCAAGATCATGATGCTTTATTATTGAGGCAGGTTCCTGGGTAGTGTAACTAAAGCTTGAAAAATCTATCACATTGTTCTTAAATTTCATTTCTATGGGTTTGATAGTGCCAAGCTGATCCCATGACTCTTTATTGCAGAGGCTTCAGTGCACTGACTCACAAGAATATTAGCCAACATGATGGAAAACCACATAATTTTTCATGACTAAAGAAAACATGAAACTTAAAACTATAGAGGCTGAGTGAAGGCAAAATTAAAGAAATATAATTTACCTCACTTGTTTTTACTTATTACATAGTTACCCTTCTGAAGTTCTGCAGGTAATAAAACTGTGCTGAACTTTTTTTGTTGTTCTTGTGGTTTGTTTTTGTTATGTCACCTTCTTAGAATGTTTTTGTTTTTTTTTTCTAGAAGACATAATTTCACTTTTCCCAACCATGTATTTTACACTTTGAAGTGATTGTTAGAGTACATCCTTTGGAAATATATTTTATTGGAGCTTTAGCAATGCAGTTGTGTCATTGAAAAATGTGGGTGCTATGGGCACATGAGTCTTGCCAGGTATAGTTTTCTGTTAGTAGAGAGTAATAGGATTTTTTTTTTTTAGTGGTCTTGAGTAGAGACAACTGTCAATAATGTTTACCTTGGTGAAAACAAGGTATTGCAAGTGGCATAAGTCATAAAGATAGTATGTAAGTAATATTCTGGATAACAGTAATCATTAAGGTGCTTATTAGCAGATGACACAGTTGCATGAGAA
Organism: Gorsachius magnificus; assembly: GCA_034008185.1. NCBI lineage: Eukaryota > Metazoa > Chordata > Aves > Pelecaniformes > Ardeidae > Gorsachius > Gorsachius magnificus. The sequence goes on from CM067090.1 coordinate 9,543,581, forward strand.
ACAGATTGCGTGCAGAAGTGTCCTGTACACTGTACTTCTGAAACAGCTGATGTCAGTTGATATATAGATAATTAATGGGTTTAATAACTTTTTGCATGCTTCCTTGAAAATCTACATGTGAAGTCTGTAGTTATAGTTAATGGTAGCATCGCAGAGGATTATTTTGACAGTGACTTGTGTTTTATTCCTAGTTGTGTATATACAGATCATTAAATTCCTATTCATGGTGCAAATATTTGTTAAGTTCAAAATCCTGAATGACCAAGCAAATTTTATAGTTTGAAGTAATCTTCCACAGGCAGTTGGCTGTATGACTAATAGAATTACGTATGCGTAAAATTGCTTTTACTGTAGAAGCCAAAATGCAGAATAATAGCTTGTCAAACTGTCATTTGCAAGTGAGATCATAGATTTCATAGTCCAAATTAGGTTATGTTCTTTTTCTTTTTGTCAGGTCACATTCTAATAAACATATCGTGCATTAAACCCTGTGATTATCTGAACACTTGACAGATGGTAGGCTGTTAATTTATATGTAAGAGACATTGATTGCCTGTGCAGTAGTGGTATTCAGCAAAATATGAAATGTCAAAATCCACTTTTTTTGTTATGTTTTTACTCGACTTATTTCAGCAAGGTAATTCTAGCAGAGTAATTTTTTTTGTAGCTAAACATATGCTTCATTTACTGGTGTTAACAGGTTTTTGAGTTTTAAATCTTTTTATAGTGAGAGATATTTACAAGTTGTTCTAGAGTACAAGAAAATTGTAGAGTACAGTGAAAATGAAAAATTTTTAATATGTATATTACTCAATTTTAAGCAAAATGAGATTAGTTTTAGGACCACTTAAGAATTAGTATGATAATGATCAATTGGTTTTATAACACTACTGTCCTAACTTTATACCACAGTTCTGTTAAATACTCATTTTGATAACAATTTAGTCTTAACTCACTTGTAAAATGTTGCAGAAAACAGTCAGGTTGAGGCCAAAGGAATTTTGCCTTTTGGTGGATTTGGCTGACAATTGCGGTTCTAACGTATAGCTGGAGGGAAAAGAGTAGAAAGTGGCACAGTTCAGTACCACACACTTGCCTATATGAACTATGTGAATGTCATGGAGGTGTCTCCCAACATCCTAAGATGTCTGTTCATCTTCATGAAAGCTGTGTTTCAGAAACGTTTTGGTCAGCAGTTGTTTGAAGGAGGTAGAGATTTAATAAACAGAATTTGGAAGGGTATTCCAAGCATATTGAACAGCACAGAAGAGGTCTTGGAGATGAAAAGAACACTGCTGTATTGTCCAGAGCAGTTAATGCCAACAGAAGTAATTTCCATTCCTAGTATTTCTTGAAAGCTCAAACTTACTACTTGAATGGTTTTCCATGTAAGTTGTCTGTGCCTAGTTTGGGTCACTGGGACTGTGCTTTCTTTCAAATCGCTGTAAGGTACAGGGTGGCTTTGCAATAATTAATGCTGATGGAAACATTTGCTTAACCCTTGGAAACAGGCTTTTTCACAAATAGTGTGACTATTAATTGCTTCAGAATTTATATATACTCTACTGTCCTCTGCCACTCATATCTCTTAAACCATTCTATGCGTTGCTGTGGAGCCAGTACACTGACCTTCAAATGAAAGGGCAAATGTATTTGTTTTACCTTATGACTAAGAAAGTAGTGATTTATATAGAAAACTTTCTGAAAACTAACTCAGTCTGCCTAGTATGGAACTAGAGATAGTTTGCTGCCTTTTCTTGAGAGCAAGGGATCCTATTACAACTTTTTATTAAAAAGTTGTCTTAGGAGGTGATTTTTCAGTGCTAAGGTTTAGTGAAGTGCCTGAAAAAATACTGATGTGCTTTGTTTGGAGAAACATCAAATTCTAATATTGATAACACTTGAAATATGTAAGTGCAGGATTCCTGAAATAACTTTCTGAAGCTGAAATACAAATATTCAAAGAAACTAGCAGACATTATAGATTCATTTAACAATGCTATTTTGAGAAAATTCTTTCTACCTTTACCTCTTGTTGAAGAATTCCTTACTCCCTTCAGATTATTGAGCATTTTCTGCTTGTGTGCAAGTTCACAGGATTTGCTTATTTGTTACTGATTTGTTGTCTGCTGAACTGTCACCTAAATTTTAACACCTTTGAGTTGAAAAACTGTACTTTTTAGGAGACAAAGTCCCCAAAATACTTGGTTTTGGAACAAACAGTTGAAGTTTGTACTTAGCTAATACTGGGGAAAAGAAATTAAGGAAGAGAAAAATAGGCAGCCAAGTATTTCATTTGCTTGAAACACTTTTCCAACAGAAGAGAGTTGAAGTAGAAACTCCCAACAGTCTTAATGATGTATTTTTGCAGTTCAGTTGTCTTTGGCTGACAGATTATTATTATTATGCATTTATAATTGATTACTGTTATATTTAGGTATTCACTGACTCTTGACTTACGGAGGAATAAGTTCCTTATTAATGTTCTTTAATCATTAACAAAATTAGTTTTCTGTAGACTGTGTTTCAGTAGGCAGAGAAAGGAGTGTCAAGCCCTAAAGAATGGTAATTGCCTCACTTATATTTCTAAGTGTCACAGTATTGCATTGTCATTTTCATTGTGTGTGTGTGTGTGCGTGAATTCTTAAAGGCTGTGAAATAATACTTCAGGAATGGAAATAGTAAAGATAATTTTTATTGAGTATGAGTTACAGGAATTTTTTGCTGGCTTCCAAGCTTGGGGAAAAAGTTTGTCATCAGCATAGTTAATATGCATTATGTAAACACTATAAAAATATTAACTTTGAAGCATAATTTCTTTAGGAAGAAGAACGTACAAAAATTTAATAAACTAAATAGATTGCAGTTCTCTTATAGGATTGATGCTGTTATCTAAATGTTCTAACCTCTTAGACATTATGAAGATATGTTTGATCATGGATGCTTGTGATATTTTGAAGGGACTGCAGAACAGTGTAGTATATGATGATCTGTATATTATCTTATAGTGGTATTTCATGTAACCTTTTCCAAATACATGGGAAAGCATTGTTTTTCTATTTTGATGATGTTCCATACTGCCAAAGAGAGAAGTTTAAATTTAAGTAACAGCGTTGTTGCAACCATTCAGTTTTTCTGCAGTTTTTCTTGTAGCAGTCCCATTAAAGTGTATTTGAAATGGCAAACATAATTGCTACCATGAGCTTCTGTGGTACTAGAGAGTAGACCAAAAACCTACTGTCTATCAAGCCAAGCTGCTTCTTAGTATTTCTTTTTAGAAAACATACTCCTTAACTTTGGAGTAAAGTAGTAGCTGCTTCTTTGGTAACATATTTATTAATCTTCTATTGTGGTCTCAGTGATTGGGCTTGAAGGTGTTTGGCACATTGTCAAACAATTTGTTTATTTCCCATTTCTGCATAAAAATCCTGTAGTTGGGCATCAGCGAATTAGAATTTGCTGATGGTTTTGTGGCCTCAGCTGCTTGTTCTCAGGCCTTCTGTCATAGTGATTGAAGCATAAGCACAAAAATGGTTGCTAGAAGACATCACAAAAATGTTTGAAAGTGTTCCCTGAATTAGCATGCTTGCATTCCGTAGCCGATTAAAATATGTTAAAGAGAACTTTCTGAAAAGCATTAGGAAAAAGAGTGTGAACTATAGGATAAAGGATAACTATGAAATGGGTTAGCTAGAGCCTCAAAGATCTGGTGTTAACAATATTTAACTATTGTTGACAATATAAATATTTCTATTTATACTAGAAGTGTTTGGTTTGGGGTTTTTTTGGTACTTGTTTTCTGCAAGATTGAAGACATTCAGGAACTTTATTTAAAGCATACCACAGTAGTTGTAACATGGTATTTGCAATATTGTTGCTTTTAATTTGATTAATAGATTTGCTGTATACAACTGGAAGTATTACCATGAGCAATATTATTGTTGTTTGCCATTGGAACTTTTGATAGATGGAGTTGTTATCAGAAGGTTAAAATTTTTTAAGAAGCCAAAATACGGAGTTCCCATGGAGTCGCCTTTTGAAAAGAACATCTTGAAAAAATATTTTCATTTAAATAATGAATCATTCCAGATGCACTCTTCTTTATGCGAAACCATCTTGCATTAAATTAGCTTCAGTAAGGATGTCAAATGAAGTATTAAAAATGCACTGAATGATCCACGTGGAATATTGGTATTAGCAACTGTTTAGGGGGGGAAGAAAAACTAGGCATACCTAGCGGATTATAAACGTTTTTCCAGACCTTAAATATGTTGGAGATTGTGAAGGCTCAGTGAAACACTAAAGTTTTGAAATACAACCTGTTACGCAGCAGCAGCTTTTAGTTACACAATAAAGGAGATAAAAATCATTGTTTTTAATGGGAATATAAAAAGAAACAAACCAAACTCAAAATAAGTGCAGGCATTAATGACTTTAGAAGCAGAAGAGCTGTTTTAATTAAACAGAGCAAGCAGTCTAAAAGGAATGATATACAGGTGTTTGGGGGGGGAACTTGGAACTACTTTTCAATTTTATATTTTGCAGAATTTTTTGTGACATAAAACCCATTTCCCTGTGTGGTAGCTGAATGCTCAAACTCAAGCATGCTGCCAAGAATTTGCCAACCATGATAGCTGGAAAAAAGAATGTTGATCCTTATGACACTTGCTTAATCTTCTCAAAATCCCCATTCTTCCTGAATAACTTTGGTAACCTCTTGTGATGACTTCGAGTTACCTCATCCATTCAGGTTTCATCTCTAACCTCATAGTTCTTGTAATGAACTACTACTTACTGTAGTCTTTCCTTCAAGGCAGATATGAATCAATATTATACATAATATATAAAAATAATGTACAGTGAAATGTTTTCATATGTGCTACACTGGAAATGAGCTTTACAGTTTTGCAGTCAGAACTAGATTCTGAATTGAGAATAATGCCAGTGCACTGGCAGACTGAGGAACTCTTCAAAGTTAATTGCAATGTATGTAGTTGCAGCTGACGAGTATCTGATGAGCTCTATAAATGCAGAGTAATAATTAATTCTGCGCATGGTTGAAGGAAAAGATGTGTAATATGTAGCCTTTTTGTTACTTTGCTTGTGATTTTTATATGGTTTGAATATATTTTCAGTGCACCTGAAGTGATTCAAATACTACTTAAAAAAGTGACATTTTACTTGACAGAGAGGTATGTTTTCAAATAGGACTTATGTTCCAAAGTACTGTTTGAAATGGTAAGCTTGTTTGTATTTCTATAGTATATCCATCTGAGGATCTCTCAGTATTTCATAAGCATTAATGAATTAAGCCTCACTGCAAGGTAGGTATTATCCCAATTTCACAGATTGCAGGGAGGTTAATTAACTTGCCCAGAGTCACTCAATGATCTGTGATGAAATTGGTTTCTATTTTAAAATGTCTGAATTTGTAGTCTCATGCTTTAACCGTAAGACTGTGCTTCGAAAATAATTTTTGTGGCTTCAAATAATGTTTGGCTTATTATGAAGTTATAATAAGCTTTGTCTATGCACAAAATAGAATTGAAGTGACCAAATCGGTTTAACTTTATCTAGGTACTTCGCAAGTTTTGAGTGTAGAAAACTGCATGGAGTTGCATTTGAGCTGCGTTTAATCTAAAAGAAACTTAAACTGGATGAATAAAAAACAGTCTTAGTGAAAAGTGTGTCTATGTGCAAGTTTGGGCTACTTTATGTCAAAGTATAAATTAAAACTCGTGTTCCTGTTTGGTCTGAGTTTCTAACAGAAACATTCTATTTTCACTTTGCTTAATCTGGTTTAACACAGATAACACATACATTGAAAAGTGAGAGGAAGAGACATTTTTCAAATAATTTTAGAAGTCATTCATTCACGTGTCCTGTTGGTTCCAAGTATTTAAGTTGTATAACCACCACTTTAATTTAAAAAATTGTAAAAAATTGTTCCCTGTTAAATGTTTTCACTCTTGTTAATGAAAGATACAACTTCAGCTGAAGAAACTTATTAGTAAAATTTTATTTCTGGGAGAATCCATCTCTGTAGTTTTGCTGGCTTGATAGGAAATAAAGTAATTTAAGAGAGAAGGCTTTATTTTGTTTCATTTATAGCCCTGTTTCCCCTGCTGCTGTACCCAGCTATGCAGATCTGGTAGTAAAAGTGACAAAGCTTGAGTCTTCAGAAACCTGCAACTTCTTCAGGCCTCTGCTGTTGGTTCTTTATGTATCCTTTGACATGTTATTTAAACTGGTTTTAATATAGCTTCTGAATTTGTAAAATCGGGACAATACTTATAAAATGCTTTCAGATAGAAGCTTTTCAAAATAGAATAACCTTTATTTCAAACTTCAGATTCAATCTAATAGATCCCAGTTGAATGCAATTTTGTTTAATAAATGAGGCTGGAATTCATCAGTCATTCTCTTAATTAGCAGCACTTGACTTTATGCACCAAAATGCCTGATTTGAAAACTGTTATTTCTTTGCAGTTTAAAAAAAATATTTTAGGGCATAAAGGTTTTTTGAAATGCCATGTAAATGTCTTGTCATGATTGCTGATTGCCAGTAATGCAACACCTATGTAGAACGTATAATTGTGGCACAACATGATCTTTTCTTTGAGCATTGCTGCTTCCAAGGTAATGCATTAAGTGCATAAGTGAGTGCTAAAGTTTCAAATAGGGAAATCATGTGATGTGGCATTCTCATCTAATTTAAACTGATTTTAACAACTTCAAATGCAGTAAATTTTTAACATCCAGATTAATGTATTCAGAAGATTTGCCTTTTTCAGAAATAAGATGACCAATGAACCTTTTAGTTTAGTTTAGTCCTCCCTGTCTTTACTCTCCCATACCTTGCTTTTGGTTGAAGGCAAGCATATATTTGTAATTCACCAACTCTGTGCTGGTTTTCCTAGATTCCTTCCTTTATTTTTGTCCAAGCAATGAGAAAGCTTCTAAGATGATTCTGAAGGTAGTGATCTACCTAGTGCTGACTGTAACAACTTAAAATCTGTCTCTTTACTTGTATCTAATTTGCATAATGACATTGTGGCGTGTAAGTGCTATAGAATATAAATAATACAACATGCTATCCAGGAAAAACAGTTTGATTTAATAAATGTTCCTCCAACCCATTAGTCATTCATTACATATAATTACTTGGAGACTCAGAATAGGCACAGCTGTAATATGGCTGGTGTTAAAGTTGAGATTTTTCAATAATGTATTTCACAGGGTTACTTTTTCAGGTTTCCTTCAAGTTCCCTTCTCTTTGTATTGTGCAAAAAATTACTTGATCAGAAGTGGATTGACCAGGACATTTAGTCTTGCTGCCACTCAGGCTTCTGAGAGAGTAGATCAGATTGTTCAGTTACACAGATGTAAAATTAATAGTGGGTATTTATCAGACTATTTTTTGCACACAATGTGATGGCTGCTTAAGGCATAGAACCACAATGAGAAGTGGCTGTACATATATACAAACTTAACTTCCTAGTCAAACAATTCAGAAATTTCAAAAACATGTTGCAAACCAAACCAGAGTGCCAGCCAAAGGTATACTCCAAGATTTGTCTATATTTGTACTGTATTAAATAGAAAAAAGAAGTTACACGCTTCACCAGAGTATTTAACCTTGTAGTATTGGTAGTCTTGGTCATATATTGCAGTCTTGAAAACATAAATTCGGGTCACTTGGTATTTATGGCTAGTCTGGTAAAGGGACTCGCAAAGTTGCATACAGCTAATGCTCTTCACTGTTGAAGAAACAGTGTTCTGTCAGGTAGAAAATTGTTCTCAGTATTTCTTTATCCCACTGGCATGGGGAGCTGGGAGTAACACCCATCTTTCTGTAGAGTGGAAGTTCAGTCTCTTCAGTTCATTTATTTCTCAATAAAAATAAATTTTGTGATATTCTCAGAAAAACTAGATGCAACTGTCCAGGGAATATATCATGGTAATACTATGCTTCTATGGTTAAAACAGTATTTATTAGTTGTTTATGCTCTAATAGTAGGGACAGGATTGTTATAGTCCATTTGTTCTCTTAATATTGTCTTCAAATATTTTGAGCACTGAGGTGTTATTCCTTATGACTTCATATCCTAGGTCATATAGAAGCTGTTGAAAATTTACTTTTCTTGAGGTTTGTGTAGACATGTTTGCATGTCTCTTCAAGGTTGGAAATGAAGATTTTCAAGGTTTTTTTGGTGGTGTTTCTTGTTGTTTGGTGATCCTGTTTTTGTCTGATGGACAAAATTCCTCCCTAGGTGTTTCAGAGCAGACTCGAGTATGCATCACAGACCTCAGGTGGCTTAGGTACCTATTTCTCAAGCTGGAAAAACTGTGATGGCTGAGGTAATTACAATAATATAATTGCTTTGTAGTGTTGGCCGCAAGTGGCATACATGTACCAGCCAAGTAATGTTGAAGCACTGCACAACTCTTTTCATGTAGCACCTGAATAGCTGTTGCAGTGTATGTCATTATAAAACTGTTATCTGCCTTGATAGCATCACACAAAACCAACAAAATATCTACTAAAAAGAGGTCTTGACAATTGAAAGTTCTGGAGGAAAAGTGACTTCCTTTTTTCTTTATAGAATTAACTAGGGAAAATAGCCTAGTTCATACTGTAACTTAAGGGCAGAATAAGAAGCTTCTGAAGGTATGACTGCTCAAATGGCTGTTGAAGACAGTAATTTATGAACAGAAAAAATGTTTAGAAGATATTTCACTGACTTGCTTTGAGCATAATGTGTTACAGAAGTCTATACTTTAGGAGGCAAAACTTGTTACTACCTGACTTAAACATGGAAAAAAATGAAGTTGTAGCAAAAGATGGGGTTTTTGCCCTGCCCCCCCCTCTTTTTTTGTTTCCACTTTTCTTATGTAAATTTTTTCAGGTGCTTTAGTGAAGTTGTCTGAGATCTGAAAGTGAAAAGGTGTTCATTTAGAACTAAATAATGAAAATCAGGGCTTGGAAACATCTGACTCCTATTTATGTTTATAGTTGGAACATAAGAATCAAGTGTATCAGTAATAGAAATCTTGAAAGTAAAAATGAACAAAAAAAGTGGTTTGGCAGTGCATCTAACGTACATAGCAGTTATTTTGTGTTACTAAGAATGTGTTTCATGCCTAAAAGTGATGTTAAACACAAATGAAAATCCCCTCTAACTATTATAACAACTATGTGCTTCAAATTAATGTTGGCTTCTACCAGCCTCTGCATAGCAGCCTTCACAGTGGAATGCCTCACCTGTATCAAGTTGAGCGTATGCATAAATCTTTGCAAGACTGGAGCTGTAGCATTTCATTAAATGCAAAATGGTAAACTTTTATAGTTCTACACTTAATGTTTTTGTAAACCAATCTATAATTTCATTATGGCAGGGGAAATTGTCTGAGTTTTATGATAAGCTGTCTAAACAATGACACTTTCTAAGTCTTTTAAAGAGAGAAGATAAAATAAATTGGGCTTTTGCTAGCACTGAAGTAAATCTGTTTTGCTGTGGTTTTTTTTTTTTTTTTAACAGACCTGGGTGTATCCCCGTACACCCTGTAATTTGAGAATGTTTGTTTAATGAGGATCTTGTGTTGATGCTTGTCTCTCCCTGTACTTCTGGCTCAAAGGAGAAAGGCATCAGCATGGGGGGAAAAAAGCTTGTTTACTTGCAGGGTCTTGGTAAAAGACAGTAACTGTCCCATCATTTGTCTTACTTTGTATATGGATGTTTTGGTACTGTCATCTATCACGTTACGTCTTTTGATCAAGACTCTAACATGACATCAAATTGGGCATGAGTGTCGATCTGCTTGAGGTTAGGGAGCGATCTGGCCAGGCTGGATCGATGGGCCAAGGCCAATTTTACGAGATTTAACAAGGCTCAGTGCTGGGTCACAAGAACCCTATGCAATGCTACAGGCTTGGGGAAGAGTGGCTGGAAACCTGCCTGGTAGAAAAGGACCTGGGGGTGTTGGTCGACAGCCAGCTGAATATGAGCCAACAATGTGCCCAGGTGGCCAACAAGGCCAACAGCATCCTGGCTTGTATCAGGAATAGTGTGGCCAGCAGGACCAGGGAAGTGATCATGCCCCTGTACTTGGTGCTGGTGAGGCCACACCTCAAATACTGTGTCCAGTTTTGTGCCCCTCACTAAAAGAAGGACACTGAGGGGCTGAAGTGTGTCCAGAGAATGGCAGCATAGCTGGTGAAGGGTCTGGAGCCCAAGGCTGATGGGGAGTGGCAAGGGAACTGGGGTTCCTGAAGAAAAGGAGGCTGAGGGGAGACCTTATCGCGCTCTACAACTACTTGAAAGGAGGGTGTAGTGAGGTGAGCGTTGGTCTTGTCTCCCAAGTAACAAGTGATAGAACAAGAGGAAATGGCCTCAAGTTGCACCAGGGCAGGTTTAGATTGGCTACTAGGAAAAATTTATTCATGGAAGTGTTTGTCAAGCATTGGAATGGGCTGCCCAGGGAAATGGTTGAGCCCTCATCCCTGGAGGTATTTAAGACATCTAGATGTGGTATCTCTTCCTAGGCATACAACTTAGCCTGGTGAGTTGACTAGTTGTCTGTGGCTCCCTTCATATTCAGAAGAAGGGGAAAAGCTGGTGCAAAGTGTGACTTAGAGCATCTGCAGAGGAGCTAGTGTGTATCTGCTGCCTTCAGACTATAACTTGGTTAATACAAATTATTTTCATGTGTCTAATGACCAATGGATAGCAAGCGTATCTCATTTGTTACAAATAGCCTGTGTCAAATCAAGAATGAGCAGCTGTTTTGGTTTAGTTCATATTTACACAATCAATTTAACTACTTTAGCCCTGCTTAAAGAAATGGTGAAGAATAAGTTTCCAATGATGTCCATAAATTGTAGGAATTTCTACCTTGTGTCCTTAAAACTTCTACTTAAGTCTGTTATTTAAACTGCTTATTAAAGTTACACTATTAACTAGAAGCACAGCAAGTATGACACAGAAAGAGAACTAGTCTGAATGCTTAGTCTATTTTCTAGGGTATATAGGCTCAGATTTATAAGGGAAAAGTAAGAAACCTTTGTGCCAAATATACTGTATAATTTTGGGAAGTGAATAAAATCTGAAATGGTGTGAAGTGCTCCTTTTTGGGGAAAAAACAAATAAGCTTTCCTCACAGTACATAGTATTTTGATTTGTGGTATTGCAAATGGGATGTGATACCATGTTCAAAATCTCTGCAGAACATCCTGACCTTACTACTGCTTTTGGTTAATTCTGTGAAATACAGTTGGCTCTTTAAAGGCAACTTAACTAAAAAACAACAATGGAATCAAAACTGGAAAATTGTACCTCAAATTCAGTTCCTGGTTGTGGTTCATGTTGCTTGTAACCTTGACATGGAGGCCAAATTCGGCTGTTTCAGTTACTTTTAATATGTGATAATAGTTGTTTTAGATTATTAATTTACTAAAGTATGAATTAAATGCATAGTACAGGCTGATTTTAAAAAAAGTATAGCTAGAATGAAATGCTGGAAATGGAAGTGCTTTTTAAGACAAAATATTCACATAGATGTTTTAATCTTTCCCTTTGTTATAAAGCTTCTTCTTATTTGCAGTAAAAATAAAGATGATAATATTGCATGCTGGCAAACTAAGTTATACTGTATAGTTTACCTAGGAGTGAGTATTATCTGCAAAATATAGTAAAGTGGCATCAGCCTTAACTAAAACTAGAAATGATTGATTTTCGAGATACCCATGGGGTTATAGCACCCATGGCTTTTTTCTTTAAGTGTGTGCTTATTAGAATTACTGCATACAGCTTAGAAATGTTAATAAAAAGGTAGATTAATTCTGAATTCTAGCAGGTTTTCTGTGTAGCTGGGCTATATGGAGACAGTCTTGTGAGATGGATTTCATTCTGGGTTACGGTATTTTACTGTCCTAATTAGTGGGTGGAGGCCCCATAGCCATTATACCAATTCTCTGCCTTTTATCTTCAAGAAGCCACTTGCTGCTCTTCTGAACTGAGACTTCTCATGTGTAAAAATGTAGTGCTTGTGATTTGATTAATACAAGATTCAATATTCTATCTTGCCTGGATTTCCCAGAGTATGAAAACTCATCTTTTCTCATTTAGTTTAGTTTCAGGAGTAAGCAAAACACAACTGTGAAACTCAACTGTTACTTCCTTTCCCCTTTTTCTGCTCGGCATTCTTTCCAGGGCATGATTCTATGTAGTCATGTACAAGCTTGTCTGTATTACTGTTTTAGTATACCAGGAGATTTGACCTAAATGGCATGATGGAAAACTTGTCTTGGAAAAGATCTAGAAGGTTATTTAAATCAAATAACAGTACCTCCAGCATACAGTACTGCAATTTTCTTAATACTGTTACTTTTGAAATTTTTGTTAAATTATGGTTTGTGAAATTCTAGAGGAATTTCCACTAAATTCCACTAAAAACTGTGGAAGATAGTCTTCAATTAGATGGGACTTTGTAACATCCATTTATATAATCTCATTCATTCATGTAATGAGACTGGACTCAGTTAAACGTTCTAGGAGGTCCCATTGCCCTTTATTGTGTTAATGTATCTTTGACATCCTTACCTAAATCACGTACCTTATGTAATCTGTCAGTCCTCTTTTCAAACTCACTGATCAGTGTTGAATAAATTTGGAAGAGGACCTGAGATAATTGAGGTCCTGTGAATTTTTGATGGCATGCACTGACCAAACTTCATCTACTTAAGATCATAACCAAGTTTTTGTCCTGACAGTGGGGCACGGTTGCCTGTGCAACCAGCTGATGTCCATGGCTGTTGGCAGTGATGAATCTGAACCATCCTTATCTGCCTTCTTTGTTGGCAGCTTCACAGCAATAAGTCTTGCAGCCCTTCCCATTTGGGCAGGATAACCAGTTTGGGAGAACAACTTTGTAGTTCTATTTTGTGCTTTTCACTCCAGGTCTTGATTGCTTCTATGTGTGTGTTTACTTCTAGCTCTCTTTGAGAGGACTTGCCTTTAGTCATGCAAAATTGGGCAAAAAGAGTTGAGTTTTCATATATTGAGGTAGCATATTGATAAATCAACACTGCCTTATCAACAATTGTTGCTGTCAAGGTTTAACCCCATCCAGCAACTAAGCCCCACACAGCTGTTTGCTCCCCCCACCTCCCCACCGAGGGATGGGGGAGAGAGAATCAGAAGGGTAAAAGTGAGAAAACTCATGGGTTGAGATAAAGACAGTTTAACAGGTAAAGCAAAAGGTGCACATGCAAGCAAAGCAAACCAAGGAATTCATTCACTACTTCCCATTGGCAGGGGGGTGCTCAGCCATCTCCAGGAAAGCAGAGCTCCATCACGCATAACAGTTACTTGGTAAGAGAAAACATCATCACTCTGAATGTGTCCTCCTTCCTTCTTTTCCCCCCAGCTTTATATGTGGAGCATGACGTCATATGGTGTGGGATACCCCTAGGGTCATTTGGGCTCAGCTGTCCTGGCTGTGCCCCCTCCCAGCTTCTTGTACACCCCCAGCCTCTCACTGGTCGGGTGGGGTGAGGAGAACAGGCCTTGACTCTGTCTAAGTGCTGCCCAGCAATAATGAAAACATCTCTGTGTTACCAACATTGTTTTCAGCACAAATTAAAGACATAGCCCCATACAGGCTACTATGGAAAAAAAATAACTCTATCCCAGTCAAAACCAGCACAGTTGCTTAAATGTTTTATATTAAAAAAGAAATAATTAAACCTCCAAGTAGCCCTTGGGACAACTTAAAAGCATTGGTGGAAGAAAAGTAAGTTGAATGAATTAATGAGTTATTCAAAGTTACCTGCAAACTTTTCTCTGTAGAGTGCTTACCCAATGTGACACTTCACTGTAGGATTCTGTTCACCCTGGAACAAGGTGACACTGTTTTGTCCTTTGTGGCCATGCTCGCTGCCTTAAGAGTGTGTCTTGATGTGATTAGGTATAAAAGGAGTAGGGTATTATCTCCTGTGGCTTCCAAGAATACTTCTATTAACAGGCTGGGGGAGGAGAAAATACTAGAGTTAAACTTCCAGTATTTTTTGGTTTAGAATTTTTCTGTGTATTTTAAAAATGCTTTCCTGATTAATGAACATTTTACTTACCACTTTGCAGGAGATGGATGTTGTACTTTGCATCAAGGAACAGTATACTTTTAATGTAATGGGAATCAGTTTATAGTAAAGCATTTTTCCCCCCAGGAAAGTTCTTAGCCTTCAGTAAACTTGTATTTAAACGCTGACTTTTTTATAGTATGATTTAGATTAAGCTGTTTAAAATGGGGGCTGAAAATAAGGTTTTCATTTCTTAATACCAAAGCCCAAGTCTGTCTTGAGAGGAAGCTTCTGTCCAACTGAAATCCTGATGCAACTAAACTTAAGATTTGCAAGTAGCCTTAGTAAAGCTGGTCCACCAAACTCAGCAATTTCACAGGAGTTGAAAGAGAACCTGGCAGGGAAAAAGATATGCAGTGGGATGGGGGAGAGAATTGGGGAAAAAAAAAAGTAAAACCCGTGGGTTGAGATAAAGACAGTTTAATAAAACAACAGAGGAAAATAATGATAATAGAATACACAAAAAAGTGATACACAATCCAATTGCTCAGTCTGCTGACTAATGCCCAGCCCCGAGCAGTGTTTGCTGTTCCCCAGCCAACTTCCCCCAGCTTCTATACTGAGTATGGTGGTTTATGTTGTGGAATAGCCCTTGGGCCAGTTGGGGTCAGCTGTCCTGGCTGAGCCCCTTCCCATCTTCTTGAGCACTTGGCAGAGCATGAGAAGCTGAAAAAGTCCTTGACAAATATAAACACTGCTTAACTAGAAGACAACATTATTCTTATACCAAATCTAAAACACAGCACTATGCCAGCTACTAGGAAGAAAATTAACTATCCCAGCTAAAAAGAGGACAGTATAGGATTATTTAATTCAGATCTGCTGTGCTTTTAGACTTGGTGGTGGTGGTGTTCAACTTTCTGATGGCATATTAAAAATACGGTCATAATGACTCATTAATGTTAATGAGAATTTTATGTTCAGTTCTCGTCATGTCACTGATTTTTGCATGTCTGAAGTCCTTCAACTTAATGTCAGCAGCCCCAAAGAAAAGGGGAGTGACTAGTATCTTTACACATCAACTTTTCAGGCTTAATTTAATTTCCTATATAGAGAACTATTTCTATAGGCCCCAGCCCAAGACGTCTGAGTCAATGGTATCTTTCTATAGACTTCTACTGGCTTTAGATCAGTTTTCCCATAGAACCTGTTTATCTAATAACATGAAGTATTTTGTTTTTTTTTTTTTTTCTCAAACGTGGAAGAGCACCATTGGGTATGTAGTTTATTGAAGGAGTGATAATAGATAAAATGTACGCTAAATTATTTGCATTTTAGATTCCCTTACATGACCATTATACTCAGTCCTAGGGTTACCACCATTTATTGATTTGGGATATATGCCAGTCTCTGTTTCTTTCAAATAGCATTTGTTCAGAGTGCTGACTCCATTCTAGTAATTCTTACCCTTCAGACCGTCTGTCCTTTGCCATGTGCTGCCAGTCTCCCTGAGCACTTTGAGGGGCTGTGTACTTCATCAGTCCTAGTCCTTGTCCTACCAAATCCTGTCCTTCATACTTAAAGAATTTTGAAACTATTTTTCTGTTGCTAGCAGGGTGGGGTTTGGGGGTGGTGGTGTTGTGGTTTTTTTGTGGTGGTTTTTTTGTTGTTTTGTTTTTCATCTTAGGCTGTGTAGCTATATTGTGAATGTGACTTATGTGTTTTTAAACTCTTCAATATCTATGCCAGATGGAAGCATTCTGTATGTCACTTTACATCTGAATCTTGCATACTGTTTTCTATCTGCAGTCTGGCAGTCCCTCACTCTTTTGGACCGATTTATGCAGCTCTTTTCCCTGGAGGAGCTTTCAGTTATGCTTTATGCTGGTTACTTATCTTCTCATCACCCTGCCCCCAGCCCCCCAAAATAGACAAACTGTCTTTCCCTCAATCCCTCAATTTTCTTTCATTGAAACTTAGTTTCAATGTACAGTACAACTGTTTAAGTTGTACTTCCCTCTCTGTTTATTGCCACAGGTAAGACTTGAAACTAACTTACGTTCCAAGTTTAAATTGGTAAACTTTGTATTATGTGTGAGAGGGGAATGAGTGAAAGTTGAAACTGTACCACTAAAAGATAAACAAAAGTGTTTTTAATAGTATGGTTTGTCTGCTAGCACTACTGGTAATTGAAGGTTTTTGGGTTTTGTTTCCCTTCCACCCCCCACCCTGCTTACAATTCTGATAAAACCTTTCCAAAGAGGTTTTAACTCAGGTCCAGAGAAATTTCTTCTTTGGTTAAGTCTAACCTGGATTCTAGAATACATTTCTCTGATCAAAAGTGACAGACAGCTGTTTGAGAATTAAGATTATTTCTAGTCTTTAAAGTAGCCCTGGAGCTGCAAATATTACAGTGATGCCAAAGAATAAAAGAAAGATTGGGGTGGAAGTAGTTGATTTAAGTTCAGCAGATACGAGCTCAGTTCCTGGCTATTGCTCCTTCCTGACTTCCTGCTTGGCACTGGTAAATTAATTTTGATTTTATTCTGTATTTTGAGGATTTTGTTCCTAAATCCCGCTGACTTTCAAAGTCAAAGGAATTCAGACCTGGAAGTAGATTATTTTGAAAAAATCTTACCTTTCATTCTTCGCTCCCATCTGAAAGAGATGATGGTAACTCCATTCCTTTATCTCCTTTTTTTAATTTAGGTTATCTTCATTGGACAGGGGAGCTGCGCTCCTGCACATGAACAATGACCATCCCAGTAGGACTGGGACAGTTTGAGAGTTCCAGAATTCGTAGAAGGCTGTTGGGGATTCATTCATGGAAATGTACTATGCTATGTTAAAAATTCTTTGAGATCTTGAAAACTGCAAATGAAAGGGATTTGATTATTTTTTTTAAGTTTGTACACACATATAGTAAAAGTTATTATTGTGTCAGCAGATTTCTTAGAGGTATGCTAAACAATAGCTTAGCTGAAAAAGTACAAAACAATGTAACACAAGTTTGGCTATGAACTATTTATGCAGTATGTCCTTGCAACTGTAGTCTGTGCCTGAAAAATTCAAGGAGGAAGATTTTGATTGAGCTCTTTGGTAGAAAATGAAAACAAAAAAATGCAAAACAGCAACAAGGACTCAACTTGCCTGGATGCAAACAGTATGAGAAGAGTTTTTGTAAGTATTTAGTTGTCTTAAATGTCTTGTCAAGGAGCTAGCCAGAATTGGATTTCAGTCTAAGTTGATGGCAGAACTGATAATAAGAGCTTTCAGCAAGGAGCAATAATAACCCTGATTCCCTGGCATGTCAAGAATTCCAGGAAGAACTGTGTTTCCCTGAGACATCGTGACTCCTACAGTCATATGGATGTCATTTGGTGTCTTCAGAAGACTAAAAGGTTCAAATCAAAATGAACAAAAACTGAAGACTGAAATAGCCAGTTGGTTGTGCCAACTGGAATGGTACAACTTTCAGCCACATGCCTACCCATCAACCTGGGCTGTCCTGTTTAAAAAGATGTCTTCCCAGCTGCTTTATTTTTAAGGCAAAACAGATAAGCACTTTGCTTGTTGACAACTATGGAATCACTTTATTTTTCAATGTAAGAGCTATTAAAATTAGATAAGAGATGTAAGGTTTTTAATAATGGGTAAAGAGATTTAAAACATCAAGGCTTTTAACAACAGAACAAGTACGGGTCTTATTTATGTTTGTCTTATATTGGCTGTTTCTTAGGAAAGCTATCAGGTAGGATGTGACTGCTGTCTAGATTATGTGTGTGCAAAAATTAGAAATGCTGCTGGATAATGCTCAAGCCTTTTGGTAAAAAGTCTGAAAACATATTCAAGGATTTTAATAACACAGAAAACTATCTCATGGGGCCAGGTAATAAAATTATTGTAGTAATGTCAACAATTGTATATTGGTAGACTTATTAGAAAACATGCATTCATTTAAATCTAGTTCAAAATTCTAAAATACTATAGTTGTCACTAAAAACTGAAGGTTAGAAAGGGTTTCTTTTATGGGGATGAGTAGCACAAAATTCTGCTGAAATACCGAGTGTGTAGATTCCCTCCTTCCCTCCCCCTTTAACAGTTATATACAATGGACAGTTAAACAAGTTGCAGTGGCTATGCAGCTTTGCTGCCTGATTTATTGTGCATTTAATTTAATTCACTAAAGGTGACCTTTATGTATTTCACTACAGAGACACAAACTTTGCTGGCTCTGATTACCCGGCCTTACGCTGGAACTTCTCATGGTGAAAATGACGCAACAGTTGTAGCCACGTGCCGTTGTATGACCTGGCTTTTGAGCATTTATTTACCTAACTTGGCACTATTTTAATTTCCTCATTAGAGTTGCTCACTTTTAGGGACTTGACTAAAAACTTGCCTCAACTATGTCCTTACCTGCTATGTGCAAGCTACCTCAAATAACAGCTGCTTCAGCACAGTGCAAAAACCTCTTGGACTGTTAGTTGGTGAGAACATAGGGTGGTGAGCCAGTGTGGTGCTACAGGTGTTTCCTTGGGTCTCTGATCTACAGAGGAATTACTTTGTGATATACAGATATATTTTTTTCACAGCTTTGAATATCTAATATGAAGCCTGTTCTCTCAGGAGAAATAGAGGAATGATGACTTGCAAGAGGCAATTTTGAGTGCATTCTGTGGGTAAGTTTAAGAATGAACTGGCCCTCTGGATAGTTCCTGCAGTGCTGCCAGTTAGCGCTTTGACCAGCGGAGTGTGGAGTGTAAGGCTGTAACTGTGCCTCTTGCTTTTTTTGGAGTCTGTGGGTGGGTGGTGTTAATAGTTGGTTTTCTCCTGTCAGGTGTGTTTTGGAAGACCTGGGAACTGATCCCTCCAGAAGCTTTCCCAAGGGATGGAAATTAAATAATTGCTTAAACAAGAAGACGAGGCTTCCTTCTCTTTGTCTTTTGCCATCTCTCATACTTAAGGATGTAAGAAAAAAAAGTGAATGGCTGATAAGTCTTTCACCTGGACAGATCATCTCCTGTCTAGCTCTAGTTTTTCTTTGTCCTTCCTGGAACTCACAGGCGTTAAGTCAGTCTTACAGGGAAGTCTTAATCAGTAAAACTGAGTTACTTTTCCTCACTGCTACATTCCAAAAGTAAATCTAGGCAGTTACTGTGAAATACTGATTTTTTTACTCTGCCTCTTTTTTGTTTCTAAATAAGATGTCACAGAGTAGCAGTAATTTTATTCTGTATTCAGCTCTAATTTAGTGTTAGAATTCAATCTAATTGACATATTTCAATTTTCTAAAAGAAGTTTGACTCTAATTTGATGTTTATGACACAGGATCAATCTTGTGTCTTTGCATATTAATAAGTATTCTAGAAAGGTATCTGATTTTCACAGCAATAAATTTTAACGGCTTCTGTTTATACAGCATTAGAAAACATCTGGTGTTATCAAAACTCATAGACAAAATGAACTTGCTGGAGAGAAGACTGTCCTTTTCTGCTCATAATGGCCTCAGCTGTTTATTTTACCCTTAAATAAAACCAAATCTGTGTGTATGTGATAATACTAAGACCCCTGCGTTATTAGATTTTGGTATTACATAAAACTTGAGGAGCTGCTTTTGCTTACACAAGATTTGGTTATGTAGTTTTTCTGGTTTGTTGCAAATAGACATCTCCAAGTGAAAAAGTGCTGCACAAAAGCTGTTTTCTTCTAACTTGTGGAGAACTCTGTGGGGTTTTTTTTATAGCTGTTTTGCAAAAAATACCCAAGAAGCATAACAGTTAACTGCATAAAGGTGTTTTGGAAAATGCTGTAGATAAAGTTTTGGAAAGTTGCTGTGCATATTTGGACGCCTGCAGTCCACCTGTAGTGGATTGGAACAATTATTCTCTTGAGCTTAGAATTTTTTTCACACTTCTATGTGCTGTAGATTTATGTTATTAGCTCTTCATTAATACAGACCCTTTCTAGGTGAGCTCTGTTGATCTGGTTTATACCTCCTTTTTTTATATGTACTAATATTAAAAATGGTGCTGCATAGGTAACATTATCTAATTTAGAAGACTATTCATGATATGTGCCTGATCCTCAGTCTGCAGGGTATAACTGTTTCTTTCTTTTTTCTGTGAAGAATGAAGATTATAGTGCAAATTCAGATGAAAAGTGGGATGGCTGTAAATAGGATTTAATCTTCTCCTTCAAATCCACCTGAAATAGAAATGACTGTAAGGAATGGAAGTGACCCTAGGGGACAGAAGTAAAAGGTAGACAGTCTGGAGCTATACACCTCTGCATAATGGCACTCACAGTAGTGCTTTCAAACAATAGTTACAGCTTTTCACAGCAGCAGTGTCTTCAATATTATAGAAATTCCTCAAGCAAAATGATTTCCTAGTCACTGGATTTTCTTCTCTGCCACACAAAAATTCCCAGTGGGTTGTTTAGAACAGCAAGCAGGTTGACTGTTTAAAGATAAGTAGTTTGTTGTGGGGGTTTTGGTGTAGCAGTGGTTTGGTTTGTTCTTTTCTCTCTAGTACCTGTACTCTGTTGTATGTTGGCCAAATCTAGTCTATTTTATCTGTGTGTTTGCAAGTGCAATATGAAGACAACTGGATTGGAAGGGGATCTTCCATCAACTGCCAAAGCTGTGAATGTGTGTAGCTGTTTCGGAGGATGTGTGTCTTGGAAATGAAGAACTCTGAGGGTAATACTGTAATAATAATAACAACAACTTTAAAAATAGTGAGTCCTGTATAATAAAAAAAAAAACACAAACAAACTTGCTGCAAAATGCAGCACCCTATCTTACTCTTATATAAAAGAAGGCTACCAAGTAAATAGTATGCTGATATTAAGGCATGGACCTGTTTGAGCAGGTCCAGAGGAGGGCCACAAAAATGATCAGAGCAGTGGAGCACCTCTGCTATGAGGAAAGGCTGAGAGAGTTGGGGTTGCTCACTGAAGGGGGGTTGGACTAGGTGACCTCTAAAGGTCCTTTCCAACCCAAAACATTCTATGATTCTATGTTCAGCCTGGAGAAGAGAAGGCTGCAGGGAGACCTTATTGTGGCCTTTCAGTACTTAAAAGGCGCTTATAAGAAAGGTGGGGACAAACTTTTTAGCAGGGCCTGTTGCAGTAGGACCAAGGGGTAGTAGTTTTGAACCAAAAGAAGGTGGATTCAGACTAGACATAAGGAAGAATTTTTTTACAATGAGGATGGTGAACCACTGAAACAGGTTGTCCAGAGAGGTGTAGATGCCCCATCCCTGGAAACATTCAAGGTCAGGCTGGACAGGGCTCTGAGCAACCTGATCTGGTTGTCTCTGATAATTGCAGGGGGGTTGGACTATATGAGCTTTAAAGGTCCCTTCCAACACAAATGATTCTATGTTGTTCAAATACAGGGTTGTGTTTGTTTTTTTTTTTGTTAAATATGACACTGAAACTATACATTTGTTTATAGGAAACAAGGAATCATATAGAGTTTGTGATTATCCAAATGGATGATATATGAGATCTTTAAATACTATCTTAACAGTTATGCTTGACTGTAGTCAATGAATCATGCTGCCTTTTGCATTTGGTGATTTCATCAGTTAAATAATCTGATAGATTCTTTTCTGTAGATGATATTATGGAAGTGGTCAGTGGTTAGTTACCATAAATCAATAATTTGTCTGGTTCTTCAAACATCTACCATGAAACAGCATTAGTCTTGAATGTATGAACGAAAGAATAAATTCAATTTTTGGAATTTGCACAGAAGCATCTACTGTACCATAAAGTACAAGTTATGTACGTTGACTTGGCTGGAGGGCAGTATGCTTCTAATTTCAAGTAAGATGACTCCTTTTGATGGAAGGCAATTGAAAGCAGGCTTGTAGTGCAGTGTTTTGAGGCTTTTCACATTGATGCTGAAAATGACAGCAGATCGCACGAAAAAATATTTGGTAAAAAATGGTTTTGGTACAATTTGCATTGCTAGAGGATTTCACTGGACTTTTTTTAAGGAAAGTGCTAATATTAATTACTAATCTAAGGATAATATTGTTTGAACAGTAGTATTTTGTGTATCATTTATGGAAAACAAGTTCTCTTAAGTTTCTCGTGCACTTACTGCTGTGACATTTGAAGATTTCCAAGGTTTAAAAAAACCCAAATTATCTAGGTCCATCCAATAATCAACACAAGATGGAATGGCAAGAAAACAAACTGATGTTTTGTATTTTTAATTTTTTTAAAAGTAAAAATTGTAATTATGTCAATATTTTATGTGATGCTCTGTATGCAAAATTTAAGTGTTGTCTGGAACAGAATACGGTCATTGTGGTTTAATGTCTTTTCTGCTAAAGATGACTTTTAATTAGAATAAAAAATAAAAGGAAAAATGGTTTAAGAAAAAAATTAAGACCAAACCATAAATTTCAGTTTCTCTAATGCAATGTTTCAATTCTAAGAATAGTGATACCAAATTAACTCTTTCAGAATAGGTTTATTGGATGGACAAAACTCTGTTAATATTAAAACCAAAGTTAGGTATTATTGTGAAGTGCTTCTTGCCATCTTCCTTCTCCATTATTGATTTATATCAAATTTGGAACAAAAGTAATTTCCAGTGGGAACTATTTAATTAGAATGCATGTCACCATTCTCCTCCCCAAAAAGTATCATGAGCAATTCTTCTCAAATTCATGTAAGTTCTTCTTAACTATATGCTGAACTTGAGTATGAGGAATTCAAACATTTTGTTGAAATTGAGACAGTTTGATCATTACTGGAAGGTTTGAACTAATTATATTTGTGGGCTTCAAAATGAGAATATTGAAAAGGCAGCCCTTTACCACCCAAAGCAGATATTTCTTGCTAGGTACCTAGAGAGATGCGTACAAATACTATTTCATTTGATGGTGATTTTTTTAATCTGTCACTCATTTCTGTAGTGTTATGAGCAGTAAGGTTTAGTCGTCCTTAAGCTTGCATTATTAGTACTAACATTTTTGGGGTCTTATCTTGGTTTTTCTCCCCTGTTTGCATTTGTGCAAAGCTGGTGCGCTGTCCACTGGCTTACTGGTTAGCTAAGAAGCTGGCCTGCAAGTATTCTGCCAGGAGAAAATGATGATTCAAGTCAGCTAGTTCTTTGGTTCTGGCCTCATTCTAGCAAAATACGTGTGCTTCCTTTTCCAGCTGTGAGTGTAATAGCTTCAGTAAGGAAATCTTTGCTCACTATTTCCAGACCGGGCTCTCTAGGTCACAGTCTTGTTTTCTGCTCTCTTGGGATTAAACTCATAATTGCTTTTTGGCCTTTTAAAGGTGTGGGGTGGTTGTTTTTTTTTTTTCCTTTTGACACCTCCACAAAGCTGGGGTAGGGTGTTGTATCTGTGAAATACCCCAGGCTTTGCAAAAACACTTCTACCATGTAAAGCTTGATTATTTTCCAAGAGTACCTTCTAGCATAGGCCTTGGCAAATGATCCAGTGACTTGGTAAGCAGCTTCTGCTGTTTCAGCTACATGAATGTACTTAAGGAGCTTAAGTGCTTATACCATTTAGCCAAAGAAAGGTAGGTGGTTTAGTAAATTAATACAAAAAATAATCAAGCAAATGTCGGCAAATTACATGAGCTACTTTCATAGCCTTGCTAGCAACTTTTTGTGCTATGCTTCTGCAGAATAGAAACACAACAGCAGTCTGGAGAGAAACAGTCTTCAGAGAAGTGAACATGCTCAGGACTGTCCAGGCAATTGGTCTATTTTTGGAAAAAGCATCCATACCTTTTACAAAGATATATGGAGAAATAGAGGAAAAATGGTAATTTTCAGAAGAAAATTCAAATGGTAATCTTCATAATTTGTGAGTAATTATAAGAAGTGTCCCACAGTACTTTTTTCTATGTAGAGATAAAGATTTTTATTCCGGGTTTTTTTATTACGGGTACAACTTATGTTAAAAGCATTTCATTCAAAGAGGTCTTTGTGGTTTTTATTGAGCACTTAGACTGACATACCTTGCCTATTGTTACTACTAAATTAAACTTCATTTTGACAGCTGACCACCAAGTCACTCTTCCAGGGACTATTTTGTTCTTAGAATGAATGCGACATAAGGAAAATGGTTTATCTGTGAATATTATTCCTTGTAGATTTTTTTTTTTTTATTCTTACAAATATGATTTAACAGGCTTTAAGATTCTTGGGAAGAGTGCTTTTTTCATTCTCTTGACATTTTTTTTCAGTGTGAAAGTTGTGAAGTGTTGAAAGCATAGATTTTCTTTGATTAATGTAGCCTTTGAGATTCTCAGCTTCTTGGCAGCATGTCCCTAAAGATTATTTTCTTTTTTCTTTTCTCCCTCCCCCCCGCCCCGCCCTGTATAGAGGAGTAAACAGGTATATACTTCCCAGGGAAAAAAGATGCTTGAAAATAGCAAGGGGAACTACTCTTATCTCTAGATTTAAAAATAAAATTGCTCCCATTTCTTCCCTGCCTGTTCCCTTTCACTCACACATTTTAAAGGAGTGTTTCCTTGTTAACAGAAAAAATGAATTGTTGAAATATGCATATAGCAGGGAAGTAGGATGACTGTTGTCTGTGTAGAGCATTGTCATAGGAAAAGTTTCTTGAGGCATGAAGAAAAGCTGAGATGTACTGGTGCTAAGTAAAAATAGTATATTTACTGACTACAAAGTATTTTGATTGTACAGATATAAGGCATACCAGATCTGTGAAGACCATGTGACATAATTACAGAAACTTGATTTAATGTAGCAGTTGAGTCTCCATTTATGCACTCTTGATTCCAAAGTGTTGTCTGTAGGCCTTTGCATTTAGAATGGCTTTAAAAGATGAAACAAACTCCACTGATTCAAAACCATGGCAGTTTTGCTTTAAATCAGGAAGCAAAACCCAGTATCTGCTCTTCTTGCATTCAGAATAACACTAATATCATCAAGTAAAACAACAAAGTCAGTGTGCATGGTCTGGTTTTAACTATCTCTAGTTTGTGAAAGATGCTTCTAGTTTTCACATTATGCAACTGACTGTAGGAATGCCTAGTGTTAAGTGAATACGTTCATATGAAAATACTTGCAAGTAAAATGTGCTGTGTTTGATCTGCTTGTTTAAAATATGCAATAATATTTAGTCTGCGAGCTGTAGGTACAAAAGGTTCCATGTTAGGCGATATGTGTGTTATAATGATGAGTAAATGCAAGTACTTGGGAAAGTTTTTCTTAAGCCCCTCTAGTGAACTGCTAATAAAAATAATTCTTAGCTATTGTTGCAGGATTAATTCAGCTTGTTAGATACCACATGTCACTGCTGTGTTGAAACGAGCTGATGTGGTTTCTGTTGCACTGATAGTGATAGGCTTAGTAAATGTGACTAAGAATTTAATTGTTTAGAGCACTGAATTTAATTAGCCAATAACTTTGTCCTGATAGTGTCTTCATTCGTAAGTATAAAGATGCTATTTATGTATCTGATCTATGTCCTGAGTTTCCTCCAAAATTCCTTGACCCTGAAAGACAAATTGTTCTAATGTACTTTTTATGCAGAATTAATCTTGCTTCAAGATGTCTTCAGTAGTTAGAGGGTTAGCAACAGAGTTTGAGCCTATTCCTGAATTTAGACCTTCCTTGTGGGGGCTTTTGCACTGCACAGATTTGCAGAGAGCATCAGATGTTATCAGTACCAAAGCAGATACAATGCCTATTTTCTTGAGTCCTTTTTCAAAGCAGTTTCATCCTTGTATGAAAGGAAGCTTTCAGATTAAAGGATTTGAATAAGATTGCTGAATTTGGATTAGGATCTCCATTACAGAGAACCTAAGCTAATTGCTAGGGGTGTCTGCTTGACTCCTTCAGGCTGATCTTAACCATATTTGAGTAAGATCTCACTCCTCTTTCAGTACTGCCTGGGTCACAAATGGACAGGTGATGTGACTGAGAAGCAGATTGCCTCACAGTTATCTTCTTTGGAGATACTTTTCTGGCATTCATTGCTCTTTGGACAAGAGAGGCAGAACATGGGAACAGGGTGGGTTTCCGATGGCTGGCTGATGTGTGCAAAGCTCACTTCCAAGATAAGGAGAGTGGTACGATGGAAAGTCTTTAAGCTGACTTTGCCCTTCTTTCTTACAGGTTGCTGTGCTCTGCTACTGGGTAGGCAGCGAGCCTGTCAGAGGGAGAAACCTGTGCTGCAATCCTAGCAGGGGTTTCATGGGAATGAACGTGGTCTTGCACAGCTCAGCAGCGGTGTGGGTGGTGGTCTCATTGTAGGGCTGAACCGAAAGATAAAGTTTAAAGGAGGAAGCTGTCTTTTCTCATGATACTGTTCAGGCTGTGTGTAGAATGCAATTATCACTGTTTTGATCTTTCAGATTATTTAGTTTTATGCTTTTAAAACCTTTTGTCAGTCAGGTATATTTATGATTGGTTTTGATTTGCCTTATTACTGTCTGTGTAGACTAAACGATGACCATTACTTTTGCTATTAGAATCAGCAGTGCAACTGCAGAGGAAAAAGCCACAGCTATCAGGTAGACATTAAAGAAATTTTTCTTGTTTGATGTTCAACTTATCATGCCTTTTTTCTCATTGGGTCAAAATATTCCTTTGTTCTTTTGAACGCTTCAGGAATTAGGCTACATAGAAATGACGCTTGCTCCTGAACGTGGAGGTAACTAACTGCAGCTGTCCCTGGAGTAGAACTCACCAATGACATGAATAAATGAGGAGGCTTTTCATATCTCTGAGAAGCTTACAAAGCAGCTTGTGCTATCTGACAATTGATGCTTAATTGGTTGAGATTTAAAGAACCTTAAGACAACGTTTATTCGTAGCTTTCTCCCCCTCTAGTTTTTCATATTTCTTACCTGAGAGCTTTCTAGCATTAATACTGATGTTTTGAAATATAAATAGATATATAAGAAAATTACCCTTCATTAAGAAGAACACATTATATATATTATTTATATATATGTAAGTGTGTGTGTATAAATATATAAAAAAAAGGGAACTGGGTTTGTTTAAAAGATCTGTATAATTTGAGGTTTTGGAAGGGGGGGCAGTTTAGGGCTTGAGTCTAGCTGAACTCTAGAATTCAGAAGCTGTTATTTGTCATAGTCATAACTGCCAGTCTTTTAAAATGGATTTTTTTTTTTCCCTTCAGTATAGGTATATCCATTTTTTTATAGCTTGGGTGATGCCAGTCTTCTGTGGAACATACTTTTCTTCTCCCACTGCTTCTTGGAGACGGAGATTTGTTTTGTTTGCAGGTATCCTCAGGTGATTCCACTTCCTCTCCACAGAGCCTTATGAGGCAAAGGACCTCATTGGGGACAGGGATGGGACAGATTGTGTTGTCTGTGTGCACAAATGTCTGTTTAATTCACCTCAAGGTGTACAATAAAAATTCCCCAACACTTCCCTCTGGTAAGGTTCCATAATTGGCAACTGCTTCTAAGTGTAAGAGAGCATAAAAGGGGGACAAAATTGTACTCTGAGCCTCTGTACACTAGCAGATGAATATGAAAAGTAGTAGGCTTTAGAGTAGGTTAAGTATGTTTTCTACTTCTATCTCAAGTTATTGCAGCTATTGACAATCAAATACATTTTTTTACACTTTTTTTCTAGGAAATCAAAAGGTATTTTACAAGCTGGGATGTAAAATATCAGCTCTGAAATAGTGAAATCTGAATAACTATGCATTTCACAAGCTTTGTAGAAGATTGTTATGGCTGATGGATGGGTTCTCTCTTAGCAGAGAATGTGATAAACCCTCCTCTCTTGGTCCCGTTCCAGTGTTGGGTAATAAGAATATAACTAATTCATCATCTCTACAGATTTCCAGTAATCTGTTATTAATGCTTGTATTCAAGTAAATATAACTAAAGCTGACAGATGTAAAAACTGTTGCATTCACATCCCAATGATGCAATGAGGTGTAATAAAAATGGCTAGGAACTGTAAATACAGCCTTCCGCAAAACCTAATGACAGTGTCTAACTTTATGATGAAAACACATTATTGTGAATGTCAGTGCACAGAGAATTGTTTAGACAGACTGCAGTGATGATTGCTAAAGAAGTATCAAAAGCAATAAAATATAGAACAAGAATCTTCCATTGGTTTTGTTACAATTCAAATATGTTACTGCTTGTGCAGTATCATTTTAAACAGAGTCGCATTTGGTATGACAGGTGAGTCTTTAACAGGAAGTAATTGTAAGAAGGTTTGCATTTGCTTTTAATATCTTAAAGACTTAATATGGGTGCTGACATATATTTTGTCTCTAAATCCTGTTATTAGGGCAATTTAAAATGGAAGAAACTTTGAATTAGTTAAGCTATTCTTTTTTTTGTGGATGGGAGTTTGAGGGTCCAAGTAACTTTCATTAGTAATTAAAATATCCACTTCTGAACAGAATTGATTTGGACATCAATCATACTTAGTGGAAACACTTTTAGTAAAGGGAGTGTCTGGTTGTGTCATTTTTGCTTCTGCAAATCAAGAAAACCAGAGGAGGCTGCTTTCTGTTGGCCATCAATAAAAGCAAGTTTGTATTTATGAATGTTGGTTGTTTCTTCAGGATTGTTTCTGTATTCCATTTAAGTTATGTTAAAGTACTGTTTATCTAATAAATTACAATATTTGTGGTATAATTATATTTTTAGAAAGGAGAAGGTTTTATCCTTTTAAGATAATAGGTCACTATGTACATAAGTTAGTGAAACCCTTTGAGTTTGCTTGAAGTTGAAAGTAAACTGCAAATCTGATCTCATTCATCTAAATTATAATTTTACTAGTAAATTTCAATTAGAGATTAGTAGGGTGGAGTCCTGCAAGCTGCACTATTCGAGCCTTGTACAATATAAGGAAGTGTTGAGGCAGTCTTGTTTGCATGTACCCCGTCTAATCAATGACTCTTTCCTGAAGCCTTGGATGGAAGGCTTTGCAGAGCTGTCTGCTACGGTGGGTGTTCAGAGGCAAGACCACAGGCTATGTCCTCTGGATGTGTTCAGCAGTGTTGGCTATCTTGGGGTAACCTTTAGTTCCCCATTGGCTGTGGTTTTAGCAAGAGGCACTTGTCCTATTATTGTGGTGTCAGTGTGTCTCCTTGGTAATCAGTGGCATTCTCACTCAAAAAGAACAAGTAGTACTCTAGGTAATCAAACTGCTCAGAATATAACAGATTTGTCCTGAATATAGTTATATGAGAAATAAGCAATGCTTACTACCTGTTCATAAAATCTTGACAGTTTCCAGTAAGTCTTTCCTGTCTTAGCTCCATATGATACCCCCTGTCCTTTCTGAATGTTAGGTTATCATTTAAGCAAATGAAAATACTACATCGTTAATGTGTCTGTTCTGCTGTAGAAAATGAAATGTTTGTTAAAAAGGCAAAAAATACTGTAGGATGCCAATTTTTGCATAATTTAATGTTTTTAATTTTTTAAAAAGTTGCTTCTAACACTTTAATTCAGTCATAGGTTTATAGTGGGATGGGAGGGAAACTAAAAAGAGCTTTGAGGTAATCAAACTTTATTTTCTCTTAAGAGGTATAAATAGTGTAATTGGATTTATTTTTTTTGTGAACAGTGCTGAGCAGAATGGAGTCGCTTTAACCTTTCACTATGTTGCATCTGTGGAGAGACGGAGATGGCTGAAGAGAATATAAAGAATCTACTGTTATATCAGTTTTTTCGCTTTTCAGTGAAAGCGATAGTCAGGTCCCTTGACTGCTTGAACACAGACACAGAAAGCAAGAAGAAACAGTGCAAGAAAAAGAATTTGTGTATGGGATTTAATCTAGTGAAATATAGAAAAGCTCTCCATCCCCTTCCCCACTCCTGCAAAACCAATAAAGCTAAATAAGAACAAAATCCTAAAGATTCAGGTCTTAAGTGAGTTTTAACATTGGTTGTGTGCTGCTGACAAATCAAGATGACTTGGTTTTTTAAATGTTAAATTTTTATAACTGAGTCATGCACAGTACTTTGTTCTGTCGTTTTGAATTTCTGTTCTTATCTTCAGTTCAGTGAGCACTTTCTAGTGTTATCAAACATGACTCAGTATTGGGAAGTGCTATGAGAATATTAAATTTGAGATAGTGGTTTTATTTTAGAGTTTCACTTATTGATAGAAAGCATCCCTCATATATGGAGTTCTTGTTTTGTGTTACTTCTCTTATGATGAATATAATTAATGAAACACCTTAAGTCCAGTCCATCTGAGTGCTGCTGCTGAAGCGATCTTTTCTTCTTCCTTCTCCTTGTCCTTCTCCACTTTCTTCTATCTGGATAGCTCATTTTTGTTCCAGTCAGTTTTGTGTTGCAACAAGGTCAAACTTCTTCTGCCTTTTAAGACTGAACTGTATATATTCATAGTTCGTCTCTGTCTACATTTACGGTCCCAGGTTTTTCTCGTGTTCTCCAAAGCCTACTTTTCCTACAGAGGCTGGGAAAGAGTTCTGAAGTTAAGTCAAATACAGATGTGAGAAAAGTGGTCAGAAATGCCTGCTTTAAAAAAATACAAGTTCTGAGTGTGGCAAAAATAATCAGCTAACAGAAATAGGGTATATATTTTTTTCTCTTTTTAGAGAAACAGGGTCTACAGAACAAGGAATAATAGGGTGAGAGGAAGGCTGATGCCACCAGATCACCTCTGCTCTTCCATTTAAAAGTAGCAGTGACCTCTAATTCTTTGTGGCTTGGATAAACACTAACCACTCTCTCTTTTGCGGGAGGGTACCCGCTTCACTTCCAATTTATATTGACCAAGGGCAATGTAATAAATATGTGAAGATTGATTCTGAAACAGGGTCTAGGGAGATGGTAGAATTTCTGATGGCTATATTGGCCTACCTCTTTAAATGCTGGTACTTGACTTGTGATGTGTTATTTCAGCATTCGAGGTATGTTTAAATAAAAAGGAAGTATTTGTCTCTAAACCTATTACATGGACAAATTCAGCTAAACTACAGAATACTACAGCACAATTTTTTGTATTCCATTTTTTTAATAATTCCAGAGAAGAGCGCCATACATCTTAAAATCTGTTACTGGATTGCTAAAATGGTCCACAAGCATGTAGCATTCTAAAATTCTATACTTGCATGGAAATTAAAATTTGAGAGAAATATTCACTTTCAGTTGTGTGTGACCACAAGATTATATACAGATATTGTGCACTCAGGTTGTGATGATGCCTGACCCCTGTAACTCTGGCTGTTGCTTTTGTAAAATTCTGCATTTAGGAGTCCTGCACAGTGCTGAACACAGCATCCAGCTGTTTCAAAAGCAGAGATTATTAGGAACATGAAACCTACATCAGCATTTCTCTGCTTTGTGAATATATTAATGCCTGTGTCCAATTTTTAGGTTTCATGCATGAGTATGGCCCTTAATGTCCAAAAGTATTTGTTTATATTCAAAATTCTGATCCTCAGTGACACCTGTTTCTGCTGGCTGTCAACTGGGAGCAGAAGGTTCATCATAAATACCAAACCATTTTTTGCACTGTTCTTTAAAAAACCTTTCTCATTCTTATATTTTATATTTGTATTAAAAAACCCCAAACCAACCACAACAACAAACTGTGTCTCCTGGTGATAAGGTCAGAAATGATTGCTATCACATAAAGGAAGAACTTCAATACTGTTGAAGGGAGCCAGAAAAAGAGCTTGCAGGATGAGAGAACAGATTATGCCTTTAAAGGACCAATGAAGGAGACTTGCTAAGTTTTTCAGGATCAAAGAGAAGATTTTTAAAGACAGACATGGTGGAAGAGTAGACAGTCAGGTAAAGGGAAGTTGTAAAAAAAAAAAAATGCAAGAGGGATAACTGGGAACAGGAGATGTTGAGGAACATGGAGGAAGCTCTAGGCTAAAGGTATGTATTGGAAGCTACAGAATAAATGTATTTGCTGTAGGAGACATGGTAAAACAGGAAGTGCAGGGATGATGATATAGTATTTCTAATAAGTAGCTTCCACTTGCCTTCAGCGTTGGACCTATAGTCATTGAATAATCAAAGCTTTAAGGAAAAAAGTTCAGAAATAGACTTTTCTATATAATCTATAGCATGTCTGGGTCAGTGTGCTGCCAAATGTATGCTGAGCTTAGTATTGCCACTGTGATTTTTCTTTTTGTAATGGAAAGAGCAGGAATGGCTTTCATAAAAGCTCTTAATCATCTTTGAAAACATGTATTGTTTTTCTCATCAACAAACATGGCCTTTGGCATTCACAACTTGTGCTTTTCATAAATGCACATTGTTGGTAGTGTTAAATGTTCTGATGTTTGTAAGGAGGAGGATTGTATCAGGCAAACTAACTTGAAGAGTTACTTGAACACAGGATAGTATAAACATTCCATAATGCAAATAAAGTGTTTCCTAGACAAAAACATCATCAGATTTTTGGACTTTTAATGGAAATATTTCATTTTGGAAGCCAAAATTATATTTGATACATTAACATTATTTTGTGCTTTCTTCTACATGAGCTTCCTGCTTAAATTGTGATTAGAGCCTTAGTTCAAAGATACAATTCATAATGAAGCCCGCTCAGCATAATAGATGGGAGGCTAAAATGCAGCTTCTTGGCTCCAATTCAGCACAACAGAGTTTGTTTGGTTTTCAGCTGCAGTAACTGGTATTTGTAACAAATTATTACACAGATGTAGGTACTTACATACTACAGCAGATTAATTATAAATAGATTATTATAGCTTTCTGAAAATTTATTGAATTAATATATTATTTTGTCATAGATAATTCCAGAGGAATGTATTATAAGCCTGCGCTTTGTTCTGTAATAACATCCAAGCAGTAGCAACTACTGTTCTGGCTATAGTTCACTGCTACCAGCAGGTTAAGTTTCAGGTCTGTATGACTTCAAATCAAGGGCTGTGTATTTGTCATGCTTAAGAATCTGTATTTTTGGAGGTCTGCAAGTGAATTCTGTCTTTAAAGTGAGTATTGGCAAAATAAGCTTTTCCAAGAAATATTAGATAGCTGTCGTTGTAAACTTGAGATGTGCATATTGAAAATAACATCTTACATTTTTGGAGCTGTGCAGAAAGGGCAGTGGGAAGTAGGGAGTTCCTTACTGTGTGTTGTATTTGTAGAGGTTTTTATACTCTTCTGTGATCATGGGTGAGGGAAGCAGGAGATATCCATGGGGATGTTTTAGAGAGTTTATTTTTAATTAAAAATGGATATGCTTCTTACTTGATTCAGTGTGGTTTTCTGAATCCTGTTAAATATTGTACATGAGATAAAACATCACCTTGCAAATAATCATTCCATAGTCTCGGGGGAGATTGTTGTCCTTGAGGACCTGGCTGCATATAATAGGGGACTCTTAACTCTTTTTAGAGTGGAACTCCAGTCAGGCAGAGAACATTGTGTTTGTCTCAGGATTAGTGATAATAATAATAAAAAAATCAGTGTTTTTTGCATATGTTTTACCAGGTGAGAAGAATCAAACACTCAATGTGTTAACTGTGACAGGAGTGATGATGCTAAAGAGTCTGTATTTGATACCCCTGAGAATTATGGAAGAGAAGGCACAGTCAGGTCTGTTCTAAGGAAAGGAATTGCAAAACAATGAAAAAGCACATGGGCGGTCAAAACCAGCTGGAGACAAGGGAAGACACAAAGGACAGGGAAGTGGAAAGACTGGAGGGAATATGAAACAAGAGGAAATTAGAGGTGGGGAGGGGTAGAGGTGAGGTCTGCTATAGGACAGGAGGTGCTTGCTTTGGTTTTAATGATTAGCAGTTGTGTGACTGGTAGCAGAGCTTACTCTTGCATGTTTTATAAACTAAAGGCAAACTCCATTCTGAAGCAGCAGTATTGCCGTGATACAATTCTGTAGTTAAAATGGCTTCACAATTTTTTCATCAAAGAACTGATACTAATGTACAATCATAGGCTAACAGCAACTAATGTGTATCACTTCCTGCAACATCAAATAAGGTAACTGTTACAAAATAAGATGTATTTTTTTATTTTAGTATTTGCTGCTTTGTTATGAAGTACACAAAGCGTACACTATGCCTAAATGTTGTGAGAGGGCATATAATTGTATTTATTTAGATGATCATCTGTAATATCAGTGAATGATATTTTGTATTGAAATACTGTTTTCAGGTCTCACTGTAGGATTGCAATTTATCCTTTTTGTCTAACGGAAATTAAAGTTTTGGTAATGGTCAGTGTTGACCTGCAAGCCCTTGGCTAAAGTTTGTGCTCGTTTGTTGCTCTAAATTTTAGAATCTTGCTGTGTTTTTATTCCAGTTTTCATTTTGTTAGTTATAGCAATGTCATAGTTTTCATGAACTTGTATCAAATGAAACTGTGTTCCTGATGATGGCACTAATTTAATTGAATCTGGAACTTGTGTTAAAAGGTGTGATTTTGAGGGGTGTGGAGTGGGATTAATATCTCAGTTGTTTCAGAACTTATTTGGCTTTACATTTGCTTAACAGGATTTAATTCTAAGCGTAAATTTGCTTAAAGATGAACTTGCTATGGTTTTGCAATGGAGATGAGACATACAGTTTTCTGAAGAAAGCTTTGTCGAAAGCTTTCACTTTTGGAAAGCTTTAGAGGAACTTACTAAAATCATGGGCATTGTAGCTTTAGGAAAAACAAAATCAAACTGAAATCTGCTACTGTATTTTCATCATTTTGAAAAGTATTTTTTTGCTCTGCAGTAATTACTTCCTCAAATTGAGACATCATGAGAAACAATCAGAAGTATTGGCATGATATACATTAGCACTTAGGTCGTTAATGTTGGCATTGTTCCTTTTGTCTTTTGAATGATCAAGGCAGGCGAAGCAGGTCATGTCTGTCTAACCCCCAGGTACTCGGAATAGCTAGGTCTTTCTCCCCATGTGATTTTTCCGTGGATGATTCTGCAGCAACTGGAAGAGTTGATGAAGCTGGGTGGGTAGCGTGACCAAACTTGCCAGAAAGAGAAAAGAAATGAGTATGAGGCTACTGAAGGTGTGCTGAAGAAAAGCATGCAAGAGCTATTTGTTGTCTGCAGGCAATTAATGTGTCTGTCTCTAGCCACACTGTGCCAATCTTTATGTAATGATATATAACTATGTAAGAGGAAAAAGTGGGAGGCAAACTCTGGGATGGAGCTTCAGCAGCAGAGACCTGTTTTACAAAAAGCTGTTTTCCAAATACATGTTTTTGTGGACTGGATTGCAATAAAATGTGAAAGTCAGATTCTCTGCTGCTAATAACTAGCTTAATTTCAATTATGCCTGTTATCCTTTCAAATTCATGGGGAGACTTAAGTGTCATGTTCCTCTACCCTTACAATAAGTGAAGAACTTCAAGTTCTAAAATGGTTCTTTATTCTAGCAGTAATGTTATTGCATTGTCTAGTGCATTTGTTAATCAAATTTTCTAATATAATATTGTATTCTATGTTTCCTTTTGAACAGATGATGTAATGTAAAAAGAAAATAATCCCCAAATTTTGGGAAATATATTTTGCTGTAATGAAGCAAAAATGGAATGAAAAGGTGTGGATATATTGTTATTCTGTAAAGGGCCTTTTCTCTCAGCTGTTGTGTGCAGTTTGCACTTGTACTTATAAACAAAGTATTCTTGCACTTAAACTATAACTGATGTTTATAGTAATTGCTAGTTAGTCTTACTTTGTTAAATCATACCTGGAAGTTTAATAGCTCCAAATGTGCAAAAACCTAGAATTCCATAGAAAAAAACCTAAGCAAACAAAGAATTCCAGAGAAAACTAGAATTCCAGAGAACTGGAATCTAAGCTATTTAATTTACTTTTGAAGTCCTGCTTCTCCTGTGAAATGGTGAAGTTCCACAGAAATTTGCTTTTCATAGGTTACATTTATATATATTGGTACATAGATGAGATAACATTGAAATTTGTGTCATAGTTTCCTTCCTTGGGGAGGGGGAAGGGGAGGAAGACTTTTCAACACTTTAAGAATCTTTCAGCTTAGAAATAGTTTTATTTGAATTGGCTTAAAGCAGGTGAGCATGGTTGTAGCAGTTGCTCTGGAATGTAAAAAGTATTAGCACTCTTGCAAAGGTCTTTAAATACTCTTTCTTCTACTCCAATTCCGTTTTCATTATAAACACAAACAACGACTGCTCAATGTTAGAGCTTTCAGAGAAAGAAACTGCCTGCAATGCCTTTAGCCTGGATGGTGATCATGATTTTAATGTTCTTTAGCTGTCACTATTCATTTTAGTTTTTGATGACTTTGTATATTGTCATCATTACAAGGTACTGTATAATAATTTAATGTCACCTGCAAGATTACATTTGTAGAGAAGTTGTTTTGTGCTTATTTTATCACATGGGAAGCTGGTTGCAAGTAAGATACAAAATAAAAAAAAAATAAACAAATACTCTTAAGTTTCCATAACGCTGGTAATTTAGTAGAAATGAAATGAGTTACAATAAAAACACAGTTATCTCTTCCCCCCCCCCTCCCCCCCCAAAAAAACCCAACAAACCAATCAAACAACCCCAAACTCTACCTGTTCTGTTGCTTTAAGGTATTTTATGTATCCAGATATATACCTTTTGGTGTTAGAATGAGGTGTTGGATTTCAGTTTAGCAGAAATAGCAGAAAATAGCTCTGACCAGCCTCTCCTGTTGGTCTTCTCATAGGTACAATTCTTAACATTTGATGTGAAAGAAAGGAATCTGAGAAATGAACAATGACAAACAACAGTATGAATGAGTGTATTTAAAGTTACTGTGTTGTAGATAACTTACCATACATCTTGGATATAAAATGGTTGCCCAATTTCACTTATTGTACTTTAAAAAAAAAAATAATCCTTGTGCTGTCTCAAAATGCCTTCTAAAAGTCTCATTTACAACATTTTTTAAATGTCATTCTTAAATCCTCAACTTTTACTGACACCAGTAAGACTTCAACGGCTATTGACTACTGAAAGTGTATTTGAATTCAATATTAAATATTCTGTTTTAGAAGGACATTTATGGAGTGAAAAGAATACTCTTGACTCCTTCCCTCC
This sequence comes from Gorsachius magnificus, assembly GCA_034008185.1. Classification (NCBI taxonomy): domain Eukaryota; kingdom Metazoa; phylum Chordata; class Aves; order Pelecaniformes; family Ardeidae; genus Gorsachius; species Gorsachius magnificus. The sequence goes on from CM067090.1 coordinate 9,580,711, forward strand.
CTATAATTAATAATTTTGTCATGTGCCTTCTCTGTGCCTCTTCAGTAGCCATGACTCACCTTAATACCAGTGTTTGACATTAGAAGCCTCTCCAGAGAGGAAGAAAATCATTCAGAAATGAGCTGGATAAAGGTTATTAAACCAACACTTAAAATTCTAGTCCTGCACATTTTCCTTTACCCCTAATTAAATGCCAAGAACAGCAATGTAGAATTTTCAGTATATACATATGCTGAATATACCTTTATCAGAGGAGAAGTACCTACAGGGAACTAAAACTTTATTCCCAGCAGTCACGTCCTCTTGGTTATATATTTGGAATGCTGTCTTTCAAAAATGGGGAAAGAAGTCTTGGGGATTGAGTGTCCTAAAACTATATGTTGAAGTATATATGTAATGTAATTCTTTTCTTACCCTTTCTTTTATGAGTCAGGTGTTAAGCTTAAGTTGTCTTACAGTGTACAATTTATTGTATTGTAGTGTAGTACATTATTCAGTGTACTATTTATTGTAAGTAAAGGCAAACTGCATGACTAAAGTTTGTAACATTGTGTCTATACTGTGTATATACATCACTGCCTACAAACTTCTTGTTTGTCATGTCCCAGAAAGCCCCAGGACTAACTTGAATATCCATATGAATGATACGTGGAACAGCATATTAATTTTTGAAATGACTGAGATCTTTGAGTTGTGCGGAAAACCTCCTTTGCACCCTAACATCCTGTCTTATCTTAGGTTTTTCTATTTCTAAAGCTTCTACAAACCACGTAGACTAGGAAACAATTTTTAATCAACAGAATGTAACGTGCTTAGTTACGTTCTCTTTACAGGTAGGAGACACTGGCATCTGCAAAGCAGTGATAGTTTGCAGTGTTATCATTCTGACTTGCAGTGCATGACCCTGATGAGCTCAGGTCCTTTCAATTAGCAAGATGATGGTGTTAAATCCTATGCTATTATGGTCTTGTTGCCAGGTACTACTGCTGATTTACAGAATATTACATAGGTTGGCCACTAAAGTCTAATTTCCTCAATAAAAATTTAACACAAACTTATTTTCCTAATTTTATAAAACTATCTGGGTCTTTTTCTAACTAGTTTTTTAAACCTTATGCATGTCAAATTAATACTTTGTAAAAGTATAAAAGGTCTCTGCATCTTTAGTCTCTTGTGTTAAAAGGCTTTTTCAGTGAACTTTGCATAATACTTTACTAAATTATTAGTAGTAAACAGGTAATTCAACTTAGCTGAGTACAGGTGCTATTTTTGATATTTAGTGCTTACTGGAAAATTTCAAAATAATTGTAGCATCTCTAAAAGCCTTAGAATCCCTAAAGTGCTGTAAAACTATGCTGGTACTTGTCCAGGATAACTAATGCTTTTTTCTCCTTTCTTGTGAGAAAAACAGGCTACCTTGTAACAACCAAGGACTGATCAGTTAAATGGAGATCACTGTAGGCTGCTGCTATTTCTGTCTGTCTCATTCTGTAGTACTGTGATAATGGCGATGAAGGGGGAAAAAGTGTTCCTCACTGAATTCTGAAAGGGGTGATGGTTCTATGGTAAGTAGAATCACGTTTGCCAATGAATGATTTGTTCTCCATCAACCACATAAAATCTCTGAATGTATGTTTTACTTGAAAAGAGAAGTTTTCTGTAAAATCTCTGCTTTCTTCTAATGACATTTTTAAAATTAAAAAATGGCACAACAATACAGGAAGCTCACATAATCACAAAATAAACAGTATTTGGTTCCACAGAGGCTCATCTCTACAGCAAGGGCTGTGGGTATGAAGGATTGTTTATAGTCATTTCCTACTATGCTTTTTTACTGTGATCTTTGTCCTTGCATTTCTCTCTAGTTCCTTGACTTCATCCCTCTGCTGCCACCTCCTCTTCACATCTCCATGCCCCGAAGTTTTCTTGATTGTCTCTCATGATTCCCACATCATTCTTGCCTCCATTTTTTTTCTTTTCTTTTTGTCTGAATGTCTTTGTTGGTCCCTGACCATCAAGCCCTTCTGACAGTCTGTTGTTAATTCTTTGTTGCTCTACAAGGAAAAGAAATCAGGAAGAAAAGTTCTTCTTTGAATGGTGGAAATTATCTGTGAGAAAGTGGCGTGCTATTTTGGAAAGAGATTCCTTACCCCTAAGGTAAAATTAAGAACTATTGCGTGGCATCTACGCCTAAAGGACCATTACTACAATGAAGATATTAGTGCTTTCAGTCTCAAACGACATGGAAGAAGAGAGCAAATGGACCAAAAAAGATATTCATGAATATCTCTATGGTGGAATTTGGATGGGATTGAAGGGTTTACTTAGCACTGGATGGAAAAGAAGAAGAAACATTCAGATCATATGCTGAGTTCTTCATCACTGGCTTTTTAGCATTCTCTTCATCCATGAAGTCAGAGGAAACAGGAAAGAAATTGTTAGTCTTTACACTTTTGTGACAGGTCAGACGTTTTGTATTTTGTTTCATGTAGCTGAATCCTGTTCTGTGCATGAACAAGTTCTTGATCCAGAACAAGAAAGCAGTGCATGCATTTTAGAAGTAGAATAAGATAATACAGTCTTAACAAGGTTTATAGGATACCAAGTGCTACCAGTGTGCCTGTCTCCTATCATGTACAAGTGCTGCTGTTGTGCAGTTCTCTTCTCATAGATCAAGTGCAGATATGACTACTTCTTTTGAAAAGACTATGGCAGGAGAATGCACTGTGGATCAGGGAGCAAGGATAAGATACAGCAAGTATAGAAAAAAAAAAGGCTTCTATACATGTACTTCCTCTGTAAAGCTCCTAGTAATGACTTTTATTTGTGATAAAATTCCTGCATTTGTTGAGATCACTGGCAGTCACAGATACTTAAAATGGGACCAAAGTTTGCCTTTTAAGTAAAGTTTGTGTTTCTGCAAAGGTCTCTTGAGTTTCTATTCTGCAGCCTTATCCTAGCACTCTTATGTCCTGAAAACTGCATCAGTTTTTAGGATCTTTATCTGTCCTAATATTACTTCTCATATCTCATTTCCTATTGAGATGCTAATGCTGTCTCTGATGCCAGCTTCTATCCTGCACTTGCTTAATGCTATTCCTTTAGCCTAACAAATTATCCAGTTTAGAAGTTATCAGAAGAAAAGGATGTTAGAATTATTAGGAGTAAATCTATTTATTTGCAAGGCTGCAGAAACCTGTTTCCCTTAATGCACTAGGAATTGAACAGACAATTTTGATTTTCACTCAGCTCCAAGCAGCCCTCTCCTTGTCACCTCCTAACCTGAAAATGCTATCAATTAACTGCTCTCAGGATGCTGCTTCCTGCACTTAATTCTCATGATCCTGGATTTTGTCCCACTTCATCACTATGTGCTTCTGATTCTTTGAAATATTAAGTCGAACATGGCTCCATAAACAGTAAGTTTACTCAGATCTACTGACATCCCCAAGAAATTGCCTGCATGTTAGTGGCACGGCTTCTTTAAACTCCTAAGTGCAAGTGCGAATTGTGGGTGGTGACCTACGTTGCTCTATACAAACAGATATATAACTACTATTTCTCTGGTCCTGTGTGTCAGTTCAGCTCTAGTTTCTAGTGAAACTTAAATTATTATATAGAATTAAGTTTACTGGTAAGCACCTCTTGTGTTTTCTGTCTTGCTGCCCTTTACACATAGGAGTGATTCCCCCTAAATGCATTTATAGCTACTGAATTATCTGCATTGAAACTTGATCATATCTCTCTTAACTGTGATGTTTCAAAGAACTTAACATTTGATGGGCTTCAGGTTTGTTAATGCCACTGCATGTCTGCAGCAATTATGTTATTTCAGTTTCTGCTAAACACCTCATCTGCCTTTTTCAGGTTCTTGACTGAGCTCTCCTGCTTTGATCCATGTTTACAGAGAATCTGACAGCAGGTTTATACCCTAATTAGTTTTATGACACTAAAAATAATAATATGGCACCCCAAAGGCAAATGTTAGCTAAAATGGAATTTCCTAAATTGACAGAACTTCTTATTAGAAGACTGTTTTCAAGGAACACAAAAAGCCAAGATAGAAAACCAAGTTGAGAATTAAGACGACATGGAAATTCTGTTTTTTCCATAGGCTATTATAAAATAGTATTTATTTTAGCTTATTTCTTGGTTCTTGAAATTCAGATAGTGTTTGAGAATAACAAATTGAAATACCAGGGATAACATCACAGTCTAATTAGGTAAGTCAGAACAAGAGACAGGTCTTTAAAATTATGCTGTATGTACATGCTTTTTTTCTTTGCCTGTCCATATAATCAATGCTACTTTTGTCTCCTTCATGGTTCAGTTATCAATTAAATACTATGGAAACAGGTAGATAAACTGGACAGAAACAAATATCAGGGGTCATTTCTTTACTTGTTGGTTTCCCAGTTTAACATCTATGAAGACAAAAAACTTTTTTTTTTGTTTTCTTAGCTAAGTATACAGATTTTTGGTTTTAAACATTTCTTTATTTCTTAATTTTAAGAATACATATCCACATTTGTTTTGTTTTTATAAGTATGTTGTAATCCTAATTTGTAAATTGAATCATCCTGTTTCTTTTGAAACACCTTACCCAAGTGTAGTTACAATGTTCTGCCCCTTGTGTCATTATTGCTGCTCAGTGCAGCAGGAACGGTGCAGCGTTACTTGTTTCTTAAAATTCATGTCATTTGCTTAAAAATCAACTTTCATGGTGCACAAGAAATGAGAGCATGTCCTAAAACTTCTTAATGCTATTTTTAGATACTCTTCATTAGAATATGTGTTTATTTTCATACTGTTCTACTTTTTCTTCAAATTATGAGAAAACAGCTATGCTGCTGTGTCATCGCTATTGATACCTTAGGAGCGTTTATACTCAGTTGAAAGATGCAAAATTGAGAAATAACTTTTCATTAAAAATTTATTTCATTTAGCGATTTGAGAAAGGCTTTGATTCTGTAACTAGTATTCATATTAATGCACCCGTATCTGTGTTGTGTTCCAAATTTCTTTTTGATTTTTGCTTTCAAAATGAGTAGCGTGTCTCCTTATATTTCTCTGCTTTCTACTGGATATTTGCTGGCTTACCTGAAGGTGTTTAATTGTAAACTAAGCCTTTCTGGCATGCAATAAAGTAGATTTTTTTTTTTTTTTATTAAATCTTACCCTTTGATAATGTAAAAAACCCCCAAACTGTGATTATGAGACATCTATAAAGCAATCTTTTAATAAGATGAGGAAGAGGTGAAATAATGAAGTGTGAGGATGTGGAACAATTTTCAAAACCACTTTTAATTTCCTAAAATATGTACAACAAGGAGGGGGACAAGGGCTGGCATTTTATGCAGAATAAATATGAGAGAATTTGTTCATAAATCTCTTAAAAAAACCATGGATGGTCAGATGATATATATGCTTAAAACTTCTGAGATCATCTAGGTGATTTTGGAGGCGTTGGGAGAGAAGTCAAAGGGGAAAATGCTGAAATTGGCTTTGGGGAGGATGCGGGGATAATGATACCCCCCACCCTGTGCTAATTGATGATGTAGGTGGTAGTTGTTAGTGGGGGGGAGGGTGGGAACCCTGCCACTGAGATCTTAAAGAACAGTGGCAATTACTTGATGGAAAATAGTGTGTGGGTTCCCTATCCCCTGCCTTTTCTGGCTCTATTTGATGTAGTTTTGTGCAACTCAAATGGTTTTTAGGCAGCCCTTTCTCCAGCAGTGTTATAACCCAAAGGGTTTTACTAATCTTTCACAGGGTTACATGGTAAAAATCAATCTGTGTCCAAGGGTGTGTGTGGAGTTGCTGTGAAGTAACCAATATGCAGTGGTAATAGAATTTCTCTTATATTTAAGTGCTTTTCATATTACTGGTCATGTGAGTCATGCTACTAATTAATTTGCAGAATCATGCACAAGTAGACTGACTAGGCTGGCAATAGTTTAAATTTCTCTGAGATAAAAGGTGGTAACAGTATTTTTTCCCTGAAAATCTTACATGTTACATGTAACATGCTCTAGGAGAACCTGCTTTAGCAGGGGGGTTGGACTAGATGATCTCCCGAGGTCCCTTCCAACCCTTGCAATTCGGTGATTCTGTAATTTCTGCAGGATTCCCTTCTACTACAGCCGAATAGGCAGTGTATGTTTTGGCTTTGTGGTGAAACCAAAATGAATAAAGATGAAAAGCTGATGTATGTCAAATGATTTTTTTTTTTTTTTTTTTTCTCCCCCCTCCTCCAAACTCTTCTCCCTCTCTGTTCTTAAACAGCAAAATAAAGGAAAGTGCCAAGTATTGAATTGGATTCAAACTCTCAAAGGTTATTCTGATTTTGGGAACTAATCTTTTGTGATATTTTTACTTATATAGACCGTGATATGCCTATTTTAGTAATTCTAAAATGTTTAGATACATTTGCCTTTAGGTATTGTCTTCTAAATTATTTGTGTAATGCAATCTGAATTCCTCATCATTACTGGTATGGCTTATCTATTGTTCACACATGCACAGGAGCACACAGGTTTATTTTTTTTTTGTCTCTGACTTTCACATCTTTTTTGGAAGGTGACTTGGCAACATGCAATTATCAATATGTAGATGACTATTTTTTATTAATTTGAGAGTCCAGGCTACTGCTGCTTTGTCTGTATCTGTTGATCGGTAGTGAAATTAGAGTAGATTTAATTGAGTTGGAAGGAGTATTAATTGAGAGAAAGAAGCATTCTGATGTGTGACTGATACTAATGCAGGTGTTACTAGTACAGCTTTTACCCAAATGATTCCTGTCTTGACAAGCCTGGTGGATGCATAGTTGTTTGTATATTGTGGGTAAGAACTGACAGTCTGTAGGGTCATTGATTATCTGCAGCTGGCCAGGGGATTGCAGCCATTCATTTTCTAATGCTAGTTTTATAAGCTTCTGTAACTTATTTATGACATGATTGGTTGTAGGTTTGACTGTTTCAAATCTTTTAGCCTATCCTTTGTTTTAAGGGGACGGGAGGAAAGCTCCTGCTAACAGACAACAAAGCATAAATAGTGTTATGGCCCACTATAGACCACCTGGTTCTCAAGCCTCAGTAAGGGCTTTCAGTTCCCTTGATACAGTCTTCATTTTTAGTCTGGAAGTTGGTTATTTGAGAGTCTGACTTTTATTTCAAATCTCTATGAGATGAGATTTGTTGGAAAGCGTGCACAGCGTGAACTTCAGTCAAAAGCCTCCACATCTAGAACTCATTCCCTTTCATGGTCACCCACAGAGCCAAGGTCTAGAAATGTTTTGGAGACAATTCATTTGCTTTATGGTTTAAACCTTAGTTTTTATGAACTAATGTTGTAACACATTGTGATAACTGGCTATATTGATACCTGCAGAAATACTTATTCCATTTTTTGTCTTGTCCCAGACTTTTTCTGACTATAGTTAAATTCACAGTATGTTATGTATCTTCCACAGTAACAGTCAAGTGCAAATAGTTTCCATATTGGCTTTCAGAATATGAATTCTAGCATAGAGGATTGAATCAGTTTTACATTTGGCCAGTAATTCAGTAACCAGTACTGAATCATTTTAATAAATAAAATACTGTCCTTAAAAAAAAAAGTCTTATCAAATACAGTATGTATTGTGCACTGAGTACTTGTCTCCCCTCCTAGTATGGCAGTAGTAATGCTGAACCAATAGATACTCTGGACAAGGTACAGAGTCAGACTAATATGATTAGTGTACAGTTGCTTTGAGCTTTTTTGCTGACAAAACTTGTGTTATGAATGAAGGTCTATTCTTGTCATGTAGAGAACATTTTAGTCTTCAAACAATTTTCACTCCCTTAATCCTTTTTTTTTCCAGTTAGTTTTTTTTGGAAGCTATTGTGTGTAAAGGTGCTGAAGTGTCCTTTATGAAGCCATTTGCAGGTGCCATTCCATGCATTTGCCAGCAGGATATGAATAGCAGTGCAGCTGGTGGTCTTCCTATCCCCTCCACGGCTACTGTTGCTATTTCAGTTATAATAGTCTTAAACAACAACAGTCTGTTTCACAATTCATATTTTCTATCTTACAGTGCAATAAACTATAATTTTGTAATAAAGGTAGAGCGTTCCATTAAAATGAGATATTGTGACTGTTTACTTAAATCCAGTTTTGGTAAAGCAAAAAATTAATTTGTTAAACCCAGTAAATCACTATCAACCTGTCTCATTTTATCAGTGAGCACTTGAGAGAGTAGTTTCAGGAATCCTTCTCCATTACTGGTACAGATCAGTGGACTCGAAGCAACTTAATTTTTATGCTGGAATGGGGATGTAGGTGGAGTCCTTCCTATGCTAGGCAACAGGGATGGGGGCTGGCTATGGAACAGTTGATTGTAAGACGTTTCTTTCATTATAATAATAGTAAAACCAAGCTGCAGTGGTGTATCGTATGCATAGAGACCTCCCTCCTACTTGACTTAGAGCACTTCAGTAATTTTTAGAAGAACAACTTTTAAATTTCTTGTAATAGGAATTTTTAGCATTTTCTCTTACCTTTTACTCTACTTACCTGTTGTAAGGAGTCTGGGTCTCTTATATACATTTGCCTGATTTCTAGGAAGAGATTGTAATTGTTCCTTATAGACAGTTGGCACACAGAAATCAGAATTATTGGTTGCTTTGGGCCAGTTTTTAACATGTCTCATGTAACCATGCTGAGTTTAGGAATCACAATTCAGTAGTGGGAGATGTTCCTTTTCTATTTAATAGAGGGGTAGAAAATGTTCTTTGTTTCATTTGGTAGTAGTTATTCTAGTAGAAAAGATATCGAAGGTAGACGACTTCTGCTGGAATATTAAGAAAAAGTAGGAAAAGTCAATGCTGTGCTTATTTAGAAATCTTGTAACTGTAGAGAATAAGTACTTACAATTATGACCAGGGCAAAACCACCCCTCCAAAAATACAAACCTAAATTTTGGCTGTTGGTGTAACTGATTGTTACTACAGTAAAAGGAAGTGAGTGATTGCTTTTATTAGATGTACAATCAAGTGAGAATAGATGAACTAAAAAAAATTTCTTCAGATTTTTGTTAGCATCATTTAGGGAATATCTTCCTTGAAAACTGTGTTACTACTGCAATTTGATGGATTATTTCAGTTCCGTGGTATTGCTTTATATTTTCCCCATTCTTTATTGCAAAATATTCTGTAAAAATACCAATTAAAACTTCTCATGTTTAATCCTGAATGGAATCATAGTAAATTAAAGATAAAAATGCAGGGACTGTTAACTCTAGAATACGTACAATCTATAAAATCACATAAGCTGCATTCTATGCTGCCTTTACCTCAATCTCTCATCTCATCTCATAGGGAATCTAAATACCTAAGGTTGCTTTGTACTTGAAGGTTACATTTGTGAGTGGGAGGGTTATCCAGGGAAGCTTTGTAGCCAGGCAGGATTCTGGGGAAGAGGGCTTGGTGCAGAGGTGCTGGACAAGTGAGTTTTACTGAAGCCCGTGGGAACAGCAGTGACTTATCATGTGATGGTTCAGATTTTGAGGTGAAGATGATCCTGAAGACTTCTTGGATCAATGTCTTGAACAGCAGACTCTGACAAAAACACGGTGCAAGCACTTGGTTTTGAGTGCATTGCAGCGTATGGGTTTGATAAGAGGAACATAGTTAGAAAAAGTATCAGATTATAGCTGTTCTTAAAAAAAATAATGTTAAAGCTTTATATTTCTATTGTATGGGATTCCAAGAAGTACTGAATATGGCACTTCATGCTTTACAGAGGAGAAATACAAAAAACATCTCTTAAGAAATCAAGCTGGAATTGTATAATTTTTCATGTTCTTGTTATTTACTTCCCAGTTTCTGAGTGCTTAACCTGGTTCGTGTCAACTTTCCAGGTATTACTCTGGGAGAACGGAAATGAAAAGTAGCTTTTTAAAAGAATGGAAATATTTTAAAAACTTATTCAATGTTTTAGAAAAATACCAAATACTGCATCCTGCTATACAGTTGTGAATAGAATGCAAATCCTGTGACGTTAAGTGGATTTGAAGTCCTTGTAAAGATATTGCTAAAAATAGGCTAAACTGTTTTTTTACTTCATATTTGTCTTTATCACTCAAATAAGTCACTCTAAAATATCTATTGATGTGCTCCCTCATGAGAGTTTAACGATGACTTTCATTCAGCGTAAGCTGTCAGTAGGTCAGAGATGCCTCATATCTTGGATGGAGTAATGAAATTTCCTGAGTTTATTACCCTATTAAAATTAATTATAAATGTCAAAGTTTCTAATTTGTACAAGGAAACTTAATTTAGGAGTATCTTCAAAGTAACACACAATTTTCTCCTTGAGTATGAAGTGAAGTATCAGATAAAAAATGTAAGACATTTGCAGCATATTATATTCAATTATTTTGTGTTTTAACTTTAGATAGTTTGCAGAGGTTGGTATCAGAAATAGTAATTTTGTAGTCTTTTATGACTTGCCTTTTATGTTAAAAGCAATTTGGAGAAAAAGTCTATCTAATGTTGACAAAAATGCTGATTATTTAAAAAATGCCAACATTGTCAGCAAAGCACACCTGCCATTTTTTCTGTATAAAAATGTGACTTACTATCCCCCGAATGACTCAGTTTGCTCTGATCCAGTTTGTACTCTGTTCTGTAATGTTCATTTAATTTTTCTGTCTTGCAAAGTTCTGGCCTGTCTGTTCTAGACTTTGGCCTCTGTACTGGTGTAGTGTGTATTAATTAGTTCATAGTATTATCATTTTGTGTGTTCTCGTAGTCGGGTATCTCCAGCTTCAACTACTGAATGAATGCTTTACAGCAGGTAGAGTATTACAGAGCAAACAGATGGCCAGGCTAGATGGTAGTCCAAGTCTAAAATTGTCCAGATGAGCAGGAAGATTATCAAATAATGATCAAAGGAAATGCCTTTCTGAGCCCTTTCAATGTGGTTCTGGTTTTGAAGTTTGACGCACAACTGTCCTGTCTATCAGCTGCATGTAATACGTGAAGCTGGAACCCTCATAAATAATTTTTTCTTGTTAACAAAGAAATGTGTCATTAATGATATCAGATAACATAGGTATTGGTTTGTTGCGCTCTGATTAATTCCTTGTGTGGGAGTATGAGATTAACAATGGAAGAGAAAAGACATGATAAATTAGTTTAGTGTTAAGGATTGAGGGAGAGTAATCAGGAAGTAGCTTGCTGGTTTGTGAAGCTTAAATGTTACCTCCCTCACAAAAAATAATAGTTGTGATGTTTATATCCAGTATCACTAGATCCCTGCCGAGTTTTGAAGATAGATAAAGACAATGTCTGTGAGTCAAGTAGCATGCATAATGTGTATCTCAAATATTCAAATATAATTTGGTATCACACAATAATTTTTATTTCAACGGGAAATTGCAACAGCATAGGAGAAAAATAATTTTAAGAGGTTTTCAAGTCACAATGAATTTTGTTTGGGACAAACCTCTTAATGGTTGATACCTGCATTGTAACTGAGTATATGTAATATTCACCAGAGTCCCCTCGTTGCTGCAACTATCTATCAGTGCTTATTTACATGTTTACACACTCGCAATCCATGTTAGAGGTATCTTTTTCAGAGTCTGGCCCGCATCTCTAATTGATAATTGCTGTACTTGTGGGTCCTGAGTAGCTATGAGTAAGCTTGTTAGTCTTTACTAGATGTTAGAAGTCTATATTGTATGCCAAAATCCTTGTTAAAACAGACTTAAATTGCTTATATAAAAAAAAAAAAAGGGAAGGATGTTAATGGTAATAACAAATTTAATCATCAGATTTTCATTACTTGAACTTGAGAAGCTTTGATTACATCATATATTTATTTAGAATTTAAGTCACTGATTTATTCAGCCACTTAAATGTTTACCTTCTCAGCTGAATGTGTTCCTCTGAGCAACTGTTAAAAAAATACTAGTTTGGCTTGTTTCTTGTGGCCCCACAGCAAAGAGACTCAGGTTTTTGTTCTACAATGTGAACAAAAGTGCAAACTAACTTAAATTCAGGTATCGATGCAAGAGGAGTTAATATTGGGAAATTGAATGACTTCTATGTGCTCCAAATGTAGGTTTCAAGACAGTTCATTTCAGAATGGCATATCTCAGCAGATGTGTGGAATTTGTAATAGATTTCATCTTCACTATGAGCCATAATATATAGTTATATAAAAATCCTAGAAATGTCAAGAAGGAAAAAAGTCTCAATGCAAATCAATAACAATTTAGCTGTGTTGCCAGATTAGTTGTATTCTGTGGTCTGCAATTTTTCGATGAATAGACAATAATGTTTTACATGTGCATTGTCATTTCTTTTTGTATTGATTCATCTTAATAGTTCCTTCTAGTTATTAGTGTTACTGTTATTTGACGGTACCACCTAGTGAACGTGGCTGTTGTCGTAAGCTGTAGTGTAAGCTTCTGCTCACACGTGTAAGATACCTTGCCAATAATATTTTTGTCCTGCTTTTGGTGTTGTCTTTTTACAGGTGGCATGCTTAACATGAGTACTTACCTCAGCTTCTGGGGAGAATTGTTCAGTTCATGCTGGAAACTATCCTGCCACAACTACATCGTCCCTAGTACTTGCAATAGTAAATTTGAAGCCATTTGGATTTTATATGTGTAAGCGGCGAAAACATCTCTTGCTTTCAGTTGTGGGCATACTCTTCTGCAATGCGCCTCAAAAGTGTAACAGGTTCTGTCATCAGCCTTGTGTTTTTAAGAGGTAGGGACAAAAGAATCTTCCAAGCTGTGTTTTTTCATCCTCTGTTCAAAAAAGCCCAGGTACTTGGATAAGTAATGCCTTACTTCAGTTGAAGGCTCACGTATTCAGGATGTCTTGTATTAAGCTCCAGAAAAGAGTTGAGTGCATCAGCATCAAAAATATCAAAACCAGTCCTGAATAGAGTACAATGTATGTATAGTTCGTATGCTTCATCGTGTATTGTTCAGTGTTTTTATGTATTATGGATGACTTTCTGAATTGGGTAACTATCTACAGCTCTGTTGCTTAGTAGTTGTATTTGAGATCGAGTATTGTGATAACCTCTTTCTCTCTGTCTGTCCCCAGCTCTGCTTATCTTCCTCTCTCTTCCTGCCTCCCTCAAGCACATGTAGATTTTTGTCTTGGCCATGTTTTAAAGTCATTCCCCAGTTTTGAAGTTGTTGGATTAAAAGTTATCCTGATAAAAGTAGAATATAAAGAATGAACTTAAACTAGTCGAGGAAATACACTTCACACTGTATTCACATGGATAAAAATAGACTGTTCTGGCCCTCCTGACCACTGCTGTGATCCCCTGAATTTTATTGATGCAAATAATTGCACCTTGATATTGCAGGGCATGTATCACATGCTAGTTCAAACAATAGATTCTTGGTTTGTTCAACTTGTGTATTTTTAATAATGTTTAATATAGGTACCGTTGGGTGAGCATATATACTCTTAGGGGTGGCACAAATTAATTCCACTCCCATCATGAAATTTCTCCATGGATTTATCTCAAATTGGTGCAGCTGTGAGTGATTCCATGCTCTCCTGAGAAGTATGAGATTAAATTCTGTCACTACTGTACTATTTTTAATTATTTCCCTTTTTTGGTCAGTAGATTAATTAATGATTAAAACTGTAATATGAGTGCAGGTTCTCTAAGTTAGAGAATTAGGGTTTCATGTTTTTAACAGGAAAAACAAAAATTGCATTTTCACATCAGTCTCTTGACTACTGCTGTTGATTTGAATATGGAACATGTTTAGCTACGACAGCAAGGGTGGAAGTTTAAATACCATAGTGCCAATAGCTAGATCCTGAAGTGATATTTTTCTAACAACTTGGAGAATAACAAAGGAAAATGGAAATAACTGACAGAGCCAAACCGAATTGAACTGCGCTGCATGCTAGGAAGGAGCATTTTATTTCTTTTGCAACAGGATTCGAGGTATCTCAAAAATAACTAAATTTTTGAGCTTTTTGAGTTTGAAGTCCTTAATGTTATCTTATTGCTGAGTTTAGTCTGTGTGTTCTTAGTGAACAATGTCTTTATGTGGTAAATAATGCAGAAAGGTATGCAGTAAATTGAGAATTGTTGCGCTACTTCTGTTTTAATGAAGAATGCTCATGCATTTGGGTTCCCTGGGAGATTAACCTTACAAGGAAGGCTTAAATAGGGAGCGGGGCAGTGAGCCTCAAAAAGCACTGTTACCTGAGTTGGCAATGTCTTCTCATCATCTTCAAGTCCTAACCTGTCTGCTTTGCCAAAACTGAGAAATTGGAGCTGATTACAATGTGTGACACTGAAAAAGGCAGAGAGAAGTTATGGGGTATAGCCAGTTACCACAAACTATATTTAGTAGTATCTGTATTCTGAAGCAAGATACTTGCAACTTGGTACTGGCAGAACACAGGGGATAAAAACAAAGTTGTGTCTACTCAGGAGTTTGAGGGAATCACCAACCATGGGTAAGACAGAATGCGAGCACCTCTGGTTTTGGCACATTGAGTATACTTTACTTTACAAATGGCTTCTTGTCTCCTCTCAAACAGGTATATCTGTAGTCTTTCATACATCAATAAGGTTGGTTCTGCCTACTGTCTAGGGGTTATAACACAGACATGTTAGATTGATAGATCCTTCAAAGAAGCCAAGATTGAGTCTGAGTGCTGGAAAAAGAGAAGGAACAAAAAAGAACGACTCAAAACTACTTTCTGTAGGAAAAGAAACACTTAGAAATGCTGTTTTGCTTTTGCATTGTCCAACTCGTACCCATATGATTTTCTGAATACTTACAAAACTGTCAAAGATATATGTAAACTTTGTGCTCTTAACTTTACTTGAAAAGAGTGCTTGAGTGTGATTTCTTGTAATTTCTCAAAAGATGGCAGGGTTTAAATGCCTGTCACAAGTAAAATTTGTCTGTGTGTCTAAGTGCTTAAATCAAGACTGCTAGGCGTAATGGGATAGGTGTTCACTCTGGTAAATCTGCAGTACTCTGAGGCCATTTGAGATTAATTTTGTGCAAAATGATTATCACCACCATCAGCAGTGCTCTTAACTACATAAGTATTTTGCATTAGCAAAACCAAGGTAATGAAACATAATGCAGATTGATTTTAACAGAGGAAATAACATGTCTGGAAACTTTCATGATAACATGTTAGTTCTAGGTTATGAGTTAGGTTATCCCAATTCTATCAGTTTTCTTGCTTAGAGCTGTGTTTGCAATTCTTCCCAGTCCACTCTAGGGTGAAAAAAAATAAAATTGGGAGGAGGTGGAAGAACAAAACCAGGCAAAAAATATACTGTAGCTATGTATGTTAGTTACTTTTTACATTTAGTTGTATATATGAGATGGATAACCTGTACCGGGTGTTGCAGAACTTGAAGATTCTCTGCAAATATGAATATACTTTTGACAAATCACTTGTGCTTGAACTAGTTGCTTCTACATTGCATTTTGAAGCTGGAAGCTGTGAGATCCCCTGTTCATCTAATAATCTAAGCAGCCTTTCTCTGAACTATTCACCTTTCTTCAATTTACATATCCAGGATTGGATGGAAAAGTCCTGATGTCATGTCACCAGTGGGCCTTGTGTAATACTTTGGGTTAGAGATTTTTCATGTGTTCTAAGGTTTGAAAATACTTTCTCGTAAGTGTACCACAATAGCTCAGCGTTGTCCTGTTCGTACATCTCTTCTGCTGTTCACAATTGATAAGCTCTTAAATTATTTTGTTACGGGCTCCCAAGTGTACAATACATGTTTTACTATATATTTTTAGCCTCTCTGCTTTTTCCAGACCTCAAAATTATTTGATTTTTCCGTCTATAGGTATACTGATCATCATCTCTGGCAGTGTTGACCAACTCTACTGTCAAGAAATGCTATCAGCACATGGCCGGTACTAACATATTGAATAACTTCTATTTATAAAATATTATTAAATTTTCTTCAACCTGATAAATCTCTTTACAACAGTACTTGTTTCCTTTCCTTCAGCTATCTACTTGCCTATACTGGAGTTTCCCCTGCTCCTTCTGTTAGGACTTAATCTTATGAGTAAAAAATAAGTCTGTGTATAAGCGGTTATAAGAAGCTGGGATAGAAGGACTCTCTTCTACAGGAATATAAATAATAGAGCAAAGGCCCCTTTTTGTCTTACACCATCTAGTGTGGTCCTTTAGCATCATGGAATTTTTTGAAGTAGCTTTGATGAAGAACTTTTAATATTAAGTCTGGGTTCATGTATTATGTGCTTGTGTGCCCATTAGATTCCGTGAGTGTCTCTGTCTATAAAAATGACTACTGAACTGGACTCACGAAATATTTCCCTACAATGTTTTCCATTAAATGAGTTAACATAATATTTGGAAAAATTGCATGTTGCTATGCAAAAATTAATTTTCAATCTAATGAATCAGTTGAATTAGTCTGACAATCAAATAAAGTACACCTTGCCCTCTGTATTTTGTGAATATTGTCAAGTACTGTATTAAGAACTTCAACACTTGAATTTTATTAAAAGTTGTGATTTAAATTGGGTTTACTATCTTTAAGTGTGTCTTCAATAACGTAGATACTGACTCAACCAGGAAGATGCAATGCATATTTTGCAATTTTAATGAACAGTTTCCAATGACATTTTTTTACTAGTTTCAAAAGTGGCATTGTGTTCTGTCACAATTTTTTTGTAAATCAGGTATAAATGGGAAAAACAGCTGAAGATATCCTGAAGATGCTCAGATAGGAGACAGCAAAAACTATTTAAATGATTAATACATATCAAATGGAATTATTTAGAATGAGTGGCTGAATCCTTGCCAGTTAAATGGGTGTCAGAACAGATAATGGTTAACATGATTGGAAAAGAGGTAATTTCTTCAAAATACGGTGGCTCATATAAAGCAATTACATATCCAGAAAAGTCAGTAACAACTTTAGAAATCTATTTCCTGTTATACTGCATTTAATTGAATAGGTTTAATGTTTATGTCATTATTTAGGGATACAGAAAATTCAGTTGTAGAGCTTGGTGATTAGTGTGGTGTTAATGTTCTGCGGTGAAGACAATGAGATTCATTTTAATGGGACCTTTAACCTTTTTTCATATTTTAAAAGAATACAAAATTGGTTAAAAAGAAAAAATTAGTACACTGCAGTTATAGCAGAGGCAATAGAAAAATTAAAAGTAAGGCACAGATTTTCTCTTAAACAGATTTTTTTTTTTTTTTTTTTTTTTGCCAGTCTTTCAGTATTTCAGTGAAGTGAGTTCTGAATTCAATTGTTTGAGTAATGCTTATTTGGGTATTGAAGATTTCTGGGTACCTTTAATTTTGTGCCAGAAGAGTTTAATTCCATTTCTTGTTCACTTGGTGTGTGAGGTGACATGTATGTGTTTAGTCATGAGTGTTAAACTGATTTATCTGAAGAAACCAGGTAGGCAGAAAGGCTGAATCTTTTGTGCTTAACGTTTTTAATTGTCTTGCTCTCTTTCAAAGTCTTACAACCAAATTGTTGAATTAATTTGCTGTTTTGAATGATCTTTCTCAATTTTGGGCCTCAACATTAACCCTGCCTACTGTACCAGAAACAGAAAAGAAATGGCATTTTATTAGTTACTGTGGTATTGCCCTTTTGCTTGTACTGAAACCCTTTCTTATTCTACATGCTTGCAGCTGCTGGCTGGGCACTGCAGACAGCATTATTAAATTACAATTATTGCTCTGTATCCTGGCATGATGAGATGCTGTGTCAGAGGTGTTGATCACTGAGAACATTTTCTCTTCAGACTCTGGCACCAATGCAACTCTATTGAGATAATTGGCAAAGTAGTGTAGCTTATTGTAAGCATAAGTAATTGTTATATTGCTACTAATCCCTGCTTGCTTAAAGAATGACTTCTGAACTAAAGAAGTTCAAAACTGCTGAAAGTCTGAGTCTCCTTTGACATAAAGAATATGAAAGTTTATTTTTCCAATTTCTAACCAATTTTACAAAGCAATTATTGCAATTTTAAAAGTTGCTATGATCTTTTTCTACATTGTTTATTAACTAATGAAATAATTAATAGTGAAACATTATATTTACTATGTTTTATAATTGTATACTTTATGATAAAGAGGCATTAGGGCATCAGAAAATCTTTTCTTTCTGAGCTCTGACACTGAGGAGCTGTGTAACTTCAGGCATAAAGTTCACACCCTGTATGCTAAATCTCACCTCTCACATTAAACTCAGGCATTGTAGACCCTGTGTAGCTAATGGCATATCTGTAAGCATAGCCAGGGACAAACCACGTTCAGTGGCATATTGAAAATTATAAATAATGGGCTTCATGTTATAGCTGGATCTTAGTCCAACACCTGCTAAAGGTACAGCTGACTTTGACTTTAAATCAGATTGCTTAGAGCCTTGTCCATTGGATGTTAAAAAATCTCCAGGACTGTGAGATTCCGCAGCCTGACTGGGCAGCCTGTTGCTTGGAAGAAACTTCTATGTGTCATCTGGTGCAAACATCTGCTTTAAGTATGATTACTGCCAACAATAGATCAGGTCAACTGTGGGTTTGTTTAGTTAAATTTCTAAGGATCTACTGCCATGCTTAATGCTCAGCTGAATCTCTCAAGATAGAATTTGTGGCTACTGTCTTTAACCTCTAAAAGAAAAAAAATCGTCTTATCCTAGAATATCCTAATTGTTAGAAAAGACTTTGTAGCTTTAGAATATTGTACTCTGTCTCACCAGCTGGGGACTCTTCTCAGTGATTCACTTGCATGAGTGTTTTGCATGTTTTAGGAGCCTTAAGTGGAGATTTATGCTCTATTGGGTGTATATGAGGCTAATTCTACTGTAGTTTGTGTTTAAAACTTCGTGGCATACTGTTTGTGCCTGAGGTCGCTTTGTAAAATTCAAAGGCTTAAACACCTGTTTTGATGCTTATTAGTGTGGCTTCATATTCAATTCTTAGCCTGTGTTTATTCTAAATATTACTATTTACGAACAGTAAACTGACTATTTCTGAACGTAAATTTTTTCCACCATAGGAAGGTATTTTATGGAATGATACTTCTTTTTAAAGAGTACCTTACATGCATCTCTTCTTTGAAACCTGTGTTGGGTTTTTTTTGTTGTTTTGTTTTTTGCTTTTTTTTTTTTTTTTTTTTTAGTGTTCCCTCCTTTACCGCCATACATTTTACCTGCTCTTCAAGAAACAATGGAATTTCTCCAATGGTGACTCTGGTATACTTTGAATTTTGTCGGTGTTTCCTGTATTTCATGTTTAATCTTTTCAAATGCTATTATCCATGTGATGTATTATAAGCTTTCGGGGAGAACAGAACATTATCGTTTTTACGTGAATAACTTGTAAGAAAATGACTAAGTGGACTTGTTTATAGACCTAAAGCACTGGGTTTCAACCCTAAAAAGAATATAAGAACAATGGACCCTGGTTAACATTCTATGAAAGTCGGCGGCTTTGATGTATGCATTTGTAGATGTCTGAGAACACAGATAATCAGTATTTGGAAGAGATGTGCTAATTAAAGATCTACTTGACCAGTCATAATTACAGCATTGTAATGACAGAATGGCACTGCAGAAGCGATAAAATCACCTTTAATCTCTTGCACTCTCAATTATAATCTGTTTGTGGTTAAGAGAAAATATTTTGGAAGCTTTAGTATACCATTCATGTGACTGCTAGGTGGGGTTTTCTTCATTTATAGACTACTCCGAAATGATAAGTGTTTATGGCTGAAGAATTTCTTCAAAGAGGGAAAGCAGCTAAAACTGTGTTTTATTTCTTGCTTAAAAGTTCATCTGTTGCTGGGGCTTGGCTGTTGCTCTGATTTCCTTTCTTTGGTGTTGAAAGACAGTGGGCTTTGACTCTTTTCATTTTATGACAATTTAGCTGTCTGCATTTTGTTGAGATACTTCAATGTCTTATTTAGCATTTTTTAAATGAACGTGTTTTTCTTTTGGTTTAAGAACGTATCTCCATTTGGTGGTTGTGCCAGTTTTACCTACTTATTGTTCTGCAGGGTTTATAAAAGTAATAACTTTACTGCATTTTGTAACACTGCTTTTTTTATTTTTAATTTTTATATAGCCCCCCATCTGAATTTTGATTACTTACACTGAATGGAAATATCAGTGTTTCTAGTGCTCTAGCTCTTCATTGTATCAACAGAAAGTATAAAGTGTCAGATTAAATATTCAGAAGTAAGAAAAACATACTGAAATGTTCTAGAAAGGAAGATAATGATCTTAGAGAATTGGTCAAAATCATGCACTACACCCTGATACCTATGGGCAAACTTTAAATTGTTTCACCTCCCATTACAGAATGAAAGCGTTGGTGTTCAGAAACACTGTGTAAATTTTGCAGCCCTTTACAAGGGAATACCAAAAGGTAACATTAAGCAACAACTTGTAAATTTTTCTCTGTATAAGAAAAGCAACTCCAGCATACCTTCAGGTGTCATAAAACAGGTACTCGACATGTCTTATGAACTATGTAGTGCAGTCAGAGATGATTTTCTTACACCAGAGAATTAAATTTACACATTACTGCTAAATAGTGCTTCTCTGTGCTTTTTGTTTCCTGCAGAAAAGCAAAATTTATAGGTTGCTTCTTAATACACCTGAAATGCCAGTTTCTTCATAGTGAATTGTGAAATGTGCAAGTGACTCTTTAATGATGGCCGTGGCACTGCTCTTTCCTTAAGGGGTAGCAAAATATGTACGGTTAGGAAAAGGCTTTTATTGCAAGTACAGTCCAGCATTGCTGACTGTGATGTGGAGAATGGATCACGAACATACCCTTGGGAAAAGTCAGAGCAGAAGCTGTGGAAATGGGTGGCATTGCTGGGGTTTATTCACAGGGGTAGGTAGTCTGGCTGCTGCAGCATGTGCAGAAAAGGAGGCTGCATATTCCACTTCTTGTACCAGTTGTTTGCCATGCTTTGAGCTCAAATCTAGACTTGTGAGACTGTTCTGAGGCCCTCTGGACTATGTCCATAAATCAGTAGTGGGAGCCATAATTTCCACTACAGTGAGTATAAGTAAAGCTAAGTGGAAAGGAAACAACTTCTGTCCAGAAAGCTACAAGAGTTAATTGTGCACCACTGTTATTAACACCAGTCAGTATTTTTAGTCTGCTGGGTATTCTGTTTACTATTACTGTTTTCTCTCTGATTATGGGAATAAATGATACTTACGCTGACTGTTCTGTAAATACTTTAACAGTAATTTCGTCTTGAATGATATTTTCAGCAGCTACCTGCTTTTATAACTGTGGTAGTATAGATTGCACCATAACATCCTAAAGGAACTCCAGTATGCATGAAGAAGATAAAGTGCTTGAGGTCTTAATAGCTGCGGTTTAATTGTGTTGATAGTAAGTGGGGAATATTCTGAAAATAATTTTGAATTGGAAACCTGGCAAGATTGGGAATTGCTGTTGGGTTTTTCCTTCTCTCACATGAAGAATGACTTTGCTTTTCCATTTAGTTTGCTTTGTTTCTACATAGGCCAAATACACTGAAAATTGGGATGTGGTGGGTAGAGTCTTGTTTTTAGGTTTACAGTTCAGGCCATCAGTTAAACATAAGCAGTCTTTGAAACCTCATTTAGTTTTAGTAGCTCTCACAGTAATGTTAACAGAACTATTGTCAGCACCTTTGCTGTGTTATTTAAAGTGCTGACACAAAGGAAGCCTAAGCTAGATCAAATCTAGGTGTTTTTTTTTTCTTTTCAAAACTGCTGTTATCTTCTTTCTATCATACTTCGATCACTATAGCAAAATAGTTTCAAGCATATTCTTTTCATTGACTGACTTATTTTTCTTTCAGATACAGTTAGTTCAGATGTACCAGTGCTATTCAGGAAAAGATGGACTGATAGTAACTCTTCCATGTCTTTCTTGTGACCATGCCAAAGCACCTAAGACCTTCTTAATCTTGTGCTGTGTGATAAAAGCTGTAACCTCCTTTGCTGTTGCCATGATGCCAGTGCAGCTACCTCACCCATTGTTTTTGTTATATCATTACTCTTTGTTCCTTTGCTGATTTTTCCTTTTCTCCTTGAGTCAAACTCCAACTTTTCAATTCTTTATATGAATTTCCAGTTTGCTGTATTTGCAGCTTTGTTAGTTCTTGCTCTTCTGCCTCCTACATGTTTGGGCTTTCTGTTGTTGAGCTTAAATTCTCTCCGCATTTTTGAAGGACTCTCTCTCTAGATAGTCCTTTCTAAGCAGATCTTTTATGTTACTACTTCCATCACAATTTTCTTCACTATCCAGATTTCTTTGTCTTTTGAACTGTTCCCACAGTAACCATTTTAGTGTCATTATGACTGCCATAGTTATGATACAGTGGCTTTCCAGAGTCTATGGCTGTCAAGCAGAACCCACTGTTACTTTGTGGAATCATAGGGTAGCAGAAGTCTCTAGATCAAGTGCCTGCTCAAAGCTAAAACTAAAGCAGGTTGCTCAGTACCTCTTCCAGTTTAACTCTGAAAATTACTAAGGATGGGAAATGCTACAGCCCCTCTGGGCTACCTGTGCAGTACTTAATTTTTCTCTTTGTGAAGAATTTTTCTGTACATGATCGGATTTTCTCATGCTACAGTTTGTGTTTATCGCCTTTTGTCCTTGCTTCTTCAGATGGCATTTGGAGAGTTGGTTATTGTCAATACCATAACTACATAAAAGAACGGGATACCTGTTGATTTGCAGATACATCTGTTCCCATAAGTTTTGCAGTCTGAGCCAAATAGCAGAAAAGTGATTGAATGCAACCTAGTTTGCTAATTGAATTATTTATTTTGCCTACTTTCAGTGAAATAAGAATAGTAGCAAATCTAATATTAATAAATTGCAGATACTAACAGGTTACAGGGAGATTTCTTATGGCACTTGCAGAGTTGGCTAACAACCAGAGAAACAAAAAAGTTGCAAAACCAGAAACTATTGCTATGAATTAATTCTCATTTCATTGGCTGACTTGAAAAATCTGCTAAAATTAATTTCCAGTGCTATCTAGCAGGAGAGGTAGCACTGTTGCATAGCAGGTGCTTGCAAATAATGTAAACCAAATACTCATCTGGTTTCTTTTCTACTAAAGTAAACATGTACTGGCTGTAAACAGCTCAGAGGTGCAGCACATACCTGCCCAGTGTTGTCAGATCTTTTACATTCAGTACTTTAAGAAACTTACCCTTTGTTTTTCCTAACTGAACTTCATGGACTGTTCTCCTAGCTGTAGCCATTCAGTATCAAATACACTGTGATAAAGAACTTACCTTTTTTTTGTGTCAAAAAAACCCCAAACCATAACAAACCACTCTGTTCTCTACAAGAAGCTGTATCATCAAACATGCCAGCAATGTGAGATAACGAAAATCACATCCAATTAAACCCCTGCCTCATAACTTTCTCTCCTTCAGCTTCTTACCTCAACTAGAAATTTAATCTCTGTATTACCTGCTGATCTAGCAACTAAAAATCTTGTCAAAGCTTTTTTCTTGAAAAAGGTTGGAGAAAAGATGACCATTCAGAAAACCAAGCCAAATGCTGTATGTCATCCTCAAATACAGAACGTAAACTATCTCTGTGCTGTCCAGGAAGAATGTGGTAGGCTTCAGTGCATGGGAAAAAGAGAGACCTTCAAGTTGCTTAACTGGAAAGAGAATGTCTTGCGTTGCTGCAGTGATTTGTACTGGAATGTTATGGGAAAGTTTAGGTGATTTGGGGCTGTGAACTGATGACCTTTTCTAGAGCTGTCAGCTGGTGGGAGAGGCTGCTTACCTCTTTTCTGCTGCTGGTGATTACTGTGTTCTCAGAATTGCTGGTTAGGGTTAGGGGTGCTTGTCTGAGCACTCAGAATGAGCACTTTGGTCAACGTGCTGTTTTGGCAAGCTTTTTAACCCAACTCCGGAAGAAGTACAAGGCATGCTCTTGTTCTCATTTCTTCTTAAACTTGTAGTTGTACCTGAAATAATACTATTTAACTTTTGAGCAGTTTCTCAGTATCTGACATACCCATTCAGGCTAGATTTGTCATTCCTTTTATTTCAATGGACTGTTACTCAAACCACTATAGGTTTGAACTTTTGCTGTGGCTGTACCTGTTCCTGCGCTCTTTGGTGTGTATCCTCACAAGTTTATCTGTTCGTGTTGCACCCCCCGCCTTCCTGCTCTGACATGAGATTCTGTTTGGAGTATTTTGAGTGGCCGGTTGTCTAAAACATAAGCAGTCTTGATTTACTGCAAGAGTGTAATTTCTGTGATTCTTAGCATCTTTCTTGATCTGAAGTGAGTACCTGAAGAGTCTGGTAGCAGTTAAAATGGAATAGGTGTTTTTAATTGGTGATAAGGGTTTATTAGCCTTTAAGCAGGAGTTTACAATATATGGACAGATAAGTTCTGCCTATTAATTCTAACCAATGCACACCTTCCATCTGACAGCCTGAATACAGTTTTTATTGTTGTATGCTCATTCTCCATACGCTGAAGCCTGTTGATGCTCTGCCTTGCTGGAAGGTGTCATTCTAGCAGGAAAGCATGATGGAAAACAAAAAAACAGCAAAGAAAATGCAGGTTTCCCTTAGGGCAATAACTTTTGCTTTTATGTAGCAGCCCTTTTCTGACAGGACACAGAATACCTTACTAAGCTTTTAAGTTCCTTGTATTTTTTCATGTGACTTCCCATGTTCTGCGCAAGGCATCCAGAGATGTTTATGCCTTTTTTTTTTTTACTTCATTAAAGCACTTCCTTGGAGGAATAGTTCCTTTTCTCTCTACTTTCTCTACTTGGCTTGTTTTGTGTAGAATTACAAAGCTGGTGTGTGTTAAGGCTGCCACTTTTTTCAACAGGAACAAAATATGTGAATTTTTTCAAGACTCCTGTACTTAAGCAGGCTTGAAGGCAGGATCAGAGAATGTAAGTAAATAGAGCTCTTTACAGGCATCTGTTTTATAGACAGTGTGTATTTATCAAGCAAGACAAAAGCCTTGACAAACTTTAACATATAAACACAAATAATATCCTGAAATCTGATCACTCATAGATGTGTGCTGATCTGAAACATTCTTGTTTCTGTAGAGATGGCTTATTCCTGACTTTTATAGTGCCCCCTTAGAACAACTTCATCAGAATCTCTCTGTGACAGAGATTCTCTTCACTTAGACACAATATTAATATGGGAAACAGGAATGTCACTGGCAGGAATGATAGACCTAGTGTTTTGAAAGTAAATAAGAAGGCAGTGTTACTTAGACTAATTTTATTTGTATTATATAAAGATTGACTTCCATATATATTTATTTTAACAATAGGCTCTTCTCAAGAGGCCATCTGTAAGGATTTGATGAATTTTATCATTTAGGGAGTAGGAGTGGTGGTGTTTGAAAAAAGAATGGTGAAGTGGTGCTTCAAAAGAACTTAAGACATAAAAAATATCAGTAATAAACTTAAAATTTATACTAAAAAACCATTATAGTGTGGTTTTTTTTGGGTTTTGTGAGTGGGTAACTTTTGAATAGTATTGAACAATAAATTTATGCTTTTTGTCTTATTCTACAACAGAATAGCAAAGCTATTTTTTTTTTTTTCAGATGGTTTTTGTCTTCCTAAAGGAGCATAAGGATGCTTTTTAGGCTAATGTTTTGTGAAACCTGAATTTTTGGTGTTTCAAGTGGTAAAGATATCATTCCTGTGTACAAGAGATGGATCTAGGCCACTGCTCCTTTTCCTCGCAAAGCAAGATTCCCCTAGACTGAAGAAGAAACATGAGGCACTGGTGTGATGGTTTCAGAACTGGTTTTGAAGTCTAAATTTGCAGCATCATCTTGAACAAGGTCCCCATAGGGATTTGAAAAGCAGAACAGTATTTAAAGTAATTCGAACTGTTTCTGCCATCTGAAACAATGTGAAATGTGCGCAGGAGAGAAGCTATTCGAGGCTCAGAGATCAGCAGTATTCTAAAGGCCTAAGAGAGATGCACCTTTGAATTTTAATGCAGTGGTTTTATGTATCACATAAGATTGCTGGCTCGGAGGTTTGTTTTTTTTATAATGGATGGAAATAACTTCTAGACTCTGCCTATGGCTGCAGATATGTTAAAATCCTATTTGGTAAATCGATTTCAGTGCTTTGGGTGAAGGCGTGTAAGTGATTCCAGGTTAAGAGTTTTTGGCTGATTTCTATCGCCAGGCCCTGGGCTAAGAACTTTTATCATCCTTTAAAATGAAACAAACAAACCTATGAGTCCTTTTCCAAAGAAACTAAATAGTAAGTCCAAAGTAGACATAATTTGTTTTGCAAATAATTTATTTATCCTTGAATAAGAGAAATGCTAATTGTTGGTGAAAAGGCTGCCTAGGGGAGGTGGCCACTTACAGGGTTCTCTTTTTTTTTTTTCCGAATTTAAATACATATCACTGTTAGAAAAATATAAAAAGTGGCAAGTATACCAGGGAAATAACAAAATGTAGACATAATGGCATGTGTAATGAAAATTTACTGAACAGTAAAATAGATATTGACAACACAGATTTCTTTCAGAAAGACAAATGACACATGACATAATGGAAACACGAAGTGGTAGTGGTTTGTGTTGCAAACAAACAACTCCCTTGAGAAACTTGAAGCATCTTGCTAAATGGGGGCATTACTTCCGCTGTATTGAAATGTTCGTCTTTACTACTTTTCTTCTGCTTTTCTTATGACAGCATACTTGTATTAGGAAAATGCTTTCTTTGATTCTTCTTAACGCAGCTACACCACTGAAAGTTCTCATGTTGGCATAATTGTTCTTCCTTAGGAATTACTATTCTGTAACGTTTATATCAGTGAAAAGTATCTGTGTGTTCTATGGCTTTTATTGATAGGAACAAGGTAATACTACATCACTAGATAACATAGTTCAACTTAGAAAACTCTTAGTGTTTGCTATTCTGTTGGTGGGTCTGGATGAGGGAAAGTTTGCTGTAGTAGCACCCTTCGGATAAATGCAATTAAGAGCTGTCCTGTTGCTGCTATAGTTTATTCTATCCATTGCCTGTAGAGTGTGCTGTTTGTGAAAAGAGAATTTTCCTTGTTAAAATTGTCTTTGTGCTCAGAAGTCTGATCAGTGTTTCTACCTTACTTCTCACATGACTGATGTAGTTGGGACAGTGCAGACCTTGTCTTATGTGTATACAGCTTATATGACTTGTCTGAACATTAACTTTGAATTCTGGCTGAAACTGAGGTTTAAATCAATTATCTGTGTTCTTTCTTAAGCTAGACTTCCAAGCCTAGTAATGCTTGTATCACGTCTTTAACAAATAAAGAAAAACATTTAAGGTAAAAGAGGATGGCTGAGAGAAAAGGCTTTGGCCATAAAGGTTAATAAATATTTAGAAAAACTCAGCATTGGAATAATTTGATTAATTATGAGAAAGTATCTAAAAGCTTTCTCCTTCCATGTACAGTGGTTTCTGAAAAGGTGGAAAAAGATGTTTGGAAAGATTTTTGAAATTCTTCTAGTTTGTGTGAAATACCTGCTATTTCATTCTTACTCATCTTGTCTCTGCCAAGCCTGTGTGTCTTATTCCTAGGATAATACATTTATGACTAATGTAGATTGTGGACTATATGAAAAGTTATTGGAATTTATGGGAAGTTATGAAAATATCTTAGGATAATTTGGCACTTACTCCAACGTTCTGGAGGTCAAGATCCTGTCTTTGACAAGGTCTTCAAGAGCTGGAGGAGTACTAAGACCTTTTGCTGTTGTGTTACAAGAAAAAGGGACAGCAGCTATGTAATCTCCAAGGACACTTCAACTGTGACTATCAGGCTGGCTTAAGCGTACCAGCCATAGACCTGTAAAATTATTTATGCAACTCCTATTGGTATAGGTGCTTGAAATATTCACTTGAAAACCATGGTGTTTAATTATCTTTGAAACATTTGGACTGAGAGAGATGCTAATAAAAGCAGGGGAACAGAAAATGAAGGCTGCAGTGTTGGCCTTTCGTTACCCAGCCATACTGCAGAACAAGATGTTATGTGCTGTTCAGATAAGCTTTCAGTACAGTTGCAGAACTGCCAGAAGAGGTAATGAGGTTTGCTGAAGATCCTGACAGCAGACTACAGTAAATGGCATAGATGGCGTAACATTTCACTGAAGATCTGTCGGTGTTTTCCATGCCAAATGGGTAAAACCATTTTGTCTCATCTTAATAATAGCATGTTTCCTTCGTAACAACTTGAATAAGAAATTTTGAAAGCTGGTTTTCCTTTATTGAAGGCTTTGTGCTTGTTTTAGGAATGCATGGCAAATGGATTAGCTTTAGAGAATTATCAGGCATACAGTTTTTTCAAATGATTTGAGCACGCTGCTCTTTAGAGTGTAGAAATTCAGATATATGGTTTAGACATTTGTGTATTTAATGATGTTGTATACTGTATAATGTTCTAGGTGTCATAGTGATTTAGGGGAACTGGCACATACAGGCTTCCAAAGCTCTTGCTATGAATTCATGCATTAAATGTTTTAAGATTCAGATAAGATTCATGTCACCTGAAGATGTCATGTGTTGTTTCTTTTTAGTGTTTGATCCTTATTTTTGCAGATCTTGATGCAAAATTCCAATTACTGTAGAGGTCAACAAAATAACTAAGACAAAATCAACATTCTTCTTTCCAGTCACACCACTGTAAGTATTGCGCAGGTTCACAGATTATTTTTCCTTTTCAGAAAAGTTAATTAGACATTGGTTTAAGCTTGCATGACATGAAAACACTTCAAAGATATGATTATCAGATTTCTGTTTGTTTACAGTTGCTGGTGGATAGGATCTAGGTGAAGATTAATGGAGAATCAGACTGGCAAGAATTAGGAGTGTCTAGCATTACATTACAAGCACTTTTACCTGCTGTGTTATTCCCACAGAAGATACAGTAGGCATGTTAAACAAGGGGAACAGTTGACAAATACATCAACATGTAAAAAAATTTGATTACTGTGTGATTTTTACAGAGAGCAGAATCATGAGGTTCCAGTTTTAGACCTTCTACTTCTGCACTTGTGTCTGAAGAACTCATGTTGTTCTGAGATTTGTTTTGGTTTCCTTTGGTTTTGGGATGGATTTGGAGCTCCTCCCTAAGGAAGGCCCTTCAGACCTCCTTTGGGATTGATTCTGAGTTTATTTTCTGATCTCCTGTTGGCTTCAGAGAGCTAGTTCAGGCAGAAGACTTAAAATAGCTACCACTTCTTACCTGCCTGTTCTCCTAGTTCATTACTTTGCTTATGTGAACTGTAGGATCTACAGTTCCCTTTTGTTCCATGTTAGTGCAAAGTATCTTTAGCCTCTAAGAGTAAGGTGGTGCTTCAGCAGTGTTGCTGTTATTTATGATAATAGTAAAGCTTCTATATTAAAAAAAAAAAATCAGGAAATTTGAACTGTTGGCACTATCTTGTGTAGAATCCAGTTACTAAAGAACAGCTGTTACTTTAACCTGCAGCACTTCATTAGCAATTTCTATGAAAAAAAATAATGAAGTAAACTAGTTTAATGCAGTCCCCCTTGCCTCTTCCCCCTCTCCCCCAGGATGGGCATCTTCTCCCATCTTGTCTTTGCTTATCATGTGATCTCTGCTTTTACTCATCTTTGGGATAACAGATGTGATGGATGTGCAAGGTGTTCAGAGTTATTGTCAGGCTTTAAGCTTTTTTTGGCTGAATATCATGGTTTCAAATGCTTACTTCTTTGTAAATTATTTTTCAAACTACAAGTAACAGCAATAAAAAGGTTAATTAAGTAGTTCGAAAATGTGTAATACCAGATCATGCTGACTTGCTACCCACAGGATGTCATTTTCATCTAAAACTAGCTAGGAGTCTTGAGTGAATTACAGAATTTTCTTCTGTATTTTAATTAATATGAGCCATGTTTAAAGCATCTCACTATGCCTTTGCCAGCAACCTGATTTCTTTTTGTTTTTAAATGACCCCTTTTATACGCTGTGCTATTGGTGAAGAAGCTCACTCCTTTACAAGATGTCTGCCTTAGGAACAAGAGTTCTAGCTTTCATTCTCTTGCTCGCAGGCAACATAGACTTCTGAAATATTTTGGTAGTTTGTCGTGTGTTGATCTTTGGGTTGTAATGTAAGAAACTTCTTGTTTCTGAGCTGAGGCCACACCACAACGGAACACGTGCATTACAAGTGAGACCCAGGGTAAGGACCAAATGAATCAGCATGGCCAGTTCTGGGCTGCCTCGTGCAGAGCTAGTGAGAGGTATCCACTCCCCGCTACTTGGAGTGGGGGGATATGTGGTGCAGAAATAACCAGATGACGATAGTGTAGTCTGGAAGGGTGACTGCCACCGCTGCGGCCTGTTGTGAGGAAGAGCGGTGGCTTTAGTTGATGGAGAGGGAAAGGGTGTGAGTGGCAGCAGCCCCTTCCATGCATTGAGAAACAAGTCAGGAACTTCTGGTCTATGCGGAGGATGGATGTGGTGGTGCTGGGTTGAGGGGGGAAAATATATTTGTGAAGGATCCTGAAAGCTAAATCCTGGTGTCAGGGGCTGTCCATGTACATAATTTATATCTATGAAGACTGCCAACATCTGACCCATTCCCTTGACCCTTTGGAAAATCTTCTTTAGTAGGTTTTTAAATTTTTTTTAGTTTTGGTGTGGCAAATTTGTCTCTGTGCAAAATATTTATTAGAAGGAAAATTGGTTCTCAAGCCTATCTTGTACAGTGAGGTAAAAGGACCTTCTAATTGATTACATTTCAGGGTTATCTTACCATTGGACATCTGTGAATCTGTTTCCAAAATAAGTGACACAAATAGGTGGTGCTAAAATAGTTCAAATAGCTGAGTTAGAATGCTTTTTCTGTGTGCAGATATTGTCTTGCTCAGTAATAATAATACTGCTTGATAATACTGCTTTTTGCTCACTGGTCCTTTTTGCTGCATATAAGCTCCGACTATTGTTGCTATAATGATTTAAAAAAAAAAAAAGTGGCCTTCATGTGAGTCCTTAACAACTTGTACTTGCAATGGATACTCCTTTTTAAAAAATGCATGATATAACATCCATAATATGAGATTATTCTTCAGTGTTGTTGCTTGTTCATTTAATGTACTTTTACAAATGTAAGAAGCTTACAATTTATACAACATTGATTCTTAGCAATGACCAGCTTAAACATGCAGGCAGAAGCTGGATTCAGTTTAAATTTGTGCTTCTGTTATGTCCGTGACCTATACAACAAACACCAGCAAATCTTTTTTGGATAATCTGTGCAACTGAGGGATACTTTTTCTTCTATAAAACTTATTTTAGATTACTGTAGTAAAATATTAAAATCCAGCTTTTGATGCATTGGAATAAAACTGTTGCCACTTCAGTAGTAGAAAAGTTATTTGAATGTGTGTATGGGTTTTTGCTTGTCTTTGATATTGCAAATAATAATACAGATTCATATTTCTTAGACTGCTTATTTTTACATTGGTATTTGTGGAGGGAGGAGGTTATTTTAGGCTTTTTCATGTCCAAAGCCCTGTAAGTTCTCAAGTGTGCATTCAAGCCTTATTTTTAAAAACCTCTAGGGTTGCAGGCATAAATGTAAATTTGTATTTTGTATGTTATAGCATTCTGAAAAACAGTGAGTGCTTATTTAGTCTGCAATAATGTTCTGAGTCTGCAAGCTGTTGGAATGTCCCCAGGTACTAGGGAGCTGGGGACATCCCTGGGTTTACCTTTTTTCTTTCTTTCCTACTGTTAACATCTGAATGATACACAGACATCAATGAACTGACCCTCATTAGAACCACAGAAAGATCAAGTGATATGTGAAAAACTAGTCTTGAAGTCTGTGACAGAGCAAAGTACTGAGCTCAGGTAACACAAATCTCAGTCTAGTTGACTAGATGATAAAATTATGCTTGCTGAATAAGGCCTGGAAAGGAATTTGATGTGAAGTGTAAACTAAAAATAAAGTTGCTATTTTTCATAGAATCACAGAATCGTTTAGATTGGAAAAGACCTTTAAGATCAAGTCCAGCTGTTACCCTAACCCTGCCATCCACCACTAAACCATGTCCCTAAGCACCTCATCTGCCCAGCTTTTAAATACCTCCAGGGATGGGGACTCAACCATTTCCCTGGGCAGCCCATAACTTCCCTTAACAATTCATTTCTCTTTAAGCAGTTTCAAACCTCAGAGTTACCTGTAGCGTAATGCAAACTTTCTTCTGTGAAAGGGGCAGTTCAATAAGCAAACCTCTCCAGGGATGCTCTTAAAAAAAAAAGCATGAAGTTTTTGGTGCTTCTTCCTGCACCTACATCTCCACCCCCCCATTTTTTGAAAAACGGTGTCCTTATTTTTTGGCATTAAATAAAGGAAGTAAAAGGGGAAAAAAAAGGAAAAGGAAAAAAGCACACCTTGGAGCAGTCCACAGGGAAGACTACCATTTATATTTGAGATAATTGTGGAAGGTGGTAGAAGAAAGTTTTAAAAGATCTGATACTGCTGCCTGTCTTCTTAGACTTCTTGCTGACTGCTGCTGACAGCTGCTTCGCTGAGATTCCTGTAGGTGAGTTTTCCATGGGAAACTTTGCACAAAACCAGTGAGAAATAGGTGATGTGGCAAGAATCTCCGAATTCCTTGGGTAATTTTTAAAAATAAGTTGCTTTGTCAAATGATTTTTTTACTGCAACTTGTACTCGAACTGGAAATGCCTGTATGTTTTGGTTAGTTGGTGGAGACAAGAACAACACATGGCCTTAAAAGAATCATGGTGCTACTTGGCTCTGGCAGCAATGCTTTCTTTGTATGGGGACTATTAAGTTAGTTTTTTGTTTGGCTTCACATGTTTCTTTCCTTCCTTTGTATATGTTTGTGTCTTTGGTCTCACTTATTTGTGCAATTCTATACCTTCAGTTCATTCATGTTCTTTGTGGGTTTGTTCTCATACTGCCAGTTGGCTAGTGTAAGACTTAGATCTTTCCTATAGTTGAGTGAATCATTGTAAAACCTTCTTTTAAATGTAAATTCCTGGGTATAATGATGTTGTTTGCTTTATTTACAAATCCATTGGATTTGTAAAATGTGAACTCTTCATCAGCAGCTAACCATGTTGACTCACTGTGGGATGCCTTCCTGTTAGTAGGCCGGGAAGAGTCTATTAGGCTTAGATTTAGGTCTATTTTCTAAATGGTAAGTAATTCTTTGCAGCTTATTTATCATGTCTCTCATGGGATGCAATTAGCTGTCTGGGGTTTTTTTGTTGTTGTTGTGTTCTGAAAGGTATATAACTCTTTATTTTTCCAGCCCTGTTCCCCTAGACCCCTCAAAAACCATAAAAACACCTGAAACAAACTCTAAACTACCAAGAAGATAAAAGGACTTTAGACTTGGGACAAATCTTAGGAAAAAACCGTTATTCTCAGTATCTTCCTTAGTGAAGATATGTGCAATCACCTGTATTGTATCATCTCCTATTTGCCTGCTGCTGCACAGTTTCACTGATGTGGAAATGTCTGATGGAAAAGAAATTCAAGATTGTTGTCTTTTT
Source organism: Gorsachius magnificus (assembly GCA_034008185.1). NCBI lineage: Eukaryota > Metazoa > Chordata > Aves > Pelecaniformes > Ardeidae > Gorsachius > Gorsachius magnificus. The sequence goes on from CM067090.1 coordinate 9,614,334, forward strand.
ACTGCATTGAAAAATACCTAGAGTTTTACAAAGCTTTCAGAAAATTATTTGCAGTCCATTTAGGGAAGCTGGCTGAGTTATCAATAGATAAGTTAGGTCTTTGCTTGTCTGAGGTGTCCTTGAAATTAAAGAATGCAAAAGGCTGAATTTTCTACTTAAATTTAAAAGCTGCAGTTGTTCCAGAGTGAGCACTGAAAAAATTACTGCATGTTTTTCTCCAGATCTTCTTTGATGAAATGATAATGAGGGCTGCTGAGGGCATTTATGTTTGGTAATATAAAATGATAATTTTACTTTTAAGGTAACGCCCTGGTTTAGGGACCACTTTCTGTTCTGAGCTTTCTTTAGTTACTATGTCACAAAAATAACATTTTCAGTTTTTGAGACTTAAGGATAGATCAGATCTTGCCTTTCTACTTTTATGATTAGTAGTCAGGTTCTATAATCTCTGTGGCCCTGGAGGGAAGGGAGCATCTTAAACTCGGCCTACAAGTTGTGCTGATCCCTGTATCTTACATGTTGTGCTTCTTTCCTGCTAGAAGGTCCATTATCCACATTTGAGAGCCTTGTGGTATGAGAAAGGGAAGCTTGAGGTTTTTATGCTGCATTTATCACTTGCATACAATATTTTTAATTTTAAGTATGAAAGGCATAAATGAACAGCTGAGTGCCAGGTGAAACTTTCAGAAGAATTCAGACTTATGCCAGGTAGATTGTATGTCCATCTTTTAAGCTTTATGGATTAAGTTTTGCGCTCTGTTGCGAAACCATAAAAGATTAAAGCTTTGGCCCAGACTTAAAGCATACGCTACTAACTTTTTAGATATTAGAAGTAATCAGGTGTTTTGGAACATCTCTGGTGTTCGAAATATGGGGGATTAGGGGTGTTCTGTGCTGGTTGCTTCTCCCCTTTGCCTGTATAAAGGTAACAAGCTCTGAATTCAGGGTTTGTAGTCAGTGGGAGAAGATAGTTATGTGCCCTTCACCTAGATAAAGGTAACAAGCTCTGAATTCAGGGTTTGTAGTCAGTGGGAGAAGATAGTTATGTGCCCTTCACCTAGAAGCCCTTAAAGTACAGTTATCACTCAGTGGTTTTGATAATTATTTCAGTGTCTATTCCCTTGTGTTTGTGGTTTTTTTAAGTATGAGTGAGAGTAACATGGACTTAGAGGATTATTTAAAGAATCACTCATGATAAAATAACTCTTTCTGGGAATTTGTGTTTCAGTAGATTAGCATTATTGATCACTCTCTCCTCACGTACTCTACAGATGATTTTAGAAATCTGAAGCTATTTTTTCCTTGTCTGATGTAATTACCAGTACATGGAATAATCTAATTAGAAGACAACAAGGATGCATTCTAATTGTTCTAATAAATTATGTTAATGCTTTATGCTTACACTCGGGTTTAGTAAGAAATCATTTGACAAAATGACAGTTTGTCTTACAGTGCTTGCAAATATAACTTCTGTTTTCTCTGACTGAAGCTTACTGGTAGTAGACTTGAAACCCTGTATTGAAGCGTTTGGACTCTTTGGGTGCACTGGCAATTCTTAAAATCTTTTCCCATCTGGTATTGGTAGCACCAGGAACCTGCTCCATGTTTAGTTGTTGGGGAAATCAGATGACTTGCTGACTTAACCCTATGCAGTTCTTAAATAGTGCAGTAGTACAAGGAAGTCATTCAAACACCAAAAAGTTTCAATACTAAAATATTTAATGCTAGCCTAGCCTATCCACTGACTCTCTTCAAGGATATGTAACCGTACCTGGGACAAAGTCACTTGGGTAGTGTGCAGATGTTTAATCTCTGTTTAGCTGTTTCTCATCCTTTTCATGGATTAGAGCCATTCTAGTCTGCTCCACAGGACGGTAGAGTTGAATCTTTGTAATAACCACACGCATGCTTCTGATGCCTAACGATTGGGATGGCATTACTGAACACATGAGTGTACATTACCATGTGAGGATCACAAAGTGCCTACAGTCCTGCCAGGCTGTCAGGAATGAACCCAGGACTGAGTTCTTTGCTTAAAATGAGTAAGATCATGCTTATGGCAATATGAGAATGACCAATATACATTAAAACCACATGGAATAGGAAAGTGGTAGTGGGGATGGGGATCCAGAAAGACTATGTCAAATAGATTTTTTTTTTTTTTTTTTTTTTATTTTTTTTAAACATAGCCTCCTCAGCTCCTCATATTAGAAATTTCTGTCCCCTGCATACCACCCTTTCATCTGTCCAATGATGTTTTCAATTTATTTCCTTTTGCCGACAAAATATTTCTGGCCACTTAAATCTAATAGGTGATCTCTCTTTCTCCAGGAACAGACGGAGTGCTCAGTTCTCACTGAACTGATCTCTGCATTCACTCTTAATTAGATGAAGTACTGAAGGTGGCACTACTTTTTTGTAGTATTATTATGTCTCCAGGTCAGCGATGAGTGCCTGCATGATCTATGATTAGTAGCATTAATGGGCTATTTTACTTCTAAGTGTTGGCAAGAAAGGGTAACAAGAACTCAGACTATTAATAAGTGCTTTATGATAGAATTTAGAAACCTTTTCCCTAGACTTTACTTCTGTTCTATTATTTTTTTAAGTGGAACACAAAGTACAGGTAGAATTATTTTAGCCATGCTTGAGCTGCTTATGCTTAGTAAATATGCAATAAATAGTTTAGAGTTAGGTGCTGCCAACATAAGAAGGATTGCCTTTACTGGGTTTGTGTGAAATTGAGGGAGACAGAGAAGGGATTGGTAAGGGCAATCAGTGGACAGAATACAAGAAGACTTAGGACTGCTTAACTTCTCTTTAAACACTTTGTGCTCAAAATTTAGACTTTACAGTTGGAAGGCCTTCCATAATCAACAAAACAAATTTATTTAAACAGACTCTTAGAATGATAAGGTGGTGAAAGTTTAAATGGCAGTGGGTCAAAGTAGAAATTACAGTTATCCTACACCATGTTAGATCCATGCATTAGTTATGAGACACTGTTACATATAGAGGGGATGTAAAAGGGATACAATTTAAAATATTTAAGTAAAAACAATATTGGTAAAATATACATCGATCCTTCTGATGGCTAGATGAAATTGCACTGGGTTACTGTCTTTCTATAAGCTGTGCAGCCTCCTGCTATTAAGCAGTCTTTCTAACTGTGTTTATGAAGAAACACCTTGCCTTTCATTTGCTTAATCTAAAATTCAAATGCACGTTGCAGTGTGCAACTGCATTAGAAGTACTTAGACAAATTAAATGATTCAGTATGGTAGCTTTGAAGAATCCAGTTTCCATGTGGGGAATCATTTTTATCATCTGGCAATAAGACAAACCGTGAATTTTACATTGGCTACTTTTTTGGTAACATTTATGTTGCATGGGGTTTGCTTTATTGTTAATCCAAACTCAAAGCATGGAGCTGTTATTTAGCTCATAAATGCTTAACTAATGTTATGGATTTTTAATGCACATACCGATTTAATCTGTCTACTCTGTTCTGAACTTCTCCTTTGCATGCAGGTTACTGTGAACTCTGCTGGAGCAATTCTTCTATTGATGCAGTTTTGAACCATGATTTTATTTGTGATTTGTACCTAACTGCCTGTGTCATGCCGTTATGGTTTGTAACATAATCGTGACTGTACATCATTTAAAAATCTATATACGTGGTGGATATGGTACCTGGAAGATACCTGTGGTGTATTAAAATTGTCAGTAACTTCTTTGTTGTTGCCTTCTGTTGTTATGAATATTTATAAAAAAGAATAATTTATCCCTTGAAAGTTTTAGACTATTTCCAGTAATGAAGCAGGCCTTTGATAACAGTTACTAATATTTGTTCTGAAATACTGAAAATTCACACTTAAGAAGAAAATGGTATCTAGGCTGCATATTCTCCTATCAATAACTAGTATTGACTAGTTGAGTTGGGTGAAGTTGCTTCTAGGATTGAAGCTAATTCTGTGCATGGCTGCCAGCAGATCACTGCCTCAAGCTCCTTGGGTGGATGAACATAGGTTGTAACAACGGTTCTAAAGGAAAGCTGCAGAGAGCTGCTGGTAAAAGAACTCCCCTTTGTTCATATTTTCTACATAACCTTAAGAACTTCAGATGTCATACTTTTATTGCATTCTTTTTGGACAAATCTGGGCTGCTTTGAAGTTAACAAAGCTTTGCTACTGATTCTAGGAGATCTGCATTTCATTGCTATGTACGGTTTAGTTCATCAATTTAGATTGCAGAACACTAGGTTTTCTGCTTTTATTTTTTTTTTTTCAATTATAAGGAGAACAAGGAAAAAGACCAGTTTAACTCTTCATAAGGCAGCTATCAATCTGAAGTTTTTTGCAGGCATGCAGGGAGGTGATCAGTACTACCACATGCTGCCAACAACCTGTTGTAAATCCTTTATAGGCTGTTAGAAAGCTAGTGCATAATTAACCTTTGCTTGAAATTATTCTCTTAACCAGAGAAGAAACCTCCCCAGATATGCATGAAAAATATAATGGATGTTTCTAGCTGCTTCTTTCCTGAACATTTTATGGCTTATTCCCAAGTGAAATTGAAAACCATCCGGGCAGCAGCAGCCTGCTCTGGGAGGGAAGTGGCTGCTCAGTGTATTTGAGACCTTGGGGTTTCTGTACAGCCTTAGATTTTAGATACAGGCAAAAAATGTGTTTGCTACTTTATAGTGTGTAGCTAAATACAATCTGAAATCTCTGGTGTAGCCAGGGCATGCTCTTAGCTAAAGAAAGTTTTATTCGGGGGGGGGGGGAAGAAAAAATGCATGAAAGCCAAAATCCATTAGGTAGTTCCAGGAATGGGGTTAGAGTAGTGGATATGGGACCACATGTTGACATAAGCTATAGGTCTGTGAGATTACAACTCCAGTTATCAACTGGACACTTCGGGTATAGCCTTTAAGCAAATATTTGTTGAAACATAAAGGTTTTGTTGGGCCTAACCTGGTTCCTTTTAGCTGATTCTGATCTCGGTTTTTCTTCTGGTGAATGCAAGCCATCAGCACTTTCGGGTGTTTTTAACATATGATTCTGGACTTACTGGAAACCATCCTAAGTACAGGAGAAAATTGAAGTTTTTGCCTTATTTGGCCAGGATTCTGAGCATTAGTTTTGTTTAAAATTCACATTTCTCTCTGCTAGCTGAAGTATAGCTGGTACTTATTTATCTTACTGAGCTAGACTCAGCAGGATGCCTGGGAGCTATAGGTTCAAAGTTCAGCCTACAAAGTTATGGGTGGGAAGCTTTTTCCTGCAATGACTGCATATGCTCAGGGATGTGTTGTGTGGTTTTGGTGTTTAGGATTTTTTCTTTTTTTTATGGTGGTGCTTTTTGCCTTTTTTTAAAAAAGGTGTATAAAGATGGCGAGAGGATGTGTAGAGGAACTATTTTAAAGAGGATGAATGGAATTCCAGGCCTTTCACATCAGAAGCAAGACATGCCCCCAAAACTGGGGGAAGATGAGAAAATGGGGCATGGATATGTCTCAAGGTGATGAATTTTTCGTGTGTTTTTATTTTTCTTTGGTTTACTATGTTCCCTGGCTGTTGAGCCTGCGACAAGTCTGGGGATACAAGTGTGTATGTCTCGTTTAGTTATCTGTTTACTTTTTGGAGAAAATGTTCTTCCCCAAGTATGGTCTCCTTATAAATGCTGCAGTTTGGTATGTTGCCTATTAGGGAAAAAAGCTAAGTCCTGCCTTACAACAAACAAGAGAAAAGCTGATTGTTTTCACGGGCCAAGCTTTACATCATTCTCACAAATGAATACTATAAATTCAGTGGGCTTTTTTGTTGTCTTGGCTTTTCTTTACAGAAACTTCTGAAATGCAATAATTTTAGATGAAAAGATAAAGTAGCTGTGCCATGATCAAGGCAAGGATCAGACCAGTTCACTGTCCTAATTTGTAGTGACATCTTTTGCAAATGTGATGCATTCTTGTTCAGTATTTGTGCACTGTTCAGTACAAGCTGAGTACCTTAAACAATGCACTGTTGAATATTGCAACAACTCCCAAATTTGTCTTCAACATTTTTCAAGAGATCTTTATCTTCTCATGAAAGATTTTTTAAAAATGCTGGGGAAAAAAGGTAATACTGGGGAAACTGCTAAGGCAGAAAATATTTTTTTTGCTTTTTTCCTTTTAAGTCTTAGGTGTAAAGTTTCTGGACGCAGACTGTCTTCCAGAACTTAAGTGTTTTGATATCCCCACCCTTCTGACATTCCCTAAGCACTCAGTTCCAGAAGTTTTTGTATTAACTTCAAGAATCAAAATTTTAGGGAGGTTTCACAGTGACCATATAGTCATTGTGTTATAAAAAGACCTGTGTTGAAGCATGGCAATAAACTTATTATGAGGTTCTTCCAAACGGTTTTGAAATTTCTTTATCTCCCAGCTTTCCTAAATTTTACCCAGATGTCTGATAAACACAACATTTCAAGCAGTATACTAGACTTGGCAGACACTAAATTGAACAGAATGTAAATTGCATTCAATGTATTTATATATCCTCTTGGCGTTTTTCTCCTGTAGACTCAGCACACACTATGTTACCCCATTGAGTCCTATTTAGTAGGCTGGAATTCAACTGTGTGAGATACTGTTTAAAAAATCTCAAGAAGCTTGGTAGAAGCTTTTGATATTAAGCAAATTACTCAATACTTTATTTCTTTATGATTTTCTTACTTGTTTGTGTATATAGTTGTTTTTTTAATGTCACCAAACTGTGGCAGTAGCTGTTAAATAAAGTATCCACCCTAAAGCCTGCTGTAGTGGAAGCTGCTCTTAAATGACTCTTATTAGCAGCTGGCACTTTAAGGCTTGTGCATAAGGATTTTTAAAAAATTAAGGATTTCCATTTTCAAACTACTGTTCTGTGTTTCCAACTTGATCTAGGCTCATCTCACTCCCATGCAATGGTAGAACTTTACAAATATTTTCATTTCTCAATGTATTTTCATTTTTCATGTGTTAGATATCCTAGGTTTGACAAGCCACATTCTCATAAATTGAATTACTGTAGCACTGGGTAATTGACCTGGAAACCAGGACCCACTTTGAGAGCTGCCTTACAGACCTACAGGGAAAAAGTTCTCTGATCCTGAGAGATTAAGGCCTCTAAGTGGAGGGCTGAAAACAATCGGTATGGACAAATAGGTGGGAGTATGGAAGCACAGAAATAAGGTGTTGGTCAGCATCCTGAGCAGTCATCTTAAATGCCCGAACTCTTATCTGCTGCTAAGCTTTTTGTAGGTATAGCATACAGGCAAAGTGAACTTACAAGAAACTGAAGAGGATTACTTTTTTTTTTTTTTTTTAGTGCTATTAAGCAGCTCTCATCCCTGAACTGCACTGTATTGCTTGGATACTCTGCAGCTAATTCTCTCCTTTAATGACTTGTGGACATCACCTGAACAGAAATGAAGGTTAAATCCTATCTGACTAGCTTAACTAATACAGACCCATTAGCTGTCACAGGTGTCTAGGAGTAGCCTTTCATTTAGCAATTGCAGAAAAATGTTAACTACTCCCATTTGACTTTATGGAGTAAAAGCAATTTCAAGTGTTGTCTGCTTGCTAGTGCTTCATTAGAAGAATCCAGTTTTGCATATCTTCATAAAAAAGCAAAGTCTGTCACTAACAGAATGAGTAAAGCGTATAGTAAAACTGCTTCTGCAAGTAGTGATTTTCTCAGAGCAAGCTACAGCCTTTTCTCAGGAATGAAATGCTGAAAGATCTCCGTGGCTAAATTTAAACCTTCTAGCTGACATATTTGCTTTGCATATAGGTGACGGACTGAATAAATGTCCTAGATGGGTTTGGTAAGTTATGTTTGCTCCCTACTCACAGTTAAAAATGTCTGACTAGGGTGGGGAGAAGGTTATGTTCTAGGTATTGGCAGTGTTTTGGTTGAGATTTTTGATGCGAGATGTAGTATTAAATTAGTGACGAGTTCAAAAGACTGGAATTCATTATGAAATACTTCATAAATGAGTTAAAAAAAACCCCCAATTCTTCTATGGCAGATAGCATGACAGTGTTTCAGGATAGCTTTTAGCCTGTAGGCTGCTGTCTCATACTTCTGTACTTGTTTCTCAGTGTTGTAGAACTGTATTCTTTCTTGCTGGGACTTAATAAAATAGGATGCAGCAATGTCAGTATTAATGGAAATCCATCTGCATTGAAATTCAGATATCCCAGATATGGAATATATCTAACTATAAATCATTGCAAGAGTATAAATCTTAATGTTAAGGAAGTGTCCAAGGATGAAAATATAGATGTTAATTTTTAAAATCTACAATACCTTAAACAAACAAATCCTCTTGTTATTGCATTTTTTTCCATGATGGAATATGATTAGTCTCATTATGTGGACATGCTTATGTAACAGCTTATAAATATATACGAAACCCTAGAGAAGATATAGTCTTTATTCCAGTGGTCTTAGTAACTCGGTGAGATGACAAATTTAGGAAGAAAACCTACACACCCTGATAAACCAATGTCTTCTTCTCTCTTCAACATTTCAAATGCCAAATCAATCTAAAAAACTTCCTGATAGATATATAAAATTTGTACTTTCTGCTTTGATTTTAATGTACTTTTTCTTTGAGCTCTTTTCAACCTCAAAGAGACATGGTAATTAATGATAATTACAAATTTATAACCTACAGCAATAATGGAAAACCCGCCAAAATAATCAAGTTACTTGCTGCTCCTTGGCTAAAAGGCTGTCCTGGGTTCTGCTCTGTAAACTTGAACCTAAGCCTTTGAGTTTTAAATCCTGTGTTCATTATTCTAATGAATCAAAATGGTGGGCCTTGAAGCCACGCCACAGCATAAAAATTCATGAAACGGAACACCGATGGAGTTTGAATATAATGAGTTGAAATCCTGCCTGTAACCTTTGACAGTTATTTTTAAGTATCTTTCATGCGTCTGTCTGCTTTAGTCTTAAATAATGATTCTCAGACATACGCTGAGGAACGAATGTGTGTGATGTCAAGGAAGGTCAAATAACTGAAATAGTGGTATAGTTCTAGAACATACCTGAAATATGTTAAAGTTATTTGAAACTCTAGCTTCTTAATTAGTGGATGGCTAGGCTGTTGTTACTGTTTGTCAGTATCTTCAAAGTGTTGGCTTGAAAACTAGTGTTTATACACACTATATATATGTGTGTATATACAGCCGATCTAACTTAGCCTGTAAAGTTGCCTTTATGCTGTCAGATTGCTTAGCTGGAAAAAATATGGAGATGCTTTTTTGCAGGATAAAGAATAGAAGGCTTTTAATGGGATTAATAAGGAAGGCAAAATATTTTGGTGTTTCCTTTTATGTGATGAGGATGATTTTTTTTTTTTTTTTTAGTAAGATTTCTTTTAACAGCTTGGCTTCTATAATTATAATGCCTTTTGAAAGAGCAGTATTAAATCAGCTACCCATGAAAATGAATTTTAAAAAAAAAAAAGCAAGCTATTCATTCATGGGACACCAGTGAAAGAAGCAGCTATGGATGTTTCATGGCTCAAGTGAAGTTGGTCTGAATGCTTGTGGCAGTGCATTTTATCCTTCCATGTTCTATCAGCTGAAGGCTGTAAGTTTTGTAACAAAGCTAAGCTTTGCTATCGCTTGAAACAATAAAGAATGTGCACAGTAATCTCTCCAGAGACCTGGCACCCTGTAAAATTATGCCCTTCTGTTTGATTGGCTTTATTGGATGTCCCCTTCTAGTTGAGAAAAAAAAATCAGCATTTATGTTCCTTCCATTTTCTTGCCAATGGTGAATACTAAAAGTAACATGTGACTCAATGTTGGTCCCTAGGGTTTGGGCCATGGAGACTCTTCAGAGCAGGGCATATGGACTATTCTGTGTTCACAGAGTATTTAGGACAGGAGGATCCATTCTTATTTAATCCTTAGCCATTAATACAGTAAACTGCTTGAATTACCAAAAAGTAAAAGTGGGAGCCAAAACCAACTGTTAATGCTTGTCAAAGGTAATGTTGAAGATGTGTTCCTGAAGAAACCTCTGTCCCAGTGTTTTGATCTTCCTTTGAGGATTGCTGCTGGAATGACTGGTTATTGCTACTTCTCACCAGACTTGGTTTCCCAGAATTGTTAGTTATGAAAATTCAATTATCCATTAATTGGTTTATTCTTATTTTTCCTTGGAGGTATTTTTATTACATTCTCCATCTCAGGAAGATTTTTATATTTTTTTTTTTTTTAGTGCAGATCCTGGTTTAGATGTGGCTCTCGGAGACTTGTCATCTGGGTATGTTGCTCTGGCAGTGTTTGCAGGAGCTGAAATCGGGGCAGTCCCAAGTGGTCTTTTCTGGGCATTTTTGGTTAGGTCTCCAAACCCAAACTCTGGGTGTCAACTCTGCCATCTGCCAGTTCTAATCCAGGTTCTAGTACTAAAGTGAACATCCCAGGGTGGTCATTAACAGTTAAGCGTACTTTTAAAGAGTCCTTATGTTTTAAAATATTGTGTCTCTACCAACCCGAATTGGTACTTTCGTCAAGCCTTTCTTTCCCATATTGTTAACCTTCTGTAATACCTAATGCTGTGCACATTAACTTTTTGTTTACATTTGAGAAAGCTGTTTTGAAAGAATAAAAAACAAACTATGATTTTCTCCATTCTTCTGGTTCTATAACAGTCAATCCCGAACATTGGAATTACATTTCTAGAACACAATATTTCCTCTTTATAGATGCTTATGTTACTTTTATGAAACCAAAAGGGTTTTATTGGATGACAGTAAATCATATTGATGGCAACAAAACAATAGACAAGCCACTGATGAGGAAATCACTGTCCCACAGAATGTGCACCTGGATGGAGGGATTTAATAGAATCAATCAACTTGGAGCACTTTCCAATGTTGTTAAGTACTCTGTAGACTGACAAAATGCTACATTAGGTTAATTCTGTTCATGGTGGCTTTGTACTTATGCTTAGAGAAATCTTCATGTCACTAATTTACAGTAACAGTGTGGATTGTTGCATATACTTGTCTCCTAAATATTGGCATATTTCTTACTCCAGGCTCATATTTCCTAATAACTCATTATCAAAACACATTTGGAAAAGGGACTGCTGAATTACTTAGCTAGAATGCAGTCATGGGTTTGGCCTTATTCGTGACCTTCACCAAATAATAAGAGGCAGCTGCATACATCTTGTGCATGACAGGAATGTTTAATCTCCATTCTCCTACAATACTCTAGTGTAATTGAGTGAAATGCATAGGTTCGTATCGTCCCTTCCTTGCACACTACAAAATCACTCTAATCATCCTTTGCACTGAGCTATATGGTATAGATTTTTTTCCTTATCTTTGGAGGTAAAATACTTGCAGAGTTAAATTAGGTCCTAACAAGGAGCTCCTAACAGTGTACAAAAATGAGAAATACCTGTGCTTTTCTGTTCTCTTCAGACAATGCATTGGTTTACTGTAGAGTAGTGGGAAGTTAATGCCACTTCGTGTAACCCTTTCAGAAGATTGGTTAGCTCTAGCCATGCTACCTGTAAGGATGGAGTTGTGACTGGTTCTAAAGAACAGATCTAATTAAAACTCAGAATACATAATCTTTGGGCTGAGGCTTAAAAGAAAATCTGAATGGAAAGATATAAAGTTGATGCTTCTCACCAAAGAAAATGGGGTTTATCAAAGTTTTGCTTTATAGCAAAATTTATGTTTAGTGGTTACCCTAAAATACGTGGAATTCTTTCCAGTTGTGACACTGTTTACTAAATAGACATTTTGGCAACTGGTACTTTAACAGGTAGCTGATAATTGATGCTCTAAATGTTAATGATTATTGAAATTTTTTGTTTTGATGGCAAAAGTATGTACTGTAAAGCTATGTACACTTTTATAACTATATGAAAGAAAAAAGTCAAATAGAAATTGAGTCCTCCCCAAATTGAACTGTTCTATTCTGAGGAGCTCAGTAAGATTCCCACGGAGAATACAGCTCTTCCCACACAGCAAGTGCTCATGGATGAATTCCTCTATTGAACAATTTTGTGATGCTCTTTGTTAAAGACCTCTAAGTTGTGTTTTCTTCTTTCAGGTAAAGATTGAGTAATACATAGAAGAGGCTCCCTGCAACCTCCTAATGTAAGTGTGTATTTCTCATAGGAGTGTATTGCTGTGTTCACTGAGACATGAGACCTGTCAGTCATTTCTTCACATGGTCCTGACAGCAGTGAACAAAGATATGAATAACAAAATCCAAATTGTTAATGTATTGTCACGGGGAGCATATGCAATGTATCCATTCCAGTATCCATTTAAACAATGTTTGGAAGCACCTTGGGGGGAAAAGACCCACCCCAAAACAGGTAAATCATGTAACAGGAACCTTTATGAGTCTGTAAATCTACATGCCTCAACTTTGAAATGGGAGCACAATCTTGTGCATCAGAACGTGTTAGAAAGAAACAGAAGGATTAAAATAGATCCAGTAATGCAAACCAGCTTTAGCTACTCAGGACACAGGCTGTATGTAAGGCTCTTTGTTTGAATAAGAGATTAGGCTGGAGAGTCCAACCCCCAGTAGACAGAGATGGGGTGAGGGTTGTTTTGCGATCTGTGATAGAGCTTATTCCTCTGTATCTCGTGCAAAAATGTTTTAATCCGATCACAACAGCAGATTTTATGAAGCCAAGAGGCTTGGCATTGGTAAACAGAGTACTCAGCTGTACATGCTGACCTCTGAAGGGAGATTGACCTTCTGCTGAAATCTGTTGAGAGATATACTTGGATACAAACCTTCTTCCAATCTCTTCTTCTTCCCTGCCTGTAGCCTTCTGTATCTTCTAATTCTTCACCAAGCTAATGTTATTTAACGGGGAGCTGAATTGTGAAGCTGATGTGCCTATATGAATTCTAAAATGAAAGTTTAGTCAAGCCAGAATTCCCAGACACTGAAGCCTTCAGTCTTTTCAATTCAAATGCATGTGGCAATAATGGGACCCCAAGTGATCACACTAGTGAGCTGGTAAGTTAATAGTAAATCCCTGAAGAAATTATGTAGTGAAATCAAGACCTTTCTGTGCGGACCTGTTAGTTTTGCAGGGAGGAAAAACCTCACTGGTTTTAAAGCTGAAAGGAAAATCTTAGTATAAAACTATCTGCACTACTTATAAGGAACCACCTGATTTGGGAAGCAAAGAAGGTTCTTACATTTGGGTTTTATTGGTCTTGTTATGGTGCCCCTCTTGGATTGGATAGTGGATTTGTTTTGGTAAATTGCAGTGGAGTACAATGGAAATGGTTCAAGAAAGCATGAGACAGAGTATGTGGCTGGTGGTACAACGTATTGAAGTATCAAAGCTTTGTGGGTATATAATCAATCAATCATCTTTGGTCTCAGCTATTGGGGGTGGAGGGAAGTATGCTGTGTTCCCACTCTGTAAACAAATTTCTTGGCTTACATAAACTGTTCTTGTTAAAGAGGAGTCTCACTTGATTTGTAATTTCTTTAGTACTTCTCAGGCTCCAAACTCCTAAGAATTGAGGTAGTTTAGCAAAAAAAACCCCAAACCCCTGAAAAACCTTATGTCCTCAAAAACTTACATGACCATTCCAAAGAGGGGAAATAATTTTTTTCCTCCTATGCTTAAATAAAACAGGTGGAAATTTAATCAGAGTTTTGGGTTAGATAAGAAATACATCAAGGTTAGATAAGCATGCAAAATGGATCAGAAACAATAATATTCCCAATATGAATAGGTTAGGACAGAACTTCTGTCAGACTACCTTGCAGCTCTTAGGTTCTTTGATCATCTTGGGTGAGTAAAATCGCTAATACAGAAATGACCCGGGTGTATCCTGCCATAGGGTGAAAATATAAACTAGATAATATCCAGAGATACTAACTTGCCCTTTGATTCATAGACTGACATAAAATGAACATGCTGCAGGAGATTGGGATATCAAATTTCTCCCTCTTCCATTTGTATTTTTATGAAGACAAAAAATTATCATCAGTTTAAGAATAAACCCATTATTAAATGTGTAATGTGAGAGAAAAAATGGTTCATTTGAAAAGCAATGGATACATTTTGATTAACTGTTAAGCATTAGGTAAAACATTGTTTTGAAATTGCTTCTTGTGCAGTAGTTTAGCTGTGGAATGAGCAACTCAAGCAACTGATGTATTGTCAGACAGATATGTAGTAAATGAGTTCTAAATTATGCACTCTGATAACCAGCAGCTATCACAGATGTTGATATTTGTCCCTTTTCCCTTGTACAAAGTTGTGGATGGTCTGTCATTATCAACTCTTGGAAGTAGCTATTGCTTTTTGTTGATGGGGAGAAGTTGCTTTTTCATTTTGTGCTTTATTCGAGGAATTTATACTTCCTTAACTATGATGAGAACGTTTTCCTTTTTAAACAAGTCACTTTTAAAAGGGAAACAAAATTTTAAGTGGTACCCTTTTCCATAATGAGGTCTTGTCCAGTGGAGGGATACTCAAAGCTGACAAAATAGCAGGAGACATTTTCATTTTAGTGAAAGAGAGGAACAAATAGATGTGTCTTCCTTGATCCTAGCTTTACTGTGAGAAAGAGGCAGACACTAGAGACTGAGTCTGTTAGAGCCAGCTTGCTTCCCAAAGGAGGTAAAAGGAGGTAGTTGAATGCTGAGTGTTGGGTTTTTTCTTTGCTCCTCTGGGTTTTTTTTGTTGCTCCCCACCCCACCCTCCCCCAGCCCTTCCTCTTCCCTTGGAAAGGAGCTGGAAGGAAACTTGAGTACCACTTGCACATTCTCACTAGCTGCAACAAAGCAATGCTGAAAACTGTTGCTTCTATTCTTACATTGGAGATGTGCGAGGGTCAGGTGGTTCTCTGCAAGATTAGCAGTAGCTGATTTTCAGGGAGCATCAATACTGTCTTGCCTAAAATATAGAGCAAATTCCAGATAGCAAAGTTTATTGATTTTAGTTTATTTTGAATGTGTGGATACGATTATTCAAATGCAGTGGCCTAAAGTTATTAATCTGTTGAAATGATTCTCTTTAACTGTCTTGATCTTAAAAGTACTCTTGACAGGTGCTATTCCTTATCTTAGATCACCTCTAGGGTGCATCTGGAATAGTTGTGTAATATAATTTATTTTTTTCTATTTAAATGAATTTTAAAAATTTTACTAAACTGATTTTTTTTTCAAGTCTGAAAATAGTGATTGTATCATTTTGGATCTTTGCAGGGTAGTGTATGTAGTGTATTGCTTTAGAGACAAAGAAGTTCTAAATGAGCAGTAGAGATTTTAATACGGGAGGTATTTGACATCAGTTAAGTGAATCAGATAAGAGGTGCTTCTGACTATGCTTGCTGAGAATAAACCAGCTGGTATTTATTTGGGAAGTATTCAGAAAACACCCTCTTGTTAATGAACCATTGCGCTATCTGACATCTGGTAAACTAATACATTGTAGTCTTCACGGTGAAAATCACCACAAATCATTAAAGATTTTAAGAACCATTCAACTTCTTTATGCTTTCTAAAATACACTAATTATGGTTAAAATTATTCTTATTAGCAACATTACTGAATGATGGTAACTGAAGACCAATCTCATAGTAGAATCTGTTAGCACAGACAATACAAATCTTAATTCCAGAAGTAGTTTCCCTCTTAAGCAAGCAGGTGGCTGTGGTTAGTAGAGTTTGTTTTCTGTATTGCATATGGTAGGATACAGTAGAGTTAATTTTTAATGGAATTCTGTAATTTAAACTGTTACTGATCCCTTCACTGGAGAACTGAGCATCTGGAGCCATCTTGACTTGATTATATTTGTTTCAGTGAGACTTCTTATGGTGAGAGTTCTTTTTCACTTTTGAAACTGTATAGGTGCACCATTGAATGTTTAACAAAAATGACTGCAAGCTCCTTTCGAATCTTCCTGAGGATACAATTCCAAACGTAACTTGGACGTCCTCAGAGGCTTGCCTTCATTATGACAGTTCCCCTTGCCTATTCTGCAGTTGGTCAGAACTTAAAAAGTAGTATTCAACTGTTCTTGATGTTTCATAGAATTGGTAAATATAGTTTTTTTTTTCTGACTTTTAAAGATGTGAGATTCAGGATGATGTCCAGATGACACAAATAAATTTAAGTGTAATAAGCAACTTCAGTATGTTTTTGATGGGTAGCCATTTAAGGTTATACATTTGGTTTAAAACACCCAAATTACTGAATCAAAACTTGTTAAAGTAGAAGAATCATTAAAAGGGAAATGATGGCTCTGAAACAGATGGGACAAGATTTATTCCTTCACTGAAATGAGCAAGTTCAGGCAATAACATTTGGAGATGGAATCTCTAAGACCCATTTCAACTGTCACGATCTTCTTGTTAGATCCTTCAGTTTAGTTTGGTGTCAATTTTCTCTTTTAGTGGACTTATGAGGCAGTAGATAGGGACGTAATACTGGTGATTTAAAGACGGATGGATGCAAAGCCTATTTTTGAAAAGGCCAGACATCTCCTTCTCCTTCTTTCTCTATTTGCACAATAACTGTCTTTCAAATGCTTGTCACCTTTTAAAGTTTATATCACTTGTTGCAAAGGTTGTCATAGTGGTTTATTTTCCATCGTAACTATTCTCTGTGTAAAGCATTTCTTCCAACATTCTCTTTGAAGATGACCTTTCCTTAGCTTAAGTTCATGCCCTTTGTTATATTTGACATAAGGGCTTCCTTATAAACCATACCTTTTGTTTGTTACAAAATTTTAATTGGCAAGATCTGTTAATTTCTTTTTCCAAAGGCTAGACCTCATTCTTCTAAGTTTTTTTTTAATTATTATTATTATTATCCCAGATGTTCCAGTACCTGCATGGTTGAGTGATATTTTTATATCTTTATTTTTGCATACTTCTCATAAAGCAGTGATTGGAAATGTGCGCACTGTTCCACATATGCTTTCAGTCTCATATATATGCAATAGATGATGTTCCTCCAATTTACAACATGTTCATACATGAAATCATTCAAAATTGTATAAGTAAGTAGTATTTGTTGCATTTGAACCCATGGTACTATAGGATTAAATTTTCAGTATTTATTTCATGGTAGCTTTAACTCAAAAGATATTTCTGTATAATGGGCAACTAAAGAAATGACCCCATTTATGGGCATAATCTGCTCTAGAAAAAGTCACTTACATACCAAAAGCAATCTAGCTTTTTTATTAGCTGAATTGCTGTACAAGTTCATCTACCTGCTTTAAAAGTATCCACACAGAATGATAATTTGTCAAGGTAAATCTGTGTGAATTCTCTCTCAACTTTGCAGTAATTGGCTTAAGCTATTTTGGTTCTGTAGGAATTAATTTACTATAGGAAGAGAAAAAAAAAATCTTCAAATTCGTTGTTAGAACTGTTGCTGAACATCCTTTTAACCATCTTAAATTGTCTTACATGCTTGAGGGCCCAGTTAGCTCTTGTGATAAGGAGTTTTTCCTGTAGTCATTCATTGATAGGAACTAGATGTATGTTGTCCCTTGTTTCTTTATGGTTAATACTTTTTGTAATATCAGAATTGTTTATCAAATTACTGGGAAGTACTTTCTCTCTTTTGAGTTTCTTGGATATCTTTTAATAAAAATATTTTTGTTCTCCTTATTTTTTCCAAAGCTAAGCTGCCTGGAGTCTCTAGAAGGTTATGTTCTGTAGTGTAAACTAAAACTGATCGGATTCCGATAAAGTATATACTTTATGTAGGATGTAAGTCATCTGACACTCACTGGTTATTGATCACTTAGGTAATCGTCTTAATAGTACTGTTACCGCTTACCCATGGTTTGTTAGTTGTAGTGTGTCTTCTGTGTCATTATTACTCCTTTTATGTGCCTCGTTTCTGTTTGAATCTATACAACTTCATTGTTTATCTTCTGAAATCAACTCAAACAACAAAATTTTCTTGGTTTTCATTGTGTCTTGCTGCAGAGCTCATTGCAAAGCATCTGTTGATTTCTTTTGCCTTCCTGTAAGGGAAGGGACCAATTTAATAATTACCACACAAAATTCAGTTT
Organism: Gorsachius magnificus; assembly: GCA_034008185.1. Lineage (NCBI taxonomy): Eukaryota > Metazoa > Chordata > Aves > Pelecaniformes > Ardeidae > Gorsachius > Gorsachius magnificus. The sequence continues at coordinate 9,632,426 of CM067090.1, forward strand.
TGCACTGCACAGTACGATGGGAAACAGGCTTTCTAAGGAAACTATCCTAAAGGTTGATTAGATAATCATGTTTTCTTTAGAATTCTGTAATTTTTAAAATTAACTATATGGAAGGATTATGAACTTTATTATAAGTGGTTTTGAAGCTTTTTATAGAACAGTTTTGTTAATGTCTGTGACACATGCTGGTTTTGTCTTTATTAAATACTGTAGGATATTATCAGAAGGATTATTCTTGTGGTGCAATGTAAGTTATAATTCTTTGATGCTTTTTAGCAAGTAATTCTTCTGTTTTAAAATATTATTTCTTATATTTGGCTATGGATATGTACTTTGGCTGTTTCTCATGTCCCATCAATAGCTAGTCCTGTGCATCAGCATGGCTTGCTATCTTACTGTCACTACTTCTTTTTGGATTTTTTTTGAATTATTATTTAATCCTGGTAATAATCTTTCCCTCTTTTTATCCCAAGCCCAGTTGTGAAAAACATACATCCACTGAATATGATCCATCTCAGTGTTGACAAAACATCAAGTCAGTGGCATGGATACTGAGAATGCAGAAGTATCATTAGTAAAACGGCTTCAGCATTGAACCATGTTGTTGGTTTGTATTTATATGGTGCTGGATTTTACTTAGATGGTTTGAGCAAGCACCATCTGTCTAACCTGGGCCTTGAAGAAGGTGCTTCATTTCAGTGTCCATTGTTTAATCATTATATCTTGAGTTCTGTGCTATCCATGAATGGGAAGTTAAAGATACTATTTAATTACACAAATGTATCCAAAAGGGAAGTAATCATGTGGTTTGCTTTTTTTTTTAGTGGATCCCATATCACTGTTATTTCCTAATTTTGCAAAGTAAAGGATCATCACCAAGGTGTACTGTGGTGAAAAAGCAGCAGCATGTAGGAGTCATTACTGACTTCTTTAGCGAAAGAGACAAGAATATAAACAAAAGTCTAAGGAAAGAATGTCCATGCTAAATAGTACAGTAGGTTTAAGGATTCTTTCTGAAGACAAGAGAGAAGAATCCTGACTCCAAAAGATTATTTACACATACATACGTATGCACATCCACAAAATTTAAGGTTAATTCTTAGATCTTGCCCTTGTCTGTGGCATGCGCTTGGGCTGCGAGGCACAATAAAATCCAATGCAGGTTCTGCTGTATAGGGATGAATAAGGTATTCTTGCCATAAGGGTCTGAAGAGGGAGAAATCAAGCCATGCTGGAACCTTGATTTGTATGAGGGAAAAAGTAAAGTCCCAATGAAAAGTCTCCCTAAGATTCTGTTGTTTGTTTTCCAGTATGAAATAATTTTTACTGTCTTTGACTAAAGCTTCTTAGTTTTGTCTTACAAAACCAAAAATGCTTTCAAACTATGTTAATATTAATTAAATTTCACTTTCTAAGTCTTAGACCATACTTACCTCAAATCTGATATCCCTAGCATGGATCATTTTTCTGTGTTTGCTCACAAATAGCTGGCAGTACCTTTCTGAGCAGAATGGGCTGTGAATGCAAAATATTAATAAGCCAGAAACATGTAGTTCCAAGACAAGCAGTTTTTAAAAATTGTATTATGTATACTTAATGCCTAACTGACCTTTTCTGCTGTTTCTTAAATCTCTTAAAAATTCAGCTAATTTCAAAGCCAGAGTATTAGCCCATTTATATGTAAATTGCTTTTAATTCATGCATTGATTTGAAAGACTAATCCAAAAGATCCTTTACTACAGGTGACCTTTTTGACACTGTTCTTCTGGGAAGACTGTAAAGTGGTTTCTTATGACCTCGCATCCACCTGTAGCATAACATATGCCTACTTCAGTCTGTATAAATCAGTAATAGGAGAGTGGTTTTCAACCAACATTGAATTATTAACACTATAACTGTCATGGTTACAGTTATAGTTAAATAAGTCCTATTTAAACCGGTATTTATTTTCTGTTGGCATTCTTGCTTATTTTAGATATTAAATGCAATTAAGGTGTTCACAGATTATGCCCCTTGACTAATAAATAGTAGTATAATCTATCTTTTAAATGACAGTCTCCAAAGACTGTAAATTCCAAGAAAACATTCAATATTTTCATTTGCCAGAATTTCATGTCGCCACAAGAGATGCTAGAACAAATATGCTAAAGCTGACTTCTACTGTTTCCTGTAGTAAAGGTGAAATGTTTCCCTTTGCAGAAGAGAGTATAGAAAACTGGGATTATTATGTATTAGAGATTATAAATTTATGTTTTCGTTTATTCTTGCTCCAGAAAGTGACTTTTGATCTACATCTGCTGCAGCGTACCTTTCACTGCAGAGAGGGAAGGCTCACCTGGCTTGATGGGCAGTCTATTATTTACTATTTTCTCACTGTGGCAGGTTATTATTGAGAGTCTCCATAATAATTCTGCTGAATTACTGCACTTTTTCATTGCTAATATATAATGTTGAAGAAAATAAATGCTATTTTTGTTTTTGATTTCTCTTTTCAAATAAAATTTGGGTTTTTTATCAATCAAAGCTTTGGAAGAAAAATAGTACAAAGATCTAACATTAAAGATTGTTGCTTACTTGCATAAGTAAGGCAATAAGACAACAAATGATCTGATGTTCTGAAGATGTATTTTAGTTCAGTTATGATTTTTTTGGACTAAGCAAAACCAAAATTTGCCTTTTTAAATCCATTCAGGCCATGAAGTATACCAGACAGTGTATTTCTATATTATTATTATACAAAAAGTGAAGATTATTTTTGTGTTGCATGCTTCATATGAGAAGACATAAAATACTTTACGCTGAGTTATAATAAAGGAATAATGCTTTGACAAGTTACATACAGTCATGGAAAAATGCAGTAATAGAAACAAAAAAGTGTGGAGATAATGAGCTCCAAATGGGCCCGTGTCTATAATTATCACATACTTTTTCAGTCGTATCAGGATAAATACTAATGGTCTTCATGGGGGGACAGGCCTGTCTGCTCTCTCTTGACTAAGGAGATTTTTTTTTTTGGAAGAATGAGAACAAGATGGCATCACAGGTGGTGTTTTATCATTTGCTGTTAACAAATAAAAAAAAAATAAAAACCCCAAACCCACCTACCCAGGTGCAGGCTATTATAAATTGTTTTAAGAAAAAGATATGATAAAACCACACAACAAAAATGGGTGCTGAAAGCAAGAATGCTTCCTGACAGACATTCTTAATAATTGAACTATCTCCTTACCTGCTGTTTTAGTCATAGGTTGTTAATTATATCCTAACTTGGCTTGTGAAGATTTCCTACCATTAAAAAACTACATATCGCTACTGGGGATAATTTTTTTCCTTCTGAAATATTGATCAAGCATTTACTAACCATGAGTCAATAGTATTATCTTGGCACATAAGTATTAAAGGGGTTTTTATTTAACACAAGTAAACATGCAGAAACACTGGCAGAACATACTTGGTGAAAAAAGATATTGGCATTTTTATGAGACTTGGAAGTCTGAGTTGAACAGATAAATATTGAGAATGTTTAAAAAACCACAAACCAACCAACCAAAAGAACCAAAAATCCAAAACAACTGCCCAAACCCCCTGTAGATGATGGGAGGACATCCTAATGATCTCGCTATGTACTGAAGGCCTGAATGGCTGTAGCTGTGAAAATCACATGTGCCAGGGAACCGGACAAGGACATACATTAGCATCCTTGTCTGGTTTGCTTATGCATGTGATTACCCTTATTATTTGTTATGGTAATACAGTTGTCTGCTCAAAAATTAGAGATAATTGGGTAATTAAAGGAATAGATGTAGGAAAGGCTACTGAAAATTAGCTGCTCATGCTAACAAGTGTGGTGGTGTTTGTGGCTGAGCCAAGATCAAAAGCTAAGCTGTCTAATGTGAGGTTAGTAATTCTGGAAATTTTTCTGGGTTTGAAGATACTCATGAAAAGCTTGAAATGGTAGTATTGGATTTAAATACCAAACCCAGAAGGTAGTAGCCATGTGGAGGTTACTTTTGCTGTTATCATAGGGTGGTATAATAAAGAGTAGAACATTGTTTACTGTTACAGATTTTGTCAGCTTTTGAGTGGGTTGAAAGGAAATAAATATTTCAATTTGTCTTACACTGGTGTAAGTACAGATAGAAACATATGTATGTATATGTTTATGTATATGGACTTATTACCCAGAGAATAAAATGCAAGAATAGTAGTATTAATAACTGGATAAGAGTAAGATGGGGGGGAACGTTTTGATTAGTGCTAGTATTTAAATGTTCTCATTATGTATTTCTTCTGGCCAGATAAGTGGTTAATAAGAGCTATTTTTCATCATCCTGTGGAGTGTGCATGAGAAGGAAAAGCGCAGGAAGACACCAACTTTTGAGTTTTTTGAATTAGTGAAAAATGTGTTGCACTATGAAGAGTGATGAGTGATAATACTCTCACAGTATTACTACAGTTTATTACAGCTATGAATCTGTCCCGGTGATGGCAGCGTTTCTGAAAGCTTATGTCAATTATCCTTCTCCCAGCTCTGGACTGGGGTTCTGTTTAACTGCTATGAAAAATGTTGGATTTTGATACTGGGTAGCAGTGCAGAGAAAAAAAAGTACCTCAATTTTCAGCTGTTTTAAATGGAAAGGATTCAGCTTCATGTTTGTATGCATGCAAAGATTTGCAAGGTCTAATCGTTGTGCATACAAATACTTGTCTCGTATTTACTGTATATGAAATTAAGAACTTTATTTTTTTCTGTAACTATTTCATTGGTATTTCTATTTAACTATAAAGAGATGTTCCAGCATAAAGTTGGAAATAGTGCTGCACTAAGTATTAATTTAAATACCACTTTGAACAGATGTGAAAAATTAGCTGGAGCTTCCGGTATCTGATTTGAACTCCTTGCAGCCCCACTTGACTGTTGCTGAATGCCTGTCTTCACCATTGAATACGACAAACATGCCTCTCAACAGTGCTACTTTCAAGTAAAGCCTCTGTTGTAGCAGGTAGCATTTAACAGGGTGGGACTTACGACTTTATGGAAGTCAATTCCCGAGAGGTGAATTTATGTACAAACCTGGGCGGATCAGGCAGATTGATAATGATATATTCACAGGGTAACTGTCAGGAGGGACAGGACTGCAATACCAGGGATAAATGAAGATCTTGGCTCAGCAACATAATACTTCACAGTGTGACAGCAAAAGTAAGATGACAGAAAAGATTTATATTGATCAAAAGAAATACTAGCCTTGGGCTAAAGGAACAAAGGGATTAACAAAAAGTGATGCAGCTGGCATTCAATGACTAAATTCTGACATGATTCAGTGGACACACCTTGGAAAACCTGTGAATTCATGTGTCAAGGAGAGGGTTTGATGGCTGTATTGGTGCTGAAGTATTCTTCAACTGGATGTAAACATAAAAGGAAAAAGAAAGGGTACGTAAAGGAGCATGTGAGATTATGTACTGAGCTCCTTTCAAGTTTTTCTTAGGCTATTGTGATGATACCCCCAATGTTACAAGTTGAGGAAGGGCTGCATTAACTTCTGAGTGCCACGGAGACAGCTTTCTTGTGTGACTCCTGTTTGCATGCAGGATGGCATGACTTACTGCCCCCCAAACAGATAACTGGACTTGCCTTCATAAAAGATGTTCCAGTTAACCAGGTTTAACGTGCTGTGCTAGTGTGCTGATGTTTTATGAGAGTTATACATGTTACAAGGAGAATTGGGGCCCTTTCTGTAAAGACAGACAGGTGACCATTATCCCTACGGTAATTTCCATGGCTGGAGTTGCACCTTATTACAATAGTGATACACTAATAAGGCAGGAAACTTATTTTTCCTCTCGGAGGAAAGGGATGATCACGTCCCATTGCATCACCTAGGCGTTTAGCTGTGTGCTGTCTTGGCATACGTGTCAGTTGTTCAGTGGTGGGTTCACTGCTTCTCTGGTCACTTAGTAAATGAAGTAGTACTCTGCTCCCTGTAAGCTTCTGCAATGAAGGGCTCAAGACTCTGTAAAGCATTCTGTCTGCCTTCTGCTGTCTCAGTGCAGCAACAGCAGTATAGTAAATAAGTGTATCAAAGGTAAGGTTTAGCTAAATTCAGGCAGGTGAGCTGTAGATGATAGCCCTTTCAGGCTGTTGTATAACCAAGCCTGAACTGTGACAGGGAGGAGCACATCAATATGGGGATGAGGAGAAGATGGACAAGTGTGTCTGAAGTAGTCTTATTTTGCTTAAAGGGTACTCTGAAGTGGTCCTCAGGATGTATAAATCAACAAGTCCATGCAAAGTGGGATTTGTCTCTAAGCTTGTATTGCACTGGAATTTCTGTCCTTTTTCAATAGTTTTTAGGATGCTATGTCTGCTACAGAGAGTAGCTTAGATTTTTGCCTGGAATTTTCAAAGAAGAAAAGAGACTATCCCTGCAAGAACTTGGTGGGCTTTTGACACTGACCTCCCCCATTTTCTACATCAGTTTCAACAGCAATAAATGAACGAGAAACCACATCAGTATTGCTTGAAGAGATCTCCTCTAGCAGAGGGGAAGTCTTTTGTGATATTCACATCTTCAATATCAGTTTTGGTTGCATATCAGGCAAATGGCAGTAAGTGTGGGATGTGGAATGGAGCTGACCATAGCTTCTTGAGGTGGTGTCTTCTGTGAAAGTATGTTTTCTAGTCCTATACAAAGAAATATATTTCTGCAGTGAGAGTAGGTCTAATGATTGTAGTTGGATCTTCAGGCTTTCTGAACATAGTCCAAAAACATAACAAGCTTCAACTATGAAAATTTTGCTGAGAGAATTGTTTCATGCTTTGACTTCCCCCTCTCCCCTGCCTCTGTTTCCTTTTAGGGTTGAAAATACCCCTGCTTGGAATTTCTTCTTCCTACAGCTTTGCAGCTTCCAGAGTCTTCAGTACTGACTTTGTTTTATTCAGTTCTTACTCTCTTCAACACGTTTATCTTTCTGTTCAATAGCGGTTGTAGATCATAACTAGGAATTCTAGCAATCCTTTACAAGACCCTGTGTTAGTTAATGACTGATGTTCTGGTACTTCTGGTCCTTGCTATACACAAATATTCAGCAAAGAACCTATGAAAGATTATCTTTCTAATTTGCAAGAAATAGTCTCTGAACCTTTATATCTTGCATTTCTTTTCTCATTTGAATTTTGATACTAGAGTGATTGCATTGTTTTTTGATGAAGTTCAATTTGGAGCCTCTTTTATTGTTCTTCAGAAAGTTTCTTTTCATGTTCATGATCTGGTTTTCAAGATGTTTAATTTTTTTGCCTCTTGATATAATAGATAAACCAAATACCACGCAATATTGGGAGAACGTTTTTAGCCTTCTGCAAATAACATTTCCTTGTGTGAATTCTGCAAAGCAAATTGTTTTGCTTGTCCAATTTGTCTTGTGTAATATGTAGTTAAGCTAAAGTTTAAGGGTCACTTGTTCTTCCCATCTGCAGCCTATTTTATAGTTTCGATATAGTAACTAGTTTTGGGCTAATTCTCAATGTAGAGCTTTAACCATGAGATATATCTTCGTCTAATTCTTAAGTTCAGTTTATTTTTTCTTTGTGGAAATGGAGCAACATGGAATATTTAATTGTTAATCTCTCTAATTATTTTCATCTTTCTTTACATTGTGCTGTAGCATCTTCTAATCATTCTTGTAGGGCATGCTGGCATTGCAGAAGAAAACCCGTCAAACTGGTCTAATACAAATAACTTCATACTATTACAGTCTTATCCCAAAAATGTTTAATATTACCAGGCTATACCATTCTGTATTACATGTAGTTAGGAGATTTGGAGTATGTTCCAAATCTTCAAGATGTGTGCTTATCCTCTCTGGCTGAGCAGCAGTTTAGTCTTGGATTTGAATTATAGGCAAGGTAGCTGTTGCTGTCACTAAGTGCAATAAAGCTGCTTGGGATCAAGGCAAACACCTGTGTCCCAGCCTCTTACTTTTGGGATGAACAGAAATCTGGCCCTCAAGGAGATTTTTGTGGTTTGGTATTGGTGGGGTTTTTTTGGCAATACATCTTTTGGTATCAGTTTGGTTTAATAGTAAATGTCTAAAATGCCTTCACTACTTACATATTTTTCTCCTCCCTCTTGATATGATGGAAAAGAAACATTTCGGTGTCTTTACTGCTTGCCCTATGCCAGGCAACTTCCTTGGAACTTAAAATCAGTTTTTCTTGGTGGTACCTTGTCACGTGGTATTTGAGTTAGTTTGCTGTGGCAGAGAAAATACGTGTTTAATAAAACTGTTTCCAGAGTTATTCTAATGTTTGCTGATGATGGGGAGCATGCACATAAGTTACACAACCCAGCATTGCTCTAATTTTCTATTAAGAATTAGGGAGATAGAAGGAATTAATGTCTGATCAATGGAAAAGGACAAAAGTGGTAGAAAAAGGTATTTTGAACAGAAACATTTGAGGTCGTTGCAAGTGTGGGAAAGTAAACATAATTTTAATAGGTAAAAAACTATAAAAATGGAGCAGAGCATCCTTTTTATTTAAGTGCTTTTGTTGTTCATCATGACAAATATTTACCTGTTTCTGTGCCTTGGTATCTGGCACATGTTGTTATGTTTCAGTGCAATGATAGGTATAATCTTGTCTAATTATAACCTAATTTAAACTTTTTAAAACCAAGTTGCTAATGAAATAATATTAGTTGTAAAAATACTTTTAAAATAACAGATGCTTAATTTTGTTTCCTATTCCGTTTCTTGAAGATTGGAAACGGAAGTAATTGTCATTGACTTGCATTTCAGGGGAAGTTATGTGGCACAGCTGAGCTGTTTTAACAGCTCCCTACCAGTGGCAGGGGACCTGTTACCTTGCTCTCCCCACTCTGCTGTGCATTGAACCTGTCCCTGAACTAATTCAACTTATAATGTAACACAAAGTGTGCATTATGATGGGCTTGAGTGTGCTTTCTGAAGGGCGTGCTTGGGTGCCGGAGCTGAGAAGAGGGAGTGTGTCTGGAAGGACAGGAGACATGGAAGAGGAATTCCAGGGAGAGAGAAGGATTCCCGTTTTAGAGGCAAATGCTGAGCTTGTGCAGCCATCCTTTGTAACTTCACTCTTTAGATGTTCACGTAGTGATGGAGTGCAGCCATGCTTGTGCTAGAAGTACTGAAAGGCAAAGGACTTTTTATATTAAATGTTAATTTCTAGGTTTTTAAAATATGGAAATTCTGTCACTCAATTTCTCAAAAAGCTGATGTGATTGTATGTAAGTTGTGGATCAGTTTCATTTGACATTATACTTTTAAGAAGAAACCTCTCATCGTCTTGCTAAAATTAATTATTATTTCCTGCTATTTAGGCTGTTGCTGAGCAGATTAAATCATGTAATTTGATTATTTTTTTTAATCTTTTTTGCAGTGAGGGCAACTAAGTGAATGGATAGTTTGAGGGGAAAAGGCTTGCTAGACTTCTCTATCAGTGTTACCTTGTATTCATTTCATATTCCTCTCAATATCACAATGAAGCTGCTTCATGGTGTAATTTCCATGCATCTCCTTTTGCTCCCCCTCCCCCCCCAGTTCTAATTCCTGCTTGCTGTTGTATTACAAAAGAATCAAGGAACCAGTGTGTTTGCATGAAGGATGTTTTAAATTCTAATGTCAAGGGTCATTAGTCATTTTTGTTGTTATACCTATAAAGCTTAATTCCTGCATACAGGAAAGGCTGTGGGATAGGAATCTGTTTTGAAAATAACACTTTCAGATCAGCCTTTCACTTTCTGTCACTTTCCAAATGCAAAGTAAAAAGAATACTAAGTCAAAATAGTTCACTTATATTTGAGTTTTCTGCATTTGTTACCCATAGCATTTGTTCTGAGAACTCATGTTGTCATAAACATTTCCTACAATTTATATTCCTTCTATTTTTACAATGCTTTTTCCTTAAAACTTTTTTTTCATTTTCTGGTTGCACATTTTTCCTGCAAGATTACCTTAAAAGCTTTTCTTAAATTGTAACACAGATATACTTATTTGAATTAGTACTCAGTTTTTTTTCCTGAAGGCAGAAATGTATTTGTTCACAAATGAAATTAGACGTTACTTAGTTAATCACTAAAAGGACCTGCATGCATGAAAACTTATAATTTGCTATCATTACTGTAGTATTAACAACAACAACAAAGCCACAGAGGTCAGTTTGTCAATGGTGTGAATGGTTATAGATTCTGATGGGTTTAGTAATGCTAAAGCTAATTAAACACAATTTTGCTGTTCTTAACAAAGGTGCAGGGTGATCTTAAATGCATTCGTTGGCTGGACTCAAGTGCTGTGGGTTCCTCCTACATTCTGCTGTTAAAGGTTAACCTGACTTATCTGCCTGGTTAACTGTTGGTGGCTGTGGCTCATAAGCAAATGGCTTGCAATTTCCATGTCAGCTGAGTAATGCTGATGCAATGTGATGTTTTGAGTGAGGAGCGAAGTTTCGGTACAACGGTTGTTCATCACCTTGGAGCATTACTTCTGTCATGGATTGAACCTTGCCATTTGTTTCTGTGTTGGAACTCAGGGTGGATGTGTACTGAGGCTGTCTGCAGAGCCATTGACTCTTCTCCAAGTAGAGAAGTTGATACCTTGCAGCTTTCCTATATTCGGGGGCAAAAAAAGAGAAACTTGTTTTTAAATGAAAGCTTATGTATGTTAGATAAACAAGTCTAGAAGAATAAATGGTTACATTTAAGTTTTTAATATAACTTTAAAAATAAAAATCCAACAGGGAAAAAAAAAGGATGTTGGAAGTCTTCAGCCTAGCTTAGTAAGCAGGAAATTTAATAAGTGGTTATGAGTTAAATATCTGCTGTAGCGTAAGCTATCAAATGGAAAGTAATGTATTGAGCATTAATTAACGTTAATTGCTTGTGAAAAATCCTAATACACTTTTCAAGCTATATTAACAATTGGGAGCTGACTACAAGTTTACTAAACATAAGAGGCAGAAGAGAAGTGATTTTACAGCTAAGCAATGACACTTTATTTTGACTATTTTAAAAAAAAAAAGCAAGTGCTTCACTGTGGAGTGGATTAGTATCGTTATGTAGCAGACAATCATTAATTTGTGTTATAAAGATCACAATATTGGGCATTTTTCTTTATCTACAGGTGATATTACTGTTTTGCTTATTGGGTACCGAAGTACATCACAAAGGACTTGCTAACACTTAGCTACCATTTTGTATTCCATTGCAAATAAGGGCATGTTATGCCTAATGTACTTTGCATTAAGAAGAATAAGAAATAGTATAGAACTATAAATACATGCACTATTTTTGAAAGGTGAAAAGTGCAAATGCTTTTTTTGTTTAAAATTGGTTAAAGTTTTACAGAGATAAATCACATATATAACACAAATACACGTAAATATGTGTTCATATTGTGGAATTTTAAAGAATCCAGTATCAGACCTCAACATTTTAATTACTAATTTGGGAGCAATAAGTGAGAAGGGGATAATATTAATATGAAAATGCTGTAACTAAATTGGGAGTTCATTGCATTTGTTTACTCTTTAATGGAAGAAACCAATATCCTGTATAATTAACAATGATTTGCTTCAATCTGTGGACTACTATGCTTTATGGAGATACCACAACTTGGTTATTCCAGTTTGCCAAAAAAATATGGAAAGCTGCTTTCCCCTTTTGTGTAATTCTATTATATCGACAATTTCTCACTTTAGAGTCACAAATCATTAAGTTAACAATTCCCATCCCCTTGCAGGAATTTCTTTTTAAAATATACATCTATACAGTTTCCTCTTGGAGAATTTCTTGGTGTCCTTAAAAATGGCTGCTCTCAGATCCTGTTCTGTGGAAAGATAATTGGTATGAACTCCTGTGGAACAGTAGAGCCTGGCATGGTGATAATAAACCAGTTTAAATGTTTAGTATATTAACTAATAATAACTTATTCTAATATCACACTGTTTTACTTTATTGCATTGTGATGCTGTGAAGGTTGGGACTTTGGCTTAGAAGGATCAAAGAATTTGGTGTTCTCTTCAAATGTTGAACAAGACTAAACCCACTAGATCGTGCTAATAGTTGATATTTTTCTTCCTGAGCTAGAGGACTCTTATCAGAAAACACATCTGCCTTCCTACAGTCTGAAGCACAGGAAGACTCTCATATTGATTATAGTTTTTCTTCTTTCTTTTTACTGATTACAGTATTTGTTTCTTGAGGAAGAGAAAATCATAAACTTTCCCCTTTATTTACCACCTGAACTTCTATACTTCTCAGAATTTTCTCTTCCACGGGATTCTTCAGAGCACTTTTGGAAATCCATAGCTAATCGCTTTGGTAATGTTCTTGCAGTAAGGATGATGTAAATAATGGCACAGGTAGAAGTTTTATTGACTTTAAAGTAACAACAACAACAAAAAAGAAAAATTCAATGTTATACTCACTTTGCAAATACAACTATTTTCTTCTTTATTTCAGTGGCCTTTGGTTGATTTATTTTGAAATCAGTGAACTTTGGAGCAAACAAGAAATTATTTCCATTCCATCTCTTCTTTCCTCCTGTCTAAAAAGCGTTTCTTTCCCCATCACTGATGATCTTTATTTGGTTTTATATACATCCTACCCTATTTGAGCAAAGTCCAGAGCATCTCATAGTGCTGCCTAGGGAAATTTTATCACTGTAAGGATAATATTAAGAGGATGAATCAAGCAATTACTTTCTTTCAAGGTAAGATCAGCATATCTGACTAGATATTATATTACTATGTGTAGCAAAATTTCAAAGTTAATTTAGACTATGTGAAATAAAGTCATCCTTTTTCAAATGCATGAGAAGAGATGATTAAATTCCAGATTCCAGTGTAAATTAGCTTCTAAACATAGAGGTTTGCAGCTTGAATTGAATCAAAGAGTGTTTCAGAGGTTCAGAGTGTTAACTATTTGCTGATGGCTTTGCTTGATTCATTTCTGGAAATGATATCTCACTGGGGTTGTCCAATTCACATTATATAATGGATTAATGGTTTGGAACTTTATCTATAATTCTTTGGCTTTATGTTTAAACAGTTCATAAACTCTTGATATCCTCTTTTCCCTCTTGAATTCATTAAGAAAATACCATAAAGGAAAGCTAGCCCTTTCTTCATATTTTATTATTTAGAAAAATGCACGGTAATAGCAGTATTCTAAACCACTGTAATGTAATAATTTAAAGACTTTGGGGAAGGAAGAAAACAGAAGTCAGACTTTTGTTGAGTGCCTTCTGTTAAGAAGAGCTAAAATGTACCAATTTATCAAATGCCTGATGGATAGGGTGGTTACCTTTTTAAGGGTTAGAAAGCTAATGCGATTTTTCTTTTGCAGCTCTTGCAAACCGTGTAATGCTGTTACCATGGGTATGGCAGCTGCTTGAACGCAGCACAGGGCAACCATTGTTTTTATTCTTTGCCTTCTTTCATTAACTTGTCTAGTATCAGCCCTAATTCTAAAATGTGTTCTACCAAAACTGCGATTTCAGTATTTTGAGCTGGACACAGCTAGGTCTGTCCATGTTTCCTGCCATCAGCTGTTGTCTTGAGATTTATAAGAGTGATTCTGTATCACTGTGTTCAGAGAGTTCTGCTCACTTTCCAGTGCAGTGGTTTCCCTCTCTATGCCCTTGCTTTTCTTAGTCCTTTGTTGTCATACTCAATGTTTCTGTTTCAACTCAGATTATGAAATACCCTCCTTCACGAAAGCAGTGGCACATGTAGGACTGCATTCTGTCTGACAGCAGGAATTTGAGATGCTGTTTAGAGAGAGCTCCCAGTCCCTATCTGTAGTCCAGCCTTCTTGTCCTCCTAACATCTACAGTGGTCATCTTTGATCTTTTTCTAGCAGGTCTAGTTCTGGTTCTTTAAATAATTAAAGCAATTTCTAATATTTTAAAAATTCTCTTTGCAAATTCTAACACATTTTCATTCTTTCCAGTTTTTCTTTTGGTGCTATGCTTTCTCAATGGCAACATACAACTTTTCTGCTGATTAGTCCTCGGTGAGCTTGGTTTTATTGGTCTGTGCTCTCTGCTTCCTTCCAGAGTGCTTCCTACTATTTTAGATAATAAATAATGCAGTGGAATTAAAGTATGGCCACCAAACCTAAATGTAAATGAATACTTTTTTGATGTGGATAAGTGAGAGGGAATGGGTGAATGCTGAAATAGGAAAAAATGGCAGGAAGAAATGTTCAATTTAATTTTTACATTCCCTTTGGGTGCATCAAGATGAAAACTTGTTAAGCATTGAATGCTTAATCTGCATTTCTGTGGAAAGGTTTACTTCACTGATAGATGGTATTTACTAGCTCATGAGCCTTAATAAACATTCTGAAACATTTTTGACCCTTGCAATTTTCATGTTCCTTTTATTGCTGTTCCTTACCTCTTTTAAAAAAAAAAAAAAAAAAAAAAGGCAAAGGGAGGTGACTTTGTCCAATATACACAACAGTGTTTCCAACATGAGTAAATTGGAGATGAGCCCCATGTCTGTGGAAGCAACTCTTCTTCATATATCCAGCTGTTGGTGCGTAAGTACATGTGATTCAGGCCAAGGAGGCAAATGGCCAACTGTGGTTTCTCAATATTCCCAGAGGCATCGGCTCTTGCAAGGCAATAGTTTTTGGCTTTGGTAATGCCAAGTATGAGCTATTCAGTGGCTTCTCTGATCTTAGTTTTCAATTCTGGAAATTATACTCTGGCAAAGAATCCATATTGTTAAGGAATTGATAAAAAAACAAGCTGGATTTGTTTTTCTTGGTTCCAAATTAATAGTAATCTATTTAGCCAAATTCTCTGTTCAGAGATCTGCACCAAATAATTTTACTCTTTACTCAAAAGCAGAATAGCTTCTTATCTTTTTTTTTTTTTTCCCCCTCTTGAAATTCAAACTGCTGGGAAGCAATGTGAATAATTGATACCTTTTATTACTCATTGTTCATTGCTCTTGCATAAAGAAAAAAATTATCTTTTATAGTTTACTCTCCTGTGTACTATACTGGCTTTAGGCATGCAAAAATTGGCAGCTAGAGAGACTACCATTTCTGAGGAGGTTTTTCATTTTTCTGACTAGCTTGATGGACCTGCATTTTTAATTAACAAGTCAACAAACACTAGTGTGGTAGTAGTAAAGCTTAGGTGAAATGTAATCAGCCAAACCCATAATTTATGTAAAACCATTTTAATGAGTGAAATTACTCTAGTGATTAATCTGTCTTGATGTAAAATGGAAGTGCTAGGAAAAACAATTGCTATTCCACTTCCCTTGGAAGATACAGCTGTTTTCCTTCTGAAATGTTTCAGAAGCAGTTAGGATGTAGATGTTACAAACTTCTATGCTGGGAGCTAGTCGATATTTGAGGTTTATATCCAGCACAGATTTTAGGTCAGATGAAGTATAAAATAGGACATTGCAATTCCTCTTTTCAAATGTATTAGCACTAGTTGTGGTTCCAGACAAGTTCATCTAAAAAGAACAAGGAATTAATTTTACAGGCCAGCTTGAGACATTCTCACTGGCATGTACTAGAAGCTGTTCAGTGAAGTATTTGTAATGTATTTTAACTTTCCTTTGGCACAGAGCTACCCTAATGCTAGTAGGCTTTGTATTTTCATGTAAATAATAGGATAAGCATGAAGCTGTGTAGCGTTGGAAGCAGGATAAGGAACAGGGTGTCATATGTAAATTCAGTCTCCAGCTTTGTCAGTGTTAAGACTTTTGCCATGTTACTTATCCTTTTGTGCCTTGTTCAGTAAAAAAGGAATAATGACACCAGCTTAATACTGTAAAGTGTTTTCAAGATGAGGAAAACATAGTGTGGTGGCATCGCTTTTCTAAATGTGTTACTGGTAAACTTCCATTCGGAAAACCACTTTGATCTTTTGGGAAGGAACACTCTCAAATCTGTATCCTGCATACAAGATTTGGGGAACGACCGTGCTTTGAGAGTTTTAATGGGAGCCTTATTTAAAAAGCACGGCTCCCGTGAGAGCAGAGGGTGATCTCTCACCATATCACAGTGAATTAGTGACTGGTCCTTTTTTTTTTGTAATGCTCTTTAATTTTTTGTGATAGGTTAAAGATTTTGAGAAGCTAATCTTTATGTGGAGTTATTCAAGCTGAAAAATCTTGGATTAATTAATCATGCAGGGTTTTCGTCTGTTTAAGGAGAAAATAAAGCAATTTGAAATGTAGCCGAAGGTAGCTGTTGGTGGTTACTCCCTCGCTTGTTTTTGTCTCTGCCATTCTGTTTCCTTCTTATGCAGTGATATAAGCTTTTGCTTTTAATGCCAAGTGGTATAGTCTGGAAATGAGAGTTGTCCTTTCATTTCATGGATGTGTTTATAGTTTAAAGAAATGCTTTACCCATGAAGTGAAGAGAATGGGGTGGATGGCACTTATCCACAACAACTGTTAGTTCCAATTTAACGGCAACATCTGAATAGATATGGTTAGATACCAGGAAGAAAATATTGAAATGCTTGTTTAGTATTTTTCTAGATCCTGATATAGATCAAGACTGTGACAGTTGAGGACTGTGATTTGAGGTAAGGTAGCAAAATTCTGTATGCATTTGAGGTCTTTAAGCCATTCAAGTACTTTCTTCAGTGATTTGTCTTATTCTTCTGTACACATTGTTTATACTTCTGGAGGAGAGTGAAATAGAAACATAAAACATAAAAACATTTAGTGTGTCACTTGGTAAGGTGAATACACCCATCAGTAGCATTCTTCTACATAATATTATCCCAAACATTAACAGAAAACAGAAAAAAAGATATAGCCAATACAAAATGACATCTTTGGTTGTAGCAGGAAGGGAGTTTGACGTAGTACTTTAGTGATTCCTGAAGCGGTAGAAATAGAATCCAAGTAAGTGTATTGATGTAGTGATTTTAAATAGATATTATTTTTTAAGACAGCAGAATTCATGTGGTGCTGTTTTGTATAGAGTATCCTTTGAGTAACCTTTTCTGTTTTACACTTCATGCTG
This sequence comes from Gorsachius magnificus, assembly GCA_034008185.1. Classification (NCBI taxonomy): domain Eukaryota; kingdom Metazoa; phylum Chordata; class Aves; order Pelecaniformes; family Ardeidae; genus Gorsachius; species Gorsachius magnificus. The sequence goes on from CM067090.1 coordinate 9,649,471, forward strand.
CCAGTCTTAGTACTGTAACTTGTTATTCAAACAAGGCGTTCCCAAATACCAGGTACATGGGGCCATGGGCCTCTCCAGAGCTGTTCTTCCTAATTTGTACTGTTCTTTTTTGTTGTGAAAATGAAATTGTGGCCAATTACCAAGCTTCTGCAAGCTTGAGTGTTTTGCGATATTTGTACTTACATTCAGTGCCTGCAGGCAAACTTTATTAGAATGAATTAAAAGAAAAGAAAGCAAGAACTCAGGAATGAGTTGTTTTTCAATACAGTTAGGGCTTATTTTTACCCACTTTATGACTTTGTGGAATAATTAAGTAAAACCCAAATACTCAACTGTAATGCATTGGAAGTAAAAGGCATGTGCACAGAAAGGAGAATGAACAAACTTAGTATAGTATAAGCACAATGTTATCTTCATCACACAATGAACTTTTTTTGTGTCCTAGACTTTGCCAGTTCATTCTTGTCATGGGAACATGATGCTGTTATCAAGGCAGCATTCCCTGGCCTTCTTTCCAGAACATCTCAGGTTCATTATTCTCTGTTAAGATGTTTAGAAGCTGAATTGAGCTATGCCATTTCATTACAAAATATAATGATTGTAAAGAGGGCAAATGGTTGTATCCTGAATCTTGTTTATCAGTTAATTCTTTATTATAGTATAGCAGCAATTGCATATGCAAAGTGGAATGCTAATTACATTCTGCTTTTCTGTATAACAGTATAGTAGTTTTATCAATGCTATTTAGCTGCATAATGCACAAAGCCCAAACTATGGTACAGCAATAAAAATAATCTGTTGCTAATGGTGAATCTACAAAATGAATGATAGTATTTTCAGAACAAGTGGTTAATTACAAACATCATTTGCATATTATCCTATGTTGCTGCTGTATTTATTTGTTGACATTGGTTAAAATTCTTTTGTGGAGAGTTTCTTATAGTGGGACGTACCTGGAGGCTAGTCTAGATTTTGGCCCAGGTATCTCCCTTCAGGATCCTGCACTAAGCTGTAGAGTGGTGAAGGTGTGCTGGGTTTTTGAGTTTGGTTGGGGTTTTTTGTTGTTTTTTTTTTTCTTTTTTTTTTTTTTTTTAAATGGGTAAGTAGAGAGAAGAAGATGGAAGAGATGTGATTGGAGGTTGCTTTTTCTCGCGCACTAGAAGCTTTGTTTTATCCACTTTCTAGCTATACAACAGGTTAGGTCTGAAATATGGTGATTTCTCTTGCGTCTCTTTTAAGATGAATTTTGCTGTTGTGGGAGGAGCAAAATGGAAAAGGGCCCTGAAAAGCCAAGCAGTTGGCAAGCATAGCATGAGGCTTAATTATCCAGTCTCTGTGTGTTTATTAGGAAAAGAAGCTAGGTGGTAGTTAGATATTCCTGGAAGCCTAGCAGCAGAAAGCTCCCTCCCCAGAGTCAATCATTGTCTTAGTACATAATGAACCATGATAGAGAGGTGAGAATTATTCATTCATGGCCAAGACTTCGTTCTGCAAAGGTAGCTAGAATCAGATAATCAATATAATTATTATTGCCAGATGTTATCTTGTTAGTAAAAAGTACCACTGATTAGGTCTCCTTTGTGTACAAGGAAAAATTTATAGCTAACTCTAGGAAGAAAATACTAAATTTTTAAGCCTGAGGTTCAGATGAGGTTGACTGTCTCTTGAAAATAAATGGTAAATCATCTCTTTGAATGTGTTTTTGTCTGCCTCTGAGCAGACTGTGCTTTCACTATAACCTCAAAATTCCCATTGTTGTCTTGTTTTTATTAAACTTGCTGGCATTCCCCGTTGATCATCATCTTCAGTAAACTCCAGTAAGGCTGAGAGCACAACAAGGAAGTTTCCTTTTCATCTTTTACCTTTAAGTGGTTCAGTATCTTACTATTTTAAAACTACATGGTGTTGACAGTAAGCTGCTAACCCAAATGACAGTTTGCTTAGAAGAAGCTGGGCACCTAAATTAGCTAGCTGCTTGCATGTCTATCTCTTCATTGGTAATTGAATACTAGATGCCTGAAGTTAGATGGTGTATATCTGGGCTACCTCCGTTTCCCTCACTCCTGTTGTCTCTGGGTTGAACAGTCGCAGCCTGTTAAAATGTCAGTCTCCACCCATGCTGGCCTTAAGGAGGTATCATTTGATTTTTCTGTTATGGCTGCTCCTAGGCATACAGGAATTTTAGTATAAATCATGATTGCTGAGCAGGTCTGGTGGAGTAATGCCCACTGCGGTTCTCTTTTGATAGCTAGAAGAAACAGTATAGAAGAAACAGCATAACCTGTTAGTGGAAATAAGAGAATAAAATTGTAGATAACAAGTCAGTGTGCATCAAGTTCAACTCAAGGGACAAGTCCAGCTTACCTTGGCTACTATTCCCTGTGCTTTAACTATTCTAAAATGCCATCACTTCTTTTTCTGATCTATTGCTTCTTTTTTCCTTTGTCTTGTACCAAGCTATGTTTTTGGTTGGAGATGTAAAGATAATCAAACAGTATTTGAAATGTTATGCCTTAAACTGCTGCAAGCTATTAGTTTCATGCTTACATTCATGTTTTGCTTAGAGTCATTATATGTGACTGTCCATGTCGATAATGCCTTTACATCTTCTATCAAGAAGAACACGCAGCAGCATAAGTAAGGACCCATAGTCTCAATAGTCCTTTCCCTAGCATCAGTCATCAGTTTGCTCCTGCCATTTGCTCCTTCTTAATGGAGTTACAAGCAAATACATCAGATATTTTAATTCTTTGTCTGTCTTCTTGCTCCTTGATCATTTACTAATCATTTTTTTCCTTGTTTGCCATCTTACAGAGAGTTGCAGTAGCCTGGGGATTTCAATTTCTTCACATGAGAAGTATATATTTGAGGGGAAGGTGAACAAGATGCTGAAAACTCTGCCCCTGCTTTGCTCTTGATTCTTACAGAATCTAACATGTAATTGTGCTGCAGTTGTGCTTCACTTGACTCAGAATTTAGTTAACTTGACTGAAATTGCTTTGTTTTTCCACCCTGCTTTTTCTACTCTAATAATCAAAATGAAGATCGTATTGTTGAAATATGCGCACTTTCTGTTAAACCTCATGAACCTGCAAATCTTTTTGCTGAGATTTGAAAAGTCAGACATTAAGGGCAATCAGAGGAAGGGTACTGGATGGTCAACAGAAAGTTTATCCAATTGAGTCTTATGGTTAGGCTTGTTAGGCTTCATGTCTGCTTCTTTGTAAACAGACACTGCAATTTTTTTTATCAGCTGTGGCTGTAGACTCATGGAGTACAGGCATTAACCAAGAAAATGGTCTGTCTTCTGTTTACTAGTTTAATCTGGAATTTTTTGTCTTTCTCGTAGCAAAACTAGCATCTTGCCTTCAGTGTGTATCTTTCACTTGACCTAAATACACGTATGTATGTAATAAGTGTATACATATGCCTGCAAATACAGCTATAAAAATAATAATATTTTGTTCTGACCATCCAAAGAAGGAATCTGGTAGAGGGGAATCCTAACAGGTATATCAAGAGTCATAATTTTGTTGCCTTCAGATAAGATTTGATTGTATATGATTCCTTTGCCTTATTTGCTCTGACTTTTTTTTCCTGGTCTGCCTGTATTTTGTTATAAAAATGTTAGTATATTAGAATTTTGTGGTGAAGGGTTTCTTTTGAAGAAGTTCCTGTCATGAGCAAGGCAGAGCAATCAACCTGTAGTGGATCTGGATAATTGGGGTTTATTTAAGAACAAACAAGACTAGAGCTTTTACCCTTCTTGCTTATCACACTTGTTCCCTGTTAGTATTGTGTTCACCTGGTCTCCACTTCCCTTCCCAGCTGGAACATCATTGCTGCTCTGGGAAGGTTGGACAGAAAGTTGTGTCAGTTTGTGTTGCCCCACTGCCTGCAGTTACTGGTCTCTGACGTTACTGGCCAAGGTCCCTGGGCATCCCCTGGCATTCATATCCATACATCTGTCTGATCTCTAGGATCTTCCCTTGCCTCCAGAATCATTCGTCCAGCCAGGATCTTGAGCTTCTTTTTTTTCCTGGACCACTTCTTCTGAGACCACTACTTCTTTTTGGGAACCTTTCATTTCAGCTTCCTCTAGTTTCCAGAACTTCAAGTGTCTGGTTTTCTCAATCTAAACAATCTATGTGCAAAAACACAACATGCTTTCAGCCTCCTGACTTTCAATCAGAGGATTTAGGACATGCTACTTTTAGTCTAGGACTTAAGAAAATTTCCATCCTGTTCATACTAGTTGCAAGTATCAGGCTTCTGCTTGGTGGTTCAGAAGCTCAGTTTTGGACATTCACTCCCCACAAACATATACATTCAATTATCTGCTGCCTGTTAGTGTTCACAATGTAAACTGTTTTTTTCCACATGCAGAAGTTCTGTATTTAAGTTGGTAAATCATAGCTTTCCCAAAGCTTGTTAGACTTTGCTTTTATTTTATTGGTTTTTATTTTTCTGTTTCCAGAAGTGCATGTCTCCTTATGTTGCATTATTTTCCTAATTTCCAAACAGATTGCAGTGGAGGGCAAAATTTTCATCTGCACTTTCTGGTGGCTTCCATGGGTGAACGATAATATATCTATACGGTCCCACTTTGTGAACAGGGTTTGTGGGGAGATTGGACATTTGTGTATTTTTAGCCCAAGGTTGCAACAACATACGTATTAACTGCTTAGGCCTGGGGTGCTTGTACAATATTGATTTTTTTTTTTTTTTTTTTTTTTACTTCACAAAAAAGACACTAGTGTTTGTATTTAAGAAAAAGGACTTCAGAAGTAGTGTCTTAAAACAATGGGACCACAGCTGACACAGAAGAAAGATTAATATTGGCTCCATCTGACTACTTGGTATTCCATCTTAGCATTTCATTAACATTGTAAGGTTGTTTTGCGCTTGGTTTCCTAGGGTACCTGAAGCTTAATGGTGAAAGACTCCTAGTCTGGCAGTTCTGTCCTCTGGAGAGCTTAGAAACTGCTTTTTCTGAGGACTGACTCCTTTCAGGGTCCTGTTATTGGTCCTGTGCTAATTATTCAGACAAAACTTGCTTTTCCTTCAGCAGACATAAAAGGCAATTTTGCCTAATTTATTTTTTGAGGATTTGGACTGGAAATAGAGATGACCACTTGGAAAGTAAGAGCTTTTTGAATTTCATCAATGCTGTACTGTATTAGGCCATCCTTAAGAAATGAGTCTTTGAAATAGAAGTTTAAAATGGACACACCAGAAATTACTAATATTAAACATTTATTAACTGAAGTATTCCAGTATCGAAATAGTCTGATATTTCTACTTGGACTGCTCAGTAAATCTGTGAGATTTAATTCAGTTCCAGAGAATGGATTTGACATTATAATGTGGATGTAAGTAATCACTGGAAGTAAATGTTCTAGAATTCTTTTTAATCTTTTAATTTGCTCTTGATTTTCCCAAGCTTACCCTATAGGTTTAAATCTAGCATCCATAAAGTCCTCTGAAAATGCCAATAGATAATTCTGTTGTTGTTTTTTAATCTGAAAAGTATGCAGAATTTGTGAAATAGAGGCAGGTTAATATTCTTGTTCTGACAATCCCATTTGCTTATATTGTTGATGTTTGTACCTTTGCTCCCTACACTCATCAGATAATTTATCTTTCCATTAATCTGACTTTTGCATTTCACTGTGTGTGTAATGGCCAAGATTTTTGTGGTGCTGAAGCCTACTCACATTGGTAGGATTATTATATTTCTGAAAACAAGACATTGGATGTTGCAGTACATGATCCAATTCTGTTACAGGATGAGTAGAATCATACCCCTAAACTATGTTAGAAACAAAAGCATTTAATCCATTTTAATAAAGCATGTTCTGAAGTGCTGAGCATCTGTTCTCTCTGTTAAGTAGTAAGTTAACAAAATTTAGTACATACTGTACTTTAAGTAATGACTGTATTCTTAAGGCATGATCTCAGAAAAACAAGGGAAGTTGAAGAAATCTATTTTATTTAGGGCAAAATTTGTAGCCCAAGTTACAAAATACTGGTAATCTTTTTAATATAGGATCCTCAACCTGAAAAAATTTATTTGTTTAAAAGAAATCAAATTTGATAGAATATTTTTGCAAGTATGGCAAGGACTTCCTGCTGGTCTTTAATTGGTACTTGATGGTGATACAATTTTGAACAAACTGTATATCTTCTTTGTCTCCCTTTCACCTGTTTCTAAAGATAGGGTGGTACTATTTTTTTTTCTTCCCAAACAGTAAGCTTATAATCAAGATAGCCTCCTGGCTCAGGAGTTTAGAATAACAGAAATTCTTTGTCATGTAGGTAAATTCCAGTTCTTTTAGAGAATCTCAAGTCTGAGAATGAATTGTTGCTAAGGAGTCAATTCCCTTCCTTTTTTGGAATCTAATTTAGCTACTTCAGTGGAAACCATTTATCTGATCAGCTGATTTTGAACTTAAGTCCACAGTCAGAAGAGCTTGTGCTTTGTGGCAACTTTGAGTCAACCTCCTTATTTCCAGCAGTTAAATTTCATTAAAAGATAGGCAATTATATTGAATAGCTTGCTGAAATTACTGTTGCACTTGCAAGTTATTATATACAAGAGAGCTGTGTTTACTGTTTAAGTGAGTAATTTTAAAATAAATTGACTATTCGTGTTCTTGATTATGGCTTCTTGCATTAGGCAGCATCAAGCTATTTGTGTCTCAGACGTTGTCTTATAAAATCTGTACTTTCAGGGAATTTTCTACAACAGTCGTCCATTGACTGTGACTCCACAAGGTTACAGAATAAGAATCTTACAGTTTTAAAATAAGTAACGTTTCAGCTCAGTAAGTTTGATGTGGATGCCTGAGCAGCTACATGCTTTAAAGCAGCTGTCCATGACTAAAGAATTCTGATTTGACTTGCTTCTTTCTAATTACTGATACAGGAAAGCATGCAGCAAAGGGAGCAAACTGGAAGAATTGGAAGCTCACACAGAATTGCAGGAGTTTGGTCTCGTTGGTAGAACAGAGACACAGTGGGGTATTTTCCCAACTGGAGTGCTGAAATGTATGGATACAGAATGTAGGGGCTGGGAGCAGGGGGAGTCTGTCCTATGGAGAGACATGTCTGAATGCATGGAGCTGCTCTTTGAAATCGATAATGAGCCAGTTGAGAGCTTTTTGGGTAAAGAGCATTCAGTAAAATGATCATCAGTAAAAATCTTTCTCCTTGATAGTGTTTTAATTTGAATACTAAGAACTGGAAATAGTTGGCATCAGTAATGGTTTTTAAAGAACCTTTTGTCTCAGCCCCTTTGAGACAAGGGAGCTTTAAAGGGAGTATATCAATATATTATGAAGTATTTGCATATAATATTGAGCAAGCTGCATACTAGAATTTAGAAGGCCAATATAAGGTATTCCTTCCCTTGCCTTGATGTTACTAAATAATTGGGGAGGGGAAAGTAAAATCACAGAGATGGGAAAAAGGAGAATCACATATAAGAAGGAGATGGCAATAGATACATTAAAACAGTTGTGCTCCTTAAAAACTATTTTTCATTGTATGTTAAAGGAGGCAAGTTAGGCTGTAGAGTGAATGTCTGAAGAGAAGTGAATGAATAACTAACTTCATAGAAGTCCAGACTCCTTTTTGGAATCCTGTTATCTTGACTTGAGAGGGTTGTACTGGGGGCTTGTATGTGTGATGTGCTTTGCCCAGGTTAGAAAGCCATCCTATAAGACTAATACTCTTCTTAAAAGCCTGGTGGGTGGCACCTCAGAGATAATGGCTAAATATGTGTGTTTTCTAAATTTTGGCTGATGTTTTTAACCTCAGGTGCACAAAAGAAGTGGTGTCATTCTGTCCCTTGGTAGAAAGGATATTTGACATATGTGAGGTCACACTGCATAGACTAGCAAAATTAATTTGTGCTAATATTCAGGAAAGGAAAGGGGTTTTCTACATTGCAGATAGCTGGATTTGTAAAATGCGGATTATGTCAACCAACATGGCAGTATTTTTCAATATATAGACAGATTGGGTAGGAAAATGTATGCAATGCAAGTAACAGGTCTGGATTTCAGAAACTGTACCTTTAACAGTGATACTGAAAAATAGCACACTGGTTGATGGACAGGAAAGAACAAATTATCATTACATTAGCGAAACGGTCTAGATGTATCAAATCCTGAGACAGAAGTTGCTAAAAGAGACCAAGGAGCTACTCAGATACTTTTCTAGTTAGTACAGAAGATGAGAAGAAGATAAAGAGGTGGTGGTGTTATTTTTTTGTCCATGTCTTTTGTTCTGAGATCAGTGGCCCTACAAGGAACAGAAAGTGGCAAATGCGCAGCAGTAACACTGGGAAGTCCTCTCTTCCTCTGTGAGCAAAGGACACCGTTTCTGCAGGGAGATTCTTCCCATTTTGAGGCACCCAGAGGGCTAATTGGCACCAAAAATAAGTTTTGCCTGATTATAAAAGATCGCAGGGTTGAGAGAGTCTAACGCGTTGGTTTTCTAGGCACTGGAATAAGCTGGTTTTGATTGCTTAATGCTTTGATTTTTTTAGGCCAGATTTTAAAAAAAAAAAAATAAAAAAAAATTAAACCTCCTTGTGTGCTCCTATGAGCCGAATATAATTTTCAGTGTCCGATAATTCTCATTAATGTTCATACAGGTCTCTTTCAAGAAAACATGGAAGAAAACATGGAAGATAATCTGTACTCTGGCATACAGCTGGAAATAAAACAGATTTTTAGCATGTTTTTTAGTAGCGAGATACACATGCTTTATCAAAATAAACAAAATAGAAGACTAGATAGAGGCATGGCTAGTGTTTAAAAGAAATCACAGGCCTGCCTGGTAATAAAGAACTGTTCAAGAGCAGTTCATCCTTGGGAAACTATTACCTCTGTCATCCAGCCAAGGTCAGTGGCATATTCAGTTAATAGCTACATCAAAGACAGAAGCATAAATTAAAGAAATACCATAACTCCAAGTCAGTTTGGGCAGAAAATGAAAAAAGTGCAGTTTGTAGGGTCTCCCTTAGCCTTGTCAGTTTTTGCATAAGGTTTTGTGGTCTTTTTTTGTGGTAATTTTCATTGTTAATAATTCTGTCCCAAATTGCTTCCAGAGGAGCCCAGGAAAACCGAATCTTTGTTGTGTTCTGGTAATGCCAAGCTGCTGTAACCAGTAGGCAAAGGTCTGATTTTGTGCACACAGTCAGTATGTTGGTAAGCCTGGAAGTAATCCTACTGAAATCAATTTGACTACTAAGAGTTGTCACTAAGGAATAGAGGAAATCTCTGTCCTCAAAAGCAGGACATTTCCCGTGCTGGGAGCATGTACACATGCACATGCCCTGGCAGTTCGGCTCAACTAGTGCTGTTGCTAGTATTTATACACACATGAAAACAGTAATTGTATTTCTGTCTTAAAGACAAACATTTTAAAAGTTAAAATAAAACTTAAAGGATTTAAATGATCCTTTCTCCTTTTGTGCCCCATTGCCCCAACAGTTAACCAGAAACCTTTACCACTGCTTTTCTTGCAGCTTAATTATAGGTTATAAATAATTCTTCTCAATAGTTTTTGCTTTGAAGTCTAACTTTTGAACTTTAATATACACTACGAGATTGTTACATTGGCAAACAATTGGCTGAGACAAAGTAATGTGATTTTAAAGCTGTTTTCTCTTGCCTACTTTTTAATAAAAAAAGAAAAATAGCAACAGAAAAATAGCAACAGAAAATATGACTATAGTAGGCCTGGATGATCTAAGGCGAGATGATGCTGTTACCTCATGAGAATCCTTGTTTCATGTCACACGGGACTATTGGGAATGCTCGGTTTGTCTGGAGCCTTTTAAGGAAAATAAACTATCACATTGACTAATGTTGTGTGTTTCCTTCCACTTGTCTATGTGTATTCCCCTTCTCTATCTGTTGTATCCATTCAGATTGGAGACAGTCTGGGGCAGAGATTGTGCGGCTTTTTCTGTCTGGATGTAATGTAGTGACTCAAGGCACCTGTCCAAGTACTTAATATAAGAATGTTTAATCACACAATACAGGTAGGGGCATCCTCCTAGGTATAGATCCTTCCATTTTATGTAGCATGACTTGTGGGAAGTGAAGTTTTAGGTTTATTTTCTGTTTGCTTTGAATTTACCAATAAGTGTTTTTTAGAAGCTTCATGAACTTTATGAAGCAGAATGAGGTTTTATTTATTTTTTAAGTTACAATGGGTATGATATAGGGATAGGAAGGAAATGTGGCTATGTTAATCAAAGCTGTCAGCTCTTGTTACGAGAGTGCTCTTTGTATCAATTTTTAAAGTGTTTAATAAAACATAGGGGCTGTTTCTCCTCTTTGTAGTCATCTAACTGCACTGAAGTGAAGGAAGGTACGTTTCATCTACACCACAGTAATGAGAGGAGAACGGTAGACTCCTCTGCTGAAGGTTTCAGCATCTGGTAAGCAGTTTCTTTTCCTAGGTTGAAAAAGAAATCAGCAGTAGGTAATGGCCTCTGTTCAAAACTCTTGATGCACAGTTGGCAGCTTTTCTTGGCTAGCTGTAGGGCACTGGTTATCTTCAGTATGAATTTTGGGTCAAATTCTATGTAAACTTATTTCTATAAATCAGATACAGCTCTAACAGGATTTGCTTATTTAAGGACTGAGCGGATAATTTAGTCTCTTGGTTTTATTACATATTCTCATTTTGCAGTTCTGTATGTGTGTATTAAAAATAAGTGAGATTGCTTGATTTTGCATGAGGCTAGGAAATGCAGTGCAATCCTTTCAACCCTCTGAAGTTTATGTGTACTAAATGCATAAGTAGTTCTGCTGGGTTTCCATTGATGCAATCCTTCCTGACGTAGACTTTGGCAACTGCATAATTAAGACAGCCACAGAGTGCAGCAGTTTAGCTTGGGAAACAAGCAAGAATATCGCACTGAATTGAAATGGAAATTATGAGGGTGCACCTTAGCCAACTCAGGCTGTCTGACTACTGTAACTACAATAGGGAAAGGAACTCTGCAGTTCTCACGGATGAAAAATAAAACTTGTTTCTCTGTGCTTCTATAAGAGAAGATGTTGAGTACAGGCACCTCTGTAAAAATTAGTGCTGACAACTTTGCAGGAAAAAATAGAAAAGTGTTTACAAGAAACATTTTAAAACTAATTAGAATGGAAAGCAGTTTCTGGGTCTGACACAGAAAAGTGGTCTGCTGAACTTTTTTTTTTTCTCCTTTTCCCATTTATCAAAGAGATTTTTCATCATATTGCACATCTGCAGCCTTCAGAACAAATTCTGGCAAGAGTACTCAGCGTCACTATGAGAAAGAGCCTTAGATATTTCCCCGGGATAGAAAAAAGCCAACCCCTATCAATTCCCATTTCTCAGACAGAATGATGCCTTTAACACTCTGTAATGAAAGTTTTTATATGTGAGAGGGATTACCAACATCAGCCTGTATTGTTCTTTGATGTGCCCCAAAAATATTACAGCAGAAGGTATTAAAGAATAAATTGTGGGAACTGAGTAGCCCCACCAGCACAGTTTGTCTCTTTGCCCTTAACCAATTTGTGTCAGGGTGAATTCCCTCCTTCACTGGGTTTATTGAGTTTCCCTTAGCTTTTCTCTGTGTGTGTTTTTTTGGTTCAGTTTTAGGTTTTATATGTTAATCTCAGGTATGTTGGTGACTTCTTGTTTTGCATTCATTATCATTATTTCATAATTTAAGGGGAAGAAATGAACCAGCAACGGTCTTGTGTTGGTCTCTTCTATAGAGTGGGAGGAAACCTTCTCAATCCCTTAGATGTAAAGGATGATTTGCATGGAGGTTGTGTTTGGGTGTCACTGAACTGGTAATCATGTGAAAACCACTAGGTCTAAATCTTCACATATCAGCTGTTGCCGGTCTCCAGAGAGTATTTGCTATGACTTTTGGTTAGATCAGATGTAAGAAAGGCAAGAAGTGCATGCATCTTAGCGCACATCATTAGCTTAGCTGCACTTGGGGAGGTCGAACCCCATGCACCAGTACGGGCTGGGGGATCACCTGCTGGAAAGCAGCTCTGCTGAGAGGGACCTGGGAGTCCTGGTGGATGACAAGCTTGCCATGAGCCAGCAGTGTGCCCTTGTTGCCAAGAAGGCCAATGGTATCCTGGGGTGCATTAAGAGGAGTGTGGCCAGCAAGTCAAGGGAGGTTATCCTCCCTCTCTACTCTGCCCTGGTGAGACCCCACCTGGAGTACTGTGTCCAGTTCTGGGCTCCCCAGTTCAAGAAAGATGAGGAACTCCTCGAGAGAGTTCAGAGGAGAGCAACTAGGATGATAAAGGGGCTAGAGCATCTCCCCTATGAGGAAAGGCTGAGAGTTGGGCTTGTTCAGCCTGAAGAAGAGAAGACTGAGAGGGGACCTCATCAATACATACAAATATCTTAAGGGTGGAAGTCACGAGGATGGAACCAGACTCTTTGCAGTGGTGTCCAGCGACAGGACAAGGCGCAATGGGTACAAACTGAAACATAAGAGGTTTCAGTTGAATATGAGGAAAAACTTCTTTACTCTGAGGGTGACGGAGCACTGGAACAGGCTGCCCAGGGAGGTTATGGTGTCTCCTTCTCTGGAGATACTCAAAGCCCGCCTGGACGATGTCCTGTGTAACATGCTCTAGGAGAATCTGCTTTAGCAGGGGGGTTGGACTAGATGATCTCTCGAGGTCCCTTCCAACCCTTGTCATTCTATGATTCAGTGATCATTCCCCTACCCACAGAATTATATTAAAAACCAAAAAATTAAAAAAGCCCTGTATTTTGGTCTGCATTCCCCACATATTGGGATGAATATACAGAACATGATTTTCCCTGTTTTTTCTCAAAAAGCGTCTTGACATACAGAAAAATCCATATGAATTATGTATCATTTTATAACTATTTCCTTTATTATAGAAAATTAATTCATACATGACTTAAAATAACACATAAGCATGGACTGAAAGATAAATATCTGCATAAATAATATCATGAACAGAGAATGTATACATTTGAGGATTAGCCTCAAAATGCAGTTCTGGATCCAGAGCTCAGGTCTGATACGCTTAAATTTAAGAATTTGAAGAATTAGAAATGTATCCTTTCCCTTAGGGAACGTTGTACCTTTCTAATTTTTAGTAATGTGGAAATACAGATTAAACAGAGCTAACTCTTTAGCTTTTCTTACTGTTTTTTGTTCTTGCCTTGTGATAGATAAGATCAAGGTTTAAGCCTTGCCTAAAGGGTTGCTAATCTGTTTGCTCTTGATCTCTTTACCTGTTTCCAAGAGGCCAGAATACTGACTCTAATGCTGATAGGTTTCTGGGTTGTTCTTTTCTTTGCTTTTCAATCCCTAAAGAGTACAGGGCCTCCTGCTAAGACGGTTCTTTTTATACTCTCTCCTGTAGTAAAAAACTAAGCTACATTTTAACAAGACTTCTGTTTTTAAACAAATGAAGATGTGCCTTGAGCAGAGGTATTTATACAACAGTGTGTAATCATTATAATGGTTCTCTTCAGGCAAAGTGAGACCTTTTAAAATTCTAAAGGTGTGGGGAGGGGTTGTGTGTGTGGTTTAGGAGTGACTAGTCTTTGCTATTTCGACTGCTAAATGCGGGCAATCCATTTTTCTGGCTATCAGGAGACCTGCTTCACTCTTACTTTTCAGTGAAGTGGTGTTTGTCATTGGCCAAATCATCTCCCTCTTGGGCCTCTGTTTATGAATCTATCTCTTCAGCTTGTTGATTAGATGGCAAATTCTTATTTTTTTTTTTTTCCAGAGTGTTTATGCTGAAGCTGCTGCCTAGCATTCCTGACTTGGCTAGGATCTTAATTTTGCTGAAACACTGAGCAATGACTTTTTTGTCTCCACAAGATAAAAGGAGCGTAAAGAAAGCGGGATCCACATAGTGTTCTGCTGGAGATGGCTTTCAGGACCAGAGGAATGTTTAATTTTCCCTCAGAAACTCAAGGCTGGATGTGTGTGTGTGGGTGACAATAGAGACATGTGGACAGGAAGAAAAAATATGTAGTTTGTGAAGTGCTGGTTTCTTGCAGGAGATTTAGTAATGGTTTGGAGCCCCTAAGCTTATATGTTATTGCTAATCACTGCTAGCTGCAGATGCAGTTTTCTGGATTGGTGATATAACTGCTGTGTCTTATCCTAAAGAGATTTTCCAGAATCAAAGAAATTATTCCCATGTAAATAACTGGTAAATTGGGGTTTAAAGTTTGTCAAGGAAGTTGGGTTATTGGGAGGTAATATTCTCTGTTTAAATATGCCTTTTTTCATGCAAGAGTTCCTATCAGGTGAAATATAACTGGGCTCTGTATGTAGGCTAGTTTTCTTATTTAAAACTCGATTTTCCTTTTATACTGTTTAGATTTATCTTGGAATGCATTGGCTTACACAGGTCTGTAAGAATTGCATCCACCTTTCATCCTAACCAGAGGTAGGCTGTGGTTAGTATGTGCTAGCATACCCTTGTAGTAAGGCTTTTTCTGGAGTAACTTTCTCTTGAGACTCCTGGAGACAGTTACTAGGCTTTTGATAGGCCTTGCACCAGCCCTGTAGGAAGTGGATATGCATTTCAGAAGTTAGCACTTTTATTGTTTCTTTTTTTTTTTTTTTTTTCACAGAATCATAGAGACATTGCTGTAATGCAATATAAGTGAGCATGCTTTGATCTACATTAAAGATAAAAAAAACCCCACTGCGCTTTTCTGTTGGCTCTGAGTTCGCATGTCCATTCCTAAAATTTTCAAAGGTATTCTGTTTACAATAGTGCTTATATTTTAGATGGCATTGAAATTCATCAGGAGCTTCAACACATTTGAGTGTTGTCTGGAGTAGGAATGGCATTTTAAAAAAAACCAAAACCACAAACAAACAAACAAAAAACCAAAACCCCAAACAAAAGTGCAGAAGTGCATTTCTGAATCAATCTCCAAACTCTAGAAATGTCACTTTCTTCTGCCTGGAGAAACTCTGTGACATACGGTGGTGGCAGTAGCAGCTGAATCTTTGTGAAAATTTAGAACTGTGTTGTATGAATTTCATTTGGAACCTAACCTTGGAAAAGACCACTGGAGATGGAAGGCCACTGCTACATGTGCTAGTTTATACAACTCCCCAAGGATTAATTAATTTTTTTGGTACTGGTGATGAGCAATTGTACCTAGTAGTAATTTGGTAGCTGGTAAGTTGATGGAATTCCAGACAATGCAGACGTTTAGCCATCTGCCTTTTTTGTTTTCACTTGAATAAGCTTTGCCCAGTTCAAACTAAGTAATTTCGGAAGAAGACTGAATAGAGAAAAAGCCAAATGTTTGTTTACTGATTTGCAAAACAAAATATTGTACTTACTTATAAATATTGTTTACCCTGTGATCAGCTTTTTAAATTTAGTTTTATACCTGATTGCAAATAAAGGCATACGTATGATTAGTAACAACCGGTCTTCCAACAGTCATCCTAAACAGTCTTAAGTTGTATTTTGAAAGCAAATGTAAATCACTGTTTTTCTGCATGTGGTGGCAGACTTTTTTGGCACTGAGCAGAGAGGCTGCATACCAAGTTTTTAAAAAGGTGCAAAGATAATGTTGATTAATGTGGGTTATTATGTAAGTATTGGACTAGCATTCAGAACAGAATCAAAGGTGTTACAGGAATTAAAATTGCATTTAATTTTAATTATAAATTACCTCATTTACTCAGTCCCCTACCACACCTGTCTGCTCAATAATCATTATCATGACACTGAAAGCACCAAAACATTGGTCAACCCGCTATGTCCAGCAGAAGGATTGCTTAGAGGAACTATTTCCAAGTTTAGAGAGGCAGGCACCAGTGTGGTCACCCTAGTCTGGCTTCCACGGTCACTGGACAGCGCCATACAAATTCCCCAAATTAATTCATAGTTGAATTAGATCTTTCAGAAGAATCTTATCTTGATTTGTTAAAAATTATTCTTGATAGAAAATCACTGCTCTTGGTAATTTATTCCAATAATAAATTATCCTTAAGAGAAATACATGGAACAAAGCATGCGCTTAATTTCTAATCTGATCTGTTTTAATAGTTACCACTTTCCGTCAATAGAACCTTTTATACATTTGTGTTTCTGGATTGTGAAGATCTGTGTTAGGAAATGTATGTTCCTGGCTTGTAGCTGCTTTTGAACTCAAAGCATTCCTCAAGCTTCCCTTCAATAAGCGAGATAGATGGGGCTCTGTACCCTTTGGCAAAGTATGTTTTCTAATTGATTTGTTGTGTTTGTCTCGCTTGAATATTCTCCAATTTATCCACCTGGTTTAAAAAAAGATAAATCCTTGAATGAGGCCCTATTCCAGCTGTGGCTGTACCAATGCCAAATACAGAAAGGGGTTTAACATCCATTTGTGTCATTGGGATTTCCCTGTGCGCATGTCCAGTGACGATGCTAAACCTTTGCTGCAAGGTCTGTGAGACAAATTTAGACAACTCTAGGTCTCTTCTGAACCGCTGTTTCTCGTGTAGTTTCTTGATGTGCAAATATGGCAACATACTTGTGAAACTTGACTTTTAGCACAGCCTCTACTCTTCTTTTGCTCAGCTTTCCCAGTCAACCCATTCTCTTGCTTAGTGTTGGTGTCCTGTATTTTAGAGCATTCTTCAGTCTGTTACGCGCAAGTCTTATCTGTAATGATTTAAATTTCCTTTTGAATACCAGTATAGATGATACTATGGGGTTAAATGCCAAATTCTGCATTGTTCAGCTAAACCCACATAATTTTTATTTGCAGTTATTAAAGTCTATTAATGTTTTTTAAAAAATTTCATGTTGACTTTACTAATTCCAGTTTCTTAAAAATGACATGGCCTGGTAAGTTGTTTTGTGGAAGCATGTATATCGTATTGAAGATGCAGCCTTTTTATCAGTAAAGCTTTCAAAAGCATTTAAAAAAAAACACAAAAACAACTAGATTCCAGATAGCTAACTTTATTTCCCATAAATCCATCTTGAATAGCATTAGTTTTACTTTATTTTAATTGCTTATTAGTAAAGTCGTATATCAACCACTCCAGTATTTTGCCATTAGCTGATTTCAGGCTAACAAGAATGCAATTACCTGACTTGCCCAATTTGTGGATTTTAGTTTTTTCCTTGCTTGTTTTTTTTTTTTTTAAAGCTTAGCAATGTAATCATTTCCTAACACTCTTGATGCTGCTTGGCTAGCTGTCTCAAAATTCTGGGGTGCAAGTTACCCAGATCTATTTAATTTCAGTGCCTGTTAATTAATTTTCTCTCCCTGATTATTGTTGTAGAAAGCACCTCACCCTGCAACTGCATCATCTAGCTTTTTCCTAAAGACTAATACTTAGTGAATACTTTTGGTTTTTTTCTGTATTATTATTTCTATTAATACTTCTGCCACAAACCACACAGATATACAGCACACTTATAAATTCTGTTTTCTTAATGAAATCTTAATGTCCTAAACTCTGCTGGCCATTTGTATTTGTACATTTTTCTTTTTGCCCTGGTCAGTTAAGCAATTTATTAGTCCTGGCTCATATATATTGCTGGGAACGGCTTGACATTCTTCAATTCATTATGTATGTTTCACTACTCATCTAAACCAAGTTAGTTTATTTTTTTTGAATCAATCTGACCTTATTTCTGTTTCAGTTACGACTTCCTGTGAGGTTGCAACATGTTCTTAAACAGCGCCTGAATTTATACACCCCAAATCACTTGTTCTCAACTGACTTTTTATAATGAACAATTCAGGTTTCCATAGTTGCTTAGCTTACAGTCACTTTTTCTTGTTCTCTTGCATTGTGGGTAGTTTTGTTTTGTATTTTTGAATCTTAACTTTCCTTACAATTTTGGGGAAGGGGTAAGCAAAGGCAAGATGGTGAGGTTTTCTAAGCGGTCTTCTAGGAACTGTGCTATCATGTTCCTTTCTTTTTCAGTCTGGGTTTGGTAGATCAATCATTTCTTTGACTATAGCTTGTCATGTTTCCTTGCATTTCTTAGTAACTTTTTTAGCAGAAATGTGTGACTATATATGCAAATGAAAGGTACTGTTAAAAGTTAGGCTGCACTTGAGAAGTTGGTATTGCCAGGTGCTAGAAGATCATAGAGTCCCATGGATCATGTCACAGAGTGGAAACATTATATGTTCGGTGGTGCCGGTGTGGATGCTGAAGGGCTCGGTATGCTGTTCATAGTTTAAAAACAATTGTAAGAAAATTCCTGTAACACTTGTCCTTGCAGACAGACCTTCCAGTGCTTAGAGAAAATATCTGTGTATATTCCATAGAAAAAAAAAAAAGCAGGTTTTATTGGCCAGGGAGATTAGTCTGGTATAGTCTAGCTTGTTTCTACTATAAAGTATGCATTTGATAGATGAATGGAGTTTGGTTTGGAGGTGTATAGTTTATGGAAAATATTAATAATTTGTCCTAAGTATTTTTTACACTATAAATAAGTCTAGAAGTCTGTTTACAATTTGTGAGAAGACATGTCTGTTAGATAAAGTATTCAAGTATTCTCATTTGGAATAGAGATTTCGAGGTCGAAGTTGACAGACAGATTGAATACTGAAGCAATACTATCCATAGATTGTGAGTTTGAGTGTAAGCTCATCATCATACCATTCTTCTTCCTTGCCTGAATAATTGCCTGAGAAGAAACTGTTCCTGAGTAATCTTGGTACAAAAGGACACTTGAGGATACAAAGTTTTTGGTTTAGAACATTTTTATTTTTATTTTTTTGAACTGATACGAACACAAAAATTCTGGTTTGGTTTGGTCTTGCCCTTCTTGCATATGAACACTTTCTGCTATAAAACTAATGTAAAATATGCTAGCTGTTACTGTGAAAGAGTATACATGCTGCTGAAAGGCAATCAGATGATGTAGAAAATTTGTTAGTATCGTATTAGGGTTCCTTTTGATTGCCGAAATTGCTCTTTGCCCTGAATAGGCAGTTCAAATAAATTGTGCAAATAGACAAGGAGTTAATGGAATAAATTAGAATGGGATTAGTAGTAGGTGCCCTTTCTGCGTTGGAGGAATGTCAGTCCTGTATTTACCGCTTAAGAATTACATTTTCCAGTCTCCATGTTATTTCATATTATTATCTTGATATACTGATGTTGAAAGAATAGGATCAATCTTGAGTATGTGTTCTTGAATGGAAGAGGTACATCCATGTATAATCCACTTTTTATTCCTCTTCAAGTTTGGGGAACTTTACGATATTAAAATCAGTTAAATCTGGGTCAAATACTAGTCTCACGCCTGGGAGATCCATACCATTGACTGCAGAAATAGGCAAATAGGCTATAAATTCTTTCAAATAGTAAAATAAATTATGGACAATTTACCTAGTTTAACTTTATGTGAGTGAAGTGGCACTAAATGATAGCAGAGAAGTCTAGACCTGCAATATTGATGTGATAAGTAGGATTTCTGAGAACATATCTTAGGTCGATTCTAGCATGACGGGAATTTTTCCTTCCTGTTGAAAAGGCTTTGGATTGTGCCTTCAGTAAATTAAACCAAACTAAACCAAGAAATTAATCTACAAATAGTGTTGACTCAGAAATAATTACGCACGGCAACACTTACATCTAATGCATTCAAGAATTGTATGTAAATACATATTGCACTTAAGCTTACTTGGTTATTTACATATTATATGAACTACAGTGTAATAGTTTAAAATGTCTTTAAATGCAAGCTGCTGCTGAGGTTTGATTGCTGATTTGAGATAATACTTCACTTGTGTTTGGAAAACAAATAAATATGGGGAAATGGGGAAATCAATATTTGTCATGTCAGATTCCATACCTTTGTTGAGGGACAGGGCTGCCTCTGGGGAAGAGCTGATTGTTCATATGCTACTGTATTAGCAAGATCTATTTGTGGAATAAAGGATTGCTCAGTCCAGATCCATCTATCATCCTGCTCTCTTCTGTCTTTTCCCTGAACACACTGCACCATGGTGAGTAAACTACATTCTGAACTTGAGAAAGTAATAGCTCTGGCTCCTGCTGCCTTCCCATGTTTCCTATGTACCCAATGAATGTTTGACTCTGTATGTTTGTGTTCAGTAGGGGTAGGGAATACCAGTGTATGGGAAAGATCAAGGGGATTGTAACTAGCTGGAGAAACATGCTTTACCGGGGTTTTTCTCCAACGTAGAGGTAATGACAAAATGTGCCCAATGGAACTGCCTTTTGTCCTTGTGTTGTGGAGTGGGTATAGGTACGTGTATGCATGCACACTAGCAATACGCTCTGACTTGTCTTCCAAATTCTCCCATGAAGTATGATGCTCCAAATAATTCATCATACATATATTTCTTCTTTAACTAAAAATCTGTTTTACAAATTTAGCCAGCGCCTCCCTATGGACGTGTAGAAATTGGAGAAAAAAATTTACCTTGCCCAGTAAATAACCTCACTATCCATCTGAGTAGGGTGGGCACAAGCACAGTTCCCTCATTGTCGCTTTCAGAATGTAAATCTCCTGCAAAATGGGGTCATTGCGCTCTCTTTGCCCCCGTGCACAGAACTACAAATGTTCACTATGGAGGAAGGTGGATGTGCCCCACACTGCCTTTGAGTTTCAAATCAGATTTCAAGACGTGCAATTGCTTGAGGGACTTCTTGTGAGATTATGTGACTCTTTCATCCAAGATTACCACAAATTGATAATTCTGCAGAGTAGCTTCTTTATCAGCAATGCAGAGATTCCAGAAGCGTGCTTGCCTGCTTAATAGTGCAGAAGTCCAGGGCACAGGCTCAAACTGAGAAGCTACATCTGAGCAAATCCAGAGTGTCCAGCACAGGATACTACATCTCTGAAGAGATGCATATCAAAGTACTTTGTGAAAGTAATAATTTTGAGTAAAGTTTTCACCCGTAGGAACACAGATTAGCTATTGCTATAGCAACCTGTATAGATTCTCCAGTTAAAACAATGAATTACAAAGTACATCTTAGAGTAAGTCCCAAAATTCCCTCCTTTAAAGTCAACACATAGGTCAATCACAGCTTGGAACGTATGTGCTGCATGTAGAACTGAAACACATTGCTGTTATGTTGCTATGCAGCAGTTGAGTTTCACTTTCCATTTAGCTAAATGCAGTAAGTGTGTGTCACATGCAAGCAAAACAAGAAAAGAAAATCTCCAGGTGTTTTAATCACTTGAAACACTTGAATCACTTGAAACTTGGAATGTTCAGTTTTGTGCGTGTGGGTTTCTGTGCTTTAACACTGCTCTAGCAGTGTGATTCTGGAAAGTGAACTGTGTTACAGCACTCATTCAAGGGCTGTTGAACAAGTCAAAGGGGAGCGTATAGAGCATGGTGGATTGCTAGAGGCTAGAAGCTTTGCTCAACTTGTGCAATGCAAAGTTAATGAGCATATATTAAAATAAGAATCAATTATCAAGATTAATACTAAATAACCTGGATTAACTCAGGTTAGATTGTTAGTGCAATTACTTCAAAGAGCACAAGAATAAGAATTAGTTGTTAAAACTTACTGTCAAAAGAAAGTCTTTCCTTGGAAGTGATCACCTATTAAACTGCATTAATTTCTGAAGTTTTAAATTTTTGAAGATTTAACTGATACAGGAGACCATGATATATGCCTGGAAATTCACACATGTTGATACATATACATGTGTACAAACATCTTGTTTAATCAAATAGCAAAATACGAGCTACTTTACTGATTTCTACTGCAGAGAAAGGTATTTCCAATGTCATTGCAAGAGGCAAGTTGGGAGAACTTGCGTACAACAGTAGAGAGGAGCTTTCTTCAGTGCACTTGTAAGTACTTTCAGTGAAGGGGATGCGGATGCTTCAGCTTGTGCTAACCATACAAGGAAGCAGTGGAAAGAGATGGAAAGAGGATGGAAAAAACACAGCCTTCCATGTTTCTAATGATTATTAGGAAACCAATCCATGGCAAGATGCCATCTAACAAGTTGAAGGAGTAATACTTACCTGATGTGAGAGCCTGATGCACCACAAGGCTTGTGGTGTTATTGGAGGTAACCTAATGATTTTCTTTTTTTTCCAATGCTCATTCAAAATCTACCTTTTTTTTTCCATAGTGAAGAACAGATTTCTGGGACTGGCTGTGGAATGTCCATCCTTGGAGATTCAGCTGGCCAAAGTCTTGGCTGAAATGATGTAGCATTTGCAATAGTTCTGTCTCAAGGTTGGAGGCGACACTTGCAGAGATCCCTTCTAGATTGCATAGGTGTTCTAATAAAAATAGCTGCTACTTCTCTCTGCACCTTTCACTTGCGATCTTCTGGGGGGAGAGGGAAACACACGATTTAGCTGGCTATATTGTTTTTGGAAAAAGAAAATTATTAGCTAACTAAAATTTGAAGGCAAGGGTGTGGCTTTTGTTTTTGTTTTGGCCATGTTGTCACTTTTATGTCAGGTTTTATGATTAATGATGAAATTTTTTGATTTCATACCAGTTTGACTTTGGAAAAGGCAAATTTCCTGGCAGGCGATAACATCTGTGTGTGAGCTTTTAAAGTTTCTACAAGTCATAACCTTGAAATATGTTAAGATTTCCATAGTGCTTTTTTATGCAGTGTTTGTGTGCTTGTGTATTTGTTGCTGTTTACTGAAATTTGGTTTCTTGGCAATTAAGTAGTTCTTCAATAGAGAGAAAAAATGAGAAAGCTTCCTGTGTATTTTTTTCCCTTTCCTTTTTCCTAAAAGCTCATAAAGTGAGAAATGCATATCTGTTTTATTGATTCTGTGATTAAATTATAGGCCTTAATTTTTTTTCTTCTTTTTGGTAGAAAATGTTAGATCATTTAAAAGACTTCTGGTTTCTAGATAAAATTTTACCATTTCACGATGTCAGAGCTTAGGTTTCTCAGCTACATTTTCCCTTTCTTCCCATGACCAGATATTATGTGACCCTGTACTTCAGTACGTTCTAACAGTTTTTAAATAAACCTTTTCTAAATTAGTGAAAGAAAATCAGAAAATTTCCAGGGAAATCCCTTGCTAGATAGCACATCTGTCAGTGCATTTCAAGACGGAGTTATTTTCATCAGCTTCTATCAGCAGTTTTGTTCAAAACTCAAATAAAATGTTTGCTAACGACAAATACAATTATTTTTGGGCATATCTCAAACTTTGGTCAAGTACCAAATATTCTACTGTTGAAACTGTAATGTCCCAACTAATATCAACAATGAAGTAGTTAAACAGAAAACTAGAAGAAGCATCTGAAATGATGTACAATAGTGTGAAAATCTCGGGAGACATTCTGTAAGCAAAGTGAAATAGAAATGACTACCCTTTCAAGTACTGATAATATGCAGAGATGTTTGTCTTCATCGCTAGCTGAAAATGTGGCAGATCACCATGTAAATTTGATTTACTCCTAATTAAATATTTAAAAGATGTTGGCTTTCTGTTGCCCTTTTGAGAACATGGAGTATTCCAGGTACATCATCTTCAGGCTTCATATTACTATAAAAATTATTCATAGAATCATAGAATGTTTTGGGTTGGAAGGGACCCCTAGAGGTCGTCTAGTCCAACCCCCCTGCAGTGAGCAGGGACACCACTAACTAGATCAGGTTGCTCAGAGCCCTGTCCAACCTGGCCTTGAATGTTCCCAGGGATGGGGCCTCCACCACCTCTCTGGGCAACTCATTCCAGTGTTTCACCACCCTCATTGTAAAGAATTTCCTCCTTATATCCAGTCTAAACCTACCCTGCTTCAGTTTAAAACCATCACCCCTTGTCCTGTCACAGCTGGCCCTACTAAAAAGATTATCCCCATCTTTCCTATAGGCCCCCTTTAGGTACTGAAAGGCCGTAATCAGGTCTCCCCGCAGCCTTCTCTTCTCCAGACTGAACAAGCCCAACACTCACAGCCTGTCCTCATAAGAGAGGTGCTCCAGCCTGCAGATCATTTTAGTAGCCCTCCTCTGGACCCGCTCCAACAGTTCCATGTCCTTCTTGTGCTGAGGGCTCCAGAGCTGGACGCAGTACTCTAGGTGAGGTCTCACCAGAGCAGAGTAGAGGGGCAGAATCACCTCCCTCGACCTGCTGGCCATGCTTCTCCTGATGCAGCCCAGAATACGGTTGGCCTTCTGGGCCGCCAGCGCACATTGCCGGCTCATGTCCAGCTTTTCATCCACCAGCACCCCCAAGTCCCTCTCGGCAGGGCTGCTCTCAATCCTTTCTTCCCCCAGCCTGTACTGATACTGGGGGTTACCCCGACCCAGGTGCAGGACCTTGCACTTGGCCTTGTTGAACCTCATGAGGTTCACACAGGCCCACCTCTCCAGCCTGTCCAGGTCTCTCTGGATGACATCCCGTCCTTCTGGTGTGTCAACCGCACCACTCAGTTTGGTGTCATCCACAAACTTGCTGAGGGTGCACTCGATCTTGCTAAGTCATTGATGAAAATGTTAAACAGCACCGGTCCCAGTACGGACCCCTGAGGGACACCACTCGTCACCGGTCTCCATCCGGACATCGAGCCATTGACCACTACCCTCTGGATGTGACCATCCAGCCAGTTCCTTATCCACCGAACAGTCCACCCATCTCATCCATAGCTCTCCAATTTAGAGAGAAGGATGTTGTGGAGGACCGTGTCAAAGGCTTTGCAGAAGTCCAGATAATGACATCCATTGGTTTTCCCTTGTCCACTGATGCTGTCACACCATCAGAGAAAGTCACTAGGTTCGTCAGGCAGGACTTGCCCTTGGTGAAGCCATGCTGGCTATCTCGAATTATCTCCCTGGCCTCCATGCGCCTTCGCATAGCTTCTAGGAGGATCCGCTCCATGATCTTCCCAGGCACAGAGGTGAGGCTGACAGGTCGGTAGTTCCCAGGGTCTTCCTTTCTACCCTTTTTGAAAATGGGCACAATGTTTCCCTTCTTCCAGTCACCAGGGACTTCACCTGACTGCCATGACTTTTCAAATATCATGAGAGTGGCTTGGCAACTACATTGGCCAATTCCTTCAGGACTCTGGGATGCATCTCATCAGGTGCCCTGGACTTATGTGCGTTCAGGTTCCTCAGGTGGTCATGAACCTGATCTTCTCCTACAGCAGGAGGGGTTTATTATAAATATGTAAGATCTGTTGACAAAGTGTAGCGAATTTGATGTGTATTTGAACAAAGAATGTCTTCTAAGTACTCTCTGAAGACAGATATTTGAGCTGGAGTATAATAGATCTCACTTATCTTGGTAATATTTAAGACTATGGATAATTTTACACAGATAAAATTAGTTAAAAGAGAATATTATTTTATCGAGGTATTGTACAATTAGTCTCTGGGACATCTATTTTACTTTTTTCAAATGACCAGCAAATATGTGATCACTTTCAAATGACTTAGTATTCAAAATTTTCATTTTAGCTTGAACACATTAAGCTATTTTAGTACTTGAGTTTCTGGAAACTCCTTGAGCTGAAACTTGCAGGATCTGGTTCTGATCTTCTATTGCTAGGTGTAATTCTTCTTCCTTTTAATGGGCAACTTACATGGCATCTAAATGAAATCAGGACTGGAAACTGTCCAGCTTCCTAGAGTCTACTGCCTTGGGTCAGGCGGCAGGGCTGGTTGTTCATGGCTCTTTCAGTAAGAGCTGTGCTGTTCCAGTGATATCTGTTGCCTTGAGAGCATGTATGTGCAGCCTGGAGGAGTTGGTTATCACTGGAAAAGGACTGGCCTATAAACCTTCACAAGATCAGCCTTCACCTGCTCCTATAAGTAGCAGAGGGGCTTTTTTTGGAAGAGGAAGAAGACGCTGGAGAGCATGCTGGGGAGATGCTATTTCTCCTTGATTCCCATGTGCGCTTCTAGCTTAATTTCTACCTGATTTATTTTCACAGGTACTAGCAAAGGGAACATGTCAGCTGCTGTTATTGTTGAGAATTAAAATTGAATGTCTTTCATAAAAATTGAAAGGACAGTCCCCCAATATATTTTCCCTTCCCAAGTCTCTGACGGTAATACATAGTGAGTGTTAACAGAAGTAGCACTTGGACCATTTCATGCAATTGAAGAGAAAATTCAGTAGAAGCCCTGCTGAATTTACCAAGCCTAGGCAAGCTTGGTATCTTATTTTTCTAACGGAATTTTTTTAACTGAGTTTTGTTCATTACCACTTTTGCATGGAAATCAGAGATTCACAATGAGATCATAATTCATTATTTGTGTATAAATGTTACACGTACAAACTGCATGAAGAGAACATTATTAAGAATGCAAAAGCAAGCAGTTGAGAGAAGATGTTGTTAACATTAAGGCTGGCATTGCAACCTAAATTCAGCTTCTCTTATGCATATGCATTATGGTGAAGTCTTTAACTATAAGAACACATATTAATTTTCCAGAAGACTTCTTCCTTACTTAGTATACAAGATGGACATTAGTCAATTAACGAGCAGCTATTCAAGATGTTGTTTTATCTTCAGTGTCTGATATGTGGCCCTAAGCCTTATTTACAGCGCATCATTCAGACTCTGCTCAGAAGTCAGAATTATTAATTTCCTCATAGGCTTTTCTGTGCTGCTCATCACTACTGTATCCAAGTGCTTCACAGGTTTTAAATTAAATTTATCTCCGCAAAACCCCAGTGAGGGATGCAGTATTATCTCTGTTTTACAGGTGGGGAACTGACAGAGATTAAGGTCAGAAAAATTCACCAAATTTGGATGCACGTTTTAAGACTTAAGATTGGAATTTTAGAGCAATTCAGATCATATACTACATACTGTTTTCAGAAAACAGCACTCGCTACTTCAGCTTCAGGTGTGTCTGTCTTATGTCTAGATATCTTCACCGCTATCTCAAGCGTGTAAACTGAAAATTTACATGGCACTACAGATTGCTAAGGAAAAATTTTTATTTGGTACCTTGTGTAGCATCACACAGGAATTCTGAGCTTTCTTTGAAAGAGGCAAAAGTTTAGTAAATCACTTGCAGAGAAGAGGCAGTGGGTCCTGTTGAAAACTAATATATGGTTTTATTATTAAAGACTATTTCTTAGTGCTTGCATATAAATTGGGATTACACAAGACATCTGAATTCTCATCCTTGTCAGTTTGATTGTTTGATTTTTGCAATGGAGAAAGAGTAATTTGGAATATTGAAGTTTGTGATCCAGTTAATTTGGGGAATGGATATTAGTTGAGAAACCGTATTGCCTAAAAGGTAGTGCTATCTTTTCTATTATAAATATTAAGAGAATCTTTCCAGATGTACTTTCATCTATTTTCTTAGTATATTCAGATTTCTTTCCTCTATGAAGACATTCTAAATACCAGAAGATTAATGAGCAAGTTTAACAAAATACTATTCCTCTGTTTAGGAAAACTTTAATTGGCAATTTGTATGTGTTATGTCCACATTTTGTATAGCGAGTACCTGACTTTACTTGTATTTTCTCTGTTGGCGGTTTACTTTATGCCAGTTCTTCTTTTAGGCTTGCTGGCTGCTAAAAGAGTAGCATAGATAATGCAAGATAACACCTTAGTTCTTCATAGTCCTTCAAAACCAGCAGTGTGGATTTGAACCAAGGCTAAAGATAGTGATTTGTGAGTCTTTCTATTAATTTTGGAGACTTTTAATGGGATTAGATTGACCAAAGAAAAGAGATTTTACTGTATCTTCTTCTGGTAATTTGTGCTTTCCTAAGTCTGTTTGTGCTTTGTTATTTTTATCCATAGGATGGACGTTTCTATATATTTTTTCCAAAGCTCTTTGAAGTCTTTAGCTAGCAATTGTTAGAGAAGTGAAATGTTTCTTGTGTTCAGTGCGGCACTGCCAGTCAGAACAGTGGCTATGTATGTTGTAATTGCCTAGCTAGTTATAGAAGCAATGTCTTTAAACACCTTTGTAGTGTTAGCCTACATTTAGCTTGTTATTAGACTGCATTCCTCATGTGGTGCCAAGTGCATAGCTTTTGTGGAACTGGAAGGCTACTCTATGTGTAGAAAGTTGGGAGGTTTTCTTCTGGCTATGAAGTGCACTTGCGTAAGCCAATAAATCTCTTATAACAACAAGAGAAAATGAATTTTTCAGCAGTTTCAGTCAAGGTCTCTTTTGTTTACAGTTGTAACTGTTTCCAGGCTGCTTAAAACCAGCTATTCCCAGAGCTTTATGGTATTGCTGTGGCATTACTTACAGAACAACTTCTTGCTATTGAGGAAAAAAAAAAAGTTAGTAAGAACTTTGCTCGACTAAGTGTAATTACCTACTGGGTAGCTTGTGTAGCACATATGTATCATGTAAATGATCTTTTAAATAATAAAGACCAGGCAAATTACATCCATTATTTAAGAGGTGCAATGATAGCCCAATGTTTTCATAAGAAATAACCAATTTATGCTCAACTTCTGTAAAATATTTTATACTGGTACTCAAGCAGTCAGGGCTGTAAGTGGAGGGCTGTGGAACTGAGCTAGAACTCTGGTTTATGAGTTATCTGTCCTGTGGAAGCCAGTGCAGTCTGAGGAATTCACAAATAAATCAGAGCTTCAGCTTTGACAAATGTCAGCCAAATTCTTGAACCTAAAGAGGGATCTCTAGTTGAGTTCTCTGCCAGTTTGCTGTGCTTCAGCCTAAACATTCATCCTGCAGATTGTAGATTAAGATTTAATCATGTCTATAGATATCTAATTATTCATGAATATCTTATTAGAAAGCCTTGCTGGCAAGAAACTCCAAAGCACTTTCAGTAGGTTATACAGAAATTTGTTCCAGAATTAGTTGCAGAACAGTCATCTGGCACCCAATTCTTGTTTAAAATGTTATCAGGTTTACTGACAAATGAGAACACAATACTGTCTCAGTTATTCCAATTTCTGTGTGACCATAAATGCTTTTTTTAATCTTGAAAAGTTAAAAGGAGTAAGACTAAAACATTTTTTGTTGATGCCTGAAGTGTTGCAGAGTTGGAAAAGAAGCCAGAAAAACAGCAAAACCATACCAAGTTATTTTCTTGGTTTATGGCTTGATTATGTGACTCATGCAATTCTGTATTGAGACTAAGTCAAAAAATATCATATAGACTATTGTCTAAAAGGAAAAAAAAAAAATCAGGAACATTAGGATAGTTATAGATTAAAATGCATTTTTCTCAGGATATTTGGCAACCATGAAGTAATAAGTAAGATGGAGAATGATGTACATATAGAGTTAAATGTTATAATTAGTACATGCTACAATATAATAATGACATAAGACCATTAGCATAATACACTTGTAGAAATCACGTGCACTTAAATTTCCAGTGTTTAAAGAAACATCTGAGCAGTCCTTAATCTTTTACCAAAGAAGATGCAGGCCAGCATATTGAAAATGCAGGTTTAGGCTCTTTACCACAATGTCTTCCTCCCTGGTTTTGACTTCTATTTCTGTTGCAAGTATTACAATGGAGAAAATACCTAATTACCTCTATATTTTTGAAATTTGACTTTAAGAATATTGACTTCTCTTGCTTGTGTAAATTAATCAAAGGAGAAAATGCTGGAGTTGTGTTAAGTTCTGATTCTGAAAGCAAACTACTGAAGCAAGAAAACTGTGATACATTTTAGTTGTTAATTTGCTAAGAGCTCATGTCTAAAGTCAAAAAAGACTCATAAAGAAAGCAATTTAAGGTGAACATCTTTAAGTATAAAATGTGCTTGGGAGATGCATGCAACAGTGATGGCTATTTCAGCAGGCAGCGTGGTAGTCATTGCCCTACTCCAGATTAGTTTTACTGTAGCATTACGATGTTGCACAGAAATTATTGCCCTCCGTTACTCCAATCTGAGAGCCTCAGTTTCACTCCTGTTATGTCAGAACAGCCTGTTCTCCAAAGTTCATGCAGTTGAATACAAGATCTATTCACTCAGAGAGATCTATTGCTGTAGCAATGTTTTCTAGAAAACATGAAAACCAAATTCTCCCCAGCATGATTATGGCCATGTTCTAAACAAAAGTTTAGGCTGAAATGGACAGACACTGCATTGACCCTTTTTTCATAAGCATGTCACTTATGCTTTGAAGTCTGTGTCTGGTAAAGTCTCTGATAAACCTCATTTTGGCTTTAGACAAGGAAATTTGGCTCTCTTGGTTGGGAAGGAAAGGGAAAATAGTCAGGTTTTATTACTAAAAATCTAAACCCAAACCTCTTAAGGTTAAGGTTAGTATCTTACTGGACTAAATCTAATGCACGTTTGTATTAGATAACAGGAACTGCAAGCCGCTTTTTCTCAGCAGAAAACATCTTATGAAATCAGTAAATAGATGTATTTTGATATAACCCTGGTAGGGTCGATTTTCTATTACCAGATATGCAACATCTCTGGAAAAATAATCACATAAGACTGCCCTATTTTTGCCTGAATTTAGTTAAGTCATTGTGTTCAGAATCATCTAACCAACAACAGTATACTATAAGTAGGCTCCCATCACGCTTTAATGTTGGTTTGACAGTGAGAAAGAGTTTTTCCCTTTCCAAAATTTGCTTATTCTTTCATTTGACTTGCAGCCCAGTTATCGTTCAACATTGCCTCGTTGACTGAGTACCTCATAGTGCACTGTTCAAAAATGCAGAAAGCTATGATCCCTGCCACAGGTATTTTTGATAAACACAGGGAAGCGGCCAGAAAGCAGGAATGTTATTTGCCATTTTCTGTACATAGAGTCAAGTATACGGAGAGCATTTGTGGAAAATCAGAGAGAAAATATGTGCAGGGAGGGAAAATTAAACCTAGAAAAGTGTGCAACCTCTTTTTCTCAGATGGATTCCTTTACTCATGGCTATCTTTCTTCAAATAGTTCACTAAAGTGTACAGTCTGTATTTTTTGAAAGATTTGCAAACCATTTTGTGCATTTACAGCTATTTTCTCTATTTTCTTTCCACCATTGTTTGCATGCAGTTTGCAGTCCTACTGGTTTAAATGAACCAGAAATAGTAGGAAAAAGTCATGCCTGCTTACATTTTGCCAGTGACTATTGTATAAACGTTAAAAAAAAAAAACCCTAACACATTTCAGCATTTGAACAGCATTTCATCCTTGAATTGGTGTAGTATATAATTAAATGTGTACGGGTACCATGGTGGTTATGGAATTAGACTGTACAGTTATAACAGTCTGGTTTTGCTCAGTGGCCTTGACCTGCTTGTCATGATGGGGGCACCTTGGTTGTCTAAAGCCAACACATGATGCTTGGCAGAAGCCAGCGTGCACCTCTGGGCTGGCTACTCATTGCATGCAGAAGCCTGGATTAACCGCAGCACTGCTGGAACTCACCTCTCTGGGATACTTTAAGGGTTATGGGGGAAGGCTCTCATTCTTGTGGAGGGAACAAAAAGAGATGTGGGAAAGATGGGGACGTAAATCCTTTGAAATGAGGCTTCATTAAATCCAACGCTGATGGAACAACCTGGTTTCAGTGGCTTTATTTTGGAGAGTATGTGCATATCTAAGGTGGTAAAATGAAAGCTAATGGGATGTCTTAAAGATTCCAACATGTATCATTAGACATAAATGCGCTGTACATGACTGTAAAGAACCCACTACCTAGTATTATTAGCTATATATAAATGTAAATCTGACAATAAATTTTCATTAAATAACAGTTTTAATCTGTATGCCTGAGGAATTGTTAGGTACAGTGTCTGCATTTTCCTCTAGATGTTTGTACTATTTATTCAGCAAGATAAAATGCTTGTGGAGACACCTGAGTGTTGCAGAAATTGCTCCAAATTAAAAAAAAATCATAGTATTACAGAGGCAAAATCATGGTCCAATATTAATACATTGCATTCAGAATTAATTTAAGTATGATAACACTAATCCCAGATTTGTTCTTAGTGTTTGTGTCTTATTCTTTTTTACATGGACCAAAAGTATGGTCAGTAGTCACTGTACACGTGTGGCTATTTAGTTCGTGAGTTTTCAGAAGTCTCAACTGCTTCAATCTTTCTGTTGATAATTGTCATTTTAGGATGCTGGATTTACTTTAACTCTGCAGTCCTTTAACTACAGTAGTTTCATCTGAAGAAGGTGAAACTTCTTGCATCTTTCAGTTTCTCTGGTGCTAAGTATCAAAAAGTTTAAATGACAAAAGAACAAAATACAGAAAATCAATCTTTAAAAGTGTATATTGAATCAATAGGGTTTTCTGAAGTGTTGTAACTGGTTTCTAAGTGACATAAGTTAAAAAAATCTGGACTGTGTCTGGAAAATCACCGTGCAACATCTCTTGCTCATCGCACACTTATTTTTGGCTGGACTTGTGCTGGCCCTGAGTTGTGTGGACCATCCTTTTGCCATAGCATGCCCTGTGCTCACTCTCTTTCTGATTATGCTTTGGTTTTGTACTATCATAGAATTTTGGGAAAAGCCATTTCTCTCTTCTCCCCATGGACTTTTGCTCCTTGAATCTTTTCACTTGGTTCCCTGCAGCTTTTCTTCTGCAACTCTATTTGCACCATCTCTTCTGTCCAGTACTACAGATGTCCAAACTGCCTTCACTCGAAGGAAATGGTAAGCCACTTCAGGGGAAGGCTTAGTCTTGGTGTGTATTTCTAAAGCCTATAAAGTGACTTTATGTAGTGCTATATAAGTAATAAATAAGAATGCTAAAACACGACAGCTTTTTCTCCTCTCTGCATTTTTAAAGCCACCTTTTCCCACTGAAAGGTATAGCAGAACATTCCTAGTTGTTCCATCATGTCAGCTCTCTTAGTTTGTAGCCTCAAAAGAAATGAGCTTTAACTCAAGTGTTTCGATGTGCAGTGTGCTAGTCTCTATAGCGACCTTCCTCCCCCATCTCTACCTTCACCAGGGTAGAGTTTTCCTTATACTTACATATCTCAAGAAATGTCACAGTCTTTTATTGTACCTCTAGCACGTAATGTAGCCCTAGGTAGCCACCCTAGAAAAAAGGATTTTCACAGTATAACTTCTGCCATTTACTGCATACTCTGTAGCATTTTCTTAAATTTTTCCTTTTCTGCCTTTCACCTTTCTGCTTTAAAAAATGTGTGATTGATATTAATATTTTTTCCTGATAAAAATATATTTTCCCTTGATCTTAGTGTTGGTAATACATTATTCAGTGTTCCTTCTTAATAAAAGGCAGTGGTTGTTCCATTACTCACAATAGTTATTACAACACTAAAGGTCTCGTTCATCAGAATGACTTGCAGAGGCAAAACCAAAACCCTGATTTCTCCATGCATCAGGATAATAACTATGGTGGATGCAAGTTATTAAACAATGTTTAAAATATAATGTGTGTGGTAGTGTGGTTTTTTTTTTTTCTAGGAGATTAACAGTAAGGAAAGATTTGTGAACATCATTTATTTTATTGCATATGTATGCTTGTAGATATTTTGCTCTTTCAGTAGAAGTCAATATGGAAGGGAACCTGTTGATTGTATACCATTTCATAAAACATATTCCTTAAAATCACTGATATAGTACAGGGATTTTGAAAAGTTCTTAGTTATCAGACTTTCATTTGGATTCACGTAATCTTGGATGATGATGGAAGGAGGAATCATAGTCTTGGATCATCTCTGCTAACATGAAGAAAAGTGGGCATGGATGTCTAGCAGGGAAGGTTGTGAAGCTCTAGATCAAGTCTTGGTATTGGGATTCTGTTTGAAAGATGCTTTCTGTAATATTGCAGTGTGTTAAGTTCGTGCTTACGTATTCTGGCATAAAATGGATATAAACCAACTCCAGTATGATGCAAGACAGGATTTATATTTCATGTTGGTCATCATAAAAGATTTTTGAAAAAAGTAAAGTTGCAGGAATAGCTAGGGTATCAAAATAGCAAAAACCAATGAATGCGATATTTGGAAACATGTCCTAGTATGTGGAAAAGTTGAGCTGTTACCTGAGTACAGA
This sequence comes from Gorsachius magnificus, assembly GCA_034008185.1. Lineage (NCBI taxonomy): Eukaryota > Metazoa > Chordata > Aves > Pelecaniformes > Ardeidae > Gorsachius > Gorsachius magnificus. The sequence continues at coordinate 9,683,427 of CM067090.1, forward strand.
GGCAAACAATGACTTTCTGCTGCCAGAAGTATTTTCCTAGTATGGTTAAATGCTGTATGAGTCATCTTCTAGCGAAGACGGTATACATATGGACAGTTGAAGGATGTAGTGCGTGTTTAGTGCTTTCATGACTCTTCTACACCCTCATTTTTCTTTAAGTTTAATGGATTATACAGTTCTTTTGCCTCTGCATACCTTTTCATTTATTGTGGGTAACTTTGCACTCTTTCCCTGAACTATAAGAAACAAGTTGGCCCAATTTGTATTCCAGAATGCTTGCTATAGAAATGAATTTGACAGCTGCTTCTACATCATTTAAAAATATTTATGCCCTCTACATGTATTATGGATGGGTATATTGCTTTTGATATCTAGCTTGATTCTGCATTTGTTGATTAACTTGTCAGTGTTGTGATTGCTTTACAGTGTTGCTACAGAGCTGTTCACTTCCTTTTAGGTGTCTGTATCCTTCTTGGTCAACAAAGACTTGGGTGTCTGGAGGTTTGAATTGTTGTTGGGGGGTTGTGGGACTTTTGGGGGGGGAAGGCTGGTGGTTTTGTTTTTTTGGGTGTTTATTTTGTTTGTTTGATTTTGGGGCTTTGTTTTATTTTTTAAATGAAGACTAAGTTGTGGCAATGACAAGCCAGACAACTAGGAGAGAGGAAACTGAAGACCTGACGTGTATGCACGTGCCTCTGTGTACCCACACATTAGCTTATCGGGTGCAGCAGACAAGCTGTTTAATGCCTGAAGAGGAACAATTTTGAAAAAAATGTATGAAGTTTACTTTACAAATCAATAAACACATGGGAAGAAGAACCAAAACAAATGAAGATCTAAAGGAGGCAGCAGGGAGATGTTTTAGTAATGTGTAAGGCTCCCCGTAAAACTTGTCTATTTAGAATGGATCTGAGTTTTGCTTTATTCTGGGGGCTCTTAAGTTCAGATCCCAATACAACTAGTGTGTGTTAGTATTGTGTGTGACCTATAGCTTTAAACTGGCTGACAGTGTTTTGTTTGGATTTTGTGCATCTTCCATTTTAAATATATCATGTTGAGGGCTGGACTGGTTGCACAAAGGGTGTTGCAACAGGTTTAGAGGCATGCAGCTTTACTATTAGGAGCCACCTCAACTCACTGGTGGTGGGCAGAGTGGGGAAAAATAGAAAGCCCTGTTCAGCAATTAGCCAAAACATTGCTGTGTTATCAGCACTGGTTAAGTCACAAATCCAAAACGCAGTACTGGACAGGCTACTGTGACGAAGGTTAACCCCATCCCAGTCAGACCCAGTATGATTGGGAGCTATCTAGTTTCATCAGGACCTGCTCATTAGGACTTCCTCTTGTGATGCTCTTTGTGTTAAATGGGGCATGCTGTGCTCAGACATGGGTGCTGCGTGGTCAGTAAGCTTTCTGTGTAGCACGTTCTTGGGTCCACTGGTGTAACCCAAAAGCTACAAACAGGCAGTAGGAGAAGAGGATGGAGGAAGGGATGATTCTAACGGTGGTCACTGTTATGCCCTAGGAGAATCTGCTCTAACAGCAATACCAGGGCTTCCAGGTGCAAGACTGTGAGATGAACACTGTGAGAGCAGAATGGAAAAATACTGTCCCAGAAACTGCTGGGAAACGCTGCTGCAGCTTGGGTGAAAAGGAACAGAGCTGCAAGTAGAAGGCAGGCTACAGGATTGCAAATGGGTGGCCATTAGCATCATAGACATTAAAGCACTTAGGTACTATGCAACACACCACAGTCTATTTTAATTTTAAGTGTGGGTAATTTAGCTTGATTGACCATGCTAAGAAAATGGCAGTATATTTAAACAGTAATAATTTTGATTTTTTTCTTTGCTGCTAGGTTAAGCAGGGGAAACCACATGTAGTGGATTCAAGTCCATCATAATCTGCATATGACGTGAGAAATCAGTCCTTGTCAACACCGCCAGGATTGGTTGCATGCATCACATTTAATGGGCTTTCTGTTCAGTAGCTTCTGTGGGTGGTGAAAATGGAAAATAATCCACACAAGCTTTTCTCTTTAACCCCATGTAGAGCATTAAATGCCATCCCCATGGAGAGAATCTAGGCTATGGCTGTCAAAGATACTTGAGAACCTTTTCTAGTTTTGTAATTCTTCTTGGCTTTTTCAGAACAGAAATAGCAGTAGCATGCAGTATTCTGGCTCACTGAGAGGGAGAGGGGATTTTTAATTAGAGGCCATTTTTTGAAACCGGAAGAACTCAAAGTATGTAGTTAAATATTGTACAAGGGTGGGAGTAGAGGATGCTGAGAGATAAAGCCATGATAGGGACAAAGGGCTAGTAGAAAAACAGTGATTTTAGAATAAGATGATTTCTTTTCGTTAGTATTTTTAAGCATTCTTTGATCAAAATGGAAAACCCTGGCTGCTAGGAACAAGGACATTCATTGCAAGTAATATTCTGAATTGTGTGGATTTCATCCTGGCAAAGTGGCAGTGAGGGGAGGGAATGAGTAAAAAATAATAAAGCATGAAGAGAAGGGAGATAGCATGCAGAGCACTTCCTCGTTGTTCATCGCTTCTTGAACATGGTGCAGAATTCAGATGTCGAAGTAGGAATATCACTTTCCACATAATCAAACCTTTTAGAGGGAAAAACGCCAAATATGCATTTAAGGATATAGTTTTGTAGGATAAAGGACAGCTTAGAAAATGCTATGGAAAAATCTGAAGTTAGCCATAAACATAATTTACTGGAGAGTTACTTTGTTCCCTTAACTACAGTGTGTGACACAAGTTGTCTACTCTTGCTGAATGCAAAAAAAAAATTTTTTTTGTAAGACCTTAAAAAAAAAAAAAAGCAGCTAAGTTGTTCTAATTTTGCCATGTAAATTTGCAGTGTTTTTACAGTGAAATTGAGTAGCAGAGTCGTCGGGAGTGTCAAAATCAATGAACAGGTGATATTAATACGGTAAAAAGGAAAACTTCACAATTTAAGAATACCCCTTGGATTGTTTCCAAAACATTTATTTATATTAGCAAAGAGAGATAATGGTATTGTGATTGGTTTTCTTTAACATACACATTTTAAGTTAGCAGCCCATTTTGCATCACCTTGTTCTCTCATTTCAATCAGATTCGTAGCTTTCCCAGAACAGTGCTCATGTGGTTGCTCAGCACAAGCCTTGAGCTTGGTTCCCAGTGGGTGATGATCTCAACACCTTGCTGTTAAGGACAAGTAATCATATGATAAAATAAAGGCACTTTGGAGTACCAACACCATCTCAATTAAGCTAAGGGAGGTCTGTGGAGGCAGGAAGACAGCCTTAAAGAATTAAGACTTAGAGTCAGTACAGAGAAAGTAATTTCCAGCAGTATTCCAGGCTACTGGTTTCTGACTCTGGAGATGACATGCAACTAGCAGACACCTATCCTGATGTCCTAGGGACCTGTCTTTAGGTGAGCCTTATCTTCTGTTTAGAGTTCTGCCTGTGTATTTGACACCAATGATTCTATGGCTTCTGCTATTTAAAAATGGAAGCACAAAACATAGCCCCTAACTCCCAAAACCAAATAAACTGGGAGAATTAAGACCCATGTTTAGATTTCCTCTCAAAAATACATTAAACGTATGAGTTATATAGGCTGGGCAAATGCAATGTGCCTGTTACTGAAATTTTACAAAACTGTGATAATATTTGAAAATATTTCAGTGTATCTCAACATTTTTCTTAATTTTAGCACTCTTATTTTTCAGGGTGTAGTGTAGAATGCCAATATAATATTTTTATCCTAGTACGGGTTACACAGATTTGAGATATGTTGTGGCTGTAAAATTAGTCTACTTGCTATATTAGCCTTTAATGCTATATACCCACCTACAACTGCAGGAACACAGCTTGAAGAAAATTTAATTAGGAAAATGAGGCAGATGAAATAGGCAATGTAATGTATACATTCAATATGAAGAAGAGTAAATACACTTTTCATCTGAATAGTCAGAATAGAGACTGTGTTAAACTGGGCTGAAATTTTCTTTTATCGGAAATGGATTTCTTTCATTTTATAACATTACTATGTAATTGTCCTCCTTATTACTGGGATTAGAAACACTACTATCATTAAAGAAGAAACATCTTTCACCAATTATATTTAGTTTCTGTCTTAGCTGGCAATGACCTCCTCATTATGTGAAAAACAGAAGTCCCTGGAGGAACAGGCTTAGTGAGGTGATTCCAATCAGCTGGGAAGCCTTGTGCACACACCATTTGCATCTCATGACCTGCATGCATGCACCTGTACTGTATTGATTTCTGCTTGTTTACAGGCCATTCAAGCAATAAGCAGGTAGAATTTAGATGACTGAAAACTTGCTCTGCTGGTAGCACTTTCCTGCCTCGCTGCACTCTGGAATGTTCCAGCCCTGCTGCAGTGTGTTGCTCTGCAGCCACAGATATGTCAGTTGTACCCATTGCTCATTGCACTAATGTATTTTTTAGCATTTGTATTGGTTCTGAGCACAGACGATCGTGCTTTACAGAAAAACACAGAGGATCACTAGGGGAGAAAACAGCTTAAGTAATACATAATAGATCATGAATAATTGTTTAAGAAAAAAAATCCCATAATCCCCTTTCAGAATTGGAGATGACAGCACTGGGAAGTCTGCAGTATTACATGGTGCAACCAATACAGCTGACACACTTGTTTGAAACACATTCTGTATTTATTTAGTCTGAATCAAGAGATAGAAATACATTATTCAGATATATTATTGTACAGTAAGCCAATAGAAAAGGTTTTAATACATGCATTAATTCTATGCATGAGATTTAAAAATGTTCTAATAATTCTGGGTCGACCTAGTTGGGCTGTAACCTGATTCTTCAGATTATTGCTTAGGGAGGTGTGAGGCCTGTGTTTTTCTTCACTGATCCTTTTTTTTTTTTTTTTTTTTTTTTTTTTTTTTTTTTTTTTTTTTTTTGCAAAATGGCAATAAAATAAGAAAAGATACATGTGGTAGATGTATTATGAATACATGGTATAGTCAACCTAAATTCTGTGGTCCACAGAATCTATGTATGGATCCATTTAGCATTTTCTGAAAATGCATTTTTAATTGTTTTTAAAGCATTGAAAATACCCATCACTATTAGAGAGCCATGGTGACCCAAACCCTGCGGCTGATAATGTTCAATATGTTTATTCTGGCAAATGTTGAGTGTATTTGTACAGGATGTCAACTCAACTGACAAAATCTTTTTTGAAAATCTCTCCTGAAGTATGAAAAAGGATGTATGGCATTCTCCATAGGTTCATTGGAGGTTGGACAAACTGCCTATGATGATGTAGAGATTTGTAGAGTCATGGCCTTGGTTTCCAGTTGTGAATGAGCTTCCTGGGCCCAGGGAATTCTGCTGCTTCTCTGCCTGCCACAGGTTACTTGCTGGAACACTACCTCCTGGCCTACAGTGTAGGTAAACTCTAATGTCAGTTCTAGAATTTAGGCTCCGTTCCATCATTCTGGTACATTCTACCCACTGCTTCATGGTACTAGCTCTTCCCATTTTGAGATATCGAAAGCTCCGTATTTCCCATGAATTTAACGTCTCTTGTATGCAGATGTTAAACGGAGGTCTTAAGGACAGATTAGTAGTTTGCTATTAAATCTAGATAGGATTACAAATCCTCAGGGTTAAAGGGGGAGAGAGAAATTAATTTTTATTGTATGGATAGGATATTGGGTGGGATCATGGAATATTTAGATATGTTGTATATTTAGGTTATTTAGATACTTAAGCTTTTATTTAAGATTTTATTTTTTATTATTTTTATTTTATTTTAGATTTTATTTCAACAAGAAATCCAGTGTTATTTTTATTGCTTGTCAACTCTGCAATATGGTCTTTCTTTCCCAAACCCACTGTCTGCAGTGCTGTTTTCACTTTTACATGCCCTTGCCCTTAACATGAAGCCCTTAACACAAATTTAACCTTGGTTCTTGTATTATCAGTATTTGTTCCATTCCGCAATTCTAAGAATTTTGCAACATACACTTCAGAGTGGGATTTGATTATTTTTAACAATGAGTTTCCAAGTCACCATTAGATTGGCAAGACCCACAGGAGCAGGAGCCCCTAGTAATTTTAGATAGATAAATTAGAATAGAAAAGCACTAGGTCATCCATTTCTAGCTTCCTTGGAGTCTCAGTTGCTGAAGCACAGGATCCAGGCCTTATTTCCAGTGTCATCAACCTTATCCTGCTATTGGTTTTTGTTTTTAGCTTAGGGCAGCAAACAGCCAGAGGACTTCTCCTCAGGTTCTCTGCCTCCTTAAATCAAACTTCAAAGCATCAGATTTTAAAATCAGCATCTGTTATTTTAAAGCCGTTGTTCTGTGTTTAAGTATTTTTCATGTCTCTGGACAGTGCTTTTGGTTACCAGTAGTCCGGAAGACAGAGTAAGAAATGATCACTATTACTTTTATTTCTGTCCATAGTATTGCTCGATGCAATGGCAGATGTGGCGGTACACTTGATTTTCCAGCTACTGGAGATACCAGCTTACAGTTTCGTCACTGGATGGTAGTCCTGGCTATTTAATGTGTTTTGCTCCTTTATCAGAAACATTTCCTTCATTGCGAAGAGAACCATGTCTCTTTATCATATCATGTAAAAATGTTCTTGCATGTTTTAATCAGCATGAGAAACTCCCACAGGAGGGTTGCTGATGGACAGCTTAAGAGAAATGAGAAAGACTGAAGTTCCTAATAATTCTTTTTTTCAGACATCAGCACAAAATCGCAGGTGTTTCCTCTGCTAAGCGATTCTTCTAGTAGCTGAAGAAACTTGATTTTTTTGTAGGCTGTCAAGTTTCAGGTTTAATATACAGTAAGGGACGCATCTTCTCAGACACTTAATCTTCTGATGACTTTGTGAGGGGGGGAAAAAAAATTATTGTACGTTTTCAGATCTTTGAAGGAGGTGTAGTTAAAATCTCCACACTTCTGTGGTCTGCTCAAGTATTTCCCTTAATCTGTGATTTTCAAAAATAAAACAAGACACGGCACCTGCTTAGAGACCGTTTATTACTTGAATGTGTAGTCATGTGATTGGTTACTGTACCTTATGCTAAGTTTTATACATGTCTTTCTGGTGTAAAGCCTGACTTAGATGCATCTGCTGTCCTTATTTCAGTTTAGTGAAGTTGTTTGTGGAATCAGCTGAAAAAGCCAGAACCTCCTTCCTAAAACCAAACATTTCTCAAAGATGCTTTCAAAGTGTGTGCAATTAGAGGGGCTTGTGATATGTACTTTCTGTTGGAGCAGATACAAGGAGTGGGACCTTAAATTAGAATAAGCCTTTTAGATAAAGAACCAAGTTTGGGTCTTACTAAACACAGCAGGCTTGCAAGAAAAGAACTGCAGCAAAAGACCCTACGTGACTCTAACAGTATCTTTCCCCATCTGAAGCAACTTATAACTGCATTTTCTGGTTAGTCACTCGGTTCAAGCAAGGTAATGTTAGTGTAATGCTTTCAGTGTGTCTGAAGTATTGTGTCATATGAAATTCTTCATTACTTTGTATTTTACCCTGCAGCACCTTGGATATTTCTGATTGAATTAAATACTATAAATACTCTAGGGCTTAAAGACCTAAAATAGACACTGTTAGGATTGTGCCTTAGTTATTTAAGAAGGATTTTCATCCTCACCGGGAGGAGAGAAAATTTTAGTGAATGAAAGTGGAACTCTTTGGCTTGCTTTGTGTAAGAGAAAACGTTGCACACAACTATTGATCGTTTTGGTGGTACTTTTGATTTTCCAGCTACTGAAGATACTAGCTTACAGTTTCATCACTGGATTGTTCACATTTCAGTTGCTCAAACTAGAAAGCATGGATGGAAAATGACTAAATATGCCTTCCTTAATTTGTCAATATTTCTTCAATTGAGGTATTTTGTGGAGAAATTGATTTAGAAAATGTGGTTTCTTTATTTTGTAAGTCTTGTGTGCATTGATTTGCATTGTGGCAAAGGGCATGCGAAATACTATTTGTGCTTCTCCAAGCACATATGACTCAAATGTATACACTGCAGAGCAAATGAAAATGGGAGAGAGAAATTACATTTTCTGTCTAGAATTTTGTGGCCCTGGCAAGATAATGAGAAAAGGGTTTTAAGATATTATATTTAAAATTTTTTATTTGGAAAGAAGCCCTTGCCACCACCCCTTCAAAGAAGTGGCACTTTTAGGAAAGCCTTACCAACCTTTCCAAAACACCCAATGCCTTGATGAGCCCAGGAGGCACTTTCTTTCAGAAGCTGCCTAGAGAATTTGGTTGTCTTATTGCTGTTGTTTGGAAAGGCAAAGTCAGTCCTTAACTATTAAGTCCTTAAATATTAAGTCAGTATCTTAACTATTGTCTCTTTCAGACCCTGAAGATTAACATTTATTATGCTGAGATTTGGGCAGCACCTCATCAAGCCCTCCGTGGTCTTCCTGAAGACTGAGCTCTCCTTTGCTCTCGTGAACCGGAAGCCCGTGGTCCCAGGGCGTATCCTTTCGAGCAGCGCCTCAACCATGGGCGCCTGCGCTCTTGGGGAAGGCAGGAGGAGTTCGGTGTGCTTCAAAGTCCAGGTAGGATGCTATGCGGGTTTATTCTGAAACCAGGCAGTGGAACATAATACGCTTGATTGGTGTTGCAGAACTGCCGAAAACAGTTGCTTAGCAACTGTGACCTTAGAGGTGAATTTCTATTGACCTTTTCACCACAGAAGATGTATAAACAACCAGGTGCTACTAAAAGCATTTTAAAGTGTATCTGAGGTGGTACTGTTTAAATTTCATATTATGCTAAATAACACATCCTGCTTCCCTTTTAATAATGTCACTTATTTTTAGATGTGGTAACTTCTTTATGGAGGATTTTCAACTTCTCCTAGCTAAATGTACGCAATTTGTCAAATGGCAGCAGAATCCAGGATGAAGGCGCTCTTTTTTGGGGGACAGATTGCTTTGATTAATTTAGGTAGGAATGGATTAAATAAACCATCTGTATAGCACACACATTTCCTGAGGAAAAAAATTAAGCCCCATGTTGTAAGTAAAATTCTCAGTTTAGAAACTGTATAGGAACTTGATTCTGCAAGATGCTAAATGTACCTATTTAGTGTATCTTCTAGCGAGGCATGTTCTTTTCCAGTCAAAACTCTGGTCTGTAACTTGTGCTGATTTCAGTGGCTCGAGGTGGATCTTTTCAGAAACTCAAGACTGATCATTTCCATAGAGGCCCATGGTAAAATTTCAGTAGCAACTCAGTTAGGCAATGGCTGAATGTGTTTTGGAAAAAGTAGAAAGTAATTTGCAGTTTATCAAAAGCTTTCTTCTTCTTTTGCAGTTTTATGTTGTTTCTTTCATAAATTTAAAATTTAGTAACCTTAATACATTTTTTTAAACCCATAAATGTGTTTATCCTGAAATATGGAAACTTCCTCTCCTTCCATCACTTCTGTAGCTTAGAATTGTTCTATATAGAACTTCTCTCTACACCTGCTTTGAATGGTGTCTGTCAGATCATTTGGTTATAAATGCGTGGCAAAGATGCATAGACTTTATAGAAACTTGAAAGGTGTTACTATCTCACCAATATATTATAATGAATTAAATGAACAATTCTTCTCAAGTTTCTGAAGTATCTGATGTAAATTGATGTGATTTACAGATTTGCCATAAAACTCCTCACCTTTTCAAAGCTATCTAAGGCCAGTGTCCTATAGGTCATTGTGAAATGCAGAACCAGTAGACGCCTGGGCAGTATGGTGGTATGTGCCTTGTCCAGATCAGAGAGTAAATAAAACATTATCTGTACTGTGTGTGGAAGTTTTAAAAACAATAGCTAATGATTTTTTCAATTTATCATTTCAGTGAACAATTGCATCTGTTGTTAAAAATAGAGTTCTTTCAGATGAAAGATACTTGTTTGAAAGTTTTTTGAGCACCCAGTAATGACAATTTAAGCAGCCTATAAAACTTAATTATTACAAGCTTCTTTCTTTCTTAAATAATTAAAGATTATAAACTCTGGTTGTATAGTTATTGCTGACTGTTTGGCAGATACATTTATTTGCTCAGGTTTAGCTTTGTTATCCCATAATGAGTATTGCAGCATATTTTATAGTGTCACATTGTTTTAATAGCTCATGTGTTGTAATATATAATATAGTCTTTGTTTCTCCATTGAATAAATGTTCAGGTAATAAAACCCCAACCCTTTCCCTTTCTCATTACAATAAGAAAAAATTAGAAAAGATAGTGATGCAAAGGCTAGAATACAGTATGTAAAATAGAGCAATTTGCAGTTGTAAGCCTTTAAAATGTCTGTATAATGCAGCATTCATCTCAAGACCTGGCAGTAACAAGTGTATTTTCTTTGTTTTATTGCAATAATTTTATCTGCCTTGTCTTTGGCACACTTGTGACATTCCTTTTCATTTTTTTTTCCCATAGAAAATAAAATATTAATGTGTGTGAATTAGAGAGACAAAGGAAATCAGTTTGAAAGCCAGCTCTCTCCAGGTGGTGGCTTTAATTAACTAGTAAGGTTGAAATTCCATCTTGAAACAGAACATAGGGTTGGAGTTGTGAATTTGCTGTAATAGTTTTAAAATAAAGCTATACCCTGGAAAAAAAAAAAAATCAGTCAAAATGGTCTTGTGGAGTTCAGCATTCATGATTTGAGCAATGCCAAAGCGTGCTTGTTCAGTTAACACATTACAAAGTTTTGTTTTGTTTATTTCCACCTGCCGATCCTGTGAATTCAGTTTGACACTTCAAAGTCAAACTGTGCTAATAGGAATAGCAACATAGTATTCATGGTAAGGAAAGAGTTCCCCTTTTCTTGGAGAAAGCTGCCTCAATTTCCCCAGCTTTAGACTTCTGTCTAATGGGTGCATACTAGCTCATGGCCTCGGGAACCTGTTCAGAGTAGGATCCCTTTGAGTGAAGATGTGATTATTGCACATTCTTGAACAAGAAGGAACTGGATCTTACTATTGAGTAAGGGGTATCTGGCGTTCAGCTGGAATTTCTGCTCTGTAAGCTAAAGTCCGCACATGTGTTTGACAGCAGTAACAAACTCATTCACCTCTCTTGGCACAACCAAATGGAGAGGGAGAGCTACACAGGGCCAGTGTGCAGGATTAGAATCATAGAATCATAGAATGTTTTTGGGTTGGAAGGGACCCCTAGAGGCCATCTAGTCCAACCCCCCTGCAGTGAGCAGGGACACCACTAACTAGATCAGGTTGCTCAGAGCCCCATCCAACCTGGCCTTGAATGTTCCCAGGGATGGGGCCTCCACCACCTCTCTGGGCAACTCATTCCAGTGTTTCACCACCCCCGTTGTAAAGAATTTCCTCCTTATATCCAGTCTAAATTAGTGCGTGTTTCCCTCAGGACAGCCCGTCCCTTTGCTGTCACCTAACAGAAAAATGGTTAAGGCTCAGAGGTGCCTGACCACAGTCAGCTCCCATGACAGAATGAGGAGTACATACGTACTTGCACTGTTCTTCCATATAGTTCGAAGGGGAAGATGGGGCTTCCCTGCTCCTTCTATTTCTCTGTCTTATTTCAGAGCAGCCAGGCACACGATATTGGGGACAGTCTTGATTAATGAGATATTGTTTTTCGGGGTGTGTTTTTATGTTGGTTTTCTGTTGTGTACAGAAATGGTATGATTTTCTTTTGCTAATGCCTGTGAATTGTTACGGAGCCAAGACTCTGGGTGGGAATACTGTATGCAGTGCACATCTGAGCAGTTACCTAGGGAGTGGGGAGGAGGTGCTATTGTGTGAGCTTGCTGGGATTTGTACGCTTATACAGGTACCAATACTGTTTTCTATGAAAAGCAGAGTCCCTGTTTCCTCTAAGTTCTGTTAGCTTGCTGCTCTGCAAAGAGTGATTGTGAAAGAAGCCATTTGTGGCTCCCTTGAACACCTACATAGTTGTTTTAGAGGTGGCAGCTATTCCATAGCTGGAATAGGGCAGGGATGTGTCTATAGCCAGCAAATGCATTGTTTCTGTCTCACAAAAGGCACAAGATGAACTGAATCTGCTCATGCAACCAGCACGAGCTAAGCTTCTGCTTGTCTTCTTTCTTAAATTACTTCATTCAGAGCCTTGCTGCTTCCATAGTTCAGAGCAGAACTGTAGTGTCTTTTTAAAGAAAATCCATCTGCTCTTTGACGGGGACTTTTTGCTCTTTAATATGGTAACAAATACTTTGTGAATGACATACCATTTTATTGATGTTTTCCTAGCCATACGCCATAGCTTTACATGGTTTTGCTCACATCTTCAATAAATATGAACTGGGTTTTTTTATCACTGCCTTTCTCATTGCATTGTGCAGGGTACTTGCTTTCATCTTGTGTTAAACATGAAAAATGAATTTGAACATTAGTAGAATCCATTTAGGGACTAGGACTTTTATTATAAATAAAATCATTCATTTGTTATGTCCAATTTTTTTTTTCAGCAGACAAGGTATTGATCTTTGGATTTGTGTTCAGGATGCCTTAAGAAGAACTAGCAGAAAAGGAACACAGCAACATTTGTAAATTGATTGAATGCAATATGTAATGACAGAGACAAACATCAGATCTATGGCAATACTATATTATACAAAGCATTTTTCAACAGCTTATTGAATTGGTTATTAAAAAGAGCAGGCTTTCCAGCTGGGAACAATGAGCTGAGGGTTATCAGGACCAAGCAATTCTATAGAAATCTGTGGTGGACACTGTGGCTCCTTCAGTAGGTGCATGTGTATGTGTGTAATAAATTAGAATAAACACTTTACAATCACTTTTCATCTGCATTTGATTATGAAAAGGTTTTTCCATTAAAAAAGAAAAAAAAAAAAACAACACCGTTTAACTGTTATATACTGAATTTTGCTGGAGCATTTGATACTGCTATTTCTGTAGAGATCTACCATTTTCCACCAGAAAGTATTCTGGTTGTGGGGTATAGACAGTGTATAAAAACCCAAAGCATGTGATATTTTCTGGTAACTTCATCACTATATGAAGTTAATGGCCATTATTTGTTGCCGAGACAGTGTGCTGTACTGAGAGTTACTGCAGCTTCTTGCTTTTATTAATGAGCAGAGAAAACATTAGTTGGACCAGATGCTCCTTCAAAGACTTGATAACACCCTAAGCTGCAGTGTAATTGTTCTGGGTCTGTTGCACGGGTGGGACGGGATCCAGGGTCGTGCAATGGAAGAAAAGCATCTGCTTTGCTGTACGATTTGTCTGTTTGTGAGCTTCCCCGTCATATGCCGTCAGAATTGCTGTATTACTCGAGACTGACATATTCTGTACTGTCACAAATGATTGCTGCTTTTCTTAAAAGATTTGCAGGTAGAATGAAATAATCCTTTTGATTAGTATTATTTGTTAATATATTTTAAAAGTAATTTTTAATTTAGTTACAGTCCAGACAGAATTTCCATTTTCAAAAAGGGTCGAAAGGAAGACCCTGGGAACTACTGACCTGTCAGCCTCACCTCTGTGCCTGGGAAGATCATGGAGCGGATCCTCCTAGAAGCTATGCGAAGGCGCATGGAGGCCAGGGAGATAATTCGAGATAGCCAGCATGGCTTCACCAAGGGCAAGTCCTGCCTGACGAACCTAGTGACTTTCTCTGATGGTGTGACAGCATCAGTGGACAAGGGAAAACCAATGGATGTCATTATCTGGACTTCTGCAAAGCCTTTGACACGGTCCTCCACAACATCCTTCTCTCTAAATTGGAGAGCTATGGATGAGATGGGTGGACTGTTCGGTGGATAAGGAACTGGCTGGATGGTCACATCCAGAGGGTAGTGGTCAATGGCTCGATGTCCGGATGGAGACCGGTGACGAGTGGTGTCCCTCAGGGGTCCGTACTGGGACCGGTGCTGTTTAACATTTTCATCAATGACTTAGCAAGATCGAGTGCACCCTCAGCAAGTTTGTGGATGACACCAAACTGAGTGGTGCGGTTGACACACCAGAAGGACGGGATGTCATCCAGAGAGACCTGGACAGGCTGGAGAGGTGGGCCTGTGTGAACCTCATGAGGTTCAACAAGGCCAAGTGCAAGGTCCTGCACCTGGGTCGGGGTAACCCCCAGTATCAGTACAGGCTGGGGGAAGAAAGGATTGAGAGCAGCCCTGCCGAGAGGGACTTGGGGGTGCTGGTGGATGAAAAGCTGGACATGAGCCGGCAATGTGCGCTGGCGGCCCAGAAGGCCAACCGTATTCTGGGCTGCATCAGGAGAAGCATGGCCAGCAGGTCGAGGGAGGTGATTCTGCCCCTCTACTCTGCTCTGGTGAGACCTCACCTAGAGTACTGCGTCCAGCTCTGGAGCCCTCAGCACAAGAAGGACATGGAACTGTTGGAGCGGGTCCAGGGAGGGCTACTAAAATGATCTGCAGGCTGGAGCACCTCTCTTATGAGGACAGGCTGTGAGTGTTGGGCTTGTTCAGTCTGGAGAAGAGAAGGCTGCGGGGAGACCTGATTACGCCTTTCAGTACCTAAAGGGGGCCTATAGGAAAGATGGGGATAATCTTTTTAGTAGGGCCAGCTGTGACAGGACAAGGGGTGATGGTTTTAAACTGAAGCAGGGTAGGTTTAGACTGGATATAAGGAGGAAATTCTTTACAATGAGGGTGGTGAAACACTGGAATGAGTTGCCCAGAGAGGTGGTGGAGGCCCCATCCCTGGGAACATTCAAGGCCAGGTTGGACAGGGCTCTGAGCAACCTGATCTAGTTAGTGGTGTCCCTGCTCACTGCAGGGGCGTTGGACTAGACGACCTCTAGGGGTCCCTTCCAACCCAAAACATTCTATGATTCTAAGATAACGCAGTGGCTCTGGAAAGAACAGTAGTATTCTCTCACAAGTCTGGTTGAAAACCATGGTGCTTAGCATGTATATGAAATTTTAATTCTTCATAAAGTTACAGAGCTGCTGTTCATTGTGATTTAGTTAGTTTCTACATTGCACATTTATCACATCTGTATTTATGCTACATAATTATGAATTTTATGGGTTTTAGCCTAAACAAGTGTTATTATTTGCCATAAAACTAAGATTTAGAAAACAAAATTCAGTTATATTGCAGAATATATAAATTTGCATTTACATATTGCAAGAATGAACACTGCACTATTACAACTACACATTACACGTATTGAACCCTGTGGGAAAGGACTCTTTAGTGCTTGTTACAGAAGCTTTGTATGCATTACTATTATTATTAGTTTGCGTTAGCACAATGCCAAGGAGTAGTTATGCTCCTTCCAGCCCTTTAGCAAAGAGCTAAAAAAAAGGGGGGTTTTGGTAAAGACTTTGTAATCTAAATATGATCCTGGAAATAGCAAGGGAATCACATAGATAGAAAATGTTGTTTGGTACAATGAGGAGTGAACTACTTATATGAATTTCTCAAAATGTCTCATAAGCCTAGAAGAAGAGAGCACTAGAAAAAGGACACCTTTCTACACCTTTGCTGGTGTAGAAAAAAACCTCCTGAATGGGAAGAACAAATATAAATGGTGGACCTTGTGTGAAAATGTGGGGCAAGTATGTAATATATTCCTTCAGCAGGAATGCAGAAGTGACTCAGATTACTCTTGGTATTGTTGTTATTAAGTAAATTCTTTTTAAGATACCATACTGAAGCTGTTGAGCATCAGTGGAAAGTCCTAAGTATTTTTCTTCCTCAGATCCCAAATAAAGCTGTTCCATGACTCTTCCTTACATGAGCAGTCCTGATCCCTCAAGTAGGACTTATTAATGCCATAACATTTACTTGCACAAATGAGAGCAAGAAAAACAGTTCCTATGTTTAATAATTTTTAGTTAAATTAAACTAAGTTGCACAGAAGGTGAGGAGTGGGACTACACCCTTGGCAGCAGCAAGCCAGTAGCACTGTATTCTCAAGCTACCTTCTGGGAAAGAGGTTCTCCTCAGACAGCCCAAAGAACGAGTGCTCTGCTCTGTGTATGCAAACCACTTGAATTTAGTAGTGATAGAGGCGCCAGTTAATTATCTCAGGGCTGGAGTAATTTTGTTTGCAGTCTACAAACAAAGGGATGGTGTTTGACTTGCATTAGGAAATGCTGCTTCAGAAGATAACAGATTCAGGGCTCTGCACAAAAGCTTGTCTGTCTTATTGGGGGGCTGGAGTTCAACTGTATTATTTGGTCTGATAAAAATACTTTCTCTCCCTTCAAATCCTGTCTTGCTTGAAAGGTGCTCCCCGTTGTAGGAGAATGCACTTCACCTAAGGATTTACCTAGTCTGTTTGCATTGTTATAGTTGCATTAATATAACAGTGTTTATGAAAATCCCATTCTAAATGTTTTGTGCCAGTATTTTAAAAAGAAAGAAAAAAAATGAAAGTTATGAAAATCCCATTCTAAATGTTTTGTGCCAGTATTTTAAAAAGAAAGAAAAAATGAAAGTTATGAAAATAAAAGTATTTTTTGCTGATTTGCGAATGGATTAAGTAACCAACTAAATTACTCATTTACCTCCATTCAGCAGATTAGTGATAAGAATTTCTCAGGTTGTATCACAACCTGGAAGAGGTGTTAAAAAAGCTGTCTTAAGGCCGCAGCTGGGAGAGGCAGTAGCTCCTGTGGATGTTGTCTACCTGGACTTCAGCTAAGCCTTCGACACAGTCTCCCATAGCATTCTGCTGGAGAAGCTGGCAGTTCATGGCCTAGATGGATGTACTCTTCACTGGGTTAAAAACTGGCTGGGTGGCCGAGCCCAGAGAGTCGTGGTGAATGGAGCTAAATCCAGTTGGCGGCCGGTCACAAGCGGTGTCCCCCAGGGCTCAGTTTTAGGGCCGGTTTTTTTTAAATGTCTTTATCAATGACCTGGATGAGGGGATTGAGTGTGCCCTCAGTAAATTTGCAGATGACACCAAACTGGGTGGTAGTGTTGATCTGCTGGAGGGGAGGAGGGCTCTGCAAAGGGACCTGGACAGGCTGGATCGATGGGCCGAGGCCAATTGTATGAGGTTCAACAAGGCCAAGTGCCGGGTCCTGCACTTTGGTCACAACAACCCCATGCAGCGCTACAGGCTTGGGGAAGAGTGGCTGGAAAGCTGCCTGGTGGAAAAAGACCTGGGGGTACTGGTTGACAGCCGGCTGAATATGAGCCAGCAGTGTGCCCAGGTGGCCAAGAAGGCCAATGGCATCCTGGCCTGTATCAGGAATAGTGTGACCAGCAGGACCAGGGAAGTGATCGTGCCCCTGTACTTGATGCTGTTGAGGCCGCACCTCGAATACTGTGTTCAGTTTTGGGCCCCTCACTACAAGAAAGATGTTGCGTTGCTGGAACAGGTCCAGAGGAGAGCAACCAAGCTGGTGAGGGGTCTGGAACACAAGTCATACGAGGAGCGGCTGAGGGAACTGGGGGTGTTTAGTCTGGAGAAGAGGAGGCTGAGGGGAGACCTGATCGCCCTCTACAACTGCCTGACAGGAGGCTGTAGTGAGGTGGGGGTCGGCCTCTTCTCCCTGGTAACAGATGATAGGACGAGGCGGAATGGCTTGAAGCTGTGCCAGGGCAGGTTTAGGTTAGACATTAGGAAAAATTCCTTCACAGAAAGGGTTGTCAGGCTCTGGAATGGGCTGCCCAGGGAGGTGGTGGAGTCCTCATCCCTGGAGGTATTTAAAAGAAGGATAGATGAGGTGCTTAGGGACATGGTTTAGTGGTGGGATGGCAGTGCTAGGTTAACAGTTGGACTCAATGATCTTAAAGGTCTTTTCCAACCGAGGTGATTCTATGATTCTATGATTCCTAGGTTGGAGCCTGGTGCATCTTACCAAATGCCATGGAGGGATGAGCAGGCTCTTACTAGTGATGTGTTCAACTGACCTTCAAACCTCTCTGTATGCAGAGTAATGAGACCTCTGAAAAATGGGCTTGTAGGCTGCGTGTCATAACAGGTTGGATCTGTGCAATTAAATTTCTTGGCTACCTTGCTAACGTATGCTGAAATCCAGCTGAAAAATTCCAATTTGATTTTTGTCTCATCACTTTTATTCACCTGTTAGTCGTCATCGTTGTTTAGAATGTATAAATAACTTCAAGAAAACCACATTATGCATGAGCCTCTCTACCGCTCTGTGTGTTTCAGGGGCAGTCACTGTACAGTTTTGAACGTGTGTTAGTAACGCATGTCCTTAGAAGCTCCAGGAACACGCAGAAGAATTTTTGAAACCTAGTCTGTGAGTCCCACCATTGTGGTACCTATAATGCATATTTCACCATGCCCATAAAGTAAAGAACAATTTGGAAAGCCCGTTCCTGTCATCATGAAAAAATGTAAACCATCTATATTTTAGATCAATTGGCTGATGATTGCTATGGAAGATGAAATTTCATAGGGGCTGCGTACTGTCTTCCCGATGTAGTGATTTTTATTTTTATGATTGTTGAGATCCTGCTTTATATGAAAGCAGCTTATTTTTTGAAGGCTTGAAAATATTTAATTAAACTCATATTCATATTTAAAATTATTTCACTCGGTGTTAGGTTAGTTCCAACCTCCCATTTTGTTGTGTTTATCCTCATTAATAATTTGCTAAGCGTATTAGCATTTCCACATCGGCTTACAGCTATAGTTTTATAGTAACTGACTTAAGTGAATTTACTTTGAGATTCCTGTCATTGGGGCGGCAGAGATCATCTGGAAAAAAAAAAAGAGTTTACCCGTTCGTATTTTAGCACAGCAAGAAACCTGGCTAAATGCTTAGTGAGGAAAAGCTTCATTCTACAGAGCTGGAAAAAGTCAGGTTTAAAAGATGGAGGAGCAAAGCTATGTAGAATTAAGTAAAGTTAAGAGGTAGCAAACTTTTGTATGAAAAGTAGCAGGGAAAATGAGGTGGGATTCCGAAAAGGCAAAATGAGTGTCTCCTTTGAGGTTTAACACAATATTTGGCATTCTTATTTAAAAATCTGTGAAGTCCTGTTCATAAATAATGAATAATTTTAGTCCAGCAGTTATTTTCTAGTCTAGTAGAGAGCAAATTTGTAATTGGTGTGGCTATTGAACAAACCTGTAACTTTATCCTTTTATCATATCAGTAACCCCAAAAAAACTCAATAGCCATAAATGGACAATAGATAATAAATACAAAGGGGGTGTTTGCTGCCGTTACAATTTTGCCACCACAGAAATGCAGTACCTGCATCAATAGCAGATATCCATGTGCTTTGCATTCAGATACCAATTACCATGAACTCTATAAAAGAAAGGAATAAAAGAATTAATTTTTTTTTTTCTCGGCACATAACTGGATTTAAATTCAGCTTTTTTATTCTTTTGTTTTAAGTAGTTTCTGACTAATGAAGGAGGTGACGGTTACAAGCCGTTCCCGTTACAGTTTGTGCACATTTTAGGACCTTTTGTCCTCAGCATAGCCTTTGGAATGTGATAGGCAGCACGCACACAGTTAACCGAGTCTGGGCAAGGTATTGCATGGCTTGCTCTTATGGCAGAATATAATTAAAAGAGATGATTGGAATACATGGTTATTCATAATAGATGTCACCCAATTACCATAAGTAATGCAATACATGCAAAATCTCCATTTATAATGAAAATAGATTTGCTGGAAAGTCAATTGGAAATTTCATTTATTGCTTATTGTTTTCTAGCATATTGGAATATTTTGTGCTATTCACTGTAATACAACTAATGTGTTTTCTTCAAGTACATATTTTTGAGAGGCATCTGACAGGAATTTCCTCTTGCAACTCCTAAGAGGAGGTCTAGTGAATAAATGTTAAACTGTCATCTCTTCTGGTTTCTGAATCTAGAGTGTTTGCTGTGAAGAGCCTAATATATAGTATTTCACTGTTGAAACATACATTAATACTTCTTGGTGTACCACAATCGTAATCTAAAGAAGGTATTTTATAATTTTGCAGGTAATCATCTTGTATTCCTTATATTTAAAGCTCTGTTGTGGTTTAACCCTGGTTGGCAACTAAGCCCCACACAGCCCCTTGCTCGCTCCCGGCAGTGGGGTGGGGGAGAGAATCGGAAGGGTAAAAGTGAGAGAACTTGTGGGTAGAGATAAAGACAGTTTAATGGGTAAAGCAAAAGCCGTGCATGCAAGCAAAGCCCACTGGCAGGCAGGCGTTCAGCCATCCCCAGGAAAGCAGGGCTCTATCACGTGCAATGGTGACTTGGGAAGACAAGTACCATCACTCTAAATGTCCCCCCCTTCCTCCTTCTTCCCCAGCTTTATATGACGTCATGGTGTGGGATATCCCTGGGGTCAGTTGGGATCAGCTGTCCTGGCTGTGCCCCCTCCCAGCTTCTTGTGCATCCCCAGCCTCTTTGCTGGTGTAGCAGCGCAAGAAGCAGAAAAGGCCTTGATACTGTGTGAGCACTGCCCAGCAATAACTAAAACATCTCTATGTTATCAACACCATTTTCAGCACAAATCCAAAACATAGCCCCATACAAGCTACTATGAAAAAAATTAACTTTATCTCAGCCAAAACAAGTACAACCTCCAACAGTGAAGAAGGGAAAAATGGTCATGCTGTGTACGTGACAAATAAGCAGGAATGCTCTCTAAACACGCAGACATGAAGGAATAGTGCACTGTGGTGTGTCATCTTAGTACCTTCTCCAGGGCATAAGGAGTGATAAATAATGCCATAGCCTAATTGCTTCAGACTACCTGGTGTAGGTGTCAATTCTTTGGGGGTAAATCCAGTTTACTGTATATTCCCCCAGTGAGTGCAGATGCAGAGGTCTGAATAGAGCCCAGTCACAGATACAGATTTCTTCAGAGGCAACTTGAGGAAAACTGTTCACAAAAGGAATATTTTGAACACAATTACTTTACTCTGAAGCAGTACTAGACTTCTGCAACCTGCACAAAATAACTGAGTTTTGAGGTGCAAGGCCCCAACTCTGTTGGGCTTCATCCGTTCTGGCTTCTGTTGTTTTTTAGGTGGGACAAAGTCCTTCCCTCCTCCTTTTCCTCCACTTCACCCTGAGTTAACTCGTGCCCAGTGGTGCGCTTTCCTCCACTGCATGCTCAGCACATAGTCTCTCCCACTGCTGTGTGCCCAAAGGTGCTCAGTTGTACTCCTCCATTTGTTTAGGAAATGCTTTGAACTGGCAGGTGAGACTATCAAACACAGGGATTCCAAATGGCCCTAGAATTGCTTTGCAGAGCTTCAGCTCAGGGTCAAACACCTTCTCTGAGCAAGGTGATTGGGTAAGTCATGCTTTAATAAGTTGTCTTATGTAAAGTTAGGTATGAACATAGCACACAATGGAGGTTTTGTTGTAAAATGAGGCTACAGTAGAAAATGGAGTGCATAAGTCATTGATACAGACGCAATTTCTCTTTATCATTCATACCAGATCTAGGTTTCTAAGGTTGCACAAGTGTATATCGTCTGCTATTCATTTGCTAATGTATTGTACTTTTTGCTGCTCCTTGTAACCCGCTGACTTCTAATGTTTCTGATCAAAACACATAAACCTCAGCATCTCTTGGTGAGCTGTCTTGAGCAGATGTTCGTGTTGTACAATAAAAGTTGAAAACTCCCCTACTGATACTCTTCAGTTTAACATCACACTGCATTCAGATGAGTGACCTCTCTACAGAAACTGCCTAAGAGCAGCTAGGTTTAGTTCAGGATTTGTTATCTTTATCTGTTGATAACTGGAAGTGCATTGGGATGACCTCATTGCTGTTTGTTTCATAAAATTGGAAATTGTGTGTGACAAGTTTGAGTTTAAATAGGGGAATTTAGAAATACTCTTTTTATGCAGTCTGGTCTGATGGACTTCAAGTGGCTGAATGCAAGGTTTTGCTCTGATGTGTATGTAAAATGTAAGCGTTTATGAATGTGTTTTACAAATTTTTTTCTGTACTCCCTGGTAGAATTTGCCTGGTTGCAGGGGAAGAATATATGACACAGATTGTATATTTGTATTATGCCACAGAAATTAATGTTGCCAGAATTCAGCCATTGTGGTTTAGTCACTATAAGCACACATTTCAGGAGCATTTTCTTAGGCTGTTTTGTTAATGATGATTCAGTTGGAATAGAACCCAGCTCATTTGGTACATAGTTCACTTTACTCCATTCATACTCCAGGGATAAAGTTGAGAAAAAATATTGTAACGATATAGTTCAGTAAATAAATTGCATTCCCGGCTGAGAAGAAATCTAGAACCCAACTGTGAAAACATTACATTACACTATTGAATTCAAAATCATGTGTGATTTGGGGGGCAAGAGGGAGAAGGAAGAAGGGAGAAGTAGAGAAAGGGGAGAGGGAAATAGGTTTGTATTTCCCTTCTTTCTTTTGACCTTTTGGGTGCATCAGGGTGGCGTTTGTACAGTTACACAGCTTCTTTTACAGCACGCTTCTTTTTTTTTTTTCTTTTTTAGAAGCTTTAAGAGCTCAAAATATAGCGATGTTTGTCATAACATTACAAGAATATAAAAGAAGTTGCCAGAATGTACGATTTTGCCAGAGAAAGGTGAAAAATAGCTTGATCGTACCTGCCTATATGGGAACACAATTTCCAGGAATAAAAGTCTTAGACTAACAAAGGCATTAATAAGAGCCATAGCTGTAAATTTGAAGCTGGAGATACATGAGCACTAAGCGGTGAGAGATATATATCTATATTTTAATATTGAGAGTAACTTAGTGACTGAAACAAATTGCTGGAGTTGAGGAGCATTTGCTATTATTTGGTTCTTTCAAATCAAGACTGGACATCTCTTTAAGGTTAATAGGAAGCTATTATCTTCATGGTGGAATGATAATGATGGAATCTGTGGGTTGACATGGAGGAAATCAGAATAGCTGATCTCTTTCTTACTGGCTGAATGATGTGGGCTGTTGGTGGTACAACACTGAGCTGTTACATTTTTTGCCTTTCTCAAGTCTTCGGAATGAAATCTCATCTTCTTTAGAAGAAAGATTGATATAAGAAGGAAGGAAAAGATATGCAGTAGGAAGTGAAGTCAAGATAATTGGATAACCTTTCAAAACAGAGGTGGGTCTTATTTGTGAAGTGGTATCATTTGACTTTGAAAATAGTAACGGAAAATTACAAATAAAGCAGCTTTATTGATCTGCAATTTTATATTCCTGCCAGGAGCTTGAAAGGGAACATAAAGTTACCCTGTTGCTAACTGTCTATTAATAGCTAATTTGGAATTTGTTAAAATTCCACTTAACTTATGTATTATTGATTGTATTTAAGTCTTAAATACACGAACACTTAACTTCTGTGAATTGCATTCAATGTATAGCAAAATTGAATTACTTCAAACTGCATCTGAAAAAAGGCCGATGTTTTGGGATTTTAATTTTGTCTATTCATGAGAACATAGCAGGATATCTCTGCCAAGTACTACCTACCTGTTGAATGTTTGGGTGCAAGAACCACCATCAATATTGAAAATTCTAACGCTTGTTAGAGCCAAATGCCTTGTGTCTCAGTGTTCTATTGAAATTTTTGGCAGGAAGTCCACCTAATATATTTGCAAAATGAATTTACAGGGTTTCCCACCCCCCCAATTACTTTAGCTCCAGGTAATGCAAATGACAGACAAAATGAAAACAAACTTTTAAATATACTCGATTTTGCATAGTTCTGTTGTGGTGGAAGGAAATTATGTTGGGAGTGAAAACTTTATAAGCATTTTGAAGTAGGATCAATGCCCTTTTCAAATTACTCTCCTTAAAAAATTTTAGTGAGAGACTTCAGACACTGAGTGTCAGTTTACGCTGAGTTGTAGAGGAACTAGTATTGCAAGAGTATTGCAAGAAGGCTTTTTTGGTTTTTTTTTTTTCCTACAATCATTTTGAATGAGTGTAAAACATGGAATTGCCACCCTTCTTGAGTAGCAGGAAGATTTTAAAACAAAAAAACCCACCTAATCAGTGTCCAGTCTTGTGGAAGGATGCTAATGACATCTCTGCTCAATTAATGTTTCCCTACTATGACCTTATCAATATTAATAAAATTAGTTATACTTGCTTGTCTTTCAAAAAAATTCTGAATTTGACCTGGAGAAAGTTCATCTCAAAAGTATCATGGAGTTGTATAATTCTATTGTTATCTTAACCTGAGAACAGCCACATTAATGGAACAGTGCTGACTTAGCATAATATTTTGCTGAGATTATTTTAGTTTAGCAAACAGTGAAAATACTACCTTTTCCTCCTCGGTACCTTAACAAAATAAACTGCAAGTCATTTAATATTGGTTATAACTTATAAATACCCCGTGGTATTGAATCATCTTTTTTAAATGTGGAGAAACATGCTTCTGACATGAAAGTTAGCTGTTAACTGAAAGGATCCGATGAAAAGAGATGTTTGCAGAAAGCAAAAAAACAAGAAACAGCTTACGATATTTACGTATTCAGCTGAAAGAGAATTTTGAACTCAACTGCGTTTCTTAATGCTTATAACATCTATCTTATTCTTTATCATGTATATCAACTAGTCATCTATTGCTTAATTTTCTGGATTTTTACTCAGTTAAAAGTTGGAGGAAATGTTTTAGTTCAGTTACAATGGTTAAAAATAATGGAGTTGGTGCAGATCTTGTTCAAACCGGAGCACCACAGAGACAACAAATCAGGCTGTTTGTTGGAAAGCGTATCAGGCTCAGGTTAGCCTCTGAAGATGCCTTGCATGGAAGTAATGAGTTTTATGTAGGGAGCGAGGGGCTGTAGCACTGAGTGCAGATCTGTATTGCCATGCTGTGCTCTTTCACCTCCAGGTAATGTTCTGTCTTGTGATGATTGTTTTTATAACACTTGTTACATTTTTATATACAAATCTTAAACTTGTTTGACCATTTCGAAACTAGAGGAACATAAGATGTCAAGATGAGATTTTTATTTTTTTTTTGCCTGTATATGTGAATGATGTACTTAATCCAGACCTTTAGTGAGAGTCCAGGTCAGGCTTTATTCATCCTTAAACAAGAAAAATCTTACCCATTTATATGACATTCACAGCAGCATTGTTTGTTTTAGTCTAGCCCTGATAGGTAGTGTCTGTTGTTTATTCTAGTTGATGAGTATTTTTTTCAACATTCATTGGTCCCTTAGAAGCCCATGGATTTATCTACTCATTTGTGTATGTTACAGTGCTTTCAAAGTAGAGGATTGTCAGTTGGTAAAACTGACTGCTAAAACTGGGGGGGGGACACACGACAAATCAAGTGAATGATACGTAGCTGCCTTAGTTCAGCATCAGGAGAATTATATGTGGGATGTATTTGGAAACATAATGGGGTTTGATCCTCTTAAATTAATTAACAAGGTGCATAGTAATGAGTATTTTGATATGAAATGGATACAAAGAATCTGGCACTGCTAAATGAAAGAGAAAAAAAAAATTAGTATTTTAAATAAACAGTAGAAATACAAGGGCCCGTTCTGAGCAATGGTTGGATCGCTGTTGTGCCTGTATATTCCAAGAAACTACTGCTTTTGTGATGATCCTCCATTTTTCCTGATATGTTTGTGGGGTCAGAGGAAAGGCAATGATGTGCAGTCCAGCTTTGGATATTTTCTCAGATCCTCCTTGATCTTTACTCACATTGATGGTACCTGAATGAATTTAACTTTGTACCTCAGCTGAAGTGTTGTCCATAGGGGATCATTTTAGACTGCCTACAAGATATCAGAGTAAAGAAGATAATGTGATTTGATGATTGTGTTCTGTCACGACTGAAAAGGCACAGTGAGAGGCTCTATTTGTCTTTTTAAATAATGAAAGTTGAATCAGGATTGTCATCTGATCTGTCAGAGGATTCAGCAGCAATAACTATCTTCCATCTCATTACTTCCCCTTCCCTTTTGAAGCTTTTTATTTAATCTTTGCAAGAAAAATTGTCAATTGTTGTAGACATCAAGTGTTTGTTGCACCCATTTACCGTGCAACTTAAGGATACATACTTACTTTTAAAATCTCTTCACTGAACTGGTGATTTTGTGGGGAGACGGTATTCTCAATTGTCATAGAGACCTCCTATGTTCCTTATCCCTGCAGGTTTGAGGAGAAAAATAATGATTTACTGAATCTAATTATGTTTTTAATTCATGCAGTTGTTTAAAATGGTAGATAAGGGGGGTTTAAGCCATGTATGTTTGGTGGCTTAGATTTTCAAAGCTATTGCTGAGATTATGATGAGTGACTCCTGTCATAATTGTTTCCACTTGAGGGCAGGGGAGGGCAGTTTCATTAACTTCAAAAAGATGCATATTTGTCCTTCTTTAAGACGTGTATTCTTGTTTTTCTTTACACTGTACCAGTTGGTCAGTAGTCACAGACTTGTCCTTTTCTAGCCACAAAGAAGGGTAGAAGATAGCCCAAGAGTAAGATACTCTTAAATCTAAGGAATTTGAGAATATTTGCCAGTTGGAATCCAGATATTTGGGAACAGGTGACCTTTAAAAACATGTATTTAAAAGTGCCTCATTTAAAAACTAAAAATGCCAGTACAAATACTGGACAGAAAAGGAAGAGAAATAGTGTGGTGGTATAACAACGTGTTGTGTTTTTTCTCATGAGAGATAGCGGGTGTTTGGCTGAGGAGGTTCTCCGTGGGTTCCTTGACCCATAGTATTGTGGAATGCAATGAAATCCACCAGACTCATATAAACTTAATACTATTGCAAATCTTAAATCTAATTTTTGTTTGTTGTCAGTTGAGCTGCTGTACTCTGCAAAGCCTCTGCTGTCAGAGCCACAGAATTCTGAATATCTGTTTAAGAAGGTCATTTGTGACTTCCTAATTATATTTCATGACAGTCCTGCTTTGTTCAGTATAACAATGAAAGAGAAAACTTTCAAAATTAGTTTTAATATAAACATATAATATATGCACCACAGTGATAAACCTTGAAAAACTGCCATTCACACTGCGTAGTTAAATATTATTACCTTTAGTTACTATTGGATTTGTCTGTATTTTGTTTGTTAAGTGAAGGGAAGCATAATCATGCTGCATATACTGAAAGCAATTCAACTTGCCCAATTAGCAAAGTTTAAGATTGATTTCAGAGGCATGTTTCATCTTATGATATTAGTTGTTTTGTGCCTCTTGATCTAAAAATGTTAGCCTTAAAGTGGTTTTCCTTTTTATATTGTTGAGGCTTAATTTAACCTTAAAACTTTCTATGCAGATTCAGTTGAAAATTAAGTCTAAATTATCTATCCCACAGGAAAGAAAAAGGCAGTCATCACCTTTCTGTCACACTCCTTGGAATTAGCTGTGCTAGGCACGCTGAATACTGGGGATGTAACATTGTGTGCTGTTTTCTTTAGAGAGATTTCTAGACTCTACTGCCTTGAATCTGCTCTGTTAGAAACTGATGCCCAAGGCCAGGCCTTCACCACTGTGCAGTATTTGGTAATGAGGATGTGATGGTGCATTTGGCAGTGACAAAAGGAAGTAGAAAAGTAATTAATTGGGTTTGACTCTGTAGATGACAGTGTAGCTCAGCTCACTTCAGAATATAAAAATACCCCAAATGATGGAGATTTGGAAGTAGTTTCCAATAACTTGAAAATGTCTTTTACTGAAGCTGTAGAAACAGTAAGGAATAACTCCAAAACTGGAAGGCTGTTATTGCTTATTTCCCAGTTCCCTCCAATACCTTTTGGCAGCTATGAGAGATTTAGAACAGTGAAAGAACAGGTAAGCTGAAGGAAAGCAGTATTTTTTCCCAGTTCTTTAGAAAGCAAAGGAAGATAGCTTAGTGAAAAAAAGATAATAAAACAAGCTCCTTAGATTGTCTAAGTCTATATGATGGCAGTTATTAACGCAATTAATGCATCTGAATTTATTCTCCAAAACTGTATTAATTTGGTTGTTTCAAGTATATTTCTGTAAATTAGAGGTGCCAACATACATACATCGTCCTATAAGTGAGTCTAAGCTAATATGGAGAAGGAAACCCTATTATTTACTCAGGTCATGTTCAATGGAATTCTTGAAATTTTGCTAAATAATGATTCAAGCAAAATAATTTCTTAAGAATAAGCAACCATTAATTGCTTTTTTGAAATTACCTTTGAAATCTGATTTCTACTTATGAAGTCATCAAACTTAGCTTGTGAATGCGCTGTAGCAAGTTCTGGGTGAATGAGGTGATATCCTTTTTTCCTGTAGTGTTTGGTTGCTTTTTCTCCAGTTTCATACATGACTGAGTTGATTTTGATTGCTTAAAATCAAATTGCTCATCAGTGGTTCAAGCTAGATAAAGAACTGAAGTATGCACCTAGCGTCTGATATAATCTAATGAATTTGCTTCTTTTCCCATACATAAAATACTGTAATAAACTAAAGAGAATCTGATAAAAAGTTTCATTTGGTCTATTAATATTAGACTCAAAGATTCGTTTAGGAAGCAGCCAATTTGTAGCTAAAAGGAAAGTTGCATTTTAATAAACCTTTTTGTAAGCTGGTAAACGACTTTAATCTAACAAAGGTCTTGTACCCACTTGTACTTTTTATGGATTTTAAACATTTTTTCTTGTATTAATCTTTCCATTTCTCTGCCTATTGTGTGTGTGTCATTTAGAAGATTGTGGTTGAGTGGAGATGCTCAGTACAATCACAAAGGCTATGATTTCTAAAAAGTCTACTTAAATCAATATGTAGCTTCTGATGGCTACTTAATGACTGTCTTAGAGCCCCTTATTGTTTTTCTTGTCAAGGAAAATGGTTTTCAGGGGAGGAAAAAAAAAGCTGTATTCATGCAAAACAAGTCTTTTAGATTACTTGCCATAGTAGTTTGTTAGTAAATATTTACACTGATAACCTGGGGTGAGCTTAATGTTTTTGAATATTAGGTATTAATAAAATAGCACTCTCTTAGTGCCACAGTTGAATATGCTTCTTTCTTTTTTCTTATGGTGGTTTTGATCCACCGCAGCAGGTTTTGAGTTGTTTTGAGATATACTTTAAATCGTTGCTTTCATAAGAAGAAAATATTGCTGACAACAAAATTTCTTTTTTCCTGCTTGTTTTCTTACATAAATATTATATTATCATATTGTGTACAGAGCGCTCTACTCAAGAAACAGTTTGGTATATCAGTTGTGGCTCTGTATTTGAGCCCTTGTTAGGATCACTAAGTAGTAACCCACAGTAACACAGCAGAAAATATGATAAACTTTCTTAGGCTGTGAAGAACATTGTGTTTAGGTGTATCAAGTAACCTCATCTTTACATCAGGATTTGATAGAGCTGAAAAACTATTGTTTGAAGTTTCAACATATTTCATTGTCACAAATGAATATTCAAAATCATGATCCTTCTTTTAAATGGAGATGCATCACATAGACTCTAAAATCTAAATGATATGTGCTAGTTTCATTTGGAAGTATAATTAAGGTGTATAATGTCATTTAACTGTTTAATGAACTCTGCGTAATGTAATGGAATACAAATATTTGACCTTCCTGACAGTGACTGATGGATTTAAGTTGCACAGCATGATATCATTAGAATGTCAAATAACATCATTATTCATGATTATCAGGAATTATTCAGGTGAAATGGCAAATGTAATGGAAAGCTATTATTTGTGTGTGGGCCGCAGATTGACTTTCTTTGTCAGTGCCAGTCTCTTGATGATACAGGGGGAAGATACTCAGATTTATTGAGCTACAAAGAATTAATGTTATAGGTTAAACAAATGTCAATAATATCAGAAACGTATTTTCAGTAGGTCAGGTCGTGTTAAGTGTCTAAGAGTAACTACTAGTGATAATGTTTTAACTTCTATTCTACTTCTGCTAAATATTGAAAACGTCTTTAGATTACAGTGTTTTGCAGCATAAGAATATGTCAATAATCACAGTTTTGTGGGTGACATTTTTGATCAGTAGAACGATAAAATACCATACAGTTTGCAATAGAACTGCAATTTCACCCTCCCTTCTCAGAAGCTTAAATGCAGAGTCCATACTTTTGTTCCAAGAGGTCATCGTTTAGAATTTAGTCTGAAATCACAACTACATATTTTTCCTTCACTTAAATCCACAAAAAGTTGATGGCTTGGGTCAGCAATTTTCAAACAGGCCATCCAGATGCCTAAAACTGAGCACATGCTTATGCAGTTTGTTGAATTATGGCCTATAGCAATAAATGATGAGTAACCTCTGTTGATTTGGATAATTAAGATCTTACACCTGAGACATAAATGAGCTGTGAAAATGAATTTTGCCTATTAGGACAAAAACTGTAATAATGTTTTATGGCATGCTTTCTGCTGGATCTGAGCCATGCCAAAAGATAATTCTGAGGCCCTGACCTGCAGATACCAGCCACGTTGTTCTCGTCAATGGGAGGCAGCATGCTTAAGAAGTGGCTGAAGGATCAGCTGCTCTGTTCACAGTGAAAACACAATGAAGCTGCAAATTATTTAACTGACTACACAGCACCGCCGAACTTCTGTTTCCATAGGATTTGGGGGTGGTGTAGGTGTGTCTATGAT
This sequence comes from Gorsachius magnificus, assembly GCA_034008185.1. NCBI lineage: Eukaryota > Metazoa > Chordata > Aves > Pelecaniformes > Ardeidae > Gorsachius > Gorsachius magnificus. The sequence continues at coordinate 9,713,998 of CM067090.1, forward strand.
GCATATTTCATATACAAATTGGCTTTTATTAGTAAGAGGTGGTTTATAGACAGGGCTGGCTGCAGCATGGTATGGCCAAGGGTAGAGCAAACACACAGTGAACAGGAAAGCTGTGCAGCAGCAGTTGCACACAGCGCGGTAGGATCAGACACCTTTATCATTTTTCTGTTGAGATGGGGTTGTACTTTGGCTTGGGGTTATAAGATAGGTGGGTCATAGCTTTAGTCAGGGATAGGTTTTCCTTCTCACTTCCTAGCACAATTATTACTTCTGTGCTTTGAAGCTTTAAAAATCTGTGATGGACTGTGGTAGATGGCCAAGACTAATGACCCTCCTAATCCCTATAGACACTTAGGTAAATATATGCTAACTGAAGATGGCAAAACTATTGCCTTGGTGAAGTACTCTTACAGTTTAACCATGTACAGCATGGAATTTGGTAAGATTGACTTTTGTCTTATTTCAGTGTTGAATTTTGCAATTTCTGTTGAGCTCTATACAGCCTCAGCTGAAGTGTCTCTTTTTTTTTTTTTTCTCCTTTGTTTCTTTCCTATAGATATACTCACAGTAATTTGGAGTGCTTCTTGATTTGTATATTAAACCTAAGTCACAATGCTAATGATGTTATTTACCTCTTGTTCATGATGCATCAGTCCTAAAATCAGGATGAAGTTGGCAACTTGGGAATTTATGTGGAAGAATATTTTCTCTTAAGTCCCTGTACAATGTAAATGTGCTTGAATGGGCTAACAGAAGGTTAGGTGATTTCCAATACTTATTTTCAGGGTGTTAAAAACTTCTGAATCTTCTTTCGCTCCCTGCTGCTCTGTGCTTCTACCTCGGTCAACAGGTTTTCAATCTCACCAGAACTCCCACTTCACAAGTTGTCAAATGACTGCTCAAGCAGTAAATGGAAACCTTAAACATGGGGTGTGTGTGTGTGTGTGATCTGAAGTATATGGTATTACCAGGGAGTTGAAAAGTAGTCTATCCTTGAATATGCAAAGATTATGAGATATAACCCTCTACCAATTATGAAAGTCTGGCAATGGGAAAGAGAGATGTTATTGTTGCCATCTTTTTTTATTATTATTATTATTTTTAAAGCACTGAAATACAATTCCAAAACTTTGATGTAGTTTGCCAGAACTCCAGCATCTGGGTTGGACAATCCCTTACATACCCAAGGAGCTGCACCTACAGCAATGGCATGGCTTTGCAGCAGAATGATAACAGTGTTTATCAGATGCTTGCAAGCTATATAGTACATATACACAGCGTGTTGCTCCTCTGAATACAGAGGACCCTGGCTTGCAAAGCAGTTCCAGAAGAAAAATTTCCTGTGCCAGTAAACTGCAGGTCACAACCTAGGGCTGTGACCTTGGTCACATATACAATGTAAACAAATTCATGTGCGATTTTCAAAATCATATTCTGTTATCTTATTGCATTTACAGAACAGAATAATACACACACAGAAGAGCAGTAAAGGTGGTGCTAATTTGACCTTTGTTGTACTGCTGTGAATAGTCCTTATTAATTTAAGCTCTTCCCAGTGATTCAAACGCGGTCACTTAAAAAACCTTGCTTTGAGTAAGACTTTGTAGAAGCCAACGCTGTATTTCTATAACAAGAATAACATTTTAAATTTTATGAAATCATAACAAAAAATAAAAGGTGTTATTGCATATTACTGTCTTTGCTACACGTTTATAATTTATTCTAAATAAAAAGAGTGATAGTATGTGTGGGGTCAATACATTACTGTTTCAGAGATTCAACTGTCTTTCCTAAGTGAGGTTAGCAGTTTGGACTAAATTTGCAAGTAAAGAAGGAGAAAGGATGTTGTATGTGAACAACAGTAAGCATTTATCATATATGTATCACGATAACATTTAAACATTACCATTTATCTTCAGACTGGAAGAGTTCTCTGCCCAATTCTAACCAGATTTGGCAGAGGGGCAGAGTATATGTCAAATGTAAGTAGGCGGCAGACTGGAGGAGAGATACTAATGGTGACCCAAAGTGAAGATTTTACAGGGTCTTGCCTTTTATTAGGCAGTAGAGAAATCACACTAAATGGATTCCCCGAGGCGTAGATCCATAGCAAAACAGTTTGAGTTTGGTTTTTTTTTATTTTCACTGCTCATGAAACTCTTTGTTTATAGTATCATTAGTGATATAGAATGGAAGAAACTGTGTTCCTATTTAAGAATAGCATTTCTCTTGAGGTCTTTGAAATATTTTAATAATATGTGTATAATATTGTAATCACACTATAGCTTAAAATATACATGTATGAGAATGTAATTCATATATTCAGATACTCATGGTATTGTTTATCAGGCATCTGTTTTATTTTTGAGAATCCGCAGCACTGGTACAAATGCTCTTATAATTTAATTTAGCTGATTCCAGTCTCAGGTTAGTTTGTTGCTTTAGTCCAATAGCTTGTGCATATGTTATCTTGCTTGATGAGATGAGGAAAATCGAAATGGATTAAAATGAATTTTAATGAATTATAATTACCTGTATTCATAACATATATTGAAGTAGAAATAGCTTTGTGAGCCATTAGAGTTATAGGAGCAGATCTAAATTCTATAAGGGTGGAAAGATTTATATTTAGCTCAAACGGAATTATAAGAGAAACTGAGTGATGATATCAAAAATAAGCATGAGGTTTAGGTTTAGTCTTTTATCCTTTCAAGTACATGTGAATCGGCTTTTCCATAGGAGTATACATTTGCTGTAGGCTTTACTTGAAAAAGGACTACTCATGGCCAAGTGTCCTACGTTGTGCCTCTGTCTGGTTTTGTCAAGTCTCTTAACTTCTTTTGCTTTGGCTATACATGCCAAACAAACAGCAAACAAAGAATAGCCCTAATTTTATCATTACTTGCTTGCCTCAAAAAATAGTACAATGCAAATGGCATCCCATCAGGTTTTTTGTGGATATTATTAGAGTCAGGCCACGTGTTCAGCATGTAGTTTGTACTTAAATTGTTACAACTATGGAAATGAGTAAGTTCTTAAGGTTGCATGTGCTTATGAGTAGGACATGAGTTTCCCAATAGAAAGTATGTTTCTCAGAAAAATCTGTTTATGGATGACATGCTCTTTTTAAGGTTAGTAAACCAGCTTGGTTAGAATGAGATTTGGTATTTATGTATCATTTATCAAATTTTTTTTGTTTCAGTTTAGTACCCTGTTTCAAAAGAGCTCTTGTCGCAGTAAGACAATAAGATGGGTATATTCGGAAAGGAATGATAGGGTCAAATAGGTCTTGTTGCCACTTTCAAATGGAGAATTCAATTACCATGAACAAATCCTAACAGCCTTAAGGACATAGGTTTCAGCAGGTGGAATTTTTTTCGTAAAACTATGCCTGCTGTGTCCCATCTTGAAATTTCAGTCTTCTCTGCTGTCCTGTAGGGATTCTCAGATCTTTCATAGTGGATTCCACTGAATGATAATTAGCTTTGTTCTAAAAGATGCTGTTTTCTTGTATAATAAATAAAATTTCCAGTCTCCTAGGACTTGCTTTCTTTGGTTTGCCTTCCTGCTCTACCATGTATCCAAGTAGAAATTTCAGATACTTATTACAAGGCTATTTATATTCATGACTGTTTGTTTCTATGCAGTAGCAACAAAATTAACTTTTGAATAATACCTTCATTAAAATAAAATAAAAATAAACTTAAGAAGTCCATTGTTTTGATGTAAATATGGAATAAGGAGAACACTGCTTCATCTTAGGGATATGGGTATTTGAATGCAACGTTTTTTCTTTGTCTTAAGGGAATGTTGAATTTCCAGCAATGTAGGGCTGTGCATTGTAAACATAAAGAAATACTGGAATCATTATGCATGCAGTACTTCTCATAAACACCTTTTTAGTCTAATTTGGGCTTTAAAACAAGTACTGTTGTAATGGCACATGTAGTTCTGTTTCTGATGTAGTAAATTTTAAGGAAATCAATAACAGTATAAAGATAGAATTAGTAGCTACCTCAAATGTCTCCACGTGAATTTAAAGGCTGTCTTATCTGCAAGGAGCTGATGGCTATAAAATGAAATGCATTTAAATACATGGCTAAAGATGATTAAAATATCATACAGAACCAAAGCACTTCAGCTGTAGATATTCATTAAATTGACCATTAATAACTTGCGATATAAAGGAATATTACTGTATTCATAAATTTTGTATGCAGATTTTATTAAGCTGGCATGTTATATGAATTTGTTCCCTGACATCTTCTGGCTGTGGCTGTATAGATAATAGTGTCTTGTATGAGTTTTCTATAATCCGGGAATTCTGATTGACTATTTCTAGCTAGAAATTACAGTTTTGTTCTGGATGGCAATTCTTTCAACCATTTGGAAATCAAAAAACAGTGTTGTGCATGAAATGGCCATAGTGCTATGCCAGCATTTGTGTCACAAACTCCTTTTTTTCCAATGCTTATAACTTGGACATAAAAACATGCTCAGAGCTGACAATTACAGTTACAATGTTTTTAACCTACTAATTAATCTTTCCTTTGCTCCTTTCTTTTTTCTCATTGAAATATGGGATTCCATTCTGTACATAATATTTATTAATTAAAATGTTAACACATCACGCCCTTTATTAGGAAAATGTATCAATAAACCCCTCGCATTTTAGAGCCTTCTCCTGTGTATTACTGTTTAGTAGTCAATATGTTTTAGGGAAGTGCATGAGAAAACAAGTAAAATTTTACAGGATTTCATTATTTAGAGAAGCTATTTGGATAGACTAACAGCAATGAAGTATGCCTGTGGATTCAAAACTTCGGAACTCTTGTCTTCCTAATTGTTACTGGAGTAATTTGACTAGGGGGGAATCAAAGGGAATAAAACACGTGGATGTAGTGGAGGTTCCATGACTCTTTATACAAATGCTGTGTGCTTCTTACTGTTGCCAGGTATCCATATCATACAGTTTTTAATGGTAAACATTGTCAACTCAAGCTTGCAGGGCAAGAGGCAGAGAGTTATTAGTTGGCAATCCACGGTTTAGGGATCTTTGGTCCAAAGAAAATGAACGTATGAAAGCAAGGCCTCAGGTGCAGTTACGTATGCACTTAGGTGGTGTGTAGCTCAGTTTTCAGGTCCCTAATGAGTTATTTTTTGACACTGGTTAATATTGTGTTATGTAGTGTATGAGGAAACATTGAGATGACCTTCTCTTAAGGACCTGCATTTTTTGTTTGCTCCTTGTTTGGAAAATACAAGTTTTAGAGCCATGCAACTTTTCAAAATCCTGCTAGTCTAAACATAACTCAGTATTTCCCATGAAAAAAGCTTTCTAATCTCCTGCATACATTTTAATCTACAGAACGTCTCAGATACTGGAGTCTTTTATGAGTCTAATCCTGATGTCTTTATCTGATCATTCTTTACATTAAAAAAAAAGAAAAATGTTATTTAAATGAAGTAATTACCATGCAAACCTATTTTCAGGCTACCATCTATATTATAGAAATGTAGACGATGCTCTTGCAAATAAGAGTGCAAGAGGTTTACTTTCTAAAGAATTAAGGCTTAATTGTCCTAAAATATGCCTTAAAAAAAGAAATTATAATAAAGATATCTGAAGTTGTAACTGCTTGCTTTTTACCAGCAAAAAGGTACTTTCTGGCACTCTGGTTCATATCTGCAGTAGAATTGTTTGTATAAAAAGATAGACCTGTGATCTTAACTGTGACTCAATGTGTGTCCACACAGGCCCTTCTGTGATAATAATAAATGCATTTTCAACAAGCTAATGATTCACGTATTTCTTGTAAAAGCCTGCTTATTTGAGAATCTGAAGTGTAACAAAGAATGGATAATAAAGCATCTGAAAACATATATTCTATGCCAGCTTATTAGTAACATAATCATCAGATGTATTTTGCTTTTGGTGGGAGATCTTGTGTTTTGATATAATATAAACTGAAAATTACAAAACATTCCCTACCCATTAACAAGAAAACCTCTCTTTCAGTTTTTTCAAAGTGAATTATTTAGATTATTAACCAGAAGTATACTATTGAATGTGATATAATGTACAGTGATTTATCTGTGTTTATTCTGGAGGTGAAATTTAGTTTGTCTTTAATAATATGTACAAAGCTGCTTCAATAAGGCATAAGTAATTATGAAAATTTTAACCATGATTTAATTTGTATCAGTGGTTCTGAGATAATAGGACCAGTAAATTTTATGAAGAAATTGAAAGAGACTTTTGGAACACAGCATTCAGTATGTTTTAGACTTGGTGTAGTTAAAAGTAAGGATGTTTCACATATTGGAGCAAAAAGAAAGCTGAGAAAACACTAAGGGCTTTGTTCATTAAAGAGTTGCATGCTGCTGCCCATGCTTGACCTTTTCACTAGAGAAATATGAAATAAAAGCTGAAAATAAGACTACCATACCCACTTCTTTTTTTTCTGCCTATTGTTAAAACGCCTATCTCACCAGGCTACTTCCAACAAAATGAGCTTTCCTTTAGTTATTACAGCTGCTCAGAGAAGTGGGTAAGCTCCAGGCTTTAATTATTGACTCTCACTCTCTAAAAATAAATAGAGAAGCCATTTCTGTTAGCCAGGACTTTATTGCCCTGGGTAGTATCAGGATTTCCTATGAATTTTGTAATTAGACTGGAAACATTATGTTCCAGAAAGCATAGATCTGAAAAGGACATGTTATACCACTTAGTGGGATCAGAAAGGCATTTGTTAAAATGCTATCTCAAGCAGGAGCACCAGGAAAGGAGCTGGAACTTGTGCTACGTGAATGGAGGAATGAAAAACACAAAAGAAAATGGTACCCATTTCTTGGTCATGATTGCATGTTTTACCTCCTTCTGGCAGACATGCAGAAGTTTCATTTTTGATGCACCTTCTGTTCTCCCTGGCTTTACTGAGTATTTTCAAAGCTATGTGGTACACAAGATAGGTTTTTCAGTAATGCTGTTGATAGCAGCATGTTCGCTCTGGCATGGGTTTCTTTGAAAAGTATTTCTGAACCTCTTCTTCAATCTGTTTTTAGATATGTTGTCAAACAAAAAGAAAGTGTAACATCTCAAACTATTCTTTGTTTGGAAAAAGGTATATGCGGATGCATGTGCTCACACACACAAATGAACACACCCTTCATATTCAGACAATCTATAATATCTGCCCAGAATAGTCAGGGTAGGTTGCTTGCAGGTTGCTTGCACATGAATTAAGAGCAAATATCCTGAATTATAAAATAAGGAATATCTTTAGAGTGCGTTAATATCAGCATAGAATGCTGTTAACACAGTTTAGGGAGAGATCTTGATAGGAAGTAGCAATACTATCCTGTAAAAAGTTCTCTTCATTTTAAAAAAAAAAAGTAGTTTCAAATAAATCAGAATGAAAAGTCTGAATCTGAAATTTTCACAACACAAATTTAGGTTGATTTCAACTGGAGTAATGAAAATACAATATTTGGATCATAAGGAAAATATAATTTCTGTGATATGAAAATATAATTATTCTAATATGAAAATATCTCCTGCTGTTGAATTTAATCTTTCATACAAAGTATGAGTGTTACTCAACTGAAATATGTTTTAGTTTTTAGAAGGATAAAAATAAAATGATCCAAAATGATAGAAGTTGAAATGTTTTAAGCTTATCGTAACGTGAGAATTCATTTGAACAATTCACCTGTAGGAGAATTTATTCAATGCAACCTCTTGTAAAATGTTTTCATTGTAATATGACTCCTTTTTTTTTTTCAAATTAAAACCAGTTTGTTAACAAAATGAAATTGTTAAGGTTTGCTTAGAAATCTCAGATTATCAGAAAGGTGGTGAGGAAGCTCCAGTCCTTGCCAAAAGGCCATTCTTTCAGTATGTCTGTGTGCAAATTTTCTACTTGGATGTTCTTCTAAAAGAAATATTCTGAGTTATTCAGAAGCAGAGCCTTGTTATAGGAACAACTTGTAAGGTGCAAGGCAGTGCTTACTTATCTCGACTCATAGGTAATAGTTAAATGTGTATTTCTAATCAGAACTCTGACACAGAACAGGGCCATTTTACAGGGCAGAAACAAAAACTACAGTAAGGTGGTACTGCAGTAAGAAACGTTCTACATGTAAGCTCTTTGAAAAGTAGTAATCTTTAATTATTTTTCCATGTTTTACTTCTCACATTAGCACTAGAGACCGATTGCTGTGTTACTGATCACTGATCTGATCACTGTATAACATGGCTTTGAACTCATCGGCGGGTACTTAGCATACACAGCCCAGCTAGAGGCTGAAGTCAGTGCTGGGTGCTCTGGTTGAATGAGGGTGGTATGGTGCTTTTGGTTTTATACATTAATTATTCGTAGTTGTAAGATGCTTACAGAAATTAAAAAACATTACTAGTGCCAACTTCCTTGCATAATTTGGCTGTGGGATGCAGGCTTTTTCTCCAAGCTTCTTTAGCCTAAAATAGACTAAGCCTTCTTATCTGCTCATTTTGCTCAATACAGAATTTCCTGACACCCAAGTACACACAGAGGGAACGCTCACAGACAAATTGCCATGGCAACTCTGAAGTCACCTCTCGACTGACTTTATGCTGCTTTTCTGTCCAGCTCTTTCACGGTAGCATCACTGACAAATAAATTGAGAATTAAGACAGTTTCTCTCAAAGCATATGTTTGGCAGGTAATTTGTGTGTTGCACAGTGACCCTGCAAGAATCTACTGGACTCTGAATTGTTTATCTAACTTCCGATTTTTAATTATAAATACATTAAAGTGCAGTCATTTAGTGAAAAAGACTAAACTAAGAAAAAAGAAAAAAAATTTTTATATTCCAGCAAAAAAAAAAAATTAGTTGGCAGTCAATTAAGAGTGCTCAAAGTTAAAAATGAAAACATAAACCACAAACACTCTTGTTCTAATTCATAAAAGCAAGTAAATTGCAAATGATGGGCAACCTACACCGCCCCACACATGCTTCCATACATTTTTTCATCTCTGACAGATACTGCCTCACCTTGCTAAGGTTAAGGTATTTATTGATGATTATACATGCATTACTGAAGCACGTGTTTCTTGTGTGTTGATGGAAAAAGTATGAGGCTGGGGCTGTTTCATATTCTAGTCTGAGTAGCACACAAGAACTCTGTGTTTTCCAGAGGGTCTGGACTGTGTTTCTCCATAGTCTGGTAGGAAAGTGAATGAGCTTTGAAAATACAGGTGTAGGAATGTTGGCAGTATTGCCAGACTCATGTGAGGGCATGGGGGGGGGGTGTGTGTAGGATATAGAGAAAGAAAGTGGGCTAAGCAACCAAGAACTGTCAAACTAAAACATCTAGAGAATCTACTGTAGTCAGTGATACTAATAAAAAAAAAAAAAAAAAAAAAAAAAGGAAAATATAAGTAATTCATCAAAAAATGTTGTTTATATCTGAATGTAGAAAAAGCTGCCTTGGCCTAATAAACCTTAGTGTGGTGTTACTGCTTTTTTCCCTCAGCTGTATTCTTTCTTTCATACCTGTCCTCTTGCTTCTCTTACCTGTAAAGAAACATTCGCACACTTGACAAACAGTACACAAACAAGTCCCACTGAACCCAACAAGGTTAGTCAGGGCTTGAGAAAAGCACTGTGTGCAATGTATATATTTTTCCTAGGGTTGAGGTGGATATCTGTTGTGTAGCAGCTCCAGTAAAAAGGTTTAGATTATGTTACTTTATAACTGGTCAGAAATGCAGCTCTCTGCTGTTTTGCTTTGATCTCTTCCTTTCTTTTAATGCCAAGAGAACAGAGTGCAGCAACATGGAAGGGTGTGTCTGGGAGCAGTGCATGGATAGCGCAGGGTCACTTCTCTAGAGCTGGTGTGACTGGGATGCTGAATCCCACATGCTGGCCTTTGTGCATTGCTGAATATTAAACAAGGAATGAATGGATTATGAAGGTTTCCAAACAGTGCAAGAGATACACGTGCATGAAGTACCTTAGATTGAGAAGTTGATAAATATTTCAAAAGACTGTAACTTTTCATTCCTCTTTGATCTGCCAGAATGCTTCCAGACAATAAATTATCTTTGACATATTGAACTGATATTAGAAAGTCTTATGCTTAATCCTTTCGCTTATGTTGAACTTCGCAAGAAGAAACACTGAATTTGAATTTTATCTTTTTTATCTGCTGTTTGATAACCTTTTTTGTTCAATATGTTTCATTGCAATTGTGGAAACATAAGCATAAAAGCATTTGGGAGCGTGCCACCTAGGGTGGTGTCTTCTCTTGCTTATGTTTGCTAATTCAGCTAAGCCTTTGATGCTCTGTATAGCAGCTTGCACAGCTAAGACTGAAAAGCCAGGCAATGTTGGACATGAAAAGACACCTAGTAAAATACCTAGACAGAGAAATGACTGAAAAATTAAGGAACTAAGACAATACTAGCAAAAATCCTGGTCAAACCTTTGGAAGTAAGGTTGGATGGTGGTCATAACAACAGTAATGTGCATTGTGCTTAAAGCAGTTGACTGGAAACAACATTTTCCTCCTTATGTTTTTCCTTGTTGAGCACAGAATGAAAATTTTCCAAAACTTTTTGTTTCAGTTCAATCAAGGAGGTTTGTTCTGTTCTTGAACATAAAAGAATGTTTGAAGTATAAACACAAATATAATGTCAAGTTTTAAAAAAACAGTTATTAAAACATTTGTTTCTGAAAATTCAGACGTTTTGTTAATATATCTTTTTAAGGAATGCTTCATACTAATTTTCCTTGAACTTTTCCTTTTTCAAGAGAAAGCGTTCACCTCCCTCTTTTGCTGACAGTCTTCTCAAGCTAGTCATCTGCATTGAATTTCTATTCCTGGATCCTTGTGCTCTTCCTTTTTAGCATTCATGTCGACAAACACCTGTCTTACTGCTGTTGCATCTGTTCCGGAGGGGCTGTAAGAACATTGCCCCTGTACTCCTGTAGATACTGGGGCAGGGGAAGGGGAGAAAGCTTATGCATCACTCCTTTTGGAGTGGGAGGAAAATAAGAAATTTGTTTTCCCAGACAGTAGCCATATTTTCCCTTATCTATCTTCAAGCCCATTAACGGGGGAGAGATGCATTTTCTAGACATTGGAAGGGCAGTGTGTCTCCAGAACAGCAGAATCCCAGGGATGAGAATCTCAAAGTTGTTTTCAGCCTTCCCAAACAATTCCTAATGCCCAGAGTGTGTCTTTGAGCATTCCAGCTGGAGAAGCATGTCTGAGAATCATTAAGCTGAATTGTGCTAAATCTGTTGTTGCCTCCCGGCAGATAGCAAAAGGCTTTTTGGTAAATTTGTCCAACATTGCTGTGTATGTTTCCAGCAGGTTGTTACATGGCTTTGATCGATAGGATACAGGTAGGAAAAATCACCACAACATCTGGGAAAGCAAGAATACAGGCATGGATACTCTTCTGGAAGAAGGTGACCACCTAGAGGTAATGACAGATGGTGAATAAACAAACTTGTCATGTGATTTGATCAACTAATTACGGTTTCGGACTGCATAGTGCAGTGATATGAAGCCAAATGCAATCTATATTTGGTGCTGATTTGAAAATACTTGGCATATTTACTCAACTTAAGCTCCAGTGTGTAACTTCTTCCACCTCGGCAGTTATGACGGAGGAGAATGCAGTTTTGTTTCAGACACTGTTGTCATAAATACTGTCATGACAAATGTCAGTGTGAATGCTGATGTCAAAAAAGGCAATGAGGTTGTTCATTGAGGAGAGACAAATCTTACACCCATCCTTACATAATGATGGATTGCTATGGAACCTTCAAATAGAAAAGAAGGTTTTATAAAGTCATAAAAAGTGATGTGATGGTCAATAATAAGACACAGTGGGGAGGGAGAAAAAGAGTCAGCAGAAATCTTGACTATCAGAAAAGTTTCTGAGAATAAGATGTACTATCAATGTCTTTATAGTCCATTATGCTTTGTATGTTTAAAATTTAAGGGTTAAAAATACCACTGCAACATAATAGAAGAGTTCTGTGCTTGTGGAGAAGTTCTATTAGATGATTTCATAAGCATTTTTTAAATTCCCGTGAGTCTTTGACATCTGGGAAATTAAGGCCTCAGGGACCTCATCCCTGAGCTCCTCAGTTCTAGAAAGTATTCTGCTTTTATACGCCATTTTTTACTTGGCTTATTGATGGTAACAAATTAGACTTAATAATCCTGATTTATCTACTTCTCTTGAAAAAGCAAGACGTGACTGAGCTTTTTAATAATATGCACATATTATTATTAATGACACTTGATCTACATAAGGTAATATAAAGAAAAAAAAGAAAGCAGCCTTTTGTCTTGTATGCTTTAGCATTCAGTGAGGCAGATGCTAGGTGCCACTTTTTGGGGGGAAGCAAATAATGTTTATTCAAGCCATTTGATTTTCCTGCAATTTACAGGATACGATAATTGCTGCAATTTTAAGATCAAAAAGCCATTCTTATTCATTTGAACACTAATATCTTTTGGGGTTTGGGGACTTTCTATTAATCCAAAATGTACTAAGGCTTAAAAAAAATCCCAAATTCTTGTAATATGTTTGAAGGGGTGCATGAAATATGATGGTTCTCTGTGTGAAATGAGTATCGTGGAGAGTTTTGTCAGTAGGGGAGAATTAAGCACACCGGAAATCCATGAATTGCCAATATTGGAATAAAAATATCTATGTGCTGAACTTCAATATAATGCATCTGAAATGGGGAGAACATATGTACATGTATACAAATGTGCAGTTAGAGATTAAAAAAGCTGTTATCGAGAAAAAACTGTTATACTCAATTATAAGAAAGTTTCTAATTCTAATGAATGAACTCTTTAACATGCTGGTAATGCTGCTTGATTGAAATTGAAAGTAAAAGATGATACAAAAAGAATATTCCTAAAGTGGTATTGATGGACTAGAAATAAATGCAGTTGGCAGTAGTGCTGTACCTTAATCTTTGTATTTTCAAGAATCTGCTTTTAAAAATGTCTCTTTATTGTGGGTGTGATACAGATATCCCTTTACTGTATCCCATAAAGAAAAGAAGGTCTGAGAGTTTCTCTGCAGCACTGGAGAAGTGTCTGCGGGCATTTCCTGGGTAAGCTGCTGTGGCCTGTGAGGCCACGTTGGGGGACAGGACGAAGGTATATGCTGGTCACACTTGCACTGTCTGGTTTGGTGACAACAGCGGTGAGAAATGCTTTCTCCTCTAGCTGGTTCTGAGGTTTTATCAAGCTGTGACTTGTGCTTAGGCCAGTTTACTTATTGCTAGCTCCTCGGTGCATCCTATTTCACATCCTTCCTGGAAAACTGTTTTTATGCTGTGATTGAGCTGGTCTTCTCTTTGGTAGTAGTTTGCCGTGCAATGTTGCCCACTCCTCAGTCTCACTGTTAGCACAAGGCAAACAGACTCTTTAGGGTGCACATCTTGATCAATACTGTGTGACTTCTGGCACCTTCCAAAGGGTTTGTAAATCTACTGGCATTTTGGGCAGAATGGCTAGTAACTGACTCGCCAAGATGATGTGGTCAGCACTGGAGTCTATGCTCCAGGCTGTTGTGGACCATATATACTGTACTTTGTCATCAACATAGTCACATGATAGGGCTTTAATATATGTGGGTTTATTTATCTATTTTTATACAGTCTTTTTTACTATCTAACAAAAATTAGGGGGGTTAAGCAATGGGATATTTAATACACTTGGTAATATCTCCTCTAGGAAGTGCTTTCACTGTGGACTAGGTCCATAGACTGTTATCCTAGATCCTATGCCTGTTAATGTTTGATCGTGATTAAATAGCTAGAAAATGAGCCCCACTCAGCACAACCAGATTATGGATTAAAACAATAACCTCGAATCAGACAAGAGTGAAAGCATGTGCATCCAAGTCCTTGTACAAGGATGTTTCTCTAGATGATATTGTGGTACTTCACAAACTGAGTAAGTTCAAACATGACAAATTAGCAATGTAAATTTATAACCCATTTGTTGATTGCAGTTAACTACAAATTTTCCAGAGTATTACCTCATTCCCATCTGCCTATTTGCCAGTATATTAAAATATCAATTGTGTGAAACTTTACTGTAATTTGCTGGTGTCCTTAAGCAGGAATACTACAGAACTCAAATGCCATTCATGTTTTGTCTGGAAAGAAAGCTCTTAATTGGTGATAATAAAACCTGAAAAGGTCTTCTAGGCTGAAGTATATTAGAAAAACTAACCAGGGCTAATCTGGGGCAGAAAACAGAAAGATTTGCATCCCAGTCTAATGGTAGTGTAGCACCCCAATAGTTTTATGAACTAGGTACCAAAATACTTTAATATGCATGGATTTACTTTTTGCAGACAACTGAGGCATCTTCTGATGCCATAAAATCAGGGGAAAAAGTCCTAGGAAAAAAGCCCTGGGAGGAAGGGAAACATATCTGCTAGGCAATTGGAGAGGCTTCCTACAGAGAAGCAACATCTGGTAGGTCACTGCAAAGCAACGCCAGGTGGGCTTTCCTAGGTCTAAGAACTTTCTTTCCAGCCTGAGATAAAGCCTTACACTCCAAACTGAGAAAGCAAGCATAGATGAGATGCTTTAAAACTTGGTTAACATAGAAACTCAGAGGAAGGAATGGTGGGTTAACTTCCTACAGAATGCATCCAGGAGTGGTGGCTGGGAGGTAACACCATTTTTCTGGAGCACACGCAGTGATTTCAAGAACATACTTTTGTCCCTCTTCTGTATGTCAGATTTATTTCATGCATATTTATGTTATAAACTGAAGTTACTGGTCCACGTTTCCTTAGTCACTCTGAGTTAAGAGTTACCTATGGCTGACTTTTAGAGACAGTGAAGCAGGAGAAAAAAGTGAGTCAACATGTTGTTCTGTAGTTGGTGTTGATTTTTACTATAAAATCAACAATGAGAGAGAGTAGAGCCTAGAAGAAAGGCAGAGAAAATCTGGTCCTGATAATTGAATTCTCCCCAAAGAACTGCGCGGATCATAAAACTAGTAAACTGCTATTACCCAAGGTGTGTATTCAAATTCAGTGGTTTATTGAATTATATCAGTTCACTGAATGATTACCTTCTCTGTGTTATTACCAGTGCGTGGCATAAAGATAGTATACAAATAAAAAAACAAAGATGCCACAGAGTTGGTGTATTTCCTCACTTGTGAACTCTATTGTTTAGGCAGAGAAACAAATAATTTTTCCTTTGCAACCGTAGTGGAGATTTTTGGGAAGAATTAGACGGTTCCACTTTGATGCAAGGATTTTTATTCTCTGATAGGACTGTCGTGGTTTAACCCGGCTGGCAACTAAGCACCACGCAGCCGCTCGCTCACTCCCCCCCCTCCCTCAGTGGGATGGGGGAGAGAATCAGAGAAAAGAAAAAAAAGTAAGACCCGTGGGTTGAGATAGAGACAGTTTAATAAGAGAGAATAATAATAATAATAATAATACTAATAATGGTAAGAAAATATACAGAATATATAAAACAAGTGATGCACAATGCAATTGCTCACCACTCGCTGACCGATGCCCAGCCCGTCCCGAGCAGCAATCACTCCCCCCGGGCCGCGATCACACAGCCCGAGCTGCGACCACTCTGCCCGTGACCGACCAACCCACTCAACCGACCTGACCGACTAACCCCCCCCGAGCATGACGTTATATGGTGTGGAATAGCTCTTTGGACAGTTTGGGTCCTAGCTGTGCTGTACTCCCAGCTTGTTATGCCCCTGGCCGAGCAGGAGAAGCTCAAAAAGTCCTTGAGCAGTCTGAGCACTACTTGGCAACAACTAAAAACATCAGCGTGTTATCAGCATTCTTCTAGCACTGAATCCAAAGCACAGCACTATGCTAGCTTCTGTGAAGAAAATTAACTCTATCCCAGCCGAAACCAGGACAAGGAGGCAGCTGTTCTTTAGAAAACTAACCCAGAAACGTTACCCAGTAGGTTTCTTGCTTTCTCTCTCCTTTTAGAATGCAGAGAAGTACAAAAATTAAATGTAGGGGATATTTTTGTTGCTACTCCTTATATATGAAATAATAACACCTTTCCTAAAACTTTTTAACAAATGTGTGATCAAGTAGAGGGTAGAGGCCGTGCTGCAGGGTGTGAAGAAATGAAGGAGTGATGATATCAGGAGGTAAGTCACAGCCCAGATTTCTTGCTGCCTTGTGGTTTTCTTACATGCTCGTTCTCAGTGGATTCCTGCACAGATACTCCACTGAAAAACTGCAGGTATATAAACTGTTCTGCTTTTCACTTTAGTACACATTTCTGTAGTGCTATGTAAATGTTTGAAAAATAACAAGTAGAAATGAAGAACTGCTGGTACTTGGTTTTGAGACACGTATTGTGTGGAAGTTGAAAACAGCTGATCTGTATTATGAACTGAATTATATTCCCCCCAAAATCTTATGTTCCCTACTATCCATGTGGAAGTAAGGGTGAGTGAGTTGTGACTGTGACTCTGTCTGCCTCTGGAGCTCAGCACTGGCTATTCACAGCATTCTTTTGGGGAGCCAAGAGAATAAGAAACAGCTTGTGGTCTCAGATTGATTCGTGGTCTCAGGAAGCTGGTGCATCCCATGTCCAACTTCTTTCCAGGCCATTTCTTCAAGCATTGTACTTTGTTTTCTTTAAAATGAAAAATATAAAGAACAAGTATTGAATTGCCATTAATACCTTCTCATTTTAATTTCTCTTACTCTTTCCCATAATTTTCATGGATTACAGTTGTCACACACATTCATGGAGCAGGCTGTTATGTATATATATGTAAGGAACAGTCTGGAAATTTTGCCTTTGGAGGTTTTGAAAGGTATTTCAAGTGACTTTTTGATCTGTGTGACTGTTAGGAAGATGTGTGCATTGGTCTCCAGTCTTCTGTAGTCTCTTCTCTAATACTCCACAACACCCAAATTTTTTAAACAGTGCAATGCATTTGTGTCAGCAAAAATGGAATTGTCGAAGAGCTGACTGGCCAAAGAAGAGATGTTTTTTCTGGATACATTCTTATATGGTCTTTAAAAAAACAAATCCAAAGGAAGATAATTTTCAAACTACTAGGAAACGGCCACATATATCCTTTTTGATGTCTGTTTTGGGTTTTTTTTGGTTTGGTGGGGGGTTTTTTTGTTTTTTTTTCTGGTTCTAGCATAATACTACGTAGTGTCAATTAAAAGACAGGAAAATGACTAGAATTTGCAGGGCTGCAACTGGGATGGAGGAATGAATACTTACACTATTTGCAAGTAGTCGTAAACCTGAAATTTTCAGGTGAAGTCACATGCTTCAAAATTAAACATAGAAACCTTTTGTCTCCTTAGGAGACATAATTCCATACAGAGAGCAACGCCTTTGTGAGCAGGGTTGAGGACATCTGCTTCACAAGAGCAGCACAAGCTGTGAGTGGGATTACAGGGTTATAATACAATGACCTGAGAGACCTATTTTAATATCACTAAGAAAAGAGTAAATTGTAATTTCTTTTAATCCTCTCATAAGAGTTTAATTAAAGGTTTTGTTTTCTGGAGATAGTTCTACTACTGGCAGTACAGTAGGAGCAGAATAAGTTGGTGTGAAACTTGCATGTTACAAAGTGCAAAATATTTTACATTTGAAAAAAGTATATTTTTTTGTGGTTTTCTCTTTAGTTGTTTAAACAATGACTTTAAAACTGAACAAGTATTGAGAACCCGGATCTCAAAATGTACCATATTTCTTAAAGCCAAGTTACAGGTATCTCATTTGGGGGATGGAAATATCTTTCACAGTAGTTATTTTTATGAATTGCTTTAGATATGAACTTAAATATGAAAAAAGGAAAATAAAAAATTTTGGTGATATAAATAACATGGTATCAAAACCCACAGCACTTTCTTTTTAGCCCATGTCTTTTTTGATAAGTATTACTGACTTTAGTGTTGAAATTAAAGGAAACAAGCAGTTCAGTAGTTTGAGCATTAATGCCAAGCGGGCTCATGAATTGTACGAGCATGAAGTGAATAGGTATGGGGAAAGGTGTTGTTTTTGTTGATTGTATGGAATGTAACACATTTTTATCGTAATTCCACTAACTTACTGCTGTTTCCCTGCAGTACAAATATGAGGAGCTCACTTCTTACAGGTTTTTGTTTAGCTTCTGGTGTGATCTCGCTGTTTGTCAGCAAAGTCCTTAAAGCATTATTACCATTCAAAGCACAACTGTTGTATTACTGCAAAGAAGCAAATCACCTGAGAAAGTGATCATCTCATTGTTAAGGCAGGTGATAAGGTCTTCAGAAGGCTGGTTTCACTTCCCAGCTCTGCCGCTAGCTTTCGTGTTTTTATCTTTGTCTCAGGTAATCAGGAATTGCAGTGCTGTTCTTGCAAGGCTGTGCAGGTATTTTCTGATACCAGAATGTTCGTCCTTTGGCATCTCAAGTAGCATAGGAACATTAATGCTTGTAAGATGTTCTGAGGTGCTCATTACTACCTACAACACTGTCATCATAAGCATTCTTAATTACTGGGAAAAAAAGATGATACCATTAAAAATAGTATGGCACAGTTAAACAGGAAATACGAACATTCCTTGAATCCGTTCTTTCAGCCAAAACAAAATCACAGAGATGTGCATATCATGAACTACATTATGGTTCATCTCCAAAGCCTGACATTAATAGTGCCCTATGTTTTGTAATTTGTTCAAGCTTTGCTTTTAGAGAAGAGAAAATACACATGCGGGTGTTAGGTTCTGCCACTTGCTGGAAAAGTGGAGCTTTGTATTGGTATGGTTAGGTCATCTCTTATTCTTAGATCCATATGGTACTCTTTAAATATTAAAAATATTCCTGAAGAATAACTTTTAAAGTAAGCTTTCACAGATGGGTTTTGGTGAGATGTCAACAAACATGACCTTTCAATCTCTAGTGCAAATGGCAATAAAAACCTAGCCTATCTAATCTGCCTGCAAATAGCTGTAGCTTCACTGATCTAGTCTAATCAAAGGAACAAGCCCACAGGGGTTTAAAGGATTTCTTGCTGTTGCTGCAGCCATTAATTTAATTGCTAGAGTACAGTGAACTCTCAGAGTACAGTAAATGTTTGGATCTGCAGGGAGATAAACAGCTGAACCCTTGGAAAAAAAAATCTAAAGCAAATAGGGTTTTCTCTGCAATTAGTGTTGTCTTAAAGCATGCTTTAAAAGCAGACCCCAGTGGAACTGACACGAGCTATCTTCTGCATTTCCATGTGATGTACCACTAGTTATTCCAACATGTCCGGCAGTAACTCCACTGAATGGGCTGAAACTATTGAGTGGAACGCTGAGAGATAACTTGTGCCATTCGTGCATGTGGAGGTGGTAGCGCTCATTCTGAGCATGCCTTGCTGCTGCCGTCCTCCTCCTCTTAAAATTACAGTTTGAATTTTGAGATGCTTTCCCCCCCCCCAAGGATGTGTTTTCAAGGTGCTGGTGCACTTTTAATTACATTTAAAGCTATTTAATAGATAGGGCAGTGCATAAATTATTAGTGGAATGTAAAGAACTGATGATATGGAGGAAAAAAGGACTTCTTGAACAGGAAGTACTCTTAACTGTGCAGGTCCAAAGTGATTCCAGTTTGAGGAAGGTTTCTGAATTTTAATTTTTTGCAGTGCTTCTCAAAGCAATCAGAGTTGCCTTCCTTTCAGTCTCAAAGATATTTTACTTTTGGTATTAATATTAATAGAAGTATGGCTTTAGCAATGGTTGTATAAGGTGTCTTTTTGTTTTAAGCAAGAACAGAAAAATAATGTTGTTTTCAAGAAAAATTGTTTCTCTGTAAAAGTTTGTGAGCAATTTACTGGTCAGCAAAGTTGGGTGCTTTCCCTTTTGGCAATGCACATTCCCACTTATGGAATGATGAATCGATTTCATTTAATAATGAGAATTGGCCTGAGGCAAAGCCAAGCCTAGAATAAAACAAAAAAGATTCTCATTGGGTTAGAATTTAAATTGCCCTCCGCCTGCTCTCCATCTCTGCTCTAACACATCTCCTTGTTGTCTTGTCCTCCTGCTGGCAGATGTAGGACTTGGGGACAGCTATGGTCGAGCCTGTAGAGTTCCTGTGACAGGGGCAGGTTGTATGTGGATGCAAATGTTCAGCTATTTGGTGGGACAGTTCACCACCCAAAGGAGTAGATTTTAAAATAATTTGTAGGTGGAAATGCGGGATCCCCAGTACAGTTGTAGATTCTTAATGTTCGTGTGAGATTTTTTTGGATGGTTAGATGAGCAAGGATTTATTTTTAGTGTATGAAACACGGTTGTGAATTCTCATTAATGAATGAGTTATGCATACTGGAGATTTAACTTAATTGTAGCTTGCAGTGCTGCAAAATATTTAGGAGGAACAAGACTTTCCATGATATCTTTTTAGTGCAGCGTGTGAGAGGGGAAATGTATTAAGGCATGCATCTGTTTGCTTTCTTTTTAATGGAAAATTGAAGACCTGCTTTGGGTTTCCCTTTCTCATCCACAAAGCCCAATGGCTTTTCCTCATAATGAAGGACAACCAGTTTAGTGCTCCCTCCCAGCTTTGCCGTGTTATACAGTTTGTTCCTTGCAGTCTCATGTACTTTAGGCAATTTTACAAAATGTATTTCTCACTGGGCTTGGCTAATCCAGTGGAAGCACTAATGAGAAGGTTTAAAAAAAACGTAAAAATTGTCAAGTTCATTTATAGATCAAACGTGACTACTGAAATGCAGGAAAATTATAGGGAAAACTGTTATTGCCTGACTCTAACAGTGTTGATCCAAATTACAATCTTTTACAAATGTACACTTGAAACAACCCCTAGCTTGCCAGCAGAACCTCCACACAGTGCTGTGCGGAGCCCTCCCTTCAGTCATGCATGGTTTTCTTTAACGCAAATGTCTTTACAGTTTAGTTATTCAATGAGCAGCATTGCATCAGTGTGTCCCAAAATGGAGATGGGAAGCTTGCTTTGCAGCATGGTGCAGTCCTCAGGGGACATGCTTTGTGCGTCAGATGTGTCACACTTTTTCTATTGAACAACGCAAGAGCTAAGGGTAGGCTTTAAGAAGTGTTTAGGCACTAAAGATGCAGCTGATTATCCAACGACAACTTCAAAATTACTTGGGTGCATATTAATTTTTAATGAAGACCTTTCATAGTTCTGTCTGACCACAGGCAATATTTTCTAAGGAGAAAAAGAAGTGCTAAGTATCCTTTAATGCCTATTAGTGGCTTCTTAATCCACTGATGTGTACTTGCTTTTTGTTAGTGTTGTACTGCTTCAGAAAGGAATTCATTTCTATATGCTGACATTGTAATCTAGGACTACAGTATTGATATACTTTAAATCAGTCAGGTATAGAAGTAAGAAAATTCCAACAGTGTCCTCAAATTAAAAAAAAAAAAGCTCACTGAGGCATACCATAATGAAACTGTTCATGACTGCATGTAATTACACCGTTATGTACACGGTCCTGTTTCTGTCATTTGGATCATTAGAGGGCAAAGTGTCAAAATCTCTGTAATGATATTTAATTCCATTTTAACATTTCCTAGAGGAATTGCTTTGCATTTATTTTTAAGCCACAAAACTCAGAAACCCCCTTGAAGTTTGTGTGAACTTTGTAAGTTACAACTACTTTTCTAAATTGGTTTGATAATGCAATCGTTAGTTCGCCATCCCTTCTGATCTCTCTCTTTGATTCTAGCAAACATGCAGGACTTACAGTAACCTAGTTCTTTTAGATTTTCTCAGTAGTTTTAGGAGCCTCAACATGGGGTGAAGTTATTCCATTTTTCACATGAATACATGCTTTCACTCTTTTAGTTCGTAATCATTATACAGGAATTGTACGTGTTGGTGTGACTTTTTGCTTTGAACTGCAGTAAGTCTGTACAACAGTCTAATGTGGCTTTTATTGTCCATACTGTGGTCTCATTTGTTTAGTTTTTTTTAAAAAGAGGAGGGTGTAATTTAAAAAAAGATGTAGCTTGAGAGCTATAAATATACATGTGGGCTTTGCCCCCTCAGTTAAGATTTTTTCACTTTGCAGAAATGTTTCAGAAAGTAACCATACGTCTAGAGTGATAATTCTGAAGGCTTGTGATTAATTACTACTGTACTATCATTAAATCTTAAGACACTTAAAGGCACTGTCTCTTGAGTTGAATTCATCATGTGATGAAATGAGTAACTGTGTGGTTTTGGTTTTTTAATAGAAGATCTCATCTTTGTTGCTCACAAGAGCCTGACTGCTGAATTCAGTAGGCTTTGAATCAAGATGTAAAATAGGATTAAAAGCTGCACTGAATCTTACCAGACATGAGGTCAAGTCTCTGGTCTTCCAGTGACTGTCTTTGACCTTGAAAAGATTTTTGCCTCGTCCTGCCTTATTTTCTCTGTTTTAGCAGTAGTGGAACTATAATCACAGTCAGGAGAAGTTCCAAGTACTCAGATTTCACTTAGGTTCTGAAACGATGCGGCGGAAGAAGTGCCAATTTCTCCATGCATGATAGAGTGAGCCTAAAGCAGCAGGATTGCTAATTAGGCAGAATCTAAGCCTCTGTCTCAGTTTCTCCATATACCAGGACAGAATAATTGTTTCACTTCCCTCCCCTGTTTTTAAAAAATGTACTCATTAAATTGTAACCTTTTGAGATAGACTCTCCCTTATTATGCATGAAGTATAATAAGGAACTATTTTTAGTGTCAATTAATACATAAATTAATAAATAGTTTGGGTTTAAAAGATTACTAAAAACTGTTAATTCCTTCAGCAGACATGTGCTTACTCTGGAAGCCAGAGAGATGGTTTACAATTTGTATACAAAGTTTTTATATTTCAAAATGCATAAAATACTGGTTGCAGTTCTCATCAGGAAGAAAAGTTATCTAATAAGTTTGAATAGCAGGTAGCTTTGATTCCTTCAAGAATACTCGTAGCTCGCCATAGCTCTGTCTATAATTGACCTCTTGGGATGTCTATTTTTTGTTTGCATAGAGGACAGGGTGAAGGTGATGCCAAATTATTAACTAGCACAACAAGCCAACAGACTAACAGCATTTTAAAAAAAACCTTGATCCTTTTCACAGGCTTAATAATACTATATGTTCATTGTACGTTAGCTCCTAGGGACACAGCCTGGAAATCAGGAGTGCTATTATACTAATTACAACATTGACACAGAACAAAGGATGTTCCTGCCCCAAAAAGATGAGAGTACAAATTATACTCAAATTGCATATCATTCCTTTAGTACTGGTGTATACGAACAGTAAATGCCCATTGTCCTCTGACCTTTCTATACATGGATCTTTGCACATATAGAGGAAGGAATGGAAAGAAAATGCAGTTACCCTACCAGATTTGAAAGGTAGAGACAAACCAGTGCTTATGGAAAGACAATTTATAATCTAAGTGCCAGGAAGATGTCTTCATTTGCTAGAATGCAGCATCAAAGTGGACAAGAGATAGTGCAGGAAAAACAAGGCTTTTGAGATTCCCTGTAAACATACTGTAAAACATCCTAGTAACTTGTTAGATGAGAGAGGACTGGAGGTTTCAAATGCCAAAAAGTCACTGAAATGCCTATTGGCTAAAAGGAAGGAAAATGAGATAGCATGGGCTTTTAAAACTTGGAAAGGTTTTGACAGCCAGCCTTAGAATAATCAAAGACTTTATTTCATAGTGAAACTACTAGTCATACAAGAAGGCAAGAAAGCTTATAAAGACTTTGTAAGGAATATTTAGCACAAAATGAGGAGTAGATGAGCCAAGTATCCCAGGATGAGAATAATTAGAAGAAAGCCAGCAGTCTAAAGACAAACCATTAGAAACTGGCATCCATCCAGCTGCTATAAAGTCAGGTTATTCTAGGGCAAGCAATATACCACTGTATACTGAAATTACAGTCATCTTATCTTAAGGAGCAGCTTGTATCCAGGCAGTGTGTGGTGTTCTGTTCTGAACAAACAGAAACCATATCTCACTGGCAGAAGAATCAAAGATAAATTCATATGCAAAGGTGCCACTCATCAGGAATTATGTATTTCAACAGAGAAATTCTTCAGGATGCTGATACTGTAGGTATTGTTGAGGGGGGAGAGAGAATTTGGGGGTTAGACAAACACCATAATCTTATACAGCTACTTCAAGATTTCTCTTTGTAAAAATGTGAAAATCTCTATAAGAGATCTTGTTTTCAGCAGTATTACCTGAGTATCTGGTGGGCTACTGGGGGAAGCTGGCAGCAACTTTACAGTTTTTCAGAGTGTAGTTAATGAAATATGTACTTTTAGTACTCTCATACGGAAGCTCATTATTCACTTGAAGAACAGATTCAACAATATGAAAGCACCTCTGTTCCCTCTCTGCAGCTTCCAGAGACGGCTTCTGGTGTGATGCTTCCAAATATATTTGGCCTTTGACCTAAAGGCAAGATTTACATTGCTGTTCATATTGTCAAGAACCTTCTGGTATGGCTGTGGGGAAAATGTGAAGAGATATAAGCATGTGGTTGCAGTCATGCATTACAGATAATACAGGCTAACATACTGGTCTGGTAGTTTTCATAGTCTTTTTCCAGCTTGTTATTATTTCAGTTTTTAAAATATAAACATTAATTTAAAATACAGAAGGGTGGCTGAAATGAGCAAAATGGCAAATGAGCTGCCTAGCAGTGGTGTCTAAAAAGGATCGGACATTGCATTATGGGGAGGAGGAGACTGAAGAGAACACGATGATTTACAAAGTTCATAAGAGGTATGGTAGGTTTCTTTTTAAAAAAAAAAAAGTTAGAAGCACATCTTTTCCTCTGTTCACTTGTTGCTGGATATTCATATCCACAGCCTTTCCTCTAGACTTTAACCTCAGTGCCCCTGGAATTCATCCTCACAGCATTTCAGATCATTAATAAATCCATGGTATATGTTTTTTCCTGTTTCCTCCACCCTCCCCCTTATCCCTTTCTGTTCTTCCAAGTAGCACTAATGGCAACATTTTTTACAAAAAGGTACAAAATAAAATTGTTCCAGTGGTATATTCTCTCTCCCCCCACCCCCACCCCCCAAAAGCAGTTGCTTTCTGCAAAGCATATCAGTAACAAGCTTGCTGTCAGATATCAGCATTCCCTTGCTTTGTTGGTTTTGCAGCCATGGATGGCATATGTTGAAAAAGCACATGCCACATCACCAAAATGCCTTCCCTCAGGGCCAGCTGCAATCCACTTGAGCATGTCTGAGCTTGTTTCCAACTTGTTTTCCATTGTTGCCATGATTATTTTTACTTTGCATGATATCCTTACAGGCAGTGCTTTAAAATCTAACACACAAATGCACCGTTCTCAGAAATCACTCCTGTATTTGAGTGTTTTATTTAAATATGACAATCCTGTCATTATTTTCCCCAAATGACAACTGCTTAGAATTCCTCTTTCTCCCATGTCAACTTTGAAGGCTTTAATTATAATCTCAGGAGCAAGAATCTGGTTCCAGTACTGTCAATGCAAACATATCTATGGTCCTGTAAATCACTTTAATAACGGTGGCTTTTTTGTTTAGAGTAAGTGAAGCCATTATTATTACGAGAAAAATAACATGGGTCTTATTTGCTGGACACAGCTTGTCATACTGTGTGAAGTCCAACCACAACTAATGAAGTCAGCAAGGGAGAGGAGTGTTATCCTTCCAAGATAACTCAATCTCATCTATATTTCTATAAATACAGAAAACCTAGAACATAACTGACATTACAAAGCCAGTCAGGGGTTAGGAAATACCAGAATTAAGATAGTTTGTGCAGGGTTTTTTGGTTCCTGTGTATATGTGCCATCTCTAATTACATGATCATACTATTTCTTTCTTTATGATCTTTGCATCTTTCAGTATGCAGAGTGGTGCTAGCTTCAGGAGCAGCTGCTGAGAGTTCTGCTTCCCTGTGTGATTCAGTGTATGGCCCTAGTTTTTATACACTGTACCAGCACTATCTGCACTATTATTTGCTTTACGGACTTTCCCATGACACTTACCGCAACTGCATGTATGAACTTCACAAATGTGATGAACTGCTCGCACTGTCTCTGCTGGGAAATGACGTGATGGAGTTTGTCCTCATTTATGCAGGTGGAGCTGAGGAACAGTGAGCATAAACATCAGCTGGTTTGGGGAGCCCAATCTGAGCCATGATGTTTCAGAGCTCTGTTTTATGTAGCCTTGTAACAAAGTTCATCTCTTCCTTTATTTGCAGCTATGAGAAAAGGAGTAGTTTTGCAAATAGGGACTACACCAAACTAAAGAGTATTCAATGAGCAAAAAACTGAAGTAACTTGTTTTGCATCACACCCTCCAGGTCTGCTTTTCTGTTGGCCTTTTCTAGATAGTGCACAACCCTCCTGTCCCATTCACTTTAGATAGTCTCTATTCTTTTCTCTCATTGCCAGTTGGCTACCCGACCAGATTTTTCCTCACTCAATCCTTTTCAAAGTCTTCACACTTAACTCCTCTGATTCCCTTTCTCCACCATTAATTCCCTTGATCTCTGAGATCTTAACAGGATGAAGAAGCTTAAATGATTTTATTTTTTGAACTGTAGTCCTTATCTCAAGGCACGCTTTTACCAATTGATTTAATTCTCCCCCCTGGTTTGGGCCAGTTTTTAGTGGCTGTAGAGGTAGTACTAGGAGTTCCCCCACCTGTGAAGATGTGTGGTGAGGATAGCGTACAAGCGGTTGTATCTCATGAGATGTGCAAGGAAGAGAAACCCACAGGTGGTTTGTAAGAATAGAGCAGGCCCTTTCATGTCAACACTAAGAGCTGTGAAAGTGTCAAACCTCAATATAGGGAGGCTGTATGGTGATATTAGTTATTTGAGGATGTTGAAGTGGTGCTTCTTCATCTGGCCTTATTGCACATCCAAATGTAGAGGGATTTTTGACAAAGATGCCCAGTGAGCTGCTCCTTCCCACTACTGATGCCTAAAGTGCAGGAGGATAATCAAGGAAAAGGTCACCAAACTTTTATAATAGGTAAAAGAAACTTATTCACCACAAAGCCTCTTCACCGAAATAGCTGAAAAGGTTGGTTAAATGCCAGCTGCTTGGAAACAATGGTATTAGGCATTAAATGAGAATTTAGCTGGATAACGATCCACATGCAAAAGTGCAGCACGTTTCTATCGGTTCTCAACTGAAGAGCAAATGTTCAAAAGCTTTTAAAATCTTTTTACAACGGGTTTGGAGGGGAGGGCCAATTCCTTTGGGCTTGAGATTGGAAAGGTCTGGATCCATTAATTCAGGGACTTATTGTATAAAGAATGCCTGCACTTCCAGTGAGGTATTAGAACTGTAAAGTTAAATATTTTATTATAGTGTAAAATCTAGAAATTGGTAGTTTAAGGAACATGACTGAGTCTTGAGCATTTTTGTGTAGGCTTAGTATTATAAGCATTAATTTGTTAAAAAGTGATAGATTTTTTTGTAAGCACAGTTCTGCTGAATGTGTTGTGTAATGCCATAATTGTACATGCTTCTTTAGAATTGGTATGTGAATCATATTTACCAGTAGGATAAAATAATTGGATTAGTGAATGTATACAAATAGTCCATTTGGCAAAATAGAGCATATACAACAGTGAAACGTGGATTTAACCTGTTTGTTGCAGAAAGCACATTCTAGTTTGTCTGTGCATATTGGACAGTAAATCAATCTTCAGCAAAGACCTGCAGTCACTGTGGTATTTAACACCCAGTGTGGGGAGAGCCCTCAGCCAGAGTAACCTAGTTTGGGCTTGTGCAAACTTTCTTGGTAGCCCTTTCTGGGCTTCAGTGCAAGCTTACATGTTCATGGTGTGTGTGTGGGGGGTGGATAGGGGAGGAGAAGGGTGTGAGTGTGTGTGTGTATGTGCACAGCAAATTTTCACAACACCATGCAGCAAACTGGCAGTATTATTTTCATAGGGAAAAAAGTTTCTGCAAAAATACCAGTGTGGTACTTGCTTTCTAGTGTGCACTTGTGTGACCTTGGATTATTTCACTGAGGTTTCTCGTGGTTAGTTTTTTTAATTTGTAAACCAGGATTAATTCTAGTACACTTGCCCCATATTTGCTTGCTTAACTCCCCCATTTTTTCCCATATGTAAGGTTTGCTCAGTGTGTTCATAATGGTTCAAGCCCTTTGTTCCTTTGCGTATTACTCAACCCATTGTGATATACGGAAAATCTAAAACTTTGATTTTTATTTCCTCATTGCATAATTATTGCAGTAAACAAGTTATATTGGGCATTTTAAAAGTATGACACTATTTAAAATAAGTTTAAAGTAAAATCACCGATCTCAAGTGTCATGAAAATACCTGGTGAAGTTATGAGATGATACTGTGCAGGCAAGATGTAAAATTTATAGCTTTGGTAAAGATGGGAAGTAATTTACAGTCAAACCCAAAGTTCTGCATTTCCCTCTGTCCTTTTTCCAGTCTTGTTGCCTATTTTTAAAGCAACTGACTGGAGGTCTCATCTAGAGGCCGTTTCATTAGATGGTAACTAGCATATTGTTTTCTGTGTTGTATTTATTTGGTGCAAGTAATGGAACATTAATCAAATATTTTTTGCAATTGACTGTTCTCCATGGTGGGAATACTGAAGAAATAGCAGGGTTTGGGAGCAAATTGAGATGATAAATTAGTTGAACGCTCATATTGTGTCCCCTAGCCCATTGTTCTAAGTGATTCTGTGTGCTTTTTTTATCTTTAAATGAGGTAGGATTGTTTTTACTGTTTCTGAAGATGTGATTGTCTTTGAGAAGAGCATCTGCATTTATTTCTTACAAATTGCTAGTCACAAATTTTATCTGCTGCTGTAGTTTTGCATATAAACAACTTTGGTTTTTTCTCTATAAAAATACAATAACACATGATGCTACTTGTCAAGCTGTATTGTACAAAGAAATGGATCTTTGTGAGGTTCAAACAGGACAAGCTAAATAAAATGACTTTGTCATGAAGAATTTTAAGAGACAGTCTTAACTGTATTTGCAAAAAAAGTTTCAGAAGTATTTTTAAGTTCTGATGTTTTAAGTGCCCAAAACTTTGAGCTGCCACACATAAAACATTACTCTTAAAAATTGTCAGTTATTAGATTTTCCTTCATTTGAACAAATGGATAGATGCAAGTCAGAAAAAAATCTCCTAGATCTAGAACTTAGTTTAACATAAAAATAGCAGTTGTTAAATGATGTCAGTATCTTTAGAAGACACATGTTGTAACGTTTTCCTTCCATGTTTTTTCTGAGTTATAGCTTCTTAGTGTATGTAAATATGTATGTTTTTCTCATTACTTGTTTTTCTGTGCATGAATATCCATATTCATAACCTCCTGTAGCTTCTCAAGTCCTTCAATAATGGCAGAAAAAAACATTGCTACTAAATAAATCTATAGAAAGCAATTTTTTAATTTCTTCTTTCGCTTTAATAAGGTTGCATACACTCTTTCTGAAAAATCCCTGTAATATAAGTTTGAAGTGTTGTGTAGCTGCAAGCGCTTCAGACCCTTTCAGGGAATCGTTCTACAAGACCTCTGCAAGAAGAACCCAAGTTCCTTCCTTGGACTGAGTACAATAATGATTAAGCTGAAATTCTGCTTAGTTAAATACCATAACTATTTGAGCACCTTTGGTTCCTTCTGGAGGTGTTTTCTTTGGCTTGAAATAGTGAAGTAATCATTTAAGAAGAAAGAAAGAATAACTTCTTACTCCATGGAGGATTCCTGGAGTGTCAGACTTGCTTCAGTGAATGCAGTAGAACAGCATTAACTGTGAGACTGAGAATACTCCACCAGCAGAGTAGTCCGTAATACATCTCCAGGGAGGTAAAGAGGAGGGAAATGAACACAGATCTCTGGGCTCGTGGAAGGGCATTTTAAGTTCTGAACTGTGCCATTAAAAGGGAACTAGCTCTACCTTCAACTTTTTTGAAGCACACGCTTGTTTTCCCTTTGCTTTTCTTATAGATACCCACAATAAATATTTTATGTCAGGTTGAATTAACCATCTTGTGCTGAACTGAGAAAATCTTGTGCTGTTTCATTGCAGTCTGATGGGGAAAAACAAGATAAATAATGGAATAGCTTAATCAAAACCAGTTTGGGGTTCTTTAGTGTGTTGTTTGCTTGGTTTGGTTTTGTTTGGTTTTTGGTTTTTTTTTTTTTTAAACTTCCCAGTTCCAGTGTTCAGGCAGAAATTCCATTATTCACACTATTCCTCCTCTTATCAAATAGTGAACTGATTCATGACCCAGCCTATTTGCAAAGAATCTGTTCACAGGGGTATGCTGCACTGCAGCCTCCCGTGGATTGCTTGAGCCATAGATAACAGTACGGGAGAGAAAGCAGACTGCACGTAGCTGTTGTATTTAATGTGGTCTTGGTATACTTTGCGATGGGAAACATGGAATCTTAGTTTTTTTTTTCTTTCAAAGTGGGCAAAATAGTAGCTGTAACCTGTGCACACTTATTCAAACCTGTAAGTTGCAATACTGAAATCTAAGATGGTATCAGAAGCAGTGCCCAACTACTTTTTTCAACACGGTATGCAGAACAATATCAAAGATTTTTTTTAAAAAAAGGTGAAACTTGTACGTTGACCATAATAAAGTCTGTTGCTATCAGGAAAAGGGAAGGAAAACATTAATACCTCGGTGTATGAGGATGTACAGTCACTCAATGTACTTCAAAAGCGTTTGCTATGTCTTCATTTATCATCATTATAAAGCGTTTCCAAAAGAGTGAGTTTACCTTTATCAAGTTGTGAAAGGCATTTGCCTTCATGCATCCTTACCCACAGAAATTAAAATGCTTGTTTACTTTGATATTTTGAGTTGCACATGTGCATTATTCTTCTTTAAAACAAAAGGGTTTTTTAAATAAAAATAAAATACTTTAAGCATAACTGAAATTTGTATAAAAAGACTGGGGCAAAGGGAAAAAAATCAAATATTGAACATGGTACATTAAATACAGAATAACAGTTTGCTCTATGCGCTAGGGTTCAGCAGTAGAAAAGGGGGCATATATAGCTTTTAAATAATTTGCACAGTTTATGAAAATATTTTTAGTAAAATCAGTATCCAGAGTCCCAGCAGGCAGAAATAATTGTGCTTCAATTAACCTTGAAGTATTTACATCATCTGACACTTTGGTTGTGGAAGCAAAGAGCTGATCTCAAGCAGAAGGTTTTTGAAAGCAAGGCTGGACGTATTTGAGATCATCTGCAGAGCTATGCAGCACGTTATGTATGACTGCAGTTTTCCTGGAATTGTTTAACCTATCAGTTTTACCCTAACATCCATCAAAATATAAGGATAACATTTTCAATTCTTTTGGACACATTTTGATATTCTGTACGTTGTTTGGTGTTAAGTAGCAGAAGGTGTTTGTGGTTTGTATGTCAATCTGTTGTGGGCCTGGCAAGAAGCCACATGCAAGCTGATGCATCCTGAACTTCAACAGCAGTGATAAACAATCAAAATAAACCAAAAAAGCCTCTGTCTGCACAAGCAGCTCCGTCGTATGGAAGGCAAGTGACAAGTGGTGATGTTTCTAATAATTATGTTTTTGCAGAAGTACCATTGACTAAAACTAGACACAGAAGTTAGGATAGGTATAGAGTAACTTTCTTGCTTTCACGTCCTGTGGACAAAAAAGAGTATTTTCTATTTTTCATCTTGATTACTCTTTTACTGCTTATGTAATATAACTTTCAACTGCAAAATGAGGATGCTGCTAAGATGAGCAGGTACACCCTCAGAAAAGTGCTAAAAGTTTAAAGTGAGCAGGCTGGGTTATATGAATTAGCTGATTATTTTGCTCCTCTTTCATAGATAACTGCAATGGGGTAACCATATTCTGGCCAGTTTTATCATGCCTTTGTTACTAGTTTTCCATTTTCTTTTATCTTCATAGACAGCTTTGTCCCCTTTGCTCTCAGTCTGTGACTTTTCTAACTTTATGGTCCAGTCAGTGAAGTTTCTATTTTCCCCAACAGATTTTAATGGCATGTAGAGTATATCTAGCTTCACCAGAAAGGAAAACTACCCTTTGTTTTCTATAACACGTGTGCATATAGCATAATAAATTAGATGTTTATTTTATGTTGTCCTGTAGCATTTAAGTGTTCTTGTGACGCTAGAGGCATGCTGTGCCTCCTCTGCAGTAGATTAATTCTAACTGCTGCTTCTGCCTCATGGAACAGTTTTATTTCATTATTTTCAGTTCTGAGACCATTTATGGGATGTCTTTTTTTTTTTTTGGTTGATAACTCCTTTGTTTGCCACTTCTTATTTATAACCAGGCTTACATCTTGCATATTGGAAGTAATTTCTATGCTTGGAATTTACATGATTTTCACTCGGGTAAAATAAATTTACTTGGTTTTCCTTAGCTTGCAATTCCTTTCCTGTTGGCCCCTCTGAAGTCCATGCTTTGAAAGAATGGCATGTAGTTTTAGTGAAGTCTGAGTCTTTTCAAAGATTGAGACTGATGCTAGGGAGCAGTATGTCATCTTCCCCACTGTTCATTTTTGTTAAAGTTCCGTTATTTTTTTTCCTCCCTCAGCATTGTTTTGCAGCCCATTTTATTCTTATTTCTCTATGACTTTTTTTATCCTTCTGTTTCCCATAAAGCTGTCAGCCTTTCCAATAGGTTATAGCAGGGCTTGAGGGTTCCCATCACATTGCGGAGCTGGGACATTAGATGAACTGTTCTCTGAGAGGCTATCAGCGTTCCTTGTGCTGCCAAAACGAGTTCGGTAGATCTGATACTCCATAAATGATGGCTTTCAAAATTGTGAAAGGAAATGAGGGCTCTTTTTCTGAAAATTTAAAAAAATTGGCAGCATTAAGCTATTTTTCAGACCATCCTTGTCATTTTTTCCTGCTTTATGAATATATGTATTTACTAATGAACTGGGATTTTTTTTCTACTAGTTCTATCCTCCAACTAAATCAACATGGTCCTTATTAGTCTTTATTTTCTTTGAAAGCAGCATCTTTATTCTGCTGTGCCATTTTCCCTTTGTTGTGTCATTTCTACAAGTGCAGAAACTTGTCATGCTCCTTAATCAAAAGCAAAATTTTAAACCCTTTTCATTTAGTGGAAAAGATAAATTTTCTTTCTCCTTTTTTTAAAAATTCAAAATATATTCATCTCATGTAATGCAGAAAGGCAAACTGGAGGATTACAAGACAACTTTTCTGGCATGACCAATTCTTGCTTGTTTCTGCTATGGATTTGAGTTGAATATTGCCCATAAAATTGCTGCCTCCTGTTTCTTTCACAGAGGCGTAATAATGATGAACAAGAGCTTTCTCTATTTCACTATTACTGCCATAGACTATTTCACACCTCTGTGTATTTACGGAGATATATATATGCCGTGCAACAATTAATATTTTCATAAAAATGAGGATAAAAAGAAGAGTTTATCATGATTCAGAATTAAGGTTAATGAGTGAATACTTGGCAACCGTTTTTTTTTTAAAGAAACAAATGAAGGAAAGAAGACGACGAATGTGATGATGTCTCTGTCAGGCTAGCTAATGCATGCATTTGAACGTGAACCTGGTGGTAGGAGGTAAAATAAAAGGTGACATTTAGACTGGTGACATGATAATTTCACTCCTGCCCCTAGAGCTTGAAATTGCATCTTTTTATGTATCTGTGATCCGTTATTTCTGAAAGAAACACATTTCTTAGAGTATCATGCACTGTCACGAAAATCTTGCTGTGGGTGTGAAATGAATGTGTGTAATGTGTGTATTTACAGACAATCTATAGAACAATTCTTCCCTTTTCCAACTACAAGCTGGAAGCCTGAGGAGGAGTGCTTAGTTTTTGAAGGGACAGCAAATGTTCCATAATTGACATAGCAAATATTTGATAATATCAGGATCTGGAATGTTAAATCGCAATTCTGCATCTTGTTGTGATAAAAGAAAAGGAAAATGAGAAATGTGCTGGAGTAAAGATGTTGCTTATAAAGGAAGAGAATAATAAATACAGTGCTGATCTAGCTGAGGGACAGAATTAATTTAAGAGTTTATTAGTAAGGGGGAAAACTAGAAATGTTAAGAAAATGACAGTCTGAAGAAAAGAGAAAAAGATTTTAATGACTTTTAATATTAGCTGCTGTTAGGAAGTCTAGAAGAAATACAAAAATATGGCTTTCTGATAGTGCGATTTATTTTGTTTCCTGTGTTATATCCTTTCATATGCAATTCTTCCAGGAAAAAAAAAAAAAAAGGAAAAAAATATAATGCTAAAAAAGCAATGGTTTTGAATTTATAGAAGAAATCCAGATTCTTTAACTGTTTGCTGTCTGTTTAGCTGGTATAAAAAACTGTATAATTTCAGAAACATGAATTTGTTTTCTTTAATACAAGCAAAAACCTCTATGAATACCTACTTTATTTTTTACCCTTCCTTAAAGCCCATTTTAACCAGTTATTTCATGTCCTGAAAAATGCACACAAGGCACAAAGAAAGGAAGAACAGAACTGATTGTAGCTGGGTTGATTCCAATAGTATCAAGGGGATGAAACACATAAAAGGAGTAAGAACAGATTGGATATGACATTTAGGATACTAAAGAAATGCTAGAATAATCATAAGCAGTATAATGGCTGTGACAAGAAAGGTCTTTCATTAGATCAACTGGTATTGCTGGGGAAAAAAAACAAAACAAAACTTATTTTGAGACAAAAACAGGTTTTCAGCTCTTTAGTTGTGATCCACTGACTGTATATGTGTCCCGATCTACTTAGTGTGCTCTTCTCCCTTAATTTTTGCACAGTATCATTCAACTTTTAGTTTTGTTGGGAGTTCTTCGAGTTCAGTCTTAGGAAATATGGTAGCTGATTGGAATAAATATCTAATTATAAGCTGAATGGGCTGCTCAGTACTAGATTTTCTAGGGTTTTTTTCCATAGATTTTTGCATGTCTTGTCTTAAAATTTGATGAACAAATTTATTCTAGATGCAGAAATTTCTTAGATTTTTTAGGGTTTTTATGATGTTTTGTCTTTGGAGATTTCATGGCCCATTAACCCTAAATGATATTAATAATGTAGTTATAAACCTTTCCATTTGAGGTTCAGTTGTATAGGATGCCACTGTAACATCAGTACTGTAATACGCTGGTTTCTCTAAAAGGCCGTTAGCAGGGGAATATTGGGGCTTCTGAAAATTACTGTCTTTTTCACTTTTGTGAGCGTGATCTCAAATTGTCATGTCTACTTTCATTTAGTGAATTTTACAAATGGTAAAATGTCGACAAAAGAATGTTTTCTTTGCTCATTGACTGAATAAAGAGATCGCACTAAAGCTGACACTCCTTCAAGTTACTGTGAGGTTTAGTACAGTTATAAGGGAAGAGTTGCAAATGATGCAGCAAGTCAGGATAATCTAATCTGTATCTGAGGAGTGTTCTTAAGTTACCCAAAGGAAAAACATGTACACTGCTTTTAGTCAGTCTTATATTTAGGCTGTCTTCAGTGATTTTAGTGCATAGTGCCTCACTATGATACTACCATGGTGGGTTTGCATGTGAAATTAGGCACCTACATGTATAAGGCTGGTACCTAGGTACTTTTGCATTTTGGATCTAAGCAAAATGACCTTGCAGTTTGGAACAATCCAGATACAAGCATTTGTGCAGAATTCAAGGAGACGAAGGCATTTGCTGTGCTCTCATTGAACACTTACATCATACAGTAGAAGAAAGTTTTGGATGTAGAGCTCTAGCAAATAACATCACTGGAATGTGATGTACATCTGCACCTGCACAGCTGAGGAGGTGCTCTGGGATGGAGATGTGAAGAGCAGCAGTAGTGTTGCTGATAGACACGAGTTGATTCTGTGCTCCAAGGACACCAATGCCAGACAAAGTCTTGGCACACCCATCTAAAGGCCAGTTACTTGGGTGCTTAAGAGATGTAAATGTGCAAGGGGGAAGTGGCAGGAGCCTAGAGGAACATGCTGGCGCTGTTCCCAGGGGAAAGGGATTTGGTCTTAGGACAGAAAGGAGGCTCGGTGATGTCAATGAGGCTTGCTTGGAAAAGAAAGGAAACCACTAATGTGGTCTATACAATTTTCTACTTTTTTTGTGGAAGCAATACCTATTTAGTGAAAAAGAAGAGGATATAATTTATTGTATGACATGTTGTTACACATCTCTAGAATGGAGCAAAATGACTGCCACATCATGATTTGTTTCACCAAAAAAGACTAATGAACGTTGGAAAACCATCTGTGGTGCATCCCATGTGATCAGATATCCAGCCTACTTCAGAGGCTGGAAATCATCATGTTCAACAAGAATTGGTGTCCTACAAAACATTGTAACCACCAGCACTGGAATCTCTTAATTCATGGAGTGTAGGAATTATTGGTAGCAGAACCTAACACAAGATTATTTTTAGATGTAGAAAAGTACCGAAACAGGTGTGAAAACTGTTACTCTAAATTGAGTGATAGTGTCAACTCTACCTTGCTAAGCAGCAGAATTTGTAATCTCTATCTCTATTGCGTTCAGCACCTGGAAATATCACTTCTTTTGAATTGTGTTAGGGAAATCGTGTTTGCCCAAGCACAGAATTTTGAATTTGAAATTAGAACACTTTTTTGTTTGGCTGCCATGACATCTGTTTCAGCTGCTAGAGTGGACATGGCTATAGTTTATTGCACATTGTGTGGAGAACAGTTTTAAATTGCAGGGCAGGTGTGTATTTTGAGCACTTCAAGTCCTGTTGTAAAGTTTTGTCTGCATGTATATGTCTGAAACTATAAAGTAGGTCATATGGGTGCCAATGCTATTCTAGTTAAAGGGTTTTTATTGTTTTCTGGAAGGCATTTTTTGGTGATGCTTAACTGAGACCTTGTGAGAGGAGACAAATATGTAAATGAAGGCAACTTCTCAGACCTCTGGGATGTGTTACAGCATGAGTTACTCTTAACAGATAATTAGCTGGGGCTGTTAATCAAGTTTAACAGGTGTTGAGTAATGAACCGAGACAGGGCATCTGCTGTGACTGGCCTCTCACTCTAATCTGGTTAGGGAACCTAATGCCAGTTGGAGCCCAGAATGCTTCATAGTGAGATCCAACATTGCATTTTCCTGATGCTTCCATCAGTCTTGTGATTATCGAAGAATGGTGACATTTGCAACAGGAATACATAAGGAATCAGTCCAAAATCCCCAAAGTGAACCTGTTAATGAATGCATGTTCTTAATTTTCTTCTTAGATTTAAAAGCTTTTCTTCACCGAAGTTGAACGTGCAGTTAAACTATTGTCCATGTTTGTATCTATTTGTCTTCAAATATGTAATGAAATACACTTTAGAGTACTGCTTAACCAGGATCTTGTAGAGCACTGTCGTCATTGTGGTTGGGAAAGGTATTTTTACTTAATTTCCAAGACCTCTTTGTAATCAGAACTTTGCAACTTCTCATTACATTCTATGTGAAATTATTTTACTTATTTAGGAGATCCAGGCTTTAAAATTCATTGTCACCAAGCAGCAACTTCAACGCTTTCACCATTGTATTATAAGCTGCTACCTTGACCATTAAGCTGCATGGTTTTCCCAAAAATCTATCTGCAAAGAAGTGGGTGGTGTGAATTCTTAAAGCCATTTTCAGCTCTGAGAGTGATGCCAAGTTTGGAGATGACTGATAGGATTGCTTGTCAGAGCACCCTTTGGGCTCACTTTAGGTCAATCAAATGGTTTGCACGGGAGGGGAATCCAGCACTGCTGAGTGTGTTCTGGGAGAAACATACGGTACGGATAGGTCCTAACGTGCCGTGTCTGACCAAGGTGCCTGTCTTCATGTATATATGTGTGTGTATATATATATGACAAATATCTGTCGTATCTGCCTGTGCCCTTGCAAGTGTCTCATGCCTGCCATGCAGACAGACAAGAAGCCCCAGTGTCCTTCCTGGAGGAGCGCTGACAAGGGCTGTCGTACGGGTGGATGAGGTGACTATGCTGTCTGAATAGAGAATGAGTTCCCATGTTTTCATGTTTTTGATATCACTTTGCTTGGGTTTAGTTGATGTAGCCTTTACATCTCTTTCCAACCTTTGCCTCAAAGGAGAAAGTAACCCAAAATTTCATTTCTTTCCTCTTACTAGATTAATCTTAAACAGGAATTAAAGCTGACTCATGTTTTTGTGAATATTGCAATTCTGTGATTCTAGCAACGTCTGAGGCTTTTAGATCTGTTTTGTCATTAAAGATGATTGTACCCTTGGCTATTTTGCTGCAGGGGTCTTCAGTAAGATACTTTACTTGCACTGGTCATTATGTATCTTGCTGTTCATAGCAATGTTTCCAGCCATTTGAACTCATTTATCCAATAATGATTAGCATTGTGCAAAGAATAAATATGTTTATTGCAACTGGAGTATCTAAACTATGCAGCCAATGTTCCTGTAAGAAGAAAGAGCAACACTTCTACTGTTGGCAGTGTTTGGCACGTGTCTCTTGGTTGGTGTGAGAGATTATGGTGCTCTTACTTACATAGGACTTAAAATCTGAGGGTTTGATCACAGATCTCTGAAGTGATCATGGGGATTAGAAAACCCTCTGCAATATTTCCTTGTATGAGGAGTAAAATTCTGATCCCATGGACTCAGCAGCCAATTCCCACTGACCTCAAGAGATTTATGGCATTGCCCAGAAAGTCAGGAGAAACTCAGTAGATTTGGTATAATATAAAGCAACGAGTGAGGCTACAAACAAGTCCAGAGTAAGTACATGGGAATTCAGAATGAGGGAAATGAAGATATCGTGCACCTACAGAGAGGATATAAGGAAAATAGAGTACAGTCAAACTGTGCTAGGAAGAGGAGGAGGATCATACAGACAGCAAACTTCAGGTGAGCACAGTTTGGAGAAAATCCAGAAAGCAATATGGACCAGCTGGTAACCTGGCAGTGGGGAGAAAGCATCCCCAATGTGGCTAGTGGAGGATCAGCATCAGAGCCAAGAGGCACAAGAATCTGCAGATGGCTTCTTTTGTTTCAGTAACAGGCTTGTATAATGTCTGATGTGGAATTTTGTCTTCTAAAAGGTTGCCAGTATTTGAGTGGTGCTTGGCTGTTTTATTAGAGAGATATCTTTAGATATTTTTTTATTAAGGACATATAATTTTTCCTAATGGGAGTCATTCCTGTCTACTATGTACATTAAAAGGTATGGTAAAATTCCTTAGGAAAGCTCTTAATATACATGCAAAGTAGCCATAATCTAAAGTAGCCATAACTCAAACATTGGTATTTGATATTTCTTTTTTTCTTTTCTTTTTTTTTTTCTTTTCCCCTACCCTCAAAAGTTTGAAAAGTGATTAGAGCTTATTATGGACTTACCACTTGCCAAATTTCATTTAAAAAATCCTCTGGGAAATTGCACAGAGTCTCATGACAGGTGTGATATTAACCTGTGCCATTATTGCAAGTAACAATTTGTAGGGCTGCTGGGTGTGTTTTTTCCTTTTCTAGTTCATCTCGAGACCTTGTTCATCTCTTCTGCCTTGCCCTGTTTAACCTGAGGGGGGATTGTAGTTCTGCATAACTGTTCGCTGTCTTAAACCATCTGGATAACGATACATTCCTTTGATTTTGCTAATAATAACTTCCAGAATGCACAAAAGTAATTTTTGCATTTTGTCTCTCCTCTAGATAAAAAAAAAAATGGGAGTAGATGTTAAAACTTGGGATCTGTCTTACTTGATGTTATTTTAACCTACATATATAGTACAGGCTCTGTAGACTCCTTTCCTGCATTCAAAATTAACCCGTCTACTCCTCTGAGCCCTTAACCTTTGCTCCAATAGATAAAATCACTTCCTGGAAATGTCTGAAAAGTGTTTGAATGGGTTTTTTTCCCCCCCTTCAGCAATGTCTTATGTACAAATGCTTTTGTTAAGTCAGTTTTAGTAATTGAGATGGCCCTGATTCCTTAGCAAGTGATGAATTAGTCACCAGTGCCGTTTTCTTTCTCTTTTCACTTTTTTTGCACTTCAAATTTTTGTTTTTCTTAGAGTGCTTTAATAACAGACAACATGATATGATTTTTGTCTTTCGGTGAATGCATAGTGAAATTGCTTTTTGTAAGTAAAGCTAGTGTGTGTTTTCCATCTTATTTCATATGAGAAAACACACGGTTTCTTTAAAGTTAGATGGTATTGTATGTTATATCACTGGAAGCCATGCAAGCTCCAGAAAGTCATTTTTGTTGTCCAGTTGCTGCTGCTAATTAAGTTGCTGATAGAATAGAATACTTAATGCTGTATTTTTTATTCATAAAGCAGGAGGCAGCTAAAGCTGTTTTGTATTTCCTTCAAATTCTGAGATTGTAGTGGCAAAGACAGAGCTCTGCAAGCTTCTGCAAGTTTCTCCAGAAGGACTTTGACTTCTTTTATGGCTTTTATTAATTTGACTTTGATATCTTTCTGAGAAGTATGTAATTGACACAGTACGAGAGATATAAATGTGTGATAGCAGGTTGTCGTTCTCTGATCCCAAAATGCGCACTGCAGTGTACATCAGGATAATGCCTTGGTCTATCAAGGCTATGAGAACAAGTTGAAGTTCTTTTGCGTTTCCCCTGTATTTCTGTGACATATATTTCTGATTATGCCAGTTTTATCAGGGAGTCAGAACAATCACAAGACACTGTGCCAAAAGTGCTTCCATATAAACTTTTCAGGTATTATTGAATGATCTCAGGAGTGTTCCACTATTCCCACTCTTTTTTGAAAGTGCAGGGCTGTCCAGTACCATTAAATGACTCAAAGGAGCAAAAAAGTATGTTAAATTAACTGTGTTGTTTCAGTCAACAATTACAGTATTGTATAACCACATATAAGTTTGTATGAATTGCTGAGCTGATATCTCTATATAGATATGAGTGAAGAGATCAACCAGCCAAAAAAACCCACTTTCTTCTTTTCAGCCAGTATCTGTTGCTGCAAATAATGAATTTTAGTTTCTAAAGTAGATCTCTTTGAGTCATCTGCCTTTAAGTGGAAGATCCAAAGTATTTTTTTGTAAAGGTAACTGTTTCTGCATTACACATTGTGTAAACTGAGTCTCAGTCACTCCACCATTCATGGTAGCAGTGTGTGCTGATTTGTATGGCTCAATCTAAAATGTCTGCATTGTCTTGATTATATTGAATGTCCGACCGATGACTGGAAGCAGTGAAAACCCCAGGCTTGTTTAGCAACAAGTGTTCTGGCAGTTGCTGCTTGTATATAGGAGGGAAGCGCAGTGTCTGTAGCTCGGTTAGAATGCTGCTTCTGAGATTGGAAAGGAATCCTTCTCAATTAAACTCGGGCTGAGCAAAAGGCTTTTTTTTTTTTTCCTGTTCGTAAGTTGATGCGCATCTGACAGGCGTCAGCTTCAAAGCCAAGATAAAGATATAAAAGCTTATTTTGGAAAGTCTTTTGGGAGAGGAATTCTTGAAATAAATGTTGGATAGGGAAAATAATAGTTGCGGTGCTTCAGCCAGACTTGAGAATCCATAGAGCTT
Organism: Gorsachius magnificus; assembly: GCA_034008185.1. Taxonomy (NCBI): domain Eukaryota; kingdom Metazoa; phylum Chordata; class Aves; order Pelecaniformes; family Ardeidae; genus Gorsachius; species Gorsachius magnificus. The sequence goes on from CM067090.1 coordinate 9,755,627, forward strand.
GACGGAGGAAAATTGAAGGTAGCTCAGACTGCTTTAATGAGCCTGCTTTGAAGTAATTCTAGTTGGCAGACAGTCACAGGAGTGCTGACTAGTGTGTAGGTATCAAGAAGATGCCTCCATTCTTTTACTCTTTGCTATTTAGTGTGTTTATGTTATCAACGATCTTCGACACTGCAGATTTTATTTCAGACCGGTTTTCTGGACTGCTTTGAACTCCATGCCTGCAGCCTCATAAGATGTCTGCCTCTTTTCTACTTAGTTGTATGGGACTGAGTGTAGCCGCCTTTGGTGCTTAGTATGATGCCACAGCAACGTCCTCCCCACACCACGTTCAGCTTATTTGTACTCAAAAATGAGTTTACAGTATTCTTATTTCTTGCCTGCCCATTCCACTCATCTGTCAAATCACTTCTACTTTGAAGCCAAGCAGAATCATAAATATTTTAAAACAATGTTTTAGTATTTTGAGACCTTGTTCAGGTTATGAGAATACCAAGTAAAATTTGGAATGTAGGAACTATTGTTAATGACTGCAACAGTAGTGTAGGTTTGTTTGGCCTTTTTACATGGCAGATTTTGTTTGTTTTAGTGAAGTGAACCATATTATATTTTCCAACAGGAAGGAAGTTTCCATGGATCTTGGTTTTTATGATGCTTATAATAGCATCAAACTGAACATTCGTACAGCAGAGACATCTGTTTCTCACAGTCGCCTTCTGTAGGAAGAGACTTTGTTTTGTTTTGAAATTCTTAGCTCATGTATTTTAACAGATGATCATATTTAAGCCAGACTCTGATTGTCATCAGTAGAAACCAGGAATTAACTCAGTTTATTTCACTTCATCACCCCCAATTTATGTTAGGGTAAAGGAAAACTAAGTCTAATGAACTGACCTTTCTATTTCTGTCTTTAATTGTGTTGACAAGTATTATTTTAAGAGAAATGAGACATTGCAATTTCATATAGCTCAGAAAGCTTCAGTATTCTGACAGCTTATTGGTTTTTATTTTGCTGTCTGAAAGGGTGACTAGAAGATTAATTTTGGGTTGACAAACAGTATGTGGTATTCCAGCCTTCTGTGTGAAGCCTCGAGCATGTTGACACATTCTTCCAATCCAATAAGGTTTTTAAAAAAATTATTATAAAATTTTGTAGTTGTTCTCTCTGATAGTCAATTCCTTATGGACTTCATAATCAGGTTTTTGTTTTAGGTGGAAAAAAAATAATCTACTTTCCAGCATGTTGCAGCTACTGCAGGATGTTTCCTAAAATGTGTGAATATCAGTTGTGCTTCTGAGGTGACAGTATGGAGCAATGTGTGAACTCTTACAAATTATATGCTTAAATACATGCAAGCAAATGTTTTGACTTTTGAACTTCTTCCAGGCAAATTTGAGAGTTATACTTGGTTTCATTGTGTGGAAATGGAAGTATATACCCAACTATGTTGGGCTTAGATTGATCTATTTCTCTATCTGGTTTTATTTAGCTCTTGGAATGGAAATAGATGTCCTTAGTAAATCCTGAAGCTTTTATAGCTCTAGTTTTATCTCAGACAAATTATTGGAAAATGCACAATGTCATTGATCTGACTAGAACTAATAGGAGTTTTAAATAGCAAAGCAAATAAGACCTTTAATGCTGAAAACCTCTTCCTCTCTCCCTCATTCCCTTCCTTCCTTCCTTCCCAAAAACATCAGCAAAGGGAGCTAATAAATGCAATTGATTTATTTTGAAGTGCTGTCTGTCTTTTTCACTTTTTTTCTGAATAGCAGAAAGTCTGTGGCAGCCCTGGCTCCAGATGTCTGAGAGACAAGCTGTAATATGTTTCAGAAAGTCCCTGTTTGATTGCATTTGTCTGGGGGGAAAAAAAAAAATGGAATAAGCTTCAACTTTGCTACAATAATGCTTAGTTCCCGAGAACAACCTCACAAGGAGGGAGGGCATTGCTGAACTAAGATTAACAAATCTCTGCAGTTGTTTCAGCATATTTGCAGTAAGCACAAGCAGGGTGGCGGTTTCTCTGCAATGCATGGCTAATTAACATCCCTTTAGTTGTATCTTTTTACTGCAAATGCTGGGGCAAAACAGCAAAACGCAATAAGCCACTCTGAAGTCTGTGGTTTGAAGAGCTATCTGTCCCAAAGATGTTACATAGAACTGTGGTGTTCTGCTCACACAGAGTAAATATTTTGAGCATGAAATATTTACTTGGTGGGCTTGGCCATGTCTACAAATGCAGGCATTCCTGTGAACTTGGAAATCTCCATCTTTCTTGGAGTTCTCTTGCATATTTAATTATAGCAAAAAACACTTAAGGCCAAAACTGAAGGTGCTCCCGTATTGTGTTTTCATTTCAGTTTGTGTAACACTTTGCTGGAACCACTAAATAGCCTTTTCGGGATTTTCTTTGCCAGCTACAGTGGTCAGTGGTGCAGTTCAAACCATGTATGCATACTTGAAACAGAATGTAAGAGTCTAGGGCCCAGTAGCGGTGCCTCTTGGATAAACTACAAGGCATAGGTCAATACAGAGTGATGCTTTCCCCTTAGTATATGTTCCAGCTTGAATCACCAGTGATTTACAGACTTCATGAGTCTGTAAATTATTACATCATTGTTAGTAATCACAGATTACTTATTCTCCGTGAATCTATTTAATTTCTCTTTGAACCCATTTATTTTCTTATCCTACATGCTGTTCTGTAGAGATGTGTTCCAAAACTTAATTACATGTTGTTTGAAAAATTTCCCACTGATGTTGACATAACATCTTTCTCATATAACATTTTCACTTTCTGTACATGTAGAGCATTAGGAAAGATGTTCGGGCCAGTCTTTCTGGACCTGTGTGCAGGTCTGGAGAAGAAGGGATTAACCTTTCCTTCTCTGACTGTCAATACTTTAGCTTTTGAATAAATTAATTTTGATCTCATTAGGCTGCATTTCTATGCTTTGCTGTTCTACATGCATTATGAAACAGAGCGAATGACTCAGATGAATGATGGGGGGACATAATAGTTGTAGGGAAATTGTTAAAAACTCAGTCAGGTGAAGGGTAACGAAGAGTTCCATATGAGCTAAAATGTTGGATTCAGGTGGAGCTGCGAGCACTGCATTACTACTGACTGACTGTGGATTATGGGGGAGGATGTACCCTGTTAAGAAATTTCAAGGCATATAATTTCCATGTTGAGAAATTTGGGCAGCATGACATGTGTGTATGCTTTTCTTCCTGGCAACATCCTTCGAAGCACTTTGAATGAAAAAAAAGGAAAACCTGCAAGGGATTCCACCTGTGATCAGTTTTTAAAGAAAGGATGTTCACAGCAGAAATTGCCTGACCTCACCAATCTTGACTTTGCAAGGGGAAAAGTTGTTATAAATGAGTTTTAAGGTTAAGTTTGTTCATATGTGTCAGGTATAATTAATTAATTCTGTGTTCTTGGCTTACGTGCCACGTTTAATTGCAGCAATTGGAATGGATTTTGGGAAAACCCTATTCCTAGTGTCAAGTGGTTACATTTTCATGTTTGTTAACAAGTAAAAATCCTGGGAGCTGGATCTTGGCTTTAAAAGGATCAGTTGTATTTTTCCTGCACTGTGAGTTTCTCCCAAGGTGGCTCATTTTATTTGTCCTTTATTCAATTTTCAGTAGAAACTTAGTCAAATGTAGCCAGAAAAATGAAGCCAGAAGTTGCTAAGGAGATTTTATGGATATTTCATAAGATATTGGAAGTATGTGTGGATTTGCTTTGGAGAAGAATAGCTACTGGGTGCTAACTCTCTCTAAACATGTTAGAAAAATAAGATACAAAATTTGATAGACTTGGTTTCCTAGAAGCAGTTATCTTGAAGAGTTTGCTCACTAGTTTTTCTGAGGCAAATACATTTTTAGATTGTCTGAAGTCTAAGGACTGAGGAGAGGGCAATACATAGAGGGGTGGTCACTGTATATCTCTGATTAAGGAAAGCATTGATGCTTAAATGACTGGAAGCCTGCGCTGGAGGAACTGGGAAAGGTCAGAGAGAATCATAGAATCCTAGGTTGGAAGGGACCTCAGAGAGGTTTATTATTCTTCATTATTGTTTTTTCAAGGGAACCTCCTAAGTATTAACCTTGAAGCTAGCACATACAGTCACAAGCATGTATAGAACAACTAGATGCTAACAGTCATTGAGACAGTATAGCTTCAAAGAAACACGCAGCCTGTCTTACCCCGTTTCTAAATGTAGCTTTTCTCATGGGTGTTTTTTGTCCATGTGCTAAGTGAAACGGTGCATAATCTCTGCTGCTAGAATGCCTAGATTTTGATTAGACAATGGCTAGAAATGTAATTATGCTCTACTTCTGAGCTGTATCATAGGAATAGTATGAGAAAATTGCCTTCATTTTCCTACATGTTTGTTACAAGTCTTATTTACTATCATATTTACTTATTGTATTAAAATATATTTAAATTTGCTGTTCTGTATATGGACTTTCTTTGCTGGTTTATAAATAACAGTTCACAGAATCACAGAATGGTAAGGGTTGGAAGGGACCTTGGGAGATCACCTAGTCCAACCCTCCTTCTTGAACCATATTTGGCTCTGGGTTTCAGCCTGTGCCCAAACAAATCCAGTTTCTCAAATAAAAGTCTGTATGAATTTTGTAGTTAATGTAAAAAAGAAAAATTCTTCTTTCTTTTGATACAAGGCTGGCCAATGAGTCTCATTTGAGTCATTGCTCCTAATTGTCACCTTTTCCTCTTTCAGAGTGTCTTTGGTTTATTGGCACTGTAGAAATAATTTCTTACCTCCCTTCTCACCCAGGTATGAATGTGGCCCATATGACACTGTTGTGACTTATTCAGTGATGTGGAACTTGCACCGCTCTATACCTTGTTTCTGCCTTCACTGCTCAGAGGCTTCCTAAGGGACTTTTTAGAATTTTCCAATTTAGTGAAATTAGTGTATGATGTACTATCACCAGTCTGTTCTTGGTCTCTTCTTTATTGAAGGAGGTTTGCTGTCCACCTTTCTAGATCCTGAGGCCTTGGATAACCCATTTTCCTGACAATTTTTCTTCTCTCTAAATAATGGCTTGTATTAAATGTAGGTACAGAGGAGAAATAAAATTGTTGTAAGAGGAAACTGCCCTGTTACAGCCCCTGGTCTTTGCTGGAAGTACTGCAGAATAGACCAAATCAAAGCTTAGGGAGGTGAGATATGGAGAGAGGACCTTTCCTGGCTTGTAAAATATCAAGGGAAGTAAACAAATGCTTTCTATTTTCCTTGCTATTGAAAGCTAGAATGTCCTTTTTCCATTAAGAGTGTTTTGCTATTCTTTTGGAAATCTCTTTTAATTAAGGCTGTATAATATGTTTCCAAGGATATGAAAGAAATAATTCACCATGGCTCCAGTAGCTACTGTTGCTTTCTGATGAAGAAAAACAAATATTTCTTATCACTTGGAGAGGCAGCAATGATTAAAATAGGCTTTAGCTAGGAATCAATTTGTCTTTCTCTGGCCAGCTTCAAATTATTGGTGGCTATTTTGCTATTTTATTCAATGGTGTCCTGATATTGTACCAAGGTATGATGATCCTCACCTGTGCTGGGACGTTTCTGGCAGTAGGTCTCCAGCATGTAAACTAATAGAGGCTTGACTGAACCCTTTTAAAGGTTTAGGGGATGCTACAGGCATGTTTGCCATATCATCACAGCAGTCAGCACAGTCTATTCGACACAGGGTAGGGGCATCCAAACAGGACCAGAATTACTATTAACTCCACAGCTCATAGAGCTGCCCACTATCCTACAAGTGGTGTCAGTGCGCTTTTATCAAGAATGAATAGAGTCCGGTTTCTGCAGTGTCAAATGGACAAAGAATAATATTTTAAGATCTCCCTGTGCTAACACAGGACTTACTTGGAGTATTTCTTGGCTAGTCCTTGTCCCAGAAAGAGCAGGAGGTGAGGTGAGAGCCTTGACCACTGCCCCAGTGACCCTGGAACTGAAGAAGAATCTCGTGTGTGCTCCTCAGAAGTACAGCAGGGCTTCAGCTCCTGCCCGTGCTGCTCCAGGACCTGTTAATGCCTGTACAGGCCTCTGCTTGAATCGCAGTCTTCCCCTTACCTCACCTTCACAACTCGACCTGAATTCCTCCGTCTGCTTTTTAGTGATTATCTTGGTCTCTTTCACAATGTAGGTTCATCATAGGGAAAAATTGCCTGAGAAGAGAGAAGGTGAACTGCTAAATATGACAGTGCTAGAAAGTCAAACAAAAAGAACCTTTTTGAATTGCAAAAGGTGACATCCTTGTAAAAGGCTTCAGTCTGCTTTTTGTTAAACATTTCTTTGAAGATCTGTCCGTCTCATTCACTTCCTCACTGCTTACAAAAAGGAGCGATGACAGCACTGGCTCCAGGTGTCTGTCAGGAGAGCAATAAAAGTTTCAGCTGTACCCAGTGTGATTGTGTTTGATAGGTAAAAACAGACAGATGCTAATTTCAAAACTTGACTTTCAAGTAGACATTTCTCTATATGTCAGGTTAAGGAAATGAGATGTATATGTGGCTTACAGAAACAAGTCACAGAGTTTTTATGTGATTAAATGTATTAAATTAATCTTTCACTCCATAGTGCTGATCAGAATTTCTACCAATAAGGCATGCACATTTATTTTATGCAGGCACTGCAGTTTTACTGTCTCCCTTCCGAACAGAAATGTTGGAAATGAGTCAAATGTGATTCGCTGTACCCATGATGATTACCTTTGAAATAGCACTAATAGCTCCAAGAGCAGGATGTGTCTGCTGTCATCTCTGATGTGAAGACCCTATAGTCAGTGGGGTTAAAATAGACATAGTCCAGGATTTTCCTTGGTTTTCCTTCTCTTGCTCCTGCTATTCTCCCTTTTACATTTGATTTTTAACTTACATTTTAGATGTTTTCTGAAGCACTTTTGTCAGAATTCTTGCTTTATTTATATAAATGTTAGCGGTTTGGTACAGGACTGACCACCAATCCCCAGTTGTTGCTTTCCCTTCCAGGCTCCAGGAAAACATCTATCAGGAATTGATGAAGGACTGCTGGACGAAATAGACTCAGCAAGTCTTTGATTTGAATATGGCAGCTAGTTGAACATTTGAGATACCTTATTTGTACTAAACGTTTTAGGAGCAACCTCAAGTGGCAGAGTGAACAGTCCTTTGAGTTTTCAGTGGACCACGATTAATGATGAAAAACAACATAAATAAAATGTCTTAACGCATAAGTAAGCAGCTTGCATGTAACTAGATGAAGGTAACTAGATGAAGGTGATATTTGTTTACTTTCAAGGTTATTAAGAATTAGATATGAGGGCAGTATTTTTTTCCAGAATGTACACTTATTTACCTGCACTGGGTGAACTGAAATTATTCCACTATGCTATTCTGTATCATGTAGTTGAATGAAAATTTAAAGTTGATAACTGGCAATTACATTGATTTCCTTTTTGTTCCTTGGATATTCTTCAAAATGACAGTGCTTATGGCAAATGTCACTTATCAACAACAGTCATACAGCACCTTATTTCCAGTTATAAAGCACCGTGAAAGTATTCAGAGAAGCAGATCAAAGCTCTGAAGACTTGTTAGGATGGACAACTGCAATACCATCACCATCAAAATTACCCTAAATTCACTGCGTAGTCTGGATGTATTTTAATTAGTTTGCTGGTGAGATAAATGGGGACATATGTTGCCACAGGAAAGTAGCAGGAGATGACAATCCGTTAAACCCTGACAGGTATTGTCGGCTTGAGAATGAATAATGAAAAAAGTGACAGTAATTAAAACATGTTTACTTAAGATGACAATTACCTGAAATATGGTTGCATAGTAAAGACCTCATTATGATCCAGACTCTGTACATAAAAATGGTACTTATGTCAAGGGGTAATTAATTTGCTCTTGTAGGTGAGTGATAGGTCACTTGTGGTTCTGTCTTACCTGTTTACGTTTGATGGCTCTAGTGGTGGAGGAGGTTTTGTACTTGGAACTCTTGTGTGCTTTGAGGTTCAACGTGATAGTTTTATTTCTGGTTTTAAATGAAAGTATCTTTATATATTCTAATTGAAGACATGGTCAAAAGTATTTGGTATTTCAAACAATATATTCTCTTGCATACATTTTATTTCCTATAGCTGAAATAGTTGTTGCAGCCTATTTGCAACTTCTATATTTCAGTTTTTATTTTGGCAGTGTGGAGCTATGAATTGTAATTGAACCAACCATTTCAGGAGAGCAAGGGTTTGTGAGATGCAAAAAAACATCCAAGAAAAGCAGTCAATATGTTTTATCTTCCATTGATAGACAGTTCAGATGATGTTCATACTCAGAAAGGAGTTTCTATGAAGTCTAAATACTTTGAGCTTTGTCCAGGGCTCATGGAATCACTGGACATGTAACATTTCACAGTGTTCTTAAAGTCCCAAATATGATTAATTTTTTTAAGAGTTCAAGTTGTTGAGGTGTCTATTAGCCTTTAACATTTTCAGAAACTTGTCTAAGGAGGTGATAGAGATTTACGTTTGTGAAGAACCTCAGAAGAAGAGATGAAGATTTTTAACTATTTTTACATTCACTTTGTTTATGTAATTTTGTTTTCTTTTCCCGTCATTAGTAGGTGCTTTAAAAAGCATAAAAAAGGCAGATGGCTACTTCATTTTCCCTCTTTTCCCTTTCCCTACCTGCCATCCAATATAATAATTTTCTGCTGGAGTTCAACTCTTCTTGACTATAGACGGTTGGCAATGTGCAAAAATTGAGTCTTACTAGGAATTCCTAAAGGATTTTTATTTTTTTATCACATTTGAAATACACCATGTATAATACAATGCAGTACAATCATGGTAATGCGCATTACAAATTACAACACAGTACAATAATTGTATGATGCTCATGTGTTTAAAATTTTGGGGACTGCAAAGATTTAAAGCGGTTGATGTCACATTGCAATATACTGACTTAGTTTGACAGAGACGCCCATGTGACCAGGAGTTGTGTCATCTCAGTGATAAATCCTGACAACAAATTAATTCCTGTTGGGGAAATGAGCTCTTTTTATATCACTTAAATTTAAGCATGTTTTTAAAAAGAGTACCTGGTGCTAAAATAATATGTCCTCCATTCCAAATGATTAATACCTTATTTCTCACTACCTCTTAGAAATGAAAGATACAGAGATGCCAAACTGGTATCAGAAACGTCTCTCCTGTGCAGCGTGTAGTGTTGTCTCATTTCTCTTGTATGTATTAATTGTTAATCAGTCATGGTACTGTGAAGTCTGATAAACAAATCATTCTTTCACTGCTTCAGTGAAGAACTAACAGATCCTTTTATATATCTTGGGAATGTAAGAATTGCTTTACGGTATCATGCTAGTGGTCCATCTTGTCCATTATCCTGTTTCTCTAACAGTGCTGAAAATCAAATGCTGAAAGGAAAATGAAACAACTCACTTACTGTAGCGTTATAGAATGACATGGTCCTTGATAGAGGTTGGGAAGAAAAATTCTAACATTGTGGCTGCCTTATAGCCCTTAAAATGTGTGCACATACAGATCTCCCTCTTCTTACTGTCCTTGCAGGTGTGCTTTAGAAATATTGAATCTGTTTTTTATTTCTATCAAGTTGCTATACCAGATTTTTGTGACCATATCTTCTCTGGGATTTTTATGCCATGGGTGGGGAGAGAGGGAAGCGGTGTCTGGGGAAGTTTGAACAATTTAAAATACATTGTTGTTCTTTAATAAGAATGCATTGGGGATATCTCTGCTACATTTTATGACCTCTCACTTTTGTCTTAATTAGTGTCATCTTAATTAATGTCTGTACTATTTTGACTGAAGATCATACTTTACTTCTCATCCCTCAGTACTTTTTTTCCTTAATAGACTTTTGTATGGGACTTGGAAGAAAAAAATGTATTTTCAAATAATTATTTCAAACCATGTTCTTCATGCTAGTACCCATCTTTCAGAGACATAGCATGTTAGTCATACATTTCTACAGGCTTTTTTCCTAACATGGGAATAACTATAACTTGATAAACAGATGTAATTGCCTCCGTAGCATGACTTTCATAAATATAAATTTTAAGTTCTGACTTGTTCTGTTCAGGCTTTTATTTGCCAGTTTCCTGCTCTACTTTTCAATTGTTGCCCAGAACAACAGACTTTTCCTTCAAATTCTGTGCCATCTGAAGCAGCCTCTAACTTCTAAATTGAAAGGCAAAAATTGATCCTGGGATAAAAGATAACACCCTAGGTTCCCAGGTGTCTGAAGCTAGCTGTAGAAATGGGGGTGGAAGAATGTCGTCACCTTTTATCTCTTCTGCAAGGTGCACAAAATACAAGGTAAGGATAGGGGCAAACCAAAACTGTTGCAAAGAGAAGTCACGTTTTTAGTTCCAGAATCTGGATTATGAATTTCAGTGTTTTGTAAATGTTTGATATAAGCTTCGATATCAGTTTTTCCACTAGTGTCAGATTATTTAATCTGACTTCTTACTAATATTTCTAACACTAGATCATTCTTTCTCTATGTGTATTTTAAGGATGAACAAAAGATAGTATATATATCATTCCTATTTTGGAAATAATTTCAGCAGCTAATAGGCTAGGTTAATTTTTTGTATTTTGTTCTGTGATTTTGAAAAATAGGTTTTTTTACTGAATTATTATTTCTTTGATAGAATTGTATACTTTCTATCTCCACGTGTCAGATTTAGTATGGACAAAGCTCAGTATACAAATGTAGAGTAATATTTTGATCTTAATATAATGGCAGACTTTTCTGAGCAGTTTATTGCTGGTATAGATCACATTGGTCAAGGTCACGGTGAATTTACTAATAAGTTGTATAATTTAAAGCTAATACTTAGTAGAGCTAAGTCTTAGCTAAGAGTGAGCATGCTGTGGTCAGTACTTACCCTGTTTCTACATTCACTCCTATTGATTCAAGTCATTTAGTTCAGAGATTTTGAATTCCCAGAGCTATTCCTTGACCTGCTATTGAAGAATAGGGTGGATTTGTCTTGGCAACACAGAGTTGGAGTTCCTTAAGTACCCATTAGCTTTAGGTTTATCCTCATTTTACTTAGGCACACATGGAGTAATTAGTTCGCCATTGGCTTACATTTTCTGGATCACATCTACTTATAAAGACATCCTTACGGAAAGCAAATACTTATTACTATGGCAGTAATTCCGCACTAAGGTCTAATTGATTGGCTTGTAGTCCCCAAGTCTACATTGTAGAAGGTTTTATCCTATTAGAAATCGTTCACTTTTCTAGACGGCAGTACTAGCTGGCAAATTGCTGAATTCCCATTGCATGAAAGGGAAAACTGTCCTGGATGAAAGTAAAATTATTGTGTGACATGCAAAACTGATTTTCTTAGGAGATTTATTTGCTATTGGTTTGGTTTAATTTATTGTGGTTTGGTTTGGGGTTTTGGGCGTTGGTTCCCCCCCTGCTGGGGAGTAAAACAATTCTTCATGTCAATTCTGAGAATTGATAAAAATTAGTGGGCTTGATTTGATATGAAAAAGAGCCAAATCTGTCGTTGAACATTTTTCTTAGTGTTAAATAAGCAAAATTCCACTGTAGGCAAAATCAGACATTTGGCCCAAAGTAAAATTTGCTGTTTTCAGAGAGATTCTTCATCATTTTTACAGCCAGAGGATAGCTTCTGGGAGAGAGAAGGGAAACCTTGGAAGCATTAAGCCTGTGTTTTCATGAAATAAAAAAGGAAATTTGAGATAAAATTGGCACAAAAGATGATTTTCATTTACCAGTTTTAAAGGCAGTAGGATTTGGTTTTGACTTTTTTTCTTATAGTTCTACAAGTCATTTAAATTTCATATTTAAGTAAAGACTCTCAGGGGCATATACAGATCTCAGTCTGCATTTGAGATTCCCACTGACAGCAGTGGGAGGTCTGTGTGTGAGCCAACAGTGGTTTATGGCCTGTAGTTACTCTGTGCCTTAAAGGCACAATACACTTCTGCCACTTAACATTTAATTTACATATTCATAGTGCATGGGGTTATCCAATTCTTTCCCATAATAGTTCTTCCAAACACGCAGGAAAGGAGAATGGCTGCTGTTATGGTGCCCTATTGACCAAATCTACAGAGTGACTTGGACCTTCTGATGCGGAATTGTCACGGTGCATCATTGGCCTTTGGACTTGATGCTAAGTTAATGTTTGGGCTCCTACAGTGTTATGTGTGGGAGAGTGGGGTATAACAGCCACTATCTTTGTGACCTTAGCTTATTCATACTGAACACTGAAAAAAAAAAAAAAGTTGTTTAAATCCTGCTGTGGGAACTTAAACATTATCTCAGGCATGGTCTAAAGTACTTATTTCTGATAGAGAATCACAGACAAAAACCTCTTGAATTTGGACGGCCATGTCATCAAAAGTTAAACTGGTAATGCCCCTTAGAAAGCCAACTTGAAAGGGGGATAGCGATGGTGCCTCCTTCACACCATGGATGAGGAAGGGCTCCTTTGGGATGTCAGGCTTTGTCAAGCTGGCCCATCCTCAGCTGTCATGTCTCGGAAAAGTTCCTTTTCTACCAGGACAGCCTTTGTTGTGCCGCAAAGGCGTGCTTCACCCTTTCAGGTGAGTCAGTGCCTTTTGCAAAGGAAAAAAGAAGTGAGGCTATATTTATATATTTATGAATATTTTCAAGCTTTAGTTAACCAAGACAGGGAAAGGGGGAGCCTGACACCATAGTCTAGAGATTGGGGAACTTAGTTATAGGCAGGAATTCCAGGATCCAGTCTCCACTCCAGACTGTCTATGCATTTTACATTAAATAAGCACTGTACAAAATAAAACTTGAAGTGATATTGCCTGTAACAGTTAGCAGCATCTGCTTTTGCTGATTCATAGGGATTTGATTGACATGTTTTAAATTGCTTTGAGGTAGCAAAATCCACATGGAGTAGGAGCTCAATATTTATTAAACAGGAACTTGTGGCCAGCTTCACACGATGGACTCCTAGCTCTGCAAATATCATTCAAAACTTATAAAATTACAAATTGCCATTTTTATACATGGTGCTGATGTAGAGATATCAAAAAACATCCCATTCAGACATCTTGTTTTCATTTGCTTGTAGCTCTTCCAAGTACATCTTCAGGACTAAGCTCTTTCATGCATGATACAGACGCATTTTAGATCTCAGGCTGAATGGTTTCATTGCATGTTTGCCCCTTTTTTGTTGATTATATTGCAAAATTTAGGTGAAGTTATTAATCTATTTCCAAAAATAATACTAAGGAAAATATTGGTTTTTGAAAATGTTCTAGTAGCCTTTCCTTTGGAAAATTTTTCTAAGCTCTTTGGAATTCTGACACTGAGCTTTGCCAACATCTCCTAAGGGACAGAGTGTTTGAGAATGGTCTTTACTGCAAGCTTTCATACCTCTCAATCTTTTTGAAAATAGAGGTGCAAAAGGAGGGAGAGAAAGAGAGAGCACTGAAATTAAGTGCAAGAGGAGTTGAAAACCCAATCCAGACTCCACTCCATGCCTTTGTCCTGGTAGACGAGAAGAGCTTTTCTCACTGATGGAAGAGCTAGAGTAGCAAAAAGCTCATCAGAAAGCTGTTTTAATTTTCCTGCAGTCCTGTTTTTTTCTTTTATATTTCTCTGCAATTTCTGTGTGTTCTCAACCTCTCCTAATAAAATAACTTTCAGACACCAAGCGACGTGTCTATGTATAGTCATTGGGGGGAAAAAAAAAAAAGCTGGTTAATGGATTTGGCTGTGAGAGTCACAGAATTATGGAAAACAGGAATATTTATAGACAGACCTGCCAGAGAGTTTGTTAAATAATAATGGAAAATTACAGACAGCAAGGTGGTCTCATTAACTTTGGTACAGAATTAAATCAAGCATCCGGCAGAATTTGTTTAACCTTTCCATGAAATTGTACTGAATTGCTTCAGACAGCAGCAACAACTCTTCAGACCTTTTTTTTCTTTTTATTAACGTAGTCCTAAAAGTTAACGGTGAAGTTTCCTGCAGACAGATACTGGCAATACTGTTCTTTAAACAAATGACCGACATATTTAAAAAAATGCTATAAATTTTCTCCTCCTGTTTTAATTACATGAGCCCTACTGATATAGAAAGTATGTCCTTAGTACTGCAAATGACCAGGAATTCCTTTTGCAGAAGAAAGCAAGAAGAGGGATCTTTACATTTGAAATAATAAGTGGAGAATGGGGAAGGAAGAAAGCCCTACCAGTTAGTGACTAATTTCTTTTTGGTGCAGCAAAACTTTTATAGGACAATTCCCAGTTTGTGGGGGATTCATTGTCTGTTAGTGCAAGTTTCCACATGCTGGGGCAGCCTGGTTGGAGCCCAGCTTTACCGCCTCTCTGGAAAGAGAAGGGGAGATGCAGACCTTAAATTAGGAGCAACCCTGAGCAGAAAGCCTTTCTGTCCTTTGGGAGAAGCGCATGGTGCTGAATTTCCTGGACTTCTCTTGCTTTTAAGCTGAAGCAGGGAGTGCTGCAGGCCCTCTGGGAAGCCCTGGGAAGCTCCCAGGTCTGTATCATTCTTTCTTTAAATCTTGCACTCTGCACTTTGTCAGAAGGCCCACTTTGAAACAACTGTTTGATAAAAGCATCAGTGCTTGGGATCTGTCTCTGCGAGTCTTTGCATTACTCCTGCTCTTCCTGGTAATGCTTGCTTACCTCTAATGATCATCTTCTGGGGCTTGGGAACACTGGGTCCCGAGACCTCTGGCTCAGTGGTGCAGCCCAGGCTCTGAGTAGAGAGGAGGTAAAATATACAGTGTAAAAGTAAAAACCCCAAACTAAAAGCAGAATCAAAGTGTGGGAATCATAGAATGGTTTGGGTTGGAAGGGACCTTTAAATATCACCTAGTTCCATCTCCCCTGCTGTGGGCAGGGACATCTTTCACTAGATCAAGCTGCTCAAAGCCCCATCCAACCTTACTCTGAATACTTTCAGGGATGGGGCACCTACAACTTCTCTGGGCAATCTGCTCTTGTGTCTCATCACCCTCAACGTAAAGAATGTCTTCCTCATATCTAATCTAAATCTGTTTATTTTCATTTAAAACTGTTACCCCTTGTCCTATCACTGCAGGCCTTGGTAAAAAGTCTTCTTCCATCTTTCTTATAAGCACCCTGTAAGTATTGAAAGGCCACAATAAGGTCTCCCCTTTTATTCTCCAGGCCAAAAATACCCCAACTCTCTCAGCCTTTCTTTATAGCCGAGGTGTTCCAGCCCTCTGATCGTTAAACAGTGACTGTATCTCTGATTGAGGCATTTCCTGAGCCGCTGGGGAACTGAGACTCTTGGGAAAGCGTTGAGGTTTTGGTACACGGTAAGCCTTTGCTTCTCGTAAACATCCAGTCTAATGCAAGGGATGTGATTTTTGACTGCTGCTTGGCTAGCTTTCAGGAGGTGCTGTTGCATGTGGCAGCCTAAAGATGTGTCTATTCAAATAAATAGCATTTGTATTTCTTTTTGACTCTGACATATTCAGCCCCTGCCAGTCTGTAGACAAGGGAATGTAAGTCTTGTTTTAGCCTCCCACTCTAGCCCAAAGTAGAGTGCACTGTACCCATGCCACTCAGTATAGCCCAGATAAAACAGAGGAACAGTGAGAACATTTTGAAACAAATATGTTTACAGCCAGTATTATTTGAGGTGAAACTCATCACTGACATAACATAAAGCTTGCCTCTGAGATGTCTTTTATCCAACCCTTTCATCTTGTTAAATATAGTTCAGTGTTTTCTTTTTTTCTGATGAACAGATGATTGCATTAATTTAAACAATAACAGTTGGCACACCAGACATGCAAATGGAGCAAGACTATGGAGATAAAACAGGGAGTAATTGGTGCGTTAAAAGAACTTGATTTTTGTCCGTTTAAGAAACTAAATGCTATTCATGAAATACAAGCCTGTAGCCACAGGTACTGTCTTTCACTCACTTCTATACAAGTATGCTTAGAGATGTCTTGGAATTGTGTTGGTGTAATAAATGAGATAGTCTTCAGTGTTTAAAAATAGATATATTATTTACAGAAGGTGGAAAGTTTTCAACTTTTATTCTCTGCAATCACAGCCTTGAATGAGTTCAGTTTAATGAGAAACTGATATTGTACTAGTCCAAACATATTTTAAAAAAAAAATAAACTTGAAGTCATCCTGAGTTCAAGTCAACCCTAATTTTTCCCTGCAGAAGACTGATGAAAGGCAATGACATCAGCCTTGCTAATAGCCCTTCCTTTAGCTTATTGTTAACGATCACCATCAAATCAAATGCAGACTTGGTGGAATTCCAATGACTTAAACAGACCTGTACCAGAGATAAATTTTGCCCACTTTAGCTACCAGGAACACAAGCACTGAGGCCCATGTCATGTCCAGTGAGCCACTTCTGTACTAAAATACGTTTATTCTTGTTAGTGCAATGTGAATTTAGTAACTCTGTCCTTCTTCCTTAGAAACAATTGTACAAATTGACAGGTTTTACTAATTTCCCTGGGCAAAAGTAGTACAACTATAACATGCCTTTTTTACTTCCTCTTCAACATTTTGCCTATGCCAAGAGAAATCCACATTTTGTGGGAATCATCACTGTGCTTAGCATATATTGTAGAAGGAACTTCCTGCTGGGGACACATCTGTTGGCTAAATAAGCAAGAGGATATACAATGATACCTATTCTACTGCAGCATACTGTAAACAGGTAACACAATTAACAAAGGCTATTTTGTTGCATTTTACTCATGATATTTTACCACAAACACAAAACCCCCTAAAATTATGGAAAGCTCAGTAACAAGCTTACTATGAGAGGATGCTTGGAACAAAGAACAGCCATTTTTCTCTTCCTCCTTTTCCTGTTCTACAAAGCAGGGAGAAAATACTTCCCCGGCCATCCAAAAGCATGATTAGATTCATCAGCTGGAATTGGTTATTGTGTTACTGCTTTAGTTCCATCAGTTATTGTCACCTGAAGATGATTGCTGGTGGGGAACAGGGCAGACTGGATATGCACATTGGAACTCTGATACATTGCCCTCTGAACTCTTTAGAAAGAATGTAGGAGAGGCAGAGAGATGAGATTTGTTCTCCTCTTTGGAGGAGAACAAAGAGGGATCCAGTTGCTGTCATCCATCACCTGGATGAGGCTGGGGGAAGGTGGAGGTGGACTCTTCTCAGAGGAGGAGTAGCTTGAAAGCACAGGGAGAGCAAGGAAAATTTTGATTCTATGTCAGGAAAAAAACATCTTTCTTAGTAGAAGTGGTTACAAACTGGAACTGAGGCTTAGAGAGAGACTATGGGATACCCATACTTGGAGATAATTCAAAGCTTGGGAAGGCTCTGAGCTATGGTCCAATGATTATTATAATATTTCCCTTTTAGCCACTGTAATATTTGTTAGAAACAGAAGATTATTCAGATGAACTTCACGAACAGTTTTTGTTGGCTGTTTGAAATTAGGTATTCTGTGTGTAAGGACAGTAATCCTATAGTTGAAGCCTGTAGGTATGGGAGGTGCAAGGAGATCCTGAACTCTGGAATTTCCCAATGTTTCACTTTCTTATTTGTGTTTTGAGATAGCTTTCTGCAAAAGCTTAGAAGTTATGGGTGGGGGGAAAAGGTTTTTCAGCTCATACCAGTGAAGTGAGATCCAACTGTGTTATTGTTCTGATGTAGAATGTTATTTACAGTCCTTTGAACCCTTAGTTCATTTGAATGTGAGTAATTTTGTTTGCTGTAGTGCTCAGCTCACCAAGTCTTTGTGTCTATTTGATGACAGTGCACTGATTAAACAAAAGAATCATAAAGACTACAAGGATAAACCAAAACTTCCTGTAAATTGAGGTGCTTACATAATTACCACAACTCACAAGTAGATTTCAAGCAGCAGACCTGAGTCACACCTGTGTATTAAATAATTATCTACATCATTTAGCAATTACTGCAACTATTTGCCGATAGTGCTTTCTATAAAGAGGAGGATTGCTCAGAACTACAGTAAACAGGTTCCTAATGTGTCTTAATTGACAAACATTTTTGAAGTTCAACAACCTTTCAGAAAAACTTTCTTTCCGTTGATTTCATGCTCTGCTTTGTAAGCTGTGTGAGTTTACAATGTATGGATAATTTTGTTTCTGATGTAAGTTATTTTAAAACAAATGACAGATTTCATATTTGACAAAATAAATCTGTAGCTGTCGGAGTATTTTTGAGAACTAAATGTCATTATTATGCTTTTCCCTTTTCTTTTTTTGTATAACACCATCTGTTTAGTAAACATCAAGATGGATTGATATGAAACTTAAAAAGTTCATAACGACAACAAAATAATGCATGACAGATTAGATAACAAGTCATTAAAATAGCCTATAAAAGGACAACCATCTGTAGCACTAAAATAATCTTTCTATTGATGACAGTAATAACTTTCTAAGTCAGTGACAATTTTGGATTTACAGCATAAATAGTAATCATATGAACCAAATAATTGGAATGTATTTTTTGTAATTAATGAATACTCTTTTTTCCTATTATCCTTGTGAAGAAACAGAATTTATACAAAATATATGTGTGTATGCTTAATAATGACTTGTATATTATCTCCCAAGCTCACAAAAAGCAATTATAAGTTCATTAAAAATATTATATGTAACTCTAAGTCTGGGGAAAATAATTTTATGTTTATAGAAAACGTGTCTAATGTCCTTTGTCACTGAAAATCTTAACAGTAGGCAAGGGGAGTGCAAAATGCTGAGAATGAAATTTCAGTGAAAGTTTCAGATTCACAAAGATCCCCTGTTAGAGAGGCCAGTGGGTATTGTCTGAGCAGAGAATGGCCAGCAGATGACTTGAGAGGAGAATATCTCTGCATTATTTTAATTAAAAGGTACCTGTTCATAATGGTTTGATTATTTGACCTCTTCAAGGGCGCATTATAAGGAAGTGTCTGCTTTCCCCTCTGTCTGGGAACCAGCCCCAGCCCCTCTTGCACCAGGATGCCGGTGTCACCTCTGTTGATTGCTGGAGTTCTCCACTCCCTAACAGATCGATCCCGTTGAGAGTTGATTTAATTCCTTGTACGTGAAAATTTATGTTCTTAGACTTAAAGCAACCCTTGTAATTCACTTTCAATGCAAAAAGGAATTCACTGAATAGAGAGTATTACCTTTGTTTCTTTTATTAGGCATATAGTTAAAGCTTTTCATCTCCAAAGTACTTTAAAAATGCTAATTAACCTTCACAAAACTTCCCTCCCCTTAATGGTAGGTGGCACATGAATGACTCCCTGCAACATTATAATCCAGCCATTTTAGTAATTAGTTTTGAAGTATAGCACATGAACTAATTAGAAAATTGTGCAACTACTAGGCACCTGTTGGCTACAAATGCCTGGGAACTATCCAAAAATGTCACATAGTTTCAAGTGATGTTGTAGTTGTGTACCTCATGGAGTAATTAATTCTTTGTACGCCTTGAGACAGGTCTCTGGGAGGCACCAATGCTAAAAGTGCTTCTTGAAAGCTTTTCTCTTTTTCAGCCCCCCTCTTCCCCCCTCAGGCTTTTTCTCCTTGTTGAAGAGCTTTGAGACTCTGGAACCGAAGGGCTGTGCCGAGCAGCAGTGCGTTTTATTAATTGCATCAATCGTACACGCAAAAGTAAAGCTCTGGCCAAGAGCGTTTCCTGACTGCTGAAAGAATGAACCAGTGTCACAACTAGGTGGTGTATCTAAGCAGATTCTACTTGTTTGTCTTGGGCCGTATCACATCCCTGCTTTTCAAGCGAAGATAGCCTAAAGCCACCAAAAAGCATGTAGAAAAGTAAGCATGGACAGACCCTTTGAAGGTTTTATGTTTGTATTAAAGGAGAGGCACAGTATGTTCATGTTGAATCCTTTTTGATGAAAAAGTTCTTTTTCTTCTTCATTCTTGACTGTAAAGCAGAGATGAAACTTGCAACAAATAATACTTAGAGCATGTGTATACCTATGTATGCGTATGGAAAAGTACTTCACCCTGTCTATTCTTGCTACTGAGTGTACTCTTCTGAAATGAAGTTCCTTGGTATTTCCTGAAGACTGCATTGCTACCAAGCCACAGAGCTCTAATTCATGCAGTCAGAAGTCCATTTGAATTGACTAAGCAATACTCTTGTTTATGTGACATGAGTTTAATTAAAGAAGACTATCTTAGATCAAATAGTTCTAGCCCTAGAAGATACAGCAAGCAATTCTTGATTCATTTTGGGGGTCAGGCTTCGAGGACAGTAGTCAGTTTCTTTGTGCTTTTCATGTTTTCTGTTCAATGCATGACCAAGTAAAACAGCCCCAAACTGGAAATCGAATGTTTCACTTCCTCGAATGTGTTTGCTGCAGTGTCACAGTCCTGCCTTATCAACAGTTCTAGAGTCAGGGATGCTGCGATTTTTAAGTTTCACTTTTCTATATCAGACTTTTAATAGCATATAAGACAAACCCTATTGTACAGATGAGTACAGCTGATTTCCAGTTACTTCCCATGGTAGGGGTGATGAAATTTGTTGCCCTTATCCATGGTGCGTTATTGTGTAGTCTCTGCCCAGGCTAAGTCCATTTACAGCACTGGCTTGTGGTATGTGAGAATGTTGTATCGCTTGGTTTTGTCTGAGTTGAAAAGGTTTAGTAGGTTCCTCTGACATTCTGTCCTTTGAAGATAAGCCAAATTTCCTCAATTTTAAATTTAAACAATTTTGTATAATCATGTTTGTAATTACTATGCCACTTTTAGATAAGTCATCATACAACTGTACGCAGTGTAAAACTGTCACTTACACCCATTTTGATATTTCCATTTTCTCTGCTGTCCAGACTTCTCTCCAAAACTCCAGTGACAAAACCCAAACAATATTATTTCATGCTAAAGCCGAAATGATTGCTGTTCCATTGAAGGCAGAGAATTAAACCTCTTAGGATTTGTTTCCAGATTTTTTTGTGTCAACTTTCAACATATTTGTTCAATAGTTTTCCAAGATAAAATAATTTGACTAATTTTGTGTAGTGATGAGTAACTGTGGATTTAACATACACTGAATTTATTATTCAATTTTGTAATTCTTTGAAAATTTTGTTAATTTTTTTTGGCAAGGGAGGAGAATCCCCATTCTTCTCTGTTGGCAGAATTATATTGGTGTCTTTAGATGATGTTCAGCTGGGTGACAGAAAATGAGTTGAACACTTACCTGCCAGTTTGTGTAGAAAGATTTTGTTGTCCTGAAATGCACAGAGCAATCCGGCTACTCCTCTGCCTTCCAGCATCTCCTCCTGTGCCAGGGCAACAGCTGAAGTTTCTGGGTTTCAGGAGCTTCCAAAACTGCCTGGAACAGTCTTTACCCTGAGGATAGAAGGGTTTTCTGCTGTTGTCTGTTTATATTTTTTCAATTGCAATTTCTTTTCTTAAGACAGTGATTGTTCTGCCTGTGAGGATTGAGATTTCCTGTAGCTGTTACATAAACTTGATAAAAAAATAACTTTCTGAAACTTTGTATTTCAGTGCTTTTGGCTTTTACACCTTCTAAGAGAGAACAACTTTTTGGACAGAAAATCACAGAGACTCTCATCTGTGTTCCTTTTAATCATTCACTCTTAACTTTGCTCCACAAAGTATCTAAACCTGTCCTCTTCCTCAAGAACTAAGGATCAAAATAAATATTGAAGAGACAATTTTTTAAAACTTGGAACTGTATTTAATCCCACAAAGCTGTACTTTTCCATGCGTGATTTTTTTTATTTTATAGTACTGAGGGCCTCCAAGTTTTTATTGAACTCAGTGTGAGAGTTGGTGGTGGTCAGTATATTTGAAAATACTATCTTTTGCTTAGGTAGGCATTGGATGTATGTGTTAGACTAACATATGTTAAAATTATAACTGAATAATTTTTTTAATCTTTGCAATACCAATAATCAGCTGTGGAGTATACTAGAGATGTGCCACAAAAAAAAAAAGTGGTTTTTTTTCTTGTTATTATCCATAACTTTTAATTCTGACCTGCTATAGCTGCACTAATTTAATGTTGTTGAATTGTAGTTGATTGAAACTGTAAATGTTAGCATAGAATTTAGTGCTTTAATATTATTAATGAATTCAGTATTGGATTTTTCTAAGCACTCACTGGATGAGTGGAGGAATAAATTAAGAGCTGTTCAGTGCAGTTCTTCAGCACTGGCTTTGTGGAGGGTTCCCTGGAGATGATGATTTAGAAAAGAGTTTAGAGCAACTAAGGTGGATTCTCTTCCTTTCTTGTTTCCCTCTTTTCCTTAGATGAGCTGAATTATTTAGGGAGTTGGTCAAAGAGGACAGAGTGATTGCACTAGCTGTTCCTTAGGAAAGTAAAAGAACTTGAGAAGCTGTAAAATGTACTGAACTACTGTTAATTCAGGATGTAAATCATCATAGTCCCCTTACTCTATACATGTCCTCATTTTGGCTGCCCAGCAAAAGTGTGGGGTTTTTATTCATGCTTAAGTTTCAGTAGTGGTTCTGATAGGAATGACTTTTAAATTTGTTTTATAATGTTTTAGGCTGGTACCACCTCTAGTATCTAATGTATATTTGTATGTTGAATGAATTTTTCAAGATGACAACATAACATAAAAAGAAAAAGCATTTGATTTCTTGAGGATCTGCATCCTATCAAAGTGATAGACAGCTTGCTTGATAAACTGGTCTGAATTCTAAATTCACATGATCCATAAATGAATTTATATATAAATACTGCTGGGTTCTTACACATGTTTTTTAATGATGCTTAGTAAAATCCTGCCCTAGGTATTCATGGCACTAAAAATAAAGGTGATACTTGCTGGTACCTGCAGATGGTACTCAGCCTGTAATCTCAGGTCACACTCACAAGTTTCTAACGCTTTGTGTGATGTATGATTTCCACCAGCTTTTCTTAAATGCTTACTAATTAACAGAATTGTAGGTACTTTTAATATGGTAGATCTAGAAAGTGCAAAAGAACAAAAATTGGCTGATTCTTGTATGATGAGTAACCCTCTAGCATTTCTCATCAGATATAAAAGTTACAGGTAAGAATCTCTTATGAATTCACAGTTTGTAGTACATTTGCGATATGAAGCTTATTGAATTATATTGTTTTGGTAACAGGTAAATTAATGAAAAATATGTATTTGTTCTTTTGTAATAAGCCTGTAGCTCTAGTCAATCAAATTATGACTGTCCTCATCTGTTTTTCTACAATTTTTCATGGTTTTCTGCAGTCTGTGTGTTCCCTATTTCAAATACATGCAGTCCTTGCTCCTGCAGAGATGTGCCCAGAGGTCACCTTGCCCTCTGTTGCATCCTGGCCTGGATTTGCTTACTCCAGAAGCTGCCTTTTGTGCAAATCTGCAGGTGCTAACGCTCCACACATTCTTGAGAACTTTATTTTTTTTTTTTTTAATTATGTTGTTATTCAGAGAAAAAGATTAATTTGCATTAGCCTGAGGGAAGACTTGGTGAAAATGGCATGATCAAACTGTGGGTCACTTGTTTACTTCCTTGGTTTATTTTTTTTCTAGTTTTATTTATACGAAGACCCTTGGGCATTCTCACATTGGCTGAGGCCCCAGTTGCACCCATGAATTGTCCTGAGACAAGGAGCTTCAGGTCTGAAGGCTGACAGCAACTGCCTCAGGCAGCTGGACACAAACCTGGATGTGCTGAGCAGGGTTTTCCTTGCCCCAGGCAGAAACTGCCCTCACTCAGAGCATTTCCCAACCAACCGGTTGCATAAGTGGTAGCGGTGTTTTTCTTGGGTATGATTGCTGTTTTTCTAAGATATGTTATTCATGGATCAGTTTATTTCTTCTACTTTAATAATAAATAAACAAACACTTGCTGATTTAAACTCATTTGTCTTTTTGCCTACACTGTCCTTTAGCTTAACAGCTCTTGCCTCCTTTCATCTTTTTCTATACCATCCCAATCCTTTACGTTATAGATATCATAACAACTGAGATCTCTTTGTCAGCTTCTTTAAAACAAGTCTGAGTTTTCCAGTAATGGGATATATTCAATAAATACTTAAGTATATGACAATAAATTTAAAAATCAGCATTGCTTTTCTCTAGTCTGCAGTTAATGTTATCTTGTGTATATGTTGGTAAGTCACTTAAACTTGCTTAAACACAACACAAAACACTAGAACCTCTTCCCTTACTGTCCCCTCCCCTTAAAAAGAGATACAACGTTTCTCATTTGATTAAGCAGATATTTTGGTGTAAAATGAAAATGGAAACACAACTTTCCAGGCTGTTGAAGTTTTTTCGAGTAAGATTCTGTGATAGTTTAGAAGCTGGTGATAGGAAATAATTTGGGGTCAACCTACTTTGGTTTTTTTCCTTGGTTTTGCTTGAGTTCTTAGAAGTCTTTCATTTCTTAGAAGAAAAATCATGTCATAGAAGAAAGAGAATTGATTAGAGAATTCATGTCTCAGAAGAAAGACTTTTCTTTCAGGGTGACTGAGCAGTGGAACAGGCTGCCAGAGGGGCTGCAGTGTCTCTATCCTTAAAGATATTAAAAAAACCGCCTGGACAAGGTCCTGGGCAACCTGCTGTAGGTGACCATGCTTGAACAAGGGAGTTGGCAGGGGTGGGTAAGATGACCTCCAGAGGTCCATTCCAACCTGAACCATCCTGTGATTCATTGATGGAGCATCAAATCTAGCTTTTTTTGCATGCATATTGGCACTGTCCACCGCAGTGCTTGTTGTACCATCTGATGGCGTGCCTGCATCTGCCCTGAAAACGTTGACTGATTTCAAATCAATGCAATATGTTGTTTCTGTCCACAAATTCTGCCTGTTCCATGACTGGTGTCAATACCAGTGTTTGATTTGCTGGGCTGGTATAGGTTCGTAAGGAACGAAAATTTCATGTTTTAAACCCAGGCTTCATCCATGTTCAGAACACATTCTAGTTGCTTGATCTCAGTCAGAAGACTTTTCCACTTTGGAGATCTCTCATTTAGACTTAAAAACATAATTCTGTGAACTCTTGTAATATTTCTTGTTTCGGAACTTTAAGTGAATCCAAATTGTTCTGCTACTTGTAGAAAACCTGTCACTTTACCCCCTATAATGGTATACAGCTATAAGTTTCAGGAACACTTACGCTACATCTTGAAACAGATTTCTGTGTTTGCTCTGTAGGAAGGTCTCTGTCACTTGTAAAAGTGTTTTTCTGGTTTGGATGGTTTGGGGGGGGGGGTTCCTTCTCTCCCCCTCCCCCCACCCCCTTTTTTTTCTTGTCTGGTTTTTTTTTCTTCTTTTCCACTAGTTAGTGCATACTCATATATCTTACCAAAGTAAATGGCAAGATTCCCAGATATCTCTAATATGACCCAAACTATCCACAGTGAGAATACATGGAGTTTATATTAATTACTGTTGCTTATCACAGTGATAATGAGTTCTCATCTGCTCAAGCAGTGCTAAGTATGGTGTCAGGCTGCCAGATGCAGGGGGGTTGGAGAAAGGTTCACTTTTTTAAGAGAGAATGGGACTAAGAAATGTGACAGGCATTTTTGAAACTTGGCAATATTTTAATAAGCTAGAACTGAAACCTGTTTAAGCTTTTCCTTTTGCTTCCAGAGTAAATCTGACAATTTTTGAGCTGAGTACCTTTTCCAATCTAGTTCTGATTCTAAGACTACTAAAAGAGAGCTTTTCAATAGGAATTGATTGCAGCTTTACCTCAGGAGCTGTTGCTTCCTTTCCCTAATGTTCTTTGCTCCCTCCTTCAGTATACTCTTTATTAAATCATTCTGTCATGCTCCTTGTTTGATGCAGGCACAGTTGTGTAACTGCTGGCCCATAACAAAACATTTGTGGTACAGGTGGTTTGGGGAGCACAAGTGTTCCTCTCAGACAGTCAGCTGCTCAGTTTTGATGTCTGGAAGACAGCTTTCTTAATTTCATTAGATAGGAGGTGGTCCAGAAAATTAAAGGTGCTGACAATTCTAAGCAGCTGATTATAGACTAGAGTTATTAGTCCTTGTAGTTTCATGACAGCAATGATTGTTTACATTTTTTTAAAGATTAAAGATTCAGAAAAACAATGAAAATCAGGTAGAGCATTTAATATGTAATGAAACGAGGAAAGCTTTTACGCTAATAATATTCTCCATTCCTTTTCCCTCTAGTTAGGCTAAATTTTATTCTAAAATCATCACCAAAAGCAATATTCACGGTCCCTTTTTAGAGAGAAGAGAAATATATTAAAATGGAATGGAACTATTAGCACTGTACGTTGTAAATCTGATCCTGCTTCTGTGAAGGCAAGCAGGCACAAGGCGGCAGAAAGAAGCAATGGGTGCAAGGAGGACAGGCTTGTGTGCTGATTATTTCTTCTTGTCTTGCTGGTGGAGAGGCATTGCTGGACTATAATTTAGGCATTGCTTTTAGCAACCTTTCTCATTCTAGTTTCTTAAAAGAACTGCAGAAGACGTTATCTTGGCTGCTTGAACCTGAAGCATGAAAAAAGATCTTGGGGAAGGGAGGATGATGGTAAGGGATGCAAAAAGGAAGGCAAGTCACAACAGGAACTGATGTCTTGCACTGTGGATAGACCTGGAATTTATCTGAAGCAGGAGGAAGTGGTTTGGGCAGGATACCTCTAAGGACCAGGATGGTGAAGGGCTGGTGGCCTGTGGTGCCATCCAAGGTGGAACAAACAGCTGGGACAACAGACTATACTTCTTTCAGTCTCTCCACTCTCTTTCAGTTCTCCACTGTGCCACCGAAGTCTAGTTTTAAAGACTTCAAAAAGGTCCAGCTGAGGGGCAGAGAGGCCCATTTCCTGGTCACTTTGTTTAGGCCTGATTTCTGATACATTCTTTTCATCTCTGAATGTAAGAATGGCTGAATTACGTGGGATCTTGGGTCCATTCAGGCCAGGAAACTGTCTCTGACGGTTGCCAAAACAGATGTCTGTGGAAGTGTATGAGGGTATAATAAGTTGGGCACCTGGTGGTGCTTCACTCCAATGCTCTCCTGACACCCAACCATTTGCCGTCTAGGGACTTTCTGAGCCAGACTATATCTGTATGTGTTACAGCTGACAATTAATTTTTCTTCTATGTTCAGCCACTCCTCTAAATCACGATGGCTTTCACAGTCTTCAGTATTGCAGGGCAAGACTCCACAGCTCAACCATGAGGAGCTGTCTTCCTTATGGAACTGCTACCTGATAGCTTAGCACCTCCCCAGTTCTTGTGCTGGAAGATACCATGAACAGTTAACTCGCTCTTTCCACACCACTTAAAAGTTCATAGGTGTCTTCAGTATCCTCACCCAGTTGTCTTTTTTTTCTAAACTGAAGAGTCCTAATCTTATTTGGTAATTTTTCATAAGAAAAGGGTTTATACCTTTGTGCGTTGTCCTTCTCTAAACTTTTTCTAGTATAACTCTGTCCTTGTTGCATGTTTAGCATGATTTCAGTATCATCCTTTTACCTTTCTGATTGGACAAATCAATTTTCCCGCTATTTCTGTTTTCCTCTTCTCTGTTAATAGCTACTGCAGTAAATAAGTATAATGCTCAAGAAACTTCACTCGTGTTTCTATGACTGAATTTTCCATAGGGGAAAGCTTACAACACTCCAGTTGTCACACCAGCATGTTCCTACAACCTTTGTCTGGTCAATTGGAAACACTTCTGTTTCACCATGGAAGCCTGTGAGCAGAAGGATGCTCTTGCTCCTGCAATAGTGAGGGTGTCTCTTTTGGTTGTTTTGGTTTTTGTTTGGTTTTGTTGTGTTTTGTTTGTTTGGGGTTTTGTTGTTGGGTTTTTTTGGTTTTTTTGTTTTGTTCTTTATCACAGTGTGTGATGACAATGTCTATAGCTTTCTGGCTTTAGTCTAAGGGACTCTTAGGCATAAAACCTTACCTTAACTGTGCCTTATGAACTTCTCTGTACCACATGTTCAAGCACACGCTTTGGCACAGCATGCTGACCACAAGTCTGAGGACCCTAGTTATCGCTTTTTTTTTGTTTAATAAGTTGCATGAACAGCAGTCTTTAAGCTTCATGCCCTGCTTTCTTTATGGTGTAATATATTTGTAAACATGTTTCTTAACTTACTTCAAAACACGTTTGTTCTGCCTCATTTATTTGCAGATAACTTACTGTCTTGGATCTTTAGCTTCTTGTTCTAATGATTGCTTTGAAATATTATTTTAATGAACCTATGAAACACATCATTGTATTCTTTTTTTGTGGTCGGACTGCTAATGATACTCATCCATTAAGTAAATGGTTTTGTAAGCAATACAAATGTAATAAATAAAGTTAGTCAGTTCTTTTTTACCACTTTTCTGCTGATAGGCATACCACATGCTGGGAAGGTAATGTTTCATGACCAGAATAGTTCAGTTTGTAGGCGAACTGGGAATCTTTGTATTTAGATTTAGTCAAAGAGCTTCAAAGAACATCGCAAGCTATAATTTATATACACTAGAATTTAATTTTTTAATCTGGTTGCAATGTAAGGTATGCATTTGACTTCAGCAGTGGATTCTGAAGCATGGTGTAGGCCTCACTTTGCCTAGTCCTTGGTGGAAATACTAGAATTGAATCACTTATTATATCGCATTGTTTGAAGCCATCTCTGAAAGTGGTATTTCAGCTGCTGAGTCTAAGGGCTCTGAATTGTAGGGAGAATTTCACTGAGAGAAAGAAAAAGAAAGGTCCTGTGGCTGGGAGATGCAGTATGTGCGGTGAGAAACTCTTATATTTGCCACAGGCTGCAGCTGGGCAAGTCTCCGTCCATGTTTTCCAATAGGAAATAGTGAGGGTGCTTTTTGATCTTAAAAGGGTGTTGGAGCTTATTTCATTAACACTGTCATGCGGTGCATATGGAATTTACACCAAATAATGTTAAGGTAATTTACTTAGGGAGATTGTGTATTTAAAAGAATAACAAGTATACTCAAAGTTAGTTATAACCCAAGGAGGACTGGAGTTAGAAAAAGGCTCATGTTTCAATGTTTGAACCTGATCTTGAACTGCTGAGAATTAGTCTGAGAACTTCAGTGGAGGATACAAACTGTCTTATTTTAGCATGCTGCAGTGATTCTTGCTCACCCCTATGAAGCATCTGGTGGGGTCATCATTACAAATAACCCACTGGATAGGTAGATTGTGGAGGAGAGCCAGCCTGGCACATTCTCATCACACACCTTATAAATGGCTATAAATAACAACATTTCTCTTGACCCTCAAGGGTTAACGTTACAGCTAGGTGCCTTTATTTTTTTTTTAAAAAAAAAAAGGTAAAAAAAGTAGTATGCAGGTCACAAAAAGATTTAAATTATTCTAGCTTTCTAGTGCTGCTTTATTTGATATTTCCAAGATGAGCACTTAAAGGAATAACTCAAGATGGATGATAGAAATGGATATTTAGAATAGAACCATAGCCCCTGCCATCCTAAATGGGGAATTTTCTTAATGGAGAGAGATGTTTCCTTTGAATTCTTGAGACATCAATAGCAAATGTCACTGTGCAAAACTTCTAGGGATGTGCCAATGGCATAAAAAAAATCAAGCTGGTTATAAGTTATAAATGAGACATTTGCTTGAACTACTAGAGATGATTCCCTAATAAGATTCATGTCTCTTGATTTATTTTTTAATATATTTTAATTCTCTAAGGATATCAGAAATCTGTAATTTACAACTCTGAGATGTACTCAGACTTAGTTATGAGAAGGCCAGGTTTAGCCCCACATATGGAAATGCCATAATATTTTACCAGGTAATTATAACTGGATAAATTTAGTTTGAAAGGATAGGCCAGAAGTCGTCTTTGAAATGTTATTAATTCACTGAAGAAATGAGAGTTACTATAAAAATTATTTTATCTCTCTTGGAGAAAGTAGTGCCTTTGCACTGCTCTAAGTGGTTCATTAAGACTTAAGCCAGATAGCACAAGCAAGAGTTCACTTCCCCCAAGATTTTGAAGGCACCTGCCACTAAGGATGAAAAATGAATTTACTAGTGTTTTATAAGGTCTTCTACAATCACTGCTAATTTTGAAGCAGATAAAGGGAAGCGTTGCCAGCAAGCATTCTTCTACTGCCCCAGCTTTTTTTTCAGTAGCATTTTAAAATGATTGCCTTGGGCATTCATTCAGGGGAAGAAGTACAGAGGTGATGGAAAATGGAGATTTTCGTATGACTTCCACACATTAAGATGATTTGGGAAAATTATCCCATTTTCTAAATGTCCCACCATCATGAAATGCACAAAAGATTAGGATTTGCTTTGATTGAAGGGCATTTTTCTTAGGCTTTGACTGTGTTCTGAACTCTAATGTCTGCTTGACTGGGGATTGAAGTACAGCGTAGGCTGCAGTTGCTGGGTTGAAGTTTTTGGCTTATGGAGAATTTTTTTTAAAAACATCCTTTAGCTTCTACAATGCAGATGTGTGTATATTGGCTTAAAAAAGCTAAATACAAATTTGAGGTGGCAATTTGATTTATTTTCTACAGGTTGACGCAAATTAGATTGATGTTATTCTAAAACTTCTGGATTTCGGTGAAGAGAGAAATTAAGGTGAAGTTAAGAAGTTAAAACAGATTTGATAATTTTCTTTTGTACTGCACGGAGATGTTACATCCTGGGCATATCCCAACAGGAAGAAGGGATCATTCAGGATGTTACCCGTGGTACACAGGTACAGATTAAGCTCACAATGCAGAAGTTTTGGACTGGTTAGGTGATACTTCTTGTTCTCTGAATGTACTCTGCTGAACTTCTTAATTGCTAAGTTGTTCTGTTGCAGTCCATGAAACTCCGATTTTTATTTGTTCATTCCTAAATACAGTATATCATACATTTCAAAGAGACTTTAATGATTCATTTGCAAAGAACAGTTACTATCCCAGGAGGTGCATCAATAGCGGAGAAGTGTCCTGGTCACTGGACACTGAGATTCAAACATCTCTAGAAAAAAACCCCAAACAATTGGAGAATATTAAGATACCTTGAAAACTTTTTGCTTTGGGTTTGAGACTAAACAATTTTTTCTGATTCAGTTCTAAGTTACTCGCTTAGATTTGCTGTCAGTACAGGGCCATGAGTGCAGAAAAGTTCGGTGTTTGCTAATAAACTGAAATGCATGAATAAAAGACTATAAATGCACTTCACTGAATACCTTTCCTAAATGATGATTAATTACTCTTTTAAGGGTGTTTTTTTTTCTAGAGATATACTGAACTACTCAACACTAATTTGAAGTTGGCAGACCACGGACACTTTCCCGTCTGCCCTTCTTCCGCTGGCCAGCTTTTGTTGGAACGTTGCAGTTACCCCATTTGGAAGTGAAGTGGGAAATGTTGTCCTTTTAAATTTTAGCTGTCGTGTCAAATTAGGTCAGACTTTACAGCATGTCATAACACAAAGTGATGCAGCATGTTATAAACAGAGTCTGCTAAAAGTGTGTGCATTATATTGCCAGTTGTACATTATTTGAGAATGAAAGTGCCTTTCTGCTTATAAATCTTCATTGGATTCATAGCTCTTCTGAAAAGATGAATAGTGGGAATTACTGAGTCCTGCAATGTTGCAAATCTTTTGTGTTGTTTGACTGTTCTGTTGAAAAATCTATTGCAGTCGACAGGACCAGTTTTCTAAAGAGGGTTGAGGTCTGCACAGAGCACTGAATCACTTCATAAAATAATTTCTGTGCAGCAAAGTTAAGCATAACACAGTTTGAAAACCCAGAAATCTTGCAGGCGGTTTTACTGGTTTACTGAATTACAGAAATGATTGAATTTCTTTCAAAAAGGTGAACAAAAGGTAGGCTTTTTTTCTTGCTTGTAAGCAGAAGATCGTGAAAGAGAACTCCACCCATTACAAAAAATGAGGTATTGTATTACCAGTCCGTTAGACCAAGCTGCTAGGCATGCTGGCACGGGAAACCCCTAATATTGCATTCTGAGTCTGCCAGTTCTGTTACAGGAAAAGTCATTCAGTGTGTCAAGTCTGGACAAAGGAATTTATGAGAAAATATTTTTAAAAATATATTAGAAAAACATCTATCCTGTTCCATCTTCCCTTAAGCATCTCTGAGAAAAAGTGATTGATGTTCATTATCTGGAACTGTTTTGACTAGGTTTTATATGGAAGACTCTCTCATATATTATACAGCTGATTTTGAAAAATATTGTTGTATCTCCACTAACCTAGATATGAATTGAAACGTGAAATCCCTATCCAGAAAAAGTACCAAATGGCACACTGTACTTGAGGCACACTGTCCTGATGTTGGTCTTCTGCTAGGTACAGAAATTCAGTCAGGTATAATCACACTGCTTATCATAGAATTGCTTTGGTTGCAAAAGACCTTTAAGATCATCGAGTCCAACCATTAACCTAACCCTGCCATCCCACCACTAAACCATGTCCCTAAGCACCTCATCTATCCTTCTTTTAAATACCCCCAGGGATGGGGACTCGACCACCTCCCTGGGCAGCCCATTCCAGACCCTGACAACCCTTTCGGTGAAGAAGTTTTTCCTAATGTCTAGCCTAAACCTGCCCTGGCGCAACTTCAAACCATTCCCCCTCGTCTTATCATCCATTACCAGGGAGAAGAGGCCGCCCCCCCCCGCTGCCCCCTCCGCGGCAGTGAGGGGCGTCAGGCTCCCCTCAGCTTCTCTTCTCCAGACTAAACACCCCCAGTTCCCTCAGCCGCTCCTCGTAAGCCTTGTGCTCCAGACCCCTCACCAGCTTTGTGGCTCTCCTCTGGATGTGTTCCTGCTTGCTGTATTAGTTGGGATTCTTTGTTATCGACTGTACGTTGTGCCATGTGCGATACGATGACAGGTATTTCCTGCCACCACAAGCTGATCAGGAAATAATACACAGTGCAAGAGGCAATAACTCAACACAAGCATGCAAAGAAGTACCAAGGCCAATGGAATAGTACTGGTCAGCCTGATTACTGGTGCTCTTGGTTGTAAGCAAAATCTGGAGTGTGTAACACCAGATGTGCTAAAAAAATTTAATGAGTGAATGATTGTGCTTCACTGTTCCTGGCCTGCCTTGGGTGATGGCAGATGACCCAGCCACATGTACTCTATGTTTTCTGTCTGGCAATAAACAGTGCAATGCTTTGGATTAAGCTGCTTGAACTGCAGCTGAAAACTGAGAGCCTGTCTGCTTGTTTGTCATGGTAGTTTAGATAAATTTGAAAGATAACGTGACATGATTCAGAATAAGAGCAGATAAAGAAGTTCTGGCTAACAGCCTTTCTATCACTTAATACTCCGATAAACCAGCAACACTGACTTTCACAGTTGTAGGTCAGGTCGCTGAGTGCATAATGGCTGCTGTGTTTACTTGGCAACAACAAACACTTTGCTCTACTTTAGCATGGCACTTGCTGCTAAAGGCTGTAGCTTTCTCTTTCTGTAATATGTCCATGGCAATTCTGTACCTCAAAAAGGCTATTATTACTGTTGAAGGAGAATGCCTGTGTGTGCACCCCCATGCGTATACCATGCACTGTAGATGTTTCATTCCACACCATGGACTAAGGAACTGTATCATATACTGCATTTATTTTTTCCCAACTTGGACTAGAGTTTCTCTGCATCCCTCTTTAGCCCAGGTACAAAATGAAGAAGCTGGCCATGGAAATGCGTATTATTATTTGTATTATGATAAAGTTTAATGGTCCAAACGAAGTATTTATGTTTCATGACATTTAAGTACCTGGAAGGAGATTATCTCCTGCTCTGAAAAACATACCATTTAAAAAGGCAAAATTCATGAAAGACTGTGAGAGGAAGAGGCAGATCTAAAGGGTGAACAAATTTGGTCAAGGTTAGAGAGCAGCTTCAAGACCTTCATGGCTTAAGTGAAAAGTTCTTCTCCCAAATATAGTGAATTTATTTGGTTTCCACCAAATCAAAGGAATTAGAAGGAACATTTGGTTGAACTTGACTCATTTGGCTCAAGTTATGCTTGATTCCTGGTTGCTGTTTCCATTGAATTTTCAGCTGCTTCTACAGAGTGAACAGCCTCTGTGAGCAGTCCTCAGAGCTTCCCTCTGTCAGAAACCTACTGACTGTCGAGCTATTCAGGGACAGAAAACATGAGTTAGTCCTTTAGCAGATCTGTGATTTTTAGCCTTGAAAATACTGTGTGCAGGTGATACTATTAGATATGTTTTATACACATGTGCAAAATGTGTGACTCAAACAACATTGCTCAGCAAACTCACCAAAACCAATTCCCTCTAGCTCTACTTTTGACAAGACCTGACAGGTAGGTAGGATTGACAGGTTGGAAAGATAACACCTAGCAGGTCAGCTTCGTCTGCTAGGGATGTCTCTTGATTTATTTTCTTGGCCAAACAGAAATGGCTAAGGATTCTCAGCTTTTCTCCTGTTGACACTTTCAGGTGGACTCACTCCATTTTGTAGCTTTATATACCAATATGTTCCTTAATAGATTCGCTGTTGAGTAAGAAATACTTCAGCATTATGTTGTGCTTGTGGAATAATAACTGTTTAAGAGTAATGTTTCTAAGTCCAGTAAGCCAAAACCAAAAATATTTTGAAACAAGAGAAACCATGCTTGAATTGGAATTAAAATATTTGCATGAAAAATCACCCAAAGGAGCATAACCCATCTGTTAAGATATGCTTGCAGTAACTGATTGGCAGTGCACTGCTCTGCCTTTTTTTTTTTTGTTTTTATGAGGAAAAAGTCCACTAACCCTGTCCTTTGACTTTCCAATCAGAGTAACAATTAGCTAAAGTTAATAGCAATAATGAATAATAAAGAGATGAGAAGATATAACATCCTGACCTTCTTGGGTAAGTTACCAGTGGATGGAAGCAAAGATCTCGGGCCCTTTCTGGGCACATCTGTTTGGCAGCCCACTGCAGATAATTTCAGCTATTCATGTGATTTACAGCTGTTAAGAAACAGACAATCATCTCCTGCTGTGTTGGGTTCAGATAGTTGGTTTGGTTGGTTTGAGGTTTTTTTTTATTGTTCTTTTCTGTTTTGTTCTTATACCGTATTTGTGTGACATACTAAGAGGAAGCAATGCATGTGGCAAGCTGCCAGCTCAGCTCAGCTAGGTTTAAAAAACTTTTGCAAAAGATCTAGCTTTTCTCTTCCATAGTCATAAATGAGAGAAATGCAACAGACTCTGGCAGGTCTGGGAGAGAGCCAGCAGAAGCTCCAGGGAAGGGTTTTGCTCATCTTTCATTGCACTGTTACAAGGTTGCTCTTGCTTTGCCTTGACATTAGTTTGCTTTTTTGGTTAATTCATGCTGGCCCTAAGCAACTGTTAATCACTCAATGTGATCAGACCTTTTATGAGCCATATTACTCACAAGCCAGAGTTATATGCCCTACATGTACATGCAGTACCAAGCCAAACCTGAGGTCTGCTATTTTTTCCACATATAACCCACAAACCTTTCTGCGTGGAGCATTTTATGCATGTTTTGAGTCCAGAATTGGTGTCATAGTCCAAAGCAGGTATTTTAATGTAATTATTAAATTATTACAAGCTGTTCCATTTATCATATTATGAGGTCACAGACCAGTTCAAAACATCATCATTTCAAAAGGCTGTTGCTGTGGAGAATTCATAACTCACCGCGTATACAAATAGTGTACCCAGAAAAATGGCCGTGTTTCCTTTTCATCTCCTCAGGATCTGAGATGTAGTGATGATGTGTGAATCTGAGGCTGAAATAAACATAAAAGAGAATTAAAGGTGTTTAATAAGCACATCTGAACTCTACTGAGTAGGACAGGAAAAAGGCAGAAGACTGTTTTTCCTTGCAACATCTGATGTGGGATGGCATTATCCAATTAGTTAGCTGTCAGGAAAGGCTGTTCTTGAACATGCAGCTTGTAGACAGAATCTTGTAATGACCAAGACTTACTAAAGACCCCTTTAAAACCTCTGAGTTTGGAATGATACCTTTTGCCATGCATGTGATTTGACCAATTTTAACCTAAAGTTGATGAGGAATCCAAGGCTTCCAGAACAAAGTAATGGGAAGGATGGAATAATTTCTGGAGTTGCTCAAGTTATTTGGCTAGTGAAATCCTTTTGTGTGTGTCATATTTAACTTGGAACTCAGATTAAAACTGAACTACATCCCTATAAACATTGCACTACATACCCCATTCATAGCCTCTATCAATAAAGATGCCAAAGAGTTTCCAGCTGGAAGACATTCCCAGTTTTTACCATGTTTTTAGTGCAGATACAAATGCACAGATTGCTGCTGATTTAAAGCATGTGGAAAAAGCCCATGGAGATTTATATTTCTTTCATGATTGAATGCTGGTACTTGGTGTTATGTGGAAAAGCAGTCACTTGGTTTAATAGTTGCACAGCTGGTGTTATCTGAAAAATAATCATTATGATAGAAAGCACACATTTTTCATGTTTTCTGTCAGGTCTGTCAGAATATGTTCTGTGCTAAGTCTACACACTTCATCTGACATTCCTTAAATTAATATATTAACATATAATACTTTTAAGAATGTCAGAGTTATAAAATGTGACTGTAATTGAAAATATAACAGAGTATGGCTGTGTAAAAGCAATTTGCAGGATGCATAAAGTGAGAAAGTCACCATGATCCGTGTTTAGAGGCAACACGACATTATTGTCTGGAAAGCAAGTGACAAATTGCAAGAATTAAAATTATGCATAACGAAGTCAGCTTGGTAATATGTGCTGATTTGGACATCTTTAAATTACAGTGAATATGAAAATATTAATTTGAAGTGCAAACCAGCTTGATTACAAAAGCTGGATTTCACTTTGCTCCTCTGTACTTTTTCAGGCCTTTTAAGCAAGCGAGGAGAGACAGATCAATGAAGTCTTTAAACGAACACACAACCTCACTTCTGAGAACCTGGATACTTGTCGGATGTCCATTATATCTGTCTGCAGTAACTGGACAGTTGATCTTTTATCTTCTTGCTGCTAGAGGCAGGGGTCAGACTGGGAAATATAAGTCCATTTTCTCAGTCTTCTCTCTTTATTATATGTAAGTGGACAACCCACTAACACATAATTCTGTCCCCTGCGGACTTCCAGCAACAGGAGGAAGGATAAGGAGAGGGTAGAGTGTAAATGCAAAATGATCAGAGCAGGGACTGATCAGGTTATAGGTAGTTCCTCCTCTTCTTGTTGCTTTGTCAAATGGCAGAGGTTTAATCCCCCAAATAAGGGGATTTTGTGAGATCCAGATCAAAATGTTTCTATTTCTGAATCTGAACTATCTCCTCTTAATCTCATGAACTGCAATCTGAGTGGCTCCATGCTGAATTGAAACTCCTTACTGTTATAGACAATTCTATATCAGGAAACGAAGCTAGTAACTTAAATGCTGTGTATTGGGTCTGATGCCTTCTCCTTGGCCATTACCCACATGCAGTTCCTACAGGAAACTCTGAAGATTTTGAGGAAGGAGAGGTCCCATAATGTAGGAGCACACTGATTCTGTACTTGGAAAGACCTATAGAATTTACCTGAAGCATAACCCTTAATGTGTAAATGATATTGAATGTAATCTGTTACTACCAGAAAATCCACAGATTTGACTTATGAAAACTCATAATATTTATATTGCTTGCCTTTGCATTGCCATGACATTTTAAAGCTCTTCCTAGTATTTAAAAGCTTAACCCCATACTAAAGAGGTTGCATTTTTGTCATGAATATTTCATACCAAAGAAGAGTACAGTAAGCTCAATTCAAATAGAAAAATTCAGGATTTACATGGACGTGCTCCAGCATATGTTATTGTTCTAGTTTAGTTAGCTGCTTTAGTAAAAATCCTATAGAAAATTCACCTTCCCTGACATCAGTAGAACTTTCCATACACTCATAGCTAGGGTTCATTCAATAAAGTAGCAATGACTCCCCACTGCTAGTTTTCATACAGACAGCAAAAAATAAGGATAACGGCACAAAATAGAACTTGCAAGTCCCAAGACTGTCAGCTATCCTTAGTTCCCCACAGTGCCGCCAGAAGAGAAAAAGTGGTTTTATGGTACAAAATGGAAGAACTCTTGAATATGTCCTTAATACTGAAGACAAATGCACTCATTCAAACGGTGCATTCAAGAAGTCCAGTTCACAGAGATTGTTCTTTTATTTTAGTGAGTGAGTGTTTCTTTGTAAAGCTAAATAGCATTCTGCACTACTAAAAAAAAGTGTTTGGTATTCAGTTGCCATGGTGGCTTTAATTTTGAAGTTGGGTAGTAAAAGGCTGGCTGTTTGCAGATGTAACTCTCTTCTCCCTCTGCCCTTGCTCCACTACTTGGCAATTTTCAAAGTGAATCTGACTCTTGAGCTTTTTGCTGATTTTGCATTAGGTTGTTTTTACTGTGCCTAGTTCACCCAGAGAGATGCTATGGACACAGAGGGAAATGGTTTGAAAGAGAAGGAAAGTTAATCAGAATGAATTCTGATCTGCTTAAGCAGTGCTTGTCAGCAATGCTCACCAATCTTGTGCTGTTTTTATTAATTCATTTGCCTTTTCATGACATTTTTCAGTGCCCTTCACACCCATTTTCATACGGGCATAGTCTTAATTGCTAGACACCAAGTCATGATGAACCTGTGCAACCACTCCAACAGAAAGAGCTACTCTAGTCCAGCAAGATAGATGCTGCGGCTGTGCTTATCATTAATTCTCATCTCCACTCAAGGGAAATGAGCATGAATTGGCATCACCCCTTAAATGCTCTGCACTGTGGTAAGCTCTCCTATAGCATAGGATGATTGCTGTGAACTCCAGAAAGGAGCTGATGCCAAGCAAAATGCTAGTGTGTTAAAACAGTATTGAGTTGCACCAGAGACACCAAGCTAACAGACTTCATGTTTAAATAAATGGATGGTTTTGAGCAGTGGCTTTGTTCCTGTATTTATTTTAGGGTTCATGTTTTTAAATCTTTTTATTTTTCTTGTGTTTTTGCAACACAGCAATATCCTGCTGTGCGTGGATCAATCCGAAATACTGTTATTAGTCAAGAGAAATGTAACTTGTTTATGAAAAGAAACTTGTAAACTTAATGCGCTATTTTTCTATTCAATTATAAGTTTACTAAATACTCCCTGGTGACTCAATGAAGTGCATGTTCATTCTCAGTATTTCAGTAAAATCCCAAGCAAGCATATTTTGTTCCTTTATTTTCAGGACACCGGGAATTCAAATACATGGAAAATAA
This sequence comes from Gorsachius magnificus, assembly GCA_034008185.1. Lineage (NCBI taxonomy): Eukaryota > Metazoa > Chordata > Aves > Pelecaniformes > Ardeidae > Gorsachius > Gorsachius magnificus. Next base: position 9,794,970 of record CM067090.1, read on the forward strand.
AGCCCAGTGTTATAGTTTCGTATAATAAACAATAGGTGTCAGGAAAAAGACCCTGAGTAGGAAAATATTTTCTCATTTTGAAATGTCTTTAACACCCAGTACAGTATGTTCTGGCTATGGTTTCATGTGTAAAACTCTTCTAGAATTTCGGCAGAGTTTTGAGGATGAGCCCATGCTTTCCACCTTCCCAGTTGTTCACAGGTGTGTTCAGCTGGTGTGGATTCAAGTAGAAAGCTGCTTTTGCTTGTATCTGCAAGAATTTAGGAGAAGAACTTACCATGATGTGATACCTGTTTACGTTGCAAGAGTCGGTACGTCCACTCGTCCCATCTTGTTGCCCGCTTTGCAACAGCGGTGACGGGCTCCCTTCCCTCACATCTGATCCAAGAGCTCAGGCCTCCTTTGGATCATAGTGCTGGGCTTTGCACTAAAGCTTTTCATGCTTTTGAAGTGAAAGCTCGTTTCTCCTGGTGTGTTTGGGGCCTTGCACACACTAGAGAAAGATCACAATTTTGTATGGTGGATTTTTTCTTTATAGATCCCAAATCATTTCACAAAATTCATAGGCTGGAATAGACCTTGAGAGTTTATCCAGTTTAGCCCTCTGCCAAAGGGATGCTCAGCTGAGCCTAAATTATACCTGACTGATGCTTGTCCAACTTAAACTTCTGCAATATTTCTAGGCTTCTTATCACTGGACAATTACAGCTCTTTTTAAACCTGAAGGTTTGGTTGGTTTTGGTTTGGGTTTTTTTTTTAATTTCTTCTGAACTTTGGCAGAGATTTTTATTATAAGGATAATCTTTCTCCTTCTACCTGTACTGGTTTTAGGAAATGAACCTCCAGATTAGACAGAAGAGAACTGCATGCTCAGATTTATTCTTATAAGCAGTTCTTTTTCAGAAGTCAGGTTACACAAATACTGTGTAAGTCAATTCAGAACTTGGGAACAGTTAAGTCAATCCAAAACTTGTGTACTTTGCTGGACGGGGCTTTAATATCCAATATTGCAATTCTTTTCAATGCTTATTAAATTTTTAGTTGTGTATGATTAGTTGTATATTATTTTCAGAGCTTTCTGATATGGTCAGTGTGTATATAACGTTATTATCTATGATTAAATAAGGTCACTGAACCTGTTTACAGTAGTCTGTCTTGAGTATTGTAAAAAGGTTTCAGATTGCTTTGGGGTTATCTGGTTTTTGTTTCACATGCAAGAGTTTATTCCTTTTTTTATAAAATACGTGGGATTGAAAACACAAATAGATTGATTTTTCAGGCCTGTTTAGTTATGGGTATTGATCAGATCTGAGGTCTTTGAAGAAAAGTGTCAGGAAGTTTAGGATCAAGAAGCTTATGTAATAACAGCAATGGCCACGTGAGCCTCATTTGTCTTTATTGTGCTGCTGATATTACTGTTGAAAACTGAGCATAAGGAGCTTGTAAAACCCTATTATTGAAATGCAGCTTCTGATTTGGTTTATCCTGCTAAATGCTACTTTGATTTATGCTTTAATATTGGAATAAATTTTCCCCATTAAAGTAAATCAATTTATTTGTCTATTTCCAGACAGACAAAAGATTGAGGCCTGTAAGGGGTGTGTGTGACTGTCAGTGTGTGGAAGGAACCGATGGGTGCTAAACATGTCTCTCTGATGTGTAAGCAGTTTTAGGCTCCTGGGAGTGCCAGCCGTCCCTCAGGGAGGCCAGGCAGAAATGATGCTTAAGCTTTCCTGTGGGGAACATACCTGGAGACACCAGATGGATCGGTTGAGCTGCTAGACCTGTGGTAATTGCAAAAGGTTTGGGGCTGTTGTGTAGATTAACTGGGCTTCCCGGAGACTCGGTGCAAAGGCAGAGCGTGGCTTGTTTATTGGTTTGCACCAGTGCATCCCTGGATATCTTGGCACTGAAATTCCCCAGGAAGCCAAGAGAAAACTAACAGATAGTGAGAGAAGCTACAGCTACCTGACAGGAGGCTGTAGCGAGGGGGGGTCAGCCTCTTCTCCCTGGTAATGGGCAATAGGACGAGGGGAAATTGTCTCAAGTTGCGCCAGGGCAGGTTTAGGTTGGACATTAGGAAAAACTTCTTCACCGAAAGGGTTGTTGGGCTCTGGAATGGGCTGCCCAGGGAGGTGGTCGAGTCCCCATCCCTGGAGTTATTTAAAAGAAGGAGAGATGAGGTGCTTAGGGACATGGTTTAGTGGTGGGATGGCAGGGTTAGGTTAAAGGTTGGACTTGATGATCTTAAAGGTCTTTTCCAACCAAAGTGATTCTATGATTCTAAGCGTGGTCGTGAGTGAAAACAGAGATACGGATCCTGTAAGGACCAGAACCAGCTGGAAAGGCAAAGTTGGAAACCCTATTGCTTTTTTTTTTTTCCTTTTTAGTAAGTTATTTCGGTTGTAGCAGAACAACACCCAATTTATATCAGAGGTTTTTGTCCTCATGGGAACATGACATTGCTCTCATATTGGCTGACTCCTTTGCTGGGGGGAAACCACCCCCCCGCTCATGTTTACACCTGTGTGTGCAGCTAAATGAGTGAGGAGCTCATTTTGCATGCTACAGCAAACCAAGAAATAAATTATCATGTGTTCAGCTTTACTCTAAAACATGATCTGAACATAAAAACCCTAGCTGTTTACAGCAGTTCAGAGATTCTGAGCTAGATTAAATTTAGGACTCCATGAGCGTGGAATTGTGTGGTTGCAGGATGGTGTTACTTGCCTCCGCTAAGCTTTGTGTGGAAGGTTTTATAAAGCCAGTGAAGCCTAATGTTAGATTATCTCAATCCTTTTCTGGTGCATAACAGTATTTTCCCTTTTTTTTCTTTTTTTTTCTTTTTTCTTTGCATAGGAGCATAATTAGATGTGAAAACAGTACAATAAAAACATTGTGTCCCAAGCTGCCAGGGTTGCGTTAGGTTTTTATTTCAAGCTTGTAGTGTATTACAGCTGCCTTGGTTATATGCCAGGTTATCTGAACTGTTGCGAAAGCAAATGTTTTGAGTTATTCCGAGCATTTCTTGATGTTTGAAGACTGGTTTCCTTTCTGTGTGCTTAAAATTACAGCCTTGAATCCTGATCTGCATTTTTAATGGAAGATTTCCAACATTCAGGAGCGCTTTGCCACACTCCCAGTTCCCATGCTCAGCAACTGGGTAGTCTGGCACCCCCCCCTTTTTTTTTTTTTCAGGAGTAGTTTACTTGTCTTGAGGAGTTTAAACCTGAATGGCAGTGCCTGACATCAGCACCCAGGTTTGAAAATCTGAGTCTACATTAAAAAGCAGTCATAGTATAACAACCACCAGTAGAGCTTTGAGAATGTCTTAAATTATCATCCCGGCAGTTATGATTAATATATTTGTCTCTTTAGGGTTTTTGTGGCACTGATAATATTTGCTGTTCTCACTAAGACTCGATTAAATGAGTGCCTAAGACTGACGGGGAGTTTGTCTGTAATGACAAGTGCTTGACTGTAGCAGAAAATGATGAGCTGCCCCAGGGAGACATCACCACCCACTTGAGCGAGATCCATGAAGGGTTTATGACCCGTTTGAATCCTGATTGAGCATCACTGTCCTGACCCTCGGGGAGCCAATTGTCTGGAATACTTGCTCTGTCAGTCTGAGCGATGTGCTCAGAATCCCTCTGAAACCTGTACAGCTTGATTGTGTGTAATACACACAGTGAATTATCAAAATGGTATAAAGATTGGGAAATATTTTATCACTGGGTATCAGTATGTCATGTTTAGAGAGCTCGCCATTTTACTTGTCACGTAAAATGTACTGTGAGCTTAACCCTTTCAGGAATAAGTTATTTCAGATCTGACATTTAACATGTGAAAGGTTTCCTTTGAGGCAAACGTGTCTGATAGGTGATTACTGAATGCAGTTAATCCTCGTGTGGGCAGAAAATCTGTGCCCAGAGCTCTATGGAAGCCTGAGGCCGAATTCACTTCTGGGCATAGTCAGTGCCCCTCCACGGGAGCCCACAGTGAGTTATGGGACCAGGCTGGTTGCACAGTTTGGCCTGTTGAGCAACTGTAAGTTAAAGCCAGGCTGATGCTCTTAGCATGGCCCTGGCCTTTGTGTTTTTTCTAATCATAAAGAAGGTTTTGTTGCTCCACTGCAGGAGTGGAGCTGGAATCCTGTCTCTGTGGTGGGGAATCTCAGGAAGAGGCAGTTTGGGTGGGCATTGAAGGTTGAGATAGCTGTCATAGTTGTCTTTTGAGGGATCATTGCAAGCAGACACCAAGAATGGCATACGGCAGGTCTGCGGTGCCCTGCGTGCAGGATGCTGTGGCACAGCCTCTTAGGTGCTTAAGCTGGGAGCTCCTGTGTTCTTACTACAGAACACAGGCGAATGGGGGGTCGAAATTATTTTCTCATTAGCAGCGTTAACAGTGGCTGCTAGACAGGAAACTAAAAGCACCAGGTTGGAAGGTTACTCAAAGTTTCTGACTTTTCCAGACAGTGTTTTTAACTTTGAGAAAATTTGTCTTTGTATTTAGTGGAATATTGAAGAGTTGTTTTGTTAGCTTTTTTTTTGGTTGGTGGTGGTTTGGGTTTTTTTTTTGTTTTTTTAAATCTGAGTTACTTCCCTTGCTGCTTCTCTCTAACCTGGCTCTCTGCTATGCCTGGGTAGGACAAGTCTAGCATCACAACTTCATAGTAACTTGCCTTTGAAAGTCAGGGGAAGCTCTTCAGGGCTTGTCTTTTGCTCTTATTTTTGTCGTTGGCCCTTTACATCTAAAGTGCTCTTGTCATGCCAAATTCAGGATGGTCAAATCCTAACCCCCTGTGCAATAGGAGGGGGTCCTCCTAGTAAGAAATAAACTGTCCCTCATCTGCTAGGCAGTCTTTAGATTATGTTTATATGTTGCAGGGAAGAAGGAGATAGTCAGACTGTTACTACAAGGTTTTTAGAAGAAAAAACCCAAACAAACAAAATCCAAGTAAAACCAAAAAATGAACAACAACAAAAACTGTAAAAGAACCTTCCCTTAATTCTATCCTCATCCCACAAAAGCAGAAAACAACACCTCAGGACCAGAAATGGAAAAAATCCTCCTTTGTTTTATAGTTAGTATTTCACAGCCAGCTAATCTTTATTGTTATGGCTGTTGAAGCAATTAAACAGATTAAACAGGATTAACTGTTGTTTTTCTGCTAACATAAAGATGGCCTCTTAATTTCTAATGCTCTTTTTCCTATGTAAATTTTACTTTCATACCTAATTCCAAGAAAATTGTGGTGGGTTATGCATTTATGTCTGTGAAGGTACTGTTGCTCTTAGCAACATTTTTTAAAATGACCGCCTAGCATATGTAACTAAAACCGTGTTAAAAAACTCATTAAATGTTAAAAAAGGTTAGATAAATTAAAGGAAGTGGTAGCAGAACTCTTGTATAACTCAGTACGAGAGAACATCAATATTGCTCATTGAACAGTCTATTCTTCTAATTTGAAAAGAACAACTATTTGTCATGGTTCCTGTCCTTGGGCTGGCAGTTATCTAATTAAATGCATATGAAATTCAAAAGCCTTTACTGAGGGACAGTAATTTTCCTTGGTTGTTTTTAAAGTCACCAAGATGAAAGAAGAATTACATTGAACAGATAATGGATGAATTTCTCCATTGTGCATTAAGGTCTTGGATTGACTAATCATCCCATGGTTATTAATCAATGTGTTATCTTATAGTTTGAAATTAAAGGTTCTGTTCTCATTATTGCTGACTCTAGGTAATAATACTTCCAGTCCTTGATTACCATGACACTACAATGTACTGCCTCACAAAATACCACAAAACTAATCAAAAATAGATCAGATCTATAAAAAGCATTCCCAGTGCATTATATTTACATGACCCTTCAGCAAAGTATTTTTCAGTCTAGTCTTTTCAGAATGCTCTCTGTAATGTTCTTCTAATGTTTTTCACATTTATGTGAGTGTGCCCCTTTTCCCTTACCATCTAAACATAACATGCTGATTTGCATTTGATGATATTGAAAGATAGAGACACTGCCCAAGATTTTTGCTTAAAGGAGATGATTCCCTCAGTCATGCCAGAGTAATTGCAAGCGGTGGATTGTTCCAACTGCCCAGTAAGTGCACATGCGATGTAGACAGTAAATAGCATTTGAGAGTTACGATTTCGGTACTAAATGTAATGCAGTTGTCAAACGGAGCTTGTAGACACAAATTAGCTATGACTGGACGTTGTGAAGGTAGCCTGGAAAATTGGAAAAGACAGCAATATGTAAATATATATATCAGAACAATTAGGCATATATTCTGGTATTTCTGAAGACCTGTTTTTAACCACTGATTGTATATAAAGATGAAAAGACATTACAGCAGCAGATGTGAGAATGGATTCATGGGAGAGTTTTGTTATGTCACCCCCTTAGCGGGTTCCTAGTTCTTTACTGTCTTTTGCCCTTTCTGTTCCCTAGGGGCAGAAATCCTATGAAACTCCAGGCTTGGTGCCACTTGAGGACCTTCTCTTATATGGTTATAACTACTAAAAGTTATTTTAATTAGAGAGCAAAATAGTCCCTGATTCTGTAATTGAAGCTTATAGGGGCATCATACAGATGCAAAGATCTGACTATTCATGTGCAGCTGTGGAATTGGGATCTTAGAAAGTGGGATGTTATGGTTAATTGCATCTGAAAATAGCATCTGCAAAAGGGCAATGGCAAGAATAATAAAAACTGTATCAAATCATTATTTCTGACCCAAAACAATCAAGTTAAGTCTTGATCTGTAGCACATTTATAGTGAAACAACCCAGAGGGTGACATTGGTTTCTTAGCAGACCTGGAATATTCTTTGGTTTGAACTGAGCATTAAAAAATACAGTGTAAAATGTTTTTCATCAGCTTCAAAGGTAGTGCTCCGTTTAAGGATCAGAATGCTGCTTCTAACCCAAATTATCATTTAGTGAACTGCCAATAATGATTTCTGCTCAGGAATGTTCTGGTATTGAACCCTTTTGATGGCAGAATAAAGCTGCTGTTAATAGACTCCTACTCCTATTTTTGGTTTTGTCTACATCAGTGTCATGTGCAAAAGCAGTTAAATGATTCTAATTTGTGGGCTTGTTGGTTTGAATGCACATTTCCGTTCCTTATTTAAATACTGGGAAAAGGGCATTAAAAAGTCTTTTCATGAATAGTGAATGTGCTCTAAAGCTAAATATTTTAGAGTTCTAGCTTTCAACAGAGGGGAATGATGGTAGACTTCACATTTAAAAAATAAAGTATCCATTGTATTGGAGGAAGAATAGAAAGAGCAAGTCATTACGCACAATCAGATGAAACCTTTCTGTGGTATGTTGGGATTCATATCATCTGCTTTAGTAGATAACCTAAGACATGGCAGAGATTAATCAGTTATTTGCTGTAATTAAACCACAGAAAGTGCTTCATCAGCCTCTTGATTTCAGTGGCCTTTCACTTGCTTATATCCTGGCTGTGCTTGAGCCAACGCAAACATAGAAAAAGCTGAACTCTGAAAGAAAACGTCTCCCAACATGTCAGAGCTAAAAACTCCACAGTATTAAAATTATGCTCTGCTGGAGTCTATAATGTCCTAGAGAGATTTCATTACGTTTTGTACACTGAAGTTTGTACTGAACTCCAACGTACAGTTCACACATCTGATAAAATATTAAAGAAGGACAAATGTAGGGCTTGCCAAGCTGAGCTGCTGTAAACTTGTCCGTGTATATTTGGCCTTTCATGACTTATTGTGCATCTTTATTTATTGTTTCTGAACGAAGTGTATTGTCATGAAAATCCTATCAGGCAAAGTCAACCCCTAAAATAAGTGTTATAATAAATATGCAGAAATGTCATTCTTTACATTAGCCCAAAGGTTTTGTATAGCTTGAGGATATGTGCAGTAAGCTAACTATAAAAATAGAAGCTTGACAGTGGAGATGAATGTGTGTGTCAAAATAATATTACTCTTTCTGGGAGGATGGCAGAAAAAATGACACTACATCCACCAGCATGATTTTTATAGATCTGCCTCTTTGCCAGATGTCACCTTTTATAAACTACTTTATAACAACATGACAGCGTAGTGAAGTAGTGTGTTTATAGCTTGATAAACTTTTGTAATAAAGTTAGGATTGGCTGAAAATTAAAGTCTTAGAGCCTACTCATTAAGCATTTGGGAAGCTTGCTCTGACTTAAAAAGAAAAATATTAAAGAAATACGCAGAATGAGTCACTAGCAGTAAGTGGCCTTTTTCAAGAGTGTATGGCTTCTGGTAGTGTTTACCAGCATGCCATGCAATAACCTATCCAGATATATTACTGGGATTTTAGAGAATAAAGTTTGCATTACTTTAAATGTAAACACATACAGACAAAATATACAGTGTGTATTAAATTATATGTTTCCAAAGAGTACTATGAGGACATACAGGATTATGCCATAAATATCTCCCCAGCACACAATTGTTTTATTACATAATAAAGGTCTGTATATTACCCTCTGCTGCACCATGCGACCTATAATTCAGATTTTTCATGACATGTCTAATTTATACAAGTCTCTGGCTCTAGAAATCATGCAGGAATAATATCTTATACTTAAACTGTTACTAGCCTGAAAGACTTCAACACTGGAATTGCTCTCCCAGAATGAAGGCTGCTCTGTTGAAGCTGGGGTTGCCGCTCTGCCTGCCTCACCAACCACAGTGCACCAGGGAAAGTCCTCTCCAGTCCGTGGGAAGGTTTGACAGACACCTTAAAGGCAGAGGTGGCAAAGACCTCTTGCCTACCCTCTTACCTCTTAGAGAATTCCTGTCATACCGCCTTCCTTACTTCTCCACTTGGGGAAACTTTTAAAACTATTCCACCAAACTTTAGGCCATACATATTAATAGACGGTGAGGAGAGGCCATTGGCACTACGTGCCGCTGTGTTTTGTGCATCGGCTGCCGTGATATGGAGGCTCTCAGGAAACAATATGAGGTGAAATCCAGTGAACAAAAATGAAATGCAGTCAACAAAATATTTCCTTAAAGCACGTTTTATCTAAACATTTGTCAGTGTAGTAGTGAGGATGTGTTGCTATGGAAAACATTAATTTGGTGTGGGTTTGAAGCTGGTGGATACTCGGATTTATTTGTACTAAGGCTGATGAGGCATATGATTTGGTGCATAGTCTGTGCTTGCTTGCAGTCTTCTGGCACTGAAACATTGTCAAGGATGATACCTGGCTTCTGGTAGAATAATATGGAACTGCTTTTATTGGTGGTAATTTTTATATTATCAGTTCTTCCTGTGTAGTTTTATCTCCATATGCTTTGAATCTCTTCAGTATTGAGATCTTCATGTTGTTTAGTCCAAAGGCAGACTGCAGATGACTTGTTGAGGAACAAGATGCAGGACCGGGACCAGATGAAACCCTGGACTAAGCCACACCTTAAATTTTTGAGTATTGGTTTTTGGTTTTGTTGGGGGTTTTTGTTTGTTTGTTTGTTTTTTAATCTAGTGAATGCTCTCCCCCATTTAAAACACAGACATTACAAGTTTCTAGCATCCTAATGTGTGAGAGTTCTGCTTTGGATCACATAATAGGAAAAGTGTCTTGCTTACATGATTAATGGTGTCTTGCAGGTATTGTCATATGGTGGGTGCTTCTGTAAGTGTGAAAGTCACGTGACAGTATGGAGGGGACAGGGTATTGGGCTTTTCCTGGGAAATGTTCCTTACAAACGAGCCCACAGGAGCACAGGCTCCTGCTGGGAGGCATCCTCTGTTGTTCTCTGTGCAACCCTGGGGTTGCTTGGGGTCAGCTGTCCGGCTGTGCCCCCTCCCAGCTTCTTGTGCCCCCCCAGGCTCCTCGCTGGTGGGGTGGGGTGAGGAGCAGCAAAGACCTTGACTCTGTGTCAGCCCTGCTCAGCACTAATGAAAACACCCCTGTGATATCAACACTATTTTCAGTGCAAATGCAAAACATAGCCCCATACAGGCTAGTATGAAAAAAAACCCCTCTATCCCAGCCAAAACCAGCACAGTAGGTTATGCTAGAGACAGATCTATTCCTTAAATTCTCTGCCCTATATAACTTGACTTTGACAAGAGTAATAGATTTTTGGGGGAGATACCCAGCTGTTTGAGCCCAGTGTCCCTCATGTGTGTCTGTATCCTCTTATTTATGCAGTGCACTAACTGCTCGTGGTACTTATCAGACAGTTAAATAATACAGTCCCTGCCTTACAGAGGCAAGTGTCTATGTTAATGGAGGAATATGAGGTGCTCTGGTAAATATCTAAGTACTCATTAATGGTTGAAATGGAAATAGAGGAAAATTACATTATGGCATTAGGATGGGTTAGATCTTAGGATATATTTTTAACGTGGTGAGGATTAGTTTTGTTCCTTTAAGACTTCATATAGCTTTTAAACATGTGATCTTAGAAAATGTTTCTTTTAACCGCTGATACTGAGAAGCTGCTGGGAAGTCTTAGAGGCTAGTTACTAGTTAGACCTTTCAGCTTTTACTGAGCATGACACCAGAATTAAAAACAAGTCTTGGTCCTGTTCTTCTCTTGTTCCTGTGATCCAGGCAGAATAGAGTGTGATGCAGGTGGTGCTCTTCTGGAAGCTGTGTGCTCTGAGCAAGACTACAATGTCCAGGTATTCCAGCAGGTTGGGTGTTGCACTGAATGGAGACTGATGTCTTGTTGCAAATGGCTGGGTGGATGCTGGGGTTCATCTGCCTGCACCTGGAGTGGAGATGGGGAGTGTGTAATCAGTTGAACAGCGGTGCTGCAGGTGACAGCCGCAGTGAATTATTGTTATAAATACAGTCAGCAACTGGAAGTGTTGGAAGAAGCTGACTTACGTACGTCACCAGCATGAGGCATTGGACAATCATACCTGACATGGCTTTGACTGCTGGTCCTACAGACCTAGGCTTTGTTTTATCCAAGTAGCTATGGTAGCGTGGAGCTCATCGTGGTCTAAGCAAACAAGTATTCACTTAGTTCCCTGTGCTCAGCTTTGTGCTACTGCAGCCAAATGCAACTACCCTGAAACTAGATAGTTCTAACTTCAGGGTTTTTAGCTTGACTGGTTTTCTGCTGGTTTAGTAGACTGCATGGGCTCCCTGAGGAGTCGCGTGAGCAGTGGGGTCAAGTGCACTGTAGTTACTGATGACAATTTAGTGACCATGCAATTATATGCAGGTTCCAATATATCTGTATGTTTCTATACTCAGATGTTGACATTTATAAATTAAGGGATTTCCAGATGCATATGTTCTTCTCATAGAGGGAACTTCTGCTTCAAATGAAGCACTTGAGCAGCACCGCCTGTTTTCTTCTAGCATACTTGCTTTTTCTTGATCCTTCTTCTGTCATGTTGCTGCTTGTGGGTTTTAGAGTCTTGGCATAATAAAATCTTTTGTCAAAAATGTCATGTTTCTATGCATGATTCCAAAGGGACGGGATTTGCTCTTTGCTTTGTTTAGTTCTTAAAAAAAAAAAAAAAGGGGAAACCTGTGATATTCATGAAAACCTATCGAACTTACTATAACAGCAGCAAAATTACACCGTGGGTTATGTAGCTATTCCCTGGATTCTGTATATGTATCTTCTTATGTATGTTAATTTGCATGAAACTCAAACTGAATGCATATAGAAAGGCATAGGTGCTCCTATAAACACGAGGGTTAACTCTGGTTCTATATGTCTTGTGGGCTCCCAACCGTCTGTTCCCTTTCATTCCACTCAGCTCCCGCAGTCCATACCCCACCCAATGCATCTTCCAGAGACTGCAAAATGCCCCAAGAGGGGGCTTGACCTAGTGGGTGTGTTTCCAAAGCTGGATTTAAAGCTCAGAGGAATTCAGCAGTGTTTTGTTTGGCTCATTTCTGTTGAAGATACTCACTCCCTGCCAGCGCTGAATGTCAGCTGTAAAGATAAGGAGTGATTCTGCATCACGCACAATGCACCGCTTTGTTTCATTCCATTTATTCAATACTTTGTCCTTTATGTTTTCACTCTCTGGTCCTTGACAGTTCCTGAGAAAGAACAAAGTGAAGTTTTCTAGCTGATTTGGGAAATGGAATTATGAAAAATTCTGTCAGTTATATGATATGATGATTTGATCTTTTAATACATCTGCTACTTCATTTCTCCAAGTTATTTTTTAAGAAAAGCTGAGATTTCTACAAATTCTACTTGCAAGTTATTTTTAAATTGCTTATACCCAGAAATATGAAATAATTATAATTATAAAATGCAGTGAAATACAGTGAAAGGATTATGTAGCATTCCACTGTGTGCCTAAACGTTAGACATAAAAGATTTAAGCCAAACAGAATATATACATGGCCATTTCCATTTTCAAATGCTGAATTTTTAATAACAATTTGATTGTGTGTCTCTCAAAGTCATTTTTTGAAAATAGTACTTTTGCATGACTTGTAGCCAGCGAGACCTATGTTTCTGGGTCACTGTCAGGTATGCAGGCTGCTCTGTTGGGGTTTCTTATGCTGAGTAAGTTCCTTCTGAAAATTAATGGGACAATCTGCCTTTACCTGTGACTTCTGGAATATGTCACAAAGATACCCTGAATTCAGTGCATCTCAACCCACAAGCCTGACTTCTTTCCCTCAGCAGAAGATCTCGCTCACTCTCTTCATCTTCTCTCAGTTTTGGAGATTTTTTACAGAGAGAAGTTGAGCATGAAGGCATGGAAGCAAGGCAACAATGAAGAAATGCTGGGGCTAGGGGGAAGCTAGCAAAATTTAAGATTTATTAAGATCCAAATATACTTTATATAGAAGAAAGATACTCGATTAATTTTATTGAGTTTAGCATCTGACCCAAATAGGTCAGCAGTGAGATACTGTATAGAAGTGTGATGAGATTGTAGAGAATTATCCCAAAAGCAGGATAATCTCTGAATTAGAAAAAGCATATGGAAGAATGGATTAGGAAGGGGTGTAAATAGAATGTTTTTCAGAATATTAATAATAAAACTTTCTAGATTAATGTTTCTGATAAAACAGACAATGTTCTTCTCAAAAGTGAATAGATTCTTTTAGGATGAGTATATAGTGCTTTGTGGCAATAAATCATTACTTAGTTGAGAAAATCCTGTCAGACAAAGGAGGATATTGTGACAGAAGCAAAGCTTTTACAAGTGATTCATTCACCTTTGTAACTTCTACTTGTATAGTTATGAAACTGGTCCCAGGGATGCTGTTGTCTGATGTCGTCATTTGAGTGTGAGTTACAGAGATGAGTACAGGACTATGCGCATAACATTTATTATGCATCATTTTTTCTTGCTAGTTTAGTAAGTAACATTTAATGACATGTATATATTAATGAAAAATACAGCCAGCAAAATGCCTCATCTTTGTGTCTTAACAATAGCTGAACTAAATAAGCCTTGTTTGTGCATTACAAAGATTTAGGCTCTTCTGTTTTTGCAGTCTTTTGCAGCTGTGGACTGGGCTTTCTTTTGAATAAAACTGCTTTAAAAAAAAAATAAAATTGTCCAGAAAGTAAAAGAAGCCATGTAAATCATGGCCATTTACAATTTGAGAATCTGAGGATCACGGCAAATGGCTTATTTTGACTTTCCAGTAGATTTTTGCCTGTGCATGTGGCTGGTTTTTTTACAAAGAAAATTCAGTGCAAAAGATCAAAGTACCAATTTTCATTACTCTTGTTTTCCTGACTGCCCCCAAATGATGATTGACGAATGTATTTTAACAGCTTTAGCTAAAGGGTCCAGTTAACTGCCTCTGGTTTTTATTGTATGATAGGCAAGGTAAATCATCTTTCTCTTGTATGTATAGTCTGTTTTTTGGGGGCGGGGGGGGGAGAATCTACTTAAAATTCCACTGGTTCCTAAGAGTGGCCATATTAAACCTGTCCAAAAATGTGAACCATGGACATACAAGAACTATTCACCATAGCTTTGAGAGGAATAAATGTTATTCTTTCACGTTCCATGCTTTAAAATAAACACTTGGTGATCTCCGTTTCTGCAGTGTGTAGCTATGTTGGATGTTTTGTTAATCTTGGCTACACAATATGAAGACCATAATTGTTTTCCACGAGGTAATAATTACTTTCTCTTGATGTTATTGAAATTGATGAAAAATATTTTACTCATGGAAGTGTGCTTCTCCTGAGTAACAGTAGCTCTATTCCTTTGGATATAGAATATCTTAAAATTGTAAGGTAGAAATAGCAAGCTATTCCAGTATAGGTGATTCCAATGTTTTGATAGGCTCTAAAGGAGAGCAACAGGGTACGCTTTGTGGAGTTATTGCTGTAATTTCAGGAATGTCAGTTACTGAAATTAATTTTCAGATAAAACCCCCAAAAATATAGATAGAGGGAAACTTTCTGACTTATTAAAAGAAAAAGAGTTTGTAGTTCATCCCAGTAATAGGAAACTAGGCAGCTAGCTAGTATGAACATTTAAGAAGTAATTCAAGTTTGGATTTTGATTAAGGGACTTCTGTTTGGCCTGCAGTTCCAGTAACTGTTCATATAAGAGCCCTGGAAATCCATTGCAAACAGATTTGAAAGGGGAAGTTAAACCACCTCAACTTCAACCTCAGACAGAATGCGTCTTCTTAATCATTATGAACTCCTGCCATTAGTGCTGGGGAGGTGGTAAGTAGCCTGTCAGAGGTCTCTATCCATCTGTCTTCCTTTATGTTTTTGGTATTGCAACATGTTAAGCTTCCAATTCTTTCTGGTGAGCTGTAAGACCAGAGATAATCTGTGCACTTAAGTGGAGTTCATATTCATTATATTGACAACAAAATGAAGTATCTTAATTTCGTACTATCGATCAGAGGATTCTTCAGAAGACTACAGGGCTGCGATAGCTTTCTGTTGGACCTGGACTTTATGCTGAAGGTCTGTAAAGTGGCTGATATATAGCTTTTTGTTGTCTTCCATATATGTTCTAATTTCTCATTTGATAGATGTTTTGTGTACTGACCAGCCCTGGTATATAACTTTGTGCATTTAAGGGGTCAGTTTGTAAGGCAAAAAATAAAAAATAACCCATTTATATCAACTTCCACTGTCAGCCAAAATCTCTTGAGAGACCAGTGCGGCTGAATGTGTTTGAAAGATTGCGAGGGAAGCTCCAGAAAACATCCCGGCCGCGTGAATAGCAGACTTCCTTTCCTGAAGGTAGGAGGCTTTGAAAAATCCCATTGTTAGGGAAGTTAATTCTTGGTTCATTTGCAATTAATCATGTGCTGTTGTTTGACAGCGCATAATAGAACTAGAAAACAATCACTTAGAACAGGAAACAACTGTCAATTAATACACTAATGAATCGAGTTTACCAAAGGTGAAGCAACTTAGGCTCCCAGTGGAAAATTATTAAATACATAGCTTCTGTGCACAGAAAATTCATCCTTTTAAATTTCAGGTCTGTTTTGGTTTGTCTTCAAACAGTGGTTCCTCATTACTCTTGTAGTTTTCACGTTGGTACGTGCCGATGCTGTACTTGCACATGTTTAAACTATTAAAATGTGATTAAATCTTACCTCTGTGGCTGAGAAAACCTGTGTATTTATTTTAGTGCAAACATGAGAAGGGTCTGAAGCCAGGGCTCAGCTTCATTCAGCAATATTTTTAGTGTTATTCAGATGAATAGTCATTGTTTTTTTCAACAGGATGAGTCACAAAATAAATGTGGTGCCTGGCCAGACATTACCTGTAGTAAGTATTGGTAATATATGAGTGCCAGACAGATACTTTTTTTTTTTTTAATTTGGCATTCCACTGGTACTTGCAAACAGAGTCCAAAATATGCTTGGATATTTCTATTTGCAGTTCCGCGTACTCTGCCACGAGTAGATGAAAAGTCTGAGACACTTCCATTTAAGAAACAGTCTCTTGGCAATTTGGTATTCTGCCTCAAGGTTTTGGTAACCCACATTTCGGGTTTCATTGCAATGTGCTCTGTGATGTTGTTTCACGTTATTTTTGTTTCTTGTTCCAAAAAAAAATTACAGTGTTTTTGTGAGCCTTAAAGGTGTCTTTGCAATGAGAGTTGGGAAATCTCAGCTCTTCACTGGAATTGAGGCATGGAAACCTTTTTGAAAGAGACCCATTGAATTGGAATCAGATGCACTGTGAAAAGGATGCAAAGACTGAATCTATGAAAACTGTCAATGCTGTCTATTGCCCTGTGGGCTGGGGTGTCCAGCAGTGCACAGTTTTTTCTGTCTCCATAAAGGAGCAAGGCTGCGAAATGCCACGTATGGATTAATCTCAGACATTCAATTTACTGTTAGTTTCAATTTGAAAGCTGTGTTTCAAATGTAGGTGATTTGTATCTTCAAGAAGGATATTTTTTTTGGTTTGCATTTATTTTTATATATATATCTACACTTAGAATTTGAGTGCAGCAGCAAACCTTTTTGGAGTCAGGCTGGTGGGCGTAAAGGTTCATTTTATATGTCACAAACTTGCACAAGAGGTCTCCATACCAAAACACAGGTCATGCTGCTGCCATGTCATACATCTTTGCTACCTGCGTTAGCCTGCAAGTTTACCTGTGTTTCCTCTTTTACTGCAGTGTCATCTGACTGATATGCTGCTTTGAAATTCAGAATGGATCTCTAATGATTTTCTTTTAAATGTAAGAGAAACAAAGGCTGTATCTTCAGCCAGACAAGTAAATAAAATATGTCCTGGGGCAGTTCTTGAAGTGCCAGTAGAATACATTTCCCAGGCAAATAGTTGTGATATTTTCAGCATCCTGGAAACTTAGGCTGGCATAAAGAAGACTGCAGGAGTTATACTAATGGTGTTTACTAGCTGTGGAGAGAGCGGCCAGCAGAGAAACCTGGGGGGTGGTGGTCTATCAACTCGTTATGGTTTTGGTTTTATTTCACTCGTTTTAAATAGTAGCTGTACCTCTTATACTTGGGTTTGGGGTTTTTAATGTTTTGATGCAAAATAAATTTCAATTACATGTTATTGCATTAGAGGCAAATATGGCATCTGTAAAAATGGACACAGCCTTTTAAATTTGGCTGCTAATGTCATTGTAGGAAGTGCTGTCCTATAGGCTTTACTTAGGAAAATGTCACATGGTTAAGAGGTGCACATGTTTGATAATCTTAGGAAACTGGCTTTTTTCAGATATATATTAAAACATTGGGAATTAGCCTTTGATATGTGTAAAAAATATTCAACTAAAGTTTGACTGTATATTGTATATTTTTGAGTGGTATCTTTGAAATATTACACTTTGTACCTGCTTTAAAAGTAGCAAAGGTGAAAAAAACCTATTTTCATATAAAAGTTTTTTTAATTATCTATGCCGATACCACTGAATAACAGCATAAATGGTAAATAATGTTGCCTTTACACTTTAAAATATACATAAGTAGCCTTGCATGTGCTTCTCCTGCTTAAGGCATTTGGCAGTTTATTTCTCGTTTCCAGAATATTTCAAGATGTAATTTTTTTAATGTTCAAAGAAGCAGGGGTGTGAAACACATTGTTTTGAAACTCCAAGATGAACGGAGAATTGGAGATGATGTTCCTTTAAAGCACCAGCTGAGAGACTCCATTAGCTGTGTGGCAATAACACAGGGACTCACTCGGAGCACAACTGCAGAGGACGTAGCTGCAGCCTGAAATATCGTTATTGGCAGGTTTCTGAATAATTTCACAAAGACACTTCAGGCCAGGAATCTTGTTAGTGGAAACCAGTCTCACTTCAGTCTTTATATCTCCAGCCTGTAAAACTCTGTTGTATCCTCCGAAGACTCCGAGTATTATTTTTTTATTCAATTCACTAGCTGTGATTGACAAGGACCTCTTCATGAATATGTTAAGAAAGAACTGTTTCCTGGATATTATGTCCTTTCATATCTGTCATAACTAGAATATTCATGATGCTGTTTTTAACAGGCCTCCTATTGTAAAAGAAATATCACGGAAACATGTTCTAGTTTTTATAAAGTCCAGGGAAAAATGAATGCCTTAGGGGCCGATAGGTAAGGGTTTTTTTCACAATTTAGAAATACAATGTGACAGCTAGCATAGTATATATCAGCAAGCAGAAAGCTCTTAAATATCACAGTCATGGGTCTAGAATTGATAAACTGGTAGGGGTTTTATATTTATTATTGTGTTTTCCGATATCTGCAGTTTTATATTAAATTTATCATACATTTCTCCATTTAAAAATGCAATTATGAAATCAGGTTTTCTTCATCATTTTTATTTCTGGATGCTGTGAGTCTTTTTTTCAGTCAAATCCTGCCAACACTTGGCCATGCACAGGCATATGTCTCTGTTGTACAGGAACACTGGGCTGGTGAATGCCAACTGCTCTGTGATGGGTCAGTGCTGGCGTCTCTAATGGTGGCTTTGTATGATAGAGGAGAGGGCAACAAAATTGAAAGACTGAAGAGCAGCCACTTCTTCCATGCAGAAACAAGCACATGTGAAACCCCTTCCTTCTTTAGAGCAGGTTGCATTACTTGTGGAAGATACTTTCTAAGCAAAAATGTAATTTTGTCCAAACAAATTTTCTATTTAATAAAAAACTATTTATTTGATCAAAATACTTCTTCATATAATAAATAGAAGTTAATATTTTGAACTAATTTCATTTTGACTTACAAAGTACTTTAATTCCAGTTTTTGAGATTAAAAGACAAAATCAGATCTCATTTTATAGTCAGCATTGGAATTATGATTTACAGTACCATGCGACTTTGACGTCAGTCAAAAGTAAATGCATTAGCTTTTCATATGAGCTAAATAGTTTCCATGGACAAGTCCCTCTTATTTGTTTTTCCTGAAAAACGGTAAAGCTTCTTCTAGGGAAAATAAATACTTTTCTAGCTGATTCTAATGATTTCTAGTCCAAGAGGTGTTATCTGTAACCCAACAGTTCAGCTGTGTTACATAATTTTGTTAATTTGGATCCTGGGGACTTGCAGTGTATTTCCAGATTGGTAATGTAGACACGTAGAAATATGCTACACCGTGAAATGCAAATGAGGGGGTGACTTTTTCCACCACTGTACCTGAGGCTGGAATTGTTAGGGTCTTACTCAGCTCGTTATTCCCTGGGGAAAAGATTAGTCTAAATAAGGCATACATACAAGTAAATCTTACCTAACTACTGGATGCCATTAGTTTATTCAAAAGACATTATGATCCCTTTTTTTTTTTTAATAAGAAAAAAGAAACTTTATGTTTGTAAAAAGCCCTGAATTTGTGTTATTGGAGGACCACTCTATTTAGTTACTCTGTGGCTAATCATAGGCATCATCAGCCTTTGGCTGGCATGTGCCATGTGCTGCTGTGAGCAGATTCTTCTGGGCTCCAGAAGTGATTGATGCTCTGTGCATACCTGGTGCAGTTGCTTCCGTTGCCACAATTTCACGCCACAAATGGGGCAGCCCTGGTTTTTTTTCTTTTATTAATGTAATAGGAATAAACTTGAGAACAGCACTGTGTTTCCCCTAGGTCCCTGTACAGCACATCTTGTCTTTTAGTCAGCAGGAGCTTGCTTCTCCCAAGAGCAGAGCGCTCTTGTCCCCCGCCGAGTGCCCTGAGCAGCTCCTGGTGTCTGCAGGAGCTGAGGGCAGTCGCTGTGGAGCACACAGCATGTGGCAAGATCAAGCTTCATAAGCTGGGGTGAAATTGAAGACACTGACCTACAGGTGAAAGGCTCTGTATCCTATTAGTGATCTTAGTATCATACAATCCCCCAAAGTAAATCATTCCTGATCTAAAAGCATGAAAACAGCCCTTCTTTAGAAGCAAGTGCAAACTTATTGTGTGGATCAGCATGCCTAGGAAGGTCATGCCTGTCTGTCTTGGGTAGTGAGCATTGCTGGATATTTTCTCTGCCAGCATGAAAAATATGTCTTTTGCAAGGAAGAGTGAGATGCATGTACCCCCGCCCTTTTGGTTTGCCTTCAGATGTTTTCTCAAAGCTTTATTTTTCATAGAAAAGTTGTATGGCAGATGGAAGATGTTCCAGTTCACTTTGAATGCTCATTGATCCCTGGGCAATGGGAATTACTATAGGAGGTAAAAGGCACTGGATTTTGCTTTTGCCTCCAAAGAGGTTTCAGCTAGGATTGTACTTACCCCTGCCCATGGAATAAATACCTCACAAGTTGTTGAGGCTTCATTTTGCTTGACTTGAGATCGAAGCAACACAAGGGAAATGATAGGTGCTCATTTTTATTATGCTCCCTGTGTGGACAGGTTTTCCACCCTCATGTTCAGCAGGATCTGTATTGGCATATGCTGGATGAGATTGACCCAGGACCTGCAGTACACTGTGCATGTCTTAAGGATGCTCATATTAGAGATATTAGTATATTATTTCTGATAGCTAATGGATTCTTAAAGACTTTATGAACATTTTACCCCTTTATGTCACTGTTTTTGCATCATAAGTCACTGGTGATTCATTGAGATCTTAGCACAAGTTCACAGGATTCTTCCACAGGCATCATTGAACTAAATATTAAATTACCTTTTCCTTGCTCTTTGTAACCTCTGTCTCTAGCTCTCATGGCTAAAGGGAAAATGGCAAAGCAGAGCCTGGATGAGTTAAATCCAGATTCTGTCTGTCTAAAACATGATTAAGTAGAAAAAAAAAAAAGGAAAGCAATCAGAGTGGTGCTTTAATGCCACAAGCAGTGAATAAAGAATGCTGCTGGCTTCTGTCTTAATCCATAAGAACCCCACAGTGGGAATGTATATGAAATAATCCTATATGAAAGAAACAGAGGAAGAGAGAGAAGCCACATTGGCTCATAACAATCCATGGGTGTTAAACTATGCTCATCAGCATGATAAAAAACAACAACAACAAAAAAACCCGCACCACCACAAAACCAACCAACCTAACAAAAAGCCCAACCAAACCAGGTTAGCATTCTCATTGCTTGCAGTACTGTATGTGCAGATTTCTTTTTAGGTGTACTGCAACTATGTTTCTGGTTGTTGATTGACATCACAAAATTTTGATAAATGAAAAGATTGTGAACTTGTGTACTGTTGCTTCTGGTCACACTTGAGTTATAATTTTTCTCCTGCTTTGAATAAATGATATAAAGTAGTATTAAATGAGTAGTATAGTAATGAAAGAAATAGGAATGATGAGGGAATACATGTTTTTGTAAAGAGATTCTTTGTTTCTATGGAAGTTCTGTCATCTGGGCATTGAGTGGTTATAGAGATGTAAGGATAAAACAGTTTGACCAGTTTCACAATAGTTATAAAAGATAATTCACATCCCAGCTAATACAGGCAATTGCCCTTTTGTTGTGTCTGTAATTCACAACAGTGTTTATATGGAATGTCAATACTTCAGGATTTGTATTTATTTCTTCTTAGACCCACGGTTTTCTGAAGCTGCAGACACCCTGATCCAGGATCTATATAGAGACATTTGAGCTAATTAGAAGTCTGTTTGACAAGCCTGTGTTTGAAAGTATGCACAGCCTGGAGAGTTGATAAGTGCTGATGTGAAGGATGAAGGAGTGAAGCTGGTAGCTGAAACAGGAGAGAATTGGGTGACCTCATTGAGATAGCGAAATGGTGGGGACAGGAAAATTGGGAGTTGGGAAGAAAACAAATGGCATTGAGAGCTTTTGGGCAGAGGAAGATGAAAGGGAAAACATGTTCAAATGATCTTGAAAGACTATCTTGGGGTGGGAGTTGTTTTACCATATAGTAGCTCTTACTGCATTGTGCAAGACCCAGGTAGGTCACGTCCTGCTGCTGCTCCTGTGGTGACCCCTGACTGCAGTGTGGATGCTGCTGGAGAGATGGTAGATGCTTTTACAGCTGATGCTCCTTTCAATTTGGAGCTGAAGGAGTGACTTAGAGTGATGGCAGAGTGTTTGTGCGATATAAACCAAATGGTTTTGAATGACAGTGCCTTGCATCCAGGTCAGCTGGGCCTCAGTTGTGGTGTCCATACTCAGCCTGACTCCAGGCAGTATTTTAGTGTCATATTTCTGAAAAGAGTTGGAAGCATTTATTTTATTTTTACATACTGCAGAATTTTCCTAAAAGTAATTATGGGAGATGAGTGGGGCAGAATGTGAGCAGTCAATTAGAGCTGAATGTAGCATACGGTGATATCTTCCCTGTTGTCTCTGAACAGAAAACAGGAAAACATCTCACCAAATAGTTTTTGTATCGAATGATGCAGCTCATCATCAATAACAGCCATTCCATAAAATGTTCACCTAAAGTCTACATTTTGCTAGCCACCATTTTAGATGTTCAAGAAAGAACATTGCCTATCTTTTGTACGGCACCTCCAATTCTGAATAATTAGAATAGAAAGACTTTCAAGTTGGCTTCAAGTTTTAGGTTGTTATATAAATAAGTTCACAGGAATCTCAAATGCTTTACATAAATCTGACAGCAACTATAAAAGGCTTTTGAACATTTTTGTTGCCAAAGTCCCAGGGATTTCTGGAATCTTAAATAGCCTGTTTTAAGCTTCAATTCAGAAGCTTTTTGTCATGTTTAATAATGTGGTGAATAATTCCTTTTCTGTTCTAGTTTCCACATTTATAATCCACAAGGATCTTTGAGGCATGGAATGGATGTTTTCCAGAGCTATAAGTGTTAGGGGTCTTTCCTACCCCAAACTCAAAACTTGCTTTTCAAGTTCCCTTTGTATTTGTCTTTGTCTGTGTCTAGCTTCTTCTAAAAGACTGTCATTAGAAGATGCTAAAATGGAAAGGTTGTCAGTTGTCTGAGGGAACTATATTTGAGATATCAAAGTATCAGACTAACTGTGATGATAAATACATTGTAAAACCAGATGTGCAACACACAGCTTTATTAGGGAGAAGTCTAGAAACAGCAAAATGGTGGGACCTGTGGCTCGGACTCAGTTCAGGGAGTCGAGCTCCACTGAGGTGCACCAATGCGTTTTTAGGGTGACTTGCATTGCAGTGCAACATGGTAATTAAAAGCCAAGTGTGTCCTGGAAACACAAAGCACAGACTTTCACAGAGGCTCAGAAATGCCAGTCCCTGTCATCCGTAGATGACACAGGACGTTGTTCCTCCTGTCGCTGTCAGGCTGGTAGTTCTTACAGCTGCAGGTTCAGAATTTCATTTCAGTTTAGTAGAAATGAGTGGAGTTTTCCCCAGTTTAGGTGTATTTTGTAATGGCATTCTTAATATGAGTAACACTGTTCCTGTGCCCCAGCCTGGGTAAATTTTAAAATTGGCCTCATGCTAACTATTGCAGTTCCTTCAATTTTTGTGCATGTTCTTAAATTGCACCGATGTATATTTGCTGTGTTCCTAAACCAGGTTGTTAGCTTTCCTAGGTAAGCAGAGAGGTTCTCTATATAATTTTCCTCTTGAAATTTGATTTGCAAAGATAGAGTTTTTCGAATATGCTTAACTTTGTGCCTTGTGAATAAGTCTTCAGAATATTAGGATTTAAGAGAGTGTTTATGAAAATACATCTGTATTTGAGCTGAACAGTTTTTCTTCAAAGTTCCATTTCTTCCTCTTCATCACCACCATGAAGCAACATTCTTAGCGCACTGTGAAGAAATCATTTGCTAGCAAAATCATTTCAGAAAATATCTTGCTATATAAATACATGGAATGGTAAATGTTCTTACAGGCTGTACGTGTCAAATGGTACGTTTGTGGTTTATTTGTCATAGTTGAAGTCCACACTAAGTCTTTCTACAAACCTTAGAAATAATCATTCTAGCTGATATGAGTATTCTGAATAGTGCTTTTAATCCAAATTTGTGGAATTTGCCACAGGCATTAATTTGTAATCAAAAACTTTAAGAGATTTTGGAATAATGAAACGTATATTTTTAAGTTGCTGTAAAATGAAACTTATTTAATTAGAAAACATGGTAGAAATGGAATTTTCATTTTGTGATTGAATAAAAAAGGTTTATCTGCCTATTTTGATACCTATTACTGATTCTGCCTCAGTGATAGTAATGCCCCACATTGTTGAGCTTTCATCAAAACACACAATAAAATTGTTTTCCTTTCATGAATAGCTCTGCTGTTTTGCAATCAAACATCTCTCTGCCATTTGTCATTGTATTCACCACTCTCCAGTGTCGCTCTTTAATAAGGTTCTTTTATTTGCTGTTGTACACTTTCCGGGAATAATTTTTCCATTTCAGGGAAAAGTTTTGGCTTATTGTAGTTTTTCTAATCTTCTCCTTTGATTTTACAGACTCCTACAGTGAGGTCATTCTTTTCTCTCCATTTTATTGTATGGTCTTCTTATTACATGGTTCCCTCTTATTTTATGATACACTTCCCTACTTCACTTTGCAGTTATTTCCAACAGATTTAACATTTAGCTGTCACATCCACTTTATGGGTATGTGTAATGTATGGATGGCAGTACTGTCCCATTAATTTTTAATGAATTGGCTCTTTATCCTGTGCTATCTAATAAAGATAATCATCAGAGTGCATTGTCATACTGCAGCACCCAAGAAACTTTTTAATATTCCTTATTGCATATGCATATTCCCAGATTCTCTTTTACTTTCCCGTAGTATACCATGGCTCAATCACATTTCCATTATTTAGTTGAAAACCTGCACGTTTCACTCCTAATACCTGGTGGCTCAGAATGAGCAGTAAATTGGCAGAGGGATGTGAAGAAATTTTAAAAGTTCCAGTGAACAGCGGCTACTCACTGTTATTTTATTCTCTGCTTTTTTCCAGAACGGAGAATTACTAACTTAAACTGAAATCAGTGTGCCTGTGCTGATTCATTAAAGTCTTGGTGTTCCCAGTTGGGAACTTTCTTACTGAAATTCTTCTGATGTCCACCAGGTAACTGTAACATCTGAGGCTGGACAGTGGAGGAGGGCAAAATTACATTTTGCTGAGTTAGTCATAGCTCTGCAGATGTGCTGGCAGAGAAACCTGGATTTATTCACAAAATAATTTTATTCTGTCTGGACGCTCACAACATCTGCCAGCAATGAATAAGCTATTTTTTTTTCCATAGAAAATTGGTATTTTAAGTTCTTAAAGTACATAACCTCTTCTTTGTGCCGTAAAGAATGCTATTTCCCGCTCACTCTGTACCTATCTGTGCTGTGCCTGTGCAGGTGTAGATTTAACACTTTTAAAGGGTGAGAATGAGGAGTTTCAGAGGAGAAACTCTCAATGCAGTTGCAGAACCATCCAGCACAACTGCTGACTCTCTACAAGCATGCTTCATTTTCTTCCCGGAGCCAGTTTCCATGAATCTCACTTAGCCATGAAACTGCCAAAATGGCTAGCGACTGCAACTGCGCTGTAGACAGTTGTCTGCGAGAATACTGGGTGAAGCTGGGAGTTAAATTAGCAGGGATCATTCATGTGTCCCCAGATGGGCACAACCTTCAATCACTCCTGGATTTAAACCAAAGGTGGGAACGGAAACATTTACATTACAAACATTTGATTTCTGCCAGTGCACAGCTGCATACAGTAAATATAAACACTCCCTTCAGGTTGCATGCTGAGAATAGGTTGCCTTTTATCATTGAAATGGAAAGCTTTGTATTAAAATGTAATGGACTGCTGTTCATGCCCTTGAAGTCAGTCTTAACATCTTCTCTCTCCACTCTGATTTTGGTGAGGATAGTAAATTACTTCAAATGTAAGCCTTTAGTGTACATAATTAAATGTGAACCAACCCACTGCATCAGCTCTTAGGCTGTTCTTATGCTGCTTGCTCTCACAGACTACATCATTTCTCAGCCCTTCCTCCATGGCTGGTCCAGAGGCAATCTCCTCTTGCCCTCCCACGCTGCCATGGACTGCAGAGCCCTGCCTGTCTCGTTCACCTCCTCTTTGCACGTTGGTGAGGCACCCTGTGCTTATGGCTAGCAAAATTAAGTGTGACTTGCCTTGAGGCATGCCCAGGAGGGTCACCACTCCCCTCTCCATGCTGGTGGCAGCACCTCAGCGCATCCCATTTTGTGCTCTCTTTGCCCACGGTGGAGGTGCAGGGCCACAGGACACGGTGCTGTGATTCGAAACCCTCCTCCGGTCTGTAGTGAACTTGTTAAAGAAATAGTTTGATTTTATTACTGTAAATTCTAGATGTAATCATGTTCCAATAGTCAGTGTTTTGATAATTGATCTTCAGCTACAGACAATTCTCTTGGGAATAGAGACACTAAAATTGCTAGTTGGGTTCTGAATGTTTCTGAAACGTCTTTGAGTCTGTTTCTTAAGAACTAAAGTGCCATCTGTGTGTCAGTGTATATATAAAGTCCCTCCCTGTTAAGTAAGTGGCTCTTAAAACTCAGGAGATAACATTATTTTAATTGCTGTCTTGAATGGATGCTGTTGTTATTAATGTTGACTGGATTCGTTGTGCTATTTGAATCATCAGAGAGCAGGTTTTGTTACTTAAACAAAGGCATTTCAGTTCTAATTTGCTAAAATGCTTTTTAATGCTGAGGTTTCTTTATAAAGAAAATAATGATAAGACGAAAATTACTTTACTGGTAGATTTGCTATGATAAAAAACCCATACCAGATCTGGCTAAAGTTGGAAACAAAGATAGCTGTGTTCTTCAACACATGATACGTGGGGAAGCCCTTTTGGTCGTTGCTCAGGCTGTATGCATTTGAATTGCTTTTGGTTTGCTCTTGTGTTCAGAGGGTTTTGTGCTTTTTCAAGACACTGTAAGATAATATGAGATGTTGCTGACTTTTTTTTTTGTATCTACCGTTAAAACAGATATCCTGGAATAACATTCTGCTTCAAATAACAGCTTTGTAACTGAGCCTTGACTGTAGGAATAAGAGAATAGCAGCTGAAATGGGAAAAACACAAAAGTAGTTCATGGTTTTCTGGCCTAAGAGAAACAGTCTCTCTGGATACATCTATATTGTAGTCACTTCTGTAGCTTGCATAGGACCTATGTTAGCTTTAGATTAGCTAAAGAGACCTGTTGTTGGCATGGCTCAGACAAGAATGTAATGAATCCTAGGAGCAGTGGTGGGCAACCCACACCGGGCATCAGGGCACCACAGGCACCCCTGGCAGGGCTGAAGGAGCTGCAGGTCCTGCCTCCATTCGCAGCATCTCCCTGTGCAATTGCACTACCACAGCTCCTTAGCCTGGCGCTTGTATGGTTTTATCTGGCATCTGCTGTTTCTCATTCTGGTCTCTGTTTCTGAATATAAATCATTTAGGGGGGCAGGCGGAGGGAGTGGGGAACTCTTGCAGTGGTGGTGAATTACAGCTGCTTCTAAATTCAGAGCCAGTCCAACAGCTGGAATTTAAGAGCAAATTTAAAATCTTGAATTTTATCTATGGTTTGTCTTAGTTGTTTTAGCATGAAAAAAACCAACCACAGCTATTGAATACTGTCTGCTTCACAAAGATACAGTTCTTTCCAGCAAAGCAGATTAAAAGAAAACTCCCCAAACACACCAGAATACATTTTCCCCTCCTAAACAGCATTGTTATGGTATGATTATCCTTCCTGTCTTTCCCATTTTGCCTAGTAAGGCATCTGCTGTTTTTATATGACCAAAAAATGAACATCAGGGCTGTCATAATAGTAAAAAATTTACTTGGTATACATGCCTGTATATTAGAGTGAATAAAGATCCTTTGAAGATAGTATTCTCTCTTTGAAATTTTGTCTCATTGGCCAGAGAGCTGGCAGTCATAAAGACTGAGGTGATAGAAAAGCTCTGATAATACAGCTATTGATTTCAGTGGGGCTAGGATTTCACTCCAAGAAAGAATAATTTGGCTATCATTCTCAAGATGGGATGAACATGTGATATTCTCCCACTGCTGAGTATGTAGCATGTTTATTTTGTACAAATTTAACCTTATCTTTTCTGGCTTTATTTTAAATTAATTTATCTCAATTTATATTGCTATATGTAATATTATCTGAATATTTTCCATAAAAAATCCAAAGCAGCATGTCCTTAGATTTCATGGAGTCTCTGCAACCTCTATTTTCAGGCTAAAAACTGTTTTAGGGACTAGGGACTTGGTTAGTTTTTTGGTACTTTGGATGGAGGCTTGTAACGTTCTGGGAAATATGTGGCATTATTTCTGTTTCAGAGCAATCTGCTTGGTAAGTACCTGCTGTCTGGTTTGTGTCGAATTTCTGCTTCCTAAGGTTATCACATTAGCTTAACTGTTATCCCATCGGAAGGAAAAGGACAGTTTTTGTAAGAAGCTATGTGGATGCTTTATCTCTCTTTAGCAAAGAAAACAGTATTGAGTGAGAAAGGGAGAGAAATCCCTGAGAATACATAGCAGCCATTTATGACTGTACACTGTCCCCAGGGGCAGAAGCCTTTATCCAATTCAAGACCTTTTTAACTGCCTCCTGGAGGCCACATTTACCCTTCAAAAAATAAAAAATAAGAGGAAAAAAAAAAAAGAAAGGAAGCATTTGATAATTGTGTCACCAGCTTGACAATTTTCAAAGTGAAGACAGATGATTTCACAAGAGATGTGAACATCTCAGTTGTATGTGCTTCTTTTCATACCTGATGCCTTCTGTCTTGTCTTCCCCATTCCCTGGTCTCCAGCACCAATGATGTTTTCCCAGGCATTTACAAGCTGCAGTAAGGAGCAGCCTACTTTATTGTTTTCTTAAACTTTCTTTTTAATATGCCCCATCATCTTAAGAATGACTGTAAAAACAATGGCAGATTATACAAATTCTTTTTAAAAAGAAGAAATAAAATAAGTTCTTTTTATATGGAGGCAAGTTTTCCAAACCTGGTTACTAGAGCTTTTGTGTGTAATTTGCACTCACAGGGGCTATTTGGACATGAAAACGCATCATTTGCCCACTTACGCATGCAGTCAGTGGTGGGTAGCAAACTTCTAACTCCAACACGTTCTTTTTTAAAAGAATGGCAAGTGTCCCGTTTGCTTTCATGAGGGCATGAGCTGGGCTGTGGTAAGGCTGAACCAAGTTTTGTCCCTGCTCTGAAGGCTGCCTGGCTCTCAGCAGGTCCTTGGGGTGGAAGCTTGGTTCTGGGGTCCAGGGTGGTTGTAAATATCTGCCTGCATGCATCAGCTTATGCTGTTTCAATCTAAATTAGTACACTTTTCAAATGAGCTGGCAGCATTATTTGATCAGAACAGCTGTGATTTTTCTTTTTTCCTGTCACATATACAGACATTTATCTTTACGCTGGAACTTTGGCTTAGTTTGTAAATTCTCAGGAGGCAAGCAAACCCAGAAACTTCCAGAGCAAGGATGTGTTGAACCAGAAAAAACAGGACCTGCAGCTTTGAGAAACTGAATCTCTCTCTTGATAAGAGCTGAAGCCCTGGGGCATACATATATATAGCCAAAACCACAATAAATATCAATGCACAAAATGTGTCACCAGAAAAGGAACTGAGAATTCATTCTGGGAGCAAAGATCTGCAAATCAATAAAAAAGAGGGAGAAGAGAGATTTAACATGAAAACTTACTGTGTTTCAACAACACCGCCCCCCCGCTGCCCTGATGACCAAGAACTGGGTTTTACATTAAAAGCACTGCAGAGATAAGTTGAGCTGTAACTTGTTCACGCTACCTCTATTTTTCAAACCATTTAAATGCCATGAATATAAAATTATCTCAATGAAAGAAAATTATATTTGAGCCTGGATATACTGCAAGTCAATAACTAGCACAGTGGCAGAAATAATGTTCTGTTTCTCTTACAGGTAGGTATCTTCAGCACTATACTAGGTTTTAATTCAGTGGGGCTGCCCGTTGTAAAAGTCACGGCGCATCTGCTGTCGTGATCTCCAATGGTATTATTTATAATTTGCATGTAACTGAAGATTTGACAGATGCTTTACAAACAAGTGTGTTGAGATGGCTGCAGCCACGTGTAGCTTATCACACAGAATGCTGATATGCTGAAGGGAGATGGAGAAGCTGGAGCAAGCAAATTCAGTGATGGTGATTTGCCTGTGGTTTCTCAGTCCCAAATTGTTTGGTTTATTAGTTGAAACAGGAAAGGGGACTAGCTAGAGGCCTTTAAGTAGAGGAGTTTTGCTCAGGAAGAGGGGAAAAGCCTATGGAAAAATGGGGAGTGTCTGTATATAGAAAAAACATGAGGCATGAGTGGGAGAAAGTAGAGACCCTCATGAGGATGGAGCTGGATTCTATGGAATCAAGAGGACAGGGGGGTGAGAGGAAATGTGTGAGGGGAGGGAGGTGATATCCGAGGAAGCGGAGTGGCCCAGCACACTGAGCAAATGACTGTTTTGAATGGAGGGAAGGCAAGTATGTATGTGGAAATCAACGGGTGTATTGGGAAGCTCAGAGATCAAAACACATAACGTTTCTTACAGACTTGGTCTAAAATTAGGCATATATGTGAAATGGAGATAAAAGAGCTGGGGCCAATAAGGACAAACCCAAGACATCTTGCTGGTAGTTGTCCTAGGAGGGGTATTGGAAATGTCTGTAACCTGGTCTTCTGCGCCTATGGAATTTCCTTCCAGGTACCAAAGTGTCAGCTTGGGATTTGGGATCAGAAATGCACTGGAGGGGCTCACTTGTTAAGGCCAGGTTCCTGACACCAGGTTAGTCTGGTTTTCTTATGGGTAATGAGCTTGCAAATTGTAAATGTTCTGGCTTTGTCAGTGGGAGAAATGGCCACAATGGACAAGTGGGCTGGGCATCTTCCCCCTCTCTATCCCCAGCAGTTGTCTTTTATGAAAAAGAAATGCGCATCTTTAAAAACAAAAAAAGCTCTGGATTTGCAAACTATTTTATGTATACATTTTTTAAAATCAGATATGCCAAAATATTAAACCAGCTCCTATGCTGGAATCACTTATCAGGTTGTTCTTTACTGACTGCTGTCTATGTGACCAGAATTTGTATGCGGCCTGGGTACCGCCTGGGTGCGCCAAGTTCTGCACAGACTGTTTGCGTGACACTGGCTTTACAAAGGAAACTAGGGTTCTGCCTTATTTAAGCACTTTCCTATCAGTAAAGTACTATCAAAGATCAAATATAACCTGATTCAGGATTTCTTCTGGTCATTGTAACCCAAGATTAAAGCTAATTACTTGATAGTATCAGTCAGTCAATCAAACAAGCCTTGTAGAAATCAATACAGCTCGTAACATAATAATATCCTTTGTCCAGGCTCTTTATACATCATCTGCCACCTTAATTGGTACTGATGTAGAGCCACACAATGGTTCAAATCTGGACTGATTTGTTTTAGCAGTGACACTTTACCCAGCTAATGCAGGATCATTAACATCATTTTTCCAGTTACTGACCTTGGAGCAGCTGTTCCTAGTTTGCCTATGAAAATTATCATTACCCTTTACTTGTTTTTATTCTTCTGCTTCTTTCTGGATTACTCTTGACAAGAAGAGTCCAGAGTTAAGTCTTAACTGATCGGTGAGCTTATTTTTCTAGCTGAATCTGAATTATTTTGTAGTAATGAAGTTCTTATGATAATTAAGCAAAATTAAATTCTTGAGTGTATGACCTCCAAAATTATGACACTACACATCACAAGGCTTGTGGATCAGCAGTAAGTACCTGGAAGAAGACTACTGCTTAACTTATTCATATCTTTGTCCCTATAATTCATATTATTACAGAATCTGACAGTAGTTGTGCGGCCATTCGAAAGTGTGGAGAAGAAATTGTTTTAAAAAATTCTCATGAAGCCCTTTGGATTAACCAGTTTGCTGTCACCCAGCGTGCCAGGTGACTGCTCAGACTATAGCAATAGCATCCTCCAAACTTTTCTGTGCCTGAGAGATTTATCAACTCTGTCACATTTAAGAAATTTCTCTTCCTGCAATATGAACATTACTCCAGGGATTTACAAACTTGGCAAAAGCTTTGCAAATAAATGGGATAAATTCCCTAGGCCAAATCCAAGTCTTGTTGAAGTCAAAGGAAATTGTGACAATGATTTTTACAGACCAAAATGGGGTTTAGCATATAGCTGCATATACACTGGAAACTGGTGGCTACTGGAAGAGGGTAAATGAGATTACCAAGAAAAATGAACATAGATCTAATTTATGTTGCTGCATGAAGATTATATGATATCTGCCATATAGACATAATGGTGACTGGCAATCAAAATATGTACTGTAGAGTATGACCTGAGATAAGATACTTCATGGTCCGTGAAAACTCTTTGCTAGTTGTCACTTACTACAAGACACCATCTTGAGGGACAAGAAGTTGTTAATTAAATATATCAGGTGGGCATATTTGGTTCAGTTCTGCTAAATGATCCTCCAGACAGAGCCACCTGTTATCGTCAATACCTTTTGGTAGTGTTTTAGCTTTTGGTGGCTTCATTTTCCAAATAAATAAGTGTATGACATATTAAAATGACAGGCAATGTCTTACAGAATCTGCTGAGGGTTGAAATGCTCTGGTAGTTGCTAATAGGGATGGGGTTTATACAAGACATCTGAAACGTTATTTAAATGTCAGAATCATAGAATCATTTAAGTTGGAAAAGACCTTTAAGATCATCAAGTCCAACCATTAACCTAGCACTGCCAAGTCCACCACTAAGCCATGTCCCTAAGCACCACATCTAGATGTCTTTTAAATACCTCCAGGGATGGGGACTCAACCACTTCCCTGGGCAGCCCATTCCAATGCTTGACAACCCTTTCTGTGAAGAAATTTTTCCTAATGTACAATGTAAACATGCCCTGGCACAACTTGAGGCCATTTCCTCTTGTTCTATCACTTGTTACTTGGGAGAAGAGACTAACACCCACCTGGTTACACCCTCCTGTCAGGCAGTTGTATGGAGTGATAAGGTCTCTCCTCAGCCTCCTTTTCTCCAGGCTAAACAACCCCAGTTCCCTTAGCTGCTCCCCATCAGCCTTGGGCTCCAGACCCCTCACCAGCTTCGTTGCCCTTCTCTGGACACGCTCCAGCCCCTCAATGTCCTTCTTGGAGTGAGGGGCCCAAAACTGGATGCAGTATTCGAGGTATGGCAGCACCAGTGCCGAGTACAGGGGCACGATCACTTCCCTGGTCCTGCTGTCCACACTATTCCTCATACAAGCCAGGATGCCATTGGCCTTCTTGGCCACCTGGGCACACTGGTGGCTCATATTCAGCTGGCTGTTGACCAACACCCCCAGGGGGTTTGGTTTTTCTGTGGGGTAGGTTTCCAGCCACACTTCCCCAAGCCCATAGCATTGCATGGGGTTGTTGTGACCCAAGGGCAGGACCCAGCACTGAGCCTTGTTGAACCTCATACAATTGGCTTCAGCCTGTCCAGGTCCCTCTGTAGAGCCTTTAGAGTTTTCCCTTTAGATTTCTTTAAATATCTGTGCCTGCCAGTTAAACAGTAATAATGGCCATACTGGAAACATATGACTCCCTCAGAGCAGTTCAGAAAAGAATCAAATGCAGAGTGCAACAGACCACTTTATCAGCAGTAATTCCAGCACCTCGTTCCATGCATCAGACAGAAGAGCTCCCAACATACTCCCATAAAGTGATGTTGCTTCTCCTTCAAAACTCTCCTTAAGTATCTCCTTTTCCATGGTATATACACCAGAAATGTAGTAGCTTAAGTTTATCGAGAGAGAGACTACTGTCAAGATCCTGGACAGCAATTTCTTATTCTGTGTTTCCATCTATTAGGGTTCCCTGTTTCTGCTGGAATATAGGATTTTCAAGCAAGATGGCTTTATATTCTGCTTGAACTGCACTTAGCCTGGGGGTTGCGGTCCATGACTTGGCTCCCAGGTACTATGTTAAGGTAAATGATGGTGGTGGTGATAATCTTGGGTCTGTCACTTCGGTGCCTCACCGAACTCAGCCTTTGCAAAGGATGGGGTAGGGAACCTGCTAACCTCCTTGTGAGGATTATTTGGAGTGAATCCTGCAGGAATGTGGTGAGCCCTTCAGTGCTGCTCTCTGTGAATGCTGTCAGCTTGCATTAGGACCTCCCTTTCCCGCCTCTGAGAGTCACAGTAAGGGGTTTTTTTGCTGCTTGCAATGAAAGGATTAAAAATTACAGTAGTGGCAGGGTGGCCATCCTCTGCCCTTTGCACTTACTTGGTGGAAGAAAGCAAAGGAATTTGTTTCTTTAGATAGCACAGCACAGTCCCAAGATTTAATCATGAGATGTAACAGGGGAAAATTCTATTAGATCCAAATCTGAGCGAAGGCAGGTATCTTACTTCATCAGGGTCTATTAATTAGGTGCAATTTATGGGCTTTAAAAGAAAAGTAAATATAGCTGGTATTAGTTTAGCATTTAGCTGTCTTAAGTAAAGAAAAACAACCTCAAAATAACCTTCCTTTAAGTCTCCCCAGGCTTGTCTACCACATTTCATTCTCATATTTACACAGGATGAAAAAAAAAAAAGCAGCCTGAAACAGAATAAACCCCTTTGAGTGTCTCTCAGCATGTTATTCACCATATCACAACAGAAATGATCACACCCCTTTTAATTGGAAATCCCATTGTTATGCGGCCTCAACATACACTAAAGCATCTCTATTTTGCAGTGAGCCTGCAATGTGCTGTTCTCTGCTGAACACAATGAATATTTATATTCTTCCAGTCTTCTCTGGGAGATTCAGAATTGTTTTGTGGTAGCTGCATCCTTCAGGACTCTTTCATTTTGGTTCCTATTTCAAGCCTTAATGTTTTCAGTGATTGTGAAAGTGTTCTCGCCAGGTCCTTCTGGCACTGTCAGGTTTTGGTTCCTAGTCTGATGCTTATGGTATCTTTCTAGAAAAAAAGCACTTTTTCTTTGATATTGTTGTTTAACAAAATGAGAAAGCAGAAGATGAGTGGTGACAACAACAAAAGCCATCTTAACAAATAATAATTTCTATTATATAGCACAAAAATAAAAAGTTCAGTTCTGTGCAAAGGATGTTGCCTCTTCCTACCAATGTTCCCATAGCAATTTTCAGAGCTGCTCCCTCTCATAAGGATAATTTAGACTTTTGCCATCAGCGTGCCATTTGTGAAGCCGCTTTGGTAGAGTAAGTGCTAACAGAAGGTACACGTTTTACCTTAAACTAATCCCAAAACTATTTAACTTTCCTTTGATAATGGAAAAAAAATGCCACATACATGATATCATAGAGAAGATATTCACAATAGTCAATTACATCTTTAAAGAACCTCTGTATTGTGGTTGGGGATATAAGCTAAAGAATAACTCAGAAGTCATGTTAAATACTGTACAAGTGCTAGAATAATCCCAAAGCTCCCTGCTACAGACAATTCCAATTTTATTTAAATTCCTATTTTCACATAGATATCATTGTCCTTTCCGAGGGATACATGGTTTTACTATTGATTTTACAGGTGAGGTTGTCAAGAGTATCTGTAAAACTTGAATTGATTTAATGTCAAAGTCCAAATACCACATTACTCCTCTGGAAATCTAATTAATTGAAATATATGCCATTTTAACATGCTTGTAGTGAATGCTGTTAACCAATGCAGGTAACAAATAGGTTAGCTGCATTTCCCAGTGTAATAGAAATAGGGTTGACTTGATAATGGTAAAGAACATGTTCTTATTTGGCTCAGGATATGCAATGAATGTGAGTTTTATTCTTGTGACTACCTATGGATGGAATTACGTCTGAATGCTACATATTCACAGTGTCTCTTTGCATATGGATTGCACAGCATATCTTGCTAGGCTGATTACAAAATAGTATTTCTATGTAGTAAACCTACTTTCCAATTAACTAGAATGAAAGGAGCAAGATAATAATTTGTGAATATATTTCATAAAGTCAATTCTGGAGGAAAACTGTCAAAATGAAGAAAAATGTAAATGAAGGTAGTTGGCAGGGGTCAATGTCTCTGTGTTGCTGTTGTGGAATCTCACGATACAGGGACTGGAATCTTCTTTGAAAGACAATCAACTCACTATAGGTTATTGTGTAAATATAGCATAGACCATTGGGGTTTGAGACTTATTAGAGACAAAAATCACAGTAAAACTGTTTATGTCAGAATCGTTGTTTCAAGGTGAAACTCTGAAATTAGTGCCGCAGTAGACATTTTTAGCCTAATAATTTTTGTGATGGCAGGTGTCTATGGACACTTGACGTGTAATAATAACGTGGTTGGAAACCAAAATGGAAATTTTTGAGATCCCTGTTCCTGGAACTCTTTTGCATTGTAGAGTATGTGTCACTGCACTTTTCTAAAGTATCAAAGCTGATCTTTCAGATTATCTATTTTTGGTCATTAGGATAATTTTTTTTTTGCCACAAAGTTAATTGTGAGTAGTGAAGAATGTAATCTGAAGTACTCTGAGGCAGAATGTACCATGCTTAAAAAAAATCATAAAACATTTAGAAGACTTAGACATGTTTTTTCAGGCTGCTGCATCTAAATGGCATGCCTCAATCCCACAGGCAATTAATGGTGTTGTGCCTACTTCTCATGGATGCTTTGAATAGTGATGCAGAGATACAATAGCGTGCTGTCATCATCAATAATATTTATTTTTCCTTCAGAATTGATCATACATACTGACAATTTAATGATTTTTCTTGGAGACTCCAGACTGGTGGA
Organism: Gorsachius magnificus; assembly: GCA_034008185.1. NCBI lineage: Eukaryota > Metazoa > Chordata > Aves > Pelecaniformes > Ardeidae > Gorsachius > Gorsachius magnificus. Next base: position 9,831,583 of record CM067090.1, read on the forward strand.
AACTATGTACGTATTGTTTAGTTGTCTCGTTTGGAAGATGGCTGCAAACATCAATATTCATTACCCTGCATGCAGCAGACACCCAATATCAGTGTAGATATTGTTTCCTTCTTTTGACCAACATAAATCACAATGGTTGGAGGGGGTAGCCAAGAGAGAAAAATACTTAGTTACCATATAGTTACTTTGAGATGAGTGCCCAAAGATGGCAGTGCTGTGGAAGGTATTCCTCTATGTCCACAGTTCTCAGCTGTAACTAGTGCCGATTGCCTAAAAGCCTACTGGTGAGAACGGAGCCATACTGCTGTAGGCATTGTTGCTGCGGCACTTGATTAACAAGTCGCTCATGACTTCAATGGATGCTTTTACTTTTTGGCCAATGGGAACTTTGTGAACCAAATTTTCTCTTTCTAGTAACAAACAAATAAAGTAAAACCAGCTGAAGTGGATCTTTTCCTGTTTGTGAAGTATAAGTGATTTTCTATTAATATGACCACATGTGCCACATCCTTTTGTTTCTTTGTGTTTTTAATCTCCTTCTAAATAGCATCATCAGGCCCATCAAAATCTTTTGATTTTCTCCATATTGAAACAAGGTGGCTTTAAAATAGTGCATATGGAATTTCAAATGAAATGTAGATCTAATTTCCATATCACTGTTTTCTTTACTCTCTTTTTTTCTTCAGAAAACAGTCAAGGAGTCATTATATTTTCCAGCAAGCTGTCTTGTACACCCTGAAGGGAATATTATAAGATTAAATGCAGAGTAGCATTCCTCTAGCAAGGTGAATGTTTCTCATTACAGAGATCCCTAGTTGATCTCCTAAATATAATTCCCTGTAATAATGTGAAACTTCTGAATTATTTATTGTTTCATATTAGATCAGGAGTATAATTTCTGAAAATAAATTTATTGTCGTGAGCAAATCAGCTTATGAAGGTTATCTATAACCATGGAATGAAAGAGAACAGATGCCGTGTTTTGCAAGACTATCTATTGTAGCTACTTTTTGGCTTTTAGGAGGAAGCTCTAAATGTGGATTTAAAAATTGATGAACCATGGTTCTGTTAATGTACGGGCTTGGAGTCATAACACTGTGCCTTCACTATTTTATTCATTTGAATAAAAACCTCTTTGAGTGAAGATCCATGATTGTCTGTGAGCCTCTCTGACTAGACTCTTAGAACATTACTCCCAATGCACGAACCACAGATGACTTGGTGATGCCACCGATACCTTACAAACCAGTGAGGTGCCCATGAAATTTAACTGAGTCTTTTCAGAAATTACAGGTGTCTCTTACTTCACACAGGCCCCACACCTACAGATGCAGAATGCAGTGGGTCAGTGTGTTCCAAACTTCCAGGTCTACCGGATGCTTCCTTGCCTTGCTGGTCCACCTTCTGCCAGGGTCCTTGAAATGATCTTTCTCAGGTGGTTGTTCCTCATGGCGGTTCCTGTTTGGTGCTGGATCTCTTTCAGGTGCAGCTGAAATAACAAAGGGGAAATATTGCTGAGCGTCAGGGCATGTCCATAGAGGGTACTGGTCTTTGTAAAGATGGAGGTTCCCATTTAGCTTCTCCTGGTTACAGCAGTCAAGGTGCTTAGGGAAACTGGAGCGTTGGTGGGAGCATCTTTATGATGGATGCAAATGTCTCTCTTTTTTTTTTTCCTGTCTCTGCTTTTTCCCAGTATGGTCACCCTCTCTTTCCATTTCGGAGAACATTTTCAGTCTCCCCATACTTGAGGAATGGATGAGCGAGCAAACTGAACTCTGTTCTGTTTAGCAGGAGAGGTGACAGACTAGGACAGAAGTTTTGGGGTCTATTGGCAGAAATAGAGCTCAATTTCTGTATGTGTTTCAGCACTAGCAAGCAGCTTGCCTTGCAGGGCATTCCTCGGAAGTGGCAAATAGCTGCTTGTTAACAGCTCACAACTGCAACTGTGTTTCAGCTCATCAGTAAAATAAATAGTGGTGTGCAAAATCAAACTAATTTTTGGGCTGACATACAGCACTGACAAACCTATAAAAACTCTTGTACAGAATGACTCCTTCCACAAAACCTTGACTGTTCTGCAGATCAGGCATTTCTGTTAAATGTTAACCATGTTAGACTGAAGGACTCAGCAGGTAAAGTGTCTGTCTCCTGTCTGGGACAGAGGTTTAAGTCACAGTTGAAGTTTCAATTAACAGGACCTCACGGTTTCCTGCTGTGACTCTAATGGATAATGGTCTACATTAAAAAGATCTAAACATAATTTAGCACATTTTGGTGCAGATGGCGGTCTATGTTGAAGAGATGGCCACCTGGTGACTGTATTATTTTTCACCCCTGAAGAATGGTTGCTGAGGTCAAGTCTTCAATCTTTGGCAGGGATGTGGAGAGGCACTTGTGCTGTGACTCTGCGTGCCACCTGGCCTCACTAATTAAGGACTACCATCTTCTGCTTTGATAGCCCCTCTGCTTTGGTATATAGGAAATTCAGTATGATTACAAACATCCCAAAATCATGAATGCTTTCTGGATCTGAAAAGGCAAATGTGGTGATTTTTAGCTTTGTTCATTTTGTTTTGTAATTAAAAATATAGAAGCGAAGAAAAAATGTTTTGTTCTGCTCCTGCCTTGAAGCATACCTCTGGGAATTGATATAAAGTTGAAATCATGCCTGAATCATTGCAGCTGAGCTCGAGCAAGCAACTGCAGAACTCCTGCGTGCAGCAGTTTCCTTAGCTGACTTTTAAGTTACAAAAGATACTTCCAGGCCATTCATGCAAGAATTTTGTTACAAAATGTTTTAATTATGAACAATTAAGTAGTTAGCTAAGAGTCAAAAAGAGCATTTCTTCTATTCTTCTGCATCTAATTTCTCACTGTGGTAAAGCTTTGAGTACAAATTCCAGCAGAAGAGTTTACATAATGCATGTGAAAGACCTTTCTTTTTAATATTAAAATACAAAATTATAATTTCAGCATCAAGCTGGGAAATGATTAATTATTTGGATAATCAGAGAAACAAAGATGCGCTGGCTTGGGTGTATTATGATCCCTTTTGTGAGATTCATTAAATGGAGCCCCTGACTTCTAGAATCCATATCACTGTTCTCTGTCTTAGGGGGATTAAACTCCGTTATAGATTATATTTCATTCAACCATAGTGGATTAGTTGCAGTTTCTACCTTTTAATTAAACAGCTGCTGTAACTAAACACAAATTTGAATTATTCAAGAGTCCACAGTATTTTAGTCAACTCACAGTGCTTGGATTTTTTAATTATATGAAGCTATACATTTTTTATGATGAAGGCTTTAGTCAGATCAATCGACAGCCACTAATAGTGTATCCTTTCTAGACGGCTAAAGTGTTTTCCTAGAGCATAAAAATATTTAAAGTAAATTAAAAACCAAGACTAAGAAAATGTCTGTGTCGATTAAATTTGCTTTGTGGCTTTTGACAAAATGTTTGGGGTGGGTTTTTTTGTTTTTAAAGATATTCTATTGCCCTAGTGTGTTGTCCAATTTACAATGTCTGCCTCATTATATCCAAGTGTAAACACTGCAGTAATGTTTAAAAGGTGGTAATTGTGCTAGATTAATGAGCATCATGCTCTGATCAAAACAGTACGATACTGGGAATTTAAGTGTCAAAATTAATATACATTCAGGAGTTTTGCTTCGTATGAATAGTTGCAGTAAATGCACAGAACAGAACATTTCTTTATGGCATAATTAAAGCAAATAAATCAGTCAAGTATCTGTTATCAGCAAGAATTAATTTGTACAATTGAAATAAGCCTTAACCATGTGTAAGGGATTATATCTAAGCCATTGCTTACTCTTTCCTTTCTTGGAATAGGAGTGGCTATATAACTCAGAATACATATATGAACACTCTATATCCTAAAAAGATTCTTAAAGCAGTTATAGAAATACTCGCTTGTTTGCTTGTTTTGCCTTTTATTGTGTAAGCTTATGCTACAGATTGTGCATCTGTAATTTGTTAAGATACTAATTGATGTAAAAGAGGTTCATAGCTGAATTTCTTGGGCTGAAAATACACGGTATGAACAATAATTCACCGGTTAAAAAGTTGATGTAGAAATTCCTATGTTTGTGCACATATATTATCTTTTTGTATTTGTGATCGCCATGAATGGTGACCAGCATGAAGAATGGAAAGGGACTTATGAGGATAGAAGGTTGGTTGTAGGTGTCTAGGAAGACTCCTCCATTAAAGGCGAAAATGCCTAACTTTTAGGTAGTAGTGATGCCAAGAGCATAACTGAATCTCTTTGATCAATGTGAGGAGAATATAGTGAACCACATGAAAATACTATTGACAAAATGTGATTAACACCATTAAAGCTAAATGAACACGCCTTCTTTATACACATTACTTTTAACATTAGGGGTGTGTTCATCAGTCAAGACTGAATGGATGTGCTCATAAAGGAATTTACAAGCTATGGCACACGTTATTAAGGTCAGTGAGCTTTTAAGAATGCTTTTGTTGTCACCAAGGAAAATAATACTTAAACTTGGGTGTTCTCTGGTTATAGCACCTCGCTTCTGTAGGGCATGAGCAGAATTCAACAATGAGACAGCAGAGTCACTGAGGTTTAAGAGAATGGAACCTGCATTCAAGGAAGAGATCCTCGATATGTATTAAGCATTACACTTAAAGCAAGGGGCAGGATCAGTCTTTAACTGGGTGGGAACAGAAATAACCAGGAAAGGAATAGGAGAAAGCTTGTGTTAGGGTAAGTATGAAAAAGTCACAAGATAGTTCTTTTTACTAAGCAGATAGGAATGAGATAGCTGGTTAGTCTTCCTAAAATGAAGAATGGCTATAACAGTTAAAACTTTTCTTAATGGCCAATACATGAATTCAGTTAAAAAACCAAAACAAAACAGGTGAGGGTGTGTAAGTCTTGTATGTATTGGAACTTTGGATATTGCACAAAACACTGAATTCTTAAGTCTTACAGTAAACCTGAAAAACATATGTGTGATCTGTAAAGATTAAAAACTAGAAATCTAAGAGAACCTCTTATTTGCTGTACCTGATAAGAGGAGTTGTAAGCTGGTCTTCTGATTTTTAGGATGTGAAGTTAATGCTGGGCTGAATGTGGATAGAGAAGACTAACAGAGGTGGACATAAGGGAAACCCAGGTGATTAAGAGGAAAGCATGAGTTCAAGGAAAAATCTGAAAACTCAATGCTTAAATTTTAATCAGAAGTGCCCAGAATTGTCCTTGGAAAGTTTTCTTGGAAATAAAAACAGAGTAACAGATAAGAAGCAGCAAGCTACAGATGGTTGTCTATGAGCTTGTTCAAAGACAAAGTGGATTCTCATCAGAACCAGTTCTGTATGTTTGAGAAAGAATGGGAAGAACTGTGCATAATGAGAATAGTCCCTGACCTTTGTGATAGGGAGTCTGATCTTTGACTGGACATGGGCAAGTCCCTATAGTAACTGAAAGCCTTATTAATGTCACTGGATGGGCAAATATTTACCCAAGGTCTACAGCTTAAGCAAGCAGAGCCTCTATCAGTAACTGTTGCTGAAAAGGACTTCTGCGTCAATGCAAAGTGAAAAGACAATGAAAATGGCCAACATTTGCCTCCCATCATGTTTTTTAATATACTTTTTATTGTTTAATGAGTAGTTTTTGCCCTTTAGTTGTTCTCATTACCTAGTTAATGCAAACGCATTTACGTTCTAGTAAGATATGAAGTAATTGCGGAAATGTTTGCCATTATTACTTTAACATAATTTAATTTACAATTTTAAAAAATTCTTTCACCAACCTGGCAGGCAGCTTTCATTTTTTTTTCTCTAGCATTAAAAAGAAAACAAAGTAGCAGACATGGTTGGTAAAATGAACTACATTCTTACAAGTTTATTTTTAATACATGAATCTCTCAGAAGAGCTCAAAATAGCAATTAAAAATCCTTCTGCTTTTTTACTGGCTTGTTCTTTCTGAGATGTTGCCATCTTGTACAAAACAAGTCAATAGTTTGTTTGGTGGTTTTTTTTTTTTGTTTTGTTAAATCTATCAGTCTGAAATACTGCTTGTTAAGTTTTGTCTCAGAAAGAAAGTTTTCAGTCAAATTCAAAAGTCTCTGTAAGGTGGACTTTATGGTAAAATGATTGTGAAGCCTGATGGTTTTTATCTCTAGTAACATTTACCCGTGGTATTCTTAATCAAGAAGCTCTAATTATGGGGGGTCGTGGGGGTCTTGGAGGATCCAGCCTGCAGTCTGTGGCACCATGGAATTACTCTCTCACAAACAGAATGCGTCCTGTTTCCTTAACTTCAAAGAATTATGAAGCCGTATTTTTCCCACCACTTCAAAGTGGTAGTGACACACCTTTGCTGACATCCTCCATTCTGACCCTATTTTACTTTCTTTAGTGTGATGAACTTGAATGTTCTCTGAGGTCCCAGTACAGCTTAATTATTTCATCAGTCAGGGATTCTGTTATCTGTAATTTTCCTTGCTCGTATAGTAAAGTTGTAAGAAGGCAAATTAGAGGATGCTTCAGGACAAAAAGAAATAGGGCAACTCTTCTGGGCTTCTGCCAGAGGGCAATGACTTTATATATTGGGAGAGGAAAAGTGATTGCTCCAGGCTCAGTTATCTGGTTCTTGACTGTTTAATGTATGATGCGTCTAAAAAGAAGTTAGAAACTTATATGGCCAGATTTGGAAAGTGTGTCCGATTTTTTGACTACAAAGTAATTTCCTTAAGAGGAAACCTCTTATTTGATATTCTCCAATGGTCCAAATGTCTTTCCATGTTAGTTTGCTGATAGATCAGAATGTACATGCAGAGCTTTCTTAAATCAACATAAAGAATAATTTTATTTAAATTATTTAAATTAATTTCTGGCAAGAACAATAAAAATCCATAAATATTTAAAGTATTAAAAGAAAAAATATCTTATTTTTTCACTTGAGATTACTTTGTGGTTGCAATTAGAGAGTCTGGAGTTTGAGTTAAGAGTCTGAGGGTTGGACAATTTATAGAATTTCCTGGGATTTTCTTGTCAATTCATAACTGTAGGCAAATGAAACCCAGGATCCCAAGTCTGAATTCAGATTTATCATTTCATGTTGCCTGAGCATGGGATGAGTCTGCACATTTGCAAGTTTCTAACATCCGTGCTCAAGAGCCTCGATATGTGGATGGCTTATTACAGAGAGGTGAAGTTCAGTGCTCTCCGTGTCTCTATGGAAGTGCATTATCCTCTGACAGAGGTTGCACAGAAGAGATGCATCAGTTGTGACCAAGCAAAATTAAACTAATTTCTGTGACCTTCTCCTTGCAAGATTTCCTGCATTTCTTTTAACTGAACCTAATGCCATGTATGTACACTTATATGAAAAGGTCTTTGCAGCATGGACAAACTAGCAGTTTAAGTCCTCAGGAGGTCACATCCTGCTATTTCACCCTGAGTTTGTCTGGGACACGCTACACTGAGGTGCTTGTGTCTTTGGTGTAGATTTGTCCTGTCCTCTGGCCTAACCCTCATGGATTTTATTTGTCCAAACTCTGAGCATTCCCATGGCAAAGATACAAATGATACAATGGTTGTTGTGGAAGACAGAATAATCTTGAAATTGTGTTACCTGTAGCTTGGACAATATGGCAGTGTTTTGGTCTCAGAATTTTCCAGCTGGGTAGGAACGTGTCATGTTTACATTGATTGTCTCCATTTTTTGACTAAACTCACTGATTTTCACTGTGGTGTGGTTTCACCTGTGTCAGTGAAGCTATGTGTGTGGATGGCTGTATGGAGGTGAACCAGCCACATCTCTTGTCCTTTAGCTTGATAGCTCCATCAGAGAGCACTTTTTAAAAAGAACATTTAAATTTGTATTCAATTTTTCCCAGAGAATATGTGCCTCAGTTAAATCATTGGAATCCAACTTGGGCATCTGCTGTCATGCAATAGAAAGGCTGTTTGGGGCAGCGATGACCTTCAGAGTTTGGGGTCTGGATATGATCTTGATGTGTGTTTCAGCTGAGCAGGTTATTTAGCCTTTAGGCTACAGCTTCTCTGAATGTAATGTTGTTTTCCTGAGTACCAAAAAGCGTGGCATGGGTGGATAAAAATCCCTATAGAATACAATCAATGGACATTGTATGGAAATTTTGGGTTTGCTTTTTTTTAACTTTTGTATATTTTTCTTTAAAACGATAAGAGCTGAGGCCTTCCTCAGAGCTGTAAAGACTGTAGGGGCTGATGTTCAAGCTAGCTATTCAGTAGTGCTGTTAGGGTTAACTTAGTGCATTACCACAATAAGTGTATTTTGAAAGGAATGCAGGAAAGAAAAACAAGAAAGAAAGATGACTAAATATTGTTGGCACTTGAATAAAACAAAAAACATAGAGTAATAATTTCCTCAGTCCCTGCAGTCATTCTTGAATTTTTAATATTGCTTTGTTTGTTGTACCTTTACATTGCGGTCATGTTGTTTACCAAATAATTTCAGGCCATTGTAGTTGGAGAATGATGGCTTCCCAGAGTCACATTTTCCAGACGTCAATATGTGGTAGGAGCTTCTGGCTGGGTTCTGTTCCTGGTTGATTCATTTGATTGTAGGCTGTCAAGTTTGGGGGATTTTTAAATAATTTTTTCAATTGTGAGGTTACAAATGAGTCATTCTGAAAGGTTTCCCTTCTGGTGTTTTTAATGTCTGGGAAAAGTAAATCTAAAAAGGTCTTTATGTTTTTTCCTCACTTCTTTACTACCAGATCTTAGAAGTGAAAGCCCTTTTACAATTACTTTTAAGGTATCATTAAGGCCCTGTAAATATATTTAATCAAAATTTTTAGAAATTGTATAAAGTACAAGCTGTACCGACATTTCAAAGACAATATCATGTTACTAAGTTTGGGTAGTACTCCTTTATTTCTGTAGCAGGACCCAGAGAAGCTCATTTTAGGCTCTCTTCTGCCTAGAGGGGCATAAATCACCTAGTACAGCAATCACAGGTCCACCTGGCCTTGTTTCTGAAAGGGGCCAGCATAACAGGGCAAGTAAATACTCAGGTTTTCCCACAATACTTCACAGCTTCCAGCATGGATCTTTCTTTAGTATAGTAGCTGAGTTATTTTATGTTGTTGAAGGAGAGAACAATAAGGGCCATACACCATACCTCTGGAAACAGGGGGAAAATTACCCATTCGTGTTCACAGTAGGAGATGCCTAACCAAAGTCACTGGTTGTACTTTTAATTTAACTACATTGTCTTGATGGGAGACGTGATGTTTCCACTTGTCTTTATGTTAGACATTGTTTTCGCTTAGTTGTTTTTGACACTTCCTCTTATGTTTCAAATGCGCAATGTGTGTTGGCTGTATTTCATGCTTCTGCTGCAGTGTCTTTTGCACAGAGAAATCCAGGCACCGTGGAGATAGATAGCTGAACTGCGTAATCTCCCGGTAGCATATACTGCATCCTGCTACTTGTAGGCCGGGTCCTATGTTCCTTGCTCAGTTTTCACAGTCTTTACAAAAGCAATTTTCCTTTGACCTATATAGGTGTTTGCTTGAGTGAAAAAGGAGTTCAGATGCCAGATTCAGTGCACTCGTGGCTGAGATGACAAATAGACTGAGAATGCTATTACACCTGGGGTTATCAGGTGGGAAAGGTAGATTCCAGTTTTGCTTACATATTTGATTTGTATGCACTTGTATCTAATTTTTAGAGAAATAGATATATGTTAACTGTAAGGAAAATGAGAGTTAATACTCTTCCTTTTTGCAGAATATACACAGGACTGTGAAAATTATTGTACTCCAGTGAGTTTTCTGTTGAATCCATGGATTGGGATAATTTGCTGGAACGTTTTTGACCAGCTAAGGCAAGAACATCTGGACCGTTGGCTCTGAGCTGAGCATCCTTTTATAGTGGTAAGAGTAGGTGGCTATTCTAAGATTATAGTTGATTCTTAGATTTTCAGACTAGAAAGGACCTTTAAGATAAGGTAGTCTGCTCTTTTGTGTAGCACAGGGAGTGGGTGGATCAATGTGTTGGCAGTGGCAGCCCCTTCAAAGAGAAATTGCTTGATCTGAGTTTGTTTTCTAGGCTGGAGCATGGCACAAAGCATCTCTTTAAAGAAGGCTTTCAGCAATTTATATTTAAACTTTTGTGAAAGAAATTATGCATGCAAGTAGAAACCTATACACTATGCCTATGTAATTGGAACAGTAACATAAAATTACATTAAAGGAGGAAATTCATTATCATGCAAGCAATCAGGTACTGCAAGCTCCTGGTCATTAGTTTTAACATTTAAGAAGGAGAAATCATACTTCAGGAAGTTGCACACAAAGAGCAATCTCAAAGAGAGCTTAAAAGTACCTACAACTAATCTAGCACAAAGAATTAAGTATTTCTCAAAAGATACTGTATTTAAAGAAGTGAGCACTGCAAAGGGGTGGTGGACAACAACCAGGAGTGTAAGTCTGTCATGAATCCTCATCATAGCAGAGAATCATCCCCAAAAGAACCTTAAAGGTCATTGATAAAAATCTTAAAAATCAATTTTCTGAGTGTCGTGGAATAACTGAAAGAAAATCAAAGTATACTTGATATGCTGATGTTTCTTAACACTAGATAAGGCTTTTCCACCTAAATATAAAGTACGCTGAAGTCTGACAGGAATATTCCTGTAAACCTGCAAATACATATTTAATAATCAAGGCATGGTGTTACACATTTACTGTATGAACAAACAGCTGCCACATAATGTCCTCGGTATTGCTGAAGGAAGCCTATGAATTCTTCTTCATCTTTCTGATTAGAGTGAAACCAGACATAGTCATTATAACTGTCTGCAAATGAATGCTTTTAAATATACCTGCTCTTTCTCTGGCTCAGATCTTCTCTGGCTTATTTTAATCTTTATCCATATCTTGGTCAGGCAGAATAAGGATATTTCTTTTTTTTTCTATGATGGCTCACAGGAACCAGGGAACCTTTTAGCTTAAAGAGGAAGAACTGACCTAGTTATAGGATGTATTTATCTCTAAGGGATTTCTCCTTATTTGGTATCTGCAATATAATGAAGAATTTTGTCGTAGATGCTATACTTTGATTAGAAGTCACAAAAGGAGAATAAAAATTACTATATTTTGGGGAGATATTGGAACTTTTGTTCTTTTGAATGTTATCTATATATAACAGTACAATAACAAATACTGAGTATAGCAAGAAACTTTAATACAGACTGTAGAGAACTGCTGAAAGGAAGAATCGCCTTTCTCTTAGCATCTCTAGGCATTTGTAAGCCTCAGTTCATCAGTTCAAACTTCTTGAATATAGGTAATTACCAGGAAGAAGAGGGACAGTCATTTAAAAAGTATTAAGCATAAGCAATGTTTTGCTTTCTCTGCTTTGAAATATTTTATGTGTTTTTCCTAGGGCAGTAGAAGCTACCTCATATAAAATCTCTGGTTTGGCCACAAATGTAAACACACTTAAAACTAAAAATATGATAGATTTGTGAGTTACCTTATCATTACACTTGAATTCCAGCTGGAAATGCAGAGGAACAGATCAGACATTGTCCTCATGATTTTCCAACTTGTTTTTCGGTTTTGCTCCCCCACGTTTTATTTGAGCCAGCTCTCTCAACATTTTAGACAACCCACTCCTTTTTTCCAGAACTATCAGAACAAATAGCTTCAGGTCCAGTCAACACAGTATCTTGAATCTGCTTCTGGGCATCGCCAGTTGTTTCAGAGAATGGTGCCGTAAGTAGTTGCTGTGATGTAATTCCAAATAGGCTCCATTCACAATCCGTGAGATTTCAAATGATTCTGGTTTTTTTTGTTAACATTAGCTATTTTGGCTAACCCTGTTAGCCATATAGCTAGTCCATGCCTGTGGTTAAATTACTTTTTCAAATATGCCTTCTGGAAGCGCAGCCTGGCTTTTCACAGTGGGGCAGCAGAGGCAGTGCAGTTCCGCTGCGCCAGTGCCAGAGCGGTGCTGCTCTGTGAAGTTGTGTTGATTCTCCTGCCTGGTGACAGGGGGGAGACAGGTCCCCGAAGGAACAGATGAGTCGGTGTTGTGCCATGGACATTGTTTCCTTCTAGTATATGTGTTGTGGAAGAGAGATGTCTAGGTAGGAAGCTTCTTTTTTGCTAAATGTGCTAGCTTGTTGTTTGAGCCATGCATAAAGGGGGAGTTTGCTCCTGGGAGAATGTGTTTCTTTCTGTCTGCCCAAGTGTCAAAGCTGTCAAGTGGTTAATGAAATGCAGTGCCAACAGCACATTTAGGAATGGGAAGTTTAAAAACAATAGTGACTCTGCTGACGTATGTTCTCCTTCTCTCTTCAGCTAAAACATGCTTCAAGTGAAAGATAGCTGTGGGGGGGTGAGGAAAGTCTGGTTTTTACCTGCCAACGCATTAAAGACTATGTATGGTGGGGTCAAACACACGGTAGCAATGGAGGTTGCCAGAAAATTCATAAGCTCAGAAACACCATGTATGTTAGGAAACAGTTAATATTAAAATGATTGATTCAGTCTTCGACGTTCCTCATACCATACAAATTCTTAAATAAGTGAGATATGGAAAGAATTAAAAGAAAGCAAAAAAACCACTGGTCCATTAGCACATGGAATGAAGGGGGAAAAGTTATGCTTTTATATTCACCTGTAACTCTATCAGAGAATGCCAGACAATAATTCATCTCTAGCTGCCACATAAAAGTATCTTCAACAAATATAGTGTTAGCTTCCCAGAAAAACACTAATCTTTAAGACAACAATAAAAGGGCACGGATGAGAGGAAGAATGGTTGAGGTATGAGTAATGTGCAATATATTGTACATGCTGGATTTTAAAACCAGTTAGATCACAAAAGGCATATATACCAAAGCCAAGATCTTTAGGAAGAGGAACCTAAATCCTACTTAGACCTCCGTGTGTTCTAATAATTGCTCAGTGCTTCTGAAAATCAGGCAGGTACCTGAGTCTGTATTTAGCAGCCTAAATTTTAGGTATTCTTCTATTTTTTTAAGTATAGTGGTCTTCATAACTCTGCACATATACAACTATGTTTGTCTAGTTGACACAGAGGCACTTTGAATCCTAAAAGGGATGGGAATGCCCTATGAAGTGGCTATAAATGTATCTATTTCAGAGACTGAATGATGGTGAGAAGAAGAGAAAGAAGTCAGGCTGAGTACGGCATAATGTCAGGGTAACTTTGTGCCAGACTGAACTTACATCCAGGAAAGACCCCAGGTGCATATATATGCTTTCAGAAATAGAAGTGGTGTGAACAGCTTAACTAGAAAACATTTTGGGTGCTTGAAGTACAATTCTGTTTCTTTTGAGGTATCATAGTGGTTTGAGTGTTTAGCATGGGTGAAGTTCAAGAGTGGGTACTGACTTCCGACTTCCATTAATGTATGGAAAACTCCAGTGTTCATCCGTGTTTCTCTTTGTCGCCCTGACAGTCTGCTTTCCCTTACCTCTGGCGCAGTCTGTTGCCAGTCCTCCTGCATGGTTCAGTATATCATCTTCATCATTTTCTATCTTCCCATCTTCTTCATTAATGAGACATTTCTGAGGTATGTGGTTTTGTCCCCTTTATTCATCCAACTTGATGCCTCCTATGTATCAAAAAGTGCCGTCAAGAGTCTCAGCAGTAAACAATGGGCTGTCGCCGAGGTATTTTCTTGAAGAGGTTGACCTGATGGTACCAGAATGTATCATGCTGGTCTGGTATACAGGCATGCGCTTAATAATACATGTGCAGGATGAGTATTTACTCCTTAGATTTATTTGAGATATTTAGTTACCTAATTTTACTGAGTACAGTCATTTGCCTCCAACCCTGTAAGCATAATGCAATCTAGTGTACTTAGGTACTTTGAATGAAGCTGTTTGAAAATATCCAGTCAGCCAGCTGGATTTTTGAAAAGAAGTGAAGGTGTAATATTCTTCAAATTTTAACTACTTGCACAGAGACTAAAACTATTTTAGAACCAGCAGAGGTTACAGCATCTTTGTAGAAGTGTACAAGGGCTAGATACATTGCCTCCAGGCACAGCAGATGGAAAGCACCCGGCAGGGGAATTTGGGAAGAGTAACCAATACATGTTTTGCAGGTATTTTTGTGCTTTTTGTTCCTTTCAGTTCTTCCCAGTTTAGTCAGTTCCTAGGGTTTCAGGGCTGCAAGAAAGGGACCACCATGTTAATATGTAGCTTTAAAAAAACCCAACCAAATAAACATGTGCCTATTTTACTATATTTTTCTTTTCTCTACCTCTGAGGTGTCATCTTGCTCTTTCTTGCTTAGCTGTCATTTCTTGGCCTTTACTCCTGAGGAGAGAAATACCTTAGCCTTCCAGGTATTCCTGGCCAAACCAAATACTATTGGCACCCTGACATTTTTCTAGCAGCCCAAACCATACCAACCATTAGTGCTCTTCCTTGCCACATTCTGTGCTAATGACAGTGCCCCACAAGTGGAGGATGGAGGAAAAACTTATTCATATCACTTTTCCACTGTTTTCTTACCTGCGCACTGGAACCCCCAAATTTCTCACTACCTATTTCCCTGTGAGCATGGAAGCAGAAGTGTTTACAAGTGCAAAGTAAGCAAGGCTGTGGTGCAGATATTGCATTTATGCTTTTACCTATCTAGACTCTTCCGTGGCTTCTCAAGCTCATGTTTTTACCACTGATAGTAAAAATACTGTTACTGCTGTGCCCAAGGTTTCACTCAGAGCACATGTGACGTCTTTTTAGTTGCACGGTTTTATCACTAAGTGACCCTGAATCCAGTGCAGAGGCTGTCTAAGAGCCTGCTTGCTCTCTGCTCCTTGCTACAAAGAACAGCTGAGGTGCCTCTCTGGACTCCACAAGCTTAAACAGATTTTGCCAGAAAAAATGCTCTATTTTAAGGTTTTGAAAATGCATTGACTTAAGGAGTTACACCTAACGCTGCTTTCTTTTTCACTAAGCATCAGTAGAAATGCTTTTGTAAAGGAGAAATCTAACGATCTTATTGCAGGACTTTGAAAGATAATTGAGTTGTCTACCATAAACTTATGTCTCTTATTCATTCCTGTTGTGCAAATTTTATTCGGCGTGAGCTAGTTCTTATGTAAATTGTAGTAAATAATATATGAATGTGTAGGCTAGCTAATGTAGGACTATACAGTGTTTGGTTTTGAAGTATTGTACACACTTCCCAATGCAAAGGCATAAAGGAGGAGGGAGGAGCAGTTAGTATTTCATATCCACGCATTGCAGGAAATAAAAGTTAGAGCTCTAGTAAAATTCATATGCTAGACAACTGTAGAGCTGAAGAGACAAAGAATCCCAGAGGGTTAACTCCTTCTCACCTAAGCAAAGTAAATTATTTGACTTTTTGAAATGTCTTCTGAAATGTAATAAAATCTGAAGGGGGTAAGGATCTTCATCTCATTAATACAGGGTCCCAGCAAATGTCATTTTCTAAGCTGCTTTGGGAAATGGGATTCTTTTCAGATTTCAGCAATAGTTCGCAGTCACAGTGCATTACTTTAGCAGCACATTTCTCTTCCTTACACATTACATGCAGCACAGTTTAAACAGTAGAGCGAGCTTATTTTGGCTTCATTCCTTTATAGGAACAGAGAGAATTTTGATTTGCTATATATTTCACTGCTACTGTAGATTCCCTCTCCTTCTTAAATGGTAGTTTATTAATTAATTTTTGTAATGTATTGAAAGGACCTTTGATTTGGTTTAAATTAAATTTGATTCAATTAAAATGTAAGATAGATTGAAGCACTTTCGTGAAGAGAAAATGAAAAAGGTTCCATGAAAGAGAACCAAAGCTACAATAGACATGGAATCCGGAGATTGCTATCAGATAGGCAGGTTTTGAAAATTGGATACCAGAAACATTACTTTCAATGAAGAGTGTAACCTTGTGGTATCTAGGTGGAGTACACGAAGAGTGAATCACGTGGCTCATACCCTAGGAAATTATCCAAAGTGACTGACTGCTTGGGTCAGGTCTCATTAGCATTCAGCACCACTGCTTGGGCACGAAGAAAGAAGAAGAGAAAAGAAACATGAAAGGAGAGATTAAAGGAGGGGAATGAGACAGGAAAGAAGGATTTGTGAAAGCGTTTTTTCTTTGTACTCTCCTCAATCCATGTTAAATCCATACACCAGGATGTCCTCTGGACAGGGCAAAAGTGTGTAGCTCATCTGCACTGAAATCACTGCTGGAGACCTCTGAAAAATTTGCCTTGGTACTGAACCTTCAAATGGGTTTTCACCCTCACATGGAGGGGTTTATGAGCTGCCATTAGAGTTTAGAGCCACCATGAGCGGTGGATTTGGGGCCCAAGCATTTCACTAAAAGTTGTTCACTAAAGTGGTAGTGTCAAGCACCCCAGCCTGTGCCAAGGGTGTGTTACAGCCTGGAGAAAGGAGCTGAGCCTCTCCCTGGGAGCTGGCCCTGACTTCCAGCCCTGGCAAGGCAACTTTCCAAGGTCGGAGTCCTTATCCACTACTACAATGCCACCAATTTTTTCCACACAGTCCATGTCACATTTAAGCAGCTTTTGGTCATTTTCAACACAGGTCGAATTTAAATCAGCAGTCTCAAAATAGGAAGTATTTTATTGTGAACAGCTAGAGCTGCTTAGCTCTCAGCAAAAAGTTTAGAAAAGCTTTTTTTTATCCCCTTTTTTTCTTTTTCATTGCATATGTATGCTTCATTTCAAACCTGGAAATGCATATAGCTTTTGCATCCAGTGGCATTATATATGTATGATTTTTTACCATTAAGTCATTATATGATTGTAAGTCAGTATGATCAACTTAACGGTGACTTCTGTTTAGCAATACAATACTAACAGGCCACCAAAGAAACAGTTTGTCTTGTCAGTTATGTATAAACTGTCTTTTCACTTACATAATTGAAACTCTTAGAAATGCTTGAATATTTTTTTCGGACTCTCAAAGTTAAATATTTAAATTCTTGGCCCTGCTTTAAAGATTTTATTTTCTTCTTTCTGAGTCAGAGTCACAAAGATCAAGTTTAATGTTAAAATACTGATTCTAGAAACGGTGATCTGTAAGAAAGCCAATTTCAACATTTTGTCTTGATATAGTGAATTGCATTTAGATATTTTGCAGTCTGTTTATTGTGTGATATCACATAGCAAATGTAATCATCTGATCATGTTGACTTAGATTGGACGTTTTTCATGTTTATGAAGTTATTTGAACTTGCACAAGTTTTTCCTCCGTGCTGCTTGGTGGCAGGTAATAAGGGTTTGTCCCTTATTTTGTATTAGGGACAAAGCACCAATTTAATGCCATAGTTTAAAAAATATATTTTTTTAAAAGAAACACAATGGGATTCTGACTACATTTGCAAAAGTAAAGGAAACAGTAAAATTCAATTTTAAAAAGGAGCCACTAGATTCAGATATATGTATGTATGCACACTGTTCTTGGAATAAGTGCATAGATATGTGCCTTTCTTAGGAACACTCATGGTATGTTTTCTGAATGCACATTAGGAGGACTAAATAGACTGTGGAAAAAATCTATTAGGTATTATATAGGTCCATAATATATAATGTGCATTTCTGTTAATTGATGTAGCCAATGTATGGTATAATAGCTGCAAAGGAACTGTTATGGTGCATGCTGTGAAGGCATATTAAAACAATACAAAATACTCATTTAAATTCTAATAAGTCCTTTAACATACAGCAGTATCGGATCCTGGAGCATGTCTATGATTTTCTTGTCTCAAAGGGACACGTTGTATGTTTTTCTTTCTGCAATATTAGTAGAAAAGAAATTATGAACCTGAGTACTGGTAGTGTGTGGGCTATACTATGTGTATACTTATTGGTTTGGTGTCAGGTAATATGAGTTTATTTTAGGTTGGAGCAGGTTGAATAATCTTTGTGCTTTTAATATGAGCAGCTAAACAACAGTTTCTGATAGTACAGTGCCTTTAACAACTTTGAAGCATTTTTGCTGGTTAAAAAGCTGTCGTGTGTTATTCTTTCAAACAACTGAATTCCTACTTGTCCATGTAATTCAATACATTTCAAGAATGTGAGATGTCCAGAGCTTTTGACCTCAGTAAATGCAATAACACTGGATAAAGAATTTTTCAACTACCAGAGACCAAAACTTGGTGGCTAGCGTAAAGTCAGATACAGTTTATCTGTGGCACAAAAGGAAAAATGGGCCCTGAACAACAAGAAAGGTTAATAAACAAAGGTAAATACAAAGGGTGTTATTTCCCTCATATAATCCTCTGCACAGTAGCGTATCTTAAAGAACGTGATGCCCAGAAGCAGTGATCACAAATTAATCAAATATCACCTGAAAAGTAGAACTAGGGCTAAGAAGGACAGAGCTAATAAAGCAAAGGGTGAGATGAAAGATTGCATGGAAAATGTTGTTTGTCGATTAGAATACAGCAATAAAGATAAGGATGAAGAGTGTTTTAAAAACTGCAGTAAGTTCATATCTCACAAAGAAATACTGTGATATTTTTGTAGTTCATATATTTAAAAAAAAAAAAAAAAAAATCTCCCTTTAGGGATTTACACTGTAAAACCAAAGAACTAATCCCTTTACAGTGGCACCATAAAGGAGAACTCCTAATCCTTGTCAATGACTGTGTATCCAGTTATTGTATCAGTTCAGAATTTTTTGACAAACTCCCCTGCAGCCAGACTTGTTGAGAAACAAGAGTCTTGGATATCTTGAAACAGGCCATGGAAAAGCTGCTCTTTCAGTATGAAACACTGTATAGACCCTTTGAAAGTTCATCTAATGAATTTCATTTTATACTAAAGAACCATTGCTACTTAGCTGCTACCTCCCATTTCTCTTGATTGTACCACAGCAAGACTGAAAGTTCAAAGGTGTGTATCAGAATCTAGAGCAATGGCAATTCTTCGAGCTGAGTTGAAGGTAGACCTTCAGGCAAGATTTACAAACGTGTTTTCCTGGAGCTCACTCTTCACACTCTTCAAATCATTAATAATTAGATATGTTGTGTGTGAAAAGCTTAATGTGAGAATAATTTGTGTAGCAGATGATCTTTCCTGCATTTGACCCCATTTTGCTTTTACGGAGTGGAAAGAGTTCAGATAAATGGATCAGTTTTAAAAAGACAAAAGATAATTTGTGCCGGAGCCTGAGTCCAATCCAAGGTGACATTTTCAGAGTCCTCCTCTGAAAATACAAACCCTATCTCCGTATTTGATTTCACAGGAAAAGTGACCCACATCCGCTGGAAACGTGCTCTGGTAGCAGCAAGCCTGGACAAGAATTTTCCCTAGCTTGAACAAGCTCATTTCCGAGCTGTGATACTCACTTCAGTTTGGAAAGAAGGGAAAGGCCTTTGGTGGTCTCTAATGATGCCCATCCTCTGCTGTCACTTTCCCTTCTGTATCTAGTCTTTCCTCCTACAAATTCTTCTTAACTTTTAATAGGAGAATATTGAGGATATTGACAGAAAATGTGTCTTCCACAAACGTTGGATGCTGAACAGTCCTTTGTGTTGCCTTTTTATTTCTGCACTGGGGACAAGCCACAAAATGGGGCTTCTTGCTCACTTAAAAAAACCCCCGAAAACCCAAACAAACCCAAAACCGCTTTGCAAGTTCTAGCTATTTCCTTTGTCCCTTCTTTTATGGTCCAACAGAGTTTTTCCGCTTTATGCTGCCCTGCTGATATGCAAGCTGTCAAGCATTACCACCTCTGTCTCTAAAAAAGAGCTGATACCACATGTGAAGGGGAACAGGCAAGTGCTTTCTACCCAGCGAGCAGAATGGAAAAGGGATCACCATGGCAGCGGTGTCATTAAGTGCAAAGCCTCTTTTCAATCATTTTCATTATATACCAACTCCCCAACACCATTCTTTTCCCCTAAAGGTGGCAACTGTATTGCACTCTGGCTGCAAGGCACAGATGCCAGGTTCAGAAATGCATTACGGGGTTAGCTTTGAACCCAATAAAAATACGATCTTGTAAGATCTGTGCTGCAGGCTTTAGGCTGGTGCAGTGAAGGATGTGGACATGGTTTATGGGACTGGTGTCAGCTTACACGACTGCTGGGTTGCCTTCCCCATTCAGGTAACGTGGGGGTTTTTTTCTTGTCCGGTGATTCAGTGCCTCTTTTTTCCAGTGAGGCACAGCAGGGAATAAGCACATGAGTGAGACACCTTAGGAAGTGAATGCACTTATATTTCTCATAAAGTCCTGGAACTGCAATAGGTTTGAGATAATTACACTACTATTATGCTTGATTGCTTAAATATACTTTAAGAATTCATAAACAAGCATAGACTCCTCATGAAATAATAATGAGATAAACATGGCAGATGCATATTTCCATTTCAGATTTAGATGAGGTGCCTCTGAGTTCAGTTCGTCATTAATTTTACTAAAATACAGTATATGTAATTTGGCTGGTTAGATGCAACATGCTTTGCTGTGAATTCTGGCCTGCTCTCTATACATTGCCTGAATGTTACCCACACTCGACCCCCTCCTTTGTGTCTCACTGCATATTTCAGGCAGACTCTGCCGCATGTGCGCCTGTCTGTTGTGCTGCTGTTCCTTAGTTACTCTTGAGCATTTTATTGGCTCAGACTTTAGACTGAAGCGACTGTGCAACCTGAAGGATACATATGTGTTACCGAATCTACAGTAAAGTGATTGATCTCATTCTGTCCATGATGGTTTTAAACTAAAACAGGGGAGGTTTAGACTGGATAGAAGGAGGAAATTCTTTACAATGAGGGTGGTGAAACACTGGAACGGGTTGCCCAGAGAGGTGGTGGAGGGCCCATCCCTGGGAACATTCAAGGCCAGGTTGGATGGGGCTCTGAGCAACCTGATCTAGTTAGCAGTGTCCCTGCTCACTGCAGGGGGGTTGGACTAGATGACCTCTAGGGGTCCCTTCCAGCCCAAAACATTCTATGATTCTATGATTCTACTTCCATGCTGCCAAAGCCTATACCAACATGCAAAACAATGGGCTATTTGGCTCCATCCTGTAGTGTGGCTTTTGCTCATTAATGAAGCTTTTATTTTAGCTCAAATAATAGAAGAGTAACAGGAACTCAGCAGTCTCCTGTGTTCTTTACCTCCTCAACAGGTTTCCACATTGAAAGGAGGCTGTAGCAAGGGGGGGGTCGGCCTCTTCTCCCTGGTAACGGGCGATAGGACGAGGGGAAATGGTTTGAAGTTGTGCCAGGGCAGGTTTAGGTTAAACATTAGGAAAAATTCCTTCACAGAAAGGGTTGTCAGGCTCTGGAATGGGCTGCCCAGGGAGGTGGTCGAGTCCCCATCCCTGGAGGTATTTAAAAGAAGGATAGATGAGGTGCTTAGGGACATGGTTTAGTGGTGGGATGGCAGGGTTAGGTTAAAGGTTGGACTTGATGATCTTAAAGGTCTTTTCCAACCTAGATGATTATGATTCTATGATTCTATCTGTCTCTCCTTCTTGATTTCTTCTATGGTAGTGAGTGCAATGAACCACCACTGGAATTCAATTTTGTCACTACTGTCTGAACAAGAGGACTAAGTTTCTTGGGGACTATAAAAGGAATATAAGATGCCCTTTCTGTTGCGCTAGGAAGGCCATGCCATGTCTTCTCTTGGGTAGGGTGCATCTTTTCACCTAATGTCCTTAAAGATGGCACCATTTTAAGGGGGAAAAAAAAAAACAACCAACCAGCAAATTGCATAATAACAGTACCACAAGGAAAGTGAGCTCAACACTGGTCAAAGAAAACTCAAATTTGGTATTTCCATGTGAGTCTTCTTAATACCTGAAATGAAGCAGATAGAGAAAATGTACTGTTGTTTCTATTTAAAAATGAACAGCAATATTACTATTAATTTCTATTTCAAGGAAGAAATAACTGCAGTAACCTAGTGTTTGATAGCTCTTGGCAAAAGCTGTTTTCTTAAAACAGTAACTGGTATTGCCCAAGGAAAATAGAAAAGCTTCTCAGTGAACCAACTGAAATGTACCTGTTGCTCTAACAAGCTTTCTGCATATCGATGAGCAGAACAGGAAAACTTACGGCTTGAAATTTCCTCTAAAAGACATGTCAGTGGGATAAGCCAGGTATCCATCACCAGTATGATATGTAAGTAGCTCAGAATGCTTTCCTTCTGTCAGTATCATGAGGCATGGAGCGCACCTAGGGATTCTTTAGTATTACCAGTGCTTGAGAACAAAAATTACAGATAATTTTCCTTTCATCTCTTCTTCCCCATTTATATTTCAGGGTCATCATCATCCCCTTAAAATCAGGACCCCTCCCTGTAGCAATATGCTAAGATTACTCCTATTTTCTTGGAGGTAATGCTATGAAATTACCTACGGTCTTTTGGTAATCTACGCAGTCTTGTGGATGAAATCATATTTTTCCTAGATAGATTGCTATCCATCAGTAGATAGCTTTTCTGCCATGTTCCACAAGGTTTACTGAAAACTCTCTATGAAATTCTTTTAATGTGCCATAAACCTAGTATTTATTTTTAATGTATTTTCATGTTGCCTGTATGTATAGTAATCAGCTGTGTTTAGTTGTCAAGTATCAGGGATGACTTCATCCCATGAGGATTGAGATATCTTTAAAACAAGTTATGGTGGGTTTAAAAAAGGGGGAAAAAAACCCCAAAAAACCACTATGTTTTTTAGTAAATTAGCCAACTTTATTTTCACATTTTAATAGAACAATTACATGTAGTTTTATACTCTCTCAATCAAAACAAACAAGTTGGTGCCAGTATCTACCTGGCAAATATTCATATAACAACTACAAAATGCTAGAGAAAGTGCTCCTCTCATCAGCTGAAGAACAAGGAGTGCTATTAGAATATGGAAAACATTATCCTCTGTACACCTTCTACATCATCTTCTACACCTATTTACCTTCAGAATACTTTTTTTTTTCTTTTTATCCTTCCTGATTTCCAGCACGGATTTCAGGAAGAGTATATATAACCTCATGAATAAATGGGTATTCATGTTCAACAGTGGTTATGAGGCTCTGTATAGCGCTAAACAGCATGAAATGCTTGTAACAGGAAAGGTTAATGAAGGCATAGAGAAATGAAGTTATTTGCTAATGTCACACAGCTAAGTTTATGACAGAAGAAAGAAGTTGAAGGAAGATTGCTTCATTTCTTGTCAAATATCTTAATCACAGGATTATCGCTTTTCTTTTGGGATGTAACATAGAACATGTTGCATTCACATTTTTTAGCTATTGAGGTTTAGGTCATTAAACACTAAACAGTCCGTATTTTTGAAAGGGCGGAACTAAAAGCACTCAAGCAGTTCTTTTGCATCCTCAGCGAGAGACAGCCTAATACCAATACTTGTAATTGGAACAGAACTTGTTTAGACAGAGAAACATGCAAACCAAACAACTCTGATTTTCTGCCCATCAGGAATTGTATA
Organism: Gorsachius magnificus; assembly: GCA_034008185.1. NCBI lineage: Eukaryota > Metazoa > Chordata > Aves > Pelecaniformes > Ardeidae > Gorsachius > Gorsachius magnificus. The sequence goes on from CM067090.1 coordinate 9,855,083, forward strand.
TCAGCCTCCATTCAAAAAATTCTCCCAAACTTTGCAAAGAGGTTAATCACACATGATTGTGGGCAACAGCGCTGAGTTCTGCTGAGTGGAAGTCGATTGCACTTTGTTACTTTCTTATTTTAGTATTTATAATCCATAGCATGGATTGACATTGATAATTTCCATTACTTGATGTGTATATATACACATTCTCTCATTTGCACACCCACACGTACATGTACGTTCTATTGTTAATCTCGCTCCCCATTCCTAGGCCTCTCACTTCTTGCAGGTAGCAAGGTGTGAATGGATTTTCTGGTGGTCTAATTACCTCTGGTTTTGGTTCTCCAGTATCTTACCAACCTGCCTATTGCAAGAAATTGCTGTGAATGGAAGCTAGTGTGATTTGTGTAGAGACTCTCTGTCAGCCCAGGCAGAAGGAAGGCATTCTGGCTTCTTTTTAACGTCCTGACCCTGCAAGTTTAGTGATGGAAGAGGCTTAGAATACTGAACAGGATGGGTGGGAGAGGAGGGGGAGTTAAAGTAGGTGATAGAGGCTTCCCATGCTGTTTTACAGGTTGCTTGTTATGTTGGCCTTTCGCCAGTTCTAATGTAACATGGAGGATGGGTGTCCGGGAGGTAGTTTTAAGCATTTTTTTTTTTTTTTTTTTAACTAGAGAATTTTAAGGCCCTATTTCAGTTTTCAAGGCAATTTGAAATGCCTGAAGAGGACCAATTGCGAAAGGTCTATAGTGGTTCAAGTTGAAAGATGTTATCTAAGTGAAGATTGTAGTTGCTATCCTCTTACTACTTTAGATAACTTCTTATTTAAATAGACCTAATACATTTTAATAAGTTTCTGTGCTACCCTTTCAGATTTTGATTTTCACTCCAGGCTAATAACTAATTTTTAAAAGTGAGTTTACAAATAAAGTTGGGTGATTCCAGGGTACCCTTGGCTCACTTCATGCTTGGCAAGCCATCAAAAAAAAATTTGTCAGGTTTCCAGCAATGGCATGCATTTATATGACTGCCCCTATAAAAATGTGATTAAAATGCTTAATAAGGTTGGGGGTTTGCCCAAAGCACTCTGAATTTCTTTGGCTTAGCATATCTTCACAGTGACATATTTGGCTTTCTCATCATATCCTTTATGCAGATTAAAGGTAAATACATCTTGAATTATTGATCAGATGGAATCGACACTCTTTGAATGTACAATTTTAACAGCTGTAGCTCAGTAGCATGTGTGTGTTGATATACATGTAGGTATTTCTAGATAGCACACACCTATGTTTTTCTGTATGTTCTCCTGATGCACACATGGTAGATTGTAGATATATCATGTCTTACTGGATATGCTCCAACTTTCTGTCTGACAGACGGGTTTGGGTTGTGTGCCACAGAGATTTCATCATTTCCCATCCAAGGGAGGGATTTCACTGCTCAAAGATAACACTGAATCCCAAGTCAGGGACCAATTTAAGGTACAGTGGTTTCCAACACACCAAATGTTTAGCTTGAGCTTTTCAGCGTCGGTAGCAGAGATTCCCAACAGCCTTTATGGACCTGGCAGGTGTGGAGAAAAGCTGCTTTAAATTGTGACATTTCCATGTAAAGAGATTACTTTGAGTCCTTCCTTCAGAACCAAGTGTGTCGAGATGAGAGTAATTGCAAAGGACCATTTTCCCAGAGGCTCCTGTTTCAACAGGAATGGCCCGTGAATGGCTCTGGATGGACACAAGATCAACCATACCAAAATCAGCATAAAATGATTTCTCAGCTGCACTACTTTTGTAAGTTCGAGAGTGCAGAACAAGAGAAAGCAAATTTATGAGTAGCTTTTGTGAGCTGCTTGTTTCAGGAGTTTCTGCCAAACTATGTAGCCAGCACCATAGCTTGCTTGCTGGGAGGAGGGAGGTTGGGCAGACCCTTTTTCCCCCCTAAGGGCTTTTCATCTGGCAGAGCCTCTCTGAATGCAGCTGGGTGCTGCATGGAGCTTCCCAGCATCTGGCTCTGAGGGGCCTGCTTTGGCAAATGCTGTTCAACACTGTCAAAGCACCATGCGATGGCAGCAGGAAATTCAGTGCTAGAAAAGTCCCCCAGGTTTCAGCGATGTAATGCTTTTATGTATGCTTACCACGTCATTGTTTTTTTTAATGAGAGGTGCAATCCTCCTTTGGATGCAGTCACACCAACTTAAAACTTCAGGGGTTTTGTTTGATAATATTCTTCTCCTCCTTATATGAAGAAATGTGATATTTTAAAAACACGTACCATAGAGATACAGTGGATTCTCACTTTACCTACCAATCCATACACAGTCAGAACAGCCTGAATTTCTTGTGCTAAACAAGGCATAATGGAGCAATGCAGTTGTTTCAAATTTTTGGTGATAAAGCATTCTCTTCATCTTCCTTTACTTGCTTCCTGAACCCCTGTAATGTACAATGTATTCACAAAAGGACTGAAGTTATGTGGCCATGGCTGGAAGCTCTGGGAATTAATTGGGATTGAGCAGTCTCTGTATTTGTTTTCCTTTGGAGCCTCTAATACACTGTTCTGCTCAGGTCCTCACAACACCTCTGCAGTCAACTTTTAAAACCTGGCTGTTGCCCCTCTTATCGCTGTAACACATAATTATATAAAGGGAAGCTGACAGAACTAATTTGGGCCTTTTCTCTAAAAGCTGTCATCTGGCAATCTTTGTTTAAAGAGTGTGAATGTTATTAATCTTGGTCTTTATCTCTTTTTTATTCTTAAAATTAGTCCAAGTTTGAAGCAATTCTCATGGAGAAGTGAAGATTAGGTCTATGTCACGAGTAGTCAAATTGGTTTATAATTTGCTGTGTGGCTTGTAAGGCGATTCAAGTTCTGTGTGGTTATTAACTGTGTGGATTTTTCATCTGGATCATGGATGAACAATTTGGAACATAAATATACATAATATAGATGGAATTTGTCCTTGGCAGATAAAATTCAACCGATGCAGGTAATGCTTGTACTGCTTTGCCCATCTTGCTAGCAGCTTTAGTAGGAAATATTGTGAATTGTCGTGGAAATAACTGAGTCTTTCACACAAGATTCATAGCAACAGTGAGGTCCATGTTCTCACTTAGCACTTGCAATGGAAATTGAGTATTGCAGGGGTCTTGCAGTGTCTTTTTACTGAGGCATGTATTTTCATCCTGTGTCTAGTTCATGTAATGGTGTAAGCAAAGATTAATTTGACATGCCAGAAGTGGAAAGGATAGCTACATTTAGGACTATAATCTTCTCTTATAACATATTAATGACAGTTTTAGATCTCTGTCAAAAAGAAAATGTACATCTTAATACTCTTAGTGGTGGATAATATTTTATTTATTTTATTAGTAAGACAAAGAACACAAGATGTGAATTGGCATTTCAGCCAATTGTCTTAAAATTACATAGTGTAAGGGTATAATTGTTACCTTTAAAAAGCTAACTGGACTTCTTAATGATGCCTAAAGGTTGTGGTGCCACTTGAAGCAATTACTGTTGTGTCTTTCACTGCTGCCCTTTAGCATTAAAGTAGCAAGAGGCCTAACTGAAAAAGTCAGAAAAAAAAATTGAACGCATTAAATAGACTATTTCTTCAGTTGTTAATTGCTGGGGATTTAACTGCTGTCTTCATGAGACAATGGGACTCCAAAACCAGTCAGAATAACAACAGGCTTTAATTTCTTCTTGAAAGTCCTCGGATTTCTGTATCAGCTCGACTTCTTACAATAGGTAGTAAAGGCAAAATGCCGAGACAAAACCAGTTGTTAAAGAAATATTTACTTAATACCTTAATGAACCAATCCATATTTGAATATTTTAGATCAAGGGTTTGGGGAAGATTAATCCTAAATTGCCTTCAAGTTTTTTGAGAAGACTGAAGGCAATTTCACTTATTTTTTGAATTAAATCTTGAAGAATGCTAATATGGCTGGCTGGAAGACATCAATTTCAAGGTGCACAAAGACACAATACTGTGAAATCAGCTTCATTTTCACTGGAATGAAAAGATCTTTTGAAAGGTTTTACAACATACAAAAGCAAATAACCTGCTGCATTTCAAAGTTACTAAGCACTTAGGGTGTTCATTTGGCATGAACCAGATTCATGCCCCTGAAAGAAACAGCACAGGGATTTGAAGTTGGGTTTTCTGCATCCTCAGTGAGTGTTCTTTGTTTTAAAAGGTATACTGCTCTTTTTTTTTTTCTTTCGGTATGTTAGCTGCTTAATAAATTTGTTCTTCTACATGCTGAGCATAGGCAGTTAAAGATGTAATGGTTTCTTGTCCTTTGGTAACAGTCAAAGAAGTTTTTCAGAGTGAAGTGTGATCAGGTGAATGGTTTTGCCCATCTTTTTAAGCTTTTCAAACTTACTTTGTTAAGAAGACTTTAACTGCCACACTGCCATGTTATAGCCATGTGTGCAGTATTGTGGAGCTCCATAACAATACAACGGCTTTGTTGAGGAGATACTGATTCACTTTAACTCCTTCAGCTTCCTCAGAAAGTCTCTCTGGGCTGAATTTTCTTCTGGTATGTTAAGCTGTAAATCCACAGAAGTTGCTGGAGCACTGCCGCTTCAGTCTTTTGGCCTTGAACCTGAGTTTCCAAGCTGTTAAGGAAAAGAGCACAAGGGATGGGATTTTTTGGAAGCTGTCAGGAAGCAAAAAATCCCCATCAGGAATCACGTTCACTCTGTAGCTGGACAGTGGTTTTGCCAGGGCATGAGTAGCCTTCTGCACTTGATAGTGATGGGAGCTGGGAAGATCTTCAGTGTGAAGCCGTATCGTCAACTAAGCTGAAGAATAGTTATGTATTAGAAATGCTCATGCTCTGTTGTAACTCAGAAAGATGGTAGCACCCTTATGTGGCTGATTATACTACCAGTTTTGCAGCACATAACTTGTAACAGAGAAAATGTGTGATATGGCTGAAAAAATTCATATGGGCACTGCCCTTAGCTGCTTACAGCTATGCCACACCAGTTAATATTAAACTCCTAGTAGTTTTACATTTTGTGTATAAAGTGGGCTCTGCAGAAGGACCTGGACAGGCTGGATCGATGGGCCGAGGCCAACTGTACGAGGTTCAACAAGGCCAAGTGCCGGGTCCTGCACTTTGGTCACAACAACCCCATGCAGCGCTACAGGCTTGGGGAAGAGTGGCTGGAAAGCTGCCTGGTGGAAAAAGACCTGGGGGTACTGGTTGACAGCCGGCTGAATATGAGCCAGCAGTGTGCCCAGGTGGCCAAGAAGGCTAATGGCATCCTGGCTTGTATAAGGAATAGTGTGACCAGCAGGAGTAGGGAAGTGATCGTGCCCCTGTACTCGGTGCTGGTGAGGCCGCACCTCGAATACTGTGTTCAGTTTTGGGCCCCTCACTACAAGAAAGACGTTGCGTTGCTGGAACATGTCCAGAGGAGAGCAACCAAGCTGGTGAGGGGTCTGGAACACAAGTCATACGAGGAGCGGCTGAGGAAACTGGGGTGTTTAGTCTGGAGAAGAGGAGGCTGAGGGGAGACCTGATCGCCCTCTACAACTGCCTGACAGGAGGCTGTAGCGAGGTGGGGGTCGGCCTCTTCTCCCTGGTAACGGGCGATAGGACGAGGGGAAATGGTTTGAAGTTGCGCCAGGGCAGGTTTAGGTTAGACATTAGGAAAAACTTCTTCACCGAAAGGGTTGTCAGGCTCTGGAATGGGCTGCCCAGGGAGGTGGTCAAGTCCCCATCCCTGGAGTTATTTAAAAGAAGGATAGATGAGGTGCTTAGGGACATGGCTTAGTGGTAGACTTGGCAGGGTTAGGTTAATGGTTGGACTTGATGATCTTAAAGGTCTTTTCCAACCTAGACGATTCTATGATTCTAAGTGCTGAGAGTAGGGAAATGCTAAGCTTATGAAGGTTTTGGTTTTGCTTTATGAACATAGCATAATGTGTGAGGAAGGAGAAACAATAGGTCAGTAAGAAATAGGACTGGACCAAACCACTTTGTCTCAATTAGGCAGTGTCAGCCTTACTGGCTGCAAAGGGGAAGACAGGGGGTTGCACAAAAGTGCAGTGCCAGCATGGTACAATTTGGTGCAGTACATGTGTATCACCCCCTCCGTCAGAGCCCTGCCTGCATTCTGTTTGGTCCAAATCAAAGCTGGAACTCCACTAAGTTACATGCTGCACAAACACAAAGTGATATAGAAGAGACTGGAAACTAAGTATAAGAAGCAAATGTGGCAGGAGAACAGGGCACGGCGGTAAGATGTCATTTGGAAAAAGAGGTATGGCACATGAATGGCAGAGCTCAAATAGACTCGGGCATCCTGACATCCGCTCTAACATCTTGTCCCTTTCGCTGCATTGCTCCTGAAAATACCCTGCCCTGAAAAATGGCAGTAGGTGCATACTGAAGTAACCTGTGCCAAGCTAGATGTTTCATTTTATTTTAATTTATAATTCAGGAAACACGTTTTGCAGAAAAATGTCTCAATGGTAATACTCATTACAAGCAGCGTGTGCTGTAGGATTCTCATTCTGAGCAGAGAAATACTGTGCTTGCACTCTGAATCTTTATTGCAGTAAACAACTAACTTAAGTCAAGCTCTGAATTGAATATTTGTCATTACAAATATGTTTACAACTGGAAGAGGCCAGGTAAATAGAAAAAAGATTTCCTTTGTGCAGGACAGGTGATGCCAGTGCAGTATAAATATTCAGCATTCTTGCTCTGATATGTTCTTCTGACTACAGTGACACCTGCTGAGATTATATTGGATTCTTTTTTTTACAATATCCTTTTTCTAAATTAATTACCTATCTGTAATCAGTCAGCCATGGCTGCTGTTTGTAAACAACATCTCCTGTACAACTCTGAACAAGTGAATTAATGCCAATTAATTTCCAGTTATATTATTTAAGAGACAGAACGATAGTTGGGGCAGTAGTTTCTCTTGCTGTCTTTATGAATAGTCTCTTGAGATCCTTAATGTCCAAGGAAATAAAAAAGAAGCAGATAGGAGGAGAGCACGTCATATGCTATCTGAAAAATGGTGTCTTGTGATTGTGCACCCTTCTCAGGATGGGAATCTGGAGTTCTGGGTGTCAAGAGGAAAGTTTAAAGCAGTGATCTCATGGGCTGGAAAATGAGCATGACATTACACTACATGTAAAGGCTCCCCTTTGAGATAACAGTTGTATTAATAGTCACATAATGATGATGTCTCTAGTTACAGGTGATCTTTTCTTTTTAAGCAGATGGTTTAGATATTTTTAACTTTATTTTCAGGGATTGTTATTCCTATCAGGAGATAGTTCAGTTTGCAGAGTTTTTATTTGTTGCTGCTTCAAAATAGAGATAGAGTTTTAAATGGGGCCATTGCTACCTAATAAGTCCAAAATGTGACCTGTTTGCCACAGCTGGATGCTGGAAGAGAATGTACTGCTGCAGAGCCAGCCAGCAAGCGAGGCCGTGCAAGTATGGCTCCACCTGGGACCTAACCAGGACAGCAAAGGCAGAAGCGCTGGGCTGTGTTGTGTTAGGAGCACTGCCAGGAGGAGGTGGAGCGGGCTTGGGATGGGGAGGAAAATCAATAAGACACAAAGCCTTACTGCTGAGGGCGCACAAATAATGGAAAGTGACAACACAATGTAATGAAAAGGAATATATATACATATGTATATATAATTGTAAAAGGCCTCATTAAGATGCTGGAATTTATTGTCATGCTGCCACTAAAAAGCACACTTAGAATTCAAAACGGTCCTCTTGCCAGCCAAAATGAACTGTGCTCTGGAACAATTAGACCATGCTTTTGTGTTTAGTATTTACAAGACTGTATTAAGCTGCAAAATTAATGCGTTAGCCTTTTACCTTCTGGTAGGTTGGTCTAAAATCTTTGCTGGGTCTATATTTTTTAATTATTATTTTTTCCCTGGCTGGGTAAAAACAAAGTGAGAGGTTTGCTTTGTAGATGTTGGTCTCTATATATTCATCTCACATTCATGCTCTTGCCCATCAAGATGTTTAAGACTGGAAAAACATCAGTATCACCATCTGAGACCAGTGATGGGTCATGTAGGGTTGTTTCCTTTGGAGACATCTTCCTTCCCTGTCTTCAGAGAAGATTCTGCATTTACCTCTTATTCTCATAAGCATCAAACACCCTTCTGATTCTCTGTATCTTGTGGAATGTTTTGCTTACAAAGGGTCCAGAAATATGATTATCTGAATAGAAACCGTGCATAGAAACATAAAAACCTGTGCAGAAAGGCAGATTTATTTCTTGTGACTCACTTGAGCCATGATATTAAGTGGATTTCTATTTATTAGTAAACTCAAGAATAAAAGAGGGATATGAGTCTTTCCCTGGGAAAGAGGAGGAAGAGATGTAAGGAGATCCGATCTGAACGAACTGAGGATAAGGCTGATATTCTTTCTGGTTCTTATTTAAATTAAAACTAATACTTGGGAAACAAAGTTTGAACTGGGCCATTGTGTGACTACTGTGCTAAAGACAGAATTGTGTGGCATCTATTTTTCTCATTGTTAATAAATTATTCCTGCAATATTGTGAGTTTAATTTAATGCATACATCCAAATAAAAATTGTTTTCCAAAATACATTTTAGGCATGTTTTGAGTTACATACAGCTTATTTTAATAGATGTGTATATATATATTTGTGCTGTGTATTTTCCTAGACAGGCCTATTTCCCAGTTTGTTGACAAGGTATTCTTTTTCATCAGCCTTTAATATGCTGACACATATGTATCTCTTGCTCCATGCACCAGCTGAGTTGTTCTATCTAAATGTAAAGAGTTTTCCTGGCTAGAATACAGTGCACAGGATGAGCTAAGTCTCTTGGGTCTTGCTCACAATCATAAGCTGACACTGATAGCATTTTGCAGATGGTGCTTGGATGGACATAAGAAGTGAACATATACAGATCTAATGAACGCACTGAATTGGTTTCTGTTCAGCATTTCTCACTGGACTACCAGAGAAAGGAAATTAAATCAACTCACGACAGCTATCTTGCACATCTCACCTGGGAAGGTATGCATGAGGTAGGACAGGCACTGCTTAACATTAATCAGTCTCCTGAAGTCATTACATTCATGAGGAAATGTAATTCACATGTGATTACTTTTTAATTTACTCTGTAATCACATTCCAAGTGAACAGGGCAAGCTTAAAATGAAATTTAAAAGTCAAATACTGCTTTGTATTAAGAATTCACAATTTTTATATGCACTTAGGTTAATAAAGATTTTACAATAACCATTTGTGACTGAACATATAATTTTTTGATAGAAGCTGGTGCCATACTTTGGATAAAATGTATTTGATTTTTGTCCAAGCATTGTAGTGGACCCTAGGAGTTTCAGGATTATGTTTCATACTAAATTTTCATCTTGTTTAAACTTTCCTTTTTTTAATAATAGGACAAAACAAAACGGCTGTATCTCGGTTTGCATGAATTAATGCATTTTTAATTTCTGCTTTGCCTCTGAGGCAAATTATATGTTTGTTATATCCATCATCAGGAAAGGCAGGCATGATTTTGTAATAATAGAACTGAGTTTATAGATGAGAAATGTGGATGTACAGTCACTTCATGGTTCCTCAAGAGTTCCTTAAACTTTTGTTTTGATCCTAATTTCAGTGAATCCATTATGAAATTCCTGTAGAAGCTGTAAGATGGGAGCTTTTCAGAATAACAAACCCCCTTGAAATGACCTAAGCTTTTTAGTCGTTCTTAACTCTATGCTTACTGCTTTCATTTTTACAGAACTGTAATCTAATATGAAGTGGTCAGAAGATAGTTCAGTGTTACTGTGTCTGATAATTGCAAGCTAGAAGGACTTCTGGGGTAAATGAAAGCCAATTTACATGGTTTAGTTTAGAAGGCAAAGTGAGTTCTTTCATGTAACACTGGATTTTTGTTTTGTTGGTCCAAATCTTGCCTTCTGTTCCAGGCAGCCCTGCCTGTGGTGTATGAGTGACCTTGTTATGCTTTTGCAGAGTGTGCAGACCATGATGGTGTACCCTGGAGAGCCCTGATCTTCTAATTCCCCTTGCATGGGGTAGGGATGATGTCAGCAATAGAGAGAGGACAGAAACCATGAATTCTCCTCTATATGCTCACCAAGCTGAGGACCGAGAGCCAGAGCTCACACTGGCAGTTGCTGTGGATTTGGTCCTTTGAGTTTTTGGGTCCAAAAAGTTAAGAGGGACACACTCCTTTGAGCTGGACTATCCAAGCTGAGGGTGAGGGGTGGGTTGGATGGGTGCTTAGTACAGGAAAATGGTTGCAATTATTCTGTTCTGTTTGTGTCCCCTAAAGGAATGAGAACAAAATTTCTTTTTTTTCCTTCACAGTTGGCTCTGTGAAAGTGATGATTTGATGCATATGTTCTAACTGATCTCTTGGCAATGAAACACTATGCATTAAAAAAGGTAGCATCCACCTACATACAAATACATGCGGTATAGGAGTTTGGTTCATTTTCTACTGCTTATGGCAGAATACTCCCTGCACTCTTTATTTCTGCACAGAGGGAGAGGGAGATCTTGAATTAAGCTGGAGGAATTTCTGAAACACATGACGCTGTTGCCTCTACCCTTCATTAATCAAGAAAGGGTATTTTGACTCTAGAGCTCACGGATTTCAGAGTCTACCAAAGGTCTTGTGCCCTTTGGTTTGCTTAGCAGCATCTTCTGGAGTGAGAAAATTAACAGGTAAACCTCATTCTGTGGATCGTTGCAGGGTTGGTGTAGCCCTAGTCTTTGTCTTCAGAAGTCGCTGGCTCTTTCACAGCATCACTTGCTTCACTGGGCAGTTTGCACGCCCTGTTTCACTTATGACTATGATTTATATCCCTCTGCCTTCACATGTATCACTCGTAAGGGAAGTATCAAAGTAATTAGGGATATTGCTTTTCACTTAGACCTTTTAGTGAGAGGGAGACTAGTTTGAATTTAAAGGTATCTCTGCTGTTCTGCTTGCTGCTTACTAGCGGTTTGGGGATTTCTGATCCCAGAGGCTGGAAGACATTTGCAGAAAGCAGACCGTGCTGCTAACGTGTAAATTGTAAACACAGATTTTTATCTTGTGAAGTATTTTAGTCTTTGCCAACATCAATTTAAAATAGATCTTTTGGTGGTATTTTTTAGTTAACTAACAAAACCTGATTTTCCGATTCAAAGAGCCATGATGTTATGCAGTCAACCAGGTAGCTAAGAACTGGTTTAAACTAAGACCTTCAGTCTGCTAAAATGGAAAATTAACTTTTACAAATCCGGTGTAAAAAAAGAGAACTGCAGCCATGGTTGCATGACTCTCCTTGGAATATTTGACTCCTTCATGTTTAACAACACAAAGTCATGATAGATGAACCTGCAGGTCAACTTCTAGGCCTAACCTCCTTGGGAAGTTTTACTTTCAAAACAGAGATTGTCAGTTAAATCAGACCCTTTGTTATCTGTGGGCATTATCCCTTGCTTCAGTACTGAAAATCTTCTGTAACAGGACAAGTAGAGGCTTTATATATTTCTAAAGCAGATAACCTTCATAAATAAGGGCACTGAGCATGCTGTTGCTAAATTACTTCTAAAATATGGTGAGATGGTTGGAATTAGGTTTCCCATGTGCTTGATCTGTGCCCAGCTCTTTGTATGAGTTTATGGAGCATGAATAATAAGAGACTTTGTACACTAACATCTGGAAAGTCATAAAAGTATATTTATCACCACCCAAGATAGCAAAGCTAAAAAATGCTGTAGACCTTGTATGAGTACCAATAGTAACTGAGGAGGTGAGTTTAATTGATAAAGCTCTCCAGAGTATCTTCTGAGCTATGTCTCTTGTCAGATTATTAAAATTACAATTATAATAAAGATAATTATTGTGGGGCCTTTTGTTCTCAAGGACTGGGTGAAATACAGGTCATTTTCTGTTAGTCTTAGTGTAACCTCTCAACAGATGAAGATAGGGTGTGGGGTAGTCCAGAGGTTTTACAACAGTTGCTTTGCTCATCCTTTCTAAGGAAAGAGATGGAAATCTTTTAGCAGTGCCTAGTAATATGTAAGAGCTGCAGAAACCCCACCTTTTATATCAAAAAGAAAGTCTGTAAGCAGTTGTGGTCAAAATGTAATTGGAAATTGCCTATAGTGCCAAGATCCCCATCCCTGAGATGATATGGATTACCACAGCAATTAAGAACAAGTCTATGGGTCCCAGGTTTTTGTGCCAAATTGTGGTCCTCAGAATGATTCTGCAACACCTACCTTTCTTTGCAGTGAGATCCTACATCTGTAATATCTCAGAGGGCTTGGGGGAGCAATCACCTCCTGAATCACCAGGGCTGAATCACATTACCAGCGATTTGTCAGCCCCGGTACAACTGTGCTGGCAACCTGACTTGGGACTTCTCCTATTCCTACATATTCATTTCACTCAAAACAAAATGGGCTTTTTTTTTTTTTTTTATCAGTTTCCTGGGAAATAGATATCTAGAATTGAAGAGTTTCAAAGTATTAATAGTCTGTTAATTGCAGGGGACTTCACGGCAGTTTGCATGACTATAGCGCTTTTTGGTTTGATGAATTTGAAGCAGTCTTCTGCTAACAGTGGAGCTGATGAAATGATCTTCTCCAAAGCCTTTCACTTTCTCACGCATCTCATCAATGAGGCCAGGGCTACGGTACCATGCTCAGCTCTGGTGCTTACAGGATGATGAAAAATAGTGAGAGTGCAGAGAAGAACAATAACAATGAGTCAAGAAATGGATAAAATGCCTAGGAGTGGAGAAGCCGTTGTTCAGCATGGTCATTTAATCAAAAAGAAGGCTGTGAGATGCTGTGGCTACTGGGTATAAGTGTTGTCATGAGGAGAAAATATTGCATGCTAATGGGCTGTTTAGGCTTGCAGAATAAGGCAGAACACTTAACAGAAATAGAAACCGAGGACCAGCTTCACTGGCTGGAATTGTCCCACCAAGCTGATGGGGTTGCTCATGTTTAAAGCTGAGGGTAACAAAACCTAGAAGTTGGTCCCACAATTAGTTAAGGGACAAAAGCAACAACAAAACAGTTTCTTGCCACCTTAAGCAAAGATACACAGACAACTGAATCTGTGTTTTCTTTTTTCCACACAAATAACTTACCTGCTGCTTAAAATACTCAATGAAAAAATGTTTCTGTGGTTGGCATGCACAGCTGTAGGAAAATATTCCTTCGATTTGACATGTTAAAAATAAATCATTTGGATTTTTATTCCAGAATAACATTTTCTTCTGAAATCAGTCTGATTTAATTAAGCAAGTTCTATCATCACACATGCAGCATCCCAACCTGGAAATAATTTCTTATAGATCAAAGAGATGGTTCTGGTTAGCCTGGAATAAAAATGTGGTGTCATGTCAGATGGGTTTGCTGTTTGGGGGAGGGGTGGTGGTGTTTTAATTTTAAAAAACAAAACTTTTTTTTACATTTTGGCTTGTTGGGAAGCAATAAGTTCTCTGTTTTGTTTTCTTCCCCCCCCGCCCCTTTTTAGCCAGTGATCTCAAGGAGCAGCTATTTGACAGCTCTAGGCTTCCCTTTCCCATTTATTTGTGGAAAAAATAGCAGAGATGAATATGAATATCAGCATATTCTCAAAGACTTTTGCTGTCATTCATAAGTAAAATGTCAAAATGTTTCTTTCCCGTTTCCTTTGGCCTACCTAGGCTGCGCTAACCAGGTTGTACTCTTTCCAGTGAGATTAAGTAACTGCATTTCTTTTGGGGGCAGAACACGGTATTCTCTAATAAAACACATCTGATATAGCTGAAGGATCAGTCATGAGCTGACCTAAATGTGGGTTGGAAGTGTTCCTGAGGGGAGTCTTCTTTCTTTGGTCCTTTTGATCTTTTTTAAATCCTTAGAAGTGGCAGCCCGGCTATATAAATAGTTCCCACTCCTAATTAACAGCACTACCTTGCAGATGCAGGAGTATATAGACTTTGCTAAGTCAGTCTTAAGTGCGACTGGCTTGTGTTTACCTTTCATTAGGTCAGCGTCTCTTCCCTTCACAGAAAGAAACTCTTTTCTTGGAGGGAACAGTCACAGATAAATGTCAGATAGTTTTTTAAGATAAACTCTCTTCATGCAGTTAAATTTAATTAACCCAAATCTGCTTCGAAAGAGTGTTTTCAGTGATTACTCTGTACCTGGGAAAGGGTCCCCAGCAATAGGTCTCTCCAAGTAGTGTGACATTGCTGAATCCTATCAGATTTATATGCAGCCTAGTTACAGAGGCACTGGAACAGAGAGAGGAACAAAGTTGTGCTGCTCAGCAAAACTGTCCAGAACTAGGAAACAAAAGCTGAAGTGATTGATTGTGTGAAGATTTCCGCAAATGATACCAAAATTAAAACATTAAGCTAATGACTTTAAAGAAAATTGTGTTGCCATGTGCAATTTATTCGCAGGGAAAAGCAAATGCGGTTTTTAATAACAAAAAAAAAAAAAAAAAGACTGAAATCAAATTGAGCAAAGGAACCTTATTTCTTTCCTTCTTTCTCTGTCTCCTCTCCCTGGAGCTTCAAAACTTGAGCGGCTGTCAGAATTTTTCATCTGTTTGACCTGTCGCAGGAGAAGTCAGCACTGATCATTGACTATACTTTTTAACAGACGGAGGTCTGTAATTGAGAATAATTCCTCTGCAATTTGGTAGGCAGGGGTTGTTTCAAACTGGCTTTCAAAGGCACTGCCAGAATGGAAATGTTAGAAAGTCTGTAAGTGAATCAGTTTTTATTTGCGTGGCTGCAGAGTTCTTTTTGGTTTTGTTTCTGGATTTTTTTATCCCTAATGAAACAACTGCAGAACAGAAGCACATTTTAAACAGCAGTATTTCTTCCAGAAATGACTTGAAGTGTAATCAACTTTTACCATCTCCTGGGGTGCCCTGCAGCTAACATGAGAAGGAGCCCAGAAATGCAGTATTTGCTCTGAGTGAGGAGATGCTGATAGTGAGGGCTCAGATGCCCTGGGCTGGACATGTGGCACAGACAGCTGATGCACAAATGCCCAAGCAGCTGCTCTACCGTGGGCTCGTGCTTGGTAAGAGGAGGCACGGCTGCCAAAGGAAGAATTTTAGGGCTTCTCCAAGGTTTATCAGTTTATCAGTTCAGCACTGGGAGTCTTTGGTGAGAAATTGTAGTAGGAAGCCCAGGTAAAGGTAGTCCTGGTGCTTCTCAAGCATAAAAATGGCGTGAGCACTGCAGCAGGGGCAGTTCTGTTTACAGGATGAAGGCAACTGCGAGACTTCATGGACGATGATGCTTCTGCATTGGCCTTTGTCCAAGAGCAAGTCAGTGGGCACAGGTGGAAGTGCCATAACCCATGAATTATAAGAATTGCAAGTGAAATGCACAGATTAGTGTGGAGTGCAATGTCCAAACACAGGAGGTAGGCAGCAGCTGTGCCAGAGCTTTGTAGTGGCTGATAAGAAGCCCGGGTTTCTGCTCACTTGGGCTTCTCTGTGCTGCGCTCCATCTCCTTGGGCAGAGCAGCCTTTGGCCAGGCACATTCTGTATCTGAGCTGGTCGTCGGCATCCCACAGCCATCGTCTTCAGCTGAGGATGCTCAGTTATAGTGACCTGTTGGAATATTGATGTGATTTTGGGGTGGCTTTTTAGATGGTGAGGTTACAGCATCTTCAAGAGTTCTAAAGGGCACGTTGTGCTAAACACCAATCTATGGCTTTCTCACTTTCTGAAAAGCAGTTTGTCCTTTAGTTAGAAATCTACAAAACTTTGATGGGTATGAACGTTCAAGTTGCTCAATACTGCAACATCTCTAAAGAAATTTCCTATTTTTTCCTCAAAGCACTAATATTTATTGGGCCATTGGGCTTTTATTTGGGATTTCCACAGCAGCTGACTTCCTTGTGAGAATCCTGTTCAGAGCGGTCACAGATGCTGAAGTTCATATTCATTAGACACTGTCTGGTCAGACACAAAGGAATATTAAAGAACCAGAAAGTAAAAATTGGAATGTTTGATTCTCTTTAATCTTCCTCCCAACACCCCTTTATTCAGCAAAATAAATCCTCTTTTTTTGCCGTGTTAACACTATGGAGAAAGTTAAAAAACTTCAGGTGATTTGAATAAAACTAGTACACTACAAATTCTGAATAAGAAATACGTTTGTGCTGCAGTTGCATACCTTTACTGTACTTAGACTTGATTATGTAAATTAATACGTTCAACTGGATTATGTAAATTGAGTTGATTTAGATCACAGCCTAGGCTGAGTACAATGACTATTTGGGGTTATTTGGCACGATACAGTATTATTCCCTTCCTCTCCCCTGGATATGACTGCATACTCCCCACAGGCCAAAGCGCAATTAATTTAAAACATGATCAAATTCCGCAATCATTACTGGATGTTGTCCACAATCTCTAGAGAACACTGATAAGAACAACAATAGACTAAGACATGGTAGTCCTCTCATCCAAAGTCTAATTACAAAGTTATACACTTCAGCTCTCAAAGGACAGCCTTTTAGCAGAACTTCAGCATCTTTGGGTTCTCTTTGTGCATTATATCTATACTTCTATCCATCTTTCTTTCTTTCTTTTACAAAGCACAAGAAACAGAGGCTAAATGTATAATAACTGGAGTCCGGTGTGACGGTATTAAGGGCTTTATCACTGATGGATTGGCTGGTGTGATTTCTGTGAGTGTGTGAACGACTGAGAAATCTTTTTTTATCATTTGTAAACAGGCACAGAGAGGACAGGGAAGTGGTTCAGAATTCTCACCACTTTGTTCTCTGTGGTGCCCTTGGGACAGAAAAACATTTCTTTGACCTTGTCTTGGATTTACTTGCTTCCAGCAGACTCTAATTATGATCACTTTCTTTTTTTTTTTATTGAATAATAATAATAATAAAAAAAAAAAAACCAGCCAGAGTTCTTGGGCAGATATAGACCTAAATGATCACATAGCTTGAATAAGTTTTACTCTTAGAATTTGAGAAGTCAGCTGAAATCACAATTTAAATATCTACCACCTCTAGAGTATCAAGTTTCAGGCAGCCATTTATTTTAGTTTAAAGACATCTTATTGATGTGTGATAAACTTCTGTTTTCCTTAAATCATTCTGAATATAATGTACCATTTTTAATCTTTGTTATCTCCAAATTGTCAAATATTGATTTATATCAAATTTCTTCCCTATCTCCAGTACTACTAGGTATGCCATCCTTCCTCCAGATGGACTAGTGACTTGAAAAACAACAAGGATACACTTATTCCTGCTTTTTTAGATGTCTCTGATCTTGTGAAAAAAATTACACTGGTTCCTGCCTTTGGAATTTACTTTTTTTTTTTTTTTTTAAATTCAGAGGTCTAATATGAACTAGTCCAGTTGCTGCAGCAGAGGCATCTAACAAATATTTACACTGTCTGACTTTAGCTCCATCTGCCATGGTTACAAATTGGACTCCATTGTGTACATGCTTTTCCACAAGGCAATTCCAGTAATCCATTCCGTAGGAATAGGACAGCCGAGGAAGATTGAGTCCCCAAGGAAGTACCTGAGTTAGCTTTCTATGTGATGGCATTGTGAATACATTAAGATATATGTAAAGGATATAATATAACAGATTTTGACTCATGCTTCTAGCATTTTTATCTGTTACCTTATTGTTCTTACATTCAAACTATGTTTCAAGCCTCAAAATATACAATTCTTTTAAAAAATCATAAATGACGGTGAATGTAATGATGTGATTTTTCTTTTCACTGTGAAAGTAAAATTGATTCACTTTTTCCTTTTTTCTGGCTGTTTTTCTCAAAGTTTTTGGAAAGGATTAGGCAGAATTACTGTGCTGTATAATGACACATCCCAGCTAATTCTCTGTGCATTCATGGAAGAGAGTTCTGCCGGTAATACAGACTGTTAGCATGCATTTTGATCTATGTAAATGTAGAACCAGTTGGGCTACCTGAAATATGTAATACATGGAATGGAGCAGAGTTTCATCTGGCACAAATGCCAATTAGTAAATTTTTCAATTTTTTCATTTAAAAACAAACCAAATTTTCAAACATTTAGTTTTGTCATTGTCTAAAATAAAATATTTTCCTTTTTCAGAATAAGATTTCTTTCAAACAGTTTCCTTAAAATTTACTTAATTTTTTTAAGTTCCAGGCTGAAATATAACATTTTAATTTTGTGAGAGAAACCTTTTTCTTTCCTATTTAAGATCTGTCAATAAATTTTAATCGTTTTTTTTAATAATTTTTTTTTTTCCAATTTTATGTGATCTAAATATCTGCCTTGTTTTTCCTTCTGATTTCTAATGTGTGAGAGTTTATTTTAGTACACATGGAAAGGATATTCATTCTAATTAAGTTTCTCTCAATAACTTTTTGAGAGAAAATTTTCATTCTAGGGTATAGGTAAACACAGACCATGTGGAAACCTCGTTCAAGGTCCTGCTGTCAATGACAAAAACATTGGTAAATATGTGCCATTTGGCCCATCAATAGCTCCAGAAGGCAGAGGCACAAATGTGTGGGATGTCAAATCATCCTTGGGATTTTGCACTGCACTTTAGCTAAAGCTTGATTACTTGTTATAAGTATTTTTATTGCTAAAGCTGTACACAGCAGTTTTATTTATAGTTTCATCAACTTTATGCTTAAGTGCTAAGAGACACAGACAAAAAGAATTTATGTTAATCTGCCCAGGGGGGTTGTGGAGTCTCCTTCTCTGGAGATACTCAAAGCCCGCCTGGACAATGTCCTGTGCAACATGCTCTAGATGACCCTGCTTTAGCAGGGGGGTTGGACTGGATGATCTCCCGAGGTCCCTTCCAACCCTTGCCATTCTGTGATTCATAAAGTTCTTAGCCTGTGTGGACATACCACTGATCTGTGCTTGGTGGAGGGGTTTGGTTTGATTATTCTGGTTTTCCTTTCCCAAAAAAAGAGGCATTAGTAAGAAATGACAGCTTCCTTTCCTAGGTGATTATATCCTAAAAGGGTTCCAGTGAGTATTCTGAATTACCTTTTTTTCTTTGTTTTCTTGTTCCTTCTGTGGGTTTTTATAGATGTAAATTTTCAGGAAAAAATTTGCTGAAGTCCCAGTGCCACTCAACTGACTTCACAAGTTACGCTGGAAAAGAGCTCAAGATACCACTTGAGCCAATCTATGCAGTCACTCCTGTGATGCTATTAAAAAGTCTCCACCTCAAGAAATCCATTGATGCACTATATTCTGATTTACAGTTCTGTGACTCATATTTGTAGCTATCCACACCAGCTGCCAACAGAGTCAAATAAATTCCAGCAATTCAGGGTGTACTGATTTATGATAAGATCCCTTAGAAGGATGCTCAGGAAAACAGATACTGAAAAAAAAAATGTTACTGTATATTGCAAAATGATCTTGTGTTCATTCCATTTTCCAAATATGATTACCAAATAGGCAGTAAAATTATGTCAAGATCATCTGCATTAAAATGGCTATTAAAAGTTAAAGGTGCCAAAGTACCTTCTGTAATTTTTCCCTGCTGTTTGTAATAGCACCCTGTGAGGCTTGAAATTGGAATTGGATTGTCATCTGAAATGTTACTGTCTTCTCGTCGTTGTGCTTATGATGCTGTTGCTGAGAAATGTGTTGAAAACGATATATTGCATTCAATTCTGCTCCTTTACAATACTACTGTGAGTGAGGCAAGGGCAATGGGAGCTACAACATTTCTTCCGGTTGAGATTTGTTACAAAGGTCTTCATCAAGTGGATCTGTTGCTGATCTCTCTGATATGTTGATAAACACCAAGAAACAAATCTTTATGATCATTTTTTTACCAGCTGAATCACCAATTTTTAGTGTTGATGAACACAGTCATTATAAAATTGTTTTCTACATATACGATGAGAGGAAATGACCTCAAGTTGCGCTGGGGAGGTTTAGGTTGGGCATTAGGAAAAATTTCTTCACCAAAAGGGTTATCAAGCACTGGAACAAGCTGCCCAGGGAAGTGGTGGAGTCACCATCCCTGGAAGCATTTAAAAGATGTGTAGACGTGGCACTTAGGGA
This sequence comes from Gorsachius magnificus, assembly GCA_034008185.1. Classification (NCBI taxonomy): domain Eukaryota; kingdom Metazoa; phylum Chordata; class Aves; order Pelecaniformes; family Ardeidae; genus Gorsachius; species Gorsachius magnificus. Next base: position 9,875,174 of record CM067090.1, read on the forward strand.
CATGGTTTAGTGATGGACTTGGCAGTTTGGTTAATGATTGGACTTGATGATCTTAAAGGTCTTTTCCAACCTAAATTATCTATGATTCTATGAACAGAACAGGTTAAAAACAGTGGTCACAGGAAGGTTAGATGACCAGAAGGAAGGTTAGATGAACAGAGCAATGTGCTGAGGAGGAGCAGAGCCCCGTGTCCTGAGCAGGTAAATGCACAGCAGGGAGCAGGACTTCGAGGCACCTTGCACTGCACTTCGAAGACTTTCTTCACAAAATCAGCCTTCATTTCTTTTAATTGTGGTACTTGTAGTGGTGAGGTACCCTGAAATATTGAAGAGTTTGTACACATGAGACTGGAGACCAAGTGAACCAGTGTCTTGCAGCGCGGCCATTGGTCATGGATGTTGGTAGGCAGCACAGTGCGCCATACGGGGAGGTACATGTTGCAGAACCGTTATTTTGGGGCGCATGCTCTGGTGATAGTGATGAAGTCAAGATTGCTTTTGTCCTCTGCCTTCCACTCCATATCCCCAAACAACAACCTGTTCTCATGATGCTGTTTGAAATAATTTAAAAGATGTTATTTTAGATTACAAAGGGGTTATTCCATTTTTGTTCAGTCTGATTTGTCGTTTCCAGTTTAAATCTGTTCTCTGATGGCTTGTTTTCATGAGATAGACTTGTGCCATTCTGAAATCATGATTACTGAAAGAATATGAATCTGTTGTGTATTTAACATGGGCAAGATTTGATCTTCCCCCTTATTTACTGCTGAAGGGTAGTTTCATATATTTCCTGTAGACATACCTGTCATATCATACTGGGGGAGTTACTTGCCTTTTCCACATTTTATACCAAAAAATTGCTGTACTCATATATAGGACTAAAGACTTTATGTTTGCTAAAACGCTTTTCAAGAGGGCTCTGACTCCAACTGAGAGCTGTCTGCTGCTGTTACTACCAACAGCGAATAATAGCTGTGTTATGGACCCATGGTGATGGGTCTAATTCTGCAGGAATTGAGGTAAATGCTCAGGTGGTATAAATGGTAGTAGTGCCAGCGTTTACCACTTTTGACTCACTGGTCACTAGATTCACACCAGTAAGTTATTTGAGACCAAACCTGTATCAGAGAGGTTACTTGTGTGGGAGCATTTTGTGTTTTGTGCTCTGAAGTAATCAATCTTCTGGGGAAGAGTGTCATTTTTACATGGTATTTTAGATATAAAATCTGTTTGATGTTTAGGTTAGAAAATTTGATTAAAAATCAGGAATTAAAAATTTTAGTACCTCATAATTTGATGGTACCTGTCAACTTCCAGCCCAGGCTATGCATTTCAAATTCATGGGATGTTTACTTGAAAATAAATGACAAAAATATGTAGCGTGGGTGGGTTTTTTTTTTGTTTTTTTTTTTTAGTTTAGAATATAGCATTTATATCCCTTAATGGAATATTTTTGCCAGCTCCTGATAACCATCAAAAGTGGATTTCTGTGTAATTAGTTTAACTGAAAAATAATATGCCAAGATGGAGATGTAAGTTGTGGCTTTCCATGGTAATACCTCAGTTATTTCGCTTTGGGTTATCCCTGCTATTTACAGAGTACTTCAAAACTACCTACCTGACTCTGGTTTCTGAACTTATTTTTTCTTTTTATGCTGCATGCATCAAAAGCATTTAAATGCCATTTAGTGCTTTGTAAGCTAACACTAATATTTTGTGTTTTGCAGAAGACAGCTGTAAGGCTAATTATTTTCCTCTTTAAAGTCTTTTACAGTTTCTTTACCTATATAGTCTTAGAGTATTTCCCTTGTCTTCTCCACCACTGAAATGCTTCTGCCACCAATCTGATCATTTTAAGCTCACCTGGGCTGTCTTCTCTTTCATTCATTTCATCAATTCATTTTCCAAGAAAACATTTTTTTTCCCACTGCACTTCATCAGATATTGGTGAAATTATTGACCAGAAGTAAAAAAGTGATAGATTTTAGTACATTTAATGACACTAGAACATCTCTGCCCTCCATCATTAGCCATGCTAATCTTAATATCATACAACAAATGGTATCATGACAGGGTCCAGGTGGAGGAATTTTAGCTGAGTAACTGCCCTTGAGCTTGCCCAAAGACAAGCAAGTTGTCTTAATCTTCCTGCCTTACAGCTGAGGAAGGATTATCATCCTTTTCTCCAAAAAGTAAAATCATGTGAAAATCCGTATCAGGGCAGATAGCAGCCCCAGCTCAGAATTACTGCTCTTCTCAAAAGGGCAATGTGTGGGCTCTTCCAGTGCAAATCACAGCAAGGTGGCCTTAAATAATTGAAGATGATTTAGGTAGAAGTGTTTTCCTTTGCACTGAGATAAAACTGCTTGCTTCACATGCCCAGTCAGGGTGTCTCAGCTGAAGGGATGTATCTCACAGCTGGACTGTAACTTCCCCAACTCTCGCTGCTACAGTGACACAGGGAAAAGGGAAGCCTGTAGAACAAAAAGGTTCAGGAGAATGCGACTTACCAAATACCAGTATTTTAAAAGTTCCTGTATAAATATACTTTTAAGCAATGTAAGCTGGTGCTTGCAATGACAATTTAGAAACTAGTAGAAATTCTTATAAGCCCAATCAGTCTCTGCGCTAATTTGCAGCACTTGCAATTCTGTCTCCTACATTTTCTCAAGTCACATGAGAGAGAGGAAACGAGGAATGGAGCGAATGGGTCTTTAACTCAAGCAAACCAAAGGCTCTGGTGTGAGGCAGAAGATTGGGGGATTTTTTATTATTATTATTTACCAAAACCAGGCCCCCATCCAACTTTCTTGTATGCACCATTTCCCTTCATTGTGCCTTAACTGGTGTAACAATATTCTCTATCTTTAATTAAAAATTAGAATTAATCTTTGTGAATTAAGCCTTTTAACTGATAACAGTGTAACACAACTGCAGTTTAGCTTCTCCCACTGCTTTTAGCTGGTGCTTCTTATAAAAAGGGGCTGTTACAGAGTGACTTAATTTATATGTATCTGAGTGCATGCTCTATCAAGAAAGGCCTGGTAATTTGATTCGGTCACTGCATTTCTGGTATGACCCATTTTATCACCTCTGTAAATTCCACTGAAAGGCTTTGCATTGGTCATATAAGTATATTTATTGTGAATACAGTATACACTGTGGCATTGCTCTCTAACCCTCCAGCTAAGAGTAATTAAATTGTACCCTGAAAACAGGCCAAATAATCTTAAGCAACATGAATATACCTCATCTCCCAAATCTGAGGGCAGTTGCTCCTCTGCTGTCGTACATGCTCATGGCATAATCTGAGTAATCTTTTTGGCTTTTCAGCCTATTTTTAGTGTGCTGTTTGTTTTGCATTTATCTACATAACAAGTGTGGGAGATTATATAGAAGAGAGGAATGGAGTGCCTTGACCTACATTAACTCAAAGCTGGGTAGCAGCAGCGTTTCTGATTTGATCTGACAACACCTGGTTAAATTGATGCGTTATCTGTCCTAGGTGTTTCTTTTTGAGATGACACTCTGTGCTCCTCCCTACCTGTCTGTGCTCTTCCCAACCTCAGCTGCTCAGGGCATTTTTTTCTGTGGGAGATAGTAGACGACTGTTCAGGCCCATGAGCTTTCCCCAAGCTATGTAGAAAAGGATTCTGGCTGATTGTAGGCAGAAATAATTTCCTTTCTCACGTAGCAGTGCCACCTCTTTTAAAGCTTTTGTTTTGTATCAACTGTTCCCGAGCTTGAGACTAAGAGGGCTGAGAAAAGCCACATAGCTCTAGCTGCCTTGTCCTCGCAGGAGAGATTCCTCGGACTGCATAGACAAGAGGATGGATGCCTACCTCCCTCCGGATTCTTCCTGGATCTTTAACGCTTTCTGATAAAGGTTGCTTGCTAGCCCTTTTTCAAATATTCAGATACTAAGCCTATATGTTCCTTACTATTCAGCAGCTGTCCTTTAGCCAGCTTTATCTTTGGTCACTAGCAGAGTGAAGCTTACCACTGGTTTTATTGCCAGAAAAAGGAGAAATTAACTGCACTGCTTATATGCTGGATGAGCTGTGGTCCCAGCCAAGGGTAAGGTATAGGCAGACAGCTGAGAGTTACAGGGATAAATGGCTTCATTCAATAAGTGATAAACTACAGGTTTCCAGATCTGAGGAGTGACCACATTGTGAGCACTGCCCTTTGAGAACGAAGCTCAGCATTTCTTCTGCAAGTGCTTAAATAGACAGCGTGTCAATTAATCTTGGCCTAGTTTAGCTTTATTTGCCTTAACTTTTTTTAGAAAAGGCAAGGGTGTTTTGCCTTGTGTTGGCATATCCATGTACCTTTGACTTTTGAGATGTTCGTAGTTTGTTTTATAAAGCATCTGTCTGTGCTATTGGCACTCCTGTAAATGTAAACACTGCACAGTGCATCGTACAGGATCAACGCCCTCCTGCACTACACAGTGCATCGTACCAGATCAACACCCTCCCACACAGTATAAAATACTGCTCCATCTTAATGAACAACTCTACTCCGCGTTTCACAGCCTTTACCTAAAACTACAGCAACAGATTGGCCACACAGCATGTCTTAAAAGCCAATTGATGTGGACCAAGGGACTGGAGAAAGAAGTGGGTTTCAGGATTTGGTCCTTTACTGCAGACCTCCATGTATGCTCGTGAACTTTCTTCGCCCTTCAGAAAAAGTGTGCAAACACTTCTTCCTCTTCCAGCCCCTCTTCTCTCTCTGTGTGTCTGCTATATGTCTCATATGCCTGCTCTTTTATTCCAGATGAATGCCGCCTCCTCAGCTCTTTGTGTGTTTCTCCTCTTTCTGCTTGTGTGACAGCTTCTACCTCCTTTGAACACCTGTCTTTATAAATCTTCCTTTTCCCTACAAACTCTCCTTCCACTGATATTCTGCTCCTATCTGTTGCCCATCATTCTGTACATCTCTCTACATATTTATTTTTGTGCTTTACCCTTTTATGTGTCTCTAATCTGTGTAGCAAAAAATCCAGTCCTTCTCTTCCTATCGATGACTGTGAAAAGGAGTGAAAGCTCTGGAGAGATGGGATGACAAGTTTGGGGATCCTTCTCGCCAGACTTGATCTGCTGATCCTTTGCCAGTTACATGAACATTTCCTGGGTTGATAGCCTTGGCACTGACCTAGTTAAATCCATCCCTACAGTAAATGTTCTGTTTCCCTAGTTTGAGCTATGTCATGGTGCACCACTTCCGGATAGCTAAATTTCTGACTAGCAAAGACCTTCGTCTGAATATAAATCACAGCATGTGTCTGTATCATGCATACACACATTTTTCCCACTGCGTGTTCCCCACCTCTTGCCCACAAACCTACATTTTCCTGTATGGCCTTAGGGAGCTCCTTCTGCCTTCCAAGATGTTTCTGCTTTTCTGAGATGCTTTGAAAGCATGTACATGCTGCTGATTGTCAAGGGGCTGGCTGAGCCTTGGGACTTCAGTGTAAGTCAGCAACATTTTCTGTTCAGCTATTGTGCTTTGGGCAATTTCTAGTGCTTTTGTTCATTCTAGGTTGGTTTTGTCAAAGATCATCTTTGGGTTCTCTAATGATTTATGTCACAAACAAGTCCTCGTGTCTTCAAGATGGGCTGCCCAGACGGCCTATGAATTTGGTAGTCACTGTCCTGGTCAGGCATGTATTTTATTTGAACTGTTGCGCAATTGCTAGCAGCTTCAGGCTATGCTAGTTTGTGTCTTGCTGCTGCAGCTCCTTGAAAGATTTGTTACCAAGAATATCAACTGCTCTCAAACTTTTAATGAGACTGTACAGTGTGGGTTTTTTTACCCTGCAAATTTCCAGCCCAATGTTCCTTACCATATTATCCTCAGTACAGCCTATGAAAGGGTTTCTGTATATTAAATCCAGTCCCCCTGATCTGAGCTATGCTGTGTAATTTCACTAATGCTGCAGTCAGATTCTCTAATGTACACTTAAGGTGATTAGAAATAGTTTAGTGTTCTTTCTTTGTCTCTTACCCTCTTTATTTTTTCTATCACTGTTACCCAAAGGAATTAAGAGCAGAAACTGTATGGAAACACTTCCCTTGTTACATCATTGCTCCACATCTTCAAATTCCCTCTATAACATATTCAATACCCTGTAATTATTCCCACTGTAACAGTAGGAACACACTTTTGGTAATTCCAATGCTCCCTTTCACCGCTAAAGTAACATTAGTTTTGTATTTAATATGACAGTATATCTAAGTTTAGTGTATCTCACAGTTTTACAACATTGGCATTCAGTGTACCGAGATTATCCATTTTCAACTGCTCCATATTAATGTTGGCTTTGTGTGTATGAACTTTTGTTTTATGAACATGCTGCAATGCACTGTGCTGAAATTTGTAGATAGGCATAACATAGCATTTTGGCTATGCAAGATAAAATTTGAGAGCATAGTAATAGCACAGCTTTCTGACAAGTGTAAATGCCGCTTGGAGAGAGTGCAGCAGAAAAGCTGAGGAGACAACCGGGAAGATTTCTCCCGGCCGTTAGGGGAGGTCGGCAGGAGAAATCTTAATCCTTGTGTCACACGCTGGCATTCTTTCTGCTAGTTAAAAGAATTGCTAAGAGTGCATGCATCTGCCAAGACTCCTGTTCAGGCTGTGGTTTCAAAGTACTGGTAAATATTTAACCCAAATCCAATGGAACAACAATTATCCTGTGATATCGCTGTTCAGAGCAATGTTGTAAAACTGTCTCTTTTTCAGCAGCAGCCTAGTGGAATCCAGTCTATGGGAGGGATGCATGGATATCACTAGAGATGGCAGGATGTAAAAGGAATAAATGTGCCTGGGATTTCACTTTCAGCTCTATACATCACTAGGTCTCTTCACCATTTGTTTTCTCAGAAAGCTCCTTTCTGGTCTTTCACGTGTGGTGAATGTTGCAGAACGCTGAGGTCTTAAAGCTTGTCCAGGGTTTTCAGTAGCATAAACAAAGAACTCCTGGATTCCATTAATTTCTTGAAAATTGCATTGCTTTTCTTGCTAAGCCTGCTGAACTTTACATATTAAATCTTATATCCTGGCTAAATTACAAGTTTCAGAATTACATTCTATTTTATCTATATTCCTCCTCCTGTACTATAATTACCATATTTTTCTTTGCTTCCCACCAAAAAATATACACAGTGGTGTTTGGTCCTTGACTGAACATTTGTAGCCTCCCTCAGTGAGGTTCCGTAAGCCCTGTAATGGTTACTCTCTCTGACCCTAGAACTTTAGCTGAGGTTATGGTGATTCTTCTGTGTGCAGTCTGCAGAGCACTTGAAACTAAAGGCATTATGGAGATGTAATACACTACTTAGAAATCTAAGCATGTCTATAAAATAAATACAGTTTTGTTTTTCATTTCATTGATAGTGTGCATCATTCTGGCTGTCTTTACTCCACCTGTTTTTCTCACTAATGGCTCTTTTGGGGTTCTACTGCTGGAAAAAAAACCCCACCAGGATAAAAAAGCAACATCCATGCCATCGGTCACCTCATATTGATGCTGTCTCGACTACCAGCCTAATGGCACATACTAGGCATGTTCCCTACCTTTCTTGTACAGAAGTGGTCTTTGACATTTCTAAACGTTTTCAACCACTTTTCCCACTCAGGTGAATTGCATTGCTTTGGGGTGAAAATAAACCATTGAAAAAATAAATTGTAAAATTTGATTGACAGAGCTTCCTTTCACAATCCCCATGTTTCCAACTCCTCCTCCTCAGGAAGCAATTGTAAAGAACAATCTCTACCTGGCACTTAAAGACCTAGAAGCTATGTTTTCACCCTGACTGCAATTTCCAATCCAGGTTGCTTTGTGGGATCTTCAAATCACATTGTGAAGGCTTAGATGACATTGGCTAACCTCAAGGATGTTCAGCTGCCACAACAGTTGATTTAACAATTTTTCAAACATTTCCCTGATGCTAGCTTCCTACTAGAGAGAAAATGACATCTGTTCCTTATTAAGTCTATCCATTCCCTTTCTTATCTCTTTCCTCTTTCTGCATAAAGGTAATGTCTCACATCAGCATGGGCCATGGGTTTAGCTGTTTTTCACAGAGGGCTACTAGGACCATTTCACTGTTTAGGTCGCATTCACGCTTCCACCTGGTGTTACAGAACATCCTGGCACATAGTTCCAAGCACTACTCGAGGGCTTGACATCTGATAAAGTTTGCTTGATGAATCCCAACGTGTCAAGATGGCCTTTCGCGTTTGATTTCTGCAGGGCTTTTGGTGCTCTTCCTTAGGAGCTTTAAAACAGCATTCACTTTTTGTTTTTTTAAAGGCATGAGAGAACATAACCATTCAAACTCCAATGTTTTCTTAGAGAATGGTATCAATTGTTAAAGAAGCACCCTCTGACCTTTAAGCTTCAAATGACTTTGTGTCCAATTCTACGGACAAGCTAAAGAGCACAGATATACAGAAGTTGAACAGAACTACTTCTTTCAGTGGGGAACAGAATAATGTGTGCAATCATTTTGTTTTATTTTCCCTTGTTATTCTTGCTTTTTTAACTGAACAGTAGGTACTTACAACTACTACTAAAAGGATATCTTTCATTGGGAAAATAAGCTGGGGCTGCAAAACATTCTGAGTGGCACAGTGATCAGCTGTAAATCCTAAAAAGACAGATGAGAGGATGGCCCTGTGGTATGGATATGGAGAAAGTATTGCTGGATTAATGACTGGCATTGGAATAGATCTGGGGCAGAAAATACTCCATGTAATACAGGTGGGTTTGGAAGCTGTATGCTTGGAAAACATTTGATGCCTGGAATTGTGTGAAGAGTGAATCTACCCATGGCTTGTGAAAAGTTCTTAAAGTTTGGTGATGCCCAGAGAGCTTGAGAAAGACATTTTGAAACATCTAAACTCAAAGGCAAAAGAGTGATTTCCCAGTGCGTATAAATAGCTGTAAACATTAATTTTTTAAGACTCTTGTCAGTAAGGTCAAACAGGGTTTCTTACTTGGTGTTTTGATTGTCCTCTAAGTTGTCAGTTCTGACAAAGGAAAAAGGCAGCTGGAAATGAGAGGAAACAAAAAGCGGATCTTGTCTTGACTCACAGGCATTAAAATGAAAGGCACACCTCCTGCAAGGGAAAGCAGAGCTCTGCTATTGCCTCACAGGTTGCCGAGGTAAGTTGGGAGCAAACATTGCTAAAGCATGTTTATTCACCACTGGCTTGCAGGTAGCTCTCTGTACAAGGTGTAAAAATCCAAGCAATATGACCTTCCCTGAGACATCTTCACAGAGTGCTCTTCAGTGTAAGCCTATAAAGACAAAATAAATAAATTAAAGGAATCCCCTAACATAAGTATTTCTATACCTGCTAAATCATCCTCTAAGTCCCTCCAGGGCACAAGTGTCGGTGTACGTTATCATGTCTGTCAAACAGGACTATCTAAGGCCTTCTTCTTAAATTAAAGCTAGCTGGTGCATGTCACCACATGTGTTTATAAGCATCTTGTAAGCATATTTGCAGGTATATTGAAGCTTGCTTAGTATCAAAAGGCTGCATATTCAAGTCTTTTTGCGATTCCTTTGTATTAAATGGACCCTTGTGGCACAATCTAGTAGAAATCAGGAAATCCAGTATGGTAAATGTTTGTTAGCTTTGCATTTATTATCTCAGAAAAGGTTGAAGATAAAATAAATAGAGTTCACTCCTCTGAACTTTCGTATCTCCTTTCATCGACGCACATACCTGCAGTAACACTTACATGCTGTTTCTCTGAAGGTGGTCACGGTTTTGAAGTTAATAGAGGAGTTCTGTGTTCATAAACTCACAAGCTGTTATCGGCACTTGCTAATGTCTCATTTCTGTGGCTTATGGGGCTGGATCAGGGTTGTAACTGAACTGGTTTGGGGTCCTACAAAAATCCATGTTGGAGACTGCAAATATGAGCATCTTCGCTTTGTGCTCCTTTATAGGGAGACCACTGTCCTTTGGAGTTCATGCCAGATACCTGTGTTGTGCCTGAAGGCAGGGAGAAGCAATCAGTTGAGCCAGAGGCAGTTTCTGTAGGTCTACACAGGACATGCCTTTGGCTCTAGGCTCCCTCAGGACACCAGGAGCAAACAAGGTCCTGCCCAGAGAAGCAGAACAAAACTTAGCAAAAGCAGAAGTTCAAACATGTGTTGAGACTAAAATTGTTTAAAAATTGTTGTTTGGTTCCCCTCAGAAAGGGGTCAGGTTTGAGATGTTACTCAGTTTGTGGAAAGAAAAAAAAAAATTACAGAGCTTTTATTTGGAGTAGATGGAGTTGTGTATTACCGGTGGCATTTCCACATGCGCTCACACACACGTCACAGTGAGAGAAGCAGTGTCTGAGCACTCTTGAAAATCTGGCTCTTAGTCTTGTTTTCAAGTGTTTTCTAGAACTGTGGAAATAGTTGGACGAAGAGTGTTTGAGTCTCTTAAATCACAGAGTAGAGAAAGAAAAGGTATTAGCTAGACAATCTTCCGCCCCACTCTTCAGACAGCGTATGGCATAAGGAACCAAGCCAAGCTCGAAGAGGGCTGCGTGACTTCTGTCCTTTGTCAACAAAATGATGATTAGGTTTCTCCTCTCTAGAGGGTTGATATCATCTCCATTTTAGTTTGTACTTCCCATTGACATGTTTCATTCTTGCCTTTGTATGCGGATTGCAAACTCTAAAAACAGGAATTGTGTTTTTCTGTCATTCTGTGCCTGACACGGTTTCTGCCACAGCAGGAACAGCAGGGGGATGGCAGGGGTAGAACTGCAATGAGCAGGGCTTTAAACGTGGGATGGCAACAGGTTTTATTTGCTTCTGGCCTGCACTAGATTGTGTCCCACCAGGTGAAGAGCTGACGACACACTTACATGTTTCCCAGAAACCTTGACTCTCTGGCATGCATGTCTTCTGACATATTTAAGGGTTGAAGTCCATGTAGGATAGCACAAGGAGTCGTACAAAGCATTAAATCTTCCTCCTTTCCTAACACATATAACAAAACCAGACAACTCCATTAAATTCAAACTTGGTTAAGGAGAAAAAAAAAAAAAGGACTTGCATTGTGACTGTGTGTAACAAGTCCCAGCCTAGAGCAATTTTGTAGAGTTTAATTATAAATTCTTGCAAACTGTGACTTATGCTAGTAGCAATGATACAGCCTTAGCTGTGGAACAGGAGCATGAACAGTTTCATTAGCGTAAATAAGAGCAGTTGAACTGATGGAGCAAGGTCAGAGTAGACTCCTTTTACTGGGTCTTTACTTCTGATCGCTGAAAACTACCAAAATACAGATGGGATACAGTCTATGTGGCTGAAAGCACCTGTATCCTAAATAATTAACGTGACATTTACAAGACTGTTTGCTTACTCTTTTCCTCTTTTTTCTTTTTTTTTTTTTTTTGACCAATTACTTCCAGTAACGATAGCAAGTAGGTTTCTGCTCCTGACTTAGTGATTATAATGTCAAAGAGGCTTGTGTAATGTCTTCTGTGTCTTAATAAACCTGTCAGCTGAGGTTATGTTGCTTTCTAATTTTCACCAGTGTAACATGCTGCTGCACAGCTGGGGAGAAATGGCAGACTTGGGAGCACGCAACCCACTGTTGTGTGTATTTTATTATAAGATTGTGTCCTGATCAAAACATACAAAATGGTTAAGCTTTACATCTACAGATTAATTCTATGCTTTCAATATAAGTCTCTTTTTGTGTGCTTAGTTTTGACTGTTTGATCTGTATTGTCAGCCTTTTGCGTGCTTTTTTTTAGTTTCCTTGGGGGTGCCTGATTTTAGCATGCGGAATATAAATTCCACTTGCGGCAGGGTGCAAACAATTAGTAATCAATAATAATAGCAGCTAGAAAATCCTAATGAATTACTGTGGAATATGTATATCTAGTTTTCTCCTTGATTCGTCTCCGTCTGTGTGATGTTTTAGAGCAAGCTAAAGGAAGAAGTTGTGGGAGGAGAATCCGTAGCTCTGCAGATGGTTGGAAAGAAAAGCATCTCATTAGTTAGGTGGATGCAGTGGGAGCATTAGATTAATGGTTGCACTGTGTGAGTTCAGTCCCTTATATTTACTGTACATAATGATTTGCTTATATGTAAGTGAGGCCTTGCAAACAGGTCTGTGGAGACAGTGCATTCAGATAATTGCGATTTCTACCAGGCAATTCTCCCTTTTACTGAGATTTCCAGATCAGCGGGGACTGTTCAAAGGGGAATCCTAGGCAACTGTTTTCCGGTTTCTGTGCTGGTGCAATGGTTGCATTCCTCAAGTTTCTGTTTTAGAAGCATCTTCAAAGGGGGAAAGCCGTTCTCAGGACTGCTTGGCTCTTCTTGCTGAGCATACAGCATGGCCAAACTATGTCAGCCTTCTGCCTCAGTCATGGGCTGCTGTGCACTGAGAAGATCTGGCCTGTTCTGGGTGCTTGTGGGTCCTGTCTTAAAGGTTTCCTATGGCCTGGGCCCATAGTAGCAAAACCTTGCTGAGAGCCCTTGTTGGATAGACTAAGCCCCCTCGGAGACCCCTCAAGACTACTTCATAACAGGAGAAGCCATCTTTCTGTTTTCGACAGTGGGTAGCACAGTGCAGTCTTGGGATGTCAGCAGGGTGCTGGAATGCTTAATAACAGAAAGTGCTAGTAAGGTGTCGTGGTTTAACCTGGCCGGCGACTAAGCCCCACACAGCTGCTCTCTCACTCCTCCCCAGTGGGATGGGGAAGAGAATTGGAAGAGTAAAAGTGAGAAAACTTGTGGGTTGAGGTAAATACGGTTTAATAGATAAAGCAAAACAAGGAATTCATTCACTACTTCCCACTGGCAGGCAGGTGCTCAGCCATCCCCAGGAAAGCAGGGCTCCGCCACGCATAATGGTGACTTGAGAAGACAAACACCACCACTCCGAACATCCCCCCTTTCCTTCTTCTCCCCCCAGTACCTATGCTGAACATGACGTCATATGGTATGGAATAGCCCTTTGGCCAGTTGGGGTCAGCTGTCCTGGCTGTGCCCCCTCCCAGCTTCTTGTGCACCCGGCAGAGCATGGGAAGCTGAAAAGTCCTTGGCTGTTGTAAGCACTGCTCAGCAACTACTCAAACATCAGTGTGTTCTCAACATTATTCTCATACTAAATCCAAAACACAGTGTTATGCCAGCTATGAGGAAGAACATTAACTCTATCCCAGCCGAAACCAGAGTAAAGTCGCCTGTCCTGAACAGGGACCATGCAACACATTCACCCTAAAGCTACCAAGTCCCAACCATCTTCTTCAAACAACTGGTATATGCATTTGACCTGCTTTTTCTACAATAAATGTAGTGATAAGTGCACGTGATATTATCAGATTGATGACTGGATAAGAATATTTCTCCTAAATGAAAAAGAAAACAACCGTTGCATGCTGTTTTCCTCTCTGAAAAAGGAACACAAAATATTTACTGTGCTGTCTAATGCACAATCAACAGTAATGTAAACATGGTGATAAGAGTGCTGAGTCCAGGCTAGCAGCTGAGCAGACCAGAAAGCCACAAGTTCCCAGTTCAGTCGATACGCTGCTGCTCAGGACATCTGTCTACAGCCTACATCCTTTTTTGCTGTTTTCCTTCCCTAATCAGGAATCACTGCCACAGGATGTTTCTTTCTTTCTTGTTTTAGTCTGTCTCCCGCTTTCCACAAGCATAATCTCTATTCTTCCCTGGTATATTTTTTTTCTCCCCACTCTTGCCACTTAAGGGTTTCCTCTTTCTTTGTCTCTCCAGGAGGGATCACCTTGCCTGAGGGTGTCTCCTCTTACAAGCACCAAGGAGAGAGGACCAGGTCCTCCCCATCCTCTGCAACGTGCATCATTCCCGAGTTAGGATTTAATCAGCCATGGGAAAGAGCAATGGTACCTATAGCAGGGTGCAGCTCTGAGTATATGACGGAGGCTGAAATGACCCAGTTCAGCATGCTGGGCATGCATTCAGCCTGCAACACGGGCTGGATTCTGCACTTCAGTTATTTGTGACAAATGTGAGAATTTTTTTCTCCTCATTACATTTTCAAATTTGCATTACACAGAGCTAATCAATTATTAAAGGCAGCTCAAAATCTTCTCAAGACATATGGGGATTATTGGCATCTGTGTGTTTAAGTAAGCAGGTATTTTACAGCTTTAAAATAGCATATGCTGAAGGTTTTAATGTAACAATTTAGTTTTGAAGAGCTGCAGCAGCAACACAAGTGTCTGTAACTCACCTACCATATGCTGTGGTGTGAGGGGACAGCAACAAACACTTATGTTACATATCCTGTTTCTTTGCTGGAGCTGGCTAAAAATGTGTATTTAAATGTGTTTGGGTTTTTAAAATGGAAAATAACATCCATTTAAAAATACTTTAATAAAAATCAGTATTTTAGTGGGCTGAGTTTAATGTAAAAATGAGAGTTGTGATGATGTGTACTGTACAAGCTGGGTTTATGTTCAAAAGCATTGAATCCAGTGGATGCCATCAGACTTTTGTACCTCGGTCACTCAAGCACTACTGGCAATTCCATCTGGAAGCCATTATTCCAGTTTCCATGTTTTTCAAGGTTTGCTAGTTTGCATACATCGATCATGATTTAAAGCATTTGTCCTTTATTTAGTTAACAAGAAGGCACAGCTGTTTGCTTGCTTCTCCCACCAATCTCTTTTGCAGTGTAGCTGTCTCCAAGGTCTAAAGTTACCTTGAGTCTCTCTACTCAGGTAATTCACCGTATGTTCCAGGAAGGCATTTTCCCCAAACATTTCTGATATTCATCTTTCTCTCAATTACAAAAAAAAAAAAAAAAAAAAAAAAAAAAAAAAAAAAGTAAAAAAGGTACACCCCTTAAATAAGTTCTGCACCAGCAGGCATTTAGGATTTCATTTTATCTAATCTTACCAGGTTGATTAAGACATTGAAGGCAAATTTGTCCACTTTTGACTTGGAGCCTGACTTTAAGGTATAAATTATGCCATTTGTATTTTGGTAATTTATTTGCCTGCTTCTTTCTTTCCAAATAGTCTTTTAGAGAATGCTAAGGGCATCAGCCCAAATACACAGCTTAGCTGTGACTATAATCTTCTCCTTAGAAGAATGCAGGCTGACAAGGCTGCTAATGTGTCACCTTCTAATAATCTGATAATTATAAATGATGCGAACACGAGCGTGGGATAGTTGAACAGCAGCACACAACAGGCATTGCCTGCCTGATGATTACAGCACAAAAGGGCGGGGGCTTTGTAAGCTGCAAGTCCAAAGGCCACCATACTTGAACCACCTGAGGCATGCTTTAATTACCCCGAAAGGCACAGCCTGTCATGTTCTATTGCTATTATGAGTATATTATGGGAATAAGGTGTTATTTATACATCAGAGAACTTATTGTAGATTATATTTTGCCTTTTATGAATCTAGAAAAGGGGTTGATTTTTGTCAGTAAATCTGGCGTTCTATTCTTTCAGTGGGAAAAAAAAAGTATAATTTGTACTTTAATTAACTTTTTTTTTTCTAGACTGCAGCCTGTTTTGCAACTAAGAGAGTGTTATTGGTTTGGAATTGATTTTGGTGTCATATGTTGTCATTTGACAAAAAACAGTTTTACTAAGCTGTTTGACATTAGAACAGCTGGTAATGTCACTTTTGTTAATGTCTTTAACCACATTTTTAACAAAACAGCAGATGCTCATCACAAAAGCCATTTTCCTCTTTCATCCAAATGTGTAAAATCAGCTAACTTACTGCTTCAATTAAAGCTGAGCCTTCTAAACAAGGGAACTGACCTGAAAACAGACAACGGTGTTAGGAATGCCCTTTAGATATATATCTGGTTAACATAAAGACCACTTTTACACCTATGAAATATGTTCTCTAATACATACGGATGCTGCAAAGGGACCTCAAACTTGTTACCTCTGAATTTTGAAGGATGTGTTTCAATGCTGAAATATTCAGCAGCCACGGATAAAACTTACCATTGCTACGTATACAGAACTGTATCTTGTAGCATTATTGTGTTCTGTTTATTAATATAAATAATATTTGCAACTGAATAGCTCAACAGCTAGGAGGAACTGTAATCTGGGATGTTATATACCTCAGATTGTAGCATATATAAAAATAATTGTTCTTACAAAAATGTGTCTGCATTTTGTCTGGTCACATAAAAGAGGCTTTCCAACGAGAGCTTCATGTAAGCACATGCTAACAAGTAAGAACTTCCCCAGAATCTGCTCATTTCTTTTGGTGACTGCAAATTCTATATATATTTGATTTATGGTGAAAACAAAAGGTAATATACATTTAGCAAATACAGTGCACATAGTCCATTTTTTATGCTATTCTTTGAAGTTTCTCAGACATCTGAAGTTCACTTACATTAGATTTCAATTTGGCTTTTGCTGTCAAGGTGACAGACTCATCCTCTGTGTCGTGTTTTAGCAACACTTCATAAAATCTTAGCTTGGATGGTGAAATGGGAAATGGATTAATGGGGGGATTATTTAACTCTTTCAGCCATTTTAATAGGAAGAAGTTAAAATGAACCTTTAGAAATGGTAGCACAGTAATTTTAAAATAATTTTATATTTTTAATATAGCAGTACCGTCTTCCTCTCTTTTGTTATAAAATATTTTCTTTATTTTTAGCTGAAGGTCAGTTCCAATACTGTAACTGTTACTAGGCAACAATTAAAAGTGCTATCTCTATAGCTTTTAAATTCTGTTTATTACATAGAATATGTTAGGCTTACACATGCTTACTATAAAAAATAAATTATGGGTTCTTTTTGTATGTGTGGTGATAGCAAGAGGCATATACGTCATGATGAAGAACCATGTAGTTCACGTTCTGAAGTCTACCTTTTAAAAAATCTCTACATCTGTAACAATCCCTGATAGTACATTTTTGTTAAACTTTGTTACAAATTGTTATTGACATAGAATAATAAAATTATCAGAGTTTCACTTGAATTCTGAAAGCCTTTTTCTAATTTATAATTTTCATGATAATCTTACTGATTCAACAGTACTGCCCTTGTACTAGGAGCAGGTTTTATTGTGCTTCAAAATTTCTGCTGCTGTTTTCTTCCATTTGTAGCCAAGTTACATACCTGTTTGCATGTTAACTTTCTTTGTGATTATTTTAACAAATGCGTGTGCTAGGCAGGCTAGCTGTTGAAAAAACAAATATTTACCGGCTAAGGTACAGTACTTGTACAGTGGGAAATTTATATTCCTAATGCTGACCGTTCAGTCTTTGTGCAGGATTACAATATGTACACATTTCAGTTAAAGAAAGAAAATTTTCAGGTGGACTTCAGTTGAGTGACCAACTGCAATAAACTGACCCCAAATTTCGATTTCTGAACACTTACTATGAATTGCATCCAAACCATCTACTCTCTTACGCTCCAATTCCCTGAAAAATTATACCTGTTTTACCCTTTGAAGATATCTCACTGACCAGCTATAACTATAAAGTTAAATGATAAATGGTGGATCTAATAATATCACAGGCAACGTTCCAATTGATTTACTGTGTTTAGAGTTTCACTCACTTAGACGAATGAGAGGTAAAATGTTTTTTGCTGTATTCTTTGTTTCTATATTATTATCTTGTGGATTTTCATGAAGTAGAAAATACTTCAGCAAAATTCCAACTGCAGGTAAAGTGAGTTTGTGTTGACCAAGGAGAGGATGTTTAGTACCTGTTTAGCTGTTTAGGGAAGTAAAATACCACAATCTGCAAGGTGAAAGGGTTTAACTTGGGGAAGTTGCTGTAAATTACACATATTTTTGAGATTTTTTTCAGAAACTACATGTCTAGCCATAGACCTTCAGCAATTCACTTACCCTTTATTTGAAAATTGCCTACATGAAACTAAGAATTGGGTTCAGATTTTGTTCCCATAGTGTTTTGGTACACTGTACCACTACTCTCTCTCATTTTAAATGTGTTCTAAAAGTTTTATAAAGTACTGTAAAAATGTTCTGTTTGCTGCAGGTCATGTTTCTTTATGTATATGTGAAGAGCCCTTAAGTGAAGGGTAAAGTGAAATAATTCTTCACCTAATAAATTACTGATAGTAGCCTGTTTCAGTGGTTATACAGTACAGCAGAGAAGGTGAGATTTCAATATATGCTGGCAAATTTGTGTGACTGTATTCTGAGTTTATCAAAGGATGGTCCTTCCGGAAGGGTCTTGGGTCCCCTATTTTTTCATTCCTCTGGAAAGTTTCTCCTCGGTAGTTCTCTTCCTTACTGGGTGTGTTTTATTCCACTTGGGTCCAAACCGTTATGGTTCTGTTCTTCATCTCTTCCTTCTTTGTCCCAAACAATAGCCCTGAACTGCTGAAGCAGTCTTTTCTGCTCAGCAGAGTTCACAGGTTGTACGTTCCTTTCCTATCTTTCTTTTTTACACAGATTGATATTCCCCTAAACAGAGCAGGTTTAGTTGTTCAGTGATCTTTGATCTGGCTCTTTTGAGTAGGTTTTTCTATCAGGATTTAGGGCCACAGAAATCACACTCTTCTTGCTCTTGGAGCCATATCCATGACTGTCTTCCTCTGCTGCTTTAATTAATTCGAAGTACTGGGACAATCTCTTGAGTTTTCAGCCAATCTCCCAAGAAACACTTCTTGTTCTTGCTCTGAAATGGAATTTGCCCAAAACTTTTTAGATGATGCTATGGTGTATGTGGTAGCTCTCTCACAGCTTCTGGCTCCTGCCATGTAGGAGCTTAGTCTCTCCTTCCTTGCCGCCCAGATGAAGGACAGTCAGTCTGTTTGCGTAGAGAATTGCTTCAAGGCACCCTTTAAAATTTTCTCCAGCAATTTAAGGCTCCGCACACTTAAAATATGCAAAATGTGTGCCATAGACCTATAGAGAGAGCTAGATATGGATGTTGACACACTGTAGTTATTTTACTATCCTTTTGTTAAAGAATCCCTTTCACTCTCTAGAGATCGTGACCTAAAGGTTAATAACCATCCTTCCATTGACTTCAGCTTGTGTCAGATCAATTCCTGACCACTCTCTACATGCTATAGAATAATCTGATTGAGTTTGCTGACGGGTTTTAATTTCAATATCAATATTTTTCTTAAAACCTACAAATAAAAGATATTTCAAAGTGGGAAATGAAATCCTTAAAATCCATCCTCCAAACGAGTCAGTTATTAGTATCATCCATCTTTCAGTAATAATAGTAACTCAGAAGTCAGAAGTATGAAATACTGAAATTAGTAGGCCCAAGACAACCTTGAATAATGCGTTAGTTCTATTCAAGGCAGTTATTGAATGCAAGCTGACAAGAAGTCAAGGTAAAATTTGCCATAAATGATTGCCAACAGTTTATTTTGTTTTCAGAACGTGTATCTTTCTCTTGGAAGTTAAAATTAATTTAAGTTGTTTCACCGAATTTAGATGATAATTCCTTTATAAGAAGGAGTTACTTGAGGACAATTTGGGTAAATAACTGTTAAGAATCTAGAAAAAAGCAATAGATTTCTGTAAGTGATAATGTACATAGTGTTGGTAGTTGTCAGTAACCACAGTGTTTCTGAGTGATTACCTGTGCCTGAGTATAGTTGAATTGTTGAACTCTTAAAAAGTGTCAAACATCAAAAGCATGCACTTAGTTTTAAAAAAAAAATATGTAATTTATGTAGTGCACAAAATGATTTTAAAAGCACATACCAAAGTAGCAAAGTGGAGTTAGGAAAGTCTCAAGTTAAGATTTCTTGTGCAATTGACTTGGGAAAGGCTTCCGTTTCCTCACTACTTGGATCCAAACACAGAGTAGAAGCAATGGAGAGTGTGGGGAGTCCCATTTTAGTTCCATTTGGATGCAAACCTTGTGTGGCCCATCATGGTGGGGTGTTGCTGCTGGAAGGGATGTCCCACGCAAACAGGTTGCTGTTGCAGGGTTTCTAATGGATTAATCTGCAAAACCCTAGGAAGTGCCTACTGTAAAGAGCATTAGGGAAAAAACCAGACAACATTATCACTGATAATCTTGTTGCTTAATATGTCACTGAGAGAAACTGGTCTGCATAGGAATAAGCATTACATAAAAATGGTATAGGATGGCATAAATGATCGCAGCTATGATTGTAACAAAGTTTAAATTAGCTGAATTTGAGCAGGCATTTGTATGGATGGAAAAAGAAATGTCCTGGGCAATTTCCTCACTGAAGATATGGTGTAAATGCAGATTCTTAACAAAGCTTTGTTAGAATCTTTGGGTTTCTGAAAAAAAAAAAAAAAAGAAAAAAAGTAATTTTCCTTAGTATGTTCCTCAGAAAGACTTTCACAATTATGGCCAAAAAAACTTTAAAAAACAATTAACAAACAAAAATCTTGAGACATGCAACTTAGAAAATATCTGTCCAAATTAATAAAATCTGTTGACATTAGAACGTAGCTGTAAACAATGTGGAAAGTGACATTATTAAGAGGGGATGTTCCCAACTGGAGGTCCCTTAAAATTTCAGTCTACTTTCTGAGCTGACAGCAGGTACCCAGTCCATGACAATAGATATGTGATGGAAATAGTGGTATTTTTACAGCATTGGTTCTGAGGCCTGTTTTGTACTGCAGACCTCAAAAAATGCAGATTTGTACAACTGGAGGGGAGTCATTGTGCAAAGGGATGGTGTGGGGATGGACAAGAGTTGTCAGCCACTGTTGCAGCCAGAATCTTCATATACCATGAAACTGTGGGTGCAGGCAGCGGCTGTGTGGAGAAAACAGACGGCAAAATCAGGAGAGTCCGTAGCTCCTCTCTAGGCACAAGGTGGTGTTTCATACAGAATGTAGGGAGGAAGGAAAGAAAATGGTGGGACTGCACATTCCTTGCACAGATTGGGTGGTCTAGCAGAGAACTAGACATGCTGATTTGGTCTTTCTTCATACCATTTCCCTTGCAGGGAAAATTCTAGGGGTTTTTGTTGCAATGGTCTCTTTTGTGTACTGGGCTGTTGTAACCCCCCCAAGGCTTGTGGACTTGAAATGCTCTTGGGGCTCACTTTGGCAGACTTGAGAAGCACTGTTTCCCCAGGATCCATGTGCATGCTGGGGCTGTTTGCAAAAAATGCATGTATGTTCCAAGCTCCAGGTTTTTTTCAAGCATTCATAGCCATGTCAGTTACTGCTTTTAAGAAGTTCTTCAATCCATCCTTTTCAGAGAGTTTCTATTGCAAAGGTCTCTATTAGAGGTGACAAACATTTTCACTCAGTAAAGGTGAGATAGAAACTGTTATGAGCAGCACAAACTGAATTCTGGATTGTGATAACATGCACTATACTGGATGCCGTTGTGCATTTGTCATGACATTGTTGTGATGTTCTGTTTGACTCAGCAACAGCTAGACTTACTGCCGCACTGAGGAGTGCAGAGGAGGACGAATGCCTGTGTTGAAGGTGGGAGGGCAAATATGTAATGAGTGCTGTTTGGAAACAAAAAAGGTCAAAAAGAAATTACTTTTCTGAACAAGTATGAATATTTGCATTATTGTGCAGAAAATGGCACTGCTAAGATGAGATTTTACTAGTCACCTAAGACAAACTTTATTATGTCACAGCTGGAACCTCCCAGACACTCCAAGCAGAGTGTGGCTACATGGACGTGCCTTATCATCATTACCTACGCAGTGGGCCCAACTAATCTCAGTGTTTTCAATTCTGTGTTTACAACGTTGGGTATATCAGAACTGGCTAATGCAGGTCTTTGGTGTATGACACAACAAATAGCTGCTTTAGCAGCTTGCATAGCCAGTCTGTATTTACTCTCTGAATCCTCAGTATTTGATTAAAAGCGTTTTGATAGATTTAACTGATAACTCAGCCCACAAATGCTCTTCACTGAAAAGACAGATTCCCTTTCACTGCTCAGTTAGTAGTAGCAGCAACAACCTGCTATCCTTCTGTACTTCAGGGAAGTCCAGTAAATTGCACACAATTTTTTCGAGCTGAAGTTTTCCTTGATCTGTGTGAATTTAGAGTTATTCTGTGAAATGACAAAGTTGAACCAGAAAATACTGGTTCATTTAGCTGAGTATGTTTCAGCTGAAACCTTCCTGGTTCAATGAACTTTTCTGCATATGCAGTACCACTGGAACTGTCTGATCTGCCCGAAAAAAATGTTAACATCATTTTCCCAACTGCAGCTGCCTGTGAGCCACAACGTTACCTTTTTGCCAGCTCCAGTGCAGATCAAATTCACATAGAATCACAGAATAATTCAGGTTGTAAGGGACTTCACATCTTCAGTGGGATCTTCAATTTGTCTAAGCTTCAATGAGAGCTCATCTCTTACTAGACTGCAGAGATCTGGGAGTTAAAGGAAAAGATATTTTTCATTTGTCCTGCTGTTCATGACACAAATTGGGGATTTGTGTGGTTTTCCTTTTGTCTTTATGCAGGAATTGTGAGTATAAATGATAAAGGGAGTAAAAGATGTGCGACACCCCACAGGAACAGGAGATAACAAGGATACTGAAGGAGGAGGAAGTATGTGTGTACCCAGAGATGAGGTGGAGTCAAGGGCTGAGAGATCCTGGGATGGCCCAGAAGGTGTGTTGAGGAATGAATGTTGGTTTTGGCACACACAATAAGAAACCCTGCCTGGTGGCAGAGAGAAATGTGAAGGTGAAACAGGGTCCTTGGAAGGAGAAGAGGAAGACAACTGAAAAGGTGTTAGGGACATTGTGAGCTGCCTCTGTCTTAGGAAGGAGGAGAGAGGAGGGACAAGCTGTTCCACAGCCACGGAGGAGGGGTTGTGGGCTTCAGGCAGCCCTGGTGGCATGGGGAAGGAGGATGTGACTGTCTAGGAGGTCAGCGTGGAGTAAGGGATGGAAATACGGAGGAAGCTCTGGACTTCTGCAGCAAGCTCATTCTATGGAGCCAAGACCCATTGCGATCCCATATTTCTTATGATAACATCACAAAAATGCCAACCTCTCCGCACTGTCAGGTGAACCCTAATATACCATGGTCATTATATTGAATTTAGGTCTTTGAGTCTGAGTGCAGAATGAGCATATTACTTGCTACACCCAAACCTGGTGTCATATCTTGTGTGAATAGCACATAAGACATTTTTACATAATGCAGCTTTCTTGTTCCAACCTTTCAGCTAAATACTGCAAAATAATGACAACAAGAAAATAGTTTCTGCAAAGAAGCAGAAGTATTTTATGACAAAAGGAGCGTTTGGAGTAACATTCTAGAGGAGCACAGACACTTTTTTTTCCCCTTGTCACTCTGATTAAGGCTCTGAGAGACTTTTTTGTACCGTGTCTCGCTGTTGGAATACCTGTCTCCAAACAGCTTTCTGTAGTGGAAAATCCAATTTAATCTCAAAGAGTTTTATCAGTTCTGCACTACTTTTTTCTCCTATTGGAAAATAAAATAAAAAGATCATATGTCAACTTGACTACAAGGTGTAAAGCTTCTGAGCTTGCATTAATAAATTTATGCATCAATTATATGTTTGACATTCATATATGTATAGCTGAAGGCAGCCTCTTTGTAGGCTAAGGTTTATTTATGCTGCATAGAATATATTTTTCCAATTTCTAGTGTTCTTGAAAGGCAGATTTTTTCCAGAGATTGTCCAGCTTTCAGGTCTTCATGAGATGAAACTTAATTTCTTTTTCAGGGATAAGGAACTTGAAAAATTAAATAAAATGTCTGTCTGAGAATGCTATATGCATTTATTTACTTTAATTCAAATGTTAACTCATTTTTTCACTGTGTGCTCTTGCTGATGCAGAGGGGTTGCATGTGCTCACTCATGCTGTGCTTCCTAAAAACTAGGGTGGGTTTGGAGAGCCGAAAGGCAAAGGAAGGACTTAACAGAACCTTTTGCCTTTTGTTTTAGCTCTGCAATGCAAAATGTATTTAAACAGTGGGGTCTGAAACTTGCTACCTCCTGCTTCTTTCTGAGTTGGAGATACAGACACCCATCTAGGTTTTGCATCCATGTGCAGCCATCTCCAGGGCTCTGATTGTGCTTAATTGCCCTGACCAGCCTCACCTGGGACCTCCACTCACACACCCTCAGCTCAGCCCTAAGCTGTGCTCTGGGTGCGCCTGCCCGCAGCTCTGGATGGAGCCTGGTCTTTCCTTTGCTGTTTGCAGGGTTGTTGAAGGACTCTGGAAGCGGCATCTGTCTTTGCTGCTGTGCCTGGATGCTGTGGGGCTATGTGAGGTCAAGGTCTCTGGAGCGGCCCTCGATTCACCTTCCCTGTGGAGCAGCTGCTCCCCACTGGTTATAGTGGCCCTGCACCAGTGACTTGCCTGTAGCTCCTTGCTGCCTTCAAGCAACATTGTGCCAGCTCCGAGTTTCGTATCCCTCTCTGCTTTCCAGGTCAGGTATGTCTGTCAGTTCTGTGGGTTTCCCTACAGTTGTGCTCCCTTCTGTGTGCTGGGAATGTGCTGCAGACGGCTGGAGGGGCTGCCTGGAGGAAAGCCCTGTTGTGGCTGCTTGTGGCCTGGTTAGGGGGCAGCTCTGTCACCTCCGGGGCCAGGAGATCAGTTCTCATCAAGGTGAATTTAAGAAGGAAAGATAGACTGGAAACAGAAACACTATTTCCTTTTTAAACAGCAACTGCATAGTCATACCCATAGGAAAGACTGCTTGCCTTGGCTATGAAATAGCGCCCATAGCTAAAAAGCTTTCGGCATTGTAAACGATCACAGGTTTCATTTCAAGGTATTTTCTCTTTCCTTTGGGCACCGTTGTACAGCTCTTTTCCTCAAAACATGGCCCTAGTTAATACTGCATCAAACACTTGAAAATAACACTAATGTAGCACTAAGAATGAAAAGCACCCCAAAGTCAGGAAATACCAAGGGCCGCGCTGCTTCTGGAGCTCTTTGCTTTGCTATCGTGTATATTCGTACATATTTTATGATGTACTGAGGTAGCACGCTGCTAACATGTTTAATGAGGCCTGGGTTTATGAAGGAAGGAGGAACAGAGAAAAGCGTGTGAGGCTTCAGTTAAAATTTTGGAGCTGCTGGGATTTGCCAGTTCTTGTAATAAATCTTGCCCCAAGACAGAGTTGTTTTACCTTTAATCACCTGTTTGAAAGTGGATACAAAGCTTTCTCTGGAGCAACTGCAAAATCTTTGCACTGACCCCCTCGCTGTGCACGCTGCCCCTGGCAGTCTCCCTGCAGCCGGACCTGGAGGCTCGGCTTCCCCGGCCCCATGCTGGGTGCCTGGCAGGATGCAGCTGCCTCAGGGGGGAAGGAGGCCGCTGTGGGGAGATGCCGGCCCTGCTCAAAGCTCAGGTGGGTGTGAGAGGGACAAATACTGGGAAAAGGACTAAAAATAGAAACTTTCAATCTCAATAGTGAATATGTCAGAAGGGGCCTGAAGCACGAGATCAATAATTTTTCTGTCAGTTTTGCCGCTGGTGCCTGCCCGTTCACACAGAGACTCTATAGCAGCCTACGCCGGCACTTCCTCGTATTGAGTGGTACTGTCTCCTGCAAATAGCTCCGATCAGCAGGCTGAGCTAAGAGCAGGAACAACAAAACCTGACCTAAATAGTGATAAAAAATGCTTAATAAAGTGAGATCAGGGACATCATGGGGATTTGGGAAACTGTGGCCGGAGGGTGGATTACAGCCCCTGTGGTCCTGGACAGTGCTGGATTTCCTGTGCTGAGCCCAGCTGCAATGGTGGCGTGTGACTGAAGTGGTAGGAGAAAACCTCTTATGTAGATTTTTGGGTTTGGTTGGTTTGGTTTTTTTTTTCTTTTTTTAGCATATGTTGGCACCTGAGGCTGGTGATTTGATTGTACAGGATGGGAAATTTGAGGTTGAAGAGTGTGCCTGAGAGTGCCATTCCTGCGTCTGGGTTGTGAGGAACGTTTTCAAATGGGAGCCCAGGACTCGCCTGGAAATGGCGCCCTGTGGGTTGCGTTTGCAGACTGGGCAAGTCCCATATAGCAGTTGCCAGGAATCAGAGCCTTCAGTGGAATAAAGGTGTTATGCCATTTTCACTTGGATATTAAGTGATAATTAGTATTCTGTGTGACCATGTCTGCAAGATGGGATGTTCTCCATTTATTGAGAGTCCTTAAAAACACTGGTGGTCTTTCACTTCATAATCTGAGCTACATTTGAGATAAAGTGATCTTTGCTTGCGCTATAAATGTTTATTTCCTGCCTCTACTGTTTGTAAATTTAATTTATAATGATCTGCTGCTGGTTATTATCAAGTATAATGTGCTCCTTTATAGAAAATAATTAGAATAATGTATTAGGGTTAGTTGTGAGTCTTCTCGATAATGTGCATGTGGGCGTGCAGTTTGTCATTGGTTTTGATACAAAGGAAAAAGGGAGGTTAAAACAGTAATGCAGATGATACAGGTGAAAATACTCAACAAGGCTTAGTTGATTGAATCTTTACATTATTTTTTTCTAAACACTGCTGTAAAGCATGCTAGGTGTTAGAGCTGTTCTGTTACATATTACTTGAATCTGTGCAGTGTCTGAGCTGCAGAAAAGGCCATTTGAAGTAAGTGCTGGTGATGGATAGACTTACTGTAGTAACATCCTTGATTTTCACAACATTAATGGTAAATCTACTTAATTTATTTCTGTAAATACCATATATGTTAAATGATGTATTGTGTTTGCATGGCAAGGTGTTGGTAAGTGGGGTGGCTTCTGTGAGAAGCTGCCAGAAGCTTCCCCTATGTCTGATAGACCCAATGCCAGCCGGCTCCAAGAGGGACCTGCCACAGGCCAAGGCTGAGCCCATCAGCGACAGTGGTAACA
Source organism: Gorsachius magnificus (assembly GCA_034008185.1). NCBI lineage: Eukaryota > Metazoa > Chordata > Aves > Pelecaniformes > Ardeidae > Gorsachius > Gorsachius magnificus. Next base: position 9,901,998 of record CM067090.1, read on the forward strand.
GCTCTGGGATAATGTATTTAAGAAGGGAGGTGGGGGAAACCTGTGTGGGAACAGCAGTGGAGAGAGGAGTGAGAAGATGAGAGGAGCAGCCCTGCAGACGCCCAGGTCAGTGCAGCAGGAGGTGCTCCAGGCGCTGGAGCAGAGATTCCTGTGCAGCCCATGGTGGGGGCTGTCCCCCTGGAGCCCAGGGAGACCCACAGGGGAGCAGATCTCCACCTGCAGCCTGGGGAGGACCCCATGCCAGAGCAGGGGGGTGCCCGAAGGAGGCCCGGGAATTGGAGCAGGCTCCTGGCAGGACCTGTGGCCCCATGGGGAGAAGAACCCACACTGGAGCAGTCTGATCCTGAAGGACTGCATCCCATGGAAGGGACCCATGCTAGAGCAGTTCATGAAGAATCCACATTGGAGAAGTTCTTGGAGGATTGTGTCCCATGGAGCTAGGAGGAAGGAGCAGCAGAGACAGCATGTGATGAACTGACCCCAACCCCCATTCCCATCCCCCTGCACTGCTCAGGGGGAGGAGGGAGAGAAAATCAGGAGTAAAGTTAAGTCTGGGAAGAAGGGATGGGTGGGGGGAAGGTGTTTTAGGATTTAGTTTTTATTTTCTCATTACCCTCCTCTGATTTGATTGCTAATAAATTAAGCGAATTTCCCCAAGTCAGGTCTGTTTTGCCCATGTTTGTAATTGATGAGTGGTCTTTCCCTGTCCCTATCTCATCCCTCGAGCCTTTCATTGTATTTTCTCTTCCCTGTCCAGTTGAGGAGGGGAGTAGTGGAGCAGCTTTGGTGGGCACCTGGTGTCCAGTCAGGGTCAACCCACCACAAATGATCAGTGTTAGGGGACTTTGATGTAAGAGGACGTGGCAATTCTTTAAAGGTGATCTGAGCCCATAAGTTTTTTGGACAAAAAAAAAAAAGTCATTTAAGATGTTTCATATGATTGAAGGGGACTAAGCAGAAAAGCATTCTGTATGGTCCCTGAATACCAGTATTTTTTTCATGCTAATCTGCCTGATTGCTGGGTGTCACTGAAGTACGTTTATTTTCTTTTGACATAAACAGAAGTGAGAAGTAGCCATTGATGTGTACTGTATCAGTGTGTTTAGCTGTCACATCTGACAGAGACTAGCTGAGTCAAATGAGGGGCGTTAGTTCAAAAAAATGCATCTGTGTGCATCTACAGTCAAATGTTTGTATAAGTCGTCTTCTGTTTACTCCTTTGACCTTCACTGTTGCCTGCAAAGTTAGGCCATGGTCCGGCACCCTGCTCTGCATGGGTAGATTATAGAGAGACATATTTTACAGGAGCAGATCAGAAACCACAGTGAGGACTCTTGGTGTATCGCTGTTACACAGTAGACCTTATTACCCTCTCGCGTCCTGTCTTCTGGTAATAAATATTTACTTGATTGACTGAAATTACTCTTAAGTAAAACTTGCTGTACACAGTGGGGGAAAAATAAAAGTCTCACAGGCAATTGGCACTGCTTTGGGTTTTCCTGAACTCTTTTAAGTATCTAATATGTTTATTTAAGTAAAACCACAGTTTCCTCTGCCCTTTCTCTGCCCAAAGGCTTGATATCTTTTTCTCTTTTAGCCTTATAAACATTTGGTGCATTGGGAAATGTATACACTTCAGTGCTTAGGAATATCAAAAGAGATGTTGTGTTCGCATCAGTGATCAGCACTGAGTATCAAGTAGTATTTGGGAAAGAATCTGGCATATCCCTCAGTGACTTATCTGGGAAGTGTGAATGGCATTTAATAAAACAGATTTTCCAGCAAGTGACAGGCCAGAGCCTTGAAGCAAAAAGTACTTCTGCCCTGTGCCAATCATTCACTTTCTTCCAGCTCAGTGACTTATCCCATGTAAAATGTTCTTGTATTTAAAACTGCTCCATACTGCACCAATGGTAAGGTGTCAAATCCCTCACTGAAGCAATATCATAAAATATGAAAACATGAACGCTAACCAGAGTAGGGATACTTGTTACTGCATGGCCTGCCTGCCTTCTTGCAATTACTGGCAGGTGTTCAGACTACTCTTGATGAGATATTGCTTTGTATCTTCCTTAGGGAAATAAGGTGCTTGGTTTTGTTTATGGAGTTGTGGGGTTTTCTTTGTTTTAAAGATATATCTATCTATATAAAAAATATAGCAAAGTAGTTCTGCCATGGAAGTTGATGGCAAAGTTTACTTTGACTTAATCTGTCCAGAATTTTGCCTGAAGGCTTTTGCACAGGAAGGGTAGCTCTGAATTTCTAGTTTGATCTCCTGTATGGTGAAAGATACATCATTGGTGTGAAGGGATTATACAGCCACGGAAACATTCTCTTGGAAAACTGAACACGCCATTACTGTAGTAAGACAGAAGTTGTGGTAATTTCTCCTGTTGCAGTCTGATCTACTTTGGGCATATCTTTCCTCTCTGGGATTCCTTCAAGTGAGGTTTTGTTTCTTTAGCTGTATTCCCATGTAAATCCACAGCCAATCCAAAGAGATCTCTTTACCTTCTCTGCTCCCCTGTGCTTACCCTGTTCTTAGCTCTTGAGTTTTAATTTCATTCCACTTACTGCATTCTTCTTTATATTATTCCCAGTAACAATAGGCTTGTTGCCTAGTACACCTCCAAGCTTAAAATTGTACTGTAGACAAGATGCTTGTGAATTTTAATATGCATTGTGTGCTCTAAGAAAGCATTAGTATTCTGTGTACTATTTGCTTCAACTAATGAAATTATAATAAAGCCATAGTTTGCCTTATCTAACCTAAACTTTAACACAATGTATATCTATTAACCAATGTGTTCCTTTCCCCCCCAAAATTGTTGTTCACAGGAGATACTGTAAACTACTACTTGGCTAAGTAGGGAATCATGCTTCCCATTTTAGCTTTCTTTTTGATATAACCCTCAATGTAAACATTGTTCTAAACACCTTTTCAGAGTTTAAATCATACCACTATTTACATCAGCATGCTCCATCACAGAAAATAATGCCTCATTCTTCCAAGGTCCTACATTCTTTTTTACAGATCATATTCATTTTCCATGAAAAAGTAATGCATTGCAGAATATTGTGACATTAAGCAAGTTCAGTTGTGTTTTGCAGTTGTTAATTACCCTTACAAGGTGGATAAGAAGTCTGTGGGGAATTCCTTAAAAGAGAAGTGCTTTGCCCTTGGGATGCATATTACCATATGGAAAGCAGGCTTATGTTCTTAGTTAATTATCTTTGTTGTTTCAGTTCATTTAAAGGAAATGTAATAATTTGTTGGTTGTTAGTACCTGTGTATTTTAAAAAGGGAAATTGTTAGAATAATAAAGACCCCAAGGGGATGCTTACAGTACTCCAGAAAGACGCTTTCAATTATTTTTTCCCAAGGCATTAATTTTTTCTAAGCGGAACTGACAAAAATATTAAACAAAGGTGATATACGGCATCTTTGGGAAAGTGTGTTTCATTATTATTGCTATTTTTGCAGATGGTTCGAAACTCTTCTCCTAATAATAACCACATTCCTATTTCTTTCTGCAAGACTGGAATCACACTGAATTTGATAGCTTTGAGCAACAAAATATCAAAGAAATAATTGAAAGTGGGTAGGGTGATAGTACTTAGTCTTGTCTCGTGGAAATGTGAAGGACATAGCAACAGGTGAGGGAAAAGCTCAGTATTATAATAAACAAACAGATATGGGTATGATCCTATTGAACAGAGCTCCTGGGATTATTCCACGTGGCTGGGGACAGGATACTACTTCTGTCATGGTGAAACAGAGTTCTTTGCTTTACAAGGTGTTAGGAAGCTCTTTGTTGTTTGGAAGGTGGTGCGTATCCTGCAAATCTGTGTGGGAAACCAGCAATTTAACTTCTCTAAAAGGCTCACGTCTGTGGTCAGGACTGAGGCCGCTCTTGTTTTGCTGCTCCCACTGTAATTATTGCTGCACAGTTCCATTAACTTTTGGCAATATTTGGAAAAGCTTTAATTTTTATTCTTTAAGGTAAGATTAGGGTAATTTTTTCCCCTTAGTCAAACTAAAATTGTAGTTTATTATTATTTATAATTTGTAGCTTTTTCTAGTTGAGTATTTTTATATAACCTTATGAAAACAAAGGGTCAAACTGAAGTAGTTGCTTTGGATTTACCTCCGTGTGACTGAGTAAGACGCATCATATACATAAAAGAGCAATTATTTCCAAAGCACTCAGAAATTAGTAGGTTTATTGTGTTTCATTCTCTAGAAGAAAACAAAATCGGCTCTAAGCATTTCTTTCCAAGGCATTACCTTAGGAAATCATTATGATTCTCCAAAGCTGAAATCAAGAATGGTTGGGAACTTACTACAAAGGTCCCAGATTTGTATACCTACTCCACCTGACACTGGGTTGCAATAGAAAGGATAGACCTCATTTAGGAGGAAAGGAGTTGAACAGCTGGCATCTGCTGTTTCCATGAACACTAGGAGTATGACTAGGATATTTTGAAATGGAAATAAAGACTGAAGTGGAATTAAAGCACCCCATTCCTTCTTGGGTCACTGAACAGGTAAATCATCGCTGTGCACTCTTTAGGGCATAGTCAGCGGCCCTGTGCTGGGTACTGGAAAAACAAATAGACCCTTCAGTGTTCACCGGCATGAGTAAACATGTTCAAATGTGTTCCCAGAGGAGTTTCCTGGAGCTTGGAATGGACTTCATCTAAAAATCCTTACTTGGATTGTCTTTTCAAATTGCAGCAATTTTTTCCTTGCTACAAATAGCTTGCTACAGACATTGCTTTAAAGTTAGGGTAGATCAGAAAAATCAGCTAAGAATGTCACCTCCTTTGCCAACAAACCAGTCTTGTGTATATTCTGAGCCACGTGTGCTGCCTTTGTCACGTTAGTGCTTGCTTTGTATTCCAGTTAGCCTCAGAGCCAGGATAGTGCAAGCATAATTGAGGGCGAGATTTGGTCAGGAGAATCTTGTCACTGCTGCTGCCTTGGCGGTGTGAACCAGAAAGAGCACAGCTTGACTTTCATATGTCTGAGGTTGAGTTTGCAGAAAACTGAGCAAACTTGATCTGGAAATGCCAGTCACCCTCCAGAGGAGAACTGTGATTTAATTTGGTGAAATGGCTAGTTCTGACAGTATTAACCAGCTTGGGTCAGACAGTGTCTAAAGCCAGCATCTCCTTGCAGTAGCTGTTGCCATTAGGAAGCTATGCCCTGTGCCGAGGCCAGCAATGTTACTGTGCGATTCTAACTGACCTTTTTATGGGGATGCTTCCTTTCAATATTGGTATGGACCTTGCTTAATTAGAATGAGGCTGAGGTGGGGTGAGTACAGGTGTTTCATCTTTAGCAAAAAAAGTTTTACTTTGTGTTTCTCCCCTCTGATAATTTGTCACATCAGGTTATTAATATCATTCAGAAGAAAAGAATGCAAATACATATTATGTGGAATGGAGATAATTCTGCTGTCTTTGGGGGAAATGCTTTGGATGTGTGTGGGAGCATAGATTGCATTTATGTATTTCACGTTCTCAAATCCATGACTGCCTTATCAAACTAAGATTTTGCCAGGCTCGTGGGGCAGGCATGTGAACTCTATATCTGAAAATAGATGCATCTGGTTCTGAACTGTGGTTTTCATCTAGTCTTTTAATTAAGTGTCTTTACACACCAAGAAGCATCCTGGCTTATGTTGTGAAGCTGTTATGTGCATGATTATATTGCTGCTTGATTTCTGTAAAATCTGCTTTTAAAAAATCAATTGAATGTAAAATCCTGGTAATACAGACATACAATTCTTACTTGTCATGAGCTCTGATTTGAGATTGACTGGTGGTCACTTTACAGTGCCTTCCAGATAAAGTGGCAAAAGATAAATATATCTTCTGAGCTGCTATTTTAAGCATCACAACCACAAATGAAAGTGACAGTAACTTGCAGTTTAGGTCACCTAGTACATCCTAGCTTATGCATGATAAAACAAGCACAGGCTGAGCTTAATCACTGGCCTGCCTTTCTGACTTGGAGAGAGCAGCCTGTCTTGGTGTTTAAAGATTAGAAGATCCCATTTTAACTTGTCTAAATAGCTATTAGCCATTGGTTTGGTCGTTTTATGACCCTTTCTTCTCAATTGGGAGAACATAAATTTATTTTCAGAAATTATTTGGGCTTTTGTTTATAAGTTTCCTGTCAAGTGTGTTTACTTTGACTAAGAAGATCTCATTTCATCCATAGTAACATAACTATGGAGGAAGTAAGGTAGGAGAAAGTGCAAACAGCATGTTCACTTGAATATCACCCTAACGTGGGGGTGGAAGATGGGTTGGATTTACAGCCAGGAGTAGTGAAAAAGGCATTTTTGTTTGCTGTACTATTTCATATTTCTCTCAGGTCATGTGAAGTGTTGGTGTGTGCCTCTGATCAGAAGCCAGTGATATGCCAAATGATGCCCAAGGGGCAGTTAAGAAGTATAATGCTTCTTTGTAGCAGCCGCCTTCTCCCCACACAGCTATTCCTGGTAGGTCTGTCTGGATCATCACTGCTGAGTGAAATTTTGTGAAGTAGCCTCTTGTAGGTCCAACCCTTGGAGGTCCAGCTGTGAGCAGCTCAGACTACGGGTTCAGAGTAATAGTCTGGGATGAAATATAATCCTGAGTAGATACCTAGCAGATATTTGATTTAGCAGATTTAGCAGATAGCTAGCAGCTATACGTGTGGACAACTTAAACATATTAAATAGGCCAGAAATAGTAAATAAGCAGTGTATAAGCTTTGTTCTAGCCCTCCACAGAGAGATGAGGTCTGGTTAAAGGTTAAATGACACTTAGTGTTTTTTGGACTGACATCACATAGAATTTCTTTGGTGTTGGAGGCAGCAGACAGAAGAGGAGGCAATATAGCCTTTGTCAGCTCTGTCTGCAGTTAAGTTCAAAGAGCAAGATGGAGAAAATAACTGTCATTCAAAGACATCCAGCCATTCACCCATGTGGACTGGGCAGTGCAAGGGTGTCCTTGCTGTGTGTGCTCAGCTGCCTCTGACAGCCTGCAGGTTTTTCACTTTAGAGCAAAAAGCACAGCAGCAGCTCCAGGAATTAACAGTTGAGAAGTTGGTTCTCCCCATTCCTGACACACCCCCCCCCCCCCCGCCTTATTTTCTTGATGGATTGTCTATAGGAGAGGGAGGATTTAGGACAAAAGATTTATCTGAGATGTTAAGCTGTATCACTGAAAAATGGACAGGAAAACACCTCAACAAGCTGTGTGAGGAACTCGAAGGCCATTTAGCAGGAGAGAAGCTGCAGGGTGTTCTGAGCACAGAGCACAGAGGAGCTGAAGAAATACAATGCATTAGACTTTAATGAGCACTACACAAGATCTTCCTAAAGTATTGATTAACTAGGCATCAGGGACTTTTGAACCTTAAATGTCTGCAAAAGCATGCAGGGTTTAAAAGGCTCATCACTACTCCACAGAATAAGAATCAGGTTCTGGGTAAAATGACTGAATACGGCAAAGTCTTTGGTACAGCTATTTTGGGCTACAAAGAGCCTTTGAGTGCTCAACAATAGCACCGGTGTTGGAAGCCCAAGAAGAAAAAAGAACAGAAAAGCCATATATTCTGGAAATCATCTACATGGCATTTAAGCTTGGCTACAAGAGAATGAAAAGATCCGGATAAAACATGATGCTGCACAAAAAAAAGGCTTTATCCCATTTACATCCTCACCTCCTATTTGGAGAGACTGTTTAGAAGCTAGAACCATAAGAAGGAAGAGATATAATTAAAAATGCTAGGCATACATATTATTAGACCTCAGTACTTCATGTTCTTGGGGCTGTAATAATTTTTGCAGGCTGGTAGTACTTTACCAGTGGTGTAGATGTGCTCAACTTTTCACCCAAGATGGTAGCTCTGAGTATCCTTAGAAATGATAGGTCCTACTGCTACAAATCAAGGGTGCTCACATCTGATGATGGCTGGGTGTGTAAAGAGATTAGGTATTCCCACTGAAAAAACACCAGGAGAAAGCAGTTCATAGAATCATAGAATCACCTCGGTTGGAAAAGACCTTTAAGATCATCAAGTCCAACCGTTAACCTAGCACTGCCATCCCACCACTAAACCATGTCCCTGAGCACCTCATCTATCCTTCTTTTAAAGACCTCAAGGGATGAGGACTCCACCACCTCCCTGGGTAGCCTATTCCAGAGCCTGACAACCCTCTCGGTGAAGAAGTTTTTCCTAATGTCTAGCCTAAACCTGCCCTGGTGCAGCTTCAAGCCATTCCCCCTCGTCCTATCATCTGTTACCAGGGAGAAGAGGCCGACCCCCACCTCACTACAGCCTCCTTTCAGGTAGTTGTAGAGGGCGATCAGGTCTCCCCTCAGCCTCCTCTTCTCCAGACTAAACACCCCCAGTTCCCTCAGCCGCTCCTCGTATGACTTGTGTTCCAGACCCCTCACCAGCTTGGTTGCTCTCCTCTGGACCTGTTCCAGCAAGGCAGCATCTTTCTTGTAGTGAGGGGCCCAAAACTGAACACAGTATTCAAGGTGCAGCCTCACCAGCACCGAGTACAGGGGCACGATCACTTCCCTACTCCTGCTGGCCACACTATTCCTGATACAGGCCAGGATGCCATTGGCCTTCTTGGCCACCTGGGCACACTGCTGGCTCATATTCAGCCGGCTGTCAATCAGTACCCCCAGGTCTTTTTCCACCAGGCAGCTTTCCAGCCACTCTTCCCCAAGCCTGTAGCGCTGCATGGGGTTGTTGTGACCAAAGTGCAGGACCCGGCACTTGGCCTTGTTGAACCTCATACAATTGGCCTCGGCCCATCGATCCAGCCTGTCCAGGTCCCTCTGCAGAGCCCTCCTCCCCTCCAGCAGATCAACACTCCCACCCAGTTTGGTGTCATCTGCAAATTTACTGAGGGCACACTCAATACCCTCATCAAGGTCATTAATAAAGATATTAAACAAGACTGGCCCTAGAACTGAGCCCTGGGGAACACCGCTTGTGACCGGCCGCCAACTGGATTTAGCTCCATTCACCACGACTCTCTGGGCTCGGCCACCCAGCCAGTTTTTAACCCAGCGAAGAGTACATCCATCTAGGCCATGAACTGCCAGCTTCTCCACAAGAATGCTATGGGAGACTGTGTCGAAGGCTTTGCTGAAGTCCAGGTAGACAACATCCACAGCCTTTCCCTCATCTACCAGGCGGGTCACCTGGTCATAGAAGGAAATCAGGTTGGTTAGGCAAGACTTGCCTTTTGTGAACCCATGCTGACTGGGCCTGATCCCCTGATTGTCCTCCATGTGCCTGGTGAGCACCCTCAAGATAAACCGCTCCATAATCTTCCCCGGTACTGAGGTCAGGCTGACTGGTCTGTAGTTCCCCGGATCCTCCTTCCGGCCCTTCTTGAAGATAGGCGTCACATTTGCCAACCTCCAGTCATCTGGGACCTCCCCTGTTCTCCAGGACTGCTGATAAATGATAGAGAGTGGCTTGGCAAGCTCCTCTGCCAGCTCCTTCAGCACTCTTGGGTGGATCCCCTCCGGCCCCATAGACTTGTGGATGTCCAGGTGGCATAGCAGGTCAAAGACTGCTTCCTCCTGGATTATGGGGGGTTCATTCCACTCTCTGTCCCCATCTTCCAGCTCAGGAGGCTGGGTACCCTGGGGATAACTTGTCGGGCCATTAAAGACCGAGGCAAAGAAGGCGTTGAGTATCTCAGCCTTTTCCTCATCCTTAGTGGCAATGTTCCCCCTTGCATCCACTAGTGGATGGAGGTTCTCCCTGGCTCTCTTTTTGCTATTAACATATTTATAAAAACTTTTCTTATTATCCCTTATAACAGTGGCCAGGTTAAATTCCAGCTGGGCTTTTGCCTTTCTAATCTCCTCTCTGCATGACCTGACAAGATCCCTGTACTCTTCTTGGGTTGCCTGCCCCTTCTTCCAGAGCTGGTAAGCTCTCCTTTTTTCCCTTAGTCGCAGTAGTAGACCTCTGTCCAGCCAGGCTGGTCGTCTTCCCCGCCGATTTGTCTTACGGCACACGGGGACAGCCTGGTCCTGTGCCTTTAAGACTTCTTCCTTGAAAAACACCCAGCCTTCCTGGACCCCTTTGCCCTTCAGGACTGTCTTCCAAGGGACTCTCCCAACCAGCGTTCTGAGCAGGTCAAAGTCTGCCCTCCGGAAATCCATGGTGGCGGTCTTGCTGACCCCCTTCCTAACCTCACCAAAGATCAAAAACTCTACCATTTCATGATCACTAAGGCCTAGATGATTTCCAACCACCACCTCTCCCACCAGTCCTTCTCTGTTAGTGAACAGGAGGTCAAGCAGGGCACTTCCCCTGGTAGGCTCACTTACCAGCTGGGTCAGGAAGTTATCTTCCACACACTGCAAGAACCTTCTGGACTGTTTCCTTTCTGCTGTATTGTATTTCCAGCAGATGTCTGGGAAGTTGAAGTCCCCCACAAGAACAAGAGCTCGCGACTGAGAGACTCCTGCCAGCCGCTTGTAGAATTCTTCGTCAACGTCCTCATCCTGGTCAGGTGGTCTGTAACAGACTCCCAACAGGATATCTTTCTTGTTGGCCTTTCCCCTCATCCTCACCCATAAGCATTCTGCCTCACCACAAGCATCAAGCTCTGTACAATCAAACCACTCCCTAATATACAGAGCCACCCCACCGCCTCTCCTTCCTTGCCTGTCCCTTCTGAAGAGTTTGTAGCCATCCATCGCAGCACTCCAGTCATGGGAGGCATCCCACCACGTTTCTGTGATGGCGACTACATCATAACCATCCTGCCTTACAATGGCTTCCAGCTCCTCCCATTTGTTGCCCATGCTGCGTGCATTAGTGTAGATGCACTTGAGCTGGGCTGTCGGTTTCCCCCCCAGCAATGGGGTGACCCCCCCAGGCTCCTCTCTAGTGAGCCTGTTTATATCCCCTTCCCCCTTCAGGCCTAGTTTAAAGCCCTCTCTACAAGCCCTGCCAGTTCCTGAGCAAGGATCCTATTTCCCTTCCGAGAGAGCTGGGCACCATCTGTTCTCGACAGGCCCGGTGCCGTGAAAACCTCTCCATGGTCAAAGAAGCCCAAGCCCTTCCGATGGCACCAACCTTTGAGCCACACGTTAACCGCTCTAGCTTTCCTATTCCTTTCCATGTTCCCTCCTGACACTAATGGGATCGAGGAGAGCACTACCTGCGCTCCTGATCCTTCAACCATTTTCCCTAGTGCCCTGAAATCCCTTTTGATCAATTTGGGGCTTCTCTCTGGCAAGATTATAAACTTAGTATTCTTGGTATTTGATGTGTTCCAGCCACTACCTGATTTTGGTTTTCTTCATTCTCAAAAACACATAAAAACAATGGAGGTATAATCAGATAATTTAAAGTAAATTACGAATCTTGCAGTTCAGAATTTCATATAAAGTTTTATATATATATATGCTACACCAGGAAGTAGGAAAAAGCTACAGTGGATGTAAAAGAATTGAATGTTAATTATGAAGACTGTGACAACTTGGCCAAAGAAGATGAGCATCAAAGATGGATCAACATTGTTTGAATTTCCAAACACTATAACGAACCAGTAGTTTTTTGTTTCAAATATTCACATGACACCTGTTCCATTTAGAAATGCTCAAGGAGATGGAATAAGACTGAAGTCAAAAGGATAGAGTTCTTGAATAAAATATCCCCATCATATGAAGGAAAGGAAGAAAGAAAAAAAAAAAACCCACACAAAAGAAAAGAGATTAAATCAACCATGCTAAAGGCAACAATAAAACTCTGAAGAAAGTGAAGTAAAATCAACAGAAGGTGAACCTGTATCTGACAGAGTGGATCTGTCCAGTGAAACACTGCAAGCCTTGCAGAACATGCTTACTTTAACAAAGAGATGCTGCTACAGGTATAATGACCTGGGATGGCTCCAATAGTGGAATGAATGATGCTGGGATAAAGTGTGCTTGAAGCCACAGTTTGCATGATTAGTATCTTTGAAATTTATATAAGCAACAAATTGCTATTTAGTGCAAATCTTGCCGTTATGTTTGCTACTTCTATACATTTAGGAAAATCTTGCTGCTGGTTGAATCTGGTTAATCAGCTATTTCACTGTTGATTAATTTGGCCCAAGAAGTATATGTGTCTGATTAAAATGTAAAATTTTTGCAAATACCTGCTATGTTATCATGAGAAGAGACATAATTTTGATTAATTGCAAACTAAGCAAAAGCAATTAAAGATTTTTCTTTTTTTTTTTTTTTTTTTTTAAATTCTGTCTCCTCAGCACTTCACTGAATTTTCAGGGCTTTACCTTTGGACAGTTTATTCACCTGTGAGAAACTGCACAGAATGAGAATCAATGGATAGTCCAGCAAAGCATTAGCAAACCATGTCCATGGCTCCATGTGACTTGCAAATGTCCTTTTTCTGCTGTGATTTGCTAGGAAGGAGAGTGTAACAGGGACAGCATTGCTAATGTTGGAGTATATTTGCAATTAACAGCTTTCACAGCTAACTTACATCTTTACCTTTCTGTGACATTTAATCACCTGCAGAAGGTACTTTTTCACTTGTGTATTCTAACTTGAATGTTATCCTTTAATTGTAAACAAGCAGAAGTGAATTACAAGCAGTAGAAAAACTCACTGCAGCAAACAAAAAAGGGAATATATATTCAAAAGGTTTCACATAACAAGGCTTGTTCATCTTTGTACCAGACCTCCTACATTTCAGCCATGCTTGCTTTCTCCTGGGAGCTTTTGAATCCATTGTCAGTCTGTAAAATTAGAAAGAAGAGTGAGTTAAAACCTATGTAGACGCTAGAATTTTCCTATTACAAATCATCTCTGCTTCAGTAGATTATCTGCATATCCATCCATTGCCAAATGTTCTGAAACCTTTTCATCCTCTTGCAATTTTCTCCTCATACTTCTTCAGTGCGTTTAACAACTGGGAAGTTTGCCTGAACACTGCTCCATAAGAGAAAGTAAATTCTCACAGAAGAGTTGGAGAAAAGGTGAAGCAGGCAAAGTATCACAATGTCTCAGAGATGTATGTAATGTTGATGTGCAAATTCATGCCTAAATAAACAAATGGCTGAATTGAGGTAGTGCATAGGATGTTTTAGCAGATGATTACGTTATTAGAATATTCAAAGAATAAAGACTCTATTACTCCGTTACTCTTCTGCACGTTCAAGTCTGTCACATCTCACTTAAACAAGATGGTATTTGGGAAGATGTATGTATAGGAATATGTCAGTTATTAAAGGCCAGATCCTGCAACAGGCTCCAGGATTAGGTCTGTAATTTGTTAGAACAAGACAAAGCCGTTCGTTTAGAAATGTAAATTGTTTCATAAGAAAAGGTAACAGAGCAGCTCAGCAACCCTTTTCCATTAAGTACAAGTCTGGATTCGTTATAGCATATGACAGAGTATAGAAACAAGTAAAACTCTGTAGAGGTGGGAAATTAAAACATCAGACCTTTACTGGAGTCTGTTTATGAGGATGATTTCTAAGCAGGAACCTACTAGGCCAGAATGGTAAACCTTCCAGTAAACCATACTGCTGGGACTTGTACTGCCAATACTTTAACAAGGACTAGATTATCACAGTAGGGTGAATGAATAAATAAATATCCTGTTAGTGATGCATCTCGGGGGAGAGGAACACTGACGTGGTAAGGTATCGATTCAATTATTTTCCTAATTAAACAAAAATTATTGCAAATAACTACAGGCAAGGAAAGAGGCAGCAGAAGTGCCCTCTGTGGAAAATGGTGATACTTTGCACATGACACAGATGTTGAATGTACTGAGGATGCTACACGGTATTCAGTCAGTCTCATTTGTGTCCTGTTCATGTGAGGGTGAAATTCTTGGGGACAAGGTAGGGGAGAAGCCATTTTGTTTGCTCTTAATTCACAGCAAAATAACGATGGTTCTACATAAGTATTTTTCAGAAGTCTTTGTGGCCAGGATTGCTAACCAGAAGCATCACCATGACACAGAACTCGTTGTAAACACACAGTTAATTTGGATAGCAGTTTTTTCAGATATACGCTCAGAAAATGTCTACCAGGACTTTATTTGCCAAGAAATACCAGTCACTCATTTAAGATGACTCATTTGTTAAATGTGTATTCTAATCTGCTAGGATATTTAAAATAGGAATATTTCCTAGATGATCAGGCAATTAATGGTCCTTTCTTGCAGTATGTTTGATTTTATATGAATAAATAGTGTTAACGGGGTAACAAAATTCAGTCTCTGCTGCTCAGCATTTGTATGGAGTTTGTAATATTTGAATTGTGCAGATGTTCTAACTTAGGACTGCATGTTTCTGTCTCTGAGGTACTGCTCTGTACACACCAAGTATTGAAGTGCACCTCTTGAATGTGGTTAAAGTGTGTTTTCAGTGAACCTTGGTGGGTCTGCTACATCACTTGAGTGTAGTTTTTCCTGTGCTGAGGCTTGATTCAAAGCCCATTGGTGTTAGTAAAAATTTATTCTGCTAGTGTGGTATGAGCTAGATGGGTATGGAGAATCAATCCCTGTTTGCACATCAGAGGTGCAAGCAGGCCATGTACCATGTGAATTAGGAAGCCTTCCACCTGTTCAGTCAGGTATGCTGTTGCTGTGGTGGTTTGTGTGGGTAAAAGCAATACCTGGCATACATGCACAGGGCAAATGACAGGTAGTCTGTGGGCACGTGGGTTTGCTGTAAAAGGAGAAGACTTTTTCTGCTCGTTTTCAAATCTCACTTGCCACAGAGTGCTTGAGGCATTGTTTCTACCTATAGGCATGCATTTTCTGTACTGCTGGCATAGACCGTGGCAGCTCTGCCACAATCTGCCTGATTTGTCTTAGGACATAGTAGTTATTTTCTTATCAAAAGATAATTCATGTGTATTATTAAGACAATGGATTTGACTTTTCAATGAGTTTACGTCTTTAAGAATAGTTTTCAGAGAATGAGTCAGCCATATGTTAAATCAAATTTAACATCCATTATGAAACACTGAATCATACTTTATATCTCTGTAATGATAATAAATGATCATCTTTCCCATGTTCCCCTCATTTGTACTACTATTCATCAATCTTGCTAATATCACAAAGATTTATTAAAAGAATAATCTTCAAACTATAGCTGTTTTAATATTAATAGCTCCATTTTATGTTGTTTCTCTTACGATAATTCCATTTGTGTTTAAGCATGCTGACTTTAAAAGTAATAATCCTTTTTATAATGAAATTTAATGAATAGAAAACCAGTAAATCAATAATAAAGTCATCTTTAATGAGATTTTGTAATTACACCAATACATTACAAAATACAGTAAATTTCTGAATGCCCTTCATATGTAGGAAAATCACAGAAGTAACAAACTACAGAATGAAAGCTGGGGTAGTACTTAAAGGGAAGAGACTTTGAGATACCATTGTGAATACGTGCCGCTGAATAAATATATTTAGTCTATGTTTAAAAGTATCCCAAGATTGTAGTGTGATGCTCGGTGAGTTATGGCTCAACTCACTTTAATGTAAAACCTCTATGTTAAAGATACAAGCTGGGTGCTTTAGCTCTCGTGATTCTGTTGACACAGAAGTCCTGGTTATATTTGGGTCATATTTGGCCTGTCTTGATTTTTGTTCTCCAAGAGCATTTGGTATAACTTTGTTTTATTTCCACGCAGACTGAAATTAACTGTACAGTCACTTTGTAACTGCAGTGCCAGAAGATGAGTGCAGCTGGACCTGGTTTGCACACCACCTGTAGCCAAAGCCCATCTGACCCGAGGCCCTCCTGTGAACACCCCCTCTGCGGGCTCTGTTCAGTAGGGAGGAATAGCTGTAGCCCTCTGCTAATGGAGCAAATTAGCTGCTCTGTATTTTAACCTCATAGCTGAGTAGTGTTTTAAGCTCTTTAGTGGTTAGTGCAGTTTCATGCTTTACATAAATATCTTGGGTTTAATGTCAAAATTGGGTTTGGTTGTGGTTTTTTTTTAAATAAACAGTTCTGGTTCCAAACTAGACAGTGGGGAACCCAGGTGAATTGGGTGACATCCAGGAGAATTGAGATAGTTCAGGTGGTCTGGGGCATTTTCCTTTTGACAAGATAAATAGGTCTGAGTAAGTGAAGAGTGGGTCTGGTGGTTAAATTTGACAGGAGAAGCCCTGGGCTCTGGGACAGTGTGAAGGCAAATCTGCTTTCTACATAGGTGCCTGATGTGCAGAGCATCACACGGTGCTCAACAAGTCCTGAATCTCTTGTCTGCCCTCTCCTTAATAACCAAATAACACCCAGAGGGGCCAAATCTATTTCTTGGGCTCACTGCTGGTGCAGGTGCAGAGAACTATTATTAGAGGTGGGGTTGGGAGACTAGAAGTGCAGTTTGCTGTCTTGCCTGAGGTTCTTGTTAAACTCTCAGCATGGGTGCAGTGGTCTGTGTTCACTGACAGCTACTTATCCCTCCAGCTTGAATATTTTTGCTGTGTTGCAGTTTCTGAAGTGTTTGGTCTGGAAGGCCCATGAACAATGTGTTTCAATAATCCAGCTGAGATGTAATCAAAGTATGAATGGCAACCTAGCACCCTCCTGAGACAGCATTGGTTGTAGCCTTACTTACTATCCTCTGCAGATGTAGAAGTTTTTGTCGTGTAGCTAAACCAATAATCAAAAGATGGGCTATTATCAAAGATGACCTCCAGATCATGAACCTTCAAACCAGACACTCTAAAACTTCCTCCAAGAGGAGCTGCGAAGGATGAAGTGCAATTCAAAAGGTATCAGGCACCAGCCAAAATAAGCTCAACATTCCTTAAATCTCATTGCAGCTAAACATCATTTGGGTATCTCATCAAACAGGAGATTACTTTCCTTGGGTCACCTGTTATAGGAAAAGAAGCAGTGGCCTTATCAGTATAACAGTAGTTTCAAATTGTACCTCACAGTCATAGTTCCTAATAAAACCCTAGCAGGACACAGGAGACAACTGTGAATTTAAGTCTGAAAGTCTTCATAACAGATTTCTGGAGAAAAAAAAAAAAAATTATTATGCCTATGTTAGTGAAAACACCAGTGTACAGTAGGGTAGTACTCTAGTGCATGGACTTAGAAAGGAGTGGTGAGGGTGAGAAACTGGGCAAGGGACTCGAGACTGAAGTTCAATTCCCTGATCCACTATAGACTACATATGTCTTAAAGCCTATGACACTATTTATTTTTGCTCTTCCTTTTCAATTCAGATTTTAATGAGCAGGTAACACCAAGTACAGTGTGGCTTTTTTTTGTGGTTGAGGTCTTCCAGATCTACTGCTGTATAAATGATAAAAATAATTCCTCTCTGTGTGAATCTTGTTGTTTTAGCTTTATGTACTTTCCAGATAAAAATGTCTTCATAATGGTAGGCATTTTTCCCTTAAAAAGTTTTATATCTTAGTTCTACTGTCATTACATTATTTTACTCTGAGCTTTAACTGACTTCCTACAAGCTGGGACAATGAGATTATGGTATCATAGCAGTAAATGCTATGATTTATTTTTTTTTTTAAGCTAATGGAGCATTTTGTTTATAGCTGACCTTACAGAAAACATAGCAAACAATGACTGCCCATTTCTAAAAGCTGAAAAGCTGCTTCCTTCTTCCAGAAGAAATTTAGCAGCATGTAAGTTCCCTTGAGCTGCTGCACTGTATACCCAAGCATTAAAGCTCCTCACTTGGCTCTTCTACTAGTCTCCCAAGCTTCCATAACTTTGTGAAATCAGACATTTTAGATTATTTTGGCCTCTAGGGCTCTCACATTTTAAGAAATAATCTTCCCCTTCTGGACCTCAGAACTACCTACTGGAAATCTTATCATCCATTTAGTTCAGCATGTATTAAAATTTGGCAATTAATTATCTGCAGTTCTAATCCAGTGAGCCTGTGCAATTAACATCTGGGATTCAGCACATCCTTTTGCTGACTTATTAATTTAATGACTTGGAGACAGTAGATCCCCTCTAGGAGAGCTGAAATAAGTAAAATCTAACTTATACTTGGAACTCTTAATCCATTTCCTGTCTTAGAACCCATCCCATTACTCACTGGCTCTCTAGTATCTTGTTACTTCTGAGCAGCTGTGGCTGTTGTGCGTGGCATTTTAACGTGTGTGAGCTGGAGTGGTCTAGTGGGGACAGAGAATGTGGAAATGGGGGTTTCTAGGCTCTGTTGTCTGCTTCTTTCAATAGCCAGTAGGTGACATTGGCTTTTTTGTCCTTTCGTTAAGATAATCTGAATGCTATTTGTGTCCCTGGTGTGAGAGATTTAATTAATAAACAAACTTATCCTGAAAACCTATTAAAGGTTAAAGGAAAAAAACCCTGACTACTGACGTTAGTAAAAGTCTTTCTTCAACCCTGCTCGTGGAGCTTAGTTACATATTCCTTTAGCAATTGAGCCATTACCTGTTAAACAGAAAGAAAAAAAAAAAAAAGAAAATTCTCCTTGTGGGTAGTGTCTCACCCTGGGGAACAAGGGCACTTCATTTCTAATGAACAATAGTAGAAAATGCACCTGATTATTTGTTTCATAATAGAAGATAAAATGATATAGGTAACTCCCTTCCTGAAAGGACTGTTCTAGAAATTACTGTAAATTCCTGAGCAGTCAAGCACTCGGCCCTACCTTATTCTGCTAACAGAACATAATCCTGTCCCTTCACAACTTTTAAAGGCAAAAGGACTGCTCAGGATACAGTCCTTTTTGCATTATCACAAAACCAGATTCTACCTTAAATACACTGAAGTAAAAATGGACAATTGTCCTTCATTCACTGGGTGCCTAAATGCAAATCGCACCTGTGATAATTAAAATCCTGCTGACTTTCCCACAATGCCCACAATACATAAATCCCTTATTATTCAGCTGTGGTGAAATGCAGTGACAACAAAGTGTCATTTACAAAATGAGGCAGCTATGTCCTCTTAGGAGCAGTCACCAATGATGGCTCGTGTTTCTCAGGGTAAGGTCTTTCAACAGTTTACTTAATTTATCAGTGTAAAGTGTCTGTCTTTGGCAAAGAAGTTGTGTAATTTCAGTTGTGTATTTGTAGAGAAGCACAAATAAAAAAGTACATTCTTTTTTTCTCCTCCTTGGCTGTGTTGCTCTTGCACTATTTCTTACATGCTACATCTGTTTTTCTGCAGGATTTAGCATTTAGGATGGACTCGAGGCAAACTATTTGTGAGGGTGAGAACTGGCAAGTTTCTGTATTGCAGTACCGTTTCCTTCTCTTGCCTGAAATATTCCTGAGCACTGTGGGAAGACCTTGTCAGAATATGTAAAGGCATAACTCAATCAGCCTTCACATCATATGTGTATATGCCACAGAATGGGATATAAAAAAATCTAGAATAGGGAAACTACTTACAGGCATTCAGTGATTTACAGGAGTGTAGAATATTGTGTAGAAGGTGTGGATTAAATATTTAAGAGTTAAGAGATGAACTGTATCTTTAGTCTCTGAGCTTGGCTGCAGGCATATAGGTAATACAAGGGAAGAGGAACTCCAGTGGTTTTCTCTCTGAGGTTCAGTAGTGCAAGGTTTCCTGTGACTCATCTACATGGGCAAAACCCCAGAGTTGCCTTAAGTCAGAGGAGAAGGGAGTTGACTGGGTGACAGACTGAGCTGCAGTGCCCACCGTACAGACCCCAGGTAGGCTCTAGACTCTGCTCAGTGCCATGTGCATAGCCATGCACTGGGAAGGGGCTGGGGCTAGGTCTGCCACTGCTGTGGTGACCCTGTGTGAAAGAGACAGTGAAGATATGCAGGTAATCGGTCTCTCAAGGCACCTACGTGTGTAGGCAATTCAGAATTCTTAAGCAGAGCCCTAGAAATAAAAGAGAGAGCATATTCAGTATAATAAAATTAATTGTGCCTCTAGTTAACTGGAGAACTGCCCTGTCTTGGTCAGAGACAGTCCCTAGCTCAGGACATGATGATTTCTTTGCAAAAGAGGAGCTCCCTTAAGCTATTATTAAACTGGCCTAGTAGTGGGTATGATTGCCTTCAGATTTTCAGGAAGCATGAGTTGGCCTCTGAAAATTATAAAATTGGCTTAATAAAATAAAAGATTGAGAGGAAAGAGGATGACTTACTTATTATTGTTTGTCTTTTGGTTTCTGAACATTTTGGGTGCATTGAGATACATTTTCAGGCTTTTCTCATCCATCAGGAAGATTAAAAAATTGCTTTGTGTTTTTTGGTAAAAGCAGGAATGTTCCTGAAAGCCATTGATCCCAGCAAACAAGGGAAAAATGCAGCTGTTGTACCAGTAAGTAGCGCTCCAGGAAGGCCAAGCATGAGACCATTCTAGTTTGTCTTCTGACCATAAAATTCTTTGAGACATGCTGTATGAGTAGTCCAAAATGGATTTGACCCATGTAACGTAAATTTGAAAGGTAAGATTAGTGCCAATAAAAACAAAAGCCTTCACAAGGGGCAATAGAAATCTATCAGAGATAGGTGCTTCTACCAAGCACATATGCAGAAGTAGCCTCCTTGAAATGACCTAAAGAACACTGTCATCTAGCTCATCACTTGTTCTGTTTATTTTGTCTTTCACCTTTGTATTTTAATTAGCTCCTTTTCTCTTCACTTGTGATTTAGTTTACTTGCCATGGAACATGCATTTTGTTCCAGTATTTGTAACAGCATGATACACGTGCAAGTAACACTTTGGTAGATAGTATCTATTCAGCAGTTGTAGGTGTGTGACCCATTTTCTTATCTTAATCTGTTTGGAGCTAATGGATATATGTAAAATGATTAAAAAAGCAGCAACAGAACCATTCTCCAGTTAGAAAGGCAGATGTATTTCAAACCCAGAAGCTTAAACTGAAGGACCTAGGGAGTAATGACCCCTGCTTCTTTTGTTGGCCCTATTATGTTACACGTTTTTGAAGTGTGTTGCATAACAGAAAACCTACCTTTTAAGAAAGGGCTCAGTGATCGAGTTGTAGCACCTTCTGCTTTTGCATAGTTGCATGTTACCAAGGACTGAGGATGAGGTGTAGTTGTTAAAGTCTAGAAAGAGAAGGGTTGGCTGAACAGCATTTGCCTTGGGATTTAAGACTGAAACCTCAAGATTTATAACATGCTAAATGCAGCATCTAACCTAGTCCCTTGCTTTAACTATTTACACAGAGGCAGTGTGATAATATAAGCAGTTTTTCTTTACCCTTTCTCCAGACATTAGTGTTTGTAAGCCACCTTTAGCATTTACCTCTTTGTTTGGACTAAATAGAGAAACACAGGGAGCTTGAACTGAGGTCAAGAGCAAAGCTCGTCAGCATCCATTTTCATAATGGTACCAACATTGAAGGAAGGAAAGTTTAGCTTGTAAAAGAAAGTATTTAATGCAGCTTTGAGTCTCTGTAGAGAAAAGCAACGGTTTCCATAGCATCACCAGAAACACGTATCTGAATGTGGAAGAGAATGGTTAACTCTAGGCTCAGGGTTCGTTCGGCTTAGCGGTGGGCACAGAGCTAAGGCACCTCAGTCAAGAATGCTTTCTCCATAGCCAGTGGGCAAACAGGTGCTTCCACAGGATGAAGGGATCTCTTAATAGACTATTGAGAGACCCCAGTGTGAGGAGGCTTCTCTTAGGTGCCTGATTTTAGAGGTGGAAAGGAGTGGGTGGTTTTACGAGCATATAAAACAACTCAGACACACATATAATGCTACAGTGTCTTTGACTCCTGCTCCTTCCCCATGGCAGCCTGGCTGTTGAACTCCTTTTCTTCTTGTTTTTACTGAAAATATGCCCAGTTCATTTCAGTCGGGCTGTGGTTTCACATTTAGTGGCAGCTTAATGGCTTCTGTCCTTGATGTTCCCCTGGCTCCTGCTCTCAACTCCATGCCACTCATTGTGCTGTGCTGGCACAGCGTGGGGACCTGGATCAAGGGACTTCCCTGGCAGACTACAACCCATCGTGTGGATCCCCAGGCTCACAAATACAGGCTGAAAATGCTCAGGAGATTTTAAAGCACTTTTTGAAAGGAAAACCATGTGAACAAAGAGGGAGTGTTGAGGAACCTCTCTGCAATGGGTGATGCAGGTGGAAAAATTGATTTCCAGGGTTAGCTGGCAGGTTGGTGGCACTGCTGATGGCAGAGCTTGGTGCCTGGCAGAACATATCCTCTTCCAGTAACAGGAATACACAACTTTGTATTTTTATTATCTTTGACATTAGCAGTCTGTATGAGTAGTTCTGGTTATTCTCTTTGCACTTCTGCTCATGTTCAGCAGAACTTTGCAAATGGATTGGAATATCTTTTCAATTTCAAATTACTTGTTCTCTGTAAATCTTTGCTCAAAGGCATGTTGTGAATGCTAGTTAATCTAACATTTCCTTCTGGCTAGCATGTTTTAATTATAAAATGCAGAGCACTGAAAGATGGTTTAGGATAACTCTGATTAAAGGATATTTCTGGGTATTGTAGCTACCATTAGATGAGCAGCAGGGCACAGTTTTGGAGTGTCATATCCTTTTATATTTCATCTGAACTGATCGCTAATGTAGATATAAAAGGTCACATAAGGTTTGACCTCTTGCAATTCTGAATGCAAGAACCAACACCCAAGTTCCTTTGTTCTGAACTTTTTGGTCAAAGATTAGTTCATAAGCAAGATACCGGTTAGCTCAGCGGTGCTGCATCAGACTGCAGCAAGTACAAGAAGGCCAGAGCGAGGACTGTTGGGAATATGAACTGCTGAGGAGCTGGAGGGCTTGGAGATGCACAGAGGATAGTATCAAGTGTAGTGACTTTAAGGAGTAAATACCAGCCTAGAAAAGTGCTATAGATAGAAATAGAAATAACTTTTTGGAGGTGCCACAAATTATTTCAGCTTAAGCTACTTTTTTTTTTTTTAATATATATATATTGCCTTCTCATGGTGTAAATTCATGCAGATTGTTGCAGTATGCAGCACAGAGGATGTGACATTGACTGGACTGCAGGTAAGTGTGAGGCTAGCCAAAGTACAGAAGGCGCTTGGCTTGCAAACCTTTTGGCAAAAAAAAGTTTTGGAGGTTTTTTTTGGGGTTTTTTTGGGGGGGGCATTCGCCCAGCACAGTGAAAATTTTTTAATTAGAGTTTTGTTGATGTTTAGAAATTGCCAGGAAAAAAAATAGTAAATAATTATTTTTATTTTGCAGCTGGTCTCTCTTAAGTCTTGACAGCAGCAGAGGTGTGAAGAGCCTCTGGGAAATGACCACTGTTGATAACTTTGTCCTTTTAAAATTGCTTGTGGTAGGGGTCAAGCCTAAGGTCCAGATTCTTATCTTCTGGGCCCCCTGAAGGAGTGGGTGGTGCTTGCTGGCCTTCCTGGCAAGGGAGGAGGTAGCAGGTTACTGAACCACCTAAAGAGGAAGGGACGAAAAGGAAGGGAATATGCTGCATATATATTGATATATGTGGATATGTGATATGTATGCCTGTGTACGTACAAATAACAAATTGGTCTCTTGTTGGGTGTTGCTCTGTGGTCTTTTATATAAAAGTAGTCATTTAATATTTTTCTCTCTGTGGAAAATCTTAGACTTGTTTTATTAGTATGTATTTTTTAATTTATCAAGTAAACATAAATAAATTGAGCAGATATATTATTAATGCAGAACACTTATTGTGTAAGTCACTGAAAGTCACAGATGTGTCATAAAAATAGATGGCAATCAATAATCACAGGAAAATGTTATTTGTTTCTTGCAAAGCTGCAGCTATAAACTCCCCTTCCTGCCAGTAGGAGTGTTATTGCCAAAGCCCTGCATAGGTAGTTCAGAACAGACAGTATCATTCACAGTTTTAAAGAGATCGACTTCAAGAAGCAGGTTTTCAAGCAAATACAGCACTGTCCTATATAGCAGAATAGGGCTATTTAAAAACAAACCGGAAAAATCTGACCAGGCTCTGAAAGGAAAGTCATCTTTGTCTGCATGGAAATGAATATTGCCTCTATTTAATGTATGTACATCTTTTGGCCACTGTTTTCATTATTTTTCTTGTATAAATATAGGTAATGTAGGATGGAAATGGGGATTTACTGGTGGTTGCTTATTGCTGTAAAGCTAGAATTCATTAAAGCAGGCTTGCAAGCCAAGAGGTGTGCACAGTATTTAAGTTATTCTGTGACTGCATCATTTGGTAACTTGAATAACATTCAGAAAGCCCATCTGCGTGAAAGGCACTTCACTTTAATTACAAAGAACAGATATTACAATAATCCCTTTTAGCAAAAAGGAGTCAGCGCTACAGCCCTGGAACTATTTCCTTACTGTGCTCAGGGACCCATCTGCAGATTTGAAACTGTTCATGTTCTTGTGATTGTCTCATTTCCTCAGCCCCAATGCCATAGTCCAGTTACTGTATTGATAGGACCTCCTATAAATACAGTAACTAAGTTTTTGAGCAATTGGCTTGACTCAGTTGATGGCTTTGATTTTTCTGAAGTGATTTGCTTGTTTTGGATCAGTGTTCTGATACTCAGCAGGTTCTTTGTAAAGAAAAGGGGGCTTGGATTTATGGTGTGTACTAGGACTCATGGAAACTATGTGTGAAGGAGACCCAATGGAGAAGCTGCAGCCACAGCAGATATGGGGTGCTGAGTTGGGGTATTGATTTGGCCAGACTTCAGCGGTCTCCACTGCTTCTGCCAGCCCTACCTGGTGAAACAGAAATTTACCAGTTTCCACTGCCCTGTGTAGGTTATTCCCATGTGTGGGAGAACACAGCCTTCTAGAGCATGCCTGGGCAGGACTTTAGGGTTTGACCTAGACTAATTTTCTGCGAAATAAGAAGTGTTGGCATGTAGCTGCCACTTTGTTTTCATAGGTATACAGTTTTTGTGACTTATGAATTATGATGTATGAAAATGAAAAAAACCTGTTGTGATGTGCTTTTGGCATCTTATTTCTTTTCACAAATTCCTTATTACATTTTGACAGGTGTCTGACATAAGAAGCTGTCAATACTGTGATTTAACCTTGGTGTGCCACCTCCAATTTCAGTGCCTAGGATTGTGAAACAATAGATCTGATCTGAGCTGTTGAAACTTCAATAAAGTTGCATTTGATTTTATTTGTTTAAGAGATGCTCTGTGTGTAGGAGAATTTTTTCGTGGTGCTCAGGATAGAAACTCAATTTGTTCACATTTTCTTGATTTGTAGGTTATCTTTTATGAGAATTATTCTCAGAAAAGTCAGCTCAGACGAGCCTGCCATCTTGCAAAGAATTCAGTAGAAGAGATGCAGTTGTTTTGCTACTTCCTTATGTAACAGTAATTTAATTCATTATAAATATCTAAGCTGTTAATACCAAAACAATATTAGAGGCTGTTACGTGGATAAATGTGAAGCAATCCAAACAAGTACTGGTGGTTTTTTTAGGTAATGTAATACCTCAAAAACCTGCAGTGAGTCAATTCCAGTCTACTTGGACCCTACAACTTTGTTTTATTTTGTCCAGTTACCAGAATTTGTGATTAACAAAGCATACGCATCTTGGTCTGTTTATCATACACTGGGGAACATGATAGTGCACCCCCTCCTTGTATACCTTTACTTAAGGTACTGTGCAGAACTGTTGCTCTCCTGTGCAACATCAGAGAGATGATGTTTAAGAAGGGCTCAGCAGCCTATGTTGCAGCCAGAATCAGGAGGGACACCATGCATTTGATAGCCACAAAACTGAAGTCATGAGGCTTTTCTGTAGCAGAAGCCTGGTGGCATGAGACTGAGTCCAAACCTAGCAAGTGTCTGGCTCAGATTTCTGACCCAGCTTCCAGCATTATTTCCCACAAAGTGCCAGGCCCTCTGCGCTGATGGAGGAGCACCTAATACAAGTCATTAGTGTTCCTGGAAATGTGATACCTGCCAAACTGAAGTCTGGCACTTCAAAAATATGTTGCCCTATGTCAACTCTAAAGTATCAAAGATGATGTTGTTGTCACCCGACAGTGCTGGTAGGTGTTGTAGAAGGGGCTGTCATCTGGGCTTCATTGATCACACTAAGCAGCTTCTTTACTTTCAATTACTCATGGATGTCAGGAGGAGAAAGAGAATGCTAGAGAGGTATTATATGTAGTGGCACTTCAAAGGTGATTACTCTTTCGTCCTATCAATCATTTTAAGGAAATTCTCCTAGTGCACTTGATAATCCTATTTTCCTTTGAAGAAAAGAAACAGTCTTGATTCCAAGCTAGCCATAGAATTAACAGTGTCATTACACATTTTTGAACTCATTAGAGTGTACTTAGTATGCCTGAGATGTAATAGATTTGAAAAGCAATTTCTCCAATGATGATATGAAGTGGATAACAATTTTTTTCCAAAACAAATTGCAGATCAACTCATCAGTCTTTTTTTTCCTAGTTTCTTATGTACAAATGCTTCACAGTTCTCTAGGTGTGTGACTTTTGAGGGGTTAAAATTAATTTACAGAAATAATATAAGGATGCAATATAGCAAATAACATACATAGCATACGTTTTGATTGAATGCAAATTTCTCAAGATGATTTTCTAGCCTGTTGTGATGGTACAATTTTTTATTGCTTAAATCATAGTACCTGCATGCTTAGATTAAAGATCCACCTTACAGCCAATCTATACAGAGAGTTTTGTTTACTTTGGAATCAATAGATTCAATAAGTGTAGGGTGGAGCAAGATTTGAATCTTAATAAAGATAAGGGATTTATTGTCAGCCCTTCCTAATAAGTTCTCCTGATGTTTTTCAGACAATCTGTTATTGAGAAAAAGACATCTGAGTTGTCTGAAGGTAGAACATTCGGGTGATGCATGTGGTACAGATTGGAAAAACTTTGCAAAGGATTAGTGAGTCAGATCTGATGGCTCTTTTCTTACAACAAATCTCAGCAGAGGCTTCTGGGTTTACTGCAGAAAGTGGGGTGCCTCCAGTAGACTGCCTCAGTCATATGTTCCAACTTTTCTCCCCTCTTCATTTCCTCCATTTTACAACACTTTCCCGATTTATTTTACAAATCTCAGAAAGCATGAGCAAAGGGAGCCCCTTGGGTTTTGTAGAGACCAATAATGACTGTGTAAGCGAGCCCATTTGATTTCCCCTTGGGATTGATTACCCACCTGACAGAGCAGAAGCTTCCCAAGGGGTCAAGAAGTCTGAAGGGGGAAAAAAACCTCAAACAAATCAGAGATATCAAACATATCCCCTTGCTTCCATCCCCTGGGCAAAACACACGAGTCAGCAGTGTTCTGAGATGGAAAAGGAATGGCTTGCTTTGAGAGATTTCATTTGTTGTTAGTTCCTTCCCAGACTCTGCGAGGTTTGGACGGTACAGTCAGGATCTTTTACTAAGAATGTTTGCTGTTCTGTCTAAGTGCAGCTGCTGGGAAACATTTTCTTCTTATTCTTGCCTCAAGGCATTAGTAAGCTGATGGAAAATACAGCTGACTGCTCTGTGATATCACCAGGATCGCTAAGATTGTTCGATTTCCTGGAATACCTAATCTGTCATGGATGTGTGTCTGATTTACATAATTAATTTATCTGTACAGAGGTGCCACCCACCTGGTCCTTTATTTCCAAAGTCTGTGATTGCGCGCCTTTTTGAGCAGGGCATTAGTATATCAGACTGACAGCTAAGGATGCTGAGACACAGAGATTAGATGGTTTTCCCAGTGTCATAATAAGGAATTGGAAAGGCTGTGAGTAGCACTGAGTCTCCATCCCCTGCTCCGACTGCTAGATGTAAAGACCTAAACAAAGGACAGTGTATGGAGAAAAATCATTTGAGCTGGCATTCTTGACAGCTTTTGGTTGCAACACGTTGAACTGTTATAACAAGAGCACATCACACCAGTTGGGCAGAAGTGTGAGCGTGAGATCTGCAGAAGGTTGCAAATGTTCTCAGTGTATCACAATTATAGCCATCGCAGTGCTAAACAACACTGTGAAAATGCAGGGTTGTGTAACCTGCAAATTCTCACATCTTCCCTATGCTGGGGTAAATTTTTGGTAAAAATAGGACAGTGCAGGATAAATTGAAGGGTTTTGGATCGCTTTGCTCCTTGACAAGCTTCTGTTTGTGCTTTGGTCAACTAATGATAGGCAGAAGTAAGGCTCAAACCCTTGCCTTTGATGCAATGGTGTAATGCCTTAACCACTCTCCAATGTATCCTCTGGATATCTAAAATCCATTCTTTTTCAAACTGTTTTGATTGCCTGTAATTGCTTGGAGCAGCCCTTCCTCCAGGGCTGGGGACAAGAACCTGCACCCAGTAAGCAGTGGTTAATGTAAATGCTTTGTGAGTCCTTTTGAATTCTTCTGCCTTTGTCTGGGGAAAACCATAATTTTTCCATGGTTTGATAAACACTGAATGTATCTGTTGGGGCTCTGTTACCAAGTAGTTGGCATTGGATGTGTGGGGGGCTGGTTAGCAGAGAGTCTGTTCTGCCAGTCTGCAGTGGATCAGCACTCCCCCAGCTGCCTCTGGAAGGTGGTGAAGATCCTAGACTTGATTCATTTGTCCCATTGGCATATCCCATATTATCAGACCCCTCTGTTACTCAAGGTGGTCATTCCTGGTTTCATGAGTGTTACAGAAGAGGAAATCGAACTCTGGGCAGGATGTGTATGTCTAGCGGATCATTCAAATGCCTAGACATTTAGGATTTTTTTGTTGGTGACTTTCAAGCATGTTTAAAGCTTAAATCTTGCATAAAATCTTTAAACTGGTTTTAGAAAGATATGTGGATATTAACCATGAGTGTATGAGAGCAAGGTAGGTAAAACTACCTACCTGAAGAAAGTTCTGAGAGTCAGGATAATAAATACTTCCATCTTGCCCTTGAGCAATTAGTTAAATACTTTGCAGATAGTGAGCCCACAGAGGGCTCCTTGCTTCTGCAGCAGTCTAGAGATACCCAACCATGAAGTATAAAGTAGTAAGCAAATACCTGTGTGAGCTGTCCTCACATCCTGGGTTGTATTAGAGTCATTGCCTAAACATATAAGAAAATGCCTATCTCTTGATTCAGGTGGAATTTCAGAGATAACAATTACTTGCTGATTGCAGGCTAATAGACTAGGGGGAAAATGCTGTTTAAAGTATCAAGTGCCTGATACTTCTTAAAATGATGGGGAACATGCATGATTAGAATTATGTATTTTGCTTTCACTTTGTTACGCTTTGATGTCCTCGTACCTTTGAGACAGGCATACAAAAGTATATCTATTTTCTCCTTCTGTGCCAGTGTTAAATATACTGCTGACTGTTTGCCCCCTCTCAGCAAAAGATGAGAGGTGCCTTAAAAGAAAGTACTTAATCATGGGCCTTACTATAAAAAATACTGGCTTTATCCTCCGTTAGGTTTTTTTTCCCCCTACTAAAATAACAGAGATTAGAATTGGTTTGGGACAACTGTTTCCAGAATAATTATAGTTGCTACCTTTGCTGGTAAATGCATGCTTTCTCTGGAGCTGTGACTGTAGTCGTTTCTGTTTTAGGGTTAATGAGAAATCACATTTAAAAAATATCAGAGTAGGTTTTTCTCCCTAGATTTTGCATTTGGGAATTAACCCACATTGTATTATCAACATAATATATCATTAAAATAATGACACTAAATGATAGTTTACAATGTTCAGTACACACTGAAGTGGAAAAATATAATTAGCACATCTCTGCTGCAACTCTTTATTAGTTGGTATAACACTAGTGTACATTCTGGTAAGGACCTTAAATCACAGACTGTGTCGCTGCAGTCCTGCTGCTGGTAGATAGTTGCAGCCCTTAGATGAGAATTACCAAGTTTTCTGTGCCACTTGCTTTTCCCACCCTCATAATCAGGGGTTATATATTACTGTGGCTCCTTGATGGCTAGAAAATGTTGCAGGATTCAGAGGGAGCCACAGAAATGAGTTATAAAATGCAATAGCAGCAATATTCAACTTTTTCCCGTGTCTTTTCCTTTTTTCTTTCTTGTCTTTTCACCCTTGAATTAGTGCTTATTTAAAAGAAGTGATTGTGAAGTGAGAGGGTGGGGGTCTGGGACAAGACAAAATTGACAGATGACAGCAGAGAAATAGATGAGGGTTGGAGTAAAGGAGAATAAATGAACAGAAACATTCTGCACTGATAGAAATGGAATGGAAGCAGAAAGAAGGAGACAGGATGATGTCTTCAAAAGTGAAATGAAGTAAGGCCTTCTGCCCCCATCAGGCTCATGGTGCCCCTGAGCTGCCAGCCTTGCGTTGTTATTTTACAGAGCTTATTTGTGTGACAGGATTCACAAGCGTGGGTCTGACCCTGGTCCTACAGGAAGCAGTAGATTTGCCAATGAGCTCGGTAGGACCAGTGCTTGGCTGGTCCTGGGAGATAAAGAAACTGCATTTTAAATGACACCATCACCTTGCATCTTCCATTTATGCACGAAAGTGACATTTTGCACTCCTAGCATCAATAACAACTTGCTACCAAACCAGAAGGAAATCACTTGCAAAAATAGAGTTTTCTTCTTTATCTCATGCAGTTGTCATTATGCAGAGAGGTACTTAGACACAGTGCCTAGGCTTAAAATTAGTTGTAGGCATAAATCAGTACTATTGCTGAGAAGGTACTACCGAGAAGGTAGCCAGCATCTGGAGTCTAGCAGGCTGTTTACTCAGGGAGGGAGAAGCTGATGATACAGTCTGGTATTTCTTTGCTGCCATCAAGTTTATTCACAAAGAAAACACCCTGTGACCTGTTTCCCCAGACACGTTAGGCAGCAGATAATAAGACTACTTTTCTTTGTCTATGTGGCCAAGCCTCTTTCTTGGTTAGCGCTTTGCTCAAAGGCTCTGTTCTGGTCTCGCAGGGCAACTTTTCCACTTCTGTTCTTACTGTATAACTTTTGGGATGTTTCTCTCTGTCTAACACTTAAAAGGTTTAAGGTGTTTCTGTTCTCCTTCTGCTTTCTACATGCATACACCCCTCATGACAGTAATATCTAGCAAAACGTTCCTGTCTCCATAGGCCAATTCCTAAATAACCTTTCCAGAAATTTGTGTTTGGGTGGATGAAGCAATATCATTTCAATTATTCTACTTTCTAACTCCTTCCTACAGTTAGTCCAAATGAAATGGAGCTGCCAAACATCTCTGTTTCAGTTTTCACCCACAATAGTAGCTTGTTGACTCAGTTCCTAGGTTTGTTGTGTAGAGGCAGGCATTTTCTTTCTAGCAAAATATCAAACAAGAAGACGGAAATCCATTAAAGTAAAAAGGAACGTAAAAATGCACATTTCAAAGTGTATTAAAAAGAATCCTCCAAATAGCTCTGCTTTTGTAATGAGTCAAAAAAAAAAAGAAATCCAAATGTGAGGATAACACACTGGTAGTTGGACGTTATTTCTGTCATTGAGAAGCCTGTCTATGTCTTCTTAGCATGGAGTTTAGGGTACAAGCCTGTGTTGGTTCTGATATTGCTCAACTATACTCTGCTTTTCCTTGATGCGTGTGTGATTTGGCCCAAACCTCCAGTTTTGGCAACACCTATGCTTTTATACATTTTCAGACAATGCAGAAGGAGATGAGACAAAACACAAAAACTGGCTCATCCTGTAATTGTATGTATGTGGCAGGCCTGGGTTGTTGTTAAGCATTTCGCTACAGCAAATCAATCCTGGTGTTCCCATATCCTCTTGCTGTTCTCCTGTATCTCCTAAAAACCACTGAGCTGGAAATTTGTTCCTTCCACATTACTGGTGTCAAACGATAGCACGGTTACAAGGCCTATTTCAGCCATGGTTGGGCATTTCTGATTTAGCTGAGGTTATTTTCATGGCTCATTAGGGCAGCACAGGAAAAGAGGGATCCTAAAATCAAGCATAAACACTTATATTCAAATCAATACTGTCTCTTCAGGTTCACAGTAAATATGTTGTTCCTAATAGGATGACCCTGAACCTTCAGAAATGAGCTGGAATTGTGCAGCCTCATTTTCTGTATATAATAATGGACCAGAAACCCAAATATATTACTCAAGTCTCTTTCTGTAGCTTGATCACATCAGACGATCTTTCTTATTTTCCCTTTTGCATTGCAGAAAACTAATTTGAAATATAATTATGTTGCTGCTGGGTATCAGCGTGGCTGTTCGGCTGCCTATGAGCACAGTGATCACCATTTTCTAGGTGACATTGTGCGATATTATCTCCTCATCTATCACAGTCTCTTCCTCTCTCATACTTGCACAATTCAAGCTAATATCCCAGCATCTGCGTGGTGAGCCTACATGGGTAATGATAGTAGTGGGTTTATGCTTGTTTGTGGTTTTTTTTTTCTTTTCATCCCTGGTCAGCAATGATTGCACAGTGCTACCTTAATACTAGAAAAAATACAAAGGTTTATAATCAACCTCTGGTTTTATCAGCACAGAAATAGGAGTGGTTTTTTCAACCATATTTTATAGAAAGGATTTTTTTAAAAGGTCACTTGAAAATGAAAGCTGATTTGTTTTTTTCCTTTTTAAAAAAAGTAAAGTTAGCATTGACAGAGGGAGAGTGTTTTAATGAGAACAGTTCATTGAGGGTGTCTGCTTTTCTACAGTGTATGGTCTGAGGATTTGATCCCATTTCAGTCCGTGAAAACATCGCTTACTTGGCATGCTAAAAAATAGGCTTT
Organism: Gorsachius magnificus; assembly: GCA_034008185.1. Taxonomy (NCBI): domain Eukaryota; kingdom Metazoa; phylum Chordata; class Aves; order Pelecaniformes; family Ardeidae; genus Gorsachius; species Gorsachius magnificus. The sequence continues at coordinate 9,934,707 of CM067090.1, forward strand.
TTCCTTTTTCTGTTTTAAAACAGTGTGACTTTGTGACACCTGTCTATGCCTTGCTGTTTTCTTTTCTTATGTTGTTACACCTAAGCATTGATATTTCAGGTTTTTTTCTGAATACAGTGCTCCGTGACTGGGAGCTTGTGGGAGGAGCACTTGCAGTGCTGGTTCTGTGGTGCACAAAAAAGCAGATGGATGGTGCTGTGTGTAGAGAGTTGCTAGCAGGGAAGAGGGCTGTGAATCTGGGGGGTTTCACTGTCTGGAATACATTAACATATGGAGTCTCCCGTCTTCAGTTTCCAGGGTTTCTTGAGAAAACCAGGAGACATTTTCACTTGAAATGCCACTTGTTGTGTATCCATGCTTCTGTTTGAAGAGCTTCTTTCTGGCTGATTCTTATACGTAATTGGCACTGGGTTTAGGATCTTTAAATAAAGGCAACTCTTTCTTTTCCCTCTCAGGAGATGTAAGCCATGCTTGAAAGCTATGTCTTTGAAAATGAGTTTCTGCTGTTGATGGGTCACTTGATGTGGTTACCCTAAGAACCAGTCAAGCCTGTTCTTTTATTATACCTTTTTGAAGTTTGAGAAATATGTCAATATGTGTACTAAATTTTGCAGTTGGAAGAAAACAGCCTGCTACTCTGAGCCTTTCTGGGTCTCTGGGGAAAAAAAAAAATAGACCAAAATCTTATATAAAATCATGGGGAAGTCTCTGGAGTGCCAGTCTGTAGTTTATCCTCTGCACTTGGCAAAACAATATTGGCTGTCTTGGCAGCTCTGTGTGCACAATGTGCCCAACTTGAAACCCCAACTGGGCCTTGTTGCCACAGATGTCTGTTTCACAGGCAGTTACTCCAAATTATGATCATTGTTCAATGGAAAATGGAATATCTTTCTTTGGAATTCTGCTGCTTCTTAGCATCTGCTGTTATCTACAACTTATCCATTCTCCAACTTGGTATAGGAGTCACTTGCTATGGCTTTAGCAAATATTATGGCTTCCCCATCACGATGACTGCAGCGTGTTCTTGTGTCAGAATTACATAAAAACATCTGAAAGAGACTTTCAGAGGTTGTCTAATCTGTTCCCTGCCCAGGGCAGAATCACCTATGCCTTCATCACCAGTGCGAGGTCCCACATTCTCTTCGGACACATCTATCCCAGAGCCCTGCTGGGCATCCCCCAACAGAAAGATTTTCCTTTCTGCAGTGGCCCCTTCATGCTATAGTTTAAGCTCATCATGTTTTCTGGCCATCAGACGCAGGGAGAAAAGTGTCTCCTCTTTGCAACAGATACATATATATCTTAAGATTATTATGTTCCCATATTTTTTTATTTTGGTTCCTGTAGCACATTACCAGTGATGTCATTTAAGATGTTTATCTAAATCCTCCAGCGCCCTCCTTAGGCAAAGACATTTTAAAGAGCTCAGTGGTTACTGATGTGTGACTGCTCATCATAAATGAACATCATCAATGTAGATGTTGTACATGCTGACCAAAACCTGATAAAAAGAAAAAAAATCCCTTTATTCTCAACTTTATTTATTATATCCTCCCCATTAAAGATTTAAATGCTCACATCTTCTAGACCTTCTTTCATATACCATGAAAGAAGCATATGCCCTCATTGCAGTTGCTTTGCTGAATGAGATTAAAAATGTGCAAGATCTCTTTAATTTTGCTGTAAAATCTTTCCAAGCTCATTGTGTCATTCTGTGGACAGTTGATATGTGTTGGTTGCTTCAGCTGTGCCAGGCTCCTTTGCTTCCATTAGCAGACATGAGAATTGAAAGCCGTTTCACTTTCACTAGTGTATGTCTTCCACTCTCCTGCTTACAGGATATCATGCTTATTTTCTGTAATGCCACTGAAAATCTTTCCTGCCACTGAAAATCTTTCCTTCCACAAAAAACAGGAACAGCAGCCTACTGTATGCAACTTCCTGGAATTTTTTGCTGCTTCGGTGAGTAACTTAATATTTTAACTTGCACCACATCATCTGCTGTATTTTGTAATACTAGCATCAATGTGTTTTTCTTTCTCTCTTTCCCCCCCCCCCCCGGGTGCCAACACAGTATAATGTGCTGTCCTTGCTGTTCTTGCCTACAGCAGAGTAATTTCAATATGCCGTTCTTCCTTTGGCAGAACAAGAACAGATGACACTCATAAAACAGATCTCTGCATTAGTCCTGAGCCCTTCTCCCACATCCCTGGCACCAATAAGATTTATTATTCTTCTAAATATCTCCTGGCAGACTACTCAGAATGTTGGAAAAATTATAATAAAGGATTTCAGTCTGAGCACAGACAGCATACTTCACTGCTCAAGAAGAGTGGTGAACTATATTCTTCTGCCTTTTAGGCAGAAACAGAAAGGAGAGATATCATAAAATTATGGATAAGCAAGATGTTGTGTGGACCCTAAGGGATGACCAACGGTCCTGGCTTAAATGGCCAGCAAACCAGTTGTCTAAACTACTGTAGTATCTTTACACCCCCTAGTTATTACTAAAGGTCTCATCACACCATCTCTGTGGAGTTGGAAACTACCCATAGGGTCCAGGTGACACTGTGTGTAGGACAACTAGATCACGTGATATGGTATTTAATGCTCATCACAAGTGTCTCTGCTCAGTGCTTTAACAAAGAGACCTTCTCTTTTCCCTCTGCCATTGCTATGCTGCTCTATTACTATGGTTGGATTTATTAATTGTTGGCAAGACATTATTTCTTTTATAGTAAGAAGATAATAACCAATCCAGAAAGCATCTGAACATTCTAGAGAACAAGCAATTAAAAATATTCTTGGACACTCTAGAACTTCCAAGTACAGAATCTGGAACACTCAAAGCAAAATCTAAAGCTTTTATTGCCAGTTACTTCTCTAGATGCTGATATGTCACTTATGGCAGTAAATGCAGTTCTCCAGAGTTGCTATATAAATTGTATAAGTAGAGGAATTTTGTAGTCTCTTGAGCCAAAAATTTTGTCAAAATATAGGATCTCCAGGGGTTATTTCAGTTAGAAGGTAAGATTGGTGCTTGATCCAGTGGTTCCTTTGATCCGTTGCAGATTACTCAGAAAAAAAAAATGCCAACCCTGAACTGAAGGAATCAGACAGAAAAAATTTTGCTGCTCATGCCACCATGACCCCAAATTTTTTCTTTTGTTTCAGGTTCACTGAAGCTGTTTTGGGTTGTGCTTTACTTTTAGTCTCTTTCTGACCCCTCTTTCCCTCAGATGTGTCGCCACAAACTTAACTCAGATGATATTCAGAAAACTAGTTTTTATTTGGGCGGAGGCACAGCTGTGTTCGAGGACTGGAACCTTCTATATTTTTTTCCTCCCAAGTCTGTAAGTGAGCTCAGTGATCCCCCACAACTATCCCAAATGAAGGGCAGCTATTATGGTCATCAGTCTCAGCAAGGTTCCCCACAACGTGCCATAACATTGATAGGTTGTACTCCTGGGTTATTTTCAGTACCGTTGACACAACGCTGGGTTAATATATTAATTTTATGGGAGCCCAGAGGGAAATGAGATAGAGGATGAGAAAAGCCTCTGCAAATACAACAAGATGTTGATTCCCACTAGTAAACCTCTTTTGGGTAATAGTGTTAGAGACTGTAATATCCTCCCTGCTGAAATAAAACAGTTTGCCTGTTTTCAACTAATGTGGCTTGAACAGCTGATGTAGCTGGGAGAGCTCCTCTGACCAGCACCAGCCTGTAGGCCAGATAGTGTCTGGTCTGCTCAGAGATATTTGTTCAAGATTGCTGCAAAATGTAGGGTGCTCTTTTTTTGACAGTGTGAAGGGAGCTAGGAGATGCAGTACTATGTGAAATTCAGTAGTGATAAAATAAGGTTTCAAGAGCCGTGCAAATATTGTCACCTTTGTAAAGCAGCCTTCAAGACAAGCAAGCAAGTATCAGTGAACAAACAGCCAGAAGTTTACTGCACACTGTGGGCTCCCTGGAAAATATGTTTAATGATTTCAGTTTTAGAAATTTCCTTCAGTCATGTGTCATTTCAAGGGAAATCATAGAGGGAACGAGAGTGGTCCTTTTCTAACAGTCCTAATTAGAGAGCAACTGTAGTTTCTAGTGCTTGAGGGAAGATGTATCTCTTTCTCAGGAGTATTGCAACGTTTAGCTTACTTACACATCTTCTGTTTGCTCAGAAAATATGGGTGTTCCCATTCTCCAGTGGTGTTGGGCATTTCTCTGTAGATCTTCAGACTTCTAGATTAGTCATGGCCCTCTAGGCACTTATCTTGGCTTCTCCCATAGCCAGAACTTGTGTGAGTCTGGGGGCTGAGAAGGTCCTTCTCTGATCCACATTTATATTTTCCCCCAACCTCTATTTGCAGTCTGAACCCTGAATTGCATGTTTCTCAGAGCAATTGTTCATGAATGAAATAATATATGGAGCATGCATCCCGTCATTTCTGACATCCCAAATGTACCTGCAAGTCATGCAGCTGGGTGGCCACAAGAGCTCCCAGAGGCTGCAGCTGCTGAATGTTCCCAGCCTTTCTCAGTGTGGTGTTATCTCCAACTCTCTCCTCTCCTCCTACCTGCCAATTTCCTTGAAATATCTATGAATTTTTATCTTGAGACTGTTCCCAGCTAAGGTTTATCTGACCCCATTGCTTAAGGTCAAAACATTTGGGGATGGGGAAGGCAGGGAAGAAAAGCTGGTGCCCAGAGCAAGGGACAGAAAGCAGGTTTATTGCCTAGGCTTCCTCCCCTTAGGAGATCAGGAGACTACTGCTTCTCTGGAGCATGCGCTTAACAGTTCAATGACATTAAAATATTCAGGTAAGACTTATAGTCTAAGGGAAAGACCTTATTATTTTTCTTTTCTGTTGGGCAAAATAAATGGACCCAAGACTTTGGGAAAAGGATGCAGTTCTAATGACATGCAAGCTTTTATGTTTCTCTTATGAGGTGTGTACTACGAATAGGCATGTTCAAATCTTCCACAGAACTTTTCTGGGAAAAAGTTTCAGTTATTAATAAGCAATGTATAATTTTTAGACATCTGTTAAAGTTTTCCCGGTTTAGTTTGTTGAAAGTGGTAAATGTCACACTGCCCAAGGTGGAGGAGAGGGTGAGGTTTTTTCCCTAAAACATATTTTCAGTATGTTAAGAACATCAACTGTTTAATCATATTTCATCACATTGTGAATAATTTGAACAGAATTCAGCTTTGTAATCATATAGAAAAGAATTTCAGATTCTGTTGTTCTGCAGTTTAACAGTATTTAAGGTTAGTGCTTAGAAAACAAACATTTTAATCATTATGAAAATGCTTTTGGTCTGCTTTGAAATGCAGTGTATTTAATACTCTCTTGAATCTAAGAAATGCTTATTTAGTAAGACACACTTTCAGTTGATTCCAGTGAAAATATGGAACTAACATACAAAGTAGTCCTAAATTAGGGATTGCTTTCCAGCTGTGTAGAGAAAAAAAAATGTTGTTAGTTGAGGGGCTGTTCTTTCTGTGCTAAGAGAAACCCAGATATTACTGTATTTTCACTTCATTTAGCCCACCCTTTATGAAGAGGGCCCATTTTGCATGGTAATGTATGATTAAATTTATAACTTTTTCCCAGTATACCCTGCTGGCACCAATATGGAGAAACCTCCAGAAGGAATCCAACAGAAATAGCTTATGTGCTGTCATTTGCTAAACTTGCCTTCTGCAGTAAAGAAACATGGATTACAGGGATAATTCAGATATTGAAGAGGACCTTCTATTAGAATACACTGGTGCAGGTTTTCCACTCTCTGCGTTTTCTCTTTGCTAAGGATCCAGCCCTTCACCTTCCAAAAAAATTGACTCGGAGAGTGTTACACCTTTTGTGATACATTAAAGATGCATTATGGAAAAAATGGAAAAGTAATAAAAAATAAAAATAGGAAAAGTTAACAGCTTTTGTTGTCCGTCCCTGAGATGTGTCTGCGTTTGTGCCTCTGTCAGTGACAGGTGCTTTCCTTAGGCTGCAGTGCAACCTATTTTCCTTGGTGAATATTGTTGCAGCTTGTTTACAACAGGGTTGAAATCAGTGGCACGATGGTATAGAGATCATGTTGAAAAGCTTTGCTCTGTACTTTTAAAATGCATGGTAGAGATTACCATTTAGGATGAAAGGAAATGACAGAATAGAGCAAAGCAACTATGGCACATTAGTCATAGTTACACTCCTTCATTACTGCTTCAAATTGAAAAATGCCAACCACTGCACAGCTCACTGAAGTAAGTTCAGAGAAAACTGCACACATTCAAAGGTCAGAAAAAGGAAAATTATAAAACATATTGGTTTACTGCCTCCACATAATGATTTATTTTTTCTTTGTCTTACTTTTGAAGTTGAAAAGATAGAGGGATTGTGCTAGGGAATGAAATTTTAGAAATTAAATTTACTTGCAATGCAACAGCTTTTTTATTTGAGTGGAAAGCTTGTCAAGCCGGGCTGTATTTATAGGCATCCTTTGGGAACTGTGCCTCACAAGGTGAGATTTGAGAAGCTTTGGAGGCTGATTTTTGGATATAAGGCAGGATAATTTAGCAGGATAGTGGGAGTATTTGCCTCTCCTAACTGCCTAATTTAATTTACCATTTTTTAAAATTAGCCATAAATTTTTTTTTTTTTTTTGGGTTTTTTTGACACTTGGAACCTTCCTAATTTTTTCTATTCTAAAAACTACTGTGTTACAAAATTCCACTATCCAAAAATTGTTCTGACTTCTTGGATTCTGCAAGTGTTGTTTCTTTTCTTTTCTTTTTTCTTTCTTTTTCTGTTTTGTTTTTGGTTGGTTTGGTTTTTTTTTGGTGCACATTCTATTGTGGGACTGCATGCTCTGGGGCTGCATCTGCTTAGAAATCTAAGACCTATATATGTCTGTGCTAAGAATATTCATGAGCTAAACATGCATTTGTTGTTTTGTTTTTTACATTAGGTTCTTCTGGTGCAAATGTTTTTGTTTGTACAAACTTCATAGCTAATGGGTCTCAATGCAATTTTGTCTGAAATTTGTTAATATATAAATGGATTTCTGTTTGTGCATACAAACCCAGACAAGTGTAAAAAAGACATAAAATGTCTTCTCTGTTTCTTGTTGAGACTATTGTAATAATCATAACTGTGGCAGAGTCTTGACTTCCACCATTCTGACTGATGCCAAACGGAAGATTAAAACATGCTCACTCATTGACAATATCCCCGTGGGATTCTGATACAGAATAAAATAGCAATAATTGTTATTTCAGGGAAAATTGCATAGATAACAAATGGTTTAGGAATTTTGAGAGGTTCATGTTCAAAAACAGTTGGATATATCTTTCTAAGGCATTTGTTATTCCTGTAAGCATGGTAGGTTTTTAGATGAATGGCTTTTATCATATTTTCTCAAAGTATAGCTAATTAATGAAGCCTCCATTATTTGAAAGCTCTTAGGTGGATTTAACTCAACAGTGCCTTGGGTTTTTCAGCCAGGGCCTTTCAGAGCTGAATGCAAGACTAGAACTTTCTTTGGCAATGAAAAGCTGCATGCTCTTTAGACATGCAGCTTGTTTATGGAGAACAGAGTTTAAGTTTAATGTTGCTGTCCGAAAAGCCTCTTGTTTACCAGTCTTACCCCCTCCAATATTTCTTGAGGCTAAGGTGCAAAATTGAAAGAAGCATTCTAGTATGATATAAATTATTAGCAATATGAATTGAGTGGCAGTGTTCTTTCTATGTAATGCAGTTAGTCACTGATGAGAGATTGGAATGCACAAATACCCTGTCTGCTTACAGGGTTTTTAGCAGAAAACAAAGTCGTCAAGCCAATTGTCTTCACAGTAAAAAGTAGAAATACATAGTGAAAATTTTTCATAGAGTTCCTTTGACTAATTTTCATTTTAAAATATACTTCTGTGTTAGGAGAAGGTGTAGAGGACAAGTTAGCATCAAAAACCTCAGAAAGACTGAAATGAGATGACAAGGAAGCAAGCATGCATTTCTTATCTCCAGTTAAGAGCATAAAGCCTATGAATTTTGTAACAACATGCTCTCATTTTTGAGATGACTTTAATTCCTCATGTAATTTATTCAGCACTGAATTTTAATCAGTACACAGTTTGTTGATTCTTATTGTGTGAATTTGTAAAAATAACAAGCAATTGTGTGCTGCATAGTAAAAGGCCGGTATTTTGGTGGATCAATAATGAAGGATTCAGTGATCCTTAGTTAATCCCTAAATATCGATTCTGTGATCTAAATTAATTTTAAGTTGATTTTTCTCAGGCTGTACTGGAGCATTGTCCACTGAAATCTTGGTTGAAATCCTCATTTGTTATATTAATATGTATTCAGCATTAAAGATATGTCAAATGAATCAAGCAATTTAAGTGACATTTGATTGCTGCGGTAGTTATTTGGCTTGGGGTGGTTATTATTTCCCTCTAATCATAATAATGAAGGTGCTATGAAGCTTCATCTTTTTATGGTTCAAACAAGGTATAGAGCTTCCAAGAGTTATGTTGCAATTTCTTGTTGCCAGTGTCTGTCAACCATAAATAATTGTGACTGTCTTGATTTTTCTTTACACATCTAGATAGGTTGCCCAGTGGAGCAGAGAATACCAATTTAACACTATTTAGGACAGTATTGTGAAGTATGTCTTGAGCTACGAATTATCACTCAGGAGATGCCAGTGGGAAGCTAAGTTCAAAAAGGATGTTCATAAGAATGTGAATTTCTTAAATACAGTTTCTGTGTATCGATCAGTTGGGTACAAAATGAAAAGGTTAGATTTCTTTGTGGCCTTTTAACAGAGCAGAGGTTTTCCACATGTGAGAGCTTGTTAGATCCTGAGTTCCTTCTAAAGTCTGCCTGAAAGCAACTAAGTAAGGATGGAACAGTTTAAAAAAACTGAAGTATAGGATCCCAAAATGTGTACTAATCAAACTGGTTTTTACAATGGGAAAAATACTGGCTCAGATTAAAACCAAAACTGACTAAGTTTTGGGGAACCTGGAAGAAGAAATGTTGGACACTGACTTTCTGAAAACTTGTGCACAGCACTTTACAAAATGCAGGTCTTTGACATGTCTTGAAATGAGCTGTATAAGTTATACAAGTGCTTCTCAAAATAGCTTTCGTGGTCATAGCTTTGACTGACAATGTTGCTATAGTCAAGTATGTTGAAGCCAATAGCTTTAATTCATAACAGTGAGTTACCAGTCACCATAAGTTAATGGTGAATACAGTTGAATGAATTACCTGCTCTCTTTAGGTCCTTAGAAGAGACAACCAAGGACACAAAAAAAAAAAAAAAAAAGGATTTTGCTTTACACGTCTTTAAAATACCATATAATTGGATTTCATTAGTTTGTAATGCCCTGAGGCATAGTAGGTGCCTTATGGAGCAGATAAGAAGACTCAATTCTTCATCCTTACTATCCACAGTGAGTCTACATCTTGATTATGATGTTGGAACAAGAATGGCAGCAAGTATAGTTATGGATATAACAGTAAGGCTGGGGCTGACAGTTGCAGCCGTAATATGTACGCAAGTTGGTCCTAATCTAGCACTGGCATTAAGCAGATACAGTTTATCTCATGATTTGAGTGTATTTTAATGAAAGCAAATAGGGATTCTTGCCCATGCATGTTTAAAATCATCAGACTTTTCTTTATGAGAAAAGGGATTTTTGTAATGATGGGGATTTTGAGCAGTGCCTCAAGACTAAATGACTGGTAAAGGGATACAAAATTCCTACATCCAGAAACTTACCAATTTGAAGCCATGTAAAATATGGCCTCTGTAGTATACAGAAAGAAGTTTTATTTTGCTTATTTAGTCAGTTGAAATGGGCAGCCACCTGCACCCAAAATGGCTGGAATTTCTTCTTGGAAACATTACATTTACAGAATTTATCAGTCTAGTTTATGTTGCTGCTATTACAGTTAGTGAAGTGTTCGGTACATATGAGGAAATAGTTTACTTCAATATACCTGTGAAATACACTATTTAAAAATAGTTTGTCTCAATTTATATTTTGCATGATATCCACAATTTCATTTTTCAGATTGGACTGTCTTGCTTCAGGGAGATATTATGAGCAGCTGAGCTGTTGTTTGTTATATGCATATTATTTATAGAATCATAGAATCATAGAATGTTTTGGGTTGGAAGGGACCCCTAGAGGTCATCTAGTCCAACCCCCCTGCAGTGAGCAGGGACACCACTAACTAGATCAGGTTGCTCAGAGCCCCATCCAACCTGTCCTTGAATGTTCCCAGGGATGGGGCCTCCACCACCTCTCTGGGCAACCAGTGTTTTACCACCCTCATTGTAAAGAATTTCTTCCTTATATCCAGTCTAAACCTACCCTGGTTTAGTTTAAAACCATTACCCCTTGTCCTCTCACAGCTGGCCCTACTAAAAAGATTTTCCCCATCTTCCATCTTGTGTCATTATCTGCTTCATCATGTAAAGTCACAAGATCTCAAGAACTATTTAAGATATTCTCTCCCCTGCCCCTAAAAAACAGTAGATACAATTGCCTAGAGTGAATCTATCACTGTCTGTTGTTTATCTGCTGCTTGGAGCCTGGAGCTGTGCTGTGCTTCAGTTGAAGAAGCTCTATAGGACCTGACTTGAAACTCGGGCAATTCATTGAGAGCCTTTCCAATGACTTTGGAGAAAACACTAAACATGGTGGAAAATAGCCAAATTTGAGGAAAAAAACAAAAAACAAACCAAAAAATCAAACCCATAGTCAAGCACTAACTAGAAAGCTCAGTCTGGGATATCAGAATCCAGCAGTAGTTGAGAGACCTCTACTTATGCCTGTGTGCAGGGATTCCACTGTTGGGAATGAAAGTGTGGTAGAGAAATCAAATGGTCTGGAGCTGTCAGGAAAGCCACAGCAGTCCAAGACATAACTCGTCATTGACCATTGCCCACTAGACATCTGCTGAGCATTGCTTGTTTAGCCTGATTAAAGAAAACCTTGGAATGATATTTGGCTGTGTATTTCCATATATGTATAAATATAATGAAACAGTAGAAAAAAAAAATTAATTGCTTTTTGGCCCACTTCCCATTTTTGTGTAGTCATTCCCTGGCTCTTTGAAGTTAGCATTGAGACCAAATACTCCTACTAGGGAAATATAGTAAGCTATAGATTATTATTGCTGAAAGAGAGCCACAAAAAGTGAAATTAAATTAAATTTCATTGAGATTGGTTCCAGAAATTCAGCATCTTGGGCTATAAGTTCAAATCTGTGTCATGTGTTCTCAGTTCGCATTCTGTTGGTTCAATTAAGTTTTTACCAAATTGGTTTTCGAAAAAGGAATAAAGAAAAATGTTTAGATAATTGGTGTCTCATCTTGAGAAACCCATGTCTGAGTCAGTGAGAGAAAATGTGTTGTCACATGTTGTTGATAGGAAGACCATCCTGTTTTCTGTAGTTCTGGATCTGATGTCTTGACATAAAAAGAACTTGACTGTTATGCCAAGGAGAACAGTAATTAAATCAATTGCCTTTCAAATCTTCTCTGGATCTGAAGAGATGGAGATCACACTGGTTTTAGAAGTTGTGCAGACCTCTGATACTTTGGCAGTCTTACCATCTCACCAAGATTAATTTTTTGTAAATTCTTTGAACCTACTTAAATCCATTACTAAAATATCTTGCTTTGCTTTCACACCTGAAGCCAAACATCCTTCAACAACACTTCATGAAGTTACAGGTGATTGAACCTAGAGTGTATTTTCTCAGTCACCAGAGGCAATTTTATGCTGGCTTGAAGAGGAATGAGGAACAAGGCATGTTCAGGGACACCTGCCTGTCAGTGTGTATGTTATAGGATGATATCTACCTGTTCTGCTCTACTCATTGCAGACTCTAACAGTGTTTGAATCCCAAGTGTGCTTGGGACAGGTGCTAACACGCTGTTTTGGGTTTTCCAATTATGCTAACACTTTCACTGTCTAAAATCCTAGACCACGTAATAGTTTCAACTTTTGCTTATGGACTTTAAGTTGGATTTTACAGATTCTACCCCACTTCTAGCTTACAAGCGATGGTGCAGGGTGGCGAGATGACACATGGCAGCTCTGAACCTCTGTCTGGGGAAGGTGGAACACTGTTCCTACTCAGAGGTTGGATTTGCAGGTGGTGAGCCAGTTAGTGGAAAGACCTGCCTTTACTGCCTGGCATGGCTGTGCACCTGCTGCATTTGAATATAGTTCTGTTTTCCATTCTGGGTAATACAGGAGTTTAAAAATGTAGGCAGCAGAAGACCAAGCAGGCAATCCTACAAATCCCCCAGACTTACTGTGTGACATGCACATATCCCATGCCTGAAGCTGTCTTTGACTTTCTCAGTCATTTCCTGACCAATATTTGTAGCTATGTTGTTATTCTATCCATCTCCAGCTTGCCACTGTTGTGACTAAGCTCCTTGAATCCTAAGGTAGGATTTACTACTGAAGTCCCAATTTATGTTTGAGAACACCCCCACCCCCCTTTTGGGGGCTACTTTTGTTGGGACATCTTCTACCATGCACAGAGGAACAGCAGGCAGAATAGATGTAATCTGAAGACACATCAGCTATTTAGTGCAAAATGCACATATAAAAGAGTAGAACAAATGTGCTGCATGGCAACACATTGTATTTATGTACAACATATGTATTTATATGTACATATGTATAAGCACAAAATAATGTATTTAGCATCAGTATGCTCACCACCACCAAGGAGACATCAAAGAGTTTCTGTGGCTGGGCAGGAGGGAAGTGTGGGGCAGGAAGGGTTGACCTCCATTGTCTCTTGGAAAAGGCTGAACCTCAGTCTTGCTCTGTTGCCGCCTTCTGCTTTTTTCCTTTTTTTTTTTCCTCTTATAGTTTTATATATGTTTATGTCAGCATTTTTCACTTGAGTAGCTAATGATTACCAACTCAACAATTACACTTTGGTCTTTTTACTCTTCTTATTTTGCAGGGCTTTAGCTCACAGGGCCTGTCCCAGCTTTGCAACAGTTTTTTCAGTAAAGCTGGACAGAGGTCCCCAGCGGTGTTGCACCAAACTAGTCCCTGGGCTACAGGTATTTGAAACCTGGCCCTAGGTGACATCTTTGGCTGAAAGAAATATCTGGGTAGTTAGGCTGGGTGTGTCCTGTGCTCCTTCTGTGCTGGGCAGAGCACCTTTCTGTCATGTAGTTAAAATATCTCTGATGAGAAGAGAAACGCAGCTAAAGCGTTTGGTTCCTTATTCTGGAATAACCAAAACTACCTGGAAATGAGACAGCCAGTAAGTGTTGGGGAGTTGCAGAAGGAGAAGTTACTGGAGAAGGCTGTGCAAAGTTCAGGCAGTACGAGAGGGTGCACAAAGCTGGGTCAAGAGTGGAATTAGAAAGGCTTAAGCATAAACAGCAGCTTTGCCTGTGGTCGACCTGTCTAGCTTCTCAGTTTCTTTCTTTGTGAAATGGGTTTACTAATATATATTACAGAGTAGACAGTGAGATGTGATTAATGTTTCGCATGGTATTTTGTGAATGCAAAGTGCCATCTATCTTCTAGATGAAACTGTTGGAGGCAAGATATAAACCTGAAGAGTAAAGATGCTATTACAAATTTGGTATTACCCCTTGTCTTAACATTTTAATTAAAAAAACCCCAAAACTTGACTGTATATAGATTTGTCTTCTGACCACAGTATTTAAAAAGCACAGATCTTTTTGCCATGTCATGCTGCAAATTTTTTTACATTTAAAAATGGGCTTCCAATCATGTAATATCTGGCTTGATTTCATTTTTCAGTCTTTCCATCAAGTTTGTATTTTTATTTTAAAATGTAAAACTACCCCCCTCAATGTCAAAATTTCAACATTTTATTTTGGGGGGTTTTAATTTTTGTCTGTTCAAGGTGAAAACAAGTGGTGAACTTCTAGAATTTCCCCTAAAAGGAAAATTTCATTTTGTAACCCTCTCCAATTCTTTAAAACATTTATATAATTGTGATGCCAGAACCATCCTGTCTCCCTGCGACTGACAGTTGCGTCTGTACATGTTGGTAGAGCAGGTCCATAAGGACTGTCTTTCCAAGAGGCAAGGTGGAGCACTCTCAACATTGCTCAGTGTGGAAGCAAGCCAGCTGGCGCTGGAAGCAGGTTCTTGTGCACTGCCTATAAGATATTTTAAAGCCAAAAGAACTGATTGGGTAACAGAAGCCTTCTTCATACCAGCATGAGGGTTATTCAATAAACAAATAACTGCTTATATTTGTACACTAAGAATTAGGGAACTAGAAGCTTATTCCATGGTTATCGTGATGCATTTCCTGGGTGTTATGGACATCTCCGATGTGTAATTCTACTCGAGTACTTTCACAAGATTTTATTTGTTTGCAAATATTCCAGTTACTCTGTAAGTAGGCTTCTTCATACTTAAGCAGCTACTTTTAGTATTTGTATGGAAGAAAAGGAACCTTCAGGGTAATACCACTGGGCTTGATGATTCATAAGCAATGTGGAACATTATCAGGTGCATTACTAACCAGGTTTCTCACTGCCTTTTCTGGTTAGAGGATTTGGTTTTAAAATACTCTTTTCCATCTGGAGACTCATGTGTCTAGAAAAGTGTTTGAAAGGAAATTTTTTTTTTTTTTGGTGTGCTAAGGAAGGGTAAAGTGACAAGGAGATGCACGCTAGAGATGTCAGTTCATAGCATCCTGAACCTGGAATTGCTAATGTAGTCTCTCCTGTGCCTCATAGATGATATGCCAGTGCATTTCAGCTTCAAGAGAATAGAAGTACAAAGCAGTCAAGGGTACCTTCCTTATCACGTAAGAAGAGAGGTTAAAAATACAAAAGAATGAGACTGTAATTTTGAATGGGGGTGTTCTATAATTCATAAAGTATTTTGTTTCTGTAGAGAATCATATTACGATATGACATTCAGATCTTATTACTCTCTTTGTTACTGTTGTGCTATGCAGCTGTTCCACATTAGGGGGCTTCTCCTCTATTTGCTTTGCAGAACAATCCCTTTTTAGTATTTATTGATATTTTTAGGGTATAGTAAGAGACAAAAACTTGTGCTTTCTTGGATTTTTGGCTACTTTTAAAAAATATGTATTATTTCTTGCTGAGTCACTAGACAATGTGTTTGGATATAAGAAATTAATACCAGAATTGAAGTACAAAAGTAGTGGTAAGACATATATAAAGAAAAAAAATATTTTCCTTCAAAGTGCTGATGTGCTGTGCATTTATAGTACTCTTCATATGTTGTTATACCATTCTGCCTTTTAATTGTGATACTTCAGGAGTAATATGAATGTTTTCCACAGCTCATTTGTATGCAGTGTAATAATTCTAACTATCTTCTCCTAACTGGTGTCTCTTTGTGGGGCATGTGTTCCTAAGGGGGGCACAGAAGTTGCCTCTGTTCAGTTGTATGATGGCAATTGTGGCTTCCAATTAATAAGGACAGTTTGTCTGCAGAAAATTCCATTTTGTGTTAAGGGTATTTATTTCTTCTCAATCTGATACCATGATTACCTGCTGTATACCCAAGTAGAAATTTGGGTAAATACTTCTGAGCTATAGTGCACTGCAAGTCAGTACAAAAAAATAGATAATAATCTATGGAGATGACAGATTTAGATTCACTTAACAGTCCTTAAGGGGAAAAAACATACCTCAGATTTTTCTCTGTAGTTCCTATATCAGCATTTGTAGCAGTGCTAACTATTTCCAAAAAACTTGCTATTTAATGCTAGGCAGAAAACAAGACCATGCTGCAAGTCTGTTAGTAGAACTGGTGAATGAGAAATAATTAGTCTTAGACACAATTTCCTTCCCTGGAAAGGAAAACGCAACTCTCTCTACATTGCCTCAGCTTAACAAGTTCACCGTGAAGGGTCGAAGGCTGCAATGCGTGTGATTGAGCAAAGACTGGCACAGGAGGAAATAGTAGCCTCAGCTTCTTCGTGCCACTTAGTTTTTCTGCAGAGAAAGCTTCATTTATGGTCCCACCAGTGAGCTATTTGGATACGAGCAGGGCAAATCATGCATAAATGCATGATTGTGGGTACAGAGTTGTGTAGATGATAGAAATAGGAAGTAATAAAAAAGGCAGTCAAGATGCTGTAAAACACGGAGCTCCTGCAAGTCCTCTCATATATGCAAACACATAGATTATCTGTCCCAAACCCAGAGATTTTGTCACATAAGCTAACAACTGTGATCTCTGTGTGACATTAAATAGTCAATATTTACAATTTATCAGGCTACTGGAAAGGGGTACATTCTTACACATGGGTTTCAAGCTTGTAAACAGCACAGCCTGTGCGATTGGCAGGTTTCAAGAGCAAGAACTTCCATGCTATAGTAGAAAGGACTGATGTTTGAAATGAAAATGTACCTTCATGAGTAGGTGAGAAGGTAGGAAATACAGCATGCATTTTGGCATGGACACTTGCACTTTTAAGGACTGCAAGTTTGTGGGGTTTTTTAATGTGCATGAGTGTTTACAGGATCAATGTCTAAAGTAGTACAGGAAGAGAAATATGCTATTTTCTGGGTCCTTGTGATCTCTATTAATAGCTCTTGTCCCTGATGAGTGCAGGGATTTACATAACAGATACAAATATACAAGAATCTCTGAATAAGAGCACAATATCCCCAATCTCCAGCCCTCTGAGAACTCCATTCCAAAATAATAGACACTAGACAAAACAAGATTTTACTGTATGTGGTGGGCCGCAAGACCCTTGTTCTTTGCCACAATGTTTAATTTGTTTCTTTCTGTCTCCTTGGCTGATAATTGGAATACTCAACCTATGACTTTTAATAAGCTGCCGGTCCCAAGGTTTATAATAGACTGAAGTTCTGTAGAGGCTTTGACTTCTTGTTTTGGAATAAATAGTCTGCAATAGAAAATGTAGATCAAGACCTCAGAAATCAAATTGACTAATTTTAGAAAAAAACAAGAGCTACAGAGACTTATTTACAATTACTGTTTCTCTTTGCACATTTTATCTCTATTTCTTTTTTTTTAGATAAATGCCTATGCAGACAGATAGATTTATCAATCTAGACATGTATGCGGTTCCTACAAATATATCTGCCATTCTGCTTGCTTGCTCCAACTCTCTCTCTCCCCTAAGCTTTATATCCTAGTGATTCAAAATGTAGCTAGGCATCTATGGCAACTTTGTAATTTTCACGTTTTGGGGTTTCAAATTTAATTATTTTCTAAAATTAAAATTATGGTCTGTGACAAAATAATTGGGAAAAAAAATCACGACCTGTTTCAAAGTTTCATGAAACTTTAAATGATGCCCTAAGTGCTCAATACTTTGGTGTAAATCAGAAGCTAAGACTTGTAGAAGTCTGATGTGGGAAGGATAGGGACAGAAAGAAAGCCTGATAGTGTTATGAGTCCACTTCTGCATGAAAATGATTGAACAGGAATTAGAATTCAGGAAATGAAAACATTGTAAAATAGTTTGGTACTCAAGCAAAAGCCAGCCATGGTGGGCTTGTTTGTTTGTTTTCTATTATTACATTTAACATGTAGCTTATGTTCTTGAACTTTTTAAGAGTTGACCATTAATGTTGACTATTAATAAGACTCAAAAGGCTGTGCGATTTCCAGAAGACTAAAGCAAATCTAATGTTGTGCCACTATTTAAAAACTGTAAGTTTGACTTTTATGACAAAATAACAGAGCCATTGATGTAAGATTTAATGCTGAAGAAATAAAAAGAAGGTACTGCTTATCATTTAAATTTGCAGCAAATGGTTCTTATGAGACTGGCTGGGTGGACTTCTTAAATTCAATTCCAAGTTTTGCTGGTAAAGCTGATAATACTGGTGTAAGATTTCCATGTATCCTTCCACTTGGTATCATTTGTCACTTTTAGCATTTTTATCAGTGGTGAGGATGAAAGCACTGGATTGTTACTATTCAGCTTTGCAGATGATACAGAGCAGGGTGAGGCAAGTAACAGAGAGGATGGCTTGCTAACACTGAGCAACCTGGACACAGTACCTAATTGAACTGTTGGAAATTAGGATCTACTCCCAGAATTGATACTGCCTCTGTAGTTCACACTGCCTACCTGGCTGCTGTCCTGATACGCTGGACTATAATTCAGCAAAAGTTCCTGACACTGCCACCCTTTTTGTTTTCTGCTTTCCTCTGTTGCCCCACTACAGTTTGCAGAAGACAGGAATTGATGGCTTTGCCATTCACCTGGAGTTTGTCAGGTCTGGATCTGCAGGTCTTTAAAAGCCACAGGCAGCCTTTCTTTCCTTGAAAGCAGTCCTAGTGATAAAGCCAGGAACCAGGCAGCATACCCTCATAACCACGCATTTCCTGCTGGAAACCTAACTGTATCACCCACATGCACACAAACACACCTCATAGTTACCCAGCCTTTTATTTCATGTGGGTCAGCCCTGGTCTCTGGCAGTCATCTAGGCTTAAAAGAAGCAGATAATTCCAGGAGGCAGATAATTCCTGGTTACTTGAGACAGCTGCCATAGGACAGGAAAACTGCATTCTAGAGACGTCTTTCTCTTTCCCCTGAGGACAGATTTTAACTAGATTTAAACACATTTAAACTACCCTAATGGGGTAGATGGCTAAAGTTAGGTGAAGTGAGCCCAAGATATAGCAAGAAATTAATGGGGGAGTTTATGACTCTCATGCTATCATACTTAAGGCCCAAGGAGAATTTTCTCTTGGCTCACCCCACAGCATCTCTTGGCTTCAAGAACAGAAGAAATTTTTCTTTTTAGCGTCTTGAGAATTTTGTCTGCAGGAAGTTGCCTGGGCTGGTTACTGCATTTTTAAACAACTGCTCTCCTTTTGTTCCCCTGTCCTCACTAATAGAAATAGGTTTGCCATTGCAAGTGCTACTAGGCAAGAATTGCAGTAGCTCTTGACCATCTCATTGACTGCGAGAACAACATTATCTGAGAAGTATCTACATTGCCCAAATCCTTAGACGCCCATAACAATTCCTAAAGAATGTTGCTCAATAGGGATGTCTGAAGAATACGTAAAAGATAGTTTGCCTACTCCTAAAGTTGTGGGTTGCTTTCAAGTAGTGTCTAAAATTCACTGACAGTTAACAGGTTTTAGGATTAGCTATTGGGACCCTGAAGAAATAGTGAGGAAACTTGTCTTTATTCTAATCACGGTTAGGCACCTGGCTACTTTAAATGCCTGCCCACACACACACAACTTTACACAAGAGTAAATTCTAGTCGTGGTAAAGGCAGTGCACACGTTTATATGTTTGTATCATCAGAAACACAGTGAGTATGGTCCAAATAAAGAAGTAACTAAGAAGCCTTTGACGGGGAACTGTACTTGCAAGTTATAATTTTCTCTCTGTTCTGATCGCCATGCAATTTGTTCTGAAGTCATTATGTAAAGAAACTGCAGGCTTTCCATCAGAAAGACGGCTGTGAGGAGCGTTCATTAGAATAGCAGAAAGAGTAGTGATACCAAGGGTATTTGCCTGCCCTCCTCATTTCCTACCATGGAGAGAGTAGGAGCAAGTGTGCCTGTGGCTGGTTCCTACCTTACACCACTTCAAAGATGATTCTTTGAAAGTCTTTTACCCAAGTCTTCCATAGAGAGCTAAATATGTAGATAAAATTTAACTGAGTGCACTGTGTAAGACAGGATACTGGACTCTGGTAAGTGTTTATTTTATAAACACAGAAGCCCTTGGCAAGTAGCAGCTAATGCAGTTGGAGCACTGGCAGCCAAACCAGGAAAGACCTGGCCACTCATATGGGCAGTGTTGGGCCATGCTGGATGGATGCACAGTCTCTGGCATGGCTTTGGGGAACTTTTGACTGCTAGCCTTTTGTAGCAAACCTCACAGCCTCTCTGGATGGGGCAGTTTAGAGTCTTACAAGATGGCACTCTGGAGCAGTGTTTCAATTCCTTTCATCCTCATCTTTCTGCCGGTCCCACATGAGCTGTATTTCTTGCATCAGTGGGGAGCTGCAAGTATGAACTGCTGCTGTGGGATAGCAAGTGATCGCTACTTCAGTGTAAGAGGAAAAGAGACGGAGGGAGAGTAGTTCACGGGTTTGCAAATCAAAGGCAAGTCCATGGCAAGATGGAGACTCAACGACCCCACATATGGAGGCAGGGGTATCCGCATCAGCTTGGGGGGGTGGTTCCAGACCTTGTTGCTAAACACTAATTTTCTTTCCTTGAGCACAGGCTAAGTCCCTTGTATTCACTAAGGGTGAATAGCATGTGCTTGTACAGCTACTGCAAATCAGCTGATGTGTGGTAGCTTCTTACCCCCAGCAGTCATTCCAGCCATATGAGATTGTAATTACTTGCTGCTCGTATGTTACAGAGATTCAAATAATGAGCAAATATTGTAAGGGTCAGGGTATAAATGTTTTTTAAAAAACAGTTTTGCCAGCCCTTGATGCTTGGTAGTAAGGCAATCCAGGTAGCAGTCAGGTAGACAGGTGGCAAGTTATGCTGCCCTAGAGCCATGTAGACTTATGTGAAAATGTCCTACTTATGCAAATGGATCATAAAAAAGGACAGAGTCTGGCCTCTGGCACATTTAATAGCATTCTTAGACTTTGCCAGGCAAGTGTTGCTTCCTGCCTCACGCTTTTGATAAATGGAAAGTTACTGCTAATGCATTTTTAACTCTGAGTATTGTAGTGAAAATGTCACCGACTGAAATGCATTCTTTCTTCCACGCATGTTGGCTCCCTTAACATGTCAGATGCTGCTAAGTAGATAAAAGGTGTGTCTGCAATGAGATTAATCTACTCATATTATCCTGCTTACAGACTCAGTTCTTTCAGTGTCCAACATTTCTGATACCAACTGATCCATCGTGACACAGATCTTCAGTTGTGCCAGAGCTTGGCTTGGCTCTTTGAGGGCCAGAGGTGGCAAAGGTTAAAGTTTGAAAACAACATGACTCCGTGTCAGCTTTGGCTCCACAGATTCTTCCAAATTACACACAGCAGCAGTGAACCAGTCCAGCCTTGGGGATGGGTAAGCAACAGCACAGCGATGCACGTACCCAGCAGCAGCCTTTAGAGATAGACCTCTGCTGCCTCGGCCATGCCTGGAGCTTCCTGCGGCACTGCCCAGGGTGGGTTAGAGCCGCGGCTGTGACACCGATCAGCGTGGTCGTGGGACTGCTTGGCCACGTCAGTGCGACATCACATGGCTCAGTTTGGGCAGGTTTTCGGGGCAAGCACCCCTCTCCGCTCCTGTGCTGGAGGTTTGTGTGGCCACGCGGGGCCCTGTGTGCTCAGGGAGCTGCACTCTTGTCTGCTTGCTGTTGAGCTTCCACTGGGCGTGAGCGAGTGCCTGTGATCCGTGTCTGTGTGCTTTCCTCTGTGTGTGTTCTGCTTGGTGTGCCTGACTTGATAAAAATGTGGGCCTTATTATTTGAAGTAGACAAACATGTTTCTAAACGCATTTCTGATTAAAGGTCTCCATGGGGATTATTTAAGAACCTACCCATCAAAGCCCTGTTTATCTCCTTTCCTGGGTAAATGTTACAGTTGATTTTTCTGCATACCTGTGATGTGGCATATTTTCTGCAGTCTACCCTTTTTCTGCTTAAGTCCTCACTTGTGTATCACTTATGAAAATATTTCATTTGTGAAAATAAGGCCCTTACATCCCTGGTTTAGGGCAGACATTGTTCTGCACACATTCCCAGATCTGCAGCACTACCTGCTTTTGATTTAGCTGGAGCGGAGCCTGTCTAATCTACTGGGTTGTGCTGTCACGCAGGGGCCTTGTGGGGAGCAACTGTGGGGAAAGAAGGCAGCTGATGTGCAAATATTCAAACTTAAGCATTCACGGAAGCATTTTCCTGACACAGAGCCCTCAAATCTCAGAGTATGTGATCTGTGTGCTGAAGCTGTGCCAACGAAATATTTACTATTACTCTGCTGCTTCTTAGAAATCATAGAGAATTCACACATACTACAAAAAGTAGCATTTTTCAGAACAGTCGTCACTGAAAGACGTGCTCTATTAGTGAAGTGGTATGTTTTTGCACTGTTATAATTAGGGTTCAGCTCAGAGAACATTTTCTCAGTAGCGTCATGTTTGAATAATTCACCTATAAAGAATATTCTGAGCTAAACTCAGCTTTAATACCAGCCAATTTATGAACCTTTCATGAAAACACACTTCAGGATGTCACTGTTTTAAAATAATTTGCCTTTCTAGTTACTGATTTCAAGTATCTTCCTTCTGCCCTTCTAGCATCCTTTGTTTAGGCATATAATACAGAGTGACATAACATGTTTCTGGCCTTATTATCTGATGTAAATAGCTAAACTTTGGTATTAATTTGCTTTCTTGTGCTCTCAGAATGATTCCACATGAACAGGGTTTACATTGCAAGCACTACTGGGTTTTTCAGTCATCTGCAGCCTGTTTTGCTGAGTAAGATTACGGCAGATTTTTAGAACAGTTTCCTTAGGAAATGACATTTATATGCTGTATATCTCTGTTTTGAACACGTGTGTTATTTCTTCTCCTTCTGTGTTCCTGTCCCCTGTCTACCCTGCATGGTTTTTGAGCAAGGTCTATTTCTTAGTCTGTGCAAGACCGAGCACCTTGCCACTAGGTTTGGTTTTGGGGCCTGAAGGGATTGGTATTTTATAGTGCAGATAAAAAAATAACTGGTGTTGATAATGAACCATCTTGTCTGCCTTCAAACCAAGGGAAAAACTGGATTCAGATCCAAGGATCCCCTGAGGCCTGCCCATGCTTTGAACCCGTTAACACGACTTTGACAGGGAAGTGGTATCAAGTGGTGAGAAGGGAAGGGGGATACTATGTTCTCAGAGGTTCCCTGGTAACTGGATGGAAACGTCTGGGTGCAGGAGGCAGGCTCTGACTGTCGTCCCTCATTTCCCCTGTTCTCCCAAGGGGGGCTTGAAGCATGAGCTTACAGCAATAAACCACAGGGTCCTTATGAATGGGGACCAGAACAGGGGAGACTTGAATCAGAGTCTGCAACCTTCTGCACTGCGAAGGCCAGCAGTCATTGAAAAGAAATCCAGAGGAGCCAGCCTGCTCCTGTTCAAGCCTTCCTCAAAATTGCTAACAAACCAAGTTTGTGGGAATCTTAGTAGTCTTTAAAGAAAGTCCTTGTTCCCTTGGCCAGTAATTCCACAATAATTGGTACTTTGGAGGAGGGTCTAACCTTTAAGTGAAACCGAGCCTGTAGTAATTTTTAGGAGCAGTGCATATCCACTGAATTGTGAAAAATACAGGGATTACTATATAGGTCTTAAACCTTAGGGAAACACTTTGGAGTTGTATAGGCAGCTTAATCTCATCTAAAGGGTGAGCACAGTTCTAAATGTATTTTCTAGTGAGCTCTGTACTCCTAAAAGCAGTAGAGAAAATTGCTTGACCAGCTAATGGGATTAGCCGACCACATTCAAAGGGCTACAGTCCACTATGGAGAAGCTAATCGAGTAAGATGGATATTTCTAATATTCATTGCTTTAATTTTTATTTTTTATTAAGTATGAAAGGCTCAGTGGCTGTTCGGAAGAGAGCTGGAAGGTCTCCTGAGGGAGGGGCTGTTTGGGTATAGTAAACCAGAAAGACTGTAAAAAAAGGCAGAGAAGAAAATGTCTTGAGAACTTCTACCGGGCTTGGGGTTTTTGTGCATGTACATGTATTACTCAGCTAGACAGTATTATCTTATTGCAGTGGTGTCATTGAAGGAGGAGGCAACTGAGACTTAAGAAGCTAGAATAAAGGTTTATGAAAATAGTCATAGTTATTAGAATTACCTCAAAATACAGCTGCTTTTCCCTGTTTGCAACTGTTATAGTGCTCAGGAGAAGATGCCAGGTGCAAGGACCACAAACTGTGTTAGGAGTAGCAGGCTGTTCCTTTCTGTCCCTTCTTTCTCTCCATCATGTCTTCTCCATGACCTTGGTGTCTGAACCATGGAGGTGCCTGAAAAATGGAGGTGTAAGTCCATCTCTGTGTCCTTACTGCCTCTGGCATGAGTGTCAGCTCACAACATGGGTGACGATGTCAATATTTCTCTGCAGGGCATGGGACCGAGGTGGTTGTGCTGCCTAGATTGTATGGAGCCAGCCGAAGAAGACTGGCCCTGACTCAGCCAGACTGTATTAACAGTCATTGATATCAGACTGATATCAAGTCCTGAGCTGTCAGACCTCCAGTCTGAATTATTTTAAGTCTTTTTACAGTTCAGTAAGCTGTCAAGGTTAACACTCGTTCGGACAGGGCCAGCTGTGAGTGGAGAGAAGAAAACCCCATGCACAAAACGTTTCTCTGTCCTGATAGCAGTACCCGGAGGGGAATTGGCCTTTCCCACATGTGCAGTGGGGATGGCCAGAGCTGTGGGAAGTCGTGTCAGGCCTGCAGGGCAAGAGGATGTCCTTGCAATTACCTGTCTCTGTGCCTTCCCAAAGCTTTTGGGTGGGGAAAACACCTGTGGCTGACTCTGAGTCAGAGGGCTGTGCAAGCACTGAAGCACGTCTCACTCAGTGCTGAACCAAGGAATGCTCCCAATGAGGGAGAGGCCAGATAAAAACATACATTTGGTAACATTTCCAGTGGAGCATTATCCAAATAAGAATCGAAACAAGCACTCTACAAGCCTTAGGAAAAAAGAAAACAGATTTGAACAAAGATGCAAAATACTGTTAGCCATAAAGGCATAAGAACTCACCCTGATAATGAACATACAGAAGTTTCCAAAGATAGTGGGGAATTAACCCCATTAACCTGAAAGGGGGGAAAAAAGCACATGTGTCAATAAGTATTTACTCTCCTTCTGGTATTTGAAAGTGTTCGTATTTGCACAGCCAACTGAAAGCTTTTCTGTGGGGATTTTGTAGAAGTAATATTAATATTAACTTTGTGTCTTTGTTGCTTTATTTTATTTCTTTGAAACAAGTAGTAAATTTACCATTGCAAAATTGAGATTTTTTTTTCAGTTGTAAAATTTATCTCAGCTCATTTGTCATGAAAATTTGCCCCTTAGGACTAGTTTGAACAGTATCCCAGGTGTTTAATGTTGTTCACCTAATGAAGGCACAACTCATGAAAACAACTATTGAACTGTGGTACACTTCATGAATACTGAGGAGGCATTCAAATTTAAAATGCATGTAGTAGTAACTGGGTCTATAAACTGCTGCTCCTGAAGCCTTGATGCTCAATGCATATTTCTCCATATGAACATTTTTCACTTGCATGTTTTTCTATTTTCAAAGACAGTTTGTATGTCTCCATTTAGCTTCATCAAGCTGGAGAAAGTACAGTTATAATTAGTGTGGCCATGGAGGGCTTGGCAGATTTCTTGTGAAATACTCTAGTTCATAACATGCCTTACTAGTCACATATCTGTCCTTTTAAATAAGAAGAGATGGATTGTAGTGGGATGCAAATAATGCAGGAGAAGAGGTAAAGAGCAAAGAAAGAAGGCTTTTATATCCAGGTGTTGGGGCCTGCTGTGCAGTACGCCTTGTCAAAAGGGCACGTTATATGAAGATGAGGCATGAACATGGGTGGATTAGGAGGAACCTCCTGAAATGTGTCAAAAAGGAGATTTAAAAAAAAACCACCTGACCCAGTTGCACCCCTGAGAGGGGAAGAGAACCAAATCAACGAATTTGTGTAGACACCTAGCACCGTGTTGCCAGTCCATCCCTGGGGGAACAGCTTCTGCTGAGGCAGAAGAACAGTAGATCTCCTGCACAAATGTGCTGTTAAGATGCTTCAGCAAAGCTGGAGAGTCTGGGAAGAGAGTATGCCTGCTGCACATCCCCGAAAGATGTCTTGGGGTCAAGCTTCTGTTGAAATGAGATGTCACCCTTACTACAGGAGAGCTGCAGTTCTGTCAGTCATAGCCTGAAAAAGCAAAGTCTGTATTCCAGGTCACTGAAATGAAATAGATGTGGTTGTCTGCCAGCCTGACAACAAACCCACTTTTGGCTTTTTTTTTTTTGCTTTTTTTTTTTTTTTTTTTTTTTTTTAAAGCTTCATTTTGCATTGCCTGGCCCACAGGCTGGACGGGAAGGGGATTCTGCTGTCTTCACTGAGCTGATGTTGCTTAGCTCCACTAAGAATGCATATCAGCATTTGCCAGACACAAATCATTGTTCTTGACAGATTATGCAACTTGGATTTTTCTCTTTTCTTTCTGCCTGAAATTTAAAACAGAAATTTGCTACTTGCCAACATAGTGGGAAGCATTAGTGTTCTCATTTAATTCTCAGAATTGTTCAAATTAGGCATATTTGCAAATTTAGGCTGGCCAGAAAATAAGAGTTCTGTTCTGGGAAAAAAATGGTTGATGTCCTGCTATTTGTTATTACTGAAATGGCTGTAGAATTTCTCATTACAAATCACTGTGAGCATGTAATACAGCACAGAACAGTCAGGACACTCATAACAGGAGGCAGATCTCTGTGCAGAGTAATCATGCTCCAAATGAATGCTCAAATCCCCATATTGTTGCCTGATCTGAGATCACTTAGACTCTGGAGTCTTTTTAAATTATTTTTAGGTTTGGTTTGTTGTTTTGTGTTTGTTTTGTTGTTGGTTTTTTTTTAAACCAGGAATTGTCCTGTAACCCTGAAAAGCTTTTTTTGCTATAGCAATAGTTGGCTGTGGATAAACACTAACTACAGAAGAAAAACAAAAAAAGAATGCCAGATAGCTCTACTTTTCAACTTTTTCTATATCCCAAAATAACTCCAGACCTCATTCTGTTCTGAGATCTGCAGAGCACATCTCTGCTCTGATATGCTGCTCTTTCTGTATGTCCTGTATTTTTAGTGAAATCAGTGGGAGTTCAGAGTATGTGGGACTGCAGAATCCTCAATCTTCCTTGCTGACCTGAGACGATTTTTATTTTTTCTTCTTTGTTTGTAATGGACATACTGCTGCTATATAAAAAATCTCTGTGAAAAATTACATTCTTGTTGCAGTCTGGTGGTCAGTGTTTTGCATTTAGCCCTTTGCATTTCCACCTGAAGAGCAAAGATGAACTGATTCTTGGGGGATTTTTTATTTTTGTTTTCTATTGAGGCCACCATGTATGAACACTGTAGATGCAATACATTGTGTCATCCCTGCTCTGATCCCCATGGCTGAGATACAAGCACATTTTTGTTTAAGGAACCCAAACTACCAGATTTGAGATTCTCTGGGCAGCTATAAGGATTTCGTGCCATATGCATTGCAATGGTGAAATGTGAAATGGAGAGTTGGTGAAGAAGTCTTACTTGTAGATCAAATTTCTTAGCTGTTGTGTTTGAAAGCCAGACACTTAACATCATTTTAATGCAGTTTTTGTGCCTGAATTAATATAATAAATGTCAATGTTGAATAGCATAAGGTCACATTTTACTACTTTGACCAGAAGTGTAATCTTCCAAGATTCAGTTTTATTACTATTATAACAGTCATGCTGGATAAGGTCACCAATATTTCTTTCAATATGAAGTAATATATGAAAGCATAGTTTATACCAACTTTATTCTGTACAGTGTGGATTTGTGCTATGAGATGTATTGACAAGGACCTACCTTGGATATATTTGCATGTAACTCTGGAGCTGGTGTAATAGTGTGTTGGTTATGCTTATTAGGGCCTTAGTCATTGCAAAGAAATGAACCTTTGAGGTTTGTACTCTCCTACTTCAAAAGCAAAAGGGCATTTTCTTCAGCAGTATAGGTATTTAGTGTGAAAGGCACAGCTATACGCTGCACAGCATGATGAAAATGATGTAGCTTTTGCATACACACACTTAGGTTGAACAACAACAGTCACCAACAGTGCCAGGTTTCAAAGGTAAATACATCAAGCATACATATCAAAACCTGTGTGCACCCTGTCTGCTTATAAAGAGATAGACTGCTCCGATCTTTAAAGCTGAAGTAATTGGACACCTACCTGCATATTTAGATTGCCTGACATGGTGTTACAACTGCTTTTTTGTGGCTTCCAAACTGCATTTGTAAAAGAGGCAATAGGTAGCCTTGATTTTTCTTTTGAGTGAGGAGGGTCTGTGCTCCAACTGAGGCCATCTCTGTTGCCCTCTGTTGAAACTCTAGCACTAGTGATTTTCTTCTGTTTGGGATTTCTCCTGTTTTTTTTAAAGAATTCTTCATGAATTTTTATTATGTGAGGATGAAATGCTACTCAAATTATTAACTTGTATACCTTACTTTCTTAGAGAAAAGTCACCCGTTTTTGTGGAATTTGAGAGTGAAAAAAATGCAGGGGTTAAAAGGTTTTGCAACACCCATTACTGTACTAAATTATGTAAGACAAAAATATTAAATAATAATATATTCCTTATTACACACAGCCTGTTTGGGGATTATAGGGAGCAGGATGGATGGATCCCAGGGTCCTTTCTCCTCTACTTTTTTGTTGGGGTTTTTTAAGCATTCTTTTAGGTAAGAAAGTTGTTATCTTGGAAAACTTTTTTGCTTTTTTTTTTATCTGAACAGTGAAAATATTGTCTAAAGCTGAAGTCCCCAAACTGTTTCTACTTTGTGAGGGTTTCTGTGCAAAACAAACAATATTGGTTTGCTGCTCCCACCGTCAGTCAAGATCTCCTTTAGCTGTTGCAGGAGGTCTGTGTGCCCCATGCCAAACAAACTGGGCTCCAAATCTTGTTTGATGGCTCCAGAGGGGCTTGTTCTGTGCATGTGTCTATTTGTGTAGTTAAAGATACGTAGGTCGTATGTTAGATTTTTCAGTTGCATTTTCCCAATGGCATGATTTGTGCTGTGAGATGGCCCCTGAACACTGGAAGGATGCACTAGGGCACTGGTACAGTGTAACACACGAGGTGAGGGCTGTGTCCCCGCCTTGCTGCATCCTCCTGCCTACAGTGGAGCTGGTGTGTGCTGCTGGCTGCCCATGCTCCCACTCTGGGGGCTTGGTCTCCCACCTGGCAGCAGCACAACCAGACACACTTGGTGTTTTCCTTGCGTGTGCCCAAGGCAGGGTGAGTGATCCAGATGTGCTATCACCTACAGATACGTTGTACCAGAAGGGGGCTGCAAATGTCCCAGCTGCTCAGCCCAGCCTCTTGTCCATCAGTGTTAAACCATGTTTTGGAAAAACATTTTGAAATCCTTCTGCTTGAGGAAACTGAATCTACATAAAACCATTTTCTTGACGTCTTCTTCCACAATATTTTACTTGCCATTATATGCAGATGTATTCTTTTGCATTGTGCTTGCCATTGTGGGAACAGTTTGTTCTCTGATGTATTCAAAATTATTTTTAATGACTTTAGCCTTCACCTATTGGGACTCTTATTTCTGGAAAATCTTTATAGAATACAAATAGAGGAAGCAGGTGTGTACATGCAGGCATGTAACCTAAACCACCAAATAAGATTTCTCTGGTTGTTGGTAAGTTTGGGGGGGTTTTTTGATAGATCAAGTGTCAGTCTCAGAAATGTCATCCTCTAACACACAATTGTTGTGCAGCTATGTGAGTTAAGGCAAGAAAATAATTTTTAAAATTATATTTTAAGGAGATATTTACCACTCTAGTAATCTCTCCTGCTTTGTTAAAACTGGTTTACTTTTGTACTGTAGGTTGTCCTAGAGCATACTAGGGGACACTGGAGATGTTTTGATATCAGAGTTCTGAACAAGAAAACACACTTTGAGTTTCAATGCACGTATGCATCTATATATCTATAGCTTACACAAGTTTAAAGGAAATCAATTAGCAATTGACTATTGCAGAGCAATGGCGATAGCATCTGGAAGTGTGGATAGTTTCTAAGTCTGAGCAAGTCTTTTGAATTTTCCAGTACTTGTTGAGGTCAAAATTATTGCGAGAGGAGTAAGCTCCTCCTTGCAGAATATCATTATTTCAGAATTTTTGTAAGTGCAGATAAAAATGCAGAGCGTGTAATTAAAAAGAACAGAGGGGTTATTGAATGTTTCCAAATCTACAGTCTGTAAGACAGAGTTGCTGACAAGGCATTCTTTAAGTGGACCTCATGGCTTTGAGCTCTGTCTTCACCTCTTGACCTTTAAAGTGTGATGGAAGTCTTGTCCCTTCCCTGGGGCTTGAGGAGGGAGGCATGGCTACTGGGTGCAATTTGTGTTACTTCTTTCCTGCTTGGTCCTTGCTGGCTAGAAGGGTCAGGTGAAACTGTCCAAGATGCCTGAGGGCAAACACACTCTTCTGAACAAACTGAAAAAAGGTTAAAACATGTAAAACGACACAAGTTTGACCATTCTTTTTCAGCAGCAGAGTGTGGTTTTTATTTTATTCAAACATTGGCTCCCCATTCCTCATCTCATTGGAAAACATTAAATTATTATAAGTAATACGTGTTTCATGCATTTTGTAATACTTCAGGTCATAGAGGTTGCCAGTAAGTCTAGTGTTTTACTTTTAAATGTAGGCCCCTTGATGTCTTGGCTGCTGCCACTGGAGGTTTAGGTGTCAAAGTTGTGCTCCATGTGTGGTGGCAGCTCTGCCTGTGAGCACAAGCTAGAGCTCCATTTTCCATCGTTTTAATTGGTATTAAAGGAGACGGCAGCAACCTCGCAGCTGGCATCTCATTTCATCAAAGCAGTGATAAACTTTATATTCAAAAAACTTCTCTCACTTCAAATTCCTTTAGTTTTGGTGACAAATGTTGGGGTATATTTGCATACAAATCACTTTCTTCCAGGAAAAGGCTGATGATTTTTTTTTTTTTTAATGCTTTCTAAACTTAGTTTGTCTGAAAGTTTTATGCACCAGTTCTTTATTTTCATACACAGTCTGATGAGCTGCTTCTGGAACAGAAGAGACTGAAGCAACATTAAATTGTCTTTTGGTTCCCCTTTTGAGGACATCCTGAGCATGTTTTGCTACCAAACAATTTCCCTTCCCTCTTGTAATTCTTTGGCTTCTCATCTTCATTGATAACTTTGCTTATCTTGCATTTATAAATTACTAGTACAAATATAATTGGATCTGCAAGAGCTTTTTAAATTGTTCGCTATTGTTTTAAGATTTTTTTTTTTTTAAGTTTGGTTTAAAAGGTTGGGGTTTTTATTCAGTAACTTTCCATTCTAATCAAATGTCCTAAGAAAGTGGTAGTCAAATGGAAATTTTATTTGCTCTTTCTGATGACAAATATGGCTTTTAAAAGCTTAATTCTTTCCTACTGAAAATCTATCCTGTAGAAACACTTTTATCTTTTGGTGACTAGTTGCATGGCAAAAACATCTCAACCTGATCTATCCTATTCTTGGACACCATTTTATCTCCTCTGCGATTGACTGTGTCTGTAGTGGAACCAACATTCTTTTTATCACCCAGGGTCTGATCTTCAAGCTTTCACTTTCAAAAGCACAGCCATCCTTAGGCAGACTGGTAGCTTGGGATGATTTATAACTGAGGAGAACTTTGAATTTCCTATAAACAACTGAAAATCAGTGTTTTCTGCCTTTTTCAGTTATGCTGCTGTTAGTTTGCTTGCTTCCACTTAGGCATCTCTTGTGTCTCCTGTTCTGTATCAGTGACATGCAGCCAGAAATGACTGTGCCATCGGTTCCTGACTGGCTTGATAAGAAGGCTAAGATAGTAATGCAAAGCCCAGGAAAAAGGATTTGCAAGCATTTTGCACACCAGTGGTAAGTGTCAGCATGGGGTTGCAGAGGCAATGCAGACAGGCACATTCAAGGGTACTCTGTAAAAGAACATGTGTTTAATTTCCAGAGCAAAAGCATGCACATCACTTTTGCAAGACTGAGTTTTATAAGAGTATATACAGCCATCACTGACATGTTGGGAGGTCACTGGGTGATTCACATCCAGCAGCTTAACAAGAGGAAGCTGAACAAATTACAGTGGAGATGCTTTCATTTGGAGGAGTACCAAATGTTCCTGCTCTTTCAGCCCCTAGATATGGGATATCTACTTTGTGACCTTCGGAAAGAGAAAGACAGCCACATTTCTCAGCAAGATGGCTTTGATGGTGATCATAAATGCCCAAGAAACTCTGTGTGCTTGTAATTTAAGGAAGAAACAGAGAGATCTAGAAATTTATTTGCTCGAACAAAGTTTGTGATACCAAATTCAACATCAGTTTTCTCCCTCACATCCAGGATGCAGTTGGAGTACTGTCATCTTTCTTTGTTGTTGGTTTTTTTTTTGGGGGGGGGCATAAATTTACTTTCTTTTTTAACGTTGATAACCTGTCAGATTTAAACTGTTTTTTTCTTCACTCCAGGGAACTGTCTGCTAGCAACAAGCACAGTGACATATTGTTGTTATCAGCTTGCATTATGGTAACGCTGAGAGGTCCAAACCAGAGATCACAGCCCAAATCTTTGGGGGTATGTAGACGTGCTGTGAAGTGCTAACAGCTACTCAGACCTTGCTCCAGTGAGACTCTTAGGCCTGTGATTAACTTGGAGTGAACAGTGGTCTTGCAGATTCCCACACCGTTTTCAACACTGGCAAGGGAAATGTCTATTAATGAGGGTGAGGTAGGCTGTAAATGTTGAAGGGCCATAAAATCAGACACTTGCCTTGATGAACCTGCATCTGATAACCTTGAACCCTCTCCTTGCACTGTACAGCACTCATAGGGAGCCTCATGCAAGTACTGAGGTTCATATGGATGTTTCTGTTTGGACCTATGCAACTGGGGCTCAATAAATTGGAGGAGGGTGTGGAGGGGAGGAGAACGGGTTCAAGTCACCTCTGAGCAGAAACTCACAGAGGGTGACACAGGAGGTTTCATCTCTGCAAACATCTTTTCATACCCCTTGGTCAGTTGATTTTTGTTGATCTCACAACTACAAGATGTTCAGGGTCTTCCCTTGATAGTTATGTGACATCACCCATTTGCTTTGGAACATCTGTTTTTCCCAGCAGTGACTCCTGTACTAGGGATTCCCTGTACTAGGGATTAATATCTCTGGCTACTTTCAGTAGTATCAACAAAAGAATCAAACATCAGTGGCTTTTACTAGCAACTGATATGCAGCAGACCATTTTGAGACCCGTATTTGTTCTTGGAGACTCCTATTTCTGTAGAGTACTGGTCTGATGGACTTGGCTTCTCAAGAATGTGCGTGTGTTCTGTGCCTCTCCACAAAGCTGACTTCTGTGGAGAGCAGCCAAGGAGGATCTTCATCCTACTGGTTTTGTGAAGGTGATGGGCTGATGTGGAAATGCTCCTGTGGGCAGAAAACCAACATTGTGCTGCGCTGCACAACTCCCTGCTGTGCTCAGCTCTGCAGGGATTTTGTCATGCTGCACGTGATGGGGTTTGACGCTTATGGAGTGTAAGAGGGCAAACGAGAGAGGGGAGATACCTTTTCCCCCTGTTCTCCTTAATCACCTGTTAAGGAGCTAAGCATACGCTGGTTCTGGATTTGCAAATCATTATAATGACAGACTGTGACAATAAAAAGAGCCATGAAAATAGATCATGTAAAGAAGTCCTGGATTAAGGAATCCCCTGGTACACTAGGACATGATAAAACCCCACTAAGTCAATAATCTGTGCATTAAGAGCTCCTCTGGTTATGTAAAGGAACTAAAACAGTCTGTTTTCCTCAGTGAGGCAGAGGAAGTGGTAGCTTGGGTATGTAATAGCATGATAAAGAGAGCTTGCTCTTCAGTAGCCCTTACGGTCTAACTTGATTTACAGATCAGATCTCTGTTGATGACAGTAGAAAGACTGTAATGATGCCAATGACCGTGTCTGAGAGAGTCTCAGTTGTGTCTTTATTCCAAGTCCACAGAAAGGAAATAATAAAAACAGATAAACACATTAAAGTAATGGTTTCAGATGACACACACACAAAATAAGGTTATTCAGAGTTAAACTGCTAGTTTGTCTTCTTCATTCTCCTATTCTTGAATATTGCAGGAGTCCTGGATGAGAGCATGAATTTATGTACTGTGCATGCTGAAACGCCTAGCTATGATGCACAGAGCTGGGAAAAATGAGCATTAATGACAATAATAGTATTAGAACAGCATCTACAGAGGCAATCATGACACAGGGCCCTGTTGTCCTTATCCAAGAGGGCTTATTATGCAAGTGAAAAACAGGGAGAGACCTACTTTCTGATTCCCTACTCCTTTATACCTTTCATTGTCTTGGGTGGTTTGTAAGCTATGTTTTACCGGCTCTGCTTGAGTTTTATCTTGTTTTAAAAGGAGAGCTTTGTACAGATAGTTTCATGTTGAAGATGTACTCTACATCTCTTTTACATTTTCTCAGGCCTCAAGCATGACATCAAAAACTGACTCCCCTGGCAGGTGAGGGAAAATGCATCTTTGGGAGTGTTTTACCCCAACACATGCACTTTCTGTGAACATTCTTGTCTGTATCAAGCTTTCTGTGTGAAAGCAGATATGCAATAAGCTATCAAAATGAAGTAGCTAAATAATAGGGGCTTAAAATGATTTCTTTTCTTGTTGGACTGCTTCTGAGTCTCTGCTTAAACACTACGCAGGGTCTTTGGTATTTCCACCCCACCTTTCCCTCAACTGCAGCTGAGTGAAGGCTGATTCCCTGCTTTGCTGCACTAGTTGTATTTAATTCCCAGTAAAATGCAGAAGAGGCTATTGCTATATTCCTCTTTGTTTTGAAAAAACCCTATCACCCTCCAGTTACATTTCCCTTGTTTACTGTTTCAGTGTCCTCTTCCTCCAATTACTCACACTTCTGAGGGTCGTCACATGTCTCCTGAGTGCATGGAAGGGTATGTCCATGTTCCTGGGCTTCCCTGGTTAATAATGTAGAACTCCTTGGGATGACAACAGTACTGTTTTCAGTAGGTCCTGCTAAGCAGCAAAGAAGTAATAGCATTTGTATAAACACTAATAAACTCTTTTACTTGCAAAGTCATCTACTACTACATCCACTTCAACTGTGTATTAGCCAATGCAGTAAAGGTACTCATCTAGGTTCTTTATCATGGACTTCGCAATTTTAAGCATTCATATGAACTGATGAGAATACACTGGCAGGTTTATTTTTAGGTGCTGCAGCGAAGATCTGATCTTGCAGGGCAAAGGTACTATGATTTGCTTTTCTGCTGTGCAAGTGTGCTGAACAGCTCTTTCATAAGGCAGTAGAAGGTTCTCTTGTTTTTCAGACTGTTCCTAAAGGTGCTGATGTTCTTACGGAGGGCTAAGCCATTCCTCTAAGGGGTGTAGAGAGCATTTCTTTTTTGCAAGAGTGTTTCTTTCTCTCCTTTGTAATTTAGGCTCATTCTACTCTCATGGAATATTTCCCTGGAACAGCATAGCCCATCCTGTTGCTTTAGAAGCAATTTCAGTAACTAAGCATACAAAATATGCCATGAGACCTTCCAGCTTAAGACAAACACAGCTCTCCATTGACTTTAATTGGAGCGGTTTTCTGAATACTCTAACAGAATGTATTGAGTTTGCATGGCAAGGTTTTGGTAGCAGGGGTCTACAGAGGTGGCTTCTGTGAGAAGCTGCCAGAAGCTACCCCTGTGTCCGACACAGCTAGTGCCAGCCAGCTCCAAGACGGACCCACCACTGGCCAAGGCTGAGCCCATCAGCAATGGTGGCAGCGCCTCTGGAATAGCATATCTAAGAAGGGAAAAAAAACATTGTGCAATTGCAGCCAGAGAGAGGAGTGAAAAGATGTGAGAGGAGCAGCCCTGCAGACACCCGGGCCTGTGCAGCAGGAGGTGCTCTGGGTGCTGGAGCAGAGATTCTCCTGAAGCCCCTGGTGCAGCCCATGGTGGGGCAGGCTGCCCCCCCTGCAGCCCATGGGGCCCACAGGGGAGCAGATCTCCACCTGTATGGGGAGAACCCCATGCCGGAGCAGTGGGGTGCCGAAAGGGGGCTGTGACCCCGGGAACCCGGCAGGCTCTGGCACCCGGGGCCCGGCCCGCCCAGACGACCCAGAAGCCTGGGCCGGCATGGAAGCACGCAGCTGGTGACCCTGTGGGGACCCACACTGGAGCCATCTGCTCCTGAAAGACTGCATCCCATGGAAGAGACTCACACTGGAGCAGTTCTTGAAGAACTGCAGCCCATGAGAAGGACTCATGTTGAAGTCTGTGGAGGACTGTCTGCTGTGGGAGGGACCCCATGCTGGAGCAGGGGAAGAGTGTGAGGAGTCCTGCCCCTGAGGAGGAAGGAGTGACAGAATGTGTGATAAAATGACCCCAACCCCCATTCCCCATCCCCCTGTGCTGCTTGGGGGAGGAGGGAGAGAAAATTGGGAGTAAAGTTAATCCTGGGAAGAAGGGAGGGGTGGGGGGATGGTGCTTTAGGATTTAGTTTTTATTGTCTCGTTACCCTCCTCTGACTTGATTGTTAATAAATTAAACTAATTTCCCCAAGTCAAGTCTGTGTCAGTAATTGGTGAGAGATCTCTCCCTGTCCCTATCTCAACTGATGAGCCTTTCATTGTATTTTCTCTCCCCTATCCAGTTCAGGAGGGGAGTGATGGAGTGGCTTTGGTGGGCACCCTGCATTTAGCCAGGGTCAACCCACCACACAGAACTAGGTAGAAAACAACTTCTGAGAAATGAATGGGAATCAAGTGGTTTATTCCATTTAAAAACTTTGAAAATCCCAGCATACATTACAATATTCTTTGAGGAATACACTTAGTGTAAGACAGTCTGAATTACACAAATTCAGTTTTCCAAAACTCCCTGTTATTCATGTTCCTCATTATCTATCAATTACATTCAAAATTACCTTCATTACCTGAAACCTTAATTATCCAAACATATTCATTGTCCCTTGTGATACTCTGATAATTGATCTTGTACTGCATTCCTCCAGCTGATGCTTCACTGGTTATGAAATGAAGGCACTGTTGGTCTGGCACGTGCTACTACTACAAGCTCATCTTTCTCTGTGCTGTTCAGCATAGACTTTGTGCAGAGTTATAGGGTATGTTTAAAGCTCTTCGTCATCTGCCATCAATAGGTAGTTGGAGAAGGTGGATCTGTTGCCAGCTTCTCCAGCAGCAGGTCCAGTAGAACCTTCCTCGAGATAACTTAATTCTGGAGAAACAGAAGAGGATGGGACAAGGACAGGCAAGGAAGGAGAGGCGGTGGGGTGGCTCTGTATGTTAGGGAGTGGTTTGATTGTACAGAGCTTGATGCTTGTGGTGAGGCCGAGTGCTTATGGGTGAGGATGAGGGGGGAGGCCAACAAGAAAGATATCCTGTTGGGAGTCTGTTACAGACCACCCGACCAGGATGAGGATGTTGACAAGGTATTCTACAAGCAGCTGGCAGAAGTCTCTCAGTCGCAAGCTCTTGTTCTCGTGGGCGACTTCAACTTCCCAGACATCTGCTGGAAATACAACACAGCAGAAAGGAAACAGTCCAGAAGGTTCCTGCAGTGTGTGGAAGATAACTTCCTGACACAGCTGGTAAGTGAGCCTACCAGGGGAAGTGCCCTGCTTGACCTCCTGTTCACTAACAGAGAAGGACTGGTGGGAGAGGTGGTGGTTGGAAATCATCTAGGCCTTAGTGATCATGAAATGGTAGAGTTTTTGATCTTTGAGGTAAGGAAGGGGGTCAGCAAGACCGCCACCATGGATTTCCAGAGGGCAGACTTTGACCTGCTCAGAACGCTGGTTGGGAGAGTCCCTTGGGAGATAGTCCTGAAGGGCAAAGGGGTCCAGGAAGGCTGGGTGTTTTTCAAGGAAGAAGTCTTAAAGGCACAGGACCAGGCTGTCCCCATGTGCCGTAAGACGAATCGGCGGGGAAGACGACCAGCCTGGCTGGACAGAGGTCTACTACTGCGACTAAGGGAAAAAAGGAGAGCTTACCAGCTCTGGAAGAAGGGGCAGGCAACCCAAGAAGAGTACAGGGATCTTGTCAGGTCATGCAGAGAGGAAATTAGAAAGGCAAAAGCCCAGCTGGAATTTAACCTGGCCACTGTTATAAGGGATAATAAGAAAAGTTTTTATAAATATGTTAATAGCAAAAAGAGAGCCAGGGAGAACCTCCATCCTCTAGTGGATGCAAGGAGGAACATTGTCACTAAAGATGAGGAAAAGGCTGAGATACTCAATGACTTCTTTGCCTTGGTCTTTAATGGCCCGACGAGTTATCCCCAGGGTAGCCAGCCCCCCGAGCTGGAAGATGGGGACAGAGAGTGGAATAAACCCCCCATAATCCAGGAGGAAGCAGTCTTTGACCTGCCATGCCACC
Source organism: Gorsachius magnificus (assembly GCA_034008185.1). Taxonomy (NCBI): domain Eukaryota; kingdom Metazoa; phylum Chordata; class Aves; order Pelecaniformes; family Ardeidae; genus Gorsachius; species Gorsachius magnificus. The sequence goes on from CM067090.1 coordinate 9,972,969, forward strand.
TGGACATCCACAAGTCTATGGGGCCGGATGGGATCCACCCAAGAGTGCTGAAGGAGCTGGCAGAGGAGCTTGCCAAGCCACTCTCTATCATTTATCAGCAGTCCTGGAGAACAGGGGAGGTCCCAGATGACTGGAGGTTGGCAAATGTGACGCCTATCTTCAAGAAGGGCCGGAAGGAGGATCCGGGGAACTACAGACCAGTCAGCCTGACCTCAGTACCAGGGAAAATTATGGAGAGGTTCATCTTGAGTGTGCTCACCAGGCACATGGAGGACAATCAGGGGATCAGGCCCAGTCAGCATGGGTTCACGAAAGGCAGGTCTTGCCTAACCAACATGATTTCCTTCTACGACCAGATGACCCGCCTGGTAGATGAGGGAAAGTCTGTGGATGTTGTCTACCTGGACTTCAGCAAAGCCTTCGACACAGTCTCCCATAGCATTCTCCTGGAGAAGCTGGCAGTTCATGGCCTAGATGGGTGTACTCTTCGCTGGGTTGAAAACTGGCTGGATGGCTGAGCCCAGAGAGTCGTGGTGAATGGAGCTAAATCCAGTTGGCGGCCGGTCACAAGCGGTGTCCCCCAGGGCTCGGTTCTAGGGCTGGTTTTGTTTAACATCCTTAACAATGACCTGTACGAAGGGATTGAGTGTGCCCTCAGTAAATTTGCAGACAACACCAAACTGGATGGTAGTGTTGATCTGCTTGAGGGAAGGAGGGCTCTGCAGAGGGACCTGGACAGGCTGGATTGATGGGCCGAGGCCAACTGTATGAGATTCAACAAGGCCAAGTTCTGGGTCCTGCACTTTGGTCACAACCCCATGCAGCGCTACAGGCTTGGGGAAGAGTGGCTGGAAAGCTGCCTGGTGGAAAAAGACCTGGGGGTACTGGTTGACAGCTGGCTGAATATGAGCCAGCAGTGTGCCCAGGTGGCCAAGAAGGCTAATGGCATCCTGGCTTGTATCAGGAATAGTGTGGCCAGCAGGAGTAGGGAAGTGATCATGCCCCTGTACTTGATGCTGGTGAGGCTGCACCTCGAATACTGTGTTCAGTTTTGGGCCCCTCACTACAAGAAAGACGTTGCCTTGCTGGAACAGGTCCAGAGGAGAGCAACCAAGCTGGTGAGGGGTCTGAGAACACAAGTCATATGAGGAGCGGCTGAGGGAACTGGGGGTGTTTAGTCTGGAGAAGAGGAGGCTGAGGGGAGACCTGATCGCCCTCTACAACTGCCTGACAGGAGGCTGTAGCGAGGTGGGGGTCGGCCTCTTCTCCCTGGTAATGGATGATAAGACGAGGGGGAATGGTTTGAAGTTGCGCCAGGGCAGGTTTAGGTTGGACATTAGGAAAAACTTCTTCACCGAAAGGGTTGTCAGGCTCTGGAATGGGCTGCCCAGGGAGGTGGTCAAGTCCCCATCCCTGGAGTTATTTAAAAGAAGGATAGATGAGGTGCTTAGGGACATGGTTTAGTGGTGGGATGGCAGGGTTAGGTTAAAGGTTGGACTCGATGATCTTAAAGGTCTTTTCCAACCAAAGTGATTCTATGATTCTATGAGTGAAACTTCCTAAGCAGTGAGGTACTTCAGCAATGCCCTAAAGCACTGGCTTTTCACAGTTCCAAATCCAGTGGTTTGCTCTGTCGCTCAAACCAGTTTACCTTCAAAATTAGGCAAGATAAATCGCAGGGAGAATCACCAAATATTCATCTGTTTGTTTATTGCTGTATCCTACCATAGGTGCCCAGAACAGAATAAAAGATTGTACTTTCAAGTACCATAGACAGCAATGTCAATACTGCTCATGGTTTGTACAGAACCTCAATTCCCTACACATTCTGTAGTGTCTTTGTACCAGGTTCAAGTTTGTTTCCAAGAAAACTTAATGCCTGGAATGTGGCATCCAATAAATTGCAAGAAAGTAAATTTGTCATAACTAATATTTGGTAATTAACTATTCCCTCATTATAGTTCCTGAATCATGAGCTAGAATATAATTTCATAATGATCGCATTATTTTTTTAATATGATGGTGCCACAGCTTTAATTAAGACTCAATGCTGAAGCATTTTCTCACAAGTTGTTTCTTAATCTCAGGTGGAGAGGCTGGATGATGAGCTTACTTCCTCTGTTTGAAATGAGGCTTTGCAATGACGTGTTGCAATTCCAGCAGGGTTAAGTTTGGTAAACTGAATTCAATGCAGTTTTCTTGTGGTGCAGGTCATTTGAACAAGACTTGTAGCTGCTGGAGCTGCTTTGCATGATCATATTAGTTTCTATGGCAAATGCCATCCCTCCAGTTTTCAGGCCAAAAAACCCCGCTCTTTGAGTGTCGCACCCCAAGTGTTGTTCGGTTTCCACTGCCAGCTTCAGCCAAGGCTGTTTAATTCAACGGTCTTGTACATTCCTAATTGGTATATGTGCATAGATAGCTTCATGTAATTATGAATAGTTTCATTATATATTTAGAAACAGGATATATCATCCGGAGTAATATAGATGTAGTTCTTAGTTGAGATGGGTTGTTGTACAGCAGTATTTCTTTACAAGATCTTCTCAGAGCATCATAGCAGTTGTAGATGAAGTTCTTTCATATTGGGACTTCTGCATTTCCAGTCTGGCCACTAGTATTGCTTTTGGGCCTTCCAAGATCAAAAACTTAATGTGATTCTAGAATGTGGTCATGATTCCTGCTACAAACATAAGTTTAGGTCTGTATTAAATTTCCACCAAATGAAACTTGGATCAGAGGCATGTTTCTGAGCAACAAACTCTCTCGTGGCTTTTCTCGCTGTAGTTCCACTTAGGCACCTGCTATTGCCCGAGGCTGCCCCTGAGGTCAGTAGCTAGCAGAAAAGGACGAATCCTACAGTAAAATACCACTTGCTATGAGGAACTGAGCTTTTAGTGACCTACTTGACATACCCTAAAGGCATTTAAAGGGAATATCAAATATTATGAAAGGCTTGTTTAAAATGAAAAGTGAACAGTTCTGAATCTCACATTTCCCTGCTGTGGCCCTCTGTCTTGTGGAGTCACTGTATTTTGAGTAGCAGTACTTGGTACTTTGGTGTGCTATCTAGCATGATTTAGACTGTAAGCCATGTCTGTATTTAAATTAGGTGTATTGACTTTTTTTTTCCCCTACAGAAAAAGTAAAATAATATTTATTGCTCATTTTTTGGAACTTTTACTGACATGAAGAATTACTTTAAGTAGCTTCGGTGGGGTGAGAAGATCAGGTAGAGTAAAAAAAACCCACTGTATAAATGCTGCAGTGTGGTCTTAAAACACTTATCATAGTGCAGAGAGATCCATGTCAAAGATTTACACTGATTGCTCTTGGTTCCACTGGAACCACTAATTCTCTGTTTCATTGCATAAATCTGGTCTTCTGTATTAGTATAAACACTTACTGAGCTGCCTTATCAAGATCAACTGTGCTTAGATAATTTGTCTTATCTTAATGACTTTTTTTGTTAATGCTAAGATGTGGTATAGTAAGATCAAAAAAATGCGTTGCGTGTGGTTTTAATAGTCTGAAACAATTTTTAAGTTTTTATTGTAATTTAATTGCATTTTCCTTGGTTCTTAATCGTCTTTATCTTTCACAGCGAAGTTTTCTCCCAAACTAGCAAGCTCTATGATGTACTATTTCCTGTATTGTACTGAAGCAGCCTTCTGAAATATATTTAAATCCAGTTCTGTGTGTAAAGCCAACTAAAGAGTGCTCTTCCACCTTAATTCAAATTACTTCTGCAGACTTCCTTCCAAAAGTGAGTCACTCTGTCTTATTGAATAAGGTTTGTCCTGAGGGCGGAGACCTCAGTTCTTGCGTTACAGCAGTTTTATGTACATCCTAATTCAGTGGATTTAGTGGGGACTGAATGGATGCCTTGATGTGTTGTCGTCGTAATGAAACAGAATATGTATTTGATTAATTTTTAAAGGCTTTTTGATGCCTTGTATGTGTACATGCGTGCACTATTTCAGTTGTTTTCACTTCCTCCTTAACTCCTCCCATAGGCAGTGTCTGTGGAACCATTGTTTTCTTCACACAAAGAAATTGCTCCTGTAGCCTTCAAAATGTGAAGAATTGTTCAAGGGCAGAAAAAAGATAAATGACTGGCAGTTGTTTTTCAGTTATATTAATTTTATTAGTCATGCATTCTCCTGTGTTTTTTCTGAGCTGTGGGACTTCTTTCTGTTAGCAATTAGAGCTTTTGAACAAAGAAAACTTCTGCTTAGATGCAATGATGAATTCAATATCCCTGCCTACACTCCTTAGTTGAATCTGGGGACAACATTGTGGTGAGTGTTAATACCTGAAGCTTCATCTGACTGATTCTGCTTGGGGCACTTGATGCAAATTCATATAAAACAGAGTGTAAGAAAAGAATAATCCCTCACCCCACAGCTCCCCACAGCGCATTACTTCTGCATTCCCATCAGCTAGCTTATGGATGTGCAGAAAGGGTCTTTCATAGAGACACAAGGTAGATAGAAATGATCATTTATTGCAGCCATCTGCAGCTTGTTCTTCTGGCCTCTGAGCTCCCAGCAGCCACACCAAAGTACTGTCTTCCCACCTCAGTGAGGGCTGAGCTGGCCACTGAGCAGCCTCATGCTCAAGGAACACCGTCTCTACATAGAATCCTAGAATATGTCTCTCAAATGCTTCCTGCTATTAGAAAGAGATTGTGCTACAGTCTGTATTAATCCTAAAATGAGTAAAGCCCTGATCTCCAAGGCAGGAGCTCTTGCTGAGAGTTGCTCTGTAAATGATTGGGATGTTTTCAGCCAGGAGGGAGAGGCAGAGGCTACTGCGCTTTCAGTTATTCACTCAAGCTTCTCAAATACAGGAAGCAATACTAAGTCTCCATAGGTAGGGACACTTCTTTTTTTTTTTTTTTTTTTTTTTTTCATGAAAACCAGTTAGTCAAAACCAAAATATTAATGAAAAAGTCCATTTTGGTGAGTTTCCCAAACTTAAATTATTAAGTACATTTTTTTATTATTAGCTAAACTGCCTTTTGTGTAAAAATGTTAGAATGCTAAAATAGATTTTTCAAGAGTTTTAAAAGTTTTGGAAATTTTATTAACTAATACTCTTCATCTTTAATATATATTTTTAAAATCTTTTTTTGAGATTTTGACTCATGCTGTTGTGAAAAGGAAGATTTTTTTTAAATCTTTTAAAAAGTCTCCTGCACAGGAACAGTATTTCCATCCCAATGTTAGCTATGGTTTCCTGACCATGTTACACATTGAAGATATATAATTTTCCTAAGTTAAAGCCTTTTGTAAGTAATGGTTTAGAAAACTAACAATATTGGTCAAACCCAGGAGCTTCATAAAGAAGCAATTACCCTTTCACTTTTAGATAATCTGCCTTCTTCCCCTTGTATTTTGTTCTTTTAAAGCCTTGCATATTAAGAAAACCTGTCAATTTTAATGTTTTTAACTGGTTCCTCAAAAAGACAAAGAAAAAAAAATATCTTTATTCCTATTGTTAGAATGTCAGTACCTGGAGAGCCTTTAATTTTTTCCTCTATAAAGCTTTGAATTGTTCTGTTTGAAGTTGAAATTCAGGAATAAAACAAAAGTCAAAACGGAAAGTATGTTTTCTATATAGCAAACTAATGGACTTAACCAGGAAAAAGCTGTGTTTAGTTCTAAAGATTGTCACATAAAAGGAATTTTAACCTCTTTGGGGTTTCTTTTTTTGAGTTTCTTTCTTTTTTTGACCCCCCAAAGGCCATTTTCCCAACATTTCAGAGCTATAGAACGTGTGCACCTTGATAGTTGTGTGTGAAAATTTGTAATGGGCATGTTGTGGGGTTGATCAGAATCCCACTGAAGGGAACACAGACCGTGACTTAGACCTTAAATACAGAATTACAGTAATTTAAGCTTCAAAGTCAAAATTTGGATAAAGCAAATAAAAATTGCTGCAGTGCCTTTGAATTTCAGCCTCCACTCTATGTGTATTAATGGAAGGAAAATTGCAGTTGAAGTGGTCAGCATGCAGATGTTGGCCATGCGTTTTCCTTTTCTTGTAGAATCTCAGCCCTCTCTGTCTGATCAACTTAACATTGTTATGTGGTTAACAACTGCTCACTTTTCAGTAGTGACCCATAATCTCCAGTGTGAGCATATCCTTAAATACTTAGATGTACATGGGAAATTTGTACTTGCGCTTGGCACAACTGAACATAGCTCTGACAGTGTCAATTTTGCCCATTGAAAAACCACATTGCAGTAAATGCCCCTGAATGCCAATCTTGAAGGACTCTAGTTATTATGGTTTAAAAAAGTCAGTGAAAGAGATTTACACAAATGAGTGCAACCTTGACTGTTGAGGGCTGAGAGCTCGCGCATGCGTTTCGGCATCCTTGCTTTGCTGGTGTGTAGAATCTCATTGAGCCATGCTTGCTTGGCCACAAGTCTGAGCTTTTCTAAACAGGTTGCAATCTTAATAGACTGACAGGCAGAGGATGTTAATTTGAATTATGGAGGAGGCTCACTGGCTTTGGTGCATTAAACAACCCACCCAAGGTCGTGCAGGGAGTGGGCTGCTGTGCCCAATATATAAGGTCAAGTGATTTTGTTGAAATCATAGGTCACCCTTAGGTTTTAGCTCAGTTGGAGGGTAATGGGTCTGATCCAGTCTTGCTTTACTGCAACTTAATGGTTATGCACTTCCACTAATATACCTGGAGTTTTAGTCTACTATCTACTGGTAGTCTTTGGAAAATACTGACATTCCTAATTGTTTAATAAATCTTCAGTGCAGCTTTTAGTGTGTGTGAGGGTATGCATATTGATTTGTGTATGAGTATTTAGGTATTAGGGAAAAAAGTAAGGCAGCTGAGAGACTCCTGCAATATCTAGAGAGAGGAACGTACGATCACGAATTATAATAAGGTGTGAAGGTTTTCCACTCCTTAAAACGGAGAAGTTGACATATTAAATTGCACGTACTCTAATGATGTGGACTGACTCAGAGAATTTGAAGGAAATAACAGCTGTGCACATCAAAGCTTAAAAATAGAAACTTCATCAGTCAGTGGCAGTTTAGAATGAATGAAGAAATCATGGAATTATTAATTATGGTGGTTAGAGAAAGGAAACGTAAAGTTCAAACTTTCTGAAAACAGAATGCTCTCTTCAGTCATGCAGCACGTCTGCTGGGTATCAGCCCTTTGTCCTGCTGAGCCGCTCTGTAAAGGTGGGGGCTGTTGCCCAAACATAGGCACCTGCTGCCATTTCAGATACCCTGCAATGACTCAGGCTTCCCACCTGGCTGACAGAGATGACACAGGGCATATGGGAGCCTCCTGCCATTCTGGAGTGGCAGCTGGATGCCCCGAGGCATCTCACATGGCAGTCGCTGCTTCTGTCTAAGGAGTAATTGCATGTAGGCATAAGTACAGACTCACTTTCACTTGCATCTTTAATACACAGTCACCTGAAGCACATCAGTAGTTCATAGCAGTGTTTGCAGTGGGTAATTGCAGAAAGCAATGAACAGTTGATCTAATTTTAAACTTGGGAAGAATTTTGAGGTGAATACAGCATCTATCCAGATTAAAATCTGACCAGGATATAAAGTTAAAAACCATCCTAGTGTTAAAAACTGCAGTTAAAAACTATGATTTAAAGTTTCAGTGGATGGTTGTTTTCTTAATGACCTCAAATCCATGAATTCATTCTAACATTTGCCTTTTTATATATTCATAGTTAAATATAACTTGAATGTTGTCCTAATTACATTCTCATGTTAATTTAGCTCTGATTCAGAATTTCTATCATTATTCTTTGTAGAATTATTTTGAAATTATGGAAAGTTCAGTAAAGATGCTCCAGTGTGTGATTATGCCTTTGAATTATTTATCACATTCAAAGACAGAAATATGGTTAAAATCTAGTTTGAGTTGTAAATGAGTCTTGGTAATGTAAGGAGGAAGTGAAAATCCCTTTTGCAGAACGACATGGTTTATGGGCGCATCATTTGATATTGCGGGAGTGCTTCGCAGCCCCACATGAGCCTCACAGCATAGTAAGAAAACATCCATTGCACCAACTGGCAAATGCTAAGCAGATAAGACAGATAAAGTGTGGAAGAGGAGAGAGAGGTACAGAGACAACTTGACCAAATGACAGAGCAGATTAGTGACGGAATTAAGAAGAGAAAACAGATGTCCTGCCTCGGTTGCAACCAGCGCTCACACTGCACCCTCTTCTCCCTCTGCTATGTGCCATGGAAACCAAAGCTCTCACAAGCAGCATTTAGCCCCTGATTTTCACAATGCATCACAGTGACAAGTAGTACAGTGTTAATATAAGGTTGCAGAAACCATGATTAATGCAAAAATTCATACTTGTGGCTTTGGCCCTGAGCTAGGTAGAGAACAAACAATTGCTGGTGAGGCGTGTGTGAGTCTGAGAGGGCAAGAAACTGCTGGGAAAAAAATCTAAAGGAAGAAAAGAAACTTGTCTTAATGTAAGCAGCAGTTTTGCTAGAGGTAAATGAGGGGAAATTCTTCATTTATAAATGGTTCGTTGACCCATGATAATAAAGCAGTGCTGCAGAAGAAGGATAATTATCTACTTAAGTATCAGATGCCCTAAGGGTAAAAGCTTCCCTTCTCTCCTTTTGAAAAATGAACTCAGATTAAACGAATGTCCTTTTTCCTGTTTTACTGTTGACATGGATTTCCTTTTTATGAGTAAAATTAATTAGTTTTTCTATTCCTTTATTCCTGGTATGGAAATCAGGGCTGCCAAGCAAGTTTCCAGCTCTTCCCTTGGGCCCTAAGTTCAGCCAATAGCATCCTTTATGGAGGTGCTTTGTACAGTGTGCTGGAAAGGCACAAATAAATTACAGGAGCTTTATTATGCCCAGTAGCTTTCCAAGAGGCACAGCATTTTAGAACTAAAACCCCACAAAACTAGGCTTTTTGTCCTCATCCAGGATTGGTTTATTTCCAAGTACCTGCTTTCTAAATACATATTTCTCCTTTCTTAAATTTTAATACCATAAGTTACAACAAGAGAAAAAGAGAATAGCAGTGGCATAGCTGGTGCTGTACTAAAATAAAATGAGGGACAGATTTTCAAAGCAGATTAACACCCACAGCTGGGGCCAGTCTTCTTCTGTTCTGTTGGGAGCTGCTAACTGTGGAGCTCTCTTGAAAAATCTGCTCTGACTTTAGCAAATATCCTTTACAATCTTGTCTGCCCTCATCTGGACTCTGAAAAATTATCAACACCTGCCCCTACTTCTTTACTTCCACAATATGTCTGTTCTGCCCTCCAATCAGAATTATAAATATGATTCCTGTGATAAACTTGGTGAATGTAAATGTGTTGTTTCTGTGTTTATGGAAATGAATTATCTTACACGTGTATTAATCCCTCTTTATTTCAAATGTCTCATGCAGTTCTTGAAAATCAGGTTGATCTAACCTTTCTGTGAACCTATTAACTACAGAGCATCTCCTAGTTACATTTCCTGGAGTACAGAAATTTTTTCTGAATACCTGCAGGCTTCAAGATGCAGTAAAAATAAAAATGGCTCTAATACAATGGCATGGAACTTAATTTTCTTCAAATAGTCCTTTGAACACTCGTTGTAATACTAAAAAAAAAAAATTTAATTTTCATAGCCTTTGGTCACGAAAGTTCAAGTGATGTTAAAGGTGATTTTAAGGTCTTTATTCTGCAAACACAATACTGTAAGTCAGAAAAAAAATTCTGTGTGTAGGGAATTGAAATGAGAATCAAGTCCCAAGTGCTTGCTTGTTGGATTTACACAACTGAGGCTCTGCTAAGAATTCTGCATCCTGTTAATAATATTACAAAATTGACTTTCAAGTGAGGAATCATAGCAATTATTAATTTCTGTGAACACAGCAGATCAGGTGACTGTGAATAGCGTCTGTGTACTTCCATTGTTTACTTTATAGCTTCATTTCACTGACTTATGAAGCACAGTTACCAAGGTAGAATAAACCAAAGTATATTTGCAGTGTCATGAACACTGCACTTAAAAGGGAATAGTCTTAATTACCTTAATGTATTTCTAAAAGCATATAATATTTATAACAGGTGAGCATTCCATGTGAATAATAATTAATGCATGTAGAAATAAGTGATCTGCTATTTTCAGCATACTGTAAGATCAAGATTGCCAAAAATATATACCACATATATGGAAAAGCATTCTAAAACTGACATCTCAGATCACACACCCAAACCCATCTTAAATTCCTTTGGCTTTCCCCCATTTTTAATCACAAAAGGAAATGTCTGACTTTCAGAGGTGTTAAAAACAAGCATCCCTCCATCAAAACAGTAACTTTGAGTCTGAAAACTTTGCTTTCCTTTAGATGTCTCAGTAGTAAGATATGGTCCTTATTTTAGCCATTTTGCCCATATCCAAGGGGTTTGAGGAAATGTCTTCTGAACAAAGCATCATATGATTCCTGTATTTAGCCTTACATTTCAGTGGCTCTTGTGGTAATCCCTGGAGAAGGAGGGATTTAGGCAGTACAAAAGTGATTAGAAGCAGGTTACAGGCCAGGGATTCAGTCACTTGTCCTTCTGGATCACTCAGACTTGTGTTTGTACCTTGACAATACCACCTTCAGATGTCCTTGTTTGTCCTCTGCGGCCGGTGGAGCGTTTCCATGACTTGTGTCCCGAGGAAGTGGCCGATTTATTTTGTATGGTGCAAAGGGTTGGTGATGTGGTGGAGAAACACTTCTGCGGCACCTCGCTCACCATTTCAATTCAGGTTTGTAAACCAGTCAACTAAAAAAGGTTTAATGGTTTGTTTTATCAAGCTTTCAACCTTCCTCCCTAGTCCAATGACAAAGGATGTTCAAACTTCAATAAATGCAAAATAATAATAAAAAAAAGCAGCACAATAACTGCATTGCAGTCTGCCAGATTTGCCATTAAAAAACCCCTAAGAGGCAAACCAGCAGAAAAGTGTGGATAATTAATAACTGCAAAACTTAGAATAAGCCTGCGAACACTCCCAAATGCAGTGCTTGCTTGTGAGTATTTCAGCAAATACGCTTCCTTCAAAGAAGTATTTGCAGGATTGACCTAGAGAAGGCAGCAACATCTCACCATTCAGCAGGTAACCCACTGCTGGTGATGGAAACAGGTAATTCCTGCTCACAACTATTTATATACAAGCAGAGGGATGTAGCCATGTAAATATGTTATCAATTCTGACCTTTCAGTTATTTGTGCTGGGTGTTTTTATACCAAAAAAGGGCTCTGTTTAAAGCAAATCAGGAGACTAAGCCCATTTCATTAGAATAAGAATTTAAGCAAGCATGCTTTGATTAAATTCTCACTTACGTGTCTGATTTTATATTCAAAAGGATCAGAAATCTATTGCTAGCTATTAAGAAATATGATCTGAAAGAATGAAAAATAACTATCATTTTTGTGTTCTAAGATACAGTTTCTTACTTTGCCATGGCCTCATATAGAAAGGTGCCACATCCAAAAACTGTGTTGAATGGTCCCCAGGAAAATATGCTAAATTAACATACAGTGAAATCAGATGTAAATGATTATTGAGTGAGATTTCTGAATCCCTGTGTGATCCTTGTTAGTTCCTCTAACCTGAGACTTCTCCCTTTGCTTACAGGATGGCCCTGAAGCTGGACAAACGGTGAAGGTGAGTGCTTATTATGCAGAATACAAATTAATAGACAATTATAAGAACTAATAAAAGATCAAAGCTAGTCATCTGCAGACCATTTCTGTATCATTATTTTATCCTTGAGATCAAAAAAATCCCAAGTGTACAATAGCTGTAAATACTTTTTATTGAAATTGCACAGGATAATGTTTACAGGTTTTCTTTCTACACAGAAATTTTCAATCATGAAAATATCTTTTCTAAGCTGTTGGGTGTATTTATGTGAGGGAAGCCTTAGAAAAGAGGCATCTGTTAAAGTTTTTTGTTTGTTTTATGGAGAAAATATTGCCCTTCTATTAATAATCTCTTTGTTTGTCTTTTTATTGCCTAATGAGTTGTAGCTAATTATAGGAACAGTTAAACTGAACCACATTATGAAAATATACCTTTTGTCTATGCTTTCTCTCTACATATTCATATCACATTCTTGTTACTGAAGTTCAGATGTAATGGAGCCAGTGAAGCTTAAAAACAGATTTTAAGTGTACTTCTGAAAAAAAGGCGGGGGGTGGAGGGGAAGAGAAGGATTTATGATTATATTCTCCACTTGAGTAATAACATAGATAACATCCAAGATGGCTCTCCAGCCATGTTTCACTGCCTCGTAATGCAAATGCAAATGCATGTGTAGTTAGATTATATGCCTGAACATTAGATAAAGGCTATTTTTTACATTTGGAATCAAAAGAAAGTCAAATATGGCTATGGGTTAGCACTTTGTAAAATCAAATTAGATGTCTCAGAGAAGCTGTTTGGGTTGATTAAGATAACTGTAACAACCAAATGGTGGCATATAGAAACATTCTACTTCTTTCCAATTTGCTGTATTGACCATATTTTTACTACTCCTTTTTTTGCCTGCTTTGAATATTTAGCAGAGAGGTAATAGAGTGCACTGGGTGGGTTTCACTGGGAATGCCAGGTGAAAGTCTCAGTTTAAATACTTTGCGAAGTAAATTTTGTCATTAACACCAACATGTTTTAACAAGTATATCACAGGATTTATTTTACATCTTGGACAAATGGGTTTTTTCTGTGTTTGTAGGAATGATTATATTAAGATGTGAGAAAACTTGATAATGTAAAGATTTCCATCTTCTGTGATTATGAACAGTAACAAATGCTTATGTAGGCCTTAAAAAGGCAAGAAATTCTGTATCATTTTACATTTGTATTGGAGACAAAGAGTATTAAGTGTCAATCTATCCAATACATTGCAAAATGGTGGCCACCCTTTGTGCTTCCTTCTTACACTTTTAATAAGCAATGAGATGAAAATGACCTGCTCTTACAGCTGTGAACCCCTAGGCTCTGTAATAAGAGTGAGTATTCATAAATCAGAAGTTAGCAGTTTGCGTTTCTCTACTTTTCTGCATCATTGGGCAACACTGTAATTTATCATCATCACTTTGGGATGTTTATCATCCAAAAATGCCAACAAGTATTTTCTTCAGAGAACTTAGAGCTTTCAAAACTCAAATTGGGGAAGAAATTACTATGATCAACATCTTCTTTAAAGTGAACAATAGGTTCGATACATAAATAGCTGCTTCCATTTAAACTTTTTAATCAGGAAGTTTGAAAAAACACCTATGTGGTCTACAAATCATTTATGAACCTCAAATTCAATGTGTCCTGTGTTTCTTCATGTATCAGAATGCACAATAATCCAGTCTTCCTCTAAGGGAACTTTTAATTAAAATTTCTGGAAGACACTAAACATTAGAAAAATATTCTAATAGTAAGAATAGCAAAGCATTACAATAAATATCCAAGGGAGTTTGAGGAGTCTCTGTTTCAGTAGGGTCAGCAAGCGTATGTCAGGAGCTAATTAGGTATAGCTGATCTTGCTTTGAATGGGGTCACATACCAGATGTCTTCAAGAATCCTTTCCATTTGTATTTTATATCATTCTGTATACCTGTATCAATACAGGCCTCTGTATGTGCTATGTAGGAAAAGAATTACAGGAAGCAGGGGAAGAGTACTGGCTGTTAAATTGGTCAGTGCAAAGCTTTACTACAAAATGGGAAGAGATGTCAGCCTAGCTGAAAACAAAAACTGACTGAGAAATTTTACCTGAAAAAGGTTAGGATATTCTCTTTCTTTGCCAACAAGAAGGAATGGTAATCCATGTCTAGCTAAAATCTTGGACCTCAGTTTGAGTCTCAGGTCTTTCTTTGCTATGGAGATGCTGAAAATTATATGTGCAATGCATACACCAGGTTTAAAGGAGATTACCCTTTCGGTGTGATTTTGGATAGAAATCAATGAGGAGATTGTCTGCCAGTCTTACAGTGCTGGTTTGAAACCTGTGGGTGTATGCAGGTTTCAGTCAGATGTGCCATGTACTGCAATGTCAGGTGCCTCTTGATCTATAAACCTTCCCAATTACCTAATAGGAAACTGTTGATAACCTAACATGTAGCTCTACTATTTCTCTACTCTGTTCCTTGTGGATACTGTCCTCCTCTGAATCTAAGCTAGAAGAGCCTGCAAGACAGTGTTCCAGGGAATCTTTTGGTCATTTCACATTCCCCCATTATTGCAGTCTATGTGTTTGCATTGGATGGGTCTTTGGAAGAAATTATACTTACACCTGACTCTCAGTTCACCAATACTTTGGAAGTGTAGATGAGTCTTTTCTTATCCTTTAGCAGCTGGAAATACACGTTTGCTAAGGAATTCTGAACTATGTCCCAGATCTCAGACCATAAAATAGTACAAAATATTGCATCATAATCTTTTTCATAGCTGTCCACAGATTGTGCCTATTCCAGCCCTGTCACCTATTTATGAGAGGGACAAATGTCTCTCTCCAAAGGTGGTCACAGACTTGCACACTTTGTGTTTTATTGTAAGAGGTTCTTGTACCAACTCACACCAGAGAACCTGAGCATCTCTAAGCAGCGTGTCAGCAAGCATAACCATCTTCCAGCATTAAAGACATTTTGAATACTTATTTCATCTTATGTGAGAAAGGAAGGAGATTGTATTTAGGTCCTCTTTTAAAGAATACTTATCTCTGCTACTTTGCGCTCTTTTTTTCTTGGAGAACAGAAAAACTATGGTGTCCTTGTGCCAGGAATGAAGGGTGAGTCTCATGCCAGTTCTGAGAATGCCTTAAATATCCAGGTAATTTCATGGATCAGGGAAATCAGCTCTGCATCTTAATGCAGGGCTCGTATTGCCATGTCAAGTGAGTGACGTTCTAAGATTTCCCCAGTATATTTTATAGCCTTCTTTTCAACATCAAGTCAGAAAATGCTCTAGATGCCTTGGTGGATGTATAGCATAATGTAGAATAAACTCTCAGGTTTACCTTTTATGCGAGATTCAATCACAAGAAACTTTATGTTCTCTGTACTCCATAAAGGCTAAACAAATCAAGCTGGCAGGAGCATGATGCAACTAATTTATCTGTAGAGACAAGATAATATTGCACAGCAAGTGTCCGTTGCACAAACACATAAGAACATACACTCTATTTTGCAGCAGTGTCGAAGTCTGCAGCAGCTCAGCACCTCCACTGTTATCCATGAGTAACTGCCTGTTTGCCAATTACAGGTTCACCTAAATAAATGAGAAAGCAAGGCTGATGGTGGCAGTGTCGGTGTA
The DNA here is from genome assembly GCA_034008185.1 of Gorsachius magnificus. Lineage (NCBI taxonomy): Eukaryota > Metazoa > Chordata > Aves > Pelecaniformes > Ardeidae > Gorsachius > Gorsachius magnificus. The sequence continues at coordinate 9,988,305 of CM067090.1, forward strand.
TGTGCAGAAATTTATTTTATGTCACACATTCCACTAATTATTTTACACTGAGAAGATTGTCTCACGATTGTTTTTTGATGTACATGTTTTTCTTTCCCAGATGGTTTTTTAATGCTGTGTTAAATCAATCCACCTGGCTTGCATTCTTTAGAAATGTTAACCTGAACTGTGGAGTCTAGGGTTTATTTAAGCCCGCAGCAGACTGCTCTCTCATACTATTTGTCTACTTATCTCTGGACCTGAAGTACTGGACTTCAGGTTTGAGTCTGTAAATTTAATCAGATCGCATTGCAGACTGATTGCATCAGAAGGATTAAATTCACTAACTGCAATACTTTTGATGCCTCAGCCTACTTTCCCTTCAGACTGGCAGATGTGAGTCCTTGTTTAATGAAGTATTGGAAACCACCTTTTGCTCTCTTAAAAGAATAAAAAAAGCTGGCATTTGAGAAATGCAAAGGTTTTTCTTACCTCTAAACAAATATAAAAATTCAAGTGGAAAAAACACGGAAGAAAGAAACAAGTTTTTGAAAACCAGATTGTACTGAAACATGCCAACAAATGGTCTTGTTTGCTTTACTTTTAAAAACCATGGTTCTCTTGAAAGCTTGTGGGATGTCCAAAAATGATTTGATGAAGTACAGAAGTCTCTTTGAATTGCTTTGAGAACCACGCTAATAGTATTTGGTTGGAGAATATGTAATATTGCAGATAGGTAATTGGTACAGCAAATTCAGCAGTCTCAGGGCTGCTATGTCTGTTTTGAGCTCATAATTTTCTTTCTATTCTTAGATTGGGGTGGGCTTTGGTAACATGTTAGTTTTGGATATTTTCAAAGCTGGGATTATACTGACCCTTACAGAGATGAGGAAGCAGCAGGGGCATCCAGATAGTTCCCACACACATCCCCCTTAAAGCCTTTTGCTCACTCTTTGTTTTCTACTCACTCTAAATAATAATTCTTGCCCTTTCCTCCAGGGCCATTTTTAAAATCTGCCTTGTGTTGGTCTAATTCTTGTGCGTTTTCTGTGATGCAATTAATGGATATAGCACTAAAGTCTCAATTTCCTCTTTGCTTTCTCAGGTCCTTACTCCTGTTCACTACATGTAACATTTAGTTTTTGGCTGAACTATAAGCTTTCCAGGAAAAGCATCATATTTCTTTTTTGTTTGCCATGCTTATAGTCCAAAGAGGCACTAATGGATCTGTAAACCCTCCCTTAATACAAATAATAATATTCAGGACTTAGAATGAAACAGTTCTTAAGGCCCCCTTAATTTGTAGAGATCAATTCCTGTACTTAAAACATGGTAACAGTTGACAAAAGTAAGATGTGTCTGTGTCCAGGATACACCCATGTAAAGATATAGAAGTTTTCTGAAGACTGAAAGAAGTGAAAGAAAATTGGGAATGTGGAAACAGCCCAGTGATTGATGGACATGACACCATCCTAGCTGAGAATGCCAAAGGCTCCAAGGCACTGATAAATTGAAATGATGACCTGGATAATGAAGTCTGATCTAGAAATATCGGGTTGTGAAGTTCCCTGAAGGGATGGGGACAGAAATTTTTGAAAGGTTCTCTTTAGCAGTGAGTTATGATGGTTCTGAATCTGGATGATTTTGAATTTCCAGTGGTGAATGTCATGACATGCTGTACCCCTGACTTGTAAAGTAATATCATTCTCTGTCCCTGGACAAACACAGAATAGTCTGTATGGAATAGAATGTAAAGAAGAAAAAAAAAAACAAAACAAAAAAAACCACCAAACCAAACAAAAAAACCAGGATTAAAAATATGCAACTATAAATGAGGAAAGTAAAAGAAATTTCAAAATATGTAAGTTAAAGAATGATAATGAGAAGGAAGATTTTACTATTCCATGCCAGCAATTCTACCCTTCTTTACTGCCATATGGATTTCTTAGATGAATATTCTCTTTAGGCAGTTTAATTCCAAAAATACCCCTAGAGCTATTCAGAGTTATTGACACTGTCTAAATTAAACTATAATAAGCAAGTAAGTAGGCTCAAATGCTTGTTTAAATTGCCTTAGGATACAGATATTAAAAGTCCTGCAGCTCTGTTGGCCACATCCAGCATCGAGCTCTTCCCTTGCTGGGCATGATCCCCTTCATCAGCAGACCTGCAGAGCGCTGGCCGATGGCTTTTTTGTTCTCCCAAAGGTCAACGGGTGGGAGCTAAACTGCAGGTAATGCACGCAGACCTGCAGAGGTGCTTGCATGTGTGGAACATGAAGGGTGTGTGCACTTTCAGGAATGTCCGTGGGAGCACGGATGTGCCTGTCCCAGTCCCCGGCAGCTACATCACATCTCAGCAGAGCCCTGCAAGCCAGGGGAGAGGCTGGGGCTGCGGGTGGCCATGCCAGCAGCCAGTCCAAGCACAAAGCGAGCAGTCGCCCCACGGAGCCCTGCTCTTGCTGGGACACTGCTTCATGCTGCCCACAGTGACTTGACTGATTACTGCAGGGAAGGGCTAAACACTGCCAGGGCTCCCCACACTCTGCCCTTCTGTGCAGCTCCAGGAGAGCCTGCTCCTGCTTTGACAAAAGCATTTTAAATACACTTTTTTTTTTTCTTTTCTTCTGGTATGTGTTCAGATATTTACAATTTTCATGACAGAAGAATCTTGAACAAATCAGTCACTCAGAAGGGTTTATTTGGGAGGTTGAAAGCTCTTCAGTTTTTTTTTCTTATTTTTTTCTATAACAGTTACATTTCAAGATGAGAAAGTATTTCTAGCTGAAAGGTGGAGAACTTTTCCGCTAAAAATGTTATAACAGGGTATTTTGACAACAAAAACTTTTTCTTCATGAAAACAAAACCTCTTTTGGAAATGCTTTCTGTTTTACTGAATTGGCATTTTGTGAAAAAAAAAAACAACAATATGGGGGAGTGTTGAAAAATCCATGAATTGCTCTACATGCTGCTCTTCATTTGCCCCACAATGACTGAGATTAGGATCAAAAATCCTATGTTTTAATTAGAAAGTATCTTTCACTTCTTTGTTCCCATGTTACAGCAATATGTTTTGCATTTAAATCATTCTCTGTCTCAGAGTATGTACAATCGATCAAATGCCACTCTTGAGTACAGGTCCTACAAATACCCTATTGTACTGTAAATGCAAAACCTCTAGAAATCCCAGACAATGCATGAGGTCTAAAATCATTAAGAGCACAGTCAAGGCTGTCTGATTAATTTTTGTGTGGTTAGTGTATGAATTTCTTTCTAAGCTCCATCTCATCCATAATGCTTTTTCTCTTTGTCAAGCTTGTATCTTATAAACCTCTTCATTTAACAAGGAATACTTGCTTTCTTTCCTTTTTTTTTTTTTTGTTACAAAACATTGCTTTTAACTAGAATGTAACTCACCAAGAAATGTGCAAAAGCATTCCTGTTTAATTCAGATGTGTAACTTGATGCTGTTCTGTGTTTTGTAGTAGGTGAAAATTGTTTATTAAGCAAGTGTTGCAAAGCTAGATTTCAGTGTAATAGGTTTCTGACTAACTCTTTCTAAAAAATAATAAAATGCTTTATAACAGAATATTGTGTGCCAGTGCTCTGACCTCATGTGATTTTGCACATTTGTCTTTGCATTCTTACCTACCAGGTACTGCTTTTGCTTCCACCAAAGATCCACCATAAAATTATTCCTACACTGACCACAGATTAGAAGGGATGTCAAAGGGTCATGTACAAAACAGACGACTTCTCTTCATGCCCATGTGTGCCTTCTGTAAGCAGGCATTTACCCACACTTAAACTGTTTTGTGGTTGAGTTTATTGGGTGTTCTTACCCAAAGGCATTTTCAGTTGACTGATCTGTATTAAACTTTGGTGCCTCAGCTGTCTGGCTGGATGCTGTGACATCCAGAGTCTCCCAGGGAAGGGCAGCATCACAGTGCTTTGCTCGTGTTAATGACACTGTTTCAGTGAGACAGAGGTAATCCATTTATTAGAATCCTGGCTGCCTTATCAATGCAATAATAAAAAAAAGTGTTAAATTGGCTCCATTTTTTTCCCCCTTAAAGTCACCTCCCCTTCTGAAAATGAAAAAGCTGTCGACTTAAAGCTGTCCCTGCAGCTCCCCAGAGAGCCTGCATAGCTTGAATGAGTTTGTTGCTTAAAAATGTCAATAGGGAAAGAGCGTATGTAATGCTTTTGCATGTGATAGCAAGGAAATTGAGGCCTTTCCTAGCCCTATATTTCTTTATCACATGAAAGAGTAGGTGGTTACATTGTCCTGTAACCTACTGAAATTCTAAGCACATCTGAAATCCAAGTACATCTGATCTAGTCCATGCATTTTAGTCTGTTCTGGCAGCACCATCTTAGCCTGTGTAGGACTTTCTTTCAGAGAAAGAAAAGCCTTTGCCTGAAATGATTTAGAAATGGAAAACTAAGGTTAAAATAATAGAATAAAACTTGCTCAGCAAGCTCCAGACAAGATGACAGGGTGAAGAGTATGTAATATTTTTACTGTTTAAAAAAAAAAAAAAAAGTCAAATATTCTGGCTACTGCAGTGGTTTTTTGTATCATGCTCATTGCAAGCTAGGCTGGACAAGCCAAGAGCTTCCTGCAAAATAAAGCAAACCCCCTCTCTTAAGCCTCATTTCCCGTATCCCTCCTGAAAGCTGCTTGTGTGCCCTCTGGCAAGACCACTCATACGCAGGGTCATTCTGTGGAGCTAAGCTGTAGTTTGAAAGAATTTGAAATATACCTTTAAAATCCAGTCTCTGGGAGCTTTGTCAAATGCCCCCTCCTCATTTGGCTAGTGATAGGAAAAGCCCACACTCTGGCTAGTGATGGAATTGTTGCTGGAATAGCAGTTTCTGAGGTTGAAGGAGAACAGATGCCAGTGCACCTCTTGTATGGTGCTCACCATTTTGCGTTTTTCCTTTCACTTGCTTTTAGTGATGAGAGTGAAAACCTGTAGCTTGTGTGGTGCTGCTGATGTGGTGACTCCAAAGGCAGCATCTCCACTAGTTGTGTTTTCCAGAGGTCTATGACTCCACCCTGCTGTTTTCTGTTTTACTGTTCCAGTGACAGCTATTGAGCAATGCTCTGCTGCTTGCACTGTGGTGCTTTTTGAGGCAAGTGAGGTGTAGCACTTACTGGGGAGCTAGAGAAACACTAAACCCCTTCCCTTTTGCAGAAATCTGAATGCCGGTGTCTCCAGTTAGATTGCACGCACATACATGTACCAAATGCTAAGAGGCATGTCTTTAAAGAAAGAAAGGAATAATCATGAAGCAAAGCCTGATTCTTACTTAAATGTAGGCAGTTACCTGGTAAAATCAGGTTGGTAGGTTTATCCTCTTCTCAATTTTGGATCACATAAAAGAAATCTGCATCTATGGATGCTGTTCAGCACAACTGCAAGGCCTTTTCTGGAGACAAATTCCCTGCTTGACTAGTAGATAAGTTGTCAATCAGGATTAAGATTTTTTAAATAAGTTATTCTGTGTCTGAATTAGCTGCTGCTGCTCCTGATTTTCTTTCAGTACATTAACACTCTGCAGCCCCTTGATTTTTTGGAGGAAAAAAATAAATTGCAATTTCCAAATAGTCCATTATGTAAATAAAAGCATTCATTTCTGGGTATTTTACAATTTCTTTTCATATATTAATATTTCAAATTTCTAGGAATGGTGCTACAATTGGCATAAATTGGGGAAAACCACATGAATCTTTTAACAATTACACTGTCCCCTTAACCAAGATTACAGACAGATTTGAGGAGAGAAGCTTAGATTCCCTACTTTAACACAGTTATCTACTTTGGAGATAAACTGTTCACTTTCAGAGAGGAAAATTCACCTGTAATAATTAGCCAACTGAGTAAAATTAATCCGGACGCTTTCTTTTTTAACATTAGGTCACCACACACTTTTCCCATCACAGACTGCATTTTTCTGGAGTGTGAGGTGCCTCAGTTCTTCCTAGCAGTTCTCAGTCCCTTGCTAGGAGCAGCAGACTCGTAATTCAATTTTACCAAGCAATTGTTGTGACAAAAGTGATTTGAAGGGCCAAGTCATTATTCCTGTTTTGTTGAGCAGATGAAGAGGCTGGGGTTGATAATAGCTCTGTCCTTTAGAGGCAGCACAGAGTCATGGGGCACTGCCCTGCTCTGGCTGTCCCAGGAGAGCCCACCTGTATCTGTGACATTTTGTTGTTCCCAGAGTTTTACATCTGCACCATGTCTTGCTTCTGTCCTGAACTTTTCTCTCTCCCAACCCTTCTCCCGTGATCTGGGGCTTTGCTTTGTGCAGAGTACAAAGAGGATCCTTTGCTCCAGCAGTGCCCAAGTAGAGAACCCTGAGAAACTAGTTTATTTTTCATCATGGGTTGATGATGAAAATAACCCACTGAGGTTATGTCTACATGGACAGATGCAAACAGGCTGGCTTTGTTAGCATGGGCTCGGGTCTGGGCTAAGAGGCTGCTTCTGCTTCTGGACTAGAAATGACATATGAAGCCAGAACAAATTTGTTTCTGCCTGTAGCCATATGCAAGGACCAGTTCTAAGTGTGGTGTGTCCGTGCACACGTCTCCTCTAAATAAATCCTGCCCAGTAGCACTTCAGAGCAAGGCTCTGCAGCCAGGAGCAGGGGAAATCTATACCCTGTGGTAAAGGTAGATTGGGAAGATATCCTGTGTTTGCTAGATTGCTCAGGCCTTTTGAAGGAGAAAAATGGTTTCTCCTTTGGTAATTTCCTAACTTATTATCTCTGAAAAATCAAACCATTTTCTTTTCTCTTTCGTTTGTACTTTTTGTGAGTTACCTCCTTCATTGCTACCACAAAAATCTTCGTTTCCTTTTGTCTGCCTGGCATCACTGATTCAAATTCTCTCCGTGAGAGACTGGAAGAAAATAAACTAGGCCAGATGGAAAGTGTTCGTGTGAATGATTGTCTTGATCTTGCTTGTAAAGATGTTAAAATCTGAAATGCTGAATTCCTCTGATTTCATTAATGTTGAATTTCTCTGTCTGATTTCAAGTCTAGTTCTTTGAATAAAATAATGCCCAGGTAGAACTTTATTTTTCTTCTTTTTTTTTTTTTTTTCAATGGATCTGTGAAATAAGCTTTATTAGTTCTCCACTGAGAAGGTACAGAAAAGACAATAATACTGTGATGTTTTCTCACCTGGCCTTCCAGCACACCTCAGCTGGAGCAGAGTTATCATTAGGGGATCATTGGTCTGCCCAGACTAAGGAGTGGATCAGTTCACACCATATCTAATGGATGCTTTTTTCTTCAAATAAGTCATCTCTGAACTCAGCAAAAGCCATTCTTTCAATTGTGGCCTTTTGGTGAGGCCACCCTGAGTTACATTTAGAATTATGATCTAGCAGAATATGAATCTGTTATCTGTCTTCAGTTCTCTGAGTCCTGTGTAAGTAGAACAGCCTTGGTGTCTGGGGCTAGATTATTCTCTGGTATAAATGGTTCAGTTCACTTGTGAAAATACGTGGACTAACTCAATGGAGCTTTTGCCATTTCTATACAAACTTTTTTGACCCAACTTGTGTAAGCAACTCTTAGATTTCATATAGTTTATCATTTAAACCTACAATTATTAGTCTTATGTGTAAATCTAGTAATTTTCAATGCAAAATAGCATTTTGAGAAAATAACCTATGAAGCATAATTTGATATAGTTTTTATTTTTTTCTTTAAATATCTCCCACTTCACCTGAAGAAGTTCACTGTAATAGTAACTATCAAGTAAAAAGAGGAAGGAAAAAATCCCAGAATTTATTAAGTTCTAATAAACTCCCCTCAGTGCACATACATTTAGTATCTTTCATTAACATTAATGAGAATTATGCATGCATCCTGGGGAGAAAAGGCACTGTTGTTTTATTTCTTTTCCTTGTTTTCAGTATTAAATCTTGTCCTGCAGTCAGTTCTATAGGGCATACATGCATTCCTGCTGCTCAGTTATTTGTTCTACTTAATATATACAGTTTGAGCACCTCCTTTTGCATAGTGAAGGTAGAAAGTTCATAAATTAAAAAAAATCTAACAGAATTTGTGGACACATAAAAACAAGGGATATGCAAATTAATGAATTAATAGATTGCTATTGATTACCAGTAAGGCCTAATTAAATAATAAATTTTTCCCCCACACAATTACTTGTTTCATGTTATTAAATGATCAAATCCAGAGCTAGTTTGGAAGCTCAGGCTCTTAGAATTAAATGATGTGCTCAAGAGAGTGTAGTTGTGTTTTGGAGCAATAGAGACAGAGGCAGGGCCTAGTTACATGGATTTATGATTTAATTTTCTATGTAATCTAATTTAGTGTAACTATTGAGTTTCTAAAAAAAAATGAACTTTGATTAGATTTGTTGACAAAAATAAATACAAAATACAGGATAGTTTATTCATTGTCTGTAGCTTATTGAGAGAGGTGACTCATGGGTATTTCTGTACCCAAAGGGGCTTTTTTTCCCCATTTCCTGTGCTTTTAGCTGTATTCCACAGCAGTCAGTCATTCTCCAGGCCCCGTCCAGGTATGTGTGGTACATTATGAAGATCCAAAATCCAGAGGATACAAAACTAATTTCTGTGAGAAACTTGATTCATTTTGTATAAATAACAGCTTTATCTTTCCTCATTTCTGAGGTAGACATAAATATTTCATAGAGAGAATTAAGTATGCGAAGGTCCTGGGAAGAAGACGCGTTGGAGAAGGAAAGTAAGCAAATAAAGTTCTTCAGTTTGACATACTTTCGCTTAATTTGGAGTTTTAAGAGCAGATCATGGGAGCAGGAACATGAGTCTTTCAGCTAATTCCCTTCTGCGTGAAAAATGCTGCGGGCCAAAACACTGCTGTCCTGGGTGAGAAAACTCCTTGGGTGCAATTCCTCAGCGGAATGCCATGCCACAACAATGCCCTGATGGCATCTGTAGCTCAGGTGCTGCCTACCTGGTTGGCTCTATAATTAACAGCAGATTGCAGGACAAGCAATGGCATCTCTTTCATTAGCAGTTAGGGCTGTGTTCTGCTTGCATTTGCTGGGCTTGCCTGGCAGCAGGTTGAAGCAGGGAGACAGATTGCTTGTTCTGTTGTAGAAAGTGCTGAGCCTACCTGCTCAGGAGCCTGCACATCTGTAAGGACCTGGGCATGTGTTTAGTTGCTGTTGTGCTGGGAAACATGCTATTGCTGAGCTAGCTTGCTGCAGCTAGGCTAGTGGTAGGATTTAGTAGAGCATATTGCCTTGGGCAGAGAACTGTTCTAGGTTGGCTTTCCTTGATGGAACATCTTTGTGTGATGCCCTGAAGACTTATGCTTGCAGTTACAAATCTTGGCCTTGACTTGCTTGAAGCCAAGTTGCTGCTTCTGTGGTGCAGAGCCAGCCAAGTTCTCACTCCCTCACTGTGATGACCACGTGCCAATGGGTGCTGTTCACTGGCAGCATGTGCAGTAGCAGCCCTGACAGAAAGGAGCATCCAAGCAATGACCGTTAAGAGATACATGGCTTCACTTCAGACTCTCTGAGCTCAGTGCAGGGATTCTGCGCTCACATGACTTTGAACCAGTCGTACATTAGAAAAGCCAAGGTTGTCCTTTCTTGAGAACTGGAAGTGTTTCCTTTGCTTGTTCCTTACATGAAATGCATGGACTCATTTTTTAAACCCCACTTCCATTTCTTTCCATTTTCTGATGATCGATATGTTGAGTTTCCGCATCAGTCTTCTAAGTGTTGAACACCTGGATACATAAGCAAAAAAGTTGCTCTGTAGTTGCCTGCCTGGTTGACTCTATAATTAGCAGCAGATTGCAATGAATGACATCCTGTTCCTTAATGGTTAGGTCTGTGCTTTGCTTACGTTGTGTTGACTTGACCTCAGCAGGTCCAGGCTGGCAAACAGATGCCAGCTCTGTTCAGCAGAATGTCTTCTGGTCACTCCAGTAAAACAGGACGCATGTGTATGTAAGTGAAAGGCAGAATATTTGCAGTAGCTGTTGAGTGGAACATGCAAACAAATTTCAATAGGCAGGCAAAGACAGGTTGCAAACCCTATTGGGAAATGATAAATTGCTGTTAAATGTTATAATTATCCCGTGACATTCAGGACTGAAACTTAACTAAATTTTGCTGAAAACTTAAAAAATAATGGGAGAGGTAATATGATTTAATAAATTAGCCACAGAGTAAGTGAAAAAATGAGAACACAACAGAAAATTATTATTTATCTTTTACCGGTATGTAACAAGCTCTGTTAAAAAATGTCTGAAAGCAAAGAAGAGTTTGTTAGACAAATTATAATTTTAATTGCAGGCATAATTGATTATACTCAGCATGCTCATTAGGTTAAGGGAGAATATGAGTCAACTCTCAAGGTCATTACAGTAATAGATATGGTAGGCATGTAATTTGTGATAAGCTGGTTCGTGAACATCTAATTGCTCATTCATGGCAGTGTGTCTGGCACTTTTACTCCCCAAACACCTCTTTGTCCAATTTATTTAACACCCCTTAATATTCCAGGGTCAAATTTACTACAGGAGGCATCAAGCAGTGAATTTTCAACCTCCAAATTATTATACTACTTCACCCTTTTTAAGTCTCAAAGACAGAGCCTGAATTACTAAAAATTAGTGGTCTGGCACTAAGCAGGGTACATCACAAATAGAAATACTCACCCACAGAGACAAGCTAAAGTTTCTCATGGAAAACAGCTGTTCCCTGCCCTCCCCAATGGCAGTCACACATTGGAGTAGGATGCCAAAAGAGATGTTCTTTTTAGAAAATGCACTAATTAATCAGAACTTTGTCTTGTATTGTTCCTTGGAAGAACATACAATAATAGTGTTTTGTTAACTCTTTCATTATTATTTCATTTCAAGACTTCGACAGAAAGTTGTTAATATTAGCTGTCTCTTTGGCTGAAAATCAATTGGAATGTCACTTACCAGTTCTTACAACCAGACAAAATAGAAAGAACCGCTTATAATATATATCAACTATAAATAACAACTGTACCTCACATCAGTAATGCTTTATATGCTTCGGTCTCAGAGAATGAATCACTGTCCTAATTACTGAAATGCAAATAGTTGAAGTCACTTGTCCAGGGCCAGGCAAGGGCAGAAGGGTGGCACTGGGACTTGAAGCCAGGCGTCCTGAGCTGCAGGTCAACTAATTTTCTACCTCCTCTCCGCAGTCATTCGGTCTTAACACAGGATCAAACTGTTCTGATTTATTAATCAGTACTGTCACGTTATGTAGCATTGCGGAGTGGTGGTTGAGGTGAGACGACCAAAGTCTTTCCCATTAGATTGAGAAGTTTGATTCAGTCTGCAGTGTAAGGGCAAAATGTAACTTTTTATTCAAATATCTGGCTGAATTCCAGGAATCAAGAATTTGGGGGTTTGTTTCGGATTTGCTTTTTTGTTTTTTAATAAATAAATAACATGGCTCTCAGAGCAGCATAGCTTTCCTTTATAGTAATTTCATTATTTGCACTTGACATTCCATAGTAATTATCTATTGCTTATTGCTGAAGAATGTAATAGATATAGCTATAGATATTTAATTATATACCAAATGAATTCCAATATGATTCCATAGCCATTCTCTGTTAATATTTTTGGAAGATTCAAAGATTTGAAGTCCCTCTTTGAAAACTAATTCTATCTGGAAATGTTGTTTTCCGTCTTTACTGGCTCTACTCCAATCTTAGTCCTTAGTCCAGTGCTACGATTTTGCTCTTTAAAGAATTGTCCATAATGATATCTGTTTGCTAAACCTCTCCTTTGCAATATAGAAATTACTCTCTTGACTGACTGACTGTCTGATCGATATTGCCAAAAAAATCCCCATGCTTACCAATATGTATCAATCCCTATAACCACCTTGTAGATTGACCTGCTGAAAAACATTGTTATGCAAAAACACTGCCATCTGTTGTGTAGTTATTCTTCAGTAATAGAACATAAACTGGAGATATGTCAAAGTAATTTAGTAAGTCGACAAATGTAAAATGAGACTTGGTAAATATAGTGTGTTACACTGAGTTTTATTAATCATTCTCATCTGCAAAAATATAACAGCTATACCAGTCTTTTCAAAGTCCAGCTTGTTTTGTTTCATCCGTCAAACACTGATGCCAGAGCCAGTTATGAGGAACATGTTGTGAATTATAATAATTAATTTTAAAATAAGGATTTAAAGAATTCTGTGGTTGATACAAAGTGCACTAAAAATTCTGGGAAGATCCGAGCAATTTATAAGAATGTCAGTAAGTCCCAAACATCTTCATTTAATGAGTTCAGTGTACATTCACATTTATACTGGTGGTTGTGCTACCTTTTCAAGAAAGTATATGTGGAGTTATCACTCACTTCAGAAGTGGAGCTAATGGTACCCAAATAAAACAGGTACCTCCTAGAAGTAGGTGCTGGTTTTTAAGTAGAGTATTACAGTAAAGTCTAAAGAAGAATTAAAAAAAAAATTATTAGTTGGATTCTTGTTCTCTAAGTGCAGTTCTCAAAGTGGTGTTTAGACACCCTGATAATTCATGAAGAGGTTTCAAATGAAGCATTTTCCAGTATCCTCTCTTTCCTAATTTCCATTTTTTTCATTAAGAAAAGATAAATTGTATCCAATTATTGAAAATTATGTAGGTCATTATCATGAATGAAACTGCAATTAAACTCAGTTTTCACAAAGAAAGAAGAGGTTATCTTGTCATAGCATAGGTGTTAGTGTGCCTTGCCTGGCTGGTACTCCTGCCTTCAGGCTAAGATTGTATTAGGGTCAAGTCCTATGTCAGACTGAAGAGCTGTATTTGACTAGGACTGTGCTAAGAGACTTTTAAGTGCCCTCAAGATCTGGAGTCCGAATCACAGTGGTGACAGTCCAAGTGTATGTTCACTGTCTCATAGCAGTTTTTAAACAATGAGCAGGGGCTTACCTTTTTATCCTAAGCAGAGATTACCCTTTCCCATGGAGAACAAACACAAGCCCTGGCAGCTGGTGGTGTGTCACTGTGGAGTGGACATCGGGTGATCTGTTCCCCTAAAATGCTATAAGATCCAGAGCCAGCATCTCTTGTCTAAGGCTATGCACAAAGACACAGGTTTTGTCCCAAAGGACTGATAATTTCACTTCAATGGAGAGCTGACAGAGGGGTGAGAGAGCCCTGCTTGATCCTACTCCGGCTGCTGGGAACCATTCTGGGCATCTCTCCCTCCTTGTGCCAGTGGCCTGCCAGGGCAGTGGGCAGCAGGATGGGAAGCTTCTGGGCTTGAAAGAGATGGGAACCTTACAAGTGATCCGTGAGAGCAGGGAGGTACCATTCCTGATGAGCAAAACTGAGAGAAAAGGACAGAAATGGACAATGACCCCAAAGAGCAAGGTGAGCAAGATTCTCCTGTACTTGCTAGGTCTTTAATTTGATCCCAAATAATCTTTGTTCTTTTGAAACAAACAAACTAACTAACAAAAAAAACCCAAAACAAACCCAACCTCAAAACAGAAACCCGAAACCCCCAAGCAGGCCAAACCCTCAGTGTCACCGCAATGACACTGGCATAAATGCAGTTGTGGGAAAACAGGCCTGATATACTGGAAAGATGAGAAGCTGATGTGTGACCAGTGGCACTCAGCTTGTGCAGTCACACATTGCACTCCCCAGCACAGCTTTTGGCTCATGTTGGAGCCACGTTCACCCCGCAGCTCTCTAGCTCCAGGGCCATTGGTGTTTCTGTGTGCGTCACAGAACAGGTGAATTTTATTGAGAGAATTAAGGAGGACTATGGGGACAACATTATTTAACTGCTTATTTTACTCAAAATGCTCTACTTGAGGAAATGTATAGAAACTAAATTTATTCTATTTTCTAGCCAAATTTAATAAACTAATCTAACCTTCTAACTTATGTTAAACTACATTATAGTTTTCATATTAGTTTCACCTTAGATTTCACTCCAGTTATTATAGGCTTGGCTGCAATCACTGGCAATTACAGCTTCCCATCCTTTTCCAGAAATATATAGTGTGAAGTGTTTTGCACTTTACACTTTTTTCTATTTATTGTTCACATCCAGTTGGATGTACTAATAAGCATTAACATGCAAATAATTATCATCGAGATTTGATATCCGTAGAGAACAAATGCTAATACAGTTAATACATCAAATATGAAAGAGGCTTTTAATTCAAAAAAGAAAAAAAAGATTTAAAATATTAGCTTTTTATATAAAAAGCATTTGCGATGATTATAAATTCTATTGAGCTTGCAGAAATCTTGGGCTTTGAGTTTGCAATATCTCTCATTAATGTTTAGCCTCAAGAAAGAGTTTATAATAAAGGGACTTATGCAGACAACAGATAAATAGAAATGATAGAGCCAAGAGGTTTGAAGAGCCCTGGGTATGTTTGTTGTCATTCTATCATGCTGATTTCCATTAAAGGTGCTGAATATGCTAAGAGTTTTACAGAAGATGAAGTGAAATGCAATATGCATTGATAACAGCTAAGGCTAGAATGCCAGGAAATTCTTTTCTTTTGATTTTCCTCTAAGTTTCTTTTTCTTGTTATTACTTCCTGTGGGATGGAAGAGGTTAGCCCTGATCCTGCAAAGTCAGCTGGTTGGCCTAAACCTGCAGCTCTCAGTGGAATGGTAATTGGGAGAAATCTAATCTGCTGTAAAACGGAGGTCAGCGTGGGTAATCTAGTGTCCCCTGCTGGTTTTAAAAACTCTGAGTATCTCCTGCGGATTGGAAGGAAATTTTATCTGTGTAGGCACCGTGTGCCTCACAGCTTCGCTGCTTCTTTGCACTGATGTCAAGGTCTCTCTGTGTGTGACTGGGTCTTTAATGTGGAAGAAGGATAAAAGCAAATCATCTTTGTTTCTAGTAGGCAGGTTGAGCTGAGTGGTTTGCTCTAAGGTGGTAGTGTCAAAAAAAAAAAAAAAAAAAAAAGAGGATGCCCCCACTTGCTGCAAGCGGAAGAGTAATTTATACTGGGTGGCAGACTCTAGATGAAGTACATGGCTGGGAAGGGAGGAGGCTCCAGACACAATGAAGAGGGACACGGAGTTGAGGTTAGGTGGGAAAGACTGGCATGCTCTTGTCTATAAGTTGTTTTGGATGTGGCACGAGCTCAGCAGGAAACAGAGGAGATGCAGCTGTGATATTTGGGCAAGGTGCACCACCACTGTAAGCCAAATCCTTAAGTAGGCAGGCCTGGGATGTTGGGACTTGGAAATGCTGTGTGCATCTGAGTTGAATATTTGTCCCTAAATGAAATCTGCTAAAAGCAACCCTCAAATGAAAAATGAAAATGCACCAAAAGTAAGAGCAATATCAGCACTTTGTTTTCACAGTGTTTGCAATAAATGCTTTCAGTGTTCTGAAATAGGAAACTTTTTTTTTCTAAATAGATTTTTTTTTTTTGTATAGCCCAGTCAATAAATGCTAGTAACCTTAATCTCTTTCCCTGAGCACGATTATATTTTATGAATTTTTCATAGAAATTAATCACTGAAATATTTAAGTCTTAATTAATTAATTACACCAGAAATTTACAGCCAACGCTGTGTGATGTCTGGTAGAAAAATGACTTAATAGGCTTTCAGTCCTGCCATTGTTCTGGCTTGTCAATGAATTACTTAAGTGTCATTTGTTAAACAAGTTAGGTCAATAAAGTCCTTTAGTTGTTTTTCAGAGTGTGAGCATTATTTCCAGATAATGTATATCTAATTCTCCTTTCACTTTAGTCTATCTGCATTGGCTAGTGTGGGTTATAATTAATTAGCCCTTCATAGCAGATTAGGCAGGAAAGATCATGATGCAGTAATAAGTAAAGGTTCACAGAGACAAAATTCTCTAATTAGGAAGTATGGCTTAGTGGTGAGCAGTGTCTTCAAATGGATTGCCATCTGTTAAATTAAAGCTGATTTCCTTCATTTGCTTATATAACGTTTCTAAAGAAAGTGGCTCTTTTTATTTATGGAAATTATATATTCCCTTTCATTATTTTCTCTTAATTGATTCTGCATTCCTGTAATTAGTAAGCAATGAAAACATACAGTGCAGGAGAAGAGCCACAGTAATGGACAACATGACCCCGTAGTAATTGCCATATGAACTGTGGAACATCATTCTGCTTTAAGATGTTCCTTTTGATGTGTTTAGATTAAATGAATGTAAATTCAAATTCCTGTTTCCAGGGGAATAAGCTACATCAGTTTGTGTCCTTTTTTCATGCTAGTTACAGCAAACTCTGGAGTAGGCCTAGATATATAGCCTTTTGCCTCTTAGGCTAAAAGAAAAAGATTCTTGCTTTCCCATCCTTTCAAAAGTTACTGATTTGGTTTGTAAATTAATGAAAGAATTAATCCTGGGTTATATAAACAGGCACAGTGTTTTGGGGACCAACACAGGCAAGAAAATTCTCATTAGAGAAATTGATCTTTATGAAAATTTCCCTGGTATTCAAGGACAACCTAGAAATCTTGGAGTTTTCTTGACACCCTTGGAGTCCATAGCTTTTCAGGGTTGTTCCTTTACACAGGAATTCTAATGAAAGAAAACATACCTAGGAAAAAAACTCATTGAGCTGAAACTCTTTATTTTCCATCTTTCCCTGATTCTTCTTACAGAAGATGCTATTTGGTCCTGCAGTAAATGGCTGTGGGGGGAAGACAGTTAACACTCGGCATTTGATGGACTGCAGTGATACCCGTATAGACACGCCCTTTGTTCCCAGGGAAGGAAAACACTGATGTTATTGTCAGTGTCTGCAGTAATGAACTCAGAAGTTTGTATCTAGTGTTTGATAGCTCCTGTTTGAAGAGTAACATCTGTGATGGCACCAGACAAGTTACGAATTATAGCTAAATTGATGATTATATCTCCAAGTTCTGCGCCTATTGATTGCCATGTGGAGGTATAAAGAAATCTCTTTTCCTCCCCTGGACAATATAGATAATTAGATGTACTGTTTAAAGATATTCAGCTTCCGCTGCGGCGTCTGGCAGTTGCCAGTCCCACAGCAAGAGATTGGCCCTGATGGATTACTTGGTTGGCTTGGGCAGGTGGTGGTACTTCTGGTACAGAGGGTGTCACAGGGCAATGCCTTTTGGGGATCCGTTGTTAAGATTGGGTGTGCTGGAAGCCTTTCAGAAAGGGAGGGGAAATGAATTTCGTTAAAGCTTACCTTGTGCTAAAAATTCCCCAAAGTCTCTTCCACGGCATCTTCTAGGGTTTCATGTGGGCTTTCCAGCACAACCTAGATATGGTAATTCATGCATTATGTACTGAGAAAAGGATCAATTAAAAACATAGAAACAGAATTAATCAGATGTTCACTTTATTTATGAACATATGTTCCGTGTTATATTTCCACTGGGATATCTAATGAAACTAAGTCAGAAAAAGAGCAGTTCCTAACATGCTCCTTATATGCCCTCCCCTCTCTGTTTTTTAGTTAGAAACAAAGTTGTTTCTGGTTTCTCTGAATTGCTTTATAATATGGTACTTGGTAAAGTTGTACCAGACAGGGTGGAATATGGACAGAGGAGTACTACAGAAGACGCCGTAGAGCTCACAAACATTTCCTTCAGTGAAAAGTTTGAAAGTATCAGAAGGAAAAGACACAGAGAGTTTCATTTAAAAACTCAATATACGGTCCCTGAAGATACCCCCAAGAGGATAAGGAATCACTGAGGAGAACAAGTACTAGATTGCAATATAAAAATATTCCACTTTAAATCATCTCACCACAACAGGGTCTCTACAATGGAACAGTGAAGTTGGGCCTTTTTCAAGCTACTGACAATGCATTAATTGCAGGGGTTTTTTTCTTTTCTTTTCTTTTCTTTTTCTTTCTTTGTGTGTTAAGATTTGATGGGGGGAAAAAGGGCAGAGACCTGATAGGGAATGGTGAAACTTATGAAAAGGCAAATAAAAGGCCTTTCTACTGCCAGTAGAAAGAATGCATAAAAATGTGAGTATATTTAATATCTTCTCTTAACGCTTTTTTCTCAATTCCAAACACCCTTTGCCTTTGAAATAGGCAAGTGGACCACAGACAGAGAAAGATACTTTAATTTTCTTCTAATAGCCCCAAACTCTTCCTGAAAATGCAACAGAAGAAACTCAGCAATTTTTTTGTGCCAGATGGATAAAAAAAAAATTGCATATTAAGCTTTCTTTGTTAATTAAAACCTGAATACTAAGGCTTAGGTTTATAAATGTCTCCAAACAGGTTTGTGTCTTGGGACAGGGTGCTGCTAATGCACTAAGTATTGACCTTGGATATTGTTTTGTTTGAATGTTAACAAGATGGTAATCACTGATGTTACACAAGAGTGAAAAAAAGGTACAACAGCAGTAGGTAAAACAGCATTTCAGCATGTATCACAGGGAGCAGTCCTGGAGAGGTAGGGGTCCAGACAGGATGGTCTAAGAATTTTGTTCTAGGTCTAATGCTTGAGCTTGCTATTTGAAGTCTATTGCATTTATGTCAATTTAATGATGCTTAAGCTTAGCACCCCAAGCAAGAGGTATGCTAAAAGTGCTTGTACATATTCACAGTAAAATTCAATTAGGCTACTGTCTACAGTCCACAGCCCAACACATACTGCAAGGCAAAAATCTCTGTTGGATTTGCATGTGTTCATCTCTGTAAAAATTATTTAGGTGAGGCATGGTATGGGCTGCAATGCTTAACTGATGCTCCTCATTTTTCTCCTGTAGACCCCAAAGTGTTCAAGGTGATAGAAGTCAGAGCTGCCAGTTTGCTCTATGTCAGATAAAAGGGAGAACTGTTTGATCAAAGGGAGAATTCTTATCGCAACACATCACTTCTTCTGTTTGCCTTATATCTTTTTAAAATCACTTAATGGCTTTTCATTTAAGGCATTAAGTTTTCTCCGTGCAACTACATACGGTTTCATCTGCTGTGATTTGGCTGCTGTGCAGTCTCCTGCACAATGTAGGAGTGAGAGAGCTTGGTTGACAGGTGAGTATCAGGCTTTACACCAGCAAATGTAGTGTTAAATGTTAAAAGGATATCTGATAAGTATGGAATCAGGCAGTATCAGTTCAGCACTACCTTTTTTTCTTTCCTACACAACAGCTGAGTGGAAAGAGATGAGTGGTTTTGCTTTACGTTGCGGCTGCTCCCAGGTGATGGCTCTGTTGCCACCCAGCAAGTGGAACAGAGAACTGGCTGCAACAAATTGCCTGTTGCCATACTCCTCAACTGGTAGAGAGCAGTGGATTACTGTATTTTTAGAATAAATGAGGATAAAAGCCATGCTGTAGTTTTAAAGGGCAAAATCTGGGGTTAAATTGTGCTGTTAAAGGAAATGCATGGTATTTCCCACTAAGTTATACTGTATAACAAGAATGAGAAATGAACATCTGTCATATGTAAAAAGAAGTAATGCAGAGTTATCCTCTATGTGCAGAATAAATACGTTCCATAATACAAATTCAGTGGATGAAGATTGATGTTATTTCATCTTCTGCCTATCAGAGATTTCTGTATGCCTAGCTCATCTAATTTTGCCTGTCTGAAAATGTTGTCAGGAAGTAATTTTTGCCTAAAAAGCATAAGTACTTCAGTTTGCTTTACTTAAAAAGCAAACCAAAATTATTACCAGGCATTGCCTCTGTCATAGCAGAAGTCTTAGAGTCACATTTGCAATTAAGTCTTACCTTAAAATAAAGTATTTGACAGCAGAACAGAATGCGATAGGGAAGTGTGATTGGTGATGGAGGTAGATCTCTCTTGAAAGGAAAAACTTTAACATTTGGTGAAATCAAGAAGAGACAGTGAGATAATGGAGGGATGCAAAGAGAGAAAGAGGGTGGCCAAAGTAACAGGCTAAGGAAAGACCTTTACAGGGCTTTGGGGATAGGTGTAAGTGGCGGAGATTAAATTTGCCATGGTCTCAGACACTGCCCTGACCCAACAAGACAGGCAGTGGTATACAAAAATGTATATACCTGTGTGTCCTCTGCAAGACCGGGTAACAGCCGGTGTGCACATGTAGGATTACCAGGGACAGGGAAGGAGCCACGGTTCCAACAGAGCCGTGAAGAAAAAATGACAGGGGACATGAAAGTTTTTCTAAGGATGTACTAAGAGAAAGACCAAAAAGTAGAAAGTGACCCAAGAGAAGGCTGACAAGCAGAATAAGAGCAAGATTTCAAGGAGAGCCACAAGGACTGGCCCGATATGCCGCCCGGACCCATCCCATAGGGAAGTCTGCTGCCTCCCTGGGGCCCAGATCAGGGACATTGCCAAGAGACTCCCTGGTCTGGTACGGCCCTCTGACTACTATCCGCTCTTGATTGTACAGGCAGGCAGCGATGCATTGCCAGAGAGAAGCCCCAAATTGATCAAAAGGGACTTCAGGGCACTAGGGAAAATGGTTGAAGGATCAGGAGCGCAGGTAGTGCTCTCCTCGATCCCATTAGTGTCAGGAGGGAACACGGAAAGGAATAGGAAAGCTAGAGCGGTTAACGTGTGGCTCAAAGGTTGGTGCCATCGGAAGGGCTTGGGCTTCTTTGACCATGGAGAGGTTTTCATGGCACCGGGCCTGTCGAGAACAGATGGTGCCCAGCTCTCTCGGAAGGGAAGTAGGATCCTCGCTCATGAACTGGCAGGGCTTGTAGAGAGGGCTTTAAACTAGGTCTGAAGGGGGGAGGGGATATAAACAGGCTCACTAGAAAGGAGCCTGGGGGGGTCACCCCATTGCTGGGGGTGAAACCGGCAGCCCAGCTCAAGTGCATCTACACTAATGCACGCAGCATGGGCAACAAATGGGAGGAGCTGGAAGCCATTGTAAGGCAGGATGGTTATGATGTAGTCGCCATCACAGAAACGTGGTGGGATGCCTCCCATGACTGGAGTGCTGCGATGGATGGCTACAAACTCTTCAGAAGGGACAGGCAAGGAAGGAGAGGCGGTGGGGTGGCTCTGTATGTTAGGGAGTGTTTAGATTGTACAGAGCTTGACACTTGTGGTGAGGCAGAATGCTTATGGGTGAGGATGAGGGGAAAGGCCAACAAGAAAGATATCCTGTTGGGAGTCTGTTACAGACCACCCGACCAGGATGAGGACGTTGACGAAGAATTCTACAAGCGGCTGGCAGGAGTCTCTCAGTCGCAAGCTCTTGTTCTTGTGGGGGACTTCAACTTCCCAGACATCTGCTGGAAATACAACACAGCAGAAAGGAAACAGTCCAGAAGGTTCCTGCAGTGTGTGGAAGATAACTTCCTGACCCAGCTGGTAAGTGAGCCTACCAGGGGAGGTGCCCTGCTTGACCTCCTGTTCACTAACAGAGAAGGACTGGTGGGAGAGGTGGTGGTTGGAAATCATCTAGGCTTTAGTGATCATGAAATGGTAGAGTTTTCGATCGTTGAGGTAAGGAAGGGGGTCAGCAAGACCACCACCATGGATTTCCAGAGGGCAGACTTTGACCTGCTCAGAACGCTGGTTGGGAGAGTCCCTTGGGAGACAGTCCTGAAGGGCAAAGGGGTCCAGGAAGGCTGGGTGTTTTTCAAGGAAGAAGTCTTAAAGGCACAGGACCAGGCTGTCCCCATGTGCCGTAAGACAAATCAGCAGGGAAGACGACCGGCCTGGCTGGACAGAGGACTACTAGTGCGAGTAAGAGAAAAAAGGAGAGCTTACCAGCTCTGGAAGAAGGGGCAGGCAACCCAAGAAGAGTACAGGGATCTTGTCAGGTTATGCAGAGAGGAGATTAGAAAGGCAAAAGCCCAGATGGAATTTAACCTGGCCACTGTTGTAAGGGATAATAAGAAGAGTTTTTATAAATATGTTAACAGCAAAAAGAGAGCCAGGGAGAACCTCCATCCACTAGTGGATGCAAGGAGGAACATTGCCACTAAAGATGAGGAAAAGGCTGAGATACTCAACGCCTTCTTTGCCTTGGTCTTTAATGGCCCGATGAGTTATCCCCAGGGTAGCCAGCCCCCCGAGCTGGAAGATGGGGACAGAGAGTGGAATGAACCCCCCATAATCCAGGAGGGAGCAGTCTTTGACCTGCTATGCCACCTGGACATCCACAAGTCTATGGGGCCGGATGGGATCCACCCAAGAGTGCTGAAGGAGTTGGCAGAGGAGCTTGCCAAGCCACTCTCTATCATTATCAGCAGTCCTGGAAACAGGGGAGGTCCCAGATGACTGGAGATTGGCAAATGTGACGCCTATCTTCAAGAAGGGCTGGAAGGAGGATCCGGGGAACTACAGACCAGTCAGCCTAACCTCAGTACCAGGGAAAATTATGGAGAGGTTCATCTTGAGTGTGCTCACCACGCACATGGAGGACAATCAGGGGACCAGGCCCAGTCAGCATGGGTTCACGAAAGGCAAGTCTTGCCTAACCAACCTGATTTCCTTCTATGACCAGGTGACCCGCCTGGTAGATGAGGGAAAGGCTGTGGATGTTGTCTACCTGGACTTCAGCAAAGCCTTCGACACAGTCTCCCATAGCATTCTCCTGGAGAAGCTGGCAGTTCATGGCCTAGATGGATGTACTCTTCGCTGGGTTAAAAACTGGCTGGGTGGCCAAGCTCAGAGAGTCTTGGTGAATGGAGCTAAATCCAGTTGGCGGCCGGTCACAAGCGGTGTCCCCCAAGGCTCAGTTTTAGGGCCGGTCTTGTTTAATATCTTTATCAATGACCTTGATGAGGGGATTGAGTGTGCCCTCAGTAAATTTGCAGATGACACCAAACTGGGTGGGAGTGTTGATCTGCTGGAGGGGAGGAGGGCTCTGCAAAGGGACCTGGACAGGCTGGATCGATGGGCCGAGGCCAATTGTATGAGGTTCAACAAGGCCAAGTTCTGGGTCCTGCACTTTGGTCACAACAACCCCATGCAGCGCTACAGGCTTGGGGAAGAGTGGCTGGAAAGCTGCCTGGTGGAAAAAGACCTGGGGGTACTGATTGACAGCTGGCTGAATATGAGCCAGCAGTGTGCCCAGGTGGCCAAGAAGGCCAATGGCATCCTGGCCTGTATCAGGAATAGTGTGGCCAGCAGGAGTAGGGAAGTGATCGTGCCCCTGTACTCGGTGCTGGTGAGGCCGCACCTCGAATACTGTGTTCAGTTTTGGGCCCCTCACTACAAGAAAGATGTTGCCTTGCTGGAACAGGTCCAGAGGAGAGCAACCAAGCTGGTGAGGGGTCTGGAACACAAGTCATATGAGGAGCGGCTGAGGGAACTGGGGGTGTTTAGTCTGGAGAAGAGGAGGCTGAGGGGAGACCTGATCGCCCTCTATAACTGCCTGACAGGAGGCTGTAGCGAGGTGGGGGTCGGCCTCTTCTCCCTGGTAACAGATGATAGGACAAGGGGGAATGGTTTGAAGTTGCGCCAGGGCAGGTTTAGGCTAGACATTAGGAAAAACTTCTTCACCGAGAGGGTTGTCAGGCTCTGGAATGGGCTGCCCAGGGAGGTGGTCTAGTCCTCATCCTTGGAGGTATTTAAAAGAAGGATAGATGAGGTGCTTAGGGACATGGTTTAGTGGTGGGATGGCAGGGTTAGGTTAAAGGTTGGACTCGATGATCTTAAAGGTCTTTTCCAACCGAGGTGATTCTATGATTCTATGATTCTATGATTCTATGACTGGGACAGAGATTTTATTAGGAAAAGATGGCTAGAAATACAAGGGTCATGCTTCCTTGTCCAAGAACTTTTCACATTATCATACCTGTGTAACAATAAACTGTGTTCATGGACAGAAGGGCTTGTTAGATGTACTGGTGCTCTGTAGTTTTGCTGAGATCTGATTTTTATAGATAACTAAACAGGAATGTGTCCCTGCATGTTGCATTTCTCCCATAGTGTCTTAAAGGCTTTTTGTAGAGATACTGTCATGATGCAGGTCAGAAAACCAACCACACCAGAATGTTTTTAGCTTTACACAAGAAAATATGCTTTTTGGTTTTGCTAACCATAAAGACAGGAAATGTAAGACTGTTAGTAAAAGAAGGAGCAAAAAAGAGCATGAATTATTTAAAAATAAAATCATAGCAAAAAAACATACTTGACAACAGAGCTAACTTAATTTGCTAACATATAAAAATAATCCAGTCTTTCAGTCTGTTTCCTCTGGATATTGCCTTGCAAAGGTTTTTTTTTTATTTGATTTTTTTTTTTTAACATTGCCCCCTCCTTATAATAATATGTTGGAACTTTTCTCTACAAATATTTTTATTTTCAGATTATCAATACTGAAATTTAAAGTTCCGGTAAAATTAATGATATGCTGCAGGTTGTCTAACAAAGGGTATTCCTTGATATTTTTCCAGAACACTGATATTTCCACGGCAAATGTGAGAAGAGAGATTTGTCTGAATAGTCAATTTATTGTTTCATCTTGTCTCTAAAAAGATCAGCAATGAGTATATCTCTGGTCCTAAGTGCTGCCTATTCACAGAGGACTTCACGTCAACTGATTTTTAATGATAGAGTAATCAATAACTTTTTTTGGTTTTGCTGATCTTGCAGATAGTTCACATTATTGAACAGATACCTACAGTCCCTATGGGTTATTAATGCATGCCAAGATAAAGTGGTTTTTGACCTCAATAACAACATCTGTCTGCAAGGCCTTTGTGGTTCATCTGTGTTCTACTGGTTTTTTACTTTATGGATTTTTAAGTTAATGTCATCTACTTGCATCCATTTGAACCACTCATTTCACGTGCACTTTATCCAAGTATCTGGTTTCTAGTGATTTGCTGACTTCATGGAAGTCTTTATACTTCATTTCTGTTCTAAGGTAGTTTAAAAGGTTAAAATGCTAAAAAATTTTCCATTGTTTCCTTCAGCAAAAAAAAAGCCAGATTACACCTGTATTTCTTGTGCTGTGAAGCTGCTTTGTCAGTGCTGTGGGAATGAGATGAAGTCTTCGCTCCAAAATTCTCTAGACATTTGTCCATAGATTCATATAGACGTTTAATATTGTGTATGTTTTATGTTGTCTTTGTGCAAAAATGAAAAAAAATAAATAACATCAGAAAACTGAAGCGCACATGAACATGTTGGGCTTTATTCTACATATATAAAGACTATCTGAGTTGGGTAGTTCTGTCATGTTTATAGATTGTACCCTAAGATCTGGGGACAGAGCATTCTTCTCTGCTGTTTACAGCTGGTGGTACCCCTGGGAACTTACATCATTAGCAGTAGCAAGGCTGAGTTTAACATAGTACCTTCAGAAGGTCACTCTTAATCCACGGACTTGCTGGTATCTCTTGCTGCTGCTTCATCCCATGCACAGCATGTCCGACAAGTGACAAAAGACAGAAACTGAGAAAAGAGCACTAAGAAATAACATAGGAGCAGTGTGGTAATATGTGCAGCCAGGCTGGCTCACATCAGTGATCCTTTTTTTTTTTTTTTTTAGCCTAGCAATTTCTTACCAGTAATGGCCAAGCTCATGTGCATCAGGATGAAGCCCTATAGTAGGCAATAATACAATAACCAGCCCTCTGGATACATTCCTTACTGCGCTTTGATGTTGGTTTAATTTCTAGAGGGTAAGGAAGTTATCACTGTAGCTCTTTCCAGAGTTTTTGGGTGGGGGGTGGGGGTTTTGGGTTGGTTTGTTGGTTGTTTGGTTTTGCTTGTGGTTTGGTTTGGTTTTTTTTTTATATATTTACTATTACAGCTCTTAACACTAAGGTTATAGACAACCTTCAGGTTGGGATTTTGAAGAAGATTGAGAGATTTAGGTGCACAAATCTCATCGGGAGGTATCATTGAAAATCCCAGTACTAATAGATAAGCAATTGTAGGGTTAGAGTTCCACCAGGACAGCCAAACAGCTTTGTATGGGTTGTTTTGGTTGGTTGGTTTGTTTGGAGTGTTGTTTTTTGGTTTGGTCTTTTTTCTTGTTTAACTCCTGAATTTTCCCCACACACTAGCACTGTGGACAGGGTGTGATCAGCACATGTTAATGCACTGCTAGTGGCATGTCTGAATTTGTTTCTCCTCTATCCCATGCCTAAGATTGTGAGGTCTGATTACCTGATTCATCTGCCTTCTCACAGAACAGATTTTTCTGATATAGGCAGTATTTTAGGTTAGGAATGGCCAACAGAGGTCTAGATGCTGAGTTGGCACCAAGCAACTATGGGGCAGAATTACTGCATTTGTTTTGCCCTCCAGGCACTTACCATGAAGAGTTAAATAGCCTGGCATCCAGCAAGCATTGCACTGTCTGCTGCATCCTTGGGAAACAGGAAGAAATATGTGATGCTCAAGTGAACATTATGTTGCAGTGATGTAGTTGTGCTGTAAACTTCTTCAGCTGTCCTGTGTTTTAATTATGCTGCAGAGCTCCCCAGTGAGACAGGTAAAACAATAAGTAAAAATTATTCCATTTGTCAGAAAACAGAACTGCATCTTTGGAAAAATGCAGTGCTATCATTTAAAAGCAGCATGTGAAAATGTGGTAAGAAAAATCTGATGGCTGGTTAAAAGGCAGGGGAGTGGGGTGTAAATTAGGCGGGACATTGCTACTTCAGTTGCAATTTGCCCAGGGCATTGGTGCCAACCTGTCTGCTTATACAGGACAGAGGACTGGGATCTAATCCGAGGTGACCAGAAGTCCAGTCTTAAGGCTTCAGTGAGGGCTTCCTAAGTCTCTCTACTTTTTTAGCTGTAACTATTAAGTTTTACATCATCCACCTATTAGATGTTACTGTGCATATAAATCCCTGGGTGGAGAGTTGGGTAATAAATGAGTCTTTCTGGTTCTGTAGAAAGCTGGATGTGACAGATGTTTCACCTCCAGCCACACTGCAATCCAGGGGCCTCTCCCACCCATTTCCATTTTTTTTTTTTATCTCTTGTAGCTTATCAGTGCCATATGTAAGCTCTGGGGATGTGTAGCAACCTTTCACCTCTCTTGCCATCCTTTTTAGGGTGAATTAACATTGTTCTGCATGAACAGATGAATCTAATGAGCCTCAGTCTTTTAAGAGTGATGAAGGTGATAGAGTTGTTCTCCATGCTGTGTTCTTTAATCACTGCAGACTTCCACATTCAATCCCCATATGCAGTAATTGCTCCTTATGCTGCTGAGACAGACACGAATAAATAAATGTATTTTTGGCCCTGCCCAGGAAAACTTGCAGCGTAGCAACTGTGAGGCTTCCCAAGAAATTTGATGTGCACCACATGACATGTACGAAAGCTGCAGGAACTGGGCATCTCACAGGGCAAACCTGTGCTGCTCATCTGCAGCTGTTGGAGCATATACTCCATGACACCCCTAAAACCTATTAGCTTCTCCTCAAGGTTTCCATGCAAAAGCATTTCAGATGTGATGGATTGCACAACTGCCATGTAAGACCATTCAGGGCAGTATCTATGAAAGGGTGACTGTAGTCAAAGCGCTCTGTACTCCAGGGGCCAGTCTGGGGAGTTTGGCTCTTTGCAGCAATCCCATTGACCACATTTCTATTCTCGGACTCGACAGTGGCTTGCTACTTGTCCTCAATAAGTCAGTGGTTGGCAGTGTGACTGTGGGCAAGCCATTTCACCTTGTTATTTCGTCTCCCACCCTTTGTCTGTCTTGTCTGTTTAGGCTGTAAATAAAGTGTTTCTTCAGGACAATGACTTGTCTCTTAGGATGTATTTGTTCAGCAAGTACAAATAAGATCAAGGCCCCATGGCTGGGATTTCTATGTGCTCCCACAACATGAATAATAAATAATAGGAGAGGTAAACTGATTGTGTTCGTACCATTTATGTGCGGAGGTATTATTGAATGAGACAACAAAGGAATACAGTGGGAACATTCCTGAGCATTGCAGTAGAAAATGATGATTTCAAAATAACTTTTTTTGAATTTATGGAGCAGATGTCTGTATGCAATTGATACAAAGATTGCTCTTCACACTGCATTTGTGTGGTAACAGCAGTGCATTTCATCTCATATATGGAAATTCCGTTGTTACTATTTTAGCAAGAGTAAAGAAAAAAAATTCTACTCTTCTTGAAATAAACAGAAAAGGACTCCTCACCATGCAGGAGGGTTGGACAGTAGTCGAGATTTAAACCTTTGAGTATTGTGAGTGCTATCTGCTTCCACAGAAAGACTGCCTTGTTTCCCTATGGGACTTCTGATCCCAGCCACACACTTTAAAACTATGCATGGCTGGATGTTAATGTTGCTATGTACAGGCTTTGAAGTGATTGAACTCCTACCAGAACTTAGATTTTAATCATCTCTTTGATCTGTGGCTGTGCTACAGAATCAGTTACAAATGTGTCTCGAATCTGTAAACCTAAAATTGTGCAGGACTACTACGTGTCACCTATTTCAGAAACAGTGCAAATGATGGCATTTGTGAATCAAAGTCAAATCAGAGGGGAAATGTATGGAAAGTTACTAGAGACTCTTAAATAATCTCTAATCTTTTTGTTCTGTACTGTTTCTTAAGCTAGAAATAAGAAAACTCTAAAGACATTGTCAGCTTTCTACATGTTTAATTCCAGATTAAGAAAGAAAAATTAGGTCCTCATAGGAAAGCTGTCAAAGCATTGATATTGTTACATATATTTTCTTTTATAAAATAAGGATTTTTTTTTCAAGTGTTTATCATCAGCCTATGTCCACTTTGCTGGCTTCTGCAATCAAACTTCCAGCAGTAACTGCACAAGCTGAATTAGTTCAGTACTGATTATTTCCTTAAAAGCTGCCATAGAGTTCATTTTTGCCAGAGACCCATCTGATAACTTCAGCGAAGTCAGTACTTTACTATTTTCCTCTTCCACTATGGCTGATGAGCCAAGTGAAAATTTCATATCTGATCAACGTCAGAAGTAAAGAGTTTAGGATTATGTGCTCAAGGTGTTGCTGTCTACACAAACAAAGCCAGGACAAATACACATTTTCACAAAAGTTTTCTTAGTTATAGTAAGCACGGGGATTACTAAGATCTACAGTAGGAATAAATATTTAAAATACACTTTTCAAACTAATTTTTTCTTTGGAAAATTCAATTATTTGTTGTTACTGAGCATATTTGTGTTGCAAACAAAAAGATCATTATTGCATGAAGGAACTTTCATGTTTATAGTTGAAACAAGGTGGAAAGACATGAAGGACATGCTCAGCAATGCAGTAATGTTATTTATGTCTTGGAGGTTCCTTGAGGCATCGACCAGAAACCATTCTGGATGGTAGACAAGCATGCAGTTTACCATTTTAAAGGCATTTATTTCTTCCTTCACAAAGTTTGTGGTCAAAAGCCATCAAATGGATAGAGATGTTAAATTTTAGCTCTTCTGTAAACATTTTGATGCATCAGTGGGGTGAAACAAATAAACGAGGGAGGAAGACAGAAATAGGAGACTGGGTACACTTTTGTCTGCCCAGTACACATGCCTCATACTTTAGAGAAGCTGACTGCTGTGTGAAATCAATAGCAGAGTCCCAAATGTCTGTAAATGAGACACTGGTTTACCGCTTCTTTTCAATATAGGAACTCTGATCTGGTATCTGCGTGTTCTTCTGCTGATTTGTCTGAATCAAGTCGGTTTTTGAGGAAGAGAAATAAGATTTTTGGGCAGTCAGACCATCCATGGTATGAGCATAGACCTCTACTCTGAGGAGAAGTCCTGTCTGTCTTGTTTAAAACAAAACCCTGAAGTTAAAAGAGAAAGGAACAACTGGCCTCAGTGTACTCTGAAGAACACCAGAGTAAATTCTGACTAATTCTGTTGCTTTAGTGGATTTTTTCTGGATTTTCACTGCTGTACCCAAGAGCCAAGACCAAATTTTGGGCCGGTCACTTAGGACTACAGTTGAAATACCGGCAAAAAGGATAGAACGAATATTTCAACTGGCATCAAATAAGCGTCCCTATTTTATAATACATATTATGGTTCTTTTGTCTTCATCTTAATAGATTTGGCATTCCTTTAGTTACGGTTCTGAAGTTTTATTCTGCCAAATCCCAGTTTCAAAGAATCACAGAATCACAAGGGTTGGAAGGGACCTCGGGAGATCACCTAGTCCAACCCTTCTGCTAAAGCAGGTTCGCCTCGAGCGTGTCGTACAGGACATCATCCAGGCAGGCTTTGAATATCTCCAGAGAAGGAGATTCCACAGCCCCCCTGGGCAGCCTGTTCCAGTGCTCTGGCACCCTCAAAGTAAAGAAGTTCTTCCGCATATCCAACTGAAACCTCTTATGTTTCGGTTTGTGCCCATTGTCACTTATCCTGCCGCTGGGCACCACCGAGAAGAGTCTGGCTCCACCCTCGTGACATCCACCCTTGAGATATTTGTACATGTTGATTAGATCACCTCTCAGTCTTCTTTTCTTCAGGCTAAACAAGCCCAGATCCCTCAGCCTTTCCTCATAGGGGAGATGCTTCAGTCCCCCCATCATCCTAGTTGCCCTCCTCTGAACTCTCTCCAGGAGTTCCTCATCTTTCTTGAACCGGGGAGCCCAGAACTGGACACAGTACTCCAGGTGGGGTCTCACCAGGGCAGAGTAGAGGGGGAGGATAACCTCCCTCGACCTGCTGGCCACATTCCTCTTAATGCGCCCCAGGATACCATTGGCCTTCTTGGCAACAAGGGCACCCTGCTGGCTCATGGTCAGCTTGTCATCCACCAGGACTCCCAGGTCCCTCTCAGCAGAGCTGCTTTCCAGCAGGTCATCCCCCAGCCTGTGCTGGTGCATGGGGTTCAACCTCCCGAGATGCAGCACTTGACACTTGCCCTTGTTGAACTTCATCAGATTCCTCTCTGACCAACTCTCCAGCCTGTCCAGGTCCTGCTGAATGGCAGCGCAGCCTTCCAGCGTATCAGCCACTCCTCCCAGTTTTGTGTCATCAGCAAACTTGCTGATGGTACACTCTGTCCCCTTGTCCAGGTCATTGATGAATCAGTTGAACAAGACTGAGTACTGAGCCCTGGGGAACTCCACTAGCTACCGGCCTCCAACTAGACTCTGCCCCGCCGATCAGAACCCTCTGAGCCCTGTTGTTCAGCCAGTTCCCAATCCACCTCACTGTCCACTCATCCAAGCCACACTTCTTGAGCTTCCCTATGAGAATGTTATGGGAGACAGTGTCAAAAGCCTTGCTGATGTCAAGGTAGACAACATTCACTGCTCTCCCCTCATCTACCCAGCCAGTCGTGCCATCGTAGAAGGCTATCAGATTGGTTAGGCATGATTTCCCCTTGGTGAATCTGTGCTGGGTACTCCTGATCATCTTCTTTTCCTCTGCTTGCTTGGAGAGCACACCCAGAATGAGTTGTTCCATCACCTTTCCGGGGACGGAAGCGAGACTAACTGGCACGTGGTTCCCTGGGTCCTCCTTCTTGCCCTTTTTGAAGACTGGAGTGACATTGGCTATCCTCCAGTCCTCAGGCGCCTCTCCTGTTCTCCAGGACCTTTCGTAGATGATGGAGAGTGGCTCAGCAATGACGTCTGCCAGCTCCTTCAGCACTCATGGGTGCATTCCATTGGGACCCATGGATTTGTGGGTGTCCCGCTTACTTATAAGATCCCTAATCTGATCCACCTCAACCGAGGGCAGGTCATCCTTTCTCCAGGCTTGCTCACTTACCTCCAAGGACTGGGGAGCCTGAGGGCCAGCCTTGGCAGTGAAGACTGAAGCAAAGAAGGCATTCAGTAACTCTGCCTTCTCTGTATCTTCCATCATCAGGGCACCCACATCGTTCAGCAGCGGTCCCATATTTCCCCTAGTCTTCCATTTGCTGCTGATATACTTGAAGAAGCCCTTCTTGTTATCCCTGATATCCTTTGCCAGACTTAGTTCCAGGTGAACCTTGGCCTTCCTAGTTGCTTCCCTGCACACTCTGGCAGCACTCCTGTATGCCTCCCAAGTGGCCTGACCCTCTTTCCACATTTCGTAGAGGAATGTGTTTAAGGTTACCCATATCATCCTTGTTGCCCAAGGGAAGAGAATACAATTCTGAGCATATTCCCTCATCTGGTTTTGAATAGAATGAAGCATTGCTGTTCTTTAGCTGAGTTTCTTTACTCCAAAAAAGGGAGAAACAGAAATAAGATATCGTGATATGACAGAATATTTAACTTTGGGAGATGCTTCCTCTCAGCTGTGACATTATCTGTCACTATGTGCCTTACAGTGTTCATTTCTTTACTCAATATCTTAATCATTGATATTTTTTTTAGTCTTCATCACTAAGTGACTTTAAAATGAATGTTTCACTCTCAATTATAATACTAGAAAAAGTAATAAGTGGAAACCTGATCATTATTAAAATTTCTGTTAGGATCTTCAAATACAACTTGCTTTATTATTACATTATTATTATTATTATATTAATATTGCAGCAACATTTGAAATCACACTATGTGCTCTACAGAGACAGCCTCAATTCTTTTGAATGCTCCACTCCTATATCAGGAAGTACTTTGATGAAATACATAACTACACTTAGTGTTAGAATTGAGCTTAAACAGACAAAGGAGGCATTGTTATCTTGCACTGGGAGAGAAGCGATGTGCTTAAATCTAAAGATGGAACCTGAGGCAGAACTTGAAATAAATTGATACCCCAAAGTCCTGGTCCAGTGCTGTACACTGCACATCTTGTCATCCATTCCAGATGCCTCTCTGACTTTGAAAAAACAATTGGAGAAGACCAAAATAAGTCGCTAAGATCTGTCACATAAACTTCTGCAGTACTGACTTCTCTTCAAGCATCTTCTGGTGACTCTGAGAGACTCCTGAGACACTGGGTAACCATAGGAGTGGGAATAGCTCTTGATACTACCCCTCCTCATCACACTGGAAAAATTCTTGTTGCCCTCAGTTAGACCCTGGTGCATCTGTGCCATTGCAGCCAGAGAGTGGGTTTCCCTGGGGAGCTCCAAGCTGTGCTCACTTTTCATCTCTAGAAATTGGAGTCCTGCTGCAGGCAGCACCGCTGAGTGTGATGTTTTGTTTGTGCTGCTGCTCCTATTGCAAACACAGTGGGGGAATGATCTTGGCTGTTGTTAGTACTCATATCATTTTGCTCTTTTCCAGAGACCCATAGGGAAGACGACAGGGCTTATCTCCAGAAGATGAAAGGTTCACCATTCTCATTAGACAGTAAAAAAGAGTACAACTTTGGCTACTTTGGTTCAAATGTTGTTTCAAAAAAACATTATACCTAACATGAAACTGTCAGTAGAAATAAGAATTCAGAGGGCCTTTATCTGCCATAATTTAATTTTATTGTATTTGTAGACCTGAAAGTGGATTCTGGCTGCTGAGGATTGAAAGGCATTGCCCTAAACTTCAGCTCAAGGAGCCTTTCAAAGAAAACAAACACACACACACACACAAAGCAATATAGTTTAAAGGTTAGGATTTCTTCTCAATTTCAAGGTTTCTTTGTATCTTTGCCCTAGTGTGATTGTGGTCCCCAGCTGACAGTGTTTACTCCCCAAATATTCTACTGTGAAAGTCATCTGGCCTCCTGAATGTGAGCTAGCTTTTCACAGATTTAGGTCTGATGGACTTGATAAATGAACCCTGTTGAACATGAAGGAGAGAAGAGAGGCTCCTTAAAAACAAACAAACAAAAAACCCACAGACTTTTATATCCCAGTTGGTCCTTTGATGCACTCAGCATTACAGTTGGCCTGGGCAGCGTGTACAGAATTGCAGGATCTCTGCAAAAATGTGAAAAAAAAATAAATAAAAATATCAGGAGGTAAAGGTAAAAAAAAAAAAAAAAGCATTTTGCTCATTTGGACGTCAGTTTCGTAAAATCTCTCCACCTTTGCTCTCAAATATAACTAGGCTCATTGGATAGCATGCTGGACACTAAGAAGTTGCTACCAAGTGTAAGCTCATCCTTTAAAGTAAGAATGCAGCTGTGCATGACAGACTGAATTTGTTCACTTGTCATCGAAGAGGTAGCAGTTGTGCTGCAATTTCCCATCCTATACTAATAATACCTGAACAACAGTTACTCACATTTGTATTCAGTTAAATACAATCAATAGACATCTGTTTGTACATGAATGACTGTACACTGGTACCTGTTTACTGCTAATTAAGCTTCATTAGTGATTAGTTTGTCTTCAGAAGGGGGGAAAAAACCCTCCATAATTAAGGGCTAGCATATTATGTGGTCCCGTATTTTCCCTTTTCAGACCTTGCATTCTAACAGGACCATTAGTCTGCGGTACATTTGTCTGTATTTAAATGTAACTACATTTCCTTGAAAAGACCATCTGTTCATAAAGACCATCTTTTTCATGCTCCCTGCAGTAAACTTTAGAGAGTGGTAGAATTAGCAAAGGACCGTATTTAAATGAAAATATATGTGGATTGAGACTAGGTAAAGCTGTTCTGTACACATTAGAATGGTTCTGTGCTGGAAAGATTGTAATTATGTTCCTCCTTTACTTTTACAGAATTTTTTATCTGCACTGAATTCTGCCACCTTTGACTGAGTAATTTTGTTCTTTCTACCTACACCTGAATGGAATGTACCAAGTGGCAAATTACTTGAGCAGTGATTGTGGTGAAGCTCTTTTTACTCTGTAGAAAATGAAGCACTTACATTTTCATTTTGCTTGGATTGATCATAAATAGTCACATTACAAACCTGCAGTGTAAAGGTGTGGAATCCACCCTACCAAAGTAACACTGAGTGCTGCTTTATTCTACAAAATTGTACTATTGTAGAGTTAGGTGCTATTCAGTTTTAGAGTGGCCTGGATGAACAGCAGGTTGGTCTCCTTTAAATAAACAATTCTGTTCAATTTAATCCTATGCATAAACTGAAAGAGTAGACTAAACTGAATGCCAATGAGACAGAACTCCACCACTATAAAGATATCTGTGAAGGAATGTGAAATGCCCCCAGTAAGGTTAGCAGTACAAAAAGCACACAGAAGTGATGTAAATGTTGGTAAAGTTTTCATATTACACAAACCAGATGAAGTATTCCTGCTACTTCAATGTAGATTGTGAAAGTACAGCCTTTCATGACCTGCACAGGCAGAACCATGGCAATAGAGAGCAAACAAGATAATATTCTTACCCAGAACTCAGACAAGAGGATAACTGTTGATTCCACCCAGGAGTTAAGATATACATTTTCTTTGTTGTTTAATGGTTTATTTCTTATACCAACTAAAGTATGTATGCTGGGCTTTCCTAGAAACCTAAGCAAAACACAGAATAACTGCAACCAGAAATAATGAACTGAGCAATGCTGAAGTACTTGGAACATGATTAATTTTTTTCCCCAAAGATGAAGGGAAGATTACAAAGGCAATTCTTGTCATTAGCTAATAGCTTCTTCTCAAGCAGTAAAATCGGTGTAACCAACAGTAAGAGAATCCTCTGGCCATTAGCTCTATTGAATTGTCTCACAGAAGTAAATTACTGTATATCAGACAAACTGTTGTATGGAGTGCCTAAGTGACAGCTCTGTACTGTGGGAGTTATCAAACCTTCAATATCAATATGACCTACTGTATACTCTTATCAGAAGCATATGCATCTCTTCTATGACAAGATACCCCTGTATGTCAGAGAGACTGCCAAACAATTTTATTGTCTGTGTTCTCTACATACTGTTCTCCAGAGGAGCCTCACACAGTAGATGAGTTATGCATAGATGCAAAAAGAGTTTCCATTTTATTAGGAATTATTTCTTCCAACAAACTATGCAGGGTTAATGAAAAAAAAGAAAAAAAAAATACCTGAGACAATGTACTCACAAATAGTATATCTCATTAGATTTTAGGTGGATCATGTTTTTGCAGGCCCTTTGTATTCACTCTTTTCAGAATACTAATACGGATATGATTTTTCATGCAAAACCAAAAGACATTAGTGTTACAGTGTCTGATTCAAAGCTCTGGTACGATATCCAATAGTCTTCTGTAATACTTGAACCAGATTCACACTTGAATAATGTTGGCATACCAAAGCCCAGTTGATATAAAAGTTTGCAAAGGGCAAAAAAGACCTTTTTAATGCTTCTAAAGTAGGAAGCCACAGTAAGGGTATGTAATGATTTGTCTGATTTTTTCCTAAGCCATTTGTGAAAGGTATTCTGACAAATAAACAGCTGTAAGTCACAATCACAGAAGATAACATAAGGCCTTTGGCTACCTGTTCTTCACAATAGTTGCAAGTGAGCTCTGAGGTATAGGTTATGGGGATGCAAGGCAGTGTTGGCCCAATAGCCCTGAGACTGTGCTAGCATCGTGGTGAACGCAAGCTAATAAATGCAGCAAGCTTGGGCCATGCACCTTCTACATGATGTCACGGTGCTTGAATCTGTGCAGGCCTGCACCCCACCTTCTGGGCATGCGAACAGTGAGTTCCTGTCTGTCTTAGACTGTAGACAGAATCGTAGCTGGAGGATGAGGGGCTTTCCAGGGAGAGAGACTCTGATTTGTCACTTTTGTGGTTGGCAGGAGGTATTTTTCTCCTTTTGAACTGGGACTATTTTCAAAGGCTTCTTTTGCTGTAAGTGGGTTGATAAACTATAGAATATGGTGATTGAAGTGTGTGTTAACGAGGTTCTGTGTTGCTACATACATTAGGCTACATACATTAGGCTACAGAGAAAACCATAATCAGCACTCCAATTTCCTCTAATACCCTCCACCTGTCTGTCAGTAATATGGCAGGAACACTGGGGTGCTAACATGGAAGAAATGGTATTTGTCTTTGGATTTGTTCAGATTTACCTTTATATTTTGAAGATAATAAACAAAGGCATGAAAATTGAAAATTATTAGGGATTTTTGTTTGTTTCTTTCCTTTTAAAAGTGGCATGGTTGGATCAAAAGTGGAGAGCATAGGGAAATGGTCCTTAAGAAGTGCGGATGGATCTACTGAACTTAGAAAAATCTGTGTCTGAGTATGCAGTTCAAACACTATGGAAAAGCCCAGGAAGTGCTGAAATGAAGAAGCGTATCTTTTTGAAAATTCAATGAATTATGAAGTTGGTAGGCCCAACTGTGTATGCTGTTGTTCAGTCTATGCCTGCAAGGAGTGTGTAAACAGCTGAGGTTTAGTAGGGACGTGTCCTTGAGCTTGCTTTCAGGTGCTCAGCATTACTAAAAGCCACATCCTTTTTCTGACATGAATTAAAAAATCCAAGTTGGCATAAAGCAAACTATACAGCTTTTATTTCAGTTACCAAGCTGTCTATTTGTTTCTCTTTATGATGCTGTTCTGCCCCCATTGTGCTGGTGATGATCTTGAGAGCATTTTCAGTTGTGACTTTTTGTTGCTGTTTGATGCCTGCTTGGTTCTTCAGACTCTGAGGTAAGATTTGCTTAATGCTTCTGAAGTCCTCCGTCAAGTGGCTCTGCCTGCAACTACAAAAGTGATTCAGTGAAAGGTTGCTCCACGCCTGGCTTATTACAATTCCCTTTTCAAAAGACTCCCTGTTTTTTCTGTATCTTGCCCAAATGGGCGGCTCAACTTACACTGCTGATTTTCATGCTGCTTACATGGTCCAATGTTATTCAGTTACACTTTTTGTCCGTTTAACTCACATCTAATTTCAACAGTCTGCAGCTGGCTTTTAATACTTGGTAGATAATGGAAACACCCTACTTCTGTGTTCTCATGTCTGGGCATTTCCAGGTGTTGCGTGACAGTTTGTTGCCGGTCTTTGCATCCGTTTTTCTTTTCAGTTGTACATGAAGGTTGGACGTCTGCAGAACCTTCTCTTACAAAACAGAAGAAAGAGCATGTCAGAGTCATTGAAATGGATGCTTGCAACTGTTTGCTGTGGGTGGAAGCTGTGGTGCTTGTCAGAGTCACCGTATACATTAATAGTTTATGGTAATTGCTAAGTAGATGGTGCTCAAAGGTACAACAGCATTTCTCACAGAAAAGCGTATGAAATCTTGATAGTTGGCACTAATACTGGGCTTCTAGATTGTTTTTATACTTGTGGAAGGCACGACCTGAGAGAAAGGAGAGAAGTTTCTCTTCATCAGATGCCCAGGCCTTTCTGCTCTATAATTTTGCAAGCCAGTCACCAAAAGAAAGACTACCTCCAAGAAAAAAAACCTTTCTGTTTTCCAATGCCCATGTGAATGTTTCTAAGACATTTAATTCTTCAGCCTGCCTGGCAGGGCTCCTGGGATATCTTGGTGGTGATATTTAGCCTTGTCTCTGAGTGGCTGCTTAGGAATTTGATGGTAGTTCCCTGTTCTGCTGTCTGTATCCTGCAGTAGTTTCCTGTGCTTGTTAAAGGAGTTCCCCTCACCAACTTATTGCACGTGTTTATTAGCGCTATTTGACAGAGGTAAGAAACATAGAGATTGTTTTGTATAGATGTGTATCAGCAGCCACCTTGTCTGTGCTCTTGCTGTCACCATAGGACCCTCCATCCCATAGCAGCTTTGCGTGTAGGTGAGAACTGTCATTACATGCCTCAGAAACATCCCCATAAAGTTAATCTTACACTCTCTACATATAAGCTCTCCATTGCCATTGCATAAACAGACCCCCCCTTGCACCTAAACAAATCCTGCCCGCCTCTGGTGTTTTCTGTGTTATGGTAGTGGTGTTGCTCAGAAAACATCGCCTGTAATAAGAAAACATCACCTGTAATAGGAAAAGAAATCAATATGCTCTCAATGCAATCATTATTAGACTCAACTTCTTAAAGCTAGCATGAAATTAACTGAAAAAAAATCTGAAAGCTGATAGTCTGATGTCGGTGTCCTAAATCAAATTAAAATTGAGCTAGGATTGAGCACAGCATAAAATCTTATTTTATAAAAGTTATTTATTTAGTTAAATCTTATCTCATTAGTTTAATCTTACTTGATAGCACTTCAAAATTTCTAATTTTACAAAAAATTCCAATGTTCTTATTTAATGAATATAGCAATTAAATGTAATGCTATGTTATGATTCATGGGATCATTTCATTAGAAGTTACTGTGCTAGTATACTGGATGTAAATCATTCTTGCTAGAGATGGGTAAACTTTTACTAATGTGCAAAAACTTCTATGTTTAAAGAAAGTTAGAACTGT
This sequence comes from Gorsachius magnificus, assembly GCA_034008185.1. Lineage (NCBI taxonomy): Eukaryota > Metazoa > Chordata > Aves > Pelecaniformes > Ardeidae > Gorsachius > Gorsachius magnificus. Next base: position 10,027,371 of record CM067090.1, read on the forward strand.
AAAATTAAACTCTGAAGAATTAGGAACAGGCTGAATTAAGACTGCGTGTGTAGCTTTAATTTGGAACACAGATGTGATGCAGTCTTAGAGACTTGATCACCACCTGCTACTTTATTCTGTGCACAGGGTGGACAAGATCAAGTGTTTATTTTTATCTGCATCGTTCAGTGTGCAGTTCCAGGGCTTAGATGCCATACAAACTCTGCCCTGAATATAAGGTTATTAATGTCCTCTGAGCTTTCATACAGAGCCTCTCAGCAGAGTATCTGAAAGTCTCTGAAGCATTAATACATACATTTTATATTTTAAGTAACGCTCATTCTCTTTGGATGACAACTTAGCTTTAGAGCTTGATTTCTTTTGCATACTTAGCAACTTAAATGACAGATTCAGCTCATGGCTCTTAGAGACTACAGTTACACTTGTCATCGCTCAAGATTTCTGCAGACCAGGCCAGTGGGTTTCATGTGGATGCCCAGAAGGTGACCAACTGTGAGATGTTCTGGCTGAGGTGGCTTTCCTAGCAGTACAAAATTGTGGCAGGGAAAAGGATAGGCTCTGTTCTCTAAAGTGGTGTTTGATTATCTTATCCATGGGCTTATCCTTACACTTCTTCTTGTAAGTCTTATGCATAATTTACTGTGCTTTCTCAAATGTTTCTACCAGATAGAGCAAGGACTATATCGCCTCACTTAAAGCCTGACTTAACCTCCATCTGCTGCTAGAACTCTCTCTTGAGCTTTGCATGTTGTCACTCATTTCTTAAAACAATATTTTCACCATCCTTGCTTTTGAGTAGATGCTTTAACCTATAATGAAGCATCTATACGGTATTGTTTATCATCATATAGACCAATGGAAGTTTAATTCTCCAAGGTAAGGCTGGTGCAAAAGCCAGTGGGGATCCTGGTAGGCAGGGGCTCCCAGGAATAGCCCCATTACAAAAACCCCACAGTCTGCACTACAGCTGTTGAACTGGACTCCAAATGGCCCACAAGTCTTTCTTGAAAACTTGCTCATCCCTTGTGTAAGCACGTTGACGACCTGATACTCTGTAGGATTGTCCGCACCAGTATCCCCTCTCGAGAGATGTTCCCTTCTCTAAAAGGTGTGTCTCAGCCTGCTGCAGCCCCTGGCAATTCTCTTTTGCAGGCTGCTTTCAAGGGTTGATGGGTGAAAATGTTGTGCCTTGTGCCCTTTGGGAGGGCAGGATCCCTTTGGGTTGCTTTCCTGCCTAGCTGTGATGCAGGGCTGTTGTTGGCTAATTTGATTAATTATGCAGCTGAGGAAGAATGAAACTGAGGGGCACATTTTTTCTGTATTTCAAAGGGCAGGAGAGCTACTGCTAAAATTTTCTTATGCACTCTGTAATGACTGAGGAAGGGAAAACTCCAGCATTGTATTTGAGAAGCCTTGGGATTAAATTATGTCATTTAAGAACTCATTACCCTGTCTTTCAAGTGTATGCACTTTGGGGAATAATCATCTTTCTTCTCCTGCTTTGCCTTTGAGTTGCTCGTGTGTCATATCTCTCATGCCTACGAACTGCAGCTTTATGGCACTTTGGATTGGATAAACCCCCTTAGCTTTGAAATGTTAAATCCTTCAGTTAGTTTGAGTTGAAGACTAAAGGCCAAACATTTCAAGTGTGGGCATCTGAAGTCGACAGGAGCTGCAGGCATTCATCACCTCCGAAAATCAAACCAATCATTTTGGTAGCTAAATTTAGATGCAGGTACCTTGCTTTTGCCAGCCCAGTAGTAAAACTCTGGATCATGTGTGTATTTCCCTAGCCCTTTGCACTTCTGTTGTGTTTTCCTTTTCCTTCCAGGAAAAGGCTGGAATTTATGTTTAGATTTTCATGTTATAATATCCTCTTGACTCTCAGAGCAAGTTGCTCCCTGACAAACAGATCCCTCCCATTCCTTGTGCTAAAAGCACCCGTTAGGTTCAGCAGTCTAAAGCAAAAGTAGGCCCTAAAAAATTGCTTAGAAAGGTCTACATGAACTTACCAAAGACAAATGCTAGTCTGCCATTGCCTGGGTGAACACGTGGCCTGTGTTGCTGTCATTAGCCACTATCCCTCCAAGCTGTGCTTGCTGGCTATCACCAATGCGTGATCCCTACTCAGAATGGTAAAAAAAAATCTGTCTTTCAAAATCTGCCCCTTGAAATGTATTTGGGCACTATGAAAACTATTACCCTACTCATAAGTTTTGACTTTTAGAGGAGATAAGGGATCAAGTAAAGCTTGTGTAATTTGGACACCTGCTTTTAACTGATACACTTTAATACATGTGGAAGGAATTGATTTCTTTAACTAGTTTTCTGACTGAGTGAGATAGCAGAACAAGTATGGACAAATGAGCAACAGTGACTTGTGCAAGTTTAGGTGTTTACTGATACAACTGCCCAAAGAAGTAAATCCATGAGCAAAGAGAATTTTTAGAGATTTGTTTTCATAAGATGAAAAGCTTCTGAAAGAATGTAACAACTCTGGGACTAAACTACCTTTCCATTGCCACGATCTTCTGCTTCTCCTGATTGTGAATGCTGAAAGTCTGCTCTGCTTCCCCAGGGTCCTGATACAAAATTCATTGTTGGAACTGGAAAGGCAGAAAACTAGCAAAGACAAAACCCGAAACAAACAAAAGTCTCAAACCCCCAAACAAGGAGAGGAGATCTCTTAATTATAGTTGCACTCTCAGCAGATGTTAACAAGTCTATTTAAACCTTTTTAGACTGTAATCTGCTGCTGGCCTCCTGTCCTCATCTAACTTGGGGTTTCCCTGATCAGCTAATTCTGCCCTGATTAGCATTTCAGAAATGCACAGGTTTTGTCAAACACAGCTTCAGAAGCTGTTTAGGAATACCCCTTTGGGTGGTCGGGTTTTGTGAGCTGCAGATTACAAAGGATGATTTTCCAGCCTACTCCATTATATTTATTCTGGCTTTGATTCAACATGAGAAATGATTAATGACATTAAAATGCACCACATGGATGGACCTCACAGAGTTGCATTGCCACTGGTTGAATAGTCTCAGCCTCGCTCGTTGTCCTGCTGCAGAACCAACACCAGCCCACTCCCAGTGTCCTCCTTCCTTGGCAGGAGAGTGCCTGTTTCTCGGGGTGAACAACCTCCCTAAAGAGGTAAAGAGGCGGCTTCTCTCTCCTGTATCTCCCCAACTCTTCTGTCTTGTAGAGAGGGGAGGGATCTGGTTCTACACTTGGAGAAGTAGGAAATGGAGAGTTTGCTTCCTCATAGAAATGTGTGTGTGTGTGTGTGTATCTTTAAGTTATTTTCAAGTTGTTGAGAAAATTTGGGAAAAACTCTCCCCTTAAAATGCCTCTTCAGCTGAGGATTTTTGTGTAACTGAATTCAGCAGTGGTTTTTCTTTGTGGAGAAACAGGGTCCTTTTTTTCCAGGCCATGTTTTGTGCATTGCTTCAACAAAGAACAGGCATCTTCTTTCCTTGGACTTCTGAATATGGACTTCTTCCTTTCTCATGCCTATGAATATGGAATGTTTCATCCCTTCCTTTGTTTGTTTACACTCTCCTTGTGCCAGTATAAGATTCTTTTATGTCCCTTATAGTAACATGCGATGCTTCCCCCCATGCCTCCTGCTATGAGTCATCGTTGCTTGTGGCAGTTCTCCTTGGAGAATATATTCTTATCACCAGAGATATCAAGGTTCTTTTAATATATATTGGTCTTTGCTCCTTCTCTCCAGCAGTAGCAAGCCAGTGTTTATTTGCTTGACCGAGTTTGGTACAATATAGAGGTAAATTTTCCTAGCAGACAAGTACCAAAGTAGAAGTCTGCATAGTGCTACTTTTAAGCCTAAGTTTGTCTTAATTTTACCTGTCTAGGATGAATGTCGTGTGATGATACAAGATTTTGTGATAAACAGGCATGGTGGGATTGATCCCACTTTTTTTACAATTTCATGTAGATTGAACTAAAAAATAATTCCCTGTACAAAGGACCCTGACATGTCTCCAAAATAATCAGAATAGCTTCTGAAGTGCCTAAACCCCATTTGGAAAAGGCGTATAGGTAGAAGTTTTCATGATAGCTTAACATAGATGAAACAGGGTTTTCAGAAGTGATTGGCAATAATGCAGGTGGCTAATTTCTCTGAAGTGTACAGAATGTTGAAGCGCTTTGAAAATCTGGCAAGAAGTGTCAATGTCACAGTTGCTGCTTGTTGCAGAATGACTTCAGAAGTTTGGCTTTAAATACGGGTGTTTGAAAATCTAACCTAAGAGCAACAGTTACCAAAGAAGCAAATAAAACTTATTTTGGCCTTCTTTTCAGATAAGGTACCTAAAGGAAAGCTCTTAAGTGAGCATTTCTAATGTCTGAATTTGTGATTTGATTTTCAGAATATCACCTTGCTCTCCAGTTATCACTTTGCACATCCTAAGTTCTAAAATACAGGCTAGTTCAGTTCATGTTGTTTAGCAAATTCTAATGTAGTACAAATGTCAATGGCATCCACTCTCTATGAGCATAGCTTTCACCTAAGGTTCCTCCACTGATTCAATTTTTAAGCTGGAATTCAGGTTTATTTTTATGTTTACAGTCTGAACTACAAGGTTTTGTATTTATTGAATTCTTATTCTGCTGAGATGCCAAGAGACTGCCATGATATGATTCACACAACTGGGGTTCTGCTCACTTGACTATGTCAAAATAATAATGGCAAAGATCAAGCTCATCCCTGATGCACCTCCTGGAAGTGAGGACCATTCTGCTGAGGAGTGAATACAGCTCATTAGTTGTATCCCTATGCAACTCCCACTGCTGCTGCTTAATGAAGAGGCAGAACTTCTGCATCCAGAATAGCATCCCAGGCGTGTTACTCTTCATCTTCTAGAAACCTGGCCTACAGCAAAGATGTTGTGATGTAAAAACCACTCAGCTCTGATCTACAGTCTTGTGGGTGGTATTCTGGCATCTGGCTATAAGGAAGCACTGAGCTTCTGATGCTGAAGAGGGTAACAAGTAGTCAGCACCTCTTAAATTCAGGCTTTTGCTCTTGGTGGGCTGAAAGAAAACCAAAGATGGCAGACTGATCTGGGGAGCGTTCAGACTCTTCAAGATAAAAGAATGTTTGGGGGGAACTTTCAAACAATTCTTGTCTTACCTGACCTGATTTGCTTATTCCTAGGCAGCGCATATCATTCTCTGAACATCCCTTGTTAGGAGCACAGGCTACGTTTCTGGAGCAGCAGCTTCACTCTGTACGACTAGCACTTTTTTTTTTTTAAATGTGTAACTGGCCTGAGAGTTTGAGTGGCTAACTCTGCTAATTATAAGAACCTCTTTAATATGATGCTGGAGGTGTTAAACAATTGTACCTGCATTAAATATGCTGGGCTTACGCAAACGTGGCACACAGATTGCAAGTTCTAAAATTTATCAGGCAGACTAATTATTTAAATGTGAGCTATAGGTTACATAAATAAATAGCTCGCCCTCAGTAAATGGCAAGGTGTCATGGTGTTAGCCACGTGGCTTCTAGCAGAGTAGAATTAATGTTAACACTTCTGTAGCTTGCTTTCTCTGATTAGTAATTCTTTCAATGTTGGTAGATGAGCTGAATTTGTGAAAGTTTTGCCTGCCCTCTAGGTCTCTATTTTGTATTCCTTGTGCATTGCAGCCTGCTTTTGACTCTGGCAGCAATGTTGGATACTAAAACCACAAATAGCTCAGGCTCCTTGCTCAGCTTGTGGAGTGAGGCAGATCCAAACCCAACTGGGAGCTTTCCCTGGGGCAAGATCTCTGCTCCCCCAGCTCCCGTAACCCAGTCCTCCAGCTACAGAAGCAGCCCATTTGCAATTAGCAGCATGTATATCATAAAGCAATGACATGGAATTTCATATACCAAGAAAATAGAGATCCCTGTGGTAATGAATAAGGAATTAGCCAAGGGGTTCCTTGCATTTTGCTGTTACACATACACTGCAGGAAAGACGCATGTATGTTCACACAGTCACGAAGTGATAATATGCTGCCTGCAACTTTTTAGGGTGGATTTTGAGTGCAGAGTTATGACAGATCAGAAAATCCTATATGAAAAAAGCAGTTCTAGCTAGTCAGAGGGAGTTTCATTAAAGTTTCTTGCTGTTATTAGTTTTAAATTCGGTTACGTCTGCTTCAGTTTCGTTTCCAGAGGCACCTGCTCTGTTGGTTTTCTGGCAGCAACACTGCAGAGGGCAGGGAGTGTTAAGTGATGGGTTGCATGTTCCTCCTCGGTCTCCTAGAAGCAGCGCTTTTTTTTCTCCAGTCATCCTCTCTCATCCTCCCTCTTCTTCCCCATCTGCCCCAATTTCCACTCCTCCTTTTCTGTTGCACCAGCCTAATCACCTGATTTCACAAAAGTGAAAACCAGGTGAGTGTTTCACTTACCCTTCACTTAAGGGAAATCTGTGGGCCTCATCCTGTAACCTTCAGTGGCTGTTCTGGTGAACAGCAGGGAAGGTGCTCAGGACTTGATGGGATGTGCTCAGCCATTTGCAGACTCGCAGCCTGTGCACTGCCATACACTTCTGCAGCACTGCATTGCAGGAATGCTCTTGCCCATCCATTTCATGGTGGATTTAGGAGGAGAAACCTGGTTTCATGCCAGTCATTCAGCAGCAATGTCTGCATTAGGCCCAGTGGAAGCAATTGGATCAAATCAGTTAGTGCAAGGGATTAAAAGAAGCCAGATGCTGTCTTAATGGACAAGCATAAGGCAAAATCGCAAACTTGGCCTTTTGGGTAAATTGAAAGCAGTTTAGTTCAGGTTGAGCTTAGAGGGTTGTGAAAGAAATTGTCTATTAGTCTCAAACCAGGCTGACAGTGCACCCACACCGAGCTCGCAGATGCTTTGCACCCACCAGGCAGAGCTGCACGTTAACCTGCCGGCAGCACGGGGGGCGCTTCCCCTCGCAGCCTTGCTCGGGCTTGCAGAGCTGCACAGGCAGGAACCCCGAGGTCACTGAGCTGCTTCCCTTGAGACCGGCTCTCAGACTGGCCCAAACGGGTCACATCTGTATCATGTGAGGTCTGTTCAGTCCAAACCAGGCTCTGCAGGGCTCCTGTTTGCTCTTCATCCATGAGTTATAAGCAGCTCTCAGCTCTGATCCTGGGACAGCAGATCAGCATGTCAAGGCTGATGATGAAACTGTGCTGTAACCCTTCACAGGTCACCTTTGTGTTCAGTGAACACCAAGTTTGCTTTGCTGGTCTTTTCCTAGACCACAGAAAGGGAACAGACACTAATAGTGACTTCATCTCCCTTGTTTTTTCATTTCATTTTGTGAACAGAGCCACTGGTGAATCATGAACGCTGCTGTTAAGGTCCAGTTTCAAGCCCTGCATAAAGTTACACTGTTCAAAATTATTGAAATTCCTTCACTACTAAATATTTCCTGGAAGCACTTCTTTTTCTTTTGTGTTCTGAGCACTTTTTATATCGCCAAGGTGTTTAGCTGCAAACACGGAAGGCCATGCAAATAAGATCAAGCCAGCTGCACAGATTTTGCACACTTTAATTAAGTTGTAGGGCTTCAAATGAATTTGGCTTCAGTTTCTGATGCTTCCATGCCCTGTATTCTGTTCCAGTGTGGATGTTAAATCGTGCAGAAATGGAGCGTGACCTAACTTTCTTGTCAGTTGATCTGGCAGTAGCTGTTTTTGTGTAACTAATTTAAAAAGATTGATTGTTGGTTAATTACATTAATGAACTGAACCAACATGGGCACAGACCAGAGCGCAGCAGTCTCCTAAACAGTCATTAAGAATAGACATCTATCTTTTCACCTGCTTGTACAGCCTCCTGTTGGGTGGCAGAGTGTGTGGAATTGTAATTCTGAAGGTTAAACGACTTAGGGACGTAATCACAAACTGTTCACCTCTGCTACCCTTCTGCCCATATGGCCCTGGTAGTCACAAAGTCCATTTGGACAAACTGTCTGTTGAAAGGTCTCCAGGACAGCAAGTCTGGTGGTTTCAGCTGGGTTCCTGGCAAACGCCAGCGTGCATTACAAATCCACCAAAGTTCCCTGGTTGAAAGGATTTTGTGGATTTAAACAATTTTGAAAGAACTCCTTTCCCAATTAGGGTAATTCATGCTTATCAAGGTGAAAGTATACTAAGAACAGTTGACTCTTCTCTAGCCAGCTCATGAATATGAAGAAAGATTGAATCGATAATACATTTCTGTAATTAAATCAGTAAGATAAAATGATCGAGTTCTTGTTTTAGCAAACAGTCAATGAAAGATGCATTTCTGTGTGATTAACAGTGTTGGCTTTGTAGCCATTCACTACACTTAGGTGGGAGATGCGCAAATGTCACATGCCATGTAAAGGCTTACGAAAGAAATACTTTAAGAGGTTAAAAAAACATTTGAGACAGCGACATTGGTTCCTTTTCTAACCTGTTTTCAAAATATTAGAGTGAATAAAGGCAATGGAATGCATTTTATTTTATATTGAAGTTTGGGGACATACTGTTACATATCCTTTGCCATTATTAGCGCATCTGCTTGCCAGATTTCTACAAGTCACGAAGGACTTAACCTGACATTAGTAAGAGTGTTGCCACTGGCTTGAGCAGAAAGGGAACGAGTGCAAGGCTGCGTTTTTTGAAAGATGGCAAGAAAAATTCTAGTTACTTGGGACACCAAGAATGAAAGTACTTTTACACTGGTAGCCTGGGAGAAATTATTAGCTTGTCTAGGTTGTTGTCAAAATCTTCAAAGGTGACTTGTGTTGGTGCTGATACTGTGGTATTCTGCGAGGCCTGATCCAGGAGCTGCTAAGACTGAGGGGTCATCACAGGGATTTCAGTCACCTTTGGGTGATGTTGCACATGACCTGTGAATTTTGATTTTCAAGGAGGCTGTTTACTTCCACAACACCATTTTGTATCCCACATTCAACAGCGTGTGTGGGAAGTAAGTAAAAAAAAAATAGGACTGACCAGCAGTCATATAGTCCATACCAAAAATCTGCTTTCTTGATTCTCAGCTCCCTCACTGGATATGCCATTGAAATGGTTTGAGGGAGGACACTTACACCTGTGCGTTGTTTGGAGACTTCTTCCTGCTTCCCCGCCATCCCAGAGACTTTGGTGGACTGTTGAGGGATGAACAGCTGAGCAGCTGCATAAGGGATTTCAGGCATTGGTTCACAACAGATTAAAAATACTTTAAATGTGAGGTGAAGAAGTTGTGGAATGACACATATGCAAATGGTGTTAAATTATGGTTTTATCTAAGATCTTCTGTTTCAAGCTAATTGAAAGACAGAGGCCACTGCTGCTGCAGGAGGAAAATATGAAAAGGAAACTATACTGAAACATAAAAGTGTTTCTGATCAAGTGAAATTCTGTTTCTGTTGAATGTTTTATTTTCTTCCAGTCACATAAATTACCATCTTTGAAATACTAAAACTCCCACAATCAGCTTTTTATAACAGAAAATAATTTACATTTAAAAGGTTTAACTGAAGCAGCTAAACCTTAGAGATGAATGTGCACATTCGGCAATAAAAAGGGAAAACAGCCCATGTTTTGGAACCCATAGCTGCTATATATAATTTTAATATTATAAATAACTAAATACAGTCTAATGAGTGCTATAGGTATGCACACAGATATTTGCTACTTCTTGGGAAATGTATCCCTAAAGGTATAAAATGCCTCAACTGACACAGAGCCTCGGAAATCTCCCTTAGCACTGATAGATGCTGCGACAGAAAGCACTGTGGCTTGAATGCATTTCATCCTCCATGGAAAGTTATGAGGCTTGGTCATGTCACCGTCATCAGAAACCTTTTCTTTTCCCTTGCAGTATCACCTCTCTTCCTGCAGTAGTGCCTCTCTTCCATCTTTAACTGATGAAAGAGGAGACAGGGACAGTATTTTAATTCCGCAGGAACCTCGTCATCGTCCTAGAAGAAGTTGCAACAGTTGTCTAAAAAGGCAATAACCACAAAAATTAGAGATAATGATTCCCCTCTCAGAATAAGAGTAACTGGTATGTAAGACTTGTCTTCCCCCTGCCACATCCATTCCTGATTTATCTTCTCTCATTTTCTTCCAACTTCCCTGCCTTCTGCATTGAAGGGGGAGTGAGCCATTGCTGCTGTAATGCTCTTATTCCCTGCTAGTGGAGAGAAGATATATTTCAGTTTTATGCTCTCCTCAAATGTACTCAGACACATGGAAGAAACATCTTACAGGTGTTTGTATCATTGCAGATACTCCAGAGAATTGAAAACCCTCTGTATTCCAACAATAATCTTTCCCTCAACCTCAGTATACGTTATATCTCAGCTGGGGTGCTGAGTCCTGCTGTTATTGCAGTCAGTGAGAAAATGGGTGGAAGTTTCAGCAAAATGGGGATGACACCCTGGGTGTTAATTGTGGGGCTGTAGGGCCGACGTTGTGGGAGAAGCTGTACACAACTTCATACGTAACAGCACTCTCCCCCTCCCCCAAGGAGCTGGGCCTTTCTTGACATCTACAAGATTTTCCTGGGGGGGAGTTGATCCTTATTAATATCAGAAAGTAAATTAGCATTACATTGCCCTTCCTATCAGACCTTTTAGGGGTCTCCCATCCTTTTCATTTAGACTGGGTCTCTGAGGGAAAAACCCAGTAATAACGCACTGGTGTGATAATTAGTAAGCACATACTATGTAATTACAATGTTATCATCTCAGGGGGGAAATAAAAGCTTGTGCTGTCCCTTTAACAGGACAATTTGATAATCCTCTTAGCATTTTCTCTTTTGGCTGATAATATTTCACAGAATTTTACTTTGTAAAATATTCCTAAAGGGAGGCTTAAGCAATAATGCACAGATTATGGAAATGACTCTCATTAAGTATAGGGAGAGACTTCTGCAAAGCCATGAACTGCTTCGAAACATGTAACCCCCATTAGGAGCTTCATTTAAATGTTTATTCACAAAGCAGTAAAAGTTTATTATAGGACATTTTATTGAAACATAAATTAAAGAACCCTAATTATACATATCACAAGTGTTAAAACAATATGCATTTATCAAAACTTAACTAAAGATCAGAGGTGAGGGGAAATGCAGTTGCACTTTCATTTGCATCTCAGAAACACCAAATTTTCACAAAAACACCTGGGAAAAGTGACCCTGAGAGAAGGCGAAGGCACAGGACCTCAAGGCAGGTGCTCTCCAGCTGTCCCTAAAGCCTACACCACCTTCCTGAGCAGCTTCGGAGGCACCTTCATTGGTTTGTGTATCAGCCTTACCATCTGTAAAATGAAAGCGATACTTTATGCAGGGGCTACCAGGGATATAGGGTTGGTTTTGCAGTTCTTTGGTATTCTGGGGGTAGAAGATGGTGTACAGGTCTCAGAGTGTTCCGATCGTAGTGTTGCTGACATACAGTCCAGGAAACATGGTGTAGCGGTTTCCCCATCAGGGTCCTTGGTTGGACCAAGGTGTTCTTCCTGTTGATTCACACAGACCAGTGGTTGATGCTCCTGCAGATCTGCCCATCCTGTCCACTGTGAATGCTGGGGAGGTGATAGGCACTGAATAATGGCAGATGGGAGGAGCTGGTGATGGTCTTTGGCCTGACCTTCCTACCACCATATGTCAACCCTCATTCCTAGAGTTGTGGACCAGATTAGAGGTCAGTAAGTATCAGGTCAGAAGCACCATCCCACCTTTATTTCCATTTAGTTTATTTATTTGCTGCCTTTCAGAGGATCTCACAGGAGATGTCCAAATTACATTTGGATCACCACTTCCAATGAACAGGCTAATTACCCTCATTATTGTGCCAGTTTTCTTGGGTTTAGGGCTGGGGGGAGGAGTTGGCAGTTCTGTTGCAAATGCTAAAGTTGCCTTCAGCTGTGGAAGTTATAACTGCAGATCTCAAGTGGGTTTAAAATTTTTCTATGCATTTTTTCATTAGGTCTGGGTCTCTTTTCTAGCTCATCCACAGCTCATTTCTTTAAAACTTTATAGCAGTTGACAGGTACATTATTTATTCAAGATGCTGAATCTGCACATTTCTCAATCTACGTGTTTGAAGATGTACTTTGCTTCAAGTCCCCCACTTGGTTTGGTTTCAGATATATTTGCAAATTCTCTCCATTTTGTTGCTTTACCAAGTACATGTTCTCTGTGCTGAGCAGGTATCTCGATACTCACTCTTCCAGAGTTGGTAGGGATCATTGCAAAGTTTTCTTTTTCCCTCCTAAGGGTATGTGTACAATGCAGTGCCATGCAGAGGTACACAAGTGGCTCCTGAAAGGGTCCTCTGAGACAGATGTGGATTTCCCTGTCCTTCCTTTCCAAAGCGTCCCTCTGTCCCCCTGCACATACTGCACTCAAGTCTGGCAGTCTGTGCCGCTCCTTTCCGTCTGTAACACATCCTTATGTTTCTCATGATGGTAAAAAAGCAAGCTTCAGTTTTGTGTTTTAATAAACCAGAGCCAAAGGAAAGGTGTTAGAAGAGCGTGTTAGTCTGTGCAGCCCTCCTGGGTTTGGAGCAAGCCTTACCACCAGAATGCCAGAGCAGCCATCTGGGGAGGAGGCGCCAAGTGTCTGCCTCTATACAGCTCATGCACGAGATCTTAGTGAAGCTGGAAAGAAAAATGCTGATTCCTAAAAATGGGGCATTTTAGTAGGAAAATAATTGTTTCAAGTAGTTTCCTGTCATGTTTTAATATTTTATAAAAATTAGGTCTTTTAAAGTGGTCTTACTTTGTGTAATTTATAGCTCCCAGAAATGAGAAAGAAAAATACTAATGTTGGCAATAATGTTGAAGGCTGTGAAAACTGAGTGTTTTAATTGACAAAACCTCTTTTTTTTTTTTCCTAATGTTGGATAGGACATTTTTTTTTATTTTAAAATTTTTTTTCTCCAACCTAACCCAATTCAGGACTAGGAAAAATGTCAAGAACTCATAAATACTCACTGAACAGAAATTGCTTCTCCATGAAGATGTCTTTGCCGGGGCCTGCAAGTCAAGGGCCCTAGAAATTGGCTTGCAATGCCTAGAAAGAGTGATTGTACCGAGCCTGCTAGCATCTGGGTAATGCGATGTATTTTCGGGGACAGCAGAGGGAGTGCTTTCTGTTAATGAGCTATGGATATATAGGCAGGGCTTTCCACGGAATAATTTTGTAACAGGGATAATTGAGCAGTTAATCAAGAATAGCAAACAAGGGCTCCATGGAAGCCCAGTTTACAGAGAGGACAAAATTGCCCTATTTTTCACGTGGCTATCTCAGTATTATGGTTGATTTTCTTTATCGCCTGCTAACAGTCTTACCTGGAGAATGGTTATTAGTTTGGAATTTCTACAGTTAATCTGGTAGTTCAGAAGAAGCATTATCACAGCCTCCTGTAAGAAGCCCATGTCTCTGTAATGGACAGGGAACTTTGCAGCAAATAAGGTGTTATCTGCAAACCACCATCCTTTTTCCCAGCAAACTGGCTGATGGGGGTCTCCTGGCCAGCAAGTCTTGCTGCCTGCAGCCGCTAATGCCCTTCCCGCCCTTCTGCCTGCCTGAACACGCCAGTGGCAGGGACATTGGGGTTTACTCTCTCTGGCCCTGATGTCCCTCTATGCCTCATATCATGGCCTTTCCTGGTCTTGCTTCACCATGAGACTGTGGAAGCCCATGGCTGCAAAACTTTGTAGAAAGAATGAGAAGAAACAAGGGAAAGGATTAAGCTGCTGAAAGACATCTGGTTTCGCTGCATGAAGGCACAGCTCAGCCACATACTGCTTTTGCAGGTGGGGGGGAACAGCCCTTCCTCTGCCAACTTTTTGGCAGTCCCCCAGTCCTCAAGGATGTATGACCCATTTCCAGATTTTATATGTTCATCCTATAGCAACATTTATTGCTAATAGACCTTAGGTGCGTGCTGAGAAGCTCTTGTATGGGCTATTATCCCCCTTTCTGTTGGAAGCTGAGCTTTGTTACTCTGCTAACCAACACAGCAGCTGAGCAAACACAACATAATGTTCATGAATTATCGCAGGCAATGTCCATGTCCTCCCCAGTGGTGTGTGGCAGGGTCATCTGCTCTTCACTATTCTGGTCGACCCAGGAAATCTCTTTCAGTGTCTATTTTTGCCTAGTATTTTCACTTTACATCCAGTGTAGTGGTGACACATTGGTTATTCGACCATAATTCAGTATATAAAAACAGCAGTAACCAGGAATATTGCTTTCTGCATGGCCTTGAGTGCTGAAGCAAAACTCACCTGACCTTGAATGGGTATTTTTCCAACAAAACAGGCTCCAGGTTTTTTGGCTGAGACTTTTGTGAGCATTTTGCAGTCCTGGTTCACTGAAAATCAACTTTAGATGTATAATCTCACAAATGCCTGTGCTGCTGCCTGATTTCAGCAGCAGTGGAATGAGGACGCTCCGGAGTGCCTGTCAGCAGCCCCATGCTCCCACAGTCATGTTGGAAACACGGTGAGGCTTGAGTGGAGGATCCCGTCACCGCCATGGGAGGTGAGAGATGGCACAGGCTGGCTCTGGCTCATGATTTCCTCGTGGCACCACAGATTTGTTCCTTGTAGTTCTCCTGCCATTCATGGTTTAAAGGTCCTGAAAAAACTTTTCTTAGGAGTGATTTTGCATCACTTGGTAATTCTCATCATTAGGAGTTTCTCAAACTGAGATTTCATTTATAATGTCGTAGCCACTGTGAAAACAGAGGAAGCTACAGTCTCAGCCCTACAAAACTGTCAGTCTAATAATTTTAATTTTGAAGCTGCTATAGAATTCAGCTCCCACAGCCTCCTTCCAGCTGGTGCCGCCCTGGACATCCCTGGCAAGGAAACCTTGTCCCCAGTATCAGAAGTGACTGGGGCTCGGGCATCTTTGACCCACATGGTGGGGTCCTAGGTGGGGACATATTGCTGTATCCTCATGTTGTCATACCCAGTGTGTGCCCGTCTCCTGCAATCACGCACAGCTTTCTCCATCAGTGTCTGACAAGAAGAGGGAATGGTAGCTAACACTCGAAGCAATGCAAGCGTGTGTCTGCATTTTTTCTACCCTGATGCAGGTGATATTGATCAGTGCATTAATGTAAATGTCTTGGCTGTTGTATGTTGCTTTTCTTGCTTATTAATCAAAATAATGCAAAATGAGGGGAAAGCAATTTTTTAGGAAAAAAATGAAATACAATCAACAGTGATTGAATACAGCCTGCTAGAATGTGATGGGGCTGTCTGCCACCCACCAGACATGAGGATACCCACAATAACTGTGGAAAAAGTTGAAACACTTTATTTTGACATTTTGTATACACAGTTTGGATTTTTTGTCTCCAAGCAGTGTTTTGAGGGAAGATTTGTCTAAATCTGTTTGTTTGGTTAAAAAAAGCAGCCAAATGTTTTGTTTGTATCTACTGACACGTTTCAGTCAACTGCAAATGTCTTTTTTGGACATGCAGGTTTTTGTTTTGCCTGGAAAACAAAATGGAAGGAAGAAGCTTTAATTTGCAGGCACCTTGAAGTTATTTCTGCTGCCTCCAGTTTGAGAGACCTCCTTGTAGCCAGCAGCAGAAACAAAACACTGAGACATATACATAATATCCGGGATGTGAATACTCCCACTGAACCAATTCACAGGTTGGAAATTGAGCTGGTGCTTAAGCGCCTTGGTGGATTGAGGCTTTAGCACTAACAAATAGCACTAAGGAGTAAAAATTATCAATTAAAGAACTCCTAATGAATGAAAATATCAGCCTCCCCGAGTTGGGAAGGCCAGAAGCTGAAAGGCAGATTAGAGAAGGTGTGAAATCCCCTTGTTTGGTGTTTTTCACTACATGGTAGCCACTGCTCTGTGCTGTTTGTATTTCCCTGTGTTTTCTCAGTAAAGCTGCAGAGAAGGAAACTACTTGAGACACTATTGCCAATCCTGTTCGTTTCTATGACAGAAACAGTAGGGAGAACCCGGATATTTATTTATGTTCCATGCACAGAATTTTAAAAAAATAATAATAATAATTGGGATGTCCGGAAAAAATTACTTTCTCTTAAATTGATTGCAGCTACCTCAAACCTTGGAAATACTCATTTGTTTTCTGATACAGTTGATGGATTTTGCTATGCAGCCTGGCATTGTGTAAGAACATAATGCATGTAGTAAAGGTGACTAACCCCTGAGAATGTTCCCACTGATGCCAAGTGGCCCATGTGCTCTCATAAACACTTTTTCTTCTTTTTTTCACACTGGTTGCAAGAGCCCATTTTGAGTAGAAGATCACATTAGGCTCATTTATTACCTGCTGTGCTGCTCTGTGCATCTGCAGTGCAGCATCTCTGCACTGAGTTTTGGACTACATCCCTGCATGCTTTCTGATATTCCAAATTGTCTGTCATGGGTATACAGATCTTCTCCTGTGTGCTTCCTGGACCATTCTGCCACAGAGATAAAAATTAATCTTAAAGGTGGCTGAACTTTTGGGCGATATGGCTGTTGATAGCTGATATTAGGATGTATATATATCATCAAGAGAAATTCCTGAAAATTGGTATTTGTAGCAAAACTATCACTCCTTGTAGCAGAAGAGAAAGAAACTGGCAGATTATTCTCTATTTTTAAGAATAAATTTAAAATCTAATGAGAACCACATGTGTAACACACTAGTGAAATTTTACACTACCACTGAAAACTTTAATCTTCACTATTATTTTTCTTGAAAGTCTGTATTTGTATCCAAAAGCAAAATTTCAGGCCTAGGGCTACTGAAGACCATCTTTAAACTTGCCTTGTGATTTTGAGCAATACATCATGAGAGCAGTGATGTTCAGATGATACATTGCACTAATACATCACAAGAGCACTATCACTCTCATGATATATTAGTATAATACATTATCAGAACACTATCACTGATGTATTACTCAAAACCACAGTTTTTAACCCTCAAGAATCATCGTCATCTCTAGGCTGAATACACTGAAAGTGGTGGATAATGATAAGAATAAGCAATCGCATATTCAGTTTCTCTAGGGTAAGCTGTGAAAAAAAGAGAGTGGTTTTCGGAATATTTCATTAACTGAAACATCCTTTTGATTTCATTTTATTCACTGAGCAAATGTTTTTATGGATTGATTCTAATACAATATAAGTATGTTTGAATTTTCTTACAAATAGCCTAAGAAAATATTTTTTGATTTTGGATTCCATTATAGACTTGAGCCATGTTTTGAGAATGTTTCAATGAGGTGTACAAATTTCAGCTGATTTCTACCTCATCAAATTGAGTCAGGTGCAAGCTATCTAAATTCATGTAAAGCATTTGATGCTGTTTCTAACCTTTTAAAAAAAAAGGATTTAGGCACCATCTAAAAAGATCTGGAGATGCATAAATGTGATCTGTCACTCAGATAATTTTCTGCCTCTCTTCAATGAGGTGTTGGGTCTTTTTTCCTGAAGAATTATTCTCTTTTTTTTCTCAAAAGAGAGTGAAAAAGAAAGGGGAAAAGTTAAAAGAATGCCTTGCAATGCTGTAGCTGAACTTACTGCAGAAAAGCAGATAGATGAGCATTTGTTTGATTTCCTAGTAGAGTCTGAGTCTTGAGAATCTTGAATTACCCTTCCTATATGGTATAAAGAGACTGTCACAATCTCTTAAGAGAAAAAAACCCGTAGTAATAGTAATAATCCAACATCAAGTTGGCAAGGTGACAAGTCATATGTTTGCTTTCTTGTCCATATTTTTGTTCCTTTTCCCAATATCTCATCAGCCTTTGTGACAAAAATACATTGCCCCTCACCTCCCTCCCATACCTGATAGCTCAAAGCTGGCTGTGCAGCGTATAGTCCTCAGCTCTGCTACCCGCCAAACGATGGCCCTGTGGTCAGGAGAGTGATGCTCATGCTTCAGGCTCTGCAAAACTGGGCTCATAATTCTTGTGCCTTGTAGGTTTGGGGCCACTTGATGCATGGAGCCCATGTCCCTGCAGGCATGTGCCCCCAAGCATGTACCTCATAGCGCTGGGGCCTTCACTTTTCAGTATATTTGGGCTGTAACCTCCTGGGAGGAAAAGCAAAACATTAAAGTCTTTTTAACTGTGAAAAACATTGCATTAGCTGTGCTGAACAGCCTAATGCATGTCCTTTTCTGACAGCCTTTCTACCTCCATGGTCTCCGTTAGATACCATCGGTTCCCCTATCCCCCTGCCTGTGCAGTGCAGCACTGAGCCCTCTGCCCATGCCTGCTACAGCCGCGTCCCATCACCGGCATCTTCTTGTTCTTGTCAGTCACAACACGCAGCTCTGAGGTACATTGTCATTTCAAAGCTGCGGCTAAATACGTCTCTGACTGACAACTATGAATAATTCCATAGAGCCCCTAAACTTCCAGGCATTTCACTCTGAAGCTCATATAATACAGCAGAGCTGCTCTCTCATGTTTTTCATCTTTTATAGTCTCCAAAGAGTTGAGATACAGTTATGGAACAGGTTAATGTATTTTCCTCTGAAAATAATGCTGTGGGAGCCCGTGCACGGTTACTTGTATGTGTGGAGAATAATGCTGACAATCCAGAAAAGAAAATCATGAGCTTGATAATCACCCTTATTTTGTTTCACTTTTTCAGCACGTTCATGTCCATGTCCTTCCAAGGAGGGCCGGAGACTTCAGCAGAAATGATGATGTCTACGAGGAGGTAAGGGCTGCACTCCATTTCTTGTTCAGAGTTGGCTTTGCTGTTAGAAAATCACCTCAATGATACAGCCCCTGCCTTGAGCGGAGGTAGTTAATGGGATCTCTGCATCTTTATTGGTTGCAAAGAGCCTGTGATAGCACCAAGCCCTACACTGGGATTTCCTTGTGAGCTCTGGGTCAAGCTGTGGTCACACAGGGCCCTAAGGGATGTCTTTGGTACTTCAGTCTGTCACCACACAAAGAGTGAGGTGACATCTCTACCAATAATTGTGTTTTCTTACTTTGAGGGAAAAAGGTGACCACACGGTTAGCCAGGCATGCAGGGAACTTGTCCTGCCCCAGCTGCCAGCCTGGGGTGCCAAATCTCCCCCTTCCAACAAGGGAAAATACAAGCACCTCATTACAACTCAATCACAAATTGCCTTCTGGCCTGCTTTATGCAGGGGTCTGCTCATGCTCTGGACAAATCACATTGTAGCCCCAAAGATAAAAATTAAAGAGCAACTATGCATATAGATGCATGTGCACAGATTGTATGGCAGATCTGGGGACATAAGCTATTCCAGTGTGACTGAATTACTGGCTTTTGTTTAAATGAACAATTGTACTGGCATTAACAAAAAGTTTTCACCAGCTTGACAGCTGTCACAATGAGTTAATGAAAAAATCTCACTATTGTTAGATTTATGGATGCTTCTTAGTGGGTTTGGTAGGATCCTCTATCTCAGATATGACATCTCCTTCTCTTTCTGAAAGTAATTAATATAAACGTGTTCAGTTCTACTGCAATACCATCTGCTTGAAGGAGAATTCATGACATTTTCTGCTTTTGTATTTTTTCCTTTGTGATATATGCATGATGACAACTCCCTACTCGCAAAAAAAGGTAGCGTATTTTAAAGTTTTCCAATGACTTAACTATGCAAAAGTGGTAGAAAAAGTTGATTATTGACCAGTTACATGAAGCATAGAGACTGAGAACCCCACTAACAAGGGTAAAACCTTATAATGAGACTGCTGAGCCAGGAGATCAAATTAAAATACATGATGGCCATCTTATGTGCTGCTATAGTTAAAAGCAGTTAAGCAAGGCAACTTGAAAGTTAACATTTTTTCCATTTAAAATGTGTTAAGTGGTTTTAGATGGCGCACCAACCCACAAACTCTGTTTCCACTTTTGTCGTATTTACAATTCCATTTTCTTCTTTTTTAACACATTTATTTCTCCCTTGTTATATGTAAATACAAACAGGCAAAACTCTGTTAATGAACTGGAGTATACATTTAGTGTTGCTAAATGAAAAATGGTGACAAATCAGTGAAAAATATTTTTGTCTTGTCATTTTCAGTTACAGCAACTGTAGGTGTTGCTTTTAGCAGACATAGGAAGCAACAAATATTTAGACACAGATGTGATAATATATCTTTTAGCAGAAGAATGTATAGCCTCAGAGTCTAACCAGCTATTCTTGAACACCACAGAGCCAACTTACGCTTTTGTACAGACTGTAGCTGATAAAGATTACATTTTTTTTTTTAGGATGCCAGGAAAAAACCCCGTATCTGATGCTATAAAAAATTTGATGCAAAGTTCTATCGCTGGCTGGATTGGAGGATGGAGGGGCTTAAGCAGTATGCTATCTTTAGTGGATAAATCTATTTTGAAAAAACACAAAATGAACAAATTATTGAAAATACAGCTGACTTTGGAAATCATGTTGTGCTTACGTCAGTTAGGAAAAAATCTTTTTATATAATGCCTCTCTGTGTTGTACCAATGAAACATACCCCTTTGTCAAGAAGATCTTTTAAAAGATTTAGGAAGATATGTAGATCATAGTGGGGCAACAGGCTGAAAATCTACGAGGGACAGAGTACTATTAGGTGAGACATAGGTGCTGGAGAGAGCTTTAAATCCATTGTCCATGAAATTTGTGCTTGGGACAATCCAAAACCTCTTTATAAATGATGCTTCGTTTCCATATATTTGAGTGATAGATGGAGTTGTAGTTTAGGCAGCAAAGACCACCTTCCAGAATCATACCAATAGCCTTTTCCTTGTAGTATGTGACATGGAGGCTGATCAGCCTCCCTTAAACAATTTGTGTAATTGTAAAGCATACCCAGGCTAAATTTGGCATCTTGTGGTGCCTGGTTTAACTACCGCAGCTAAAGGCTTTACAGCTATTGGGCGTAATATTCACAGATTCTGGATCTCGGCTCTGGTCCAACACATCTATCGCAAACCCCTATCTATCTGTAAATGCCTTGGAGCTCTCCAAGCTCTGCAGTTGTCATCTGTATATGCTCAGCAGATTGCTGACAAATCCCATTGCTCTGTGAGTGTTTGACAGTGAAGGGAATCCCCAAATGTTGAGACATCAGTCCTCTTAGGAGACTTCTAGAGTTGAGACAGCTAGAAAGTACTTGCAGTCTTTTATGGCGTGCTTTATTTCTCCTATTCAGTTTCAGAGTGACCACTCATCTGACTGAAAAGACAGAAAAAAAGCAGATCAGGTTGATGCCTGCTTAGTCTGTTTACTGGGCTCTGGTACCTTCAGGCCTTTTTGGCTATGAAGCTCTGACGTAGCCTTGTCTAAAGCAACTTTTATGTGTAACAAGTGTACTTAAAGGTGAGGTATATCTTTAGCATTTTGTTTTAATAAGGTTGCTGATGGACACTAATGCCTGCTGGTTTCTGGATATATTTTTAGAACTTCAATAGATAGAACATTTATTGTAGAACAGGTACAAGAGGGGCCAACACCTATTCCACAGCATCTTCTCTACGGCTTTTCTTGGTGGAATATGTCACTTAATATTTTAGATTTCTGTACCTCAGTGTATATGAAAGAAGTCACTGCATGATTTTCCTGAGATACAGAGAGAATGATTAATAATGAAAAAAAAAATCTGCATTGAATGTTTTAGATCTATTTCCTCTGCATCTTTGTGGGGCTATTTCTTGGGAGGATGTTTCCCAGGGAGTGTTAGCTATCCACCCTCAGGGCTCACCACAGTGAAAAGCTAAAGGTATAATTTTTCAGTTCTTACATTTTCCTGCTAGTATTTTGAAGTCTAATCCTGCAAGTGTGCACCTGTCAGAGTTAAATTGGTTTTACAGGCTTTTTAAAAGGATCAGGCCCTTCATGTATTACTACTGCTGGATTACTTTTCTCATCTACACATTGAGTAGTTCTTACTCATTGATTCACATTTTTTCTTGGACAGCAAAACTATAACATCTAAATATTAGGAAAACTTTTAATCAGAACACCTCTGTATTCCTCTATGTTTTCTGTTCGTTTTGAAATAGATTAATACTTTTACATTTCTTAGGCAAGGAACTTAAAGGTCTTCCTCCCAAGGAGTTGCCTGCTTTGAAGTAGATGAGGTTTTTGCTATTGTAAGGGCATGTTCACAGTAACTGATAAGAATTTGGTATTAATGAACATCTTTACTGTAGAATGTGCCCTGTGTTGTTGCAGTCAGCACAAGTGCTGCAGAGTTGCTGGGAGTCATCGTGTCCAAGGTTAAGAGCATTATCCTGAAATGTCTCAGCAGTTTCATACACTCAGCTGTCTGTGGGCAGTCCTCATTCAGTGTGCATTTGAAAAGTCCATAGCACAGCCTGTCCCTGGTCTCCACTGAGTGGTTAGCCATTACCGCAACATAAATAACATTCATCATCCTTCAGGTTGGCAGGTAATAGCTGTACCAGGCCAGAGAGTGTGGGGCTTTCTCAGAAAGGAAGACTGAATCAAAAGTCCGCAATACCTCTGTTAGGAGTACTGACCTCAATAAGTTAATTTTGAGGCTGACAGGCTTGGATGGGTGAGGGCAGCCTGGCCTCTCAGCAAAACCCTGGGCATCCCTAGCATGCAGTGATGTGTTTTGTAGTGCAGACCCCTGTTCCTTCCCAAACTCTGTGTTTCACCTGGTGGATGCAGCTGCAGCAGTGATGCACAGCTAGGGCTGTGCATGCAGAGCAAAGAGTGCCCATCCCCTTGCCAGCTTTGCTTTCATGCCCACCTCGTTTCCTCGCCTGTCTTAAGTTCCCAACCTAGGCTGGAGAGCACTGAAAATGCTGTAAAAAACCCACTGAAAGTGTGAATGAGGGAGGTTAACCCGAACCCCTGTGTCTCCATCCCCCGGCTGCCTCCAGACTTGCATCATGGACCTCTTGTAATGAGCCTGTGTGAAACTTCCTAAGGTGAATTCTTCAGTAACTTAGAGATTTTGTAAAACGCAGAAGCCAGCAAAAGAAATCGGTTCATGCTGTCCTCCTTCCCCTCCGGCGTTCAGGCATGCAGAGAGAGAGTCACTTAGGGAAAGATATTTTGACTTAGTGATCTCATTCAGCACATTATGTTAAATCATTTCAGCAAGAATACCTATTAGTAATCATTTCCAGTTCCAGGGAGGATGAAGGAGGCATGTGACTCAGAACCTGCTGGGCTGCTTCTTCAGGCTGGCAAAACAGGGGAACTGTGGTGAATTCAGGAGTTTAGTCAAACAAGCCTGAAGTTTAATTCTCCACGAGTGGCTTTGACTGTGACATGCCTTCGCTCTGACCTGCAGACAGCATCTCGCGTGCTGCTGCGTACAGAGCCTGGTGGAGGGCTTGAAACCTGCACAGCTGCACTGAACTGTTTGGGCTGCTTCCTTCTTAAAGATAAGGTATATAATGGAAAGATAAATAAGCCCTAATCCAGGTCCTGCTAGATAAAATGGAAAGATGCCCAACAGCTTCTGTGAGCATTGGATTGAACTATTCATAAAAATTAATGGCATGCAGAGCTAATAGGCTGTTCCTTGGCCTCAGAATTATATTGCACCTTCTGGGGGAACATATTGTAGCCTGCTGGTAGATCAGTCTGCTGCATCTGAACTCCCTTGGGGCCAGACTTTGCTTTCTTTGCACCCTGCACAGGTAAACCTATGGAAAGGGCAGGAATCGGCACAGAATCTGAATTGGTTTATTCTTTTCAAAAAAAGCTCTGTTTTCCCCAGGTACAAGTCTATTTCCCTACCTTCTTCTGATGCAGCAGCAAATAAACTCTTCCCAGTCAGCTGTAGATTTTATCCTGGTCTTGCCAATGTTGCTCTTTCTGACTGAGAGCATCAGAGGGGGTTCTGCTAGCCAAGGAGCGTAAGCCTTTCCCAGTTATTTCATGAGTCTTGTGATTTTATAGCAAGTCCAGGGGGGCAAGTCAGATTAACAGTGAATGAATATTTCCAACTGAGAGTATTGCAGTAGAAGCTAGAACTGTGCAAATAATTATGGTTTGGACTTGGTAGCTGAATGGACAAAAAGTCATTTTGAGTTGATGTGAAATATTTATTTTTTTTTTCCCATCAAACACATTTCCTTTTTGAGTTAAACAGCATGATTTGTTTTCTGGACCATGGTATTTTATCTGATTATGATTTGAACCCCCCTGGAGACTGCTGGTGTGCCATGTAAGCTGCTTGCATGTGCCCAACCTACATAGGCAAAACTGACAAATTTGTCAGTAGGGCCCAGCAGGAACACTGGGAGACAACCTCTTGTCACGTATACCTCCCTCGATGGAAACCCCACTGTTTGTGGTATTTTCTTCCCTTTCCAACCCTGTGAGACATTTCTTAATTTGATATCCAAAGTCTCTGAGACCTTCCTGTATGCTTCGTACATTGCTGCACTTATTTATAGCTAGCAGGATACCATAATCAGATCTGATTAAGGAGCCATTTCATTCACTGATATCTTCCATCGGATCTAGAGAAGGGGAATCAGCTCAACTATAGGAACAAATTAGAAGTGGTTAGAAGGGTTCCCATTAAGGCAGCCATCCCTCATGATCACACACACGCCCTTTACACCTAGACTTTGTCTGGAAGGTAATGTACATTTGACATTTTACATATCATCGTGTAGTCTCATTGACCTCTAGCCTGGCTGTCTCTCTGCATTCCATCACTGCTTTTGCTACTTCTTACCCTTTTCTGCCTCAAGGTTTCTACAATCATTTTCCTCCTAGGTAAAAAATACTGGCTTCCAAAATCACTTGCATTTAGCCTATAATATAGCAAAGACAAATTATTATGACCATTACAAAAGATCTCTTGGTCCCTTCTGTAGGATGTTTACTGTGTTTAGCTCATGGTGTATTTGCTTTTTTGTGTCCTTGATGGTAGTTCATTGGCAAGTGACTTAGTGACAAAGAGCCTCCAACCAAAGACATGTTGCTGATAAGGGGATTAAAGTGAACATGGTCTCTCAGGCCCCTTTACTCTGTCAGTGCTTGGACTTGCTTAGCTACTCAGGTGCTTCTTGTGTATTCCCAGTCCCCGAAGTAGAACTGTCTCCAGACTTCGGATTATTCTTTGATGCACAGTGTAAGCTGAATTCATGCTGGTGGGGAGAACATGCCCTATTAGTATCCTAGATACTTGGCTTTTTGGAACTGATGAGATGGAAAGTAAACAAAACTATCAGGGCGTTGGCATTTTCCAAAGAGAGATTTTTATTCTCTGAACTGAAATGTTGCCATAAACTTAAAATTAAATACTCCCTTGCATTCTACGTAAGGTTCAGATTATGGGAGCAGCTAGCTGGTAACCCCCAAACCAAATCACACTGAAACCCAGTGCACTGCACAGCAGATGACTTCAGCAATTTGTTCTGCCAATAGCAAGAATTTGGAGAGTCCCTTCTTGGCCCTTGGACTGGTTCTGTATGACCGGTAGCTCACAGTGATCCAACCCTCTGACCCACACACAGCTATGTAAAGATGCTATGGGTTTAGCTTGTGATACCACACAGAAAGAGCTCTTTGTACACTGTAATTTGGGGTAGTTTCTTTATCTTGATGTCTTGCAAATGTGGATCATGGTATTTTGAGGTATCAGCTTTGTCCAGCAGCGGTTCAAGTACCAGGTACCTGGGAAGTGACCATCTCGCAGGAGTCACCATCTGAACTGGTTGCTGCTGGCAGTTCCATTGGCTCACCCAGCAGTGAAGCAGCAGCTTCAGTGATTCAGATGCAATGCTGTCTATCACTTTCCAAATATGGCTTTCATAAATGAAGGTGGAGGTATATTAATGGAGCCAAGTGTTCTTTCTGGTTGGGAAGTAAATAAAAGTCTGATGGGATAGGTTTACCAATATCTGCAAGGTCAAGTTAATTTATTTTTTGAGTCAAAAGAGTGGAAAAATATATAGATATGAGAAATAAGCTTTCCAGATATGTGCTTGGATTCTGGTTTTGTTTGTTTTGTGGGGGGGAAAAAAAAGCTTGCTTTCTTTTTCCTTTATATATTTACCCACTGTTTTCCTTTTTTTTTTTTTTTATTATTCTGGGGAAATAAAAGTGTAAAAGGAAGCTGAACTGAAAGAGAGTTAGAAAAAGCTGACAGTAATCCTAAAATGGAAAATAGACAACTGAATGTTTGTGCTTTTCAGAAACCAAAATGACATGCTGACAGTTTAAGTTGAAACAAAAATCACCAAACCTCTTATTTAGGCACTTCTAAATATGAAATTGTTTATTAAAACAAAACTGAAAATTGTAAATTCTGAAGAAAAATACTTCTTTTTTAATAAACAGGTTGCATATATATATATTTTTGGACATACACTACAGGCACACACATATGGACAGAGTGGTGGGCTCAGAAGCATGTGGAGAATGTATTTTGGCACCCTCTAAGATGAAGAATAATGCTGCATTTTTACATTTTCTACTGTAGCATGCTATAGCTCTGTTTGGGTTTTATTCGTAAACTTAATGGTTTGGGGAACTTGTGGACCTTCTATTTTCCACAGAAACGAATGGGATTTGAGCATCTACATCTCTGAGCAAGATCTGAATATGCCATGCCTTTGCTCAGTATTTCTGCTATAACAATCATCAGTGAAACAGTTAACAACATTGAAATATAAATTGCCATCCTTGAGGCTCCAGAGTTAACACCATTCTGTTACCAGCTCGTTGTGGTTTCACAGTTAACACCTCACATCTTTCTGTAGAAGACAACACTTTACATTACAGCTTGTGGTCTGGCAAAAAAGCTACAGAGTTTATCATAGGCAAGTCTCAGTTTCATGCATTTAAAGCAGTAGCTAAAAAATTCATTGCCAAAGATAGATCAGGCCCCGTTCTATACCATCATTGCCATATGTTAAGAAGGACTTAATGTGCATAAAAGGCAAGGGTTCAAAATTATTTTAGGCTAGATGCTGCAGGAATATGGCTTCCCTTTCTAGATGCATTTGCTCAAAATTATTTTCTGGTCTTTTGGGCCCTGATGACACAAGTGCTGGGATGGCAAGGGCCCAGGTCTCCTGTGGGCAGACCTGGGGAGGGATTGAGCCCATAGGCTATCGGGAGGAAAGCTGATGGTAAAATGAGTACGTAATGAGAGAGGACATTAGCTTTTGTTGCAGTGTTTTTGCCATGAAGGTAGCCCAAAGAGACCGCAGACCTGTTCCCATACTGGGAAAGAAAATGTTTATTTCAGTTTCAGAAGGGAGATTTTAACAAATCATTGCAGCAGAGTGAAAATTTAGTTTGACAGTGTCAGGATAATTATACACAATTTGGTTCTGTTTAAATATGTTAAGAACCATTGTTTCTTTTCCATGTTAAGGGTCGACTTGAGTGCTAGGTTGCAGCAGTTTTCCTTAATTGCTTTAATCCTTGGCCTTAAGAAATTGAATACTTTAAATTTACACTTGTTAAGTATACTGCTAATGAAGAAAAGGCTTTAGCAATCTTTGGCAGACAAAACTATACGTAAAAAAAGAGAAAGCAAAGAGAAAAAAGAGAGAGGGAGAAGCTAATCACCAAACCATTCTGTTAATGTTTATTTTAATCATCCTGCCTGCCCTTCCTGGCAGACAGAGCCATTAGGCTGCAGAGGCAGGAGGCGAGCTATCGCCGTCAAATGCCACTGATGTTGAGAATTGGGCCCAGGAGTACAATTTGACTTGTCAGTTTATATAGACATAAAGCTTCATTGTTGTGCACAGACACAACTGGCTTTTTAAAAGTCTATTTCCCTCCTGATGATGTGAGAATCTGCTCCCCTCTCTCCTACTGTTCTCCAGCCCTCCAATTTATTAGATAGCATTTATAACCCTGCACGGGGTTTACGTGGCAGTGCGGGGGCAAGGTGGGCTTCAGCAGTGCCACAACCAGATCACAGCAACCACACTTCCCAGCTTCGAACCGCAAGGTACCTGCCAGGTGGGGGGAGTGAAGCACTTTGACTCCCACACTGGGTGATGTCTCCTTTCAGGGAGCTTTAAAATGCCTGTATCACTGTAAACTCTTCAGAATTGTTAATTTTCTGTGGAATTAAGTGTGTGTTTTAAAACACACAGGATGCTCAGGAGAGGAGCTAGGAGTGTTTCACTGGGTAGCAAAAATGAAATGTCTCCAAAATGTAATTAATTATAGGAAGCATACGATCTGTTTTCAAAACCAGCTCGTGTTGCTGTTTTCCATGTATAGGAAACTTTTATCTTTCTGACAACTAACTCATGCGCTCACAATTTCTTTTGCCTGGAAATGTCTCCCCATGTTGCAGGGAGCCACTGAAAGGGTTTCAAGTAGCGCAGCGCAGCATTTTTCCCAAATTTCCAGTTTTGCATTCTGCAAAATGGAGAAAGTGTTTATTGGTGCCCGCTCTGAGCAGTGGCATTTACTGCTTCAAGAAAAATCAAGCTTCAGAATCCTGCTTGACTGAGTTGCAGCTTAATTATAGCTATCCAAGTGCAGGTATTCCAATAACCAGGGAAAGCAGGGAAATAAGGCAGCCTTTGTCCCACATTGCCCAGACAGTTGCAGCACTGTGTATGCGGCTGGCAAAGAATCCCTGCCTGCATTTAATTGCAAAAACTGATCATGAGTTTGTGGTAAATATATAAGCAAATTCAACTAAACATTTGTATCTCCCTTTTGCCTACGTAAATTACTTCTGTGTGCTGGCAACTTGCCTCTAGGGATTGTAATCTCTGTGGAAGTGGGAAGGTATTGCAATAACTACAGTTTTTAATGGAAGGACTATTTTTAGATATTTTTTTTTCTTGAACGATCACTTTTTTCTTCCTTTTTGCAAGGAAAAAGTCTATTCTCATCCATTACATTAGTGTCTTTGAAGTGGCAAATGCACACAACTGCCAGATCACGTACAGCATGGGAGTTATGCAGGGTTTTCTTCCGCTGAAGCATGATCGTGAGTAGTAATTGAGATTAGCTCCCCAGGAGAAGGGACTCTGCTCTCCTCCTGACTTTTTTCTCAGTAAAATAGTTGCACTTAATGCATTTACGAGTAGACTCTAAGTGCTAACATACTTTCTTCCCATACCCCTGCCATTTCTGTGGCAGTCTTACTGAAGAAATAACAATACATAAAGCTACATAAACACTTAAGGTCTTAGGTGTCTGCTTCCACTGGCACTTTCAAATTTTCTATTTGAAGATAATTTCATTTCACACTTTTGCATCTGAAGTGCCTTTTTTTGGAGACCTCAGTACATTTTTTTTTTTACATACGTTAATTAAGCTTCCTACCAGCTCTGTGAGTGCATTAAATAATAGTGATACCTTAAGGGTCGAAAGACCCCAGATGTAAGCAGCCTACATAAATAAGATTTAGGCCTCATTGTCTAATTTGCTGATGCTTTGCTAAAAATCAGTAGTGTCCAGTTTGGATGTTGCTTTGTTAAAAATCAGTAGTGTCTAGTTTGGATGTTTTGCTAAAGTCAGTAGTGTCTACTTGGATGTTTTTTCTAATAGTGTCTAGCTTGGATGGTTTTTTTGTAAGTCAGTAGTGTAGCTACTTATTAAATTTGGAACCCTATTCAAGGACGGGAAGAATCGGGGGGGGAATGGAGCAGAAGGATAATAATGGTTTGCCAAGGTTGCTAGACTAGAAGGAATGAGAACTAATTGATGCAGGAAGATTTGTGGCTCCTTACGAAGGACAGTTTTTTGATAAGAACCAGGAGTTTACCTCAAGAACTGGTCTACGCTGACCCTGCAGTTTGGGCGAGAGCCAAGGAGCAACCGAGTCTGCGCAAGAACAAGGGGTTACTAGCGGTGACGAAGAAGAGCCGGCAGCCTTCACCCCCACAACCCCCGATGACCACCACAAGGAGGCACTGAGCAAGCGCAGTGGGGAGGGATTTATGGAAATGACCACCTGAAGCTAATTTTAATACAAAGCGGAGACAGGTTATGCATATGTATAGGCATATCGGGAAACTTTATGCATATGTAGCACTTTGCTACATATAAATGGGGCAAGTTGCCGCTTATAGGTATGCACGTTAGGTGGAGCGATCCCCCGTGCATCCGGCACCGAGAATAAAGAATGCCTGCCTTTTAACACTACATTGGTGTTACGAGGTTCGTTCTTCCTGATTTCGGTGACAATAGTACTTGCAGATGTGCTATAGACAGGTGAAGGGACATTGCGAAGTTATGGAGTGAGTCAGGGTAAAGCTGCTGCATGCAGCTACATCCATGAATCTCTGAACAAGCAAAAGGAGGGAGGTGGATTGATCACCCATCTACAGCTACATGGAGTAATCCAACATGTGAAGTTCATGCTTCCTTGTAGGAAACTGTGGCCCTAAGGCAGCCGATAAATATGCTGGGATGTGCTCTCCAGCTTTGAGCAACACTGAAAGCTTGGATGACTCTAAAGAACTTTGCTTCAGCTTTTTGTCTGGAGAATACTACTGCTGGCATTTACAAAGACAGACTGTCACTGGGGAGTACACTGGCTTAATTCAGCTAAGGCCTGTGAGCTGTAGCAATTGCTACTCTCTGAAGGTGGACACCTCAGGTATTTTAACAAGAGGTGATATGTTCACCCACCTGTAGATAAGAGTGGTTCTCCTAGGGCTGGGGGTCTACCTTCACTGGTATGGTGTCTCCTAGCAAATGCTTAGGGAAAAAATTACAAGAATGAACACATGTATGGAGTGTCCTAGCTTTTTTTTTCTCCGGGGAGTCCTTTGCCATAAGTGAATTCTCAGGTGGAGTTTTCTAAGAAAAGGTAAGCAAAACAGCTGGGGGC
This sequence comes from Gorsachius magnificus, assembly GCA_034008185.1. Classification (NCBI taxonomy): domain Eukaryota; kingdom Metazoa; phylum Chordata; class Aves; order Pelecaniformes; family Ardeidae; genus Gorsachius; species Gorsachius magnificus. The sequence continues at coordinate 10,058,146 of CM067090.1, forward strand.
TTGCCTGCCATTGACTTTCAACAAGAGTCAGATGTCTAAATGCCTTAAAGACTTTTGAAAAGCCAGCCCTTTAACCTTCTCTATTAGGTTGCAGTGAGCGGTATTGACACTCAATAGGATGTTATTGGCATGTGATTTTCTCCTCTCATCTTGCACAAGGGCATGAGGCAGAATTGCCCTGTGCTCTGTGTGAGCAGAGAAGCTTTGGACTGATGTATCAGCACTTTGTGTTTCTGGGTTGCTCTCATGAACATGTGCAGAAGGAAAATAACAGTAGAACAAGGACAGTTCCTAGGTTAGATAATACGCTCCATTGATTAACATCCTTTGCTCCACTTTTAAGTGCAGTAAACGTAATGAAGCTGAGAACAATCTGGTGTTTTCCCACCACTTTTAGCAACCTCTTGTCATTTTAAGCTGTTGATATTTCTTCTCTGGTACTACCTGGTGATCCTTTTTATGCATTTATTACTGTTGCTTCTTCTCAAGAAATAAATTTGCTGAGCGTAAAGAAAGTTGCTCATTAGGGCAATGTAATTAAAGGAAAAGTAGACAACATGCCAAGTTCTGTTTTCTCTACAAAGCGCCACCTTGGAGATTGCCTGAAACTCAATTACTTGTTGCTATGCTTATTAGGGAGAACAATGTGCTGAAATGATCCCTACTCCTAATAACCTTGTTTTCTACATGTGAATCATGTTAATACTTTTTTTCTTTAGTGCCTTAATCACCATGTATAAAATGGGTCTATTTCTAGAGGGAGAATGGGGAAGGTGGGCCGCTTGGTGGGTGTTCTCTGAATTGCCACTCTCTGTGGAGAGTTTCTTGTTTCCTGCTGGTCCACAGTAATTTTTGTTTGCTGTTGTTTTCTTTTAATTACATGGAACAGCATTTATTAGCAAATTACATCTTGATAACCAGTTTTCCTCTGCTGAGATGAAAATGTTCATCCTCAGCCTTGCTCTCTTCCTTTGGGGGAAGGAGTGTGCAGTATCTCCCATGTCACAGTCTCTTCTGCCTTACTGCATGGTTTCACCGAGACAAACCACTTCTGCAACAGAAAGCTGCCATTAACACTTACTAAATAACCTTGTTCCGATAACTAGTCCAGTGCCCAACTTTTCTCCCCAGCGTGCAACCCTAGTATCTTCCCACCTCCTAATACGGTGTCTTCAGCCTCTGTGAACAGGCTGTTCCTATGGCCCCAAAAACCCTGCACACCCCTGCCTCGAGCAGTGTTACAGGGACCTGTGAATAACAGCCTGCTGTCGAGGGCTTTGGAAGAGACCTGAAGCCATGAAGGAAACATGATGTACTCCCATCTAGCGCACGACATACATACCCTCCTTAGCTCCATGCTCAAGCCTACCCCTCTAAATGCACAGGCAACCTGTTAACTGGATATTCCAGCAGAAGTGAAGGACAGAAGTCTTAATCATGGTAATAAGCAGGGCCAAAACTGTCATGGGAATGTGGGGAAATTGCCTGATGTTCAAGCTCTGTGGTGGCCAAGCTCATTGGAGTACAGTAAGATGCCCTGAAGTTCTTGGTCAAAAATGCAACAAGTAATCATAAAATAATTGTGTGCTGACCTCACTTTTGATCAGAATTGTGGAAGTGGCCGAATATTGAAAATATCTAAGGGAGAGAGAGGGAGGTCATTTGTCATAAGCAAAAGAGAGATGAGCTTGACTGAGAAAACATTGCTCCCAGAGTGGAAAAGAACTGGAGAAATGTAAAGCTCTTCTCTCTCTGCATATGAAGAGGAGGGTAGTCCAGGTACCAACAGTGTCTCGTATATCATGTAAACTACCAATTATATGTTATATGAATACAACGTTCCTAAAAAATGCTGTATTTTCATCTTAGACGGAAATGCAGGGCTGTATAGTTAACCATTCCTTCTCCCTCTTTCATGTCAGAATATTTCAGTCCTTTTATGTAGAGTGGAAGGGAATATGATTGAAAAGGAAAGTCCTACCCTTTGATGTTTATTTGTTGCATTATCCACTTTTCATGGCTCTATTATTCACGAATCCTATTGAGCCATTCTTCGCCGAGTGGAAATCTCCACTGCTGTCAGTAGGGAATTTCTGCCTCTAAATCACATAATTTGGCCCCTGTTACTTAACTTGGGGCCAGATTATCAAAAGTGTTGAGCACCAGCTTTCCAAAGGCTTAGCACCTCCCACGGAGGACAGATTTTCAAAACTGCTCAACACAGAGCAGCTCCTGTTGTGACCCTTTAAGAACAGATTTGCAAAAGAACTCAGTAGTTCTCTTTCACCAAGGAGTTGAGCCCTTTCCAAAATCTGTCCAGCTTTGTTTAGTGCTGAGTTGGAAGATGAGGACTTTTGAAAATATGGCTTCTAGAAACTCTCTGAAATGGAAAATACTAAGTTACAAACAGCGGGAAGGACTTGAAACAAGCATTTGAGAAGAGGCAAACCTCCATATTTCAAGATGTGCCAATTTTTATTGACTGATAGAGGAGCTGGGAGAAGATTTTGGATCTGAACAGGTTTTCCCATAATTGCCCACTAGGAGGTTTTGTGCACATTCCCCTGCAGCAGCTGCCAGGCAGGATGCTGGAGCAGAGCACCGCTGTGCTGAGGCAGCATGGCAATTCCTGTGTTCCCAAAAATGCATTCACTTAGCAAAATGTGATTTGCAAGCAAAGTAGCACAAAACAGCCATTATTCTTCCACCATCCTTCCCGGGGAAGAAAAGGAGAGAAAAAAAAAAAAAGGAGAAAAGAAATAAAAATATTCATTTTCACCTTATAAAAATGGGTGGAATTTTTCTTTTTAAGTTTTAAACCCAAGATTCCCCTTGCATGCACTACACTGACTTGTTCTCCAAAGAGGCTTCCCCGGTGTGGCTAGCAATAAAAACCTGTGCAGAACAGTCCGTGGAACCTGGGAAGCTTATGGGTTAACAGGTGAGTGTTAGTTCTTGACCTGGAAGTTATTGCAGGCAGGTAGGTGGCAATGGAGAATGTGATGGGGAGAGGGCATTTCAGTGTACAAAAATGCAAGACTTCAGGCTTTAACCCTAGGCAGCACTTGAGCTCCTTGGAAAGTAGTTCTGACAAACTTTTGTGTTTTAGTTAACTGAAAGTGCACATCTGCATGTGTCTGTTGGAAGGTGGGTGTTTCACTCCCACATGGGAGCAGGCACAGGAACCCTAAAGCCTCAGCAGTCAGTTCGGGACCTGGCACAGTCCAGCACAAAACACCCATTTGTTTTTGATCTCTGGAGCTGGACAAAATACCTAGAGAGCCTTGGCACATCTTGCCTTTAGTCCTCTGAGATTCCCTGTGAACTTAGGATGGGCTTTTCCTTTGGTTACCCAGCCCCACTTGCATTTGGTTTGCTTCAGCATAAGTACTTTTTAAAATACTGAAATCAATGAAGAAGAAATAAAGCAAAGGGGGAGGAGCAGCCTTATCGTTGTTATAGGACTGTGCAGCTTCTGTGATTATCCCTTGCCTTGTTCAGCAGTGTATAATTTAATGATTGCATCCAGGGCATGCTATTAGCTTGTTTTTCTACTTCTGCGACCCCAAAGCTCATTCATTCTTTTTACTATTCCCCACTTGATGTGTGTGTATGTCTAAAGGGAGGGCAGTGGCTAAAGAAGTGTTATGGATTTCATATCTTTGCTTCATCTGCCACATTATAGCAAATGACAGTTGATTAGGTCTTTCTATAGATCATTACCAATTGTTTTCTACCTTGCAGATACTGCTATTACGACAAATCTATCACATCCTAGAGATCCTATGCAGCTTGTTATTTCTCCATGATTTATTACACTCGCAGTAGAAATGTTGTTAGCGAACATTGGGGAAGCAGTGAATATATTGAGAAATATCAATGTATCCTCATGTTCTGGCTTGCAGTGACAGTCAGTGATCCATCTCACTGACACTTACCTTGTTAACATTTTGATCAGATGGCAAATTTGTCATTTTTCATGGTAACAAGTATAAGTTTGTACAAGAATTGCAGAAACATGGGGAAGATAAAGGGTCCCTCTCTTAGTTTTTCCCAGTGTGATGTAATCAGTAATCTTTCTGGAAAATGAAATAATTACTTTGTGAAAAAGCTTATCCACTGGAAAATGTGCCAGTATTAGAAAGCTCCGATTTCTCTTCATTTGAGGATTGAATGAGTTCTCTTTGCAGCCATTACTGACACTTTGATTAACACACCAAACCAACATGAAATGATAATATAGAACAAAAAGGTTTACAGTCAGATTTCCTCTCCTTGATTGTAGTGGGGAACACCAAGCAAGTAAAAGTGAAGGCATTTTCTCTGGGAACAACAGAGTACAAAATACTGCAAACACAATGTTGCAGATTTCTTCTAATCCTCACAGCCAAAGCTCACTCTCGGCTCGGCTGTCGGCTCTGCAGCTCTCCCGTTCCAAAGCGTGGGCATAAAAACTGTGCTCACAGCAGAAGTGGGCTACACAGGGGGAAATTAGAGCCCCTAATGTGATGGAGATGTCTCAAGGTGCCAGTGACTCATCTGCACAGCCCACGAATGTAGGGAAGGGGGCAACAAGAAGAGCGGGATGTTGCCTCTTGAAGCAATACAGCTGTTCACTGTCTGTGTGCACGGTGTTAATAAGGGCTTGTCCACTCAAGGGATTGCGTAGGGCAGCAGCGATACAAAATCAGCCTGGAGAGAGGATATGTGCATGACTCCAGCTTCAGGCCAGGACCAAGCCAGGCTAAAGCCAACAGAAATAGCCCTTCTTCCAGGACTTGCATGAAAGTTGCTTTCATTCAATTATTCTCTTTCACTTTCATCCACTGAAAACTTACTGGCTGCATTATTTCAGGTATCGGTGAGTCACAAATGGCAAGTGCCAAATGTAATCTCTCAGTCAATGTAATGGAAAAAAACAGGGGCCAAACAAACTGTTCTTCATTTTAACCTGATAGCTTAAAAGATACAGACTAGATAGATCTTGAGAGTACTTGGACTGGAGTTTTATTGAAATGATACAGCTTTTAATTCTTATCTTCACCTAATTGGCCATGGAGATCTGATCCTCAGCTGGGTTCGGTGTTACCTTGTTGCTGCTTTTCTAACTTTCTTCATAATGCATTGTCAGGATGTAAATATTTTGAATGTATTACTAGAAAGGCTCAGACTGTATTCAGAGAATGCACGTGGAAACTGAAAACTGCTTCAGTTGTGTCACTTCGGTCATAACAGTACAGCTTTGATTTGTTTAAGTCTTCTACTGTTATGCATAGCAATGCAATAGTTTAGGTACCAGAGAACTCGAGCAGTGACTCTTAATGCTCTGCAACAACTTGAGAAAGCACAATGTCATCTACTAGAAGGCCTAATTGTTATGATTAATGTTTAACATAGGGAAGTCTATGTGGAAGGGCACAAGTTACATCTGCTTGCAGAATTGAATGAATTTGAATTGAATTGATTTTTCATTTCCTTTTATTTTTAGCATCCTGTTGAATAGCTGAAAATGTATGAGTATATATTTGCTATAGCAATACCTCTCGGACTAAAGGCTCTGCCTCTTAAAAAGCTGCTCTTCAGACGCCTTGCTCAAGGGAGTGGGTGGGCGGCAGCATGCTTGCTGCTTGCTGATGTGTGAGCCGAGGGTCTCTAATGGGACGGACATTTGGGCGCACCAGAGGTGCAGCTGCACCAGTGGGCAGAGACCAGACCGATGCAGGAATAGGGCTGATGAGGCAACCGGAGCAGGGGCAAGCTCAGGCAGGTGGCAAGGGGCAGCTTTCCTTCCTGAAACCAACTGCAGCAGGGCACCTCACTGGTGCATCGGGGCCTGACGGTACAATCTTTCTTTTTAGTAGTGCCGCACCATAAATACAATTGCCTGATGATTCTGGTCATTTAGTAAGTGCTTCTTCTCACTGAAAACAAAGGGACTTAATTAAAAGGGAATAAAAATAGTTAATTTCCAGCAAGTATTGCTGAAGGAAGTCAGGCAAAATGTTTTCTGGGAGAAAAACTAATAGTGAAACAGGTGCAATGAGAATAGGCAGTGAAGTAAGTTTAAGAGAGCTGGTTGACAAGATATTGCTGCAATTTGTCTTTAAGATCACACAGAAAGCTGACAGATTTCTCTAGGTCTTGGTGACATTCATATAAAAAAAGTTTCCTAAATCACCAGCTGAAATTTCAGACAATGGTTTCTGATAAAGGGACGTCAGAAAGCTTCACCTTCTGAAATTGGTGACTCATTTACCGTTATCTCCATTGAACAGCTGAGATCTTCCCTTTAGGAAGAAAGATGAAAAATTATCTTCTGAATGTACCATATTGCTTCTGATTCCAGAGAGGAGAAGGGAATTAATGTTGAGGATGGTGTTGCAGTAATTAGTTTCAGATGCAACGGGCTGAGAGTAAATCCCAACAAGCAGCAAGCAGGGGATTCACCAGCAGAGCAGCTGGAGGGTGGTACTTTTTTTAGAATATGCAATCAGTGTTGTTCATCAGTGTTTTGCTCCTTAATAATTAGAGCAAGATTAAAAAAAAAAAAAAAGCAGAGCAGATTATTGTTGCAAACTCATTTATGGCTGTATCAGGAGTTAATGCTAAACTCTGAAGGTGGTTAACACTTTTGACTGAGATAGCATATGGGGGTGGTTAGAGCCTGATCATGGGAATGCAGACCACCAGCTTCTGTTCAGTGCATTGGGAGCTGAGGACATCTGTGCTCACACAGGCTCCTTGGAGTCCAGTCCAATTCCTATTTAAACCAGTGTGAAGATATATTAAGCTTGATTGGCATTAAACTAGGCTCTTGAATTAAAAATTCTCCAGTGAGAACACATGACACAGCTGAACCCTCTCTTTCCTCTTCATCCAAGTGATGGAGCTCCTCCTCTTGGGCTGTTGGCATCTCTCCCTTGCTGTCATTGATGCAGAGGAATTTCCTGGGCCTCTCTTGACCCTCTCATGAGTCCTGGTTTATCAGACCGTGGGGTTTGCTAGTTCTTGGCAGAAGAGTGTATTATCAGACTGTGTGTTATGTGCTGGCAAATTGCACCCTCTGTCTCTCTTAAGAGTTTTGCTCAGTTGTTTAGGTTTTACCTATTTCTAAAATATAATTTTTAACAGTCTGACCAACTTGTTGGGGTTTGTAAGGAATGAACAAACATGTTTGTCCTCAAATTGCCATGAAGGAAGGCAGGTAATTGAAGGCTTAGATGGCAAAACTTTACTGCATTTGCATTTCATTTAGCTACCATAAAAACCAAAACAAACCCCCCAAAACCAAAAAAACCACCACCACCCAGCCACCAAGAAAGAAAGTGTTGTTTAGTGAATGTCCGTGGCTTCTGATGGCTTTGAGTAACTGGCTGCTAGTGGGCTGGAAAAGCTGGCAACAGTCTTGCAGTGAGGGCTTGATCCTGCGATGATCCAAAATAGCAGTTATAGTGACCAGCAGTTTTGATACGCATAAAGCTAAGCTTCAGTCTGCTGCACCTTGGGAAGCAAGATCAAAATCTCAGAGAGACTGAGAACCAGTAAGGAGGCTGCTTACTAGGACCTCTGCATTTGCAAAGAGTTTTCTCTAGATTAAGTCTCACTCGCTTGCAGTGTCTCAGTTCAGACCCATGTCTGTAGTGCTGGTGTTTCTCCTCGCCCTCCCACCTTGAGGGTGTGTGCAAGACAAAAAGGAGGGCGAGCTGGGTGCTCTAGCAGGGTGGCTGCAGGGTAGCTCCACTGACTTTGTCGAGGCAGCAAGGTCAGAAGATAAGCCAAGACACAGTTCCTTAGCTTCAGCTCTCAGGCAGAGTTGGGGTCCTTGGCTGGTAAGTGCTTCTTCCCTGCTCTGGCTACTGAAGCATTTATTTCACAGTAAAGGCTGGTTTTATCTAATCATCAGCATGCTAGAAATACTATGGCCTCCTTTTTAATATATTTGTTTTACCAAAAAATGAAAGATAAAGATTATTCCAGTACAAAACTGTAAGTTACTGGATTTCTGTGATTACTCCTCCTTTGCACATCCTCAGCCTTATTCATGGATATCTGAAAAGGAAGCAGTAGCAAGTGTGAAAACAGTGCATCTTGCTGACAGTAAGGTAAACCATCATTAAAACAATGTTTTTGTGTGTGTGTTTTTATTTTTTATTTCTGGCATCCAGTATCGGTAGGGAGATTTTGATCTGAAGCAGAAAAAGCCTGAACAGGGTGTCTGAAAGCCAGACTTTTACCCAGGTGGATCAGAAGAACACTGAACTCAAATGAGGTTATAGACAAATATTGAGTTTTGCTCATTGCAAGCTTGACAGCCCACTTACAGCAGTTCACTGGCCTTTGCTAATGGACATTTGGTAATGCCCTATATCTCTAATAGCCATGACTTTATTTTTTAATGGATTTGAGGTTGCTGTGGCTGAGAAGTCCATACATTGACTTCTTGCTAATAGTGTTTAACATTTCTATGAAACTTAGCTGTGTTTCTTCATTTCTTTATTATGGGAATATTACAACCATGGCACTGCTTAAATAAGAATGTAATGAATTACCTCCATCCCCCCACCTCATTTTCCACTCCTAAAAAAACCTACTCATGGGAAATATGGACTTACTTTGTTGTAGGCATGAGATATATAACTTGGCCAGGATTCACAAAGAAACAAAAATGGTTTTGCGGAACTACTGTGGGTTTTATGTTTGCTTTTTTGCTTTTGTGGTGGGCTGGCAACTTTGTAGCATGAGTTGAGTGGTTGCCTGTGTCTGTGTGGTATTATTTGTCTGCAAATGCCAGATTGTCTTGTCAGGAAATCAAACCCACACATTATATTTTCATTGCCAAGAATTATGTAAAGTTCCTTTTGCATTGTTTTATTACTTTTTTTTTTTTCAGAATAGGAGTTCTACTAGTATCTTTGCTTTTCCAGGATCTCATGCTTCCATTTCTATTCTGGCAGAACCAATCTGACTTTGTTTTGCCAAAAATCATGTATGTCTCTTCAGCCAAGAATCTGACAGCAGTTCTTTCTTGCGGAATTGTTATCTAAGTTTTTTTACAACAGGTGGGAATGATGGTGAATCTCAGGTGCCTGGTGCACAGATTGTGTCTGTGGGCGGCACAGAGAACCTACACGTTGCAGGTCTTTTCGTATAAAACCTCAACTCAGTTTGGACAGCAATGTAACCATGCATTTGCTTTGCGTGGAAATACACAAATTTGTCCCATTAGAAATTATTTATTTGACTTGCTTGAGACTGTGTTTGTTCCACTAAGATTTTAATGAGGGATTTGGTTCTTGTTTCTTTGGTGTCTTTACATTTCAGGGTTAGCATTCTAGTGTACTATAAAGATAAGTAAATCTTCTCTGCCACCACTTTTCAAATTATTTACCACTAGAAGATAGTACTTAATTTTAAAAAATGGTGTTGGCTTTGCATATCAGAGCATGTTGAATTCAAAGAATATGTAGTGTGTGTAATAGAAAATAAGGGGTAAAGGGAGAGATGTTCACTCTTGCTGTAATTACTGGAATGTCTGCCTGCATACTGAATGAATAGTCCCAACTGGAAAAATTTTAAATGGACTGGACAGGAGACATAAAAAAAAAAAAAAAAAAAGTGATAAACTGATGGGAACATTTTGTCAGGATGATGGACTGAAAAATACAGCAGGTATTTTCTGTCTTTTAATGTATAAGGCTGCATAATGCAGCTTGGGCTCTCCCACCCGAGGGGCACACGTGCCAGTTGGCACGAGGCTCCCCCCTTGCTTGGCCTGGCTGCCTTTCTGGGCCACCCCTACTGAAGGAATGTGATTTTCTATGAAAAATGTGTTGATAGGGCTTGACTTTGTGCCACCAGGCAGATTAGCAAATTGCTTCGTCTGCCTCCCGTTGCTTTATCCCAGCCAGCAACATCTAAGCCTTGATGATTCTGCAGGTCTTCATTAAAAATAGCTGTTTCTATATCTGATTACTGAGCCCCATCTGGGGAGAAACGAGCCTTTCATCTGTGTATTATGAGGCCATATCTGAGCACTTTGATTCCATAACACAGTAAAACCAGACTAACTTTCTGTTCAATTGCTTTTCCAGCTCATCTCTGAGTTCTCTATGAGCCCTGTCTCTGTCCCCAGCACATAATGTCTGGGGTTGGGGCATTTTTTTCTTTTTAATTGTTCTTTTACTGTTAAATGCAATTTTTGTAATTGGTTACATAACTCCAGGGTTTAATTTTAAATTAATCTAACTTTGCAATCATTCTACATATGTTGCTCTTAACATTTGCCTATTATTTGGATTAATTTCACTTATTTATCACCACTGTTTAGACATGCATTGTTTTTATAATGCTTGGAACTGAGTTAAAGCACACTTGTTGGGCTAAAGGCAAAGTTTGCTTCACTAAATCAAGCAGCTTTCTTTTCCCTCTCTGTTACAATATATTTACTCAGACAGTTTTTTTCCTGTGCGCTCTGGTAGTCTGCTGTAGAAGTGCCAAATATTCTGGTAAATAAATTCAAATTATTTTGATTATAGAGTAAAAGTAATGGACAATGCTGCCATTTTCATTTTTTTGTCAAATTTTAAATTATTCCTTAATATTTAAACACCTAATTAGCAGCCAGCCTCTTTCACCTAAGGTTAGCTCTCATATTTGGTGGTGGCAGTAGTGAAAGGAGTAGAAATGATGATTAACTCATATTTCTAGCTGATGTGTGGCCTATTCATCTCCCAAGTCTAAAGTCAAATGGTCGGGTAGGGATAACCCAAAAGCCAGTACGGTCTGTCCTCCGGAGCAAGAGCTGCGTCATCAGGTGCCGCAGACAGAGCAAATGGAGATATTTAATGGTGACACTGATCTCTCATCTTCCTATTTTCCCACTAGTGCATTGTACAGAGACCGAGCAAATACATAATATAGGAATTACGGTCAAATTACTTTCTTAAAGAAAAATTTCCTTTGAAAATGGGCTTCCGCTGTAAACAGGATGTACTTCCATGAGTAAAAATACAGAAAGAGAAACAGAAACACTGAAATATTTCACTGGATATATGTTAAAGCCGTCTTTGGGGACATGGTAAGAAAGGTTTCCTTCTGAATGGACGAGAAGGGATCAGCACACAATTTATTGTTCAACAGCCCTGGCCAAACTCTTTTAAAATGAATACATGCATATATTTCTGGGATTTGGCATGTGAAAAACCCTTGTGGGATATCTCTTTGGGTATGCTATAGTATTAACATATAACTGATACCAAGACCAACCTTTTCTCAGCTGAATAACTCTTCCATTAATGGTCATACTGCAAAACCCAGAAATTTGATTTAAGGATTTCTCAGATAGGCAGTAGAGAAGGCAGGTCAGGTTTTCAATTGATTATTAGTGGGGAAAGAGGATTTACATAGTTACAAAAGGATACAGGCTAGATTAATAAAGGACAACTCACATTCTGTCTAAAATGAGGAACAGGGTTTTTTTTTCTCATTAAAATGAAGTGAATTTATTTTCTTAGTGTTAACAGAGATTGCATATATTATTTTTCTACCAACATGTGGTGCTTTGATGATTTCTCATAAATTACAATTTTTAATCTTAAATTGAAAATGTGTCCAGAAATTTAACTAGGCCCAGGCTTGCACTGTAGAAAATAAAGAAAAGGATTGCAGCACTCATAAACCCTTATCCATGAGTAATTATCTTGTTATGTTAAAGTGGTTCTCCTGAATATTAAAATAATTAGGACCAACAATCTCTGCAACACTTTCCTCAGATGTTGTAATTGGCAGGGGGTGTTAACTAATTAAATGTATTTATATTGCTGGCTGGCTAAAGAAAAGGATGAAGCACTTGTAATTGCTGAAATTTAGCAAGAGCACATATTTACTACAGAGAATAAACATATAGATTACAGTATTTGCGACGGTCTAATAGCTGGAGACAGTAATACAAATGCTTCCTGTGGGCATTTCTCCTTGCTTGAGGGGAACTTGAATAAGGGGCTTTGGCAGAGGGAGTTTTGGCAGATGCAGGTAGGAGGGGGCTCTCCCCCGTGAGCGCAGCGGCTCGGCGGTGGCTGCTGCAGCTTTGAGTCTTGCAGGATGAATCCCAAAGCCGCTGGGGATTGCTGTGGGGTGGAGGGAAAAGGCACACGGCTCTTTGCAAGTCTGCAAGGGGTAAGCTCATGACGCAAACGGACCGGGAGTCAGTCAGGGCAGCCAACCGGCCCCAAATCTGTGTTTGTGTACCAGTACTGGGCTAAAAACATGCCCCACGTGCTGTACCCCTGGGCTCTCGCTCTCCCCCTGGGGTAGCAGACACTGTGCCCGGCATCGGTCTGTACTTCCTTCCCCGTCTCTGCAAAGAGCCACTGCTGGTGTCTCAGAAAGCTCTGTGCTCATGGTTACTTGCTTATTTCAAAAGTGTTTCTTTCTTTTTTTTTTTCTTTTTTTTTTTAAGTTCATAGGAAAGACTTTACAAAAAAAATCACTATGAAACTGGCTATTGTCTGACCTCTGAAGTAATCAATTTTGGATTCAGCCCCCTATAACAGTTTGACATTTCAGGGTCAGGAGAACAACTTTCTGGCAGATTGAAAAGCTGTGTTTCTGGGCCTAGGGTAGATTAGAGTAAAACCGGGCCAAATAAAATGAGGCTTCAAAGCATCTCACTTCTATTTCGCTGCTATTGGAAAAGGTAGTGAGGGGTGTTTTTAGGGAGCACAGACGACATAAACCTTGCCTCTTTCCTCACTTCCCTATCTCCCGTTCCCCACATGTGCTTCCCCCTCTTCTTGTGGAGTAATCTCAAGCCATCAGTCGGGCTGGAGCAGCCCAGTGCAGAGTGGATCAGTCACATCCTTTCTGAAGCATCCCCAAAAGCGCACAGGAGGGACAGCCCTCTTGGAGGGGTGGGACATGAAAGCAGGGAGACCATGTCCCCTGTCCCCAGCCCCTCGCTGCCTCCTCTCCTCCTCCCGTGTCTTCCTTTGCTTCCTCCCCCCTCCTCTCTCCTCCCCCTCCAGCTGTGTTCTCCTCCGTTTTTTCATTTTCCTGCCATTTCTCTTGTTTCCACTGCCATCCCTCAGTCCATGCTCTCGTCACAGCACAAAACAACAGCAGTCTTTTTCCCAGCTAGGGGCAAGCGAGAGCCCATTAGCTGCCTCAGACAAAATCCATCTCCCCTGCTCGCTCCTCGTTTGTAGCCTCCTCATAAATGAAAATTCAGTTCACTAGAAGGGACATATGTTTACAATCCCACAGCTGGTAGGTACATGTGTACCAGGAGCGGGTGCCAAGGTTATATAGACACATGTCACTTTTATCCCAGAATCCCATTTGGCGCCTGGGAACATCTTCATGCTGTAATGCTGTGGAGGTCATTACTACACCCTGTAATCCTCCATGAAGGTTTTCCTTTTTCATTTATACACAGTAATAAAATACACATCTCAGCATCAGGCATTAGGATTAGTACTGACAAGGCTTAAGCTAAAATGTTTTAAGGATGCATTTCCAATGTGAATACAATAGCTAGCACGCAGCGTGCAATTACGCTGGCTTCACGGAGGGAAGGATTTATGCTTCAACGCTGTTAATATCACAGTGACACCAACAGCATAAAAGGAATTTTATTTTAAAAAATAACGATTGAATTAATTTTCTATTGTAGTACTAATCTGGTATTATTAATTTACTTTAAGTTTCTAATGCTGATAACCTACTGGACATGCAAAAAGAAAAGTCCTTTCTAATTTCAGGGTCTCTTATTTATTTTAAGAAAGCTGAAATTCTGGGAAGCCATGACATGGGAACAGCTGGCTGGGTTCAGAGTAGGGAATGGTGCTTGATGGCTCTGGACAGAGCTGCCTGGGGACAGAGTGGGTGCCTGGGCAAGCCCCCCACCCTGAGCCTGCCTTTCTTTGCTGATGCAGCAAAACTTCTAACTCTGTGCTTAAGTCTCATTGCTTCCAACAGGGTTTCAGCCTGTTCCTAAATGTGTGCGAGCACGAGCATGCGCCTTGCTGACCTAGTCTCTGTGCGTTTAGAGCCTGGCTTTGCTTGCTCCAGGCAGGTCGGGGTATTAATCCCCAGTGAAGCTTGCAGCCCTTAAAGCACAAGCTGCACTGCTGCTGTGTGCCGGGGAGGAGGGAGGGAGTGCTACATGCTGAGAGAGTTGACCTCCTTCCCATCTTCCTTCTCCCCTAAATGTCACAGCCCTGTTTCAGCAGCCAGGAAAGAGGTGTCCTCTCCCTGCTGCCTTCTGCCATCTGCTTCTCCTCTTCCTCAGCTTGAGGAAGAGTCCCCCGGAGCCTCCTCAGAGGATATATGAGGACTGAATGAGATGGAAGAGAGATGCTTTTGGTGGCTGCTTCCATGCAGCAGAGGGCTGAAACAGCCCTCACATACCTGGCCCCTGGCCAAAACCTGGGGTAAAAGCAAAGTCAACAAAGTAACATGTAGAGCATTGCCAGAGAGGGAGGCCTGCCTCCCCAAAAGCCCCGCTATGCACCTTAGCATCAGGAGGCTACAGGCCTCTCCTCCCCCATCACTTCAACAGGTGGCCTCGCAAGAAAATATAAATTTGCAAAATGAATGAAAAGGAGCAAATAGTTCCATTACAGACAATGATCTTTTCTAAAATTTTTTTGAGTGCACCTGTTACTTGGGGTGGGGGAGCCTGGCACAGGTATGGTCACTAGGTTATATATTCATTTCTAGTTTCTGGCCATTCTACACTACAATAAGCACAACTGGAGCCCAGCGGGTTCAGACTGCTTTTACATTGCTAGATTTACAGTTGCTGGCACACTGGAGATATGAAGAATTGAGAAGCAATTTCATATATTGCTGTTGCCACTGCTGGCAGTTCCCTGCCCTTCAAGATATTTGTTGTGATAGGAGGGAACCACCCTCTCCAAAGGAAATATATTCAAAAAGCCCAAGCTGCTGGAGTAATGCTGTAGCTCAGTGTGCTTGCCTGGTTTTTTATTTATGTTGTTATTTTCTGTTTGCTTTTCTAATCCACATTTGGTTTTTAATTGCAGCCTTAACTCCCTCTGCATTTTAGCAGAAATAGAAAAAAATCACTCAGCCTGTTATAAGAAGGAAAACAGATATGTCCTGAGGAAACCACATGGTCATTACGTCACCTATTCTTTCCTGCACTTTTGGGGTGAAAAGATGCAATTTGCTGCCTTGCAGCATGGGTGCTGTTGTGACAGAAAGGAATTTGCCTTCTCTCCAAAAATAAACTAAAATGCTAAAAGTTAATACCTTAGTTCAGCAGTCCTTTGTCCTGTGAGCCCAAGAATGCTTAGGTGTAATTTCCTTTGCTTAAGGCAAACTCAAGTAGTTAAGAGCTACCGTGCCAACTACCTTAGACATCCCTCTATGCGTACCCACCTCGCACAATGCAGTGGCACTGGGGGCTGTTAGCAGAAACAGCCTAAAAAATACTTTAATGTATAGTGGGCATTGGCCATTAGAGACACAACCGTGGCACACCTCACTTCATGGCTTTTGTACTGAGCATGTCACAGTGGGACCCAGCAGCTGAGTGGGGCGGGAGTGGGACGGTGCACAACTGACTGTACTGCAATGGCAGTTGTATTCTGCAGCTGCCTTCTATAACGCCTTTTACAAAGGATCAGGCAGTAGTGTAATATTTTGTGACTGGTGGAAATTTAGCCACTGAGACGCCGAAGTAAATGTTTTTCAGATGTGGTTGTCTCAAGTCAGACACCTAAATGGTTCAAAGACTTGTTGCAGTTAGAATCATAGAATCATAGAATGTTTTGGGTTGGAAGGGACCCCTAGAGGTCATCTAGTCCAACCCCCCTGCAGTGAGCAGGGACACCACTAACTAGATCAGGTTGCTCAGAGCCCCATCCAACCTCATCTTGAATGTTCCCAGGGATGGGGCCTCCACCACCTCTCTGGGCAACCCGTTCCAGTGTTTCACCACCCTCGTTGTAAAGAATTTCCTCCTTATATCCAGTCTAAACCTACCCTGCTTCAGTTTAAAACCATTACCCCTTGTCCTGTCACAGCTGGCCCTACTAAAAAGATTATCCCCATCTTTCCTATAGGCCCCCTTTAGATACTGAAAGGCCGTAATCAGGTCTCCCCACAGCCTTCTCTTCTCCAGGCTGAACAAGCCCAACTCTCTCAGCCTGTCCTCATAAGAGAGGTGCTCCAGCCCTCGGATCATTTTAGTAGCCCTCCTCTGGACCCGCTCCAACAGTTCCATGTCCTTCTTGTGCTGAGGGCTCCAAAGTTGGTGGATCAGGTCTCTAAGTACATTTATTTAGCTATTAAGCCTGGTTTCCAGTAGAGCATCAATAGTGTTATTACATTGTAATGTAATTATTACATATTGCGTTATTGTTTATTTGTAGTAGGGCAGACCCCAGATGCCGGAGGGGATGAGGATGTCGGTGTCTGTATGAAGAGCAGGAAGGCAGCGGCAGCCTGGCTCCATGGGAGGCACTGGCAGCGTCCCATCACGTCTCTGCACACAGTCCCCTGTCTGTGCTGCTGCTGTCCTGTGCATTTCTCTCATGTTCTTTTCCATTTTAGGGCTCAGACGTAATGTCTCCCTGTGTTAGATCAGAGCCATTTCTCTTGCTAAGAAAGCAGGGGGATACACACATCTCCTGACCTTGGGCAGAGCGTCTGTGCTCATGGGTCTGACATCTCATAGGAGCTGCCAGCAACTGCTGGCATCCCACATCCTGCTGCTTCTCTCGAACTTCTGTGGATTTCAGGGGGTCATTCCTCCAAGGACCAAGTACCCAGACCACAGGGCCTCTGCACTCTTGAGAGCTCCCTACATAAGCCCAAGCACAGGAGCAGAGCGCTGTTGATCATGCATACTTCTGAAATTTAAGAATCAAAAAGCACGTTATCATTGCAATTCATACTAGTGTCCTGCATGTCAGCTTGTGGTACACAGGAAATCTGTGAAAAATGTTGTATAGCAGATCCCTAGCAGAATGAATATTTTCCTGTTATACGAACTTTTCATGATGAAATGGTCTCATCTCTGTGGAAAATCATTGTATTGCCTGAGCTGTTGTCAATAACTTTTATACATTGACTGCTTTTTCCACTAGACAATATTTACTCTTCTCCACTCACCCCATTGATCTTCATTTTTGCAGGGAATTTTGGGGGGGTAAAATATAACCAGTTTTTTAAAAAAGGTAAGCATCCAAGAATTGCGCTCAAGGGAAGATATACAGTATAGACTTAGTGACAACTTAATAGCTTGTAGTATATCAGATGTCTTCTATGCTGCCATCTTCTTGGGGAAAGTATTTCTATACCATGTATAAAACTATGCACATAGAAAACTATATACACTCCCTCACTTTTTTCTTTCTCAGGTGTAAGCATTCCTGGCACTGGCAGAATGTGTGCGGTGCTGTACAGGAGTGGCAAAGTTCCACTGCTGCAAGAAATGGAAGAAAACATTAATTCCATTGCTCAAACATTCACAACAAGCCCGTAGATTAACTGTCCTTTCACTGAATACTGTTTACTCATTTCATAGAAAATGCATTATTTCATTGATTTAGCTTCTGTTTGGTGTGCTAAAGAAATCAAATTTCTGTATAGAAAAGTGTACACAAAGGATATGACCTTTTAAGTTTAGCAGAGAAAATAACTGCGTGCAATGTATTTAATATGCCATATAAATGCCAACGACAACATTAATGCACCATAAAACCAGTACAGTTAAAATGATATAGTCTGGAAATGAAAAAGTTAAGTTTCAGATATAAAATTACAATTTTATATGATGTACATGCTGACATGGTATTTCTGTGGAAGAAGCACAATCTCCTTACCTAAACCAGGAAAATAGATATGTAGAGAAAATATGCATTTTTGTTATGGGGAAGCTGGATCTTGCTTAAGGCTTGACCAAACTCCTAAGAGGTTTCAACCCTCCCTATGCTGCAGTATCATTTTTCCAGTGTTTATACCCTCTACATTTTCTTAAAGACTCATGAATGTCTCAGCTACAAAGCCTGTCCACACCTGTAGATAGGTTGGCAATAGTGTAGTAAAATACTTGCATTTCTGTGGTTATACTGCAATAATGTAGCTCTTTCTAGACTAAATATTTTTTCTGAAGTAGTTTTCTTATGCAGAGAATTTCACTCTCATGGTTATAGTCCAGTTTCCTTATGTAGGTAAGGTCTTTACAGGGCATAAATGCTTTCTAAGGTAAAGATGGCAGCTTGTACCTAAGTCTAACAAAAAGCTGCCTAGTGGAAAAAGTCTGGGGGTTTTTTTGTTATTCTGGAATGAAAAAATAACAAGCAAATTAATGCCTAAACTTTCCAGCAAAAGGTAGCTGGGGGGGCAGTGGTCAGCCACGCAAAATGTGATCCCCACAGGGAGCACAGGAGGACGTTAGCAAGAGCTGAAACTTCAGTGGAAGTTGCTCTGCCACCTTTGTATTGGAGACTGGGAAACACTTCCCATCACAGAATGAGTGTGTGGTGGTCTGGTAACATGGCTAAGGTGTGTGTCCAGCTGTTCATCCCTTGTTTTAGTTGTTAGACCTAAAAGGAACAGGGGGAAAAAAAGCGGCAAAGCTTTAGCTTAAATTAAGAAGGGATCTATTCTTCCCTCTGTATGTGCACAACTCCTATTAATAATAAAATGTTAATGATACTTATGTGTTACATCAAAGGCAGACCAGAGCCTTTCATCTCGGTTAAATCTTATTCAAATAATTAATGGAAGTAGTTGTCTAGGAAAAAAAAAATAAAATATTAAGAGATTCCTTTGTAGAATATTGCAAACTTTGCTGCCCCTAGGGAGCAGCTTGCAGAAGCGAGGATGCCAACAAATCGCATTTAAGTGGGTCTGTGCCTGCTTTCCACCAGCCTTGACTGCACTGCATCCTAAAAAAACTGTGAAACATGTTATTGGCATTGCAATAGATAATCCAACCAAAATCAAATCAAAAATCCCTGACAAGGCCTATGTTATGAAAATAATCATAAATCTTACGCTGTGGTAGCTGTGTGCGCCAGCATTAAGCATTCTGCTCAGGCCTGTGTCGACATAAAAAAAAGGGGAAAAAAAAAAAAGTCATTTGAAGTTCTCAAATCAACTCTGCAGCTGTCGTCTTCTTCTGTGCGCTGCTGCGGCAGGTCCTGCCAAACAGCGCTGCCGGCTGGCCCCTCACTTTGGTGCACAGCCACAAATGTGGAACAACTCCCTTGGTTTCTGGGAGGCAGAGAGGGATAAGCCTCATTAGCTGATATTAGAGTCAGGTCTCGTTTCTGATGCATTTTGGGCTTCCTGTGAAGCCTGAATTGGCCCGTTGAAACCCCTGCTTCTGGGTAATGCAGTGGTTTCTGTTATGGGGTTGCTCTTGATGGTGCTGTGCAAGGGGAATGGAGGTGGAAATGTGCAGCGTGGAGCAGCAGCCCAGCTGGGGTGATGCTCCAGACTCTTGAATGATGGCTCTGCATTGCTCATCCCTCATACATCAGCCTTGTGGCTTGGGAAAAGCTGTCTTTGTGGGCAGCAGGACTCCAGGCCAGCTGAGAAGGGGCTTGGCAGCTGTTCCTTCCAGAAGGAGCTGCCTGCTCCTAACAGCTCGGATAGTACCTACACAATTTCTGCTTTTTCAGTTTCACTTTGGCTTGTGTGGTCCCTGATCCAAGAGAAGCTCCTGAGGCATAGCGCAAGTATTGGTTTCAGGAAGAAAGTTTGTTCAGTGTTTTAGCAGACATTTGGAGCTTGCTGCTGCTGTCCCCGGAGCGCTCACCACCATGGGTCACTGAAGTGTGTGCAAAGCCAGAGCGGACGGGGTTTCGCTGGAGATGCAGAGACACAGCCCGTCAGGAAATGTTTCCAGCAAAGTTTTCAGTATAACTATCCTTCACACGCATTACACATTTGTGTTCTTGTGTAGAAGAAAGTGGTGGCAGGAAACACTTTGCCATTTCTTATCACATTAATCACGAGTGATGGAACATACAAAAGTGTCCTGTGGGTCACAGGAGACGGGGGCATGAAGGAACCGATTTCTGTTCCAGACTCTCACTGCATCAGCTGTTCTGGTCACCTGCTTTATATTTCCTTTTCGCTATTCATTAGATATTAATGGGATAAGTCATCTGGAAACGTTGCTGGTGTGGACAATGTCTCTAACAGAGTGTAGTGTCCAGGGAGGCAGCAGTTTGGTACACTGGCAGGAATTTATCCATGTCTCATGGATCCCTGCCATCTGCAAACCCCAGCTCCTTTAGATCTGTAAGTTCCACCAAAAAGACCTTGGAAGTAGAGGACAGTAATATATTTTAGAACTTTAGAGATCAGAAAGTTTTTTTATACAAAGATGTGCACCATAGAAGTGCCTATAAATAGATATTAAAACTTGCAATTTATAGCCTATCATTTCATGGCCTTTCAAGGCTAGAAATAAAGCCATATTCCACTGGGAAAATGAGATTTGTAGTTTTCCATGGCTTAAAGCTCCTGTTACTAACTCTGATGGGCTGCAAGATATTGGGCAAGATATCTGTCACTGGTCTGGAATATATATAATATATATGAGTGTATATAAATTAGGGGAAAATGATGAAGTTTCTACCAGTAAATGAACAAGTTAGGAGATTGTAAAATAACTTGGTGGTGCCTGGGGGAGATATTCCCAGTGAAAGTAATTTTTTTTTCTCAGTAATGATAACTTAACAAAGGCAATTAATCCACTCTCCCCAGCAAACAAAGTCAATGGCATGGTAACCTCCTAATTGTGCTCTGAGGTAAAATGAGCTCCATTAATGCACTTTGAAATCATTTTGAAGCTGTAGTAAGTCCTGTGGCAGCGGTGAAAGGGACCTGCCTGGAAGATCTGGCTGCGAGGTTTGCCCACTCTGGTTTCGCTGGAGCACAGCGTGGAACATGCTCGCCATCATGCCAAGCTCTCAGACTTTTCATGGGAAGGAATAGCCAGCATGACTGCAAAGAAAAAGATTAATTAACAAAATGAAGGACAAATAAGCAAGGGACTTGGTTTCATCCTAATACTTGTTTCTCATTTATTTGTCTCTTGAGTGTTTCACGGGGCTGAGTGATGTGTTATACTGATATTAATCCGTGCAAATCTGTTCAAGGCGGCTAAGGACCTCCTTGATGGTAGGGACCTCGGCTGGGCTGATTGCAGGGGGAGGGGTGCTGGGCCATGTCACTTGAATTAGATGCCTAAAATCAGATGTCTCACTCTCCATCCTCAGACCTCCTCCCCTCCTTGTCTCTGATTTTTATGTGGAAGTCTCCAGGATCTTCAGACCCCGTTTCCCTTGTAAAAGATTGGGTTTTAAAAGCATGTGTGAGCAAGACATAGCTCAGTTGCTAGAAATTTGAGTAAATAATTTAAATAACTTATCCAATATATAAAAAATTAAATACCTAGCAAAAGTATTCCTCTTTTAGTATTACATATTTATTAAAACAGTTTGGAGGTGTAAATTACAATCAGTCATACAGGTACGTGTCTGCTGTGTGACCCCGAATTTGAATCTTTGAGCTGTTTCCTTCCCTCCCAATTAACTTTAAAAAGGTATGGTTTTCTCATCATCTAAGGCTAGCAAGAACTTTTAATCTGAAGTCGTTTAAAATATAACTGCTCTATCCCAAAAAAGGATTGCAACTGAGATTCTGTCTTTAGCTAAAGCCTAGTTTCAGGTCTGAGCCTTTATTTTGGTGAGATGGTAGTTGCACAAGTGTTAAGTTCACTGTAGCTTTGTAAGACGTAATACTTTTTTATAAAATATTCTTGCTAATTAAAAAAGTCCTGTGGAGTGATATGTGCATTTGAACAGGAGAATAAATGAAAATTGCTTTGTTGCGGTTGGGACACACAACAAAGATGTGAAATTGCAGAAGAAACCAGAAACATTTTTTTTATATAATTAATGTTGAAATGCAGCATCCTTTATAATCTTCCTTCCCTTTTCTTCCCAGAACTCAGAGCTTTCTATAAACAAAACCTGCTCTTGGGCATGTTGCATTTATTATATTTGGGTTCAGTACAGAATTGAATTTTTTGGATGTAAGGAAATTTCAGTTATATCTATTTGACCAAACAGCTCCAGGAAAATCCACACAACTTTCCTGGGAAGGCAGACTAAACTGGTTATGGTTCTCCAGTTGGAAAAGAGACAAAGAAGGGAGGAAATACAGAGATCTCTAAAAATCATAGGATAGTGTGGAGAGAGTGACTATGAGATGGTTGTTCACTGTTCCTCTGAAGAAAGGGCAGGAGGACACATGTAGTAAAACTTTGAAGCAATTTATTTGAGGCAAATGATGGGATTAGATGACACATAATTAAACTCTGGAGGTTGGAAGCAGTTTTGGAGCTGAGCTGGCTCTCCTGGCCTCTGGAAATGGCAGTGGTGGAGGGCTGCGACTCGCGGGTTGCTGAGGGCTCCTGTTTCTCGCCCCGTGGAGCTGCTGCCCTGGGCTGAGCAACTTCAGCAGAGTGCTGGGGGCAGCCACATTGGGGTCCTGCTGTTCTTCAGCTCTGGCGAGTGGGTAAACAGGGCCCCCTGAATTACAGGCTGATGCCCTAATTAGTGTCTGCTGGTTTAGGATTGTTCTGTAGCAGAGACTTTGTGACTGGGCTTGAGGGGAAACCCCTGACCCTTGGATAGTGAATGCTGTCTAGGAAGCAAAGAGTTAAATGTGGGGACAAAAGCAACAAAAAGCACTTTTTGTTACTAACCTCCACTAAGCCTGGGAGAGGAAGCAAAGCAGCCTCCCAGAGGAACTTTTGAGTCAGACATTTGTCAACACTGGCAAGGATGGATTCAGTCTTTTTTTTTTCAAGACAATGTCTGTAGCTGAGTTTTTCCCAGATCCACGTTTCCACGCTGCTCTTTGCCATGGCTCTGCCACCCCAAGCCAGGCTGCTGTGGCTGTGCCTTTCACTCAGCAGCGCTGCACGGGGGACCTGCTCGTGTACAACAGAGGTGCCACGCCGACATTCCCTGATTGGATCAAAGTGTCCTGATCTGCAAGAGATCTGCGAGGGAGGGGGTTTAATTGAAAAATTAAATTTAAAAGTTTGCAAATTATGGGCACATTTTCAGTTTCTGACCTGTTAGGTTAGGGTGCTTCATCTGGGACTGCCTCATTAGCTGCTGTAGCTCAGCCTTTAGGATCTCCTATATTGTTTGATGAGGCAGATATCCCATCTTCCCTGTAATTTAGGAGGAGATGTGTATATTATTTTCTATCTGAGGGCTGAGGCCCCCCAGCATTAGGCAGCATCTGAATTTCACTGTAATGCGGTACCACAGCAAAGTCACAGGACTCTGCTCCCTGGATGATTGGTAGCTCATGGCTTCAGAAAGTTTATTTATGAAGCTGGGCATTATAAACAAAGGTGGACATTGACAAAGGGACGCATTTGTTGTTTGCAAACTTCCTAGCAAGATTTTCAAATAAGAACAGTTTTCTATATATGATGAAGGCTGACAGTTTTATCTCGTTTGGATGGTAATAGTCACTCTTCTTCTTCATTATTTGCATGTAAATGCTGACGGCTTTGTGTTAACGGTTACTGTTACTTTTTTTTCCCTGAAGCTGGACTTCTTCTGTCAAACAGAGTTCAGTTTAGAAAACTTCATCATCACACACTATGAGTGCAGTTCATCTCCTCACTTACAGATGTATTTCGGTGTGTACACATGCATATCCTTCATCAGAGGAACATAGACAGTTGGTTGTCGGGGTGGGATTTTTTGTATAATTCTCACATCTTGGAAAGAAAATCAAGCTCTAAAGAGATGAAATATACTTTTAAACTGTCAGAGAAGTGTTTAAAAACCTTCCATATTCATGTCTCTTCAAAAATGCTGGGGAAAAAAGTACTGAAGGCAGAGGATGAAAAATGAACCTCTGAAATTGCAGCAGTACCAGTAGCAGGTGAAGGAGGGCTGGGAGGCAAAGGCTCTTACAGTTCACTGAGGACTTTGTAATGAAGAATACACCTCACAATTCCAAGGAAATATCTTAGATGTACAAAGGAAGTAAAAAACCCATATATTTCTGGATGCTGTGAGAGAAGATGCTTCCAAGGGGGCAAAACCTATAGTATTGACTGCAAAGAGGAAAATAGAAAATGGGCCTGAGTGTCTCAGAGCCACAATCCTGCCTGGAGGGGGAGCTGAAAAGGACCTGGTCCAGTGGAGCAAATACAAAAATGCAAAATGAGATCCAGGACTCTGCTATGTCTGCGGAGACAAAGGACCAGGCTCAAGTGCCTCACCTGGCTGAGCCATTAACACTTAGAGACTGTTCAACATCACCGTGATCACAGCTTAGGGGATTCAATTCCCAGCAGCTGGTGGTCTTGCAGATGATGGCAGCGCCAGTTGTGCCCATCCGCAGCACTGTCGAGGTGCTTCATCATTTTCAGGTATCTCCAGACCTCACCGGTCCCTTTGATTGGCAAATCACCATTCTGTAGGGTGCACAGCTGGGGGTACCAAGGATGGGGTACGGCAATGGCAAGGTGCGCATGTGCCTACATATTCATATATACTAGTTCATGTTCACATATACTATACATGGCTCAACTTTCTAACCATAAGAAGAGCACGCCTGCTCTCAACTTTTCTTATTGAACCATGCCTGTGGTTTTTTTCATAGCATAATATTTGTGCATTTGTATTTAAATTAATGCCTTCTCCTCCCCCAGATGAAACTCAAAGCTGAATATGGACCAGTTAGAAATATGTGATTTGTAAATAAAAGGAGGCCCAGTGCAAGCAGCCAAGCAGGTGAGATCTCTTGTTGGTCAGGAAGCAAAGAAGAAACATGTGCCTGTTGGGTTAGCTGTTTGTGAAGGCAGAGATAGTAACTTTCAAAACACTTTTCCAGTTGTTAGATCAGTGACTTTTTTCCATCATCAGTATTTCCCCAGTGTTGTTGAGCCTGGGGTCCTGCTTCTGATTCAACTGTGATACACAGTTTTGCCCCTGAATATTTCCTTGCAGCTAGTTCCATGGCAGTAAATCTTTACTTCATTCACTCAGAGCATATTTCACAGTGAAAGTCCCAAGCGTGTACAAAACCTGTTACTAGTAAAATTCTGAATTTGTTTAAATAGTTCTTTCTGTCCTTTCCTGTTTGTTGCCTATAAGAGAAAATAACAACAAAATTTCAAGTATACACGGTGATTGGGATACCTGAACTCCCCAAACAAACAAAAAACAAATTTTCACTTTGTACTAAGAGCTGAAGACATAATAAATTTACATGTTTTAATCAACCTATTTATACTTTACAGATATACTAAAGACTAATTAAGATCTGATGTTAGCTGAGAAACTTAATAACTTAAATTATTAACACTTCTGTTTAGATGCATTATTTATATATAAATGAAAAAAGTAATTTAGTAATGCAGTTTAAATTTTAACTGCAGTGTGTGTTTACATGCTTTGTTGCTATCCATTTTAAAAAGGAGCTTTGATAACTATGATTAATCCATGGCCCTACATTAAAGCTTTTTTCCAATCATGTGTTTTTGCAAACAGTTAATAAATGATATGAAACTCGAGAGAGCCAGAGAATCACACAAGGCGCAATATAACCTCACCAACCCAGAGAGACAGATTAGGATTTATAAACTCAACAACTGCAAGGATAAGAGTGAAGGCAATGAATATTGAATGTATGAGGCATGCCAAAACAGAGCTGAAGGTGTAAAGTCTGCAACATATAAATCAAGTTTGTCCCTTGGTGGATAAATCCCACTGCAAGAACCCCCAAACACTGGATGTTGCAGCCATCTTTTGCTGCAATGTTATATCTAAATAGGTGATGGGCACAGTGATGGAAACGGTGTTAGACCAACCTGTGTTGTAGTAGTAGTAGTAGTAAAGGAAGGCTTCAAGAGAAAAAAATAAACCACTGATTGAATGAAAAGTACAATGAAGCACTGATAGCAGAAGCTAGTGCTTGGAGCATGTGTCATTGTGCAACTGAATTCCTGAACTTTTCAGAGTTTTAGGATCCTCAACAGCCAAGAACTGGGTTGTAAAATGTGTATTGGCAATTTCATTGCCACGTGGCAGACCCCTGTAGATAGCTGAAGTGGCTGATATAACAAGTTAGCATGCCCTGTATGTAGACCTATGGCTGGAGTCTCCCAGGGCAGGAATCAGCATTAAGTTAAATGAAGATGAGTTTAGGGCTAGTGAAAGACTTACATTTGGGAGGAGTATGGGATCATATAGGGCGGAACTGGGGTTACTCGGAGTCACAGCAGCCTGCAGCAACTCATCAAGGCAAGAGCAGAGGTCCAGTGGCCCAGGGCTTTTGGCTCAAGCAGGCAGAGTTTAGCCAGCAGTTGAAGTCAAAGCTATGTCTAATGCTGTACTGAGGTTTGCAGAAACTATGGCAAGTTCCTATGCAGGTTTAGGGGAAAGAAGAAAAAGAGTTTATAGGAACAGTTGTTATGGAAAGCAGCAAGGTCTGAGAGGGAAGTGAATGTTGATAAACGAACCTAGTATGAAGGGCAATGGAGCAGTCTGCTTGCAGATCTGCAGGAGGGTGACTGCTAAACAGTGTAGATTTTTAAAGATAAACCAGAAGAAAACATAGTGAGAAACTCAGTTTTAAGACGTGATGCAGCCGACTTGCCAGCTGACACACTGCTTCCCGTGCAATGGGTACAGAAACTTCAGAGTACAGGGAGAGAACAGAAAAATCTCAAGATGGAAGGAAACAACAGGCTTTATATGTTACATATAAACATTTGTATAAGCCCCCAAAATCATAATTTAATAACACACCTGGGGGGCTGCTGGCAGTGGCTCAATTTGAGCTGCAGCAGGAACAGTGCCAGGGCTTTCGGTGCCCGCAGAAGTGCAGCAATGTGCTTCGTCTTCATCTGTGGCAAGTTCTGAAAGCTTACGGTAAAGTTTTGAGTGATCTCAGTTGTGAATCAGATTATACCCACAGAGCTATATCCTTAAGGAAACACTCTCGTTTCTGTGATGAAGAGGCAAGGGAGATTATTCCTTCTGATGCAAGCTTGCTATTAGAAGAGCAGCTAAAGATGGTAATTTTTTAATTCCCTTTTTAAAAAACCTCAGAGAGAGCAGACCTTTTTTTTTTTGGTTTGTGGTTTGGTTTTGTTACATCAAAGAGATGATTATCTTGAGCAACCCAGGCATACTTTGAATAGATTCTCTGCAATACTGCAAAGTTTGGGGAATCCAAAACTGCCAGATTCTGAACATTGCATAGAAAATACAGGATCTGTAGGATTGATTGTTAATTGGTCTTCTTCAAGGACTGGGTGTTCAGCCTTGTAGGCTGAAAATCAGGAAAGCCACACTATGTTTATATCTAGAAAACCACACATGATGATTTAAAATCTTTAATCATTTTTAACTTTGTCAATAAGGGACTCTAAACCATGCTAAGGAACAACTCTGATTTCAAGCTAAAACATACTTGCTATGAAAAGATTTTATTCTGATAGCAATAAATAACATATTTTATTGAAAATAACAATTTTAAAAAGTAGGCTCTTCAATATATATCTAAAAAAATGCAAGCTGTTAGTTATCCCATGGATAATCTGCATATGTTAATGTTCATTGAGCTCACACTCCCTATTATTTTTCCAATACACTTGAATAATCTGTTGCAACAAAACTAATACAGGTACTTGACTCATTCCTTAATCTTATGTTTAGGAATTTAAGTAAGGGACTGAATCTTCAAAAATGCCGATTATCCAGAACTTCTATTGCTTTATAGAACTCACACCAAGTGTCGAAGCAAACATTTCCAGCAGAGAAATTGCCAAAAATATGCAGAGCACTTATATAGGGGAATTTCTGGAGTTCACCAATGACATCCTATGGTCCCTTCTTATTAGTGGGAAGTTAAAATCTATAGGCCATTTCCTCCACCTTCTCTTGCTCAAAAAAATGTACCCCATGTTTATTTTCTTTCTTTTTAAACAGTGGTAGCATACAGCCCTGTGCAATAGAAATCCAATGCTAGGTGTACACAGCTAAAAATGCTCTGTTCTACCCCTGTAATGTACTCAGAAAAGCAAAATGGAAATCATGAAAAATAAAAAAAAGCATGGAAAAAAAATGGGCAGACTCACACTTGGGATTAAATTAATAGTTTTGAAATCAAATTATTTTTCCTATGCCTTGTCTGACCTCCCTCCAATCTGAAATATACAGGGGGGAAAAAATATTTTTTTCTTCATGATGCGCTGCCTAGACGATTGGTGGTTGCAAAATTATACACTGATAGAAATAGTGTTTGGAGATATGCTGTAGGAAACTTAATCTCCTTTATCTAGTCTTTTGGGTATTTAATCCATAGTCTTCACTTTGCAGTAAACATGGATACCAACTCCATTAGCTGTTAATTGGGAGGAGGAAGGAGAGATCTCATTTCAAGGTTTTCCAGGGTGCTTGGGGAAGTATTTTTAACCAAACTCAGCCAAGCTTCCATCTTGCACTAATTCGGGATTTTCTCTTAATTATTCCGCATTAATTATAGCGGAAACTATCTGCTCTTTCATTACGATTATTTAGTAGTAACAATTAAAGACAAGATGAAGGCATTAGCTGCATTATTCTGTGAAATAAGGAAACAAATTTTCTCTCTCAGGAAGATACCACCCAAGCACAGTGCGTATGCTGTGGTTTAAATAAGCAAGCTGCCCATGTCAGTCCACCTCACTGAATCAGAAAATGCATTTCAAGCAAATAAAATGTCACTCTAGTTCCTTGCAAGTCTTGAGAGCTACGATTTTATTTAGCTGTAAATTTACTGAAGAAAGATTCCTTTAACATTTTATGACTCTAGTGGATTAAACCTTGTATAAATCAACAAATTAGCAGTCACACTATATTTACGTTCAGAAGAGGGCTAGGGAAGGTGAAGGCAAGATTACTCCTTCTTGGCAGGCTGACCAAACTGAAAAGCTAAATTGAATGACTTCGGCACGCTTAGAGCAATGCAGAAGTGCGGTGAGGATGATAAATAATACACACTGACTGCAGTTAAGGCAGGTGCAAAGTAGGGTGATTTTTATTCTTCTTTGAAGTTTTTTTTTTTCCCTCCCCCTTTGGTGTGGATCAAAGACTTCTCAGTTTTGGGGGGTTCTTTAGGAACTCAAATAAAATCTGTGAGACAGTGACCTTCATGCAACTTTTTCTGCCCTGATGTATATACCTATAGCCAAATTTTCAAACTGTTGCTTGTGATAGCTGGCCAAAAAAGAAGAATCCAATATCTTTAAAATATTCAGAGGTGCTATGCCTTCTCATAATTCCTCAAGTTTTCTTTTGTTTACATAAATAATTTAAATTGGAAAAGAAGTGCAGATAGATGAAAACAGGTGCTCCAAGTGTGGAGTGGGCTTTGGAGACTGATTTGAAAGAGAAGCAAACGGTCCTTGGCATCTTGTGAGTATGTTGAATAGTTTTATCGTACTTCCCACCCGCCAGTTTGGTTTCCTTCCTTCTAAGCAGCAAGGCAGTGTGATGGCAGAGGGAATGGCTCCATGGCCAGACAGAGTGGAGCAAATGCCCTCTGGTGAAATGCTGCTGCCGTATCCCACCCTCCTGTTATAACCATAGTGTGAACCCGCACGTCTGAGCCTGTTGCCAATTCATTTTTTTGAGATTCAAAACCAGAACGGCACCTTTGGGAGAGAAAACCTGAGAAAGAGGTGTGCTTACAACACATGAAAACATTTGAAATACTTTTAAAAATTCAAGCCTTAAGGCAACTGGTTTTCTGAAAACAGAGTATCCTACAGTTGGTAGTTTAGAAAATTAATGCAAAAACACCATCTGCTAAACTTCAGATATATGAATACTATTTGGTCTATAGAGAGTACAGACTGTACAGGAAACTATTGATCCCCCATCTGCTTCAAAATGATCTTTTAAGAATTTCTCTCTCTGAATCAAGTACTACATTAGTAACATAACATTATACAGAGCACAGCATCCCAGTTGCTCTTAGAGGTGCAGTAAGTAGAAATGCACTTCTATCATCCTTCAGCCACCATAACACAGAAAAATGCTCTTGGCTTTCTGCATGTTTATTTCCTGTGCAACCAAGAAAATATGGTATAAATCTCAATTAAGTGCCCTTTTCTGCAAATATCACAGGTTTGGATGTGTGCATTGCCAGATATTCCTGGGGGTAGACCACACCTTACAGAGAGGTAGCTTCCTTCGTATCTTCTGTCTCCTAATTAATAATTAGATAATATCCAGATGGTGAACCATGAGGAAGTCTATTTTTTTTTTTACTGTATTTCATGCTGTTCTTGTCCCTAAGTGCATTGGGGCCGAGATTTGTATCTGAACCTTTAGCCCTAAGACAAATATTCCAACTTCAACTTGTGCCAATGGACTCGAGCACCAACTGAGGGAGGTGCCTCCTGGAGCCCAATGTTGCCTCTGTCAAAATCCAGCCCTTCTTTGTATCTAAATCCCACCATATTTCTAGACATTTTTGCTGACCCTCTCTTGGGTAGCCATCAGATATCCATTCGTGTTCTGAAAAGGAGAAAATATGTCCTTTGTGCTTCATTGTAACGGACAGCATATGATTAGGCATATTAAAGAATAGTCAGTGTAAAATAACCAGAAAAAAAATTACAGATGTATTTACCCCAGCCCCAAGAATGCTCTGTGAACTTATCACAAGTAGACACTTAAGTTGTGTAACTTAAAGGAATACTGTTTTATTGTTGTACCAAAAATTACATGGGTTAAAAAATACTAGGTATTTCTGTTGTTTTACTTCTCCTAGAATAAGATCTGTGCAGAAACAAAAATACCAGTTTTTCACCAAAACCTCACGTTAATTCTTATTTTGAATTTCAAAGAATTTATGCAGTGAATGTTGGCTTGGCATAGCAACGATGTCAGCATAAACCCAGAACTATGGCCTTCCACCTTTTGGGTCAGCATCCATTTGTTAGTCCTCATAATTTCTTAGGGATAGCATGCATTGTTATCAAGGAGCATTGAATTAAAAATTCCCAAAGGTTTTTACGTCTCTGTGGACCAGGTAAGGTTTCCAGCAAGGGCTGCCCAGGCTGTCAGTAACCTGCGGACCTTAGCCCAGGAAATGGTGATGCAGAGTATCAGTCATTCCTTGCAAGATTCACAGCCCCTTCTGCAGATCAAATTGGCTACACTCCATACTGTGTTCCATTTATAAATTAAAGGTTAATATATTAGTGTTAGCAGTGAAATATTTGTTCATCAGTGAGCCAACTGTTATACAGCCTCACAGCT
Organism: Gorsachius magnificus; assembly: GCA_034008185.1. Lineage (NCBI taxonomy): Eukaryota > Metazoa > Chordata > Aves > Pelecaniformes > Ardeidae > Gorsachius > Gorsachius magnificus. Next base: position 10,089,492 of record CM067090.1, read on the forward strand.
TCAAAAAACAATTATCACCGTGACTTGTGATCATCTCTAAAGCTTTCTTTTGTTTTATTTAGGACCATGGCTAATGCATAATACTCGTGTCTGTAGTATACATATAATAACTATTAATCATTTTTAGACTTTTGTGAGTAACTTATAAAAGGAGCCTGGTTCAGGAAATCCAGAGTGGGAGAAGAACTTGGGGAAGCATCAACATATGCTCAACCTCTTCTTCTGTGCTTTCCTGGGGAGCCACTACTGGTCACTGATGGAGATGGGTCCTGGGCTAGAGGGGACTTGTGGTTCAACCTATTCCCCTGTGGTTTTGCCCAAGTTCAGTGCAGTCAGTGAGAGGTTAGCTTTCTTAGAGCACACACATATAAACTAAGCTATTTAATTTTAATTCTTTGGTTCTTGTACCCCCCATTCCCCTGACAGAAAGAAAAGGCAGTTTGTTATCACAGCCATTGGCTAGCCAGCATCTGTTTAAGTAATCCTAAGAGAGAGATGATAGGCATTTTTATAAAAATTGTTCAATAAGTTACATCACAAAATTTTGCACGTTGTATTCCATCTTTCACAATTCATGGTGTGTGGATCCCGGCCATCACACTGTCACGTTTCTCCTTGCAGTCATTCTAGGGTTGAGCCAGGTTTTCTAAAAGCAGATTACATCTTCTCTGTGTCTAGGTGTCTTTGCATCTAACCAGGCTGGCTTAAGATCATCCTACCTAATTACAAACACCCCAACTGTCGTTGTCAGGAGCTCAGTTGCCCATGCCCATGAAGACCATGGGACCCGCTGGCACCCACTCTCCCTCTGTAGGGAGCCCAGGTGCTAATTTCAGCCATTCCTTGTGCTGCCGAATGTGAGGTGGATGAGCCCAGACCTGTGCGACATTGAGATAGTGGAAAATTAAGATCTACAGCTACAGTTACAGCAAAATGAGTGGAAAGAGCCCTGGATGAACTAATTGTACCTCCTAGGTATCTTTGTGTTGTCTGCTGCATACCTGAGGCAGTTGTTTCTCTGTTAATGAAACATTAATCAGGACTTGAAGCCATCCATTTGAACAGGTGTAAATAGTAAATAAAAGGCCCAAAGTACTGCACCACATGAAAGTGTTAGAAGTGACTAAGGTTGATGGTTCCACTTAATCAGAAACTGCGAGAAATTAAATGTTGTGAAATGCCTATAAGCCTAGGGACTGGGATACTCAAAGACAATTAGCAACTAAACATTTCATTAATGAAATAATGATTAATTAAAATTACTAATTAAAATTTAGGATTATGGTGTTGGTTTTAAGCATTAACAGGAGTAATGACATTACCATTTTTAATGAAATTCCAATAAAGAAAATTATAATACAACTTAAAAAAATAGGTACAGGCAACAGCAAGATTAGGAGTTACTGGTAAGGCATAGAATTTTCCCGGCTGGTGAACTTAAGTTAAGTAAATTTAATGCACTGTAATTTAATTATTAATCATAGTTTTTCTTCACAGTGGGAATTGATACTAGGTTTATATTTTACAAGAACAAAGGACAGAATTTGAATACCAGTTCTGTGATGGGTGATGACATGGTGCTACAGGCTACAAATAAAACAATATTTTGCAGACTTCTGCATAACATTTGGATTTAGATATATTAGAGTATGATTTAAATATTATTTAATTAATGATTACTGGATTAGCAATTAAGTAGCCCCTGTAGGTTTTATAATACAAGTATAATGCAGCCTTTGTGAAGAGCATACTCAATACAATTTTGTATATATATTAAGTATATCTTCTTTGAATAATTCATATGGGGCATATTAGTAAATGTCAAATTCCCACAAGAAGATGGAATTTGACCTACATTAATAAAGCTATTTAAGATTCATTAATTGTAGACAGATTTCTTAAACTATTTGCTATTACTCACCTTTTCATGCATAATGCAATATGTTGGCTTAAATACAATTCCTGATTTACATACTGTTGGCTCTGTTGCACTTCTTGCTATTCACTATTTGACTTCTCTTAACCTGTCTGACTTATAGGTCCTTTTAGTAATTTGCCATCGTGTGAAGTTCCCAAATGCCAAGGTCAATTAGAAGTCATGTCACAGTTGGTTGTAGCTGAGCAATGGATGCAATTTCACTTTTTCCTGAATTTTCTGGGACAATAAAAAAGCGTTTAATGAAACAATTCTAATGAGACCTGACTCATGTTTCCCTTGATGGTGAGGGATTGTTATATTGACATCACTGATGGAGGAAGACAGATCCTACAAAAGGAGATTTGGTTCAGTTGGATATCGAATGTAAGGAATACAAACAAATCTGAAGAGTTTTACCAACACTCAATAATACATTTGTAATTCTTCAAGCTGAGAGATGGAAGCCACATATATGCTAAATGTATGTAGGTTCAAAGAAAATTTGCCTTCAGATATAAAAGGCTTTTTATTGTTATTTCTATTTATAATTAGCTCTTTGTGTTCCAAAGAGATACTACATCCAAGACAGTGAGCAAATCAGCACAGAACATGCCTGAGGATGTACAAGTAGATACACAAATGGCTCTGTAGGGTATGTCTGAATCCAATCCAGTGGAAGGGTTGATGTGGTGGCAGCTCAGGAATATTAAAACCTGATCATTAAACTAGTCATTAGCTCTCGGGGCAGTTTTGGGCATACTCGGGCATTAGACAGACTTACAGATGAGCCATTCTCTAAATGAAGTTTGATACGATGTTGCTGTGGGACAAGCTACCGTGTGAGTTGCTACCCTAAATGAATGGTCATGTGAAAGCCCCAGGTATACTCTGGAAGACAGGTTTGTGAGGAATGATGCTTCCTTCTTGTGTTTGGAAAGTAATCAAATCTTCCTGAGAGCAATGGGCTTTCAATCAAAGCCATGTACGTTTGTGTTGGACTGTTAGAGAGAGACCCTGTCCCAAGAGATGACAACCAAACCTTGATTTCACCATTACTGCTTTTTGCTTTTTTTAATCTTTTCTTCTTTTTATATTTGTATTCTAGGAAAAATTCAAATGAAAAAACTAATTGTTGTTATGGTCTCAGCAGGTAATTAATTTGAGATAAACTTAGCACATTGCTAGCTTTTCCTCCTGATGGTGCTGCAAATACTGTCACTGTCTTGTTTTGCTGTTTCAAAAAGACCCCAAAACTGAGCATATCTGCTACCATAATAAAATATCCCCCATATTGTTAAGATACATAAAATAGCATGGGTAGGCAGCAAAGGAAGCCCAGTTTTGCACACTAGGCTCCTAGGTTTTGTAATTAGTCTACAGCAAAGATGAAGTTTGACAGTCTTGCTCTTATATTGCTCTCTGGGGTACAAGTGCATGTGTAGCTTTCAGAGAAGAGCTGAAAATCAACCAATACCTGGAATACTAATCTGCTATTTGTACCCTTCCGAATAAGAAAAATGTGCCTTCTGGCAGACTCAAATGCATTGGTTTCGTGCGTCTCCTTTGCTTAGTGGCTGTGTACAGTGGTGACCACAGAGAACCAGATACCTCCATAGTCTCTCCTCACATTAGCATTTTTTCATGAAAAAAATTGCACAAAGGCATAGAGTACTACTAATATCTGTGGCATTAAATATCAGCTCATTTGTATTCTTCTTCTGTCCCAGGAGTCCTGGTCAGGCTGCAGACACTGGGGGTAAACTTCCAGATCTTTGCCTGAGAAAAACACCAAATAATGGTGACATCTCATTGTCCTCACTGAGCTGAAATAGTCCGTTAACAATAGCAGCTGGGTGGTACACAGATGCATGTTTGGCAAGGTAAATAAATACAAAAGGATCTTATTAATTCGTAGAATGGAAAACTTACAATATGTGCTAATTGCAAAAACTTCTAATTGGATATAATTATAATCTTCAAAGCATGTTGAACAAGGTAGCGTTTGATCGTGTTGTTGACCTTTTCAGTGTACTTTCAGGAGAAACTCTTAGAAATGAGGTGTTGTAAAATTCATCAGAGAGCAATTAATTTGTGCAATTAGAGGAATATATTCTGAATTAACGCATATGTACATGTCAGAATATAAATGGACTTTAATGTGACTCAACAGGCTTCCATTTGTAATGAGAAGTCATTATATGGACAACTAAGAGAATGCATGAATAGGACCTTCCTCATGTCCTCACAGGCTCAGTGGTAGTGCAGGCGTAAATGGAGAACCAGTACCAATTGTCATTGACTATTTGAAACTTTTTATCTGATATGAAAAGGTAAAGCAATCTATTTACTTAAGCCCAAGGTCTTGTCAAAAGACATACACCTTCAATATTTGTTTAAAAATGTGAAGTTTCTGTCTCATTTTACAATTTCCAGATGGTAAGATGTCCTATTTTTCTTTGGCCTGTGTGAATTGAGTCCACTACAGCCCCTTTAAAACACAGTCAGCAAGAGCCTTTAGCTAAGCCTGCTGCTGCTGGTCCTGTGCCTTTGTCTCATGATATCATTAACCAGATAGCAAAGAGCCCACCAAAACTAGAACTAGAACACTGCATCATTCATGTGACTCAGTTCGCTTTAGAGACTCAAATCCAATCTACAGGCACCATCTCTCATTGCACTGTTGCTCTTGGGTATAAATTTTGCTTTTCAATTAAAGGACAGGAAGAAGGATATGAGATAAAAATTGCATAAAGCTATAAATAAGGAGTGGAGGCTCTCATGAATCTGTTTTTCTTTTGTATCGCTCTCTGGGAAAGTGTTTTCTATTACTGCTAACTGGATCAACGACAAAGATTGGATGTTTTTTTCTGACACATGTAGTCCAGAAGCACAATTTTTAAAATATATATTAGTTTTAATTCAAACTTGATGCTCCTAGATTTTTTAAAAATAATTAATCTTTAGTTATTAGACATCCCTTTCATATTTTATTTTTAGATAATATTTTCAGCCTGCTACTGCACTTATTTTTAATTTTACTTTGTTAGCTGTCAGTTTCTGTAAAGTGTGATCATTCCCCAACATTGGATATAAATCTTTGATATGAGTCTAATGTGATTTCAAACTCATTAGCTGAAATCAGTGCACATTGGTCTTCCCCTCCGCGAGCATCTGACGCTCCTGTTTATCAGATTGTGTATTTTGTAAATTACTGAAGCGTAGCTCCAATAAATAAGCCTACCTTAAAATCTGTGCCAGGCAAAATATTTTTCACAGTTTTATGTGAGGCATACATTGTTTTTATGCAGCTGTCTCTTTCTGAACTAATTTTATTGCCATACATCAAGCTTTAAAGACCATCTCACATGAAACTTTGCCAATGCTTTAATGGGCTTAAAGTGCTAAGTATTCTTATTTATTTCTCTGTATTTACTTATAGGCACTGTAATGACAAGCAAATGTATGATCAATGCTACAGAAAGCAGTATATTCAGGCTGAACATGCTGCATATGAGCATATGCATATTGAGTGTAAGGGAAACCAAAGCCAGGCAGAGCCTGTAGCTGTCTCCTTCTCCCCCATTCTGCCAGTTGTCATCTCCCACAGGGAGGAGGAGCTGGTGGACCCACATACCTGCTCCAAATTCTTACTGTAAACTGGAAGACCTGATGCCCAGCTCCAAGCCCACAAAATTCCACGGAGCTGGTTTGGCCGGATAGTTAGGGGCAGAGTCTTTCCCTCTTTCAGGTGACTGATGAAAGCCAAGGGCAATTCTGGCTCAGGTAGGCAGCATCAGCCCTGGGCTGCACTCACAGCTGGAGTGAATCAAGGGATAAGCAGATTTGCTGCCTCATAACAACAGACCTGCCTACCATAGGGTTGTGTTTTCACCCAGGCTAGGTAAGCAAGGCTGTGCTGGAGGTAGGTGAACCCAGTAGGATCACAGCTGTGTCCTGTGCCAGCTATTTAAATGCTCCTTCAGCAGCCCTAGCTTTTGCTGCTGCTTTTCAGCTGCCTCGGGGTTGCTTCATTTGGCCATGGCTGGGTAAGTGGTTTTTCTCCTTCTACCTCCTTAGCAGCTGAAGGTCAGATCTGAAACTCTCTGCTCCAAGGGGTAGTAGTTCCGCGGCTCCTGCCTTGAGCCTCACATCCAGGATTGATATGGTATTTGAAGAGGTGCTGTCCTGGTGGATGTTGTCTTGTTGTAAGCATTTAAAAAGAGAACAGCAAATGCATGAGTAAAATTAAGTTGTTGTGCCATTTCATCTGAAGAAGGAAAGGAGAGCCTTTAGACTGATTGAGCTGCAAAAGTGTATTTTGTACCTCTTGGAAACAAGAAGCTATGGGTCATGCTGTGGAGATATCCCTCATAACCTGAATGGCCCCAGGGAGCCAAGCTGAGATATCTATGCAGTAGCATTTCCTCAATGGATAAGGAGTCCTTGTCCCTTAGGGAAAGGTGGTGTACTGACCTGGAAGACAGCATGGTGGCTGAAGGCTATGGCATACCTCAGGGTGCCATTTAATGTCTGTGCCTGGCAAACAAAATGCCTGGAATGTCCAATAGGCAGAAAACATGGTCAGAACTATAATTAAAAAGAAGCTGGTTTTATCTGCTAAATAGTAAGATTTAAAGCTTTGCCGTGGCTTGGCCAGCATGCTTCTGCAGAAAGTGAACACGGGGACCTGCTGTATGGTGGGACTGTCTTGGGCTGACTTCACCCATAACTCTCCATGCTGAAGCCAAAGGTTTCCCCGCTTCTTTCTTTTCTTTCTTGTCCCTTTACAATATCTGTATCCCTTTTCTCATCACCCTTAAACAACTTTAAACATTTTCATTGCGTGTCTAACTTAATGAGAAACTTTGGATGTGCCTGGAGCTGTATCCAAGGCTGTGCTCAGATGTTGAAATCGCTGCCTGAAAATTGGCTTCCCAGGTAATAACCTAGAGCTCAGTGTATGAAGTGTAGCGTGTTGTAGATGTTCTCTCAGTGCAATTTCTTTGAAGAAATAAATTACCACTGTGTTTTGTATTGGGAGAAAGAGTGTTTTGTTGTTAAAAGTGACCCATAAAGATAAAAGTTCTAGAATTTGGCACTTTACCTTTGCAGGTCTTTTTTAATAGCTTTAAAAAATGATAAAGGTTTTTGTATTATAAGGGTCTCTGGATTACTTATCTAAATTATGAGTGAGGTGGATGTTATCCTTCAAAGGGCAGTCTTTCTGCTTGCTGTGTTCTCAGACAAAGTATTTTCCAACAACGTGGTCTTCAGTGTTTGCCCATTTTTGCACTATAATGAGATGTATGCCACTACAAAACTGCATTAAAAAGACTTTTTAATGCAGTCGGGAGCCACAGCTAACAGGCCTTCTATCAATGTAAGTGCCATAGCTCAAACTGATAAAGAGCTAAATCCCTAACAAGCTCTAAGTTACAGCATGGAAATAGAAAGTAGACTTTCTCCATGCACGTTTTAAGTACCTCATTAGTTCTCAATACGTCTACATGAGCTGAAAGTAATTGATCTCATTACTATGTATATAAATGTGGCAAATTTCTTAAATTTTGCAACTTAGCTCTGTTCAATTAACCGGTTTGTTAAAATATATGTCTCTTCAATTAATTGCAGGGGTGAGAGTGTGAAAGGGAATATATGCATATGTTAGGGTCTAGAGGACAGAGATGCTGAGTCTCATCCAAATCTCGGCTGTGGTATTTTGGGATTTTGAGAAATCTGCTCTCTGCGGAAAGCAGTACACAGTAAGGGCTGTTTGCTGCCAAGGTAGAAGAGCAGTCGTGCCCTATGGTTTCAGGTAAAGGTACAGACTTGTGACAGCTTCAGTTCTGCTGAAGGTTCTTGTCTATATTATTCATGGCATTAATCACACTTTGTTTCTCTTTTGAAACTCTGAAAGATATGTTTTGAGGACTAGGAGAGGCTCACAGAGTCTGCAGCTCTCTCCAGTGCTTAGCCAAGTCTGTGCTCATGTGCTTAAACTTGCTTTTGCTTTGGTAGGTCTTTATAATGCACTTGTGGTCCAGGTACAAGAGTGTTCCTGAGTTGGGATCTTTGGTGCATATGGGGTAAATGTAACAAACAGGCCTTCTGTACACCCTCTGCTCAGAGGAGAACTTCCTTTTCTGTATCTCAGTGCTATAGAATAATAGATTTTCAGTTTCATCCTTCATCTGGATTTCACAAGCTTCTTAGACACAAGATGAGTCACCTCTAAATGACTGCAAAATAGCCACAATGTCCTCAGTGCTCTGTTAAACAATTGCAATAAATTCCTCTTCATCCTCTGCATCTCTGCAGCGCAGCACTGTCTGCAGCCCCAGGACTTAGATATTTCCCATCCCTTCCAGGACGGCCCAGCAAGAGGTGCAAGTTGGCCTGAGGAATGCGATGGGGTATGCCAGAGGTGTGGGGGACTTGTTTTCATGCACTGCCAGCCCTGAGCAGAGCTGCTGCTCTGCCTTGCAAATGGCAAGGACTTCTGTGGAAGTTGTACCAGTAACTGGGCTCTGGGCTGTGAACATGTATCTGGAAAGATCTAGGCATCTACAAGAAAGTCCAGCCCCACAGAAAAAATAGGGATAGAACAAAGAAAAATAGTTTCAAGGAAAAAATGTATAGTAGTGCAGTTTCTGGGATGCTGGAATAAATATGAAAAGGCTGGAAAGCCCACAGTGGAGCCTGTTTAATAGTTTTGTAGAAGGAGATCTGTAAGTAAAACCTAGTAAAATCTCCAAGTAAGGAGACTTCTGTTAGTCTTTGAGGCTTTATTTGTTATATGATGCTCATTGCTGAAAAATGAGCCATATGGGTGGAGTAACAAACACCATGGTTTTATTTTTACCTTCAGGAGTTCTTGAGCTTACCTGGACATAGCACATTGCTGGATAAGGCTGTCCTTAGGCGAAGCTCTCCTTCTCTGCAGGGAAAGTTTTGCCATGCTCAGAATTATGGGATTTAGTTTTGTGGTTGTTTGCTTCCTCCAGTGTTCCCGATAAACTCTTCCTCTCTTTAGAGCACGGGACTTCTAAGAATGTTTTGAACAAACTGATCTGTTCAGTTAGTTACACTACATAAAACAGACCTAGAAATTTTTGCAGTGTGCCCTGCTACTTTTTCTTCAGTAATAAAAGAGCATGTGCTTGTTCTATTAATTCTAGCTTTTGGAGGGCAGGGGGTTACTTGTTTTGTGAATAGTTTCTGTGTGCGACTTTACCCATAAACCAGATGTTAACACAAGACTCCACATGTTTGTGATCATTAGACAATATTAAAAGCTATCACTCAATCACCATTTGGGAACAAGAACATTGGGTGTTCCGCTACCTGTAAAGCAATAAAATTGTCTGACACATTTACAATCCAAGAACTAGCAATCTACTTTTACATGGAAAAGGTGTGGTGTTACAATACAGTGTCTTGCTGAGCTCTTCATAGATAACATTTGCATTAGATAATTTAATTTAAATACATAGACAGAGCGCAGTTGTAGGTCTTATTTATAAGAAACTGCGTGAGATAATGTTCAGATAGGTACTTCTGTAAATAATTGTGTCATTCTGAATTATTTTTTTACCTGTTTGCTATTAACCTTTGCTGGTTTTTGCCAAAGAAACTGGAAAAGGCTGGATGTTTGCAAACACTTGAGAACTATATTTTTCTTTTATTTAGCCATTCTTTTTAACTAACAAAACTGTATCAGCATATTTTCCAGTTTCCAGAGGGTTTTGAAAGAATGATAGGAAACCATAAAACTCCTGAAAGGACTTTACCTTGGCTGAAGACTTATATATAAAGAGATCAATTTTCTGATAAGGTTCTCTGGAATGAAAGGACATCTTGTAATTTTAGCAAACATGAATATCAAAACTAGGGATGGCCATTTGAGACCTGGAGCCTGATACAAACCTCATTATAGACTACAAAAAGTTTCCTGGAGCTTTTATGGCCTTTGGATCCTGTCCTTTAATGTGCTTGGTAAGGTAATGGCTGAAATAGTTTCCAGTGCTCTGGTTTGTTCTCTGAAGGCTACAATGCTGCCAGTTTCTGTGGAAAGGCTTTAACTCCTTGGCAAGCTGGTTGGGTTTTTTTTGGGGGGGGGGGGGGGGAAATTCCAGTGTTGGCAGCAATTATTATGTGATATTATACCTCTGAAAATATTTATTCCAACCTAACTTAGATAACAAGAAGGAAAATCTGGTTATCACTATTGATTACACAATGACAAATAACTTTTGTATAATCTGCTGTTTTCATTGCAGTAAGTTAGTGTTCTGACAGCAGGACTTGAACAAAGGAGCTGTGGTTCTGGTAAAACCTTTTAATGAAGGTGCCCAGCCCAGGAGCTGTGCTGGGTCCCATGGCAGGTTGTGTTTGCACAGGCAGCTTTCGCACAGCAACCTTCCCTCTCCCCTGTGTGATGGGGTAAGGAAGGTGTGGGTGTGATGTGAGCTTTTGATTGCTTTGGAAGGCATGTGCATCCATTGCCCTGGTGCACAAAACCAGTGCTGGTAATGCCTCTTATAATAAACTCTGACATGTCAAGAAAATGCACTCTTCTAACCCAAGACCAGTGATAATATTCATAGGCTAATAAAACTCCAAAAGCATTAATTTCAATTGCCCGTGTACAGTAATTGGATATTAAATATACAGTGGTTTCATCAGAAATTGAGCAGCTTGTTCAATTAGGATCAGAATTGGAAGCCTACAGACTTCAATGGGAAGGTAAACTTGCTTCAGTACCCTTCTGTCAGGTCAGGGCTTTCCTTTTTTCTCCATAAACCCCATGAGAAATGCCTCTGTGAGCTCAAAGCAAGATTTGTCTGTGGTTCTGGAGATTTTAGTTCCAGGCATAGGCTCTGTGGCTGCTTTTGGCCAAATAAGCTATATCATAATTTGCTTTCTACCTGCCAACAGGAGTTAAGGATTGTGACCAGATCAAGGTTGCCTCCAAGCTTGGGTTTCTTCCAGCTGTGCAAGGTGCACAGCACTTTGTGTGCCATCCCTTACTGTCCTGTGAGCCAAAAGAGTTTGCCAAAAGCTTGCCTCCAGTGCTGTGCCTGGTTTTGCAGGATGTGCCATTTCCAGCACCTTGAATGCTGTCTAGATCTTAAACCATAACAATCCTCTAAGGCTCACACTGAGCTCATCTGCATTGCCTGGTGGATGTTTTAAGCCTACAAGCAAGTAGTCAGTCCAATTGAAATGTAAAGCTTTCATTCAGCTGCCAGTGTGCATAGACCATCAGTAAGCAGTTAGCCACAGAAATAAGGAATACAGGGTAACCTGGGATAAACCAAGGGCATAATTGTAAGTGGTGAAATGCCCAGAGAAACATGGCATGAGCAGACAACTGTAAGAAAAGATATTCAGATATCTGTCTTGTGGATTATCCAGATTTTTATTTTTTGTTACTTGCTTGCTGGGTGAGTTTAATGCTTTCCAGCAAGGAGGGCTCTTGACAAGGAGGTGGATTGTATTGCAGGTCAAGGTTCTGGATGACTGCCATGCAAAGTGGTTTAGACAGAGAGGCTCCGAGTAAGTGCTACAGTAGTTTCAAATTGGCAGATCTTCTGTGTGTGGATGCCAGATAGCCAATTCCCACTTCACAATGTTGAATAATGAGCATTGTTTCTAAATTCTTTTAAGAATAAACTCCATTAAGATGCTTGGAATGTAAATACTTCCTCTTAGAGAAAATAATTATTTTAATTTGGTTTAATTCTATTATTAGGGCTGTTAATAAAAATGTCTATTTAAACTATATAAGTCATCCACTAAAATTCTACAATATTAATTTTATGGAGAACTTCCAAAAGAACTCTATTAGTTTTCCTCCATTAAGGTAACATTATGCACTTTTAATAGAGCTCTTGGCTACAGCAATTTTTATTGACCTAGTTAGTAAATGAATTAGTGTTAGTCCCAGTGTCCTCAAAATATGTAATGTACTTTAAAAATTAAAATAGAAATATTTGGTAATTTCTCCATTACAACAACTTTTACCACCCCTTGATCAGATGTATACACATAGTGTGTGAATTGTAGGTATGATTTAGTTTCGCTTAAGACTTTCTGGGCAACTCTGATGATAATTTTTAGTCTCTACATAACCTTATTTTTTAAGTAAGGCAGAAAAATCAATTTTTACATGATCTCACCCACCAGTTGGTTCCATACAAATAAATCTCAGGATGCAATGTGCTAATTCTTTTAATAGCACTTTTTCTGCTCAAATTGAATAAATGCAGCTAGGTTACCTACAGGGGATTATTTGTGGTTGACTTTTTTTCCCAAATTATGCATGCACCTAGCCACAATTGTTTGTATCGTTCTTCTAAATTTGATAAATATTATGTTTTTTTCTGTAGTTTTGGAGAGAGATTACTCTGAGTTTCAGAAGGAACCACATTGTGTTCTTGCCTGTGACTCGGAGGAAGACCTAATCCTTTTCAAAGAGTTCAGATCTGGACTGCTCTGACAGCCCAAGTTTCTGCTCAGTCTGGGGAGATCAGCTGGCATCTTAGTGTGATGTTCCAAACAAAGGATTGTGACTGACAGTATCCTAAATTCATTATGAAATAATACAATTCTTCTGCTCATGGGGTTTTTCTGTATTTATATTGCATGGGCATTGGACACACATGACATTTGCATGCTCTTTAAAGCACTGTGCTATTAGATAGTTCAGTCCAGTTGTTCACTAATGAGAATTTCATTTGAAAAGTAAAAGCAAAACAAATTAATGATATCTGAGTGTTAATAGGTAACTGAAGTTTATTTAAATGCCAAGTTAAGTTACAGATGAAGAATGTAACACTTTTCCAAGAGCTATTTCATATAAACCAGCAGTGTTCTGTCTTCAACCTGAAGACTGACTATTTATGTTTGATTTGTTGTTTTTTAGTGCATCCATTCATATTGCATTTCATATTCTGGACTGTCATGCTGATATGAATACAACCCAGTAGCACATCATAGAGCATTTGTGTAATGCAAGCTCTTTGTAATGATCTGTCATCCTCAAAACTGAGCATAAAGTAAGTATCTGACCTAAAATGTTTAGGAGTTATTTACTTGCTTATCTGAGTTGGCTACCCATAGGTGATAATGCTAAGATGTCTAAAGCATTAGTTGTTAAAATGAAATGCCTGAGTTCAAAAGCTAGAAGGAGGTAGCTAGGAAAGTGAATCTATATTGCTACCAATTCTTTGCATGCTGTTTTGTTTGGGTGCACTGGGTAGCTTACATTTACTGCCTTCAATACCTGACACCAGAGAGATGGATGTTTAGCCACCATACAGAGTCCCACCACTAATTCAGTAAGTGACTTGAGCTTTTTCTGTGTGCCCTCTTGAGGGCTTTTAAATTACCTGTAGGTTATTTACTGGGTTTCTGCATAAGAATTGAGATCACTTCTGGCCACTGAATGCCCAGATGTGCCAGAGTGACTGATTCCATGTTGTAGGAGCTAGTGGTTTAGGTCTTGATCTTATAAACACTTGCTACTTAATTTAGCTTTATTCCTAGGCACACAGTCCCTTCAATTTCTTTTCATTTACAGCTTTATTGGATCTGTCTGATGAATGTTAAGCACAGCATTTATATGTTTGGCTCTTCTGAGGTGTGCAAGACCACATGTACAAGCATTGTAGCTGTATCCTGTTTTGATATACCAGGATCATCTTGGGAGTGGGCTGGCAGAGATTACAGATGATGGGCAAGGAAATAAAGCTGGATGTGGAAAGGAGGTGAACAAGATTTAAATATGTCACTGCCGTCATTCTCAGCTTGAAAATGCCACTGTGGAAGCTATGTGTGAGCACTGGACCTTGCTAGTCTGAAAGCCTAAAGGTTGCGCAGGCTTGTTAGTGAAGGTCGACAGAGGGATGTTTATTTTCAGTGCTGTTCTCACGCTGACAACTTCAGAGTGAAATGGATCCACAAACATGTATGCTTGGTGATTTCAAGTAGCACTATCATTGCTTTTGCCGCTTAGTTCAGAGCTGAGTAAATTCTGGCCAACACATCTATACAGGATTGCCACTCGTGTATCGTAGCTTCAGGCCCAAGAGCTAAATTTGAGATTGTTTAATGTTGTTTATTAATATTTTAAAAATGGTGTAGCATAGCGCAGTCATGTTTGACTTTTCAAAATATTAAAGAGGATGCTGATACTAATGCATCATTTCAGTCTGTGCTAAAAACTATTCAGGTAGCAGAGTATTTTAGGGATTGACTTTTATACACTGTACATAAAATATGAGGAGCCCATAAGGAGACTCTTAACATATATATCTAGTATATACTATGGGGATGTCAGGTCAATCATAAGTTTGGGCAAATGCTTTTGATGGGATGTTTGTGATGTAGATAAGCAATGCTTTGTGTGCACGTGTGTACCCATTGTGTGGGTTCACGTGGATGTCTGTCTGTCCCAGTTGGTATCAGTGGTTACCAGACTACATGGTAATATGTTCCCTTCTGACCCTTGTATCTGCAAATCACCCTGACAGGGCAACAGAGGCTCCTCAAGCACCAGAGCTAAAGGACCCTTTCACAGCTGTAGTCTCACATGCCTTCGTACATACCTTAAGCAATATGACCAGGCTCAGAATAAATTCTTCAGCCTTTTCAGGGTCCCTCCTTATTTCCAATACTTATCTCAGCAATGCATGCAGCCCCCATTTTTTTTTGCTTGCTGTGTTTTTGCAGACTCTGCAACCACCCTGTGCTGCTTTGTACATAATCTTGGTGCTCTGGTAAAGGAACCTTTGCTGTTGTTTCTACCTTCTGGAGCAGCCTCTGTGTATCTTTCTGCCTCATCAATTATCCATCTCTTCAACTTTTGCCTCTTTTTTTTTAAAGTATATTTTCTCATCTGCATATGCCTCATTTTTTCTCACTCTTTTATTGGCCTTATGGCTCAGTGCCTTAATTTATTCATCATATAGTGTCTTTACACCACTGGTTACTGTAATTTATACTGTGTACTGTCTGCATCCACTGCTTCCTTGTATTTAATTCTATTCAGTGTTTGGGAATACAGTTTGTATGAAAGGCAGTATATGATATAAAGTTTTATATATATATATATAGCATCTGCTGCTATACATATATATATTCTAACTTTCCAACACTTCAATAAAGTAATTTGATTTAGTTGTAAACAGAAGAAATAGTCTTTGATAAGATGTATAAAGGGAATTTCAAAATGGAGTTTAGGACCTTTGTGAATAGGTGTTAATCTCCATCATAAGGTTTATTAATTCTTGTTTTTCATAGAAATAATATTTGTGCGTGTGTCTGTGTGTATATATAGTTTGGATGTGATACAGTGTTGTTAAAAATCTCTGTTATTGGAGCTGTGTGATCAAAGGAAGCCACTGCTTTCTTTTTTTCTTCCTTTGGTTCATGTTTTTGACAACTTTGAAAATTTGAGCTGTCACCCGGAGAGCTTTGCGTCTGGCTGTCCTGGCTCGTGGGAGTGTGGGCTTCCTTTTACATGTGCAGTTGTGTGCTGGCAATTTGCTATGGGCACACCACCTGCGCTACTCCGAACCAAAGCTATGTGCCTCTCTTTCTTTGCAGGTAATCTGAAGTCCTCAACTTAGAAGATGTATTTGAGAAATGTATCTCATAAAAAAAAAAAATACCTGTGGCTTTGTTCAACTCAGAATTAAATTCAAAATTTGAGTTGCAGAATTCTGATCAAATAACCCTGCCAATATTGTTTTGACCTCCCAGTTGTACATTTCTGGGACTGAAAATCTCCACCTTTTCAAACTTCTGAAAGCTTATAGGACTTCCAACACCTGCAGGATCGCAAAACATGTGAGTGCTTGACTTTGATCTAGTGGGCACCTTCTGCTTGCAGGGAGACCTGCAGAGCTATGCAGGCTTTCTGGGATCAATCCATGCCCCAGAGTTGAGCCAATCAGTATTTAAGTGTTAACAGACAAAAGCAGTTGAGCATGGTTTGTGCTCAGAACCAGCAGTAGGGTTCTCTTCAAGCACTATCCCACGATGGCAATCCCAAAGGCTTGTGGGTATGGCTAAATGTGACTTTATTTTAAGGATGAAACCAGTATCCATTGATCCTGTTTTGTTCCAAACAGACACACACTTACTTAATTTGGCATTTTTTTGTCCAAGCTGTTGCTGTCAGAACTTCCTTCATCAGATGAACTAGAATAACAAGAGACAACTATTTAAAGGAAATAATTTAAACATGAGGGTGTTGGTAATAAAGAGTTCATCTGTGCAACAATATTACATTTGCTGTTGTATTTGATTACTAATGAATACAGAGTATTCATCTTAGCAACAAGCAGGAAAGGAGAGGAAAGAAGTTTTGTATTAACTCAACTAAATGATAAAGTGAGTCAGCAGAGGCTGTTTCGGTGTTCAGAATGCAAAATGTGCAGCTCATAACCATGACATTTACTGTACCTTTTATAAACATATTCTGATTGTAAATGTGTGCGAGAGAGAAAAATGCTTAGTTTTTAGGTCGAGATGGACAGCTAATGTTTTAAAACCCATGACACTAATGGCTGAAACTGTAATGCCCATGTTATTCAATCTTGGAAAAGTTTGCTTACAGTTCACTCCTAATGGTTCTTTCATACCATTATCAAATGACTGGTAGTCATTGCAAGCATTTTAGCAGCTTTCAGATCTGTTATATTTTTAATTAAATTGGCTGTGAATTGCGTAAGTAGCAAAGGTTGACAAACTAGCACTCAGTGCAGCATTGCTGTTTCCTAGCGTAGCTGTCAAAGGACATTCATGGTCTTGATTTCTTTAAACATGTTATGGTTCTTTCAATCTGTATCAGTATTGTCTTGGAACAGTAAGTAAACAGCTCTGGAGAGCAGGATGGGATATTGCAGAAATACCCCTGAGCTGCTTTGATGGAAGCAGCCTGGTTTAGAGTGCATGGAGCCGTCTGACTTGCACGCTGCCGGCAGAGGCATGATGACTGTGGGTTTGAGGAGAATGTAGTCTCTGTGCTTAAGGCCAAAGGACTTGTGTGTAGTGTACATGTGTATGCCACTAACACCATGCCCTACTTTCTAGCTGGAAGACGTCAGTAAGGTCTCTTGAGCTTACTGTCAAATGTGTTATTGGAACAACATCCACGGTCCCCCCAGGGAATTGCAGATGTCCCTTAACCACCTGTAGGCTGGTACTGTGGCAGCTGCTTGCTTGCAGAATTGCGGACGAAAAATTAGAGGCCTTACCTTATATTCCTATGCCATTTATTTTAAAATGTGTTCCTGTGAACACTGCCTTTGCTGCCATTGCCTCTTTACGATTCTTTCTGCTAAGCCCCTCTTCCAGTTCCAAACCGGTACAGCAATGCTGTAAACCTAGGAGAATGTGGCTCTTGTTATGTTAGGCTGATTTGCAAAGTCTCATTTAAAACTATCTTAGACCAAACTAATTCAGCCTGCCCAAAACCATGGGTACCATCAGTGGGAAATAATGCTGCGATTTTTAAGAGATTAGTA
This sequence comes from Gorsachius magnificus, assembly GCA_034008185.1. Lineage (NCBI taxonomy): Eukaryota > Metazoa > Chordata > Aves > Pelecaniformes > Ardeidae > Gorsachius > Gorsachius magnificus. The sequence goes on from CM067090.1 coordinate 10,106,946, forward strand.
AATGCTAAAGAAAATAAACTAATATTTGGTATTTTGTATTCAAATCGCGGGTAATCTAAGGATGAGAAATGTGTGGACCAAATCTTGAAGGCTTTTTAGTCTGTCTTGACTTGGGCAAAACCATGTCAGAGGAAAAATTCCTAGGAAAAAGAGAGCCAGACTGGAGTCTGTTTTTCAGTTTGTGGCTTGGTTTTTTTTACACAAGAGGTCACAGTTCTTTTCCCATATACTGCTGTGTCCCTTTCTGTCCTGTACAATACATCTCGCTTTCTAAGAATATTGTAACATATTCTTCTTGAGGAAACAAAAAGCTGCAGTTTTTAGGACAAAGAGCACAAAAATTAAGGGCGTTATTTGCATTCTCGCCTACTTTCATTGAAAATAGCAAAGCGTACCTTTGGCACAGAAAGAACCCGTGTCAGCCTCTACCTCTCCTACTATCCTGTGGGCTGCTGCATTTAATGCAGGATTACATATAGGTGATGTCAACTACTGCTGGTTGGTCTTGTTGTAGAACACAAGTCCAGTTTCAGATTAATTATATAGGCTGCTCTCAGTTCATACTATTTCCCCCTCTTCCAGTGCTCTGATGGCTCAGGCTTTTAGCTGTTACCCTGACACCGTGTGTTTGTCATATTTTTTTTAAATCAAAGTACTGTTGCTGAGGCAAGAAGAAAACAGAGGATTCTGGAACGAGTTCAGCTTCACTGTGCATCCAGTGTTACAAACACTGAAAGCAATAGCTGTGCTACCATGTTTTAAAATGATTTGTGAGTGGGAGCTTCACACAGCTTCTTTGCAGTCTAGAGGCTTTGTTTAGATTGAACTGTCCATGTTGTTGAACTACATCCACTGAACGTGTCCTTGGCAACCCTCCTCTCCCAGGGTAGACCTACACCCTTTTCTTCATTTGTGTCCACTGGGACACTTGCTTTTTGAGTTTCTGCTGTTACTTGGACCTTCTGCTTGGTGTCAGTTGGCACCCACAGTTTGACTGGGGCTTTGATCAAAGAACTGTGATATTTTCCCTATGTGCTTAGTGGGCACCTGACACATTCTCTGCTTGCCCTGGCGTGGGTGGTGGGGTAAAAGCCACTTGTTCCCATCAGAGTGTTCTCCAGTGGCTTGGCCCAGGAAAAAAGGGCTCTGAGGGAAAGCCCTTCAAAGAGCTACTGTCTCCCAGCTTTAAAGCATCACCTGTCAACCCCAGGCCTGTCTCAGAACAGCGATGAAGCACTGGAAAATTCAGGCATATGCAAACTTATATGCCTTTGAAAAAGAGACATCTGAATCGAAATTCAGTCTCTACAAAGGTTGGCTTTAGCCCATGGGGTCAGAACACTCCCTACTTCAGAAGGGTGGCAGTTTGTGCTTAAATGGATTAGCAGCTATCCATATACTCTTGTTAGCATTGCAATTACAAATTAGTATAACATAAAAGCTTGGTATAATTGTGCTGGAAATGAAAAATATCTCTTTATGTTGCACACTTCACAGCCACATTAGACTTGCAGAGCATTGTGGCAATGATTACTTTTTGCTGAGGGGGAGAGAAAAAGATAAATGACTTCTAAATCACCACATGACTCAGCCTGCAAGCTCTGAGTTTATTTGTAAGACATTTATCTCCTTGTATACTCACCAGGAAAAAAAATTATCATTTAATTAATAAACTTAATAGCCTGAGGTATTCTGATCAATAAAAAATAGTATGAGAGAACAGGGCCTGATGCAATGAAATATTGAGTTGTCTGCAGACAAACCCATGATTTTCTTTAAAACTGATCATGTTCCTGCCTAGTTAGTTAGGGGAGGCTGCATGGTAAGATGCATTGCTCTGCTGAAAATCAAACTGATAGGCCAGCCTGAACAAAAAAATTGAAGCAGCTCCTTGTGCCTTGGAACAATTTCCCCTTTATGTTTTCTCTGTATGACCTTTTGAGCTTTTTTTCCCTGCTGGCACTGAGATGCTGAACTCACTTCTACTGAAGCCAATGGGTGTTTTTCCACTGACTGCAGCAGACCCCGGCTGGGTCGAATTCTGCTGCTGATGGGGCCTGACTTGCTGCCTGTGCCTGTTGTGACATTAGATCAAAGTCCCATTACAGCTCTGCAAATCCAGATTCACCATGCTGGCTCCAGGGCTTATCCTGGATAATGCAGAATAACCAACAGCAAGACTTGCCCGGGTCTCCTGTTACCAGCGGCTCAAATGTGAACAGCGGCAGCTGTCTGGCAGGAGGGGGTTTGTTTGCTTTATCTGCAGCTCCGCAACGAGCCCCGTTAATGATTTCACTCTTTGCCAAGGCAGCCAAGGGCTGATCTAATGCACAAGTGGTTGCTGGGGGAAATATGTAAATGTGTCTCTTTTCTTAATTCAATCTGTGCTAAAAATGTGTCCTTAAAGAAAAGTCCTATGGATATTGGATGCTGTCTTTGTAGGCATGCAGAAACAGCAGGAATTTTTCAGCTCTGTTTGCATGGCAGCTTTACAGTGGCAGATAGAAATGGAAGCAAAACACCTCTTCTCACAGACAAATGCATCAAATCAGCTCCACGTGTCATTTCTGACATGGGTGTTAAATGATGTATAGGCTTTTAATTTGAATATGCTTTTGAAACTGTCTGTTTGAAGAAACAGTGCTGTGGGCACCATGACTTGATTGTGAATTAGTTTTTCTCACTTCATGCTTCCTGCACTGGAAATCTCAGACCTCCCTCATGGTTGTCCTCTCGCCATCGTTGGATTAGGCAGCTCCTTCAGTTGTGGTGGGTGCTGCACAGCATCTGTTGGGCATCAGTTTAAGTTGAAAGTAAGAGAAGAACATAATGGAGGATGTGAAAACACACAGAGGAATGGAAGGGTGGCCACGACGGTGGTATAGGCCCTTCAATAGCAGCAGATTATGGTCCTGACAAGTATGCTGACCTCGGTATAGTTGTGACTGAAACAGAGGATCTGGAGAAAAAAGGACCAGTCTCCCCATTTTCACTGGAGCCTGTTTCACCCCTTCAGGTCTCACACTGCCTCTTTTTGAAGCTCCAAAGTGAGGTGGAAATATTAGAGTAGGTATTAATTCATCTTATTTTTTTGCAAATTCAGTGTAATTGTGGATGTGCCAATTATGATCTACTCCTAATTTATTCTGTGTTAATCACAATTCTGAGTTTACATACAAAGCTGTCCTGTTTAGATGAATGCAGTGACCATTAGAGGTTTCCAGACTATTGTGTGAACCCTCATGTTTTCATGTGCTGAACTTGGTTATGGAAGACCTGCAAACCCCACTTACCACCGTGGGTGAAGGGACATGCTAGGGAGTGAGAACAGTGCTTAGGAGTAAGCAGTGCAAAACCTGGTCCTCCCTTGCTGGATCTCCTTTTACCCATGAAGAGCCATGCGTGTTTTCTATGTTGAGGCACAAGAATACTATAAATAATATTGTGTTCACTATCCACAAGTGAAACATGACAGTAGAAAAGTGTGATAACAGGAGAAGCTTCTGAAGATGCAAGACAAGAGATGCTAAGAATGAAAAGTGGTTTCCTAAAATTTTTCAGAATGTTTGATTTGGAACTGGCAGATAAAATTTTCATGACAGTTTTCATCTAATTTGTCACTTTTCCCTAGTTTTAATCCAGCTCTGCATGCAGTTTTCTGACTCATGCTATGACTTAATTTCTTGTTCTGTACTGTGCTCACTGCCATAATTTGTGAGCATTCAGATGCCTTCACTCAATTACTTTAATTAAAGCAGAAATCCTTACCCTCAAATGTGGACAATGAGTAACATGCAGCCAGCTATGCTTGTTAGGCTCAGAAGCTTTTTAAAATTATTGATGTGCCTACTGGTATTCAGTGCAATCCCATTTCAGCATTAAGCCAGTGATTAGCTTAAGTTCAAACAGATCTTAAGCATACACTCAGTATTAAGAGAGAACTTAAATGCCCTGCTGAAAGGCAATGTGAATCACCTTCTGATTTACTGACAAAATTGTTATCTAGAGAAAATGTCCTTCCTTCCTAGGATCTTATTAGATGAGTTGGAGATAATAGCCTTTTCCTACTGGTGAATCAGCACAAGATCTGTCCGCACATGGTAAGCAAAGTCTTAGTATAGCAAGCTGGTACAAGCTATTTTGTTTTCTTTACCTTTCCCTCTCCCTTTTCTAAAGAATGAACAAGACTCTTCACAATGTTAATTTTCAGGAGGCTTTTTAGTTGTGAACTGGGACAATTTTTTTGCAGTAACAGACTTATCCTGATTTTTACTGATGTCCCAAAACCCCAGAGATAAATTGGAAGGATAGAAACTCTCAACTTGCTCTGTGTCACAGAAATAATCCCTAACACAGTATTTATAGCTTTCCTAATGTTCTCAAGGGTGTCTCGTAAAATGTCTACAGATGTTTGGTACTGTCATCTAAAGCAAACTTTAAAAAAATAAATAAGAAAATAAAAACTAGGACAAAAAGAAATGTCAGTTCAGATAGCTGTGATAGGAGGCAGTGAACTGCTACCCCACAGGCTCAGCCTGGCTGGAAGGCAGCTGATGGAGCCCTGCAGTGCTTTCCTGGAAGCAGGATGGCTGTGGCTGGGCTCCTAAGTCATGAGAAGGTGCAGAGGGAGGTCTGGAGGGTGCATTAGCTCAGGTGGAGCACCACACAAAGGTCTGACCCAGACACTTGCTCAGGGATAAAAGTGCCAGCTTAATGTAAAGAATTTCTTCCAAGAAAGAGTTGGCCAAGTGGACCGGAGCCATTCCAGGAGCCCAGTGACTTTTGACAAAGAGTATGAGTAAAATCGGGCTTGAAATAGGTTTTGAAATAAGAACAGATTCATGTATAAATGTAGTGTGGTATTGGTTATAAATGGAAGTCGTGGAAATAGGATGATGGCAAAGAAAGAGTTTATTTTTAACTACTGTTTAGACTTTCCAAAATGTAGTATGCTATAAAAACCAAGGGCTGGTAAAAATTCAGGTAAGGGTAAAAATGTTACAATATTCAGTATTCTCTGAGAGTAGATAAAGTACTAGAGAGAAATGGTGTGATAAGAAAAATCTTATTCTGTTAGAAATGCTAGTTTATAATGTTAGCTAAATTAAACAGTTATTGATTATTAATATACACTCTTCTTTTACTGGTTTATTTACTTTTTTAAGCTTTCAGAATTTGTTATGGGGTGCCCTCAATTTGAGTGGCAATAGTGAAAGATTTGTGCTCTGCAGCATGCTGGCTGTTCTGCCAGCAAAGTAAACAGCACTTTAGATAAGATTTGGGCTTGCAGCTTTGCTTAATGAGAACATCATCTTTCAGAGCATAGATTTGGTCATGCAACCAAACAGGCCGTGCATATCCTTATTTGTTATAAAAAATTAATATACAAAATAAACTCTGTGTAGCTATATGGGCAAGTTATATTATGTCCGTGTCTCTGTGTAACTTCATTATAACATTACTCAGTAGCTCAGAAAAAAAATGACAGTGAAGCACTGTGGCATCATGTGGGTGCTTCAGATGGGGAAGAAAATCCAACAGTCCTGATATGAGAAGTGTGCTGTATCTGCACATGTGCTTACTGGTAATGCTCTCCTCTGCAGAGAGCTCTAGATGATATGCACAGGGCAAAATGCTTAGCTCTAAACTGAGGTTAAAACCAGGAAGCCATAGAACATAGGAATTTGCACTGTGTGGTATTTGATGATAAAATTAAACTGAATGCTTGTAAGAAGAATTACAGCTATGCCATATTGCTGCGTGGATGCTGTTATCTACATGTGTGTTCATTTTTCTTAATGCTAAAATAATGCTGCAAACATGCAGTGAAGAGGGAAATAACATCAGATTTATAATCTGTTTGAGAATGCTGCTCCTTTTACTGCAACCGTGGTGCAAAGCAAAAGCTTCCTCGCCATGTTTCCCCACTAAAGCAGGAATGATATTAAATGACACTGTCTTTTTACACAATTCACAGAGGAAGCCAAGGAATGCAGAAGGAAAGAGTCACGAGGTCCAGCAGTTGCCCTGCTGTGCAGACAGGGAAGCCATTGCCTAGCCTCAACCTACCTTAGAGGCACTTGATAAGCCTTTGAGATCACACAGATAGCTGTCCTTCTACCCATGCTACATCAGGCACAAGGTGTAATACAGAAAAGTGATCTTTATTTTACAATAGCTGTCTGTGTAACTGTAGTTGCCTTGTGGCCAATAAGGCAGTGTGTTCTCTTTTCCTTCCAGGCCTATCAATATATTTGCATAAATGCAAATGATGCAAACAAACTTGCATGTTTTTTTTAAATTCAGATAGTTTAGTTATAGTGAATGAGTTTTCTTTCCTAATATAAAACATTCAACCAAAAAGCATTCTTTAAAAACTCTAGTGATGGAAAATGTAAACAAACTTTAAAGTTTGCTAATTGTAAACCCCTTTGTCTGTGGAGTGCTGCATAGGGGTTCATTTCCAAGTAATTATTATGGGGAAAATGTAGGACCTTTTTGCTTCATACATATATCGAAAAGATGCAAAGCCAATATAAAAAGAATTTTAATTGGTTTGAGATAGTAGCAGGAAATTATTTTCCTTCATTTGTAGAATAAAAAAAATTAAGGTATCTTGGCTATTAAATTTGGGAAAGGAGTGCATATTTCTGTTCTGCAGTTACTCATGTGTGAAATACAGAAAAATGTTAATTGAGGTAGGCTTGTGAAGTGAAATTAGTTGCAAGTGGGCTGTAGATGAGCAAAAGGATTCTTAGGATGTTACACCTCAGCCATACTTTGAGGTTAATTCATTACAGATAATTGGAAAGTTAAATAGTTTCCTATAAGGAATCACTGCTACTGTGGTCTAACACTTTTAGTCTGATTGAATCAAATGCTAATTACTAATATTCAGATTTAGGTTATGCTTATTTATGTACTGGCTACCTTGATTACTTCCTTGACTGCTGCTAATCTCTTCTGTGACAGCCCTTCAGTCACCTGAAAATACAGGCTTGAATGAGGGGAACTTCAGCAAAAGGAACTGCCTGTTCCTGTCCCTGTGTCTGTATCCATAAAGTCTATGTTAAAAATAGGAGCAGTTGAGCAGTCTTTCAGTGTTTCATAGCTGATTAAATCCTCACCAATAACTCTAGAGTAAATGCCAAGTCTTCGGTGTGGTTCTCTGAGCAGGCTTGAAAACACCTGCATACCACTGAACCCAAAATTCAAACAAATGGGCTCTTGGCATGGATGTAACATCAGTGGGTTTGCAGCCCAAATACCCAAATTGTGGTCTGGGTGCCTTTGGGACCTGAATGTAGCTTGCTGGAGTCCAGTTGTAATGACAGATCCACCGTCCTTGGGAGCAGGGAGAGGAGGTCTGGCCCTCCTGGCTCTGCCCCACCTCCCACCGGGCAGAGGCTGTTCGGTGTGGTGGGACACGACATCCCTGCCTTCATCCAGCAGAAAGGCAAACCAAGCAATGCAGGATATGTTCCCCATCGTAAAAGCAGAATATCAAAGTGAGTTGGACAAAAGTGAAAAGAAATGCCGTTTTACCTCAGAAAGCCAGATAAAAATCTAGAGCCTGTTAGAGATTTCTTTTGCTTTCCTTTATTCACTACTGCAACATAAGTGTCCTCTGCATCTATTTACTCTTACCTGGGGTCTTGGGCTTGCATATTTCATTTGCCCAGATGGTCTGCATCGCCTTGTGAAGGATGATCTTTCTGTGCTGAAAAGGTGTGTGTGCCAGGTCCCATGCATGTTATCACTTATTTATTGCCTCCCTGGCGGTGTGCTGTCGCCAACAGGTGTATAATTAGAATAGATCAGGCTGAAGACCTGTGGAAAGTCTGAGTACTTTCATAATTGACCAGTAAGTGCTGTAGGTTTGTGCTTGAATCCCCTATGATTTCCACTATTGGAAGCTCAAGTTTCTTTTTTTCCAGTGACATATTTATCTTTTATTCTTATAAAAAGAAGAAATCCTTGGATTTTGGATCTGTTCTCATTTGTGTTGACTTATTTGATGACTGGTTATTAGAAACAGCCTGTTTTGCTTTTAGAAATTTCCAGTCATTTAAACAGTAGAGCAATGTCTCTTTCTTCTTGCTCTCCCACCCTGTACAAAAAGAGAAAAAGCAAAAGGAAGAGGTGAAAAGTAAGAACAGGAGAAAAATGTTATCAGAAACAGCTAAGCCAACAGCATAATCTGCAAGTTCTGTGCATACTGTTATGATATCTGAAACATAATTATCAAGCTTAAGTTAATTAGACTAATGCTTAGAAAATCTGGCATGGCAGATTGTGGTAAGTAATTATATATACCGATTAAAAGATGTAACACACAGTGAGCAAAAGCAAAAAGAAAACTCCATTTGATACAGCCAGTGAACACAGACAATTAAGAAGTCAAGTAGATGAGCACTGACAAAGATACTGAACTTTGTGGAAGATGATGGGCAAGATGCCAATTTTCCAGTGGAACAGATTTTGCACAGTATCAGTCAAACTTTTGTTTTATGAAAATCCATGCTACTGTTTCATAACTGAAATATATGAAGGGCCACTTGCTTTTTGCATTAGGATTAGCTGACATGAATACAAGGGTATGTGCAAACAAGAATGTGACATTAGAGTACTAGTTTACATATATATAGAAGTTGTGTAAATGGCTTTTCTTAAAAGCAATTCACAAGATGTCATATGAGAAATAAAGCTGTGAAGACAGTGTCTTCTGCAATTAAATGTAATGTAATAACGCTTGCGGGTCAGAATGAACGAGGAGAGCTTGTGCGCCTTTGTACACCTCGGTACATGCACAGGCTAAACCCTGGAAACAGACTGAGAACGTGGCGTTTTTTGTGAATTTTGCTTGAAGGCTGGTTTAAAAAGAAGAAAGACCTAAAGAAAGAAAAACATAGCAGTAGACCTTCTGTGGAAGAAGTTCTGCTTGCAAGCTACACTGCTCTGACTTCAAATTGTGTCTAAATGAATAAAATTATTTTGCAAGTCCTCCGTGAAGTCTGACTGTACAACCTATTCCCCAGTCAACTTCCTCCTGAAGAATGGGTGGAAAACCTGCAAATTCCTAGTATGGCAAATTGAGATGAAGTGAGCCCATGCTAGATCCATTGTCACAGCATTGAATTCACGAGTATTTGACTGAGCTTCTGGAGTAATGTACAACCTCTCCTCAGCTGAGCAGTGTGTTTTATTCATATCTACTGGAAAATGCTTTCATTTTTGTTGATGACATTGTTTCCTAAGGCATGACCAAACTGATTGAACTGAAAGCAAGAAAAATTACTTTTTGTCTCTGAAAATTGGGGATGTTTGGGTTGCTTTTCCTGTCTTCATACTCTTCCTGTCCTCTGTCCACCCATGTTCATATGATCAGCCCAGCCATGCAGTATAGGCTTTTCTGTAGCTCTAAAGCATGTTCTCTGAGTTACGGTGAGAGAAGGTGGTGATCTGCTGCCAGGGTATCTTCACAGGGACAGAGCTTGCAAAAAATATTGCCAACAAAAAAAGTTCCTGTGGCTTTTCCAGATGAATATTTCTAAAATGTGTGTGCTCAAAGGTTTGAATGTTAATTCTGTCCAAAAGCGATGATATTGAAGTCTACATATTAAATACTAATTGTTATGCAAATGCTATCAATTCATGTTTTCTATATAGAAACATTGGGATGTCTGAGAGGTTGTAGCATAGGCAATGGCAACTGTTTTTTTCTAGGCAGTTTAATAAGATTTTCAATGTATTTTCATCGAAACCACCTTCCTACTAGTAGAAGCTATCAGCCTTAATTAGCTGCAACATGCATTCAGCTAAAATTAATTCTTCCCAAATTCACAGTCCCTTCACTGAAATTAATCACAGAATATTGTATTCCCAGGCTATTATGCCATCCCTGTTCTTCAGTGTGGGCATTATGTGGGTACAACTGTGGTCTTATTCCCTAGAAAAAGAATTTGAACAGAAGGCAAATACTGCAGGTTGGAAGAGGAGCATATAGACTCCTTCTCCTCAAAGTGAAGGTAGCCTGTGCCCCTCTGCCCCCTGAGGAAGCCACCACTATCCCAGTCTGAGTTTCACCAAGTAAATAGGGGCTCCTGTATTGGGCCCCCTGTCTGTGGCTTTTTGTTCTCATTTCATTTAGTGTATGAGTTAAGAGGCTCATCTGAGGGATGAAGGAGCCTGCTTGAACAATACTAAACTGTTCCTTGCTTTTCCCCCTCTTCCATTGTCTGGATTTTTCCACTAATGCTGGCAAGGCAATGCAGCAGGGACCTTCTTGCACAGCTTACACCTCCCGCATCCATCCATCCCAAACAGAATCTTGGATCATATTCTGCCATGGATAGCATAGCTTTGTGAAGTTTGTACAATAGGAGAAAATAAATTGGGCAAAACCCTGTGCGATGTCTCTTAAGGGAACTTCCAGTGTAAGTTTTATGGTAATTTTAACTGACTGGAAAAACTGGAAGAGGTGATTTACCATCTGAAATCTTCAATTCTGCTCCCATATCTGGGTCTAGTGCCATCCACTGCCATTATAACATCATGAAGTGCAAGCCTCTGCTGGGTTTTATAAATATTCTAGACATGGAAGGTATCTTTTTCCCTTTACTGCTACTTTAAGAGATGAATTTGCAGACTCTGGGGCACTTGCCCTTGACAAAGCTTGTCTGATTCTTATGCCACTAGGTCAGTGGAATATCAATAGCTTCTTAATGCAGTCTGTCTTTTAGAGTTTCTTTCATTTCTCAAAGCAAGAGTAAATGTCATTCATATTGGCAGGTTATAATGGGAGCATTGAGATACTAATTTTTAAAAATATACACAGCTTCTTTTAAATAGTCTTGGTCTCCCTCTTGTGTGTCTTCAGTGTGTCTATAGCAATTACAAGGTTAGATATCCCTTAAGATGCTAGAAAAGGTCATTCTGTTGTCTTTTCTACCCTATGCCTCAGTGAAATATTCATGGTACGGCTCAGGTATTGGGATTGGGTTTAATGTTTCGTTGCATCGCCATCTGTTTTGTTGTTGCAGTTGTTGTTTTTTCCCTTGGTGGGGGGTGAGGGAGCATGGAGGCAGCAGTGAAGGATGTTGGCATATGGGTCCAGACCTGATACGAAATATGAGCACTGAATCTGCAGGAACAGAGTAGCTCCTCTGATCTGAGCTATTTTCTTTTTAACATTAAAAGTCTTTCTGGCAAAAATCTGCCATTATGCATGTAGATCATCAGTGGTAGATAGTCTCTGTGTGTCCTCAAAGGCTATGAAGCCACATTAAAGTAGGCTTTTATATTATATGTAAAGTTGATTCATATAACTTAGCATAGGCATTGAAATAAAGCTCCTCACTGAGACAAATGGCATTAACAAGTTCCAAGGACGTATTCAGTAGAGTTTTCCAGCGTATTGTGGTGGCTCAGTGGCAAAGGGCAGCGCAGACAAAGGCTAAACCTACAAGGGGATTTGGAGCACCAGGAGGGCTTTGCTGTAGGTGCCAGAGTTGCTTGGCCATAGCCAGCCCCAACCACACAGTCGATGGTGGCACTGGTCCTCAGCCACTGGACCTGGAGACAATCACAGTGACACAGGGACCTAACGTGGAGAACATCTCATAGGAGAGGCAGCATGGGGTTTTCCACAGTGGGTTTCTCATAGATGGCTTTTAAGCTCCCTTGTGATTTTATTTTTGCTATAACAAGGATGTTTGGCCCATAATGTTTCACCAGGATTTTTCAAATCCTTTTTGATCATCTTGCTCTTTTTCAGCATTTCCCTCTTACTGCTGTTGATTTAAATGTCATGACATTTTAAACATGACTTATTATAACAAAACAGTATATAAAACAATATGCTGCATAATAAATGCAGCCGTATTTTTCGGAGTGAATGTTAAATGAGAGCAATTTATTCCTCGACCTATTTTAGTACCTACTTACTAGACGATATTGGCTGCTTAAATCCTGGGGAGGCAATCTTGGAGGTGAAGTAGCCTTGCATGTGCAAGGCTGAAAGCTAAAGAAGGGATGCCTGGGGGAAAAGGCTGTCCTGGGGATGTGGCTTCATCCAGGAGCATCGTGACTGTGAGCACCGTGGGGAAAGCAGACAGGACCATCCTGGGAAGGTCTGTTGGCAGGTGAGGGGTCCCCTGAGAAGCACACACAAAAGCAGGCTTTGAAACCCCAGTGGCTTGCCTCAAGCATGCATTATATGTCATTCTAGACATCTGAAGTCTCCTTAAAATCCTCCTACTGTCAGTAGAGAGTGTGACTCAGAATATGAGTTACCCCAGGACACATTGACTGAATGTTTTCTTCTTAATTTCAGAAAGTTTTGGTGGGGGTGGGAATTTGCTTAATAGGAATAAGTTAATTTTCCAGAGATGAACTGTGCTCTCTTCTCTAGCCAGACGTGGTGAGGAGGGTGAAGATCCCCCCAGGAAATGGGGACACTCTCGTGTCCCCCTGCATGCTGAACCAGCTCTGCTGGTGCCACAGGACCTGCAGCTGATTTCCTTTGTGCTGGCAGAAAAATACAAAGAAAACAAACCAACCAAATCAACCTCCCTAACACACATGTGTCTTCCTTGGCACGTCATGAATCTTACTGAGAGTGCTCAGGGTATGGCAAATATTTGTCTAAAGTTAAGAAGATTAGTGGGGCACTTCTGACTTTGAAACTCCCTGCGTCAGGAGCCAGAATACATCAGCCTGATACAGGCGCCTTGAGGTTATCTCTGCTCTTGGAGTGGGACATGCACATCACTCTGCAGCTCTGACCTTTTGGGAAAAGGCTTTCAGTCAAGTAATACATGCACCTGCATGAAATTTTTGAATCACTGACTCTATCCTTGATTAAAGTGCTTTTCCTTGATTAAAAATAGCCTTTTTCCAAATGAGTAATGTTGCATGGCAGGCTGTGCACACAGGATAACATTTCCTCCAACATCATCACATTGGTGACATTGCCATTTCTTACCCAGGTCTCTATGCAACACATTTCTCTCTTGTCGGCAGCTCTCTAACAAATGCTATTAGGAAGCTCCCTACCTTTTCTTCCCAGGTAAGGAAGACTGCAGAGGCATGTATAATGTTATCTGCTAACTGGGAGGATAATGGGCATGGTGAATATGTATCCAAACACATTTATAGATTCTTGCCTGGATTCGTATCAGGTTGTAAATAGCAGTTCTCCAAGTCTTTGGCAGGACTTCTTACCCCAGCGGATATTCCTTCAAGTATCTCCTTTGTCATGTGCTCACTTTCCAAGAATTTTACCTCGATTGGAGCCAAACTGGAAGTCTGTCAAGATTTGAGCTCTTCAGTGTGCAATCTACATATTTCACCGAATAGCAAATGCATTTTCTATACAACCAATGTTCTGCTCGTGGGCTTACTTGTCTTTCATACTTTCAAAAGCAAATTTCTTAGAATGCCTTTTATTTATTCTTATTCTTATCATTTTTGTATGCAGAATGGTTAGAAACTAGTGTTTGCAGAGTTTATTTTAGCAAAGCACTTAAACACATATGCTTAAGGGTTTTACTTAACCTTTATGTGTGTTTCCACAAAATTCTCTTCATCTAAGTGCTTTGCTACAAAGGGTGCACTTATTCATATGACCATGTGAAGAGTGAGGTTCAAGACTTTCTCCAAAGTACAACAATTACACTGAAAAAATATTTGCAGTCACTATGACAAAGAGTCAATAGCAGAGACACCACCACCACCACTCTAAAACACAGCTTTGATAAACTGAGATTTCAAATGGAATATATGCTTTGTAGCAATACGTTAGCAGCTGTGAGGTAGCAGTGTATTTCATGTAGAAGTGGTAAAATAATTGGAGAAGGATTTTCCAGTAGATAGTAAAAAAAAAAAATGTGCTGCATATAGAATGCAGGCCACTGGCTGCTTGTCCATCTCCTTAAATAACTCTGATTTAATGCAGCAAGTAAAACACACCCCAAAATCAGGTATTTCTGATTCCCGCAAATGCAGATTTTGGTATGATATAGAATCTTAAGCAAAGTCAGCAGATGAGAAAATGATAGGATATGGGTTTTTTTCTGCAGTGTTCACTGTAAATTAGAGCAATTAATTTACAGAAGTCTTGTAGCTGTAATTAAATATGGAGATGGGCCCAGAGATGCGGAAAGTGCTGAACTGTCCTGGGCTGCTCCGGCTGCGGAGTGGGAGCGATGGTAAAGGTAGCTCAGAAGTGGGTCCCGATCCTGTGGCAGCTGATGGGGGGCAGCCAGGCCTCTTGCACTGTGTTAACACAGCGTCCCATGGGTGGTCTCTTAGGTGGCCAAGGAGGGCCGTGCCATGCTTGTTCTCTGCCTATGTGTTTGCCTTTCCTGGGGCCCTGGCCGGAGCAGTTGTGGGGGGATACCCAGCTGGGGCATGCCCAGGGCTGTGGGAGCTCCTGCAATGAGTACCCCCAGGCAGGTAAAACAGAATTTAGGGCCCTGTGATCTCAACAACTGTGAGAAGCTGCTTTGTGCATCCGTTACTCTCTCATTTTACATTGCTAGTCAAGTCGAGACTCGAACCACAACTGAAGGCAAATGGGATGGAGACAGGAGGGGTGGACTGGCAGGGGCAGCTGCACACCAAAAAGCTCACGCTACCTTTAGCGAGACAGAAGCGGGAGAAGAAAGGGTAGAGGGTAGCAGGAGGTATGGATAATAGCAGTAAATGTCACATTTAATTACATTATGGGGAGTGGTGGAAATGAAGTCTTACTACAGGATATAAGCTAAAGAGAAGTGAAAAGAAAGCAAGCACTGGGAGAAAAGAGCAAGGAGGACAAGACTAGGGATAAGAGGTCAAAGGAGGCAATTTAGGAATTAAGTTGATGTAAAGGCAGTACAAGAGGAAGTACACGCAGTTGGGAGTCGTCATGAGGACCGGGAGTTCCTTATTGTAACCAAAGGAATGAGGAGCCATAGCCAGCTCAGTCCTCGTGTTTCTCTCCCTCGTGGTCAGATGTTTGCGATGAAGCCCCCTAACCTCTGCTTGCCATAGTCCAAGAATAGGGCAAGGATGTGCTGTGGGGGTATGTTCGTCATGTGGCTCTGGGTCCATAAGGGAGTTGGAGGAAGAGTTACACGTAGCAGCCCTGGGATTGCTTTTGTCTCCAGTCGCTGGAAAAGAGAGGCTACTAGAGAGAGCAAATGATGCTTTCAGCATCCTCACGGTTCACATGTTAATCTGGTGCTGAAATATCACTCCGCAGATTTCACCCAAGGGTGGGAATTAAGTATGGAAAAGATGCCTGGGTATCCCAAAGTGTATCAGTAATAATAAATGCCACCAGCTGCGTAATGCCTAATGTCTGATGCAAACTGCTGGCAGAAATTTGTTTGGGGTTTTTTTTGTTAGCTGCTGCTTTGATAATATTATATCTTGTAATTGCCAAGGCAGTTGAGTTTTGTTGTTGCAGTATTTTGGTATAAGTAGTCTCCATCACTATGATTTTTCTTTTAGTTAAATGCTTTGGAGGTTATAAACTCTTAACTATCAACAGTAAATATTCATGGAGAGCAAGAATAGTGCTAACTACTGTAAAAGCTTTTTTTCCCCAATACTTTTGGCTAGTGCTGTGTATTAACACAGGTTGCTCTTCTGCTGGTGCTGTGGCATAAGTAGAACAAACCATAACATAGCTGCTGCTTCAAGCAACAGCCAGTCCTAGACCTAGGTCCCCTGTAGTCTGCTGCATTGAGAATTTTGGGCTCCTCTGCAAAGGGCAAGAAGGAGAGGTTCCCCAATGCGAATGTGTTATAAAACAATATTGTGTTTCCCTTAAGAATTACAGTGATAAAAACATAGACCATTCTGCAGCGCTACCAACTTTAATAAAATAACATAAAGCACAGCTGTCAGGTCTGCCATCGTCTCACACTGGGAGACATGAGTGAGAAAATGAACGCTTTTCACAAGCAGAAGTATTCAAAGAGCTTCACTGTTTACAAGTAATCAAGACTGACAGTCATAGATTATTGGTGGAAGAGCATTTTCTGCTTGAGGTGAAAGAAGAGGATAATTTATCAGGAAGCCCAAGAAGTCAGACATCAGTAATGATCTGCTTGAAGAAGGGCACATCTTAGAAATAGTGTGTTTATTTGTACTGCAAGGCAGTAAGATGTACTAAGTTATAAACAAGAGTCTTAGTGCTTGAAGAATGTTGAACAGATACAGTGTGTAATTTGCTGGGCAACTGCGATTAGAGAATTGACTAATGTGTGTCTCAGTGCTTGTTCAGAATATTAAAAGAAAGAGTTAGCATAATAGAGATTGTCTAAAAGAAATGTTCTCCTTTTGGAGTTATCTGAGCTACACTAATCTGGTTGCT
The DNA here is from genome assembly GCA_034008185.1 of Gorsachius magnificus. Lineage (NCBI taxonomy): Eukaryota > Metazoa > Chordata > Aves > Pelecaniformes > Ardeidae > Gorsachius > Gorsachius magnificus. Next base: position 10,123,312 of record CM067090.1, read on the forward strand.
TACCTTTTTTTTAATGCTTATACTTCTGAGACACTCCTATAATACAACAACAGGCTTGGCTTTCAGGGAATTCAGGGCTTTCTGAGTTTTGCAGTAGAACATCTTGGCTATTTGGTGTGGTGCTTTTGCATCACCTTTCCTTGTGATAACAGGCAAAGTGCTAGCAGTTCTAAAATGGTAACTAGCTTGGAGCTCTATGGAAAAGGTTTTATAGACTGCCGCCTTCCCTGTCTGCGCCTGCAGACCCTGCTCCCAGCACCTGTGCCATGTCCTGCAGGAGGAATTGCTGCCCAGATACCAAGAAATGCTGTTTCCTTCCTGGGTTGCAGCCTGGAATGGAAGGACTTGGTTAGAATTAGAAAATGAAGCTCATATCAGTATAAAACACCATAGAGATCCATCCCTTGTAATTTGGTATTCATTGTTATCATTGATATATCATTCATTCATATCACACAGCTTATATTTTCTTTTTTTTTTTTAATCATTACAGCTTCCTAATTCTTTTTTCACTTAGTGTAGGGATTGTGTGTTTTAGTCTGTATTTGACCAGCTTTGGCTAACATTACCATAACATTGCTGAGAACAGGCTGTGCTTCCCTACTCTTCTGCTCCACATCTACAAGGAACCTGGGCTTCAGGGGAGACACGAAGTCTCCTGTTACCCACCAAAGAGAGCACTCAGGAGAGCCGAGTGTGTCTGCAGAGCTCTGCAAAAGCCCCTGGTGGTGACCCCATCACCTCATGGATGTCCCTGAAAGACCCTGAGCAAAACCTGTCCCCTTTACTTCAGTGTTTTGCACAGAAGTGACTCTTGTAACTTCACCGTGTGCTATTTTCATTTCACTTGAAAAAGCAGCTGCTTACCACAACTGGAAATGCACACACCTACTTGGGAAGGGATTCTGAAGGTGAGCGATTTCTTCTAGAAGCGTTCATTGCAAGAAGGGCAACGATTGTTGTTCAGGGACCTTTGGATAATATGGAAGCCCTGTCCCAGGAACTGTGGAGAAGATAGCAAAAGTGGTTTTGAGTGGATGTGGATCAGCCAATCTCCACCAGGGAAATCTGGGCAAATCATCTCTCACAGAAAATCATGTGAGGCAGATGATGCAGGGCTCTGGATAAGACTGTTTTTCTTTTCAGAGCTTGCAGAAGTAAAGTTGTTGTACAGAAAGTACCACAGACTTCAAGCTAGTCTGTCTTTGAATATCTCTATCTAAGTAAGAGTGTCGGCTCAAGTTCTCCAGCTTTTTCTGACTGGGGAAAAAACAAGGGGAAATTGCTAGTTTTTACGGATGGATAGCTGGCAAATAGATTTTTTTTTTTTTTCTTCCCTTTGAGCAGAAACTTGGAGTGTTCTCCAGGTGCAGGAAAGCATTGCTTCCCCTGTATAATCCAAACTTTCAATAGGATGTCAGATGTTTGTAAAGATGCACAGTTGGGACTTGCATGTGCGTGTTAATATGAACACTCCCAGGCACCAAAGTCCCTTAGAAACAAGTATCAACTGTTATGTTTGTTTCCCACCTGGTTTCTAACCAGTACAGTCTAATACTGAAATATGTATGTTGTTCCTCCCTTGAAAGTAGCTTTCCAACTCAGCCAAAATACTATGGAGAAAAGTTTAAATAAAGTAGCTCTTGCTTACTGATGCCCTCACATGGAAATCTGAACCTGACTGAAAAGTACCTTACATAAGAACACATGAAATAACTAGCTGAAACCAAACCCATCCATGATACCAATCTCTTGTTACCACTAGAGACCACTAGCAGATGCTAAGAAAAGATTTGAAGATCAAGGCAGGTGCACAGATATGTCCCCATTAATTTGTGGCATGCAGACTCTCTGAACTAGAGTGGTATCAGCAGCCCTTAATTTATTTATCTTCCATTTATTGGTACTGTTGATCTTGAACCTGCATAATATTTAGTATCCAGAACATCCTCCAGCAAGGTTATCCATAATTTAAGTGTTGTCATTCCAAGTGGCCAGCTATACGGTTTGGTTTGTAGTGGAGCTGCAGGATGGTGGTAGCAGAGAAGGGTAGGCAGCCACAAGAGGCAGTTTTCCAAATCTTCACAGTGGTGGTTAGATAATATCAGAAGCTAAGTGGCATTGGGATGATAACAGCTTATTGCACTTCATGCAGCAAGAGGTTTGAACACAGAAGAGTCCTGGGATCCTGTTTGGGTGGACATAGCAATTTTATACCGAAATTATTCATCTATAAGTCAGTTGAACAACAAATGCATTGGCCATGGCAGTGATTTAACGCTGTGGTCTATTGTTCATCATACCCAGAGTGTCCACAAAATGTGGATAAGGCTTTTCTGTATGAGAGGCACATGAACTCCTGCCGCGGCAGGGCATGGTGAGGCTCTGCTGAGCACTTTCCTGCCAGGCCAGGGCTTGCTATGCGGCACCGTGGGCTGTGTACCAGGAACTGGGGCTGCTCAGGTAGGTTGGGTTTCCAGGCAAGTTTCAGAATTCATTGCTGCTCCCCATGTATCTGTTTTAACCTTAAGTCAAAGATTGATTATTTTTAAAGGTTAGCAGTTATGTAGCAAAAGAAACCCTCTCTTTTGCCAGCTTTAAGAAGTCATCATGGTCAGCGACTTCACACAGTTTTAATGCAGACAACAACAGCCATTTCAGGATATGTCTCCCTATTACTGTTTACTTCAGTTTCTTTAAACAGGGAAAATAAAAATAAAAACTACAAGTCAAATCCCCACTTTCCTAGTCTCCTCCTGGAGTCAGCTCTCACTTGGGCTGTGCAGAAACAGGATAGCAAGGGAGAACAGCAGCCGAATCGTGTCACTAAAAGCACTTCTTGCAGGTTAAACAAGGAGACCTTGAGGAACAGGGGCTGCCCTCCCTTGCCTCCTAGCTGTTGTCTGCTGTATCTCCTGCTGATGCTAGGTCGAATGAGCAAGACATTGCTTTTTTAGAAAAACAGCTCACACCTCAGACAGACAATTGATTTACCACCACTTGGCTCGTCCTGGTGCATCCTCTTGTGAAGTGTAAGCGCTCACAGTCCATGGAAAGTACAGGATGATGTATGCTGTTTCCTATAACTCCCTCTCATTGCCAGCTCAGCTGTGGTATCTATACACCACATAGGTGTATACAGTGGGGGAGAGCAGCCACATGGCCGCAAAGGATGCGTGTCACAGCGTATACACTGTTCCTGGCTTTTAAATCTTTCTCCATAATACTGTAGCATTATTACAAGATGGATTTATAACACACCTAGAGCTAATGTAACAATGGAGATTAGTCCTCTACTAGTGGAACTGTAATATGCTTTAATTTGCCCACAGCTACTGTGTCGTATTGGCATGAAAGGAAATAGCTTTCTAATGCAGCTTCATCTGCTGAGCTGGAAGAAATCTGTGCTGCAGAATGTAAAACTACATAGGACTATAGCTGGCAGCAAAATTCAGAGTAGGAGAAACACAGCACAAATAAAAGTATTTGTGAGTTGGATGTATGCTAACAATCCTAGTTTATTGCTAAACATGCCATACACAGTAATGCAGTTTGCTTGGCAGGTTCAGTAATGTTTCATCTTTGTTTTTCACTGCTTCATTTTCTGTACTAAAACTTGTCCAGGAATAAAAGGTGTAAATTCATTTATATAAAGTTTATATTACCATTTTCTTCAGAAGTACTGATGCCGTTAATACAACCTGTGCTGTGCTCTGTACCTAGAGACACACTGGAAATCTCAGTACTTATGCCATTAATGCAAATGTTTCTGCTGTCTGTTGTAAATGTCATCTTCCCTTGATGAGTGGCAGGCATTCTTTGAGTGGACATGTGTACAAATAGTCACTCGAGTTCTGGCGCGCTATATTTACCATAAAATAGAACTCCCGTCTTCTGGAGAGGAGCAAACCATTAGCTTCTCTGTTCTTCTGGAGAGGCAAAGGATGTGTTCGAAATCGCCATGTCCGAGATAATAACACTTAATACTTACTGCATATGGGATATAACTTGTTTTTGTGGGCATATGATGCCAGCTAGATGCACAAATTATCTGTTTCACATACTTTTGATATTTTTTCCCCACTAAACCACCAATGAAATATAGTTGCACTGAAAAGAACAAGTTTTGTTTCTAGATTAGGGATGCATCTCGCTTTCAACAAAGGCAAGGAAGGACTAACAACTTGCATGCAGGGAGGGAATGTATCTCTTCCGAAAACTACTGGTATAAGCTGTCAATGGGAAACAGCCGCAGCAGGGCCTTGTTATCACAATAGGTCTTTGATGGGAAAGGTGGCCTCATGGGCAGGGGAAAAGCCAGAGAGAAAATTTTACATGAATTACGGACAAGGTGTCCAGGCAGCTTCTGGCTAGCTCCACTCCATGGATGTAATGGGCCCTTCCGAATACCTGAGTGTGTTTGCTATCCTATTAGCCACCAGCTTTGCATCAAAGACTCATAAGGTATCTGACCATCAGCTCACAAAGGTGAACTCCGTCACTGCCTATCAATCACCCTGGCACCTTGTGTTATCTTCATGAATCCCTCAGAGCCAGTTAACTACTGTCACCACTCGAAACCAGTAACCTTCACCCTTCATCTCTTCATCACCAGGTCCCTCCATCCCATGGACACATGGAATAGTTAGATTAGTTGCATACAGGCATGCCCTGAATTTCACAATAAAACTGGGGAAAAAAAAAAAATCAACTGTTTTTTTCTCTTATTTCTCCTTCAAAAAAGTTGGAACGACATGACAAAGAGGATTCCTCTGACAAGTGGAGGACAGAAGAAGAAATGGCAGCTGAAGCAGCAATTCTGAAGAAGTATTTCTGAGAAAATGAAAGGTAATGATTTAAACATTAACTTACTCCTGCAGCACCCAAAACTCTGTTCAGTCGTCCAGAGGCTTCTGAAGGACAGGGGGAGAATATGTAGAATGGAACAAAAGAAATAAAACTCTTAGCTTTCTGTTGTTTTCAAAAGGACACAGCACTCCAACAGTGGCTGATAATAGCATGCTCCTTCTTGAATAAATCAGTACTGTCCTAGAGCATTTAGTTTCCAGACAGTAAAGCACAACATATTTGGAAATCAGAGTCATCAGTGGCTACTTAAGAGGAATGTCTAGCTTAACATAGCCTCCCTGTGTTTTTAGAACAGAAAATAATAGCCTTGGTACCTCTATGATGAATTAAAAACTGCTATGTCTGTGTATACCCAGACATGTACATGCACCTATACAGACAAAATCCCAGCAGAATTCAGACTATAGAGTGGATAAGCAAATGCTAACTTCATCTGACAAATCTTAAATCATCTGATCAGTTCAACTTCTAAAATTAAGCCTGCTGGAAAACTGCCTGTTCTGCTAAATCTCCCACTGGCCCTGAAAGGGGGGAAAAAAAAAAAAAAAGAATTGCAGGGAGGAATAGAAAACAGAAAACACTTGGCAAACACTAACATTGGTGCTCTAGAAATTGAGAGTTTTTCATTTTGTACCTGGAGTCCCAGAAGCCAGATTCTTCCAGTAGAAATGAACTGGCCCCCGGAGATCAATATGAGTTACGCTGGGATGTACACTGCAGCAATGATGCCAAAAGCTCCCTCTCCCCTGTTCCCCATATGTTGTTTGCCGTCATCTAGCACTCTCATTTCTCTGTCATTTCTGACTGTTTCGTATTTTTTCCTCTGAAGAACCGAAATCCCATAAATATCCCTCTTCTCTGCCTGTGACTCACTGCTTGAAGCCCAGCTTGAGAAATCTTGAGCTAAACTACATGGTGTGCGCATGGCACATGTACGTGGCAGCTCTCATCTCCCATGCTATGCCATCATCTCTGTTTGGGCTGGTTCATCAGACTCTTTCCTTTCCATGTTTTCTTGCATGATAACCAGGCTTTTGTCTTCTCCAGTCAAATTAGCTGTGCCAACACTTCTGGGGACAGAGAAAGCATAATTCCCATCTGTGAAGGAATCTTGTCCTCAGCATCTGGGACCTAGAGACCTCCAGGGTTTGGAGCAGCAGGGTTTGTGCAACACAGCCAGGTTTCCACAGTGGCTGCTGGATTGGTATTTAGATGCTCACTTTTCACCTTCTCGGAAATATGCTTCTCAAAAATTAATTACTCAGCCAGAAAGAGCATATCCTTAGGTAACGCATATGTAAGCACTCTCCTCTACTAACAGAGCCATTATGTAGTACTTCATCTATGGCACAGCAGCAAATGAACAGTGCTTAGGATAAAATGGCGCATCCCTATTCCAGTGTGATGTTGTTCCCCATTACATCTTTGGTAGCTTTGGGGATTTTTTTTTTTTTTTTTTGGTCTGGTTAGAAATGAATTTGGAATGTTTTTCTGCAGAGATTCTCAAAGGGGTTGGAATTAAATCCCCACATATCAATAAAATGTTCTTAGGCTCTTCTGATACTGAACACAAAGCTGGATAGATGGTATAAATTCATTCCTGCAAGCAAATTTATGTAGCTGGACATTTATTTCCATTTATTATGAAAATAAATCAGTGTATGTCTGCATGGATGACCTCTTCATAATTCCCCATGATATTAAGGTCATTACCTTTCCTAGAACAGACTGGTAAATTAAATCTTACTGGCATCATTATCATGATAGTATCTTGCCTAGTACAGGCAGTCCTTCCAACCCTTGATTCCCAACGCAAGGCATCACTGTCAATCTCTTCTCCCTGACATTGTTTTGCTTCTGAGGTTTAAGGCTCTGAACCTGAGATAAAGGTATATCTGAGCACCTTCTGAATTTCTCAACCTTTATCTACTCTCTTAACCTTGCTTCAAAAGTGATGAAGATTGAAAACTTTTGGCAAATTAACAAGGTTATATGCATCCTTCTTTGAAGCTATTTTTGGTTTTCACCTACAAAGGATTTATTTTGCCATTTATAAGTTTACCTGGATGCTATTTGACTTGAGTTTTTTCATGCGGCACAGGGAAAGTCAGAAAGAGCTGAATGTGGATGTTCTGGAGCCAATAAATGGCAATTTTTAAGGCCTCATGCATTATTTTTCTACTTAAGTGTTTTGTTCAAAGCAGCCCAGCTCAGCTAGATTAGCCTGGACAGGCTGAGCTGTGTTTGAGAGCTTTCCCAGCTGCCCTTACATTTATCACAAGTCCTTCACCAACTGTCACAACTCCTCTATGACTTGACCAGGTACAGTAGCACCTTTTACTTGTATTTATAGACTATCTGATCAAGAAGGACTTGCAGGGGACGTTTTTCTAATAAATGCTTGAACAAGGCAAGAAGCTCTTGATTCTCTCCCTACTAAGTTTGCTGGTGCTGATCCCTCTTGCTTGTTGGGTAGCCATGGCTGAGTGCTTCTACCCCAGTCCCCAGGTGATCAGAAATATCCAGCCACTTGCTTAAAGAAATGAACCCCTTTTAGCCTTGCTAAATTTACACCCTTAAGAAAATACTTGTCTTAAAGTAATACATTCATGTGTACAATTGCCTAGAGCGGGTGAAATTGAAATCAGTGAGTGAATTTGTGTTTTGCACGTGTTTCTAGTCTTTCACTGCGAGTCCCCATGCCACTGTGTCCCATCCCATTAGAAGGACATGTCACTTTTTGAACACCTCCAGCATGTGTGGACTCCGCAGGGCTGCTCACGGTGCTGTGTATGCAGAGCCAAAGTTCAGCAGGACTTCATGTGGCTCTGAGGGGGACAAGAAAAGCAAAAACATTTTCTGTGGAAAGGATATTTATTATATAATTGCCCCAGTTAGTCACACTCTTGCTTAGTAGCACCAAGATTTGACCTCTTTAGGAGCCATTCCTTGTTCAGTGTTGACTGTCATATGGTCAGCTGCGTTTGAGAACTGGTCACTCTGAGGTGGATCCACAGGGAAACAGTCCTTACTCAAAGACCAAGACTTGATGCAGCGTCTTAATTTCCAGTTTCCTATTTTCAGGTGCACCTTTTAAATTTTCTAACTATTTATAGCTGGGTAAGTGTTTTGATAGTCTGTTTTGTGCATTTTAAATTACACATGCCAGTAAAAAGGCTAAAGATTAAAAGAGTTACTAACCTTCAGATAGTATATGAAAAATGTTTCTCTTCAAAGGCAGTTTCACTCTGTGTTGTTGTTTCTGAAGAAAGAACCAGGCTGCATAAGTTTCAGTAGAAGTTTTCCTATTTTATGCATAACTGAAGTAATACTTTTTACACCATTAGAAAAGTAGTCAGTCTTAAGTATGATGTCAAAACGTCCCTTTGCATGAAGGGCTTGACAGTGATATTCTGTTGCCTAGTGCTTTTTGAGTTACCAATGTTCAATAGCTTTTAATTGCTTAACCATCTGAATATTTTGTGTCATTCAACATGCAAAATTAATTTAAAAATCTCTCCAAATAATGCAGGCTGCACAGTGGTGCTGGATTTCTCATGTCAATTCTCCCCTTCATCCCCAGTCTGGCAATGTTTCTGGAGAATATAGTCTTTTCAACTTTGTCGGAGAATATGAATTTTATTCTTTTTTTTTTTTTCCCCCTGTGAAAGAGAGACAATCTCATTCTTTTGAGAGCACTCATCCTGCCTCACAGCTGCCTCTTCTGCACCAAGATCTCAGCGTGTGTGAAAAGCTGCTGTTCTATTGACTTCAGCAGGGAAATTACCACGGTTAGTAGCAGCTGACCAGAGGGAATTTAAGCTGGCAATTTGACTTGTGTCTGGTTTTGCTCCAGCACCTCTGACAATCCATGCTGCATGCATGAGAGTGTGCACCAGAGCAATCCCATCACTTTCCTTAAATTTAGGCAAATATGACAAGATGGCTCGCAACACCCCCCTTTGGTTTCTTTACTTACCGTAAGAGAAGCCCTCCTACTATTTCTGGTACTTTACATGGATTAAAACCAGAAAATAATGACTATGCCTTGGAGTGGATCCACTGAGTGGATCTGGGACACGTGCTGTGAGGACACAGTCAGTCTGCCACAGAAGTTGCTGTACCTGGAGTGCGGACCACAGAGCAGGTTGTCTCTTGGGTGGGTGCCACAGTGACAACAGAGACATGGCCAGAGATATTTTCTGCAATAGATGCTCTTCCATTGTAGGCAGCCTGTCGGCAAGCAGAATCACCATGCAGTCATAGGAAATGCAACGTGCTGTGGACTCTGGGAATGGGGAATGGGAGCAAGGGAGAGGGGTACAGCTGGCAGGGACCCCTCAGTTGCAGGAGCCTCGCTTTATAAGCAGGGCAATTTTTTTGAGTGCTTACACTGGAGTACGACTCAAGGTAGTGCCTGGTCCTGGGGACTTTCCAGAGAGCATTGCTGAGAGCTGTTCATGGCTGCACTTAGGAGCTGTTTGCTATAATCCCCAAGTAAATACGCATCCTAGTAATAAGCAATAGGTTTCCCTGCACTTCAGACTTAAGTGCTATTAATTATATCCCACACACAGAAGCCTCCAAGAACCATTAATTAGAAAGCAGGAGCTGACGGTTTGCTTGTCTGTGCGAAACTGTTATGACCTGAGAGTGAAATATAAGCTTCAAAAGAAACATGTTTTATGAAGGTCACCTTGGAAAACATCATAACAATCTGTCAGGAGAAGAGAATGCAGCACTCCAAGTGTGCATTTCAGTGTGACATTATGCTTTAAGTAGTTGGAAATAGCAAAGAGAAGATGGATCAGATCATAGGGTCTATGCTTTTTCACCCAAAATTCTCTCTCTTCTGCAATAAGTACATGTAAAGTAATCTTTTTGTCATTTCAATGCAATGTGAGGACAGTTAATATCGACAGAAAACCAACACACAAACATAATCTGGCCCTTGCCAGTATTTTTGAAGTGTAAAACATCCAGAGCTACCACATCTGCAGCAGGGAGAAGGTTTATGCCCAGGAGTTAAATTATCTCTTCAAGGGGAGATATAAACAGCCAGAAGTGCTGTGTCTATGTACAGCAGTAATACCCACCCTGGAAGTCTCAGGGCAAAAGGCTTCCTCAAATAAATGTGGTGTGCTAATGCACAGCGGCCTCAGCATCGAGGCTGATGGTTTTTCTGGTTGAAGTATATCATTATTCTGACTAAAACAAAGCTGCGACAGAGTTGGCTATGGTTATAAATTAAATGTCTTCCTCTTGTAGGAGGCCAGGGTTCTATTTTGAGGCTGTAAGTAGCACTGTGCTAAAAGTTATACACCTCATTCTCTGGACTTCCCTTTCCCTATAGGTAGCCATTTAATTCAGCTGTAAAGAGTACATGAATTCCATACAGCACTGCTTGGATTCTGTAATTATAGCTACAGTAGAAACATCATGGCCAGAGACACAGACAAGATTGCACTGCATAAAGGCGAAGCAGCCAGTGTGTTACTGTTAGCAAAGCAAGCTGACAGAGGGCCAGATGTTCTCTTAACCTGCCCATCCAGCAGCCTGAATGCTTACCTGGGCTGTCTGTCAAATACCAAGTATTTTCAGTCTAATCCATTCTTGATTCATCATTAAGTTTTATGTGTGTCACATTGTATGAGAGGAAAATGGGGAAAGCCACGAATAACTGATGGACATTGAGTCCCAGGACCTGGGATAAAAGAGTCAAGGTACAGGACAATGCTGAGCTTCAAACAAGGATAATATCAACTGTGGTCAAGTATTTTTTTTATACCCAAACCTGTGCTAAAGTGGTGCTAATCTCTTGCCCCCAAAGCTGCAAAAGGATGCACTCACTAAGCAGCCAGACCCTCCTTCAAGCAGAGTCACAAAACGCGTGCCAAGTAATTTACAGGCTGCCTTCAAAGTGTCAGTCAAGAGGGGCATACAATGGAAACTGTTGCTCAAAATGCCATCGAAAGGGGAAACATATGTTTCAGTGAGAAAAGACAATCAAACAAAGAAGTGGGCGGTTGGGGAGTTGCAGCCGCAACGGCAGTGAGGATCCAAGCCTCGCGCACAGCCCCAGGAAACAAGTTCGGGGGCCGTGCCCTTGTCTAACAGTTGGGTAACAGCTTTGTGTTTAATAAGCTGAAATAATTTTCTGAGTATTGAAGCCAGCTCTAAACATGCTCTGAAGTGAAGGTACAAAACTGAAGATACCAAGCAAAAAGCCCACTTCACGCTCAATTATTAGCAAAGGTTTGTATTGTGTTATCCTATTGCTGTAGCTGCTGCATAATAGAACTGCCCAGAGAGACACTCTAACCAGCAACTCAAACGTGACCTCAGAGCTTAAAAGCTGCCTTTGTATGAGTGTTGGTATCTAGGCTGTGTAGGTGGAAAGGTATTAACTCCTCCAGTAAGTAGTTATTTGAAAAAAGGAAGGGGGTGCTGGACATTGGAAATGCGTCGGACTGGGCGTACTCAAGGCTCTGTTGTTTGCCAGGATGTCAGTTGCTTCGCGGAAGGACAGGTATGTGCATGGGTAAACCCAAATGTCCCATTTGTGAAAGCACCTGGGGCTGCTGGAAGCCTCCAGTTAATGCTGCAATAACAACTGTGCCATGAAGTCATGTGGGGATTTCACACGCAGTTTTCACAGCTGCAGTTGTCAGGCTCTCAGCATTTCTGTTTTTCTGCTTCAGAAACACCTTCCATGTCTGTCGTGGCACCTATTACAGGTCTTTTACTAGGATGGACGACCAAGAGATGCATAAGACTGGAGCAGACATGGGAAGAAATACCCCATTCATTCTTCAGTGTTGGGGGGGGCGGGCGTTTTCAGGGTGATGATCCCAAATCACTGGTGTGTAATACTTTGGCATTAGGTAGAGTGCCACTGCAGGATCAGGATGGATGAGGCTATACAAGAGATGATGATTTTGAAAGAGCATTTGCAGGAGCTTATATAAGAGATCATGTGCCCCAAAGACTCTTCCATGAGATTATTATAGCAAAATTGATTTGAAGAGTAAGAAGCTGGATTTGATGGCACAAGATGCCCTTTCTAATCCTTTGTTCCTATGACTCGCGGTCAACAGAGCTGGGGACTGTGCTGTCTTACTCAGGGACATCAGAGAGGTGGCTTCACTTCATGTTTGTTTTTTGTAAAACGATCCTGACCTCCTTTGGAGGGTGCTTTGTGAGTTAGGAATGAAAAGCACAATGTGAAAGGCAGGCATTAGTATTATTTGGAAGTGAACTTTATTGAAAAAGTAGATAATAAATCAAACAAATGCTCTGCTTTCTTGCTCTAATACATAATTTTAAAATAGTTGCGTGCAAGGATTTTCTCCTTTCTCTATTACCCAGGCTGAAATAGGAGCTGAGATGTGCTCTGTGTGGATTTAACGCTGCATGTTTTCTTTTGCTTATCACTGTCAGTGTTTCCTGTTGGAAGACGGTAATGAGAACCTAACTCGTTAGCAGTAAACAGCCTTATATTTTGTCTTACTAACTAAGATCAAAGATACTATTATATATAACTATCTGTTATGTTTGATATTTCTCAGGTAACAAAGTGTTCGAAAAACATCCCGTGATGAAAGAAACTCCCTGGAAAAAAAGACTTTTCCAGCTCTCAGTGGCCCCAAAGCTGCAGCTGAACAATTTTATTATGTTCTACAAATATGGGATTCTTCCATGAAAAATTTTATTGGACCTTTGGATATCATCAGGGTTGAATTTCAGCTAAGACAACTAATGGCACTGATTCAAAATATTGCTCTGAGTAGTAACTTGTATTTTTCTGAATTGTGTACTTGGGAATGAATCTTTTTAAATTGTCCCTTGGCCTAAATTGAAATAAAGTGCTAGCAAAATCAGGTAGCTACTGTGTTTAGGTACATTATGAAGTGTTTACTCTATGTGTTGCTTTTTGAGGTTTGGTTATTGTAGGTGGGCTATTACATCATAGAAAAAGCACATCTTTTAGCATACAACAAGTCATAAAAACCAAGGCTTTGCTGCAGACTAGCCAAGACAAACTTGGAGAGCTACCATTTTGTCAGGTAAGGTAGTATAACAAGAAATATAAAACTTTCTAAGATCTTTCCTTTCTCTGTTCCTTCTAATGCATTGTAACAATGCTTCTGGAGCTTAAGGTGATACAAAACACTTCTGTAAATCAATGAATATGTAAAGCTGCTAATGGGATAGTAATCACATTAGGGGTAGAGTGGCACGAATGTCCTGCTTGCAGCAACAACCAACGTCAGTGGGAGCCACCCCTGTGGAACTCTTCCTCAGCAAGACATGCCACGTTCAGACCCTCGCACAGGAAGAAACCTGCCATGGGTTAGCTGTTGATTGCTAACATGTAATATAGAAAAAAAAAGAAGTTAAACAACAGATAAAAGAGAGAAGAAAAGAGTCTGCCAGGTATGTATGAAAAGAGCACCCATAATCTTGCTCTCAAGTTGCGGGGAAGTGACAGCCGAAGCTTTTGGTGTCCCCTGAATTCAGGATGGAAAATAAAATGCACCAATTCTTTCAATAAGAGCCATGCTGGGGGGGGCGGGTAGGGTGCAGATGAGGGCTTGAGGAGGTCAGGGTCAGGTCCCAATGAGAGCCTTGTGGTGCTTTGCGTGCCTGGCAGCAGAGTGTTGTCACTGTCCTGAACAAAAACCATAGAATCATAGAATCACCTCGGTTGGAAAAGACCTTTAAGATCATCGAGTCCAACCTTTAACCTAACCCTGCCATCCCACCACTAAGCCATGTCCCTAAGCACCTCATCTCTCCTTCTTTTAAATACCTCCAGGGATGAGGACTCCACCACCTCCCTGGGCAGCCCATTCCAGAGCCTGACAACCCTCTCGGTGAAGAAGTTTTTCCTAATGTCCAACCTAAACCTGCCCTGGCACAACTTCAAGTCATTCCCCCTCGTCCTATCATCTGTTACCAGGGAGAAGAGGCCGACCCCCGCCTCACTACAGCCTCCTGTCAGGTAGTTGTAGAGGGCGATCAGGTCTCCCCTCAGGGAGACATGCCAAATGCTCCAAAATAGTCTGTCCTGAAGGGTTGCAACCTGACCTGAGAAGTATGAAAATTCACAATGGATGAACTCATATAATTTGTCCTAAGTCTGTCTCTGCTATGTATTGCAGATGAATTCAGTCCATTGGTTTGAAGTCTTTGTGCTGGTCAAACATAAATAGAAACACTAGAGCAAAATCACTGATGTTTGATTCCAGGTTTTATTGTGATGCTGTTGGTAAAATATTGCTCCTGAAAAGCCAGTTTGATTCAGAGATTTACCGTGACCCAATGTGACCACCAATATCTTCCATTAGCCCTCTTAAAAACTGTAGCAATTTTAACGCTATTTCTTTTTCCACACAGAGTAAACGAAAAGTACATTTTGATGGTGTCTGCACTTTTTAGAGCCTGAACAAGGGCTGAATAAACAGGAAATGAAGGTCAGGGGGAAGGATGTGACAGAGAGTAAAAGGTGAGTAGTCAGGATGGTCAAAGATGCTGTCAAATGGGCCAACACAAAGGGTTGTCCTTTTCCACTTCAGTATTTAAAGTAGTTGTGATTTCACATAGAAGGAAGACAACAGTTGTGCTGCCAGGGAAGCGCTAAAAGGAAAACCTGAGCATCAGTTACATTTGCAAGGTATTTCCAAATGTGATGCTCAATGGCTTCCTATTAAGTATGGAATATTCTGTATTAATTCTGTAGCCTGCGATGAGCGGGCACTGCGCCAACCATTTTGCATGGGGGCTGCTGAGCAGATGAGTGCTGAGCTGTATGGAAGATTTCATTTGTGTAAATGAGGAGGCCGTTATCACAGCACTAAAGGTCCTGTTTTTAAAAAAAGCCTCCTGTGGCATTATGCACAAAACAACCTATTTATGCAGCATGAAAATATTTATGTGCTTCGGCTTCAGCTTAAAAAGGGAATTTGCAATAGATGAGGGACATGAGAAAGGATTGGACTGAGAGATAAGCGGAGATTAGAAAAGGCAGATCATGAAGTACATGACATCCTGTAGCAGTCTGTGGAGTAACCACCCCCCTCCCCCCTTTTTCTAAGACCTGAGCCTTGAGGATGGTGTCTGGATCATTCATACACTTCCTATAGGCTTAATTTTTTTGCAGGCAGGGTTCTGCATAGAAAGCTGCAGTTGCTGGAAATGCTAGAATCAGCTGGGCTGAAGGCATTGATGGTCTTTGTAACCAACTTTGTCCTTGCCAACCTCAACTGCTTGCCCTTGCTGGGATGCTGCAGAGTGCTGAGCTCCTCCACCAAAAGCAGGGTCTCAGATGGACATGGTGTGAGTGGAAGGGTCCTGATGGATGGCTTCATAACAAGACAGAGCTAACTGTGCCCGCTGTTACATGGCTTAGACTCTCATTCACTGTCCTTATATGCAGGCAAGTTTACCAGGCTTTTTCGATTACTAAAAGTTTGTTTTGCTGAAGTGAGCAGTTCCTCCAAGGGGCTGCAGTGGCTGTGCCTGTGTGCCTCTGTTTTTGTTAGCAAAACACCTGTGTTTCAGTCACAGTGCTCTTCTTCATTGACTTTTGCAGGACCAGACTGGGAATAGGATGTGGCTCCACATGCCCTCTTCCCCCTGCCTACCTTGAAACAGAAATTGCAGAAGGCAATGGTTAGTCCCGTGGGCAGGAGAACGGCTGGGTTATAGGAAGCACACATCTGACAGGGACACCATCAGCCTGTGTACCCAGTCCCTGCCATGCCAGGTAGCCCCGGTGTACAGTCCCATTTGAAAGCCACCTGGTAGCCATCTGCTCACGCACATACATTTTTGGAGCTGGGCAAAAACCTTAGGAATGGTCTCTGAAGGCTTTGGAGTGGCAGCAGCCTGGCCCCATGTTGTGCTGTGCAAAGTCATGGGCAGCACCTTTTGCACATCCCTGCGTGGTTTTCCAGAGTGTGGATGCTCATATGGATTGCAATTATGTTTCTTTGTGCAGAAAAACAAATTAGGTGGCTAACTGACCTGTGGCAAATCTGCTTACACTAAGATGAGCAGGTATTATTCTACAATGTTTTCAACGAAGGCTGTGAGTACACCATGAGGGTATTTTTTTAATTACCTTTCAGCCATTTAGCATCATTCTTGCTCCAGATGCAGGAGTGTCCTTCCCAGCACCAGCCCCTGGTCTTCCACAGGAAAGCCAGTGCCATCCCAGGTTGCTCAAAGGCTGTTGTGTGTTGACAGACTGATGGGCTGGGGACATGCCACACTGGCTCCTTGAAGTCCTTGTGCGGTGTTTCAGACATCATCTCCATGCTGCTGATAACCTCCCCCAGCACACAGGCACACACACCCCCCAGATATCAGGCTCTCATTTGATCCTGTGCTCAAATAACACAGTGTTTTGTTTTTAATTACCTTTGCAGGAAGGGGAAAATGACCATTCGGTCTCTGTGGGAGCCTGACTTGGCTGCAGACTCAGGACGACATCTAAGATGAAGGCTCTTGGCCAGGATGAGGTGAGTCAAGGTCAGCTGCTGGCTTGTGACAGCACCCTGAAAGGTGGCTGGGGACTGAGCACCCTTGAAGTAAAAATCCCTGAGTGCATGTGGGATCTGGGGGTGATCTCACACCCTAGCTGTAGTGTAATAAAAAATCGTAACGCCCCAGTACCCATGGAGCTAATGAAAAACTTTCAAGCCCAAATACACCCATAGTGACAGCCATGAAAGTACGTAAATCATTTCTATCTGAGCCTTCTGTGTCCTCCTATCCACTCTCCATCTCTCTCTGTCACTGTGGTCGATGGCTGCTGAAAAGCCTTGTCCAATTCCTGCATCTGATTCCTAACATACAAGCCAACGATGCTGTGAAGAAGAAAACGCTGCTGCTCATGTAAGCTGTCCTGTGTGCTGGCAGGGCTGAGTTTCAGAACAGAGTGATGTATTTCAGTTCTTGTGAAATTTCTGAATAATCAGCTCATCAAAAAATATCATGCAGAGTTCCCTTGTAGTCCTCTCCAACTTGCCACCTCTCCTGCCAATAGCTCTGTAGGGTGACCACAGCTTGGCATAGCCCATTAGCAGAGCTCTGCACAATCACTCATGAATAGAGCTGGCTGGAAAATGCAATTTTTCTTCTTGGGGGAAAAAAAAGATTTTTGTGGGGCAGGGGGGATGTTTGGCTTAGCATTTCTGAATGAAGATTTTTCTCCACAGTTTCCTCCAGCACCCTATTCTGCTCCTGCCTGCACCTCCCTACCCCATTTTTTACAAGGTGATTCCAGGAAAATAAAAATAAAATTAAAAAAAAAATCCAGCTTGAAGTAACAAAGTCATGGGATGCTGTTTGATCTGTTGGCTGAGCACCTCCCTGCCCCCAGGGCTAGGCGTCTTGCTGCAGGACGGGCACCAACCCCCTGGCACCTTCTCCAACCTTCTCAGACTCCTGGGTGAGATGTCCTTGGACATGCACTTTTTGCTGCCACTGCCCAGTTTCCTTTTCAGAGTTTCTGCAGGATATCCCCCTCCCTGAGCAGCTCAAAACCCCGCTGTTTAGACATCTGGGAGCTGGTGACTGTGACTGTTCACGGGGAGAAGGTTCCTCTTAGTCCTGGGATGCCTCCAGGCGTGTCCCTGTGCCTTTTTGACATGTGTTTCTCAGTCACAGGTGATCATCGCTTTGGCTGGAAGGAGCAGACTTCCTGGCTGTGTCCTCTAATGATGCTCAGAGCCGAAATGCAGAGAGGCCAGGATGGTTGCAGACCCTGTCCCTAAGGCAAGTGGCAAATAACATGTGCTGCTGAGGCAGGAGGTGCAAAAATCAATGATTAATGCATTAGGATTAAAGCTGTTGTGTGAAAGCTTTGTATGGCCAGGATTTTTTTTTTTTTTTTAAAGCCTGTGGTAGCTTCACTGGCTATGGCACTTGATGTAACATGGGCTTAGTGCTTGTGTTCTTTGCAAACTCCTGTATGTACGCATGGGACACAGCTGGAACCATCAGTGAGAGGTGGCTCCAGCATGGTTTTCGGGCACTGCCTACCCCCCCACCCCCGGCTCTGCCCCTGACCCAGCCACAGCTGCCAAGCATTTGCTCTGTCCCTCTTTCCTTGTGTCACCCTCTCTCTTTCTGCTCAGGCTTTTGTAATTTCTTTTGTCACCATAGTGACAGGAAAAGAGTGATGATTGCTGGAGTAATTTCCCGTATTAGCTAGCACTGGCCGTTCAGCCTAAATCAGCGCTTCATTTTCTCAGGGCTCTGGCTGAGCCTCAGCAGAGCAGCATTAAACAGCGGTGGCAGAGGGTGCTTGGCGTGCTATGATGCTGCCGGCGCTCCTCCAAGACAGTCTGGGTAGGGACTGGGCCTTCAGGTCACTGCATGTCCCACCTCCACACACCAGGGATGCACAGAGAAAAGGGGAAGAAAAAAAAATCCACTTTACAAAGGTTTCTCCCTGAGTGCATTTGCTGTGAGTGTCGTGGGCTGTAAAACCAGGGATTTGGGCACATCTGTCTGTTTTGGGGCACAGGCACATCTGCAGGGAGCACAGGAAGAGCTCCCCAGAGGTAACCGCTCGCTCTGACCCACGCAGCAAGTTGTCAAAGCCCCTGTGGGTACCCCCAGCTTGCGCCCCGACTCCGCACAGCCTCTTACAACTCCCCACTCCCAGTGAGCCCAAACCAGGGCTGGGACCAAACCTGGGCTCACACCGGGGCAAGGGGGTGGTTCGGTGCTGCTCTCGCCCAGGCTTTATTACTCCTTCAGTGCATCTCAGAGAGGCACACAGGATACACACACACACACCAAAACATACTTGAAAATCAAGATCATTAAGTACGCAAATACGTTTAAATAACAAACAAGCTATTGAAAAGCAGAGAAAGGTCACAAAATGTGAAACGAAAGCTGCTCTTCTGTTCTGCGCTCCGGCAGCGCCGATCCCTGCCACAGAGGAGGATCTATTAAGAAGAGTCAACCTTCATTTCAAGTGTGCTGCCTTTTGTCCTCATCTCACAACATTAACATTATCCCCACATAATTTTGTGTATTTAATTTTACAATAGACTGTGCCAGTGAGCGCTGCCTGTAAATATTTGATCACCACCGTTCCTCTAGGATTATCTTATCAAGAGTAAAGATATTAAAATAGAAATCTTGTCATGTTACTGCCTTTATACTTTCAGCCTGAGAGTTGATTGACAGAAAATGAACTGCCTGAACTAGCTCTAAAGTGTCTTTTCACTGAGCGCTTTAATGCCAGAGGCTATAGAAAAAAAGGTAGCTAGTCATCGGAAACTAATGCCTTGCTGTAGTTATGGAGCTTTTCCACTGAAGATTAAAAATATGAATCTACTCGGGGTATTTTTACAAGTGTAAAATGGTGTAGGTCTTTTTTTTCTATCTTTTTGCCGTCTCTAATGAACCTCAAAAAGAGCCTTCCCTTTTCTTCCTGCACTTGAATATTAGATGCAGCCCCACTGCAGCTCACAGACACAGGCTGAAGTTTTGCAAGAGTAAGCTCTTGACTTATCTAACCTACAAAATTTCTTTTTGGTGATAAAACGTATTGCGAGCCAGGACTGAATGTTCCTGCCTAGCTTGGAATATCAAACCACTATAGACAAGTCAAGGTTTCTATTTATGACCAGTTAAAGACACACCGGTAATGCTGTTTTAATGTTACAAAATTGCCCTGAAATCATATGTCTGAAGAGCACCATGCTGCAAATACACAGCCAGTCCCTGAGGGCTTACTCAGCCTGTACTCCAGCACAAATCAATGAGAGTTTTTGCTGGAGTAAGGACCCAAGCGCCAATTCAGGCAAGTACCCAAGCACAAGCAAACTTTAATCACAAGCTCGTGCTCCTCAGAAATCAATAAAGACAGAAGCTGGCTGGGGCGAGGGGGTGGGAAGGGGTGTGGGGCTCGCATCCCTGCAGCGCCTGCGCCCAGGCAGGCAAAGGGCCAGCGGTTCCCGGCATCCCAGCAGCCAGAATAAATCTGGCTTTGTCCTGTCATGATCCAGGAGGGCAGGGGAGGGTGGTTAGTTCACAGCTCTGTCCCATCGCAATGACAAACTGTAGCCACCGGCATTAAATCACCCAAGACCTTCAAAGCAGTAACAAAAGTGTTATTGCAGGATGGCTGGGGTTGGACTGGCCGGAGGAGACAGCGCAACCTGGAGCACTCTGCTTTAGCCAGATCATTCCTCCCACTTTTTCCTCCTCCAACATGAACAATGACTGTATGAAATTAAAACAATTGGAGACTAAGCAGCCTATTATTGAACTGACATGAAAGGGATTTATGTGGGTGGCTCCCATTAACTGCAATGGGTGGTCCCCTCCATGTTTTCCCTGGGCTCTGAATGCAGAAAAGCTTGCCCTAACATTTCACTTACAGGAAAGGTCAAGTGCTCTGGTTTTGTTCAGCATACTCGATATATTAAATTAAAATATACTGGTGTGTTCATCAGCTTTTAACTGTCTTTGCAATAGCTGTAATTAAACAGATACTTACCTGTGAGAGGAAATCTTTCAAGACAAATTCTGACATGGTGGCTGAGGAGAGCAGGAACTTCCCAGGTCTCCGACCTGGGTTTGCTTTGTGTCTTTGCACGAATCCCTCAACTGCTGGGAGTTTTCCTTTCCCTGCTGCTGGAGCAAGCATGGCTTTACGTCCCACTGACAGCCACTGAGTTCCGTCTAGGTAGGACATGTCAGCAGAAGGCGAGGGGCTGGCCAGCCCCGGCTCCTGCATCTCCCGTCCCTGGGCACGCTGGGGGTGAGTGGAGCACCAGCAGTGCCGGACGCTTGGCAGCCCTGGGGGAATAAAAGCAGCCGGGCAATTTTCTCAGCCAGGCAATTCACTTGCAGAAATAGCATTTACCAAGTTCCACTTAGAGCCTCAGGGATAAGAAATGGAGAATGAGAGCGAGTCAGCTGCTTAGGAGTTTTTAGCAAACTCAGAGGTTTTAAAGGGTTTAGCAGCTGGTGGCCTCCAATTCAATGGGCGGTAGAGTTAAAAGCCATGCACCCTGCTTTGAAAACTTCCTCCAAAGAGCCTGAAATGAAGAAAAACCCCAACAAGGCAGAGTAGTGCAAAGCCAAGTAAGGAACTGAAGGAAGCAAAAAGTAATTACCTGAGCCAACTGTTCTAATTATATACACACAGCAGACAAACAGTGATAGCAATTGTTGGTGCTCTTAAGATGGATAACAGGGAAATGGAGATACAGTAGAAAATAACACATATTAAGGAATTAGTATTCATTATGCTAAAGAAGGGGGTGGGTATTTACATTAGTCAGAAATCAGGCATGCAGAGAGATGGGTGACAGCAAGGAGAAGCACAGCAAAGGAAACCCAGAGCGCGACTGTGACGGGTTTCCCTGGTAGCTGTGAACAAGGGGGTGCTGAGCCAGGCGTGATGCCACCAGCACCACTGCTTTTCCCCAGAGACTTTTCAGGCAGCACGTGCTTTTCCCAGGAGCGATGTTCTTATCAGCCAGTTTAGGCTCCTGTGTGTACCCTCCTACATGCTAAAACCCATCATTTCCCCAGGAGGCTCTGGAGCAGCAGGTAGACGTGTGCCACAACAGCGGCTACCCTGCACATGCAATGCTTGCCCCATGAATGGGCAGCCCCAGAACTGCTACAGTATATCACAGCTTTCTGCAGCTGGTGGCATCCAACGTGTGGCTCCAGCCACCTCCAAGCATGGGGCTGGAGCAGGGCACTAGGAAGCCCTGTGCCTCGGTGCATGGCCGTAGGCTGGTGCACCACACATGATGACCCTCTTGCCATAGGGGTTTTGGGGGACAACAGGGTGACCCATACCATCTGGTTTGACTCTTCTGTGTACTCACGATCTTCCAGGTCCTTTCACTAAAATGTGCCAAAGCTCCTTGCGCATTTGTGACATCCTCTTCGGCAGGTACCATCAGCAAACATCAGTGTTCCTCTGCTGAGGCCCTTAATGAAGACAGGTAGTGATCAAAGTAAGCTTCAGCTCAGTCCTTGAAAAACCTTTCCTTTCACCATTACTCGTCCCTATTAGCCAGTTCCCCGCCCATTTTTGAGGTATTCAGTTAACCCCCATCTTCTCCAGCATGGCTTACAATGGTAGATACTCAGAGCACTAAGGCAGGGGAGTCACCGAAATGCCAGAAGAGAACAGATTTTCTTTATCTGCCAGATCAGTTAGGGATTTCAGGTTAATCTGGCTTGGTAAATCATGTTGCATTTTATCCCCTTTGCCTTTATGTCTCTGTAAATGGTCTTTCTCTGAGAAAATTGTCACTAAGCTCTGAGTACTGGACCCTGTTCACTTAGCAAGCCCTTCTTAAATAGATGCACTACCTTTGCCACGCCCCACAGACAGTCCCACACCTGAGCCCATACATTTGTTAAGCACCCACCTGTGGGTCCATGGGCCAGGTCCTTCAAAATTGCAGGACAGAGACTGCTCACTTTCTGCTGTTGCGCACCCAAGCCTGCTCCTTTAGGGGCCTAACAAACCCCATGAAGCACGCAAACATCTAAAAACCGTCCTGTTGCAAGTTCCCACTGGGTGATCAGGAGCCATAAAACTTAACTCAACGTGGGCTGTTGGATTTGGAATTTTATTTCTGTACATCTTAACCTCAATTTTTGCATCCCTTTGCCATGCTGCCTTTAGCCCATGCTCCAAATCTTTCTCCTCATCCAAAAGCCAGACATTTCTCCCACTTTGAGGAAGAGGACACAGAACATTGTGCTTGCCCATATACTCCTACCTTGGGATACCAGCAGCCCTGCAGTCTTCTCTCCTTGGTCTTTCTCTTGCCCTGTGGCTGTAGAAGTTGTGCGTTTGAATAGTCTTTCCTAAGTCTCCCTCAGCACGTTTTTTGGCAAGGCTTTCTTCATCCTTTCCCTTCCTGACCTGTCACACATAGCTTGCTTTGTTGCCAGGTCTTCCTTCTTCAGGACACTTAGACCCTGCTAATTCTTAGTGTTCTTTTTTAAGATGACACTTTTCATCCAATTCCACCTCCAGCTCCTTCCCAGAAGTTTTTTCCCCTCAAACTGAGAGGCACTTTCCAGAGCTGAAGCAGGTGGCCTGTCCCCACCTGCTTGCTGAGTGATGATGCAGATGGCAGAGTTGCACAGCTCCTTGGGTGATCAAGCACTTTATAAATTTCAAGCTAGAGATTAAAAAACAAACAAAAAAAAAAGAAAAAAAAAAAAAAGTGTCTTTCCAGGGAGCACAAAATCAACACAACAGCTTTAGCTAAGTGCACGCAGGCATAAATGTCGCACTGCTCTAAGTCGGCACAGATGTTTGTGCCCCAATTAAACTGAGTTTCCCAGGTACTGCCCACCGGCTCGGTCTCCTCCTGCAGCACTCACAAGCCCCCCCTGAGCCCCATGACCAGAAGGGAAGGGAATGCTGAATCCCAAGCCTCTCCTGGCATAAACCAGGCTGCAGATCATAAGCAAACTGTCAGTAAGTATCTGTGCTATCAACACTAAACAGAGGGTTTCTAGTCAAATCCAGCAGCTGAGAAGAAAAGCATCCCTTTGCATCCCTCGGTCTCCTCTCCAAAGACCTAGCTGTCACCGCTGGCCCTGGAGCAGGGCTCTGGCTCTGCGCTGTGCTCAGCCGCTCTCTGCGCTGACTTTTCGATTAGGTTGAGGCAATGATTGTCAGTAAAACAAGAGAGGAAAATTCACAGTTGCAAGACAGCGAGCCCTGGAGGGGGATGTGTGTGGGATGGGGGGGGTGGGTGTGTGTGCACACCTGTGTGTCTCCGGTTGGACAAGCTTCAGTGCACTTTGTGTTCGTCAGGTCTAAACACAGACAGATGCCTGGAAATGCTGGGCGGGGGGATGCGGAATGGAAATTCCATCCTTTCTCTGTAGAGTGGCATGAAGGGACAGAGAAACAAGTACAAACGATGAGGCACAAGCTCAGCCCAAGCTGCTACAGGGACTTGGTTGCACTTTGCTGGCCAGGAGGGTGAACAGCAGCGGCACAGCCCGCAGGGCCGGGGGCTTCCCCAGACCTTCGGGGCACGTGATGCAGCCGCTGCTGAGCCAGGCACCAGGGCCACAGCCCTCCCAGCAGAATACATAGATTAGATTTAGATTTAGATTAGATAGAGATAGATACAGATATAGAAAGTTTTCAAGTATTTATATATAAAGGTCTTTATATATCTAAAAAAATGTTTTTATGTCTAAAATGTGTGTATATATGTATATTTATACGCATATGCTGGTTGTATATGTGTGAATACATATAAAAACCTTTATACACACACATATTTACACATATAGAAGTATATGTATACTATATATAACTATATATATGTATACACATGTATATTATATACACATTTACATATGTATTGTATACCTCATATAAGTATATAAAGTCTTTTAGAAGGATTATATGTATGGATATGCATGGATATATGCATGTAATATATAAAATGAATATAATTGATAAATATTACTATCACAATGCATGTTTTATAATATACTAAGTATAATTAAATAATAATAAATACATATTAATGCTATTCATTATGTGCATTTATATTGTTATAAGTTTTTATATATATTTAGAATATATGTTTTTAAAGGTCTTTTGAAAGGTCTATATATAAGTATAATCAGCATATATATATGCATATAAACAGATATATACATATATTTTTAAGGATATCTATGTGTACATATGAATGAATGAAAAAATGAATATGTAAAAACACAGAAACAAGTTTATGGCATTTCAGGTGCAGCCCCTGGGTAGGCCTGAGGTAAGGTGAGGAGATCGCACAAATAATTTGCCAGCCTTGTAATGAAAACTCTATTCTCCAACTGCTTTTATCAGCCCTGTTTTAACAATACTTGCTTATTGCCTGGCAGATATGAATGTGAAAAGATGTAGATGATATCCTGTAATGATCTTAGACAACAGTGTGTATGTGTGTGTATATATATGTATGCATGCATGCACACACATGGAGGGGGGGTGTACACACACGTATGTAGTGCACACAGACAGACAGACACACACACAGAGCAGCTTCCATTTCTCTCTGGGACCATCGGAAGGAAAAGCTGCTCAGGTGGGGCTCTCTGAGGCTGGACTGGCACAAATACTTAGTGTAGAAAATCAGCAACCCGTCACCAAAGATTACCTAAACTGTAGGAGAAGAGGCATAATATCGTTCCCTGTAGCTCTGCAGAGTTTTATATGTGAAAAGCGTGTGTGGGTATTTGTAAATGAAATCGGGTGTAACTAGATAAAACTCCTGCAATATGTATACAGTATGCATGCCATTAACTTATGAGAAGCCCTGGCAAAATAAGAGCTGGGGAGCGAGTAATGGTGGGGGAGAAAAGTCCCCAGGATGCATGTGGCATCCTCCTGCTCTGCCCTACGCCAGGAGAAACCCCCGTGCGCAGACACCCCGTTTGCACATTTTACTTTTAAATCTGCTGGCTGCTGCTTTCAGGCCTGACAGGTGCCCTGACACCTCACCTCACCTCACCTTTCCTTTCCTTTCCTTCCCTTCCCTTCCGCCAGCCCGGCCAGGAGACACGATGTCTGTCCAGCTCCTGCGCGCCTGTCGGCTGTTGGAGCCCCCTGCTCACAAATGCAGCCCTGGCTGGGACGGAGGAGCTGTCACACTGTGGCATTACTCTTCTTCTCCAGCAACGGATCCTGCTGAAAGAAGTGAGGAAATAACATCAAAACGCCAGCCAGGGACTGACAAGCAAACAGACATTTAACAAAAAAAAAAAAACAAAAAAAACCACACAAACAAAAAAATAGGTGAGGTGGGAAGAAAAGCCTGGGTGGGCAGTTCTGTGTTTGGTTACAGTTGCAAATCTTTTGGGTGAGCCTTTCTGGCTCCCCAACATAAAACCACTTCCAGACACATTGCTAAAACTCCAGGAGAAGTGTTTTCCCCTGATTTCTGTCTCATTAGCAGCTCTCCTAGAACTGCCCGCGCCTAGGAGAGCGGCAGTGTTGAGGCAAACATTTTACCATCTTCAACACCAGCAGTGGCAGGAGGAGGGCAGGCAAGGGTTAAGCAACAGCTTATTTACGAGGGACATGGGTGTGCAGAAGCCTGGAAGTTGCGGGGTTTTTTTTTTCCAATTTTCATTGGGTGACAGACACTTTACAGGCAGTTCTGCTGTCCCTGGGAATGTCAGTGTGAAATGGAGAACCAGTGGCATTTACAGACTGAAGTTTCTCCTTGTACTCAATGACAGACTAAGGGGAAAAAAGAAAAAAAAGCCAAGCCCACGAATGTTCTTTACCACCAGCGCCTCCAGCCTGGTTTTATGCCAGCTCTAACTCTGGCTGGTTAGACTCTGCTGCTGCAGCGAGAGGCAGTTTGAGCTGCTGGTGGACAACACTGCGTTCTGCTCAAACTATTTCTCACTCACTTAATTATATTCTGCACTTACAGTTTTACAGAGAACAGATGTGAAGGCTTACCTTGGGACAGATATATTATGTATACAGCATTAACTTCACACCCATACAGTCCCCATTTTAATTACACAGCCAGTGGGGGACCCAGGGTAGTTTGCTGGCAGAGCAGTTGGTTTCATTAGCAATTCCCAAGACCTCAGCTGTCTGCAAGCATCCTCACCCATGCAGGCTGAGCTGCACTGGAGATCCACCCCATGTCAGCCAAGGGTGAGCCATGCATTGCCTGACCACTGGGCTGCAACCACAAGCCTCCCCCCCCCCAAAAAAGAAAAATCACCAAAAGACCAATTGCTGGTGCACACCTATGGGCTTGTTGTACAAGCTCCAGCCTCAGATTCACCTTAAACAAGTATTTTGGAGAAAAGCCCTAATGTGACATGAAATGTGAGGCCAAAGGATATTGAAAGACAACTCAGACGTACAGCATTGTAGTAGTTTGTCTGATCTCTGACCCCTGTCAGGGAAACATCAGTACAACAGGTCCCCACAGGCTGCATCTCTCTGCTAATAAAAGCCTTTTAGCAAGACTCAGAGAATGGGTTTGATCACAGCCTCTTGCTGGGTTTAATAGGTGGTGAAGCACAAGCTAGCATTTGGTTTTGTCACTCTGTTTGACACGTCTCCTCTTCAAACTGACATAAGCAATGCCCTTACATTTTGTTAGCTTCACAGGAATTCCGAAAATTCCTCCAAATTTTAACAGATCCAAAATGGGACTAAAATTTTGTGCCTGTGCTACCATAAAGCAAGGAAAACTGCTCTAGAAGAACAGTATTTTCTCCATCAAAGCCAGGCAAGGAGACAGTTTCTGCATTTGTTCCTTCCCAAGGCAAACGGAAAGAATGGCCATTTTCCTGCTTTCCCCTTTTACATCTTTTCCAGGTGGCAAACGGCTCTGTTGAACCCTTTCCCCACAGCTGCCTTTCATTAGCCAGGCTGCCCTTCTGCCTGTCTATGGCACAGCCGCACAGTCCTCCGGTTCCAGCCCGGGAGAGAAATCATCAATACACATATGTCAGGTGAAATTAAAATTGTCCCTAGGAGTTATTCTATGACACAAGCTAGCACTGGCTATATTAAAGCCTATTAATTAATATTTAATTAATTCTTTTCCTTGCCTATAAACACAGAGTGCTGCTGCAGAGCACAGAGGCAATTATTATCTGGGGTGCTTCAAGAAATTATAACTTTCAGAGTTACAAAAGCTGCATATTTGTTAGAAACAGCATGACAAATCTGTCACTGTTAGAGCCGCTCCACCAAGACTAGAAAAATCCTGAATAAACTGCAATAGGTCAACAATTTGCCAGAAATATCAGCTGAATCAGGAGCCTGAGGTTTCATCTCACTGGAACATTACTTATCATGTGCATAAAGAGCCCTACCTCAGCAGAACACTGCGCATTACTTACCGAAGGGCCAGCAAGGCATGGTTCATGTTTCACTAACTTCCACTCATTCAAGCTTAATTCTTCGCTTAGTTATTTCTCATCTGCTTTCTGAACTGGTAAGGAAGGGCACACAGTGGGACAGGCAAACTCGGCCTCCCATAGTGCAGAAGACTTTTGCATTGGCATCTGATGAAGCACAGCAGTGGGCAAAACTCAGCTGAAGTGGCCAACTTTCTGCAAACGCGGCGCTCACTACTCATCACTAACTTGGAGGTGGTGCAGAAAGCACAATGGCACTTTTCTATTTGTTTCTGCTTCTTGGGAAAACGCTCTTCCAGCCAGCAGTGCTTTGGGGGGCCTGCACGGTGGTGATGTCCTTGTTGTGCGCGGCGGCCATGGCTGGCATGGACAAGGGGGATACAAGGGGTTGGGTGGTCAGAGGCGGTGAGCATCCAGCACTGCCTTATTCCTGCAGGATCCAGCACCACTTGGTCCACATGTGGTATAAATGGGTCAATTGGGCTGGTGAATAACAACTCACCAGCTAACCACCAGCTGCTCACCATGTCTACGCCTCTTGAAGAGGTAGCAATGCTTTTGGTCTCCATCCCTACCAGGATGACTGCTGATGACGTTTATTCAGGTGGTGATTTTCTCAGTGGCCATAGGAGACTCAGGAGGCAAAGCTCCCAAACAAAAGCCTCATTGGCCTTTTGAAAAATTAATCTCTTTGTTTCCCTGCTGAAAGTGGCAAAGGAAAAAAAAATAAAATACCTCTTTACTGAAGTTGTTGTTCAATGAGTCATTTGCTGCCTGATGGGAGATGGGCCAGTGTCCCTCTCTGCACCACAGTGATTTGACTAATTACTTCTATCTGCTCCAGCAGAAGCGCAGTCTCCTCCAGCCTTCCTGCTGTCTGGGTCCTGTCTGTCAGCAGCAGAGAAGTGGGTAGCAACAGGAAACAGCATCCTTCTGGTTGGGGCTGTGGCATTTTGCCTGTTCCCTACCCCTGCCGGGTGGCAGGTCCCAAAATGAAGCACTCCTGCTCAGTGAAAAGCTGAAGCCTGAAAAGCCAGCGTTGGGTAGACTGGACATTTTGGGGCCGGTGTGCAGGCATTTGCATCTTCTCAGCATGTCACGGTTGCCCATTTTGCATGAGCCCGTGTCTCTGTATGCCACTTGGCTGCCTAAATGCTGGAGTGAGGGGTCCTGTGGGGACAAGGAGGCTGCACGGTGCAGCCCACTGCAGCACTTGGAGCGATTAAAGCCTCCCTAGGAATTAAGCAGGGTGGGACGGCTAGTTAGAGTCAGCATCAGGCTTCAAGGGAAACAGGACTGAGTTTTAAGGTGGTATTTTCTTTTGGCTTGGGGCCTCTTCTTGAGGTTTTGGGGACTGAAGTGCCACGGACCTCACTTGAAAACATCACCTACCACGGCTGGGCAGAGGGCGAGAATGGAGCATGGGCACGTGGGGACTTCTTCCAGCGCTTGCAAAA
Organism: Gorsachius magnificus; assembly: GCA_034008185.1. Lineage (NCBI taxonomy): Eukaryota > Metazoa > Chordata > Aves > Pelecaniformes > Ardeidae > Gorsachius > Gorsachius magnificus. Next base: position 10,152,576 of record CM067090.1, read on the forward strand.
TGCTGCTGTCTCCTCTGAGCTGCTAAACAGGGCCCGGGACTTCCACAACTGTTAATTAGAGGCGAATGTTATTAAAGTAAATTAGAAGAAAAAGGCAGCTGCGTATGCAAACTGATTATACTTTTACACTTGTTTAAAATCGCAACTGTGATTTTTAATTATAGTGGATCAAAGAAAATAACCACATTAATCCAATGTAATCACGTGCAAGCTGATTTGATAACAACATTGTATTTAATTGGCAGTAAGCTCAGGCAACGTTAAATACAAATGAAAAGCACTGACACATTCTGAGGACTAATTAATATGACAGACTGGTAGCAAATGCATTGTTTATTACTACTAATTTCCAATAGCTGGTTCAACACCATTTTGTTACCATGATCCCCAGTGCTGCATCCATCAATGCATGATTTTTAAAACGAAAATTAAACATGATTTATTTTAAGGGGGAACAAAGGAGTTCAAAGATAATTAAATTATGCATTTCAAATACCAAGCTGCAGATAAAGAGCTTTAAAATACAGGATTTTTCTCTTTCCAACTCTAAGTTCCCTTGATATGTGCACATAATTCACATTAATGTGCTACATCAGTGATGGAAGACACTTTTTTCCCCTGCACATTTTAATGCAGTTAGCAAACGGTGATTTTTTCAGGGTCTGACACAACTCTCAGTGAAGTAAACAGAGAGATTACCCTCAGGACCCTGCCAAAACCCAGCAAGCCACTGGAAGAATTTCCTTTGGCTCTGGTGGGCTCTCAATCATATTCTAAGCTTTTCAGATCAGGGCCTGTTATCTTTTTTTTTTTTTTTTTTTTTTTTTTTATCCTTAGAAAGTACCTAGCAGAAATACAGAACATTAATTCTGATAAAGTCCTTTAAATACAGCGTCCTGAAAGTTTGCTAAAGCTTTCCAGAGAGTCGCACACACTAAAATTCTCCTACCTGACTGCACTACCTTCCCCAGTTGACTATGGACTGTAATGGCACATATTTGTCACACCTTGTTACAGCCTTGGTCAATAGAATAATGGAATAATCAATCATCTATATTTTAGTGAGAGACATAATAAATACAGTGCATAATAGTCAATCACATCTTCACCAAGGAAAAGTTGAACAATTCCAGTGGTTGTCAATGGTAAACTGCCTATGATAAGTATGCAAACATTGACCCCAAGTGTTACACTGAGAACATGGAAATTAAAATCATCTATCTTACTTGATTCAAAGCCTCCCAGATAACAAGGATGGTATTTAAGGAAAACCTTGGCTGGACTCAGATTGCTTCTTTCTGTTAGATTAAAATTAAATTAAGTCAAAATTTAGAAAATACTGGTTTAATTAAAGCTACTTCACTAGCTCATAAATTATACATTCTCCGTCCTGTTGAGAAGTGTAAGTTTGATATTAGGTGTCAGAGCTGCAGAGGATTCCAAAAGGTTAGTTCACATTTACATGCTGTATAAAGCAGACTTCTGGAAACGAAGGACTAATTATCGAAGTTCCCAAATTGCTGCCCCAGTCTGCTTAGCAAATGCAGTCTCCCTGATTTCAGCAAAGGCAGTGTTGTCTTCAGCAGCTTAGTCCAAATATGCAAAATCAGACGGCCAAAAGAGACATTGGCCAAAAGCAGACACTGGCATGGAATCAAGCATGGAAATATTAATAGATAATCATCCAGAAACTAATTACAAAATGTAAAAAGTCCAGCTATCTTACACAGACCACTGCAAGGAAGAGCATTGCAGTTTCATTAGCACAGCAGCAGCAGGCAAATCCTTGCAAAGCAGTTTTCTGAACTTCCTAATGCTCTTACCCATGTACATCTGTTAGCTGAGCTCTTACCCATGTACATCTGTTAGCTGAAGCCACAGCCACTGAAATTAGAAGAGGGAAAAAATATATTTGACAGTGAAGGTGATAACTCACTGAAACATACTGAAGATACAATTAAGAAAAAAAAAAAAAAGCAAAACAGAAAGATTGAGACTGATGCCTTCCTGGAACTATGCTGTAGTCCAGGGCACGTTACTGGGATCGTTTCTAGGAAAACAGGCCAAAATGAAATGGCCAATGATATAAAGCAGGCCAGGCTGGAAAACTTGGTGACTTCTTTTGAACTCAAAACTTCTTCTTAAAATGCGCTTAAGTCCGAACAAATTAAAACTAAATTTAGTGGGATTTAGGCATACTCAGATTTAAGCATGAGGCAAAGGGCCATCGCTGAACCCTCCATCCCTCCATTGCTGCGGCAGCAATAGCACCGAACCCTCCTGCCGCCATCTCCACACCAAGGGTGGTTTTGCCCCAGCACGCTTGGCCATGGCAGTCGTTCCCCTTCCTCACTGCAAGGCCAGGTTACAGAAAGCAGCCTTGCCCAGGGTGGGATTTAAGCATGCGTTTAACGTAAAGCTTGTGCTCCTATCGCGCTGGCTTTGCCCTCCCAGTATCCACAGTAGCGAGCGGAAGGGAGCAGCCGTATCCACCACCAGTGCTTACACTGATGTCTGCAGAATCGACTGCCGTGCCATGAAAGCAGCCATTCCAAACCAAAAGGAGCCTGACAAATGCTCCCTTTGAGAGCAGAGCTACCCTAGGTAACACAGATGCTCATCGTCAGCTTGCTACCAGTAACAGTGGCAGTTTCCACCAAGGTGCCTCCAACACAGGCTTGCAAATGCTTGGCACTGAGACAGTGGGTAATAGGTGCCCATCAGTGCTGAGGAAGACTGCTGAAGATGAAGGAGAGGTAAACGCCCTGGCTCCAGGGAATCTGGAGAACTACAGATATTATTGATTTGCAGCACTGCTGAGAGGCTCCCTTGCTGCTAGGCAGCGCTGGCACTCGGTGAGATGTGATCCTCCCTCCAAAGAGCATCTGTGATTGCCTGAACCAATGCTAAAGACACACATCAGTGCATCCTGAAATGGTTAGAAAAGCTCCTTATGTATTGACCCAGCCATTAACAGGGTACTCAGGGGCAGAGCGGGGAGCGCAGCCTTCTGGCACGGCTCTTGGCTGCGTCATACTATATTTTGGAAAGCTTTGCAGAACTTCAGAAATCCCTCTGAGATGGTTTAGAAACCCCAGAGCTGATTATTCAGATAAGCCACGATGAGATAAGCTCTGATATCATCAGAAAGGGTGCAAGGCACTGTCACACGAGCTGGGAAGGATGTGAACTCTATTTAAGCGGTCCCACGGTAAAACAGCTTGCAGCCGGTGCACAACTTGCTGTCAGCTCTCTTTGAGTGGCTCCTTTGATTGCACTGCTCTGTGAAGGAGCACTTGTCACTTTTTATCGAAGGAGAGGGGAAGAAAGCAAGGCAGCCTGTTGCCAGGAGAAAAGATGCCACTCACTTTAAGTTAAAATATAGACAGCTGCAATGCCCTGGCTGCTGGTGATGGAGGACTAGCAGAAGTGTGAAGGAAGTATCAATGCAGGGCAAGAAAAAGAAAACAGCAAGAGACTGGAGCGGGTGCAGAGTGGGGAGGGATGGGGCCCCAGACTCCCTGTTTGTAGCTGGTAGTGCCTGAAATGCCTGAGCATGCAGGAGGAGAAAACAGCAGTGATGTGCCCTTCAAAAGCCAGCAGCTCCCCATCAAGCTGGGTCGGGATGCTGCTTCCACGGCTGCAGGACACCTGGCTGGGATAAAAGGCAGCCTGAAGGTCACCCACTGCAGAGGAGAGGTTTAGGTCCTCTTACAACAAAAGAGCAACCGGTTGTTTGTTTGGCTTTGCCGTACTATGGGCTGGTGACCCTTTACAGCAAGTTATCCTCAGCACACGATGGGCTCTAATGGAAATGGAGAAAAGCCATGGCATAGCACAGCCTGTCCCACAGCCTCTGCCTTCCCACATCATCAAGCTCAGAGCTGTTCAGTGAAATGCACCTTGGGGAGCTGGAAATCCCTCTCTCCAAAGCAAGAGTATTAAAGCTATGTGATTGTATCTTTGTAACCCAGCTAGCAGAGAAAAACAACCTGGGGAAGGTACAAAAGCTCAAGTAATGTGAGCACCCCTTCCCTCCCTTCATTTGTCAGGATTCTGTTTGTTCAAGATAATAATCAGCAAACAGAAAACCCTGCAACAAAAAGACTCAGGCAGAGAAAGCCCAGTTTCCCCTCAGCCTCTGATGCTTCTGCTAGGAGTTACTTTGGCATCCTAAAAGGCTCCAGAGGTGACAGTAGTAACCGAAAAGATGGAGGGAATGACTCCGCAGACATAGAAGAGACAAAAATGCAAAGCAATATCACAGTATCCAGATTACCACAAGGCAAAGCATTTCCCTCTGGAGCTGGGAAAGCTGATATTTAACAGCTGGATCCTGCAGACTAACCAATTTACTTCTATGGTTTTGTTTCTTATAGCAAAGCAGAAAATATTTATAGTTATAGTTCTCCTAAATTCAGCTTCATCCTTGCCTGATTTGCCTACAAAACCTGAGCAATTTCTGGCAAGACTCTTTGGCAGCTCTTCCCCACACACCCTTTGCAAGGTATATTGCACGTCCCCGTCCTGGTGCATGGGCAGTGAGGCTCTGACAACTTTCCCAGCTACCGGATTTTGAGGCTCATATCCCTCTGTGCAAGGAGCTGGTGAGGGGTCTGGAGCCCAAGGCTGATGGGGAGCGGCTGAGGGACATGGGGGTGTTCAGCCTGGAGAAGAGGAGGCTGAGGGGAGACCTTATCGCTGCCTATAACCATCTGACAGGAGGAGGGAACCAGGTGGGGGTTGATCTCTTCTCCCGAGTAACAAGTGATGGGACGAGAGGAGATGGCCTAGAGTTGTGCCAGGGGAGGTTTAGGTTGGACATTAGGAAAAATTTCTTCGCCGAAAGGGTTGTCAAGCATTGGAACGGGCTGCCCAGGGAAGTGGTTGATTCCCCATCCCTGGAGGTATTTAAAAGATGGGTAGACGTGGAGCTTAGGGACATGGTTTAGTGGTGGACTTGGCAGTGTTAGGTTAACGGTCAGGCTTGATGATCTTAAAAGTCTTTTTCAGCCTAAATGATTTGATGATTCTAAGTGTAGGAATCACAAATGGTGTATCTGTCCTAAACTGATGGTGGATAAAGTCCCTAAAATCACTTATCCACCTGCTTTAGCGGCATTAGAGCACAATTAACTTTGTGTGCTGCAGAGCATGGATAAGTGGAGGTCTGATTTTTCAGTTAGTTCTAGTTCTCATCAGTCTGCTAGATTTCCTAGCGTATGTTGCATACGCTCATGCTCTATTTTTCCTTTAATATGAGCACAGGGGCTCACTCACAGATTCCACAATTCTGCTGCTAATATCAGTCTGTGTCTCATGGCAGCACATAGCCATCCATCCTGGCAGTGGAGAGCAATCGCTAAGAAATTACACGTACATTTGGCAAGAGGCAATACCAATGTCACCTTCTAAATAGGCAACCAAGGGGTGCAGGAGTAAACAGAGGAACAGCCTTTCCCCTGGAAGCAGAGGAAGGCAGTGACTCCAAGCCCTGCAATATTGAGTTATCATCTGGACCTGGCTACATTTCCCCAAGACTTGCTTCTCTTCATCTCAGCCTCTAGTGGATAGGTGACATATGGATGTCTTCATGCTCCTGGCCGTCTTGCCAGAGGTCACAGTCCTTTTCTTTTCCCCTGGTACGTTGGGGGTGGTTCTTGGAAGCATCATGGACTCTTCCCATCCTATCTGCCTTTTGAGCTCATTAGTTCTCCTCTGTGCACAGACTTGGTGTGGAAGCATTTCAAGAGCAACCCTGCCAGCTTCAGAGCTGTAGGATATTTTCCTCTGCTAAAAACCCCATTGCTGTACAGGGCTACGTCGTGCCACGGGCACGTATCCCCCACCAGTGCCGGGCTGCCTGGATGTGGCTCTCAGCGCTGAGGAGCACAGGGGACCCTTCCTGCATCCCAGGGACGAATGGGCCAAAGCAACCACAGAAGGGGCAAGCACAGCACAGGGCACAATGCCACAGTCTGCGGGGACCGGCCAGCTCCCATCCCTGTGGACGTGCCACACAGAGCCCCTGGGGACACAGAGCCAGAGCCATCACTGTCATGGCCCCTGGGGACACCAGGCATGCATCACCCGTGGGGCAGGCCTGAGCTGAGACAGCACCTCTGCTGTGTAAAGAAATGAAAATGCATGTTTGTTGCCTTTTGAGGTGGTTTTTTTTTTTCCTTTTGTTTTTAAGAGAGAAGACAGCAGATCTTGTCTGTCCCAGGAAATACGTTATAAAACTGCAATTTTCCTGTCTTGGCTCTCTCACCCTAGCATTGACCCTAAAGATGAACTCCCATGAATAAGTCTAATCCTGTTTTTCATGTTTCCCCAGGCTAATGAATATTTATGAACAGTTTCTCCAGAGCCAAAGCATGGCCCTTACAACCAGCCATGATAGTTCAATTTGTTTTCTTGCCAATTCTTCAAATTGTTTTTTTGTTGTTTTTCTTTTTGAAACTTGGGGGGGGAGGAATCTCATTCCCAGTTCGTTCTTATCAAAGTGTGTGGGGTTTTTGTTTGGGTGTTTTCTTTTTTTTAAACTCAGCTGGTGCTTGGAGACTTTCCAATCGGCTTGAATGATTAATGTGGTGCCACTGACTTGTTCTGTGTTTGTATTAAAAAAAAAAAAAAGCACAATTCATGTTTTCCAAAGAGCCAGTTAGGTATCTCTGATTGACCATGCCATGTAAGTTTTAAATTGTTCTTTGTGTGCACAAAATGTATAGCAAAAAGGAAGCATTTCCACAGAGATTAATGGAACATTCAAGGTTAGAGACATAGGCAAAAAAGAAAAAATACCACCTCTCAGCAAGCTGTGTATTAGACTATAATCATTACAAAGCCAGGTCTTAATATCTTACATTTATTTAAGGGAGCAGATTTGTTCTTTTGCCTACTATTTATTTAGCTAGTCTAAATTCAGTTTGAATAGCAAAACAGCTTTCCCAGTTCAGCTGCATTACCAAGTCAAGGTCATTCCCCTCAGAGAAAGATCAAGATCCTCTATAAGGGGAAAAAAAAAAAAAGAAATTACTCTCCTCCCCTGATTGATCTACTGCACATCATTAGCGAAGGGTAAGAGATATCTAAACATGCCCTGTGGTCCATTGACTTGCACGGGTGCTTTTTGAGTGTGAAACAGAAGGAAGTTATGCAATTACCTTGAGGAAAAAAACGTTCCTTTAGTGGTGTTTGGAAATAAAACAGTTGCGAATGGGGGAGGATCCTGAAGGACTCTCACAAGCTGCGTGTTTGTGAGTCAATAAAGTGGTAAAGAAAAGCTGTTCTGTTGACTTGCATTAAGTGCTGCTTCCCAGGTGAGAGTTCAGCCTTTTATAACATTTTCATCCACTGTTTTAATAATTTCTGTAGAAGTCTGATAGCACTTAATAGCATGTTTTTATTTAGAAATAATAACTGTTTGTGTTTAAACTCATTAGACTAAGACATGCCATTGTAATCCTATCACTCACAGACTGCTTGGCGAAGCGTGCAGGAGCTACATCCAGCAGCTGTAACTTTCACAGCAGCCAAAAGATATTGCATTATAAAACCCCAAACAACAAAACCCATTGCATTCATTTTTTGTGATTTTATCTTTATGTCAGAGGAAAAAAAACAAGGTCGCTTTAAAGCCTGAGAGCAAAGGGTAGCCTTTCCCAGATCACTTGGCTGCAAGAAGAAAGACCATTACCAGGGACCCAGAAATAGTTCCAAGCCTTAAAATTACTCATGGCTTATTAAGGGGGGTTCTGCCACGCGCTCAGCACCACCCGAGGCTGGGAGATGGGCAAGCAGGCTCAGCTTCAGCGTGGTCAGGGGATGATGCTCCCCGCCCGCTGGCGCTGTGGGCTCTCCAGGGCAGGAGCCCCTTCCTCTGATTGATTTGAACAAGACCGATTACAGCCGAACCCCACAGCAGTCAGCGACCATGACCTTCGGTTAGGGCAGCACTGCAAAAAGAGCACCGTGCAAGAGCGCCTGTGCCCACGGAGCCTTTAGCCAGAGTGCCCCAAGGAGGCGCCGCTGCCGGGGTGATTGACCCGCTGGGACTCCCAGCCCAGCACCGGCACCATCCCAGTGCTGCCTGCCTTGGCGAGCCTGGCTGGAGCGCGCAGAAAGAGCTCAGAGCCTCCATGGCGTCTCTGCTGCCCATGCGTGCACGCATGTGTGTGTATAGATGTCAAATATACATTCTCGTGCACATACGTACACACACCCTTCAGTCCCTGCCAGCTAAACAGCAAGACCCCGAAACCTCCCCTTGCAAGGATATCTAGAAATAGTCTGGGAGGGCTCAGTTACTTTTAAATTCTAGCTCCCTTTTTATCCACTGAAAGTTCAACCAGCAATCTCCATGAAAATAGCCTTTTTATCCACAGTAAGTTCCAAAAGCCAGGTGGCTCCATACCTTTGGAGGACCGAAGGTGCTCTTGCTGTCTCCACCATGCTCGCGGGCAGACAGCACCGGCTCCGCTGGCCCCGGCAGGCGTTGGTGGGGCAGGGGATGGCGCTCGGAGCTGCTTGAGGGTTTGAGGAAGGGCCAGCACAGCTCAAACTTGCACATTTGAAAGGCCACACCACAGAGGCAAAACAGGGCTAAAACAGTCTCTTTTGTCTCCCTGCCTGGCTGCTGCCGAGGTGACAGCCGCCCCATTATGGTCTGCAATTAAAGAAAAAATAAAATAATAAGAATAATAATTTAAAAAAACCCCCACACCTTTCTTTTTCCTGTCCTTTGCCAGCTCACCTGGATCACTAATAGGTGATCCATAGGGTGCAGCTCCCCACACCCACATCCTCCTCTGCTAGCAAAGACGAGTCAGTGGGCTCACATCACCCTCACCCACAGCTGGAGGAGGTGCCCAAAGGGCGGGGGACACACTAACCAGAACCCAAGCCTTAATGAACCATTAAGGAAAAACATTGCAGAAAGCCCCATAAGATCCCTGGCTGCTCCTCCAGCACACACATCAGGCAGCTCCAGCAGCGTGTTTGCTGCTTATCATTGCTGTAAATCAAAGCAGAATTAGCATAATTGTTCAGGTCTGGGGTTTGTTTTTACTGAGGCCATAAACAAGCTGATGACACTGGGGGTTTTTTACACCACGTTGTAATTGTGCTGGCAGCCTAATTTTCAACACCCTGCTCACCTATGCTCAGTCGCAACAGTGTTAACGGCAACTTTCTTCGAAAGAAAACCAATTGTTCCAGGAACGCATCTGAATTCAGCGATATTTCTGTCAATCCAGTGGGCTGCCTTTACTTCTGCCTTCCTTAGGAGACAATCATTGCCTGCTGGGACTTTATGCATAGATTGCTAACTTGCTGTGCATATACTGATGCAAAGAATGAGCTTTGTAATTTAAATAACGGACTGTGGAATTGATGACAGACACAAACACAGTCATTCACCCAGCTGCAGAAAACCGCAGCTAAGGCTCCAACAGGAAGGTGGAGGAAACAGATCGCTTTGTCGAGGACGAGAAACACAGCCTGCAGCCATGGCCGTCACATGTAGGACACCATATTTGCACATGGAAAATAAAGCAGAACATAGCGAACATCCCAGACCAGAAGAGTTTACACAGTATCCTGCTCTGAGCAGAGAGGCCTTCTTCCATTTACTCACCGGACTGGATCTTCAGGTGCAAGAAGATTGGGGAAATAAAGTGGGATTTGGTAAGATCCTGGAGGAGGGCTCTGCAGTCCTTGGGAAGCATAGTTAGGGAAGACCCATCAGCTCAAGGATGGCAGCACCTCTCTGCTGGGCAGGGTCATACCCACCAACACTGCCTGCATCAGTGAAGCAGAGAGGCAAGGAGCTCCCTCAGCCTCCAAACTGGGCTTTTTGGCCCTGGACACACTGCGATTTATGCCCAGACATGGGCTCCCCAGCTGGTAGTGGGTCCCACAGCCACCTCAGTGCCTGCCACTGAGCATCCTGGGGACCCGCAGCTGGACCAGAGCACTGGGAGCATCCCTGAGAAACAGCCTTGTGCAAGAGGGTCATGCAGCAGGAGAAGCTCTGAGACACCCCGTTGGCAGGCACAGGGCCCTTCTGAGGATGGATGGGGCTCACAGGTAAAGGAGAAGACAGTGTGGTTGGACGTGAGCAGAAGCCAAGGCTGGGCAGAGCCACGCTGCCGTGTGACAGAGCTGGTCCCGGTGAGGAGTTATCTTGCAGAGCAAGACAAAGGCACTGCAGACAAAAATATGACAGCAAGAGTATAGAAAATTACTGTAAATACCTGTTCAGGTATTTGCATAACAACAAAGGCACTTTTTTTCTTAAGGGTGATAAATATATTTTCTTTTTGAAAAGAAGCAAAGACTCTGACAAGGCCTTTAATCATCAAATCACTATAAACAACATTATAATACATTAGACTTGGAAATGATAAACTGTTATTATGCACCAACTAATTCAATTAGTACTGACAGCTTTCAAAGAGTAGGAGAAAAAGGCAAAATATATCCCTTGCTTTCAGGGATGATTTTTCCTAGAAGTGGTGAAGACAGATGAGGTGTAAGCGTTTTCCATCTGGGAATGAAGATCCACACAGGAAACACCCACACCTGAAACACAACCTCTTCCTAACACTTACCAGGAAACCCATTTTCCAAGTGGGAGCTGAGCCTGGTCAGCTGCGCGTAATAAGCAACAAGTTAAAGTCAAGTCCTCCTTAAAATGAAATCCAAGAATGAAATGGAAAAGTCTAATTACAGCCGCTGTGCCACTGAGCGAGAGCTACCAGTCTTCTGGCAGCAACTTGAATTTCATTGTTTGGGAAGATGAAAGCCTTCGCTCAGCTGGGGAACGGCATAAAAACAATTCATAAACAGGAGTGAGACAAACTGTGTTTATTCATGAGTAGCATTAATACCCTTTTGAGGGTTCTTATAATAATTTAGGGTTGCTATGCAACGCACAGGTCTGAACCCAATTCCAATAGCAGCAACAAAGCAAATCGTCTGCTGGCTTTGGTACGACTTGGAGAGACCCTGCACGGACCCTGGTGACTGCACCCAGCATGGTGTCCCAGCTGTGTGTTTCCAAGTGAACTGGGGCTAAATGCAGTGTAAGCGAGCGCCCAGACCACCACTGCGCACGGCTATGTTTCCATCCCAGGGAACAATAGCAATTGTGGAAACAGAAATGCCTCCCAGCCCAAACTCTTGTCATCTACAACACTTGTCAACTTGTCAAGATGTTACTTTCTATAAATGAGCTTAATTTACATGTTAATAACACCAAAACCCATGGTGTGAGAGGGAGAGAGGAGACTGAGGAGAAAGTCAAGTGGGGAGGAGACAACTGAAACTTCCATTTGAAAACTTGTCAGAATTGGGAATTTTGAAATGTTTCAATAAGCTCAAAGTAAAATCCATCCATTAACTTACCTGGATTTCATGGCAGGACCCTCTAGTTATGCACCAGCTTTTCTTCTTCTGGCTGCATTTTGCTCATGACAGACCTTGACTGTTTTGGTTTTGCTTTTTCATCACCAAAGTCCCACCTGTGCCTGCAAGAGCCAAACATGCCACAGAGTCAGCGCTTCGCCCTGCCAAAAACCCGCAGCACGACGCGCAGCGAGTCAGCCCGCAGTCTTGCCAGGACTTGCAGGGGGCACGCTCGCTTCCCAGCATGGAGGGGGCGGCTGGTTGCCATCAGAAAGATGGTGTCTAAATGCAGTGGGGACAAAAGAAGCAAAAGCAGAAATGCTGCTCCCTTAGCTGCAGGAGCTGGGGGCCAAGAAAGCATCACTGCCATCCCACTCAGGTTGTCCGGGCTGTGGAGGAGCATGTTGTGGAGCACCACAGGCACCACAAACTGAAAAGGAAATCTGGGCTGAATATGCCCAGCCCCACTCAAGGGTTTCCAGCCCCCATGGATGGAGCTGGGTTGCCCATATGCCAGTGAGGTTCTGTCAATCCTGTGGTGACAGAAAGCAGCTCCCATGGTGTGGCATGACACACTGACAGCTCCCGATCCAAGTATTCCCATCCCCACCACAACACCGCTTTCCTCCTCCTCACCCGCGCTTACACCTCCATGTAAGAATACAGTGACGGGCTCTCGGCTGACCCAACCACCCTTCCCCTTTCACAGCACAGATCTGGGATTTTTGGTGCATTCTTGTTCACCTTTTGCTTTCAGATGCTGAACTCTCCCTTCTTTGAAAACTTTGGTTCAATGGTTGTGTGCAGGCACGTTCCCATGATAACTGGGCTTGGGGTGAATACATGGAGAGGACTCAGTGGAATTAAGCCAGTCAACCACATGTGTTTACCTAGGAGGAAAGCTAGGGAAGGAAGGGAATCGTGCTGCCGATATCCATTCAGCACCAAAACCTAAAAAAATGAAAAATCAGTTCGCTCTGCAAATGGCAGAAGCCAACAAGCTCAGCCTTCCCACATTGTCACAGGTCCTTTTGCTTTTAGCTGCCCATCTGTAGCACAGCAAAATCAGTAAAGCTTGCAGGATCAGTCCAACAATTCAGCCTGAGAGACAGCAGAAAACAATATTTTCTGTATTTAATTACTTTGTAATAATGGCCTGTGTCATCAGTTCAGCGTTTGTGTTTGCCACAATGTTCCACTGTCAGGGCTAAAGTAAAATTATAGCTTTCTTCTGACTCTTTGTACTTGGCCACATCACATCCTTGCAAAGATGCCTAATCAATTCATTTGTGCATGAAAGGACAGATAGAGCGTCCTTCCTGAAGGGCCCCTCCTAGCACAGTCAGCGTGGGAGCAGAGGTGACTTGGAAAGTTATAATTAAAAGAAAACTCTACCCAGGACTCACAGGCCCTCTACAGTTGCACACGTTTAGAGAAGTACAGACAGAGGTCCCTTTTCTTCCCTCTCCCCCTCCCCAGGGCTCGTGGTTGGGTATTTTCAGGAGCGATGCAGCCTCAGAAGGGGAGCTCCAGAGGTGTCTCTGAGCACAGCCAGGGACGTGGTCTGGAGAGTCCTTTCCTCTCCGCACTGCTCTCGCCCGGGCCATGAGGGGACCTGAACCCATCAGGTTTACCAAGTGTAAAGCACTCAACTTTAAAAGCCACCGAAGTCAACTTTCCGTCCTTCCAATACATATCAGATAAACAAACTGATCATAGAATAACAAAGAAATATAACCAGTGCCAGAAAAAGTCCTGCAGCCAGCAAGTCTCTCCTGCATATTTTATCTTATAATCCACTGCACTAATACTTAACCACCACACCAAGCAGGTGGAAGTTTGAGGGCCATTGAGCACTGTGAATTTTCCCAATGCATCACAATTACCAAAACACCTGTGCTAAATAACTTTGCGCTGAGCCACTGTGAAAATTCACAGAGTGCTCAATAGCCCTTGAAATTTCTCATTTCTAACCAGCGGTGGAGTGGCTGAGCGCTCACACATCACACCGCAGCGCAACGTATGTAAGGACACCGGTTCAAGACCTCGTAAAGGCCCTTTTCTCTTCGGCTGGAAGTTATGCTGTCCCTGTGATTTTCAGGCTGCTCCTACTTTGTCTCTGCAATTACACTCACTTGGAGCTGGTGAACTTTTGTGTGAGCAGACTCCAAACACAGCCAAGCTCCCCAGCTCTGCTGTCCCTCCTCCGCAGCCCAGCACAACTGCCTGTCTCAGGACCTTCCTTTTCTTCTTTCATAGCCTGGACAGATGCCAAAATAGAGGCACAAAAACCTCTCAGGCCATGACAGGCTGATCCTGAGCCCGGGGTTGGCTTCTCCACAGTTCCCGTCCCATTCTCACGGGGACACTGGAGCAGGACTAAGGGCTCAGCCTGACCCCGGACGCGGCAGCAGCTGAGGACAGGTTTGGCTGAGGGACGTGCAGGGCAGGGCTCAGTGGGTGGCCAGAACCTCTTTAGCCATGGTAGAAGATGTGAAAGGCTGCACAAGCCCCTGCTGCATCCAGCTGGAAAAGAGGATGAGAACAAATTGGAGGGGTTTCAGCAGGCAAAAGAAAGAAGAATGAGAGGTTGATAAACCTCCCTGACAGCAGGGAACTAGAGATATTCTATCCATTTAGTCTGTCCCTGGGAAGGTTAAGAGGTTACTTGAGAGTGGTCAGCAAGTGCCCACACAGAGAGAGGAGTAATAAGATGAGGCTCTTTAATCTGACAGATGAAGGCATCTTAAGATCCAGTGCCTGGGAACCAAAGGCATTTCTACAGAGAAATAAAATTGTTCTTGGTGCAGAACAGTTAAGGTAATTAATTAACCACTGGAACAATTTACCTGAGGAGGAGACAGATTCTCTGTCACTTCAGCTCTTTAGATTGGACCTCTGTGGGACATCTGAACTCCATCAGAGCATCTGGGTTTGAAGACCAGGGATGGGAAGGGGGGTCATGCAGGAAAAAAATCACTGGTATGTGCTACTGGGGGCTCCTTCTGCATCGCCAGTCCAGAACTGGAGATCTTTGAAAGTCAGAGAGCAATAGCAGCCAGCTGCTGTATGAGATACTAATACAGAAGAGAAGTAAAAGCACAGAGAAGTGAGAATGATTTGGAAAACATAATGCATCTCATCAGATGTCCCCGAGCCTCACAGGGCAGCCCAGGGCTGTGTCCAGCCCCTGTTCTCTGCCACTTTGCTGCACAGAAAAGAGCAGAGCAGAAAAAAAAACATCTGCTCACGGATGGACGGAGCCTGAGCATGGCCCTGCTGTGTCCCAGTCCTGCCATGCCCACTGAGGGCTATGAACCAAGCACAGTACAGACCATGCAACAGGGCTGTGGTTTCCACACGCCGGGTGCTCACCAGCCACTTCCAGCTCATCCAGGGGGCTGCAGAGAAATGCTTTGGTGCTGCCTCCAAGGCCAAGTGCTTTCCTCAGGAACCATTCAATTTGGCAGCTGTGCAACACACAACAGCGTGCAACTGCCCTCAGCAAAGGTTCTTTATCCTTAAAAAGACAAACTGAAAGCAAGAGTTCAGATTAGAAATGCATATTAATAGATTGCCCCATTTTTTCCACAGACAAATGCCATGCATTTCAGATCACGAATGCCCACATTCTCACTTCTCCAAAGCTTCTCAGGGCAGCCCATAGCACAGCCTCAGCTTTTCAGTACTGCCCCACCATTTATTTGTAGCAAGTTGCCATGATAATGAAGTTGAACTTCTATAGCCAAGTACTATAAACCTGGTTTTCAGGGTTGCTTAGCTCAGTCACTACAAAGTTCGCTGCATCTCTACCAAAGTCCAGTTGAAATCCAGATTATTTTTCAAGAGATTACATTATAGAATCCTTAGGCTTTTATGTTACTTTTGTATTTTAGAAAAATCATGTTTTGGAATTTTGACACAAATGAGAGGTGAGCTTAAATGGTTTCAATTTAAATGTATTTTAGTGTTAGTGATGTTTAAATACAATTATTTTTGGTACATTAGCATAAGAATGGTGGCACAAAAGCCCAATTTCCTCATGTGGCTTTCTAGTAATTAATACTCTAGACACTTTGATTATAAAATGTTATAAAGACATCAATGCAGCAATACAAAGTAAAATAATTTTTAAAAATCAGAAACAAGCCTATCACACAAATGCAAAACAGACAGGAAGGATCAAAACCTGGCTGCACAGGCAGACCATCCCCACACCTTTCCCTGATCACACACAGACTCATCAAACCAGAGAGCAAAAGAATCAAGAAAAGCAAGTTCTGGAAAAGTAACTTTCTGCTTAAACCACAATTAATGAGGCAGCCTGAAGGATTCCTGTCTCCACAAAAGCAAGTGGAAAACCCCAAGTCCCCCAGGCAGTACTTTCACATCCTGCGCTGAGGGCCAGTGACCCCCAGCTCCCACTGCTGAGACTCCCCCTCTCTCCGTGCTGGATTTTTATTGATTGCCCAGGCTTTATTTTTCTTTAATTTTTTTCTTAGCAACTCTAAATGGGTGGTGTTGCCATTAACCATCAAACAACCACAATATCACAGCCAAAGACCATTATAGACTGTGCAGAAATCTCATGACTTCGCTATGATGCTCAGAGAAGGAATAATCAAAGCCGCATTATAATTATAACAAATCTGAATGACCTAAGCCGTTAGGTCGATGGCAATAAAAGTGACTCTTGGATGTATGAATTGGAAGGCTTCCACAGATGCCATTCCCTCTCCAGAAGCGAGAGACGACTCCAAATGTCGGTGGAAGGTTGCTTTGTTTTTAATTGGCACCTGAGTTTTATTTGGCTGGTTTCTAAATTATCCCCCCCTCCTTTCTGATTAGGAGAGCTTTCAGATCTTATGCAGAAGGCTCTCCGGTTCTTTGTTCTTCAAGACTTTTTTTTTTTTAAAAAGAAACAACAAAAAAACCCCAAACACAAAAAACTCACATCTGCAAACAAAAATGCAGGAACACAGCCAAAAATCAGATCATGAGCATTAACATTTAACTATCGCTGTATTTCACTGTGTGCCTGTACGCATCTTGTATAAAGGCAGATGCCCTTATGCTCCACGTCCCCTGGAAGTCGGCAAGTACACATGCTCCATTCATAATTAATGGCCCAGCTTTTCCAAAAGCACTAACAACTGCATCTGGTTCTGTCTGTGGAGGATTTGACCCTCCAGGTTTGGTTTCAACAGACCTAATGGTCTGCCTGCAAAACAGCCACATAGGACACGCTGGAGCCAGCCTTCATCACCTGGATCCCAGATGTACCCAAGCCAGTGGCAAACATAACCACGCTCATCCTCTGGAATGGATCCTGGCTTTGCAACCCATTTCAAGGGTGGTGGGTTTGGCCTACAAACACACAAGTTTCCAAGGCACTCAGCGCTTAGGATCGGGACTAAGACCTCCTGAAGCCTCAAGCAAGCTGAGAGCACTCAGCACCCCCACTGAACTGAATTACTACATTAGTTCAAGCCGTCGTACCGCCCGGAGGACGGGCGGACACACACCACCGTTAGCACAGAGCTGTGCCTGCACCAGTCGGTCAACACTTCAGCTCTCAGCAGGGAAGCAGGGATGCTCCTGGCAGGTAGGTTGCTACTAAAAGGCATCAAAAGCCACCTGGAGATGGGCTGATTGGTTTTATTTGCTTGTTACCCAGCCCATAGAGTGAGATATGCCCTGAGTATATTTGTTTTGCTGAGGCAACCAGAAAGAAAACCTCCCCAAAGCAGGCTCTCTGCTGCCAGAGGACTGACTCCGATGAATTTTTGATTAAGAGGACACAAAACTGTTGGCTAGTGCAGACCTGACCTGAAAATAACTCTCCATTCCTTTTTCTGATGCTTTTATTTGTGATTCTCTCTACATGGCAAGACAGACCCTTCTCATGCCCCCTTGGGAGGCTTCTCAACAAGGAAAATAAAAGCTTGGGTGCACCAGAAGGCATCGGGGGCTCTGGATGTGCCCTAGGAGAGCCCTTCATGCCAGGGCCTTCCACAGATGGTGGCCCAAAAATTGCTGCAGACAGATGCTCTCAAAGACAGAGACAGTTTTCAGCTCAGTCAGGGACATTGCTCACCACCATCCCTTACATCCCATTTTCAACATTCATCCCCAATGCAGAACCCATTATAATTTAGTGAGATGGGAAGGGAAAAAAAATAAAAATCAAAAATAAGGTATGTCTTTACATCCTCCTTAGACCACATCCCTGCTCCCAACAGCTACCATCCCCTGGGTGCCAGTGGAAGTCCACCAACAATATCATCTAAGAGTCAGGCTCTGTAGATCACAAACTCCAAGACAATTCCTTCTGAGAATAGCTCTTCATTGCCAGAGGCACTGAAGGCCTAGGACAGATGCTAACAAAAGGGTCCCCCCAAAAACCAACCAGTGGAAATGTTGCTTGGGGGGTCCAAGTAGCCTGGGACGTGGCTATAACCTAGGATTTTTTCCATCATTATTCTGCAAGTTTTACTTTACTTTTCTACCCATCACCTAAAGTTACCCTCAGCAGCAATGCCAGTCTTGACTTCTTCAGTTACAGCCAAGTGTTTTGCATAAGGAAGTCCCCTGAAAATAATATCCACAACTTTTGAAATTAAGCTGCTTTGTCAAGATGCCCCAAAGGGGTCCAAAAGACCTTGGTCACAAAAAGAATACAACCTGATACACTCTTCCTGCTTTTAACTTCGTGTTGGCTGTTTGTCTCTCATTTTGCGTGGTTCTTCCTTACTTTGGAGCAATCTCTGAAAACCTCTAAAGGGATGACATGGACGGAACAAAGCTGGATAAAAACCTAGAGTATTCATTAACTGACAAAAAAAAAAAACCCAAAAACCATAACCAAACAAAAACAACAGAAAAAACCCCAAAACCCAGAAGAGAAAACATCAAGCCAAGCCAAGCCAAGTCAAATATCAATCTACTTTTGTGTGCTTTGTTTCATCAGGTTTACTTTATGATTCATTTGTAACAAACTGGGGTGGATAATGAGTACTTGCATCACAAACCTCTGTGTGCTTAAGAAATTACTATGCTCCACAAGGAAGGACTGGATAACAAAAACAGAGCCCTTTCATCTACAAAAGTGTTTGGTGGTCTAAGCATGAGTGGAGGTCTCTCAAGCAGCGCTGAATTGATATCTCTAGCAATGAAGCAGTCACGTCACCATCAAACCATTTGAGCCCTGTGGAGGCAGCCCAGCCCATTGCGTTCAAGTCTGCCAAGATGTCCTGAAAGCACATATCTGAGCACGCAGTGGTGTGGGGGCAGCTTCCCAGGCAGGTGGCCCAGAGACGCCCACGCGCAGGTGGGCCAACAGGTCTCCCAGAGGATGCTGCCAGCCCTGTCTTAAAAGTCACAGGATGGCAAATGTCTGAGGCTGCAGAAGTTTAAGTATCTAATGCATTGATCTTGGTGATGGTCCTTCCGTTCAGGATCAGGTCTAGCTCCACAAGAGATTGCCCAGGCCCCTTTCAACCACAGCCCAAGATCTCCAGGCTTTACAAACACAAGAAAAACATCCCCTGTCACAAGCTGCTCACATTTCAGACTGGATGTGTCAGGTGGACAAACACAAAGGGAAATCAAGGGTGATACCACATTAAAACAAAACAGGTTTTACAGGTGAGTTAATTTCCCATGAAATCCTATCCCCTTATACTGAGAAATTCCAGCATCTTTCTAGTTTACTTTCTTAATATTTTACTCGTAAGTGATTCTACAAGGATACAGATCACTATGACGACATGAAACTTCCCAAACTCCTCAAGACTTCTATATGCTAAACCCTGTCAGTGCCTGTCACCTGTCTCCTTCAGCTAGGATCAGGAGATGCCCAAGGGAGGCATGGAGCATTCGCACCCCGCACCCCCCCTCTTGCTGACCACCCTGCTCGCAGGAGTTCCTTCAGTAACAATAACCGCTGTGCTGGAGGGAGCATCTCCCAAATGACAGGCAGCTAGAAATGAGCTGATCAAGCAGGAAAAAAAGGACCCAGGAATGAAATGCAGGCAAGCTGCAGGTGTTACGATAATTATAAGAGTTTGGCAAACCATGGGAACAGCACATGTTCCTAAAACGACAGCAGAGGTTTTTATACTTTCATTGCACATCTGTGCACCAGTGTCTCAGCCCCCCTCTCAGGCATGCTGAAAGTAAACCAGAGCCACGCAAAGGCTTTGGGTGAAGATCCAAACACTCAGCAAAGCGATAAATGGGATCACAACCCGCTCTTCTCTCGCACACCGACCAGGCCAGCTGTTGAGGATGGGAACATGTTGCACAGCGAGATGGGGTGCCTCATGGCACCGTGGCCATTACAGAGCTGAGGAACATGTCCCTCTGGACACCTTCAGCTATTTTGCTTGGTGACTCCCTCCCAGCTATGCACAGCACACATTTCGTGCTTTTTGCAAGCTAGCCCTGAGGGGATAAGTAGCCAACAGGAAAGGTTTCCACTTCTGCTGACTCTGACTCCCCCCATCTATTTTGTTTGTTTGTTTGTTTTGAAGTGTTTTTCCCTTGTATTTTCTAACAATTTCAAATTTTGCAAGACCTTCAGTATAAGAACATAGGTTCTTTTCCAGTATAAGGCCCCAGAAATAAACCAACATTTATTACAGCCCGTATTTCCCCATCTCTGCTGAAGCAGAATTCTCCTGTGGAAGGGAAAGCCATGCAAGTTTATCAGCTTTTACTTTTCTGTGCATCCTGTTAACACACATTACAGTTTCCCACTCATTAATCCTGCAAAGGAGCATTTACAGTGTATTTTAAATGGTTTTCCTCCTTTACTAGCTCCCCGTGGTGCCGTCCAGTTTCTGATCTGAAGAGCAATCAATAAATAAGCTCCGCCATCCGCCAGGGTTCCTGGCTGCCCAATTAGAATAGCAAACCTTAACATGCTGTTTTATTATACAACGACAGCAGTCGGCTTTGGCGCGTCTCTCAGTGCCTAATGCTGGTTTTAGATGTTTGTATTTGAGTAACAAAGCAGTGTCGGCCTGGGAAGTCAGCAGGGCTGTTCTCTGCCAAACTACATGCAAATTCACTCACCGAGAACTGGAGTTTCCATTGCAGAGTGCTTTCACCAACTGGTTGCGTGGGGGTTGATGGCCGTGTCATCATTTTAATTGCTCGAAGCAATGAATGGGCGGATTTCTGGCTTGTCAAGGACATTGTGCAGAAAAGAGACATTATTAATCTTTCCAAAGCCTAGCTGGTGAGCAGGTCCTTAAAACAGCTCAGCAGTGAGTAAAACACACTTGGCAAGCGAGCAACCTGCCACAGTGAGGGACAGCATGGACCATGGCTCAAAGGGAAGGTGCTGCTGTCTGGTGAGCTCTTCTCAAGGTGTTAAAATAGTTGGTAAACTTAAAAAGCCTGGTGAGAGGGAGCAGAAACAGAAGGCGCTGCTCTATCTCATAGAGGTTTCAGAAAGAGGAATATATTTTCTTGGGGCACCCCTGAAAGGGCAACACCGGAAATTGCTTCTACAAATGGGGTGCCACCACCTCTCCCCAGCACCTGGACTGCAGGACACAGTTTGGGCACCCACTGACACTACCAGTGGAAAGAGCTTCTCAGCCAGCCCAGATCAGGCCTGAGGAGAAAGCAAGGACCATGTAAATGGGCTCTGCCTGCTTCTCCCATGGCCATGGGGATTCATGCTGCCATGCACATGTGCTGAAGCACAGCAGTTGGTGGGAAAGGAGCGGGACATGATAGAAAGAGCCCATTTGCAGGTAGCTGAGAAGAGGAATCCCATCTCACCAGACTGAGGTTTCTAAATATATTGGAAATGAAAACCATGCTAAGTCTCCAAAGGTGTTGACAGGAGGGGACTGCATGGCTTGGCACCATCCACCCAACCAGGACTTCTGTTTCTCAGTTGCTTGGGGCCACCAAGCTCCACAGGGAGCTTCACTTGCTGCAGAGAGCACACTTTCACAGAAGAGCAGTTCAGTCCACAATGTTCCTCCTCACACTGAGGGAGGTACCAGGTTGGAAGAAACAGTTTACGCAACACGCACGCTTGCAGAGGAAGAGGCAGGAGTCCCTGAGTGACAGCAGTGTCCCCATTTTCACAGCCTACCCTTATGTCATCGTTGTCCCTGCCTTTAACATACTTCTGCGAGGTCTGAGCTGGCAGCTCAGCCAGCAAATCTGAACCCAGGCTTGCCTTGCTGCATTCCCACTGCTGGACCCCAGCCTGCTCTCCTGCTCCCCTTGCCTATCACAGGACCACCCAGTCAGACACACCGCTCCCCCAAACCAGTAACTTTTGAACTTAAAATCAGATGCATGCAAAAGCATGTATGTTCAGACTCCAGCCAGCATGGCACAGCGCCTTGTAGGCAACAAGCAGACTCCAGCAGGCAGCAAACCCAAAGAGCTCCCAAATGGAGAGTTCCTTCCCACAGATGTTCTCAAACATTTGATTAAAATACATTGCTTTGTATTTGAAACACAGCCTTATAGGGGAGGGCTGTGGGTCCAAAGGGCTTGAGATCCATCTTCCAGCACTGCCCTACCCATTGCAGGGCAGGTCATTCATTCTGCTTCTCTTCCCTGCTGAAGCCACCCTTCTTCACTCTGCAACCACTACAAGTTCTTCAGGAGAAAAGCTGGTTTTGATGGTCACGGATGCTACACTAGTGAAATTAGAGTGGCAACTAGTTAATTTGTTTGCAGACTTCAGTGTTGTTTGGGGGGGGGGGGGGAGGGTAGTTTTTTGTTGGTTTGTTGGGGGTTTTTGTTTGGTTTTTTTTTTTAAAATGAACATTATCAGAACTGGAAGCATTGAATGCCCAGACATTGGGAGCAGAAGGGACAGCATCCTAGTACAACTGAACACAGATTTGGCACGTCCAGTGTGGACCCTGGACAGACATACCTGTGACTCACAGTCATCAAAAAACCCGTGGTTTGGTTGTTTCAGCAGCACAGAGCTCAGACCAGCATCCAGAAGGAAGCACAACACAGAACCAAGCCTTTCCCAAACAGCACACTGCCTTTTGCTAACAGCCTTAAATCCTTCTTAAGCACAGAAGTACAAGAAGCAGACTTGGAAATAAAAGATGATGGCGGTCTTTCAGCAGGAGACAGCATTATCCTAGGTGAGCCTCCTCCAGGAGTGCAGCAGGGATCATTAGAGAACTTGCTTGTCTTCATTTAAGCCTCCCAACTCTACCAGGAGCCCAGCTGACCGGCTGTTACCTGGTGGGTAAGCACAGATACAAGAGACTCGTTACCCTAAGCTAAGGCATTGCAGGTCACTGTGCCTCCTAAGAAGTAAAAAAGACAAGAGATTCCAAATTTTCCTGCTTCCTGAGAGCAGGAGCCATTTTGCACATCCATAAAGCAGGTCTCATCTGTGCTATTTGGCCTATACAATAATTAACCAGCACTAACTACCTGCCAGCTTAATGCCAGCAAAAATATTATATTCCTTCTTCAGTCCTATTTTTAAGCACTGACTTTAGGAGGAAAGACACAAGGGACTTAAATCTGCGGGAAGTCTTTAAGAGAGAACACATTTCTTCCACCTGCATTTTGCAGATAACACCCTAAATTTCCAGCCTTTTTGACTTATTCCCATTAATTTTTCTACTGTACTACCCACCCAATGAATGGGATATTAACAGACACTAGGCAGAGCTGCAGATACCTCTCACGGGTAGCTAGAGCATCCTCCAGTGAAGGTCTCTTTGCATCCCTCTCAAATAGTCAAGTGCTTCCTCCTGGTCTGGCTCAGCCCTCAGGTGATGCACATCACACTTGATCTGTCTCCATTAGCAGCTTGGCAACTTCTAATAGATGTTTGATTTTGTTTTTTCCAAGTCATAGAGCATTCAGATTGGCATCTGCAGCCAAGAAACTGTCCCAGAAAGTTTAGTGGTAAATGGGCACAGAGGAGGTAGGTAATTAAAGTAAAGGGAGTCCTGGTAGAGTAGAGGCATGCAGGAGAACTTGGCAGCCCCATCAAAGCTGCTGCTGTCAACCAAACACCTGTCCGGAGGAGGAGGGAGGCGGCTCTAACTCTTTTGCAGGAAAGCCATGTGCAGCTGGAAGGAAGAGCGGCTGCCCTCCTTAGGTAGCATCTTAAACAGGGAGACCTTTTTAGACCTTTCCTTACAATCTCTGCACTCCATGACTGTGCTTTGCTGTATTTTCACTTGAGACAAGGCTGATGCTCCAGGGCAAACACTGGTGCCAGAAAGCAACACCTCCCCAGGGTATTGCATAGCTGTTTGGTCAGGGCCCTGTCATACCTCCCTCTGGAGCAGCTGATGCTGCCCATGCCCCGAGACAGGCTCCCAGAGCACATGAATCACTGCTTTGATTAAGCCTGGCAATTCCTACCAAGCTGGACCACGACCGACACGTGCTCTAGATACAGAAGGTGCATAGCAAAGCCTGGGCATAGAGTTTGGGCTACATCACACCAGAGGTTTGCAGGGTGCAGTGTCAGCTTGAGTCTTCCTGTCCCAATTAGTGGTGGGGCGTGCCAACAGGCATTTCACAAGAGAGTTCTCCCAAATTAGCAAGACTGTTATGGTCACTGGTGAAATGGCCCCAGGACCACCCTACTGCAGGGCCTTGCTGCTCCAGGATGGTCCTTCTTGTTCGCAAAGCCCACGCTACAACTCTCCTTCCTTCAGTGTATTGCAGCAAAGCAAAAGCTGGAGAGTAACTGGGCAGCCCAGGCAACGAGGGGCTGCATCTTCCCAGCGCTGCTGCTGCAAGGCTTGGGCAGGGCCTGGAGCGCCCCCCCAATCTGCATTTCCAAAACTTCCCTCCCTGCTGCTGCAGCATCTGCATCCCTTACGGCGGGTGAGCCTGGTGGCACAGCGCAGGGCTCCCTGCTGGCGGTGGGGCTGGCCCCGACGCTGTGCAGTGGGTTCAGTAAATGCATAAGCACCATGCTGTGAAAGGCCTGAAGTACTGGTGGTTTCCTCTGCTGCTGAAACAGCCTCATCTCCCCAACTCATATTAAGCCCAAGCCCCATAGATCTGAATCTTTGCTGAATGGAGCCCTAAACAAGTAAATCAATCATTCTCCAGTGTACGATCCATCACTGCCCACTGAGCTGCCATTCCCTCTTCCCCTGGCCTCTCTCTAATAGGCTCATGTTGACATTTAACGGTGAATGGTACAGATGGGAGCTGCTGCACGTGGGTGTCCCAGAGGGGTCTGCAGGCCCTGCAGACAGCACCCCATAGGGCTGCATGCCAGCGGGAGCCTGCGGATGCAGCGCTTCATGCTGTGCTAATGACCGTGACAAATTGCTGACGACGCTCAGCTGTTTTGCACCAAGCTGCTCTGACACTCCTGGTTGATACAAGCCGTGACGTGTTAGTGACAGGGAAACATTAGTCATCCCTTGTCCACAAATGCCAACCAAATCCCTCGTCCGCCTGATCCCCTGCCGGCAGTGCAGCTGTGAAAGGGAAGATTATTCTGCACTGCCGGGACCACCTACCTGTGCTGAACTGAGAGGGGCGAAAGAAAGAAAGGGTGCTGGGACCCAGCACCCTGCTCCCTCCACTGAAGAGGCACCTCTGTGGAGACCAAGCCACCTTGTAGGACTACTCCATCCATGACCCTTGGGTTGCAGACAACCACTGTAAAGAATTTAGCCACGTGCATGGAAATGCCAGTATTCCTCCACCTTTCCCACACATGAATTTCAAATACCACTGTAGAGGCCTCGGCATCCAAATACTCAGGCCTGGAGCAAGAGCTGCCTGTGGTTAGCAGCAAAGACTTGTCTACACTAGGGAAACTGATAGGGTTTGAAAGCAAAGGCATGACACTGCCACATGTAAAGTCCACCCCGCTCTATATTCAGCCTAAGCTTCCGCTCTGAATTGGACCAGACTTGCTGGGAGACGGAGGGTCGTGCTGAGGGTTAGCCCAGGCTATGGGCTGGCAGCCCTGCAACCACGCAGTGGCTGTGCATTAACTTCCCCATAAAATTAGTATCTAAGGGAAACACTTACCAACTTACAAATGACCAACTTACAAATTCTCCTGGCCCCTGATAACACCATACACATGCCTTGCTTGTTTGCCTTACTCCCTCACCCAACAAGCTCTGTATCAGCTTTTGTCCTTGTGGCTACAATCACATTAAGTCTATGTAATAATTAGTAGTCATAAGTTTTCCTCCCCATGAGCTTACAGGAGTTCATTCTGGGTCTATAAGTGTTTCCAAGGCAGGGAAGAAAAAACAGTACTCTGCGGGAGAGAGAAGAATACCTGGCTGGTTGGCCAAGCTCACAGCATTTCACTGGACACAGCAAGAAACAATCCAGGGAGATGTGTTTTGTGGCTTTTCTCTAATGAGGTCAGGCATCATGGTATTTTTGCTGGATTAAGGGTCTGCAATCTCAAGCCTCGTCTTTTCATGAGCTGCTCTCTGCTGTGTAGGGCCTGAGGCAGAATCAATCGTTCCTGTACTGGAGCTTCGCCTTTTATGCAATTAGCTCAACGTTTCTGGAACAGCACGGGTGGCCTCACCAGTAGGAGGGCTTTACACATGCCATTAACTGGACCTCAGCTCCAAAGGGCTGGGTGACAGGAGCCCACCACTTTGGGCTGCCCGGGGACCTGGCCCCAAGAGCTCAGTGGAGGAGAGCAAGACTCCTGCCCGCAGGGAGCCAGCCTGTAGATCAGCAGGAGCCTCCAGAAGGGTTTCAATGCCAGCTGCTGAGGGAGTGCCCTGCAGCATGGAAATCACCCCCAGAAATGAGGGGAGGCTGCCGTGGGAGGGCTGAGGCCACTCTCACACTGCAAAGGCAGACATCTCCCCTTCTCCCTGCCCCAGGGTGAATCTAGGTCATAAGCACAAGAGAAACATTAGTCCTGAGCATTCAACAAGAAGAAGGGAACAGGACACCCAAGCTTCAATCCGAGGTGGGAGACAGGGCAAGAGGCATCTTCCAAGGAGGGATTTAAGAGAGACAAACTGCAAACACCCAAGAGCAATTTAAGCTCCCCATCCCACACAGCTCAGTCCAAGAGGGCATCAGACATTTCTAAAAATCCCTGGGAGCAGTAAACGAGGGGGCACAAAGAAAACTGCTGATGGAAAAAGCATGACATACACAAGAGGTGACAGCATGCACGGCCCCCAAGGCAGCTCTCATCTTCTCATACCCCACCTTCTCCCCCTGCAAAAGTCTGTGTCAAAGGACTGTGAAATGTGGTGTCCTGTGTAAAGTTTTTGGAGTCAAAATCAAAACAGCTTTCATGGAGGAAAAGTGCTTTAAAAGTAAGAGATGACTCAAAGGATGACACATCCTTAGCGCCTGCTGAGGAACTCCAAGGGGAACCCCAGCCGAGGAGCTCGCTGCATACTGAAGTGGGCTGAGCTGCTCTTGCAGCGCTGCCTGTGCACGAACACGCTCCATATCACAGCATAACCTTAAGGGGAATAGCTTTGAAAATCCAGAATTAGACGTTGCTATTAGACATTACAAGAGAAGAGATGCTGACTTTTAATGTTGCTTCCACCCTGAGACTGGTTTGCGCAGGTAGGAAGGAATGTCATGTTTGTTTGCATTACTCACCAGGAGAAAAGACATCAAAGCACCCACTGATAGCACATTTCCACCTTTCATTGGCATGCATCAGCCTTCGCTGAACTCCACCGACAAAGCTACCAACCACATACAGGCAGCCTCTGGCCAGCGCTACTGCATGGTGGTTTGCTAGACTGCAAGACATTGATCAAGTTCATTTTCAGAGGAATACATTAAAAATTTGAATTCTACTGCAAGACACAAGTTGTGACAGTAGAGAATAGCCAGCTCTGCATCTCTACCTGGGAACCTCCTTTCTGTTACACCTCTGTCTCATGCACAGTAACCTCTGCGGTTGCTACCCTACTGGTAATAGCAGAAAGCTGAGCACCATTCCAGGAGATAAATCCGTGTTCATTCCATAAAGACAGGACATGGTAGCAATTTTAAATCCCAGCACTGGTTTCAAATGGATGACCTGCTGGCAGATGATTCCACAGTCACTGGGCAGTGCCCTTCTCCATAAATGCTCATGAAAGAAAGAGGGCTGCAGCAAAGGTACTGATGAACACAAAATCAAAGTGCCCATACATCCATTCATTTACATATCACACTAGAGGGAAAAGCTGTGCCTTATTTGACAGTGACAGAAAAAGAAACTTAGACAGCAGAAAAGGGGAGAAACTTACTCCGATGCCAAATTACCAGACTGCCAAGGGAAAAAACCTTGTCATATATCATTCATGCACTACATACAGCCGTCTCACTTCTGTAGCCTCTTCCTTCCTTCCTTGGATCTCAAAGCTGTTTGCAAACATAAATGAATAAAACCTCTCACCTCCCATGAAGCAGGTAATTTGTTTTTATTAATACATAAATGACAGAGGAAATTAATTAAGGAATAGAAAGGGCAAGAGGCCCAAGATCACACAGCAAGAGCACTTTAATCACTACATTCTGGCCACTTAAGAGTTGTGCTTGCATGTTAATGCCTTCCTGCTCTCCAGCAAGCATTTGCAATAGACCACATTTCCTCAGGCTAAGGACTTCTCCAATCCCGGCTAGCTTTGCAACTTTGCAGCATCAGGGACATGGAGTTTTTCTTCATATTCACACCACCGCACCTCTGTCCCCCAGTTTAATTATTATTTATGCTGAATATAAATAGCAAAGGAGATGATCGTAACATGAATAATGAAAAGGCAACAAGAGACAAAAAAACTGCTCCAGTCAGCTAGTATCCTACCTGCTTCATATTAAACACGTCTTAGCACTGGATCTCTGCATACCAGAGGAGGAAGGGTGAGTTTTAGGGCCATTGCACAATATGAACTTCCCCAATGTATCACAGTTACAGAACCTCCTGTGCCAAATAACTTTGTGCTGATCCACAGTGGAAATTCACAGTGTTCAATAGCCCTTGAAATTTCTAATTTGTACGTTCCCATAGAGGAGTGGTACAGTGGGTGCATTTCTTGCTACTGTACGGCGCATTGGACACGGGATCAGGTACTCTTTGGAGCCTGACCGTACTCCCTGAAATTTGTGGTTCTATTTTAATTATTAAGTAATGCATATCTATCTGCTTCCCCATTTGCATCTGGTGCTTTTAAGGACAAGAAAATACATCCTTTTTAAATGCTAACCTAGTAAGAGGTATTAGGAAAAGTGAAAGCTATTACATGTGCAAATTTCAGAGCAATTAGTCACAGAGGCAGAAGCACAGACACAAGATTAGTGCTCAAGTCTCTGCTCCCGCCTGCTTCCGCACTGGAGCCAGCAGTTTTGCCCAGGAGGTGAGGGCTACACTCAGCACCACCGTCTCGTGTCAGATGGATTCCCCAGCACCCACCATGCCATTCACAAGCACAATGCCCTTCAGTTAACATCTCTACGGCTTTGACCTGGGCGCGGGCTCTCAGAGAGAGACTGGCCAAGGGATGGGACTCAGAACAGGTTTAGACATAAAGAAACAAGAGTTTTCTTTCTCCATTTACCTGCAGCCAACATGATCCCACTGAAGAAAATATCCCCTGTGGATAAAATACTAAGTGCATGTAGAAAGGGAACACAAATAGCTAAATTCTCTTCATGTGAAGATTTCTTCTCCTGACAGTGCTATTCTAGATGCATCACTGCATATTTGCAGTGGAAGATGGAAATACTTCTGGCATTAAAGATAGTGACTTTCTTAATTTATCTCACATGTGGGAAGGTGTGTGTGGGAAAAGTGCGAGTGACTCTTAGGAATACATCCTATGTAGTTTCATAAAGAATAGTGCACATTTCCCCCAGGATTTTTTTTAATAAAGCTCAACATTGTAATAGAAGATTCTTTGGAAGAGTTTAGAAAAAAATAACTAAGGGAAATAAATCTCATACTGTGCTCCATCTTGTAGGATTTTTTGAGTAGTGTGTATATATATAAAGAAATTAAATTATTAAAAAATTGAATCAAAATTATTCTGCTTTTACACCATTCGAGCACTTACTCAAGTCTGCTCTCTGATCCGAGTATCTTTAGATTTTGGATTGTTTCCCAGTTCTGAACAAATCTGTGGCTACACTTGTGTTGTGGCCATGAAAACCTGCAACTGAACTGAGCCTCTGGACTGTGCCTCCATCCCTTGGAGGGGACTGGAGCTGGGGAGCACCCACCATCCCTGAGCATTCACACCCAGATCCCTACAAGAAGCCGGATCTCCTGTAAGGACAAGGGCAAGGAGCCCTTATTGATGCAAACTTCCCAGGCCACCTTTGCTGAATGCTCTTTCCCTGCCTACCCTACACCATGCTCTGCAGCCACACAGGCTGCACCTTCCCTGCACGGCATCAAAATCAGCCTCCCCTCCGTAGCCGGAGGGCTCTGTCTGGGAGCTACCACTCTGGTACCTGCTGCAATCAGCAATGGTCGCTGCTACAGTGTAAGGCAAATGGCTGCACCACCAACTTGTTCCTAACAAAGGGGGGGAAAAAAAAGAAAAAAAGAAAAAAAAGAAAAAGTCTGGTTTTCAGCATCTGAAGGTGCTCTGGGCAAGGTTTGCCCTGCCTGGGCTCTGGGCATGCAGCAGAAACAACAATCCCCACCTCGGCACTCCAACACTGACCCATGGCTTTGCTCAACTATGCCCCGAGCCTGGAGGGCAGCTCACCCCATCCTCACCAATCTACAGAGACTGGCAAAAACATTTCATGAGTGGGGCAGGGCTCCCAGCTGAAGGCGAGCGTGTGCAGAAGTGCCTTCCTCCGCCCCCAAAGCTGCTTGAGTTCCTCGCAAGAAATTGCAGAGTAAAGGTGCCAGAGAGCACAGACGGGGGCTCCAGATCCACCCCCCAATACAAGAGCTACAAATAGTTTCTTTTCCTCTGGCTGACAATACATTAGCAAACCTATTTTTGTTGTTCATAGGTGTTCACGGAAGTCCTAAAGATAGCCTGTTATTGTCGACAGAAAATGCAATTCAATTCCCTAAAAATACCAGGAACATGGGCTATGAAGAGTTTGGTTTTCCCTGGTGATGCACTTTTTCATTATTGCCCTGGATTAAAATTAAATTGCTAAGTAAGGACAAGCAGATGAATCTGTGGTTATGATAGCATAGAAAAATGTCAATATAATGCTTGTATACCGTATGCTCTTTCAGTATTTAAAGATTCTTATCTCTAGAATAATATTAACTCAAACGCATTGTGAGGATCTCGCACTATTAAATGAAGCAGCCCTGCCTGTATTACTTCACTTCTGGGTGCTGTTGTCAGACAGGCAGTGTAGAACATTTTGAAAGGAAGTTTCAAGACTGCTTTCTGGGTTTGCCCACACAGGGAGCAGTCATTGTTCAAAAAGAGAATAGGATGGCGTTCTGGTGCCTGCAGACCCAAAGGCAACATTGGCAAAATACTGATAGAAATGCTAATATTGTGTTACTAACCCTAATCAAAACAAGCCCATACTAAACCCTGGCTCACAGCATCTTTATAGTGGGGGCAATGTGCTGTCGATTTTTGTTGACAGAAAAAAAAACAACTCAAGTTCTGAAACATTTAGTAATATAATAACGACTTAGGGGGGAAAAGGAATTGTATAATTTCCAATTCCATATAAGAACATAAAGGTAATGCAGAAACAAACTGCTTTTGCAGAAAAGGACGTATCCACGCGTTCTTCCAAGATGCTTTATAAAGGCAACCTTTGCTCTGAAAATATCTTTTCTCTTCCCAGGGTGGCAGCACACTGAGGTGGAGGTTGCAGCCAAACTCCACCGAACCGAATTGAATCTCATTGTCCCCCCACACTCCCTCAGGCCCAGAGCTGGTGCTGACAGCTCCAGCTCCATCCTGGAGATGTTCCTTGACAGACCCTATTTCTGCCAGAGTCAGCATTCTCCTTGGTTTTCCTTTTCAGCTGATAAAGAGTAATTTAATTTGCAAAATACATATTTTCACACTTGTTTCAAAGTAGTTTCATCACTAAGCCCTATATGAATCCATGGGAACAGTGATTGACAGAAGAAGGTTACCAACGACAATCACTTTAAACCAGCTTATTGGGAAGCACTTCTGATGGAAACGACATACATGCCGATAATTTCATTTCTTCTTAGCAGCCATTTTCCCCAGGATTATTCCCAGGTTTCTGTATAGATGCTCTTTCCCTATGAGACCACTGGCCAGTACGGTCACTTGGCAGTCCCTGAGAGAGAACTACCATGAGAGCAGGATTAAAGCATGGGAAGCAGCATGAACGCAGGTTCTCAAGCCTCTGAACTCAGTGCAAACCCCGTATTGCACATGCCACAAACGGCCCTGCTAGCCCTTATGCGCTCCCGGGATATCAGAAAGGAAACCACGGCTCTGTTCTAGAAAAGACGTAAAGGGCTTCAGAAGTCACACAACCAAAGAGCTCCGCAGGCACGGGCCAGAGTGCAGTGTTTTGTCATGTAGTCTCACCTTGCTGGAAACACACTGTTGGCTTCTAAGGAAAAAGAATAGGGATTGGGCTTATTTCTGTAAACTAAATTCTTCCTTTCTTTCATTCTGGCCAACTGTTGAGGCTCATGTTTCTATATATTGCCACTTGGAAAATACAGACAAAACCATCACTGGTTGTTTTTGGAGTCTCAGAAGAGCACAAAATGAAAAAAATAATTCTGGACAATTTCTGCTCTTCCTGTAATGAAAAAAGTAAATGGAAGTATCAAAGTGACACCTCCATCAATTTAGAATTAAGGAATCGACTTTTCCTGTCTCGAGTCACAACACTGCAAAAAAATTCTGACAACCCCAGTTTAGGAAACTGCCATAGGAAAAGGAGCTAATTCATTCCTCAATGCAGCCTTTTAATGTATAAGAAACAGTATATTATACAAACTAATACACCTACTGAATTATACTCTACACAATTCTTGTCTCACTCTTCACTTCCATGCTTTCACTAATTGAGCTTCTGTCCTTCTTTATTTGTATAACAGTGTCTCAGGGGATCCTCTTGTTCTCTTTATAAAAATGTAACTTAAGTGCTCCCATAAAGTAACCATGTCTTTGTATTAATTTATATTAATGGGTGTGCTTTAACTGCGTAGCTAGACCATTTAAATATACTGGAGAGGACAGGCAGAGCATACAAGAAGCTTGCATAGTGTTTACATAGGCTTCCCACACACTTTGCCAAAACTGTATTGCTCCAAGTCCTGTGACATGCTAAACAAAAACAAATTTCAGCACCAACAAGGGTAAGCCTCTAGAAGAGAAACACATAGTACGGAAACACAAGTGTTATTTACCATAAATCTTATGGTTGAAATCTTTAGAAGCGGCTCCCTTCCCATAGGATCTTGTTGTTACTGAAAAGAGTCACCCTTCGGGATGTGGTTCTCCCTGGAGGAGAGCTGAACGTTACTGCCTCACAGTCGTGCTTCGTGAGTCCTCACCATGTGCCACATGGAAAACACACGTAGTTTGGAAATCAAGGCTCTATCCTACAAGCAGCTATACAAAAGCTCAGCCATATTCAAGCAAGTCCTGACAAGGAAAGGAAACTGTAAAATTAATTATGTGAGTTGGATTTTATGGGCTCAGGTATTTACATACTGATTACAATTAACAACGTGTTGATCTCCATTTTTATTCTCCATCTATGTGCTTGACATTTGTATCAGCCATACAAAACATACATTTAAAAAAGGAAAAGGTAATTCAGCTCAGCTAGGGAAAGTTCTCTTTGGGATCAAACTGGAACAAGAGCTGCACACAACAGAAACTGCCCTCCACACATCTGCCCTAAACCACACTGGTACGTCCAGGCTCCAGCACAGGAAATATTAGACATCCGTTGAGTTCCTGGAGGTCTGGCCCTCAGCCCCAACTCAGCCCAGCTGGAAATGCAAAGGCAACAGCAGGCTCGTGTTCCCACCACAGGAGGATGCTGATAGCTGAGAACGGGCTCATGCCGCAGAGCAAAGGCGACGTCAGGCGGCAAAGGGCTCCTAGGCAGACAAATGAACGAACCCACTCAAAATGAAACCTGCCACTGAGTGCAATACACCTGGAGCAGCCCTCAGTACTCTGTGCTGGGGACAGCTCTGGGACGTTTTGTGGGCAGAAATGGCCCCCCGACGACGCTCTGCACCAGCTGGGTGCTGCAGAGAGGCACAGCGTACCTGCCCCTGTGGCGCACTGGGTTAAACAGGCACCCAGCTCCTGCAGGGCTCGAAGATAAAACCCTATAAAGATGAAGTCTGGGAGACACAAGATTCCACAAGAAAGCATCCATTTCCAAAAATATTCTCAGAGTGCCCCCAGAAGCCATGTGGCATGTGCCATGCTCATTCCAGATCCCTCTGCACTCACGCTAATCTGATGTGTTACTTGCAAATTAAGGCAGAGATGCAATCGCAGCGACAGACTACAGGGTTTTGCTGTGCAAAGTACACTCTGTTCACAGCTGCTGCCACTGAATTTTAAACTAATAATCAGAGACACAGCTTCTTCTGAAGCAAAAAGTAAGAAAATACCTTAATGCTATCTTTCTGCCCCTCTGTGGCAGACCTGCAAGGCATTCATCACAGTTTGCTGTCAAGACTAGTGAGCAGGCTGTGCCGGCATACACGGGTTGCAGAGAGACACTGTGTGCCATCTCAGAGCTGGCCCTGGCATGGGCATTCACAGCCCCACACGCTCCACTTGAATGTCCTTTCTGGGACACGTTCCTATGGCACGTTCCTTGGGTTGCACTCATCCTTACATTGCAAATGAGCGTTTTCTTTCAAAGATCAGTGCTCTACACATTTTGGCACCTGACCTACACGTGGCACATCCAGTCAAGCTATATTATACACTAACACTGTAAGGAATGGTGTGTATACATTATATATACACATACATGACCACTGTATTGTTTTTTCTAAAGTCTGTCAGATCACTACATTATAACAGAGAGGCTATTACAGACAGGTTTAGTTAGCTGTGCATCATTTCACACCTTCATTACAATCTTTACCGGGAAAATGGATTGCTTTTGAGCCTCTCTCCATTTTCATTAAACTTCCACTCTTGCGAGGTGTCAGAATTGTAAAATGCCTAATACGGCCAGTTAATTATAACACTGCTCACTGCTTTAGCCTTTTCAATTACCCACATTTTCACCGGCTGAAGCAGCCAAGCTCCCACCTAGTGTTAGTCAGACCAAAACCAACCAGGGACACCAAGGGGTGGCCAGCAAACAGAGGACAACACGCTCCACCAGTCAATGCAGGACCTGGGAAACCATCGGAAAGCTTTCCACTAGCAGGAGACAGAATTTCTCAGAAGGTGGAATGGAAAGTCTGCTCATGCAAGGGTGAAAGATGGAGGTGCAGCATGGTTTTCAGCTTCCTTTCCTAATACTGGTAACTAAAAGTTTGACGCTATAAACATTATTAAGGAAGCTGTCCTTGGAGTTGCTCAGGGTAATAGTAGTACTTGTCAGAACAACAATTGGCAGAAATTAGCCTGGAATCACATAAACAACTTGTATCCTGAAGCAGAAATCAAAGCTGCAAGATAGATAGGAGTTACCTCTCTCCTTGAGCACTGTCACATTCTTGTACGTATGGTGAGACCTGCAAAAACACCAGCTGATGGCAGCTCCCAGGGATCAGACACTGGAAGTTTCCTCCTGGTCCAGCGGGGCCACTTCCACTCCCTTCTGTAGGTGGGAAGAACGAGGGTTTAGACAGTCTCTCTGACACGAATATAGAGCAAACGCTCCTGCGTCCCTTGAGTTTCTGGTGATACAGTATTTTGGGGGTGACATGAAGCTTTTTGAAGTTTCTTAACAGCTCCAATACTTTGGTGATCAAGATGCCTGACATTTCCTCAACCACTGCTTCCCAGTGGGGTGAAACACTTCTGACCGCCCCGCCTGACTCCCCTGACAGAGCCACCCCACCAGCTCCCACCTGAGCTGACACCAGCCCACTCACAGAAATCTGGATTTAAAATCTCTCATAGCAGCAAACCCACTGGAATGCAAAGCAAGATTTTCTGAGGATAAGTTACCCTCCTACATTGCAGGCTCGGCATATGCTGTCCATACAAAAAGGACACTACTCTTTTTAGCTCTTTCGTTTTATTAAAAAAAATAAAGCAACTAAGGATTGCCCAAGTCACACCTTGCTGTACAAATGAATATTTCATTTTTAACAGGGAATAATTTTCAATGTATTTATGAAGAAAGCCTCTTTGCTGTAAAGGAACACCATGTTCTGGCAGAGACATCCCAAACACAACTGAGAAAGCCATCTCCCTGATGAGGGATCAGAAGATCAAAGTTGTGTTTTATTAGTTGTATAAAAAGTATCTTTAGCTCTCAGTTGAGAGGAAAAATTTGCATTTAAATAGAAAGATTAATAACTGTAATACACAGAGCCCACACTGAATATTTTTTTTGTAAAAAATAATTATATTGTTTTATATAAATTGTGCACCTTAAGTCAAGCTACAAAAACTGATAATCGTAATATTTTATGGAACAATTTTAATATAATATAGCTTTGTTACATTATTATTCTCCATTGTAAATAATGCCTGTCTGGAGCTTTGGGAAAGGCTGGATTTAAAATACTTACCTGAAAATTCAGTAGGGTGTGTGCTTTTTAGTGTTTACACTATGCATGAGTTTTACTTATTTAAATAAATAAATAAATAAGAATCTATGAGAAGGATAGGAACAAACCATCCCTCCTACTGCAAGGACAGACTGGGAGGTGACGCCTGTGGAGAGCATATTGAATTTTTTTGGAAAGAAAGCTTTTTTTTCTAGAACCCAGAGATTTGGATTCACTCAAGTATTTTGAAATGCTATTGAGTTGTTTTGGTCAGGTCAAAAGACCTGATCTTTAAACCTAAAACATTCCATTCTGACATTCTTTTAGCATTGAGGGGCAGCTTTTAATTTTATTTCGAAACGATTTTTCACTTACAAATACATTTTGTGAAAACTGACTCCAGGCCACAGGAAAACAGCCTCCCTTTTCCACTTCATTCTAATCAAGCCTTTAAAAAATAAATAAATAAATAAATAAAATATTGATGTTTCAGAGAAAACTTCCAAAAAATCCCTTAGGATCAACCTGAACCTTTTTTGTCTGTCTGTGAATTGCTTTAGTGCATGGGTTTTTGCCCAGCGCTGAGCAGGTCAGCTTGGAGCAGGGGGCTATATCTCTGGATTACAGCCCCTGGATGGTTTCCTGCGGCTGTCCCAGCAGGGCTGCGGTATCTCAGGGGGTCGAGGGTTGCAATTTCTTCCTGCTCCATCCTTCTGGGCTGCCAGCCGCCTCCCTGCTATCTACCCCGCTTGCCTCCAGCCCACCCTGAGGGATGCATGGGGGAAGATCTCAGGTGGAAGCCTGAGCTGCTGCAGTTAGGCAGAAAAGCTGCATTTTCCACCCTACGTACTGGGAAAGAGGCCAGCGGGGCTGCGGCAACTGCTTTAAGCAGCTCTACTATTGCTTTTTGATTGCTGGAAGAAGGAAATACCTTCGCTTTCCTCTCCTGGACTGATGCCAGCAGAGCCCTACCACGCTCAGAGCATTTATTCTGCCTTTGCTCAGGGGATAGCTTCTACATCCCACGGTCAGCTCGCTAATGCTGGGCACTGCCACTGATGTCCAAGTACAGCGAACACAGCAGCCTGCCTCCTCGCCTGCCGAGGGAAGCTGGGGGCTGCTGAAAACGCTGCGAGCTCCTGTTTGCAGTGGGAAAGGAGCAGTTTCTCCACTGGCCTCACTGCAAGATGCAGAATCTATTGCCTGCTGCAGCACAAGCACAGAGCAGGGAACTCGCAGCATTTAATTTATCGCTTCTTCATATATTCCAGTCCTTATCCAGAAAAACCTTTTAATTAGAGAAGGATCAGGAGGGAGTTGCCCAGAGTTCCCCCAGCGCCACATGGATAATAGAAGAAAGCAAAACCCCTTACTCTGCTCAGAGCCACCAGCACCACTAATTACCCTCCCAAAATTCAGCTCAGGTTCCTCTTGCTGCTCATTTAATCTCCATCACTCTTGCTGCCTTCCATTTCACTGCGCAAGCACCAAGCAACAGGCACAGACACAATCAAGGAAGTTTGGAAGAGCTGTTGCTGGTGTACAGCTGAGAGTCCAGCACTGCTTGAAGTGAGGGCTCAACAGCAGACAATCAGGGAAAGATGCACAGATGCTCGAAAACACAGCATGTGTCCATTAGGGAGCACAGCTCTCTCTTTAAGCTCTAATGCATCTGGACTCCAGAGGCTGCAGGCTTCGCTGTCGCTGTGATATGTGCTACTTGCCAGCAGCAGCGCTGGGCTGTTAGACTGGATGCTGGTACCGGGATTGAGATGTCCCTCCTCACCTCCTCACCCTCACCTCCAGTGCCACCGCGTGCCCAGAGCCCACAGACAGGGTGCCACCAGCAGAGACCTTTGGCAAGGCTGGGAGCTCCTGGGGAATCCCTTTCCATCACTGTAATTACAGAGCCAACACAAACCAAAGGTGTGCAGGGAACACGTAACTTGTGAAGTGCTGTACAGACAGATGCATCAAACACATAATTAAAAAGTCCCTTTTAATAGCCAAAGCAAAGAGGCAAAGCCCTCGACAATAACTAAAGGAGAGCACATGTGAGCTAATGAGGGTGAGCCCCAACGTTAGCAGCAGCCGCCTTGGACAGCAGGTGAGATTTGGGTGACCAAAAACCTGACCTGCTGGTGCTTTCTGGGCACCTCCTGGCTCATCTGCTCCCTTTGGTTTGGGAGCTCAGCCACTCAGGGGAATGCAAAAGCGTGGCAGGAGCCCAGGAGAAGCCTTTCCCAATGAGGGAGCTGGGTTTGAATTTGGTTAAGGAGGTGATTCGCCTCAGGAGATTTGTGCCAGGGAGACGAGGTGGATGGCAGCAGATCGCAGCGGCATGGAAGGTCACCGGGCTGGTGTGCAGCAGCTGGCCTGATGTGCAGACACAGCTGGAATTACGGCTTTCATTGTCTGCCTCAGGACCTAACAGCACAAGCTAGTACAAATCAAAGCATATATTTCTTTTTTCCTAAAAGACAAACCTCAAAATAAAATTAGGAATTTATGTTATAAATTTCCCACTGTCAGAAAAGGCTTTTGGAGCACCTCCACTGCAGCAGGGCTGGTTTAGGGACCATTGGGGTAGTGCTGGGAGCCGGGAGGCTGAGCTAAACCAGAAGACAAGTCACCCACGCAGGGCTTGGGCAGGTCCCTTCCATCCCAGCCACCACACCAGGTCCAAGGTTTGCTCTTACCTCTGCTCCCAAGAGACAATGTAGCTTTGAGTTTCCTGGGAGTTTGTTAGCAAGAGGCAGGGTGCCAAGCTGGGGCAGGAAGCTGCCCAGGGTGGAGGTGATTTCTGCTCCAGGGACGATGCCTGCATGGGGCTGGCGAGGATGATGGCAACTGCTTTAAACTCCATTTCTTAGCAAGATCCCAACACACTGTCATTTACACCCAGTTCTCCTGCAGCAGAGATGGGCTTTGAAAGTCCCTGAGCATAGGTTTACATCTTCCTCAGCCTCAGAGTCAATCCCTGTGGCAGCAGGACCAAGTTATCAGTAAGGACAGCTGCGAGACTGCCTACCCCCAGCATATTTACCCTCAGATTTAATAACAGATTTCAAAAGCTAAACTGTGCAGATGCAAGTGGTCAGGGCAGCTTATTTGGAGCCATAAATGGACTCTACAGGTTGGAATCAGTCATCTGAATTTTATTTGGGGCAACATATTTTCAGTCCTTTTTCCTTTCTGATGTGAATGCAAATTGAAGCACACCTCAGAAACAGCAAGGGAGAAACACAGGCAGTTTGGGAAGCAGAAGCCTGCTTATTTAGGACCAGCAAGACCACTTCCAGGCCCAGGAATTTCTGCTGGGCTCCTCAAATACTTTGGTCCTGTGCCAGAGTCACCCAATGCTGTTTCCTCCACTCAAGCTGACCTTGATCATTCAAAGATCATCCTTGATAGGAAGGTCATCCACTCGATTCAGTTGTGGGATACTTTTAGCATCAAGATCTTTGTTAGCAAAAAGAACAAGAAGGACCTGAGAAAGCTCTCAGACGTGGACATTTCAGGCTTACTAAGTCACGGGCCTGCTTTATCCTCATCTCTTTGATGGGGCTTGGAAAGGATGGGATGAGATAGTGGATGCTACAATTGCCAAAAGATGGGTCTAAAACCAGGACCGTTCTGCTGCCCACGGCCACCTGACACCTCTGCACATATGAAAGAGCAACCCTTCCTTCAGCAGTTGTTGCGCCTTCAGGCAGCTTTGCAGGAATTACATTTTTCCCCATATTGAAGTGGCAAAGATAGATCAAATCTTTTCTATTTAAAACAGAAATGAAAGCAAACAACCTGTTTTGTAAAGACTAATTTTCTTGCACACAACATCAGTTAGCTTTACGATATTTTGTCATATATTCCTTAGCAACTCAATGCTACTTATGGAGTTTTTGAATGCAAATATTTCCTGACAAGAAGGATGAAACCACATGATATTTTTATCTCAGTTATACATTCACATATCACATATGCAAAGTTAACAAGTGACTTTCTTGTATAAAGCAGTTTTCTACTTCCCATCCATCTAAAATAACAGCTATGAAAATCCTTGTCTATCATATAATAAGAGAGTTTGCTGCCTTTATTTTTCTGACCACGTGTATTGTACAAGCAGAGGACAGTGTCTTTTATGTTATCATCCTGCTGCCTGGAAATCTCATTCTGCAATCTCTGCTTTTTCATTGCCATTTTCAGATGTTTAATGAAGCAACACATGGATATGAGATGCCCCTGTTATTTCTTTTGCCCGGTCTCTATCATTTTCAATCTCGGAACTATTGAATAAATGGAAATATAGTTACCAGCTCTGTTTTGCACTTCCTGAGCAAAACTCCCATTGGAGGTGATGAGAAATGTGGGTAACGTACACAATGGAGGTTTAAGTTTCCTTTTTTCCACATTGCCTGTGTGGAAGGACATAAAAGAAACATATTCAGGGTTCACAGGCCTTGTCTGCTTTTTAGCCAAGTATTACCATTAGGAATGGGTGTTTTCTAAATGAGCGATCTGTGTTGATACCCCGCCACAGCCACTTCTTCACCTAGTTGCCTTCTCTGGGAACTCATGCTAGTACCAGCAAAAGTGTGAGACGTAAACATGCCACACTCCTCTGCACACAGGTGGGGATTTGCCCAAGAAAGCTGTGCAGAAAGCTGATTTCTCACCATCTCCAGCTCAGAGGTGCACCACTAACCTTTTCTTCCCACATAGCCATCTCAAATGACAGGAGCGATCAGGCGTCAACACTGAAGGTCAGTCACATCAACCTTGTCCGTTTTCTACTTGCGTACAAGTTCACATACATCCTTCCGCTCGCCAGGATCACGCTCAGCCCACTGGTCTGCAAGAGCATACATTAGAGGGAATTTTAATGACTTGAACTCGTGCTGAACTTCCTCCTTTAGCTGCTGTTTTAGTGATTTGTTGACTCTCCAAGGCTCATTCAGGACTTTTTTTTAGCCTTGACAAAGTAGACAGAGTAGACATGGATTTTATGTGCCAACTCTTCTGTATTTTTGGCACTCCACTCGTCACACAGCAGGTCAGTGAAATACAAGTTCAAGCAACAGAGGATGCCTCCCACGTATATCTGTGGTGTCTCAAAGTAGCCTAAACTAATCTCTCCCTCTCTTCCCCATTAGAAGCGACACTGAACTGGAAGCAACGGCTGAGGATGCTTTAACAGCCACACAGAATCTTAATAAGATCTACTTACATTTATATTGTGCATTTCAGGCTGGCTGGCTCAGTTTCCTTAGCCACTGCCTCACAAAAGGAGCTGAATACACTGGTTTATTTTTGTGGGCTTTTTAATTATTTTAGCATTGTCTCTGATTTTTGTATCAGCCATCTGCGAAGTGCGGCAGGATGTGTGTAATCTTCTATGGCACATGTTGTAATTTCTCCATTATTATCAGATGGGAGAGAAAACCAAAGTTAAGGGAGATTAAGGTCAGCGTACTCTCAACATCCAATCGCTGTATAATCCACTGCGTTATCGCCATGGAAGATTATCAGCCTTGATAGGACCCATTCTTTGAGCCGTTCAGCTATGTTGAGGCCTGCTTCTCTTGCAGAATGGCATTTCTATTCAATCCGAACAGGGAGAAACCATACATAAATTTTCCACTACATCCCAGTAATGTGCAGTAAGTGATTATCTTTGTGCAGGATGGGGGAGAGGCGTTTCACCGTACAGCACAGCTGTGCTCCGCACTGCCCTGGGCCTGAGCAGAAAGGATGCTAACATAGCCACCCTGGCAAGATGGAGACAGCCACCCCAAAGCCTTCACCCCAGCAATGGGCAGCCGAGTCAATCATTAAAATGCCACAGGGATGAGAACAAGCTGCACTGACCAGAGGGCTCCCTCCTGGCCAGGAAGGTGTTGCTGGGCAGGATCAGGCCTCCCAAGGCAGGAGTCACACACTGTTTCTTGCAGAGAGCCCACAGGTGTGATTTTGTTGATGTTAAATAGTCCAAAGAATTATTTGGGCAGAGTGAGGCACAAAGTACAGCATGCTTGGGATAAGAGTGACTCCATGCCCTGCCTCCCCTCTCCCAGCAGAGACGTGTGACATTTGAAAAAATGCCCTGAAACCGAGATAATTAATGCATTATCTCCTACTGCATCATCTCTCCCTAGTAGAAATACAGCTCAACAGACACGCTTCATCTACCAAAGTTCGGTAAGGCTGGGCCACACACTGCTTCTGAGCATCACCACATTTAACCAGTTAATAGTCTCTGAGTGTCTGTGCGATGAGTGGAACGCAGAGACAGGACCGAGCAGATGCTGGACTCTACCACGCCTTGCATGGATTAAATGCACCCTGAAAGAGAGAGAGGAGAGCAATGCTTATGCACAGTTGCAGCCCCAAACAGCCCATGAGAATGACCACGCTCCAAGAATAACCAGAATACCCCAGATTTCAGGATAATTTCCGTCTGTTTGTAATTAATGTATGGAGGTAGAAGAGTTTCCAAATTACTTTAATTTGTGGTTCCTTATCTGCTCCCAAGTTAATGACTGCTGCTCCTCCAGAAGTCATCCCTTAGCACCAAAAAGGCTCATCAGCTCATTAGGAGGACTCCCTCAGAGTTCAGAGTTTGTATCGGACATCAAAGGAAGGCAAGATGGAAGAGAAGATGCTGACTTGGGGCAAGCAGTATTCAGCTCCAGGAAACTCATTGTCAATTATCACATTGTGCCCAAGTGAATGGGGAATCTTCCCCTCGGTGCTGGGAGGGGACAGAGAAACAGGCATGGCCTCTTTCCCACAGGGAGATCCACCACGTGCACCAGGAGCCAATGCCTCATTGCAAGGCTCAGCTGCAGAATCTGCTCCTCACAAACTCCTGCAGGCCTACAACAAGCCACGGTTGCAGTTCAGGTGCTAGAAAAATGCTAGAGAATGACTTGGAATTTAGTTGGGCATACCAAAAACAGCAGCTCATTTTTTCACAGGGATTTTCAATCACTTCCAAGTTACTTATGTCGTACCTTCCCCCCCTTGGTAGTTTGAATTCCACAGCTGTTTTCCATGGATTTCCACTTATTTTTTGTTTTCAATGGCTTGAGACTGAAGGTCTCATCTTCTGTCCCTATTCAGTCCCTGCCTGAAAGGGCATATAGTCTGAATAAACATGGGGCAGGAATGGGAACCCCAAAACCAATGGATCTGGGGCTGAGCAAATGAGCAACCAAAGCTGATACTGCAGAAGGTATCAATGCAACACAGTTTCAGCAAGCTATGAGTAAATGTGAAAAAAAAAAAAAAAACCTGATAAAATATTTCCACTGTGGGAAAACACGAGGCAAATAATTCAAACACACCAAAAAGCTTCATTTTTAAAAAGTCAAAATACTTCAATTTCAATGTCTTCAAAATGAAGCTTGCAGCTTTTTCTCTTCAAAACATTTTTGGTGTGTAATTCAGTTTTAAAAGGCAGAAAGCAAAGACTTTGGGGTTGGTTTTTTGGGTTTGTTTTTTAAAGGGTCAGATCACCTACAAAGTAGCCACCGCATCTTTTTGGCTGATTCACAAAGGATTCAGAAATTGCAACATTCCCTAATAGAGAGGAACCCAGCATTTTTGCTCCAGTGTGGGAAACCTTTCTGGAGCCTAATCAACTTTCCAG
Source organism: Gorsachius magnificus (assembly GCA_034008185.1). Taxonomy (NCBI): domain Eukaryota; kingdom Metazoa; phylum Chordata; class Aves; order Pelecaniformes; family Ardeidae; genus Gorsachius; species Gorsachius magnificus. The sequence goes on from CM067090.1 coordinate 10,196,270, forward strand.
CTAGGGTAAGGTCTTCATTCTGATATACTTTTAATTTTTTGCTTATAGCTTTAGTATTGCTGTATCATATATAACTGTACTTTCATGCTTGGGTAGCAGCAGTAATAGATCAGCAAGATTTCTTGCACCTATCTCAGAGGGAAAAAGTTTTATTAAATCATTAAATAAAATCATCATGTAGCCTGCCTTTACAAAATAAAAAAAAAGGTCAGCTTTAGAACTGAAACACAAGTGGGGAAAGTAGATGGTGTGAACACTACACCAAAGTAGCTGAATTAGATGCTGCTTATCAAGGAGGAAATAGAGTACATGAATTTAAGACAAAAAGAGAGGAAAAGAAAAGAAAAAAACAATCCTTTTGAATTAAGCCTTTTCTCACCTCTAACAAGGCTCTAGAAACAGCACTAATCAATCCAAATGACACTTTAGTGTGGAGATCTATTATATTCCTCAACGATCATATGGCTTTATATGTTATAATTTGGTTCTGAATTATGGCTTACATCAATTATAATTGAACACTGCTTCCCACTCTACAATCAGACTGTGATGAGAGCAGAAAGGCAGTGGACATTAGAGGATTACTATCAGAACCACCTAATTTAATTAAGGAGGAGATTTATTAAAATGGTAACATTAACAGGTGTTTTATGAGACTAATAATTAATAAGGTTTCTGTAGAACATTTGTAAGAGAAATAGACAATATGCAGTGCCAGCAGAACTCCCTGTAATGGGATAACAATAAAGCATTACGAACTGTAGATCAGATATTATGATAATAATCAGATACTCTAAATTATGGTTTGAAGAGGATTAAATGCCATTACTGCAAATTAGTATTTATTTAAGCTCCAGCAGGTCTTTGCACACTGTCTGGAGGAAAGGTGGGCTGCAGACAGGCTCTCCAGCACAGACACTTGCTGTCCTCCTGAATCCTGCCATCAGGAGTTGAGAACCTTGCTACCTGCCAGCACAGCAGTAATGCTGACAGCGTCTACCTAGGAAACCGCACTGGGGCTGCAAGGAAGCGCTTCATGCTCATGAAGTCCAGCGACTTGGTTTTAACTTTTTTGAAGTTACCTTCAAGCAGCTGAAAGCAGGCAGCCCTGTGCTGCTGTCCAAGTTGCAGCCTCAGAGGCGTCCCCATGGGACAGGGGTCCACAGTGTCTCCCGGGGCTCCAGCCACCTCCCCGCACACAGGATAGCAGAGGGTGGGAACAGTGGTGGCTGGGCTCTCCCTTCCCATTGCAAATCCTGCAGGCACACCAAGAGGTGAATCTCAGGAGCATGAGGAGAGCAAGGGGAAAGCAGGGTGGGAAACCAAGAGGGAGAAGCTTGCTTTCATGGCAGGGAGCGATACCCCAGCCTGCTAAAGGAAGGAGTAGAGAGAAAATAGCCTCAGGGTCTTTTCTGGAAGTGAGGGTGCTAAGGGACTTTGCCAGAGTTACTTGAAATTTACAGCTCGTGTTAACACCTGGCGCTTTCTTAGCTCTAGGCTTAGAAAAGTTTTATCCCAGCCCTGGTCCCAGCAGCCCCCCAGGTAAGAGGAGGGAGGTGGCTGCAGAGCACACAGCTCTTTCTCTAAACCAGCTCCGATCCCTGACACAGTGATGGAAGAGGATATTAGCAGCGGGAAATTTTTTCAAGGCCAGTACTTTAATGAGCTCCTAAATAATGACTTTATCTTAGAGGCACACTCAATATTCATTCAGTATCACACCCAAACAATACCACTGCCTGACTTCAGTCAACAGAAAACAAGTCCAGAGCTACAGCTTGGAAAGCAGCCCTCTGCTTTGGGAAGCGACAGTGGGACATCCTTCGCTGGCCCAGGGTGAGAGACTTCCCCAGCATGACAGAGGTTGGTGTGGGCTGCGCTCCCCTCCGGCTGCTGCTCCTGGCCAAGCTTGCAGCAGCATCAGCTCCCACCACCCTGCAGCAAGGCAAAGATGCCCAAGTGCCTGAGCAGCTCAAGGGGCTGTTTGTGCCACTCAGGTTTAGGTCTGAGACACCTTTTTTTCCCCACTCTTTTAATTAGCATCTGATATCAACAACAAGCACAGGGTTTGCAGAGCAAATTAAATGGCCGCTTAGTGTCAAAGTGGATGTCACTTCCCCTTTTGGGGGCAAAGACGCTGGTTTTGGACCAGATCTAAGCTTCTTGGTTTTTCAGGGGTGGGTTTGATTTTCTTTTTAATTGGGCTGAGCTAAGGGGGAAGGGCTTCAGCTTTGCTCATAGCACCCAGCCCCTTCGGAGGCTCCGCTCCACAAATTGCCACTGACAGGTTTGGGGTTACATCAGACGTGCCCATTAATCACAGTTCAGTTGCTGTGAATAGTTCTGGTTAGCACATCGCAACTGGGACAGTTTTGATCAAACTTTCCCTGGCTTTTGTTTTCAACTTTTGGACCACAAACATCTTGGAGATTTATATCTACCCCCAACATGAAATATTGTCTCTGCCAGACCCTGGGGAACTCCTGTGCAGGAGACTATTTCTATTAACATTTCCCCAGTCCAGAAACAGACTCTGGGCCACAGCTTTTTTTATGGTTCTGGGACACTTATGAGAGCAGATTAACCTGTCTTGACAGAGCAACCAGTTACCATCCAGCAGCCTCTGGAGCTCCCATATATCTACTTTCAAGTTTTATTTCATTTTTAGCATTCTCCTTTATTCGCGCGTGCCTGCAGGGAGCAGAAACCCATGCCCGAGTGCTGCGAATACCCTACTTCCCCAACCAAACATCTTGCGGGCAGAGACAGAAACACCTCTCATCAGTGCAGTGCTGCAGACTCTGGAGGTTCACAGCACGTAACGAAATGTCTATTCCATTTTCCATGGGCAGGCCAGGACTCCCAAGCACTTTCAAGGATTCCCGTGCCCAGCTCCCACTTCACTGACTGCGAATCCAAACTTCATAAGGTCCTTTGAAATTCCCACCTGTAAGCGGCACATGTTTTGTGACTGTTAATTAGTCAAATTCCTTACGTTTCAAAGGAATGCTCTTTTCATTTGTTTTGTATTGTGGATCACATGAAGAACAGTCTAGGGTTTACATTTGAACAAATATCTGTTCCCTACCCTACACAAATAACCCACTCCCACATACAACCCAAATATTCATACCTGTATTTAAAGGCTGCAGGCTGCACCCAGCGGTGCCCACAGCAGGCATCCTGGTGGCTTCACAGGCATAGTAGAGGGCTAGAAGAAATACAGATTATTTATTTCAAAGGGGAAAAGGGGCACAGGCTATTGCATCCCTGCAAGGGAGATCCTCTGGGCCAGTTCGAGCAAAATTGTTGCAAAAGCAAAGCCTGCTTTCTTCCCGGGTAGTGCTATTTAAATCACTTCTATGGGATGCCACTGTCAGTCACTGAGTTTTAATATTACCACAGCAGCACTACAGGAGAATGAGTGCTGAATCAATAAAAAATTAAGGAAATACAGTTTTTATTACACAGTGATATTTGGAATTGATCCCTTAGGCTTTACAGTCACCTCAGTTTTGTTTCATACGCCAGTGGATGGAGTGTCGTGCAAAATAGTTTGAATGCAGGAACCAATCAGTCGTAATCTAATTTTAAATGGACCACAAGCAAACTGAGAAAATAAAGACAGGCAGGGGCATCATGTTGACAGATGTGCCTATGGTATATTGTATCTCTGCTCTGTCTAACTAGGAGAAATACCCTTTTAAATTGTTTTATCTATGTATAATGCCAATAACAAGAACAATAGGGGGGAAACTTGGTTTCTGCAGGGACACAAAGAATAAATTTACAGAAAAGATAAAATAATATCATCTCTTCTTGGCTTCGCTTGTAAAATGCTAAACTAACAGCCAATAAGCATATGAAAAACATAAGCAGCACGGATGTTTTACTTGTTCGAGTTAACAAGGATTTCTCTCTGAGGCCAAAATCCAATTGTTCCTCTGACTCCTCAAGCAAAGGGGCTACGATTTGCCTCAAGGAATTGTGGACGAACAAAGAGACTGTGGGAGTCAGCAGGTAGCTACGTACAGCACTGCACGCAGCTTTCTGCAACTTCACCTCACACTGCAGTCCCTAATTAAACTTCAACTGCTTTCACCTGCTATTTGCAGTTAGGATTTCCTCTTTTATTTCTACCACCATGAGCTCTTACAGTTGACTAATCCCTCCCTGCTTAATCCAGCTTGCTTTACTCCATGAAGCAGGTCCTTGAATCACAACCTCCTCATTGCTCCCAATGCTGGGAGACAGCAGTGCTGAACCATCAGCTGTGCTCCCCACAGCCAGAACGTGACTCCCCAAGTAGCGACGTCCTTAGTCTCAGCTTAATATGTTTGAGTACCTGAAGCCTCTGCTTTTTCCTCTGAGAGGGTTGATGGTCTCTATGAGGTGTCCATCTTCCACCTGCCAGCCCCTGAGGATGATTTGCCCACATATCAGAAATTAGCTGAAGTGCCTTAGTGTGCCTTTAGACCCGAGCCTTTCCCAAGTCAGCAGCTTGCTTTGGTCCTTCACTGAATTTGCATCTTTTACCTCTTTATCAAGTCACCCATCGTTGTAATTCCTGCTCTGTCCTGACTCAAGCTGCTGTATTTGCTTCCTAAACACAAAGAAAACAGAATTAGTGGCTTGTCTATAAATTTAAGACCCAGTTAGTATAGAATGCTACCACCGTGCATTAAGAGCCGTCACTCCGAGACCCCTCCAGACCTACTGAAATACGTCTACCATAATATGCGGAAGAAGTTACATTACCACAGGGGCTCAACTTCAGGAAACACTTTAGAAACTGATATTTTTCTAACACAAAAAAATATAGCAGTTGCACTGAGGTGGTTCAACAGTCAATCTGCCTGGATGAAAAAATAGATAAAGCGAATGAATCAGCAACATATATATTCATCATGGCTTCACTACTGGTAATCATGACCACATTTCATTTTTCTCTCCAGATACTAGCTTGACCATTAATGCTGACTGCTGGTACTCTGAAAAACCAACCAGCCAAAAAAGAAAGTGAAAATGCTTTTGAGGCAAATAAAGAGTGAGTGAAAAACATCCAGGAGGTAAGAAGAAGAAGAAAAAAAAAAAAACCAAAACCAAAAACCACCAACCTACAACCATGAAAAAAAGTTTCTTTAGTTAAAAAGGAAAAATATCCAGTTAAAATTCAAGCTGTAAAAATAATTTAAAAATTCATTCACAAGTGGAAAAATCATGGCTATAAATCTCAAAGAGCATAAATCAGCAACAGGGAAGAACAGACAATTTGAAAAAGGAAAAATTTATAGTAGGAAAAATTTCAAAACATGCAGAAAATGCAGACATAAACAGCAAACTTTTCTGTTCTGTATTGAAAACAATGGAAATTTTTTTCATTTTTTACAGCAACACAGCAACACTTTCTATTCCAACAGTAACAGATTTTAAACAGCCATTAAATGTAAACATTTAAGTGCGAGATTGAATAACTTGCTCTCCAGACTATTAAAACAATTGATAAAGATCTCTCTGAAACAGCCCTGTTCCTTTCGAATCCCCTGCATTCAATGAGGAAGCCTCAAAGGAACCTCAAGAAATTCAGGATCACCCCAGCACTGAGAAGGTTTCACAGGGTGACTGCAGCACGTACCTCCCTGCACCCACAGGCTGGGTTCTCACCCCCAATCCTCCCCAGATCAACAGGAAAAGGCATTGCTGCATTATTTCTCGGCTTTGAAAACTCTTTGCTATTGATTTGTTTGATTTCCCTGCTCTCCAGCCCACCTTGGAGTACGCTATTTGTTAAATGGATCCTACTTGAGAGTTTGTGAATACATTTTGATTGGATTTGATTACCACATATAAACCTCAGAGTACTTGGGCTGGCCAGGAATATAAATACAATTATTAGTAGTAACAAACATTAAGCAAAGCTGCACTGAGTCACTGCAAAAAGCTCATCAAGCCCCAGCCAAACAACTGCTTTGGCTTTCCTTTCCTGCCCACCATTTGTGCAGCAGATGCTCTTTGGCGGGAAAGCTGCACCACCTTCACCCAGAGTCCAAGTTTGACTTTCCTATACATTTGCCCTCTTGCTTAAGTTATGCCAGCCCATCTGCAGGCATAACTCATCCTCTCGTTAGCTAGCAACTGGTAGCTCAGCTCTGCTCTGTTGTGCTTAGCATTATACAGATCAGCCAAGTATTGATGCAGCATCACTGAGGAGAATCTAGATTGGTTTTTTCCCATGTTTCCTCCTTTTGAAACTTAAAATACATGCTGGAAATAATTTCAAGGGCTGCTGAGCATTGCCACTGGGGGAATGCAAGGGGCTTTCAACATTAAGACTAAAAGACAGTTGGAAATTTGCAAGTGGTTGCCTTTGAAATTAGATTTTGAGGCTAAATTCAAAGAAGCCCCTGCAGCTTGTCCCACTCCTGCAAATACACATGGTGCTTCTGACAGAGGCTGACTAAAGCTCTTCTCTCTTGTTGGGTCCAGCCCACCGTGTCCTATCTCAGAGCCTTGGCCCAGCCAACAGCACCCAACCAACAGGCTGCAGGGGGGTTGGCACCAGCGCTGGACTCACCTCGGCACCAGCCAGAGGAGGCCAAGCCAGCACTGCAGACTCACAGCAGTGCCAGCAAAGCCGCTCCAAGGGAGGTGTGGGTCAGCTCATGTTTGCTCAATGTGCAAACTGAAGTCCAGGTATCTTCAAAGGAAACTCAACAGCAGAACCAGGGTGGGGAGTGCTCAGCTATGGCATCTCTGTCCCACCAGGTCCTGGATCACTAGAGACAACCACAAGCCACCAGATGCTGGTGCATATCTTATGGTGTTCCTTACCATCTGTGTTTCAGCAGCACACGAGGCCTCCGGAGCAGGCCTGCCTCTGTTGTGCCCTTTTCATGATAAATCCTTCCACAAAGTGTTGGCACTCAAGCTAGCCAAAGTAGACCAGAAGTATTATAAACCCAATGGTGCAGCAGGAAAAAAAGATGAGGAACTTGCTGAAGTGGACAGAAGTCATCTGTGGCAGAAATGGAAGCTGAAGGCAGCGATCCTCTGCTTCAAGCTCAGACACTCTCTACAACCCATTTATCCAGTTTCTCCCCTGCTCCTCAGCCCTCTGAGGCACGACAGTGCCACATCTTCGTAAATAAAGGAAAGTGGTATTGCATCAGAAGAGGATCTGGTAGGAACAGTCTTTGTACAGCATGTTCTGTTTCACTCCTGGTACTAGTTTCCATTCATGTAATGTATTTTTAAGTGTCAAATTTCCACATTTTTTCTTCCTGTAACCTAAATGTAGCTTAGCGACATCTGCTTCCGTGCCATCTCCTCTTTCACACAACAAGCGAAGGAGACATGCCAAGTCATCCTCATGAAGAGGTCACTTAATTTTGGTTTGTAAAGCCAAATCTCCTGCAATCTCCATAATTACCAATCAATTTTACATAAATAGCAAAATTAAGCCCCATTATTCTCATTTACGACAAAATTAAAGGAATTAATTAAACAAGGGAAAAGTGCTGATGTCTGCCAAATTGTTACTTCCAACAGATAAAAACAAATTCAGGAATGATATGCAGACAGAAGAAAATCAGCTTTCCATCCAGCAACTCAGTGAACTATTGCAACGAAGACTGTAAATAATAATCAGTTTGCAAGGCTTCTCCATCTGAACATTGGGACAAGACAGACACGTTCTTTGTTATGGAGGGAAAAAAACAACTCTGAAACAATCCCCTTGTTTTTGTTTTTGCAAAACAGAAAAGGCCCTGGGGACTGGTAACAACAGGCTTCAACAAGAATGGTTCTTTCAAACTTTGTTTTGTCAAAGGACTGCTGCTCTGTAATTATCATGAATGGTTTTAGCTAAACATCTCAAAGGAACAAAAGAGGGTGCAAACATTTGGAGACAAATTGTGACCACAGGAAATCTTTGCAGGTGGCTGAATAATAGCAGGGAGAGAGACTTTCCAAAGTGCAGGAGCCAGGGTTGGAAAAATAGGGAAAAACTGAACAGCTTTGAAACTCCAGCATCTTCTCCTGTCCTAATGAAGATGCATCAACAGGCTGGTTCTGGAGTTACAGTCATAAGACAAATGCATTACTGCAAGCAGTGTTTGAAAGACACTTGCAATTACAGCTGCTCTGAAACAATGAACTATATACTGTTCCTTAAATAAACTGAAAAAATGATAACCTCTTTTAACTGTCGTGGTATAGTAGAGAGATCTTCATATCTTCCTTAATGAGATTTTTATTGCCAGTGTAAATTTGTCTTGAACTGAATTTTTGTCTTGGGAACTCTGAATTATGTTATACCAAGTTGTTCCTGGTAAGCATGCAGGCTTGCACACATTTTTTGCTGTGAAAATGGCTCCTTCTGGCAAACTGAAAGCAATTGAAGCTCAATTTAATTAGCTGCCTTCTGTAAATATGCCATTATTCTTCTAGCTCAGTGCTGGAGTTATATTTACAAAGGGAACAGATAGCAATAATTATTTTGGGCCATAGTTAGTCAGTATTAGTTAATGCCTGAGTGTAATTGAGAGGAAATTAAGACAAGTGTAGTCTTTGGGGGGGGGGAAACAAAAGAATATATCAGTCTACATCAGTATAGACACTGCACCTGTATGTTCCACCTTGGGCTGGAATATGTAGAAAGTTTTAGCTAAAAAAGCAAACATTTTCCCTGTGCTCTGGAACCAGAAAGAGTTAACGATAGCCACCCTGCATTTTTGTTTATTAAAAATGTGGTGGATTTTTTAAATAACTCTTGTCAACCTTCTTGTCTGAGTTTCTATCTGTTTTTCAAGTTACAGTCCCATGAACGAACAGCCATTGCCATGTTACTTCTCACTGAGGAAAGGAGCACTGAGCAGAGCAGCTCAGAAAGGATCCACAGCTTGAAGACGACAAGTTGCTTAGAAAGGTTTTGCAGGCAGTGTCCAAGAGCCCCTGCATGGCTCAGGACAAGGGGAACCAGCTCCAATGATATTTTCATGGATCTCTGAAATGAGATAATACTTTCCAGTGTGCGTCTTAAGAGCAAACATGATTCTTCAAACTAAGCAACTGCCCCATAGCCCTTTTCATGGGTCTGGATACATTATTCAAATTAACTCTCAGAACTGATTAGCTTAATTGCATCACTATGTAGATGCTTCTATTTAGAATTAAAGAGGCCTTAATTCAATTTACCTTAATCCACATTCAAAGTAAATTATAGCAAATGAAGACTTCACTAATTCTGAATGATTGTTCACACTTAGGTTAAATGCAGTTTAGCTAATTCTCTTTAAATGTATGTATCCACTTAATTTTCATTACTTTGCCTTTATGTCACCACAACACGTTCCCCCGTCTCTGGGCTTGCAAGTGGCAAACCGTAAATGAAATACTAAAAAATAATGAGTCAGATACTGCATTCCTTCATGGAGCAAAAGTTCTTGAATAAATTTTTGGGCATTGGTTTTGTAGAAGGGTTAGAAAATTGGGCCCGCTGTTTCCATGCTGGAAGTCATTGTCAAAGCACATTGTAGGGCGAGGATGATTTTGAGATTAGCTTATTGCACCAAGCAATAGAAGACAGTGTTTGGAGATTCCCATTTCCAAGTAAAGCGCTCTCTGCCATACTGGACAAGCCCAGTGGGTATGTGACAGCTGAGGAATGTGCCCAGGTCATCAGCATCAACCTCGCTGGGATCTTACACTGACAGCTTCTGTGCTAAATGGCTTCTGGCTCCAGGGCTTGCTTGCTGTGCTGCCTGCATGACGGAGAAACTCCCTCCCCTGGTCCTCAATCTCCTCTAAGACAGGGTCAGGAACCACTTATTTCCACCTGCTCACTACCTGTCCAAGTCATTGGCTCAGGATCCTCAGCGTGGTCATGAACAACACAGAGAACAACGGGAACCTGGGCCTCGATACACACAAGGTGTCTCCCCACAGGAACACTGGGCTTGCACAGGTAAGCCACGCCAGCTGTGACCCTCTGCCCTGGGCAAAGGCAGGATGCGCCAGGGCTCACAGCACCCTTCTCCCAAATGCAATGCTGTCCGAAGCCTTCCTTTAAACTTGCCTTGAAATCATGGGTTTCTCACTGTGCTTAATGGTTGGCTAATCAGCATCACTATAAGCAAATGCACAACGCTACCTAATCTGCAGGTGGCAAGTTAATGGGGTTTGAGTAGCAAGACACTGACAAGCCAGAAAGTACCTAAGCTCCATTGGTGCTACTAACTCCTGTGCTATTTCCATGCCTTACAGAGCTCTATAGCAAATCAAAGGACCCCCAGGGTACCTATTCAACAAGGAACAAATTCTCACTTCAGCCATTATGTAAATGAAATGCTAAAAATGTTCTTTCTTCCTCTGAGGTATTAGTACTACTAATGCGAAGTGCACAAACTTCATAATCAAGTAAAATATTATCCTGTGGTACTTGCAAAGTGCCAGAAGTTTATGGACTGCATCTCTGGGAGGCTCGCAATGCTCACGGAGCTTTAGATGTCCTTTTGCCAAAGTTCAGACAAAAAGTGTTTTCATAATTTAAAATTCTGTTGTAAGGCGGGATGCAAAATGGCATGCATCTGGCATGTAGCTACTTAGAAATGAAGAGTTAGTACAATAACAATAAAAAAAGATCTAGTGTATCTGAGCACACATGGTCTCTCCTTTGTGTAACTTATGATTTCAGAGCGCTCTGCCAAAGCTGAGCTGAACTATGAATACCAACTATTTTAGTCTTCAAGAGTTATAGTGCAGGAAATTCACATCTCTGTATTCTTTCCCCTAGCTGTCACTCAGGCTGCTCCTTGTGAAAGACCTGAATCCAAAAGCCAGCTTTGGACATTAATTTGACAGCAGATGGATCAGATAGATTGGACCCCCATTCTAGCAGTACAAAGCTGGAATACATTGCCGCAGTGCATGCTGAATTGCTGTAGCACCTGACTTACAGCATAACAGCCCCCGTTTGCCCTGGCTAGCAGCACCACTGCTCCATGGGCTGGTGAGGATCTGTCCCAGGGTACTGCAGACCCACAGGCTCGCAGGCGCATTCATCCTGATGGGCACAGCACACTTGCTCTGCAGCGAGCCATGCGCAGCACCAGGGTGGTGGCAAATCAGTAAGAAGTGTCACTGTCATCCAAGCACCAAATTCCAACCCAAGAGCACACTACAGAGAACTGCCTCTGAACAAAGCCTCATCCGCTCTCGTGGCTTCCACGAGTTGATAAAATATCCAAGACAGATCCCCAAAGAAACAACTGATACTCTAATTGGACCATCTCTCCCAGCAAATACATCCATCATACCCAGCATTCCACTAATTTAAGTTTCTTCCCTGCACCCAACTTCAACCTTAGTAATAAAATTGAGTGCTAAAGCTATACTCAGCAGGACACAAAACCAGTCCTAAGTAAGTGTCATCAACACTGACCCAGGTGTGCACCACATCAAAACGTTACAGTCCACCAGCCGCACTTGGAAATTTGGCTCCAGCCTCCACAAAATCCCACTAAGAGTGGGTGCAAGATGTTCTCACACTGAGAAAGGAGGTGTGGAGACCAGGGCGCACAGCACACGAGGAGGAAGGCAATCCTATTCACTCCAGGTGGACTCCAAGGGAGGGCCAGGTAGTGAAGACAGGAACACTGGCTCCAAATGAGGTACCTGAAGATGGCAGATACAGATCATTGCTCCCTGGGAAGATGAATGGCAGCTGGGGGTGTGGATGAGGCTAAGAGGCTGGGGAAGGTGAAGGACACAGGGTAAGGTTTCCAGAGAGAGAGGCTAGGACAGAGTACTGAGTGGCTTTCAAAATCAGGACATAGACCTGACGGAAAGATGAAAAAGGGTTCAGAGCAGGTAGCAGGTGGAACCAGAAGCAGCAGAGGCATGAGCTTGACCTAGCTGCCAAAAGCTGTGAAAGAGCAGTCGGGCAGAGAGCCTGGGAGTTGCTGGTTACTCCTCCCAGCTGAACAGTAGCTCTTACCGAGCAATGCAACCACAAGAAATGCTACTTTCCATACCTTGGAGTAATTCTAACTAGAGCATTAAATGGTCTTAACCCAGGAATAAGTAGCAGTGGAGTGAGAAGGGCTCTCTGGGCAGTGAGTCCAGGTTCCTGCAGGACTCACCCCTGTAATCCCTTTCATGCCCTGAGGATGTTCCATTGAAAAGCCAGCTCTGGTTTTTTTGCCTGAGCTGTTGTCCCAGAATCACCCTGCCCAGACATAAGGAAGCTTCCAGCATCCTAAATTCTCTCATGACAAATCTAGCCCCCTTTCTTCTCCTGCTAACATTATCCTCAGCTGAAACAGCTCTTCCCCACACGCTTGGGATTTTGCCCCTTGATGTGCTCATAGGAAGCAAACTAATCCCTTCTCAGCTTTTGTTTTGCTTGGCTAAGGAGGTCAAGCTGAAGTTTAAATCTATTTGTTAGCTACGACTTTGTAGCAGTTCCCATTAGTTTTTAAATAGAGCTAAAATGATGTGATAGTGGCCACTGTTTTTTTTCCCTGCTACAGGCACAAAGCTAGAAATATAGACACCTGGTGAATGAAATACATACAGGATGGTTAACACAGCAATCCAAAGCTCACTTCTGCTGCTTACCTTGTGCAACCAGGTAGGATGGTTGAACAGAAGCCAAATTTAGCCCTCTTGAAATGGAAGGAAGCCTGCCAAACAGACATGCCTTGCTAGCATCAAATACCTGTATTCAGAGGAAGCTATTCACATTCCTGTTATGTCTGCTTTGCAATTAAAAACTTCTAATGCTTTTGAAATGCAGCTTTATCATTGAACACCGGGTATCTTGGACATGGAGACAGACAAATGGACAGCAGAATGCTGTAGAAGGAGGTGACAGCAGTAAATTCTCAGAGGGTAAAATTAGGAGATGTCCAAAGGATGTACACTGGAGAAAGGAAGTTAGGGAAGTAAGCAGAGATGCACAGACACCAGCAAGGCACAGTGTCCAGCAGACAGCTGGAAAATGAGGCCATTGCCCCATCAGTGAAGTCAAGAGAGAGACAAGAACACCTACAAAGGGCTGAATTCCCATTAGCATGCAGGGGCCAAATGCTGAGCCCTTTTATTCCAGACTTACCTGGGTGCAATAACTGTTCCAGATGAGCAGCAGGTGGTTAAGGGCAGGCACAGCCAGAAGGATGGAACTCGGAGCAGAGCTGTGCTTCACACAGCAGCAGAGCTGTCTCAGCTCCACCGCTGTAATATAGATGAAAATGTGCCATTAAACATGTTACTCCGCTCAGCACTGCCATATATAAAAATGTTTTTCCAAGATACAATTCACTACAAAAAGAGTTGAGTACATTTCTCTGTCACAGCAAGAAAAAAAAAAAATATGGGTACTTAGGTTTAAAGTAGAAGAAAGCATGTGCCCTGCTTTCTGACCCTGGCTTTTTTTTTTATTGTTTGGATCCTACACCATATTTTTCTTGTTTTCTCCTTCAATTATTTATTAAGAAAAAAAAAAAAAAAAAAAGAGAGCTGGAGAAGGGTTCTCTGTTCTTGTTTGTGCCACTGCTCATGGCTGCTGCTGTGGGAATACTGCTAACAGCAGCTACTAGTGTTTTATTAAAAATAATAAAGTATATCGTTATCATAAAATAGCAATGTGATCAAAAGGATTATTCTCTTATGCCCTTGTCTGAGTTTTAACTGTAAATTAGAGCTCAGATAAAAACAATCTACTGTAGTGCATATAAAGTTTTGAAAAGCTGATGTATTTCTATATAAACTGTTCCGTTAATCGTGTATATATATTATAGAACACCCCCACCCCCTGAAACTGGGAATCTCACATATATTTTTTATACTGAGCCTTTTATTCTGTGTTTTATAGATGCACAAGGGGCCGATCGGCTTAACTGTATTGACTTTCCTAACGCTGCTCTGGATCCGGCCCCGCTCCCACCGAAGTGGCCAGCCTCCCCCTCTGCCTGCAGCCCTCTTCCACAGGAACACTGCTCCATCTGCTGGGCTCCCGCACAAGGGACAAGGAAAGGGCGAGGGCTGAAGTAATATTCAGGGCGAGCGATAAATTCGAGGCATATTGATGCCTGGCGCTAGGGCATTAAATCTATCAAGTCAGCCAAAGTCAAACGCAGAGGGTGCACGGTGGGTATCTTCCTAATCCACGAACCGTCCTTTCTGGCAAGCATTGGGATGCAGACGTACAGAAGCGACTGCATGCATAAACATCCCTTACACACATTATCATTCACAACTCCTACTCCATGCGCCGTGCAAGTGCACACACCTGATGCTCCCGATGCACAGTAACGCGTTACGGGTTCCCTCGCTCACTGAAAATCACAACCACTCTGAAGCAACCCATATTCTGCCCGTCCCCTTTGGTTAAAGCATTGTTGTTTGTTTGCAGATAAATCTTTTTCTTATTTTCAGCCCACAGCACCAATAGTTCCCAGTTATTGCTAATGACTCTCTGCTGCTACCTGCTCTCTTTTCTAGCTTCTCACATGGTAGATGACATAGTCAAAACAGACCTGAGGCACAGCCAAACACATCTTTGAGCTCTTGATCTTTCCAAATGCAGGCCAGTAGTATCTCTCCCCCACGACACGCTCACAGTCCTTTAAAAACAAGTGTGAGTTAGATGAATAAAATGGTGTCTTTCTCCAGCAATGTAACATGGCTTTGCATTGAAAAAAAAATCAGTTTAAAATCCCTTATCTAAAAAAAAAAAAACCCCAAAGTCCTTGCCTTGATTATTATTCAAAGCATATTCAATGACCCAAGTAAAACAACAAAAAAAAAATAATTAAACATCTGCATTTAACTTCTCTTTTTCTTATGCTTTATTCTCTTCCTGCATTTCTAAGAGCTCAGCCAGTGCAAAATTTAGGAACTGACTTCCTGGCTTTGTTTTTCCATTCCAACGTATCTTTACCGTACAGTCAATTCACTTCAGGGTCCTTTTTCATTAACATAAAGCAGTAACATCTGGATTGCAAATGCTGCAGGCAACATTCATTTCTATAAAAAATGATCCCGCTGAAAACAAAGAAACAAAAGGAATTCATTTACGGAGGTGTTTTTATTAACCCAGCGGCTAGCAGAGGTGGAGAACAATACCTAAACAGAGGGACAATGTGACCTGGTGACCTATCCATAACACTCGTTGATGGTTTTAAACCCAGGAGTCTGGGAGACCAATATCACCAGACAAATTGTTGGGGAGAACCTCTTGCAGCAGGATTCATTTGCAGGAGCCTCTGCTGCTCACCTTCCACCACCGAAGGCTGCAGGCGAGCAGCACGCACGCTGCCCGTCGCACCACCGCAAAAACAGAGATTATCTGGGAGCTCACAGATCCACTGGAGGAGAATAACAGGTGGCAAGTGAAGGGAGCTCAGAGATGATGAAGTGAACTGTTTTTACGTATCCAGGATGCATAGTAAAGCAGCAGTCTTAATACTTATCCCCTAGCATTAAGCATTATATTGATGGAGTGACTTTTTGGTCAGAAGCCATCTGCTGTTTCTGTGAGTAAGAGTCTAAAAGAATTTGCAAAGCTGGCTATCAAAATGGGAAAAGTTTCATTTGGCTGTGGGTGTCTTCATGAGGCACCAGACCAGCAACAACACCGAGATGCAAAATAAATCCGTTTCTAAAACAAATAGGAGTGCACAAGGCATCCTGCTGCCGAGGCCCCAGGGTGACAGGGAGTGACATTTGCTCACATTAGCTGCTCTTTGAGATGCCCAAGGCAAAGGTCTGATCTTTCTCGGAGAACTGGGATAACTCCTGGTGTTTCCAGCTCTGAGATGGACCGGGATTGCACTTGCTGGGTTTATGGATTTCAAATCTGGCAAGGAGAGAGGGGAAAGGAGAGACAGCGGGGAAAGGAGAGACAGCAGGTCAAGGACAGCTTGGAGGGGAAGCAAAGATGGAGCAGGACAGGAGAGAAGGGCAGCAGGGAAGCCAGGGGACTGGGGTTATGAATCACTGCCAGGAACTTCAGCAGGAGCAGCAAAAAGTCAACCAAACAGTGGCTGCCACCCCATACTGCCATCTGAGGCATGAGGTGCTGGGTGCCAAGGCACCCCAAGGAGCCCTGAGCATGGCTGCATCGTGCAGCGGTGTGGCGCTGTGAGCACTTCTGGCAGAGGAACGGCAGGAGCCTGTGCACGTCCTCTGGGGCTGGGCTGCAACAACGGCCTCTGTATCTTCAGGATAGGTCAGGGAGAGGAGGGTAGGGAAGAGAGTGTTGTGTTTTCCTCTGAAAAAGTTCAAAATTAATATACATCTCTCCACCAAGTTACCTCCATGTGCCCCAGCCTGCTGGCCTCTTAGTTCCAGAGTGGTGAACGCACCATGTGCCAGTGCTCTGTGCTCCTGAGGATGCTGGGACACTGTGGGCATCCCCGGTGTGTCACACAACCTGCTTTAGATGCCACAAGAAGTGCTCAGCTGTGGAAGGACATGCTCAGGATGAACGTGCACCCCAGGGCAATCGCCTTCACCAGATGCAGAAGGCATTTGTTCCCCTATGCTCTCATCCCCACCCGTGCAGTCGTCCCAAGCAGAATAAACAGCAGCATTGAAAGGTGAAACAGAGTCTCCCAGAGCTGGTGTTAGGAAGCCACAGATCTGGCAGCATAAGATAAGAGTCCAAGTCACAGGTAGGAAGATGGGCAGCCTCTTGAATTTTCAAGAAGGTGAAGGCAGGGGCAGAGGGAGGGTGGAAGACAGGACAGCCTGGCAGGAGCAGCCAGGACTGCTTCTCTGCTGTCACTCCCCTGGCACAAAGAAGCCAAATCCCTTCAGTTGTCAAATGTGCACTGTGCTATTGTTAATGATGCTATTACTTACCATATGTTTAGCAGTATGGCTGGATTTATTCAGCTTATTCAAATGCGGGATTGAATATTTCGGTGTAGCGTGAGGCCTCAGGCTCAGGGGGGGTTGAACTGTAGGAGAAAGCAAAAGCTATTGCAGAGGAGGAAAAATGTTAGTTACCTAGCAAGGTCAATAGCATAAATTCTTATTTTGTTTACTTCAGAGAACACAGAAGCCAGTGTTTACACCCTGTTTCTGTTAATTACTTTCAGAGTAGACAGTAAAATAATTTGCTGTCCTACCTAAAACTGTGCTTTATGCTGCTACAAAGAGCTTCCAGCCATTTCACCCAGGAATTACTACACTCTGTGGACGGATAAACTGATACTTTTATATCATCATAGGTGGGGTCAAGCTATAATATTCAGAGCCAGCGCTTGCAGGACCTGGAACATCGGTTCAGACACTTGAAAAAAATAAAGGTTATTCGTAAAATTTGCATTCAGGTTCAGCTTTCAAACTTGTCCAAAGATTTGGGTTATCCAGTGAGAAGAGCTTGTGAAGAGCTGGCTTGCTTTGGCTTCTCTCTTGCCACAGGCTCTCAAAACCTGTAGCTCCCATCGATTTCATATAAACCTGTGTTCTGCATGTTCAAAAAGCAAGGCCTGGTAATTGGTGAAAGTAGCACAATGTTCCAGAAAAGCTTGTAAATAAAGTCATACTAAAATTTATATTTGTTTGAAAGAGAAATGAACCCAAGAATTGCCTTGTTTCCCTTTGCCTTGCTCCTGTGAAACAGATCCTAACACCACCTATCTAACCCATACAATATCCCCACTGGATTCTTACCCAATACAACCAGTTTAATTCCCAAGATGATTTTATTACCAGAATTTGCTCGGGTAGCCAGGTGCTACCAGCTTAGAACATCCTGCAGATGTGGCTGCTTTTACAGAAGGAATGCAGCACACCGACCTCTTCTACCCCTGCCAGTGTCATATTCTGGCTCTTCTATAATGTATCCAAGCACAGCTCTAAATCCATCACCAGCCCAAATTCTTATTTTTATTCTGGCAGGCCTGCCAAAAATAGTTGATAGAAAGGAAACATCTTCCAAAATTATCTTTAAAATACCTTAATAAAACCAGTAAAACTAAGAGCTTCTATAAAATGCAAATTTGCAGTTTGACTGGATCATGTAGTGGAGAGAAAAGCAAACAGAAAAATTGCAGAATGGTAACTGTAAACATATTATTTTCTGAAGCAGCAAGAAACCTTGCAGGACCTCTCCAGCTATTTAAATTCAAATATCCTTCAAGATATTAACTTATCTCAGAATAAACCGTACTAGTTCAATGCCCATGAACTACGCCTTTACTGCCCATGGTTTCCAGGGAACAGACATGGCAGTAATTAGTGGGGCATGAAAATCAATTCTGATGACTCAAAAGACAATCTGTGATTGTGGAAGTGACAGTGCGTGGAATAACAAGGAATACATTTTGCATTCAGAAAAAGACAAACTCTTCCTTTGACCACAGCCGCACTTATGCGACACCATCGTTTCCAACCAAACAAGAGGTAGCTCCGAACCCAGCCATTCCACAGAACTACCAGGTGAAACATCATTCCTGAAGGGAAAAAAAAGCAGCAGCATGCTGAAGTCAGTGCTCCAACACCAGCTCCTTGCCTAGCTTTCATGAAGCTACCAGAGCTCTGCCTTCACACCTGAGACTGTCCCAAATAGCACCTCCATGGCCACATCTGACGTGGTGCACTTGGAGTATGCTGTCATTCTACACAAACAAGGAGATAAAGACATGGCCCTCGATCCCTCTAATCCTCTGCTTGCTTCTGCTGAAGGGGTGTATTAGGTCCATACTTGCCTACCAGTGCACTGACAATGCAAGGAACCAAATACTCACCCCATGCAGAGTACCAACCCAAAGCAATTCCAGTTACAGGCCTGGGAACATGATGTCCCATGACACACTAGATGGCAGGGGAGTATTTCATACCTCATTTTAGTGGATCTTCAAAACAGAAAGCCCATCAACTTCTTCAAGACTAAAGGGTACTTTGGCAGAGAAGAGTAGCCAAACAAATTTGCAACATAAAGTGTGAACAAAACCAGCAAGTTTCTTCTGCAAACTTCATTGCATGCTCTCCGTAGAGTGCACTGTAATTTACCCAAAGCATTGCTAGCCTGGCTGAGAGGCTCCAATTTCACAAGAGCACACTGCTCAGGCAACCCTGAGAGACACCTAATCGATGGGTATTACAAGGAGGGTTCTTGCAGTGCCAGATCTTGGTTAAAACAGAAAATGTGTCTTTTTCAGAGTGGCTGCAAGGCCGAGGTGCTTTTTAGCACATACAAAACACTCCGTAAGTAACCGGATGTCTACCACTATGAGCCCATACAGCACAATCATTTGCAAACAACAGCTCATCAGTAGCTGCCTTCATTACTTTTACCTTTGCGCACAATGCTGCAGATGTGGGGCCGCCAGCTCGATGCCAAGTAACGGAGAAGCAAATCCTCAACCCATTTGTAATTCTATTCATAACAGCAAAACATCCTCAAGGGGACCATGAAGGCAGCTGGCAGCTTGTTTCGGTGCCCCAGTGCTGCTGGCACACGGCTCCTTGGCCAGGCAGGACCAGTCCCAGTCGTGCAGACTGGCCTCCGACCTCATCGCTTCCCCTCACTGCTCCAAGCACGGCCCCATTTCCATTACAGCTGGGCTGTAAAAGATTAATGGCATAAAGACATTTCAGGCATAGGGGTATCTGAGTAAGCAGAGAATAGAAAACTACTGGTTGTATAGAACAGAGAGAGAACAATGCTACATGTAAAAAGAAGTTTGAGTAAGACATTTCCTTTGGGTCAAGATCTAATGCCTGTCTTAGTGAGGTAAAAGGCACGAGGAAAGAACAGTAACAGATGCAAAAGCATCTGGGACTGAAAACAAAACAAAAAAAAAATGGAAAGAAAAGAAAAAAAAAAGAAACATTTCAGACCTTAAAGTAGAAACTTAATAGTAGCAGCCTGTTCTTTAGCAAAAATACTGCTTTGATCTGTCATATGGGTGTGCTATCCCGAGCATTTCAAAGAAATCTCTTATCACTGTGTACCTGCCTCAGAGAAATCATACCCACTGAAGAAACAAAAAGGTTGATTGTTATTTTAATTGAATTTGTTTTCAATTTATTTTCAAGCTATCTGGGGGAAACCCTTTACATGTGCATTGTTTGATTTGTTTTTAACTTTAGTACCATTACCCTAATAATGAAGCTTTTGAGGTATTTTAGGAAGCCTGTTTGTCAAAAAAAGTTACTCACATTGATCAGATCAATACCTATGAAAGCACCTGAAAGCAGAAAATAAATATGGATTAAAAAAAGCCAGCATTATTTTACAGACCTTGGCTTTTGTTGTGACCTCAGACGCTCAGCATGAGCCGCTGACTTGATCTCTGCCAACATACACATCCATGAGCTAATGTGCCAGGGGATTATTTTCCAGCATCCTTTAATGCAGGCTACCTGCATGTGGTCTCTTTTTCAAAGGTGCTGAACACTTCCAGCTCATGCTGCTCCCTGCGTTAAGCTCCGGGACAAACCAGGACACAGGGACTCCTTGAATGAGATCAACTTATTGTAGCACAAATCCTGGCTTTACTGTTAATTAGTCTTCTAGGTAGTTAGCTAATAGTTCTTTTCAAGTTTATAACAAGGCAGAGGTGTACGAGCTGCAGAGCTGCAGGGGAGGGCACACTGCAGGCACAAAGGGCTCTCGGGCAGCTGTGCCCTTCTTCTGCAGGCTCCCACCGGCTGCAACGGACTTTTGGTCAAGGCCCTGACCTGCAATGTCTCTCTTCCCATGCAAGCCCCTTATGCTGCCCTGAAGCATCAAAGGATCCTATAATCCCCTGCTCAGGCCAGAGGCATCCTTCCCCACT
Source organism: Gorsachius magnificus (assembly GCA_034008185.1). Lineage (NCBI taxonomy): Eukaryota > Metazoa > Chordata > Aves > Pelecaniformes > Ardeidae > Gorsachius > Gorsachius magnificus. Next base: position 10,217,065 of record CM067090.1, read on the forward strand.
GCCCTTCATGCTCTGAGCCAGGGAGCCACGCTCTGCTGTACTGGATGTTTTTGCAAACCTATTTCTTCTGCGAGCCCGTTGGGTGCAGCGGCGCTAAGGGCACGGCCCCGGGGAGCCGCGGGGCAGGGGGGTGGGAGCCGGGATGGCTGCATGCCATGGCATGGTGCCGCTCTCTGCCCAGGGCCCAGCTCCTTACCTCCTCTTCTCCACATCCATTTCTTTCAGGTCCACATGCCACTCCCTCACTACCCACCTCCCTCCCACTATTTGAATATATCAACTTAGGCAAAACATCCCATCACGCCAGAAATTGAAGGGGTTTTTTGTTTCTTCAAAGACTGTTTTTCTGTTAAGACAAAAAGGGTTTAAAAGTTGACCTTTTTACTTCTGAGCTTTCTTCTCCAAGCAATACACACTTTGTTTTTTAAAGATGTTTGGAGTCTTCTAATGCTTGGAACTAGTTTTAATTAATAATGAAAAATTCACATCTTATCTTCTAATGACCACTTTCCTTAGTGCAGCTTTAGCTCAGTTAACAGCTGAGTTTGTTGTGCTGCCTGATGCAACAGCAGCGGCTTACACCCGGCTCTTACAGTCACTTTTTGCATTTATGAATGAAATTCATTATTTCTTTTCCATGGTGGTAAAACAGCTGGGTGGCATTGGACAGACAGGCCTCATTTTATGTTATTATTTCAGTGGAGATCTATTAATTTTTCTGAATATGAAATTCCTTGAAAAGCAGAAATGAAAGAAACAAAATGACTTGTAATGAGTTGTTTCTGTCACTCCCTTCCCTTTCCTCTAGCCCCCAAAAGGAAACAAACTGTCAACACCATTAATTTTTAAAATGCCATTTTGAAATTAAATATTGAGTTTGATTTTTAGAAGATGGGACAGTTTTAAAAATTAAAGAACAGAGAACTAAACTAAGTACTTTTTCAGCATACAGACTATTTCTTTTTAGCCACTGAACTATGAGTGCTCATTCCACGTAGCCAATTTTTCAGTTTTATTACTGATCCAAAATATTCGCAATTTACTCAGCTCTATCTTCGCCTAAGTGGCAAACCAGACATTTTAATAATCTGAAGAGAAACCTATTTAACGTAAGGTCCTTGGGGAAGGCCCTGTCATTAGTCACATGTTTGGTCAGCACACAGTTCAAACCTTAGCTCACTGTGAGACCATATTGCGACACAAGGAACGAGAATGTCTTATGCCCACAGGGTTCATCAGGCAGCCTCTACAGGTGGGCATAAAAGCAGAAATGCCAACATAGGCACCCTGGGCCAAATTTAAACCCAGGCAATGACACCAAGAAAGTTCATTGGAAGACACAGGGAATCTCTGAAAGCTGCAATAGCACTGTCATAAAGTCGTGCCAAGGCATGGCTGCAGCTCGTGATCCGCATCCGTTGGGACGGGCGAAAGCCGCAGCTGCCCATCCATATCCCAGCACAGGTCTTGCCACAAGTCTGTCTGCAGGCCTGGTACATGAAAAACAGTTCCAGCCTCTTTTGTAACCCGTTTTTCATATCTCCTCATGAAAGCACTGGAGCTGAGGGGTGTTATTACCATGTCCTTAGATTGCACCACCCCTACCTGTATCAAGGAGCACTTTACTGTTCAGGCAGTCCCACCGAGATGGATAAAAGCCATCTTACAAAGAAGTATTTGATATGCAGGAGGGAGCAGCCTGACCCACAGTAAATGCCACTGCCATACATGGGTCTTTTGAACAAGGAACCCCTATTGCTAGACCTGAGAGAGTAGCTCCATTAACTGGCATCAGCCCTTGGCTCCTAGCCCATATTAATCTGCTGCCAGCAAGGCAAATATCTGCCAGGGCATATCACTGTGGTTAGTGCCAGCACCAAACAGAGGATGGAGCCCTGACATCCTCACATGGGTCTGGGGGACCAGGGACATGCACCACAGCCATGCAGAGACGCAACCCCCAACCATGGGCTCTGGCAGTTAGTCCACAGGCTGGCACCCATGCTCCTTGAGCTGGAAAACCTTCCTGATTCCCCTCCTCGATCACAACAGATGAGGGAGGATGTGTAGTGCTGGCCTCCCAGGGTGGGGGGTGGGCACCACCACCGCCCTGGCCCCTTGATATGTGCACAGGGCATGGCCACAGCCCCGGTCCCCTGCTTGGGGCCAGAAGCCACACACCTGCATGCCAGCCTCCCCGCTGTCCTCACAGACTGCCGATTTAGGTGCCACCACCATTGCCCTCCCACTTCTGCTTTAATTTCTGTTCCCTGCGGTTCGCAGTAGTGAACAATGATGCATTACAATTTTCAGGTGCCTAAGGCTCAGAGAGCTTTCCTAGGTATAATCAGCAGAAAAGAAGGCTTTTGCATTGAAAGACAGTGCCAACATCCCTGCAGTGATAACCATCCCTGTATAATTAAAATGAACATTTCATAAAAATGTCATCTCCAAGCAGCATTTTTTAGATAAAAAAATAAAAAACATTTTCAAGATCAAAAGAAGAGAATTATAATTGGGAAAGGGCGGAGGTGGGGGAGGACAGTGTGACAGCCCCAAGAAGTATTACTATTATTATGAGGCAAAGTTTGCTAAAATGCCAACTGCTCACCCACAGTGAAAGGAAGCACCAGTTTACTTGTTAATCGCCTTAATTAATTAACTGGCATTGTCTTGGATTTCCTGAAGCTGGGTTTACTGTGAGAATCAGTTTTAAAGAGCTTCCAGAAAGAAAATTTAAATTTCTGCTTAAAGACTTCACGGATTAGTAAACAAGAGCCTGCTACCAAACAATTTGGACAAAACCATGGCCATGGTTTATAGAAACAGAGACTTGAGTCTGTCGTGATCAGCTATATTGACCTATTGCACAGCACAAACTTCCCTGAATTAATCTCTCTTTGAACTATAGCAGCTCTGTTAGAAAAAACACCCTATCCTGACTGTAAAATGGGCAGCGAGGCAGAAGCCAACATCACCATGATGTGCTGTACCAGGGGCCGGCTCTCACTGAAACCCCTGCTTCTTTCCACTGCTGATTTGCTCAGTTCCGTACTCCACCCACCACTGCCCTGCCCTTCTGCAAGGACGAAGGGCACTTTGGCAAGCCCGTGCTCCCTGTACAAGCACCTACAGATGATGACTGAGTTTTCATTACCAAGGCTGCGATCTTCCAGACTTTCTCAATTCAATGGGTATGAAATGGGCCCTGAGCTTTCGTGTGGTCGTCTGAGGCTGCTCCAGTTCTTAGCATGCTTCTCAAGCTGGGGACGTAGTTGCATCCAGTGCCAGATATTAGGGCAGCAGCATCTTCCTGAGAGTCACATTAACATACACGATTACTTGCTCTCTACCTTCTGACCACATTAGACTTTCTCCCATCCAGCCTGCGCTCAGTCTTACTTTAATCGCTGTTTCCAGGGTTAGCGATTCCCACTCTATAAACTTCACTACTGATCTCTGTTTGGCTGTAGCAAAACAGACCTTAAAGCTGCCAGTCACATGAAATGGTAACTATGAAAGCACACACCCAAAAGTTTCCACATCTTAAACTTAAGTCTTCTCTTCCCATGTTTGTCAGGGCCCTTTCTTTCCTGAAGCTCTGCAGAAGACTCAGGTGTGGGATGGTACCCACCTTACTGCAGACTTGGCCCATTGAGGCCTGGCACACAGAACATCCTCTGTGGTCAATGGGGAGAAACAGGGGGGTTTAGGGTCCATTTCAGCTCACCTGTCTTACACATCTATTTTTAGACAATAAATGACACCTGTAAAGTACCAGTTTCCTTCCCCTGACCGTATTAGAAGCTGCATGCATCCAAACTATGAACACGTCTATGTCAGATTAGGTGAATCTCACCCTTTGAGTATAAATAATACACTGTGGATAAATATAGCGTAACATGTATGACATTATTAAAGTGCTCCAGTAGTAAAACATCCATCACATAAATATGGAAGTGCATACTTCTTTAAATAATGGATTTTAAGTGCTAATTTTCATGTCAGATTCTGCTCTTACATGCATGTAACAAGACAAGAGGGAGTAAGGGTTTCTCCCAGTTCAGTACTGGTAAAGAATAGCTGGGTAGAATCAGCCCCTTCCAAAAAGGGGCACACAAAGATGGTTGTTTCCTCCTCCAACGTGGTCAGCACCACAAAATGGGGGAGGAGCATGTATCCATCTCACCTGTATCTTAACATCTCAGTCCTTTTCTGTCTAGAGAGGCAGGAGAAGATCACAGCCTAGCAACATTTTTCTTCTATTTATGGAATGGCTCCTTTGGCAATGGCGAAGTTTTCCTTGAGAAAACTACATTCCATGGAAGAAGGGCTCAACAAATCCCCAGAAAGTCTCAAAGAGAAAGCTGAATGGAAGTCACACATAGCCATTTTTCATCAGCTTTTTCTAATGTGCAAATACAACTGTTCCCCACGCCTCCTGGCAGGAGCAGAAGAGCAACTACAGAAGCAATGCTGATGTCCCTAAAACAGAGAGCTTCTCAGAAAATTCAAAAGGAAAAACTGCTGCAGCCTGCCATGCTCACAGCTCACACCAGGTAACTGGTTTCTTACCCTGCCAGGAATGCTAGAGAAGCTGCAAAGAAACCGGTAAGAGCTGCTTTGGGGAAGAGGGAGATTTTGCAGAAATCCCTGCATGTCTCAGCCCGTGCACATGCACTTCAATGCAGGACTCAGAGACAGAGAGTCCTCTGTGCACTGGTGCCTGGTTTGGTATGAAATGGGTCCTCTGCTGCTGAACATGGACATTTACTCAAGGACAACACAGCAAACTCCATCAACTGCAGAGACATGAGGAAAGACAAAAGACACAGTGTGTAGGAAACAGAGGGAGAGAAGGGAAGAACAACATGGCCTCTAGAGGGATGACCTGCATTTAAGATTGGCTTGCCATCCTGCTGCTCCACTCGCACACCATGAGCAGCTCCCACCCTCTCTCCCCTGCGACAGATCCATCTTTCATGGGGACAGGAAATGTGTTCAAAGTCTTTCTTCACCACTGAAAGCTCTTCTACTCATTACTGAGCTATCAGGTCAGATGATACGTGAATAATCCTGCACAGCAGGGGAAATTGCTGCTGGACAATTAGCAGAGCTCTCCAGCATTCTGGGGCTTTGCCTAACTTCATCTCCAACAATACAAAGTTTCACCTGACAGTTTGGTCTTTGTAAAAACACTCTAGTACCGACACAGAGACACAGATAAGTCATGTACTGGCCCATTGCCCAGCTCAGTGTTTGGTTTGGCTTCAGCAGTTCAGCTGACACACACATCTTTCTTCAATTTCCTTTCTCCAGTCTGCCATTTCCCTAGTGTCCCCTCTCCTTCTGCCCCACCGCTTCCCATCACCACTCAGCCCACTGCACATGCTCTGCATTCACAGGTAGGGCTGCATGCAATGCCCTACTCGGATCACACAAAACCCTGCTCAGGCTGGGCTGTGCCTCACTGTGCAAGTTACCACCCAAAATAAAAAAGAAATTAAAAAAAATCAATAGGGCTATTAAGTAGGATACACTAGACCTGACTGGAAAGGGCAAAACAGCCCAGAGAGAAGAAAGTGGGAGATGATGTAGTCATGTCACATCCAGCTTTTTTTTTTGTAGCCGTGTGCTGCCTCCTGTAGCAATGACCCAGCCCACTGGACCCACTCAGCCTTTCTTTCACCTTTTTAGCCACCAGTCATTGATAATCTGTGCCATTAATCCTGCCCGTCACTAAAGCTACAGCATACCTGCACGCTGCAATACTGTACAACAGCTGAATACGCTGCGTAAGAGCAAGAATCTTCTTAATGGACTTCTGCAGCGAGAGTGGTAAATGGGGGTGTTCCCAGCTACATATATCCTAGTGAGAGGTAATGAACAGCACTCCCATAGCATTTTGCTAATAACCTCAAATAGAGGGAAGAGTTCAGCTGGGAGGGGTGATTTTTTTTTTTTTTTTTTTTAAGTTTGATGAGCTTTCAGAATCCAGTATTTCAGAGCTTGTCCATTGCTAATTAAGGGTTAGTATACTAAATTAGCAGTAAATTAACATTCATTTCTCTGCTAGTACACTAGAGCTGCAGGAAATTACCCAAATTATTCAGGTAGTGACATTCATCACTGGGTGGAATGACTGTAGCTTAAACAAGATTTAGTGCTACTCCGTAGCTAATATTCACAGCTGCAGTAGCAGAGAGGCAGGCTCCCTCATTCACAGTAATTTTGACAGTATAGGTGCCAAGATATGGTAAAATGTTCATCTGAGCTGTTGATTATTGAGGCAACAGGACATGACAGGCCATGCATGAGAGATCACCGCATGCTTGGGGTGCAAATGGGGAGGCACCTGGCTGGCGGCTGCGAGTGACCGAATGCTGCTGTAGAATGAAAATATCACCCCAAGAATATCTCTGTGCAGTTGCTGGGGATAATTGATGCTGGTGCAGCATTACTTCAAACCAGTCATAAAGCTCCATCTGTAGCTGCAGCTCTATAGACATTTCATAATTATGTTTAATATTGCAATCCTCTATTTCTAAGGAAGATTTGAGGATCTCTGCGCATTTGTCTAAGTGATGAGCATTTTATCTAGGGCTTAGGAGCTTACCTTGCTCCCTGGGGGAACAGAAGTTGCTGACTGCCTTCAGAGCACTCCCCCACCTCCTTTTAGGTCAAACCCAACTCAACCATAGCAGCCTGAAGAACCTACTTGCAAGACAAGCTTTTGATGGTCTAGGAGAGAGGTAGTGGGCACCTTACTGCAGCTATATGCCCACATCCCAGCACAGACCTTTCCCAATCCAGCCATCTTCAAGGAAAAGGGTACACTTGAAATGCCGAAGCCTGGAGCTTGCTGTGTTCCCAGGCCAGGTGGTACCCAGGGAGGATTTGTACCACCATCATCCACTCTGCCCTACAGCAATGTCTTGCTTCTTTCACCAGCTATCCATTTGTAGAACATTCCTTGCAAGAATTTCAAGCCAACACATAACATTTATGAAGAACTTAAAACTTGCACATTTGAGCTTTCCTCAGCACTCTATGCTTTTGAGCAGGCTGCAAGGGAGGGAAGGTCCCTTTGGGAAGAACGAGGAATGTCCATGTCCTAGTGCAAATCAACAGCAAAGGAGCCATAAAGAGGGAGGGAAGCAAAGAACCTGTGTGAGGAGGAAGGTGGGAAAGGGGGAGATCGAGACTCTGAGAATAAAGTGCTGTTGCTTTCTTATTCACCAAGGCTGTGGTCAAGGACCAAAAGCCCTTAATATCTGAGAATCTCTTCAGGATACCATTTTACCCTTGACTATTAAGAACACAGTCACTTTGTAAAATGCATATGCCTGAATAGACACAGTTACAGAGACAGCAGAATATATTCCATCTGATCACAAAGAAGTCCATGTGGTGTCTGAAGCCTTGTGCAGAATGGCAGCAGGGGTCTTTACACTTTATTTTTAAATTTTCCAGCACTCAGACTAGGGGAATGAGCTGTTCCCCCCTGCAAATAAAGTCCCAGTATAAAGCAGGCATGTTTTTAAGCTCATGGATGGAGATTTCAGATGCCACCACTATTAATTTTCACTCTTCTGGCTCTGTTCCTTGTCTGCTGCTGGCAATCACAGTGGGATCAAGAATGAGTCTCAAAACAGGAGGAAAAGACAGTTGTCTAGTTGTGCTTTTTACATTCTCTCACAAGCAGCCCAAAGCAGGGATGATAATGCATATCTTAATTAACTAAGGCCCTCCACAAACTGCCTGGGGCAGGTTTTTATAGATACTGGCTTCTGGCTGGACAACTGGCAAGCAGACTTTTACTGCCTGGAAACAAAGGCATTGCAAAAAGCCAGTAAGTTAAATCAATGTTCTATTAATTCATTTTTAAAGTCTCACAGGAACATAGTACTCTTTGTCCAAAAATGTTCCAGAGCTTTAACAGCTGCACTGCTAGCATGGGAAGCAGAAGAACAGGCTTCTCAGATGTCAATGCAAGCAGGGACATCGCTCTCTCCAGTTTAAAATCCACTAGGCTTCATACAAATCTGATATCAGCCCACTTCTGTCACCCAGCTGCCCTCAAGATGAAGAATCACCAGATTTCGGTGCTGGGAAGAGCTGCTAATATGAAAGAAGCAGATATCTAGTTTACAGGGTGGGGGGAACCCCAAAAGAACACCACAATTTGTGCCTCTACCTTCCCTATCCTTCATGGTAGAGGGTCCCCACATAGGTGCCTTGAGGCTGAGCAGTGGCAGAAGGAACAAATCCCCTCTCACCGCTTCGCAGCCGCTCCTGGGGGGGCAGTAAGAGGAGAATCTATTTACTTGCTCCTTTGCAACCTGCAATGAAGAATGAATTTTGCACAGTGCTCTCAGGAGGAGCGGCCACTGCCTCCCCTCCCAAATGGATGAATTTTGCTTTCCCTCAGTTTCAGCCTTGCTCTGCCAGCCAACGCGGAAAGGGCAGCAAGGGAACTGAAGTCCCCTGGATCCTTTTTAGCACTGTTTATCCTTGAGGAGGTGGAAGGGGCAGGACTGATTCTCTCATTAGGCATGGCCTCATCCGAGCCCCTCAGTAACAGCTGCCTGTCTTACAAAGCCCTTCCTGCAGGACCTAGTTAGCGCGAGCCCCAGTGGAAAACAGCACTTCCAGATGTCAGCAACTGTTGAGGGGAACATGGAATAAAACCTGAGACTACAAGAAGAACAGATGAACAGAAAAACCCAGTGCATTATTTGGTATTGAAGCTGTGTTATGATGCCACGTGGGGCAGGAAAGCTGGCAGCTCCCAGCACTGGGACACTACTGTGCGGTGACTGCACCCAAACCTGGCCCCGTGCCCAGCCCTGTCCTCAAGAGGAGCTGCAACCATCTCACCCCCTGTTTAGTAACGCTGTTCCCCACTAGCTCTCAGAGCCTGCACATGGGACTGGAGGTCCACAATCCCCATTTTGCAGAGGGCGGAGGTTGCTGCAGTGACTTCCCTAAGCTCACCCAGGAGGTCTGAGCAGAGCCAAGAACAGACCGCGGGTTTCCTGCGTGCCAAGTTACCAGCTCTACATTAGGCTAAACTGTCCTACAAGCATAAAGCGCCTCAGAGCACAATTTTTGGGCACAGAGTAGGAACTGCACAGAGCAGAGCATCTGTGCCGGCGCCGTACCCTAGGCTCAGCCTGCTCTGACTTTGCTTGTCCATCTGTACCCTCCCCTTTTCCCAAAGGGCTCTCCTCAACCAAACACCACTGCACATTTCGGAAGGATTTCCATTCCATGGATATTTCATATATGTTTTTAACTTTCCACTTTTTCAAAAGGAAAAAAAAAAGCAGTAAATGTCTTGCAATAACAAATAACGTATGCTGTGACATTGGGAAACATGCAGCATCTTGTTAACAAAAGCTGTAGAACTAGTCTGTTACAGGGACTAAGTCAAAGTGCCAATTTTTTAAATGCTGTTTACCAAATCAAACAGGCATTCTGCAGTCCACCTGTTCCCAGTGCCTCTGACTTCACGATAGCCATTTTCTGAAGCCAGAGAAATAATTACTAGACCAGTTTATTGATGGCAGCTGGTTTGGAGTGAGAAAGTCCAAAATGTGCAATAATTAAAGACTGTAAAGGATTCAAGCGATTAAAAGGACAAAGAAAGTAAACCAAACCAGCCCAGGATGGGCAAATAGACACCTTCCATGGGAAGCGAAAAATCTCTCCTCCAAGCTGATGTATTCACAGTCAACTCACAGGGAAGTCAATAAAGGTGATGAGGGGGGGGGAAAAAACAACAATCCAAACTTCTACACTTATTTTTTTTTTTATCCAGGGATTATAACTCAGCCCTTGTCACTACGACAGCATTCAAAGTGCTGGAGTCAAGCAATGGCCTAGAGACCATCCTGTGCCAGCTGCTTCAAAAGGCACTGTAAAATCCCATAACAGGGGATTATGCACCAGTATACCTGAGGGAGAAGCTGTGTTTAGCATACGGCCGGAAGTACAAAGGATGAAACTCCAGCCCGCCTAACCGTAGATGATATTGCTAATCATGCAAACGATGCCAATCTGTCGGTCTCAATATCCTACCTTGTGGCAATGAGTCCCATAGGCTAATTAAAACTTAGGTTAAAAGTGCTTCCTATTAAAGCTGTTCAATGCATTGACTTCGAATTTAATTTGATGTCTCTTTTTCTTATCCAAGAGAGGAAAAAGTCATGGCATTGTTGTTTTATTTATATCCATCATAGCCTGTCTCTCAGTGGCACATCCCATGTATTGTTCTCCCTAAAATAAACAGACCTAACCTTTGCAGTCTCTGCTTGCATGCAAATCTTCCTGCTAAAGTATTTTCCATCCCTCTGATTAGGTTTGTTGCCCTTCTCTGAACCTCCACTATTTCCTGCTCTATCATTTTTTAATTAGGGTAACCAAACCAAACATGCCTCTCAAGGTGAGGCCACATCACCATCTCTAGAACAACACTGTCATATTTTCAGTGTTGTCCTCTATTCAGCAAATTAATGTCATGCCATTTCGTATTTATGCTTTCGTGATCAGCACTCAGACCTGAGCAGATGTTTTCTGTTGAGCTCTTCAAGATCTTTCTCCATTTTGAAGCTTACCCCATTATAAGATCAACTGTTCCATGCAATGAATAGTAACTTCCTTTTACTCACATTGCATTTTTCTATCAGTGTTTTGATTAATATAGCTTTGGTAATTTTGAAAGAAAGTCTTAATCATGATTTGATTAAATTTTGGGGCATCAAATTTCGCCAGTTTGTCACTTACTGTCTTTTTCAGATTATCATAAAATACTGGGTACAGGCTCAAGGGCTGCCTACCATACAAATGGCTTTATATGTAATTACTGAAGCTCTCCACGGAGATATGATCTTTAAAGAATGCACGTATTATAACATAAATAAAAGCCTAATTTATCTCAAAGCATTTTCAAATCTCAGACCTCATCTTTCTGCACCTGCACTACAAGTCTACAAAGAGGGAAGGAGGGAAGTGCCTCTCTCGCTTCCCAGGGTACGTTCACACGCACAGCACCAAGTCAAACACACCCACCTCCTCTACCTGCTGTAACACAATTTTCAAGAAAGGTGAACATGACAGACTTCAAAGGGATTTTAAACAAAACAATGTCAGGGAAGGCTTCATCACCCTATGTGCCACACACTTCTATAGCCTCTGAAGAGAAATACCCCTCTCAGTGAAATTCAGACCACATGTGGTTTCTGAATGCAGAATGTCCTTTTATAATGCTATATTCATGCTCACTGCCATCCTTCAGAGACTTCCTATAGAGTGAATGATTTTCCCTCAAAAAAAAAAAAAAAAAGAAAAAGTGTTGAATTACTTTAGTGGGAATCAAGTTTCTGAACATCCAAGGGAGAAAGAAGAAAGATGAAGGGAATCTTCAGCAGTTTCACATCTAGACAGAAGTCCCTTTCCAAGGATTCGGATAGATGTTCCTACTAGAGAAATACTCCCCAAGTTCTTGGCAGCAGCCTCCTGCAGACACAGACAGGAGGCATTTTGCCCTTCGGATAGCTGAAGGCCTCACCTCAAATCACCTCTTAGTGCTGTGGTTGTTGGCAATGGCTTCTGGGATGTTATTAATTACATGAGTTGAGTTAAAAAAAAAAAGTATTTTCCCAAGGATATGACATACTAAATTGTCACAAGTTACTTATTTCTAATGAGAGCTTCTACATATTAGGTAAGAGTCCATTATTTGGCATTATTTTGACCGGGTATTATTTGAAAAAGCTGTGTTTCTGCTGGGAAGTAAAAATCATCACATTTTTCCAGAGATCAGCTTTCTAGGAAAAAAAATGGCTACTTTCCTTTTAGGACAAAACAAATAGTTTCTACCTCAGCTAAAGAATCCCATCTGCCGTGGGCTCTGGGTCATCGGCTTATTAGCAAAATTGTCCAAGAGAAGCATAGATCTGATTTGCAGAAACCAAATCTGCAGTTAGACAAAAATCACAGCCTGCCACTTCCCCCTAAATCATGCTCCTTCTTTGCCATCAGTTCATTACCTCTGACCACTGGCCCACTGCCAGACAGGCACTCCCCCAGGTCACCTGCAGCATCTTCCCTCTTGCCACAAGGCTTTCGGCCAGCCCCAGCCCCTGCGTCTCTCCCCAACAGGCAGTCCATCCACACATCATAATTTCTGGCTGGTGGCATTTATGCTGCGATTCCCTTTTGGCCATATGTACAGAGCAACCCCATTTGTTTTGCTTTTTCCTCTCTCTGCCTCTCTATCTTCTGAATATAATACGCTGTCAGAACTATGTGGTGGTTTGCATCTTTTAACGGCTGTCACCACTCAGCAGCTCACTCCATGCTTCTCTTTTAATGGCACATTTCTTTACACTGAGCCATTACTTCTTGGATGACCAACGCTATACACTTCTGGGGTCAGGTGTGAGACTAAGTTTGCTGGGGTTAATTTCTGAGTTGCTTTTTTGCTGGTACTTAGACATGCTCTCTTAGTAAATCATCAGAGCTAATGGGGGAGGGAGCCTGAGGAAGACAGAGGAGGCACACTTTACAGGCTATGTTTATAGCTCTTTTTTCTTTTCTCCATCCAAGCCTGTCATCTGGGGAGGCTGCGCATCCTGATCTCTACCAATGCAAGATCAAAGCCTTCCAGAGCTGTCAGAACTCTCAGCCTGTTGCTATCCCTATTTACACATGTTTATTTCTAGTATTATTATTAATATTAACTCATCTTGGTAGTTCCTGAGCAGCCACATGGGCAAGGACTGTATCTGCTAAACACTGTACAAACACAAACCAAAATGACATCTCTCCAAAAATCTTACAGCCTCAGGGGAAGCTTGTAACAGAGAATCTGCACAGAGATGCCTCATTTCAAGGCACAAGGACAGACTGTGGAGTCCCTCATGACAACCTGCACCAGGATCGTGACAGCCCATTTCATCAGTCATCGAGGTACCCAACTCCCCCCAAAGCAGCAAAGTGCTTGAGTACCTGGGGGATTTGGGAGCTCATTTCATTTTAGCAGAGCAACTCCCAAGGTGTGAGATGCCACGAGCACAGAGCCATCGTGTTCACAAGTGCATAGGTCTGCTTGCAACCACTGCTGTGATAAATGGCACCAAAGGAGATCTGTGCCAAATGCAGTTGGAGTTTTACGGTTGTTCCTTTAGCACCTCTTCGGGTTTTGTTTAGTTCACTTCTGCAACAACAGCTGGGAGCAGTATTTCCTTCAAATTACAGAAAGATTTAGTGTTATCTTAATGTGATACAAGTGTAGGCTGAATTATATTTAGGAGGAAGCACAATATGTGCTAATGAATAATAAAGACTGTGTACAAGGGTATTAGCCTGTGTCTGCTGCTGCTAGAGCCAGTTCTCACCTTCTTAATAGTGTTAGTAATTCACAATGGCTCTGCCACTCAACCGCCTCCTCCCAACGGAGAATATTGGAAACATCCACCATTTTGTACTCTTTCAGCTGGAAAGAGGCCCCTACTTCCACACATGACAGAGTTGAGCTGGAAGACAGCTAGACTTCCCCCTCTGCTAAAGATGCCTTGCAGGATTGCAAAGCCAACATCTGTAAAGCCAGGGGTGCCCACATCCACCACATGAGAATTGACAGTTCCACAAAGAGTTCAGGCAGAGGCTTGGCCCCAGCTTCACTCCAAAAAAAGGGCAGGAAGTCCAAGATGTGTTCCTTATTTTGCCCTTCTCAGTTTGTCCATCTGCAATATAAAGGGGCATTTTGCAGAACGTTAATGTCTGTATCACTGCTACGGACATGTGGCTGGTGGAAAACAGAAGTTTAGTGTAGTCAACAGTAAATTGTCATCTGCGATCAAGAATAGCACCAATATGGTTCACTGATTATCCAAATTACTTCAGGGTATCTTAGCAAATCCCTACAATGTATCACAGCCACCAAAAGGAACACATGATTTTTATGCAAAGAAGGACATTTTAAAAAGATGCTACCAAAAAAAGGCTGATACAAACAGCTGAGAAAGTGAAGTGCTAATGGATGTTCCTTTCTTTCTGCATTATTTATCTTTCATAAAATACTACATAAACACACCTTCTCCTACAGAAAGAGTCAAAAATAACATATTTGACTTATCTGTTTAGGAAATAGTGACATGTGTCAACCAAATCGTTTCAACACGGGATTCTTCAGTTTCAGCAACTGTCAGAGTACTCCTCTATTCAAAATAATCAATGCCTTTGACAGATAAAGAGAGGTAATATAGTGACTTATTTTGATACAGCTTGACAGCTTTTTTTGACAGTAGTTTCCACTGTCAGTCTATTGGATTTGAATTTTAACTGGGGCCCGTGAGAAATATGCTTTTGGTCTTTAGCACTGAATCTGCAAATCAAAAGGGCAGTGGGAGCACAGTACTTACCTCCTTTTTATTCACCATTATCTATCAGTCTTCAATTTTAATTACTCATTTTTAATACCTTTCCCAGTTCTTATACTCTTGAGATATCATAATAAGGCACATTTAAACTATACTTTGCTGCTCCCTTGGCAAGAAGGGACATTTCGCACAGCTAGACTTGGAAACGGAGCTATTTTCTAATGTCACTATGTTTGGATTGACAGTTCAGTTCCATCAAGAGCTCATCTGTTCTGCTCTTACAAGACTGCAGAAACTTAAAAGAAGGTATTAATATAGATTATGAAATATTCAAACACTTGTCCATGCAGGAGCTTGTGGGTCTAAGGATCTCTTCATTGAAATTCTTTATACAAAACACATCTTTCTATTAAAAAAAAAAAAAAGAAAAAGAAAAAAAAATCCACAAAGGATCCAGATCTGAATTTCTGAAAGGAACAAGGTTTTGAAAGAACATTAAATTACCAGGTCCTTCACTGCTGCAAAGTGACACTACCCCACCAAATAGGTAAGGAGCTATAGGCTTGCTGTCGGCAGGCATTGCCCTCGGAAAAAAAGGATGCAAGGGCAGGGTGAAGAGGACAGAGGGAGATTCCTGATTATCCTGTATTTTGATAATAGCCTCCTTCAACAATTACCATTTTGAACAACTTCTCCCACTGCGAGGTCAGGCAGAATCCACCTGCTCTAATCCAAATTGTTCATTCCTGGCTGCAATTCTCATGAACACTATCATCATGTCATTTATTTTGTCTTTGATCTGAGTATATGACCTTGTAGGGTTTGGTATCTAAATATTTATTTGTTTCTAAGCCTAAATTCACAGTGTGATATGTGAAAATTCCCTTTGGTATAACAATGCTCAAAGAGACAAGGCTGCGAGATGACTGAAGGTACAAAGGTGCAGCAAATAAAAGGACTTGTATTCCCAGCTCATCATTCCATATACTGCTTGAGACAAGAATCGCATCCTGGCTTTTGATGTGTTGTTGTTGTATATGTTGAGAGCTCGGTTATGTTTAAATGTAGTACTTCAGCTCCTTTGCTTAACAACACCTGATAACTTGCTTGACATCTCAAAGAGTTTCTTAAAATATTCTTAAACCTTTGGCATCCCTTCCTGCCCTGGACTTCATGAATAAAACATTTATCCAGTCAGCAGCTTTAGCAAAGAGGAACAGCCAAGTTCCATCCATCAACGTCAGCAGCTGAATTACTGAGTGATTTCAGATCCTTTAATAACTCTGTTTCTTTATGGCTACGTTGGTAAACAATCAAATAGTGCTGGCACCTGGCTTTCAGTGAACATTAATTTTTTTGCATTATCAAATACTACCAATACAGCTTGTTGCTGTTATTGTTATTTCAATAAAAATGTCCGCAAAGCTGTCCACCTCTGTGAGAATGCACTGAGGTTTATTCTTGATTTGTTATGAAGGTCATCAAAAGCGACTCACATTAAACCTGCTGGGACTTCAGAAAAAAGAGCGAGGATAAATAGAGCCTTTACTTCACATAGAATGTGCTTCATTTATCATTGGGATCACCAAGTAGCAATACACTGCCCTTTTTGTAAGGTTGTTAACAGAAACTAAGCATTTTGGGGTGAAAAACCAATGATATAAAGCTTCTGTTGTTGTAGAAGTCCAATGAAGCTTGGAGATCCAAGTACTGTAAGGAAATTGCTTACGGAGATTCAAAAGGATGTTCCTGGTTCAAGCCTCTGTGCTGGGGAGGATGAGGAACGGGAAGAAGAAAAATCAGAGCTTTCTGAACTGAAAACCTAGCCAGAATGTGTCCAAGCACATTTGTTTTGAATTAAATGGATAGTCAAGATAAAAATCTTTTCATAGCACTTTACACTGGCAGAACGGTAGGAAGAGCTTTTCCACACATTTAGATACAAGCACTGGCTTAGCCTCTAACCAGGGTATGCAAATGGAAGCCCCAGTATTCAATCCTCTAACCTCTCACTCAGGAAAACTATTCTTAGGCATGCAAGAATAACACATTGAAGTCAAAAGGGTCATCTAAATAAGGATGACTGGCCAGGGTACAGCTCCTGGTCTGTCTTTATTCACTAGGGATTTGTGCCTGGAATATAAACAGCAAATATCTACAGACATGCTGATATGAGCATAACTTTGAATATCTGATCCTGCATAAACAAACCTTCCCAGCTCTGGGAGAGAAACAATTACGAACATTGAATTTTCAGAAGATGAAAACCAAGTGAGGTCCCAATAAACAACAGGAGAGCAGGAGCCTCCCTAAGCCCAGCTAGACTTCTGCTCCTAAGCCCTTTGGGTGCCGCTGAAGGGTGCCACTGTGGGATCACCCCAGAGACAGTTCTAGGGGGTTACAACATTTTCTCTCCCCTCTGGGTGGACTCTCTGCTCCCAGCACAGCATCGGCAACAGCTCACACGTCACTGTGCTCTGCTGCATGCTCCTGAGCCAGGCACAAGCAGTGCAACGTGGGCAGAAATACAGGAGGGCCGCTCTCACACACACACACACCACCCCCAAAACACCTTCCCAGCTGCAGAGCAGCAGGAAACCACAAGCTGCTGGTTGAACCAGAGAAAACATGTTTTTTACCAGGCTTCTACAGGTTTAAATGGGCTCTGTGCTACTGATGTCAGGGGGCACAGGTAGGGACCGGTAACATTTTCATTTAGAGGCATCTTAGAGCCTCTCCATAGGAAAATAAACAGACTCTTCAGTAAAATTACACCAAATTAAGCCACAGGTAAATAATTAAGCCACAGGCTTTAGTATTTAAGCACTTCCCAGTAGCTTGGATAAGTGAAGTGTCACTGTTATGGATTAAGCTTCTATACTTTAAGTTTTCTCTGTTGCATCTTAAAAATAAACCCCAACACTTAGTTCTATCTAACTGAAGACTGGCTCTGACTCCTTTGCTGAAATGAAGACAGGTATTGTTCCTGAGGAGCAGAAGGTAACCCGTTCTTTGATTCCCAGGAAGGGTCGTGGCAAAGATTATTAACCATGAGCATGCTGGCTTGGTAAAACAAAACCCCACTGGCACGAAAGATAAGCTCCAGACCCTTGTCCCACAGTTGGCTTGCACAACTGTACACACTAACCCATGCATGTGTTGATCATGGCTCATCATGCCGACCAAATACATCATCTCTTTTTCGCATCTGCTCCTGGATATCCAGTTTTCGTCCCCTCTCGTGCACTGCAGCCTCCCTGGAGGCAGCCCTGAGCTGCCCAAAGCCCTGCATGCCCACCCCCAGAGCCAGCTCGTGACCCATTACTGGCTGCTTTGTGGACCACTGCCACTGGCAAGGCACAGGGAGGAGAAGTTCCCATCAAGATCTTCTCCCACCTGCACGGAGCAGCCCAACAAGGGCAGGACAGCCGAGAGCCAGGCAGGCTTTCCAGCGAGACGCTGCATGTCCTGCTCTCACTGGTAGACCTTTGGGGGCAACTTTGCAGAATTCTGCTTCCCCAGGCTGAGCTGGGGACAGGGGGTGCCCAACCTGCTCCAAGGCATGCACAGCTAGGGTTAGTCATGGCTTTGTGGGTTGTTTTTTTTTCTAAATTTCTTTTAAAATTTGCAGTTCTTCCCATGATCTGGTGAAGAAAAGCCATAGGATTCAATGGAGATCTTTACACTGGCTTTGGAGTGAGCCCTGGGAATTTTTTTTTTTTTTTTTTTTTTTTTTTAGCTGAAACTAGAAAAAGTCTCATTCTATTTCCTCACTTGCGCCCCAGGCTCTGAAATTGTAAATACAAACTGCACCTCACTCATTTGAAATCTGCAACCTCTCCATCATAAATCAATCTCTAGAGAAATTAATTACTACTTTTTCCATGGGGGATTTATTTGTTTTGTTTGTCTATTTTAAATATTGTGGATTACATAACCAGATAGTTGGTTGGTTTTTTTTCTTTAAAAAGAAAAAACCCAATAAATAGAAAACCAGTCCCATCTCCCCTGTATCGACAGCAGCAGTTGAAATGCCCAAGGCCAAAAATCCTTTGTCTTGAATTTTTAAAAAAATGTCGGTTTTTTTCCCCCCATATCCCCACTGAAACATGTTTCACACTTAGCTACTGGAAACATACCCTGCAGACATTTACATCACAGGCTTTGTTATTATAAGTTATAGTAAAAGACAAAAGGAACAAGGTTTTTTTAACCAGAGGGCAAACATTGCAACTGCTAATTTGTTAGGGGGTGACATTTCTGATAATGCCACTTTAGTCGAGCTACCATTCCATATTGTAATTTCATTATAGCATCCTATCACAGTCCTTAATAGGAGATACACACATCAACAGATCTATTACCTAAAAACAAACAAAGATATTAGGAAACTTCTTGGGAATGAGTTGTATATTGACTTCTGGTCAGCATTTCCAGAGAATTTCATTAAATTTATGTCATCAAAAAACATAACATATGGACCTTCTGAGCAGGAACTCGTACCGGCAGGAGTAACACAATTGTTTTTCCCCATTTTGTGATTTATCATCCATTCCATTACATGCTACACAGACTGTCATTTTTCTTTAAATGTGTTTGATAAAAGAGTTCTTGTTCTACTAGGTCAGGTATTATTATTCACCAACATTATGTACCAACAGGCACAAATACCAGCAGCAGCTGCAGAGCTGTCACTGAATATCAAAGTTAGTTAGCCGGGCTTTTCCCCACCGTACGCTGGTCCCATAAAACTGGGGAGCAGCCAAAGGGGAAGCAGCTCCCTGTTCCCTCCCTGTGCTGAGCAGGACACCCCATTCTCACAACCGATATCTCAACAGGAGGCTGCAGAGAGGGGAAAGCAGCTGTCTTGAAGATTTGGTGCTGCATTTGCTCCCTGCCAACCCTGTAGCAGGTTGCTACTCGCACAGGTCTGTGGTTCTAATCACCAGTGGCTCTATGTCAATCCCCCGCTCGCACCTGCAGCTAAGACCTACCCTGACCAATTTCCCACAGACTTTGTGGGGATTTGCGGGGCAGCGGTGTCAGCAGCACTGCTGGGAGTGTGGTACAAGGGACGAGACGTCCCCTTGCTGCCCAGCAGCCCCTGTGCAGCTGAGCCACCTGACAGCGGGGCTGGGGACCTGCCCTTCGCAGCGCCGGTGCCAGCAGCACTCCCAGCCCTGCGCCTGCGAGACCAGCATAGTGGAGCTCAGCAAAGGCAAGAGGCTCTCTTTGCACTTCTTGCCAGTTCTTAGATGTTCCCTTATCTGCTCTTAATTATCCAGGCTATTTTTACACTGTTTCTCCCCCCATCTCCTAATTGCCCGAACTTATTTTCCTGATGGCTTTCTGCTGAAGATGAATTTCAGGAGCTCAGTATCTCAGGCAATTTCAAGACGTAATTAACACCACCACTCCCCTCATTAGTGAGTGGCCTACTTTCTCTCCAGCACTACCCTTCCCCTAGATGTTTGGGAAAAGTTCTTATTATCCCCCTGTAGCTCTTTGACTAACATTAACTCCTTGAGCTTCACAGGGCTCTCCTCTCCCTGCTTGCAGGTGGGAAACACCTGCCAGAGTTCCCTTCCCTTGCTGGTTTCCTTCTCAAGTTTCTGCACTGGGTAGTTTTAGCTCCCAGTCATGGATGAAGAGCTGTGCTGCCTGTCCCAGCATAGAGTTAGGTCCCCCTTTGCCACCAAGGCACACAGCTGACACCGTTCTAGGTGCTGCTTGGACACCTAAGAGTGTCCCCATCCCAGAGGGCTTGCAATCGATACAGAGAAGACAAAGAAGGATGATCATCCCCATGGAAATTTTGGGTACTGAGGCACAAACACACACAGCCTACAGCAAGCCTGGCTTTACAGCTCAGTTGCAAACCACCTTTTTCTTTTCAGTGCCCAAGCATATCTCCTCCCCTCCATCTGAGCTGAACTTTTTTTGACTTCAGTAGGAGTCTTCCTCAAGTAAGAAGAGCTGATTTGGGATAGCAGACTGGGCTCTTCCAGCTTTCCTTTCCTGTACTGCAACACCCTGGTACTGATATGTCCTACAAACCCATCACTTAGTAAGCAAAACCAAAGGCTTATTTCCAAAGCTAACCCATTGAGAACTCACATAGGAGTCTAAACTTAATTGTCTGTGGCTATAACAATATCAGATAATCCCTGCAGAAATAAACAAGCAGATTTGGGAGATTAATATTTTCTTTTATATAAACTTTGTAGGATGCTCTGTTGTCAAAAAGTCCACAGAGATTACTTGTGTTGTAGTAGGTGGCACTTCATTTTCCAGAATCTATGACCCAGCAGAAATTACTGTCAGCTCCCTGACCAGCCGAGGGGTATTGATTCCCCCGTTACTACAGCAACCCATTAGTTATTAGATTGTGTCTCATACGCAGTGACTAATCTGCCTCGGTGAGGTCTCGGATTTTGACACTTTTTCATTCTAATCCTTAATTAGTTTATTTGATGCGGCCTGCACATTTTATTTTTATACTAAGTAGTTATTGAAAATGCAGTCAAACTGAGCGGAGATCAAAGGAGCAAAACCAGTACGCTGTCAACTAAACTAGTTATGCAAAGTAATAAGAAAAAAAAAGTAGCACGCCATATCAAATGCATAAGCCAGCTTCACTCCTAAAGTTGCACAAAAATCAACCCAGGACACTCTTCCATCCCCAGACTTCACTTGAAACACGAGTGCCCCTGATATGTCACCTTCTCTGTATCGTCTCCATTCTAACGATTACACCAAAAGACTAGGAAGCGTTCACCAGCAGCTTTATCAGCTTCCTTTGATACTTGGCTTCTCAAGGAGGAATAGGCTTTGACAGGTATCTTCCCTTTACACCAAAATAACCAGAGACCGGTTACTCTTTTGTGGCTTCCCCTCTCTCTGATGTGAAGTGGTGAGCAAGGGTCCTGTCAAAAACCAGAGCACACATCCAGAGTCAGGGTGGTTCGTGTCTGCATGATGAGCCAAACCTGAGCAGAGGAACGGTGTCCTTGGCTAAGACCCACACTCATTCTCACAAGCCACTTGACACACAAAACTGCAGGTTTTGGTCACAAACTTAAGCAATTTCAAATTTGCATCACACTGATTAATAAGCCCCTGTGTCACTTGACAAAAAAATCCCAGTACTGGAAACAAAAAAAAAAAACACCACCACCCCTCATATTAATTCAAAAAGTTATGCGTATTCACAAAAACACCAAAAATTGAGAAAATTCAGTACCAAAAGTCAGAAAGAAAAACATAAATTCTTAATTTTAATTAACTGAGGCTCCATAAGAACTTGTTCTTAAGTCTCCTTCAGTCCTCTTAAGCTGTTACTACTTCAAAATAGAGTTCCAAGCAGAGTCTGTCCATTCCAGCTTTCTTATTACAGGATACAAAATGGGAAAGCAACTTCATTCTCAGGCAACAACACCCAGTCATGTCTACCGACTGTACAGGAAAGGCAACTGCCACGGGAAAGTTTCATTACATCAACAGCCTGCATTCTGATAAAAATCTCTCTTGATATCTTTCATGGAAACCATATACCTCTTGCACGTTTGTATAAAAGTAGATGAAAAAACCCCAAACTGCTAGGTCTGCTGTTCTACTGAGTATCAGCAGAACATTAGGCATGACACGTCCAGTTACTGAAGAGGAGATGATGAGGACTTCCAGATAAATTGACTCTGGAACCACTGCCTTAACATGGAAAGGGCAAGCTCTAGCTAATGCCTTCCAGGTGATGCCTCCCTTTCTGTTCACCTACAAAGGTTTAGGCACAAAACACCCACCAGATTCATGTGCACTTAAATTGATGAACATGCATCTGTGAAATCCATGTCCCTCCATAGGTTTTGACTGCATTCCATCTCTAGATGTCAGGGTGTCCGCAGGCCTCAGCTGCACATTTGAGCTTACACGAGCAAGGTGTACTTGCACAGATTTAGGAGAGGGATGGAAAATTTGCCAAACTATGCAACAAGGAAAGTTTTTGCTTTATCTTAATTTGATAGCAAACTATGGATTCATGCTGTGGCTTTTTCCCAGGTCACTCCCTATAGCACAGCCTCCAGCACTTCATTCACTTTCAAAAGTCTTAAACAGACATGAAACGTGAATAGACCAAAATAGAACAGAATTTGGAATTGTCTTGATCTACATGATGCAGCGTGGGAGTGTACGTACATGTATGCCATGTTTTCCAAAACACACCCACTTTGATCCATTAGAATGACCTAGTATGCTCAAGAAAGTGCCTTGAATTAGCCCAAGTAACCCATTTATCTCATCATCCATCTTGAACAAGTCTCTCGACGTAATTCATGGAACTGTGGACCAGCTATTAAATCAGAACTCTGCTCTCCAGAGAAATCTAGCCCACACTCTGAGCCCACAGCAGCAAGAGCAGTCAAGTGCTCCACCCCTGAGCAGCTAAGTCAGGCATACCCTATTACCTAAGTGGAAACCCATAGGCACAGTGGATTCAGTAGTAAACTGCACAGTATTTGATTATATTAAGATATATTTCATTGGAGGCGGACAGAAGCACTAACAAAATGCCAAAGAGTTTCTCATCACTGTTGAAGAAGATGTAGTAAAATCTTAAGGTAAAGCAAGAGATACAGTTGCATCGATAAAATATCACTTAGAAAATTCAGGGGCATTGGCAACTGGGCATTGGCATTTAATACAATCGGGCGTACAATTTGGGAATGTGACTGACCAACAGAAGCACCCAAAGAGCAAAGTCATTGCTCCTCATGCTCTTCATTAAGAAGATGGGGAGTCAGATCTGATCAGTAATAACACACTAACAAAACTGTTGGCTGCACAAACATACGCTTTCTGACAAAGTATTTCAGAGCATCATACATACCAATTTCCACATAGATGAATGAGACTTTCAGCTCAGCCTTTTTTTCCATAAGCCTAATATTCTAGTTATGAGTAACCCAGCCTCATGTGTAAAACACCAAGATTTGAGGCATAGAGCAAGACCTTTAATCTGTCCCCCATATTTCCAATCAGACCCCAAACTCCTGTGTCCCTGGCTGGTTTGGGGAGTAAGAACTCATGTTTCTGTCCTCTGAGATTTCCCTTCCAAGAGCCTCTATTCCATCCCAGTGCAGGCCAGGAGAAGCACTCTTCCCCCAACCCTTTCCAGTACTAAATGCCCTTCTCAACTTCTTCCGAAGTCAATGGGAGCACAGTACATCCCACAAACACCCTAGGAGATCACAGCTCCAAAGGCCCAGCCTTGTTAATGCTGTGAAGCTGCACACAAGGCACGTCAGCCATCCCCTTGATGTCTGTTTTATTTAATTACCACTGTCAACTGTCTAAAAGGCTGTTAGCTACGAAAGAATTTTAGGAAGGTGAGATGGAGAAGAGAAGCAGTGCTAGGAGAAGAGGCTTACAATGAAAGTCTCTGGTACACTTAGGCTCAGGGCTGAATGAGAAAGCAAAGGAGACATTGCAGCTAAGTACCAGCTCCTGTATACAGCATTACATACTCCGTTACCCACAAAAAAGCACATTCTTGCTCCTCTCCACATCATATTTCACTCTAGCATATGAATAATCTGATATGCCTGTAAGCAGAGCCCAGATTCAAGAATATTAAGAAATTGCACAGATAGAGTAATAATGAAACAAAATTCCTAAGCCAGAGAAAAACCAGCTGTGTGTAATTCATTATGTCACAAGACTGTCATGTGGCTCAAAAGAAAAACATGCCTTTTTGCCTGGCTTAGATCAGACCCTTCTGATGCCAGGAATCGCACTAAACCTATGGCAAAATACAAATTGTGCTCCAGGATATCACACATTTGTCTTGCAAACGTGACTTGAGATGCTTCCGAGAATAAAGCAACGTGCAATGCAAGCGTACCTACACTGATAGTAAAGTGACAAAGCTACAGTTGGACACTACAAAGCAGTGTACTGGAGCAAAGCATCTCTCAAGCACAAGTTCTGGCACCGTCACCAGTAGACATGTCTATGGGCCACATCTGCACTTGGTCCCAATTACTGTAATTCCCTTTACTGCAGGGCAGCTATACATAAAAGCATCAAATGAACCATGTAGTTTAACAGTGCCTGTGTGCTAAGTGAGGACAAGAACCAGTGGCAAGGAAAAGGAACAAGTCTGTAGTGGCCAGTTTCTTATGCTTGAGCTTGAAGTCTTATTCCTCTTATATACTGCCCTTTGCAGCTACCGTGCCTTGGAGGCATTTTCTTTGCTCAGAAAAAGCTGCACATAGTAACTCTTGCACCTTCTCCTAATGGTGGCTGGCTGTGATCCGATCGCTGCTGTATGTAGCATTAAGGTCAATACGCCTGTAACCATAAATACCGAAATACATTTTGCTAATGATCAACCATCGTCACTGAGCAAAGACAAATGTGTTCACCGCAAACTCTGAGAGTGCCATAGCATTGCTTTTAGAAGAATAAAATGCACTGAAGAACCTGGACTTCTTGTCCCTGGAAATAAGCCATGTCTTCATGGCCTAGTCACCTCTATAAATACAATGAAGTATGGTAAATACATCTGGGATTATATTAGACACTGAGCAATTTGGGAAGATTGGTCGACTGTGGAAATCCAAAATGATCTCACTAAAGCAGCTTAAGTAGTACTAGCTAAGCAGGTTTGGAGCTCACATTTCAATGCAGAATACCATTTTATATGAGAACTCACTTTGCAAAACTGTCTAGGCTTGATGTCCATTACTAGACTCCTTGATGATTTATTGTGTTGTAAATTGGAACTTCTCCGAGTGCCCTTTGTGTTGATGATGTCATTTGAAGATCACTTCTCTTTATGGTTGGTACGCGCAACAAAGAGATTTACGGTGTTCCTATGTCTCCATCGATGGCTCTTATGCACAACCTTTAAGATCTGAACACAGAGAGTGAGATTCATCTCACCCAACCAACATCCCCAAGTCAGGAAGTCAGCCTGCTTTGCTACATAGGCTCCTTTTCTACAGAAAACAAAAAAGTAAAAGGCATGTCCAGGTCACAAGCCTTCACACCAGGCTCAACTATCTACTCGAATCCAAGCCAAAATGATGGTGCATACTTATATGATGATCCTATATATGCTCAGTATCACAGGACAGACTCTTCCATACTATAGAGCAGTAAGACACTTGCCCTGTAAGCAGCATAACTTGGGGGGGGGACAACAGACGGACAGAAGTGTATTAAGATGGCACATGTCCACCTGATGTATATGCTTATAACTGTTTTAGTCCAGTTTGTATGATAGATTAATGAGATTTTTCCCCTCCAAACTTCACTTTTCCTGGAAAACAAGTGAAACAAAAATAAGTGAAAAGACCTGAGCTCGAGGCATTTGTGGGGCTAAATCACATAACAATTCCCAGGTTTCTGCAGATGCAAGCCCTGTGACAAGCAGAGAGAAGCAGTGCAGGTGGATTATTCCCAATCCTTCCCCACCTCCACAAGTGCACCACTCCTGCCCCACTGAGCTTTGGGGCAGAAGTGCCCCAAGAAAGGGTTTACTGATTCATTGCAGGCATGATGACACAGCCACTGAGCTCAGCTTCATCCTGCATTAAAGCATCTCTGCCTTCACACCCCTGTGATTTTGCAGCCCTGCTCAGCCTGGAAGTGCTCTTAGCACAGCAGAGGCAAGTCCAGCAGTGCCTGGCCAGGGTGGGCAGGGGGAAGCTGTACAACTGCCCCTGCCTTACGTGACCCAAAACACTGCCCTGACTGTGCTACTGGTGGGAAGGGAAAAGACACACAGCAGCACCTACAGTAAGCCCCAAAGTGCAATTCCTCCCTTGGAGGGTTCTGTAGGGATCTTTGCATTACCTGGAATTGGGGGAGACAGAAACCTGCTCTATGGCAGCACCAAAAGCATGTTCAAAAAGCCACTTTAAAGATACCAAAGGAAGAGGGCTGTTGTGTTAGTGCAGAACACCAGGTAGCGAAAGAAGCACCTGCACCTTCCCCCTACGGGCTCAGGCTGGTCTCACTGCAGGCGATGGGGTTTTATCCTCTGCTGGCACTGGCTGCTCAGTGCAGACCCCCCAGGTTATTTGTCAGCCTTGCTCTGCCTTTCAGGAACATTTACATCTCCCACTCCATGGAAGGGACATGCACTGTAGGTAACACAGCAAGCAGAAACAGCCATGTTTCTAGGTGCTGGGGCACCTTTTTTCCCCAGTATCTTGTGGGACACCGGCAGGAACACCAGTCAGCATCTTAGCCCTTGCAAATACAAGTCCAGCCTCTGCATCCACAGCAGAGATTAAAACAACTGCACAACCATACCCACCTCTTTAAGATCCTGTTGCCAAATTAGTGAAACATGCAGCTACTGTATGTCATTTTTATTGTATATAAAAAGAACCCATTACATTTATTTGGTACTTTTTGTTGCTGTCATGAATGCCTAAATAATCCTTCTGTGTTTAGAAACAAGCCATTGGGGACCAATGGGATGCATTTATTGTAATTACATGATTCTTCTAATTAATTTTTGTCAGGAAATTTCAAAATAAATACCTCCAGCTAAATGTGCCCCCCCCCCTTCCCTCCAGCCAATAGACACAGTTCTGAGCCTTGCTTAAAAATCTCATTTCCT
Organism: Gorsachius magnificus; assembly: GCA_034008185.1. Lineage (NCBI taxonomy): Eukaryota > Metazoa > Chordata > Aves > Pelecaniformes > Ardeidae > Gorsachius > Gorsachius magnificus. Next base: position 10,244,083 of record CM067090.1, read on the forward strand.
TTTTGCCTAGTTGAAATAAAGTGGAATTGTTAGCGAGAGTGGGCAGAAAGGAGAGAACATTGTCATTAGACCACATTGTTTAAATCAACCCCTAACAAGCATTTCATTTCTTCTGGGTCATTAACTACATTTGAGTGAAAAATGTAGTTTGCCTGGCAAGTTGGTTGGTGGCCAAATGCCTCCAGCAGAAGATTCTTCTGGGTTAAACCCAACGACTGCACCAGACACACAAATTTTACAGGTGGGAAACTTAACCATAAAGAAAACATGTTTCAAATAATAATCTAAAGAAGTGGATGCTTATCAAAGATATACACAAAATTTTATACTTACTGATTTATGAGATTGTACAGCCTGAGGCAGTATTTTCGTGATTTATTCTATTCTGCCCTGTAATACAGATCTCTGAATGTCATAAAGTAATTCAGTTAAGATAGTCTGTAATTAGGGGCTAATGATATCAACTCTGCTGGATGCACAGCCACTTCTGACATAAGACACCCAAATGATTTTACTAAAGCAATATCTCACATCCCTGGATAAGCCTCAAACAAATCCATCTGAATGGTCAACTTCCCTTTTCCAAGCCACACAGGGCTTTGGGAATAGTTCACTTACTTTCTCTCTTCCTGCAATCATTTGCCAAGTCAAAAAGCTACCAACGCGTCCCACTCAGTTTCCCATTACCTCAAATTAAACAAGCCCATCTGCCCCAGCCTTTCCACACAGTGATGCCCACCAGCCCTGCGAGGCTCTCTGCAGCTCTCTTTCAGGTCCCCCCAGCACCCCCCAAAACACATGCTCTGCTCAAGCCTCTGCCCTGCTGGTGTGGGTGCCCCCCTCCGTACAACACCTCAAGTTATCAGTCTGCGAGTGATGGCTGGTTGTTTCTTCTGCAAGAACACACAGTTGTTCACCCATTTGGTTTCTGATCCCTGAGAAGCCTCTGCTACCAAAAACTCCAGGCTAGATGTGGTGTGTGTATATACATTTTTATTTATTTATTTATTAACTGAACTGCTTTCTGATAACTTCTCAGTTTTTCCACAGTGGCACTGAATTCTAATGCTGATCTCCAAGGTGATGCCACCTTTCTCAGGCTGGTGTCACCTCAGGGCCCTGACTGTAGACTCTTAACTCTACCACCCAAGGCACAAGTGCAATATCGAACAGACCCAGACCCCCGACAGGCACCACAAGGCACCTCACCTAAAGTCCTCCCCAGTTTGACAGCAAACCACTGATAACTTCTCCCTGCACACAATTTGCCAGTCATTCACAACCTGTCTTAGAGACTCAATTTCCTTCAATTGCTTTGGAGATTGACATGAGAGATGGCATGAAAAGCCTCACCACAGTCAAGCTATCTGACACCCCTCCTTCCACCCTGTCATGCTGTCATAGCAGGAACAAGGTGGAGTTGACGTGATGTGTCCCTGGCAGTTGTGCTGGCTGTTCTTTGTCACCTGTGATGCCCCAAGTGCATCCGGACAGATCATTGGATCATTTGTCCCAGCAATGAATTCAAATAAACCAGTTTAGATTTGCCCAGCTCTTCTTTTCCCTCTCTTTCAGAGGCAGGTACTACCCCCATCTGTTCTCTTCACCTGCACCCTCCCCAAACCTCCTCATGCTCTTGAAGATAACTGCCCTGAAAATTGCTCCAGCCTCTTCTCAAAATGCTCCAAGAGTTGGGAACATCCAGTTTGCCCCAGTATCCTAACAGGTGCAGAAATCTGGAAATCTATAGGGCCTGCTGGCACATTCATTTCCAGAGAGCAAAGGCAAGATATTTTCTCCCCAGGGCTCTGGCAAGCTCAGGGACTCAGTACTACTGGTGTCTCTTGCTGCCCCATAGACCTTGTATGTCAATCCCAAAGCACATTGCCTTTGGTTTGAATCATGAGCTTTCTTTTCACAACAGTGACCTGCACTGCTTTTCATGTTTTCCTGCTCCACCATCATGTCCCTGTTTCTTCACATCTGCTCCTGCCCAGCCAGCTGCAAAGCTGCTGTTATCATGTCCTGCTGTATTTCTCTTTCCAAATCCTACCTTGCACTACCAATGATCAGATCTGCCACATGCTCAGCAGCAGCCTCATTCACCCCATCTCTTTGGTGGGCCATGGCCAACTGTCTCTGACAGACTGCTTGTTCCCAACAACTAGCACCAGGAGCTTTACAGCAGATGTACCACAGCTTCAACCTGAGCATCAGCTTCTCCCCCATGACCAAGTCCTCCCTGAGCAAGCCCTATGCTCTTCTATCAGGCCTCTAGCCATGGCCATTTTCTACCAAGCTTCTGCTATGGCATTTAAGTTATAATGTTGATTATACACAAGACCTGAAGTTCCTCCTTTTTATTCCTTGTGCAGACATATCTAAAACATTTGATTGATGGACGTATTCATTTTCTTCTTGTGGCAATTATCCCTCAACCTCTCCCAGTTCTCACTCCTGCCAGTGGTTTGATGCACCATCATCCTCTGCCAATCCTCTTTCAAAGCCTTCCTCAGCAGCAGCAAATCTCTCCTCATTCTCCATTTCCTGTGCATGGGACAACACATAACACAGGGGCAGTGACTACCATTGTATTTGGTCCCTGCCACTCTCGACTCCAGTCCCCTGCTGCCTATCATCTTAACTGCAGCAATGCTTATTTGAAACAACAACCACCCCAAGCTATTTCCTGCTATCCCCCTGTTTATGAAAAAGCACCAATTAACCAGAAGTAAATTTTTTTTTTTAAATCTAAAAGTAATTTATATTACATAAGAAAAAAAAAGGTCAGGTAGATACTCCATTTATCACTATTACAAAGGGCTGTAGCACAGTGATGAAAAGAAAGAGAAATTAATTACAAGTCAGAGGCTGCAATAACTCTCTCTGTAATTGTGACGAAAAATTTAAATTAACGTTTCTGTCACCAAGAGAAGTTTGATTAATTTTACTATAGTGGAGATGCTATCACCTTAATATTGGTGGGTAAGGAAATTTTACTATTTGCAATTTAGATGTAGATCATTTCTTTAAGACTCAAAAAGTGCCTGCGAGGCACCTTCACACTTTATTAACAGCTCAATCAGTGCCACACTAGAAATAATTAGCCAAGAAACCATGTAGTAAATATATCTAGACTAGCAAAGCTGCAGAATAAGTAGTATGTGATAAAATCCAGACCCCTCCAAGGGAAATAGCCTCTCTCCAGCTCTCCAAAGCGACTGCCACTGCCCAGCTGCCTGCTCTGCCTCTCTGCCTTCAGGGAAACAACACAAATACCAGATTTTCTGACAGTTTTGTTTTGTTTTCTGTTTTTAAGCCTCTACTTGGCTGCAAAGCTGGAGGGCAGAAGGGTTAGATCCAAGCAGTGGCCACTGACATTGCACCCCGACACGGCAGCAGCCCCGCATGCTGGGTGCTGCATAAAGTGCTGGCTTCCCTCTGGGTCTCCCAGGTGCAAGAGGTGGGATGGAAAAGGGCTGCTGAGGACAGCTTGCCGCTAACAAATAGGGAGTGAAATGCAATAGGAAAGAAACTGAAGCAGGCTGGGATTGCCATGGTGTAGGACCCGGGACTGACTCGGTCTGCAGCAGTCACACCTGAGCACAGCATTAGACAGCCAGGCATCCCTCCCATTCCCAGCCCACAGCCACAGAAGTTGCCTTGTTTGGGTTTTGTTTTGCTTTCTGCAGCTTTTCATCCTCACAAGACCCTGACCAGAGTCGGGATCTCAGACAGGACCTGGACATGCACAAACGCTAGTACCCTGGCACATCAGCAGGCTTTGATATTAAACACCCCACAGACAGACCCTGGCCAGCCCCTGATTTCTCCCTGCATCTTTAAAGTCTCCTGCCCCCTGGGAACAGGACTGAGCCCCATGTGGGATAGGCCAGTACCTGGGCAGCCTCTCCCCTCCAGCCGGGAGCAGCAGCACCCCTTGAACGCAAACCTCTTGGCTCTTTGCTTTGCAGAGCACAGCGTTGGAGCAGGAGAGGGCAGCACCAGCCTTGTGCCCCCAACTGAGACCGCTCCTGCTAACAGCACGCACATCCCCGCGCCCTCCAGGACACTTATTGTTAGCGTCTTCTGCACTGTGTCTGTGAGGAGAGGGGACGGTTCGTGTATTTTTGTCACCTGAAGACCTTCCCCACCTCCAGCATGCACCCAGTGATGAGTGACACCAGTCCCCAGCCTTTGCTTCCAGTACAACCCCTGCAAAAGCCCAAGGATAGAACACAGGAAAGTAAGGATCAGACCAAAGCCCTGGGAAGCTTTCCCAGTTCCTCCCTGCACTATTTAGCAAGGACCATTAATTTATTCCTTTCATAAACACTGTGAATGATGAAAATCTGGAAAAAAAAATGAGCCTAATGAAAATGTATTGGTTCTAAGGCAATCAATGCCATTCAGCTTACAGAGAAAACGAAACAGTTCCCTGCCTCTACTCTGCTCCCCGTAGTCAACAAGGCTGACTGTTTCCAGCATGGATCAATGAACTATTCGTTAGGGGAAGTGAACCTGTGCGAACAGGATTCATCTCTCTCCTCCAAGATCAAACAGACTTGCATGGGAAGTTTCAAGACTGCTCTCGAAACTTCAAGTCTAGGGAAAGTTGGAGCACTTGAAGGTAGTTTGCACGTAACAGTGTCTAGCAAATCCTCACACTCGCTGCTCCCAGAGATTGAGCAGGAAAACACTGAGACTGCACATGGAGGTTGGATCACCTCCTCCACAGAGCAGAGGCAACGCTGCACCGTGGGTGCAGGGGCTCGTGAAAGGTATTGGGGTGAGTGACGGGGAAGGAGCTTTCTAATGCTGTCAGCTTGTAAGCAATATTAAACAGTCGATGCAATTTTCTCTTTGAATTTCTTTAGATATAGTGACGCTAAAGGAGGAGGAGGAAGGATGGAAGGAACAAACAGTGGTGTAATATAACCAAAGTAACCTACTCATCATTCAAAGAACTTAAAAGATGTGGGTTTGCCCTAAAAAGCTGAAGAGCCTTACAAGGAATGCTATTAAGAAGTGTTTACTCCTGCAGCCAAGAGATCCCCCAAAGCAGGCAGGAGCTGGCACTGCTGCAGATGGCTCTGCAGCTCCAAAGCGCTCATGCAGTGGGAAGAGACAGAGGTAACCATTCTGTCAAGTGCAAAGCCCTTTCCTCAGATACATCACCATAACATCTGACAAATGGTACCTCCAGGATAGCTGTCAGAGGCTCTCATCGATAGTGTATGAGTAGCCGGCGTAATTCAGAGTGACATTAACTGACATGAGGCAGCACGAGGCCCACAAACCACACTTGTTTAAATAACTAGAAAGCCAAAGAAAGCATAGACTGGCCAAGGAGGTGAACTGCAGAGGGCACATAAGGCAAATGTTTATAGTGCATGGCTAAGGAAAGGCCATGTTCCTTCCTCCCACTGAACTGACACAAAACTTAATGGGAGATCTTTAAAGGATGGGCTGTAGAAAGGGGCACTAAAGGCTGTTTCCAGTGACTTTAAGGCATTTGGAAGTAGGCAACAATAGAAAGACTAAGTTATAAAATACAGATGCTTGGACTGGCTGCAAAGCTTAAAGGTGGAATTTCCACACGTTCTGCATATTGTTGCAAGCTGTGGAGAAACATTTAGCTGTCTTCTGAAAAATGGCTGGAGAATTGAGATATGGAGAGCAACGTGAGAGGATAATGCCATTGCGGGAGAGTGCGCTGGTCTGAGCCACAGCTGACAACAAAACAGGACCATCCCAGAGAGACCAGCATTGGGCACAACTATGGGCAGAGCACAGCATGGTCTTTGCCAACTCCAGCCACCGAAAGCATTCACCCGTACCACGGGGCCAGTATCAAAAGGCAACTAAACCCACAGTTTTCCTCAGATCGCTCCAGTAGCTTTATGGCTGAGCTGCATCTTGGGACCAGGCACTGCCAATAGCCTCCAAGAAGAAAAAGTCCCTGACTAGGCAGTAATAATCCTGCTGCCAAGACGTTTTGGTAGGGCCTTTCATGTTCACTAAAATCTGCATATACTCCACTTCAGTGCTTTGGTAACACGCAGCAGACAGAAGGGGACGCTCCCCCAGGGACACCATCCCCTCCCCACCCCACTGGTGCTGCCACATGCCACCAACACAAGGGTAACACTGAGCCTGGGCTTTCCTCAGTGTTCAGCTGCACCTCCTTTCAGGACAGCCGCTTCTGATGCCCCTCGCCTGTTCCCTTTCCAGGGCTGCTTTCACACCCTGGTTTTTCTTTAAGCACTTTCCTCCTTCCCATTTCCACAACCAGCATCTACAGTTCTGCCTCTGCTCAAGTCGATGCCTTTTTCCCAGGAGCTGGGCACTGCCAGAGTATAAGTTACACATGAAGTAGTAGTTCTCTGATAAGTATTTGACAGATTAAACATTGCCTTGAGCTTTAGTTCTTCAGCAGGGTTATGAAAAATAACTTCCACTGGAATTTGCATTTCATGATAGCTTGCAGAGTGACTGCCTGCCCGTTGAGGCTCCGCTTTGGAGTGCGTCTGTGCTTCGCAAGCGATCCCTCTCGCCCATCGGCTCTATCTCCTGCTCGCAAGGTGCTGCAAACCAGGAGCCGAGATCTAGTGCTCCAGCTGCCCTGCAGGGATGACCATCACAGAGAACAGAGCAGGCTACAGAGGGATGCAAAGGACAGACTGTGTGATACAGAGGCTGGTTTTGATGTTCTGGAATTAAATATTACAGCGCAATTGGAGTTTGTCCTAGAGGCCTGATGGAGCCATCCCCAAGGACAGAAAATAGGAGAGGTCACAGATGCTGTATATCCACCCACATACTAACTGAAAGTAAAAAAAGTAGGAGAGATATTATGATTCTTGTTTTGAGAGCTAAAGACAAATTTAAGAACTTTATGAATCACCCAGAACAGCTACACCCTTGTGCAACCTGGCAAGATAGGAGGCTTTCCAAGCAACTTACTATCTCTAGACAAAGAGATGCCACAAAGTACCCAGCTTCTCTATTAAATTTTTTCTTCTTCCTCACCCCCAAGAAGAAATAGATGTTCAGTTCAGGCAGCAGCCACAGAGAATCAATCGAACCTGTTTATTGAGAAAATGCTTTCAAAGAAACAACTGCTTCCTTATCAGGAAGGATGCACTTGGGAACTATGCACCATCTATGAATTAGATCCAAAAGCTCTCTAAAATTTCATGTCTTTGAATGATAAAGCTTTTAAGAGGGAAGCAAAAAAAAAAAAAAAAAAGAAATCCAGGTCAAATAACATTGCTAGTAGCATCTTACCTTTGACTACTGAAGGAAAAAAAGAAAATCATTAAATGTATCTCTCACAGAATCCATTTTACAAGCTAATGTCACTTTGCTTTGCTTTCAATCAGAGATTAAGGTTAATCTCCAGAACTACTGGCACACATGCAGACACGGTGGAAAGATGCAAATAACTCCACAGAGGAGGCCCAGAGAAGAAAGCTCTTCACCAGAAATCTATTCTTCTACATTAAAATGCATCAGCTGATTTACAATCCCCATCAGATACTAAAGTACAGCTGGGAACAGGCAGCAGCTCTGAGCCCAGATCACAGCACCATGAAAGCAAGTCCTAAGTGACGGCACGTGTATGTGTGTCCATCTGGGGGGTATGGGTGCATACTTTAAGTGCTTGTCAAATAGCGACCCTAAACACACCTCATTTTCTGTCCATTATAAGAGCTCTGACATGACCCTGAATAAATACAGAAGGGTTCATTTGTGTAGATGTAACCCTCATGGTGTCCTGCAGCACAAACTCTCAGCGAGCACTTCCCAAGCCCCCGATACAGCGGTCCGGCCCCTGGCAACGAACAGGAACCCCCAGCAAGAGACTAAACGATGCAGATGAAGTTATCACCTCCTGAGATTGCTATATGCTAGACACAGCTTCCACGCGTGGAGGGCAAACTGTTATCTGCCCCCATGCTAGCAGGAATAGCTCTTGCTGGTGGAAGACGACCAGCGTGAGGTCCAGGAATACATCAGTAAGTTTCTCCTTAAAAAAACTAGCAGCTTTACCCCAGGCCTGGGCTTCACAGCAGCATCCTTGACAAAGGCTACCCAGGAGATGCTGTTAATGTGCTAGGCACCTGCTGGCAGTTTTATTGCAAGGTACCACAGGATGCTGCAGAAGAGGAAAAAAAAAGCAAGATTTTAATTATTCCAATGAAAAAGCTGTCCTGATGTCCTGTAACCCAGAGACTGGGTTACAGTCCGTTCAAATAAGAGAAGTGTAGGTACTAAAAATGAATGGGCTATATGTCAGATGTACAAGGTGAAGGAAACACGAATGGGCAGCCACTTGTATCCTTTAATGCATGAATTTGCCACAATAGTTAAGAGTTTTGCTGTCCTGCCCTTCAACAGTGTTTTCAGAGATCGTCCTCAGAAACATCGCCCACTTGTCTGGCTTCAGTTATGTCCCAAACTACCCCATCATTGGATTCTGATGCTGCCACCACTCTTCTGAGTCTTTTTTCCTCCTTTGTTTCTTTTCCTCTTTTTTTGTTTTGCTTGGTTTTGTCTGTGCTTAACCAGAGTATGACTTTGCTGGCCACAAATGACGTGACATTTCACTGACATGTTGGTTTATTTGTGATTATATTGCTGACAGAACCATGCAGTGCTTCTTTTACTTTCCTTTACACCTGAATTTGCCCCTTACAGACCTGGTAGCACCTGCTGCAAAACCGGCAAATATTTGTTTTATATACCATTGAGTAATTTCCTATCCCCAAGTCTTCTTTAAAGCCAGCTGTACCTTTGCAGCACATCTACCTGGGTAGAAGCACACACAGAGTGTAGCAAATACCCTCTGGGACGGTGTGAAAAAGACAATCTGGAAATGTGTCAGCAAGGAAAGCCCGAGGACACTATTTTGTAAAATGTGTCTGAAAGCTGTGGAAGGTCTGTCTTGTAGTCAAGACCTCATCATTAAAATTCAATCAAAAAAGGCAGTAGAACCTTCTAAGTTAAAACACTAAATAAAAGGAGATCAAGATAAATAGCAGATATCATCGGAGTCGGTCATAAGAACGAATGTGCATCAATCTCCAAAAAAGTCACTCAAGATTGATAACACCAAAAGACAACATCTTGATAATCAGTTTTACAGTGATGGATTGAGGGAAAGCTTAATGAGTCAACTACAGGATTGGAATTTCATTACTTTACCAGAGCTAGAAAAACCTGTAAAAACATAAGACAAAATCTGCCTTGTAAAATACAGGAGTGCATACATTTCTGTCCACATGGTGAATTATCACATACATTTGCGTCAGGAGGAGTTTGACTGGAATCTACTGAAAAAAAAACCACCACCCACCCACATCTCCAGGAACTATATTATGCCTACCACTCTAATTTAGTAGTTGTGAGAGCTGATCTAACATAACATAATTGTATTTTAATGTCTTCTACAAGACGAAGACTCATTAGTCATCTTCTAAAGAAAAACACAAGCTGAAGTCACATGTCATTATGCCAAGTTGTCAGGCATATGGTGCTCATGACTATGTTCACGCTAACCTTTAAGTCAGACTCTACTGGAGAATAAAATTTGATGGGAGCATCCTTAGGATGCAAAGCTGGTTTTTGGTTTCAAGCTAAAGTAAAACCTGTTTCACCTTCCACATTAGCAGGGCTGGTGAAGAACTGTGGCCATGTTTCTTGGGTCAAAGCCTCATTTGATTTAAAGCAGCAAACTTACTCTGGATTCAGTTGATCTGTATCAGATTTCACAGCTTGATGCTAAAATTGCATCAGTAGAGAAGCGTTTATGTTCATTAAAGTATACTTTCTCCTCTTTACATAATATACTGGTTGCACTCCTCTTGAGGCTTTGCTCCTCCATTTGTTAATCCGCACGGCCACTTGCCCTGCTTTCTGTGTAGTATAATTCAAAATATAACATGGCGCACTGCTTCAGGAGCTAAAATGTTAACATGGAGCTCAAAAATCCTGACTCAAAGGATGCTGCAACATAACAAGAGGGTCCCAACTCGGTTGTTTTTAAGTAAAACTTTAGCTCAAAGTAAAAGTTAAAGAAAAGGCAGCTTTTTCCCCTGTCACTGATCCAAATGCCATAAGCAACATGAATGCTAATATCACAGATATACAGCAATTATCAAACTTTCCAGGCGTGACATTAAGTAACAAAAGGCAGCCCTAGGCAGCACTGCAACCGGGGCATGGCACGGCAGCTCGCCTCTTGGAAGGAGGGCCATTCCATCAGCCGAGCGGGACACTCAAAGCATACATAACCCAACAACCAGGTACCATTCTGTGACCACCTGCACAGGTCAAGGGCTCTCATCCTACCTGATCCTCAAGGCAGAATGGTGGGCACTCGTCTGAGAGCAAAGGCTGCAGCTCTGTTTGGGGGGGTCTGCACCATCTACCCCAGTAGCAAGGTGCTGGAACAAGTTGCCCAGAGAAGTTGTGGATGCCCCATACCTGGAATTGTTCAAGGCAGAGTTGGATGGGACTTTGAGCAACCTGCTCTAGTGGAAGGTGTCCCTGGCCATGGCAGGGGGGGTTGGAACTAGATGGTCTTCAAGGTCCCTTTCAACCCAAACCATTCTATGTTGCCAACAGCAAGTTTTTTTCTGGAAGGCAAACTCATTTGGCAAGTTGTTCTTTTATGGCTGAAAGACTTTTCCTTATTACACTAACAGTGTGTAATAATGATCCAGTAACACGAGTATCACAAACAAGAGCATAACCCTTTACACAAGCTATCTGTGCAAATTACTGACATAGGCAGAAACACCAGGAGAAAGGTTCAACTGTCAAAATAGTTATATAGCCCCTGAGAATACCTAGCAGTGATAAAATAGTTTATTATCCCTTTTGTAGGATATGTATTTGTGAAAAATTTAGATTTTTTCATTCCCTAAAAATGAAAAATTAACAACAAGTACATCCTTGCCAATGAAGTCCTGCCTGTGAAATCCATGTGGAGGAGCAACTCCAGAAGGTGCTTCAGCCTGGTGTAAGCACCTACAGCAACAGGGCAGTGCTTGTATCTAAAGCTAAATGTGCGCTCATGCACTTTACCAAGACAGGCATCCCAGACCTTGCAGTTTTTAATCCAAGCTCCAACCTCAATGAGTGCTGGTCAGAAGGCAGACAAGCAGCAGCTTCCCACCTCCCAAGCCCTGACCTGGCCAGGCAGATAGCATGACCAGGACACCCTAGCAGATAGCCAGAGGCACTTCTCAGTCCTGGGACAGAGCTGGCACAAAGGTCATCCCCTTCCTCCAGGGACATCAGTCCAACCACGATGCCGAGTTTGCAAGGGGAGGGCTAACTCCATCCCCCAAACTGAATTAAGTCAGAACTAAATGCACACAAACCGGCACCGCTTTCCCCAGAAGCCATAGCAGTGCCAGGTGCCTTGCCCTTTTTGCAGTTTCCATAAGGAAACGTAACTTCTGGCGGGGGAGAGGACTCCGTGCCCGTTGCAGGGTTCCCACTGCCCCTGGACCTGTCCAGAAGGAGAGTCCTAGCAAAAGCACATCAGAGCACCAGCGTGCAACTCTCCAGCAAGGACAGGGCAGGGCAACCTTTTTTAAGCTGTGATAAAATGAACATATTTAACAGATGCTAAAGTGAATACCTCTCCGGAAACCTAACTGGCAAACATTTGGGTCTTCCTAAGTGGATAATTGATCACAAGGCTATGCCAGTGATGTTACGGTAATGAAACAAAGAGGGAACGGGGATTTAAGGATTTCAAATAAGCCTGTCAAAAACATGTAATAATACTGTCAGATCAATTTGCTGTCAAATACAGGTGTGATGTGATAAAACCTCAGAGTTTTTAGTAGATTATATTATTGAAGCAGTAATTTAAGAACACCTTCTAGGTAATAAATTACAATAAATCAAACTTTAAAACTTGAAAACATGCACCAGAAGACGGGAAAAAAAATTTAAACCATATTCCCAAGTTGGAATAAAGCAAATTCAATTACTTTAGAAAGATAATGATCAAAGCCTAGCTTTGTATGAAATCAAAAATTCAAAGTTATAAGAAAAACCCCTTAAATGCTTCTGTCCTTCACTGTCCTGTGTTTCTAGTGCAAGCATAGCCAAAAGTGAGAAGGGAGTGCAAGGGGATGCCCTCACAAAACACAGTGGTCAGTCATAAGTACTGCACACATACAGCAGGGTGGCATTTTTAAGAGAAACAGTTGTCCATAAGAAAAGTTCAATTTCTATGAACAGCATCATTTCATCAAAAAAGGAAAATATCTTAGGATGTGACAAAACGCTCTCTGCTCTCCTAAAGGAAAACACCTGATTTTCATTTCAAAAGCATGGGGGGTTTTTTTGTTATGAAAATAATTTTAATGTCTCCAGATTTACACAAAAGTGAGTGTGTCTATGCCTCATAGTCCCTAATTCACCTGTTTCTGTCCTGTAGCACAACAAAAGGGATGGGAAGAGAAATCTGAAGTCACAGATTGGACCAGATGGGAAAAATGTCATCAGCAGAGTTTACTGACAGGCACAAAACAATCGGGACAAATGCAACACATGGTACTTAAACTACTTACACAGGATGTAACCAACCAGCAGGACAACATCAGGCCTGATATTGCCTTAATGACAAAGAAAGGAAAACAATGATTGATTATTGGAATGGCAGCCAGCAGAGATCAGGGAAGAAAATAAATTAAATTGCATCTAGATCAGTGGAAAGAAGTTTTAGCAGCCTTCAGCAAAGGCCTTTCAGCAAGAGATGTTTCCTAAAAACAGATTACACCTTGTGCTCATAAGTTATGAGGTTATTGCTCATATGCTTTCCTAGTCAATCTTTTTTTGCAATTGGTGTTGATTTTAAATTCCAAAAGAAAAAAAGAAAATACACATATGTACCCTCTCCCACTTCTCAGTACATTCATTATCACATAGCATCTCTGCAACAGCCATTGTAGTTCCTTAAGTGGAGAAAAATAGTATGAAGGAGAGCATTTCATGTATTTTTAATACCTTTTAACAATAGTTCAGCACCTAGAGTCCAGGACCCAGCAGGACTTGACCAGCCAGCACTCCCCTGAAAAGGGATCATTTACTGCATTACTCAGGGGAATATTCTTCCAGCACAACAGGAGCACATGAGCTGGAGCCTGGCAGCTAACGCTTTGCTGCCCAGGGATCAGAATCAGCAAAACGTTTCCTCTTATATTTTACATAGGTTTTCTTACAGAGAAAGAGACAGAGAATATTGTATTTCTCTGCCTTTGATGAACCTCTTTTCCCAGCAATCATTTGCCTCAGGTTTTCCCTTTAGAATTTGGGTCATAAGAAGCTTTGCTGACTTAACTTTCTGGTGCAGTATATTTTCCTCTGAAAAGCAGAGCCCGAGAGCCAGGTCGGTATTATGGCAGCACTCCTCGTCCTGCTCCGAGCTGGAGCTGCTCCACAAAGATTTGTAGATACCCAATTTCTGTCAGGGCTTGCACTTGAAATGCACTGTCAGTTCTCATTTCTCACATTACCATCTCAAATGGGCAGAAAAGGACAACTAAACTGGCAATCAGCTTCCAAAAAGAGAAGGTCAAAATAGACTCTCTCACACGAAGAGCTGTCGGCTGTCACGAGAAGGCCATAATAGCTTCAGCCAGCAGAGCAGTACGTTTAATGTGCTCGCTGGAGGAGCTCGCACCCAGGCAGACCCGTCCCAAGGGTCTGAGCATGAAGAGCTCATCAATGAAGATGTCCCCCAACAGCCCCAGCCCGGTTCTGCATTGCCAATTTAAGTGATGCACAGAATCTCACATGAATGCATCACCCACATGAGGGATTTCTGTTGTTTTTCTTAAAACTATACCATGGTGCAAAACAACTATGCACAGATGCTGTTGCACGCAACAGCACCAAACGGCACCAAACACTAGGTGTGAACCACAGCAGAGCACAGGAATACTTGAGACAGGTAACAGCTCCACCTTATCTACACCAAAACCACAGATATAACATGCCTCCCTTGGCTTGAAGCATCCCCTCCAATTAATAAGACACCCCTGTATCAGAGGCCGAGCTTCAATTCAGCCGCTAAGTAAGAAACGCTGGTATTCAGCAATTTGACAAGAGAACGGATTAAATGGGAAATAACCCCTTTCTTGTTCCTGGCTAGGAAGCATGATATCGAAACAGATCTCTGCTTTGCCTGTTTACTGAACACAGGATTAGCCCCATGTTGTACCAAACAGCACTTGGTCTAAATTTTAGTAAGCTTAGTGTTGTCACAAACTTCATCACGCATTAAAAGCCAATATCTGTATCCCTCTCCCCACCCAGAAAGTGAATTGATATTGAACTGATGCTTTCTGCTGCTGCAACAAAATAAACCCCTAAAAACCAGGAGTAAATGGAAAACATAGTGCTTTTTATTGATTGTGATGTTTTCAGTTAACTAGGTTTTGCCTGTGGCCGTCCCCCCGCAGCACATGCGCACCGGGAGAAGTGCTGCACTACTCCAACCAATAACTTTTAGGAAATGGAAAGCTGCGTCTGTTTAATAGATGTTTCCAATTTCTTACATCACCATCAGTATCTGTTTTAGTCACTTGGCAGGTTTTCTATAGCTTCTCAGGCCCAAGCTGATTTCAAATCCATTTGGTAATGTCAATGTGACTTCAAGGTTTAATGATTCATTATTTTTTAGACCTGAGAGCAAGAGAATGTGTTAATTTTTTTCCTGCATGGGCTTAGTAGTTTCCTTCTGGTTTATTCCCTCTATGTATCATTAGAAAGAAGGGCTGAGAAGGAAAAAAAATTTCTAAGTGAAACATACATAAAAAGGACTTCTTTAGTTTAAAAAACTGTTATAAACACTCTACCTTTTATAACCCGCAGAACTATTACAAGGGTAATGCTTCTCCATGTAAAACACCCTCTCCAGGAATATTAGGCTAGTGAAAACTCACCACTCTATCCTTAGATAAAATTCACATGCATGCATACACATTTGACATAGGCTAGGAAGTTTTGAGCCTTGCTCCTTCTCCTGCTTATTATTAAACAGCAAGAAAAAAAAAACCAAACCACCACCACACCACCTTCTGAGATAATTAGCCAGCAATCTGTATTGCTCTGGGTGAGCCCTGTAATAAAATAATTTGCCTAAGGAATGCTTTTAGCCACAACCCAGGCAATGTCACAAACACTGTCCCGTATATCCAGGAAGTTCTTCCACAGCTTCTTCTAGATCTGCACATCTGACTGGAGTTTGTTTTATACCCAAAAGCCTTTTCTGTGGCATCAAAGTCACCAGTAAAGCATCAGGGACCTTGCATTTCTTTTCTTGTACTCCATAGGAGTAGCAAACGCCGAGCCACCCCGCTTACCAGGCATGCCATGTTTGATGAGTGCAAGGGCACGATGGATGTGTCACACAGAGGACAAAGCGCACAGAAGCAAGTTCTCTGTTGCAGGCAGCATGGGCTGCCCTGCGGCTAAACCGGGCTCCAAGGGCCTCCCGCCCCCGAGTCTGTGAGCACGGAGCAGCAGCAGCCCTGGGAGAGCCTTTTGTATGGGCTAATCAACTTTTCTGAATACCCTCTGACAAATGTTGTTTCCAGATCCCTTGCCATAAATCACCTCACAAATAAAAGAAAGGAGGGGGGGGAAAAAAAAAAAATTTCTTCCTTCTTACAGTTTTCAGTGATGATTGTTGCTGGCACATAGTCCAAACACAGGACCAGGCACCTGTCCCAGGATTTCACTATATATACACCAGAATTTAACTAGTATTTGCTGCTTATCTGCAACTACCAGAGCCTGGAGAGGGAAAGACAGTTGGAAGAATTCATCTAGAGTTTCCTTTCTCCCCCATCTTTGCTGCTACATATGGGAAAAGGAGAAGTTTTTCACAGAAAGAAGAAATAGAGGACTCTAGCAGCTCTAGAAAGGTGGTGAATTTGGTTAAGTTGGCACTCATCAATCAATACTTTCCTCTAAACAGCCTCTCGTGATTCTCCAGGGCCAAGAAAGGACCACAAGCTGCAGCGGGAGAGTTCAGAGGGCTTTGGGTGGGCAGCCTGTCTCCACGGGCCCATGGGTAAGCATTGGCCACAGCCAGTACTCCCCACACAGTGCCCCTCACCAGCGACCTGCTGCCTCCTCCACCTGGAGAGAGCAGACATGATGCTAGGTGGTACAAATGCACAGGCTATAGGTCAAGCCAGAGAGATGGTGTTCCTCTAAGGGGATTATTTTTCAAACAACCGTTAAGATCTGTTCCTTCACAAGCAACGTCTTTGGTGTCTTGGCAGCAAAAATACACCCACCACTAAGATGTCTGCAGTTTCCCCCTCCATATTTCAGCTTCTGCATGACTCAGGAGCTGGGCAAGGTTTTTTCCTGGCCCGGGAATCAAGATTGGGAGCTGAATGAACCAGGAGCAAAGTAAGACAAACACTGGCCTGGGGCATACAGAAAGGGAAGAAGGAAAGCACTTCAACCTAAGCTTTCCTAACTGGAAGGGAATGTCCTGGTTTCAGTGCAGGTAGGGAAGGACTGGGCATTGAAGCTGGGCTGATATTTCATCGAACTGCAGTTATTTGTTGCTTGTAGGAATTGAAAAAACTGCAAGCGGCCAGCCTCAAAGGCACCTGCCTGGTCCAAATGACTGCCATCACTGCCCAGACTGAGCACGTTGCGTGGCTCCAGCAGGGAAGAAGCCTGCTCACAGACACATTAGCATGCTGAGTACACCACAGCTAAGTGGCCTCGTTCAGCCCAGAATGAGGATGCATTTTCACAGAATTTAATGACTGATTAATATTCATTTAATAATTCTTGCCTAAAACTGCAGCAAATGATTTTAAATTATACCATTTGGGAGACAGCAGACTCAATTCAACATGATCACTGGGCTCAGACTGCCCAAGTCACTCTCTGGATTATTTGGTTCTTCCTTCCCTTGCCAGGTGACTGGCAGGTGCCTACCTTGCCTCTCTATTTATTTCTGCCTCTTTCTTCTCTTCTTTTTTTTTTCTGTGTTTGTTTTAAAATGCATGCAGCACTAACAGGACACATAGAGGAACTGCTACCAGATTGAGGCAATGGCCCTACTGTTCTCTCAAATCTTTGGAGACAGCAGGCTGCTGCAAACCAAGAAGGACAAGCCACGCTTGATCTGCTGCCAGCAGACTCCAAAGGGAGCAGTAAGGAGATCATGCAGGGTAGAAAACAGATCGGAGCTAGCAAGCAGCGCAGCTTGGGTCTGCTCATGCTCTGTAGGAAGACTGGGATTTCAATGGCATTTTTTTAAAAATGCAAAACCAGAATAAAAATTAAAGAAGCCTGGTGGGTCCCTGAGCATCCACTACTCAGCAGTCTTAGCACCAAAACCTGCACCCACCAGCCCACAAGAAAATCAAGGGAAGAACAACCAAGTGAGAAAAACAAAGCAACAGAATACACGTTATATTAGCTTCAAACCTGTCCCTGGGGAGATGGGTCAGTGCACTGCGCAAGGCAGGGAAGTCAGGCTCTTTCACAACAAACCTGCAGTGCAGCGACCCCCAGCACCATCTGGAGCACACCTCGAGCCCCAGCACCGCACAGGAACTCCAGCACAGGCACGACAAAGGGGCATCCAACACAGCATCCCTGGAGGCCAGGGATCCACAACACTACAAATGCAGCCTAGGCACGGCAATAAGAATTTATATAGCTATAAATGCCCCAAAGCCAATGCCTCACCCTCCCACTCAAGCAAAGCCCAGAGAAGAGCCCAGGTACTGAGCAGTCTGTTCTGCTCCCACCTCTGCCTCCAAATGGAAGCAAGCCATCAAGATGCAAAAGCAATGGGGCAGCAGCCCCTCAAATCCCAGAGAACATTATTGCCTCTCCTGTTTTCCCCACAGCCCCCACCAGTGCAGATAACATCACCTTTTCCTCACTGTACTATACCCTGGCAGTACCTCCCCTCTTACCCAGGGCCAGCCTCCCTCCCCATTCCCAGAGCCTGGCACCCAGCTGGCTGGCACCTTCACCTGAAGCTCCTATCGACATACCTGCATCTGGACAACTACAATTCTTCCCTTTCCAATTTCAATTTTTATTGATTTTTGAGGCACTCATTTCTGAGATGTATGGCATCATTGGATTATACTGTTTAGCAATTTATTTGTGTCTCTCTCTATGCGCTGGATTGATTCTTTTTTCCACCGAGTCTCAAAAAAGATGCTGCCACTGTTGTTATTTGGCTATCATAACAGCTCACGTAGTCCTGAACTATTAGGCAGTGCTGCTCCAAGAAATTTTGTGCTGAGGTAATTTGGAGACTAAATCAAGTTTTATCACTGAATGAGGTTAGTGGATATTAATGGGAAGGCAGGAGTTTGCACTGAATCATTAATGTGGATAAATGGAGAGCACCTGCTTAATACTTTATACAGCAAGTGCTAATAATGCCTGAAAATGCTGGGGAAATATTGCAAGTTGTATTTAAACACAGCAGAGAAAGAGGCCTAATTTGACCCGTTCTGGTACATTAGCTGTGACTACAGTGGGACCCTGCGTTAGCCTGAGCCATCTCTCCATGCTGCCCTGCCCTATTTCAGTGTCCAAGTCCTTACTTTCAGGGATGTTTATGAGTTTCTATAACTGAACTAAACAAACACAAATGCAGCTGTATGTATGTCTTTGAAGGAAATAGCTGCAAACAAACATTTCTGGGGACTTGAAATTTAAAATCATTTTTTTAAACAATGAAAATTAACTTAGAAAAGAAATAACAATTATAGCCAAGTGTGACTGTCAGAACCTGCCCGGCAATTAAATACAAAATGGTTTCCATCCAGGCTCATGCATACATTGATCAGGGTGTTCAGAAGTGCTCAGAGCTACCATGACCTTTGTATGCTGAGCAAGAAGCAACTCTCTGGGATATATGGCCTGAACCACTGGTCTAACATCCAGCACTTTCAGAAGCCTCTGTGTGAATGAATGAACAGAAGCAGCAAAGCTAGAGAGAGGCAGACAAAGCCAGGGCATTATTTCTGCAGCTATTTTCACTGGCCAGAGCAATGCAATGCACAGGGCATTCATACATTTTACTTGCAGGAAGAAATTCAGTAAGAGTTGAATCATTTGTCTGCGCTGGGGTACGCACTGCAGTTCTGACACCGTCAGAGTTTACAAAAGAAGAAGTCCTGCAGCAACAGGCACTTTCACTGCCAAGCAACTGTCAGCCCAATTATTCCAAGGTAATTCACACTAAGCAAGCAAAGCGAGGTACATTATCAGAAGCAGACACACAGGTCCAAGGTCACCTACTACAGTAAGGAACATGCAGTCTCTGTACGCAGAAGAGAGCTGCAAGAAGATGATGGGATTATAGAGGAAAATTGAAGTGTGCTTACTGCTAGCAGAAGCAACATGGTATTCTCTGTTTCCCAAGCAAAAGCAACTGCTCAAAGCTTACATTAACCCCCTGTAATATAAGAATGAAGCTCAGCAGTACTCACCAGCTGAAGAGACAGAGACCACAGCCAGTTTTAAAACAGCATCTGCTAGGCAGCTCTCCTACATATAAAAAGCAAGCCCTGGAAAAGCAAACTAGGAAAAAAGGCTCCAAGAAAAAGGGAGCCCTGCAGCGGGAGAGTTAAAAGAATACCAGCAAGTCAAAGGGGTGCTGCTTGAATAGGGATGACCCATGCTGTAAGAAGAGATTAGGTCCCCTTGTAGGCAACTAAATGAAAGGGCTAATACCCTAAAAAGAGCCCCCCGACCCAGCAGAAGCTAAGCACAGGGCTGTTTGTTGCAATCAAATATTGGCTACAGGTGAGCTGGCTGTGATCTGCCCGTGATCTGCCCTTCCCCAAACACAGCTGATAAATAAGCAGCTGATAATTAGCTGATAAAATGGCTCTCAGTATCCCAGACCATTGCTTTCTTATTGCCATACTGGTCACAAGGTTGTTGGTCAGCGCAGAGCCCTTTTGGGGAGCCCTGGGCATTTGACTTTCTCTGTGTCCTCAGCACTGCCTTTTCTAGGCTACATTTCTATGCTATGTTTTAGGGTTTCTAAAATTCTCCTACTACTATCTCCTATGCCTTGGGAGGACATGGGAAGTGCCAGATGCCTTCTGATCCCACCTGAGCACAGCCGGGGCTCTGCTCCTGCAGGCAAGGCAGGTGGGTGCTGCGCTTGCTTTCCAAAGCAGGGTTTTCAAACCAATCTTCTGAGCACAACAGGAATGTTCTGCAATGTTTAGTATTCATTAGCCTAAGTGAGCATCAGTAAAGCAATTAGTGTGAAGCTGATAGGGCAGCAGTTTGGGGGCTGCTCTTGAGGACAGGGGGTTTGTCTGTCACAATTGTAACTGGAATTTCAGGAGAGTTTTCTGAGCCAGCAAATCTACCAAAAAAGATATGAGGTGAGCAGGCTTTCTGAGTTGCATAGGCTAATATCTGATGCTGCTGTTTGATTTATCCTCTAAGAATTAAACTATATCTTGAGTAGCCCCCACATTTTGTGTTCTATGCCTTTGCAGGCTTCTCCGACTGTAGTTCAGGCAGATTTGATTCTGCCTGGCCAGTGCAAATTGCACACATTTTGGGGGAGTTCCCAGCAAGAGTGCTCAGCAGAGGGCTAAAACTGCAGGGCACAATGGTGACATTCTCTTCCAAACAAGGACGGAGGGAAGCAGAGAACAGGGACAGCAATTCCCTCTAGCCCTTCTCCATGCTCCCAATTGGTGTAGAAACCCATGGGACTGCTCTGGGGAGACAACCAGGGAAGGAATATGCCTAGATCCATGCAGGCTACTTAATGTACATCGTGGCTGTTAGATCAGTGATAGTTGGGTAGCTGCTAACCACCAGCGTGATCCGCAAGAGACAGAATGAAAGCCTGTGATAACCGGTAAGGAACAGCAATCCCAGCCATGCCAAGGGCTGCTCCGTACTTGCAGGGAACACCCCCCAGCTGCAGACCCTTCCCAGCTACCGAGGGCCTGCTAGGAAGGCTGCTTCCCACTGCAAACTTGCTTATGATAAAAAAATCCAGTTAAATTGAGTTTCTCAGAAACTTTCTCAGGAATAAGGGGTTTAGCCCAGCTGCAACTCACAGATCGAGTCATGTGGCTGAAAATCTACCACTTCATGGGCTTTTCCAAGTAATGAGCTTCAGATATCGTCATAGTTTACTGAATGCATTTCATAGAGAGAGTTCTGAAATGCAAAGTCAAAGCCCTGCTGCTGGTGTGCTATCGTCAGCCTCGTCTAAACTGATCCGAGTGATTACCACTCTAATTCTGATGAAGCAGAGCACTTCAGTCGGCTGAGAGGAAAGGAGCTGTTTCAGGCAGAAGTGACTGAGTTAAACCAAGTTAGACTGTGCAGGTGAGCTCGGCTGGTTTTTACAGCTCTAAGGACAATCGCAATTCATTCAGAATCTAGCAATGAAACTTTCTTGTTATTTGAGAAAATGCAGTCTGTTTTCTTCATTATATATTTACTGGAAAGTACTGGCACACACAGAAAGTGAAGAGTTAAAACAATACTAACAGCTAAATCGAAGAAAAACATATGAGTAGCGGAACATCACATAGCAACGAGAAAATTATGATGAAGAAATGATTACAGTGTAGAAAGGGTGCAAAAGAACAATAAAAAGACTGAGTTATAAAAAGAATTTCGTGTAAGGGGAAAATATACATAAATGGGGAAGATGCAGAGAGCTAAAGAAAATGCTTTCGAAACTCAAAAATCTTTGGGTTTAGCACAGAACTATAATATTTTACAGTTGTGAGGATATTATTTGAAGTTTACAGAATCCTGCAAACTTCTGCAGATCGAGAAAGCAGATGTTTATAGATCTTACAGAGGTTTAAGGACAAAAGAGATACTTAAACTTTTTGTTCTCGGTGGCTCTCTAACAGAACAATGACTGGAATTTCACTTTCTGAGTCTTTAAAAGACATGCCCCATTGATTTAAACACCCCACTGGTGGCAAATCCGCTGCTTCTTCCTTTAAGCTGTTTCAGTTAACTACAGTCATAGTTAAAAAAACTGAATCTTGTTTCCAGTGCAAACTTTGCTGACTTTTTCTATTCTCTGCTGTGAAATCAGACTTGGTCTACTAACGGGGTAAGTGAATTTTTTTAAGGCACAAATTATTTTTTAAAATTGTTCTCTGAACTTCTTTTAAATAATAAGCATCAGAACAATGGTCACAGTTTACATTAATTCAATACAGTTCTATTTGAACTTTATGAGATCATATATATGTTTGTTTTTTTTTTTTATATCACATACACCTAGGAAGGCATGGAAGGACATTACTTGTTTGCAGAGCTTTCCAGAGCTTCTGGAACATCCCAACAGTCTTACACTTCCCTCAAGTCCTTGGATTATCCAGAAGTCTGCCGCCTATCAGGAAAACGGAGTGAGACATGGTGAAGGATTGTCATTTCTTGGCAAATTCTCACCACCAGGCTCCACACCAATCCCTGCACTCAGAGATAATAGTTACAGTGATGCTTATTAAAGTATTTTCAAAGTGTTTTCCAGCTTGCATTAAAGACCTCACTGCAGCTTGGTTGTCTGATGAAACACCTTCTAGGAATTTGTTTTCAGGTTTCCCATCTCTCTTTTTGAATTCTTAGTGCCAAAAGAGAAGAATTTATGTCCCAAAAGGCAGGGAGCAGGGAGATGTTTTTGGTGTTGCTGTTGGCAGATTTCCTGCGCTCAGCCCCACAATGCACCAGGGAAACCACAACTACCACAAAGAGTGTGAGGGCTGAAAGCTGCATGGGGGCAGGGATTACCCTCATGCTAGGGTGTCCACCTCAAATCCAAACTTCAAAAGTTAGGCTGGATGGGCCCCAAAAGCTACAGGCTTCCCTACAGAGGTGGGTAGTGGGCCCATGGCAGTGGCACAGTGAGCCATGGCAGCTTGTGTAGACATAAACGAAATAGCGTATAAAGCACAGTGCTCCATCTCCGTGGAGGAAAGAAATTCCCTCCAGAATGAGGGATTGAAAAGTCAAAATAATCTCTTTAGCCCTAACTGCAAATGAACCAATTTCCAAAGCAATATTCTTAGACCTGAAAAGTCTCTCTTTCACAGAAAATAAATTTAAGCAGGAATGATACGGGAAGGGGGTGGGGAGGTAGAATCCATCTCAAAGAAAATAATTATTTAGAAGTCTTAAAATCTAGGAGGGAAACTTATTTTGAAAAGATATGTTTCTTCCAAAGCAAACATTATTCCTCCAGCAGCTCCCCTGAGAGCCCTCAGGTAACTGCAGAAACACTGCAAACAGTGGGGCTGAAGGGTTGCAGAACAAGAAGTCATAGGCAGTGTACTGAACAATACAGCCCTAAGTTAAAAAACTTGCATTTGCTTATTGTATTCCGTTGAAGATCTAAGTGCTTTTTTCAAACCAGCAGTCCATAAACAGATGGAAGTCCAAGGCTCACACCCTTTAAAAAGCATCATTCCTATCCTACAGCCATTCAACCCATGTAAGCAGTGTCCGTAAAACATTCTCCTATTATGGTCCAGGACATTACAGCTACAAAACAGCTGCTGTCAAACTCAACCTTTTTTTATACATCCTGCAGGCAATTTTACCACCATCGTCTTAACCAGAGGCAGTTCCAGATCTCTGGGGGCAGCCAAGGGCTGCAGTGGGACCTGCGCTGCTTCTTAGGGACCAGAGGAATCGCAAGAAGGGCAGATCTCCTGTGGGAACATGGGAGAGAGATGTCATGGGTCTGGGAGCCTGATGAGGTCTGGCCTTGATGGAAAACTGCCATATGAATAGCCCCACTCTACACCTTCCCATGGAAAATCCAGTTCCTGCTCCATTATTTCCTATTCTCTCTGTTACCATAGCTGCACTGCTAGAAACCATCCTCAAAGGGCTGGTTCTGCTACAGAGGGGATGGAGTAAAGAGGCATCTGAGAAAGGGGCTGTACTCACCAAGCAGGGACAGGCACAAAAACTGGGCTAGCATAAAGATGCACGGCCACAGCCACCACTCGGTTTGCATTTTACTTCCAGGGCAGGTCCCCACCTTAGGCAACTGCCTACTTAAGCTGTGCCTGAAGCCTTGGTGATAGGGCCTGTCTTGTGAACTCTGGCCCTAAAAAAATCCTACAGGGTGGCTGTTTCCCTTGAGGAATCAGTTGGGGAGCATTTCCAGGAGCTAGAGACTGTGCTGAAATCAATCAAGTTAAATGGTGGTATATGAGAATAGGAATGAATAAACCTCGAGGGATATCATTTGTCATCTACTGTACTTGTTAAAAGTTACAAAACAGCAGTTCAGCAGAGGTTAGAGAAAGGACAATGCAAGAACACAAACTTTCAACCCATTTCCGAAACTGCTTACAGCTCCAGTATTTTCCAGGAAGATGAAAAATTCATAATGAGGAAAATAATAAGGATTAAAATGAAACTTCTTTTATTTTTTTAATGTCAAAGTTATAAGCTATTCAGACCTTTCAATTGCCAGCAACCATTGCTTATAAGGTGAGAGATCCTGATCCAGTCATCAAGAATTTTGGGACAATAAAATGTCCATGAACAAACACATGAAAATGATAATAAAGAAAACTGCACAGCCAGAGGTCAGACATACTTTATACTAGGGGCTGAACTCTGATAATTCACAGTAGATTAAATTCAGCAGCAGTAGAGGCTTAGCAAGAAATTTGGATGTTAGGAAGATTTAAGCTGGGAATAGGCCTTATTCTTATTTTACCAAAGGCCAGACATAGACTCATACATGTTTATGAGGAAAAAGCAAAAGTGACTGAATTTCAAAGAATGGGCTGCGTAGAAAATAGTTTGGGCATAGCAGGGTCTGTGGAAAATGCTGTCAAAAGTTAGAGGGCAATAACTGAAATTTTCATCAGCAACTTTCCACACTACTTCCAAATGCGAAAAGCCATAAACCATGGCTAAGAATACTAAGTAGAGAATGGTTTTTGAGAACTTACTTTTCATCTTCCAATGCGAAACTGAGAATTTTGAAAGAAAGCAAATGTTTACGATCAGAATTTTTGATACTCAATATAGAGCTTTTGACTTAATGTTTTCAGGAATATTTTTCTATTTATTATGCTTTCAAGTCCAATTTATTTCCTTTAGAAATAACACAACCTCTTTGATTATAGAGGGAGGCAGAAATCTTCAGAGCAAAGCAGGAGGCCCAGCAGCTCAGGGCTGCACGGTGCCACCCCTGGGTGAAGCCTGCATGGTACGGCAAGCAAGGCATCAGGCTGAGGACCAAACAGCAGGATTTGCTCCGAAGCAAGTGTGACCCAGTGCTCATCACGGCCTCCATTAGAAACATAGAATCATTTAGGTTGGAAAAGACCTTTAAGACATCAAGTCCAACCATTAACCTAACACTGCCATCCCACCACTAAACCATGTCCCTAAGCACCTCATCTACTTGTCTTTTAAACCCCTCCAGAGATGGGGACTCGACCACCTCCCTGGGCAGCCCATTCCAGAGCCTGACAACCCTTTCTCTGAAGAATTTTTTCCTAATGTCTAACCTAAGCCTGCTCTGGCGCAACTTCAGACCATTCCCCCTCTTCCTATCATCCGTTACCAGGGAGAAGAGGCTGACCCCCACCTCACTACAGCCTCCTGTCAGGCAGTTGTAGAGGGTGATAAGGGCTCCCCTCTTCTCCAGACTAAACAACCCCAGTTCCCTCAGCCGCTCCTCGTAAGCCTTGTGCTCCAGACCCCTCACCAGCTTTGTGGCTCTCCTCTGGACATGTTCCAGCAACGCAACGTCTTTCTTGTAGTGAGGGGCCTAAAACTGAACACAGTATTCAAGGTGCAGCCTCACTAAGTACAGGGGCACGATCACTTCCCTACTCCTGCTGGCCACACTATTCCTGATACGAGCCAGGATGCCATTGGCCTTCTTGGCCGCCTGGGCACACTGCTGGCTCATATTCAGCCGGCTGTCAACCAGTACCCCCAGGTCCGCCAGGCAGCTTTCCAGCCCTTCCCCTGCCTTCATCCATCTTACACACTTACGCTATATGCTCTTCATGGCCCAAAACTGACTTGCAGAGCTGCCACCATGGGCTGCTGGGTCCCACACAAACCATGAAAGCACACAGATTTAGTCACGAGGACATGGACTCGCACAGAGCAGCCTGTGCTACCAAGGGTTCAGGCATCCAGAAAACAGAGAATTTCTTCTTTCAATTTAAAACTTCACATGGAAGAGTCCATCTTGGCATTTACTTTGAAATAAGGTAATTCTTTGTGGGCCCAGAAGCCCTTTCCATGTGGCAGAGCCCTGCAGCCGTTCCCATACCATCATAAGGGTGGTTCAGGGATTCTGTGGGAGGTTTCTGTGCAGAGAAATTGCAGGCTGAAATTTCCCAGTGACAGGAGAGATGAGAATTTGCAGGGCAGTGGGGCAAAACTGCCTGCCATTATTATTAGCAGGTGACTACTACTGCAGTCATGTGCTGTCAGAGTTAAATTACAGCCTGCTGAGATCTTTAGCTATTCCTACCCGTAGTCTATTCTTGAGAGGCAGTTGCTGTTGAAGAGACAATGTAATTTTGATACCTGCTTAATTTGTGTAGCTATATCCTGCCTGACAGAATGATTTCTCTGGCTTTATAAATGGATCCGTGTTCCTCTCAATTGGCATTCACTCCTCTTGCTGCAAGAGCATCCATCTGCCCAAAATCTTTAGAGAAACAGTTCATAGGGAGCAGTTAATTGTGATCTCTCTCAAAAAAATTAGTCCCTATTTTTCCTCTGACAAATGAAGACATTGTTCCAACAATATTTTCCTTCTTCACTGACAGTGCTAAATATTTATATCCTGTGCCTCCTAGAAATGTTAGTCTCCTCATGAATAAACACCAGGCTAACGACGAGCAGCTTCCAAGAAGGACGCAGGGTGCAGCTGACCTATTCACACGCCTTCCCCATTTTAAATACCAGGTTGCCCATGACAGCCATTTAAAATCAACACTGTTCCCAGTACCTGACCCAAGTTTCTTGTGTTTGCTAGAAAACCAACTTAAATAGGCCCACCTTGGCAGTATGTAACAAACAAGCCTAAGCCTTGCATTGTCAAATGTTACTACCCAAGCCACATATTAAAAATGCAGAAATAAAATGAATGCGTTGTTGGTCAGCCTTGGTAAACATCCCATTTCCGGCAGCTCCCGTTTCATTGTGCGAGCAAGCACTGGCATGATGTCCCTCGTCACTCTCCTGGCCTTTGCAGGTTGACCTCTTTAGCAATGAAGCTCTAATTTGAAGGGAAAAGTTCCCTTATTAACCACCAGGGCCTGATCCAGCAGACAGCCTATTGCTGTCAATGGGAAGGCCTCACGTTTGGTGAATGTGTGTTCAAAACCCCAGCACTCTCAGCTCTCCAGGTGTTTCTTCACCAAAGCACAGGCTGGGCTGGGAGCTGCTCAGCTTCCCAGGCGAGGCCAAGCCGCTGAGCAGCCCCCGCCATGCACCTCCAGCAGTGAGCCTTCCTCCCCAGAGCAAAGCTCTTACTCTCTTCTACATTCTTATTTCAAGTTTAAAAGAAAGAACAAAGGAAGAAAATGAAATTATGATGGCTGCTAATGCTATTTTCTCTATTTACCTTTTTTATTCTTCTACAGTTTAGGATTACCTCATGGACTGGGAAACAGATGCATCAGCTCCGCTTCTATCCAAGCCCTCTGTCTCTCCAGGACTCCACCCACAGCAAGGCCATTTACAAAGTTGTCAAAATAATCATACAATTATATTTATAAGGTTCCTTTATTGTAAAGAGTATCAGAAAGACAGCAAATTTACAGCAGAAGAAGAGCTGTGTATTCTAATTACTGCAAAGTAGGACTCAAGTAATAATCAAACTAAATAGGTTTTATCTTCTGAGAGGGGAGTATATGGGCTGATGTGGAGAATTTTTGTTACATTAAGGGACTAGTTAAACAACTGGCTAAAACTACAGCACTGCTCCCAAAAGGGGCAGTCCCACAGTCTCTACTCAATATGGCTATCTAGTATTATTCCACATTTTCAGATGATTTTCCCTTTTGCTTATGTAGCTGTAATTGTTGTCATATTTACATCATCTTCTCTTTCTCCTTCCTTTCTCAGGCCTTCAATTACTGTGTGCCCATCATAAGCCTTCATGAAGTTCCCAGCTTCCGTATCTGCTCTTAGTACAGCACTGCCCTCTTCTCCTTCACAGGGCTTTTCAATTCTCAAAACCAAGTTCCCTCTGGAAGAACTGAGCAGTCTGCAGCAGTCT
Organism: Gorsachius magnificus; assembly: GCA_034008185.1. NCBI lineage: Eukaryota > Metazoa > Chordata > Aves > Pelecaniformes > Ardeidae > Gorsachius > Gorsachius magnificus. Next base: position 10,272,404 of record CM067090.1, read on the forward strand.
TTCCTTCAGCTTTAGCCCTGTTATTATCACACACAACTCCCATTTGAAATTAGCCCATCAATATTTAACTTCCATCATTACATCTGGTATGGAAAATGCACACTCCCGTCCCTTGTTTGCTTGCTACCACTGAGTGCCTCTGGAAATTATTCCTATGATGTCGGGTAACAAGCACGAGCCTAAGTAAGGTAAACAAAGTTCTACATATCTTCTCCTAGAAAAATAATGCAAAAATTTCCCATATTTTCTGCACAAGCAATTACAATTCCTCTGCTTGACTCCAGAGAAGTATGGTTCTGCTGCTAAAGAAATTTCTACGCTATTTCTTTTATAGATTAATTAGCCTATGTGTGAGCCAACCCCTCCTAAATATTTCCCTGCAGACAGCATTGGCACACGTTAAGCAACCCACTGAATGGCATGAATAGGAACGCGCTCCCGAAGTCCATGGAAGCCCACTCACACCGAGCCCACGGCAGGAGTTCCATTCTGTTATTTAAAAGCACTGAAAGTGTTCGGCTATTGAGTTCCATTTCTCAGTACTTCCAATACCATTTTCCAGATGGAAAGGAAACTGAACACTTCATGTTTAAACAATTGCTTTATTTTGATCCCAAGAACACTTACTGAAGAAAAAAGAACACCTAAATCTCTTTTCTGTGGACAGAAAATTTTATCAGAAATTACCTACTTTGTCAAGATCCCATCTGCACACCATTATTTGATTCTGTGTAAAGAGGAATCCAGAAGCATGGTTCCTAACAGTGTTTAGATCTCAGATAAATATGTTTGTTTATTTATTTTCTTAAAGATTAGCTTTTAAATCCTCACAGTTGCCTGAGTCTCCCCAACAGCCCTGTAGAGCTTTTGTTTTATTTAAAGGTCTATCACCACCTGTCAGTGCAGCATCAAGAATACATTGGAATGTGCCATTAGTCCTGAGCTTGGATAGGACAGATGAGCTTTTTTAGTAGCTGTACTGTATTAATGCCTTGTTAGGGTTTCTTATATGTCTCCTGCTAATAGGAATAACCTCTGGAGCAATAGCAATTTATCCACACATCTAGTTCACACTACTTGTCACAGTTAGTAACAGCTGATAAACCTCTTGGGCTGTTTTTCATCTTCAGTAGAAACACTCTCATTCTCAAATACATTATTTTAACCTGTTAGAGTATAAACAGCACAATTACTTAGACCAATGCAGGCTGGAAGTGTTGATAACTAAAGTTAAATCCAGCATTGTCACTCTTAACGTGTTCGTGTGAAGCCAAGCCCAATGAGCCAGCTTGCCTTCTCAAATGAAAACATTTGTCAAACTCACTAATTCAGAATTGACCTAGTGTGGATATCTTGATTTGCACCGCTTGCTGACAAGCCCAGGAAAACAGCAATGGAAACAGTGAACTGATTGTTGGGGCAAAGAGGGAAAATTATCAAGCAGGAAGAATCAAGCTGGCTTGTGTCTGGGAAGGGAGAACTCGCCAGACTCCAGGAGCAGCGACAGCCACCCACCATTGCACTCAGGTTTTGTAAGACTTGCACAAAACCCAGGCCTGCTCCTGCACTCCTGAACACACAGGAACAGTATCTGGTTATTTCTGAGCCCACAAAACCTGCTATGGCTGCCTCTGCATCCTTCTCTAGCCTATTTCCAACTGGCGCTTGCAGATGTGCTAACAGCAACACCGCTTTGCTCAACAGCCAGCAGTAAAACCCCAGCCCACACACTGTATGCAGCTCACCTGCTCTTGCTGACCAATTTCTTCAAAGAAAAAGGGCAAAAGATGTCAACACCATTTTCTTCCCCAACATCACACCCTTCCTGCATCACCTCTGCCTTGCTTATCCCACGGGCACAGCATTCCCTGCTAAGCAGAGTCAACCGCAATGCTGCTCTCTAACCTTTCTGCTTTCTTCTTCAGGGACTACCTTGGTGCTCGCTTTCAGATTTGACCTTATCCCACGACTGGAATGTAGCTATTGATGGCTACAGGCTGTTCAGAAGGGACAGGCGAGGAAGGAGGGGCAGAGGCATTGCCCTTTACATCAAGAAATCATTAGAGTGTGAAGAGCTGGCCCTGAAGAATAGCCATGAGCAGGTCGAAAGCTTATGGATAAGAATCAGAGAGAGAGGCAACAAAGGGAACCTGGTGGTTGGTGTCTACTACAGACCGCCAGATCAAGAGGAGCCGACTGACGAAGCGTTCTTCCTCCAACTCCAGGAGGCTTCGTGCTCGCAGGCTCTCGTCCTGGTGGGGGACTTCAACCACCCTGACATCTGCTGGAAAACCAACACGGCAAGCTGTAGGCAATCCAGCAGGTTTCTCGAATGCATTGAGGACAACTTCTTAAGCCAGGTAATAGACATCCCTACCTGAGGGGATGCGATACTGGACCTGGTGGTCACCAATGCAAGTGAGCTCGTCGGAAATGTCAAGATCGGAGGCAGCTTGGGTTGCAGTGATCATGCGCTGGTAGAGCTCACGCTCCAGAGGGAAATGGGAAGAATGAAGAGTATAGTCAGGACCCTGAATTTTAGAAAAGCAAACTTCCAGCTCCTCAAGGAGATAGTCGGAAGGACTCCCTGGGAAACGGTCCTCAGGGACAGGGGAACAGAACAGAGCTGGCAGATCTTTAAGGATGTGATCCACAGAGCGCAAGAGCTCTCGATCCCCAGGTGTAAGAAATCGGGCAAAGAAGGGAAGAGACCGGCATGGCTGAGACGAGAGATGCTGGTCAAACTAAGGAGGAAGAGGGAACTGCACAGGCAGTGGAAGCAGGGACAGGCATCCTGGGAAGAGTATAGGGATGCGGTCCGGTTTTGTAGGAATGGGGTCAGGAAAGCCAAGGCTCAGCTGGAGCTAAACTTGGCTAGGGATGCAAAGAATAACAAGAAGGGTTTCTACAGGTATGTCAGCCAGAAAAGGATGGTTAAAGAAAGCGTACCCCTGCTGATGAGCGAGACTGGCAAGCTGGTAACAGCAGATGAAGAGAAGGCTGAGGTACTCAACAGTTGCCTACAGTTGCCTTATACATAAATATTCTCCCTCACCTATTTAGGCATTGGCCCCCGATCCAGCTCAGTTCAGATTGAGACACTGTCACTTTCCAACAGGTTGTAAAAAGTCCTTAAAGAAATGTAGATCCAAATGCCCTATATGTGCTGCGTCTCACCTGCTAAAAACAATCCCCAGGGTTGCAGGGTATTCTCTTTGACACCAGCGCTCCAGGGAGGAGCAAAGCAGCACACTGTAACTAAACCTAAAAAGACTATGAACACAGTTTGAGCAAAACCATGATGTATCAAATCCCCACAAACACTCTGTATTGGTTAAAAATTTTATGCAAAAATTCAGGTGAAGCAAAGGGATGACTTTCTTTGTCTCCCCAGGATGGACCGTGGCAAAACGGCAAGATTGCCCATAATCCTGACCTGGGACCCTTCAATCTAACATTCAGATGGTAACACAACCTTTTATAATAGTTTGGGGAAGTAATTATAACAACAAACATATGTGCAGCTAATTGCTTGCACCTCTGGAAAAAGCCTTTAACCCATGCTTTTCAGTAAGACTGTTTAATTGGGAAAACAAGTGAAAATTAATGACCAAACAAGTGCCATACGAAAATAACTGGAGATAGGAGATCACAAATAACCACCCATCAAGGTAGAAGGACTGGCGTTCAGATATTTTCAAGCACAAAAGGGAATGAAATGCTGGTTTGGTCCTATTCACTGCTAATATTTTCAGTACCCCTCCACTGATGAGACTGACAGAAAAGATACGATTTAATAAGTCACAGTCCATTTAAAGCCCCAGGTTTATTAGATGTAAAGGCTAACAACATAAATGTTTAAAATGCAATCAGAAAAGTTATAGATAGGTTCATTGAATATTTCTCCTGCAGAAGCCCATGCCACAGAAAATGGGGAAATATGTAGGATTTTTGTATATAGCACAGCCTCGTACTGCACACTAAGCCAAACACTTGACACACAGGTTAGGTTAATATATCCTTCCAGCTTCTCTTTGCACAGTTTTTCTCTCTTAATCTTTGTATCATTTATCTTCCTTTTCTAATTTGTAAACACAGTTTCAAAGTCTTAATTCGTTCCAAAGTCTTCATTCAACTCTCCGCTATGACTGGTTCTTTAAGAGGCCAAAGTCCTTATCCACCACTCTCTTACTCTCTTAAAGTCTACAGCTTGTTCTTTCTTACTACTTGCTTCTTTATTTTACTAAGGGCTAAACTCAAAAGTATCATTTTGACAAGGGAGAGAATGTATTTTCCACTGTTGCATTCTTCCCACTCCTCTGGGTATCTCTAAGGGTCTCTAAGATCTGTCTGAAATTACAGATAGCGGTTTAGCAAACCAATCCCCATCCAACCTTTTCAACCCTGGTATCTTCCTGAACTGCAGGCTGGAAGCCCACTGGGAGAAATAAATAACCTATGTACCTGTCAAAAAACTCACCAACATACCACCACTATCACTGTACTGGATAACTAGAGCTAGAACATTCTTCTTCTTTAAACTAAAATAATCCAGTTATTTCCTTTTAGTTGATACTCATGTCATTTTAGCACAGGATAATTTTAAAATGTCATTTTGTCTTCATTTTTGCATTTACTTTTGACAATAAAAAGAGAGGTGTTTATTTATTAAAAAATATTGCTATCTATAACAATAGAGGCCTAAGCACAATGCTATATTGAGTAGAGTGCTGAAGGCTAGAAGTCTTGTGATCTTACTTGGGTATATCACATGCAGTGTAATGAAGAACACATAGCTGATAATGGCAATAAAACCTTTAAAAAGCAATCTCATTGTGGCATGATGGGGGAGTGAAAGTAGTTATAAATGGGGGGAAATGCCAATAAATATCAAATGTAAAAGAGAGAACATTGGCAGCAATGCACTAGAAGCCAGGAATGACACAAAATTAATAAGGGAAGCAAAAGGACAACTGAAGAAATCAATGGTCAATAAAGCTAAGGACAATAAAATAAAGTTCATAAAGTGTGTTGTAACGAGGAGTATCTAACGAACAGCTACTGGTCCATTACCACTCTGGAGATGATAACATTGTCAATAATACTGCAAGAAAGACAACTATGTTCAATAAACACTTCTGTTCTGTGTTTCAGCTAATGCCAGTGGTGTAGCCTTACGACAGAGCAATGCTGATTAAATACTTCATTTTCCAGTAAGAATTAATTGATAAGGATGTTAAACACCATCTCTTACAATCAGAATCTTTAACAGCAATTCAAACAATTTATATCCAGGAGTTTAAAGGCTCTGGCCGAAGACTTCTTGTGCTCTTTTTCAGCCAATCTTGACTTCACAAAATTCCAGACTCCAGTAAAGTAACTCTTGTCACAATATTTAAAGAATTATTTTTCTTCAAAGTAAAACCCAACCTGTAAAAAAAAAAAAAAAATAAAGAATATGACTGGGATTTAACTAATAAAGAATTAACGGAAAGTACTTCAAGCAAACTCTAAGCAGTGGCAATGAACATTAATCCCAGGAAAACAGACACTTTTGCTTTGTGTTGTATAAGAGTACAAAGTTATTTAATAAGGATAATAGCCCTAACTAAATAAGCGTTCTCCTACCTGATTCGGCATGGCCTCCGACAGCATTTTGGCAAAGAAACCAGAACAATCAAAATCTATTGAAACAGACATTAAACACATGTCAAAGAGATGCAACCACCAACCAGAGAAACTCTTAGACTAACCTAGCTGAGCCAAATACTGCCCTACCTGAGCCAAATACTGCCCTACCTGGGCAGGTCACATCCTCCCATCTTCCTCTGCGCTCTCCTGCCATCTTTGTACCCAGCTACACTCCATACAGGCAGCAAAAGCTGTGGATCATATTGAAGGAAATAGTTTGAAATTCAGTGCAATGCAGTTAAAATACAGCAGGGCCAAGAAAACATTCTCTGAGACACACTGAATTTATGGACGGGGCATTGGTGAAGTAAGAACAGAAGCTTTGCTGTAGGACTTTGTGGATCAATGTACAAATTGTTATTCTCATTGTTCAGTAGAACAATTACTAAAATCCATTTGCCGGTAAATGTGCCTTGTCTTGTAAATCATTGGGTCATTAACCTTAACAATGTCAGTGTGTTGTCACTATCCAATTCAATTAAATTACTGACCAAGGTAATACCTAAAAGCACATTTCAGACAAAGGGATCTACTATTATATTATTATCTATGATGACACTTAGCAATATCTTAATTTTGTACCTGGAAATAGGAATATATCCTAAATCTCAGGTAATATATTCTAAAAGCCAGGTGAAGAGATACACAAACAGGCTGAATAGAAGAAATGGGAATGGAAAGGTTAGAAACAGAAGAAGAGCAGAAGAGAGAGAGAATGGAAAATGGTACCAAACAATCACCTCCGAGGGGTCACATGTGCATCGTTACGTGCCATGTTTCAAAGTTCCTTGAGGTCAGAAGAAAAGGGACAGAGGATTTTCTCCTGCCCATCAGTTATTAAATCTGGCAATCTGCCTTAGCAAATGTCCAGTAATGTTTCTAAAAAGAGGCACTCCATCCACCTGCCAGAGTGAGTAATACAGAAGCGTATGGAAAGGGTGAAGAAAGTCCCCAATGACCTTCCCAGGCCAGCAGTGAAGCACAAGCCCAGCAGCCTGTCTAACCGGGAGGGGAAAGAGCAGCTGCCGATTTCCAGTTTCATTTGAACAAACAACTGTATGTGTGACACGTGAGGGCTGGTGAGCTGCTCTCATCACACTAAGGAGTCTCATTTAGATGTCTTTCTGCAGCATGCTTCCACACATATATTCTCACATTTCAGGCAGATTCTCAGCCCACACTTCAGGCCAGGAAAATTTTCCTGGCTTTTTTTGCTCCCTTTGTTTTCCTCCAGTTTCCTCCTTTACCCCTAAAAAACCACAGCCTTTATGATGCAAAGGAACAAACAATCAGGGCCCAAGACTTCACCGTGCTGGGTGCTGTAGAAAGTACAAGAAGAAAGGATGGCCCCTGCCACCAGAGAGATGCCAGAGAGCTGTGGGCAGATGGCTGCAGAGTACATGGAAGCCACAAGACCATGTCTGTGGGCAGGGCAATACCCTATCCTCAGGGCAATAAGCAGCCTCGCAGACTTTTTGTAAACAGGGATGACAACTGAGTTTCTGGTCTCTGGTCCAGGCATTGTATTGCAATGGAGAACTCAGTCCCATATCTACCCACATCCAGTAGAGTGTCCTTGCTGGACACTTGCTGGGGTAGGTCTACCAAGGCAGAATGCTTTACTTCGAATGCGTGATTTCTAGATATCACAAATTATGGAGGGTTTCCTCAGGGATGTCCCTGTGAAGCAACAAGGCAGCTCCACATTAAACTCAACAAGCTCAGCTGGAAACAGTGGCCACTGGCTTTAGAAGAACTGCTGTTTCTGAGGCGCCTATGAAAACCATGCTCCTGCCTTAGCAAGTTTTGAGCTAGGCCATTGTTTGTCCCTATTTTGAAAGACTACACAATTGCAGGTTGAATCAAGAGCTTTATAAACCCTGTATGCACATGCAGCCATTACTGCTATACAGAAATGGCACATAATGCCATGTGCGTTCTTTGTATTTTACAGAAAAGGGTATCTCAGCTCTCAAAGGTGGAGGGAGGAAAACAGAGTAAAAGAAAGTGAAAAAAAAAATCAACTTCCCATTTTATATAACTGAAAATTTTGACCAAATAAATGCATTCTACTTGCAGTACAAGTTTTATCTTGAATGGAAAAATGAAAATGATTCTATCAAATATTTTCTAAAAAGTTGTTTGGGCTACAAACAAAGAAAATAGAACAGAACTGGAAATGAACTAAACTAAATCACCTGCAAAACTTCTATTTTTATGGGAGAAAGAACGACGGAAATGGGCTTTAAGCATAACAGCACACACAAAAGGTAGAGTGCTGCTTTGTTAATGAAATTGCACTATGGATCATGAGCTGAATGGATGCAATTTTATGTGAACTGCACACACAAAAAATTCCCTCAATAAACATATGGAACACGAGGCTTCTTTTCTCCTTACTTTAACTAGGCAGCAGGGAAACATTACGACCGAAGAGTAGATATCAGCAGTAGAAGACATATAGGGTTGCTTAAATGGGAGTTCAAAATAAAATAGAAGCAACATAAGTCATTATTGTTTTCCTTATAGGTTTTCTCTTCTTTCAGGAAGTACTAACCCGGGCACACATATACATTTTTTAAGTTATATTTTCCTTTTAACTGCAGAAGTGTCTTCTGGATGTATCAAATGAACAATATATCCTATAGAGTCTACTATGAGAGCTACAGGTCTTTGAGGAGGAAAATATATTTATAACAAAGGAGTGTAGTATCTGAATAAAGACACACAAAGCAAGGCTTAAACAATGCTTTGTGTTTTGCAGTGATTTTTTCAGGTAACATAATTAACTAGGAAGTACTGACATTAACAATATTGGACTTGTATTACTTTCCTTGCTTTGGAAGCTGGATTTGGCAGCATGCTTAAGAGCTTTACAGAAAGCTCCTGTTGATAAACTATTAGAGTGAAATCCACGTCCCATTTGCAGTTAACTGTCCTCATCAGATCATCTTTTAGTAGTCCCAGCTTGCAACCCTGCTGGCAGTGACTATTAGTTTTTAAGAGAGCATCTCTTTTTAAAACGTACCTGACACCAAGACGCTCATTATGTTGGAAATTATGGGAAACAAGGACAGCAGTTCTGGACCTAGAAAACACTGGCTGTCATTGCTCTCCTGTTCCCCAGTGCCAGGTCTCATAGGGATGATTGCAGTGCGATCCTTAAAACGGTTGTCTTCATCCCCTGAGCCTTGCAAGGAAGGATTTCAACAACACCCTAAAGCTTGCTAAGAGACAATAACTCATTCAAAGACAAGTGCAGCAGCTTCCAGAGACAGATTTTCTTCACAAAAGTTACATGGATACTCCAAGTGCTTTATTGCTGTTTGAAAAAAAAAAAAACCCCTCTATCTTAGCTGCTGAGGTTTCCAAACCCTCCTTTTAGAATTCTCTGAAGAATCAGTATTTTACTGCAAAACTCTTTGCCCTTTCCTAGCTCTGAGCCGAATTTTCAAATTATAGTATCTCAAAGGTCTGCCTGGAATGGCTTTGAGTTTGTTCCTTCTAGTCTGACTGCAAATTTCTTAAAATCTACAAGACTTCCCAGTAGGGAATGTGAAGGGTGGGTACAGGTATATAAAATGCCAGTGTCCACAAAGTGACAATCTGGACAGGCAATTTAATGTAACAACCATGTGGCCCTGAAGGGCAAATCTTGTAGTTCTATGATGCATGTTTTCAAGACCTTTTAATTATTTAGAAGAAGGCTATTCTGTCTTACTACATGTTAATGATTAGGGTCAAACGACTGGAAGTTATTGATTATTGCTGAATTCTCCATCCCGCCAGTAGCACTGGCATGCATGTACCACATAACACAGCTGTGAATACCAACACCCATCATCTGCCTTGCTTATTCACAGTGCATTAATTGCAACAGACCACATAAACCTCACATACTTCATTAACCTGATCGGTTCTTATCACATGAATCATCTCATAGATTAGCTTTCCGTGCCTGTTCTGATCTTTGATTCCCACTGAAGCAGAGCCACACTCTGTCACTCACTCGCCAGCAGATTCCACATTGCATTCCCCTTCTTTCCTGTGTGCTTGCAGTTCCCAACAGCACAGGGTTTGCAGAGCAATGAATTACTGCAATGATGCTGAAATGACTTCATTTATGCCTGTCTCACTTGGCCTCCAATACCAGAGACACAGTGTCCAAACCCTTGGCAAAATGGCATTCTCCAAAAAGTCCAAAAATAGCAAGGCTTCCTGCTGTTCCGTATGCCTGTTTTGGGAGTGCAGAGCAACTAGAGGGAATTTTTAGTGTACCTCAGCTTCTAAAAAGCTTCAGGAAGAGTTCATACTTCACTAAACTGCAGCTAGGCAAATCTGCTACATTTTTAATCATGGATATCCAGAAAACCATTCTGAAAACAATACAGGAAATCCTAACACAACCCTCAAACACCAACGCCTGGATAAGTTTACTTGTTACTGTGAGGAAAGTCTTGAGCTTACCAAAATGGAATTATTTTAGCTGAACCACAATTTCACTGTGTTTCTGCAGGGCTCCCCTTCCCAGAAAGGCTGCTTTTACTCAGAAACAATTTTTTACTACAAAAAGGTGAGTGCTGAGTACTCAAAAATCCCATATAAACTATAAGTACAGTGTGATCTCTGTGTCCAATGGTTGCAAAATAAATCTTTTTCTCATAATTGTAATGAATGTTTATTCAAATTGAATAAAGATATTGCACAAAAGACGTAACGCAAGCATACCTAAGTGATTAGGAATGTTGTTCCATTTCATAAATATATTGTAAGAAATGTCAGCAGTTCAGTCTTATGCAGAGATGATCTGACAGTACTTGACAATCTCAGTTGCACAGTTCAAGGCAATTCTGGGACCTTGTTATTGTTTGCAGCATAATTTTTTTCTTTATGCATTTTACTCTAACAACCTCTTAGCAGAATTGTACTCACCTTTAATAAACATCAGCTCTAACTAGGCCTGGATGTATCATTATAAAGCCTCACTCTCCATCACAAATGAACATGGTAAGGTAATCCTATTGACCACTTTCTAGACTTATAAACTCAGAAAAATCCCATGTTTCTGTAGATACTGAAATCAAGGTTAAAACCTTCACTGTCAACTGGCTTTCAGGGCAGCTCTGTCCGCAGGGCATAGCAGTCTTTGTTAAACTGCTTTAAATTCTTCAGCTCCTTGAAGCTAGCAGATCACAGGAACTCAAACAAAAAGCCCAGTCCAGTGCTACCAGACATCAAGTGAGCAATGACCATGGTATTTTTCCACAATGTGACTCAGGTACTCAGGAGGGCAAGGCTCTCCGTGGCTGTTAACGCAAGATTTTGTACAGGGCCACCAGCAGAACAACTGAAGACCACAGGCAAATGCCATTCCCAGTGGCACACACCAACCAGCAAGATGTGTATATACACAGCTGCCTAGGAGATCCAGGCCTGGAGAGTGTAAGGGAAGAACAGGGGAAGTCCAGAAAGCTCCACCTACACATTGAGCTCCGCAGGCAGGACCTGCTCCTCTTCCTCTCTCCGGTTCGTGTTCAGACCCAGAAGTCCCAACCCATGACCAAAGACAGCAAGACAAGAAAGAAGAGAATATCAGCTCCATTTCTGTGTTCACTGGTTGCTAGTTACAGGGCAACACAAGTGATATCTAGATATGCCCGACACAAAAGCCCATGCCCAAAGCCCTGTATTTCCTTTATATCACAGTATTTTAAAATCTTTAACAATAATAAGACATCCAGCAGAGAAAGGAGTTAGTATATAATGGCATCCATTTTTGGCCAGGGAACAAGAAAGTTAAATCATTCCAAGCACCCAGCAGCATTAAATTTTATTTTTTTTTTTTGAGCAATGGCTCAATAAAACCATTACAGAGGCTGGATATACAGGTAGCAGCATACCTCTGAGTGCTGCTCTACGGTGCCCATCATATTTGTCTCCTCCTGTGCTCAACTTTCTTGTGCTGATAAAAGAGCAGCGAGCGGCTCTTTGTTACATAAATGTCAGCAGAGGCAAACAAAGTGGAAATTCGGTGGTCAGGTGTAGGTGGCCAAACACTGCTAAAAAAGATTAGGTAGCTGATAGGGGATGGTATTTACCAGCTGCATAAGGTGTCAGGTGTTGCAGAGAGGTATTGTTCTCACAAAAAATGGCTTGAAATAGGTTCCTTTTGTTTCCCCCAGGCTTTTCAGCTCAGCTGGAAAGGAACCCACTGATCTCCACAAGACAAAGAGGATCCTTGAAATACTTTAAAGCTTGGCTGAACCCTCAGAACCTCTTCCGTAGTATTGCTGCACCATGCCTTTGTGCTGAGATCGAAATCGCAGAAATACAGCCTTCTTACAAGAAGTGAAATCAGCCATCTCTGATTCAAGCATCTTACCAAACTCCTCAGTTTCTCTGGAGGAGATTTATCAAGTGTTTGTAATTATAAGTTGCCTGTGTTGCAAATCGCTCCAGAGGACAGTGGAGCTGAAACGCCTGCTCTCAATGTCACAAGTCTCCAATGAATTGCATGAAACCTCAAGCACCTTCTGTGCAGGCCTTCGGGCAGGATAACTCACAATTGTTCTCTCCAGTCAGCGGAGCTATGCTGATTTACACCATGGGAAGATCTGCTCCCTTGGGCGCGACAAGTTTAAAGGGGGAAATAGATTGCATCTTGCTTGTTCCTTGTCTCTGTCTCAAGTCTCCAGTGAAAAATATATTCCTTGATTACGTCTAGATGACTTTTGAGTTTGTTTGTGATTACTGACATGCCCTGTCCTCTGACATGGGTGTCGAGTGATGGTAGACCCCGCTGCGGCACTGCTGCACCGTGGCAGCAGGTAAGAAACAGCTGAGTGCTTGTATGTATTGTGGTTTTGCTAAGGACTTTTTTTTCAGTGTAGCAGGACATGTCCTCACCTGTCTTGGGTTCAGGCCCACAGCCCAGTTCTTTGGAAGCAGTCAAGCAGTGCATATACCTACCCAGGAAATATTTTGCAGCACGGTGATGAAAAGAGCAGTGCGAGGACTGCAGTAATGTGTGTCTGCAGCTTATGTGCGTGCATTGTAAACACCTGTAGTTCTGAATACGGATGCTCAAAAAGGCAAACATCAGGTCTTTTTTGAATGGGCCACCCTGAGGACCTCCAGACCTAAGAGCATGAGCTGTTATAGCTCTGTAGCTGAGGCAATAGCCAATTCACAGCCAGGATAGACTGGTGGGGCAGCGCATCTTGATCAATGGGTCACATTTCTTCTTTACATGACATTTTATTCCTTACTACAGCTTGTGACTGCCTGAAATCCAATATAAAAAGAACGCATTCACATAAACATGAATGCTTGACTAAGTACAATAACATCAGGCACCAACTCCTCACCGTGAGGATAGCTGGTAACTAATTAAGAGCGTGAATGAACAGACGAGCCAGAAACCATCCTCGCACTTTGTTGAACAGGCTCAGGCAGCAGGCTGTGTAAGGGAAGCTTTTGATCCCAAGTGCTCCAGTACTAGACAGAGACAGTTCATCTCCAGACCCGGCAGGCACACAACACTCAGATCCAGTCCCTCATCTCGCCCACAAGCTCATGACTCCTCTGATGACACCCTGGGGATGCAAAAGAGCCTTTCCCAGCCTTCAAATAGAAAATTTGGGGATGGGTACTAGAGCCAGGTACTAGACCCAGGACTCTGCTTTGCTGAGTGGTGCTCCAGAGCAGTTCTTTAGGTGTAAGTGGCAGTGGGAGGAAGTCAAAGCACCTCTTTAGCTTTAAAATGTTGCACCCCCAAGAAAACTGAGGTTCCTATTTGGCTGCAGCATGATGTGAAAACTCTGCCTGAGCTGCCACTGACAGAGCTGAAGGTCTGGCCCTACAACAAGCCCCAGCTCCACGATCAATGTATTTTTGCTGCTCTTTGTCACTGTTTTTACTTCAGTGTTTCTTAAAGATCACTGAAGTGTGACTCTTGCATTCAAGTGACTGGTTTGGCAGGCAGAAGACACAGCACAGATTTTGGTGCATGCCATATGAGCTTGTGCTTAGATACTGCATGGCGGAAACCTGACCTGGTGCAGCTTCATCACTTATTATAATTAGCAATCTGTGGCCTGTCTGCACACGCCAAGAATCACACTTCACAGCACAATGCAAACCTAACCTATCTTAGAGTCCACACAGGGAGTTTGTACCAATTTTAATTAAATCAGTCTCCAGAACAATTTGACTACATTTCTTGTGTAGGCACGCCCCAGAAGCAAATGGATTATAAAATTGCTCACTCTCTTTTATTATCAATTTCATGTTAACAATTGTTCTTTCGTAAGCCTTAACTTTTGGAATCATGTTATTGCCCAGGAAATTCAACTTCTGTATTTCTTTTAATCCTGTGTTTCAAAGAATGGCATGAAAAGATATCCTTGTGTCCCACAACTACTCAAAAATATGAATCTAAACTATCCAACATGCATTGTTCTTCCTTTTAAGTAGTAATTATTTATATGCCAGTCCCATGATGTGCAGGAGCTGTACCCAGGATCTTTGAAGCCATGAATAAAGGGTATGAAACTAGAATAAAAGGAAAGGGACTTCAGAGACACTTAACTGAGACAGCTACGTTACTGAGCTGTTAGCTCTAAGATCTTTAAAAACCCTGCACAGATTCAGGAACCCCAAGAAGTTGTCCTGATCTTGGCTGACTGGGCCGCCCATTGGTGATATCTCTCTCTCCAGTGTCTACTTGAAAAGCCCTCTGCTAAAGGCTGACCATTGAGCAGGACAAATTCAGCCTCTGTACGTGCACAGGGGTGACCCTGCAGGATCCCCTCTACCAAAGTAAGTAGCAATACCAAGGCAGGGACTGCAGTGCCCACACACCCAGCATCCCTCACAGGGAGCCTGAAGTCCCTCCCTATTAAATATGACAAAGAAAAACTATTCTGGGAACATCTCTGTTGCAATCACAGCTGCAAGCGCAGTTTCTCTATGACCCAGAGGATGCCAGGACTAAGCCTGTAAGAGGGATCCTGCCTCCTGGCAGGGCTGCTGCCTGCCCATGTCCTCCTGAAATTCCTCCTCCTGCCTACAAGCCTGGCTCTTGCCCTCGTGATGCAAACTCTTGTACTGAACGGAAGAAAAGCATCCTGCCAGACAGCTGTGAATGATCTGCCATCCCACTCTGAAACTGCCAACACAAAGGAGTTAACAAAATCTGTCTGAGATGAGAGTGTTTATGCTTCAGCAGTTCCATTAATAGGTATTAAATAATACTCCTTTAAGCTACAATGATGCTGCATAGGGTTTCAGCCTCATCTTTATGGATGCCCTGTCATAATTTCCAGAATTATAGAACTTCCTGCCACACACCTACATATATCTGCAAAGTTACAAAATAGTCAAAGATTATTTTTTCTGCCCAGAACTAGCAGAAATGACTTTTCATTAATCAGGATCAGACGAGATGAAATTAAATCAATTCTTCTCCCTGAAGTTTGAGATGCAGAAAGGAGAAACCAACTCTTCTCAACCCTGAGCTCAGGAGCTGTAAAGTGAAACCCCAGCTCTGGGTATGTTGTTTCTGGAAGGAATTGCCACAACAAGTAGGCACTGGCTACTTACCACCTCTCTGCTACCTGTCCCCCTCTGCACACATTCAAATGCTCTTTTATACAAACTACTCGTCCAGCCAATGGGAGTTTTGGAAACTTTCCAGCAAAAGAATCAGAATGTCCTTGGCAAATCCAGAACAACAAGATGCTCTAATCAACATTCTCTAATCTTGTGTATTGGGTTTAGCTGGCAAGGTTTTGGTAGTGGGAGGACTGCAGGGGTGGGTTTGGTGAGAAGACACCAGGAGCTGCCCCCACGTCAGGCAGAGCCAGCTCGAGCATGGACCCACCGCTGCCCAAAGCTGACCCTTGTCAGTGATGTTGGTAGTGCCTCTGTGATAACATATTTAAGAAAGGGCAAAAAAGGTTGCATAACCATAGCTGAGGGTGAGGAGAGAGAAAATGTGAGAGGAACAGCCCTACAGACACCAAGATCAGAAGAAGGAAGGGAAAGAGGTGCTCCAGGCACCAGAGCAGAGATTTCCCTGCAGCCCATGGAGAAGACCATGGTGAGGCAGGCTGTCCCCCTGGGCCGGATCTCCACCTGCAGCCCGGAGAGCCCATGATGAAGAAAGGTCCTGGCAGGAACTGCAGCCCATGGAGGAACCCATGCATGAGCAGGTTTTCTGGCAGGACCTGTGGCCTTTTTCCGAAGGACTGTCTCCCACAGAGAGGTCCCCCATCAGAGGGAAACCATGCTGGAGGGGAGAAGAGTACAAGAAGGAAGGAGCGGCAGAGACACCTAGCAATATGAAAAGTACACACCCTGTCCACCTCCATGCACTTAATATGAATGGACTCATGTCCAACACACAAGAATTCATGGGACACATATGAGGGACTACACTATTAGACGATCCTCTCCTCCCCTCTGTCTCATTCACTTATTCCCAAGAACTCAACCACAATCTAGGCCATATGTTCTTTCTTTTACATTGTACATCACGCAGTCTTGTTAGGCATCATCTGTGAAAGGCCCGTCCTGGAGATACTGTATACCACATTCCTTCAGGCAATTCCAGATTTACCCAGAGCAGGTGATGAGGAAGAAATCTCCTACACCTGGCAAAAAATGCCAGGGAGTAATGAGAGGTACTAGGTGTCAGAGATGTAATTGCACCTGAGAAGGAGAGAGGTAACTGGGCTTCAATGTAATGGTGTGAAATTCAGACTACATACTGACTTCAGGATTTCCACTGACCCCAAATCTGAGCTCAGATCTCACATACATCACTTCTAGTGTTTGTGTATGTGAACGCATCCATAGCAGAGCAGGGGGATTGAGAAAAACCTTGAGTATGCTGCTGCTCATGCTGAAATCAATGGATGTTTTGGTTAAAACCTCTCTGAGAATCCCTGAGCACACTGAGATGCTGTTTGCACTCCTGGAGACGGCGTTCTGCAGGACACAGCAAGCCTTGCTGACCACCTGTCCTCACACCCATTTATCTCTAGATGACATTGGAGGGAGGCTTTTAATACTGTTAGAGCCTACTCTGCCCAGCCCCAAAGCACCCAATACTGTTCTCTGAGCCTTCCTCATGATAAACTAGAAACTTGAAAAAACACGGGGGAGGCACATCGGAGCCCAATAAAATGAGATGACATCCTCTGCTCTGCAGAGGCCAAGACAGATTTCTGACTGAATTGTAGCAGCAAACCAGCATGATAAAAGAGCTAAAGCAAGAGGTTATGATATGCTTGAATCACTCCAGAGAAAGCAAGTGCTGTGTGTAACAAGAAGATAAATAATCAGGCAGACAGAGTAGCACTGCCCCCTCACTCGCTTAAATCAAAGCAGCTTCTTTCGCTACTGCTCCACCCACTTGGAACCGGCAGCAGAGAAGTTTAAAAGTTGTCCTTGGGAGGAACAGATAGAGAAGTGCAATTCTGGAACTGCAATGTAAACTCACAGGTAACAGTGATGCCTCTGCAGTTGTGCTAGCAGGCGGTCCTGAGGCAGGCAGTGGCAGCAGGTTTCTCACATGGCCACCCAACGCCTGAAAACATTCACTGCCCTGACAAGGAGCCTGGTTTCAGGGACAAGCAGAGCGGGGCTGCCATACCCTCAGGGTATATATTGCCATGGCCAGCACATAATAAGCCAAAATACAGCAGCAAACTATGCTCAGGCATGCTTGGCGCAAGTCCTTTTTTTGAGATCCCAGTGGCAGGATGTCTGATTAGTTTGCCGTATCTGGCCCCTGACTGACTGATGCTGCTATTCAGCAGCTTGGATTTGACCCTCAGCAGGATTTACATTCTGCCCGAAGAGCCATGCATTGAAACCTGAGGGCCATGCAAGTATGTCCAAGGTCAGTTTTTCCTATAAGTAATACCCTCCACCTCAAAAGCAACTGCATGTTCCTGATAATTATTTGAGGAGGTAATTGAACTCAGCTGTTTCAAATGTGATTTCCATACAATATGCACTGTACTTTGATCCTGAGTTGAAAAAAGGAATAAATAATCCTGTTTTAACCTTGACTTGACATGGCACTTGCTATGCAAACACCCTGCCTGCAGATCCCAGAGCCCAAGAAGAATAGAATGTGACACTCCAGCACAGGGGAAGAGCTACTATTTGATATTTCTGCCCTTTAGCTCCTGGTGGCAAAGAGCCATCTAAAAAGCTCACAAAACAGGTAAAAACTTGACAAGAAAAATCTGTTTTGGCCTCCCACTGCATTCTTGAAAGGGGAAACTGAAAACTGCACTTCTCACAAGGAGCGGGCGCTTAATGGTAGGAGGAGGATCTTCAATTCCCTTGCATTGTCTTGTTGATGTGTGAAACCAGTGTATTTGCTGCACCTCAGAATAAGGATTTTTTTTTTTTTTTCCTTCCTGTAGATAAAAAGCAAGTTTGAAAATGCATCCTCCACATGACAAGCATGGCTAAGGAGGACCGGCTGTGAGAGAGAATCATGTTCTTCACAGGCTGCAGCAAGATCACAGCAAGAATATCAAGGAACAGGAAATAAGTTTCCATGCAGACAGGACTCCAGTGAGCAACCTACCTGTATGCCTGTGTACTCACGTGGCTCTCCCCAACACAGGGTCACAAGCTTCATAGAATCATAGAATCATAGAATGTTTTGGGTTGGAAGGGACCCCTAGAGGTCATCTAGTCCAACCCCCCTGCAGTGAGCAGGGACACCACTAACTAGATCAGGTTGCTCAGAGCCCCATCCAACCTGGCCTTGAATGTTCCCAGGGATGGGGCCTCCACCACCTCTCTGGGCAACCCGTTCCAGTGTTTTACCACCCTCATTGTAAAGAATTTCTTCCTTATATCCAGTCTAAACCTACCCTGGTTTAGTTTAAAACCATTACCCCTTGTCCTCTCACAGCTGGCCCTACTAAAAAGATTTTCCCCATCTTTCCTATAGGCCCCCTTTAGATACTGAAAGGCCGTAATCAGGTCTCCCCTCAGCCTTCTCTTCTCCAGGCTGAACAAGCCCAACTCCCTCAGCCTGTCCTCATAAGAGAGGTGCTCCAGCCCTCGGATCATTTTAGTAGCCCTCCTCTGGACCCGCTCCAACAGTTCCATGTCCTTCTTGTGCTGAGGGCTCCAGAGTTGGACACAAACTTCAGTGAGCTTATTCTTACAGCACACCTATGAGTTAGAGAAGTGACCTTATTCTCCAGCTGAGAGCAAAGGCAGAGAGAGTCCCAAGCACCTTGCGGTGGATCAGAGAGCTGAACCCAGCTATAAGCTAGCTTAGCTATCTGAGCATCCTAGAGCCAGTCTGGTAAGAGTAGGAAGAGAGAAGCATGCACTTCTACCCACCCACTTGGAACAAGGGATAATTTCACGTATAATTACAGTGCAAAAGTACATGCCTCTGTGCATGCAGAAAGTGAGGCCATGCCTGAGAAGCTCTAACTTTTGGGGTGCTGAGTGTAACTCTAAGCTTCCCTTCTATGAAACATAAGGGCGTTCCAGAAAGAAGAAGATTTGGGAAGAAACATCGAAACAGGCAAAGAAATGTAACTAAAAGCATGACCAAAAAAGCAACATTACAATTCCAGAAGTGTCCTGAGAAGACCAGCAACGAATTGGGGGCACAGCTTCCTTAGCAATATCAAAGGACAACATATATGCCGTGATTGCAGAAAACAAGGCAAGGGACCAGACAGGCTCAGCAGCATGGAAAGCACTGACAGAAGGCGCAGAGGCAGTGATGGGACAGTAACTCACAAATATTTGCATGAAGTTGTATTTAAACATCCATCTACCTTTGATCTCTTACTCTTGCAAAGAAGCCGTTCTTAGGAATCTTTCTGATCTAATCCCTGTAAGCTGCTCTGTTTACCCTGCTGACATCTCTTTAGAAAAATGCATCAAATACAGTCATGCACATTGGTGTCCATGCATGCACAAGCATATGCACAGGGTACATGAAAGAAAAAATTGTACATGCTTTTTATCTTTGCAATCAGACCATTAATACATAGGACAGAAACCATATGTCCTTTTCATCTTCCACTGTGCCTGTGTCTGACTTCAGCAGAACCATTCCAGAATTAAATACTGCTCATGGTGAGTGGGAAAGGCAAACTCCAGCTCCATGTCTGTAATGATCCACTTAGAATACACCAAGGGATTCACTGAGTCTCTACATATGCTTCCTCTCAGCATGCAGGTGTAAGATTTTAAAATCCATATTTTCCTTCAAGAAACTTAAAACCAGCTATAATATCAAGTACCAAAAGCACCATCTGCACTTCACATATAGTGATCATGGGGTTTTTTCAGAGCTGATGCTGTTTCTCAGTATAGCTTGATCCTATTTTGTCAACCGCATCATGAAAAGTGCGAAGAACCCCTGTGGATCCAAACGTCTCTGAAACAAGATGCTTTAACAAGTGCATACAACGGCTTTCTGCTTCTTTAAGGCACTATCTTGTCGAGTCACATGCACGGTACCATTTCAGATTGTTCAACCCAGACACTGAAGTGCTCCGCATACCTTGGCAGTGATGGACTGGAGATTGCTGTGGCCGGCACAAGGCAAGGATCGCTTGCTGAAGAAAAGAAGCTGAAAAAGGCAAGTGCTTCCAAAGTTTTATTTTCCTTGTTGTGCAGGCAGCATCTCCCAGCTGGCCGTCTCCACTTTACTACATATTCACTACTAACACCCCCTTCAAGAAACCTTATCCCCAGCATTGCTCTCTGCACCTTCCACCAGCATCAAAGCTTCTCTGAAGTCTACCGAGGACCTTGCTGTTCCAACGTCTTGAATAGCCAGCAGTGAGAAGCCTGGGTGATGGGTGTGTGTATCAAATTCAGAGAGACCCCTGGCAAGGGAAGTTTGGCAGAGTCCTGTACGGTGCTCCCCTCCCTCACCTTTCCTCTGCTATCAACTGTAACTTAACCCTGGCTCTGTTGCCTCTCCTCAGAGCTGGGTTAACACTATTCCATTAACCTGCTTTATCTAGGGCAATGTCAGCACCCACCATCCTTCCCAGAGGTACTGAAAGTATTTTTTACCACACTCAAATGCTGGCAAGTGTGGGCATGGGTATCCACTTTAAATCTACAGTTACCAGTTTGATGTTTTGTATTTTATTTGACTCAGAAGCCATCGTGTGGTCAAAAACTGCTCCATATATCGTCACCAAGGCAGGCCCTACTCCACTTTGTACCTTGGCATAGTGCCTGTGACTGCTCCTTTTCCAAGCCCTTTCTTCTCTCACTTTCTTTAATTCCTTTTTTTTGTATCTCATAATGTCTGTAGGCAGAAACATTACCAAATACTTCTTTACAGAAGGCTTTCAGCTGAAATAAAAAGGTATTGTAAGAAAGAATCTGGGTCACAACAGGGCACAGAAACAGCATTTCACCAGTAAGTTCCCCAAGAATTCATTCTTGGAAAGAAACAGCAACCTTGAGCAATTTCCTTCAGTAATGTCAGCCTGAGTTCCCTTGTCATCCTTTCACTGGCTTCCTTTTGCTTCCTCACTTTCATCTTTCCAGTGGAGCACAACTTTATGTCTGCAACTTTCTCTCTAGCAGAAATGCTGTATCTCAGCAAGGACAGTGTCCCGCTCTGCAGATACCGTCTCCTCTTCCAGCACCCATCACATTTTAAACAAGGATGAACCAGATGGCTACCATCACATAACCTATCAACATACCATCAGAAAACGTACTGAGGGAGCACTTTTTAGGAATGTACCCTGACTTGCCTTCTCTAGAGATGCTTCTCACCGTGACTTCCTAAGTCAGCATGTTAAGTGAGCAAAAAATCACAGCATTTCATCCACAATCTAATACCACGCACATCATTTGAAGGTTCAGATCTATTTGTTTTGACCTAAACCCTTTTGTACAAGCTCCCTCCTGCTGTACCGCAGGAGACACTCCTGATGCATCCTCCTCCAGGCAAGAAGTGCCGTATGAAGCAAGGATATAATGACAGACATCAAACTGCGTTCTCTGCTGGTGTTAATCAACATAGTTCCACCCAAGTCATTCTAGTTTTGCCCGATTATAACAACACAAAACATATCCCTGCATTTCTCTTCAGCCTGTTGCTTGCTCATCTGTTTGAATGACAGTCGTCCTATTCATATTTCTGGAGTTCGTAGTCACTACTTAGCACTGTTGCTTGAATGCTGATTTTTTTTGGTACCACTCTTAGTAATATATCTATTTCTTTCATAATTCTTTGCAAACATCAAAAAGAAAGAATAGAAATGATTTTCTAGTGAAGCATATTAACATTTAAAACCAATGACCAATTAGAGATTTGAAAATGTCTGAATAGACCCACTATTCAAAATGCCATCTGGTCTCCTGATTATTCCTTCCATGCACTTCCTTATGACAACACCACAAAAGAAGATTAGGGCAAAAAACTTTCCTCAAAAGAAGATCACTTTTACTGTATTTCGCTGCTGTCAGTGTTGGACAGGGTAAACAATCAGCTCGCAAACAAAAATGCCTAAAGTGAGGTTACTGAATCACTTTTCTTTCTCTACTTTCTTTTTGCACAGTTTCCAACCAACATCTATTGACTTACAGTGCAAAGCGGCAAGCATACCTAAAGCTGTACTCTAAATTCACCCCTATTATCTTTGTGTTGACACTTCATCCTAGAAGATATATGCTGAGCTCCAGGTAGATCATTTGTAACCGTTATAATGATGATGGCAACAAATATAGCACAGTGCCCTCCAACTGACACAGAATGGATACTCAATGCTTCACTATTTTGCAATGAATAAATTGGTTGTCAACATATGCACAGCAGCAGTTTTTCCCCCAGTTTAATGATCACAGTGATGGCACAGCAGATCTCTATGTATTACAATGATCTGGAAAGCTTGATTGAAAGATTTGGAGAATGAATTTCAAGCCAAAGTTGCAGTTGCCCTGGAAAGCAGTAGTATGAATTGATTTCTGGGTTGGAGAGATACCACACAGCAGTTTCACCTTGTGTAGGGGTGACCTTCATTAAAATACAGGTGCTTTCTCAGAACAATAAAAGCGCTCTCTCACGAAGCATATTTTCATGGACAGCCAGATGCAATACCTACGTCTGTCCATAAATCTGGCATTTGCCCCAGCAGTTGGGTGACTGAACATGTAACTGTGTAGACAGTCATTACATTGCAAGCAAAGAAGACATGCATTGAGGTACCCAAATGGCATGCTGTGGCAAGTAGGTTTATGTAAAGATTACAAGCCATTTCCCTTCTTCTATGTGAGTTCTGTACAGGAAAAGAATCTGTATAGTTCCGTATAGGAAGGCAGATGCCTCCTGCACTGTGAGCATTTGGATCTTAGGAGTAGGATGCTTTGATGGCCACAGGAAATTAGACTGTGGAGAGTGAACATGAACCAACACCCACATCCCCATGGGGCACCAGCACCAGGACAGCCCCCAGCCAAACGCTGAGCTCTCTGCCATGATGCTGCAAGACTTGGTGTTGCCCAACTCAGCCACCACTCTGTGCCATACCATGTTTCCAGCACAGTTCCACAAAAAGTTTGGTGGACATTTTTCAGAAAAAAAGTAAGGGTTTTAACAAGTAAAAATCTCACTGATGGCTCCTACTTTAATGTTTTTTATTATATTATTTTTCTCAGTTATCCAATCACAACTCAGTTTTTCAATTTTTTCCCAACTAATCTGAGAACACTCAATCTTTTCAAGCAAAAAAAAACCCACCTCCAGAATCCAGACGTCAATTTTCAGTTTTACTTTTTCAGCAAAATGTCAAAAATTTGTTGCCAAAAAAATAGAAAAAAAGAAATTTCAAAAGGAAAAACTAGACACTGCTAATGAGTTCCATTTCCCAGCATGTACAGGTCCATCTGGCACACAGCAGCAAATTGCTCATGACCCTCTGGCAATGCCTTCAACATTAGGGAACTCTTTAATCCCAGTCCTCTCCTAACTGGAATTAGTAGAGCAGACAGGTAAGTGGCCCTTTACTGATGTTAACAATCTTCATTATGAATTTATATTATGACTACTTTAAAAATTCACAGAAAGCACTATATTTTGAACACTGAAGACATAAAAATGTATATCGGGATGGACTGATAATTATAAATTATATGTTAAATTTAAGATTAATCCCTGTGTGAAAGGCACAATTGTTTGAATTTAGGGATTTTCCCCACAGAAATATTTGTGAAGAAAATCAGCAACTGAATTGTCATCCTGTCCTATCCATCTCATCAGCTGTTAAGGGGGAGAAAGTGCTTTAAACCTGAGGGGTTTTTCTTCATTTTGCTAAACTTTCGGCACTTTTTAATGCCTTCCTGCTCCCCAGCATAAGCCTATGCACACACTTTTAGCACTGAAAAGCAGAACTTTCTCTTACTACTTTGTTTACCTTTTTCTTCTTTACTGGAAATAGGTTTATTCAAAGCATGACTTTCACCTCTGAGGCTCTCCCATTGCTTTGCTCCTTCTTAATTTTTTCCAGTCAGGAAAAAGTCAAACAAACAAGAAGTCATTTTCATCTTTCTTTGGTTTTACCAGTGGGGAAAAAAAAACAAAGATTCTAGATGTGCTCTGGAGTATATCAATTAACATAGCAATTAATTCTAGTATCCAGTATAGATGAAAATTTTGTTCGGTGCAACAGCAACACCATGCGACATTGCCTCGCATTTTGAGGACGTTTATTTCTTTCCCCATTACACACGTAGGCCTAGATGTGTCTTAGTTTTTTAGTTAGTAGCTCATGCTAGATGAGATGACTAAGAGCGAGCATTTAAAATTCGAGTTCAAAACTTTTCCTCTGCAGGAGCCTATGATGGGATTGCACATCCAGCCATGGGACAGGACAGCAGACCCTCCCTTTTTGGGGACATTAGTGGTCATTAGAGAATTCATGTGACCTCGAGCAATGCTGAGGACCTTTCAGTGGTGGTGGCTTCACTTGGATTCTGCGTTCAATGTGCTGTTGCACAATTTGAACAGAATGACTTCTGGGTTCAGACCAACTCCTTTGTGCACCCCTGCAAACATCAGCTCTTCAGGCGCAAGGCAAGAACACTGATAAAGGCAGACGAAGATGAGTCCCCATCCCTGGAGGTATTTAAAAGAAGGATAGATGAGGTGCTTAGGGACATGTTTAGTGGTGGGATGGCAGGGTTAGGTTAAAGGTCGGACTTGATGATCTTAAAGGTCTTTTCCAACCAAAGCAATTCTATGATTCTAAGGCAAGACAAGCTACTTTGCATATCTCAGGCCAGGGCGTGAATTGACATAGGAAGTTGCAGTCATCCTCCTCTTCCTCCCTCACCACAGTTTTTCAAGGGACAGCTCAGCAGCTACTCTACAGATTTCCCTTCTGCCTTAGCTGTGGCAGCAAGGTTTTGAAATTGCTTGCAGCTATTATTATTATTCTGCACTTTCAAATTACACACTTCCCTTTGAATACAATATTTGCTTTAAATATTTGGAGAATGCAAATTTCTTTATTTACACATGCCTGAAAATACTGGCTCTGCTGTGTTCCCTGGGTAATTCAGTAATTCTCGCCAGCCTCCCTTCAGTTAATTACTCTGTTCGACTGTCTGGTGAAAAATGAATTCTGCCTGATTCCTCTCCTGAAAAACATGCAGCAAGCGGCAAGGCAGACTAAACCTTGCTGCAGCAGAGCAGTGCACAGAACAAACAGCGTGTGAAACAAATCAATACTGTAATCACCAATGCAACCAATCAAACAAAACTCCAGGATCAATCAATGCTGTATCCTCACAGATGAAAACTGTGGAACAGAAGCTTTTAATACCTTTCCAAGATAAATCTTCTCCTCCCCAACATGAGACACAATTTGCCAGTAAGTTCTGTAGTTAGGGAAAGATTTTCCTGGACACAGAAAGATTGCAGATTCAAGCAGCCAAGCCTTTTTGCATTTAAGGGGATCTCCCTGACTGCCTGTCCGTTTGGGGACACTGTTTACTTTTAACAGTAACCCTCCCTGTTCTTGTATTGCAAACCAAGCAATGCACTTCACATTTTTGTCACTTCAGGAGAGCAGATCATTTCATGACTGAATTGTATCTGCCAAATTAAATGCTTAATAGACCAGAAACTCTTCTTTAGTGCCATCCAACTGTGGTTTCAGGGACTAGTTTATGCAAATCACAGATACCACTGTGTTAATGTTAGCTTTAGATGATCATGGTCTATCTGTGTACTTATTCTGGGAATGAAACCCATCTGTCTCAGCACTGTGCAATGATTAATAGGTTTTTATCCCATAGTACCTCCGTGATGCAGTGGGCTATTAGACCCCTTTGACAGAACCAAGGCACAGGGAGATTAAGGCTGTGCCTACACAGATAGGTGCAGGCAGACGCATGCTCCCCTGCCTGTACTGGCTGGATGCGGATCCGTTCGGGCCTGGATGCCGTGAAGATACTGCTGTGCTCCCAGAGAGGAGCCGGCTCATGTGAAGGCAGTCAGCGTGCAAAGAGGCACAGGTCTATCTGCAGCCAGCTGTGGAGACACACCTGCAGGGACATGACCTGCATGGCCTGATCTAGGGCATCCAGCAGGTTAGGGATGGAGGAGTGAACTAGGCAGAAGCCTGAGTAGCCAATTCACTAGATCATTGTTCCTATCACTCGGCTGATAAATTAATATTTAGGCACAGCAACTGCAAGCCAACGCTTCAGGGAAGAGGAGGAGGAAGAGAGAACGTTTAAAGGACACTCTTTCCATCCCAGGGCTGGGAACAGGGCCCAGGAATTCAAGGGGATCAGCCATGTGAGCACAGCAAATTATGGGCATGCTTGCAGCAGGGGATCTTCCATTTCACTGCTTTTTATTTTAGAAAAAAAAAAAAAAAAAAAGCCCTTCTGGCAGCTCCAGGAGCATATCATAGCTGTGAGTGACTGCTATTATTGCCCACTTTAAAAGCACAGTAGGAAAAAAAAGAAAAAAAAAGTAGTTCTCCCTATTTAGAATGGCTCAGGTTGAGATTAATTTGGTGTATTCCTTAAAATACACCTGCCAGCATCCAGCCATGATTCTGGCACTTACGCATTGAAGCTCGTACCTTGCAGAGGTCTCTCTTCAGAGCAACAAGGGGCACATGGAGAGCATCGGCATGAACTATGTATTGGAAAAAAGCCTGTTTCTTGCAGCTCTCATTAAGGAAGGAGGGAGCTCCCTCAGAAAGAAGCAACTGAAATATTAGTTCTTTGATTAATTGATTTTCAGGCCATTAAGGACCTTTCTGGTCCTCTCGCTCATTCTCCTGTGTGAAAAGTCAGGGGATTTTCCCAGAGACTGCCAGGGCTCTGCTGGAGATGAGGAGGTGTCCGTGGGGAAAACCATTTGCCCAAATGCTGCCAGTCTCCAGATCAGAGCCTCAGTCTAGCAAGGGCCAAATTTCACAGCCTGCAGACATTTCATTTTCAGTTTGGCATCCTGCTGATTCCATCAGAAGCACTGACTGAGAAAAGACTGCACGTGGACCCTGAACCAGGATCCAGAACAGACAGCGATTCTTTTTTAAAGCATTTCCCTCAGCCTTTTAAACAGGATGTCAAGTGCTGCGGTTCCCTCTGCCCCTGAGACATTGTACCAAAGCTCCTTTTCCTTAGGAAGCTTTTCCAAGCCTCTGATGTGCACATTTTATAGAGAGAATCCTAAAATGAAGATGACAGTCCTGTGCACCACTCTATTTCTTAGCATTTTTTCTCTCTTCTTTAACTTTCCACTCCAGCAAGCGAAGTTTAACAGAATCAATTTCTCTATGTGCTCAGTAAAATCCTCAGCGGGAGCCACTGCTCCGTAGGCTTCTTTTAGTTATTTATTGCCTGCCTCCTGCATACCGCATATGTTAAAAGATGTACTACCAGCTTAGAAAACAATTAATCCTATTATTGCTTGGAACACGGATGCTGCAGAAGCAGTAACAGCACCAAGCTGAACTGCGCAGAAGGACTGAGTTCAGATCAAAAAGCTCTTTCCAGGACATGGAAATACTTCACCCCACACATGGCACAAAGCACCTTTCTCTTCATGCTCTACTTGTATTGTCAAGATCCTGGAAGTGGTTCTGAGTCCCACCAGTAAAATCCGGAGACATTTCACAGTTTATTAAGGTTATCAGCAAACTGCTGCAGCTACTTTGACTTCCAAAAGTTTGGGTGTTCACCTGAAACATGGCAGATTTGGGTTGTACTCACCTGCCAGACCATCGGCTGTGAGCAGGAGTTCCTCTCCCTGGTGAAGCCCTCACTGAACTGAGTACATTCCTGCTACCCATTCTCATTCTAACACATCTGTAGTGCATTAGAGGGCATCCAGAGGAGTGCCATAAAAACGATCTGAAGGCTGCAGCACCTCTTCTATGAAGAGAAGCTGAGAGAGTTGGGGTATTTCAGCCTGGAGAAGAAAAGGCACTGGGGAGACTTTATTGCAGCCTTTCAGTACTCAAAGGGAGCTTATAAGAAAGATGGAGACAAACGTATTAGCAGGCCCTGTTGCAATAGAACAAGGCGTAATAGTTTTAAACTAAAAGAGGGTAGATTTAGACTAGACATAAGGAAGAAAGTTTTTACAATGAGGGTGATGAACCACCAGAACAGGTTGCCCAGAGAGGTGGTAGATGCCCCATCCCTGGTCAAGGTCAGGCTCTGAGCAAGCTGATCTGGTTGCAGATGTCCCTGCTCACTGCAGAGGGGTTGGACTAGATGACCTCTAAAGGTCCCTTCCAACCCAAACGATTCTATGATTCTATGCAGTTGTCAACAACAATATTATTTCCTAAACTCAGTCATCTCTAATCCAAGTGTCACTCACTTCTACTGACCTGTTAACAGAAAAAGGTTGTTCTGCACGTGGAGATGAAGTCAGGTCTCAGCATGTCATCTTGGATGACGCAGGTCTGCCTGAAATTGCCCTGACCAAGGATGTTGGTGCTGCCACAGCTACAATCTTTCAGAGGACATAAAACAAGATCTCAACCCCTGCACCCAGGAGAGATCCCCAAACACTTTGCACTTAGGCAGCAACATTAGCAGCTTGCCCTGGCTGAGCTCCATGCTGCTGTCAGAGCGCTGGCCACTCACCAGCCACACAGCACAGAGGGCACCTGCAACACGAAAGACAGCTTGCATTGAAATATAAATCCTGTGTACAAAGCACAGGAGCTATCAAACTAGGAGAGCGTTGCACAGCAATATCCAGTACAAGCTGCTGCAGACTCAGGGCAGAGGTGTGAGAGACGCCCGCCTGTGTTAGCAGCGGTGTCAGCAAGCAACAGCCCTGCCCCAGAGAAAGACAAACACCTCAATGTGTTTGGCGAACATGTTCCACAAAGACCTGGTTCTTGCTTGTCTGGTGTACTGTGCTACCAAGTTTGCAGAGATGATTGGACTGTGACCATTTTTAGCTCAGTCTCAGTAAATCAATTTATCTGCAGGTTAAATCGATTTATCTCTCTTTGCCTTCATTTCTACATCTATAAAATGGGGATAGAGTCAGCAGCCTTTCTGTTCGGCAAAGTATTTTAGGATCATGACGAGCATGATACAAGAACTCGGGTTTATTATACAGTTGCCGTGTGCAGTTATGTTATGCCACCACTCTAATTCCAAGTGAAGGCAGTGGTGCTGAGAAAAGTTTCAAAATTTGCATTTTTCTACCAAGTTAAGACAAAAATGTACCAAAATGTTGGAATTCCCTTCCCCCTTTGGACACCATGGTATAGATGCTGCCTATGGAGTCCCACAACACACAGCAGCAAGTCCCGCAGGCAGTCACAGGAGCAATAACCCAGCTGGGCAAAGGGACCTCCGTGGGGCCTCCAGCTACAACATCTATGGGAGCTTGTGACGGCCCATGGTATGACCAACAGAAAAAATAGAATGTCTTTGTCAAATTTGCCCAACTTTAAACCAAATCAGATTAAACTTTCCCAACAGAAAACCTGATATTCCCCTCTGACCGCTTCCAGCGAGGAACCGGTGTACAGGGTAGCTTTCACCTGCTCTGGTACAGGGCTGTCACAACCCCTACACACTGCTGGGCATCCAGATCTCATGCATGTCTTTCTTTAACCATCTGCCTTCCCCTAACCTTCGCATCCAGGACATCTCATCTTTTTTTCCCCCCTGCTTGTTGGGGTGGCAATTACTCCTCCTGGAATTTCATGGCATTATGCAAATGACCCTTCAGTCCTGCCACTTCGCAGGCTGACAGAGACCTTATATCGGAGTGCCCACCACTGACCTTGCTGCTCTTACTGGTTACCTACTGCTTGTGCTCGCCTGCCAGATGCCAGCTCTGCACGGCGGGCAAGGCTGCGAGTCCGGACACGGCTGGGCCAGCTGAGGTTGACGCACTGCTGTAAATACGGTTGCTCTCAGGTAACAAGTTTGCTACCACCAGCACTTCTGTCCCAGGAACAAGAAAAACTGAAAGCCCATCCACACCCCAAGTCCTTTCTGTTTTGCGAGAGAAAGCCAGTCGTTCCTGCACAGACCAACACATCTCTAGTGGACACTGCTGGGCAGCGGCTTCATGGCTCAAAGCACTGCTCCATCTTCCGAGTGTTGCATTCACATCTGAATTATTTAAAATTTCCTGGACAGACTAGTAATCGTCTCCCAGCTTTCACACCCATCCTGCTCTGGGCAGATTCCCCACAAGTATTCCCTTTGCTGTTCTCCCTGTCTCTCTCTGTATTCCCCCAACCTATCTCCTGCTATTTTTCCCATGTTTGTAAACAACTTTTGCCCCCCAGCTCTCAGTCCCCTGGGGCCAGGGAACTCAGCAGCCCTTCGGTTGTCACAGACACCATCATCAAAGGCTCGGCCATCCGCTCACACAGCCCAAAAGAGATGGTCCAGCCACCTGGAGCCAGAGGCATCCCTCCCCTCCCTGCCCATGGACCAGGGGGTTGCAGCTTCCCCTTCACAGCTCAGGCTCCAGGGGAAATGTTTTCAAACACTAAAAGCTGATGTTGCCTAAACATCAGAAGCCAGAAAGCAATGAAATAGAAATTTAAAAATAATGAAACAGCCTGGTAACACAATTCTCCACCCTGAAGTCCTCAAAACGGCAATTCACTGCTTGAATTATGGACAGAAGCGATTGCTGAGCAAATCTGGCCATTACTAACAGAAAGGAAAACGTAGCCTCTCTCCCTGGTTTTAGCTCCAGCCCCAGACAGGACCAGAAAATGCAGGTGAATGAGAGGAATAAGCAATTCAGGAAGGCAAAGGAAAAGTCCCCTAGCTGGGAATGTCATTGCCCAGATTCTGTTTTGGTTTTAAGCTTCAGTTCTGGGCAGCTGTGACTTTATTTGGCTCACTTTAATAGTGGCCGATATTTACAAGTCTCCTGTAAATTCAGTTTATTTACAAGCAAATTCTATGCATAGCTCTGATCCTCAGACCATTAAAGTCAACAGGAGTTTTTCTATGGGTTTTTGATCCCATTCCCTAATGGCAAATAGAAACAATCTGTCCAAGGCAATTTAAATAAAACACTACTAGAATATTTACAGGACAGTTTTACCTGTGAATTTCTATTGCCCACATCTGCTGTGCTGCCAGAACATCAGACATGAAAGAAGGATCTCTCCCAGCAAGACGTTGCTCTAGAAACCCAGTTAACACTTCACCACTACGTTAGCAGGAGCAGGACCAAATGCCACAGTAAGCCCCACAAGCCAGCAACTAATACAGGCAGTCAACATCATCAGAGCCTTGCTCTCACTGCTTAGAAGGACTGAATTTGGGCAGATGTAATCACATCCACCAAACGGAGAGGACTGCCATCCCCGCCAATCCCTGCAGCACTCATTCTCCACCCGCAGCCACGTATGTCATCTGCCGAGGAATTTCTTCCATTTATAAATGAAGCTTCCAACACCCCGTGAAATGTGCCTACACCTGGCACCAAACTCCCAACGATGGTTTTCTGGGTGGGTAACGACGGTCAGAAAAATACTGCCAGTACTCTGTGCAACTTTCAGAACATTATTAAAGCAATATTTTTTATATTATTACCAAGGTCTAATACTGTTTTGAATTTGCAGTTATGGAGTTCGTTTTAAAGCACTTGATTATACTTTGAGAAGAAATAGTCTTACAGTACAAGTCATTTTCTCAAGTACACTTGAAGAAAGGATAGTCTATGGCTCAGTAAATACAACAGTCTGAAAAGTTATGAGCTATCAGACTAAGCTGAATTGACTTACTGATATTACCTGCAATGAATGAGTTTTAGATAGCCTCTCATAAATAGAAGGCTACAGAGCCTGCGATTTTATGGATGTCTTGTACTTATCAATATATATGAGAAATGATGCTGTCAGGCTTTAGAGGGGATACTATGTGAACCACACCACTGTCAATTTAATTTTTTATGATTAAATATTTGGTGCTGTTAAAGGTTATTTAACATTTAATATAGCTGCTCTTCTACATAGCTGATAACTGTCATCTTTACATAACACTGAAACTGAAAATGGATGGGGAAGGCATATTTTTTAGAAGGTTCCTATTTTTTTTTTCAATTTACTGTTAGATTTGTTCCAGTAATAGAATAATATTAGGTGAGTTTAAAAGGCTTTCAATATTCAGATGTTCAAAAATTTAGTCTTAACGCCAGCTACAGCTGAGCTCAACGTTTGCTACTGAGGCTGCTGAATTTTCCTCTGCAGCAGAAAAATCTCTCGCAGTTTGTATCATGGGATGGCAGCTCAACCTGCAGTAGGGATCCTCAGGGCTCACATTCAATCTGATCAGCTTTTATATCTTTAAGAGAGACATCATCAACTTCGGCGTCACATTCCTGTTTGATCATTATTTTATTTTTTGTACCTGTTAAAGTTACTGTAGCTGAAAGAGATGAAAGATAAAATTATTTTTGTGTATTTTGCAGAACACACACTTTGTGCGGTGACAGAGTGCTGTCTAGGCCGGCACAGGGTCGTCCCCCCAAACACCCTGCAAACGTTTACAGGGTTGAGAGAAAAATGCCACTGGCTCTACCCAGACAGATCTCAGACAACTCACATGTGTAGAGGCAGGCACACAGGTAATATGTTTCCAAAGCTTTTGCATACAACAGCACATGGAAAAAAAAAGTGCACAAAAAGAGAAAAATGCCAATTTTTAAAGCCAAAGAAATTATCGGTAAACTGCACAGACTTAATGGAAAGATCTGGTGCTTATATCACTCTCCACTATTTTTTTTTTCATTTCACAGCTAAGCATGTTAACTGGGTTTCCTAAGCAGAGTCCAAAGCTACTTTTTGTTTTTTCTACATGCACACATCAAAAAGATGGAATTATTAAAACACCTAGAGGCAGAAAATAAATGTTTCTATAATTAAAAACAAAAACAAGATGTATAAACAAGAACAACTACACAACTAGAGTGTAGAATCAGGTCAGTTCAGGTCTTGATCCCAATTACATTTTCTGTCAAGTGGATCCCTTTGTGGAACTGAGACTTTGTATTTTCTTCAGTAGCACTTACTACGGTACATTTATGAAGAAATCTTTATTGCTTTTCAGTGACTGAATTATCTTTTTGTGTAATAAAACCCTTTATGTGGACTTCGCTTAGTGAAGTATTAATGTAAAAATGCAAGCCTTCTGAATCTCCAAAAGCTGTCACTCGATTTTGTTACAGTCTAGGGTCTTTGAACGTACTGCCCTGTGTCCTGTGGCTAAGGTCTCCTCAGATGGCTTCCAAGCTTGACCAATGCATCCCAAATGCAGGCATAAATCATTGTTTTCAAGCCTGTAGTATCTTTCCCGTAACAAAGCTCATTAATTGTGATGACAGCCCCTCAACAACAGAGAAACCAGAGCAGAAGTATCACTTATCAGTGACATTAAAAATGTGCATGGGGCTGCTGTTGCAGGAAAACGTATGGACAACACAGCACTCAGATACTGAAGGTCCAAGGTGGAGAGCCCGGGGCATCAGTCACTCCTGCAGGATATTTGGCTGCCCAGAGGGACACACCTTGCCTGGGTGCAATGCAGTAAGGGTGGACGTGCTTGGACAGAGCTGCTGTGCAAACCTTCCTGTGCAGGCAAAGCCACCCAACGGGGTGCAGCTGGACATAACCTGCCATTGAGATGCACAGCTCCAAGGTCTCTTGGATGTTGATTAGGCTGGCTTCATGCTCATCATGCACTCGAGCTGTACTCCACAGCTATGAGAATTAACAATGTAAACTAAAATATAAAGCCAAGGCGGCGGTGTAAGCACATATGCATGAGTTTGGGCCCAGAACACCAGCTTTGAATGGTGCCATCTCATGGATCTGGGAGAGCTACTTTTTTTTTTTTTTTTTTTTTGGTTAAAATTGCTTACATCTCCTTCAATACAAAAGACTTAAGCAGAGACTAGATTTTAACCACACTGAGCTGCAACGAACACGTGTAACTGCTTCATGTTTAACTTTAGAGTCAAGCAGACTCTGAATCTGTGGGTCATTAAACTAAAGGGGTTTGGGGGAGCATTTTTCAAATGCAACTTCTAAGATGCCTACTGTTCCCTTTCAGTGCAGCCGAGCAAATTCAGACATTAAATGAAATAGACATGTTTTCAGATATTCAAATTAAGTTTCTACACCCCCCAATAAAGCATATTTCATTATGTCAGATCAAACCTGCAAAATAAATAGGGCAGAAATACAGATTTCCATATAAAAAAAAACCCTCTGAAATTTTTAGTGAAAATTCTCAAACACTTGAAAGGCCTCTTCTATCTCTTTCCAGCAGAGGTAGGAAGGGCAGAAAATTATGACACAGTAATTATTATGATGGATGTTGAGCCAGTCCTTTATATTAGATACACTGCTTGTGCAGGAACCAGCACTACAGATTGCATACTTCACTAAGCAGGACACTCGAGATTATAATGGGCAATATAGATTAACAACATTAGGTTAAAGCAGGATAATTCTTCTTTCTCATTTCTATTCCTTTCCCATGGACCAGCTTCTGCTTCACATTTCTGTGTTCCTTGCTTCCAAGCCTTAATCTGCACATCAAGCAGGCATTTTCCATTTTAGCTGGTACAAACCTGGAGTAACTTGAGGGAAATTTATAAAATTGGAGTGGTGTAAAACTCAAATATGACTAAAGAATCAGACCTGTCTATTGCAAATTTAAGGTGATGTTGTGTTTGCTTTTGCTGTCTGATGCAAACAGCAGGGAAGATTCATCTTAAATTCTCGTGCAGGCTTAGAGTAAGAAAAAGGCTTGTTTCTGCCCAGTGTAAATAATCACCATGCTGTTATAAAAGGCCTATTTGTAACTGTAGCAATTATTTCAGTGTCTGTGTGAGACCGAAGCAGCGTAACACTTTGCAGGTAGGCAGGGGCTGAACACTGTCCTACACTCATCCCTCTCAGATTTGGGTTTACTACCAAGAAAAAGCCAAACTGCGTTTCAGTAGCTACCTTCCCAAATGCAGCCTCACACCTGATGTTCAAATGGAATTGGCTGAATACCTTGCAGAGCTCCGACCCAGATCTTTGTCCCAGTGTCACTGGCACCAGCTCACCTCGGGTCCCTCAGCCTGCTTTCTGCCAGGCAGCCCTGGGGGGCTGCAGCAGGCTGGAGCTGAGCAGGGGCTAACTGCAGGCAGCATCTACCCAGCTCCTTTTCTCCTCAGCTACCAAGCTCTCACAGTTACACTGTCAGTATTCTCCAAGCTAGTTAACAAGCTTAAAGATAAATTAGGCTGCAGGATCACGGTCACACCAGGGACAGCAAAGCAGATGTGACTTTTTTTTCCTCTGGCCAAAGTTCATTCCCTTCTCAGGTGGCTCAGCATTCAGGTACTATGTTTCACCCAAGACATGTTTAGGTATCAGAGATGGGCAAGCACAGATTCCATCCAGCTTCAGCTAGTTACACCAGTCAGCAATGCCTCGCATTTCCATAAGATGATACAGCAAGTATGTTTTGCAGGGCTATCAAGCTGCATGTTGCAATGACCAGATGCATCTCCATCACATAAAAAAAAATATATATATATATACACAAGTCCTCATCACATCAAAGTTGTACCCTGTACAACAGGAGAGCACAAGCAAGACAGTTCACATGACAGCAGGCTGCTTGCAGGCCTGAGCAATTGAACATGACCCTCTCCACAACCCAGGCCAGGTAGAGTATGTGGAAAGCCAGAACATGGGTTCTTGGGTCTGCAGACAGGGATGATGAATTGTCCCAGTCCTAGCAGCAGCAGGGCAGTCGGGTGAACTCCACACTGCCCCTCTTCTTGCACAGTCTCAACGGGCCATGTCTGCAGGCTGCAATTCCTGGCAGGGCTGCAAGCCATGTTGCATTCCCCCTGCTTGCTCTACACAGATTCCTAAAGGACCATTTTGGCATGTGTCAGAGTGACCCCTTCCAGCATGCTACAGGACTGGATTCCAGTATGGCTCATGAGGAGAGCTGTTAAATGTTTAATGTTAGCTGCAGCGGAGAAATGCTGTAAACATTTCCTGTAATTGGTCTGCTTTAAAAATTTATTTCATGTGAAAAAGCAAAGTACCACACCGCACTTTGTGGCTTGGGGGTGGTGCCAGCAGGGCCTGAGATGGAAAGATCCGAGGGAATGCGTTATCTTTGCAGCACTCCTCTCCCCAGGGGGGTGTGGAGGGCAGGCGTGCCTGTCCAGCCGGCAGCGGGTGTCCTGCCTGGCCCTCAGCCCAGGGCTACCAGGGCGGTGCAGAGAGGTGCCAAGGGCTGCACCAAGCCACAAGAGCAGCTTACAGGTCTTCCCTGTTTCTCCTATGCTCAGCTCAATGCCTCCACTGATAGAAAGAAACGCAGGAACAGTCAGCAAACGTTTGCAGAAGGGGAAAAGCAAAGCACGAGCACAAAGAAGGGAACTCTGCAACTTAGGTGACAGAGACTGAAAGGACTGGAGATTACTTGAGCTGTGTGTTATCAGTCCTTAGGACTGGAGATAACAGAGATGATAATACAAAAGCAAGCTTACTGTGAATTTATGAATTGGTAACTCACATTCTTATAACAGTCCACAGTTAAATCATTGTTTGTTCCTATGTTTCTGTAAGTTGTTACGCATTCCCTACCTGCTATCCAGCTTTATCTCAGTTTGCTTCTTATTTGTCAGACAAAGAATTCAAGATTTCTCCTAAATCAACTGAACTCTGATGTTTTCAGTCCTCTTGATTCTTAGGAAAGGGAGGGAGAAGTGGTTTATTCTTTCGAGTCCTCATTTGTTTAGCTGCAATTTCTGCAGTTTGGTTAATCACTTTCTTACACTGAAAACAGGTGGGCATCGCTGGATCTCTGGGTTACAAGAGGGGAATGGCTCAGTGAGCTTGGGCTTAACATACAGGAAGGCATTGCTTGGCTCCGGCTCTACTGTTCATTTTTTTTGGTAAAGGCACAGGGTGTCCCTCCCCTCAGACCACAGCCATTGAGCAGAGAAGGTATTTCTCTATGTTCAGCCAGTAAGTATTTTAGCCACTGTCCATTCAGGGGGAGTATTAGCTCTTTACAGTAGGACTTTCTACTACAGTGAATATATACACTGCCTCTTTGATCTTGTTCAACTTGGTGCCTCTCAGTGCCATAAAACACAGATTTTAATGTCGCTTTCTTCCCAGGATCTACAAGCCTAGAGTGGGTATTAACTGATTGTTCAGGTCATTCTGTTTTGCAAGATATCCCCATGGTATTATCACCATGACAGAGAACAGTTTTCTTGCTTATAGAGGCTTATATTATATCCCTTTTCTATCTTTTGAACATTGGCAGTATCACCCATATTTCTGTAGAAAAAAAAAAAAGCCACAAAAACTACCTATCCTTTTTACAAAAGGTTCGTTACTGTGCTGTGTTCCCCATTTATCCCCTATGAGTGGCTGTCACTTTCTCTTATTACTTATGTAAGGAAATAATTTGTCCTGTCAGAAGTTCTGTTGCTCTTTAATAAGGAGTAATTAGGTATGGAAATAAACAATCTCTCTATTTTCCTCCAGACACAGATTGATTGGCTTATACTTTAGCTGTATGTACTAGCCTGTTGTCTGCATGTGTGCAAGTGAGCAGGTGTACGTGCAAGAGAAAGGAGGAAATTACTGAGGGAAACACAGCTTAAAGAAGTCAGGTTTGCATTTAGATCAATTTCTGTCCTGAGGCTAGGTTACTGTAACTTGAGTGTGACCAAGGTGGCTAGAAGTGCCTCATGAGGTTGGGTCCACAATCTGAGACAATCCCAAAGGCTTTACTTTTCACAACCACCACAAAAAATAAGCTATAAAAAATACCGCATTTTTTTGGCATTCCAAGACTGAACCACCCAAAACACTCTATTCCAAAGTTATCACTGAAGCTTCTTGCTACGGCAGTTTACAAAATGTGCAAAGAATAGCGTCACAAGCACTAGAACACGTATCTACACTTGCAAATGCAAAGCCTTTCCTTGAAAGGAGAGAACGAGTCATGCTGATCAGGCATGTCTGGACAGTCTTCGGGTTTTGCCTTTCCAAAATGACATCAGTTCTGATATCTCTCAGAGAAAATCAAGAATTAAACCTTCCTAATTAAGATGAATAAAATATTTTATAAGATATTATGCATGGCATATTATGATTTATTATTGGCACATCACAAAAGAAAGCAAAATTCTAAAAACCCGCCCAAATTTCTAAAATTATGTTTTAACTTACACTTCCTAGACAGTTTCAGAAAGCTTTTCTTTGTACCAAACAGGAAGGAAAACACACGCTGAAATTAAAAATTTTCCTAAAAAAAAAATAATTCACAAGGTCAACTTATTACTACTTCCTATATAGCAGTAAATCAGTAACAGCCACAGTCTAGTCTTGTCTGGTGTAATATGTCAAAGAAAATGCTCTGGCTTTTAAAGATCATTGTCTTCAAGCTATTTTTCCCCTCAGAGGTTGTTAAACCTTCAGGCATTATTAAGTCTCTTACAATGACCCTTTTGCTGTTGGATGATGGGGCATCCCATAAGGAACTGTAATATTGAGGATGAGTAGTCATATTCTTCTACTACAGGTCAAGAATATTCAAGAGATTTTGTAATTTAAGCTGCTGAAGAAAGGAATAATTAACTGGCCTGAGGATTCTTGTGCTGCTGCAGAAAAGGGCCTTTTCTTGTTGGATTTCTTGGTTTTCATCACCACTTGCTGCAGGGATTAGGGTAAGCTCTTTTCATTTACAAGTGGAGTTGCTCAGGAAAAGAGGAGCTTTCTTTCCTTTTCTTAGATAAAAGCTGTAGCTTTGTGTGCTTTTAAATAAAATTCTAAAGAAAACACTATTCCTAACACCGCCCAGATTTCCCCACACAAGAAGTCCGTACACCTTTGGCTCTCCTTTCTAAGCCATATTTCAAACATTCCGTACTGTTTTGTAAAAGGTTAATGATGTAAGCAGACTACGCATTACATATATATAGATAAGTAATAAATACATCTTACAGTTGGCCACTGGAATATTGGCAGGGTCTTGGAGAACAGCTTGTAGTGATGGCCAGCTGGGGTATCAGCAAGACCAAGAGAAGCAGGAGGTAAGTCCAGGAGCCAAACAGGCTGACAGGATGCTGAAGACCCCAGAAAAGCTGCTTGTTCTAGATGTGAGATCAGAGAGAGCAAATGGCCAACATCTAGTTGATAGAATACTTAAAATGAAAGTATTCACTCTAAAGGATTCCTATGAACTGAAATTACAAACATACATAGGAGGAACAACAGCAATATTCTTGACTACGTAACTGAGACAGTGATGTGATAAGGAAGATCAGATCTACAGTAATGTTTAAAGGAAGAGCTACCTAAAAGTGATTATTATTAGGAAACTAAGAAATTGCAGGTGAAAGGGCAAGACATTTATGGATGGCATGGAGAATATTTAGAAAACCATGAGAGATGTTCAGAAAAAATATTTGCCACTTATCCTTTCAAAAGGATCAAATAAAGGTTGATGTGGTCAAACAGGAAGAAAAAGGGGGGTAGGGAGGCTAATAAGAGGTCCTTCTTTAAAAGTAGAAATCAGATCTAAACAGGTAAAACAGAAGGGTTGAAACTCAGACATATTAGATAGGAAGTTTAAGAAAGTAAGCAAAAAATAAAAAGGGATTTCAAACAACCAACGTGGCAAATACACAAAAAGTAAATAGCAAAAAATTTTTCAATCCACAACTCAAAAAGGAATCCTACGAAAGAGTCTGCAGGGCTGATAAGAAATTGAACTATTAAAGAAAGATTGAAGAAAGATAAAACGATTGCAAAATGGAAAAAAAAAGAAAAAATCCATCCCTAACTGCATTGTTTACATCAGCTTTCTTGATGAAAGAGATTAAGGATGTTCAGACATCAGAGAGCTTTTTTTGTGGGTTTGTTGTTTTTTTTTTCCTTTTCTACACAGGAAATATGTCTGAGGAACTGCGTCAAACTGAAATGTCAGCAGGAGAAGTTTCAGAATAAATGAATAAAATTACTAGTAACAAGTTACCAGCACCAAGATAGTATTGGATATGAAATTGCCAAAGTACTTACTGTGGCATGTACCCTATCGCTTACGTTCAGCTCAGTGTTCAAGACAGGAAGAAATGAAAAAGTGACAGCAATTTTTAAAAGCCTTTCCAGAAGACAGAAAGAGCTAGGTCCATTGAATCTGACTGGTCGGCTGAAACAACAGTAAAGAAAATTTTTAGCAGACACTTAAATAAATACAGTACTACGAGAATGTGCCAACATGGCTATTGTTGAAAGAAACCTGGCCTCACAAATATACTAAAGCAATGACCTAGGTGAAATTCCACTTCAGAAAAGCATTGGGTCATATTCCTCATGAAAAGCTCTTTAAAAGCTTCAGGTGCCCTGGGGTAAGACAAGGCGGTGTTACTGATCCCACTAACAGGTCAGAGGCAGCAAAGCCAGCATAGGAAGGGACAATCTGTCCCATAGGATCTGCTTACTGCATTCACAAGTAACAGGAAAACTGGCGTGAATCCTCAGGTGACAAATTTCACTGAACTGTTCCAGATACTCAAAACCAAATTGGCCATGAGGCACCTTGCACATAAAACAATGAAGTGATAGAATGGCAGATGAAACCCAGTGTCAAGGAATGAAAGCCATGATGAGAAAATACATGTATATCTATACAAACATATTGATTATCTTCAAATTAACTATGACCATTTAGGAAAGGCCTCAGTCGCTGCAAACAGCTCTCTAGAAATATACTCTTACTTTAAGCAGTGGCCAAAAAAGTAAATGCAATTCCAGGGCCTAGTAAGAACACAACAGTTAATTTGAAAATGTAAGAGAGAAGCAACCTTTTGTCACTACATACAACACTTGCCACCACTGGGTCCATCTTTCAAAACTGGTAGAGCAGAACTATAGAAAGTAATGGAATGGGTAACTAGCATGACCAAATAAGGATGGAAAACCCTGCCAAATGTAATTTTCTCCGTTTCTCAATATATAACGTGAAGGGGGCAAAATTAGAATTCCAGAAACAAGTCTAAAACAGACAAAAGGAAGGTCCTTTTCACAAAAGCTAGAATCATTTCTTAAATCTCCTTGTCACAAGACATTGTGTGTACCAACTCTTCATACAAGTTTAAGGAAAAATTAGACAAGTTGGTGGAAGAAATATACTATATGTGATTATGGGAACGTAACATCCAACTTACAAAATTCCCTACCACTACCAGAATCTATGAAAATATCTAGGGAGAAAATTCACACTTCAATTGCTCCCTTTTTCTGCTCTTTCCTTAAATGTCTGTTATTGACCACTGCCAAAAACAGAACATGAGACTGAAAAAACTTGGATTACGCTGACTGTGGCTGTTACTATGTTTTTATGAATACAGAAAATGTTATGTAGGGTTGTAAGATATGATTACGTGTAACTGTGATTAACGGGACACAACAGCAATCTTTGATGATTTCTTTAAGACTCTTTGGTAAAACCTTTAAATTGAATGGAACTTTAATATAAAACATGTTTTTGTTTTATAGGTATTTAAATAAATAAAATCTAGTTAGTGGTGTCCCTGCTCACTGCAGGGGGGTTGGACTAGATGACCTCTAGGGGTCCCTTCCAACCCAAAACATTCTATGATTCTATGATTCTATGAAATAGGAATGCTTTAATTAGATATCTTCATAGCAAGTGGCCTTGATAATAAGTTAAATGCAGTTTCCATTTTTACAGAAACTGTTACCGTTCTGAAATATCTTGTCTTTGCCATTAGGCTTGGGAAAAATGCCAGAATGATAAAATTTAAATTTGAGCATTTTAAACAAACAAACAAAAAAAAATCCAGAGGAATCTTATTTACAGGGAAAGAGTTGTAATTACAACAGCCCTTTTCAGCAAAAAAAACCTGTTCCGATTAAAAAAAAAAAATACACCGCCCAGCCTCACTACTAAATAGGTCACGTACCACAGATACGCTTTGCACTGTTGCTCTGGTAATTCAGCTTGATGGGTTTTTCATTGGTATGTCATAGAATCATAGAATGTTTTGGGTTGGAAGGGACCCCTAGAGGTCATCTAGTCCAACCCCCCTGCAGTGAGCAGGGACACCACTAACTAGATCAGGTTGCTCAGAGCCCCATCCAACCTGGCCTTGAATGTTCCCAGGGATGGGGCCTCCACCACCTCTCTGGGCAACCCCTTCCAGTGTTTCACCACCCTCGTTGTAAAGAATTTCCTCCTTATATCCAGTCTAAACCTACCCTGGTTTAGTTTAAAACCATTACCCCTTGTCCTGACACAGCTGGCCCTACTAAAAAGATTATCCCCATCTTTCCTATAGGCCCCCTTTAGGTACTGAAAGGCCGCAATCAGGTCTCCCCTCAGCCTTCTCTTCTCCAGGCTGAACAAGCCCAACTCCCTCAGCCTGTCCTCATAAGAGAGGTGCTCCAGCCCTCGGATCATTTTAGTAGCCCTCCTCTGGACCCGCTCCAACAGTTCCATGTCCTTCCTGTGCTGAGGGCTCCGGAGCTGGACGCAGTACTCCAGGTGAGGTCTCACCAGAGCAGAGTAGAGGGGCAGAATCACCTCCCTCGACCTGCTGGCCACGCTTCTCCTGATGCAGCCCAGGGTACGGATGGCCGCCTGGGCCGCCAGCGCACATTGCCGGCTCATGTCCAGCTTTTCATCCACCAGCACCCCCAAGTCCCTCTCGGCAGGGCTGCTCTCAATCCTTTCTTCCCCCAGCCTGTATTGATACTGGGGGTTACCCCGACCCAGGTGCATGACCTTGCACTTGGCCTTGTTGAACCTCATGAGGTTCACACAGGCCCACCTCTCCAGCCTGTCCAGGTCTCTCTGGATGACATCCCATCCTTCTGGTGTGTCAACCGCACCACTCAGTTTGGTGTCGTCCGCAAACTTGCTGAGGGTGCATTCGATCTCGCTGTCTAAGTCATTGATGAATATATTAAACAGCACCGGTCCCAGTACGGACCCCTGAGGGACACCACTCATCACCGGTCTCCATCCGGACATTAAGCCATTGACCACTACCCTCTGGATACGACCATCCAGCCATTCCTTATCCACCGAACAGTCCACCCATCAAATCCATAGCTCTCCAATTTAGAGAGAAGGATGTTGTGGGGGACCGTGTCAAAGGCTTTGCAGAAGTCCAGTTAGATGACATCCATTGGTTTTCCCTTGTCCACTGATGCTGTCAACCATGTCTGTTCACTCAGGTCACACACCAGCAGAAACAGCTTCTCAAGATGAAGATACAAACTCTTCCGTGCAGCTTAAAGTGAACCAGACCCTACTATTGGTTAGTCCAAATTAAACTCCAAGCATCCACCAACGCTGAACGATGAGAATCAGCTTCTTCAGCTGCTTCATACAGCATGCACCAGCTTGCTCTTTTCTCTGAAGATCACAGCTGCCATTTAACAGCCTCATTCAGTCTCAACCCAGGCTCTGTTTTGTATTGTTGTATGACCAGTCCTGCTTACGAGACATGCTCATGTTTGGTGTCTTGAGGTTGTGCTTTTCCTTTCACTTTGTACAATGCACTTCCAGAGTAACTCGCTCTTACACAACCAGGGAGTCAAATAATATATAACAAGGTCTACTGCACTCCTAAAGACCAGCCTCTGCTCTTCTTAGAATCATAGAATAGTTTAGGTTGGAAAAGGCCTTTAAGATCATCAAGTCCAACTGTTAACCTAGCACCGCTAAGTCCACCACTAAGCCGCAACCTGAAGCACCACATCTAGATGTCATTTAAATACCTCCAGGAATGGGGACTCAACCACTTCCCTGGGCGGCCCATTCCAGTGCTTGACAACCCTTTCAATTTTTCCTAGTATCCAAAATCTAAACCTCCTCTGGTGCACCCGAAGGCCATTTCCTCTCATCCTATCACTTGTTACTCGGAAGAAGATACCAACCCCCACCTGGTTACACCCTTCTGTCAGGCAGTTGTAGAGGGCAATAAGGTCTACCCTCAGCCTCCTCTTCTCCAGACTGAACACCCCCAGTTCCCTCAGCCGCTCCTCATCAGACTTGTGCTCCATACCCCTCACCAGCTTCATTGCCCTTCTTTGGGCACTCTCCAGCACCTCAATCTCCTATCTCCCAGCTCTGCACAGCTCAGTTCCCAAGATCCTCACCCAGTTTCATTTCTTTTCAAAGCCTGAGAAGCTACTTTCCACAGACTTTTTGCCCCCATACAGACCCCAAATTCTCCCCTCCAGTAAACCTGTCACTACCTCACCTCCACTGCTTTCTTGAGCTCTCTCAGTATCAGACATAAGCCACAGTAGGTAGCAAAAAGCAAAATCTGCTCTTAAATAGCAGCTACAGAAATCAGTTCCTTTCAGTGAATGAGGCTAACCTGTTTATTTCCTTCCTTCCTAGGACTGCAAGGTGCACCTCTTGATCCCAGTCCTGACTTCCAACCTATGCTGCCTATATGGAGGTGATCAATGAAAAACATGTTAGGGAGATGGAAGGGACCTGTCTTGCTCAAAGTGAAATATTTGGGGGATTTCTGCAAAATTCATTTTGGATTGATCCAAAACAT
This sequence comes from Gorsachius magnificus, assembly GCA_034008185.1. Classification (NCBI taxonomy): domain Eukaryota; kingdom Metazoa; phylum Chordata; class Aves; order Pelecaniformes; family Ardeidae; genus Gorsachius; species Gorsachius magnificus. The sequence goes on from CM067090.1 coordinate 10,317,240, forward strand.
TTCATTTGACCCAAAAGAAAATAATCTTGGCTTCACTATATGGATTATTTACCTTTTGTTTGTTTGTTTAACCTTCAAATTCAGGTCACACTTTTCCATGAAAAATGCTACATTGAAACAAAAGGTTGGATTGAAACAAAAGGTTGGAAAGGGTTTCTTTGATGCAGTATGGCTGCACAACATCGGAGAAACCCCGAAGTTAAGCATTTCATTTGGATAATGTTGGGAAGAAAAGCTCATGGGGATGCTGAACTGGGGTGAGGCTGTTTAGCAGTGCCCACAGGAAGACAGTGGGCTTCAGCCACCTATGAAAAAGGGTTTCAACATATTCTAAATTTCTATCCCTGTTTTAGCATGAACTACTGCCAGAACTCAACCTAAATTTGTAAGTGGTGTGCATTCCACTACCAAAATCTCATTTCTTAACATAAACATTCTTTACCAAAATACTACCCAGTTTGTTCCAAACCTTCTGGCCACATGAACAAGACAGTGACACACCCAAAACGAGTCTCAAACTCTGTAGTGTTGCATCCCAAGGAACAACCACTCCTCCCCAGCCACTCTGCTCACTGGAGTTTTCCTAGGACTCTTCCCTGCTGGACTTCAGAGTATCTTGCCAGAGGACTCAGGCAACCACAGATGTCAGCTGTCTGAGCTTATGCAAGTATTTCCATCCACAAGACCTTTTGCAAGCTGCAATGACCTGAAGTAATTCATAGAAACTGGCCCAAAATTTTATGTCTTTCATTGTGTATCCAGTCATACCACCACAATTACAAATCGCAGGAGACACAGCAGCCATTCTCACCAACACACCAAATAGCAGTAAATTCACATAGCACATTTGTAAAATTAGAAAGTTCAAGTACTGTGGGACAAACCATCCCTTCCTCCAAGGCAAAACACTCTGTCCTAGTTCTTCCACTAGAAAGCCACATTCTGTGGCAATGACTTGAGTTTAAATATTTCTGTTTCCACATATTTATACCTAGGCAGCTGTGAATCAAGGAGTTAGAGCCCACTTATTCCCCCATGTCTCCAAGTATTTTTATTAAGTAATTCCGTCCAAGAAAATAATCTGGTTCATATTTTCGCTACTCTCAGCTTTGCCCCCTCTTTTCAATGTGATTTACAAGTGACAGCCCTGCAGAAAGTGCTTTTAACACAATGTACTTATAAATTATGAAAAAAGAGATTTACAATCTAATCTCTTCCTGTGTAGTGATATGTATGAAACAAATTCTGTAAGCATCAGAAACCACTGTAAATTTGGTGTATGCCTAGGAAACTACAGTCCCTATTATCATCAGCAGAAATTGTGTGTTTTTTCTTCAGTTCTGCTACTTAGATGAGCTAGGGACAGTCTTATTGGAAGAAAATATAATTTTCCTAGCGTGCTCTTTATTAGTTCAAAGCAGAAACAGTCCACTCAAAAAAAAAAAAGGGCTAATAGTTGGTTTTTCTGACTAGGGTCTACTTTCTAGTCATTAGCTAGCAAAATGTTTACTCCTATAAAAATATTCATTTCCTAGGGATTATTAATCATAGTTTATTGAGAAGCAATCAGTTATATAGTTGAGTTTCCCACCCCTTTAGAAAATTAAAATGCTGAGATATTCATTTTTGCAATGAATATCTATACAGTAATTACCATATTTACTTTTCATTTATGGGGGAATAATCTGTTTTAATTAAGCCTAACTGAAGAACTTTTATCAGATGTAATTATCCCTTTCGATAAATATGTCTCCACTAATTACATTTAACCATGGGATTTATAGCTCTTAAGTCATTTGGTGGGAAACATAATAAATCTTTAGTAATACATGCTAAATTACTATAAATTAATTCAGATCATTAGCATAATAAACAAATTAGGATAATTTCACTTAATTAATTTGGGTGGTTAACTCAAAATCCCTTGTAAAGCTTCATGGTAATCAAAATTTTACCAGTGTTTTTAGACATAATTTTTTGTAGCAAACCTGTTTGAATATTTACACAGAAAATTAGACCACTGCTGGAATGCACATTCCTCTTGGATAATAGAGCCTTTTAGGAATTGATGCTGGGTACCTTTTTAAATGCAATTAAATGTGCCTCCCAGGTTTTCAAGTTTGTACCATTGCATATTGAGAACCTGCACAGCGGTATGGTAAAATTTTAGAAGCGAGCTCCTTCCTTTCTCCTCCTCCCCTTTTCTAGTTTTTCCTAGCCATGAAAAGGCAGGTCCAGGCAAAGGCATCCACAGAGTACTCTGTGGTCAAGAATAATAGAATTCCGCAGGGAAAATAAAGTGGCTTGCCCTGGCAGAAGTAGATGGCCAGCACTGGATTAACACCTACTGCCTGCTTCCTTTTTGTTTCGGGGGTGATGCCCTGGGGGACACAATTGAACTGACAAGCTACAAGGACAATCATGCAGCCTCTTCCAGAGGCACACCCTGACGTGCACTGTCAAGCCATCAAACGCAAGCATCTCCTCTCAAATGACAGCTTATGGCCCATCCTACACCAGGACAACACATGGCAGGTCAGGGAACTGCCACCATGTATGTAAGCTCACTCAATGGCTATCAGAAATCCCTTTGCCGTGTTCTTGAACTGAACTGTTGGTGTAGCAGTCAAACATTTTCCTGCAGCAGGTCCCGTTACACTGGCAGAGTTCTCCCCCTTTGTGTAGGCTATGGACACAAGCCCTACAGAACGTCAGAGTGCTGGCACACAAACAGATTGTAACTCCTGCTGACAAACATACCATCTCAGCAGTGTTTCCACCTCCTGCTAGTTGGAGATAAGCCTTGAGCTTAGTTCAGCCAAAGTCAAAACCCATCTATATATTTATGCAGAAATCACGCATCAGATTACATGTTCAAGGTGAGGAATAAAGATGAAAGCAGATGAGCTTTTTAGTCATGAACTTTTGGAGCTTAATCTTCTTAGATGAACTCAGACAAGCAAAGAGCTTCCCTGCAGGCAAAATATCCCTCATAAATAGAGAAAAATACCGATCAACAAGACTTATTATTAAAAGAACATTTTAAAATCTTTTTCTCCAAAGCATTACTGGATCTTTCTGGTGGGAGTGCCACTTTTATTCCATGCTGTCCTACTTTGCTGTGCTGATCTGAGAGGCAGGGGTGTTTGGTTTAATGGTGAGGCTGACTGCTTTTTTCTGCTCTTTAAGTTGCAGCTTATGTAGGTGATGGAAATACAGGACACAACTTTCCATGTCTCAGCATCAGGTCTCAGACAATTCACTGCATAAAAAGCAAAATGAGAAAAACAGTTTTGGAGATCTTGGCTCTATTTTTATGTGCCAATTTGGTCTTAGTATTTTCTCTACTCCCTCACTGCCCAGCACCAGTCTCTTGGCCCTCTGTACAGACCTTTCTTCTGGGCTCCATAGGCAGGTCAGCCCATAACGATCCAGTGTCCATAGACCATCTCCTAGCCAGGATACGTCACCCTCTGCCTCTCCTTCCCCCAGTTCCAGGAGGTGGGCAGGCAGAAGGTGAAGTGATAGCACACTGCCACAGCAGCTCTCAGGAGTGTAGGGCTAGCACAGCAGCAAAAAGAAAAAGAAAAAAAAAAAAGCAAAGTCATGACTATAAACAGACTTTTGTTTCACCTAGGAGCCATGGCATGACTTGGTAGCATGTCTCCATGGCAGTCTGAAGGCTAGAGAAACTGTTCAGCCAATGCCCAGTACCATTTACACTGTCCCAAGACAGAAGAGTCCACATCAGACCTACTCAGGGGATGCAGGGTAGATCCTCCCTTGACTGAAAGCTTTGACTTCAGGGCTCAAACTCTTTGTACACAAAAAAAACACCACACCACACACCACCAAAAAACCCCACTCTTACATACCGCATAATACCTAGTACTAGGGGAATATGAGGCTAACATCATGCACAGAGCTGGAGCTGTCCTTCTGCAAAGGAATGAGTTTCACCCTAAACCGAAACTTTTAATAAGTCACAAATTGTCCATCCTCATGCCTTATTTTCTAAAGATGGATGGCGCAGATGTTTTATTTGACTTAATGCTGGGAAACTCAAAATCCGATTTGTATTTCCAAACTGCCATGTTAGCTTTCCTCCCATTTTACTTAACTCATTTTTTACCTTAGTCATATTAATGGTTATGTAATAATATTAGACAATGTTCGCTAACCATTAACTCCAAAAATAATGGTTGTGCTAAATCAGAGTTAATTAGGGTGTCACAAACTCCAGTCCTAGCACAGGGTGATGACTGAATGAAAAGAATGCAATGTCACTTCACCAAGAATTACATATACAATTTTAAGAGGTATTTTAAATATTTTTCTTAATAGCTGTCAGCAGAAACGATGGGATGTGATTCTTTAGAGAGCGCTGCTCTTTACTAAGTGCAGGCAAGTGAGCTATCACCAGCCTTACACTGGCTGCAGAAAACAGATTTAACATTAATTTATGAATAGCTGAACTTTTTCTCTTTAATGTTTAATAGTGAATCACGCTCTAAACCCTTTATATTTCACTGCACATCAGCAAGGTTGTCAGGAGCAAAAGATCAGGATAACATAATTCTTATGGCTTGTTCTCACGCACCCCTCATTTATTCCTGAAGCAGCCTGAATCATCCTGAAAGTAAGACGCATGGGGTGGCAAAATTTAAATGTGAAAGGAGTTGCTCTTTAAGGGCCATCAAGTTTTTAAAAGCATAACTTACAGCTGAAACCGTGCGAGCAGGATTCATTCTCTCACACAGACACTGAGTCATGCACATTCATTTCCAGAGCCCGTAAGCAAAGGAAAGTCAGGCCACTGGCTGTGCCTATGTACCTGCATCCCAGCACGCATCACGGGTAGGAAGAAAATGCAGATGGAAAAGGCTCCCAAGCCTCAGGATTTTCACCTTTTCAAATCTTTTCTCAGATTCACTTAATGCCATGAGGAAATCATATGCAGATATACCCACTCCTCGGTGCCTCGTGAGTCACGAAGCAGGCCTGCCAAACCAGTAACTTCTGTCATTGTTATCAGCAGATCACAGCATATTATGGATTCCACACATTTTTAACTCTCCAATGTCTTTTCAGTGTAGAGCAGACACATCAGATCTTCACATACAGTGGAAAATTACATGACAGCTTTGATGATCTCCGAGACCATACCCTTGAAGCCCAATTTTACAACTGTATGGGGATAGACATTTAAAACATGTTCATGGCACACTGTGGAATCACAGCATTGACACTAGTTTTCACCTTTAACTTTCTCTTATTTATGCACATTTTCCACTTTTATGAAACATTTACAAACATATGTAAGATCTCAATAGCAGTAAAGAGATATCTGAAGATTTTTTTTAAAAAAAAGATAATTTTAAGGCCCAAAATATCTATTTATAGGAGATGTCTTGGCAGACTTTTCTGTTTGAAAGAAAAAAAAAATCATCACCAAGGGCCTCATAAGGCCAGCAGAAACTGTATGATTCTGTGATCACACAAGGTAGTATCTTGGCAAAGTCCTCCACACCTTCCTCCCAAAGCTTCCCATGTTGCATGGGAAGAGGAGCAACACCACAGCAAAAATACCCCATAATTCACTCAACTCATATCAGCCTGGGTTTTCTCTATTAACTTCTGCATGTGCTAGCTCCATCCCTCTTCCTTCCCTTTCTTGATTCTCCATCTCTAATCTCTATAGGTGACAGCTCCTACCCTGCTTTAGGGTTCCCAGAAAGCACTGAGGCAATCTTAGACTTTAGCCCTTCAATGCAAATGTTTGCAAAGAAACTCAAGGGTACATAACCACAAAGTGCTCTTCCACTATTGCTATCGTGACATCCCTGGACACAAGAACAAAAGAACTTTGCTGGGAGTCATATTTTCTTCTACATACTATGCAAAGAAAGTCAAGTGCAAGAATTCATTATCATATACTTGGATCTAAAATGGCAGGAGAGCTCAGGCTCCTGGAACTCTGGACATCGCTTTAGTATGGCCAGTGAGTGCGGAGAGCAAAGGCTTCAAGCTCTAGGAAGCAGAGTCCAGTTCAGTTGCAATCAAAAAGCTAACTAAGACCAAGGTGTAAAAATATCAAATACCTGGTATGATATTGAAAGACACATGGGCTACTGTAGTACTGCTTTCACTGCTGGGTTTTGACAGGTGAACTATATTTCTCTATCACCTGAAAAACCTGAGATCCTTCAATGAGACCCCACAAGAGTGACTCTAACACCTGATGGAGGAGAAGGCTCCAGTTAAGAATCTGACCTCTCATATTATAATGATGTAGGAGGAAGATGAGTATTCCACAGGAAGAGCCACAGGACACTTAGTGGAACAAGTGTATTTCCTTACCAGGCAGATAACAGAAGAAAGAAGGTGAAAGGCTGTTATAGAAGACTTTTTATCATTACCACTATCACCTGGGTGTTCTGCCTACTCAAAATATCTCTATGATCTCTCAGGTGTGGTGAAACACTGACTAATACTGGACATAAAATTTGTTAGCCTCAACGATCTTTGTAACTCACAGCATTTCCCGAGCAGTTGAAAACTGCTGACAGGCTGCTGCTCTCTCCTCCCCAGGATATTTTCTCAGTGACAATAGATACATCCAACTCTACTGCTGTATCATTCCTTCAAGTGCTGCTGGTACAAACCATTGATTCTAATTTTATAAAGCCATAGAGGCTGGTTCTTATATTAGGTAATCATGAGACTGTTAGAGAACTATGCAAGGAAAGTGAAGCCTTGGGCTGTTACAGTAGCTAACAAACCTGTCATTAATTACTGAGGAAAAGCTTTCTGCCTTTTAAATAATTTATACAGCTGGATCTACAGTAGCAAAAGATTAAACATAATTAAAATGGAAGCTTTAAATTCTGAGGGGCAGGCTGACTCGAGGACTCGGGCAAGGACCACAGCTAACGACAGTCCCACCCTGGGGCTGGCACATGGCACTACCAACACTGACCCTGGACTCAGGTTCTCTTTTTGAAATAATTTCAGATAAAGACCTGCTAGTCTCATAAACTTGCACATTGGATGCCTTGCTTAAGCACTTTATCCCTATGACCGGCATATCTTTGGAAGAGCTTCTTTGTCTTGGTCTGTGAGGTTTAGTGAAGGGTAACGTAATCCTCCAACAGGGTTACTGCCCTCCTAGGATTCAACTGAACTACGGCACAGGCCACTTGAAGTACTATGTACATTCAAAACAAATCTTTGGGTGAATTCAATCCCTATAAGTTATATAGCCCCCTAATATGTAAAGCAGTGTGCTAATTACACTCTTCTTTCACAGGGAGCAGCTTTTAGTATACTATATTTTAAAATTAAGTAAGATGTGGCAAAATATTAATCTCATCATTACACTTCATTATAGCAGTCCTCATTATATCTCCTGTTATGTCTGAAAATAGATCAGTATTGCTCCAGTTTTCAGAACTCTAAAGCTTAGTGAGAAGATTTATTTTTTTTTCCCAGTCTAGTGATTCAGGCATTGGGCATCCACAAGTTCTCAGACCAACTCCCTTCAAAACTCTTGGGTACTTCAGCTTTCCAGGGAAATTCTGGAGTTCTAAAGGTCTGTCCTTCTGGCAACATGCGGAAAAACCTGCATATACCTATATTTTTATATATATGCACACATTCACAGTATGTCCAATTATTGTAACAGGACATGACTATGCTAATCCTCAGCCTATGCAGTCCCATCAGGCGGACATCCCAATCAGTAAAAAAGAACTTCCATCTATGCTGGGGCTTTAGGATTTTTTTTTTTTTTTTTTTTTTTTTTTTTTTTTAATGCTACTTCAAAGTGCTCTGCTCTTATCTCTGGCTCAAAGGTAAGGGGTTTTTTCTTCAGTGCAGATTTAGGTCATTTTGGATATATCCAATATCTTATTTACATATGGCAATTGTTACAGCAAGAGCACCACTGCCTCAGTTTTTGTCTACAGCCTCTAATCAATACGTGTATTGCTTTATCTCTCTGCACAGAGGGACCACATCATTCGGTATATATTTTACAGTACAGTTACAGTGTTATTCTTTAAAACTACCTATGAGTTATATTTCATCATTACTTTTCAGTATTAAGGTTATCTGAAAAACATTATTTGACATAAGTATCCCCCCATTATACTGAGTATTCCCCTAACACCACAGTGGTTAACCTAGATTAACCTCCACGTAGTTAAATTAGCCTTTCATGTCTAATTATGCCCTGTGATGGGATATATTAGTTCCAATCCTCACAGCCATAAGGGACCTGTAGTTTCAAGTGACCTCTATACATGGACAATAATCCAAATTAAAATAGACATGAAAGCAGGATCAAGGTCCAGACATGGTAGATTTTGTACCAGTTTCCAAGGTCAGCTTAAAGATTTGAAGATTCTGGACACTGTTCTAGTTGGGAGCTCATGGAAAATTAACCTGTTTTAAAACTGATACCAAGGAAGAACTCAGCAGGTAATCTGTTTGTGCACAGATTAACTCTCTATCACATGCTTCTGTTCTGACAGATTCATGTGCTGTCCTCAGCTACTTGTGCTAGCAATACACTTACTGTGTTGCAGAATATACAGAAGCACTTTGGAATGAGCTAATGATTTTACCCAAACAATAAACTGTTGCTGTCTAATTGTTATAGAATAATCAAGTTGGCTTTTGATGCTCTGTTAAATTACAATTTTGCAGGTGATGATCTTCCCATCAATTTGCTGTTCTCATTTATCTGGCCTAATTCTGCTGTAATTTGGTTGTTTGGTAATTTTTCTAAGGTGCTCGATTTGCATTTAAAACCCAGTCAATGTAAGTTAATAAAATTGTGTCAACTAATCACTAAGGAAATGTTAAATTGGTACAAAATAAACCTTTCTTCTGAGATCTGCTTTGCACAAAGACAACTGCTTTGCATACTGGATAAAGTTGTTCAGACTTAAAAGTCCATGGAACCAAGAAGAGGAGCTATGTGAAATTGGGTCTTAAATCATTGCTGTGCACATTTCTTCATTTTAAAATTTAAATATAGTAAAACCATGTGGGTCTTAGCATTACTGGTTTTCTCACACAGCAACTGCCCCTTACTGCATTCCTCCTAAGGCCACATTTCAGTTGTGCAACTGTGCATGAGCAGGATAGAATGGATGCGCTGAGAACATTCAGCCAAAAATCAAGATGTCTTGTGTTCTCAATGCTCAGCATCACCAACACAAAATTGGCTGAACTTTGCAGAGCACCTCAAGCAGTTTCTCTAGCAAGCTGTAGACTCTAAGGGCATGTCAGGTGGAGGAAGAAAATATCAGTGCAGATGATGTTCAGCCTAATAGCAGAAATTAACTCATGGCTGCAGCAGAGAACCGATACCTCAAGATCTTTTTTCTGGCTGTCATCAAGAGAGACATCTGGGAACATGGGAGTTTTGCCACTGGCTTCACTAAGGTAAGGACATTGCCCTTTAGACAAAAGTCGTTCTGAACCTCCAGTGAACACTGAAGAGAACGTTTGTTCAAGCAGGTCAGCAATTCCCCCCACTCCACACATTGCTTATGCCGAACTGTCGGCAACTACCCTGCAGTGCTGCACATCAACTCAGCACAAACCCATCTAACAGTTGTTGTTATTTTATACATACTATATCTCATCCATGTACTTTTGGCCCTTGTAATATGCTTTGATACTGTTTAGTACCACGTGTTTTCTATATTCAGCTCCTCACTCCCTGTTTACCTCTACGTTCAACTGCCAGGGCAGTAATAGGGCACTTGCTTACAAGTTCTGCCATCTGAATAATGCGCAGAGCGGCACTGCTCTCAGAAGTAATCCCCTTTTGCAGCTGGCAGTCACTGTATTTGCACATCCCACCAGTCATTCTGTCCTCTCCCTGCTGTGTGCTGCCTTCTCCCATGCAGCTGAGAGCCCCTTCCCCACTCTACAGTTAAACAAGAGTTCAGAACCTGCCTTGCGTTGGATGGTGACCTGGCTAAGGAAAGCAGAGGTGCCTGTGCCATTACGGAAGGCTGTAACCTGCCCTACTAAGGGCACAATTCAGCAGAAGATTACACAGAGCAGGAAGCAGAGAATGCCAGAGTAACCCCCGTCTGTCACACTGACTCACATCAAGGGACACCTTCCCCCAGGCAGCTCTCCGGGCTGCTTCCTGCTAACTCTAGCTTGGGAACGAAAATGCAAAATGACAAAACTTTGCCCTCTGGTGTCTTCCCCAGAGGGCTGGCGTTTCCCAGAGAAACTATCAGTTCTAGCATAAACTTCATAGAAATGACAAAACCCACAGAGTTCAAACTTTTCTCCAGTTCAATGGCAAGTGTTACACTCCAGCAGATTCTCAGTGGGTGCAAAGCAACGCAATCCCATAGGATGGAAAGGTACTGAAAATCCATGAAGTTGTATCAGTTTTCACCAGTGGAGTAGACCACTGTACTTAATGAGAGTTGGCTAAGGATCAAAGCACTACTAATATTTAGTGTCTGTAAAGAGCTAAAACTAATAAAACATTCAAAACAGATGGGGAAAAAATACCCAGAAGGAGAAAAGATGTAATTATGCACTATAATTTCCTAAAGTACTTTCAGTGCCCACATCTCGGTGTATGACTTATTATTAATGAGTTAAATGCATAAGTAACAAAGGACTGTGCTACCATTTGCAGTTCATAATTATGCCACATTTGTCTGCCACCACTGATCACTAATACTAATTTTAACATACACTGTGTTGAGAACTGTACAATAAATCTTGTGATATAAAGCAATAGTGTCTCCCAACCTTATCTATGTGATTTCTCTCATCTTACCCAGAATACAGTTCATCTTTTTCATATTCTCTATACACTGCTTTAGGAATTAATAGCAATAAATGCATGTTTGTATTGCATAAAATGTGAATTATAGCAGAATTGTATTTGCTGAAAGGTCAGTACTGAGAGCATCTCGCCAAACATGGTATATCAACTGGGAATCAAAGGTCTAGAAAGTATAAAATGTATTACCGGTGGAGTCAGAACACAATCTAATTTGGCATTCTTTTCAAATATACACTGCCATGGAAATATTTTACTTGTCAGTGTCTTTCTCCATTTGACACAGATATATCTTATTGGCTAAGATAAATTTTACCTTTTTTCCTCTTAGCCATGTATATATAACCATATAACCAGACCTTTTACAGCTGTATATCTAAATAATTGGGCTAGATTTTATATTAATTTTCACAATGATCTACCATATTATTACATTAGAGGTCTTTGTAATTAAATTACTTTTTCATTCTGCATGAAGTTTTATACTTTGTAACTAGAGTGTACATAGTTTGTATTATTCAAAGCTCCTACAGCAACCCTATGAATGTTATAGTATTATTCTGAAATTAACTTTCACGTGGGTTTTACTGCAAGACAGCTGAGCAAAGAATTTAAATATAGTTTAGTCTAGACAGAGTAACGTCTTCTGAACATGTTTTGGAGACAGCCAAAACTTTATATGTCGGGAGGGCGGGGGAAATTGTTTTTTGAAGTACTTGGCTTACAGAAAGGTTTAACAGATATTCTGAGTAGAGAACTGAAATCCAGTGCTTATCCATTGCAAGAAATTGGCATTTCTTACTGACTTTTCTTTAGTTTTGCAAGAAACCGAGGACCAAAAATAATTCCAAATTTATGAACCACAACATCCATTACTGCAAACACTGTGGGTAAAGTAATATTTGCTGAACTTCTACCCACTGTAATGGATTTTTTTTATCTGACTAGGCTTACTACTTACCTATGGAAGACAAGACTTCTCTTGGCTGGTTTTGTGGCTGCAGAAAGCTTTGCCTATCGGTTTCCAAACATCACCAAAATATCAAACATTCAACACCAAAACATCATCCTGAGCTGGTAGGCAAATTAGTTACAGGAGGTAACAATCCTCTTCAGAGCTTTGTTTTTTTCATTTCTCGCCATCCTGCCAGTACAATTGTATCTATAAAGCAGTACAGCATGGACAAGTAGGATTTAATGACCCACTTAAAACTCAGAAGTGGATGCGTGGCTGACAGTTTATTTACTCTAGCTCAAACCCAGGAAAGCAATGTAGTAGCATTCAGCTCCAGCTTTGTTCATAGTAATGTCATAAGCACGTGCTCAACTTTAATCACGTCATTGCTCCCATCCTGGACTTAATTGCTGCCTGGATGCAGATGCTTTCCAGAATAATGTCTTTATGTCAGTTGTTAAGATTTATGTGCACAGATTTAATGGACCAACTCCAGACTTCTTTCTCACTAATGTCAATGGAGGGAAACGGTCACCCAAGACATCTGCACACTAGCAGGACCATTCCTATTCTTCTGACAGCTGCACAGGCTGCCTCTACCAACTCTACGCTGACAAGTTCCTTCTCATGCAAGCAGCCCCTTCCCACACAAGCAGCAGAATAGGAAGAGTGGCAGTTCTGGCCTGCAATCAGTGCTGGAAAAGGCAGACACACCCAAAAGCTTCACTGCAAACACCAAGATAAAGATGAAACAAGCTCATATTACTCAGTCCAAGCAGTATCTGTTCTTCTAAATGTATCTTTATCTGGTGTTATGAATATATTATCTTATTCCTTTTATGAAATAAGAAGCATACAGGAAACGAGGGTTTATCTCATACCTGAAAGATCTGGGTGGCAATCAGCTTTTTGATCAAGATGTCTAGCTTCCACAGCCTTTCAGAAAAGGAGTGATAAAAGATAAAACCTGGTTATGCGAGTGATCTCTCTGATGCCAAAAGTCAAGCCTTAAACCATCTCCATCTGTCTCAAGAGCAACAATTATCTGTCCTTACCCAAGATACAGCATTTGATCTGTGTTGTGAAGAGGCACAATAGCATATTTAGCTTGTATCACACAGACTATATAAAGCTCAACATGAAAAGCACTTTCCACAGAAATCTCTGCCATCACTGTTAGCTACCCTTTACAAGATACCAGATATGTACTTTGTGCTGTAGAAAACAGAATATGATTTAGTTTGCTTATCAAGGCATCTAAACTCAAATTAAGAAAGCTGATCGCATCCGGCATTGATTTCCAGCCATGTTTAAGCTGGAGTCAAGCTGAACCAAATGCAAAGAGCAGGAGGATAAACAGAACAGCACAGCACATCTTGACACCTCCATTTCTATGAAATCCACAACAACGAAAAGAAGAGTTTCTTCTTTAACAACCTAAATAGTGAACAGCAAATAATCTGTTAGATCCCATAAGATCTATCTTATTCCAATGCCATGTAGTTCAAATCTATTTACCCAAAATTACTCTTCACTATACCCGTTTCTAAAATATAAAGTGGTCAGCCATAGTCTCATACCAAAAGAGTAGGGAGTAATAATCCTCTCTTGGTACAGTCCTGTGCAGGCTGGACACTCAGTTCTTTTCATTTCCTGTAACATTTCCCTCATAGATCAGATGTTTCTTTCCTGTATAACTGATAAATTAGAGATTTCTGTGAATCTAAAAAACAATCACAAGGATCTAAGTATTGGGAAATAATTTCCAGATTTATTGAATACACATTTCTCTCTGCACAAAAGTAATGAAAACATTCAAGTACTAAATTATTCAAAGTGCACAAGAAATTGTTTAAAGAGATTATATTCGTGCCATTCATTTTCTTATAACTTTATCTGAATCTGCTTCCTTATACGCTCAGATTTTTTTAAAATTTTCTTAATTAATGGAAAAATGTATTTGCGTTATCCATTAAGTAATTTTCAATTTTAAATAGCAAATTAGGAAGAAAGATGAAAGCGTTTATCCTTTACAAAACCAGAAGGGACTCAACTGCATACCTTGGTATTTGACTTTTGGCATAGTATTTCTGTAAGCATACTGCTCCAACTAATGAAACACATGACATTACATAACCATGCTGCTTTCACCGGATATAATTTAATACTATGTGAACTGCAAAATTTCTGGTTGTATAAAATTTTCACAATAATGCTATAAACTGACTACGCAGTGGAAAAGCTCTGAAACATTTGCCAAAACTCTCCATGAAATACAAGAACTCAGGTTTATACTTAAGAATTTCACCATAAACTTTGAAGTCCAACTAAATATGAATTTAGATCAGTTCTTAGATTTTCCTTTCCCCATTCTTTAAGATGGACACATGGGAATTTCCGATTTCTTCAGCTTATAGAGAACCTGGAAGAAACTAGACCCTGCAATAAACACAGCTACTGGCAGATGCACTTTGGAACATAATTCAAAGATGAAAAAACAGCGATTGGAGGGTAAGCCCTCCTTGGAAATATAACCTGTACTACCACTCTAGTTACTAGGCATATTTTTGTACATCAGCAGCAGAGAGATGATGGAAGAACCCTCACTCCCAAGCCACTGACACAAACCCAGCACGTGTGAGAGCCATGACAAAGTCACTACTTGGGCAGTGGGGGAAACAAAGAGAAAGTCTGCACTCTGTACCTAGCAAATGAGCTGCTGCAGTCTGAAACTATGGCCATGATACGAGCCCTTTCCCTTCTAGCGACAAGCTTCAGAATGAAATAAATGCCTGCATCCAGTTTCTTGTTCAGCTGTCATGCTTTTGGCCCCGGAGATCCTTAGTTCAGTTCCCCTGATACATGTTTGCTGCCCAGGAATAGGTGGCTGCACTGTGTTATATGTGGATTTCTACTGCAAGATCTGTCAGCCTGGCACTGTTCACAAAATACCAATGCTTTTCCATCCTGATGACTGCTTTATTGCTGTGACTCTGATGATGAATGAGCAGTAAACATGCCACAAAATTAATTCAACCCTATGGCAGATTATCCTGAGAAGCTGAAAGTTACAAAAATAGACTCATTCTTATTACAGCTTTAAGACTGATAGGTAAATCTCATTCACAAAAGGAAACTATAATGACATGAACATAAATGTTAATGTGAGGTTCAAATGCAATTTTAAATATTTATCTTGCAGAGGTAAACAGCCACAGTGAATATCCAAAGAGTAAACACACATTAAATCAATTCAAGTGCTTGCAAACTAATCTATTCTCAAATACATTTACTTAAAGGCAAAGAGTCTACATTGCCAAGAACCCAGACAGGTACTGATGTCAACATACTTGAAAAGCATCAGCCTCTTTTGAGCAGCCATCTTCAACAGGTCAGCTCTCTGCCCAGCAAACAGATTTCCTGGACTCTCTCATCACTAATTCTCAGGACAGTTTTGCTCTCTCTAAAGTTGAGATTGAACATTTTTCCTAAAAATGCACAGAGGTGTCAAAAAAAAGCTCCAGACATCTCCTTACTGTCTTTAAGATGGAAGAGAGATTAAAAAGCCACAACGTGGATCCGCATCCATACACAACTTTTGTTTTCATTGTCAAATTCGTGGACTAGTACCCAATTGCAGCAGCTGATCTAAAACCCAAAAAGCTCCTGTGTGCTAACCAAGCACTGTGTGGAAATGTTGACTTTTCAATAGTTTTGACTGAATTTATTTTGATGGTTGATATCCAAATATTTCATGACTTACAGCTTTGGAAACATGTATTTTTGCCTTAGCTTTTGCTGAACTGTAGTTCTGGCATGCAGATGAAATACAAAATACAATAGAAAGTTTCATCAAATGCAGTGGTCTTCTCATTTAGCAGACTGGCAAATGTAGGGACAGACCACTACGCAGACAGTGAGACCTTCTGAAACGTCCGCTTCACTTTTCTAAAACAAACTTGATGATATCCTTAGAAAGTCATACCAATTGCTAGGTACAGGGAAGTGAGACATATGGGAAACTTATCTCTTCATAAGGTGATGATTATATTTCCATATAGTAAAGCCAATGAGGTTAAGATTGTACCAAGAAAAAAAAAAAGCAGTCAGGAGCTTTCAGACTGCTCCCTCCACATTATCTGTAACATGGTTTATGTATCACCACTTAAAACTGTAGAATAGGAGAGTGAAGTCTTAACAGCTCTCTATTTTAAATGAATACTTTGTTTGGACTTTTTAACACAGGCACCTTTTAAACTTTCAGTATCTCTCAAGACAGTAATTTTGCACGCTGTCAGAGCTGGTCATTACCTACAAAAGAATAATTATGATATTCAACGAAGAGCAGTTAGTCAGAGCTCTTTGTAGTCCGAAGACAGTATACCGACAAAGTTGGAAATAAGGATATCTAATTTTTGTGTGCATAATGTAACTAATTATAAAACAATTCCTAGATTAAACAAATCTTGTATAAACATAATGCACTCATTTGTAGGAATTCCCTCAGTTTAGTTAAGCAATTGCTTTTCTAATTCTTGAGGTGTCATTAAGACCTTCCTAATTTGAACAGAAACAGATGTGTAGCATAAAACCATTGTAAAATGTAACCCTTGATACTTC
This sequence comes from Gorsachius magnificus, assembly GCA_034008185.1. Taxonomy (NCBI): domain Eukaryota; kingdom Metazoa; phylum Chordata; class Aves; order Pelecaniformes; family Ardeidae; genus Gorsachius; species Gorsachius magnificus. The sequence continues at coordinate 10,333,646 of CM067090.1, forward strand.
AATAAATAAATGAAGGAAAAATTCTATTTTGCTTATGTGCTACTTAATTACTTGGTATAAGAGGAAATAACAATTGCTAGTGACAAAATTAAGGGGTTTGGGATGTAATTTTATTAGGCTTTGGCATACAGCAACATTTCTCAAGGTGATTTCCCATTCACATGGTACATAATGTATTTTTAAAGGAAAAGAGTCTAAAACCCTAGTATATTATTTGAACTTGGTCACTTCCATAAAACAGCAGGAGATTCCTCAGCTATAATTCTAAATGATGCCCAGATATGGAGACCACTGGCAGTTAGAACTGAAGATGAAGGCAGTTAATGGACCAACATCAGATGTTCTTAGATCATGAAGATGCTTATTTTACAGAATGTTATTATGCTAATAGATTGTAAAAGAGCTTACAAGTACCTGGCTTTAATGTGTTTACCCCTGAAGACGATCCAAAACCTGCTTTGTAGGCAATACTCATGAATTATTACAGACCTAAAAAACAATTACTGTGTTATCATCTGTTTCAGCTTTCAGGTTCATTACTGTAGATGTACATACAGTAAAAATAGTGAGCAAAGCTAGTAGAAAATAGATCACTTACAAACAGAGAATACGATAATGTAAGAATGATTAGATAAAATTAGGTAAAATTAAAGTCAGATAAATTAAATAAACAGACACTTCCACCCAAAAAATGAGGCCTTTTAGTCTAGGATCTGTGGAGTATTTCATAAGCAACAGGTTGAACAACCACCACTGAAGTTCATATCAAATTCAGTAAGTCACTTTTTTGCTGTAACCACCAATGTCTCACAGCCAGCTGCTGGGTACCTTTGAGTCTCTAACAATGCCACCTCCCCTTTTTCCTTCCCAGCTGTTTTTCTTGCACATGAGAAAAGGAAAACAGAGTAAGATAGACAGATCCGCCCAGGTTGGCAGCCATCTCTAGAGAAACCAATCCAAATCCACAATTAAAGAACCTCTTAGCATCTGTTTACCAGGTCCTTTGGGACAATGAATCTCAGTTGAAAATATCTGCCTGAGGACATGTAGTCTTCACGCTGTGACAAAGCCTGGGTCTCCTTAGACAGACATATGCTTCCTGTTCTCCTGCCACATTACTCTTAAATTAAGAGGTACGGGTCTTGTCAGTCAGGTCTTGTCAAATGTGGTACACATCAGCGTTAGCAGGTAACCACGCTAGTTGCAAATAGTGTCATTTTAACAACAGGTTTTTCAAAAGCAAGTCCAAGGGTACCTTACAAGCAGCAGTCTTCTGCAGCAAGGACTGAGCCCGAGAGGCTGTGTGTGGCAATAGATGCAGGTCTTGATATAGCATTGCTAGGCACAATTTATGGCTATAACTTCAAAATTAAATACAAAGCACTGAAGTGAAAAGAGCTCGATTAACATGCACAGGCCAAACTTCCTGCTGATATGATTTCTCCAACTTCAATGGAACCGGAACAGAAGTGAATCTGTCTCATTATTTCCTATTCTTCTGAAGACGTACAGATGATAGTATCTGTTACACTGTTATCACAGCATGGAAAGAGCTCTGTTATAGTGACCACTAATGTTGTATGCTGGGGAAGAGATAAATGCTATTTCTTGCTTCCAAACAGTGAACAGGGAGATTGTATCTGGTCTCACATAAGCTAATGTTCAGTGTGAGCCCTTATACTACACCGTGATATCGGACATACACTGGCTAAACATGAAGCAAGCTGTGGACGCATTCTTCTGAAGAAGTAAACTAAAGATTTTAAATACTGTTCTCAGGCAAAAATAAGGAAACGTAGGGCCTAGCCCATATCCCACTGCAGATGTGGGCAATCTCACTGGTAGCAATGGGTTTTTTCTCTCAGAGTTCAGACTTTACCCAGGTAAGTGGTAATGTCACATAAATAATTTTTTTTTTCTTCTAATTCCAAGACTGTGGCCTATTTTATCTTAGTTTACTGATATTTGCTAAGCCACATGCCAGACTTTCAAAAAGGAGATGAACTTGTCCCATTTGTTCTTTTTATGCACAGACTTCCAGTCTGCACATATATTGCCTATACGTGCCCTGCAAACTAAGGGTCACAATTAAAGAACCATTTCCTATGGAATGGGAAAGAAGAAAATTTTTGAAGCATGTTACTCTGTGCTTTTATCTTCAACCGTTCTTTTTTTTTTTTCCCACTTATGCAAACATTGCCACACAGGGCTAAACTATGAACAAACATTGTATTTAGCCAAGCCTGATGTCCTTCTAGCACTTAGTCCTTTTCCTTCTCAGCAGTAGCAACCCAAGAGATGTCATTAATCTCATTCTGCTTTAGTCAAACATCCCTACTGAGGAACAGCAACTAATTAAGCACATGAAGATTAATGAAAAATATAAGAAGAAAAGATTCTGCAGTTGTTAAATTTAAAATAGCTCCTGTGTCACTATTTAAAAAATTATATATCAAATTTCATTATAGCCTCATTTGAAGAAATGGTAAGAATTAATATTAACAGCAAGTCTTCGTTTCTTAACTAGTCACTAGCAGTTCCAAGGCCAAATACCAGCAGTGGATACCTTCCTTTATTTCTGTGGAAAATAAAATAGTTGCAATGCTGGACCAGGAGGATAAAAGTATTTCTCAAGACATTCCCTGAGAAAATAGGCACCTGTTAGAAGATCACTGTGGGTCAGATTTCACAGGTAGGTCATGTTCTGCCATCTGCTAATAGTATCACAGAGTATTATCTATCGAGACAGCATGCACAGTTGCCTGATGAGACAGCAGCTAGCTATATAGCTGTATTAGAAGAATTAGCCAGGACACGTCAATTTGGTAACCTTACTGTAATGAAATGATAGATGACCAACTGGTGGGAAAGGCCACAGCTTCCTGGATCCGTGCAGTATTACCTTCCGAATCAAAGCTGACACTAAGTAAGACAGGAACATTTCTTCTCAGGTGAAACAAGCCTTCAAGGAAGCCTAGGCTCTTGAAACAAAAGTTTAAATATAAGCTCAGGAGAAACTGAGCTGCAAAGAAAAGCTTTGTGTGTTTAAGGAATCTCAACATGTCCTTGAAATGGTTCTTCCTATAGCTTTTTGACAGCCAAAGCAACATCCCTTCCTTGCTAAAAGTGGCTTAGAAGAGTAAGGGAGATTTGCTTATGATTAAATGTACCACTGCCCAACAAGTAATGGTATTTACATAAATAAGTTGCAATTACTGGTGCTCTCCTGTCTTGGAGATAAGGCCAATGTATATTTCCAAGTATATGTATGCACATATTTAAAACATTTTTGCCATGGCCAAGGTACTATCCAAACGTTGCACTTAGTGATTCATCTTCTCATCTGCTTCCTAAATCCCTCATGATGCATTTTTGCTGGAAAAGTGAAGGCTAGCCTTTTCAAAACATTCTGTTAAATTCTGGCCTTCAGGTTCTGACTTCCTTGAAGCCAAAAAAAGTTTGGCAATGAATTTTTGAATCAGGCCATCGGATCCAAGATACAGCTATAGATTCCATCACCGTTTGCTTGAGCCTCTACCAGCGTTTGGCTTTTAGTGAAGCCATTCATCAGCAAAAATTCTCTGTCACTCCATCCCCACCAAATGTATTCATATCCCAATGAATTAAGCTGCAATTACTTTTCTCCCAGCTTTAGAATATGCTATAACCAACACATGAATAACTTGTTTCCTTGCTTCTTATCTCAGCCCAAATTTGTTCACATTTGTCAGTGTTTAACCCCAGCCAGTAACTAAGCCCCACACAGCTGTTCATTTGCCCCCCCCCCCCCGACAGGATGGGGGAGAGAATCACCAGGGTAAAAGTGAGAAAACTTATGGGTTAACAGGTAAAGCAAAAGCTGTGCATGCAAGCAAAGCAAAACAAGGAATTCATTCACCATGTCCCACCAGCAGGCAGGCATTCAGCCATCTCAAGGAAAGCAGGGCTCCGTCACGCATAATGGTTACTGGGGAAGACAAGCACCATCACTCCAAATGTTCCCCCTATTCCTTCTTCTTCCCCCAGCTTTACATGCTGAGCATGACATCATATGGTGTGGGATATCCCTGGGGTCAGTTGGGGTCACCTGTCCCAGCTGTGCCCCCTTCCAGCTTCTTGTGCCCACACAGCCTCTTTGCTCGTGGGGTGGTGTGAGGAGCAGAAAAGACCTTGAAGCTGTCTCAGCCCTGCTCAGCAATAACTAAAACATCCCTATGTTACCAACACTGTTTTGAGCACAAATCCAAACCATAGCCCCATACTAGCCTCTATGAAGAAAATTAACTCTCTCCCAGCCAAAACCAGCACAACATTAAAACCTTATTTGCTCACTATGAAGGGGCAATGTCTGACCCTAATTCTCTTGGGAGCCATCCAGCTGCCTTGGCAAGTGTAGTGACATAGAAACACCACAGACATTTCCGCCATAGAATATTCAAGATTGCTGCTAAGACATTTTTGCAGCAATCCCATAAAACTGCCTGTGATATTTCTGGCTAAATGGCTAAGAAAAATGAATGCTTCCTGGATGAGCTGATAATGAAAAGGGATAATTAAATCAATTCTTGATACTGAAACAACACAGTAATGGTTTCTCTCTCTCAAATGCAAGAGTTCAGGCTGGTCTGACCCGATTCCTGGAGCACAGGATGACAAAAGAAATGATCCAGGGGAAGAAGAAATCACTCTCTGAGCTCTTGCTGGCACGTGGTTCTGAAAAACGGGAAAAAGCTGATACACTGTTGGCTCATCAGGATGTCTGTGTGGTAGGTGTTAAACAGGACATGAGTCATGGGTATGTAAGGCACACATGCTCTGAAACTTGTTTGCAATGAACAATTTTCTTAAGGAGATGACTGCCTACTGGGTACACTGAGAGTGGGCCTGTGCTCAGGGCTGCTGGGACAACCACAAGAAACTGCTGCTCAAAGTTGGCCTGAAGGAAGAAGATGCCCATACAGATGGACAAATGTAGATTTTTTATTTTTATTTTAGATGGCAGGCACCCATGGGGAACACTGAGCTGCCTTGGTTTTCATTAAACACAGTTCTCCGTGCTTCAGTTGAGCTTTGCCTCTGCTCAGGAGTATGACAGTAAAAATAGCAGTCTACCTATTTTGGAACATGTTCTACTTTGAGCTCAGTGGGGTCAGCAACAAACCTGTCCCTTCGAGAAACCTTATTTTGCTTCTCATCATCTCCTGCTTACAACATAAAGGAGCTTGAATTATTACTGTCCAAATCCTTGGCTCTCAGTTTCCTTCCAATAAACCAGCAGTACAGGAGATTTACCTAGAATTACAAAACTTCAGCTGGCCTTGTCCTTCTTAGACTCTGTAGGACTAACAGTGTTTACACTTGTTGCCACCAAACCCAGGACATAGCAGCCACAAAACAAACAAAAATGTCAATCTTCAACAACTATTTTCCAGGCTAAAAGTTTAATTATACAGCTGTTAAGTCTGTGGTGCACATTAGTACAGCAAGTTTATTATTTCAGGCAACATTACTTGTTTAGGGAAATTTTTCTTTCCTTCCACCACAGCAGACCCAGAACATAACCATAGACATGCTTAGACAGGGACTTTGCTCCTTGTGCTGTGAAAGACATCAAAACACTAGCTATAGCAGCACTGATAGGTTCTTTAGTAGATGCATACTTTTCTTAGGCACTGCGTTGATATGATGTAAGTATTAGACTTGTTCTTCCAACTCACTTTCATATACACAAATAGCAAAAGTATCTAAAATAGATGCATAGAAAAATCACTTGAAGGAACTGCCTGAACAATGCTATGCATAAGATCAAGCAGACCTTTCCAGCCTTGGAATCAGTAAATACTAAATTTCTTGCTCTACACAGAAGAAAACAAAACAAAACACCATACAAAACCCCCCACCTTTCACTTTTTTTTCAGTTACACAAGAATTATGCTGTATTTTTTATCTCTAGCTTGTTCAGGTTTAGCCTCTCTGCCCACATTCATACAAATGTGCTGCTTACTGATGCTGTTGTTTGTGTAGTCTTGTGTTACTTTCGCATGGAGAAGAAAAATTACCATTAGGATACAGCAACAAATCTGCACTCAAGCAGCCTGTGCATTGTGTGTGCTAGTTAGCAAGGTATCTTTATTATAGCTAAGCAGTTAAATATTGACCATGAAGTTGAGCAAGGGCGCAAAAGCTTTATCTAAATTACCTTTGATCAACTGGTTTGAGAAGGTTGCTGAAGATAAAGTAGTCTACAGAGCTTACGTGAAATCAGCCCACATACACACTCATCTGCTGTGGAATATCAGCAAAACCCTTCCAAGACAGATTGCAGTCTTATGGCCCAGGACTTATGTACTTGATAACTGGTCTATTGAAATATATGTCGAGACACATTACCAAGGAATACTATCAATGTACTGTTATTTACACAGAAAAAGGGCTGTATCCGCCTCACCTCACTCACTTCTCCAAGACTACTAGAAAGAGCAAAGAGGACAGGAGGAGACATGGGATCCTGAAGTAATGCCACACAGCAGAAATTCAGCTTTTCTCTTTATGTGGAGAAATAAAGGGCAGTGCAAATTCCTGCCAGCCCTAGTTATCTGTCTTAAGAACATTGCATGAGTCCAGCAGGTATCCATACCAGGAGATTGCCAGGCACCAGATAAAATAGGAAGGTATTGCAACATCACTATTCAGTAGGAGACTTAAAAACTAAATAAATTAATTTGATTACATTTTTCCTAATCTGACCTTTTCCTACCCATGTCCATACACCCTCTCCCACATATACATAAGGGCCAGACCAGCCAAAGAGGAAAAGAAGCAAAGAGCTCTGAGCAGGTTTCATCTACCCTGAAAACAGACGATGTGACCAGCCCTCAGTGTTGCCATCAGCAGCATGCAGCAAGGGACTGATGGAAGAGGGACATGGCACAACCCTGCATCACGTAAGAGGGCAAGAAGCACACAGGGAGAAAAACGTCTACAAGCGTGTCACTTCCAGTCCATGCAGTCAGGACGGAGTTTACACACCAGCCTGATGTGCAAACATGAGATTTAAAAAGAGGGAGAGACAGAAAGAGTGGATCTCTCAATAGGCATGCTGATCTGTGCTGAAAGATCAGAACCCTCCCAGCAGTGTCCCTGGAGGAGATGGCCACTAGTCTGGATGGACCGCTGCTTTGCTCCAGCCCCGCAGCTCCCATGAAGGTAACAGAGAGAAGCAGAGTGCTCCAGTTACCGTGGCATCCCTGACAGCAGCCCTCCAAGTCTCACACTAATGGTTTTGGAGTCTGATGTTTACATGCTTAGTTTAAAAGTATAATGATTTAGGAGTTGACAGGATTACACCAGAGTAAAAGAGAAGCATTTTGCCTTGAGGCTTTCTTTAGAAATTAGACATATCACTTTTAAATATGCCCACTAGCTTTTTAGTGTACCTTTGAGATGTTTCTGCTCTGGTATGGCATCTCAAAAGCCCAGGAAGAGGAAAATGCAGGTCTTCAACATCTAAACTGTAGGAAGAGAAGGGAAGGCTGGTGTCCCCAAGGAAATGGCTTGGGGCTGATGTATGGAATCAATTTGTAATCCAGACTTTCTAATAAGACTCTCACAATACAGACTCCAAAATCTCTATGCCTTTTGATTGATAAAGTAGGAGTATCCCTGGGCAGAATGAGGACGACAACAAACATTCTTTAAATCAAACAGAAAGCGAGCTGAGCAAGATGCAACCCAAATAGCCAAGTGGCAGTGTACAGGCAGCATTTCTTGTCCAAGCTTCAGGGAATTTGCCAGGCATGGTTCAAACATGCACTGCTGCTCCAGCACCACGCAGAGGCCCCGGAACAAGAAACACAGACAATGACCATATTCACAACTTCACGCGCTTTTTGCTTGGTACCTCTTACTGTAGCTGAGCCAGACAGACGAAACAAGGGCCAAGCAGAAGCAGCTAAAATTGCTGTTACAGCTCATGTTGCTTAAATGTCTAATTGTCACCATTATATGGCTTCAACTTTTTAAAAATAAGTTTCCCATAATTATTTCAAGTTTTTGGCCTAATTCCAGCACAGGCTTTAATGGGACTCATTCTGACAAGATATAGGATATTGTCCCAATAGAGTCTCATTTGGATATGGGCCACCTGCAATTACCAATGAGCAGAGCTGTGCAAGATTAAAAGCACAGGCAGTATAATTTCTACCTTGTGTCCCAGGCTCCGTGGATTTGTTACTCATCCAGCCTGTCCATCTGGGGAGCAAACAGCATGTACTCCTTGATGAGAAACTCCGGCCAACCGACCAGCTGTGAAAAAAATAGATTACTCTTGTCATTTTTTTCTCCTAGGTAATTTGCTAGGAGTAAAAATATAATTTCTTTGAAGGTTTGCAGTTAAAAGAAGATCCAAGGGATGGATCTTATTTATATTTAAAGTCCACCACACTTTTATTTGCTAAATCCAATTTTGAAGATATATCACTGATGGAACAGTTTGCCCTGTCATTTGGGACACTGGAAAAGTGAATTTCTATTATTCAGAGTACTGTCAAAAACACAATGGCTGTTAAAGGAAAAAGGTCCTTATAAATGCGCTACTGCACTCTATGAGAGAAAGCAGACATTATTAAAAAGGTATTAAGAAAATGGTGGGGGGAAAAAAAAGCACAACAAAAAAACCAAACAACAGATGTTCCTGCTGCACCCAGGAAACTGAACAGACAGATCTTTTGTTATTCAAGAGGGTTTTGTGCAAAATTCCATGCTTCTGAAATTTTAAGTTATGATCAGGTCAGTGACTTAGAACTGCTCTTAAAAGGCAGATTGCAAGTAAGAGACTAAATGGCATTATAAGATGAAAATTATACTTTTTGGATTATATTCAGTTGTGGTCACAGGTCCATCAGATAGCAGCTCAGACGTCATGCTCAGTAACAGACTTACTGCTTGAGCTTCAGAAGCCAAGGGTTTTGCTGTAGCTTCTAAGACTTTCTTTAGAAAACATCACAAGAGGCTGCAGAAAACCCACCTTCTCTGCAGTGAGAATCCAAGCAGGTCCAGATAGTACTGTGGGTTTTAAAGGTATACAAGAGATTTCTACTCTGTGCTTTTGAGATCTTTGATAAGACGAGACTCCTTAGAGGTGCATGTAAGGTTACTGGTCTAAAACTTCCTTTAACACATTGTCCCAACTATGAAGTGATTTTAGGAAGCTGTTGTTGATTAGCACATCAGCAGGACTTACTACTCTGCAGCTGCCCTGCACTATACCAACCAGTTATGTATAGATTTAGGTCTATCAGTGCAAGAACCACCCTTTCAGGGACGCTGGTTCTGTGCACATAAATCACATCATCAGCTTGAGAGCAGTAAATATAGTATGACCCCAAACTACATCATGAGAAGTAAAGTGTTTTTACATCATCCTGTTGATCCCTACCACAGTTCTAAAAGTAAAAGTAAATCCTATTACTTTTTTATACCTAAAGGAATATAAAAATTGCAGAAAAGTATTCCGAAATAGAGAAAATACTGTTCTCCTTTATGATTCCTCCATTATCTCTGCTCCACATGGCATAAATACCCTTTCTTTCCATGTGTACTGCACTTTCTGCACTAGGTAATGAGAAGAGATGGATCTTGGTAATTAGGAAGAGAGAGAAGCCACAACAGGAGAATCTGTGCTTGCTGTGTGTAATGCATCAATCGCTAACCTGACCTGACTGGTAGAGGTCACACAGAAGGTACGGCTCCTGGTGCTGTCTGATGCCTCTGACTTTAAGCACCAAACTCTCCCAGATAACTGAGAGCCAGTCAGAACAACATCGTCAATGTTAAAGGAGAGAGAACAGATGTGTTCCCCCCAATTGAGGAAAATCTCCGATAACAGCTGAGCTGTCAAAAGGAAATGATGGCAGGGAACATGCACTACAAGCAACTGTACAGACTGCTTACTCCTATGATGTCAAAGATGGAATATATCAGGGGACAGAACTTATCCAGCATATGCCGTACTAAAACATCAAGATGTGCTTCAGCAGAGATGACCTCAAGAAATTAAACTGCTTCCCATTCTTGTATTCAAAATTACCTTTGATCTAAGGAAATAAGAGAAACATGCCAAAAAGCATTTCTTATCTTGCCTTTAACATCTGTGTTTCAATTTATCATAGAGAAAAACAGTAACAACAAAATTTCTGGTGGCTTTCGACTACAGAGTGAAGTCAGATGGAACAGTTCACCTTTTAAGACTCATCCAGTCTTGATTCAAGTGAACTTTAGTAGAGATACCAATGAAAAACACCTACCAATGACTTAGAAGAAATTAGTTATAAAAATCCTACCACTTTCAAACATTTTTCACCCCAAACAGTTACCCCATTCTTCCAGTTTTCCATGTATATATAAAAGCAGCGTGGATGCACCTAAAGATATTCATTGCAGTAGTCAAATCCAATATTCAGCGTCTCTTCAACAGAGAGACCTTTCACTGCACCCATGGGAAAAGATGAGTTTCACAAACCAGAGAACAAGTCCTAAGGCTTCTTGCTTTATTTGCCTGAAACAATGTGGTCAGTCAGTTATAAACTCCCACACATATTACTCACAGCAAGTCAGGTATATCCCATACATGATTTTAGGTACACTGGACTATTCCCAACATGGACACAGATTCTTGTGTAAATCATGCAAATCAGGCTGAAGTCAATGAGCTACATGCTAACTACACTGATGCATTTCAGTGGAAACATTCACCCAAAATCTTATTTGCTGTTTTCACAAAAGGCTTGTTTCTGAAATATTTTTATACGTTGGGTACAGTAAACACAATCTCTGCTTCAAAATGCACCTAATACCAGACATCCTCGGACCAGTCTTACGCTAGATTAAATTCAAAGATACCTACAGATGAAAGGTTATCCTCGACTTTAGAAACTCTGATAGGATTTTTTTTTCTCCAGAAAATGCTATCTTGAAGTCAATAGGATTAAAATACATACCTTTTTTGTCACATATTAATAAGTAGTCATTCCAATGGAAATCAGTCCAAATCAGGGTTTATGGCAATTTAAAAACAAGACAATGTATGTCAATGAAGATGATTGTTTTATATCCTGAAGCTCCAAAATTCAGAAGTCTGGCCATTTAATTACAGAGAAATATATACCTCAATATAGACACAGAGAGGGATAAATCAATATTTGAAATATATTTATTTCCTACCCAATATTTCAAGTGCATTCTAATCAATCATTTATCATAAATAGAAGACACTCTTTTCCATTCATGATATAGGCAGCTGTGAGGAACATTATAAAATACTGACTCAATATACATTTGTTTTCTTTCAACTGCACTGAAATCTATCTAGTAGTGAATATGTCCACCACAAAGAGGGTCTGATACTGGATTAGGAGCCATTTAAGCCTGAAATATTAGTCTTTATCAGGCCTGTATGCTGGAGTAAGTTTCACATAATGAAGGCAACATGATTCAACTGCGCCAGGCTATGTTTTAAGTAAAATGGACAGAAGGCAACATGCCCAAAACCTCCAGTGTTCTGCTGCTACATGAGATGGGAGATATTTAGCCAAATATTCTGCTGGCATATGTCCATTGACTTGGAGTCAAAGCAGTCATAGCAGTACAGAATCTGCTAACAATTAGCCATGTTCATACACACAGAAATACATGGACATGAATACACATGCACACACACACAAGCTTATTCCTCGCACAGTTTCCAGATTAGTCATCTTGTGGGTACAAAGAGATACATGCTCATATTTTATACAGTACATTTGAAGTCTGAGCTACAAAAAGATTCCTGCATGTAAACGTATGGGTACATTTCCTCCAAGTGGAGAGGTATGTCAGGAGAATATGATTTCACAGCCAGATCTGTAACAACCACCCCGGAGATAACCCCAGAGGCAGTTCCATGGCCAGCTGTTCAGAGTTCACAAAGAATTCAGGCAATAAGCCAGAGCCAAGCCCAGATGCTGCTATTGGGAACTTTCCAAAGCTTTACATCTGGATCCCGCTCCTGCCAAATGCCCCATCTGCCTATGAGGTGATAAATTCCACCTCTCAAAGGACAATTAGCAAGAGAACACAGCAGGGAAAGCGAGCACCAATAGCACCAAATCGATAACAGAGACAGCTCGCACTTGGCTGGAATTTAAGAAAGGATTTTCTCAGTATTATCCTGCTCCGCATTCCTATACCAGCCTCCCACAGAAAGCCCGAAGTACTGCTTTTCCACGGCCTTCAGCTAGCGGGACACTAGATATCCAGGACATCTAAAACAGCAAGGCATGTGCCAGGTATGCAAGGGCAATACAAAAGGTTTTGGGTTTTTTTTTCTCCAAGATATCAAGAGAAGGCTCAGGTAAGTCTGAAAACTGAGTCCCAACATGGGAGCATCAATATATGAGGCTGCCAAGGTGCAGGACTGTCCTTGAGAAGGGTTGTACATTTTAGAAAGAGAAACTGTTCATCAGAAAGAGTTAGTACTGTTAAAGTAAAAATGTAATTCTTTATGCTCATGAACAGCAGGGAAGAAGAAAAAATTGCACAGGAACAAAACATGCATCTACTAGTGGGGGAACACATCAGAACTTTGCAACTAAGGACAGTATCATAGCAGCCAAAGAGGAAGAATTCAGTCCATAAGAAGTCAGAGAGGACATTCTGTATCCAGAACCGTACAGTGAGGACAGACTACAAAAATACTGTGGGAACAGTTTTACATGCTTTAGGGTTTCTATTGCACCCCTTTTTGGCACTTTCTCCTTCAAAACTGGCAGTAGCTCAAATCCCTCTGAATTTGACAGAATCATCAGCTCTTCTCTCACACCAAATTGCAGAAAACTCAGCTTGGGGTGGGATCCTCAGTGAAAAGAATGTCTCTAAAAAGAAAAATCCATAGCATTATATAGCTCAAAGCCTTTGTAATATCACTATTGTTAACGGCAATGATTTGTACACTACCCTAGAAAACTGCAATTATTTTTCAATGGGGCTAAGCATTTGAGGAAAGCTTACATGGCATCGAAGCTTAAAAAGGAATTAAGGGCCAAACTAGAAAACTACACAGCTGTAGCACAGGCGAAGATCCTAAACTCAGTGATAAGGCAAAGAACAGAAGACTATTTGGACAGGCTGCACAGTAAATGGTCCAAGAGGATTTCTAAAGGGGAGGTCATGCTCAGCAAAGCTTTTGTGAACACAACAATGAAAACCTATCGGGACTGAAGCTAGAAATACAAGGTAGTTGACTCCATGAGTGCTTTTTATATAGTATTATATAACACTAGTATATAAAGATGAATAAGTATGGCAATGATGGCACAATTGATAGACAGAAAAATGAGCTCAGCGTTACATTTAAGGTCAGTGATTAGTAATAGTTGAGTTCAATTTGGAAAGGAGGGAAAGAAGTGACTTGTGTTGCAATCCAGCTTTGTGCAGGGCCCAATTAATAAATAGGGCACAACAGCACTGTGGAAGAGGCAAGCGAGTTTTCTTCCTGCCTATACATTCATAGTTGGCTGAAGCGTTTATCAATCCTGGAGAAAACAACACAAAAGAAGCTATATATTTTTAAAAGAGGAGTAACTAGCAAGCCAGTGACTTATACACGATGACAATTTAACATTACATACCACAGAGAACATAATACTGCTTAGAGGCTAATCAAGTTAATAACCCTTTGTGCAAGGTACCATGTAAACAGAATAAATATCATCCCCTGCTCCAAAAGCCTTACAACTGTGAGATAAAATGGAAAATACATGACACCCTGGGATCGACATTTCAAGAAGATCAAAGCCTAATAGCAAACATGCTAAAGATACCACAGTGAAAACGGTCCAGAGAACAAAGGCGAACAAAAACCAAACAATAAGGGTCTGGCAGTTAGAAGTTATGGAAGCAATGCAGGTTGAGATCAAAACACAACTGCACATGAACAAACCAAGGAAGCCTCCTCAAAGGTACCTGCAGCAAGGATATGAAATATTCTAAAGACAGAAGCTAGAACAACAAAAGGAAAGACAGATACAGGTAGGTATAGATATGCACACACATACACACATGTATATAGACACATATAAACAGACACAAGGGCTTAGCCTTTCCTGGAGAGTGAAGCAGAGTTGTGAGCTCCCACCGGCTGTGGAGCAGGACTCCATACACGACCCCTTAGCTGCCCTCTGTGAAGCCCAGCTCTCAAATTGCCCTACAGGCTGCTGCATGGAACCACTCGCTTCAGCCTTGCTCTGTGCCAGTGCATGCTGAAGACTGTGGCTGGTCCATAGCTGATGGCATCTCTCCCACCCTTCTTCCAGCTCTCCCTCCCTTTCTCCACATACACACTATTTATCTTTTCTGTCAACAAACACATCTGATCTAGTGGAAAGAGACAACAACTTGTCCAGTAGGCACCATGGAAGAAACACAAATGCAAAAAGTCTCAGGTCAAAATCTGATCATTTCCACCAAAAAAAAAAAAATAAAATTTTTGTTCTTTAAAACGGTCCATAGAACAATCCACAAAGTACACAAGATAAAATATGCCAATTTAAGTAAAACAGAAGCTCTGAACAGCAGTGTGAAGAATTTTCCCTCTGTGGGATCAGTTCTGGGTTCTCCCCCAAAAAATAGGATTTAGAGGAGTTGTATTCACTCATTGGAAGTTTATTTGGGTTTGGGGGTTTTGATGGTTTTTTAATCAGTTGCAATGCCTCAAGGAGGGCGGATGCAGAGGGACCACTGGCACGTTCAGTAGCACCAATTGTGTCTTTACTCCGAATTACCTTATTAGTGCCATGCTGTGATGCTACTTACATTTCCCTGGTATTCATTAAGATTGCAAGGCACAGAGCATGGCACCAACTTTAATTCCAGCAAGGAGGGTTTGCCTTAAATGCACCAGACATCTATACACTTATGCAGCTTGACCTTTCATACAAAGCTGCCCCCGCTTCCTAGAGAAGGAATAGAAAGATCCAATGAGCTACACACAAGAAACAAGATGGGCTTGAGGTTTGCAGCTGGATTCATAGCATAAGGCTGATGGCAGAAATGTGGTTTATGTCCCTTACCCCATGTTCACCTCGTAGCTACAACAAGAAATGAGATGTAGCGAGTACAAAGGACCCTCTGGTGAAAATAAACGAGGTGCAATAAACAAGTCTTCATCTGAGTGTTGCTATTGTGATGTTAGATGAATGTTTAAATGCCCAAATACATGCCTTGTTACAATCCTGCTGAAGTCACGGCACCTGTGACAAACCTGCCACAATCACATTAAAGCCAGAAGGAATCACACTGGTCTTTTAGAATCACTTTCTGCAACATACAAGTCATGCAAATTATCTTCAATCTGTTCCTGGTACACTTCAACCTTCTCTCATACAATAGCTTTCTTAC
The DNA here is from genome assembly GCA_034008185.1 of Gorsachius magnificus. NCBI lineage: Eukaryota > Metazoa > Chordata > Aves > Pelecaniformes > Ardeidae > Gorsachius > Gorsachius magnificus. The sequence goes on from CM067090.1 coordinate 10,349,078, forward strand.
AATTTGTTAGGACCTGGAACTACATTCAGAAAGAGACCTAAACTCCCACATAAGAAACCATGTCCTGATCATCCTTTTCCCTGGATTAGGAGAAGCATATAAGAATGGGATTCAGAACTGCCAGCCTGCTCCGCAGGAAACTGCATACACCAGCCCATAAAGCAGTGCTGACAGAGCTGATATGCCTTAGTCCCAGACTTTCTGAGGAGGCTGAGGGGAGACCTTATCACCCTCTACAACTGCCTGAAAGGAGGCGGTAGCAAGGTGGGGGTTGGCCTCTTCTCTCTGGTAACAGGCAACAGGATGAGGGGAAATGATCTGAAGTTGTGCCAGGGCAGGTTTAGGCTAGACATTAGGAAAAATTTCTTCACAGAAAGGGTTGTCAGCCACTGGAATGGACTGCCCAGGGCAGTGGTTAAGTCCCCATCCCTGAAGATATTTAAAAGACGGTAGATGAGGTGCTTAGGGACATGGTTTAGTGGTGGGATGACTTAATGGTTGGACTTGATGATCTTAAAGGTCTTTTCCAACCTAAACGATTCAATGATTAGGCACCTCACCCTGTATTGCCAGAAGCATTTATGACAACTTAGATTTCATGGCCATGAACTTGCACCAGAATTTTGATATCTAAATTGTCCCTCTCAGAAGGAAACAGGGACCAGCCTTAAATCACTGAGGAGTTGGTTGCTATAGACATGGTCTCCACTAAATACACAAGCTGGGACGATTAGAGCACTAGGAGACTGATGTCCCCCAGAACTTCTGCCACTGCAGCAAAGCTAGAGATTGGAATTTGCCACACTTTAATTATTATCTGGCATTTCTCCAATACCTTTGACGAATTCAACTTTACAACATGGGGATCTAGGGGAGCAAGACTAAAACTGGACTTTCAGCACAGAATTTTGGCTCTTACTCTTGCTTTTTAGTATTTAACACAGCTAGATTCCCTCAAGTCCTTTTGGGTTGGGGGACTGTCATGGGAGATTTTTGGTCCTGATAGGTGCTAGAGTGACCTGTGCGGTTTTCCAATGTTGAAAGCCAAAGTTTTATGTACATTAGCAAAAAAATCAAAATCTTTTACAAGAAGGCAACAGGGCAGCATGTTGCCAAAAAAGCAGAGCTGCTTACTGCCATGGCTAGAATGCGTTTCGGCAAAGGACTGAGCACCACTTCGATTTAACGGAAGAGCAATGCTGCATTTCTGTATATCTGCCAGTGTAAGATTAATGCCTTCTGATGCGAGACTACTGCACACCAGAGAGAACTGACTGACAGAAGCATTAACTAATGTTTGTAACATGATGGCTTTACAATCACTATCCTCATATCTTTTTAACCAAGGGCTCCTATAAAGCAGTAGGCAATGCCACGTGTCACTTTAATAAGCCTCTAAAACCTAAATTCAAAGTCTAGCTGTTTGTGCACACAGGTATGTCTCTGTGTGTATTTGCACATACATGTACACTCTATGAAATGTCATTTAAGAAGAGTGCTGGTAATTACTGGTATGGAATTGCACAAACTGAGAAGAATTATTGAGGGTTTTTTAATGGAAAATAACAGCATTGTGGAAGTAGGTGTTTTCCAGAATTTAGTGAGATTATTTGTGGCTCTAAAGGTACTCCTCTGAGAACGCTTATTTATGTCATTTTCTAACAGGGCGCATTTTTAAGTTGGTACAAAATCCTACCTCATCACCAACTAGTAGTCATGTTGATTTACAGCAGACTCAAATATGGCATATAAGCGAGAAGCCCAAATTCCAGCTTTGATTTGTTCTTTACTACAAAACTGAAATTGAGCTATTTTGGGGTTAGAGGTGAAAGAAAACAATGTGCTTGCAGACTCAGGCTCAATTCTAGGCAAAAGCAAAATGAAGAACAGCAAAATTAGTATTCTGAAGCCTGTGGTGAACTCTACTAAGCTGGAGACTTCTCATTTATCCATTACTGGTTTGCAAGATTTAGGACATGTGCCCAACAACATCAAGACTAAAATCAAAACTATTTCTACTTTTCCTCATCACCAAAGCAGATTAATTCATTAAGAAATAAGCAAAGACCATCGATCTGGCTTCCAGGTAATCAATAATAAAGTCCTATAGGTTCAGACTGACCCATCTCTATTTTCAGGGGAAAACAATTAGTGGGTTGAGTGTTATTAGAATATACCAGACCAATTCTGATCAAGATGTAATGAATGGAATTAAGCTGATTTAATTAACACATACAGAACAGGCCTGGCTAGAAATCCACAAGAAATGTGATCCCAACCTGAATATTCTCTTCAAGCTGCTTTCTGGAAAAAAACAACCCTTCTCCCCTGGCCCAACCTCTGTCCCATGATTTTGCTCTACAGCTCCTCCTCAACCACGGCAGCCTGGGAGGCTTTGCAGAGGCCTGACCATGAAGAAGTGCCCCTCTGCTGTGGTCCGTTATTTCCAAGAGGACAGTCAGAGGAGGCAGAGAAGTAATACAGAAACACAGCCAGTCAGATCAGTCTCACATGACAGCATACGCAACCTTGATACAGTTTGCTCTACTGACTGCTGTCCAGGCTCTGTGGAGTAGAGTCAATGTTTGAAGAATTATTATTTTTTTTTTTTTTTAAAAAATATCCTTCCCCCTCTTATGGGCTCATAACAGAAACAAACAGATATTGCTAAATTCTGTTGTAGTCCTATTTTGCATCCAACATTATAGCAACCTGAACCCTATAAGTGCTACAGACCAAGACAAGCCATACAAACATTCTAATAGAAATTACAGCAGGTAGGACGAGATCTCAAGCCATCAAGCCCCCATCCTAGCTCATGTGACACTGCTTCAGTTTTATACATTTAAGGTGTCATCTCCCCATCTTTGTTCATATTTTTGCAGGTATGTTCTCTGTGTTTCAGCCAAATAATTTTATTTTCAAGTTAATTTCTCACTCACGTCCAGGTGTCGTCTTTTTCTGTTTGCACATTAATAATAAAGCAGGGTTAAGAAAATAAAGAGGATTCATGTGACAGAAATGCATTCATTGTTTTTAAACTCAAAATACTGACACAGCTCAAGCAGCTACCTTGTATCTCCAGATTCCAGTAGACTAATGGAAGGACTGATAACCAGCCCACAAATCATTTCTATGCCTGTGAACACGTTGAAAACAGGGTATTTCTGTTCTGTGCAAAAGAATCTCTGTATTATCATCCTGTTTCTCCTTAAGACTTTGCTGCTGCTTTTATGTTTCACTTAGGGTATGGATGAAAAATTAACAGATTTCTGCTCATCTTTTTCTCTATAGCCACAGTTCAGAAGCGGCAGTAGAGCAGATAATGTGTTTGACCTTGTGGGAGTGGTGGGGGCCTCAGGGCACCATGCTCTCATGCTCTCTTCCTTTCTTTGGGACCCTGCAAGCGATGGACAGAGGATTATGAGGAGATTAAAAGATTCCTTTAAAGTTGCTGTTGAAATTAACTGATCAAACTCTGTCATCTGTAGGGTCTTGCTCTTCCTTTTCTTACACTCTCCCTGCTGTGGGAATGAAACTCTGCAACGAGAACAAAAATGCCACTCAACTCAAAGGAGTTCTCTCAAATGGCAAGCTGTTAATGTACATACTAAAGATCATCTCCCATTGTGCTTGTCAACCAGTTTGCCAATCATTTAAACTAACATTATCTTTTTGCTTTATCTCAAAAGTCTGCAAGTTGCCATGACAAGTCTAGAAAAAAAAAAATCGTAAATGCTTCTTCACCTGAAGGAAGATAACTGATGACATGTTAAACTTGGGTCTATAAAGGCTAAGTACCAATTCCTGTCCATCTCAAGTCAGCAAGGTATGGACAAGGTATGGATTGGGAAAAGAGCTCTGCAGAATTCAGACAATATCTAGCTACAAAAGAACAGCCAAGGAAGTCTTCAGAAGTTTGTATCAGAAATAATCTCACCAGCAATCAGTACCTGCAACGCTATCACAGTAGAAGACAAACCTAAGGGCAACATTCCCAATGTCGTGGTTTAACCCAGCTGGCAGCTAAGCACCACGCAGCCACTCGCTCACTCCCCCCCTCCCTCAGTGGGATGGGGGAGAGAATCAGGAAGAAAATAAAAGGTTAGAGCCGAGAGCTGAGATAAAGACAGTTTAATAAGAGAAAATAATAATAATAGTAATAATGAGAATGGTAACAGAATATACAGAATATGCAAAACGAATGATGCACAATGCACTTGCTCACCACCCGCCGACCGATGCCCAGCCCGTCCCTAGCCGCGATCACTCCCCGTGAGCTGTGATCAGTCCCTGAGCAGTGACCACTCTCCCCACACCCGACCAACTGACTAACCCCCCCGCCCCGAGCATGACATTATATGGTATGGAATAGCTCTTTGGTCAGTTTGGGTTAGCTGTCCTACCTGTGCTCCCTCCCAGCTTGTTATGCACCTGGCCGAGCAGGAGAAGCTCAAAAAGTCCTTGAGTAGTCTGAGCACTACTTGGCAACAACTAAAAACATTAGTGTGTTATCAACATTCTTGTAGTACTAAATCCAAAACACAGCACTATGCTAGCTACTATGAATAAAATTAACTCTATCCCAGCCGAAACCAGGACACCCAAATAGCTCATTTTCATGGTCAGAACAAAAAAACCAAAACCAAAACCACCTTATGATGCCTCCACTGTAGAAAGAAGCTATACAAGAGGGACAGACTAGTTTTCCAATACAAAAAGAAGCAGACAAATACCACAAATCAAGACTGTCAATGTTCTGTGTGAGGGTTGTCACCTTCAAGTGAAACTCCTAAATTAATGGAGTCCTAATCTTGCATTAGGGCATGCAGGCAAGAGTCAACACATCATCAGCTATAATAGTTAAGTGTTAGCATTGGAAGTCTTTTAGTTAAGCCAGCAGTGACTCAAGGAGATGCTTGTGATGGAGAAGGAGTTTCAGGGTGGAACAATAAGTGTGATTTTCTGCCGGAAAGGGGCAGAGGAGAGAGGGAACAAGAGGAAAAACAGCTAATGAGCTAGATATCACTGTGGAAAAGAAATGTATTGCTACTTTTTTTTTTTAATCTCAAGGTCACCATTAGAAACACATGCTTCCTATGTAAAGGTGCAATCCAGCATAAATTTGGTGAAGGCTATGCTCAGATCAATATTCATTTAGATTGTAAAAAGGTGTCGTGGCCTAGAAAGCTCTACAATTACAACTGCTGTTAATAGAGGAGTGTCCCTTTGCAGATTTTTAGATTATGTTATCAGTACCTGACAACAAAGATGTTTATAAGCACAATCTACAATGCTTGGGAACTTCTGCTACCTTTATATTAAATTTGGCTGATGAGCTACAATACTTGAGCAAGTGCATGCAACTGTTTGTGCAAAGGGCTGTCAAGCTGAGGGAATTTTTCGACACTGAAAGTTCTCTTTTCCTTCTTCATACGTGCATACACTACATCATCTAGAAATGCACAGTCACCATAGCTTTGAAAACATTGTGACTCTTTTGTACCCAAGGCAGGAATTTTCTACTCAGTTACTAGCTCTTTAGACAATAGCTTTCTTTAAATTATTTCTTCTTTCTTTCATCAAGATCATTAATTGCATGTGTATTTACAGTGCTATCTGCGACAGGTGTCATCACATATCTTTGCCCAACTCATCTGATTAATTGCCTCCAAAGCATGCCTCTGGCTAGGGGGCATGCCACCTTTTACTACAATCCCTGCCAGTCACCAGCAATTTATTTGTCACATGTACACACACAGCCCTAGCTAAGAACAGCAAGGGTCCATGTTACCATGCCCATTTCATTCAATTAATTGCATCAGTGGCAAGCCCCTGGCCAGGACAAATTTGGGTAACTAGTATTAAATGACCCATGCAAACATTTTCCACATATATACTAAATCTATTTACTGGATTTACCACTCACCCATTTTCTGTCACCGTACACCCCTGTCCTTGCCACTCATTTGAAGGTTAAATATCACATGTACAAGCTTGGCTCCAGCTGCTGATCTCAGGCTCTACCTGCCCTTCGCCCCATGTTCTGGGGCTAGAATATGCTAGACAAGATACTGTTGTGCCCAGATCCGAACATGTTTCATTAGGTGGAAAGTGTCAGCATTAAGAAGCTAGATGGTATAAAATTAATATTATGTCAGATTTATGTTTTGTGGAACTTGCCTACATCCCTTGTTGTTTCACAGCGCCCAGATAGCTGCAGCTTGCACCAGGTATGCAAGGATCAAGAACTTGCCTTTGCACACCCTAAAGAGGATACAAAAGTTGGGATGGGGAGCTCCAGAAGTCCCCAGTTCAATAAATGTCATGTGTCATTCAGGCCAATAAAAGTATTAGGTCAGAGTATACATGCCGTGGACTGTGATAAAAACGATTGACACTGTAACTGCAGTTGTGACCAATGCCTATGCAATGTGAATCAGGCACAGGCACAAGGACAGGGAGAGAGCATACTGCTGCAAGTTCATAGATACAGAAAATACTGGATGGGAACCCTTCAGCAGAGGCCCAACTTCACAAAATCAAAGGGAGGTCTGCAACTGTCGTTAACTACAGCAGGACTCCATCTTGCTCTGGAACCCCTAACTGATTTTACAAAGTCAGAATTGCAACTGGTACATATCACTCCTAATTTCTTCATAATAATGATCAATCACTAAACTCTCCCTCCCTCAAAAGTTAACAGTAATGATAAAAATGTCATGAGAACAGGATTATAAATGTGTCTCATGAACAATTCAGCCTGACTGCCAGTGATTATGAGTTCATAACACATTACTTAACGTCAATCTCTACACTAACGTCAGTCAAAACCATCTTAAGTATTAGTGTAAGTCATTTATTGGGGCAGGAAGTAACATTTCAGAAAAAAAACAATACTGGGAAAATCCTGCTGGTCTGACACGGGTGAGCAGGTGCTGTAACACAGAGGCAGCTGCTGCGCATGAACCCGTCATACGTGACACGTACTCACACCCTGCGTCTCACCAGTCACGAAAGCACACGTTATCCTCAGTCTGAATCAGGTAGGAGCTACGTAGCGAGCTGTTATCCTCCAGGTTCACAAAATTGCACAAAAACCCAAATATACCCTGGCCATTCTTCATTTAAAAGTCACCCACACAGCCATGTGCACACAGCAGATTTATACACCAGTTAAACAACTGCTGTTCATTCTGGATGCAGGACCACGCTCAGATTAACTACTGCACTATAGCTGTATGCATTGGGAATGATACTATGATTTCTCTGGATATCAGCCACATTTATGGAGCCTTATTTATTGATCTAGCAAAGGTTTCTGATACAGTTGACCGCACATTTTTGTTACAGCAATTTAAGCATGACACAGATTTTACTGTAGCTTGGTTTAGCAGCAGTATAATTGGCCACTGGGTATTATGGGGAAGTTGGCATTGCAACAGCTCTGCTGTATCTGTGCTGCAAAGAAATGACATTCTATCCCCCCAGACTGTTGGCCTGGCATCTTTTCTGTGTATGGCATATTCACTTGCCACAACCTGCATGATTTCCCTGACAAGTTTGCAATAAACACTATCACTTGTATTCTTCAGTGGAACCTGTCCACAGCTTGCAGCCTGGGCAGACAAAGAGACAACAGCAATTTTAAATACCCTCTCTGCTCCTCTGATTCTGAGAAGCCTTGGGACTTGGAGGCCCCCAGCATAATCTTCTAGGCTTTCCCCAAATGCTGCAAGATTGCCCAGTATTTAGTATTGCTGTCTCTCTAACCCTCATCCTAGCAGATATCCAATTCTAAGGTTTGCAGAGGGATGTGCAAAATCCCATACAAGCTTCAATAAGCAATTTTACTTTGGGTGACAGCAGTCTATGTTAATATGCATGATGTTTGAAACAAGTACATATACAAAATGAAAGAGTTAATTTTGTCAAAAGAAGCACTTCCTGCTAACTGTGCTTCTCATCTACCTCCAAAAGCAGAGTAATATACAAGAGTATCTCATTTACAGAAAAACTACATAGCATAACATGAGTTCCTAGGTAATAAAACAGTTCTGGTCTCAGAAGGCTAGCAAGCTGCAAGCAGAAGGGAGAAGCCATGGCAGAACCAGTACAGCTCCAGCATCTGAGGAAGTAATGAAGTCACCATTGCTGTGCATCATAAAACACCAGAGGTCTTACTAAAGAACATGGCTTGAACCCCCTACTCAGCCTAGGAATGGAAAGGAAGAGAAGGAGCAAATCTGTGAATGGTTCTGGGCAGGCCCTTTATCCACAAGCCACAGCAAGCAAGAGCAGCCCTTTTTTATTTTCCTCAGTACTCAGCTCAACATTTGAAAAATTACTGTAATCAGCTTTTTCTTTTCAGGGGCTTATCTGATCACCCACCAGAGCTAACGAAGAATTTATTTCCCTCCCAACTGAGCAGATGTACTTGAGTTCTTAAGATTCCTCTACCTCCAGCCCTGAAGCATCAGAGATCAGCTGTAATACCTAGGATGCGGGGAAGAGAATTTTCTTCCTCAGACACCCGTGTGTTTCTGGGTGCTGCAGGCAGAGGTGGGAGGCATACCCCTCTTTCTGCCTGTGACACACACATCTGCTTTTTCAAAGGCTAAACACTTCAGTCTAAAAATCACTGGGCTGAAGGCACAGACACATCAGTGAAAGGCAATCATCTCTGTTAGTACAGGATTTACTTAATATTTAAGATGATACAGTGCCCTCATATCACCTTTAACCCTATGATGACAGTATATTAATAAGTACTCATAGCAGATTACACATGAGGTTCAGCAAGGAATACCATGGCATCTCTAAACTGAGCAGCTAAGTCAATTTTCCTGCAGAACATAAAAGAAACTGGACTTTGAATGCTATATACCACTCAAAGATTATGGCTCAGATCGCCTTCCCTCAAAATTCCTTAGCAGAAGTGATGAATTATCCAAAAAGCCCCTCACTGGAGGGAGGAAGGCAGAAAACATTCCTCCTCAAAGCCAAGAATACAGGGAGGTGACCTCTTTTATCCCAACAGATCCTGGAATCCATAGCACAGTTCCTTGATGAAATGTCAGACAAGGCAATTTGTAGGTGTTACAACGCTAATGCGTGGCCAGAAGCTCTTATAGCCTTATGTATTTTTTTTCCCCCCAAGAAAACAGCTGCTTAAATGATTCCATACCCTCAAGAAAGTTGCTGCATTTTCCACTCTACAGTATGTTTTGTTTCTATTCTAGTTCATCTAGGATGATATTTCCATACCTTATGTGAAAAAGTGAAGCTGATCTCCCTTTTACATTCTGATTAAAGATACTGGAACGCATTTCCTGTATGCTTACACACAAAATGGCTCAGTTCCCATTCCAAATTATATGTACTTACTGGAATGGGATCCAAAAATGGATGGAACTTGAGATCACACATTTATACTAATTTTAATGTTCTCAAGATTAGTCAGAATTTTTTAAGTAAATCATTCATTTACTTGGATCCCTGTTTCACATTAGAGAGGATGGTTGTACCAAGATTTTAAATCAATTTTGGAGTCTTTTTCTACTGAGGATTAAGCTTGATGATTAAAGGGACTTTATGTTAATTTCAATAAAATTTTGCTTCCCTTTTCATTTACTATTCTATCAATTCAGTAAGAGAATTTTGCAGAGTCTCAGACCTCAGCTCTTGAGGTCTAACACGACAGTTTCTTGGTAGGCTGTTCTTTCTCTCTTTTACACTGACTATGATAGAGGACTTCAGTAATGGTCTCTCACCCCTTTGACAGTAACCGGCTGGAAGACCCCTAATGTCCTCCTTCCACCCCACTGTTCTCACTAAATATATTTTGACAAAAGATCAGAAAGGTGAATGACCAGCACATCCCTGTGGCTACTGTGGGTTACCCTCATAGCTGCTAAAGAGAACAAATACAAATCACGGTCTATGCACAAAAGCCAAGAATAACTCACAGGCAGCACTGCTGGTGCCTTTAGAAAGCTTTTCACACAATAATGAAAATCCTAGATACTGCTAGACAACGTAAGAGAACGACAAACTAACTGTAAATTTCTGCCCCAAGCTACAGTGACTGTTATCAGAGTCTGTGTTATGATAGCCCTGGAAGCCCCAACCTAAAAGTCACATAAGAAAGGGCAGGGAAAGGCTTCAGGGTCATCAAACCCATTCCCTACCCCAAGGCAGCAAAACATGCCTAGCTGTTTCTCTGAAGTGTTTGTCTTGCCTGTTCAATAACTCTGCCCCCCTCACTCCAGGTCTGCACAGCTGAAGAGGACCAGTCCCTGCACCACAATGGTTAATAGCAAAGAACAGCAAGAACAAAAGGCAGGCAAAATTCATTCCTCCCTCCTACACCCAGAGGTGTAGCCCCAAATACTTGAGATAAACAGCTGTCCCAGCACAAGGAACAAAGCTATCCTGCTTCCAGTTAGATGATAACCCAAAATGCAGCCCTGCACACCAGACCTACGCCCTCTGTGTGCACTTAACCTCCAACTTCAGCAATGTTCCTACAAGAACTGGCTGGGATCTGGGCTTAGTTCATAAGGCACGTGCCCTCCAAGTGCTTTACTGAACTGGGTGCACAGCTTGTAAATACAGAGCAGAGACTGATGAAGCAAAATATAAGGAGACCTGGGAAGTCTCAGGGAGCACGTAGATAAGACTGGTTCAGAGCGCAAAAGCTACAAAGAAGGCTTTTCACCTAGACGGGAGAGGAGAACTGTCTACAGAGATGGGCATCAACACAGGAGGAAGAGCTAACATCCTTTAAAAACAAGAATGTACATTTCTTCCTAACCCTAACACCGATCAGGTCTGTGATGCAGGGCCAGCAACCACCCCAGCCAGTGCCCTTCCTTTCCCAATCTCTTGCTGGCTTCATCAGCAGTTCCTCTAGGAAGGAACAGTCTCCGAGAACACATGTTCCCCATACTCCAGTCCAGGAGGTCAAGGGCTCAGCTGGGACCTCTGTTCCCTATTCTCATGCAATGAATCCAAACAAAATAAAGATGAGAAGTGATCGCTTTTGACAGAATAATTTTCTCTATGCTATGGTAATAATAATTTTCCACTTATTTTCTTGGCAATTTGTTTAAAGTTTAGGTTTTGCTAATTATAAGAGAAATATTCACAAACACCCAAAATTTAATTTAATTTTCCCCTCAAAAAAATCCTTTCAATGAAAAGTGATGAATTTGGAAATAGTCTTTGCCACCATAAGTTCCATTTTCACCAAGTACCCCTACCAAGAACATAAAAAAATGTCCAGTTCCAAACACAACACCAGCTTTGCAAAGTACTCATGGTCAAGCCAGAAAAATAACTCAACAAATGGCGAGGGTTGAAAACACACCCTTAACTCCATAGAGTTTTTCTCCTGTGCCACCTCATCCCTCTTTGCTTAGTACCTGTATTAAGAAAAGCTACATAACTGACATCACCTACATCTTGTCCATGGCTATTTTTAATACCTCAAATCTGTTGCACGACTCTCCCTCATCCCTTTTTAAAGTAAATCTATCAAAGAAATAAGTCCTCCTCTCCATAGAATATGGACTTTTTCCCCCCCTCAGGAAACAGGGTAGATTTAAGACCCAACACCTAATAATTTAGTAGTCCCAGAAGGAGCTGTTTAGCTGCAGAAAGGGAAGAATTTCAGCTTTTTACTCCAAGAAAGATAGCATTTGCTTATTCCATAAGTGTTCCCAAGAAAAGTGTGCCTAGAAAAGTTTCTACCCTCCCACCAAGCCCTGTGCCTTTGGACTCACACCAGTACTACTGAAGGATTACAGTGGATTCCAGCCTTTCACTCTTCACCACATACATTTCAAATTCATCAAACAGGAGTGGTTTTCTCTTCCTGTTTCAATGGAGATTGCCAAGCAACAGCAATGCATGACCTGCATTTTTTTTGCTTATAGGACGAGGACAGGCTTCATCGCTGTACATAGTTTCTTTAGCTCTACTACCTCAGGTCATGAATCTCTTAGTAAATATCAGCGTTCAGCTTTCTTCCCAGAGTGTGGTTTTATTGGTATCTCAGAAGCAAGAGCACCTGGGCCTCAGGTTGGTTGATCCTCAGGCTTCACCCCAGGTCTTCTCAGAACTTATTTCTCCTGCTAAGGGAACCACTCCCCACATTCCTCATCCTCACTCACAGCAAATAGGCAGAAGCTGCCAAGGGTTAATAAGAGGTCAGTGGTACCGTCTACTCCAACAAGCAGGTTCTGGGCATCTCCTTAGTGGGAAGGTGCAGACAAAGTTGTTTCCTCCGCCTCCTCTCAGTTCTGCTTTGCCCAAGCCTTGGCATCCTTGTAGTCACCACGTTCAGAACAAAATTAGAGGACCCTTCCTTCTCTCTCACAGAATACCCTGGCCTGACTTACTGCGCTGGCAAACTACCAGGCAAGAAACCAACCAAGTCTCTCACACAGCAGTACAACACCCTCCACATACTCATCGATGTACCCTTAGACAATTCCTCTCCTTACAATTAAATCTAGAGGATAATATGCTGATCTCCTACTCGGTCCTACTCTCCAGTTCTTGCTCAGGCTGACTATTTTGTAATGAAAAAGGGGTATAGAAACTGTGTTGCCCCATTCTTAGGTAAGCAATGATCCTTGTATTGCTGTCAGCAGTTTGATTAACATGGTTACTGCTCAGTACAGACTCCAGAGTTCCTTTTCAGAGATATGTAGGTGAAAGGTTTGTCTGAGGAAGCCACTGGAATCGGTCTGGGTTTAAAAAAAAAAAATAGTTTAACACGCTAATATGACTATTAAATGCACAGAAGCTTATGGCTTCATTGCAGTTGTGAATGCAGAGATGCTAGAGACCATCTTTATAATAACAAAGATACGAAAATCCTTAGGGTTCATCTAGGGTTTTGAGCTGAGCCCAAGCTGAAGCCAACAGTATCTTTTTCATGGTACAGGGTTCTTAAGATGCCTCTGAAGCTTTTATCAGATATTTCAGCACACAGTTATTGAGCACAGGTGCCAAAATACAAGAGTACTTCCATCTCCGCCTGCACTCCTTGACGGAAGAAAACAGGTTCTCTGTTCTGTGCCACTGCTGCCATCCAGAGCCGGTACGAATGACTGTTTTTCAGAAGTCTGACTCCAGCAGTAGGATATCTGCTAGGCTTTCATGCTGCAGCATTGCTGGATTGTATTTGCTGCATTTGCAATGCCATCCTTTTTCCCTTTAAACAAATTGACCATTAGAGAACATCCTCTGTGAAAACAGTTCAGAGAATGCTGGCACTTTGAATGTTATGCTGGAGGATGGGAAATTTGTATCTTTTGATGGAACAAAGTCACTGGTTTTACTTTGCTGTCGCTTTTTGTTAAGCATGTGTCCAGCTTCATTTACATGCCTGTCAACATCCCTTTTCCCTTGCTTAGAAACACTGAGGCCAATACCACAGAGCTCACACTGGAAATGGAAACACAAGAATGCATCTCTCTATATTTATACACTCACAGCCCTAATGTCAGTGCCAGCAGGCAACCAGAGGAAAAATACCCATGCATTTTAGCTATGACAGACATTTAAGGACCAGCTTTTCTGAATTTCGTGCCAAAAATATGCAGTTTAGTTTTCTAAATAATCAAAGCAGTCTTTGCCATGCACTGAGAGCTTTTTTGTTGGTGTTGTTCTTCAGAGGGTTATAGGGGCATTGAAAAGGAAAAGTATGCATCCTGCATTTTACTACTAGATCTATTACAAGTCCTGTCCACCACATTCTGTTCTCTTCTACTTCCCTAATTAAGACAGCTTTGGCATCAAATTTCCTGCCAACTAATATCAGAAACACACACTATGTTACAGTTTTACAGGTTGAATTTAGTTCCCAGAGATGTCAGAGCTATACTCGTGAACAGAGCAGATGCTGGTCTCTGCATTTGCAGAACTGTGCATGTAGCAGAGGATGATCACCTGAAATCAAGCAAGCCAGCCCCTTCAGGGTAACATTGCATCAGGTAGAAAATGGGTAAGGCAAGGGCATATATAGGATTTAAACACAACAGAAAGGTCCTTCCATATATGATATAACACAGAAAACAGTCTGGTAATATGCAAGTGATGCAGGACTGCATATAGCAGCCTAACTCAGGTGGTGTCATTGAGGTTTACCCAAACCACCACCTGCTGGTTCACCAATATCTGCTGTCATGTGGGATGGTCCTTCAGAGGAGGAGCCCAGTTCATCTACATAGACTTTCAACAGCACTGTCCTGCATCAGCATTCCATTAAAATGAACAGGACCATTTAAAGACATAAATAAATACGGCAGGCAGAGTTCAGCCCAAAATGGCTTCAAAAAACATTTAAGTATTTTTAGGCAGCATGGGGGCTGTTGTATCAAACTGCTCAACGCTGTAAAGGCATTCACTCAGTTTCACAAAATGACTGCCTATCTCAGTCATTTTAGACTTATTTCACAGTTTTCTTGGTAGAATTAAATTTTTCTAAATTCAGAAATTCACAGCAGGGAATCTCAATTTGTTTGCAGCTTTAGAACATGGGCACCTTCTAGACAAGTTACTACTAGAAGTGCAATTCAGATTTATTTTTGTACATCTCAGTGCTAATAATAGTGGGAAATGCATCAAGCCTATTTAACAGCAGACAAAATAATTTTTGGTATGATTTCCAAGGGTTGTATTTTGTATTTGCATGATGATACACTTAATCAAATCAATCTTATGCTCCAAAGACAAGCATTTAGTTTAGTATTTTAAACCATGTTGTATCCTGTATTCTACATGAGAACTAGCCAGGGTGTATGCCTGTGCCTTAATCAAGACCAACTCCATTTCATTAAGACACATTCCATTTGAGAAGAAAGGTGTTAGGATGGGTTCAGCAGGTGGCACTGTTACACATAATTTAACACTTTTTTACAGGATAGGTATACTTTTTGATTTGGAGATGGGTTATGCCTTTGTTAGTTTTTCCAGTGAAGTTTCTTTCTGGAGAGCAGGAGAGGACAGCTCTTCCAAAGTGTAGGAGGTTCTCCCTCCGCTTTAATGTCTCTCACAGGAGTCAGCAGTTGAAGCAGAAGTTGAGGTGTACATTGGAAACACTGGGAGATACGATACATTTAACTTTAAGACCATTTCTGTTTCAGGAACAAGGTGTACATTGATTTAAATCTCATATCACTTTGAATACAGCCAACATTTGTATTACTCAGCTTCCGACAGGGAGTCAACTCTCAAAACTTCCTGAGGGACAAAACCTTCACATCAATGATACTCACAATATTCAGTAGCAGTTATTAAAAAAAAAAAGTTAAGTACCTAATGCTGTTTCTTATGCTGAATGTTACTTTATTGTACCAAAATTGGCATGCTCCTTTACGTGAGCACCAGCAGGTCTATTGGGGTTGACAACATATGAAATTTGGGGATACTACTTCAACTCTACCCTTTTCTCCTGCCCTTGTATTTTTTCTGGGTTAACTGCAGTCCAGGTCCTATAGATGGTCAGAAAGGATTTCCTCATTATTGCTGCTCCTTGGCTTGGTGCCCTCTATCATAACTACACCCACCACTAGATCCCCCAAGAGGAGGTGCCCTGATCTGTAGTTCCTCACCAAGGAAGAGTTAAGCATTAGGAGAAGCCTTCTAACAGCAAGGAAAACAAATTGTCTACTGTTTTGGCATATCCATCACTCTCTAATCTACTCTTTAAGATCACCAAGCACCTCCCAGCAATGTACACAACAGTATTTTAATTAGTCTTGAAGGCAGAAAGCTGGTCTCTAGGCTCCAGCCTTGTTTTCCTAGATGTCCCTCACTCACCTACTTCCACTGTCAGTCAAGACAGAATTAGTTACTGGCCTGCTCCCAATCCACTTCCCACAGCATAGCTGTGTCCACTACTGACTGCCCATCAACTCTTCCCAATAATTTTTAAAATGTGACTTCAGTTTCAAGCAACTGATTCTTTATCACTGTTGCTAGTATTGCAAGGAATGAGATTTTGAATCCATGCAGTTTTGCTACATAGCTAATGATGGTAGCCAACACCTTTGAATCAGATCTAGCTTTTTTTTTCCCCCCTATCTACTTGCATAGATTTCACCAAATATGAAACAAATTAGCTGGTTTTTTTTTTTTTAAATCATAGTTCTCAAACCAAATTGTGCAGCATCAAAGGCTTTGAAGGCTCCTGTCTAGGAGGTTGCACTGAGCAAATAACAGACATTGCTGTCTAGGCTTTGGGGGAAAGGCAAGGATGTGGAAGCATGAGGAAAGATTTATGAGAACAGTTTTGTCTATTTTGAGGCAAATCTATACTAAGATTAAAACAGCTTTTAAAACAGACATTTGAACCAGGAAACCACAGGTCAGAAGAGTCAGATGACATCCTCCTACAAAGGCTAAAGGAAATCAGAAGAGAAGATCTATAAAAGGCACAGATACACCCACCGAAGCAAGGGTCCTCCTTGGCAGGTTCTATATGGGAAAAATTTGGGGAAGTTATCAAAGAAAAAGGGAATTGTTGGATTCTTCTGTTTTACTTGGGGGCATGCTTATTTCTTTTCCAAGAGGGTGGTAAAACACTAGAGCAGGCTTCCTAAAGAGTTGGTCGACGCCCCAAACCTGTCAGTGTTTAAAAGGCATTTGGCCAATGCCCCTAATAACACGCTTTAGCTTCTGGTCAGCTCTGAATTGGTCAGGCAGTTGGACTAGATGATTGTTG
Source organism: Gorsachius magnificus (assembly GCA_034008185.1). Taxonomy (NCBI): domain Eukaryota; kingdom Metazoa; phylum Chordata; class Aves; order Pelecaniformes; family Ardeidae; genus Gorsachius; species Gorsachius magnificus. Next base: position 10,365,816 of record CM067090.1, read on the forward strand.
TAGGTCCCTTCCAACTGAAACAGTCTATTCTTAATTTTCATGCAAGAATAAATGGAACTGAGAGGAACTCAGGCCTCTGTGTATGAACTGTAGAGACAAGTCCAAATCGCCGATTTAAATATAATTTGTTCCTGGATACTAGACAAGGAGCCTGTACTTCCAAAGACATGCCTACTGCTTTGAGTTAGCATTTGCCTTTTGAACTCACATCCATTTGTAAAGTTAAGTCTCTGGCACCAAGAAAAGCATCAATGCTATACAGAAGCTGCCTATTTGGGAATGAATTCTCCATCACCAAGATTCCAGTGGCCTTCACAGGACACGTCCGATTTCCATGCCTGTGAGTTATTCTAATAGTAAACTGATATATGCAATTTGAAGGTGTTACGTAAGCTCAGGAAACCAGTAGAGAAAACTCAGAGACCAGTATCAGACTGGCTCAAAGAGGCTTTTAGTATGGCAGGACACGCTGGGCTATTCTCTCTGTAAAACAATACCATCTGCCTTCCCCCTTTAAAAATTAAAATTCAAATGAAAGCATAATTCTGACTGTTTCAGCCTTTATCAAACTCAACTGTTCAGCACAGCATTAAATAGTATGAAATAAGGACTCTTGGAGGACTGCGCATACTGCATGAAAGCATTCATTAAGTCCAAGTTATGGTTACTTCTGCTGTCAAGTCAACAATGCACAATCAGCGGTGGCTAAAATTTTAGGCTGGTATGTTAGACTAACAAATAGCTTTTGAGCCTATATAAATTCTGTTTCCTGCTAATGAGGACAAATTATATGTCACCACGGGATTAATTTCTTTCTTTGCACTAAACAAAATAACAGGAAGAAACTTCTTTCAGATACAACTTTGTAAAAACTCGTCATGATTTTTGCTAGAAACAGCACTTCTCTTTTCAGCACTTCAGTTCAGCATAAGAGCATACAAAGATGGGGCAAAGACAATGACTAGAAGATTTGGATTCAAACACATCGAGACTTTGAAGAGAAAGAATAAGAAGAAATTTAAATTCACACCTATACGTGATTCTGCAAGTGCCCCATGTTGTCACAGAGATATGGATTTGCATTAAAATGAGGCATCTCTGAAGGTCAGGGTGCACTGGATCCAAACACAATTTTTATGACCAGGACCATCACTAGTTAGGATAGTCATCCTACAGTATCACAGACCATCTGCTTGAGTTATTAGATTTTATTGAACTTCCTAAAGTTCATAGGCTGCTCTTTGCTGGCTTGACAAATGCCAGCTCAGAGTCATTCAAATCAGCATGACAAAACAACGTCCCTGTCTCATTTCTCTCTTACTGTATCACCACCACTTCCTGTAATCCACTTTACATCAAGCACAAAACCTTGTCTCTCCCACAGCCAACCCCCTTCCAGGGTCTCTAATAACGCTACTGATATCTGTCCAGCCAATGCTGCTGGCTTCCCTTACCTCAGAGTATTTTTTTTTTTTTATTTTCTACCTCAGTGTTCCATAAAGCTCAGAGAAATCCCCAGTGAGCAACGCACCCTCCCTTTGCTGTGATGCACACAAAGCACCTAACAACAAGCAGGCTGCTGGCACCATTGGACAGCTGCCTATCATGCTAACCAGGACAGCCTCATTAATCTCAGGTGTCCCTCGTCTGCCCACATCTAGCTGTTGCCTCCTCTCTTCTATTCCTATTTACCTTTTGAACCAGTTCCTTTGCATTTCAATACCTATCACAGCAGGACTCTGGCCCAATATAGAAGTACTTGGGTGTTACTACAGTGAAACACCACACTATTACATATGTTATTTTCCAAGCTTGTCAGCCAGATAACACTAGCTTGCTGCCATCAGTGCTAGTAGCAGGCAGAGGAAACTCTCTGTGCCTTGGTAAAAGAGAAGACTACAGCCATGTATCTGAAAAACCATTAGCTAAATCAAAACAATATGGCAAACCAGCAGAGAGCCTAGATGCAAATTAAATATATAGCACATATCCCAAGACTGCAGTGACGCAATTTTGGATTATTCTAATCTTATATTATCACTTTAAACCAGCTACTCATGTACCATATTTATATCATATTCAATGCCTTCTGGGCAGGACTGCTAGCACCAATAGCTGAACTTCCACAGATTTTTAAAATTTATCTATAAAATGTTATGTATATGCTGTTTAGAGTAGAAATTGGGCATAACACCACTGGCTACATTGCCACAGATCACACAAAGAGCATACAACAACTCATGGAGGACAAAGCTTATGCCTCAGGGACAAAAGAAGAATCACACAAGCATATTACAGTTAGTATGCTTCCTCAGGATCACTAAAACAAAAAATTACACATTTTACAGTCCAGACCAATCATGACAAAATGACCCATACCTCTATAGAGCTGTACTCTTCCAGTAGGCAAAGAACCCCAAAAAGCAAGTTCTATGTGGGGGCTGCAAGGTGCAGAAGTCAACCCACATAGAAAAGAAGGGCTGTTCTTCCATGTAAGAGATGGTAAAGCCCACTGTTTAGAAGAAAACACAAATAGAAGGTTAAACCTACCTTAACCTTGTGTTGGACTAGAATGAAGATGAAAGTTTGCACAAAGCAGCTCAACAGCAATAGCTTCAAATTTCATCCTGCAACACAGACTTCTGCCCCCTCCAGATTAAAAACATCTGAAGGCATTAGGTTGATAAAGGGAGTTTAACCTCTGATCTTCAGCCCATGTGCTCCTGGGAAGTGTAATTCAAGGTAGTTAAGTGACAAAGTCTGTCAATTGGAATGAATTACAGAATAGGATTTCACAGGATTATTTATTTGTATGCAAGAGAAGCCACTAATTACTTGATGGCATGTGTTATAGAAGATTAAATCAAGTGTTTTCAGGTGAAAAGACTTGAATTTTGGGTTTATTGCAAGAAGTTAAATTTCTCCTACAAAATCAAATTAACCTCAGCTCAGGTAAGGAATTTGAGATAAAGTTACCTTAGCAAATGGCTCCATAAACTTTGACGTGCTTATTGTTCTATTTGATAGAAAGTTCTACAGACTGAGCTATGTAGGCTTAAATATTTTATATTGTCTTTAATATTTTTAACTAAAAGAGATATTTTTAATCATCTTTCCCATTTCTCCAGGAGCAAGCCTACCAGTCACAGTTGAATCCTGATTTCCCAGTGCCTCACAAGGATGTCACCCCCTTCATTCCAAAACAAATCCTTTCTAGCATTTCAGAAGACAGAATAAAATCATCTACTCACAGTTTTAGCTATCATAGTTCTAAGTAGGAAGAGATGGAGATGTATAGAATATGACTGACCATATTAGCATAGTGCAGCCAGGTAAAATGTTTTCCAGAAGAAAGGCAGTTTAGTTGCATCTTTGTAAATTACACTCTGAAAAATGAACAAGCAATCACTTTCAGAATGTAAATATTTCTAATGAAAGCACTGTGTATGAGACTAGCTTCTCCTACCTTACTGCATGAAGTAGATACTGTTTATTCTTCCCATACAAGCAGAAAAGAATTATTTGACTGTTCATCAAAATTCCCATTAGATTAAGGGAAGGTGCACTGAGGTATGGGCCTGAGAAGCATGAATTCAGATCTCATCTATCCAGCTCACTGGTCTTTCAGAGGCAGTGATGGATGGAGCATCATGCTGAAAGTCAGAAGACAAGTTCTGTTCCCAATTTTGCCAACTGATCCCAGCCAAGACACTTGTCCTCTTAAAATGCTATGGTCTTCACAATATAGCAATAGACTTCCATGACTTAAAATCTACAAGGCATGAAAAATCTGTTTAGTGAGATCACAAAATAAAAGGGGCGTGGTACTTGTTCTAGCATGAAAGAATTAGTGAATTGCCCAAATAATTACATATAATTACCAATTCTGATTAACAAAACACACAAACTTACAAGCAAAAAACACAGCTCTCAGTCCAAATTTGTCTACCTCCATGTGTCTTTGTAGGCTGGCATCCCCGTTAGTTATAGAAATTTCCCAATATGTGCCTACTATAGACCTTGCTAGGAGGTGAGTGGGTCCCTAGGGATGGGAATAGCCCTTTGCTCTTCCAGCGCAGCCACACAGATTTGATTAAATGGGACATTTAGAGTTTAACAGGCTCAGCAGATGAGGCAAATTCAGCCTTTGTCTCTACAGTATTCCGTGATTGTTTCGTTAGCAGAATGCTTCCCACTAGGAGAGAAGGAAAAGTAGGTGTGAGAAAGACTGCATGTACTATACACATACAGAAAGCTACAAGGGAAGAAGCTGATGTGAAAAAAAACAAGTGAAATGACTGAAACAAGACAAGAAGGAGTACACTATTGTTCATATGTTACTGTGTGCCCCTCTGCTCTCTAATAGCATCAATCATGATGGTCACTGGAGTGTACACAGTGGAAACAATATTTTTAGATATTAAGAAAACCCTTTCTACCATTGGGTCAGACACCTGAGAGAGGAAATAGCACAAGAGTCACTTGACCAGTTCCCTGAGAAGGGTAAAAGCATTGCCTTTAAAATTTAGTCCAAAGTGACTGCTCTTCCTTTTCTGTCTTTGTTCTTCTGAAGTTGCTTACCAGGAAGCTTCCTCACCCTCATCCTCAGCCCCACTTCCAAAGTGGATTCTGGCAGAAAATGAGGGTGCTCAGCTCCTATTTGGACAAGGCTGCTATACGTTAGTATCCCCATACAGCAGCCAAAGCAGGCTGTGTCAAAGTGTCACATCTTAGCCAGCCCCTGCTTAGCTCAGTGGCTTAATGGAAAACAGAAAGTAAAACACTCTGCTTTTTCTTGTGTCTCTGTAACAGCAAAAAACAAAAGGCAAACTTAGTAAGTCACCAGGAAAAGTGAATAATCCAAAATTGATATTCAACTTTTTGGATACTTTTTGCATCCAAGGAGGTCTCTTCTAATCACCTCTGATACTTCTTATTTTCCAGACACCCTAGACAATGTCATGAGGAAACGGGTAATTGATTGGGGCCTCAAGATTTAATGTATTCACTGAACCTTGGTCTACTAACAGCTCATATTCATCTCAATAAGAATTGAATCAGTAGGTCACACCATGCCACCACGACAATTACAGACAGAATGTATGAGATTTTTAAAATCCACTATTTTTTGTGTAGTTTTAGCTTATATCAAGCATGAATGACAAAGAAGGTCCAAAAGGTTATAGCAAATGCTTAGCACAATAAATGGACAGCAGAATACTATAATATTCAGACCCAATCCTGCTATCTTTAGTGAGTCAAAACACAGTTATTTTCAGTTGGAAGAATTTTTTCTCAGGGTTTTTTGTTTGCCCGAATAACAACTACAAGATTTGGACCTATTCACATCTGAACCTAGAGGCACTTTATTACAATTTATAGTGAGACTCAGAGAGCAAATACACATTTAAAAGTATTTATAAAAGCAATCACTTCCACAGTCCACAATTTCCACACTTCAATTTGGATCTTATTTCTTCACATTCTGTTATTTACTCGGTAATTTCTGTTTATCCAAGAATGCACTGCTCATATGTAATATCTCGCTTTCAGCAAGGCCCTGCTTCTTACCCAATTTTTCACAGCTAAGTTCACTGGAGTAGAAGAAGGTCAATAAGTGACTCTCTCAAAGGCCTTAATATATAATGCAATTATTTTACACATTTTTTTACTTGATAATGTGAAGGATCGATAATACCAGATAATATCAAATGGACACACTGGAAACAGGCGTTGGAGCCAAACTCTTTTGGCTCCCTGGGTCTCTGAGTGCTAGCCATTGGCCAAGTCATAGGATGCTCATTCATCCACACCAAGAGCAGTTCCTTTAGAAACCGCTTACACCCACTAAGCTACATCTCTAGCCTAATGACTTTAACAGATCCATTCCTGTGTAAGAGTTAGGTACCTACATGACTTTGCTGAAACATGACCAGGACCAACTTTGCAATAGCTATTGTGGAGCGGCTGGTAAGTGCTGAGATTTCTATTGTGCGTATTTTTAGCATACAGGCAGGAGACACAATGCGCCAGAACATTAGGAGCCAGACAGAGCCTCCTAATATTACCAGGTACTCTCAGATATTATGAAAAAAGAATTTAGCCCTGAAGAACAATGTTTAATATAACTTAGACTTTAATGTAGGCAGACAAAATTGTGTTTTACAATGGGCCAGTTGACATCCTACAAGAATCAGAGCTCTACCAACAGGCAGTCTTACTTTCACAAAAGCCTCATCCCATAAAGCCACACTTAATAAACTATTAGTCAAACTATTCCTCACAGTTGTGTTATAATATGGTCTATTTTTTTTACTGAAGACCGGTATAGATGGGATTATGCAGGTGAAAGGTAAGTGATGAAGTAAAGAGAACACCATCAGTAAATCAGAACAGAGAAATTACTTCTTGGCTGCTCAACAGTAACTCCTGTTGGGTTTTGTCCATTGCTACCAAGCAAAATCAAAATATTCCTGTAACATTTTTCATCCGGAAAAATCTCTGCTTATCCAGTCTTTGGTCCTTCTGAAGGAAAGATAGCCTTTTGCACATAAAAACTGCAAGAAGTATAGTCAATGTTGACATGTGTAAGGCTAAGATCTAAACAATTATTCTGATTCTTTGTGCAGCTGAAGACTCAGGTTCAAAAAATCCCATACTTCTTCTTTTTAACTTAAAGATTTTTCAAGGTTCTTCCAGCATGCAAGTATACCACTTCTTTTGATTTATCCTGCCTGGTCAAAGTAACAAAATGGTGACCAGATTTAGAGGACTAAAGATGGGACTTTGATGTTACTGTAATACATTTAATGGAGCTAAGGGAATACTATGTAGAACTCCAATTTGCTACCCTTTTTCCTGTAGCTGAATGACCTTCTGAAGTACAGAACAGAATTTATTCTTTTTCAGGACTTTAAATAAAGATACAGGAATTAAAATTCCAAGAGACCAAGTGCCACACAACAGTACCTCTGAATATACATTTAAATCCGGCCTCTGAAAAAATTATGAATGCATGTCTTAGACATCACTATTATGTTGTCACCTTGCTGATATTTCCAAAAGAATTTTTCCTTCCCACTCCACTCAGTTTATTGCTGTCACATAAACAGGATCCACCCATGGGGTGGCAGACATTGGCAGTTCGGCAGCGGTGTCACTAATAGATCTATGGCTGGGGAGGTTACATCTTACTGAGCACACGCATGGGAGCACAGCCTCTTCTGCAGAAATGACATCTCAGTCCCTGTAATGGAGCATCATAAAAGTATATACCTCAAAGTCATGGGTACCATACAAGCATATCACACTCCCTCTCAGGACAGCTAAGGAATATGGTGTCTTGATGTGGGAAGGCATGAGTACTGAGTATGGGAGGAATAGAGAGATAGACAGACTCAAGGACAGAATTCTCTTGCTATTGCCTCAGACTAACTGACAGCAATGGCTGTTTCAACCTGAGAACTATGCACATGCCCATTCCATAGGAACAAGGGCTGTATAATGAGATGATATTTATGGTGCTGTGATTGCCATAAAAAATAAAAAGAGGTAATAACAAGAAACGGAAAAATAGAGCAGCAAGGTTTATAACTGGGCAACCTGAAGACTCTTGAGTGACTGAAAGAAATGAGAGAAGCCTGCAGTAATATGAAAAACCTACCTAATCTGACTACATCATAGGGACCAAGAGGAATTCTTAATCAGGACAGGCAAGCCTGGCCAGCTTTTCTCCTAAGTGGTGTATCTGTGGTATTAGTGTCTGTCATTTGTTCACAATTAAGCCAGAATAGCCACATTTCCTTCTTCCTAAAAAATCCTACCAACATTGTCTCTAAGTCTTGGTTAGGGCCTAAGCCATGCCTGTTCTCCATGTGTGTGCAGAGATGCTGAGGATTCATTATGTATCTTCCATCACCTGTTTAACATTTACTTGTACTGAAAGTCCAATTCTGTGATGTAAACTTGTGTGCAACATTACCACAGCTGATGGTAGGAATTCCACACTCCACTGTATCGCCTGAATCTGCAGTCACATGAGTGATAAAAAAATCCTCTTCCTTTTGTTCCTCTAAATCAAGTGCCCGTCATATGAGCCTCTTGCTATGCCTGGAAAAACAAAAACAATAAATTATGTTGAGCTTTCACTACAGGTTAATGTATAATTTAGATGAAAAATTCTCTACAGTCAAAAAACAAACAGACTATGCATTACTGCTGTGTTGGACACTTTGTTCAAGTGTCTCCTGAGGCCATTAAGTAGTTGACAACGTCTGCTGAAAGTACAACGTAGAGGAAACTTGACCTTGTATGGAGATTTGGTAACCATGCACCCCTTATATACCTTGGAAGTTCATAGGGTATGAAGTTCCCCTCCAGAAGATACTATATATAATCAAAAATAAGGTTTAGAAATAATTTCTCTGAAACTCCTCATGGCTGTCATGTAATAGCTAAAGAGGAACTCTCTGTGTTGCCCCAGTATCATAACAGACTCCAAAGAGAAAGACAATCAGCCAGAATCACCACTGGTTTAACAATCAAAACAAGAAGTTTGGTGCTCACTTTTAATTAAACAATACATTAAATGCTGAGAAATTATTCTCAGATAGGGAAATTTCAGGTCATTATGCTGCAGCTTGCTGTTTGAAAGATTCAGGATGCCAATATAGTTAACCTGGTATCAACCACCAATAACCTGGCACACTTAATCACTGTTAATGTAACTGAAATGTTATTAAAATTATCATTATAACACTTAGGAGTCACAGTCAGGCGTTACAAGTCCTTGATATTAGACAGCAGAAAGACAGAACAGAAAGATAGTACTCACTGTGAAAAGCTTATAGCCTAGTTTGTTACACGAGACAACAGAAGAATGCATACAAATAAGCAGAAAAAAACACAGACTGAAAATGTGCAAAGCCTATAGCAGAATGCTCTGCAGAGATCCCCAGGTTTGTCGGTAAGTTCGCACAAGAAAATGAACCCATCTCCTGGTCTAGGAGAAGGGCTATGATCCTTCCAGCTGGGTGTTCTCAGATATGTCCACAGTACGTGTATACTGGGTATCACACATATGGGAAGGCAGCAACTTAATCACAGTGATTCACTGCACATTCTTTACACTTTCAAAGCTGTATATCCCACGCACAGTGTATCCCCAGTGCATAGTATATCCCACGCTCTCACTGGGACAGTGCTTCCATACGTCCAAAAATGTCAGATAAACATTACACTTCCCAAAAGTTCGTCCAAGATTTTGGCAGCAAAAGATGACACATCTAAGAGCAAGTAATATAGTTCTGTTCACATACCAACGACCTCTAGTGAAAAAACCCTAACGCTCAGGCATATTAGCACAAAGGTAGCAAAATGTAAATGAGGCCATGCTGCTTGAAAACCCATATTAGTCCGTACTGGTGCAGGCTGAGTGGCTGCATTTTGGTCAGTGGAAGCCAAGGCTCCAGCAGAAGCTAACAGTTCCTATCCCCTGCAGAAGGAGAGGATCCCACTCATAAGTTGAAACTCAGCTGGACAGCTGCCAGCAGTTAGAAATCAGCCCACCTTCCTCTGATACATATGCTGCAGTTGCTAGCACATGCTCTTGGCTGCCACCAGTGAGTGAGTTAGTCATTATGTTTTGTTGCTATAATTTCTTTTTCTGAGACATTTTTAAACAGTTTTAATCCTAAAACTTGCCCATTCCTTCCTTACATTGCAATTTTGCGGTGCCTACTCTAAAATTGTCATGTGGTGGAATACTACAGTGTATGCTGGTGATTAAATATAAACAAACTCCATGTGTGGTTCAAAAGTTCAGCTACAATTTGAATGCTTTGGAGTAGAAAGTGATAAAAGAGAAGAGAAAAAAGTGGGGAAATATAGGATGAAAAATGCAGTTGAGAGGAGGAAAGAGAAAGTTGTAAATGAGCATAGAAGCAATTTAATTACCATATACAGCACACTTGTCAAATGCTACATTTCCCTGCTTTGATGTCTAATCTACAGAGGAAAGCTGTTTGCTGTTCGTTCCGAGGCAGTTTGGTTTTGCTTTAGTGATTCAGCAGATACCATTGGATCCTCTGCTTTGGACTTCTGCCAGATGTAGCCCAGAGAATTTCACCAGTTGATTCCTGCATGGAGCTCAATAACTTCTTGTTGAACTGGGGCATGTCTTTTAGGAAGACATCTGTTCCTGACTGGATCCATAGGTGAGTTGTTTCAATTATTAATTTCCCTTGCTGTTAAAAAATTTGCACTTTATTTCCCATTTGAATTTGCCAACCTTTGTTCTCACAGTCACAGGTTTGTACCCTGATGACAGCTCATCTATCAGTTCAGCATTAGACAATTCATATGTGCCAACACAGTTATTGGGAAGGGGACAATTCTGTCTTTGGAAAGGCTTTGCTTTAGAGGGGGCAAGAAAAACAACCTTTAATAAAAACTCCTCAGCAAGAAAAACAGCCTTTAATAAAATCTCCTCTGTAACTAAAGAGTGAATCACAAACTACAGGGAGAAATGGTACAGGGAGCAATCAGTAATAGCACTAGAAGCTAGACTGACAAGCTTGAATATGTGCAGCCAGAAAGGCAGCTGCTGATGCAAAACTAGAACACCCTCTCAATGATTTTTTAATGACTCAGTGGTCCTGTGTTGGACTCTGCAAATCATCTCTAAGATGGAAGGGATGAGGTGCCCAAAAATTGTCTGTCTCTGTCACCCAGGCAAAGTCACTGTAGCAAAAAGTTACCATAGTCACTCCTTAACAGCAGCAAAAGCAAGTTTTAGAGTTGATCACTGTTGCTACTTTAACTCCTATCCCATGTTTGTTGTTACTTGCAAATATCCAAACACCACTATATCACCAGTGCCAGCCGCCCAGAACAAAGACTAGTGCTAGGAGCAGGGAAGGGACTACCTATGGACTCAGCATAGAACCAATGAGTGAAACTCAGCTGGCTGAGGAAAACAACTGTGTGATCTATTTGTAGGGTTAACTTACTAATGGCAAAAGGGCATGGCTGAGGAACACCATCTTGCTAAAGCTGGCTTTGCAGAGCAAGGGGGTTTGACCAAAATGGACAGCCTTCAGGGACACAAATTGCTTTAATACATATGCACCTTCTGAATCTATAAGGACACAATGCAACTATGGGAAATATTAGTGCACCAATTCTGCCAAATGCCAAAGAGGGAAAAGAATAGAGAACTACCCAGGAAAAAAAAAATCACCGTTTTTATAAGATTAAGTATGTGGGACACAGTAATACTGGCTAGAAGGAAACTTGTATCAGGACAGCAGACTCTTGTCTATATCCTCTAGTATCCCACCATCTTGATTTTCCCAGTTCTCTATTAACATGCATGCCATGTGCTTTCCTAAAATCCAACCTGAAATCCATGTGACCATCTATTTACTCACTTGCTATATCCATATTAGCTTTCTCCTTCTATTACTATATATACATACACACACATATGTACATGCAGATGTATATAGTATGCATCTATGTTTGTGCTAGTTTAATTGTAGTCAACACAGCACTTTTCATCACAAAAGATGATCACTTGCATTCTCTATCTTACACACTCTCCTTTATTTGCTCTCCATTTGAGTTTTATTTCAAGTCCACCTCCTTTTCTACTTACCATTGTTTTATATGGCATGGATGGAAATGTCTGAAGCAAACAGAAGGACCAGTTTGTTGCTAGAATCAGATAGCAAGCTGACCCAATATCAACCAACACTCCCTATATATTACCCAATTCTGACATGCTTAATCTGAGAGATATAAATGCATATGTGAGATGGAACAACACTTTTTGACCTCGCATGGAGAACTGACATAGAAGAAGTGATTTTCAGCCAAAACGGTTTGCTTTTTACTCTGTGTATCGGGCATGAAATTAAAAATCACCAGAGCCATATCTCAAGAACTAAGTTCAAGTTCTTTTGCATGCATCTACAATTTTGTCTATGAGAGGCTGGCAGGTACGTCACTGAGCACTGGAAGGGCTTGAATCAATATATGTTTCTGACTGACAGATGGTCAACCACATAGTACAAAACTACTCTACAAAGAGCCTCCTAGATGTTGTACCATAACACCTAAGCAGCTATTCAGGTTAATGTGGAAAAACAAAATGGAAAGGCCAAATGTGAAAAGCTGTGTGTGAGCCAATTACTGCTCTCTTCTACAGAAACCGTCTCCAGAAGGTACAGCAGACCATACAGGACATGTGTTGGATTGCATGCAAACTGTTGACTTTCAATGTGGGGAACACCAACACAGGATGAATGGCTATCATACTGCAATTCAGCTTCTGCTCAGAGAACTTGTTAGATTGTGCTGGCTCACCCAAATTCAATTAGAGACAAGCTGGATTCCAGGAAGATTCACCATGAAGTCCAAATCAGTTATGTCAGATGAAGGGTCAGCGGTGGAAAGCCAAGGCTGATGAATGGCAGGCAAATGCTGACAAGCACCATATGTGCTTGTTTTATGATGGGCTCAAGGGGGTTTATGGACCAAGACAGAACATGACAAAGCTGATCATAACCAGGGCAAAAAATGTGCTGCTCACAGATTGCCAAGGCATAAGTGTCCAACACTTTCAGTATTTGTTTAGCAAAAGCACAACCACCAGTACAAATGTGCTGGACTCACTTTTGAGGAGGGTTGGTTGAGCTACCAGTTATAGCCAAATTAGCAATACAATAGTATCAATGCAAAATGGTAAATTACATCATTTCTTGAAACATAGTGTGAGCTGCTAGGCTCTGCCTAAATGATTGCATCATTTTTTTGTCCAATTTGGGATGCAGGTATCACTCCACAATATTTCAAAGATAAATACATCACCTAGAGATGGAAGGAGAGAAACTTCACTGTAACTACAGAGAGCAATCTCACCACTGGCCTTCACCAGCCAGTATCTTTCTCAGATTCTCCCCAGTCATTTGTCATTCCATCTGACAAAGAGGAAAGTTCTGGACTGAACGGTAGCTCTAAGGAAACCACAAAATATTTTACACATACTTTGCAGCTCAGCAAATGAAGAAGTGTTCCAGTTTTAATTAATCTAAAATGGGGAACTCAGCTGCACTTCTATGACTATGCAAGAAAGTTTCAATCAGCTTTAAGATAACTCTGGCAATCAAATGTACTGCACAGCAGAAACGGTGTCTCACTTTCTCCCTCTGACAAGCAAGGTTAAACAGGGATGTATCATTTAGGCCCTATCCTATTTGTATTATTTTATATGGCAGAGCTGGATCAAAGTGACCTAAACCTTATGAATATCAGGATTTGCTTTTGAACTGCCATAAGTTTGTTTAACCTGTCGGGTTAACACAATACTCAACTGATGGAAAACAGATGCTCAGTACTTGCCACACAGCAATCCTCTTTTCTACCATTCCCATATGTAGATCTAAACATCTGCCTGTTTAACTGTTCACTTTTCTTGTGAGAGTTTTGAACAACTGTGCCAGTTCTGAAAGTCTATTGCATCCAGATCAAGTTTTCCACTAAACTGAAGGTGTACAAAACTGTTCTGCCTACCACATTGTAAGTCATGATGCTGTTTTAGAGCCAAATTTGTCAGCTGGAGAAATTCTACTCCAGCTAAAGGAATACTCAGATACTTTTCTGAATACAGTGGTCCTTGTGTGGTGGTGCTTGTGTGAGTCTTTTTACATTCAAATTTTAGGCAATAGCAGTTTACAATCTAAATTAAGAAGCACAGCTGGGTTAAGGTAATCATATATAATGACGTTATCAACTCTAAACCTACAGCAGGTCTGGAATGGGAATCCTCTCAAATACATTTGAGTTCTGCAAGAGTAGGAATTTCATTATTAAAACCAATTGGCAATTGTCCTATTTCCATAGATGCTTTTCATAGTAATGGGGATGACTTTGTCAGGGCCCACGGTTCCCTCTTGCTGACCCGTTCATCTGCCCTGGGACTGCACTCACCAATGGGTGAAACAAGGATTCTGACTTTTATATCTAGCATTCCAGCAACATGGATTGCACATATCAGGCTGAGTCAAACAGAAAATTATCTGTTAATATATCTGTTAATATCACCTGCCCTAATCAGTGTCATGAATCTAATATGACTGTATCCACCAACAGTGTGAGAAAGGGTATTCGATGATGCTGAAAGTCTAGAAAACAAAGGCTGCAATTCTATGTGAAAAATAGGTAGCAGAAGAGAGATTCAACAACAAATAATTGAAATCGGCCCTTAAGATATGGACCAACCCAAAATTCAAACTATACCTCTTACTGGCCAGTTTTTAATTTGGTACCTTTCTTCAAATGTAGTTTTTAATTTTTAACATTGCTTGCCAATTCTTTAATTGTTCTCACTGTGGCCATAATGTTGCCATAGAGCTATTGCCATGGTATATGCAAGAGGAGTCAAAGAAGGAAGTCATATGGCAAATCCTAATTTTATAGCATTTCTACAAAATAATTCCAAGCTCACAGGCTCCAGGTGACTCTCAGACTGATTTTGTATAGTCACATCCATTCATACCCACAGACTCTAGCATAACTCATAAATGAATTCAAAAGGTACAGACAGTCCAGCTTGGCAAATTATGTAGCTTAGTTAAGCTACTAACCTTTTAGTTAAGTTTTCTAGTATGCATATCAACACCATCATCATCATCATCGTCGTCATCATTGTCATTATTATAATTGCTGTTGCTGTTGTTGTTACTGTAATTATTGTTGTCATTATTGCCTATCACTACTAAATTCTGATGCCCTGGCAATATTTACCGGCTACATTCAGAGCTCTGCTGTGCTAGCCTCTATACACATTTGTACGCAACTCACCCTGGCCCAAAGGACATTGAACCAGAATTCTGGATCTTTCAAGGTTTGTCCTTCTCCTGTATTACCTTGGTTTCACATTTCAGTTTGCATCGGCTATTCCATCATTTTTCAAACCTTTCTTGTTATTCTACCTGTCAAAGAAATGTGCATTGGCCTTCAACAGGAAAAGGCTGTGTACCTGTAAGTGAAAAGCAATTAAGTTAATAATGAAAACAGTCAAGGTTTGTGTAGCTCTGTCAGAAAAATGAGAGATTTATTAATGGTACATTGGCTGGGAAAGAGAAACGTTAACTCATGTTTAGTTAACTTGTATATGCTTTGTATGCATTTTGCTCTTGTAAGAACTGGGGAATTAAACTGTATTAATAGATGCCTATTAAGAGGGCAAGTTTGTGTTCACAAAATCTTTGACCCACCAATCAATATTCACTAGTCCCAACTACACATTGATATAAATGGAGTGCAAGCTTTTTCTGCTGCAATGAGAGAGCACTTACACTTATGAGCAGTGAAGGTTTAAATAGGCTTACAGCAGGTGGAGGAGAGAATGTGAACAAGTTCATCTAAGAAATGCGGAAGCAAGTATGCTTGAATTTTGTAGATTTGTGTCAAATACGTCACAAAATACTCCTGCTGTGGGCAAACTGAGTACTGGAAATTTGGATGCTAGGACTAACTTCTTAGGAACTGACTTGTCATTCCCATTCCCAGACTATTTTGCCCAGCATCTTTACCCCATAGCAACTCTGTAGCACATTCTCTCTCCAGTTAGTTTAAGTATAGCTCTGTGCTAGTAAAGTTATACATCTTTTAGCTCTGGAAGGTAGCCTGCATCTCTTACACTGTTGTGGTGACTCACAGGCCTCTGAGACATGTTTTCATTGCAAGAAACTCCTTTTGGCTAGCAAAGGAAATAACAGATCTATTGCCTGCCCCTTTCCTAGCTCCCTTTCAGGTTCTAGCACTGGATGATAGCTAAGGGCTTGCTAGAGACAAGGACGAAAAGACTGAGGTGCATCTCTTACTGTATTTTTTACCACTCGAAAATCTCATGGAAGTTACAGGAATCCTGAATGCAAGTCAAAGCAGTCCTGGAATCTCTCTGACTCATTGCAAGTCTCATAAGTATTGAGCTTTTTCAATAAAAAAACAGTGCAAATATGGCCTAGAGCCACCTCTCCCTTTCCGCACTTGATTTCCTTTCTCACTTCATTATTGCGCTGGCATAAAGAAGCAGGGCCATGTTACTGAAGTATTTATTACAATCCATGACCATTTGAAATTAGAACTGACTAATAAATAAAGCGGCACAGGCAGATTTGGGGTAAGCATATCTGATTTACAGACTACAATGCTATGCACAGAAATAGCCTTGATTAGTAGCCATCTCAATTTAGTAGCTGCCTACTTATAGCACAGTTTATAATAGACTTTGCTTTCATTCATTAGCTGCTCTTGTTTAGTACAATATTTGCTCCTTTATCACACACACCTTTAAGCAAAACTGCAGGTGAAAGCAATTAAATGCAATCGAAGCAGTTCCTTCTAAACAAAGATATACAGGATGTTCCCTCTGCTAACATAGCTGAAGGCCATGATTATAATTTAGAACGAAACAAATGCCCATATGCATGACATTACAAACTCTGAACTCTGATGTACAGGTAATGAAACCGTACAATCCTTATTTATGCTATGAAACAAGCTGTTGCTTTTACCTCATCTAAGTAAACCCTTCTTCTGTTGCTGTATGCAGGTGCAGCTCACAGTGAGTCAAGCAGGATTTGCAAATGCACCACAGTGGAGGTAAGGGCTGCCAACTTAAGTGTGCACTTGGTTTTTAAGACCTCATACTCATGGGAGATATCAAATTGTCCTAAAAGCTTATAACCAACCAGGGCAGACTCATTTGAAAACATTTTATAAACAAAATATAGCCTTACAACACATTTTTAACCTTCCTTTGCCCCGCTTGGCCTGCTAGTAAACTGTGAAAGAAAATGTTCAGTCCCCTTTGTAAAGCACTTCAAGTTCAAGGGATACCAGGTGCTAAGTACTGCAATATTAACAAGCAGTTACATTACTATAAATTCATTGTCATTAATAACCACAAAAATTGTTATTATGGAAAAAGCGGTACTAGAACTTTGAATTGGGCGCAGCCTATCCTGCTGCAGTATCTCCTGATTATAGCTACCAAAAGTCATGGAAACGTCCCTAGAAGGCCACCCTGGTTACTAAATTAGAGAAAATGTAGAAAGATTTTTGTCTCTGCATTGTAACCACAAAAATGTGGCTAGAGGAAAACAGGAAAAGTGTCAGTGCAGTAGGGTTTTCTTAGCTGCTTGGGAGCGCTAGCAGCTGCAGGTTGGACCAGCCCTGAGGTCCCTGGGTGGCAGGCGGGCTCCCTGCGCACGGGTTTGAGCTGCACAAGGAATACCTTCACACCCTTTTTGCAAGCCTTCAGCCAGAACCATCTGCTTCCCCACAGCAGCTAAGAAGGTTATCCTGTGTTACTGCCCTTTAGTTTCAGCTTCATACCCTCTTATTACACCCTCGTCCATCCCTATTTCTATGGCTGGCACTTTAATAAGAATTAAACCTACTAACACTTTTCTGATGTTAGCTTTAACTTCAGTTTCTGCAGAACAGGTGTCATCAGAATTAATACCATTGCATTCAGCAATTCAATTAATAAAAGAATATTAAAATTACAGTAGTAATGAGTAGAAAACTATTTAAACCTTTAGCAGTGTCAGAACTCCCAAATTTCAGTAAAAATATGCAACCCTAATAAATTAATATTAACCCCGGAGCCTGAGAACAAAATTTGAATTCATTGCCATCCAATCACAACTCTGCTCTCAGCCTATCCAGTTATTAATAATTTCTCTGCTGGTGATGAGGGCTATTTTGTAATTTTATTTCATCAGTTTCTAGTAGAGCAAAGAGGACATGTAGTTTGGTTCCATTTTTCATCTCTAAAGACACTGGTAAATTATCTGTGGATGTAGAATTTGAGCTTATGACATCTAAATAAATCATTTTCCCCTGTAGAAGCAATAGTAAACAGAAGTCAAACTCTTACTGATCTTCATCTCACATTCCCCACACTGGATCATAGAATTGGCATTCAGAATCTGAATGTAAAATACATTTTTTTTTAGCATTATGGTTGTAGAGCTAAGCTTGAATTTAGGCAGCAACAAAGCACTGTTACCTGTCAGCATATGTGGACGGTTTGAATAAAGCTCTAGAGGTGCCAGCTGCTCTACTCTTCTTCTCTGTGACAGCCCCACAACTCTGCAGCTGTACCATGTGTCAATTATCCAACATGCAAAATACTAAATTTTTGCTATGAGAATTGCCCTGCTCCTGGCATGATGTGATATGACTTCCTGCTAGACCTGCTTGTTCTCGGTTCAGCTTTCTATCTTTGAGGGAGAAAGGATTGGAACAGCTTGAGGATCATTTGGGAGGTAACGGAGCAGCCAGGAAGATGGCTCATAAAGCAACCTAGAAGTCACCTCATATCTAAGAAAAAAGGAGATTCTATGATGGATTGCTGAAAGAGCAGAATTCTGGGAGATAAATCATACAAGTTCTTTTGCAAACGATTGCAAACAACCCAATCTGCAAAAATATTGACTGACAGAAACAATCCTTTATACATTTTCTGTCAACTACTACTCTCAAATACAGGATCGTAGATGTGCATGCTTTGGTGACAGCAAGAAAGAGTGAGAATGGCAAACACACCTTGCTAAAAGGACAATTTAAGACAGTAACAGATTCTGGAACTGCTGATATCTAAGGTAGGACTGATTGCTGCAGAATGTGATTCCATTGTCCCACAGAATCTTTACTGAACTCAGTAGCTGCACATGAATGGATTACAGGATCTGATTTATTTATGTATTCACTTTAAGATTTTTAAAAATATAGGTAACAACACATTGAATAAAAATTCCAAAATACAACCCATTATGAATTCCTAGAAGTGGTAAGTGCAAGTGGTGGAAAGTGTGTTTTGGAATATTTCTCCACATCCTCACACTTCTTTGGACTATGTGTGACAAAAATATCTATTTGGCACAAAACAAATTAATAGAAAAAACCCCAAGATTTACAAAAATACTTCCCATTGAAGCTCAACATTTCCAGAGTACAGGAAATGTTTCATATGCAATCATCTAGAGTCCTTTCAGCAGGAAATTCCCCATTAACAGTCATGGAAGCAAGACTGGATCCTGAATTATGCAGAACATTTGCATTCTTATTTTAGTGATTGCGCAAAGATTATCTGTTTGGCTAAGTGCCGACAAACAGCCATGAGAATGTGGTGACCAAACAGAACTGATGCCAGGGAAGACTGGCACATCACACATGATTAACATTACTATAATACACAGCCTGCAAAACTGCCAGTTACTTCAGACTCCCTCCTCTTCCCCTCAAAAGGAAAAAAATCTTAAATACTCAGGAAGGGAAAACAGGCTGATAAGCCAAGCCACCTGATAAAAGATCTCTGGAACCAGATTTTTACCTACATAAAACAGCTGTCATGTATCAAAGTCAAGATGTATCGAGGCAAGAATCACCCAAAGGGATAGTGTTTTAAGCAATGAAGAACAAAAGGTCCACAGACAACTGCATGTGCAGTGCATGTAATAGCATTTCTGACCTCAGGGAACTGTATTTGTGCACATGTAATTCATCAATCTAAAATGCAAGCAATGCTTTTCCCTCCATCAGAAGCATTGTACTTTCACAGGGTTATCTTATGTAAAGATCTTGGACCTTTCATAAGATCTCCAGGACACCATTTCCTTCAAAACTGTTCAGTACTTCACCTATGCATCACCCAGGAACTAGTTTTCTTAAGCAGCTTTATGATGACTGGTGCCATGACCTGACTCCAATGAAATTAATTCTATAGCCCTTTTTAACTTAATTCAACAAAAACCTACTCATCCCAACATGGACTCATGGATCATTTTAATACATACATTTATGCTAGTATAATTACTATTATTAATATAAATTAAATGAGAACCCTACCATTTATTTTACACAAAATAGTGATAGAAAAATGAAAGCCAGTGAGCATTAGAACTGTACAAAATATCTTTTAATATTAAATCTGACATAGGATATAGTTGTTTTAAAAGTATATGACCAGAAAGACTTGGTCTAGGTAAAAAATTTTACTTTCTTTCTGTTTCATTTTACATAAGTAATTCTTTATTTCCATACACTTAAATACATATGTAGAGAACTGTTTATAAACTATCATTGTTAAATCCCCCCAAGTGAAAATGAAAATCCTTAACAACAGGCATAAGTTTCATTTCCTTATCCTACCTATATACCTGCATGTCTCCACTCAGCCACTACCTTTTCTGATAGACACCAGTGCACATTTTCACTACTGTGACAGACACCTCCAGCAGATCACTATATCTCTGTGCCATTAGAAACACCAAAGTGTGATAAGAAGTATCTCTTCTCTCCAATACCTACTCAATCCGCAGCCTGTTGAGTTCTTTTTCAGCTGTGCCCATCTTCTCCGGAGAAGCTGTATGCCACCTTTCCAGGGCCTCTGTATCACATGTCTACAAAAGACAACCTATTTTTACCTGGATTTTTTCCCTCATTTTTAAGGCACAACCATGCCTTCACCACCTGTCCCTTCAATTCCCACTCATCATATACACCCTTTCTTCTCCAAAAGACCAGCTGAAGGCCACCTCCTACTTCAATGCCAGCAAGAGCATAACAGTCAGTAGTCATGAGGAAAGATGGAGCTTCTTTATAGCACAGAATAATATCCTCAGCCACTTTCAACTTCAGCAAGCAGAAGGAACAATGTGGAAAATGATCATTTATCCAGGAAGTAAGAAGTTGCTAAGGGCAAAACCCCTCCCACTGTAGGAGAAGATCAGGTTCGTGACCACCTGAGGAACCTGAACGCACATAAGTCCATGGGACCTGATGAGATGCATCCCAGAGTCCTGAGGGAATTGGCCGATGTAGTCACCAAGCCATTCTCCATGATATTTGAAAAGTCATGGCAGTCAGGTGAAGTCCCTGGAAAAAGGGAAACATTGTGCCCATTTTCAAAAAGGGTCGAAAGGAAGACCCTGGGAACTACCGACCTGTCAGCCTCACCTCTGTGCCTGGGAAGATCATGGAACAGATCCTCCTAGAAGCTATGCTAAGGCACATGGAGGCCAGGCAGATAATTCGAGATAGCCAGCATGGCTTCACCAAGGGCAAGTCCTGCCTGACGAACCTAGTGGCTTTCTATGATGGTGTGACAGCATCAGTGGACAAGGGAAAACCAATGGATGTCATTATCTGGACTTCTGCAAAGCCTTTGACACGGTCCCCCACAACATCCTTCTCTCTAAATTGGAGAGCTATGGATTTGATGGGTGGACTGTTCGGTGGATAAGGAATTGGCTGGATGGTCGTATCCAGAGGGTAGTGGTCAATGGCTTAATGTCCGGATGGAGACCGGTGATGAGTGGTGTCCCTCAGGGGTCCGTACTGGGACCGGTGCTGTTTAATATATTCATCAATGACTTAGACAGCGAGATCGAATGCACCCTCAGCAAGTTTGTGGATGACACCAAACTGAGTGGTGCGGTTGACACACCAGAAGGACGGGATGTCATCCAGAGAGACCTGGACAGGCTGGAGAGGTGGGCCTGTGTGAACCTCATGAGGTTCAACAAGGCCAAGTGCAAGGTCATGCACCTGGGTCGGGGTAACCCCCAGTATCAATACAGGCTGGGGGAAGAAAGGATTGAGAGCAGCCCTGCCGAGAGGGACTTGGGGGTGCTGGTGGATGAAAAGCTGGACATGAGCCGGCAATGTGCGCTGGCGGCCCAGGCGGCCAACCGTACCCTGGGCTGCATCAGGAGAAGCGTGGCCAGCAGGTCGAGGGAGGTGATTCTGCCCCTCTACTCTGCTCTGGTGAGACCTCACCTAGAGTACTGCGTCCAGCTCTGGAGCCCTCAGCACAAGAAGGACATGGACCTGTTGGAGCGGGTCCAGAGGAGGGCTACTAAAATGATCCGAGGGCTGGAGCACCTCTCTTATGAGGACAGGCTGAGGGAGTTGGGCTTGTTCAGCCTGGAGAAGAGAAGGCTGCGGGGAGACCTGATTACGGCCTTTCAGTACCTAAAGGGGGCCTATAGGAAAGATGGGGATAATCTTTTTAGTAGGGCCAGCTGTGTCAGGACAAGGGGTAATGGTTTTAAACTAAAACAGGGTAGGTTTAGACTGGATATAAGGAGGAAATTCTTTACAACGAGGGTGGTGAAACACTGGAACGGGTTGCCCAGAGAGGTGGTGGAGGCCCCATCCCTGGGAACATTCAAGGCCAGGTTGGATGGGGCTCTGAGCAACCTGATCTAGTTAGCAGTGTCCTTGCTCACTGCAGGGGAGTTGGACTAGATGACCTCTAGGGGTCCCTTCCAACCCAAAACATTCTATGATTCTATGATTCTGTGCAGCTTGAGAAGTTCAAAGTGTTATTCCATTCTGTCTGGCAAAAAGTCTAAAACTGGGCAGTAAATTTTATTCAAAATCCATTTTCATTTCATGTTAATTACTAAAATAATAATGGATTTATTTTAATGGGGTTTCAGATAAATTATAACACTTGAAGATTTACTGCATTTTCTGTATAAAGAAAAGGCTGAATTCTTCATTTATACTCAAGTGCAGACCCTAACTATAAAATCACCACTAGTGCTTCAGGAAATCCCTATGGACAGATTTACTGGTGTGGAAAAACACATACTATTACACCAAAATTAACAGGGCCAAGACAATTATTACGTACTTGAAATAGCTTTCTGCATAAACTACATCATCTTTGTAAGAGGTGGAGCTAAAACAACCCTTTATCTTAAAGCTTTCACTGAGAGAAAGGAAGATTAAGAAGTACAGCTTCTTTAAACCAAAAGGCAAGTGCTAATATCAAATAAGTGATATACCACAAGTATACGAAAAGAAAGAGGGTTCCCTTGTCAAGTACTGTACAAAATAATAGCCTTGTTTATATTAGGGACAGATACTTCTCAGCAAAATAAGGTAGTATTTGATTACATGAGTAGAAAACATTCACCTGACAGATTAATTATTTTTGAAGCAACAGCAGCAATAAACTGATTAATATATACAACGCTCTATCTCTATGCTTCTATAACCGTCACATTAAGTAAATTCCATTTCCTTGAAAAGATTCAGACTTACTGAAAGGTCTTTATGTACTTATAAATGTGTTAACAAGAGACAGGGAGGTAAGGGTTTCTAAGAGGTATTACAGCAATGTCTATTTGATAATGAAATTTGCTGGTTAAATTAGCCAAAGAAAAAGTATGAAAGTCTAATGGGTTTAGTCTACCATTCAAAAAAGCACACATTTCCAGTTGTAGAAAAGATATGATGGGTGCTTTCTACAATGGAGTAGCATGACTAGCAAGGACAGAGATAAATTTACCTGTTTGCAAGTGAGATATTTTTACAAATAATTTTGGCCATGAGCGTGAACTCTTCTTTTTGACAAACCAATCCCAATGACCATATTCACCAGTTGTTAAAAAAAAAATTAAAAAAAATAAAAAAAATAAATCTTTTGTCTGGATCATTGCAACATGTCCACTTCAGGAATCCTGTACTGGATATTCACAGAGGGCCACTGATCACTCAAATCACAAGGTACTGCTGCTGTTCTGATCCCTAACTGGGTTATTTAAACTAGAAAGTGATAAATAGCAAACATACATGTCCATTCTGAACATTTTGATGCTTTTAATATGTACTGAAATTAATTATGTTTTAAGATTCACAATTAAAGTGAGGATTCACAGACTTCTGGGAGCTGTTCAGAGTCCACACATTGGGAATTTTATGTCCCAAAAATTAATATAAATCAAACTCAAAGCTTCTACTTACCAAAATAACTTCAAATCAATCTAGTTAATAGTTGATTAGCCATACCAGCTAAACAGTTGCAACTCAGCACTACTTATTACACTGGAGAGCAGAGCTGCCTAAAAGTGGAAATCAAAATCTCTTGGATTTAATGATGCAGAACATTGGGGAAGCCATTTGACCAGCACTCATTTATACACTCAGATTATATGACGACTGGCTTATAAGGAATTTTTCAAGTGCCAGAAATGTGTCACGTGTTATCACAGTATGCTATTTAATATGTGCATCACTTTTGCTACCTCAGAGCTTGTTGTTTATGAAAAGTAAAAAAACCCTAGTGTGATGTAGTAAAATGGTAATGGTATATTTATGCAAATGCATCCTTCTCATCAAACTTCTCACCAAACAAGATGAATTACAGTTCATTCTCAACATGAGACAAATGATAAAATATCAGAATATCTTACAGATATGCAATTACTTTCACCTGCAAGAACTCAATCTAAAGGGATGGTATGAAGCAGTGGAGGGCTCTGGAACAGGGTTTCTTTAAGTAAATACATCCCATATTTCACATACCTCACATTTCAGAATTCTATATTAATATAAAATCATGAAAAAAATTGTAAAACTTTACTGGTATGTTAATGGACTTCATCTTCCAAACAGATGCCAGATTTATATTTCTTCTTATGAAATGCAACAAGTCTTTACAGGTTCCTTCTGAGGTGAAAGGAATTAATGTTCATTTCTGGAAGTGTGAGAAATTACGCTTTATCTGTAAATATAATATCTTTACAGATTCTAGTGTGAAATTAATACATCACCACTACAGAAAATGCATAATTCATGAACTGATACCCAGTCAGATGTAGCAGCCATGAAAACTGAGGCATCTGCAAATCATCAGCATACATCTGGAAAACAAGTGATGTCAACAAACCCATAAAAGTGGAATATGTTTTTTTTAAAAAGTAAAAATTCTTCACTGCATCTACCTGTTACCATTGCAATGTAAGATTTAAAAATTAAGACAATACTTAGAAAATAAGCTATAAAATTTTTTTAAGAGCAGCCAACAAAATCATTATCATGTGTAATGGGAAGCAAATGAGTTTTTACAGGCTCTAGAAAACAAACAGCTATATACCATGAATATAATTATGGCACCATCTCTTGGAGAGTAGTAGGGGCATATATTGAAACAATGCTCTAGCTTATAAGTGTTGCTGAGAGCAGAATCTGGGAAATCTACAGTGAGCAAATCAGGAGCTAGTGAGGCACAATATAGGCAGATCCTCACAAATTCACAGTTACTTCAAGTCCTTCTTTGCTGTGGACCAGGGTGCGGAGGGCATAGGGGTGAAGGATCCTCCCCGTGCACATTAGGGAGGTGATGGATGACAGGTAGGGTCACCAAGGGCAGACTGCAGGGGTGGCAGAAGGGCGACCTGCTGGGCGGATACAAGCAGCAGCCGAAGCAGCAATATCACTTTTACACTCTTTTTTTCTCAAGTTTTTCAGACTTCACCTACATTGACAATTTCAAGGGTACAGTGGGGGAGCACTTTGCGTTTGCTGCCAGCTTAGGTCCTTAGCTTCTTTTCTAAAACTGCTGAAGTATGCCTTCTTTAGTGACACATAGGATGAGGATTACCGTGTTGTGGGCACCTACTAGATAGAAATTTGAGTAACATTGCTACCACATTTGAGTAACATTGCTACCACATGCCAAACATATTTATTTGAATCAGCCCCATGCATTTACAAGGCATCATTGTAAGACTTTTCACCCAATTAGCTGTTATTTTAATTATTTTTCTGTACCAGGAATACTTAATTGTGCATTGGTAAGAACGAGAAGTTAAAAGAAAATTTAAACAGAAAAGAACCTTGATTACATATCCTAGGGGCTGATGATGATAAGGAATGCTACTGTTCTAGATACAGTGCTAAAAAAAAATAAGATCCTTGATGAATTCCACTTGTTAGTTATAATTACTCAGTATTACAACCTTTCCTTCTCAGGTTTTACAGTACTTCATCCCAGATATTCAAATATTTTTTCTGGTAGAATATTCAGCTCTCATATATTTAAGTGATTTGCCCCCATCCCCTCCAAGTTGTTCTAATTATTCATTTATATTTGTATAACTCCCCTTATCCTCAAGATCTTGTTATTCATGGCAAGTGCTTCACTGTGACAATGAGACTGAATGATCGGCATCCACAACTCTAGGAGCTGGGAAGCTGGAAGTAGAATTGGAGCTGGTCTTTGGAACCAACCCCAAAGGAGAACATGTCTTGTCCTCCAGGTCTTCTCAGCTCTTCACTGGCAAACTCACCAGGGCTAAATCTGGAAAAGCTGTATCCAGAAGTAATCAGACCCAGAGTGGCACAGCCACAACATGCAACATTATATTTTAAAATGCAGTCTGAAAGACTGCTTTCTTCTGGGAAGATGCACAAGCTTGATGTGAGGATGGCCGAAGCCATGGAACTACAACATGCACCACAGAAGCAAAAAAAATAGCATATAAATTTGTGGATTAGATTAATTGTCCGTAATTAAAACAATGCAAAGCTAGATATCCTGAATATAATTTCATAAACAAACAAAAAAATCCAAACAAGCCAGAATCTTGTATTTATTTGGAGATGGAACTGAGTGGATTTGAGAGAGAGTGTAATATAGGTGCTCAGTGTCTGATGTAGCCACATCACAGCCACAGACTGAAAATGAGGGAATAAAAATGCCTTGCATCTGCCATGGCTGGAGTGCCAGTGTACAGAGATCACGGAAGGAAAAGCAGGAAAAGCCAGTGCAAAATGCCTCTTGGTTTTGTAGCTCTTTACAGAGTTTTCTTTCACGTTTCAGCTCAGTGCCAATGGCCCCACATAACCATTCAAAATATGACCTGAAAGGCAATTGACTTTGTTGACTGACCCTCAGAGTATTCCCCCAAAGCATTCCTACTCATCCTTAGGAGAAAATGCTGACACAATTTGCAGCATCTTGCACAGAAGCCACAGGAGACAGAGACCTCATTCTCCTCTCAATCACCCAAGGCTATATCCAGAAAACCCCTTCTCATGTCCATTGAGCCTGATCTCACTTTGCACGCCAACTGCCATCCACCATTCTAATGGCTTCAAGCAGCCCCAGAGCCTGTTAGCCAGGCACTGGTGAGCAGCCTTCCTTGCAGATTTTACATTACCCCAGAAAACAGGACATTTCCAGTGCACCCCGAATGCACTGCAGTCCCAGGCTGTCAGCACAGCCTCTGTGGATGCTGGCAGACAAATCACAGGAGATGAGTTTTCACTAGGAATTGCAGGAGAAGTTGGGTGGCTTCAGGGTACTTGTGGCAGAAAAGACAGTCTTTATGCCACCTTCACATGCAGCCACAAATGAGGGCCTGGCTCTTTGCACAGGACTGAAACATGAAAAGAATGTTTTAAAAGGATACAAGCACAAAAAAGCACTGGCTTGTCCTGTTCTCCCTGCTGTGATCTCTGCACATTGACAGGCTGGCCTTGACAGATGCAAAGCATTTTTTCTTCCTCCAGTCTCATTTTGCAGTGGTGGCACACACTACAAGAAACACTGCAAATGTATTAAGCAATTACTCTCAAATATCCAACTCCTCCTCAGAGCAAACAGATGTCCCACAAACTTGTCACTGCATGTGGCAGGATATCTTTGCAAAGAAAGTTCTTTAGTTGCTTTTGCTTATATTACCTGAAGAATTAGCAGTAGAAGCTACATGTAAGGTTTGAGGAGTAAATAGGACTTGGTACCATCAGGCAAAAATAATTTACCAGGCATCTTTAATATCTTTAACAAAAAGATTTACATACAGTTTAATACTTTCCCATTTTTTTATATCTATCCAAGATCAGGTGCTGATCAGGTCTTGGGGTCTTAATCCCAAGAATGAAGAGACAAATATGTAAGAAATATGTAAAAAATTGAATTGATACACAACTTTACTCTTAAGAAAAAAGAAGACAGAACCTCGTGAAGTCTAGTCTGCTCCTCATTCAAGCCACCATGTCATAATAACCCCTTTACATGGTTTTGTCTTAAAAGGCATTAGAATTATTTTAGCCCCCACATCTCTCACAGGAAAGCTGTTCCAGAATTTTATTTTATCAACAACTAAAAATGTCCTTCTAGTTTCCAAATTTAATTGGATTCATGATTGCTTTATACTCATTTGTCCTTTTGCCAACATTGCTCTTTAGCTTCAGCACTTCTTTTGCTTCCTCAGTCATTTCCCATACATGAGCTTGCAACTTATTAGTCTCCAAATGCATGACCTTGCACCACATAGCAGTGAATTTCATTTGATTTCGACTACTCCAGGCCCTAAGTTCACCCAGTTCTTCCTATCTGACAGGCTGCTCCTATTCGGAGTTCTGTCATCTGTATATTTTACAAGTACATATCTCCTTTTTGGGACAACGATATTAACAAAAATACCAAAAAAGAGTAGTCAGAAGACCTGTTCTTAAAAACTGTACTGTAACCTACCCCTTCAACTAAAACTTTCCAGTGTCTCCTGTAGTTCTCAGACCTTTACATCATCCTTTACTCACTTTGCAAATTTCTTTCTGATGAGCATTATCTCTAATTTCCCTAAGAAATGCCAAATCACATACACAACTCCAGTCCAGCTAGAGGAGTCCAATTGCATTTTGTTATATAGAAAATGAGTTATCTTATCAATGATGTCCCCATGGATTTATCCTCAATGTATTCCATCAAATCAGTGCTGAGCAGTAGCCAAAAAGACAAGTTGCTGAAAGATTGTTTGCAGAAATGCCAGGTGTTACATTTTTTATCCAGCCCAGTTCACCTTCATTGCTCATAATCCAAACCTCTATTAGTGGCAAATGTGGCATCAGTGCCAATGTTTGCCGCTGCTGAGCTAAACCAAATTCCATCATCACTTGGACCTGAGTTTCCCTACTTATTCTCAGCAGCTGCCTAGGGGCAAAGAACCTCCCCATATTCCCTGTCTTTAGATTCACATTGTATCAGGGTGTGCTGGTTTTGGCTGGGAGAGAGTTAATTTTCTTCATAGAGGCTAGTATGGGGCTATGTTCTGGATTTGTGCTGGTAACAGCATTGATAACCCAGGGACGTTTTCCTTATTGCTGAGCAGGGCTGACACAGAGTCAAGGCCTTTGCTGCTCCTCACCCCACCCCACCAGCAAGGAGGCTGGGGGGGGGGGGGGGGGGCGGGCACAAGGAGCTGGGAGGGGGCACAGCCAGGACAGCTGACCCCAACTGACCCCAGGGGTATCCCACACCATAGGACATCATGCTCAGCAGGGGGAAGAAGGTAGGGGAGCACATTTGGAGTGATGGCATTTGTCTTCCCAGGTCACCATTACGTGTGATGCAGCCCTGCTTGCCTGGGGATGGCTGAGCACCTGCCTGCTGATGGGAAGGAGGGAATGAATTCCTTGTTTTGCTTTGCTTGTGTGCACAGCTTTTCCTTTACCTGTTAAACTGTCTTTATCTCAACCCACGAGTTTTCTCACTTTTACTCTTCTGATTCTCTCCCCTATCCCACCAGTGGGGAGTGAGCGGGGGGCTGCATGGGGCTTAGTTGCCAGCTGGGGTTAAACCATGACACAAGGTGCACCATATTCCATAGTAGTCATAAAATTACATCTTTAGCAGTAAGCCTCAAAAAGAACAAAAAGTTCAGTCAGGGAAGGGACAAGGTAAAAACGTGATCTCTTTTCCCAAGTTCATAATGACATTCAAGAAGAATTGAGCCAATAAACACAGTTTCACATCATCATGATGTCACTGGTGTGCAGGACTCCTGGGAACAGTTATTTCCTAAACTGTGACAGTTTGATTTGTCCTAGGTACAGTTGTTTCTTTGGGATATATCTTCTTGGGAAGAATTTGAAAATACAGAGGGAGAAGGTGATAATGAAATGTAGTATTACTGTATACAGTGCTTGGCATCTCAAATTCTTCTGGTCTGTGTCACAGCCCCCAGAGCTGAGAAGATGCTACATCCCTAAAATCACTCCAGTCTGTATCCTAAGCTTTTACACAAGCCAGGGTAACACAACAGGAGTTTAAGAAACTGAAAGTTTCCCTATTTTATCAGTTTCCTAAAGCCTATTTGTCTACAGTTACTATGTGTTTGGCTTTATTCATAATACCTAATGATGAAAGCATTCAAATTATATTAGCAGGGTTCTGCTAAAACTCTATGAAAGCTCAAATAATCAGTGCACACAAAAGCATCGTGCACTTTCACCTTAGCAATGCATACTGGTAAGAAGTAAATCAATGTACCTCTCCACAAATTATCCTCTGTGAGGGTGGCTGCTCCTCCACAGGTAACCCACAGCACTTACTTCATTAATTTAAAACGAAAGTTAAAGTAATTCAAGTTATGCTGCTTTTTTTTCCTTAAGAGGAAACCGTTAAAGTCATACAGAATTCATGCTTTGGAAAGGAGCAATGTATTTATGTCACATTGCCTATTACAAAGTCTCTGCAAATGAGCATATAAACTTACAAAAGTCACATCACATTAATTTTGGTAGGTTTGGGTTTGCTTCTACTCTCCTTGTGACAAAAGAATTTGCCAGCTCCCTCTTAGAAATGTACGGAAACATTTGTTTTAACTTGTTTAAAAAAAAATCTAGAAAGAAATTATCTAAGACATGGCCCCTTTCCACTCTGCTTACAACAGAAAATAGAGCTGACTATCTCAAAGACGAACACAACTTTAATCTTACCCATGTTGGGGTTTTGGATAACCAACTACTCAGTCATAAAACAGTAAATACTGATTTATATGTCAGGTCAGAGATATGAACAAAAGGCCATAGTCAGTCAACTTCCAGAATGCACTGTATTACACAGAAATGTAAGACATTAGGTCAAGTACTCCCCACAAGTACTCAAAATCTTCCTCTCAAAATTTGTGACATTTTTTAGCCTTCTTCATATGGAATATCCTAAGATACTAAGTTCCTGCAAGTTTTATGAAAATCAACAGCAGGGTGGAGAATAGATGTTATCGATGCTGCTGTTACTGAAAGATGGGAAGAATTAAGCCACTATTAATTTTCTTTGGCAGTGGCCAGGTTAATAGACACTCACTGGCTGTCCACCCAGCACATCTACTGCATGGACAAACCACAGCACATGCTTTCTTTTCTGGCTGCTGAGCAGAAAAAGCACATAGAGGACTTCGGATGTCTGGGAGCTCTGCACTGGTGAAAGAAGTTTTAGGAAAACGTAAACTGGCTGAGATATAGGGTAAATGACAAGAGATCTAGGAATGTGAAAATATTATAGAAGAAAAAGAAAGGGAAGTGGGGTGGTTGTTTTCAGAGAGTCACAAGAGACAGGAAGTTGAGGTTGTTAGACTAGAGGAACATAGGGCATGAATCTGCATGAAATCTGTCCTTGGGAAGACTTTTGTTCACAGAACATTTGCATAAAGCCAAAATGGAGAACACTGTATGGAATCCAGTGCCTCAGCCCAAAGGAAATAATTGAAAACTGCAGATGCTCTTTGTTTCTTGACATTTGTATTTGGGTTTGTATGTTTATCTGTATTCTAGATGTGCACCATATATATCTAAACTCTAAATGAGTTTTATTTGAAAGTACTTGTATTTCCAAAACCCAACATTAATTAAAAAAAGATTAATTTAAGAGATACCGTAACAGAGGCATCTATATGCAGTGCACACTGTGAGAACCCTTAAACCCTAACAATGTGAACAATACATAAATGAAAAAGCAGTATCAAAACACTAAACAAAAATCTGACAAGTTGGATGAGCAACGTCAAACTATATATTGGCTTCTTTTTCTATCTTGTCAGTAAAAATAAAATAAAAGGTGGAAATAAAGCAAAAAAGACCCCACAGTAATCAGAACGAATAAAGGCTGTTTCTCCTGTCTCAGCACAAAAGAATACAGGAAATGTCAGAATAGAGAGACCATTTTGACCCATCACAACCAACATCTTGCCTTCTAATACTTCATGCTACTTCAGGGGAAATACTCTATGGCATTCTCCTTCATTGTACAACCTGTCTGATGGAGAGAAGAAATTCCCCTGTGAGTTCAGACAGCTGTCCATTTTAACCCTGAATCATGAGGCTGCTTGTGGAATTGCATTTTTTATTCTTGTCTACGTGAGTTACTAAAACTTTTTAGGCATGATAAACTATCTGCCTTAAGAATGTCCCAATAATAACAAATTACAGTAGCTAAAATTTTATTGTATATGTATACATCACAATCAAACTGATAAAGGCCATCGGTTCATTTCAGAGGCAAAATCCTCTGCAGTACTGAGACTAATGTGGAGTTGGTTGGATTCTGAGAATAGCATGAAGACGATTTCATTCCAGACTGAGAACACTATCATCCAATTTACAATAGATAATGTGCTGAGTGCATAATACAGAAAATGTAGAATGATTTCTTAAGAAATCATTGGCAACTTAATTGTATTATAAAAATCAATAGTTTATCATTTAATGGCTTTACTGGGCTATGCTATTTAAAGTTCCCACTGGTCATCCAGAGGCTGTTTTTCTTTAATCCTTTTCAAAAATTATCTGAACCAAAGAGGCATGAACAGATTATAAAAGACATTAGATGAAATCTCCTTCTACACTGTAAAGCTGAAACAAAACAACCACTAGATCAGTATAGTTTGGAGTGTTTGAAGACTATAATTACTATAAAGCACAATAGCAGGCGCGAAGAGAACTTTTTTCACTTTAATATAACGTGCCAAACTTAACCACAGATTGCTTCAGTACTATAGTAAACCATGGCAGGTTTTCGCTTTCCTGTACACTTTCATTGTTACTACGTAACTTTAATGATCTACTCTGAAAGAATGAAGGTCATTAGCACACATACTGCACAGAGCAGATGGGTCTTTCAGTTAAAGAAATTCACTGCCTTTTTTCAGATATTACTGCATTTCTTTTATCTGTAAACAGATACCAGATGACCCATAGTAAACCAATCAAAGCAAACAAGAGGAACAAATTAATACTCTCTTCAGTTCTGTGCTGGTTGTCTTTCTACATCCAAGAATACTGGCTAGCTAGTTAGGCATTCTCAATAAATATGTCTTCATAGTTTTCAGGGTTTAAATGCCTGCTCTGCACTGAAATTTGGCCAACTGATCACACGGGTGGATTCCTATAAAGCCTGACAAGATAGAAGTAGCCAATTTTCTGGTTTCAAGTATTACTGTCTGAGCACTCACTGCTTTCTGGAGTGGTGCAGCACATTTATTTCACAGAAAGAATATGATTTTTTGCACACTTCATTAACAGAATTAGTCTGGCGATAGTGGGATACTAATGCCTTTGCTCTCATCTCAGCACTGTCCAGTGTGGTGTAAAGAAAAGACAGATGCAGAAGGAATGCCTCCACAGCTTTCCCACCCCTACTGCAGCTGCATCCAGCCCCTTAACAGTCCCTTCAACCATGGCCCTCCCTGGAGTCCCCTTCCAAGGGGAAGCAAGAGGAAACTTGATGAAAGTTTAATCTTGGAATTACACACCACAGAAATTGGCCCAACTATGTTTTTTCAAAACTATCCACAATCCTCAGATAAATATTCTACAGAACCTCTGTTGATGAAGTATTTGTGGGGCTTAGGAAAACAGGTTGTGAACTGATTCTCAATTTTAACATATTTACCCAAGAACTTTCTTCTCCAAATTGCTGTGTTTTCCAAACTGAAAGTGTTACTCCATCCTTCTGAAAGAAAAGCCTTAACCTGATGAAGAGATTATATATATGCATCTCTCAGAGAAATAATTCTGTTCTAGGAGGTCAAATAGAGACAGCCAGGATAACTAATGAATTCCACTAGTTTATTTATTTGAACAGTAATTGTATGTACAATACAGGCCAACGTACAAATAAAAATGAGACAAAATTCAGAGTTCATGTACCTGGCTGAAGGAGGAAGCATTCTGCTGGAAAATTTTCAGAGATCCACAAATGGTAGCAGATGCAATGGTGACCACACAGTTAAATTACCCTGCATGACATAATCTTGGCAAACATATCCCTAGGAAGGTCACTGGCTGAGAAGGAATGCTCAAAGGAAATGAAGATCAGCCTGGCACTGGGGCAAATATGTCCCATTTCCATGGCAGCTGTTACCAAGTGAAGGCTAAGCAGGCAGCAAGGCACACCATGTCTCCCTTCCCTGTAAGTCAAGAAAGGCAGGAAGGATCTACAGAAAATTTCATAGGACGCCTGTGTGTCTTCTTTCTTAGCTTGACCAGTATTTATAATTTATATACCTCCAAAACATAACATGGCATTTTACAAAATACAGTATGAACCAGAAAGAAAAGAGATTTCCAGACTACATGAACTGACAGTTTAAAAATGCATAAACCAAACCAATTCAGAACAACACAATACAGAACAGGCTGGCAAATAGTCATTAGAGCTAAAATGGAGCTTTACACTGGAGGGAAGGGAGGCCACTTGCCATACATCAGCTGGCATGCTGTTCCGAGTGTGAGCAGTGGTATGCAATAAGACAAAGTCAGGAATGGATGAAGGAAATTACAGTACTATTCTTATGGATACAAACCCAAGCTATGTCTGTGGGGGTCCTTTAAAAATGGCTGGATTTAATATCACACATCAAATATCTAATGCACATTGAATAATCTCCTAAATTAAATCAATTCAGTTCCCAGCATGATGCTACTAACATCTTGGTATTTTAATTTAAGACAGGAGACCTAACCACACCTTGTGCTTAGGGCATTTACGAGAAGTGATGTCCATATGTTCCAATTTCCTTCTCCAAGATACAGTAAAAAATCTCTTCATTGAAATATGTTGTACCATGTAAGGAGTTAAGTTCAGAACATTGAGTGGTTGTATTAGAAGATAAATGTATATTAGTTTGCACAGTTTTCCCCTAATTACTGCCCAAGCACTTGCTGAACACTCATCATACCTTTCCAGGGCTTTACAAGATGTACACTGCACAGCAGCCTAAAAAGTTTAGCCAGAGAAAAATATATAACCCAGCAGCTCAGGTACCAACAGGAGCTGATCTACAGATACAACCTTAAAGAAGTCAGTAAAAAAACATCTTGATTGTTTGATCATTACTTTTACAGTGTTTCCCACATTACCATAATTTCAAACCAGACCTTGGAAGTACGATGGGCTCAGGACATAGATGGGCCAAATTTATGACACGTTTCCTTGCTAGTTTTACATTACCTGCAGTTTTTGAGTCATAGTGTCTGCAACAAATGACATGTTTTTTTTCTGTAAAACTACAAGAAACAGAGGGGAAAAAATCCCCTCACAGTATGTCTAAAACCAGTTTTCTCTAAGAGCTGGCAAAGGGGATTTGTGCAGCCCACTTCTGCCTTGAGCAGGCAGGTAGCTGCTTCCACTCGTTAGACTCGCAGCTGGCTGCTTCATATAGCTTTATAACTTTACGCTCTTCAGCCCTGTACTGGTTTTTGGCTGGGAGAGAGTTAATTTTCTTCATAGAGGCTAGTATGGGGCTATGTTCTGGATTTGTGCTGGTAACAGCATTGATAACCCAGGGACGTTTTCCTTATTGCTGAGCAGGGCTGACACAGAGTCAAGGCCTTTGCTGCTCCTCACCCCACCCCACCAGCAAGGAGGCTGGGGGGGGGGGGGCGGGCACAAGGAGCTGGGAGGGGGCACAGCTGGGACAGGTGACCCCAACTGACCCCAGGGATATCCCACACCATATGATGTCATGTTCAGCATATAAAGCTGGGGGAAGAAGAAGGAAGGGGAGCACGTTTGGAGTGATGGCGTTTGTCTTCCCAAGTCACCATTATGCGTGATGCAGCCCTGCTTGCCTGGGGATGGCTGAGCGGCTGCCCATGGGAAGGAGGGAATGAATTCCTTGTTTTGCTTTGCTTGCGTGCGCAGCTTTTCCTTTACCTGTTAAACTGTCTTTATCTCAACCCACGAGTTTTCTCACTTTTACTCTTCTGATTCTCTCCCTCATCCCACCAGTGGGGAGTGAGCAGGGGGCTGTGTGGTGCTTAGTTGCCAGCCGGGTTAAACCACACCAAGCCTGAATCTCAGCTTTTTACTGGAATTTCTTAAGTCCTCAGGCCTTAGCATAAGTTCTGTCACAAAGGATTTGGGATTTTTCGATACGGAGTTATGTGTAATGAATTTCAAGATGACTTCAAGTTAAACCATATATAATGAACTATGTAGTTTCTGTTGGCTACAGAACTCCCCAGTAGCTTTTTAACCTTTCTTTTGCTATCATCATCTCTCTTTTGTCCTTGTTCTATTAACTGTTTTTATTTAATAACCTGTAGCTCAGTTTTAGTATTATTGTTTTCCTTATCTCCAGTACCCAAGAACTCTAATCAGTGTAATCCAGTCTATGATAAAACTACACTGGATGTGATTTCTTTGAAAATACCAAGGTAAAATGAGAAAGCAAAATAAATCTTATAATTGATTTAACTCATTCATTCCCTTGGCAAAACCAGGACAGTATCTTTCAGGAGCAAAAGCAAGGAAGGTGAACAGGGTGATGCTGGGCCGAGACACAGCAGGACCCATCGATGGCTCAGCACCTTCAGTTCATGTCTTTCAGCAAGCTGGGATGGTTACAGGGTTCTTCATAATTGTTCTTTCTAGAAACATTAAGATGCACTTTGAGGAAGAAAATGGTATTCCATTACTTTTTTAGTGAAAAGGCTATGGTTTCATGAGGAAATACTGTGATCAAAAAAGCAGTCACTTCTAGGAAAGATCTTCTTTGACTAATAACTCATTATAAAAACCAGAATCAAATTGGTTCCCTGTGACCATCTTCCCAGAGATTTTTGAGGCCACCCAGACATGTTTGCTTATTCTTATTGACAGTGATGTTAAACTAATGGGGCCATCCTTCTAATTTCCTTCTCTCAGAGAAAAACACCACATCTGCAAGTCCATTCTAATAGCTTAAAAACCAAGGACTTTGATGTGGCTGCTCTGGCTCATAGGTTCCTACATCCTTCTCAGAAAACCACTTTACACTATGAAACCTTAAACGGTAAACGTGCTTCAGAGTAAAAGGCAAAGGTGTTCCAGGAAGTGAGTTCTCAGCAACATTTGCACTTGAAACACCTCCATAGGCCCTAGGTGACACGGCACCATTCACAGGGCCACCCTCCGCCTAGGGTGCCCTGCGGGACACCCCGTGAGGGGGCCGGCACAGCTCCTGTGATAGGTTTGGTCGGGTTTTTATTCACTTGGTGAGAGCCAGGGAGGCCCGCGGGCAGCACGGCCACCACCAGAAGACCAGTACCGCCCTCATCCTCTGAAGGGCCGCCGCCGATGGAACCCGAACCGACGGCGGAAGGCGCGGCTGCAGGCAGGTACGGCCGCCCGCCGGGATTGACCGACCGAGCCACGCCCCGCGCGCCGCCATTTTAAACGGTTCCCACCCTACTTCCCCCGCCTCACGGCGACCTCCGGGCCCGCCCCCGCCGTAGGTGCGGGCTTGTCCCCAGCCACCCTCGCCCAGGTGAGGGGAGCGGGGGGCGCGGCGCGGGGGCGCGGCCTTCCGCGTGTGGCCGGGAAACGGGGCTGCGGGGATGCTGGTGCTTGACTCATGGGCATTGTGCCAAAAGGGGTTTATGCTGAATTTTCTATAAGCGTGAAAAGCTTGATTTTAATTTTTTTTTTTTCTTAATTCTGCAAGTTGTATGTAAAGGCTGGTAGTGCCACTTTTCACACAGGAAAGCCAGTAGTCCCGGTATAGTTTATTAATGGTCTTTCTGCCCATTTATTACATTAACTTGTATTTTGAGAAAATATATAGCAGTGTTACAAGCCCAGCTTTAAATATTCAATATGTGGAATTCATTTGTCTGGAAGATACTAAAACCCTTCACCAGTGATGAACTGCTTTCTCTGGTGTGTCCCAGCCTACCATAAATCAGCACTGGCTTTGGGCCTGTGATGATGAGTTATATATATTAACAGTCTTGGGTCTAAGCCTGTGTTCCCTGCCAAAAAATAGTGTATTTGTGTCATTTTTTCAATGCAAGTTAGCATTAGGTGCGAATTCACTTTATTTTGCTTCATACTTTTGACTTTGTAATAGAAAAGATTAAATAAACACAGCTTTTTCAACACTGGGATGTTGATCAGAAAGATGTACTCATATTTTTAAGTCAAGGGACTAACCATGACTATGAAGGTCTTTAGGACTGTGTGAATCTGTCTGTCTCCCTTGGGGTTAGAACAGTGCTTAATATTAAGTAACTTAAAGAAGCCTGAATGTCTGTTTGTGTTTATTGTTAGTGAAACACTGGTTTGCTTGTAACTTACTAGGGACCAAGTGTTTGAATTGTGGGGCTACATAAACATAAAATATTCTTGAAATATTTGAATATGGAACATTCTAGTTTGAAGAAAAAATACAGGTGAGAAGATGTCCTAGGATGGAGCTATTTTTGCAGGGTTCTAAGTGGCTTGTGTGAATGGAAGGATTAGAGGGCCCTTTGGACTACTGCTACGTTATTTTCGGTGTGGGAAACATTGTAAAACTAATGATGAAAGTCAGTTCACAATTCAAGACCTCACAAGGTAAATCCTGATGGGAAAACTATTTTTTGAAAGATAAATATCTTTCATTGTCAGTTAATTTTATAAACTATGTTCTTGATGGTTTGTC
Source organism: Gorsachius magnificus (assembly GCA_034008185.1). NCBI lineage: Eukaryota > Metazoa > Chordata > Aves > Pelecaniformes > Ardeidae > Gorsachius > Gorsachius magnificus. The sequence goes on from CM067090.1 coordinate 10,404,374, forward strand.
ACTGACTGACACTTTAAGCTTGTATTTCCAGTTGGACAGAGGTACTAAAGTACATGGTTCAGGGCAATAAAAAAGTGTGATCTGTGATTGAAAAATGAGAGAACTGCTATTTTATGGCATTCTATAAAGATGTCATAAAAATATCTTTATTTGACAACTATGAAAAAAAAATGAGGATTTATATTTCAAGATGCTGTTGATTTTTATAAAATAGTCGCTCTGGATTTTAAGCACTCTTGATTTTTAGAATTTCTGGAGAGGCTAGGAGGAAGAAAGATGAAAAGGGTAAAAGTATTGCAACTATCAATTTTCCAGACTAGTCTCTTTTGTCTTGAAGTGTAGGTTACTATAACTAAAGACAATGATACTTGATGCATAATGAAAGCACTTCTTAATATTATCTCAGTAATTACATGGCAAATATGTCATTCATTTAATGGTTTTAGTAGCTACCAATCTTATCATCAAAGGTAATTTCTAGTCTTCATTTGTAGTAACTTAATGGAAATTGGTAAGTTACAAGTAAGCAATATACAAGCAAAAATGTATTGCAGTGTCACTTGCAGTATTTTTTGCCTTTGTAAAAAGCAAACTGACATTTCACTCATGTAATTACAGTAATCGGCTTTGAGGATGTTGTCCTTGTTTACAAACTTTGGATCTAGTTTACCTTTCACTAAAGTTAGGAAGGATCATCTTGCTATGAATTTCATAGTTACAAGGGTCATCAGTTTTCTGAGTCTGTATAAAATACGTTCTGCAAACTAGTAAATAACCAAGCTTGCCCATATGTATGTGAGTTTAAAAAACAACTACATTGGTGACAAATTTACAGCCATCTTGTAAGAGTAAGCTTTATTTGACAATTTGAAATTTGAAGATTTCTACTGATAGTGTGAGATTTCTAGTCTTTCAAGAAGTGTTTTTTACCCTACAGTTTTTTGTATTTCTTTTTACTACCTGTATATACTTCCTAGCTCTTATCTTTTTATATATTTCTCTACCCTTTCTGTGATCCACTGTGAAAATATTTAATTATTTGGTCATCTTTTCAATCTTAAGTATATCATTTGAATTGAGAACTTTGCAGTTCAGACACATACTTCCTCCACTTAAGAATTAATTAGTAGCAGAAGGTTTTTGTGTGATATAGGTATGTGTCTTCGCAGTGTTTTACCAGTGCACATATGTTCTTTCTGTGCTTAGAGCCAACTATTTCCATATAATACAGTGTGGAGATAAATTAGTGGTGTCCAGACAAAGCTAATAAGCACTACTGAGGGGCAAAATATATTAGCACAGTATTGAACCCAAGTTAATATATCAGTATGGCTTCCACTTACCTTGCACTGTATACAGAGCTATTTGGATCTTCCTTCAAAACCCTGTGGGATACGCCATCAGTGGACTGGCTTTTATGAAAGCAGGTATACTTTATGGGAAAACAGTAAGAAGACTAAGTATTATTTTCTATGTCTTATGTGTAACTCTGACTATAGTAGTGTCTGTAAATACTGTAGCTGTCCACCTTGCTAAGTAGCTTTAGCCTTTCTGTCCTGAAAGATGGTATTGTAATGAAGGTGAAACTTGGCCCTTACATACTGTACACTAAATGTTTGTTCCAAAATATATAGTATGGTTATTGTCAGCAGAAGACTTCTGACCAGTATATTAGTAGTAGTCTCTGACACAGATGAGTTATTCTTTTCAGTCTCAGAACTTTATACTTTTCATACAGTGACTCTCATATCGGGATCCCTCATATTTATTTAGTCCTAGTATTTTTCCCAGAGATGTAATAAGGCATAACAGTACTGCAAAAATATGTGAGGGTTGTGTTAGGTGCATGGTGCTTGGCAGATCTGGAACTGATTTTTAAAGCAAAAGCAAGTGAAAGGGCTTTGCCCTGAGGAAAAAGCAGTGCCTTCCTTTGCACCTCCTTCACTTAATAATAAATAAAAGCTAGGGGATTGTGAAATCCTTAGTCCTAGAAGGGCAAGTACCTCAGTGTGTGAGTTACACTAATAGACTCATTGTAAATATGTACCATAGGAGGGCATGAATTCTGTCTCTCTGTCACTACTGGACCTTCACATTTAGCTCTGGCAAAGTGAATCTAAACAGCAGGTCACTCTGAGATTAGTTCTGTAGTGTCATTACTTCTCACTAAGACACAAATCATGCAATTTTGAGTAGTTCTGTCTGGTTTAAAGCCTGTAGATAATAGCAAAGATACAGCTGCAGACAAAAAAGTGAACCAACAGTGATTTCTAAAATGATTGGTCTGTATGTAAAGTGAGTATGTACAGAAGGAAGAGATGGCACACTGGCTTTAGAAGTGTATTCTTTAAAAGGCATTTCTAAAATGTCTAGTTCATAATTTATAATAGTTCAAAATAGCTATTAATGTAGTCATTCTTAAAATAACATTTATGCAAACTGAACAAGTGGGAAATTTGTATAGAAAATGGTCTAACATGCAGAATAACGCAACTGGTGTGTTAGATGTGCAGTGGCAGTATTAAAGTAATATGATCAAAATACTAATTAGGGGTTTTGATATGCCTGTTAAAAATACTATGGTTCTTAAATTTCATTTTCCTCATATTAAAAACTTTAAAATTAACTAATACTTCTGGCAACAGTATGGGATATTTTTTCAATTTTTTTCATTTACAAACTTTAAGACTTAAAATAATTGTTGCTATTTAAAATAATTGCAGTTAACATCAGATTTCATCATGTTTTCTTAAATGAATGATGATAATACTTTTTAAAATAGAATGCTGCTCTAATCCTTTAAATGTGTACCTTGTTTATGAACTCATACATACCGTCACTGAATTTCTAGTTTATTTAGAGTCATGTATCTTTTATAAAAAAATTTTAAACCTTTTGTCACTTTCTGGTTGTGAGAGCTAAACTGTTCATTATGAGGAGCTATACTTATATTCTCCTGGTCAGCATATTGTTTTTATCTCTTAAGAAAATTATTTCAGGCTCAAAAAAAATTCCAGTAATTAAAAATAATTTAATTATTGAAGTGGTCTGTGCCTGAACTGAAGCAATAAACATGAAGAAAGTATATCACATAAATGAGACGCAGACTTTTGAAAGGATTTTCCTGAGATGATGAGCACTTTCATTTTCCACTATGAAGGTGCATGTTGTCTCTTGTGGCTGGTTCTACCTGTCTTTAGAGATTGACAACTAACTACCTTGTATGTTCAGGGTCGCTTCACTTTCTGTTGACTTCAGGTGAAATTGCAGGTGCTCAGCATGATCAAAAAGGGGTGTGGGAGGCTTTCAGTATCAGTCCCTTCACTTTCTACTGTTCTGATTCTCCACCTGGAGGTGTCTATTAATTCACATTGACTTTAGCAGCCCTCAAATAACTGAAGCACTTGGTTTGAGTCTTAGAGTAATGATCCTCAAAGAAGAATGCTGAATGTGAAAGAAGATAATTTGTCTCAGAAGTCTCTGCCAAATATCTCTAGATGGAGTGGTTTCTATTGTAGCTGTTCCATATGTTTTTCTTTTTCTATATTAAATGTTAAGTTCCTCTGTAATGGAGTCTAATGTTTTCCAGTGGGCACTCAATAACAAAGAATAATAAAAAAATGTGTATTAAAGATGATTTCAAGCACTTCTAAAGCATGAAAAAGCCTTCATTGTTAAAAATAAGGGCCAACATTAAATTACTAGTTTTACTTGGAATATAAGGAAAGGCAGCCCTGAGTACTTGATGCATAAGGAGAATGTTTTCCAAGACAGCATAAATATTAATATTTTTTTTGATCTTAATTCCTTTGTGGTAGGATTGTGATACAGTTGATATACATTCTTTACTCATCAGAAGTACATCATAATAGTATTCATATTTTTAAAATATGGTTGGGGTTTCATTATATTTAATGTCAATATATATATTTCATTATATTTTTCATGTCAAATCCTATATAAAGTTGTTTGGTTTTTTTCAGCGTAGTCTGTAAGTGCCTTTGCCAACTGAGAAGCTGAAATTATTTTTTGCCTGTGAAAACTGGAAAATGTTCAAAAATCAGTATCAGGTAAAACAGAAATAGTTTTATTTTTTACCCTCTTTTCATTTCACCTCTGAGAGAACTCAGTTAAAATGGCTTATTCTGGGGGGCAAAAAGTCCAGATACAGAAATGTTTTGGCATGTTTCATTATTCAGTATTTTTATAGAAATGTTATGAAATAGTGGGTAGCTGCTGATGCTGTCAGGTCTAGAATGGACACCAACATGGTATTACCAATGGCTTTTTGTCTGGGGTGCCTTCCCATGTGGGTCAGGGATGGCACACCATCTGTTCCCACCCAGTCATGGAAGCAGGCCCAACCCTTAAGGTATAGTCAGAAAAAGGGTGTTGGTTTTTTTCTCTTGGTCCAGCACAGGGTTGTGACAATGCTAGTCGCATCATTCACAAACCTTATTATCCCTTTTACTGTTTCCTGGCCTTCCTTTTCACCATACTTTGCCTTCCTTTCTCTGTACCAGTCCCCTCCTGAGAGAGCAACCCACCCCTAATTACTTTTTCCCCACTGGTCCCAATGTGCTACATCTGTACCTGAAATTGGTATCTCTGATGCTGTTACCTAGGCTATCTCAACTTTATATGGTATTTCTGATACTGTTGCCTAGGTGCTGTTGGCTTTGCAGGATTGTGCTCCCTAAAAGATGCCACATACTCCCCTCCAATTGATTGTGGAGTTTGACAGTCTCTTGCTTAACTCCCCCTTGGTCACTCATGAGATCCAGGCATCCTCCACAGCACTAAGTACCTTTTGTCAGCTTCTTGCATCAGTGTTTGTTCAGCATTTTCTCCTGTCATGTCCGGTAGTTTTCCGTGTTGTGTTCAGTTAGCTTAACCTCAAACCAGGGCCTGCTCAAGGGCTGCAGTATTAACAAGAAATATTTGTAAATATGGGAGAAAAAGCTACTTGTTTATTAAGATTTGCTACAAGCACATGCAACTTGGCAGTTAAGAATCTTTTTTTAACTTTCTGAGAGCTTGATTCTGTAGTCCCTAAAGATGTCAGATAACTTTCAAATTGATAGTATGCCATATTTTAAAATTTATACTGGATAAAAAAATTAAAAATATTTTAGAAGTGGAGTTTATGGAATGCCATCTTGAATCTTCTTAGAACTTAGTAAGTCTAGTCACTGGGGTTAGCCATGTGATGGGAAGCTGCTGTGTGGGGGTGGGGCAGAGGAAAATGGCTAATTCATATACAGTGTAGTGTTGCTGTTCTCTGAAAGCATAATTTGAAGAGCATTTATTTTGCTGGTAAGACTGCTAGACCCTCTTGCTCATTCTGACTTGTGTACAATTGCTTGGGCAGCTGAGCGTAAAGAGAATTGGGGAGTGCAGGCAACTAGGAATGAGAAGGGAGCGGCAGAGTTGTAATGATTGATTAGGTCAACCATGCTGTTGAAAAAATGCTTATCAAACTATTGGCTGAGTACATCAGATGTCACAAAAAATGTGACCTCAAATGGGAAAAATATTGAAGCAAATAATTCCCTAAGGAGAGGTGATAAAGCCTACCTTCCCAAGAGCCTAGGGTTAGATTCTTTGATGTCCAATAGGGCACATTCTCTCCGTAAGATGTTTTCACCTGGCCAGGTGAACATTCATAATCTTCCCAGCCCTTACCTTTTTTGGTGATACTGGTAGGATCAGATCTACTGTGAAGCCACTTAAGTCAGCCCAGAAAAGATAGTAAATTTTTGAGTTTCCCAGACTGTTTGGTCAAATCAGGCTAGAATTTGGTAACTAGTAGAAAAGTTGCTGGGAAATGTCTTTGACATACTCACATATGTAGACAGAGCCAAACTTATTCACGTATATAGACAGATTGTGTAAGCTTCGTTTCCATAGGAAATCAGACAAAACATGCGCTCTGCAACAGCTTTTACTTTCTTAGCAGTATGTTTTAAAACTCACTTCATTTGGTAGAAATAAGCCATATCCAAATATAAACTACTAATCTCTTGCATGGTTTTAGAATTTTTACAATAACTTTGCTTCTTAGAGAATGACATTATAAATAAAATAAAGTATTCTATGGTATTCCTTCAATTTTAAGTTCTATCCTCTAGAAAAGCCAAATATTGACTCTATGGATTGCTATATTATAGTAGTCTAGAAGCTGTTCTTAGTATTCTGCTGTCTGACTGATCAGTAATATGGACTGTGGTAAAAGCATGATGTGAGGAGGGATTGTTCTTGACCATTGATGATTCAGTGCTGAACATTTGGTAGGATGATGTATCCTTAAACCATTTTACCATAGGGTGGCCCATTTGTGGAAATATTCAGTGCTCAAGGCAAGAACCCAGGAGCAAAATGGAAGATTTTTGGCAATCCATCAGCTATATGGAAAGTAAGTTTTTAAAGAAACTTATAAAACCTAGAGTATAAACCAGAAAAATGTGAATGAAGCTTAAAATTGGAAGGTAATGAGGGCTTTGACCTGACAGTTAAGTTGTCACTTGCAGTTCTGTCTTTATGACAGACTAAATGACTACTTAAATTAGTTCTTTGTGCCTGCTTGCACACTAGGTTGGTTGCAGCATAATTTTATAGTTTAAATATTTAGGAAGTAATGTCAATTCTGAAAGGTTTTTGGGTTTGGTTTGTCAGCATTATTTGTTCATAAAACATGCAAGTAAAGCACATATTTCTATGGATTATATTATTACCATCGTATCTGAATTACTGTCATACTTGCAGTGCCATCTACCATTTGTGATTTAAAAAAAAAAGTAGCTTTACCTGTTAGTAGCATGGTTGGTTGTGAGGAGGATAATTTTGTCAGGATGCTTATGTTTGTTTGTTCCTTTTTGTAGGAATATGATAAAGAAGTAAAAGGCTTTGTTTTTGTACTTGAAGGAAGCAGTCAAATCAACAAAATGCAGCTACCAAAGGAAACTAGACAAACTTGTAAGTATCAAAGAATTAAATGTCTGTGATGTTGTTCCGATTATTAAATCAGTCATACTGGAATGTAAAACTTAAATTATTCTCCCTTACTTGGGGCATAATTCAGCATTAGCAAAGTGGTTTTTCATTAACTTTTTAGCGTGTCAGTTACAAATAAGTAAAAAGTATAGAAATGACATATTAAGGTAAGTGCTGTAGGGGAGATCCTTGTTGATGCGTGTTGTCTTAGTGCGGCTAGGTTCACTTCTGTACCTGATCCTGCTACAGACTGATGTCTGGCAAATACCTTCTGACTCCCTTCAGCATTTACCAGAGTCAATAATTCTATTGGCATTACAGAATGTAATCAGTGTTTGATGGGTAGTATGGAGTGTTTCCCCAGGTTGTCTATTACTTGCACCAGAATAAACCAGGATCAAAGCAGTCTGTGTTTCTCAGGGCATACAGCAATCATCATAATTTATGCCTTAAACTCCACTGCAGGGTATTGTACCTTATAAGGTTCATAGTAATGAATCAAGCTGGTTTAGAATTAAGCACTTACTTTTGAGGAAAAATTGAGATGATGATTTTAGTCAAATGAAACAGGAATCTTCTAGTATACTTCTCACGCAGTGTATATAATTACAAATTAGTTTTTCTAAACCAACACAAAAAATAAGAAATTCTATAGTCTGGTCATGCACTAAGGTCTTGAAGATTAATCTGATTTTTGTAAAAGATATTTACTATTATCTTCAGTATAATAAATATTAGTCTAATGCATCTTTCTGAGAAATTCAACTTTCATTTGTTTATCACTAATGTTACAATAAACTATTACAGCCTAAAATGAGGATTGAGAATTAGTGTTGTAGATTATCACTGCTAAGAACAGTTTGGTTTTAAATTTACTTTAGCTAGTGCTGCAATACTACAGTTAAACTTCCATTTTGTCGTCTTCTGTTCCTTCTCTTCAGGTGTGTGTACCTCAAGTATTTCATTTATGTCAAGTATATAAGTTGTACTATAATCTTTGAATACTCTTCCAAAATAAGACACATATACAAATACAATTTGAAATTTTAAAGTGTCATTTGGCCCACAAAAGTAAGTTCTGAATTGGCATTCTTTAGAAGAGGAGCTAATGTTGTTGAGTCTTGTCAAGTCCATGAAGAGCAGCCCATACCCTCCCTGATGGAATAACTAAGAAAACAACATACGGTTCAATTCGGACAGCTTAGTACTCTCTTTTCCCCTGGTAGGGAGCTACCTGAATCCTGAAAGGTTTCTTGTGTTTGTTCCCTCAGTTAAGCTCTTTTGCTATTGTTCAAAAAATCAGAAGCCTCCACTGAGCATTGTTGTCATGATTTGGATTGCATTTTTACCCAAGGGTTTTTTGAAGTTGTTTAATAAGGTGTACATGGTCACAAACATGACTGCAGGTTTCATATTACTATGAGATAATCTTGATAGGAAAGTATTACTTCGTTTTCTAATTCCTATGGAATATTTGGTGTCTACATGCTCTTGGAACACAATGTAGAATTGTAAGTAAAAAAATTCCCTTTATTTTCATGAGAATTCCACTGAAGCCACAGATGGGACTTCTGAAACAACACTTTTATTGCAGTTTGAATTGGGTTTTCTTCAGGTGTTTCTCGTGTTCATATTTTGTGTGAGCCTTGGGAAATAGTGTTGCAGGAGGTATAGTATAGCTGTTTGGTACAAAATTGAAATGCTTGATGGTGAAATGTGCATCTGCATGCACATAGCACATGTATTTAATTTTTTCTTGTTTCTAGTGGGACTGATCCAGCGATTTCTGACACTTCAGATTTTTGTGCCATTGGGACGAGACTTCTCCACTGAGTTACTGTAAGATGCATAAAATTTCCTTGAATACTTAACATAAAGTGAATGCCTGATTGCAGCCATTAATTGTGGTGGCAGATTCCGCATTAAAGTGTGGTGACTTATCAAGGCAATAAGAAGGAATTAAGCTAATGAGATCATTATTTCTTGGATGCTTTAAGTACTGACATTCCTTTGAAGACAGAACAAACTCTAGAAATTGTGAATGAAGATGATGAAAAATCTGAAGAAACAAGACATGAATTTATCAAACATATGAAAATACTGGTTCATGAGGGTCTCCTCATAAGGTTTATAAATAACTATTCCAGGGCCCTTTGGTCCAGGGCAAAAAGAAATATATATTCCAATAATTGGGGGAGAAAAAAACCCAACCAAACAAATAGTAAAAAGCAAGAACAACAAATGGAGTGCTCAGTTGGTATAATTATGTCCCTACTGTAAGGAAAGAGAGGTACAACTGAAACAAGTGTTTTTCATTAATTCGACATGGAATGATTTAATAAAGTTTTAAACTTGGGCAGTTGTCAGTCTTTGGACAACACTTCCTACCTAGTGGCACCAGCTGTTTATAACTGGCACAACCCACTCAGCTTTGTAGTCAGTAGAACACCTAAGATTTGGATTAACAAAAGAAATTATGCCATTAGAAACCCTGCAAGAAAAGATGCATCAAATGATATGGAATTAAAGTGAGTAAAGTGAATGCAGAATGTTTTCTTTCTTTCTGTAACTTGGCATTCATCTGTACCCACAGGTGTCAGGTAAGTAAGGGGAAAGGTTTAAGTCAGGTTTCTTGTAGGTTTAAGTCAAAGAGGATAAAAAGAAATGCTGAGAAAATACCATTCCAGCTATACTGTAGTAGAGAAAGTGTTCATTATAATGTGAATAATCTATTTCATGAAATTAGGATGGTGTGCTGTTTTATATTGCTGGGTAATTCTGTGAACTTCCATGCTTTCATGTAAGTAGACTCATCTTGGAATAGTTTGTTATTTTAACAAAGGATATGCTAGTGTGAACTGAGTCAAATTTATTAAAATTCCTCAGTGGCTTTATAACAATCTATGCAGGTATTTTAGTCTCTGTGGTTTGTGAGTTAGTGGGCATTTATAACCTACATCATATTGGTAATATTATACATGTCTCTGTGGCATGCTTAATTTCTAATATGATTTTAGAATCTGAACACTGAGACCATCTTCAAAGGATAAAATAACTTACTTAGCACAAATCTTCACCAGAGAATATTTTTGCTTCTCCATGGAGCATGGAAATTTGGGAGAAAACACTGGGCTCAAAGTACTTCTTTTAAAGACAGCTTTGACTGTATGTGTCAAGATCTTGGTGCAGAAAATACTAACATTTTACTAATTTAAAGTGAGAAACTGTTGGCAGGAAAGCTGCAGGTTTTTGAGCAACTGCCCTTTCTCTTTAATTTTTCTTCCTACCACAGCCTTTATACATTTTCTGTTATGTTTTCCTTTCGAGGTAGGCTTTTTTCTTACCTTATTTTTATATTTTTTTTTTTGCTTGGATATTAAGGTATCTCTAACATAAGTGTATATAGCTTTAAAGCTACCCTTTTTTTTTCCTGCAACACAAAATGCTTCTTTGTGTGTGTCTAATCACACTGACTTTTCTGTTCTTTGAATTTCATGAGTGTAGTTCTGGTTACACTTTCCGCTCCTATGGTTTTAATTGCTGCATTACTTGTAAAAGTTTGTAACAAAAGGGACACAAAAACCCAGGATATGTCATGCAGTAAACAGAAACCAAGTACATAGATTTGCTTCTCGTAGATATTCTGTAGACAGATAGCAGAGACTTCGACATGTACAGGAATTCAGTTTTTCTATAGTGTCATATTGAGTTAGGTTCTTTTGGGTACTTGTCACCCATCTATACCTCTTAACAAGAACCTCATCTCTACTTTTCTTCTTCTACTCATTTTATTTTTTCATCACTTGCTTTTTTTTGATAACTGAGTGCGCTCTAATTTTCTATTACCTTTCCCACTTTTCTTTGCCATTTCTTTTCCAGTTCATATCTAGACCTTTTTTTTCTTTTTTCACTACTTCCTATTCCCACCATTACTATGTCCTTTTATTTTCAATATATTTATTTCCATAATATGCTTATGTACTTCTATACATTTAAATACTTGTATTTTATGTATATATAGTTTATGTAAATATACACTTTATATTACTGTATAAATTTGTATTACTAAACAAACACTATATAGTCACTATATAAATTTATTATATTTAAATATAGTATAACTGTTGGTTTTCACTTCTTTTTCTTTCATCAACTTTCCTGATTCTAAATTAGTATTATCAGAGAGCCTGACACAAGTCCTAATTCTCTCTCCTTTTCTTATGTGCAGTGATTTCAGTGTCTATGTACATGAAGTAATCTTGCTTAATACATTTCCATATACTTTTTACAAAATGACAGATGTTTAATTTGGTTACATAAGTTCATCAATGCATTCAAAGTGGAGCTACTTAAGGGTGTATATACCCAAAAAGTACAATCTGATTTGTTTCCCACTTAGTGCAACTGTATGCAGAAGTTAATAAAACTTATTTAAAAATAAATTTAGTACTAAGTTTTGTATTAGAAATCAATTAATTTATTGCTGTACCTATAAACTCCTTCAAGACTTGCAAAACAGCCAGTGTATTTTATCCTAGCAAACTCATGATAAGTAATAATAATAAGTAAATAATGAAGACAAGTCCTTCTTGCTTCAGGTGACTGCCATTCAGTTCTCTTCATTTCAGACATTTTGAAAGGAATCTCTTGCTTGTTTGTGGACAGAATATTGATTGTGCTGGTGCTTCCTGGAGTTTAATGTTTGAAGATGGTTTCTTACATAATTTGACTGCCTACTAGTGAGTCTTTGAGTAGCTTCAAGTAAAGATTGATAGTATACCAAGCCATCAAATTTACTTTATGTAAAAAACACTTTGGCAAGTTTTGTAATAGCTGCACATGATGCTTTATGGTACATTTCTTTCTCTCCCATTCTGCATGGAGATGGAAATATGAATTTAGTTTGGGCCTCATCCTCTCTTTTTCATTCTACTCAGTGATTGATCTGATCAGCAAACAAGAATTTCAAGGCCATCCATCACTGCTGGCATCAGCTGAGCTAAGCCCTCTAACTAGCTGCTGTCAACCAGTCATGTGGGATTCCTGTCATAAATACTCAATATGCAAACAACTGTTTAAATTAGCTGTTTTGCCTTTTCTTTGGAAGAAATTTAAGTAGAATTTAGGTACTTTGTTAGGTGGTATGATTAGATGAGTATCACCATATTAACAATAATGTATTGATCTGCCTAAAAAAATGTGTAAGATTGATTGTGGATTAAATGTTTGAAGCATAATAAAATTGCAACTAAGGTAGATACCATGTAATTTATGCACCCTTTTTGAAGCAACTAATAGCAAAACTGTTAGTAATGCTGAATACAGTCCTATGTTGTAAATGTAGTAGCCAGTTGTTAAATCTTCAGTATTATGGATTTTGCTACCTTTCTGAAAAAGCAAAAATAATTCAATGTTTGAAAAAATATTTGTGTGTAAAAGAAAAGCATCTAGTTTGTGCTGGCAATTTTGGTTTAATTTGCAATATATGGACATGTACAGGTGCTTGGCATGTTGTCAAACACATGAACATTATCCTTCTTAAATACTGCAATGCCAGTCGTTATTACTCTTTATTTCTGATAGGTTTATTTTTGATCTTAGGTATCACATGAAATTAGTACATAATGTTATAGTAAGATTTACAGAAAATGAGTAGAGCTGTTGATGTGAGAAAGTAGACCTTCAAATTCTACAATAGCCTCCAAAAAAAGAGGTAGTGGTCTGAGGTATGAACAAGGATCAGAAGCTCTATTTCTGCTTATGTAATGAAACATTATATGGTCTTGTATGAGTCCCTGTAAGTTGCTTGGCCTTTTTTCCCCTATTCTCTCATACAAGTTATGGGAGTAATATTTATCAATTTATTTTGAAAGTCTATTATACGGAGTTAACTAACTCGTTGTATGATACTTTTATATATATGAACTGATAAAAATAGGAATTATAGTAAATTTTAAAATCTGCCAGTTGTTCAAGTACACCTTCATTGATATGCAGGCTAGTGTGTGCTGATAGTACAGATTTAATATTTGATGTATTATCCTATCACTCAATAGAGGCCAGTTTAGGGAGACAGTGTTTTTGATGAAAGAGAAGTTTACCAGTTTTGCATTTGGGCATCCAGACAGGACAGAAGATATTAGCCTGAACACATTTTGTTGTTACTATGTAAGGTGATCCAGCAAGATTAGTGGCAGAACTGGGTATGGTACTTACTGATCCGTTGCTGCAGCTGTTAAGTCACGCTGTCTATCTCAATGATGGCCAACTTCATGGTGCTTCAAACTGCTTGTTTAAATCTTTGGATGGTAAACAGCTGTAAATCACGTGGCATACTTTGTAAAGTTGGGGAGGTTTGAGATCTCATATAAGATTCCATCACCTCTGTGACGTGAAAACTTTCACAGCAAAAATACACACAGTCAGTGATAGTTGCTACTCGGAGTCCTTCTTCTGTAGCCCAGAACTTGGTGCCTGATATTAACGTGCTGTGGGATTCTGCTTTGTTGCCACTTCCATAAGGTAATGAATAGTTCTAGGACCATCTTGCTAGCATGAATGTGCTGAGGATCACAGCATGGTTGCTAATTTACTTTAATGGTAACTATGTCACTTTATTCTTCATAATGTTTCAACCCTTTTAAGGCTCAGCTGGCAAAGTGCTTATCAACAGGTTTGTTCAGTTAGTATCCCACTGCTCACAGTCAGATTAGCTCTGCTTGCCACTAGCCTTCACCAGCTCCAGAAGGCATCAGAACTTGTATTCTGAGGGGAGCACACAACATTCTAGTAGTATTTATATTGATAAAGAATTATTTTTCTGGTAAAGAGATAACCTTATGATATGTATTGTAGTCAGTTATCATTTTGTCAGAGCTGTACTGCTTTATAACCTTATTTATGTTTCAGTTAAAAATCATTATCACAGGAAGTGAGGGTGAAAGGCTGGTACTTGCCCTTGAAAAACCTATGTGGTAGTAAGGTTTTAATTTTAAAATAAGGTATGATCTGTTAAAAGTTATGTCCTGTAGTGTGCACTATAAATACTCTGACTTTTTCAGTAAGTTATTTGTCAGGTCTTGTGGCAGAGAAATCGCTTGATGTTATTTTAGTATGTTTACATCTTTTCTTGCACTTGATAGCCATTTCATCTGAAATGTGGACAGAGAACATTTTTAATTTAGTATATCCAATTATGAATAGGGAGAGCAATTAAATGATCACATCTGCACAAATAGTTTGGTAGATATCCAAATGTTTTTTCTGTTTTATTGTCACTTTGCAGGATTTTGTCATCTATTTCTAATCCTGTTACTTGAGAAGAAATGGCATTAGGAGTGATTACAAACACCATCCAAAAGTCTTAAGATCTTTTTTCTTTCTGTCACAGAGAGGTTATCTGTTTGTATTCTTTGCAAATCTATAATCAGTTGAGTTTTATCTTTAATTTTCTGGCCTATTGTAGGGTAGAAATAAAATATTATTATATTTTAAGATCCAAGGAAAAACTTTTTAAAACCCAAATTTAATATTACTCTACGCTTGTTACAGAAGTGAGCTTTGGTAGAAATAGTTTGGATAAAGAACTGTGTTATGATGGAAGGGAAGACCTCATCCAGATCCTAGTAAAATATCCTGAGTAGAGATCAATTCCCATCACAGTACTGCTTCATTCTGGGTGGCAACTTGGAAGAAGGTAGCAGTGAAATTTGACAGTGGTACCAAAGAATAAAAACTGTTCAGCTGGTAAGTAGATGTACAAAATTTATCCTACTTTGGCAAGAAAGATAAACTCACCTGAAGGCTTTTGGTACTTATTCCTCTTCAGGACCATTTGAATAAATTCTGGGTATTTTTTGTTTTAATCAAATTAGTTACTTGGCTTCATACCTGGTGTGATTTCATTAATCAGTGGAATTATCCTCACGGTTGCTTTTGCCCACTATTTGAAGTTTCATGAAGATACTAAGATTTTTTTTTTCCCCCCTCCATTTTTCTCACAGTCGTACTGAAAGGAAAAATATAAGGAAGTAGTGCAACCATTTAGAGAATCAGATCATAGCTGAGGTTGGGAATGACCTCCAGAGATGGTCTATTCCAATCCATCTGCTCAAAGCAGACTCAGCTAGATCATCTTGCCCAGGACTCTGTCCCATTGGGGTTTGAATCTCTGCAAGGATGGATACTGCACGGTCTCTCTGGGCAACCTGTTCTAGTGTTTAGTCACCCTCACAGTAAAAACCTTTTTCATATGTTTAAACAAAATCTCTTGTATTTCAATTTGTGCACATTGCCTCTTATCCGTTGTTTAGATACTGCTGAGGAGAGTCTGGCTCAGTCATCTTTACTCCTTCCTGCTGGGTATTTATACACATTGGAGAGATCCCCCTCTTGAACCTTCTAAAGGTTAAATAATCCCAGGTCCCTCAACCTCTGCTCCTAACTCAGATGCTCTAGTTTCATAATAATCCTCATTATCCTGTGCTAGACTCATAGCAGTATGCCCATGTCTCACTCGTATCACGGAGCTTAGCACTGGACCCAGCACTCTGGCTGTGGTCTTACCAGAGCTGAGTAGAGGGAAGAATCACCTCCCTGGTGCTGCTGGCAGTGCTCTTCAAGAGCATCCTGGGCGGCATTAGGGCCGCCTTTGCGGCAAAAGTGCTTTGCTGGCTCATGGTAAACTTGTCCACCAGGACCCTCAGGTCACTTTGTACAAAGCTGCTTTCCAGACAGCCTTCAGACTGTACTGGTGCATGGGATTATTCCTCCCCGTGTGCAGGGTTTACAGTTTGTAATTTAAAGTAATGACTTTGTATTCTAAATCTAGTTTGATTTTGGTTTTTTTACTTATTGAAATTCATCAGAATTAAGGCAGATGCTTGCTTTTTGTTCACTTGTATTTTTTTTGGTAGGGAGAAGAATTTCAGAAAGCTTGGGAATAACCAAACACAGTTGGTAGGTATTAGCTTTGAAAATTTGGCCTTTTTCTAACTCTCTTTAGAACAACATCTCAGAATTAGCATGGCCTGAAACTACAGTTCTAGCTTATTTTCACTTTGAGGAGCAATGTCTCTGATCATACATAAAAGTTTAGTGGATTTATAACACAGAGATGCTCTTAATTTATTGAATAAATGGGAACTCTGTGGAGTTTCAAACCCTGGAACATACCTGATAAGATTTAAGAAGTTTCTGTCAAAGTTTAGCTACTCATATAGAAGAGTCTGCAGGGGGAAAGGGCTGAAAATGTCCACATTCCTGAAGGAGTTGTACTTGTTGATGAAAAACTTTATTGCAAGGCTTGTGGACAGTGCAGTAGAATATAGACTGTTGTACTGTATTTCCTATCTTCAAACAGTTGTTTCTGTAAATATAAGTTTATGACTTTGACTTCAAAATTTTAATAACAATAGATCATACATGCATAGCTGATTTATTCATAGACACCATAATAGCTTGAATTTATGTGAATGACATGCTATCATAATTAGTCATCATTTTAGCTTTGGCAGAGAGATGAAAAATTATTCATGTTAATCTAAAGACCCAGCATGTTTTCAGATATAGAACAATAAAAATATGAATCTTGGTTAGTCTTGGAAAACTTAGAGCAATTTAAAATTAGAAGCAGGACATAGATGCTAATTCTGTCGTGTACTTCTGACAGTATTTGAAGTTTTTAGAGACTGAAGGTGAACTTCATTGAAAGATTTAGCTGGAGAGATTTTTTGAAATTCTGATGTTTAGTAGCATGAGGCTTGCTCCTTGAATTTTCTGTGAAGCAGGAGTGAAATACAGAAACATTCTTAAAAGTATCAGGGTATGTTAAAATCCATAACTTACAAAGCCGATTAACTCATATATTTGAAAGTAAACATTTTTTATTAAATCTTCCAGACATTATTTTCACTAGAGTACCAACACAGCATGGGTTGGTAATTTAGGAAACAGATCCTGAAAAAGATAACCCATGAACAGTGTGTCCTGCTTCCAGATATAAAAATGATTCATGCAATTATTATAGAACTGATAACAAAATGCATGGTTCTAGTCTAAAATTGTGTCCCTAGTTAGCTTAACCACTTGGTCTGAAAGAAGATAGGTGCTTTCTTTCCCCCTAGTCAGGATAAATCTGTTACCCTTATTCTTCAGATTTTTCTAGTTTCTCACATTTGATGACTTTCATCAGCTGTAGAACTGTTAAAAGTTGTCTTTTATCAATAATTTCTTTGCTCATTCAATTAATATAAAACATCAGGCATGGGAAAGACTTTCCACTGTTGATCTTCTGTTCTAGAGCTTGCACACATCCATATTTACTTTCTGCTTATTGAAAGAATCTTTTTCCTTGGCCCAGAACTTCTTCAGAAGTATATACTTACTCTTTTTCCTCTGGAATTATCACGATCTCTACTACCTAAAAGTTGCTGGTCTCTGAGTGCCCCTTAACAGTTCATCCTTCTCCAGTACATCTTTAGACCATCTGGACTTTCATGAAAGTGTTCTTTTCTCTGCCCTTCTTGAGTCCATAGGTGTGAGTACCATTTGAGGGGTAGTACTGGATCTTTCTTTTCCAGCATTGTTTCTTTCAGTATTTGAATGGGTACCCTCTCTGTGCACAGTGTGAATCAGTTACATTTTGGAAAGGTATCAGTCAAGGAAACTGGTGAGTCTTTTTTAGTGTTTGTTTGAACAGATATGTACCAAATCTTCTTTTGTTGAGAAACTGAATATGTGATGCACCAAGAACTTTCTCAGACATTGAAACTCTTTCCTTCAGTGGCTATAGGCTCTATTTAATGTATCTTTTGCAGAAGGCCCTTTAGTTGGATTTTTTTTCTTAGGTATTTTGTAGCTGTAAACAAGGATATTCTCAAGAGGGTAATTTCTTGTTTCTTCAGTTATTGAAGGAGAGGAGTTGGAATAAGTTTCTCATATTTTTGTAAGAAAAAAAAAACCTGTTTAAAATCTGTAGGTTCAAAATTTGTCAATGGACACATTTACCAAGGACAGAAAGAAAGAAATAATGATGGTGGGGCTGAATAAGCATCCTGGAACACTGAGGAAATTGCTCACACCTGGAGATCCAGGTGGCTGAAGAGTTGAATGTTGTCATCTTCAGTTATTTTGATGACAATCTTTCCTTATAGCACCTTGTGAGAATATAAGTTAAAAAAATAAAACCCATCACATCCTGGTGGAAAACAGTTACCAGCTTTTTCACTGTAAAGATAAACTAGAATTCTTATTTTAGATAAAACTATGACATTCTTCTGACTTTAGTGGTGAGTCAACTGAGGTCTGAGAAGAAGGAATACCTAGTCACAGATTATGATAATCCAAGTAGCATACTTAGTTTCAATTTAGAAAGCAGGTGGTTTGAGTCAGATTCTGGGCCAGGTAACTTACAGTGGTCCTGAATTCAGGTTCTTGACTCAGCTATGAAGAAAGAACACTTTCAAAATAAATTTACAATTAATATTTGTCCATGGTGTGACTTGAACCTTGTGACTGCTTTTAAGACATCCTAAATCTGGCTGAGGTCTGATTGTCCTAATTAATGCCTTAAACCAGTATTTTCCAGTGTGAATCCTTCGGGTGATATGATAAATTCTTCCAGGTAGTATTCAGCAACAGTTTCTGTCTGCAGACCAGGAGCCAAGGCACGAGGAGTCAGTGTGGGAAGGCAGAATAAGCATGAAGGCAGAGGACTGCTGAATAGCTGATTAAGAATGGTAGGGGAAATGCAGATCATTTCAGCAAGGAGGGGAGAGTGGAGGAAAGGAGCCTCTTCTCTTTCCATGCATCAGCCTCCTTTTGGCTGATCACTTTGGGCCTGCTAATGGACAGGTTATCCAGCATTACTACTTATTTAAAGACCAGAAAAATAGAATGATGATGAAAAATACATTTCTCAGAGTTGTTTCAGAAATAGCATATTGCTTTCCCTTTGGACCAGAGCATACTCCTCAGTCTGCCAAGCTCAAATTAGATACAATTTGTACAGTGAAGTCAACACCTGTCACAAAAAGGAATATTTGCTTCATCAGGCTGTTGTATCCTCCAAGGCTGATTTGTGTTGCAGTTGTAGTGCCTGCAAATGAACGGCTAGTGTAATTGCTTTCTGTAAGTGCAGTTACAGGCAGTCTTAATTTAGTATAGCACAATACCTTTAGCTTAGTAGGCTGATAGAACTTACGATGGACACATTTCCCTTTTTTCCCTAGCCACTTCAGTCCAAGCTCAAGAACATTATCTTTCTGTCTTGCAATATTTCTGTAAAAGTTTCAGAATGCCCTGAAAGCGGTTATTTTAACAAGTATCACTTTGTTTAAATATGTATGGGATCTGTTGGAACTAATGGGGAGATGCTTTGTTTTGTTAAGTTTTAACTTGCAAGGTAGTGAGTCTATTTTAACCTATCACACAGTATGCTGTTAAATGAATAGAGTAAATCCTATCATGGTGTTAGATGATGTCCTGTTGGAGTGGGAGACGGACCCTGAGTAACAATGAATCTCAACATGAGTATGGTCGTTCTCCTTTATTGCGCAGCTAACAAAAGCATATATAGGCAGAAAACAATAACATACACACACGTCACACTGTGATTGGTAGAACACCGTTATACACATACCTACATCGCTACTGTGACTGGGACAGATCATCTGTCCGACAGAGGGGCTTCACCTTCTCTTCTGGTCATAGTTCCACCCACATCTGCTTAAGAGCAGGGGCTGTCAAATGGGACTAAATCATGCCCATTCTCACTCAGCCACTCCTCCACAACTCCCCCTTTTTCTTTTTGCACAAGCAAAACAGTAGATACCAGTTTAGATAATAAACGTTTCACAATACCTACTATAATAATGATAATTATTAGTCCTACAGCCAAAAGCATTAACAAGCGTAAACCTTCCTTAAAGAGATCTTTCACCCATCCTGTTAGTCCCCATTGTTCAAACCACTTGTCCCAGGGACTTGTATCTTGTTGTATTTTTTCTAAGTTCTTCTTCATCAAGGCAATTGACTGATGGATTGACTTACTATGATCGCTTAGGTTAAAACAGCACATGCCATCAAAATCTTCACATCCATGGCCTTGTGCCAATAGTAGAAAATCAATTGCGGCATGATTTTGTAACAGAGCATGCCGTAGACTTTTTTGATCTAACAATAATTTTCCCAAAATCTCTGTCGTTATATTACTTTGTTTCTCTGACCAACAGGCAAGACGTGCTAGATTCTTTAAGGTGATAGTTATCAGCAGCAGCACCCGGTACAAAAAACAGCTAAAGCAACGCGAGCAGCTACAGATAAAAGTTCAACATTGTCATTACAATCAGGGGTTAATAAGGCACGTTTTGTTTGACTCTGGCCGACAGACATAATGATATTCCTAAGTTGACTAAGAGGTGGTGCAAACATGGTTAGTTTACCTAAATAGCAAGGACTATCAATGCAGGTATGCTTATAGAGCAGAGCAGGGTTCACACAGCATAAGCAATAATTTCATAGTTGTAACACACTGATCATACACTTCTCCTCTAATAACGATTGGATATATACAGCAAAGCCTCACTCATTGGTTACTTTACCCTACTTGCGGTTACTGCTTCTCTATTCTAGCAACTAAGCATTTCCCGTTTAATAGTGTCCCGTACACTGGCTAAGCATTTCCCCTTTAAGAGCATTCCAACCCTATCAGAACCTGATGTCCTTGTTCTGCTAGGAATGTATCCACAATCCCCCTTCTATGTTTTTGTGCTAACCAAACTCCAGGAATAGCCCTCTTTATCATATCAGTCATACACCTGGATTGTCCACGTAGCTCCACAACACATTGTGGCCCTGTTGTTCAAGAAATCCTTGTTGTACCTTATTACCTTTCCAGGGGACTTGCTTAGAATCTCTCGGTCCAGGGATCAGAGGTTCTCCCCGAGAATCCCTCGGTGCCGGCTGGAGGTCCCATGATCCCATGGATCTGTCGAGACTCACAAGCGGTGTCCCATCTGGGGGGCCATCCTTCTCTTTTTGGACAATCCAGATCTGTACTAATTCATAGATTTCTCCCTTTGATCCATGACTGATTTTTCCCAACGATCACTGCATGAGGTTTATCAAGCTGGGGTGAAATAGAGCCAATTTCCCCAGGTAGCACGATCCCCCATGCGGACTTTTAGGGATTCCATTCCAGGCCCGGTCACCGCATATTAGAAATATGCCCGGCGGCAATTTTCACGCCGGCTGTCCGGTCTGGTTGAGCCTTGAGTAAAGAGCTGTGTGAACGTCTCCAGGACGGAGGGTGGAATCCACAGTTGCCCAGTTCTTATAGTTAGTACTGAGGTCTGTTACTAAGGGCGACTCAAAACTAAACCACCCAGTTTGTTTCCCAACAGACAAGGCATTAAGACACCCCAGTAGATCTAGCTCTTCTGGGGGGGACATCAGAGTAACATTCAAGTTTTCCACAATTATTGCTTGCCATCCTCCATCTCGCTGTCGAGGGTTTAGCCCTGGGGCTGACAGGGTCCTATTAGCTATGGTAAAATTCAAAATAGACTTATTTCCAACATAACCCCAGAGCTCCTCTGGTCTCCACACAGGGGTTCCTATTAGACATGTAC
This sequence comes from Gorsachius magnificus, assembly GCA_034008185.1. Classification (NCBI taxonomy): domain Eukaryota; kingdom Metazoa; phylum Chordata; class Aves; order Pelecaniformes; family Ardeidae; genus Gorsachius; species Gorsachius magnificus. The sequence goes on from CM067090.1 coordinate 10,425,997, forward strand.
GAAATGGATCCCCTGGGGTGGCCAAACTTAGACAAATGGAGCTCTGGCCTGTAATATTGGCTAACGTGACTCAGATGTTAGATCTTGGTGTAATCTTTGTTATTAGCCCGTCTACTTCTACTTCCCCCAGAAGTTGTACCCTCGAGCAGATTAGCCATGCCAATTTCCATGTCATCCTGTTCGTTCTGGTCTTTTTTCTTTCTCAGGTTATGGTCATTAGGTGTCCGTACCACGGCCGTGTCCCCTTGCTTGGCACTCAGAGAGGTCTGGAACCTGTCAAGACACAAGTGTAACCTCGACCATTAATGCCAAATACTTTTTGGAGCGGTACGAGGCGGAAAACAGCCATTCTAATACCGTGCACTATAGTTTCTGCTCCCTCTGTCGTCCTGAGGCCTGCTTGGCACTTATGGGTAACATACCGACTTCTCCCCCTTTTTCTTTTTGCCAAGCAGGGACTTGTAGTAGCAAGGTAAAAGGCGATTTCTTCAAATTGCAAAGAAGTACAGATACAGGGATATCTGGCAAAGCTCAATTGAACCCCACACATCCAATACATCTTCATTAACGACTACCCCTTTCCCATCCTTTAAAATATTACACAGATATCATTCCCTTAGTCTATGGACTGCCTTTGTAAGATGTCCAGGAATGTCCACAAAATGTCCAGTGAGTTAATTTAGTCCATGACTTTGGGCTCCATCTCTTATGCTGGTCACTCAGGACAGGAGAAGTGGTGTGTTGCATGGAGTAACTGGGCACCAAAGCCAGCTCAGGTCAGGTCACTGCTGCACTTGCACTGCTTCTTGTAAGGCTTGTCCTCCGTTGGTTCAGGTGGTTCTTGCTATAGTAATTCCTAGAACATGCAACTCAAATAATGGGTTACAATAATTTAAAGGTTTATTCATTACAATCTCCACCCTTGGTCTCTTTGGACCAGACCTTAGGGTTTAGCATCGCTATGAACTCCTCCTCTTGCTTGGACTTATCCACAGCCTGTCCAGCACCGCAGCACAGAAACAACAGTGATGCCCTGGCCATCTGCCAGCCCAGGCACATCACCATGGCGGTTATCAAAATGTTCCCAGGCGCAGCACAGTGAAATGATAAACAGTACAGCGGTACAGCAAGCAGCAAAAGCAAAAAGCAGCAACTAACGAGCACTGAACTAATGTACAGTAAGGCAAGCAAGCCCCATCGCAAGCACAGGAGCCTGCTGATTAATAGCTAAACAGCAGTAACAGCTATAAATTTGATCTAGCACATTCCAATCAAACCTGTCATTATCTCAAACCCTTCGAGTCCCGTATCATTGCTGAGAGTATCTTAACTACTCGAACAAAAATCTGACTCCAATTCTGTCAACTCCATGTTTTCAGATACACCTTTCATGCCAAAAGGGACTGTCGTGGTAAGCACCACGCAGCCACTCGCTTACTCCCTGCTTGAGATAAAGACAGTTTAATAGGTAAAGCAAAAACCACACACGCAAGCAAAGCAAAGCAAAGCAAGGAATTCATTGACCACTTCCCATGGGCAGGCAGGTGTTTTACCATCCTCAGGAAAGCAGGGCTCTGTCACGCATAATGGTTACTTAAAAAGACAGATGCTATCACTCAAAATGTCACCCTATCACCTGAACAGGGAAGGCAGTAGCATTAGGCATAAAGTCCCCTTCAATGATTGCATTTCGAATTACTCCGTGTCACCGTTGAATCGGATCGGGGGGTCCCTATCTGAGCCCTGTGGATTAGGGAAAGTGATGGAATTATGTGAGTCGGGCCCTGAGGTCATAGCTTGCCGCGCCTGGTTCTCATCACATGTCCTCCTCCAATATTCTAATTCTCTTTGCTCTTCTTCAGCTATCCTCCCTAGTTTTTCCTCTAGTTCAGACACAATTAATGGTCGCATTCCTGCATACCAGCCTTCATTAAGGGCTTCTCCGACTTTTGCCGTTTGCTCTGTTAACTCTTTCAGCCCTGGTAAAATCTCCTCGTTCTGCACAGGCAGATGAGCCAATCGGTGTATCAGCTTTTGCCCTTCCGCATTATGCCTAGATAACTCAGTTCGTAAGAACAACATATCTGCGTCACAGACCATCTCCGGATCGAGTTGGAGACAAGTCAGCTAACTTCTGAATGATTTTTTGCGTTTCTTGATTTTGCTTACACAATTCTTCTCTAATCGCCTGCACCTCAACAGGAGAAAATGTCTCTGGCAAAGGTGGAATATGAGGCGGAGGGGGAAATACTGTTTCAATAATCATAGGTTCATTGATTTTTGACTCAGCCTCCTGTTCCTCTGTATTGTTGTTTTTCTCATCTAGTGCTTCAGCGGCACAGGTGGCTACTGATTGTTCGGCTTTTAGATCTTTAAGTACCGCGGTAATGAGTTTCCATGCCGAACTTAAAGCGACAGCCTCCTTAGACCCATTGCCGACCTTATCCCACAACGCGTCTCCCAGCTTATCTCAGCAGACTAAATCAAAAGCATCTCGAGCTGAGGTAAAAAAACCATGTGACTGTCCCCATCGCAATAAGCGATTTAAAGTCGTCTTATCATATTTCAGTTCTCTCACAGAGAGAATATGCTGGAACATGTCTCGGCTGCTCCCTTTTTTTTTTTTTTTTTTTTTATGATGATCCACAGCCAAGTCCTTTTCATAAAATCACTGTGCCATCATAGGCACATCGGGGGGGGCGGGGGTTGATGGTTCCGTAGAGGGTGCTGCGGCAGCGCCTGAACTGCTGGCTGGTTATGCTTTTTATGGAGCGCAGATGTCCAACCCCGAAAAAGGTTTCAAGTCGGCCTGGCTTAGGCGGCGATGGCGGATACAAAGGTGTAGCTGAGGGCAGAGGCCGACACCCCTCTCCTTCCATAGCGGAAGGTGGCGCAGGCCACTCCTCCTCAGGAGTATCCTGGGGCACTGCTTCCATATGCGGCTCACACCTCCCCTGGGACTCGGTGGTGGCAACTTCCGTTTGCTCCGGACCCCGCTGCAAAACAGACGGACCTGCCGCCTCTTGCGGGACAGAGACGGACTCAACATTCACGCGGATCTCAGCAACAGTTTTACAAGTAGTCCCAGTCATCCCTTTTACAGCGGAGAGTCAAAAAAATCGCGCCAAAGGCCCTGACTTACGTTCAGCGTCCCTAAGTTTCTCTAAGGTCGGATCGGGATTTAACATTTGTGCAGCAGTGCAAGCTACTTCTCTTTCTGCTTTCATGTTCTTTAAAGTTTCTAATACAGTATTCCACAACTCACAAACAGCTTTTATCTCCTTCTCTTCTTTTTCGTTCCCTTCGATTGTTTTTTGCCACATCGTCTCTCCATGGACCAGCCATTCCGAGACAGAAAACAGCATCGGTGTGTCAGAAAAATGACCCCATCACTGTCCTAATTTGATTAATTTAATCAACTGCTTCGTCTGAGCTTCAATTCCTCTCTTAGAGAGAATACCAGTAAGCAAAGCGGCCGCAGCTTCTGTTTCCATAGCTGCGCCTGAGAGGTGGGGAGCGACCCCACAACCATTGTCTACCGCACTTCTTGTGCCCGAGTAGCACTTCTCTCAGCCGTGGTTTTTCCCACTCCCCTCCTCTAGCTGCTTACTGCAGTCTCGGAGAACTCAGTCCAGCTGAACTATCGACCTCTGGTCATCCTCTGCTACCAGATGTCGGAGTGGGAGACAGACCCCGAGTAACGATGAATCTCAACATGAGTATGGTCGTTCTCCTTTATTGCGCAGCTAACAAAAGCATATATAGGCAGAAAACAATAACATACACACACGTCACACTGTGATTGGTAGAACACCGTTATACACATACCTACATCGCTACTGTGACTGGGACGGATCATCTGTCCGACGGAGGGGCTTCACCTTCTCTTCTGGTCATAGTTCCACCCACATCTGCTTAAGAGCAGGGGCTGTCAAATGGGACTAAATCATGCCCATTCTCACTCAGCCACTCCTCCACAATGTCCTGGTGATATTACGGAATAAATTACTGTCTTCTAGGACTTCAGAGAGAATAAAAGTACTAATTATGTATATTTTGTTTGGATCAACTTAAGTAACATGGAATAAACTGAAACTTGTTTACGTTTGGTTGGTAGTGTTTGTTAGTCAGGATTTTCATATGCCAAATAAAGTAAATGCATGATCCAGTGTTAGGAAGAAAACTTAGTTTTGTCTTTTTAAAGGGCAGGCTTCTTAGCAATTCTAAGTAATTAGGATAAATGGTTTAAATGGGAGAAATATGGCTGTACTTAAGAGAACTGTTACATATAGCAGGTGCAAACATAACCTTTTCTTTGTCTTTGTAAACATGAAAGGACAGATTGTTTTTCTTTCCACAAATTTATCTATTCTAGAGAGGCAAAATGGAAAGAATAACAGCCAATAAACTAAAGAAAAGAGCCAACAGAATTAGTTGCAGGCATAAATAACTGCATTATAAGGGTAATTTGTTTAGATTCTTGAAAAGAAGTAGGCACTAAACTTTCCACATATTAATATTCATTACAGTATTTTGTACTAAACAGATTGGAAACTACTTTCTAGAATTATGGTTTTCTAAACTATTTGGCACAGTTAGCCATGCTTCAGAGGAATATGCCTTAAAATAGAATTTACTAAATACTTGAAAATAAGAGAAAGATGAGCTTATTTCAAAACCAAGGATGTTAAAATATTGATAGAAGTTTCTCGGATAATGTTATGAATATTAATGATCACTTCCAGAATCGTTTTTGAAACACGAAGTTCTAAGAGTAATGAAACTTTCACAACAAATTATTCTTGATTAGTGAAAATGCCAGGTCATTCTTTCAGTTGAAGAATTGATTGCAAATATGTTGATATCTTGGAGGGACAGCTCAGGAATCAGCAGTTCTCTGTAATCACTCATATTTTGAAAGTTTGTTTCTAATTTAGCAACCAGATTTCATGATTCTCTTTTTGTACCTGCCACCCGTATTGCTGCCTTTTGATGGATACTGTGTAAGGGGACTTTGGTGTGTTTTTTCCTTAATTCTGGTTCTTTACAACTTGTTCCCTAAGTATAGGTGACATATCAGTCTTCCTGATCTCTTATTTTTGTAGAGACTTTTTTTTTTCCACCATAATTTAGTCTGGTTTTATGAGGGCAGTATACAGTGCTCTGGATTTCAGATGATCAGGCAGCCAGTTGAGTAATGTACTATCTCCTACAAGACCAATTTACAAGTAGTGCATAAAACAAAGCAAAATACATGTGAAGTACAGACTGCTTCTGAATAAGGAAACTAAAGAATCTTTAAGCATGGCAAATCAGCTGACCATTGCTATTCCTTTGGTTTTGTGTCTCTAAAATGGAGATGATGATGATACTATCTAACATTAGTTTCTGAAGCACATACTTTTTATAGAGAAAATGGCACTACAGGTGCTAAGTACCAACATACTAATAGTTAAGCTTTACCAGAGGATTCTTTCTGGGTTTTGACCAGGATACAAAGAGATTTCCATTAATAAATTGTATGGGAGTTGCTCTTTGCTTAGCAACATCAATTAAATACCTACTTTCATGTTTGGTAAACTTCCAGTTTAAATCATTTATAAGGAGAAAAACACTTTCATTTTAAGAACAAGTGAGCCTGATAAATGAAGTATCCCTTCAACAGTCCAGCATCATTTTTTTCCAAGTTCCTTTTAAGCCTTGAATTGAACATTAACAAATGGTTATAAATTATTATACATACAGAAGCAAAGTGAATAAGTAATCTGAGAAGATGAGTTTATCTGTACTCTTGGGTGGTTGCTACCGTTTACTTGTAATCTCACTATAGTTACCATTGTGAGGAGAATAGTCAATCAAAGTTGAAGATATAAAATAAAATTGAAAATTGAATTGGAAGGTAATTTTATTTTCAAATGGTTTGCAAATGTAGATGTTAAGTGTGAAATGAATGCAGTTAATGGCCATAGCTGGGAGAGTTATGCACCTGCTGATCACAGGAATATTATTATAAATGAGGTTGATTTTCCTGTTGACTACCTCATTTTTCTCAACATGGTCTCATTACTTTTCTATCATATGTCTGACCCTTAGATATAAATACTCAAGCACAGACATAATAAAAATACTTTAACTACCATATAGATTTTTTTAATGCATCATTGAAAATCAAGATGTGTGCTGCAGATGTTTCTTGCCTTTGTAGGTTTAACATAGGTCATGCTTTTTGATAACGGGAAAAAAAAAATGGTTGAGTTTCACAAGTACTCTTGAGTCACTTTAGAAGTGAGAGTTCTAATGTTCTAACACTTGTTGTCTGAATTATTTCAGAAAAAGTTTCATCAGGCCCTTATTTTATTTTTATTTTCCAGGGAGCAATGTAACTGAAAAGTCTGAGAGTTACACCAACTCTCAAATAATTATTTATCTTCTCCCAGGAAATAAATTATTTTACAGAATTATAAGACTGTCTCCTTTCTCCAATTTTGCCTGGTCTTTAAATGTTTCACCTACTTCTGCCTCTAGAATAGAAATATTTTTATTGCTTTAAATGTATTTACTGAAATAAGTTTTTAACTTCTTTAGGTGTGATTATAAATATATCTAAGGTTTGCTGCTGCTTTACAGCATACAGACCATCACCAAAAAAAATCTTATTTTAGACTTATATGACAATTTGATATAAATGTTTGTATTTTTTATCTAAGGATGTATTTTGTCTTGTGCCTTGGAATGTAACTGAGCTGTACATTTACTAATACCTAGTATTTTTCAGGAGGGAGAAAGATAAAACTTTTCATATAAAAATAAATAATAAAACTTAAACATATTGAACTAATATTCTCCAGTGAACTTGTTTTTATTGCCAGTTGTTTGGAGATATGCATGATTTAAGTCTAGGCTCCTACTACTTTGTCGTAGTATCATTTGAAGCAACATTCTCCACTGAGAATTACACAGTTTGAGTTTCAGCAGGAACAGTATTTTTGTTCGTGTTTTAGCACTCGGGTTCCTGCAACTACCTGTTCCTCAGCACAGTTGCTCAGCTCTACACATAATCAGGAGATCTAGGGGAGTTTCAAAATCTGCAGGGTGGTCTCACAATTTTAAAGTAAAACCCAGCATTTAAATATAATTATGAATAATTATTTTTAACAACACTAAGTATAGACAGAAAGTTGTTTATTGTAATTATTTGTCGTCTCAGAGAGGCTGCTCATTACAGAGAAATAATAATCTGTTAGAAATAGGCTTGTTCAAAAATAATAGGAAAACTGATCTTTATTGCAGCCTTTAAAGTAATGTCTGTTCTCCGGTATAATAAGGTAGGACTGCTGGAGGATATCAACGTTGTGCTGCCATTGTGGTTTAATCCCAGTAGGCAGCTGAGCCACACACAGCCACCCTGCCGTAGCATGGGGGAGAGAATCACAAGGGTAAAAGTGTGAAAACTCATAGGTTGAGATAAAGACAGTTTAACAGGTAAAGGAAAAGCTGCACTTGCAACCAAAGCTGAATAAGGCATCTGCTACTTTCCATCAGCAGTCACGTGTTCAGCCGTCGCCAGGAGTGCAGGGCTTCATCATCTGTAACGGTGACTTGGGAAGACAAACACTGTCACTCTAAATGTCCCCCCTTCCTAATTATTCCCCACAGCTTTTATTGCTGAGCATGACATCATATGGTGTGGGATACCCCTGGGATCAGCTGTCCCAGCTGTACCCCCTCCCAGCTGCTTGTGCCATCCCAGCCTCCCCTCTCGTGGGGTGGGGTGTAGAGCAGAAAAGGTCTTGACACTGTGTCAGCCCTGCTCAGCAGTAACAAAAACATCCCTGAGTTATCAACACTGTTTCCAGTACAAATCTAAAACATAACACTATACAAGCTACTCTGAAGAAATTTAACTCTGTCCCAGCCAAAACCAATACAGCTGCCCACAAGACATGAAAGAAACAGAGCATAAAAATCAGTGTCTTTTATCAGTTTTAAGCAAACCTAATCTTTGTGGTCATGGCTGTGGTCTGAATCTGTTAGAAATGTTCAAATTCAGTGCCCTTGATGTCATTGTGAGATGACCTGAATAGTGAGCAATAAACTTCTGTATTATAATTTACCCTTGAACATATGTGCTCAGGAAGTAAAACAGAGAGGCAATGTCTTGTGTCTATCTTTAAGCTGACAAAGAGTCTATGATGACAGGGACAATTTTAGGAAAAGAGAGCAAATAATGTTTTTCTAGTTAGCAGGTGACAGTGTGTCCAAAGATAACACAAGCTTAGGGGGCAGAGACAAGTGTGATTATTAAAGGCTACTGAGTTCTCAGTTCATACAAATTGAATTCTTTCATAGTCTGAAGGAATATGGAAATCTAGCGAAGAGTGTAGACTGTTGAAATAAAATTAGCATGTAAAGTGATTTTATATATGCAGGAATATAGCCACGAAGTTTGAATTTGAGAAAGAAATCTCATTACTCATCTTAAAAGAAGTAATTCTTAAATTCCTATTTCTATACTGACATAAAAGTTCTGCATATGAATAGTTTTTTTATTGCCCAAAATACTGGATTATTGAATTGTCAAAGATCTGTTCCATTCTGTCCTGCTTTTTCTTTTATAGGATAACTGATTTAGGAAATATTAAAAGAAGATTGTATTTATCAACAGTCCACAAGGAGTTGTCTGTAACCCCGTTACATGCAAAAATTCCTTTGTTTACGATCAAGCGCAAAATAGTAGGTACCTTGGGAATATTCCTTGAACTGTGGTTGAGCACACTTTTTTATCAGGAATGTTTTATGTAAGTTTATAGACCTGTTGAAATTACTGTTTAGTTTAGAATTCAGTTCCTGCCAATTCAAGATATTTGTGTATGTCCTCTCTACTGGATGGTATCAGAACCATTTAATACTACTACCCCTTCTTCTAACATTACGAGTTCATTCCCATTTTCCAAGATTAATGCTGTTTGTGATATTTCTTCTGCTGCCTATTCAGCCTTTGTAAAGTTCTCTGTGTCCCTGATACTTCATTATAGTGTTCCTATTCATGTGTACCTTCTCCTGTAGTCACCTTTTATTATATTCACTGGAGCTGCATATAGACTGTAGCTGATGGCTACTTTCATGCGCTTCAGGTTCTCCCAGATTCTGGTATATATAAAGTAATCTATAGGTCAAACTGATGAAAACAAAACAGTAGCCATCAGCTTCTCCCTGTTGCCCTCTCCCACGCTCAGACACATGTGGTAACAGTGGTGAGGATACAAAACCTGATTGTTACCATATAACCTTGTAAAGACTCAAGTCTCAAATGCTGCTTTAGAAAATCATTTGGATGTGACAATAGTTAGATTTCAAGTATTGTAAAATATAAGTATGCACCAAGAGAGATAAATAACAGTATACTAAGCAGCTGTGGATTTAAGGCTAGACATGAGAATATTTTACAAAACCCTCTGAAGTTACAACTTCTTTTAAGATAGTTTAGGTGAAGACAGCTGTGATAATTTTAGATTTTAGTTTTCTGCTTTGTGGGAAGAACTTGTTGATTTCTTTCAAATTAATATGCATCAGATCATACCCCTGAAGTTGCTGTTATTTCAAGATCCACTGAAATGAAATTATTTTTCTTCATTATAATTTCAGTTAGTTGGTCTTGGTGTCAGGCTAGCACAAATATTTCAGGATTAAAATGTGCATTAATGTACGCCAAGTTAAATTCAATCAGAATATGAACTTCAGTTAGGTATTTTAATTTAGATAATAAAACATTAATTGGGGATCTAAATGCTCTGATCAGTTATAGTGACAAAATGTTTTAATAACCTTAACACTTGACCAACCTTAAAGAGTAGGTTCATATTTTTTAGTATATGTGAATACATATCTGTCTTTTAAATGGTTATCTGCCTTTTTACTGTTGCTTTTACATAAAGGAGGGTGTATGCTGCTTTCAGTGATTAGACATCTTTTACATGGCTCTGATAGTTTAACCTATTGTATACACAAGCTGATCATTAGCAGTATGATTGGTTGTGAATAAGGATATAATATGTTGTTTGTTCCATCAGTAGAACCTAGTTTACATTTTCATATGCTAGCTTCCTGTGTTGTGTTCTTACAAACTATGCTAGTTTTCAACCTCAGCAATAGAAATATCAGTTGTAATTAAATACTGCATTTTCCATTCCATTGCTTGCTGTCTTCAAAACAAGTAATCTTTTCCTTCCAAAATTTCAGACTTAGAAGCTGAATAGTAAAGTGTGGACCTAAATTTTTTTCTCAAAAAATATTGGCTTTTAGAAACTAGTACTTTTACCTTGATTTTATAAGGAAATGAGGCATATACAATCATTATGTGTTAGTTTTCTCCATTAATAAAACTTTAATCCATTGGTCAACTAAATTTTACACGAGTAATCATATCAAATATATTGCAGTTCTATAAATTTCATGAAAATGTTTGCATTTCTCCTCAAGGCCATCTCTGTTTATTTCCTGATTATAGAAGATGTGTTAATATCAGCTCATCCCTCACTGGATATGCTAGGTAACAGAGCTCACTTGGGCTGGCAGTCACTACGTCATACATACTGATTTGTTTGTATAAATAATTGCAAGTGCAAAACCAGCAATTTATTTTTTAATATCAAAATGTTATGCATTGTGAATCACAGCCTGCGAGAATCTAATACTCCAGAGACTTGATTTATAGAAAGCTATACACTAATACTCTTCTGTGATGATTAGTGTTTGGGTTTTATTAAAGAGTATTATTTCTCTTTTCTAGTGGTGCAATATGTGTATTGACTTGGTAGCATTCACCAGTGAAATATTCAGAGGAGCTGTCTTCCAGTCTTTGGATGGAATTAGTATTTCAGCTAACTGTAAACTGAGAAAGATCTTCACTTTAAAATCCAAGCCTCAAGATACAGCTGAGGAAGATGGTGTGTTATAATTACTGTGTAGTCTTAATCATAACTGTTCATTCTATGAAATCAAAAGCTTCTATGAGTTTGGCAATTTGAAAGATTATATCATTTCATGAAAATTAAAGGGGTAGTACAGCATATTAAATCTGTTAGTGTTGTACTTTAGGTGACTAAATAAATATGTATACTCCTCTGTTTTAAACATTGACATCCTCTAGAAGTATTTTACTGAAGAAATTCTGACAAGATTTATCAATTGGAGAGCTTGTTTTAATGAGGTTACCTTATGCTGATAGAAATCAGATTTTGGCCAAGAAGAGAGTGTCTGAAAGGAAAGACAAATACTTAAACTTAGCAGCATTTGCTGTTTGTTTTCTTAATTTTGGACATTACAGCGAATGAAAAATTTCTTCTTTAAATAATCCAAGACAAAACTGTAACAAAGCAGTATTATAAGAAGCAGAGCTATGAAATTGTCATAAACACCTCTGTCTGATCTTTTCCATTTGTCTTAATGTGTCCTTGTTCATTGGCAAAGTATATTGGTGGTAAGCTGAAAAATGAGAGATTATATTTGTAATGGAGCAGGATATTGGTCAAAGGTTTACCAGCCTCCAAACTAGCATCATAATCCTGAATCATTATTTTCCAAAGGAGAGAACTTCACTCGTCGCTGATATTTGCAGTAGCAGAGGAGGAATTGAAACAGCATAGCTAGCACTTTCTTATTTTAGAGGGACCCTAGGTATAGTCCAGCTTCAATTTCATTCAAATTTTCATTTTGTGGCTTTTAAAGAACACACCTGAAAAAAGGGTTCTGGTTTCTGAAGGAAGGGTAGTTAGTATTAAGTGTAATAACATGTGTCTCCCATTTGGGAAACCTAAACCAATAAGGGAGAGCATGTGATCATTGTGATTACTCCTTTTTTGGTTTTTTGTCAGTGAGGTTGGAAAAAAAAAATAATTCAAAAAATTACTACAGAGAGAATCTGGTAAATTCTCAGCAGAAATTGCAGTTAGAGGCCTCACTGGCTTTGATTTAATTTAATTCCGCTGGTGCATTTTTTCTCTCTTCCATTCTAAACAGTTTTTGAAATGTGCATAAATGTGCTAAATGAGTTCCAAAATTCCAAAATATAGTTAGCATAATGAGTACACAGCTTTAATAAACTGTATGCATGGTAAAATATGGTACTTTTAATTACTGGATTATCAATTCTGTGGTTATTACACAGCTGGTGGGCATTAGAATTTTCTCTATGCTTATGAATTTCCTTATCTAGGAAAGTCTTAAAATTACATTTCAGCTCAAGGTTTGGCTGTATTAAAATAATTCTATTTCATACCCAATTACAAAAAAACCAAAGTAGATGCTTGTTATTATTAATTAACTTTCAGTTAATCATGATTTGATAAAGCTTTTTTCCTCTCAGATGACTGGACCAGTTAGTTGAGCTTGACAACACAGTGACATATAATGAGGTTTGGGTTCTTTGCTTAAACCTCTTTTGTGGTGGAAGTAGTGATTTCAAGGTGCAATGTGTGTGTTACTCTTTCTTAGTAGCTTGTATACAGTATGTTTTGCATTCTTAAAATGATAGCAAGTGGAAAAGAGAAACCACATATACTAAGAAATTATTTCTGTATGAGATCATTGAGATAGAAGAGGAAAGAATTAATCTTCTCTGCCCCATGATACTGAGGCATACAAGCTTGATAGATACCTAGTTTCTGGTTTCCATAGTAATCCTGAGGTTACATATGGGTTTTTTTATCACTAAGTATTGTCTTACAGTGGTAAATAATGTACTGGCTTGGTGAAAAAAAGGTTGAAAAAATATGTCCACTACTGAAATACAACATGGGACACTAGAATTTTTCTATTAGGATCTCAATACTTGATCCATTATTCATGCTTGGTTTGGGGGTTATGTTTTCCTCTTCTTATCCTTGGAAAAGAGGCTAATATTCATTAGCTTACTTATATCCAAGTCTGGCAAAATTTGGAAGGAATGGTTCTTACTTTGGATACCTTTTTTCGTAGAGAATAACTTTCATAAACTTTATAAACATCTATATGATTATCAAAGGAAAAGCAGAGACAATCAGATAACATTCTACTAGTGCCTGACGTTACAAGAATAGATAAGTTGACAGCTTTTTAGTTTATCATGAAAGTGTATGGGTGTTCAAAGTTTGGAATTAAAGCTTGTCAAATTCTTTATTTGTGTATATGGGTCTTCTCTATTTGCTACTTCAGTCCTACTTATACCAACACCATTTTCAGATGTTCATTTTGTCTGAAAATTAGTATATCAGTATTAGTATTAAAGCTGAGTTGTAATAAAAATTAACAAAATGTAATTTTTGATTCTGTTTTGCTTGTTCACTTCCTAAATAAAAGAAGTTGATTTACTATGGCTATTCCAGCCATTGGTGCATTTTCTTAGTTTAAATGTATTCAAATTTTTTGGCCTATAAAATAGACAATATAATTTTAAAGTTTATGTGCTTCTTGTCTTAAAAGTGAACAGTTGAAGCAAATTTTTCAAATGACTGTAATCTATTAAATTGTTATAAATATACAAACTGAAGTATATGTAACCTAACAAATAATGTAAGTCAAATTTAATTCTGTTGTCCTCTGAGTGAAGTAAAGCCCATGTTTTTTGATTCTAGATATGTGTGTTGTTCCCTTTATGCCATATGAGCCCACAGATGTTATTCCTCGAACCTGCCAGCTAAATACAGATGTGCCACAAGTTACACAATTGCTGAACCTGACTAAAATTCACAAGCCAGAAATAAAATGCAGGAGATATCCAGTAACAGTGCAAGAAACAGGTATTCTGTTGTATTAAAATACTGTGAATACAATCTATGCAGTATGCGTAGAAATAATGGATTTTTTTTGTAAAAGTGCATGTTAGAAGTTCCAGTCTCTTAAAATAAAACATGACGACTCTTGCATAGCAGTAATATCATAAGCATATAGACATGTCTGTTCTATAGTTTGAGATCGATGTGTAGCCTGAACAATTGGAATTAAAGTGTGGAATCTATAATAACAATATTTGAGGTGTGTCTTCTGAATGTACATTGAACTATGGCTGTTCAGTTGTTACACTTCTTTTTAATGTTTACAGTCCTGAAACTGTTCTAACAATATGACCATGCATAGTCATCTCAGCTTATAGTCTGAAAACGGATGTCTTCTCTTATTGGTGTCTTGGATTTATTTGAATATTTCTGTAGGCTAGAAGGTAATAAAATATATAATTTAGACTTCAACAGCATTGCATAGAAGAGATTTATTAAAGAAGCTAGGCTGTCACGTGCCAAGACACAAACTATTGACTTGGTTAAAAACCAGGAGACAGAAAGCAAACAGAGGATCAAATTTTAAATTTTTGTTATAGCTGAAGGCTTAACAGCAGGAAGCCTCAGAAGTTTTTTGTTCTGGGCTCTGTATTGTTTATTACAGTTATGAATAATCTCAAAAGAGAAGTGAATAATGTGGGAGCAAAATTTTCATATGATATGGATAGTAGCTTAGTAAAGAGTGGGACTTCAGAGAGTTTTAAACTTGTAAAATGGGCAATCCCCGTGTACTTTTTCATGAAGAATGCTACAGAGCAGGTAACGTGCAGGAAACATCGTATTTTGCTAAATAAATCTTCAGGTTACAGTTTTTATTTCTTATGCCCACTGTGCTGAAAAATGATGAGCTAGGGACCACTGTACTAGGTAAATGTGTAACATGATAACATGGAAAATCTAGCTATGATAAACGCAAAGGATTGTACATTGGGGAGAAAAGTTAACTACAGTTAAGCTTTAAAGTGTCAAAATTAAATGACTCAAGGAAGGAAGGTTTTCATCACCATAGATATAGCTCAGATTAATATGTAGCTACATTTTAAAAAAACCTAAGATACTGGGTAGCAGGAAGTTCAAATTCACATGAAATGGAAAAAGCATCAAACCTTTAAATAAATCAGTTTTGCATTATTATCTGAAATACTTTAATCATTATCAGTTCAAGCACCTCAGAAAAGATTTTACAGACAGAGAAGTGATTCAGAGAGAAGCAGCACATATGAAAAACTCTGATATGAAGATATGCTGAAAACATTAAAAAATGGCTTAAGGGAGTTTATAAAGTAACTAGTGATACAAAGAAAGTTCAATACAAACTGCTTTTCCTATCTCATAGCACAAAAATTTGATGTGATGATGCAGTTGAAAATTAAAAACTGATAAAAGAAAATACTGTATTACACAGAACATGATTACAATATGAAATCCATTACTACAATATACTGGTGAAGCAAAGAAATTTGCGTGATTCCAAAATCAGTTGGCCATTTATATGGATAAGAGTAATGTCCATGTCATTGTATTTAGCACCAGTAAAAATGTGAAGGGAAAATTTAATCTTATACTTTTAGGTTTTTCCAACCTTACGCAAAGAACTGTGTTGAAGGCAGATTATTTCATAAATCCCTATTGAAATTATCTTGTGCCATTTTTGAAGCATCCAAGTTTGGCCATTGTTTGAAACTTGGTGCTAGACGGATTATTGGCCTGTTCTGGAATAGCACTTCCTGTGGTTTTATGTTTAAACTCACATGTCTGCATTAAATTTGTAAGCCAAGTATCATTAGAAACTGAACTGTAGAAGCAAATGCCAAGATTTGAATGTAAAATTGCTTAAATAGACTTGGGTCAGACAATTGACTTTTTACTAAAGCTGCCATTTTGCTTTAAAACTGTGTATTGCTTCCCTGCAGTAAAGTCAATAGCAAAATTTTACTAAGGCAAATGTCTTTACAGTCCTTAATGTTTTGATTCAAAATAACAAATATCTCATTAAAACAATTTTGTAATGAGATAGATCATCATTAAATAACAGCAATAGAATAGGAGACATAGACTGTGTTCATTAATGGAATTCTGTAGTTGCAAAATTATTCGTGAACAGTAGTGGTCTTAAGGTAACTATGTAAAGAATGAAATACAATTTTCAGCTATTGACAGGTTTTTTTGTGGTTGAACAAAATCATTTTTTTTTAAATCAGTTGTTGAGTTTTGAAGACATCAGCTACATTTCCAATGAGGAAATAAATCAATGTAGAAAACCCCCATATTTTTCACTACTAGTACATTTAATTGACTAGAATTCTAAACATACCAAAAATATAATTTCCTCGCTCCCAGGATATTGTTTTTGTAAATCCAGTTGCACATAACTAATCTCTACTCTTTTTTTTTTAAAAAAAGTTATTCTGTAGATCCATTTGCAACAGTAAATATTCTAGAACATGTGCAAGCCATTCTTAAAAAAGAGGGTTATAATGGATTTTAAAATGAGAATATTTTGTATGCTCTGACTCATGTCTTTCATGAAGAACTGGTAATTTCACCCCTTTTAAAAAGTTGATTTGTTATTTTCAGCTTAAACTTGAGAAGTATGTAAACTTCTTACTGCTAGAGCTTAGAAAAATACACAGGTGAAATCTCTCTCTATAGGCACCCTCTTTACTCTTTTCTTATGTTATTGTTGGCTTCTGTACGAGACCCAAGATTAAGCCTTTAATTTGTCCCATATAATAATTGCAATGTCTTACTAAAGTTTTTCATTTTCCCCTTACTCTGTACCACCTTTTATGAGTCATTGATTCATCATACTAAAACTTCTTTTGAGAAGGAAGTAGGTCTGAAGTAGCTTAGAAGTGGGTCTGAACAAGCAAATTAAATAAAGAATCCATTTCCAATACATCTTCATCAATGTAAGCAATGTTAGAAGTGGTGCTGTAGGTAACAAAGATACGTTTTTATTCCACTGGTTTAGTACTTTCTCAGTCTTGAGGATTCTTATCTTCAGCGTTTGAATTCAGTGAATAATCATTTCCACCATTTCTGTTAAAATGCTGCCCTTCTGTTAAAATACACGTGCAAAGTGTTGACCAAAGGAATAAGATCAGTTACAGGGAATGGTAACTACTGGTGAAGTTTAATACTATAAAAGACAAGACTATTAGAGCCAACAATAGTATTTAAGGTGTAGCATCTCATGAAACTATAAAGAAAAACAAACTTCGAAGGAAGTATTTCTTTGATAACAACCTTGAAAATATGAAAGGTTTAAGAAGAAATTTTTTAAACTGCTTTTCTTCTGCTTTTACTGGAATATGAAAAAAACAACTCATAAAGATTTTATCATCAGCACTAAGCTACCATGCTGATGCCTTTTCAAGCTGTTAACTTTTGCTCTCTCTTGATACACCTCATTAGTAAAGGCAGTCTTTGTCCAACAGCAGCTGAAATGAGTAGGAGGGGTTTTAAATTTTTGCTTTGAGTAAGACCCTTCATACATTTACTTATTTAAATTATATTCAGCTTTATTTTACATGTAAGTCCCATTTTTGTAATATTAAAGGGCAAATAATATTTTTAGAGTGTTATTGCCTTGCAACTAGTCAAGCCAAAGTGCCACTGTGAAGTTTGATTATGTCTGCTTTTTAAATAGCAGAGGAGGCTCTGGAATTCAGTTTCTCAAATGACTGTATTCAAAAATCAATAATTCTTGGCTGGATTGTCAAAATAAGAGGGACTGTAAAACTTAAATTAGTACAATAGTGTGAATGGTTTATCTAAACAGAAAAACGAATGTTCATTTAAAACAGGACTTGGGTTTGACCATCCGGGCTACAAAGATATATATAGCCCTTAGGTATATGTAGTAAAATAATTAATGATAACATCCCTGACCTGCATGAGAATGAAATGCCTTCAGTTTAAGGTTTAATTTTTATTTTTAATCCTATTTTATGAACATAGCATGTGTTCTTCCAGACATGCTTTTCAAATTTCAGAAGTTGGCCTTCTTGAAAATGGAAGCTTTGGTATGTTTAAGTACATTTAATTGGAAAATGTTCTTTTCATCTGCTAAACTTTTTGTTTATTTGATAATTAAAACCCCAAATTATTTTTAGTATCATCCACTTTTAATTACACGTATTATTTCATTATGTCATCAGCACACTGTTATGTGTAGATGGAGGTAATTAATTGCAGTCAATTAATGTGTTCATAAAGAGAGATTTTCATGCAAATCAGCTTTTATAATTGGAGCTAACAACATCCCAAGGTAGTCAGCAAATTAAAGAAATTGATGTTAAACCAAGACAGGTCATCTAATCTTGTGAAATGGCAGCTGTTAGCAGCAACCAAATGTCACATCAGGAAAAAGGGAAGAAGGTAATGGCTGAAAGTGGCTTCTTTTGTGCTTATTAGTACAGTAAATTATGATATTTGGTGGCTAATGCATGATCTTTTTTCATTTCCTTGATGACACTGGAAATAAAGCTGATCTTGAAATAAGTTTAAATAGTTCTATGAAAAATGCTTAGGGGGGTTGACAAAATGTTTTGTTTCTACTTTATTGCTTTATGAAGGTGTCAGACCTCTGAAGTGAGGTAGCAATTTAACACTGAATTTGTAGATAGGAAAAATCTTCAGACATAAATTTTAACTATAAATTAATGTGAAGATACCCTTTTTTATCAGTTCTGGAAAGGAGAGTTCACTGACAATCTTCGAGAATTAAAAAAGAGGAAAATAGATATTACATGCAGTTCCACAGCCCTGGTGATAAATGTAATATGTAACCATTTCACTGTCCTTCCCTTTTAAATTTTTTTTAGAACATTCACCTGCATTCCATTTTTGTTTCTCTTGCAGACAGGTTGGCATTTGCTGTGCTTAAAAAGAATTATAAAAATATATCTACATTTTAAACAGTAAAAAAAGAAATAATGAAAGGGGTACAACATTTTAACAGGAACGGAGTGTATTGGCAATATTAGGGCTCAGCCCTGGTAATACAGTAGATTCAGTAATTTCAAAAAGCAACCTACATGTAAATAGTTCTCTTCCAAGCTGTGACTGATACCTTGATAGTCTTACCTCAGTTTTCTCAAGTTATTATTTATTTTGTTATTTATTAATTAGAGTTGTTTTTTCTTCCTGACAGAAGTTAGGCTTTCATTGAAGTTCTAAAGAAATCATGCAATGGTTTTGTTTGTTTATAAATAGCCCCTTTAAAAATAAATCTTTAAAGCAAGGAGATTAGAAATATGTGTATATAATAGACCAGAAGTTTCTTGCTTGTATGTTGACACACTTTTATAAAATGTGCATTTGCTATTCCTACATATTTCTAGGGATTGTGCATTAAAGTAACATCATTTTAGTATTCATAATTTTTTATTTCAGTTGATTTGAAGAAGTATTAATACTTATTCTTTGTAAGTACTGTAATTTTTTTAAAAACTATTCTTTTTCTTAACTTAGGCAGTTTGGTTAATAGAGGACAAGGCAATGTACACAGCAGTAAAACTCAGGATGTATCACATATTGCATTTGGATCAAAGATCCTTGGGCCACCTCCATCTTCAAACAGAAGAATCAGTACAAGGGTATCTGGAGAGGTAAGAAGGCTTAAATTACAACAAAACTGATGCCACTTCTACAAAGGACAAGATTGACAAGAAGAGGAGTCATGCTAAAGTTTTTTTCAGAACTGATGTGAGGCTGTGTCTGGAGTACTGTGTTTGGTCACAGACCTCCGTGTGAGAGATACTCCAACACCCAGTGGAGAGCAAGTAAAATGCTTGGGTGGCTGCAGCACATGACGTGGGTTTGTTCAGCCTCCGGAGGAGAAGGCTAAGGAAGAATCTAGTTGCTGTTTTCAGGTACTGCAGGGTTGTAGAAAAGACAGGCCCGGATTCTTCTAAGAGGTGCAACGAAAGGACAAGAGGCAGCAGGCCCAAATTGCAGGGAAGCTCTGACTGGGTATAACAATAAAGCGTTCAGTACGGGAACAGGGTCATAGGGAGACTGTGGAATTTCAAAACTTTTAAAGATTGGAACAGGCTGATCTAATTTCAGTATTAGGCCTAAAGAGGTCTCTTCCTACTGAAATTACTCTGTGATTTCTTATCATTCTTATTTTTCTGAATTTTTTGTTCTAGACTGCTGAAATTTGTGTTTGTGTAAATATTTTTCCTTATGATGAGAGCTATGATGCACAGCAGGAACTCTGCATTTCAGTATGATCTAAGTGGATGACAGTCAGCCACAGAGTAGCTCATGTGATGCTATCAATTACAATGCTGGTCTCACTCTGCCAGCAAACAATATGCAGGTTTGGGGAATCTGGTCAGGCCTACAATTCCCAGTTTAACACCGTGAATAAATCCATCCAAAGGAAGTAGACTATTCTGTGGGAAGGCAATTGAAAGCTAAGACACAAAATGAGATTCCTTTCTTTGAAGAAGAAAGGACTCATTCTGAGCTCTAGAATAGCCACAAGTTTCACTGTCTTTTAATCCAGATAGTGAATTTTATTTTTTTTTCCTTTTCTTTGCCTTGTTTTCCTTTCACTCAGTGAAAACCGTGCCTGTTACTAGACTGTAAAGATTGAAGATACCACACAGAACTGAACCTACCTTCCTGAAAAGATATTTAAAAAAAAAAAAATTCTAAATATTTATTTGAAATGTAAGCTTAATTCAAAATGTGTGTTTACCTTTGAGTATTTTGAAAGCTGTTATGTTTTTTTCTTTAAGAAAATAATGTCTTTCAAGGTAACAAAGACCTGGGGTAGCAAAAGTAATAGATCATGCCGACTTCAAAGTTCAGGAAAGGGAACCGAATCCATACAAGACCCTGAGAGATTGGAGCAATCATTCTCACCATGCAGTGATTCTTTAGATCAAGGAGGCAAAAGAAATACTCATCAAACAACTAAAGATGTATGTCAAAATGGTAAGAGCATAAACCAAAGAACATGTAGAGTTTACAAATTGTCAAAATTTTTGCATGATTCTGACTTCCGAATGTAAGACTTAATTCTCTGTTTTTTCTAATCCTTTATCTACCTTGTTAATTACTGAAGACACTTATATTAAATCATGGATTATTCTATTGTATGAGCTTGAATAAATGCTCATTCTCTCTGCAGGTATTTGTATTGTAAGTATTTGAGCCAGGGATCACCACCTGCTAGCAGTAGCCACAGGGTATACAAATACTCCTCTTGCCCTCATGCTGTGCATAGAACTGGGATACCACAGTAGTTCTTGATTATTTTGAAGACTTTTGCAAGCCTGTTTTTTATAACTTCTGTGGTTTTCCCTTCTTCCATACCTAGTGTTAAATTATTACTTTCTTGTGAATGTCATATTCCTGCTGCCCTACAAGATTCC
This sequence comes from Gorsachius magnificus, assembly GCA_034008185.1. Taxonomy (NCBI): domain Eukaryota; kingdom Metazoa; phylum Chordata; class Aves; order Pelecaniformes; family Ardeidae; genus Gorsachius; species Gorsachius magnificus. Next base: position 10,447,202 of record CM067090.1, read on the forward strand.
TATGATGTTTGGGAGATGTTTGTAACCCAGGAAAATTCTCCATATGCTGTTTTTCCATGGCTCAAATAAGAAAAGCACACACTATGAGTGTTCACAGACATTTCATAAGCTTCTGGGTTGTATTTCAGACCCTGCAATTCAGACTCTGAAAACCTCTGAGAGTGGAAGAGCACATTTTCAGCTCACATCACCACAAGGACCATCAGCAGACAAGAATGGTCATGCAGCCAAAAACACGTGGGAGATAACCAGTGGTATGGTGCTCATTTTATGTTATTTTACATCAGTTTTGTAAATTTCAAAGGACCCAGAAGCAGTTCACATAACATAAATGTTTGTGTTGTGGGGGATTATGGAAATCAAACACCCTGCAACAGAGTTGCTTTTGAGCATTGATAAAGATTTGCAGGATTAAGCAGAGTACCAGAACAATGAATGAATAAAAAAAGAAAAATTCCGTGCTCTCATGATTAAAGGGAAAGAAGTAAAAATAATTTATTCTTTAAGTCATTAAATTTAACACTGAAGACTCCAATCCTCAAATATGCAAGAAATTTTACTTGTCCCAGACAAGTGTTTAGGATATTAATTATGTTATCCATACAATACCAGGGGGGTTTGTTTTGGTTTTGAAGTTTTTTCTTATTCACAGAAAGACATCTCAGTTTATGTGGGGTTTTTTTTCCCTTTCTGCCAAAAGGTGTGGATATTTTTTGTCATATAGTGTCAATCAACTTGCTTTGCATGTGTCTGGAAATTACATTATTGTGGCAAAAATAGCCCTTGTCTCTATGAAAAAGTAGTGTTACTTTCTGTTAAAAGGCATAGTCACTAACTTGTAAAGGCCTCAAACTACTCAAATCTGCTCAAAATTGACCAAAGAAATTTTCCTTCACATTGTTATTTCCATTTTGTTTAATCTTTGGGATGTTTAGAAGCAACTATATACTATGACAATGTCAGTAATCCATAATTGCTGTTACGGGTTTTATAATTTGACTGAAACAGATGCAAGATGCTAAGGCAAGTAGAGCCTTCTGGAGGATTTTTAAATTACTTCCTATTTACCTGAATTTTGAGGATTCTGAGGCAGGAATTGCTGTCTTACTTTTTTGTTATCTAGAACACCAGGGCCTCCATCTAGTGCTAGAATTTCAGAAAAAATTAATCAACACCTGTTATTTTATGTAAATATAAATTATATGAAAAGGCAGAGACTTAGGGCAGTAGACTGGCATGTCTAAATACCCTATTGTAAATTCAGAAGCAGAGAACTGAGGAAGAAAGCTATGTATAAACACTGTTATTTTACTGATTGTGAGAATGAAAAGTGTTTCTATACAGTCTTAATTGTGTGTACAGGCAGATAAACTCACCATGTGAGTTTATAAGTTACAATTCTCCAAACTTTTTTTTTTCCATATTTTGATTGCTTGTCACTGGGAGCTCAGTTTGCAGATTTCAGTTTCTTTTCAATACATGAAGATGTCTAGCGATATGTAGATGACTTAATGGTTTCTTTATTCTGTAGTACTGGATTCATCTGTGTTGAAGAGCTTCCTGTAGGCAACCTATTCATCAAGAAAAGTCCTCTTCTATGCGCTGTTCTTCCAAACTTCTTCCAAAGTGGGATAAACTTTACCTCAGAGAATGATAGGCATCCTTTGAGGAAAGGTTCACAGAGATGGGGGGGAGGGGAATTCAAAAGCAGAAACATCTAACAAAAAATGAGGAACCTAATATTTTTAAATAAAATTACACATATACATCTGCATAAAATACTGTACAAATCACTTACAAAAGAAAGTGAAGTGTACAACAACATTATCAGATGAGAGAACAAAACAGCTTCTACCTATTTCTTACCAAACTGTTTCACATTTGCATTCACATTTTAAAAATAACTTTCTAATAAAAGCAAAGAAATTATGATTTCTGTGATAACTGGTGTTGTAGATGCTGTTCATGCAAACGGTCAGGATTGTAATCCTAGAAACCTCAGGATTGATGCTCTAGTCAGGAAACCAAACTGATCTTACTCCATAGTGAACAACCACAGGCTTGGTTCCGTGGTGATGACCCAGCCAAAAGCATAGTCCTGACACTTCAGACAAAATGTTAATGCACATACACCTGTGACAGGTCATTGGCACAAAGCTACATTCCCCAGGCAAGCACAAGCTTACATGTTTTCTGGCTCCCTGTTTACACTGTGGTTAAAACAAGTTACATTGACAAGAATGTATTGTACACTACTCTCTTCTTACCAGCATATTTAATATTCTTGAGTCCTGTGCAACCACATCCTATGGTGGTCTTGGGACAGTACTGCACTTACTCTGCCATTAGCTTGAGTAAATATTAATTTCAATTTCATTGTGGGAGGGGAGCTTTCATAGGTGATCCTGTTACCTTATAGGTGCGTGCTGCTATTTGTAATAAAATCTTTTAGATTTATTATAGAGCTTAAATCAGCATGATGTCTTCTGTAGCAGGTGTGCAGTACCTTTACAACTGTAAATTGTTTTTAAGCAAGGGAAAAAATAAAATGAGTGAGCATTGTTTATAGTTTGCCAATCTTATTTATGCAATGCTGAAACCTTCATTAAAATGTTAGGCTGCAATTAGAAGCTTTTAGCATAAGTCTGACTGTGTAGAAGAACTAATTAGATGTTTAGGTGATCATTCTTGCATTTATCTTGTTTGCTGCAATGTTGTGATTACATAGTAATTTGCATATTTTGCAAAGAAGATACTCCAAATTGTTCATTACGATTGACATGGAAATGCTGAGTTAAAAAGAAATTCCAGTATAGTTTGTAGTGGAGAGATAACAGGATTTGGTTTGGTCCAAAACACCCCGTATCTTTCACTTGTAGACTATTAACAAAACACTACACTGACTACAGGTTACAGAAATTGCTGAGCTCCGTAACCAGCGTAAAATGTCATCTTAAAGCCTTACAGACTTTTCTGTCTTCCCCCTGCATATTTCATTAAGAATAAGTACTGTGGTATACAAACTAATATTTGCATTGAACTTATTACTAACCCAAGTGTGTTTCTTCAACATCTCTGGAAAAGAATGTTGTTCTTTACAGAGAAGGTTAGCCTAAAAAAGCAGAACTTTCAGGCTAAATCCTATACAGACACTAAATCTTTTAAAGGATTTCTTTATATTTCTGAAGTACTTTTGATCTGAGTAAAGACATTACTCACAATGGTGAGTAAAGTGATGTGTAAGAAGTTTTCAGATGTCTGTGTCAGAGCCAGGAGAAGTCAGGATTTTAAGCTTCTAACTGCTGCCTCTTCTCTAAGCATTTGACAAAAACTATTACTTAAGATTTCTTTTTTATATTTTTATACTTAATTTAAAATTAACTTAAAATCAAAAAACCCAAGAGGTTTAACACCTTTATTTGCTTCAGAATTCATTATAAAATTTTGCTTGTAATGACCTCTGCAAATTAAACAGCAACAACTGCATTAGAAGTCATTCTAGAATGAGAATAGAACAGGTGAGACTGCAGTTAGGGAAGTTGGTTCCTATTAAGTCAGTAGGCCATAATAAAAATTAAGCCACTCCTCTCAATTCATTCACAGTTCTTTGTGCATAAAAATTAGCAGATTCTCATGAAGTGGTTTGTACAATAAATGTATAACCATCTCATAGAGGGCTTGTTACAGTGCTCTGAGCTATTAGTGCATATTTGAAAACTGCAAAGACAGCATGATACATGTCAAATCTACTTTCACGGTGGGGAAAAAAGCCTTTTGAATACTAAAGTAGTATATGTTATACTATATATACGTGTGTGTGTGTGTGTGTATATATATATATACACATCTTGGTCTAAGTCAAGCCACTTCCATTAAAGTAAAACATGGCTAGATTAAACTGTGGTGCCAGACTGGTCAGAAGACTGCAGAGTGCTGATATAGAAAAAACTGCAAAAAATGTAAAAACTGTCTCAGCTAGGTAAGTTTTGAAGATATTTTTTGTTTTGAAAAATGCAGCAAGGTTAGGAAAAAAAAAAGAGTTAAGAGCATTTCAGACTTAGCATCCAGAATAGCTGGGGAAAAGCCAGCCAATTGAAGTTTGGGCATAAGTAACATTTTTGTGGCATTTCTGCGTAGCACTTTCTGGAGTTGCAGATGTGGCGACATCTCTAGGACCAAAGACATTCAAAACGATTTCAGGCTTGGTGGGCCAGGTTCCTATTGGACAAACGACTGGGTACTTTAAAATACTGATGTAGTACAAGATAGTTTTTTAATCATGTTAGGTCACAAAATCAATTGGAAAAAAAATTTCCTGAGTATTTGTTCTTGAGCATCCTAATATTGTGTTCAGCTTCACATGGAAAGTTAATGAGATGATCCCTCTTTTGTTTCATTTTTATAGGGGAAATGATTGCTTCAAAAATGCAGATTATATCAATAGTAAAATACAGTGAAAGCATAAAAACTGTGAAATGTGAGTTGGTGATTAATACTGGAGATGTGCAGACAGAAAATTAGTGATTTTCTTATGGTTTCAGTTGTTTTATTTGCGTATAGCCTTTCACATGTAATTCCAATTGCCTGACTAAGCAAAATGTGTTGTCAGAGGAGTGTGACACAGTCTTGAGTGATCAAAGACAGGAAAATTCTGCTCTAGTATCCTCCTTTGAAAAACTTGTAGTTACTGATCAGAACAAAAGGTCATTGGATTTACACAAATGAAGGGTGGTTGTTAAAAGTTTTTAATAGTCTCACTCATTTCTTCAGGCTCTTGAAAAAACTAGTCCAAAATATTTGTAAAATAAATGACATTACTTAGTTCATCTTGCAAGTGTTTTACTAATTAAAAGCAAGGTGAGATTTCTGTATATTTGCAAAATAGACATTTTATGTACAGTACACAGTGATCTACTAGATTATTTTAAACCAGCATGATTATCTAATATTAAAAAGTTTACTTGAAAAGCCTTCGCGCTTCTAATTGGAGATTGTCTTCATGTAGAGACTGAAAAATTGTGTCTTCTGGAACATGTAGGTGCAAGCCGTGAATGTACAAGATGTGTTAGGTCCCTACTTTCACTAGTTCCCCATACAAACTACTGTTTAGGATATTAACTGGAGTTTGGTAGCTTTATTAGTTATCTTCAGTAAACTGGAAAGATCACAGCAACCTAGTAAGATGACAGCTGTCTCTCCTGGCGTTCTCATTCTTCTTTCTTTTGCTTTCATATATGGTGGTTCAGACTTACTTTTTTATCCCCCCCAAAAGCTGCTGAATCTGCCTGAAGTGACAATTACCTCTAACAAAACTAAAAAGAGTAGAATACCATAGTAAACTTACTGTCTTTTGTGACAGCAAGCACTTTATTATTGCAGTGCTACTTTATTATTACGGTGTTAGTAATTTTTTTTTTTTATTGAGCCTTTTTTAATACGGTTGGTGGTAACTTTGTTTTATGGAGCCAGAAGGTTTCAAGATCTAGTGAATAATCCACACCACACTACCTTTAATGAAGATAAGGGAGTATTGCATCCTTGAGCAATTCTCCTTTTCTCAGATGCTATTTGGGATTGGTTTTAATCAATCAAATTGACATTTTTTTTTAGGCCATCATTCCAAACAGTAAAATATAAGTTAACAATGAGACTATAAAAATGGCCTTTTATGTTTATCTGGTGCACTCAATCTTTAAATCCATTTCTGTAGTTTATTGTTTGTTTTAAAATTGGCAGATTAGTACTACCTGTATTCAGGGAAACTTGGTGAAACAGGTATCTTCCTACATTTTTCATGTCACAACATTTTTCATCAGAGCTGTAGTTTGAAATTGAGATTTAAACCATAAGTTCTTGACATAAAAGAAAGTGTAGAATTTCAGCAATAAAGAAGGAGCAGATTGTAATATTATGAAATTTCCACCAACTATGTGTGCTTTGGTTTTGCTTTTTTTATTAAATGTCAGCCACAAACATGCGTGAAGATGTGGTGCTTAGGGACATGGTTTAGTGGTGGGCTTGGCAGTTGTAGTTAACAGTTGGACTCGATCTTAAAGGTCTTTTCCAACTAAATGATTCTGTGATTTTATGCCTATAGAAAAAGATCAATAGCCAAATGTATTAAAATTGTGGTTTCCTAGAATGAAATTCAGTTGCACAGTTTCAAATCTTAACAGCTAAATAGCTTCAGATTTGCAAATTGCAGGCTTGCGTGTCATATATGATAGCCTGCAGACTTTTTGAGATGTGATCTGGAAATACTAACCTTGCGTCACTTAGAAAGCAGCCTGATCTTTTTCATTAAATCCTCATCACCCTTCCAACTGTATAAATCTGATAAGCAGAATGTTTCTATATTAGAAAAACTTAGTTTGCTGTACAGCTTCCAGAGAAAATGAGTGTGACCAGGGTAAAACACAATTTACATATTTGGCATTAAATTACACATTATATGTTTCAGACGAATGGATGTTTCCGGAAAGTTTCACTGAGAGTATTCAATTGGATAGGAGTGAGCAGTTCGTAGCTACTGAAGATTCAGCCTGCCATAATTTAACCTCACCACAGAATGCCTCTGTTGAACATCACAGCAATGAAACAGGTGATCACCAAGTGAATAATAAACAGATTTACACATTTTCATCAAGACCTCAATCAGCTCCTCGTGGAAAGTCTCCAAATATGTCACCAGAATGTTGCATTTTCCCTTTGGATTTGAAGCAAGACAGTAACAGAGTGCATCGGAAAACCCAAATTGAAGATAACTTTCAAGGAACTGACAGCAGTGAAGAGGTAGGCCACTTTGTACATGTAATTCTTGATAAAGTAGTCTTCATCCTAAAACTTCTAGGATGAGATTCTGTCTTCAAGCGAGACAGAATAAATCATCTTTCCCCCATTTACCTACAGGTAGATTTGTCTTTGTCAGGTTGCTGTGTCTAATGGGACACAGAAGTGAAAATGCAGGGATACCCTCTGTAACAAGCGGACAAAAGACACCTGTCAGCCCCTATGCTAACAGAGAAATGTGACTATAGTGCATCATTACAACAAAAAAAATTTTAGGAAAGTCTGCATCATATATTTGAGTGAGATGTAAGTCCGTTATGGTTCAGCAAGAGTGCAGTAAATAAGGCTTTGCTGTGCCTTTTAAAACTCTAAGCAGGGACTGTTTTGCTCACCAACATTGTCGAAAGTGAATTAAGGAATTCCAGCTTTTTAATGTCACTTGGTGATTGGTATTTCTGCTTTATATCCTGTCTGAGCTGTGTCAGCATCATTCTTTTGCAATGTGGAAATCTCTCATCAATAAAATTAATGAAAGAAAAGAAATATTTTTTTTAACAAATGTCAGGTGATACTACACAGAAATTCACCAAATTGTCAATGCACTGAATAGTTGCATTGTATTGTTACAGTAACTGCTAAAAGTTTCTAACTCTATGAACCTCTATAGTGTATTTAATCTTTAATTATAAAATCTGTTTCTTAACATTCTAATCTGTTGCTCACAGCTGAGAAATAAAATGCAACCAAGTTACATAATAGCAAGATGGACTGAACTTAACAGAAATACTGCTCTATGTTCTCTGTTTCTGAGAAACCAAATTGCTGATGCTAATTATAAGAAATAAAAATTTTCTCAGTGGGTTTTTTGTAGTTGTGGGGATTTTCCCGTTATCTGGGGCAGTGTATTATTTATTAACTTAAACCCATAAGACATTTTTATTTCAAACAAAGTTGCAGAATTTCAAAATTAAATCAATTTTAGTCAAGCTAATAGTTCATGAGCAGTGCTATGTGGGATACCATTCTGAAGATATAGAACTGTTTGGATTTCAAAGAATTTCTTGTCTGTTATGCTCATGAAAAGCCAGAGAGGTTACTGTAGAAGCTAGGTTAAGAAAATATTTCCATAACATAAGAATTATGGAAGGTTTCCAGCACTGTCATTTATTCAGCTTCAGTAGTTTTCAATTTGCTTTTTTGGGGGGGGTGGGGGGTGGGGGTGGGGGTGGTATTAAAGTCCTTTGTAAAGATATGTCTCCAAAGCAGTGTAAAAAAGGCAAACAAAAATTTCTGAGGAAGTACCAAATAGTGAAGGCCATGCTATAATGAGTGAAAATAAAATGTCTGTCAAAGCACAGTGCATATGGCATATTTAACTGATGAACTATAAAGCAAGACAAATTTATATAAATTAATCAAAATCTAAATTAATTGTTAAACTTTGGTGCTTAAGCCTTCATTGATGAAGGTAGCTAACCTTCCATGCCAGCATCCTACCCCAGAGATCCAGTGCCAAGTGCACAAAGAGAAAGCAGTGGCCAAGTACTCCTGCTTTTACAGCACAACAACGCTGGGGTGCAACACTAAGGGTTGTTCTAGAGGCCTGATACAAGACAAGCTGATAGAAGATCCATATTTTCTTTAAAAAGATTTAAGGTATTATATAAACTAAGAACTTTTTTTTGACTATGTGCCAGAGGTGTGCTAGGGAACAGCCTTTGTTTCCTTCATTATCTTTGGATGCAAACTGCATTCAGTAGTATCAGTGCTGCAGCTGGAGATGCTTTAGACTTACAAAGCTAGAAGATAATTACGTTAAACAAATCTACAGCCTGCTACTAGATTATAAAGAGGTTTTTTCTCAGTCTAACTACTACATTAGAAATTCATAGTTAAGCCTTTCTTTCAGTGAAAGAAGTCACTGAACCAACAAATTACTTAGCAGTCATATTTTACTCATATTCATCCTCTTCCTTGTATGGATACATTCTGTGTTGCTTCTTGAAGTCAGCTTTATACTGATAGTCTGGGTACACATTTAATTTTCAGATTGCTCTACTTTGCATTACTGAAGTAAACTAGAAAATAGTTTTATTTGAAGTACTGAAAATACAGGAAAGAGGATCCTGGAAAAGCCACGATAGCTGAACATAAGATTGCTAACTTAATATTATCTATTTTAGCACAATTTAAAGTGTCTTTGCAAAATTACCAAAATTCTTTAGCCCAACCATAATGTTTCCTGGTTTACTTCACTTATATGACAAAATATTTCTTTGTCTTATTTATGCTGAATCTTACAGTGCCCTTTAAAAATATATGTTAATCTTACATGGTAAAATAAGCTACATTGTTACAGGTTTTCACACTATTATTTTTTCTCATGATCATTACAGCTTTCTTTGAAATTCAAATACATTATGTTTGTGTATTTAACACACATGGATATGTACACACTCTTGAACTATATCAAATAAGATATCACGACCTACAATATAAATGATTGCATCTGAGCATAAATTGCCTTTCTCCTGGAAAATATAAGTAAAACTTAGTTTTAATTTAAAAAAAATATTTTGTGTATCTTTGTAGTTTAAATATCTCTGGTAAAAAGTCCATTCCTTGGGTTTTCTATGTCACTACACCATGAATTTTAAAAATTATAGTTAGAGGCTGAATTCCTGTTTCATCCTATTCTGCATTTGAAGTTAGTAGAGCTGCAAAGGAGAATTATGTACTTTTTTATTAAATCTGTGGAAAATCAGTATTATCTACAAAAAATATTTACTTAATTGTAAAATGGGAGACAGATTATGCAACAGGATAAATATCAAATAAGTGAATATCGACTCTCTTTATGTTGCATATACCCAAAGCCATAAGATATGCACAATAACTGTGCTAGAATTATACGGTTTGTGTTAACTTTCGGCTCTCAGGGAGGAAATGTTTCTGTCTGGACACTGAAACCAGCAAGTATTTATAAATTCCCTTTAGTGTTTATTAATTAGTCCCTGAAATAGTTCAATGCTGTTACTCAATTCTCAGAGTCAAATAATCAGTAAAGGATAAAAATTGCTTCTTCTCAGAACCATCCACCATCAAGTGACTTATTTTGTAATTATATGAATGTCCATACTTTCAGCTCAAATTCCTGTCAGAGACTTTGTATAATTAAACTTGTCATGGCAGCATTTACAGATTCTGTCAAACCCAGAGCAAAACCAAGAACTCTTGCTGTTTGCAAGAGTTGTATGACTGTGTCAGGTATGACCACATGTCACATAATGCTATCAAAAATGCTGTTTGAAGTGTAACAGGCAAGTTCAAGCCTTCAATGAAGAAATCAAGAATGTTTCTGTCCTTATGCGATTCAAAGAATAAAGAAATAAGTTTAAATTAGATAATGTACCCTTACAAAGGCTGATAATTTCACTGGGATACCTCAGTATTAAAGCTCAGCGTACAAAGGGACTGTATCCCATCTGCTCCTAGTAGGTGGCCTTCTAGAGTCATTAGAACGATTAAAATTACAACCCAGCAAGAGCAATCAGTTTGATGTATCCAGAACTGCCCATCTTCGTGTTCTTTCAAGGAATATAATACATCAGTGGAAGTGCTTGTCCCTCAGGAAAATCATTCTCATCTTCAGTTCACATATGCTGCACTACAGTTAATCAAGCAAACTTTATTGGTGTTTCTGGCACTATTTCATTATTGAGTATTTAACAAATTATTCTGGAATGTAAATATGTATGGCTGAAGAGACATGGAAAGGTGGGAGGGATTTAAGCTTCAAATAAATTAAAGTTATCCACTTATCTCTAATGTGTGGGGAAAAAAATACAGTGTTTTCTTTAGTAATCTTCAATCTAAAGTTAACCTAGCTTAAAATCTGTTCTGGAAATGCATATTAAGATAACTTACGGAAAATAAAAATCCACGGAAAAAAGGGAAATACAGATTTGTGTTTCAAGGAAATTTCTAAGTGAGGGAATAAAACTATAAACTTCTGAAACATTTTTAAAATTGAGGGATTATTTTCTTGAATGTGCATTTCATTCTGTGTAATCCAGTCCTGGACTCACTGAAGTCAGTAACAAACTTGGATCGCTGTAATTTGTGGTAGGACTGCACCTCAGCATACTGAAGATGTTTCAGTGTCTTATTGAATCTTGCCATATATACTGCCTTACATCCAGTGTGGTAGCATATGGCAGAGGGCCAGCATGATGAGATGAAGATGAGGCGTCTCTCATCCTTTCTTCCTTGAGAACACTGAGGCAAACACTAGATGTGCTTCCCCATTATTTTTCTTTCTATGTGTTCCCATTTGCTGTTTGTTGTTGAGGTGGGGTATGAGTGAACATTCATTAATTCATGGGTTATTTTGCAGAGACATTGTTAGAAGCCTGAATGTAAGGTTAACAAGCTAACCTCCAAAATTCTTAAATGATATTCAAATGGTACTGAATATCATATTCAGTGATGTTACCAGAGGTGAGCAAAGTCATCTCAGCAGGAGTTATTCCTTCTACATTTAAGTTGAAGGTGCGGTGTGAAAATATGGAATATTAATAATTCAGTGGAAAGACATCATTGCCATGGACTTTTTGCTTACTTTTGGTTTATAGTTGTAATAAATTTTATTGAAATTATGATTATAGTGTATCACAGAGGTTTGGGAGGTTATCAGTGTTCTAAATTTGGACTGGCATCTTGCCTCCCTCTCCTCCTATTTCTACTTTCTACTTTTCAGTACTTGAGATGTAAGAATGTGTTTATGGCATACTCAATGTAGTTGCCAGGAAGAGCAGCTGGTTTTCAGAATCCTTGCAAATTTAGAATTAGGCAGCAGAGATTAAAGAGCCATTTTGAAATTTTAAGGTTATGTAGAACTGTATTGTGTGATGATGAGAGGGAATCACTTTTGGTTTGTTTCCTAAATTTAGGATGGCAACAATGAATTCATCCAGAGAACTGGGAACCTTGAGATCAGCCACAGCAGGCCAGGAACATCTGACTCAGCAGATTTTAAAGAGATCCCATTAAAGAGGATGTCATGGAGAAACAAATACTGGAAGAATAAGGGACACAGCAAACATAACCTTGAAGAGACCTTCTTATCAAAACCACAGAGTTCCACTGTGAGAAAAACAGATTCCGTTAGCTCTCAGAGAAGCATAAAGCCTACCCTTTCTCTTTCTCCAACTGGAAGTAAATCTGAATTCTTTAAAGTCATTCCAAATGGATCTGAAAAAAATGAAAAATATGAAGGAATTTCTGGTCAATTGGAAAGATCAATCAGTAAAAAGTCTCTCAAGAAAATCTCAAGAGAAAATTCATGTCTAACAACACTGACTTGTGTAAGTGATTTTTACTTTGAATTTAGATTGTTAGATTGTATAGAGAAGCTATGTTAGATATACCTATTTGCATGAAATGAGAAATGATACATCTTTCATCCAAATATATCCTGGTTTCATCATAACAGTGTTTACTGAGCTAAGTCTGTTGAAAGTTGATTTTGTAGGTTTTTGTGGCACACAAAATAGTACTTCAAATAAAACAGGTATCACAGAGGTTTATAGATAAAAAGAGGTGTCATTGAGCAACTCACATTTTGGAAATATGTGAGTTAGAAAATAGTTCGGGGATGAAAGATTGCAAAGGAAAATTGACAGACTTTGAATTGATATATTAATGAGTGACCATAGAAAGAGTGTTAATCTAGGTACTCCATAGTCTCTCTCCAACAGCTCTGAAAAATTATAAATTATACAATTGAGGGCCAGCAGTCAGGCTGTGTCATAGGGTAAATTGCCAGGCTACTGAAAGAATTGTTACATTCACCCAAGTGTTGTTTTATTTCTAGTTTTTTCTTCCTGAATTCTTCTTATGGAAACATGCACTAATTAGATGAACAAGCTTGTCTGAAGCTAATTGTGTTCTTAAATATTTCCTAATAGCTAAGTCTTGTCTTTTCAGCTTATAATTATGTGCTTTGAATTGTGCTTTGAATCAGGAAATGGAGCTTAAGAATCAAGTGTATTCTGTAAATCACAGACGAGGCAGTATGTTGCTCTTACATGGCTTTGGGTAGAACTCTTTTGGGCTTAGAGTTACTGCAGATGCATATCTTTTAACATGTGACCTCTTCTGTAAATGTGCTATGAGTAGTTTAGATTTATTCCTGAGCATCTGAGAGGAACAGGCCAAACTTCTTCCTCAGGCTTGAGAGATCTTTTTTCCCAACATCAGCTAATACCCTGTGAGACCAAAGACTTACATAGCCAGCATCTTCTGTCCAGCAGCGGTCAGTTGTAGATGGCTAGGGGAAAAAAAAAAAACAGTGCAAGGACAGAGCAAGCATCCAGCGAGACCTCACCAGCATGCCCTGCAGGCTTCCTTCCAGCAGTCCATAGCTTAGCAATTTCTTCAGTGAAAGGTGTTGTCTTTGTGGTAAATAAGTGGTGGTGGATTTTTTCCTATAGATTTGTGTAGTTGCTTTTTGTATCTCTATGGCCTTTGCCTTGTGACCGTGAATTTCAGATTTTAACTGCTATTTGTGGGAAAAAATATGTATCTCTTTTTATTTGTTTTGAATGCACTGTCTCATTCCTGGTGCTTTATTGTTCTTGTATTTGTTGTAGGAAACAATGAATAATCTTTATTATTGTTGTTGTTATTATTATTATTACCTGTGCCACTTACTGTTTGATGGCTATATATCATATTCCCCCAAAATTGTCTCTTCTACAGGTCAAGGAGGTTTATATTATTTAGTCCTAGGATTAGTGTTCTGTGAAAATTTGTTGTCATTTTTACGCAAGGATGTTGAATCTAGCTACTGCACGATCATTCTTCTAAGGGTGGGGTTTGGGTAGTAATATCTTGAATGAGGTATTGCACACTGCTGGGGACCAAAAGAATAGACACTTTTTTTTGTGGCTCTATCAAGCAGTTAAGTATTCTTTGGAAAAACTTACCTACGGTGAATATTTATTTTTTTTTTTATTCTAGTTTCCAGTAACTGTTCAGATTTTTGTGATTAAATGTATTCCTCCTGTGTTTCCTGATTTTTTTTTGGTTTTGGAAAATTGTTCCACTTAATTCAACTATATTACTAGTCATAACTGTAATCTGTATGTCCATAACAAATGAAATGATATATTGATTTTTAAAAAATTTTTAAGGTCCACTTTGTCCTGTAGAACATAACTAAATATAGACCATGTAGGTGGATTGCAATATAAGTTTTTGAAGTGTTTGATATATTTTACAACTTTTTTGTGGTGTTTTGTTTTAAAAGATGAAGGAAAAGAGCTATCATTTTTCCTCTGCCTAATAAATAGTTGATTACTGAATTAGACAGTAGGATTATTACCATACTGCACTCGTAGCTGTAAATATATTGCACATGTAATTTGATGCTTGTAAGTATTTTTTGCAAGGAGGACGAGGCCTATTCTCAATGTGTAGAAGCTCAGGAGTTACAGACTTTGTTTTATTGCCACAAGTTTTCTCCTAAATTACAAAGTGAACTTAATCTCAAATTCAATTTTCAAATTCTCTGTTTGAAAATTGGCTAAGAAAATAGAAAATTTGTGAAGAGGCTTTTTTTGTAGTAGCCATCTGAAGCTACAGAATAAATAGTCCAAGCTATTTCTCCTTTATTACAAGGAGTTTAGCATACAGGATATTTAACACAGAAAATTGTCGTTACATCTACTCACCTTTCTGGGTATCGTATTTCTAAGTGAGATCAGTCCAAGAAAAGAAAACAGAATGACAATTTGAAATAAGCTGAGGAAAAAAAAACAACAAATGTTTTGAATTGTTCTGTAAAAAATCAAAAAATCTATGCGTCTTTCTTTATAGGTGTAAAGGAAAAGACAAGCAGTGTTGGGCAATGTTTTGCCTCTATTAAAAAGAGAATGAGAAAAACATTCTTTCAATGCTTAGTGCTTTTATTCTGCATAGCACTAGTTCATGCTGTCATTTTAATGGCTGCTTGCCAATTCCTTCTTATATGAAGTAAGAAAGATAAGCCGAAGCTTCTCTTCTAATACTCAAATAAATGCAGAAGACTTCTATATAGGAAAATTAACAGGAAATCAGCATCTTCAGTAAGATCAATAGAAGTTATAGCAGCTGTCGATCTGGTAGCATAGTAGTACATCAGAGCAAAGCAGAGTTTCCAGATGTAACATAGCAAGCTTCGTATCAAGTGAACAAACAACTAATAGAAACTGAGCTAATAACATACATTCCGTAAGGGTCTAGAGGAAACATCATGTATTATTTTAGGATTAAAAACTGTAGTAACAATCACACTATTCAGGAATGAAGCTTGGATCTCAAAAGCTAGAGGTAAAAACGGGGTGGCAGCTGTTCTGACAGCTTCTGTCATCTTCTTATACCTTGTACAAAATGGCAGACTACATTTATCTGTGCCAAAATGTAGCCTCTGAGTGCTTGAGGTAATTCCATAGGAAAAATCTTTTCAAAGACATTTGACTTCAGAATTTGAGATACATAGTAAAAAACCAAAAATGTTTGCAATAGGCTTTAGAATTAATTCTTCTCACAAAGATTTGCATATTTGCACATGCAACTGTTTCCATGTGAACACTCTTCAGTCATAAATCCTGGTTTATGTGATATATTTAGCTGATAATTGTCAGCTTGCAGGCACACTTCCTATCAAATGTGGTTTACTTCGTTATTTCAGTGCTAATTTTCTTTTTGACCGGTAATTTACAATAGATGGCTTTAAGTGAAATCTAATATCATGGTAGTCAGAATGAAACATCAAAAATATATGATGGAGTTGCTACTCCCAAAAATTTAATCTTGGGCAGCAGTCTTTACTGAACGGTACTTAATTTCTTAACTAGAATTAAAATAGGAAGTATTATTTTACATACTATTGACATAATAGCTGTTGATTTCTTTTATGGCACCCATGAGGAAATAAAAATATGCTACATGTTTTTATTCTAAAACTATTTTTGGAAATATGTAGTAAATTTTCTAGAAGCTTGAGCTGAAATCAAGGTTCTGTTCATAACATAATGACATTACATGTATTATTAAAAAGGAATCTTTTCTCCATCTGTCCTTGATTCAAAATTCCACTCCAGTGTGCATTGTCTTACACAACCTATACTTGGAGTTCAGTGCTGTGAATGAATCTGCGAGCATATCCCCAGTTAAACTTCTGGAGGGGAAATAAGTAAAGTTATCCTTCATTATCTGGGTTTGCTCTGATCCTGAGGACAAAAAAAGCTGTCAGGAAAGGCGATCAGATGGACAATAATACTTTTCTGTTTCCCAGAAAATACAGTTTTATTAAGGTATATGGAACTCCCTAAAACAACAAAAAAACCCTATTGTGTGTCAATGAAAATAACCTCCTTTTTCAGCAGTGTTGTCTTTCTGTATAAGCTTTCTAGTGAAAGTGAGCACTTTGCATGTGAAATACTAAGCACTATACATGAAAATCTAGGACATACACATATCTTTTTGCACGATTTCCTTATAATAAGAAAATCAATGTCCAATGTATAACATCTTTTGTGGGCTATATATATCATACCTCTGTGGAGCTGAATAATCGAACCTATAGGTTCAATATATAGTATTTTATTAACCACATGCTTATATTCTTGAGAGTTTTTAAAAGCAAATGTCATGTTTGTGTGATGTCATAGCCTGAAGGTATTGAACATCGCTATACTATTTTCTTTAAGATAAAGCTGCAGTTCAAGATTTCCTATGTCTCAGGTGTGACCAATTCATGATTATAATCCACATAGAAGACTTAGGTATGTGTCTTTTATACATAGGAAGAAAGCAGAGGAGGTTGTAGTAATAATTTCCGTGTGTCTTCTGGTGGTAAGGTGACTGTTGTAGCCCCAGAAGACACACTGAAACATTACACACTGGATTTCATAGTAGGAAAAGCTAGCAATGTTCGCATCACTAGTACTGCTGACCTGCTTGTGTTCTTGAGGTCTTCAGTCACTCTGTACCTCCTCACAGCAAAACAGACTTGAGATTGCCTCTTCTGCCAGGAACATGATAAACTCCTGATGTAAAAGTCCCGTTCCCTTCACTGGAATCAAAGCACTGTCCCTTTTTGGCATGCTGTTACGTAGTGTCTTGGAGCCCACTGGCCATACTCCAGTGATATAAATCCTCTGAAGTCTTGGTCACTATTTGGATTCACTTTTCAAGCAGAAATGCTTCTAGTTCCATTCAGAACCAAAACTAGAGACCTCAAGTACAGACCACAAAGCCCTGTTCCTTTGTGAAACAGCAGTCTGTGTGGACTTTTTAAAAAGGGGGAAGTCTTTCTTAAAAGAAGTTCTTTAAACAAAGATGATGCCACAGCACGTTGGGTGAGGTTAGACAATTTTATGAGGTTTTGTGCAAGGCAAAAGTACAAACTGCAAAAATAGTTAATACGTGGTTTTAGCTTTTGGTCTGTGGATCAGGTTTGATACAACAATTAGAGTTACATTAACAATTCAACCAATGAGTACGAAGAAAAATGAAAATACAGTGATGTTTATTTCAAAATGTGTATGCTAGCAAGTTACCAAAATAACTTCTAAAATTTAGTGCTGACCTGTGTAGCTTTCCAGAGAAATTTTATGCTGTGCTTGACAAATAACTAAATGTTGGTTTTATGATAACTGCACATTTGGTTTATTTCAAGATTTGCATTTAACACTTAAGCAATTTTAGCTGCTGGATTTTTGAACTTCTGAAAGCCTGCTTTTATCTTCTGTTTTTAATTACAGTGGAACAGCAACTTCACCAAACATCCTGGATCCAAACTGCAGGCCATAACAGTGTTTGTGGTGTTCCTCCTTCCCGTAATTATGTGTAAACATGCTTGATCCTTATAGCTGAACAGAAATCTGTTACCTAATCTTTTCTAGTAAACATTTTGTTTCTCCTTTAGTATTGCAGCTTCTTGAAGATTTCCCAAGAGATTCTCCAAGGTATCTGTTTCATTCATATATTCTGTTCCATGATCCTGTCTACATTGCTGACTTTTCCATTTTATTTCACAGGAGTATGACTGGAAAAATTACCAGTCAAATAAACTGAGTTCATCTGAACTACAGATGCTGGCTAGCATGAAGAGACAACAAAATGAAGAATTAAGGGATACTGGAATCTCACATGGGCTGAGCGCATCGCAGATAGACAACTGCAATGTTAGCATAAGTACAAGCAGTGATGATACAGCAACCTGGAACTCTGGTTTCCCACCAGTAAGTCTAAACCCACAGTATTTGTTCTATATAGTTTCTATCAATTCTGAGACTCAGGAGTCTTGAATATTAAAATTTCTTTGAGTAGCTTTGAACTTTAAGGTATCATTACCAAAAGTTTTTTAGAACTTACCAAGTAAAACACACAACCAAAACATACGCACTTCCAGCAGGTTCTGTAATACCACCATGGACAAAGAGCAAATCTATTATATATATTCCTTCCCAGATTCCTGAATAATCACATAGGCTGTACAGCTTGTCACAACAGTGGCTGACAACCTGCAGGTGTGTGATAGAGTACTTAAAAATCGTTCCAAAATGAATGAATGAAACCCAGATATACCAGTCAGCAACTGCATTACAGTGTGAGTAATGGAAAATAATTGCTTCTTACAATGATAAAGTCTCATTACTGAAAAGCTAACTGTTTAAAGGACTGAACCAAGAGAACAGCGGCAAAAAGCTGCAGTAGTTATGAGTGCTTAGTATGTAATCCTTCTCTATTTTACACCTTGTATCCTTATTTGTCCTGGTATAAAATTGTACAAAATCACACACAGCCTCACTATGTGACAGAGTACTGTTATAAGCAGTGGAGGAGTATTTGTTACACTCCACTGAAAAGTATTGAGTGTATGAAATCACAGAATAGCATTTCAGCAACTATATAAATGTACTTGCAGGAGCTGCTGTAAAACTAGATAACCTCATACGCCATTTATATCAGCGATATAGTTCTTATTTTATTATAGGTGAAACAATAATAAACAATGAATGTGGCTTAAGTAAAGCACACAACTCTGAGGCAGATCTGACATTAGAAGAGTAAACGCTTGCTGTGTTGCCCCAATATAAACTATTGTAAAGTAAATGCTCTAAAATGTTAGGTGCAAGTTACCTCCAGGGATCTACAGCACCCAAATAGAGGCCTGTAGTAGCAATCTTCCATAGTGAGTGATCAAGACAGCGTTGGAACTTTGTTGTACTCTGGTAAATAAAGGTTTCAAATGAGAAGAGATGTATCAATAAGTGGGTATTTGTACAAATCAGAACTTGGTTTACAGAGTAATATTTTGCAGGATATCAGAGAAACATTATTTGGTTTTAACTATTTGAGATATGTCAACATTACACATCCAGTTGATTTCATCATATTTCCAGTGCGTTTTCTCAGTACTCACTAAATAGACTCAAATATGGTGTAAATCTGCAAGACTGAAGAAACAGAACTCAATTAAATAAACAGAATAGCAGTCTCAGTATTTTTTGAGTAGTTTAATCATAAGGAAATTGATAAGGATATTTAGACACATCAGGTTTGGTTAATACAAATTACGTGACTAAAACAAAATTAACTTTTAAAGTAAAATGTACTGCTCCAGTATTCAGTGAAGTACAATGTGATTGCAAAGACAGTTCTTTGATCTTACTGCCTTGATCGGCTTCTGTAGCTTCAGAATAATAGCATCAGTCTAAAAATGTGTTTAGATATAATAGGTTAGTAATTTAAATTGTAATTTAATATAGCTGTATTTTTTCATAATAGTCCTTTGTGGTCATCTTTCTCTACATAAATCAAGTGTAAAAGGTAACATACTTGTCTTTGAGAGAGAAGTTTTTCAAATTTCATTCAGTTGACTGAAGTGTTGGTGTGTCTCACACATACAGCCTTGTCAGGTTTCTCCTCTGCATTTTGCAAGGTGGGCATTGAGCTTTTAAGATTTAATGGCAAAAACCTCTTTTCCAGGAAGAGGTAATTTAGAAAGCAAACCTAATCCTTCTCAGATAAGGACTAACCACTTAGTCCCTTGCTACTATAAAGACTGCTGAAATTCAGCTTCCATGGTCTTCCCTACCCAGCTACCTCTGCCTTTACGCAGAGAGACTCTCTGTACCAGTACAATGTCACTTAGTCCAGAGTATCTGTTGATTCTGTTTTCCTTTCTGAGATAGCTACCACAGCCCTAGCTATTCATAGATGTGGTACAACCTTTTGGAGTACGGTCTTGTGTGTTTAACATTGCTTGATGTAATTTGGAAAAATGCATAGTCATGTGAGGGTGATAATTAATTTTCTAGACCTTTAGTATCTAAGGAGGTTACAAACAGCATTTATTAGGGAAGGTGATTATTTAATGATTGGGGGCATTTTTGATTGCTGGTGTTAAATTTTAGTATATTTTGATATGCTTACAACATTTTAGAAGACTTTGAGAGTAGTGATGCTGTGCTGGTATTCAAATGGGTAGCTGAAATGAAAAGTTAATGTAGGCCAGTTAGTCTGATATTATTGTCAAAACAGTGAAAAATCTGGTGTGGAATTTAGTTAACAGAGATTTAGAGGGTGGTAATATGGTTAATGATAATCAAAATTGTTTTACAGAAAATATGTCCTGTTCAAAAAAACCTAATTTTCTTGGTAAAGTTACAATTGATAAGGGAACTGCTTAAGTAACATGCTAAGACCATTGTAAATATTTGTTTTAAAATGAGCAGCATACAAAATTGATAAAGCACACCTTGAATGAATTTAGAACTGGTCAACCGACAAATATCAAAGGCAGTCAGCAGGGAATTACCTGTGAGTATATTCAAAGGGACCCACTTCACAGTTCATTCAGTTCTAGATCTGATGTTGTTCAGTGTTTTCTATTGGTGATCTACACTTCAATAGCCTGTGATATTCATAATGGTCATGAGCTGATCTAATTCTTCCCTCTGGCTTTCAAATTTATAAATCTGTCAGATAATTTCATATAGCTATTTTTAGTGAATCCCCACACATAACATTCACATGTGCACTAAATGTGTTACTGTACGCATGAGTAGCCTACTTAACTGAGAGATCAACGTGCAGCCTAGTTGGAGTGATTAGAACACATTCAAAGGTTGTTCCTCCTGGATTTCAGTCTTCTGCCATGTATTATCTTGGTGTAAGACCTAAACTGAGTAAAGTCATTGTTTTTTCAGCTTCCAGTTTTTACCAATAAGTGTTCCTTTTATATATATATTTATTCCTTATACATATTATGTAAAAAATATGTGTAGAATAGGAGCAAATTTGGTTTTAAGTCACTGATCTTTTAGTACCACTATCATTTGAGTTGAGTCAAGAGAATCTGCAAATGATCAATCCTTCCAAAATCATATGTATAAACTGCAGAAAAGTTTGTATATATCTGTAGCCATCTTCCAGTTGCATAGGCAAATCATTTCAGCAGTGCAGTATACAGAAAAAAAAAATAGAAATAATCCTCATATTGTAGTTTGAGAAATTAAGGACAGCTTGAAATTCTTGTCATGATTAAACTTTCACGCTTACATGTGTTTCCAGGTTGTATCTTTCTGATTATTTAAATCAGTAGTATCTATTGCTTTTTCTTATGTTCTTCAAAGATAAGTAAGGAGTACTTTTATTCTAAATTTTTGTTCATTTTATACATTTTTATCCCTTAGTGGAATCTATGGCAACAGCACCACCAGAAGGCAGCTTTTTGTGTATCTTTTATTTTGAAACACCTATGATGTTTTGCAAGGCAGGGCAGGATATAATCATGTTAGATAGTAAACTTATGTATCAAAGTAATATTTTATGTATAGAACACATTTTTAGTGAGTTTATTTTTTCCATCGCTTGCCATTTTTAGTTGGATTTCCAAATTCATTGGAAATTCTCATGTTACTGACTAACAAAACTCAGAAACCCTTCTGAATGTAAAGGCACATAGATCAATCATATTGCTAAGTTGCAGTTAGAACAGATGTCCTTAAACAACTATAAAACAGATACACTAAAACTGTATTTTATAACCTATGATAGTTTACCAAGAACTGAATATATGCTGTCAGGAGGAATCATTGAAATGTAAGTTGTTTAGCAGCTGCTGTAAACTGACAGCCAAAAGGAATAAAATAGCTTTGAATATTACACATTACCCAGCATATCTATCAGTTATAAATATGAAAAACTTCTATTTTAAAATGGATTTACTTTGAAGGAGAATTGTGAACTCTTGTAAAATGTGTGTGTGTGTGTGTGTACAGTTCTAAATCAATAATATGTGCATGCAGAACTAAATATTTTAAAAGACTTTATTTGACTGTATCTTACCTGAATGTTTTCTTAAATCTTAAGGTCTATGAAATTCCATGGTAGCTTTGCAACAATATGAAAGACACTTTTCTGTATATTGCAGAGTATAACGTAAAGTTTATACCCACACATATGCACATTATCCAAGAAAAATTACAAAGCTTACAAAATATTTCTGCTTAAATGCCTTGCTTTGTTCTAGAGATCCAGTAAGACCTTCCTGCCCTGTCAGGGAATTGGGCCATTCTTGCATAGACGTTTCCACACTTCAGACACCACTTCAGATATAACACAAACATTCTGGAGCAAGATCATATATAAGAGAATTCAGGATATCTTCCTGAGTATGGTACATGATTCTCAGTCAGAAATGCAAAGGAGGAGGAAGATTCTCTCAGATTGCTCATTAATATATCCTAGAAGCTTGTAGTGGTATAATGCTCCATTAGCAGACTCCAACATATGCTCACCACTAAGACCTGTCTTTCGAGTAAGTACTCACAGAGAAGAAAGTTTACTTGTTCCCAAAGCAACTTCCTAAATATAAATTCAGGCACATAGGACTTATCTGCAAAATATCTGAAAGGTTACTTCCAGGTTCATACCTAATTTGTGGAAGGTCTTCTGGCCTCCTTTGTAATGATTCGGAAAAAAACCCCACTTAATGCAAAAATGGTCTGGCAGAACTGAAGTCTGACAGACAAGAGGAGTGATATTTAAACCCAGAATTATTCCAACAGAGAGCTCAGTTTGACAACCCCTGAAGGGATCTGTTCACATCAAGTCAAATTGCAAAACTGAGGCAGACTATTCTTTACTATGAAATGAGACTAAAAATTATTTAGACAGATATTCTGGTTCATAGACTGACTAATTCACTTTCTGTCTCCTCCTCAGGCTTTCACTAGCCATCATTTGGGAATTGCATTATCCACCAGCAGGCAGTGACTCATATTTGGCAGTAATTAGGGTGTCATTCATCCTGAACATATATTTTACAACATCCCTCCCTACTTCCTGAAACCATGAGAACATACTCATTTTCATATTGATTTCTGTAAAAAAGCAATTGCTTTCATAATGCTTAGTATTTATTTTTAGCATGCCATGTACTAAATTGTACAAGTATTTTTAATGTATGCTTGTATTTTCACTTCTTTTGCATTTGCTTCAGTGATTTTTTTTAGAACTGCTTTTGAGTTGTGTGATAATGGCAAGGGTGGTCTCTTCTTGAAGCACTACATATATACTGAGATATAATATATTTCTGAATTTTAAAATCCTTAATTTTTTATGTCAGTTTATGAATATTGATCTTTCTTGCAAATAATTGTTTTTAATGCCATAAACCAAATGTAGCTTAAAACCTTTGGGGCACATTCTTACAATGAGTAGGTAAGACTTGAAGACTGTGGAAAATTATCATGTTTTGTATGAATATTCATACAGTCCACTGATAGCTATTCATGAACAGCTTAATCCAGGTTTCAAATTGGCAGTGTCATAGAGAAGCATA
Source organism: Gorsachius magnificus (assembly GCA_034008185.1). NCBI lineage: Eukaryota > Metazoa > Chordata > Aves > Pelecaniformes > Ardeidae > Gorsachius > Gorsachius magnificus. Next base: position 10,470,894 of record CM067090.1, read on the forward strand.
CGTGCTTCAGCAAACTTCATTTGGAACTGCTAAGATTGCTGTTAATGGTGCTTCTGATGAGAGAGGAGCCATGTCTGCCAGACCTATTAGCTCTGGCTTAGTGTTGTCTAGTCTTAAGAAAGGTTGGTTCTGCACGGATCCAACTAAGAATCCTCACACCATGCTTCCTTTACATGTACAGTCCAGACTTTTCTATCAGACAAGACTTTGCCACCCTTCCCTCTCTGTTTCCTGACTCTGTCCCCACACAGGCTGTAGAGAAATGACCATGTGGTTGTCTCCTTAATTCATATGTATTTCCACCCAGACAAGAATCATCTGTTAAGTTGTACTTTTGCACAGTTAGGATCTGAATATCCCTTTTAAGCTTCACAGATGATAAAAAAGACTGTAAAATTCTAGTATCAGAAGCCGAAAATGTGTATGCTCATAAAAGATGTCTTACATACTTCTAAACATTCTGAAAGAATATTTGCAAAGTTATTTTCTCACTATTATTTTTTGTTTTCCATAGCCCATCAGTCAGGAGCATCACTATCAGAAAGAAATGAGCCCACTTTCTCATTCCAACCCACGGTAAGATTCCATTTATAGCCTAGGCAGTAAGGATTCAGTTAGAGTGTTCTGAATATTAAATGTGACATTCTTTGATTTAATCTTAAATCTCTTTTCAATTGCAACCTTCTCTCAGAAGGCTTTACTATTGCTCGGTTTAGTCATTGTCTGCAGTATGTCTGCGTTGTCCTGGAATGCAGAACTGAATTCTGCATGTTTTGGATGTACCACTGTATATTTAAAGTAACTGACATAAGCCTTGCTCCTACACCTGCTTTGATGCGTGATTCAGCAAATCTTCTTCATCTGACATACATACACCTATTTCTTTCTCCCTTTCTCTCTCTCTGCTTTGAAGTCTTAGAACTAGAATTCTGTATGTGACTGTAGGTATCAGGGAATCCATTTGCTACAAAAGATTTTAATGTTACTTATTTAGATAGGACTTTTCAATAGATAGCCCAGCCAGGAGAGGGTGTTACAACGCTGTGGGATAGTTCAAAGAGACCCTGTCTACAATGTATTTTGGCTGTTGGGTTTTCAGCTTGATCTGTTTTGTTTGGAATCAGCAACAAAATCCCTGTGATTTTAATATAAGGTGAGATGTGGATCTGAAGACAAGGGGAGAGGGTGGGTAGGGAGAAATAATCAAATTGAGACAATCAAAATTAATTGTCCAGTTTCAGAACGGCCTTGTACCTGTGAAACCCCAACGTCACTTTGTCAATTTTTTAACAGCCTGAATAAGAGGCATACTTATTTTAAAAAGTAGTCCTGTTTCATTTTCACTTGGTGTGATCAATGCGGATTTTGCTTGTCCAAGTTTTAACTGGACAATGTGTGTGTGTTGGGAGGAATAGGAGGAGAGGACATTTCAGATACAACTCCTTTATCTTTTATCAACAGTCGGAAATGTTTTATGATAGTGCACTGTCAGTTGTGCAGGATAATACACATTTCTCCTCACACAGATGTTTTCAGACACTTGTCTCACTTGCCATCCAAATTTTTATTATTATCTTCTTAGATTTTATGAAGTGAACACTATGAAACTTGCTGTGCAAGTTCACCCAGACACATCAGTTATTGCAACATGCAGCCATATGTTTCCTAGTGTACACAATATATTACTGGAGTTAAAGTATAATCCTGGATTCCTGTTCCCTTTCACATGTAAATCAAAGTGCTTGTGTTGGTTTAGAAAACCTCTCTGCCTTAGGTGCTGGTTATTGAAGGAACTTATCTCTGTCCTCATGAATTGTTACAATGGCTGAAGTGGACAGAGACGCTTGACTATAGTCCACAGAGTGAGATATCAGGTAACTTGTGACTGACAATTTGTCAAAGGACTCTCTATTCCAGAATCAATTGCATAATTCTGATGGCTTTAGAATTCCCTATATTTTAGTGCAAGCTACATTGTTTGTCTTCATTTTGCCCATACATTGGTTGAGTCAGGTTTTATTAAGTTATTTTTATGCATGTGCTAAAGCAATTTTGTACTTGGTACATTTTATATACTGAAAAACAGAATAAACCCCATTATCTGTAAAAAAATAAAGCATTTCATCATATCACGTTAATATGATCAACAATGAAAACTTTTCCATATAATTCCAATTATATTTCCATATAATAAAATTTAAAACAAAATAGTATAAATTATGACTTTGTTCTTATGCTATTTTAATCCAGTACACACAGTAGACTTAAAGTTCTCTAGAAATCATTTTCGAGAAATGAAGGCAAAGTATTTGTAAAATACCTGACTTGCAAGTGCCTCATAAATTCAGTAGCCCTTGTGAACTGCCAGAAAAGCATTATTGGGCTGTAAATACAGAAGATGACAAAATTATGAGGTCAGTTTGCATCATGATATAAAAACTGGAGATGATGTGACTTGAATAACATTATTCACATCATTACCTTTCATTTATGATGGAAAACTCTGTTATGTTTTTCACAGAGGGTGTGTACCTAAATGAGAGGGAGATAAAATTAATGGTAATTCTATAACTTAGTTCCTAAACTGTTTTTAAAGCCAATTTTAACAATGTGTGATCAACTGGAACATGTCTAAAGCTTTGTAAGCCTACTGTAGATATGTAGGGGAACATACAGAATATTTGAAAAATTGATATATGTAAAGTGGGTATAAATGCCATGGCGTGAAGACAGTTACATGATGCACTTACTGAAACAGCAAATAGTTTGTTGTAGAGTGATAAAGAATTTGACAGGTCTCGGGTAACTTTAAAAAGTGTAGTAGTGATATTTTCTGGGAAAATAGAGCTATGTGGAAGCTATTGTCCAGTAAATGTAGCTTCTGTCCGTAATAAGATAAAAGAACAAGCCAGGAAAGAAAGCACCTGTGAAGATAATGGAAATGCAGTCAATAAAAAGACCCAGCTAGACTCATTTGCCATTGGTTCCACTGGGTAAAGGTCGTAAGTCTGCCAAGAATATTGCTGCTGCGATACAAATCACCTCCCCATCATGCTGCTTTGCAAGGCATAGAACCAGTTAATGAGAGGAGACAGGCTGACTGCAGAGGCTAAAGAGCCAGATGAGCAAGGTGATGTGCAGTGTTTCAAGCCTCAGCTATGTGCTTCCCACTGACTGATGTGCTGTATGGTCCTAGCTGAACTTCAGAATTGCTCTCTTCTCTCCAAAGAGGAAGCTCTAACTATCTATGTTACTTCTTCCTCCAGTGCAGGGGCAGGCTATGTCCCCTGCATCTGCTTTGTAAGCATTTGTCTTCCAAAATATTTGCGTGTTATAGAAGGTTTGGAAGTTTCATTAAAGGAAATGCTGAAAGGAATTGCATATTCTAGAGGAATTTCAGCCATACTGAACTGTGAAATGTGGAGCTGCTCTTTGAAAAAGATCACTGGAGCCTAATTTTATGAATAGATTTTCTGAACTTGAACAGATGCTCTCCAGAAAAATTATTTCTGACAAAAGCTGATTTTTCCATCTTTGAGAGAGGGGGGTTTTATAAGTTGAAGCCTATCTTTATAAGCATTGCTCACCAGATCCTCTTTTGGCATCCTACTCAACTCTTCCCAAGCTACCAAATAAAACTTGTTCCTCTGAAGTTCAAACAGCCATTCCCCAGAGACCACACTAAAGTAGGACACAGATATTTCAGCATTTCCTTGGGTATCCTTTCACAAGTATATTTTACTTCAGGCATTTCATACAAAATGTACACAGCCAAATTTCCAGTTAGGTTTTATCCAGACATTTAACTCTACATGTTGAAAAAAAATGTTATTCCCGTTGTGAATTGTGGGCACAGAGATTTGATGATAGTAAAAGCCTGATTAGGACTATAGCTGAGAATCAGATCAGCACAGGCTTCATTTTATGAGAAGGTCTGTTGATCAGTGGTCTCAAACCAAAGAATGGCTGATCAAGGTGTTTCTTTCACAAGTGAAAATAATTGTTAAATGGAAATTTAATTTGTTGTCCCTATTAGTGGCTGGCAGGTTTCATATGTTAACAGCTCTAAAATCAACAGCCTCTCCAAACTAATCCATATAAGTGGGGCTGACAACTTTTCCAAGGGTGGTTGGAACCTGCAGAAGTTAATTCATTCATCAGTCAATTAAAAACTTCTTTTGAAGTATTGTCTGTGCCTCTGCTGTGGGCTTGGCCAGGGTTACATGCACAGAGTTACCAGGAATAAGTAGAACTGTACTCCCCTGTTAGCCCCACCTCTATCTCCCCTGAGCTGCTGGAAGCTCACACTTGCCAGGCTGGTATGGGGAAGTGTGTATGCATCAGTATACAGTGTACCCTATCCATTCAGCCCTATGTGGTGGAATTTGCCCCACCTGATAGCTGATCATGAGCCAATATGCAGACAGGAGGGGAGTCTTAAGCCTCTTTGCTGATACTGAGAGTCCATCTGCAGCTGATGATGTAGATTGTCAGCCCAAAAATTCCAGTAAGAATCTGAAGAAGCAGTGAAATGTCATTTTATCAGGCTTCCAGCTACCCTTTTCAGTGTCTTGTTCTTCTCCATGACCCTCTGACCTGCATCCATGGAGATTATTATCTCCATAGGTTTTGCTATGAAAAGTGAGTGTTAGAGTTGCTCTGAAGTGGTAGGATTCAGGACCATCCTCAAGCCAGTCCAGTGGCTGACTTGTAAAATAAGCTAATTTATCTGCTCTGTACATGCAAGTTTGTTGCTTTTTCAATGGGATTTTTGGGGGTTAAATTAGATTCCGTCAGTGTTTTTGTTGTTAATAAAAAAGGAACCTCTTAAAACTAAGGAGCATATGAGGTCCCTAAAATTTTAAGGAAAACTAATGATATTTTGAAGTGTTTACTAAAATTGCTAAATGATGCAATTCAGGCCAGCATTTTGTCTAGATCTGTGGGTTTTTATAGATAAGTCACCACTGTACTGTGGTTTAAATCCTTTGTAGCTTTGCCACTTGTGGATGTGATATAAAGTTGCTTGTATCTATAATTGGCTGATAAGGGCCTGCTGTCTTTGACAAATGATTAATAGTCACGGACCTCACTTCACGTGGGCATGGTAGGGGCTGACAAAAGCAAGCTGCCTTGTCATTGTAGCCTACATGTGTTACATTAGACTGACCAGGATATCATAATTCTTTTCTCCTCCAGAGTTAAAAAACAAAACAAAACAAAAAACATAAGGGTTCACCAAAAGGGTTGTCAAGCACTGGAAGGGGATGCCCAGGGAAGTGGTTGAGTCCCCATCCCTGGAGGTATTTAAAAGACGAGTAGACGTGGTACCTGGGGACATGGCTTAGTGGTGGGATGGCAGGGTTAGTTTAATGGTTGGGCTTGATGATCTTAAAGGTCTTTTCCAATCTAAATGATTTTATGATTCTATGATTATTAGTAAAATTCTGGTAAGTTAGTTAAATACAATGAACACCTCTTTCTATGTGTAACTCTGGCCACTCTCTATTGATTTTAAGAAAGAAATTATTTCTTTTACTTTCTTTAAAAGTTTCTGCTACAGAAGTCTTTTTTTAGAACCTATTGTTGCCATTATCATGGCACCTGAAATTTGCATAATATATCAATGATTCCAACACAAAAACATATCCACAGCAAACTCTCAAGTATTGAAAGTATGTTCAGCTTCAAGACTACCATTCCAGTACTCTCATCTGTCCCAGATGAAAACTAAACATTCCAATAGCTGATGCATGAGTTATTATACCATTGAGAGATTCAGTAAGATTAAGCTCACCTACAAAATAGTGCAGTAAAAAAAGGATTGTTGTTATAACATTTATTGCACTACACCAGAACTTATCCAAAACGCATGCTGTGAAATTCAGACACAAAAGGTCTTTGTCTCCCATATTTCCAAGGAATGGCTTAAATAGCAGAATAACTTGAAGTTAAGAAGGAAATTTAAAGATTGAGTTTTTCAAACAAAGAAGCATATTTATTTTTATGATTCATTACAAGATCAGTCATACAACTCTATTACTTCCACAAAACAGACAATATTACATTATGAAGTATTATAAAATTACACAACAGTTGTCAAAATAAGTGAACAAGAACAATGCACAAAAATGTACTTTGGTTTTTCATTGTATTGTTCAGTTACTTTACTCATTCACAAAATAGAGTAATTTGCAATAGGACTCCCAGTCGTTAATCTGAATTAGCAAAGTTCTGCTGCATTTGTCAGGCTATAATATGCGTGAAAAAGAACATGACAAATGAAGCAAATTAGGAAACATCTAATTGAAAAGGTTAAATTTTTTAATCATGATGGTAAAAAGCTTAGCTGCAGAAGGGTTGTTGAGAACCAAGTGGCTAACACATAAAAGCTTGTTAAAATAATCCAAAAACGGCTTTCCCTTGTATGGAATCTGAGAACATGAAAACATGGCAGCATTTACACTAGGGGTTTGGATATAAAACATAGCAAATGCTTCCAAACCTGATGTTGCTTCAAGACTTATTGAAAATATTTTTATTGGTTCCACCCTTTTTCTGAATATTCCTGGGCCATTCAAACAGAGTTGTCTGTCCGTGCTTATATGTAGAGATGGGTAATAGGCAGTAAAAGATTTTATGTGCCTCTAAGATCTCTTAGATTGACAGGAAGAGATAGGTGTTATCTTTTAGCAAGTCTAAGATTCCCTGTTCAGAGTGTTGCAATCTCTCCACAAACCAGCATCTAAAGTCTGAGTCCACCTTCTGACAATTTTTAGACCCTTGGGATTTTAGGGTAATTCACAGGGCAGGCAAGCTTCCAAATAGGTTTCTACCAGTTGTATTGTTCCCTTTTCTGGAGAGAAAAAGCTTACTGCCACTTATCAGCACCCCATCTATGGCAAAATATGTTTATTCCTTCATCCTCACTCTGAACTGGAAGCTTACTTAAATACAGACAAATCAGTCTCCTTGACTGATATCCCATATGCATGCAGTATTTTCTTACAGAGCAAAATTGTCCAAGTTTCCAAGGACACAAATGCCCACACCTCCCTTCCCTGCCATTCCAGTATCATTTGTACAAGAGTGTTGGTTTTGATTCCTTTATGTTGTTTTACATTTGTTGTTGATGAAACTTGATATTTTTTAAGAATTAAACTGAGGTAGCATACTTCTCACTTTGTGGTAATGATTAAGTTTCCACCTTCATGCTGTTCCACTCATTGCATTAATATACTAAAAGGTAAGAGTTTTCTTGCATACTTTTTTTTTTTTTTACTTTTCTGAAAAGGAAAGGTAGTTTTCACAGACTGGGAACATTCAACAGCATCACCTTCAACAACTTTGATAATATTAAAGTTAGTGTTCTGTTGAGTTGTGTTTTTCCATTGATTTTTAAAAGCCCTCCAGCTCCATGTCATCCATTAAAAGTTAAATGGGATGCAGTCTACATCCAGGATCCACAGAACAGTACGATGCTGTTGGTGGCTGGCTGTGGAGAAAAGGAATTACTTTAATTGGAACAAGATTCGTTGGGTACTAGATTCAGGTGTTTCCTTCACTGATGGAATATTAAGCCATTCATATTAAAAATTATATTTTAATTTAATTGTTAAAAATTTTTTAAAAAGGAAGCACACCCTATCTAATGGACACTTCATAAAATGTGGAAATCCATTTGATTCATTGATCAATGACTATCTGCTGTAGTTATTAGAATTTACTTTAACATGAAGGAATTTTAACGCTCCTTTGCAAATTCATTACTTCAATTTCTGCAGCTGATCTTCTGATAAATGAATCAAAACTAGCAAGAAGAGAGGGCTAGTATTTTACTTAAATGAGATGATAAAACACTGGTTTTCTCTACTAGTGTCATTTATATTACTAGTGAATATCAAGACTATAATCTAGCCAGGAATCTAACATGGTGATGAACTAGAGGTTTAGTCTTTTAAGTAAATTCCAATGTTGCTGTCATGTAACAGAGGCTATGTTAGAAGTTTCATGTATTTAAGGTAAAAATATTGACCAAATAGCACAATATATTAATTACTAAGCTGTTAAACCTCCAAATTCAGTAATTCATATTTTTAGACTGGTGTGGATGACTGTGTATGTTTTTAATAACCTGCACAAATTTATCATTTGAACTTTGATAATGAAAGAAAAATAGGATAGCATTAACAGGTTAAACTTTTAGCTAATACCAGTCAGCGTGGTTGTACTGTACACACTTGTAATAGCACCTTACACTATCTAAATATCTTGTTTAATAAGTAGAATTCACATCTCCTTTGTTGTCCTTGAATCTAATCTAGCACCCATAAGCCAGTTCATTTACAGATTTAAGCCTTTAAGAGCAGATTTGAGTCTTCCATGCACAGTTGCACTTGCACTTTTTATGATCTCTTTTTTAGTTACTAATTCATTGAAAATTAAATAATTTAGTTAAGGAGGTCTCTTTGCCTCCATTAGGAGTATGGTATTTGGCAGGCTGGATTTCCTGAAGTGATGTGGAGGAAGGAAAAAGGCATTCCATAAATATGCTTGTGATTTTCTAACTCTTAGTACTAGCAAAAAAAGAAAGTTCCAGTAAGGCATACAGTAAATGAAGATATTATGTATTAGGGATGGAATGAATCTGTCACTTTGACGGATTGTGAGGCAAAGAACAGATTAACAGATTACTCATAGTCAGAATGTAGCTCACTGAAAAATGTGCAGGAAATGATAAGTGTTGGTTTGTGCTGATTTAATGATATTTTGAAACTACAATAACACTCCATAAGAATAATACAAGGTAGCTCATGGCTTGCATTTTTTTAATCATCAATGTATTGCCAGATTGCCCTTAAATACTTAGGATATGTCTTTTTAAAGTAGAGCTTTCAATTTATGCAAAGTCATGTGGACATGTATATTTATGTTACTTTTCAGGATTTTTATTAAAATGTGCATTCAAAAATCCTTGATTTGTATGTATAAGTATACTGTATATTCTTTTGGTAGTATATCATCATCATCTTCTGTATACTCACCTGGAGCTCAGCAGCACTGAACAGTTATTGATGTATAAATTAATGTTGAATGTTTCTTGGTTTGTGGTATATTTATGTAAGAACTTTAAGAATGTTCAAAAATTGAAAATATTTGAAGCATTTTAGATACAATAATGGGCAATTTAAGGCTAAGATGACTTCACAATTATTACAGACACCTATAGTGGGAGGACCTGAAATGTGATTTCAATATTTTTTCAAATATGATTGTATTGTGTACATAACGCAAGCACATCTGATTGTTAATAGCCTTCATAAGTCCTTGCTTCACTACTGAAACTGTTATTGAAGGGATTATTTCTATGGAAATGCTTCTATTAAAAAAAGACCCCATTACGCATCCATCATTAGTATATTACAAAGCAGTACCCAAATAGGTGTGTATAGGTAATCTGATTTAGGTTAATGAAGTTACACATATGTGTGAAGTTCAGCAGATATGTAAATAATTGAAAATTCAGGTCTGCTAATCTTGAGGAGCCTAATAAGTAATAAAAGACATAGTAGGGAATAGGTGAGGGATGTTCAAAGCTAGGTGACTTTTTATTAATTTATCTAAGAACTGAGTTAGTCTCTAACAACCTTTCTTAAATAGATATAATTAAAAATCCAAACAAGTGAGAAAAATAGGTCTGCATCTTAGCTGAATTGAATATTTAGGCTGTACTGAACCATACTTGTGATATGAGCTGGCACTTTGCATTCGGTGGATCATGGTAAGGTATTACTTATTCACTTTGAGCATTTGCAGCAGAATTTGCTTCATGTGGTATTAAATATTACTAATACAACAGAAGTATGTGCTAAGATTTTAGTTGACAGTTGTGCAAGATGTCAAGAATTGGTCTTTTTTTTCCTTAAAATATTTTTATACTCCTGATATATACATTGGCATTCTCCGGCCCTCTGCAGAGTTAGTCAAATTATCCACCATAAAAAATAATTCAGCAAATGTGCTGCTCTTATTATCACTCAGGCACAAGCCAGTTCTCCTCTAGTATTCATAAAGATTTACTAAGTAGTTCATGCAGTTAAATATCATCTTTTTTGTTCTCTATTGATTGTACTCTTCAGATGCTTAATAGTCTGTCAATTTGATGTGTTCTTAATGATACAAAACTGATGTTGTTTTTTCATTCCCTGATTTGATATAACGTAGCCCTTGCCTTAAGTTTAAGTATACTACCAGGCTGACTGACTAATTTGAATATTCCTTTTAATTCCTGTATAGATTGTTGGACAAAACTGTACTAAAACTTTGAAGCATTTTAATTTTGTAATAATGTGGTTTAAATTATTCCATTGATTTAAGTGATACAAATTAAATCTGATCCAAAAGAAATGTGATGAAGTATGCTATCCCAATTAACAGCAATGTTAAAAATCTTTATACTAAGTGATTTGCCATTTTCTCAGCCCAGCCAGTAGGATAGACTAAAAAGTAAGAATATCTGTAAAAATTAAAAGTATCAAAGGTGTTTGGTAAGATTGAAATCAAAACCCTCTGATTCTTTGGATTTCTGTTGAGGGTAAAAATTTTAATATGTTGTCATTGATAAGTGATGATTAATAAAGCATCACTAATTTTCTCAACAGATCTTACTGATGGATGCCATTTTCTGCAAATTTAACATACTGTCATAAAACTGAAAATGATGTTCATAAGTCCAAAAGATCTTTTTACTTTCCATCACAGTTCAGCTATCATGTGATATTTCAATGTATGACAATTATTTTCTGAAAGTATTTTTTAAGAAAAGACCATAATATAACAAGATTATGTAATATTTTTATTATATTTTGGTATGGAGAATAGCTTTCAGAATAATGAAGAATTTCAGTGCAGTCATTAAAGGTGCATGATGCTTTGAATGTGTGTGGAAGCTATTCTGAGCCTTCATACAATGCAACTCACAGTGTCAAAAGACAGTACTTAGCATTCCACATTGTTATCAGGAAAGCTCTACGTAGTTTACTGCATGTTGATTGTATTAATTACAGCTGGAGGCATTGATAGCATAAATAGAGTGCCTTTAATTAGTCAGAATGTGTGATTAGCTTTTCTGTTTTAAAGAGATAAACTAGCTTCTTAAGAAGTTCCCCCAAAAATATTCTTTATTCAGTCAGAATAAAAACACAATAAATGGGAACACAGGCCACAGTCTGCATTTCTCAGAATATTGCTGGTTGTCTTATGCTGGGCTCTACGTTTAGGCAAGGTCTACAAATTTTTCATGGTTTGTTTTTTTAATTAACTCGTACACTCTCTCACACATACATACACACAGGCTTTAATTACTTCCTAAAAGCAACTGCAGATTTCATTGTGGAAAAGTCTGTATTGACTGCTAGACTGCAGCATCTATCAGAATTACCACTGTAATCCCACTTTTCAGAGGCTTATCAATCAACTGCCAATATGTACTCTGTACTGCAATTTGGCCAAGAAGATTTCAGCACTCATGAGGAGGTTTGGAGGTTTTTTTCAAGATTTTAGGAAAAGTTGGTTTAGATGTTGCTAAATAACATGTAGAACTAATAAACTATTTTTTAATATATATTGTGTCAAATGTTTCAACCTTAAAAGTAATATTAAGTCAACAATGAATGCCTAATATTGTAGTGTTTTCATTACTTGTCTTGCTGGGAGGGGTTTGAATAGAAAAACTATTAGTTTTTCTTGGACATTGAGAGAAAAAAACATGAACCAAATCTGGACCATCTTAATAGGAAATACTAAAATTGCCAACACATCTCTCTTGCCTCTATCATAAATAAACACTCCTTTGCCTCCCTTTAGAACCATCAAAATCCCTAGATCTTGCACTTGCACCTACTAGAGAAAATAATAATTCATCTACTAAAAATAAATATAAAGAAGAAAATTAACAACTCCTTTACATGAGAATTGACTACAGTAAATGAAGGACAGAATCAAAGACAAAGATCATCCAGCTACTCACAAATCATCCCATCTCTGATTTCTCAAACTTGATCTTTCAGGAAGACCTTCCAGAGATGAGTCTTCAAACTAAAATGCATACATTTCCTAAGCAATAAGAACTATTTATTTAACAGAAATACTGGTTCAATGACACATGATTACCTCCCTCCCTTAGTGTTCTCTAAAAGAATTGTCTATTTCTTTTCCATTGGAGGTTAATTGCCTTACTATCTTTCTTTCCTTCTTACTAACATTCTCTCTGCTTTCCAGGTACCAACTATTTTCTTTAGAAATTCTCTGATAAATATTTTATATGAAAAACATGTATATTCAAACTCTTCTGGTTTGTACCAGACCTGTAGAACTGCATATAAACTCTAAAGCTTCTTTACTTTTCTAAATACATTTGCTGGTCTGGTTGAGATTATTCTCTTTAGAAACAAGCACTGTCTTGCACCACTTTTGTTTCAGCAGTCTTCCTAGCAGAAATATTCTAGTTCTTCTCTGGATCTCAAACATCACTGTCTTTTAAAAAAGCTGTAGTGAATTTGGAAGAAAGGGAAGCAGAGATGTAGATTAGCACTAACAGTTCATCCTTACCTTCTCTATAATTGCCGCAGTTTCTCCAGGAGTTTGCCTTTGCTGACATTGTGTTTCAGTGCAATTGTAGAGAATCAGGTAAGTGATAATGCTTCGTGCTCTCTGACCACGTCCTAAGACCACGGTCAGATTCTAGTGTTAGGCTTACGTTGGCTGATTCTGAGGCAGCACAAACCACACATGCAAGTGGCAGAAAGGAAAAATATATTCTACCATTCTACTGGATATCATAGCATGCATTTAACTAAATGGATAACATAGCATGCATTCCTAAAAACTTTTGAAGCTTTGGTGTAAACAAAGAGTCTTTGGCTGTATTCAGGGAATGCAAATACAGTGAGCAAAGGCAGAGAGCACTAATAATGAGATGTCTAGGCAAGCATATTGCTGTGTGGATTACTTGTACCAGTTCCCACTGGCATTAGCTGCACAGCAGAAAAAGAGAAGGATTGGTTGTGAAGTTGACCATATATGTGAAAATAATCTTGTGGTATAAAAAATTTTTGAAGTATGTTTTTTACATATTGAAATGATGGAAAATTCAATATCTCTTCCTTTAAATCTGCTATACTACTTGCTGGATTTCTATACCAGAATTTCTGTTTCCTGAGGCAGAAAATTAGGTTTTTTCCATTTTGGCTGCAAATAGATAGGTAGTTGTCCCTTGATTCACCCCAGATTATACATACATGCCAACAGGAGATGATGTGGAATCAATAACAAGTCTAGAAGTAGCAGAAAAACTAACAAAAAAAAAAGCAATTGGTATATTTTAGCAATTATAACACATGACTGAACCATGCCAGATTTCTCTGTCAGAAGCAAATCTTACATGAGATCATCAAGGCTTTTCAGAAAGTAGAAGTACATTACCTGTTTACTTGGTGTTGGACAATTGAGTTGAGACAATTACAGTCTGGCAGGGTAAAGAAATCTGTCAAACTTTGGAAAATTTCATCCCTTCTAGAGGAAGCCATGGATGTTGAAGTTACCTCTACAGCTCTGGCTAATCCTCCTGGCTTCTAGCACAAGTTTGCATGCATGTTTTTGTGCCAGCTGTTGGAGCAGCCATGGCCAGACATAAGTTGAATCAACCCCAAACCAAGATTAATTTAGTTTGTAGAGCTGCGCTGTTCCCACAACTGTTCCCAAAGACCCCTTTTCCCTTCCATTCCCCTTGCCTTGCAGTGAAATAGGTTGGTCAGAAAGGATGGATCTGGTTCTATCAAAATGAGATGATTTATTGAGATCCCTTGAATTCGGTGTTCAAGTGTTAACTTGCAGTTGTTTAGTCAAGTTATATTGAAGCTTTAATGTATTACAGCTCTTTACTGTTAAAGAGGAGAGATGGGAACTTAAGGCAGCATCACCTGTGCACAGTGTACAGAGATTAGTTTCATGTATGAAAAGAATTACAAGATGTGGTTACCTGCACAAGGGGTGTCTGAAGTTTGTGACTTAGATATGTCCTTCCAGGGCTTTCTTTCTCTGATTGATAACATGGTATGAGTGACCTCTCAGTCTTGTGTTTCCTACCCACTTTTCCAGTGAACAAATCTGCAGTTCAGTTTGCAATAAAAAGCAGTAACAATAAAAACTCTTTTCCTTTCTTTGAGCTGTAACTGTCAAAGACAGTGTATCATAAAGTGGCACACGTGAAATTGAACATTGAACTTTGCATGAATGTATGATAATGTGAAAATAATTTTTAAAAGCTATCACAAAGTTCTGTTTAGGAGAGGCATAAATTGTGCATTAAATTGAATAGGTGAGGAAAGTCCATACTCCCTTCTCCATGATAAAGATCCCTCAAAACATTTTTTTTACAGAAGCAAAACAGATACGAGACAGCTGTGATGAGAAGAGTCATCTATATATTCTTGCCAGTAGCTAAAATCATGTTATGCTTAATAACAGGTTTTTTATTTCTAACACAGAACATTTTATATCCATAAAAAATTGTTACAAACAATTGTTTGTAACATATTTACCTAACAAAGTTTTTTTTCAATATCAACAATTCTATCAACAATAAGATTCTGACTCAGTCCAATATTTCCTTCTTAAAAACACTAGAAAACCATTTGTATGTTATTTTTGGCTCTGACTACTAATTCCAGCCCTTTATTGAAAACTTTTAAAGGTAAATTCAGCTGGAAAGATCCCATTATTTAATACAGATTAGGTATCCCACAGTTCATGAGCACTGAGTTGGTATCATGCCGTGGCATCCATCTCATGTCTAAGCTCAGCTCTAACTCACCAACCATCCAGACTGTGAAAGATACAGCACTTGCTATGTCACCCAAGCAGTGCCGAGTCAGTGGTAAGCAAACACATCTCTTGTGATTGTCTTTAAGCCTTTTTCCTTGGACAGGGTAAGGATTTTTAATCAAATTGACCCCCACAGTCTCTCATCAAACACAGGTTGTTCATCCCAAGTCTTTATTTCTCAGAAACAGATTCTCATGAGTCCCGTAGGCTTTCAAAGTATAGCTCTGTGGATTATGGATCACGCCTCGTACACCTTTTGCTGAGAGAGCAATACCAGCTGAAATCTGCAAAGCAAACCTGACTTAAAACACTGATTTTTAGTGTGAACAGGTGAAAAGGCTAAGGAAGGAAGGAAGCCTTAGCATTTAAGTATTGTATTAACTGCAGTGCTTTTATGAATGATATTTTGATTTGTATTTTTCAGGGACTGGTTGAACGTGTTCAGTCCCCCCATCATTCCTGGTAGCCAACAACTGGAAGAGCATGCTAAATCTTCAACAAATCAGAGTATTCCAGGTAGGCATTTATGAAGATAATTAAAAGGATGTGAGTAGTAAGACACTTCTAAATATTGTTTCTGTAGTGCTGGTGCTGCCTTTTCATAGTTTTCTATAGTGCTACATTTTGGTTCCAAGTTCTCTTATTTATTATTCTCAGCTCATGCTAGCAGAGTTTTCCATGCAGTATTATTTGCCTCTGATAGAAGAATAACTTATGCAGTTGTGGTTTCCTAATGTTCTGGCTCGACATGGATTAACTCATAAAAAAGTGCATCTTATTTGTTTTAAATACGGAATTTATGCTAGTGGGGAAGGCAAACCTATGAAAGAAAGAACACAAAGACTAAACATTCTTATTCAGAAGCACTTATTCATTGCATTTACGTAAGTGATACTTCTCCTATGAAGAAAAATTTCAGATTTAGCCTTAAATGAAATCTCAGCATGATATCCTGAGTGACGACTGTTGTCACCACCTAAAGTGTTACAGGTTTTTGTTTATTAATGGTGTTTGCTTAGAGAATGGCAAAGAACTTAGCTGAAACTGGAAAGTCAACAACAACAGAATAAAACAAATACCTTGTTTTCTTCAAATGCCCTTTTTTCTTATCTGTTGTCTTAGGAAACAGGATAGATGTCTGCATTTTTCTTTAAGTCTGGGGAATTCAATGTGAAATCTCATAAATCTGACCTGTGTATTTTGGCTGCCTGAGGGATGAAGATGTCTCAGTGATTTACTGTCTAAAATAGATTATGCCCCTGAAATTGGGAATGTTTTCATGGATGTATATTTGTAATTGTTTATGACAGCAAAATAGAATTTTGCTGTCAGGAAGGGACCTTGCTTTGAAGAATCAAATAATATGTTTTGTTAAGGGTCCTAAGTAAGCCAAAGAGAATTGGACAGTAATCCTTGAGTTAAAAGCATGTTGGATATAAATTTGTGATAGGTCTCTCAGAATTTTTTTATCTTACTATTATGAAATCCAAGGCTTGCTTCAGGAAAGCTAGAATGTCTGTAAATTTTGAAAATTGGATTATTATCTTTAAAAAGCTTTTAAAAATAAGTATACTTAGGAATTTGATGGATTTCTTCTGTTATTCACACTAGAATTTTCAAACTGTCTTGTGGATTGTTCCTAAACTCATTTTCCTTTACGCTGAGATATTTTACATCATGTGTCCATGATTACACATTTGGAGAACAGAAAATCTCTATATACCGTAGCTTTTTATTTTGGCTTTTTATTTTTGTGCCTTTATTCAATCAAATTAAATTCTGACTCATGTATAGGTATGATATTTCTAATTTTGATAACTTCACACAGAAACTTTTCTATCTCCAAATACTCAAAAAAAACCTGCCATGGTGTTGAAGTGATCAAGCTTCATTTCCCCAAGAAGATGGAGGAAATAAGAGAGAACAACAAAGCCATTCCATGACCTTACGTCCCCAAACAGGACAGTTTGGATTTTTTCTGAACTACTGAAACCCTTCCCTATTAAAGCAGCAGAGTAATCGTAGCAGCTGTGGGTAGGGAAGGCCTGACTGGCAAAGTAAGGGGGTACCTGTGCAATACACAGCATCTTCAAGCAACTCCAAACCTCCCTTTCTGATTGTTTACAGTTCTTGGAAAATGACGTCCTTTCACTATATTGAGAGAAAACTGAGATCGTTTTGCTCACATAAAAGATACATTGAAGTGAAACACAGATCTTTGGGCATAATACAGTGGTGTGCGAAAATGCAGTGCTGTGTAATACATGTTTATCAGATCCCATCAACCATTCAAATCTGTGTGTTTTCCTTGATATCTTGGTTTAAAAAGATCTTGATGGACCGTGGTAACTAGATGGTTTGACATATCATTTTTGAAAGAGATGCTAAATAGGTCTTGCCCTGTGATATGTCCCTAGCACTTCAGAAAAAACTTTTTTTTTCCTTAACCATTTCACTTGAGGTTAGTTATTTGTGTGACAACAGAACTGTTTTATTACTGACAATTAAGTACCAGATCTGACCAACAAACTGAATGCTCAAATTTGCTCCGGAAAATTCTGCTGCCCTACTCACTTTTTTTTTTTTTTTAATGTCACATTAGAAAATTAATTATGTCTCATGTTGAGAAGTGACTTAAGTGTCACAAGACTATTTTGTGTGTGTGTGTGTGTGTGCAGTTTTCCAGTGTTCCAAGTATCACAGGATAACAAAAGCGTATTATCAGTACTGAAAATCTGCAGTGAGTCATAATATAGTCAAGATATTAATTTTATCTAAAAGTATCCTTAAAGAAATACAATAGTGTAGCATTAGTATATTTATAAAAATTCTTTAATTCTTACATTTAGAAAAAATCTTTAAGTTCAGGCATAACTTTGGGGAAAAAAGGTGATTCATTTCTAAGAAAACATTTTACTCTATAGTTCATTTCTTAATGTTTGCACCATCCATAGTACATCATTAAATAGGGAGACATAACCAAAAGTAGTCTTCTATTCAACAGGTTTCACAAGACAATGAAGAGGAAAATTTAGTCTCATAAATGTGATAAATTTCCGTAGATTTTCCCTTTATTGGGCATTGATATTTCTGATTTAAAGACAATTTCATTTATCTTCATATAACAAGTCATACAGGAAAGTTTCCACAGTAAGTGACAAAGGCAAAGTCATAAATTCTCTGGAACTTACTTTATTGTATCTTGTTACTGCCTTAAGATAGTGCTCTAGCACTAAAGAGTCGTCTTTCTTGGACTACAGCTGTTGACAGTAGTCATATGGTAACCCTGCAGTATGTAATTACAGTATAGATTGAAGCACTGTGGTTCCATGTTGGAGGATCATATCAGAGAAAATATTAGCCATGTTCTTTTCAGCATCCCCTCTGCTGACAGGTGATGTTTAATTTTGTAGTGATTTAAGAACAAAAGCTTTGATATTGCTTTCACCATGATATTAAAATTAAAATGCCAAGAGGTTTTTCCATGCAATCCTGAGCAACCCTGACCCCAAAAGTGTGGATGGTGGCAGCATAAACAGCTATGAAAATTTTCTTTGAAAGTGACCTGTTTATCAGTTAATTTGGCCGTGGATGCTTCATTCCTACATATGGTCAGGTTGCCCACAATATACTGTTTGAAAGTAGAAAAATGCCTTCTAACACAACCGTTACACACTAGTTGAGTCTTGCAGAAGAATGTCACTTAATTTAATTAGAACTTTTTAGGAAGTAGAAGAACAGAATTGAAGATTTCATATTTTTTTTAATCTGTTCAAAACTGAATACTCCATGCTGCCATTGGAAATCTGTTGCAACATCTAGAAATGCCTTAAAATGAAATTGGGGATATTGTGAGATGCTGAAAGAAAGAAGCCTAACTTTAAAAACAAGATACATCTAGAAAACTTAAGTTCTCTTCATGTTCATGTGAAAATACATGCAGGGAATTATTGCTATAAGGGTGTAAATTCAGCTAGTCCTGGATGCAATCTAATTCTCATTTAGTATGAATTCAAGGCATACAGGGAAAGAGGTACCACCCTGAGGAGTCCGAAGAATTTCTTATTGCTATTAAGAGGCCAGTTCCTAGGTAGAGAAGGGAGGAGATTTAAGCTTAGAGAAGGAAAGAGAATTATTTTTAAGAAAAGAATAGGCAGGGAAATCAAAACAATAAAAGGAGGAATTCAATGGAAATAACAACGTGGTTTCAGGTGAAAATGTAAGGCTGTGTGAGGGAATGAGGCATGAATACCCTCTGCTTGTTTACTATGATCTGAAGTGTAGAGAAAGACTTTCACTTCTACACCTTCTTTCTGCACTGCATAATTTTTCCCAAGAGCTATCCAAACAAAATATCTCAGTTAACCTCATTTAGCTTAGCAGGCCTGATGAAGTACCCACAGCAAGGAGGGCAACAATTTAGCTTTACCTTTTTACCTTTGGTTGCAGTAAGAGACAGTTTCTTTCTGGTGGCATTTGTTAATGCTACTGAGGAAACAAAAATGAAATCTATTCCCAAACGATAAAGTGCACACTTCTTCTGTATGCATTAAATGCACCAGCCTACTTTCTGGTCTCTAGATAATGTAACCTATATATCGTCGTGTGGTCCTGGCTGTAAATAGATTCCCAGTGTAGTGAAACTGCTGCTGTTAGCATAGCAGGCCATTACTTATTATGAAGTGTTAGGGTATACAAAGCATTCGGTCTGTATTAGCAGTCTGAGAACGAGATGAACATTTATGATGAAATTCGAGATACAGATTGCATTCAGCTGTGAATTATTCCCTATTGAAAAGCTATAGATCATATAACTTAGATTTACCTTATATGAAAGATAGACAGGCTTAGAAAAGGAGCTACAATATATAAAGCGTTTGTAGTGTAAGTCTGTATGGCTTTACCAGTGTATTTTAGGCTAAGGATTCATTTCTGTTACCTGAAAATGTTCTTGCATTTTACATAACTTTATACAACCTAGATTTAAATTTTTTATTGTCTGAAAGAATCTTATTTCCTCTCTGGCATTGAAAGCTGTTTTGTACAGATTTACCTATACTGGAATTTAGGTGACATATTGGATACCAGACATTCAAATTCTTTCATTCTTAAGTACACGCTGACTGTCTTTGTACTAAAACGTTATTGATTAAGAAAAATATCACTTAGGAATACTTTGATACACTATCAGTAAAGGTACTTCTGGTGAACTGATCCATTGGACTTTGTAAAGTCCAGTTGTTAAGCAGACTCTGACTGACATCATTTAACCTCAAATAAATACAAGTCTTCAGGTATGTAAAAAAAAAATTGCTGTTATCTTGAAGGTAACAGTTCAGAAGTCAAACGATTATACACTTAAAAGAAAATTCGGTCACATCTGACAGAAAGGTATTTCCATGTTATTGTCTAGGTGAATAAAAATTATTTATTCTTACTTTTCACCCTTAACACAGGTGAAGATGACCTCAATGCTGAAGATGATGAGGAAGTTTTGACACTTTTGTACGATCCATGTCTGAACTGTTACTTTGATCCAAATTCTGGGAAGTACTATGAATTGGCATAGTCAGATCATGAGAGGATATTGGTTTGTATTCAGAGTAGGTTTATCATTTAACTGTTTGTAAAGTGTGCTGAGCTGTGTAATTTATCATGTAACTTAAAACCTGAATTAACCAATAGTTTTGCAAGTGAATATATTTTGTAAATTTTTTTTTTTAAAAAATTTTACATTGTTAAATTTATTTCCAATATTCAAAGGTTCTATATGGAAACAAATGAAGTTGGATCAAGAGGGTGTTGTTGTTCAGCTGTAAATTATGGTTTTATTCAAATAAAATTAATTTTTTTCATTACTTGCTTACTGTATATTTTTAATTGGTTCTGAGCTATCTTATTCTTTGTTTGCTAAGATGTACAGTGTGTTATTCAAAAGCCTCTATCTCATAAGCTCACTTTCTCCCTTAGTCATCAGAGAAAGCAGTATTTTCCTCATCTTCAAGAAATTCTCTACTGTTGCATATTACAGTAATGGGATGATGTCAGAGCTGTAGGTGGGTATAATGTGTACAGTGCAGTGTACTTTAAGGTGTGTGCATGGGCAGTTTATAAATCTAGACCATGACGAGTAAATAGGGCAGGCTCTGAGAGTACCAGCTACTGTCTACTTTACTGATGTAATTCAATATAGGACTGAAGAACAGTAAGAATGATTGCTTCAACACTCAAAAATTGGAGCCTTGTTTCATGTAAGGCAAGAAGGTGCGTATATGATTCATATGGGAAGCTGTGCTCAGAGTCTAGGTCTTATATGTTTGTATTTTTCCATTACACCTTGCAATAAAAGAATATGATTTCTTTAACCCATCTCTATTGGGTTTCAGTGCAGTTTTCAATGAGGGTCCTAATGTTCCAACATAGATATTTAAATTGCCTGCATCACTGTGCAATTTTTTTTTCTATGGTACATAAAATATCCCTATTGACCATGGAGAAATACTACAGAAATAAACCACACCGTACGTAGCCTTTGAAAATGAAATCATTATATGAAATGAATAAAATATTGTGCATGGAGACATGTCAAGCTTTGTCTGCTCTAAAAACCAATTAACCTGGTCCTGATGTTTCTGCATTGCCATGGCTGCTACTTGGCTCCAAGCAGTGCCTGGTGTTTCCAGCCCCAGAGCAAGGGAGGTTCAGCAACACCATGCAGTGCCGCTTACCTCTAGTGCCCCCCGCAGCCAACAGGACACTCGCTCAAAAGGTAAATAAATCATTTAAAAAATCAGCTGCCTGGTATTGAAGAAAAGGTGTGGGCCAGGGGTTGCCCATGAAACAAGAAGCCCAAGAAGTTGTGTTGTAATGGAGTTGGGTTAGTGGAGCAGCTTTGGACTCCACCAGTTCAGTACCTAACGGCTTTCTGGAGACAGTTGAAGGGAATGTCAAAACCACACAGCAAAAGTGATCTATAGACATTTCTGGTGATTCTTGTTCTAAGTTTCTACTTGATTATATCCAGTGCTATTCCACTGTAATTATTTACAAGCTGATTACTCAGTGAATTTTTAAGAGTAATGTATTTGAATGTCATAAAGTGAGCTTAGTAAGCTCACTGGCAAGTGATTTAAAATGATATGTCTGTAAATTATTTGTAATTATGGATCCCAGTTAATGAATAGCCTAGAATCAATTGAAAATGCAGTTGTTAATAGTAGCTTGGCATAAGATCAGATTGTGTATTTGGCTTCTGTGGCAGGTACAAACATGTCATCACAAATTGATTCAAGTAAGAGTAGCAGTGAAATCCACAGGAAGACAGATACTGTGTTGAGATAATTTACTTACTCTGCCATAGCCTGTTTCTCCCAGAAAGATTTGTACCTCTTCTTGCTAATGCCATAATCAGTTTAAAAGTTCAATGAAATCATGATTTTGACCTTCAAAAACCAGATGTTAGCTTGTACATGCCTGTGTGTATTTAACCACTTTCTTTTTAGCATCATGAAGTGATCAGGACCATGCCCCCTGTATGTGTGGCGAGGGCTATTTAAAATGTAGTGTTAATTTTCCTTCCCTAGCCCCGTGTCTCACAGGAGTGGTTGGATGTCCTAGGGCACCACTGCGAATCCAGACTGGGTCACTGATGCTACCAAGATAACCACTGTCTTTGGAAATAAAAAAAAAAAAAAACCACACACAAAAAACTGGCTGTAAACTGTTGTGTGCCAGAAACCAGTCAGAAGCCTGCAAAGCTCTGACGGGTTGTACGGGTTGTCTGCCAGTGGCTGTCTGGGCAGATATGCTTGTTCAGGCTTCACAGCTGGCAATCATTAATGTCTCTCATAGAAGTGTACCAGTGGACATCCAAAGCTTGGCCAAAAAGGAGTCCTTGGAGACTCCACACTCTTACCCCCATCTTTAATGGGATAAGGAGGCAGGCGGGGAGCAGCGCTAGGTTCGGGGTGAGTCTGTTCCAGACAGGTTCATAGGCAAGTCCAGATAGCACTCTGTTTTCCTGTCATTAGCACAATAGTATTTTATAGGTAAGTCCTGCTTTTCAAAATCAGCAGTTTGGGATCCTTGCCCTTTGTGTTCTAGTTAGCAGCTTTATGTCTTCAACATCCACGGGGATTGATTGCCATAATGCTGTGAACAACACCTGTGAGTTGGGCGGCCGGCACGGAAGGCTTAGCTACAAGGACTAAGTTTTGCTCACAGTGTTTTTCTTAATCATCATCCTGTGAACCTCGAACTAAAGCACTGCTGGCACGCAGCATGCTTTTTGTTTATCCAATTTGTCAAAGCCAGCATTTATGGCAAGTGATGAAGAACACAAAGATTGGCTTCTAGCAGTCATGTGCAATGTTTTAGTCCATGAGAATCACATAGTTCTCACCAGAGTGTGCTTTCCAACAGGTAAAAAGACCCATGTCTGGGCATAAAGTTTGGGGTTAATGAAACTGTCTGTAGGGATTTATTTCTACAGACCCAGTATTAGTTACGATTTTTGAGAACATTTTGAAATGCAGTAAATTTTAGTGAGGCTTCATTAATGTTTCTTAGATGTGCATTGAAACTAGAGGAATTGAAGATAACTTGGTAGAGCTGCTGGAGTCAGCAGATCACAAGTCGATCAATTGGTCACTCAGGCCTTACTGTGTTCCTTACACACTTCAGGTGTGACAGACGTCTCTGCTTTTTTTCCAGTTCCTAAAAAAAACCATTCAACCAGCTTCCAGGTAGTTGAGGAGGAAGAAAAAAATCTTTAAAACACTTTTTAGCCACAGCCCAGAGCAGTGTGTTTCTGTGTCACTGGAATGATTCTGCTTATTTCTCTCATTCTTTTTGCCTTAGGTCCATCTACCGAGATTTTTCTCCAAAGCCCAACCAAATAACCAAGTTTCATCCTTTAGATCTCTATGGGCAGCAGCAGTATTGAGTTGCAGGTCACAGGCAACCTGGTACGTGCAAGCACCGCCACGGACTCCTCCGAGCGGCTGCTAGGACTTTGTAACCTTTGATCTCGCGGTACTGTCACTTGTACCCAAGTGCTATGTGTACGTGTGAGCCACATTATACCAAACAAACACACCCTGTCCTAAGAACATCAATATTGATTTTTCCCCTTTGCTGCCGTGATTACTAGGTAAGAAAACATGAGAAGTCATGCTTTACTATTCGCATACCCTTCAGCCATAAAGCATTCTGTTTAGGGGCACATCCTTTACACTTTGGGTCAAATGGCAAAGTTGCACAGGCTGAAAAATCCTTGAAAATAATTGTGCATAATGCATTTCATATTCAAGTTATTTTTCCATGGTATTTCTTTATTTTAGAAAAGGGCTTGTTTTTTTAAGCAATGGGCTACATGTAAAATGAAAAGACAATCCAGTCTGTCTTTTCTATGTGGTATTGCTGATAATCACCACTTTTCTCATGGTTACTATAGTAACTTGGCATCCTTATCTGCCACCTTTTTTGGCACCTTGAAAAAAACTATTTAAATTCAGTTCCCTGATAAACTGAAAGCTTCGCTTCATGATACTCATGGGAGTATGTAAGTGTAACAACAATACTTGTCATTTTTTCTTATCCGGTGTTTAACTAGCTTGTTAGCAGCTGTACAGGCAGTTCTAACTGTGATGTTTTGGGATCCTGCTGCGAACGCCCTGGATGAAACCCCAGAAACAGCCGGGAGCTCCCAAGGGATCACATGCGGCAGCCCACGATGCGAAGACCTGAGCAGGATTTTGCTCTTCTCATGCCACTCTAAAAGCAGTTCTGTTTCCAAGCTTGACAGTTTTCAAGAGGAAAAATATTCTGTGGACATTAAACTACATGGTAAGAATTATTATGAAGGTTCCTGTGGTAAATCAGTGGTGAATCAACAACCTTGTGATGCTTTTAATCCCTTTCCAAGTGTACACCATCCAGTCTGCATGGCAGACAAGAGTGAACCCAGGCTGGGGATGCTGGAGAGCGGGGGATGCACCATGCATTGCTGAGAGACATTTTTAGAGGTGAGTTCAAGGCCAGTGCAAACACCAGGTGCCCCAGCTGACCACAGCTCCCCACCAGTTCCGCCTCTTTTTTTTTTTGCTCTAAGGGCACCAAAACAGTGCTTATGATAAAGGTTGTTTTTCTAGTTTTGCCAAAATGTGGCCCAGATGCATCCCCCTGCTCATGCAGCCCCTGTGCTGGTGCCCTTAAACCTCTCTGCACAGAAGTATCCTCATCACTGGAAGAGAAAAGGAGATGTTGACACCTGAACAGCTGGTGTTAGCTCCCAGCCATCAGGCACAGCGGTCCGGCATGTCTGCAGAGGGGCTGAATATCTGCTGAAGCCAGAGGGTTTGGTGATCCATCCCTGCAGCTGTGGCCTCTTCAGCAAATCTCAGATTTTTCCTTTGTTATCATGTTCTTTTGCCAAGAGTTCTGAAGAGCAGACGGGTTTGAAAGGTATGTGGTTGCAAAACAACAGATGAAAAACGCTATCAAGAGCCATTAAATAAAAAGCAATTTTATTTTTGCAGTGTGGCTGGAGTGCTTCTGGGGACTGATAGCATGTCCTCATCTCATTCCTCACAGATATCCTCCCCTGGCCTCTGTCAGAGAAAAGATGGGGACTATGCCGATAGCAGGTCCTCTGCACTGACCAGGTACAGCCACAGTAAAATATATTTCATAAAGAAAACCAGCTAGGCTTCTAGTACAACTGTTACTACATCAGTACTGCTAGTGGACTTCAAACAATGTTTACATTACACTGCTTAGGGTTTTTAATCTATTAAAGAAGTTTGTTATTGGATGACTGCGCATTTTATCTGTGTTGGAGACCAAAAAACCTTAGGTCACACAAATTACAAACGTCGTTTTAGAGCACTGCATATTTATTAGGCCATCTGCTACTGCAGCGCTCAAGGCAAAAATCTTCATACAGGCAATCTATTCACAGCTACTGTCTTACCACCTGATGTGCAAAATATCAAAGCTCTGGATGCATTTATTATTGTGCTGAGTAATTTTCTAATGAATTCATAAAGCTCAGGAAAGGTCCCATGAAAGAGTTTCCTTTGCTGCTGTTTTCTCACCAGGGCTTGCAAGGGGCCTCTGAGGAGGAATCCCGTCGTGTCGATGGGTTCGTTATGCTGAACACACAGCTGGGTGGCACTGTGTTTTGTCATTCCAACCGCAGTAAGACGGATTCTGGTTGGAGGACCTGGCAGATACCTGTATGGCATTTCCCACGTGTCCACGTGAAGCTCAAATTAAAATAGCTGCTCTTCTCCCAAGAAAAAAAAAAGCAAGTAGCTTTTCAGAAACAGCCAGTTCCAAAGTAACATTAATGTCTGGGCAAGCTGTGTGACATTCACAAGAATACCAGAAGATAATCCAGCTTTTGGGTTTCCTCATTGCCCTTTCTAGTAACTGGAGAGCCTCCACGGCACACACTCCTGGTGCAGCTCACAGCCTGGGCAGCACTGCAGCCCCTTTGTGGCCCAAACATCTTTACCCAAATGTATCCCCATGTCTTCTGGGGGTCTGAGCCAGGATCAGACCACCGTCAGTGCTGAGGCAAGTGCCTTATGTTCAGAGACATGCAGATCACAGCATAGCAGTGAGAGAGGTTTAGCACCGCTCACCCACTCAGAAATACAGCGTTACTTATCCAGGTACCATCCAGCCATTTGCTCCACCCCAGCTCAGTTTTCAGCCCCATTCTCCTACTTGCAACTGTAAATCCCTGGGAGCAGGGAGAGCCGCCCTATGCCTGGCTCTCACCCTGCACCCCAAGGCCTCTCCTCCCTGTGCTGTCAGAGTCGGACGGTGCTTAATGCCAGCAGTGCCAAACTGCTGCTGCTGCTTACACTTTTGCAATTAATTTGCGATAACCAGTGGTGAGTGATGGAGGGTGAACTGAGGGGGCAGGTTCCTGTGGTAAAATACAGGCATGCCGTCTGTGTGCACATGCATCCCTGCACAGGGCTGTCCATCCCTGGAACACCACGCTGCTGGGACTCTGCAGAGGAAAACAGGGATGGACAGGGGCCATGTGGGAGAGTGCAGACACCCATGAAGGGTTCCCACCATCCCCAGTGAGTTGCTGGTTCCCTGCAGTGCCACATAGTTACCCCCTTGCGTCAAGAGTCCTGGGGTACCCAGGCCCAAAGCTGTCTTCTCTGGGGTGATACCGAAGGGGCCAGAGCTAAATGTTTGCATTGCTGCGAGGCTCCCAGGCATGAGCCCAGGGCATCCTGTCCTGAGTGGCAATGTCATATATTATTCAGAGAGATGTGTTTCATAAGGGAGTCTCTTACAGCAACAGACCCTTCCCCTGCTCTGTGCACACTTACAGCGAGGCTGGGACTCTTTACATTTGACCCCATGGAAAACATTGAGACTCCTCCATCTCTGCACTGAAACAGCTTCATCCTACCCGGGGGTGTCTGCTGCAGCCACGGGGCTGGAGGTGGGCGCCTGGCAGCTAATGTGCTGTTGATAATGGCTCTACAGTGCCCTCATCTCTTGCAGTGCATTACACCTTATTTAATACGATCTGTAAATCCTCATGTGCCAATAGTAGGAAATGTCTGATCGGTCTGTAAGGTGCTCAAAGGACACATCTTTTACTGACATCTTCTGTTAACTTCCAGCTAGTGAGCAAAGCCAACAGACGCCAGGTGCTGAGACACCTGAGAGGAGCATGTCGGCTCGCATCGATCCATCGCTCCATCTCCTGCTGTGACTTCCCCTCCAGAGCCACCTGCAAGCCACTCACGCACAGACAGAAGGTATTTAGACCTTCCTCCAAGTGAGACATGGAGCTTGATATTACTTTGTGCACTGATCATGTTGAATGTAATCGTGGGAACACTTTGCCACTGTTAGAAGTTAACGACACATTGTTTAAACGGGAAAGAGACATTTATAGCCAAATTTATAGCTGGAGTTGTAACACAGAACCCCAGGCACATTGCTGGCAGCACTGAGCCATGGCAGCATTGCCATTGCTCATGGCAGGGAAGCCACGCTCAGCCTCGGCAAGGCTGGTAGCCCAGGGGAGCTGCTGCCCCAGCCTGGGGACATGCTGCACCCCTCCTTAGGCTCTGCTGGCCCAGATCCCACCCATGTGCACCCTGGGGCACCCACAGCCCAGAAAGCCTTGGCCATGAGTGTCTTCAGGTTCCAGCACAAGTGGCTCCGGTGCATCCAGAGCAGCCCAGTGAAAAAAGGTAAGGGTGCTAATGTATGACTTGCTTTCCCTCGCCAGTCCTCTGATACCTCCCGCTCTGCAGTCCTCTCGGCTGTAAACTCAGTGCCATGAGATTAAAATGTACAACTGTGTGACACCTTATAAACCACATAAATATGAACTGGCAAGGCCCCTTAACAATGAAGGATTTTTCACAAAATCTTCAGGCACTAATTCAATCTCAGGGCTCTCTTTCCATTGCAGTGCCATTAGGAAACCTTGCCTGCATTATAACCTTTTATTATTCTAAGGCATCTTTTTTTCCATCTGCAACAAGGTTTTATTTTGACCCAATCATGAACATAAAAAGCATAAGAGATACAAATGCACTTAGTGATAGATTTATTTTCTTTGGAAAAATGTGCGACATTGTGATGCTAGGAAAACAGCTATTAATTTGGAGGTTATTTTAAAGCTAATGGGTAATTGTTATTCTGTGGAATTCTTTTCCCAATGAAGAGTTTAGTTTGTGGAATGGTCCCTTTCTACTTGCAGTGCTGATGTTTCTATTCCCCTGCATTAACATCTTACCATTCAGAACAAATGGCTGTGCTTTTGGCTTTGAATTTTTCTTCCACATTTTTGACAATTGCTTTTTATGTCTTGTATAAATCACTGTAACACATGATAAAGTCAAGCACATTCAATGCCTGTGAATAGTTAAGTTACTGTTTCTCCTCTGTGCAATGGCCCATAACTATATTTTAAAGCAGTTACAGTCTTTTATCAAGCACATGTATTGGCATATTTTTGTAACTGGATTACTGAGCATACTCCAACAATTCTTAAGCAGCTCTCTCAGACTATTCAGGTAAATCCTTCTTAATTCACGGTTTATTGACCACAGTGGTTGTGGATGAGCATCTGATGCCAGTTACCTCCTGTGGGCAGCGTGCCACCTGCTACCACATCGCCATGGAAATTCCCAAAGTTCCTCTTGAAAAACCAATCTGTGCGTTACAGACCATCACTGCTTCCGTTGGAAAACCAAGCCAGAGAGGTCGTGCCATTTGCAGTGGGTTGATGGATGGAATATCCCACAGCCAAGCAGACAGAAGCCTCTTAGTCCCACTGGCACCCATGCAGGCTCGTGGCAAAAGCCTCAGTCTTGTGTGGGACAAGGGAGGGAGAGTGCCCCGTCCCTGCAAGCAGGAGGGTCAGGCCCTGGGGAGACAGAAGGTGACACCCAGCACTCGCGGACATTGGTGGCTGTAACCAGCCTGATGGCACCCATTTCTGCAAACTTCCTGGATGTCCCAAACCAGCATACAGAAACACCCAGGACACAATTTGTTCAGTGCAATCTGCAGTCTGGAGTTTATTTTGCTCATTTTATGGACTGATTTATGGCTTGTTTACTTGGATGCCTCGCCCATGTTGCTAATGTTGTAATTGAACCTTGTTAGAGTGCTCAGCCCCCCCTCAGGCATGTGGTGTAACTTTTTTTCCCCAGAACGATGATGATTATATAGAGGGGAAAAAAAAAATTGTGTGGTGAGGAAGGATGTCAGGAAAGCTTGGTTGTAATAAATACCTATTTACCAGGCAGGGGTTGTTTAGTCCTAAATCAAATTGTGTATTAAAAGTGGAAATTGCTGAGATTGGTGTTCCCCTGTGAAACCAAAATTACTTCGTGAAGAAAATAATTATAGATGCAGACACTCTAAAAAACCAGATGTGAGCCCTCATTAAATAGTTAAAATCAAGGTGCTGCTGTGAAGCACAGCATTGGCACGTCATGTGTGAGTTGGCTTGGAGGGGTCCCTGTGGCAGAAGCATGCCAGTGGGCTGTGTGCATACACACCTCATACAGCTCTACCCCACGTTTTTCTGGCATGTTGCAATGCCTTCCAATTTTAAGGTCTTCTAGTAATATTAAAGTCATATTAATCAGGTGAAACAGGGCGCAAGGGAGGAATCCTATTACCAGAGAAGGCTGGTGAGTTCAGGTAATTAGTGGGGAAAAAATAAAAATTATATTAATAATAGTTGTTCATTACCCATAACGAGGTACCAAACACCCTAATGAGCAAGTATGGAGGCACAGTGCTCACCCATCGCCATCGTGCCTGTTTTGCAGAAGCCCTTCCCCTTATTTTGAAGCAGCTTCAGTTCAGCTTAACTCAGTGCTGGCTTTGCCCAGGGACTTCTCTTCCGACGTAGACTCAGCAGTTACTGCCAGGAGGGAGTATCTACAGATTTGTGTCTATACAGACACTTATCCAGCTAGGTGTGTGAGTGCTGGTGGGCCAGGCAGGAGAGCCCCAGGGTGCTCTGGCATACGTGCAACACCGGAGAGGAGGTGGTGGTGGCTGGGCGGCAGCGCTGATGTCCCCACTGCAGCAGAAAACCCCCCAACACCATACAACGGCGCATGTATTCCAGGCTCTCACAGGGCCAGGGAGCTGCTCGCTGCCACCCAAACCTGCTGTGCTCCCACAGCCGCAGAGCCAGGAACAGGGTGGCCCTTTCCTGTAACTCTCCTCCAGCGCTGCATGGTGAGACGGTTCCTCCAGGAGCAGTCTCCTCACGTTCAAGCTTTATGGCTGAGCCCTGCTGGAAGCTCACCAATGACTGCTTGGATGTGGGCTTTTTTTAGCCAACCCTGTCCAAAAGCAGACACTTTCTTGAAATAGCAGGTGTTCCTCCTGGAAGAGCCGTTCAAAGCCAGGTCTGAGAGGACAAAGACACATCTGAGCCTCAGGGAAATCATTTGGTCTGAATGTGGTGCACTGTGTGTTGGTGCACCTGTGCAGCCACAGCTGGCAGCACGGGTGCAAACAGCTCTGCTCCCCAAAACACATGATTAATGTGCTGGCACATCAGTTTTTACTGCCAGGGCTCCAGCAGTTTGACAGTGTCTTAAAAGTTATGTTATTTGGGAAAGAATTATTGAGGTGTTAAAAACAGCAGCTTACCACAGTGCACGCAGCGTAAGGCCCTTGGATTTCACGAGCTGAAGAAATATGAGCGTCTTTAGCCCACGTTAGTACTTTCCCCTCCCAAGGTTGACAGGGCTGTGGTGAGGGACCCCTGGCAGCCCGAAGGCCTTGACTCTTTCCTGGCAGGGACGGTTTGCCTCAGGAGCTGCACCACTTCTCCGTGCGGCCCCTGGACGGACCCTCAGTGACTGCCAGAGGTGGGAAGAAAAGGGGAAAAAAAAAAAAAAAATCTGGATTTTTCTTGTAGTGCTGCATGAAAAAGAGTCTTTATAGAGTTTTTCAGGCAACTAGCTAGCAGTACCAGATGGCACGTGGAATTGTTCCTAAAATGGTCATGGTGCTGCCCTACATAGGAGTTAATGGATATTAAAGCCACGCAGTTTTCAAAGAAATGCAAACAGAAGTGCAGGCAGTTTGCAGCCTGCTTGGCATTGTGTGTGTGTGTCAGTACGGAGAGCTATTAGCTTTGGCACCCGTTCTCCAGAGTCAAACATGAGAGACCAGCTGTAAGGAGAGCCCAGACATGAGCTTTTTGGATGCTCTAGAAGTGCCATTTATTGATGGGAGAACAGCATCTTGCACTGCCTCAGTCGTGAGGGAATTTCTTTAACGTATGTTACACAAGTGCCCCTCATGTTTGGCTAATCTGGCCTGAAAAGGCTCTGGAGGAATTTGCACCTTTGCAAATTTTACCACTTCCTTTAGTAGCATCAGCAATTCCCTCCAGGACCAAACTGCTGCTGCAATGGCTTTGAACTGCAACACTGAGGAACATCCTCTTGTGTACAGCAAACCTACTGGTAAAACATAAACTAGTGAAATATAACAGGCAGAAGAATGACTTTTCACCCTCTAAGACTGTAATGCTTGAACTGTTGATGCATTTTCACGGTAAGGGATGCCGAGGCCAGGGCTCCAGCACGGGGCTTCACGCTCTCTCAGGCACTTCCTTCGGAAAGTGAGGAAGGCAACTCCAGCCTCTTGCTCATCAAATCCCTCAGTGTACTTGTCTTAACCGAGAGTAAAGGCTAAATAAACACATCTAAACAACTGAAAAGCACATCAACATCCAACTTCAAAATGAAATGCAATGAAGTGTGAAATTATACCTTTTATTCCATAAATCTCCAGCAACCAACACAGACCTGTAACTTGTATCACACTTTAATACTGGCAGAATTTAACACACCATGCAAACCCTATAAAGTAATTACATTTCATCTCAACAAAGAAATAAAATCCCAGCTCAGTCAACCCCTTCCATCTGAGGAAGGATTATAGACAATTCAGTGCATGTCGATTTTTCCTGGTGATAAATCCAAAGCAGGTCACCAGTGAAATGGTAATGCGAGTTCCCAAGGCATCTGATTTACAGGGAAAAATAGAGAGGTTATTTAGTGTCCTTCAAGGCAGAGTCACCCTGCCTTCTGAAACTTCCTGAGGTTTATCCTCTACTTAAAAGAAGCTTAAAAATATAAAACGTACCTTGAACAGACCGTTTTGGCACTTGGCAGTTGCCCCTGTGTGAGTTGGTTATGATGTGCTCCATACAGGATTCCCATTCAGCTTTTAAGGAGTTATTTCATTTTGCAATAAATGAGGTTACATGAGTGGTGATGATGATGGAAAGCCAGCAGAAGACACTTGCAGGTCAACATCTTGCAACACCAGCCATCAAGCCCCAGGAGTCCGGGCACTCCAGACCCAGGGGTCAGGCTGGAAATATTTGTCATTAGAACATTTGTTGGCTGCCATTCTGCCAAATCAAGGGTATGCCTGTACACAATAAACCACAATTAATTTTACTAATTTATCTATTCACTGCCCTCAAATAAAGCCTCCAAACTTTAATTAGACCATTGTGATTAAATGCAATTAAAACCTTTAAAGCAAGTCAACAGGGACTGCAGTCACTCTCATTTCCAAAGCCCAGCGCAGTACTGCAAACACACACAGGACCAGATAACTGAGGGTGACTGAGGTGAAAAAAGACCTTTTTCCCCACCAGGCACAACGCAATGCGGCACTGAAGACTTTCTACCCTCCCTGACTCAGCCACTGCAACTGGGTGACATGAAAGGGGACCCCTTGGAAAGGAAGCAGGATGGAATGGCCTCCTGAGGGATGGGGATGAGCGGCTTAAATGTCCTAAAGGGGAGAAGAATACAGTTGTCTGCCACGGTCTGTGTTGGTGCACCAGCTCAAAACGCGATGACATGCCTCAGCCACTCTGACAGCAATGGGGCTCGGTGATGGGATGGGCACAACGGAACTCGCTGATGTTTGCTGCAAGTAACAGGGGTTTTTTTCCCCTTTATTCTTTTAAACTGCTAAGCATCAGTTTGCTTTTCCTATCATGTTTACTTATTTGTACTTCGGGCCAGTCTTGCTTCTGACCCAGGCAGACTCTACCAACACGAAAAATGTTGCACAGTGATGAGAAACACGGTGAGGAAAAGCTATTGCAGCTTCCCAGCGTCTGGTGCTGTTCTACAAAACCCAAGGCACACCATGCAGAAATAACTTACACGGGTGTTTCCATGCTTTTTCGGCTGATTTGCCTTGTGAATGTAGCTCAGTTCCCAGTTCACCCCAACAAACCAAAGACTTCAAATGGGGCACGCAATTGCATTGCTGTAGTTGAGTCTTGTGCATGGAGAGGTAGAAGGGAAACCATCACGGTTGCTGAGAGAGAGAGAGAGAGCACAACACTGGGCAGCAGCAGCAGAAAGGATTAAATTATGCTAAGGACCACCTGAACACAAAGTGGGCTTGGTGGAAGACATAAAATTTGATGGGAAATTTTTGTATCAAAAAGTTCACAACCTTTCTAGGGGACCATGAGCGGTGGAAGACCAAATTGGGGCAAAAACCTGCAAGGTGAGTACTAGTCAAGTTGCAAAGGGCAAAAAATTTGATAGCATTATGATCAATTTTGATAAAATAGGCAAGACAAAACTAGAAAGGGCTCTGAGAGGCCAGAAAATGTCATTGGGGTGGGGGGCAGCAAGGAGGTGAGCAGCAAGCAAGAAAAAATCAGGTTTCTATATATAAACCCAAGCCAGGTCCCTCGTTCCAGCTCTGGTCATTTCTTTTGCCCTTTAGACTTTTCAAAAAGCTGACACTATTCTATAACTTTAACAACCCCAAATCATTCCTCCTAATGGCACCTGTATTCAGATTTATATTCTGTAGTGAGTTGGAGTAAAAGGAGAGTTGCAACAGGCACCCTGCGGCACGCCGGGCAGCGCAGTTCAGCATGTGTACACCACAAAGAAAAACCCAGCAGGTGCAGGAGAGTTCCCCGAGTTATTTCCTATTCTCTGTCTAGCAATAAAGAGACAGCTACACCGGGTGGTAGCTCTTAGCAGATGGTGACTTTTTAAAGTTGATTGCTGAATAAATGATACTTTCTGAGTTTGTTCCTTTTAATTCAGATTCTCAATAGCATGTTCAAATGTCAGAGAGCATCATATTTCTGTCTTTTATTTCCTTTGTGAGCAGAAATCTTCTTTAAGAAGTCTAGGAATTACAGCTTGGGAGAAAAGATAGGCTCTCTTGATAAAAGTGATCTACTTTACAAATGTTACAGAATACAATAAAAACAGTAGATGCAAAAAGCCCCACTGGCTTTGTTCTCAGTGGAGAGTTTAATTTCTATTGCACTTTTTAAGGAGACATTTTGTCTGCACTGTAATGATTTACTGGATCGGTGAGGTCCATTAGCAGCGCAAAGGCAGGATTTCCTCTGCTGCAAGCACAGAGAGGTTGGGGCAGTGGGGGTGTAAGAGATCTAATTAACCAGCTACTACTCTAGGCAAATAAAAATAACAGGACAGCTGAATGAGTACCTTATTTATCCACCACCCAGGGTGGCCATGTGCCTGACCCCCATGGCATGCCAGGTTTCTGGGACTGCACATGACCCCGACTGGCAGCCACAGGCTTTAAGGCTGTGCTTTAGCATAAATCAAAATCAGAGAGACAAGAGTCAATGCACTTTGGCTCCGGCTGTGAATCCAAAGCCTGTGCAACAGCTCCTGAAGGTGAGAGGGCTGTGAGATTGCTCCAAGCTACCTTCCGCCTACGGCTGGTGGGTTTACCTGCTTACCCTCCCTTCTTTACTCTCCTGAGCAAGGTGGCTACTGGTGATCTACTGGCACTGTGGTCCCAAAAAGCTGCATCTGGAGGGCTTTCCTGGTTTTCTTTCAGTCCTTCAAAAGCCTATTTGTATAAAGTGAGCATCTGCAAGCAGTGTAATACATGTTGTCTTTTTAATGGTGTTGCAGCTGGAAAGCGGATCCCCCACCTAACCCTTGTAGCAAGGGGGGTGCTCAGACCAGCAAGGGCTGCTCAGGCAAAACTCATGAGGATGCAGCGCTCAACCCTGAAGAGGAGCCCCTGCGAGGATGGCAGGTTGGCTCTGAGGGATTCTCTCTTCATCAGCCACCAAATCAGAAAAGATACATCTGCCAATATCTGGGTTATATTTTACCACAATTTGCTGCCGCTGCTGCCAGCACCAGGTGCCAGCAGCCCCCGCACAGCCCCATCCCATGTACCAGACCTGGCCTACACGAGATTTTCCTGGGGGAGGCATAAAGGAGCAAATGACCTCCCCAAAGCCCCCTCTGCCAGCTGGTCAGCGTGCTGGGGTCCTCTACGTCACCCCGGCGAGGTTTCCTGCGGGGCCAGGAGTGCAGCCAAGGGCTCAGACAGCGTCGTCCTTCCCCCCAAACGCATCTCCACCTGCGGGCTCACACGCTCAATGGCACTGTGCTTCCCACTGCTGCTCCCCGCGTGAGGCAGCCCGTAATGGCTCACTCTGCCTAATTACAGCAAAGAGCAGCAGTTCTGGAGCATTCAGATGATGCATCCCCATAGTCCTCCTCTGCTGTAACTGATAAGCAAATCTGGCCAGCCTGGCACACAGGATTACTGTATGCTCCTTTGAATGTTGGTGTTCAACAACACAGACATATCAGAACCACCCACAGATAAACTCACTCCCCCCCAACCCAGCACTGAGGTCTACTGCCTCCTGCTACTCCGGAAAAAAATGCAGGTGACAAATAGATGAAAGCACTTGTGTGATTTGTACTGCTCCGGACCCCTCGCCCCCATGGGACAGCCCCTGTGTCCCCAGCTCGGGGCAGCTGTACCAAAATCAGTGCCTTCGTGGCAAAACAGGGAGATTCAAAGGGCTCTGGTGCAGCCACTAACCTGCCCTCTGCACTTCATCTCCCCTCAGAGTCTGTGTCTTAGCCCATTTATTTATTGCACCTCATTGGCAAAAAAGGAGAGACATCCCCTGGCCAGAGGGAAATGTCCCAACTAAAAAGCAAACAATGCAGTAAAACAGCAGCGCATTCCTGAGAGCAGTGGTAAAAGTGGCCACCTCTTGTCCTCAATTTATGCCTCTCCCATCACCCTGGGCATTATATTTGTGCTGACAAGGATCAGTTTAACCCCTGCCTGCAATCTAATAAAAAGCTGCCGTGGTGGAAGCATGCATAATCCTTCTTCAGTGTCCTAAGAATGGATGCAATAAAAAACTTCTGCTGCTGCTGCTGCTGCTTGGTGGCCACAGCCGCTGCCTGGAATAAATAACTCCCTGCCCGATGCCAGCAGCGGGAAGTGCTTTGGACCACAGGCTTCTCAGACCCGCGTCCCTTTGCACTGCCACAGCCCAGGGTGGGCAAATCATGTCAAAATAGATAAAAATGCCAGAGTTGTTGTGTGGGTCAGACCAAAGTGCCTGCAATAACTCAGGAGACCATGGCCTGTGGCAGGGAGCCAGCAAGCCCGTCCTCTCCTCCTCCTCCTCCTCCTCCTCCTCCTCCTCCTTCTCTCCCACAGCCTAATGCCCCAGAGCATCTGCAAGCGTAGCACGCGGCTGGTGGTGGTCACCCACCATCCCTCGGTATTTACTAGGGGCAAAACAAAATGAAAGTCCCAAAGGTTTTGCCATCGGTAAACAACGGGATCTTTCGCCCTCTCGTCATTAATTGACCGACTCAGTGCTGCAGAGCTGGCATTATGCTCCGCTACGCTTTGTAATGAAATCACTGCCTGTGCATAAGAAACAAATCTAATGATATGATACTAATAGGGTTAGAAATTTCCTGTGCAAATATTAATAATTTATAGCTACTTTCATTTTTTAATACTGCTTGTGCTCTGTAACAAGAAAATACTGAGATCTACCAGTCCCTCTCACGGATCTTGTCTGGGGAGGGTGCAGTCGTTACCAGGCTGGAGACAGACAGAGGCCCCCAGCACGATTGCACTGGAGGCGCAAATTAGCATTTGGAAATCATGTCCTGGCCTGTGACCGTGTTTTGAAAAAGAGATGATGCTTAAAACATGAGCACTGCTTGCATGGCACCAACCAGCACCAGGAGATGGGCAGCAAGCTTTGGTGCTGCACAGGCACCCCTGCAACACCCACACCCAGGGCCAGGGCTGCTGATTGCCCCTGCAGCAACCCTTGGGAGAAACAAAGCTGCGGCCCGGTGGTTACAGATCACATCAGGCACCTATCTGCATTTTGAGGCAGCTGGCAGAAAAAGGAGCAACCTCTGGGCTGCAGAGCCAGAGGGATTTGGGCACTGCGGGGGCGGGGGGGGGGGGGAGCATTTTGTTGCACAAATAAGGAGGGAATTGTGTTAAATGTCCTCTTCTGCAGCAGTAAAAAAGTATCTTAAAGGAAGGGCCATGACTGGGGACCTGAGGGGTTGAAAGAGAAGCTAATTCCCTCGGACAGGCATAATTGGTGCAATTCAGAATGCTAAAAATGTGAAATTAGGAATAATCAATGGCTGTTTATGATCTGTGTCTATACTGTGAATTCAGCTAATACGGAGTAATTACACTCCGCTAATTCCCGGTATTTGTCATCGTTCCGTTGCAGAGGAGTCCTGCAAAACAATGAAAACAGATTGGCTGCACTGGGCCTGAAGACTGGGGGCTTAGCACTGCACGAGCTAATTTCTCTTTTAATGGTAAAAGCAGTTATGATTTCCCGTATTTATTTTTCTCCGCTAGTGGCGGCGCGGCAGATGCGCTACACAACAGCACCCCCAATAGCCAGCACTGCCGTGCTGCTGGGCGAGAGACACCGGCACACCAAACCCCCTTGCCAACCAAACACCACCCTGCTCTCATGAAACGGGATTTTCACCTTTTTGTCCAATTTTGTGATACCGTGCCTCCTATCAAACTTCTGTCCTCGTGCATTTCTTCTTCCAGCCCATCTGGCACAAGGTAACCCTGCCGGCGTTTCACCCGGATACTCGGGCTGTGCTCCATCACCAGGACAGTGGTGAAACTTATGGGCTGGGTCATCAGTTTGCTGGCCTGATTCTCTCTTCAGTCAATGAAATCCTGCTGTTTACCAACCCATGTGAAAGTGGGAGAGGAGAGGTGCGTACTGGAGTGGGGTGGTTTACTGGTGGGCGCATTTCCCCGCAGCGGTGCAGGCGGGGAGGTGCGGACTGTGGGGACAACCCTCACCCTCTGGCACGTGGTGTGCAGGGACTGCAGGTAGTGTTTAACACTAAAAAAACAGAGAAGCAAAAGGCTGTTTCCTTTGAAAAGTGCTATGTTTAACACCTGCGGTTAGGTGGCTTGGCCCGGCACAAGCACTCTGAAGCCACGCAGCCACCGCACTTCTCAGGACAAAGTTCACAAAGCAGCAGTGGCCAAACCTTTCCTAAGAAGAGCAGATCTTGTGATTACTTTAGCCCGGTGCACACCTTGCAAAGCAGTACGTGCCTGCAGGCACCGTGGAGCCCTGGGGACAAGGGATCTTCGGGGGGAGCCTCCCCCTGGTGCTGAGCTCTCGTAGGAAACAACCCCTCAGAGGGACAGTCCTGCAGCCGCTGGGATTTTTTGGCAGGAGCCACCAGCACCTCAACACTCCCCACCACCCACTGAGGTCCCGCACGGGGCCCATGCAGCCAGCACTGGCACAAGGAGGGAGGAGGAGGAAGAGGGGGAGGGCAGCTCCTCGCCCGCCAGCTCGCTCGAGCTAATCCTACCATGGTGCTCATCGCAGTGCAGTGACTTTTCACCATAGATTATTCATTCCCCAGCCTGGCAGCTTTTTGATATCACATCTATTATTTTTTTCTTAATTTCTCTTTCTCCGTATCATGCAGAAGCCTCCTGGGGGGAGCCTGCAGATGAGACTGATGTAATTCCTTTGCACTGCACAAGTTAATTATTTGCTGAGTTGAGACCAAGCTGATGCCCTGTTCCCTGCACTTGATGTATTCACTAATGTTATGTGTGATTTAAAAGCACCTTTCTGACATGTGCCACAGTGGATGGGCAAAACCTGAGCTACCACAGGACACAGGGACGGGACATGAGGGCTCCCTGCACCAGCAGCAGCGCCTGGCTTGTGCCACAGACACACATCCCATGAGAAAAGTGCACAGTTCCCCATCCCTTCTTGTGGTTTCAGGGAAACATCTTGCATGAAATGTACAACTGCAGAGAGCAGAAGCATTTCACGCAAGGTTTCTTCGTTGGGATGACGAGGCGCCCAGCCCTGCTGATGTTTTTTTCTTGTTTCCTCTGCAAGTGGCAGCAACATCTCCATCTCCACAGAGGGCCCGGGAGGCCTCAGGTCCCTTGAAGCAGGAGGAGAAATTTGTCATGAAGCAGGCATCCCCCTGGGCTCTACAAGCCCCGTACCATGGGCCAGCTCCTGCATGGGCGGGAAGCGGGGGGACGGAGCAGAGACGCGTGGTGCGGCACGCCAGGGCTTGAGGCGCTTCGTTATTGAGCCGAGCCAGTTTTAGCCAGCAGCTAGGCAAACTAATAGGAAGGGTATTTCCCCGGGGAGGGAGGAGGTTTCTGATTTAGTCTGCGCTGTTTAAGCCCGGACTCTCACCACAGCTAAAATTTCCTTCTGAGGGCAATAATTATCCCAATGCAAAGCCCAGGCCTGTGTTTGCTTCCCTGTCTGGAAGGTTTGAGTGAGAGGCTGTGATTTCCTCCAGTGCACAGCCCAGCACCCCCCTGCATCCTGCACCCCTTGTCCAGCACTGGGGACCAGCACTGGGGAGGAGGCAAAGAAAAGCTCAGTGTACAGAGCAGAGAGCACCCTCAGGTATTAAACTAATTACCAGGGAGCAGCGTCAGTCCCGCAGGGGCTCCGCTCCAGCCCTCCACAAGCTGCAGTCCTGCCGGCCCTGCGCCTCCTCCGCTGGCTCTTGGATGAAAATTGCTTTAAAAGCTCCAAGAGAAGCCATTTGGTTCTTCTAAGTGATGGGAATAGAAAAGGAAAAAGGAATGGGAATGCTTTTGCTCTCAGCTGCCATGTAAATGAGGTTCAGCTTTGGAAAATGTATAGGGCCGCTAGTGCTAACTGCAGAGCTGGAGTCTCCAAGGAGTGATTTCTTCCTTCAGAAACACAATAATAACAATAAATGATTAAAAAGAAAAAGGCCTAAATCTATATCTACAGTTAACTCAGGACTCCTTTGGAGTTCAGGACTGTTGCTGGATAAATAAATGCTTATTTGAAAAAGGAACCTCCAGCCTCCTGCAAACACCAGGCAGTGAAGCAGCGCCCGGGGCCAGCCCACACATGTGCAGCACAGCCAGCAGGGGAAAACCTGCCAGATTGGGTTATTCTGGATTTATCCCACGTGGGGTGACCCTCGTCTCGGCTTCGTGCCCCGTTGCAGCACCCTCCGGCAGGCGCACTGCCCGATGTGCTCGCTTAGTGCAAATGCAGAAGGTCAGGCTGGTGCTCACCCTTGGAGAGGTTTTCTTCTTCTCATGTGGCAAAAAAAGCAAGTGCCAAAGTAGAGAAAAACCTCCAAAGGAAACTCATGAGCTCACACTGGAATGGCTTTTTTTACCCTCCCGTGGGACAGCTCCTCCCAGCTGCTGCCGGTCATCGTGGCCCATGGGGCGGCACGCCGGGGTGCCCAGCCCCGTGCCGGACAGCAAGATAAGGCTTCAGAAGGTGCCGTGAGTCACAGAGGGCTGGGCCAGGCCAGGCAGCCACACCGGCACGCTGCCAAGCAAGCACACTGCCTGCGGAGAGGGACGGTGCGCTGGGACGCTGAGTGGGAGGTAGGCTTGCCCCCTTCCCAGCCACCTCCTGGAAATGGGTTTTCTGGGGCATGACTGAAATAGTGCCTTTCTGCAGCGCATTTCTTTTGACTTGCTGGCAGGTTAGAGGGCAGCACAGGAAAGGTTTTAGTTGTTCTGCCTTTTTCTACAGTGGAGGTGTAGGGGAAACCCCATGCACTGGCATCCCTTCTGTGGGGTGCAGCTGTGCCGGTTTCAAAGACAGAATTAATGAATTACCTGTGTTAACAGAAAGGGTTAAATCCACGTTTCAGCCTATTACGGGATATGTGGTAGAATCAGCTGTGTGATGTGTGGTCCAGGTCAAACCCCTTTATCTGTCATGGCTTTGGATGAATTTTCAGGGTGTTCACTATGTAACACTCCAGCACATAACCCTGACTGCTGGGACATCTCCCTGCTGGTACCCAGGGCTTTGCTAGCCCCCCCAAAATGCATTTCAGGTCCTTCCATATGTGCAATTACCAGAAAACAGAGCCCTTTGCCACAGCTGCCCGGCGGCAGGACCGCTGCATGGTCTGCACTTACCCTGTGCTTTCAAATCCAAGCAGTGCCTCTTCCCAGCAAACAGCTTGCTGCCAGCCCTGACCACCAACACTTGTGTCTCCTTTTTTGCCCTGGGGTTTTGGCATGGGTCGCTTTGGTACAAACTGCAACCCATGGCATGGGGATGCCCGCCGAGCTGCCTGCAGCCATGCCCACACCGGAGGGGATGCGATTGCTCCCCTCTGCCTCTGACTGCTGCCCACCGCTCTTGATTCACAGCCTGGGGACACCTCACTGAACAGGCGAGTTCATTGTGATTTAGCTTTGGGCTCAGTGACATGTACAGAGAACTGGACAAACAGCCACCAATGACAAATAAAAGAATAAGAGACCGAATGGGTACCAGTCACAGATGGGCGATGTTCCTCTGGCAGCTGCAGGCAGCCGAGTGCAGGATGGGGCTGTGCCTGCTCTGTAGCATGCAGGGGACAGGGTTGCACCCATAGCAGGCACCAAAACCCATCTGTCCCCTTTGCATCAGCTCCACAGCCCGGCTTCCCTGGCGGCAGCTCCAGGTGCCGTATCCCACTTGGCTGCAGTCCTGCTCCCAGCCAGGGCTTGGCCGCTGCGGCTGGCCCCAGCCCTGCACCCCTGCCCGTCACCACATGCATCCTGTGCAGCTTCTGTTTCAGGATCGGAGCCTTGCCCCGGTTCACTATTGACTCGTGCTGGGGGCAGTTTTGCCCTAAGATGGCCTCTCCAGCTGTTCGGTGGGTGCAGCAGCTGGCCAAGCATTTTTATGAGCTGAGGAATTTATAAGCCCTCTCACAAACAGTGCTCTCCCAGTGAGTAACGCAGCAAAGCTCAGTCGGATTGACTCCTTTCAGGACTGAAAAATGGTGGTGTAGCATCCTCCATTCTGCTGTGGTGGCACAAGCACTGGACACACAGCAGATGTGCACCCGCCCTGCACCAGGCACATTCTGTGCCCCTGCATTTAATTTTGCAGGAAAACCCTGGATTTTGGAGGGGTGACTCTCTGGCTGTGGGCACGGGTGACATCTGGCAGCCACCCCTTTGGAGGCGCATCCCCATCCCACACCAAAATGATGTCTCGTTCATGGTCAGGGACCTGCTGGGGAAGAGAGAGACATGTGAGGCTCAAAAGCAGAAAAAATACGCCAAAACCAACAGCGCCAAAAGTTTCTGGGGAAGAGAAATGAAGTTTTCCTCCAGTGCTGGGAGGAAACAGGAACGTTCACCCGCCGCATCCTGGAAAACCTCCCTGTGAGGGCAGGGAGCTGCCCCGCTTTCTTCTTGACAGCAGTAACTCAGCGCTGCCAAGCGGCACTGGAGTCCTGAGCAGGCTCGGGGTGGAGCCTTTGCCTTACAACGCCACAGAGCTCTTTAGCAATATTTGTCCAAGAACCTTTTTGTTCCTGGAATGGTTTTTAAGCAAATAAGTTTCAGGTTTATTAGACAAATAACTGTTTATCACCCACCACAGTTCCCTCCATTCTCCCTCTCC
This sequence comes from Gorsachius magnificus, assembly GCA_034008185.1. NCBI lineage: Eukaryota > Metazoa > Chordata > Aves > Pelecaniformes > Ardeidae > Gorsachius > Gorsachius magnificus. The sequence continues at coordinate 10,514,104 of CM067090.1, forward strand.
TGCAAGTCACTCTCTGGCAGATGCCAGAGTTCAGCTGCCTTTTTTTTCCAGCACAGACTTAGCAAAAAAAAAAAAAAAAAAAAATATATCAATCCGAACAATTAAAAGAGAATATAATGGAAATCCCAGGACAGGGCTACCCTCTTGTAATGCAATCAGGTTCCAGGAATTTCAGCACCCAGGGACTTCACCCAATAAAATATACCTGAGATTAAGGTGATGATAAATAGCCCAAATAAATACATGACTTCCCTAAGGCATTAGCGTTTATCGGTTTATTTTTCCATTTCTCTTCCTCTGCAACAAAATCAATACATGCATAGAAAAAACACAAATTTGGCAAAGGAGAGCACTGTGCAACAGGCCCTGGTGTCCCCTGCAGCTGTGGGGACCACATGAGGATGGGTTTGCAAACCCAGGGGAGTTTTGCTCCATTCATTGTGTCCGAATCACAGCCTAGGTCCGAATCCTCAGCAGCACCAGGGTCTGCTCCTGGCATTTGGAGGGGAACTCAACAGGTTCCAAAAGCAAATCAATACCAATTTCAAAGACTTTGCAACTTGCCAAAGTCTTTTAAGGGATTTTAAGGGCTGCTCTTCTGCTCCCATCACACCCATCACCTCCTCAGGCACTGGGCTGGGGAGCCAGGCGTGGGAGAAGCTCCCTACGTTTAAAAAAAAAAACTTCATGCTGGAAGGAGAAAAAGGCAAGAGCCTGGTGCTGTCCCACCAGATCCAGCCATGGGCAGTATTTATCCTCCAAAACCTTTAAACTGTCCATTTGCAGCTCTTCCACCAGCTCAGTGGAACAGGCTTGTTCGTGCCAGTTCCAACAGAAGGTTAAAACCTATTTCAGGGATACCATGCCATGGGGCTGGGATGGGCCAGGTCAAGGTGGCGTGGGGCAGGGCTGCAGGCGCTGGGGACCCCCCTGCCGCCTCCGTGGAGACAGATTCCCACTCATGGTCACCTTCCTCCAGGAGGAATAGCAGCAGAGAGAAGTGAGATGCTGCTGGGAAGCAAATGCGCTTAGCTGATACCCTATCAAAACCACACTGCTGTGATACTGAGTGTACACAAATACCTTCCAAGGCTTCCTTCAAAATGCAGATAAGCCATGAGGCCACTCTCCCATGGGAAGCCCCTAGCTCTTCGGCAGCTGCTCCTTACCACAGCCTCGCCACGGACACGGGTGCAGTGGGAGGGTAGCTGGAAGGTCGCTGCGGGGCTGATGCTCCAGCCAGGCACTGGCCACCCCGGCCGGCTGCAAACTCCCTCGGGGATCACAGGCCAAGCAGGAAAGCAGCAGCTTTCCTCCAGCAGTGCAGATTGGTTTCCTCCTTGTTTTTAAGGCTGCCTACCAAGCCCCATATGGTGATGCTGCAAGCTGCCCCAGGGCACTGAGAGGGGATGCCAGGACCATCCCACCAGGGTGCCAAGGGGGGATGCTGGGTCCATCCCACCCAGGGGGCCGAGGGAGGATCAATCACATGGCCTTGGGCACTGTCCCTGAACTCAAGCCCTGGGAGGGGACCCGGAGCAGGGCTGGGCAGGAGACAAAGCTCTTCTCTGCTTCCTCATGACGCAGCAGCCTGAAATCAGCTTTCAGCCCAGCCCTGCTACAATCCATTGCTCCTTATTTACCCTGCAAACAGGAAAAGCAACTCTCAGCTTAGCACTTTCACAAATTTTCTACGTCAAGCCTCCCTAAAGGGCTGCTTTAGTTCACATTCAGCTCTTTAACTCTGACCACGCATCTCACAGGTGACAGTTTGCCTCAGGGCTCCAGGGTGGTTTCCAGGACGGATGTTCACCAGGCTGCCTCCCTGGATTTCAAAGGTAGGAGTGGGTCCCCAGCCCCAGGAACCCAGTGCGCAGGGTGGCATGTGCCCGTCCCATCCGACGGGGCTGGCAGCGGGAGGGAGGAGGGCAGATGGACTTGCTCAGGTAGGAAATAGTTTATGCTCTAAATTACAACCATTCCCCATTTGTGTGGCTGAAGACACTGCAGGATTTGGACAAGTGGAAACATTTCTATTCTTAAGTCAGGTGTCCCCAAACCTGGTTGCTCTGCCCAGCTTAGCAGCACTGCACTTCTTCCCTTCCTTTCTCTTTCTGGTTTTAAGGAGGATGAGCTTGCTCCTGCAGACTCCTCTGACTGGGCAAGGCCAAATTGCAGCTTGTCCTCAGTGTTTTGCAGTCCCTAATATTTGAAACTTGTTTTGCATAATCCCAGAAGGAAATCAGAAGGAAATGCAGCAAAGCCGTGACTGAAAATATGCTCCTTGAGCTCATCACAATAGAAAAAGTGTGATCTGTTACTGAGAAAAGGATGTGAAATAGGAGTGCACGGGGCAGCAGACAGTCACAGTGAAGAGCTCAGAGGCTTAAAAATGAAGCAAGTTCAACCAGTGCAGCCTGCTCCGACATATGGGAGTCGGGACTTCAACATCAGGGTGGGACCGAGCACATGTGCCTGAAAAGAATTTATACATCTTCAGTGACCTCTTAGTTATTGCAAATACGCCTAAAGATAGCAAATATTTTTCTCATCTAGTATCTGCCTGGGTTTGGTGGGTTACAGGTATGCTTCATGGCATTTCTTTCTTGTTCCTCAGGGTGACTCGTGACCACTGACACCCCCTCGGTTGTGCTCTCTCTCCCCACCACAATGCGGGTGGCAGGTACGGAAGGAGACAGAGATTTACTTTTCTCTGTCCATTTTTCTACAGTTCTTTATTGCTCCTTCTCATTTACACACCCGCTTCCAAGCCCAGCTACCCGACCTGACCCTGCCAGGGCCATGGGAAAGGGCTTTTGTATAAGCATCAGGTTTTTAAAAAATTTGTGTAGATTCCAGCCTGTTGTATTTTTCCCAGTGAAAGCCTCTGCAGCTGGGAAGAGATGGCTATTGGGCCATTCCTGGTTCCATAAGAGCCATTCAGCTGCAATAGAAGTATATTTTTCTGCTCTCTTTCCATGCAGGACTGGTACGTTTTGCTCTGATGAGCACTGCTTTAAAGCCAAATGCCAATCACATTTGTATTAGCAGCTGCTCAGCTGTAGCTAGTGACTAATTGGGGGATAGCAGCCTTCCCAGTGCTGGGGATGTAAGAAATATTTGGATTTACATAGCTTTCTGACTAATTATCAGATTTACTTTAATGCAGAGAGAAATATGAGTAGTGCCTCCCAGTAGAAGGGTAATGCCTATCTGAGCATCACCACACGCTCTAGAGATATTAATTAAGAGATCAGAGTCTTTTTAGAGGATGAAGAAAGGCGTGTTAGCTGCCTTCCCACACTACACAAGTGCTGGCTGTCACCCTGTGCCTTGGTCCTGGACACATGGACCAAGTCCCCAGGAAGCCAGAAGGATGCTCTGGTCCCCGAGCCATGCTGCTGCTGCTCTCACCTGGCTCTTCTCCCACCCCTCGCAGGCATGATCCGGTACGCGGCACTGCTCGTCACGCTGCTGGGCACCTGGTTCATTGTGCAGACGTACTTCAACCACAGATGGAAAGCCATCAGCCTGCGGAGCTGGCTTGGTGAGGCACCGGCAGGGCTCCAGCCGGGTGCGGAGGGAGGGTGTGGATGGCCCCCTTGTGAGCCAGACCCCGGAGCTGCGTATAGTTGCGATGAACATTTGCACTTGCAGTCCCTGGCCAAGGCTATAGCCACCAGCTCTGATCATCAGGGCAGGGAGGGGACAGCATGGTGGGAAGCTGCACCCAGGGCGGGTGGCTCCAGGGGTGCTCGCAGCCACAGGGAGCCGTTTTGGAGAGCCAGTGCCTGAACGGCTGCTCCTGGCTTGGGGAAGAGCCAGCAGCTCTCAGGGGTGTCTAACCTTCCTGTGTGGTACCCACAGGTGTCACCGAGAAGTCCAGAAGTGAGTACTGCTCTCGACTTCATCTACATTGTGCAACACTGCTCCGGGGCAGAGGGTGATGGTGGAAGCATGATAGCCGCCGTTGAGACCTCCTTTCCCAAGGCAAAATCCCACCTTCCCAAACACAGGGGAATTTCATTATTGCACACAGCAGCAATGCCTTTGGCAGGCTCTCCAAGCCCACATGAGCCCCCTGCCCCAGCAGAAACACCCCTGGCCGCAGGCTACAGCGGGAAGCAGTTTGCAGCCCCCATCCAGGCAGTATGGCACAGGTCTCTACCCTGGCCAAGAACGGGGAAGCTCCAGGCAGAAAAGCCACAAGGGCCCAGCCTTGAACCAGTGCCAGCTCCAAACGCTCCCTGGCACACCCCCCTCTGCCGTCCCCGTGGCACCAGCCGTGCTGTCTTGCGGCTCACACCCAGAGCAGCACCCAGCACCCCGGCCAGTTCGTCCCACCCCACCCCAAGCTTCTGCACCATAAACCTTGAACAAAAAGCTGGTCCAAGTCCCAGGACCAGCCTCCTTTGGGCAAGAAGCTGATCCAGGTGTTGCCCCCTTAGTGGGCCACTGTGCCCCAGTGACAGCCCACTCAGTCCCTGGGGGATACGGCTGGTGTCCCCCCGCGGGGCCAACACCATGGCTTGCAGCTCCGCTCCTCCCTCGCAGGCAAGCAGCTACCCCGGCACAAGTGTGGGAACCAGAAGAGCTGCCCCCAGAACCATTTCGCCTTCAAGATCATCAGCGGTGCAGCAAACGTGGTGGGACCCTACATCTGCTTCGACGATGTGGTGTAAGCAGCACACAGGGGGGGCACGGGGCAGCCGCAGCTTGAATGGAGCGAGTTTGGCCTCTGCTGAGCACATCAAAAGCCATCACAGTGCATCTGTGGTTAAAAAAAATTTGGAAATAGTTTTCCTTGCTACAGCTTCTGGGGGTATTTTGCTGTCTGCAGTATTGCCCCATCACACTGTTTCACTGGCACCAGCCTCTCCAGGGCATCCCTGCACTGACTGGTGCTCTCTGCTTTTCTTTCTAGCCTCATGAGTAGCGTGAAAAACAACATTGGCAGAGGCCTGAACATCGCACTGGTGAACGGTGAGTTGGGTGGGCATTAACCACCTCCCCACAGCAGGGTCCCTTCCCCCCCCCGGGAGGACACAGGCCAGCAGGGACCCCATCCCAGGCACCACAGTTGACCCAAAAGTGCATCAGTCCAGTCTTGCATGGGGTGCATAGCCAGAGTCATGGTTGTAAGCACCACCAGGGAGATGGGAACAAACCCACCTGGGTCACGCACGATGGCTCCATGAACTCCAGTGAACGACGCATTCGCCGTCACAGCAAATATGACACACTGAGGGAAGAGCAAAGCAGTTTGCAGCAGCAGGAACCCCAAGCTAGTGGCCAGGCAAAGCCTAGAGCCACCCCAGTGTAAACTCACTGTGCTCTGTTTTGAATTTTAACCTTCCAGGCACAAGTGGGCAGCTCCTGAAAGTGGGCACGTTCGACATGTACTCCGGAGGTAAGCATGGTCACTTTGCTGCCTGGTCGTTCCCAAACCAGGTCTCACCCCACCGCTGCTGGCTGCCAGGTTTTTAGGTTGCTCCTCTGTCATGTATTTAACAATAAAGTCTAGAGGACTTTGACCAGAACTGCCAGCTTGGGCGGTAAAAGTTTGACTTTCCCGGAGGCCACTGAGCCTGGAGTCCTCGTAATGCATTCGCATCCAGAGTGGCTTCTTGCTTCTTTTGCATGCAATAGCCTGAAAAACATAATTCCACTGAACTGAATAAACCAAGATACTCGAGACCTGAGAAAGGCTGCTTCCTGAGATCAGATAGTTACACTCATCCTGAGATTTTGCAGCTTTCAACTCAGTTTTTGAATGCTGGTGGTGGCTGAGCAGCAGCTTGTCCCCCTGCCTTTTGCAGGAGGGTAAATGAGGAGCTCAGAGCATGGGGAATGGAGCATGGTGACAGCAGACTGTGTCCCTGTGCCTGCCTGCTTCAAACAATCTTCCTAATAGCAAGAAGATGCCCCCAAGCCGGGGCAGCACCCGCTCACGCACAGCCCAGCTGGCTCTGGCTTGCAGGATGCTGTCAATCCCACCATTGTTGCAAAGCTGTTACCAAACTCTCCAAAGTTTTGGTGGGAATCTTCAAAATCACATGCTAAAACCACCCCTGTAGTGCTTTTGATTTACCCTTTGCTGTTTGAGCCTTCCCCAGGGATCAATGACTCTGCTTTTTGGTTTTGCAACCTATTCTTGGTAACTCTGGAGTTTTAAGGAGAAACATCGATAGTATGAGATTTCCAAGTTCACAAGCAAGAGGGACGGTGGGAGAGGCACCGGGAAGGAGACAGCAGTCAGCTCCTGTGCCACTAGATGGGGCATTGGACTCAAGCATCCCACAGATGTGGGATGAGGAATTATTCCTGCACCACAGCCGAAGGCAGGATTGCAGGGCAGGCAGCTCTGCCGCCAAGCAGGCTCCTTTCTGGTGTTGGGAAGTAAATTCACGTAATGAAATTTCACAGTTAGTGAGCAAACTTTAGATGCGAATTCCCTCCTGCCAGTGTTGTACCGGCAGGAGGACAACACCAGCGCTGGGCACTGTGAGAGAGCGCAGGTGGGAACACAAGATGGGGAATGCAGCATCTGGGAGCCTGTCCTTCCTCAAGCCCCTGACCCTGAATCTTAGCTAGCACTGGCACCAGCAGAATACTTCCCACCGACCCAGAGGACGTTCCCCCAGTTGCCATCCAGCTGCTAAATCCCTTTTTTTCCCCCTAATGCTCTTCTCTTCCAGACATTACCGAACTGGATACCTTCCTCCAAGAGATCAAGCACGGCACCGTCGTGCTGATGGCCAGCTACGATGATGCTGCCACAAAGTGAGTTTGGCCCTGGGAATGATGCCTGGCTCCCCAAAAACCAGCAGCTGGGGGGAGCTGGAGGTGCTGCCGCCAGCAGAGACAGGACAAGAGGGGACACCCACCTGGCACCACATGAACACCTTCTTACCCTCTTTCAGAATGACCGACAAATTACGGGCACAGTTCGTGGAGCTGGGCAGCAGCCATGTGAGCAAGCTGGGTTTCCGGGACAACTGGGTCTTCTTGGGAGCAAAAGGGCTGAAGAACAAAAGCCCCTTTGAAGAGGTATGTGGCCCTCCCCGCCACCAGCTCTGGAGGCTCCTATCCTCTTCATAGCACCTCCTGAGCTACATCTCACCTACCTGTCTGTAGAAGACACAGGCCAGTGGTGTTATCCCTCACGCTGAGCCAAGCTGCAAGATTTGCCACATTGCAAACTTGCCGCCAACCTCAGATTCTCTCCCTTTTTTCCTGCAGCACATCAAAAATGATAAGAATACAAATAAATATGACGGCTGGCCTGAGGTGCTGGAGATGCAGGGCTGTGCCCCTAGGAAGATGGATTAGCATCAAACCCCAGCCTGCCAAGGAGGCAAGACCAGTCTCACCAGGACACCAGCCCCATTGCGGGGACCCCAGCCCCATCACACCGATGCCAGCCCCCCCACTGCCTGGTCACACAGCCCAGCAGCAGCTGCCGGCTCCCAGGACAGGCCATTTCACAGCAGGGGCTGCACAGGGCTTGGAAAGAGCTGCACAAGTGCCTGCAGTGCCTGAGCAAATGCCCGGCCAGGTTTCAGTCAAGCTGTCCTTGTCTATGGGTCAATTTGGGGTATTTTATTTTTCTGTCTTTAAACCAAAAACTTTGTAGAAGGTTTTTCAGATTTCCTGAATAAGATATCTAATGGTAAAACACTACCGTCTCCCTTTATTTTCAAGCACAATCCATGCTTTTCCTTGCAGGCACAGCATTGCCATGTCCTCTGCCACAAGCTGGGCATCACCATCACCCATCCCACAGCACTGCACACGGGTGCTCCCACACACATGGCAAAGTCATCCCTGGGGAAGTTCAGGCCTTGATGGTTCACCCCTGGAGCTTCTGCCAAGCCCCTGCTGTCTCCTACAGCCACAGTAAGGCCAGATGGCCACCGGGATTCCTTGCAGCAATGTAGGTTAATATTTGCGGACCGAAGCATTTCCCCCACCCGGTTGCATCTTTCCTGGGTTAAATCCAAGCTAAATCCTCCATGGTATATCCCCATCAAAAGTCAGGATAACGCCAGTGAGGTGCCAACCCATCTCTGCCCAGCAAAGAGGGAGAGGTGGATGTGCAAGTTTCTCAGCCAGCTGAAGTTGTGCAGCATAACCAATAGGTGGGAGCCTTTTACTGGGAGAACCAGAGCCAGTATCGGTCTGGAGCGATACAAGACACCCGGGCTGGCACCCCGTTGCAGGCACCTGCACACCCGCTTTTCTCCAGGAGCTGCACCTCGACGCAGGGCTGGCTGACACCACCGGGAAAGAAGAGATCCCTGCCCGAACACAGGCTGGCAAAGCCCTGCAGAGCTCCTTCCAGCGGGGTTCCCATGCTGCTGCCCAGGGATGAGGAGGTCCTGGGGGAACATCTGCCCCCTGTTCATGTCCGGGTGCATTCACCCAAGCACCATCCGTACCCAAAACCTCCCTGAGAGTCAGCAGAGCTGAGATCAGATAAGCTGCGTGAGTGATGGCCTGGGCTTATCTGTCATCATGAACATGGATAAATTTGCATCATATACAGACTTTAATTTCCTATGATTGTATCTGGTTTTCCCTCATTCTTTCAAGCAGACCAGCAGTTCCACAGAATGTGAGGGTGGAGCATTTCCGCTGGAGTGCTTGGAGCAGTGCAGGGTAACATAAGGCAATCATGGACAGACTTTTCTGCCTCTAACATCAGGGTTTGCCCCAGCACAGCTTCTACAGGCAGTTGGCATTGCTTATCTGAGCCCACCGGGGAGCAGAAGTGAGGAGCATTGGCAGGATAAGGCCAGGAAGAGACACAGCCTGTCCTGCATGGCCACCTTAGGGATGAAACCCTTGATCCAAAACCCAGCACCGCCATCCAAATCCAGTGAGGCAACTGGTTTGCCCTAAGTAAGGAAAAATCCCCCCCAAAAATGTGTAATACTTATAAGAACTTCCAAAGGCAGAACTGAAATAAAACCCCCGAGCAGTTATCACAGAGGAATTCCCCAACAGCTGTAGTATTTTATCCAAGCTTAACCTCCTGTGCTCTTAACGTGCACCTGACTGCACCGAAGGAAGCCTCTGCCGTAAATCGATCCCTAAATCTGCTGCAGCAGCAGCGGTTAATCCCAAGCGCTGAATCATCCCTACCCGCGGCAGCAGCGAGAAATAACACAATGCAACAGCCACAACAGCCCTCACATCTCACAGCCCTGCCACGCTGCCAGCATAAATATGCCAACTATTTTAAGCCCCCTCAAAGGATCTAGATTTGCTCGTAAGCCAAACTGCAAGCAGCCTAAGAGCTGTAAAGGCGGCTGCCTGGGGTAAAGCAGCGCACAGCACCAGCTACAGCCCAGAAAACAGCCAACCCCTTTCAGCCGCAGGAAACTCTTCCTAGCCCGGTGCAATGCACATTAGAAATCTGGTTTAAAGCCAAGATAAAGGAAATTTATTTTTCAGCACGCTACAGATGGTTAAATCTAGCTCTGAATCTATCGTTGAGCAGTTACTAAGGTACACCACTATTTTCAATAAATAGGGAGAGCTGAAAGTGCAGCTCCTGTGCAGGGACCTTAATCATCAGCCGGTGTTTTGCAGAGCTGTTCCTGCCAAAGTCACCGTGTCCAGTAAATAAATCTGAGCTTTTCAAAAGTCCAGAATCTGGAAGGCAGGGGTATAAATATGGCTTCAGGAGTCAAATTTAACTTGCTCATTTTTTAAAAAGATCTGAAAAGGGTGGTGAGTGCAGGGACAGCAATCCCCAAATGAGGTTTTTAAGTGCCTTGGCATTTTGAAAGCTGTATTACTGCAGAGACAGGCACCTACCTGGCTGATTTTCACGGTGCCGCATCCCCCAGAGACTTCAGTAAGCACAAGCCCTGAGCTGCCCGGCCTCCCAGGACGCAGCTCCAGGTAACCTGGGCTCACCCAGGGGCCACGGTGGGCTCCAGCAGCAAACAGGCAGCCTGGGGCATTCGCAGGAGCAAAGTTTGCAAAATCCAGTGCTGCAACAGGATCCAAGAGCCAGGATGGAGGCTGGTAGCAGAGGCATAATCCTGCCTTATTTTTGGGGTATGGATTTATTTCATCAAAGCACCAAAGCAGCAGTAGGAAGGATGCCACAGGCGAGGACCTATGGGTGCCGGGGCCCCGCAGCCAGGCGAATCCGCGTCCTGTGACATCTTGCCCTGTCAAGTGCAATTACTGTAATCTTCCACAGCCTCTCAAAATACGGATCCCAGCTTAGAAACCGGGCATCCGCAGCATGAAAGCTGCCTTTGTGCCTGGGCAGAGCCTGGGTGCGAGCCAGCCATTAGGTGCACGAAGAAAATGAGTTCTCCATGTGCTGGGAGAAGGGAGGAAAAGCAAGCTTTCCCACCCAGCCCCGCTGCAGACAGGCTGGATTTCACCCGTGTCTTCCCACCACGACCACCGAGGGGCCAGGAGCTGCACAGTTGCGCATCCCCCTGGGAGTAACGGGGCCGGTGACCACAGGGAACCGGCTGGTCCCACAGCCCGGGTGAGCAGGGCACAGCCAACACATCGGACCATGGGGGCAGCTCACGGGAAAAAGGTAATGGGGCAGTTTTATTCGGGACTGCTGAAGCGGTGGCGGGATGATGGAGAAGGCACCATCTGCTCACGTGTTGCTTGTTTTGCTCGGCGTGTGCTAAGGTGGCTGATGGCAGCAAGGGATTAGAGGGAAGGGACCCGCTCCTAGGCGTGGGTGGCATTTATCAGAGCTGGATTAAGTAATTCCACCTGATGGGCTCAGCATGGGGGCCTGCCAGGGCTTTCAGGCCAGCAAGGAGGAGACTGGAGCATTGCATTAGGACAGGCAAAGTTTGGCTTTCTGGGGAGGAACATCAAACTTGCTCCAAACACGTCTAGCATCCTGTGGGCTGTCTCCCGCAGACACCATGCAGGGAAAGCCCCAAGTATTTCTCAGCTGGTGAATTGCTGCCAGCTCCCTCCTGGGACAGAGAGGAATCAGGCCAGGTCCCACAGCACCCACATGCATCTCCCTCTCCTCCAAACCCCCCGGGGAGAGCACCCAAACAGCTCCAAAAGAAACAGGGCTTTACAAAGTCAGAGCCACGTGAAGGCAGCTAGAGATGGTTGTGCCAAGGATGCCATTAGGTGTCATTTTCCTTTCATGTCCGATGACACCAGTGTCTAGAGATGCATCATCACTATTCAGTTGTGATGCCCTGATCCAGCATTAGGCTTCTGGAGCTTGTCTCCCAGCTCCAAGAGAAATGCACTTGGTGCACCACACCAGGTCAGTAACTTCTATTTCAGTGGGGACAGCAGCGACCCTTTACCTCAGGAGGGACCCTGCATGCTCAGCTGAGCATGGTCTGTGGCCTCCAGAGGTGTGGGCACATCCAAACCAGGTGCCTTGCAGAAATTTGCAAACCTGATGAGCTTTCTTCCAAAACCAGAGCTAGGCACTGTTGCAGGGGAAACATGCAGAAAACCAGCATTACCAACACCCAAAAGGAAAATCAGTGCTTATGTGGGACAAGCAAACATTTGTCTATTTTCCTGGACCTCAGAGAGATGTCAGGTACAGGAGGTGCTGCTCCCAGCCAGCCCTCTGCTTCTCCATCACCCAACTGAGGTGCCCATGCCACGCTGGCTCCAGCATGCAGGGGAGCCACAGCCGCTCCCGGGGCTCAGGGCTATGATGGGAGCCCTACCTGGGAGGAGCCATGCTCTGCCCACAGCTGATCCCGACCTCTGCTCACATGGCCATTACCTTCAGGCCTTGGCACATTTGTATGAGCATTACTGAAAGCAGGAAAATAAGCTGGTTAGGTCAGGCTTGGCTCAGTGCCACCCAGTTCAGCCCTGCTGCATTCAAAGTGATCTATGCCGGCCTCCCAACACCCAGACTGGACAGCCTTTGGATGGCTTTCCCCATCACTCCCTCTTTCCAAAACACCATGATCCCACCACAGCCTGGCACTGAATGGCCTGGCTTTGAAACGCTCCCAGGAACTCAGGCTCTCCCATCACACCAGCTCACCCTCAGCTTGCTGGAAGCCCCAAAATCTCCAAGACATTCATGGGCACCAAAAGGTCAGAGATCTCACTCCCATTTCAGCCTCCCAAACATTGTCCCAGTTGACAAAAGCCTGTGCCACCGCATGGCTAGCACCAAGTGGGGGCATCTGTGGCAGCTCCTGGGTTGGTGCTTTACCCTTAGGCTGAAGCTGATGGGGGATGGGGAAAAAAAAAAAAGCTCCTTCTGCTGCATTTCCAGGGTGGGCATGAACAGCAGGCTCCAGCCCTCCCCAAGGACCAGGTTGGGTCCAGACGATGGGCAGCAAAGCTCTCCTTCCCCCAGCCCTTGTAGAAGCAGCCCTGCTCAGGGCACGGGGCAAGGCAGGGGCCCTGCCAGGCATGACCCCATCCACCAGCTACATCCCAGAGGGGACCCGCACGGAGTGGGAGGAAGGCTCAGCACCCCTCGCCAGCACTGCCTGCATTAGCAGTCTCAGCTGCACCCCTTTTAAGCTTAGACCAGAGCAGCACTCCAAGGGGATTACAGTAGTGGATTGTGGAGTGCAAGGCAATCCCCAGCTCCACAACAAAAGGGACCGGAAAGGCTGCCAGCGTGGCTCCAAGGACATTTCTACTTTCAAAGGCTGCAGCTGCTCCCAAAAAACCTGTTCTGGTATCACCACTGTCCCATGGGTACAAGCCGACAGCAGGGCTCCAGCAGGACGCAGTCCCCTGCCGGGGTATCCTTTGCTGCAAGGCAAGGACTTCGACAGGGGCCAGCTCAGGGGGGCTGCAGAGCCAGGGCCGATTCCCTGCCGATTCCTCTGCTCTGCAGGGCACCGGCCCCACTGGGCACAGGAATGCAGCTAACATCCCTGCAACCACAGCAAACCGCCTTCAGATAACCCCGCAAGCGCAGTCTCCCCAGCAGCCCTCCCCCAGTGTGCCCAGGCAGATGCTCCCAGGCAGAGGAGCAGGTTGTTTCCAGGCACCTGCACCTCTCCACCGCTTTTCTCCCCAGTTTTTCAAGGCAGGGTTTGCACAGCGGCCGTTTCCCCAGGGAAAGTTTTCTGTCCCCAAATTCCCAAGAGTGTCAGTTTACACTAATGTCAGATGAGCTGAGATTAGCCTCGCCGCTGAGCGGGGAGCTTTGCTCTGCAGCTGGTTTAAAACAACAAGAGGCAGCATGCCAGCGCCAGGGAGAGAGGCTCCGCTCATTCAGGCAAGCTGCAGTACCTGGTGGCCCATGCTGAAAACCAGGGCTTCGAGACCATACTTTAAAACTCCTCCATCTGAGCATTGCAGAGGGACAGGACCAGCATTTCTGGGGGCTGCAGGTGCAGTGACTGAACTGGGAAGATGACGCAGCAGTGCTGCTTCCTCCCAGCTCCCCCCCCCCCCGCCATGTTGTCATACACCCTGAATGAGAAGCCCATCAAAACCTAAGATGTAACCACATCTCCCAAGCACTGCCCTTGCACATTCGTCACCAGCCACTGGTCTCAACCCACTTCCCTCGGAGCTTTTCGCCTAACACCCGCTGATGTTGCCCATCCCTGACACAGCTCATCACAAGGCATTTAATCCACCCAAGAGATTTGCCCACAAACACAACTCACCCCATGGGTGAGGGTATCCCCATGCCCCAAGCCAGAGAAGTGAGCACTGGGACACATGGGACACTCTCTGATCTTTCATCCACCCTTCTCTTCGGGGCACAAGGGACATGCACCAAGTCCCCCATCCACCCTGGCATGGCTGGCCCAGAGCAGAGCCCTGTTTCAGACCAACTTTGGCTTCTGCTGAGCTGCTCCACCAACAGCACTTCATGGAGTTCTCACCAGCGATCACAAATGTTATTCACACAGTAAGGGCGGTGAAGGTTACAAAAATCAACGCTTCAGCTCCAGAAGAAAAAGCAAGTCCTAAAAAACTTCCTCTGCAAAAGGGTGGGAGGAGGAATAATTCTCTTGCTCTGTCCTTCATTAGCAGGAAGGCCTCTCCAACAGGTAAATAAGTGCCACTGCCTTTCCAGCAGCTCTGCTGTGGGTAACAGCGGGGTCATGTTCCTATTAAGCATCTGTGTAGAAGTTGGTCATCAGGAGAATGGTCTCGGTCTTAAAAAGGCATCTGTCTGCTGCTGTCCCAGGGCAGGGAGAGATTATGAGATAAAAGTTATTTTCAGGGTTTTCCACCCATCCTGAAGAAGGCAGGAAGCAGCAGTCGTTATTTTCCCAGCATCACTTAGTGCTGAGCAAGGGACTCCCTTCCCCAGGCCCCTCGCACAGATGAACACCCGAAAGCAGTCATCCCTCCCGTGGGACTAACCCTGCCAGTTCAGCTCCACGTGCATGTCTCCTGCTTGGCAACACCCCAGCACCAGGTCCACACATGCAGGGCAGCTCCAGCTACAGCAGCATCCACCACGCACAGCACCATCACTTTTCTTGATTAGCACAGGCTACAAAAAACAGCTCAACAGGGAGCAGAGCTCCAAAATTCCAAGGCAACATTTAAAGGGAAATTTTAAGAAGTCTCTATTATTAAATGCAAGATACAGATTGGCCAAAAAGCTGGTTCTTGCTGTTCAAGAGCTTAGAAACTCTTACCCTGACTGCAAAAGTCCTGGGCCCTTATTTTGGAAAGCACAGGAGCAAGTAAGGCGAACAAGAGGAGCTGTGGCTGGCAGAGGAGAGGTTTATAATGAGAAAAAAAAAGGCTGTTTCATGCCAGTGCAGCAGAGCACAGGGGAGAAACTGCCACAAAGAGACCAGCATGGTGGCTGTCCTGCTACAAGGGACACTGACCAGACGAGGCCAAAGGAGTCAGCCCCAGGACCTGTCATCACCAGCATCTTCCCTTCAGCTACCGGCAGCTGGAACTGAAACCACTTCAAAAAAGAGATGAGGGATAAGGCCCAAATTGCTCCCAGAAAGGATGGAAAAGCTCAACCACAGAAAGACAAAAAGGCATGAAATGCAGCAGCTTGTGGCACCCAGGACAGGCTCCGTGGTCCAGCAGCCCCTCTGACCCTACAGGGACCCAGCCCTCTGAGGCAGTGGGCTGGGACACCGCTGCCCCATCGTGCTCTGCAGACCGGCAGGCACAGCGGGATTTTCCTGGCTCTACCTGACAGCTATTTCAGAAAGCCGGTAGCCAATGTCCCTGCCAGCTCTTTCAAAGCATCCCTAAGCTGCCCAGGCAGAACAAGAGCCCTCCGAGGGACCCTGCCTGCTCTGCCACTGGAGCGGCAGCCATCCCCCCTTGCCAGCCGGGGCTGCCGCTCCACTTTCAGCAAGAGGGGCTGCGGGTGCCAAGGCCCATGAGCAGAACAAGTCCCATGACAGTCACTGAATGCCACCAGTTGTTTGGTGGCACTGGCCCCAGGAGCAAATCCAAAAATCAGATGGCAACTGGGAATGACGATGTTTCAGTGCCCTGGAGCATTGCACTGCTCGGAGAGAAGGGCTTGCTGTGTGCTGTCTGCAGCAAGCCTGGGTTCAGAGAGACAGGAACAAGAGCTGGTGACTTTGCACACCAGGGAAGTCCCTAAGTGCTTCATGAGAGTGGGGAGGTCATTGAGGAAAAGCCCATTTCTGGGCAAAATTAACACACACCCAGAAAATAACAGCCCAGGCTCACAAGATAGCAAACACCTGTAAGTCCCCTCTTCTATCTGACACAGCACAGCCCAGAGCAGGAGGGCTGGGCCAGGGCTGGTCCAAAACCTCTGCAGAAGCCATCTAAGGTGACTTTATCCTGCCTCTTCTTTCCTTCTTCAGCCCTTCAAGTCCCACAGGTGGTGATATCTGGGGACTCTGATTAAGCAGAGACATTGCTCCAGACTTTTGTAGGTTTAAAAGAAGGTAAAATAAAATGCCGTAGCACCTCAGTCCTCAGAAGCCAAGCTCGTTACAGCAGGTTGCTCTAGCTCCTGGGAAGAGATCACAGCTTGCTTTCTTACCTCTTTATCCCAAGTACCCAGACAGCACAGGTAAACCAGCTCCAACACTTAACAACCCACTCCCTGCCTCCAGAGAAGCTAATATTTTGGTCCTGAAAGAGCTTATATGGGCTCAGTGAAGACAGGGAACTAATTTGCACACAACTGCCCCAGTTCAAGGCTCTGCCTTTCCCAGCCTGCCCTCTTACAGCTGCGCTGGATCAGCAGCCTACAGGCTGCACCCCCATCACCATGCAAAACCAGCTCCTGTGACATCCTTACCGGCTCCCTAGGCAGATGAATTTGCGCTGAAGCAGCGTAGGGTGGGCACATAAAGACAGGACACGCAGCCCCCATGCCAGTCAGGCAACTGAGCATGTCTCCCCAGTCCGTGCATGAGAAGCTGTGACGCACGGGTTAGGTGCGTGGTTGAAAGTGCTGGGCAGGGGGCAGAGGAGCATGCTGCCAGCCCCTCCGGAGGAAGGGCAGAGGCTGGCAGGCACTGGCCAGGGTTGCCTGCAGCATCTGGGGCTGCACGGGAGCCATGGAAGAGGGCTCAGACTGAAGGGGGGTACACGATGTGCTCATAGGGAGACCAGGAAGATCACTGCATGGGAAATGCAGCAGCTGCCAGGTCTGGGATGGCTCAGCGGTCCTCAAATAAAAATGGATTAAAGCAATTAAAGGCTTCACTGCTTTGCTGCTTCACTCTGCTCCTGGGGGGCTTGTTTGATTGGTGTCTGCTGCCTCCCATGAACCCTGTGATAACAGGGATGCTTCACCTCTTCCTCCGCTGCCTCCTCCATTTGCAGTCTGTGGTGGCAGGCAGCCTGGCAGATAACAGCTAATCCTCCTCCCTTTTGGCCCCTTGCCTTTGGGGTCCCCTCCCACACAGGACCCAGCCGGCTGCTGCAGGCACACAGACGACCCCACTCTGCCTTGCCAGCCTGCTACCAGCAGTGCCTGAGGCTGACAGGGCTTTTCTGCCCTTATTTTTCACAAACCCCATTTTTCCAAGCTAGGGACCAATTCTAGTGACCTGGTGAGGTAAAGAGCACAACAAGGTGGTGTCAGAAGAGCAGATTTCTGATGGCAGCACTATCCCTGCCTCCTAACATTAGTCCCTAGTTGTGATATGGAGTAATGATGCCACTGCAGCCTGGTGGCTCTAGGACAGCATGGAACAGTGCCAGAAATAAATATTGTCCCTATTATTCATGTAGCATAAGCCTCAGTTTTTGCAAAATGCCATTCTTCAAGGCACTTTAGAGTGTCTTAATGGTCCCTCTGCAGCCTGACAGCAATTCGCTCCAAAACTGCTGGAGCCCTTTTGTGCCAGTGACTGATGCTCTTCCCGCGCAGTCAGCAGCATCCACAGAAACAGTGGAGCAGTCTTTCAGATCATCAGTGGGTACCACACCTCCAGCATAGGGCAAAAATAAGCTCCTGAGACAGGTAAAAAAAGGGCTTATCCATAGCAACAGCTTAACTGCTGCTAACAACACTGAGGTGGGTGATGGAGGTATTGCCAGCAGATAGCAGGGCGAGAACTTGGCTTTGTCCTGGCATGCAGCAGCGTTGTGCGCTCTGCACATTACAAGGGACCAGATTAAAAAGCACTGAACTGCAAGCAAGGATTTCCTTAAGACGAAGGGAGAACAGCAGGTCCATTGGCACCATGCATGGTGCCCATGGACCGATGCACTGCTCCGGTTTGTGCTGAGGAGCTGCCGAGAGCCTCCCCGTGCCCTTCGCAGCAGGATGTCGAGCTTCGCAGTCAGCTCAAATGCTGACAAATGAGCCTTGTGCACCGGCTGCCACGGGGCTGAGCACTGTCACTGATCTCTCTCATTAATCTGCAAGAAATTTTCAGCTGAGTTCTGGCACATCGCACTCCATCTCTCCAGCCGTAGGGCCCCGTGCAGCCGCGGGGCAGCACTTGCTCAGCTCCAGTGGGCAGTTCGGCAGGGGTCCCTGCCCTGGGGCTGGCGGCTCCAGTAAGCTCCCCTTCCCATGCTGCTGCTTCCCTGCTTTAGCTTTTTTTGCACTTTTTTCTGGGCAGTCTGTGAAATCAGACTCTATTTGCCAGCTTCCATGGCCACAGGCAGGCTGTGCTTGGAGCCAGCCCCGCCGCCAGGATTTGGGAGGGGAGTGGCGCTGGTGACAAAGACATGCAGAGGTCAGTGCAGCACTTATCTGTGTCAGATTGTGTTTTCTTTATGCATAAAATAACCCTAAGTGCTATTTGAAGCAACTGCAATTTTCCACTCGACTAGGCAGCAAAGTGGCCACCTGGCTGGTGCTCCCCTGGAGCAGCGCGGGAGCTGCAGCAACGTGAGCTGGGCCCTGTGTCCAGACCGAGAGCCCAGCCTCCTTCTGCAAGTCTGAATATACAAACTACTATTGCCAAAAAAATCCCCGAGGCTGCTGGTTGCCCTCATGAGAGTGGCCGCAAGCATCCACCCTCAGCTCCACTTTAGCCCAAGAAATGCTGCAGACTTGTAGAGGTCAAAAGACCTGTAATGAAACATTACACCAATAACTTGATATTTCTTAGAGTCCTTTGTAATACGATAGTGAAATCAGCTATGGTTGTGGCCAGGGACCAGGAGTAATACAAGCTCACACCTTCGGCTCACCCCTGGGCAGGTGTGTATGGAGGGCTGGGCGAGGGCGGCAGAGTGGCGGGCAGATAGGGACTGGGAGCGATGGGGCTGGCGCTGGGCTGGAGCAAGCACTGGATGCCAGGGTGGTTCAGAGACCCCATGGAGAACCCTTACCAAGACAAGGGCAGCACCGCAGCAGACGATTTCATAGCTGCTGGCTTAGGAGCAGGGGGATGTGCCTGGACACTGACTTCTGGGTGCCTGCCAGTCCCGATTGCAAAACCTGCCAAAATAACAGTGTCCCATAATGAGCTGGGAGCAGAGGAATGTGCACGGTCAAGCTCCCTGACAGGGAGTAACCCTCCCGAACCCAGTATCGCTCTGCCCCTGCAAGAGAGAGGAACTCGCAGTTTCTCACAACAGCCCCAGTAGCAGCTACGTCGTGACCGCCACCGGGAAGGCAGAGCCCAGCCTGCCAGGTCCAGAGCGACGGTCTTGTTATACTGCTTTTCTAGCCCTCAAGAAATTTTGGAAATTCATCATCCAAACTGCAGCACTTCTTCCAGCCAAGGCCAATGGGGAATTAGCAGCAGTATTAGGTGCTGGGGCATGCTGCTGATTTTCTCTGTGTTACTCCTCATCAAGAAAATGGTGTCACCTCGGCAAACATGTGCACCAGCTTGCTGAATCAAATAAGCATCAACACCTCCCATGGCAGGATTTCACAGCAAAACAATCAAGCTGACAGATTTTTGTGCATTGACATCACAGATGGGAAAAAGTCTTACTAATCCTCAAAAGTTTCTTCCAGTGGATGATTTCAGTGAGGTATCTGGACCAGTCCCAGCTGCTGCAAATGAGCACAGATAGACCAGAATTCAGCAATAACACAGATGTAGGCAACAGCTTAGACGGCATCCAGGAGCATGTAAGAGATGTTTTCATGCAGAGCACCGGAAGCAGCAAGAGGGTATTTGGGGCTAATTGAAAGCAGTGGTAGAGTACAATTTGGCTAACCTCTGAATCACATCTTTTGTGGCTTCATCACACATAGAAATGCTGGCTTTGATCTGCCAGCCACCAATGCCTTGTTCCAGGTCATGACAACTTCTTTCAAAGCCTCCGAGTTAAGCTATAAGACTATTTTAATCAATGGATGTGTTCATTCGCTAAATACCGATGTCGGCAGCTGCTACAGCAACTTATGGGCAAGGTACCTTTCTCTGAGCCCGTCTACTCCCAAATAGGTTGGGCAACTTCCAACTCTGCTAATGGTGCCTTCCTCCCAAAACCAGGTCTGCAGGAGATTCACATCAGTTCTCAGCCTGGGTGGCATTTTGCACACTTTAATACCTCTTTATCACCATCATCTGACTGCAGCAATTGCTTACCTAATTTATTAGCTCAGGCTTTGGCTGTAGTGCAATACACATGCTATGATACTGCACCTTAATGGCATCTGTATTGATCTGAACCTGCCTGAAGCCATCATCCTTGCCCTTTCCGTGGCTCACGCTCTGACCACACTGACGGCTCATTTCCCTAACCGCTTTCATCAAAGCACAAAGACGGTCCAAAACTACCAGCTACCAATTTTGCTGCAAGTAAATATTAAAGTGCCCACATGTAGGACAAGTACCACTGATTAATGGTTTATACAGGGAGGCTGGCTTTAAGCTGCAGTAGGAGCACTGCACTCCTCGAGCAGGGAGCCATGGAGGAGGATGCTTGCTTAGAGCCGGTGGGTCAAAGCAGCCTACACCTGCAAAACCGCCTCCAGACATTTGCTGCAGGAGGTCTTTGCTGTGCATTGGATTTGGAGCCAGGAACAGTCTGCTGGGATAGAACAATCCCCAGGATGTTTGAGAGTAATATAGAACAGTAAAAGCACAACGTGAGACTACTTACTATTTATACTTTATGTTGCTTTGCTGCCTTTAACCTGACTTAGTAGCCGGGCTAATTCCAGCTCAAGGGGTAAGCGTTCTCACTGACATGGTCGAAGCAGGCTGGGTATCCCAGGCAGGAGCTGGCCTGCAGGTTGGAACTGTTACCTGCTCCCATCAGCAGTGTTTCCAGGATCCTCCTTCTCTTGCTGGAGAAATTCCCTGGCCAGGGCCACTGCAGGCTGGGTGCTGCTGCCACCGATGGAAGCACCCACCAGGCTTGGGGCAGCTCCTCCTTCATCCGCCTCCCCACTTGCATCTGTCCTGCTCACCTGCAGAGGGGCAAAGTGTTACTGTCCGATGCCAGATTTTATTACTACTTCTTACTCTGGCAAGATGCAGTCATACAGCACACAGAAGTGATTTTCACATGGAAATGGGAGGTTTTGGGAAATAGCAGGCATTTTCCACCCATTTACAGCAACACACTCTCCCTGTCTGAGCCCTCACTGTGACAAATTAAGCCCTTTGACTCCTGGAGTACTCATCCCCATGCCTGGCTGGGTCGTGGACAGAATCCCGTCTCCTGCTTTGTCCCATGGGGAGCAGGAAAAAGTCTCTATCATCTGGGCAATCATTAACTCCCTCCTGTGTCCCAGGGAGGTACAAGAAGCCGTCCTGCTCTGCAAACACACTAATGGCTTGAGTGGAGATTAGCAGGAGTGTGTTTCCAACCACCCCATGCCACGGAGGTGAGGGAATATCAGGGACCAGGCAGAGCTCTGACCAGCCTACCTGTCCCCTGCCCTTGGATTTGTCACCACCAAGGTCACTGCCATGGTGCAACCAGCATGACTTCTTAGGTTGTAGTGGGATCGCATGAAGTTTGTGCTGGGGGCCGGGGCACACGGAGTGGGAGGGAGGGCTGGGCTGCCCAGCTGGTCCCTGCCATCACAGGCAGCACCTCAGCCAACGTCTAGCATTAACCCAGCAGAGGAAATGTTTAACCAGCCCCCGAGACCTCTCTGCAGCAGAAGGTGAAACACTGTCTGCCTTCTAGTCCCAGCCCTGGGTGACTTCAGCAGGGCCAGAATTTTGCCTGCAGATCAGGAGCCTGAGCATGACTGGCAGCGATGCCTCACTCCCAACCCCATGCTGAGATTGGAGATTTAATAAAGATACAGGCAGGCAGGGCCAGGCAGAGCTGTCTGCTCTGTAATTCACAGCTTGCATCGAGGCTCCTTGGCGCTGCGGCCAGGCGGACAGCAAACCCGCCTCGGCGGCAGTGTTATCTCACTGTCATTGCATTCACGGCGGGCTGGCTGCATTACACAACCACGGAAAAGCCAGTATTTGTGTTGGGTACTCACTTGACATGTCTGGGGTTTTTTTAGTACACAGGAGACATGTCCACACAAGAAAGCTCCTGGTGCCACAGCAACTGGCTAGAGAAATGACAGTCAGCACCCAACATCACTAGCAAAGTAACTCAGCATCTAAAAGTCAATCTAATGGACAGCCCCAGTAGCGAGGAGCCGACTGTGGGCTCCCCCAGAGCCCTCTTCCTCTTCCCAGCACTCACTGACCATACAGCCACCCATCAGTGACACTCCGGGTGCACATTCAGCACAGCATTATTTTCTCTTAATGTTCATGTTGAATGAAAAAAAAATGTCACTTCCTCAGCAGGGCAGAGTCCAAGTCCCAAGAAATAAGCCCTCTGGGGCTACATGTGCCGGAGCCACCCGGCTCTTCTGCCAGCTCCTGCCCTGGGCTCGCTCCTCTGGGGGTGATGACTCCAAACAAGACCCCCACCTGAAACCCCCCCCTCCCCCCCCCAGAATTCAGAGCAACACAGAGCTGTGCGGGGCACAGAAGACAGTGAGTGATGCTGGGATGAGCTCTCCACGTCACCTTCTCCAGGGACACAAAGCCACCTCATAAGAAACACAGGGGGCAGTTGGTGAATGGTGTAACTCCCCGTGTGCAGGAGCCACTCCAGATAAATCACCCAGCAATCAACCACAGTAACCTTCAGGGAGCTACAGGGGGAATACCAAAGCTTTGGCTTTACCAAAGACTCGGGAGTGCAGGGTGAGATTGTTTACTAATTTAGATAGCAAAGAGAATTGTTGTGCAAGGAACTCCCAGAAAAACAGCTTTGCCGTGAAAAGTCCTTTGGTTCAGGACAGGAGGCTCTAAGCACCCCACAATCCCACCTCCCTGCAGAGAGAATCATAGAATCGTTTAGGTTGGAAAAGACCTTTAAGATCATCAAGTCCAACCATTAGAGGAGCCCAGATGTGCAGCTGGTCAGGCACTAGGGCTTATCAGACAGAAATATGTCCAGAAAATTTAGCTTGCCTTTTTCCGATTTGTTTTACTCAGTTGAAAGTGGGTGTTGATGGAGCACAGCCCTTTCCTGCTCCCACATCTATCAGCCGTAACCACACTTACTCAGGAGCTCAAAGTGGGTTTAAATCGATGTACTTTTCCCCCTTTGACACATCTCCAGTGAACTCACAGCCCCGAAGTGTTGAGCACAGTGTTGAGTGTTGAGCTTAAGCCTGTTCAAAGGACACCCAAAGGGAGTAGTACAGATGTGCATCCATCTCTTTTTTTCAGTTCAAAATTGAGCTAAGTGTTTTTTTGGAATCTGCATGACCACAAAAAGCTCATGGGGCATACATGGACTGTGAGGCAGGTTGCAGTTTGAGCAGACAAACTGCACAACCTCCCCACTTAAAGCCCACTCCTCTGCCACAGCCTTGGTCCAGGGGCAAAAGCTGGGTGGGATCTTCCAAACCCTGCCCATGTCTAACCCACGGCTGGTCGGGACGGGCTGGCCGCACTTACGCAAGCATAAGTATGCACACACCACACACAGGGGAATGTGGACCAGCCTGCCTCTCATCTCCTCCATCTGATGTTCCATGTCAATTAAATTTAACAGCTTCTGGTCAGGAGGTTAAAAAAAATAATAATTTTTTTAAGTCTCTGGTAGCAAACGACGAGCAACTCCTCCTATGTTTCATCTCCTGTAACAGAGCAATACCTGTACCATCCTTTCCCATTTCTCTCACCTTTTCTTCCAGAAAGAATATTCCCTTCAGCCCAAGTGTCCGAGTGGAAGTGGGAAGCCCCAGAGAGGCGGCTCAGGTGAGTGCCAGCAGCCCGTGCTGCCCCACGGAGGTGAGGCAAGCTGGGAGAGGCTGGGGCTTCTGCTGCACCTGGGCTGGGGAGCCACAGCTGGGATGGGGGAAAAAATGCTGGGACATGGAGAGGAGCAAAATGTGGAGAGGTGAAAATAAGTGAACAAGCACCCCCATGCCTGCGGCAGCCTGGCCCCTTTCTCCGTCCTTCACGGGGCCAGGAGCATCAAGCCAGGAGGTGGCCATGCTGGTGCGTGCGCCCATGGGTGCAAGGGTGTGGGAATGCATCTCGTACCTGCAGCTTGGTGGTGCCCCTAGGCTTCCCTTAGCCCCTTCCTCTGGGTGGAAATGGTTTCACCCCATCCCTGCCCATTTCCTGGGATGCTGGGCATCTGTGGGCTGGCAAGGGGCAACCCAGGCAGAGCTAGACCACAGGACCCATCCAAGAGCCAAAGGAGCTGCTGGGGCGGTTTAACTCCTTCTCCTCCCTCAGCTTTGCAGCCTCTGGTTTCCCAGGCCGTGGCAATTCAGGGACAGACAACATGGTACCTCCAGCCACAGCAAGGATAGGGACGAGGGACCCGATCCAGGCAGGGGCTGAATCTCAGCAGGATGAGACCCAGGGCAGCAGGAGCACAGGGCAGCGATGCAGCAGCATCGCACAGCCCTGGTGCCACCAAGGATGCCCATGGCCCCCATGCAGGGGCTGCTTCTGCCTCCCACAGCCCTTACCCACAGGGTGCAGCAGCTGCTCCCCCTGGACCGTGTAGCAGTTAGTAGATGACAGGGTGTTGCAACATGCCGGGGAATAATCACGATAACTCGAGCGGTTGCCCTGGTGCCGGGCTTGGCTGTTGCAGTGGTTGCTAAAGAGTGGGCGTGCGGCTTCCTCTGGGGCGATCTGATTTCTTCGGGAGCGTGGTTAAGGCACGCTTAGGAGAAATCGTCCTCTGTGGAGCAGGGACGCGACCTCTCTGCCAGCAGCAGCGGCCGTGCTGAGTGGGCTGCTCAGGTGCCTGGGCACGCACAGAGCTGTTTGCTTTGGGGGAAAAAAACTATTAGCTCTCTCCTCCATCCTGGGAAAACATCGTCCAGCAACGAAGAGCAAAGGGAGCAAGTTTTCAGGGTGGCAGAGGAACCTGTGGGACCAGCACCAAGGAGTGGGCAAGGCCACCAGCTTCTGCCAGCTGAGCTCCAGCCCTCAGTGGGGTCCCCGTGGGGTGGCAAGAGCAACGGGGAGGGAGCACCGGTGCAGCAGCCACCTCCACGTGACCCTTCATCCCCGTTCCCGCTGGAGAGACCTGGCAGGAGTCAGGCAGCTTCATCGGACCCGGCCAAAAAGTCACGCAGACGCGAGCACAGCCGGGCAGAAGCAGCAGCCTCAGCCCCCACAGCCCCATGTCGTGGGGCACGGGGCAGCACCTGCCCCCCGGGCTCCCCAGGGCCACGCTGCGGAAATCAGGTAAGCCCAGGGCCCCACAAGCTTCCCCAGGGGGTCCCCGCATCTCTGCTGGCTCTCCTCTGCAGGGATGGGCTGCTGAGCCCCAGTGGGATTAGTTTGCACTGCATTCGTGTTTATGCACAGGTGACTTTGGACCCTGTTTAAATTTTATTTGCGATATCATGTTACTTTAATACATCAGCAGCTGGTTGAGAAGCTGCCCTCCTGCTCCTGCCTTTCAAAACAGACTCGTATCCTACAAGAAATTCCCCAAGCAAACCCATGCTGCAATTTAAACCTTCTTGGAGAGGCATTGGGCTGGACAGGGGGCACTTGCTAATATAATCCCTGCAGATGAACTTGGGAGGATTGTTCCTGTATTCAACAAAATACCTTCGAGCTACTTTTAAAACATTCATTAATGATTGATGTGTGTCTTGCTCATAGGCAGGCAAATGCACAGAGCAAATATTTTATGAGAAATTAAAAGTAAGTTTGCGATTATTAAGAAAGACTGCTAAGCATCTGTCACTGCTTAACAAAACTAAACAAGCCGCTCCACATGCCGCTTGCAAAAGGCGCGGGGCTGGCGTCCCTTGGTGACTGCTAACAGACTGGGATCCCAGCCTTGTTATCTTTGCTTATCACAGTCCAAAGTAATTAAATGAAATGATTAACCATCGCACCCAATCCTGCCTGCCTGCAGGCAGAGGGGAGCTTGCTGCTGCCTGACTGTACAAGCATTTCCATCACTAGCCGACACAAAACAGGGTACCGGTAACTTCTACACCCCAGCCAGCTCAGCTAGCCCCAAACCTGCCGGGATTTCTCTCTTCCAAATATGTGCGTGTGAGTGCAAAGCACAGGTGACCGTGGTGGCATCAGGGGTCCTTTACATTTGGGGGTGACCACAGCTGGTGGCACGTGAGCAGCCCGTGAGTACCGGCTCTGTGCCCCCCTTATGCAGGTGCAGTGCTGGTGTAAATGGGGGACCCCAACCTCACGGGCTGCCGTGCTGGCACGGCGCTCGGCAAGGGTGGGCAGGACTGGGGGGACTGGCTGAACTGGGGAAGCTGGCTATGCTGGTGGCAGAACACCGTCTCTACTAGTGGGGAGCACTGGCTGTGCTAGAGGAGAGCACTGGCTATAGTGGTGGGGAGCGCAGGCTGTACTGGTGGGCTGTCCCATCCCCAGCATGTGCTCAGCAGAGAGGCAGAGGCAGGAACTGTGACATGTGGCAGCAGGGCCGGGAGCCGCAGGGCTATGGCCCCTTGCCCTGTTTACATTTCCATTAGAGTTTTCTTTCCCTTTCCAACCCCGCAACCTCGTGGGGTTTATTCCCGAATGCCAGGGCTGAGCAAAGATGAGAGAACCTGGGGCATGCACACCTGCTGCCCCGAGGCAGCCACCCGATAGCTGGGAACTGCTTCCCACAGCGGCCACATCGAGTTACATTCACCCTAGTGCATTATAAATACCAGAATTAGCCTTGCTTAATTATTTAAAACTATAGATTAAAAGCAGACAAAGGCTCTTTGCCTCCTTTCCGGAGCACGCGTATCATTTATCAGTGATATGGTCGCCTGGTGACAAGCAAGGGGGAGCGTGCCAGGTCCATTGGTATGAGATGCTCCCAAGCTGCCGGCACGGCAGGAACCAGAGAGGAAAATCACGGTGAGGATAGGAGCTGGTACCATCTCACCCAGGGAGGGTAACGATTAGCATCTGCCAATCTTTGGGCTCACCATATTATTATTATTATTATTATTATTATTATTATTATTATTATTATCATCATCATCATTATCATCATCATTATCATCATCATTAACACCGGCATCATCCATCACTGGGGCAGTAAGCCACAACATTCATTAAGCTAATGTGAAGGAATTACAGGTTTTTTGTTCCAGGCTCAGCTGTGTAACAGCCACATGCGGATTAGTTGGGGGTTAAGGTGCATTTTGTGGGCTCCACTACAGAGACTTGCTTGCCAATGGGCTTCCAGTCACTGAAAGCCCAAAGCCTCGCTTCCACATGGGGCAGAACCCGCATCTCACCCACTAAAGCCAGCACCTGGGTGCCTGGCACTGCCCTGAACTTACCGACCACGCAGAAAGTGGCTTTCAAAAGCAAGTGCCTGGCTTCGCTTGTCCTCCTGGCAAGCAGATCCTCCCCAAGGCAGTCACGTGCCCGAAAACTGCTCTCACCATGCAAAGCTTTGGGGCTCACGGAGACCGACACACAGTGGTTTCCTTGCCCCATGATGCCGACCCCAGCTGTTCTGTGTTTCTAAAATACAATTAATTAATGCTAGGATTAATCATGCAAATTAGAAAATGCCATGAATTCAAGAATCCAAAACAAAAGACAAACTTTCAGCTTAATTCTTTGTAGGACTTACCATACAGCATGACCTCTTCTGCCATTACACTCTCATGGGAAAAGCTGTAGGGCCAAATTCCAGCTCCACTTCAGACAGTGGAAATGTACTGACTGAAAGTTCATGCTCAAAAATGAAAAAAAAAAAATTTAACTTCTGGTTAACAGGCATAAGTGTGCATGTACCAGTGCTTAAAAGGAACTGGGGCTAGTTTAAAGATTCCATGTACCTCCACCTGCACATGCAAACCCTTGGGACAGAGTTGCTTCCCGAGGAGGGGGGAGTGAGGGATGGTACCCTCCTCCCGGGGAACGGAGGGCTCCCTGGGGTGCGGATGCCATCAGGGGCCATAGCCCAGAAAAGGGAAGGTTCCCCCCATGATTGCAGTTAAATGTATCAGAGACTCACATTATTTCCCAGCTCAGGTTACTTGTGTAAATAGATTTAAACTAGCTCTGCTGGCCCACACTGAGTGTGTTGGTTTTGCAGTCTCCTTACTTGTGGAATGTGTGTGACCAGCTTCTTTCAGCAGCCCTTCATTAATCTGTCAGTTCTTTAAAAAAGATGTATTCATGAATAAATCCCAGGCATCCAGAAAACCAGAGGTTCTCCTCTGTAGCCACAGTTTTAAGTGATCATTTCTGCCCAGAAAATGGTCCCTTGGGTCAGTGGTTTTACAAACCCAGATCCAGGGCTCTGACCCTGGGCATCCAAGGTTTTTGTGCAGCCTCACCCTTTCTACCAAGAAACAGGGTTTCACAAAATTCCAAATAGCAATATCCTCTGAGCTTGGATCCCATTCCCAGGATAATGCCTTCTGCCTTACACGGATGGCGTTTCACAGAGGCCCATTCCCTGCCCAGAAGGGGATGCCCATACAGTATTTTTAACAAGAGCAGTTTGGTCATCATCTGCCCCTGTCAACAAACCTCTCCTGAGGGGCTCTAGTTGGAAAGTCAGTTCTCAAATAACACAGCAGAAATAAAAGACTGCGAACTACATTTGCTTTATAGATTTCAGCTAAAGCTTAACACTGACCTGTGCTGCAGAAGACAGCGCCAACAGCTTTGCGAGTTAAGGATGCTGAGCACCAACAGGGCAGCGCTGCACAGGGCAGGGCACTGATGGGAGAGAAACGCGGTTTGCAGGTGGCATGGGAAAGGGCCGAGGGACATGCAGAGGAAGGGCGAGTGGGTCGCAGAGGGGCAGGACGTCGAGGAGAGCCCAGCAAAACAGAAGTCAAGGGGGACGAGGCATTTCACATGAAAACCTGCAAAAAGCAGCCGAATGCTGGTGCCCTGCTGCACCCTCCATTCTCCTTCCTATACAGTCACAAGTCGAGAGGTGCTGAGTAGGAGCCCAGACCTCCACCCTACAGCTTTATAACCCAACAGCTATAGACTAATTTTCTTTTCAATCTTGTTCATTTTTCCCCTTGTGAAGAATGGCTGGAGCCATGCAGGCAGCCGTAAACAGAGCTGCACCCCTCAGGTTACCTGCCCTTTCCAGGGCCATTAATCCCCTTAACATTCCTGGGGATTATTTCCATCCCGACAGGACAGTGAAGCGGGCCGCCAGCGGCAGTGCAGGGAGAAGCACATGGCATGCGGTCCCAACGCAGAGGGGCTCACAGGGCAACCCACCACTGAGGGACAAGTCGCTTAATCCTAAATAAATGCTCTGTGAAGGGCATCTCCTCCGAGTGAAGGAAAACCAAAAAGCATCAGCAGTGAAGGGAAGCGTAGCTCAGCCCTGGCCATGGCTGAGCCCCCGTGTCCGATGCCTGCCCTCCCCCTCCTGCTCCTCCTCCTCTCCAGGAGCAGGCTAAAACCTTTCTCCTTGCCCTGGGCTGCACAAAAGCCACTCAGCACGCCAAGCAGCACACCATGTTTTACGCTCCTAGTCAGGTATAGTTAATGTACTATTTGCAACACTCAAGTTTTCAAAGGCACTTAATGTTGCACCAAAACTGCCTGTTACCCTGTTCCCCGAAAGACTGGGGCTTAGCATAATCAGAAATGGAAACAATTTGCCCCAGGATTGCAGACTGATGATTTTATCACAATTCTCCCAGAAATTGGGGGAATTTATAAGCATTTCTGGGTAGCCTAAGCAGAAATTTGGGGTTTGTTTTAGGCCAGAACAGACCAAGATATTAAAATGTCATTTTTCTCCTCCAGTCAGTCCCACACCCTGGGGCAAGAGGGTGGCCGGTCTCTGGGCCATCTCAAAGATGCCGAATAGTCCCTGTGGGGTCTCCTAGAAAACTAATCAAGATTGGAAGCTCGTTTCACAGTTATGGGTGGGAGAGGAGATAACACCACGCGTGAAGTCCAAGTATCTGCCAGTGGCCCCAGCCTCCTCATCCAGGCAATCTTGCTCTTTACTTAAAGAAAAGTCACTTGGAAATGTACCTTTCCTAGAAAGCCTCAGGCTTCTAGAAATGAGGAAAGGGAAAATATTTAAAAGCAAGCAAAAGACTGAGTATGTCGCAGCAAACACAACTACTTTTTATAAGCAACACTCCAAAGCAGATCTATTTAAAAGGTCACGCCGTCTTTCTGAGTACAGCAGAGGGTATTAAAATGCACATGTATTTTTTTGTTTATATCTTGCCAAGAACAATATAAAAATGTCTAACACCTTTTGCTGATTTATGATGGTGGACAAGGAGGTGCCAGAGCAGAGCCTTGTTCATTGATCTACGGCTGAATCATGCAAAAACAGACATCCTGCTGTAAATCCACTGCAGAGACCTGGCTTGATTTATACCTCCAGCACTATAAATAATGACAAAAAGCAGCCTGATAGCAGTCTGTCTCCCCTTACACAGACATGAATTACATCAGGTCTTGAAGATGATAGATCTACTCCCCGAGAAACATTTTGCACTGGGTCCCTATCTGCCAACCTGCAGGAGAAAGGATGCCCCATCCTTACTCCCAGCATAACCCCAAGCTGTGTTTCAGGCATGCCAGTATTTTTATATTCTCATTTTTCTTTTTCTGCTCAATGCAAATGAAGACATTACTTGAATTGTTCCAGACTAAGGTCTTCTGAAGGTTTAAAGTGCTATTCTTGTATTCTTGTTCAAGGCTCTTTCCAGTCCCAGTCAGGGCTTTGACTTTGTCCCACTGGAAGCCAAACCCTTGAGGTTGGTGTCTGCACACCCCTTAGGCACATCTAAGTTTTCACATGCAGTGAAAACCAAGCTCAAAGCTACCTGCTGTGTCCTGGCCCCCGCAGTATCGTTCAGGCAAGTTGCACTCATTCTAAGGACCTTTGCGTGCTGATTTAACAGCCGCCTGGCCAGAAAGGCTTCCAGTCAGTTCCTCCCACTCCTTCCTTCCTAGTATTTTCTTAATTTCTACTAGTTCCAAGGAAAAGTTCCCCATCTGCCTTCAGTAAATAGGTTGATAAATTGCTGCTGCTTTACAAGCCTCAGCCATGCAACGTTAGATTGCTGCAGTCTGGAAATACCCACATTAGCAGATTCAAAATCTCCAGGCTCACCACAATGCTCTCCCAAAGTGCTGCATAAGCAGAGGGTCCCCCCAAGGCTGGGGGGGGGGGAGGTCTTTTTTGTTCACTCTGGGTGTCTGGGGGGTGGAAACACCACAAGACCAACCTGAAGGGCTGGATGATAGCATGCGATAGTGTTGTACACTGCTGGGTGTTAGCCGTATGTGATGTGAGGACAGCCTGCCCCAAGCAAATCTCCCTGGATCTGGGTCTTGGAGGTAGGGAAGAAGGGACTCCTACTCCTGAGTTGCAAAAGGAAACCCACACATCACGGAAGCAGGGGGAAAACAGTACTTTATAAGTAACCATGCTGCACCAGTGCCCCAAGAGCTAGTACAGCGCTTAGCGGCAGGGCCCGAGAGCTACTTGGTGTAGAAAAAAACATGAAAGTCACTAGAGTTACAGCCATTTACAGCATCCAGGTTGGTCCTTCAGGCTTGGATGGCCACGTTAATCCTTCCACGCTCACTGCTTGCTGCATTATCCCCTAGCAGCGCACAACAGGCAGATTTAAGATGGACAAATCCAAGATTGATACGCCCCAGCCCCTCTCCTGCCATGCGGCAGGATTTGGTACCCAGCTCACAAGTAAGGGCGGGTATCTCTGTCACTGGAAGCAGCTCTAGTCTGAATGATGGTGCAGGAACAGTGAGAAAAGGATGACATAGTGACACTGAGGCTAGTCTGTTAGTAAAGCTGTCCAAAAACGGTGTTTGCATTAAAAACACCTGGCATTTTATTTAAGTTACTCCGTGGAGAGACTTTTGTGTTTGAAGAATGAAGACATTGCTTTGCCATTTGACATGGGAGCTCATCCATTTCATTCATGCCAAAACAAACCTTCGCTTTTGTACCTTCCTTCCTTGTCTTTTGCCTGCCTCTTCTCCTGTGAAAAAACACCAAAAAAGGGAAGAAGTAAAAAAAAAAAAAAAAAAGCAATTTTACCCCAGTGAAAACCTGACATGTTTTCTCATTGTTCAAAACCTGGCTTTTATCTAACAAAAATTAGCCATGAAATTGTGCTGCCTTAACCCTTGGCTGTTCTTCAGTCCCCACATCTCTCTGGAAGGCAACACTGAGCCCCCAGTTTCAGCCCGTGGAGTCTGGCCCCACAGGGGTTTGAGTCAGCCTGGCACTTGCCATCAAACATCAAAGCACGCCACCTTCCCTTCTGCTAGCAGTGATGTATGATCCTAGAGGAATATAATCTGATACAAGAAATCACTGGTTCCAGCTTCCAAGCACCCTTTAAATATGTACCGAACTATTCACCCCAATTACATTCACGTAATGGGCTCTGATTTGTTTTTCTTTGTTCCCAAAGCAGTAGGGCACTGGCCACATTAACGTTCAACGAGAAGTTGTTTGATATTGAATCATTTCTTCAGCAGTATTATTCCTTACACAATTCTGTTTGATTGCAATCCACTTTACATTTGATAAGTACTTACTATGAAAGAATGACCTAGCCTGCTTTCTTTTGCCTTTTTTTTATTGATTTTCTCTCTTAAAAGGGTTTAATTCCCTTTATACATGAGATTGCAATAAGAGAGAGAGGCAACATTACTGAACAACTGTTTTCCTTGCTGCTCCACCAACCCATATAACTTCACACTAGGCCTCCAAAAATACTGTAATAACGAGACACTTACAGACATGGAGCTGCCTACACCCTTTTCCTGGGACTTTTTGTTCTCACTGGTAAAATTCCAAATTGTTCAAGTGAATAGTCAGGAATAAATTGCTCTTTCTGAGCCCCTGATTAGACCATACACATAATTGCAGGCAGCCCCACTGTGCTCCACATTTAAAGACACGACCCACCTCATGCAGTTTGTCTTATAACTTGTGCTTTGCGCTCACTTTGTGTAAGGTTTTTGAAAAGCAGAAACATAGAGCCCTTGGAAAATACCAACAGTGAACATACCCTGTGGTTTGCCTGAAATCCAAGCTGCCATCACTTCCAAAACAGTGGGCTCTTGTTCTTGCATCCAGAACATACAAATTATTACAGCACGATCGCATACTGCATGGGCAAATGATGCTTTTCTTGGCATTGGGCTCAATCCTGATTGTTAGGCCAGCAGGATATCAGCAAAATCTTTCCTTGACAAGAGGTTTCAGATACAGCAGTGCTTCCTCAGGCCTGTGTTTCAGAAGCCCCTCAAATCCCACAGCATCCCCCTGTGCTAAGGGACAGACAGCCTCGCCCAGGATGACCAAAGCAGCAGCTCAGCATAGTCCCCATCCATGGCTGTTTCCAGTTTTAGTTAGACCTATCTTGCATTAATTAATCCTTGGCACTAAACACTGCAGCAACCGAAGCAAGTGGCTGGCAAGTAATTTAAATGGTCTAATTAATATGTGTCTCATCAACAACTCAAAGGGAGTATTTTTAAAACCTCTAAAAAACCCACACCAGCACACGGCGACACGTGCATGCAGACACTGACATGGGTGTTGAGTGGCCGGGGCAGGCACTGTCTCTCCTCTCCTGTCTTGCCCAGGGGAGGAGAGCTCCAGCAGGTTCCCACACAACAGCAGGGTGAGACTTCTCATGCAAACACCTCTCTTTTCTTCCAGCATCAATGTACACTGAAATACAGCGGGAGCGACCAGATGGGGGAAATATCCTGACTCACCCAGACTACATAGATGGAAACCCAGACCTCATCAAACCTAAAAAGCTCCTAAATCCTGTAAAAGCCTCGAAGAGCCACCAAGAACTGCACAGAGAGCTGCTGATGAACCACAAAAGGTAAGAGGAGGTTGCAGCCTGCCACTGGAGTGGTCCAAGAGGTGCTGAGCCATCGGAGCTCAGCATCCAAGGCACACGTACCAGCGACAGCCTGCAGGTTGGAAGGGCATGATAAATCCCTTCACTTGCAAACAAACACCATGTAAAACTCCTCTTTTCTCTGACGCTATGGTTTCTTTTAAAACAAAAGCAGAACAAAAAGCCCCCTGCTCTGCCACCCTGAAGCAGCAGCTAGCACTTTTTGGAGCTGCTCGCTGTTTCCACCCACCTCAAGCCACAAGCACTGGAAGATGCGAGGCATCCCTATAGCCCCCATCTCGGTGTCCCACCCATGTTTTCTCCCTGGTCCTGTTTTTTCTGTCTCCATCACTGACTTGCCAAGTCCCCAGTAAAGTACAGCCTTCCTGTGTGCTTTAAGGTCAATGCAGAGGCAGTAGGAGCTGCAGGCTGGATGGAGCCATTGAAAGCTGAGATAGCATCAGCATGAGATCTGTACAAGGAAAAGGCTAATCACTGTCTCCCTAAAAATCAACCAAGCAAAGAGAGGCTAGAATTAACATTCCTGATTTCCTACCCCATTGCCCCAATTTAACTCTTTGGGGGTACAGATACAACATCAGGATAAAGACACCAGGGTCTGAGAACCTATAACCACACCATTCCTTTGCGGCAACTGAACATCAGTGCAATAACAGTATATTCTGTTCAGAGCCTTTTTAGCACAGCAAGAAATCTGCTGGCTTTATATTGACATTTTCTGAATACCCTGAAATATTCTGACACAATAGCACTTTGACCATCCAATTAAAAGGAGCACAGCTTCTGTTCAAAAGGACTACAGTCATTATGAGATCCAGACACATATACTAATTCAGCAAACAATCAAGCCTGCCAGTGGGGTGCATTAATCAATAGTGGCACTGGCTGGGCTTGGGTTTGATTTGATTTTCACAGAATCAGAAGACTTACAGGGACTATGCCCAGGCCATTCTCCAGCATCGAGGCAAAGGTAACTATACCAGCCAGATATTTTTAAAACTCTCTGCTTTGATAGTGGCCATACCATGCCTAGCAATACTGCTCAGTTTGAAGGCTCACCCACCAGCACTGGCTCTGATCTCGCAGAATGTTATTCCAAGTCTGACCACGATGGACCAAAGCATCATGAAATTCCTGCAACGGAGGTAGCAGAGGCAAACGGTGGCAGACAGGGTACAGACCCCACAGCACCAGGCTGAGCTGAACTTCAAACTGGCAGATATAAAGTGTGTCATCACTTTGTACGCGGGTCCTGTGCCTGCCACCATGATATATCCACATGTGCCATCAGACACTGGCAGGAGGCAAGCCTGTTGCAGCCATCCTGCATCTCCTGACCCCCCTTGTTTTAGTCCTGTACATCTCAGGCATCAATTTAAACCTGCTTCGGCTCTGGCCTCCCAAATATTTTTCAGCAAATATGTGAAACAAACCCTACTGCAAACAATAATCCATTGTTTCTGGTTTCTTGTCACTCTCAAATGCACCAGTTTTGCTCCCTGCTACATGTTACTATAGGGTAAGAGAGGGGAGAAGGAAAGAGAGAAGGATCTATTACTTGCTCCTGTTTCTGCTTTGCTGTTGGTTTTTCCCCTTAAGCAGCAGGGAGAAGCAACTCAAATCAGCAGCCTGTGCAACCCCTTATCTTAGTCAACACCTCTGGGTACTAACAACACAGGATGATTAAATCAAGAGTAGTAACAAATCCACAGGCAACATTACAAGCTGTGTCTCCAGCAAGCCAAGGCAGGTTTTCTCTCTCTCAAGCCTTGGGAAAAGCATCTCTGCAACGCTCAAGTTCTTCCTGACTCTGGGGCCAATGCTACGGCTACTTTCGCTGATGCTGCCATGAACTTTGTCCCACCATAAAGCAAAAACCAGAAGTGACATCAGAAAGCATCATTAAATGTGGCACTGGAAGGGTGCAAGCACTGGTCCCCAGCCATCTTATGGTAGCAGAGAGGTTTGCTGCATCTGGGAAGTGTTTCCCTGCCTGCCAGTTCAGTTTCTCATGATGTGAGACACCACCTCAGCATCCACCACCCTGCCAAGGAAGCTCGGTAGTCCACAGGGTTTGATATCTCTGCTTTCAAACCAACCAGCAGAAACCTCCCCGTGCTGAGGATGAACTTTGCATTAACAGCACATGCCCACCTGCCATGCCCTGGGCAAGCCCTTAACACAGACACAGGGAGGTACCCTCCTCCCATCAAAACAGACCTTCAGCCACAGGAACACCGAACACCCCACATCTCACAATGAGACCTGTAAATACTCTCACCCCATTGATTTAAATGAGTGTTAAACCCAGCCCATGGAAGTGGTCAGACCCCACTCCTTCCCCACAGGTGACAGGTACAAGGTCTTCAACTCCTTCTCCTCAAAAATGCAACTTCAGCCAATGACTTCTAGCTCTGTATTTTCTTGCAAGATTACTTACATTCCAACTGCTATTGCAGAAGATAGCCTGCGTAAATGCGGCCTCAACCACTTCTTAATAACCTGTCCTTCAGCAACACGAAACTCTGTGCAGTTGCAATAAAGTCTCCCAAAATTCAGTGAATGTTCAACTTCCCAGCAGCTTCAGGTTTTTGCTTCTCTCTGACAAGGACTCAGCGGGGCAGAGAGTCGCCACCTTTAGTGATTTAATCAGGAAGCTGACAGATTTTACAGAGGCAGATTCCTTTTAGCATGGAGGACATGAGTTGGTCTGGAAGGGCAGGAACCATCCCACAACCATGCAGGAGCACATCTGGGCTTGTTCCTCACTCACCCATAGCCCTACACATCCATAACTAATCCCATGCCTCCGGGGCGGGCAGAAGCTGGTGGAAGGCGGCCGGGTTCAGGTGCAGGAGGTAAATCTTAGTGTTTAAATTCTGGCATGGCAATATTCAAAGCGTTAGATTTCTGAAATTTGTTTGGAGAACTTCTTTCATCTCTTTACCATGTGTTTATGCCTTGCTTGCATGTCCTTGCCATGCCCGCTTTCCTGCAATTCCACCCCTCACAGAACAGGGCTTGTAGCCGCCCCACTTCATCTGAGATGCTTCAGGCAGCTGAAGGGAAGCCAGGCACCTGCGCCATCAGCAAACGTGCTGGCTTCCACAAGAAAAGGACATTTCTTGACCCAAACTCCCCATTTCAACGGGGGGATCGCCAGCCCTCAGCTCTGAAGCAAAGCTGGGATGCAACAGGGAGGAAAAGAACTGCCAGGACAATTATTACAGATCAATGACTACCCCTGCTGGTGGAAAAAACATTGTCATTATTTAAAATGCCCTCAGTGCTGCAGAAGCCGTCACTGACATAATTAAAACCAGTAACAGCAAGAGCCAACGGAAGGTCCCATTTCCATATCTGACCCAGAAAGCTGTAGCACCTCAGTGTAATGGGATTAGCAAAAAATTCCAGAACCACAAGCCCTGGACGCAGACAGCAAACGCTGTGCCCACCCGAGGCAGGCAGCCCAAGGCACCGTCCCGCAGTAAGGTGCTGCCAGTAACACCCTCAAAGCCTTGTGGATTGATTTGTGGGCCAGGACTGGTTTGTGGACCAGCTCTCCCATGTCTCTCCATTTAGGACCAAGAAGAGCTTTGGGATTGCTGGGCTGGCTGGCAGTGGTTACCCCCCAGGGTATAGGTGCTCCAGCCCTGATTTATCTGCTTTTTATCCACAGAGGCTTGGGAGTGGAGAGCAAGCCAGAGCTGCAGAGGGTACTTGAGCACCGACGGCG
The DNA here is from genome assembly GCA_034008185.1 of Gorsachius magnificus. NCBI lineage: Eukaryota > Metazoa > Chordata > Aves > Pelecaniformes > Ardeidae > Gorsachius > Gorsachius magnificus. The sequence continues at coordinate 10,551,579 of CM067090.1, forward strand.
AAACCAGCTCATCAGGCAGAAGAAGGAAGAGGAAGAGGCAAAGAAACTGCAGTCACCTTTCGAAAAAGAGCTATTAAAGAGGCACCAGAGGCTGGATCAGGTAAAACTGAGTTTTCAGTCATGCCTGGGTTATCCTAACCACCCCGCACGAGGCACAGACCACAGAGGAGATGGTTGGGCTGAGGCTCAACCCAAGGTATAGCACTGCTACCCCTCCATAAAACAGGAGCCAGAGTAGGTCCTTCACTGCTGCCCCATGCAGCTGCAGCACCCTCACCCTCACAGTGGGATTCACTTCATTCATACCACCTCCCCTAGGACCCCCGCTATGCACCACTGGCCCTGGGTCTCCCGTGTGGTGTCCTCGGGGCATGCTTTCCAGTTCAAAGCACCCCAAATAGAATGGGGTTGTTGCAGCACCCACTACAGAGGTGCTCAGGACCCTGGGGTGTGGGATGAGAGACTGCAGAAGTCTGGAAGGTGCAAACCTTGCTGCAGTCACACCCAAGCTGCTTTTGGGAGCAGACCTTGGCATGTAGTCTGGCCAAAATTATGCCTGGGGAGAGCAATATTCAGCATGGCACTTGTCAGCAGCACAGCCGTGCCCCAGGTGCTCTCTGCGCCTGCCCACTTACCCAAACCAGTGCCAGCAGCAAGTTAGCTTGTTGCCGCTGAAAAGAAAGTCATTACCTGTCCTACTTGCCAGTATTTGCACTGCAAAGGGATGAAACTAGTTTATTTAATTAATGACACAACAGCTCCCTTGCAGTAGTATCAGTCAAGCCAATATCACTTGAAAAATCAAAGCCCAGCAGTCTCAGAGAAGAACTGGGAACATGAAACAAGGTGGTTTAGGGACAGATTCATAAAGATTTTGCATATGAAAGTGAGGAAGTACAATGACTTACCCCTGGCTTAGACGATAATCTAATGCTGAGAGCTTTTCCCAGGCTCACTGGCCTCCGTTGCTGGGAAAGATTCAAACCTCCTCCTCCCTCCTCCATGCCAGGTCTGAAGTGAAGCACTCCCCTGCCTTTCTGCTGGAGATGATCCTCCCTGAAGGGGAAAAAAAGAATTAGTGTTTCAATTGGCCAGAAAAAGAGACTCAAGGTGAACATGGCTCTGGTGTAATGGTTTGGAAAAAGAGAGCACCTACACGTGCACTACGCACTCATTCAGCTTTGGGCAATAATAAGTGGAGACCCAGCAATAATGAAGCCCACTGTTTTAATGTAGCTAATGCTTTTGTCCTTTAGCATGCACAGATAAGGGTGACTCTTCTTTCTTACAGTTGGAGAAAGAGCAGGAGAAGCAGGAAGACCACGCACCAGAATTTATTAAAGTCAAGGAAAACCTGAGAAGAACTTCAACGGTGACTGGGGATGAGAAAGCAGTGTAGCTTCTGCCAAAAGTCCACGGGGATCCTACCAAGGCCGGCACTAACACATACACGCTGACATCTCTGTACATGGTGGACATTCACAGCCACATCCTTGGGGCTACTTACAGTTATTAACACTTGCTCCAGTAGAAGGCACAAAAACGGTTTTCCCAGCCCAAGAGGGTATCACTGTGGAAAAGGTGCAGTATTCACTGAAGAAGTACTCAGGAGGAGATGCAAAGAGAAATTATGTTATTCCCCCCTCCCCCTCCCAGATTGTGGTTGCACACTAACCTCCAGCTAACTCTTGGTTAACCTTTGAGACACAGCGACTCTTTAAGCCAGGGAAGTCCTGGGAAGTCAGGGAAGTTTGGGGGACCCCTGCTTCTTCCTGGAGTCAGGCTCACCAGGCATGGGGTGACAGGAAGGCGGCTGCAGCTCTGGAGAACCTCCTGGAAACCTGGCGTGGTAACTAAAAGGGACAATCTGCATATTACTGAGAACAGCCAAGGTGACCGTAATGGCTTTCCTAAGGGTCACTGGTGTTGCACCGGTGTGCGAGTCAAGCCTAGAGGAGGCTGTGCATCCCAGCAGCACGCCCATACCAATGCCCATACCAGTGCCGCACAGGCAGGTGCAACTGCTCTTCACAAGCACCTTTAAACTGCATTTCAGACCTGTTTGAAAATAGCTACTTAGGCACTTCCATGCTCAGGCAGAAAATGCATTGGACTATACCATCAACACCCCAAGTGGGAAGCAAATGCTCTGTGCAGAAAGCAAAGGCTGGGTGTTGGCAGCGTGGGTGTTCATGGAGGCGTGCAGTGACCAGGCAGCAGGTCCCTGTGGATGCAGCAGACAGACAGACTGCTTCTTGCCCCTAGACTACTGAGCTTCAACCCCTCACCCAGCACCTGGACACGTGCATAGGGACCCACAAAGATGTCCTGTGGCTGAGAGGTGGTAATGTCACACTGGTGTCAGGCTGCTGTCCTGTTCACCCGGCACACAGCTGATCCCTGAAGGCACCAGGAGCTACTGGGCATGGAGATACTGATGCAAAACTATTTGTCCATGCTTCTCATCCCCTTTTCCAGATGTCAGAGCTGCCTGGCTTCAGCTGCCACATCGCAAAGCTAAAAATCTTCTTGCTGCTGGTATAGCAGAGCTGAGACAGATGGTGCATTTGCACTGTATGTGGACAGAGCCTAACACATTGATGGGGCATCCGTGCCCTGAGATGTCCACATCTAGGGCTATAATTGCTCCTTCAGGAAGATCTCAGCTTCTTGCTTCTCACATGAGCCCTGATACAAAGCCTGAACAGCATAACTCACCACCCGCCTTTGAACACTGGCTCTTGATCGGCAAGCCTCAATGGACCTAGACAGCTGGGAAGGTTATAACTGGTTAAACAATATCTACTATCCACAGCTTCAGTGGATCCGTATGTAAATTAAGGGAAACTGGGCATTTATCACATATTTATTAAAAAGCTACTAATCCATTCCCTAGCCTCCCTGGTCCAGCAGGGCGTTTCATTTCAGAGGACTGTTGCTCGACCCAGCATCTGAGCCACATCACATGTCAAGAGCAGTGACATAGGTATGGGGCTTTTGCCACATAAAAGCCCTTAACAGTTTCAGTCCTTGACAGCCCCATCTCATGGCACTGTCTCCGCAGCAGTTTTTAAGCCCCTCACTCATCATGCTCATTCTGAACGAGTCTTTATTTCAGAAATCCAGTGCATGTGGGCACTATGGGTCAAAAAAGATCTGAAAAGATCTGTTATGTCCTTTCCAACTCTGAAGCTTTTTGGATAGGTTATGATTGAAACCATGAGGAAGAAGCAGCATCGACCATTTTTCAGGGAGAAAGAAAAAAAAAAAGCGGAATTTCTCCAAGAAAAGGAAGGTGTTGCTAAGGATGCTTGCACACAGCTGTAAAGAATGCTATATGATACTCCATAGATAACATTGGTTTAAATAACAACCCAGAATTACTGTGCTCGGGTTTTGTGAGGGGTTATGGCACAGATTAAGTAACCTTGATCAAAGAACTCAAAAAAATTCAGCAAATTAATTTGTAATTTTGCCACAGATTGAAATGCACTCCAGGAGAGGCAATCTGTCGCTCCATATGCACCAGTGAAATCAGTGTTATCAGCTCACCCGGGATGGGATGGGGGCATTTATGCAAGTCCTTGGGTGCAAGCCATCCAGTAAGGTCTGGGTAAGCTGAGTGCTCAGAAAAGGTTGAAAATATTTTGCTATGGTCTTCTTGAGAATGCAAATATTATTGGGGGTGGGTGGGAAATCAATGTGTCTGCCTTTAATGTGGTATCCACCAAGAAGAGAGCGGGGCTGCACACGAATGCAGCTGGGGATTGCTAAGGGGTGCCTGGGTCATTTTCAGTGGTTGTCCAGAAGGGAAAGGGAGGGCCATACTGTCCTAACTCAGGCTGAGCTGACAGAGACCCAAGAAACCCTTCCAGCAGCAGAGAGGCAGCAGAAAGCCCTGACCTGACTGCCCACAGGGACTCCGTGGGCTGCAGGCCAGGACCCAGCCGCACGTCCGCACACCGACCCACACCAAACCGGCCACAAGTAGCCGGCACTGGCAGCTCCCGTGGGGCCAGGATGGGCTGCGGCAGCCCCACAGAGGGGCACATGGTGCTGTGCCCCCAGCAAGAGCTGCAGGCTCCAGCCCTCCACGACGGCACGTGGGAAACGATGCTTTTACTGGTCAAGTGTTGGGTTAGAAAATCACAGCCTTTTCCAACACAGCCCTTCTCACCCCTGTGAACTGGCAACCACCTCCCCAGCTGGGCTCAGACCCAGAGCCTGTCCAGCCTTCACCAATGCTCTTGTGCTTCATGGCATGGCAGCATGGAGGTAGCACCTGAAAAAACATCAGTGTAGGCATCACCAGGAAGATTTTGGGGTATCTTTGTTTCTCTCTCTTTTAAATTAATTCCTCCCTATGCCCGTAAAACACATTCCCAAATAAATGTGGTGAATCCAGAAGATACAGATTACCAGAGTATTGATGGAAGACAATTTTTTGCACTGTGTTACGTTGCCTATGTGGTATATAGTCTATATTCTGTGTTGGTGTTTATACATTTATATAAAAATATATGTCATGCAACTCTACTTAATTAACTCACACTGTTTAATGTGGACACTCCTGAAGAAATAAACTAAACGATGATTGTATATTTTTGCTCTTTTCCACAAGGAACTGATAAAGCTCTGAGGATGCAAGCAGACAACAGCCAAATAAACTGAATGAACATAAAAATCAGTGAAGTCTGACGGCAACTCCTTTGTTAGTGCTGTGCTAACTTACCCATCAACGAGCTGTTTTCATCATCTGCACCCAATGCTGCATCCATTGCTTATCCCCAGACTTCATCTCAATTTACTGAAAGCTTAAGGGCACAAAAATTGTGGAATCAGGCTTTGTGCACTAAACTTCCCACATGTTTGATTTCTAACTGGCCACAGATGCCCACCTGCCTGGCAGGGTAAGACCCACAAAGCCAAGGACTGGATTTAATTTAAAAACTCAGTTATGAACTGAAAGGTAATCCTCACACTAATGAGCCCACTTCATTATTTTAAAACATGTTTAAAGTATTTTAGCAGCAACCAAAGACCACAGATTAAACAGATAAGAAAAAGAGAGGATGCTTCACATGTTCAGGTCACACACACCATGCTCCCCAAGAGCCAGGACTAAAACCAAATGCAGCAAAGCAAACAAAAAGGACTTCTCTGCCTCGTTAGCAATACCCTTAATGGCAGAGACACCAACTCCCTGCTCACAACAAGGTAGAGATGGTGCTTGGATGTGTTTCTCTGCCACCAGGTACCCACCAGGGTTGCCACACTGGGAAGTACACAGCATTCCCAACCCTCTGCACCCTGCGGCACTGGTGTGGGCGGTCAGCTCATCATTAGGGATGAGGGCTCATTGACCAAACCTGTTCTTTGGGTCAGGTTTCCAAAACATCTTCCCACCTTGTTGCCACTTACAATAATAGCTCACTTGTTATCCTACCATCGTGGGTTGTGTACTTTGTTTTCTGGCACAAACAACACAAAGGGAAACGTCTTCACTGGAGAGCGTGGCCTTTGGTGAGACCAGGGGACTCAGGCAGGACTTTGCAAAATCCTTTATCAACCCTTCACAGCCCCGACCAGCGAGGTTTCGATGGCCTGTGTCCCAAGACTGCTCGCACTAATCACAAACCTTCTTTCACATCTGGATGCCAAAGGCAGTAGTTCATATCATGACAATTCCTCTTCCACATAAAGTAAGAAATAATCGTTTCTATTCTTTAAAGATACACTGCCTTTTAGCTATGCACAAACTGCTCCATTGCCTGGATTTTTCTTACTGCCAGAGTTTTCAATACCAACTTTGCAATTCATCCAGGTCATGCTGAGATCTCTTCTCCTCCGCGTTCACTCATGAAGTGCTCCTGGATAGTTTGCTGCTGTGGAATTTCCTGTCAGGGAACCCTTATATCTTACTGACTAATTTACTTCTCATTACTGCCTCAGAAATGGAATATTCTGGTTTTCTTCCTCAAGCTAGCGGTATCCTCAGACTGGCCCTACTGAACACCCCTTCTTGGGAACTCTTCCCTGCCCATCCTAGGTATTTATCTATATTTAGATCATTTCCCAGAAGTATCTAAAACTGCCACAGACCGACCGGTTTTGCGTTGATAAAAGCATCATATGAAACCTCTGAATCGGACATGATACCAGGGATATCCAGGCTTACGGAAATAGGTAGAAATGCAAGATTATCAGCAGTATAATTGTGGTGTGTTGCAACACGCCATGACCAGGTGCTTTTGTGGATTTTGTTTGTTCCCACCACAGCCTGTGAGATCTCTGGGCACCCCAGAGCCAAGGCGTACGAGAAGGCTGCCGGGTGTGCGGCTCCGGTGGTACTCCAGATCAGACTTCACTAACACAGACTTGGCAACAACCTACCCAGGCAGCACCTGAGCCTGCCCGAATATCAGGTTGCAAAGAGGTTCAGGGACAGGCTTCTTCCAACCTGTCATCCCTCACCCTTCCTTCGGGAGACCCAGACCCGCTAGCTGAATTGCAAACAGCACTCAAGAGGCACAAGGCTTCAGACTCCAGCAGAAGAAAACAGCAGAGCAAATAGAGAAAGCCCATGGATAACTTCAGAGAGACGCTACTGCCTCCCAAGTGCTGGCAACCCCAAGTCACCACAGGATGCAATGCCGTGTGGTACGGACCGCGATACCAAGCAACTTGTCCATAGGACACTATTGCTCTGGCAGGGCAACAGAGCCATGCAGCATCTTTTATCTACCAGACTCATCCCTGAGGCACCATCCACTGCCCATGAGCACACGCATTGCACTACAGTCAGCTGTTCTGATTTATTGTTGCTCCTCATGGCTGCTGGGCTTGGTTCACTCAGGCTCAAGCTTAAATTATAGTTATGCAAAACTACATCTCATTTCCCATCCGTCGCTTAACTTCCCATGTTAAACCAACTCTATGGTACAGTGGTTGGTACAGTGAATCCCACCTGTCTCACCTCCTTCCCTGATGGAGCAGTTTCCAGTGACAGACAAGCAGGTCTGAAGCAGCAGCACAGGCTCATGGATGAACTGCGGGCAGGAGGGACCCCTCACCCACAGGCTCATACTGATGTAGCTGGCAGGAGGGAGTTGCCAGCTCCTGCCCACTGGACACCAGGACAGACTGCAGCAGGGACAGATTCAGGACTGCCAGAGCAGAAGGCAGCACGCACCCCGTGGCAACCTCCCTCCGACCCATGGGCACAACCCAGCCCACGAGGCACATCCCCAGTCTCCTGGCTTGCACCCCAAACCACAGGAAGGGCTGAGGGAAGTGCCATAACCAAGCTGGAAAAGCCTTGAGCAAGCCAAATCCACAGGCAAGCGGCGGTGAGCCCGAGGGGTGCATCCTGAGCAGACAAAAAGAAAAAAGAAAATTAAAAATAGGGGGATGGGGCAGGGTGTCACTTTGGTGACAGAGCTGGAAGTGCAGCCTCCAACATGCACATAGCCTGAAGCGAGATCATAAACATGGCATTTTTTTATTTTTTTTTAAATGCAGAGGCTCCAGCCCTTTCGGCACTGGGAGCTGCGGGATTTTATGCCTAGCAGGCGCACGTGTCGCTGCCGGCAGAGGTCAGCTCTGGAACGCCGCTGTGCTCGTGCAGAAACACCCGGGGGCCTGGTCAAGCTCCATTGGCCCTGGAAACAAGGTCGCTGCAGCGGGGACGCCGGGAGCGTGGCCCAGGCGGGAGGGCAGGCAGCAGCCGCACAGCTCCCTGAAGGACGGACGCGTGGGACAAGGTATGTGGGGGTTTGCGTTTCCACATATCAGACAGGCACACAGATTTATTATTTTTTTTACGCAGCATCACGGAAGAGGAAGCCAGCAGCTGAGCCATCCCAGAGCTCCAGCGCTGAGCCCGGCGCTTCCTGGGACGGCTCAAGGGCAGGTCTGGGTTATTCCAATCTTGTGTACTCAGCACGCTGCTTGGAGGCTTTTCTCCCTCCCAGGACGATAAGACACCTTGAATTAGGGGTCTGAATATCAGAAAAGCAGGAATTAAGAACACATTTGCAAGAGTTTCCAGAGCTTAAATTTCTTATGGTATTAAAAAAAAGTTCAGGAAGGCAGGCAGCCTCTCCAAGGGAAAAATCTACTTTATTTTCCACACACCACTTTTTTTTTTTATTAGTATCTTGTGAAAAATCCTGCTAGCACGGGAGTGACAAGATTAGGAGCTAATGTAAAGCCAAGCCCCATGGGAAGCGGGACGGAGGCAGCACGGACAGAGCTGCCAGCGCCTGCAAGCGCAGGACCAGGAGCCTGCCTGGGCCAGGCAGCAGCACCCAGCATGGGAGGGAGAACGGGCCAAGGCCAGAAACTCCCTTCAACATTAACACATAGTTGTGGGGTATTCCAACAATAACTTCTCATAAGGTATTGGGGACATACTGGTGAAAGAAAAAGATTTTATCTTTAAAAAAAATTGTAAGAGCTCAAAATGCAGGTTTTACAAGTGCCCTAAATTTTCATTGTCCGTATCATTGCAATGAGGACAAAACATTGCCTAAATATTCACGCAACCCCTGTTTGTTTGTTTTTTAAAAAAACTAACATGGAAACGTGCTTATTTATGTACAAAGTACATTGCTACACCTATTTTGCTGAGCACAGTGCCCTGCAATAGCTGCACCTGCAGCGCAGGGAGCCATGCCCCAGGCTGCCCGTGCAGGTAAAACATCTCGGCCAACCTGCTGAAACTGCTCCTCGCTGCGCCCAACACATTCATCAACCACCCACTGCAGGGGTGCCGGCACCTAACGAGCCCCATCCCTTCCCAGCCCAGCTCATCCTCCAGGATGGCTCTGCAGGAGACCAGCAAGTACTTGCAGGGCTCAGTCCTCAGCTCCGTGAATCCTGACCTCGCCAGTGAGAGGCAAACGGCCTCCTTCAGCGTGGAAAAGCTCACGACCTGGCTGGACGGTGGCGCAGAGCACACACGGATACGGAGGGCAGTGGGTGAGTGAGCCCTACAAGGTCCCTGGCTGCGGGGCTGGTGCAGAGCATGCCTACGTCCCTGCTGTTTCTGCTCCTCCTTTGCATGGTGGGTTTTCTGCTCCCAGGTATTCACTTATCACCCATCTCTTACAAAAGTGGGAGCGTGGAGCTGGAGTCCCTGCTAGTGTAAATCAATGTGACTCCTCCGCAGCCACTCATGCTGTCTGAAGCTTTTCTCCTTCCCCACTCCCATCCCCAGTATCCCTGGCAAGGCTGATTAAACCAGAATACAAGGATCCAGGGTCACAGGAAAGGGCATCTCTGTGCAAGGGGGATGCACACAGGGGCTAGCACTGCTGCGCAGCCATGCATGAACCCCAGCCAATGACCCCCTCGGCACATCAGGCTCACCCAGGTGGGGGATTCCTTGCATGGGTTGGCTCGGCTAGGCTGAGTGGCTGTCATTTGTGATGGGCGTGCTCAGAAGGAACAGAGGGGGGAAAAAAAAGCAAGCCTTTGTGACTACCCCCATACGACACCCTTACCAAATAAAAACAGCACAGGCCACTGGGATCACATGCTGCACGGTGCAACTGGAGTTCAGTAAAACTTTAAACGTGAACGGACTCAAAGGTTTCAAGGCAAAAAGGGAGCAGTGGAAGTGTTCAGGCTGACACAGAAAGAGCAAACCCAGGAGTCACTTCGCAACACTGCGAAGAGCTGGTGAAGTCCCGAGCACTGATGCCAAGTGGGACACCCGGCAGCTCCGGCCATTAGACACCCTCCGGGCAAAACCCAGTGAACCGCAGCTCCTGCTGCCACCACAGCACAGGAACAGCACTTAGGGACAGAGGGATCCATGGCATTTTCTGTCTGAGGCACAAAGTCACCTCCAACACTCTGTCCAGGGCCAGTGCCTTTCCCTACAGGGTCATTTTTCCCACCCAACAGACCCCCCTCTCAGGCGCACTTGCGTCCCCTCCTCTCCTCCTTCCCCAAACCCACCACTTTTCTTAGGTGTGACAGCCATCAGAGCCAGCACTGGCAAAATCAAACCTGCCTGAGGTCACCCTAAAAAGTCACAGCATCAGTATCCATGACCCTGGTCCTGCCCGCTCCTCCCAAGCGGGCCTCAAGGCACAGCCCACACCTCCCCAGCCCCAGGAGAACCAACTCTTCTGTGTTGCTTTGCAGTCGAAGCTATTGAAGGTGACCCTGTATTTGGCAGAGAAAATCAGTATTTCCAGAGCCAGAACGAGCGGTATGAAGCAGCAGTTAGGAAGGCTGTTCATCTCCAGAAAAAGATGCATGAGATGGGATGGACTGAGAACGGACCTGAATTTAAGTACATTTACAGGTGACTTTTTTTTTCTTTTTTTTAAATGAACAATTCATTTTTTTGTTAAATGTTTTGTACGCCAATGAGAATCGGCTTTAGCAAAGGCTGGGAGAGGCCAACAGTTGACAGATAAAGTTTTGGTAGAAATGTGTTGCAGGTTTTTACTTTAGCAGCATGCTCAGGAAAAGGGAAAATGATGATACACAGCAGGGAACTTCTCAAATAGCAGCACAAGGGTACAGCGTGATAGGTCACAGCAGTTCACATCCCCAGCATGATATTTCCACTTCAACAAGCTCCTTACTTGTGCTACAGCTCTCATACTACCCCCCTCAGATGTTTTTAAGTGTAGAACCAGATTTGAAAGTGGTGCTGTTTCAGTTATGTTACTGGCTTCCAGAAAAATTTAAAATGACATTGTTCTCCATCTAGGAAACCCATATTGTATTTTAAAAAAGGAAAAAAAAAAAAACAAAAAAACCAAAAACCTTAGTTTGTAGGTAAATGGAATAAAATATTTTTCACAATCTTTTCCTAAAAAAAAAAAATTCTGAACACTTTGCATGGGGTTGAGCTCCAGATTTTAATTTTAATTGCTTTCCCCCCTGCTTCTTTCCCCCTCTGCTAAATAAAAATACTAGTTTGCTGCTGCCGGGTGCGCACTGTTGGTCCAGTGGGGTGATATAACTGGTAAGAAGGCGCAAGTCCAAAAGCTCATTCAAAAGGGCAATGCCTGCACCTTGCAAATCACCGCTGACACTCAAAGCCACTGCCCAGTATTTCAGCATGTGAAGGATTATAATTTTTTTTATGCTAAGCTCTCTGCCACCTGCAGCGAGTGGGACAAGTGGGACTGATAAACAGGGAAATCTTCTGTCAAGAGCTCTTGACCTGGTCATTATATTCCCAATAAAAAGCAGCTCTCTGCTCCTCCCTCAGACGAAAAGAAAAAAAATCCTAGCAGATTTTAAAAACCTGACAAAACTCACCCTCCTCCTCTCTCACCTAGGTTTGTTTTTATCCACCCCCCCAACACCAAAGGCTTTGGCAGGGCCGGCCCTGGGCTACCAAGCTGGGCTGGACTACAAGCCCAGCCGGCCTGAACGGGCAGCTCTTTGCTGAGGAAACACCAGATGAGCACCAAGCCCTTGCTGACAAAGTCCTGGTGCCTCCTGGTGCCAGACACAGTGAATCACTTGCGCACATTTAAAAGCCAGCTTTTTTAAATTGCAGTTAAAGTAACATTATTTCTGGATGAGCTGCCAAGGGTTCACGAAGTCTTTTTCTGTTAATCAAAGCAATTTCCCTTTAACTTCTTTGTTCATATTTTTTCCCCCCCACTTTTTCAGCATGACTGATTCTCTCTCAGGACTAGTATAAAAGAAAAAGCACAGTCATTTGTTAAAAATAAAAGGTAACTACCTGGAATGAGATTGCTCACTAGAGCACTGCAGTAAAGCAACGTGCTAACAGCCATACAAAGCTACCGAGAGCAGCACAGCCATTTATTTTTAGGTGTGAGAGGACATGTACTTATACCTGGGAGGTGATTTAACCATATTCTGAGCAATCCCAGGAAGAGGGACTATATTCTTCATCTTTTCTTAAGATTTCTCGCACACAAAAAAAGAGAGAACTTTAAAAAAATGAGTTTCTGATTTGCACAATAGAAATTACTGTACCCAAATTTCCACACACAGCTCCTGCAATAGCGATTTTTAGGATCTACGCAGCCCCATCAGCTGGCAATGGCAAAGGACCTGACCAGACAATAAACCAGGTGTTACAAGGATGTATTTGAAACCTTCCACAAGAAAAAAAACCACCTCAAGTCAGGCCAAATCTCTGTGAACCCCAGTGTTGTTAACTGACAATGACTGACAGCAAACACCCAGGGAACAGTACAGCAACAAACCCAACGTACCAAGGTATTTCCCCAGAATGGGAATGGGATGGTTCAGGAAATCCAGGTCTCAGATGCCTACACATGTAACTCAGTCTCATGTGCCCCACAGTGAATTGCCACGGCTTGGGGGTTTTAGGGTAAGGTCGTGGGGTTTTTTTTTTAGCTCAGCCTTAAAATATGATTTAAATAATCAGGGAAAAAAAAGTCCTATTAAGTAAAATAAAGATACAAAGGGCTCACAAGCTATCAGAGCCACAGGAGCTTTGGAGCTGGGCTGTGTTTTTATGAGCTCAGCATCTGCTACTCAGAACAGATCATTCCTCCAAGAGCAAGTGAAATAATGAGCTAGCAACACTTAGACAAACTATGTTATGAAAGAAGGAACAAGAGCAGCTTGGAAGAGCACTTTTCCTGCAATACTGCATCGATGCTAGACATTGGGTAAGGTATGACAACGCAGAAATCAAAAGGCAGGAGGTGGTACTGTCTGGTCAGCATCACTGCCTCATTCCTCACATCCCTGAAACTTCATCCATGTAAAAATACCCCTTGTGCCTTCTCTGCAGGGCACTGTCAGGAGATGTCGCGTTTCTCCTTCACCGCATCTTCATGAGAAGTATTTCAGTGCTGGGCTCCGACAAACAAATCACCAAATGGATTCCTCTCGCCAGCCAGTATCAGCTCATTGGAAGCTACGCCCAGACTGAGCTGGGGCACGGTAAGGCTGCAAAGAAAACACAGCATTGCTGTAGGACAAGGCTCTGGCCCAGATTCTCGGAGGGATTTGAGTTCAAGCTGTCCATGCTTCACTGGGGCAGGAGCAGCTGGCAGGGAAAATGCCACCTGCATGTTAGAGGTTGATGTCCTCAGCATTCCCTTGTAACCTGGAGATGCACTGGCTTTGCTTTTGCCAATGTAGAAAAAATAAGAGCAGCGAGGGTGAAAGCTCATGGCTAGCAGGCAATCACTATCGGTGGAGGGGATCAGCCAGGCCGCTTGCCCAAGTTGATGGTGTCACCATGAACCAGGCAGCTTGCCTTTGAGTACCATGTGGCTCAAGAGATCTTTGCAGGAGGCAGCATGGGGTCGCTGGGAGCATCATTCCACGGTTCTCCGTTAGGAGAGTAAACCACAAAACCCTGGTAATACCCACACCAGCCTCCAGAGATCCTCCACTCTCTCCATCCTTGTGATACACACATATTACACTTTTTTTTTTTTTTAAAGGAACATACCTTCAGGGTTTGGAAACAACAGCAGTCTTTGATGTTGCTACGCAGGAGTTTATACTGAACACACCAAAGATCTCTGCCATGAAGTGGTGGCCTGGAGACAGTAAGTAACCATAGACTATTTTGGTTTTCCTCATTTGTGTCCTTCGGTTACTTGGTCTGCCCTGCTCAAGCTCCATGTTTAAGGGCCCAGGTGCTAGGAGAGGACTTTAGTAAGAGATGCACACATCAACAGGCAAGTAAGAGACCTAAGAGGTTCATACAAGTTCAAAGGGAGCCACTATCATCTATCAAAGGCCCTTGGGTGGCAGGGTTGGAGAACTTCACACAGAGAAACTCCTGCCTCTGCAGGAATCGATCTTCTCTTCTTTGTAAATAATACTCAGGCAACCAGAACCCACAGGGAGGTCATCAGCATAAAGGATCAGCATAAAGGATTCAAGTCAGCAGCCAGTCTCAGCATAAAGGATTCAAGTGTGAAATTCATGGCTCCCTTCAGGAAGGTATTTCACGCAAAATAGCTGGAGTTACTCTGACAGACACGGCACTTCCTACTCTCTCAGCACTGCATGAACTTTAACTATTTATTTTTTCTTATCTGCTGATGCAAACTGTTCATCTAAGCCTCACAGGCAGGGACAGAGGCAGAGGGATGATGCAACTTCCAAGAGCAGGCTCAGAACGCAGATTTAGGCAATCTCCAGCTTCCAGCATGTGTGGATCACACCCACTCTGCCCCATATGTTAGCGAGACCTAACAGACAATTAGCACTGACTGCTGTTCACTGTGGAAACGTTTGTACTGTACCTTGTCGTAAGGGAATGGGACTGTTTTTCTTCTCACAGTGGGAAGGTCAGCAACCCACACAGTGGTCTTCGCTCAGCTGTACGTCCACGGGAAGTGCTACGGCGTGCATCCCTTCATCGTGCAGATACGCAGCCTTCAGGACCATTCACTCTGCCCAGGTAAATGACCCCAGACATCGCAACACTTGTGCGGGTGCCCTGCCTATTCTGCCCTTAAATGTTTTATAAAACATTGGGCCCAGGGAGAGTTATAATTGCCAAAACCAAACCAAGACAGATACCCAAGGCATAGTTATCATTGACCCCAACCATTTTATCTAAAGGAAGATTTAATGTATCCTCAGGCATACCCAGACCAAGCTGCCTTCTTAACCAGAAGCCTGGGCTGCTCTGACCACTCTGCATTAACACCTCAGTTCTGTCCCCAGCCAACACAGGTAACACGGATCATGGAAACAAATCACCACAAGGCATTTGAATGCCTGTTTCATCCCTCAGGCAAGATCACCCATGCTGGGGAAGAAGCAGAGCTGAACGTGCCCTTCCTTTGACATCCCCAGCCTGACACAAAATGGGGAGAAAAAAGTTCAAGTGGAAATAAGCAGGCCATGTTTTCTCCCGCTGCAGGCATAACTGCAGGAGACATTGGTCCCAAAATGAATTTTGAGCACATTGACAATGGCTACCTCATGCTGCAGAACGTGCGCATCCCTAGGGAGAACATGCTGAACAAGTTCTGTGAGGTACGTACAGACTCACATCACAGACTTGCCCATCAAGACTCTCATTGCACAGCCAGAGAGATGACAGGGACCTGCCTAAATTTAGGACAAAAATCTTCCTTTGAGGTGACTGCAAGTCTCTGCGATTTTTTAGGGGCAGAAGCTACCTGAGTCCTAAATAAAACTCTGTGTCAGGAATTCCACGTTCAGAGGTCGGGGATCACAGGGCAGGCAGAACCTATCCAAGCCAGAAGCAGTAAGAGTTTGTCTCTTAAAATGGATATGTTTCATCCATCATACATAAAAATATTTAGGTTTGCATTCAGAGAAGGATTTCAATGTCCATTTTATTCTAAGCGTGGAGATTATACAACCATCCTAGCATTAAAGTATTGAAGAAGGTGGCCTCTAACATCCTCTCTCTACTCTAGGTTCAACCAGACGGCACCTACGTAAGACGGGGGTCACAGCAGATTAATTATTTCACAATGACTACAGTGCGCATTTCCCTCATTTCAGACGAAGTTATAATACCTCTAATGAAAGCTTGCACCATTGCCATCCGATACTCCGTGGTTCGCCGGCAGTCCAAGTTAAAGCCTGGGTAATGCCACGCAAGTCCGCAGTGGTGGGAAGGGGACCATACACCACTTTCCGCCGCACCAGTCTGTATTTCTACTTTTTGTCTTATCTTTTAGCACATCATTGGTGTATTTCCTGGCCCAGACAGGCTATTACAAACATGCTTCCCCATTATTTACACTAACGAGCTTCAGTCAAAGTACAAGAGAATGTTTACAGTTCTTTCTAAGATAAGTTTCATAGTTTGAATAGCTCAGCCATTCACACAGGCAACTTATTTTTCTTATTACTGGCCCTCCCACGTAATCGCATAACGCAGCAGAATCCAGACAAAGTGGACAAGTTGCTGAACTCTTATTCCATAGCATCCTGCTAGTGGGCATGACATTAAAATCCCTTCCAACATCCACAATTCCAAGGTCCACACTTTACAACACTGAATTTTATTAGTCTGGTAAGAATCCCAGCATTTTTTAAACAGATATTTTCATTTGAATGGATTTCAAAAATTTCCACTTAAATCTCCTTTTAAAAGCAAGAAGATCCTAAGGAGAATGTGGTTTGGTTCAAACGCAAACCAAACACAAGAGCACAGCATGCTGAGCTGTTGTAATAACCAATTCCATCATCTGAAGTCCGAAGTGTACTAACCACAGCAAAAGTGGTAAAGAATATCCAAAAAAAGCTCCAAAAGCTTAAAATAATTAAGACTCAAATATTTCCCAAGGAACCTACGTACACCCAAGGCCACAAGATCCAGTTTGAAAAGCAAAAGTTTTTCAGGGTGCAGTGCCACCACCTCCCCTATGACACCTAACAACTTGCTGTCCTTGAAGGCTTCATCCTCATCCTCTCCCCCAGTCCCAGTTCCCCCTCCATAGTTACCAATCACACATCGCAGCCTTTTCTACTCCATTAGGCTGGTTCACCAACACAGCAGAAATATCACTTTTTTCCTAGTCAGGCTTGTTCCTCTCAAAGCTTAGCAAGCTGGGCAGATTTGCTGCCACAAGATGGGCTCAGTCTGCTCACATACTGCTTCTCGGGAATGCAAAAAGCCATTTTTCATTGTGCAATAGGTAAACTAACAGTAGCTACGCCCATGTCCATGCTTTCCCTACTTCATCAGCTGTCTCCCAACAGGGAACAAGAAGCAAAAATCCTTGACTACCAGACTCAGCAAGAGAAATTGCTGCCCCAGTTGGCAGCAGCCTACGCCTTTCATTTCATTGAGGACTACCTGCAGGAGCTACTTGACAAGGGGTACAGAGAGATCCAGAGGAAGAACTTCGACACACTGCCGGAGGTGAGCTGCAGCAGGATTCGCTCATCCAGCTGTTTTGCACTTTGGTATTCAGAGATGAGAAGTGCAGCCTAAGTATTTTAGCAAACTGGACAAGCATTCCTCTCACCACTAGATAACCAAAGGAGGAGGAAGCACTAAGAGATCAAACGGCTTGTCCTAGGTCCACAACCAGTCAGCAACAGCATTTGCTGTACCGCCCCAAATCTTTGGCTTTGGAAACTATTGCAGAGTGAAAAGTCCTTGAAAAGCATGTCTGTTTGACAAAAACCTTGTTCCAAGTATCTGGTGGCGCAAAGCATTATTTCACAACTCCACACACAAATGCACACGCAAATATTCACTTCTGAGCCAAAACCAAAAATGTGACTTTTTAGTCACATTTAGTAAGATTTTGCAACTGGAAGCCTGAAGTGAAAACACTCTGAAAAAGGGATGCCAAAGCCACTGCTGGTTGAGAGAAACCCAAAAACGCATAAACTGACCACAGCGTGCCCAGCGTGAGGGCGTGCAGCATCCCAGGCAGAAACCGACGGCCAGGTTTGGGGAGCTGGGTGCTACACCAGCATGCAAAGGGGGATCTGACAGGGATTTCATGCCCAGAAGTTGCACAAAATTATAGAAGGAAACTTACTCTGAGGATTGCTTTAGAACACTTTCACCATTAACACTCTCCCCCCCACGGTTTGTTTGTTTTTTTGTTTTTTGTTGTTGTGTTTTTTTGTTTTGTGTTTTTTTTGGGTTTTGTTTGTTTGTTTGTTTGTTTTTGTTTTTGTTTTTAAAACAGCTCCATGCGTTTTCTTCGGGTTTCAAAGCCGTGGTTACTCAGTACTGCACTTCAGCAGTGGAGATCTGCCTCCGGGCGTGCGGGGGACATGGTTACTCCTTGCTGAGTGGACTCCCTTCCTTGTATACTAAAATACTTGCTTCTTGTATTTATGAAGGGGAAAACACCATTTTGCTCCTGCAAACTGCCAGGTAACAATTCAAATTTGTTCATCTAAAAGCCTGCCCCCTCATTTATTCAGCCTCTACCACTTCTTCTCCTAAACCAGTAAAACCAGCTACTCCTTTCTCACAGCACCTTCTAAAAATACAGCTCAGGACATAAACTATTCATGTCTTCTGTCTAACAGGCATGGAAGTGTGTGGGAATCGGATTCTCTCTTCTATTTTTGGTTTGGGGATGTATGCAGGTGCTGTTCTGCATAACCTCATTTTCCTCTTTGTCTAGTAGCGCAGCAAAAGCATTGCTATACAAGCTTTGCGGTTTATTTTTTTAAGCAACCAATGTAACGCAATATTGGTAAAGTGAGAGATTGATTCAGAGAAGGGCAAAGTTGTTGAATACCAAAAGCAGATGAGTCATGCTCTGAGAACACCACTTTCCTCTGAACACGCAGACTGATGATTATCTAGAGCAGATGAAATACAGGAGAAAGAAACCACAGCTGCTTGAACTTTTAATAATGTGTGTTTTTACTAGAAGGAGAAAAACAGTCCCTTCCCAGGGACAGAGGTGCTACCACGTAGCTCTGTGCTTGCACATGCAGACAGTTCTGCACTCATTACTGCTGCTTCTTGCAAGATCAATAGCAAGGTCAAGAGAAATGCTGTAACCTTTTACTTCCAGACCTGGTCAGTCTAGGTCATAGCAGAAGTGCCCAAAAAAAATAAGGGAGTGGGGAATGCTCCTTAGACGTATGTTTAGCTCCAAGAAAGGGCCTCAAGTTTGTTAACATAACGTGACTGTGTGTTGGGGATCACAGAGGGTAACACCAAACCACTGTTAAGACTCCCAGAACATTAAGACTCAGGCTGCAAAGTTGATAATGTATCTAATCACCATGCAGCTGAGACTGCTAATAGCCACAGCAAGTTTCTTCCTAAAAATTCATCACTACAGATTGCTGTAGCATTAAATACAGTAGACAGGCTACCTCTGAGACCCATCACAGATCAGGTTATCGCAAATAACATGCAAAACAAAAGGTCATTACTTGTTTAAGTCCATTCTGGATCACTGATGATATGGGTCACACCTTGCTGCTACCCACCCAAGTCCACTTTACTTTCTGCGTGACCGTTTGCTGCGTGGGGACCACAGCCATACCCTGCTCTGACTGCGACCCTCTTCCCAGGTTCCTGATGAAGTGCTTCATGGCAGCCAGCACGGGCCAGCCTGTTCCACCATCCATCACTTACCTGGCTGCAGGGAAACCTGGGAAGTGTCCAGCCAAGAACAAGTTGGATTTTCTCAGTCCAGATATTTACACTGAGGCTTACCAACATGTGGCAATTAGGTCAGTACGGGGGATGGCAGACGGGGTTTCTCTCCGACATCAGAAATGTGTTCAGCTCAGCTTCTTCCTTGCTTTAAAGGGAGGCAAAATAACACAAGTTACACAAGAATTGACACCATCTGCTCCTGAAAGAGAAAAGGGAGACTCACACAGGATTAACAGCCATGTCAAATGTTCAGTATGAAGCTTTCACGTTCAGAACCTCAAAAGTTTTTAAGCCACGTGCTACCTAACAACTGTATTCCATAGAGTTGATTCTATACCGAGCTGATGGCACTATTTAAGCAAATCCCAGACCACATCACTGAGTTGCCATCCAGTAAAACCTTTCGGCAACTGCACCCTGTGCAATTCCACACAGAAAGTTAAAATTTCACATACCTGTGAAATTGATGTTTGTTTTCAGTTAACACCACAGCAAACTCAGAGCCTTTCATTCTGTCTGTAGCCTTTCAACTACACATTCAACTACCCAACACAAATGAAAATGGTATTGTGAGTGGTCTCATTAGTGTTATGTGCATTGTTATGGGCCATATACGCTTCATCTCTGAAAACCAGGTAAACAGACAGACAACCCTGCTGTCATTCAAATCGGTGTAAAAACAGAGCCATTCTTCTGAAAGCTTTGGTGTCAACGGGAACAGGATTTGGATCCCTGTGTAGAAAAGTAGAAAACATAACATCAGACCAATATTATCACCACTTTATTTTGTTTTGCAAACTCTCTTTACACACACCACCCAAGAAAAACTCAGCAGACCCCATGGAAGCTGAGAAGGCAGAAATTCTTCAGTACCAGGGTGGTCTTGCAATTTGTACTTAGATTTTGCACAATATAAATTTGCTCATACTCAGCGCAGATAACTTCAGATGTCAGAAATGCCATTTTGCCATACAAACACACAAAAGTCTGGATATGAACTGAGCGCATGTGGGCTGCTATATTCATATACAATATGCTTTTTCAATGTTTCAGACTTGTAAGCAGCACAGCAGCTAAACTACAGGACTTGATTCAGTCTGGAGTCAAAAAGCACGATGCATGGAACCAGTGCACGGTGCAGCTGGTGCAGGCTGCGGAAGGTTAGCAAAATTACCTGCTTATTTGACATTTGTCTTTATGGTACAATATGCAACAGAAATGGCGTGATTAGCTTAAAGTCTTGGCAATTTTATTGTTTTCTGTTAGCATCTAAGGGATACCACAAAGACCAGGGCACCACTGTGGTCTGCAGGGCAGAAAAATCGTAGTAAGAAGCAATTAGTGATGTGAAGAATTTGCCATCTGAGTAAGCCAGGTAGAAAAAAAAACTAAAGGAAGTAGAAATGAAAGAATCACAGAATCGCAAGGGTTGGAAGGGACCTCGGGAGATCATCTAGTCCAACCCCCCTGCTAAAGCAGGTTCTCCTAGACCATGTTACACAGGACTTCGTCCAGGCAGGCTTTGAATATCTCCAGAGAAGGAGACTGCACAACCCCCAAAAGGTTGGAAAGGGAGGGGAGGAAAAAAAAAAGAAAAAAAAAAAAACACAAAAAAAACCCAAAACACACACATTCACGGTTATGCTGCCACTACTAGCAGAATCAGACCTCCCCTATCCTGCAAAAAGAACCCACCACCTCCAGCTAACACTCACCTTTTTATAAGAATCCAGCATTTCTGGCTCCCAGAGGAAAGCCTCCCCAAAGCCACCCTACTGAAAGCTGGTGGACAGCAGGGGTGAAACACGCCTGGGATTTCTCACATCTACCGCTCTCACAAGGAGAGATAACTGCAGGGAAAACAGTGAAAAGCAGTGGTAAGTGCAGGGTTAATCACTACTGAAATAAAAATCAAATCAAAATCAAATTAATAAAAGATTCAAAACCCAACTCCCAGTTCACATGGATCAGACAGGCAACCAGCATGCCTTCAGCTGAAGCAGGATCAGAACAGCAGCATTTGTTCCCCAAAACAGGGGTTAGTACAGAACTAAGCAGAAAAAAAGAGCAAGAGGGGAGGAAAGCCCTGAACTTAAATGAAACAACAAAACCACTGATAATCAGTATCTCAAAAAAGCAAAATTTTTTTTTTTAAATGAAATTAAGTGCAAGTCCTCTACAATCATGGTGAAGGTCGTCCTTCCTAAGCTGAGAAAAGGAAGATTTTGAAACAGACCCACAGCTTGCTTAAAGTACTTCATTCAATTTTTAGTGAAAAACACATCACTGTAATCTACCTTTCAGCCAGCCCAAATTGAAATGGGCTTAGCAAGAAGCCCCTAATAGGGCAAAAGGAACTCTACGCACACCTAACTGTGGTGATACCATCTTGGTGGTTTCACAGTAGGGAAAAGCCCCCTTGCAGCCAGTCAATTAGATGAAATCCTCAATGAGTCAAACCCTTTCTCAGCAACAGCTGAGATCCTTTCAAAACTGCTCATACCAGTAAGCACAGTTGTAATCCATCAAAACAAGAACTCCCTGAGTAAGGGAGCAAAGATTTGATCTCAGCATCAGCATTTTTTGTGGTCACCCGTCTGCCATGCATCACCCTTCATTTTCAATTGCACAGAGTCAGTGGAAGCAGCAAGTATTCAATGCTGTAAGCTTGAAAAGAGCAGAAAACCGGAGTAATTCCCTCAAAAACAAGGAGACCTCTTATAAACAAAGTGACTTTTTAAAATTACTTTCCCAATAATTGTTTAAATGTAAATACATTTTTAGTGGGATGAAACTGAAGCAAAATGTTCCTATTTGAGACCACCTCTAGAAAAGGCTCTGACCAGCACTCCCTGCACACAAACCCAAACAAGGTGTTCCCTCCCACACCCACTTGAATGGGTGGCCAAGGTCTCAGGACTGAAGAGCAGGGGAGACCACATATCCACATATCCGAGGAGCAGCTGGAACCCAGCTCTCTCTGAGAAGCAAGGAGGAGAACCTAGACAGAGGACTAGTCAGAAATAAACTATTTCTGAAGAACCTAACATACGCAGAGGGCTGACTGTGGTAGTGTCAGTGGCAATCATGCTGCTCCACTCTTCAGAAAATGGGATCCAGGCCCCCAAAGTTTCTTCTTCTCCCTTCTTCAGGGAGAGGAAGAGTCACCCAAAACCCTTGAGTTTCCCCCATAACTTTAAAACCTTGATAGCCTGCTGCCTTCTTGGGGTACTTCCATGGTTACTTCTCATTCCACACCTTCCCTGAAGACCCACCCACGGGACTGGCACAGCAGCTACGTGAACTGACGCCTGCCAGCTCTCAGCTGAGCGTCTCAAACACTGGGTACGGCTTTGCTGCAGACTCCACACAGGGTAATTGCTCAAGCAGACACCCAGCTTCTTGGGCAGGTTCTGCAGTCCACACTGGCCTCCACACTGCTTGACCGTGCTGGCAGGGAGAGCTGCAGTGCAGGCGTGCCATGCTTACACCCACAGCTAGGAGGAGAACTGTACAGTGGGGGAGTGAACCCGCGCAGATACCACCACCACCACCCACCCACAGTAATGTCAGCATAACAAGAGTCATCCCCACAAGCAGGTGGAGTCAGCCTGCCTCACTTGCTCTGGACCTCAGCTGATATCTCTGTAACTCGACAATTAGACACTCTACTGGTGTCTGACCCAGAAATCATCAATTTACTTAAAACCACAAAAGCAAGAGGAAAGTTCTGTTGAAAACCTCCATTGTCACAGAAGAACAGAGCTGAAGCCCTGTAGACACTGAACCCGATGTACCACAAGCCCACGGTCTTCAACAAAAGTTTTCTCCTGTTGATGTATAACCAAGATTCACTTGCTAGGGGTCAACACAAGCACGTTCCAATGTGTTTCCATCACACAAACTCTTCGGGGTATTCATCAGAAATATTTAGAATAAGTACTACTGTGATTTCTGAAGCAGATTTCTAGAGTTTACAATTACCCCAGTGTTGACTGATTGCACCCCCAATTCTCTCCTCTACTGTCGCTGTAGGACATGAATGCAAAAGGCCTGGTCAACCAGCAAACAAAGAATACAGACTGGAAAAGTGCCAGGGAAATGAAAAGGGTTTATATTCTTTGCAAGAACATTTGAGTCACTTGGCCTACTAAAACTGTTTTGAGGTGCATTCACTGTTGATTGCATTTGTTTTCCAGGCTCACTGCCACTACATCACAGTGAAAAACTTTGCAGAAACTGTGGAAAAACTCGAGACCAAGGCTGGCATCCAGAAAATTATGAAACATCTTTGTGACCTCTTTGCATTACATGGGATCTTCTCGAATGCAGGAGTCTTCTTGCATGATGGATACATATCTGGAGCTCAAATGGACATGGTCACAGCATCATACCTGGACCTCCTGGCTGTCATTCGGTGAGCTGCTCTAGCATGAGAGGAGTTACACGGCTATTTAGTTTGTCCCTGTGATAGATATAAAAGGGTGCTGCCGTACCTATGGCAACATCTCCAAAGCCAATTCACCTCATTCGGGTTTTATTTTCATTGCCTGGCAGCATTAGAAATTGACTGAAATATTTACACAGAGCTTGTTTTCACAGCAAATCAGACCTAAGCGTCCAGCTCCTCTGCAATCTCTAAATTAAAGTTCTGTAACATGAAATCTTAAATTATAAGTCAAGAAATCCTGAACACTTTCTACCATTTGCAGTAGAGCAAAAGCAGGGAAATAGTGAGAGCAGCACTGGCAGGAGGCAGCCACAGCAACCGATCATACACTGCAAAATCTGCTTAAGCCGCAGCTAATACAGCCTACTCGTTGCCATGGCTGAGTTGCAACTGGTACCCAAACAATCCTGCCTACAGCTCATTGAGATGCATCTGCTCGACACCATTTATTACTCACTACGTAAACTCTGAGATATGGTAACGTTTTAACTTACCACAACACTCACAAAGGCTTTCTGGCAAAGGGTTCATCTTTCACTACTCGGTGCTGTTTGTTAAGAACAGATTAACTTAATGTGCAGAGAAGTGAGTTGCCACTGTATATAAAATGCTACTTAAGCCACCTGGAGAGAAAGAAGAATACACCATAACCAAGAGCCAGACAGGACTGAGCCAAACAGCAAGCATTTTCAGATCTGATCGCAGAATTCAAGTTAAGAGATAAGCTTAACATAACGCTTTCAAAAGCCTAACACGTGGTCATCTCTGGAATTCGTTGCAACTTCTCTGTGTCAGTCCATGCCTTGTTAACAGGATTCAAGAACAGAGCAGGTATTTACCTGGGTAATTAGAGTCAGTTCTTTACAATTAGTAGAAAGGATACAAATACTTCCCGGTCTGTAGCAAAAACCCAGCTATTCCCAAACCCCCAAACAGCCCTTCCCCAAAAGGAACTGGTAGATGCAAATGCCAACATTTGAGCAAACTGCTTTGCATCCCTGTACCTCAGGTGTGAGGTACAGCCAGCACAACCTCCTAGACCCAGGATGATGGGAGGACAAGGAAAAAGAAACTATCTCCTGCTTCGGAGAAGATGCTGTCATTACACACTTGTCCTTATGCTCTAGCTGTCTGTTGCTGACTGCTGTCAGGTCGGCCCTGGGCTAGATAGGGCCTTGGTGCAGTTCAGGGTTGCTTTGTTCTTACAGACACAAAGAGAGCAGAAGACCTTGACACTCCATAATGAGGTAAGAGAAATACTTGGAAGAGTAGATGAAGGCTGGAGATCAGCAAAGCACTTCACATCAGTCTAGTGGCATCCTTCTTCCATTTTGTAAGACAAACACATGCAGCATAAGAAAAACAAAAGAGAACAAAACAAAGCCTGAGAAAAAGCAAAAGCAAGAACTGGCAGAGTCTGCTGAGAAAACATCCGACATGAGATTGAGTCCTAAATTAGAGAATTAGGGACGGACCCCAGGTGATTACACGACCCTGCAAATACCCATTCAACAGCACAGACCACTCAGGGCATTAGTAGAACAAGCCTCAGAGCAATCAAAACAAGCAGGATTTTTCCCACAGTGTAGGCAAGGGGAAAAACTGGCACAAGCTTTTTAGGCTGAGGAACCTCAACAACTGACTTCCAAGTTTACCTTTGTCTTATTTTCTCCCCTTACAAAACAATACCCCCTTCAATAATATGCACATCATTCATCTGCTCCTTAGGAAGGATGCTGTTCCACTAGTGGACGCTTTTGACTTCACAGATAAGAGCTTGAATTCTGCGCTTGGCAGTTACGATGGACAGGTTTACCAACGGCTTTACGAGTGGGCTCGGAAGTCACCAACCAACAAGCAGGTAGGGATGCTGGACTACAGCCAGGCAACGTCTGCGTCAGCCAGAGCAGAAACGGTTTGCTTTTCTTTTAATAAAAGAAGTGCAGATAGAAGTAAGTGGAATAAGAGCCTTTAATTCTTAGTATCTCACTCTGAACGATGACCTGTGATACCCCAGTTATGCCACCTACAGTCTTAGCTCAGACATTTCACCTAACGATGAATTGCATCCCCCAGAGTACTGGAGCTCGTACCTAGGAGCTGGACTCTCATGCACCACCAATATGGCTTTGGTTTTTAAACTTGTATCACTGAGGTAACATTGTACAAAATAAGCTAAACCAAAAGTCTGTTTACATGATTTACATATTACGGAACAACACTAGATGGCTGCAAGAGACGCTAATTGCAGGGTATTTTCCATTCACTGGTACTTTTACTAGTGCAATGTATAAATTATTTTTTTTAATAATATGTTTAACCAGAAAGTATAAATGTTAAACAAGGCAATTTCAGCCTTCATGGTCTTTAGCACTTTACTTTCACTTCTTAATTCATCCATATTGTAGAGTAACGGAAAATTCTGCACGATGCAAATAGCTATTGCTCTGTTTGAAAACTCATTTTGCCCTAAGTGAGATTTTTACTGTGGTAATCAGCAACCCTTTGAAATTCTACAGCTGAACACAAAATTTGCCTTCAGCAAACATTCAAGTTCAAGCGTATCTTTTGAAGTTAAATAGTATGCTGTTCCATTTGGGATGAGTATTGTGTACTGGTTATGAAGGACAGCACATACTATAGGGGAAGAGACTTTGCATAGCTTAAGTAGCTGGCTGTTTGGGGTTTTTCAAATAGTCTAGCTTTCTAGATTTCAGAGGTCATTCTTAAGAAAAAAATTATAGCCTTTTCCTTCTTCTTAGTTAACATTAATTCCCTTCCACATTCTCTTTCTGAACAGATCAGCCCAGCCTATGAAAGGTATTTGAAGCCACTTCTTCACAACACGCTGTCGAAAATGTGAAGGTCACGATCTAAGTGAAGGCCACACATTTCCTCCTGTTCTTTGTGCAGTAGTACATTTCTGAAGCATCACTAATGACTAATCAGAATAACCAGTTGCTTACTTGCAGTTGCAACAAATATGGAACAAGATTCTTAGCCAGCCATTTGCATTTAATCAGACAGAAGCCAAACAATGCTGAGTGGTACCCACTGCTATGAGGCAATCTAGTCAGAAATAGCCTCAGGTTTGCTGTTTTCTAACCTGAAGCACCCTGATAGCATCAAAACGATGCCATTTGGCTTTCTTGTTCTTTTTCTAAATCCACTATATGACAATTAAGGAAAAAAAAAACAAAACAACAAAACCACCACATTAGGAACTCCCCCTCAGTGTGTTTTATCTGTACAGGGCTTTCAAAACAAACAAACAAAAAAAATCAAACCCCCAGAAAACCCACTTTACTATAAAACCCAAGGAAGGTCCTTGGTTTCTAGGAACAACCTGCTCTCTTAGATCAAGAAGTGTATTAGAAAGTACATCTGCTTGGACAATTAAAATAGCTTTTAACTTGCTCTGCAGTGGAGTATTCCTGGCTAATGAAGATTCAGGCAAAGCTGATGCCAACTCCAATCTGCAGAATTTACTTTCCCATTAATAGAGCCGCTCATGCTGCCTTTCTATAAATCTTGGGCTCCAATAAAGTGTCTTATTTGGAATACTGCTTCTCTAATTATTATACTTCATAGTTATGGAAAGGGCAGGCTGATCCAGGTCAGTCATTAATTTGCTAGTAAATTAAGCATTGCAAAGAACATCTTGTGATTACAATTCAATGCCAGTTAACACAGATATTTCTTACCACCTGTTTCAGGAAGGAAACAACCACTTTTCCTGAGCTCCATCAGTTCAGCTTTTCTTTCCCCCTTATAGGAAGAACAAAGCTCTTACCGCCTCTTATTACAGAAGTCAAAACCCCTACAATGCAGGAAGAGGGGAGACAAAATATGGCAAATAAACCTCTGAGACAGGCCTTTTGAGTGAGAGAACCAGCAGCTACCATAGAAATCCAGACACTCCCCCACACCCCCAAAGAGCTGTGGTCCACACAGCCCAGAGAGCAAAGCAGTTGGGGTAAGGAAGACTTGTGACAAGAACTTCATGGGAGAACGTGATCCATTCATCAAAATAGATATTAACTCTCTCACTCCCAACAGCATTCAAGTTGGAGCATAACCAGAATTTCTATTAATAAACTATGACAAAGTGCCTGAGATAAGCAGAAATGGCTAATCAAAATTGAGTAAAACCACAGAACTTTAGTGCCTTGACTTGAACATATCAGAAACCGCACTCTACAGTTAAAATTATACATATAAAGTCACTAGCTAAATCACTGACAAACCAGACAACGCTACTTAGCAGCTACAAGTATTTAGGCTCTGTGTTCCCTCCGTCTCCATCCCTCTAGCCAGTACAAATACTTGCCATCCTTTTATTAGCCATAATGCAGTTTTCAAAACAAAAGCTTTTTCCTATAATGAGGATAGTTGAATCAACTGATTAAGACAAAAAAGAACAAAGTACATCCGTAATGGAGGAAAATGGAGCCCTACCAGAGCATCTGAACTACTGAGAGGAACACAAAAACAGGGTTTCGGTGGGTTTTTTTGGTTAGGTTTTGTTTTTTAAGTATCAGAGTTCTGGAAGACAAAAAAAAAAAAATACAAAGTAGTAGTCTGTGTTCCACATTTTTATTAGCTTCTTGCTGGCAGGCATTACACTTGGGAATAATATTGCACCAGGCATTAAAAATATGAATTCTACCACAGGGACATTTTGCATTTAGAATCCAATATAAATATTTCTAATCGTATTTCCATGGCTACAGATAATATTTGGTTGCTTGATTTATATGCATAGAAAGAAACAGTTGTCATAACTGTAACAAACTGTACTTATCAAGTACTTTTAAAGGGTGGGATTTGTTTTCCTAGAACATTACAATACTGTTTATTGATTTAGAAACTAAATTAGTCTACATGATAGCAGCTTTTCCCCAACTGCATCTTAAATTCCATTTGTTTTTTGCTCCCAGTACCGTAGCATTAGATGGATTAGAAACCATTTAAATGGAGGTAATTTTAGCACTTTAAGTTGCGTCAGAGAATTGTGTTAATGACACAAAATACCCTATTGTACTAATTCTTCGGACTCCCTCTTTCAAACAAAAAGGTGTCTTGACTGAACAGGCACATGCATTATTTTTTTTCCGAACAGGACAAAAGGACAGAGCTGCTAGAGAATGAAACTCCTCCAGTCCTTACTGATAAACAATAAATAGTCGTATAAAAAAAAGCCCACATTGTTGCTCTAGTCAAAATCCAGCCTCTCTTGGGTTTGCTGTCCAATTAAGTTGCTAATCACTGAAGTGGCTCCTGTGGAGTCAGAATCAGTCATCTGTTTTCCGTGCCAATCTACAGAAAGTCCAGTTATGCTCCACTGTGTTTTCATTGGCACGCTCGCTCATATGATGAACTCTGGTATTCCTGATCGTGAAGCCTTGCTTTGTGATGTACTCCATCAGATGGACTCTGAGCGACACTTCCTGGTGGTAATCGCATGGCCCAAAAGTGAAGGAAACCTGGCAGTCCCTGGTGTCCATCATATGCTTATTCCACTTTGTGAAGTGGTTTGAAATGCCTTCCAGTAACGAATGGACTTTCGTCGTGATGGTGAGCTGCGTGATGATTACAGCCACCGGGTTGGAGTACTTGGAGAGCTTCCGGGTGCTGGACAGCTCCACCACTTCCTCAAAGGTATCCACGGGATACAGCGGCTTGGGGTCATTAAGACACTGAATTAGTGGTTCAATCTGATAGAAGTCCGCTTCCTTCCGAAGTAGGTCAAACTCCTTGAAGTCCAGTGGCAAAGTGAGCTCTGAGGTCCTTAAAAAGTTAAGAACATAACGGAAAAGTGGTCCATCTCTGTCAATAAAATAATTGCCCTGAGAGTCCCTGGCAGTGGGGAAGTCTCCCCTGAACATGGCTCCAAGCATCGAGTCAGGATATCTTGTTAGAGTTGTAAGGGATGTCGTATACATGTGTCCACCCACATTTAGCGTGACTGGATCAGTCATCTAGAAAGAGAGAAATTGCAGAGTTTATCAAGCCACCACAAGAAGATTCAATCACCACACTGACACACATAGCAAATACTGTTTGAAAACTGCAGGCTCTGGAGAGGATCATGCTTCTCCCATTCAAAGCCTTTAAGTGGTTTTTAAACGCGAACAAATCCAAGCCACCTAGCAACAAGGCACAACTGCCAACTAGACAGGGTGATACTTAACATTCAGAATACGCATTTCCAGAACATTTTAGAAATCCTAACAACTGAGCTACTGTCACAGAAGTAAGTTTTGCATTTGGGCAACAAGGTTTTTTCCTATTCTACAGATGGGGAAATGAGAACAGAGATATTTCCTGAAGAACAAGTTCATCTGAATGAGGCCCATCAGTGCTCCTTACTTTCACAATCTGTTTCTCATTCTAGAACAAAAACAAGAAAGAAAAAAAAAAAAAATCAGCTGAACAAGTCTTAAACCTCTCTCTCCCCCTCAAAAGAGGATGACAGTGCAAGTTTAGACACAGGACCAAGAGCTCACAATCAAAATAATCCATGCACTGATTAAGAGTCATCATTAAAACAAGCAAACAAAAAAGAACTTTCAGCTTTTAACTGTAAAAAGAAATATTTATTAGCAAATTAGCATGCTGCATAGAAGAAGGGGGCAGAGCACAAACCAGTCTGCATCAGCTTCCAGATAGCACATGAGGAAGCAAGAGAGAAAGGAACGTAAATCCCATCTGGCCACCAACCCTAACAACCAGGACTGAGGCCAGCCAGAGAAGAGACATATGCATGGCAGCAGAATGTTTAGAGAAAGAGAAGAGAAGAAAAATAAGACACGTTTGTCTAGTTTGAAACAGGGTTTACAAGGAAAAATATTTTTCTTTATAAACAAAATTACTAAGTCCTTAAAATTATATGCAGGAAACAAACTACGTTCAGCCTTTGCATGTTAGGAGAACGGTAACAGTGAGCTTAAGGCATCAGTTAAGTACTCACTGATTGTACCTAGGAAATATGAATCTGAGCTCTCCCCACAAATAGCAAGTGAGGTGAAGCACTACAGAGAATGTTAGTAAGCTGTCGCAACATGTAGAATTTTTCTTCTCACATGACTGAAGCTCTGGATCTACACAAGACAGATCTGGAAGGATTCTTACCACAGGATCTCGAAAGCCCAGTTGTACCACACAGCGCACACTTACGCAGGCTCACTTACCATATATCCCCAGTCTCCATTATCCATCTGTTCAATTGCTTGAACTGTGGTATTCCAAGTTTAACAGAAGGCTGCCGAAAGGATACGCAATTCACCTCTTATTATCTCCCTGCAGGAAAAAGCACACACAAAAAACACAAAACAAAGAACAAAACATGGCAGACCATCAGTACCTACAAGAACAACCGAGGGGAATGCTTTCTAATCAAAGGCAGGCTCTCTGCCAGGAGAGCATTCAGCTACAAAGCCACATTAGCAGGAGAATCTACAAACGAGCTTTCCCCTGCTTCTCCCTTCACGCTACCCACAGGACTGCCTCCAGAGCAAACGGGTAATCACTCCACCAGCTGTCTGACCATCCCAGTTTTGTTAAATAACAAGCAACGCTCCTCTGAGGATAACGTACATTCACAAATGGACTCCTTTTCACATGGGAAACTGTACATACTTTGAAAGACAGATGTCCTTTTCCCAATTAAAAAAGTTTATTTAGCCACCATCGAGGTCATACACGTGATCTGTTGATATTAGTCAAAATTCCCATGCTCCAGTTTCAAACTGCACAGAAGAATAAATCAAGCATGAAAGTCAATGAACAGTAAGAAGAAAAAAAAATCTCACTGTGGAATTAATAATTCAGTAGTGGAGAACTGCAATTGATAGCGAGAACATTAATCTACAGACAAAGAGTACGAATCGACTTCACACATACAGACTCTGGAAAGAAATCTCTTTAGGGACAAGACAGAGGACATCAAACAGGTTTTCAACAATGCTCCAACAAAGGCAATTCGAGAAGTGGTTCATGCGGTGACTTCCCAGAAGATGCTGAACTGCTGACTTGCATAACAAGGGGACTCACTCCACACGAGCACAGCAAGGGAAATCCACAGCCCGGGTTGTGCAACTCGAGGAGGGGGAAGCAGTGACCCCAGGCACCAGATTTTCCAAAGGCGGCCTGTCAACCACGTCAAGCGATGCATGGACAGGGAAGCCAGTTGTCAGTAAGCCTTTATCCCTACCCAGAGCCTGCCTCACTGCTAGAACTGCTGAAAATTTAGGTCAGTCTGCTTTAAGTAGGGTACAGCTTCTCAGCTTTGTTTATTTTTACATCTTAAAGACCACACAGTTACCAAGACTTCTGCTCCCATCCTCTTTACTAGCAAACTTCAACACAGTCACCCAGCTAAAAGCAGCACTAAGATTTAGCCAAGCCAGGGCCCTACATTCTAAAACAACTGAAGGTTCACACTTAACTCCCAACCAAAAAGACTTCTTGTCCTTCTCATTCCTAGCAAACGAGGTCAGTCCCATTCACCACAGAACAAGGCAGTACATCCCACCTCTCTGGGCTCTGCTACCCTGCTCAAACCCACAGCCCAGGCACAACAGCATCCAGCAGCTCATGCCTTCAGGGACCGGCAGCACAAGCACAGCCTCAGCTGCATCTCAGATGTATTAAAGGGCAGAAAAAACAAAGTCAGTATACAAAAATCATGAGGTGAGACAACAGAAGATTAAGGAATACTAAGATACAGAACTAGTCATACCAGGATCCTATTTTTACAAGTTAGAGACGGAACATGCCTCAAGAAAGTACATTAAAGCACACACACCCCAACAGCAGATAAACCTGGAATGCCAGCTCTTTTGCCAACCTCTGTAATTACTTTAACTGCTCACAAATCAAGAAGTGAATTCATGCAGGTTTTCTTTACCAACGTTTATCAATGGCACAGACCTTTGTAAATTCCAGCAGGAGTTATTCTGGTCAATACACCACCAGTATAACATGCAGATGCATTAAATCAATAGGAGAGACTGGTGCAGGTTTCTGACATTCAAGGAAAACATTTACTGAATTCTTAATAAAATTAACTGGAATTATACATTCAGAATATTTCAGAGACAGACAGATGCCCATCAGAGTTATTTAAACTGGTGGACAGATACTATGTTATTTTGGTCAGCATCTAAGCTCACACCACAGATGAATCAAGACTTTATCAGGGAAAGAAACAGATGACACCGCCTGTCTGTACGAGGGCATGAACTAATCTTTGATCACAGCACTGCTATGAAATAGTGGAGTGAATAATTTACGAGAGCAATTAGCTGAAAGAAACCTGGCCCTCAACATGTAAGTGGCATCAAGAAGTCTCACTTACCTTTGCGTAAGGACCCAGAATCACTAGGCATGCACAAACCTCCCTGGCAAAGCTGGAGCAAGATGCACAACGCGAAGGGATGATACCAGGAAGCCATCATAAAATGCCCAAGTGTGACCATAGCTACCCGCTGCTTCCTGCGCCAATCTGGGAGCTCTGAATTTCTGGACAACTTCACAGGCAAAAATAGCTCTGTTCAGGTACAGCCTGAGATAAGGACTAACAAACCACATCACAACAAGGGTGGGGACATATGCCCTTCGTGACGTACACCCTTTCAACGATGTCTTAAATTCTTCCTGAATGAAATACAGTGATGCGCTGGTGAGGGTGGGCAGCCACTCACTCCATCCATACCACGGGATGTGCAGCCTCAAGCCAGCTCTTGTCCCTGTGTCACACAGCAACACACCACACCCGGGGACAGCCTCACAAACATGGCTACTCATGTCCAGACAGCAGGTACCAGACAACATGCAGCTGTATCCCAAGATAGCCTGCCTTTAATAACCATAAAAACAACTCATTTAAGATTAAATTCAGCCAGGCAAACTGCTGATACCATTTAAGCCAAACAAGATGTCATTCCTTGCTGAGAGCAGAAGTACACTGATTGTGGCAAACCACAGTCCTGCTTTCATCAAGCTGCTTCTGCAAGCAGGGAGATGATGTACAGCATTAACGTGGTCATCACTGCTGCTGCTGTGGCCCAGCACCAAGCACATCCAGAACTACAAGAAGCGAGTATCTGAAGAAAAGCACTCAAGTCATCATTTTATATTTAATACACCAAATTGGATACCAGCATTTATAAAATGCTTGCTCTTATTTCATGTATTATGACTCGGAGAATTAGAAGGTTATCTACCAGCAACCCTTCTGCAACAGGTAGTCCCATTAACTTCAGCAGGGCTTCTGCAACAGAGCTGCTAACGTGCAACCATTTTGCAAGCTGAAACTCAGAGAAAGCAAATGACAGTCAGCTGAACATCTGCATCTGTGAACACACACACGGGTTCAGGACCTGCCCAGAGGATGCCAGCAGCACTGCCAAGCATTTACACTCCTGGGACCACATGCACTGCGTTTGGTCAAGGCCACTGCGCTTGGAGAAAATCATAGTGTTTGTGTCACATGCAGTTACTTTAAGGATGAGCAGAAATACACCTAACAGTTAAAAGTCAAGAGCCACATACCACCTGATTTGCTCTGAATGTTTTTCATCTAGTTTTTCCAAGAAAATAATGAAAGGATTTCCTTGTGGCACTAGTCTTTAATGGAGAGTTTAGTATCAATATTACAACAAAAGCTATTTAACCTCCATGCAAACTGCTTAACCTCAATAGTTACCTTAGATTTCTAGGTCAATATAGAATTGACAGGAATTCTACAAATTGCAACTTGAAAACTAAAAAGAGCAAAGCCAGGACTCTACTGATACAAATAAATATACCTGGTGTTTCACCCACTTAATGAGCTCCCTGCCTCTCACATTTAGATCTCCAAAGATGAGAAAAAGCAACGCCCACCCTCAGCACAGCTACGCTGTACATGGACAACCTCTCTATTCCCCAGCCACTCATAACATTTGAAAGGCAAGTTTTTATTGTAAGTCATTATTGGTGACTCACCTGAACTGACAAAAACTAAGCTAGCACCAGTGATGACTGTACTCCACCAAACTGTACAGCGAGACAACAGTTTGCAGAGCAAATCCATGAGGATCCTGCACCGCACTACCCTAACCAAGGGAGCGAGGACGAGGCAAGCTCTTAAAACAACCGTTTACCGAATCTTCTGGTAATTCAGCAGATCAGCTTCACTAAAGAAAGCATCCATCACCTTCTACACGTCAAGTTTAGAATGACTAATACAGGGGGGGGGGGTGGGGGGTGGGGGGGGGGGGGTGGGGGGGGGTTTGGGGGTGGGGGGGGGGGGGGGGGGTTGGGGGGGGGGGGGGTGGGGGGGGGGGTGGGGGGTGGGGGGGGGGGTGGGGGGGGGGGGTGGGGGGGGGTGGGGGGGGGGGGGGGGTGGGGGGGGGGTGGGGGGGGGGGGGGGGGGGGGGGGGGGTGGGGTGGGGGGGGGGGGTGGGGGGGGGAGGTGGGGGGGGGGGGGTTGGGGTGGGGGTGGGGGTGGGGGTGGGGGGGGGGGGGGGGGGGGGGGGGGGGGGGGGGGGGGGGGGGGGGGGGGGGGGGGGGGGGGGGGGGGGGGGGGGGGGGGGGGGGGGTGGGGGGGGGTGGGGGTGGGGCTCAGCCGCCGCCGCCACTGCCGGGGGGGGGGGGCGGGACCGGAAGTAGCGTGCAAGGCCCGCGCCGCCCGCCTCCCGCCGTCGCGCGCGCAAGTTCTCGCGAGAGCCGGGGGGGCGGAGCGAGGCCACTGGACGGGCGCGCGGGGGCGGGGCCTGGTCGTCACCGGCGGCGCGCGGCCCCGCGCTCCCTCCGCGCTAGAGGACACGGCCAAGATGGCGGCGGCGCTGAGGCACCTGGCGCCGCTGGGCGCCCGCCTCGCCCGCCTCCCGCCGCAGGACCGCGCCGCCGGGCGGCTGCTGCTGCAGCGCAGGGGGATCCGCCTCTCCGCTCCCGCTCCTATCCAGGTAGGCGACGAGTGCCCCGAAAGAGGGGTTGGGGAAAGGGGCTCGTCCCCTGCAGGAGAAGCGCCCGGCCCGGGAGTGCGAGGCGGCCGCGGGGCGGGTGGGCAGTGAGGTGCGTGTGGGGAGCCCGGCGGCTGCAGGCCGCGCCCCCAGCCTGCCCGGCTGCCGCTGTCTCGCAGGTGACGGTGCGGGACGCGCTGAACCAGGCGCTGGATGAGGAGCTGGAGCGGGACGAGCGCGTCTTCCTGCTGGGCGAGGAGGTGGCTCAGTACGATGGCGCTTACAAGGTGCGTGGATGCCGTTACCGGGCCGGGAAGGGGGCTCAGGCGGGCCCTGACTCCTCTCTCGTGCCCTGCAGGTCTCCAGGGGTCTCTGGAAGAAGTACGGGGACAAGAGGGTGATCGACACCCCGATATCAGAGGTATGGCTGCCCGCCTCCTACCGTGGCCACCTCTTCACCAGCTGCTCCCCCCGGTGCTAACCTTTGGTTTCCTTCTCTTTCAGATGGGCTTCACAGGAATTGCTGTCGGTGCTGCTATGGTTTGTAAATTTCATTCCTTTTCAGTTAAACGTTTAAACTATTTTTATGTAAAAACATACTAATATATATTTTAATATATTTAACAGGCAGGGTTGAGACCAGTGTGCGAATTCATGACATTCAACTTCTCCATGCAAGCAATTGATCAGGTTATAAACTCTGCGGCCAAGACCTGTTACATGTCTGCAGGATCAATCGCTGTTCCAATTGTCTTCCGGGGCCCCAACGGGGCATCAGCTGGAGTCGCCGCTCAGCACTCACAGTGCTTCGCAGCTTGGTACGGGCACTGCCCGGGACTGAAAGTTATTAGTCCTTGGAGCTCAGAAGATGCCAAAGGTCTGCTGAAAGCATCAATCCGGGACAATAATCCAGGTGAACACAGGCAGATCATGGCAATACCTAGCACTCACTCTTGAAGAGAATGTCTGTTTTCCCCTCCTGCCCGATTTAAAACAAAAAAATATATTGTTAAACCCCAAAACACTTAAGGTTGTTTTACTGTAGCTTTAGGGTACTTACAGAGGCATGGAAGTATCATTTCAAATACTTAACTTCTTCCTAACAGGCGCTTGGCTTGCTAGCCGTAGACTCTATTATTTTGTGCTGTTGCCAGCTACATATCTTTAATGCCAGTTTGTTACCAATCAGGAAACTTAAAAGAAGCATTTATGAATCTATTGTAAAGGGGTTAAAAAGGATGAAGATGACTGAGGAGGAGTTCCTGCATATACAATGTCTATGTAACTCATTTTTACGGGTCATGATATGCATGTGATAAATTCAGAATGTCATTAATTAAAAGCAGGGCAACCTTTGTCTTTATTTCTCACAAACATGCATGCAAAATCTAAGACCTTTCTAAAATTAGAGATTCTACTGTTGGGTACCAAAAGTTAAACTTCTGATCTCATTTAAGACCAGTTGTAGACAGTTTTTTAAATAATTCAATGTTGTAGTAAAGACTGTGGGTTTGGTTGGGGTTTTTATAATTGCTTCTGCAAATATACTCCAGTTCTTGTTGCCTGGAGGGGCTTAGTGTCTTGAGCTAGTCTGCTGCAGTACCGTTAATCATCGGTACAGTCCTTGGCCTGCAGATGTACACGTTAATCCAAGTATGTTTTCTTCTAGTTGTGATGCTGGAAAATGAATTACTGTATGGTGTTCCCTTTGAAATGTCTGAACAGGCACAGTCGAAGGATTTCGTTATTCCAATTGGAAAAGCTAAAATAGAAAGGCAAGGTAAACTGAGAATACCGTTTGTTTCCTAATTAACTGAACTGCCTGGGGACTTTTTTTTTTTTTAGCCTTTTTGCTGTTCAGAATACTGCTGTCATGGTGCACAGAAAAATATTTTAAAAGTCTTAAGTGTTCAAGTGTTATTTTAATCTATAGTATACTTAATTGCTCTGTTGCCCATGTAAAGAAAAATCACTTGATTCTCTATATCTGATCTAAAACTAGACCTTTCTAAAAGATTTGTTCCTTAGTATAGAGATGCCTGAAAAACTTTTTTCCTCATCTTAGTATGTAATTTTTGTCAAAAACACAGAACAGATCACTGTTGTATTTCAGCCCATTTGTCAGGATTTATCACTGAATTATATGAACATTTGAAAAGGATAATCTGAAAACTGTATTGTCTCCTCAGTTCTCTAAAGTAAAGATTAAAATTGTGTCTTCGCACAGTCCTTCTGCTACCACTCTTCATGTTATGTACGAGCGTAGAATACTTAGCATTTCAAATAAATTTAAGGAACTTACATTTACAAGAGAATCCTAACATTACCTTGAAAGGAGCCTGCGGTCCAGAGAAAAGCTTTAAATCCTAAAGTTTGGAGTTTTTTTAACTCTGGTTTCTATTGTAGGAACTCATGTTACGTTAGTGTCACACTCAAGACCTGTCGGACACTGTATGGAAGCAGCTGCTGTACTTGCCAAAGAAGGTGTAGAGTGTGAGGTGGGTGGGGTTTCTGTTGGTTTTCTCTTTCCCTGGAGTGGGGAGAAAAGCAGAGCGTCTTCTCGTTGAGGCTCTGCCAAACTTCACTGTAATAACTGCAAGCTCCTTATATTTGTAAATGCCTTAACAGTCAGTGAGCCAAGTACATGCATTTCATGTTTCTGCATTTGACCTTTTCATCACAAAATTAAGGCAGAACTGCTAACAATTTTCAGATTCTGGTAAGCAGAACAATGACAGTATGTATTAGTACAATTGTATCTTGATACAGCAAGACTCACCTGTCTGGGATTTTCCAGGAGCCACCAGAAACTGTTCTGCAGAGTCTCTGCCAGGATAAAAAGTTACAAATTTTATTAACTTTAAGTCTTGTCTTTAAAGTCAGAGTAGATGAAGGTGCTAAAGGACAAAACTCAAGAGTCCTTTTTTTTTTTTCCAGGTTATAAATCTGCGTACCATTCGACCCATGGATATTGAAGCAGTGGAAGCCAGTGTTGTAAAGACAAACCATCTTGTAACTGTAGAAGGAGGTTGGCCGCAATTTGGAGTAGGAGCCGAAATCTGCGCCAGGATCATGGAAGGTACTGAGTTTTGCAGTACACATGTTGGTCTCATTCCCTGATCTAAATCCTGGTGACTCCTTGGTAAAGCCAGATGAAGGCAAAGTTAGGGTTTTACATCTGATGTGCTTGAGCCTGGCTGTCTTGCTCTAAAGACTTTCACTGGGTGGATCCAGCTCGTATTCCGTTGCGAGTAATTCTTAGCCCAGGAACTTGACTGCGTGAGAAGCAGGATAGAAACTTTCTGTCTGAGCCATAGTACATGCAGATAAATGAGCAGGAACAGCACGCCCTGGAGTACTAGAGCTACAGGAACAAAACTGTTTAAATAGATTAAGATTCAGAAATTGAATTGAGAGAAAACCATAGTGCGTGGCAACCTGACAGCTGTCTTCTGTTTCAGGATCTGCCTTCAACTACTTGGATGCTCCAGCTGTGCGTGTGACCGGTGCAGATGTTCCCATGCCTTATGCAAAAAACTTAGAAGATAACTGCATGCCTCAAGTGAAGGATATCATATTTGCAGTGAAGAAAACTTTGAATATCTAAATTGTAAATACATGCTTTAAAGTCTTGCTTTAAAAAGTATTAGTGGTTTAGGACAAGTTGTATGCGTAACTTTGTTGTATGTTACATGAACTTTTGTACAGTGGGGAAAGTATAGTGACTTCCCAAAGTATTTATATGGGGTTACCCTCTAAGCCACACTTCGTATAAGCAACAATGTGGTAATGTTTGTTTGTTCGATAGTCCTATTGTATGTGGAGAAACCAGATTCTAAATTCAGAATGAGGAAAAAAATCATCTGTTTCTGCTTGGCTTCTAAGTACCAGACTAGCTGTGTTAAGCTGGCTGTAGTGGTGGTTGAGTGAATAACTGCAGCGAGCAGGAGTCCAGCCCTGGAATGCTGTACAGCTCTCTAGGAGCCCATGGTCACAAGGCTTATTAAAGGTGAATGATCAAACTGCAGTGAGTGAAGCCTTGCTTTTCAGTTCAACAGTTCAGTGCAGCTGTCTGCACAGAGCGGCTCTGGAGACCTGCAGTACAGGCTCAGAAAGGGCTAGCGTGTTCAGTCTGAAGAGCGCTCCGCTCATGCGGGAAAGCTCCTGCACAAGAGCTGAATAAAGATCCTGATCCTCTTCAGTATGTGATGGGAAACACTACCTGATTTTTCTTCACTAGCTGCCACATACAGTGATAAAAAGTACTTGCCCAGATGCTTTATGTATTATTTTTTTTAAACTCATCACATGGGCTAACGAGGGCATGCTTAAACTGTAGTTCCTGCAGTGCAACGTATGTTATTTTGTTTAGGCACGCTGAGCCTGGGTCTGCAGCAGCAGCATAGATCGCATTTGAAGAGCTGGGAGACAGTTGCAGCAGCCTTTAGGCCAGGGTTTAGCTGAGGGGCTAGTCCTGACAGGCAGGGAGAGCTCTGCTAGGCTTTGTCCAGCAGCTTCTGGTACAGAGCGAAAGCTGCCTCAAGGGGCCTGTGCAGCGCAGCTTGCTCTGCACCCCAGCCGGGCTGCCCTTCCGCCGCGCTGCTGGAGAGGAGATACCTACCTCCACAAGCAGGCAGAAGAGCTCGGGCCCTGTTTCAGTCGAGGGCCAGGAGCACCTCTCAGGGCATTTCCTTTTAGCAGAGGTGCTGTTAGGTTCTTAGGAAGTCTGGCTTGCGGGTGAAATCCTAGCTGAATATACCCACCACCACGCTGCTGAAGGAATTCCGTTAACATTTTAATAAAAACGACTGAATATCACAGGTTACATGAAACTTTGTACAGACATTCTCTGCATAGTAACAAACACTAATGTACTTGAATTTAAAAAATGGATTATCTATAATCCTTTAAAGTGCAATTTGTTTAAGGTTTTAAATCAAAAATGATCTTTCAATAAAGTTTAAGCTGTAGAATTAACTTGAAGTAACTTTGCATTTAACTAAATCACAAATAATATCCCAGTGCCCTATTAACTCCCATTTCAACTGTTTCCTCATTTAAAAACACCTTCCCTTAGAGTTATGGGTAGGATGTCTATTTAAACAAGTTTAATGAAACAGCTTTTTTATTCCACCAGCAAATATGGTGGGAATAAGACTTAATTCTCCAGTTCCCTCACCTGTGCTGTATGCTTTAAGGGTTGGGGGGAGAGGGTATTGGATTATCTAAAACAAAACTCACTGATTCAGTGCAGCAAGAATTAAGATGAGTTACAACTGCATGAAAAGTGTTGAAAAACTGAGCAGACTAGAACTACCTTCCTGTAATTTGAAAAAAGGGGTGGAGTAGAGCTAGAAAAAAAATGCATTAATCCACCATGATCATGGTCATTCCTATTTTCAGATTTTTATTGAGCTATATAGAAGTTGCTGTACCCCTGAAACTGTAGCTAGAGAACAAAAGTTCTTGAACCCAAGTAAAGAATGGAGCACTTAGCATGGCACCGCAATTCAGACAGGGTAGTGCTGCTTCTCGAGAAAAGCTGAGATAGATAGGGGTAAATGGAGCTACAGCATGATTAGCCACTATATGCTGGTGGATCAGTCGCCGGTTGCGGGGGGGTCTCCTTCCCAGACAGCACAGGAGGGGGAGAGGGAGTTCAATCCTGGCATGACCAGTGGCCTCAGCTGATCCTGGGAGCACTGTAGTCGCAGGTCTGTGTTTTCTTCAGAGTTCCTTTCTGAAAGTTTTGAATGGAGCTGAGTAAGGCTCCTCGGTTTGCGTTGATGCTGGGCTGTGGGCTCGGCTGTGTTGGCACCTCTGTACTCGGAGGAGGAGCTGCTGGTGGCAGGGGCGGCGGTGGCGGTGCTGGGGGTATCGACGATGCTCCTGTTGAGGAGAGAAGATGTAGGTTGATTATGCCAAGGAGGTCCTGCTACAGAGGACTGCGGCTGCTTAGCTGGACTTGGTCAGTACTGCACTATGCACGTCATTCCTTGAAAGCCAGTGGAATGTGAAGAACAGAACAGATGAAAAATGCCAAAGTGATCAAGTCCCTCTATCTGCAGGTGAGTCGTGTCATCTGAGACATGAATGACCTCTGACATGAAGCCTGAAGTGCCTCAGTACTTGGGGATGCAAAACATGACTCAAATGTGATCTTGCACTGAGGGAAATGGAGGTCACTTAACAGGACTTCCCAGCTTCAGCTTCTCTTGGTTGTCCCCAGAGAAGCAGTTTGCTCTTTGGGTCATGAACAGTAACAGACTAGAAGCAAATCTTGCTGCCTGTTCTTATTTACATGACTAACTTCACATTCCTCTGAAGAACCACATCACTGCGTCATGACTGCTTGGTCAGATTGTACCCCATTTTTAAAGTACTAACTGCAGATAGAGTTTTTTGGAAGTGTTTTACACTTCCACAGTACTGTCAGACATTCTGCAAACATGTTGTAACAAATGCTTATTTCACAGGCTGAGTGAATCACAACAATCTGCTGCTCACACCGCTTGCCTGCCTCTCGTGTTCCCACCAGTCACCTTTGCACTCTGGCCCCTTGCTTTCTACCCCTGTCACACCCATCCCATGCTTCTCATCATGCCTCAGCCTCCACATCCCAACTCCTTGGGAAGCCAGGGCCCGCGGTGGTGCACGCAAGCAGCTACCCCAGCAGCGAGGGCCTGCCCGGGGTGCTTCCTGGCCAGCTCAGATCCAGGCAGGTGGCCCTATTTGTCCCAAGCAGCTCTCCGAAACACCCTGATCTTGTGCAATTCTGCTGCCGCACATTGCACCATCCTTTATACACAAGTATAATCAAAGATCCAGGCGGGAGTAATAGCAAAGGGCTTGAGGTGACCGCTTGCTGTTCCACAAGACATCCTCTTGGAGGTGGCATTTGGAGCCCATCACCAGCTATACAGTGAATGATGGGCCTGTCTCGTCTCACATGTTCTGGAATAAGTAGGGGCATAATGATTAATACCTTAGAACTATTCAACAGTAAATCTAGATCATCTAGATCACGACTTACTCCATGGTAAGACCGGAGAGAAATGGCCCCTATTGTCTAACACTTGCTTCCAGTAGCTCTAACCTACAAAGAGGAATATACCGGTAAGTGGCAAGAGCTACAATACTAAAGGACAACAAAGACAACACAGGGCCAGCTAAGAAACTATTGTTAGTGAAGTAGAACTGCTCGCTATGAAGTAAGCAAATGCCAAGCGGTTAAAGGACATTATGCCACACGGACTCAAGAGGTATTAGATGAAGGATAAAGCTCAACTACAAAAATAGGCAAAAAGTTCTCTGTGCTCCACTTCTATCTCAGTTCCTCACTAACACTTGCTCTCAGACTAACAAGTAATAGTAAAAAAGTAACTGCTGTAATTAAAGAGAAGAATTATACTAGATGAAAGTCATAACTCAAAGCGCTCTCATTTTCTAGTTGTACCAGCTTTTGAAGAGAGGCTTTTCCCATATGGGAGCAAGCTGAAAATGCAGAGTATTCACACCAAGCATCCAATTTTGCCAGTGTACATTAATACATGCTGTGATTGTAGCACTTCCAACTCTTCAAGAGAAATTCTCATTGGCATGAAAACCTTCTGTGACAGCAAAACATAGAAGTACATATTGGGCTCATCTTCACTCTCCTCCCTTCCAGAGGAAATACTCAAGTCCTAGTAGAAATATCAGAGATCAACTGAAACAATTTAACATGCCTGTTGCATGTGGATCAACTGCTCTCTTAAGTAAACAAAACATTACACAGTGTTAGCACAAAAGTAAATCAATTGTATATTGATGCTTTGGGGCCATCTGACTTACCCAAATCTACTTTTTGCACTAGCCAAAGATGTAAGTCAATGTAGTATTAGAAATACTGGAAAACCATTCCCTAGGCTAGAGCCCTTTTGTTTCTCATGTGTGTACAGACTGCCAGCAAAGCGCCACAAAGCAAATCTTGATGCTTCGCCAAAGGAAGAACAAGACCAAGAGCCGTTAAAGTAACCACTTTTGCGGTTCAAGTGGTCAGAGCAGAACACTGTAGGTCTGGCGTAGTGACGCTAACACCAAACTGATCAGATGAACTGCTAAGAGCTAAGCTCTTAAAGACCAGCTAATCATAAATTAAATGGCTTGAAAGAGATACAAGAACTGCAGAGAACAAAGAGAAGATTTTTGACTGGAACTGCAAAGGTGA
Source organism: Gorsachius magnificus (assembly GCA_034008185.1). Lineage (NCBI taxonomy): Eukaryota > Metazoa > Chordata > Aves > Pelecaniformes > Ardeidae > Gorsachius > Gorsachius magnificus. The sequence continues at coordinate 10,595,270 of CM067090.1, forward strand.
GGTTGAAGAGGCTATGCGCGTAGTTATACAAGATGCAATAAGGAACGACCACGGAAACAGTGGCCAGGACTCTGTTTGGAATACAAATGCAGTGGTAATATATGCAGTGAAAGAAGGTAGACATTTGACAGAGAGAGGGGCAAAAAAGCCACAAAGTGCTTGGATCGCTAAGTAGTATTAGGTTAAGATTCCATGTGTTCTCTTCAAACTTTGTTCTGGTTATTTTACAATGGGGGCAGAAAAGACAGGGAAGTAGGAGGAGAGGCCACCTTCCTTCCAGGAATTCCTCAGGACTAACTATTACTGAAATTGAGCAGCCGACAACATCATACAGTTAAACTCCTGGGAGACTGATGACACTCTTACACCTGAGCTCTACCTCAAGACACAAATATCTGACTAGCTATGTGTTACATATTGAACCCATTAATTAAAAGCATAGTTTTGAAAATCTTCAAATAAATTCATTTCTATTAGTCAATCAAAACCAAGCTGTCTTCCCTCCTTGACATGAGTGGTGCAAAGGAAATCTTAGTTCATGCTGGTGTACTCATATGCAGTTACATCTACAGTTTAAATTGTTCTGTCCCACAGTGAAATATTTTCCTGTATTTACTAGAAAAAACATTGGAGACAAGTGCTCAATTATAACTAGACCTTTCCAATACCCATATTGGAAGAAGTTGGCTGCAAACACACATTTTACTCATTCATGCAGTTGTTAGAATAAAACACTCAAACAAGAACTTACCAAAGGTTTTTTACAGGGACATTTTTGTTAAGAGAGTGTGTTAAAAGGAATAGGAAGTAAATCAGATGCTGTAAACTTGATGCCTAAATTGAAACAAAAACTTAATTATGAATTTAAAGTGACAGTAATTGTGCAAACAGCATTAAAAAGTTGGCTGAGAATGGGATGCAAACAAAGAAAATAATTTTAGTGATAGTTTTTAAAGATGCTGTATTTCATTAAAATAATCCATAAGAATGTTCAGATCTTTTTCTTCTATCCCCTCCCAATACTAAGCAAGTTCAAGATTTGCATTCAACTTTCCCATATAGAAACAGAGCATCTTTAAAGAGATAAATCATCATTAGCTTACTTTTCCGAAAATTCACGTTCAAAATGATGCATGCTCTATTGAAGACAGCAGAGAAAGAGAGAGGACACAAGTTAATCATCCGGTTCTCGTGTCAAAGTAAGAAAAACAGATACTGTTAGCTGAAAAGTTAGTACAAAAAACCAATACATTCTTATTCACTGACAAATATGAAGAAAGCAGATTGACTATTTCATATGATATATACAATACTTCGATTCTGAATAATGAACCACAATTTTCCATGCTGTAAGCATTATTATACTTGATGAACAAATACAACACACATGCTTTCAGTTGCACATGCCATAATCCTAGCTTTACAGGATTAAAGTGCATTTAGAGAGATTTAGCAAGAAATCTGCAGGAAGATTAGCCATAGAAGACGAAATCCATTCCGTTCAAGAAACTCTTCCTGACATATTAACACCTGTATTTACACTTGGGCTCCATGAATCAGAGACACGCAAGGACAGCACTTGCGAAAGCATTCAAATTGTCTTGCAGAAAGGTACAGAGCAGAAAAGATGCACCATATGGGTGTCTATGAAACATATGTCGTACTGAAGGATTCAGACCTACTGGCACAGAAAATGATAGCCAAAGTTAAGTACAATTCTCACTTTTATTCCTGCAGGGATGCAAAAATGGCACCCTCAAAACTTCTCTCTATTGTAAGAGCTCGCTGGTATTTTATGGGCTTACTGGATTTAGAAAAAAATGCAGTAGAGTTTTAAATAACCCATACCACAGTGTTCTGCATCCCTTTGATCCTAGCCACAGCTCATAGCCGCAAAAAAAATAACAGATTTTCAAGAAAGCAAATAATTGTGCAAACAGAGGAAAAAAAGGATCAGCATCCAAGGGAGAATGTCAGAAACACAAGAAGTTCATTAGAATCACTTGCCATGATCTAACAGTGTATTTCAAAGATTATATTTAGCTGAGTATCTGCAACAAAACCAGCCCAAAACATTCCAGTCAATGAGAAAAGCCCATGAGAGCCTATGTTTCTAGTAGATGCCTTTCCCCTCAAAGCAGGTCATGCATTCGATCCTACAGTTGCAGCTATCATTACAAAGGCAGCTGAAGCCAGCAATCTTTTTTTTTCTTAGTGTGTTTTGCATTGACTATACCAAGCACTCTTACTGCAACCTAAGTCTCGCGAGGCCTTTGTTCAGAGACAGCACATCCGAACGTGTGAGAAACGCCTGAAGGAGGTTACTTCCCAGGGCATGTCAGCCTGGAGCCCGTCACCCTCTGGTCAGTGTCTCTGGCTCTGCACATACCCACACACTATGTTGATTTGGTTGGTTACAGGCCAGGATAAGGGCCAGAGCTTCTGTTGGGTACACTTTTCCATATCAGCCTTCATTTTGCCATGGCATCATCAGCAAGATGCTTTGACGCGCCATGCTTCTAACACAACCATGATCAAGCCATTAAGACAGACTAAAACCTTCATTCCCTTTCAGACAGTCACCTCGCCACACCGATACCCACAAGCAATTTTGGTTTAGAGGTAAATATCCTTAGTAATTACTGGGAAATTGGGAGAGAGAGATACAAGCCACAGATCCATCAGTTGTCACAAGGGAAGCCCTACCATGGGGACAGTGAGTCTTTCACAGAGTCATTAATAGCATACTTGCTTAGAATAGCTAAAACTACAGCACATTGCCAGTGGGAAAAAAAAAAAAAAATCAAGCATACTAGCTTTCTCTTAGAGCTAATATCTGAAGTTTTTTCTATGAATTCTACTCACAAAAGCATTCCTGAAATGGTGACACTTGCCTTTACACCCGATCAAATGCATCGATGCCATCAGCACACTAAAGCACTTTCCAGTGTGAATGCAGTAGGGCAACGTGCACTGCACCACATGGGGCTGATCACTGCGAGTCACCATGACAACACTGGCAGCAGAATGACCAACACGCTGTGACGGTGTGGTCTAAACAACAGCCAAGCTCTGAGCCCAGACTTGAGCCATTCTTAGCCATCTGAGCCGCATCTACACGTAAACCTGCATCACATGCTCAAAACTTGAAAAAGCTTTCAATCAAGTTCCAACATGTTAAAACAAAAGTAAATGGTAGTTTTACTGCAGAAAAAAAAAGTGTTATCTAAACACCTGTCCATTTTGGAGACATAAGGTTTTCTTTCATGTTTTCAACTACTTCCTTTTTAAAGCATACAGAACTTGACATAAACCCTCCCACTAAGAGTCAGTACATCCAGAGAACAGCACTGTTATTGTGCAACACAGTAATTATCTTATTCAGACTAACTGGAGAAGTTAGTTCACAAATATACCCTTCAACATACCCTTAAGGAAAATGACCCATTTGAATTTCAGCACGACTGATTTCAATTACATCACACAGACCACAGTGTCCTTTGAAAGACCATCCACAGCACACACAAATCTGATTGCATCGCTTCAGTTAACAAGTTGTGCTGTGTAGAAAGTTCCCAGGATGGGGAATCATATGGCACGAGTCATCATAACAAACGGCAATGCTACGGACGGCTTCCCCTCCAGAAACACATTCCATTAACACCTGTTGCTGTTAATGTTTGCCAGTGCTCCTCTTCTTGCCTTTCAGACTGAAGCACGTCTGCTATTGCTCAATATTTGGATGTGTAATCAAACTTTCATGAGCATTTCTATGGTCTGCTCAAGCAGATTCTTCACCACTTCCCACCACCTGCCCTAAGCATTAGGACAAAACTGTTCGCACAAATTGGAAGAGGGAACTGGCCAAAAGATACTATTTTTAACCCTAATCCATTTCTGACTTGTTCCTACCAGTTCTACTGGTGTTATCAATGGGCTGTAGCAGAACGGGGGAGATGTAGGCAGCCTAAACTGCTGAATTTGTCACACCCAAAATTCCTGAAACTACATCACAGCAGTACAGGCATAAAGAGACAATACACAAGAAGAAGGGATCAACAAACAGTTCTTCAGAGTCAACAAACCATTAACATCAGAACAAATGCATATGCATACTGTGACATGAAGGCCAGAAAATGTCTGGAAAGTAGCAATGTCAGTAGTACTGGAGTAATAAGAGACTTTGAAGCAAACACTTATACGCTATGGGTAAATCTTATCGTGTATCTCTCAAGAAAGGTTATTAAATGAAAAAATAACTGTATTAAGAGGTTCTCTATGGCCTTCAAAAGAGAGAAAATGCCCACAATCAGGCTGACACAAGATAAATATCATCTCTGTGTTCCATCCTTGAAAACCACCATCCCTTAACCATCCTTGGGAATAATACCCACAGCTGCAGGGATAGGGGAATAAAAAACAAAGAAAAAAGACAAACACTGTAAGGACTCTTGAACTTACCTGCTGTAGAGGGCGGAGTGGGGGATGATGGAGATGTTAATGGGGAACTCGCCCCAGAGCCTGCTAAATAAAACAACAGTCTAGTAACTAAAGCTGTGACATTAAAATTCAACAGTCAGACAAGACAGATTGTTGGAAACAGGCCAACTTTATTGACTGAAGATCCAATCCTGCTTCCACTGAAATCTTGGGAAAGATTCCCATTCACATGAACAGTGTCACTCAGACCCGATCTGAACAGAGAGACTTAACAGTACATAGTATCAGAGGAGGTCCAAACACACAAGAAGCGCACTCAACAGTATTCCTCAATGGGAAACACTTCTTTTCTGTTGCTTAGGCTGTTGGATTTCAGCGTCCAAATTCTGTTCTCCTTAAGAGCTGTGCCACTGCATGGATGGCACCCCATTTCTCCTTCTAAGAGATGATTTTCAGTCAGTTGCTGTACTCCACAAGTTACTCTGCTACCCGACTATTCTACAATAGGCTGCTTTTGGACACATTTTAGCCAGGCAAGTCAACTCTGTTAAACTGTTTGGTAGCACCAACCATTCCTTTTAACTAAATGAAGACCTGTCAAAGGCTCTGTTGTTTCAGAATTTGGCACTGAAGCAGCAATTAAACAGATAATTTTTTCATTCACCTTAACACTTTACTACAGAATACAAATCACCACAGAGTTTCTCTGTGAAGGCTGCATTATTAAATGGCCCAAATAATGGATGATATTATTATTCCACTCATATGTCAAACAGAATGAAGAGACTGATTATTTTTTTTTAAGGAATGGGGCACAGAAGAGAGAACACATTGCTTTATATTAGGCAGCTGAAAATATGAAACACTGACAATATTTTTCAGCCCTTGATTTATCTGTTATTAAATACCCAAAACAGTGGTATCAGGCTCTGGTAGTCCAACATTAATGTGTAAACTGATGATGACTCCGGATCTTTTAAGCCAGAAAATGACAGCAACAACAAAAACAGTGACATAGCTGTGTAGAAGCAAGCTCTTCTCTCTGTAGTTACCTGAGTTATTTGAGTTGCTGTATTTTGCTGAGTGTTCTTCCCCGCTTTCATAGGCAGAGCGTTTTGACTTCTTAAAAAAAGAGAAGAAACAGAAGATGGGAATGAATAATGGTTTTCCATGATAAGGATTGAACTGACACACAGATCTCTAACAGCCATCCACTGTATCACACAAGGTTTATCAATGCCCAACATCCCTCTCCCCACACCCAACATGTGCTGCTGTGATGACAACAGCAGCAAGGCTGTTCTGCACTCAAATACCTCCAGGCAAGCAAGGGCAACTCCAGTGGCCTCTGACCACACAGGAAAGGCAGAAAACTGACCCATGAAAAGGAAGAGAAACACAAACAGCATGCTGCAGGAGCAGACCAAACCAGGGCTTCAATACCCTCATAGGGCAGCAGGAAGCAGCACAGGCTGTCATCTCTGTATGAGGTGTTAACTAAGCCTGTTTTCGTACAGCAACCTCGACCACGTTAAACCAACATGCACGTCAGCTACCATTGTAATTTAAACTTCTTAGGAAGTGTATTGCTTTGTTACAGAAGTGAAAACAATCAGAAGGTAGTACAGAAAAACACAGGACGGAATAGACCAGCACACCTGTGATTGTGCATGCTAAACATTCAAAAGAGATGCATGTCTTTTTCTGCGTGAGAAAGATTGCTTACTTTTCGTGCTAAGATCTTCCTTTTCTTTTTTTCTTCTTCAGAGCCATGATGAGATTGAGCTCTTGTCAGCCTTCTGTGCTGGTGAATCTTCCAAATGAAGGAAAAAACAGAAAAAGACCATGTTAAGATCATAAATGTTCTCAGACAAGGCACATGTTTGAGGTGCAAGAAAAGACACTGTAGTCACTTTACATGTTTAGTTTTCTTTTTTAGTTTTTATCTTTTCTGTTGCTGGTAGAGGATGGAGCCTCATACTGCAGTTAAAATGATCCTTTAACTTAGGAGCCACTGCCTGTGAAGCTGCACCACTTAAAGCACTGAAATGCCATACAGTCAACAGCTGTTCTACAACTCCTCATACTGCATTTTTGGGAAAGCAAATCTGTTGGTGAAAGCCTTTATTACTCAAAATCACTTTAAGTGAGTAAAAACTCACATTCCCCATGTAAAAGTGATAAGGGGAAACGGAATGTCTGTAGGAAATACAGTAAAGAAACGCAGACGTTACCAATTTCTGTTCTTCTGTTAATCGTTTTTCTACGCATTCCTTGGAGGTTTTCAATGCCTCTTTTAGCTTAGTAGGAATCTAATACAGAATGGAGGAAAAAAAAAAAATCATAGCACAAAACGTGATAAAGGGAAACAACTTCACTGCTCAAAACTCACCGTTCATCTGATCATGCTGCCCATGTAAAGCCTCAAGTTCTGACACTATTCCCTTAGTGAAGGAGAAAAGACGACTCTAGGTGCACACTTTCCACTCCAAACCTAGCTACAGATCTAACAGCGGGGACAAAGAAACACTGAATAATGGAAAGATACTCTACATGGCAGGGACAGTTAACTGTTTTGATACTCCAGTCACATCCCCAAACTGCCATGAGCCTGATCCACACAAGACACACAGCACGTGCCCTCCAGGAGAAGTGGTCTGGGGCAGCTCCACAGTGGGAGCAGATGTGGCTTCCCGAAAGTCCCAGCACTGCAGCACTGGAGCTGGCAAAAACGTGCTGATGGTGTCGTCCAGCAAAATCAGTTTCCACAGGTCTTCGCAATTTGTTTCCTCTCACTGCAAGGGACCCACATTACTTAGCAGCCTCCGCTCACATAGAGTGGCAGCATCAGTCACGCAAATTAGCCTCAGCACAGGAATTACACTTGAACACTCATGGGTCACACTGTGCCCCTCTTCTAAGGGGTGATAGAACATTCTTGGGTACAATTCACCAAAGTAATCCAAATACTGATGGCAATTGCCATAAAACCAAATAAAGCCAGCTCTCTTCTACCCTATTTGTCAATTAATGTATAGCTTACCCACAGCCTGGCACCTCCACAAATATCAGCAAATCAATGTTCAACCCTACCTTAAACTGTGGCTTCTCAGAGTTTGTTAGCAGGACATCACTGAATAATCTGCGAGTGGACAAAAAAATAAAAAAAAAAGGAGTATTATTCCCAAGAGATAGGCAGAACTACAGTGAGATTACTACTGGTACTGTTCACTTAACTCCCTCTTTCTCCTTTTCCTTCTCTGTCCTCATCCCTAGGCCACTGCTTGTTTGTTTTTTTTTCCCCACAGGTTTTTATGTACTGCTTTTTATTTTCCAAGCACTGCCATAAAATTAGCAGCATCCAAACCTCAGAACGTAGCCATTACTTGGAGCAGAGTTATCAAGACTGTGTGAAGTTTTTTGAAAGCTGACAGAACAGGTACAATTATCAAAGGCAGAGAAGGGTTTCCCCAAAACAAGAATGCCTTTTCCTTAAAAGTATATGGATTCTTTAATGACAGAAGATTACCAGGGACTTTATTTTAATTTCACCTAAACAAAATCATTGCTCTTTTTAAGAAAACTCTCTTAGCATAACTGTTATTTTAGCATTAACAAGAACCATGTGAAAGATCAATGAGTGAACTTCACCTTTGAAAAATCTGCATTCTTGTCTGTACTCTGGCAAAGGCAGCTAAAGCAAATATTCTAATATTTTTGCTCTCTCCCCTATGGTATCAGCAACAACAGCATAAATGATTAATCCTTTCCCATCCAAAATAAAGACGCTAGAGGGCAATGGTAGTCTGAAAATAAACTGGTTAGTCCATTTCAAGATACTTTGTTCTGGAGAACATACTAGAAAACTGTCCCAGAAAGAGATCTGAAGCCTGGCTCCAAGATAAAAATTTCAGAAATTTTTTTGTTGCTTTTGCTTATCACAGGCCTATACTAGAGAAAAAAAAATCAAGTCTAGAATCAAGCTTATAAGAACAGTATTCCATAAAAATTTTATAAATATAAATTATAAATTATAAATATAAATATAAATCAAATTTTAAAAGTATTTTAAAAAAACCATGAATGTTCACCCTTGTTTACAGGGCATTTTTTTGACCCATTCTGATTACATGCCCTTGCAAAAGTAAGCAAACTCATAGTTTATATGGTTATAATAAATAGTAAAGCTTAACAAATATTTAAATTACATTAATTGCATCACACATCTGCATAGAACAGTTGCAAAGAGTATTGGTATGAAGGGAATGTAGTTTAATATCCTACATATCAGACACAGCTGGGCATGGATTGTTTGTTAACACCTGTATGTTCCTGTATTCACAGAGTTTTCTCATAGTATTTCTCCCCTGCTTACATTCTTCTCTCTATCTCCCACCTCCTCTAAGAGCAGAGGAAGGGAGGAGTAGGAGGTATTGAAGGCTGAGACAAGCCTGCAGTGTCTCTTCCCAACCAGGAAATATGAATCTTGGAGCACGCTCTAAATGTACTGCAATCTGCGTCCTGTGAGATCAGACCCAGATTTAGGTATGGGAATCTGTCATTTATAAGGTCGTGACTCTGGCACCTTGTATGAAGAAAAAAATAAAAGAACCCCCCACCAGGAACTGTGATTCTACACTCAGCATGCTGGTGACTTGTCACAGCACAGTGACAGCAGACGATTTCCCTGGTGATACTGTCTCCTAATTGCAGGAAGTTCCCTTTCTGCTCCCTACTTGTGCCCCATATCCGCCCTTACCACTTCACTGCATCACTGGGAAGACAGTCTGTAAGGAAATTTATTCTGTCTGTGCTTCAGAGAATCCCTAAGCCAGCCCTGCGAGAAACCAGCCAGAACTTCTACACAACATTTCATACCCAGTCCCAGTCTAAATGTCGCTGCAGAGCAAAGCAAGAGACCTATTTTGCTAGTCATAAGTAAACTGATAGCAAAATCTACTGACGTGGGTTTAAAGGGGATATGCAAAAAGATTCCTTATTCTAAATGCTTTAAAACAATCTGTGCATGGTCTTATTCATGCTTGCACTACTTTAATAGCTGCATCAATTTAAACCATAGCACCATGCTAAATAAAATGCATTCATAACAGCTCCAGCACAGCAAGAGACAAGGAAATGTTAAATGAGCATCTATCATATTCACAAGGGATGGGTTCTACGAAGCCTATCAATTTTAAAGCTTCCTTCGGGATACACTATACATCCCTCAGAACAAGAAGCAAGTCTTTCTAAAAAGGAACAAGAGCAAAAAGGTTCTTCCTCCTAATATAATTAAAAACATCGCTATGAATATAAAACAAGTAAAACAAGACTTACGGCATCTGTAAGAGCCGTGAAACAGTTGGCATGCCATTCTTCATAGCTTCACAGGTCAGAATGGATTCCAACACAGACACTACCAAAGAAAGAATAAGAATGAACACATTTTTGCACGGCAGGATAGCAAATGATTTAGAATGAATGTCTGGCCCCTAAGTATTGCATCAACTAAGCAGTGATGAAGCTCTGTAGCATGTGGTTTTTATTATGTCAGTAATACACATACAAACTTTTCAAGAATGTTAGACATGAGGCAAGGGAATCCAGACATCTAATTACTTATTACATACTGTTTTATCACTCAGTTAAAAAAAAGTTAGTTTTATTTATATGCTATATATATTTCAGGAAGAATACATTTCCTATTTTTACAAATTACTAACTAATTCTTTCTGGTCACAGGCTGCAAAGATCTTAGGCTGGTATTTCACAGCACTTCAGCTTAGGTAAAAGGTAAGAGCACTCAGGAATCTCAGATCGACATTTTCTCGATTGCATACTAACCAACAAACACGGATGGTGCAGGAGGGAAGCTGTCTACTGGAATTGTATCTGGGGGTCTTCCGTATGTCATTTCATACAGTAAGTGTCCAAAGCAATGTACATCAACACCTTCTAAAGTCTGTGGAGGAACAAAAAAATAAAAAAACACAGCTTGCTAGAACTAATCAGTTTTTCCACAACTAGTTTGAAAACATGCAATAACCCATTAAAGAAAAAGAGTGGTCTTATATTTGAAGGTAGAAAAGAGGAACCATTAAGGCAGTTCCTAACCACAACCATTTCCCTGCATAAGTTTAGCTCAAATGAAATCTTCACACCTTAAACTAAAGAAGCTACTGCTGTCTTTCTGTATGTGATGATACAAATGGGATAGCAGTATAGTCATGTTCTGTGAAAATGTGTAAAGTAGTAAACTCTTTTCATACACAGCAGTTTAAAGAGCCATACATTGATATGAATCACAACCAAGCACGTTTTTCTAGCTAAGTCAAACAGCAAAGATTCATAATATAACCGGCTGTCGCTTCATGGAGAGGTAGATAAAGACAGCAAAAATGCATACCAAACAAACCTAGGAGAGTCTGTTTCACTCCTCCTTAGGTTTGTGCAAGCTGTACATGCGTGCTAAGCTCCCAGACAGCATATTTCCAAGATTTTTGAATCATGTTTAAACAGAAAAGGCTCTGCTTACTGAAAGAGGCTTAGAGCTTTGATGGCACTAACAGATTTGGACTAACCATGAACTTTTGATAGTTTCTTTGACAACACAGTAAAACTTGTTTAGCAAGGTCAGCAAGCAGCAGTCATCGTGACGCTGTACGGAATTTATTACAATGAGCACTTACAGGCAGGGCAAGATGCTGACTAAAAGATTGTATTGCTGCAGTAGGGCAAATTTGTTTTCATATTTTTCTAGGAAGATAATATTTTGCTTTGCAAGCCTGCAGTTAAGAGACAGCCTTCAAACAAATAAAAAACAGCTTTTAATAGCTAGACATCTGCAAGCATCTAATCAATTTTCACAGTATCCATCAAAGACAGGGCTGATTACTACTCCCAGCTAAGACCAAGTAATAAGCTGCACTCATTGTACAGACATACAAGTGAAAGAGTGTGGTAGCCAATATGCACATTCCTATGAAATACAAGAACCAGGGTGGAAAGAGATCTTAAATCAACTGCAGTTTACCTCTATTTGTGCCAGTGCTGCTGTCACGAAAACACTCACCTGCTCTCCCCTTCTACCTGCTTACCTTTGCTTCAGCCTCGCTCCAGTGTGCTGCAACAAAACTTTTGTGCAGCCAGTGATTTGGAAGAAGCAGAAAAGGAATTTGATGGAGAAAAGATCAAATTAAAGAAAGGGGGTTGAGAGAAGTTTTTTTTTCATTCTAGTCAGTTTTCCACAAACAGAAGTTGAGGATAATGGGATGCATAAGAGTCAGCTGAATTAATTGTGTGAATCTTACATTAATTTTCCGAAACTGTGAAAAGTATGATCGATAAAATGATGGAAGTCCCAACAAGGAGTTTTCCAGATCCAGTAACTTGCAGGTGTCCCCATCCAGCATCACATTGGCAGAGTGAAGGTGGCCGTAAGGAAATCCTTTCTCATGCAAGAATTTTAATACCTGAAAAAAATCCAAGACAGAAGCACTGTTACAAGATGCTCTGATGATCTCAGGATCTTAAATGCTCCAATACTAAAGCAGATACATAATAAATGAGGTCCCTATTTGGAATGCTTGCTCAACTTGACCTTTTATCTACATCATCTTTGGCTGACTATTCACATCCATTTCACTGGTAACATTTATCACAAAACAAATATTTAATGTTGATCCTCAAAGCAGGCTTATAGACACCTCCCAAAGAGGTATCTGGAAACTAAAATTCACAATTCTACTGAATATTATAGTTTGAATAAAAATTAAAAAAACATATTAAATGACAATGAATTTAAGGCACATGTTCTGCAGGCTATGAATTAACTACTTTGCCTTTTCCCGCAAGGAAAAAGCTACGTTATCACCTCTCTCCCACTGCAGCTCCACATGTACCAACTGCCTTTTTTTTCACCTTTGGTCAGAAATGGCCTCACACATACATATCTAAATTCAACTCCCAGCAGCTAATCTCAATTTACATTTAGCTTTGAAGTCTGCTGCCAAAATAAAGCTTCTTTGCTCAAAAGTTTGTCTACTTTTTCTAGTTAAACCAGTTGGCCTCAAAAAAAAAAAGAAATTAACCATAAAGGCTGGTAAATAAAGCAAGAAGAAAAAAATACCTCTAATATTTGCCTTCCATATGTTTTTATTTGCTGAAGTTCAAGACCTTGAATTTTTTTAGGATTGCAATACTTCTTCAGGAACGGGTCTTTTGGCTTTGCCTTTAAAAGAAACACACATATCAAGTATCATGCCCAGAAAAGCCAGTAATTGTCTCAGTTTGCCAATAGATGGCAAACAGTATTATAAAAGACATACTATGGCCATTCCAGCAAACATTCTACCATTTCAGTTGGTGGTGGCAGGAGGGAGGCATTACCTTATAAATAAGGTCCTTTAGTGTCCCTTTTTCACTGAATGGTCTAATAACCAGCGCTGAAGATTCATTGGCAGTGGCAAAAGTGATTTTTAAATATAGGGATGCTACCAAAAGAAGAAACTGTAGGTAAGTTTTAGATGACAGATTCTGTAATGCATTTTTGCTCGATTCACAAGTAAGAAAAGATGTGCCTGAATTGTATGTTTAAAGTAATAAATTGGATTCTGTCAGTGACATTTGCTGAAGTTATTCAGTCTTAGCCTGGAGTAAATGCAAAGGAAACTTCAAGGACATTGTTCAGTTTCCACATAAATAATAATAAAAAAATCCACCATCTTTTTTTAACAAAACAGACTGGCAGTTTAGACAAATGAAGAATCCAGCCCCATTAATATGTATACATAAACAGCTTTACTGCAGGTTCAAGTCATGCTAAGCTAATAAATTCATTCATGGTTTTATACAATTACAGCACATAAGGAAACCCAGCATTAATAGCTGTCATAACATTATGTCTTCAGAAATTGTTATAACGACTTCCTGCAACTTTGTGAAACCAAACGAGACAGTACAGTTGGAAATAAATTACACAAGCAACACATACTTTAACTGAAATTGCAAGTTAGGATAAGACCCCCTGTTCACGTCCTACTTTAACACATCAATTTCAATCTGGTTTGGGGGTTGAAAAGTCTAGTTTTCAGCCTCCTCTGTTGTGTGCATCTGCTGAGTTCCAAGACTGCACAGAGGCTTACCAGTTTAAATACTATCCTTTTCAGCCAGTTGTTCGCATGCTTAATATCCTTAAAGAGAAACTCCTTCTGGAGTGAAACGTCAGTTTTTCAGACATAGTTGCCTACTGGATGTATAATGTGGCATTGCACAGGAGCTTGAATTGTACAGCTTCCACTGTATCTCTACTAAGATATTCCCATCTTAAATTCAAAGAACTGAAAAAATAATGACACTCGTTGCACTCACTGCCTTATCCACTGCTGCTTGAGAATATCCACAGCACACAGGTTAACAAATACACCTCGACAACACTATCCTAACAGCCTAAAAGTGTTGAGGAGCTGAAATAAAAGCTCATGATCTCACAGTACTGCACAAGAAGAAAAAAATACAATTAACCACAACTCTGACTCTCCTGTAATAATCCTGCAGGATTATTATTTGTGCTGAGAACGTTACCTCATTCTGTGTGGGAAATTTAATTAAAAGGTTTACACATCTTTAAATTTAAAATTGCAAACTATGTCTACTAGGCTACTTCTGCTTTTGCAAGATCAGTCTTTGACAAGCACTTTTGTGCTGGCACAATTTAAAAGTCTTCAAGTAATACTCACAGAACAGGAGGAAAGAAGTTTCACAGCATACTGTAAGTCTTTGTCAGACAAGTATTTATCAGGGCCCAGATCAGCCTGGAAATAAATAGGAAAAGAATGGCATCATAATAGATGTTGCATTCCATAAAGAAAATGTGATCTATATTGTGTTCTCACAAACTAAGACAGCTGCTTGAAGGTATGTTTTGAAGATAGAGTAAGGAAATTATGTATACAGAATGAAACTTGAACAGGCTGCATAAGGCCATGGTTTCACAGTAAGAAGTGTCTGACAGTAAATAAGTATTTTTGCCTCCTTCCTCCCCTGTGTCTGATGTGCGTTACTACCACTGAATGAACTCTGCCACCCCCAAACTTGGGGACTGTGTGCATTGTGAACTGATAAGGCTTAATCCCCCACCTTCTTCCTCTCCAGCAAGAAAACCTTCCCTCCTCCTGCAGGCTTTAGTGATATCCGCTCTCCAGTGAAGTTTCACAAACAGCTATGCTGATATAATTAAAGGGCAGCACGTTTCAGCACAGGAACACAAGCAAGCATATAATAACAACAAACTATTTGGTGTCAATACATGTCTACCCGAAAGGAGCAATTCATGCCTCTCTCACCTGTTCGTTTGTCAGTAAAACTAAAGATCTGAGTAACGAAACCCACTCTGTTAAAAAGGATCATCTTGTAATTTTCAGTGAGCAAATTTACACTACAGTCAAGAGCTACATCATTACAACTGAAGAAACAGAGGTGCAGGAATACGAACAGATGATCAGGCACAGAAACTTGCAAACTGGATTTGCCACCAGAGGAAAGAAACATGAGAAGTTCCTACACCACATATCTGCCTAAGGGCTTTCAAGGCTCTTTCAAAGCCTGAGCTCTTAAGTCTCTCTCTGTGTCACTCACACATGGTAGTCAATACAAATTAAATAAGCCAGGTTCTTTAAGAAAGACTTGCGTATGAGATGAAAGTATATATACCCAGCTTAACATGAGCCGTTCCTTTGGTTGATTCTTAATCTTCATTAAGAAATATTTCTTACGTATTCGCCAACCTACAAAAGAATAGTCATAAACAGCTTTAATTAAAATACTACTAAATCACATGGCTTACAGGCAGGACAAGGTCTCTAAGCAGAGATAGTATTGTAATCTTAGGACAACTCATATAGTTGGGAAAAAAAAATCAGACAAGTTTTCATGCCTACATGCTCTTCTTACCTATATCTTTTAATGGTTCTACCACTTCCCACTTTGGCTCTGATCGGAAGAACATTGAAACATGCTGTAAGGCAATTTCTGGAAAGGAAAAAAAAAAAGTTTATAAGAGACTATTTAAGATGATTATCCACATGTTAGGTAAGGTTCAATGCCAGAAGGAAGCCTGCAGGAATTCAGACTGAAAGTCAGCAAAATCACTTTAAAAGGAAATCAGATAAAACCCACAGTTAAAGGACATTTGCATTTTTAACCCAAGAACTCAAATCCACAGAGAAAACAGAGAAAGCACTGCCTTCAAAAAGCTTAGCTTACCAAGTTTGCATTCTATCTGTACTAGATCTACATTTCCAAGTCTAAATCCAATGCCCACAGCAAAGATTTCCCACACTACATTAGAGCACGAAATGTTTCTGCTTATACCTGCAAAACTGAGAACTTTTACATCTCCTTAATGTGACCCTACATCGCCATTACTACATGTAAACTAATCAGTTCTGTTTCACTACGTGTTACTTTGTCCTCTTCTGTGCAGGCAAATGTATTTTGCTAGATACTATGATCCAACACACATTTGGGGGAAGGGAAGGACACCCTTCTGGTTACTGAATTTTCCCACAGCTGGGAGCACAACTGGTTTATTCATGAAGCGATTTGAGGGGAAATCTCAGTGAGAAGTGGTGACAGCAGGGGAGAGAGGGAATCATGCCAACAAGGAGTTTTCTCCAACATGGCTTATCTTGGCATAGAAACACAGCAAAAAGGTATGCACTGATCTTTCTGCACTGTATCTTCTCTCTCCAAAAACAGGCTAGGAAAAAGAGAGAGAACAGTGCAATAAATATCAGCTCACTGCTGCAGTATTTATGAAATAACAAACTGATGGTGTCTCCAGAGACCATAGGCAATGACTTGATTGCTACTAAGCTCCCAGCAACCTGATGAAAAAAAAATCTTGATGAAAGCGCTCAAAATTAACACAGAAGTCACAGTGTCTCCTTGAGGATTTAAATTGCTTGCTCAGCATTAGCCAGACAAACTGCATCCTTAAAGAGTTACTAGTAATTTACAACTCCTCCACACTTATCGTAAACATCTGGGAAATGTTCTTTGCACTTTGAAGCTGAAGACACAAGAATGTTACATAAAGGGAGAGCAAAAAGACAAGTGAAAAGGAAGCAGTAAGTTCCTGCTTCAGTAGGCTCTGCTTTTATGAAAACAAGCTTTGCATTTTGCAAAGAATCCGTTTGCCCACGAACTAAATCTGTGCAGTGGGTTTCACCACTAAGGGGAAGTTTTTTTCAGTCTGTAAGACAAATATTTAACCATTTCCAATGGCTGAAGCTGAAGTCAGACAAACTCAAAGAAGAAACATTTAATAATGAAGAGAACTAATCACTAGGATATTATTTTAAGGGATGCAGTGATTTTCCAGTATTTGGGGGGAGAGAGTGTGTGACTTATTCAAGCCTTGAAAGAGTCCTCAATCAAGCTCAAACAATTAGTTCTAGGAAGTCTCACAACCCAAAGTGATAGTGGGAGCTAGACAAGATGACCACAATTGTTCCTGTTGATTTGAAAAACCTGAGAACCGTGACAAATGCAAGATTCAGTGCTCAGAAGACCGGCTGTTTTAACAGAATGTGGAGCTGACAAACTTAACTCCACCTTACACTCTGGTAGACAAATAATTTCCAAACACCAACCCTCCGCATTTATCACAAACTGTAAAAAAGTAGATGTCACTCTCACCAACCCCCCTCCCCCAAGTTCTGCTTATATAGATCTTGACCCTCATCACTCCTCTGCAAAATAACTCAAATATTTAGACCTGACAATCACAGCATGATTCATGCAGAGAGCTGGAGAAACATTATCATAAATAATCACAAGCACAGTACGGTAATTTTGAAGGTTGTTCTCCCCTCCCCACCCCCTCCCGGCTTCAGTGTAAATCCTTGCCAGCATTAATGGAAGGTACACGCACACGCTAAAGTGAAACTGTAAGGCAGTTTTGTAATTACTCACTTACCAGTGTAGTTTACAGAATAGCTGTTTGGGTCCAAGAATTTTTTTACCAGTTCACAGTTAGACAGTATGTGATGGGTAGTAATTACATCGAGATAGGCCTGGAGTCCCTTCTGTCTTTCAGCTATGAATTCACGCTCCATATTTCCAATCAATTTCTTTGGAGGAAGAGGTAGACTTAGAGTTGAGATCTTAAAAAGAGAGGAAAAATTACTAACTTTGCTCTCAAAATGCCTCAGGGATATAAATTAGCAACCCAGAAAGTAAAAGACTCTCAGCAGCAAGCTAACTGCTGGATAACTCTTTTTGTGCAGTGTATACACAAGCTTTTATGTTTTTGCTAAGTGCTGTTATCAGGGTGAGCTAGGCAGACAACAGCTCACATCCCACTGTGAAGAGATCAGTAAGTGGAACGACACTGAAAATGCGAGGAGATAAATTTTTGCTAGTGAGTCAAGCATTTAAGATCACTACACAAAACTTTCAGATACTAAATGGCTACAGTTTTCAGCCAAATCCTTTCTATGACATACCTCTGCCACAGCACAAAAACAAGTCACACCTTACCATTTTCTCCAGATAAAATGTATGCTTTCTTATTTCATGAAGTGCAGATTAATAACTTCCCTTTGCCTCTGCTGCCTTTATAGGTAATTTAAAGGCCTTACTGTCAGTGTTTTAAGTCTGTAATTTCAAATGTGGGGCAACTTTTCCATTTTCTCTTCTTGTTGCTGTATTTGTTGCTGAATCTGTTGCAACAGATTCAGTTTTTAAACAGCTGTACATCTTTCAACCCAGAAATAGATGCAATCTACCAGTGGATGTGCAGTAGTTGTTTTATGTTGACATAAGTGATCCAAAACTTCAGATAAAATCAGAGAAATACTTCAAAATAGGACGATGAAAAAATGTACAGAAATTCAAAGCCTTATGTAAGTCAGATCAAAGAGATCTTCTTTAGCAAAGAAAACTAGGTTGCACGCAGTGTTTACATTCAGTTACGTCATGTGAATTGCCAGAGTAAATTTTTCATGTTGTTAACACATTGCTGTCCTGCAGATCAAAGCACCTGCCTTGGGTATGCTGAATCTCCATGGGAGTTATCTTTAAGAAATATGTACTGCAGGAATCAATTACACCAGATACAAAAACCTCATTTCTAAAGCAAACAGTCCACCAGGGAGAAGACCAAGACTTTT
Source organism: Gorsachius magnificus (assembly GCA_034008185.1). Taxonomy (NCBI): domain Eukaryota; kingdom Metazoa; phylum Chordata; class Aves; order Pelecaniformes; family Ardeidae; genus Gorsachius; species Gorsachius magnificus. The sequence goes on from CM067090.1 coordinate 10,613,884, forward strand.
GGTGTTTGAACAACTTTCTTTTTAACTAGTGGAAAAAGTAAAATATTTGTTCAAACTGGGACAGAAGTAGCAATCCCTTTCTTTTTCTTCCTTCTCCTTTTGAACACGGGAGTTGTCCCCCCCCTAACCTTAACACTTCTACTTCTCCTGTTTCTGGCTGCAAAATCATGGGCTGAAAAAGAGCCTGAATTACAGAAGACGTTAATAAAAATCATCCTATCCACTGAGCATTTTTAATGCTCTTTTACATCCAAGGATATATATATATATATATATATATATATATATATATATATATATCTCCAGGAATAAACTCAAAACCAACAATATACCACTTGAAACTAATTTGGTGAATTACTAGCTGAGACACCAGAGGCATACAATACTTTCATTTGGCAGACACTCTTACTTCAATTCAAAAACAAGTTTCTAAACAAAAACTAAAGCCATTTCTGGTATTACTCACTTGAAAAACATGTCAAATCATAACCACCTTTACCTTCTTCACCTGAGAGATAGCTACCGTCAGAGAGAAAAGGACTCTAGTTCAGATGTTTTCAAACCACTATTATTTGTTTTAAAATCAATTCCAATAAACCACATCTGCTATTTTTCAGCAGAAAGTAACATTCACCCCCAAGTCTTTGTAGCTATCTGCCAAAACACACAGCACAGTGAGAACACTGTCTACCAGAGAAGAGCACCTCACTGAGGTCCTGACCTTGCAAAGACCTCGCATGCTTTCAAACACAAGCAGTACTTCTCAGTGGTCCCAACTCAGCACTGGAGCCAGGATGGGCTTTGCCACAGAAGAATCTGGGAATTAACATTCTTATCTTCAAACCACAGCCCGCTCAGGAATGTCTGTTCAAAAGCTGCAATAAAATGCTTCACAAAAGCCAGCTCTCTTCCTGCAAATACTGTACCAGTAAGTTCACTTAACAAACCAAAGAGCAGCCAATGATCTCCACACGTCTCTGTCAAATAAGCGAAGAGGAAGAAATGCAGGATAGTCTGGAAAGAGCTTTCCAATCCAGTACACAGCTGAGAGTTCAGGGAACCTGGCTTGAAGCTTTCTGATGCAGATCGGGATCACAGGTATACACCTCTCGTTATTTCCAAGGTGTTTGGTAGGACTGCATACCCTAGCCTAGACAGTTTGGAAAATTCTCAGTCCGTACTATTATTGCATAGGTAGCACCAGATTAACAGCAGAAAAGTTGCATTCCAACTCAACTGCAGCTGTGTGTTCAAGTACAACCACCCAAACCTACAGAGAGGTCAAGTATGCCACAAGAACAGGAAGAACCTGGGGCTTTACACCCAAAAGAAGCTCCAGCAGTTTTTCCAGAAATGTTTTAGTTTTGAAGGAAGGCGACTGGGTTTTGGTATTTGCTCATTCCTTTATACTGTTTTTGGGGGGGGTTGTTTTGTTTTGCTTGGAGTTTTGTTTGTTTGTTTACTCTAATTTCAATATACACAAGAATGAGAGTTTAAAGAGTTTAAAAACAAGTCACGGGGCCTGAATAGTGCAATGAAATACCATTGTTTGGAGTTTTGGATGGAAAGAACTGAGGAGTGTTGCACGTCTTAATGGATCAAAAAGCTTCAGCATCACAAAGAGCAATTTATAAAAAAACTCCAAAACAGTAGGAAAAAAAGAGCAATTTTAACATGCTTCTCGCCAGCTACTGTCTGCTGTCTCTCAAGCCCTGGCATAGGGAACTAGGCTGGAGGAGCAGTGGTGTTTGTCAAAAGCAGAGCTGCACATCTTTGATAGAGGCTTTAAACTCTCTTCCTGCCCTTCTGCTGGGCACATAATGAAGAACTACACCTCTTAGGGCAGCTCTCCGTACTAGCCAGAAAAGGCTATCTCCAAGCAGAGATATATCTTTACCTTTCCAGACTGTGGGAAGCAGAAACAGGAGTTTGAACACCAAGGGGTGAGCAGTAGTTTTCAGTGAAGGAGACCAAGTGCTAATGAACATGGCCTGCTAATTTAGCTGCCCTCTGCATACCCTCCTATCCAAGTTAGATGTATGTCTTGATGATTCCGTTTGATCTTTTCTAGCCATCCAAGCAGATGAAATTTTTGTCCCAGATCATTGTGTCTTATAGCTGCAAAATCTCCCATTTCAAATTCCTCCTTGTCCTGCTCTGCAAGTTGCTGTCAAATAATTTCCCAGACCCTCCACTTTTATCATTCACCTCTGTCTCAGATACAAAGGCCTTTTCCTTCTGTACTACACCATACATAACCTATTTACCTTCACTTTCTAGACCTTCCACCTAGGTCTAACCTTTCAGTATCTGCCACTTCTAAATTGTAAGTCTTAAAGGTCCATTACCTTTTCTACTAAAGCTGTCTCGTTTGAAAGTTAAATGAGAAGGCAACAAAGCTTTTTCATGCCTTAATGTATTCTATTCCCCTCGGTTAAGAGGAGCTTGTTACAGGTGGCTACAAAAGTGAAGTCTTTCTTCCCTTTAAAAGTTACTCAAAATTCTCTCTTTGTGATCTCTGTCAAGACTTGACTATGGTTAAGACTACAATGACGACTATGTACTGTGACAGACTAGTACCATCTCATTTCCTTGCATTCCCTTGGGTGCTTATCTAATCTTAAATCTTGGATTTCTTTGGAGCAGGAGACATCTTTGTATTGCATTTATTCAGCACATCACACAAGAGGCTTCTAGGTCATGATAAAAGTTCCTACATTCCTACTGCACATTCAGTAAAATAATCCCACAATGCAACCATGTTGCATCTGTCAAATTATGACTAATTTGTTCCCCCTCCCACCTTCTAGCATAGGAATCTGTTATAGCAAACTATCAAGAGTGCACCGTGCAACATCCTTACGTGGTTTTGCTCACTGAGGTTCATCGAGCAGATAGCTGATTTGATGGGGGGCATGTGGAGGCAAAGGAAGTGGAAGCAATATTAAGCTCTTGAATTCGTGCAACATTTAACAGGGGAAAACATTTCCAAAGTCTCAAAAATCCTCAAATCACGGAAGCGTTCACTTTTTATCTTGCTTGCATAGTACTATGGAAATCTTGAGTAACAGGTTTCACTCCCGTAGATGCTAGTCACTGCTGCTTCCCCCCTTTTCCCAAACACACTCATATACCCTGCTTTTTCCCACACAAACTAAAAAGAAATAATTGTCCTAAAAAGCAAAAGGAAACACACAGTAAGTCCAGTGTTTAACTACGGAACACTTCCCAGTGATACAGAAAACCATCACATGATAAGTAGCATCTGGTAGTGCTTTTAGATGAATATAAATAATGAGACACATAGCACTTCAATGCTGAATTTGTAAGGTTGGTATGTGCCTTGGCTTTCTTCGAATCAAAGGGGGAACAAATAATAACACATAAAACCGGAACAAGTCACAGTACTGAAGGGAAAGATTCAGTATCTGCCAATTTCCTCCACTCCTGTATAAATCGGTCCTGTTGATACTAACATTGAAATTTTACAAGAGGAAACATAAGTGTGAAGAAAGTATACATTCAAGTTACATTTGAAGTTGGTTTCTCTTTACAGGTAGGGTGAATTTGTATTTTTTTTCTTCAGTGCAATGTATAAAAATATCACAAGCCATTTTAAACATATCCTTCTAAATGACATTTGATATTTATATATCAAGGGCGAAAGTTACCTGCAAGCTATTATTAAGCAAGTCAAAGTCACTGTATCGTCTCACAATCTGCAAAATAAAAGACAAAGTTCAGGAAACATTACTTTTCCCATTAGCATTTTACCCTTCAAAATCCCATCAGAGAAAAGTAATTCCTATTTATAATCTTCTTCTTTTAATCATTTTTGTACAAATGCATAACTGCTGGACTTACATCACGTTGCCAGAGAGTTTTTCATCACATCTCGACCAGAACGAAAATACATTTCTAAACATTACCTTAAAATAACTTAAAAAGAAAATATCGGTGAGCAAAGCTGTCTGCAAACAAAGCATTTTTGCCATATTAGAGGCAACAACTTTTCAGAGTCATCTTCATTGCTACTTCTGTGTTTCATTGGTCATGTATCAGCAAGGCTGTGATTTTAGCACCAAGGCAGGCAAATTGGCATTTAAGATTTAAAAATTATGGTCCTACCAACACACAGTAGTAACACAACAGCCATTTTTCCTGGAATAATCACAGTAGCAGCAGACAACATGCCTTCTGTAGCTGGCAGCAGTACTGTTTTTATCTTAGTTTTTGACCAAAAGTATTCAAGCATTTAATGTTCTCAATTCCAAACCAGCATTCCCCTCTCCAGCTCAAATTTAAAACGCTAGGCAGAGACAATTTTCAAATCCTTCCTAAAAAGGCATCTTGGTTACATGAACCACAGTTTAAGAAATTACCTGCCAGCTGTTTTCTGCTGAAACTCCTCTCTGAACACGGATTATGTATTCCTAATAAAAGGAAAAAGTTATTAGAAATGAGAACTAATGAGCTGAAGAAAGTTAGTAGGTACTTCTCCAAATATGACCACTATCCAATTAGGAAACATTCAGAAACAGAAAATTCAGGTCCAGATTTTAAGTGCCTAGGTGAAGGTCAGAGCTGAGTTTGCTCAGACCCATCACTAGCATCTGCCTCTCTCTGCTTCACAGAGTAGAAGACAAAGGAGAAGTCCAAGAGCTTGGAGACCTGCAAAGTGCTTGAACGGTTTCATTTAGTTAAGGAAAAAGATCGCAAGAGCATACTTGCCACACATCTCTACCAACAACAGCTGAAGAAACCTCTCCTTGCCTCACCTCCAATATCTAACAAGCAGCCCCAGGAATTACTGCTGCCACCTAACAGAGTAAAATGCCAGTAAATACCTACAGCTGCCCAACCTCTAATCATTTTTGTACAAGAAAGGTTACCACCAAAGCTGTGGGGTGTGCGTGAGTAACTAGAACGTATCGGTTTCTCATGATGATTAACCATGCATTATAAATGAAGAATTATGTTAATTATTTATATAATAGCTATGCAGATACATCTAAATATCAGTGAACCACTTTTAAGAATTAATAATTCTCCCACCACAATTACATTCATAAAGCACAATTCTTTTCAGTCTCTTCATTTCAAGCTCCACTGTACCTTTTGTAGACTAATACCTGGTCAATACAGCAATATAATTGTTTGAGATTTATCTAATTATCTCAAGAATAGATACCAAGTATTTCGTACACCTACTCAGACATACTTCAAGGAAGCCGTGATTTTGTTTACCCCTACTCTGTTTAAGTTTGAAAACAGCTCTAAAAACACTTTTGACATTTCAAAGATCATAAATGAGGCAAGTCCTTTTCCTAGAAAGCCTATATATAATCTCCCTTTTAAATATTGTTTAATTAGCAAGGGAATAAAATTAATCTGGGCTAAGTGTAGTAACAGATACTTCCTTTACCATTTGCATACACAAAGCTCTATAAATGCAGCTCTTTTTAAAGTCTTATTATACAGATAATCCCACTGCCACATAATTTACATTGAAAAACATGTAAATGGAGAGCCAAAAAGGAAGGCGCTGCCTGAGAAAACGCAATTCTCAACACTGAGGAGAACTGGAGAGTGAGTACCCAGAGCCAGAGGAGGGGGAAGAAGCCACTCAGGTACCTATGCTTTTACACTCTCCTTCCAGGTCCATCGGTCTGATGCTATAGGAGAGGCCTATGTCCCCAGCACCTTTTAAGCATGCTCATCTTCTCTGCTGTGCTTGGCCAGGGGTGACAGGACCCACCACCGGTGCTCAAGGTACCACTAAATCCCCCAGGCTTCCTCACTCAAACACACTCAGTTGCACTGCACACCTGCAGCTACAAAATTCAAAGTGAGAACTAGAAATTCTAAACCAAATACAAATTTGAGCCACGGCTCACAGGATTTTGAAGCTGGAACATGCAAAAAGCTCTTTGCATTTGTGCCAAGCGAGGCATGAGTACCCACCCAGTTATTGCCTGCAGTGCAGCAAGCATCACATGATAAATCATTTGTTATTCAGCACAGACGACTTCATTCACCCTGGTACAAACTTTCAAATGTATTTCATGTGAAGTGCTGAATAATTTTTCGATTTCAAATGCCACCTAATTTTGCTGAACTGCTTACATCAATAGGAGTCTTACACAAACAAAAACAACAGATCAGAGCACTATGCACAATTTTGCCAGATATTAAAATCAATGCTACATTCCATATTACCATGAATAGACAATAATGAAAAAACAAGAAATAAACAAAGGCATTTCCAGCCCCTTGAGTTTATATGCCAAATTTGTCTATTCTGTAACAATAACTCTGTCTGGCATGTACCTGCATACCAACTAGATAATTCAATTAATTGAGTGTTTGATCCATGAAGTATTATAAATTCAGCTTCACAGTTAAAAATCCACTACAGGCATTTATTAGTAACTTCTTTCAGGCACTGTGAAGCATCTTCTTGGTTTGGAAGTTGCCTTCAAAACCACACAGAACTAATTCTCCTCTTTCAAATTAAATGAAATTAAAAGCCTGTACACTGTAGAACATAAATATACTATTGGATGCAAACAAAGTGGAGCACATCAAAGAATCTCTCCTAGAATTAAATTCCCATTTAACATTTACCACCGTGAAAAATAAGTAGTATAAATCAAGAATTATGACTATTCCAGACAAGAGCCAAAGGCAACACTTATCAGATGGCATTACCTTGTGTGTTCAACCCTAACTAATCCAGCATTTATTTACCAAAGTTTTCTTCCAAAGCACAATGCTGTTCAGGCAAAAATACTATTCCATCTTCTAAAATTCACTTAAAATATCCTTTATCATCAACAGCTGTCAAATATCTGTATCAACATTGAACCACCTAGCCTTGAGAACCAATTGGAGACTAGTAAGCATGAAAACCAAAGTCATTTATGTCCCTCATGTCCTAGCAGCTGAATTGGAAGTGACAGAAATTAAAGATGTCACAAACCAAAACACATAATTACTATACTGGAATTAAAGTGTCTCTTTTCAGAAAGTCAGCCTGACATGCTCCCTCCATATTCTCTTCTCTTACCTATTTGAAATTATAATTACGGTATTTTCCTGCAAAACAAGAAGCCAAAATCCTCATAAATAGTAACTCCACAGAGCTGACTGCAATTCAACCACTGTTATTATGTTTGGAAACCGTGCGACAGAAACCGATTAAAGGGACACCTGGAAACCCAGATTCACCACGAACGTGGCTTTTCCTGCTTTGTGTTCTTTGCTGCATTTTGGGAAGTAGGAAGAGGCTACTTCACATGCAGCCAAAAAATTGCAGCAACTGCTTATTCAGCAAGTCTCAAAGGAACATTGGCTGTTTCTCTGAAAACCCACATCAGTGATGATTCACCATGTTCAGCCATTCATCTTTTCTACGATTTTGAAAGAAGCAGAGTTATTGCTCAATCCCTTGTAGCAGTTACTCTTTATCCAGTGATTAACCTTCTCTAATGTACCCCAAGAAAATGCCCTCGGGTAGGCAGAACACACAAATTCATTAGACAACCGTCAAGGCACTTACTGCATACAACCACTCTGAACAATGCGACAGTCGTCTCTTCTGGAGAGCCTAGTGATAAACAAGTCAGGGCTCAGAGCTCATTCTCACAGTAGGATTGTGGTACAAAACTAGATTTGGGCCACAATTGTTTTTTCCACGCAGACTCGAGCATTTTCCCACCCCGTTCTGCTTTGGCACCCTACAGCACTGAGCCCCCCCTCTACATCACGGGTTCACAACCTGAAAGAAGAGAGCATCGCTCTCCAGACGTGGTTGTTAGTTCTGTCTGTATGGAAAAGGTAAGTCCCCACCACATTCTCTCTCCATCAGCACTGACCGTAACAAAGAATCGGCCACCTCAGCACTACCTTGTCAATACAACTAATGAAAAAGCCTAAATGTTCTCTTGGGTTTTTTTTCCTGAAGTTGACAACAAGACTGAAAGCCAAAGAAAAGCTACAGTAGAAAAGCCGTGATAAGAAGTACACCACCATTCCCAATATCTGCCATGGCTACACATAATCAGGAGACCACTGTATGCTGAGTTTTGGTGAGAAGCTGATACTTCCTATTGCCTCCACACAGCAACAAGCTTGTCTCGGGATTATAATTAGCACTGCTGATATATGCTTCCCATAGGACCAAAGAAGAGCTTTCAACTCTGCAAGGAAAAAGCCTAAATGCACAAAAGCCTTTCTTACTCTCCCAAATTCTGTTTTGTTTAGGAAAAAACATCTGAATTAGGACAATTTTCTTCTGAGACAGCTTGATTTGATAGTGGTACTGAGACTGTGCCCATAGGAAATACATGAAAGTGTAAGGCAAACAGGCACACTCTGAATCATTTCTGTTTAGCTGTATCATCTAACACAGGGAAATACGATGGAAATGGCTTCGAAAAGGGCTCTTAATTGGCAGAGTTCACTCCTGCCGACAAGTTCTGGGATCAACAGCCAGGCTCAGTGAGGTCTGGGTTAGCTACTCTCATGCAGAAATTCCCATGGCATTTTTCACTCCTACATGAATGGCTCAAAATCTTTCCTATGACTCAGTTTACCAAACAACTTCAAAGGAGCCCTGGCAGCTGCTAGCTGGCAAAGAAGGGTCTCAGCTTCCACAAGAGAGACAACCTCACGCTACTGAATTTGCCCGCCGGCAGCGAGCTCACTGGCAGCAGCTACAGAGGAGCCACCAACAAGACTGGCCATAAAACCGTTCCCCAGGACAACCTCCCTGAGTCCCTCTGGACTCCCACACAGGTCAGGTTTGTCCGTCCACTGCTCTTCCTACCAGTACTGCCAAGTTCCTGCCACAACCTTGATATTCCAGCCGCGGTTTGATATACATTTTTAAAGATGCCAAGGCAAAGCTGTTTTACCTATGGGATCACTTCCTGGCTGCTCCAATAAGTCAAGAAAGCGGAAACCGGTGCTGGGAGGAGGAGGTCAGGATCAGGGAAGGCTGTATGACCCCAGTTCCATGCTGCCATTTCCTAAAATCTTCTTCCTACCACTACAGAGTGCTGGACAGAGTTTCTGAAAAAGAGTCTTTTCCAAACGTCCACATGGATCAGTGACAACCATGCTGCATTTCTCCAGTCCCTTGCCAATAACAGTTTCACAATCACTGCCTGGGATTAATGTTATCCTGAATTTACCCATTTTCATGCACAGCCAACATTTAGATGTTTTTCCCTCAAAATTCAACAAGATTATTCCCTGGTATTCCAGCACTTGTTAAAACATCAGCATCAGCAGCTCAGAGCTGCTCAGATAATTTTGTTAACTTTCCTAGGTGAAAGTTACACAGCAAAGCATGTCCAAATGTTTAACAATTGCTGTTTATCATCTCTCCTAGATTTTGAAAGAGAAAGCAAACAGGAAGGAAAGGCTTTTGCACAGACAAAATAGGAAAGAACAAGGGGCGAATTTGGAGATTCATATAATAAAACATAGAGAGTCTCGCCAATATTGAGTAATACATTCTGTTTTCCCAAGAAAATAGTCTCTAAATTTCTGGCTCAGGATAGTCAGTCTATTTTTCCACAGATTTCTGCTGTACATCTGTTTAATCCAACAGGCTTGAAAAGCCAACCATTATAGAGATCCAGGTCACCTTCAGGTCACATCAACCAGAAGTTTGAAAGGGCTTTATTTTATAAGCATTAAAGAGAGGAAAGCCTAATTAAGCATGAATACAATCCCTGCTTAAGTAGACTGGATTGGAACAATTTCTAGTAAGAAGCTCTTTTAAATGTTTATTTAGAAAATCTCCCATGTGAAAAGTAGCAACAAAATCAGGAAAGCTGCTCAGACTCAGGGACCTCTTTGCTACAGGGCATAGTACTTATTTGCCATTGCACAACCTGCCATTAAACCCGCCTGAAGTATGAGCAGCAACAGGGGTGTTTACCTGCATTTTAAACAATGCACGTGTTTGTCTGGGGACATCATACAGTTCCACACACACTGTATCGCTGGGGTAGTAATGAGTAAGCCATTCAACAAGTGAAAGCTATGAAGTAGGACGACTGCAGAAAAAAAAATAGGACACACATTTACGTGTAACGAAACGTACTGAACAAGAGCAGCCCTGGAGAGAGAAAAGAGAAGTAACAGCTTTCCGGTACCCTGCATCACCATGGCCTTCACCAGAAAAGCAAAATACTCAGTATATTTCAGGAAATACTGTAGCTGATATAAATATTCTAATTACACTGAAAGGCAATGGATTTACTAAGGTACGATATGGCAACTAATAGTTTGAATGTGATGTTTGCAGGAGCTACAAATGCAATACTAATTTAGCAAGTTCACCATTGGAAACCATAAGGTTGGGTGTCATGGTTTAACCCCAGCCGGCAACCAAGCACCACGCAGATGCTTGATCACCCTCCCCGCCCCAGTGGGATGGGGGAGAGAATTGGAATAGCAAAAGTAAGAAAACTCGTGGGTTGAGATAAGAACAGTTTAGTAGTTGAAATAAAATAATAGTAATGGTAAGTAAGAGTAGTAGTAATGAACAGGAAAACAACTGGGGGGGGGGATGGACGGACGGACAAAACCCAGGAAAAACAAGTGACGCAACCCCTCACCACCTGCTGACCGATGCCCAGCCCGTCCCCAAGAAGCAATCGCTGTCCCCCAGCCAACTCCCCCCAGTTTCTATGCTGAGCATGATGTCATATGGTATGGAATAGCCCTTGGGCCAGTTGGGGTCAGCTGGCCTGGCTGTGCCCCTTCCCAGCTTCTTGTGCACCTGGCAGAACATGGGAAGCTGAGAAGTCCTTGACCAATATAAACACTACTTAGCAACAACTAAACCATCAGTGCGTTATCAACATTATTCTCATGCTAAATCCAAAACAGAGCACCATCCCAACTGAAACCAGGACATTGGGATATCTAAAATTAGGTGTGATGAAAGAGCTATCTTTCCTGAGCTTAAGCTAGGGGGAACGTGGGGGGAGGTGATCAACATACTTATTAAGAACAGTGGAGGAACTGCATGTCCAAAAACTCAAACAAGTGAACTCTAATAGTTCCCTGTCTAAAGCCACCTCTAAAAGTAATGTCATGAATCTTTTTTTCCAAAGTGAAAGCAACGTTGTAGAGATTGATTTCCTTATAAAGCAGATGTGCAAAGTCCTTTACAAGCCTTTAAAATAAATCCTACAGTTCTAGAAACATATGCCTCCATTTTTGTATCACAGAACAATATAGGAAAAATATAAACGCTTTTTCAACATTTTTCTCATCTAAAAGCTTTGAGTGTCAACATTCATCATTGCTTAAGGAAAACAAAAAACTCTGGAAGTACGTTAGGAGAGGGATTTATTTCAGCTGTTCATTTCCAAATGCCTTTAAGACAACAATGTACTGTAGCAAAATTGGCTGCTTCACTACTTCAATTTCAACATGAAATGGATGGAAAAGGAAAATCACTTCAGAGAAGAATTAAGGAACGTTCAGAAGAAATACACTTATAACTTGCTAGTGGGTTTACTACTTTAAAGTGCTCTAAAACTTGTGTGTACAAATGTGCAGTTCTTATTAAGGAATATGTCTACATTATTGTGGAAGAAAATAGCATCCTATTTTAAGGCTTAGAAAGAAAGCTACTTTTAAATAGCAAATATATAGATGAAATACTGCAATATGAAGCAAGTTCAATAGCCAAAATGTATTAAAGCTTTAGTGCTGAAAACGCCTCTGTTGTCAAAGCACATTTGGCATAAGATGAGACACTTGCAAATGGCTTAATATATTGGATGTAATTCCATTCCCATTGAATTCAAGGAACACAATGGCAACAAAACAACTTCATTTTCTGCAAAACTGTTGGTACAGATACCTACCAAGAGCACTGAACCATGCCCATGAAAAGGTGCCCAACTCCTGGCAGTTACAGTTACTCTCTCTTACGCAGTGCCAGTGATTGAAGCATATAGCAGGAGACAAAATGAAGCTAACAGGGTTTGCTCATGTAATTCCCAATCTATTAAGTGAAGTACCACTGGAATGCGCCTGCAATATAAATTTATTTGGTTTTCAAAATGAAAAGGACCCCATAAACACTGCACTACAGAATTATTTGTAAGTGTACATTCCAACAAAACTCAGACTGCTTATAACACACTTAACCAGGGAAACAACTTCTGTAAAAAAGAAAAGGCATCATTTTCATCTTCTATTATAATTGGAAATAAGTATGCAGAAAGAAAACCTCTGCTGACTATTTCTTTGTTGCAACACAAAAGTGTGGAGACTATGTACCAGCTGAGATGTTCCAACTCAAGTAAGAACTTCTGGGCCGACTTGAAAGAAACACAAAGACCTTGTGAGCATATCAGAAAATTTTGCAGTTGCTTTCCTAACAATCTAAACCCCACATTTATTAGGGGGTTGACATGCTCTTACTAAGCAAAAAGCACAAACCCTCAAAAGAACATTTTAAATACTAGCTTTGTCCCTTCTTAGGTTTCCAGAGAATTCAGCTATATATATAGTAGTTTCAGGTTTTATTTTCAGTTTTGGTTTTTTAGTTTCACCTTCATTCCCAGGAAACAGAAACTCAGTCTCTGCCAAGAATGGCCCTTGATTCAATGCTATTAAGTTTACACTTACCCAGTCTGTTGTATTAAATTTAAATTAAGAGAAGCTGCTCAGAACAATAGACAAGCAAACTATTCATTTGACACAAGCTTTGGTCTTCTGTGTGGTATTCCACCACATCCACAGAGCTTTTCCTGAAATTCTTCACCTTTTCCTTAGCTGGTTATTCAGAAGACTGACTATTTTCAGCACCCATAGAAGGTTTACATTATTACTAGTTCAGTTGCCATGTTAAAGTTTCATCTAATCTGGGCCTAAATCATCTTCATATGAGTGCTTTTATAAGCCATGATCTACAGGGGAAAAAAGTATAAATACAAGTTTAAAGCAATTCTTTGCAACACTAAGCATTATTATAAAATCTTAATACATACTGCTGAGAAAAGAATAGAACATTTATTCATGGATGCCTTTGTATTTCAGCTTTAGAACAAGTCTAGCACTGAAGACCTAGTTCTCCAAACATTAGTTTGGGATGAAGAACTGTATAGATCTACAGCTTTTGAAGACACTGCTTTGAGGTGAGCTGAGGAACAAACCCAATAAGCATTAAGTTAATGACAACCTACTTCCTTACATCTATAATATCACAAAGAAAAATACAGTCTTAATGCCCCACAAAAGCACTTCAACCCTTATTTCTTAGAAGGGCTTCATTTACACACCTCTTCAAACACAAGGATCTATTTGTGTGGCTTATTTAAACCAGGAAAGTTCAAATCAGGGACAGCATCGCCCACCAATAAACAAATTATTCAGATACCAGGGACATAAGATGAAGTATCCAAACCAACAAAATAGTTGACCTACATCAAATAAGACACCAAGTCTGTGTTATGGCTTCCTGTATTTTGTTATCCTACACTGTCTCTATATAAACCATCTGTGCTACACACACTTCAAGCCATCTTTCAACTAGCAACAGGGCTTCTGCAGTAAAACAAACAATTACTAATAGATGCATCTTAGAGACAGATTTTAAATCAAAAGGCACAGTGCTCCAGCATTCTGTTATTAACAAAAGATCAGAACAAATCAGTAGAGAATTTTTTTCTGAACATCCGTTACTGACAGAATACAGAGATGAAAGACAGGGGGGCGGGGGGGGAGGGAGCAACATTTGCTCTCACACTCACCCAGACAAGACAACGTGCACACACACAGAGTCTGGATTGAAAATTTACTTCCAAGTGCTCATTCTAAAAGAATTTTGTGACTTTTTTTTTTCCCTAACCAGAATCGTGCAAGCCAAAAAGAACACAAAAAGCTATTGTCATTTGCACTAGCAAAAAAAGTATAATAAGGCATGATAGAAGCAAGTTAAGAATGAAACTGTAATCTGGACTGCTAACCAAGGAGTATTAGAAGTTATACAACTTCTCATAGGACTTGGCACATGCACCCCTTGGCTATTGAAACAGGTAAAAAGTATCAGGCTTGCCAGAAAATAAACCTCATCAGTTTTATTTATAATAGGAGTTGCAACAAGTGAGAGCCATAGCCTGCTGGATTCACAAGATCTTCTGGACAATTTCTCTCACGTAACTTCTGTTCAGAGGAAGACTGGAACATTAGTCAATGCGAATTCCTCGCACAAGAACTACTTCTTAAGTGTGGATTACTTATAGGAAGAGTATTTAATAAGACAGTCTAGAGATTAGTTGCATATCCTGTGGTGAACCTGCAATTATTTTCATTGAGGTTAAGAGTATTCACCAGATGCAAGGAACCAGGAAGACGGATCGACAACGCAGGCATCAGGGCTGTATCAGGGGCAGAGAAACACCCTCTCTCCATTTAAAACGTGCTTCCTGCTAGCGTACCTGCTGCTGGAGGGCCTCCGGCCTCCCTTTCAGCCCAGCATCCCCGTCTCTCAGCTAAAGCAGGAATCAGAAGTGACAGCCAGCTCTCTGATTCACAGTACTGCTTGGTCATACCATAAGTAAGCCTAGTTTTTAAAGTGGAAAATAACTGCAAACAGGAGATTATGAAATTTGGACTATTACCGCATGCTCAAAGACAGCACAATTCTTACGAAGGCGGTGCACATCTGTACTAGACATCCCAGGAGAATTAATCCGTGGCATAAAAGTCACAGGAAGGCTCGTTCTGCTGAGTGCCATCACTCCCCCCAACACAGAAAGTGGGGCTGTACCCTCAGTTACGTCTCTTGCAGCTTTACAGCCCTGGCTACAGTCGCACGGTACGACCCGGAGGCGAATGCAGCCCCTTCAAACGTAACTTCACCTCAGCTGCCCAAATGGGGCAACCAGGACCCATCGCTGCTCCAAACGCTGTAGCAGACCCCGAGAAAAACCAGAAATTACCACAACTGACTGGGTCAGAAGGCACAAGGCCTCCCTCAGAGCGGACGCGAGTCCGAGACAGCCCGAAGCCCACGCACCGGCTGCGCCCCGCAAACCCCAGGCGGTTCCGTCGCCGGGAGCTGCGGCGGCTGCGGGAGAACCCGCTTAACAGAACGGCGGAAAGGGAGCCGAACAACTCCCGGCTGGCTGCAGACCAGCCGGCACCGCCGCATCCCCCCCCCCAGGGGCTGCCGGGCTGCCCGGGAGCCGAAACCCGCGCTCCGGGGGTCTGGCCCCGCTGGCCCCCACCCTCACCCCCCCAGCACCGCGCCGGCGCCCGGGCCCCCGCGCAGCCCCAGCCCCCCCGAGGGCCCGGGCCCGCCCCGGCGCCCTCCCCGCCTCCCGCTACCCTCGGCCTCGCTCCTGCCGGGCTGAGCCGCAGGCCCCCGCCCACCCCGCTCCCCCCCGCCCCTCTGTGCCCCGGCCCGGCCCGGCCCGCGCCCCGGCCGCCCCCCCTTCCCCCCCCCTGCCTCCGCCCGCCCCCCCGGCACCGGCCGCCCCGCCGCCCCCCGCGGCCCGGCCTGCCCGCCGGCCGGCCGGCGCCGCTCACCGTGTGGGAGTGCAGGCTCTGGCTCGCCTCGATCTGCGCTGTCAGCGGCACCGTGTCGTCCAGCAGCACTTTGCCGGCCGGCGGCTTCTCCATGAAGGCCATCCCGGGGCGGGGAGCGGGAGCCCGGCGCCGCCAACCTGCTTCCCGGGGCAGCTCCGCTCCCGACCCGCAGGGGCCCGCCCCCCGCCCGACCGCCCTGCGCCACCGACGACCGCCAGGGGGCGCCCGCCGCGCCGCCGCCCGCACGCGCGGCCGCTCGGGGTGGGCCCGGCCTCGCGCGGCGGCTCCCGCCCCGGCAGCGGGAGGCGGAGCGGCCCCGGCACCGGGCACGGCGCGCGTGGCTGCGCGTGCTTGGCTCTCGGTGAGCCGCCGCGCTGCCCGGGCCCGCCGCGCCGGGCGCTCCGGTGGCACGAACGGCCGCGGCAGCTTCAGCGCGGGCAGGGGTCAGCCCCGGGACACCGCGCGTCCTCGCGGAGACTTCAAAGGCGGGCGCGCTTGCTGCTCTTTACCTTTCGGGGGGGTTTTTGTACTTAAAAGATTATAAAAAAAAAAAATAATCAAACGGCATCCGGTATCTTCTACTCGACTTGTAGATTTTAGGCTTTGGGGTTTTTTATTTGCAAAAGGCACGTTTGTTGTTAAATGGAGTTCCACCACGACCTAACATTGACCGTGGCAGTGTAGGAAACGCCTCATTTCAGTGCTCCGTAGCGCTTGGGAGCCTGTCCAACACTTGCCTGCGTTCCCTTTTGTCTTTTTACACTGCATACAGGAATTAATCTCGCTTAGGACGTTGTAAACCAGACTGCGGAGCTCGAGTCCGTCATACGCTTCAAACAGTTACCGTCAATGGCCTCGTCCCTCCGTCTCGCGGCTCCATGTCGACAGGGAAACGGGCTACGTGCTGTGGCTAAGCAGCTAAATCTCAGGCTGGAGCAGCAACCTTTCCAAACTGCTCCTTCCACAGCCACCCAGGGGGTCAGATACAGATTTAGGTATTGCCCTAATCCCTCACCTACCATCTCATCCTCGCATTTGATGCGTTTTGTTAATAGGCATGAACATGACAACATCCCACCCAGAGAGGCTGGGGAACAGGAATGAGTGAAGGAGCACGCCTGCTTTGAGAAACAGCGTTTTGGCGGGCAAAAGCCAATGATCAGGCAGAAGAAAAGGAAGCGGGAAGTGAAGCAACTCCTGCAGACAAGAGTGGAAAGCTCTCACTAGGTACTTGTTCCACACTGTGAACAGGCCAGACCCTGTGCTTTGAAAATAGAGGGCGTATTGAAGTCAAACCTTAACACTTAAACATCACCCCTCCCTCTGATCCACTTAACACCTGGGGTCTGTCCTTACAGTGCAGTTACCAACCAGACATCACACCCGGACAGTATAACTGTCTTACCAGTTGCAGGACAAACTCTCTTTTCACAGCAAACAACTTCCGAGGTTATTTGCAGTCAAGGAAAGTTAGAAATGCATTTCTGCTGCAGAGGAGATGGGGGGGATACAGATATTTTGCCAGAAAGTTACAAGAGCCACCAGCTGAAGACAGCCTGTACTTTTACTGCTGGTGGTCCCCATCATTCCCAAGAGAAGTTTCTTGGTATGTAATATCTTATGACAGTACTAAAATAATTTAAACTGGTTTATTTACTAATGAATTTACCAAAAGCCTACTTTACCAACACCCAAGGTACCCATAGGCAAAGGGGAATACACGATCACACAGTCAAATAAGCCGAGAGAAGCCACATAGCTAGTGTTCAACAAAACTGCCCCTGCTCGTCTGGCACACAGGAGCATGAGGAGGCAGTAAGTACAAGCATTGACAACACAGCTTTTTAAAAGCCTCCTTCACTCTGCTGCTGGGAGGCAAGTTTCAAAGGCATTTATCATTAAAGGTGAATTTTTGTGTTTATAATCAGGTTTTGTAAGGCATCTCAAGAATTTGAAAGTATTACGAGCACCACGTCTCCAGCTGTATCAGGCAGAATATACTGTTCATACGAAGGCTGACTGCTACTTATTTGCAGAGCTAAGTAAGGCTTTACAGTTAGAACACTGCAAAGGAGCACACTGCGCCAACATCAGCTAGAGCTGCCGTGGAGATTACAACAGACCTTGCCGTACACGTGTGTCAACACCTCCACTTCGGTTCCGCTTGTTAAACACATGGCATCATCCCTTCCCACCAGTGCTTGTTAGCAATAGAACGATTCTGTAAAGAGTGAACAAGTTGGAACTGAACATAGCTAGTGTGGACCACGATTTTCCTGAGAAGAACAGCCTTGATACAATCCCCACCACTGCAGACTTCCCCCTGTAGCACAGCAAAGGCTCATCTGAACATGCCACTTCTGTCCCAGAGTGCCTAGTTCTGTTGGTTTCATCTTGGCAGTATGCAGGGAAAAAATGAATAGCTCTAAGTTTAATGCAGTTCTATCAAGGTGAAGTTTATGCAGTGTCTCTGAAACATTTTGAGGGTTTCTTTTGTTGTAAGTTTACTGGATTAAGTGATGTCACATAAAGAGTCAAAACCAAGCGTACGTTTCTGGCCTTTATATTAAAGTAGCATAGGATCAACTGTCTGACACCATGACTTTCACCATCCCTTCCATAACAGTCTTCCCACTTTCTTTGACTTTACACGATACAGAAAGATGCGCAATAGAACCCTTCAGTCGTTTAACTTCTGCTGCAGCTATGACTTCTTCACCAGTATACAAAGGAGCTGGAAATCTGATCTCCTGAGAAAGAAATACACAACCTTGACCAGGCATTTTGGTACCAAGAACTGCAGAAATTAGTCCATTGATCAAAACTCCATGTACAATAGTTCTCCCAAACCTAGACCGCTTTGCAAAATCTTCGTTTAAATGCAAAGGATTTGTGTCACCTGTTAAATCAGAAAAAGTAACAACATCATTCTGTGTAAAAGCTTTGGTAAGTTCAGCTTTGTCTCCAACTTTTATGTGTAAGCTCTGAAGGAAGGGACGTCTAAGCAGGGAGCTGATTACTGTTGGCTTGGTCAAGGCTCTTTGTCGGAAATTGCCTCCAGAAATTCCACGCCTGAAGGGCTGCAACATCTCAAGCAACTTCTGCTTTGTACAACCAACCCAACAACTGCATTCAGTCCAAGACCAGTTCTCTACTGTTGCCAGATAACGCAAGAAGAAATGGAGATGTCTAGTTTTGGGGGGGGGAAGAAAAAACAAAAAACAAAGCAAGAAACAAACTAAAGCATTAACAAGAAAAAAAATCACCATCAAATGCACTCAAAGTTGAAAATCCTCAGATTTCCCTTTTACATAAAAGATTAAAAACTTTGAGCTATGCCCAAGCAGATTTTCATTTAGCCATGGCTTAAGAGACAGAGAGTTCTTGTAACTCATTTTATTAAGCAGCATCCTCCGGAAAAAAATAAGCTCTGGAAGTGCATGCTCATGCATGCATTTTTAAACGAGGTCAGTCGACAGTGACCATTAGAAAGGGAAGAAATGAGGTAGGGAAAATAAAAGATTGGACCAAGAACAAAACTTTCCAGAAATTATTTTCTTGCAGGTGCATTAACGAGATCAGGACTTCTCATTAGAATGAAACCATGAAGTAACAAGACAGCCAATACTGGCACATTTTACAAGATTCATTATGAGAATTGCTTAAATGCAGGCCTACACACCTGCATTGAAAAGCATTTCACTCCCAAACTCAGACCTTTTTGCATCTAGGCCATCTTTCTGTGAAGAGGCAGTGTGTTCAGCTAGCCCAGCAACCTTAGAGCGAGAACTGATGTTTGGAGGAAACCATCCAGCCCCCGCAGGGCTTTACCTGCAGCACTCGAAAGGCACACCTCCTGTTCTGGTAGAAGCCCAGCAACGTTAGAGCACTCCACAGCTTGACAAGGCCACTAAGCAAAAAAGAAAATTAAATACTTTAATAAAATTTTTCTCAGTTTTCCTGCAGCATAAACATCTTAAATAAAAAAACATAACATAAAGAGTGACGAAACCTTAACTGAGTTTAACAGCAGGCAATTGTGTCAGCGGTCCTAGTAGCAACACTATGCCCTGAAAGGTTAGGACAATGACTGCAGTTTCTTGTCCTTGACATACAGACATGTACTGTAACCTTCTCAAGTTCACTTTACCAGCCCCACTCTTGTTCTCTCTGTGCGTTTAAGCTGCTTCTTCCCCTAAATCACCTGCAGTTGTCTTCACCACTCAAATCCAGCAACCCTTCTCATCTTTACTGTAGAGATTTAAAGCCACATATTTCAATGGTGGTTAGTTCCATTCTGCTTTAAAACAGGAACAATGTACTGATGCATGTAGGTTACCAAATCTTAGTGAATTTTCATTTCTTTTCTGCATGCTGTATGCAGATGTCTGCAAGTTTGGCTTAATTCTTCAAAGACCATTCTTAGCTTAAGAGTTCTGTTTTCTTACAAAAAATATTTTCACAGCAGTATCTAAAGTGTGTACCTGCTGTACCTTACCTGCTAATAACTCTTAATATGGCAGACAGAGTTTTTTCCTCATATGTTAGGACATCAACAGGCAGAGCTGCTCCAACCTATGAAAAAATAGGTTATTAAATAAGTACTATCCTATGCTCTTTACAGTGGTTTACAAGCAAGGGAATTCACTGCCAGCATGCAACATCATTAAAGGTGTTACAGTTATGCTCAAATCTCAAGTGAGTGTTTCAGCTACAATACCACTAGATTTTATACTACGCCCTTCCTCTCAGACCTCTTTAGATAGAAGCCACTTTTAGTTCCACATTACGGCTCGAGAAACAGGGACCCAGTGGTGATGTGGCTTGCTGAAGGTCACCCAGAAATACTGTAAACACAGCAAGAACGGTACTGTGGGCTTCCTCATCTGAGAACCTGGCCCCTTCCCATAGTTCTCCTTTTAAAACCTCACTACCGTGAAGGCATCAATACCCCACGTTCTAAAAGCCACATTTGCAGCCACTTGACTACAGACGCCGAGACGAAGGGTAGGACCCCAGCTTCACCAGGAGCAAGTCACAGCATGGGCTGGAGAGCAGGCAACGGGTCAAGGGAGAGGCAAACCGAAGGCGCTTCTCCCGCCTCCGCAGGCCCAGGGCTCCAGCTCGCCGCCAGCTCGGCCCCTCTCCCCTCACGCTCAGGCACTGCTCCGCGGCCAGGCGGGCCCGTTTGAGGGGGCAGCGCCGATGGAGAACCGGCCGCTCCCGCAAGGCTCCCCCGGGCCCGGCCTGAAGCCGCCAGCCGAGGGAAGGAGCCCGGCCGCAAGCCGCCAGCCGAGGGAAGGAGCCCGGCCGCGGCCCCAGCCCACCTCTCCGTGCAGCCCCTCAGCGCCGACACCACCAGCTGCTTGAACTGCGCGACGCTCGGCCGGGACCCCCCGTCGGGCAGCTCCCTGCGGGGAAGCAGAGCAGAGGGCAGGCTGGCGGCGCTCCCCGGCGGCGGGGGCGGCCGCAGGGCGGGGGCTCACGCAGACGGACTCACAGGCGGACGCGCAGGTAGTGGTGCTCCGCGGCGCTCCGCAGCACCCGCCGCTCAAAGGTGGCGCCCGGAGCCCCGGCCCGCGCCATCCGCCCTCCCAGCCGCCCTCCACCGCCGCGCGCCCCGCCGAGCCAATGACGGCGCGGGGCCGCCCACCCTTCTACGGCGGCCCGGCGGGGTCAGCCCCCCCCCCCCCCCCCCCCGGCGTCGCCATGGCGACCGGGCGGCGCGAACGTGCGCGAGCGCGTCGCCTCACGCCCGGCGCCCTCTACCGCCGACTCCCGCTCCGGTCGCCGCCGCCGACTGCCCCGAGGCCTCTCCGTTACGCCGGGGCGGCTGCTGGGGAAGGCCGCCGCTCGTCACTGCGTCAGCCGGAGCCCAGGGACGGCCCGGGGGAGCCGCCGGCCCCAGGCGCAGCCGCGCGTTGCCGGGGCTCGGTACCTGCTCTCCACCGGGCGGGCTGGAAACGCTGATCCTCTGGGCGGGGGAAAGGGCCAATTCCCGGTTACGCCGTCGAGAGCAGCCTGCGCTGCCCAGCTGGGCATGGGCTGCGGGTCGGTGCTCGACCTCGCAGCGCTTTGCCCTCCCGGCCTGCCGAGGCCAGGCGAGGCCTGCACCCCAGAGCCCCTGAACAGGCCACCTGGGAAACCTGAGCTTTGCCTTTTCAGATTGACGAAGTCAACGAGCAGCCTTTGGTTCTGAAATTAATCTCCAGGAAGCTGTGGGAACAGATGGTGTTTCCAAGTGCTACATGCTAGCTTTTAGCTTCAGAAAGACAAATATTGAACGCTCCCTGATAAACATGCTGTTCAAGAGGGGCTAACAGAGATGCTCCTTCACTTCCCCTTCAAAACAAATTATGTTGGTCCTGATGCAGTTCCCGGTGTAGTGTGTTGTCTGGCACCACAACACTGAGGGGATTGTGTTAGCCTAGTGCCTATTTTGCAGTGCCCACAAATGAAGCAGATTTGAAAAGTACATAGAAGTAGGCTGGCAGCACATCTTTGCATCTCACCGGTGAACAGCGAGTTGAGAAAGTAACACAATTTTAGTACCAGCATGAATCCTTGTGGCTGAAGATTGGTGCGAAATACGTCCTTCAGAGAGAAACAGCAGAAAGGATGGAAGTATCTTTTGCCAAAATGATGTAACATCCTCAGCATAAGAACTTCACAGAATCTTACTTTAAAAAAAAAAAAAGTTTTATCCAGGAATTAATATTCGCCCCAGCAGGGTAACACTGCAGTAGCCTAACACCCAACTCACAAGACACCATTTGCATTTGCCATCAAGTTGCTCAGTCTGCACAAAGGAACTTCAGAGTTCAAGATGTTTTCTTTATTTGGCCTCGGGCTTTTCTCTGTGTTCCAGGTGCTTGGCAAGCTTCGGACCTGAGCCCTAGCAGACTGACAGCCCACTTAGGGGCTGGGCTGCAAAGGGCGTTATCTCCCTCTCTTTCTCATGCACGGATCTGTTTTCGTCTTCCTACTGCTGATGTGGCACAAAGCCTGGAGACAGACTATTTGTGTCAAAGCCCTTGATGATTTTAAAGAGGTATTTGTAAGAAAACAGCAACATATCTCACAAAAGCCTCCTCAAGAAGTTATCTAATCCACCCCTGCCTAAGACAGATATTGTAGGCACACAGTTTACAACCGTTCAAAAAAAACCAAAAAAAGGGTGCTGGAAGATTTCACGCTCCCCCAAGCGGTCTACTCTAGCTGTCTTCCAGACAGATCTTTTCCAGGCTTAATCAACAGCTTCCCTGCTGTAGCTTATGTCCCATATTAACAAGCCTGTCCTAATCATGATAGGATCATTCCTCCTCATTGAAATCTTTCATATGTTTGAATATTCCCTGCCACCTTTCCCCCAGTCCTTCTTTCCATGGAGAAAAAAAATAAAAAATTCAAATCCTATTTTTTTCCTTGTCCTTCTGTGAAAGGTAGCATTTTCTAGGTATTTATCATGCTGCTGCCCCCAGCCCTTTCAGGTGTCAATGTCTTCCTTGAGTTAAAGTGCCCACAGCTGAAGTACTGTATTCTGGCAGAGGCCTTTTCATGATTAGCATCACAATCCCTCTGAACTACTCTCCTGGACCAATTTTAAAACTGTACATAAAATACTAAGTGTTTAGAAACAAAGCTCAAGCAAAAGCAAATACTGAGCATTTGAGCAGGCAATTTCACATGTACCAAAGTCATTTTCAAATTGTTAGGTTAAAAAAAGGCAGCTTGCCACATAAAATTCAGTAGCTGTAAGCACAGGCCAGCAAGAGACCTTCAGGAATGTTGTTTCTCCAAGGAACCGAGAACCAGTTAGGAAAGCGCTCAAGCAATAAATCAGTTCTACGATAATTTGGCAGACGTATCAGAGCAGCCAGTTTTATTGGGAGCAGTAATATCTACAGAAACTGGTATTATTTTTAATATATTAGTAAAATTTTATCACCAAACAGCAAAACTTGGTGGTCAGGTAATGTATAAATCTCTTTTGGTTATTGCAACAGGGCGAGTGCTGTTCTCCGTAAGGCTCTGATAACGCGAGCAACAGTAACTCAGGCACTCGGAGGAAATCTCCTTAGCTGCTGTGAAGTCCACTCCTGGTGTAAGCGCTGGGGGAGGGTTGTGTCAGCTGCAGCGAGTCAATAAAGAGCACACACAGGATTGTACAGGAAGGCTGGACACAACATGTCAGTTTTTTATTAACCAAAAGTGAAGCTGAACCCCAGAGTGGTTTAACTTGTTAAAACCATATATTTATATGGCAAGTCTTTTTCTTTCATGTTCAACGCTATAGTGCAAGAACCAAACTTCACAGCTGTTCATCCTTTGAGAATCAAGTAATAAACGTAAAATTAATTAAAAATTAGGGTCCCTCAATGAATCAGTTAAAAAAACCCATTTAACTTAAAAGAACAGACTGATTTTAAGAACCGTCTTATGAAATTCTCCCAAGCAAAAGACCTTTAAAAGCACTTGGAGCCTTGAGGTAGCAACTTTATGCAGAATTTAACTCCCCTCCTGCCCCACAGAGCAGAGGGAAATTAGTAGCGCATTATTAGCTCCAGCCAGCTAAGCAGAGTGGAGTGTTCTCCTATGAGGTTAGTGACTTTCTCTTGCATCTTGCAACAGCAGTGTAGTGCTGCAGACCGCCAGGAGGAAATCCACAAGGAAGGCCTCTTGAAATAAAATATATGGTTTGAAAAAAGTGAAAAAAACCAGCAATAACCGTAACCACAAAAATTATCTGGAGTGAAAAAAAACCCAAAGTGTTTGTATTTTGGCAAGACTAGTTTACAAATACATGTCAAGAACAAGAGTCCGCTTTCAGCCAACGGAACAGAAAGAATGGAATTGACATTCAAAGGGGTTTCGGTTTTTCCCTCTGTGCAAAATTGCACTTTGTTTTTAAAGTTTCATTTTAAAGTTTTGAGTTTTGCACTTTTGTTTCTAAAAAGAGAGCACTTTTGCCCTTTTTTGTTCTTTCACATTGTGAAACCTGTGCTGTGACATTAAACAGAAATACCATATGCCAGGATATTTGACCACCGAAAGCTCCTCTCACTGACTTCACAACAATCACAAGCAGGGAATCAAAAACAAGAGACTTTTTTTCCCCTCTGAGTCTCGAAGACACTATCCTCTCCACCCACTTTGCTGCTGAGTTCTTTTAATAAAAACAAGATATCCCTCTGCTGCCAATTTCAGAGACTCCATGGCAGATTTACTGAACACTGAGCAGTAACAACAAAAAAAAACCCTGGGCTTATTCTCCACGACAATTGCGATGAACAGTCATAGGGGAAAGGAATGAGCCTAGATACAGGGGTGGGGGCAGACCTTTACAAACAGGCGCCTCACTTCACTCCCTGGTCTTGGCATTGCCACTCACATGCTTTCCAACTTCGCTCACTGTTGGTGCTCTAGCCAGATACCTGGCAATATTGGGTATCTTACTACAAGCTTCTCTCACTGTCTTCATGTTCCCAAAAGTGTACAGAACAGGTTGGTTAAACCAGACCAAACTAATCGGGCACATTGCAAATTACAGCTTTTAAATGGACAAGCCTTCTTACAGGCTCACGCTCTTCCAGCTCAAGGTCAGATTGCCTCTTTACACCACAGAGTGATGTCACATGGATCCTGGATGCAGGATGGCACTGTGCAGTATGCCCTTGCTTCGGGGTGTCTAGAGAAAGGTAAAACTTCAAAACTTCTTGCTCGCATGTGATCCCAGTCTTTTGACTTGTCATTCTCATCCTTTCCTTTGACTTTTAGAATCGATCAAATCTTCCCTTCTAGGCAGAATTACCTTAAGAATCTAATACCAGCTTTGCCTGGTTTTTTGGTTAAGCTTCAGAACAACTGCCAATGTTTGCATATGCTGAGGTATACAATCCTGTCCTTCAGAGAACCAAAGGCTGTAAGAACCGGAATCCTTCTATAAGGCAGCCCAACCTGCCAGGCTCCTCTGGGTAAAAAAGAGGATATTCTGCCTGAGAGCAACAAAGGCCAGCTGATGATTACTCACAGCAAGTTTTTCTTTAGCTCACATGACAGTTTAGGCAGCACAGAAACTCCTACTGTTTCGGAGACCAGTTTACATCTAGTTCACAGGAGCTGGCTTCAAGGAGATTCTTGTCTTGGTATCTTAAAAGTATCTTAAAGTTTTATCTGTTGTCAATGCAATGACCTGATGAGTGTGTTTTTTTCATTTTTTCTTGGTTTTTATTTGTTGGCTTGGTTTTGTTTGGTTTTTTTTGTTGCTGTGGATTTGTTTTGTTTTGTTCTAATTCTGCAATCAAAAGAATTATGTTATCTTTGGTGTTAAACCCTGGAAGCATGAATGAAGTACCTGCTGCGTCTTTGGCTGTAATTTACCACAAAAAAACAGCCCAGTAAAGCAAGGGAAATGCACTGTTCTAAAATACATGCAGTTAGAATGGCCACTAGACATCACAACGAGGACTTTAATAATATGGAAACACCTAGTTCAGTGGTGTCCATTACAAATCATTTGCATTTTATAAAAATATTACTCCAATTACAGTAACTGGACAACAGCCATTCAAACTTATCAAGTTTCCATCTTACTCATATTGCAGGAACTGGGAGGAGCTCATCCATTCAGGGAAAAAAATTGTCCAGAAATCAGCTTAGAGTTGCAGCTATGCATCTCGTGTCTTAGAGAAATGCCCACTGTGATAACTAGAAGCAGGAATTCAACATTAATATCCTTCTATCCTTGCTCACGTGGCCATGAATAAAAAGAGCAGGTTCTCTTACACTAGCATCCACAATTAAAATTTTATAACCCCATAAAACACCAGTAAGTTTTGCATGAGCTGCAGAAGAATGCAAATTGAAAGGGTCACTAGATTTATTACCTACAAATTCAATGTCTTAATATAAATATTCTGTTTGTACACCATAAAAATGTCCTTCTTATGGTCTGATTCTTTAGATAATACTCTGATAAAAACTCAGTAGTATGCCAATTAAGGTCATTAAAGCTATAGAAATAGAATCTACCTAATAAATGCTGCAAATTTAACAGGTATTTTAGGTAAACATCATTAGCTTAGTTATCACCTAAACCAAAAAGACTCCTCAAACACACCAACTGCTAGTTAGCAAAGACATTTGCTTTTACAAAGTCAAATGTTGCCAACTTTTGAAAAGTTTAGCAAATCAACGTGGTATTTGGAAGCATCCAAGTGTCTAATGAAGTTAAAATACTGTGAAATGTTACGCCTGGGGGAGCTCCTGTAAACAAGTACAGGAGTAGTCTTCATTTAAATTACAAAACATTCACCTCCTTAAAAAGCTTTAAAACTGACCCAGTCAACTGACAGCGCCCTGGGAAATCTAGCAGTATAAAGGATCTCTGCAAGCAAGAGAAGGTCATGTATTGTGATCTCACCACAATAAAATGTACTCGGTGTCAGGAACAAGGAGCAAATTTGGGGAGATGACAATTATGACACCTTCAGGCCATTTGATCTGAACCACTGCACTTTTTTTGGGCAGCACAGAGTAAAACAATTTTCTTTGCTGCTCAGAAAACACTTAAAATATAGCAACGCTTCATTCTCTGCATTTTGTTGCTAAGCAGACTCTCCCATGTCCCCAGCTCGGTTTACTTGGTTTAAGGAGCTATAGTACCTGCCGATTCCAGCAGGTGGAAGAAAACTTCAGTGCCACCTTATTAATTAGCTCCATTGATATTTAGCTTCAAACCCAGATGGTACAATTAAAAGCAAATTTGACATTGTGTAAGGAAAGCATCAGATGAAGGTAATAAGAAGCCTGTAAAGGCTCGGATTCCACAGGTTGCCTCGGCAGAACAGGCAACGTCCCACTACACAATCTGATCTGAAAATTTGTCCCAACAGTAACGCCAGAAGGAAGGAGGCTTCTGTATCTTGCACACTTTGGGTTTCGTGTCAGGCACTTGAACTGTTGGACAGATGCCATTCTGAACCAAGTAAGTGAACACAGGGTTAGAATCATCTTTAATCTAGGTCTAATAATGAAGTATCAGCAGAAAAGTGGAGGCAGGGAGTGAGCAGTTCATCTGTGCTGAGACTTATTTATTGTTTCTAAAATGCCCAAGAAGACAGCAGCAGTAACTGTTCCGTAGTGTCCGTTTTCCTTGTGAGTTGTGTTGCTGATAGGAGGCTTTTCTGTGTCTTGAACTAAGAAGGCATTGAGGTACCCTGTGCCTAATTCCCTGGATCCAACAGGTCCATGCTAGAGCCAAACATTGCCACCAGCTGCTCCTCATAATGTGTTATATTCCTCTTCATAATGTCCATGCAGGGTCCAAGCAACCTCTCAAATGCTTGCACATCCATGACTGCAAAGGAACAGAAGTGAAAACAAGATCGTTCATCAAGAAGGACACCACAGGCCAATCTATTCTTTGAACTCACAACGCAGACCTCCAATCCAACCCATTCAGGTTTGAGGCTTCAACAGAAGCCACAGAAACAGAAATCATATTTCTGATTTCCCTCTGTACTGTTATTTGGAGAAACAAGATTAACGAAATACACGCCTGACCTCAGGGATACATACAGAAGCCAAATACACACCAGACTGTCATTAAAAGACCACCTGAAAAACTGTGTGTGACAAACAAGCTATAGACAAGAAGCTGACGCTACTTACCCCTTCAAAGAGTACAGGCCACACAAGCAGAAAAACCAGAATCTGCTGGTGCTTCTCACACTTCAGCGTGGAGATCTGCTCCAGCCCATGCTCCTAGCTGCTCATGTCTGACCGCCAGTTACCAAAAGGCTGTTAGGTTTTGAATAGCTGCTCACTTGGGCATGGTCCACAAAACAAGCAAAGATCAGGAAAGTGTAAATAGAAACACAGAACATCCACTTACCTAAACATTTGACCTCCCCAACAGCATAGGCAGAGGCTGCTCTGGGTTTGTTGGTAACAAGTGCAAGCTCTCCAAAATACTGCCCTCTGTGACACCGGGCAATCTCCACTTCTTGGTTAGCTTCTTTACTCGTCACAGTCTGTTAAACAGTACATTTCAATTATTTGCATACAGTTCTGTCTTTGCACAAGGCTGCAGTTAATCCCAGATATCTTACAGATGTGCAACAGCTCATTGGTTTAGGGCTTGTAAACTAGCAAGTCCCAAGTCACGCTCTGTACTGATAGAATACCTTAACAGTATGTTCAGTTAGAAGTTTGATAAGAAAAGTTTATGCCAGCCCACAAGTTTTGAGACTGGCAGATATTTACTGCTACAGCTTTGGGAACTGCTGTTACATTGGCCTAACACAGGTTTTATCATGCACAACATGTTGTTCCCTAAGGCTGCTTCAGACTGTACAGAGATCCATTCAAATGCCAATGTCTAGTGTGTCACTGGAGATAACGGACCCCAGGTTTTTTAAGTTGCAGTTTTTTATAATCCTAGAAGAAAAGTTTCATCTCCACTCTTAAGGCCAGGGAGAGTTAGTTTGCAAAGGAGCAGATACAAGCAAAAGACTTTCCAACTTTACTGAAGTGACTTCTGGCCAGTTCAGAACAGGTACGGGGATTTACAGCCTACGTCACATGAGTGATAATGATAAATATCATCAAATAATATCTTAAAATAAGTCAGGGTAGGCTTTTTCATACCTAAAGCCTAATCACCCAGTTTGAACTCACCTTGCTTTTAATCAAGATTTTTACTTCACCAGATTCTACAATGTAAAAACAATCTGCTTTATCGCCCTGTGAAGAGGAAAAGGTAAAACAAATTATTTTTTAGTTTACGGTAAAAGTATGTATAAATGGTATTAAAGCATTCGCTCTGAACTAGGCCTTGTGCAGAAATCTGCTAGAATTGACAAACACTCAAATTCTTAACATTAAAAGGTTAGGTAATATACTAGAGGAAGCCACAGGGAAGGAACTACTAGTATACATCGTTCAGTGAGAGAGCAGGTGGAAAGTAAAAGGCAAAGGAGATTGACAATATACAGCAAAATCACTTAAGTGCAAATCTCCTGATTCTGATGGAAGCATCCAATAGTTAGTGAAACTAAGCAGGGCCTAGAATTCCCAGAAGCAAGTTTTAATAAAACACTGATTTAGTGACCACGTTTCTAGATGGAAAGAAGTAGGAAGTTCTTCAGTAGGAAGAAGGATCCATTGAACTAAGTATGAGCTCAGTCAATCCAGGGTAAAATAGTGGGAGATCAGCAGAACCCAGAATAGCTGCACTTGAAGAATATGAACATACAAAGTAAGAGGAGGCCAGTTTACAGAAAACCAAGTCCACAATGCAAGCTATCTACCTGAGGAATGACACAATGGCTGTGTAAAGGCAGTGAGAATGGTAAGGAATAAAGCACTCATTAGCATCACGCCATGAAAGGAAAATAAGTCACATAGGGCAAGTGGGAGAAAATAAAAATTGACAGCCATTTTATATCAAGTTCTAGAAAGGTATCACAAGGTGTTGTTGAATAACTGAGTGTGAAATAAAAAATTTTGGTTTAGTCAAATTCAGCTGTTTCTATGAAAAAGTCACTGCGAGGGTGACCAAGCACTGGAACAGGTTGCCCAGGGAGGTTCTGAAGTCTCCATCCTTTGGGATATTCAAAAGCTGTCTGGGCACAGTCCTGGGCAACTGGCTCTAGGCTGCCCTGCTTGAGCAGGGGTTCGACAAGATGACTTCCAGAGGGCCCTTCCAACCTCAACCATTCTGTGATGGAGAGCTTCACCAGGACTTAATTGTTTGAATGTTTCAGCTGCAACAGAGAGGATTTTCCCTCTCTGTACCAACACCTGCAGGCTTGGTGTAGGACCAGAAGTCAGAGTGGAGAGCCAGCACATGCCTCCCGCTATGAATTAGAAGCAAAGGGACTAAAGGCTTCATGGAGACAGAGGCTGGGTAAAAGGAACTGATATGGGATGTGATGGGAAGTATGGAGAGATGACTACAACTTGAGTATGAAACATGGCCTGGGAGAAGACAATGCAAGATTTAAAACTGGAGTTACAGAAGAAATCAGGCCCTCAGCTAAGTTTCCTGGGGATGGTCATAAACCATCCAGCACAAAGCTTTTCATTCATTGTTGACAGTTATCACAATATGAACTAATACACTCAGCACACTTCTGAAAAAGTACTGAGAGAGTCCTTATTTTTTTTAAAGGAATGAAAACAAACTGAGTGGGAGACATCCTCAACACCAGCAGGCACCAACAATTTTAAGTGCTTTTAAGCATACTGTCCTTAACAGAAGGGTCAAATTCCAGAAAGATCATGAAAATGTAAAAATATCGACGAGAGAAAAGGGGTTCATGGTATTGATGCAACTGCTGTAATGTAAGAGCTATCACATCTTTTACAAGCATAAAATTTCATAATCTTTAGCAGTGTATTACCATCACCCAGCCCTATCCAGACTATTAATCCCCCCTTTAAGGGTAATTACATCCTTGTCCTTAATTCAGTTATTACAAAAGATTGAAACCAACTGCATAATTGGATCACTGATTGCATGGGTTCCCAGTTTTGAGAATTATTTATAAACTTTGATTTTGCTGAGAGTTACGTTTTCTCAGGGTCTTAAGCAACAAGATTTAACTTACAAAATTGAGGGTATTTTTGGAAAGAAGAAATTTGGCAGTATTTGGTTATCAGCAAACTAAGGTTTCCTGCATTCAGAGTTATCTGACATTCAAGACAATTAAAATTAATTATTCAAGACCTTATCAAGGAGTCATATTCTGTTTGTAAAACAAGACAACAGTTGTGATCAAAAGCCTGCAATTTTAGGTAAGCCAAGGCCTTTCTTGCATTAACTTCTACTTGAACTAGAGCACTTTTGCAACAAAGTGACCCTGAACTAAATGATGCAAAATTCCAGTGTTTCATCAGTAACAATGTTCCAAAAAGTTAATTTGTGTCACAGCCAAAAAAAAATCCCACAGCTTTAGCTTGAGTTTGTCCATCTTCATGTTCCACCACTCTGGCCTTGATCTATTACAGAAGACAAAACATACAGCAACAACGAAAGGCTGTGGATTGGAGCTAGGCTACTCTACCATAGAAATAGTCTTCTTAAGAGCATCAGGAAAAAGAGTAGTTTTAATTAACCTGAGAGTTTCTTCGAATAGTTAACTGAGTTGGGTCCAACTAGTAAAATATTCCCAATGATTTCATTTAGTTTCATCCAAATCATACTCCTGTTGAATTGTTTGGGTTTGTTGTTTAGTCAGACCTAGGAATTAGAGATGCCTTTACTACGTACTTGTGACTCTTGGTTTAATCTGGTCACAGGGGCCTATGAAAAGTCTAGCTGGAGGCTTTAATGGAAAATTGCATAGACGTTAAATTTCAGCTTCTTAAGGCATACTCCTCTTGAAATCTTGCAAAGACCATTTATAAAAACCCAAACAGATCAGAGAAGAAAAACCCAGAAGCTAAAGTAGTAGAATAAATTTGTAGCAAAAGACGTACTGGCTGTTCCCCAAACATTCAAGAAGTGGTTAAATTAATTGCAAGTATTAAAAAGAATAAATTATGCCAAGTTGGTCCAAGTAACAGGATTCTATAAGTCAATTCCAAACAGGAAAAAAGAAGCCGAGAAAGGAGAGTGATAAAGGGAAATTTAGACTTCGAGTACCTGAGCAATTATACGTTCCCCATCTTGATACACTTTCTCCCCTATAACATCCACTATCTTCATTCGCTCTGATGCCTGGAACAAAGAGGAAAATGAAACATAATAATCTATTACAGTACACCTCTGGTAAACATTGTAGCCCTAAAATGAAGAGGCATTCACTAGACACACAAAGACGCAGTATCTGGGTACTGAAAAATACAGCACCTACAGTGACATTGTCGTCCTGCACCACAGCTTTCAGGACTACCATAATCAATAGGGAAAGAAAATTGTCTAGCGTCCCATTCATGCGCTTTTCTTACCCCCAAAGTTAACAAATAACTGATTTGGCTGGTTTAGACCAAAGGGGAAAAAAAAAAAAATCACTTCCTCTAAGATTCAGTTATTTGAAGAAAACACTCAGAAAAATGTCATAAGCGTTCTAAGAACAAACGTCAATGATGAACACATTTCCAAAATATTTTAATCACCATATAATTGAATATGGGGGGGAGGGGAAGAAGGAATTGTGTCAGAGAAATCATTCCCAGCGTAGAGAGAGGAAGGGGATATGAAAAGGATACCGGCTCCAAACTGTAAGCAAGCACTGCAACAGGATGCCCAGCAGCAAGGGCAAGAGGTACTAATCCAACATGCAACAACACATGCCGGAGTCTTCATAAACAGGAAGGGAGAAAGAACAGTTAGATTTATCTCCAGTGTGCCCCACAAAACAATTCTATTGGTTCACAGCAGTGTAAAAAACGTTAAGAAGAAAATTCTACTGTTAAAATGAGTATCTCAATAGATGATTCAGTTGTAATCCATTCATTCCACAAATGCACCTCAATCTAGCCCGTCTGAGAAACTGAATTCTGATCCACACATGATTCAACGGCAGTGTGTCACGCAAAAAGACATCCATTGCTAATGAGTTATTTTTCTATAACTCTAAACATTTATGAGTCATTTTTGTGCTCAAAAAAGTCACATTGATAGAACTAGCTTAAGCCAGGCGCTGAGGGAGAAGGTGTTGTGCAATCTACCTATTCCACAGCTACCAGCATATGTCCAAATTAATATATATTAGAGGTTAATCACACCTAATGGTACTTTGCAATTTTGTAACCTTCTCTCAAAGGGATCAAAAGCTCTTCTCAAACACTAAAGATTGATGCTGAAAAATAGTCTTATGATGAGAAAACAAAGCAAAGCTACGTTATGGTGTAAGGCAAAGACAGACACATACTAATTTCAAAGCAGTTTGGTATGGCTCCAAAAGCCCTCTGAAGATACAGCCTGAATCAATAGCTTAGAAGTGACAATTTACACATCATTACTAAAGTCATGTACCACACACATCAACATGACATCTGCCTGCTCTGCCTGGTCATTTTGTTCCCAGGAAGCAGCACTTCCCTTTAGCCTCTTAGTAGTTTACTTCCTGAATACTGGTTAAGGTTAAAGCAAGACCTACTACAGCCCACATCTTCGTCTGGAATTTAAAATCATTCATGCCTGATAAAGGCCAAATATCCCAGTGATTGTATCACTCCTGTAATATCACACCCTCAAAGGGGACCATAGCCCTGAGTTCCAATTTTCATTTTAATACCTGTTCTCTGACATATTTATAGGTGGTTTTTCTTTTGTGATTCTTTTAGATCTTTACAGACCGAGATAAAAATCAGCAAATTGCTTACTGTGAACAAAGGATATGAAAAAAAAAAAAGCAGCATCCAACTTCAACAATGCAAATCAAGTTGTACAGTAAATGTGATACCAAAGCGGCTCTCAAAATTTTGTTCTAAGCAAAAATGACACAGATTTCCGATAGAGCAGAAACACCGACTGCGGAGCTAATGCTAATGAAAGACTTTGATTCAGATGTCTCTGAGAAGCTTTACCTCCAAGGACTTAAGAAGGGGCACAGACTCAATAAATAATTCATACGTCTTCCTCTTCTTTGCATTGTTTTTCAATATAATTCTTCTGAATGTCACTCGATCCTGCAAGAAACAGCACAGAGAAATACATTATTCCTCTTGACTAAAATGCTCCCTGTTTAAAGAACTGACAAACACAAGCAAGTATTTGCAACAAGCACTGGGTCTGAGAAGCCAGCTGTTAAAATGATACCACATCCATCACAAAGGTGATCATAACAGCTCTTGTGACAGTACTCGTTGCAATACCAAATGGAAAAACAGGGAGCTGTAAGACTGGGTCCTTCCCAGATAAGCATTGAAGAATTCCACTTTTAGTCCATCTTGTACTGTTTTTCAGGGTTGAGTTTGAGAGTTTTGTTTGGCTGTTTGTTAATGTATCTTTCATGCTTCCACAATACAATGAAGAAGTTATGCCCTTCTTGCTGAAGCCATTGGAAATTGGAATTTCTAACACTTATTTGTTAAGGCAACTTCAGGATTGAGTCTGAACTGGATTCTTTTCTACTTGAGTCCCAGATTTCAAAAGTAAGCTGGAGATTTGATACTGGTCTCAAATAGATCAGGAACAGAGTATCAAACACCAACAGGCTTGATTCACTCCTCCACCTTCTAGGATCCGAGAGGCAGCTTTTTGCGATGACTACTTCCTAATCGCCAGCTGTCCACGTGTACCGTAAGCACCTTCCTGATGGAAAAATTGTTTGGTTTGTTTTTGAAGCCCAAATATTGGACAAGATTCCCACCCGCCCCCCTGCTGCCCCTCCTGCTCTGGTATTTTCCCCAGGGAGTAGCTGGTGATGTGCAGGCTCTGTGGCCACTGGGCGGCACTACGTGCCCGAGCGAAGGCAAGCTCGCCCAGCTAACACAGCTCCTGCCTCAGTACCTGCAAAGGCAGACATATTTGAGAGTTTATTGTCAGAGATCTTAACAAAATGCTTTTTATTTCCGTACAGAAAAGGCAGGGCTCAAC
This sequence comes from Gorsachius magnificus, assembly GCA_034008185.1. Taxonomy (NCBI): domain Eukaryota; kingdom Metazoa; phylum Chordata; class Aves; order Pelecaniformes; family Ardeidae; genus Gorsachius; species Gorsachius magnificus. Next base: position 10,649,006 of record CM067090.1, read on the forward strand.
TACTGGCAAACACCGATGAGAAAGGCCACAAGAGAGCTGTAACTAAACAGCATGCCCAGGCTAAGGGGAAGGGCACTTGCCCACCAGGTGTTTTTGTTAGTGTTTGCATTACAATAATGCCCCCGGGTTCCTGTTTGGATCAGCACTAAATTATGAACATAGTGAGAGTTGCAGAGTTTACCTTACACAACATGAGGCCGTAAGTGTAAAAATCAAAACCAAAAAGTCAGAGGAAAGGAGCAGAAATTTGGCTAGGAAAATGGTAGGGAAAAAAAATCCTCTAAGTTTACATATACCACAATTAGCAGAAAGGTCTGAAGTCCTGAGAGCCATTCCTCTGGATCTCATTTTCTGAAAACATCAACTGATACCTTAGCAGAGACACTTTGAGGTGAAGGGGTATTTTCAAGTAAGAGAACAGTTTTAAATGGGATGCAGGCTCCAAATACTTGTAACTTGAAACAATGACTGATACAGGTGACACTAGCGGAATATGAAAGTTGAAGGAGGTGAAAGATGAAGGGAAGAATAGTATTACTGTTATCCAAAGGAGAACAAAAGATGATAAAGCATAAGGAACTGTTTCATTTTCATTTTTTTAAAGAAATTCTTCAGTGGCAGAAGTCTCTTCAAAATGTACGTGCTTGGAGAAGCAGAAAGGTGCAGAAATGGTCAGGGAAATTGCAAAAGCATAAAAAATTAATAATTCACTTATTTGAGAATATCAGTGAGGGAGAAGAAGCAGCAGTATTTGAACAAAAAAGGCAGAGCTGTGAAGGAAGTGTGTGTGATCTTGAGGTTTTCCCCAGGCATGTTCACTAGCAAAGGCTGAGGACATTTCTCTGCTCCAGAAGAGGCCCATGTTTGACAACTGCTTTGTGCCTGAGCCTTCCAGGCTTTTGTTGGCCTAAGTCTGCAATGCAGCAGGAGTAATCCACATTTCCTAAACAGCAAATAACCCATGAGCTTTAGCAATGACTTCTGCAGACTAATAAAAATATGTTTAAATTACATCAGGCACAAAACAGTACAATAAAACATGGCAATGACAGAATAGCTGGAAGAAATAACTGAAGTTTTAGGCAGGAAAATGCAGCCTTAGTTAATAAAATATCCACAGGACAGATAACTAGCAAGAGATCCCCCTTCAACTACACCTTGCTACTTAAGCAAACATAATCACAGAAAAAACCACCCCAAAATTAACCCAATTTGTGCAATTCTTTTCAAAGGCAAACCAGAACAAAGAATCATCTTCTCATTTTCTTCCTTTTATGAATTAGCTCAGTTTGTAGGTAGCTGCTTTGTTCTGTCTTGTTCAATAAATTAGATTCTGACATTACTCCCTGGTTGATTTACCAAAATCTTTTCTTTCAGCTAACAAAGAGGAGGGAAGTCAGAAGTCAGATCTCTCAGCAAGCACTGAGATTGCATAAGCACGCTGCGTGTAGCAGCTTATCAGTCCTATAATCAAGGTCACAACACAACATGGTCAACCTCCAGCGATAGCTGCTGAGGAGCCTGGCGCACACACAAAGTGTACACTTCTGGCTTCAAAGGTTTTGTTGATTGCACAATCTGCCTATTATGTGAGCCCTCACAGATGAGTAAGGGAGCACTGTGAAAATAAGCCTGTCCAAACAGTACAGACAAAAGAACTAAAAAAGGAAACTAATGTCTACAGCTTCACATTGAACACTGCTGGGCTACAGACAAAGCAACACCATCATTTAGGTTGGTATCTCATAGGTCATGCTGACCTGAGAACCTCTTCCAGGGTAACACAAAGGGACCAGAAACATCATGACAGTCTACTTTGAAGGAAAACAAAGCTTTGGGCAGTTTTCCTAGCTCTTCAAATTACTGACATCCTCAAGAAGATATTTAACATCTTCCCATTCCCCTTACAGCAGATAAAATGGCAGGAAGGCAGGTTGAAAATGAAGAACGTCATTTAGATATTGTTTCACCTTCCCATAAAATACATGCATTAATGCCTCCACTGTCCTCTGCAGGATGAAAACAAAACCAGGGTTTTTCCCTTAACAAAAGCCACAATTACAGCAAATGCAAAATAATAAAGGGCAGGCAAAACTTGTGATAGAGTTTTTACAGACAAGTTATTCTAGAAAGGTGGCCAAAAAATTTACACAATGGATCTCTTATGCCAGGAGGTGATATAACAGATCATGATAAAATAGCTATTAGCACAAGGAGCCATACCAGAGAAGCACTGAACACAGTGAAGTAGTGTTTGAAATATTATGGATATGAGAGAAACTTCCTTTTCTTACCAGTCCCCAAAGGGCTCCTTCTGTCATGGCAACAATGGTGGCAGCTCTAGGAGTGTTGTACATCAATGCCAGTTCCCCAAAACTGCCATGATTATCATAGCGGCCCACACAGCGTGACTGGTTGTCTTTTGCTACGACAATATCATACAATCCCCTGGAAAACAATGGAATAGACTCTTTATTAGACAACATTCCAGTACAAATCATAAAAACAGCTTTTTGCTGTTACACAAATATTGCTGGGTGAGATGGAACGTGCTTTACTGAGCCCTCCAATTGCCTGATACTAAGCTGCTTCTATCTACACTATTTTCACAATAATTTTCTCTTAATAAAGCATTTAGCTCCTGATAGATCTGGGCAGGATCTACTTGGTTTCCTCTGCATAGTATTTTGACATTGCTATTGTAAGTGTTCTGGCCAGGGTGACAGGTAGTTTCATCATCTTTAACAGTATTTGTCTTCTCACAGCAAGCATGTTATCTGGTGAGGTCTCTTTAAAGTGACCTGGATCCATCTCTACCCATTTTCCCCGTGACAGCATTGCCGCGGTGCCTTTGGGATACACTCAATCCAGCTGCTCGCCTGCTCCTGTGGTTTTGCCTCAACTCCAGCTTAAGGGTATATCTATATCATAACCCCAAAATGCAACTATAGCTTGTATCTGCATATGGCCATGCTACGTTCAAACTATTCAGCTCTTGTACAGACAACAGCGATGCCGTAGAAGCACGATGATCACAGAAAGGGCCATTCTTTACATACCTAAGACACTGAGCAAGTTTTGCAGTGCAAACTGACCAGTCTTCTTATGAGCAGCACATAATGATCCTCAAGCTGGAGGATTTAAAGCTAGTTCAGGAATGTTACATATGCCGCATCTTTACACTGTAGCACAGAGATCTTGAGAGGCAACCATTTCTCACCTGGTATTTGTCTAATAGCTCTCTTACAACCAAAACCTTTATTGCTCAGTTCAACTTCACACCGTGCTGCAACTCCGAGCATGCTGACAGTTGAACCAACCAATTTTATCACCATTTTCATGGGGGTGTGGCTACTGAAGAACACAGGAACACATGCAATGTTCAAACTTGAAGAGCATCTGTTTGACTCTCACAAAGCTCTGTGTGCTGAGGTGACAATGTAGGAGGCACAAGCTTAGGAAGGATGGGTAAGTAACTTCCAGCAGTTTTGCAGAACATTACAGGTTCTACTCTAGTCACACTGGCTTCAAATTAAAGCGGCTGGGCAAAAAGGATTTTAGTTCCTTTGGGTTGTTTTTTTTTTTTGTTGGTGGTTTGTTTTTTGGTTTGGTTGTTGGTTTTTGTGGTTTGGGTTTGTTTTTTTTTTATAGCTCACTTCTAGAAACAGGAAAGGTCTCTAAAACTGCTAACATCTAGCCAGAATCTCTGAACAGATCAAGAGGAAAGCATTCAAGTACCAGAAGCCTTCTTGCACTTTGTTCATAGGGAGCTGTAACCTGTTTAAATTAGAAAGGCCTCCTCACCCTGTTCTCCAAGAGGCACACTTCTTACATCAAAGTGAGGAAGCTTTGCACAATGACTTGAGGGTCTACTGTATCAAAGCCTTTCAGACCCAGAGAAAAGTTAGGCTGTTGGAGCCAAGATTGGCCAGGTTCAGACATGTCTCTCTGTCACCCAGGAAGCTAAAGAAGGAAGCTGGGCGCATGAAGACTGCATAACATCCTTACTAGACACTTCTTCCACTCTACCACGTACTCACACCAAGAAGACAGGGAAAGAAACCAACAGCATGCTAACAGTAAACTAAATAAGGATTAGTGTTGATGGAAACTTTTATTAATTCTTGTAATGTCCAATTTCTATTTGATGATTCTCTGAGAGGCACCAGAGGCAACAATCTTCAGAGGGTTTTTTGATCTAAAGAGCCACCTGTGAGCACCTTAATCAAACGCAACAACTTCTTCCCATCCCTCAGCCTGCAAGTCACTTCCTAGTGCCATTTATTTCCAAATAACCACAGCCATGTAACCTTCAGCCAAGCATTCAGCTGTCTGTGGCCCAAGGACTAAATTGGTGAGGCACCACCGGGTGACCTTGGCTCAGCTTTATTGAGAAAACTGTTGCTGAGCTGTGAGACAGTCCATGAGCTAAAGCCCTGTAAGATAAGAAGAAGAAAAACACAGACCAAAGTGTAATTGTTGAGATGGTAATGGTTAGGAGCTCAAAGACTCAAAAGAAAAAATACTGACATGAAAAAAATAGAAAACCCCAAGAAAAAAAAAAAGCAGAAAAGCAGAAGAGGGCAACTCAGCAAGATTGTGAATCAGCCTGTTCCAAGAGGCAACAGAGGCCAGTGCTGCCCCTCCTGACTGATGACTGCTCAATCATCAGAGACTCATCAGGTGCCTCCACAGAAGTGATGAGCATACTAATGTTCAGCCATGCAACACATTTGTCCTAGCTCTCCCTTCCATGCAGTAAGCACTAAATAGCTGCTGCATCCTCAAGTTCAATCTGTCCTGCCTGCTGTCCCTCTGCACGTGGTAGAAGACGCTCAGACAAACGTGATCTGTAGAGGAAGTACCACAACCAGAGGAGTTTAAGAAAAAAAAAAAAAAAAGGCCTGTGCCAGAAATCCTATTTTTCTATGCAGTCAAGAAGCTAAATCTGCAACATAAAGTCACTGTTCATTCAGACAGGAAGAAACTAATCCCCAGGGATATTTAGGCATTAATGACTTATCTTAGAGTAACAAGACATGCCTACTGATGCCTTGAAAGAGCCAGAGTCCTCTGAATTTGCACTCGCAGGCAAGTAGAAATATTGTAGCTTCCCACAAGCACCAGTATTCTGCTACTCTTTTGCATGAAAAAATGAAGGGGTGGGAGGCGGAGGAGGACTGGAAAGGGAGAGAGGGAGACTGAAAATTCATAACTGTAGAATTCTTTCTAATAATTGAATAGCCAAGATAAGAGTTGCAGCTGAGTTGGTGTCTACAGCAAAGGCTGGTATGCTCTACTGCTAGACACCACCAAGTTTAAAACAAAACAAAAACTTAAAATCCTGAAGTCTCCCAACCCAACGATCTCTTGATGGAAAAAACACTGTGGAATAGCATTACATCTGTAGAACAGAGACTATAAAAACATTTACCAGTATATCAAAGATAAAGTTCCATTTCACTTCTTTATTTTAGGTTAAAACTCAGAGCAGGAAAGGCTTTTTAGTAACCAACAGGTTAAGAGTATTACACAGAAACAAATTAAGATAGGCGGATGGTATCTAACATTTTTGAGAGGCTCCCAAACTGAGTTTAAGTGTCCTCAAGATTAGGAGCCACTGTTCTGCGTATGTCTCATCTTTGCAGAGCTGGTGGCTCTGGCTCCCCTGGGTTCTGATCTGCAGTACCTTACTTTTACCTGGGACAGCCTGATCTCCCCAGTGAACATGGCTGTCTAGCCAAAGGCATGGGATTGGGCTGAGGCAGAGCGGCTGAGGGAGATAACTGAGTTCAGAAATGAATCACTGGTTTAGGCTAATGGGATGGTATGGTAGAGGACAGGGGAATGGGCATATGGTCAGAATATATTTGAGGTAGCCTTATGTTCTGTAATTCCACTAATGAGGAAGGGGAATGTCTTTAAAATGAACAAGTATCATTTAAAATGAACAATTTCTAATCTAGAAATTCTTTTGCAAATTCCTTAGACACAGCATAAATGACAATTCAAAAGGCAACACGTTGTCTTGAAGAACTGCTTTGAAAGCATTTAATACAATATTAATGGTGCCATTATTTCAGTGATAAGGAAGATAACTGCGTCTGAAAAATAGTTTGCTAAAATCGTGTTCCAACAGACGTTTATAATTCAGTCAGTAATATTCTGTTTAATATTACAGTTTTACAGGAGAAAATAAATGTGTCCTTAATTTTTCTTCAAATACGGTTATTAAAAGCAACATTAGCCAGAATTTCTTCCAAAAGGGTAAAAGATACTAAAAATGTGCATACACACACATATCTATTATATGCCTGCTGCACATTCATATGACCCACAAAATTATCACATGAATTTGCTCGATGCAGGAAATCGCAAAATGGCACCTTAAATTCTACAAATATAAATCACATATAAACCAACAGAAGCAAAGTAACCACAAGTCTCTCTGAAGTCAGGGATCAAAATTAATTGGACAAAGTCCAGGTTGTTCCATGGTACCCACTACCATGGATTTTTACTTCCTGTATTCTCCTTCTCCAAAATAATCTCCTACCCCTTCCCTTACCATATCATTTCTTTTGCTGCTTTTCCCCCTCCTTTCTTCAGAAAAAAGCACATCCTGGTCTAGAGGCAACATGTAATATGGCTGGTTTTAAGCTATGCATATGCTGATGGGCACAAAAGCTAAACTGAACAAATCATAGGCAAGCTCATGCTGCAACACTTCCCTCAGATAAAGTGGTATTTGAGTTTTTACGCAGTCACACAGAATGCGTTAAAACCCAGCAAGTTTGAAACGTCCACCTCTGTCAAATTTGATTGCCCCTGGGCAAATGATCCAGAAATCAGTGGGGGCCTAAAGGGGAAAATGGAAAGATCAAAGGAAGAGGTAATGACTGCAAAAAGTAAGTTTCCTTCAGAAACTGTCCTGCAGTAAGCATTCCCTGCCATTTTTAAGAAACTGAAAAGAAACATACTCTACATTTCAAAGGCATGGCTGCTTACCGCTCAATGACATAGAAGTTGTCTCCATCATCACCTTGGTCAATCACATGTTCCTGAGGTTTCACCTTCCTCTCAAACATGGCATCAAGGACCTGAGACAGCTGCTCCTATAAAATGAACAGAAGGGGGAAAAAAATATAACCAAAAAACCTCTCAGAAGATACACCGTAGCATTAGTGCTGGACAAGGGCGAGTTCATTTGACTTGATCTGGGTGGTGAAGTGCAACATGCACTGCATTATTTTTACTGTATGCAAAGACAAGTAATACTGATATTAAATGTTGATTTCCACTAGTAAGTACCTCACTTGTTTCCAGCTTATTAATACAAGTTCAGTAATGCAGACAAACATAGGTACTTCCATTACAGAAGAGTTATTATTTCAAATTTATGTATGAATGGCTTAACTTATGCATACCATTTCAGTGCCAAAGCCCACGTGTACAGCAAGCTCTCACTTGGTATAATCTGACACAGCCTCATTGCACTGGATACATATTGATTTATGTCAACATAAGTACATATATTTCATTGTATGTATGTAGGTCTAGAAACTGCACCACAATTTATTAGTAACTTATTTGTACTGTCATCATCCAAGAGGCCCAGGCACGATCAGGACTGTACCAAACAAGACTCTATACAAACAAGAGTTATTTCCCTAGATAGTCTGTGTCTTAGAGAACCTGCAATTCCAGCACAAGATGAGATCAGGTAGATACAGATGGGGAGCACGTACAGAAAATAGGATAATGCTGGTCTGCACAGCATACTTAAGCTAGGTTTCTCTGATGAGCCATGGCTAAACGTTTTGTAGGCAGCACAGCCAGGGAAGCTGCGAAAGCCAGGAGAGACTATGCCATATAAATACCTTGCCTCCATTAACAACAGACTTTCATTGCATTTTCAATGACCAGATGTTCAAAGTTAAAGATGTAGATCACATCTGAGTTTCTAAAAATGTACTGTATGAACACACAAACTAGTCTTAATGCTGTTAGATACACTTGAAATATTTAGTGTGCTCCTTAAGTGAGGAATAATCATTGCAGCATCTGTATACACCGCTATATTGAAAATACTGACTATCTGTTTCACTGGAATCCTATTTTCTTGGTTTTAAAAACTCTCCTGGTATTTAATCTAAACAAACAATAATTGCATGAAAGCCATTTATTTTAACCATGTTTCATGGCATGCATTTAATCAACAGTTGTCAGAAAACAAGCAATGCAGATTCTAAAAAGCCTTTTAAAAATACTGTAACTCAATGATGCTTTATTTGGAGGATAAACAGGCAAAGACTTGTAATTTTAAGTAAATAAACCACTGAGCTCTTCTGTCAATAAAAGGACAAACTTCACCAGATTTCTGAACTGTAAAAAACCCTCTTGGTTTGGATACTAAGCATGCTCAGGAGCTTTGATGGTAAGGATAAGTCATTGCTCTCACGCAGCACAAAATTCATTTGTAACTAGGATTCTACAAAAACATTTTTAAGACACCGTGGAGCCTACGCATGATACATCATACAGAGCTTTTAACAGGAGAGAAGTTATCTACTCCCCCAGCACTTTATACTGAACATAAATCAGGTTTATCACTGGGGATGCTCAAAATCTCAGGGTTAAACCCTGTGATGATCTGAATTGATTTTAGTCCAAAGTTCAACACGAACCTTGCTGGAAGTGATCCACTGGACACCGGCTCCCTTGTCTTTGATACCAAGTATTACAGCAACTAGTCGTGTAAATGAAGACATTTAAAAAGACTGTTGAGTCACTGGGCCTAAACTCAGCACAGTTCAGCTAAATGCAAGCAGTGGAAAAGGGGTGAATTTGGCCAGGACATCTGAGTCACACAATCATATTTAATCCTACAGAGGTTTTATGCAGTTTTGGTTTTGTTGCTTGTATTTAACAGTTTTACATGACACTCTTTAGAAGTTAAGAAGTAAAAGAACATATTTTGAGCCTTAATTTGAAAGTGTTCCTCACAATTATTAAATGACAATATACATTAAGCTAAAGCAGAAGCCATGCATTCTGCCTTTCAGTGGGTATTCTACAGCCAACCTTCCAAACCAGTCACATTATACAGAGGGAGTTAAAAAGAAATTATTGGGAGGAGGGGTGAAAGGATGCAAGTTCCATACTTCCTTTATACCCATTACTAGGAAAGCTCTCCCCTCTCTGCCAAGTGCCCTTCATCATACTATAATCAATGTATGGACTGCAGTCATCTTTTTCAGCCATGTGCTATCTTAAAGTCTGAGTCTTTAACAGTTGCAGTTAAGATAATTTCCATTGCTTCCCTCCTCAGCTGCTTAGAAAGCTTTTCCCAGGAAGCAGTATTTTTCCAAGTCCACTTTCTCAGCTCAAATTTGTTTCTTAAAGTCATCTTTGAATATAAACTCATTATTAATTTTTACTTCTGGGTGATTGTGCTGGAAGCTGAAAGATTGGCCTACTCAGTTCAAATGGTGATCACATTTTGTACATATCCCTTGAGCTGCTGAATGTTCCTAAATATGTTTCATTTTTTTCTGTACATAATCAGGTTACTTGCAAAAGGAACCTTTAAAATGTCTTAAGTAAATAAGCTTAATGACAACAGGAATCCCAGAACAGTGAAAGGCCAGTCTTGGAAAGGACAGCTTTCAAGGAAACTTTTTGACAGAATGTCAATTCCTAAGCCTGCTGCAATCAACAATTATTTTGAGAATGCAGTTCAATGACTTCTGGGTTTTGTACAGCAACCGAGAACTGGGAGAACTTCCTGGCTTTCAAGGAAAGCTGAGCAGCGTTTCTGAAAACAGAAGCTATTGCATCCATCCTTTCACATCTCAGGCAAAGCTCAATGATTCAAACCAGGAAGCTGCTGTAACTGGTGTTACAGCTTTCATTCTTCCCCAACCTGAAGTAGAAATGTCAGTTCTGCTTTCATGGAAACACCAGACCAGAGAGGAGATGCATTTATTCTATGGCCTCTCAGAGGTTTGATTAGAGGAACTCCAAAGGTCTGTTCCTGAACTATCCTATGATCCTCATGAAAAAAATTCATACCAATTAAGATCACTAAGTGTGAGCAATGAAGACACTGATCCTCAAAACTCAATACTTAGGCAACGAGTAATTAATAACCAGCTTCAGCAATAAAAATAAGACAAGTAAGAATAGGAACAACCTAAAAAAACATTACTTTATTTTACAGAATATTTACTGACACACTGACATTTAAGAAAAAGGTGCAGCAACCTGAAACCATGCAAATGTGGATAGTGTTCAGTATCACAATTGTGTAAGTAATTTCCTTTTTAAATTGCCCATAAAATTATGAACTGTTTCCTAGGGAAAAGGAAATCAGGTGCGATGGTATCCAGCAGCAAATACTGAAAGATAAGCAGAAGAATTAAAAAAAAAAAAACCAGCAAACTTTTCTCTAACAGAAAAAAAAAATTAATTTGCCAGGAGAGGGATCTGATAAACATGGTAACTGACAATCTGATGTGTTTGTTTATATTGTTCATTGATTGCTGATCTCCAAACACATGTCTCAATCCAGCCTAAACATAATTAATAATTCATAAATGATCACAATGCAAACAAGTGTCTGAACCGTAAGATCACGCCATTACCTGTACCTACAAACTATCAACTCCAGTAAAGATTTCCTTAAAATGGTATTACCTGATCTAGGTTTTTGAAGAGCAGGATATCTTTACATGCTTCCTGCAGTCTGCATCGTTGTTCATCAGTTTTTGGATGCACTATCTTTAAAACAAAGTAAAACAAAACTGTCACGACAACAAAGAAAAATGATTACAGACTGAACTTTCACTTCAGAGTGAAAAAGCAGAACACAATTTAACAGTGTCAAAGTATACAGTTCTTCTTTGTTGTCTGCATAAACAGTATTTATATACAAACACACAATGGAAGGCAGAATGAAAGAGGCGTAAGAAATATACTATGCTGACAATTAACACATGCAAAATAACAGTCAAGACAGACAAGAAAGAAGAGGATGCCTTTTCCTTTCCCTTCCCTTCTAACCCAGCACAGATACAGTCAAGCCTTGAGCATTTGGAACAGGGGAAGAAGTTAACAGTTTTCTTTCTAAACTCTGCCTGTATTAGTCCAAATACACTTATTGTTGGCATACAGGTAGTTTATAAGATTTATGATACATATATATCTCAGCCCATCTAATAACAGAAGTTATCTAAGAAGTAGTTATTCTGTTTGGGTTTTTCTTTTTCCAACAGAATTGCTTAAGTAAAAGCTTTGTTGTTTGAGAGGGTTTTTTTGTTACTTCTTTCCAATTATAAACATCTCATCAGGTTAAAGGAAGCAACACTCACAGTGTTATAAAAATGTTTATACATGTGCTTGTTGGGGGCTAATTATGAAAACATATAGAAATATTAATTACCTCACATTCACCACATTAACTGTATTTCTAGAATAACAAGGATTCCAAAAAACAATTACAGTAGTAGGCATTTCTAAAAATTCATTGTCCAAAGTTGAGCAGATCTCAGATCCTTGTTTTAAAAGAAAATTGAATATTGAATCAGCAGCCAAGAAAATCAAGACTTTTGATGGAATAAACATATCTAGTTTACAAACATTTGGATGATCAGACATAGTCATAGTCTTTTTATAGCATCTTATTTACGAAGTATCTTCTTTTTTAGAAGAAATTAAATTAGACTTAGGTTTTCATTGCAGAAGTGTAAGCATCCTTGAGATGGAAACTGGAAAAGGAATACCAGAAGTCCAGAGAGAAAACACTGACCCTCACCAGCCAGGCTACACGATTTGCTCATATAAAAGCATCTCTAAAGAAATACAATTACAGTATCTGGACTTGCAATTCCTAGAAATTTCCAACTTTCAAACCCAATAGAATAACAGGTGGCTACAGTCTCAAGTTATTTCCACAAAGTATTTCTCCTACCCAGGCAGAACTGCTTTAACAAGAAAGGCAGTAAAAAGCATGTGAGGAATTTTAAGCACCCATGAAGAAACAGCTGTGGTAAAGCTTAACTAATTCTTCACAACAGCACTGATGCTGTAAGAATTGCCTCAACAAGCCTTTAACATAATTAAGAAAGGAAAATATCCAAAATTTTAAAGATGATAGACTTAAGCACAGCTCTCAATTCCTTTGAAGTAAAATTATATTAAAGCTATAGTGACTAAAAAAGTGCATGAGACAAAGCAGCCCTAAATTTCAGAGCAATGTCACTTTGTCAATGTCAGCATACCACACCGCCTCTCAGAACCAAATGCACAAGTGGTAGGGAAAAGGTGACGTACAGACATCTGCCTGTCAAACTGTACAGAGAACCATGCATGATGCAATTCACTCATTCTTACCCTTTGTTCTGTATCTTCTTCCTCTTCATCTGGGTTGAAAGCTTCAGCACAAACTTGGAAGAAAGAGGGAGAAGAAATAAGTAAAAAGAAGCAATTGCATGAGAACATCAAACAAATCAGGTTTAAATTCCTTTCTTCTATATTTTATTTGCCCCCAGAAAAAAAAAAATCACTTTTGTTTTTATGTCATTATACTGTCAGAGGCTTAAATCCTATCTATTCTCTGAGCAGGCACAGCACGGTTCTTCTCAAACTCTCAAGTAAAAAGTCTGTAACTTACAATAGAAGATAATCTTGCCTAGGGAGTACTCCAAAGCATGCACACAGATTTCCTTTCAATTCTTATCACAGCATAACAACCTCCATTCAGATTCACTTACAAGCATCTTCTCTAAAATGCAGGGGAAAAATACTGCAGGTACATTACTTTGTTCTTTGCAGTGCAATGTATATAGCAAGACACATTGGGGGGGGGAAAAAAAAAAAAAAAAAAAAAGAGTACAAGAAGGTATGTGGCACCCAGTCAGATTTGCAAGCAAGTATCTATATTTTAGGGCGTTTTTTGATACAGAGAAATCACATTTACACAGAAATTAACCTGGGAAATGAAAAATCATCTTGACCACAGTATATTCTATGACAAAAAAGTGTTTACTTCCTTCCTCCATATGCTCCTGTATCTTACTACATTTGAATCAAGTGAATGTCAAGTTGCGATATAAAAACAACTTTAAAAATACACAAAGTTGGTTTTTTTTAAAAAGTATGAGAATATTTGCAGAAACTGTACACCGCAGTAGTGCACAGGAGCAAGGCTCTGCCAAACATGTCATTAGACCTACAGGATCAATTGCAAGAGAGGCAATGATAGTGGCGAGCTAAAATTTCAAACCATTTTTGTTCGGTTTCAATACTTCAGAAAAGGCTTATCTTCACTTATCTTAACAGTTGCGCTGTTACACAATTTTACAATATTAAACACAGGCGCCTTCAGCTGCCAAAGGCCTACGGCTCTAGCTCAGACTTTCTTATTAACTTGTGGACATCTGCAGTTTTCCTAGGTGTCAGAGTGAACTCTACATTCTAACTAGCTGTACAGGTAGTCAGAGAAATTGAGAGTCAGTCCTGTTTTCATCTAGTTCTGCTCATACTTTTGTAAGTGTGGTCTTACTTCGGAGGCTATACACTACTTGTAAAATTATACAAGAAAACACAGGCAAGCATTTTTCTTTGTACTTTATCCAGCATCCTGACAATACTGAAGACTTGGCAGAATGCCCAGAAGCTTACTGCAATGACATCTAACCACTGAATGGACTTAGAAAGTATAAATAAAAATAAGCAGATTTTTAAAAAAATATCTAGAAGGCCTAGCATTCAGCAACTTGCAAATAATTTGAAAAACCATACAGGACTATTGACCTTGTCATCATGCTTTCAAAAGGACTATAAAAACGCACAAGTCCAGCATAATATGCTAGGAAAGACTTGCTTTTTTTCTTTCCCCCCCGCGTAAAAGGTACAGGTTTTTCCTAGCAAATTAGATTTTAATTCCTTGTTTTCCTGGAGAGGTTGAAGAGACTGGAGTACAACATAAGCATTGCATTTATCAAACCACAATGTAAAAACCCAATCAGGTAATCGTTAGGCATTTAAAGAGTACTTATTGCTCATGCAACAAACCCAGTGCCACACTGCCTCTTCTGGTTTGCACCATTTAACAATATAGAAGTGCTATATTAACAGTGCACCTACCACAAACACATGCTTTTAGCTTTAACAGAGGTCCACCCACATTTAGGGCAGATACTTTCCAAAGGATAAACAGCATTCTTCCCCAGAAGATGACTGTATTATGGGAAGGCAGCTGCCTACAAAGCTGCAGAACTTGGACTGATAGGCAAAGATCCACTTAATATGCAATACGAAGGCACTAACAAAGAGAACATGATTAGCATTTCGGTGTAAAAGCTTTCCTCCTCCTTTCATTTTACAGTAAGGATCAAAGTCTATTGTGAAAGCTTTGGATTTTCTAATAAGGAACATTTTCTTAAAAGAAACACTCCTTGGTTTAAACAGTATGGTGAAACTGGAGATAAAAAGTATCTTTATTCTTTACAACCTAGCATATCTTACCAGTAACTAGAGTTCAATTCTTTATTACGATCTTCAGTACATACTGTAAATGCACTTCCATACATTTCTGAAAGTACCTGGCATACAAGCACATTCAACCTGTGCATCTATGAATTAAGAGATCTCTGTACTTCATTATATCATTCTATCATTTAAATTCTCAATATTAAGCTGCAAATTAGATTTTGTTCCCGCTCCAGCTGCAGGGAAGCTATTCCTAAGAGTATGCTTTGGAACTGAGGAAATTCTCTTCAAGATTTCCCTGGGAAAACAAGTTTAATTACCATGGCTAAGGCTACAGCCTTAGAGCAAAACCGTATCTTAAAACACACAGCAATCAAAACACCACAGTTCTCTGCAACTTTAGCATCAAATGGCTTTGGTTGGGATTTCTACATGTTAAGTCTCCTCTGTTTCATCTTACCCAGTAAGGGTGAAAACAGCTTCAATAAAGCCTGCAAAGGATACAGACTAGGACTTAGGGCCCTTCCCTTACATATGGAAATCACTTCTGTAGCACCCATGAATGGGCACCACAGAAATACAACAAAAATGCGGCAAAAATACTACTTCTTCCCATGCTGTCACGTAGAAAGCCTTCCCATTATACTTTTCGTTCTTCAGCCTCCTGCTGGGATTTCTTTTTTCATGTAGGAGCGGTAGGGCAGACATTTTGGACTTCGACTGACAGCTCTGATTGACAGCACCTTATTTACTTGCAGGCAGAGCTGTAACACTTAACGTAACATATCTGTTGTGGGATGGATTAAAAAAAGGGGAGAGAGACAAAAATGATTAATTCTGACCTCAAGCTTAAATTAATATTGTGATATGCTGGAAAGCCTACAGAAAGCTCTTCAGCCTACTCATATTAATACATAACAACCAACAGCATTTTTCAAATACTTTAAAACATGACTAATGCAAAGAAAAGGTGAACATTACGTCAACAGCATCCTATGGTTTATATCACAATACTTCCAATTTTTCTTTCAGCTATTTTTAATTGGTAAATTACTTGTGGAAGTCTGCACTGGTGAACATATTACCTGTCAGGATCTGTGTGTCAGTCTTACCTTCAACAAGTTGCACATTATCTGTGCTCAAACAGTGCTGCTTCTCTGTTCTGACTGAAAAGAACCCCCGTAACTACCCTAAACTCTGCCAACCCCTGTCAGAAGTCTATGGAAGTTAATTTCAGGACTCATGAAGGTTAGTCATTTGCAGGTTACAGTACAGCCAGTCCCACTGAAAAACTATTTGATCTTTCATCTTGACAGAATGAAAACAAACTTGCCCCACTCTTTTATAGATGACTGAATTCCCATATTAACTATTTCAGTGTCCCACTAAAACAGGTACTCCAAGGCAAGCTTATTCTCACAAGATTATCCTGAAGAAATGTGTTGGTAGCATCTTTTCAGACTCGTTGAAACAGCAGCTAGAAGGGATCTCTCTTGAAGGTCATCCAGTCCAGCCTACCCTCTAAAGGGGAGCTATTTGCAATGCTAGATTGGGGCTGACTCAGAAACCTCCCTGGGCGAAGACTGCACATCTCTCTGGCTAACCTGCTTAACCGCCCTCACGGAGAAGAAATTTTTCTTAACATGCAACCTAAAGCTCACAAATACCTTGATATAATTTGAAGTGACTTCTGAAATAACACCTTTCCTATGTGAGAGCACAACTCTGCCCTTGAGCAAGCAAACGCTAAGCATGAATTCATCAGTGAAAGTTATGTGCAAGTGTGACACACACCCCAATGACGTATTTCCAATACTACAGCTATATCAGCATATATCATGCAGACCAAGCTTCCTTCCAAATCTACCCACATAGTTAAAACAGATTTGAAACATAAAAAACAGGTTTCAAATTTAAGAAGATTTAAGATAAAAAGAAATTCAGGCTTTTATCCTACCATCTACATTTAGTCTCTTTTAGCTTCTGCAGCTTCTACAGCTAGTTTAGCTGTCTCCTCATACGGCACCTTCTTTGGCTTTCAAGAACAGGCACATCTGTTAACACTTCTAAAGGCTCAGAAATGATACAACTCGATCGCTGCTTTGTTATGCAGGTGACAGCATCTGAAAGCAACAAAGATCTTTCTAGCTGCAGCAATGACATAAGCACTGCATGGGTGAGGGGGAAGCAAGGGGTGGGGAGAGAATGAGAAGTAGCAAGAAAAGTTTGCCAGTACAAATACCACCTTTGTTTATGCAAGTTTTAATCACTCCCAAGATAATATTGTTCTGCAAAATATGCGTTTTGTCAAGATCAAAGTCCTTGCACTCTGCAAATCTGCCTAATAGTTCAGCATTTAACGCCCATAAACAAGTAACGCCTTTTGTGAGAGATGCGTACCATCCCAGTAGCTGAGAGATCACTGTTACTTTTTTTCAATACAGTAGCCAAGAGACTGAGGCCTGAAGGCCTTCAGACACATGCAAGAGGAGGAAAAATTTTCACATTGGACGTGAAAAGTCTGCATTTTATGTAAGGTGAATGCATTGTTAGTATTTCTGTTGTTATTGGAAGGTAGCAAATATTCTCTTTGCAGTTTTGGATAGCACCTTCTGTACTTCAGAGTGAAATGCTATTACTCATCTTTATTTCTGAGGACACATTACCTCCAATTGATCCTGTAAGACCCTTTCATGAAAATCCACCTAGAGTAGTATATGCAGAACAACCTTTCCAGTTATTTATTCAGATCAGTACTCTTGCACTATGTTTAAGGCAACGTTCTTTGCATTTGAGTTTGCCAAAGCTTTAAACATTTTGTAAGTCTGTCTCTCGAGGGACAGATGCATAACCTCTTCTGGGAGCACTATGCCCACTGGAAAGGTGATCACTTCCAGTGGCTTGTCATTCCGTCTTTTGAGTTGCTAAAGCAAGCACTTCCAAAATGATGCAGTCAAGATGAACTTCGGAAGCTTAAACAGAGCTTATACGTAGGTCTTTGCTGGCACAGCTCAACGTGATTTTCTGCACTTGGGAAAACAAGTTTCCTCTCACTTCTGTTGCTGGATAGCTCAGAACTTTTTGGTTTTGAAATTGCACTTTGTTTCCCAAGTTAAAGATCTCACCATGTCAAAGCAGACAACAGATTCATACCTCGATCCAGCAAGCGGGAACAGAACCTGCACCCATTTGCACTACCTGAATAATTTTCACCTTTATGACAGAATAAAAAGCAACACTGAAACCTGAAAAACAGTCAAGTCATCTGCAGGAAAATCAGCTGTTTCAGCCTTCAACCCACTAATGAGAACCGACTGACATCAAGCCTAAAATTTTAATTAGAAAGAATGTCATTGCACCAGCCCAAACTCAGACCTTGGGTCTTAAAAGACTGGTCTTTCTCTTTTACTTTATGTGCCACATGAAAATCCCCAGATGCAGGAGTAACCATAGCAGTACCACCTCCTGACTTCATTCTTAATTCTCAAAGCGGCATAACTGAGACATGACTTAGTGACTGGGACTTGATCAAACACCACCCCCTCAAATCTTTGTCAAATACCAACGCAGAATATTCAAACACACAACTATTTGCATGGCCATATATGTCAAATCAACCGTAAGATTTTTCAGTTGAGAAGTATTTAGAAACTATTAATTTAGGTGGCAAAGAAAAAGAATGGATTTTCAGTTCTGGAAACAGCTTCAGATTTCATTTAAAGTGAAAAGGAAATGAAAATAAAATCAACTCGGTTCTTCACAGGCAGAGTTATTCTGTGTTACAGATTAATGACAAAGATACAAGTCACTCAGCATGGCTGTGCCAAACCAGCTCAGTCCAGCAAGGATTACAGTTTCAGGCATGGCTCCATGTGCGGTCCCAAAGCCTGCTCAGGTTGGAAAGCTGCACAGATCGTTTTGTCAGGCAAAGAAGCCTATGAGACACTGATAAGCCTGTAAGGCCCTAAAATCCTGCAGTTTCACCCAACTCTGAAAAGCCAGCGTTGCCTCTCTGTTCTATTGTCTGTACACAGCAACAGGTGAAAATGCTCACATGGCTTACCCAAAGCTTTGCTTACACCCCCAGCGCAGCTTGAAAATGCCTGTCTCTATTGTGGACGCTATTGATCTTTCGGAAGGCCCGCTACTGCGCTGAAGTAGCAAAACCAAGGTCACAGGCAGAGCCTGAAAGGACCCACTCTGGTTCACAGCTACCCCCAGGCACAATTCAGGATAGACGTTTCTGCCCAGGGAGGCTGGGACATTTAAGAGAACTGGATGATGCATTACAGCGCTTGCTGTCCTTGCCCTTAGAAACCTGTGATAACCATCCTCTCAGTAGGATTACACACTTTCCAGTATTATTATCTAAATCAGACTTCTCCTGCTTGTTTTCTTTCCATCAAGACAGAAATGCAACAGTTCCAGTGACAATGGCTTGTGATAACACTGTAACGCCAGTGTCACACACTCCTACTTCATACGTTTCAGTCACGAATTCAGAACAGACTGCATAATCAATTATAAATGCCACCTTTTATGATAATTGCAGGAAATCCAACTCTACATGGACAGACCTCTTTTCTCCCAAGATGCATAAATACAGGCAATTTAATAAGCTCTTTAAAATTATGACAGTTGATTGACAACTATTTCCATATGTACACTTGCTTTATATATTCTGAATGCATTTTTCAAATATTTTTACTAAATTCATATAGATTAATAAAAATCTGGTTTGAAGTGTTTATTTAAAAGGCTTTATCAGTAAAACAATTTAGACAATGCATTACAGCAGAACAGCCATTAAAATGATACAGCCACAAATTAGATTTCTTTTTCCACTACAGAAAGATTTGGCAAAGTATTTAAAATTACAATTCCCCAGGGTCAAACAAGAACTTCCATGATGAAAGACCTAGAATAACAAACAGAAAGTAAATAATCACAGTCTCTTTTAGATTTATATCTTTACGTACATTTAATGAAAGCATTATATGCAGACAATACTGCTTCAACTAGATTTTAAAGACAAACATAAAGCACTTCTGATACAATGCATTCCTACTTTATTATTATTTCTAGGTAGGCTTTTTTCAGGCTTTGTTTTTTCGTTTTGTTTTGCTTAACTCCTTCTGCAACATACAGTGTCAAGCATGGAATGGGCCTTGCTTTGCCACAGCCATCTGACACGTGGCAGGGGCACACAGCACTGACACGTAACAGACCAAAGGCTCCTTGAGAACCTGCTCCCAGGATCAAGCATGGAAAGACATTTCCTATCAAAGTAAGAGGCAAATTGGGTGGGGGGGGATCCTACTGAATGGCAAGGAAACTTCAGAAGACAATCCTCATCCTGTACATGTTTATTTAAATCCTTCTCTTATTTGGGAGCAATTAAAACAAAAAACTTGTGCCAATGCAGGACTGGAGATAGAATTCTCTTTGGTACAACCAGATGAACATGACATTTGCCTTTTTCTGTCTTTTCTCTTTTTTTGTAATTAAACCAACAGCTGTTTATCATTGTATTTGCTTTATATAGTTGCCTGTTGAATTACACAGGCACAAGTTTTACTTAATGCCTTTATGTATGAGTTATGCAAAGTGCTTTAGCTTATCCTTCCACTGTACGTGCTCACAGGTGGCTAAAGGGTCATACCCCGCCCACCTCACAGAAGCCACGTGCTGGAGAATAATAATAATAAAGTCATGAGGCTACTTTGTTTCATAAAATAAAACAATAGCAATATAACTGAATAAAATGCTTCTAGATTATCTAAATACACATTTGTGTGTACACTCCAATAAGTCCACATAATTCCTAGGCTGGAATTTTTGATAATTTGAAATCCTACAATTCACAGAGGACCTATCGTGAAAGCACTCTGTAGATAAAATACAGCACTCTGCAAGTAGTCTCTCTCCTGAACAGCTGGAGAAGCCAAGGGACAAGACTACCTGTTTTCACAGAAATCATCTGCTAAGACACAACTCAGGCTCTTGCACTTTTGGCTTCCAAGTCTCTATTCGTAACAGTAGAGCCCAGTATCCCATCAGACACTGGAGTGCTCTAGACCTTGCAGTAAGAGGTGAGCCTGCAAGAAAAATAAAAACAACAAAAAGCTTGCCATCATAGTAGAGGACTAATTAAAAATATAAAAGCTTTCCATGTACCAGTATCAAAGGAATTCATAGCTCTGACATGGTAACAACCAAACCCAAAATATTGTCCCTTCAATCTCAAAACAGTAATTTAAAATTTGCTTCTTCTGTTTCTGACTCCCTTTACTACATTTACACAGAAATCATAAAATGGCAGCAGGTTATTTTAGAGTTAGGCATTGTTATTCCGCATGGTGCAGCCTGAGAAATTCAAATGAAGCAAGCTTTATTCTTGCAAGGTAAGAAATCAGAAGACTGAAATGGATAAACATGCTGCTGACCTTGTTCAAGCCTTCTAAGAGAGCCTTACCGATGAGATAGTCATCCATAAAAAAAGGTCTCCTGGAAAACATGATGCTACTACTATTTCAGAGCACCCAGATTCACAATTGTAGAAGTAAGCATTCTGCTTTAATGATCTTCTGGTTTAGCCCATCACATATATCTTACCGCATTTCTAAATGGTTATGTAAGCTAGGCAGATAAAACCAGAAATTAAGCACCAAAAATGTTTACGCGCCTGATAAACACAGTGATATTTTACCTCAGTTAAAAATAGCATGGAGAATGTTCATTTTACATTCAGTTTACATCAAAACACCCCAAGTTCCAAGAAATGGCTCAAATATATGCCTTCCCCAAAAAAGGCATGTATCTTACAGGCTTTTAGTTGCAAACAGTAGATAGAAAAAATAAGCTAGCTGAAGAATAAAACACAAAAAGTGTTTTTTCCAGTCTAGAAATAAGAAATTATCTTCCAGTTTCCAGACCAATGCATTTTTTGGTTTTATACTTGCAATTCTGATATGTAAATTGCTAAACCTGCAACAAGGCACATAATATTTTAAAATAACCACCAGCATCTTGGGAAAAGTGCACTGAAGCACTTGTGTATTAGAGCACAGCAGATATTTAGCAATGAAAATTACCCACATCTTTCTGGCATCTGTCATGACAGAGAATTGAAGGATGTCAAAGTGTTAGAAGGCATTTCTGAAATTATGGTTCAGCAACTTAGATATTATTTTTAAAGACTTCTAGAGAATGTCCAAATACATTAAAAATCACATTACCCCTAATGGAACAAGCATTTCTTATTTACCTGTAGCAACAGTGAACAATATAAAACTAGCATGGCTTTGACACAACAGGACTGCGTGCAGAGTAATGACGTGGAAGCCCCTTGGGTCCCTATCGCTTTGAAATGACTGCTTCCTGCCCTGGCAGGCCGGCAAAGCAGGGAAGGTGGAAACTACTGTCCATTGCCTCGATGAAAAACCCATCAGCTACCCCCATTTCTGTGCAGCTGCTGAGCAGCTCAGATGCCCTGGTGATTGCTAGTAATGGGGAAGGCATAGCTATGTGGCCTGACGCAACTCGCCTCCAGGGTGAGTCAACTCTCGACTTTAGTCGCTCACTGAACAAACGGATTTCGTTTACAGGACATACACAGTGGAAGTAGTCCGGCAAAAGACTAATATTAGGTAGAACTTCATCAGTTAGAAGTTGTCTGCTTTATTTATAACCTCTTAGTTCTGTGTTTTTCTGTTACAGAAGATTGGTGAGTTTAAGAAAATTACACTCCTTCCTATCCCAAATTTTGGAGACATGAGAAAAATGTATATTCAAACATGCTAATCTGAATCAGGTAAGTGCTTCAGGCAGCCAAGTAACCATGCGCAAGCCATCTCCCAAAGTCAAGCCTTGATTTAAGTCTCTCTTTAAATGACAGCACTGTTAAAGTGCTCAGAGTAATTCCTAACTGAGATTGCTTTAAACCCATTATATTCCCTGTAGCTAGTTTTTTAGCATACTGACTAAAGCTTTGCATTACTTGGAGTACACACAGTCTCATCAAGGTGTTCTGGTGTTAAAAATGACTGAGTGAAGTTTCTAAAAATAAATGGGATATCCCTTCATATTTACATCAGGTATGTTTAAACTTTTCTGTTCTACACGGACTATTCAATCCATTTCACATTTACTCTGAAGTTACAGTAACCTAAACTTGCCATGAGTATATTAATTGGTATAAGAACATAACATCTATGGCTTTGTCTAAAACTTTGTATTAAAAAAGGGATGAAGTGTTGCCTTATTTATTCACAAGAAAAACGCAAAGCACGTCCAATTCCCATCGTCACTCCACATACATACATCACAGCACCACGTTTTGCACCAAGTATAAAACTGCCTTTTTAGCCTGTATCATGACATGCATTTTGAGATTTCCTCTAGTGTGTTTGCTTTCAGTTTCATGTGCACAACAAACCAGGCAGGAATATTTTCATTTGGGCTTTAATTCACATGTTAAAAACCAGCTTGGGTTCAAAACAAAAGCGGGGGGGGGGGGAGGGGGGAGAGAAATCAATTCTCTTCTTTTCCATCCCACCTCAAAAAAAGAAAATTAAATTCCAACCCATCAAAATATGAATGAAGTTTTATTTAAAAAAAAAAAAAAAATCAGCTGAAGGCTGGTATTTTCAAAAGTATTTAAGTACCTAAAGTCATGGACTAGCATTTATGCAGGCTTTTTAAAGATCTGTAATGTAAAAGAATTAATGAAAGTTAATCACCTGCACCTTTTGCCACCTGAATAATTTTGAAAAACTGGTCCTTACTGCATTAATTGCTTAATAACAATTAGCTATACCTTATTCTCCCAATTAATAAGGACTAACTTGAGTTAAAATATTTGACTTCAGATTAACAACTTTTAATCATTATGTAACACTATAAGCATGAACAATTATTTAGAAAGAATAAATGAGGAAAACTGAATGAATTCTACTCCATGGTAGCACTTATATTCACTTATATTTGCATTGAGCAGATTGAATCAGATTTCATCTGACCAGGTATTGCACTGACTTAAGTTTTAAATAAGGATGCTCACTAAGTGTTGTATTTCTCCTTATGTCATTAAAAAAAAATCTAGCAATTACACACAGAATTATTCGCGACAGTGTGAAATCAAAGTAATTGTGAAGTCACGACTGTTAATTTCCAAAAATAAGCTTTTCATTATTCACTGAATGCCAATTAGATGCCAAGAATTTTTAAATAAGTCCCAATATTGCAAACAGAAAACAAGCTTTTTTTTGTTGTTGTTTAACGAATAATGATTCAGGCACTTTCTTACAGGAGAGCACCCACACAATTTATCACCACTTTCATCTGTCATCCCACACACTTGGCTTTTGCTCATATCAACATTTTTCAAAATGAATTATTTTCACTCTAGATATGATATCAGTTTTGTAATCATTAGGGCTAGCAAAAAATGATAGAAGCATCAGGTTGTTGGAATAGGAAAGCTGTTTGTGCCATTCGTAAAAATGTGAATTTTTGACCTCAAAAGTCTCTTACAATTTATCAACTGCCTGAAAACCTTTCAGAAGTTATTATGCCATCAGTTTTGTAAGATAGTGAATAATCAATATAGAAATTCATTGAACAGCTGCAAGAGAAGAAACCAGATCATGATTTTCAAGACATCCTCTGATAATCAGTCTGTAAGTAGAAAGCAAAGAGAACGGCACAGAGAAAGTCACTCACTCAGTCTTCCTCCCTTGATGATTTGGAGTGACAAGATTTTATCACTGAAGTAGCAGGTAGTATCCTGCAAGAGGAAATACTCAAAACAACCTCCCAAAAGAAGCGTTACCTCTTGCTTCATTGCTACTACTTAGATGTCCTAATTTAACCAGATCTCAAAACGGTATTCTTCACCAAATACTAACATGCTACATAGCAATAATATGAAAGCTTTCTTAGGAAATTATTTTTTTAAAGCTGTCATTTAAAAGGCTAAAAGCTACTAAAAAGATTTTACTATCTGCAATATTATCATATCCTGACATCTCAACTTCCCAGGGTATGAAGAAAATGCTGTATCTCACTAGAAAGCCCAGAGAAGTATCACACTTTAACAACATCTACTTTATGAGAGGATTGCTCATCTTTATAGGAGCCAGAAGAATGAAGAGTTCAAGGCAAAGGGTGCCCTATTGTCAAAATGGAGAAGAACCAGTGAGTTTGAAGAACCAATGATCATAAAGGCCTCTTATGGAAGTTTGTCTTATGAGGAAAGAATAAGCCAGAAACTGTTGAGGAACATTGATTTACGAAGTAGGCAAATACAAAACTCTATACCTACACCCTTTAAAACTAGTATGTTAAAATGTTACATGAAGATGGAAAAAAAAACCCCAAAACATACTGTCATACTGATTGCTAGAGAAAACAGAAACTTCAAAAATACTGATTCCAAACCCAACATTTGCTGGGGACACTGACAACAATGTTAATGTTTGCTATACACAGGAAAACAGGATTCAGTAACATTCAAACAAAATTATCCTCTACATATGTAAATGTTTATTCAGCAATCATATCTTAGGAGAGGGCTTAGCACCTGATTCCAGGGACAGCAGATTTGATCCTTCTCACTTCATGGATTCTCAGCTGAAAGCTGCCCTACCAAAGGGACTAACTGAAGCAATTCTTGTTCATCTGATTCCTTTTTATATTTCCATGAAAATAGTCACAGATGCTGACAGTCATGTTACTTTGCTGGTATAAAAATATTAGGGAAATAACTACTATATATTGCTTCCCTAGTTTATATAATGCAACTATTCTGCTTATATAGTTGTTGAATGTGAAAACTGTAATCTTGTTCCTACCCCACAGAGGCCAAAAGAAGATTGAGGAGGGAGTACAAGCATATGCAAGAGAGATAAATTATACCAGGTCACTCAGATAAACAGAAATAATTGGAGAAAACACATTAAAACCTTCTGTCACGTGTATGTTATGGGTGTCATATTTTGTCAGATTTTTTTCTATTCCATGAAGAACTCAGCAAGTGTGCTGGAGAGTGGGTGTTCTGTGGAATGAATCAAAGGTGTCTAGAAATGGCAATACAGAAATCTAGCAAAAAAACTTTACTTTTCTGAAACATTCTAAAACTAAAACTATGCCCAAGTGAGACTGTAGTAGGCGTCACACTCTTCATTCCAAAACCACAATTAACATTCATTCATATACTGCCAGGAGCAAAACTCTCCTCAATGTTACATATCAGCTGATATAGTGAGAAAAATATCAATGCTCTCTTCCCTCTAGATTTGAAATAGCTTTGATATTATTACTTGAGAAAGGAGGTATCACCGATTTCTCCCACCTCCGTGCGCCCTGTAGTCACTACCCAAGGGCTGAGAGACTCAGTGCTATTCTCTGTGGTCTCTTTCGCTACAGAAAAGGAACTGACTAAGAAAATGAAGTTTGTCAGGAGCCCCTATGCTTGGTGGAAGATCAAGAAAAGTAATCAAGTATGAATTTCAACACAGTCCAACTCTTGGGAGGAAGGAATCTGTATGGTTTTCAGGCCATCCAAACCAAGCCTGGGCAGGCTGAGTCAGTGAGCAAGCCATGTAACATGAGTTACTCACACTAGCAGAAGGCTCAGACGTTGCTAATGCACTTAAAGCAGCAGCAAGACGACTGTTCTACTGGGTAATTAGCACTGAAATTGCCCGTGGCACCACAGTCCATGGCATCCTATAGCTAGGAGATTTTAAAGTTAGTGGGTTGTGGGGTTTTTCTTTTTTTCTTTCTTGTTTCTACATAGCATTAACTTATAATTTTGCAAACAGGATTATTTTGATCAAGTCAGCCACCAGCTTGTATACAAATTAGAACTGACCAACACAATGCTTGGGGTTTGTGTGCACACCATGGAACCTCAACATGTTACATGTCTATAGCATGTTTGGCCAAGTAATCTATTCATTAGATAAATTTCTAGTGGAACATCAAGCTCTCATTTCTCTTTCTCCCTTCTAGCATTTCCTGGAAAAGGCTGTTTCTTTTAATGAGAACACTACTTTACTGCTCTGTACTTCTATAAATAATTCCATGAACATGATTAGATAAGTCCCCCTTTTCCAGGATGACCCTCCTGCACAGTCTGTGGAGTTTCTCACTATCCCACACACAGACCCCTGCTTCGCTGGCTGAATCTCTGACCAGCACACAAAGCGTTATTTCTCTGGTCAAGAAGCAAATGGGATTCCCTGCAGAGCCTTTATTGCTGTTGAACCGTCGTTTGGAAGAGTTTAATGCCAAGCAAGCCAGCACTATCCCTCCCCCTCAGGGAAGGCATCAGCCTAGGAGATGAATAAGTAGCAAATGTTGCAGAAATGGGGAGCATAAGTGAGCAGAATGACCCCCTGTTCTCAGTACTATAAGGTGAGAAAGAAGTAGTAGTATGTGAGAATGTGCTACTAACCCTTATGGGGTATCAAAGCAGTGTCATCACTTTTGGTCAATGATTTAAGAAATGCAGAAACAAAATTCATTCTTCTTTTGGACAAAAATTATATAAACAAGGTATGTTCTAATGTACAAGGTCAGCTTGACATTTTGGCATTTGTCAAGCAGTTTTCTTAAATCCTGATTTCTTGAAGTATTTCACTGTTACTGCATAAGCTAGAAGTAAACCAATTTGCTCAAAGTTTTCAAAATGCACAAAAATAAGCTTCCTGACCAATTCTTACCATGTGTTAGAAAACTCATATTTTGATTAAGTCTAAAGAATGACAGCTAAATATTTACAATCATGAAAGCAATATTTGCCAGTACAGTCACGAGCCCCAGGTTTAGATGTTTCATGACTAGAAATAAACATCTAAATAAAAATTCAGTAATCAGTAAAACATTTTTTTCTATGGGTTTAGGTACCCTTAGAATTTGCATTAGTGCACAGAAGGAATCACCCTGTTATCTTTAGGCAGCTAATCACAACTGACCAGGTGTAAACACTCCAAATTTAATATTGAGGATATTAATAAAGCAGTTTAAAAGAGATTCTATAACTGCTATGTGTAAGAGAGGGTCATAAACAATTGTTAGTCTCCGAGAGCACGTATCTAGTTGATACATCTACCAGAACAATTATTAGCCTGTCCTAAAATGTATGTATAATGTAGACAATTGCTTTATCATCTTTTCCTATAATTAGAATTATATTTTTCTTAACTTTCATTCTTGACCTACTGAACAATGAGAGCAATGCCATAATTCCCTAGGCAGCCAAATGCTTAAAAGAAAGTTCTTGCTTGAATTTTAAGTCTTTTCTTCAATATGTCCAATGTTAGTTTTTAACTTCTTCCCCTATTTTGTTCTTCCAGAGTTCAGTTAATCTACCATTTTGTGCATGTAAATCTTGATACCAGCAAACAGTTTAGCTCCGCTCTTCACTCCCCTTACAAATGTACACTGCACTGGAAACCTGACAACAGCCAGCAGGAGTGACAAGGTTCAACACAGACTAGCAGAAAGTTCTTCTGCATAGAAGACCACAAAAGAATACACTAAATGTAATTACAAAAAACCTGTGTGTCAGCTTTTCTTCTCCACGGTTTGTTCTGCTTTACTTAATTAGTTAAAACAGATACATTTAGATACTGTGCTGAGTAATCCATAGCGCAATACTGGTTTATTTGTTAGTTTATAAAGAAAAAAGAAATCTTACAAAAATTGCAAAATGAAAAGTTTCTTAAAACCTAACACAACTAACAAGGAAATCAAATCAGATGAAATTCAGAGCACCAAAACCAACAAATCAGTCATTCATTTTATGCAATGGATTACAAAATGCGGTTGCCTATGATAGCAGGGGGCCGAGTTCAATAACCTAAGAGAACCCTGCCAGTCTTGTTCCTATCTGGGTAACTTCCTGACAGACACGGCAGGTATGGAGTGGGAAAAAAAAAAAAAAAAAAACACAACACAAAAAAACCCCCCAAAAAACCCAAAACCCACAACCAAACAATTCTCCCCTACCCCAAACCAGTAGGTTTCTGTACTTTTCCTGCCAAGAGAAGGAAAATGGGGTCTCCTTGTATATGCATGGATGCTGTCTGCATCTCTTTCACACTTTAACAAATCCCACACTGGTCATGACTTATAGAGTGTGTATATGAAAGTGGAGAAAAAATATTTTTTTTTTATTGTGAAAAGTATTTAACACACAGTAGTAAAATATACATATTCTATTAACGTCTGTCTCCATGAAAATTCTAACATGCACTGTAAACTGAATTATTCTAGCTCTTCTTGGAGCAGCAGTGTCATTAAGCCTCTAAACAGTCCTCCTTAATCTAATTGCACAAGGTAGCAATTCAGTTTTATATTTGCTGTTCAGTTGTTCACATTAACCTTTAGACCCCTTCAATGAAGGAACCTGTTCTTTACCTAAGAGTAGCTCACTATTATGAAAGCACTGATATTATATTTCAGCATTGAAGATTCAAAAAAGATTACAACTACCATCTGATTAAGGCTCAACTTTTTAGCTTTGGGAATAATTCAGCCTTTATTTAAATTTAAATTCACTTCTCACTTGTAAGATTTTACTCCATCAGCAGGTTCCAGGATGGATCAGTTTAATTAGCAAAGAAATGAAAATGTCTTGGGACTCTTCAGATTAAGATACTCTACAATGTATGACCTCCAGTATTTACTATCAGAGTATCAACCTCCATCATTCAAGATTCAGTTTTGTCTTGCTTAAGTATTTCATGTAGTAATATACCAAAACTACCAGCACTGTCAATTTTTAAGAGTTAGGAAGTTCTCGTTATACTCACAATTACTTAATAGGTAGTGGCATCAATACACAGTCATACCCTTAAATCATAGCCAAGCAACTAGTAGTGAAGCAACTGAATTGCATGGGTATATGGACATTTTGCATGTTAAACATGTATTTATCTCATATATATTTATACACCATATATAAATATAACCATCAATGCTGACCATAGCTACCATACCAAAGAATGTGTCAGATCCCATACACAAGTTACAAACTGAGTAGACTTGAAGTGAAAACTAGAGAGAAAACACCGAACACATTGAATTTTTATAAAGACATTTTTCAAATCAGATCCATAACAACTTTCTAGACCAGCTAAATGTTACAATTAAGTATCTGAAGGAAAAAAGTAACACATGCAAAGCAATCCACACTGCACCTCAAATGAAAAAATAACACAATGCCTTCTCATCTACACATAACATTTTGTTCACGATACTGTTCAAAAACAACTTTAAAAAGAATTTGTTCGGAATAACAGCTACTCATTAAAGCATTTAATATTGGTTAAGACAGAAAACAAACAAACAAAAAAGTATAATCTCCGTCTCCAGAACAAGTGAATAGCCACTAATCCAACAACTTTAAATATTAGTTGGGCAAGCAAGTGGCTAAAACAACACAAAGAGGGGGCCCCCATCCCCCCCCATATTTCTGTATCATAACCAGAGATAAAATTCTTAGCAACATGGAAGATTAGGAGATGCATTCCAGCAGACAGAAGGTGACACTTTTTCAGTTCACTGCAAAGCAAGCCTTTGCCATAATTATTACATTGTGTAAAAGATCTGGGAAGTTTTTCTGGACAGAATCATTACTACTGCTGAAGTCACTTCAATAGTCTACGCTCAACCACAGACTGTTTTCTAAACTACTCTCAATGTGTTGCCCACTGGTTTCCACGGTGAATTAAGAAATAACTCTCATTTCAAATAAAAATACTATTATTAGGATGAGAAATAAGGCAGCGATGAAGAGTAAGATCATTTTAATGTAATTCCTTCAGTCAAAACACATTTAAAAACTTTTTCAGAAATATTGAATTCTTAAAAGGAAATCATACCTGATACTCGTCTGTTGTATCGGTTAACAACTGGAGCTGCAAAATAAACAAATCAAAATTACAAATACTATTTAATATTACAAATTCAAAGTCATCATCTCAAATAATCATGATATATTTTTACTACACAAACCCCAAACAAATTTATTTAAAAAAAAACCCCAAACCAAAACTTCAATATAAAGCTTTCATCGACTTACTTGCCAACCAGTTAAGTGTTTATTCAAAGTTAAAACTGGATATTCCAGAAGGCCATTACACACCAAGATGGAAGGTAAGCAGTCTGGGGTTTTTTTTACCCAATTCTGAAAAAACATACCTCTACAGAGGTTACCCAATCTTAATCTATCAACAATTCCCAGCCTGCTTTATTTAGCATTCTTACAAAATGTTCAAGCACTTTAGGTTAGCTATACCTACTTAACTCAGATCAAAAGCTGATGGAACTTATTAGCTAAACCATTCTATACTCCTACACAACACAAGCCATTTAACTGTTCAGGCAGTGCTCCCGTTCTAACTCCAGCCATCTATCCCTGACCAAGGCTATCGTCCATAAGGGCACACATTTAAATTCAAAAATTCTGAGATGGAGGATCCATTGTTTCATTGCTGCTTTGTTCATGCTGTTAGGTATACAAGGTATTTAAACTTTATCTCTTAATTTGGGACAAAATTCCTGACTTTCACATACATTTCGACATTCAGCCAACCTTTGGTATTCTTTCCCCCTTTCACTGTAACCAAGTTACTGTCTTTGTGAATTGCTTCAGTCACAACATAAAAAACAATCAACCTGTAAAATATCACCCTGAATAAAACCAAAACACCATGCTCCCCCTTCACCACTAACAACCAAAGTTTTATCCTGAACGCTCCATGCTTTCCCATTCCTTTTCCCCTCAACTGATAATTACATTTTTCCTGATACAACCAGTGACCTTCCTATTCTGTTCTTTAAACATTTATGCATTAGATGAGCCTTTATACCACATCAAAGCATGTGCATCAGAGCCAGATTTACTAAACATATGCTACCAAAAACTTAATGATCCCATAATTTCTTAGAATTTAGAAGTGTTTGAGTATCTCAGCACCACCAGAATATGAAGAGCAATGCTTTCTTAAGCAAATACAGAAGAACACAGCTTCTTTTGAGCATGTGCAACCACCCTGTGTCTATATTAAAACACATAACTGAGAATAATTCCAGAAAAAAAAAATCAAAATCATTATTGTGTATTCTTTTGTAATGATAGAGGAAATCAGAAGAAAGGGGGGGGGGGGGCAGGGGTAGGGGAGAATAATCAGGCTAACTCCATAGAGTTTTCAGCCAGATCTATCAACAAGGAGACAATACTAATCTTAACAAGAAGCTAAGGATTAAAAGCAGGATTATTTTGAATTTTACAATTTAAATCGATACCTAAACTTCTGTAACATGGCATAATCCTTACAAAATTAACATTGACACAGTGTTTCATACATCAAGATTTAAGAGGTTCAAAACACTGAATGATAAACCTGAGAATTCAAGAAACTTTTTTTCAAACCTTTAAGGAATTTTTGACAGCAGCAACCCTTCCTGCAAAGAAGGAAGGGCAACACACATTTCACTTGTCAAAGGACATCATGGATGCAAGAAGTTTGTATCACCTTCAGGGGAGACAGGCATTTGGAACAGAGATCCATTCTGGTTTATTAAACAAACAACAAACTCCTGCAACTCCCTGAAGTGAAAATGTTCATACATTTTGCCCTGTTCTTAACTTTTCCACATGGGCCTGCCTGTGGCCACCAGTGGCGACAGAATACTGCTCTAGACATTGATTTTCCCTGCAACACTGCATTCATTCTTATCTCTAGTTTATTGAGCTAGTTAACTGAGTAACTACTGGAAGTTGGGAAGCAGATTTGGATCTTGAGAAACAGGAAAACCCAGTACTTATCTAGAGACACAGACAAACACCTACCAGTTCTAAGATACTGAAGCAAGAGGACCAAAACCAATTAGTTCGGTTCCCGCTACAAAGTGATTTATTACAAGAGAAATACAAAATGCAAAACATAATTTGTTAAGTTTGCGGTAAAAGCACCTCATCTAGGTCATAACAGTTTCAATTAAATGGTCAACTAGTCTCATATAAAGATTTGAATACTTTTAATCAACACCTTAAGTAAATACATTGTTTTATTTCAGGGACTATCTTGCACATGCAGGTTTTCTTCTCCCCCTTCTCTGACGTCCTTTGGGTACCACAGAAAAAAAATCCATTTTTCAAAGACTATGGCTTCTTTTAAAATCTTGATTATTTTATTCCATAGCAGAGCTCAGTGTCATCAAAACAGCATCAAGTTTTCTGTAGTGTTAAAAACAAGAGAAAAACATCACCTTTTAAGGACAGTTAAGAGAGCACCATTACTCTGCCTCCACAAAGCTTTTAAGATTAAAATGATAGTTTGCTTTTCTTACACCAGTGACAGTTTTAACACGTATAAAATTTCAGGTTCACTTTTATATGTTGTCAGAAGATGACTATTTTTATGCTAAAGAGATAAAATCTGACATTTCCTACTACAGAAAATTAGCATTTTTCTTTTGTTCTGGCTTACCAACGAAAAGCTCTCTTTGTTTATGACTATTTGCAGTATTGCACAGACAGTATAGCCACTCCTATGGCATCCTTGTGCTTTGTCATTAGAAGTACACGGAGAAAAGCCGGGCATCAAGGACTGCTGAGAGAATAACTCATGAAGGTCCCAGATACACCTAGATTAGTCTGTGGACAGATTCCAAAAAATTAGATGGGGCGTAAGGGAATAATATATTTACGGTTAACCCAGCCTATTTCCTAGGCTGAACTCTAAGGGGTGTCTAATTTAAAGCAATAGTGATGGATACATTAATAGTAACCTCTTACACCAGCACAGCCATCAGAGCACACCCCTGCCTATGCTGTAACAAGAACACGGTGAATCCAGCACACCAACCTGGTACCACTCAGGAGAGCTGGCATCTTCAACAATAAAAAGAAATTGCTGCTTTGAAACAGGAAACTATTCATTTTTTTTTACCCGCGTTTAGAATTTCCCTCCTGCACACCAATGGGCCATGTCTCAGGTCAGTTACAGGTTAATTGCAGGAATTATAATAAGATTGAAAGATTTTGTTGCAAGATGACTGTATTGCAAAGTCTCCATTATGTCAAAACCTCAGGTGCAGTAATATTCAAGTACAAAACATCTCATAGCTTTGGCACAGTCCCTGCTTTTACTTGGCTCATGGGAGCCAAGACCCAGTAATTGGGTTAAACACAACAAAAACTGAGGTAAATTAAACCATTGTACCAGAGGAGATCAAAACAGCCCCATTTCCTCCCTGGCAGCCAAAGGCAAGTGACACCGGCAGTGGAAAGGCAGATCAAGTGGTGCATTCCACAGTTTTGCCAGAACTGAGGACAGCAATCCTACTCCACTGTTCAAGAAAAATCAGAAATGTCTGCCGAACACATGTGTATTTTCCATACTGTCCTGAAGTACAGACTGAATTAAGCACTAGGTAGGAACACTTAACAAGGTGCTGTTTCAGACTGAAAAAATTACAGATTTCTGGCTATAGGATTCCTTTTTATTTACAATTACAATTTCTAGAACCACACAGTTCTCTAGTTTAAATCAAATACTTTTTATATAGGTAGTTATCAACTTTATGTCAGTATCACTTAACCTCACTCATCAGTCTCCTTTTCCTGCATTGCGGGAAAAAAGAAAGAAATACACAACAAAATAGTGGGCGTTCTTCTTATATATCTATGAATGCCACACACATATCATAAGCACTCAAAGAAGAAACAATGCTATAAATGCACTCAGCTTCTCAATTTCAAAACCATTTTATATTACCTTCAATCAGCTAACTCTGCAAAAATGTCATGTATGTATTTGCTCATAAAAGACTGCACCACCTTTTGTCCTCAAAAGGTATGTCATTCCATTTATTTAATAAACTTATTTTAATCATTTGCATAAATAAATCAATACTGTACATTCTGTTCGTTAAATTGACAAATGTACCTCACATGAAAGAGCAAACAGCACTACTGCCATGCAGCTATCCTAACACTTGATAGTGCCTCTATTCCATTTGGTTTCCTCACTTGAAAAATTAGGGATATAAAGTTCAGAAACAGAGACTGGTATGTGATAATGCTGGGAACCACTGACCTCAAATATAGATTTAAAAAAAATTTTTAAATACTTTTCAAAGTGAAAAAACAGGAATTTCTCCAATATTCTTCAGTTTGCTTTGGCACGACATTTTCTTTGAAATATCTGATGCTGGGTTTTTGCTCACCATGCTTAACTTACAAGAGTTTTGACTACAGTTATAGGCAGGTGTTAAAACTCAGCCCCATAGGTGAAAAAGTATATAGAAGAAAAAGGACACAGATATTACCTTCCCCCCCACCCGCTTTCAAAACCAAACCAACAACTAAAGTATTTAAGCCAAACAAGTGACAGTAAAATCATTCTCCAACTTTACAAATTAGATCCAAAAGAACGCTTTTCCTACAGTGCGTGGGATCCCTTCTTTGTCAGCGTACTGAAAAGCAACTGGTAAAAAACACCAGCAAGCTTTTTAAAGTTACACTACTACTGTAATAGTATAAGTTATTTCCCTATACTACTTATAAGCATTGTACAGTTACAGAAGATGCTAAAGCTTGAAATGAACAGAAAAATTACAACAATCATTCTCCTAGCTATTGCTAACCTCTTCTTACACATACTAAGAACATTAAATTCTTACAGAAAGTACAAATAAAACTCAAAAGATCAGTTCAGGGTCTCAGGAAAAAAATTCAGGGACAAAGAAAGAACTGGCATTCCAGGCATGACGTTAAGAGTACTAGATGTTACCACTCTGTACTGGATACCTTGAAAACTTTATTTCTTTTCCTCCACAAGCACTTTGCTTTTTACTAGGACCTGTGAACATTTCCCAATTACAATTGGGGTAAAAAAAAAAAAAATACACAGATGCTGATTGTTTCTGATACCAGGCACGATTTACAGCAGCAGACCAAGTTAAGCTATTGTACACACAAAAATTTAATACAGACCTTCCATGTAACACTCTAATCAACAATTTTTTGAAGGTTTCCTGATGAAAGATGGAGCAAAGCTTACAACAGGTTGCATAAATTCAGTAGTATAGTACTTGGAGTTCATAGAGCATAGGCATAAAATACCAGCTTTATTGAAACAAATTAGCAGCAGTGACTTCCAGAGGACTTCCCCATTGTATTATGGCACAAAAATCATCCTATGTGAACAGAGACAAAACAAGAAACAGAAAGTAAACTGTTCTTATTTAAGAAGTCAATTAAGATTATCCAAACAGCATGTGAATTGACACTATAAACTATTAAAGCTAAAATACCAGAAGCAGAGCAGAGTATAAATCTGAGGCGTGACTGTCTCTATGGAATGTTATATCAAGTTACGATAAGGAAGTGCTAGACTACAGTTGTCAAACTGTTTTTCTACAAACCAAGATGTTAATGGACTTACATGAATATGAACCATTGCTACTGTGAGAAAATGTAAAGATTCAAATATCAACCTTTTAGGATTTCTAGTAATTAAAAAGTAATGCTATAGCAGAAACAAGACTTTAATCATGAGATATACAATCACACCAGTAACTGCAAATGTGTTTTTCAATAAATAAGTTTTTCAATAAATAAGTAAAATAATGGGGTTCCCTGTAACTATTACTAGTATAATAGTTACGTTTCCATGATTTCCTTCAGGATGTTCCTGCTGGACAGTGACAAATTCCACTTACCCCTTCCAGATCTCTGCTTGATAAGGTGGGGAGCGTGAGTGGGGCTACAAACTACTACATTTTTTTCAGAGGCAGTTCTGGAACCTAGCAGTCTAAGAAGCATCAATGCTTCTGTCAGAAAAGCAAAATAGACAGAAATGGGCAAGAGTTTTACAGGGGTTTGGGTTTTTTTTTTTTTTTACTTTTATACCCCCCAGAAGAGGATGGAAACTCAGAAGCTGGTTAGAGACAGGCAGGAGAGATTCTGATGGTGTCAACTGAAGCATGCCAGATACTCAGAGGAAGACAAAAGGTCAGGGAACACTAGGGGGGAAGCGAGTTCTTTCAGAGGACAGAGGGAGCATGAAACATGGAAAAAAAAAAAAAAAAGGCGTCAGAAGGAAAATTAATATTAAGTAGTAAAACAATAACAAAAGCTACATTAATATTAAACACTGTTTTCCTCTCTGCTACAAGAGAAGAGGCACAGATACCTTCTCATTCCCCGTATTTAAAAATAGCTCTTATCAGTAGCAAGAGATAATAAAATATAAAAACAAAGTACCAACACATCCTGGTCTCAAATTTAATTTCTTTTTTTATTTTTATTTAAAAATTAATGACACAAAATGGAAAAACACTGTCTGGAAGCCTCATCTTAAAGGAGCTCCCGACCCTTGCTTTCAGAGATTTTGGAACTCCTCTGATAGAAAGAATGTAATAACTACTTCTGAAGGAAAAAGTTGAATCAACAAGCAAGGCATCTATGCCAGTTAAAAAAAAAGATGTTTTACGAAGTTATTAAAGCTGTTGTGCTATTTCAGGTTGGCTTTTTTTTTTGTTAAAGACAGAAGAAAAATTAATATGCAGTCTGGAATGGATGGACTTTAAACATCTGATAAAATCAAGAGAGATGAATCTTGACTCTCTGAAAGAAATCTGGGGGAACCTCTAGTTATAATAGCACTTCTTGACTGAGATGTTAAAAGTTTTGTTTATTTGTTTTTAAATTAAAGACATTTTAGGAAAATGTATCATTATTTCAATATTCTCATTCCACGACTGAATTTGAACAGCCATGAATGATACTATTTTGATTATGTTTCTCAGCAGGTATTAATTCCATACCAAAAAGTACCATGACCCTGTTATGCAATGAACCCTGCTCTCTGAATTCAGGAGTTAATACAGCCTGACTGAAGCCTAAGTACAGGAGAATGAACACCTATCAAGCAGCACTCTCTATTATCTGATATTGCAACGGCATGACCCACACAGCCCTCTCCTATTTCTTGCCGACATGTCTCAGAGATCTAGCCAAACACAGCATTTATTTTTTTTTTGCATTGATTTTGGTGAGTGCAATCTATATTATGAAGATCACATAGAAAGCAATAGTGTGCATTTGCTTTACAGACAAGAAATTGGACAAATTCCCAGCACTAAGGTACAATCTCAGCTGAAAGGCCATATTTCACAGTGATTAAAGATATAACCGTATGCTGATCGTACAACAGAGATTGTCAGGGACTGAAATGAAAGACTTGGGAAATTTTTCAAGGATTAGACAAAATTATACACTGCACAGAAAAAGAAGGATGCTGCAGAGAACTAGGACACTTAGGAAGCAACTGACAAATCTTCAAAGTATTGTCAGAAGAGACAAGACACTGGAGGGTACAGCAAAGCAACACACAGTAAGTGAAAAAGGGAAATTTGCTTGGGCTTTAGGAGCAAGCTTAAAGAGGAAGGCATTTCAGAGATAGGGAAGCAAAAGAGCCACATTAGTAATATCAAAAACGTTTTAAGAGCCAGAATGACATTAGGCTTACAAACCCAACATTAAGTAGATGATAAAAAGTAAACATCCTGAACATGTTCGGACGTGACTTTCATGGGGATTCTCTGACAATGAAAAAGCCAGAAAGGGTCAAAGATGAGTATGAGACTACAGCGTAACAGAAACATCACATTAAGGAGAAATAACTGCAAGTTTCCTTAAAATAAATGTTTCATATAGGAAGAGATACTTGCACCTTATCTAGGGAACTACGAGGCATTTCCCAATCAGTAAGAAACACAGGCAACTCACCCTCATGTCCAGGTGCAGTGGCAAAGGAAGGACAGCCTCTTCTTTTTCAGTCTCCTCACTCTTCCCTTCTATCTTACCAGTGCTGCTTTCAAACTTCACCTCTATTTACCAGACTCCCATCCCACCAGATATAGAATCATAGAATCATTTGGTTGGAAAAGATCATTAAGATCGAGTCCAACCATACCTGTCCACTACTAAACCATATCTCTAAGCACCTCATCTCCCCATTTTTTAAATACCTCCAGGGGTGGGGACTCAAGCACTTCCCTGGGCAGCCCTTTCCAGTGCCTGACAACCCTTTCCAGCCACTCATCCCCAACCCTGTAGCACTGCATGGGGTTGTTGTGACCCAAGTGCAGGACCCAGCACTCGGCCTTGTTGAATCTCATACAGTTGGCCTCAGCCCATGGATCCAGCCTGTCCAGGTCCCTCTGGACATATCATAGATATATAAGGCAGGAGGATTAATACTTCAGGGTATTAAAGATCTTTGAAATGTAATGAAGACAAATGTTGTCTGGTATTTTTTTGGTAGAAGCTTCAGAAGTGCTCTGTAAAGCAACATTCGACTCTGACAAGTAGAGTTCTTTTAAAGCAACACTTTCACATTTCAACTGATTTGTTACTATGGCTTTGATTTCTGAGACACTTAGAAGACTTAACTTCACATCTTCATATCTCTTAAAACATCAAACCCGAAAGACTTTTGACCAGATTTTTATCTTTTGGTTGCTTATTAGGGGCAAAGTCATTGCTCTATGTTACAAATTAACAACACTTAAACGTCTTTTGGCTTACTTGGAAAGCTAAGTTTCACCAAACATACTTGGAAACCCTGGAGATAATTTCTAATTGAGTCACAAAAATGCCATTTAACTATGTCTAGTAAGCTACTCCATTTTGATTATTTCCAATTGCACCTCTTCCATATATCTCTTTCCATAGATTCATGAACCATATACAGGTGAATTAAATGTGAATAAAGCTAAAATAAACAACAACTGAAAACATGTAAGTCTGAGCCAAATTTTTATACATTTCACTATCATTAAATACTCACATTGTATCACAGCACAGAGCCACTCATAAGCATGAGTCTAAGGTACACACACTGCCCCAACGAGCATAGTGTTAGTCACTAACTTCTGATCTGCCACTGACATCAGCCAAGATCACTTATTTTTCCATTTTCAGGAACCTGATTAAAGTCCCACTATTACCCTGAGCAACTGAAAGCATCACACACTATTACAAAACTTTAATCAGAGCAACAACCCACTGAAGGTCTCTCCTGACAGGGAAGTGAGATTCACCAGGCAATTTCTACGCTCCCTGCTAAGGGAAATGGTGCCCACGCTTGTGGCCTGGGACAACATCATCAAAACCAGCTTGAGTGAGGTCCAAACACAGCTCTTCCTCGCTCCAACAGTACCCGGTCACTGCTGTCCTCTCCCAAACCTCATGGGCAATTCTGCTCTCAGTCTCCCTGTGGTCTAGATTTTAAAAAGACTCTGAACAAATGAGTATTATCCTCAGGAACAGCACACAGCCAACGTCTCTGAAAGTACACATACACTGCTGAAGTAAGTGCCCTTCCTGAAGCCAGGAACCTCTTTTATACCAGGCCAGTGACTTTGAAAGAAATACTAGCCAGGCAATATAAATGTAATACCCAAACAGGATGCAAATGTAGACCTGGGGAAAAGTCTTCATTAAAGTAATACAGGTGAAGTGGAAAACGGCACTGGCTTTAGTGTTTACACAGCTATTGTAAAATTAAGCATGAAAAGGATGGGAAACACGCATGTCACAGCTACGGTAATAACATTAGTGGGTTAAACGGTGTATTAGATTTACATATTTCGCACCTGCTGTCACTGCCTGTTCTGTAACCTCTTCCCCCGGTACCCAACCACTCACTCCCTTCTCACACGCCTGCATTCTGCCCAAGAGGATAAGACAACTGCAGCAGCAAAGAGGAAAGTTGCAATTCCCACTCACATAGAAACCCTTCTACTTTGCGTTTCAATACCACACTTACCCTGTTACTTCCAAGAATTTTAATACATTCCTACTACCAAGGTAGTCCATATCTCAAGGACTGCCATAGAAGCATGGTAAATACTTAAGTAATTAATCTACACACTTTCACAGCTGGATTGCTGCTGTTTTCTGAAAGCGAACTTTGGGTTTGCAACATGTTACATTGCGGCACACCACGGATGTTCATGTCAGTCTCTTAATTTCCCAGTTTTATACTACCTCTCCCATCCAGGATGAGCTTTTCCTGATATTCCTCACATAACATCTTCAAATCCCAATTAAATACACGCACCTATATATACTTTTACACAGCTTTTGTCAATGAACAACAACTCAAATAACTTACAGACATCCTACATTTCAACTATTGTCTATTGCCTCATATCTGTCCTTTAGGCAGAGGCATATTTTAAGGCACAGCAAATGTTGCATGCGTTCCTAATATTTTTCTAGGTATACTTGGCATTTAAGACAACTTCAGTAAGGCATAATGCTGTATTTTTATTTGGATGCATAATGAAGAGTTGATTTTCTCCTATACATAAAGAAAGATGATGACAATACACAGATATTCTTGTGGTTTAGCAATGAAAAACAGAGAAAAATAGAGTAATTTTGACTGCCTCTCAGTTTGTACCAGAAACCCAACCTTAATTTTACATTCACTGCATTGTATTTTAAAGAGATTCCATCTGCTCTGTCTGTAGTACACATTAATATTCAGAAGACATCTGCAGTGTGCAGACCCAGCTTTTAATTGGAATCATGTCACAGCCACCATCACACAACACTGAATGTAAATGTTGGCTATCTGCACTTGGCAGCTGCTTGGCAGGCTTATTATAAAGTCCTACTGAGACTGATAGTGTCTTTAAATAATGCGGTATCAGGACATAAAAGGTATCTTGAAAAATCAAATATTTACTATCGTGAAACAGTTTTACAATGCCATCCATACCTAATATAGTTTACTAGCACCTTAAACTACTTATAAACAAAATGGTTTATATTCAACCATGATTTTCAAAGAGAGTCAAACTGCTACAACTGAACACTCATGTCTTTCATTATGTTATTTAAGCAAATCTAACTTGTACACAAAAGAGGACAAAGAAAACTGAACTTCAGTGCAACTGAAATTCTGTGTGAAGCTCAAAGCATTTATAAAAATCTAAAACTCAAGCACTGCTAAGTGTGTAAGAGCACCTGAATAAAAGAATTCAATTAACAGGTATACTCAGTGATTTAAGACACTTTCCTTCGTCAGACTAATTATTCTAGAATGAACAATATAGTTACATATTTTTTTTAAATAAAAACAACACTAAGTTAGTAGCATCATCATTTGCTTCAAATCCTTGCCAAACAATGGTAATATAAAATTATATTTTCCCAATCATCTACATATTTTCAGCTTGTACTCTTCCGTAATTTTCTGACAAACAGCAATCTATATGGAGAAAAGCATGTGTGTATGTGCGTACACACACAAACTAAAGTTATCTCCCCAATACAAGCAACTAGTTGTTACGCCATCAAACTGATCTTATACATGCCACAAGTTATTTAAATCTTATCAGTAGGTAAAACTCAAGGAACTCTAAGAACAGAAACACTTGCTTTTCATGAAATACACATTTTCTTGGGGAATTCATCTTCCACTATCTTTGCCACAGTATCGTAAAAAACACTTTTTCACAAATCTAATGAAAACTTCAAGACCATAGCTTGTTAAGACAGATACGTTGCCACAGAAATAATTACACAAGTAGAGGCAACGTAAGAACAGAAAGTCATCGTGATCCAACTGTTCTAACTCGTGCCCTTCTCCGATAGACTAATTGGCTTAACGGATACTGCTTAGCTTCAATACAGCTTCCAACATAACTAAGTGAATTACACAGAAGGGGAAAACAATTGTTTGTGCTCAGGGTCAGTCTCAAGCCTGTACTTGCGTATCCACCACCATTTCAGAACATATTACAGTGGAAGGGCAACAAAGAACAAAAAGTCAAGAGGACAGAGCAAGATTTCAGTCCCAAACCTGAGCACACAACCAGAAGATTGATGACCGTGTATTGTAGCAGCACTTCCAATCTGTTTCAATGCAAAGGAAAAAAGGGTTGGTCTTTGCTTTTCATCAGTGATACACAGCTGGCCT
Source organism: Gorsachius magnificus (assembly GCA_034008185.1). Classification (NCBI taxonomy): domain Eukaryota; kingdom Metazoa; phylum Chordata; class Aves; order Pelecaniformes; family Ardeidae; genus Gorsachius; species Gorsachius magnificus. The sequence continues at coordinate 10,691,521 of CM067090.1, forward strand.
GCTCAAGTTTGTACTAGAACAGAAAGGAAGAATTAATGTGGGCAGTCACGGATGAGATGCAGTATAAGAAGCTTTTCCTTTTGCCTCTTAGCTATTTACAGTCTCGGATAAAACAGATTGGAGACACTCTCACAGTCAGGTACTGTATCTCATGTGACAGACAGTAAAAAACAACTATAAATGAACTGGTTCTACAAAAGAGAGCAATTTAGAAGAAAAATATGGGAGATTTGAAGCTCAACAGAAACAACCAGCAACACTGAAAGGGCACAGCATTTTATATACCCAGCATGGATGTTACATAGCTATACTTGCCAGGTCAACTGGAGCTCAGGATGGTATAATTATAGGTACATAGGTAGGATTTAAGAATAGCATCCTACAGCTAAAACAGGAGGCATGTAAAAGCCCAAAGTTCTTTGGTTGGGTCACTTCTAATTTCATTACCAATTCTTACTGTCATTACTGATTTGGATGATGAAACATAGCATGTTTTCACATAAGACAAAGCTGGAATGGGTTGTGCTGTCATCTGATTTGATCTGTATAAAAGAACAAGAGGCATTTCAATTAGAAAGACCAGCATCAAGCGTCACTTCAAACTGATTCAGAGCCTAATCTCACACATCCACATTTAGATCAGGGCACAAGTACACTTCTATATGTCAGGCAAGACACGCTAGTTTCATGATATCCTGGGCTGTATCAGTAGTGTTGCCAGCCAGTCGAAGGAGGTGGTCCTTCCCTTCTACTCAGCCCTGGTAAGCCCACACCTGGAGAAGTACTGTGTCCAGGTCGGGGCTCCCCAGTACAAGAGAGACATGGACATACTGGAGAGAGTCCAGCAAAGGGCCACAAAGATGATGGAGTGGAGCATCTCTTGTATGAGGACAGGCTGAAAGAGCTGGGACTGTTAGCCTACAGAAGATAAGGCTCAGGTGAGCTCTTATTAATACCCAAAGGGAGGGTGCAAAGACGATGGAGCCAGGCTCTTTTCAGTGGTGCCCAGTGACAGGACAAGAGTCGATGGGCACAAACTGAAACACAGGAGGGTCCATCTGAACATCAGGAAACACTTATTTTACTGTGAGGGTGACAAAGCACTGGCACAGGTTGCTCAGAGAGGTTCTGCAGTCACCATCCTTTGGAATATTTAAAAGCCATTTGGACATGGTCCTGGTCAACCACTCTAGGCAGCACTGCTTAACCAGTGGGGTTGGACAAGATGACTTCCAGAGGGCTCTTCCAACCTCAACCATTCCGAAATTCTGTAAAGACACTCTAACAGCTCATTAAAACTCATACTTCGCTTCCAGTTTAAGTTCCAAGAAAGCAAATAGAGGTAAAGTTCGTTTGCAGACAGATGCATTAAGGGACCCTCTACTTTCAGACATCCTTTCTCAAGCTAGGTACCTATAAATTTTGACAGAGCCACTGTATAGGTTTTGGGCTGTTGTGGTTTAATTTGTTTGGTCGTAAAGGAGGAAGGGGAGAAAGGGAGGAAGAGAACAGGCTGAGAAATAGCCCAGGCTTCTACAATTTCTTACCAGGGGCACATTCTCCTTATTTGCAAACAGCACTTTCCTGGGCATTTTAAAAGTTTTCAGTGATGCCCCTACTGCAACATATTAAATGAGTTCTTAACCTACTAATGCCACATAAAAGCCAACGAGCATCCACATCCTGGACAAACCTCAACATATGTATCAGCCCTCTCAGCCAGTGTCACAAAAGACATCTATCAATCACTCATCTATGATAACCTGTGCATCCCTCCCCATGTCACTGTTTTCTAGTATTTAGCACCATTTAAGACTCATTCTTGCCTGAACAGTTCATGAATGACCTTTCTCAAACCAGTCTTTCTCAAAAGACCAACAATTTAAAGAGCTTGCTCAGTTCTTCTTGAAGTCTGATTTTGACAGGGTTTTTTTATTAGGTGCTTAAAAAAGACCAAAGATATGTTGTTGATTTGTGAAATTAAAAAAGTGTATTCAAATAACTCGTGTCCCCATATGTGATTTGTTCAAAAAAATACATTTGGAGAAAAAATTTCATATCACAATTTTTTAACCAAAGACAGAAAACCTGGTCAGTTATTTATAAAAAATTCTGGATATACTTGCAACTAAGTTGTTGGTTTTCCAGTTTTAAAAAAAAAATGCAAAACAAAAATACACAAAAAAAACCACATCGTCCTACAACTTGTGTCCTATTTACAGGTTTATCTACAGTAGTGATAGACGAGGTGCACAGGATTTAATCCTGTGGTAGTAGCTTCAGAATCACAGTGCTAGACACCAGGTTTTCTGCCTTGCTTCCCCTCATGTCTAGGGTGCAGGATCCTCTGTATGAGCACAACTGACTCTATCATTCACGTTAATACTCTTGTCTGGTGCTTTACTAGAGAGGCAACACAACATGAATCGCACCCAGCCCTTCCACACCACTGTGGCACCCTCAGCTCTGAGGGATGAGGGATGAGATAGAAGGTACAGAAGGGTATCATGGATTCTACAGAAGTATTACTAACATCTCTGGCAATTCTCTGATTCTACACGTATCCAACTACTACTTCATCGCCAGTACAATTATATTCATCAATAATTCACAAGTGAATCTTGTTCCATTCAGATATAATTTGGTAACAGTTTCTTTTAGTAAACAAGGTATAAAAAAAATTGAGCAGATTCTAAATATGTATAGTTTAAAATTTAGAAAAGTTAAAATTTCTTATCTGGGCAATCTTCAGGTTGATACACAACAAAATTATGAACAAAAAATATCTTCTGTACCACATCTCAAAATAATGTATTTTATAGCTTTTCTTCCTTCAGATTTATGCTTCTAACAATATTAAGTCAACATTCAGCAAAGCTTATTTGAAACATATAGCTGTAAAAAGAATAATCTCCGTGTAAAAAAAGTATCTTGACAGACAACACCCATAACACACTTCCAGTAATTGCATCCTGTGCGCTTTCACAGGAAGAAGATTTTGGGGGAAGAGGAAGGGTGAAGACAGACAGATTTGTCCTGTTTCCTAAGAAGGGTTCAATGTAAAAATCAGTGTGTTCTCCCCAGACCAGGGAAAATATTCTTTTATGCCCATGAATGTTTGAAGTCCCTGCAAGAGGGCACAAGTTAGCATTCATCCTAACATAAATATGCCAGTAACAACAAAAAGAATTTCCCTAACCAAAGTGAGCTGCAGCAGATGACAAGTACTACATGGTTCAGCTTCCAGATGAACTGATTTTTAGTATCAGAACTTCTAGTATAAAGCTCCCCACAGTCACCGTTACATACTACTTCAAAACAAATGGTACACATTGCAAATCTTTTGGCTATAAAAAGTTAACAGTGTTAGCATGTAAAAGCTATGAAAAGTTAAAAAAAACACACTAACAAAACCAGTACACATCATACAAAGTTATATTGTTTCTTAGTGCTATGAAAAAATGACACGAGGCACAACACAATAATTAAATGTTATCAGCATCAAGAATTAAAATTACTTCACAGGGATAAGAGATGCTCATACAGAATATGAAGCCCAGTTTATGGCTGTTTATCCTAAGGGTACACAATCTCAAGATTAGAATTAAAACCATTATACAAATTTCACCCAGTGATGTTTGATTTCTAAATGCTTGAGAAACTGGAGTATTCAAAGTAACATCACCCCTCTGAACAGTATTAAGTTTTAGCATTTTAGAACAAGAATACTTGTGGAATCTTCCCCCACCTTCCCCAAAGGTGTCAAAGACATAAGACTGAAAATTAATCTATTTTAATGAGCCATCTTTCATAACTTATCCCTGAGAAAGCTTTGAGCCTTACAAATACTTATGAATCATAATCAGAAACATTAATAACATTAAATGTAAAAATAACTGTTTCAGAACAGTTACTTTCAAAAAAAAAAAAAAAAAAAAAGAAACTCCATCATCTGAATTTTCATTCCAGGGCTGTCCATGAGACATCTTTCATAGAGAGGTACTCCCCATATCCATGACAACATGAGACAGACCAGTTCCTTTCACTACAGCATGTCCTTGAGGAAGCAATTCTTCCTGAATGATCAGGATTAGCACAAGTGTTGCCACAGAAATGGCAGTGTTTACTGGAGCCCCAACAGGAAAAAAAACACAAATATTTGTATTTTTCTTTTCTTAAAATCTCTTCTATGGAATACAATCTTCTCAATAGGAAGCAGAAAACAATATGCTATCCCAAGGGAGGAAGAACCAAAATGGAAATGAAGGGCCATTGTGACATCCTGCTTTATAACAGTCTGTCAATATACAATCACCAAGAACAAGGAACTTGGCACTACAATTTATTAAAAAAATACATAGGAAAACTACAGAATAGTTTCTCAGTCCTCATCTAAAAAACACATAGTTCACTCCCCACACAAGCACCATACATGTTTTTAGAATACTTTGCAACATGAGAAGCAATTAAGCTTTGCAGTCCTTCACTGCATACCACTCGAATTCAGAGAAGGACAGAATCAGTTACCAATGGAAGAACATCTTACCAAAACTACCACTTCATAAAATCATCATAGAATGGTTTGGGCTGGAAGGGACCTTAAAGACCATCTAGTTCCAAACCCCCTACCATGGGCAAGGACACCTTCCACTAGACCAGGTTGCTCAAAGCCTCATCCAACTTGGCCTAGAACACTTCCAGGGATGGGGCATCCCCAACTTCTCTGGGCAACCTGTTCCAGTGCCTCACCACCCTCAGAGTAAAGAATTTCTTCCTTATATCTAATCTAAATCTACCCTCTTTCAGTTTAAAGCAATTACCCCTTGCCCTATCACTACATGCCCTTGTAAAAAGTCCCTCTCCAGATTTCTTGTAGGCCTCCTGCAGGTACTGGAAGGCTGTTGTAAGGTCTCCCTGGAGCCTTCTCCTCTCCAGGCTGAACAACCCCAACTCTCTCAGTCTGTCTTCATAGGAATCATAGAATCATTTAAATTGGGAAAGACCTTTAAGATCATCAAGTCCAACCGTTCACCTAACACTGCCAAATCCACCACTAAACCATGCCCCTAAAGAGAGGTGTTCCAGCCCTCTGATCATCTTGGTGGCCCTACTCTGGATAGGTCCGTGTCCTTCATATGTTGGCAGCTCCAGAGCTGGATGCAGTAGTCCAGACGGGGTCTCACAAGAGCAGAATAGAGGGGGAGAATCACCCCCCTCAACCTGCTGGTCATGCTTCTTTTGATGCAGCCCAGGATGCAGTTGGTTTTCTGGACACCAGGTACACATTGCTAGGTCATGTTAAGCTTCTCATCAACAAACCGCCCCAAGTCCTTCTCCTCAGGCCTGCTCTCAATCCATTCTCCACTCAGCCTATATTTGTGCTTGGGATTGCCCTGACCCGTGTGCAGGTCCTTGCAATTGGCCTTGTTGAACTTCACGAGGTTCGCACAGGCCCACCTCTTAAGCCTGTCAAGGTCCCTCTGGATGGCATCCCTTCTTCCAGTGTGTCAACCGCACCACGCAGCTTGGTGTTGTCAGCAAACTTGCTGAGAGTACACTCAATCCCACTGTTCATGTCACCAACAAAGATGTCAAACAGCATCAGTCCCAATACCAATCTCTGAGAAACACCCCTCATCACTGGTCTCCACTTGGACATCGAGCTGTTGACCACAACTGTTTGAGTGTGACCAAGTGGTCCATCCATCACATCCATGTCTCTCCAACTTAGGATGTCATGCAGGACAGTGTCAAATGCTTTAAACAAATCCAGGTAGATTACGTCAGTTGCTCTTCCCTTATCCATCAATGCTGTAACTCCATCGTAGAAGGCCACCAAATTTGCCAGGCACAATTTGCCCATAGTGAAGCCATGTTGGCTGTCACCAATCACCTCCTTATTTTCCATGTGCCTTAGAGTAGTTTCCAGGAGAAGCTGCTCCATGATCTTGCCAGGCACAGAGGTGAGACTGACTGGCCTGTAGTTCCCCAGGTCTTCTTTTTCTCCTTTTTTAAAAATGGGGGGTATGTTTCCCCTTTCCATCCTCAACATACAATCCTAATCCTTCTTCACACAACAGTTTAGAGAGAAAGTTTGTGACAACAATTTTTCTGGTAAGGCCCCTGATCATGGACCATCTTGGTTTAGACTTCACCAACACCCAGAAAGGAATGCAGGGTTCCATACTTTTTTAAGATGACCTCAGAACAAAACCTGACATCACGCCAGTTCAAAATTGATTTCCTGCAGGCTGTATACCATTTCTGAGGAGGAGCAAAGCTGTTCAAGCTACCCTCAGAAAGTTAACAGGAAATAAAAGGAGGGAATAGACAGTGGCTTAACATTTTTTAGAAAAATAAAAAACAAGTTAGTTTGGTTTTGTTGTTGTTTTCAAATTATCATGAAAGCAGTGCTACAGGAGGAATACCTGCAATCCCTCCCACATGCCTTGAAGGCAGGCTGTTCCTAGAGATGTTTTCTCCCCTAAAGGGAATTTCCAAGTCTATACACAGAGCAGAATTGCCACTACTCATTGTTTACAATTTCTACATAGAAAAGAAATGCCCCAGGATGGAAAGGGCTAATAGCAAAACTGCTACTAATACAATGCTGGGCTTTTCATAAACATACAGTAAGTCTTGTATACGAGAGGCCAAATCCTAGCAGTATGATAACTGTAAGACAGGCTTGCTTTCTCCTAAACCTATTTCCTACCCATTAAAGCACACAGAGAACACTGCCACAATCACCACAATTTTCACAACCTCATAGACAAAACACAAATGACCACTGTGTAACAGATTTCTGGAGTTTCCTCCTGACAGTCCCTTTGTCAGATCTGTACTTTCAAAAAGAAAATTATCCTTCTGAATTAAAGGATCTCATAAGCACACATCCTTTAGTACCTTAGTGCAAAGTCTTTTGTATATTGGTGTTTGGTCCACACACAGATTTCTCAAATTCCCCACTAGTTACTTTTCTAAGCAATGTTCTTACAATTTATGATTTACCTTGTCTCTTTCATATTACAGTGATGCATAAAGATGCTAAAAATGCGGAGTGCAGAAGAGTACACATCATTTGCCATGCAACTAATGGCACCTCAGGAAAGAAAACTAAACCTATGTGAATCAAAGAATCTTAATGCATCAAAAAACACCAAACAATTGTTACATACCAAAGAAGTACCGATGCAAAGCCAGACATGGATCACAGAGATGCAAGTGCAGCAGCATATCTAAAGGAATCTAAAGGACTGTTACAGAGACAAGAATAATATCCCTCTACAAGAGGAACCAGTACATTTGTTAGAGTTACATTTGTCATTGTCTCTCTCTTCTTTCACAAAAAAATATGAATGATCATTCATGAAGTTGAAAATGTAACTAAAGCCAGTGAGAAACATTCATAGCTCATCTTGGCTACGCTTCCAGTCTTCATTTGAATAATGAGCAACTGCTCTTTGTTAAACAGTCATTTGTTAATGACTGACTGGTGAATAATTTGAAGCAGGCTTGTTCTCTGTTGTCTCCTCCTCTTCCCCAAGATCTCCATTGTCCTATTTCAGATAAGAAGGTACAACTAGACTTCAGTATTAGCAAAAGGAGAAGACAGCACTCTGAAACACTGACAGAATTGTCTCAGCACTCTAATATTAGTTTATTAGTGAAAATATAACACAGTTAAAAAGAAGCTAGTATTCCCTACAATATCTAGCATTGCAATACAGTAATTTCCTTTAGCTTACTTTTAGAACCAGCTAGAAGAATCCAATTTTAGACATTTCATACAATTTTTCTTACAATAAACTTTATCAATGTGGCAAAGCAAGCTTTCAATAATTCAGCAATAATTTACAAAGGTTAGTTTTCCACTTCCTTTATCATTAGTTATGCTCTTTTTAGAGGCTAGTACACAGAGCAACGCCATTTCTATTTGCTCAAAGTAACAGCATGATACTAAAAGAGCAGAAACCGAGTCTAGAATTTATCTATACAGTTATAGCTACTATCAAAAGGTCTTTCAGAAAATATCAAGCTTAACAGTAACCAGCATGCAACAGAACACAAATATGAATTTAAAAGAAATTTTTAAAAGTACTGCTTGCTTCCTCACATTCTAGGATGTACAGATTACCTAAGGAAAGCAGAATGATTATGTTAAGCCACTGAGCAAACTGGAATAAGAGTGTATCTTTGTCAAGAGATTTGAAGGACTGTCTAATAGATGCTATAGGAATAACAACAGTGCTGATGGCAGGATGGTACAAGTAACACTAAGTATGCTATGTCAAAATTGCAAGAAACTTATCTTTTAAAATTAACAGAGAAGTTCCTCCTCCCTGATGTAAATCAAGATCCATTTAACAATATCCAGTGCTGTCTGCAAAGTTCAGTCGACTCATCTACAATTCTCTTTTCTCTGCCAGCCAGCAGCTTTTATTCCTTTACTTCATACTTCCAGTTCTCTTACTATCTCAGGTAAGAATGATGTATTACATCTGCATTTTAATTATTATTTTTTTTTATATTGAAGGTTACTGATGAAACCTTTCTTCACGTTCCACTGAGATACAAATTGTGACTTCCTTAGAACTATATCACTTAGTTAAAAAAAGTCCTAGTCTAATCTTGTAATAGAGTAAGTACAATCTTAAGAACAAACACTAAAAAGCAAGCCTTTCATAATAGGCAAATACAGAAGTAAAAAGGCCTCCAGAAAAAAAGCTCTAGCTATTTTGTCCATGTAACTAAAAAGAAGTGAAATCAGTCTTCCTTAATAATTAGCTTCAAAGTTCCCTGTGTGAACAAGACAGATAGAGGGAGTGAAGTTCCATTAGTACTAATGGCAGTTACTCTATTTAATCCTTCATATTTAAGTCAGTGAGAACTGTCTCTGCAAAAGCAAGTATAGCAGCTGCACAATGGTAGTCTTTCACTTGGAATTTTTTATGTTAAACACGTTCAAGATACTATGGTGCCAAGACCTATTAAAATCAGAAAATTGAATGTAGAAATATATTCCTCTTAAAACATTATCAACATGGATGCATCACTAATACTTTGCTTTATAATTGATTTCATGTTGTTGATGGAGATAAAAGAATAAATAAAATTAAAGCTTATTCTACACCTTCAGGTTGCTAGGCTTGATCACACATACACTCTTTTTAAACATACTATAAAGAAACCATGTGTATTTTTTCTTTGTACACTAAACTCAAAGGCTTAATACAGTTAGATCATAACCTAGAGCTTCTTCCTCCATCTCCTTAAAAATCTAGAGACTACTTAAGTAGAGCACAAAACACCTTTGTTATAATTACTATTAAGCTATTAAGCCACATGAGACAGTCAAATTTCAGAGGGGGGAAAAAAAAAAAAAAAAGTGGCACTAGTAATTACCAGATTATGAAAGTGCCCACTGCGCTATCTAGATTTTAAAATGAGTAACTATTCTTTAGACTGAATTTGCACGACACAATGCAATAATACTGTAAAAAAGACATTCTGCAAAGAGAGGCTCTTTTAATATTACGGATAAAAAAAAAAACCAAACCAAAAAACAACAGTGAGGAGAGAGCTACTGTGCTTTGTTTCCAGTAAATTGACAATTATGGAGAAAGTAGGTAGGTGAAAGTACCACTAAAAAGTTAAAAGTATTTTAATTTTAAAGGCGACAGTATCTCACAGGAATACTTGCAATAACCTACGAATCTGAATTACATCTGAAAACTTGAACAATATTCTTCAGAAGGACCACTAGTCTCCTTATGCTATCCTTCAAAAGCCTTAACATCATCTGAGTTCTATCACTCAATAAATTTCCTTGAATTATTTCAGGAAAACAGCAAGGAGTTATGCCTGACCTGTAAGTTGATGTAGGTAAAGCATAAATGCTTTGTGATTGATGTAACACAGTAATTCCTGAGGAATTCCACAGGACATATCGGTACAGTATAAGAAAAGCATAAGAAAATAATGCTTAGGAATAAGAACAGAAAAAAATAATCTGAAACAGCTTTACTATTAAGCACTTCCTTTAATAATTAAAAGGATAAAGATTTCAAGATGGACTGAACTCTTATTCTGTATCACATCTAAAATCTAACGATGTAAAAGTGCATTTCCCTACTCCCTTCTGCACCCCTTCTGCTCAGATATCCTACTGATGTTTTAAAGATGACATTTAGCAAATCCTTGAATTTTAATTGAGAAGCTCAGTGCAGAACTAAACAGGATCATTTCACTTGTTCATCCAGATTCATATGCATCGTTTTCCTTCATAACGATACAGCACACTGAAGAGGATTATTTCAAAAGCGATATATTAAGACATGTTCTCTTTTGCTCAGGGAGCAGCTGAAAAGCACACAATCTTTCATTCAATATCAAGATGAAACCCTGGGAAGGAAAAATTCTATTTGCACTAAAATACTTGTCACTAGTTAAAACATCTGAGTTGCTCAACTCAGTATACAATCCCAAAAATATTTTAGTTCCACTGTTAGTTATATTTAACATCACCAAGAATAAACACAGGTGGTTTTTTAATTAACTGATTACTATTACAAACAAGGAGACATAAAATGGAAAATTAACGGTGCAGCACCTTGCACCTTTGTGCAACTGCCTCAAGTGACAGGGAAGGAAAGCTGCCTGTGTTGCTTCAGATGTGCTACTCACAACAGGTTTCCCAAAGCCATGACTTGGTCCCAAACAGTGGACAGACCATTTCTGTGGCTTTAATTTCACAGCCTTAACTCATCCATTCAGAGCTTCTTTGTTAAAATTAGAAGCATCATGGTTGAGGACACATTTTAAGAATACGTATCCATCCTTGATTACGTCCTCAGCCTGATTTTTGCAGTTGTCACTTTGCATCTTTTCCCAACTCTATCAACTTGCCAATTTTGCAGTTATACCAATCAAATAAAGGCTCTAAGGAAAGCTTCGTATGTATAAAGTCTCTGCCACAGCCCACTGGATAAATGTTGCTGGAGATTCTCCCCCCCACTATCATAATTTTCTTTCCACACATTCCTTACACTCCACTCTGCTGAACAGCCACATCCTGACATCCTTTGATCACATATATAAAACCAATTAAAATTAGGGATGAAACTCCAGGGGGTTCAGAGAATAAACACAAACCAGGAAGTAATTTCTTAAGTGTCACAAGAGAATAGGAGTCTTCTTTGTAGTCCAGTTAGTTTCAGTGACTTTTACCACATTGACAGAGTGCCATTATGGCAGAAAAGGAACCACTGGTGTCACTATGACTACATGAAGATATTTGCCACATGGTTTACAGCAAAGGCCAAGAGCTTACTCTGATTTTGTTATTTCTCACTTCTATTACCATATGCGCTCAAAGCATACAAAAAACCAGGTAATTTACCTGCAGCATTCTTTACCCCTTAGCACGCAGGTGCAGCCTAGTGAGATACACAAATTTAATACTGTGCCAGAAGCAGAAATATGAAGACAAGCACGTTATTTGTGCAGACAGCTTTCATACTCCTAACATATAAAACCAGGTTAATAATTTAAACTAGCTTTAAATTGCCTCAACATAGTATTTTACAAAACCAGCAGTGCTCAATTTAATCTTTATATTTAAAAACAGCCACGAAAACATTTTTAAAACGTCTATTTGACCTATCTTTGCAATTCAAGGTAAACAAGCGTTAACCTAGGAAAACAAAATTAAATTAACTGTAGTCTTTACTAAATTGTCCAAGATGAAAAAAAGCTATCTTAGTATACAGTACTAGGGCCTGTCCACTGAGACTGTTTAATTTTATGTGTTTTCTCTATCTTTAAATGTCCTTTAAATGCTGAGCAGTCTATAAGCACACAGGATCTGGTCTCCAACAACAAGGTAGAAGTATTGCCCTCTCTGTAAAATTCATAGAGGACAGAGATATCAGATCCTCTAACTTAACATTTTCTCATTAATAAAGCCTTCTACGATAACATTTACAACGGAAATCTAAAAAACATGTCGCCATGGCTGACTGCCCCCCACAATGTTAAACAACGTAGGAAAGAATCATTTCTTGCCTGGTGTTAAGTAGAACTTAGCTGTCTTCCTCCCCCAGATCTTTGAAACTGTAAGGAGGTAATAGCACGGGTTTTGAGATAAGAAGCAAGACAGCATTACTGACAGTGCCACTTGCCTACAGGGCTCTGACTAGCACAAGGGACACTGGTCAGCCTCGTTAATTTAATTTTCTCTCTGACTAAGACAGAAAGATGATAAGCAGAAACTTGAAGCAAAAGAACTACCTTTCTGCTTTGGACAGCCTCACCACATAAAGCCATATTTGAAAAGTTGTTCGCCACCATCAAGTTTTTAGATTTTTATCTGAAAACATTTAACTTCAGAGGATCCTTTCGGCTGCACTTGCCAACACTCACCAGGAAAATGTTACACTTACTTCTCTGGAGAAGATCTTTCAAACCCTAAAACAAGATAAACTGATCAAGAAATAGAAAACTAGCTTTCAACAACATTAAAAGCCCTGGTGGAGTGGGCTTGTTTTGTTTATGGTTTTTCGTTTGGTTGTTTTTTTAAAAATGAAAATGCTATATACAGAGATATTGCACATTTTAAAAAACTACTAATCAAACTATTCACCACAATTTTCCCAATCTAGAACTTTATTTTAAAATAATACATTTTACAATAAACTATAACTTCTTGCATATTTAGAGATGCTTGAAAATATTGTTGACTTAGGCTGTAGGACAAACAAAGCCACTTGTAATTATTGCCATAAACCTGTGCTCACACTTGCACATCCCCCTTAAGTTCAATCCAGTCACTACCAGCATCCACCTCTTTACCCTTCACCTTTCATATTTTCTTCTTCATGCCCTAAACAGAACCTCTCTCTCATTAGAAAAAATAAACATTAAAATCTAGACAGTAATTGCAAACTGTTTTTTAATTCATTCTGACTGTACGTTTTATTCCTGTCCTCTGACATACTCGCATGTCCTGTTTAGGCTGTGTATTTTCAAGAGCAGAAGCTGTGGTTTACTCCGTAAAGTTCCCAGTCTAAAAAGGCTGCAACAACAGCTCGTTTCTCAATGGTTCCTTAATAAAAACAATTATCTGTTCCACAGTTTAATGTCTTCTTGCTTCTTTAAACTGTTACCCAGAGCACAGATGTAAGAACACACTGCATCCACAGGGTGACATATAGTAATTGGTCTCAAAGAGGATCCTCTAACAATAAAAGTCAGAAACCTTTACTCACGTTATCGGTCAAGGGCACAACGCCTCTCCAAACGAGGGCACTGAAAGTTTAAGCAAAGCACGCCTTTTCTCGCCTTTCCCTCTCCCCTTGAGCTACTCTCCTTATCAGAAGGTCCAATTCTGGGTCCAATTTCAGGTCCAAAATTCTGGGTGTGCCAAGAAGTACCCTTCACAAACATACATTTTGACAGAATAAAAATGGAAGCATGACAAGCGGCACTTTTCATTGTCCGGATCGGGTAAGTACCTTTTCTATCTTAGAGAGCTACCGTATAAGCAGGAGTACAGAGGCGGTTTTGCATTTTTGCTGTTTAGTAACATATTAAAAAGTTATTTCAGTGCTTTATAATAACCACTTTAAACACACAACAGGGGCAATAAACATCCTCAGCTTCAGTGCAAAAAAAACCCACTTGCCCACAATGATTTAAAGACAGAAATGTAAAGATAAGTACAGAAGGGATTGCACAATAACACATGATCTTTCCTATCACATGCTTGGCAGTATGCTCAATTCACCGTGATAACTCCAGTCAGACCCCAGGCGCGGTTTTGGCCGTTACACGTACAGCTCTGCACAGCTGCGTTCGGACACCCCACCCGCGGAGAGAGCCTCTTCCCGCAGCCTGCGGGCCTAGCGGCAGGGCGAGCGAGGCTTCCCCCCAGGAGGGCAAGCTCTGACAGCGCCCAGCTTCCCCACGGCACGGCCGACACCCTGCACACCGCCGCGGGGGGCAGGACCCCGCCGCGGCACTGCGGTGCTGCGAGAGGCGGCAGCCGGAGCCTCTCCCCCATTCAATCCATCCCGCCCGCTCTCGCCCTGCAGCCCCGAGCAGCGGCGGCCGGGCAGCGGCACCGAGGACAGGGTGGCGGAGGCGCCCGCCCGGCCTTCCGGGCTGCTTCCCGCCCCACGGCAGGACGCCGCCGGTCCCGGCCCTTCCTCGCCGCCACCGGCACCCCCTCGCCGCCGCCCCTCGCCGCCACGGGCAGCCCCTCGCCCGTCGGTACTTACGCTCGAAGTCGGAGTCGGAGTCCTCGTCACCGCGGTCGGGCTCCTCTTCGCCGTTGGACTCGGTCTGCATGGGCTCCCCGTCGAATCTGACCACCCTGCGGCCGCCGCCGGCCGCCTCCTGGTCGCGGGCATCTCGCAGGCGGGTGAAGTACTCGGCGGCGAAGTCCAGCAGGTCGGACGGCCGCTGCCGCAGCACCTCCACCGCGTAGCCCTGCAGCAGTTCGGCGAGGCCCGGCGGGATCTCGACGCTCATGGTGCCGGCGACCCGAGGGGCCGCCGCCGCCTCCCCTCCGCGGCCGGCTGTGGCGGGGGGGCTGGGGCCCCCCCGGGGCGCGCGCCCCGCCGCCCGGCCACGGCCGCGCCGGGGGCGGGGGGGGGCACGCGGGCGGCGGCGGCGGCGGCGCGCGCGCGCGGGGGGCGGGAGAGAGGAGGGGCAGCAGCAGCAGCAGCAGCAGCAGCAGCAGCAGCAGCAGCGCCGGGCGTCCGGTAGCAACACGGGGGCGGGACCGTGGGAGGCGCAGCGGGAGAGGGGATCCCGGGACCGGCTGCGCGGGGCAGCCCGGGCGGTGAAGCGGCGGCGGCGGGGAGGTGCTCGCGCAGCTGTTTCAGCGCGTGACAGGACAGGTCGGGGCATTGGGGCCTGCCCCTCCGCCCGGGCGGACCGGGCCGGAGTCCTTAAACGCCGGTCACGGAGGTTCGGCGCGGCTTTGCGTGGAATTTGCAAACCTCTGGAGCAAAGCTGAGGGGGTGGGGGTGGGGAGGGGTGCAGGTGCAAACCCTCGCCTCTCCTCGGGCGGCGGCTGGGCCGCCCAGCGCAGCAGGCGGGAGGCTGCCACTTTTTTTTTTTTTCATTTCTGCTTTTTTTTTTTTTCCCCACACCGCTTTTTTTTTTTTCTTTAACATCAGTGACCCCGTGTGCTAATTTCGTCTCCTGTTTCCTCACGGTGTCTGTGAGGCTGTTTCAAAGCTCCCCCAGGAGCGGGAGAAGGAGGTTTTCTTTGCTCTTGACTGGATCTAATCTAAACCTCGATCTAATTCTTGGTTGGAATTACATCTAGGCCCTCTGGTTTCTTGTCGGAATGAAGTCATTAAATAAATACTCTTAAAACTAGTGAGCACAAGAGAAGAAGCGTACAGGTCTTCCCACCTCATTGTAAAAGCCGTGTAAAGCCATAGTGTCATCGTCCGTGAAATGGTGGCAGTAGCATTGATCTGCTTAATACTGAACGCCTGAGAGCATTAAAGATGAAGAATTTCAGAAAAGTGAAACATCTCATTAATTGCTTACATGCGTGAGCTTTGGAGATCATATGTTGCTAAACGTGTTTTATTCGGATTTCTGCTTGTATTCTTTGTGCAAGACCTACACAAGTACTGCAGTTATCTGTTTGTATGTACCGGGGAGGTCTGGCAGTTGCCCAGGGGTAGGTGACTGGCTGCGTGGCGTGGAGCCATTGGTCCTTAAGGTTTGACGTTGCTGGAAAGCTAGTCTTGGAAGAAAATATGCAAACATGAGTCAAGGGTAATAGGGATGTTGGCTTAGCGAGGCCGCTGCATATTGTCAGTGTAAATATTTTTATTTAATTCCTTTGTTTCAGCAATAAAAGGGCAGAAGTCAACTTGCACTCAAAACACAAAATTTCACGTAGAAGCCCAGAATTGGCTCAAGCAATTTACTCTCTGTTCTGGTTGCGTTTGCTCATGTGCCAAAGGGTCCCATCGCTTAGCCAGATGGTTCTCGCCACACTCCCATACAAAGATAGTCTGTTCATCGCCCTTGCACGGAGAGCACAACTGCAGATCCCAGAACACCCCATTCAGTGCTTTTACTGACTTTCTTTTCTCAGTGAGGGAAGCCAGTTGGAAATCTCGTGGCACTTACTACAGCACCCAGCCTCTCTGGTAAAAGATGTTCTTTGTAATTGGGCTCCCATATTTTTTTATGTGGGGTAAGATTACGTTTTGCATCTATACAAAATGAACAAATTAGAAACCAGCACAAGAGGCAGATTTGCCACATCTGGAGATTTCATGTAAGCCATTTCATTTTTATTATTCTTTACAGCAGGCACAACAACTGCAGTATCCCTTTTCTCGGAAGGTAATTGGTACTGCTTTTTCATCTACGGCTCCTACCATATTATCTTTCTGGTGGTATCAAACCACCCAAGAGCACATTTCACTGCTCAATGTACGTACTTTAACTACCGATAGAACTGCTACAAGAAAATGGTTTTGCTCAGTGAGAAAACCATACTTGGTTAGTCCTCCGCAAAATGAAGTTACATTTCTGTTGAGATCTTTCCTTTGCCAAGTCGGGTGCTGAAGATACTGCTGGTGGTGAAGAGGTAAAAATGAAATCTAAAATGCTGTAAAAATGAAAAAAAAACCCCAAATAAACAAATACTGTAAAGAATAAAAAGCATTGGCAAGTAGGGTCAGAGGAAGAAAGAGAAAGTCTAATTCCAAGGGAATACCCTTACTTTTCTTTCCTAGTCTCTTGCACAACAGCCAACCACCTAACAGTTGCCTGCTTTTGGCATCAGTCAGCTCTTGTATTAGCTTTTAACGTTTGTTGATAATTCTCTCTCACTTGTGCCTGTGGATATAAATCTGGTTATTTATATGAAAAAATGTGTTATCAGTAAATATTGTTAAGTCTTTGAAGAGCTACATTGTGTTAGCCTTCTGATATTTATATGTCCACACATAACTAATAGGTTTCAGGGGAAAGTAAACAGCAGAGGTCTGTTTAGCCTCTTTCTGAAGGTCAACGGACAAAATAAAAAGCATGCAAGGTCACAAAGAGCACATTTTCAAGCTGGTCTACCCCACAGTTTATCCCATTTGTTCGTATACATTTTTATTTTGTGAGCATCAGAACTGATGGCACATATCTGCAAGAGACGATCAAGTTAATTGTAATACTGCCTGCTGTGCATACATATAGCTCATCATATGCTTTCTGTCACCCTGGATTTGCATAACTTTTTAAATTATTACTATAAGAAGTATCCACATTAAAAGAATGGCAGAAAATAAATTAGGAAATGCACTTGCAGCCTTAATTTGGTCCCCTTTTATAGTAACATTTTTAATTCATGCAGCATGACCAATGCAATTTCTTTCCGCTGGCTTCATGGCGTATTCGGCACCCAGTATAGAATTAGATGCAACTTGTGTAACAGATGAAGCTGGTCCCCACAGTATTCCTATCAAAATACATATATTTTTCAGAATCATATTTTCTCCTCATACTTTCTTAGTATCTGAAAGCTAGTCCCACATTTGTCATGTGTCTGTGCTCCCAAATGTTGAGGTCTCTTCCCTTCACTCTGCCTGTCCTACCCAGTGCTATGTGACTCGGATGCATCCTAAGTGAAACTATGATGGAGCTTCAGTGCTTGTCCTACTAGCAGGAGCAGTGAAGTTGCAACCAAAAAAGCAAAACAGTCTGTGTAGTCTTGCACTGGGGAAAAATAATCAGATTAAACTTCCAGACTGGCTCTTTAAAAAGTTAAATAAATCCTTTTATAACAAGTAATAATTTACTTCTCATAAACCTGTCAGCACCAGCCAGAGCTCAGACGCTATATAAACGTACGTACATCTTGGATTAATTACACTTGCCGTCAAATTCGCTGCAAGTAATTCAGTACAAGGATAACGCAAAAAAACACTGAATAGTCTGATGGTTGGTGTTAGAAAACACAATCTCTTGTTTAAGGGAAGTTAGATTAATTACCACGAGTGGAGCTTTTGCACGTGGTTGCAGATGGCACACTCCAAGCCCTTTCGAGTCGGGCACGTTCCAAAGCAGTCTTTACTATAAACCAGGTTCAGGGCCTTCTGCAAACAAAGTGAAATCCTGCCTTGCCTTGATGCCTTTTGGAGTTCAGTGGTGTGGGATGCTTTTAGCATGAAAAGTGTGAACTGACGAGGAGTCAGCTCAGCAGTGACTCTGAACATCAATGGTTGCTTAGTTTTGAATTATTTGTCAGTTTTAGCTATTTTCCTGTGTCTCCTGCCTAGTAACTACTTCAGTTCACTGCAGAATTTTAAAGCCCCTCCATCCAACATCATGGAGCTGTAGCGTTGAGGACAAACAGACCTGTTGGATAATCTTTACACAAAATGTTGTAAACCTCAGGACATGATGTTGTCCGCATCCCCATGTGTGCTGAAGCCGGTGACCAGGGTTTGTCCCTGTCTCCTGTCCTAGGCAGGACAGAAGGGGATTCTGCTTGGGAGGGCAATGTAAGCCTGGCTACTGCCTGCAGCCTGGTCTCTAGCATCTCCAGTTGTTCCGTTAGGGATGTTGGAGGGTACATGCCTGGCTATTTCTTTCCGTTCCCAGTTCAAGGACTGCTGTTCATGACTCCCTCATCTTGTTTTGAACCTGCAAGTGTAGTGCGCTTCCATGGTGTCTCACTGCAGCAAGTTCCAAAAGTCAAAATCCTCAGATTTACCAAATGCCACCTACACCCAGTATTGCAGGATTTGGTGAATGATGGTTCTGCCTGTGTTTTATTTGCTGCTTTGTGATTCTGTAAACCTTGATCTTATCTTGCTTTAGCCTCTACAAATTAAGGCCTCAGGGTCTTACCAGTCTGTCCTCCAAAGGCAGCTGCTTCATCCCCAGGGTCACGTTAAATGCTCTTTTCTGTAACTTCTCAACTTTACTGTGCCTTTCATGAGCACTGTGTGCAGGTCTGGTCTCCACATCCCAAAATGTGGGCTCACTGTGTCTTTTTCGTTCTCTAACACATTTCCTTGGGGTTTTTTGGCTGCCACATCATAATGAACTGAAGGTATCCAGTATTCTTGTTAAGCATAAAAAGATCAAAAAATTGCCACTTCCCTCTTTCTGTTTCTCAAGTGGTTCATCACCCTCATTGTAAAAAACATATGCTGAGTTTCGTATCTTAAATTTTCTGTTTATTGTTCAGACTTCAGGGTGTTTTGTTTTTCTGCCTACTGCTTTCTCCTGTCGCTGTAAATGTGCATGCGCATCATATAACTTTGTGCATAATGTACACAAAACTTCTGACTTTTCATTTTAGCAGAGGAAGTAATTCTAACAAAGGACAGAGTGATCCTGGGCTTAGCTACCAGGATGCAAAGATCCTTCAGCACAGCACACAGGATAAAACTGCTTCTCCTGCCTCTGTTTGGTTTTCTTCTTAGGAAAGTACTAAGCTTCAGAAACCAAAGCGTTGGTTCTCTAACGAGCCAGTTTGCTTGTGGCAGTGAGCAAGATTCAGCATATATTTTTCTTGTTAGCTTTTAGAGTGAGTAGCTCAAGTACTGTGTATTTCAATAAATTATTTGGGACTGTCTATCACCAGCATAGAGACAGGAGAAAAAAAAATCAGCCTTTTGAATAAATATATATAAATACTGGTGTCAGCTGAAATATGTTGCTTTGCTACTACCTTTAGTCCGTCAAACATATTTCGCATAATTCTTGGGAAGATACTTCACTGCATTTTTTGATAAATCTCAAAGTATCAAGTTAGGAGAAACATCTGTATAAATGTCCAGATTCTTGTTGGCATAATTTAGTTTATAAAGACAGAAAACACTTATTCTGTGGGTAGCAATTACAATTTTTCAGGCAGTAGAAAACATCGGTTTTAAAATACCTGATTTTGTAAAACGTTTGTCCTAGCTGTTACCTAGATGTAAAAAGAAATATCTCTGAATATCAGTCATGTCATACTTATGATGTAAAATGTCACGTGTATGAATCTAGATAAAAGTAGTCTCTGTGACGTAAGACGTGGGTTGACCATGTTGTTTAAACTACCCTGAGCAACAGTACGTAGCAGATGCAAAGTTTATGGTTCCCACGTCAGAGATACCCTAAGCAACGGCACTCTGATCCGTAAGCAGGGGATATTCAAATAAGAACTTAGCTAATCATTTGGTTCTCTTGATTACGAAGTGAAAACAGTACCTGCTTTGGTTGTACTTTAGTTTCTGTCCCAGCACTGAAAACATTACATGAAGATCTTCTCCGGTGAGGTCGGTGTGAATTCTGAGCAGAGGGAGCTGGTGGGAATAGACCTTTGTGCAGGACCCGTGGTAGCCAGTCACCCGCTGGGTAGGTCTGACAACGCTGGAATGGCCACATCAGGGTTACACTACATGGGCATTGCTACTAAATAAAAGTAAAATGTTTTTAGTTTGTTTTCTTTCAACAGACCTCAAATTAACCTGCCTGCATTGTTCAAAGACTAACCTGAATCCAAAGTATCGATCTCTATCTGTGTTTTCCAGCAGACCCTGTTCAAACAAAAGTTTGTTGGAGTTAAGGGGTGTGTCCACAAAGAGCTCTGAAATTCTTTTCTTCCTTGAGCCTTTGCTTGCAAATCTGCAGTTGTCTTTTACTGTATGTACATGCTTGTCCCTTCCCTCCCTATCTGCTCACATTTCTGCCTGACGCAGTTCAGGTTATCAGCATTTCCGTATGCGGTCCCAACCTGCCACTATCCGTCCCATGGAGCACGTACCGCTCTATCGCTATTGCTACAGCTCCTGTTTTCACATCTTCCGTTGTCAGCCTTTGTCCATTGAATGTTACTGGCCGTTTCTCACACCTTGGCATTTTCCCATTCATCCTATATCTTCCCTAGCTTCTCGTCAAACAAGCATTGCCGTTCCCGAAACTTCACCTCTGAGGTTTACGCCAAATGCATAATCTATCCCTTGCCCCATCTTGCTTATCTCCCCCAGCGGGGCACTTGGAGCCTCCTTCCAGACCGAACCCATCACTCTCCCTCCTCTTGCAAGCACTTGATCCCTAGCTGAGTCGGGACTCACAGCGTCTTTGCTCTTTGGCCTTGTTTGATGGCAACTGCAAGAAGAAAGCCATTAACAGGTTTCACTGTTCCCGGTGCTTATGTCCCTGCCCCTGCCTCTTGGTGCCCACAGATCCACCCCATGCACAGAACTGCCGTGCACAACTGGGGGGCAGTGCTACGACAGATGCTACGTGAGGGGTACGTTCTGTCAGCCCTTCCAGCTCAGCACAGTGTGTCAACTAATTCCTGGTACTAAAGTTGCAGTATTAAGTGTAAATTACAACAGTAATAAATGAGCTTTATCCGCCAAATCCCCAACATTTTATATTTTACTGTGAAAACTCTTTTATGAGCTCTATTACAGCTGTTAGCACTTGTTTTAATTAAACTTACAGCACAGCATGCAGCTCAGTTTACCAGTTTTCAGAGAAAATCAGTAAGCAGTTCCAAGTGCATTTTTCTGTCACTCTTCACATGCTGTGCTTTAGCATACATTATAAAAACGTTGATAGAGGATTATCTGTCTCAGGGGAGGATAATGGGGATGTGAAACTTCTTACTTCTAGGCTAGTTTTTCCAACTTCATTTAGGTTTTTAAGTTTTATAAAAGTATTTGGTGTGTAACTGCAGCTTGGATGCCTGCATTAAAGGAAATGGGTGGTCCCCCAGGACAGGGGACTGGAAGGCCACCTCACCATGGTTAGACCCCCTCATTCCCTCATTGTCAGTCTCAGCAAAAAAACGATTGGTTTGCAGGGCTGAAAAACACTTGCTGCCTTCAACTGTGACTTGAATCACATCCATATCAGAAACTAATTGGATGGGTGTTCCGTGTACAGTGCCTCTCCTGAGGGTTTTTTGTGATTTTGGTTTCCAAGGCTGTCAGCCCAAAAGAGTTGCATTAGGAAAAGAGGAAAAGAGGAATCTGGTTTTAGAGAATGCAGTGGCACAGCCTTTTGTTGCAGCTGGTTTGAAGTGTCTCTCCATTGACATCTAGTGTCTGTACAGAAAGATCTTTAGATTCCTCACAGCCGTGCTGGCAATAATATTTATGTCTAAATCTTTAAAGATTTTTTCCACACGTAGTTATTAAGACCCCTTATTGATAACAGCAGGTCAACCAGTAGGTGAGACTGATGGTGAAAATCACAGGAATCTCCCTGCACGTAACACTTTGGGGTATCAGCGACATCCGTAGGTGTCTGTGTTCTGAATGGCCCTTTCAATGCCTTGCAGTTCAAAAATTTTATCCTTTTTTACGTTAGCCTGTACATACCTGCAAAATACTTTCAATCTCTATCTCTTCCCACAGAGCGTACAAGCAATTGTCAACCAATAAATATTCAAGACAGGTTTTATGAAGTATTGTATCTCTGTAGTCAGGCATTACTCTAATTCTTTATTTAAGCAAGAGTCTCTTTCAGTGAAAGAAACCTCTTCTTTATTACACTCCATTATATCACTTAAAGCTATTTCATAAAGAACTCTCTTTACCTATTTTTACAATGATTACAAAAATTATTTTCATATTGATTTATTTATATTGTAGAAATTCCAAGTTCTCACAAAAGGATTTACTATTTTGCTTTTGCAAAATCTTGAACAGTGGCAGTGAGCAATTAATCGTGTCGTTACTATACGCTTCACTCTGCAAGCAGCTCTGCCTTCCCAGTGCTTCCTCCTGCTCCTTCAGTCAGCCTGGCATGCTTATGCTGGGGTAGTGCCCACAGGAGCTGTGCTAGAATCCCAGCCCCGCTATGCTTGGTCCCAGACTGATGTGGAAAAGTCCTTCCCTACTCTGAGAACTCTCTGTACATTCATATTTTGAGCATTTCCAGTGTTAGCATCTGTTCTCAAAGGCAATTATTGCAAATAAATTATGTTATGAAAGCTTAACAGGATTTATTGTCCTAATATTTGTGTGTTGCAGCCTCAGGAGATAAGTAGGACAGGTCCAAGGATGCACACTGGGCACGGCTCCTGTGCAGGACTGACTCTGCAGTTCCAAGGGGCTTGTGGACTCCATGGTTTCTTGACAGTACTTTTCTAATCCATCCCTTTCCAGCCTTTCCTCAGTATCTTATAAGCTCTAGAAGAGCTCTCTCTTGGTTTGGTGATAGCTGACACAGCGGGGTCCTGTCCTTGCTGCTAGTGGAAACTACTAACGTGCAAATAATAAATCTTTGCCTTGGAGTGATAGGAAACTTCTGCTGAAAAAGAGCTAGAACAGCCTTGAACTTTTTCTGTGAACATCAGAAGAGGGTGATACAATATTTCCCACACTTTCTGGGAAAGGAGCTGTCATCCTTTTCTATGGACCGTCAAGTATTTTCCTTCTTTCTCCTTTCACTGTTCTATTATTTAAAAATACACTACCCCAACTGTCAGAGAATCTGTATTGAAAGAACCTGCTGATTCAATGCATCCAGAATAGGAGTGAAAGCATCATTAAAATGTATCCTGCTTAGATTATCCATAATTTAACTATAAAGCAAAACATGTGATCATGAGCAATAAAGGAATGTGGCATAAATAATTTCATTCAGAGCAGCGCATTCATGCGGGCACTGGCAAAGCTGCTGCAGCAGCAGCCAAAGGCTTTAATATGAAATTGCTTTACACTGAGAGTTACAAATATATATTTGTATCCATCCTTGCCATGATCCTTCGGCCATCCTGGCTTTTCATCCTCGGCAGGACTCAGTGCTTCCAGCAACCCCAAATTCTCCTTCTGTGGTGTCAATGGAAGGAGGCAGCAGCTGCAGCCAAGAGCATCGTGTTGCTACAGCAACACATCCCACTTCTCCAGGGACCACGTTGCCTCGGCGACATCAGGCAGGCAGACATCGGGTAGATCAAACTGTCTCAAAGCAGCTGCCCCCCAAAAAGCAGGGCAGCCCTGGCCTTCAGGTGACGTGAATGCGCAGAGGTAGATGGCCTGATGAGCGTCAGAACATGCACTCACAACCTGGGTCTAGATTAGGAGCGGGTGACCAGTGTGCATGGTTCTTCGCAGGTAGTGAGACAAGGTTACTGCCAAAAGGAGCCTACCTTTTAGTGCGTTAAAATAAGACAGCAGAAAAGACAATGTCAGCAGGAGGGGATTAGCTGAAGGGAGCAAATGCTGAGGCCGCTGTTGCTGGTTTGTATAAGCAGGACCTGCAAACATACTGCAACAGAAATAATCGTTCCTTGTTCTACAGCATGTCTATGGATGGAGGTGACCTTGTACGCTCATTTTAGGGTAGTCCAGTGCTGTGTCGCACACAGAACACAGCGTCACGTAGGCAGAGGATTAAAGATCAATTTACATAGGCAACCGCCTGTGTTAATACTCTGAGGCACGGAGCCTCCCACTTGGGTGCCTGCAGGCAGTCTGGCAACCAGGCCCAACCCATGCAAGAATGCTGACAAGTTTTCAAGAGCCCGTAGACCCCTTTATCACAACTGTGTTGGTGGAAATCAGCACCAAACACGTTCTGTAGACTTCACTGGAGCCATCTGTGTAAGGACTAGTAAGATGAGGGTCAAAGTTTGATGTGTGGACATGTTATCCACAACACTTGAAAAGCAATTTGAGAAGCAGGAAGACGGTAAAGGGCAGAAGAATTTGCACAAGATGACAGGTAATTTCCTTGTCATTTGTCTGTTCTTGTAGGAATCTTTTCTCCCTTTACACTGTAGGATTAAGAAGCCTCTTGCCTACTGTAATTAGTGCTTGAATGAATAGCATCTCTTGAACATAAGCCTGTGTGTCCTGGTTTTGTGTGCTAGCAGTGCTTTGCTTTTTGCCCATACTGATTCTTGCAGAAGAGCAAAGCCTGCTTCAGGGGGTCTGGTGTTACTTGTCACCTCTGGGGATGTTACCATATGCTGCAGTTCTATGTCTCAATGATGTTAACATATCTGGTTTTAAGTAAACATCGCCTGTACTTACAGCTACAGCCCTGCTACATGATTTATCCATGTATTTCTGATATTGGCCTTACTCTCTCTGAGCCATTCTTTGTGCATTTTGCGCAAGACATTGGCTGCCTGTCTTCTCACAATCAAAGCTATGGTCAATTGTGTTTACAAGGGATTCCTGAACTGTGAGAAACATTTCTCAGAGTGTGCGGTTTTGCATCATTTAGCCTTGAAAGGATGCTGCTTTCCCTGACCTCTTGCTGGGTTTTCTCAGTGACACTGGTAATTGCATCAGTAGCCTTCAGAGTCACATTTTCCTTTCACATCTAGGAAAGATCCAACCTTTCCTTACCCTCTTCCAGCTGAATCACATAGCCAGTGCCTCTTGTATGCTATGGCTCAGCCACACCGGCTCTTTTTCTGGCTTCTGCAGATGCAATCTTGTTTCACTCTTGGCCAGACTAAACTCTGCCACTTTCCTGGCCCATCATTTCCACCACTCTACTTTTCTATGAACTTCTCAGTCTTCCTTCTTCTGCATCAAACACGTTTCTTGTCCTCTCCATCAACATCCTTTACAAGCCATTTGAGTCTGTGCAATCTGAGTCCGTCAGCAGTCATTCTGCTGGCGTTGTCCCCTGTCACCATTCCAAGCAGACATGTTGGTGGC
This sequence comes from Gorsachius magnificus, assembly GCA_034008185.1. NCBI lineage: Eukaryota > Metazoa > Chordata > Aves > Pelecaniformes > Ardeidae > Gorsachius > Gorsachius magnificus. Next base: position 10,717,182 of record CM067090.1, read on the forward strand.
TTTCCGCACCTCCCCACCACAGCTGGGCAGTGCTCCCCAGAAATACCTGCAAAGAGGGCTGGGGCATGGAGACCAGCACGGTGCTGGTCCAGCGTGCTCCCTCCTGTTGGAGGTACTCATCTGCCGTGTTTCACCTTATTTAATTCAGGCTGCCTTGGAGAAGGGGCTTGTCTTCCTTTTGCTTCAGCACACTGAGAAACCAAAAAATGACAGGCAGGAATGTATCCCGAACCCACACATTTATGTCTCTGATGTCACCTCAAAGCCGCTTGGTCCCCACACTGATGCTCCACGTTATCTGCAGTTGCACGGGGCAGGGTTCCCTTTCAAATGCACAACAGCAATATCAGTTCCTTCAGGTTTAATTTGCAGTCAGCAAGAAACTAGAGGCAACATGCAGAAAAAAACCTGTTTCCCCTCTTTCTTCAGACCCCTTTAAAGGTGACTGGTTTTTCTGAGCCACAGCTAACACAAACCTGTTGGAAAGATTCAGCCTAGATTTATATATATATATATATATATGTGTGTGTGTGTGTGTGTGTGTGGCTCAGAGGAACAAAAAAGACCATTTAGTGTTCAAAGTATTATTTTGAATTATTAATCAAGCCCCGTCTGGCTGAGCTCAGTCAGGTCCTTCTTCAGATTTGGTGGAGTTTATTTCTCCTGTCATCCTGAGCAACCTTTAATGTGCAGACCATAGGTTTGGCAATGAAATGGGAAGATTGCCGGTGAAGTTCGGCTCTGTCTGTGCTTTTGCAAGAGGATCTCTGTGCAGGGGATATGCATTGCAGTTGTTCCTTTGTTCATATTTAATGATACGAGAAATAAGAATGTAATTATGGCCTGCCTCCCTCAATCTCCTCCCTGCCTCTGAGTATTTGAACTCTTTGAGATAAAGGCAAGTGGGAACATAGCATTTTCTGGCAGCAGAGTGTATCCCAGGAGCAGATCAGAAGCGATTCTGTCCTGATCACTCTGCAGCTCCCATTTGACAAGGGCTTCCCACTGAGCCATCTCCTGTCTGAAGGAACATGGCCATTACAAACAGCATTGCAAGTACCAAAACCTGATCAAAGTCAGGAGTATGGTGTTTCCTCTTGGTTTTCTTTGTACATTTGACAGCCCTGTCAGACCGTGCTTGCTTCGCTTTCCCCCTCGCTAGCTGGCTGATCTCTCCTTACCTGAAAACATCCTTACGCAGTTACTAGATTTGAGGTTGCAGCATCAAAATGGGGCTTGGCTCAGAAATTGACCTTTTTTTAAAATTTATTTAGTTATTTTAGCTGTTTATTTTATGTTTAGCTTTGTACGGCAAGGTAAACTCACTTCATTTACACTCTAAACCTATCAACCCCTTTTAAAGCTCAGCACAGGGTTATGAAAGGTTTGCTGCCAAAGAATTCTGAAAATTGAAAATGTCTTTATTGAAAACAGTGTTTCAAGCTTGCAATTTTGGTTGACCCCGAGCTGAAATGAAACCGTAACAGCAGACAAGAAAGGTCTGGAAGGGGCAAAGAAGGACGAGTCGATGCACCTGACTCCCAGGATGAGGGCTCGGGCTGGCGTCGCAGGGAGGCAGTTCAGGATGCAGATGGTGAGGGTTTGGTGTTTGGGCACACCAAGGAGAAACCTCCTGAGCCTGAGCAGTGTGGCAGTGCCAGAGAGCTACAGAAAAACCGGTCAATGAGAAGACAGTTGACTGATGAAATTGCCTGAAATGAGGAAGGAGGAAAAAGGCTGTAATATGTAAACACTTCAATTGCAAAGTTGTTTCATCTGAGCTGTCCCAGAGCTGGCAGGGTAGGTGTTACTGCTGCTTCCTAGGCTACGTAACAGGCACAGAGACTGATGGGGAAAATTTCCACTTAGTGGCAGGGATATTAAATTATAAAAAAGATGAGTTTATCTCAGAAGCAATGAGCTGCTATTTTCTCAAGACCTTGCTGCCAAACTTTACAAGAAATGCTGTGGAAATCCAAGCAGTGCTTAAAGGGAGAGGAATCTGTTACAGAAAGAATGCTGATGTAAGTCTTCTTTCAGCTTGCAAAATTGTTTTTACCTACAGAAAGGCTTTAAACAAGGGGAGAATGGATGCCAGTTGCTTGGGATCAAAATCCAAGTCTCAGATACACACAGGAATAGTCCAGAGAGAGAAGCCAATAATTAGAGGCTGAAAAAAAAGCTATGGCAAATGAGAAACTTAATAGGGGTGGAAAGTGAAGGGGAAAAAAGGATAAAAGAATGGAAAATGTTCTTGCAGTAGCAAAAGTGCAGCTAAAACAGAGGATTTGAATATGAGAGGAATAACCAAAGGGTTATGTGGGAGGATTTATTGGGAGTTACCGAGTATGAACTCAGTATGGCACAATGACAGTGCTGGTGCTTAGAAGTAAAGCTGTGGGACTGTTGGTTTAGTTGGGAAGAGCGTATTTCCATTGTGGGAAAATATAGAGACGATGAGTTCGGGAAAGAGGAGGTTAAATAAAATGGGAAGGATCCTCCTGAAAAGCCTCAGTGATGAGTGAAATAGAGGCCAGAGCCGGGTGTCCACAGGGGGAGCGTGTCCAGGAGCAGCAAGGGCCGGTGGCTTCCCCGGGGAAGGGGAGCCGGGTGCTGCCAGGGATAGCAGCCAAGCACAAGCCAAGAGCCTGGCCCTGACCGAGGTCTGGCCAGAGATCGGTGGAGCCCACGGCCAGGCACAGCAGAGGGAGCTGGACTGGGCTCTGCTGCTCAGCATCTCACAGCTCCCGTGGTCCTCCTTGGCCCCCAGCCTCAGGGATGGGACAGCAGCCCCTTGCCTGGCAGGGATTGCCTGCATCATTGCAGCACATCTGAAGCTTTATAAAAAAACCAAAATAATTATCAGTTGCCTTTAAATTGAGATATTTGAAGATCAAAGAACAAAACAGTGAAGGCAAAAATGCCAAAACTAAAAGCAATCTACTCCTGTTATCTTACTTCAAGAAAGTAATTGATCAAGTGCAAGACATGAAAGATCTGCTCCAGCAGCTGTTTTCTTCATCCCAAGCAAAGGGAAGCTGAGTGCTTCTTATTAAACACACATCTTTTCAGACTGAAGCTGAATATAAGAACAAGAAGTGGCAGTCTGTATTCTTAAAGGACACAGTTGCTTGCCCAGTTATCCCTATCATGGTGTTCAGCTTCTGCTCACAGCCAAAAGCAAATAGTTTAAAATGCAGTTTAAAATAAGCCAGTACTTTGGGAAAGGTCAAATTCTTTTTGGAATTTTGACCAATATGTATTTTTACAGGAAAAGACCCAATAAAGAAGGTAAAATAAAGAAGGCAGGAAGAACTCACTGTATCAGCAATTCAGGCTCCCAGACTGCTGAGAAGAACTGCCCTCAGGGAAATGAGATTACGTTTTACTTTTGACATATATAGAATAACAGATTCCTCATTCATCTCTAAATTTATATTGAAACTGATTAGGCAAGAGCTGCTGTAACAGGAGGAAAATGATGACCAAACCTTAGAATCAGTATTTGATCGCCAGATGAAGTCTCAGGGAACGCTCGTTTGGAAATGAATGCTCTGATCACTGGAACAAGTTAGAGAAATTAAAGAAGAACACTCCGTGCTTTCAGTAGATGGAAACCACTTTATATATATATTTATTTATTTATGAAAAGACGTCACTTAAGCGATATTTAGGACAAAGAAGGTCTTGGGGAAAAAAAGGAACCATCAAGAATAAGTAGAACATTAAATAGTAAGTAACTTCTTAAGATCAGAAATAAAAAAAAAAGTATATTTGGAATTAATTTAAGTTGAATTTCATGGCATAGGACAGAAAAATCTGATATCTTATGAAAATTAAAATCAAATGGTAAGGACCATTGTTTTTAATATATAGCAATTCAGGAGCAGCAGTGTTTTCAGTAAGATAGTTACATATTGTAGCAACATGTGTACTACCTGTGTTGTTTATTTATTTAAGAAAGCCTTTATACTTGAGATACTCTGAAGTAAAACAAAAAAACCCCCTACATATAACAATTTATCAACTGCTACATTAATTAAATGTGTAAAGAATAACAAAAGAAGACAACTCAGAGAAAAATAAGAAAAAAATCCAAATGTAAAACCCTGCAAGAGCACAAGGGATTATGCCTTCACAGCTGGATTCTGCCAAGTATTTAAAATTCTTTGAGAGGCACTTGGGTTTGCATCCTGTGTGCAGCAAGCTTCCATGTGAAAGCGGGTCTTTTTTCCCCAAAATATGTAACCCCCCTGTTCTCTCGTAGCCCTTTACAGTGTCTTACAAAGTGCCGTGTTCTGCCAGAGCCAGATATCACTGCTGAATCTCAAGGCCCTCACGTCTGTCTCTGTGCAAACTGGAATCTGTTAACTGGGTTTAAAGGAACTGAGATCAGACTAGGCTGGGCAGCTGCCAGGTAGCACCCGCGAAGGACTCGCAGCCACTTATGGTGCCGCATTGCATCACCAAGAGAGGTTTCTGTTGTCATTTGACACAGAAAAGGCTCTGAAGGGCTGGGCAGAACCTGTGGGCAGAGTCCCCTCCAGGTGGACCTTCCTCCTCATCCTCTCCGTTGTTAAATGACGCAGGCAGAGCTCTGGCAAAGCTGCCCTGGGGCTGGGGGTCATTAGGTGACACCTCATCAGCCATATGCTCTGCGGAGAGAGTTTATGAGTCTCAGAGTTATTCCTGATGTCCAGTTGAAAGCGTCTGTGTACCTAATGAAGTTGGATTTCCGTTGTCCCTCACACAAGCATCCCAGGAAAACAGTGGTTGTGAGAAGATCCTCCCCATCATAGCTGAATTGTGGCAAATTTCAGAAGCGACACACAGCTGCCAGAGATCTTCCTTCAGAAAACACTTGTGAGCAAACATTTAACAGATTTCAAGTTTCCTAGCAATCACGTTTCAGAGACTCTAGGGCAGGCATATGACTAATATGATAAGCAGCTCCTTTAGGAAGTAAAACCATAAAAATCAAGATGAGCATCTACCGTGGACACTGCACTTCAAGATCTTGCCATTATTCTGAGCAAAGCTTTAGCAGGTGAGCTGAAGGGTGAACAAAAGGGACATGAAGGCAGAGGAAGACACCCTAAATGCAGCAGGCTGGCCATTGTCAGAATTACCATTGCTACCAATAGAGCCAGGATGAAGAAGGGGTTGGGCAGCCTTTTGCTCAGAAAAACAGCACTTGTTTATTGATAGTGTAAATGTTGCTAGGCTACGTGGATTAAATTAAAAACCTCATCCTTTCCCAATGTGTACACCACCTTCAGCAAAGAATGCTCTGTGAATTTAGTAAAAGTTGGGGGTTTTTTCCAGGTAATTCAAATTTTTCAGAAATGATGGACCAGAGGGTTTTAATTATAGAATAACCTATAGAAGACAGAATATTAGCCAACTACTCAATAGAGAAAATTATGGCGTATTTAGAGATCAGTACCAATTTTAATTAACCAACTGTCCAGGGGAAAATAATAGATAATAAAATAGATAATAAAATAGAAAATATCAATATGGCTGTGTAGTAACTATGACCTTTTCATCAAAAGGTTTTCACCTGACACTTTTCATCAAAAATGGTATGTAAAACTAGAAGAAACACAAAAAAGAGGGAAAGGAGGATCGTGGCTTTTTACAAGGAGAGGTTAAAGACATCAGCTTGGAAAGGGACCCAAAGGAGAAGGACCCAGAAAGTCAGGAATTATTTCAGAAAAGATGAAGGGGAAACAATTTGTTATTATTTCTCACAAGGCAAGATTTAAGCGACACCACTGCAATCATCATTTAGCCAACCTAAAACAAAGCAGCACATAATCACACAGTGCCACTCGCTGCCATCGGATAGCGTAGAGGCCAAAAGCAGGAAGGTGTCCAAAAGGTGATTATATTGAAAACTGAGTAAATCCTGGCATGTGGCTGTGGGCAGCAGAGCTGGAGGCGGCAACCTGGGGAGGTACTGCTGGGTGCTTTGTGCCTCCTGGTCTGCTTGCTGAGGGCAGAGCTTCGGACTGAGAGGTCCTTGGTCTGAGTAAGGCAGTTCTTAGCAACACAGCTGGCTTTTATCTTTTCCAGAAAGAGTAACCTTAGCTGTAATAAATCCTAGTCACTGTCTGAGGGAGCGAGGCAGAGGAGCCGTGCTTCACAATCCAGCTCCCATCGGGACATTTCCCTGCAGACCTCTACCTCCCTGCTCCTCTCCCTGCCCCTGCGCCCAGAGCGGGGGCACGGGACAGAGCTGGGGGAGAGGGCAGCACGGATCCGTCCCCGGGAAAGGCTGCTCTCCCCTAGCCGCAAACAGCTCTGGCATCTCTGAACGTGCCCGTGCTGGCGAGCGGGACAGCTGCACGCTTCGTTTTGTGAGCGTTAATGAGAGAAATGCCAGGAGTGATCTTCGCCTTTGGGGCAAATGGTATGTGGGATGGAGGGGTGCTTCATCCCCTTAGCTGGACCTATAGCGAGGCAAATAGGGACAACCCCAACAATCTGTCATCAGCACACGAGAGGACTCATACATATCACAAGGAATTGCTTATCTCAGGAGAGACAGACATTTCACACTGGCACCATGTCACCATGCTTCATCCACGATGCCCATGGCAGAAGCAGAACCACCCCAGCCCAGGAGAAATTGAACTTTGTCGTCTTGGTGCAGCTTTTGCTGAACGGAGGCAGGGGAATGTGGGACAGACCAGCTTCCCCCACCCGAAGCCGCTGGGGCAGTGGGCAAGGGCAGAGACTGGGAGGGCTGCCCAGGGCTCTCCACCCATGCACCGTCCCCATCCCAGCGGCAGCAGATGCCAGCCCATTTCCCGGGGTGCTGGTGGAGCAGGCGGAGACCCTGCTCCGACCTCCTGCCTGGCGTAGCTCCAGGCTCCTTTCCAGGAGAAGCCTCTGCTGTCAGAGCCAGGGTCCAACCACCCTGCAGAAGCTCGCCGTGCCTTGCAGCTCAGCACGCCTGCCACTGCTGGGAAATGGGTGGCCGGGCTGGGAGAACAGCAAGTTCCCTCTGCCGAGTGATCTCCTGCCATCAACTGCCAGTTCCTGAACTTTGGCTCCGGCCAGGAGGCTGTAAATGAAGCAGATAATTGCCTGGCAGTGATTGATAGGGAGTCAAGGGTGAGCAGAGAGGGAGGGGGGGATGAGCAGGAGGATTATGTTTCAGAGGGAAGTATTTTTTTAGGATTTGTCTATGTAGGCAGTCAGGAACTTTTCTGAATCACATGGGCTTAACCCGAGCAGGAGGACTTGCTGTAATTTTACACCTTTTCAGCATTTTAGCTGGTTCTGCTGAAATCTGCATAGGGATTAAAGATGGGAAGGGACAGAGAATTGGTTTCCTTGCCTTCAGTCTACCGGGACAAATATTCAAGGCTAAATCGCAGTTTAGAATATTTTGATGGTATGAGCAGAGAGAGGAAGGAGCAAGCAGCTGCCAGCAATAAATAACTATTAGGAAACAGTATTAGGAAACAGTACCAAGAAGAAATGTTGCTGCTAGGATATGCTTTCAGCATTGGGGAATCCATAACCAGGCAGCTCAAAATTTACTTCGGTATCCAGAGCTCGTGTGTGGCTTCTCTCAGACCCAGAGCAGCAGCGGCGCCCGAGCTCGGGTCTCCGATGGAGAAGGGAAGTCAGCTCGTTGCACAGATAAGCATCACGGGATTCCACTCGGCAATGCCAAGGGTTAGCAACAGCGTTGTGTACTTCAGCAAATCTGCATTCAAACTGTCACTTGCAAAGGGAAGTGAAGCTTATCTTTAGCCTAACGCTGTAACTTTCATACTGATCTTTATAGCCAGGCTTCCAGTAAGCCTAGGGAGAACCTATGCATTGTAAACTGCTTAAACTGAACCATCTGAGCTTAAACTGAACTGACTGAGCTTAAACTGGAACTGTCTGAGCTTAAACTAAAGCATCTGAATTTAGAGACATGTTAGCAAATATCCTGTCTGGTCTCTGCTTGAGGTTTACATTTTTACCAGGTTTGAGATACACTTGTAGAACTATGCTGACACATTGAGGTAATGGAAAAGGTCCTCAGTTTTATACACAAATCTCCCTGAATTAGAAATGGTTTTCCATTTGAAGCGTCCAGCATCAGGCAGCCCTTTCCCTCTCCTTCACTGGGGGCAGCTTTCTCAGGGAAGGGTCTACCGGGCAGAAAGACAAAGCACAGCGTAAAGCAGGGTTAGACAGAGCCACGTCCGTGGCCACAGAGCAGGCCGTCAGCCCGCCGTTTTAAATGAGCACAGCCACAGGCAGTCGGATCACCCGAAATACATCCCAGAGAGCAGGGAAGGGGCAGGAATCCCAGCAATCCCTACCGCCCTATCCCCCGGGAAGCCCCCGGCTGCAACGCAGGCATCTCCCCGCCATCCCCTGGGTCAGGAGCAAAAGTCCCCAGCAAACAGCTGCCAGGGCAGCTGGGCCTGTTTTCAAATGGGAACAGTTGAGCAGCTTTATTAAAGCCCTTCAGCACCGAGCACGCCCAATGGCAGCAGCACCGTGCCACAGCGTACATGGCTTGGTGCCACTGCCTCAGCAGGCATTTTGTCCGTGGCCTGTACGAGCAAGCGGAGCAGTAACGTGTTACAGTTGGAAGCAAGATGACTTGAGGAGAACCATCACACGCTGCACATGTGAGCTGCATTCCTGCCCAGGGGCTGCAAGCCACCAGAAGGGATGGTTCTGGTCATGGTCAAAGATCACTTGCTGCAGGACAGCTCCAAAATGCAAGGCACCAGTTTATTGTGGTATTTCTTCTACACCTTCTGGCAGGAGCAGCCTCAGCAATCCCAGGCCCTGCTCCTGGAGAGGAATAACCCAATGCAAAAGTCGATGATGGAGGAACCGGGACCAGCTGGGAAACCATGCAGCAAAGGCCATGAGGGTCCTGGTGGAGAAAAAGGTTGAGCACGGGCAACCAATGTGCCCTTATGGGGAAGGCAGCCACCAGACTGCTGGGCTGCTTTAGGAAGAGCGTAGCCAGCAGGTCAGGGGAGCTGATCCTTCCCTCCACTCAGACCTGGAGGGGCCACCGCTGGAGTCCTGGGTCCAGTCCTGGGCTCCCCAGTACAAGAGAGACATAGACATACTGGAGCAGTCCAGCGAAGCACTGCAAAGATGATGAAGGGATTGGAGCATCTGCAGTACAAGGAGAGGCCAAGAGAGTTGGAATTGTTCAGCCTGGAGAAGAAAAGGCTCCAGGAGGATCTTACCAATGTGTATGGATATGTGACGGGAAAGATTTTAGAAGGATGTGGAGCCAGACTTTTCTCAGTGGTGTCCAGTGACAGGACACAAATTTAAATGCACGAAATTCTGCTTAAACTTGAGAGAGAACTTGTTTTGCTGTGAAGGTGATTGCATACCGGAGCAGGTTGCCCCGCGAGGCTGTGGAGTTTTTACCCTTGAAGATATTACAAACCCAACTGGACGCAGTCCTGGGCAGCCTGCTCTACTGGACCCTACTTTGAGCAGGGGGGCCGGACTGGACCATCTCCAGAGATGCCCTGCAACCTTAACTCCTCTGTCATCCCGTGGACCATATAGCGGTGCAAGCCACTTTTCTGAGGCCATGCACAAGGCTGGTCCCTCACCTGCACAAACAGGCTATTGACAGAGGAGTCCTCTTACCTAAGAGGCAGCAGATAGTAAGAAAAATGTAAAAATGGGAAACTGAACTGTTAGAGGCCAATTGGGCTGTGTCCTAGTGTACGGTGTTATTGAGAAGGTACATGGCCAGCCCATCCTCCTGTGTGCAGACCCCACAAAATTAGTCAAGATTTTGCCAATCATATCGCAAGAAGAACACCAGACAAACTATCAAGTCAGATCGGAGGTCTGTGGCCAGCAGCAGATGCTTAGGGGAAGAACACAGAAATAAAGGCACATGGTGTGACTTCCCTAGCACACCCTCCCAGTTCCTATCAACCTGTAACTCTGGAACATCTTGTGCAAGACTTTGTAGCCGTATCAGTTTTCATTAGTTCTTGATGAACTGTTCTTCCATTATTTTTTTTAAAGCACTTTGCATTCTGTGGCAATGACCTATATAGCTTAATTGTATGCAATATATAAAAAGTATTTTTATTTTAAACATTGCTTGATAACCTCACGGGACACACTGTATGTCTTGTACTGTGAGAAATGTGGGTAAATGCACTCTCTTCACATTACATTTGTAAGATCTACCATGCGACCTCTTTTCCAAACTGGAGAGCCTGTAGCAATCCTCCCACAGGCAGCTTCCTTTAATTAGTCAAATTTGATCAAGACTGACTTGTCAGGGGTATTCCGAGGACTTTTCTGTCAATACAGCAACGCTGAGTGCACACAAAAGCCACTTGCACACAATGGGCAGAGAAATGCAAGAATGGAAGATTTGAAATGCAAGCATGGAAGATTTATGTATCATGGATTACTTCTGGAATACTTTCAGGCACCTTGAATCACCACTGGAAAAATCACTTGCATCAGAGCAGGATGGGCCAGGCAGATGTACAACACAGGCATTTTGTGGAACTCTGTGCTGATTTTGGTATCGCAAAACCATGTACTATGAGCACAAGGAGCGTGAAGACACATGACATCGGTATCCTTTGCTGGCACAGAGACCCAGTTTACCCACTGTTGCTGTGCACCCTTAATATGTGCTACCTCGATTCCCACAGGAGGCTGGGCAATTAGAAAATAACATTTGAATGCAAATCTGGGCTTCTGAAAGCAAGAGAGGCCTCAGCGTGCAGGAAACTGAACCTGTGTTAAAAACCCTCTCTCATTCTAAGGCTGCATGCACCAGGGGGCGAGGATTTGGCAAATTTTGTACGGCAGAATCTTGAGAGACAGGAGCAGCTTTTTAAACATTTCCAGGGTGCCTGGGTTTCAGTTTTTGAACAAACAGGCAGATGTGTCTGATTAGCCTTCCCAAAGTTCATCTCCTCTTACCACTGTTTTTGGAAAGCAGCCCCTGATTCCTGATTTCCTTCTTCCATATTTTACTTATCTGAAAGCAACAAATGAAATCAAGCATGTTAAACAGCCAGCATTTTATCATGCAAAATATAAAGCTCTGCAAAAACTTCAGATTAGGGAGAATATAATTAGCATATTTGAAAGTGGAAAAAGGATCTGAAATGCTTTTTAAAAAGTATTAGAATAGTTTGGCAGAAGGGAGATCGTTTACAGTTACTAGTAACAGCCGAAGTATTAGAGAGCGTAGGGGATTTCTCAGTCTTTCAGAGCAGATACTGCTTAAGGCTGCAGACAGGCAAGCCCGAGCTGGCGATGGCACCGCCAGGGTAAGCACCGGAGCACCAAGCAAGGGGCCAGCATGTGGGCTAAGAGAAGGCTCCTCTGTGTCCTAACCCCAGCAACCGAAGCCAGGCCATTACTAGTGCCTGATTGCGTTTCCAAGAATGAAATGTTTTTCGCAGACTGCAGCACCCCAGACTAATAGGTTTGGGATGGGAGAGAGCACTAATTACAACACACAGCTCATCACCAAGCCTGGAGGATCATGCTCTTCCTCAGCAGGACAGATGTGGGGAAGAGGCTCCTGCCCATCTGTCCTCACAAACACGTCAAATTTTGCAGCCCAACTTGGAAAGTTGCAGCTGCCACAAAGGGAGGCAGTGGCCACCAGCAGCAGCTGCTGTGCTGGCCTCCTTGCCACTGACCTTGCCTTTGGACCTTCGGGTTTGTCCATTTTGCTGACAGCCCCAGGCAGCCATCTGCTGGGCAACTGCATCATAAACCAACCTAGAACAGCATTTACAACCAGGATGATAATGCTTCAGTTCTTCCTAGCTGCCTGTGAGATTAGGAGCTCAGCAGGATGCGTTATTTGACAGAGCAGCTGGAATAGGCAGCGTTAAGCATCAGTGTCTGGAATTTTAAGAAAGAAGATGCACGTCTGTCCCTCCCAAGAAATGACAGTATTTCTGGAACACATAAGTAGAAGGGAAGAAAAAAATTCAGTTTTATAGCACTTCTTAAACGTGGAAGTTGCTTCTAAGCATCACAGCCCAAGCACAAGTCAGAAAAGGGCCAGAGCAGCTGGGGAACCGAAGCAGTATGGGATAGCATTTAGTAGTCAGGAAGCACAGAGCCATAAAAGCAGACCTGGTCCTCTTGAAACTAGGTTGGATTTAGCCTCAGTAAACCTGGAGTTGTGTTTAAACCATTTGAGAGGTTAATGTCCTTTAACTACCGCTTCTCTGAACCAGTATTAACTCAGTGTTCATGCTTTAAGTATTTCACTTGTCCGTAGCCGCAGTGACTTTGAGGAGCGGGAGCAGCAGCAGGCTACCAAGCGAGGGTAAGGCAGCAGCGAGAACGTGGAGACAGCTCCAAGCGACTGGGATTTTCCCACACCGGGGGCTACCTCATTGGTTTCACCCCCCCACTCTATAAAAGACAGGAGGTGGACTTGGGGGAAGGCAGGTTCCCTTCTGGTCCTTCTGAAGAACTGGGAAGGAAAGTGGGATTCAAGGCTTCTCCAGCACTTTTGGGTGGGAGGTTTTCAGGGCTGACTGTGCCCATGGAAAGCCAAGGTGAAAGTTCTGTCCTCGTGATACAGGCCAACAGACCACACCAGACCAAGGACAAACTCTCGGCCTCCTCACCTGTGGAGCATCAGGACAGATGCTTTCCCTAAGCTCCCCTCTACCTGTGTCCATGCCTCTCCCTGGAAAATGTAAAATACTTTCCACAAGCAAGATGTGGTATTTAGTGTCTGGCTTCACAGTTAAAAAGCTGTGGCTGCAACACAGCACCTAACAGGACTTGTATGACAAACATGCGAAGTGCAGAACACTCATTTCCATGGCTTATGTCAGATATCCCAAATCTAAAAGGCAAGGGGTTAACAATTAAAGACAGCACAGCACAACTTATTTCCCAATCGCATCTCAGAATTATGAACTGGAAAACTTTTGCTAAACCAACCATGCATGACCATGCAAAAAGTAAATGAACCAAAGTACACATTCTAGCCAAGCAGCAGCTAGCTTTATTGAGTTCCAGTAACACTGCATCAGAACCAGAAGAAATTAAAGTTGCTTTTTGCTTCTTAGCGTTAGTCATTTCTGAAATTAAAGTATGATTATGTTTAATGATATTAAGAGAAAACCAAGAAACAGGAGCAAGAATAAAGTTAGACAAGACTGCAGAGCCAGTGTCCCCTTCATGTAATCCCCTTGCATCAGAGAAATTGAGTTCTTGGAAGCGCTGTTAAATTTTCCTCAGGTCAGGGATTGAATCCCAGGACATGGCATTTGATGAATCAAATATATCGTGGGTTGCTCTGAACCACGCTGTACTTTTGAAATTGCATTTGGGATATCTTCAGTCGGACGGAAAGGGATTTCAGAGAAAAGTTCAGGATCAAACACATTTCCCCACTGGCTGCCTCAGTAAAGCTCAGTACAAATGTTAAGCACAATTCATTTTTCCTCCTAGCTCCACAGAAAAGATCAGCGTGCAAGATCCAATATGGTATCTGTAATACCCCCTAACCCACTGAAACATAGCTCCGGCCTCCCTTGCTTAGTTCTGCATTTGCTACATTACATGCGTGCAAGATTAAAACCACTGTCCACATAGAAATAGCCACAACTAAAAAACTACAAGAGATGAGAACATTATCTGACATTGTTTGTAGATACTAGTATGTGCAGCTGCTAACTCATGCCCTGAGAGTTAAGTACACACTGCCAAACAATTACTTTAACGAAGTTTTTCAGCATTAATAGCTATATGTTTCTTCAGTAAATAAAGAATTACATTTTAAGAAGTGTCCCCTTCTTCCATGAGGAAGTACTTAAGGTAGTGTGTGTAATAGTGACAGCTGTCCGTCAGCAGCATTACTGCTGTGGTACATTGGCTCAGGAGGCAGGTGGATCACCTCTCACTCCTCATCCACTCTGTTTCAGAGCTACAGCTTACATTTCTGAACGGCACATAGCACCACCTATAGAATGTGAGGAAGGCAAAAAGGTGTTAGGCAAGCAATCATTCCTGAAACTTCAAGTGATCATTCGTTTATTCCTTTGAGGCAGACTTGCACTCTCTTCCTTCTCCTCTCTAATTTCCAAGGACTTCCTGGTCTTCACAGGCCCGGTGCAATCCAGTTAAGAAACTTCATAGCAACTTCAAAACCAAGAAAACATGCCTAGGAAAGAGAGAACACACGGAACACATAAGGATTCTAAAAACCCATTCCAAACAAAGTTTTTGAAATGCAGCACTATAGACACCTGACATGGCTGATGTGGCAGGAGGAAGAGAACGAAAAATACTCTTGGACCACAGGCAAGAATTCTACTATATCCCTCTACACAAAGGCAGAATTTCTGCTCCGTTCAGCTCATTATTTACTGAAGGGGAAGCCAGTCCAAGCGTATTCACACATTTCTGTCTTCTACTGGTGGATGTACAATCAGACAAGAAATACTATCAGAATGAGTCAACAAAGGGCTTTCATGCAAAGCTTCAAAGGAAGGTTTGCTTGGTGTTCCCCCCTAGATTAAGGTACATTTTTAGAACCTGGACACCAACAGCCAAAAGTACCTGCAGTGACAAGAATCTCACTGAAATGGTATAACAGTAAGCAGCCAGTCATCTCCTCTACAGACTGCAAATATTCACTGTGAGCGTCCAGGTCCCTAAAACCCATCTGGAATTGCAATTTACTTACTGCGTTAGCAGGAAATGCCCTGATCATTACAGCTGTGAAGCCCTTGTACAGAGATGCAACTCCTTCCTCTCTGATAAGTTCTCTCAGCACATCTCTAAAGCCATTTGGATATTTTCCTGGAGGAGCTGAAAAGGATACAAAAACATATTAGCTAAGATGTGTGGCAATCACAAGCGCTGAAGAACGTGGCGTATGTAACAGCCCAGGATTTTCAACAGGTTCATGTCGCTGTACCATCTAGGTGACACCAGAATCCAAGCATTGCTGAAGCTAAGTTGTGAAAACGTCTGCTTGGGAAACAAAAAAGACACTTTACTAAAGCCTCAGTAAACAGAAGGTAAGTGATCACCGTCACCACAAAGAATTTACCTAACCAAGTCACGGAGGGCAGGGAAGAAAGGAAAATAACTTTTGTCAGGATTGTATGTCTGAGGTGTTACTTGCACCACTGATCACAGCTCTCCCAAAAGCTGCAATTAGGAAATAGGAAGGTTAGATATAAAAACTGGTGAACTTTGTTTATAAGAAACAGAAAATGATCCTGTTGCATGCTCCAGCCAAGAGTAGCAACAAACTTCAAGTGAAAAGCACATGTTGATGTTACATAGATTTGCTGCAGTGTTTTGAAAATGTTATTTTATTCAAAGAACAAGTTGTTCCTTCTCCCAACACTTCTCTGGAAAGTACTGCCTCTGCCAGCCCTCTGAACACGCAGCTCCACAAACCAACCCAGTTAAACAGAACCACCATTAAAGCACATCATCTATACAGCACCATTGGGGATTGGCTCAGTGGATGCAAGGATGCAAGGCTGTAATGTATTTCACAATCAGCCCTTGGTACAATATCAAATAACCACAGAAGCCATTATTCAGAGAAAAAGAAAAGTTTCCTGCACTAGATTGCCATGATCCATGACTCAAGAAAAATGGTTACTGTCCAGTGGAGAGCTGAGTCCACAGACAGAGAATATGAGGAGCCTTAACAAAAATAATCATTGACTAGGACTCCCAAAGAAACCGAGGAAAAACCTGTCAGACTTCACTGAAGCTTAAGGCTTGGGGTCATCCTCACTATAACTGGCCACAGATACTCAAGAGCAGATCTGCTAGTCTAAAAGCAATGCTCTCAGCAAGGCATGCCTAGCTACTCTAAATTTCAGACAGCACAGGCTACAACTGATACAACTATATCTGAAGTGAAAGAACAAAACCTCTCAAAGAATTACTTGTAATAAAACAGCCATTGCAAGCTGTTCTATTATTATGATTTCTATGCTTAGGTTTCAAAACAGGTCTCTCAAATCGGCATCATTATATTAGCAGGGAGGCAGAAACAGAAAAGTGCAGCCTGATTTGCCAAAAATTTTGAGGAAACCAACTAAAAAGCTCAGAACACACTTGGGTTTTTCATGTACTTGTCTCAAGCAGTGCTCAAGACATGCTGCCTCCCAGATGCCATGCTCAGATGGCATCTGCCATCGCTGCCCAGCCCATTCCCAGGAGCACTGCACTTGAGTGTGACCACGACAAGCTGGCATGCAACTCACCAGTCTGGAAACGGGATTTCAGCACATCTGGTGGAATGGCAACTGCCCAGTTGAAGATCCCAGCCAGGCCCCCAGCAAAGAGGATTCTAGGCACACTGAGGTGCTCACACTGTGGCAGGATTAGGGTGGGGTGGGAAGAAAAAGAAAAAAAAAAAAAGTAAAAACTCATCTGTTTTGACTAAGGTGGCAACCAAAGAGGCAGCCTGGCTGTCAGCCAGAAGGCAGCACAATGCTGCAGACACAGAGTACAGTATCTGAGCAAGATTTCAAGAATTAGAGCCTTCTGGGCCAAATGTACTAACTCCACCCTAAAGGTTCAAATCTTTTCATTCAGCAGCACAAACAAATGCTCTGGGGGAAAAAACCAACCAACCAACAACCCCCAACAACAAAAACCCCCAGCTCTTTGTGCACACACAGGGGTGAAAGTGAAGAGACCTACTTTAAGTATTCCTTACATGGCCAGTAAGATCCAAGGCTAGAATCCAAGAGAAACTCAGAATACTATTTTGTCAGTTAACCCCAGACCAAAACAGCTCAACTCACAAGACGAGCAATGTTTTTTTCTTAAAATTTGTTTTGATGATACTGCTCTAAATCTCTTCATAACTGGGGAGATTCATCAGCAGCGTCTGGGAAGTCCAGAAAAATGACAACTGTGAGATTTCACTAACCTCTTTCCCTCAGGGGTCAGAATGTTCTTCAGCCATTCGTACGTCATGAAGTACATTCCACTGGCTGGGACGTCTAGTGGGTAAACAACAAAGACTGTGAGTAGTGGGAAAAAAAATAAAGCCTAGAGGCACAGCAGCCCCATGCCAGCTCAGCAACACCACTAAGTACATCCAGATTCCTTTTCTGAACCTCCTCTACAAAGAAAGTAAAATCTTCTATTGCTCTAGACAGAGGAGCCTGAATTTTCCCAGGGACAGCAAGTGCTAAAGGCAAGAACTGAGAAAATATCTGTTCTTGAGTGCTTCTGTCAGCATCCTTTCAAATCAGGCTGTTACCTGCCTGCTGGCCATTAAGCTAATAATGAGACAGCTCTAAGCTTTCTTTATTGCTGCAAAGCAGATCAGAGCAGTTCAGGAACTTCAAGAGTTATACATGCTATTTGTTCTAATGATTTTATTTTGGGTTTGGTTTTGTAGTTGATGAGTTTTGGTTTGGGTTTTTTTTAAGGTACTCCCACAGCTCATTCTTAGCTCATGCCTAAACTGGAGAAACAGCCTCTGGCTAGGGACACTGCCAGAGTTACACTGCTAGCAGTTACGCTATGAGAAGCGGAGGACAGAACAAATTCCTAAACAGAGATATCAAAATACAGAAATTTCAGCTTATCCTTGGAAAACATTGTCCCAGTACAGGGAAGAATCTAACATTTTTCAAAAGAGAAAGCACCAAAACACGTAAAGGATTCAGTGTCTGGCACAATTACTTTGTTGTTGTTGTGAGAGGGGTCATGACATCCCAGTCCAAAATAATCCATACTCAAGCAGGTAGAAAGCATAACTGCTGCAGTCTTTTAAAGCAGCCAGCATTATACAGCAACACAGTCACAATCCTTCTCCCAAGGAAGAAAAACAAAAAAAAAAAAAGACAAAAAAAGCGCCCACTTCTGTATTTCTCTTTTCTCTTTGCTCTCTCTGCTCCTCTCCTGAAGTCTCTGTTGGCTTCTCAGATTTTAATTACTTCCTATATCCCTCTGATCCTTGTCATCTAATCTCTTCCTCCCTCACTGAGAATCTCATGTTTATTTCTCAGTCCCTTTGAGGCACTGGAGTAGCTCTGCAGACTGCAAAAAAAGAAAAAAGGGTGACACAGCATCTCCAATTGTCTAAAGGGACAGCGAGATCTATGATACTTTGTCAGGCTTCTTATCTTAAAGTATTCCATGCAGAAGAAGCATCAGGATGTCTCCATCAGTTACCTCTCATGAGGGTGAGCACTGTCCCCTTGTACACGCCACGAATCCCAGCCTCACGGTACAGCTGTTTTGCACAGTCCAAAGAGCCACTGTATTTTGTTTCACCTGTAGCTGCCTGGATCTGAAGGATTAAAGCGATAGTTTCTGACTAGTGAAGGTTTCTGGCTGGTGAACAATCGTTCAGCTAATAGAACGCCATGTGCATGTTTCCAGAGGAAGGAGCACATACTCGTTCCACAGGCACTCCCGTCTATGAAACCTCTGCATCATTTCCTCAAACAGCTCTCCCACGTGCAAGCTGAGGTTATGTTTACTGTTCCATGCAGAGGCTAGATTCTTCCTTATTTTTGCCCAGTGTTAAGTTTGAAACAATTGAATTCAGTTAGGTAATTCTACACTCGCACTGACAAGAAGTGGCCTTCAAATAGTCTATCGAAACTCAATTTGCATGTGTATACAAACTTCCGTGATAGTATCATGTCTGTCAGAACTAACCTATCACCATACAAACTGAGTTCAACATAGTCCGAAATAAGCAAACCTTCCCATCTCTGCTAAAGACAGTAATTCCATTTGTTCAGGTTTACATTTTCCAACAATACTTTATAAACCCTAGAGGAGGTATAGAGCTAGCAGTCCCCCAAACACAAGAAAATTATTTAATGTATTTTGAAATGCATTCCTCAATTACATTTTGGGAACCTGTCAAGGTAACAGAAAATCTTTACACGAGAAAGAGTCTTACGATTTAGTAAGTTTGCATTTTTTTTAGAAAAAGTTTCATTCTGAAAAACTGGACTTTTCCATACTTTGAAGTGGACTGAGGCATCCATCGATGCCTTATATAATGCCAGCCACATAGTATAAGGCTCGTGCTCTGTAAAATGAATAGAGCAATGAATGCTGTATGTAGTTATACTGTCATGGTGAGTTTGTATAATGCTTCTTTGTGACACAGTTGCATTAAATGACAGTTGTCTCAGTCCTGTCAAAAAACAGAACAGGGTAAATACACTAACCAAAGAAGTTTCTGGTATGGAAAGACAAGATCCCCTAAAATTAAATTCCCATCACCACCACCCAATGCCTTACCTGTAAAAGGCACTTGATTCTCTCTCCTGGAGCCATGATTACTGTGGTGAACACTCCCGACAACATGCCAGCAGCAAACAGCTGAGGATATCTGCCCAGAGGAAACAGAAAAGACCCTAACACAGCATGGTACAGAGGAAACAAAGGGCAGAAAGACCCCTGTATCACCAGATTATGCTGTTCCACACAAGGCTGGCAGTGGAATTAGAAGTGCATCCACTGCTTTTGATCAGTGCAGAAGTACCTCATCAATGCATAATTAGAGCTAAACATTTAAGATCCCTAGGATTCAAAGTGCTGGTTCCCACAGCAACCCTAACTCAGGTCTTCACATCCATTGTGTTTGCTAATATTCCTTGTTCTTGCATTTTTTGCTACAGCATTCTCAGTTCATTTTTATTCCCAACAGTCTCTTCCCCCTCCAGTCTCTCACACTCTTCTCAGTGACCCCAGCTTCCACACATATTCCTGCTTATGCAGCCAGGAGCCTCCTTTCTGTAACCTCTCAGTCCCCCACCCCTTCAGCCTCTGCCATCGTTGAGTCTGTCCTACCAACCTGCCATCATCCCACTGTCCTGGTTTCAGCTGGGATAGAGTTAATTTTCTTCCTAGTAGCTGGCATAGTGCTGTGTTTTGGATTTAGTACGAGAAGAATATTGATCACACACTGATGTCTGATTTGTTGCTGAGCAGTGCTTACACTAGCCAACAACTTCTCAGCTTCCCATGCTCTGCCAGGTGCACAAGAAGCTGGGAGGGGGCACAGCCAGGACAGTTGACCTCAACTGGCCAAAGGGCTATTCCATACCATACGACGTCATGTTCAGCATAGACTGTGGGGAGTTGGCCGGGGGCAGTGATTGCTACTTTGGGACAGGCTGGGCATCAGTCAGCAGATGGTAAGCAATTGCATTGTACATCACTTGTTTTGTATATTCTTTTATCATTACTATTACTATCTTCCTCTGCTGTTTTATTAAACTGTCTTTATCTCATCCCATGGGGTTTACTTTCTTTTTTTCCCCAATTCTCCCCCTCATCCCACCAGCGGGGGGAGAGTGAGCAAGTGGATGGCTGGAGTTAAACCATGACACCCACACATTCTGCATCTGCTTTCATGTGGCAAAGTCTCCATGACAGAAATCCCTTACAGGCTGAGCTTCTCCATCACAAACGTATCTTTACATCCAACCTCCTACTACCTTCCCCAGTAAAGATTACCCAATATCTCAATTTAACTAAATTCCACACATCCCGCTTCTCTCCACTTGCTCAAGAGATGGCATTCTATTCAGGTTTTCCAATTCTTACACTTTTCTTTACCTTAAATTCCCATAAATCTTTCCAACCATTCAGACCTCCCTTGCCACTCCACATGCACCTCCTGCTCAGACTAAACTTTGGGTTTTCTAGCTCACCCTGGGATTATTCAGCCCCAGAAAAGACAGAACAGGCCCCTCACGTTTCCCTCCATCTCCTTCCTTCCAAGACTTCCCTTCCAAATCAGCATGGGGAACCACTGCCGTCCTGCCTGCCTCTAGACTCATAACCATGGTGCTAAGAGTCTGACCTTTAATTTTGGGCCTCGTGTCCCATGCACACTGTATCTTACTGTGTCAAGTCTGCACCCACAGTACAGCACAGTTGGGCATGGTGACAGCTCCACCATTTATTTGTTCCTTCCCTCCTGCTGCTCTGCTTAAGAGAAGTTTACATAAAGACTCAAAAAACTACACTGCCCTTCTCCAGCTCCCTCCTTAAAACTTCCCTTTGGTATGATGCGTATAAAACACAAGGCACTAAGGTGATTAGGCTGCTAGAAATAAGCCCACAGCCCATTTGCTTCCTTGTATTGTCCACTCCTTACTGTTCCCCTGTTCTTACCCTTCAGCCTTGTCTGCATGAGGATACGACTGTGGTAAACCAGAGGGTAAGTTAGCAGTGCCCCAGCATCTCTGCACTGCCTCCCTCTGAGCAAGCCAAGCAGAGGGAGCTCGCTCCTTGTCACAGCAGTGGCCAGTGCTGCGAAGCCCGGTGTACTCACACCACCCGGGAGGCCCCTGCACAGGCAAGGCTCCAACAGAAACCACATCTCCCCACCCCACCATGCTTGGCTCAACACAATGGACTCCTGTTTTCCGACAGGGCTCCTACGTATTGCACAAATAATAGAATAAAATGTTGCTAAGCTACGGTTCTGTTCCTGTAGAGCTATAAATCACAGTGCAGCAAAGAAGTTCAGGGAGTACTTTATGGGCAGGGGGCTTTCTTCATGCATGTTAGCTTGTAGAAAGCCACACAAAGTTTTCTTAGCTTTCCATCTCTTTTTCCAGAAGGTTAGACATGCCTGAGAGGAGGGCTGCTCATAACCACCACTCTTCGGAAATTAATAATAAAACATTTCTCTGGCTATTATTACATCCTAACGTAAGGACACAGCAAGAGTCACAACTAACAGGGAAAAGAGAATCAGGACTGAATGTTGTCGAGACTGCTTGACCATGAATTTATTTCTCCCATAGTTTCTGTTAATAGCAAGACTGTTGGCAGGCAATCACTATATAACTCGCACTGTACTCATCTAAACCGGAATTGTTCCTTAATGGCTCTTTCTTGCGTAGAAAGGGAATTGCATAGCACCTGCCCACATGCTGTCTGTTTTTAGCCTGTGCTATCAGTCCCACGCTTCCAGAAGCATTAAAACACACAAGTGTTTTAGTTTTTAGAACTGTATTTATAACCTAGGAGGAGAGACAAATTTACACCACAACCCAATGTGTGACAATACATCAGGCTGCAAGAGCCTTGGGGTGCCTTTCCCAACTGCCTGATTAACTCAGAAACTCACGTCAAAACATCATCAGGTTTTCTCTGTTGGAGTCTTTTTCCCAAGCCAAATCCAAAGAAGCACACAGCAAACATGGGTGTCACTCCAATAATAGGAGCTGCCATTCCTCTATATAAGCCCCGGACTCCCTGCAAGAAACATTATCACAAGAATTACTTGGTTTTGCATAGACTGCACACATTTCAACTTCTTGAGAAGCAAAAGGCTACAATACAGGATAGCATCAGTCAGCCAGTCAAGAGAAATAATGGGTTCTACGGTTCATTTGCAATTATACATGTTTAGCTGAGGCTCAGGGCCTGTTGCAGAGGAAAGCCATCCTTCCTGGAAAACACTGGCACCACTTACACCCTTCTGTTCCGATACTGTTCATCCTGTACTTACGTCTCAAGTATGAGAAAGTTAAAAGCTACCTGAATAATAGTCCTAATAGATTATGTCAAAAGTCTGCTCTCTCAGATACGTACAAAAACACACATGTGCTTTTTTTATTAAGTCATGGAATGCAGTAGTGTAAAATCCCGACACTGAGCCTGAGAACGCTGAACAGAATTCACTCTTTAGATAACAGAAGGGTCAGGGAGACTAACCTGAACTACTTCACTCCCCACACAAACTCAGTTTGGAACAAGATCAGGAGCAAATTATTTTTTATTTCCTTCCCCAAGTCAAAACTTTTTCACCATGCAACTCTACATTCCTGACATTTCCCTTCATCAGACTATACAGATGGAAAAATTCTAATGCTGACCCCAGCAGCAGCATTTATTTCATTTATCTTGCTTTTGAGCTGAACTCTTTATAATGAAAAGGAGAGTTATCTTTCTGGATAAAGGCTAGATGCACAAATAAAATATTTGCTGGTCCATCCGCCCCTTTCTTTCCTCCCCCAAATAAATCAGTGTATGCCAGTATGTCTCTATACGCTTACAGGCACAGCTGACTCTAATGAAATTGTATCTGGCTGACAAAGATAAGACACTCCTGCTCGATATTCCCATGAGCAGTGGGAAACAAAAGGCCTTGGCAGAGAGGTTTAATAATTTTCCTTATATAAACCGATGAGTATTGAGTAGGAGTAGAGAGGCAGCATTACTTTTGAACTCCACATCACAAGGCTATTATGGTTCAGCTCTGACGTCCATGCTTCAGCAGGGGTGTTAAAAACCACAAGAGATTCAGAGCTAGCAAAGCGTTTCAGCGCTTTGTGGGAGAGACTAGGGAAGCAAGATTTGCTTTCATTATATAACAACCTGTTAATACGACAATGAAAGTAGATTTCAGATGTGAGGCAGATCTCCCATTTAACAGAGTTACTTAACAAGATCTAGTGGTTAGAAATTAGACTTCAGCCTAGTAAACAGTTGGGCTTTGTAGCCATTGTTTCCAAATGGTAAATAGCTGCTGGGAAAACGTGGGAAGCAGAAAACTAGATTCTATGTCACTTAAAGCCTTTAAACCAAGGCTGCATGCCTTTCTAAAAACAAAACAGACTATAGTTCAACCACATGATATAGCAGATTCAGGACTGAAAACTACTGCGCACCTTCTGAAGAAGAGTGAACAAAACTACTATAATTGACCCTCTGTTCTCAATAAAAAAAAAATCAATTTATTCATTAATGCTCCTCTGCCTTCTCGTAGATGGTATAACACATTATAGAAGAAAGTAAAAGTACGGCTTGTGTCAACAAAAGTCATCGTCTGTTTTAGGATTCCCAGAGACAACTCCAAATACCAAAGACAGTGAGATTCCACGGACTACAACAACAAAGCCAGCAAGCAACTGTGACCATTCACTCTGGTCTATAACTTCAGATATTAATATCATGCTATTTTGAACCAAAAGCATTTCTTAACAACACATCAAGAGACCTGCACCTGGAGCACGTGGATGCTAAGTATTCCCCAAGTTTTGTAAGCTGCTTAAAAATTTTATTTAGGATCAATTCAACTCTGCGTATATCAAGAACTGCATAGTCTCTGGGGGGCAACATTCCCACACGATTCCATTCCTGCAACATACAGGAACAACTGATATTTCTGGCAGGCACGACGGATGACATGCTAACGCAGTACCTCTCCGACGAGAGTCTTTCTGAAGCAGTCAAAGGTCCCAGAATAGAGCGGAGGCTGACCAGGCTGTGGCTTCGGCTGGGTTTGCAGCCTGACCTAGCAAGATAGAATAGGAAAACATTATTTTGTTCAATACTACTGTCTAAACTTTGATTCTGAGAACGCCTCTGTATGACTATTATGGAGCAAGTTTTGTTACTGGACTTTATGATATTGGTAGAGCGATTAACATCACTTTAGCCCTTTGCAGAAAAGAAGAGATTGACTTTAATGTATTTAATAGTTAATGTACTCAACCAATTAATTGCTGGGATGACCTCAGGATAATAATCCCACCTCAAACCTTGAGACCGAATGCCCTGTCACTGCTCAGCTGCCTCACATACTCAGCCTGTGGGCATCCTCTCCATCGGACCCCGGTGGGGCGTGTGGGGGTCCCCCCAGGGTCATTCCCGGCCGCCCTCTGACCCAGGGGTGCTAGGAGCCCCCGCCGCAGCGCGGGGCTGGCGGGAGCCGCTCAGGCTCTCAACTCCTTCCAGCGCCAGGAACATCGACGCCCTTTTTCTTATTTTCACGACAAATCCGCCGCTGACGGGATGCGGCGGCCGTTGGTAGTACCCGGCGGCCGCCAGGCCGGCAGGGGGCGCCCCGCCACGCGGGCGGCCTGGGGAGGCGAAGTTCCTCCTCCCCCGCGGTGCACGCCAGGAAGCGCTGTCTTCCGCCGGCTCCCCCGCGGTGCACGCCGGGACGCGTAGTCCCCTCCCCCGGCCCGCCTCCCCGCCGGGACGCCGTGCTCTTCCCCGCGCGGTGCCCGCCGGGAAGCGTAGTCTCCCCCCAGCTGCCCGGGACCGCACCGAGCCTCGGCCGCCCCCCCATTCCCGCCGCCTCACCTTGATGGTGTCCAGCGGGTGCCCCACGAACACCAGGCAGACGCCCCCGAAGCCGCCGGCGAAGAAGTTCTTCACGGGGCTGATGGGCTGCGGCTGCTCCGCCATGGCGGCAGCGGTGGGTGAAGAACGGGGCCGGGGCGCTGCGTCCCCACCGAGCCGGTGCCGCCCCCTCCGCCCCGCGACCTTTACCCCAGTGCCGGGCCGCGCGGCACGCCGGGATACCGGGGGAGGTGAGCGCGGGGCAGGCTGGGAGCGTGGCGGCCCCTGCCCGCGGCGGCGCGGGGGCGGCGGCGGGCCCTTCCTCCGCCGGGGCGCCGGGCACCGTCATCGAGCGCCGGCACCGGCCAAGGCTGGGACTCCAGCGTCTCCTGAGGGTGCCGAGCCCGCATCCTGGGGTGGTGCCACGCCGCCGGCCCGGCACCCTCCTCCCCCCTCCCGCGTTTCCGTTGTTTCTACCCCCCGGCCCAGTGTAGTGGTCGGGCCCGGCCCGGCGGTGGCTCCGGCCCCGCCCGGGGGAAGTGACGCCACGTGGAGGCCGGTGCTTCCGGCGTGCAGGCAGCGGCGGCCCGGCAGGAGGAGGGGCCCGGGGGGGGGCCGGGGGCGCCCGGTGGCGCGCTAGCGGCTGCCGCCGTGCCCGTGTCCCTCAGCGGGGGGCCCGAGCGGCGCGGCGGGGCGAGCCCGGTGTGAGGGATGCGGTGCCGCTTCTCTGTGGCTTCTGCTCGGTTTAGCGCCCCGGAGCCGGTGCCGAGGTCGGGCTGCCCGGGGGAGAAGCCGCAGCCCGTGAGCTCTCAGGCCGGCCCTCGGCACGGGCTGTGCTGGGGCTCACTCCTCGCCCCGCCACCGTTCGGGCTCTTCCTTCACAGCTCCCTTCTCTCCCTCGGCTTTCCTGGCTTTTCCTCCCGCAAGGATGCGGTGTTCTGGCTGTGTGGGACAAGTGCAGGATTTAGTCTTCCACGCATTACAAAAGAAATGGAGCTGAGGTAATCTAAATGAACTGGATACCTGTCTGTCCAAGCCCACAGTTACCACAAAAGGAAGACTTGTGTAGGTATGCGTAAAATAAGTTGTTAAAAGTGGTGCTAGATTAGAAAGGACAGGAATGAAATGGATTAGGTGAGTTGGGAAGGACAAGGCAGTTGCCATAGTCTGAACAAAGACTGGGAAGTGGGAGGAGAGCATGCAGATTCATGGGGGATGTATGGTGTGGCTGCAAGGAGGTCTCTGCAGAGTCATCTGTGGTGAAAAGGATGGGGATGTTGTTCTAGTTTCCCACTCTCGGGATGGAAAAAACCCTATCTAAAAACTCGGTGGAGGAGGAAACGGCAGGGCATGCATGCTGCGTGTGTGAAGAAGCAATTGAGGATGATCTGCGGATTACAGGTTTGAGTGACATGGACAAAGATGTGATTAACATTGATAGCAAGTGTGGAGTTGGGGTTGGAGATGGTTGCAGAGAAAAGAGAGAGTGTCAG
This sequence comes from Gorsachius magnificus, assembly GCA_034008185.1. Lineage (NCBI taxonomy): Eukaryota > Metazoa > Chordata > Aves > Pelecaniformes > Ardeidae > Gorsachius > Gorsachius magnificus. The sequence continues at coordinate 10,743,743 of CM067090.1, forward strand.
CCCATTTAAACTTTACATGGATAAGTATTTCAGGAGGCAGACTTGAGATGCACTTTCTCTGTTTCGGAGTCATCAGTAAAGACGTGAAAGAAGAAAAAGGAATCTTGAATGGCTGTGAAATACCAACAGAAAAAGAAGGGGGAGCATCCTTCAAAAGACGACTTAGAGAAATCCCACAGAGGTAGGCACAGAGGGCAAGAAATCGGAAAAGAATGATGCAGTGGGACAAGATATGAGGTGGCATCACATAATTTACTGTGTTTGACAGTAGTGAGGTCAGAGAGATACTGATTGTGGCATATTTGAAAGCGTTTTGGTTCAAAAGACCTTGTTAAGAATTGCGTTGCGAAGCAGGAGTCGGCAAGAGGGCATCTCCCTTGGAGTGGCAGAGCGTAGGGGTGGGGAGCTGGAGGGAGAGAGGCGATTAAATTGTATCAGTGCTAGTGAAGATGAGGGAGTATCTTGGATGAAGGTGGTGAAGAAGGACCTCATCCTCCCTTGGGTAGGAAAGCGATCTAAATATGGTTTAAAATTGTATAATCTGATTTTTATGATTATGGTAATTATTTAGTCCAAACACTGTTTGGTTTTTTGACCCTCTTTTTTGAGCTTAACATCTTTATTGTCTTAAAAACAAATGTTACCAAGTATTAGTTGTGTCTTGTCTTAGTTTGTATTCAGAGAGCTCATCGTTGGTCATGAGGGCATTAGGCTGAGCGTTAGGTGAGGCACTTACTGTTCCTCATTTTCTTAGTACCCAGCTTTGCTTTGTCCACAGAGCTTGTGCCTTAGATTTCCTCTCTCTTCACGTGTGTCCATCAGACGTTCAGTTATGCTGGAAGTGAGCTCCTTCCGAGAATGTTGTGACAGGAGTTGCAGAAGTCATCCAGTCTGCAGACTGTTTTCTGCTTGATATATCCCGTTTGCCCATGCAAACAGTTCCTCTGTTTGTTCAAATAAGTGTGTTAATGGCACAGAGAAGCGGCTCTGCACTCTTCTGAGCCTCCTCCCCAGCAACTAGCGTGTAACTGCTGAGGTACCACATAGGCCCATTATTCTACTTAGACATCTGAAAACATCTTCTTGCTTGGACGGGACTCACTGTGTGTTGAGATAGCAAATGGACCCAGTGTTTGGGGTTTTTTTGTTTTTTCTGTCTCTGGAGTGTGGGATGATCTGAGTGAGTTTGAGAAGTTTCCTGACTGGTGAAACTTGCTTGGGCTTTGTTGCTCTGAGGCTGGCTGAGCAAAGCTGTTGCACACTAGGCTACTGATATCTCTGCAGGAATGCTTATAGCGGTTTCAGATTCTCAAATAAGTTATTCCTTTAACATCAAGTTTAACACATTAAACTTCTTTTATGCAAGAGGTCAATGTTGATACAGGTTAAACCCAGAACTGAATCATTAACTCTAAGTAGGGTAGAGGGAGGGAGGGACAGTATAGGTTTGCCTTGTGTCTATCAAATCAGATTTCACATCTGTCTCCTTGATGTCCTCCGTGGTGCCTCCGCTCCACTGAAGTTCTGTGGGAAGCAGTGCTATAAAATACTTGTGTGCTACTTATGTTGTGGATAGCTAAGAAATCAAGAGGCCAATGACAGGAACGGACACCAGAATCAGGGAATAACATAATTAGCTCCTAGCCTTCATCCTCTCTGCTGAAATCACTGCAGCCCCTCAAATTAAACATGCATCATATCTCTTCCTGGCTATTCTGTGCTGCCTAGACAGGTTATTGGAAACAGAAAACAAATTACTTGGGGAAGAATGATGAAAATTTATGGTTGAGATTTCCTGTGCTTTAAAGTCAGGATTCTGAAAGCTTGGTTATGGTCTCCCCAGCAGCTACAAATTGTGCTACTGTGGGAATATATTTGAGTAACAGAGCTAACAACATAGTAATGCAAAACACAAACGTGTAAGAAACCCAATACATGCTGCTTGTGGAAATATAGCTTTGATTTTATGTATGTATTTTTATATGTAAAATTTGGTTGCAGCATTGTTTTCAGTCTTCTGTATTTAACATATTCTCTCTTGAAACTAAATTATTTGGTTAAATGGAAATATGTGACTAAGTATGAGAGCCATAATTCAAGGTTGATACGTGCTCTACTGCTGAACCTCCTAGAACTCAAATTCATGTAATTTAGTTACACAAGCAGAAGGTTTGTAGTTCAGATAAGTAAAGTCAAATATGTGAATTTTTCCAATATCAGTGAGAATCTAAAAAAAGTTGGCTGTTCTAATTCTTCTTGAATAGCAGCTGTCAACACTTGAGCATAAATTTCTACATTCGGAAGGTAATAAGTGTATATTGAGAATGTAATAAAATGAGAGAATTAATTTTATTTCCCCCCTCAGGTGTAAGGCCCAAGCTACATCACATCCAGTAGAACCTACTTAAAGGCATGAACAAATTTCACCATTTCTTTTGAGATGGTATTGAAGACTATTAAATTGGGTGTATGTCAGAGAGCTGTTTGCTTGTCTTATTTTGTAAAGACCCACTTAATGGCTGTGGTTCTGAAGCAATATGGACTTGTACAGGGTATCACAGGTTGCCTTTCTAGCTGCTGTGGTCATACTTAAGGGGTTTGTGTGTTTTCCTGTTGATGAAATGAATATGATGCTTTTCAGCAGCACTTCAGGCTCTTAGTAAAAACTTAATGTCATAAATTTAGTTGTATATCTGAAAAGATCTGTAGTGAAGGTTATGCAGCCACTTCGCAAATGTCAAAAGTCTCAGGGCCCACACTGGGGGCTAGGATGCAATGTAATAAGCCAGTGTCTGAGGTTTTAGACCTCACCTGTAAGAGCGGTCTTGGCTTTGCAGGTGCAAGAGTCACAGTGGATCCAAACCAGGGACCTGCACAGCAGAATCTTCTTTAGCTGAGCCATTGAGTCAGTCCGTTCCTGGCCGTTTGATCGCCTGTATGATGAATTACAATTTCTTAGGCAACAGAAAAAAATGTTTTTCCCCCTTTAGGAGACAGAGCTCAGATGAAATCAAAAGAACGATAAAGCTTGGAGAAGAAAAAGAAGCTGCAATTGCTCTCCTGGTCTGCAGTTTGGCAGGGCATTAAGATGTCCGTGGACATGAACAGCCAGGGCTCTGACAGCAATGAAGAGGATTATGACCCTAATTGCGAGGAGGAGGAAGAGGATGAGGATCCTGGGGATATTGAGGATTATTATGATGGGGTAGCTAACGACGTGGAGCAGCAGGGAGCAGATGCCTTTGATCCAGAGGAATATCAGTTCACCTGCCTGACTTACAAGGAGTCGGAGAGCACTCTGAATGAACACATGGCCAGCTTGGCTGCCACGTTAAAGGTGAGGAAAGGTTTCTGCATTAACACAGGTGTAAAATAAGTCATAAGTCTGTGATTGCATAGGTAAATGCTGAGCATACAGTTTGAAATAAAAGCTGTGGTGATATTACTGTTATGGGGGATTGGAGGAACACTATTGAAGGTCCCTGGTTCAAAACTGACTCAAAGGTTTACAGTTGCTGCATATTGATTCTGGGGCCTGAAAAAAATCTTCCTTGCTGAATGTTGATTCTTACAGGTTTGGTTTTTTTTTTTACAGAGCTGAGCTTCATGACCAAAATTCCAGAGTTATAACTCTTTGCATTAACACAAAGCGAAGAGGATATGTAGAAAAGAAACAAACCAAATCATAAATGGTGCAGATTAGTACACCTGTGCTTGAAAAGATAACTGACAGATAGGAAGACATGCTAAAACTCTGTAATTCTAACAAAAACACCTTTCTTTGTTGGTTCTGAGAGAATAATCATAGACTTTCAAAAACAGATCAGCTGTCATGCCAGGTATTAACCCTGCTGTTGCAGTGATAGCAATTAAAAGTACAATGAACTTGCCAGCTCTTGTAGTGACTAATTCATCACAGAAGAGTCACACTCTGAGTCAGCTGCATGGCATTATGCTTAATAAGACTTTTGTGAAGTTTTCTTTCTCTTTCTGCAACTTATTACTGTAGTGCAGACTAGTAATTAGAGGAGGTTCCCTCTTGGCCTGGTTAGTGTGCTTCTGTCCCAGTACAGGTCAGAGGAAAGAAGAGTTTTATGAGCTCTAGGTGTTGACTCTGGGTTGAAATTATCAATGTGCCTACTTTGTAACAGGTCTCCTAATGCTTGTTCTCCTCTGGAACAACGCATGAAAGCAGGACAGGTGACTGTAGCATATAAAAAAGTATTTTGGATAGGTTTTGATTCCTGTTCATTTGGTCTGAATCTAATCTAATTTAAAAAAAGAGGGTTCTCTTGATCCTTATTTGTACATCAGTGTGTCCTATAGAAATATAGTGTAACCATAAAGCCTGAGGACTACAAAGCCCATAAACAATAGGCTCTGAAGTGCACCCATACTTTTTGCTGCATCTGTAGCTGATTTTGCTGTTTATTGTGCTTGTTCCCAGCATTCACCACCTCAGAAAATGAAGTTTTACTCTTTCTTGACTGTCAGATTCGTGTCTCTGATTTTTTCAAAATGTGCAGTTCAAGCTCTGGATGCCTGCTGTTCCCTACAGATTGTCAGATAAAGGAGGCAAAAGAAAACAAGTGAGAATAGTTGGTCAGCACTTTTGATCCAGCTGCCAGTTGCTCTTGGTTCTTAGCGATTAAGTTAAGATTTAGAACAGCTTTTTCTGCTCCTTACTGTTTGTTTTCAAATGGAGCACCCTTCAAAAAAGTGACCTCTGCCATATTGTTCTCTTGAATTAAATTAACAAAAGCAATACTTTATTTAGTCTTTAAAATTAGACTTCCAAAGTTAAAATAAATTCTCCAAGAATTCTGAAGGTCTCATTGAGCGAATGTTCTAGTTGACTAGGTAATACCAACCTGCTAGCTCGAATCTGGCCCCAAATATTACCCAAGGAGAAAACATTTTGGATTCCTTTTATATCAAGAATGTGCCTGCATATTTGCTTAAAACTGAAATGCCGCACATTTTGGTTTGTGCATGAGAAGACAAAAATAAATCTGGGTAGAAACCTGAAAAGCCATGAGCTTGTAAGCCACACACAAAGTCTTTAGTTCCTGAAGCGCCCCATTAACTCTCTGTTCACTAGCAACAGTGGTGCAAGAATTGCACTTTTCTTGGAAGTCTGTTGTGTATCTGCAGCATGTGCTTTTTGTTTCCTAGCATCCTTTCTTACAGTACTTCAGCGACCTGGTTTCTTTCCCCAAGGAAACTTGTAATTTTGTTAGTTTTCCTGAGACAAACTGGAGTGGAAAGAATTTGCTTTGAATTAACAAGCATAGAGAAGAAGGAAATTGAATAGAACGTGCTGAACTATTTGTTGTCATTATTTTCCATTGACTTAATGGGAATGAATAAACAGGGACAGACTTTTGTAAGAACTGTGTTTAACTTCTTTCCTCTAATTTGCTTGAGCTCTAAAAACTTTTTTTTTCTTCTGAACACTACCTTTCATAATGCCTTGGGTTTTTTGGATAGCAGCGATTGTTCTTTTGGAGCACACTAGTTCATTTTGTTGATTTAATCTACTTTCCCTTGTCATAGTCAGTGGTTATGTAGTGCTTTTCAGCATTAGCTCATATTTAAGGCAGAGTGGTTGCCCCTGACAGGGAAAGATGAAGGTAAATTAAAGACTATCTTCAGGAGGTACAATGAAGGCAATGCCCGATGTGGTTTCTGAGCAATTTGTTATCGCAAGAAATTGATATACAATTCCCTAAAGCAAAGGAAAAAAGAAATGCAATACATGAGCTCAAAGCCATGTTTGAATGTTCAGCCACTCTATATTGTCATTAGGTGATTCACTTTCTGAAGGTTAAATTGGGAAGGGTGTGTATTGAGTGTGTGTTTTCTCTCTGACATTGTCTACACACTTCTAAGACCAGAAACAGGTATTCAGACCTTTAGGTCTTCATACTTGCAATCTGTACTGTTATTAGCTAATAATAATCTAAATAAATAGGTTTTCACTTGCTCTGCTTATTAACCCTCAGCATTTTTTTTTAAACTGTTTTATTCAGCTATTTCAGGCTGATTGTTGAATTTCTATTTTCTTAAAAGCATGGAGGTAAAGGGTGATCTTCCTTGGAGACCCTCTTGGCTACCTTTTCTTTCATTCCTCATGAGTTACAGCTGACCCTGTTCTCACTCCTACTGAAGCTAAACAGCCAATTGAACAAATGTTGCCTTGGCTGGCTAAATTCAGATCAGGTGCGAGCACCCTGTGTATGTTTAAAAGTTTGAATTCAACACCAGAAAAGACAGCCTCTTCAACAAAGCACTTGTTTATCTACCCCAGGTATAGACAAAAATCGGTTAAAATCTTAAGTCTGATAAAAGCATGGAACCCAGTATGTAGGTAGATGTATGCCCTTGTATCTCTTACTGTCATAGGAAACTTGAATTCTTCTGACTTGCTTTTTATCAAGTGAGGAATTCTGAATAGAAAAATTAGTATGAACAAGATACCAGTAGGCACAACCAGCTGTGTTGTGTGCTGGGCCTGCAACTGCAGTTAACAGTTATCCCAGGACCATACTGAAGTTAGAGGGACTTCATAAGTGGTACTCCGAAAGTTTCTTCTCATTTTGGTTTTAGTAAGAACTGTGAGTAGATCCTTGTTTTCCGGGAAAAAGAAGAGGAAATGTTTGCTCCTTGGCTAGTGCTGTTAATCTGGAGGTCTGTTTGTGGAGGGTTCGGTTAATACCCTGACTAAAATTAGGACAGGCTCTCTCTGTTGAAGCATGCCAGAAGAAAATATCAAACTAATATTATTGAAAACTGTGATTCTCTGACCAAAAGGCTTGAGAATTGAAGCAGATCACTTTTAATTCCTCAAAATGTCAGTTGACCGACAGTCAACACTTGTTAAGGACACTCTTCAAAAAAGAACGGCATCTATGGCCTGCAGACCAGCAAAGGAATTTACAACAGTTCTTCTTAAAAAGCAGATATAATTATAAAATCCAGTATCTTTCAAAAATAGTGAATTAAAATTGTGTAGTAATAAGTTTGTTTTCAAGATAACTCTGACAAATTGTCATTGAGTGATTGCAGTCCTGGAGTGGCAGTATCTGTAAATGCACACAAACAGTGCAATACTCAACAGTTATGCAAACAAAGTTGACCCTGTCACTGGCAAGCAATTAAGTGTGATGATGTCATATTGTCTTTGTTGGTGAATGACACTTCCTGGCTCTGCTGAGGGTCTCCATACAAGTCTGGAATATCTGTCATGTTCCAAATAACTGGCAGTAGTTTCTCTGTTTCAGTGATGAGATGGATCTTTCTAGTGTTTACCCAGTTCTTTAAACTGGTGATATAAACCACCAGATAAAACAACTGTAATTACAATTTATGAAAAAACATTACCTTGCCTTTAGGTCTTTTTTAGAAGCTGATTGTCAGTCATGAGGAAGCTAAGATATTTCTGCACATACAAGGTATCAAGGAAAGACAGTCATGTTGTTTTACAGGCAATTGATACTGATGTAGTCTTTCCAAAGTAACTGTAAAACCGATGAACTATTAATTTTCAGCTCACTCACGTGAGTAATCTGCTAATATTTACCAGACAGCAAAAAGCTTACTTTCCTTGCTCCTTGAAATAACAGCTTGCAATATGTTGGTTTAGCCCTGTCCTGTGAAGAATAAAACTTGGTAGATGCAAAAAGTATTCGATGTCATGACATAGTACTGAATCTATTAATCCATGTTATCACTACTGATCTTTCAGAGATAAGCCAGTTTTTCATACATTCATGCTCACCTTATCGATGCCCTGTCTTTTAAGATGACCAAATTAGTATTTGCTCATAAAAACACAGCGCTCTCAAACTGTTCCACACACTCAAATTGCGCTGACACAGAACAGTTAGTTTGTAGAGCTGCTTGGTGAATGCTGGCAGCGGTCCTTTTCAAATACCATCTTTAGCAGATCCAGAGTCATGTGCGTGGGGATTGGCAGCCTGTTTGAGCAGCTCTACCCAAAGGAGTTGGCGCTTGCAGAATGCCTGTTTAACGCGATCGCAAAAAGTCTGTAAAGAGCCAGATGTCAAGACAGTGGCATGTGTCTCCCTGCATCGCTGTGCAAACCGCAACCAAGTGTGTGGTATGGGATGCTTATCTGAACAAACCTGCAGTGTTGCATAGTCATCCTTTTTGATGCCATAATGACTTCATTAAACTTATATGCAACATAAAATGGCAGTCATGAAAGACTCGCTGTGCCCAAATACCTCAAGTACAGGAGAGGTATTAAAGCCCCTTGAAATATTAAAATGCATGACATAAGAACAGTTTGAAAAAAATGTGTTGAAAGTTAGTGTACATAAGAACCAACATTAGTAAATATTAGTATATATTAGTAAACAGTAAATATTTAAATATCATTTTGACTTCTCCACGGACATGCTATTTCAAAGTACCTGTAAACCCTAGATTACTCAGGGCATGCAGGTTTATATCTGTACCATGTTCTGTGTTTTAATATTAAGCCAACATTTTGTGGGGCATCCAGTCCGAAGTTGTAACCTGTAGGAGCACACACATTTGAGATGTACGTTTGTCCTTTACCTGCTTTTTGTTCCCAAACAAGATCAACACATACAAATATCTCAAGGGTGGATGTCACAAGGACAGAGCCAGACTATTCTCAGTGGTTCCCAGCGACAGGACAAGGGGCAATGGGCACAAACTGAAGCATAAGATGTTTCAGTTGCATATGAGGAAGAACTTCTTTACTTTGAGAGTGACAGAGCACTGACACAGGCTGCCCAGGGGGGTTGTGGAGTCTCCTTCTCTGGAGATATTCAAGGTCCCGCCTGGATGATGTCCTATGCAACATGCTCGAGGTGAACCTGCTTTAGCAGGAGGATTGGACTGGATGATCTCCCGAGGTCCCTTCCAACACTTGCCATTCTGTGATCCTGGAAGTTCTGCTATGCAAAAGCTGTGTTGTTGCCTACCAGATTCACAATGCCTATATTTTAATGGGATGTTAAACATTGAGAGAACATCAATATGTCCATAACTTTTTTCAGTATGTGTTTTATTTTGGCTCCTAAAGGTTTTGGTTTCGGTTTGGTTTTCTTTTCTAAAAAAAAAAAAAAAAAGGCATAATAAGTTTTCATAGACTTCTGGTCTGCAAGATAAGAGAGCTGGCTGGGGAGCCCAGACCTTGCAACCTTGTGACAAAATGTCATGAAGTCATTTGAGGAGAGAAGTTAGTTTTGTTCCTTATTGCCCAGGACTGCTGAAATTCTCAACTTGATTGGAAAAATGAGCTGCAAATGTGGAGGGTGGTTATAGCCCACACGTTTCTTTGTGATTCACACCTTAAGTGTATCTTACAGCCAGTATGGCTGCAGTGAGCAAAAAAATCTATTCACAGCTGTTGATGAGTATGATCTTGGTGGGAGGTGGAGGCAAGACACAAGTCATTAAAAATGCCAAAACAATCTTTCAGTAACTGTTTCATGTTGCAAGCTTACAGCTGGACAACGTGATCACCGGAGTGGCATGAAACAGCTGAAGTGCATTGCCAAATTTGTGTGCTGTGCCTATTAAAGATGGCACAGCAGGAATGAGCTACATTGTGTAGTATAAAACTCTGTTTTAGAAAGCAGATGTTCCTCCTCTTCATCTTTTCGTAACAAAAGGAAAATACCCTTAGAAGCTAGGATTGTCAAGTAAAGGACTATGTTATTTGGGACTGAACAGGGATTGCTCACTGCAAAGTTCCCAAAGCCCTGCGCTCCGTGTGTGTGTGCTGCTGTGGCTGCGTGCACGCACCTGTGCTTTCCAGTTCAAGTTGGCTGCCCTGTGTCCTGAGCCACTAGTCACGATTGTGTGAATTCAGGTTATTACCTGTCCTTTACTTCCTCCCTGTGCATCCTCTGCATCCTCCTTTACGTCAGCCAGAAAGAATTGTTCACTTCCCCTGTGTTTTGCTAGGAAGGCACCTGGGCAGGGCTGAGCTGAGCGCAGCAGTGGGGTGTGGTGCTGGGGGTTTTGGCAGTATGCAGGGAACATGGTGCAGCGTGCACTGGGCACTGATGCTCTTGGGCACTATGTTATGTTGGAAAGAATAATTCCAGTGACTACAACTAGGGAGTCTCATGTCAGTCATCATCTGCGTGCTGTCTTACAGCTTTTTTGCTGCATTTCTTTCATTCTAAATCTTTAAAAAAAAATAGCTACTTTTTCTAATAATGTCTTCTGGCATACCATCTTGCTTAACTTTTTTTTTTTTTTTTAATTTATTTCTGAATCTCCTCAGGAAGAATAGCCTGACAGCTTGAGAAATACGTAGTTGAGATTTCCTAGCTGAGTCCTACTGATCCCGTTTGTTGGCAGCTGCAGCTGAAATTGTTGCTGTCCTGTGTAGGAGAGCAGATGGGTTAAAGCAATGTGTAAGTGTGGAGAAGGAGTTAGAATTTAACCTGAGATCCCCTTTCTTCAGTATGTGGCCAACTAGGTTGTGCACTGATGGCTTTACAAACCGTGCATATGACACTGGTATTATTTGTCATTCCCAAACTGCACTCTGCCTCCTAAATATTCTTCTAATCTAGCAGACTGACACCAGGTCTGCATGCCAGAGGGTGAGTGACGGGGTACAGATTAAAACCCTGTGATGAAGCAGAGCTCGTGTATTGCTGTTTGTCAAGACCTTTCCATGGTATCGAGACTGCAGCTACAGACTCCAAATTGCATTTCTTTCCCTGGTGCAGCCTGCGCTCTGTAATCAGGAGAGGGCCTGAAATGTCAGACAAATTGTAAGCAATGCTGTGAGTGAAACCTAAAGATGGAGGGGTTTTTCTCACATTTTTTTATGCTTAACTGAACCCAGAAAAAAAGGAGGGTGTCTGATTTTGTTATAACTTTGTCTTTTTTTTCTTTTCTGATAAGTGAAATTAATTTGAGGTCAGTTTTGAAAACAGCCTCCTAATGCTCAGAAACCCGTAACAGATACGGAGGACTTTGCCACAAGACTCTGAACACTTGGTGTGTTTATGGCAGGTGATGTTAATCACAGCTCAAGCCCCTGCAGCCTCATGAGTTTTCTACCAGGATTACATATTGAAAGTCTGCTTAAAAGAGGGGTAGATCAAAGCAAAGAAGAAAATGTGGTCCAAAAAAAGCTTTTTGGTTGCCCTTTTATTTCTTCTTAATTCCTAATATTTATGCAGTTTTCTGAGAAATCCTCCAGTAAAAACAGGACAGTCGGATAGTTTTTCCAATGGGGCATGGAGGAAGTCAGATCCACTTTCCACAAAAGAAATGAGCATACAACAGTATTTTTTCCATTTGTGGGTCACTGTCTTCAGTATCCTTAAGTAAAGCATGTCTGAAGGTATTTTTTTCTTCAGGAAAATTATTTGTTACAAAGTATGGTTTCTTTCTAAGGAGTTACTGTTCTCTACTGCGAACTCAGTTCAGGCTCTGTTTTGCCCATTGTTGCTCACCAAGAGCAACAATTTCAGAGGCTCCTGCTCTGTGTGTTTTTACTGTTGTAAAGAATTTGAGAGTGTGTTTTTAGAAGTCTTGATGCAACACACAGACTAATATCTTCCCAAGTTTATCCTTTCCTTGTAGAACTAACAAAAAGTATTCGTGGATTAAAAGAAATGCTTCTCAAGATTAATCCTATTTGCTTAAATCTATTTGTATAAAAGCCTTTGATTAATGGAAACACAAGAAATGGAAGCTGCATTTCTTTATGCCAGGTTTGTGTTCATCTCGGCCAGACATTTCAGTGCAACCCGGATCTAACATGAATTGTCAGCTTGGTGCAAAGCCATGGGGTGTCAGCTCCAATCAGATCATAATATCTACAACTCATTCTGAATTGAATCTCTTTGAGAATCATGTGATGATTTGTCCTTTAAATTTCTGATACCATATCTTTGCAGAAGTGAGGATTGAAACACACCTCCAAAAAATAGGCCATCCCTTGGAGAAAAGTGAAATGAACTCATGAGATATGCATGCAACATAAATATTCATGAGCCATTTCTGTAGAATATAAGCTCTACAAAAGATGGTGGCTTTTCAGCTTTTAGGAAACATTTCTGTCTGAATTAGCAACTGTCAAAGTGGCATAGTTGCAAAGATTTTCTGCTGTACAGAGATGGAACTTAAGCTCTTTGAGCAACATAGTTTACCTAGGGAAGCAAGTTGAGACTTCGTTTTCTTCAAGCTCTCCAAACACAGCAAGGTACTTGCAGAGCTTCTTTGCAAATTCTTTTGATATTGTCTTGTCCTGGAGAGTGCCAGACTCACTCTTGCACTTCAGAAGTGTGAGAATTTTGCTTATCCAGGAGAGTAAATAACCCAGGAGATAAATGGAGATAGAAATAATAAGAAAGAAATGATTGTGCTTTCTTGCAGAAAATGAATAGATGTGTGTTTAATGTGATGGCATTACTTCTTTGTTCTACTTTCAGAATCTAATTTTGTCCAGCACTATGTAAATTCTTCAGACTTTTTTTACAACTCCTGTAGAGTTTCTCCCTTGTGCAGAGCAGCTTCCTCAAGGCACCCTTCCTGTGTGCATAGACGCTGCACCCCTTTTCCAGTGCAGTGATAAACATCAGCATTTGATGCACATTTCTGGCAATCAGCAGTTTTCTGTCACTAGGAGGTCAGATGGAGGTTTGGAAGAGGCTTCTGAGTGAACCAAATTCCTGTTTTAAGGTGAAGCTGGAAACTGCAGATTGGATGAGAACCTCTCCAGCTTTGCTGCCCCTTCATGAAGAAAGAAGCGTGGTCTTCAGTCAGAAATTTTCCAGGTTCAGATTTGGACTGAGCTGATCTTTGATTGTAAAGTTTTAAGCTGATGGTGAGAAAATGGGGAAATAAGAATGAGGGAAAGACAGACATTTTTTAGCATGACTGTGGCTTTCAGCTTTCATCTTCTGAACTTTAATAAATTTAAGCACAGCTAGAAGAGTTCAGGAGAAGTGATTTTATGTAGAAACATTGGCAAATTTGTCAGTTGCAGACAAAAACTAAAATAGCATCTATAATATATAATATATATTATATACTTTATGTATATAATATATAATATATTTTATGTATATAATATATATAATATATTTTATGTCTATAATATATATAATATATTTTATGTCTATAATATATATTATATATAGCAGTATCTATAATATGTATTCCTTTCTGCACTGTGGTCTGTAGAACTATTTTACTGAAATGACCTGCTGCCAGCAGGACACTGAGTGGGCTATCTCACTGTCTTTTTTGGGTCTTAGTATACTGAAACAAGAATAGGAAATTGTAAACAAAGCTGGCAATTTATCAAAGGCATCTTTTTTTATTTGTTTTATGTCTGAGAAAAAGCATTATTGTTCCTGGATAACCTGAGATTCTTGTGGCACCCGGTGACTGAGTTGTAGCTCTTTCTGACATGTTTTTTAAGTTTGAGATCTTTCATTGTGTGAAACTTCTGACTGTCCAGGAAATGCTGTATTGGACAGTGTGCCTGAAAGCAGCCAAGGCTTATTGCCTGAGCTGTGAGGCTGCAGTGGGTGCGTATGCCAGCAGTATCAGCTTCTGTATGTTGCTTCACCATAATTAATTACTGTAATGTAATTAATTATGTACATATGGACCAAACTTCTGATTGCAGTGGTATTTTTCTGTGCTTAACTTGTTTTGGCTCCTGCTTCAAAGAAATACTTCAGTTATTCTGGGCTGTTACTGTGGAAGAACTGGCTGACTTGGCACAATGGTGCAGTCATTGTGGATGTACAATCATTGAAGAGGCTGAGGAGTGCTGCTAATCAGTAGAAGCAGGCTTTTGTTAAACACGTGTTTTTCTTCTCCTGCTTGTTTTCTTGAATCTATGTTGACCCCTGATGGTATCCAGTTAGCCTTTTCAATTACCAGCCTTGCAGGTTGGTGAGCAGGACGTAGATTGTAATGTGGCGAGACTCCACTCAGCAAGCATGGCCACAGCCTCATCGGTTGTCTGCTCCTCTCCCATCCCTCTTTCTTACAGTTTGAATGTTATCTATCTTTAATGTGTAAGAACTAGTATTTCCATGCCAAGCAGACTGTGGGTATGTTGCTGCAACTGGCTGACTCTGGGGCTTCTTTTTTGCAAGATTGCATGTGCTCCAATCATGTAGTATCAAAAACTTTTCTGCTTCAGGGTTATTATGAAAGTGGACTCATGTCACGAACCTGGCTTTACGAATTGAAAATGTTTTATGCATGGGTGCTTTTATGATGAAAGTAATAAAATTAGCACTGCAGCTGACCCCATCAGTGCTTGCAGTTGAAGCAAAATAGGAGTGGTCACAGAAGCTTTATTCTGGTAGATCTGTTAATCTGGCATCCTTCTGGAGCATTAATTCCACGTTTTGCATGACAAATAATTTTACTCAAAAGCATTTGATTCTGTTAGGGTAGTTTCTTAGATTTTAGCAATGTCTGTGCTAGTATTTATATTTCTCATTCTATACATCTTCATTCTTGAATGTACGTGGTTCCTTCTCTGGGAACAAGTAACTTCATGGAGTTCAGAGAGTCATGATACTGCAATGGATGCTATACCTCAGGCTCCGAAAACCCAACTGAAAAATACTATTTTCATACATTACAGATGAACTTCCCATTTAAGTCTGGTGGCTTGGGGTTTTTTTTGTCAGGATGGTAGTTCTTCCTTACTGCTACTGAGAAATAATTTCATTGCTGTTAGAGCATGATTCATTAGCATGTGGTTTGCATTTGCAGGAAGCCAGTCTTGTAGAGACCACATTCCTGATGCTTGCTTGTTTTACAGACACGAAATGCAGATGTCTTCCTTGTACAAGCAAGTCAAAGATATCTGCCTGGGTCTTCCAGGCTGGGGGCTTAAGATAACAACCCATCCGAGGCTGGCAGTGGCACTTCATGCGTACAAACTGGAGCAGATTGTATGTGTTGTCAGCAGCAGTCCTGTGTGCCACGCTCCATCTAATCATAGGCTTTTGCGCTGGGAGGGAGGGCAGCGCCGCCTGGGCAGCCTTTGTTTTCTGATGGTCATATCACTGGTAAAGTCAAGGAGGGTGGCATACCAGATGTGACGCAGTGTGAGCTAATGCTTAAGTTCTTCTAGAAAAAGATTATTTGAACGTTGAAAATTACTCTTTTATTACTGGGATTTCTTAGTGGCCAGCAAAGTGGGCAAATCAGGAAGTAGAGGTGGGTAAGACCTGTTTAAAAACCCTGGGTGTATTGGTACTAGACTGTTTAAGCTTGCCAAACCAACCATCCAGCACTGACAAATGCCAGTGCAGGACCAGGGCAGTATCATGTGGCAGGAATAGATCAGTTGTGTTGTGAAACTGCACCTCTTCAGTGGAGTAGATTTAGAAGACTAATGAATATGCTGCCCCGAGGTGTGCAGAGCCTGTCTGTTTTGTAGCAGGAGCAACCATTGCTTGTTTTTTCCTTCTAGGGTTGTGTTGGATTTGCTGTTTATCTGTATTACCAATACATTGGATCCTGTGATTCACCTGTAGCAGGATTCAAGAAGGCGTATGGCTTTTCAGCCGATGATTGGGACTGACAGCTTCTCTAGAAAAAAAAGGAGCTCTTCCTGTAACTGGGATGGAAGGAGTTGTGTTTTCTATGCATGTAGTAGGGAGAAACAGGTGCTATGGGTGATAGCTTGACTCGGAGTTGGGGAGAAAGAGCCCTTTAATGTTGGAGGGTGTTTGAATGCATTGGGCTTGCCCAGGTGCTTCCCAGCACAGAGGGGAACAAGGAGGCAGGGGTCATGAGTCTTCCGAATTCCCCTGGGAGAGGCGTCTTGTTTGCAGGAGACCTTCTTTGAACTCCATGGGCCTGATAAAGGCTTGAAGGGGTCAAGAGGCAGTTTGAAGATCCAGCAGCTCAGCAGGTGTCTGTGGTCTTGGTGGGTACAAGCCTTTTTGTGCTAGCAGACCAGTCTGTGTTTTTCCAAAATAAACTAATACATAGAAGCAAAGGAGAACTTGTTTGCTTGTACCCTTGTAACATGACTTTAAATGTCGCATTGCAGTATTCTAGAGGGTGCTTGGGCTAGCATGGACTGTGCTAGTGCTTGCCAGGCATCCACATAATGCAAGCAACTCTGTATGGAAATAGTCCCTGTCACAGCAGCTTTCCATCTTCCTATTCCAGTCCAGTGTATAACTTTTTTTCTCCAGAGTGAAGGTTCGGGAAAATGTTTGGGATTTTTTTTTCCCCCCTACCCTTTGCTGTCACAGCATGTCTGCGTTTGCAGCTTGTTGCTGCTTCTCCAGCTCAGCAAGTGGTATCTGTCTACCCTGCAGTTCCTACTTTGCACAGTTAGTGAGGACCCTGATCCCAGTCTGGTCTGGGCCTCTCAGGTGGTGACCACAGTCAGGACTGGATGTGGGCCTTCCACGAGCAGTTAAAGCTAATCCAGTGAATTCTTGATTCCTTCCTCTCTGTGCTGTATGTGAGTTAGTTTGGGTACATCCGTGCTTCATTCCAACCTGTATATTGCAGATGCATTGGCTGTGAAAATGATGTCTAATAGTTTAATGGGAATTGAGTATCACCGGGATATTGTACGGAGTTTGTACAATTTATTAGTCTTATAAGAAGATCATAGTCCTAAGCAGAGGTATGGCCTCAAAGTATGCCTAACTTGACTTTTTTTTTCTTTTCTTTTCCACCTAGGTATCACATGCTGTTGCAAAGCTAGTATTAGTTAGTTTCCACTGGCAAATCTCAGAGATTTTGGAAAGGTAAGTGTGAATAGTCTTATCTCTTCTGTGCTCAGTGCTTTTCCCCTTTGCTTTGCAAGACTGCTCAGAACGGTCCATAAGTGTCTTTTTGACAAGCATCTTTGAACCTGAAAGCAGGCCACGCAGTCCATTCCAGGGAGCAGAGGAGAAACACTGTTTTATTGAGGCTGCGTTGCCTATAAGGAATTTGTAAACAGGGAGAGCGTGGTGGTGGCAAATGTCTTTCAGGCTGAGAAATTATTGTCAAGCTGGGAACTCTGTAGATGCATTTAGCTTAAACTTTGAGATAACAGATGCTGCATCTATATTTATTTATTTTAACAGATATAAAGATAACATATGTTCTGTTTTGAACATATGAGCCATAAATCATAAAGGAGCACTGAAGCTACACTGATGTGTTCTTTAGTAGTACATTCACATTGAAGTTTTTTCTCCTTCTGAACACAAGTGATGTTTTTTTCCAAGCTGACTAGCATTGGGAGAACAGGGGAAGATGGTGTGAGAGAACCAAGAAGTGCAGCTGCTTTGTTGCTTGGTCAGTGTCACTGTAATGAAGTCCTCCAGCTGATTTCAAAAGAAGGGTTCGGACTCTGCCCAAACATACACGGGAAGTGTGTCAGGAGGCACTGCTGTCTCGCAGCTCCTCCAGAAAATACTGGCTCAGAACTGAACATTGTCTGAAAATAGAGAGCACATCAGTCTGACTCATTCTGCCATGCCATTTTTGGCCCTATGGCCAGCAGCTTTGTCCAGAGAACATATGGGAAATGCATCTTGTGTATGGATGTTGTTGCAGCATCTTTGATAACTGGCTCATTGGTTACCATGCATCCTGTGAAAGCTTTTCTCTGGGGAATGTGGAGAGTGAGATTCCTGCATAGCAGCTCAGGGTGATTCTGCAGGCTAACTAAGGAGATTTAAACAAGTGGAAGTTTGGGGAAGGGTTTACTTCTAAAGCTGTGGCTTTGCAAGTTGTTCTCCAATTGATCCAGTCCTCAAAATTCTGTCTTGGTGCTAAGTGACATTATCAAATGAAAACTCCCTAGTACAACCAAAACATGCTAGTGGGGACGGAGGATTTACAGCATGGTCACAACAGTGATGCTGCTGTTTCTGAATTCATTGAGATAGAAACATTCCTCTGCAATGGAAATAAGAAACAGCAAAACATGTTTCATTCTAAGGCTGCTGATAGGCAGCTTCATATGCCTAAAGGGATAATCTGTCACAGAGTAAATACTTAACTAGATAATAGACTGGGGTCAAAGTGAGACCTAACCAGGACAGCTTGATTTTACAAAGGAATAGGAGACAGACAGGAGCCTCACTGGAGTGTGTTATCGTGGGCAGTGGCTTACGACTGCTCTAGGAGTGTGGATAGAAAATCTTATTTTAAAATATATGTTTTTTTCAGGGAGAGGGAGAGAGCAGTAGAAAAATATTCATCGGGGCATATGAGGGAAATGTTAATCCATTACCAGAAGAAGTATTGTTCTTGTTTCTGATTTTGAAGAAACACTCATGAAGTTTTGTTGATGAGAGTAGAGCTCGCTACATGAAGGACCCTCACACAGGACACATTTCCACTTTCCTTGTTGAAACCTACCCTACCATTCGCACAAAGCCTATTATTTATTCAGACGAGAAGGATCAATTTAACAAAGCAAAAATGTATTCAGAAACTGATTTGATCATTCTTCAATTGCCTTTTCAGGCACAAGTCTAATGCTGCCCAATTGCTAGTAGAAGCACGAGTTCAGCCCACCTCATCCAAACATGTAAGTATGCTAACTATTTTGGTCTGTTCCCTTGGCAGACACCTCTGGCCCACCTCATCCAAGGATTGCATTACTAATAGCATAGTCTGTCCCATATTAACCCTTTGCAAACTCAGGTCCAAACCCTAACTCAATGCTGCGGTTACTGTTTAAATGAGAATGCATACAAGAGGTGTCTAACATTTAAATAGCAACTTTGCTATTGTCTGGCAGGTAGTGTTCAAGAATTACTTGCCTCAAGAAAATTAAGCTCATTTTTTTGGCATGAGTGATGGTGCACAAGGGAAGGAGCAGAGTGCATGGGCTTGGCTACCTCTTCCAATTCTTCTCTCTCTGTAAAAGACACTCAAGGGAAGCTCTGGCTGCACAGAGTGAACAGAGCTTGTCTGTGGCTGAACAGAGATTTTGGGGGGGGGGTTGTTGGTTTTTTTTTTGTTTTTTTTTTTCCCCTGAGATGACTGACTGCTGCATTGCTCTGCTTAGGGATGCTTAAGCCAAATCTCCCAGTGGTGTTGCTGCTGAGCCAGTGAGTAGTGATACTTGAACCAACAGCTTGTGTTTTGCAGCCAGTGCTACACAGGTCTTTAGATACTTCCCCCCCTCCCCCATTCCCCCTTTAAATAGAAACTTCCTGTTGCATGTTTACAGGTTTCATTCACAGCAGGTGTCCTGGTACAATCCATAGTTACCCCAGGAAGACATTGCTATGTGTCAGATTTTGAGTGATAAAATATTACATCTGAGAAACACCCTTTGGGTTGGGGAGGAAGGGAGGTTTTAAAAGCCTGATTTGGCATCTGAGCTGACTGGTAACTAGCAGAGAGTGCAAATGCTAAAACAGCTGACAGGAGTAAGCTTCATGGTCTCAGAATAAATTATCTGCCAAGAGTCCAGAAAAAAACCTTTGTTATTGATATACCTGCAAATTAGTCCCTGTATTCTGAGATTTGTCTGAATCTTTTATCAGCTGTCACTTAAGTACTGTCCACTGCAATGGTGATTTCATTTTGGGAAGAAAGATATTACAGTTAAAAGGTTAGTTTAAGTCTTGACAAACCTGGTTTAGTAGGCAATTCATTACAGTCTTTTTGTATGTGCTAGGGCAAATTGCTCTGTGCTTTGGTTCCTAATGCAGAATGATGATATTTTGGGAGTAGATGCTCATACTGAGTGTTTGTAGAGCAACTGACCCTATAGGGAGAAGCTACAGTGGTAAGCTCAGAGGGACAGCTTGCAAAGGTTTGAGGTAGTGCGCCTGCTGCTCAAGTTGAGCAATTGATGTAAGCAATCAACGCAGTTGCAGACTCGGTGAATCTTGTTCTGGTCCGTAAGTGAGGCTGCTTAGAACAAAGTCGCATTATTTCCTTTTTCGTGTGATCATGCTGTAAAACAAGCTCTGCTTGTCGTGCGGCTGCATATCATGCTGCTGCTCCTCTGCATCTCTGGCATGCAGAGCTAGGCATCGAAGCTGATGGCTATCTTGCACAAGCTTCTCAAAGAGTAGCAAAGGTTTAAGTAGATGAAAAGTGACTTCACTGTGAAAAGAGAAATAGGAACAGAAACTCCTGCTAACAACTTTGTAGAGCCTTGCTTTTGATGATGCTGTGCTAGACCTAGTTCTTCAGGTCTCAAGGGTAAGCCAAGATGTGTTGGAGGCTAGATCGGTCATCTAGGGATTAGTTCTGTGCTACCCAATGGGAGACCCAGACTGCTTCCCAGTGGTTTGGTGAAGCAATAGCAGAATTATGCCTGACTTGAAACAAACCATCTAAACCTTTTCAGCTGAAGGGGTGATGCCTGCTTTGCCAAATGTAGCATAGGCGGAAGATAAGAGATATGAGACGATGGTCTGTGAACTCCCTTTCCTCTCTGTATAAACATGCTGCACCTTCAGTTGCCTCTCCTCATACCCAAAATCATTGTCCTGTAAAAGGGCACTGCTAAGCCTACTTCCAGCTATAGCTGCTCTCCAGGGTCTGTGGAACAGTGATAGAGTCCGACATAACTAAGAGAATATCAGTAAATTCAGGGAAGGACTAACACAATGATGTATTTCCTCATTTTTCAAATAAGGTGAGAGTAAGAACCAGAAAAGTAAAGGTGAGTTCTGGGTAGTGCTAGATTAGAGGCAGGAGCTGTTCAGTGACTGTCAATCTGTTGTGCTCTGAGATGAAAGAGGTTCGTGAGAAGTACTGACTGTCAGGGCAGTGCAGCACCCCAACACACCAGCTGCTTATGAACCCATTTTGACCTGGAGCTCACCTGAGACCATTGTCACAATGAAGGTGATGCAGGTGCCTGTGGCTGAGGTGAGGATACTCTGGGAGAGCTGGGATGCTTTCACCATAATGCTGATTTGTCTCTTTCCCAGGCAATGGTACATTCCTCCCATCACTGTGCAGTATGCATGCAGTTTGTCCGGAAGGAGAACTTGCTCTCTCTGGCTTGTCAGCACCAGTTCTGTCGCAGCTGTTGGGAGCAGCATTGTACAGTGCTCGTCAAGGATGGTGTTGGAGTTGGTGAGTGCAAGGTGGATATGGGTACTGGGTCTGTATTTGCCATGTTGGCCATTCTGATGATGACTGGCTGAACTGGTCTAAAACATCTCAGTAATGAGGAAATGGAGTATGGAATGACTACTTGTGTTATACTTAACTTGAACTGGTCGTCTTACCTGAATCCTTGGTTAGTGTTGGCATGCCACCAGGAGAGTGCAACTCCTGCCTAACAAACCGTTTTAAATCTGCAGATTCATTTCCTGCTTTTCTCCCCTTGTGATCTCAAGAGCATGACTGTAACAAGTTAGAAGCTGAAAATCTGCTGTGTTTTGAGTTTGCGTCTCTCATGATGTATTGTTGCCCTGCCCCTGGAGAGCTTGTGGATGCAAACATCTGTTCCCTTTGTGTTGGGTAGAAGCCAGTAGTTGCCAGCGTTGCTTTGGGTGTTTCCTAGCTTGTCCTTCATGCTGGCATGGCAGTAACATGCAATTTTCTACTTGAAGTATCTGACCTTGTGAACACTGGTTGAAGCACTTACTGGTGCCCCGTCATCTTTCAGTGAAGACAGTTTGGCTTCAGCTTTTCAACAGCCCTGATAGATTTCTTTCACAGTTGTGTCCCTCTTGCCACAACAACAGATGGCACCTAGGAAACTGGGTTGAATGCTCTCTGTGCATTCACTCTTTAGTATAAGTTGCACTGTGCTAAGATGTTGCTTTTTCTTCTCAGGGGTCTCCTGCATGGCTCAAGACTGCCTACTTCGGACACCAGAAGACTTTGTGTTTCCGTTGCTGCCTAGTGAAGAGCTGAAAGACAAATACAGGCGCTACCTCTTCAGGGACTATGTGGAGGTATTTTCTCTCTCAGTTTTAAAATACTCTTGGGTTAATTCATCAATGACTTGCAGAAATTGTGTTTTAAGTGTCTTGCATCTTTGATTAGGAATGCAGTAACTGCAGCAAAACTGTCCCTGATAAACATGATGTAGGACAGCCTCACTGACAAAATGCTCTAGCAGGTTGCCAAAGTAAATTCTGCTGTAAGGTCATCCAGTAACTCCTTGGCTGGTGCTTGGCAGAATTCTCAGAATGTTGCATCTGAGAACTTCAAACTTCAGTCTGAGTTTTAAAGTCCTTCTTGCTCTTGCATAGATATTTTAGGTTCTGAAAAATAAGTCCCTCATCTTAGTGTATCTGAATTGTCGTGCTCAATAATATTTCACGTGAGGTTTTTTGAAATTAAAGCAGCAGTTGTTAAGGGTAAATGTGCAGGAAGTATTCTGGTAGCTGAGAACAGACTGGGAACTCTCAA
This sequence comes from Gorsachius magnificus, assembly GCA_034008185.1. Classification (NCBI taxonomy): domain Eukaryota; kingdom Metazoa; phylum Chordata; class Aves; order Pelecaniformes; family Ardeidae; genus Gorsachius; species Gorsachius magnificus. Next base: position 10,766,114 of record CM067090.1, read on the forward strand.
GGAGCAGCGAAGCAGTATGAAAGAGTGGTGTCACCTCTTTTCAATAAGAGACCCTTTGGGATGGAACAGCCACCACAGGAGAACAGCTGAATACATTCTGGGGCATAAGGAGAGCATGGAGAAAGAGCTCAAATGGAGTAAAACTGTTCGTTTAGTGTCTTGGTGGGGTCTTATGGTTGTGTTGCTGTGCTTGCTTGGTCTGTAACCCTCCATTTGAATTCCCGGTCCTAGGGAAGCTGTAAGTAACTAATACTCCCTTTCCTCCCTTTCCTAATGTGGAAGAGGTTTGTCTGCTCTGTTAACCAAGACCTGGTGATGGTTTTCACTCTTTTTTCAACAATAACTGACTTGTATGTTCTTGAGGATAGGAGTGGTTAAACTTGAATAGATAATGCTCTTCTGCACCCACTGCTGATCTTACCACCTTGGTATGTTCACAGAGCCATTACCAGCTGCAGCTGTGTCCTGGTGCAGATTGCCCTATGGTCATACAGGTACAAGAGCCAAAAGCCCGCCGAGTGCAGTGCAATCGTTGCAGTGAGGTCTTCTGGTAAGAAACAGAGAAGGTTAAAGATCACGGGGAAAGTGTATGCTGTCCTCAGAGCTACTCCATTTGCTTGCCAAGAGGTTCAGTGTGTAGAAGCATCTCATGCTTTGCTAGAGTTGTTTGTAACTTGAGCTAGCTTGAGTAATTGGACACTTGCAGTCTGACTTCTGCAGGTGGTCAGCCGACCCCTAGCTCCCTGAACTCCTTGGGAGTTGGGTGTTCTGACAACCAGCAAATGCAGGGCTTGAGTAATGAAGGGGTTACAAATCTACCATTCTCATATTTTGGCTAGGTTACAAATTTTGGTATAGACGTAGTGACTGGTAGAGATTCTAGTAATGGATGCGGAGGCCACATGGCTATCTGCTGGTATTGAGTTTTTAAGTTTATTACAAATATTTGGCTCCCAGAGTGTCTGATGTGTTTTGAGGCTCATGCGAGAACACATTTCTGCTGAATAGGAACACTAATGTTCCTTGTCTGACTGCAAGTGTATATGGGACCAGAGAAAAAAGATAGCTTGCAGGGCTGCTGAAGTGTCTTCTGCTCCTGGGTCTCCAGAATCACTGCTGTTGAGAATGTCTGTGGAGCACAGTACAACTGGTTTAGAGACCCAGCTTACTGGTATCTCCATGCAAATGGCCCTTACTCACCTGGAGCTGGTAAGGTCATGCTAATGCAGGTGCCTGATATCTACCATTGGAGTCAGGCTATTTGTAAAACCGCTGGTGTGCCCCAGGCCTCTGCAGTCATGTTAGAGCAGACATAGGTAGACACTAGGGAGGGATGTGTCAGCCCTCAGACACATGATTTGTCAGAGAAGGCCTCAGTTCACGCTCATCCTGCCTCCAGCTTCTGCGCAAGAGGGTGGGGGTTTACTGGAGTTCAGCCTTGGTCTTTGCACTCTAGCAATACACAAGGGCATTTACATCCCTTACCCTCGCTTGGCCTCCCAGATTTTGGTCATCAGGAAAACCTCAATTCTTGAGTCACTTCCTTGGAAATCGATATGTCTTGTCTTTTTTTTTTTTTTCCCCCCAACTCCCTATTAAGCTTTAAGTGTCGGCAGATGTACCACGCACCCACAGACTGTGCTACCATTCGGAAATGGCTCACCAAGTGTGCAGATGACTCCGAAACAGCCAACTACATCAGTGCTCACACTAAAGATGTAAGGACAAGCATCTGCATGTTTTTTTTCTTGTCTTCTAGTCCTGCCTGGGAAGAAAGATACAATTCTATACATACGTAGCATTGTGTGCTGCTTTTCCAGTCTGCAGTTTCTCACAGCTCCCCCGGGACTATGATAAACCACAACTGAACGCCTTGGGAACACTTTGTGCAGGAAGTCCAGCTGCCCTCCTGCGGTGAGGACCTAGTGGTCCTTGTTCCAGACCTGGTGTGAATGTTTTTGACAGCCATGGGCAAAAGAACTGTGGCTACTTTGAAATGATCAGCAGAGATGTATTTAAAATGGAAGGAGAAAGCGTAGTAAGTGCAGAGTCAGTATCCAATAAGGCACTAGTGGTGTTTAAACCTGAAACACTGTGTGGAGTACCATGAACTGGAAGGTGAGTGAGATAAAGTCTTGATTTGGCAAGGACAGCAAAATGAGGTAGTTGAAGTCTGTAAATTAGACACTGAAGTACTTCTAGTAGATTTAGACCCAAGAAAAAGAAATAGTATTACATATTGTGCACTCTAGTCTACCTACAGAATTGTCTTTAGAAGTTACAGATATACTACCTTTATCCTTTAGATTAGCTGTCTGCAGATTGGAACTTTTAATGTCTTTTGGGGATTTTGCGGCCTGACTTCGAAATAATTCTTAGCTGCCATTTGTTCTACCATAGCCAATGACAACTGTGACAGTGCTAATCAGCCACAAGCTTCATTTGTGTTAGGAAAGTGGGTACTTAGATAGACTAGAGATCTTAAATTCCCTTGTTTCTCCAGGGAAGGTGTCAACATGTGATGGCATTGTTTCTGCTATGCTCTTTTCCAGAAATAAGGTTCTGTTATGCTGAGCATTGTCCTGGCACACGTTTTGTCTGCCATTACACTTTATGAAAAGCAGGAAAACTCACTTCCTTCTTTGTACCTATGCAACCCAGAAAATGTAACTGAACTTGACACACCAGGGCGTGAAGGGACTGCTGATGGAGCAAAGAAGTGTGCAGTTCTCACTGTGGTCAGCCAGATTCTCTGCAGCTACCTCAGTTGTCATCTGTTAATGGCTGCTGAAGGCACGATATAGAGCTGATATCTTGTAGTCTAAGTTGCTGTGGAAGCTTCTGTCATATGTGAACTTATTATGTCCCTACGCTTGAGCAACTGCTAAATGGTAGCCCAGTGAGACCTTCAGTTTTACAAGGAGTAACAACAGCAAACTTGTTTACTTGAGCAAGCAGTCCAGCGCTGCAGTGTAGTTTCCCTGGCTTTGCCTTTCTGCCGCTTCTTTAAAAGGAACTGTCAGGAATTGGTGGGAGGCAGGGTGTATATATGTTAAGATTCTCATATACATGTATGCATGTTTAAAAAAAAAAAAAAAAAGTAGGAGGGGAATAATCATGCAAGTGTTGTCATTCTCCAAAAGGCTGCTGGAGACAGAGTTGGATCTAACAAACGCTTCTGTTTCCCCAGTGTCCCAAGTGCAATATCTGTATTGAAAAGAATGGAGGCTGCAATCACATGGTGAGCAATTCCCCGAACATGTCAGACCTTCCTTGTTCTAAGCAGAATTTTTTTCCCCTACTTTTGCACTAACCAGTGCCTCCTCTCTCTTCTTTTTCAGCAATGCTCCAAATGCAAGCATGGTAAGTAGGATTTGGAAACTGTTTTCTGTGCCATGTTTGTTAGTGGTGATGTTCTCTTCTTTTGTGATGTGAAGACAAATTGTGAACATTGACCAAAATGTTTCCCCCCCAGTAAAAGGTGAACATAATGTTAATTACAGACTTTGTGTGATAGCTTTTTTTTTCCCCCCCCACTGGCTGTGATCTCAGCTGGGTTCTGATTCAGTGCTGGTTGGGTTCCCTCTCCCTGACATGTCCATTGTATAAAGAAGTTTGTATCTCTGCTGTAATATTAACAGTGGAATCCATCTCAGAGGAAAGTATTAAATGTAATTGTATTTGTCATTACCTGAAAATACTGGCAGAACTGAGCCATTTACTCAGATAAGCTTAAGTCCTTCTGCTTAATGATGGAAATAATAAGCTTCAACCCAGATGAAACTGCAGGAGCTGTGAATTGTTCTGCATAACATTACCTGTTGGACTTCTCAGTCCACCCCTGTGCAATTAGCAGCCTAAGTGTCTTTGGCCTATTGTGTGGTCCTACAAAATGACAGCCTGTTCTTGCACTTACCTTTTCAGGGCAAAATTAATTTCTATTGCCTTGGAGCGAGGTGGTTTGTATTCAGCCCTCTAAGTTAAGTGTGCCACTAGGAAATATTATAATATCAGAACCTTATTTGGAAGATGATTAAAGATTACTGTCCTCTCTCATTTCCTTTGCTTTGGGGTCCTCAGCAGCACTGGATGTGCTTTGATGGAGCTCTGTGACAAGGGTGAGCAGGGAAGTGCCAAGGTTTCATGGTGACTGGCGCTCGAGAAGGCTGGTGAACTCTGGAAATAAAAATTTCAGTCTCTTATTATGAGTAACACAGAAGTGATTCCTGTTGTAGCAACTTAACCTCCATCTTTTTTCCTTCCCAGCAGAACACTCACAGCCTCGCTCTGAAATCAGGAAACTGTCACGCGGGTTTTGCTATTGCTCTCTTTCCTCCACTTTCTTCCCAATTCAGTGGCTTCTAACTTGAAGTGTCATAAACCACCAATACCTGGTTACCTGGGTAGTTCCCTCCTCAAGAGAACTGAGGGCAGACTTTCTTTTCATTAATTAGTTCACTTTTGGATTTGATTGTTCATATTTTATTCAGCCAGAGGTCCGCATGGGGCAGTATGCCAGTGGTGGGCAGGATGCAACTCACAAATAAGACTGCAGCCTGCCTCTTCTTTAATCTAGAGTGACAGCCTGAGCAGAGCGCAAGTACAGTTCTGCCCATTGGTCTTGGTGTACAGGATGCAGCACTTCGGGATTTGCTTTCCATAGTTGCACAGGAGGCTGTACGATGAAAATCTTCAAGACAGGCTGGTATTCTTGGCTTACTATTGTGTTCCATTATGCAAGATGATACAAAATGTATATGTTTCTTGACTTAGCAGAAATGTCTGAAAACAGATGGGCTGTGTCTCCTGAAGCTTTTATCTCTCGGAGGTTTTTTTCTGTGTATCACAGTGGGTTTTTCGCTGTTTTCTGCAGACTTCTGCTGGATGTGTCTGGGAGACTGGAAGACTCACGGCAGCGAGTACTACGAATGCAGTCGGTACAAAGAGAATCCTGATATTGTAAACCAGAGTCAGCAAGCACAGGCCAGGGAGGCCCTTAAGAAGTACTTGTTCTATTTTGAGAGGGTAGGAGACATCTCCTTGGCCAGAGCTGCTGTAGCCTTTTAATGCTCCCTGCCTGGTGCAAAGGTCATTGCCAGCAATCTCCGTGCAAGATACTGCTCAAAGAGAGTCTATGCAGCATTTTCAGGCCCTGTTGTTTTTCACTCAAAATCCTGCCCTGCGAGTCCCATCCAAACCAGTAATGTTGTACCCAAAGCAAATTATAGTCGCTCCTATATTTCCTTGTGCTAGAGAAAATAATTACTACCTGTGTGCCACTGTACCATTTTCCTGCAGGCTGAGTGCTGCTGCAGTAGATGGATATTGCTCCAATTGTTTCCTTCCAGGATTGGGGAACTTCAGTTCCTTGCAATATGTCTTTATAGAGACAAAGACTAAATAAGCACTGCCGTGTTCAAAGCTCCATGGGCTGTAGCAAAATTTTCCTAAAATTTCACGTAATCACATTTTTAAAAGTTGCAGTCAGAGCATCTCTGTCCACACAGCAGGCTCGATGCACCTGGCCATACAGTGCAATTCTAGAGCAGCATCTCTAGAAGAGAACATGGTAGAGGTTCAATGCTGCTGCATTTAAGTTTCCCCATTAAAATGAGTTTATTTTTCACACTATGAGCCAAATCCCTTGGTAAAATAAATGCGTTCATTCCTGGCTCTCCAGACCAACAGGCTGTGGGAAATGGCCATGCTTACAATGTGCACATGGATGTTGGAGTTCACTGAGCCCATGTTAAATGTTAATTTAAACTCTTGAGCTTTCTATAGAAATCCCTTAGGTAGGAGAATCACTATTAATTTCCATCTCGTTAGACACAAGGTCATTGTGCAACCAGAGGCCATTCCCACTCTGAGAAGCTGGGTTTGCTCTTTGCTGCTGTCAGTCTGTTGTATACAGCCTACTTGCTACTGGAGGTGCTGCCTTGCTGTTCTTTCCTACAACATGTCTTGCCTTGCTGGACTCCTGCCCCACTTCAATTTCTGCTTGCTAGAGCTTGTGCTTTTACAGAAGCAGTATCCTGGTCTCATGTCATTTTTTCTTCCCCCATGTCCCCACCCCTTGCAGTGGGAGAATCACAATAAAAGCCTACAGCTGGAAGCACAGACGTACCAACGAATCCAGGAGAAAATCCAAGAAAGAGTTATGAACAACTTGGGAACATGGATAGACTGGCAATATCTACAAAATGCTGCAAAACTACTTGCAAAGGTGGGTAGTTGTGGCTTGTTTGGCACAGGGAAGAGGATACACACCAGAATGCTAAATTCACACCACCGAGTGAAGAAGGGAATTTAGGGGTTGTGGGGTATGTGGGACAGTACCTCTGGTCTAGGACATGAACTAGCCAAAAATCGTCTGGAAGTGACCTCTGTGAAGTTACACTTTAACTGCACAAGTTCTTCCAAGGAAGGTGTAGGAAATTCCACCATGAAGTGTCCAGTCATCCTTGTCAGAAGGGAGCTTCTTAGCCTGTAGTGATCACACAAGTGAGACTGTGCTGACTTCCAAGTCTGAGACTTTTGTCCTTTTCTCTCTCCTCCTCTCACTCTCTGACAGTGTCGTTATACCCTGCAGTACACATATCCATATGCCTACTACATGGAGTCTGGTCCCAGAAAGAAACTGGTAAGATGTTTTGCTCTTCTTTTGCTGATAGCTTTTTGGGGTGTAGCTGGCAGCATGCTGGGCTGAATTCCAGAGCTTGGCAGTGTCTCAAATATTAGTGTTGAGTTTGAGGTAAGGGCAGGACAAATAATAGGTGGGTTTGCACCTTTCCTCTTCACTTCAAGTTGACTAGCAGCTCAGTCCTCTGATACATCACATTATTTTCCCAGGGCAGCACTGTGCTTTCACTAACAAGCAATTTATCCAGAATGTTTTGAGGCTGGAAGTGTGCGTTTGTTCCTTGGTAAGACTTACCACAGTGCTGTGGGCCATATTTCATGTGAAGAGCTGCTGGAGGATAGCTTTTCCAGCCTTGAATCAGGATGTAGCTTTGCTTTTTATTCCTGCTGTAAATTCCTTGCTGGCTTGGAGCATCCCTTGGGCTGGACATGTCCAAAACCAGCCCTGAATTCACTGAAGAGGTTGTTTCTTTGACTCAGTTGTCCAGTAAAATGTGTTATCCAATCTTTCCTCATAGCATCACATGTATTCTCTGAGGCTGTGGACAGATGTTCTCTTCTGGGTCCAACTGTGCCAGTGGAACGTGTTACTGCTCCCAGCAGTGGTTAATGATCCCTCTGCTCTGCTTGCAGAGCAGCTCACAAGAGCATTTATGGCAAAATGAGCTGAGTTAGGAGATACTTGTCACTTGCAGTGATTTTAGGCTGACTGTGTTAATTTTGAGTAATGCAGGTTGGGGAGTGCTTACACAAGAAACTCCTGGAAGGGGGTGATGCTGTGTAGCTGAAAGTGGATAAGGAGGAGGCACAAACCTGCTCTGCCAGCACAGCTGTCAGCAGAACGCATTTGTCTGCTCCTCAAGTGTAGTGTGTGGTATGAAACTGCCCCAATAAACTAGTTTCTTGCTGCTGTCTTTAATTTTGCTCTTTGCAGTTTGAGTACCAGCAGGCCCAGCTGGAAGCTGAAATTGAAAATCTCTCATGGAAGGTGGAGCGAGCAGACAGCTATGACAGAGGGGTGAGTGGTGTTCTTGCTTGAGCCTGCTGGCTGGATTTTGTTTGTTGGGCTTAACACTTCTGCAAGAGCACTAAGGCAGTCAAGTGAGGGTGCTGAGAAATTAGATCCAGAAACTCACCTTTATCCAGACGGTGTTGTAGAATTGGAGGGCTCATTGCCTTACAGGAGAGGAGGGAGGGCTGCAGCGAGTCCTGCAGACTGTAACGGGACCAACAAAGCTCTGGAGGAAGCTACATGTAGCCCTCTGGTGAAGAGCAGATTCTTTAAGTGCATAGGGTTTTAGACACAGCAGGAGCCAGGTAACTGCAGAGGGAGCCCATGTCAAAAGGAAAAGCATCTGCAATCTTGTGATCCAGAGTGCATGTGAAGGTTGGAGCTTCTCAGGCTGGAGCTGAGTCTCTCCCTAGGGAAAATGAGTTCTTCTCTGAGTAGTTCACGCTAACGGTTTCTACCTTCTGTTTTACCAGGACTTAGAGAATCAGATGCACATAGCAGAGCAGAGACGGAGGACCCTGCTGAAAGACTTCCATGACACATAAGACAGGAGGAAGAAGTGAAAAGCGCAGGGGTGAGAGCAGCGAGTGAAGTGATGGCAGCTTCACCGGGATAAGCAGGCACTGCCTCTGGGAGAACACGGCCAAGGACAAAGCCACCCCTCCCTTGCAAGTCAGACACACGCAAACACCACATCTTAGTCCAGTTTGTTCTCTTATCTTTCTGTTTCTGTTTCTGCCAGGCTAGAAGCCAGAGTTCAGATTGGCATATTTCCTGGGACATTTCCCTCCTGCCCTTGATGGTTTCAGAAGGGGAGGGAGTTTTTCTCTGAATGGCTGTTAATAGTATTAGATCATTACAATTTATGTAATTTTCAACGGTTGTACAATTATACAGACAAACCTTAGAATAACACACAACCCTTTTTAAAAATAAATTGGCAGTGGAGTGTTTTTCCTTAATCTGCTTGTAAATTTGATGGGCTTTTCCCCCTCTCCCTTTCCCTTCCTCTGACCCAATAATCCTCCTAGGCACTGAAGGAGGTTTCAAAATATCTCAGCTAGATTTCCCGATGCTCCTTTAACCAGGGCATTGTAGCATTGGCATTGCATAAGGAGAGTGGCTGCTGTTAAGAGTGGCTGCTGCTGTGTCTGACAAGACAGTACCAGCAGTGGACATGATTTAGTATGATGTGTGACGTCTCTTTTCTTGTAAATCAGCTGTGCAAAATCCTGCTACACAAACAAAAGCAAACAGAGGAATTGTAGGGGAGAGACCAGGTTAATGCTGGGGGATATGCCTGGAGTCAGGTCAGATTCTGCATTTGATGAATTTTAGGTCTTCCATGTAGATTTTTGCTTTACTTGTTTTTGTGGGGAGGGTGTTGTATTGCCAAAGTGAGTGATGAAGGAGTAGTAGCATACAGTTGTTAATCAAGGCTTGGGGCTTTTGCAGAGTGAAACAATCCATGTTATAACAGTGCCATGCAGCCTGGTAAAGATTATTCTGCCTGCTGGGTAATATGGCTGAGAAAATTTGATTCCGTTCATTGAGGTGAGGCTAAACACCACTACATAATGAGGAGGAAAAATTATGTACAACACACTCCCTGGCACATGTTGGCAATGTGGATGGGCAGTTGAATACAGGTGCACTGCTTGTGCAGAGCCTGCACCAAGCCAGGTGGAAAATTAACTAGCAAAATTAATTTATTTGTATATTAGTATTGATACTGGTGGGGACTTATCAGGAAATTGATTGTTAGGAGCATGTGGAGCTTTTTTATTAACATTCTTTTTTCTAATGTAAAATATACACTAAAATAAAAATATGAAAACCTAGTTCATCTTAGTAGGGTTAACATGAAAAAGGTTATTTAAATGCTGATGCTTGCCTGTTTGCTACAGGAAGCAGGCCACATGTTAAGACTTCACAGGCATGTATGTCACCTGCACCAGGAACGTGTTGTTTGCAGCCAGTAAGGTGGAGCTGGAGTCTCCGATTTGAGGAAATCTTCACCTCTGCGGGGAACTCATGGGATTCTCTTCCATGCTGTATGTGGAAGGGTTGCTTTTGATGCATCCCTGTATACTCTATTGCTTTTACATAGTCACTTGACAAAGATTAAACTGGAGGGGGAAAAGTACTGAATTCCTGCATGTCAGAATAAGCTAACTCTGCTGTTGGAGCCTTTTTCATGTACCTGAGATGCGTGAGCCAAGTATTTGCAGCATGTATAATTTTGGCAGATGGATTTTAACAAGAGAGTTGAATCGGTGTAAAGGAGTAGCAGCTGTCATAGAAGCTGATCCTGTGGCCATGCTTGCTGTACACAGAGGAAATTTTCAAACTGAGAGGCCTTTTCCTTCCTCCCTCCCTGGTGTGGGATGTATCCTCAGGGAACAGGGGAATGTACTCCCGAGGAGCTGCTGGCAGTGGAGTGGGAGTTAAAACAGAAGCAGCTGATGGTTGAGCAGGGTTGCAGAGAGGTGGCTGGAGCCAGGGAGCGAGGCAGGGGGAGGGAGAAGGAGCCCATGGTTTCTGGGAGCAGTGCTGCTTGCTGCACAAGAGATCTCTGTAACCGTGGCTCCACTTGTTAAACTCTGTCCTGTTCTGGCTCCCCTCTAGGCTGGAGCCAGGGAGGTAGATGTGTCCTTGCTCCAGCTGCTGTCTCCTGCCTCCATTTTCTCCTCTGGTCCTAGCACCAGCCTCTTTGTGCCCTCCTCATGATGTATTCCAGGCTCGGTCTCTTCTTTCCTCTTCCCTTTCCAAATGACTGTCAAAGCCTGAACACACTGGCCCTGGGGGAAGGCTTGCTGAGACCCAGCAGTTTGCAGTGCGTAGAATCAGTGTTTAAATTGTTCTTTAAAAATGTAACATGCAAAGTACTAATTAGGATAAAAGCTGGTGTTCTTGTTGTCTAAATGTAACTGCCATAACACCTAATCTCTTTGCAGAACAGGCATGTGGAGTTTCCTAATCCCAAAGAATTCTCACTTCTGTTACAGAACTGTCTGGCATTGAGCTAGATGAGAATGGGGTTTTGTCTCTCTCCCTCCCTGCCTCCTTCCTCCCTCCCTCTCCCATACCCCCGCAAAATGCTTTGCTATGAATCCTTGTCCGTAGACAAGCTAGACCATATAGCTGTGGCCAAACTTACTGAGCATACTGCTGGGATGCTTGGCTGAGGAACAGGAATAAATATTGCATAGTGCGCCCCCCAACTCTTTCAGATTTTCTGAAACTAGAGCTTTGTCAGCAGTTCTGTTGATTTTAAAAGAAAACAAAACAGGTGGTGAAAGTCCTGGTTTGCACGCACAGATCCTGTTTCTGTACTCTGGGGAAGCAACAGGACTGACTTTTCTTTTGCAGCCCAGGCAGGGTGACTTCTATATTGGTGTCATACAGAAAGTCGTAGGCTCTAGGACGAAATTTGCAGAGCCCAGGGACTCTTGGCTGTGTGTAAAATGGCTGACACTGCTTGAGGGGAAGGAAATGGGAGTTCTCAACGCCAAAAGACAAGGCCAGTTTTTTCCCCTCTAATAGGTACAGAGCCCAGTGTGAGTCAGTAAGGTTACGTGAATGTAGGTGAATAGAAAGTGGCTCAGGAGCCGTTAAGTCTGAGGTACAAGTTTCCCTTTGGTGCGTTACTGCTACAGATGTGGAATGTTTGTGCTCTTTTTTGCTTTTTGCACTCGTTTCCAGTTCCTGCGCCAGCCTGACACCTCTCCATCCTCGCATCCAATGCTCTTTTTATTTCAGCTTCGCTTGTGTTAGTGCATTGGCTGCCTCATCTCTAATAGTCCTCAGGCTTCCCAGACTGTAACAAAAAATTTTCTACTGATGACGTAAACTGCATGACTGCTGCTCTGCGCACTGGCAAATGCGCTGTGCCCACGCGGGGACAGGGGCAGCAGGAGGTTTCTGTACTATAGTCTTGCATTCTAAATTTTAGACTTTTTAAGTGGTTGAAAAAAATATAACTTTATTTTTAAATGAGGCACTTGTTCTGGGAGTTCCTTTCCTTGCCCCACTCTGGTTCAGGTTGTGGGACAGTGTTGGGGGCCGGGGGTGGCTGCGGCGTAGCCCTGGCAGGGGCTGTGGGGCCCACAATGTCCCTGCCACCCCCTGCTTTTCTTCGCAGGCGCTGGAGAGGGGCAGGGGCGGCGGAAACCGCCCGGGAGACGGTTGCCAGAGGTGTGCCCTTGGTTTATTTGAAATAAATTGTGACTTTCTAACTTCGGAGGTGTCCTGGCTCTGCTTGGGAAGGGGTGGGAGGGCAGTTCCCGCCGCCACACGTGGCCCTTCCCGCCAGCGCCCTGCCCGCTCCCCTGGCCCCGCCCCCGCGGCGCGCTGGCTCCGCCCCGCGGCGCGGTGACGCAGCACGCCGGGTGGTTGCCGGGGTGACGCGCGAGGCCTGGCGGGCCGGGAGCGCGATGGCGGCGGCGGCGGCGACGCGGGCGGAGGGTCCCCCGCTGCCCGGCCCGCCGGGGGGCCGCCCGCGGCCCGTCTGCTCGCGGCCGTACTTCCTCGTCCTTATGGTCTTCGCCCACCTCTACGTCCTCAACGTGCTGGGGCTGCTGCTCTTCGTGCACCTCAGCGCCGGCGAGGCCGGCGGGCCGCCCGCCACCCCCCCGCCGCCGCCGCCGCCGCCCGCCCGCGCCCTCCCGCGCCTCGAGGGCATCAAGGCAAGGCCGCGCCGGGGGGCTGGGGCCGGGGCCGGGGCCGCGCCGCCGCTCACCGCCGCTCTCCCCGCAGGTGGGCCACACGCAGCGGGTGGAGCTGGTGCCCGGCAGGGCCCACGCCGTGCGCACCCTCAGCCTCAAGCCGCTCCTCTTCGGTGAGTACCGGCCCCACTGCCTCCCGCCCCCGGCACCCCCTCCCGGCCCGTAGGGTAGCGGCGGAGACCCCCAGGCACGCTGGGAGCGGGCAGCCGGCTCGCCGCCTCCCCCGGGGCTGGCTGGCGGGGTGGCAGCCCGGGGCCGCGGGTCCCGGCCGGCAGCAGCGGGCCGGACTGGGAGGCGTCCGCCGGGGTGGGGGCCCTGCCTGACCCGCGCCGCTGCCTTAACACCTGCTGAGGGGAAAATGACTCCTGGCGTGTCGGCTTCTCCTACCCGCGTCACCTTCTCTTGGGGCCGCATTAAAGAGAGCATGGTGGTGTTGAAGGTATTTTGATACAATATTGGCAGAGGTTATTGGTTCTGGATGACCCACTTAGAAGAATTGGGAAGATTAACCTTTCCAGGTTTTTCAGATTGCCTTTAAAACACCGTGAATAAGCAGAAGATCGCTGAAGAGGACCTCGAAGGAGCTGCTAAGTATTAGGAAGGGACAGGAGATCCCCAGACTTTTGGTAATAAATGATGATAAAGCAATTTAGTGTTGGTGCTTCAGTGCTGAGGAAATGAGTAACAGGAGAACTGATAGATTTAATGTCTTGCACCATTTTGCGTCCTGTTCTAGATTTATCTTTGTTTCTGGCTGCTTTGATACACAACCACATGACATCCTTCTTTCAGGTATTTTAAAACCTTCTTTACCTTTTTGTGATTTTTGCTGTGACTGGTAAAGTCTTGTGAATTGAACCCCATGTTCTGGAAATCCACTGAGAATACACAAACTGATTTTTTGGGACAGGTGATTACAAAGTTCCTACTGCTGCAAAGTCAGAGAGAACCTGTTGTCTCTGAATAAATAGCATTGAGAGTCTTTTGGATGCTTTCTTAGTAACATAAGAAGAGAGTTTTTTTCTGATTCCAAATAGATTATACACACTGAAAGCCTGGCCATAAATCAAATAGGTTTCTTATTAAACTCCTTTAATGCAGTAAGTATCTGGAAGAAATATACAAAGTTCTTCTGTCATTTCTACATGTGTGGTACTCATGGTATGCAAATTTCCAAGTGGATTTCTGTCTGAGCTTCAGGAAACAGACACACCAACCTGGAACTGATACCCCACAGGGTTCGCAAAACTGACGTCATCACCAGAACCATGGTCTGGGGCAATTGCTCTGGTTTTTGCTCAGGAAAACTCCTGTTCCCACCTGCTCTGCCCTGCTTAAGTGAAAGAGTTGATCCCAGTCTGCAGGGAAGGTGCTGAAGTTGAGAAAAGGCAGGTTGGTCCCGGCAGCAGAAATCCCACACATTTTAACTTGTCACTCCAGCACCTCCCTCGGTTCTGGGGGAAGTTTTGCTCCCTGCGGATGGTATCATCGACAGCAGTGGACATTCCACATTTGAGATGCCACGCGAATCTGTTCTCCTTTGTCCTCTGATAGGGAGTCACTTATTTAGAAACTGCAACTCACAAGACAGCTCTTATCTCCTGGGTGAACCTGCCAGGAGCCAGCTCTGACTTTAAAAGACTTGCAGAGACTTCTCTATCTATGCAAACGGTACCAATCTACATCAACTGGTTTAAAAAAAAAAAAAACTAATTTATTGCACCTCTGTTGTTTAAATTAGTGGAAGTGTGTGTTTAACTGTGTTGTGTTAGACAAAACTGGAAGTTGCTAGCAAGGAAGGACTCTTGAATTTCTGGGGATTTTACTTAACACGAAGTGTTGCGGCGTGCAAGAGCCAATGTAAGGAATAAGCGGCTGGTCTGTGATCTTTGCTTTCAGCAGAGCAGGCTGTAGGAGGACTACAGCAATGGATGGTTCCTTAATGATTTAATGTGGGCTCTGGGCTTTGGAGCATGGCACTGGGCACCATAGGGGAACTTGTGGTTTGTTTTTAAATGTGGCTAAGTCATCTGCACTGAACCTAAGCGTATTTCATGGAGCTATAAAAAAGTCCCTGCCCTATTTTTTTCCCCCTCTAGCTACGAGACGTCATTTCTAAAGCTTGTAAGTCAGACCATCTGTGCACTTTTTAGTTGGGAAACACTAGTAATCAAATAATCCTATTAATGGAAGACAAATATCAGACAAAGCCTTTTCAACCTTCAGAGCTTTTATGTGTTCTGTTGTGTTTTCCAAACGCAGTCTGTTCAGAAGATACTGCCATTGCAGGGACCACCTGGCAGCGGATTCTGTGAATTGGGCAGCAGTTTGCAAGGCAAGGCAGTAGGGAGGAATAAAAATAGGAAATCTTGCTGTGTTTTTCTTCAGAGCCTCAGGGAACAGAAGTAATTACGGCACAAATGTCAGGGCACAGCTGAATTTCAGTGTGAGCGTCTGAGTGCTCGTCTCAGCCCACATTAAATCTGAAGAGGAGATCTCATCACGGGTTGTTGGTGTGCTTTACGAGCACAGGGAGGCAATGTGTCTCCACCAAACCGAGCGGCTCTGTCCACAACTGAGACGGCAGTTGTCATGAACAAGGCAGAACACGTTTCTCCCCAAAGCTGTTTTTCCCCTTATTTTCTTATTTCGGTCCCAAGTTTAATCCAGCATAGAAAACTTCCCATGGACAGTGCTTTATTAGGCAGTAGAAATCCAACTTGTTTTCTCATTTGGGGATCTGCTGGTTTCTGCTCTGTGGTCTGGAGTGTAGAGCTATAGTTCTGTTTACCCCTGCAGGGAATTACAGTCCCTACTTGGATGAGAGAGTGAGCTGCAGAGAACTTTGAGACTGAGTTTTGCCACCTTTTCTGTCTTCGTTGCGTGCACGGGGGAGGCCAGACGGATGTGTAATGTTTCTCCCCCCACCCCCATATCAGAACTGCAAATACCTCCTGCTGTGCTGTGTTTGGGGTTCACCTCTGAGTCCCAAGCAAAGCCGCTGTTGCACAGCAAAGCAGAGGTTTAGACAGCTGATGTCCTGTTCCCACTCTTGCTCTTTCTCAAGGCTCTTGTGATATCTTCGGTAGTTCCCCAGTTACCAGAATCTTCAGATCCGGACTGAATTTCTGATGTTAAAAAATTATTTTCCCTGTTATGCAGAAATCCTCAGCTTTGTGCCTTTCCTGCTTGAGAATGGCTGTGTCCTTTTACCTGTGCAGGTGCTCATCAACTCGCAGCGCAGCAAGCTGAAGGGACAGCCTGAGTCACTGCAGGAGCCAGGCGTTTTTGGGGTGGGTTCCTCTCCCCCTTAATTTACCTCAGACCGTTCAAGAGTAAAGTATTTGCTCCATTACACAAAAAGCTTCACTTAGCAGTCAGAGACTTCCATGTAATCTCTCTGGACAGAAAACAAGCAGGCATTTGGACAGCATCAATGTCTCGGGGTCAAACAATGAAGCTGAAATGGCTCTCAGCTTTGATGATGAGAACCATTGGAACTGTTACTACAAGTCTCTTCTAGCTTGTGCTCACCTGCAGACTTCAGTTCAGCTTTGTAGTGACATTGGATCCTACACAAAGTCATCTGTTGCAAGTCCTGGATCTGCAGAGCCTTGCAAGAGGAATATGTTAAATCTACATCCTTAAGCTCTGTCTCAGTAGAACAGGGATCTGTAGTGAGGCCCTATCTGTGGACTACGACTGCTTTGAATCACCTAAAAGTATTGCCTGTACATCTCCAAAACACCAGCTGCCAGGGAAAGGAGTTTTCTAGCCACAGGGAAAGGAGCAGTTTCTTATTGTTGGAATTAAGATTTTTCAGACCTTTTGGACAGCCTGTTCAGGGCAACGGTGATGTTTCCACCTCCTCACCGCCTGGTGCAGGTTCCTGTTCTTCTTCTGCCAGGCGTAGGCCTTGTTCACCACCACTTTGTCGCTCTGTACTTCGCCGCTTACAATGAAGACCCCTGAGTGAATGCCTCTCATGATGTTGTGGACGCAGGTAGCATCTATATCCAGCCACTGCTGGAGCCTGCTGGGGATTTCGCTTCTGAGGAGCGGGCCGTGCTTCAGGACCTCCACCCTGGAAGGGTCCAGGTCGAAGTCTGAGATGGTGGTGGTTATGTTCTTCCTCAGGATTCGGATTTTCACTGCTGCAGGGATTGGAAAAAGAGCTGTTAGTTCTGTTTAGTTGTCATAGTTCTTACCTCCTTAGGCACACAGCCAGTGCAAGGCTTTCTTGATGTTTCTGTCATGTAGTGACGCATCCATCCGTGTTCATGTCATTGCAATAAACTTGTAAAAATTATCATTTGAGGTTAGTTTCCAGTACTGAACACCATTCTTTCCACTCTGCTTTTCTAATGAGAGTGGCGAAGACGTATCAGCACAACTGCACAGGCAGAAACTGTAGATGCAAGTAGATGCATCAAAGTCCTGGTCTTGTGCAAATTACTTTACTTTTCTCTGAGCTGGGATTTCAGGAGCTGATGTGACTGCTGGCTGCCCAGGATTTTTAACTTTTTTTTTTTTTCATTAAGTTTGTGTGCCTGAATTCAGGACAGTATCTTGAAAACTTCCTGCCAGCTGGTTGAGCAGAGCCAGCACTGCCACCTGCTTGGGCTAGGAGAGGGAGAGTCACATTACTAGAACAACGGTGTTGAAGTTTGAAATAACTAACGTGGAGTTTGCATCAATTGACATATTGGTCTCTGAGGGGGAAAACCAGAGTAGTGCTTGTATTTAGCAGCCACAGACCAAAACAGAGTCAGAGCCCACAGAAATAAAGCAGGTCTTCACCTTCAGTGCTGCCTGGAGCTGGGCCCTCATGCTACCTAACAGGTAAGTTGGGACCTGAAAATCCCTGGCATCTGCTGTGAAAGCTGCAGTTCCTCCAAGTCAGTTTGTCATGGCAAAACCATTTTCTGTCTGTGCCACTACTTGGCTGCTGCAGGGAACGGCAGCAACTGAGAGGAGGAGGGGGAGTCACTCACCAAAATCATTGGCACAGAGGTTTTCCAGGATCTCCCTGACAGTGCTGGCCTCCTCAAGCTCGCAGTCCTTGCAGCTGGCTCGGGGCACTGCTGCAACAGAAATTTGGTTATAACACCTTTGTCAAGCTTCACTGGAGAAGGCATAATGCAATTTTGAGATCTGCGAGTGGTGGTTTGCTGTTTCCGAGTGGTGATTCCTCCCCATCTACCCAGTCCCTGGAGAGACAGCTTAGGCTGCCAGCTCTCCTTTCTGTGGCTGGGGGAGATGCTGCTTGTCATGCTTGATTTAGGCTTGTTTGTGTTGCTGCATGTTAAAGCAGCAGTGAAAATGCTTGATGAAGATCTCCTAGTTTGGATGAAACAGTAAAGCCGTTGGTATGGCCAAACTGCACCTAGTAATTTTGAAATGAGCCATCTGTTCTCCCCTTAACTGCTCTTGAATCTCCCTCAGTGTTCATCAGTATCTGGGTGTTTAATTTAGTCTTTCAGTCTTAAATATTTTTTTCTTGTGTAACTTATGTCTGCAGAGGCTTATGCCCCTTTGTGGTGTTTCCTAATGTTTAAAGAGAAGGCTTGCAAAACATTTCTTTTTGCATGTTTATTTAAACCCTGGACACAGCTGAAAGATCAGGGCTGCAGCTCCTTAGCTCTGCTGGAAGCACATCTTACCGCCTGGAGCCTGCACGCAAGCTGTGCCTGAGCATTAGGCTTTTACAGCAATTTCTTCCCCCTGCCCCAAATCCCACATGGTCTGATGGCAGCCAGGGAGCTAATGAATACAGTAGAGAAGGAAACAAGCTGCAGGCAACTTTACCCTGATTTTCCAGACACGTTGGAGTTCCTGGAGAGAACAAAACTAGAATTTATAGTGTTTCCTGTTAAATATAGCTTAAACCCAGAAATACTAGGAATATAAACAAGGCATAGGCCCACCCCTTTGAGCTTTCAGTATTACATATGGGAAAACATACAAGTTAAAAAAAAACACCTTACTTCTCCTGCTTGAGGAATTTTCATCTGTGGAGACTGCCGCAATGCACAGTTCATGATCTGCAGGAAACTTGTTGCAGTTCAGGATTTCGGGCCAAGGGTAGCCATAACAAGCCATGACGGGTGCACAGCTTCTCTTGACAGCTTCGCACAGGCTGCGGCAGGGGTAGATGAGCCTGGGGAGGGGATGGGGATTGCAGCAGGCTGAGGGTCGAGCCCTGGCATCACACTGCTACCGCACAGGGCTGTCTTGCACACTGTAGCGCTAGCAGAGCTATTTTTGGGGTCTTTGATACTTTTTGAACATTCATGCTCAGCAAATAAAACAATTAATTTCTCAGGGCAGGAGTGATGAGGCTGTTTGATGTCAGCTGCTGCCAGAAGCCTGCTCCCCACCCCCCCAGGGATCTTCTCTAGTTGTGCAGAGGCTGCTTACCTTTACAGGTGCCTAATTAGAGACCTGATTTCCTTAGCAGCTCTGTCCTTTGCACCTCAAAACTGAGGACTTCTCTCTGATGCTGGCGCTGTCAGGCTGAGGAAGCCTCTGCGTGGTCGGGGCAGGAGCTGGGAAAGGGGCTGCAGGGGAGGTGAAGCTGGTGGGTGCCAGCACCTACTGTGGTGTGCGAGGGAGGCGGCCAGGGGAGGTGGCAGCAGTGCTTGGGGTGGGAGAGCGGGAAAATCCAGAGGAGGCAACATAATGTTTCTGCTCCTGCGAGATGAAATGCTTGTGTTTTGCTTTCAGAGGGAAGGGCCCTGCTAGGTAGTCCAATTGCTCCTTGCTGAGGGGGGTAGCACGGCTTCCCGGGGACTGCACTGATCACATTGCATGCATTTTCTCTCAGGAGGCATGTGCAGTTGCGCTTTTGGGGAGTGTTACTTGCTACAGCTGAAATAACTTGTAAAAACATCTTACCTGTCCAAGCAGATTGGTGCAAAGAGGGAGCAGAGAAAAATCCTAGCGTCTGGGTGGCATTCCCTGGCCAGCAAGGGCAGCCAGCTGGAAGACTGCTGGATCACTTCTGGCATGGTCTCATGCTCCAGCAGGTTGGGAATCCTCATCTCAGAGTAGCCAATATCATAGCACAAGGCCATGTGGTGCGGAATGGGCGTGCAGCTGGAGGATCTCCTCAGGTAGCTTGCCCAGGTTCCTGGAGAGCCCCAGAGCAGCAGACGTGCCAGGAGACCCAGCAGCCATGGGCCACCCAGCCTCGAAGGGTGCCTGCAGTGGGCCGTGCCCATGCTCAGAATGAGCCGGGAGTGGGCAAATAGGCAATGCACCCTGGACTGAGCTGCTCCTGACTGTGGGATGCCTTTTATAGCCTACGAGCCACCTCTCTGTCAATCCACCCTCATTAAGTGCGGCCCTTTCAGAGCCCTCATGGGGAAGACAATGCTCCAATTTTCGTTTGCCAGCGGCCCAGATTGTTTGGATTTTAGCAGGGGTTTGGCTTAGATCAGCAGGTGTGGAAATGAGGGCAGTTGGGGAGGGATGAATGACTTGGCCCATGTGTCTTGGGGCTCTTTCAGCTGAGATTGAATCTCTGTTTGACACCAGTGCTACAACCCATCCCCTTTCTCTTGCTCCAGGATTAGTCATTATTTCATAAACCCCAATGTTTTCCTCTCTTTTGTTTTTTGTAAAAGCAATCAAGTGTTGCTCAAAGTCAATTAGGAGGCATTTGTTTAGCCGGACCTATTGTTGAGCAGGCAGGGAGATAGGATGGTCTCACAGCCAGAAGTTAACCATTTCGGAGAGCTGAGGGTAGAGAGGAACTAATTTGCAGCTGTGGAGCCAGGTTGTTTGCAGACGAGATTGGCAGCGCTTAGCTGGAAACCCCCTCACCTTGCCACCTGCGTGACAGAGCACGCTTTCCAGTTAACAGAATCTTTACTTCATTACGAAATCCCATTACTACCGCTGAAGAGCAGGATTGTCCTTCCCCCAGCACGTAATTAAGATTCCAGAAGCCGTCATTATTGTAGCCCAGTTTGGGGAACGGGAAATACTGGGGACGTCGCTTGCCAACGCACACAGTTCATTTGGACCTGGTGCCATGCCATGAGGTTCAAACGAGCCAGCGGAAGCTCTGGCTCTGAAGCATCCTCTGGCACAAGGACCCTGCGCTGCCTGTGGCGGAAATTGTTTCCTCGGAGGGTGTTATGGATACAGCCAGCTGCATCGTGTTTCTGGGGCTTCCCAGGAACATCTCATTTTCTCCAGGGCTGGTTCTGGTCTGTACTTAGCAAGAAGCCAGCTGCTTATTGACAGTTTGAGCTGATAGGGTTGATTTAAGGTCATGGAAGTAATTAATTTTGTCCCCCACAGCCCCCCCTTGATGGTTGCAGCTATAGTGGAGACATAATGTGTCCTTGGCACATACCTGCAGGAGCTCTAGGGGCCTGCGACTTGGAGAGCAGGACCTTTGCCCTAGGAGCCCTTAAACCTGTCCTGCTTTGGTGGTTTTCCTTTCCCTCTTCAAAAGTCTCAGAAGCTGGTAACAAAATCCCCGTAGCAGTGACAGACATCATCCAGAAGGATCTTCTCAACGTGCTGGGCCACGGTGTAACTGCTGTGGAACAGGACCTCACCAGTGCTTTGCAAGTGCACTGTGCAGCTAGAAATCTCTTGGCCTCGTAGTCATCAGTGGATTTCTCTGCATTTAAATTTGCTTGGGATCCTGCTATTGCGCGATTGCTGCTGGTGTCGCACTGCAAAGGAAAGCTAGTGATACCAGGATGCTACCTGGGTATGGAGCATGGCATCCGCCATGTGCGGTGTCTTCCCCTGTAATAATAAATTTGAAGACCATTTTTAGTGGGGGATCAAGGGAATGAGTGGGAATAACTCTGGAAGCTGTTTCCTTGCTGTTTGAGTTTCATAGCAGAGCACTGTGCCAGGTTCCCCTGAAGGGCATTTGGTTTTATACAAAGTGCTCACCTTTCCACATGAGAGCAAGGAAGCCTGGAGCTCTGGCCATCGCCACTGCCCGACGCAAAGGTTTTGGTCTGCCTTCCTGTCGAGCAGCAGTTCCCAGACTGCGATCCACATGTCACCTTTGAAGTGATAATACGCGGTGATAACACATGTGTTTGTTCCCTCCTTTGTCCATTGTGGTATCTGTGAGAGAGCTTAAGGGCTTGACCCCTGGATCCAAACATTTAGGAACTGCTGCTGTAAAAATACCCACCTCCAGCAGCTCAGGTGTCTGGTGTATGCTCTTTGGGAGCTCTTCTGGTAGAAGGCTGGATGTGTTTGAATGTCCAAAACTTAGGCAGTTTCTAAATTGTACCCCCCACCTCTCTCTTTTTTTTTTTTTCTTTTTTTTTTTCCTCCTCTTTTGAGTGGCCTGGCATTGGTCTGGGGTCCCACTGTAACAGTTCCTCAGTCTCTGTTGCTGCTCACACTCTTGCTGCAGAAATTCCCGACTTCCTGACAGAGGAGGAGTGCAAGCTCATCGTCCATCTGGCACAGCTGAAGGGTCTGCAGAAGAGCCAGATCCTACCAACGGATGACTATGAGGAAGCTATGGAAATGATAGAAATCAGCCAAATGGACATTTTCAATCTGCTGGACCACAATCAGGATGGGCAGCTGCAGCTCAAAGAGGTAGAGTGCAGGACCAACTGGGGGAGGTTTGCTGGGGGACCCTCTGGCAGGTCCCATCCTCAGATGGTCTCTTGATTACTCATGTGCTTGCGTAAGCCAGACCACAGTATATACCAAACAGTATTTGCTTAATTTTATGTCTCAAGACTTGTGCTGGCCATCAGTGGGAAAGTTTCTGGGGAAATGTGCAGCAGTTGTGATGCTGTTGGGAGGTAGCAAGAGTCCTTGGCAGATGTGTGTTTTGAATACGCTGGGTAGAATGTTCCTTGTGCTGTGGGTTTCCTCTTCCCAAGCATCCCAGGGGAGCGAGTTTGGAGTGTAGGCACTGCTTTGTGCAGCCTGTGGGGACTGACTGTGCTCAGTTGACCAGTCATCAGCAAAGCCACCCCTATTAATGACCCTGGAGGGGGACGATGAGCACCTTGCCCACAGTTCTTCAGCACCCTTGGCTTCAGCCCCACCCTTCAGGACCTATATGGCAGGGTGCATCAGGGCAGGCGCTGGCAGCCCAAGGATGTCCTTCCCAGGCTCCCATTTCAGGTGGGGCTGGGGGCACGTACCATCCTGTGGGTAGCACACGTCATGAAGTATGGGGAACTGGGCCAGTGACAACCCAGGGTAAGGCTCCTTTCTCTGGAGGTCAGAGCCTGCTGAGAGCTCTCCAGGATATTACATTTCTCTGTCCATGTGGAAAGCGTTTTGTTCCAAGCCCTTATCTTGGACAAGTAAAAGCACTCACTTCTATCATCAGTAGCTTTACTTTCCCTTCAAGAGAAAGAGCTGTGCCTCCTCCATCTCATGACTGGTTAATCAAGTCCCAGCAGTCGTTTGCCATGACCTAAACTGGAAATAACAGCACTCATCAGCCACACACTGTGTGTGGCTGCCAGATGATTCTCACTGCAATCTTCTTTCTGCAGAGACATGCTGACGCCTGGCTGGCTGATGCTCTGCAGAGGAGAGCCCGCCAGGCCTCAAGCAGAGAATCTGGGTTGTAGGGTTTTGTTAGTACAAGAAACCAGTGCCCGACATTGATTCATTTATGCATTTCAGGTGTTGACCCACACCCGGCTTGGGAATGGCAGGTGGATGACCCCCGAAAACATCCGGGAGATGTACACTGCAGTCAAGGCCGATCCTGATGGGAATGGTAAGAACAGCTCCACAGGAATCCCTTTGCCCTCAGCATGCTGGATGCCTCGCACAGCTAGGTGGGGCAGAGCAAGAGCCATGTCCCTGCCCAGGCCTGTTTCCCTAGCTGTGTTTTTCAAAGGAAAATAACGCTGCTTTAGAGACCTCTGCAGAAAAGTAAAATCAGTGTAACCTCTCATTGCAGCACTCCTGCCCCTTCATCGCCAGTTTAGCAGCAGACTAGTTCCACCACCTGGTCTTGGATCTTGCAGAAGCAGGAGCAGAACACATCTCTGCACTCCCTCTCCCCTGTCAGACCTGCCTTGGTTCATGCCCAGCTGTAACAGGACCTTCAGGGTGCAATTCTGCTCCTGTGGTCTGAGAGACAGCTCTGGTTCTGACTATGTAGCTCTTGTTACCTGGGCTGCAGGTTTTAAGGTGCACCCTCCCCTCCCCCCCTCTGTTTTCAGGGAGACTTCTGCAGCAGGCTGGGGGCACCACATCACTGTCATGGGAGGGCAGAATAAGTGGAGGCGAGGGCAGTCTCGTTGGTCAGCCTTTGTTGCTGACCCCCCCTCTCTGCCACTGCAAACTCTCTGTATTCCATGAGGCCACTTCTGCCCCTCCCGCTCCCGCTGGTCCGGACGTGCACTCTAACCTCTGCTGCTCTAATTAGAGTGGCCCCAATTAAGCAACTCTCCATTTCCTAATCAAATAAAGTGAACGCACAGGCTCTGCAAGCTCTCTTCCAGTGACCTGGCATTGAGAGCTGCCCAGGAGGAGCTGCTCTGGAGTTGAAGCGGTACCCCTGTTAATGCTTAAATATCCGGAGGGTACCCCATGCCCCACTACTCTGGGCTGGTGGCATTTTTGGCAGGAGTAGGAGCGTATGACTGAGTCCTCTGTGGCTTTTCCACCATCCCGGACATTAACAAATGAAAGGTCCTGTTAAAGTGCTCTTGGCAGGACGTTTCTTCCAGACTACTGCTTCCCGCTGTTGTTAGATTGGTACGTGACATCAAGAGACCAGGTCACAACCTGGATGTGGCACTGCGTCATCAAAGACCGTGTGGAGTAAAGGGAAGTGGGGACACTAGAAATTATAATGGTCTGCATAATTTGGTGATGACCAATGGCACCTGAGGTACTGTCCCAGGCTGACCCTGGTGGCTGGTCCTGCCTCCTGCAGGAGGGTGCTGTGTGCCTGGGGAGCAGAGCTGGCACTGCAGCAGCACTTGGTTTGCTGCCTGAGTGAGCCCCACTCGCAGCCCATGACACCAGGCAGGCCAGTGCAGCGCTCTGCACGCTGTGGACCTGGTCCCCAGTGCAGGGCTTCCTTCTCCAGAAAGGGGAAACAACAAATATGAGGATTTTTCTCAAGCAGACAAAGGCAAAAGTCCATCCCATGCCAAGTCCAGTTGAGTGCAAACAAGAAATACCTGTTTTAGTAGAAACTACTTTTTACCTCTCACTTTTCTGTTACATCTACTTATGCAAGATCACACTCTTGTTGTGTTTCTCACTCATGTTTTGCAATTACACAAATGCAGAAGAATGTACTGCTTGGTTTAGGTTTGGCTTTTTTAAATTACCATGCAAGATCTTATAGAAAATGTGGTCTGAGGTGTCCCACTCTGCTCTTAAATGTGTCTATTTAAATATAAGTAACAAGCCCCAAGGCTTGGCACGGGCTTTTTAGCTGTGGCATTGCATATGTTAGAACTGTAGTGGCTATTTCTCTATGGAGATTTCTATATGGATTGTTTTGTGTGGTTCAGGAGCATTTTAAAGTTCAAAACGGTATTTTGCCTGTCCCAGTTCTGACCCTGCATGGCAGTTAATGGTTCGCTTTTGCAGGTTGCTGTAGGCCCTCTGCTCAGCTAAAGGTGAGAGTGTTGCTGGGGTCTGTCATGCTGCGCATATGGTGTGCAGCCCGTGGTGGGCCCTGAATGGAATTTGTTTGAGGAAGGCAGTTTCTGCAGTGCCCTCAGCTGGTGGTTTCTCTGAGTACAAGAAGCCAAGAGCTATTACCTGCACCAGAGTCAGCCAGCTTTTCCTCTCTTCCTGTAGGCGTGCTGAGTTTGGAGGAGTTCAAACAATTGAATATCCGTGATTTCCACAAGTACATGGGAAGCCAGAAAGTGAAGATGAGTGACTTGGTGCGCAACAGCCAGCACACCTGGCTGTACCAGGGCGAGGGGGCACACCAGGTCATGAGAGCCATACGGCAAAGGTAAGGGACAGGCAGCCGAGGGACGGTTGGGTTTGTGCAGGCACGAGGAGTGCCTGTGCTGGGAGAGGCAGTGGCAGACTTGCTAATATTCACACTTCCTAATTGCATGAAAGTCTTTGGAGTATGAAGAGCAATGAACACAGACACGAAATGGGGAGACGAGGTTTTCATTAGAACAAGAATTTGTATTGTCCTATGGAAAAGGAAAAAGAAAAATCAAACCTTTCAGCATCTCCATTCACTTTTGAGAACAGCCCTATAAAACCAAGAAGACTTGGCATTATATGAAATAATTCATTCTAATTAGTAAATGAGCTGACTGGGAGAAACTGCCCATTTCCAAGGCTGTCTGGGTGCCAGTAGTTACTGTCATTTGCTCTAGTTACTCATGCATTTCACTGAAATCTGTCTTAGCTATTCAGAGCTGACTTTTTAACAAGCACGACTTCACCTCAAGTAAGCCAAGTTAGTTTAATCCTCTGAGCACACATGTCACAGGGCAACTCACAGCAGACTGGAGAAACTCTTACTCTTCCCTTCATCTCAGATTTGATAGTGGGAAGTATTGAAACCTAGCATACAGGCCAAATCGTTTAGCTGTGGTGCGTTTCAGATAATTGGCTGGAGACTCTCTTGTTCTTGTGGTGCTGGTCCTTGCCCAGAACATGGGTGGGTGAAATCTGTCCTGAGGCTTGAAAACAGCTGTTGGCCACTCCTTTTCTTCAGTGCATTCCAGCGGGAGAATGGGGTCCCATATTGCCTTGATTAGAGCAGACTGTGGCTGCCACCTTCTCTGTGCCAGCTAGCCAGCACACTCAGGCATTGGCATATTGCTTTTATGCTCTTCGGTTGGCCACTGTTAGGAGGATGTGAAGACGTAGCGCTGAAGGAGGCTGTCACAGTCCTCCCTGGGACTGTGCGGAGCCTGGAGGGGCTTTGCCATCCTGCCTGGGTGCTGCATTCCCCTTGCGTCTGCCCGGAGGGCTTCACCAGTCCAAATTCTCAGAGCTCTGAGTGTTCTTTGGCAGGTCTCGAGAGGTACCTGCTTGCCTTGGGGATGATCTCAGATGTAGCAGCGGAAAAAATCCCAGAGCAGGAGGGCTCCGGTCTCCTTGATCACTTCCCATGCCCCTCTGCCCTGGGGGGAGGCTGCTGAAAAGGCAACAGGGAAAGGTGAGTTAGGTGACAAGAATATTCCTAGAGCTAGTCCCTTGTTCGCTCTCAGCAGGGGCCCTGTGCTTTGCTAACTGTCCCCAAAGTCTGTAGGTGGTGTGCAGGAGTCCAGAGAAGCCATGAGATGGCACATGAAGGCTCCAGGGACACACGCAGAAGCAATCTTGCTGAGCAAGCAAAGTCTTCCTGAGAGCAGTCCTGCTGGAGATGCACCCTTCAGTTTTGGGGTTTTCTATCAACCTTGACAAGGACTTTCTGAGCTGATGGTGATGGTGCAACAGATCTGTAAGGGACCTAGTTACCTCTTGGCATGCTTGCTGCAGCCCATCTGTCTCTCCGGTCTGTTGGGAAAGGGGATTAGCTTTCTCTGGATTTACTCACTGCTTGGGAGTAGCAGCCGAATGGGGTGATGGTGCTTTCCCCTCACCTGCTCTGCTCTCCTCTTCCCCAGGGTAATGCGCTTGACTCGCTTGCCCCCCGAGATTGTGGAGCACAGCGAGCCCCTCCAGGTTGTGCGGTACGACCAAGGAGGGCACTACCATGCCCACATGGACAGTGGCCCTGTCTTCCCCGAGACTGCCTGCAGCCACACCAAACTGGTGGCCAACGAAAGCGCTCCCTTTGAGACCTCGTGCCGGTAAGGTCTGCTTTGCCACTATCTGGAACATGTTAGAGAAGAGGTGTGGAGAGCAGTTTCGCCTTGCCTCGCATGGTACTCAGTGCTCGGGTTGTGGGCTCGCAAATTGGCTGTGCAGATTGTTGGCACGAAGGAGTCTGAAGAGAGGGGTGGGTGAATCCTGCAAGTCCGCAGAGCCGATGCGAGGAGGAGGGCAGAGTGATTCCGCAGAGTGGCTGGGCCATCCTCACCAATGGCTAGAAACACACCCTCAGAGGCTTCTTTGTTTTCCTTGTTGTGTCCTTGGAGAAAAGCTGATGATGTAGATCACATATCTTGTGATGTCTTGGAGGAACTGCTGTATGTATGGTGGAGGGGCAGGGTGCAGACAGCCCCTGTGCATCTCCTCCTGTTCCAGTTGTGTCCCCTGACAGCCGCTCTGTCTTGCAGGTACGTGACAGTGCTGTTCTACCTGAACAATGTGACTGGGGGAGGTGAAACAGTCTTCCCTATAGCTGATAACAGGACGTACGAAGAGATGGTAAATGAATCTCACCTACATGTTACCCCTGGGGATTTGAAGTCCCTCTTTGAATGTCTTTATTTGCTGTGGCTGCAGAGGGGTCTGGTGCATGAGGTTGGTGGACATTAGCCTCTGTCGCTAGGACATGGGGAAGCTGTGTCCCTCTGAGGCCAAGGGAGGAGGCACAGGGCTTTGACAGCTGTGCCTCTGCCTGCTCAGAGGCACGAGGGGCAGTCTGTTGGCCTTGCTGCCATAACATGAGTCCTGCTCGCTTCTGTCTGGGCAGGTTTCCTCAGAGGAAGTCTTGTCAGGTATGTTGTGCTCCAGGCAACGTGTTAAGGAATGGGTGGCTGCTCAGAAACAGGTCATGGGCTTCCAAGGGGCTGAAACTGGCTGCGCCGGGTGGGTTGTGAAAGCCCTGTCCTGCCCAGCATCAGCCTTGATCTGTCCCTGTGGGGTGCTCAGGCAAAGGGCAGGATGATGGCTGGCAGCAGAGGCAGCCCAGTGCATGTGCTTCGTTCCAGCCCAGTTTGCGACACCTTCTCTGTGGTTTCTTCCCAGTCTTTGATCCAGAATGACGTTGACCTACGAGATACTCGGAAAAACTGCGACAAGGGCAATTTGCGAGTGAAACCTCAGCAAGGCACTGCTGTTTTCTGGTACAACTACCTGTCAGACGGAGAAGGTATGGTACTGTTTCAAGACTCTGCTCTTGGGAGGGGTAGGACTGCAGGAGGTGACAGCCGTCGTCGTCTTGCGGCGGCTGGGAGCTCAGAAGGGAGCCAAAGGGTGGTAGCTGCCTGCTAGTGGGAACTGTAGAGTCTGCTTGTCACCAGCTGGGTAGGAGTTTCCTGACCCTGGAAGGCTTTTGTTTACAGGCAGTAGGTCAGTGGCTCCTGATGTCTTTGGGGGACGGGACTAGCTAGCAAACAAAGACCGTGGCTGCACTAGCCATCACCAGCTGCCTTCCATCCTGCTGTGCGAGCTGAAGCTCCCGCTGGAACTCAGTCTGCAGTTCAAAATGTTTCACTGATGTGGTGTTGCCCAAAGGGGTGGGGGTGGGGGAGGTGGACAAAGGCACGGCCGTCAGCTCTGCAGCACAGGGAGGCACAGCCCAACTCCTGTGTTACAGCTCAGCTGCAGCCTGTTGGTTTGTGTCTTCGGGGCTGCTTTCGTCACCAAGCGCAGCGTGGTTTTCCCCAACAGCCAGGCTGGGGGATGGACGTGAATCTTCCAGGCTGCTGGCAAGTATGTCTCCAGAGTGTTTTGTTGGCAGATTTTGAGCAGTGGTGGGAGGAAGGAGTATGGCATCCCAGCTCCCCTGGGAGCAGCCCATGTTTCCATCTCTAGAAAAATTACAAGACATTTGGGCTGTTAGATGATAATATCAAGACCATCGCTGTCCTTTAAGAAAAGCCCTGTTGTGTTTTTATGAGCAAATTGTTCCTAAATGGAAGGTGGCTGCTGATGCAAGGCTGCCACGGAAAAAACATGGGACCTCTGTAAAGAGAAGATCATTTAGAACTGCTGAAATGCAATCTCTAATAAGGCCGTGAGCCTCTGACACCCACAGGCCTTCTAGCAGCAGCACGCATCTCTTCCATGACAGCCTCCCCTTTCGGGAAGAGCTGAGAAAAACGTGAGCCAGGATGCAGACTGCGAGAGCCCCTTGTGCTGAGCAGAGGCACGGAGGCAACAAGCATTTTGCACTTGGGGAGCCTGCCCTGGCGTGCTCCTCATAGATGCTAGGGTGGGGTAGCACTAAGATGGAGGGGTGCCAGGAGGAGCCAACTCCTGTAAGATGGATCTGAGCTAAATCCAAGCAGGCGCTGGAGGCAGGAGAGATGGTGTCGGTGCTCATCGGCCATGCCTGCCTGTGCTGCAGTGCTCCTTGCCACCTCCTAACGGGTCTTTGCTCCGCAGGCTGGGTGGGGGAGCTGGATGACTTCGCCCTGCACGGGGGCTGCCTGGTCACCCAAGGCACCAAGTGGATCGCCAACAACTGGATCAACGTGGACCCCAACCGGCGGCGGCAGCTGCAGTTCCAGCAGGAGATGGAGCGCTATGCGGGGGCCGAGCCCGGGGCCGGGGCCGCGGGCGAGTGGACAGTGGACAAGGCCTACAGCGGGGTGCACCTGGAGCTGTAGGGCCGGGGTGGGGGGGGCCCAGCCGCGCCCACGTGGCCTTTTCCCGCGCTGGGCGGGGGGGGGGGCCGCGGGCCCGGCGGGGGGCCGCGTCAAGGGGGGGGGGGGGGGCCCGGCCAAGGGGGGCACGGGCCCGGAGGTGGCGGCGTTCTGGCTGAGCGGCGGCGGGCCGGCGGCGGCGGCGGGGCGGCGGGCGCTGGCTGCGGCGGGCGAGCTGCGGCGGGGCCGGGGCGCTGCGCTGCGCCGCGCTGGCGGGGACGGGCTGGGCGCGGCTGGCGCTGGCGGCCGGCACGGCGGCGGGGGCCGTGGTGGTGTGGCGGGCGGCGGCGGCGGCGACCCCGCGGCGGCGGCTGCTGGGGCACCGGGGTGCGGTGCTGGCGCTCTGCTACGCGGCGCCGCGGGGGCTGCTCGCCTCCGCCTCCGAGGACCGCAGCGTGCGGCTCTGGGCCGTGGGCGAGCTGGGCGGCGGGGACGGGGATGGGGACGGCTCCTGCCTGCTGGTGTGCTACGGGCACGGGGCGCGGGTGGCCGCCGTGGCGCTGCGGGGGCCGTGCCCGGTCAGCGCCGGGGAGGACGGCGCCTGCCTGCAGTGGGACGGCGGCGGCGGCGTGGGGCGGGCGCGGCGCGGGCACCGGGGGGCCCTGCGCGCCCTGGCCCTGCGCCCCGCCGGCGGCTGCCTCGCTACAGGGGGCGACGACGGCGGCGTCCGGCTCTGGAGGCCCCGGCGGACGGCGGCGGACGCGGCCCCGGTGGCGGCGCTGGGGGCCCCGGGGCGGCCGCGGGCCGTGCTGCTGGCGGGGTCGCGGCGGGTGCTGGCGCTGGGCGAGGCGGGCGGGCTGGCGGTGTACGAGGCGGCGGCGGGGCGCTGGGAGCCGGTGCTGCCCCCCACCGCCGGCGGGCCCCGTGGGGTGCTGGCGGCCACACCCCTGCCCGGCGGGGCCGACGTGCTCTGCGCCCTGGCCGGCGGCGACGGCCACCTCCTCCTCTTCGCCCTGGGCCGCCCCGGGGCCGCCGCCGGGCTGAGGCTGTTCGAGGGGGCCGTGCGTGGGCTAAGCTGGGCCCCCTGCCCCAGGCTGCCCCCCGCTGCCACCGCCCTCCTGGCCTCCGGGCCCGACGGGGAGATGCTCTGCCTGGACGTCACCCACTGCCCCGGGCAGGCGCCCCAGGTGCAGCTCAGGGGGCGCTACCTGCTGCCCCCCTGCAAGCAGCGCTGGCACACCTGTGCGGCCTTCCTGCCCCAGGGAGGGCTCCTGGTCTGTGGGGACCGCCGGGGCTCCCTCCTCCTCTTCCCTTGCAGCAGCTCCCCAGGCTGGGCTGCGGAAAGCACTGGCATCGCCAATGGTGGCACCAACCCAGGCGGTGAGGACTCTGGTGGCGAGTCGGAGCCCTCTTGCTTGCTGCACAAAGGGGCTCTTCCCCTTGAGGCCCCTCTGTCCGTGCTCTTCGGGCTCCATGGGAAGACGGGCGTTACCTCGGTGACCTGCCACAGGGGCTACATTTACAGCACTGGTCGGGATGGCTTCTATCGTCAGCTCCGCCTGCAGGGCCAGCAGCTGGAGGTCCTGCGGAAGCACAGGCCCTGCAAAGGGCTGCAGTGGATCGAGGAGCTGCGCTTCACTCCAGATGGCGACCTGGTCATGCTGGGCTTTCACGCTGACAACTTTGTAGTGTGGAGCAGCAGGACTGGAGAGAACCTCCACTGCATCCCCTGTGGCGGGGGGCACCGCTCCTGGAGCTACTTCAGCAGCCCCTCGGCTGAGGCCTTCGCCTTTGTCAAGTGTGGGGACGTGATGCTGTACTGCCGCAAGGCCGAGCCCTGCGAGCAGCAGGTGCTCCTGGCCTCCCTGCACGGGCGGGAGATCGCTTGCGTGCGGCGCCTGGGTGCAGTGGAGGTGCCCGGCCATGCCGCCCTTAACATCTTTGTCACCGGCAGCGAGGACACCACGGCCTGCGTCCTGGCACTCAGCAAGCACTCCCGGGCAGCCATGCCCCTCGCCCGGCTCAGCGACCACATCTCCAGTGTGAGGGCACTGGCGCTGTCTGGCCCCACAGGACCCAGCAACGAGGGCTTGTCTGCCCTGCTCTTCTCTGCAGGCGGCCGGGCACAGATTGAGTGCTACCGGTTGCTGTGTGCCAGGGACCCAACCTCCGAGAGTGCCGTGGCCTGCCAGGTCATCCACTTGGCCTCCCATCGGCTGGACAAGCACTGGGAGCGTAAGAAGAACAGGCATAAGCTCGTCAAGATGGACCCGGAGACCAGGTGATGCTCAGGGACCGCTCATAGCAGGGTTATCGGTGACAGTCCAGGAGGGCGCTGGGAGCTGCACTGGCCTCTGCTGGGATACCCGCTCTGTGTGGCTGCAGGCTCAGCTGAGGCAGAAGGAGCTGGCTTGGCTTTAGGAGCACGTCCCTGGTGTCCTGTGCCTGGCAGCTGGGCCTGGAGGGGCTTTTGGGGTTAGGGAAAGGCTTAGTCTTTGCTCCTGCCTCCTCTGAGTGCTCAGAGCTGCATCCTGTGCTGGGCTCAGGCTGCTCTGCTGGGCCGCCCGCCTCCACAGCCCTGCGGAGGTATCGCTGAGGTAGGTGTCAGTGAGCATCGCGTGTTTGCCACAGGTACATGTCCCTCTCAGTTGTGCCTGGGACCAGCTCCAAGCAGTTGACAACATCCTGGAAGTTCCTGGCTGCTGCCTGCAGCGATGGATCAGTCCGGTGAGGAGCTGTCACTGGGCCTGGCAGGGAGAACGGAGCTGGGGCTGGCAAGAGGGGACGGGAGCCAGCTCCATGGAGGGGGCTGCTGCCATGGATGTGGCCAGCTGGGTGCAGGATGGTGCATGGTGGGAAGTGGGGGCACAGAGGCACTGGGAGCCCCCTACTCCCACAGCCGACTGCCCTCTGCTCCATTGCAGGATCTTTGGGCTGCTGGAGGCCGCTCGGAAGCTGGTGCTGGTGGCAGAGTCATTTCACCACCAACGCTGTGTGCTGAAGGTGGAGGCATTCCTGCACACATGGGCAGGAGGGGAGAGGTGAGCCCCAAACGCTGTGCTGCGACCACTGGGGCTCTGGGGAGAAGCATTTGTCCCCGCAGGGATGGAGCTGGCAGCTCAGCAGGTGGAGGGAAAGGAGAAATCAGTCTGCAGGGGCTGTTATGCCGCAGGTGGGGACCCTTGGGGCTGCCTGTCGCAGGGCTGCAGCCAGAGGCTCCCCCCATACCTCCCTTCTAGGAGGCACCTCCTGTGCAGTGCAGCCACCGACGGTAGCATCGCCTTCTGGGACATCACCAGCCCCATCGCAGATGCGACGGATGCCCTGCACCAAGCAGAGGGAGAGATGCAGCCCTTGGGTGGGTGCAGCTGCCAGGGGCTCTGCTTTGCCTCCCAAGGGAGGCCACGCTGGTGCCTCCTGGGCTCCTTCCAGCCAAGGTGAGTGTTGCTTTTCTGACTGAGCCTGTTTTGCCAGCTCTGGGCACCCCGCTACTCACCGTCATGGCCCACAGCTGTGGTGTGAACAGTCTCCACGTCCGTGAGATGCCGGAGGGACAGTACCTGGTGGCCAGCGGCAGTGATGACGGCTCCATCCATGTCTGCCTGCTGGAGGTGGCCCTGGGCAGGGGCGAGGCCGGGGCAGGGACCTGCCTGCATGTCCTGGAGCGGGCGGCCAGGCCCTGCGCCCATGCCGCCCACGTGACAGGGATCCGGGTGCTGCGGCCAGACCTGCTGCTCTCTGCCTCGGTGGACCAGCGCCTGACACTGTGGTGCCGGGGCCCGGGCGGGCTGGACGCACTCAGCACCACCTTCTTCCACGTGCCTGACCTGGCCGAGCTGGACTGCTGGGAGGTGGCAGAGGCCGGGGGGGAGCTGCAGTACTGCTGTGTGCTCTGTGGGCAGGGCCTCGAGATGTTGCACGGCATGGCCCCCCCTGAGCCCCCTCCACCAGAGGCTCCCCAGTAACAGGGCAGGCATGCGTCACACCCTGCTCCCCACCTGCCTGAGGAGGGCACCCTGCGATTGTCCTCTGCCCATCACCACAGCCTGTCCCAGCCTACATGCTGATGTGTCCCCTCTTGAGGGGACTAGGCATGCTTGGCTTCTCTGGGGACAGCACAGCCACATCTGGGGTGCTCAAGGCTGGCGGTCTCGGGGAAGAAGGCAGCTGGGACCCCTCCTGGACTAGCCTGTGGCTCCCCAGGCAGTGCAGGAGGAGTGAGGTCATCAGCCTGCCCTGCCCAGAAGTTCCTCCTCCCCAAGGTGCGAGGGTTCCATGGCCAGGCTTTCTGGCCCTGGTCCCAGACAGGAACATGTTCGAGGGGGTGCTGAGCCCTGTGCCCAGCCCTGGAAGCATGAGGGCAGCAGGAGGCCAAGGACTGGTCAGGCACTGGTGCGGGCTACAGCCTCATGCTCTGTGGGACAGGGCCCTGTGTGACAGCCCTGACCCTGCAGCGCTGGGGACTGTGCTGAAATGAGTGGGGACACTGATCCTCCGCAGCAGCACCCTGCAGGGTATGGGGTGGCAGCCTACATGACCTGTGCCAGCTGGGGCCCAGCCACCAACCCCCCCAGGGCAGCCCTCCAGTGCTGCCTCAAGGTGAGGGGGTTGTTCCTGTGCAGCAGCAGGACCCAGCACAGTCAGAGCACAGGCAAGGACAAACAAACAGCTATGCCTGGGGCAAGGTGCTCTGTTAGGGTCAGACACACACAGCATTTGTCCAGCAACAAGTGTATTGAACCCCAGTATTGGGGCTTGGCCTGGGGCCCAACCAGGGCCTTGAGCCTGCCAGGAGGAGCTCCCTGCCAGCATGGAGCAACCTTCAATAAATGGCTTTGAGGGAAGCGAGGTTGATGCCTGGCTTTGTGGTGCCCTGGTCCTTGGTGCCACCTCCCCCAGTGCCCCCCAGCCT
Source organism: Gorsachius magnificus (assembly GCA_034008185.1). Classification (NCBI taxonomy): domain Eukaryota; kingdom Metazoa; phylum Chordata; class Aves; order Pelecaniformes; family Ardeidae; genus Gorsachius; species Gorsachius magnificus. Next base: position 10,800,797 of record CM067090.1, read on the forward strand.
GGCTTGCAGGGTGCCACAGGCACCCTCCCTTCTGCTGGTGTGGATGTGGCAGGCGCACCCATCTCCATGCTGGGCACAGCCACGGAGTGGATGTAGCCAAAGCCTCAAAATGTGGCAGCAGGAGGGGAAGCACCTGTGTGGGGCTGAGGCATTCCCTGACCCCTGCCTGACTGTCAGGCAGCCCCTCGCCCTGCCAGGGAGGATGTGCCCTGTCCTTCCCCTCAAGGCACGCTGTCATGGTGTCTGTCACACTGTGGCATAGCTCTTCAGAGATGGCTCAGATCTGGCTGAGAGGAGGGAGGTGCAGAGTCGCCAGCGCGCTGTGGAACACATCCCTCACCGCTTCCAGCAGCCGGAGGCGGGCAAACATCTGGTCAAAGAGATGAGGGAACGGCTCCTGCAGGGAGAAAGGCAGGGACTTGGGGCTGGTGGCCACATTGCCCCTTGATGGGCTGGCCCTAGAGGCTTGGCAGCCTCTTCACCCTGTGTATGCGTCCTTGCAGGGCTGCACCACGCTGCTGGTACCCAGAGAGGCTGTGTCCAACACGGCTGCCCCACAACCGCAGTTCAGCCCTGGGAAGGGCTGCAGGGCTGCAAGCCTGCTGGCCCAGGACATGTAACTCACCCCCAGGATGTGGACCCGGTTGTAGTAGGAGCTGAAATCCATGCTGAGCTGAATCAGGAACTTGCACACCTGCAAGACAGAGGGCTTCTGCTGGCATGGTAGGGTGTGGCTGGTCTTGGGCCCCTTTCCACCCCAAGCAGAGCAGGAGCAGCCCCATGGGTGTTGTAGTCGCCTCCCTTGGCACCAGCCCTGCGTCACTCATCAGTGGGCAGCACCCTGCTGGCACGTAGCCTTGCCCTAGGCTGGGACTGCTAGAGCAGCACCCACAGGTGATATGGCACATGGCACTTACTGTCTCTGTGTTGGCTGTGATCCGTATCCCCTTGGTGGGTGCAGGCAGCTGTGCTGCCTGCTGCAGGACTTCAGGGAAGGGCAGGAGATAGTTGAAGAGCAGGAGCCATTCACCCTGTAAAAGGATTATACGTGTTGGAGAGAGCCAGATCTTCCTGGGCCAGCAGCATCCATCACTGGAGCTGAGGGCACACAGGTCCCCACATTCTCCCTTCTCAGCACTCACCTCTTCCCGGAGGCAGGAGAAGCTCAGTTCTGACACCGGTGGCAGAGGTGGATATGTGCCTGGAAAGGAGGTGGGAGACTGTTGTTGTGCCCAGAGAAGCTCCTGTGGCTCCAGGTGTGAGGAACAGCCCAGGAGCGGCTGTTAGAGGAGGGTCATGGGACTGGTGCTCACCCTGCTCCACAGCCCGCTGGTAGGTGTCAAAGAGCGTGGCCAGCCGAGCACAGTTGTACATCACGAAGGCACCGCTCTTGGTTCCCTTTGTGGAGATGCTGCTGTCCTCCAGGTCCAGAGTGATCTATGGGCAGGGAGAAGTCGCGGTCCAGGCTGCTCAGCAGAGCCACTCCACTATTCCCACAGCTTGCCTGCCCTGGCTCTGCACCAACCACTCTCCTACCTGACTCCGGTGAGCAGTGCTCAGCATCTCAAACCTGATGGCAGCCACTGTGAGGGTATCAATCACCTCAGTCCAGGCCTCATCTGCGGAGAATGCAGGTGGCATCACACACAGCTCGCTCCATTCCTGGGTAATGTGACCCCCAGCGCCCAGGCAGGTATCCCCCCCCGGAGCCAGGGAGCTCTGGTGGAAGCTGGGGACCACCACACTGCCCCAGCCCTGGCCCCCATCTGCAGGTGCTGCTCTGTGCCAGTGCCCCGCGTAGCCGTTCAGACGCCTTCCCCCAAGCAAAGTCAGCACCTGGCCATCGTGGGGGGAGAGGGAGCACCCTGTGGGGGAGAGCCCCACTGGCTGCAGACACAGAGGTGGAGGAGGGGGGAGACTCATGGGAGCAACGGAGATGGGGACGGAGCAGCATCCATGTAGAACCACAAAGCAAACCCTCACCTTGTGCAAGCTCCCCGTACTTCATCACAGAGGCTTTGTACATCTGGTGCTTTCGGAGCCTGGGAGGAACATATGACACAGCCACCGCCCCTGGGCTGAAGTGGCCCCAGAGAGCACCCCAGGGCTCCCCCAGCTTTCAGGCTGCTCAGGGCATCCCCACTGCAGCAGCAGCGACCCAGCCAAGCAAAAGCGGTACAAAACCTCCAGGAGGTGGGCAGGGACAGCCACACTGTGGCCAGCCCCTTGTGGGGCTGCCTGGAGAGGGCCGCAAGGTAGCTGCTGGGCCGGGCACAAGCTCTGCCTTTTGGCTGAGAAAGGGCCACCCCCGCGCCAGGGCTATCCGCTAATACCCGAAAGCAGGGAGATACCATCCTGCACCACTGCAGCGCCCAGCTCCTTTCCTCCCAGCAGCCCCCTGGCAGCACTGAGAGGGCCAGAAGCAGCACTGGGACTGGGGAGGGTCCTGTGGCCTCCGTGCTGCACCTCCAGTCCTCTCAAAACAGCCCTGGGGCCACGAAAAAGCAGAACAGAGGGACTGCACAGAACTCTCTGTATGCCACCAGCTTGCTCAGTGCTGCAGCGTGGCTGCCTGGGTGCCCAGAGGGCTGGGCAGAGCACAGGGAGGCTTGGGCAGGCGAACAGTGGAGCAGGTGACTTGCTACACAGCAACTTACTGGAAGTACTGGTCTGCCCCGATGGGTGATGAAGGGTTTGTCACCTTCACTGGCCCGCAGACAAGGTGTTTCTGAAAGAGAGAGGAGAGGCTAGGGCGGGGGTCAAAGACTCAGAAGCTCCACCAAAATGCAGTGCAGGAGAACCACTCTAAAACCAGCCCTGTGTCCCCGCGGTGTTCTCCTGCCCCTCCTTCTTTAGCGCTCAAATCCCAAGGGCAGAGAGGCTGCTCCATTGCCAGGGCAAGAGCATGGTGAGGCCACCAAGGGAAAGGGAAGCCTCACAAAGGGGCAAGGCTGGGCCTTGGCATTCGCTGCGGGGATTGAAGGAGGCTGGCTGAGCGCAAGGATGCTGGGAGTCACAGTGAGAGGGTCAGAGGTTCCTCACCTGCGAAGCTGTGTGGGCTCCCGGGTCCAAAATCCTCCAGAGAAGATCCAGCTGCTGCTGCTGGAATTCCTCCTCGCAGCTCACCACATGCACAATGCTGCAGCAGCTCCCCTGGCCCCCAGCCTGCAACAGAGCACAGTAGGGAGCTCAAATGCTGTCATGTGACAGAAGGGAATGACATCTGGAAAGCGAGAGGCAGGCAGCACTGCAGGGTTACTCACGGTGCACTGCAGAACAGCTTGCTGCAGCTCAGCCAGCAACCGCAGCTTCCCCTCTGTCACTGAAAGAAGGAAGGACACTCAGAGCAGGACACGAGGGTTTGCCACCTCCCCCGCCATCCTGCACCAGCAGCTCTGCACCAGGCTGTCTGCGTTTCTGGCTCAAGCCAGACTGAAGGGGAGTAAGAGGGGAAAGCAGTTTGGATCACAAACCCCCATCGTTTCTGTAAAAACAATTGGAAAAAAAGGAAACAGGCCTGTTTGCAGCCATTCACACCCCCCCTGCTGTCACACTAGAGTGGCTGTACAAGCCAGGCTCACCGAGAAGGACATCTAGATTGGGGTCATAGCCCACCAGGCCCTGATGCTCCACGAAGCTCTTCAAGTGCACCTTACAGATGACATCCTCAGGCAGCCGGCCGTGCCCGGCCCCTGCTCACAGGCTGCAGCACAGGGGGACCGGCCCAGCGCTTGCCTCAAGGCCGAGACAGTGTCAGGGAGGGCCGAGCCCCCGGAGCCAGAGGGCCGTCGACATGGAGCTGCCGCAGGAGCTGCCGGTTCCCCTCCTCGGCGAGGACTGGGACCAGGCGGACGCCGATCCTGCGAGAGAGGGAGAGGTGGTCGGCCAGGAGGAGCGGGCGGAGGTGGCGGGGCCGCAGGGCGGCGGGGCCGCGCAGGGCCGGGCAGTGCAGCACCACCCAGCCCGCCGGCGCCCCCGCCGCGGCGGCCGGGCCGGGCCGGGGCCCCAGCAGGCGCCGGAAGGCCTCGGGGCGCCGCACCTGCACCGCCAGCCCCGCCGGCGTCTGCTGGCAGCCCCGCACCGCCAGCACCCCCGGGCCTCCCAGTGACGTCACGCCCCCCAACGTCACGGGCACCTGCCGGGCGAGAAGGCCAGGAGTCAGGCCCCCCCCGCACGTGGCTCCGCGCTGGCCCCACCCCCGGCCGCGGCCTTACCCGCGCCGCCGCCGCCGCCTACCTGCCCCCCCCCCGGGGCCCGCCAGAAAGTCCCGGGCCGCACCCCCGCCCCGTTCAGCGCCCGCAGCGTCGCCGCCACCCCCGGCCGGCCCCGCCGCGCCCGGCGGCGCGTCGGCCCGTCGCCCTCCCGGCTCTCGTGGCCGCCATGTTGGGCGCGGCGCGCAACCCTCCCGGGCGGCCATCTTGGGCGCGGGCGGGCGGGACGGGGCAGGGCGGCCATCTTGGAGGTAGCGGGCGCGCGGCCGCCATGATGTGCGTGGCGGGCAGCGCAGGGGCGCCGGGGGGGGCCGGGGTTCTCGGCGCCCGGGGAGTGCGGTGGGGCTCGGGAGGGAGCGGCCGGGGCCGGCGGGGGGGGTGCCCGGGCCTGCCGCCCTCCGCAGAGGCCTCGGGGGGGGGGGGCCCAGCCCCAGCCCCTCACAGATCCCGGCACAGTCTCACCCCAGCATGGCCCAGCCACAGAAGGGCCAGCGGCAGCACCCTGAGGGGAAGCCACAGGGGCGATCACCGGTAGGGCCGAACGCAGGCCGCTCGGGTTGGGGACGGGGGGCTGCTCCAGCCCGGATAGGAAGGGGCCACCGCTCCACAGCCCCCTCAGGGCTGCTCCTGCACGTCCCCAGGTGCTGGGGCGGCCCAGAACCGAAACCACTGGCAACCGAGGGGAAGGAGAAGCGCCAGGGTCTGTGCCGGGGTGGCCGGGATTAGACAGGCCCAGGCGGCTGCTGCCACTGCGGAGGAAAGGGGCTGCCCGGGGCAGTCAGTGCCACCAAGCCACCAGCACAGCGCAGCCCAGCTGCAAGGCCCAGGCTGTTCCCAGGCTGCTGGGGGTGGGGGGCGCACAGGGCAACAAGGGGCCCCAGCAGCAGGTTGGGTAGCCCTGAGCAGTGGCAGGCAGGTGGTTTGGGACAGACTGGAGGGCATAAGGCAAACCCTGGCTGCAGGCACAGAGTGACTAGCAGACCCAGGCTTGCCAGTTCAGCCTCACCACCCGTGCGGCCCCCTGGGCTTGGCTGGGGGTGTGAGAAGATGGTTGGGGAGCATCACCAGCACTTGCAAGGTGCAGTTTACCAGCACAGCTGGGCTCTGTGCAGCACAGGGCAATGAGCAGCTATGGTTGCATGCCCTGCGTGCCCTCCTCTGAGCCTGCTCCGCTGGCCCCAGTGGGAAGGATGGGCGCAAGGAGCTGCCCACCCACCCAGCACATCAGCAAAATGTCCTGCTCATCAGCCCCAGGAGGAGGGAGACGGAAATGATTAGACTGCGCCATTGTGGTCTTGATTACATCTGCAGAGCTGAGCTCCTCCACGGGAGTGGTGCCTCAAGCACAGAGTGGAGGGCCCACGCTGCTGCCCAGCTCCCTGAACAGTGCAGGCAGGCAGCAGGGGCTATTGCTCCCTCTGGGGCTGCAGCCGAAGCCAGCTCTGATCTGGGGACAGGGACAAGGGCCTGCCACACACCCAGCCCCAGTCTGGTTGTTGGGGAGCGGGTATCCAGGAAGCGTTGAACCCCACTGCAGCAGCAAGAAGCACGTGTCCCCAAGGAGCTGGGGACCTCCCTGCCTGCCCTTCCCTTCCTGCCCTCCCCACGAGGCCGGGGGTGGGGGGGCCGCTCTGCCCGCAGGGCCCAAACCGGTTCCTCCGGGGCCTGTGTGCACGGGGGGGGGGGCAGGGCAAGGGCAGATCCTGGCAGTATGAGCCATTGCATGGGCTCTGCTGTGAAAGCAGCAGTGTGGTTTTGGGCTCTGCAGGCAGCTCTGAAGTCTCAGGGCTGCAGCTGCCAGCCAGTGCGAACCCACAGCCCAAGGGCAGGAGTGGGGATGTATCCCCCAGCTGGGGGGCAGCTGCGTCCCCCGCAGCAGCGCAGGGCCGTGCCGTGGTGGGGTGCTCCCTGCACCACCCACAGCCAAGAGGTGATCTGAGAATCGCTGCTCACACCAGACCAACTGCTGACTGTCCGCAGGGCAGGAGCTGCCCAGGACCCCTGCCCAGCTGGCCGGGGGGGACACACCAGCACAGGCTGGGAGCACACTCAGACCTTGTGTCACCACTCAGGGTGGGTTCCAGGCTGGATCCATCCCCGTTCCCAGAGCGCCGAGGGTCCCTGCAGGCAGCCCATGTGAGGCCTGGGGGCCAGGGGGGGTGACTCTTGGAGGCGCCGAAAAAGCTTTGGACAGACACGACATCCCCGATGGCTCTCTGGCTGCCCGCTCAGCGGGAGTGATCGTGTCATTCCAAAGCCATCTCTCTCTGGGGGGACGGATCCTGCCTGGGCACCACTCGCCCCTGCCAGCACTGGGGGCTGCGGGGGGCCAGGGAGAGCCAGGCACGGGCCGCTGGCAGCAGGAAGTTCACACAGTATCTCGTGACCTGTGCCGCCCCCATGCAGGTGGCCACATCCCCGCTGCAGCCAGCAGCCAGGGCCGCCACTCGCCCCGGTGGTTAGTCCCCAGGAAGTGAGCTGATAATTTTAGCTGTTGGAGACATGAGACAGCCGGAGAGCCCCCATTCTGATACCCCCCTTCTCCCATTGTGGTCCCCATGAGCTGCCCTGGCCCCACAGCGGGGTTGGAGTGGGGCAAGCGGCTCTTACCCAGTGCCTGGCCAGTGTGGGGCGGCAGCGGGCAGCAGGGTGGGGGGGCGCGTGGGGCGAGGCGGGGGCAGCAGCGCGGGTAACGAAACCCCAGGGCAGCTGGGCGCAGCGGGGACAGCTGCTTTTGGGATTCCGTTGCCCGCGCCGGCGCCAGCAGAGGGATGGGCACAGGGGCCACCCACCACGCCACCCCAACCCTGGGGCACCCAGTGGGCCAAGGGGGCAAGGAGCAACTTACCACCAGGGACTGGGGCGGAGGAGCTGCATGGGAGTTGCAGCCGAGCCGGTTGCAGCCGGGGGTGCCAGCAGAGGCTGGGGTTGTGCCATGGGCTCCCCCCGCGCCGCAGGCCGGGTGCCAAGGGGAGGGTGGCACAGCCAAGCCAAAAGGAAACGGCTCCAAACAAAGCCCCAGTGGGACTGGAGCATCTGGTGCCAGCCCAGCAGCCCCTGGCGGGGCCCGGAAACCCGAGCCGTCCCCGAGGGAGGGCACCCGCCCCAGCACCTGTGCCCGGCGGCACACGGCACAGCACAGCCCCGCAGCCGCCAGCGCCTCCAGCCCTCTGCTGCCGGGCCCCCGGCGAGGAGGCCCTCGGCACCCGCCGTGGGGGGAAGTGAAACCGTGTGGGGAACCCCACTGGCTCCACGTGGTGCCCAGGCCATGTTCGCCAAGGGGGACTCAGGACCCTGCCGTCGCTCGAGGGTGCCCATCTGTGGGCTGCTGGGGATCCCCGACACCTCCTTGCCCCAGCGCGGCACGGCACAGCGGTGGGAAAGGTCTCGTGGCCGATGCTGGGGAGCTTCCCGGTAACCCCCGCGGCGTCGGAGCTCCAGCTGGCCCCGGCTGGGTGGCACAGGGTGGGGGACATGGGTTCCCAGCCCCAGGGCCGCCACCCGCCCCACCGAGCATGGCACGGAGCAGAGGGGGAAGAGGGGGCACCCGGGCCGGGGGCGGGGGGAGCCGCCCCCCGGGGGGGGGGGCCGGCCGGGGCCGCCCGGGGGAGCGCAGCCGAGCCCCGGTCCCGCACCCTCCCGCCGCCCAGCCCGGCCGCCCGTGGGGTGGCGAGGACCCGGGAGCCGCCCGCTCCCCTCTCACCTCCGGCCCCGCAGACTCCGGCGCAGCAGCCCGGGCGGGGGGGGGGCCCGGGGGCCCCCAGGCCGCCGGGGCAGGGCAGGGCAGGACCGGGCCGGGTCAGCGCAGCCCGCGATGCCCCCGGCGCCCCGCACCCGCCGCGCCGCTCCCCGCCCCGCCGCCGCTTTCGGTTTCGCTCCGGCGCCGGCCGCAGCCCGCCCCGGGCGCACCAGGACGGGGCGGGGCGCGGCGAGGGGGCGGGGCCGCTCTGCGCTTCCGGTGGCGGCGGGGGCCATGGCGGTGGTGGCGCTGCGGCGGCTGCGTCCGGCGGCGCGGCTGACGACGGGCGGGTACGGGCACCGGCACCGCGGCTGTCAGCTGGGCGGGGGCGGTGGCCGTGTGGCGCCAGGGCTGGTGGGGTGCCCGTGGGGGCGGCTGCGGGGCGTAGCAGTGGGGCTGGCCGTGGGACCCACGTGTCCGAGACGCTCCCCGTCCCCGCAGGGCGCCGTGCCGGGCTCACCGCCTCACACCGGCGGACGACGAGCTCTACCAGCGGACGCGGGTGACGGTGCTGGAGCCGGAGTCCCCCAACACCATGTTCATCGAGGGCTACACCAGCCGCGGCTTCACCGTCAGCGGGGACGTGGTGGTGGGGCCCTGCGCCGTCCTGCCCCGCGCCATCCTCCAGTGGAACGTGAGTGCCCGGCGGGGGGGCAGGGGCGAGCTCCGGGAGCCCGCCCCGCTCAGCGCCCGCCGCGTCCCCGCAGGTTGGCTCCTACAGGGAGATCTCGCACGAGAGCCTGTCGCTGTTCCGGCTGCTGGAGCCCCGGATAGGTACGGGGGGGGGCCGGGGCCCTGCGCCGGCACAGCCCGACCCAGCTGGCCCCCGAGCTGTGCCGCGCTGCCGGGGCCCGGCTGCCCCTCGGGGCCCCAGCCCACCCCGCAATGCCCTGCCGGCGTTTTGGGGGAAGGGGCTGCTCCCTCGCATCCGTCTGCTCGGCGGCGGCGGCAGCTGGAGGGGCGCAGCGGGGCGGGAGGGGCGGGTCTGGGCCGAGGCAGCCGGAGCGCGGCCCCTGCCCACCCTTGCCTGCGGTCATGTCCTGGTTGCAGAGATCCTGGTGCTGGGCACGGGAGACAGGGTGGAGCGGCTCCACCCCGCCGTGCTGAAGCAGATGCGGGAGTGCGGGATCGCTGTGGAGGTGCAGGACACGGTGAGGAGGGGTGCGCGGGGGGCTGTGCACAGGCGCCCCAGTGGAGGGGAGGGTGGTGGCCACTGGGAGCCCCCCCCGGGCCTTTGGCTGCCCGGGGGATGGGCAGCGGGGAAGGGATCCTGTGCTCCACGGGCAAGGGCTGCATCTTCTGCCCGAGGCCTGGGGCTTCACTCCCTCCCTTTTCTATTTTACAGCCAAATGCATGCGCAACCTTCAACTTCCTAACAAGTGAAAAGCGCGTGGCAGCTGCTGGGCTCATCCCTCCACGGGGCACCTACGTGGGCATGTAGGCGCTGCCTGCCACGGGCTGAGCAGCTCTTCCTCTTCCCTGCCTGCAGCCCCCAACCGTCACCACTCCCAGCAGAGAAACGCTTTGGACTAAGCTGTCAGAGCCCAGCTGTGGCTGGGTGGTGGCTCCCTGCACACAGGAGGGCGTCGTGAAATGTGCGGGCTCGGCTCGGCCCTGAAGTCCCTGGCTTCCTGGCCGCCTTGCCCAGTGCTGAGCTGGGGAGCCGTGGGGCACGGCACAAGGCCCCAGCGTTGCCAGCAGCACCACACCCCCAGCCCTGCTGCTCTGCCTTGGCAGCAGGAAGCCGTTGCCCTGAGGTGGGGTGGAGGCTGCAGCAGGGTGAGCTGCACACCCCTGGGCACATTTGGGGCTCCAGAAGGAAAATATACATTAATTGGAAGTACAAGGCAATTGCGTGTTGGTTAATGCACAGCCAGGGCGAGGCTGCAGTGTGCCATCGGGCTGTTCGTGCTCACTGCCCCTGCAGAGCTGGCAGCAGGGGGGCTGTGGACAGCTCCCTGGGCAGCATGTGTGGTGTTGGGGCTGCCACCTGCCAGCCCGGGGGCCAGCCTGGCAACTGGTGCGTCCCAGCTGGCGCTGGCCTCCCCAGGGCTCTCTGTGGGGTTTTGTGACCCTCCCAGTGCACCTGTGTCCCTTGAGAAGCCTGGAGCTGCAGTCAGTCCCAGCTCAGCATGAGGCGCTGCACCCCCTCTCTCTGCAGGCTCACCGCTTGAGCACTGTCCCTCTGTGTGTCTGTGTCCATGTCTTGCACTGGCTCGTGGTTGCAGATGCCACCCCAGGGATGGGGTAGGGGGTATGTGTACCTCATCACAGCCCTGGTCCCCAAACCCCGCCACCTGTGCAGGCCCAGGGAGGGGTTATGCAGCCCAGCCTTGAGGCAGACCGCGGGCTAGCTTTGCTTAATGAGCCACCTGTGTTAATGAATGTTTGACATTGACACAATTACGTTGTAACTCAAGGCTCTGGTTCTAGGATGTGTAAATCTAATTTGATATTGCCATGCTGTGGAGTGATTTTTTTTTCAGCAGGCATGACATTTGCATGTGTTGGGACAGGTAAGAATACCTTTGATGCCTGGTACTGCAAGCAGAGGTAACCTAGCCATGCAGGGGAGGTTTGTACTACTCAGGTGTGCAGAAACACAAACCGTGGCTCCTCTATAAGCCAGTGAGCATCGAGTTGTGCCCGTGCAAGTTTTTTGTCCACATGCCTGCTGGCAAACAGATCAGTACTGCCTGCACCAACCAGCCCAAGGGGGTGCAGCTGCTGAGGCAATGTGGGGATGAGCCTCTAGGGGTTGAGGGGGACAGTATGGGATGTTGGGGGGCGGGGGGTGGAGAAACAAAGGGAAGGAGAAAGGTGGGTCAGTGAGGACCAAGCATGGGAAGATACAAGGGCCTGGTGTGTGTAAGCAGCTGCAGCACAGAGCAGTCCCAGAGTGTCCCTTGTGGGTGCGCACATACACACGAGCACCTATGTGCTTATCCTTGCAGCAGCAGCTGGGCTGGGCCCAGGGTCCTGCAGCAGCCTGGCAGGAGAGAGCCAGGGAAGGAGAATGAGGGCAGTACAGAAGAAAGAGGGGCTGCAGGCTGACACCAACCGCACATCTTTTCCTCTTTTATTGTAAAAGACGGCCAACGCGTGCAAGGCTCCAGGCGCCAGCCCAGGATCACTGCTCCTGGGCAGCGGGTGGGCCCTCTTGGGTGGTGATGAAGCAGCCAAGGGATGTAGGGAACTCCAGGCAGCCCACAGAGTAATGGCACTTCTGCAACAAGAGCAGCTCCCACTCAGGGTGGCACGGGGCTGAGTCGCACAATGACAGACACAGATGGACATCCTTCAGAAGAGGCGCTTCTCATACCTGTGAGGGGAGCAGCAAGCCAGAGAGCCCTGTTAGTGACCCGCCTGACCAAGGCAAGGACCAAAGGCACAGTTAGGAACGGCTCCTGACCTGCCGGCCCATGGTGGGGAAGAGCCCTGGCACACTGGCAGTGAGCAGCTCCTCTGCTCATGCTCTGATGTGAGAGGAGCTCTGGCCTGGGCCAGAGGACAGGCTGCAGCTCAGCCCAGCTGTGCAGCAGGAGGTGAAGCCAGCAGCATGCTGGCTTGCCAGCTGAGGCACAGCATGGCAGCACTCAACTCCCCCCACAACACCCACCGCAGGGAGACAGGGGTTCTGCCAGCAGCACTTACGAGTGGAGGCCATGCACACCTCCTTCCACCTGGGCAGATGTCGTCCTCTTCTCGAACTTCAGCTCTCCTGAGTACATCATGGCTCTGTGAGGGAAGGACACCTGTCACGTGCCAGCCAGAGGCCCAGGGAAGATGGCACTCTGGCACACGTTTGGCTGGAGCAGCTGGGACGAGGGACACCAGTTCCTCCAGCTACCAGAATGGTCTTTGCTGTGCTCCCGTGAGCCAGGCAGAGTAAGGTAACCCCAACATTTCAGACCCAACCAGCACAATATGCCAGAGGAAACCATGCTCCTGCATTCCTGGGGCTGGTAAATCTGTGATGCAGTGCCCACTGGAGATGAGGGAAGAGGGCTACCGCGAGGTCAGACCATGCAGAACCGCAGGATTGGTACAGCTTGCCCAGAGACTCCAAATGGCAGCACTGTGGCCTAACCACAGTACAAGCGAGGGGAAGCACTCACCGGACTTGGGTCAGGCTCTTGGCACCAATATCCTGGCAGGAATGCTGGATCCCAGCAATCAGGTATGGAATGAACTTGTGGATAGAGCCCTTGTCCTGCACTGCGCCGGAGACCCCTTGGGCCACTTTGATTTTGTCTGTCTCACTGCATGGGATCACAAATCAAGGAAGTTTGTGAAGCAGAGGAGTCCCAAAAGCTTGATCTGCTGCCCCAAAGTGACATCTCTTACCTGAAATACCGGTTCTGGCTGCCCAAGTTCTTGTCCATGGCATCTAGTGAGCCCATGCCACGGTATTTCTTCAGCCTAATTCCATCCGAGAAGAAGTATTCACCTGGGGCCTCCGTGGTGGCAGCCAGGAGAGAGCCCATCATCACTGGCACAAGAGAGCATCAAGAGCAGCAACACGTCAGCAGCAGGAAGGCTATGGCCACAAAAACCCTCAGGGTCCCTGGGCACAGCAGGTACGCCTCGTGCCCCCAGCCGCCTGCAGGTATAGACCCTCATGCCCAGGATCAAATGCCGTATGGAAATCCTTCCCAGGAGACTCCCTACAACAGGCACAACCCAGCCGCTTGATGTGCTGCTCACCTGTGGAGGCCCCAAGTGCGAGGGCTTTTGCAATGTGCCCAACCGTCTGGATCCCTCCATCTGCAATCACGGGGACGCCGAATCTCCTGGCGTATTCGGACACCTTGTACACTGCTGTGGCCTGGGGGCGGCCGCACGCCAGCACTATAGGGGGAAGAGAGCAGAGAAAGGGTCAGCTCCCGCGCAACAGCACATCCCCTCCCCAGCAGGCCCTTCAGGCTTCCAGCACACACATGCTCCAGCACTTGGGAACCCACAAATCCCTGGATGCTCCTTCCCTAGGGAGCTGCAAGAGAAGTAGACGCCCAGGAGATGTCTGCTGGGACATCCTCATGGCCCTCGACTCCAAAAAGCTGTGTGGGTGACCTTGGGACTGGGGTCTTTGACTGAATGCCTGGGATCAGCCAAGGCTTGTGGCTCGTCCTGGTGCACAGCAGACACGTGGGAAGCTTGGGAAGGAAGTGGAGCAGACTCCAAAAGCCCCTCTCCAGAGCATCCCACCGCTCGCTCCCTCCTAGCGGTGCCAGACCCCTTCTCCGTGTACCCAGCAGCTGTATGATGTGCTTCTTGCATGGAAGGGCAGCTGGCTGGGAGAGAGCTGGTATGCGTGTATATATATATATATATTTATATATATACACATCTGCGCACACACACACACGTATGCGGCAGTGGAAAAGGAAACAGGCAGGATGATCGATGGCTTACAGGAAATAATTTATGTTCCTGCCCTGCAACGCAGCAAGGATTCTGTTGAGTTTAGCTGCCCCATGGGAAGGGAGTTGTTAGCTCTGGTTTTACCTGCTCTTCCCAGTCGCTAGCAGTTAGAGGCTACCCACTGTGCAAGGGGAAAACCAGCACAGGGCACATCTTTAACACATTTGTCAGCAACAGGCATGCAAGTACACCGAGATAAGCTTCTCAGGGAGGCTTCCCTTTCTCGCGATTAACTGGAAGCCTTTTCTCCAGTCATGGTTAGTCCAATACACCAGGTAAGATTACAGCCATGCAGGATTAGTACTTCGGAGTGTGAACTCCAGGTGTGGTTTAGCCTGCCTGGCAGCAGCACTGGCAGCACACATCCCTGGCAGAGGTTTGCCGAGGCCGGGAGCCTGCAGTTGCTCCACTCCCAGTGCTCAGCAGCAGCTGCCAAGAGAGTGAAGCCAGACTCCAGGCCGAGATCATGAAAGAACTGATTTTAATTGACCAAAACTCGGCATTAAGCTAGGGCTCAGCCAGCCAGGGAGAGTCTGCCAGCTGTAACATGAGTGCCGTTAGTCTTAAAGAGATGGTCTCGCTCAATACTGCACTGCTAAAGGCCACACTGCAGCTGCAAAATGCTGCAAAGAAGAGCTCTGTGGAGAAAAGCACCTGATTTTGGAGGGCCTAGAGCCCGATGCCTATGCGATCGTGCCGTAGACGGCACAGGGCCCGCAGAAACCTCACAGCAGTGACCATGGAGACCAGCCCTTTAAGGAACAGCTTGGCTCAGGGCCCCTGGGAGCATCGCACTATTCCGACTGTCCCAGTGCCCAGCACCACAGCTTCAGCAGGCGGGCTTCCAAAGCAGGGTTCAGAGCACACACACGCCAAGTGGTCAGGGTGAGGGTTTGTCTTTTTCAGTGTATCTGCAAAGGGGAGCCCTACAAGATCATCCGCTATTGAAAACCTTCCAGGATCTTCAACAGAAACCTCTTTCCCTTGGAGGCGTGTCAAAAATAGGAGAGAGGGCAAAACCCAAGGCTTGCCTCAGGAGGCTGCTTGATCCGGCAGCATCAGAAGTACAGAGCAGACGAAGCTGCACCCTGTGCTGGGCAGGGGAAGAGCCCTTTCAATCCACCCGAGGATCAGGCATCAGTGGGGAAAGATGTGGTTCTGGTATGCAGCTGCCAAGGTGGCCATACGCAGTTAAGTGCCGCTGTAACCCCAGGGGAGCTAGCTCCGAGTGAAGCTTGGCCAGTGCACAACTTCCCCGCAACTGGGGCCAGATTTCGAGCAGGATGGAGGACTGCTCAGGGATCACCTCCCAGCACTGGATCAGTGGGGGCATGCCCAGCTAGAGATCCAGAAGATGCAGCCAGAAAGCTCAGTCAGGCTCCTGAACTGGATTTTGGAATGGAGGGTGGACAAGCCTGAGCGCCCTCAGCTTTGACAATTCAGACCCTGCTTTAGGAATTCAGAAAGGCTTCTCAGATTCCACTTCAGATTCAAAACCAGTATCCAAAGCCACAAAACCCCAAGTGCATCTACAGCTAAATTATTCTCAAACAAGCAGTAGGGCCATGTGCAGCCAAATCAGGGTCCTGCTTCAAGACACATAATTAGGGTTGGGAACAGGGCAAGTGACTTACTATAGGTGCCCGTGACAGTAGAAGGGCATTTGGGGCTGTGGGACTTTAGGTCTGGAGGGATCTTTGGAGCAGCTAAACAAAAACAAACACACACATTTTAGAGACAGAAGAACAGCAGCAGAACAAAGGACCCCAGCAGTGACCTGGTACTAGGCAGAGCATACGGTGTGGGACAGAGCTGACCTTGCAAACCCTTCCTAGCCCAAGCCAAGCCAGAGGCCAGATCCAAGCCAGCCAGGCCCAGCTGAGCACAGCGCATGCTCGCCCTACCCCAGCAGCCATCCAGAGGGGTCACCCCCCCCTAACCCCAAGAGCCAGAGTTCTTGCCCTAAGAGGGCCAAAAACCTGGGCAGCTTTGCAACCATGTCTCCTGTGAAGCACCACATTCCTCCTCTGCTCTGTTCCTTCACCAAAACCAGCACCCAACCCCACCTCCTGTGGCAGCTGAGAGGCACCCTCTGGAGATGTTCACCACGCTGCAGAACAGAGCATGCCTCAGCAGGTCCTCTGCCTCGGAGCCAGAGTAGGACACGTGCATCCTGATTCTGCTCTGGCTATGGAAGCATCAGCCCAAGGACACCGCCAGCCTCCCTAGAAAGGTCACCTGAGACAGACTGCCCTGACCAGGAAACCCCCGCAGCCAGCGTTCCCACAGCAGGCAAAGCAGGAACGCAGCCTGGGTCCAGGGCTGCTCGAAGGCTCCACGCTGGAATCAGCAGAACTAATGCAGCACCTTCAGCCATCAGCTAGCTTCTTGCTGCCTCCCGGGGCAAGGACCAAGGAGCAAAGCGAAGAGGGGCTGTGTTTGTGGGCTGTAGCACCTTGCAGCACCTCTCCTGCACCTCACCTGCCAGGTTCAAAACATGAGGACTGAGCCTGTCCTCAATGCAGCCTCTCTCCAGGCTCTGGGGACGCCACTCTCCACCTTTTAGCTAAGGGTAACAGCCTCTGCCACACACAAGCTCCGGCTAACTGCAGAGACAATGGCCAGAAATCCCATTATGGCCTGGAAATTGCAGAAAGGCATTGAGCCCAGCAGACCGATACTCAAGCATCACGCACACTGCTGCCAGAGGGAAGGGGAGCGCAGACGGCCCGGTGCACTGCACCCACCAGCACTGGGGATCCCCTAAGCCCCTATGCCTGCAGAGCTGCCCGCCAGCCCCATCCCACACCAAGCCAGCGGCTCCTCTCAGGCAAAGCCGCGCGTGCCACAGCTGCTCTACTCAGTCTCGGTCAGTACTGGGAAATGCCTTTGCTGCTGCTGCCACCCAAAGGTTTGACCCAGGTGATGAGAACGACCTGGACGAAGGGGGTGAAAGACGGCTTGCTGTTGGACACTGCCCTTACAACGGGAGAAGTCCATCCTGGCTGTGCTGCTTTTCAGCAGGGAATCTCTATTAAACAGAGGTCTTCAGCCTACTTAGGAGGCAGATGATCTCTCTCACCTTCCTGTGTGATGCAGATGGAGCCACTGCCCATCCCGACTCTCAGGGCATCGACCCCTGCGTCAATGAGGTTCTTGGCCTGAGCAGCGGTCACAACTGTGGGGAGCAGAAACTGGTTTGAAGAGAGACAAGCAGATTTGCGCACGATGCTGCTCCGCCCTGATACTTCCCCCGTGGCTGCAAACATCCCCTACCCAGGGCACCAGCCTATGTCAGAGCCAGGCCTGACTGCCCACTGCTACCAGGCCTATCTGCAGAAGCAGCAGCGAGTTGCTGTCCCAGCTGTCCCCGATGGATGAGATGACACCGGCCCTTTAGGCTACTCTGCAACGTGCTTACGCTCAAAGGCTGAGGTAGCAGAGGCCACCGCATGGTGCCAAGCCCTCTTTGGGCCACACCAGGTAGGGAGGGCAGAGCACAGGCTAACAGCAGCACCAGTAACACACCAGCCAGGTAAAGACAGGGACTGCTGAACTCTGCTGTCAAGAGGCAGGGAAAATTTCCATTATATTTCCACATTAAGCAGTATTCGTTATTATTATCCCAAAATTTTAAACTGGTGTGTAAAAGAAGCTAATGTGTAACAGGCTACAGAGGACTGTAGCACACTGTACTGCAGAACAAAGGTTTCAAAATATTTGCAGCTGTGGCAGCAGCAGGGTACTGCCCTGCATCTGCAGAGTGGTCTTGCTCTGTTCCACAAGCCAGAGGGAACCATTTTAAGTTCACAGACATTTACCAAGATGACGGTTTCATTCACGTCCCTGCAGCTCCCTCTATGTCTAAGAAACAAACGTGATTTAAAGACAAGCACAGTCTTCAACGCATGCCTACCATTTCCTCCAATAACTTGTAGGTTAGGATATTTCTCCTTAATGTATTTTATCATATTGATCTGGAAGATGGAGTTCCCCTGGGAAGAATCCTGCAACAGAAAGAAAAAAAACCAGTTTCAACGAGAATTTCTGCAAAATATTACAAATACAGCTCTGGCAGAGTCTCAGATCTTCACTCTGCTTACTGGGGTCTCTGCTAAGCTGGCTAAGCAGGCAAAATGACTCTCCAAATTGAGCACAGAACCAGAGGAGAAGCTGCTGCCAAGACAATAACATACCTTCCCTGTCCAAGGCAGTTTATTGTAAAGACTTCAGTAATACCCTTCGCATTTAAATCCTGGGGCTTCTACAGTAGGCAACAAGCAGCATATCTGGCTGTGGGTAAGAACGGTCTGGCTCTACCACCAGGACACCGTCAGCCCTGTCTCAAACTACAGGTGAAATGGTGAATGTTCCTTGTGAAACCCCGAAGGGCTGATGGGGGGATGCACCTCTCCCTGCCACATACCAGAAATACCAGATGTTGACTACCGAGCGCTCGGGCCCTGCCAATCTCCGTGACCCGGACAACTCATGGTATCTGTTAAACATTTCCAGGCACAACACTGCTCAGCCATGCCCTCAGAGCATGGTGGACTCACAAGCTAACAATCGATGAGAAAACAATGTGCAAATACAGGCGGTGACTGCTGTGCCCAAAAGCTTACAGGCCAGAAGGGGAGATGAGCAGAGCAGCTCTGGGCTGACTGCTCCTGGACATCAGGCGGTTAAGAGAATAATACAGTAACAAACACTGAACAGTTGAAGGGAAATTCTAAGAAGCCAAATATTCAAAACTAGTTAGGGACATCAGAGAGGATAGCGGCAGAGTGCGAGAAGCATTTGTAGAAGTCTCTGTATTAACCGACAGCGTTTCTCTTCTCAGCCTTTTGGCTTCGATGCACCCTACATACTCACTCGAGGTCGAAAAGTTCCCAGGCAAGAGGAATCCCTTGTATTTGAGGACTCCAGCCTGAATGAGACTGAGAGGTCAACAAACCGCCACATTCTAACACAAAACGGCCCGTAACGAAGACAGTAAGTGCTACGCTGCTGCCCTACTGTCTGAGGGATTTGTTCAAATCAGATCCTCAGCCCACCCCAACTGCCTGGGCCAACGTGGTGCCTGTGGGCAGCTCACCAGCACTACCACATCCACGCCAGCCTGCACCAGGAGGTCCAGCCGGTACTTGTCATCTTCGTGGGTCCCAATAGCAGCACCACAGAGCAGCTGCTTCTTGGAATCCTTAGAAGCCAGAGGGTAGTCCCGGTTCTTCTTGAGGTCAGTGCGGGCAATTATAGCCACCAGCTCGTCATCTTCATTAACAATTGGCAGCTTGCCTTGAAACAAACAGAAAGAACATCACTGCAGACTCCTGCAGGAGATGGACATTAGCCTGGAGCAGTGCGGCACACCGGGAGCATCAGGCGGGCAGCAGCTGGTACAAGATGGAGACTCAAAGAGTTGCGTTACCAAACCTTGCTTGGCCATGGATGCCAGCAGCCCTGGCTCTAGAAACAGAGCAAGGAGTTGGCAGGGCTGGAGAATGACTCCGTATCCTCACGCTGATAGCAGAAAAAGTGCATCTTTTTTAACAATTAGACCCATGACAACGTGTTAAAAGTCAAACTACCAAACCCTGACAGAGCTGAACCGAGTGCCAAAATGTGAAGGCCAGGGCAGAAAATTGAAGACATGTGGCTGGACAGCCAGGTGCTCTTCAGCACCTGGGCTGCCAAGAATCCCTCAACTTCAAACAGATTTGAGATGAACGCTTGTGAACTCTGTACCCTGGCAGAGGGCTGTGGGCATTCTCTCCTCACTGTCCTCTCTTTGTGCTGGAACACAGCCCTCCCATGTTCCACCCACGCACAGATATGTGCCCACATTCACCCACTACTGCTCCCAGCCCAGCGCTTCCACGTCTCTCCCTCACGTCACAGATGTTTGCAGGTACCTTTTTTACTCCTTTGCAGAATTTCATTTGCTTCTTTCAGCATTACGCCAGCCGGGGCCACAACAAGATCCTCCCGCTTTGTCATGATCTAGTGGGAGGGAGAAGATAAAAAGTCACAAGAACTCCTTCGCACTGATCTGAAAATACCGAACCTCTCTGCCCACGTGAAATGCTCCGCAGCAGCAGCATGGGAGTGCTCTACAGCCAAAGGAGCCCACAGCGCGGCAACACGCCTCCAGAAACACACAGGAACAGCTTCCAATGTGCTCTCCCCATGCAAGCAGAAGCCATCAGCCCCCAAGCCCATGGGTGCAGTGAAAACAGGAGATGGCAGAGGGCCTCAGCAAGCTGAGGGAGAGCACCTAGAAGCAAGGGACAACTCTCAGATGACCCTTTTTTGGGATGTCACCCAAACAGCCCTCCCTTTTAATAGAGCACAGGCAAAAAAAGGGCTGGAGACACCTCCAGAGTCCCATGCTGTTCTGGCAGAAATGCTACTCTCAAGCTCGTTTTCAGGCAGCGATGCGCAGCACACAGGCTCTGGAAGGGCTCTGCCCAGAATAAACCCACTGCTGCTGCTGGCAAGGTCAATGGGGCAAAGGAGTCGCTTCAATCCAAACAAACACGCTCACCCACGCTCACCCAGACAAACAAGCACCAAAACACAGCGGAAAGGCAAGGGGCAATGGACGCAAGCTGGAGCACAGGAACACCTGACGTAGTACACAGAAAAAAAGCTTTCACGGCGACAGTGGCCAAACACTGGAAGAGCAGCCCAGGGAGGCAGTGAAACCTCTCATTCCTGGGGGACGCAGACACAACCCCACGCAACTTGCTCCAGCTGAACGCACCTTGAGCAGAAGGCTTGACAAGGCACCTCGAGGACCCTCCCCACCCACAGCGTTCTGTGATCATAATGTTCACGTGGGATGTTTTCATAAAAGGTTTCCTCAAGGCGGGCAGGCTAAGCTAAAAGGCAACGCTCTCTAACCCTCAAGGAAGGTAGATTAGTTACACCCAACAAAGAAAAGAGGGAACGTTTTAGTTATTTCTACCATAAAAACAGACATTTTGCATCAGGAAAGAAGTTCACCCCTCCTGCACCCACACACAAGCCTGTCTGTGACAGACCCTACATCTCAGGAAAAGTCTGAGGAATTGCAGACATATCCCGACACACACCCTAAGCCTGCGGGATCCACGAGCTCCCCGAGCTACAGGGGACCTGCGCGTGCAACTGGATGGCAACAAACGTCTCAGCAAGACAACTGCTGGGCGGTGAGTGGGGAGAGATGCAGGACGCCATGCACCTCCTTAGCCTTGCCTGGTGACGGAGGCAAGCACCAAATGCTAACAGCAGCAAGCTTCCTGCAGCACTGCATGATCCACATAAAGGATGAGAGGAGAATCTCATTTGGCTCCTCTGAATGGGCCAGCGTTGCTTCAAAGGGCCACATACTTTTATAAGCTACTCCCAGTTTAAGATTCTTGTTACAAGTATTTATAGGCGATTTCAAACCAAACAGGGATGAGCATGTGATACCAGGTTTGGTCAGCAAGAACTAAAAATAGTTGTGAGTCAAGAGCAGAGGCTGGCAGAGAGGCACTGCAGATCTACGGTTACACAGCTCGTGTAACAGGAATGCCAGAACTAACAGGAATCAACACCAACGTTCTGTACGATGGGAGTTTGGCGGTGTAGCGTTATCAAGGCTAAACTGCCAGTCTCCATGTTCAGGGGGCTGTTTTAAAGAGCAAGTAGCCTAGATGAGGCACACAGGGAAAGGCAGTCCAGAAAAGGAAGATCAACACTTGCTACTACAGTGTAGTAGTACAGATGCTACGCGGGACCTCAGCAGCAGTCAGGAACACCAGAAATTAATGACTGAACAAGAGGAGAGCACCAGCTATAGAGAGGGTGGCTTCCACAGCACTGAGAGATAACCCTGCAGGAAGAGACATGCGAACACTAACTGCACAGCCACTCTCCAGCGCTGCAGGAGTTGCAGAGAGGGTGTAAGTGAATGAGGTGCTGTCCCCTGGAAATACAGTTAAAGATGGACCTGCAGAGCTAATGTGGAGCTGCTCCCTCCAGCTAGCACAGCATCCTCACAGCCACGCACTCACCCTTCTCCTCATCACAAGCCACACCGTTTCCTAACGCAACCCTCACATCCATCGGCTGCTCACAAGCCCTTCTCACCTCGCCGAGAGGCAAGTCATGCTCCGACTCTTTCAGGAAATCAATATCTCGAGACGAGATGATCCCAACCAGTTTGCCCCCCATCTTTCCATTATCTGTGATGGGAATCCCACAGAATCCGTGACGAGCTTTCGCTTCAAACACATCTCGCACCCGGTCGTTGGGGCTCAGCACCACGGGGTCTGTGATGAATCCTTGCTCATATTTCTGAAAAGAAGCAGATTCATCAGGCAGGCTAAGCGGCACCACCAGACCGAGCAAAAGCCGGCCACATGCCTGGCAGTTACTGTGCTCGCTCACAAAGGTCTGCAACCACCCAACCTGGCCATGTGCTCACCGACAGGATGACTCCCAAACCAGCACCAAGGCTCACCCAAGAAGCGTTAAAATTCCCAAGCTAACCTCCCTCCTGAAATTACGGGGAATACTCCCACACCAGGAGGCCTGGCAGTTCTCAAATCCCAGGCTGCCTGCGGGACAGCACCTAACACACAACAAGAGGTTTGTGCAGGCAACTGTGGCAGCGCTACTGTTCTGACACACCGAGAGCTGGCACATTTCGCTGGGTCTCCCCTCACAGCTCCTTCAGCAGGGCCGAACCCCACTGCCCACCTCCACGACGCGCCCTGCGAGCGCCGTTCAGCGCTGCCATTCCAGCCACTCACCTTCACCTTCCGCACTTCGTTAGCCTGAAACTCCGGGGTGCAGTTGTGGTGGATGAACCCAATTCCCCCAGTCAGCTGGTAATACAGAGGCACTTGGTTAAGTCGTTGCAAAAGCCGCCTGGCCCCTCACCGGGCAGATCCAGGAGCTGGGCACGGAGAGCTGGACTGCCCTGGCCGCCCCCGGGGAGCCACTGCGGCAAAGCGGGGGAGGTGTGGGGTGCCTGCCCGCGGCCCCGGGGGACCGGGGAGAAGCGTGGGGCACGGCTCCGCCCCGAGGGGGCCGCAGGGGGGGGGTGTCTCCGGAATGTTCAGGGGTCCCCAGAGCAAACAGGCGTGTGCTTCAGCGTTCCCACCCCCGCCCTGGGCCAGCGCCCCTCCATCCCGGTAACGGCGGCGGCAGGGCCTGCCCCCCCGCGGGGCCGCACTCACCGCCATGGCGATGGCCATGCCGGCCTCGGTGACCGTGTCCATGGGGGAGGAGACCAGCGGGGTTTTCAGGGTGATCTTCTTGGTCAGCGCCGAGGTCAGGTCCTGGCGGGGAGGCAGGCGGCGGGGGCGGGGGGTGAGCGGCGGCACCATCCGCGGTCCCCGGCCCCCGGCCCGCTCCCTCACCCCGGCCACTCACCACCTGGTCCGCCGTGAAGTCGCCCCCCCCCCCCCCCCCCCCCCCGCAACCCCGGGCTGTCGCGTCAGCCCGTCGTCGGGCACGTAGCCGGTGCCGCCGCTGATCAGGTAATCCGCCATGGCGCCGGCCCGCCGCCGCCGCGTGCCCGCCGCCCGTGCCACACCGCCGCGCGCGCCCCGAGCGCACGCGCGCCCCGACGGCGGCAGCGGTGCCGGCCCGCCGGGCCCGGCCCGGGCGCCGGCGGGCGGCCAGCTGCCGACCCCCGCGCCGGAGGAGACGGGGTCAGGTCCCCAGGGGACGCAGCGGGCCCCGGGATCGCATCCAGCTGGCTGCGGTGCCTCCGGCCCGGCGACAGGAGGGGCTTCACTACACCGGACCCGTGAACATCCAGCCCGGTAACACCGGGGCAGCGCGGCCATCGCGAGCCGCGGCCGGGCCTGCCCTGCCCGCCTCCAAGCCACGCAGCCGGTTCAGCGCCTGGGAAGGATGCAACAAGGAGGGAGCTGAACCCGTGACACGCCCCAGCTTTGCTGACACGAGCGCGACCCGTATGGCGGGACACGTGCTTAGCAAGTGATCTAACAAAGATTGGCCGTGGATGACTTGCACTGAAAGACACTGCCCGCGGGGCACATCGAGTTCACAGAATCGCAAGGGTTGGAAGGGACCTCGGGAGATCATCCAGTCCAACCCCCCTGCTAAAGCAGGTTCTCCTAGACCATGTTACACAGGACTTCGTCCAGGCAGGCTTTGAATATCTCCAGAGGAGGAGACTCCACAGCCCCCCTGGGCAGCCTGTGCCAGGGCTCTGTCACCCTCAGAGTAAAGAGTTCAGCGCAGAACGCTGCAGCAGCTTTGGAAGAAAAAGGAGAATGTGCCTGCTGGACCTGGGGTGGATGCAAGGCTGGAACCCCAGCAGAACCCAAAGCAACTTTGTAAGTCAGAAGCTATCTGCGAGAAGGATGGAAGTCAAGAGGAAGAAGCAAGGCAACTGCCTGGCAGCGTGAAGGGAACGAACGGCACGAAGGAGAGGAAGAGTCGCATGGAGGCAGCAGTTCTGCAGGGGAGGACCTGAAGTGATCCCCGCTGGGCGTTGGCCTCACACAGGCCCCCTCTTCCCAAAGCCGCCAGGCCAGGCCATGCACACAAATACCGTGAAGAGGATGGCGGCACTGCACAGCGTACAGGGGGTCTTGGCATAGCACTTTCCTGCCCCTGCCGCAGAGGGCAGCCAGAGGGAGGATTTCAGAGCAGAGCGGTAGCAGGAGCAGGGAGGGCTGTGCCTGCAGGAGGGAGACGGGCACACACACAGATCTGCCTTGGAGGAGAGTTGCAGGAAACAGTGTTCAGCTCGTTCCAAGGTGAAGGTATTCCCCTCCCTGCAGACCCATCTGGGTGTCAGGAAAAGCACCTGTACTACAGGCTACAGAACAACCTCCTCCTCTGAGGGTCAGTTTGCTTGTCACGATACACCAGCTTTGGCCTCAGAAAAGCAGGGAAATGAGAGGACCAGACCCCTTCTCACCCTGCTCCCATATGACAGTCTCTCTGAGACAACCCAGTATTTAACACCAACAAATTCAGGAAACTAACAGTGGTGCTCCTACACCTCCAGCCATCTTACTGCAGTAGATCAAATCCCTGTCCAAAGATCAGCAAGTAGAGCTTTAAGAAAATGTGTTATTCATTTCACCCAGCTATAGGACACAGAAAATGTGAACAGAGGCATCTGTTCAGGCCTCCCAAAACACTCTTGAGCAAACAGCCCTTGTACGCTGGGGAAAAAAGCCCAAACGAGTGAACCATACTGTGGACAGAAGCAGGAGACTCAGGTGGCTTGTCTGGTCTCAACAGCAGTAATCTGCACAGAAGAGAGGATGCAGCTTCTACAATTTACAGTCGTTTCCCACCAGATTGTGGTTTTGTTTGTAGAAGGAAAGGAAGACACATGCCTCAGGGCAGGGACGTTCACTTTGCTGTGAGGGAGGGGGTGGGTGGCTTCCAGGGGCCCTAACATAACTAAGAAAAGGCAGCCCTTGTGTAGCTGAGAGCCAGTGACAAGGATCTGCAACGCCACTTGAAGCTTCAAGAGAGGGGTAGAGATGCTGTTACTACTGCTGTGAACGGCAACATCAACACCATCTTCCTACAGCCTCACCTTCAGTGCTTGTCCTCATGCTATGCTCTGAACTTCACAGGGGTTTGATTCTTGTTCTCTGACAGCCCACCATAAAAGACTGCATTTCACCCTGGCTTTGCTTTACATAATTCCTGTCTCAATTCTCACCTATCTGCAGGTGCCGATTTCTCACTGTCTGCAGGGGCTAGGGAGCTGTAAGAAAAGCAAAGCACTGTCCTGTGCAGTACATGAAGCGTCTCGGCTCACAGCCCTGAAAGCAGCAACCAGTGAAGGCACCAAGGTACTCGCCCTGGCAGCCGAGCTCAGAAACGCAGCCTTCTGAAGGAAAACGCTGCCTGGCAAGGACACGCACTCTCATGTCGGCATTACCTGTCACAGGGTCAGCAGAATGGGAGGCATCGCGCCAGGCCAAGACCAGTTTAGCGGGTGTCTCTACTCTTTATTTTAAATAAGGACGGCGCTACCAAAGGTTTGCGAAGCCTACCTGGGAGGCACGCGCCGATCGCGGCTGTTACACCAGAGCACGGGCACAGCAGTAAACAGGCAAGTTGGCTTCTGTTCCGATAGAAACACCAGACAAAGTTTAATGGTTCTCAAACAGACTACAACAAAGGCTGCAGGGAAAAACATTTTATTTCCAAGCAGATTACAAAGAGCAGAGAATATAAGAGTAAAATTAAATTAAAAAAATAGTTGAGTGCATCTCTTTAAAGTGATTTGTAGTGTGAGTTACTCACGGGGCAAAGCTACTGGAGAGTTCTGAAGGTCACTTTGCAGGATGCCAATCACATGTGCTGTTTAGACCAGGGTCAACACAGGAGGGACAGACAAGACTTATTTTGCATATAGGCTGCACACTCATTATCAAGCAAGGCTCTGGGCTGCAACTGGACCCTGCCTTTCCGAGACATCCCCTCCACCTCGTTCTCTCCTGCAGTTCCCTCTCAAGTTCTAGATGCGGTTTATTGCTGCTGTAATTGGGTTCAATCTGCCTCCGCATTCCCATGAGCTCAAACGAGAGCAGAGAAGCAGGCAAACATGGCTGCCATGCACAATGTTATACAGGGAAAGCGACCGTGGTGCTGAGAGCCGCGCTTCAGCCACGCAACAAAGGGAACTGCCAAGTAGGGGACACAGCGATTGCTTCAGAGATTTTGGGGCAGCATGTCAGTGAGACTTCTGGAAGAAGATGCGAGATGCTCCTTAAGGGAGGAAGATGCTCAAGCTGAGAAGGGCTCTTTCCTATGCATTGGCACCAGTGAAACAGAACAGGCTGAAACACCAGGAGAAGGTACGTTCCCTGTAGTATTTGAGGAGCAACTCCAGCAAGAAGATGGGGAGAAAAGCCCCGTACAGGGTGGAAGACAGTTTGTATCCCACTTTAACAGTGACTTAAGAGTCCAAATGCTAATTGCAGGTAAATCGCTATTAAACTCAGATGAGAATACAGTTTGGTTGGTCTGCACAGAGTCAGGCGGTGTCTGGCAGCACTCAGACCAGCAAGAGGATGAGCAACTACAGCATCAGCAAGTCCTCCACCCTGCGTATGCTCAGAGGGCTCTTTTCTACTGCTTTGGATCCATTATCACAGCACAGGAGGCTTGAAGATGGCCTAATCCATGCTAGGTACACCAAGGCAGACAGTAGCCCTGATGCAGTTGAGAACAAGACTGCCTTAATTTCTGCCCTAGGAGCAACACTGCTGAAGAGGATTCTTATTTAGGCATCAGATTAAATCTTTTTTTTCATGGGTCCAAGGCAGAACAGTTCAGGAACTGCTTCAGACCTTGTCTCCCATCTAAAATCCAGGAGATCGCTAGGGGTGAAGCAGCCAACAGATGAGAGCCCTATGAAGTTTCTTAGACTGTTCCCTTTACTCACCACTCTAGACAGGAGTGAAGTACCACTCTCTAGTCCACTCTCCACTGCTTCAGCCATTACCACTTAGATGAAATGCTTGAACTCTTTGCAAGTAAATGAAAATCTAATGGTGCCACAGACAAGTGTGTGAGGCTACAAGTTTCCTTAGGAAAGCAACGCTATTAGTGTCAAGAGATAGGACAATACACGAGTCTCATGTCAGAATGTGAGGTGCTTTACAATAGTCAGTCATGCTCTGCTTTCTATGGTTCCTTTCATACCACAGAGACAAGATGGGCATAGTTTGAAACCAACCACACAGGGTCTCTAGCTTGACTTCTCAGCTTTATTTATTTAGAGGTCGATGCATTTTCAGCCTGTCTCATACAAGGCAGAGGGCGTGGAGAGTTCTTGTTTAATATATACACGCATACAAGAGCTAGCGGTTTGGCACTCTCGGAGCCAGGGGGGAATGCCCTTTAAGCAGCAGTCAAGCTGGTTATAGGAAAGTGTTAAAAAGCTATTTTACATGTTTGACTGGGAACTTTTCCCAGAACTTGG
Source organism: Gorsachius magnificus (assembly GCA_034008185.1). Lineage (NCBI taxonomy): Eukaryota > Metazoa > Chordata > Aves > Pelecaniformes > Ardeidae > Gorsachius > Gorsachius magnificus. The sequence goes on from CM067090.1 coordinate 10,828,140, forward strand.
ATAGCAACCCTAAGCCACAGCACTTGTCTGTGCTACTCTGTGCACATCTTCCTAGGAGCCCCTAAAAGGGAGCAGATCATGTTCTTCGCTATCAAAGAACTCAGTATTTATATTCTAGAAATACTGTACCTTTTAAACTAGCTCCAGAGAGCCAGACTCGAAGCCAGGCCCAGGAAAATAATCCTTAAGTCACAGTATATCGATTGTCTCTAAAAATAGGGAATGAAGTTAACACGGTGGACATTCTGATGAGACAGTACAGAACAGCCAAACTCCAGTCAATTCATAACCAATTATCAGGAGATCTCCACAGCTCACCATGTGCCAAGCTCCCCTGCTCTGAAGCCATATACTCCAAGATCAAGGAGAACTCTTCCCCTACAAAGATTTTAGATCATCCTGCAGTTAGGGTAGCAAGGAGAGTGCACAATCTAGAATTTTAAACATGGAATTCCATTTCCCCGGAAAGCTCAGCTGAAGTATCTGTTCACTCCTAACCTGGAACTGCCCAAACGTTCTGTCAAGTTATTCCAGCTTCTGGCAATTTTTAGAGTAAGAGGTGACTCCCAAGACCACCTAATGAAGCGACTTGTACACTGGGTAGGGTATCTGGCAGATGACTTCAACACCCACTGCATTTCTGATGGAGGCAGACAAAGCAGCATTTCACCCTGAGGTGCAGGCATGCTGGAGCTCGCTTCCCACGCAGTGTTGCGGAGCACACACTGGGACTTGAGCACAGGTGTCTGCAGTTTCTCTCACATCTTTGCAACTCTGTTCAGAAGACAGGACAAACTGGGAAACCCACTCTGTGCAGGCCTGTGGGGCATCCTGAGCAACAAGCATGACCAGCTGCTTGAAACAGTGGGAGTTTGCCCCTAACCATGTCCTTAAATACTTAAATTAGGGCCAGAGATGGACATTCCAGTCACTAAGATATATGGCGAAGGGATTACAAGCTTCCAACAGCTGCAGCGGTATTAGCGATCCCAACAGCCACCCTACCAGGAGGTAACTGCTGGCTCCCAACAGCTGAACTGAGCTGAGGGTACGTGTTGCCAGCACTCCTTGCCACCCAGGCACCATCTTCCCAACTCACCCACTGGGATCTGGGCACCAACCCGGGGCTACTTCCCCCGGCATAACTCTGAAGGCAGACACTGAGCTAAGAGTCTACTTTAGAGTACAGGTTTTAGTAAACAGTGTGTTGCTACTTTACCTCTCTGCACTTATTTGAGCACAGAGTCCTATACAAGGAACAAACTGCTCATACTGACAACCAGCTCAAGCACATCTGCCTTCCCATGAACACCAACATCAATATGAAGCATCAGAGGCTTGCAGTCTTTCTAAGCCCGCACACCTCAACACTGATCAAGAGCACAAAGGCAGGGAACATTATGGCTACTCTCATCCCATGTGCAGATTTACACTGCACGCAACCGATAGACATGGCAGACCTTCCTTCTCAATACAGACAGGTGCTGGTCAACAGAAGCTTCAGAAAAATTGCTTGCCTGTACACAAGTTTAAGTTCTTTTCCTGTAACATATATTTAAATATATATCTATATTTTGAACAGGGAAGGGACATGAGATGGAGAAGCAGGGAAGACAAGTTCAAGAAGCAGAGTCATCTCTCCGCATCCAAGAAGCTGGTGGCAAACAAGCCTGGCTAGAGTGATCTCCCATTTCAAGCATGGCTGGCTACCCGCTGGCTTCAAAAGAGCAGACTATTTGATAACGATATAAAATACAGCAACCATTTAAGATGCAGCAAGGCAAGGCTACGGGGCTGGGGTTTATGATCATGAACGATGCCAGAAGCTACACAGCTGTGTTAAAAACTGTGAAAAGGCTGTTAAATGGCAGGAGTAAGCCACATGCTGCTCCTGGAAGGCCTTTTCCCTCCAACACCCCTCCATCATGCCGTTGTTGTGATGCGTTTGTAAAGGTGGGGAGAGGGGGGTTTGCCTAGGGGTGAAGCCTCACAGGCTGGCCACAGAACATTAGGACAGACTGACAGTCTGATCTGGTCTCACAGATCCCATGTTCCTAGCCTGACACTGAGCTTCCATCAGCAAGCAGACATTCAGGACCTTCAACGGAAGTTAATCCCCTTCTACCTTCCTAATTTGTAGGGGTGAAAGCAGTCCAGTGGAGTCGAGCTGGAAAGCACAAACAGGGATGAAAACAACCAGTTTGCATACTGATCTTTGTATAATGACCCCCCCCACCCTCACAGCTCACTCTTCCCCAAATAAAGACACATTGTTCAATGGCATGTTGAAAAGACGTGCTCGTCATTCTTAATAAACAACTAGAGTAAGAATACATAAGAGAAACAGGGTGGTATCTTTATATGATACACAAGTGTATGTTACAAGAATTCCATCAGGCACAGGAGCCTCAAGGTTTAAGGCCTCAATGTTAGGCCAAAAAAGAAGAGTGTGGTAAAGTTTGTACTTTTAACATCTAAAAATGTCACTTAAAGGTCTGAATAGAAATCGTTGGTTTTTTTGTATAAATCACAATTGCAGTTCACTCTCTCCTCTTCCTTCCAAGATAACAGCAAATTAACGTCCAAGCACAAGAAAAGAAGATGCCTGCCTCTCCTCCGCTGGCTGAGCAGGTCCATCCATCATTCTGTGCCCTCTAGGCTGCACGTACTCCAGGGAGACAGAGGCCCCAGCCATCCAGGCCAATCCTGTAGTTCATGTTTTCTACATCATAAAAAAAACCAGAGTCAACCAGCAGCTTTCCACAGCTCCCAGCTTGCAGGGGATATGCAGCCTCCAATGGTTCCAACAGTTTGGTGTGTTGGGTAGCATACACAATGGGTAGGTTTTCCTTTAGATTCTTTTAAAGAGAAGAAGCCTAAAAGGGCTTCATAACTACACCAATAAAAAACCAAAAACTTAGGCATCTCCTTTAGTGTAAAAGTCTGTACAATTTATCTTTGCTTGTCCCTCCCCCGTCACCCCATCCCACCCCTTCTGAGCCAAGAAGGATGCCTTAGTGCATGGTGCTGGCATTAGCCACAGCAATAGCTTCCTGAATCTCTCGTATCACCAGGATCCGGGTGAGCATCTGCTCCATCTGCTCTCTGCTGATCGGCTGGATGGAATACCAGATAGGGCTGTTGGGGGCCACCACTGGCTCCGGTGTCAAGTAAAACGTGTCATTCCGGCCTTTCACACTCTGGGGGCTGTGTGAGGAAGATCAGAAATAACCCAACTAACAGAATGTCCTGGGAGGGAGCCTCTGTCCTCGCCCCAGGCTTCACAAATCCTGACAGTGAACATCTGGCTGATGAGACATGAAGGTATGGAGTCACATCTAGCAGCAACAGTGGTCTCAAAGTTTAAGCCATGCCAAGGTTAAAAAGCCATAATGACAACCTCAAGAAAGTATTTTTTATTTCACACTGGCAAGTATAAACACACACATGGCTTTAGGGGTCTTTCAGACTGAAGCAAGGATGGGGTATTTTCACATTTCAGGCTAGCTGCAGACCCATCTGTGCAGAGGAACATTTACATTAATTATCAGAACCATAATTTAGAGGAGATTCCTTTGATGGTCCCTCCAATCTCCATTGCAAGTCCTCATTTTTGTTCAGAAGCCAATTTGAATGGGACCCTAATCTCATCTCAAGTAGTGGATGCTTCCAGATGACTTGCAAGTCACAGGCAGAACAGTGAGCTCATGCCAATGCAACAAACCTCCAGAGTGAGTACAAGATTAAGAGCAGCCAGTTCACAAATCAGGATTTGTCTCTTAAATACCACAGAAGTTCAACTTACATGCCATCAGAGTAAATCCCACCCTCTCACATCAACACCCCTCCCTGTTTAAGTAAATTTATGCAAACATAGAAACTGTGGCAGCAATAAAACACAGCCCTGAAAACTAGGCCAGCCACAAGATGTAGCTTAACAGTCACAGAAGACAAGCAACCATACACATGAACAAGAGCTCTCACCATTTGAAGAGGTAGAAGTCATACAGCTTTATCGGACACCTCAGGGGGTTCTCTGGATTCTCAGTCTGCTCTGCGTACATGTCATCTGTAACTACAAACCAGCCCCCCAGAAGTCTGTCAGACACTAAGTACAGTGAACTGAACAGTGCCGTACAGCCTCGGCACTCCGTGAAGCACCTTGTCACCGTGCAAGAGACACAAGGCTGTTCCAGGGCAGAGGCACCTGGTTATAAATGCTCAAAGCATTATTTGGAGAGCTTGCTTTATCCCAAGGCTACTGAAGATCACAACCCACCCACATCCTTCTTTCCATTTCTCTTCTACCTATGCCTGAAATGAGAGTAATCTCACTACTGAGACTGCAATGCCTCAGCTAAATCCTGAGTCTGTGCTTTTAAAAGGATAGATTGTACTTACATATGGATTCTATATGGGTTCACATGCGTCAAGATAAGAGAAGCCCTCCCAAAGAAGTTTCTCGCTCTGTTCATAAGCACTTACGCCCAATACCCTTTTGCCCGTAAAAACCAAAAGTAACAAAAAGTTATCCTTAGCTCTTGGTGAGTCGTGTATGCCTCGGGTAAGGTATGCCACCAGGCTTATTATTAGAAGGCGCTATGCTCTCTCAGACAGAACGCACAGAAGACTCATGCTGCTAGGCTGAAGGTAATCACCAGAGCCTTGGGTTCTTGTGGCCCTACCTGCAGGCATCTCCAGGTTCATCCACTTCCTTCAAGCCCAGTAAGTAAATATTCCCAAAGAAAACTTCCAGATACTACCTTTCTGTCCTGTCTGGTGTATGCCAAGAGGCTTCAGATAGCGGATACTCGTGCTTTTATCCTTGGGATTAGAAGGATTCTTCTTGGTCTGCCTCAACACCTTGGAGAAGGCCAGCTTCATGTGCTGGTCTACTGTTTTCAACAGGAAGTATCTGAGCAGCAAGAAGAGAACACAGGACATTCAGAGGCAAGTAAGTCACAACAGCGAGGTAGTTATCTTTACTCATCATGAGCCAGCTGAAGCTCAAACCAACACCAAGTTAGACTGTTACAGCAGCAAAGCATGCAACAGCCACAAGTTCAGTTCCCCCTCTGCTAGCTCATTTCCTCATTGCACTGCATCTTCTTTGCCTGATGGGGCTGTGAGAAAGCTCTGTGTGCAACCATTCAGAATTTGTGATTTCACCCTAATCCAGTGCAGCAGTTTCCTACCAACCCCGTTAAGGCGTTTGAAGTTCTTTTATTCCCCAAGATTCCCAGAGACCTAAGTACTTACTTTGTATTAAAAAACATCAGTGTAGTGAGCAAGGTGGAAGGGGAGTGAGCTCCTAGCTGCTTACACTCCCACAGCATCTCTTCTGTTACATGACTGGAGAGGACATAACCTGCAATAATCAGAAGTCAGCATCATGCCAGGAGACACTCACAGAAGGAACACAGGCAGCATTTTATAGTCTGTAAGCATTGCAGAACATCTCAAAGGGAAAGAGGAGGAGATCCTCACTGATGTTCAAGATTCACTACTGTGCAAATAACTTTTTAAATAGCAGGTACAGTTAGGAAACATGGGTATACATACGTCAACATTTAGCTGCAGAAAGTATGCTTCTGCAACACGCCTATACATCCCAGCCCAGAGAGAAATAAATATGCACTTAAACAGCTTTTAATTAATGGCTCAACTCCAATGCAGATGCTCCTAATCCAATAATATGTGAGAGCAGGCAGGCCAGTGTAACAAATCAGCTCTTGGCCCCGTGTGCAGCACACAGTGCCAAGTGATGTATTTGGACACATGAGTAATCCTTTGATTCTCAGATTTTTTTTTTCCTTTGTGTAGAAGAGAAATACTATACTCCAACTACACAGATAAACTGGACTGAACAGACAGCAGTATGAACTCTAGGGCTTGTGGAATGACAAAGCACACATCAAACAGCCACAGTGAAAACAAAAGGATTCCAAAACTCACGGTGCCACTTAGCCATCTAGCCTGTAACATCAGCTACTTTTATGAACACAAGCAATAGCTTCTTCACTGACATCTAATCAGATCAAAGGGAACGAAGTAATGAGAAACCAGGTTTCTGTGCTCTGAAAATGCAATTCTTAATATAGTTTTCATATGCAACTCTGTCAAAATCTGTCTCTTCTGGAACTGCTCCCCTCACCCCTGTTGTCATCATCTTCTAAACACAGGGTTGAGATGGGCTGCATTTGATTGCAGCATTCGAGGCTCTAATCACGCATTGTTTTTTTTCTTTGACATTCAGTTGGTCCTGCAGACCGTACCCATCTGGCTACGTGGCAGCATGACAGTGTTGTATTATCTCCCAAAGTAACAATATATAGTAGAGGCAAGATGTATTAGTACTTCAGATGAGGAAGCTTGATTCAGATCAAGGATCAGATCAAGGATCAGCTGGCTTCCAAGTAAGCCAATCCCATGACACTACAAAGTCCCAACAATCTGCTTTCTGGTGGGTGACAAGGGATAGACAAGCAATCCTCAACAACAATCAGGGCTAGAGCCCGGCTTGTGCAATAACCCCAGCATTCACTGCAGACGCAACATTTTTCTCTCTGACCAGTATGAGCTGTCCTAGGGACATTAAGTACTTTTAAAGGGTTTCTATTCTGACTACACTCATGCTGCAGTTCAGTTTAAACATTCCAAACTCAGGAAAGTTTTAAAGTTCTTAAACAGAAATTCTTACCAAGAGGGGAAACGCGGGGCTGTACGTCCTTGAGAACTTCATGCAGCCATTCAGTGAACCGAATATAGTAGAGATCTGAGAAGATGTCATCTACTCGGCCATTTTCAAAGAGATACTGTAAGAGATTCACAACACAGTCCAGTACAGTGGTAACGAGTATATTCCTTATCCTAATAGCCCACATACCCCATTAGTCAAGCATTTTACAGCACAGCACTGAAGACTAAAACATTCTACTTAGAAGAGGAAGGACCCTTGCACCAAGGCTGGTACAGGGTAGGTAATCTCAGTTATTGTCACAGGAATGCTAAGACAGAAAGGAAAAATCATCTTGGAAAGTAAAGCTGGTTGGATTTCACCTTTTATTTCAGGTGTGTTCACTGCAAGTTCTCGCACATGACTGTCCTTTGGACGCTACTTTTTCAGGTTACGGAGAGATGCTCAATTCTCCTATCAGAGTTTAGCTCTGTTCCTGCAGCTCTTCCAGAACACACGCTAATATTACTGGCTCGGACTTCCTCCACCATGCAAAGCTAAGTTCTTGCCTGTTAAAGCTTGAACTAGAACAAGTTTTGATGTTGACAACTTCCTCAAACATCATCCAAGCCTCCTCCCCCCGCCAAAAAAATCTAAAAGGATTTATTATTCTCACCATGATACTGAACTCAGTTATTAACAATTCTTCACAAACTTAACTCAGTAGGTGAAAGCACTGCTGCACACTAATTATACTTCATCTGTTTGTTTTTTTTTTTTGTTAAGTAAAGAGACTTTTCTTTTGAAATTGTTGGGAAGCTTAATAGAAGCCACAGTCTCCATTTTTATAACAGAGAATCCTCCCTATATACATGCCAAGAACATTCACAGCTCTGCTGCACATATAGCTGTCCTCCCCCTACCTTCTGAATACACAGGAAGATATAGTAGAGCACATCTGGATCATAGGGTTCACCATCACCATTTCGAGCTTCTCGTGTCATTAAGCATAGACCATAATTCAGCTCAGCCACAGCTGAAGAGATGAGATCTTCCTGGAACCTCAGCAGCTGACGCCCTGGAAAAACAAAACAAAGCCATATTATTTAAGCCATAAAGCCATATTTCAAGCCAATCTTTCAGGAATGATTTCCCACATCTCCGGCTTTGCCATTCTATCTGGCAGGCCCAGTACTACCTCACGCTCCCAGTACAATAAAGCAAGCTGAAATAAATCAAGATCCTAGGCTGTCAGATCTACTAAAAGATAAATGGGCAAGAATCTGACAGGAAGACTCCCTGCCCTGCCAACTGCATGACTGTTGCCTTCTTTTAGTATGCCTACAATGAAATGCTGCCCTGCAGCAATAGGAAAACAGCAACTCCAGCTCCGTGACTGCTCTAACAGCTTGGCTGGCACTCACAGCCATTTTGTTTGTCCAGGCACCACAGTCATACAGTGAGTGCCCTGCTCTGCTGCTACCAGCCTTGGTGCTCAAGTTGGCTCAGCACAGAGCTAACACCTTCCTCAGAACATATCCTATGGCAGTGGGAGCATGCAAGAATCAGTGCTGCAGGGTAAATCAAAGTTTAAATTTAAAAAAAACAATCACTGATTAAAAAAAGGTGTTTTCCAGAGCAGTAAACAGCTAACATTTGAGTCACTCCTAATCCTGCTTGAAAGGAAAGGCAGGCCATGTTGTCATGACACATACTTCCAATAGGTGCTAGCCTATTTTGGGCTTCTTTTTCCAGCTCTGCATTCTTGGTCTGTGCCCAGCTTTTCCACACTTCAAGCCCTTCTTCTGGCTTCAGAGAGTTTGGAAGTAGAAGTTCAGGTGAAGTCTGCGGCTGTGGCTGTGGTTCAACTTCAGCAACCTGAACAGTTTGAGCCTATGGAAGAAAACATTTCAGTTTATATAACCACTTTGATATGCAACAGTTCAACAAAAAGTAGCAACCATGAGCTGTTCTTGCTGCAATACCATTAAGAAGCCAGCCAGTACATTCAAAGGCAAGGATCTTCACAGAGCTCAAGTCCTCTCAACAACAGACTTCTGGTCTCCCCTCAAACACTGAAACAGATGACTATTGATTCTGAAGCCCTGTTTGCTCCAATGCATTTTTCTTGGCTTCAGCCATCTCGTCACTCTGAACCACCACTGAAGATCATCATCTCACTGCAAGAGTGGCCCAAGGCCCCTTGCAGACACAGCCTTGAGGGCTAGAGAGACCAGCAGCCCCTGACACTGAAGAACAGCAAGGTACCGTCAGCTTTACTGACCGTGGCTGCTCCAAACCTAAACTGCCCTGAGCGAGGTTCTAGGTACAATTGTGTGTTATACACTGCTAGCATCCTTCCCCCCCTTGCCCATCAAGGGCAGGCTCTCTTCATTATTCAGTACATAACAGGCAGACAGAATAGATATGCTCTGTTCTTATCATCAAGAGCTGGTAAGATTAATCAATTTGTAAGAGGTTTAAAGTAATAACAGACTAGAACACCAGCATCAAAACATTAGTTCAGTTGCAATGAAATGCTCTCAAACTACCAAATACTGCTAATGCGGACTAGCTACTGTATGACCTACTATAGACTGAAAAGGTCTCTAGACCCTTTGGAAGTTTATTTTGCAGCAGGACCTTAAGTCACTAAGAATTACTACCTCAAACTGAAACTTATTTTACAGGCAACTGATGGCATCTACCCAGAGAGAGCAGTGAGCCCTCCAGCTGCACTCACTCTACATTCTTCACTATAGCTTCTCAATCCCATGCCACAGAAAGTCTCATGGCTACCTCAATTAAGCAGATTAACTTGAAGCTTTACAGCCCTTAGTCAAATTCCTGTTCACACTGTGAATGTAACAGAGATAACAATTCTTACATCAAAAGAGTTTTGCTTTCTCCTTCTTAAGAGCCAGCCCAAAAAGCAAGGCTTCATTATAATGAAGTAACTTTTCCTTTGATACTGCCAAGTGTCAATCATCAGTGAAAGCTGCTCTGACAGTACTAGAGACCATAATGAAAATGGCATAGAGACTTCAGCAATACCTGTACCTTACTTATTACAACAAAAAAACAGCTGAAGAGTCAAAGACTGCAAGAGGCCAAGACTGGAACTTTCTGACTGCCTCAGGTTGGTTTTTTTCACATCAGCTCTTAACAGCTCTTTGCTTATCAGCCTCAGCATCACCAGCAACATCTACCACAGTTGCAGAGGGAGACTGTGACCAAAAGGGTCCAGCTTTTATCAAGGCAGATGGCAACAAAATTTAAGTTGTCAAGCAAGCCTCTGTCTTAAAAAGGACAGGAGTCCAAGGGTGAACTGACACCTTGTCTTTGTAGGAGCTAGGATTGAGCCTCCACTCTCCTCCGGAGTGCTGCCCCATTATGCTCGAGAGCAAAAAGCTTTCCAGAGCTAACCACCTAAGTGGCAATCTTCCACCCTGACCTCACAGGCACCTTGTCCAGTGCGAAGGCAGGCACACAGGCTGAAGTGGCAGCTGCTTAACTGACTTACATTTTTCAAATTAGAGCAAATAGCTGCAAATTGCCCAGATCCCACAGCAGCACAGTGCCAGACGACACCATGGGGCAAGCAGTTAAATTCCTTCTCGGTCTTACAGCTGTAAGAGGGACAAGCCCCAAAAGTCTGAGTTCACCTATAGTAGCTTTATTGCCCCTTTAGAGGAAGAATGCATACCTCCTGGACTTGCCTCTGCGTTTAGGGGCCTATGCAACACCCAGTACTCCAGCGAGTTAGTATCACAAAACTGCCTGATACCCAAAAATTGCAGACCACTGTGCACAAGAATACACAGCATTCGTAGAAGATTTACAAGTAACTATTAAAGAAATTATGGAATTAATACCTCAGAAAGGACCCCAAGAATGTAGTTCACGCTCTTAGAAGACCCTAGAATAAGTCTAGAACTCCTGTTTAGCAGAAAGGCAAGAAGTTCTATCAACTTTGTTCAAGTAACTGAAAGCAATGAAGTGATCTCTGAAGTACCAATACACGGAGAAGATGAGCTACAGAAGGCTCTTTGAACACGACAAAATAAAAAAACCCAACGAGACAAAATCCCATGCATTACAAGACCCATAAGCTGTAGCTTAAAGTACAGCTTTACAAAAGAGGGCATCCAGCACCTGAAAGTTTTCTAGAGAGATGTACAGAGCCCTTTTCAGTGAAGACCTGGGTGGGCTATAGCCCATAATCAACTCTGAAACAATCAGACATGACTACAGAAAGTAGTCATGTCTTGCTTCAGCACTTACTGATGAAGCAGAGGGTATATAGGCCTTTATAAAGCCAACAGTGTTAGTCATAAACGGGAAAGAATTTATAACAACATTTATGCTAGCAGACTTGGATATTTTTGCCTTCATTCCATTCAGCAAAAACAGGCTCCAACAGATCAATCACTTTTCACTTTCTGGTAATAAAAGATAAATTATATCCATTTGCACATACAAGAGAGGCTGTTAATAGCCCTAGTTATTCAAGTTTTAAAAGCGAATTCGAAATAACCTATGGCTTAAAGTTAGCAACAAAGCCTTTAAAAAAAAAAAAAAAAACAGCAACATATTTGGCTGCCAGGTTTGCCAAGCACTAACAAGAGATGCTTGCTTGCCACTGCTTGTTGCTCTGCTCTTGCACAGCAGGCATCTACCGGAAGCAGGACACCACGTTACAGATAGGTACACCTGATCCATATAGTTTGCTCACAACTAGTCAGATTTCAACACTTTACCTGGGCACTGGATCTGCTGTGGACTCCATGTGCTAGATAACACAAAGTAACCAGTAACTAGGTGACTAGTATACTTATGCACCTTGCTTTGTTGCAATCATCCCTGTCTTTCCACTGCAACCCCTAGAAAGCCTCAGAAGATGACTGCAGACCTCAGAATACCTGCCATGAAGAGGCTAGCAACGAGCGTGTTATCTATTAATTTACACTATGAAGATCAGGACTTAATTTCTTTTGGGAAGTTTTGCACCCTACAATTACGTACCAACATTAACACTTCCTCAGTCCTACACCTATCAGGAGTCAAATGCCCTACGTCACACCCAGGCTACTGGGATAGATGCAACTCTGCTTCCCAGATACCAGCTGTCCGCTGACACCCCCCCCTCCACAACATTTGCATGTAACAACAATCATGGACTGAGACCAAGAAGCAGTTTTAACTTACTGAGCAAGTGACTTGTAGCTGCTGCTGCTGCTGTCCCTGCTCTTGGGGTGTGGGCTGCTGCTGTTGCTGCTGCGGGTCCCATATGTGCACCGTCTGCGCTGTATTCTGGTATGTCCCTGCCACAGCCTGCACTGCCACTGGAATGTGGATGTTGCCATTCATAAACTGAGCTGGAAAGAGCGAATTAGCAAGAGTCTGCACCACTTCCTCGTGAGAGTTCTTCACTACTGAAGTACTTCCCACCATCTTATCCTTGTCATCTTCCAGCTTCACGGTAGCCAGTGTCGTCGGCGAGCCACTGACATGGACGGCATTGTAGGCCTCCTGAGGGATGGCGATGTGGGTTATGTTTTGCTGCTGAAGGTCACCACGTGGCTGAGCAGAGTAAACAGGGATGGTCCAAGTCTCTCCAGTGGGGCTAGTAATGGTCCCAGTGGCACTGTACAGGTGAGCACTGTCCACTGTTAACAAGTCTGGCCTTAAAGAGACGTAACTTTGCTGCTGGCCCTGAGGAATGGCCAGCACTGTGGCAACTGGCTGCCCTGAAATAGCATACGATACAGTAATAGGCATATCCACTTTACGTTTCTTTACTGGCTGAAGGACACTAGCAGTGCTGATCCGCCGCTCTCCCTCGCGCGGAGAGCCTTGTTGAGAAGGTGGAGGTGACAGTGCCCCAACTGTTTGGATCTGTATCTGTTGGCCACCAGTAATGGCCTGTCCTGCCACAAGCTGGGCCTGGATTTGCTGGTGTTGTATGTGTTCCTCCTGTATCTCTGCAGCCTGGATCTGTTGGGCAGTCTGCACATGCTGCACTTGGATTTGAGCTGCCTGCAGCTGAGATGGGCTGGGGCTCTGAAGAGATTGACTCTGTATTGTCTGGGATGCCTGCTGCTGCGCCTGGCCTTGAACCTGCAACAACACCAATTCAGCAGTTAAGAGATCAGCAAGTGTCTGATTCAACAGGGGGGCCACCAGAGACGGTCCATCACTAGAGGTCTATGCTCCAGGTCTTTTATGCCCAGTGTTATGATTCCATATATTAATCTGTCAGTAAAGACCTCAAGAAAATGACAGAAAGTTACTCTAGAAGCACCTGGTTGATAACGGCTGTATGGTAGATGATGTGCTTGCTCAGCATTGCACATGACCACACTTCTCAGCACAGACAGAAGAACGAGTGAGCTCCATCTTCATCCTCTAAGCTCTGTGGGCTTAAGCCAACAGATTGCATCCTTGGAAGCCAAAGACTTTAAGGTCACACACAGTACAATTCTGATATTAATTTTTATCTTGCTACAAAATGCAGGAGCTTGCCTCATTCTTACTGTGCTCTAAAAACTGTTTTACTGCTTTCAACCCCAGTCCCCCAAATGGCTGCAGGATCTCTTGCCAGTGACAGGCAGTAAGAAATATGGGTAAGTTGAAACCAGCACTTGGCTCTTTCCACATAAAACACAGAAATATTATTTTGAAACCAACCACTAATAGTAACGCTACGCAAGTGGGTGTCAACACAAAAAGTTGCAAGTTCAACCTGAAACTTTGTCACATGCTGAAGGGCAATACTGCAGCATTTGTTTTTTTAAACTTCAGCAGTATTTCTTTGGCAGTGATAATTAAAACCAAGTTTTTTTTTCATTTTTACTTATTCTATTAATTCCATTTATTGTCCAAATTACTCAGTTTTATTTCCTAGCTTGTGAATAACGTGGACTTGGATCCAAATGGTTCCTTTTATTTTAGGGGAAAAAACAATAAAAAAAAAATCATACCCTTTCACATCAGTACTCATTTGTCCAAGGTCTGTCACACTATCCAGCAGCAGTCCAGGAGCAGACCTAAAGCTAGGAGTCAGAGGTAGCCCCCAACACAAAGTTCAGGTCCCAACAACTTGACATTCCAGGCGTCAAACCCAACCCAGCTGGTATCTTCACTCCCAGGGCACCAAGTGAGGTCCACTCTCCTTGTCCAGACACCTCACCACTTTGTCCCCCACATTTACACAGCCACTTTGTTGCATTTGCCTTGTCCTAGAAGTGATATCCCAGGTTCCCATGATCATCTGCTTCTGCAGGCTTCCTTAACGCTGTATCTTAAGGGAGGGAATCAGTTACTCAATCTTTCCTTTCAAATCCAATGGAGAGATGTAGAGCTTTTTTAGTGGTATCTGAGGGCCATATGAAGTTTGAAGCCAATACTTATTTATTTACTTGCACAACTATGTCTTCCTACTCATGTTCTCTCACCCTTTTCTACCTCACCTTCCAGAGTCAGTCAAGCTAACGTAGCATTTGCACAGAGATGCCACACTAGCCAGCCTGACAATAGCAAAAAAAACTACCATGCAGGTCTGCATTGTGCAGATACACGAAATCTTACTTCCCAACATTACCTCTAAGAAGTCTTAACAAATTTAAAGGATTCATTTGCAGCCACTTAAGAGTTGCTAAGGAAAAAGGTGGGGTAACAAAATGCACCGCTTGCAGACCAGTTTTATAAGTAACCTCCTGTTAAGAACTTATTCTATTTCCAGGAAGAACAGGGAATTTTACAGGTTCCTGCTGGGAGCTATATGCAGTATACTGTAATCCAGATGACGTGGACTTTCTATAATAATTTCCTGCAAGGTAACAAGAAACATATGACCTTGTGTCAGCATGACAGTTTAAAAAGCTGCATCAATGAACAATTTCATCAGGCAGTTAATTGAGAAAGATGAAGTCACCTATGGGACGCTTCTTCAGTTCTATTTGATACTCTTCTCATACTGCCCTACAGCACAAGTACTGCCTTGGGCTAACAGGCCCAAGCACAGATCCCAGTTAAGAATTCAGTTTAAGAAAGCCAGTTTCAATTACACTTCTAAGGCAAGTATTCTCCAAAATATCCAGCTTTAAAAATCACTAAATGTAGTCCTTAGTATTAATTTAAGTCCTCATTCAAAAGATTACCTGCAAGGCAAAGGTCCAAGACTAGACAAAATGAAATGCATTATTGCACTGATATATTTTCAGTTTTACAGAAGAAACATTTGCTTTATCTGCTAGGATTCAAAATCATGTCACAGAAATAAGCAAATGTGTTATTTATCCTGTACTTCTGCAGTGTGTTTTCAGAATCTGCACAGGTTGGCTGAGAATAGCTTTAAGTACTGGGGGTTTTGCTAGCAGTAAGAATGGAAAGTCCCTTCCTGTGCTGAAACAATTTTATCACATAAGTGCAATTAGAAAGGTAATGGAATAGGTTTAAGCAAGAGACATTGTCAGCAAGAGAGGCATAGTCTAAGAACAGATCCGACAAGACAGCCTTTTCTTCCTTCTGTTTTTATAGAATAGACTATTTCAGTTGGAAAGGACCTACAACAATCATCTAGTCCAACTGCCTGACCACTTCAGGGCTGACCAGAAGCTAAAGCATGTTATTAGGGGCATCTGCCAAATGCCTTTTAAACACTGACAGGCTTGGGGCATCAACCACCTCTCTAGGAAGCCTGCTCCAGTGTTTGACCACCCTCTCAGTAAAGAAAAGCTTCCTAATATCCAGTCAAAACCTCCCCAGCACAGCTTTGAACCATTTTAGCACCTGAACCTACTGTTTCTAAAAGTCCTGGACAACTTCCATCCCTTTCAGCAGATGAGCAATCATGACCTTCGGCCCTGTGATACTCCCCTAAATCCTAACCCCTACAACCAGGATGTCTTACTACTGCTTCAGAGTTCACACAGTTAACACCCAAAGAGTAGAGTCCAGACCCAAACAAGATGAAGAAGTCAGACTCCAGAATCACTGAAAGTTCTCCATGCTGCAAACTGCAGACATCATGTTTCTGACTAGAGACTGCTCCTATTTAGAAGAATACTGGAGCTCTACCTACCGTGTATTACACATCCCTTGTGAATTACACATCCATTTTTAACAACCATATTTTGCAGTGGATTCCTCCCTATTTTCAAGTAGGTTGTACCCAAGAGTGCTACAAGCATTCATTTCAGATTTACAGATTCAGCTCAGGCTGAGACCAGAGTTTCTTACGTTGACCTCATTGTCTAGCTTGCTATCTGAGAAAAAAAGGACAAAGAATTACACTAACCACCAGCAGCAGCTGACTTCTTGAAAGACTCTGTACAAAGAGGAATGCTTTAAATTTATGGGCCAAGACCAACAGGGAGGACTTTAAATCTTCACCTTATGCTGAAGATTAACGTGAGAACATGTTACGCTGGGAATTCCTGCGTTACACTGGTGCAAGAGAGGAACAAGCCAAGTTACCAGTACTGAAAAACTGCTTATTGTCAGAACTTTGGGTCTAACAGCATGAAAACAATCACTTCCCAGCAGGCTACCATCACACAGAGAAACGCCTTTTTACCATAGCTAGAAGTTGGACCAAGTACTAGCTGATTAGAGAATCAAAAGCATTAAAGTCAGTCCTGCACAATAACAGGAGGGCAGAACTAAATTTTTAAGATTCCCTTAAAGGAAATCTTCTGTCACATTAAGCTCAAAACCATATTCTGCCTAGAACTGAGCACATGGCAAAGAAAAAACTCCACAAGCATGAAAACAGCCGAAGCTTGGTTTCCAAAAGTTTTCTCCCTCATGGTTGATAGACTGACTCCGACAAACTTTCAAGTAGGCTTCCTAACATGCAGATTCTCTGCCCAACAAGGAATCAGACTGCAGTTCTGCAACAATTACATTGAAACAATTCCCCAGCAAAGAAAATCTCTGACTGACTGGATTACCTAATATTCCCTAAAACCTAACTCCAAATAAGCATGCAGAACAACTCTTGCCTGCATGGATTTTCTGGTATTTAGCTTGCCCTAGAGCACCCGACAGGCTCTTAAATGCCTCTTTTCACAAACACATCTTGGGTTCTGAAGCTACATTTACACTAGCAAGTAGCAGGCTACACCAAGAGCAGACGTCCAGAGCAAGACTGAAGACCTACTTATGTGTTCACACTACACATTCCACAAGACTATTTCAAACTTAGGTCTAGTCTTGCCCATTAACCAAAATAGAGAAACACCTAGACACAAGACTGCATCTTATGGCTAATTTTCATCCAAAGGGAATCCCAAATACCAGGCTCCAAACCTAGGAGAGGTAAACGGGGGCAGGTGATAAACTTGTTGTGGGAAGTACACTCCAAATCCCCTCCAGAAGTAACACACATGTACTTCAAACTTCCACACCTGAGCAAGCCAACAGAAGTCAAACACTTGGACAAAAAGTTAGTGAGAGCAGGAAAAGAGCAATCTCATAATCATTTTTTGGCCCAATTTAAGGAAAGAAGGCTTAAAATACATTTCCCTCAACAACAGCCCTGAGCTAAAGCAACTCCAGCATTAAAAACTAACACTGTAAGACAGAGTTCCTTCTAATGTTATGCCAGAAAGCACACATAAAAGTACAAACCAGATCTGAAGTATAGAGTAAGTGAAAAGACTGATTACCGAAGTAGCAGGAAATGTTGGAACTTGTTATTCAACTACTTTACAGGAAGTCCTTTGCTATCTATCTAAGTAAACAAGGTCTTCGGGGGAGTGTACAAGTCAGCTTTTCAGCACAACTGCCAGACAGATTCTCACTCCAGGTTTTTGCTCTGCTTATTTATCAACACCAGAGAAAGAGAATTCAATGGGCCAAATTAGACCTTGTATGCATTTGAACAGTTACAATATCAAGATTACATTGTCAAACTGTACATTGGGACAGGATTCAGGCCTAAGAGTTAAAAACACATGAACCAGGAAAAACAAAACAGCTTACCTCTCAGAGGAACCTACTTCCATATACAGGAAGGCGCTACCTTGAAAACACCACTCTTGACTATAACCATTCGTTGAAGCAGCACGCTCAGCCCTAACAAATACTAATTAATACTAGCTGCTATTATCTTACTGGGATGCTTTTCAAAGGTAAGCAAATAGGAGCTCCAGGCTAAACTTCAGAACCAAAACTGGGGTATGGGGAAGCTGCATCCAGCAGACGTCAATGCAAGATGTATTCTATGCAGAGCTAGAGATAAGATCTTCTGAGCTACAGGCATCTTTCCCTGTGTTATGTCATTAATATAATGGTCTGAAGTCACAGAATGGACTGGGGGAAGACTGAAAAAGTAAAAGCTGAACAGCAAAAACAAAAGGAACTTAGCAATTAGAAATGCACAAGCCTTAATTCAAGGACCTTTTATGCAGGCATTTAAACATTCCCTAGAGTTCTGGGATCTTGCTCACCTGTAGCATTCTCCCCTCAAGCCCTATCCAAAAAGCTCTTGCCACCTAGTCATTAGGCTCTGTCTTAATAAAAAGCTGAAACTGAGGATCATCCCAACATGCACTGTATGTATCCTAAGCAAATATACTTTCTGTCCTCTGATATTCTTTCAGTTAAATCTTCTTGCAGAAGAAGAGGTGCAAGAGGTTCACTGACGTCTGCAGAAATACCATACTCAGTAAGCAAGTCAGTACTAACGCTTCTTCTCACTGGCATCATCAATTTGATGGCCTCAATGCACAAGACCAACTAGCAACAATCCCACCAAAGGCAAAGCTAATAAAACTCTTATTTGACTGGAGCAAAACAGCCCTTCACAAGCATCCCCTGACGTGGCATGGGGTATGACAACTTGACATACTAAACTTTATGATCGCTAATGGCACCGCTGTGATATTGGGCATTGAAGGAGCTCCAAGACACTTGTACTGTAGCATGGACTAGCATATAACCCAACAGCTGCATCCACTCAGCCTTTAAAATAAACATTTGGCAACATCAGGCAAACCCTAAGGTGGCAACTTCTTCTAACAGGAAATCTAGTTTGCCAGGATAAATAAAAGCAGCAAGCAGTCACACACTGTCTCCAGTCGTTCAGAGCAAGTAAAATCTAGGATGAAACCTGAGCATCATCTGTCTATGTTTGTAAGGCTGTCATCAGCACTTGCAACCATGAGGTCATCTGACTGGTCATATTGTTAGTCACCTTCAGCACCACTGTCACACTGCCAGACATAAGCATAGTCATTCAAAGGGTCTTCCACTGATTTGCAATTGGATTAGCAAGAACTAAACAGATTATCAAGTCAAGTATTGGGATGACGTAAATTTGATCAAAAGCTAAGAGGCTTCAGGAGATGACCAAAATTTCTCATAACACAACACAAGCAGTATTTTAGCAAAACAAGCCAGCTGGATCAGGTGCCCTGCTCTCGTGGAACACTGTCACAACAAAATTCAGCTTTGTTCAGACACCATGCTCTGCTACTGCTGCCACAGCAATAGTCTCGAGACAGGTGAACGCTAAATCATGGGTTTAACATAATCACATCGCAATAAGAAGTCTTGAAAGACAGAAAAACACTCTTGCAAAGGGGTAAAGACACTCCTCTCCACCCCATCCTTGCAAAAAAGTAAGGCTAATTAATTCACTTCAAGATAACTCTGAGCTAGCTGCTCAGATCCTCATGAACCCAGTTGCACTGCTGATGTACAAGAGCTGCAGCCATATCTAGTACCAGATGTGCAGCCTAAGTTTTCTGGGGTCTTGTAACATCCTAAAGTGAGCAGCAGGGTAGGAATACAAATGCTGATTATGATCTGTACTGATAGATGTGAAAGCAGGTATTTTAAAGCAGAGTCACAACAAAAATAAGGGAGAAAGAGTAGACAACTTCCTAAAGGACAGCTGTTGAAATCTTGACTTTTGTCAGATATTTTTTATACTCCTCAGGGTGCAGGCCATTCAGTTTAAAATACAGGAACAGGTCTCTGGCAGCAACTCTACAGTTATTTTCAAGAAGGTCAGAAGATTATTTTTCTCTGGAGCATATGATATATGACCTCTTTCCCTATCTCTCTTACTAGAAGGCTTGCAAGGGTCAAGCATGAACTTTGACTAGTTCTGAAAGAAGGCAGCGGCAGGAGCAGGGGGAGAAAAAAAAAAGTAGAAGAAAGAGAGAGAAAGAGATTCCTTTTGACTTTTACAATTGGTTTGAGGGCCTTGCACACCTTCAAAGCTGAGGCACCCAAAAAAGCCAACCCTCCTAGTTCTTCTGCTGAACTTCTCCCAGAAAAATATGCTAGCCGGCAGAACTAAAATCACCCCTGCTCAGTTTTAGTAGACTCATGCAGAGATCCAAGTCATGTCTGTGAGACTAGAGGCTTTTATTCTTCAAAAGCCTTGTTGCTGTAGGGCAACAGGTTACGGAAGTCCCAGTTAAGCATTCATTTACTCAACAGAGAGAGTAGTTGAACAGTTACCCCGTGATAGAGGTAACTTTGCCTTTGCTGCAGGATAAAAGCATGCAAGTGAGCTGTTAGCACAAGTCTACTGCACTGCAACAAGTTCACACACACTACCTTATCTCCAGTAATTTGTGTCTCCATACCCTCATTTGTTGCAAAAGAGGAAAGCTCACAACTTTACGTTCATACTACAGAAGGCAGAAAGAGTCAAATCTGAAGTGTACCAGAATTACAGCTCTAGAGGGGAGTTCAGCTGTTTGGAGACATATCATAAGACAACTTAGTAAATGCCCTGCCACCTATAAACTCTTCAATTTAAGAAATGTGTTTGAGGACCAAAGCAGTTGTCCTATGTTTGTTTGGTTTTTTCCCCCCACAGTACTGGATTTGCTCATTTAACACTCGATACAAATTACTGTAATACCTATTAAAAAAACCCTGAAGGCTCCTTCCACTGTGCAAAGGGATAATCTACCTTGACCCATATGCAACTTTTAGAGTTCCTTTCCTGAAAGGTATCTTCCCCTGGTTCCTAACATAAGTTGACATCCCTACATTCTCCCCCAACTTACAAAGGCAGTTCAAGAACTACAACTAGTAGAATGTTCAAGAAAAATCATTTAAAGACTACTGATTTCATTAAAAAAAAACCCTGAAGGCGAGTTACGATTCCATGACCACCCAGAACAACCAGATAAACTAAGACCAGCAGAGGGGGGTGGTATTTATAGCAACTTCTCACAGAGTGCAAGGCTTCAGGGAGCTGTGTACATGCCAGAACTATCAACCATTTCTCCAATAGGTTACACCACTACATTGCTATGTATGCTGCTACTCCTGCAGTCGGGCTCAATGGAGAACAGTCAAGAGAGAAATTTACTACCAAATTCCTTAAATGAGAGGGAAATTGTGCTGTTCTATATAAAGTTAATTGGCCCTGCTTCTTAGGTGCTTGCCTATGGTTTCAGATTAGGTAACAGCTTGCTCCGAACACTACTCCATCGGTTAGCAAGTCATATATATACGTTTAGAGAATATTTAAGATGCTTACCTGGACTTGCTGCGGTTGCTGAACCTGTATTTGCTGCTCTGGCTGAGTTTGCTGCTGGACACTGGTTGTCACAGGACAAGCAAGTTCAAGCAAAGACCCAGCCACCTCTGTGCTGTCCGTGTAAATGCAGTTGCCACCCTGCTGATACACCATTGTGGTGGTGGCCGTCTGCTGAAACTCCTGCAGAGCTTCTGGCCCCTTGGAAGCAAGGGAGTCCAGGAACTCCTTCATCCTGTGCTGGGGGATCGTTCGCGCCTTCACACGGATGTATTCTTCAAAGGAAATGGTGTTTTCCAGAGAATTATTCATATTGCAAGGTCCTTAGGGTTCCTTAAGGAAAGAGAAAGTTAGTCTTAACTACAGCACTTCTCTGATGCAAGGATATTCCCAGTTCCAGTAACTAATATCTCGTACCGAGTACCATATGAAAACTAGCAAACATGCACAGCCAGATGCCTGAGACAGATGCTTCAGTTTTACGAGGCATCTTGTGCTACTACACATTTCTCAGATTAACCCTTAGCAGCTCAGGGAAGTCTGAATGATAACCAGGTGTAACTGTGGTACTTATTCAAAGAGCTCACTGCCATGTAAAATCCTCTAGCACTGTACTTCACCCAGACCAGGCAAGTCCCGTAACAGACGAAATCAAGTCACTCATTTCATTTGTTTGCAGCATGCAGTATTAGCAAGAGAAGCATAGAAATCAATATCTGTGGCCCTGCTTCACAGCCACAGAGGTGAGAAAACTGAGCAGTATGTTCTACCAGGCCATGCAGTTCTATTCTAGGCAGCTAATGGGAAGCACAACGGAAGAGCATCAGTTGCAGCATTCAGCCCCTGCTATTAGGACTAGGACAGCCTTATTGATTTGAACATAGCAAGCAAAAGGAGAGTGCCGGAATCAAGAGATTCCTCAAACGGGAAACTACACACATGGAGAAGCAGAGCTCTGGAAATGACAAAGGCAACAGCAGTATCAGTTCTTGATGTCCTTTTTAATATAGGAAGAGGTTAACACGAAACATGCTGTGTAGGAAGACAAAAGAGAGACAGAAAAAATAAATCAGATGATCAGGGAGGAAGTGAGAACAAGGAAAAAAAAAAAAACCAAACAACAAAAAAGATGACTCCACCTGAGAACATTAGAAAGCTCTAGGGTATACCCTGACAGCATTCTTCTCTTATTGATTTATCTTGTTTAAACCCACAAATTGTTTCTGCAGCGAGTATACTGGTTGTTTCTAAGGCACTAATTAGTCTTGATAAAGGATAAATAGATTTGAGCTATAACACTTCCAGGTACTGAGATGGTTGTGGAAAGATGTGATACAGCACAAGATTGGGACTAGAAGAGGCAATTTGGTACTACTAGATCAAGCTGCGGAAAGGAAGAAAAAGGGACAAACATCACTGTATGTACATTATGACTGTAGTTCTAAAGAGAATAGGTACAAAAGTAGAATCTTTTATATAATTTCACCATGTTTTAAGAAAGTGGAACCAAGACAGAATGTGTGATTGAACATAAAAGACTGCAACGACCTGTGTGAAAACGGGAGTTAGTCCTAGGCCTTCAGTGGCACCCAAGCATATTCCACAAGCCCAGCTCCAATTCCCACCAAAATCAG
Source organism: Gorsachius magnificus (assembly GCA_034008185.1). NCBI lineage: Eukaryota > Metazoa > Chordata > Aves > Pelecaniformes > Ardeidae > Gorsachius > Gorsachius magnificus. The sequence goes on from CM067090.1 coordinate 10,850,962, forward strand.
TGGAAGCTAGAGCAAATTCTAACCACTCTACTGTTACATGACAGCAGTCTAAACACACAGAAGTTTTTGTTTACATGGAGAAGGTTCATGGCTAGTGCATTGGACCAGGCTCACAGGAGAAAGAATATCAAAGGTAAAGGGAACACACATGAGGCAACTTGCACTGTATCTATAGTTTCTGGAGTTAAGCAACATTTGTTGATGTATGAGATTATTACAGAAAATATTCTTAAAATATGCATCAGTGTTTAGTAAAGAACACCAGCTAACAGTGTTCACTTAGTAAATCCAACAACTGTGTAAAAATCAGCATACAGAAGCTCCTGTAGAGCCCACAGCTGGACAGAAAAACAATTCTCCTGCCTTTCAGAGATTCTGATCTGACATATTCTCAAGCCAGCTCCTCGTGATAGAGCCAGTAAAACTATTCACTCATTTGCCGAGTGAGATTTCCTCCAGGAGCCACCCCAGAGCACTCTACACCTCTACACGACAAATTATTCCCCTTTTTCCAGGTGACTGTATGTCCAGGGTGAAACCAATAGATAACAACCTTGTTAATGCATGCTCAGTGGCTCAGGCCCTACACCAGGCACACCTGAACGCATCTTGCATCTAGTTGTAAGAGGCTCCGTTATGTACTCTGAAGCTGGAAAACAGATTTTGAGCTATTAACTTGTTCCAATTTTCCACTCGGAAGTTGCAATACTACAGTGAGGCTTTCAGAACAGCACAATCATTTTGCGTGCCCACCCTGAGGTGCATGAGCAGACACAGCTTTTGGAGGAAGACTCTTCTAAGGAATAAGCATCAAGGATGCCATGCTGGGAACCCAGACACGAGTGCTACAAGGTGCTCTTTGAGGTTATATGCTCTTTGACAGTTGGCTGCTGCTGAATAGGATGGGCTCACCTCTCAGCAAAGGTCCTGCCTTGGTGCGTATTATGTTGAATAGCTATTCCCTGAGCCGTTCCACTTTCTGTTAATCTTGTCAAGGGAGACAGCGGGGATGAAAGCAGGGCCACCGCTTTCAACAGCAGCTATCCGTCAGCCCTCACTTTTACTTTTGGAGCTCCAACCCTCCAGTCAAGAGCTGCTCACATATACATTGTGCTCCTGTGCAGGAGAAAACAGAAGCCACCAGAAACCCAGACGCATAAGCAGCAGGCCCAAAGATCAAGAAGAGGTCCACCACCAAATCATTACCTACCTCTTCCAACCACCAGGAAGCAGAATGAATACAGCATTAATTTCTTGGATACAAATCCTTGACCCTGTTTGGCTGCTCCATCTTAATTAGTTCTTTTTAGCATCAAAATCAAGAGCCTGCTAGGCCAGTCTTCCTCTACTAGCAAATCTTCCCCTGTCACAAGCTGCCAGAAGGAATCTCTCTTCTAGCATGGAAAAATCTTCCTTTATATTTGCTTGAAGTTACTACACTTGAGAGCCACTAATGCCTAAAACCGTGAAACACTCATGTGAGCCACTGCAGCACTTGTAGTCCCAAGCACGGCCCAGAACCCCACTGCGCCACATGGTATCTGTTCCTGCTCCGTAACAGCAGCAGGATCTTCCTTTGGTTTTCTCTACAGCTCTTCAACTCTGGCAATCAGAAAGGAGCTAAAGACACTGCAGGTGCGGGCTGGACTAAGTTTCTCCCAGAGTTGTTCCTGTCAGTTTGAAGGCTGCTTGGAATTATTTAACTAGAAACACTCAAAACTGCACTTCACAAACCCTAAGCAGCAGCAGCGGTACCAGCGCTAAGTGAAGATTTGGGAAAGTAGCGCTGCATTCCCAGAAGTTTTATTTATTAAAATTAAACCCACCTGCATTTACGTCAGAAAACCTCTTTAAGGCTCAAGTGTGCATTCAACAGGCTTTTGTAGGGCAACACACATAGCTTGCTGCTGCAGTTGCCGCTCTCACTGTTAGTTATTAAACATACTAATTTACACATTCTATTTATCCCACAGACATGCGTTAGAAACAGCAAACACCCATCCTCACTAGATCTGGGCAGCATGTTTTTAACACTGGATTTTAAGATTAAAAAAAGAGCATCCAGGCAATAAGCTTTCTCCGATAAAGGGAGGTAATTCCACCCTGTTCAGCATAACTGCAGGTTTTTCTCCAGGAAATAAGTTCAAGAAACTCTTTGAAGATCATGAGCACATACGGTTAGTTCATAAAACTTAAGACTGAGGTTACTGAAAACACACACACAACTTGCAGCATGTGGACAATCTGGACTCACCAGTCACCATGTTGCATGTATTTCTGCTGCTCTTGTCCTGAGCTCTTAGACTTGTAACGTTCTGGAGAAGACAGAACAAAGAAGCCCTTTCCATCCCCAGTTCCTCTTTCTTTATTAAAGCCACTTTATTTTTAATATTTGTTCCATTAAGAAAAAAAAATAATAATCAGAGAAGAAAAATATGATCATCCACGCAGCAGCTAGCAGCTCCTAGTGAGGAATTACAAGATGCCCAATTCCTAACCATCGTATCCCTCAGCCTGCTAAGCGTTACTAGGAACGAGTGCATGAGCACATCTGTCGCAGAGCGCAGAGCGCTCGCACCGTATGGCGACAGGCGCGGCGCAGCCGGTGACACCGGAGTTACTGGAAGACAGAACTTAGAACAAGGCAGCAGCAGTGACCGTATCCAGAGGTGTCCCCCCCTCCTCCCCCCGCAGGTGCGCCCGGCCGAGCGGCCGAGCCCCGGGGCAGACGGGAACGGCACAGACCGCCCTGCCACCCAGCCCAGACGAAGCGAAACTCCATATTTCCGGCCCCCCTGCTCGAGCGGGGGACGCGGAGCCGGCGGGGCTTCCTCCTGCGGCACGGCCAGCCCCCGCCGGCGGGAAGCCCGGCGCTGCCCGGGCCGCTCCCCACCGCCTTTGTTCCACGGCGGGGCGCCGTCCCCGCGCCACCCCCTCCCCTCCCCTCCCCCTCCCCGCCAGGCCCGCGCGCCCAGCCCCGCCCGGCCCGGCCCCGACGCCGCGCCACACCCCCCCCGGCCCGACGGCCCCGCTGCGCGGCGGCGCGCCCCGGCCCCGCCTCACCCCGGCCCCGCTGCCACCGTCGCCTCGCGCCGCCGCTGCCTCGGCCCCGAGTCTTTTCCCCTCACAGCTCCCTGGGCGCCATCTTACATTCAACCCCCCGCAGCCAATCAGCGCATGGCCCCGGCCTCGCGAGAGCGCGGCCCCCAAATCCCGCGAGAGCTCGGCGCCCGGGCCCTCCCCGCACCTTAAAGGGGCCGCGCCCTAGCGGGGAGGGGGCGGCCGCCGGGGGGCGCTCTCCGCGGGGGGAGGCGCGCGTGCGGAGGTTCGCGTGTCCGGGCCGGCGGGGGGGCCCCGGCGGGCCGGGGTCTCGGGACGCCACCGGCGCGCGTGGGCGGGGGCGCCGCCGGCCGAGGGGCCCCACGCAGCCGCCCCCCGCTGCTCCGGGCCCGGCCGTGACCCCCACGCAACAGCCAGGGCGAGGCCCCACACCGCCCCACGGGTGGGCGAGATCCCAGTGCAGAGGCTCGCCGGGAAGGGCGCTGGGGCCTCCACGGCCGGTACCAGCGGGCGCTGCGGCCCGCCCCTGCCCCAGGGCGAGACCGCGGGGCGAAGGGTCCCCCGTGGGGGTGAGGCGTCCCCCGCACCGTTGAGCCGGGCCGGGGCTTCTTTAACGTGCCCATGTGCTCGGCGCGGCCTCCCCGTCCCCGCTGCCGCTTAAGGTGGCCCGTGGGGCCAGGCAGAGCGTCCCCCCACCCGCGGCAGGGCCGGGGCCTCGGTCACGGGGCTCAGGGGAGGGGAGGGGGCACCGGTCCCGCAGAAGCACCCCCCTGGCCCCCAGGCCGGAGCCGGGCAGGGGCCACCCCACGCAAGTCCACCTTAAGGGGGGACGGCACTCGGGCGGTGTTTGTACACAGTGCGAACACCGGCCTGCGTGCCTGCCCCCTGCCTGCCCCCGCCGTGGCCCGTGGCAGCCCCTGGGGCCCTCCCCCATCGCACCATGGCACCCTCAACCCCAGCCCAGCCTCGTGGTCCCGCTCGGGGGCAGCTGCAGCTCCCTCGGGGGCACCAGCCCTGCACGGGCAGCCGGAGCAGAGCCCAAGCTCCCAGGGACAGGGGAGACCCCCCGCCCCGGCACCCCAAGGCTGAGCAGGGGCATAGGAGGCAGTGACAGCGCAGGCACAGGGCTAGGATGCTCTGTTTATTGAGGCGATGCTGTGGGGCGCCCCAGGGGGCTGCATCAAGGCACAGCGGCGCTGGGGGTTCGGCAGGGACCCCCAGGGAAGCAGCACCATGGCGGGGTGGCAGCGCTGGGGCCCTCAGGCCTTGCCAGGGTCCTCCTTCAGCGTCACCGTCCGGTTGAACACCATCTGGGGAGAGGCAGAGGGTCAGCTCAGAGCCCCACAGCAGGTAGGGGGGTACCCCACAAGCCCCCTTCCCCCAGTGCTCACCTTCCCCTCCCTGCTGTCAGGGTCCACTGAGAAGTAGCCCAGCCGCTCAAACTGGAACTTGTCAAAGGGTCGGGCGGAGAGGACACAGCTGTCGACCAGGGCATTGCAGACCACCCGCAGGGAGTCCTGGCAGGGGGAGGCACCTCAGCTAGCACCCCTGGCCCCACTCACCCCAGCCCTTCTTCTCACCAGGACATGGCAGGGACCTGCCCAGGGAGGGGTGGGGGGTCATATCGAAGCAAGTGCCTGCAGCATGAGTGCAGGAGATCCTCAGTTCCCCACCAGCCCATGACCCAAGCTCCTGCCGCTACTCACAGGATTGAGGTCGCTTAGAAAGCCGCCAGGCACCTCCGACGGGTCCTCAGGATTTTTGTGCAAAAACCTGCCATGAGACAGACTCTCATCCCAAAGCCACCGGGCGAGGGGACATGGGGCAGCAGCTCTCAGAGCCCCACAGCAGCATCTCTGCCACCAAGAACCAGGCACACCCCAGCGGAGCCTGCCAGCACATGGCCATGCTGCTGGGCCAGGTGGCAGCAAAGCTGTCACACCAGCACTGCTGAGCTTGCGCCTGCGCCTCTGCGAGGGGCCGGGTACTCACAGCCGCTCATAGAGCCGCACTTCACATGCCAGCGGCTCCGACACCCAGTGGATGAAGGCTTTGGGCTTCTCTGCCACGTCTGACTTGGTGCAGGTCACCTCCAGCTCAATCACATGTCCACTGGCATCCTAGGGGAGAGGAGATGAGATGAGCCGTCAGGCAGCAGCCCCATCCTGCAGGGCAGCCCTGGGGCCAAATTGCCAGCCCCCAACTCAGGCCCACCTCGGTCCCCGCTGTGTGAAGCACAGGGCTGGCAGGGAGCTGCCAGGCTGGCAGCCTGCATCCACACTGTGCCCACAGCACCCGGCCCAAGGTGACCATCACTGCCCTTCCCTGGTGAGACATGGCCATGTCCTGACATCCCACAGCCTGACCTCGTGTCACCAGTGCCCAGAGCCACCCACCTTGATGACGTTCTGGATGGCAATGATGTAGCCAGTGTGGCGCAGCCCCACTGGCTGCCCGGGGGCCAGGCGCTTGTAGCCCTTGTCGGCCTCCTGTGAGAGAGTTTATGGCTACACAAAGGGTCCCAGCAGAGGCAGCAGGTCCTCCCTCCAGCATGCCCTTCTGTTCCCATGACTGTGTCCCCCCACCCACTCCAGGGATCAGTACACCCAGGGCTGCTTGAACTCCCATGTTGCTGCGGGGACAGCAGACAGGCCAGCTGTGGGCACCGTTGGTTGGACGCATCCCAGCCAGGCTGAGGGCAGCGGGCATTTCCCCATCAGAGCTGCTGGCACATTTGGGAGTCACGGTTGGGTGCCTGACACCCACCTGTGCCCCATGCAGCACCAGTGCCGCTCCCAGCACTGCCAGGCTCCCACTGCCCAAGCAGTAGCTCCTGTGAGCAAGGGCAGTATGGCCCGGTGGGCCCAGCTCACCTCCCTGAAGTCCGTCTCCTCGATGTAAACAGTGGGCTGGAAGGGCACTTTGTGAAAACCCCGGCTCTCATCGGCTGGGAAGTTGGGTACAAGGACCTCGAGTGCCTGGGGAGAGGGAGGGGGTGAATGCTGACCTTGGGGAACCCCACTCCCACCCCAGCCCAGGGAAGTCTCACCTTTGGGGCAGGGAAGTTGGTGATGGTGACCTTGAGGGGCTCCAGGACGGCCATGGCACGGGGGGCCTGCTCATTCAGCACCTCCCGTGCACACGCCTCCAGTAGATGTGGCTCCATTGTTGCCTGGGCTACCGTCACGCCGACCTGCAGGACAGCCTGCTGTCACCATGCCGGCCAGGGGACAACGTCCACCTGCCCTGTCCCATCCTGTCCCTGGCACATACCCGGGCACAGAAGTTGTTGATGGCCTCGGGGGGGAAGCCTCGCCGACGCAGGGCTGTCAGCGTGAAGAGCCGTGGGTCATCCCAGTCCCTGAGAAAACACTGGTGTGACAGCCAGGCATGCCCTGAGCAAGACCCGCCCTGGCTGCTGGCCCTGCTCCTACCTCACAGCACCCGTCTCCACCAGCCGGATAATCTTCCTCTTGGAGACGACAGTGTAGAGAAGGTTCAGGCGCCCGTACTCCCACTGCACGGGGCAGTAGACATCCAGCGCGTTGCACAGCCAGAAGTAGGAGGAGCGCCTGCAAGGGAGGCACAGACGCAGCCCAGCTCAGCCTCATGCCCACCCACAGCCCCACGGACACACTGTCCCTGGGCACTTTGGCAGCCACCGGGACACAGCCAGCTGCTCCCTCCCAAAAGCTGCCCTGCCAGGTCCCGCTCAACCCTGGGCTGTGCATGGCGCTCACCTGGCCTGGAATTCCTTGGTGCAGAGGGAATGCGTGATGTGCTCAATGGAGTCGCAGAGGCAGTGTGTATAGTCATACGTGGGGTAGATGCACCTGTAAGGCAGACGCGGTCAGCCCTGGGGCAGAGCCCAGTGCTGCTCCCCTCCTGACACCTCCCCACTCCCAGGAGACACAGAGCCACCCCCTCCATGCATGCCAGGATGCCGCAGGCCCTCCCTACCACTTATCCCCAGTGCGGTGGTGCGGAGTGAACTTGACACGGTAGGCAACAGGGTCCATCTTCCCATCCTCCATCACCAGCTTCATCCGCAGCGTAGCCTCCCCCTCCCCAAACTTGCCCTTTCGCATGTCCTGTGGAACGGAGAGAAGCTGTCAGCTGAGCCATGGACCTGGACCCTGTTGGTACACAGCGCCTGCCCCCAGCCAGGAGTACCTCGAAGAGCAGGAGTGACTCCTCCACGGGCCGGTCCCGCCATGGTGAGGGCGGTGGGTTGTGGCCCTTGATTTCCTCAACTTTCTGATGGCAGACATATGCCTGGCCTCTATGGAGGGGAAACGCTGTCACCAGATGCCAGTGGCCCATCCTCTGGGTGAGGGGGAGCCCCGGCTGCAGCACAGGACATCCACACCACCCCGGTACATCCATACCACCCCAGCACGCTCACCTGCAGATGAGCTCCAGGGCCCAGGTGTAGAGCTGGTCAAAGTAATCTGACGCATGGGTCACTGCATAGGGCTGGTAGCCTGCAGGGATGGGGGAAACACAGCAGGTTGGAGGCACCTCCAGGGCCTGGCAGCAGGACCTGCATGCAGTGATGTCTCCAGCAGCACCTGGCCTGATCCTGCCCTCCCCAGCCCGAGCCATACCCAGCCACTCCACCATCTCCCGAATGGCTGTGAAGTATTTCTCCTCCTCCTTCTCGGGGTTGGTGTCATCATAGCGCAGGAAGCACACACCACCATTGGCCTGGGGATGGGGGGACAGTGAGCAGCCACTCTCTGAGGGACTGCAGGGCCAGGCCAGCGGCCAAGCAGTGGGATGAGGCAGAGGCTGGGGGGAGCTGCCAGCAGGGCTTGGTGCTTCTCACCTTGGCGTAGCCGAAGTTGAAGTTGATGGCCTTGGCATGGCCAATGTGCAGGATCCCATTTGGCTCAGGAGGGAACCGTGTCCGCACCTGCAGGGGCAAAAGGGGACACGTCTGTCCTTCTGCAGGAGGCTCTCCCCATCCCTGACAGTGGGGGCACTGACATGAGCCCCCAGAAATCCCACAGAGGGCCCCCGTGCCATGTGGGTGCTGCCTCTGGCCGTGCCCTCAGTGAGCTGTGTGTGTCCCCAGCAACCCCACCCACACGGCTGGAACCTGTCACAACAGGGCCGCCCTCACAGGGAACCCCTGGGCTGGGGGACACAGCCTCCTCACCTGCCCACCCGTGATTGCGAGGTGCTGCTTCAGCAGAGCCATGGTGTTGGGCGTCACCACGTAGCCCTCTGTCTTGTAGTTCTCTCCTATGGGCAGAGGATGCTCAGGGCTGCAGCACAGCCAAACTGAGCCAAGCCCAGCAGCCAGCAGGGAAGGACACGGGGCTGAGCCAGTCCCCTGCAGTATGGAATGCTGGGGCTGGGCACAGAGCCAGTGGAGTGGCCCCACACACAGCAGCGGCTCCTCACACTCACCCGGCTTGTGGAACTTGAGGGCTTCTCCCCGCAGCTGCTCCAGCAGTGACTGCGTCTCCGTGCCCACCTCACCTGCAGGGAGACAGGGCTGGGCAGGGGCCTGACCACAGCTCCCAGGACCCAGCTCCAAGGCAGGTCGTGGCCGGGAACCGAAGGGCTGGGGAAGCTGCCCACAGAAGGACAGTCTCTTACCATTCTCCACCACAGCCGCCTTCTGTTTCTCCGCTGGGGCCAGCCGAGCCTTTGCAGCCTGCAGGGACCAGCACAGCATCCTGAGTGCCTGGCCCCAGCACGCACCTTCCGCCTCCTGGCCCAGCTTGCTGCCCCCAGTGCTCCCTCAGACCTCTGCCCATGGTGGCAGCAGGGCCCAGAGCAGTTATTTGGGATCCTGCCTGGACACTCAGTGGGGAAATATCATCCCAGTTCCCAGCCTCCCCCTCCTCCTCACCTTTGGCTTCTTTTCCAGGTCAGCTTCTGTCTTTGGCCCCAGCAAATGCAGCACCTGGAGAAGAGAAACACAGACAGGAGTAGAAAAGGCTCCCAGTGCCCCATATCCTGGAGGTGGCCTTGTCCAGCTATCAGCCCCCTCACCCTGACTGCACCTACCCAGGGCAGGCTCTCCCCAGCACCAGGCCCTCCCATGGGACAGGCCAGGAGGGACTGGGCACAGCACCGACAAGAGACACCACCCCAAATACTGCCTGACCCGCTGTCCTTGCACCTACCTGCAGGTCCACCTCGTTCTTGATGGTCTTCCCGTCCGCCCACTTCAGCCGGCTCCGCGCCTCCCCTGCGGACAGGGCACCCCATGGGCGAAGGGCACGGCCCAGCCCCAGCCAGGGCCGCTGACACAGGACGCCACAGCCAGTGGCTGGGGGCAACCCTTGCCCCAGGGCTGTCCCTGGCACAGGGCACCACAGGCGGCTGCCGCCCACAGCCCTGCCCGTGCGGAGGACATGGCAGGATGTCATCTCCCCTGAGTCAGGTGGGCTGCGGCACGGCAATGCAGCAGCCAGAGCCGGGGCAGCCCATGGCAAAGGGCTGGCTCTCAGGACCCAGGGGAGCAGTAGTGCCAGGCAGGGGCTGCCCCAGTGCCCCACACTCACCCATCAGCAGCCCCATGTTGAAGTGGTAGCGCTCCGCCAGCAGCTCTGCTCGGTGCTTGCTGATCACGGCCTCCACCTGGGGAGCAGGACAGGGATGCAGGGGTGAGGGAGGCAGGAGGGGAGCGTGACGCCAGGGGCTGCCAGCCCGTCCCGTCCAGCGTCCCCCTCGCCATCCCCGCGGGGCAGGCAGGGCCGCAGCCCCACTCACCGCCTCCTCGATCTGCTCGGGGGTGACGCACACCCCCACGCCACAGGCCCGCTCAAAGTCAGCCACATCCAGGGGCTCCAGGGGATGGCTCCTCACGTACTCCAAGGCGGCTGGGGAGAAAGGAGGGGTGAGGAGCGGGGCCCTCCCCGCCCCGCCGGGGGCAGGGGTGTCCCGGGGCCGCACGGTACCAGTGAGCTGCAGGTCAGTGAGGATCTCCCTGCGGGCGATGTAGCCAACGAGGAAGCCGAGGTGCTTCGGGTCCCTGAGGCGGGCGGCCGTGTTGTACAGCAGCGTCCCGGTGGCTTTGTCCAGGGCCGGGCCCAGCGCGCTCCGAGCCTGCCGCCGCCCCGGGGAAGCGTCAGGGCCGGCCCGGGGCGAGCCCCGGTGAACAGGCGGCCCCGGGGCGGGGGCGGAGTGCCAAGGGCCGAGGCCGCTCGGCAGGACCGGGAGGAGGCGGGGCTGGGAGGGGGGGGGGCCCGCGGAGGGCGCACCTGCAGCACGGCCTGGCGGAGCAGCGCGCTGAGCGCCCCGTTGCGCAGCGTCTCGCGGGCTTTGGCCTCGCTGAGGCCGATGCCGATGAAGAGCCCCAGCGCCTCCTCCGCCTCCTCCGCCGCCATGGCCCCCGCCGCCGCCATGCTGCTGCCGCCGCCACCGCCCGCCCGGGGGGCGGGACCACGCCCAGCCAGTCGGAGGGGGGAGGGCGTGTCGACGGCACAGATTGAGCCAATCGACAGTGAGCGTAGCCCGCCTCGCCCAATGGGATGTGGGATCTGAGCGCCAGTTCCGCGAATAGACGCGTAGGGGGCGGGGCCAAGCCTGCGGCCGGTTGCATCATTTAAAGAGACAGGCGACGGTGGAAGCCACGTGGGGGGCGTGGTTTGAGGTGGGAAGGGGGCGTGACCTAAGCGACAGCTAGGCTCCGCCCCTCCGGTCGCCCACCGCCCGGCGTCCTTGTCCCGGCCGGTACCCGTGTCCCGCCGTCAGCCAGGCGGCGGTCTCCCCCCTCCCATGTCCCCGCCTCCCCCGAGGACGGTCCCCGTGGGGACACACATGGCCCCAGGGCCCGGGCGGGGGTCGCAGTGGCCGCTCCCGCCCGGTGTGTGCGGGGTCCCCTCCCACCCCGGCTGCACCAATCCTTCCCCCGGGTCCGTCCGTGCCCCTCCGATTTCCCCGCCTGATGTGTGCGGGACCCCGCCAGCCCCTGTCCCACCCCCCCCCCCGGTGTCCTGTCTCCCCCCGCCCCATCCCGCTCCCACCCTGGTCCCGGCAGCAGCAGACCCGAGAGCTTTTGGGGCAGGGGGTTTATTGGTAACACCCAGAGGGACGAGGCACCTTCTCCAGGCAAGGAGGATCCTGGCTCCTCCACAGGCACTCAGTGCGGGGGTCCCGGGGGGTTGCTACAGCTCCATCCCGGTGCTGGGCACTGGCTCTGTCCCATCAGTGATTGCCTGCTGCCTGCCTGCAGCTGGCAAAGGCTTCAAGCTATAGCGGGCACTGATGTTGGTACCTGAGACGCTGCGGTACTCGCCCATCTCCGTACGGACGGCTTCGTTCTGAGTGATGGTGAGTAGGACCGGGACGGATAGCGTCACTTCTTTCCGCAAAACCTGGATGCTGAGCGCCGTGCGTGGGGGGATCTTAGCCGGCAGCTGCACCTCCACGCGTTCCCGGCGGGTGCTGGATTCGCTGCGGCCTTTTTGCACCGTGAAGACATTGGAGGCTTCCACGATCAGCGTGAAGGAGAGACCAGCTTTGAGGCTGGTGGCGTTGCTGAAGTGGAAGCTCTGCCAGAGCGTGGTGCCGTACTCCCGGCTGCTGCTGGCTGCCAGTGCCTGCTCTGACTCCGTCTCATTCACCCCCTCGATCTCATCCACCAGCACCTCCCGCTCCGCCTCCACCCGCTTCTCCTCCCAGAGGAGACGTGCCGAGACCAGGGGCTGCCCGGGCCGCAGCGGCCGCAGGTGGGACAACCGAGCCTGGAAGTTCAGCTCGGGCTTGTAGTCAGCAAGACGCTCACCTGGCCACGCCAAGCAATGCCAACCGCCTCGGCCAGGGTGCTGGTAGAGCAGCCAGACGCCTCGCTGTACCACATGGGAGGCCACCCGGTCATTGAAGTACCCGTACGCCAAGTTGGTCTCCTCCATCACCACCTTGCAGGCACCTTGGAAGTTGGGGCGCTCATAGAGGGTGATCTGGGGGTCCCCCAGGTCATGGTGCACGAGACGCAGCGCTGAGAAACTGTTCGGCCGCTCCACAGAGGGGTACTCGCCCTCCTCGAAGGCGTGCGGCTCACCCTCGTACTTGGGGTCCGTGTAGGCGATCCAGGGCTGCCCCACTACCTTCAGGGAGGCGATGCAGTCCCCAAAATCCAGCTCATGCAGGTCAGGCACGTCGCAGGTGAACTCCCGGCTCAGCCCCTCAAAGTTGGCACGCTCGTACACTGTGATCCGGTTCATGGTGCCGCAGACGCCTGCCCCTGTGAGGGCACAGCGCGCGCCAAGGCCCCTCGTGTGGGGTAGCGTGGGTGCTACAGGAAACCCGTGGGGAAAGCCTGGCCAGCAAAGGGGCCCCCCCAGCACCCTCTTTCCTCCCCTGCCCTCCGCCCAGTCTCTGCGCTCTCACTGTCTGTGCCGGCAGTGCCCCGACGCCAGCCCGCAGCTGTGCCTTTTACAAGGGGGTGACGGGGCTGGGGCGTGCTGCAGCATGAAGCAAAGATGATGACAGTGCTCGCCCCCGCACCCAGGCCCGGCCCCGCTCCAGTACTGGGGAGCCAGCCAGGCCCCGCACGGCCTCGCGGCAGCCAGCACAGAGATGCCAGCCAGCCCCGCAGACCAGCCCTGCCGGAAAGTCCTGCCGCACCCTGGGCACGCGGCGCTCCAGTGCGGACAAGTCACCACTAATTATTGCTGATGCTTCTGCCCTGCCTGCACTAATTACAGTGTGCGTTGCTGGTGGGGCAGGAACTGCCGGCTCGCCCCAGTGGGGTGAGAGGGTATCGTGGTGGGGCAAGCTGTCACCCTGAGTCAACCCCTCCGGCAACCCAGTGCCCCCAGGTGCAGGATGCAGCCCCCCTAGCAGGGCACCACTGCCGCAGCCCTGCACCCGAGAATGGTTGGGGTGGGTGGCGGCACTCCTTCCCCCTTGTCCCTCCACCCATGGTGGCCACGGTGCTGCTGAAGGGTGACCAGTGCCCGCACTGGGCACGGTGGGACACCAATGCCCAGCCAGAGCACGAGAACGGCTGGCAGCTGCCCTGAGCACAGCATGTCAGGGGCTCCCTTGGAGCACTGTGTGGGTCCCCATGACACGAATTGGAGCTGCCTGCCCCCCGCCCCAAGGTGTACCCTCCACAGGGCAGGTACACCCGCTGCTTGGCACTCTGCTGGGGCTGGGCCCTGGTGGCTTGAGGCTGAGCCTCTGGTTTCTCCTGGCTGTTTGCTTGGGCCCAAGGGCTGCCTCGTCCCCTTGTCACCCCAGCTCGGGGCTGTCCCTACAGTACAGTGCGGGGAGGAAGGAACCCCAAAGCTGCCAGGAGCAGCTCCTGGCAGGGTACAGCTGGTCCCTAATCCCCCCCCCACCAGCAGCTCTCACTCTGGGCTGGTGACAGCCAGGACCCCCAGAGCCTCTGGGCTGGAATCAGCCCTTTGGGGCCGGTGCAGGGAGGGGGAGTGGAGCCAGCCTTGGCTGCACGGGGTGTCCCAGGCCCACAGGGGAACCTGGGGCTGGCGCAGCCTGTGGGCACCCACATCCTGCCATGGAGGGGGATGGAGACCCTGTTGCTCCCCCAGCCTGTCCACCCCAAGCCACTCCAAGAGAGGAACCCAGGTGTCCTGGCATCCCTGAGCCCTGTTCCCCTCTAACCCCTGTCTCCTGCAGGCAGATGCCACCCTACACTGCCTGCTGCCAGTGCTCCCCTTCCCCTGCCCACGGTGCCGGGGCTGCCAGGGTCTCCCAGTTTATTGCCAGATGTCGGTGCGGTGGGGGTTACACCAGACAAACGCTACAGGAAGCAGTTAGTGAGCGGGGGGCTGTGGGGGCTGCGGGCAGGGGCTGGGGAAGGGCTGTCCTGCTCACGCCCCTGGCCTGCAGCCTCCCCCCCAGCCCCTGGGGCTGCCGCGCTCCCCTGTGCCTGGCACCCCTCCCGCTCCCCATGGCCGCCCCGGCCCTGCAGCCCCCAATGACCTCCGCCTTGCAGTCATGCACCCCCCCTGCGGCGAGGCCGAAGGGCCGGCACGGCACGGGGGACACAGGGCAGCATGGGTGGGAGGCGGTGCTGGTATTATTGCTATGGCGGGCGGGAGCAGCGCGACCCTCCCCACGCTCAGATCACAGTCTCGAGGAGCATTGCCTTCTCCTTGGGGGGCTCCGGGGCCAGCAGCTTGGCTTCTGCCTCGGGCGTCAGGTACTCCAGGTGGTGGTGGCCCCAGATCGGAGTGGTCAGGAGCTGCCAGCGCTGCAGGGACGCCGTGTCAGCACCCAGGGACGGCAGCACCAGGGACTGCCTGGACCCAGCACGGTGCATCCCCACCTCAGTGCATGGGGATAAGGAGGATATGGGACCGAGGTGGGGATAGGGTGGAATTTGGATGGGGATGGAGGTGTGATTGGGATGTGGAAGGGATTGAAACGGGATTGAGAGAGGGACAGGGATTGCATTGGGACAGGGATGGGATTCGGATGGGCTTGGGACTGAGAGAGAGAATGGGATTGGGGTTGGGAGAGACAGGATGGGAGGTGGGGATGGGACAGGGATGGGACCGAGGGGGGGACAGGGACAAGGATGGTGGAGACAGGCTGAGGGTGGAGGCAGGCGGGCCCCCGCCATGCCGCCCTCACCTCACGCAGGGAGCCTTTGCAGCGCAGGAGCTTGTAGAGGACGGTGCAGGGGATGCAGAGCATGGAGGAGAGTGCCAGGACCCAGCCGATGGCGTCCCCCCACCACGGGTACACGTACGTCTTGTAGGTCAGCGGCTTGTAGTCCACCACGTGGAACACAAAGATGCCCTGGGCAAAGAGGGGGGGGTGAGGTCCCGTGGGCAGGGGGCTGGCACCCCCAGACCCCCCCACGCGTGTCACCCCGTGGCTGCCGTCCCCAAAGCAGCCGCCTGGGGGAGCCCGGTGCCCGTGGCACGGGGCCGCGGCAGTGGGCACACGCGAGCACATGCATGGCACACGCATGGCACACGCATGTCCCCGCTCACCACGCAGAGCAGTGGCGTCACCACAGCCCAGCACCACTTCATGAAGGGCAGGGGCCGGTAGCCGATCATGCGCGCCACGTCATCCATGAAGCGGTCGGCACCTGTGGGGAGAAGGGCGTCAGCCGGGCCCCACGGGGCACCCATGCCCCCTTGTGTCCCCCCCTCCCCGTGTCCCCCTGGCCTCACCATAGACCCAGGCAATGACCACGCACTCCCAGAAAGCCTGCCACAGCAGCGTGATCCCGCTGGCCGAGTAGTTGTCAAAAAGCTGGAACACGTACATGCCGCCCTGCCGGGACGGCACCACGCATCACCGGGGCTGTGCCAGCTGCCCCGCGCTGGCACGGGTGCCTCCCCACCGGCACAGGCACAGCCTTGCCAGCACCCGGTGCCCCACCTGGCATGGACACCCTGCATGCCACAGGCACCCTGTGCTCCCACAGCACCCCCTCAATGACGGGCACCCCCCATGGCATAGGGAGCTCCACCGCTATGGGCACCCCCATGCCATGGGCACCCCCCACTCCCGTGGGTGCAGCAGCCCCAGGGAGCTCCCACCCCACGGTGGGGCCCCATGGGAGGTGATGTCCTGGGGGCAGGCACGGGTGCCCGGCATGGGGCTGGCTGGCCGGTGTCCCTGCTGCGTCCCCCACCTGCGTGACCATGGAGAGGTCGATGAGGCAGCAGACAATGCAGCAGAGCGCAGCCGTGAGCTTGCGGCGCAGTGAGCCAGCCCCTGGCTGGGGGAACAGGTCCAGGATGCCCGTGATGAAACCCTCCATGCCGACAAACTGTGGCAGAGAGCGGGGCTCAGTGGGGACATGCCACCCCGTCCCCTCCCTGTCCTCATCCCCCTTTCTGCTGCTGCACCTGGCTGTCCAGCCCCAGCACGAGGAGCATGAAGAAGAAGAGCGTGGCCCAGAGCGGGGACAAGGGCATCAGTGTCACGGCTTTGGGGTAGGCGATGAAAGCCAGCCCAGGGCCTGTGGGAGAGCAGAGTCAGTGGAGCCACCCCAGTGGGGGACAGAGGGGACACAGTGCCAGTGGGCACCTGCTGCCCAGCACTCACCAGACTCGGCCACCTTGGAAATGTCCACGCCTTGCTCAGAGGCCATGAAACCCAGCACGGAGAAGACAACGAAGCCGGCGAAGAAGCTGGTGGAGCTGTTGATCACGGCCAGGATGTAGGCGTCCCTGTGGGCAAAGAGGGTCAGGGGGTGCCAGGGGGACACTGGGGGACACACCAGGGGGATGCTCCACAGCCGGCACAGCCCTACCTGTAGCAGTTGTTGTGGAAGCGGTTGTAGCTGCCCAGCGCGGTCAGGGCGCCCAGCCCAATGGCATAGGAGAAGAATATCTGGGTGCCGGCATCGATCCAGACCTGGGGTGCAAGGGGGGGCATTGGGGGGTGGGGAGGGTGCCACGGGGATGCCCAGCACCCAGCCCCCTCCTCCCCTCGCTGACACCCCCACCTGCGCCTCGGCCAGCTTGGACCAGTCAGGTTTCAGGTAGTAGACGATGCCGCCCAGCGCCCCAGGCAGCGTCACCCCATGGACCAGCAGCAGGATGAGGACCACATAAGGGAAGAGTGCCGTGAAGTAGACAATCTGCAGAGGAATGCAGAGGTACCAGTGAGACCCCCTGGACTGAGGCTCTCTGT
The DNA here is from genome assembly GCA_034008185.1 of Gorsachius magnificus. NCBI lineage: Eukaryota > Metazoa > Chordata > Aves > Pelecaniformes > Ardeidae > Gorsachius > Gorsachius magnificus. The sequence continues at coordinate 10,867,612 of CM067090.1, forward strand.
CATGTGCCACAGGTGTCCCAAAGGGACCAGGGCTTGGGGACGTTCCCAGCAGGTGGTGGCACCTCCCAGACAGATGAGGGACAGGGGGTCTTGCACCCCCGTGGGCTGCGGCTAAGGAGGGCAGGAGACAGCAGTGCCATGGTCCCACCCCCACACGCCGGTCACCCCAATGCAATATCCCCCCACCCCCCAGTGTCACCTTCCCGGTCGACTTGACGCCCTTCCAGATGCAGAAGTAGACGACAACCCAGGTGGTGACCAAGCAGAGGATCATCTGCCAGTTCATCTCCCCTGGCTCACTGAGGTCCCCCGAGAGCCGCAGCACCTTGTTCCTGCAGAGCGGGGCCGTGCTGAATGCTGGTGCGACCCCCCCAGCCATGGGCAAGACCCCCCCCGGTCCCCACACTCACTCCCAAAACTCAATGATGGGTGAGCTCTTGTTGGCCAAGTCAGCACAGCTGAGGTTGAAGGTCCCAGTGCCGGCACTGGCATTGGTGCTGCCGTTGCGGCAGAGCTCGAGGTGGAATTGGTTCCAGGTGTGGCCGCAGGTGGCCCAGGGCAGGGTGTCCGTCAGTGAGTGTACCAGGTAGAAGAGCCCCCAAACCAGGATCATGATGTAGTAGGAGTTGCAGAAGAAGACGATCACCATGGAGGCCAGGCCCAGACCTGCAGCACAGGGAGATCAGAGCCCACGGGACACCCATGGGCACCCGGCAGCCTGGTGGGGAGGGAGAGCTGGCAGCCTGGGGTGGGATGGGGGATGCTGGCAGGGATGGGGCAGGACATGGAGCGCTGATGGGGATGTGGGGAGCCGGCAGCCCAGGGGGGACCGGTGGGGACGGGACAGGAGGAGCTGGCAGCCCCAAGCAGGACAGGGTGGGGACAGCATGGCACAGGGCAGGGGTAGCCCAGGGGCGCAGCACAGGGACGTGGCAGGGTGCTGCTGAGGTGGGGATCTGGCAGCCCCCGGGATGTCGGCAGCCCTCGGGGAAGCCAGCAGCCTGCAGGAGGGAGCCGGGGGGCAGGCGGGGCTGGGCAGGGCAGCGCAGGCAGCTGCCACCCTTGGCCGGGGTGCGGGGGGGACGCGGGCAAGGTGCAAGGGAGCAGGCGGGCGTGGGCGGGTGCTGCCAGCCCTGGGCAGGGCGCCGGGGGCCCCGGGCAGGGTGCTGGGGGCCACGGGCAGGGTGCTGGGGGCCACGGGCAGGGCGCAGGCAGGGCGTAGGCAGGGTGCAGAGTTACCCTTGAAGAGGGGGGCGATGTTCCAGGCGGCGATGCCCCCTTGCTTCATGAACTGCCCCAGGGCCACCTCCAGGAAGGGGGCCCCCGGGGGGATGGGAAGCGCCGGGCCGGGGGGGGGGCGGCCGGGGCCGGCTCAGCCGCCGCGGCCGCCCCCCCCGGGCCCCCCCGGGCCCCCCCCTTCCCTCCCCGCACCGCCCGCCCGGGCGCAGCGAATGGCGGAGGCGCCTCCGAGCCCTCCCCTCGCCGCGCCGCCGATGTAGGTCAGGGCAGGCAGGTGGCGGGGGGCTCCCCACGGACCCCCACCCCGGTGGGTGACACCAGTCGCCCGGGAGCCCCGGGGCCCCGGCCCCCGGGGGTGCGGGGGGCGGCCACCGTGGGGTGATACCCCCCCCCCACACACACAGTATGGGGTGGAAAGCGGGGTGCCTCTGCGTGCCGTGGGGTGCCCCCCCCCCCCCCGCCGCGGGGCAGGCGCGGAGCTCACCTCCGCCGTTCTTGTAGCACAGATAGGGGAAGCGCCAGACGTTGCCCAGACCCACGGCGAACCCCACGCAGGACATGATGAAATCCATCTGCCGGGTCCACGTCTCCCGCTCAGGGGCAGCCGCTTTCGGGGGGCCGGGGGGTCCCACCAGCAGTGCCGTCACGGCCCGCTCCTCGCCCGCCGCGGGGGGCTCCACGCCTTCCGCCTCCCCGCGGCCCTCTGCCGGGGGGGGGGGGGGGGGGGGGGGAAACCCACGCTGCCGTCACGCGCGCCCCTCTTCGCGCGTGGGGGCGTGACGTCAGATGTCAGGCCGGTGCGTGACGTCACAATGCAGAGCGGTGACTCACCCCGCGGCGGCGGGAGGGGGCGCGCCGCGGTCGCGCGTGGCCGTGGCCGCGTCCGTCCGTTCCCCCCCCCCGCGGCCCCCCCTACCCGTCCCCAACCCCATCCCCCCCAGCGCTCCCCGCTTACCGGAGACCGCGGGGGCAGCGGTGGTGGCGGCGGCGGCGGCGTCGCGTCGCGGGGCGGCGGGCGGCTGCGGGGCGGCCGTGTCGGCGGGGACGGGGGGCATGTCGCGGGGGGCCGGGGAGCGGGGGCGGGTCGGGGGCGGCTCCGTGGCCGTGGGGGGGGGCTCAGAAGCAATCCACGAAGCACTTGAAGGTGAGTCGGAAGAACCTCATTGAGGGCGGCGGGGCGCGGCGGGGCGGGCGGGCGCCTCAGAGCCGGGCGGCCGCTCCAGGGCTCTCTGCGCCGCGGCACCGGGCGGCGGCGGAGGCAGCGACCGGCCGCACCGCCCCCCGAGCCCTATTGGCCGCGCCGCCCTCCCGCGGCTTGACGGGACTTGCAGTCCCGCCGCACCGCCACCGGCACCGGGGCGCGTCGTGGAACGGGGCGTCGCCAGGGGATACCGGGCACTAGGGACACCGGGTGACGACACACACCGCGGGGCGCCAGCGGGGGGCGGGGCGCGCCGGGACAGGCGGTCCTGCCGCACCAGGCGATGTGGCACCGGCACTTGCGGTCCCGGTGCACCGGGGGACACCAGGCACCGGGACTCGCGGTCTTGCCACACTAGCAGCAGGGCACACCGGGTGACATCAGGCACTGTGGCGACAGGATGGCACCAGGGGACAGGGCACAGCCGGCACCAGGAGACACCCAGCACTCAAGGGCACCCCTGCAGGGCTCACCGAGTGCCAGGGGACCCGGGGCAGCAGGGTGCTGGGGGCCCCAACAGCACACTGTGGGACACAGTGCCCTGGGGGTCTCACCAGGCACCAGTAGGTGGGTCCCAGGGACAGCAGGCAGCGGAGGCAAGTGGAGTTCAGCAAGTTTAATGAGCACAGGACAAACCCCGACCAACACCCCCACCCCCCACCCCATTCCCCCCCACTCCCCGGTGCCCGGCCCGGCCCGCACCCCCAGGGGCAGGTGCCCTGCAACGCCCTAGTCAACTTCTTCCATGCTGCTGTAGGAGGGGGCCGGGCGCTCGGCGGGGCTGGTGAAGCGCTCGGGCAGACCTTCGGCAGTCAGCGGCGGGGCTCCTTCGGGGGCCAGGCCAGATCCGAATGGCACCGGGGGCAGTCCCTGCAAGCAGAAGATGGGCATGAGAGGGAGACCAGGGGGGTGCGAGAGGGAGACCAGGCCCCTGCTTCCCCCTCCCTGCTCCCACGGGGTTGTAGGGTGCCTGGGGGGACAGGGCCCCTCAGAGTAGGGACCCCACGCAGCACCTGTGGGCCCGTGGCCCGGAGAGCAGTAGTGGGTGCCAGCCCCCAGCCAGCAGGACAGCGTGCCCAGGGCCCCCACCTGCCCACCGGAATAGAGCCAGGCTGCAGCACACTCAGCTCGCCCCGGTGCTGCCGCCTCTCCCCAGCCCGGCACCCATGCCCCCGAGCTGCTGTGGCCAGGGCCGGCCTGAGCAGAGCCCGGGCCTCACTGCTGGCCACCCACCTCTGGGGAGGGCGAGCAGGCAGGTGCAGGCAGCAGCTTGTGGGCCCCAACCCAGGGTGCCAGCTGGAGCAGAGGTCACCCCACCGGCACTGGGCACTGACTCAGCCCCACGAGGCCAGCGCTGTGGGCGAGCGGGGCAAGCAGCCGAGCCCCAGGGCTGCAGACAATGAGGCAACTGTTCCAGGGAATGTACCTCATGACCGCAGCACAGCCCCACTGGACTCTCCGGCTGGGACCCACTTGGTAGGGAGGACACTGCAGCACACACACAAGAGGGGTGTGGGACCAAGGTGGGGGGAGCCCCCTGGACTCCCCATGGGTGGGCTCAAGCCCCAGCCAGAAACACAGGTGAGCCCCTTCCCGGCCAAGCATCCTTCCTGAGCCAACCAAGGGCACTGCTGACGGGACAGCAGCGGAGATGGAAAAGGAAGTCACAGGGCTCTGAAGTCACCTCTCGCACCCAAACACGCCAGAGCAGTCTGAGCCACGCTCAGACAAGGGCAACACGTCTCAATATGAGATACCACTGGAGCTGCAGCCTGTGCCCCAGCCCCCTGGGACCACATGCTGCTGGCCCCACTGCACTCCCCACGCACTGCTGGGCTCCCCACACCCTGCACATGCCCCACCAGGGCTGCTGCCCCATGGCAGAGCTCAGGGCATGGTCCCCATGCCAGCTGGGACGGAGATAGTCGCCTCAGGCCAGGAAGGTCACCAGCTCCAGCACAGCAGAGTCCCTGCCTTTGTGGGGGGGTCCAATCACACAGGACAGGGATGCTGCATCTTTTCATAAAACCTGGCTTTATTAACACACTGAGGTCCTACCTGTGCTCCCTGACCCCATGCCTCTCCTGCAGCAGGGGAAGCCAGTCCCCCTCCCTGAAAAAAAGCACTGTGCTCTCCCAGTAGAGACCCAGCCCCCCAGCCACAGCCAGCCCACACGCGTGGGAGCCAGCAGCCCATGTAGGTGGGTGCTCACCATTGGCACCCCAGCCCAGATTGCCAGGCTCCCCAGCAGCTGCCCAGGGGAGCAGGGAAGCACACAAGCCCTCGCTGACAAATCCGTTCAGCCCCCACACAGGGGTGCGGTGCACACGACTCCTGGTGCACGGGCAGCTGGCACCGGGGAGCTCAGCGAGAGGATGGCTGGAGGGACTGGGCTGGCACAGGAGCCACAGATCACACCGGTCCCGGGGAGCACAAGGCTCCCACAGCAGCACAACTAGGAGAGGCGGCCAGACCAGGACCCATGTCAGGGCATCCTGCCCTTGCTGCAGCCTCCTGGCAGGTCTCTGCTTCTTTCCTGGGAGCTGAGCTGAGCAGGTGGTCGATGTTTCCAGGGGGATCCCAGGCCCCAGCCATGCTGCAGTGGCAATGTCCCTTCTTGAGCAGCAGGTAGCCACGAAGTCTTCCCCGCTCCCAGAGGGCAGCAAGGGTGAGGGAGGGCAGAGGGGCTCCTGGTTCTGGGCTGTGCCTTGGCAAGGCAGCAGGCTGGCCACGCAGCTCTGCCAGCTGGCACGGGAGATGCCAGAGCAGACAGGCAGGAGCCGACAGCCCCACGCTTCCCTCGGCGAGTCCTTCCCAGACGTTTCTGTCCTGCCGCCTGTCTTCATCACGCAGTGTCCTAGGACGGCGCGTGCCCCGGCAGCCCTGCTCCTGCCCATGCCTATCTCCAGCGGGTCTGGTAAATGAGCGGGTAGAAGACGTTCAGGAAGAGAGCCACAATTGCGGCCGTGGTGGCCAGGACAAAGTATCTGACGCAGCCTTCGTCTGGGTGCTGGGGGATGCCCGGACTCCGCTTCTGGCCACGGGGCCTCCAGGAGTTTCTTGCAGGCCTTTGGGGTGCCTCGAGCTGCAGCTCTTGTTCTTCAGCCTCCAGTTCCTGCCAGATCAGAGAAGCCTGCGATGTGGAAACCTGCGTCAGCACTTGGGAGAACACAACGGGCAACACCCCTCGCCATCCCCCGGGGCAGGCGGCTGCCTGCAAGCCCAGCCCCGTGCCCAGCCAGCCCACCTCCCCATGCAGCACCGTGCGGTCGCGCCCGCCCCCGCGCCTCTTCAGGGTCTCCGGTGTGTGGGGCGCAGCCAGGCTCCGGCGGGCAGCTCTGCAGGAGGGAGCGTGGGCAGCAGCGAGGCAGGGTCTTCGTGGGCCGAGGGGAGCAGAGTGGGAAGCCGGATCCTGGTGGAGCCGATGCGCTGGCATTGGTGGGTCCAGATGGCGAGGGGGGCAGGCAGCAGCCAATCACAGCCCAGCTTTTGTGATCCCAACAGGATCTTTCAGATGACGGCTAATCCAAAACCACCCGGAGCGGCAGGATCAGGAGGCGCAGTCACAGCACAGCCAGTCACAGCTCTGCTTTGGTGGGTGGGGATGCTCCGACAGCCAATTGCAGCCCAGCTTCCAGGAGGATTATTCATAGGCAGCCAATCACAGCCCGGCCCTTCACTGTGCCGGTGATCATGCAGAGCAGCCAATCGGGGCGCGGGTCTCCAGCGGGCACCCAGTGCCTGGAGGATGCGGTGGTCCGAGGTGCTCGGGGACCCGCTGAGCCCCGGCGGGATCCAGTGCGCCCCTTCACTGCGGGGGATCCGGCGCTGCCAGGGGCCTGAGGAGCCCCGGTGCCACGAGGGGACCCGGCCAACCCCAGGGCTGTGGGGCACCCAGTGAGCTTCTGTGCCACCCGGGCCACTGATGGCTCCCACTGCTGGCGTGGGATGAGCAGCACAGCCTTCCTGCAAGTGGGGCTGCTCCGGGACAAGCACAGCCCCCTGGGACAGGCAGACACCAATGTGCCGGACACCCCGTCCCCAGCTGAGAGGGCAGTGCTGGGATGCCTAACCAGCGCCGGGCCGAGGGCTGCACCAGCCAGATGAGCCCCATGCATGCAGCTGTGCCGAGAGGAGCAGAGCATCATCCCAAGAGCCCACGGGGCGTGCCGAGCGCGGAGGGAAGGACTGCAGCACAACAATGTGGGGTGGGGTGGGGGGCTGGCCAGGTGGGCGCCGCACCCCAGCCTGGGCTTTCGCGTCCGACGTTCACGCAAAGATCAGCCCAACCATTCCCTGCCAGGGCATGCCAAAAGCTCCCTGCCGGCTGGCCCACCCCTCCCTCTCGGGTGGCCCGGCAGCAGAGCTCGCTCTGGCACGTTTCTCTTCAGCACCCTGTGGAGGCTGCCAGACCTCTTGCTCAGTGCTGGCATTTGCCTTTTTTGCACCTAGCTTGGCCCTGAGCTGGGCCCCAGCAGAAAGCGTCCCTCACCCTGCCTCGAGAGCAGCTGCGGAGGGCAGGTTCTCACTGCTCCCCAGCACAGGCAGCTCCTATTGCACCCCTCACAGCCTTCCTCCAGTGCAGACCCCAGCGAGGCTGGGCCCCCTCCTGCCTCCTCTAATGCCCTCCCACCAGCACTTCCCCCTGATGATGGGAACCAGCTCTCCCGTGGTCCCCCAGGGCAAGGACCATCCTGAGCTCATGGCAAGAACAGGGCAAGACAGGCCCCAAAGCCCAGCTGGCCCAAGCTCTTCAGTGTCGAAGAGGGGCAGGCACCGTACCGCAGCTGCACCAGGCTCCACGGGTGCTGGCTGAAAGGGGCCAGGCCCTGCACTGTGGGCACCCATGCACATTTCAGGGCTCTGTGGCTCCAGCAGTGCCAAAAGGGACGCGAGCTCTCACCTGGCTGGCAGCAGCTTCAGCAGAGGGGGTGCGCTCGGCTCGGTGGTCTGGGGTGTGCCCTGGCAGGGGTCTCTCCACAGGAGAGTTCCTCCGTCGGTAGAAGAGGACGTATGCATATCTGGTTACCACCTGGCCCTCGTCCACGGTGGTGACTGTGCTGTCATCGAAGAGCCGCCAGCCTGAGAGGAGAGAAGGGTTAAGCAAGCAGACAGGACACGGCTGCTGGAGCTGGGGGACAGTGAGGGTGGCAGATCCTCACCCACGTCACTGCGCTGGCTGTTCTTGTCATTGGGCAGGCGGGCGTACGCTGTGTAGTGCCCTCCAATCATGCCTCCGTAGTGGTTGATCACAGCATACAGGTCATACATGGGCAGCTGCTGTTCGCCCTTCCGGCCGATGCAGAACTTGCTCAGGTCCAGGCTCCTGGGGAGAGACACAGGGACAGTCAGGGGCAGTCAGTGTTAGGCAGGGAGAGGCCGGGCTGCAGGGCAGCACAGGCAGTGCCAACCCAGGCGCTTCATCCCCCAGGCTCTCACCGGACAGGGAAGTCCACCATGTCATTGATCTTGTCCCTCCAAATAAAGCTGCGGAAGGAGAAGCGCTTGAGCTGGATGATGAGGACGTTGGGCAGCCGCCACAGCATCAGCTGCTTAGAGGCCTCACGGTGCTGCTTGCACTTGGGGCAGTACCTGCGGGAAGAGTGTGCTCATTACCGGCCTGGGGAGAGCCTCAGGTCTCACAGCCCAGCCCAGCCCAGCCCTGAGGTCCCCGTGTGGGGCTGCTAGAGGGGATGCGAGTGGTATCAGCCTCCCCTGCCAGGGACAGGCCAGCACAGTCCCGCCAAGCACTGGCATTGCTCCCTGCTGGCTTAGGGCCTCCCTCCCCAGTGCACAGGGAAGGCCAACCCCAACACTCCTGGCTGCCAGAAGAAACAGTGTGCAGGCCCAGGCAGCTCCTGGGAAACTCCCGGTGCTGCCTGGGCCCACAGGCTGGAATCCACCCTGCCGCCTCCCTCACCACGCTTCCTCTGGGGCCAGGACTTCGGGCTTGGTGAAGAGATTGAGGCACTGCTCCAGGGTGAAGTGGCCAGCCCGGGCTGCTTCACTGGCTGAGCCTGGGTCCTCCACGCACTCCAGCTCCTTGGACTCCACCAACACAAACTCCTTGAGGCGCTCATTGTTCTTCCAGACCAGGGCGAGGGAGCAGTCGTCTGTCAGTTCCAGTGGGGTGTCACCTGCGAAGGGGCACACACCTCACACACCTGCCCCACCAGGCTGGGCCAGGCCACCTTGCCAGGACTAGGAGCAGTCTTTCCCATCCCAGCTCTATAAGGCAATCACACAGTGCTGCTGGGAATGGACAAGTGCCCCACAGCCAGGTTGGCCACCCCAGGGCAGCAGAGTCCCCCAGCCAGGGTGCAAAGCTGGCACAGTCCCTCTCTGCAGCAGCTGCATAACCAGCACTGGATGCAGGCATCTCATACAAGCAAGAGGTGACTTGGGGATCACAGACCCTCTGTGGATGCAGGAGGTTGAAGGGAATTGGTCTATTTGCTGAGGAGAGCAGGAACATCAAGCCCAAGAAGAGCTTCCAGGCAGCAGCTCCGTGCAGCAGAGCCCTGCCCTCCCCTGTGCCAGATGCAGCTTTCACCGTCCAGCCTGGGACCACAGTCACATCTGGGTTCACCTTGTGCCAGGCAGCTGCTGGCACCCTGGCCAGGCAGAGCTGCCACCCTGCCAGAGGCCGCGAGGGATGAAGGTGGTGCTTCCCAGGGCTCTGGGCTCACCTTTATCTTCCAGCTTGTGCTCTCGGTTGGCAGCGTCGATCTTGTTGATGTAGAATTGTGTGGCACGGGCACTCAGCGAGTCCGGAGTGTGTTGGTACCCAGGGATGGCAGCTGTGGACAGGCATGGACAGATCTACGGTGGCACTGCCTTTCTGCCCTGTGTAGGGGCCAAAAATTTGCGGTGCCCCCACCCCCACCTCATATGCTACGGCCTTGCAGGGACACAACCACGTGCCCCGTGTCCTTGACTATTTTTAGCAGGCGCCTGCCCCTGGCAAGCTGCGCTCCTCTGCCTGCCTTGCCCCTTCGCTGCACATTGCTGCCATCCTGAGACGAGTGTCTGGAAACGTGACAGCCAGGCAGCCGAGCGCGAGAGGCTGCTCCCGTGCAGCTGAGTCAGAGAGGGAAACGCTGCACTCACAGCCCCGAGGGGCTCAGCCCGTGCCGGGCTCTGCTCTCCCACGGGACTTGGAGGCTTCTGCCAGCCCCTGCCTTCCCAGCCCTCCCACAACAACACAACACCCCAGTCTCTTTCCTCATCAGGTCTCTGCTCTGCCCCACGGGCCCTGCCAGGGCAAGGCAGAGCGTGGGCAGGCAGGCATTTCAAGTGGGGCAGCACTGCCGAAACACAGCTCCCAGGGCCTCACATATGTCCCCAAGGGTCTCCAGACCAAGCTCACAAGGGGAGAACAGATGCTGTGGCAGGAGGTCACCCCAAGGAGGAGAATCACTCATTTTGTCTTGGGGCTGCCCAGGCTCCTGGCAGAGACACGGTCAGCACTGCAGCACTCTTACCTTCTGGCTTGAGGGCTCTCTCATAGGATGGCTCCTTCTCACAACAGCTGTCGCCCTGCGACTCCATGTGCTCAGAGAAGCCTGAATCCAAGCTCAGCAGGGAACTCCGGGCTGCCAGGACCTTGCTCCGGACAGTGCTGGTGTCCCCCAGCTCCGGATGCAGCTCAGGCACAGCTGGCGAGAGTGGGGGCTCCTGCAGGAGGCTGGAAGCCCTGTCCCTGTCTCCCAGCTCAGGGGCAGAGGTGGCTGCTGCACAGCTGTTCTTGGCCAGGGGCTCCAGCTTGTCTGGCAGCAGAGGCTGCAGTCCCTGCTCCGGCGACATCCGGCCCAGCTGGAATGGAGGCTGGAACACGCTGACTGAGTACCTGGCCAAGGAGGTGGCAGTCAGAGCTGGACATGCACTGTTCTGAGCTCAGCTCCAGCACAGAAGCACCTGCCTTCCCTAGATCCTCACCTTGCGTAACCCTCCAGCAGCTGGGCCAGGCGGGTGTAGGTGAGGCGGGACTCCGGCACGCTGATGAGGAAGGGGAAACCGATGTTCTCGGGGCGGCACAAAGCCTTGTGGTCTGGCCAGTGTGTTTTCTGACATGTCCTGTAACACATACAGCCCCCGCTGAACCCAGCATCCGTGACCACCCTGGGTAGGGGCATAGCAGGGCTGGAGGGATGCACTGGGGATGAGGGGAGCACTGCAAGCCAGACTGGCTCCCTCCCAAAGCCCAAGCACATCCCACCTCCTCCCAGTGGGCTGAGCTCTCCCATCCATCCCTTCAAGGCAGAAGACTCTCCCTCCCTGCCAGGCACCAAGCTAACTCACACATTGCAGTAACCGACTCGATAGCACCTCGTGCAGCGCCTGAGCTTTTCATCCTCTGGCAGCTGCTTCTTCTGGCAGGCTGCACACTTGGCGACGGGGCCGCTGGGCACCTGTGGACGCTGCAGGAGAAAGGACCCATTGGGCAGGGAAGGGCACCCAGGCAGGACAAGGCAGGCTCAGCAGGTGCCCGTACTTGCTGCAACGAGTCATCCTTATGCACAGCTCTCCCCCTCCTGCTTGGCCCCACTTGCAGGCTCAGCCTCCCTGCGGTGCCAATGTTTCCTCTTACCTGCTGGACCTGCAGCTCCACCACCCGCTCCTTGGCCAGCTCTGGGGACAGCACCTCAAAGCAGAGCAGCAGGTCTGTGGGGGAGACTGTGTCCAGCGAGTTGGATGGCAGGAACATACGGTGGAAGCGACTTTTGATCACCTGCCAGGAAAGCAGTGGAGAGGGGCTGTGTGAGGGCTGCCCCACGCTTCCCCTCCCGAGAAAGCCACAGACCTCTGCCCCACAGGGATGCTGGGCTCAGCTCATTGCCCTGCCAGGGGAGGATGGACATCCCTTGCCCCACTATGGTGGCCCAGCCCTCCCAAAAAGGAATTTGCCCAGCAGTACACCATGCAGGACACTGCCACCCATGGACAAAATCTGCCCCATGGACATGTTGGATATGGGGAAGCAACTGCCAGTGGCCACATTCCCTACAGAGCTGCAGGAGCTGGGGCACCTACAGGAGCAGCCTGTGGCTTGCTCCGCAGCTTGAGCACTCTCACCTCTGCAAGGCGCAGGTTCTCTGGTTTCACATGCACGCTATGGGCCACTGAGTCAAGCACCTCCATCGCACTGGAGTTCTCCTTGCTGATACTCACAAGAAACTGCCATGAAAAAAGTGCCTCATCAGTCACACCACACCAACATGCGTGAGCCCTTGCTTAACACAAGGCTTAGCCTGTTAGCACACGACCAGTTGCCTGGGGCACCTCCAGCAGCCCTCTCAGGCTACTTTCCTAGAGTAGATGATAGTGTCCTTTACCTTGATGGGTTTCTTGTGTGGCTCCTTTGCAAAGTAGTAGACAGTCAGCACCTTCTGCTTCTGCGGGAGGGGCACAGGGAGGTACAGGAAGGGGTCGAAGGTGATGGACACCTGCAGACATGAGAGTATCCTCAGTTGCGGGAAACGCTTGTGACTGAGATCAGTGGGGCAACAGCCCCGGCAGACCAAAGATCCAGCCCTGTCCTATGCCCTCTGAGGGTCAGGAGCCTGCTGCACAGCCAGGACAGGGACAGAGCCTCCAGGGCTGTCCTACCTTGGAACACACTGGGCACACCAGCTTGGATTTGTACTGGCCCTGGAAGAGGTCCACAATGAAAGAGTCGTTCCTCATCTTGTGTCTCTGCCAGGCCTCCTCAGCTACAACCTGCAGGGAGACAGGGCTCAGCACTACACTAAACCACCCAGGCCAGAACTGCTCTCCCAGTGGCTTTGAGGAGGGACATCCTCACCTCGTCAGGCCTCCCATCTGAGTCAACAGTTTCTGTGTAGGGCTTGTTCTGGATCCGGTTGAGGTCCTCATGCAAGCCATCAAGCAGGAAGGCCATGAACTCCTGAGCATCGTGCTGGGCATAGCCAGTGAACTGGCTGGCCTTGCTGGCCACGATTGCCTGGGGGGAGCACAGTAGTCAGGGCTGGCCAGCAGCGTCCCCCCGGCAGCACCGCCTGTCCTACAAACAAAGCCTGGCCGCACCCACCCACACCCACCTAGCTCTCAGCAGCACTAGCAGGGCAGAGCCCACAGAGGGGTGCTCAGGACCCACAGCAGCTCTTGTGTAGTGCTGGTGCCTGCAGCCCTACCTTCAGTTTAGAGGGCTGGAAGGCATGGTGCGTGCCCTTCCACAGCGCTCGCAGCAGCATGGCAAAGCCGATGGCCAGGCGTCCCCCGGTCCCCAACGGGTTGTTGTAGTTGATTTCTGACTCAAAGGACCGATCTGTAAGAGACACAGGAGAGTGAGGGTGGTCGCTGGCTGCACCGTCTGAGCAGCAGGGCTCTGCTGGTTTCCCAGCATGCACTCACCATGGAAGTAGTCGCGCAGCTCCCGGGTGTTGGACAGGGACTGGATAACGCTGTTCATGAAGCAGGTGTTGCCCAGGTTCACCAGCCCCGTGAAGCCAGGCAGGCACACTTTCTTCTTCTCATCCTCATCTTCATCGTCCTCCACACTCTCGGTGCTCACTGGGCTATGTGTCATTGGTGGCACCATGCATGTTGGTTTGGGCTGCCAAAGGAGAGGTGGGTGTAAGGGTGCTGAGCTTGGGAGGGGGTCTCTCTGGAAACACCGGGGGAACCCAACTGCCAAAGGCACCCCTCAGACATGGCTGGGCTGGAGCCACCACACCATCTCCCACCAGACACGCCAACCGCTGCCCCCGGTCCTGCCAGCTATGACTGAGGAGCCCTGCCTCCTCCTCGAGGAACAGTTTGCCGGTCCCCAAAAGACCACAGAGGAGGAGGAGTCCCACAAGAGGGACAAGTGGGTCCCTCTTTCCCCCCTGCCCAGGTCAAACCCAGTGCGGCCCCACTCACTGAGGGGATGTGTGGCTCTTGCTTCACTGCCACGTGCTCTGGGGCTGTACGGGCTGCCACACCATCCAGTCCCCCATCTTCCACACGTGGCTTCTCTTTGTCACTGGCTCGAGCCTCCTCCTTGCTGGACAGTGGGTGCTGGTTACTGCCTGGGGGGTTCTTGTCCAGAGGGGTAGGGCCTGTAGGCATGGCAACCTTTGCACCACCCACTGCACCTTAAAAAGGGGGAAGGGTGGGCCTGTGGTTAGCAGCACCACGAGCTGCCCACAGCGGGACCGAGCCGCTCAGTCCACGCTCACACACAGGCTCCCTCCTGCCCATTAGCAAGGGGAACAGCAGTGCCCTTACACTTACGCTTGGCTCACCCTGCCCCATACCCCTCCTGCCTGCACCCGCTCAGCCCCTCTCCTTCCCCACAACCCCATGCCTAAGGATCTGGCACCATCCAGCTGCTGCTGGCGGTGAGGAGGGCTCAGGCCCCACTGGGGTGCAGCAGGCAGGCGAGACAAGACGGCAGGGTGCAGACCTCGTGTGGCTGGAGCCTCCAGCCCTCCCCAGCGCTGGCTCTGACGTTTCTTCAGGCAGACGTCAATGCGAGACACCGTGAAGTTGTATGTACACTGGTCTGGCTCAATAAGGTTCCTGCAAGACACGCAGCAAGTCAGGGGTGCCCCAGACCCCCCAGCAGCCTCAGATATGCCAAAGTTTCTGCAAGGCAGGGCCATGGCCTCCAGGCAGTAGGGACCGGGCTAGCACTGATCCTGAGGTGGCCCCTGGCAAAGCAGGGTGGAAACCCTCAAGCCTGGCCACACTGAGCACACAGGGTCCTGTTCCTGGCAGGTCCATTCTGCTTGGTTCCACATGCCCCCTCCCATGGGACATCCCACCCAAAGCACACACAGGCTGGTCTGGCTCTGTCCCCAAGAGCTCTAGAACAGCTTGGGGAAGACCGCAGGCAAGGAGACACTGGGATTTCCTCCCTTGCGAGCCACCAGACCGAGACAAGGCAGTCTGGGCTTGGGGCATTAGTGCAGCATGGTGTCAGGGAGACCCCCAGGTGCAGAAATGAGTATGCCCTGCACAGACCCACCAGCCGGGACCGGCTCCAGCTCTGCACTCTCAGCTCCCTTGCCACAGTGCAGGCTGGAAGGACAGGAGCCGTACCTGAGCTTCACCTGCCACCGGAACACTGTGTGGGGCCCGCAGCCAGGATGGAGGCGAAGGAAGTTTGTATCACTGCAAAGAAATTGGGAGCGAGTGAGAAAAAGTGAACAAACAAGTAGTCTGGCTACAGCCAGGAGCTCTGCAGCAGCCTGGCACCCTCCCAAGGCATGCCTGTACCTTGTCTGAAACACCAGTGTGAAGTCTTGCTCCCGGAACAACACCTTGGACGTCTCTTTGTGGATCTCCTTCACGTAGACGTGCACTACCACCAGGTCATTGCCCTTCTCATATGAGTCATTCTTGACAAAGGTCAGGCTCACGAAAGGCTCTGGCTCTGAGCGAGGAAAGCCACGGAGAGTGACATTACCTTCTTCACATGCCAAAGCAGCGCTGCAGGCTGACCCAGGAGAGGTCCTGAGCAGATGGACCTTCCCAGCCAGGCTGACCCCTGGGCTCCAGCCACTCACCATCAGCTGCTGCTTCCAGAGCCACGTCATCCTTGGACCAGTCCCTCTTCTCACCGTCTCTGCCCAGAGGAGGGGTGGCCACTGGGACAGCCTTAGAGCTCTCTCCCAGGACAGGTGTGCAGTCCCGGCCCCGCAAGGCCTCAGCAGGGCTACCTGGCTGCAGGACCCTCTTCTCCACACAGGTAGCAATGCGGTGGGGGAACACCTCTGTGGTAGCCGCGAGAGGTGGCATCTCCATGGGAACTGCTTCCTTGGCCAAAACCACAGCCTTTCAAGGCAGAGGGACACAGTGAAAAACAGACACCATCGCCCTCAAGCTGCCCTGGCCCACCCACTGCAAATTCTGCCAGGCAGGCAGGCACAGCCCCACACCACCCACTTCCCCCACACATCCCATGCTTGGCTCGGCCTCATTAGCACCACAGCCCAGCAACTGTGGGGTCCTCACATCACCCTCTCCTCCACCACAGCCAGGCCCACGCCAGCCCTCAGCACCACCCATGGAACCCTGGAGCCCATCCCATCAGCAAAGATGAGTCCCTGTGTGAGCATCCCCTGCATGGAGGCTGAGGGAGCAGGGGTGCCCTGTTTGGCTGGGTCCTCAGGTACCTTCTCCAGTGGCGGTGCGAGGTCTGCAAGAGCCGTGGACGCATCAACCTGGCTGGCTCTGCCGTTGCGGCGGCTGCCTGCCCTCCCACTGTGCCCTTTGCTGGGCTCCACGCACCCAGCGACTCTGGCATTTGGCTCCTCTTCAGTGGGAGCGACTTTGAGGTATACTGCCCGCTTGGCACTGGGGCCACTCTGTGTCCCTGGGCTGGCTGGGCTTTTCCCTCCCAGGGCCTCACTTCTTCCTGGAGCGCGCTTGGGGTTGGAGGGTTCCCGCCGGGACCTTGGCAGCTCTGCACCTTCGGCCCTTGGCTCTTCAGGGGCCAGCTCTGCAGAAGCAGCCTTCTCCTTCCCGTTCTCCCAGCACATGGCCCCTTTGGCCAGCTCTTTGGATCCATCTTTCCTTCTCTTCTGTGAAAAGCAGTGCAGCACAGTGGGAAGGTTTCCAGGCAGTAGCACCCCTCAAGCTCTTTGCCAGCCTCTCATCCTCATTGCCCCTTACCAGAACACGCTAGGGCTCTGCTCCAATAGCTGGAGGCTATGGGGCAGGCAGGAACAGAGGTACAATGACACTCCCCCTCCCTGGGACAGAGGCAGCTGGCTCACTGCCCTCAGACAGCATGTGGATGCAGGATGTGCCCCACATTGCTCCCTGGGCAGTTCAAGAGCAGAGAGCAAAACCCTCACCCCAGCTCCCCTGTGCTCCATAAGCTCCCTCAAAAGGCAGATCCTCCCCTCCTCACCAGAAGTGAAGACCAGGTATGCAGTGGGATCTTCTTCTGAAGCACAAGCTGTAGAAAGTTGCCTTTCTTGCACTGGACCTTGCTGCAGGAGCTCTCAATCTCCTCATAGAACTGACAGCTCCACTGGCGCCCATCTGCAAGTAGAGGGGGACTGGGACCTCAGCTGCCTGGAGCACTGCCTGTCACCTCACCCACAGCCCCCTTTCGCCTGCCCCAAGGATCAAGGGAGCACTCATCCAGAGCCAAGGAGGCTGCAGGGAGGCTGCCACCACACCCCAGGAGCCCTCATGGTAATGCCAGCTTCCCTGGATTCACTTTGTACATCTTGCTGGCCTCCTTCCCAAAGGAAAGGCCCTGGGCCTCTCTGCCCTCAGGGGCACAGTCACTTTTCCAACGGATACCCAGGGCCGACTCAGTCATCCCAGTGAGCAGGGGACAGAAATGCACCAGCATAGCAGTGGGCACTTGTTGACTTGGCACAGAAGCCAGCTCCTGCCCTCCCCAGCTTGACACCCTTCTTCTTTTACACTGCTCCCATATCGTCCCTGCCCGCTGGCTGAAGCTGAGACAGCTGACAGCAGGGCATTGCCTCTGAAGGAAAGGTTTTATGCCTGCCTGGATCAGCCCCATGTCTAGCCCAGAGCTGCGCCAAGCCCTGCTGGAGAAACGCCCGCAGCAGTTGCTCAGTTCCCCATACCTGGTAGTTTGACCACACAGTCCGTGTCGGTGAAAGCAGCATCCACATCCTCCACCTTCAGAGCTCCGCTACCCAAGTTCAGCTTGACGATGATCTCATCAGCGTTCTGCTTCCAGTCCAGCAGCAGCTCTAGGAAGAAGGAGGGAAGTGTCACCCACTCACTGGGGCATGAGCCTGCAGTGCCTGTTCCTTGGCTGGAGAATGCGAGCCTGAACACACACTTGGTTTAGGGAGGTGAACATGGGGGACACAGATCATGCCAATTAAACCTGCTCTCATCAGATAGGCCACAAACAAGAGCATGTGTTAAAGCAGGTCAGGTGAATCCCGGTGGGAACCAGAGAGATCAGAAAGGCAGCACTGCTCTTGGCCCCATCACATGCAGCAGCAGTGGCTGGGAAGAAGGAGTTGCTCCTGCCAACTACAAAGCAATTGCTGCTTTCCCAGGGAACAAGGAAACCACAGAATTACTCTGGGGAATTCAAATGGACTCTGACCACAATCAGAAATTGCCACTTCCCCTTTGCATATGCAAACCAAGCAGCCCAACTGCAGTCACCAAAGCACTGTACTCCTGCCAGGTGAGCACTGCTAACACAGCTGAAACACAGGCAGACCCACCAGCCAGGCAAGAACACTGCACATAAGGAGAAAACAGTGCAGCAGCATCACTCCGCTGCAGGCAGAACCTCCCTCAAGTGCCTGCCAGGCTCCAGGTCTGGCCCTGTGGTGTCCTGAAGTCTTCAAGGCAAAAAGGTAATTCCAATGACCGTAGTTTCAGTCAGATTTGTTCCACCCTCTGTGGCATGAGGATGACCTACTCTGTCCTCAAAGCAGGCCCGGACCAAGGCAGAAACCAGCCAATAGTGCCCACTGGGTGACATGGCTTGGGATCTTCCCAGCCCAGCATGGCTCCCTGCTTAGAAACAAGCAGGACAGATGCCAGTGACAAGGTGTCCCAGGGCTGTGCTCAGTGGCACCGTGACACACAAGCTGAAAGCAGCCCGACACATGCCCAGGGCCTCTTCCTTGCAGGCGGCCCTTCCCAGCCACGTGCACCCTTCTCCAACCCCGGGAAGGCTGCATCCTGTCAAGACAAATGCTGTGGCAAGGAGTGCTCAGGTTAGTTCTGCTCAATGCCTGGGACAATGACAAAGTGAGAGTTTTGGATCCCTCGGCAAGGGCACTCCATGGCCATGCACTGACAGCTGGCACACACCTCGACTTACCTTCCTCCAAGTCCTTCTCCTGGGCAGTCTCAGCCTGCTCGAGCTCAGGGTGAGACACTGGTGGGCAGAGAAGCAGAGCGTGGGCAGGTCTGTCATTCTGTCACCTCAGAGCACAGGCTGGCACGCTGATGCCCAAAATTTCACACATCACCTCCTTCTCCCCTGAACCTCTGTCCAGGCCTTTCATCCTGCATGTGATGCTCATTTCCCTCCTTTGCTTCCTCACACCTCTCCCTTCTCCGGAGCCCTTCCTGCAGCACCACAGCAAGTTGGCCCCCAGGACAGCTGTTCTGGGCCACAGCACCATATCCCAGTCTAACCAGCACCACAGCGGGAACAAGACACCATTACTGCACCATGCAGACAGCGCTGCTTTGAGGCATGTCTCTGTGTGGAGCTTGTGATAATTGGGCTGCGTGCCCCTGCTCAGCGTACCAGGCCCTCGGCCTCCAGCTGTACAGAGGAGTCCTGCCTTGATCTGACAGGGAGAACCTGATGTTTGTGCATGCTCAGACCAATTCTGCTGTAACAAGAGAACCACGCGGCCCTGCTGCACTTTAACATTCCCATTCCTGCACAAGCTGCCAATGTCCATGGCCAAAACCTCCTTTCAGATCAGGCTAAGGAACCAAACTGACCTGACACCTAATCCCTGCTCCCTACAGAATTACCTCCAACAGCCAGAAGTGTCTCAGGGCCTGCTCCAGCCCCATAGGGCAGTGAGCTCCGCCAGGCAAGGGGCTCAAAGCAACAGCACCTTGTCCTGAAGCAGACAACCAGTTGCAACGGGAGATGTGGTCTCCACCCCAGAGCACTCAGAGGGCTGTCACTTGCCTCCCTTTACCAGCTACAAACTAGTTAGAAACCTCTGCTGACCACTGCAGTCAGTGATGCAAAGGTGCTGGTGGGACTGGCAGTGTGAGAAGCGCTGCAGCGGTACTGCCTGGAGGACCTACAACCTCCTCCAGCCCCTCACCACCCCTGTACAGAAGGGACGGAGGCAGCATGGCCACACTGCAGCCCCCAGGAAGGCAGGAGCCCCCCGTGTCAGAAGGTGCAGAGGGTCAGGCCTTACTGGAGAGACATGGCATACCTCCCACATGAGACAAGGCGCAGCTCTCTGCACCGTGGGGTGTCGCATCAGGGACTGCAGACAGCCATTTGAGCACAGACCTCAGCAAGCACTCATTTACCTTGCCCTATAAAACACCCTGTGATTTTGAGATTACAACAGTCATAATGGAGCAGGCACAGAAATCAAGCGATTTTCCAAGGCCGCAGGAATTCTTGCCTGCGTTGTGCCCGCAGGTATTCCTTGTCCTACACCGGAGCCTGCACCTGAAGCATCATTTTCATAATTGGATACACAGCAGCTACAGAGGGAATTACTTCACAGCAACTATTCCACGTGAGCCACACCATGCCTTCACACAGAAGCTAAAGCACCACCCCCACCTGTGGGCCCTGCAGTCAGCGGGTGCTGTCAGCACCCAGTCGCCCCTGCAAATGGATTGGGAACCGCCTCCAGCTGCAAGAGCACCCGCAGGCTTCAGTCCCACTGGCTCTGGATCGGGACAGCTCAGCCCCAGCCGAAAGCAGAGTCTAGAAACAACCACCAAGGCCAACTCCAGGCTTAGGATCAAAGCTACAGGTCCGACCTTCCTCACATAGCTGGGGCTAAGCAGCACCCAAACGAAGGAGGTTACAGGTCCAGGGAGGACACTGTGCCAAAGAGGATCCCACATCACACAGGTTACCATCAGCTGCAGGAAGCGATTAGTTAAATCTGCTTATCCTGCAGCAGATGGCTGCGAGGCTCCCACACCACAGGCCTGCTCGCCATAGCACTGCTGAGGGGCTCTCACCTTCCTTGCTCTCCTGGTTGGCTCGATCCTTCTGCTTCTTCTTGTTGGTGGCATCGTCCAAGCCCCGAGACACTCTCCTCTGTCCAGGGGCATTGGTGCTGCTGGACATTTTCAGCCGTTTGGAGGATACAAACGGCCCACCGGGGTCGGTAATGGAGTCTGGGTCAGGGGTGCGACGTTTTCTTCCTGGCCCAGCTATCTTGGCGACTCTCTGTGGTCAAACTCTCTGGCAAGGAACTAGTGGCCTAAAGAGAGGAGAAAGGGAGCGTGGCAGGAGGATTGGGTGGAGAAGGCCCAACAGCATCAGGATCTGCTCTCTGCCCTCCTAGGACCAGTGCCCTCACACAACCTTCACTGTGGCGTTTACGGGAAGCCCCACGCAGCGCTCGGTGAGGAAACCTACCTCATCACAGCTGTTACAATGCTTACTGCCAAATGCATGGGCTTGTCAGAGCTCCCAAGATACAACCGGGGGTCTTCCATATGTGGCACACATTAAAAACCTGGAAAGCAATTGTCATGCTCATGGCTCCCACTACAGCAACACTGGCCCAGAGGAGCCGCCAGCACTAATAACACCCAGAGGCAGAGCTGAGGGTGACACCCCAACCCACAAAACTGACCCTCTGGGGTCAACTGGGGAAGCTCACCCCATGGCTCGGGCGGCAGCTATTTCAGTCAAACAGTGCCCCATGTAAGAGGGCGGGAACCAGAGTGAGTAACACCCTAAGAAGGAAGAAAGGGGAGAAGCAGGAGCAGGCCCAGGACAGTCTCCCATGACAGATGACAGCAGAGCTCCCTGGCAAGAGGAGAGTTCCTCCCCCTCCATCCACCAGCTGGGAGCTTAACCAGCACGACTGCACCTTGCATATCCATCTCCCCTACGGTTTACAGACAGCACCAGCAGGGCCTGGCCTGGAAACACGACACCTCTGCTCCGCATGCCCCAGGGAGAGGGCAGGGCAGGCAGGGCGCTCGCCCCTGCCCCCTTAGACATGCCCTCCCAGGCAAAGCCAGCTCCCCTACAGGGTTTGGGAGATGGTGGCCCAAAGGCTGGTCTCAGTTTCACACTCTGGTTTCGCTCCCGGCTGTTTGTGGCTGCAATAGAGGAAAACTGGAACAACCCACTGAAACCAGTCCCACTTGAGGTGCCGCCACAGAGGTGGTGAAAGCTGAGAGCTGGGAAAGCTTCCTCCCTCGCTGCACCGGCTGCACGCCCTGACCCTGGTAGCGCTCGCCCATCCGCAGGGCTTTGCTGCGGGGGAGTGGGCCCAGTCACACGGATCCTGCCCACCCTCAGGTGCCAGCAGCTCCCGGTGCACTGATTCACACGTCATCGCATGGCCCCCCCGGACACGGGACTGAGCCCAACAGCACTTGGTCTAGCCCAACTCCACCAAGCCTGCCACCTTCAGCAGGAGGCAAGCCGTGAGCTCGGGAACAGCCCGTCCTGCCCCCACCCGTGTACCAAGCACAGACCCCACAGCTCCACTGGGGCATGTCCGGGGGCAGGAGGCAGCTCCAAGGGAAGCACTCAGTTGGAGGGAGCAGGCTGGCAGCTCTGTGCTTCCCACCCCATGTCACCAGGGTGTTTGTGTTCCAGAAATGCTCGGGGCAACAAGTAGCCACAAAGGTGGAGTCCTAGCCACGAATTGCAAGGGATCCCAGAGAGCAAAGCCAGCCCCACGACAGGCGCTGTGCCCAAACTGTTTCTCTTCAGGCCAACCCACCCTTGTAACCAAGAGCCACCGAAGCCAAGCGAAAAGCTCAAGCGCCGAGTCCAGCTCGGCTGCCTGGCACAGGCAACTCCCACCACTCGTGGCAGAGGGGCCCAAAATGATGTGGAGCCAGGGACACTGAGCAGGGCCCAGCATAAGCCCTGGAAAGCCTGAAAGAGTGTGGGAGAAGACCAGTGCCATCCCCAAGCTGCTACACACACTGGGTCTCCCCGGGACGCAGCAGCACCTCTGACTGCAGAGGGAATGGGAAGGGGCCCTTGCAGCGGTGAACGTGACCGTGGTTCACAAGGCTGGGCCACTGGTGCTGGCAGGCCACTGTTGCCAGCCACACACCACTGCTCAGCTCCAGTCCCCACCAACACAGAAACAGGTCGGCTACAGGTGCTTCCTGGCACTGTGAAAGCTAACCTGGGCTTGCCAAACACAGGAAAGTGTGTTATGTGCTGTATTTCTTTTGCCTCTAGGGTGAAAACCCCACAAGGAGTGAGAAATGAGAAGCAGTGACTGTTTTGTGAGGGGTCAGGCCAGGCTCCATCACCTCCTTCCTGTGCCTCTGAAGGGGTGGCACAGGGTAACTGCTGGGCAGAGTGACAGCAAACTCCAAAAAGGGGTCCTGGAGGGCTGAGAAAGGATAACTGTCCTCTCAAGAACAGACGAGTGGAAGAGCCAGAGTCGCGTGTCTGCTGTCACTCCTCTGGGAGAAGCCTGCTGCTCTCATGCCTCACTGAGGGCTCGGCTCCCTCAGGCGCTTTGCCGACAGTTATTTCTAATGGCAGGCAGGAGCCAAGCAGGGCTGGGGCTCTGCCCAATTCCAGCTGCCAGACTGATGCCAGCCCAAGGCCACTGCGGGCACTGTGGGGTTTCGAAGGAGTTCAGACAAAGCGCAGGTTATTCCCACTTATCTGTTCAGCCCCCGGGTGCGCAGGGGCACGGAGGTTTTGGCACCACTAATGTAGGAGCCGCTGCAGGGAGAGATGGTGAAAGGCTGCCCTGGCTGGATGCCAGACGTACCTCCGAGAAGCACCCAATGGGCTGGGTGCTCATAAAAAACCTTACTCAATCCTTCTCCGAGCTGAGAAAGCCTGGCCACGCTGCCGAGAGAGGAGGTGCCTCCTTGCCCTCCGCCCTCCCAGCCTTTGTGCCGGTGCGAGCACCCACGTGGCTGCAGCACGTACTGGATCAAGACGCCAGCCAGAGCTAAACTGCTTTCTGCCAAGTTTGTCTTATCCTAGAGCAGTTCCCTAACCCAGTTCCCATCGGGGCTGCACAAACACTTTCACTGGCCAGAAGAAAGGGAGAACTCAGGAACAGGAGCAAGGGGCCAGGGAGAAGCCCGCCCCTTCCCATGGCAGTGCCACACCAGGCTAGTGTAAATGCTCAGGGCACAACAGCAGGAGGTGCGCAAGACGACACGATTTGCCCCCCCCCCCCCATGCTTAGGGCACATTTAGCACTTGGCAGGAAGAGCCCCCCCTCAGCACCCAAAGCCCTTTACTGGGGTGGCTGTGGAGGAGGCTGGCCGTGCCCCAGCCTCGTCCTTCCACAGACTTTTGGCTCCTCCACGTCCCAAACACAGATGACAGAAACGCTTCCCTCGCGCGCACAAGTACTTTTGTCACCTTCTGCTCCTCGTTCCCCCCAGGAATCAGAAACCTCAAGGCTCAAGCTCATCTCTTCAGTTTCTCGGCGTGGCTGACACGCAGGCTGAGCCAGGATGAGCACAGTGCTGCTCGGGGCAGGCACCGACCCGGCACTGCCACACATGATGTTTCCAACCCGCGTGGAAATCCCCGTGCCCCCAAAGCACCGTGACGGCAGAGCGAGCCCTTACAGCTGTGCTGCGCGTGGAGCACGACCGGCCCAGCTCCCCCCAGGCCCTGACAAGCCCCCGGGGAAGATGAGCCTGGCCAGAGATCGGCCGGCAGCAGGCCCCCGGCCCGCCCTGCACTGCTGCCCGGCTTCAGCCACTTGGGGAGGAGAAAGGGAGGGGGAACGGTGCTCCGGCGGTGCCCCCACGCAGGCGGAGCATCAGGTCCCAGGCAGGGCCCAGCCCCGCGGCTCCTGCCCGAAGCTGCCGGGCTCGGCCCGGCCCGCCCGCGCCTGCCCCCACCGGCCCCGGCTCCCACCCCTCCCCGAGCCCCCGAGCGCCTCTCCCGCTGCCCCCGCCGCCATCCGCTGCCCCCTCCCACACTGCCTCGCTCCCCGCCCCCGCGCCGCATCCCGGCCTCCCGCCACCGCCCCCGGGCCCTGCCCGCCGCCACGGTTCCCCCCCCCCCCCGGGCCCCGCCGCCGCCCGGCCCGGCCTGCCCCGGCCCGCCCCGCACCACGGCCCCGCCCGCCGCTCCGGTCTGTTTTGTTTCGAGCCGAAGTTCCGAGCGGGCCGACTCAGGAGACAGGCCCAAGCCCGTGACGCACTTCCGGAAGCCGGCGAACGAGCCCACGTGACACGGGAGCGCGATGTGGGAGAGCGGTCATGTGACGGCTCGTTCCCGCCCTCCCCCGGCGCCCGGCCCAGCGGCACCAGGGCAACGACGCCCGCCGTGACGCCATCACGGCCCCCGAGGAGCGTCCCGCCCCCAAGGGCGGGCAAGGGCGCGACCCGCCCCGGGCCTGCCGGGGCGTTTACATGGCAACGGGCCGGGCGGCGCCGCCTGGCCCTGGCCTGGCAGCGGCGTCCCGGGCACCGCCGCGTCCCCGACCCCGTAGCGGGTCCCCTGCAGCGTCCCCCAGCGCCGCGGCCCCGCCGGCCGCCCCCAGCCCCACGGCTGACCGACGCCCCGCCAGCGGCGTCCTACGCCCAGCGGCTGGCAGGGGCGGGCAGCGAGCGGCTCCCACCCCACTGTGGGGCCACCCGGGTGGAGGCGGGGGCCCACTCACGGGGCAGAGCCGAGGCAGGCTTGCTCTGTAACTTTATTCACATGAGGTGGTGGGACCCCGCGGCCCCCACCCTGCCCGCTGCTCCAGGGGCAGGCAGAGGCTGGGGGCTCCGGGGGGGTCCGGGCCCCTCCAGGGGATCACTGGCAGGTGTTGTAGATCTGGACCTGCTGGTTGATGGTGGCCAGCACCTCCCTCATCCTGGCCTCCAGCCCGCCCAGCTGGGCCGCCTTGGCGTCCAGCACTCGCTCATTCCGCTCATAGGCCTCCTCCAGCGCTGTGGGGATGGCAGGGGGACACGGGTCAGCGTGGCCCCCTGCCACTGCCACCCCCCAGCCCACCACCCCGGCCTCACCTCGCAGCCGCTGCAGCTTGCCCTGGGCGTCCTGCAGCAGCCCAGCAGCCTCGTCCCGCAGCCGCTGCGCTCGGCTGCCTGCCTGGCGTGCACCCTGTGCCCGGTGCTCCACCAGCTCCTGTGCCGTCCGGTACCGGTCCCGCAGCGGCCCCTCCAGCACCTCCCCTGTGGTCCCTGCTCACCCACCTGCTTGGCCTCGCTGGCTCGGTCCCGCGCGACACTGGCTGCCTCCTGGGCACGCGTGGCTGCCAGGCTGTTGTTGGCACGTTTCACCTTCAGGGCCTCTGTCTGTCTGTCCAGGAGCCCAATCCGCCCCATGGCACCTGCCAGCCGCTGCTCTGTGCTCGACATCTGGTCCTGCATCTGGGGACCAGTGGCACAGGCGTGGTCAGGGTGCCCGCATTGTGGGGACAGGGCCCTGCCTGTCCCTGTGGGGCAGAGACCGCAGGGATGGGGCCCTTACCGTGCCAAGGGCTCTCTCGCTGTGCTGGATGTCACCGGTAGCACGCTGCAACGCCTGCTCGGCCATGCCCTGGGCTTGCCGCGCCTCCTCCAGCGCCTGCCGCACCGCCTCGGCTGTGCCCCGCACCCCCTCTGCCCGTGATCTGTGGCCGGGGCGGCACAGCCTCAGCACCAGCCCAGGCTGGGGGTCCCTGGGGAGGCCATATCCCCACATCCCCAGGCTCACCTGGCCCTCTGGGCGTCCTGCAGCAGCTGCCCAGCCCGACGCACATCGCCAGCCGTCTGCTCCAGGATGGCGTCCACGCTGGCCAGGCTGCGCACCCTCGCCTTGATCTCTTCAGCCAGGCGGTGGATCTGGGCCGGCGCGGCCGGGAGCGACAGCTCCAGCACCCGGCTGGCCACCACCTCGATGCTCTCAGGGTCGGCCCCCTCCTCTGCAGGTGGGAGCCATCAGTGTCCCCTGCCGCGGCACCCCAGGGTGAAGGGGACAGATGGACTGAGGGGTGGTGGAGAGCAAGGGGAAGCCATGGGGAGGGAGCATGGGGCAGGGGAGGGGAGCAGGGGACGGGATGGGCAGGGCAGGGACCGTGCAATGCAGTGTGGGGCAGGAGGGTGCAGTGTGGTGCCAGGATGGTACAGCCCACATGCAGTATGGGGACCATGCAGTGTGGTGCGGTGCAGGGTCAGTGCAATGTGGTGCAGGTGCAGAGTCACGCAGTGCTGGGCAGGGGCAGCCAGCCCCCCCGGCACGCCGGCACTCACGGCTCAGGAAGGCCTTGACATGGCTGATGAGCTCCCGCAGCTCCTTGTTGGAGCTCTCCACGCGGGCCCTGGTCTGGTTCGCTTTGTCCAGGGCTGCCTGCGCCCACAGTCGGGCCTCATCTGCCTTCCCCTTGGCCTCAGCCACCTGGGCAGGGCAGAGACCCTCAGCACCGGCCCCAAGGGCTGGGGGGCACGGCTGTGCCACCTGCTCCCACCAGCACCCGTGTGCCACGCACCCTGTGGGAAAGCTGGGCCACATCGCTGGCAGCCCGCCGCAGCTCCTCCTGGGCATGGCGTGCCCGGTCCAGCGCGCTGTCAGCCGTGGACACGGCCCCGCTGCGGCTCAGACCCCCACCAGCGCCGTGCCCCATCTTCATCCCAGCACCCAGCTCCCCCGCAGGGGCTCTCGGCACAGGGCACATCGCCCGCTGCACCGCACACCTGCAAGACAGCGCAGGCTCAGGGCAGCTCTGGGGACCATCCCCCTCATCCCCTCCCCGCATCCCACCTTCTCATTGAGCGGGTGCAGGCTCAGTGCCCGTGCCCTTGCTGCCAGGTCCATCAGCGCCCGCCGGCTGGCCGCGTTTTGGCGGTTGAAGTTGTCCTGACGGCTGCCCAGGAGCTGCTCAGCACGGCGCCGGGTGGCCACCGAGGTACTGACAGGGCTGGGCATGGCACGGGTGGAGGCGTCTGCCCGGCGCTCAGCCTCCCGTGACTCCCGTGGGACTGGCGGATGCTGTCGTAGGCACCTGGGGGTGACAGGGGCACCATCAGACCCCCAGCCATGGCCCTGCTGCCCCAGATCGATTCTGCGGCATGGCTCACCGAGGAAATTGGAGGTCTTCAGGGCATGCAGCCGCTGCTCCAGATCCTGCAGTCTGTGGTTGAGGGCGCGGGCGCCCCGGTCCACCGTGCTCAGCATGTGGCTGGCATTGAAGTTGGCGTCCTGGGCAGCCGTCAGCTCCCCCTCCAGCCGCGTCAGACTCTCTGTCACCTCCTCGATCTGCTGCCTGCAAGGAAGGAAAGGGGGTGACAACCTGCCCCCAGGGTCACCCCAGGAGCCGTGCCCCGCACTGGGTGCTCACCGCAGCCCCTCCATGGTGTGCGTCAGGTGGGCAGCAGTGGCGGCAGTGGCATTGCGGGTGGCCACCACGTCACGCACAGTGGCCAGGTTCTCCTCCAGCCGCCGGAAGGTACCCTCGAAGGCTCCTGTGGCCCTGGTGTGCTGCAGGAGGCTGGCCCGCTGTGCCAGCGCCTGGGTGCGGGCAGCCAGGTCCTGCACCACCCGGTCCCAGTCCCCGAAACCCCGGGCACACTGGTCACAGCGGATGCCTGAGATGCCGGGCCGGCAGTCGCAGTGGCCGCTGCGCGGTGGCCTGGGTGCTGGCAACGCCACGGGGGTCGCAGTCACAGGCTGCAGGGAGGGAGGGGTCAGGGCACTGCGGGGATCACCACGGACCCCCGCCAGCACCAGCTCTCACCTCGGCACTGCTGCCGTGGGTCGCCCCAGTGGTGTTCCTGGCAGTCAGCGCAGGTCCGGCCCCCAAAGCCTGGCTGGCACAAGCACTGTCCTGTGAACTGAAAGACACGGCATGGCCACGGCTAGCACGGCTGCAGCACACCCCCAGCCCCAGCCCAGCCCCCCGCACCCTGGCCCTGACTTAACCTGGTTGCAGGCGGGTGTCAGGGCGTGCTGGGGGTGGCAGGCACAGGGCTGGCAGCCCTGCCCGCTGCCCAGGTTCCAGAAGTTGGGACTGCAGCGGTCGCAGGTCTGGCCCTCCACATGGGGTAGGCAGTGGCACTGCCCACTGCGCCCATCACACTGGCACTGCTGGGGCCCGCAGGTGCTGGCAGGGGGGGGGGGGACAGGATGAGGACAGGGATGGGATGGGGATGAGATTCAGATGGAGATGGGATGGGGACACAGGCAGGGACGGGACAGGGATGGCGAGGGTGATGGTGGAGGCAGGACTGAGACGGAGATTGGGCAGGGACACGGTGGGGACTGGATGGAGGTGGGGGCAGAGTTGGGCAGGGGGCAGAGAGGGGCGAGACCAGGGCTGGGCAGAGGAGACAGCCCGGCGCAGGGCAGGGCTGCAGGGACTATGCAGGAGCAAGGGCAACCATGGGTGCGCAGGGTTCCCAGGGACACGCTGGGCCCTGGAGGCGGGTCTGTCTGGGCCTGGCCATGGGTACTCACGCCTGCAGCTGTGCCGCGTGGCGTCCCCATAGTAGCCGGGCTGGCACTCGGCACAGTGTGGCCCCGCCGTGTTGTAGAGGCAGCGCAGGCAGCGCCCCGTGCGCCGGTCACACGCCTCGGGGTCTGTCGTGTCGATGTTATCATGGCACTGGCAGGGCAGGCAGCGCCCGCCAGGCTGCAGCGGGTCCCCATAGTACCCGGGAGCGCACTCGTCACAGCGGAGACCTGCCGGCACAGAGCGCTGGGCAGTGCCCGGGGCCGGGGGACACCCGAGGGCACCGAGCGTGCTGCGGCGGGGGCCTGCCGGGAGCGGCTGTCCTGGTAGCAGGAGGCGGCGAAGTGGCGGGGGCTGCCAGGCCCCTCGGGGCAGGGGCAGGGCCGGCAGTGCTGGCCAGAGCCCAGCGCCGGGTTCCCAAAGTGCCCAGCTGCGCACCTGCGGGCAGGACGTCAGCAGGGGCCAGGGCTGCTGGCAGCACCGGCCCTGGTCCACGTGTGTGCCCTGCTTACCTCTGGCACCTCTCACCATCCGTGTGGTCGCGGCAGCGCAGGCAGCTGCCCGTCCGGGGGTCGCACTCCTCAGCGTGCCCGTTGCACTGGCAGGGCCGGCAGGCGGGGAAGCCCCAGTGGCCGGGATGGCAGCGGTCGCAGTGTGGGCCGTGGGCACCCTCACGGCAGGAGCATTGCCCTGTGGCGCTGTCGCAGACGGTGCTCACCGACCCCTCACTGCTGCACTGGCACGCTGGAAAGCACAGCACCCACGGCGTCTGCCCCCAGCACACGTGGGAGCGTCTCTCCCTGACCCCCCCAGCCCCAGGGTGCCCGGGCTCCTCTCCAGGCAGGGCTGGCACAGCCCTACAGCACTCACCTCGGCACCCGCTGGGCCCAAAGCCAAAGGCTCCTGGGGAGCAACGGTGACAGCGCCGTCCCATGACGTTGGGTTTGCACCGGCACTGCCCACCCTGGGGCTGGCACTCGGCACTGAGTGAGCCCTGGGGGTCGCAGAGGCAGGCTGCGGGCAGAAAGCAGGGTGAGTGGTGGTGGTGGCCACCACGGAGCACGGGACGGGGCACGGGGCCGTACTCACGCAGCGCCCCGTCATGCAGGATGGCCGAGAGGCTGTGCAGGAGGCTGGAGCAGGGCTCGGCCACAGGCAAGGGCCCTGCGGTGTGGAAGGGCTGGGCACAGCGGTACCGCTCGAAGGTCTCCCGGCGCTCTATGGAGGCGGGGTCACCAGCAATGAACATCTCCAGCGAGGAGTAACGGGGCAGGAGCACCAGCTAGGGGGGGCAAGTCAGTGGGACGTGACACCCATCTCTCCCTGTGTCCCCTACAGCCACATCCTGCTCCCCTGAACAGTTGGTGTCCCCTTGTCCCGCTGCCCGGCCGCCCCTCACCGAATCAATGAGCACACTGGCGGTGGTATCCTGCCGAGCAGTGGCACAGCCCAGCTCCAGGCGGAGAGTGTAGGAGACGCCCCGCTCCAGGCAGACAGGCTGGGGCAGCACCACGTACCTGGGGGGCAAAGCAGAGCATGGGCAGCTGCGGGCCTCCTGTGAGCCCCAGCAGGGCTCAGTCCTGGCAAGGCGCTCACCTGGCCCCAGAGGGGAGGCTGGTGGAGAGCTGGTCATCAGCTGGGACGGTGTTTCCGCAAGGGCTGCTGGCCAAGACAGGGCTGGGGCGCAGCACCCTCAGCCTCACCTCCTGCCAGGGCTCCGGGTGCTGCCAGCAGAGAAGAAGCTGTGCCAAAAAGCCTCACCAGCCAGCACTTCCCGACACCACCCCCCAATTTGGCGATGCATCCCACCGCCAGCTTCACTATCCGGTGCTCACCTGGGGCTCATAGCGGATGATCACGTCGTACTCGGTGGAGAAAGGCACGTCACTCACATGGAACTCCACCCAGCTGCCCTCTAGCACGCGGGCAAAGCCCGTCCCCGTCCATGAAGCCGGGTGGTCCGTGGGAGGCTCACGCTCCACCACCGAGCCCTGGTGCAAGATGGGCTTGTGAGATAGGACCCCAAAAATTGCCTTGGCTGGCTGGTACTGCTCTGCTGGCTTGGGGACCTTGCAAAGAGTGACCTCCTCTGCCTGATGTCCCCCCCAGGGACACTTTTGTCCCTCACCTGATGCAGCCGAGCATCCTCAGCCTCGTAGGTGTAATGGTCCAGGTTGATGCGGTAGAAGCCGGGCTCTACCTGGCTGCACTGTCGTCCCACCACGTGGCTGCGGCACCGGCACTGCCCCGTCTCCATGGCACACCTGGTACCCCAGCAGCACTGTCAGCCCCGATGCTGCCACAGATGCCCCTTGCCCCCTGTGTCCCCATGAAGACTCACAGGTTGTCGCGGGCACCTCCCACGTCGCAGTCACATGGACGGCAGCCTGGGAGGTCATGGCTCAGTCCCCAGTGCTCAGGCTGGAGAGGGCAAGGGTGTCAGGGAGCACTCGGCTGCGGTGCCGTGGCCCCAAGCACCATGCATGGCTCCAAGCACCGTGCACGGCCCCCAAGCACTGTGTGCGGGCTCCGAGCATATCCCCACTCACCAGGCACTGGTTGCAGTTGCGCCCGGTCACCAGCCGCTTGCAGAGGCACTCGCCGCTGATGGGATCACACCGGGTGCCCTCGGCCACTGTGCCGCGGGGGTCACACTGGCACCCTGCATGGAGAGCCAGCGGTGTCTGGCATGGCCGAGCCTCATGCCCAACCCTGGCAGGTGCCACCCCGGTACCTACGCTGGCAGCCCTGTGGGTTGGTGGCGCTGAGGCCGAAGAAGCCGGGTTTGCAGCGGTCACAGCGGGTACCGGCCACATGCTCCTTGCAGCGGCACTGGCCTGCAATTAGCCCCCGGGCTGGGTCATCGGCGCTGTCGCACAGCCCCCCATCCAGAGAGCCCTCGGGGTCGCAGTCACAGGCTGTGGGTACAGGCAGGGTCAGCACCCGACCCCTCCACCCAGCCCCACGCAGCCTGTCCCGTGCCACACAACCCCCGGCACCGACCTTGGCACACCGCAGGGTCCCGCAGGTCCTTGCTGGGGTCCTTGTAGTAGAAGGGCTTGCAGAGGTGGCAGCGGCGGCCCATGGTGTTGTGCTGGCAGCCGTCGCACACGGCCCCACTGGCGTTCCCCGTGGCCAGGAAGACGGCCATGTCGAAGTGGCATCGCCGCGAGTGCTCATTGCAGTCGCAGCCTGTGGGGACAGCACTGCGGCACGGCATGCGGCACCCCAAACCCCTGCCTGGCAGGCAGCACCCCCAGCACCAAACCTCCCATCCCTGACTCCCCTTACCCTGGTATGCAGCACCAACCCCCCCCGGCGCAGGATGCCAGTCCCCACCCAACCACATCCCAGCATGCAGCACCCCAAAACCCCTGGCACAACGCAGCCTCCCAGCCCTGGCACCAGGATCTCTGTGCCAGGAGCCAGTGCTGGCACAGGGCACTCACGGCGGCAGGCGTTGGTGCTGGAGCCCTTGGCTGGGCGCCAGGGCAGGTCATGGTAGAAGTCCTCACAGCGCTCACAGTTCAGCCCCTGCGTGTGGTGCTTGCAGACGCAGCGCCCGTGCACCTGCCGGGACGCCACGGTGAGGGGCTGCAGGACTGGGCAGCGCAGCCACCCGGCTCGGGCAGAGCACGTGGGGCCAGCTCACCTACCATGCCATCGGTGGTGGCGGGGGCCCCACTGAGCGGGGCGCACTCGGAGGCATGCCCATAGCAGAAGCAGTTCCCGCGCAGCACCAGCTCGTAGAGTGCGTAGTAGTACTTCTCCTGGATCTCCCGCCGCGTGTCCAGCAGGTTGTCCCCCAGCGTGTGCAGCTTGGTGAGGTTCACCCGCAGGTTGGTGACGCGCAGCAGGTCTGGGGCAGGGAGAGACCCGTGTTGGCACGGGGAGGCTGGGCTTATCCGCGCATGGCTGGCTCTGCCGTGCACTCGGGGTTGCGTGGCCAGGCTGGGCTGTACATAGCTGCGGTGGTTCAGCTCCCATGCACATGGCTGTACACGGTCAGGCGGGGCTCTGCACGGGCTGGGGCTCTGCAGGCCCCCCCCCAGCAGATGCAGGCTTGGACCCCACCAGCACAGAATAAGCACCCTGGGTTTAAGGCACCTTTCTGGGCATCGGGGCACCCGCTGCAGGGGGCTGTGCCTGGAGGATGGCTGTGCCCTGTGGGAGCAGCCTAGGGGCCCCAGCAGGACAAGATGGCTCCCCTGGGACTGCAGCTTTCCAGCAGCCCTGCCCCGAAGATTCGCCCCTCCTGCTCCCAGCCTAAATTTAGCCCTGGGTGATTTAACCCACTGCATCCTGCACCCAGCCCAACTCATCTGCCCATCACTGACACCGTCCTGCACCACAGCCGCCGCTCAGTTCTGGGCTCAGCTCTGGCACCACTTTGGCACAGATGTCCCCCTCTGACGCAGCCTGACCTTTAGCTACTCCCACAGGTGGGCATGCAGAAGGGGCCTGAGCCCCTGCAGGCTGGATCTGGCCCTGACCCTACCATGGGGCTCAGAGCAGGGAGAGAGAGGCCAAAATAGCTGCACCCAAAATAGAGCAGCCAGGCAGGAGCCTGGGGCAGGCGACTCACTCTGGATGGCAGGGCTGTAGGGGTCCCGGATGGGGATGGCGGGGTCCAGCACCCGGTAGATCACCTGGGGGGGAAGGCAGGCCAGTGAGGGGAGAGCAGGGGGTCCCCCAACCCTTCCAGGGCACTGCTAGGGCCTCACCTCTCCCTCGGTGGAAGGCTCGATGTCAGAGTAGCGGGACTCACAGATGACATCGTCGATGCGGCGTGGGGGCCCACAGGGGACGTGGGGGAAGGCAGTGGCGCAGTCGTAGGCGAAGTAGCGGTAGACCTTCCAGCTGCGCCCAAAGTCGGCCGAGCGCTCCACCAGCATAGCCGCAGGGCGGAAGGTCTGCGGTACACCAAGCTGGGACGGGGGCCGGCCCCACAGCCCCCATGGGCTTCATCCCATCCCATCCTGTCCCATCCCAGGCACCCACATGCTGGGACCCACCTTGAAGGTCATGATGAGGTGGGTGAAGTGGAACTCGGCCTCCAGGTCCAGCTGGATGCTGACGTGCTCCACGCCTGGGGATGGCACATGTGACTGCAGGGAGCATCCACCCGTGGGTCCCCAGGGCTCAGCCCCCCACCCGGCCATGGTCCAGGGGTGCGTCCATGTCCTCCGGGGGGCCCCCCCCCCCCCCGCGCCCCCCCGGGGGGCAACCTGCCCGCGTTTCGATGCGGGGCTGTTGGCATTGGCATGGGCATCGTAGGGCCGCCGTGAGTCACAGACGAAGCACTTCTTCTCCTCCTGTGAGTGGGAGGCTCGGCGGTGCATGTCCCTATCGCAGTCCTGCCCCCCCAGCCCCGTCCTGCCCTCCCCGGTCCCCATCCCGTCCCTGTCGTGCTCACCTGGAGGTGGCTGACGATGCAGTAGGGCTGGGGCCGGCGCAGCCCACAGGTGGAGGTGGCGCTCAGGCGGGGGGCTCGCCCCACCAGAAGGTCCCCAGTGGCCGGGTAGCAGCTGCCGCGGGCGCAGCCCTGGGGGGCGCGGGGGCCGGGGCCCATCGCGGGGGCGCAACCGGGGCGCAGGGGGCGCGCAGGGGGGGCGAAAGGGGGCAAAGGGGCCGCGCAGGGGGGGCGCAAAGGGGACGTAGGGGGGTTGCTCGCAGGTGCCCGGCGGTCCCGTCCTCTTCCCGTCCCGCCCCGCCGGTTCCCGTTCCCGTCCCCGTCCTGGTCCCTCCCGGCCCCCCCCTCCGAGCTGGGCGGCGGGCGCAGCGCTCGGGGCTGCGCGGAAAGCGCGGGGCGGATCCCGGCCGGAGCGGGGAGCGCGGGCGCGGCCGGCGGGCAAGAGGCAGGGGGCAGGCAGGAGGCAGGGGGCAGGAGGCAGGCAAGAGTCAGGCAGGAGGCACCGGACACAGGCAGCCGCTGTTCAGGGCTTTATTTTCAGGCATGGTCGTGCTACAGGCACTCGCAGAGGGGACGGGACCCCCCGGGCTGCAAGGACCAGGGGGGCTGAGGAGCAGGACTGGATCCCGGATCCCAGCCCCCGGCCCCACTACCAGTCCCTAGCAGGTGGCGTAAGCATTGGCCCTCTCCCGGATCTCCTCCAGCAGCCCCCAGACCCGCTGCTCCAGTGCCTGCAGTCGTGTCGCCTTCGCTGCCATCACCTGCTCATTGGCCCCGAAGTGCTGCTCCAGCTCTGTGGGATGGGGGCATGGTTGGGGTGCAGCCCCCAGCCACATCCCCCGGCCTGCATCACCCTTGGGTTGCGGCCTGCCGGGGTCCTGGGCCTCTGCCGTCAGCTGCGTCACACGCTGAAGGGCACCGCCGGACACCCCGGCCAGCCCGCTCACCCGGCCCTTCAGCACCAAATAGCGCTGTGTCACCTGCGCCAGGTCCTGGCAGCACAAAGGCACGATGAGGCTGAGCCCCCCTGGCACCCCATACCTTGGCTGTGTCACAGCCAGGCAGGGCCAGGGCTCACCTGGCTGAGTGTCCCTGAGGCGGTGGTGGCACGCTCTGCCCCATCCTTGGCTTGCTGGGCCATGCGGCGGGCATCCCGGCCCCGCTCTTGCAGGGCAGTGACGCGCTGTGCCAGCTCTCGCAGCCGCCGCTGCGCCCGTGACTCCTTCCCCTCCAGCACCTGCAGCCTGCGCTCCGCCTGGGCAGGCATGGGCACTGGTTTATGGCATGCATGACGACCCGCTGCACCCACGGCACCAGCCCCACTGCTTTGGCAAACCCACGGCACCAGCCCCACACCGTCCACGTTCCCCTGACACCAGCCTCGCTGTCCTTGCTGTGCCCGTGGCATCAGCCTTGCTCTCCATTGCACCAACCCCATTACTCCCAGTGCCTGCACAGCACCAACCCCATTGCCCCCAGCATGCCCAAAGCTCCCCGGCTGTGCCAGTGGCATTGGCCCTGCTCCCGCAGCCCCAGCCCCTCCCGCTGGCCCACCCATCCCCCCGCCCTCCGCTCGCTCCCTACGGCAGCATGGGCAGATCCAGCCCCCACCAGCGCTGCAGGACAGACCCCCAGCCCCTGCCCTCCTTGGCACACCCCCCGCCACTCACCTGGCATCCCGTCCCTGCGCCAGCAGCCCCCGTGCTGCGGCCAGCCCCTGTGCCGTGCTGTTCAGCACCGCGTCCACCCCCTCCAGCTGGCTGATGCTCTCCCGCATCTCCTGCAGCGTTCCGGGGCCGGGCTGCTGGGCAGGGAGATGTTCAGCACCTGCCGGGCCACCAGCTCGATACTGCCCGGGTCGGCTCCCTCCTCTGCAGGGACACGGGAGCAGGGTGGGCTTGGGGTGGGCATGCTGACCCCTACTGTGCCCACGTGCCCACCCTGTGCCGGTGCTACCTGCCAGGAAGGCCTTGATGCGGCGGATGAAGTCTCGCAGCTGGGCCGTCGCCTTCTCCGCACGGCTGCGGGCGGCCTGCGAATGCCCCAGCGCCTCCTCCGCCCGGCTCCGTGCCCCCTGCGCCAGCTCCTGCACCTCCTGCGTCTGGGGGGCATGGGGCTGAGCAGGGGGCACAGGGCTGCCTGGGGAGGGGGCGCAGGGGGGTGGCGGGGGTGCAAGGGGACAAGGGGGGCATGCAAGGGGACATGAGAGGTTGTGCAATAGGGTACAAGGGGGGCATGGAAGGGGTGGGGGGGGCCCGGGGGAGGGGATGGGGGATGGGACGAGGATGGGGGAGGGGCATCTGTGAACAGGCATAAGAGGGACATATGGGGGGACATGCTTGGGGGCATGTAAAGGGCACAAGCAGGATGTGCAAGGGGACATCAAAGTAGCAAGAAAAGGTCACAAGTAGAGCATAAAAGGGGACATCAAAGTGGCATGGAAAAGGCACAAGGGGACACCAAAAAGTGCATGGAACCACCACCCCTACCTTCTGTGCCACAATACCCAGCTGCTCCAACACCACCTCCAGCTGCTGTGAGGCGTTACGGGTGCTGCTCAAGGCTCGAGCCGAGACGGGCAGTGCCCCGGCACATCCCATGCCACCACAACGCTGTGTCCCCATGCTGTCCTGGCACAAGGCTCCTCCGCAAGGTGCTTGCTCGCAGCTCTGGTCCCCAGGCACCCCACAAATCTGTGGTGATGCCAGTGGTGGAGATGGCAGCTCAACACTGCATGGGGGGAGACCCCCGTGCCCGGCAAAGCCCATGTGCCACCCAGCACAGGGGTCTCCCCCCGTGCACCTATTTGCTCCCTGATGGTCCCACTCTCACCTTCTCATTGATTCCGGCAACACTGAGTCCCATCACCTGTTTCTGCATCTCCTGCAAGGATTTCCGTGCCGCAGCTGTGCTACGGCGGAAAGTATCGCCCCGCTGCCGCAGCGCCCGCTCAGCTGCCCGCCGTGTCGCCCGTGCCTCGTTCATCTCACCGGCTGTGCCATTGGCCATCACCTCTGCCTGTCTGGAGTTCGCTGCCGATGCCAGGATGCTGCGGTAAGACTCTGCGGATGCCAGTGTCAGGGTTTGGCCAGGATGGTCGCCACTGAACACCCCAGTCATCACTGGATGCTCTTACCGCCAAATCCAGCTGCTGCCACAGTGCCAAGGAGGATTTGGAGGTGGGAGGCGGTTCGGTTGAGACCCCCTAGGTTGTGGCTCAGCCCAGCCAGCCGGTCACGGTGCTGCACATCTGCCTGCACCAGCTGATCCAGATGTTGCTCCAGCTCTTGGAGCTGCTTCCAGAAGTCATCCATCTCCATCCTTTGAGGGGGGGGGAGAGGGGTCTCAAGCCATTTTGGGTGACAAAAGGGGGGGTCCCCCCTCCCTAGCCCACTGCACACACTTGCCTGGTGCTGTCCAGCTGCCCAGGCAGCCCACTGAGGAGGGGGCCACTGGGGCTGCCCCCCCCTCCCAGCAGCCGCTCCACATGCCCCAGCGCCTCCTCCAGCATCCGCAGGCGTCGGGGGCTGAGAGGGGGCACAGACCCCCCCTCCTGCAGCGCCCGTGCCTGTGCCCCCAGGCGCCGCAGCCCATCCCGCAGGCTGCCCACGGGGGGAAAGGCCCCGGCCCCGGCGCCCCCAACCCCCACGCCCCACACCCGTGGCCTGCTCGCACTGCAGGCTCTCAGAGCCCAGTGGCTCGCACTCGCAGGCTGCAGAGACAGGCAGCACAGTGTCTCAGAGACCCCCAAGTCCCCAGACTGCCACCATGTCCCCAGCATCCCACTGTGTCCCCCTGCATCTCCAGCCTCCTCTCAATTCCCCAGCACCCCACTGTGTCTCCAGGTCCCCCATCCCCCCCCCCCCGGCCTGAGCCCCCCCCTGTGTCCTCAGTGCCTCCCCAGGGCCCCCATGTTGAGAGTCCCACCATGCACTCAGGGTCCCTCCATGACCCCCTGTTTCCCCAAGACCCCCCATTCCTGGGGCCCCTATGTCCCAAGATCCACTGTGCCCCCAGTCCCTAGGACATGCCCCCACCTCGGCACTCCTGCTCGGGGTCTCCCCAGTGATGCTCCTGGCACTGGGAGCAGACACGGCCCCCAAAGCCAGGCTGGCACTGGCACTGTCCCGTCACCTGCAGCGAGAGCAGCGTGCTCAGCCGGGCAGCTCTTCTGGCACCAGGAGGGCAGCAGAGCTGTCCCAGGGTGCTGGGGTGCCAGGAGTCTCACCACATTGCAGGTGGGGTGCAGGGAGTGTGTGGGGTGGCACCCGCAGGGCTCACAGCCCCCTGCCCCCCCCAGGCTCCAGAAGTGGGGTGCACAGCGGTCGCAGGTCTTGCCCACCACGTTGGGCCGGCAGGCCAGGCACCCGTGCTGTGGTCGCAGGCGCAGGCGCCGGGGCCGGGTTCCCGTGGGAGCCGCAGCCTGTACCCCCTGCCCAGGCAATGCCCTCCTGGCACCTGGCCCCAGCACCCCAATGCCTTGCCTGGCCCCAGACACCCCAAAACCTGACCAACCCCCCCCCAATCCAAATCCCCCCACCGCCCAGTGCAGCCCCCATCCCCACTCCAACCCTTTGGATCACCCCGAAACCCCTTGCACATCCCCAAACCCTCTCACGGCCCCAGCCCCAGCACAGCCTGACCCCCTGTCCCGGCACAGCCCCTGCCCCGCTCACGCCGGCAGCTGCGCTGCAGGGCATTGCCGTAGTAGCCGGGCTGGCAGTGGGCGCAGCGGGGCCCAGTGGTGTGGTACAGGCAGCGCAGGCAGTGACCCGTGCGGGGGTCACAGGCCCCCGGGTCGCTGGCGTCGATGTTGTTGTTGCACTGGCAGGGCCGGCACACACCCCCCTCCATCTCCGGTGCCCCGAAGTAGCCAGGGGAGCAGCGGTCACAGCGGGGCCCTGCAGGGAGAGGGGGGCTGTGGGTGCCAGGGGTCCCACAGCCCCAGTGCGTGGGGGTGCCCGCTGCATGGTGCCTGCCCTGCCCCTCACCAGCGTATCCGGGCACGCAGAGGCAGACAATGTGGTGGGTCTCCTCGTCAGCATGGCAGGCACTCCCGTGGTAGTGCCGTGTGCCAGGGTAGCCAGGGCAGGGGCAGGGCCGGCACTGCTGCCCCGAGCCCAGCACCGGGTCCCCGTAGAAACCGTCCTGGCACCTGTGAGGACGAGAGGTGAGTGCCCTGGGGACCCATCCCATCCCATCCCACCATCCCATTTCATCCATGCTACACCTTGACACCATATCCTGTGTCACCTCATCCATCCCATCATATCCCATCCTACTATCCCATCCAATTTCACCCCATCGCATCTCATCCCACCATCCCATCCCATCTCATTCCAGCATCCCATCCCATCATATTCCAGCATCCCATCCCATGCCATCTCATTCCCCACGTCCCATCCTTCCCACCTATCGTATCCATCCCACCTCATCTCATCCACCCCATCCCATCCCATCCATCTCACCCCATCCCATCCCATCCCATCCTCTCCCCACTGATCAGGCTCACCTCTCGCAGTGCCGGCCGGTGGTGTGGTCGCGGCAGCGCAGGCAGATGCCCGTCCGGGGATCACACTCCTCGGCATGCCCGTTGCACTGGCAGGGCCGGCAGGTTGGGAAACCCCAGTGGCCGGGCTGGCACTGGTCACACTGCCGGCCCATGGCACCAGGCTGGCACCGGCACTGCCCGCTCACCACGTCGCATAGCTGTGACACTGAGCCCTCTGGGGAGCAGGCGCAGGCTGTGGGACAGCACGACTCAGGACAAGGACATGGGTGCGGGGACACAGGGATGGACAGACAGACGGGGTACCAGCACCCAGGGCACGCCCAACCCATGGGGTACAGCATGGGAGGGCTCACCTGGATGCGTGGGTGGACAGATGGACGGGTGGATGGATAGATGAGTGAGTGCAAGGCAAGGCAGCACTGGGATGGGTGGGTGGATGGATGAATGGATGGATGGATGGATGGAAAGACAGATGGACAGAGAGGGAACTGGGACCCAACACACAGACTGCAGGGCAGCAGGGCTGAGGTGGACACATGCACGGACAGATGGACAGACAGACAAGTGAACAGGCAGACAGGTGGTGAACGGGGCTCTGATGGCTGGACGGACAGACAGACAGGAGAGACAGGGATGCCTGCTAGGCAGAGATCCCACTACTCACGGCTGCAGCCCAGGGGCCCGAAGCTGTAGCTGCCTGGGGCGCAGTGGTCGCAGCGCCGGCCGAAGACGTGGGGCTTGCACTGGCACTGCCCTCCTGGCCCCTGCCCGAACCCTGCGGGCCCCTGCCGTGGGCATGGCCCCATCCTGACCCCTGCCCTGGGTACCCCTGCCTGTCCCCTCAGTGGGCACGGCCTCATCCTGACCCACTGGCACAGGTCCGGGGCCTACCCTCGCCCGCGTCCCTCCCCGGCCCCGGGGGCCCCCCGGGCCCCGGGACCGCCGGGGGGCGCCCTGCCACGGCAGGGCCCCGCTGTGCAGCAGGGCTGAGACACTGCAGACCAGGCGGGCGCAGGCCTGGGCCAGGAGGGATGGGGGGGCCATGCGAAATGCCTCCAGGCACCGGTACCGCTCCAGCTCCTCCCGGCGCATCACTGCTGCCGCCTCCGCCCCATGGAAGCCTGGCAGCTCCGACACCCGTGGCAGGAGCACCAGCTTCACCAGGCAGCAGGAAGGGGGAGAGATGAGGCTGGGGGGGGCACAGCCACCCCCTGCCATGGGACTTGGCTCTTGCTCCCAGGGGCAGCCCCAACCCTGCTGGAGGCTTTACCATCCCAGCCCCATCAACAACCCCAGCTCCACTGATATTCCCATCCAAACTCCCCACAACCCCTTAATCCCAAGACCAGCCCCAACTCCATCAACATCTCCAGCCCCATTGATATTTCCATCCTCATCCATATCCCCTCCTCCCCCATTCCCATCCCCATCTCCTTTCCCATCCCCTTTCCCAATCCCCATCCCCATCCCATTCCCATCCTCATGTCCTTTTGAAATCCCCATCCCCACCTCACCCCACACACAGCCCCAGGTGGACATCGCTGCCCACCCCATTCCATAGGCCCCCGTCCCTGCCTATCACCCCACCCCTGCCAAGCCCCAGGCATGGGTGCAGTGGGACCCCCCTCACCGAGTCAATGAGGATGAAGGCTCCAGGGTGGCGCTGGATGACGCCAGCCCGTTGAAGCCGCATGGTCACCTCGTAGGGAGTGCTGGGCTCGAAGCAGAAGGGCCGGGACAGCAGCACGTATCTGTGCAGAGGCAGGCGTCGGGGTACGGGCACTCCAGGGTCAGGGGGGTGGCCAGGGAACAGCAGCAGCACCCAGCCACCTTCCTTGTCCCTGTCCCCATCCCCTTCCCTCACCTGGGTGGCAGAACTGTCCCTGTTTCCATCCCATCCCCATCCCTCAGTTCTGGGATTGTGGCAGGGCTGTCCTTGTCCCGGCCTTGTCCTGATCCCTCCCCCCCCCCCCCCCCTGGCTGTGGGGCAGGCTCTCACGGTACATCTGCTCGGAGGGCAGCAGGTTCCCGCAGCGAGGGCTGGTGGGCAGCACCCGGGAGCTGACGCTGACCACGGCCTCCCAGTCCTCGGCCGACTGCAGCAACAGGCGAGCCAGCATCATGGCCGTGTCGTGCCGTACACGCTGTGGCCATGGCAGTGGCTGTGGTTGTGGCCGCACTCACCTCGGGCTCATAGCGCAGCAGCAGCTCGTAGTCCATGGGGTAGGGCACATCGTCGATGCGGAAGGTCAGGCCAGCCCCGTCCCGCACCCGGGAAACCCCGAGCCCGTCCACGTCACCATGCGCCCAGCACCATCCGGGGGGCACCGGCAGGGCTCAGCTCAGCCCCCCCAGCTCGCCCCCCGGCCACCCCTGCCCCGCAGCACCTGGCCATGACCCATCCCACCCCCCGGGGCTCACCTTGGGGGGCTGCTGGCGGCTGCGACGCAATGGGATGCGGGGCTGGGGGGCACGGGGGGGGCTGCGCTGGTGCCGCGGACGCCCCTTCCGCCCCCCCAGCTCCCTGGGGTCATAATCCAGGCAGTCCTGGGGCACTTCCGCCCGGATGGCGCCCTGTGGGGATGGGATCAGGGGACAGGTGCCATGCTTGGGGACAGCCGTGCATGGGGACAGCCGTGCACGGTGACAGCCACATGCAGGACAGGGTGACAGCCATGCATGGAGCATGGTGACAGCCATGCACAAGCCTGGGCTGGGAGTGCAGGGACCCCCTAGGAGACTCACCGGGAGCTGGGGGTGGCTATGGCCATGGCCGGTGGCTTGCTCAGCCTCGTAGGTGTAGTAGTCGAGGGGGGCACAGAAGAAGCCAGGCTGCACCTGGTCACACTGCCGTCCCATGATGTGGGGACGGCAAGGGCAAGCCCCATCCTCCATGGAGCACCTGAGGGTGACCATCTTATCCCTTTGTCTGTCCTTCTGTCTGGCCCTGTCCTCACTCATCCCCCCCCCCCATCCCTGTCCCCACCCCTCCATCTCAGGGGATGGAGATCCCCCGCTTCCTCCCTCCATCCAAGCCCCCTCTGTCTCTCCAGCCCTGTCCCAGTCCCTCCACTGATGTCCCCATCCCCCCCCCTGCTTGGCCCAGCCCTGTCCCCACTCCCACCCACCCCCGTCCCCATGCCCCAATGGGCTCTGTGCTGGGCCCCACCGGTTGCTGTAGGCTCCCCCGAAGTCACAGGCACAGGGCCGGCAGCCCCCCACATCGTAGCTCAGGCCCCAGAACTCGGGCTGCGGGGAGAGGGGTGTGTGTGGGGCAGGTGCGGGGCTAGCCCAGCCCGGGGGGTGCCAAGGGGCTTGGGAGAGTCAGGGCCATGGAGCATGGAATGGGGCAGGCTGGGGGGCAGGCTGGAGCACTCACCACGCACTGGCTGCAGGAGCGCCCAGCCACAAAGCGTTTGCAGTAGCAGTCCCCACTGATGGGGTCGCAGGGGGAGCTGCCTGCCACCGTGCCCCGCGGGTCACACCTGCACGCTGTCCCACACACACCCAAGCACCCCCACACATGAGGGGCTGCCATGTGGCACCACACCCCACTGGCTTCATGGCCTTCCCTCCCCATTGTTTCCTTCCGTCCCTCATCCCTCCATCCTCTTCTCTCTGTCGCCATCCCTCCATTCCACATCCCTCCATCCCCATCCCTCCACCCCCACCCCTCCCTCATCCCTCTATCCCCATCCCTCCACCCCACACCGCCCGTGTCCATCCCTGAGTCCCAGCTCACGCTGGCAGCCCTGCGGGTCGCCATGGCTGAGGCCGTAGGCACCGTGCCGGCAGCGGTCACAGCGGGGACCAGCCACGTTCTCCTTGCAGCGGCACTGCCCCGCGATCATGCCCAGTGCCACGTCCGTGTGCCCGTCGCAGGCACCTCCATCCAGCGAGCCTGCTGGGTCGCAGTCGCACGCTACCGAGAAAGAGAGACCATGGCGAGCTGCGGCTGCCAGCACTGGGAGCCTTGGGGCTGGGGTTGGTGGCACTGGGAGCCATGGGGCTGGGGTCCTGCGGCACTCACGGGCACAGGCGGTGGGGGCACGTATGTCGGAGCGGGGGTGCCGGTAGTAGAAGGGCTTGCAGAGGTGGCAGCGGCGGCCCATGGTGTTGTGCTGGCAGCCGTCACACACAGCCCCGCTGGCGTTCCCCGTGGCCAGGAAGACGGCCATGTCAAAGTGGCACTGCTGCGAGTGCTCGTTGCAGTCGCAGCCTGCGGGGATGGCACCATGGCACAGCATGCGGCACCCCAACCCTCCGCCTGGTAGGCAGCACCCCCCACCCCAAACCCGGGGATGCAGCTCCTCAATCCCAACCCCTCAAGCCCCAGCCTGCAGAACCCCCAGCCCCACAACCCAGCAGGATGCACCCCAACACCCCCAAATCGCAGCCTGCAGCATGCCAGACCCCCCCAAACCCCAGCCCCACATGCAGCACCCCCAACCCCAAGCATGGCATGCAGGACCCTCAACCCCCAGCCCCAGGACATGGCCCTTGGGATGATGAACCCTCCACACACAACAAGCAGGACCCCAAAATCCCCAAGCACAATATGCAGGACCCCCATTCCCCCAAGCCCCCAGGCAGAGCACAGTGCCGGTGCTGGCGTGGGGCACTGACGGCGGCAGGCGTTGGTGCTGGAGCCCTCGGCCGGGCGCCAGGGCAGGTCGTGGTAGAAGTCCTGGCAGCGCTCGCAGTTCAGCCCCT
Organism: Gorsachius magnificus; assembly: GCA_034008185.1. Taxonomy (NCBI): domain Eukaryota; kingdom Metazoa; phylum Chordata; class Aves; order Pelecaniformes; family Ardeidae; genus Gorsachius; species Gorsachius magnificus. Next base: position 10,911,732 of record CM067090.1, read on the forward strand.
GCGTGTGGTGCTCGCAGATGCAGCGCCCATGGATCTGGGAGGGGAGCACCCAGCTCAGCATGGCTGCCAGGTCCCGCGGGGCACCGTGCTGTGCCGGTGGTTGTGTGCGCCTCACCATGCCGGGGACAGAGGATGGCGGGGCGCCGGGTGCTGGGGCACAGTGGGCGGCATGGCCGTGGCAGAAGCAGCTCCCACGCAGCACCAGCTCATCTACGGCGTAGTAGTACTTGTGCAGCACCTCCCGCCGCGTGTCCAGCAGGTTGTCCCCCAGCGTGTGCAGCTTGGTGAAGTTCACCCGCAGGTTGGTGACGCGCAGCAGATCTGGGGGGGGCAGCAACTGTCAGCACCCACCCTGCCGCCCACCGGCCCCATGGCCCCAGCACTCCTGGCCACGCACCCTGGATGTCTGGGCTGTAGGGATCTGCCACGGGGATGGAGGGGTCCAGCACCTTGAAGATGACCTGGGAGGAGAAAGGGGTGGTTGATCCCAGACCCACCAGACCCCTGAACCCCCCAGACCCACTGTGCGCTGCCTCAGCCCCACGCACCTCTCCATGGCTGGAGGGCTCGATCTCGGAGTAGCGCTGGTCACACAGCACCTCATCCACCAGCCCCGAGGGCTGGACAGGGATGCTGGGGAAGAGCTTGGAGCAGTTGTAGGCGAAGTAGCGGTAGACCTTCCAGCTGCGTCCAAAGTCAGACGAGCGCTCCACCAGCATGGCCGCGGGGCGGAAGGTCTGCGGGACACCCAGCTGGGACAGGGGGCCGGCCCCACAGCCCCCGCAGATCCTTCCTGTTCCATCCCACCCCATTCCAGGCACTCACATGCCAGGACCCACCTTGAACTTCATGATGAGGTGGGTGAAGTGGAATTCACCCTCCAGGTCCAGGCGGATGCTGACATGCTCCACACCTGGGGGGGGACAGAGAGGTGATGGCCAAGGTGGAGGAAGACCCCCCCTGGGTCCCATGGCCATGCAGCCCCAAGGCCTCACCATTCTCCGACTGCCACCAGGTCCGCTGGCCATGGGGGCCACTCAGGTAGATGACGTTCTCGATGCGGTGGCTCTCAGGCAGGAACGGGTCCCGCGAGTCGCAGGTGAAGCATTTCTCCGAGTCCTGTGCCAGGGAGTGGCACCATCAGGGATGGGCATCTGGAGGCTGTGCCAGTGCCCAGTTGTGCCGGGGCCATGCCAGGGCCAGGTGGGCTCACCTGGAGGTGGCTGACAATGCAGTACTCCTGGGGCCCGTCCAGCCCGCAGGTGGAGGTGGTGCTCAGGCGGGAGGCTCGCCCCACCAGCAGGTTCCCAGTGGCCGGGTAGCAGCTGCCGCGGGCGCAGCCGTGGGTCAGATCAGGCTCCTGCCAGCCCCCCGCTGCCGGCACCCCCACTGCAGGGAGCGAGGGCATGGGCTGGGGGCTGTGCCAGGGCCCCCTGGGAGGCCCTCACTCCCCGCCATGCACCCCGGATGCCTGCCCGGCACCCTCCCCACCCCCAGCCGTCCCATCCCGTCCTGTCCCCGCGTCCCAACCCACTGATGCAGCACAAAACTCCGTGACCCGGAAAGGTGCTGGCAGCAGCGCCAGGGCCTCGTGACCGGGGGGCAGGGAGCGGGGCCGGGTGGGCAGCGGGAGCGAGCAGGGGGCTGGCGGCTGCACGGCCGGAGAGGCTGGGCAGGGGGTGGCTGCCTGTGCTCCTGGGGGGCCGGGCAGCCCCCAGGGCACCGAGTGGTGCTGGAGGGAGCCAGGAGCCAGGTCAGGCGCTCGTTAATCCTGCTGGGGCTCAGCGCAGCCTGGATTCACCGCTGGGATTTGTGGCAGTCAGGCCCTGGCTGCCGCCAGCCAGGGAACATCGCCATCACCACCACCTCCACCACCCGGCACCCTCCGCCACCTGGCACCCTCTGCCTGGGCTGGGGTCCCGGGGCCACTGCAGGGTGCCCAGCCACACACGGTGCCCCACTGAGGCCAGCACTTACCCAGGAGGAGAGCAAGAACCAGGAGGTCCATGGGCAACCGTGGGCTCTGCCTGGGGGGACATGGAGATGGCGCTGTGGCAGAACACAGGGTACGGCATGGGGCGCAGGGCAGCCCAGGGCCTGGCCTCTCCCAGCTCCCGCACAGCGGTGCACCCCAGCTCCCCCCAGCATGGCAGTGCGCCCAGGGGACAGCATTGGCAAGTGGGGGCAGTTGGGTCCCAAAGTCACCTAGGGTGGCACCCAGTGCCCACCCCTGTAGCTGTGCCCCAGCCCCACACAGCCCTGGGCGCATGGCCATGCCCTGCACCCCCAGACCCCGCACAAGCTGTGCCATGCCCCATCCCACCCTGCTCGGGCGGATCCACCCCTTCGAGTGTCACTGGTGTCCCCAGGGGGTCCCAGCACCGGGCCAGGGCCAGCTGGGGAGGGGAGCCAGGACCACCGGAGCCGGCTGGACAAGGTCATCCCTGCTGCTGGCTGGGGTCCCGCTGTTAAATTTAGGCTGGAGCTGCCTTTTGTGCGTCCTTCTCTCCCGGTACCGCCTGCTCCCAGCCTCGCAAGCGCTGGATCAAAGCCTGGCCCCGGCGTTGCCCAAACACATCTTTCCTGTCCCTGAGCAGCAGCCAGCCTGGGACAGGGGGGCTCGGGGCGGCGGGGGGAGCCACGAGGCTGCCCCATCACCGGCCCCGCTCAAAGCTGCGCCAAGGCAGCGGGTGAGGTGGCGTGGGACCGCGTGCTGGTGAGGGGGTCCCCGAGCCCCACGAGCCCCCAGTACCTGGCGTCCTGTGGCGTCCGGTGGGGCCGAGGCCAGGGGCAAGGGCGGCGGGGGACCCGCTGGCCCCTGGGCTGGGTGCGCAGAAATGAGCCGGGGCGAGTGCGACGATGGGATGGCGGCGGCTGGCAGCCCCCCTTCCCCGCGCACGATTCTTATTCAAATGGGCTGCCCGCTGAAAGGGACGGCGGTCTCCAGGCTACGGGAATGTCACTGCTGATTCCTTCTGCCTGGAGGCCCCCGCTGCCCGCCCGCCCGCCCGCGGAGGCCAGACCGGCCAGGCGTCGGCAGCCCAGGCACGCCCAAGTCCCGGGCGGCACGGTGGGCCCCGCCAGCAAACAAAAGGGCGCCTTGCGGGCCAGTGAGCCAGCGGCGCCGCGTTCCCCGGGCTCCCGGCACAGCACAGCAGGAACGCGGCTGCCGCCGGTTGGAGCGAGGTGTGCAGGGCGGCGCGGTGGGATGGATGCCCCGTGGCAGAGGCACCGGCATGGCTTGGCTACAGGGTGGAGCCACATTGGGCGTCTGCCCCGCCGGGAGCTTGACTGGGCACAGCTACGGTGCCGCCGGCTGGGCACATTCCTCCGAGGGATGTGGCCCTCCCCGCTGCCACAGCTCCCTGGGCAAAGTCTGGCACGCGCCAGCCCCAGGAAGGACACTGTGGGCAAGGGTGTCCCAGCCCGCCTCTCCCGAGGGACCCTGTGGCCCCTTCCTTGTGTGCCGGCTGCCGGCACCCGGCCTGTGCCCTGGGGCTGTGCCGCGTGCCAAGGGCTGTGCCCCCGGGCCGCGTGCCAAGGGCGTGCTGTGTCCCAGGCTCCCCGCCGGCAGCCGGCTCCTACCTGTGCCCGTGGGGCCCGTCGTGCCAGGCAGGTGGTGGTGGGCTGGGTGGGCTGCGGCGTGAGCCAGCTCGGCCCTGCTGGGCTCGGGCTGGGCTCGGCTGCTGTTCCTGGAGGAGGGCGGCCAGCGCCTGTCTCCTCCTCCAGCAGCCGTGCCAGGCGAGGGGAGGGACCTGCCTGCACCGAGCGTTAGCCAAGGTGAGGCAGAGGCCAGGTACAATCCGACAGTGGCCCATGCGTGGCACCACAGGGCTGCTGTGCCCGGCCATGTGGCACGTGGGGGCCACGGAGACAGGAAGCCTGGCCGGGACTTGCCCCGCACCGCATGGGCTTGTCGGTGCCTATTCAGGGCACGTCTCCAGCAGCAGTACCGGGAGCCTTTGGGCAGCACCCACGCCGGATGGATCCTGCTCCCTCCCGTGCTGGCACTGTGGGCACCACCATGACCTGAGCCAGGGCCCCACTCACCCCATGCCGGGATCCTTTGGGCTGGCTGGGCCGGGTGCTGAGAGGGCAGCTCTGGAGCTCTGCAGGGAACACGGTCATGCACTGCGGCTGGGCTCGACAGAGACCTCACTGTCACACAGGGATGATGCCTTTTATTAGCCGAGGCCAAAGGAAGGAAGAGGAGCTGCGTGCTCTCCACGCCAAGGCCGTGCTCTGGCCACCCACCAGCGAGCAAGGTTGCAGGCAGACAAAGCAGCAGCCCCCTGGGCTGCTGGCCATGGGGGTGCCAAAACCTGTGCCCCCAGGGACGCCCCGACACAGCACAGGCTGGTCCCACGCATCTTGGTGGGGCAAGGGGTGCTGACAGCAGAGCCCTGCCCACGGCTTCGCTCTCCGCAGGTGCTGGGAAACCCAGAAGGGCATGGCGGTGCCCAGCAAGGCTCTGGCAGCGCAGGGTGGTGGCCAGGCACCACCACCACCTCCTCAGCTAGGATGGCGGGCACGAGATGAGCTGATACAGAGCCACTAGCCAGTGTGTCTGTATCGCAGGGATCTTGCTAAGCAAACCTTATCTGCTCTGGGGACATCAGAGTGGCCTGATAAAGGTGACTGTAACACATCTCTGGCCTTGAAAAGCAACATAAAAATGGGAAAGAGGGATCCTCAGTGGGATCTGAGGGACAAGTGAGGTGTCTCAGCCCACATCCAGGCACCTTCTGGCTCCCCTGAAGGCTGCTCTGACTTCCCACCCCAAGCTGCAATTCCCCTCAGCCGCCCCACAGCCGAACACATGTGGGTGGCCTGTGTCTGCCCGGGGAGATGACATGGCTGGGGGCAGCTCTGCTGGCTGGAGATCTGCCAGCAGCTCTGCTGCTGCCCTCCATCACCAAAGCTGCTGAGCATCCTCCGCTCCCTTGGGCACCCATGCCCTCAGCTCCACCAGCACCTTTCAGCAGCGATTAGAGCACTTTTGCCGTCGTCAGCAGACTGAACAGCTTGGAGGGGCAGTAGCCGCTTTGGGGCATGAAGAGGAGGGGCCCCGCAAAGCCTCAGCAGAGCCTCTGAGCTCCTGGGGCAGCCTTTCACGCCTGGCCAGCCCCACTTGGACCGACTTCAGTGCGCTCAGCGGGCAGCCAACACTTCCCTGAACATCCTCAGCGAGCGGCAGAGCCACTTAACCACTTCCCTTCCCGAGGAACGAGCCCCGACACCAGAGCCAGCGTCTGCCCGAGGCCATGGTCCCACCACCATTAGTGCCGGGTCACTGCACCCACAGCCCCGTGGCACAAACCGGATCTGGACCGCATGCAGGTGAACAACAGCATTTCTGTTGAATTGGTTGGCCTGCGGGGTCCCAGCTGCAGAACAGGCAGATCCAGAGAAGTCAGAGGGCAGGCAGGCAGGCAAGAGCTGGCAGAGCACCTACCAGCACAGTGCTGACCCGGCGCATTTCTAGGAACTAACCTGGAATGCGGATTTATGCCAGTTTACACCAGTTCAGCACCAGTGGCACTCATCTGGGGCGTTTCCCATCCCAAGCCAGGCATTCTTTAATGGGACTTGGGTAAGCCCAAACCTCACTGGGGGGGATTGGGGGGAAGAGGTAGTGGTGGCAGTGGCAGCTGGGCACATGGGAGATGCCATTCCACGGAGCTCACACGGGGCCGGGAGGAGCAGCCTGGTGGGGCCCAAAGAAAAGCTGCACACACTGGGCGGTTCTGAGCACCATTTTACTGAAAGGCTGGACACCTGCTAGGACTTCGTAACAAAAAGTTCACTTCATTTAAGAAAAAAGACAGTCTGGTTTTTGTCCTGTTCCCTCTGAAGAGCAGAATAATATTAACACTGTCTTTTCATTAAACAATGCCATTCCAAAATATACAACACTGAGTGTGGAGCAGCCCAGCCTCATATTAAACATTAAATATTAATATAGCTTCGGAAACATTCTACACAAACAAATGAAACAGTAAAAAGTTCACTCAAGAACAAGATGGTCAGTTGTTGCAAATTCACCATACAAAAGTTTGTTACTCGCCCTCCCATGGGCTGTAGTCGCTGCTCCCCGGCCATCGCTCAGGACCCCTGAACACTGTGGGATGCCTTTGGCTGAGCCAGCGGCACTGGTCCCAGCCAGAGCAGGTCAGTCATGCTGCGATGTGGAGATGGCTCTCTTTGAGATGATGCTTGGCAGAGACGAGCGCGAGGGGCCGGGCAGTGCCCACCCAGCACCCCCGTGTCCCTCGAAGAGGCTGCTGTGCCTCTGCTTGGGAAATGCTACACCTCAGGAGGGCTGCACCGGGAACCAGGAGGAGGGAACGGTGTCACACACTGTGCCTTCCCCGCCGCAAATGCCGACGCTCGTTTCTGTCCTGTCCCAGGCCTGGGCAGCATGGCAGAGCAAGGGCAGGAGGGGAGGTATTTCCGGGGGCAGCTTTTCAGCACCTTCTCTTTTACAACAGCACCGCATGCCTGACTGTACCTGTGGGAATCACCAGACTCTCACAGGGGCTGCCTGTAGTAACAGGAATGGAAAGGGCTAATTAAGACAACAAGGAGACAGTCCCAGACGATAATAAGGCCTTTAAGGGACTCCCCGGGCCAAGGCCTAATCGTCCCTGCAGGGGAAGGTATTTGGGATGCTCACCGGAGGAAGTGCTACCCCCCTGCGAGGGTGTCCAAAAGGTACAAGTCAGCACGCACCCGGGTGGGGGGTGTCTCTGCAAGTCGAGGAGCGGCTTACCTTCCCTGTGGCCACTCAAGCAGGGCCAGTTTGTGCATCCGATGAAGGATGGAAACCAAAGGTTAGGAGGGGGACGTGCTCCTAAGGGGAACCCCCTCACCCGTGCCTCGGATCCTACAGCACCAGTGCCTGTGTAGTGCTGCCAGACAGTGCAGGATCAGAGTGGAGGAAGTGCTACTGGTACACAGAGCTGGCTCCTCTGTTTGCACATCTCCTACAGCAGAAGCAGAAGCTGGTCAGCCAGGTGCTCCTGGTGTCTTTGGTTTCCCCTAATCCCAGCTTCTCACTTTTTCACCAGACCCCTTCGGTCTATTTGCTCCTAAGAAAACTGTGGGGTCTGGCCTCAGCACCACAGCTTCAGAGGCAGCAGCTGGCCAAGCTGCGAGTGCTAGCACAGTCACATCTACAGACAAGGGGACACTCAGGGCTGGCTCTCCTGCCTTCTGGGACAAGGTCTCTGCTCCACCAGCTAGCGAGGCACCTCGCACCTTCCTAACAGCACACAGCTCCAGGCAGGATCAGGCTGCAAGGAGAGGGAAACCCAAGCATGGTGCTTCCCAGCACAGAGCCCTGAACACAAGGTCCTGGGAGCAACCTGCCCCATGGATAGTGTGAAAAAGCCAAGGGCTGAAGCAGCATCGAGAAGGTGTGAGGTGCCCCAGAACAATGTCCTCTCCTCAGGCCATCTCAGCTCCCAGAAAGCCATCCCTGTCTGACCACAGAAGCAAATGGGCCAGTGCCATTTTGAAGACCAAAACAAAAACTGTCACTTCCACACCAAACCAACTAACCAGCTTGAGCAGCAGGTGCTCCACACAGCTTGGTACCGACCCTGCCAACCACGGCCAAAACAAGGATCCTCCCACCTAAACCTGCCCTCCTGCCCAGGAAGCTGCCCAGCTTGCGACACACTGTCCAGCTGCAGCTGAGACACAGACCTGCCCTCCGTCCCCATCCCTTGTGCTGTCACCAAAGGCCCAGCTCCCAGACAGGGCAGGGAACTTGAACCCAAGGGGGAGAGCAGCTAGAGTGGCTCCACTGGTGGAGAAGTGCTGCTGGTGTGCGAGGCGGGCCTGTAGGGCACATGGCAGAACAGGGGCAGCTGCGGACCAGGGTCGGGGAGCTGTCTGCCCAGCGTCGCCCACCCATGCTGTTCTGCTCCCGACTTCCCTGCGACGCTCTCATCTGGTGACTGGCTGATCTCTGTGCAAGGAAACACCAGGCAATGAGGGGTCTCAGCCCACCTCCCCGGCCCTGTGAGCATGCGTGCTGCAGGCTGGGAGGGTGATGCCCTCATCTGAGAAGTATCCATCTAGGTGAGTGCTCACAATGCTCCACAGAGCATGCCTCCTCGCACTGAAATACCACTAGCGGGCTAAGAAACAGGAGTAACAAAATAATCCCTTCTTATTTTGCAGAAAGGTGCCTAAGAAATTCTGTACAAGGGTCGCTACAGCAGCTGGCTCTGGGCGGGACGCAGTTTGGAAGCAGCAGCACCACGCTACAGGGCTTGCAGGGAAGAGGCCAAGGAGAAACTTCTCCAGCTGAAAGTAATGGCAGAAGGTGAAATCTGATCATGCTGGACACGAGCTTCAAAACATTTCTACCAATTAACAGTGTGATTTCAACTGGTATCTGATGTCAGCTTCCCCTTCATCTGCCTGTCAGACAAGCTGCTCTCCCCACGGACCTTGCTGACGGACATCTGAAGCATGCAGGAAGCTCAAAGACCTTGTTTGGTGGAGGCAAAGCATAAACTCTTGCTTCTTGGCAGCTGAATAAAAGGAGAAATGATTTCCACAAACTCAGTCGGAAGAACAAGCCTTTTGACCGCTGGCTGAATCATTTCTTGAAGTGACAGTGGCACAAATCCATGCAGTAAAAGCATTCCTAAGAGAGTCTCCAAAGCTCTCAGCTGTCATGGTGCCCAGGAACAGCATAGGCCAAGTTAGGCACTTGGATGAATTCAAAGTGACTAATACAGAAACAGGTCTGAACAACCTCCTTACGGCACTCTCAGCAGAGACCACATCACTCCAGGCAAAGCATTTCTATATGCCCTGCCAGTTACTGCTGTGCAGGTCCCTGGAAGGCAAGCGTTACTCTGCTGTCACAGAATAACATAGGGTGGAAGAGACCTCTGGTGGGAGATCTGTGGTTAGATCAGGTCTTAGGCAGGTCTGATTTGATCAAACCCTTTATCTTCCCTAAACACCAGACAGCGACATCTACAGCACAGCCCCTTCTGCAGCCTCCCGCACATCAGTGCCAATGGCCTGGGATGCCAGGAGCACCCGCACCTGGCCACAAGATGAAGGATGGCAGAGCCAACCACCTAGCACCCTGTCTGCCAGCACTGGATTCCCTGGGAATAGCTGACATGCAGCAGTTGTATCAGCATTGGTATCAGGGGCTGTAAAGCCCCTCTGTGAGTAACAAGCCACAATCCTTCCGGCCAAGTTCCCAAATCACTTGTGAGGGGAAAGAGGAGACATCAGGAGGGCAAAGAAGCAAGCTCCAGCACTGCCCAGTAGCTGAGGGGCCCTGCAGTCTGTTAGGGACATGCAGCAAAGCTGGCAGAGACTGGACTGATGATGGGCAAGTCCCTGAGCACAGAGCTATGGGATGCTCACTTCCCTGGCAGAAGCCTCAGTGGCACAGAAGCATTTCTAACGCTTGCCTCTCCCTGAGGAGCAGAAGACCTCTTGATGGTGGCCTGGGAAAGATACCGGGCAAGCTGTCGCCACCAAGCATTCACAGAACTCGGCTCAGCACCTGGAAAGACACGGCAGCACTAAGGCAGTATGTTCTGCTGGATGTGTTAAGCAACAGTACAAGCCAAGTCCTTGACTGGCAAAGACCCAAGCTGTGAAAGACAAGAGGTGACAGAGAACAGAGGGGAGGCAGGCAGCAGCACAGCTGGGGAAAGAAACACAGCGAAGAGGAGGGATGTGGCCCGATAAGCTTGCCTCAGGTGCTCAGCTTCCTGCTCAGGCTGGAGGAAAAGCAGTCTCGACCCAAATTCAGCCTTGTTGAAGCACGGTTGTTTTTCCCACCGGAGGCCAGGCACTCAGCTGGGATGCCTGCACTGCACAAAGAGGCTCCAGAGACAGCTCTCGGTGCCCTTATATGGGGCTGGGAACAGGGGAAGCTGAGGAGCAGCCTGCAGACAGCAATACTGTAGGCAGGAGTTCAGAGCCCTCCTCGAGACACAGCCAAAAAGAGAAACTCCAGTGCAAGACTTCAAGACCTGGCATTTGAGACCGTGGGAATGAGAAAGGTCTGAAGGATGGGAACAAAAGGGACAAAGCAATTTTTCGCCAATTAACAGTGATGGAGGGTCCCTGTTCATCCAGCATCATGTCAGGACAGGGAACTCTCTGCCAGGGCAGAGAGTTTCTGTGTTTTAAAACACAGAAGCAGAAGAAAATATTTCCTCCTCTTCTGCAGCCAACCAGCGGCATTCACAGGTCAGTTTCAAACACTGCAAGCTATCATCTCTGAGCTCAGACACGAACTGTAAAACCACACAGAACCCGAGTGTGTGATTCAGAGCCTGCAATCATCCTGAGGGAGAACCTCCACCCTGCCCTACCCAGGCGAGGGGGAAGGAACCTGGCTGTGCCTTGGGACACCCAGATTTCCTGCCCTCTCACTCCCTCATGAACCTCCTTCCTCCTCTCCAAGCCGTGGTCTTCCTCTCCGAGCTGGGGATCAGATGCCAACCCCTTTTACAAAGTCCTGAAATCCAGCCAGGTGCCAGGGAGGGGCTGAAACATGAGGAGCTGGGGCTGGGGCTTCCCAGGGGAGCTCATCCCTTCAGCCAGTGTCCACAGGGATTACTAGGTCAGACAACTGGTATTTTGAGCTGGTGAAAGAGTAAGTGGATTATTGGCCCACTGCTGCAGAGATGTGAACACACAGCAGCATAGAGCCGGGCTCACGCCTGGCCAGACAGTGCTCCCTCTCCCCAAGCCGCCAGGTTCTGCTTTTGCAGTATCCCAGTGGAGATCATCGGAGGCCGTCCCTCCCAGGTGACAGATGCAGCACTGACTGCTCCAACGCGGTGCTTCTCCTGGAGCTTGCTGTCTCTGCGTAGAGTAGACCCGACCTCCGCCAGCACACAGCCTATGTTCCCATCTGATAGCGCAACCCCGGCACGGGAAGGCTAACATGGCCGCCCGCAGTGGTTCTGCAGTGCCTCCTGGGGACAGGCAGACCCTGCACCCTGGGAGCTTTCACGCTTGCCACACGCCTTCTCGCAACATCCCAGACGGCACAGCAAAGCTGTCACCCATCGCAACACGGTGCCGATCTCCCCTCCTACGGCTTCACCCACACAAACTGACAGAAAGAAACTCTCTGTGTTTAACTGCTGGCATATATCCTCTCAACTCTTCTGCTCTTCTGCTTTAATTCAGGCTCAAATACCCCACTGAGCTCTGGGACTGGCAAGATGTATCTAATACATTCAAATGCAGCCCGTGTCTTCTCTACTGGCACCTAGAACCTGCTCCTGAAACATCCAGCAAGAGCAAAGCAGTTAGCAGGCAGGCAGGACACTTTATGCAATTCTTGTAACAACTCCAGCCCTTCAGCTCTAACACTCACAGTGCACGTTCCAGGTTTGCACCTGGGGTACAGGAGAGCAGAGCAACACTGGGTGCTGAGGAGGAATCACTCTTTGGAGGCAAACCCCTTACCTTGAGTTCAGAGCTTCTGCTGCCAACAAACCAAGGAGGCACCTAGAGATGTCAGGCAGACCTGCAGGCAACAGCCCCGTAACACTCCCCCGATCTTATGCAGAGGTAATACCGAAAACATGATTAAAACTACAGTCAGCTACCAGCTGGTAATTGTCCAGATTGCTTGGCATTTCTGGAGACAAACAAGTGGCTATAACTCTGCCTGCCTGAGCTGCTCAAGAGAGCCCAGAACAGACTGTCACAACACTGAATCACAAAGAAATCCTGGCACCTTTCAACAAAAGACTGGCTGAAGGGGAAGGGGAACAAAAGCTATCAAACCCAATCCCAGAGGGATGGAGGAAGTGCATCATCCCACAGTTCCTAGGTGATATGCACATATATGGATATATAGATATATAGATAATAAAGTTATAAAATTTGATCAAAATAAAACCAGTAAATGTACAGCTTGAAAAAGAGCAATATCACAGTGCATCAATGTCATGAGAAAGTCCCGTGTTCTCCCCCTGCACGAGAGCACAGCCTGCCATGTTCAGAAGAGCGCCCGCGGGAAGTGAGCCCTCCGACCTGCTCAGCTCCCCATGGGCAAGAGTCACCGTCCCACGTTCCCAAACAGGGGGTTTTATTTCTGCAGTCAGTTCTGCATAGCAGTGTTAGACAGGCAGAAACAGCGTGAGAGCAGGCTGCTCCGTCTGCAGGTTAGTTGACATATCGTCACCAGACACCAGAGATCCAGAGTTGCTCTTAAACTTCTCCATGCCCTGGTGCCAGGCTTGTATTTACTTACTTACAATAAAAAGTGACAAAGTGAAGAAACTCAGGGAACACTGTGAGAGTGGGACAAGGGCTGAATTCGGATCACAGGGGACAGGTTGACCCTAAGAATCTTCTGTGCTCTCCTCCTCACTTCATCGTCAGAAGAAGAGTTGCCCACCTTGATGGCCCGGAATTTCAGCAGGTTCAAAGTGCTCTGAGCCCGTTGAGACTTATTTCGGACAGGAATGGTATTTGCTTTCTTCCTCTGCGGTGCTTCTCTTGCTTCCGTAGCTCTTCTCCTCTTCTGCCCAACGCTCTCCCGATAAGTGCTGCTGTCCTTCCACTCTGTTTTTCCCACCAGAGGTTCCTTATTTTTGATTTTCAAGCTCTTGGACTGCGGTGCTGTGGTGCAGTCCTGGGATGAGCTGCCTGTGACTCTCCCATTGAGAACTCCCGAGGCTTTGCAAGCATTGCTCTCCTGCAGCACTCCACCCTTTGGTCCCTTCAGAAGATTTAAAGCAAGGGTGGCAGAATCTGGTGCTTTCTTTATCAAACGCTTGTATCCCTTACCTTCTGCTATTTTAGTGGTCTTGCCTGAAGAAAACTGCCTTGGCGGACTCGAAGCCTTGAGGCGTTTAAGGTCCGAAGGCGAGATCCCGAGATGCCCTTGTGTGTACTTGGACTCCAAACAGGACGCAGTAGTTTTAAGCGGCACAAGAGCTTCCAGAACCACCGACAGTCTCATGGCTGGATACACATCAGGATACATGCTTGTAGGGAAGCCCACTGCCGCAGCCTTGGACGTGTCGGATCTTGTCTGCTTCAAGGAGCTCAGGAGGAGATTTGTGGACTCCCCTTTAGAGACAGGCTGAGCGGAGACTTTTGAAGAGTTCACCGGAACACTGGTGGGTGAAGCAGACACCTTTGCCATGGCTGCATTGTTTCGAGCCATACTCTTAGCGGACTCGGCGGCAGCGGCGCAGTTGTGCGGGGTGCTCTCTTTTGTTTGGCTAGGTGTGTCTGCTGTGCACGAGCTGTACCCATACACATCCTTACTCCTCAGAATTGTGGGCTGGTAGCCCTCCTCCTTCAGGCCCTGAATGAAGGCCACCAGCTGGGTCTCTGTGTCCGAAAGATCCTTGGACATTGGGTTGAAGACTCGGAGGGCTTCCTCCAGCACTTTCTGTCCCGCAGAGGAAATTCTTGACCAGGAATGGACAGCTTTTTCTTCCACATTGTTCACTGCAATATTCATGGCATTAGGCAAACGGGCACTTCAAAAAGGTCCAAATTGCTGGAAAAACAACCCTTGACACCTCAAAAGGAGAGAGAAGATAGTTAGCTCACAGCAACTGAAGTCATCTTGCATTTTTAAGCGGGGATCTGAAACCATTAAGCCCAGGCATGGCAACTCACAAACATTGGGTCGGATTCTGGGCATCACCCAAGTTAGAAGCATCATCAAGACAATCCTGCCACTGATTTACCTCTGCAGTCAAACTAAAACATCTCTCGCAGAAATATCCTCAAACCTAAACAAAGACTTCAGGCAATCCCATGCAACCCATCCCAAGATGAAGGGTTCCAGTGGTTAACTCAGCAAAATCTGCAGCTCGTTTCCAGTTTGAGTTTGACATGCCCCAGCTTCAGGTAACCAGATCTCATTTTCCCTTGGTAAAGCACTGAACCCTCTCCCTGCGCACACACCACGGTCGAGCCATCTTAGCACTAAGCAGCCTGAGCACCTCAAATCTATCCCACTGTCACATTCAATTTTCCAGCTTCCTAAGTGATTCAGCTCAGAAATTGATTCTGAGTCCCTGCCAAAGTTGCAGAATCCTCCCAAAGACCTGACAGCAGAGCTGAAGGCTATTTCAGTTGTGCTTCACTGATGCCGAATGCTGTGGCAAGGCAACACTGCTCCTTCCTGTTCCCTTGTTTGAACAACGGTCTGCAACTTGCCGTCACAGCAAACTGGTGTTAATCCAAGGGCACTCGCTGCCAAGTGAGGAGGAAGCAGGAAATTCAAGCAGGGCGGCATGAAGGAAACACACATCACCAGGGCCAAGTGTACAATAGCCTGAGGGACAACACCCAGATCATGCTCAGGATATTACACAGCTGCCTGCCTGGGACAGAAAGCACTGATTATTACTTTAAATAAAAAAAAAAAACAAGCACCGAAGAGCAGTCCAGGCAGGACTTTGTGATGCACCCAGGAGAACTCCGATCCTCTCATACTGAGCTGGCTGTGTTGCCAGCTCTGCAGCTGGATGCTGCGCGAAGTTATAAAATCTTTACCTTCATTGATACCTCTCAGAATAATGAGGAGGATTCAGTGGAAAGCCCCTTTTTAGGGAAATGCAGGAGGTGTCCAAGACACTGTTGGAGAGGGCAGTGAGCAGGCGAGAAAGCTGTGATGGAAAAGTTAGCACCTGAGCAGACAGCACAAGGAACTACTCGCATCCAACATTCTTCCCTGAATTCCGGTTTCTCCAGAGCCCAGGAGTGCCAGCCCCGGAGTGGTGCCTCATGCCATCAGCAGCAGCACAAGCAGGGAAGAGACAGAAGCCAAAAGCAGCCACAGAAGGGGAAGCACAGGTCAGTGGGGGGGGTAAGAGCCTCCACATGACAAACTAATCGCAGTCAAGTGCTCTGCAGACGTCACAGCAGAAGAGGGATTTGGAGGAGGATAATGCAGTTGCTCTGTGACATGCGGGGGATCTCCCACGGAAGAGGGGAGGCAGGCAGGGAAGCGTTCCGACAGAGCCACAGCCAGCGTCATCAGCCTGCGGTGAGATTTGCCCCCTCCAGAATGAACAAGCGGTAACAGGCGCAGCGAAGTCAGCAAGGATGTAAAGCTTAATCCCAAGCTGGGAGAGAGGGAGAAACACAACTAACAACGTGCGCTCAACAGGCTGCTAAATGGATCATCTTCTGCTGAGAGCTTCAGGCTGCAGCAAGCCCGGGAACAGCCGGGACACAGCAAGGGATATTCTGATGTTGAACGGAGAGGCTGTGACATCTCAGCAGGGACAGGACATCTCAATATCAATCCACCTGGTCTCATTTTGTGCAATGCAGATTGTAGTAGGAGCGAAAGCCAGCCATGAGCAGGCACACCCCCAGAAAACAGCCTGTCCACCCAAGAGCAAGTTTGTCCACTTGACACGCTAGCAGGGGATGTGCCCTGGCTACAGCGCCACGGGGCCACAGACCCACAGTGCTACTGGCACAGATTGCAAAGGGCTGGCAGGACCCTCACACAATGCCCCAGCGATGCCAGGCCCAGCTGTCTGGGTGCAGCACTCGAGGAAAGGGCTCTGCAATGGGGGGCACGATGCAGGGCTGGGGCAGCCTGGGGAGGGTGGAGGCTGGGGGCCCAAGAAGGGCTCGGTGGGGGCCGCCGGGGCGGGCAGCCCCCCAGCTCAGCCTCTCCTGCCGGCCCCACCCCTCGGTGGAGGAGATGCCCCTTCTCGAGCGCCCGTCCCTCGCTCCCCTCTCACACCCCTCCCCAGGCTCGGCTCGGCCCGGTAGGGAGGGGGCCGGCGGGAGCCCTGGCCGGGCGCCCTCGGTCCGCCGGCCGGAGGGGCCCCGGGGGGGGATAGGCCGGGCCCGGCGGGGGGGGGGGGCGCGGGGCCGCGCGCCGCGGCTCCGCCTCCAGCGCCCGGAGGCCGCCCCGCCGGGCGGCTCGGCAGCGCCCTCGCCCGGGAGCGCGGGGCCCGGGCACCGCCGGCCCCAACCTACCGGCCGCCGCCAGACCCGCACCCGCCGTCGCGCTGCGACCGCCGCTCCAACATGGCCGCCCGCGGAGCGCCGGAAGCACCGCCCACTTCCGCTTCCGGCCCCTTTCCGCGGACCGGGCCCACGCCCACAGTCACGGCGCGGGTTCGGCCACACCCCCTTCCCGCCGCGACCTGGCCACGCCCCCCGACCCTACCGCGCTCGCGGTGTCCATGGCAACGGCGGTCAGGGAGCCGGTGGCGGGCGGTGCCCCACAGCGCGGCCCCGGGCCGGGGGCGGGCCGGCGGACGGGGAGGCGGAAGCGGCGCCGTTTCCGGTAACGGCGGCGCGGCCGGGGTCCGGTTCCGGTGGCGGGGCCGGTTCCGGGGCAATGAGCGGCGGGGCCGGGGGTCGGCGGCGGCGGCTCGTGCTGCACGTGGACCTGAACAACACGGTGGTGGCGGCGGACGCGGTGTCGGGGCAGGGCCCTGGGGCCGCGCCGGCGCCGCCGGTGAGCGCCGGGCCTGCGGGGGCCGGGCGGGGGCGGCGGCGGCGGCGGCGGCTGAGCGGCCTCCTCTCTTGCAGGCGAGTGGCAGTGGGCGAGCGATCGCCCCTCCCTGGGCCCCCCCTGCCCCGGCGCCCTCAGCTACTACAGCCGCCACGGCCGGGACCCCGCCTTCACCGAGGCGGGCCCGGGCCGGTGCTTCGGCGGCCTCCACGCTCGCCACCTGCGGCTGCTGGAGTGGCCAGGCCGGCCACACGACGTCCTCTCGCTCCCGGGGGAACCGAGCAAGCGCTACCACCTGATCCTGCCCGCCTTCTTCTGCCTCCTGGACACCCTGCACCGGGAGGGGAGGGCGTTCGCCGTCGTCTTCAGGACCTTCGGCACAGACCTGCCCCGCGCCCTCCAGGCCGTCAGCTGCGCCCTGGCCGGGCAGCACCCCCAGTTCCCCACCCTGCGGGATGTGGCGGTGAGCGACCCCCCCCCCCCGGGGCTCGGGGTGCTGGAGAAGGGCAGCTGGACGGCCTGCGTGCAGCCCCCCACATCAGGCTGCTCTCCGGCCACTTGGCCATCCTGCTTTTGAAAGTACCAGCTTCTGCAGAGAGGAAACGCAGCCAGCTTCTGGGGAAGAAGCTGTTAGCCATGGGGAAGCAGATGTGCATGCAGATCTTGGGTGGGAAAGGTCTCCTCTCAGGGTATCCTGGGTTGGACAAGAGCATCCCTTCTCCTGGAGAGGGGCCGCTCACTGCAGCAGAGTGGGGCTCCCTGGCTCAGAGCTGATTGCAGCCATGCTCTGCTCCTGGCAGCGCTCCAGGCAAGAACACTGGGAATGAGCTTCAGAAGCTGCTTTGGATGTTCCTCGGTGCGTTGACAGGGAACAGTGATTGAAACCGGGGCAGTGTGCAGCTAGGACGTCATTCATTTCCATCCCTGGGTAGGGGATGATTTTTGGTTTGGGGGGAGCGGGCTCCACACCTCTTGTCTTCTCCCCAGTGCTGTCCTCCCATGCTGTGGTGGTGGGGCATCTCCACCCTGCCACTTGTTGTCTCTGCCACTGCACGGAACAACCTGTCTGCTTTGGAAACCTTTCCTCTCCTGTTTTCTGTCGTCCTGCAGCTCCCTGTGGACCTCACCCCCGGCCAGATACGCTGCAGCAAGCGAGAGGTGGTGCTGACAAGGGGAGCGGAGCGACTGGCCACTCAGGGAGATGGAAGAAAGCTTTACGACTACTTCAGCTCTTTGGAGGGAATTGGAGGCTTCCAAGACCACTTTGACTGGTGAGAAACACAGCACCAAGGAAGTGGATTGGGCATTTTCTCCTATCCTGTGATCCTCCAAGCTTTTCCCTGTCTGGGATAGCTCCTACTTTTGGGATCTTTTCCCTGTTTTGCCTGTGGGCAGCCTGATGGGGCTCTTGCATCTTTCATCAGATCCCCATCCCCTGGTGTACCTCCCGCTTTTCTCCAAACACCCCCCGATCTGCCACCTCGCTGCAGATTGCTTCTTTCATGGGAGGCAGCAGCGAGCAGAGGGACCGGACAGGCTCTGTCCCACTTCCCTGGCTCAGAGGGCTGCCCTGGGCCCACAGTGCAGCCTTGTCCGCCCTTACCCGAGAGCTGTCGCCCTCTCCCTCCCCTGACTGCTCCTTGTCCTGCTTGCCATTTCAGGTGGGCCAGAAATAATTTCTCTTCCCGGGGTGGAAAGCCCCTGTGGATTGACCCCCACGATCCTGGCGTTCACCACATCTTCATCGACGACAACATCCGGCTGGATGATGCGGACACCATTGTTCACCCTCAGGTAGGCGGCTGAAGGCCCCTCCGGTGCCAGCTGCCTGTGCTGGGGGATGTCCCCAGTGAGGTCAGGCACATTTTGGCCCCTTCGCGTGAGCCTGCAAAGGGCGATCGAGGCATAGCCCTGGTGTCACTGCACCCCATGCCACTGGCATCAGGCTGCCCATGGGGAGGGCGAGATCAGCCGGCAGTGGAGAACAGCAGGTGCTGGCTGCCTGCGCTTGCTGCCCAGCGCCTCTGCTCCACCAGGGTGAGTCAGCCCCGTTCCCGGCAGCAGTGGCAATGGCAGCAGGCCAGGCAGCCTCGGCGCATGGCCACGGTTCGTCTGTGACACCAAATTGAAAGGGCAGCGTTTGTGGTGGAAGCACTCTTGGAAAAGGGAACATTTATGCAGACAGAAATGTGCCTGGCAGTTGGACAACTGTCGATGCTTGAACAAGAGCTGCAGCTCCATGGGCAAGCCTCCCATTTATGTCTGGGAGAAGACTGCACGGGGCAGGGGAACCTGCGGCAGCCGGTGAATGATCGGCAGCATTTGCCAGGCAGCCAGGGAGTGGCGAGGGATGGGATGCTGGTCGGATATTCCCTTCTATACAAGCTCTCTCAGCTCGTAGCTGGTGGCAGGAGTCGTGGCTGCCCAGAGCAGGCCTGTCGGGAATAGGCTTTGGTCTGTGCCATGCCTGATTCAAGTGAATTAATGCAGACAGCTCTGCTGAGACCCCGAGGCCCCCGTGCGCAGCAGCTGCTACAGCAGCTGGAGAGTGGCTCACGCAGCCCCACTTGCTGCATTTCAGCCTCGGGCTGTTTCCCTGATCAAGGAGCTCTTCCTTTTGCCATCTGCAGCCAGCACGGCTGGTCGGTCGGGCTGCTCAGCTTGTCTCCAGGCAGCTGTGCAGCCAGCCCTGAGGCTCCCCCCCACTGGATCGGGCAGGTAGGATCAAGTTGTGGTGGCAGTGACAGACCTCTCTGGGGCCTGGGCAGCAGCCGAGCATCTCGCCAGCAGGGCTCGTCCCTGCTGCTGGGACTTTGCTGTCCTGCAGCCAGGGTCAGTAGGTTGGACACCAGCTTCCCCTCCTCTTGCGTCACCAGCTCTGTAGGGCTGTCCCTGTGTCAGTGATGGTGACAGAGCAGTACTGGGAGGGAAACAGTTTTCCAGGTGGCCTTAAGCAGCCCCACGGTTAAGATCAGAAGGTGAAGTCCTTGTTACCTCCTGTGCAACAGGCTGTGGCAGCCAAAGGAAGAGCTGTTGGCAGAGGTTTTCCTGGGGTTGGCTGCTCTGCAGAGCCATTTTCTTCCACCTCCTGGTGTGGCCCATTCCTTACGGGAGGCCCAGCCACGTGTGTGACGAGCTGGTTCAGAGCCAAAAGGGCCTTGTGGGAGGTAGGGGAAATGTGGAGAAACTTCACCTTCTACTGCTGGAGCAGAGATGGGAGCCCCTGCCCTCTGCTGCCGACCCAGAGCCAGTGAAGGGCCTGGCTGAGGAGGGCAGGATGCACTGCAGCGTGCATGTGCTGCTGTCAGGTTCTGCCGTCCTGCCGGGCACGTCCTGGCGCTGCTGCCAGCGGAGGGTGCGAGTGCTTCTGTGTGCTTCTCATTCCCTGCAGGTGTTTTCGGAGCCGGGCAGCGGCAGCCCCAGGTGTGCTCCCACCTCAGAGCTGTACGATGTTTGCCTGGTGCAGACCGACCTGCTGGAGGCCATTGCTGATGAGGACTATTTCCTGCGCTGCGTGAGGAGGTGTGAGGAGAACTACGACCGCTACCTGGCCTGCATGGAGGACAGCCTGAGCGAGCAGTGGGATGGACAGTGATGCCACCTCGTGGGGCCGAGGGGTCTGGACTGGGACACCTCCCGCTCCTGCTGCCTGCAGGCCAAGTCCCGGGCTGGGTTTCTGCTTCAAGCTGTCCCCTCTCCGATGTGTGATGTGCCCGTTTGGTCCTGCCAGGAACCTCCATGCCTGAGCACAAGCGTCCTGGGAGCTTGTGTGACAGGATCCCTGGAGGAAATGGCTTTCCATTCCTTGAGAGTGCTGTGGGCAGCTGCCTGCCTGGCTGGCAGGGCAGGGGCAATGCAAGCAGCCACGCTAGAGTTCACACCTCCCTCCCTGCACCGATGGCTGGTGTGGAGCGGGTGCCGGGGTAAGCGCAGAATGCCGTATGCACTGCCGTGTTCTCCCTGGCAGTGCTAGTGATGCTGCATCGCTTCTGCCTGTTTTTAAAGCTATACCTTTCTACCCCGTTTCTGGTGTGAGTTTCCTGCCTGCCCTCGGCTCTGCTGGTGCCGGTGGGTGGGAAGCGCCTTTTCCAGCAGGTTCAGTCACAGGGCTCAGCCAAGTGAGGATGGAGGTGACAGCAGTGGGTTTGGTACCCGCAGGCACCTTCCTGAGGCTGCTGAGGGACCCCGGCAAGGTCGTGCTCAGTGTGGGGCCGAGCTCACCCCGTGGTGGGGACCGACCAGGGCTCCTCCTCAGGGCACAACGACAGCTTCTCCGCTCCGTGAGCCCGGTGCTGGGCAGTGGGGAGCCGGAGGTCTCTCCAGCCGCTTTTCCTGTGGCGGGGTGAGCAGGGTAGGGCGCAGCGGGCTGGCAGCGGCACCGAGGGCCCCGGGAGGGGGGGGGGGGCCCGGCGCGGGCGGCGGCGCGGGCGGCGAGGAGAGCGCGGAGCGGGCGGCGAGGTGAGCGCGGCCGCGGTCCCTGCCCCGCTCCCGGCGGCGGCACGGGGAGCCCGGGGTGGCGGTCCGGGCGGTGCGGGATGCGGGCGGGAACCGCGGAGAGCACCGGTCCGGGCGGTGCGGGATGCGCGCTGAGAGCGTGAGCCTTGGGGGGTCTGGGCTGTGCACCGGGAGCTCCGGGGGGCGGGAGCGCCGGTGGGTGCTGGCGGGGGGCGGGAGCCCCGGCAAGTGCAGGTGGACAGCGGGAGTCCCAGCGGGTGCCGGCTGTGTATTGGGAGCCCCAACGAGCTGGAGCCCAGGGTACAGGAACCTTGGGGAGTGGGAGCCCTGGTGGGTGCAGGCAGGGAGTCCCAGTGTGCAGGAGCCCCTGTGGGTGCGGGCAGGGCGCCTGGGGAGCAGGAGTCCCAGTGGGTGCCATCTGTGCATTGGGAGCCCCAGGGAGTGGGAGCCCCGGAGGGTGCAGGTGGGGAGCGAGGGGCTGTTGCACTGTTGAGGGGAGTCGGCTCTCTGGGGCCAGGGGGAGCAGTGGGTGCCTGGGCGGTGACTCGGGTGCTCTCCCCACAGGAGGTGGTGGGCAAAGCCAGGCCAGCGCTGAACCAGGCCGGATGGGCGGCACGACAGGACCAGGGCCCGGGGACCCCCGGGGCGGCTGAGCCAGCCCATGGCGGCGGGCGCGGGCGCCTTTGCATGGGCTACCTTCCCCGCCATGCCCACGCGGCGCGTGTACTGCAGCGCTGTGCACTGTGACGGGCAGCTCTTTGTGCTGGGCGGCTGCGGGGGCAGCGGGCGAGCCCTGGGCACTGCTGAGGTGCTCGACCTCCCAGCCCACCGCTGGGCCACACTCCCACCGCTGCCCACACCGCGGGCCGGTGCTGCCGCCCTTGCCCTGGGCAAGCAGATCCTGGTGGTGGGTGGTGTGGATGCGGCGCAGAACCCCCTCGCCTCTGTCGAGGTCTACCACGTGGATGAGGGCAAGTGGGAGAAGAAGGCAGCGCTGGCTCAGCCCTCCATGGGCATCTCAGCCGTACAGAGAGGTGAGGGCTGGGGCTGGGGCTCGCTGCGGATACCCCTACCATCCAGAGAAGCAGGGATGCAGGGGTCGGGGATGCTCAGGTGGGATTTGAATCCTGCTGCTGCTTGGGATGCAGCACAAGGCTTTCACCCAGCAGCCAGACTTGATGCTTAACGGCAGGGTCATGTTCTTGCTCCTGCCCCTGCCCCTGCAGCCCTGTTGCAGCTCAGGGCTGGGTGATGCAGAGCCCATCCAGGCAGGGGAGCCTTCTCCAGCTGCCCTGGCTGGGAGCCGGGGTGGGGCGGCCAAGCACCCTGCTCCAGCCCAGCTCAGCGTGCTGTATGCCAAGCACGATGTGATTCCTTCCCAAACTTTGCTGAGCAGCCTCCAAGCCTTGGCACAGCCTGGCAGCCTGTGTGCTGGGGGCCGGGGTTGGTGCCATATGTGGTACCGATGTCCGCTCCCTCGCTGGGGATGCTGTGGCACAGCCCCAGCTGCAGCAGGGTGGGCAGGGCAGAGGGGACAGCAGGGCAGCGGTGGGAGCGGGCAGGGGTGCTGGCCTCACTGGGAGCAAGAGCAGGAACAGGATTTGGCAGCATGGCTGTGTTGCCATGGTGTCTCCAGGGAGATGGTACTGCTGAGAATAATTAGAGCTGATGGCCTTGTGCTCCTCTCTGCGCCTGATGGATGGGGCAGAGACGGGGGCAAGGGGGTCCCGTCAGGGCTGGGGCGCTGCCGGCCTCAGGCCTGGCCATGTTCACCATCCCCCAGCCACCCCAGAGCAGCAGCTGGGAGCATCCATGCTGCCTGCCCTGGAAGGCACAGGGGAGCTCCCAGCCCCACGGTGCTGCCCGTGGCTGCTGCCCGTGGCTGTCCTCACCTCACCGCTGCCTCTTTTGCAGACGGAGCTGTCTATGCACTGGGGGGAATGGGTGCAGACACCTCTCCCCAGGCACTTGTCCGTGTCTACGAGCCGGCGAAGGACCACTGGCAGCCCTTGCCCTCTATGCCCACCCCCTGCTATGGGGCCTCTGCCTTCCTGCAGGGCAACAAGATCTTCATCCTGGGTAGGTGCCGCTGGGGCGAGCTGAGCATCCCCCTACGCCCCTGCCCTCTCCACTGCCTCCCCGGGCCAGGGGGGTGACCTGGTGCACCCCAGGGTGGCTCCATGCTGCCCTGCTACCCCAGCACTGCAGCTGATGGGCCCCATCCTGCTTGCTGAGCCTACCGATGGTGTTGGCTTGGAGCACTGGTGGCTGCAGTGTCTCTTCTATGCACAGGGGGACGGCAGGGCAAGCTGCCTGTAACCGCCTTCGAGGCCTTCGACCTGGAGACGAGGAGCTGGACGCGCTACCCCAGCGTGCCCAGCCGCCGCGCCTTCGCCGCCTGCGCCATGGCTGATGGTGTCATCTTCAGCCTGGGGGGGCTGCAGCAGCCGGGACCCCACAACTTCTATTCCCGTCCCCACTTTGTCAACACCGTGGAGATGTTCGATCCTGCGCAGGGTGAGCTCCGTGTCCCGGGGTGCGGTGGGAGCGTCCCCTGCGGGCCAGGATGCCTCCCTGGGTCTTGGTGAGGGGTATCTGTACCCGAGGAACAGTTCACCTGGGGGCTGAGCATCAGCCCCTTGCACCCTTGGCAGGTCCTGCCCTGAGTTCCTGGGGTGTCTCCTGGCCTCAGTGCACAGAGATGCCTGCCCCATGGAGAGGAGCCCCGACAGGCGATGCTCACACCTTCTTGCCCCCAGGTGCGTGGAGCAAGCCAAGCCGTGCTGTCCGCATGAGGGAGAAGAGAGCTGACTTCGTGGCCAGCTGCCTGGGAGGAAGAGTGGTGGCCATGGGTGGCCTTGGTAAGGGCGGCAGGGAGATGCGGCGGTGTTCCCATCCCCATCCTTTGTGGCACATCAGTGACCTGTGTGGTGGCGCAGAGGTCAGCTGTGCAAAACTGTGGTGGTACTGCAACACCCTCAGCAGCCGTGTGGCCTTAGCTCTGCCTGCTGTGTCCCTCGTGTGCCCCCTGAGTGCTGGGGGGACCATACTGCCCTGCGTGGCCAGGCTTTCCTGGCTCAGTGTGCAGCTTGCCGGGCTCGCACAGCCCACGCCAGCTCAGCCCCACCACACAGGGCTGCAGCGCCGCATGCCTCTCCTGAGAGAGCTGGGGAAAGGTTAGTGCTGTCACTCAGCAGCAGGGATGCAGTGGGGAGGGCTGCCTGGGGAGCCCAGCACTGGCTGCAGTACCCCCAGCCCTGCAGCAAGGGCTGCCAGACCCCACCGAGTTCACCCGGGGTGATGCCACAGGGCAGGAGGAGGTGCTGGGGAAGGTGAGCTGTACTGGCTGGATCCCTGTGGTGTGGCGTTGCTTCTGACCCCCGGGGGCCCCCCTTTTCCCCGGTGATGGCTGCAGGGTGCTGGTGCGGGGGCAGAGCCCGCAGTGGGGCATTGGTGCCAGCAGCCTTCCCCTGGGGATGCCACTAATCCTCATGTGCCCCTGCTAATTGCCTCTGGGATTGCAGAGCCCCCTCAGCTCAGGACTCGGGGACCAGCCATTGCTGGGGGCTATGGCTGGGGCATCAAAGGCGTGTGATGAGGGGGAAAGGCAGAGCCTGGCATGCAGGGAGGGCTGATGCCATCCCGTTTCCTGCAGGAAACCAGTCCTGCCCGCTGGACTCAGTGGAAGGGTTCAGCCTCTCGCGGAAGAAGTGGGAGCCGCTGCCCCCCATGCCCACCGGCCGCTGCTCCTGCTCCAGCTGCCTGGCACCCAGCCTGCTCTTCATCATCGGAGGGGTGGCCCAGGGCCCCAGCAGTGCCGTCGAGGCTCTGTGTCTGCGCGAGGTGCCCTGAGCAGGGCCCCAGGGACTAGCACCGGCTGAGCACCAAGTGCCTGAAGATGGGGACAGGGTGTGTGAGCACCCATGTGTGTGGGTGATCCAGCTCCGGGGAGCTACCATCCCATGACGCTGGGCGCCGGAGCAGCTGCGGTTTCTCACCCCATGCTTCAGAAACCCCTCTCGGCTCCTGCACCGCTGCGGCAGCGGAGCCTAGGGCAAACTCCTGCCTGGCGGGAGGCCCACGGCCGGTGGCACGGAGAGAGCAGCAGCAGCAGGACTGTTGCTGGCCACACAGCCCCGTCCGTGCCATGGCGTGTCCATGCCGTGTGTGTAGCAGTGAGTGCTGTGTCGTCGTAGACCCAGTCGATGTCTCATGTAGCACAGAGGTGCCCTGTAGCTCAGTGCCTAGGAGGTGATGTAGCACCTCAAATAAATGAAACATGTGGAGTTTTACCCCACTGGAGTCATGTCATCCCTGGTTATCCTGCTCCAGGCAGGCATGTGCTGCAGCCTGTCGGGAAAAACCCTTCCCAAGGGAGAGCCTGGCCAGCCCTTCTCCAGTGGGGGCCCGTGCCGTGGGGGCCTGTGCCATGGGGCCCCATGCCATGGGGCAGGGATGGCTCTTGCTCCTTTCCCCACTGCCAGGGAGAGCAGAGCAATGACATTTGGGGATCCAACCCTCCTTTTGCAGAGGGAGAGCCGAGCGGTGGCTGCCCTGCCTCGGCACAGCCTTGCTCCCTGCTTGGCCTCTCCTGTGGGCAAAGGGGGGGTGAAAGTAGCAGCAGGAGAGGGGCTTTGTCAGAGAAAGCCAGGGTGTGAGAGCAGGCAGGGAATGGCAAGGGCTGCAGGGATGCTGAGAAATAAGATGAGATGCCTAATGATGCCAGGGCTCCTGGGCCCCATCCAGCAGCACAGCCCTGCCCAAAGGATGGAGTGCGGTCTGGTGCCTGGGAGAGATGGATCTGGCTGCGTCCAGCTCTACTGGGCAGGAACACCACTTCTTCCCCTTACTGGTGCTGGGAAGGGAAGGTAAGCTCCATACCAGTGGCATCTGTAGGTGACATTTAGGGGTGCACAGCAAGACTGGTGTGGGGGGGTGACCCCCCAGTTGCCCAGTGCCATGGGCTTGCCTGAGCCTTGTTGGTCCAGGCTCCCTGTAGAGTCATGCGCCCCAAAGCACAGAGCGGCAGTTGCAGATGCAGGCGAGGGATTCGATCTTTCACTGACGCGACATTAGAAAGATCTCGCAGGTCTGGGTAAATATCAAGCACGGATGCCTGACCTTTTGGAGAAGACGGCCGGTGCAATCCTCAGATGGGTAGCAGGGCCAGAGAGATGGGAGGCCAAATCCCGGCAGAGCAAGGCAGCACCCGGCACACTGCTGGGGCAGGCTGTGCTGTCTGCCAGGGGCATCACAGCGTGGGCAAAGTTGGAAACAATTCAGAAAAGAGCATTCACAAGATGTTTTTGATGTTTTTGCCCCATTGTCTCTGCTGCCTGCCCAGCATGGCGACTGCGGGGTCCATCCTGACGTGCCATGTGGCCATTTGCCTGCGTTTTGGGAAGAACATCCTGGGATACCTGGGCTGGCAGTACCTCAGCTGAAGTCATCCCTGCATCCACCTCTGGAGTTGCCATAGAAACCACCACTGTGCCAGAGCCAGCATCAACAGGGAGCCCCAAATTAGTGATTGAGCCGTACCTTGGAAGCCGGTGGGATGCGCCTGCAGCCGGAGAAGGTCAGCAGCTTGCGCTGTGCGGGGGGGGGTGGGGCTGGACAGAGGACCCCCTCCTCTCAGCACAGTGGGGCTCCATCCTTCTCCTATGAATACTGCAGCAGCACCCCATTTCACAGTGCTTTCTGACCAGCGCTCAGCCCCAGTGGGAATTTCCTACCTGGGGTCTTGGGAGGTGACAGACCCCTCGGTGCCACCACAGGCTGGGGTACCTCCCCCCAGCCTGCCAGCCCTTTCCAGACGCCACCAAAGTACACAATAACTTCACTTTCACCAAAACTTTAGTCACAGGGGACCCTAAATCATGGAGCTGCATTGGAAATGCAGACCTGATTAATAAGCTTTTCCCACAGGAGCATCGCATGGATGGGATAAATCAGACGCTGAGTCACTAGCAAATTGACATCCCTGCATGCCAACTTTGCAGCTTTCCCTTCTGCTGACGGGGCACCCAGCACTGCTTTTACCAAATTCAAGGCAAGAGCTGGGAGATGCTGGAGGGGGAAGCCGCAGCTTGGGAGCCTCTCACTGTTGCATGACCCCACTGTGGTGGTGTTTCTGGCAGCACCGGTGCCCAGCCCAATGTGGCCAGTGGTCCCTGTCCCACAAGGGATTTGCCCCTTTCTTGGCAGCACCTTGCCTCATGCATGCAATTGCCTGGCACATGGACCCACCGCAGCACCGTTTTGCTCGGCTGCTCCACCCAAGTTGAACAGAAATCCATGACCTCTCCTAAAGGCGTGGATTTCTCATTCTTTTCTATCTCTGCTCTCAGGCACAGGATCAGGATCCCACCGAATGAGGGGAGGAGAGCGGTCAGGATGATGACCAAGGACACCTCGGGGTGGATGGAGAAATCTTCAGGCAAAGGAAGGATGGTCCTGACCACCCTTGGAGATTGGCACATTATTAACTGAAGAGCTCCCGTGAGTCTCTGACGAAATGCACTGCAAAGAGAAAAAGTTGAGGGACATACTAAATATATTGCTGTCTATCTCCTGGCAGCTTCTGCTAATTCTTACTAAATGAAAGGCTTCAAGTATTTGGCCACACTCCCTAATGCTAGAAGCACAGTCTGTTACTTCAGATATAAGGAGAGCTATGAGCCAGCGCCTGGCAACGTGGCTAATCTCCCTGGAGCGTGTTATGGATGGGGGAGACTAGAACTGGAGGTAGCTGTCAGACCTATAATTAAAAAAATGTGTTTCCTTATAGAAATTTCTTTCCGTTGTCAGGAGAGATGGAAATACAAAAATCTCATTTATCATATTCCACAAACTCGATAGACGGTCAAACAAGAAAGCTCCAGCCACACCAGAAATATGAATAGCTCTGTATAATAATCTAAAATAACGTGCCGAGCCTTATCGCTGGTGCGCAAAGCACCAGCAAATCCTTTCCTAAGGGCAGTGGAAGTGCTGTAAATGGGTACAGAGATCTACAGTCTCTTCTGAAGGGATTTCTGGCCTAACTTTCCAATTACTAGCAATAAAATGATGGAAAATCACCATTTGTGATGCAGGGCCATATAGGACCTGGACGCACAGCAAGGCTTTTGGCAGCAGTGCCGTGCACTGGGGTTTACAATGGAGCTGTAGGCAGTTCGTGAGCAGAGCAAGGCTTTTATTTACTCAACAAGCACAGTAAACATTAATGTTCCCATCAGCACAGTTCTCTGGAGGAAGGTTTGCCTTACAGCCCACAGCTGCCTTGGACAGCCCAGCCATTATCCCATCCCTGAAGCAGGAACACGATCCAGGCTGTGATTCCCCACTCCAGTCCTAGAAAATCAACCCGTTAGAGGCTCATCATGCAGCTGAGAGTTAACAAGCTGCCGCGATAAATCCAAGCCATTTATACCAGTGATAGCACTGTAGTGACAAGCAACAACAATTCAGCAAAGTCACTCCAAGAAGTTTTTTATGGGTAAAAGTCCAGATTTTTTTTTTTTCAAGTGAAAGCTTTATTTCTGTGGGATTTGATTAGGAAACAGGATATATACATTAAGAAAGCCATTATTTTGACACCTCTGAGCACCAGGCTGTCTTCAATGTTAAAGCCAAAAGAGCATAAAGGGCAATGTGAGTAGTTCCCCTAATCTATCCATGAATTTATACCAACCCTATTTATACAGTGCTTTAGTGCTTATGGAGTATCTTGGGAACCAGAAACCAAACATTTTAACCAGTATTGAAATTGTTTTGAATTAAAGGAGAAAAAAATAGGCACGTAAGCATGCCCGTTTTCCATTCCTGAGGATGGGGGATACAGAAGCACAAGGAAAAAAATCTGGTAAAACCATATTTGAGAATCTTTCTCCAGGGAGTGTTTAGTTGATGGGTTATTTTTGTCATACTTCTAATGGGTGAAATTAAATCATTCTGCGTTTCTGTAAGAGGTATTTATATGAGAGACCACACAGCCTCTGGACATAAATGGGTGCTGTGGCCACTGCGCTCCCGTGGGAGCAGCCCTTGGCATGCCAGGTGCCGAGCCTCCTCTTCCTTGCCCCATGACAGCCCCCGTGTGCCCCAGGGTCTGCTCCCTGGCCGAGGGATGGGCAGATGGGGCCTGGCCAGGCACCTGCCACGGGTGGCCTGGGGAAGAGCCCAGAGCTGGGGCTGATCCTGGGGGCTGCAGCCTTGGGGTGAGATCCGGGGACCCCCCAGCCCCAGGGTGAGATCCAGGAACCCCCAGCCCATGAGGCCAGGACCCGCAGGCTTCGCAGGGAGCCACCAGGCCCAGCCTGGGGTGGCCATGTCGGCTGGGCCTGCCCTGGGCCTGCAGGGCCGTGCCCCCCACCGGGCTCTCCCCACAGCGAGGGGGCACAGGGGGATGCCGCCCCCTGACCAGGGCTTATCCATCCTCTCCATTTTCCTCCTCCCTGCAGGGAGCGTGGTGGCATGGCCACCACGGGGTAGGAGAGACCATGAGCGCTGGGGCCATGCTGAGGGCCAGGTGCTCCTGGCGAAGGCGTCAGCTGTGAGAAGAACATGAATTTTAACATCTGGAATATCAAGGAGATGTTGAGCACGCCGACAGCCACCGGGTGAGCTTGGGCTGTGGGGTGGGGAGGAAAGATGGTGAGGAAATTGTCTATAAAATCAAACACTTGGGTGTTTGATAGTGATGGGGTGAAACACATCTAGAATTGCTCAATTCTGGTGTGGTTAATGAGCCTACTCCATGGTCTCATTGGTGCCTGCGTTGCTCCCAGCCTGCCAGCCATGGCGATAGATCCACCATTGCCAGGAATTTAAAAACCAGCATCAGCTGAAAGCTGTTCTCTGGTTTATTCGGGGAAGTTCTGTGGCCTATCTACATCTAATTAGGTAAGTTAAATGTTCCCTCTCGCCTTGTGCAGAGAGTAGATAAAATGACTCGTGATTTGTGATATTGTTACACATTATGTAACTCTAAAATTATTCCAGACACTGCATTTATACGCATGGCTTAATTTTTTCCCAGCAGAAGTCAAAGAGCAGCTAGAATCTCCCCACATCTACAATAGATAGTGAAACAGCAAATGTTATTTGGATGTAAACATCTGGAGAGCCGATATGTAAGACAGGCTGCATTTTTTACAGCAAAACATCACCTTTTGCATCACATGGCTAAAAAACAGAGCAAGATTTACCCCTTGTTTGATGCTGGAGAATCTAATTGATGAATTTGGTCCTCTGAGTTAGTTAAATAACCCACTTACATAACTAACTGTTGTTCAAATTCACAGTTTTAGTCATACTGCCTCTTTGGTCGGATGTTACTACAATGATGGATGATAATGAAAGCATAATAGTAGTTTCCTTGCCCATTATAAAAATACTTGTCATATATATATGAATTAATTGAATTTTGCACAGATGCTGGGGTCGAAGGGGAGCCAATTCAGGGAAAAAGATGTTTATATCTGTCATGGTCTTGTCTTCATAAATGTGCATTGCATAATTCTATTGTCTTCTTGGTACCTGCAGATTTATCTTTTTTTTTTTAATTTTGTTTTCCAGAAGTTACTTCTAAGTAGTTTTAAAATCTGTTACTTTCATTCTGGTCAGAGACTGAGCTGGGGAAATTTAGAGAATATATATAAAATATATGTAATTTTTTTTATATACATATAAATCATTCTGTGGAATCGTGTGATAGGAGAGGAACTAAGTGGAAGAAGTACAGCTGCCTGTTTGGAAAAGGATCATTTGAATTCCTTCCTCTTCCAAAGCATTCTGTCAGCTACAAAGTCTTCATTTTTAACTGATTTATTAATGCAGGAAGAAAATACAGACAAGTTTTTAACAACCGCTCCTCAGCATTCCACATCTTTTGCAAGTGAGTTCAAAAGGGTCAAATAGGGCATAAAATGTTACTGAAAAACACAGCTGCGTCTTGGGGGCAGTTAAGAAGGGGGAAAAGGTTCTCAGGAGGTGAATTAACTTCTTCTAAAGGAAAAAAGAAAGTTACTGATAGGAGCACGTGCATGTGTGTGTATGTATTTGAAATAGGGGGAAAGGTGTTGATTACTTTTTCCTGTCTCACTTCCGTTACTAGAAACCTTTCTCACCACAGCAGGGTATGCTGCACAATCCCCAGAATACTGTCTTTCAGGGAGCTTTAAAAATGAAACGTAAAATCAGCATATAATCTAGGCAGGGTATGAATCATGCTGTGAGTTCTTTGCAAGTTTGAGTCAGGGTGTTACTTCTGAGAGCAGCTGCCACCAGGTCCCTAAGAAATGCAGAGCTCCAGTGACATGATACCCACATGGCAGTGGTTCTGCAGAAGCCCAAGATTGCTCTGAGTTTTATTTGTTATCTGTCTGCCAGACATACATGTGCTTTTCTGTAATAGCTAGCTGCCTGAGAAATGAGCCGTGGGAAGCAAAGTCCCTGGTTTACCTGTTTTGATGTATGAATATTGACATAATAGAGGTCCTAGAAATGCAGGAGAAGGCAGATCGTTTGGACACAAATATCAGGGTGCCAGTTATTTAAGAAGGTGGGAGGGGGTCACGTGGATAGAATGACAGCTATACAGTGGAGAAGGCTTAGACTCAATTTAAGTGTATCGAAAAACAGCACAATTTTTGTGGATTGAAATGCCAGACCTAATTAGGGAAAGTGCCATGTTAGAGCATCACTGCTGCCTGCCCAGCTGCAAGGGCAGGCAAAGAAAGAGCGCAGAGGATGTGAGAACAGCAGCCGCAAAAGCAGCAATGCTTCAATCAGCCTTCTATCAACTGGATAAGCGTCACTGGGGCGTGATGCTGAAAGTACATTTTCAGACACCATAAGCACCTGCCTCTGCCAGGGAACTCCCGGGGGAAGACATGGGTCTTGCCTTGGCCCCGAGCTGAGCACGAGATCCGCGGTCAGGGTATTTACTCTTGTAGTGCTGCCCTTAGAGTGACAGTAGTGAACTGGAGTCAACATCTCTGCAGGAGCAACAGAAGCTAAAAAATCCACTACAGCTTAATTTTGAAAAAGACATTGGCGTAGTAATAAGGAAGCTCATTAAAAAGGAATTAAACTGGACAGCCAAAAGGGTTAAATGCTTGCCTGAGGCATAGAGATTATTTAGACCTCATGTTGAAGCTAAGAACAAATGCATACCAGCTATCAGTTCAGATGTGAGAAGAACCAGTACTGGACTGGCATGGTAAAGACGACTACTGAAAATCAAAAGGCATCCTTCAAGAAATGGAAGACAATAAAACCCAGACAATTAGAAACCAATATATTATGATTTTGAATTGAAGTTACCAGAATTTTCTTGTTCCATGAGAAAAGCAGTAACTTGCTAAAGGCATAAAAGCTATTAATATACCTACTGCCAAAGACATCAGAAACGGAAAGCCTGCCAGAGAGTGTGTAAGGCCAATATATGATGAAAATATTAAAGGAGCATTCAAAAGGGAGGCTGTAAGTTAAGGCCTGCTTGAACCACTACTCTCTATGGCTTATTTCTGCTGTTGAGAAAAAAATGTCCAAATTTAACAACCTCACTCAATCCATTATCCCATGAAATTCCATCCCACATAGCAGGGCCACTTATTTTGAAATCACTTTAAGGTCTCAGAATAAGCAGAAAATGAAGGAGACTGCCAGAACAAAGACCAAGAGAGCAGCCACAAAAATCCCGAGCCTCGGAGGAATGAGAAACTGGGGCTGTAAGTGCAGGCTGGAGGGTGGCTTCAGACTGGGGGGCAAAACGCCCTGTCTCCAGATGTCTAATTCTTAATGTAGTCAGGGATACATTTTGTGTAAGTAAACAGGGCTGCTGCATGGAAATCTCTTAGCACCCCTTCCCAATCTTCTCCTAAGGAAAGGGCCCCGTGAGCCCCTGCAACCGACTCAGGACAAAGGGCTAACACGATTTCCAATGTGAGGAAGTTCTGGGCCATATTGAATCACAGCCGAATGAATAATGGAGTGGCTCATAGAAAGTAAAAACAACCTTGAGGAATTAAAACAGGACCAGAAGGACTCTGAGCCTGAAATCTGGAAACTGGAGGCAGCTGAATAACCAAGAGGGATTTCGTTGTGGTTAATGCATTAGGGCCAGTGCCAAAATCTGTTTGTAGAAGTTCCTTTTAGGATATGGCGCAAATGATTTGCAGCAAGCAGGTCATGCCATTCCAGAGGACAGAAAGCAAAATAATAATTTCATACTGTGGCTGTTCCCAGCAAAGAGGTGGCAAACAGCAGGAAGCAGTAATAGCAGCCAAAACTCCTTGATTTAAACTCTTCCAGGCCCCTGGATGCTGAAGTTCCTCTTCACCCAAAGCCAACGCTGATCGTTGCTCATTTGCTGAACACATGGGCAGGCAGCAAATAGTGACGATGAGAGCAGCATAGCAGAGCTACCGGCAGTTCCTATAGATACAGACTAAAGCCAGGAGGAAGAGCAGGTGAACAGGAGCTCCCAGAATTTCAATTGGATTTGTTGTGATGCAGCCCTGGTCGCTAAATGAGGAGGAGCAGAAAGGGCTGGGAGATTTTCTGGAGCAGAATCAGGAGGAGAGGAACTTTATGGCACTGATCCTACTCAAAATTACTACCAGGAGAAAAAGTTCTCTTCTTTAGGAAAGAGGCTTTACTGCACTTTGAAGAAATGTGTCAGGAAGGCGTAAGTGAGCTTCACCCACAGTGCTTGGGAAGAAAAGAGATGTTGGCACAGGTTCAGTGGGGATGACAGAGCCAAATGAAATAACTTGCAGCAGCACCACGGACAAATGTTATTTTGCAAATTGTAGAAGACTCAGTTTGCTTTTCCAACTGACTCTTAAACCTTGGTGTTGGCGCATAAGGATGGATCCAAACAACAGAGTAAAAATGACCAATTTTTAAAAAGACCAATGAGGCCTGTGACGATTTACAGTTATGAATTTTTAGCTTGTCAATGCCCCTAGAAACATCTAGGAAACACAAGAAGAGAGTATTTATTGCATGCAGTGTTTTTCTTGGCATGTTGTATCCGATGGCTGTCTGGGGGCAAGGTGGAACCTTTGAATGAAAGGTGAACATTTGCGTATAGTTGTGCTAAAATATTTGGAAGTGGAAACTGGAACTTTGAAAAAATGAAAGAGGCTCCCAAAAAATCTAACTTCTGTGGAAGAAGGAGCGGAAATTCCCACTGAAAACAGGGAAACTGAGACTGCGAAGAACTAGCTGACTCCCCAGATATGCAGAGGGCTGCATATTTTTTAGATCACGCTCATATTACAGAAAGGGTTGGAGTTGCCAATATTGCAACAGCTTCCATAAAGTTATATGGGAAAAAGAAACCATTCCATCAGTCAGTAGAGGATGATTTAGCATTTTTTTGGAGCTGATGAGAACTTACAATGACACTTGTCTTTACATATCTAAAGACGGTTTTGCTTTGGACAGACGTGCTAGTGCAAATACCATAGGAACATTGTGGGCACAAATGCATGAACGACTCGGGGAATGGCTCATGTTAGCAGAAAGCTAAATGTTCCCCTGAGATGAACTATTGCATCACCTAGGAGGGACTTCTAACCAGGATTAAATATCTAGGATGTTTTCTCGCTGTTTATAAGGAAGGGTTTATATTTAGGACGCAGCATGCATCCCAGCAGCTCAGGCATCCTGAAGGGAATGGTCAGGTCGTTAGAAGAACTGTGGTTGTCTGATCTCGCCATCAGGGATAGGCCTGGGCCAAGCATGGCCAGGCTGATGTCTTGCCCAGATAGTCTTGTTAGTAAATTAATTGCTGGCAGTGTTAAGCAAGGGGGAAAGAAATCCTTTGCTCAGGGGAATGAGTGTACTCAAAAGAGGCATCTGTTTCATCTCCCCCCATAATGGGCAGAAGTGCCAGCATTCCTAAACCAACCACTGAGGTAGTGGACTTAAGACAGGAAAATTGGGCTCCAGAGCAGCCAACAGCCGCCTTTGGTCATAACCTCAGTTCAAAGTGAGCCTGGAAAGTCACTTGGCTCATAAAGTCCTCTCAGCTCAATCCTCCTCAAAATACCAGTCATGAAACTGTTCTAGGAATCTTGTACTTCAGGCATTAAGTAAGGTGAAGGGACTGAGAAAATGAGCAGGTTGTGGGATGATATTCACCAGTTGTACCAGACACTTTCAAAGGGGGTTTGATAGGATAGCAAAGCACTTGGGGATTACAAAAACCTCCCTTAAACTAAGAGCGTGCTTTTTTAGCTAGAAGACAGGAGGATTTAGAAAACTGGTGCAGGAGATGTGATCCTCACATTGCAAGCAGGGGTCCTGCCTGTGTGGGGTCTTGGCAGCCTGTGTGAGCATGTCTCTGCCTGACGTGATGGCTGTAGATGAAGAAAATTTATTTTCTTTTAACAAAGCTTAGCTGAGATGGAAACAAGAATCTGTGCTAGTGAAAGTTATATTCAGATTTCTTTCTTAGTAGATTTGGGGTCTGCAGACAGATCAAGGGAGAAGTTTTGAATTCAGACAGATTTATCAGACTTTTTGAGAATCCAGAAACCCATACCTTATCTATTTTTGCCTGCAGCTCAGTGTACTTGGTGAGCTTAAAGCCAAAAGTATTAATATGGTATTGTCACTGACACCAGTACATAATGAAGAGGGAGTCCGAGCAGTTCAAGTACTGCTACTAAATCCCTTCCCTGTTGTGTGTATGATGTCTGGGCTCCTTCCAAAACTGGGGATTAACCAAACACGTCACTGCTAATAAATGCTGGGGTGATCATCTTTTGTTATACACATGAAATAGTCTCCTGTCCTTCTCCTTTACTTACATGATTTGATATGGAAGGAAAACCCTGTGTAAGAATCTCTTCCATTAATTGTGATCAGTTCCAAAGGCAGCCACGCATCTCTCCATTTTGGTAGCTTAAAAAACAGTGAGAACTGAGAGTATAAACCTGGCCCAGCTTTTCTCATGTTAGGACCTAGCCTAAGCACTCCATCAGACCTCGTGGATGTAGAGCAATGGGATAGTGATCATGTGATAAACCAAAAAAAGTCTGTATCTTTGTTAGCAAAAAAATGAAGCCAGCCTCCAACACAATGAAAAGGTGCAGCTGTGCGGGAAAACCCTTATCTGAGGGAAGCTGGTACCGTGCCACGATCCTAGTCCATAAAGCAGTAGAAGCCATGTCTCTGAAGAGGAGTAGAAACAGAAAACCATCGCACAAAGCCAAGGCTGGCTGGAAAAGGTTTATTTGGGCAATGCTCAGGGGAAAAGAGAACTTTTGAGTAGCATGTTATTATGTTTGAAATATTTCTAACAATTCAGATCAATTTGTCCAGCCATGTGCTGCCTATTTATTTGATGTTCCAGTGTGTCAGACTTCAGGCATCTGGAAAATAAATGCCCAAGAAACGTCAGCTACCAGACAGAAAGGTTTACTCTGTTGGAACTGCCTTCCAAATAAGCCAAGCAGCATCTGAGTTACCAACAGAAATTATTGCCCGGAGTAGTGAAAAGGGAGAGACCCAGCACTTGCTAGGAGCAAACTCCAAAGCGTCCCTTAAGCTATGAGTGACCATCGAGGCAGTAGGATGAACTATGTTAGCTGGCCAGTCCTGGTTTTGGTCTTCAGTCTGCAGGATGTGCTGGAGAAACACCTTCACCCCTGCAAGGTGAATGCTGAGCTACCGCACTGTGTTCATATGGGTGCGGCAGTTTAAGATAAGCCAGTTGGCTTTGCATAGCAAAAACATGCTGTTAAACATTTTCCAGTTATAGGGACGGTACCCTCCAAGTGGAGAGTGAAATTAATGTGTTGGGGCAGGCCATGCTTGAACAGTTCCAGCAGGTCATGTAGGGAATTCTGTTTGGCTTTTTAATTGCTTGAGACTCATTCATAACCTGCTCTGCCCCATTTCAGGCCTAATAAGTTTTCCATCCGGAGCAGTGCTCCTAGCGACTACTCGAGTTTGAGCGATTCTCAGCTGCTCTTCAGCTCCCAGTTCTGCCCGGAGAACGTGCAGTTGGCAGCGGCACCGCTGGAGCTGGGCACACAGCTGGGACAGCACAACTCCCAGGACGTGAGTCTCACTCGTTTAGCCCTGTGCAGGCACACAGCCACCATTCAAAGTTAATGAAAAATACTGAAATCAGGTGGTAACATTTGCAAATGTTAATAACTGCTGAAATCAAGTTATCTTCTTGATACATATAAATATTTACTGTGACTAGACAAAATAGCAGCCTGGTTGGCTGGAAACTTAGTATTTATAAGAGATTACTAACAACTATTATTGGGATAGGTATTATTTTCTTTAATAATATTTTTTTTAATTACTAAATAAGATGAAATTATTCTCAAGCTAATGTCTTTAGACTACCCAGCTAAAGCAGAATATTCCATCTATTCTGTCTTTGAACAATATTGTGTTTCTCTTCATCAGCTTTCTGCAAGAATGACAGAGGTATTCAGTATTTACTTTCATTGACTAAAATTACCTTGCTGCATTGTTGTTATGGCAGATGCCTGAATGGTTTTGGATTAAGAGCTTCTATGCTCAAAATCCTCCTACAGCACATGGTTTCTGATGTTACCAGCCCCACTAAAATAGTTCCTGCACCACTAACAGAGAGCACCAGGTCCAGATAAAGACACCTGAGAGCAAAGATTAGGAAAGAGCAGTGGTGCCAGCTCAGTGGCCCTAGGCTGTCATTCATTTCCAGATCCTATCTGCTGTCCTCCGCATTTTGCAGGAGATCTTGTCCATTAACTGCAGTAGCTTTTCATCAGACACAAAAAAAGAAATTCACTCTTCATGATGAAAGAAGACAATTTAATGGAATTTGCATTTTCTTATGTTTTAAGGAAAAGGCACTTCCATTTTGGTCACACAGTGTCTGGGAAGTTTATAGAATGAAGAAGGTCTTTACAGCTTTCATATTAATATTAAATTTCTTGTTCTGAAATATATATTGAAGCATGTGAAAAACTCATCTACAGTCTGATGATGCTGCTAGTTGGCAACAGAATTATGTCATCCACCAGGAACTTCAGTAGGATTTTCTTCAGATTGGTGTACAGGGAGCTCCCACTGGTGTCTTTACCTTTTCCGTAATTCCAAGCACACTGGAATTAATTTATAGTCTCTGTGTTGAGCATATAGGAAAAAAGACCTGCACACCTGATGATCACAACCAACTGAAAATCCTCAAGATGGGCGAAAAGCCTGAGTCGGGAGGAATTGGGGCTGGGTCTCAGTTCCACGGGAAGTCAATCTAACTAGGCACACTAAGTGAGCCATAATCTCATGAAATTCTTAATCTCCTCGTCCAATCTAATCTGTCACATCCAATCACTGTGATCTCTGTCTGCAAAGCACTTGGTACACAAACGTGTTTTGCTAATTAATGTTCTGGTTGTTTTTATACTTCAACATCGATTTTTCTTTCTTTTGTGCAACAGAGTGAGCCCAGTATTTTTACCAAATACCAGACAAAACCACAGTTATTTGATGAAGATACAAAAGAAAAAGGTTCACTTAATTTTGGTGCAGGAAGAGTGAAAAGTGTCTTGGAAAATTTTGAAGTGAATAAGAACAAAATAAAGGACAAATATGATCGGTATGTAGACATCCATTGGAATTTCTTTCTGTGCTGCTGGTTATCACTCCCTGCAGCTCCTTCTTCCCCTCTTAAAAATCATGCATGACAAGGCTGCATATTTCTCCAAGAAATGTATATTTTTGGGTTTTGGGTAATCTCTGATTGGAAAAAGTCCCAGGATAAGAGAATAGGGTTTATTTGCAATGCGATTTATGTAACACACTCAGCCATAAGCCACAAGGAACAACAAAACCCTAACCCGAATTTACCTCTGTCCTTTATCTAATCAGCAGGGGTTTTTTCTGTATTGATTCTCTGCAAAAGTCCATATTTCTCAAAATTTTATAGGCTGTGTTGGTACTGGTCAAAGGGACTCTGAGGACAGCCTTCACATTTAGGCCAGATGAGGAGATTGCCAAGCATACTTGTGTGCGGCGGATGTGATGATTGCACCTTTATAAATCTGCACGTATCTCTAGAATTTTACTTGCATACAAGATTTTTATATCTTCTGGGTTTGCTAACAGACAAGTGTAATTTGTTAACGTAATTTGCATTTGCCCTTTGCCAGATATTAAGAATTAAATGTACATGTAGGTCCTAAAGGACTTTAAGGAACAAGCTAACCATTTCAAGCTCAAAAATGAAAGATGGCAAACTCCCCAGTGCACCTATAAATAATCCTTAGCACTGTATATTTTGTAATGTAACATCCAAAGTGAAACACATTTTTGTTAAAAAAGCTATGTGTATCTTTCTCTTTTGCAATGGGCACTATGCTTCTGATAAGGCAAAATTTCATTCTCCAGTGCCTATTAGAGAAGAGGAGGATTTTTGTAAGTCAATTACGAGAAATGAACAAATAGTCTTAAATGTTTAGGCAAAACTCTTAATTATGCTTTATTTCTTCTTTAAATGAATTATGCTCCTTCCTACACTCCAGACTCACTCCCAGTTTAGAAGCCTGTTTATAGAAATAGCTTTATTATCTTTAAAAAGATAACGTATAATTTATCAATTTATATGCCCCACAAGTTTGACTTACAGAATTCATATCTTCCTTTCCATAAGGCTAGAAAGATTTCAGAAGCCCTGCCTAATTCTCATAACTAGGCTCTACCTGGCCTCCACCTTTTTCATTGTTGCAATTTGGATCACTAAATGATTGATTTGAAATTACTCAAATCTTCAGAGAGTAAATAGGTTATCACTTTGCTTAGCAACCGCCCCTGCATTTTGGTTTGATAGGTTAATCATGAATATAACCTGGTTCCTGATAGGCTCGCTCAACATAAAAGGACGGATAACAGAAACCACAGGCGTAATCTCAGGAGAAAAGGATTTGCAATATTTGTTCTTCCTGGCTTGGGCTTAGTTGATGCTGAAGTTTTTCCCGTATTTTTCCCACAGTTATTTTAGTCCAAATACAATACCCATGTATCCCAGCAACTGGCACGTCACCTCCGCCCAGGCTGGGTCCTTCCGGAGCATATAGTACAGTGGTAACACCCAGCAGCTAATGGACAACTGTGTAACTGCCAACGAAAACTTTTGAGAGAGGCACAAATGCTAGGCCAAAAATGGGAGAGTTAAAAAAAGTAATTGTATGTATATGATACATATGTGCATGTGGGGCGTTTTTTTCTTACTCTATGTAGCAGAATCCATGCTTTCCTAAAACATGTAAGGTGACTTCAAAGGATTATGCCTCCTGAAGTAAGCACATCTCTGTGTTTACGTTATGCACTAGCTATGCCTTGCAGTGTTTCATGTCTCATGTTTACTGTGATCTTTTAAATTTCTGTCTATTTCAGTAACTTGCATGTCTGTTTTATACTTTTTTTTTTTTCCATTTTAGTGAGGTTTTAAGCACCTTTATTTCCAGTATCAAAGACAGGCTTCAAGGGGTAAGTTAATTCAAATTCAGAGTGCAGAATAATATGGAACATTCGCCATCTCTCATTTACTGTGCTGATAGTTGAATTATTACGCTGTTTGTCTTGAGCATTCAAATACCTTAAACCAACAGTTGTCAATTTTTTGCACATGCCATTGTCTTTGTGGCCTGTCCTTACGGTCAAGGTCTTCAGGGCCTTGCCTCAGAGTCAGCAGTGGAATTTGTCTGGGTCTGGCTATAAATTCTTTTTTCCTTCTGCCTGAAGAAAGTAGTCTACTCTTAGGAATAAGTCAATTTGGTCTTACTGTCTGAAGGTGAAGGTGTCTCCCACAGCACTTTTATAATTAATTTGATTAATGTTATTATTAATGCTGGTTTTACAGATTAGTACCTTTACTTCAAAATCTGTTAAGATTTCTGCAACATTTAATGGGCCTTTTGAGCCATTGCAGATCTCCTTTGGGATTGCAACCAACAGCTGGACAAATTGTTTCAAGTGACAGATAAATAACCATTTTCAGGCTGTTCCATTCCACAAGTTGCAGTCATCATTCTGTGGCATTTGGGGCTGTGGTTTTGCAAACAAAGAAAGGGCAATGTATTAATTTTCTCATTTACCTTTGTTTTTGCAGCTGCAAGCATGTTTGGACAAGTTTGGAGAAATGCTCGATTCAAGAAACAAATCCATTTTGGTTCACCTGGAAACCATTTCCAAGACATGTAAGTCCTTTCTGTATTTCTGTTAACAGCAGAGGGCACAGTCAAACTGCTGAATGTCAGCGTGTTGTCTCCCAGCTGGGGTGAACTAGGCAAGTCATGCCACTCACAGCTGCTCTTCCTAAGGGAGAAGAGCAAATAAGACTCATCTGTGGTATGCCCTTGTCTATTTTTCCATTCTTACTCTGCTATATTCCCCTTTTCCCTGTTCTCTTGTACTGTGTCAAAGAACTTAGGTGTTGCATGGTTAGGTGCCATGCATGCATAGAGAAATGCACCTCTATGTTTTTGTGTTCTGCCTGGAGTATGATCATTTTTAGACTATTTGGAGCACTAATGGAATGCATAGTAAAAATAACTTTGGTATTTATATCCTGAGTATCCAGTTTCAGTTTTTAGGGCTTTCTCAGATTTTCACATTAGTTTGAAGTCTTCCCTCTCCTCAATGCTTTAAGTGATTATATTTTAGCTATGAGCAAAACTAGTACTGTGCATTTCTTAAGTAAGAAGCACATAAATGAGGCACACTATCGCCATGATAAAAAGGTGACCTCCCAAAAAAGCCAATAATGTAAAGTACTTTTGAACAGCTCCATCTCTGAAGCAGCTCATCACAGCAGTCTTTACTGAGGGAAAGTGCTTCAGAAAAATTGTTTCTAATTTGGCTTAGATCTGAGCCTTTGAGAGTGCATTAATTTTTAATGCTGGCATTATTTTTTATCAACACTCCGTCTGTCAGGACTCTGCTCTGTGCTTGCCCTGCTCTGTGCAAGAACAAGAGGCCAGCTTCAGTACATGCAAGAGATGTGAATTATACCGTGTGAGTTCAAGGTAGCAGACCTTCACCAAAGCACTGCAACATTTACTGTGTGGTAAAATGAGGCTTCCACAAAGCACAGCTTTGACAGATACGCTTTAAGTCAACCCAGCCCCCTCAGGCAAAAAGAGTGGAGTCTAGTCTGTTCTGCACGAGGCCGTGGGTAGCCTCTATGTTTGAAATACCAGCCTTGTTACACTAAGAACACTCCCTTGCTGTGCTTGGCAAGTGCTCTTGATGGGACCTAAAAGTAAGCAAGAATCTGCCTGCTTTGGCCAGCAGAAGCTTCCTATTACGCATTTACCCATCTCCTAATTACTTCAGTGCCTCAACTTGTCCACTCTGCAGCAGGACTTTGCCTAATTTCGTATACCTCTTGCACAGAAATTGTTGTCATGGCACTGAAAATCAAATCTATTGTTCACGAT
Source organism: Gorsachius magnificus (assembly GCA_034008185.1). Lineage (NCBI taxonomy): Eukaryota > Metazoa > Chordata > Aves > Pelecaniformes > Ardeidae > Gorsachius > Gorsachius magnificus. The sequence goes on from CM067090.1 coordinate 10,954,122, forward strand.
TCTCCCTCTTCATTCCATAGCTTTTGCTCAGCTGTCCTGTTTCTTCTCCATATCCGTTTTAAATAAATGTGCCTTGAATGAAATGAGAAACCTCCCAGAGGTGCCTGCTGCTAGATTTTCAAAGCAATTGAAAAGAAAAATTGGCACTTTCTGTAATGTATCATGCTGCAGAATGTTGAATATATAATGAAAATCATCACACGCTCCACAGTGTTGTTCTTTTTATATTTCTGGGAGGTTCATCTGTCACTGGTTAATTGCTGATAAACAGTGCCATTTGACTGGTATCACAGTGATGGATAATTAAGTTCCCACTAAATAAATACCTGCAATAGTGCCTCAAAAAGATCCCAATTGAGGCAATTTCCCTGCAAAACTGGTGTAAAATTCCTAAACTCAGGTGATAAAGAGCTAAATTCAGAACTGATAAAGCACTGAATGCTGGTGGCTGATGATACAGTATCTTGGGACATGCATGACATGGTAGAGATGTTAAATCATTGGCAGTGGAGGATTTCACGTGTAGAAGAGGAATGCAGAAGACATAGAGGCTCTCTTCAAAGCGAGAAGTACTACACCAGGACATTCAAACAGCTCTGAAGAGCAAAAAAGGTGGAACTTGAAATCAAGTCTGTCCTCATTAAAAGCATACAAGGAGTATCACCGGTTTCATTTCTAGCAAGCACATTTGGCACAGTCTGCATAGCCACTGGGCGAGAACAAAACAGAAAATATTTTTCAAAATACATTTCCAAATGCTGTTGGGCTGGCATGCTCTGTGCAGTAAGATAAAAAAATGTTCTCTTTTGAGTGTTTGTCCATATGTGCTTGCACACAGCGGATAGAGCTGTGTCTGGCACTGGAGATGAGACAACATTTGCCTGAGCAGCTTCCGCAGAGGCACAGCTGTTCTGTTCCTTGCTCACATCTTGGTGTGCTGTCCACAGGGATGTAAAAAGGCAAGCAGACCCTATGTCCTCACTTCTTCCACCTTATACAGAGTTCTTCTAGTTGACTTGCCTGCTCATCATTTGCTCTTTCCTTCTGGTTTCAGCTCCTGTAACTAATTTCTTTTTATATTTTTCTCATTTCCATTTATATACTCACACTTCTATCAAAACTTTCTGGTTTTTTATATAAATCCTGATTTTCACAGCTCAGCCCTCTCTGTACTGCTTTGCTTTGCTGGCATCTGGTAGCTCCAGCTGTGACAACTCATAACAGCCATATCCTCCGCACCACCTTGACTTCATTGCAAATGAGAAGCATGTTCCCAGGCAGCATACCACAGGCAACCCTCTGACCCTCCTGCCAGCAAAATAATGTGTGATATGTCCTTTACAGAGGTGCAAGCTGATGCAATTCTCTGACAAAATCCGATGCCTGCTGGGCAGTTTTCAAACATGACTTGCTGCAAGAGTCCCCAGGCTCAGTAGTTGCTGGCAAGGTTTCTAGGGGAATTCTCTGTGTTTATAATGGTGTGATGTGAGCTTGTTTAGTGTGAACAGTATGGTTTGGACTGGGACACCCTGGCACTTCTCTGACATTCTGCATTTGTAGAGATTGAAAAGTCAAAAGGTTTAAAACTGATAACAGAAATGCCTTTCTCATGCAGCTGCTAACTAGCTGTACAGTGACTGGCAATGAAAGTTGTTCAGATGAGGGACGTAACCGGGCTCCAAAACACCTTGGCATAGATGGCAAGAGGATGTGTGATTGTCGTGGTGAAGGCTGAAACCCCTCAACATCACAGTTCAGGGCTTCGGGCACTACCTGCCGCAGAGCAGGCTGAGATTGGGGGCAGCTCATCCCACAGTCCCCCAGTGCAGATGTCTCCTGCCGTGCTGTGGCAGGGGACTCCGGCTAGGCAGGCAGCCAGCTGGCTCCTCAGGGTGCGACCGAGCAGTATGCAGCTGTGACAGCCCAAATGTCTCACCTGCTGGCACAGCTCAGTTATTGCCCAGGGAGTACAGGGAGAAAACGCAGCATTCTGCTGAGCATTGTAGCTGTCTTCCCTGCTTGTGTCTCACCAGGCTTACACCACCTTCTATATCCCCTACTGAACCCTGGCATGGGAGAACCAACCTCCCTCCAAGAGTGTAATTTACAGCCCCTGCACTGTCAGCGCCAATCTCAGGACGAGTTGCATAGACGATAATAGATAGGAATCAGAAGCAGTTGCTGTTTAATATTCCTAGGCTGGGAGGCTGCCACTCCCTCCCTTGGCTGCTCAGGCTGTAGTTTTCAGCTGTTGGGAGTGCAGCTGCACCTGAGTGCAGGCTGATTTGCGGGGAACCCTCTGCAGCACAGGGTGGCAGACCTACCCCGAGGTCCTACAGCCTTTTATCTCATGCCAGATTTCACATTCCATAGGTTATTAATGTAAACCAGTAGCATCCAAAGACAATGGTACAGCAAATCAAAACACAGCCATGTTCCAGGTTGTAAAAAACTGTTTTGTTTAGAGTAAAATGCCTTAAGAAAGGCACAAGTCTGTGCATGAGCCACCCATTAACTGAGTAAAGATTTTCCCTCTATGATCAAGTTATTCAATAACTATCTGCTGCAGGGTTTATTTGAAGAAAACTTTCTCTGACGCAGCCTTTCTTGATCATTTTCAAAGACGAGACTTGACTAACAGGGTCCTTGATCTGATCTAGTTTGGCCATCTCAATGCCTATTTTTCTAAGTCTAGATTAATGCTCATTTTTATTTTGTTTAATAGTATTCAACAAGTCTGAACACTCCTCTGGTATGGAAGCCAGAAAGGGAAGGAGAGTGCCCCTCCTCTGTACCGAGGGTTTGGTTTTTTTCTGCAGAATACTCCTACACATATACATGAAATGCATTCAAAAGACTGGCTGTTGGTTGCTTCCCTGAAGCACGCTGTGCTGAGTCAAACGTATGTGCAGATCACAAGCCCAGTGGATGCAGTGCTATTTTTAGACTGAGGATACCATGTTGTAGAAGAACAGACAGACTAGGGAAATCAGAATGTTTTAAAAATAATTCTGAACTGAAATGAAGCGTATGGGGAACAGCAGCAAGCCGAGGTAAGCTTGCTGATGCCGGCCTTCCTACATCCTTACTAGGCAGAGATGGAAGGTGACGAAGTGACGTGAAAGGAGTTTCCTCCTTCAGTCACTGCTGCTTTCCTCCTCTTTATAGGTTTGTGGGCCAGGAGGGAGCTGGCAGTCTCCCCAAAACCTGCAAGCCGAGACCTTGCTTAGGCCTAACCAGGGAGATGCAAAGCCTAAAAGGCCCACTCAAACATTCACTCCACTGTTACAAACTCATTGTGCAAGCCACAGCTTTCCCCCAGTGATTTGTGAAAAAGTCTAAATCTGTACGAGCAAAAGACTAAGATCTTAAAAATGGCAGTGAGAGAGCAGGGACAACCAAATTGCCTGCAACAGCAGAGAGCTTATTATCTTATATGTGCAGATAATCGTCAGAAATCAGCCATGCTCCTGTGGAGAACAAGGCAAAGCCCTGTGGGGGTGGACATCCTGAAAAAATGGAGAAATTCCCCCCTGAGCCTAGGTCTGGGAGGTGGTTTAACTCGATCTGTGTGGGGAAGACACATGGACGAGGCAACTGCAGGGTTCCTTCTCCCAAATGACAGCAGCGTGCCCAAGCATTGCTCCTTTGGAGGAAGGCAAATAAAGGCAAAAATGCAGCCTGGCACAGGGGTTCCCTGCTCTTGGCAGGCACCCCATCCCTCGAGCGGCAGCCTCGCTACTCCTGAGCAGCACCTCCAGCCCCGTGCCACCAGGCACCTCTGGTTTGTGTGGCTGAATAAGCGAAGCACTTTCAATCTCCTTTCATAAGAGATTATCACCTAAGCACTTAATTATCTTCTAGCTTTTCTCTGCACGTGTCCCATTTCAGTCTCTTTTTTTCCTTGCACATAGATGGCTAGGACTGTGCATGGCCTTCCAGCCCTCCTGGGGTGCACAGCAGTTCCCGTCAGCCAGAGCCTGCACACCACCACACGCCACCCTGCCCTACTCACCTGTAGCCCCTGGTGCTGGCATTTGCATCTTTGTGTCACCTGCTAATTACCTAAATGCCCACTGGCTTTTGCACCCAGGTGACTATGGCAGATTTTAAGCAGATCTTGAGGAGCACTTTCCAGAGCTGCCTCGTCCCCTCATGCCACCCTTCTCAAGAGCTGATGCTTTCCCTTGAATTGAGGCTTATCCACTTAATTTTTTTCAGCTTTTTTCATATTGCATGACAATTTCCACTGAAAAGCTTTGTTTGAATCTACAGAAAGGCCGCGGTGTTGCCTTTGTCTAAGTAGTCACCTGTCTTATCCTAGCATATTACATTAGTCAGGCACAATCTGCCTTTTACAAAATCTTGTTCAATTTTATTCCATTTCCCTCCCTGTCTTTGAGTACACTTTCCTTTAAGGTCTATTCTAAAACCTTGCACAACATGAGAACAAACGAATAAGCCCATAATTGCTCAGATCTCTCTTTTTTTCCTTCCCAAATGTACCTTTTTAAAATGCCTGGTTTTTTACAGAAACAAAGCCTGCTCAATCACTTTCTCCCTACCTCTCCCTAATAGTTTTTCACTCTTTGACCAATTCCATCTAGAGTTTGACAGCAGGGCACAGCTCACCGAGATAATTAAGTTCCTGCAAGCTTAACAAAAATCGCTGGGCAGGAGGAGGAGAGATCCCAAGCACTCTGCGGCTCTGCAGCCTGTGAGCACACCTCTCTGGGGCGAGAGGTGCTGCGCTGAAGAGCTGAGATAAATACTCTGCATGCAGGAATAGCTTCAGACTGGCTCTCAGCTCACCGACACCAAAGTCAATCAAACACGTTGGATCTGTAGCAAAAGAGGATTAATTAATTGCAGAGCTCTTGTAGCCACTTGTTGGAACGTAGGCTTTATTCTGATTTTTCTCGGGTGTGCAGTGTTAGTCCAGGACTCCAGAGTTTCAGTTAACCTGTCCCGTTGGCTTGGCAATCCTTTGTTTTAGCCAGAGTGCTTTGCATCCTGTTCTGTTCCACACCAGCCACACCACCTGTATGCACCTTCCCATGCTGTTCGCAGGAAAGATCAGACATGTTTAGCGAACTGCTCTTTCTCTCCATCCTAATTTACAATTTTAAAGGAAGACTCCCCTAAGATTGCTAAGGATTTTTCATCCCCACATATGCTGCAAACTGTTCCCATGCTGTAGTGTATTAGGCACAGCAGTGGCTCCTATAAGAATAATTGCAGCTGCATGGGGGAGTTATTGTCCAATCATATAACAAAAATTCCTATCTTTTATCAGTTTTTCAACAAGACTGACTGAAGCCAAAAGCATCTTGCTGCAATTTAAAACCCTTCCAGGGGGTTCTGTGCCCCTACAGGGCACTGCCGGGGCCCCCTCTGCCTTCCAGCGTTCCAGCTGCAGCTGCCCAAGTGCTGGGCACAGCTCCCTGGTTCAAACATTTTTCTGGCCCCATCTCTTCCTGTGTCTAGCAGCTGGAAATCCCAGTTCTTTGCACACTCCTTCATAATTTCCCACTATCCCACTTTCCTTCAGTTACCTGCCTCCTGTGCATTTCTGTCACGTAGTCTCTGGTTGCACTTCTTAGCCACAAACCTCTTGCATGTCCTTCCTGTTATCAGCAATACTCTTCTTCCCATTTCACATTCGAGCTCCTGGTTACCATCAGCTGGTTACAGAAGAGGGTCGGCTACACTGGGGTGGCTCAGATATATCGGGGTCCCCCTCCCTTGGCCATGCCTGTTGCAAAGCTGGCAGAAAACTAAGCCTCAGCCTTCCTTGCACTGAGCCAACCGAGTTTCGCAGCTTCGCGTCACCCTTCATATCCAGCTGTCATATTAATAGAGCAGAGTAAATGAGGTTTGGCCTGTACTCAGAATCTTATAAATTTCAAGTGCTCTGCATTAAACATCTACCCTATTGTTCATCGCTTGGGATTTGGGGAGTTCTCAGCGGGCGAATCACTATGGTTGCACAGCCCAGTGAAGTATTTCATGCCAAGCTGTGGAGGAAGTAGCGATAGTATTGGTAGTACTTTATTCACATTTACAAATGAAAGACCAAATGTGGTTTTTATTGATTTTTCCCTGTTTAGTGCAAGATGCTCTTCAAAGTCACTGTGGCTCAGTGCTGAAAGCTCTGACAGATAAAAGCCAAATGGAGCAGGCGCTGCTGGAGATGGAGAGGAGACTTGCAGCCGTAAGCACAGAAATTAATCTTTTATTCTGAAACCTCATTCTGAATTTTGCCTGCTTTTTCAAAATATTAACTGAATATTAAATTGCCATCGAATGGTGGATTATAAAGTAAACTGCTCCTGTTACAACAAAGGGGGAAAGACATATCAAAATGCTACTTCTAGGCCATATAATGACTGATGCTTACCCAAGTGCTGGTTAACAGTGCTGTAAGCTCTGATAAAACCCTGGTCAGTAAGAGGGGAGCCCCCTGTCATGTCAGGCCAGGATGGAGCACGGCTTCCTCATGCTGGCACATGCCTTCGCTGACAGAGGTGGTGCGATGCGTGCCTGCGAGGGGAGAACACCTCGCAGAAGTGCTGTGCCTCGTTCCTTCTGCTGGGTGAGAGGCAGGTAGAGGAGAAAAGAGGTGAGAAAAGAACAAGTGGGTGTCAGAGACAAAAGAATGAACTGTCAGAGACCTCCTGGACAGGTCTGGTTTCTCCAAAGACCCTGCTGCAAGAATTGCTGTCAGCAAGGATGTGTCACGCCAGAGCTCCTGGGAGAGGGGGCACACAGTGCATTAGGGGAATGCCCCAGTCCCAAACCTCTTGCTTTTGTGGGACAGTTTGAGAATACATATTACACAGGGAGATACAAATTGCTGATCTTTGGGTCGATACCCAAATGAAGGGGTCTAACTGACACATAATACCTAAAAGTTTCTTATTTGAATACTATTATTGCGCCTTTCAATGTGTTGCTTACTGCTTCTGTTCTGCTCGCTGTCTCCCCAGAAAGATGTGGAGATTTTGGATGTGAAATCCAGTGTCCAGCTGCTGAAGGAAAGTCTGGAGTCGCTGCCAGCTCAGCTGAGTGATCAGAGCCTGAAGCTATGTGAAGAATTAGGCTTCCTGAGGCTCCCTCACACCTTGGCTGAGCTGCACATGCTCGTTTCCAGCACCAGATTCCCTCCTCACATGGCAGATAACTCTTCCCAGACCTCCCCTGGCCCACGCCAGGACTGTGTTCAGGGTGAGGGGAGTGCATGCTTGCTGTGCTGCCGAGGCAGGGGGGGTTGCAGCGCCTTGGGTCGGTCTCAGTCCCCTTGCACAGCAGTGGGGGAGCAGCATGGAGACTCCCCTGTGAAGAACCAGGTCACCAAGGATGGCACACCTCAGGGTGACCTAAACACGGCTTCAGGAGGGAAAGTCAGCCCCATTGCTACAGTGGCGTGTGGCAGAGAAAACACCTCTTTGCGGGAGGTGAAACATGGTCTGGAAACACAGAGCTGTTCTAACCACCCTTGCGTGTGCTGCACTAACAGTCACTTTTTGGGGGGTAGTCAGAAGAAACACAGTCCTGTACCGGAGGAGGTGCCTCTGCCAACTCCACTGAGGAAGGTGGTCAGGAGATGCACCAGAGGATTGGGACCCGTGATGCCGTCACAGCAGAGGCAGCCTCAAGTTTGCCACCTTTCTGTACGAAAGGGTACGCCTGGGCGAAGAGACAATCACCTGTCCACAGACGGTGAGGTGGAGAATGCACCTGTAGGGAACAAAGCAAAACAGAAACCAGGAAGGATCCCCTGGAATAAAGCGACAGGACGGAAGAAAACGTGCCCCGCTATGAGAAAAGGCAAGCTCTGTCAATGTATTGACGGTGGGCTGAAGCAAAAGAAAGAGAATGGGATTACTCAGTTGGAAAGCTCCAGAAAAAATTGCTTTCCCAGATACACAGTTGCTCTCAGTTTAGGAAGCTCTAACCCAATTCCTGCAGGTCCCACTCAGCAGATCCTCAGCAGTGCTCAGCCGAGGCTTACAAATAATTTCGCACCAGTGCCATGCTCCAATGAAAGCCTGCAACAACGTGCAGACAAAAGAAAGGGAAGTCTGGGAATTAAAAAAAGAGCAAAGGCTTCCAATGTAAAAAGGAATTTCTGGGATTCCTCTCCCCAGGAGAATATATTTTCCATGTGCAGCATGACAGGTGAAAAACAGATGAGCTGCTTCAGCCTCCAAAGCCCTGCAGCCTCCAAGAAACCACATCCTGTCGATACGCTGGCTCAGCAGAATACAGCCTGTTGCTCTTTGGTTTTTGATAGTGATTATTCCGACTGAAGAGTTTTGTTTCGTGTTCGGAGTCCTCAGCACAGGCTTGGCGGTCTCAGTCGCAGTTTATTCCTCTGGATGTGTTACCTGCTCAGTCAGAGAGGATGCTTGAAAGTGTCAGTGCCCACTTTGATAGATTGTAAGGGACTGCCTGGGATCTGAGGAGATGCCCTCCCCCACCTTGGAAAGCTGATGGGATCTGTGCTGCTCCCAGCAGAGCTGCCACGGGCACCAATGACCGTCGTATTTATGCAGCAGAGAAGTACCTGCGGAGTCTGCTGAGACGTTCACTGGGGAGGAGAGGGCTGGCAGAGCAGAGATGCGCAGCTCAATCAGATTTAACATCGAGATCTACTTGAGACTTTTCAGCTGGGCAGATGCAATAATAGCTCTGTGGCCAGAGGCTTTAATCTGTTTCTCACTTGTAGTCGCTATATTGGTTCATATGCCTGAAAGTTCAGCTGTTTAGCTCCGCAGGCGATAGTAGCGTTGTTCTGGTTGATTTCGATATGGTTCAGATTTGTCCCGGGAGTTGTTCGTGAGCTTTGGACAGGGACAAGTTTAACTGAGGAAAACCAAATCCCAACACCCCAGGTTCACCGACTATGGCATTATTTCTCCTTTTAGGCTGAAATTTCCTGGTTTCAGAAAATTCAGGAAATTATTTAGTTTCTACTTTATGTGTCTCTTGTATCTCTTGGCTAATCAAGTAATTCTCCAACATACACTTTTCAAGGGCAGCGGTTCTCAAATGGAAGCCAAAAGATGTGACCTTCAGATTCAGCACCGATGGACAGTGCTTGTCCTTTAGAAACCACCTCTCTAGCGAGAAGTCGCTCCAAAATTTTCAAGTCAGAAAGGACCAGCCTGCTCTCCTAACCTGGCGTACACAGCAGTGAGATCAGTGGGGCAGCCCCAGACCCCGCAGAGCAACTCATTCCAGGGTACCCAGCTGCGACTATCAGCTTCCACTGCCTCAGGGATTTGTATCACGTTTGATTTTTGGTCTGGGATACAAAAGAAGCATTTTGGTGTTGTCAAAGCAGGTCAATTGCCACGAACCCAACCGGTGTCCTCCCGAGGGGGAAGACTGGGATCCCTTTTTCCTGGCTTTAATAAATTCATTGTGTCTTCACAGAAGTCCAGTGTCTTTGTGTTGGTTTTTTGGGAGAGGCATGATTCTTTTTCAGTGGGTGAGCAGGCGGCTGTTTAATGCCCCTGGATTGTGAACTGGGAGGATTAATTTTTTCAGCTCCTCTCTGATGTTTAAAGAAGGAAACCTCTGCCCTTCCAGTGTAACATTGGCTTGGTGACATTAATTAGCAAGGGGGAGGTGGCAAGGGCAGGTGTGGGGAGCCCCCAGAGCCTTGGGACCCCCCCCAGCTCAGCGGAGGGACTGGGTGACAGCTGCCGGCAGCAGTGCCCGTTCATTTCACATCGCCCTCCCGTACCCGCATCCCCAGCATCCCCAGCACTGCCTTTGCTGGGCAAAACCTGCTCCCTGGGGCTCGCCTGTCCCTGCGTTTCGGAGTCGGCGGGGACAGGCGCAGGCCCCTGCGCAGCCCCCAGCCTGGACGCTCACCCCGGCACTGCAGAGAGCTCGGCAGTGCATGGCTGAGCTTGGAGGGACCTCTGGAGGTGCCTGCTGCAAGCCCCTGTGCCGAGCCAGAGCAGGCCCTGGCACCCTGACACCCCGGTGACGGAGCGCCCATGCTGTGGGGGACACAGGGCTGCCTGGGGACACCCAAAGCCACCCCACAGCAGACACGTGGCGGGGTCACAAAAAAAAAACCCAGAGAAAGGAGTTATAACAGCAACGGCAGCCAGCCATTGCCAACTCTGCTCTCAGCCTCGATGGACAAAACTGGAAGCGTGTGTGTGCGTTGCGCGCGTCACCAGCTCTGCCCCAGGCCTGGGGCTGGCATCCTCAGCTGGGAGCCACCACACTCCTGCGGGATGTAGCATCCTCCCCAGGGCACCGCGCTTGCACCCCGGTGGAGCAGGTCCTGTCTCCCAGCCCATACTTGAGCACGCACGGCTGCCGAGCTTGCTGCCTCTGGCTCCCCACTGCAGCCGGCCATGCCATGAGGCGCACAGGGCCCTGCGCCTGTGGCTTCTCCCAGCCTTCACTGCCATGGGGCTGCTGGCACCTGAGTTTGTGGGGTCTCGTCCCACCCTTCACCAAAGGTCCGCAGGGAAGATGCCAGGGGTGATTCCCCTGGCCGCACAGCTGAGGGGGACTGCGGAGGGCACAGGGCAGCACCACAAAACACAGGCAGTGGTCATGAAAACACAAAGCTGGACTCCAGGCTGTTTGTGGGCGCTTATTTGGGGCAGTTTTCTCCTAAACTGGGGGTTTGTCCTGCTTCCTTGGGGGAGAGCCCGGGAGAAGGGGGAGGACAGCATCCAAAAGCTGGTGAAACCCAGGCAGGGATGGGCATAGGGGTGCAAGAGCACAGGTCGTATCCTCTACCCGGCGTCCCCAGCTGCGCAGGCAGGCAGGCAGCTGCTGCGGCGGCAGGGAGCAGGGCAGCTCCTCTCTTCATCTGCCAGTGAGTCACTTGGCAGAGGAGGAAACTGCTGATGGTACCAGGGACATGGGGGCGGCTGCCGCACCCCTGCCTCGTGCTCAAGGCACCCCAACGACTGCAGTGTCTGGGGCACAGCTGGCTCCCTCCCCATGGCCCCACTGCACACTGGGCTCCACGGCCTCCCCATCCACAGGGTGAGACCAGCCGGCCGCCATGGTGCCCGGTGCTGGCAGTGCCCGGTGCGGTGCAGGCTCGCCGGCTGCTGCTGCCCGGCTCTCCCCCCATGCGGCCTCCCTGGTGCTAATCCCTGGATTAGCTGCCTGCCCTGCCTGCTTTGTGGGGGCCAGCATTGCCCAAATTCCCTGGCCCCTGTGCTCAGCTGGCTGCCTCAGCCCCCCCAGCCCCACTGCCTGTGCATGGAGGGGTGGACCAGGGCCCAGAAATGCTCCACATGCCTGTGGTGAGCCCAGCCCATGCATGATGCCCTGGGAATGGAGAGGTGGTGAGGAGCAGGTGGGGGGCACCCCATGCTGCTGCTGGCATGGCCATGGGGACCTGAGATGCCACCTGTCCCCACTGGCCTGGGCAAGAGGAGAGCGATGGCAGTGACAGAGGTTTGCCAAAGCCATGGTGGCTCACCTACAGCCTGAGGGAGCTGGGGTGCAGGTAGGGAGCTGGGGTGCAGGCAAGGAGCTGGGGTGCAGGCAGGAGGCCGGGGTGCGTCACCATGTGGGGCAGAGCCCTGAGCTGATGTGACTTTGTGGGGCTGCGGCCCTGCCGGTGTCAGCGCAAGCCCTGGCAGAGCGGGCAGCTCTCCAGCCGCACAATTAGCTGATTAGCTCATTACCTACACCTTGGCAGGGCCCCCGAGCCCAGCGGCTGCCAGGGTGCTGCGTGACCCGTGCGGGGTGGGCGGAGGCTGGGGCGGGCGGGGGCGGGGGTGCCAGGGCCACCCACGGACCTTCCCAGGGACCCCGCTGGGGGGTGCCCGCCGCACCCCCGCCTGCTCTGGGACCGGACTCGGCCAGGGCCCCTCTGTGGGAGCTGCCCGCTCCCGGGGAGGGGGCCCGGATGCTCCACAGGCAGCAGCCCCTCTGCTGCCCTGCCGTGTCCCCCCCCCCCCCCTCCCCCGGGTCCCGGCCCCGCACGGCGGCCCCAGCCGTGCCTGGGCGCCCGGGCCCCCCCCCCGGGCGGCCCCGCCCGCGGCCCGGGCACCGGGCACCGAACACCGAGCAGCAGGGCCGGCCCGGCGCGTTCCAGGCGGGGTCCGCGGGATGCGGCGGCCGCACCGGCCCCGCTCTGGTCCCGCACCGGCCGCCGCCTGCCCCCGCGGCGCGGCCCCGCCGGCTCCCGCACCCGCACCGCGGGGCCGCCGCCGCAGCCCGGCGGTCCCGGCCCCGTGGCCGGCCCGGCGGGGCTGAGCCGCGTGTGCGGCGGCGGCGGGAGGCGCCGGTCCGGGCATCCCCGCCGGGATGCAGCCGGGGACGTGCCAAGGTGAAGGGTGCGCGCCGGAGCGGGCCGGCAGCAGCGGGGACGGCGGGAGGGGACACCGGGGATGCTGCGGGTAGGGACCACTCGGCACCAAGGACTGCCGGCACCGGGGACACCGGGATGGGGAAGACTGGGAATAGGGCCACCGGCAGCAGGGCCACCGGTGCTGGGGACGGCTGGGCACAGGGCCTGGGGCACAGCAGCCCCACGGCCGGTGGTGTGAGCCCCCTGGGGAAGCCACCACAGGCCCTGGCTTACCGAGCCCCCCCGTTCCTGCAGGCCAGCTGGGTGCTCACTATGGCTGCAGCACAGCTCATCACCTGGGGACTGCTCCTGGCCGCCGGGGTCCCTGCAGGGGCCTGGGGGACGCTGCTGGCTGGGCCCGGGCCCCCCCCCGGGGGGGCGCGCTGGCCCCCCTGGGGCAGGAGGCCACCGGGGCACCCCTAGGGATGGAAACCACCATGGCCAGCGCTGGCACCAGGGCCTGGCGGGATGGCGACGCAGCCCCTGCTGTGGCAGAGGAGCCCCTCATCACCTGGCGAGGACACAAGGCCGAAGGCCAGGACAGCCCCAAGGGGGGGAACTGGCTGCCCTATGGCTCTGCGTTGGGGATGTTGGCCCTTGAGGTGCCCACGGACATGGGGCCAGGCTCCCCAGGGCTGCCCTGGGCAGGGCAGGACCCGTCCCCAGCTGGGCAGAATGCCACTGGTCCAGCCAGTACCCTCAGCCCTCAGCTGACCATGTCCACCATTGCCCTGACCCCCATACCAGCAGTGGGGACAGGGATAGCAGATGCCCAGGCAGGGGGACAGCCAGCAGCAGGGGGACCCACGGCAGCCCTGGGCCTCCCTCGGGGTGCACAGCTTACTCTGGTCAGCAGCCAGCCAGTCCCACTGGGCACTGTCCCTGTCCCCCACCCCATAGGCACAGGGCCAGCCCAGGGTCCCCATGCCAGCCCCGGCTCCACACAACCGGTGGGCAGACGGGGGGACCTAGGGGGGTCCCCCAGCCCCTCCCCAGCTCTGTCCAGCTCTGCCACACAGCTGCCCCCTGTAGCCCCATCCTGGGGGCTGGCCGAGCCCTGGACCCGGGTGCTCCCAGCCCACCAGCGCAGCACCCGGAAGGCCCCCCGCCACCGCCACCCCAGGGACCCCCCGCCTGCCCGCCACCCCCCCGGCCCCCAGCACAGGTAGGAGCTGGTGTGGTGGGAGCAACCCCTTGGTGGGGACTGAGCCCCCATGGGTGCCCGGGTCTGCCCTCTCTCGCAGGGCTGCTGCCTGAGGAGGACGTCGGTTCCCCACAGCGGGTCCGGGGCGCCGTGGGCCCCATGAGCATCCCAAATGCCACTGAAGCTGCCTCACAGCCAACAGCGCATCCTACCACAAGGATGCCCAGGACCAGGCACTCAGGTGATGCGGGGCTGCGGCCAAGCCCGTCAGCCAGTCCCCAGTGGGGATGCCATGGGAGCCCATCCCTGGGGCATCAGGGCTGGCGGGGGGGACAGCAGCTATCTTGGGCTGCCCAGCCAGGACACGGTGACACCTTCAATCAGGATTGTGCCCGGCGATGGCCCTAATCTACTCCTAAGATTAGTGCTAAGTGCCCAGCGGGTGGGATCTTCCCCGGGGGGAGGTCAGTGACGTGCCCAGGTCCGTGCCACCCAGGGTGCCATGGCTGAAGCATCCCGGCCATAGGGTGCAGGTGGGGGCTTGGTGTCACCGAGCCACGTGTGTGGGATTCCCCCCCGCTCCCCACTGACTGTCCCCCTCCTTCCTGCCCGCAGACACCCCAGGGATGCAGCCCCCCACCCATGGCACTGCAGCCCCCTCTGCCACGTGGCGGCAGGCAGGGGTGACGCCACAGCCATCACCCCGGCATCCATCCACGCCGCAACTGCAGCCCAGCCGCCCCCCGCCGGCACCAGGGGCCAACGGGACGGGGCTGCGCTGGGCTGAGCTGCGGCGCCGGCTGGGCTTCACCTGGGAGGCCCATGTCTACGGGGTGGCCGCCATCTTCCTGCTGCTAGCCCTGGGCTGCCTGGCCGGGCTGGTGGGGGCAGCCACCCTGCGTCCTCCTCACCTGACCCATATTTTAGGGGCCCATGGGCTGCTGCTGGCTGCCTGCCTGCTGCGGGCCACCTTCCTGCTGCTGGACCCCTACGGGGCACGGGGACGCCTGCCCCCCAGGGCCCTGCTGCTGCTCAGCACAGCCCCGTTCCCGCTGCTGCTCAGCGTCTTTGCCCTCCTGCTCCAGCGGCTCCAGCGCCTGGCCCAGCTCAGGTTGCTGCCGGTCTGGCTCCAGGGGCTGCCAGCACTGGGGGCCGTGGCCACCCTGCAGAGCGTGGTGGGGGCTGCTGACCTGCTCCCGCCCCGTCTGGGACCAGCTGCCGGGCTGGGGCTGCAGGCGTTGGGCTGCGGGACTGGGGCCCTGCTGCTGCTGGGGGGGCTCTGGGGGTGCTGGAGGGTGCTACGGGCACCCTGGGAAGGACCAGGGGGCAACGGGGAGCCAGAGCCACAGCAGGGGGCCCGGGTGCTGCTGGCAGCGGCAGCATCAGGGCTGCCGGTCTGCGGGGGCTGCACCCTCCCGGCCCGGCTGGGCGGCACAGCTCTGGCTGCGGGTCGGGGGGGCCCCCCCGCCGGGCCCGCGGCCCCCTGCTGGGCCAAGGCATTGCGGTACTTCTGCACCAGCCGCAAAGCTGAGGCACCCGAGTACCCCAACAACTGCTACGACTGGGCTGGTGGTGGCACCGGTAGCACCGGCCTGGAGCGGGCACCCACCAGCGATATCTCCAAGAGCCTCATCCGCAACCCAGCAGAGCAGCTACCCCTGCGGGCACTCAAGGACAGCAACGAGGCCTGGGCAGCCGCTGCTGGCACCGCCGGCATGCCGGGGCTTAGCCCCAAGTGCCCCAATGTGGTGGCTGCCCGCTCCTGCACCGCCTTCGAGCAGGGCTCGTCACCCTCACTGGGGGAGCTGGCCTTCCGCCCGCCGTCCCCCATTGACCTGCGCCGCAGCATCGACCAGGCGCTCTGCCGCCGGCACCTCCTGCGCGATGGCCTCTTTGGCCGGCCCCGCCGCGGCTCCGGCGCTTGGTCCAGCCCCCGGCCACTCGGAGCGCTCTGACCGGACCCCGGCGCCATGGGCTCTCCTCGCCCGATAGCCTACCCCTGGACGAGGCGCCCAGCCGGGCCCCCCTCCTGCTGCCTGCCGTGCCCCCCGGCTGGGAGCGCGAGGGCCCCCGCAGCTTCCCAGCCCTTGGCAGGGCAGTGGACACCCGCAGCCTCTCCAGTGACACCATCGAGCTCTGAGCCGGGGAAGATGTGGGGACAGGCAGAGACTGGAGGGTGTGGGGACAGGCCCGGGTGGGGGCGAGGCCAGTGTGAGGGTCCAGGGGCCTGATCCTGTGCCACCGCAGGGCCAGGTAGGAGGAGGGAGCTGGGCTGGGCCAGCTCCATTTGTGCCAAACCAGAGAAATAAAAAGTTTATGTTGGGAGGCAATGGCCCCATGCAGCAGATGCGGTGGTGGGAAGCAGCACCCCCGGTGCCCCCCAGCCCCCTGCCCCAAGCAGCCAGGTTGGGTGTGCAGAGCTTTATTTCCTGAGATATGGACACACGGACAGATGGGCACACCCTGATGGACAAACCACAGACAAATGCAACAGCCACAGTCATGCATCTGGCAGGACCCCCCCAATGGCACGGTGCCCCCCAAGCAGTGAGGGGCTGCCCCGACCCCCTGCCCTGTGGGAGTTCCCGGCCCTCCCAGCCTGGAAGGGAGAAGATGGGCTCTGCCCAGGGACGTGGGGAGGAGGGGTTGGGGGGGCAGCTCTCCTGCTGCCCCATGGGGAAGTCTCATGGGGGGACACACAATGTCCACGGGGCCACCAGCTCTGCCAGCATCACTGCCCTGGCACCCAGTGGTGCCAGAGCATCCCCGAACCTGCCCCCATGCCCTCCCACCTGCCACGGAGCCGGGCCTCTCCTCTGGAGCATGAGGGGCTGGGGCAGCATGCTGTGCCCCCTGCCCCCGCAGTGCTACACTGCTCGGCAACGCTGCACGGGCCAGAGGGGGCTGTGCAGGAGTCCCTGGGGAACCAGGCACCCCTGGCTCATTCTGCAGGGGGGAGGCAAGACCCTACGCTAACAGGGCTGGGGGATGCATGCAGGGCACAGCACCGTGCACAGGATCCGGCCTCATCAGCCAGCCCTTGCTGGGGGGGAGCAGCCCCGCACCCCAGGCTGAGCCTGCCCCTCCACCCGTGCCCGGCAGCTCCAGAGCTATCTGCCCTTCATGAAGCCGTCAAGGACACGGTCGCTGCGGTCAGAGAGCCAGTAGCCAGCCATGGCAGCCACAGCACCGATGAAGATGGCGGTGAAGACCATGTCACCCTTGGCAGCCAGCGTGGCGAGGGCGCAAATCATCACGCCGAAGAACATCTGCTGCAGCACCACCACCTCGTCCTCTGTCACGTCGTCAAAGAAGCCCTTCTCTGGGGCATCTGCAAGGACGGTGCTCGTGGTGGGGGCACAGCCAGGTGGGCAGAGCACCCCACACCCTCTGCCCGCAGCTCGTCCCCTCCCTGCCGCATCAGGCTGTACCCAGGGGCTTGTCCTCCACGCAGTGCCCATCCTGCCGGACGTGGCCGTGGGCGCAGACGCAGCCCAGGCGCCGGGTCGGCACGGGCTCGGGCAGTGGGGAGGGGGCAGAGCCACCCCCAGCCCGCGGGAGGCACTCACCCAGGCACTTGGCTCCGTCCCGCCAGTAGCCCTTGTTGCATTTCTTGCAGCGAGCCGGCCCAGCACCCATGCAGCCGATGCAAGCCGTGGAGCAGTCTGCCGCAGGGAGAGGAGCCAGGGTCGCTGCTGGCGCCCCCTCCCAGCCCAGCCAGCAGCAGCTCGGGCCAGGGGGGATGGCCCTGAGCAGGGGGGAGCTGCCGGCACAGAAATCCCCCCCACCTCCGCCTGACCTCGGCACTCATAGGAGCCCTCCGTGTTGACGCAGAACTGGTTGGCTCGGCAGTGTGCCATCTCTGTGCCACACTCGTCAATATCTGGGGGAGAGGAGGGGACAGCCCCACTGAGCCCCAGCTCCTGGGACACAGCCCCCCACAGCCCCGAGCCCAGAGCTGTGCCCACAGGCCCCAAAAGCGCCTGCTGTCCCCCTGGTCCTCACCGATGCAGCGGTGCTCGTGCAGCACCCAGCCCCTCTTGCAGCGAAGGCAGCTGGAGTCCTCCGGCCCCGTGCAGCGCCCGCACGCCCGGTAGCACTCTGCGGGCAGGGGAGAGCGGGTGTGGGCACAGGCAGAGGGAGCTGCCTGCACCCGGTGCCAGGGCGGCAGCAGGGGCAGACCCCCAGCGGCGCAGACCCCCTCCCCACTGGGCCAGACCCCTACCTACCGGCACATACCAGGTGGCTCTTGTTCCGCGAGGCCTCATAGTAGCCATCACCGCACTCAGCACAGAAGGGGCCGCCGTAGCCTGGGCTGCAGACACACAGGCCAGTGCCGCGGCGTGTGCCGTCGCCGTCACATTGCCCATTGCCACTGCAGGGCTGCCGGGGCCCGCCGGCACAGGCTGCCCTGCTGGCAGCTGGGTGGGGGGCCGGGGGTCCCCCCAGCCCCTGCAGTGCCGCCAGCACCCCTGCCGGACCCTGCCAGCTACTCACACTGGCAGTCGGGGCCATAGGTGCCAGGTGGGCAGCAGAGCGCCAGCCTGTCCATGCACAGCCATTGGAAGAAGTCGGGGTGCTGCTGCCGCCTGAGGAGAGGGGGACACCATGTTCAGGCCCCTGCCGTCACCCTGTACCCCCATGTCCCTGTCCCCAGACTCACTCGTGGAACCACCACTGCTCCACGTGCTCCTCGCTCCGCTCCAGCAGCTGGTGGCAGGCGAAGTCCGAGGGAGCGCAGACCCCCTCCAGCACCTCCAGCAGACGGGTCTCGCTGCGGGGACAGGGGGGTCAGCCTGGGTACATGTCCCCTGGGAGCAGCTGGGCCCCCCTAGAGTCCCCCCGGCTGGGGGGCACCCACCTGTGCTGGTACTTGGCCAGCTTCTCCTCCTCCCAGGCTGTGTTGCCCCCGCCGAAGCCCTCGTGCTCCGTCCGCTCCAGGCCCTGGGCAGGCGGGGGCGGGGGGGGCAGCGCAGGCGTGGGACCCCCAACGACCCCCCTCCCCGCAGGGTCACCCCCAGGCCGTGCCACCCTCCTCCCGCCAGGGACCCCGGCCCCACCCCCGCCCCCCCCCCAGAGGTGCTGCGGACATTCCCCCACCGCACCAGTGTCCCCCCAAGGCAGCCCCCCCGGCCCCCCCCCCCCCCCAGGACCCTGTCACATCCTTG
Source organism: Gorsachius magnificus (assembly GCA_034008185.1). NCBI lineage: Eukaryota > Metazoa > Chordata > Aves > Pelecaniformes > Ardeidae > Gorsachius > Gorsachius magnificus. The sequence continues at coordinate 10,972,783 of CM067090.1, forward strand.
CCTCCCCCGCCCTTGCTCCCCTCCTCCCCCCCCGGGCCCCCCCCCCGCCCCGCAGGCCGCCCCCCGCGCCTGTCACCCGCGGGACCCCACGGCACTGACCCCCCTCACCCCGCTCCCCCCACCGCAGGGGCTGCACCCCACACCTCCCGGCCCCGTCACCCCCCCGGGTCCTCCCCCGCCCCGTGTCCCCCCCGACGCCACAGCCCCCGTCCCCACCGCGTCCACCCCCCCCGCCCCGCACCCTGCTGAAGCGTCAGCCCCCCCCCCGGCCGGGGGCCCCCGAGGAGGGCGGCCCCCCGGCCCCCCCGCCGCCCCCCCCCGCCGGGCCGGCAGCGCGGCCCCCAGACGCCGCCGCGGCCCCATCGCCGCCCCCGCCAATGGGCGCCCGCCCGCCGCCGCCGACCCCCCGCTCCCAGCCAACCCGCGCCGCCCGCCCGGCCCCGCCTCCCCGCGCCTTAAAGGAGCCACGGACAAGGGCACCCGGCGGGGGGGTTGGAGCGCAGATGGGCCGGGACGGTGACCCCGCACGGACCGGGAGCGGCTCCCCGGAATGCATCGGCCCCGCTCCCGCCTGGTCTCCCTTCCCTTCCCGGCCAGTCCCCATCACCGCCCCCAGTCAAACGAGTCCAGGTCACCTTCCCCCTCCCGCCCTCCCCCCGCCCCCCTCCCCCCTCCCGCCCCACTCACCCTCCAAACAAACCATCCCAGTTCCCTCTCATGCCTCCCTGAACTGGTCCCATTCCCCTTACCCCTTCCAAACTGGTCCAGTTCCCCACCCCCCCAACCACCAGCCCCGTCCCTTCACCCCCCCCAACCCCCACCACCACAGAGAATGGACACGCACATGACAAAGCCACTGTCACCACTTTATTCCCCCACCGCCCGCCGCAGCCCCTCGGCCACCGCCGTTGCATATGGCTCCGGCCACCGGCCCCACCGCTGACCTGGTCCCGCCAGTGCCCGCAGGAACCCCCCTGTCTCACTGGGCAGCGCGAAGGCAGGGGCTGCCCGCAGTGCTGGTGGCACTGTCGGCACCAAGGCCTCAAGCCGGGCCACCATGTAGCGCCCATTGCCTGCCACCAGTGCCGGCACAGCGCAGGACAGAGCCGCCGCAAACACCTCACGGGTGCTACAGTGGGGACATCATCGGGGCTGGGGCGTGCCGGGTGCCACTGGCCCCGCCCCCGGCACGGCCCCACCCTGGCGTCCCACCGGGTGCACCGGGCAGCCGGGCGTGGCCCCCATGCCGCTACCCCGCTGCCACCTCCCGGTGCCACCGCCACCACCAGCCCCAGCGGGTGCAGGGCCGCCATCAAGGCGCACGCTGCCCGCTCTGCCACCGGTTCCGTTGCATGTACCAGCAGTGCCCGCCGGCCTCGCAGCGGGCCTGGGGGGTACCGTCAGTGCCTGATGAACCCTACCTGGGCACCCCATAACTGCCCCATGGGGCAGCCATGGTGGTAAGCAAGCTGGGACCCCCCCCTTATGGGGGACCCACCCCCTAGTCTGTCCTGCTACCCCTGCAGCACCCTCCTACCCGCTCTGTGGGGCAGCCATGGTGGGAAGCAAGCAGGGACCATGCCTAATGGGGGACCCTCACCTGCTTTGATCCCTGCGGGGAAGCCATGGACATCCCTGCCCCCCTGCCCCCCCCAGATTCCACACTCGCCTCACACTCACCCTCGGAGCCATAGTCAGCCCTCAGAGACTTCAACCAGCCTGCAGGGAGGAGAGGTGGTGAGGCAGGGTCCTGGGGGGGGGTGTCCCAGGCCAGGCATGGCTCCCAGGCGGGCACCGCTCACCTTTCACATCCTCCTTCTTCAGCAGGAGCAGGAGCAGGAGGAAGGCAGCTCCCAGCAGCACCCCCATCCACGCCAGTGCCCAGCGGGCGTGCAGGTCTGCGGGCAGCAGTCAGTGCCTACCGAGGGTCCCCAGCACCCACCCGGTAGCTCCACGGGGTGGGTGCCCTCCCTCCACCCCACACCAGCTCCCCTCTCCCCTGGCACCGCTGGGGACACTCACACTTGTGCAGGGGACAGGCCCAGAGCATGACCCCGGTCCCATTCTCAGGGTGCCAGACCTGCGGGGATGGGGACAGGGACACGTCACACACTGCCTGGTCCTTGCCCACTGCCCACTGGCTGCCTGCACTGACCTGCCTGCACTGTCCTGCTGCCACATCCCGCTGCAGCTCCTGCTCCAGCAGCCCGGGGTGCCCGGCTCCCTGTGAAGGCAGCAGGGGGTGAGCCGGCTGTGCTGCCAGTGCCACCGCCGCTGGGACATGGGGGTCCCTGCCCCTTACCGAGCTGGCAAAGCTGGCAAGGGGCGTGCAGGTGCCCCGCTCCAGGGCGCACAGCGAGGTATTTCCCCTGCGCTCCAGCAGCAGGACATCATCGGCACGGCCGGGCAGTGCTCCTGGGGATGTGGAGGGTTGGGGAGGGTGGCCAGGGGAGGCCAGGGGGGCTCAGCCCCCAGACAGACCCTGGACTGCTCCTGCCCTCCCACCCCAGCAATACTCACGGTCCCGCAGACACTGTCTCAGCCGGACCTGCCCACCGCTCCACACCTGCCCCAGAGAGCAGGTTAGCAGGGCCTGGGGCTGCCCATGGGGCAGCCATGGGGCAGCCATAGGGCAGGGATGTGTCTTACCTGCACACAGAGGTTGGGGTGTGGCTGCAGCCCCTCAAACTCCTGGGGTCCCTGTGGGCAGAAAGGATGCTCCGTCAGTGCCACCTGTGTCCCCCCTGGGCCCCTGGCATCCCACGGAGCCCCACTCACCTGCCCCACAGGCTGCTGCAGGCCAGGCAGGGCTTGGCAGGGCCCGGGGGCCGGCCGGGCCCGGGGGTCGCAGGGGGCTGAGAGGGAGCAGGTCAGCACCTGCCCCCCAGCGTGCAGGACCAGCCGGCTGCGTGCCCACAGACGCTCCCAGGCCTTGGCATCTGTGGTGGCACCAGGAGAGGGGTGTCACCCCTGTGCACTGTCCCCTCGGGGTCCCCCTGTGTCCTGGCCCCCCCTGCATCCCAGCCCGCCCCCGCCCTGAGCGTGGGTACCATGGGAGAAGGGGCACAGGGTGGCCCGCGGCGGATCCTGGGTCTCTGGCCAGACCTGGAGAGGGGCGAGAGAGAGGAACAAAAGGATTTGGGGTGCCTGGGCTGTGACTGTGACCCAGCTGACCCCCACGGGACACCGGAGGAGGTCACAGGGTGCCCAGAGCCCCTCTGCTTTGGCAGCAGTCCTGTCACTCCCGCGGTGCCCAGCGGGTGCCCACCTGCAGGCAGAGGCAGGGCAGCACCTCATTGGCCGGCAGGCTGTAGTTCATGGGGCCGCTCTGCCACCGGGGGGCCCCGGCAAATTGCCCCCCGGCAGGGTCCCCAACCGCCGTAAGCCGGCCAGGTGGGGGGGCAAGGAAGGGGTTTGTACTCACTGCGGTCACCGCATGCCCTGACCCGCCGGCATTGTGGCTCTGGTTGTGGTAGAGCCAGAGGGAGTAGCTGTGCCCTGCCACGGCCCCCTGCACCTGCACGACCACCTCCTTCGGCCCCAGGGAGACCTGCAGCCTGGGCACTGCGCCGGAGGCAGCTCAGGGCACCTGGCACCCGGCACCACCCACCCGGCACAGTGGCACAGGGCGCTACGCCCTGGGGGTCACCCTCTCCCTCAGCACCCACCGCCCAGAGCTCCTCAGGGACGTGCGCCAAGGCAGGGGGGTCCCAGCACTGCCATGGACGGGGGATGCCAGCACCTACCTTGGCACTGGGGGACGGCAGCCTGTGCCGCAGGCCACGAGCAGTCTGCGGGGACAAAGGGTCAGTAGGCAGGGGGGACAGGGGCCGCCACGGCAGGGCACGCTGGGGGCTCACCTGGCACCCGCTGCCGCTGGCTCAGCCTCTGGCGGCCGTGCGAGTTGGTGTATGCCGTGACATGGAGCTCGGAGCCCAGCGGCGCCTCGAAGCACCGGAAGGTCACCCAGCCCTGGGCAGGAAAACCACCACCGCGCTGTGGTGAGGCACGGGCACTGCCGGCACCTACCTCCCTGGGGCACAGGGAACAGGACCACTGCACCACAGAGACGCGCTAGTGCCAGCACCCATGTCCCCATGCACTGCAGTGCCGGGGGGCTGCCAGTGACAGGGACACTCATCCCTGGCTTCCCGCACCTACGTACCACGGGTCGGCCCGGCAGTGTGGGAGCCAGGGGCGCCTGGACCTCCACGGCCACGCAGCGGGAGGAGGCGTACGCGTGCCCGGAGAGCAGCAGCAGCCCGGTGACAGTGGGCTGGGACGAGGCAGCCCCATCCATCGGTGACCACCGTGTCCCCTCACCACCGTCCTCTGCCTCGGGGATGCCTGATGGCGCTGGGTGGTGGGGCTCGCCCATGCCAGTGCCAGGGCAGGCGCGCCCGCCCGAGCCGGGCCACCCCGGGCTGGGCCCCGGAGGCTCCGTCCCGCACAGCACGTCGGTGTCTGGGGGGAGACGGAGGGCGGCCGTGGCTGTTGGGGTCCCACGCCCGGGATGGGCAGGGACCATGATGGTGCGGTGGCACTTACCCAGGAGGCGGCAGGCGAGGCCCTGGGGGGGGAGGCGGGGGTCAGGCCGGTGCGGGCCCCTTGGCCGGGTGCCCCGTGGCCCGCGTGCCGGCGACGCCGACCCACCTGGGAGCAGGCCAGGGTGTCGTGGGGGGCCCCGCGCCCGCCCGCCGCCAGCAGCAGCAGCAGCAGCAGCAGCCGCCGCCACCCCAGCGCGACCATGGCGGGGCCGGGGCCGTCGGGCGCCCCGGCCCCCGCCCCTCCCCCGGCCCCGCTCCCGGCTCCACGGGCCCCGCCGCCGCCCCCGGCACCCCGGCCCCCCGGGGCCCCCCCGCCGCCCACGGACGGGCTCCGCGCCCGGGCACCGCCGGGAGGGCTCGGGGCCCCGCGGGGACCGGGGGCGGCCCCACGGCGTGGGCACGGTGCCCCGGCCAGCCCCGGGGAGCCGGCAGCGGTGCGGGACGTGGCGCGGCAGCCGCGCCGGGGGCAGCGCCCGGGGGGCCCCCCCCCCCCCGGGGGGAAACGGCGCTTCGCCCCGGAGGGCCCCCGCCCCGCGGGGGCGAGGAGTGGGGCCGGGCTAGCAGCCGACCCCCCAGCCCCCCCGCCCCGGGGCAGGGCCCGCAGCCCCCGCCACCCCCCGGCTTCTTCCAGTGCCGCCCCGGCCCCTCGCCCGGCCACGGCGTCCTAAGGGGCCTCCCCGGGTCCTGGTTCTCCTCCGGCGCCGGTCCCTGTGTGGAAATAAAGCTGCCCCCGCCCGGGGCAGCACCTCTGCCCCCTGGGCCGGACGCTCGCCCTGGCCCCGCGACACGTACCCTGGGCCAGGCCAGCCCTGCTCGGGCCCTCACGGGCACCCTCCCGCCGCCCCGCCCCACCCGGGGGCCGCCCCAGCCCCCCGGCCCCGCAGCAACGCCCAGCTCAGCCCCGGCGCGGGCCCCGGGGGCCGGGGGCCCCCCCCCGGCCCCCGCCCCAGCAGCCGGTGCAGCAGTCCCTCTGCCCTGCCCCGGCAGCGGCGGGGGGCCGGGGGGCTGCCCCGCAGGGCACCCAGCAGCCCGGGCAGCTGCCGGGGCAGGCGGTAGGTGGGCAGGGGCCGGAGGGGCCTGGGGACGTCGCGGGGGCTGCAGAGCCGGCTGAAGTAGGCCAGGACCCAGCCGCCGCCGCAGCCCGCCGCCCCCAGCTCCCCGTGCAGGCAGGCCATGGCTGCCCCGAAAATGTCGTGGGCATCCCCGGCGGTCCTGTCGGCCGTCCCGACCTGCCAGCGGCGGAAGAGCCGGGCGCTGCCCCGGCTCCAGAGGAGGAGGACGGTGCCGCGCTGGCGGCCCACATGGCCCCGCTGGGCGTAGAGCCAGGGCAGGGCACCTGCCTGCCCCACGCCGCCCGCTTCCCACAGGTCCAGGCGCACGTCGCAGCCCAGCCCCGCGCGCAGCCGCTCAGCCAGGGCACACACCAACCCCAGGTGCTCCTCCGAGTCCGGCGAGTACAGCAGCAGCACGGGGCGCCCACCCGGGGCACCTGCAGGATGGAGGGGACAGCAGTGACAGCCCTGCCTGGAGCCCTCCTGGCATCCCCTGGGGACACCCCGGCATCCCCCCTACCACCCCAGGACCCTCTGCAGCCCAGGGAATTGGCCCCCTGGCACCCCAGCCCCATGGCCACCATGGCCCCCCCCCACAGCCCCCGGGGTGTCCCCACCGGCAGCTGGCCTCCAGATGCCACGGCAGTTGAGGAGCAGCATGGTCACCACCAGCCCTAGCGCCAGCACCAGCCCCAGCAGTCCAAAGTGCCTGCGAGAGACTGGGAGAGGGGTGGCAGTGGTGGTGGGGTGTCTGCCCATCCCTACCACCCCTTGCAGCCTGCTGGGAACCCCACTCACCGTCAGGACAGAGCAGCTGCTTCCGAGCAAAGCGCACATCCGAGCGCCACACCTGGGGAAGGGGCTAGGTGAGGGGAGGCCAGGTTGGGGTCCCCCCCACAGTGCGGGTGCCGGTATGGGGGTCACCTTACCAGCACGCAGCTGCCCAGGACCTGCACCGGCAGCAGCAGCGCCAGCTCCCCTGGGGCAGAGCCCTCTGGCTGCAATGCACAAGGGCAGGGTCAACATGGCTCAGTGCCCTCCATGTCCCACCCAGCCCTGGGCCGCTCACCTGCGTGACGGTGTAGAGGGGGGCCTCGGGCTCACACTGCCCACCCCGGCGCTGGCAGAGGGCTGCACTGAAGGCCGCAGGGATGCTGGAGGTGAGGCGCAGGTGCAGCTGCAGCCCCCAGGCGCTCACCGAGACATTCCAGGCAGTCTCTGCAGCCACCGGAGAGAGAGAGGGGATCACGGGATGTCCAAGGGGATGAGGGGTGCATGGGACCTCAGGATAGAGCTGTGCTTAGCCCAGGGGTGCCCCCTGCCCACGGGGCTCACCTGGCCGGTGGGGACACTCCACGTGGCTGCTGTTCCCGTAGGAGAACTGGGAAGAGCAGGCTAGGTGAGCTGCCAGTGCCCACTGCTGCCCCCAGGCCCTTCCCCAGCAGTGCGTGCCCGCCCACCCATAGGGGCTTACCTGGAAGCAGAGCTGGGGGTGCACGTCCACCTTGTCCAGCGAGTACACCTGGTACAGGCAGAGAGCACATCACCGTCCCCAACCTGCACAGCCCACGGGCACCCCAGTGCCCGCTTGCTGCCCTTGGGGACCCTGGGGTCCAGCAGGTGCCCCAGTCAGGGGCACAGCTATCCACCCCTCTGGGCTGGTGCCCCATGGCACCCCAAAGCCAGGACCCTTCACCTGCTCCTCCTCACTGGCCGTGGAGTTGGGGATGTCATGGCAGGGCGCAGTCTCAGATGCTGCCTCCCTCCAGCAGAGGGTGGCCCGAGGGTGCAGGGGGCAGCTGGCACTCAGCACCATTGCCATCTGGTCCTTGCTGCTGGTGCTGTAGTCGTGGAATTGCACCGAGGACCACAGCTCGGGGCCATCTGCGGGGCATGGTGTCAGCAGCAGGGGATGGACGGACATGGGGACATGGCCAGGGGACCCCAGGGCCCCGGCTCCCCTCCCTGCAGGCACTCACAGGCGGACGGCTGGTCGTGGAAGGGGCAGCGCTTGCTGCGTGGACTGTCGTGGTGGTGCGTGGAGGCGCGGGCGGACTCTGCCCCAGCAGAGACGGGCAGGGAGAGGGGCCGGGCGGGCGCAGGGGCCGGCAATGCACCTCGATGCACAGGCAGGGCACCAGGAACTCATACGGCAGTGAGACGCGGTGGCCCCCCAACACCAGCACCTGCGGGCACAGAGGCGGCGTTAGCTGGCGGGGAGTGCAGCCCCCTGCCCGGGCCGGGGGCGGCCGGAGCTGTTACCTGCCGGTGGAAGGGCCGGGGTAGCTCCTCGCACTCCAGGATCAGCTGGTGGCACAGCCGCACCATCAGGGCAGGGCCCTCGGGCACCCACACCTCGATGGCCCGCACCTCGGGGACCCAGGCGTAGGTGAAGACGGGCCCTGAGGAGCAGGCGGGGGTCAGCCGGCACCGGCGTCCCTTCGGGACGCCCCCTGGGGTCCCTCCCAGTCTCACCGGGCAGCTCGGCGGCGACCAGGTGGCTGCGGCTGATGGCCAAGCCTCGGTCGGGGATGGTGCGCAGGGAGACGAGGACCCGCTGCCCGCTCTCCGCCGGGAAGCAGTCGAACTGCACCCGCCACTGCGGGGAGGGGGGCCGTCAGCGGGACGCCCCACGGCTCCGCCGTCCGGCCCCGGCTCCGGCCCCGGCCCCGGCCCCTGCCCCGGACTCACCGGCGAGCTGCCCGGCGCCCGGTGCCGCCGCCACACCTGCAGCCAGCCGGCCCGGTTGGAGCCCAGCTCCAGGAAGTTCAGCTGCAGCCCACGGAGCCCTGCGAGAAAGCGGCGTTCGGTGCCAGCACCCCCCGGGGGGGGGCCAGGCGCCCCGCAGGCAGGGCCGGCGGGTGCGGGCGGGCCCGGGCCCGGCGCCAGGGCGGGCGGCTCCAGCGGGGGCCCGGGCCGGGCCGGGCGGCGGCAGCGGGGGCGGTTCAAGGTGCTGTCGGCTGCCGGGGGAGAGCAGAGAGGGGGCGGCCGTGCGGCGGGGCCCCGCCGGCGCGGGGGAGCCCCCGGAGGAGGGGAGCCACCCCGCCCTCCGGGACCCAGTACCGCCGGGCACGGGGAGCCCCGCGCTCGCCGCCCGGCCCCGGTCCCGGCCCCGCCGCTACTCACCGGTGGCCCGGCACTCCTGCAAGCAACGAGACGGGTGTGAGCGCGGCGCCGCCCGCCCCCCGCCGCCCTCAGCCCCCCTTCCCGGCACTCACGAAGTTGGCGGAGACCCGGAGGCGGGTGACGGCGGTCCCGGGCAGCGGCGGCAGCAGCAGCAGCAGCGCGGCGGCAGCGAGCAGCACCGGGCGCGCCATGGCCCCGCCGCATTCCTCCGGCGGCACGTGCGGCCCTGCCGCCCCCCCCCCCCCCCCCCGCTTCCTGCGGCGCAGACACGCGTGGGAGCGTGGAGGGCGCTTTATTTCTGTAGAGCAACAGGTGGAGGAAGGGGCACCCGCGGGGCGGGGGGGGGGCGGCCGCAGGGACCCTCCACGGCCCGGGAGCCACGTCCCATCCCTGTCCCCCGCAGGCAAGTACAGAGCCGCGGCGTGGCTCACGTGCGCCCGTGGACCCCCACCCACCAGAGCTGCGCCAGCGCTGCCCCGCGGGGCCCGGCTGCGGAGCTCCAGCCCTGACAGAGCCCACCCATCCCTGCTCATTTCTTCTTCTTCTCCTGCGTGCTGGTGAACCAGGAGTCCAGCAACTTCTTGCTGTAGTAGAGCTGCCAGCCATGCACCTGGGCGGCCACCAGCACCACCAGGTACATGACAGAGACAGCCGAGAAGCCGAAGATGAAGCGGTAAGCTTTGCCGTGCCGGTAGAGCTGCTGTGCCATGGGGAACATCTCCATGGCCCCGTAGATGAGAGGAGCCACGGAGAAGAGGCCGGTGCTGATCATGGAGAGCACCAGGTAGCTGATGTTGTTGCGGGGGAAGGAGAGGAGGCCCAGGAGGGAGGGCAGGATGCTGAGCAGGTAGGGGTACTCCCACTGGTAGGGCATGGCCACCTGGTCGTGGGGCAGCAGCTTGAGGTGCCCCACGCACATCTGGGCCAGCAGCAGCAGCCAGATGCCCACGTGCGTGTAGATCAGCTTCTTGATCTCCGACTTGAGGGCCACGCTGGGGAAAGAGGGCGCTGTCAGTGCCCGCTGGGGGGGCCCAGCCCCCCGCCCCGAGCCCCGCAGAGACCGCCGGGTCCCCGCAGCGGCGGGACACCCACCTCATCTGGTAGTGCGACGCCACGCGTTCCCGGTGCTGGAAGTCGCTGCCGTCGGTGCCGGCGGCGCGGGGACCCACGCGGGAGGCCATAGCACCGGCACAAGCTGCCTGCGGAGGCACGGTGTGAGGCGGGAGCGGGCCCCCCGCCCCGGCTCCCCCCTCCGCTCCCCCGCGGCAGCCCCGGTGCCCACCCGTAGCCGCAGGCTCGGGCCGCCCCCCGGGCCTCCCTCCCCCAGCGACAGCTCCCGGATCCCCCTCCCGTGACCGCCCTGCCCCCCCGGGCCCCGGGACAGCCCCGAGCACCCCCCAGGTGACGCCCCCGGGGCCCCCTCCCCGCCGGCCCGGCCCGGCCCGGCCCCCCCGGGGGGGGGGCCCCCCCCCCCCCCCCCGCGCAGGCGCAGTTGCCGCCATGCGCGTGCTGGCGCGCGCGGGGCACGGGGCGCGCCGCGGCGGGCGGGGGCACCGCCGCGCGGGGGCGGGGGGGCACGGCGGGGGGGGGGGGGGGTGAGTCGGGGAGGGCTGCGGGAACACGCAGGGCGGGGTGCAGGGTGGGTGGCCGGGGAGGATGGGGGTCCGTGCCCCCCGCCCACTCCACCCCCCGCAGGTGGGGGCGGCCGCTGGGCGCCGAGGAGACGCTGGGGCTGCTGGAGGCCTCCGTGGTGCATCGGGAAGGTACCGAGGGGACAGGGGGTGCTGGGGGGGTGGGGGGTGGGTGGGCAACGGGGTGGGGGCCGCATCCTGACCAGGCGTCCCCTCGCCAGGAGCCCTGCTGGCGCTGAGCAAGCCCCCCGGCCTGCCCCTCCTGGGTGAGTGCGGGACGGGATGGGGCGGGGGGGGCCAGCTGGGGGGGGTCACAGCAGGCGCTGACCCCCCCTGTCCCCAGGCGCCCGGGGAGCTGAGCCGGCAGCGCGTCCAGCGCTGGGCGGCGCCGGGCCTCCCCGCAGCCCATGTGGTGAAGGCTCCGCCAGGTATGGTCAGGGGGTGGTGGTGGGGGCTCAGGGGGTGCCAGCTCCCCCCCCACCCCGCCCCAGGGCTTGGAGCTGCTGCATCCTGCAGGGAGTCCTCTGGTCTCGTCCTCCTCTCTGGCTGCCACCGTGCCACTGAGCAGCTCCAGCGGTTCTTCACCGATGCCCGACGGAGAGGCCAGTACCCCGTCACGTACCGGTGAGTCCCCAGGACCCTGCTGTGCTGTCACGGGGCGGGGGGGGGAGGGTTCCATCGGCACCTAACCCTCTCCCCGCAGGCCGTCCCGAGGGGTCCCAGCGGAGGCGAGGGCGAGATCCGCGCCGCGCTGGCGGCACGGCAGGGTGACACCGCCTTGGTAAGGGGATGCCAGGGGCCTGGGGGTGGGGGGGGGGGTGTGCAGGGGGGTGCTGAGGGCTGCGCTGCTGCAGGTGGTGCCGGTGCCGGCCCCGGGGCGCCGCAGCCTGGCCAGGAAGGAGGTGAAGAGCACCCTGACGCGCTACCGGGTGCTGGGTGCGGCAGGGGGCTGCACCCTCCTCCAGCTCCAGCCCAGGACAGGTGAGTGGCCCCCGTCCAGCCCGCGCGCCCCCCCGCCGGTGCGGTCTCACCCTCGCTGTGCCTCCCCAGCCTTCCCAGAGCAGCTCCTGGTGCACCTGACGCTGCTGCTGTGCCCGGCCCTGGGTGACCACGAGCACGCATCCCGCGTGGGCAGGGTGCTGGGGATACCCTTCCTCCTGCCCCCTGAGGCCGCCCCGACCCGCACACAGGTACGTGGCTGGGGTGGGTGCTGGGGGGGACCTCGGCACAGCCCCCCGGGGACCCTGCTGAGCTGTGCCCCCCTGTGCTGCAGGTGCTGGACAAGGAGCTGCTGTGCCGGCTGGGGCTCTCCCCCCAGCAGCTCCGCCGCCTTCCGCTCCACCTTCACCTGCAGCAGCTGGAGCTGCCCCAGGGCCCGCTCTGTGCCCCCCTGCCGCCCCACTTCCTGCGCACCCTGCGGCGCCTGGGGCTGCCCGGGCACCAGGAACCCTAGAACCCGGTGGGCCCCCCCCCCCCCCCCCCTCCATTAAATCCCGACCGCTGCCAGGGTGGCTCAGTGCCTGTTTCTGTTCCTGGCACACATGGGATGCATCCCCCCAGCATTGCTGGGGCCGCCAGCCCCTTGTCCCAGGCAGAGCTGGTGATGGCAGTTGTGCCACCGCCCCTGTGCCTGACCTAGCTCCCAGGGTTGGGGCACGGTGGTGTCACTGCTGCCGGGGTGACTGCAGGCAGGCAGGAGCGGAGGTGGCTTTTCCTCTGCCCAGCTGCCATGACAGCCCCAGTTCCTGCCCACAGCCCCGTTCCAGGTTCAGCCCCGGCTGTGCCCACACCCTCCCACACACAGAGGGACAGAACCAGGCTCCTTGTCATAGCCATGTTTTGCAGCCCCTGCAAGGGGTGGGCTGGGTGCCCCCACGAGCAATGGGGTCCCTCTGGGGTGGGGGGAAGCTGGGTGCCACTGCGTCGCTCCAACTGGGATGGGCAGGGCACTGCTGCTGAGCCGGTCCCCTCCCGGGTGCCCTTCAGTGTTGCAGCTCTTCTATGTCCCCCCGGGAGCCACCCTGTGCCTCTTCCCCACAATGGGGCTTGGCTGCCCTGGGTAGGGCCAGGGGGTTCAAGCGCTGGGCTCCAGTCCAGGTGGGTGCAGCACCTCGGCAGGAGGCAGGAGGCCTGTGGGTCCCCAGGGGCTGCCGGCCAGCAGGGGCTCCCCGGGGCGGAGGGACAGGTGCCCGGGCCAGGGGACAGACACTAAGCTGGGGCAGAGCTGCCTGGGGCTGCCCGAGCAGGCGGCTGAGCTGTGGCAGCCCCTGACTCCGGGTACAGCAGCTGGGGGGCTGCAGTCGCGCTGGGGGAGCTGAGCTGGGGGGGCAGTGGCGGCCCCCCGGGGCCCCCCGAATGCTCCTGGCGGGGGGTGGGACTGCCCTGCCCCGGGGGCTGGGATGCACAGGGGGCTGGGGGGTGCTGGCCGCAGCAGTGCGCAGCTTGCCCTGGGATCGGCAGGGTGCCAGCTGGGGCTTCCTCAGGGAGCAGCCTTCCACCATCTTCCCCCATACAGAGGCACGGGCACAGCCGCCTGCAGGAGGCCAGGGCAGTGGGGCGCACGGGCACAGGGGACCGCGCAGTGTGTCCCGCTGGACGCTGGCACACAGCCGGCTGGTCACCACCGAGGAGGGGGCCATGGTGGGGCTGGCGTTGATCTCCAGCAGCCAGGGCTGGCAATCCTCCCCGAAGACAAAGTCAGCCCCATAGAGCTCAAAGCTGCCCTTGCGGGACCCCACCAAGTCCTGGGCACTGCGCAGGGCACCCACCACTGCCATCTTCATGCCGGGCACCATCACCTGGTGCCAGGCACCCGCCCGCCCCACCTGTGCCAGGTACACCTGGAGCTGCCGGCAGGACCAGGTCTGGTCGGGGGGCAGCTGGGGGTGTCGGCCCCGTGCCGGCCTGCACTGCTTCTGGATGGAGACATTGCAGAGGTGCCGGGCACTGGGGCAGGGAGAGCGGGGCTGGGTCAGTGGGGTGCCAGTGGGTGCCGGGGTACCGGGGTCCAGTGCAGGGGGCACTCACGGGTCCAGGCGGTGCAGGGAGAAGGGCCGGGAGCAGAACCGCAGGTAGCTCTCACGGTAAAACCAGATGGTTAGTGGGTTCCAGCTGGTCACCAGAAACCATTGCCGGACATCGAATTTGGTGCCAAAGATGAGCAGCGGCCGCTCCACGTACTTCTGCACCACCCACTCACCAGCCCGCGATGAGGGTGCTGTGCAGCCCCCTGCCAGCCGCAGCACCTCCTCCAGCTGCGCCACGCAGACGATGCCTGGGGGACACCGGTGACAGTGGGAGCCCCTCCTTGGCAGGGACCCTGTGCCCCCTCTTTCCCCCAGCCTTACCCCTGCCACGGGATTTGGCACCAGGTTTGAGGATCCAAATGTTGTGGTCGCCCTCCATGCTGAGCTGGGGCAGCCGCCCTGCCAGGCGCTGCAGCAGGGCACAGCACTGCTCCCGCTGCACCCTGCTCAGCACCAGCCTGGCCCCCTCACTGCGGGGGGACATGGGAGGCTCAGTGCCGGCCCCACCGCAGCAGCCCCCCATCCCGCATTGGCACTACTGCACCACACAGTAGTACTCCCGCAGGAAGCGGTTCCAGTCGGTGTCCGTCATGCGGGGTGACGGGGATCCCCATCGATGTCCTGGTGCCCCAGGCTGCCCAGGTGCTGCTCGCAGACCTGCAGGGCTTCCTCCACCAGCTGGGACGGCAGGGGGGGACCTGGCCCTGCTATGGGTGGCATGGTGTGAGGGACATCTGGGGACCCGCTGTGCCACCCTCGGGCCCGGGGGGGGGGGGGGGTGTCTCAAGCCACAGCCCCCAGCAGAGACTCAGCACCCAGGCACATCTGACCCCAAACTCCCTGTCCCAGCTTCACACGCTCACCTGGCCCCTTGCTGGATTTTGGGGGCTGCTCTGTCCCCACTGGCGCATCCCCAGCCTTCTCCAGGGCCACTTTGAGCAGGTTGCGAGCTGCCGTCAGGCGGAAATCCTCTGCAAGGAGGATTGTCCCCACCTGGTCCTGCACAGGACGCAGGGGGACTAGAAGCAGAGGGGGGACAGGAGGGCAATGGCCCTGGTGGGTCACGCCAGCCCCAAGCTCACCGATGAAGGCTTGCCGCTCGTCCACAGCCCCCAGGCGGTAGCACCGGGGGAAAAAGGTGTCTGGGTCGGCTTGGTCAAACCAGGGCAGGTTTCGCAGGTTGAGGCACAGGCCCTCCTGTTTAAGGGATGGTGGCAGCCCCCACTGGACCCCCCCCCTCCCTCCCCATTGTGTCCCACCCCCTGGGGGCTCCAGGCTCCCACCTTGGTGGTGAAGGCGCCCACCTGGGCGTAGTGGTTCACCACCTGGTCCTGCCGCAGCAGCCGGCAGTCGACAGCACCGCAGCGGTTGGTCCAGATGAAGTACGGCACCTGCTCCCGCACCAGGTGGGACTGCGGGGGGGCCAGGGTGAGGCACTGACACCCCCACCCTCACCCTGGCCCCAGGCTGCATCCTGCACCTGGGAGTCCCAGGGGCCATGGTAGAGCTCAGCCCTAGCCCTCTCAGCTAACCATGAGGTCGTGAATGCCCTCGAGGTCTTCATCCCACTGCTCTTCCTCGTCCTCATGGGTGGGCATGGGGAGCACAGGGGCTCTGGGGTGCCCAGGGAAGTCCATGCCCCACAGCACGCTGACCCTGGCTGCAGGTCCAGCACTGCCTCCCCCTGCTCAGCAGCTTCAGCATCACCTCCCTCCTCCTCCTCTTCTTCCTGCAGCTGTGTCTCCTGGCTGCCATGATGCTGCTCCGGCCAGCTGCCCACCCTGCCCATGCCAGGGAGCTTCCTCTCCACCCAGCCCCGGGCCCGCAGCAGGCTGCGGATGATGGGGTAGGGGCCCTGCACGGTGAAGATCTCTTCTCCTGGGGAGGGACCCCAGAGCTCAGCCTGCACCACCCCTGGTCCCTCGGGCTCAGCTCTCACCCAAGCCGTAAATGCAATAAGTGCCATAAATACAGGTTTGGGGATGTGAAATCAGGCCCCTCACCTTGATAGCCCTCTCCACGTGCAGCCTGGCCCTCTTCAGCCGCTCGGGGTCAAGCGAGTGGTGGCGGCACCTATGGTGGCCGGCGGTGGTGGATGCTGCCTGCCCTGCGAGGACAGCCCAGGCTGACCCCGCTGGCCCCACATCCCCACCCCCGTGGGGTGGGCAGGGAGGGGGAGAAGGCGCCTACCTGCCTGCCTCTGCCTGACCAAGCTGGGGGTCCCTGGCAGAGTGTTCACTGACCTGCCAAGCCTCATGCCAGCGCCCTGTGTGCCCATGACCCGCTCCCCTGCTGCACCCTTGTCCCCATCCTGGCAGGCCAGGGGACAGCTGGGACCTCTCTGGCAGTGGCCCCCCCAGCCGAGTGTGCCCCTGGCTGGGGGGCTGTGCGCTGCTCTCCCATCCCACGGTGGCCTGAGGGAGAGGGGAGCTGCGGGTGGATCTGCCTCCAAGGGTCCCCTGTCCCTGTGCCCCACTGGGGACTGAGGTGGGGGTCCAGTGCAGGATGCAGCCCCCCAACAGTTCCCCAAAGGGGGAACAACCCCAGTGTCACACGTGCAGCCCGCCTGTGCCCACACCCCCCTGCCTACAGACCTCCCCGGTCCCCCCCCCAACCTCACAGCTCCAGCCCCTTTCACACCCACACCCAGAGACCCCACCCCACAGCCCCCCTTCAAACCCTTCCATAACCCCCCTTCGCACCCCCAGCCCTGCCCGCACTGCCCCCACTGTTTGCCGTTGCCATGGCACCCGGCCAGGCCCCGCCCCCGGTCCCGCCCCCACCCCCGGTTCCCCCGTATGGCGGGAGGGAGGGAGGCAGGCAGCAGCGGTTACAGCAAACGAGACCGTTTAAAAAACGAGACGAGACAGCGGCAGCGACTGGGGCCGCTCTGCCACAAGCGGGGGCTGCTCCCAGCACAGCCGCCCCGGCCGGCAAGGGAGGAGCAGGCGCAGGCACGGTGCCCGGCGGGCACAAGCGTTGGGGAGCCACAGGGTCCTGCACCACAGCCTAAAACTGAAAGGCAAAAGAAGAGGGGCGGCCGTCAGTCCCTGCCCGCAGACGCTCCTCCTGCCCAACCGCCCTCCCAGCAGGGCGGTCACCCCGCCCTGTCACCGAGGCCAAGGGCGGCCGCCGCTCAGGGAGCTCCACGCTCAGCTTCTCCTGCTGCCTCGCCCAGGGACTGTGCGTCTCATCGCAGCAGCCACCGAAAGGGCTGCGTCCCCCCCGCTGCTGCCTGACCCTGAGTGCACGCCGGGGTCTCAAAGCTGGCGCTTCACGAGCGAAGGGGGTGTGAGCTGCCCTGGGCATCCTCCCCTCTGTCCCCAAGAGGTGCCCGGGCAGAGCCCCCCAACTGCCCCCACAGATGGGACGGGGGGGGGGCTCTGGGCATGAGGGCCACAGCGGCTTGGAGCCCTGACCCTGCTCCCAAAATAAGTGACCTGTGCCCTCCTGGTTTAGAGCCTCACGTTCTTCAGGAACTCCTCTGCCACGATCCGGGCCCTAGCATTGACAGAGAGCTTCATCTCACTGATCTCCTTGTCGATCTCCTCCATGAAGTGGATGACAAAGTCCACCAGCTTGTGCTTGTACATCTGCTCCGTGTGGAAGTTTGTGATCAAGAAGCTGATGTCATAGCCCTGGGGAAGAGAGAAGTGCCTTGGAGATGAGCACCCAGACCACCCACTACATGACCTCGCATCCCAATTCTGCACTGGAGACAGCCCCCCACCCCCACCCCACCCTGTGTCAGGAGCGGAGCCGGGAGCTGCTCTGCCACCTCACCTCCACCGGCTTCCTGCGCAGAATGAAGAAGTTCTCGGCTCTCATCATCATGAAGCGCATGAATTTGTGGCACAAGATCTTCTCAATCTCGTCAGCCTGAGGAAAGGAAAGGGAAGTGAGGCTTCCCCTGCGCCAGGCGCAAGCTGCCAGCCCCCCATCTGCGCCCCACGCCTCACCTGCTTCACTGCGATGCTGACACGCACGGAGTTAATGGAGCCCTCGATGAGGACCTTCTCCTTCTCATTCCTGCTGATGATCACCGGCTGCAACAGCAGCTCTTTGCTGCTCCTGTGAGCAGAGGAAGGGCAGGACTGACTCAGAAGGAAGCATTTACTGGTCAGAAAAGGGGATGGGGAGCGCACAGGCAGGGAGCCGCGGGGGTCGTGGAGAGGAGGAGGTTTTGCTCCGTGCTACACCATGCTGGTTTCTGCCTCCTGGAGGTTCCAACCCCAAGGCAGATCCCAAGCTAGATCCCTCTCCTCCCTGCGGTTCCTCGGCTCCCTGATGGCGCCAGCCAGGCTGTCCAGCAAACCAGCTGCTTCCAGCAGCACCGCGGCCGGGACCAGCCAGCTGCCCCCCGGGCAGGCAGCCCGGCCGGACCAGAGCCCCACCGGTGCACACCCCCCCCCCCGCCCCCGTACCTGACTTCCACCTCGGGCTTGTTGTGCCGCTCCACCACCTGCGAGGAGAAGTTCTCCAGGCACAGCGCGGCCTGCAGCGTGGCGCGCACCGCGTTCAGGTACGGGCGCAGCGTGGCGGTCTGCGAGGACACACGGCGTCAGCCCCCGGCCCGGGACCCGCCGCCGCCCCCCGGCACGCAGCCCCCCGGCCCCTCATCCCCGCCCGCCACCGCCCCCCGCCCGCAGCCCCCCGGCCCCGCTCACGCCGCCGCCCCCGGCCCCCTCATCCCCGCCTGTCGCCCCCCGGCCCGGCTCCGGCCAGGCCCAGCGCCCCCCGCCCTACCATGGTGGCAGCTGCGGTCTGGTCCCGGCAGGCGGAAGTGGCCGGTCCCCTCTTCCGGGATGCGCGGGAACTGCCACTGCGGTGGAAGGGGGGAGGCGGCGGCAGGCTCCCGCCCCGCGGTCAGGGCCCAGGCGGCGACGGAGCGGCCTAGCGCCGTGACACGGCGGCGCTGCAGAGCGGTCACGGTAGCGGCGGCCCGCGGCGACGGCAGAATCCCGCACAGCCGCCCCCCGCGACCCGCTACACTTGGTACGCCCCTGTCATCGCTTCCATATTAGGGAAGGGAGATGGAGAGCGCACTGGACCAATGAGCGGCGGGCGCTAGCGCGGCTGGGCCAATGGAAGAATGCGGGGCGGGGCGCCCGCCGCCTGCGGGGGCCGGAAGGGGCGAGCGGCCTAGGCCCGGCCCGGCCGCCGCCCCCGCCCCGCGGCGCCGCCCGCTCGCGGCACCCGCTGCCCCGCCGGCGCCCCTGCGGCCTCTCCGTGCCCCGGTGCAGAGCCCTCCGGTGTCCCTCAGCGCCCCGGTGCCGCCCCCCGCCGTGTTCCCCCAGCGCCCCGGTGATCCACCCCCGGTTCCCCCGCGCCCCCGTGATCCCCCTCCGGTTCCCCTCAGCGCCCCCGTGCCCCCCAGCTCCCCGTAGCCCCCCGCTCCGCTCCCTTTCCTCTCGGCTTCCCCTGCCCCGGTTCCCCCGTAG
The DNA here is from genome assembly GCA_034008185.1 of Gorsachius magnificus. NCBI lineage: Eukaryota > Metazoa > Chordata > Aves > Pelecaniformes > Ardeidae > Gorsachius > Gorsachius magnificus. The sequence goes on from CM067090.1 coordinate 10,991,606, forward strand.
CGCCCCCGTGCCCCCGGTGCCCGCCGCCATGAGCGAGCTGAAGGACTGCCCGCTGCAGTTTCACGACTTCAAGTCAGTGGACCACGTGAAGGTGTGCCCCCGGTACACGGCCGTGCTGGCCCGCTCGGAGGACGATGGCATTGGCATCGAAGAGCTGGACACGCTGCAGCTGGAGCTGGAGACGCTGCTCTCCTCCGCCAGCCGCCGCCTCCGTGTCCTGGAGGCCGAGACCCAGGTGCCGGCCCCGCGGCCATAGGGTGGCTCCCTGTCCTGTTCCTGCCCACCGAGGGGGCTGCCTCCCATCCGTCCCTACCCAGCGCTGGGTGCAGGACCCCATGAAGCATCGCTCTCTCTTCCAGATCCTGACGGACTGGCAGGACAAGAAGGGCGACCGGCGTTTCCTGAAGCTGAGCAAGGACCACGATGTGGGCACCTCTGTCAAGCATGGGAAGCCCAAGAAGCAGAAGCTGGAGGGCAAAGGGGGCCACGGGACTGGGCCTGGCCCCGGCCGGCCCAAGTCCAAGAACCTGCAGCCCAAGATCCAGGAATACGAATTCCAGGATGATCCCATTGACGTGCCCCGCATTCCCAAAAATGATGCTCCGAACAGGTGCGTGGGTGCTGGGGGGCATTGGGATCACCCATCTCCTTCCTTGCAGCACCCAGCGCAAGGGCTGTCTCCTGCCCAAGGGAGGAGGTGCCCCGGGGGGCAGTGGGGGAGTGTGTGTGTCAGCTCCCATGGGGTCCCCTGCAGCTCTCCCTCACAGCTCAGCTGTCCCCGCAGGTTCTGGGCATCGGTGGAGCCGTACTGTGCCGATCTCACCAATGAGGAGGTCAGGGTCCTGGAGGAGCTGCTCAAGCCGCCAGAGGATGAGGCTGAGCATTACAAGGTGAAAAACTCCCGAGCCCACCCAGTACCTCCCAATCCCATCCCCGACCCTCTCTCCCCATTCCTTGCCAACCCTCAGCCCCTCTGTCCCCTCCCGCACCTCACTGCGAGCGTTCCCATCCGGGGATGATGCTGTGGTGCCGTTGAGGCAGCAGGTGAGGTGAGGGGTGCTGGGAGCTGTGCCAAGCCCTGCTCTCCCAGATCCCGCCCCTGGGGAAGCATTACTCCCAGCGCTGGGCCCAGGAGGACCTGCTGGAGGAGCAGAAGGATGGAGCCCGGGCAGCAGCTGCTGCTGACAAGAAGAAGGGTGTCCTGGGGCCGCTGACTGAACTGGACACCAAAGGTGCCTCTGTCCCCGCTCGCCTTTGCCCGTGTAAAGCCCCCAGAGGGGCTGCAAGCCCCTGTGCCCAGCAGAGCTGAGCCTTGGCCTCTCACCCTGTGCCCCCAGGGCAGAGGCTTGCCCTGCCCCGCTGCTCACCTCTGTGTATTTGGGGTTGGGTTTTTTTTCCTCCTCCCTCTTCTTCCCAGATGTCGATGCTCTGCTGAAGAAGTCAGAGGCCCAGCACGAGCAGCCAGAGGACGGGTGTCCCTTTGGGCCCCTGACGCAGCGTCTCCTGCAGGCCCTGGTGGAGGTGAGGCGGCTCTGTGGGGCTGTGCAGTGGCTGGGCTCTGTGGGACCATGCTGTCACCTGGCCCCATGGGGTGGTGGCGCACTTACCCTTCCCTCATGCTCCCGTTGCCAGGAGAACATCATCTCCCCCGTTGAGGACTCCCCCATCCCCGAGATCGCCGGCAAGGACTCAGGAGCTGATGGCGCCGGCACGTCTCCCCGCAGCCAGAACAAGCCCTTCAGGTGAGCAACTGAGGTGGCCCTGGAGCTCGGTGCTGCCCGCAGGGATGCCGAACATGCCGGTGGCTTCCCTGCCCTGGTGAGTCGGGGGGAGCAAATGGCGTGTGGTGGGCAGCAGCCACTCTGTGCCCCGTCAGCGTCCCCCACACGAAGTCGCTGGAGGGCCGGATCAAGGAGGAGCTGGTGGCCCAGGGCCTGCTGGAGTCGGAGGACCGGCCGGCCGGGAGGAGGGACGAGGTGCTGGCTGAGCTGCGCAAGAGGCAGGCGGAGCTGAAGGCCCTCAGTGCGCACAACCGTGCCAAGAAGCACGAGCTGCTGCGGTGAGCGCGGGCAGGGATGGGCGCAGGCAGGGGGCTGTGCAGCGGGGGCTGACACCCCTGTGTGTGTCCCCCAGGCTGGCCAAGGAGGAGCTGCACCGGCAGGAGCTGCGGCAGCGCGTCCGCATGGCCGACAACGAGGTGATGGATGCCTTCCGCAAGATCATGGCCGCCCGGCAGAAGAAGCGCACACCCACCAAAAAGGAGAAGGACCAGGCCTGGAAGACCCTGAAGGAGCGGGAGAGCATCCTCAAGCTGCTGGACGGGTAGCAGGGGCCGAGGACCTCCCCTCTGCTGTGGACCTCGGCGGCTGGGGGTGGTGTGGCCATGCCTGTCACCCGCAGGCCAAACTCAGCCTCCCCACGTGGGTGACGGTTCTGGCTGCCGTCCCCTCACTGTCCCCTTGCCCACACAGGGCTGTCACCAACTCAGGCCGGGGACACTGCGGAGGTGCTGGGGCTCCCTCCTGGGGATGGCAGCTTCCGCTCCCGTGTCCCCCCCCCCGTTATTTGGGTGGGTGACATCAGCCGCCCCGGTGGGGGCTGCGCAGTGTGGCTCCCACGGTCCCCGTCCAGGGGGGGGGGGGTCCCCCCCCCGGGGGGGGGGGGGGGGGGGGGGAGGCATGGGGCGCAGTATGGGGGAAGTCGCTGGGCTCTCCGTGTACCGTGCCACCTGCGTGGGCAATAAAGGCAGCCAGGTGCAGGCAGTGCTGTGGTGGCCTCGGGGACACTGTGGGGACAGCCCTGCCGTGGGGCAGTGCATGGGGGGGGGGGGGGCCGGGGACTGTCCCGCAGCCCACCGTGGTGGGGTTGTCACGCGTGTCCCCGCCCTCCGCGGGGCGTGGCCCCCCGCCCCTCCCCGTGACGTCAGGGCTGTCCGGCACCGCCGCGCCGGGAGGAGTCGCCGCTGCTCTGCGCGGGGCCGGGGCCGCCGCAGCGCCGTCGGTAAGGGCGGGGCGGGGGCGGCGTGCCCACGCGCGGAGACCGGTGCCCACGCGAGAGCCCAAGCGGCGGCGGTGTAGGGGCTTATCACCCGGGTTGGGGCGCGGGGGGGGGGGGAGAGAACGCAGCTCTGCTCCCACGCGTGTCCCGCCTGGCGCGGCTGTACCAGTCACGGGAGTCACGGGTGGAGATCCCTCTACACTCACGCATGTCCCTCTGCCCCTCCCGCTGTCCGGCCGCGGGGCGGGCGGGCAGCGGGAGGGCCCAGTGTGTGTCCCCAGTGGGACACCCCACGGCAAGACGGGGGGGGGGGCGGGGGGGGGGGGGCGTGTCTGGCCACAGGGGCACAGGGCTTGTCGCCGTCACCCCATGCTGACAACCATCCCCCTTGGCACTCCTGTCCACCCCTATGTCCCCTCGCCCCTACGGCGTCCCGGCCCATGGCCGACCCTCCGCCCCCATTCCCCACTTGTGTCACAGGTGGGAGTGGGTGGCCCCACAGGGCACCATGCTGCTGGGGCGGGATGGGCCCAGCTGGAAGAAGAGGACTGAGGACATTCAGCGCATCTATGACTTCCGAGAGGTCCTGGGCACGTGAGTCACAGGTGGTGGTGGGGGACACGGGACAGATGGACACTGGTGACAACCCACTCGCGATGCTGGATCCGGCCCCTCCAGCTTTGCCAAACCCACTGTGTGGAACCGCACAAGCTCAAAATATTGGCCCAAGGCAGGGACAACCACTGGGCTGGCATGCAGAGGCCCACGCTGCAGGGGTACAGGGGTTTGCGGTGCTGACTGCCACCTCCCCTGAGCCGGACGCTGCACCGAGGGTGTCCGTGGTGGTCCCCCAGCTGGCGGAGGGCTGCCCAGCAGTGTCCAAAGAACTGTAAGGCTCTTAGGCTGGATTAGCAGGTTAATTACGGCAAGGCTTAGCGCCCGGTGGGGTGCGAGCACGCTGCCCACCACCTGCCCTACCTGGGCACTGCCAACAGCTCTGCCCCAGCTCCCAACGGGCACCTCGGCCTTTGGGCGGCCCCCGGGACCCCCATGGAGCCAGGCAGGGTGGCCCTGCATGCCCTGGATGCTGCGGGATGGCACAGGGCTGCCACAACCCACCTGGGGGCTTGTCCCCAGCCTGGCTCAGCCCCAGCTGCCGGCAGCACCACGGCCTTATCCTGCCTGATAAGGGGATGGCGCAGGACTTGACGCCGGGCACGCCGTCCCCAGCAGGGCCCATGTCCGGCTGTCCCAGCGGGCGGCTCCCGCTTGCTTTTCTCCTTAAATAGCTAGACTTTTTGCCCGTCGCCATGGCAATGGCAGCGATGGCTCTGGCCAGCAGCACCCCCTGCCTGGCTCACCCCTGCCCCCCCCGCAGGGGGGCCTTCTCCGAGGTGGTCCTGGCAGAGGAGAAGGCGACGAGGAAGCTGGTGGCCATCAAGTGCATCGTCAAGAAGGCGCTGGAGGGGAAGGAGACCAGCATCGAGAACGAGATTGCCGTCCTCCACAAGTAGGGGCTGTCCCAGTGCTAGGGTGGGGGTCTCGCTCTCTGCACCCCCACTCCCCTGTCATGGCTCCCTGCTGCCAGCACCCATCACTGGGCATTATCAGCAGTGCCCAAAATAGCCGGAGGCGCGTGATGCCCCACGGGGCCGAGCCCGGCTGCTCCCTGTCCAGTAGGGGCTGGGGTGGGAGCGGCCGGCAGACCCCTCACCCCTCCCTGTGCCTCCCCCCTTAGGATCAAGCACCCCAACATTGTGGCCTTGGATGACATCTACGAGAGTAGCACCCACCTCTACCTCATCATGCAGCTGTGAGTGATGTCAGAGGGGTCCAGGGGACCCAGGGGGGCCATACTGACCAGCACTGCCCGTCCCCGCAGGGTCTCGGGTGGCGAGCTCTTCGACCGCATTGTGGAGAAGGGCTTCTACACCGAGCGGGATGCCAGCGCCCTGATCCGGCAGATCCTTGATGCTGTCAAGTACCTGCATGACATGGGCATCGTCCACCGCGACCTGAAGGTGAGCAGCGGGATGCACACACACACACACAGCCGCCTGTCATGGTGGCAGGGAGGGGACCCTGGCATTGCCCCTCCGTGACCCCCCCCCTCTCCCTGCAGCCCGAGAACCTGCTCTATTACAGCCTGGACGAGGACTCCAAGATCATGATCAGTGACTTTGGGCTGTCGAAGATCGAAGGCTGCGGCAGCGTCATGTCCACGGCCTGCGGCACCCCCGGCTACGTGGGTGAGCGCCTGCTGCGGGCTGCCACCGCCCTGGGTGCAGGGTTGGGGTCCCCCCCACCCCGCCGCCCCCCCCAGCCCCCGAGGTGCTGGCGCAGAAGCCCACAGCAAGGCAGTGGATTGTTGGTCCATCGGGGTCATCGCCTACATCCTGTATGTACCCTCCCTCCTGCCCCCCTCCCCTCTTGCCCCGCCAGGGCCACCTGGGGCCAGCGTCTCCCCCCCTCTGCCTCCCCAGGCTCTGTGGTTATCCCCCTTTCTACGACGAGAACGACGCCAAGCTCTTTGAGCAGATCCTGCGGGCTGAGTATGAGTTTGACTCGCCCTATTGGGACGACATCTCGGACTCGGGTGAGCTGGGATAACCAGGGTGCCGGGGGCTGGGATGCTGGCATGGCGTTGCGGTAGCTGGGGGCACAATGGTGGGCGCAGGTGCTCATGGCTGCTCCATGCCTCATCCCAGCCAAGGACTTCATCCAGCACCTGATGGAGAAGGACCCTGGCAAGCGCTTCACCTGTGAGCAAGCCCTGCAGCATCCCTGGTAAGAGGAACCTGCCGCCATCTGCACCCCCCTGCCTCTGGCTCACCCCACGGCAGCTGTGGGGCAGGGGGCCCCCCGCTGACACTCTCCCCTGCCACAGGATCGCCGGGGACACGGCCCTGGACAAGAACATCCACCAGTCGGTGAGCGAGCAGATCAAGAAGAACTTTGCAAAGAGCAAATGGAAGGTGAGCACGGCGTGCTGGGAGGGTGTGGGGGGAGTCAGGGGGGTGCAGGAGGCCCCCCTGGGCACCCCGTGCTGGGTGACAGACGCTGTGAGGTCAGCAGCAAGCCTTCAACGCCACGGCTGTGGTGAGACACATGCGGAAGCTGCAGCTGGGAACCAGCCAGGAGGGGCCTGGGCAGACAACTCCCACCAGCCCCGGCGAGTGGCTTGGGGGGGGCACCAGCAACGGTGAGCCCCGAGCCCCCCACCCCCATCTTGCCCTGCCCCGGGCTGTGCCAGGCTCTCACCCCTTTCCTCCCCACAGGGTCGGACTGCGGGCGCCTGCCCACGCGCAGAGCTCATCGCCTCCCGCCAGACTGAGCATGGCCTCACACGGCTGCACCCTGGGGGGGCCAGGGGGGTCTCAGCCCTCCCGTGGGCACAGCGTGGGGTGGGGGGCCCTGCAGTGCTGGAGCAGGGGGGGATGGCGTGGGGGGACCCTGCCCTGCTCGCCATGTCTCCCAGCCCATGGTGGGATCAGGGTGCCCTGCCCAGCCCTGGGCATGGGGGTGTGCCCCCCACCACAGGCTCAGAGCAGAGCTCTGCATCTGGGCAGGGGCAGCCCCCAGGAGCACCCCCCGCCCCAGCCTGGGGCTGCATCCCGGGCCCCCTCCCTGTCCCCCACAACTGCCCTGGCACTGGCCATCACCCCAGCATGTTCGAGGACAATTTTCCAAACGGATGTTTCTATTTTATTGCTTGTAATAAAGCCAAGAGGCCAACACCGCGTAGCTTGGCTCTGCCCCAGGGGGGTCCGGACACAGCCCTGACACCCCCCCAGCCTCACTGCCCAGGGCAGCAGCCCCCCCCACTCCCTGCCAAGCATGTGGTGGCCAGGGGATGGGCAGCCGCCTGCACCCCTGCACACCCTGGGGGGGGAAAACAGGTGCGGTGACCCCACCCCAGCCACAGACCAGGGGACTCTGTCCCTCCTGGGCTGGCCCTAGGGGGTCTTGTCCCCACAGGTGGCCTGGCCTTGGCTCCCTCTGGCCCGGCCCCGTCTGCCAGCCAGCTCCCGGCCCTTGTGGATGTCAGCGCAGAAGAGGACCTGGCATGGGGAGAGATGATGGGGTGGGCATGGCTGGGGTGGGGGGGCGAGGGCTGAGCCCCAGGGTGCCCAGGAGGGGGGGTACTCACCGCCTGTGCCCAACCAGCATGGGGGCCCCACAGCCCCCGGAAGAAGTCACCTGCGGAGAGAGGGTGAGCGCCGGTGCTGGGGGCACAGTCCCCATCCCGGGGGGGTCCCACATCACGGCCCAGCCCTGCCCTCACCGATCTCCTGGTGGGCCCGGGGGGTCAGGCTCCTGCCGCCCAGTACCGCGCCGTAGCGCTGCCGTGCGATGCGCCAGATGTGGGTGTCCACCGGCACCGCCTCCGCCTTGTCCAGGGCCATGAGGCAGACACAGTCGGCGACCTGCCGCCGGGCAGTGCCGTCAGCCCCTGCCGCCAGCCCCGCTCCCCATCCTCCCCTCTCCCACCCCCTTGGCCCCCGGGCAGGGTGCGGCCGGTAGGATGCGGCACGCAGGGGCCCCCGGCGCCCCCCCAGCGATGGCCCGCGCGCTCCCGCTCACAAACTTGGCCCGGTACCCAAAGCCCAGTGCCCGCAGCCGGGCCTCGGCATCAGTGCCTGCGGGAGGACAGGGGGGAACATGGGTGGGCACAGGCGAGGCTGCAGAGGGGTGGTGGGCAATGGCGGGGCGATGGCGGACCTGTGAGCGCCGAGAGGGTGGGGAAGGCGTGGAAGGGCCGGGCGTCGAGGCAGCAGAGGCGGCGGCCGAAGGCCTGGCAGAGGCGCTCGATCATGGCGGTGATGCGGGAGATGTGGTTGTTGGAGGTGCAGATGAAGGAGAGGAGGCACTCGACGGGGTCCTGCCGCAGCACCCGCACGCCTGCCGGCGGGACGCGCTCAGGGGACGCCGGGAGGGCGCCGGGACCGTCCCCCGCGGGGCCCCCTCACCTGGGAAGTCCTGGGCCACCCTGCGGAAGAGGGGGTCGGCCGCCCCCCAGGCGCGGTACAGGGCCGGCAGCCCCACCTCCAGCTGGAAGTAGTCGCGCAGGATCCGGTCCGTCTCGGCACCGCCCGGCTCTGCCGCCCCGGCGGGGCGCCCGCCCTCCTCCCGGCCGTGCACCCTGCCACAGCCGGCCCCGCTCCTGCCGCAGCGTCCAGACGCGCGCCCCCAGCACGCCCGTCCAGGCCCCCGGGCTGCTCTCCCGCCACCTGCCGCACACGGGGGCCGGCCCCCCCGCCGGCCCGGGGCCCGGGGCCGGTTCCCCCACCGGAAGGTCTGCCCCGACGACAGCACCAGATCCAGGCGCAACTCGGCCGGCGGGCAGGGCAGGGAGCGCCAGGGGGACGGGCGGGCGGCGGGGTCGGCCTGCGGCTCCATGCCCCGGGGGCGCCGCACGGGCCTACCCCCGCCACCCCGCCGCCCCACCATAGAGTTCCCCTCCGCGCGGGCAGACCGCCCACCCCGCCCCGGCGACGCTCTACCCCAACTTCCGGCCGCAGCTCGCCCGCCCCCGGAAGCACCGCCCGGCCCGGCCCGCCCCCGCTGCCGCTCCCCGCCCGCCGCGGCCCCGCAGCGAAGGTTTTATTTTCTAAGAATCAATAGATTTTTTTTTTTTCTTCCTTCAAAATAAATACAAACAACGTCCGAGCACGGGGCCGGCTGGGGGCTGGGCCCGGGGGCGGGGTGGGGCAGCACGGGGGGGGCCGCCCCGGGGCACGGCGGCGGCGGGGGGGGGCACCGGGAAGGGGGGGGGGGGCCGCCCCCCCCCCCGGGGCGCTGGCGGGCCCGGTGGGTGCGACCGCTGCACGGGGGGGCGCCCCGAGCCCCGTTTGCCCTGAGATACGGCGGGGGAGCGGCCGGCGGCGGGGCCGGCTCAGTCGCTCTCGCTGGAGTCGCTGCTCTGCTCGCCCTGCACCTTGTTGCGGTGCTGCATGGCGCGGTGGTAGGCGATCTGCACCGACTTGCGGATGTTGGACTTGCGGCCCTCCAGCATCTTCTCCTTGTCCAGGTCCTGGTTCACCCCCAGAGGCACCAGCTTCGTCCGGGGCAACCACTGCCTGCGGGGGGCGGGGGGCCACCTCGTTTGAGGGTTACAATCGTCTCCAGACACCCCCCCGCCCCCCCCGAAGCCCCCGGCCTTACCAAGTGCGCTTGTTGTCAAAGAAGAGGACAAGGTAGAGGTGCTCGCGTGCTTCCTGAGTCATCTGCTCCCCCAGCTTCAGCACCTCCAGGGGGGGCACGGGGATGGGGACCCCATGGTGGAACATGCCTTCCCGCGGCATCTTGGGGTCAATGATCTGCCAAAAGGGCAGGGCAGGGATGAGAGGAGAGCGGGGACCCATCCACGGGAGGGGGATGGGGAGTTTGGAGGCCCGCGATGGCAAGCGGGGGTGCGCAGCCAGCAGTACTCACCAGCGCCGGGTAGGAGGGGTACCCCCGGCACTTGGCCCACACCAGGTCCAGGGCATCCAGGGAGGAATCCTCGTCCTCCGACAGCCATCCCGCGCCGCGGCCCATGCCCTTGCGCACCACTGTGCCAGAGGAGAGGGGAGTCAGCTGCGTCCACCCCAGCCGCCGGGAGCACGTAGGTGCAGGGCTGCGGTACTTACTGCCGTGCCCCACGCCTCGTCCCGTGCCCACGGAGTAGGACTCGTTCTCTGTCCCCGACGTGTCCTCACTGCTGTCTTCTGGGAAGTTCACTCGGGAGAAGGAGGGCTTGCCCCTGCCCTGCTTGGAGGGTGTTGTGCTGCGGAGAGAGGGAGCGGAGCTGGTGGTAGGAGCCATGTTAAGCTTCCAGAAACTGCTTTTGAGAGGGCCAACCTGGCAGGACATTGGGGCTTGTGGGCTCCAACCACCAGCCTTGGTACCCAGAAGGACGGTGGGATGGTGCTTCGGCCAGGGCATTGGCCAGACCCCCACCCCAGTTCCACCCAGAAGGACCCGGAAGACACGCACAGATCTGAATTACAGGCGCCGGCAGGAATCTGCTGGAGCTGGCTGCTGGAAGGGCCGGTGCTGGAGCAGCCACTGTGCCACGAGGGCATTCCCCAGTTCATGCTCCCTGCTAGCCCTTTGCTGCACACTCGCACCTTCAGGTTTTACATTTAAAAAAGGCACAAAACCTGCAGCTTTGTAGGCTTTAGCTGAGAGCAGCCAGGCTGCAGGAGCATGAATGAAACATACCACCAACCTGGCTCCTCGTCCAGCAACTCAAGGCTGAGAGCTGCCCACTGCCACCCTGGGCAGCACCAGTGCCATCAGAGCTGGGCTGGGGATTGTACCTGGTACGGTCTGAGGCGGCGCTGCTGCTGCTGCTGCTGCTGGACTCTGAGTCGGAGCTGCTCCGGGGAAGATTGCAGTCGTTGCGGTACACCAGGAAGCTCTTCTTCACTGGCTGGTTCCCGCTGCTGAAACCGTTGGCTGGCAGGTCTGCAAAACACCCCACCAGAAGAGCGTTACAACCCGGCGGAACCCTGCCACGTGCTCCCAGTGGGGCCACAGCCGCCTGGCTGTGTGTGTGTGGGGCTGCCCCACCCACCCATGGGAGCGTCTTCAGTGGACTTATCACTGTCACTGTCCGAGCTGGAGCTGGGGCGTGGGCTTCGCCCTCGCTTCCTCTGCCGCTGGGAGGACCCCATCATCGGGAGCTGGGGGGGCCCGATGGGGCTGTTCCCGTGCCCGGGAGCAATCTGGCTGTCTCGATTCTTTGGGGGGCGTCCTGGACGTTTTGGAGGGCCTGCAGTTTTAGGGTTCTTCTTAGAGAAGAGCACCGAGGTCCTCCTGCCAACTTCATGTGCTGGGGTGGAAGAAGAATTGGGACCCAGACCTGGAAGAGGGAGGAGAAGGCATTGGCTGCGGGACCTGGCAGGGACTGCACAGCAGCAGCGCCAAGGAACAGCTTCATTTCTCAGGAATCTTATCTCAGAAGATCCTCCATCCCGAGCTTTACCGTGCCTGCGCCCTTAGGGTCAAACTATCCAGTCTGCTGACAGTAAAAGCTAGATGGGGACATCAAAGAACATGCCACCAGCCAGGGATGCCCTCCTTTCTCCCAGGCAGCGACCTCACAGAAACAGAAGTCAAGAGCAGGCAAGCAGAAATCAACCTTTCCCACGACATGCAGCACTGAGAAGCTCCACTGCACCCGTGAAAGACAAAGGCTCTAAAACGCTCCCTGCTTGCGGAAGAGCCTGCTTTTCCTGGTGCTTGGGGGGGGGCAGGACTGGGATGCAGAGTTGGCAAACCCCCAGTGACACCTGGCAGCTCTGCCTGGAGCTTTTGCTGGGCTCCCCACGGAGCCCAGCTCAGCATCTCCATCCAGGAGGTCAGGGAGCTGGCAGCTAGCCCACATTTGGCTCCCAGCCCCGGGTGGGCCGTCTGGAGCTCGGCAGTCAGGGCTGCTGCAGCTCCCTCCCGTGCCTCCAAGCAAGAAGGGACACTGAAGGCAGCCTGCTCCATAATGCCTCTACAGAAACCAGGTCGCATGGCAGAGCTGACAGGAGGAAACAACCCCTCTTACGCCCCACATCACACAGCTGGGACTCTGACAGCAAAGCACTCACTCTGTGGAACAACGTCCAGTTCCTTGGCTGCCTGGGAGGTGAGCTTACCAGGGTGAATGCTGACTGCAGCTGCAAACACCAGTGCCCTGCCGACTCTCCCCAGAGGCAAAGCTGTGGCTATTCCCGGCGCAGGAGGTGGCCTCCTTCGGCTGCCAATCCCCCCTGCTTAGCTGGCACAGCTCACTATCAGCTACTCGGGGGTACCATCCTCAAGACGGCCATGCCAGAAAGGAGCCCGGGGAGGCACAGATGTTGTACTCTGCACCCACTCCTACTACAGGAAATGAGGGACCCTCGCAGGGGGATGGCAGATAAAGAACTACCCCCTGAGAGGCCATCTGCCCTGTTCCTAAGGGGGAGCGAAGAGTGAGGTGTGTGCAGGGACAGCCCTCCTGCCTCAGGAGGCACCCAGCAGGGCAGCCTCTCCCCAGGCCAGCCTGCCCAGAGGTGGTTCTCCACCACTCCCCAGCAGAATTCTGGAGGGACCAGTACCTTTGCCAGTCTCCTGGCTGCTGCTCTCTTCTGCAGCGCTGTCTGTCTGTAGGTCCTTCTCACAGGGGTTGTGCGACTGAAGGACTCCCCTGGCAGAGGAGCCGTGCCGCTCCAGCCCATCTCGGCCCAGGTCCCGTGGGTGAGCGAGTTTTCGCCGTAGGACTGTGATCTCCTTCTTGATGATTTTGGCCCGGCGAGACCGTCCTATGCTCTGCTTGCCAGCATTGACCTCATCCAACTGCTCCAGCAGGATCTTCAGCTGCTCCTCCAAGGGCAGGTGCTTCTGATTCTCTGAGAGCAGCAGCCGCACGTCTTCTGGGGGAACAAAAAGGAGCAGATGGATGAAAGAAATTGGGAACTCTTTGGAGCATCTCTACATGAAAGGCCATGGGGCAATCCAGGTTCCCTGCAGGAGGGAAGTAGCTGACATGGTACCAAATCCCTGTGAAGACGGGAAGTTACCCTAAAAGGCCTGGAGAAGGAGCCCTGTGGGAAGCAGCCAGTTGGGACTGCAGGCTGATCAGCAGCTTGGAGAATACCAGGGCTCCCATTGGCTGGGGCAAGGACACAGCAGGAAAAAGAAAGGGGTTTGTAATAGGAAAAACAAGAGTCAAAGGGATCCCGAAGCACTGCAGAGCAGGGACGTTCCCCTGACTGAGCCCATACCACACTGGAGCAGGGAGAGGGGGACCCTGAAAGCATCCTTCTTTGACGTGCTGCTCCCCACTGCCCAGCAGAGACAAGCAGATCTACAACCACGGAGCCAGTAAGATCTGGTTGAGGGGTAGCAGGAGCTGCGTGGCAGCCAGCAAAGCCCACAGCTGGGGAGAGAGGGGGGAGCACACAGCTCTGACCAGGGGGAGTCCATCCTTCTAGCCAGGCAGCACAGCAGAAGCCTCATGGCCAGTGCTGGGGGACAGGGCGAGTGACAGTGCCCATGTCCCAGGCAGCCCGCTGCTCTGACCAAGGGGAGGACAAGGGACCAAGGGACTGGCAGGAATGCAGATAAGCCACTGCCTGGAACCAACCTAACAGGGCCGATAGGTACCTGGCTAGCAAAGCCCCCAGCTCTCCAGGGAGCAGGCACATACAGCACAGGTGTCCGACTGAACCTCCCATGGGAGGCAGCTCAAACAGAACCCCAGGTGCCCTGACTCTGCCAAGGCTTTACCTCCGAGTAGCCCTCATATCCCGGGACAGGGGAGGAGTACCCACCGTCCTCAATGTCTTGGACCTGAGCCTCTTCCACCGTTACACAGTGGGGGAAGTGCATGCCTGTCTCAAAGTCAATGCCCATCTTCTCTGCCTGCCGGCGAGCCTGCCGGAGAACGGCACCTCCCTGCTCTCGCAGACGGATGGCTGCCCGGTAGAAGATCGTGTCTTTGGCATTGTATTTCAAACAGTTGTTGATAATCAGGTTGAAATCCTCCTCAAAGTCATCGAAATTCAGATAGCGATAGGCTTCCAGGTTTTGTTTCATTGTCTGAAAGTCCATTGGCTTCTTGATGTGATCCAGGTAGTCTGGGACCTGCATGAGGAAAGAGCCAGAGCTAAGAGCCCAGGAGCCATCAGTTAGCATTACCTGCTCCAAGAAAACAGTTGTTAGAGGAATCAGGTATCGCCTCCCTGTGTTCTGCCCAAATGCACATCGGGGAATGCTGTCTGCCTTTTGCAGCTTGAGGAACAGCAACACCCCCGGACCAGGAAGCCCATGTGCTGTACTCAACACGTTAGAGCAGATATGCACTCTGAAGCATTTTTAAGGCTCCAGCGCACATGCCAGCATCCCGTCCTCTCCTCCTGTCTGCGAGCAGCTGGGATTCAGAATGCAACATGTCGTGCCCCGGGGAAGGAAGCTGCAAGCACAGACCTTGAGGGTGAGGATGGATGCAGACAGGTAAAACAGAACCATCCAGGCAGCAGCAATGGCTGCAGGTGCGGCTGTGCAGCCTTCCTTCCCACCTCTGCCGAGACACCTCCATGCCGACCTGCTGCCAGAGCCTAGCAGGGCCAGTGTGGCCGTTCCCCACCTTGCTGGGCAGGGACTCAATGGTCTCAGGAATCATTTCCCTTCCCCCCAGCAGTGATAGTCTTGGGGTCAAACCCATTTCTGTGCTGTGCTCGGTCTGTCACCTAGCAGAGGCCTTCATGAGAGGACAGGTAAGAGCGTGCCACCTGCCAAGGGCTGTCACTCTGCCTTTCCCAGTGGGAATCCCCAGCCGCTCACAGACACTGGGGAGTCACCAGCGACACACGCTCAGCTGTTCTGCGTTCAGCTCACCCAGGAGGGGCATCGCTGCACACCCCCCTTGGGTGAGTGGTGCTGGGATGCGCAAGCCAGCACCAGGCTGTCCAGGGGAGCTTCCAGAGCAGAGAGCACCCTGGGCAGCCCTTGGCACGAGCAAGGGAGAAGTTTGAGTGAAGTAGAAATCTGGGGAAGGGGGTTCTTACTTCGTAGATTTCTGTTACCTCAGACAGAGGGACCGGCTCGCTGAAGATGTTGCCCGTGTCTTTCTCCTGCAGCTGCTCAAGCGTCTTGCGGAGGAGGATGAGGAAGGGGGTCAGCTGCATTTCCAGTGCTACCTGCTGCACTTTGATCTGAAACAGAGGAACAGAGTGGGGCTGAGCCCCCTGCCTGGCAGCCAGGTGGCAGGGACAGTCCCCAGGAAGCAGCGGTGCAGTCCTGCAGGACACTGACACCTCTCCTCGCCTGAGGGGCAGGGACTGCACCTCACCCCTGTCTCTGGGGAGCGGAGGCGTAACACCAGCTCCAGCACTTGCGCATCCCACCTCAGCCTTGCAGAGCAGCCACCTTTGCTCAGAGCCGCCGGGGCAGGGCACAGCACGGCCGAGGGGGCCCCAGCACACGCCCTACAGCACTCTGAAGAGCCCATGCTCATGTCCACCCCAGCAGCTCCCCAAGGAGGGGCAAACAATCGTTACCGTCTCTCTCTTGAGCTTCTCCCGCTTGCGTATCAGCTCCACCAGCAAGCGTGCACGCTCTAGGTCATGGCGGAGGCGCTGCCATGACTTCAGCTGCTCCTTCAGGGCCCAGTTCTTATCCTCAGAGTCTCTCTGCGGGAACATCAGAGACCATGAGCTGACAGGAGACGTGTTCCCATCTCCACCTTCCTGACGGTGTGCTGGGGTTCTTCCCTGGCAAAGGGAACGGGCATTTCTGACCCGCTGATTCAGCAAAGATCCCGGTTCCCTCGTTGTAACCTAGGTGGGTGACTTGGAAACAGTCCAACCTCCGGCCAGAGCTGAATACCTGCTCCTTGGACACCAAGCCCTCAGGATGCCAGGAGGCAGACATCCTGAGCCTCTTGAAACACTCTTCCTAACATGACCAACTGCCTGCAGCTGCTCAAGAGCACAGATCAATAATACCAGGGTCTGTGCTGCTACTCAGAGCTCCAGCAAAGGGCAACAGGGCAAAAAGGGAACATGGCTCTGGCTGCTTTCACTTCTGGAGCACTGCAAAATGCTGACTTCTATTCTGCCATAGCCAAAGATGAGCAGAATCAGTCTCAACTCTTCTCCAGCAAATAAAAAAAATAAGCGGGGGCAAAGGCAGGAGAAACCCCTGCCCAGTCAGAGTCTTCAAAGGGCACAGAAAGATTTAGAGCTCAGACGGGGAGCCAGAAGAGTCTCTGGCACCAGAGACTTCACATCTGTGAAGCACTGACTAAGGGCTGAGGCAGACAGTGGGCTGGAAGCAGCACCCACAGGGAGTGCTCCTGGAGCGTTTTCAGAAACTGGAAGTGAGGCCTTGGTTCCTTCCAGGCTGTTTCTGGAGATCTCCGGCCATCTCTCTCAACACTCGCTGACACAGCAGCCTCAGACTAGAGCCATTTCTGACAGGTTTGCCATCGCCACCGGCTAAATGCGAGCACAAGGAAGGAACTAACTTCTGCGCGGCAGCATGAGAGGGCAGGATTCCCTTCCCGTGGCAGGCTGCCAACGGCATTGCTGCCTGGCAAATCTCTGAACACTGAGAGCAGAGGAGAAGATGAAGCAGCGAAAGCAGCTGGGGCTGCCCTTTCCTCATCCAGGAGCTTGTACCCCTGCCCCCCTGCTTCTGCGCCTGCAGGCACCACATGCAGCAAAGGCTTTGAGCCCACAGCTCCGAAGACGCAGGAAGCACACGCGCGCAGCCAGGATTCCCTGCAGCATCCCAACGAGCAGCCCTTACCTGGTCGCAGTTTCTTTGTGACTGCAAGTGTGTCTGAAGGCGGCGGAGCAAAGGGACACCGTTGCGGGACTGTCTTTTCAGAGTCCAGTAGCTGTGCAGCCTCTGCATGAACTGGCTCTTCCTCTGGATGGTTAAACGGTTTGTAATCTTACTGAGCCTGAAGAAGGGAGAGAAACCACGGACCCCATCAACAAGGCAAGCCTGGCTGCTGCAGGAGAAGCCCTGGCTGGGGGCACGTAGCAGCAAGGCCACCTGAGAGTGGCTGAGAAGCTCCTCAGGCAGAGAACACCTTTCCTGTGGCAGGAATTTCTGTAAAACCAAGTCATGCAGGGCAGCCGCCACCCTGAGTCAAGCTGCAATGGAGGATGCCAGGAAGCATCCAGCCTTGCCTCTCCAAAACAGACTTTTCCTTTCTACCCCCTGCCAGCTTTCAGGAAAAAGCCTGAGGCAGGCTGCACCAGGTCAGGGTACAACACAGCCAAATCAGGAGACTGACCTTTAACCGTTCCCATGGTCCCTGAGATGGTGAGTGTTACAGCACTGCCATCCCAAAACCACTATTCACCAGGCTGAGGGCCACTCACAGTGACAAAGGCCCTGGCCAAACATTACCAGACAAACTCAAGCCCCAGATTGCTTGTAACTTGACCAAACCTGGCAAACCATGAGGAGGGAACAGGAGGGCACAAGCACAACAGAGCTTCTGCCGAGCTAATGAAGGACTATCCTAAACAGCCCCAACCACAACAAAAGGGATTTTCCTACTGTCTACACCAGCAAAAAGCCTGAAGGGGCTGGGACAGCCTTGTTCAGCAAAGCTGGACAGAGATGCCCTGCTAGAGGGGAGCCGAAGGGATCAACCCCCATAATCTCCACGTCTCACAGCCTCTTGTGCCATCGCTGGCCAAGCACAGCTCCCACAGGAAGACATTTGGCATTCTGGCAGCAGCCCTTGAAGAATAATTGATCCCAACAGGAAGGCCTGGGGAGAGGTTAACAGCTTCTAGCTCAGTGTGGGTTTCGTTGCAAGCGCAATGATAGTAGCAAGAGCCTACAAACAGCCTGCCAACACGTCTGCACATAAGAAAACAGGCTCCGGCTATAGAGCAAGGCCCCAGTGAGCAAAAACATAAGGTTAGGACACAAACAGACCACATCAAAAAGCCAGCAGCCTTGTAGCAGGGACTCCCTCCACAAGTCACCAGAATGCTGCCCAGAGAGCAAAGCCCCCATGGCTTTTGCGCGCTTCCCTCTGACCGCACAGGAGACAGTCTTGAGGGTCCGCAGGAAAGCGGCGGCCCGATGTCCCTGCACTGTCACAGCCATGCTCAATGGGACAGCAGGTACAGCGCCAGGGCATCACGGGGTGACATCCCTGGCACAGCTCCCAACGCGGGGAGAGCTCAGCTGCTCAGGGGTGGTAAATGCTTCTGTGCCCAACCTGTGCTCCAACCATGTGATGCCTGCTGCAGGGTGACAGCAAGATCCAAAACCATCCTAAGATGCTTCTATGCGCTTTTGCACACTGCTGAGGACACCCAGAGTTATAAACTACACTGACAAATTCTGGCAAGGCTCTGAGATGCCCTTGTTACAGGGTTTGCACACCAGCCCAATGATCAGACCAGAGCAAGATACATGGTGGATACACCTATAACTACTGGGTGTTTGTGCCTTCCCATGAGCCCTCAACAGAAACACGACCCCTGGCAAGGCCTCAAGTACCCTCCTGACAGCACCTGCACTGCCCTCCTGCCGCGAGGTGAACCCCACAACAGTTGTGCCCCTTGGCAAGGGTCCTGGTCCTCTCCAGGCACCCCTCGCAGGCAGCTGTGCAGAGGCTTTCTGTGCCCCGCTGCTGCCCGGCCCCACTCCAACAGAGCAGAGCTGCTGCCTGCGACTGGCACAAAACACTGAGGAAGTCCAGTATGCGATTCCTCGGATGGATGAGTTGTGCTCAGCAGGGCACAGGGATCCCAATATGAGACCTCTCTGCTCCAGAGCCAAAACAAGCCCTGGGGTTAGCCTATTCCCCAGGCCTGAGTCACTCCCATACTTCCCTCTTTTCTCTAGCACAGCCCTGGGACAAAACAAACCTCGGCAGAAAGGACAGCAGCTCCCTCCTCCCTCCCCAATTTACTCCAGTGCCTGAGATCAGCACAACAGGAAAGGAGCCCTGGGAACCCCCAGCTGCTTCCTGACACGTCCGGCCAAGTTCATTCTCTGCCGTTAAACTAACAGCAGCTATTTCCTGCCCCACCAAGGGCCCAGACACCTTTGAAGGGCAGCACATCGCCCTGCCTTTCTGCAGGACTCCCAGAAGAAACCACCAACAGCCCTCTGCAAGAACAAAGCAAAAAGTACCTGTGCAAAAAGCTAAGGAAAGGAACAAGATAATGCCCACATGGAAAGTGGGACACGAGGCATGGAGAAAGGGAGAAGTTTCTCCACAGGCAAGGGAGGGCGGTGGGTCATACCTGTGCGGGGGGATGCAGGGCACAGAAACCACGGGCGCTGCGGCTCGTTTCTCTGCCAGGATCTTCCGCGCTTTCTTCATCTTGATCCTAGACTTGGCCTTTGCTTTTTTCACTTTCTCAGAGCTCCAGCCCTTCCCCTCCTCCTCCTCCTCCTCCTCCTCCTCTTCCCCCTCGCTGTGGGAGAGGGCGGGAAGCCTGCGCACGGAGCCCGGCGGTGTGTGAATGTCGCAGTAGGCAGTTTTGCGCACGCTGAAGGAGGTACCGTTGGCCCCCGTCTCCCGGACGGGTTCCATCTTCATGTACAGCCCGGCCTGCTGGGCGCAGGTGACGTGGAAGGCAGTGTAGCAGTTGGCTTTGTGACACTGGATGCAAGCCCCAGAGCCGCGCTGCTTGCAAATGTAACAGGTCAGCTTCCAGCGCGCGGGTGGGATGTGCTCAATGCTGTCAATGGGCTCCAGGAAGACAGTGTTGGCAAAGCACACCTCCGGGATCCAGAGGGCACAGACCACATGTGCCCAGCGCCCATCGTCCGTCTGCTTGAAGGCCCCCCCCTTGTTTGGGCAGAGGGCGCAGTCCACGGCTCGTGAGGGTGACTGCAGGCACCGTCTGCAGAGCCACTGTCCCTCCGGGATGTAGGGCACCCCGTAGCATTCCTGATGCACAGCCAGGTTGCACATGTCGCAGAAGAGGATGACGTTGCTGTTCTGACACTCCCCGTCGTTGCAGATGCAACAGACAGCATCCTCATCCACCAAGGCGTTTGGATCCCCCTTGTTGTGGCTCTCAAAGTAGGACTCCTTCTCCAGCCGGTCCATCAGGTACTCAAAGATCTCCTGGGGAATGGGACTCACGCCTTCGGTCTTCCGCCGCTCGTTCATGATGTCCAGCCAGATGTAATCTTCTTCATCCATGTCGTACTCCACCTCCTCATCCAGCTCCTCTGCTGACTTCTCAATGTACCTGGAAGGACAGCACGGGAGGGTGAGGGCACGGCTGGTGGGGTCTCGGAGCTGCTGAACCCTAACTCCTGCAGGCTATGGCTAAGGGAATGTTTAAACGCTACAGCCAAGCCTTAAGTGGAAAAAAAACCCCCAAACCCCAGGGATGAGGTAGGTACGTGAAGAAGCAGCACAACCTAAGCAGCACAGCAGCACAACAGCCCACTGGGCCCAACACAGACAAAATAACACTGGCCTAATGGGTGAGGTATGGGCCTTGGAGAGCCATCAGCGCAAGACAGGAGCCTGAACAAGGCACAAGGCAGGTGCCAGGCACTCTAGAGACAGCAGCCTCCTGCCTAGGCACTACAGCAAGCAGGCACAGAAGCACCACGCTTTGTTAACTCTAGCGAGTGCGGCTGAGCCCCTTTCTCTTTCACTCCCAGTTGCGGGTGAGGGGATGTTATCTAGAGAGGAAAGTGCTTGAACCCCGAGGCTGCTGCTCCAACGACTAACAGCAACCACCCCCTACCATCGCAGCAAGCAGCACTGCAGACACCTCAGAGGGAGGTTTCTCTTCTAATGCCCTGACACAAAATAACATCATTATCCTGTCCCTGGAATGTGGTGCCGGTTTCTCAGGGCACATGGTCACTAGGACAGCAGGGGTGGCTGCACAAGCCTTACTTTGGTTCAGTATTAACTCCCTGCTTGAGGTATTATTTTGGGCCACTGTACTCACCAAACCATGCATGGAAAAACCGTGGGACAACAAAGACACGAACACCTTACAGATAAACCTTGGTGTCAGGGGGGCTCTAGAGCTATTCC
The DNA here is from genome assembly GCA_034008185.1 of Gorsachius magnificus. Classification (NCBI taxonomy): domain Eukaryota; kingdom Metazoa; phylum Chordata; class Aves; order Pelecaniformes; family Ardeidae; genus Gorsachius; species Gorsachius magnificus. Next base: position 11,012,121 of record CM067090.1, read on the forward strand.
AGAATACCTCTGAAGAGCAGCAGGGAAGGCAGGAGAACGCATTTGGGTTTTGTTATAACTGCGCCTGCTGTCTGAGCAAAGAGCGTGGCATTCCAACTGCCGGCAATGACCTGAGCAGCAACCGAGTGCTCTGCAGGCACAGGGACCCCTCAAAACTGGGGTGTGATGCTGGAATGAGCTCTGAGAGCCTGAAGCCACAGGATGGCCAGCTGCGCAGGGCCCAGGAGAGGAAGGCAGAGGCTGTTTCCACAAGCCATGGAGAAGCTACCTGCACAGAGCAGGGCCAATTCCGCCTCCAGACCCAGGGTACAAGCTAGAGCTGCCTGGGAGCCTCCTTGCGCCCCGGCCACAGACAATACCTGTAGTAAGAGGTGGGGCGAGGTGGGGCATCAGGGGTGTCCTGCTCCAGCTCCCGGTACACCACCTCGGGGAGCTTGGGGGTGGTGCCAGCTGAGGCATTGTGGTGATGGTGGTTGGAGTCCTTGCGCTTCTCCTTGTTCTTGTGCTTGCCGGATTTGGGTGGGATGCTCTGGGTCTCCGTGTTCTCCTTATTGCTGCCGTTCTCAGGCACCTCCTCAGGCACCTCCTCGTCCTCGGACACCACGTCGAGGTTATCGAAGATACTGATGCGATGGACACGGCCGTGCAGGTCCACCTCCACCATGCGTTGGGCCTGGGCGTAGGTCATCACCTCACGGCCCGGTGACTGGGAGGTCTCGGAGGGGTTGGGCGACTGCTTGTTGGCAGCACGGGCCTGGCGCCCCTTCTTCTTGTGCTTGCGCAGGGGGGTGTGCTGGGGCGGAGGGGGGTTGTCGTGGTCATAGTGGTAGAGGTGGTACTCGATCCCGCTGTAGCTCTTGTAGATCTTGCGGCAGGTGCCCACCGGGCACTCGTAGGGGGGTTTGGTGGCCCGCAGGTTGTGGCAGAAGGTCTTCACGTCGAAGTCACGCCCTGGCGTCGCCCGCCCGGGGGGGCGGGGGGGCCGGGGGGGCTGGGCCGGCCAGGCCGGCCGGGCCCCCCGCCCCGCCGCCCCCTCCCCGGGCCCCGGCGGCAGCGGGGGGGTGGGCGGCGGCGGCGGCGGCAGCGGCGGGCCCGGGCCGGGCCGCAACAATGGAGACTGCGGCGGCGCCTGGCGCGGGGCGGCCGCTGGGTAAAGCGCCGCGCCGCCCTTAGCAACCGCACTTTCGCCACGGCGGAGCCGGGCGGGGGGAGCGGGACGGGGGGGGGAGACGGGGATGGCGTCGGAGACGGCGGGAGCGGGGAGGCCCCGGGGAGGCCTCGGGAAGGCCGGCGGGGGCCGGGACGCGCCGCGCCGACTGTGGTGAATCTGCCGCTCGGAATCACAGGCGCCAGCGCCACCGCCCCCGCCGCCCGGGAGCCCCGCCCCGCCCCGCCCCGCCCCAGCACGGCAGCAGGCCCGGTTGGAGCGGTTTATTTACAGTCGGTAACGCGGTACAGACTCCGCCTGCCCTCCCGCACCGGCACCCCCGGGCTGCGGGGCCTGGCGCTGCTGAGGGCGGCGGACCGGGGCACCGGCGCTCGGCTGAGCGGCAGGGTGCAGGCAGGAGCGGGGCGCAGGCAGGAATGGGGCGCGGACGGGGCCCCCCCCCCCGGGGGAGCGGCAGGGTGCAGGCAGGAGCGGGGGGGGAATGGGGCCGAGAGCCGGGCTGCCCTCCCGGGGGGACGCACCGTGCCCCGCCCCAGCCCGTACCCAGGCACCGGCCCTGCCCGCCCGGGGACAGCACGGTCTGGGCCAGCCCTGCGGTGCCGGGGCGTTGCTGCCGGCCGGGGAAGAGGAAGGGGCGACCGGGGGACGTCCAGCCCCGCGGTCTGGCTGCCAGAAGAGGAAGGTCCCAGCCCCGTTCACCAGCTGATTATCGCCCTGGCGGGGGTCACATCTCCACGACTAAGCCCTGGCCACCGGCAGAAGAAACACGACACGTGTCCTTGCCCCACCGGCCGGCCCCACGGCCCACGGAGGAGCTAATGGGGGTCTGCCCGGCGAGGCTTGATGTCACGGGTCTTCATGTAGGAGAGGAGCTGCTCGGGGATCTCGGCCAGCACGTCCTTGGCCAGGCGGGCCATGCTCAGCACCTGGTTTCCCGAGTCATCCACATAATCCCGAAATGGCACAAACTGTGAGGGAAAGAAGTTTGCAACAACCTTGCAGCTGCGGGGTCAGTGAGGGGCTGAGCATCTCTCGCCCATGGAAGAGCTGGGCTTCATGACAGTGTTACCTGTACGATGTCCCTCTCAGCATAGCGTCCACGGGAAGACACCCGTACCTCATCACCGTCCAGCTCCTCCATGGCTGGGGGGTGACAGCTGGTGTCACCAAGCCTCAGTGGGATGGCCACCGGGGCCGGAAACACCATCCATTCCTCTGGGATGCCTTTGGAGGAAGGGACAGTGTTTCTGTCCCCCCTCCCTGGTGTCCCCAAGCCCCAGCTCACCCTCAAACTCAGCTGGACCCACTCCCACGATGATGATGGACATGGGCAAGGCGGAAGCCTGTGGAGCAGAGGCAGGGTGGCAGCTGGGGCAGCACCCAGCATGGGGTGAATTCATGGCAAGGAGGATGCACTCACGGTGACGATGGCTTCCTTGGTCTGCAGCATATCGGAGATGACACCGTCGGTGATGATGAGGAGGACGTGGTACTGCGAGCCATCAGTCACCTGGGCAGCCGCCCTAGGGGGACAAGGGATGGGGTCCCTACAACAGACCCACCAGTGTGGGGCAACTGGCCCTGCTGTGGGACCAGTGGCATTTGGGGATGGCAAAGGGGATAGAGTCCCCCGGTGCTCACCCAGCCACCTGGTTGATGACGGGGGCAAAGTTGGTGGGACCGTAGAGCTGGACGGTGCGCAGGCTCTGGAGGTAGGACTCCAGCACGCCCTCAATGCCAGCACAGCTGGGGTTGTCTGCGTTGTTGTTCTGGGGGATGGGGATGGGCGCTTGGAGGGGGACCACAGCTCCTGGTGTCCTCTCCAGGCTGTGGGATGCAGCCAGGGCAGGTGCTTCCCCACCACCACCAAGCTGCTGGGGGCACCCCCACCCCAGTGTTCCCCCCCTACCCCAGGGCGCACCAGGGGGAACTGGTGGGAGATCTTGCCATCGGGTGGGAGTTTGGCACCGAAGCCATAGGCGGGGAAGAGCTTGTCACTGTCGTAGTCCTGGATTATCTCCCCCACCGCCTTGAGTGCCAGGGCGTAGGCGCTCAGCTGGTAGGGGCTCGCGTAGTGCAGCGAGGTGGGCTGCGATGGCATCCCTGCGGCACAGCGCCTGTCGGCACCTGCCCCACAGCCGTGCCATTGGGGATCCCGCCCCCCCAGGGCCAACAGCACTCACCGTTGGAGGCCGTGAAGTCAATGGCGACGGTGAAATTCAGCTGTGTCCTTGGAGGGAGAGCGAGGGAGGCTGCCGGCCCCACGGCATGGGGATGCTGTCTTCCAGCCCCACGGTGTGACATGTCCTCCCCCCCAGGACCCATCATCTGGGTCCCCCCTTCCCCAACCACCACCCCACAGCCCAGGGCTGCCATCCTACCCTACCCCCAGCCCTGTCACCCCCTCATCACTCCCAGGCTGCATCTGCGCTGTCACTGCTGTCCTCACCCTGAGACCCTCACCCGTGGGGGGTCTCAGGGAGCTGGGGGGCACCTGGCCCCCACTCACCCGCCCCGGATGTAGTCAACGAAGGTGAACTCAGACTCGACGGTGAAGGAGAGCAGTGTCACCTGCAGGCACAGGGGGGGTCAGACCGGGGCCCCCCCCAGCAGGCACAGTGGGGGGGGTCAGACCCAGCCCCCAGCAGGCAGGAGCCCCAGGAGGGCCCCAGCCCCACTCACGGTGCCAGAGTTCACGTATTTCTTCTTCTTGCATTTCTTCCTGGGGTTCAGCACCTGCAGGCGCAGGGGTGGGTTGGACCTGGCGTGCGGTCCACCCAGCCCCCTGCCTTAGCCCCCCGCCCTACCTCGTACACCGTGAACTGGCTCTGTGCTCGGGAGAGCTCCCGGTAGCTGGTGGCAAACTCTCCGATGAAGTCGTGGCTGTGGAAGGAGCATGGCGTCGGCACAGCCAGGCACCCCGGTGAGGGGCACCCTGGGAATTGCTGGTGGCACCCCCATGTCCCCCGTCACCCCACGGGCACAGCCTCACCTCCCGTCCCGGTCCCAGTCATACACATCTATCTTCACTGTCCTGAAAGCGAAGGCGGGCAGAGGGTGAGCCACCAGCCTGGCTGGCACGGGACCCCCTGGCCCCCCTGATTTGGAGACACTCAGCCCCATGGTGCCTCAGCAGCGGGTACCCTGCCTGCCAGCCACCGGCAGAGCTGCCCCGCCTGCCTGGCCTGCATCTCTGCAGGGAGGGAAGCGGGAAATTTGGGTCACAGCGGGGGCCCTGGAAAGGAGGGGGATGCCTTTATGTAATTTGGGTTGCAAAAGAGGAAGAAAAAAAATAAAACAATAAGGACCCAATTCTGAGCTGCCTGCTGCTGTGGGGCCAAACCCGGGAAAGAGATACTCGCACCCTGCTCTGCCCCATGGCTGTCCCTGTCCCCGTACCGGTCGTAGTCGCCGTTGCAGAGGGCACGCACGGGGATGGTGAAGGGCTGCCACACTGGGTTGAGCGTGTTCTTCACCACCTCCGTCTTATGGCAGATGGTGAAGCTGCGGGGACAGGGCAGGGTCGGGGCGTGCCGTATGGTGACACCGGCACCCTGCCCACCCCACTGGGCCCCTGCACTCACGTGCCATCCTCATTGCTGCGGTAGAAGACGAGGAAGGGGTCGGATTTTCCAAAGAAGTCCTTCTTGTCCAGCTTGTTGGCACACAGCTGCATCGTGACAATGTCCTGGAGACAGGGACCATCACCACCAGCCACCTCCTTGCCCCCGGCCCCCATGCAGCCCCTGCCTTGCCACTGCTGGGACATGGGCACTCACCCGGCAGTTGCTCAGCTCCTCGGCCAGCAGCAGTATGGTCCCACACCGCTTCCCTGGGACCCCCCTGGGACCGGAGGCACCCGCTTAGCTTGGGGACAAGGAGAATGGGACAGGGGCAGGAGGTGGGGTCGGGGTTGGGGCTTGTGCCCCATGGCTGGCGCTCTGCAGCATGGCTGGTGTCCCCAGCAGGGGACGTGCAGGGAGGGGTCCCATGGGGGAGGTGACTGGGGACATGGTGCAGGACCCCCCCTCGCCCTACCATGGGCTGTGACTCACGTGAGGGCTCTCTCCAGGCGGCCCCGCTGGGACCCGATCACCTCCCCCAGTGCCACGAATGCCTGTCCCAGGAAGTCCTGCACCCCAAGCACAGCACCGTGAGGCCCCAGGGGTTCCGCCCTTCCCCCCCCCCCAAACCACCCTACATACCCTGAACCCATCCTGCACCCCTCAGACCGCCCTGCACCCATCCTGCACCCCAAAAGCCACCCCTGTGTATATCCTGGCCCCATCCTGCCCCACTAGGCTCCCCCACAAGGGCCAGGGTCTCAGGGCAGAGCAGGGGCTGGTGCGTGGTGGGCACCTACCTTCTGCCAGTCCCCATGTGGCATGGAGAGATGGAGAGCAGGTCAAAGCCCCTCGAGGCCAGGGGCACCCATGCCCCCCGACATCACCCGCATGGGGCATGGCATCAGGGTGCCCCACTGCGGTGTCACACCAGGGCATCACCATGCATCCCCCCCCAGGCCCCACACTCACCTGCTTTAAAATGGAGCAGCTCTTGGAGTCCACATTGTAGCTGGTGACAGGAGAGCAGAGCCCTGAGCCCATGCCTGTGGGGGTGCTCTGGCACGCAGCCCCACTTCCCCCACCCATCTCTGCTTTTCACTGCCATACCCTTATTTATTATTGTTATTTATTACCCTTATTTATTATCATTATTTATTACCAACTTAGCACTTTGTTCCACCCCAAGCTGGGGCCAAGCCCTTCCCCGGCCGCCCCACTCACACGTCAAAGCGGAGGTTTTGCTTCTCCTCGAAGTAGTAGTCAAGGACAAACTTGCGGACGAAGTCGGGGTTCAGGGTGTTGTCAATCACCTCGGTGCGCCCGAACTGTGGGGAGAGGGGTGAAGGTGGCCCCCCCCCTCAGGACCTCTCCCCATTGCAGTTGCCCCAGCACTAATCCCGGCAGGGGGATTAGCACTGCTGGCGGGGCCAGATCATTAGTGTGGATGCAGAGGGATCATTAGTGTGGATGCGGGTGGCCATATGGGCCTGTTTAACCCGGCCGGGGATTAACCAGGAACAGGGGCACTGGGGGCAGCAGCACGCCCCGCATGGGGCTGGGAGCCTCCCTGGGGACTCGTTGAGAAGGGCTACGCTCACCTCCTTCCACTCGCTGCTCCCTGAGCCCTGCACGAAGAGGACCACCACTGCAGAGAGAGGAGCAGAGCTGTGCTGCTGTGCTGTGCCTGTGCTGTGCCCCCTGCTTGGTCCCACCACCCACCTGGGTCAGATTTGGAGAAGGTGTCCATGTCCAGCAGGTTCCTGGGGGGACAGAGCCAGGTCTGAGCCACCCTGGGTGCCACCCACCTGCCTCTGCAGCAGATCCCCATGTCTTCCCCCCAGATCAAGGGATGGCCATGCCAGCACCTGGGGCCAAGAGCCCCATCACCATGGGGGGACACGCTGGCCCCCACCGCAAGGTTTGGCGGGACAGCGGGGCGGGCAGGGAGCAGCGACTCCAGTGCTGACAATGATTGAACATGACAGGGAACCCATTTAGAGGATGAAATCTTCCCCCATGCCGCTGGCGCCAGCTGAGTGCCCGCTGCACCTCGGCAGCAGGAACATGGCTAATGGCGGGGTGCAGAAGTGAGAAGAAAGGAGACACTTAGAGCAGGGGCTGGACAGCCATGGGGACCAGCTCTGTGCCCCTGATGCAGCTGCCAGCAGAGCGATTGATCCTCATCCTTTGCACGGTGTGACACCGGGAAGCACTGTGGGCTGCAACTGGCTCTGCTGGGATCCTTCCTGCACCCCCTGGGTGGTGGCACTGGGTGGGCTGGGGCACAGCTGGGGGCTGTGGGACTCAGCCAGCTCCTCTCGCCCCAGCACACAGGGCTGGGGGCACAGGGCAGATACCCCAGGGGTCCCCCCACAGCCCTGGATGGGGCTGAGCTCTCAGGGAGCCGCAAAGGCAAAGCCTGCCCCCCCCCCCCGGGGGGCTGGCAGGGAGGGGGCACAGCAGCCCCCGGCCCAGCCCGGAGTCGGCAGAGCTGGGGGCCTTGCCGGAGCTGCCCAGCCGGGCGGGGGCCCCCCCCCCCCCCCGGGCCCCCCCCCCCCCGGCCCCGAGGCACGGAGCAGTCCCGCTCCCGCAGCCCCCGTCCCGCCACGGGCCACACGCTGACCGGCTCCCTGCCCTACCGCCGCCCGCGGGGCTCACGGAGCCGGGCAGAGCCGGGCAGAGCCGGGCAGAGCCGGGCGGGCCCCCCCCCGGCCCCGGGCAGGGGTCCTCCCGGCAGCCGGGCCCCCCCCCGGGGGGGGGGCCCCCGCAGCGTCCCCTTTCGCACCCCCCCCCCCCGCCCGCTCCGCGCCGCCGCCTCCCGCGCCGCTGAGGCGGGCGCGCCCGGGGGCGGGCACGGCACAGGCACGGGCACGGCGGCCCCGCCGCCCTGAGGGGCCCGGCACCGGGGACTGGCCCGACCCGCGACGGATCGGCCCGGCGGGGGCTCAGCCCTGGGACCGCGCCCCGGCGCCGGCTCCCGGCTCAGCTCAGCCCCACCGGGACCTCCCGTCCGGGGCCGCGGACTCGGCTCCACTCCCCAGCCCGGTGCGGCGGCGGCTCAGCCCCGACTCCCGCCCCGCCGGGCGCTCCCTCCCGGTCCCGGCTCGGTGCTATTTCGGTGCCGCCGCTCCCGGAGCGTGGGCCGGGCTATTTATAGCGAGCGGCGCCCCCGGCGGAGCGGCTCCCGCCGCCCGGCTCCTCCGCGCCGCCGCCCCCCGCCCCGGCCCCGCCGCCCGGAGAGGAGGCAGGAGAGGGCACAGCTCGGGTCTTTACTGCACAGACGCGTCGGAGACCCCGCGCCCCCCAGCCCCGGGCAGGAGGGCCGGCGGCAGGCGGTGGGTGCTGCAGGTGCCCGCACTGGGAAGGGGGTCCCCGGGGCTGGGGGCCAGGTGGATCCACCGGGTCCCAGGTCTGCAGGCAGCGACGGGGGGGGGGGGGAATGCTACACTCAGAGTGTGCTGCTGCTTCGCAGTCCCACGCCCCGCACAAACTGCTCGAGGAGGCCGCCGATGGCCCCTGAGGGGCTGGGGGGCACGGCCTTCAGGCCGATGGTCCGGCTGTAGCTGGCTAGGAAGGCGGAACGCACTTCTTCCAGCCGGGACTCACGGTCACTCGCTGACACCAGCCTAGAAGAGAGAAGGGGGAGGTCAGCGGCTGCAGCTGTGCCTCTACCCAGCCCAGCTCCCACTCCTGATGTGGGGCAGGAGGCTGGAAGCAGGGCTAGGGCTCAACTGGCTCTAGTGGCCGAAGCAGCGCCAGTCCCGAAAGGCTCTGGCTGCAGCAGCTGGTGCCACTCTCCCCCCCATCCCCACCACACGGTGCTTATGGAGTCACAGGTCATACAGAAAGTGCTGCTTTCACCAGGTGGGTTCTGGCTGACGTCAGCCACTGTGCCAGCCCCCTCCCCAGATGGGAGCCTGTCTACACGTGCTCTGCCTGTACAGTTGCTTCCAACCTATTTTGTGACCATCCCTCGCTTCCACCAGCCCCAGCCTCTCATGCTTGTGGCACCACAGCCAGCTTTGGGGAAGGGCGAATGAGAGGGGGCAGACAAGGTGACAAAAGCCCCAAGGAGCGCTCCAGCCATGGAAAGAGGAGAGCTGAGTGGCAGTTTGCTTCTGCTCCCCAGCACGACTGCTGCGTGCAGAGTAGGGCATGGCTTCCCCTGGGACCTGCTCTCCTCTCCAGCCGATCCATGCACCTGGTTAGGGGCACAGTAAGAGAGCAGAGGGAAGGCAGTATTTCAGCAAAGGGAGCAGGGGAAAACAAGACTAGGGTTCAGAGGCAGCTGTTCCAAGCACTCTGGCCTGAAACGGCCCTCACTGCAGCACCTCTGCAACACGCCGGTGGTTCCCAGAGAGACTAAGACATTCCTCAAAGGTCACTCCAAGGGCACAGCGCGAACCTTCCCCATAAAAAATTCTCTTTAATCTCTCCAGCGCCTGGGCTGGCTATAAATTGGCACAGCTAATTTGAATGGAAGTGTTAACCACCCACCGCCAACAGCTTCGGTCCGGAAACAGCAGCAAGAGGATATGGTGGGAGGCCTATAAACAGCAAGCGATGCCGAGGCAGCCAACCGGGCCGCTGTTTACAGTGTCTGATAATAAAGAGAAGCCAGAGGGCAAAGAAAAAAGGCAACATATCTAAACACATTAAAAAGATGCTTTTTGGCAACCTAATTAGGATGTGGAACTTGCAAACCTGCTCGCATTAAAAATAAGCTACATGAAAGCAGGACTTACTCGCTCCCGAGTACAGCGATCTTAAATGTCACATGCAGAGGTAAGTGAGGGCGTGCAGCTGTTAGGTCTCATGTCTTCTGGCTCTCGCACCTCTTTACAGGGCAGATTTTTTATTTAGATTTTTAGGTTTCTTTCATGGAGTGAGACACTCGGAGGCGCAGGGTCAAGAGGCTGGCCACTGTCTGACACCAAGCCCTGCAGACCGGCTGCACCATTCCACTCCGACCAGTCCAACCAGGGAGGCAGGTCGCAATTTCTCGCCGAATCCACGCCCCGCTACACTTCCTACAGCCTGCCCGCTCGTCTGCAGCTTGGGGTGCAGGATGAGAGGAGGCTGTCAAAGCCCCAGCTCTAAGTAAGCCCTGACAAGCCCCACACAAGCACAAGGAAGTAGGCTGTGAAAAGCGTACCTTCATCGAGCTGCTGCCAGCTGAGATGTAAAGTGGGAACTTAAATGGAATTTAATTTTCCAAAAACTCGTACTCTGCTGGGCTGCGAAAAACTGGGGTAAAACCACAATGGCCTCCTGAGCAAACAGAGTTGATGCAGAGGAGAGAGTGGAGGCCCTGGATCAGGCTCAACACATCGTCCTCAGGAACTCTTCATCCCTTCCAAACAGCGCCTGGTCCAAGCACCCGCAGTCAAGCGGTCCCCAGCCCCTCAGCACCCCACAGCTCCAGTGAAGAGCCGAACAGGGCAAAGCACCTGCAGCATCTGCTGCACACCCAAGGGAGAAGCACCACCGCCGTTTCCCTCCCTTTAAACCCAGCTGCCCCAAGCAGCCAGACTCCAAACCACATAAGCCTACGATTTCAGCACAGGCAGATTCAGAGCTCAACTTCAAATCTCATTTCTCACTACTGAATTCCCTATTGACCTTAGATCCAACTCCAAGAAGGGCAGCAACAACTTGCTGGTGATCAGCAGCCATCAAGCATAGCCAGGTTCAGGGCATGGTAAGGCAGTCGCTACTTCAGCCACCCATCCTTCAGTCCTTTCTACTCCTTCAGCAATCTCCAAACTACTACAGAAGCAGCACAGCGTGTCCTTGTGAAAGGAGGAGAGCAAATCCCAGCCAGGTCACGTCCGACACCCCTCGCAATTCTTCGATCTGCCAATTCATGGGTCTTGTAGCTTAATCATATCTTGGGAACGGCTGCTCTGCTCAGCAGCACAGCACACAGCCACGTGGGAAGGCGATCCAGGGCAGCGAGCCTGTCTCATACGAGATGTCGGTTTTCATGTCACTTACCCTCTGCCTCCAAAGCACATATCCAGACCTCAGTAAGGGATGGCAAGCGTTTGGCAGACCAGCTCCAGCACAGCTAGCTAGCAGCAGCCCCTGATCTGCCATTTCAGTTTCTTGATTGAGAGTTTGCAGCCTGAAGGCACAAGCCAAGGTACTCCTCTAACGGCGATTAAAGCACATCTCCTGTCTTTCAAGCTTCTACAGAAGTAGCTTTCTATGTGAGGAGGAACATTTGCCTCCCAGCCATTTTACACGGCAAGATGCAGGGTGTCCACTGCTCTGCGCTGGCCAGATACAGCACCTGCAAATGATGCTGCGCCTGGTCAGACAAAAATTTGGGGTGACAGAAGGAAAACCCCTCTCTTACTGCAGCAAGAATCTGAACCCAGCAGGGTGATGGTGTCACAAGCAAGATCCAAAAGCAAGAAAATCTGGGTTACCAGTCCTGTCCTGACAAGCATGCATCCTCAAATGCACTCAATTATGCCCAAATTCAGCGTCTTCAGGGAAGAGAGAAAAGCCTCTTCTTCCTACAGAAAGCAAAGTGCCCCCCTGTCATTAGGCAGAGAAAACAGTGGTTTCTGAGTTCAGCATAAGCAAAGAGTGCTCAGTGACTCAATTTGTGGATGGAAAGCATCAAGGCAGGGAAGATGGGATAGCTTGTTATAGGCTCCCGGGGCTTCTTTGAAAGTGCCAGGGTGATAAATTTCCAGTGCTCGCAGCCAGCCGAGAGACCCAAGGAGAGATCCTGCATTTGAGACACTTACAGGCAAGAGCTAGGGAACTCATCCGGGAAGCTGCAAGGGAGAGAGGCGTCTGCGCTCAGGATTGCCTGCTCCCGAATACTGCCACACCCTGTCACCATCTGCCAGCTGCCAAAGTCTGTGGAAACGGAAGATCCGGGCAGAGAATGGTCCGCTGATCTGGGGCAGAGAGAGAGGGAGATGGTGTGATCAGTCAGGTCATTCAGCCACACGCCTTTCACTAACACTGGTGCCAGGGACCCGCTGGGCTGGCTGCCAGCGGCACCCGCACCAGCAGCTTTGACACTCCTGGGACCAGGGTGCAACACGCAGCTTGGGCCAGGCCCCAGGCCAAGCCTTTCCTTTGAAAGCAAGGGGAGAGCCAAGCTGGCTGGGGCTGACAAAGCAGCAGAGGCGCACCAGGAGCTGGACAGGACAGAGCCAGCAAGAAGCAGATGGCCATGCAGAACTGTGAAACCTGTTAGCGAGGTGCAACGGCACATCCTGCCCCGAATCCCTCACAGATGCAGATGCCGTGCTGTACAAGGGGCATCCCCCCGTTGCTTGTTGTGTAGCTGTTAGCACAACCCAGGGCAGCGGCAAGGCCTGACAGAGAATCAATGTTGTGACTTGGTTAGTGTCGAGGAAGACTTAGAGATCCTCGGTCTGGCAGCCATTAGAAAGCAGATCACTCCCGAGGCATTAACACCAGATCTGAACAGAGCCAGCCACTGCTCAAGGCACCCCCACGGCACCCACTTCCCCCCCCAGCATCTGAAGACCTTTTAATTCCTGTGTTAGAAGAATGGACTGTCCCAGAAATCAGGTAGCAAAAACATCTTTAGGTCATAGCCAAGGGAGGATAATTGTTTGATGTATGCAACCTCCCACTAGGAAAGGAGGAAGCATGAAATCTGAGAAGTGAACCCGAGGAGTCCCTCCAAAATCTCAAGAGAAGAGGGCACAATCACTTGAGACAAACCCAGAGCTCTTGGTTTCCGGGGAGCAAGCAATTACAGTGCCCCGCTGCACAGCGGAGTGTACATGTCTGGAAGCACAGCCTGTGGCAGAACTACTCAATTACACACTACCAAGATCTTCTGGATAATTTATCTGAGATCTGCTGGGCAGATAGCAGTGCACCAGCTCCAGCTCTGCTGGGCCAGGTACTTGCACGCTGTCTTCACAGCTAAGAATAGCAGTGGCGCACTGCAGCTGCTCCCGGAGAGACCAGGAGAATGGCTAAAAAGACAGGATCTCCCACAGCAAGGAGGACCTCAGTGAGGCTGGAAGGCGAGGGTGGGGGGAAATGCACAGCAGCCAACTTATTTGCAATCTCTATCTAATTCCAAGCCTGCCATTTAGGCAGTCTAATCAATACAGCCAAGTTTGAGAAGTCTGAAATGCAGTCCTGAGCTGGCTGCACAAGCAGAGAAGGGGAAGTCACACAGCTCCTTGCAGGCCAGCTTCCCATCACAGTGCTACATTCCCGCAGCTGCAGTTTAGGGGTAACACCACTGTCTGGAAGTTCAGGGTCTGGAAAGGGCATCGCAGCTGAAAATGGGAAGAGCAGAGCTTCATCTGCCTTGTATAGCTCTTGTTCTCTGGCTACCTGATAAACCGAGGAGTAAGGTTCAGAGAGGTGCTATAAGGGTTAAGTATTGGGAGAACCCCTTCTTGCAAAAAGGTGTTTTTCTTAGAGCTTGTAACACTGTAGTCAGAATGAGGGCATTTCACTGAAAGCAGAACTGCAGCATATACTCTTAGAAAGACCTTTTGGAGATCAGACAGAGATAACCTTCCCTGGGATGCAAGGAATTTGTAAGGGAAAAGGAGCAGCTGTTCAGTGACATCTACCCCTCTCCCCGCCTTTGGAAGATAAAGCTGAGGAAGTCAGCATGACGGAGAGCAGGCAGAGTGTTTGGGCACAGAGCAGGGTGCCATGCTGGAAGCACAGTGGGAACAGTGCAGGAAGCCAGGGAGAAGCACAGAGGAACACTGCTTCAGCACAGAGGGAAGAGGAAGATGTCACCTCCCTGAGAGGACAGCACAGCCAGACAGGAAAAACAGGAGTGTCACATGCAGTGACAAGGATTTGAGCCAAAGCAGTAAAGAGGTCTATAAGCAATGGACTTGGGCTGAAAGTAGACAGGGACATCATTGCTGCCAGAAAAGTAATGAGCTGCTGAACAGAGGATAGGTTGGGGCCAGGCAGAAACAAAAGTTTTTAAGATGGAGACTCTGGATGGCAGAGGATGGCTTGGGCTATGGCAGGATCTCCAGGTGAAGGTGAAGAGAATGGAGCAGAGCCCTGCAGTCCTTGCAAAGGGAGAACAGTACCAGGAGCCTGCCTAGGAGACTGTGCCCATGTGGCAAGCAAAGAAACAAGACATGATCCAGGGTCCCAAGGGCAGTAAAAAATGCCCCTCTGCCCAGTATCATCAACCACACTGGCCAGGTGAGTCTGCGCCAAAGAAAGTGAGCAGAAAATTGTTTCCTGCTTTGAGTGTGTGGCATCAGCTTCCAACTGCTGGTCACCTTCCATGGTTGTCAGCTAAGATTAGACTGATCTTAAACTACCTCTTGGAGGTGGATCAAGTCAACCTCTTGAATCCATTCTTGGACAGGCTGATAAAAGCATCATGTACCTCCTGCAAGACTGACTCTCAGTGGCCCTCTAGCTCTCTAACCCTTCTTTGGGTTCCCAACCCTGTCAAGAAGCTGTGCAAGCTTAGTCAAGTTGTATCTAACCTAATAGCACAGGAGTCTAGGAGTTCAAGGCAGCCAATTCTGTGCCTTGCTTCCAGGCAGCAGAATGAACACTTGTCAATTAACTGAATAAACTGATTGACTCAGCAATGAGTCCAGGTCATCTCTCTCTGGGTTTAGTTATCTGAGCCTAGCCAGCAGAGCTGAGATACCGTGGCAGACTTTCCCCTCTATGCCCAGTGCCTTCTCAAGGGAGGCTCCTAAGGAAGCGTCACAACCAACAAGCATCCTGAACAGCCTCAAGAGACAGCAGGGGCCAAGATCGGGTGAGACAGGCGGGAAAGGCATGGCATGGGAAATCTTGCATTTGCACTGCAAGAGCAGCAGAGCTTCTTAAAAGGTGAGCTTGGCTTGAGATCAAGACCAGATCTCTAGGGTGACTGTACCCCAGTGCAATCCAGTCAAAGCTAGAGGTGAAAGACTTCCTGTTATTTCTGCCCCTGAAGGCTCATTGTAAAGCCTTGCTGCAGAGGCCCAAAAAGGACTTCAGTGAGGCCTCCAGAGCAAGCTGGGGCTGCTGGGGCACCAGGACCAGTCCCCAAGCCTGTAAGAACAACTTTGCAACACATTACAGCCATGCCAGAGGCTGGCTAGCTGTTAGGGCAGTGCAGAGGGTCTTGGGAAGCAGCCGGACGACTACAGCAAAGCTGACGTGGTTAGGAGAGATGAGATACAGCAAGTCTTCAAGTCGCTGTCTCTGCCACAGACATCTAATGGCAGACAGAAAGAGAATGAAAGTGAGCTTCACACACCCACCTCTTCAGGTCCACGAGTGGGAAGAAACTCCCTCAAAAGTGCAAGAATAACAAAATTAGATTAGCAAAACAGAGATGAGCTGCAAGCTGTTCCTTCACACAAGGAAGGACCTCTAGGAGGCCATAAACTGGCAACTCCTAGCCTGGAATGGTTCCTTTTAATTAGGTCACTGCTTCCTATGCAACATGCTGCACAAGACACATTTCAGAGCACACGGACACGTGCTTACCAGAGGAGAGCCAATACTGGAGGCAGAGCAACAGTCAGGGATCCTTCTCTTTCTTAATACGTAACTGAGATGAATGCCAAGTGCCCAGCCGCTAGGCTCTCATCCTGCCCTGCACTACCTCCGCTCACCTGCCATATTTCTACACACCTAGGACTATTTGGAAAGCAGCTCATTTGCCAGCATATGCTCTGTGCCTCAGATTGAAGCATTAAGTAGGTACGGTAGCGCAGGCAGACTGTGGCAACCTGGAGTAAAGGGCAGCCCTTCCCACCTTTGCGTGGGAAGTGTTGGCAAGGAGTACTTGGCAGAGAGCTGTACTGAGAGCCCTGGCTGAATCCCAGGCAGCTATCTACAGGCTGTGTTAGTGCCGTTAACAGCCTGAGCAGCCAGTCCTCTGCGAGCACAACTGTTTTTGATTGCAGCACAGTCATGTGCCAGCCAGCAAGCACATTCTGTGGCATAGTTGTGCAATAATTCCAGAAAATATTCCTGTAAACAGTTCCTGTCCTGCTGCGGTTGCTATCCCAAGTTGTCACATCGCCGATACAGCTTCCAAGCCAGGTGGCTGTAAGAAGCAAGGCATATAGCACACATGCAGCCTTACCACTACCAACAAAATACCCAAAGCCAAAGGACAGCAGCTTCTCTGCCCCTCTCTGCACTCCTTCCAGACCCACACCTGAACCACCTGCAGCCCTACAAAGAAGGCAGTTCTCTCTGACTGTTGACTAAAGCAGATCCTCCACAATTTAACTCCTGCAGATAGTGACTCTTCAGATCACAGTACTTTAGGTTTTGTTTAATTGACTTAGCAAAAGCACATTCAACCAAAGATTATCCAGCTGCTAATCCACATTAGTGCTATGTGCACACACACTAAATCCCTGACACAGATACAGGGTTTACTGCAGTATCATGGGATGCTTAGGCTATTAGTGTCAAATGCAAACACAGGACATGGTTTGCAAGCCACTACCCATTCACACGCAGGGAGTTTGATTTGATGCATGCTATCTGCCATATTCAGAGCCTGTGTTTGTAGAACAAGCAGCACCTTGTCCTACTCTCAAGTAATCCTTGCATTATCTTCATGCATGTTTGCCCTCAGCAGATCTGATGTTACCATTCCATTAGGATAAGCTAGAAAGACTGCTAGAAATTCACCTTTGTACTGCTTTGCCTAACAAGAACCATCCTGGGATTTACAGGTACCCAGGACCTCTGGATCAGAGCAGGACTCAGAAGACGGGCTGGTGAGGCGATGGCAGCAGCAGACTGCTAAGATGGCCTGGCCAAGAGAGGAGCTTGGCTCCCACCAGCTGACTTGGCATTTGACACTCCTTCCTTTAGGACACCCTAGTTCCCCTCCTAGGCCCTGCTTGTGTCTCTCTGCTGGCTTGCCTTCCTGTTCCCTCCAGAGCTCCCTTGCCTGCCAGCACATGGACTGGGCTACTTACATGAACTACCTGAAGGGTGCCTGCTGGCATTTTACAAGCAACCATTTTTCCTCAACTGCTGCTGCAGTGGTTAAGTGTTTTGTTGCTATGGCCACACAACCAGAGGATTAGGCAGTCAAGTACAGTAGTTTCTTCATCTTAACAGCCTTGGGTGTTAACCTGCCCGCAGCACTGTAGAGATAAAGCTATTTTTGGCATCCTGATCAGTCTCTGCGCTCCAGCCTTTCCATCCTAGTCCCACCATTTTTCAGGGGGTGAAGGGACATAATTTACCTCTTCCTTCCATCACAGATATGCTCTTTCTCCACACCTAAAACAGGACTCTTCCTTCAGGATGGAAAATGGTGGCTAAAGGTACTGTGATATCCATTACCAGCATGGAGCTCACCAGACAAATTCAGACATTGTCCAAGCAGGGAGATCAAAGCCACATGGAGTAACATAACCCCTCTCTTTGGAGAAAACACACCATATTCAGGCCCCCAAAAGTGCAAGCCATGTCAGTGTCCAACAAGGCAATGCATCACTCAAGTCCTTGGCTAGCAGAGCCCGTTAGCAGCGTTACCCCAGGGAAGGCAGGCAGGCACAGTCTGCTTGATCTGGCAACAGATTAGGAGGCAAAGGAGCATGAACGTGCCAGAAGACTTGGTTTGAAAAAGAAAGCAGCTCAGTTCAGCTGTTGCCTTGACAATTCCACCCATTCCCTGCAGGGTCTCTAGGCTTACTTCCTCCAGCCTGCACAATGAGAGGAGCAGAAAAAATGCAGGTGACCCCAGAGACCCAAGAGCATACAGGTGTAGTCTCCACCGAGCACGAGGGTAGCAGGCTAACCATCTTTGTGTGCAGCTGACTTCACCGCTTTGGCTTCACAACTGATTCCTTTCTGCTGTCCCTTTAGCTCCAGGCCGTGTAAGGGGTTTGCTCCCCTTTTATTCCTTATTCCCCCATCATGTACTTTTTTCTAGCCCAGCCCTTCACATCACCTTGTTCACAAAAGTTAATAGGGATTGGACTGGTGCAACCTGGCTGCATTGAAGGGCTATAAAGGCTTTGTGCCATGGTAGAAACTATCATAAAGGTCAGAAAAATGTTTAAAGTAGAATTCACAGAACGTTTACCTCTTAAAATGACAGAATACTGCAACTCCTTCTCAGGGATATTTATTTGGCATAAGGAAAAGCCACCCCCAGGGACTCTGGCCTGGAAGTAACGAGCTTCCCCACCATGCTTGCCTGCTGCCTCAAGCCCTGGGGATGCCAGTTCTGAACACCTGACACCAGTGGGCACTAATCATCCAAAAGCTTATAGACACCTCATCCAGACACAGCCAGAGGGAAAGATAATTGCTGGCTTTACCAACTCTGAGCCCCTGGAATGCAGATCCCAGGGACTGTGTGCTCAGCCCCTTCTCGTGGTGCTTTTCTGCCTACTCTGTTTCTTCTCTTTGCTCTCGCAGAGTCTGGCTGAAGCATTATAAACCAATTCTTCCACAGCATTGCTGCAAGCTCGCAACCAGCCCAGTGCTCAACAGCCTCTCAAGCCTTGGGAATGGCATGAGACCACACACAGGAATTGTGGCACTTCAGTCGTGAACAAAAGCAGCCTCCAAGACAAGCTGCTTTCTCTCTTGCATTTTTTTCCTTTCTTGGGAGATTTGTTTCATCTTACAGAGAATGTAGAGGTGGGCCCCAGCAACAACTCAAAAACATCCTATTGATCTCCTTCCCCAGGGAGAACAGTTAGCATCATTTATGAAAACTGTTGGACAGTGATTTTTCTCTGGAATCAAGAACTTGGTAAGAGAGTCTTACACTTTTTCAATGTTTTACTTGTTTATCATTTTATTTTCCATATGATGAAAGAGTACTAAAATTTGTCTGGTGGCTGTTTCTGAAGGAAATCACTAGAAAGAGACTCACTGGAAAACCTGCAGAGACTACACAAGCGTTTGATGCTGTTAACAGCAACTTCTTACCTAAGAGCCTCTTTATCCCCTGTCGGCCTAAACACATGGTGTTTGCTCCACAGGCTCTGTTCTTTCTTCCCTAGCCTCACTCACTGCTTTGCTTTGCCCTACCACAGCATCAGACTCCGGAAAGGTGCCAGAATATCCTTTGTTATGGCATGAGATTAGGCTCAGGTCCAGCGTCCCCATTCCCCGGTTGCCCAGCGGGAACACACAGCCTTCCAGGCAAAATCCTTTGTGCCAGCACAGTGCTCGCAGCTTGCTCCCAGCAGATTCCACCTCTGCTTGCCACCAGCACCCAGAGTTTTTCCACCCTGCAAAGGCAGGAAGGTCAGCAGGTGGAAAGGGGGACAGGATAGATGCAGAGTGAGGTCTGCTTGGTTTGAAAGGCTTCCTCCCACACACAACACAGCATCATTGTGGATGCATTTGACAGAGAAAGTGCTGTGAGGTCCAAGCATGCAGGCTGAAGAGATGCCAGAGCTTGTAGAGTTGAGGCATACGCTGAGCACAGGCAGAACGGACATTTAGCTCTTATCGGCACAGTTCCTCGCTCCTCTAAATGGGCTGAGGCAGGAGTCTCTGTGTTTAATGGCCAGTGTTTCACACAACGTCAGGCCAGAGAGGAATAGGCCTCTTGAGGCTTGTTTGCAACTATAAACACACGTGCACCAGGGTTCTCAGAGGTGCACAAGTGCAGCCTTACACTCCCTTTACCAGACACTCATTTTGATGAGAAATGCTCTACTCTGTCCCATCTCACCTGGACCTGGGCACTTCCAGTGGGCTGCTTCCAATCCTCAGGAAGTTATCCGAATGGGTTGATGAGGAGGAGCTGGAGGACTTGACTTCAACCATCCCTGCAGAAGGAAGCCTGTCTTCAGACTGCTGCGACCTGCTCCAGAGCATGGCTTGTGGTGACGATGCACAGCTCTTCCTCCTGTGTCATGGAGGACTTGGGTGAGAAGAGAAAGCTGGCTTTCCCATGTACTCCAACTAGGAAGCCTTTCCACAACAGGCTGGATTTTACCCCAGCAGCTACAGGCTCTTGTTCCCATTGAACCTGCCCTCCTCCCTCCCAAGGAACCATGAGTCACGGGTAACCAGCTCGGTGATGGGGATACACTGAGCTCAACCTATCTTAGCCCATTCTTTTATAGATCACCATCCACATGACCTGGAAATCAGAGACAGGAGAATGCATCAGCCCACACACATACAGCGATTGCTTTGTTTAGTCTAGCTGTAAAAATGCCTCAAGCAAGGGGCCTCCCAGCAGGGAAAGATCATTTCAATCTGCTCTAACTCTACAGAGTGTATCAGCGGAGGAGCTCAGCCCAGGTGGGTGTTTGTGCACACTGATGGGGGTGACAGGGACACACCACCAGTGTAATTTTCCCTTTTAGCAATTCCCTTCAAGCACCACTGACCACACTTCTGGCCATGTGCTCAGAGCTGACAATCATTGTAGATGTAGGTGCATTTCAGACCTCTCCATGTCTGTGCTGACAGCCCAGAACCGCTCTGGCTTCTTTTCTAGCCGGCATAGAATCATAGAATCACCTTGGTTGGAAAAGACCTTTAAGATCATCGAGTCCAACCATTAACCTAGCACTGCCATCCCACCACCAAACCATGTCCCTAAGCACCTCATCTCTCCTTCTTTTAAATACCTCCAGGGATGAGGACTCCACCACCTCCCTGGGCAGCCCATTCCAGAGCCTGACAACCCTCTCGGTGAAGAAGTTTTTCCTATTGTCTAGCCTAAACCTGCCCCGGCGCAGCTTCAAGCCATTCCCCCTCGTCCTATCGTCTGTTACCAGGGAGAAGAAGCCGACCCCCACCTCACTACAGCCTCCTTTCAGGCAGTTGTAGAGGGCGATCAGGTCTCCCCTCAGCCTCCTCTTCTCCAGACTAAACACCCCCAGTTCCCTCAGCCGTTCCTCGTATGACTTGTGCTCCAGACCCCTCACCAGCTTGGTTGCTCTCCTCTGGACATGTTCCAGCAAGGCAACATCTTTCTTGTAGTGAGGGGCCCAAAACTGAACACAGTATTCGAGGTGCGGCCTCACCAGCACCGAGTACAGGGGCACGATCACTTCCCTACTCCTGCTGGCCACACTATTCCTGATACAGGCCAGGATGCCATTGGCCGCCTTGGCCACCTGGGCACACTGCTGGCTCATATTCAGCCGGCTGTCAATCAGTACCCCCAGGTCTTTTTCCACCAGGCAGCTTTCCAGCCACTCTTCCCCAAGCCTGTAGCGCTGCATGGGGTTGTTCAGACTCGGGTGTGATTCACTGACCATTGCTGCATCAGGCCTTAGCTCACAGTACTGTCCAGCTAAATACCAAACAGGCACACGTATTTGGGACTAAGTCACATCACTGCTGCTCCACCTTCAGAAGATTTTCTTTCTTACATAATTTTTTTTTCTGGGAGAGTCCCAAGAATTTTTCCCCTTCCAAAGCCACAGTAAATTGGACAAAGACCTCCCCATTTACACAAGTAAAAAGGAAAAGTCAAACAAACTCAAGGAGAAAAGATGCTGTTCTTCCTGGAATCTGGAAGGGCATCTCAGCTTTGACTTTGATTTTGAGCACTGTCAGCAAGTGCAGCTAAAGACAGGCTCATTGTACAGTGGAAAGCACGATATCCTCTCTTCATTTCTTGAAGCGTGTCCACCCTCAAACATCACACCAGAGCTTCTCTCAAGCATTATTCATCTCATGTTATCATAGCTGCCAACATCTCCAAGCACAGCCTGCAGAAACAGGCTTGTACAGCTAAAAACCAAATGCCTCCCCCTGCAAGGAGACCTCAAGGCTACCTGCTTTCAGGACAACACAGTGAAGCACATCCCCTCCTTTCTCCACTCACACTATGCACTGCCCAGCTCACTCAGCTTATAGAAAGCCCTACCTATTCCCCAGACTACATGGCCACAACAGCCTGCAGCAAGACATCTGTGACCAGTCCCCTCGCTAAGCACTCATGGCAAGGCTCACAACCTTCCCTTCCCCAAGCTCATGCCCACAGCATGGGCCCAAACCTCCCCGTGGTAGCAGCAGCTACCCTCAACACAGCCCGATGTCTCCAACAGGAATGAAAGCAAACCAGAGTTAGAAAACATGTCACAGAATCAAGCCCTGATGCACACAGCATATCTCTTCCAGCATGCTCTGGGCACTTTGTCTTGTGAAAATCATGTATAGGTTTTGTGCGGCAGGATCTAGTCTGTATGTCCTGAGCATTTAGAGCAACATAAATGCTTCCAGTTTACTACCCTGCAAGCCAGGCAAGTGGGAAGTTGTTCTCCACTTGCTGCAGTCACCTTGCTGTGGATAGGTAGGTTCTGTGTGTTAATGAGGACTCTGTGCTGCTCACTTGGAAAACACAGTTTGGGACTCCCCATCTCCATTTTGCGATTCTGCAGGAAGATTCTCTCTTCCCTGCTTCAGCATTTTATAAACTGAATCACAGTGTGCTTTAGAAAGGCTGCTGCCACTAGCATGGCTGCAGGCTCAGTCCCAGAGGACTTCCAACTGCCTCCAGCACAACCTAGATTTAATTTAAAATAATTGCAATATAAAATAGCATCTTCACATGTGCTGAGGGAGAGGAGAGAAAAATTAAACTGAGAGGGGCAACCCTACAGCAAGGTTCTGAAATCCCTAAACAGCACCAGAAACTCCAGAAGCAAGCACAATGCCCGTCCCAGAGCATCAGTCACCATACACCTTCCCTGGTCCCCACTTCCAGCCACCTGCATCCCCAGGCGAGTCCTATGTGACCCTCTGTCAATAGCAAGCACTGAGAATTTCATGTTCTCCCCCAGAAGTATCTCTAAGCAGCGCTGCAGGCAGCAACCTGCTTTCAGCTCACACACCTTGTTCTGTTAGAGGGGCTGAAGTTTAGAGGGGATTCTTGCCCACCCAGCCCATCTACCACTAACTGCAGATGCTCCCCTGTACAATCTCTTCCAGAAACTGATTAAGCTTCACTTTAGGGCAGCTAAACTGTCTTCACTTTTCCCTGAGGAGGCTGCTGCCAAATGTAATTTTTCTGGTAGTTTGGAACCACCTTTTAAAACTAACAAAATCCTTTCTGGATGAAGTTTAACAGTGAAACTGGTGAAAATGAAACAAAGCTGCTTTACTCTCATTAGGGGGCGAACTTCAGGAACATCCCCAATGAAGCCTGACAGTCTTTAACATGGGGCAGTCTCCAACTTTTGGTGCAGAAATTCTGTAGCACAAGCTGCAGCAAAGGCTCTGACAGCCAAATTCCTCCCTCCACTGTAAGGAATCCATGCCACAGAGAGCAGACCTGGAGGGCGAGGGACTTCAGAAATATTTTTTCGACTGTGCTCAGAGCCTGTCCCTTTTGTTCTGCAGCCCACTGAGTGGTTATCTCCTCACCATGCTGCTTGAGCCTGTGCTCCTGCTGGCATCAGCTCCACTGCTTCATAGGTGAAGCTCCCAGCTGCTCCAGGGGAACTTTCCATCCCCAGGGAGAAGTCGCTGCTCAGACTTGTGGTGCTGCCTCGGTCTCTCTGCTCTAGAAAAGAAAACAGCTACCTGAAGACCAGCTTGGTTTCGATCATTTTATCTCCCTTTAAGCAATACACTTCCCATGTGCCCTGGGGCTGCATTTTTGTGAGGTCCCAAGGGAAGCATATCCATTTGTAGTCACCTTGATGCTGGGAACCCAAGCCCCCAAGCGGTCAACCATTACCAGCACCCAGGGGTGCTGATGCTTGGCAGCAGCACTCACTGAGCATGCAGATCTCTTCCAGGGTGAAGCCAGGTGGCAAACTCTTCCTTCTGAGGAAGGAAAGACAAAGTTATTTCAGCCATGCTTCAGGGCTGCGTGGAGGCTGGCCATAGCCAGATCTCTGTAGTGCACAGTGGATCAGAGCAGTGGGGAGGTAGCTGTGCAGGGGCAGAGGGGAGGGGATGGGGCCGGTGTGCAGTATCTGACTCTCCTAACAGTCCCAGCCCACAGGCCCTGCGCTTGGAGAGGGTGGCAACAGGCTGCAGGCAGACATGTGCTTATTCAGAGCCTCCAGGGTGGGCTTTGTTTCTTTCTGCCCCTCCTGAAATAGGAAGGAGTTAATATTTAGCAGTCCGTTAAAAAAACCTGCTCCTGCTCCCCCCCAGCAGTGCCTGACCGAGCTTGCTGCGCAGCCTGCTTGAGCCAGAGCACACACCTCTGAGTTCATCCGTGCTAAAGCAGCCACGGACAGTCATTAAGCAGAGAGCACATTTCAGCATGGACAGTTTTTCAGAGCACAACGTGGCACCTCACAAGCCTCGGCCCCATTTTGCAGCCTTCAGAGTGCAGAATAAATTAAAGAAAACTGGGCCAGGACACCAGGGCTTCCATCTCCCCAAAGGAACAGCACTAACAAGCTCCCTGGCTCTGCAGCCCATGCAGCAGCAGGCACAGGCTCCTTACCTCTGCGACTTCACAGCAGAGAACTCCTCAGAGGTGATGTGCTTCAGAAAACTGAAGCAGAAAAAGAAAATCTGAGCAAAGGGAGAGAGAAGAGCGGTTCAGGAATGAACCTGAGGCTCCATGCAGCCTCTTATCTTGGTGGGGAGGTGCTGGCAGGAAGGAGATAGCCATGGGCTGCCACCATCCCATCCTGGGCCTTCTCTTACACATTAAACTGACTCTCTGTTCCCTGCCACGGGGAGGCCCAGAAAGGAAGGTGTATGACAAGTCTCCTTATCAATGCTTTGCACACATGCCACAAGCACATGGCAGGTACTTATGCCATCAGTGCAGAATGGAAAAGAAATGGCCCCCAGCAGCTGCTTATATACCCTGGTAAGCCGCAAACCCAGCAGGACTAGCAGGGTTAGAGCTACATGCTCCACCTCAGCACCACAGCTGTATCACACCTGGAAGCATGCAGTACCTGCAGTATCTGGGATCCCAAGCTCATGCCCTGTCACGCACCAGTCTTCTCTGCGGCATTCACCCCGCTGTGCCTCTGCCACCCCATCTACCCGCACAGAGCTGAGCCCTTCTCCTCCTGCAGCAGGGAGCAGGGAGTGCTAGAGGCTGCCATGCACCCCCTCTCTGTTGCAGCTACTGACACTGCCCTTGGCCAAGCAGGCACCAGAGCAGAGCTGCCAGGCTCCACGCAGTAGAGCTCTGGGAAAGGAATGAATGGGAGGAATGATACTAATACAGGGGTCCTGGACACCTGTAAGATGGAAAACAGGCCAGGGTCCCAGCTCTGCTGTTCAGGGGCAGGAGATTCCCTAGTGAGGTGAGACTCTGAGGAGCAGGGGATTAGCAACAGGGTTAGACATACTCGCCACCTCTTGATTTCTATCAAAAAACAATATTGCAAAAAACTATACTGTGCCTGTAGTCAGAACAATCATTTTTTGCTATTAAACAGTGAAAGATTTGAAGAGAATTAGTTCCAGTAATCTTAACTGCCTCCCAGACCCACTTGTGTACCCACAGATACACGCCACCGAATACATGCACTGGAACCAGAATAAGGGGCTTCATGAGCCCGCAATGACATGCAAACCCCCAGGCAGCTGCAGCACCCAGGCAAGGAGGGCTGGCACTCGTGACAAGCACACAAGACTACACAGCTTTATTTCCAAGATCCCAAGAGTCACATGCCTTAAGCATCCCTTCTCATTGCTGAGCTGAACAGCAAGCCCTAGCACCTTTTCACCAGGGGCCTGAACACTAGAGGCACAGCAGGGGAACCAGCAGGACTGACACTCATCAACCAAACTGTGGCCTGAGAGAAAAGCATTCCCACACCTTACGCATCAGGAAGTGATGGGGCAAGGCTCCTACCTCACATTTCCAGCACCTGAACAATTTTTAGAGGCCAGCCAGACCACTGATATTACCAGAAGCAGGCAGTGAATGCTGCTACTGTAAACAAGTACCCTGAGAACAAAAAGCAGTGCTCAACCACTGCCCCAGACCAGACACTCACCTCTTCTCCTTTACTGAGTCGATCGACTAACATGTGCCTGGAAAGAGAGCAAGGGAAGCTCAGTCACATGCTGGAAGCCAGAATCAGCAGAACAACACAATCTGTCAAGAATGGCCAGATGTCTGAGCCTCCAGTTAAAAAAAAAGCTATCAGCCCCTCTTGTCACAACTCACTGGGAGCTGCCCCAACATCCACCTTTGGTTGTGAGCAAATACGACCCCCTGAAGGCTTCTCCCCTGCTGCGCAGGGATGCATACGCAAGTAAAACTTAGCGTGCCTACCCAAAGAGAAACCAGTCATAGGCCACTGTCAGGTAGAGAATCTCAGACGGCTCCAGGGACACGTGGATCAGCCCATCCTGCAAAGCAAATGAGAACAGCCTTCAGGCAGCAGCCCTGGGGATTGGAACTTGGGAATTCGTGATCTGCTGAAAACTGTCATGGTGATCCAAGATGACCAGCTTGCTCCACATGCCTGTGATACCATGTCTGATGGCAGGACTGTATATTGGGCTCCACATCAAAGCCAATCCACACCCCCTCTGAAGCCAAGATAGTCAAAAGGAATATTAACTCTTTCACCACCAGTTCCTGGTGACACAGCCACTCACGCTCCAAGCAATCACCCCCAGAAGCAGAGCAGGTCAGCCAGGTACTCACAGCCCATAAGGAGAGGCGCAATAAGGAGATGAATAGAGGAGTTCGATCCCAGCCGGATATACAGTGCACCAGGAGCCCGCTGTCATCTGTTCCAGGCAGGGGTAGGAAGGAGAAGGAAAAAAAAAACAACAGGATGTTGCAACAAGAGCAACGACTTTTCTTTATGGCAAATCTGTAAAGACAAGCTACCCTCTGTCCCCACAGCCCAGGCTCAAGAGCAGACCTCAGCCACCAAGCCAGAACATTTTGTCTTGAATACAGCAGCCAACAAATTGCTCAGAGTGTCCTGGGTTGTCAGCAGCCCAGCTGATGTGCTGTTCTGGTTCTGACAGCTGCTCAGGCCATGAAGTCACTAGGTATGAACATCACTTTGCTACCCAGAACATGTACCTACCCAGCTGCAACCCACCATCACAGTCTATCCCCACATCAGAGAGAAACCTGCTCCAACTGAACACTTCTTCAGTATCACCAACCTTCCTACTTATACACCTTGAGCAGAGGCACACACAGTGCATGACTCCCATGCTCTCCAGAAAATTCATAGTATGTCCCAATGCAACTACTACAGGAGAGTCTGTAGTTAGCCATGCTGCCAGAGCCAGCCATGGCTCCGTCTATCCAGGTACAAAGTCACAGTGCTCAGAGGGAACAGGATGCCAACATAAAGCAATACACCCCCTTCAAGGAGTTGGGGTGGCTGTGATGACAGAGGGTGAAAGGGGCTCTTAAATAGGCACCTAATGAGACCCTGGGTTGGGGGCACAAAACACAGATGTCCAGTAAAATAAGAACAGAAGTCAACAAGCAGAGGAGCAAATGTTTCTTCTCTTCAGCTTTAAAGCAGTAAAACTCTAGGTAAAGTGTTCAGATATCCCTCCACTCTTGGGAAGAGAGGGTCTTCAAGGGATCAGCAAGTCCCTCTCTAAGAGGGGAGCTGGAGCCTTGAGATGCTAGGGCCGACACCCTGTTTTGAAGGGAGAGAAGCGAAGCTCTTTATAGAGTGGCACTACTACAGCCAGCTGTTCTTCTGGAGACAGTGACTGCTCCAGTTAGACCACTGGGAGCAAGGAGTTTGCCTTACCATCACTATTGATGATGGAGATCAGCAGCTTCAGGTAGTTCTGTGTCTGCTGCACAAGGTCCCAGC
Organism: Gorsachius magnificus; assembly: GCA_034008185.1. NCBI lineage: Eukaryota > Metazoa > Chordata > Aves > Pelecaniformes > Ardeidae > Gorsachius > Gorsachius magnificus. The sequence continues at coordinate 11,039,561 of CM067090.1, forward strand.
TCTGCATAAAGAGAAATATCGATGGTAAGGGTCTGCCCACAGAAAAAGGCTGCTCTGCAGTTCAGAGCCCACCATGCTCTTGGCTTCTCTATCCAGGACAAAAGCAAAGCAGAAATAACCCTGTTGCCATTCCTCAGAGTGACAGACTCCCTTGGTGCTCTGATCAATCCCCCCATCCTCTACAAAAGGCATTCTGGGACAAGAGACCAGGCAGGGGGGGAAAAAAATAAACCAAACAAAAATAAAGAAAGTTCGCCTCTCCTGTCTGCCTGGCTGGCACAGAACCTGCTTGCGTGCAGCCCCAAAACTTCAAGCAGATCATGCTCAGAGAGGTTAACATGACCCAGCAAACACCTGCAGAGCACTGACCCAATTCTGCAGCCCCCCCACATGTGCACTTTACCAAACAGCTCAGCAGCCATGTTACAGCTGCATACATGATGCAAGTACCACATGGGGTGAGCAGGTCAAGGTCAGCAGCCTGTCCCCACAACCCAAACACTTTGCTCAAAACTCTCTGGCCCTTGTAAATGGCCCCAGCAGGCTACTGCAGAGGGCCGACCCACTCCCAGCTGCTCCAGACAGGCTGGGCTTCTGCAGTAACACCCAAGTAGCAGCAGCACCACAGAAGGTCTCTCAACTCAGAGACCTCCAGCTCTACAAGAGATGCAGCTGAAGAACATCAGAATAAGCTCAAGTGTGCCACTCTCCACCCCTGTGTTGTGAGAAGATGCAGGTAATTTCAGCAGTCTGATCAGAGCCAGAACTAGCTCAAGGAAAATAGGATAGCACTGGCAAGAAAAAGGCAAGGAAAGGGACACATTTCATTGTGACTGTGTTAGTGGTATAAGTGACATCTGACCACCAGCAATGGAACACTTGCTGTGTGCTTACATGCATGCACGTGTGCGTGTAGCCACACTTAAGACTACTGTCAGACAAAGAACATACTGCTCTGCTGTGAAGCCTGCACAGCAACAAAAGAGTAGGGAAATAGAGAACACACTCAGCCTGGGGCAGAAAAACACATACTTCCAAAGTCTTTTATCTGCCCAGTTCAACTCAATCTTGTGCTTATGCCAGAAGGAATCATCTAATCATCCAGTCTGATCTCTCTATACCACAAACCAGAAAGTTTTGTTCAGTTGCCCCAAATACAGCCTGAAGCTTGCACTTGGCAACATCTCTGCCCAGAAAAGCACCTCAAATAGGGGTGACAGTTCACCGCTCCTTTAGCAGCATGTTCCAACAGATCATCCTCAAAAATAACACAAAAGACTGCTTTTCCTTATTTGAAGGTCTGATTTCAGCCTGCAGATACTGCTTCCTGTGCAGCTCTTCTTCCTCAGATTGAAGAGTGCTTTAGAATTAGTATTTTCTCCCTGCAAATGTACTTACACATTAATCAAGTCAACCCTCCATCACCTTTGTGATTAGCTAAACGGACCGAGAACTTCAGCTTTAAGTGAAGCACCTTCTCCAGCCCTCGGATCATTTCTGTATCTATTTATTACACCCTCTTCAATTTTTAATATTATTTTAAAAATACTGGCTGCTCAGTATTCCAGTGAACAAGTTTCTAGCCATAAACAAGCTGTGGTCCCAATATTCTGCTTCAACACTGCAAGCTACTTTTCCATGATTCTGCTTATGCTGGCACTTAAATATTATTTACATCACTGAATGACAAACACTGGCCTGGCACGGGGAGCTGTGCTAGTTCTGCGGTGCTTCCAGCCACAGAGCACAGGAGCGTGACACGCTCCAGCACAGACAAACATCTGAAAACCCGGGGGGATTGGTAGGTGCACTGATGTGTGAAATGGAGCACACTAATAAGCAGTATAAGGTGATGCTCCCTGGTATGAACAGACAAAGGCTGAACCTTGAAGCTTAGACAAACGTAAGAGTTTGATTATTGTTTGTGATGTTATCGCGGTAATAAGGAATGGAGACATGCTGTGGTCAATTATGACTTTCTCTCATAGGACAGGTACCTTGCACACCCATGAAGAAGGCGCCTAGTCACTCGGCTACTGCTCAAATAAGGGAAGGCTGATCTCTCCCACAAGATTCTCCACAGCCAAGGAAGTCTGCCCACCGCAGGCACACGCCTAGCTAAGATTGTGAACGAGTTAATACTGCTTTCCGTTTGCTGGCATGTTCCTTACCTATGTTACCGACATATCTCCCTAATGGATTGCAAGCTTTATGCAAGCTACAGAAAAAGATTTGACGTTACAGTCAGCTGCCTCGGGACACACAAAGCCAGGAAGCTTTTGGGTAGAGGGTTTCCACCGCTATTCTGAACAATCAAGTCTGCAGCCCCACTCCCACTGGGATGGTATAGAATCATAGAATGTTTTGGGCTGGAAGGGACCCCTAGAGGTCATCTAGTCCAACCCCCCTGCAGTGAGCAGGGACACCGCTAACTAGATCAGGTTGCTCAGAGCCCTGTCCAACCTGGCCTTGAATGTTTCCAGGGATGGGGCCTCTACCACTTCTCTGGGCAACCTGTTCCAGTGTTTCACCACCCTCATGAAGTGAGCCAGATTACTGCAAGAGGAGCAAGTCAGACTTCAAATCTTTACTGATCCCTCCCAACTGAATCTTTGACTTCCCACAGAGACACCTGCTTTTCTCACCTGGTACTCGCTCCAATCAATATTCAGAGATTGGGTCAGAGAGACTGGGATACTTAATGGAGCATCTACGTAATCCTGAAAAAAACCCAAACACAATCGGTCAGAGCAAAGCCATGACTTGAAGGCAGCAAGTTCCAGAAAAAACAAAATAACAAATGCCAAACAGTGCATCTAGAAGAAAGTGCCTCAGCAAAGCATCTTTGAATGAAAAATGTGCAGTGGTAAGGATTAACTCATGTTCACTAGTCCTTCTAGGAGGCTAAGAGGAGCTTTTCTGTGCTCCTAACAGTGAAAGCCAGGTACAAGGCACGTTAGTTTCTGAATTCCCTTAGGGCTGCTCCACTCAACCACCTGCCTCAGCAGGAGACAGAATACAAAGACAGAACTGAGAACAGAGGCTATCAGTAAGATACCAAATTCAAAAACAGGAGCAACCCATACCTCCCACGACAGGTCAAGCAGCCTGGACTTCAGGATAACGATTCATTTATTTTACAACGAATGAGTAATTTAGTACATTCACTATCTGCTTTGTTTCTCCTGGTAGTTTCCTCCTTGTCATCAGAAATAAGCACACGACAGACACACGATTGCTCAGGAACTCTGAGGCAAGACTTAAGCCCAGTAAAGCCCACAGCTCTCCACATTTTGTAGCATCCATGTACCTGTTTCCAGTTAAATATGAGACCTTCAGCTGTATAATCCCGGTCTTTGTACTCCTTAAAAAATTCACAGCCTGCAAAAAAAAGAAATAATGAACAACCATTCAGCTAACTGATATCTAACAACTGAAGTGCCCTGTGGGACTGGAAGTGCTTGGCAGCCCTGGGCTCCAGAGCACCAAACCAATCAAAACTGCTGCCTGCAGGAAGAGAAGAGCAGTAATCACCAGTATAGTGTGCAGCATGGCCTCCCAACAGCAACAACCCAGAGCACTCAGCAGTGAACACACTCACAGCAAAGGGCAAACTCCAAACAGACAGCAAATGTGGAGTTTTAGGGACTGATTTCATTCTTTCCCAAACAAGAGTTTTCACCAAGGAGCTATGCTTTCCAGGGCCACTGGCTTTTGCACAGGCATCAGCCTGGCACACTGAGTGAGAAGGAACCAGAAAAAGGAGGTTCTGGCAGAGCCCCGGAGAAAGCCAACTTTCACAGGGCATCTGCCGCAGGTAACAAGGGCTCTGACAGAGGCAGCTGTGATTTCTCTCACATTTAAGTCTCCTCTTTCAAGCACGTGAATTGCCCCATCTGAAGGAAGCACGTACATAACCATTTCCAAGGTTTTTCACCAAGCCCTCCCCTCCTGAAGTTTGTCCTTTGGCTCTGTTCTTCTCAAACAACTATTTGAAGTCTCTGCAGCAAACTGCAGTCACTTAGTCACAGCTGAGCAGCACCATTAGCACTGCGGCTGCCTGCAGGCTACGTAAAACACCTCTCCCAATGTCCTGTGTGTGCCCCAGCACAACGGTGTCCACGTTACCAAGACAATCCTGTGCAGGCACTGAACACACGTAATGATTCCAACCCAGCAAGTCACAAGTAACTCCAATGGTGGGGAAAAAAAAAAAAAAAAAAAAAAAAAAAAAAAAAAAAAATCTTTGTGCAAGGACAGGAAGAGCCCTCAAAAGCACAGAGTCAGGAAGCAATCTGTCAGTTGAGATTTAACTCCAATTAAACAATGGCTTAAAGCAAAGAACGGGGGGATTATTGCAGTAAGTATTGGCATCTACAAATGCCACCTACCAGTCAAATGGAAAAGAGGGTTTTTCTGCACTGGAGAGCACAAAAGTTCTACAGATACCCCATTTTAACCCAAATCTTTCACCCTAGACAGTCATGTCTGGACACTGCCTCCCTCACCTAAGACAACAGGTTCTCAGAATAACTTTAGAGACAAATTACAAAACAGAAATTCTTTCAATGCAAACCTGGAAAAATTAAGAACATATCAGGGCATTTGGCCAGTCACTAGAGTTGTTTCTGATCCTTAGATATGTACGCCTTAGATCTAACAGAATGACAACATTCCCCTCTGAACCAGCACTGCTGAAATCAGGCAACATCTGCAGGGAGAGTTTCCAGGTTTATAAGGTTTATCTCTAGCGTGGCAGTGGAGAGCTGCTAAAAGACAGTAGCTGTCCCAGATGGCAGAAGAGGAAGGACCATCACTGAATATTGCATACAATACGCAGATCCCCATACAGTAACAACTCTACAGCTTAACTCTATAGAATCACTTCTTCCTCATTCTTTCCGAACCCTGCAAAGGACACATGTACACTCTCTCTACCACGGTCTAGGTTTGATGAGGCATATGGCAGCAACATATACCTAAGCCTCAGAAACCAGTAACACTCTTACTTCTGTACACCTTGGCAATCTGCATGGCAAATTCAATACAAATATTAATGCCGCTTCTCTGAATTGTCACTAATTCTTGTATGAAAGGAAATACACCTTTTTTTTTTAAAAAAAAGAAATATTTAAGGACAACAACTAGAAATCAAGGAGAAGTTTGGGTTTGCATCATCACAACAGTTTTGGGGTTGGTTTTTTTTCCTCTCCCTTTCTTTGTGCACGAGGGAGAAAAGAACCCTTCCTTGCAGACAGACCTCAAGCACAGCAGCCTCACATCCAATCCTATCACTGAGCCTGACATCAGCAGGCAGACAGCAATATTCAGCTCATCTTTTAAGAGTTGCAGCAAGTGACCCAGCAGTGGTTGCTAGGCACAGGGACTAATATAGCCAGGGAGACGGGCTGGAGTGGCCTGCATCTCAGTTGTACATTGCAGGCTCAGATTAACAGTTCTGCCTAGCACTGAGGATATCTTACAGTGGCGCTCTGGAACACTAGGACTAGAAAATACTCTTAAGAATTGGGGTTTTACATAACACAGAGCAAGATGTATATTTTGCATCAAGTGGTAGTTTGGAGGTGTGGGGGTGTCAAAGGCCATCTTACTCTCAGCTCCACCTCTGGGACTTTTTCTCTGTGTTTGAGTTAATTAAAACTGCTGAGAAATTATTTTGCCACCTCAAAGAGTGCCTACTGTTGACTCACACTGCCAGAGAATCCAGATTTGTTGCACTGTTCTCAGTTTAACAGAGCTTCTCTCCAGAGGGAACACAGGAAACATTCAGCAAGCCACAGTCATTTCACCACATGCACACACACAGGTAGTTCCTAGTGCCCAGAAACGGATTGTCACCTGTCCCTTGGGAGTCCCTCTGGACATCAGTCCTGTACCTGGATATGGGATGGAGAGAAGCGTGAAGTCAGCATAACGTTGAGCTTTGTCCACCTTCTCAGAAGACGTCACACTGCACAGGACAAGAGGAAAACAGCAGACACTTGTAGAGTATTTTTCACAGAGATACTAGCACCCAAAAAGCTACTTGTCACATCTCCCTACACAATGACCTCAGTAGTGAGCAGGGGCAGAACTTACTCAACACATCCAGAGAAACAGGTATAGCCCAAAACCACTAAAGCTTTCCTCTGAGAGAAATACCAGGAGAAACATCTCCCTCTGTTCCTATATACAAACACTTTACTCTCCCCTTTCTGAAGGGGTGACTGTCCCACCACTGCAAGCTCTAGAGAAAAACTACTCAGACTACAGAAGACAGATGAAAACAGCTGTCTTGCCCATTGATACAGCTTTCTCTGGCCTAAAACCTTGGAGTTCTCTTTACAGCATCAACTAACTGATCCTGCTGTAGAATGCTTCCAAGGACTGCTCCCAGGTTGCTGAGTGCATACCCAATAACAATTCATGTGTAAGGTCTACACTAGCTGCAATCAAAAGCCTGCAGAAAAACAAATGAACGCAGACTCACTTCAAGCCAAACTTCACCTTCTTGTTTTCCACCATCAGGTCACAGATATATCGGACAGACAGGTATCGAAGCAGCTTGATGTCGTGCCCTCTGACCTTGTCAAACAGCTGGGAGTCTGCATTTCTGCAAGACAGAAGACGACAAAGCAAGATGAGCATGGAAGACTGACCATGTTGAGTCTGATTCTCTGCACAATACTGCCACAGTTCTTCCCTGAACCGCTTCTAGCCATAAGCCACATAGCACGAGCCGTGCCTCCACAGGTCAGAGTCAGACTCTGCAATGAACTGATACTGCAAACTTTGTGCTTAGGGTCCCTCACCATGTGTCTCCTCTGTGCTGAAACAAGCACATAAGATACAGAACATTTTCTCCAGCCTGGAGATGTACTTTTTGATAAAGTAAACACGCCCGTGTAATTCAAACACCTTTTTAAATGGCTCTATATATTCCTGTCTCCATCCTTTCCCTCTGGCAATAGATTAGCAGGCTTCAGTTAGACTGGGTTCAGCCAACCATTAGCATTCAAGACTCAAAAGCAAGGAAAGTAAGACTCTCAGCCTGGTACTCTCAAGCCTGTACCCCAATCCCAGCCTAGGAAAGTGCGGAATTGAGTGGCTGAGCCAGTCAGCTTTGGTCCAAACTCCTTTTTCCCCCATCCCAGTGATGCATACAAACCTAAGTGCAGAATCTTCCTCTGAAATGTCTTCTGCATCTGCCCAAGCATCGTCAGAACCTCCTGCAAGGAAGGCATTAAGAACAGAAGCTTGTGTAAACCAACGTAATCCCAAATCTGACAAGACATGCACGCACACAAAAAGGTCATGGTTTGGTGCCCTCTCTCCACACACAAGTGTTCTCAGTAGTTCCCCACATTTCCTCTTCCTGAAAAGCCCATTTCCTAATGTAGCCCACTCTTCCCTTGTCATTGCATAGGACCTAGGCAGGTCAAACCCATTACTGACAGCCAGAAAGACACCCCAATAGTGCTACACAATGCTTTGTTAAGCCAAGCTTCAGCTCCCACACTAAAGACACACAGTACTTCCCTGAAGAGCTTTCCCTACAGTCCAGTATATCTCACCATTAGCAGGATTTGATTCCCAACAATTAGCCAAGCAACAGCAATCTCTTATCCTCTTTCTTCCATTATTCCCACCCCTGATGTTTGGGAATCAGTACCCTGAATCCTCTGGGCTGCCTCACTTTCCTACATGTTTCCCATAACTCGCTCTTCAGCCTCAAGTTCTTTTGTCACTGCTTCTTATGAGCTATGGCGCTCTGTCCTGTAGTATGGTGCCTGGAAATGGACACAAGATTTCAGTCTTTGCTCTGTTATGCAGGGCCTCATACAAGCAGGTCCACGCTGGAGCTCTGCATCGTCTCTCAGAAAGAGCTTGCTCTCACGTGTAGGTCACTTTCCCAGCACTCACCAGCCTTACCAGGCAGACAGCAACAAACGGCTCCTCACTCACCTGAGAAGATATAGTTGTAGCCAGTGCGCCCATAGAGCTCTCCCCAGCCGGCCAGCGTTGCTGATCTGCAAATATGCTGGAGAAAGTTTTTTTTATTAACCGCGCATGCTCCAGAAATCTTTCCCTTATCAGGTCTCTGGCCTTTTTGCTGTCACGTTACATAGAAATGGTTGGTACCTACAGCTACTGCTTCTCAGCAGTCTCCCCTGCAACCCTGGTCCAGATCGAGTTCTCCAAACACTTCAAGCTCCCAAGTGCCTTCATCTGTAGTTGGTTTTAAAGTCACATTTTCATCTCCAGTTCTCCAATTCATTAATACACTCAATTCCTGCCAAGTTAGCAACATCCGTGCTCTGTTAATACCCTGCTTAAGCCTTATTTCCATGTTCCTGGTCGTAAGATTACGGATGGTCCCAGTACAACTCTGGGCAGTTCACTCCTGCAGAAAATGGTCAGCAGGTTCAGCCCATGATGGCTTCAGTCAAGCTAGATTAAAATTGTCACAGGTACGATTTTGCTATTCATACAGTGTTTCTAAATTGAACTAAGAAAACTGAAGTACGCTGCTTAAATTCTAAATGAGACTACTCCTACAGGGCTTCAATACGGTTTAAGCAATCCACATAAAAATGAACCTAATTTCACTTTCTTACAGATCCCCTTGCAGACAAGCCCACACATTCCTAAGACCATTTATGCAATCTCACCTCCCCGGGGAACAGACAAGGGAAACTTCTCTTTAGGGAGAAAAGTTATTCAAAGGGAGCTCACTACTGGGAAGAGTTAAGGGGCAGAAAGTGACAATAGTTGTCTTTCCCCTCTCAAAGACCAAATATCTTTGGTCCTTCAGAAGGGACACTCACAGAGAGAAAATGTTAGCTCTTTGGTGCAACACTCATGACATGGTGGGGTAAAATAGCCTGAAGTCCCCGCAGATGATCTATGCATCCTAGACAGCAAATGCTACCTACTACCACAGGCTGCCTGCTTGTACCTAAAACCAGATTTTTACAGCATTTGAAAAGGTGACAACCAACTGAAGATGTGGCTGCACAGTTCAAACAGCAGAGAGAAAGGTCATTTTCTAAGTTAAGACAGGTAACCCACGAAGCTTTACCTTTCCCTTGTACAGAATGACTGGGCAAACAAATCGTCCTCTACACCTCGCCATCTTACTTCGGTTGATAAGGTCCTGCAGTTTGCCAACCTGCACAGTGCTCTCAAACCTAGTGGACAGAGATTTGGTTCAGTACACAGAGCATCTTCTCGCACGTCTTTCAGCGAACCTGCTACAGACACCCTGGGCTGTAATCCCCAACCCTTTCATCTAGAAGCCAGCTCTGAAGTTAGCAAGCAAGAAGACATTTCTTTAAGAATTGTTTCCGCTGTTATACAACACATATGGGTGCTTTTCTGTCTCCTTTTGTTTATTTTGAAAGACCAGCTGCAAGATAAATGACAGCGAGCATCTCCAGAAGCTGGCAATCTGAGTACCATCAGAATGGTCTGCTACAGACTAACACACGGATTGCTAATGAAGGACCACCAGAGCAAGCCAGCGCCTATAAAAATATATGTTCTGCTTTCCTCCCCACCACCTTTCCATCAAAAAGAAGCTCAGCACTACCATCAGAGTGAACTCACTATCAGAGCGAACTCACTATCAGAGCGAACTCACTATCAGAGCGAACTCACTATCAGAGCGAACTCACTATCAGAGCGAACTCACTATCAGAGCGAACTCACTATCAGAGCGATAATTTTGCAAGGAAAAATAAATAAAATAGAGAACCAAAGCTTGAACACTCAATGAACCTTAGTTTTGATCACTTGAGCATTGTGTTGCCGGGTAGACAACTGTCTGTAAATCTGCTAGTGGGCCGAGCATTTAATCACTTGTCTGTGTAAGAGTTAGACTAGTTAATTAATGTCAGCTGCATCTGTGTAACTAAATTTTGTTTTCTGGTTAAAGTTAAAACAGAAATGTGTTCCAAGTTGGAGACATTTTGGAAACAAGTTAAAATTGCTGCAATTTGTCCAAGTACCAGTCTACATTTTATAGGAATCCAAACTGACTTCTGAACTACACAGACCTCCAGGAGGAACCGTCAATGCAGGGAGGACTAGAGTTTCCACAAGGAATTGGAGAAGCATCCAGACTGACATAATAGAAACCAGACAAATTCTGGACATACAAAACTGCATGGCCATGCACTTAGAGATGATTAGCAAGAATTTCCAGTAAGCCCTTTCCAGTAATGGAGCTCAGCAGAAGAGCCTGGATGAACTGGTTGATCTCTGAATGCTTGTACATTATCAACACGGTAACTCTGAAAAAAAGGACAAATAAGATCACAGGAATGTCTCCAGTAGGATGGAGAAGTACCAGCATTACTGTGCAGAGCACAAGATCTGAGCTGAGGTAAGGCATCTGATTCTAGTGACCTACCCAGGGGAAAAACCACCACAGACGAAGAGCACAAAAAATATGGATTAGAGTGAAGGAGAGAACTTACAGTGGAGGTGGAGAAAAACTCAAAGGCAAACAACAATGCTGGCCTAAGAACAAATTAATACCTTTATGCTGGAAGTTAGAAGAAAGTAAGTTGCTAAGCTTCCGATTCAGCTGCAACCTACCTGCAGCTGCCATTCTGCAAAGGATTAAAAAAATTAATCTATTACTAACATGGAAATTGATCTGTTTATGGAAAAGATTATACAAGGTGGTGCCAGTGGAAGCAGGGAAAGAACAAACAAGACCTTCAAATCCTACTTTTTGTTTTAAAAGGATTCAATTCTCAGAATTCATAGTGGAGGCTTAAGATTTTTCACATACACAACTATTTTGGCTGTTCCAGATCCAAAGAGCTTTGTCATATACCAGCATTTAAAGAACAAGAACTCAAGCTAATCTTCTTTAAACTTTGTGGACATGAGGCTGCTAAGTGCAAAGACAGGAAAATGCCAATACAATATACTTTACACGGGAGTATGTGAGGCTGTGTGCAGGCAAGAGACGCACAGGCCCGACCACCACAACCCAAACTTCACTCATCGCTGTCACTGCAAACAGCCAAGAACTCCGCTCCGCAATCCGCTTCCCTCCTCAGAGAGCATTCAAGCAACACACACCACAGGAACAGCCTAAAAGCAGTTTGAGAAGAGATGCCTTTGTGTACAACTCCCAATACCAAGTTATTTTGAAACTTTGAGAGGTTTGATGTACAGATTTGCTTGTGGTGTTGTTTTTAAATCAATGCACACAATTAAGAGACATGTCCTGCATTCTGGTTCTGCTGCCTTTATGTTTCCTTTGTAAAAGCAAATACAGAGCGAAACAAGAACTTTAACATGGTGTTACCGGAATAGCTCTGTGGCACTGCTTCTAAGTGCAGAAAATGGGATTTGGGAAAAACCAAATGGCTGAAAGAACAGAAATGGTAAGAAAAACACCTCCCCAAGAGCTGAGAAAAGCCACCAGGTTTCACCTCTCAGCACACTAACTGCACTTCCCCTCTCATCTCAAGAACCATCATCAGTAAAGCTAAACATGAGCTAGAGATAAACATGGTAAGTTGTACTGAGACTACTGTAGTGAAGAGAAAGGCTGCTCCGAAGAACGGGTGCAATGGTCTTACATGGACAAGTGATTAAATGCAGCATAGGTAGGAGTAAAAGCTACTGAAAAAGGTTCAGAAAACAGAGCACTCTTCAACAGCAGTGTGAAAGAACACCATTAAGGCTGCCTGGGACAAGGTAAAGAATGAGGTGGAAGGAATGATGTGTATTTTAACTCTTTACTTTTGGGAGTTTGGGCTTTTTTTTCTTCTTCAGAAGTTTTTTTTTTCAGAAGATACGGCTGGGCAGCCTTACCTCTGTATTAACTCCCCACCTACCTTCCTCCCAAAATCAGACCCCAAACGTGAATTCATCTTTTTAAATACAAGGGAAACATTTCCTATAAAAGCAAGTGACTGTTTTGGCAACTGTATATTTTATACAGGCCTGAAGCAGAGATGCTTCTCTTTGGGTAGCCATAACAGCACTGGAACCAAAGCATTCCTCTCACATTGTTAGACTACGTGCAACTGTGATCATATTTGTTTGGAGTGCAGACACATAACAGGATCATTGGGTGAAACCAAAGACGTGGCCTGTCCCGAGATCTGGACATTTTCATTAAGCACAGTCACAGTAACTCTAAGACAGCAAGTAAAGAACTTCTGTTTCCATTCCCTGCAGCATCTGCCTGCTCCTTCTGAGGGTACATCAGAGCTCTCCAAGCACAGGGAAAGTGCTCCCGGCTAGTCAGATGTGCTCTGCTACTTTCTGTGGCTCCTCGCAAGCTGCACCTGACCAAGGGGCATACAGCTACCTTGGTTGATAGCCAAAAACACAAAGCAAATTCCTCCTGCTACCTCCTGCACCTGCCTGGATTTCAGAATACTGTTAGCAAAGTTTGAGGAAGCAACATCCTGTCTTCCCCCAGCTGCCCAGCCACAGAATAAACAGGATCAGGAAACTGATCTGGGTTAAAAATACCCATTTTTTGCTGTTTCCCCGCATGGCTTCAGAAGCAGCCATACCAGCGGAATCAATGGGGCAGTGCAGAGTTTTCGTGAGAACTGCTTCCAAAAAACCTTGGTATTCTCAGAGGTGTGAAGTGTCCTGCATACTTCAAGGAGTTCTTACCAGCCAATTAAGAACATTACAAAGTTGAAAGGCAGCCAAAGACAGTAGGTCCTAGAGGGAGTGTCCCATTCACTGGAAGAGGTTCTTGTATTCCTTAACACAAGAAGTGCAACAGTCACTATTTCATAAGTATTTCACAGAGTACAACGGTGCAACTAAAAATGGGATTCTTGAAAAAATTATTTAGCAGCTTTTACAGAGATTATCACCCAGCAATCAGGAGGAGTGGGATGATGAAAGGTAGTCTCTTTCTGTGACTCCCTGGGAAAGCAAATCAAGGCTTGGAAAGAATTGCTATTTAAAATGTCAATTGCCACTGCTCGCCTGCAAAAGTCCCAAAAGAAAACAGGGCACTAAGTGTAAGTACACTTGTTTTGAACACTCATCAGAAAAATTAAGCATTCTTTGCTCTTACAAGAACAGAAAAAGCAGAAGCGTTCAGTTTCTCTTCCCTAAAGATGCTCCTAGTTACATTTACAGCTTCAGACTTCAGTTTCCCCTTTTTTTCAGCACCGCATTTAATCTTTCCTGATCTGATCTAACCTTCGAGCATTCTCCCACCTGACATCTGTTTTCCAAAGATGCCCTCCTACAGCACTCGGCCCATGTGCCAGCAGAGCTGCTGACAGTTTGTCTTCCTCAGGCAAAGCAGCTGGACACATCACTGCCACAAGGGGAACATGGTGGCCACCGTCCTTTTGAATGTGTTACTCATGTCATAAACACAGTTAAGACTGCAAAATTGCATTATGTTTTGTTGGAAAAGAAAATAAAAAATGAGAGGCTGATGTCAGAGCCGCAGGGAGCAGCTAATGCTCAGCCAGAAGCAAGAGCAACGTGGTTCTGAGCTTGTGGGTCAAAGTCCAGAAATGAGTTGGCTTAGATTTGCACTAAGCTGCGAGCAAGCATTCCCCGTTAACTCACTAAACCTCAGCACCCGCTGACCCAGGTAGCATGGCGAGGGCAAACTATTTCTGTTGAGATTGTACCGTCTGCCCAGCCCCTATCAGCCCCCCTCACCCCGAGATACTTTCCAGACTAAAATTTCTCTACTTAGAAGCCTTCCAGCAAGAACACAGGCACTTCATCAAGACAGGGAGAGCGTCGTACAGTCCTGCTCCCTGCTCCAACTTTTTGAGTCTCTGGGCAAGCAGCAATCGTTAGGATCCAACGCCGTGCTCAGGTCCACTCGAGGACGGCACACAGCGGAGCTGGCGCTGCCCCGGTGCACCACGTTTCCTTCGCGCCCCTCGAGTCACAGGCTTGGCTTAGCAGCTTTCACCGGGGAAGCCCAGGAGACTCGGGGAGCTCGGCAGCGAAGCGCAGCACCGGCAGGCAGCGAGGGGCGCCCCGGGAGCGGCGTACCCAGCGGCTGACACCGCCGGCTATAATTAGCCGCAGCGCAGCCCGGCGGGGCTTCCCCCGGCCGGCGGGAGCCCCGGAGCGGCAGCGGCTCCCGACAGGCCTGGAAGCTGCCCTGGGCAAAACGCGAAGCCACCTCCGCCGGCTATCAGCCGCACGGGGCGCGTGCCGGGAGGAGCGGGAGGGGACCGGGAGGGGAAGCGGGGGCCTTACGGGTCGCGGCCAGCGCCGACATCGCGCTCCAGGAGGACGATGTGCCGCGGGTAGTGGGCGCAGACCTCGCCGTGCGCGTTGGGGATCACGCTGTAGCGGTAGTCGCGGCCGAAGAGCTCCAGGCACCGCCGCTCGATCCGCTCCACCTGCGCACAGCCAGCGGTCAGCGCCCGCCGCACCGCCACCGGGGCACCGCCACCGGGGCACGGCCCCCACGGCCACGGCCCCCTCACCTTAGCGGCGGCGCCCCCCCCTTGGGGCCCGGGAACTCCGGCCAAGGCGCGGTCCCCGGAGCCCGCCGGGGGGCAGCCGCGGGCCGCCGCCCTCGCCGCTCCCCCCCCCCCCCCTCCGCCCCCGCCGCCGCTTCCGCCCGGCCGGCCACACCCCGCCTGCGCCACGCCCCTTCCACCCGCCGCGGGCGCTCGGGAACCCCTTCCCCCCGGGGGCGCGGGCCTCGACCCCGTCCTGCCGCACCAGGCAGCGAGCGGCCCCCGCTGAGCCCCCCGGGGGTGAGGAGCCGCCCGACTCCCGGTGCGAGCCCGAAGCGGAGCCTTGGTGCGGCGGGAGGAGCGGGGCCCGGCGCAAGGGCTGGGCACGGCCAAGGCCCAGCAGGCGGGGGGCGGCCCGTGCTCCCGGCACCGGAGCTGCAGCGAGCTGGGGGACACCGAGGCTTGGCACAAAGCGCGCTTAGGCCCGCAGAGAGATGGGGGCAGGCGGGCCCGGGCGCTGCTCTGCGTAACGAACCCGAAGCGGGGGTTCAGTTTAAGGAGCCCTTCTCGGGGCGTGACCGCACACACAACGCCGGTCGCAGCGGCGAGGTGAACGGGAGCACGGGCCCCACGGCACGGCCGTGCGCCCCGGGGAGCGGCGGTGGCCCGGGGTGGAAGCGGCGCCGCGCCGGCAGGCAGCCAGCTCGCACCGCTTGTCCCGGGGTTAGCGGGCGCCACCGTTACCCCGCCCGCGGCACGGGGCTGGCGGGGGAATACAGAGGGGTTTTGTTCTCCACCTGCGTCTGTCTGATTTGCAAATGGGCTGCGAACGCGCGACGAGGCTTGGAAGAGAATGAGGCCTCCGGGGCATTTCACGGAAGCCGGGTGCGGTGCCTCTGAACGCCGTCAGAAGGAAACTGGCCCGAGGCGCTCGGGTCCCTGCCGGTGTTTCGGAGCCAGCCGGGCTGGGGGGAGGATTTTGCAGGGCCCCTGCCACCGTACCCCTGCCTCAGGCCGGCCGCCTGGCCTCGCCCACCCCGTGTACCCCGGCCCTCAGGGCCCACGAGAAGGGCTGGGTCGGGCCCTGCTGCGCCCGATACCTTACGCGCTCCAGCCCCACCAAGCGGGTTGGGAAGGCCCGGGGGTCTGCCCCGCCACCCCGCGGCTCTCCCCCGGGATCGCGGAGGGGGCCGGGAAGATGAGCGGCCTCCCTGCGGGCCCGCTTCGGCCAAAGGCGCCCACGCGTGTGTCTGCTGGCCGGGGGGCCGGGGGGGGGCGCTGCCCCGTGGGGCCCGGGGGGGGCTGGGCAGCCGCCGCCGGGCGGGGGCGGGCCGGGGTACCGGAGCGGGGCCACCGCCGCTGTCTCAGCCTCGCCTCACCGACCCGCTCCGAACCTCGCAGAGGCGGCCGGCGCCTCGCCTCGCCTCGCCGCCGGGTGGCGAGCCGAACGCTGCCAAGCGCGCCCCCGCCATCGCCGGGGAGCGGGCCGGACCCGCCGAGCCTCGCCCCGGGCGTCGCCGGGCCCTGGGCGGGCGGAGCCGAAGGGGCCCGATCCCCGCGGGGCGCGCGCGGCGGGATCGCCTGGGCTCGGCTCCGCAGTGGTGGGGGGCGCGCGCCCGCGCGACGGAGGCGCGCGCGGGGCGCAGAGGCGGCAGCCAGATGGCGGCGCGGGTGGCGCAGGGGCCGGCAGCCCGCGGGCGCCAGGCCGCGGCCCCCCCGCCCCCCCCCTCCCCTTCCCGGGCGGGCTCCCCGCCACGCGGTCCCCCCCCCCCCCCCCCCCCCCCGCCCCCTCCGGCAGCGCGGCGGCCGGCAGGATGCTGCCCTCGCAGGAAGCCTCCAAGCTCTACCATGACAACTACGTGCGGAACTCGCGCGCCATCGGCGTGCTCTGGGCCATCTTCACCATCTGCTTCGCCATCATCAACGTGGTGGTCTTCATCCAGCCCTACTGGGTGGGCGACAGCGTCAACACCCCCAAGCCCGGTTACTTCGGGCTGTTCCACTACTGCGTGGGCAGCGGGCTGGCGGGCCGGGAGCTGTCGTGCCGCGGCTCCTTCACCGACTTCAGCACCATCCCCTCGGGCGCCTTCCAGGCGGCGGCCTTCTTCGTGCTGCTGTCCATGGTGCTGACGCTGGGCTGCATCACCTGCTTCGCCCTCTTCTTCTTCTGCAACACCGCCACCGTCTACAAGATCTGCGCCTGGATGCAGCTGCTGGCAGGTACCCACCGGCACCGGCCGCCCCGCGGGGTCAGCTCCGCCGGGTTTTGGGCCGGGTGATGGGCGAAGGGGGGTGGGGGTGGGGGGGGATGAGGGGTTCGCCAGGACAGCAGTGCCAAGCGGTGGGTGCTGGCACCTGGGGAGCCCCGGGCACTGGTAGCAGGGCCCCTGGCCGCAGGGCGCACCGAGGTTGCTCGAGGAAGCTGGGCTGGGTCCAAGCACTGCGGGGCCATGGTGACAGGAACCAGCCCCAGGGCTTCCTGGGACACCCCAGCCAGGCACTGGCACTGACAGGGTACCGGGAGTGGGCACCATCTTGGGACACTGGCATCCGGGGAGCCCCAGGCACTGGTAGCAGGGCCCCTGGCCACCAGGAACACCAAGGTTGCCTGAGAAAGCTGGGCTGCGTACAAGTACTGTGGATCCATAGGACATCCCATCCAGGAACTGGCCCCAGGACACCTCAAGAGCTTCCTGGGACACACTGGCCAGGCACTAGCACTGACAGAGTACCAGGAATGGGCACGAGCTCAGGGCACTGGCACCTGGGGATCCGCAGGCACTGGTAGCAGGGTCCCTGGCTTCAGGGAACACCAGGGTTGCTCAGGGAAGCTGGGCAGGGTACAAGCACTGCAGGGCCATGGGGCATCAGAGCATGGACTGAGTACCAAGAATGGCCCGGGGCCCCAATGATCCCAGGGAACCTGGGGTCCCTGGGGGAAAGCTGGATCAGGGACCCACCTCAGGGGGCCCCGGTACACCCCAGTCAGGGACCAGCTTTGGGACACCCTACAACAAGGACTGTCCCACAGAGTCAAGGACCAGCTTCAAGGATGCCCTAAGACACCCTGGACCTGGGACCAACCCCCTGGGGACCCAGATCCCCCACCAGAGCACCCCACATCAGAGAGTAGTCTCCCTGTCTGCCCAGCCCCAAGGGCATCCCTGAGAAAGCCCGCCCCCAGGGGATACCCACTTTAGGGGAACGCCCAGCTCCTGAAGGGACCCCATCACTGGCAGGAGCCCATGCTTGGACCCCCCCCCCTCCCAGCCCTGTAAAACCCCAAATGTTGTCCGGCCCCCTCCCTCCCTCCAGCACCATGAAAAGTCTGTGATGACAGACCTTCCCCAGCTCTCTGCATAAAGAGACCCCAAGTACAGTGCTTCCCACAGAGGGACACCATACATTTACCTTGGTGTGTCCTCAGAAGTGACCACGGGCTCAAGCCCAGTCATTCCTCCCCAAAGTGACCCTGTCTATAGATCCTCCTTAGCTCCCTCCACAAAAGAAACCCCACCATAGATGTACCTCAGCACCCTCAGAGACTCGCTCCTCAAAGGGACACCATACAATAACCCAACCTTTTCCCCACAAGGGGACCTGATGTGTATATTGATAAGGATCCCAAGTATCCCCCTGTGTGCAGACCTCCAAGCTGTCCTCACAGAGGGTCTATCCTTTTGGGAGAAAGACCCTGAGAAGAGATGCTGATCTTTCTCCGGTAGCAGGACCCTTCACTTTCTTCTCTCTCCAGTTTTACCACATGTGGAAAGATGTTATGTTACTCCCCGCTGCATACAAAATGTGAATAGACCCAGAGCTTCCACTGGAAGGCCCCAGAGCCCCCCATATTCCTAATGAAAGGACCCCAGTCCACCCCGCCTTGGGAGAAGGGCCACAGTCGTTGATGTGGGAGGATACAGCCCCCCTCCCCATGTTAGGGGCTTGCAGCTAGCCCAGCTCTCTCCCTTGCAGCTGGCTTGGGCTGGAAAGCCTGACCTCCCTTCACCCAGATCAGGACCACAGCCAGACCTGGAGCTGCCTTGGCTTATCGGGAAATTCCTTCATCTTTAATTTTCCCTGCCCCAAAGATTTACTGGTTTAAAGCAAGCTCAGAGCCCAAATCCTTCCAATTGTCGGCAGCTTAATCAAGAGGCTTTGAGTGCCCAGCCAGTGCTGCTGCTGCTGCATAGGGAGCTGTGTGTCGGAGGGCACTACACCAAAGGCAGCCCTGGGCTTCCTCCCCAGTGCCTCCTGTCCTGCTCCTGCTCAGGCTTGGGTGGCCACAGCAGCAACCTGCTGCTGTCACCTCTAGGTACCCCTTGCCCTGCCCTGGGGCTTTGTCCCTGCTCACACTTTGCACCTTACGGCTATACTTGTGCTGCTCACAATTGCACTTGTGAGAACCCCAAGTTCACAGCTTGCTGGTGCCATGGGACAGCTGTCCTGGCTCCAGCTGGCCCAGGCTCGTCTCGAAGCACTCCCAGAGCAGCATGGCTACATGGCCTTTCTGTGTCAGGGAAAGTCCAAGGTGGCATTAACAGAGACTGGCCATCCACCTGTCCTGAGACAGGGCAGCTTCATGGGAACTTCTGTCCTGCAGGAGAGGCTGGTGTCACCACCAGGGAGGGCCAGGACACAGAGGTGGTGGGTTAGGGTGTCCTGGGAAGTAGGAGCCTTGTCTGGGGGGTGTCGGGCAGGGCTGAACTTCCCTGGACATACGTATCAGAGGCAACCGCAGGTGGATGCGTTATCTTGCGCATGGAGAAGGAGCTGCTGTGACCCATGGAGAGGACACTGTGGGCCAAATACCAGGGATGTGGCCCGATGCAGGCTCCAGCACAGCGTGATGGCAAGCTTTGGAGATTCACCCGCCTGGGAGGTTGGAGGGTCATGCCAGAGCAGAGGGCTTGGAGGGGCAGAGAAGGGAAAGGCATTCCTCCTGCCTTGGTGAGGTTTTAGCTGAAGGAGGACTCGCAGAAGTAACAGCGAGGCCCAAAGTTTCATGGTCTCACTGGTGAAAACCAGGTAAACAAGGTAAAAGGCAGAGAGATGGGACAGGGGTGGGTCCACCCCGTCCCTACGGGATGGCCTGTGCAGAATACAGGGCTGCTGAGCGAGGGCAGAAATGGGCTCTCCAGAGGAGAAAAATCAAGAGCAGGAAGGTGGGGGAGGAGGAGAGGAGGATGATCAGGAATTCAGTATCTTTTTCAGAAAAAAAAAAAAAGTATAAATCATCAATGTCTAATTAGTGGACGACAATCAAGGAAGGGTTTAATTAGAGCTTCACAGAAAGCTCCAGCTCAAAAGCCACTGCCCCCCTAGGAGGAAACTGGATCTAATTAAGAGGAAAGACTCTGCTTTATCGCAAATAGAAATGTAGCCATCTGCCCTGTTCAAAATCCCAGTAACGCAAAACTGGAGATTTTGCTAAATCCTTCTGTTATAAAACCAGAAATGGGCCTTTAACATGAGCACGTCAACAACTGTATGACTGACAGCACCCTGATGCCACCCCAGTTCTCAAAATTAGCGGAGGAGCTCCTTCTGAAAGTCCCACGGGATGATGCTTACTTGAAGTGAAATGGGCTGAGTGGGTGACCCCTCTCATCCGCCCTCCATGGAGGGCAGGTACAGGAGCAAGATGAAGGCAGCTGGGCTGAGTTTGTGGATGTCTCCATTCCAGTGACCACACAGCAGTCACCCGCTGGGGGCCAGAGCACAGGAAGATGTCACCACCACCACGCACTGAGGAGGCTGCCCAGGAGCCTGAGCATTTCCTCCGATTCCCTAATTCTCTGCTGTGACATAAGACGTGGTCACCCTGTGAGTTAACTCCGAGCTTTGAACAAAGTTGTCTGGGTGCCCGGCATTAATGCCAGAGTGAGAGACCCCAGTCACTTCCGCGTGGCAACGTGCCCACATGCCTCCCATGAGGACTGCTGCTCTGAGCAGGTCTGGGGCTATGTTTTCAGGGCGGCTTTGGTTTTGCACTTACAGTCTGCTGAGGGTCAAAAGAGGCAGCCAGCTGAGCACACAGCCCCTCCTTGCTCAGAGGAAGTGACTGGCCACCTTTGAAGGTGTTTCCCTGCGCTTCAAGTCTGGCAGTCAGCATGGTGAGACCTTCCAGCTCCCTTAGGCCAGGCACAGGCACGACACATGGGATGCCTTTCCACCTGGGGCCATGTCAGTGGCTATGGGGCTGGGATTTGTCTTTATCAGTGGCACTTTGGAGTTAATCGTGCAGTGTCCAGGCACCTTGCCCAATGGAGAATGTGATAATACATATCCATCTCAGCCCTTTTTGCCTTTGGGACACCCTCTTTGGAGCTACACTCACCTCTCGGATGGGCCCTTCCCACCCACCAGCACGTGAACTGGGAGCAGAGGCAGAGCCTCAATCAGCAGCTTAATCTTCTGCACCTGAGCTGCCTTTGCCACCATATGAGTTGGGACCGCTCACACAGCGCAGCTGCATGGTGTCATTTCGGTGTGTCTGTGGAGAGGAGTGGCTAGGAAAGCCATTGCCATCTGCTAGGCTGAGCTGCGTGGTGGGGTGGGGTGGCTGCAGCCTTCAGGGAGAGCAGGGTCTGGCCTGAGCGAATGCTGCAGCCCTGAAACACTCCCCAGTGCTGGAGGCGATGTGGTGGCTCTGCTGAGCCACGTCAGGACGGGCTCTCTTGCCAACTGGTACTTGCTGGAGAGCCAGCTCCTCTCAGAGACAGTTTGAGGTTTCAAAAAAAATTGTTCTCATGGATATAAAAGTAATTCATTGAGATTCTTAATGAAAAAACTGAAAGACGGCTACCACTGCTCCAAAACAGCTAGGAGTGTAACTGGGACAGCTGCTGGGAATGAGGATGAAGTAGCCTCAAGCCCTTTCTCCGCCTGAGAGAGAAATATTGCCAATATATGATCTTCCAGGTGAACCGCTTCCACCTGCTGACCTTGCAGCAAAAAGAAGACATCACTGCAAAAAAACTTTGCATTTGCTGAATTATCAGCTTCTGGCCCCAGAAAACACTTTCCTGAAGATTTCCCCTCTCCTTCCTCTGTCTCTCTTGTACAGCGGGGACAAGAGCAGCAATGCAGTGCAGACCTTGCATGCATCCATCCAGTGTCTTGTGTTCCACAGCAGCCAGCCCCAGGCTTCGAAGGCAGCGTAACCCTCCTGTAGTAGCTGTGAATGCGCCTGCAGGCCCGCAGGGAGAGGCTGAGCTGGGCATTTCCGAGCCGCTCGTGTCCTGGAGCTTACATCCCTTAACTGTTGTTCTAGATAAAGTAACTGTCAGTTCTGATTCATACAAACTTGTAACTCTATTCTGAATCCCGCTGATTTTTTGGCTCAGAAACAGCCTGTGGAGCAAAATGCCCTCAGGGAGCTCCTGTCTGTGTAAATGGCCGGTGCTTGCCGTCCTGAGCATGCTGCCTCTAGTTTTCATTTATTTTTGAGGAATTTCTATTTTTAGGAGGCAGGAGGGGGGGGGGGGGGGCTGTGTTTGTTCCTTTTCCTTTTGGTGCTCAGCTCTCAGGAGGCTTCTTAGTGAGAAGCAGCCACTGCGGGCCCCAAAGGCACCTCACATCTCCAGTTCCCCTGGGGATTTGGGGCTGGTGTGCAGTACCCAGGGGCACTGGATCCCCATTGAGGACCCCTGATGTGCCATCAGCAACATGCATGAGGGGCAGGGGACAGCCAACTCGCTGAACCCGAGGGAGGGCAAGCCACTGCCCACAGGGCCAAATGCATTGCTGACCCAAGCTGTGTTTAACAAGCTCCTTTGGGACCCAGCAGTTGCTGGTTTTCCCCCAGTTACCCCCACATTTTCCAGTTTTCAGTCCCTTGTGTCCTGTGGCAGTGGGATGCTCTGTGCTATGTGGGGAGGCCAGGTCTCTCAGCCGCAGGGTATGTCTTAACCCCTTCCACCTGTGGCAGGTGAGAGGAGTAAAAGCCAGTCTTCACCCAAACCTGCAGACTAAACTAGACAGCAAAAGTGATTAAAAAAAAAATAATCATATTTGAATCCTGCAGGCACAACTTCATGGGACTGGGACGGCACTGGGATAACCCCAGTACTTGAAAAACGCATGGATTACTCAGTCCAAATTAGCAAAATGCACCTTCTGCGAGGAGGAGCCGCCTCATCTCTCTCTGCTAAAATCTCACTCCAGTGTTGCAGCCTGCGTCATAACATTGAATTCCCTTCAATTAATTTCTTTTGTGAGGATATCAAAAGCCCTTGAGATTCCTGTTTCATTTCTATGGGACGCTGAGCACTGAGGAGTGGGAAGCCATGAACCAGTTGCAAAACCAAGCCAAGAAGTGCCCGTTTCCCCGGGGCCAGAGTCCCAGCAAGATCCCGTGGGCAGTCTTGCAAACTGCAGCTGGCTCGTCTTCTTTCTATGTACACCCTGCCCCAGTGATCACCGAAATTCCCAGTCTCAAATCCATCTGTCCAACTGGGAAAACTCTGGAAGAGGGAGTTGGAGGCCAGGGCCTGGGGGAGGAATGGCAGCTGTGGGGTGCGATGAAGCAAGCGGCTTGCTGTCCTTGGTGCCACCGGCAATGGGGACTGGCACCACATTCTCAGAAGAACGGGAATTAAAACCAGAATGGATGGGAGTTGGGTTATTTTTTTCCTTTCTAATAGCGGCTCTTGTAGGAGTCATCACGTAGTGTTTTTTATGCAGTTGCAAGGCATAGAAATAGGCTGTTTTAAACAAAACCCAACATTTTTCTGCAGGTCTGCAAGGCACCTCGGGGCACTGGGAGGCAGGTGCTGGCAGAACGATGCTGTGGGTATTGGGACGGGCAGGCAGAGCCCCATCTTTGCACCCCTCTGACCAGCTTGTTGAAAAGGACAGTGCCGAGGTCTGTGGACTGTGTGGGGATCCCCTCCTTGCTCTTGCTCTGCTCTTCAGTGTCGCTCCTTGCTGAGGGCACAGGAAGGTGTTTCCAGGACATCAGGCAGCCTGGGGATACGTGGAAAAGGGAATTGCTTATGACAGAGCAGAGGCCTCTTCTTGCTTCTGGCAAAACGTAGGACAGATGGGAGGAGGAGAGCGCTGCGCTGCTCTTCGGTGGGAGGGGACCTGCCTTTGGTGGCATGGCCCCACCACGGCCACTTCCCGGGGAGCTGCACAGCAGTGAGGGGCTTGTGGGAAGAGGCCGGCCATGCTCGGGCAGAGGCATTTGGGTACACATGGTGGCTCTTGCCCTGGTAGTAAATTTGTAGTTTAATTCTCTCTGGCAAAGAGGGGCTGTGAGGTCTCGGGCAGAGCTCCTGGAGCTGCTCCGTGGGCCAGGGCCAGATTTTCCTTGCCCCAGTACTAGTGCAGAGTGGGCACGTGGGGAGAGGAGGAACCAGGGCAGGCAGATGCAGGCTAAAGCCAGCACCAGCGGTCCTGGAAGTGGCCATCGCTGCCTGTCCCCCGTCGCTGTGTTGTGACAACAGGCTGCACCAGTGACTTGCATGCTGTGTGTTTTTCCCATACCTTTTTGAGCTGCTCTCTGCTTTTGCCTTAAACCCCATCTCTTGTATCTTCCATGAGTGCCATAGCCCTCCAGCATGTTAATCTGCTGCCTCCTGCATCACTGCCCCGTCCTGCCACCTTTGGGACCTGCTGATGTCCATGCAGCTGTGGTGTCTGCAGAGCGGTGAGCTCTCAGCAAGCTCCTGCTTTACCTGGGCAGCTGGATCCACCTGGGACACAAATAAATGCTCAGAAATGTAGAGGAAATACTGATGCTTGCAGAGTCCAGGGAAAGACCCAAGTGCTGCTGTTCTGCTCCTGCAAAGGACTGACTAAGGGCCATGCACAAAAGCTGGGAGCCCACCCGAGCCCCTGCTGGTGCAGGTAAATTTGGCACCTGATTTTTCTATTTTTCTTTATTTTTATTTTTTTTTTTACTTAAATTTGCCTTCTCCTCCAGCCCTGTTCTCTTCTGGGCTGAGAAGGGCTGTCGCTGAGGGCTGCTGGCACCCAGGCAGCTGGAGAGCTTACCTTGCTGCTTGCCGTGCTTTCCTCCAGCCTCGCTGCACTCTCTTCTCCTCCTCACCGATTTTGGCAGAGCTGTTATGGCTGTGCCCATTTCCAGGGCCAAAACCACCCCCTCACCAGGGATGGCCATAGAGCACCTTAGCGTTTTTTGCAGCTGCACTGCACTGGGAACTCAGCAGGGTGCTAAAATCCTCTTGGCATCTCTGCTTTCCCAGGGGAGTCCCCAGCGCAGGTCTGCTGCTCCTCCTCACCTTTAATTCAAACACTTGGCTGAATTAAATGGCATCTAGCTCGAAGGTGCCCAGGTCAGCAGGCAGGCCAGGTTGCTGCTCACCATTTACCGTGCAGCGCACAGCATCAGCGCCTATTATGTTTCCTTTCAGAGGGAACGGTTTTGGGTTGGTCTGGTCCCAGCGGACAGGGAGTTCCCCCAGACACAGCCATGCTTGGCTGGGAGTCCCTGGTGACGACATGCTGGAGATGCCGGCTCCTCACACGTGCACCGCACTCCACAGCCATGCTGTGCCAGGGCGGCACTGGGGCTGTGTATGGTGGTAAATCAGCTTGCAGAGCTCGCCTCTGTCTGCAAAGATGCTTTTACCAAGCAGGTTTGTAGTGTGGATAGAGGAGGCAGAGGCTGGGCAGCAGCTGGCAGGTGTGCCAGTGCTGGTGTGCAGGCTGCGAGGGCGACTCGCCTCGGTGTCCCTGCCCTTTCCTGGGGAGAGTGGGTGGCACAGCTCATCAGGATGCAAGGGCCGTGCCAAGTCCCGGTGCGATGCCCTGTGCTCACTTCCCCCTGCTCCTGGGACTTCCCTTCCCTACCAAGAGCAGTTAAAAGCTCATGTCAGCACCCCGAGAACTCACCAGGGGCTGTGGCCACAGCAGCACACGTGCCCGGCCAGGTGTTTGCCATCCCTACAGCAATAAGGGATGGGAGGCACTTTGTCACTCACGTGAGCACAAGCCTCTCAGTTCTCTCTTAACCCAGGACAAAAATACTCACAGCACACCGCAGCTCCTCTACGACATTGTTAATATTTTTAGCCTTCCCAGCTGATATGGGGTGAGGAGCTTTTGTACTGGCTGTAGTTAGAAAAAGCATTGCCTCCTTACCTTGACAGTCACAGGCGTTTCCCTTCCTGTTCATCCTGGTGCTCCCTGATGTCTCCCTGCTCAGCACAGGGCGTGCGGGAGGGAGGCACGCTGAGCAAGCGAGCCCCCTGGGAGCGGTGCTTGCAGGGCTGTGGGTGGTCGGATGTGGGTGCTCCTGGGGATGACAACCCTCTTGGCAGGCAGCATCCCTGCCCCTTGCATGCCAGTAGCTCCTACCCATGCGCAGGGAGCCTGCGGTGATGAGGAAAGCCTGTGGGGAACCACTGATCCAGTGGCTGATGCTTGAAGAAACCAAGCCCCTGATATCTCCGTTAGTGCGTGGGCCAGGTTTGGGGCAGCCCCGCGCAAACACAGTCCCTGGGGCTGCCGGGCAGAGGTGGCTGTCACCTGCCTGGCTGCATGGGGCCACGGTGGGCTCACTGCCGGGCACGGACTGCACTCACGTGCTGACTGGGGGGCTCAGCGTCCAGCACTGCCACCCCTGTGTCCCCTCCGATGCTTCCCCTTCCTCTCCTCCCACAGCGCTCTGCCTGGTGCTGGGCTGCATGATCTTTCCTGACGGCTGGGATGCAGAGACCATACGGGACATGTGTGGGGAGAAGACAGGGAAGTACTCCCTGGGCGACTGCTCCGTGCGCTGGGCTTACATCCTGGCCATCATCGGCATCCTCAATGCCCTCATCCTTTCCTTCCTGGCCTTCGTCCTCGGCAACAGGCAGAACGATCTGCTGCACGAGGAGCTCAAGACAGAGAGCAAAGGTGAGCACCATGCTACCGGGGGTCTGGGGCCCCGCGCCACGGCCTTGGGGGATCCTGGGTGGGAATAGCCTGGGGGGCTCGGCCCCTCCAGCAGCCTGTGGCTGGATGAGGGTCCCATGGGCTTAACCCACCTGCAAAGGGAGGCAGGCTGGGAGCGGGCTGCCGAGCCCCCCCGCCCTGCCTGACACCCTCTCTTTTGTTTCCACAGATTTCGTTGGCACTGCGGTAAGTCCTGAGTGTTGCTGTCCCATCCCCTAGCCTTGACCATGCAGTGTGTCTGGGTGTGACCGTGCTGGGTGGCCCTGCGTGGGACAGGGGGGACCCTGGCTGTGTGGGGCAGTGGGGCTGGGGGCAGTGGAGAAGGGGGGCAGCGGAGAAGGGAGGCAGCAGGGACGGGGACAAGCATATGCATGGCACACGCTGGTGGTGCCAGGCCTGCCCAACCCACGCTGTGCTGTCTCCACAGAGGATATAAGGCCGAGCACCCGCAGCAGGACCCTCTTCCCGCAGCTGGCAGCCTGGGTGCTCCCTCCCTGTCCTGCCCTTCATCTGCTGCCAGCGGCCATGCAGGACCCACGCCGCCCTCTGGGCCCCGCCGCCCCCCGCACCCCGGCAGCACCACCCCCCACCGCCCGTGGTGCTGCTGGGGGAGGACGCCCCAAACCCGCTTCGTTTGAGAACAGCATCCAACTGCGGTTTTGTTTCAAGGAAAAAACAGTCTCAGAGTTTTTAACAGATTTCTACATCTCCAGGACTCCTGACTTGCTGTTTCCCACCCAAATGCGCGCCCAGCAACACCCTGTGACAGCTGCTCCGGGCCCGAGCCCCCTCCCCACTCCCATTTTGTACAGCTCCGAGATCCTGTCTCCACAGCTGGGGGACCCAGTGGCCAGGACAGGGCCCAACCCCTACTTTTATGTGTAAATTCATATTCTCTAAACAGGGTAAAGTGACTTGAGCCCCCTTGCCCCCTGCCCCGGGAGCCCAGCCCCAGGATGTGATGTTACCCAATGCGTGGCTGGGGCCGCAAGCTGCTGCTCGCTCCCCCCCAGCACAGGGACCGCAGGGGCCTCGCTGCCGCCAGCCTCTGGGACACCTGACTCACGCCGCCGCTGAATGTAAGCCCTGGTAAGTGGGAGCAGCCAAACATGCAAAACCCCCTGGGTGGCTACAGGAGGATCCCCTCCCCGAGCCGTCCGCGGGCTGTTGCCAAACACCTTCCCTCCCCATCCCCATACGGTGCTTTATCTCCACTGGTGACGACAAGGCTCTCCCTGCCACATGGTGTGGCTGGGGGGGACCCGGGGACTCCCGTGCCCAACCCAGCATCCTGGCCATGTCCCTGGCTGCGCCTCACTGGCACATGGCCATGGCCCATGGGGAGCCGGCAGCAGCTGCCCAGGTCAGTGCTGAGCCCGGCAGCCTCCAAGCACGACCCAGGCTCAATCACACACACAGCACCCAGGAGCTGGCACCGACACCCCCGGCACCCTCCTTGGCATGGGCAGCCATGGCCCAGCTGCAGCTCTGCTGGCCAGACCGGCGCTTGTGGGCTCCCCGGGTCCCAGCCGTGGGGGGCTCAGGTCACTGCAGCCCTTGCAATGCAATAAAGTCCTCAGCACTGGCCGTGTCTCAGTGCGAGTAGCCGGGGGCTGTTTGCAGGGCCCCCAGCTCCCCGGGGAGTGGCAGGCCAGGGGCTGGCGGGGGCCCTGGCAGGGCTGGACCCAGGTGCTGGGCAGGGCCTGGGAGTGGGGCTGAGCCGGGCACAGGGAGCGGAGCAGGGCTGTGGCCCCGAGATGGGCAGAGCTGGGCAGAGGAGCTGCTGCCAACAGGGGGGCAATGAAGGGCTCTGCAGGAACCATCGCCCAGCCCGGCGAGCTGGGGTGCCTGGGGCTGGCGGGAGGGAATTCCCGACCCCACGGGGCAGCGGTGAGTGACGGAGCCATGCCGAAACACCGGCTGGGAGCCAAAGTCACCCGGGACGGTGTGGGTGCTGGTGCTCCTTCTGCCAACAGCCTCTGCCAGCCACAAGCCCGGTGGCACCCACATCCCTCCTCCAGCAGTGCCACATCCCTGGAGCAGGGCCAGCAGGAGCCCCCTGTGCCCGGCAGCGCCCAGGTCTTGCCAGCTTGTGAGTGCTGTTGCTGGCTGAATTGGAAAAACAAATGAAGAAAATCAGTGGAGAAAGGAATACAGTAGCTGTAATATATCTGTATTTTAGTACAAAGTTTGATACAGTGTTTCACAAAACCTTATTGAAAAATATAATTCAAACCAGATGAGCTTGGAGCCCTGTGGTGTGGGGGGGATGGGGCCCCCCCGATGATTTGCATGAAGGCTGTCGAAGGACCCCGCGTGGGCACCAGCCACAGCACGGCTGCACTGGGTGGGTGTCAGAACCATGGTGGGGGAGGGTGGGGAGCCTGTCCTGTGCCCCGTGGGGCTGAGCCCACGTCTCTGCAGGCTGGCACGTGTGGGGGGCACTGGCCAGGGCAAGTCCCCAGGGAAGGGTCCGGCCATGCTGCAGGCTGGGACAGAGGGGGGTGGGGGTCCCATCTGTCCCTAGTGCTGTTTCAGCCCTGCCCTTCTGCCCGTCCACTGGTCCCCCCAGGGCTGTGGAGGCATCACAGGTGGCCTGTTGGCTCCTGGGCTGACATGGGCCAGCAGGAATCTCCGGAAATTCAGCAAATTCCTGCATCTCAATGGGAAAAAACCCAACAAAAACAAACAAGAACTCACATGGCCTCTCAGTGAGCCCAACGGCAGGGTCTGGTAGACAAGCAGGAACGGTGCCTTCTGGGCTGTGTGAGAGCGAGGGCAGCCTCGGGACCTCTCGGACATCTGGAGAGCTTTGGCCAGCTCTGGCCTCCCTGGTATGGGACACACTCATGGCCTGAGGAGGGGAGTTTGTCACTGCCCACAGCTCCCTCAGGAAAGGCGTAGAGATGGAGCCAGGCCCTTCTCATGGACTCACAGGCTCAGGACAGGCCACAACAGCCACAGTCCCACGAGGTGTCGGGAGGACATTTTCATGGTGAGGGTGGTGGAACGCTGGAGGCATTGGGCACCTTGGGTGTGCGCCAGCTTTCAGGATCAGTACTCCTGGCCCCACTCCAGGCTCAGCCCCCCTCAGGTTTCCAAGGAAAAGGCAAGCAGTATCAAAACTAAAAGCCCCAGGGATCAGCACACCAGAAAACAGGTTTTGAAGCAGGTGTAGCAGCACAGGGGACATCCTCCTCCTCAAATGAGCTTGAGAAGAGCAGCAGCGCAGCCACAACCTCACAACCCCATGCAGGAAGCTCAGGGAATTTCCCTTTCCTTGGGAACTGCAGCTCCTGGCTTCACCTGAAATGCTGGCAAAAGGGAGGATCTGCAGGGCTGCTCCTGCAAGGCTTCATTTACCCTGCAGGGAGAGGGAAGGGAGACCAACATGCCCCCCCCTTGCCCCATGACCTGGGCACCAGCACTGAAGGTGGTAAGGGAACAGAAAGGGACTTTCAAAAATACTGGTTTTCAAGTTAAGTATTTTTATTATCAAAATTATTACATCTCTTGTGAAAGTTCAAATGTTACAGCATGGTGTAAAAACTCCACTAGAGTAAGAAGCTACAGCCCCCACCTTTCCAAGAGCTTTCCAGGATCCCTCCCTCCTGCCCCCCTGCTGTGCCCAAAGGTGCCTGAGCCTCTGGGCAGGGCCCCCCCGGCCCCCTCCTGCCGCCTGGCAGGGCAGAGCCTGCCTGCCCCGTGCTGTTCAGAGCACGAAAGGGGAGGCTGCACCCCCAGGGCTAAGCCGAGTGAAGTTTACACCTATTTTATACAGTATACAGACACCCAACTGCGGGGTGACAAGTTCCATCCCAACACGCTCACAGCCAGACAGTGTGAGAAAGTTACTCTTTGTTTCAATATTTTAAAAGTCTCCCCTAGGTTGAACAAACACCTGATTTCAATTGTGAATTAGAGAAACCTGTAACAGTCCTAAAAAAAAGGAAGAAGACTGTGCATCTGAAAAGACAGGGGAGACAGACTCACAGCATTATGTTATCCAAGAGAAAGGAGAAGTTCCACTGCAGCACCAGGGATGACACCTGTCGTATATTAGCTAACCTACTATGGTTATAACTGAATATAAAATTAGATAAATAAAAACACGCCCGATATTACAGTAAACAAGTGAGAAAGAAGCTGGCAATCGTATGGAATTGAACAGACAGCGCACTGTGTCTGGGCTGGCTCTGCTGCTACGCTCAGCGGGCGACGGCGGCTGGGAGAGATCCCTCGCAGCACCACACGGAGAGGGTCTGGCTCGGCACAGAGCGGGGTCCCCACCAAGCACCTGACCACCGCCTCTCTGCAGCCCCCTGCATGCCGCAGCATCGCTTCGCTTATCGGGTCCCTGGTCACCCCCCAGCGTGTCTGCACACTGGCAGCCAGAGACAACCCCCCCCGGCACGGCGGCACGTGGCAGCACCGCCCCAGCAATGCTCCCCTTCACAGACCTGCGATGGGCGCGGCGATCGCGCCCCATCAGAGCGGCACGCGACAGTGCATCCCAGATCCTTTGCAGCAACAGGCACACACACTCCAACCCCTCCCCATGCTAGTTCACATTTGCGGAGACTCTGTTATCCTGGAAAAAGCTCCGACCGTGGCAGTTATGACCCAGGCCCAAAGGCAGCCGTGTGCGCTCGTCTGCTGTGACTGGAATGATCGTAACGGATTAAAGCCCTCCCCAGAACGCACTGAGAACCTGACCTATAAAGAGAGCTTTGAGATTGAGTTCAACTTCCCCCAATGTTTTCTTTAAACTGCTTTCGTATTCAAAAAGATGTCCGCACTGCATGAGTGACTATGGCCATGGGCACGGACAAGAGACAGAGGCTGCACCACAGTCATTGCACTTGAACCATTTGCTTTTTTTTTTTCTCCTTTTCTTTTTTCTTTTTTTTTTTTTTCCTTTTTTTTTTTTCTTTTTTGCAATGTACCCACACGTCAGGGAACAGCTTTGCTACAGTCTCTGCCTCAGAGAAATCTGTGTTCTCCTACAAGGCCAGAGGCCAATACTGCTCACAAACCTCACCCGTGCATTTCAGACCTCAGCCTCTGACCCCTGGCACCCCAGCATCAGGTGCAAGCTCCCAACACTGGCCCAGGAGCCACTTCCAGAGGTGACTGGAAGGAGCTATGGGCAGTTTTGTCCTCCTGGAGTCCAGGCAGCCCTAGGAAAGTCCTGTCTGAGTCTTTACTCCAGAACCTTGAAGCTGCTGAAGTCTGTACTGGTGGACACTGCTGCCCCCGCGGTGCGGATAGTGTTGTGCATTGGAAATCACTGCCCCCCGGGAGCCCTGGTAGAGAACAGACTGCCCAGCATTAGGCAGACTGATAGTCCGCAAGTCTGACTGTAGTGACCTAGCACTTTGGGGAGCGGAGGTGGAGCCCGACGCACCTGTGCAGGGCTGGGAGCCCGACTCGGAGGAAAGAGAGTCCACAGCCGTCTGCTGTGCTGGGCTGGCAGCAGCAGGGCAGCCCTTCTTCAGGAGGCTGCTGCTGACACTGCCAGAGTGCTGCTGGCTGCTGTAATACCCCGAATTCCCTGCAAACAGGGCTGAGGAGTCTGTGGAGACCGAGTGGGCAGGACTGGAGTACGAGGTGGAGGAAAGGGAAGTTTCCGAGGACCCATGAGAGAGGCTGTGTCCTGTCCTCTGTGCTGCTGCTCGATAGCTGTACCCAGGAGATGGGGTAAGGTGTCCTCTGTAGGGGGAGGAACTCTGCTGGAGAAGGGTCTGCGATTCTGCCTGGGGACTGTCAGACTGCAGGAGCTGAACAAGTTGGTGGGAAAAAAAAACGAAAAAAAAAAAAGGCACATCAGACTGACTTCTCTGTTTCCTACCTTCTTCTTATGCCAAAGGTGCTTAAGCGTAGCAGGATTGGGAATAACTGGCAGCCAAACCCAGTTTCCCCCCTAATCGTGTTAAAAGCTGTATTTCAGAATGGGCAGATAACAGATGAAAGAATTTACCTGGTAGCTGTATCGAGAAGGACTGTAAACTGCTGGTCCTTTGTGGGCTTCTGGAGTGTCTCCTTCTGCTGTGTCTGCAACGTACAGGCAAGACGTTAAACCTCACCCTCTGAACTGAGGTCACAGCAGTTCCCTCTCCAGTGACGCCTGCACACACCCCAGCCGTCTTGTTCTGCATCCAGCTACGGCTGAGACATGGGTGGCTTCTCCAGCCGTTACTGCTTCAGAAGCTGAAGAACCCTAGCAGAAGGCAACTGAAAACCTTAACATGCATAAATCAGCCATGCATTTTAAGAACTGCTGCTTCCCTTACCCCAGCTTTCTCTGGTTTAGCACAAAAGCTCACCTGCCTTGGACCAGCCTACCTGAACGGCTGCACCCAGCGACACCACACAGACAGCTTGCACTCCCTTGGCTTTCCAGAAGGATATGAGAGGCAGAAGACAGTTTCTAAGGTCTCAGCAATTCTCCACTCAGCCTTGGTCATAGGAACCCACGCTGGCTACAGTTACAGCTGGGGAGACAGAACTGTCTCTCCTTAGATGGCTGTCAGCAGGATCCTGCTGCAGGTTTTCCTCAAAGGCAGATCCAGACGCTGCCGAAGACTGAGGCCCTGTGCTGCCAAGGCTGACAGCACCCCTTCTGCTGTTCTGGGGATTCTGCTTTACAAATCAACTGAGCTGCTCCAAATGGAGTTACTCTTAGACCTGAGAAATGCCAATTTCAGATACAGGGCCAGATGTGAAAATGCTTTGAGGTTTGTGGGGTAACAGCAGCACCGTACACACTGATCCACCTTAGTTATGCGAGAGATCAAGAGGAATAAAAGCTGCTTCTTGGCAGCGCAAGCCTTTCTGGCACCCCTATCTTATGGGGTGGGCGAGCTTCTTGTCCTACCAGATGACTGAACCTGAACTAACCTGAACTGGGGTAGGCAAGAAGTACTTACTGCAAGTGACCCACCCGCTTTGCCACGTGTTTTTCAGTTGTCACTACTATAACCACAGGGTTACAGATGGCAACCATGCTTTCTTTAGGAGGGAGAGAAACTGGTGGGACTAGAAGATTTCACCTCAGAGTTATGTTGCAGTCTAATGAGACAGAGCTGTTTATCTGCAGCATCTCGGGGATTCTCAGCAGCCGTGTTTGAAATGCCTTGGTGAAATAGTGTTGGTATTAGTATCAAATTTATGACAGATGTGTCTCAGTCATGAAACAGGACACACTGCCGTAGCCTGCTTTGTACTTCTGCCAGACAGGTCTGGCTTTCACCAGTTGCGGAGCATCAGTATCAGCAGTGCCCATGGCTTTGCTGCGGTTGTCCTCTCTGTGCTACATCACAGTTGCTGGCTTAGCTACACAGGAATCTGGATGGAGTTGTCTTGTCTGGTTGTTGAGGTTCAGAAGCCTTCCTCCTCAGGGCACAGGACCTGCACAGAGACCAGGGTGTGACGCTTCCAGCACATGTCCTGTGCCGCCTTCTGTTTTCTGAAACTACATCTGATGCATCGGTAGCTGTTTGCTGTAGGTGACATTCCGAGTACTGCGCTGCACTGAAGTTTGGGGTGTGCTTTGTTAAGCAGTCATGAACAGAAGAGACTAAGACTAACTGTTCAATCCAGGAGATTGTCATGATTAACAGGAGCATGAGAATCAGAAGAAATCTAAATATTTCTGGAAGAAATTGTTTATTAAACAATTCAGGCACACCAGCAGGGCTGCACAGTTTACTGGCAGTGCCTGTTCACAGAAAAAAACCTTGACAAGCTAAAGACTATCGAAAGACTCTAAATTACAAAGGGTGAATAAACTATAATCTTTCTGAATTTGCTTTATGTAAACTTAAGAAAGACAAAACCAACATTTCCTTCCCCGATTTCTTAATACCTGCCCAAGGAAGGACATAAAGCAGCACTGCTTTTCTGGGCAGAACTGGCCTATGTCAACCTAAAGCATATATGAAGTGACAGCTTTAACTGAGAGCAGCTGCAATTCTCTCAAGTGTGGCATGCACACAAATTCCATTTCATTCCTACATGCCCCATCAGCAAGCCATCCAAGTTTGGGGTTTTTAGTCCCCCTCATTTTATTATCTGTTACACCATCAAGTAAACGTGTATCTTCACAACTCCTACAGGTGATACCGGGGAATGGCAGGGACTCAGCCACTCATTTGTTTCATTAAGCAGCAAACCAGCAACTGGGGGAGGGAAGGTGGCTCACAGAATCTAAACAAGCTACTGAAGAAACTGCCAGAATATGCAAAACAAAAAAATTTTGCTGTGCTAGGACGAAAGAGACAAAAAAAAGACTTTTGTCAGCTAGAGCATTAAATTTTCACAGCCTTTAGTGGGATGGGTTTTACGTAGCAAGGAATAAGAATGGATCAATGTAGCTGAAAGTCTAACTCCAGCCTAAGCCTTGGGTGAGACTGAAGAGCGAGAGCCGTACAGATTACAGTAGGCAAAAGGCCTGTTGTGAGTCTGGATTTTGCCTCCCCTTCTAAAAAATAACCACTGAGAAAGCCACCTCCACTGGTATGAGAAAGACAAGACACAGGCTCCCAGCGCAGTCCCATGAAACCAGAGAAATTTGTGATAGGGTAGAGGATTCCCTCTCATGACTACATGAAGAAAAGGCATTGAGAAGAGATGTCCTTAGGTGTACAAAGATAGCAAAACCCGAGATCAGAGGCCAGTTTTCAGAAAGTGCTCCCAAATACACCTTGTTAGAGAAAAACAATTGCGTTCAACTGGGACTGCACAATAAATAAAAGAAAAATAACTCCATTTCACAGCGGAGAAATCATGGCAATGATGAAGCCATCTGGCCATCTCACAGAAAGTCACATCTCGCCTTTAGACCACAGATGGATAAGAAGAGGGGTATAATTTCAGCTCAAGTTACAAATACTTACTGCCCCTGCATGCTACTGGCGAGGACAACACCTTATTCAGAGAAGAAAGGAACATCAACACAGAACTGAATTCATCTCAGTAAGGAGGTGCATTTCACAAAACTGACAAATATTATAAACTCAGGGAATCAAGTAACTTCAAAAAGAGCTAAGTAAGGCTTGGAAGCTATTTTAGTTCTTAGCACTGCCTAAAGCCTACACCTGCATTTTAGTGTGATAATACATTTATCTGGATGTTCAGCCAACCACAATTATTAAATAATAGCACTTTCATTCCCAGTACATAGGGGCAATTGAGGCAATGCTGCTTAACCCAGCTGCCCAAGGAGAAAGAAGCTGTCCCTGCCAGAGCCAAGATGCACATAGTCTTGAATCCAAACCCTGGAGAAATTTGGAGGTCTTCCAGGTCTAACAGAAGAGGGATATAGGCTCAGGCAATACTTGAATAGCAATAAAGTATGGTTTGCAGAAGGCTCTCATAAAGCATTGATAACGTTAAAGATGAAGGTACAACTAACTTCATAGATAACTTTGCAAACTTATCTGAGCACATCATTTCCCACCAACTCAAGTGTTCAAAAGCTTCATATTCCTACCTGCATCTCTCTCAACAGCACTGTCACAGGTAGGCGAGGATTCGTTTCTCTGGGATACCTTTGCACCACTTCGCAGCACCTTCTCAAGTATGCCTCGGCCCTCTCGAAGTCTCTCCACTGATGTTGGGACCATCCTGCAACAAAAACCCGGTAACAGTTGAGGATTGTCATTATGCAGCCGAGAGCAACGTGACCAACACACAAGGGGGCTGTGGGGTCCTTGGTATAATCACAGGACAGGTTTAAGTTTCTGCTTAAATTCACTGGCATGATGTTAGTGTAAATGCAAACCCCTACCATAGAAGGGAGGGATCAGAGACCACCAAGCTCTCTAGACAGATGAGGAATAAACTTCTGAACTGCTTTTGCAATGTAAATAGCCTCTTGTGGGATTTTAGACTGCCAGTCATCGGCTACCAATGATAGCACTGCCGTCAGAAATACAAAATCTTTACTCTTATCAAAAACATGGTATAAATATCCAGTTCAGTAGATCACCTGATTACAGGACACCTTCTCCCAGAAAAATTGTTTCAAAATTCAACAGCATTTTGAAAATCCTGGTATTGTTTTAAAATTAGATGCAGTTATTTTGCATGGATTACTTTTATCCAGAATAAAAAGAAGGAAACCCAATACCTTTATAACACAGTGTCAAGATAGTACAGTCAGATAATGCAACGTTCCTGGAGCAGAGCTAGGTTGGCAATTTTGCCCATTAATGCTACTTTGCCCATTTTTTCCTGTAATGTGAAAACTCTTTGCTCAAGATTAGAGCTAGATCTTATTCCATTTTATATTACAAGTGTCTAGTCTGAGGGTGAAAAAACAGAGGTGAAGCGGCTTTCCTAAAGCCAATCTGTAGAAGAAAAACAGAGCCACAGACAAACCCCAGACCCTTGGGTCAATATTCAATCTACCATGCACAGGACCACCCAAATCTCTTTATAAATATGTCGTTTAACCTATAAGATAGTAGCACCTTGATCAGGGATTTACAATGCCTTTACCCTAGACACTGAAGAACACGCGCCTTAAAAATGCTTGAATTTAAATATTTAGTATAATATTAAATGCACTGCATATCATGTAAGCAGGCAGCTTAACACCATATTAACAGATTTCTGTATTTAGTTTTTTCCTTTTCTAAAGATATATTAAAAACTGTGTTCTACATTAGCTTTGTGGTTTTTTTTTTTTTTTTTTTTTTTTTTTTTTTTTTAAATAAATAGCCCAG
Organism: Gorsachius magnificus; assembly: GCA_034008185.1. NCBI lineage: Eukaryota > Metazoa > Chordata > Aves > Pelecaniformes > Ardeidae > Gorsachius > Gorsachius magnificus. The sequence goes on from CM067090.1 coordinate 11,076,642, forward strand.
ACATTGAAGTTCACCCCTCACTGAAGCAGAAGGGAGAAGGGGCCAGAGTTCACACCTCATGGAGGTGAATGGGGTGAGGGGGTGAATTCACACCTTCGTTGCTGCTATTGTTTTGCTGGAGACAGTTTTCTGCAAGGCTGGGTTTACTGGGCAGCAGCACATCTGTTTACATTGTGATGGCTGTATCTTGGCAACTGAAAGAGACAGAAACTTAATTTTTTTTAAATGAAAGCTATTGGCAAATATCGTAGAATTCAGCAAAAATCTGGACAACTCTAAAAATTAAGGCACGTAATTTTAGTTCCCACCATTTTCTTCTGTCCCTAATATTATATTATTGTGAATGTCTGGAAATGTATCTGAAATGTAAGCACTCAAGAGTTAAAGATGAAATTGGGTCACAACTTTAACTCAGTAACATGCAGTTTCTAATATATTTTTTACAAGTATAAGGGGACTGTACATTTGTTAGCCTTGCCCATTAAAACACAGAAGAATGAGAATTTAAAAGGCAGCAAATCTGCTTAATCCCATTTCAAAATGCATCAGCATGGTTTCAACTTTATATCCAGCGTCCCATAAGGATATGATTTTTATTCCCACACAATACTTACTCGTGAAACTGTGTGAGAAACTGAATCCAGAGCACCTGCTGAGGAGCAGCAGATGAAGCTCACAGAATATAAAGCATCGTACTAGAGCAAGGTTGCCACACTGACACCTCACCCTGATCTAGCTGGGTTTTTTTTTTTTTTTGTTGTTTGGTTTGGTTTTTTTCCATTCAGCTAGATTTTTCTTTCACCCTTTTGCAGGCAGAAGGAAGTGGCACAGGAGGAGAAGGGCATGGGATATCAACTCTTGCACAGAATAATATTTGATAATAAAATAATTATATACTAATCACCAGCTGATGGCCTCAGCTGTGGCCAATCCCAACATATGGCAGAAGGTCACCTGGTAGACAGAGTACTCTGTCAGAGTGGTACAAGACAAATTATTTCTATAAATCTCCACTTTAAGAGTAATGGAAAATTGGAAAATGGAAGGAAACAGATCTTATTACTCCTGCAAATTCACCCAAAATAATTTTTCTCAAGCACTTTCAACACAGACTTCATACTTCTCACTACCTTCAGTGCTGCTTAGCATCCCTTCCCTTGCCATCCATCCCCCTGTCACGAGCAGTGACACAGCTGTGTGTGGAGAACTGGCATTAAGAAAGATATGCCTTTCTGACTGTGGTGTCCATGAAGAGCACTTGAATACAAAGCAGCAGAGCCAGTGTACTACATAATTCCAATCAGCAGAACACCTAACCATGACTGTATTGACACTATAATGCAACACTCCGCATTTCAGTGCTGCAGTACTTAGTTCTTTTGGACCAGACATTACTATTGGGTTCAAAACTTTTTGAAGACCAGCTTTTCCCCTTATCAAACCTTCTCACGGTAACATGATAAAGGTGTTTTTTCCATGCCTTTGGCAAGCCACCGACTGCAGTCTGGTAACTGCTCTTCAAGCTGTATGTGCAAAGCATTAGGGAAGCTGGAGTTGTTTCACTGTCCATGCTTCTCACATGCGAAGCTGCAGAGGGCTTTGCTAGCTTTCCTTCTGAACAGGAGTTGACTTAGTATCACGCACGTCCAAACAGAGTGGAGGTTCAGTGAGAAAAAAACTGGATTAAATTCTTATCGCAAGCCTAAGACCTTCAAACCTGAGACCTTAAAAAGAAACTGGAGGAAGAGACACACAACTGTTTAACCTCATTATCTTTCAAGACAGATTTTTGATATCTAAACCAAGAACTAAAGGGCAGGCTGAGAAGGCTGCTGGTATCCTTCATGGTTGTTTAACAATTACCAAACAGAACAAAGCCAAGTGATGCAACAAAATCCATCCAACTGCACTTATTGTTATGGAAATGCCCCCTAGAGAGTTTGGTCCTTCTCTGTGGAGCAATCTCAGGCTTGCTTGGAAGGATAACACTCACCACCTACTGCTGATGTTCTCCTGGGATTTGCTGAGTGATGTTAAGGAACTAGCCCCCCTCGAGTCTGGTGGGCTGATGTCCTCTACATGAGGCAGGGAGGGATGAGAAGGGGAGAAGCCACTTTGTGGGGAGGACGGGGTTCGTACTACGGAGCCCAGCAGGCTGTTGCCATCTGTGTCAGTCACAGAGCTGCTGCTGCCCTGTCGGGTAGGAGTCCCTGTACATCGCACTGAATCGCCTCCCTCCTTGGCTTCTTGTTTCCGCTTGCGATATTCTAGTAGAGATACCTGGGAAAGAAAAATACAACCATGAGTCAGGGAACACAATGGACTAGGATAGGGGGAGGAACACACCCACACATAATTTAAAAAAACTATTTCTCTGGGTTTGCAGATAAAACTTTAAAAAGGTTTTGGGATTATAAAGTCTTCCTGAATCTGCAGGCACTCTGGAAAAAGAGCTAAATGGTACAAATTTGGATTACGCATCAATTGCCGTGCTCACCCACATTTTACTCTTTATGACCAATACTTCAGCAGAAACACCCAGCTAGTTTGCTTCTCTAACAATCTGGAATTTCACATTACTTCAGTATACGCTTCCATATTCAGGCATCAAGCCTCTATATCCTCCTCTCAACACCCTTTACTCCCTCTCTCCAATTTGTGACATTCTATAAAATGTCAATCAGTATCTGTGCATCTCAAAAGCAGAGAGTAAGAGCCTCCTTCACAGAACTGGTATCTTCAGAGAGTCCTGTTCACCTGTACTAGTTCAGCCACATGAATGCTAAAAACTTGGTAAAGCCTTGCACAGAATTTTAACCTGCTTAGAGCAGCCAGTATTGCAACCTTCCAGCATTATCAGGTCAATAAATTACTTTTAGCAAAGGTGTAATGTATTTTGTGCAAAGCAGTCACAGATTTGTCAAAGACACAGACCAAAAGGTCCCAGATAATGCAGCCTCGTAACACACACACAGCAGAACCAAAAATACACAAGTATTTCCAGCTGAGCACTCACCTTTCACTCTACGTTCCCTTAAGAGTTATTATGAGACACAGACACCATAAAGTACTTGCAGAAGGCAGCTTTGCTGAAGAATTCGTTAACTATGATTCAGTGCCTGCATAGAAGGCTTTGAACAGGATATTTCCAAAAGTAACTCAACACATGGGAGTTTTAAGGTAAGTGTAGCTTTAAAAGAAAACCTAGGTTAAAAAATCAAACCCCTCCAGAAATAGAATGAAAATAAGCTATTCCATCCAGCTGGACACTTATACAAGTGATCTGAGTTACCACACTTGCAGTAAAAAAAAATAAAAAATAAATAAATCATCCAAGTACAGGAAAAGGCTCTGATACATATCTACACAAGCATATGTTTATTTGTCCCAGGAGTACCCAGTTTTATCATAGCAACACCTCATTTGTCATTTTCATTCAGTTTTAGTCCCATGAGGGTCACTGGCCTGCTATTAAAAACCAATATGCATTTGCTTTCTTTAAACAATATTCCTGTGGTTTTATTCAAAGAGCTAAAATTTAAGTAACAACCTTAATCTACACTTTTCTTGCAATGTTACTATGTTTCCACATTAACAGAAATGTTCTAAAATCTTCTAATAAACAGCCTGCATTTTCTTTTGAAACACTAGACCCTCTTTCTTAGCAAGGCCCCTTTTCATCCCGATAGATGACACCTCCACCAACTAGTACAGTTGCACGGTGTTACTGCTCTGGCTCTTGTCTCAACTTGCTAACAACTGTTTACGAAAGCTGTGAGCATCATGCTCTCTTTTCTGTGCTCCCAGAAGAGGTATTTTCACTGTGGTCTTATCCTTCCACCTCTCGCATCAAAATCTTGCCTAAAGGGTGGCTCGCTCTCTTTTAACAACTTTTAGACTGTTTTAATTCAGGCACTGGATGCCTGGATTACTTGCCCAGCCTACATTTTAGTTGTATCCTGCTCTCTTTGTCCTCCCCGTAAGTCTTTCCAAAAGTGCCGATTGTTCCTGCTCAGGCTCCTGCAACCTTAGAGTTTCTTGTACAAGAATACTTGCCTTCTTCCTTTGTGGCGGATGCTGGGGAGCAGATCTGATGCCTTCACAAGCCTTCTCACTGCAGGGAGACATGGATCCATGCACTGTCTCTTTAAGCAGCCCTGACTCGTGTCTGCTAAAATATCCTTCAGCAGGAGAGCTGCAGCATCCTGCTTCTGAATTCATTGGCTTCCTCTCTCCCAAAGGAGCAGAACCGCGCAACAACCCATCTACACGTGGCATAGCATTCAATGGGGAGAAGGCATACATTAAATTAAACTCTGTCCGAAAAGCCTGATCAGAGCTTCGTAGCAGCATCTGTGCATCCCCACTTTTCCCTGGGAAGTTCATCTCTGAAGTAGAGTTTATGGAGGGTTGTGGAGTCAGGTCAGAGGATCCAAAGCTGAGCAGCGATGGTCGTTCTGGGCAGGTGTTTGCACCAGAATCCAGGTACCCACCCTTCAAATCCAGGTCGGATCGGAGACAGAGCTGGAAAATCCGAGAGATATAGGAGGGGGATGGGAAGTCAGGAAAAGGGTCAGGGAAGGGTGAGGAGAGAAACTTAGTCAGGAAGTCCTCTGTACAATGCTAGCTTACTGCTTTCCAGTTCCTTTCTGATCACTCCTTGGTCCTTTCCTGCACTGTTCTGCTCATTCTACAGGGGAATGACTGAGACTAAATAATAATCACTTTAGCTGTCCAGGACGAGATGCCCTTTCCCCTTCTGCAGTCTTACTGCAGCAAGAGGCTAAGGCTCAGCACTATCCCCAGGCAGTCAATGAAGAAAACCCAGCATTTTCAATTGCCTCATATGTCCCAAAGTTGATGTTAACACATAGTACTAGCTAGGTTCATTATGGGGAGACAACAGAAGATCTGCTGCCCATTTGCTGTTTTATTAGCCAAGTTCTTGACTGTCACAAGTCAGCCACTACTAACTTCCTAACAATAAAATGCCCAGGACCTCCAAGCCATTTGTTTTCACTTATTGTGAGCTTCGGAAATCTCTAACAATAGTACACTCATTTAATTTATACTGCATTTCTACATTTTACATTCTCTAACAAAACCATAACAGCATCATCTTTGCGCTGTCACAGTTTCTGGAGCACTAGGCACTGACACAATAGGATATCCATTTATCTATGTTAAGTGCCAAAAAACCTCCAGGGCAATGGCATAATCGCTCCTTCACCACGTTAATATGTCAGTATCTCAGACAATGAGCATAACTGACATGATTTCATCCTCTTTGCAGGACTGTAGTGCTTGGGGGAAAACACAGCAGCACCAGCTCTGCTCTGCTGCTGCTGAGAATGTTTGCTGTATTACAGCTCCAAATAATCTGCCACATTGGAGATGAGGGCGTATTTTCTACTATGAACCAGTCTCTGAGCAAGGCACCTCCATTTATATTTTACAACAGGCCAGCAGGTAAACAAAGTACTACTTTTTGGCATCTCCTCACCATTTTAAGTCTGCAAGTGAACAGGTGATAAATCAAGGCTGAAGAGAGCAGGTCAGGTGCCCCACCGTGTCCTTGTAAGTCAAAACTCCTAGTGAATGCTTTCCCTTTTCTTCCCCGGTAGTCATTTTGCTGCTACTGAGTAAATACCACACACCACTTATGTGCTGGGCCAGGGCTGAAGTCGATTATGGTATTTCCAGGGTCCCCAGACCTTTTGCCTTCACCTCAGTAGCTGAGACACACCAGGTCTTCACACTGCCCGTTTCCCACCAGTGTCAACAAGTGAGTAATAAATTCCAGTCTTCAATTTGTTTGCTCTCTTGTGATAACCCTGAAAACTCTCCTCAGCCTTACTGTGACTGATGCTCCACCCTTATTCCCAGCTGCCTCCGCACTTCTCATCCCTCCCCTCCCAATGCAATTGAGACGGTGTGATAACTACCTCGGGTGACATGGACTCAGGCCTATGCGCAGGGGAACTCTCGGGGGAGGATACGTTCTAGAGGAGGGAAAAGCATCTTGTTATTCATCTACTTTAAAAGTCCAGAAGCAAAGTAAAAATCAATAAAAAAAACAAGCACAGAGGTTAGCAACAGCTATTCTAAACAAAGACTATCCCAGGAACTGGCCCCAGCCTGGACGGCAACTCCGTTGGTTAAGTGGTTTCTAAAGTTCCTGGAAGCATGGAGACAGGACTGGGTTACTAAGCTTCACGCTGTAACTTAGAACCCAAAACAGAGCACATAAACGTTAAGAAAAGAAACATCTTATTCTTTATATTTCTGATGCTGTCAGATACAGAGTTTGCACCATGAAATACAGAGAAAGCTATTTATGGCATTTAGTACGAGGACACAGGAGATTTTGCCCAAACAAAAGGCAACTAAGATCCCTTAAACACTATAGTGAACTTTCATAGACTTTACACTGGAAAACAAAAAAATCTTTCTGTTCTCTTCTTACAGTGCCACAGGACCAAGATATAAAGCTTTATACATGATGAGATGTATTCGCTCAAGTTAGAATTGATGATAACTAAATGAAACAGACATGACACTAAAATAGAGATGTTATGAATAAGCTGCATTGAGGGAAACACAAAAGTTTGAACAAAGATGCCTATGGTCTACAAAGCTGTTAAGATTATTTTACTGGGGGGGGGGGGGGGGGGGGGGAAGTGTAAAAGGGGTAAATAAGGTATAGATGCCCAGTGAAATCCAGGCTTCCCATGTCTTACACATGGCAACAGAAATAACTAACACTAAGGTGGGACAGGAAACCAGTGACTAGACTGTGGAGGTTCATGGCAACACTGCCCTGATCTACCGTTTCAACCTGAGCAAAGGTATGGATTGTTTCCAACCAAGCTCTGTGCCTGAAACAGTCTTTCATCTCTCCTCAATGCTGCACAATCTTCCCTGCTAACCTCTACAGATCTGCCTCTCCGCTTACAAGAAAGGGCTCTCAAAGAAAATAATCAAAAGCACACTAAGCTAAAAATACCACAAAGGACTGTCCGCCCTGTTGCAAAACAGTCCCTAGTACAGAGCAGTCTGTCACTGCACACTGTATTTTTTAGTGGTTTTAACTGGCAGAGTGTGAGCAGCCAGCCTGAAGACTTCAATTTTTTGAATGAAAACATGCAATACTAGAAAATAAAACTAAAATTGCAAACAGCATGATCCCTATTCACAGACACAGAGCAGCAACACAAAGTGGAAGGTCCTATCTGGATGGATGCTGGTAACTCTCACACAGAGTTTAGAGCAAGGGAAACCACCTACACAGCCTGCTCAGTATTTCTGCAGATTTTTGCAAAAGGAAACTATCAAGAAATCAAAGATAGAAGTTATTTTCCTTTGACCCAATCAAGGGAAAGAAAAACCAAAGGATATAGTGGAAGCTGATGTAAAATATTTCTACCACACTTGGGGTTACTGAAAGCTGCTCAGCGAAAGAGGAGCCAAGGATGTCAGCCAACCTTTGAGAAGTGGAACACTGTTGCAGCACTCTTTGGAAGAGGCTTCCAAAGAAGCCATATTGGCATGGATCTGAAATGGGGAAGATGAACACTGAAAAGCCTGCAAAATTTGGGAGCTACTGTGCAGAAATGGAGAACAGAATTAGACTAATATTACTGATAGCTACAAGGCGAGGGGAGGCTGAGCTGCAGCAAGGTTTGAAATTTAATGGAGTGGGAGATTTGGCCAGAAGCAGAGTAAAAGAGAAAGGCAGCGGTGCTCTTGATTCTGACACTGTCAAGCTGCTCAGGAATATAGCCACATACTCAAAAAGGAAGGTGTCCCTAGTGCTACCTCTGCTGCAAATATTCCATGTTTTCTCTCTTTAGCATTTCCAGTCCCCAGTCAGATTTACCTCAAACTGTAGTGGAGTATTGCAGCGACTAGCAGCCAGAGAAGGAATCGGTGAGAACATCATGCCATAACCATTGCGACTCTCCTCCTCTCCTGGCAGTGATGAGCAGGGTGTAGCCAGCTGTGGGCTCACTGAGCCAGGAACTGAAGGGATGGGAGGTGGAGGGGTGATGGGAGACAGCGGCCTCAGCAACTTCTTAACATTCTGCTCCATCAAGTAGCGAGACTTCCATTTCTTCAGGGGACTCAGCAAGTCTGAAAAACAAACTGAGCTGAGAATAGGGTGGCACCATTAACTGTGTACAAATCACACGCTGTCTCCTTCCCCCTACTCCCAGCCCAAACGGAGCCTACAAGTCTCCAATGTAACTACGAAAGATTCCTAAAAATGATTTACCACTGAAGTACTTCTATACCAGTCTTGAGACATGTCTGGATACTGGTAACAGAACAATACATAAGCAGGAACACACAATGAACAAGGAAAGGAAATATTTCAACTAGAAGAAAGCAAGCACAAGAGGGAGCTAGGGGAAAGGGAGCCAGGAAGGGATAAAAAGAGCAGAGAGTGGTCAGAATGACGTGTCACTGTCTACAAACAAACCACAGACAGCTCAGTTTTCATTACCTGAACCTAATAGTTCCCCATAGGCTACATCAATACAGCCCAAACACATTTCACTCATTCACTCCCACAAAGGATTAATACTTCTCCCTCAGGACTACCCCTACCCAAAATAATATCTTTTTATAATGCCCAATTTAAAAAAAAAAAAAAAAAAAGCATTCAGTAAATTCTGCAGTTCGGTTATTTGCTTCTTCAGGTCTTGCTCAGGGACGTGCATTTATTGGTTCTGGCATCCTGTTAATTTCTTATTCATCTAACCTTTCAATAATCAATTCTGTACTATCTCTGCATTGTCTAGCTTTCTGTCTGTCGTCCTTGGAAAACTGACCCCTGACTGGGCAGATCTTCACCCTCTTTCTCTGTAGAAAGATTCAGACACACTATTTAACCATTCTGCTGCTTTACTCACAGATTTTAACTTCTCCATCTTTGAGACTTACTTAATCATTCGCTTATTACATACGTGCATGTGAGACTTTGCTATATCTTCCTATAGTCAGCTGATATTTAGTTGTCCATCTAACAGCATCCTGCTGAAGAGAGATGATATTGTACTCTTTTTCTCCCCTCTGTTGGACAAATGATCACACAGTACTGAGGTTGATGATGCAAGATAAAGTGATTATCTTTTCACAGGAAATACTGAGAAACGTTACACATGCTCAAGCTAGAATGGGCCTGCAGAAATTTGAATGAATGGCAAAGTAACATTCTCACTTGCCATAAAGCTGTGCCATCAAGCAGCAGTACACATTAAGGTATCATCCTGTGCAGCTGCCTTTGTTATTCAGCATCTTTCCCAGTTTCATTCAAGCGCCCACATCACCCTGATGGTGCTGAGCACTTACCTGTGTCATCTTTGCAGATGCTGGAAGAACTGCTGTTCTCGTTACTTTGGTATAGACATTGGGTTCTGTTCTCTTGCGGAGCTGGTGAGGTCTGAGTCATCCCCTCTTCCAGGGCTTGTTTGATCCAGCGCTGAAACAGAACAAGACTACATAAACGTGCAACCCCTCCGGTACTTTCCATGTAATCTTGCAGGATGTACTCGAACTCCTACACTTCTGTGCAGCAGGGCAGACTGCTCAGAACACTGATATTACCTCCTTTGCGTGTGCTCAGACAGGAACCCGTTAGAACACAGCTGTTAGCACTGAGTCTACCACCTACTGTGATGGGGCTGAGTATGTGCTCTTGATGAGATGTATTCTGGGGATCAGCAGTCTTCAGCAATAACACAAAGATAAGTAAAGAGCAAATTATAAATAGATAAAATGCAAAACTCTGGCAGCTAAAAACTATTAAAAACCAATCTTAATTAAAAGAAAAGGGAGATAAATATGAGGAACTAATTTAAAACCCTGATTTTTGCAAAAAAGCTGTTTCCTGCCCAGGAGCACATACCGTCCCCCTGCTCCACGAAGGCATACTAGAGCTTAACACAGATTCTGCTCTCACAATTCCAGCAGAGAAATGGCTGAGTTTAATCACATAACAATTCTTCCAGGACTGTGCTTGCTGCCAGAGACAAAGAGAAAAAAAACCTGATATAATGCAAGCAGCGGTTTTCAAGGGGGCTAAAATAAGAAGAGAATAATAAGGGCAAATATTTTCTTCAGCTACTAATAAAAGAGATCACAGTGGTCTTCTGAACACGGACAATAAAGAATGTTTTACATCTCATGCAAGTGAACATGAATTGAAGTCTCAGCAAATCAGCTGCTGCAGAGGGTATGCTAGTCCTGTACCCTGATACAAACTGACTCCTTATGGCAGGCAGGAAACCTTTGCTTATTTTATAGTAAAAAATAACTGCCACAATACAAGTGAAAACACCCAGGTGATTCAGTAAAATGACAGCAAACTGCTGAAAAAAACAAACAGTAATTTGTGTTTGTATAGTTTACTCAAGGGACTCACTTTACCAGCCTTTTCTTCTCCCAGAGAGGTTTAAAATCGTAAGTTTACCTTTCAGTAATCCACAGTTCATCTGGATGCCAGCAATATGTATCCTATTAGACACGTATGTGTCTTATGATTCCTCAAAGCTATCATGAAAAGTGCATCAGAAACTCAGTGGCCACAATCCTCAAAGTGAAAACTTCAACGCGAGGATGAAGAGCAGGTGATGGGATCTATTTTGATGGCCTTCACTACTGTACAGCAGATGCTTCTTCTCTGTTCAAATATAACTCAATGGATTCCACTGCAGCCACCAGGAAAAGTGAGAAGTGCCAGCCAGTCTGGACCACTGCTACCTCAAGTGTGGCATCTGATCTGACAGCCAAGCCACTGTACAATATGTGATTAACGTGAGCAGGTTATACAGTTCAGTTTCCTTGTGAGGTTGAGACACTGGCATGCTTTGGATGCAAACTGAGATCATCAGCTGAGTTTTTTTGGCACAGTCCTCAGTAGTTTAAGGAAGAGGCCTGCTGACAATTCAAGAAAATATGTGATCTATTTCAACAGCCTTTATAAATCAACCTTCCTGACTGAGTAGTCAGAAGCAGACAAGACAGAAAGATCAGGTCTTGAGAGAGCAATGTCATCAAGTTCTGGACCATTTCTAGCCCTCAGCTGGCTGAAAAGGAGATCTTCCCTGTGAGAGCTTTCTAAACATTCCTGAACATGAGAAGCAGACTTTTTCTACATTTCCAGGCTGTTAATGATAAAACCACCGAATGCTACTGAGCATTTTGATCAAAAAGCTGGGGAACTCCCACAAAGTGGATGAAAACCCTTATTAGAACAGTTATTGATTTTTTACTTTAAAAAAGTAGAAATCTAACAAATTACTTCCTGCAACATCTGTTCTGGACACAGAACGTTTTAGTATTTTATTAATTGTTTAGATAATAGAATAGGCAGTTTACTTAAGTTGTCAGATGATACCAACTTGGGAGAAACAAGAACAGGCTAGAAGACAGAATTCAAGATTTTCCTACTAAATTGGGAAATGGATGGGGAAAACCAGGACACAGCTCAGCACACAGGCTAGAAGAAAGTACCATATAAAGCCAGAAACAATCACTTCAAAATTACAGGCTAGAAAACTAATAGGTTTTTCTAACAAACAGTAAATCACAAACTGAACACCAGTCTAAATCAACCTGTCAAAGAAAACTGAGCCACCATACTGGGATGCGCACAATGGGTATAGGCTACAGGACACAGAGCAACTTTCTGCTTTGAAAATGCCCCAGCTGCAACACATCATCCAGTTTTGGACACTCTGCTTCAGAGAAGATGTGGACTAAAGTGAAGTCATCCACAGTGAGACTAGTCCATTCCCTCTCCAGCAGTGAGAATTATACGACTAGAAAATAGCCAAATGTAGCAAGAGATTGGAAGACTTGTTCCATGACAACAGTTTTCACTGAATTGTGAGCTTGCTGCCTAGTTGTACAGCAAACGCAGAGAACTCTGAGTAACTCTGCCAGTTTCTCTCTGGATGCTTCTATCTTCCCTGAGGCTCAAAGACACTGTTAACATTCAAAAAAGCAGCTTGAACCTTGCAATTCTCAGCTTAAAGATGCACAGGGAGATTGCCTAGGCACATGGAAACAAACACGGCATTGTTCATACGAGCATATAGGAACCATCAAGAGCTCTACTTATGAAGGAAATACCCAAAAGAGAACTTAGCTTCTCTCTGGAAAAACTCCCTCAACGGAAGGCAAAGAAACCAGGACGTGGCACCTGACCTTGAAAGCTACCAAGACCGGAAGATCAGAGAGGACTTCCAGAAAGTTGTTCTCAGGTAGTCACACAGGAACTGGAAGAGCCTCTGAGCAAAGCTGACAAGTGATAGGCAAGATGGATTCTGATAGAAATCTGACTGAGCAAGCTAACCTGAACTACTGTTTCCCTGCAGATGTGCATTTACCAGCCACGTACCATCTGTGGAGGAATGAAGTCCTCAGCTGGGGTCAGTTCAGGCTTCCTGCACGGCCACAAGTATCTGTTGTAGATAGGAAGTCTATGCTCCCAAACAAAGAGCTACGGGCTTGCTCTTGTGAACAGGCAAACTCAAAGCTTTGCTAAACAACAAAGGCTCTCCAAAGACAATGGATCTTGACTGAGGCACTGTATTCTTGAGGTCTTTTGCAACACTGTCCTATCTCCACAATGCCAAATATCCTCTGACTGTGAAAGTAGTAACATAAAACATCCTAAGGGCAACAATTAAAATTCCTTGAATCACATATTCTGGATAATAAACAGCCACTGCAGATTTGAAAGTACATGTTTCTAAAAGGAGAGTCACAGAACAGTTGTTCTACCGTGGTAAAAAGCAAGGACAAAGACTGAACCCTGGGTAGGTGAGGGTCAGCAGACATAGCCTGGAGACTGCATCGACACACCAGGCAAGGCCAGCTCAGCAGGAATACATGGAAAGAGGCTCAAAGAGGACACAACTTTACAAGGGTGCCAGTAAGAGTTCGGTAAGTATATAGCCCCTGAAGGTATAAGACATGAGCAAACATACCTTTTTACAGGAGCTGTAAATTCCATCCAACAGAAAGGGCCTTCGACGTCTCTCGGGGTTGAAAGGTGAACCAAAACGAATGTAGTGTTTAGGTGTGGTACAAATTAGTGGGGAGTGGATAAGACCTGGCAACATATTTAGGGTAGTTGCCAAAACTGTTGGGTCTGTAGTAATGCGCAGAGGGCATTCAATAGGGCACTCCTGCTTTTCTGCCTTGTCATTCAGCCATTCGGTAACAAGATACTGAAGGAAAAAACACACATGTCAAATGCAACTGGCATAGGTGAAGAAGAAAGGCAATATGGTACAAAGGTGTATGGGGAAGCAATGCTCAGGCCATCCCCCATGCTAAAACCTCCCTCCTCCTAAGCAGGAACACAGCCAGGACTTCCCGAGTCAAACCCAATTCTCATCTGTTGCAAGCACAACAACAGGTAATCCAGTTTTACAGAAGTAGCTCAATTTTATGCACCATTAATCCTATTAGAAGGTTCTCCTAAAACTTGATCACCTTGTTCAAAACTAGTTTCTAGCTGCAAGCCTAAATGTATTAATGGCTAATTTATGCAAAGTATGTGGCAGCTGCCTGCTACCTTCTACAATTTTTCCTCCCTTCCCCTACAAGTTTTGGACTCGATGATCTTAAAGGTCTTTTCCAAACGAGGTGATTCTATGATTCTAAGTTTCTCCCAGCTTGTACATTATAGTCCGCAGTCACATTCCCTCTTGGTCTTCAATTCTAAGCGGAAAGCTAACTTACTCTACTTTGTCCTAAACAAATACTCTCCCAGCCTGCCATCCCACCCCATCCCAAAAAGATACAGCTGCTGATTCCCACATCAAACACATTTATATGCCATTCTAAATTTATTTTTAAATACCAAGTGATATTTACTATATAATGGCTCCACTTTTCTCTCTTTGTTCTCTTGCTGGTATACACAAGAGAACCTTTGTTTTACTATCCTTCACAAGATGGAACATCCTGGTTACTTCAAGGTGGTTTTGCTGGGGTTTTTTTAAGCAAGTTTCACTACACCTCTATACTTCTTTGTTGACAGTCTTTTTCTCCTTGCTTCTAAGACACTAGGAATGCACAGAAAACTTCTTGAGATCGTATACATCCAACCTTTTCTAATAAACATCCTTTGTTTTGGGCCCAAAGCTAGCGCTCTTTTCCAAACTTTCAGCATCTAGTTTTTAAATGCCAGCTACCCCATCAGAGTTGTAACAACCATTTTTGCATGCTACAGCCAAAAGCTTGTGCTAGCTTACTGTGCGTAGATCCAAATACATCAGCGCTCCCCATCTTTCTATTAGTACCTTGTTCCCCTGCAGGAACACCACAAACAGCTTGTTGTGCTCGTGGCCTTTTCCAGTCATCTCCAAAGCCTCTCGCTGCCCTCCACATCAGTATTGAAGCATCTGCGTTTTGCTTCCCTCACCCAGGGCTCAGCCTCCATCACCCAATTCCTTATGTTGCCAAGCCCTCCAACTCTTCTCTCCCTGGGCTCCTCAAGCTGGAAGCAGTTTCTTCCCCACATACACAAAGTTGTATAATTTGGATCTTTCTAGACTCTTTGCCGTAGCCAAAAGTGAGACCCTTCCTGTTGCACCTGCACCACCCTGTCAGTATCTAAGGTCTATGTAGACTTGCTGTAAAGATCAGTTAATTTCTTTTTCTGATCTTTGTGTGTACAGGGCTGAGCCACCAGATTCTGAACCATGATTAGGGCTATTAGCCACTATAGAACTATTAATACAGTAAATATAAAGTCACATCATTCCCACTGTTTTGAAGAACTGTTTCCCCTGAGCCAACTTTTCCCCAAAGGCCACACAAAACCCTCTTCTCCCCCACCTCAGTTTAAGCACTCAATCATATTTACCTTTTTAGTTTTCGGGTACTTTACTGCAGCTCGATTAGACTGAGATCCTGCAGGCAGGATAGCAGTTGGGTCAGATCCCATCAACTGTCTGCCTTCTCCTGGACCTTCTACATTGCTGACATCTGCTGTGGTTACCAAGCTGGCAGTGCTACCTTCCTCTGGGACAGCCTGTGCAAGTTCAGCTTGCTGGGAACTGGCTTGTTTCTGCCTTCTCAGTCTTTGCGCTGAACTGGTCCGGTATCGAGAGAAGCGACTTTTTGGTCGAGGCCTGGAGGGTTTTGCTGGAGCTGGCTTAGTAACTGTTTTTTCGGGGACAGCATCCTACAATATAAACTGTCGTTAGTCCGGGCACCTCTAATATTCCTTTTCTTTGCATACAGGATCAAGCATTGAGATTTATTTATTGACATTACCTGACTCATAAAATCTGGTTGGACCCTGTTTGTATTGCCTCATAAGATGGCTTTGGGGACCCTTCTAAAACACTGCCACATTAATATTTGATCTTGCTGTGTTTCTTAAAGGGGTCAACCAGAACATTGGTCTTAAGGAAGTATGCAGTATGAAACTTGCCACTTGTAATTGCTCTTACTCCTGATCTAAGCTGACATGTATCATTCCAGGCTGGTATCTGGGCCCTGCCATATAATGGGAACACATGTATCCAAAGTAGACCGGGCCAAAATAAAACAAAGAAAAAGCAAAATAATGCCTTAATCACTGCAGTTATGCATCCAACTTAAGCTCACACCAGTACCAAAGGGACTCACTCAGTGAAGGAGCTGGGCTTTTTCAGCCCAGAGTAGAGAAGACTTAGAGGGACCAAAAATAGCAGTCTTCCTACATCCAGACTGAAGCCACAAAGAAGTGGTGCATCAATGTACATACACTGACACGACAGGTTCAGACCGGATAACAAGGCAAAATTTTTTCACCATGAGAACAGTCATAAATTGGAAGAGGTTTCCCAGAGGGGCTGTGCAATCTCCATCCTTGCAGGTATTCAAGACGAGACTGGATAAAACCCTGGCCAACCTGCTCGGACCTCAGAGCTGACCCTGCCCGATGCAGAATGGATTAGAGATCCCATGAAGCTCCTCCCAGCCTGAATGACCTTATGATCAGATATGCTGCATCTGAGCTTGGTACAAGCTACTAAAACGGTCCTATCTTCGTCTTACCACTACTTGTGAAGACCGTCGCGTGTTCACCCCAGTACTGCTGTTACTGTTAGAAACATTTGGAGCAGCAGCACTCAGTGCTGAACTTCCATCTTCAGTTTCAGGAGTCTCTGTTTTTACTTCCTCCAGCTCAGGAGCTTCAGAATTGATGTTGATTTCAGCATCCGTGCTGTTACGGTCTGATGGTTGCTCTCGTCTCCTCTTTCTCTTTTCCAAGTTTTCAAACATGTGCATGATGGCTTCTACCTTCCTGTCTTCCCGGGACTAGAACACAAGAATAAATTTAAGTCAGCACTGCAAATTATGCACATAAAGAGGAGGAGGCAAGAACAGATATGGGATGCAGCACAGGGAGGAGAACAACTGCCAACTAGCAATGACAAGAGCCAGAAAGGGGACAGAGCGAAGCAGTTCTTTTCAGATATTTGCATTTTTCAACGTGGCAAATTTCCCAGAATAACAGCAACATAATCATGTGTTCATAGAGTAACTAGAAGAACTAGACTTTGTTCTTAAATAGGACCACTTAGATACAACCCAGTTATATTTATAAAATAGCCAAAATTTTAAGAATAAAAAGTAAAAAGAATAGAGTGAAGAGACGACTTGGAAAAAGTACTTGCTAATGACCAAACATTAGAAGCAAACAGAAGCCAGAGGCAACAGAAGTAAGTGAATCAGTAATTTGCAGCAAGTATAACACACCACACAGACTGACTAAAATGATCCAGATTTATTCCTTCCCCGATGTCAGGAGACCTCCCAGCTCAAAAATAAAAGCTCTTGTCTAAGCAGCTTACGTAGTGGATAAGAAAAACAGAACATGAGAGAACAGAGAGGCAAAACAAAAGTATTTATTAAGTAAACAGAAAGGACAAGAAATCTTATCACCTAGCTGTGTCAGAAATAATTGGTATTTATGCATGTAAAAGGCCCAGTAAAATAATGCTGCAGTGACTAGCAGAAAACAGGCTCAATCAAGTGAATTTTAAGAAGTGGGGTCAAATGCCTTCTGGGACTTGTCATGAAGAAGAAAGTATCTTGAAGCACACAGCAGCACTCAAATCACAGCAACCTGGCCTTTACAGTTTTCTGTTCAAAAATATTCAAGGCACACAGAAAAAATTAGAGACTGGGAGACCTATAGGTACAGGTATTTACCTGGTGCCAAGTATAGAAAACTAAACCTCATTAAAGGAGATTAACTGGTACGACATACAGGAACAGGGCTTACAGGCTCATGGGAAACTAACACATCACTTAGTCTTCTTGAACTATACTGTCCCAGAAAGAGATCAGCTTCCCTGCATTGGAATGAAATCTTCCCTCCAAGCTTAAGGCCAGACTGATGGATAACTGTTCTTATTCAAATTTCAATAGAAACTGACTGCTTTATCTTGCCTGTTCTAAAAAATCTGCGAAATAATCCAAGGATCTCTCAGATGGCCCTTGGCTCTGAAATTTGCTGCGCTATCTTAACATTTAAAGCAGTCCTGGGAAATTTACACACGGAAGATCCATATCGCCAATTAGAGAAAGATGGGTGCTTAAGGTATTTAGTGAACAAACTGAAAACAGAGAAATCCTAGCTCCAATACATTTATTGGCTGGTAGAAGGGTGGGAGCACTTTTTCTTTTTTTCTTCCTTGTGTTTTTGGTTGTTTCTTTTGTTTGTTTGTTTTGGGTTTTTTGTTGGCTTTTGTTTGTTTGTGGTTTTTTGTTTGTTTGGTTTTTTTTAAACTCAATTAAGTAGAGCCAGAACAGCTCCATTTGCATGCATTAAACATTCTAATCCAGGTAGCAATTCCAGGTGCCATAAGAAGCACAGGAAAAAAAACCCAGCTCTACTCAGAGTACAGGAGGTGGCTGAGAAGGGACTGTGTTATCAAAGATCCAAGAGCACTAAGAAATATTTTGACCAAGACTGATGAAGACAACAATGACTTGGGAGCACGAAGGGATTTCCTAATAAAGAACATAGCAAATTTTGTTGACTTGTGCCAACAGTGCTGTTGGTGGTCTACCCCTCTTACTAACTTTCGCCACTTGATCCTACCCTTTTCCCACATAGAAACACGTTTATGAACCCATACAGGGAACAGATACACGTTAACAAATCTACCCCAGCAAAACCAATCAAGTTTTAACACAAATCAGGTTCTGGTCCATCATATGACCTAGTTGCAGATGTCCCTGCTAATTGTGTGTGTGGGGTGGACTAGATGACCTTTAAAGATCCCTTCCAACCCAAATGATTCTATGATTCTATATGGCTCCATAAATTTTTGTACTGGCAATAAGGAAGGGCAGCAGGAACATAGAAAGGGTGCAATTACCTTTTCTGAATCTGGTGCTGATTGTCTTGTTAATGGTATGGGTTAGATTACAAAAGAGCCCTGAAAGTAACAGTCATATACCTTCTAATCTGCAGTACTTTAACATAAATCCTGTGATGTGGAGTCAACCTGGGTGTTTTTTGTTTGGGTGATGTTTTTCTTTTTTTGTTACTAGGCCTGTTGGTCACTGCATGAAGTGAGTCCTAAGGGGGATGATACCCAGATTGAGAGGTACTTGCCCGTCGGCTGTGCACCAAGGTTCCCTGTTCATCTACAGGCTCCTCTTTCTCCCCTTCTTGTTTCTCCTCCTTCTCTGCCACCTGAAAGACAAGCCCAGACTTAGTATGTCAAACAAAATCCAGTACTGTTTTAAAGTTATCAAGACTCCTACAGTAATCTAAGGTGCTAAAGGTTTAAAAAAGGCTTCCTGCAGTTTCTGTTCTGAAGATACCAGCGCTGTATTGGATCACATTCCACACCACTGAATGATAAAAATATATATAATAAAGTGTCAAGGGTTTTACCTCATTGTCACTGACTGCTGCAGGTCCCTCAGGAACTTCCTCCGTTTGTTGACTGCTGTTCTCATCTGATGCAATGCCCTGCTGTTCCATTTCTAGCTCCTTTCGACGGGCTTTTCGCCGGCGTGTTTCTGCCCCAATCAGTGTGCCTAAAACAGGTGGAGGTAGGTGTTCTGCAGCATTTGGGCTACGTTTCTGCACAGGGCAATTCCGGTTCCCCTTGTGACACGCACAGTCCACTTTATAGTTGCTGCTCCAAAACACAAACATAATTCGTGTCACTCTTCATTTCTCAACCCTTGTACAGAGACATTCAATGTATCTCCTACTAAACATCTCACCACGTGCCAAAGCAAGGACAGCAGGCTACCTTATGGCCTCTATTGTAGAATATGCCAGCAGAACTGGACAGAATAGCCGGAAAATGCAATTCAGTAGAAAACGGAGCAAAATGTAGAATGCGAGGAAAGGGCTGGAGGAAGATGTCCAGTCCAGGAGGGCAGTGGAGAGCTCCTGGGCGAGGTGAAGGACTCACCAGATGTTGTACTCATAGTCAAAGGCGATGGTAACCTCTGTGTCCTTGGCAATGGTGGCAACAGCATAGATACACAGGTGGATCATCCCATCAGCAATCACATGACGAACCTTGTTAAACAAAGTAGAGAGAAACTAACATCTCCACAAGCTGCACTTCTTACTTCCAAGAGGGAAGCCTCCTTCTGCAAAGTAGCTCTTATCTATTCCATGAATAATTATCCTAAATTCTCCATAGGAAAAAGCCTGCTTCACTGCTCTTGTCTCATCCTGTGCTTTTCCACTTACTACCACCTGATTACCCTATCATTCTGCAGCCAAAGGAAAACCATAAAAGAAACCTTTTCCTTCAAAAGAAAAACCTCATGTTCCTAAACTTTCTCATCTTCCAAGTATACACCATCAAACAAGCAAGAGATGTAGAGAATTTAGCCCATTTTAAGTTTGAACATTCATAAAAAGGGAATGCACTAAGTCTGTGTAAAACATGTATTTGCAATTACAGTGATGGTGAAGAGAGAATTTACCTCTGCATTTGGAGTGCAGGAACGCCTGATGAACCTGGCATCATTACCAAAGGTGCGGGCATCAACACACATTTCAACGCCATTGAACTTGGAGTAGAACAGCACAAAGGGATATGGCCTGGAGAAGTAACAGAACGTCTCAATCCCAAAATACAGAATTCCGTGGCACTTATAACAGGTATCCCTCACTTCACTGGAAGCAGCGCTTCCATCAGTGCTATTGCTCTGGACACTTATGCACTTCCATCATCACAGTTTAACAAATCTACTTCAGAGGGTTTTGGTCCATAAGCAGAGCATCAAGCTGAGGTTGTATATTTGATTTTGCATTTCTATGGATGGCACAGCTGACAAGGGCCCTGTAAGTGTACGCTATCCCACAGGGACACTAGTCTCTCCGTGCCATGATGCTCTCATACTAATCACTTCATAGTACTCTTACTTTTTGAAGAAATGCCCATTGACCTCGAATTGCTGTCGTAACATAACCTTCCCTCGATACTCAATTATAAGGGTATCTAGTGCCAAGTCTCTTGCTGCCCTCAGGATCTTCCGGTGCTTCTGAACCCGAGTCACCCTTCCCAGCTGCAGCTGTAACAAAAAACAGAGCAAAATAAGAGAATTTAGACCAAAGGCCTAAAATTCATGAAAACTGTTTTACCTACATGAAAAGAAAAACTGCTCTAGTAGCAAAACACAGAAACTCTGCCAAGCAAATACACTCTTTATTCTGTAACACTTTAGTAATGACCAATGGCCTTGATAATATTTAACAAAAGCAAAGAGATAATTTATTCCTTTCCTTCAACAGTTAGTTTCACAAATCTATCAGATCAAGTATTTCAGTCTCGCAGCTAGGAGGCATAACCAGACCTGTCAGTTGCTGCTAACAGGTAACTGCTCTGCAATTATGACCACTTCACAGCCAGAATAACTCAAATCTTCTGTAAATTGGGTTGTCACACATTCAGAGGAAGAAACTCAAGATTTTCCTTCTGCAGAGCATGGTAAATTCTAGCTAACAGGCCAAAGACTTAAGCTGGCAATTTCTATCTCCATCCAGAAACTTCTCTTCATCCTTCAACTAGCGCTGTGGATTTTTTTTAAACATGAAGAAATAAATTTTTAACTAAGTAGTGACAGTTTGCTGAATCTTCTTTATGTTAAAAGTCTACAGCCCTATTACAATGGATTTTCACAACAATGTGTCTTGACAGTATGAAAGCACAACATTTTTTAACAGACATCCAAATACGACACATTTTACAGAGTAACGGAAGGGATATCATAAGCACTAGGGCATAGGGAAGACTTCTTCCATAAAAACAAAGTACTTTTCTTGCTTAACAGGTTGAACCTCTCTGTGAGTAAAAATTATGTGAAGATGGCTAGCTGCCTCACCACAAGAGCTGTGCCTGTTCTTTCCTAAGCATGCTATTCACTACTCATAAGGACCTGGTTTTGATGCTCTTCCAGAGTAAATTGAGGCATAAGTGTTCTTACTTCAGTAATAATGACAGTCATCTATCTAATTTAGAAGCAAACCAAGAGATTTTATTAAAAGCAAGCTCCCAACTTTTCCTGATAAAACTCTCTTGTTAGAAACAGCTACTGAGCAGCCTGCTCAAATGGATAAAAATCACATTAGCTTAAGAAGGGGCTCAGTCTGGACAATGACAGAACGCATGACGTTCTAACCTTGTGAAGATAAAGTTAATGCCTTAAGGCAGCACTCAGCACTGGGAACCAGACAAAACCCTCCGTACTGACCATATGGAAGTACTGAACCACAGTTTTTTGTTTTCTTTTTTAGCAATCTTGTATGTGCTCTGAATTAAATCTTTTGGGAAGATGACTTTTATTGTTTTAATATTACATTAGACTGTTGATCTTGGATCAACCAGTAAAGTAAGATCTATTTGTTGATGTCTCTCACTCAGGTCCAGGATAAAGAAAGCTTTATAAAAATATTCATTTATCATGCCTATGGGGTATATCTCTCATACCACTGTATCTACTGGCAATTAAGAAAACCTGCATGTATGTATTGGAGACTCTGAAAAGCCTTGCAGGGTGTCGTTCATCTCTTCATATAGCGGGTCCTGACAGGAGGTCAGAGAGGATTCCCCAAGTCCACTGAACTGACATAAAAGAAACCTGTTATTTCCAGACTAAGAAGCCACACTGCTGGCCCTGACTTCTGATCAGCAAACCTATGACACGAGTGAACTGTAGGGTCAGACTGCTTACATTGCCAAGAGTAGTGGCTAAATCACTTTAAAAACATGGGATACACTTTGTATTAACCAACTGTGGTAACAGAGAATAAATAGGATTAGATTTGTTAAGTGTGTGACAGGAGATAAGGAGAAAGTATCTGAAGTTAGTAGATAAATTAGGAGTGAGACACAAGCATGTCTCCAGCTGAATAATTTTTTTTAGTATAACTGCTTGTTTGCTGTTACAATCAGTTTCTCATCTAAGCTGCTCCTACGCAGGAGGGCTGGACCAGATGACCTTCAGCGGTTCCTATGAACCTAAATTATTCTATTACTCTATCAAATTCCTTTAGTATCTTTCAGAGATGCGAGTTAATGTCTGGTAGGCTTCACTCTCACCTTTGGCCTATGGTTGCCTTGTATTACTGTCCACCTGATGCTGGAAAACAGCTTGGGGAACCCAGGTGGGATAAGATGGGAGGAGAAGAGAGCCCACGAAGGAAAGACAAGCTCTGCATCTGTAAAACTTAATAATTATCTGAGTTTGGTAAAACAGGAATGATCTCACAGCTTTTCTGATAAGACCCTAGCTCAGCTTGTTTTCGTTCTCTGAATTTAGAAATATGAAGAGGATTAGCTGCCATGCTTTCATGTGTGAAAAGAACATATTATTTTATTCATGTCATAGGCTAGGGATTGCTGACTGCTAATCAGACAGAACTGTTGTGATATGTTTGCAGAGCAACATCTGCGTAATACTCAGTGGCTTTGTTTTATAAAGGCCCTTTCACTCTTCACTTCAGAATGTGAAATCAATCAAGGGTTTGAACTCAAGTCAGCAATTATCAGAGGCAACAAAGGGCAAATACTGACCCTGGGTTTGGTTTGGCAACAGCAGGCAGCAAAGTGATTCACAGCTTTCAGTTTGTAAAGCATCTGGCAGTAGCCAGCACTAAGTGATTTTATTCATGACACTGAACAGCTTCGTATTTTCACAAGTTTCCCTTTGCATCATTAGGACAGTTGAGAATTGGTTTATCCAAAACATTCCAATGATCAAAATCCCATATCCTGCATCTATAACTCTGAATCCATCCTTTCCTACTCCTCCTGGCTTGAGGAAGCTTTTAGGTCACACTTTCTTCTTCTCTCTCCCCCTTTTTTTTTTTTTTTTTTTTTTTTTAAAAAAAAAGTGTACCCTTGCATCATAGTTTACCCAAGCCAAACAGCTCTCTCAACTGTGAGAGTATGCAGGGCATATAAAACATTTTATTTGTATTCCTTTCTCCTCTCTCCAGAGTCTTCGTGGTCAAATAGAGCAGTTATGATACCCATCTTCTACACACAGCTGCTATCTGCATATTGACATGACCTCCTTAATATTTTTTCTAGCTCAAAGTACCTATTTCCCTATATCCCAGAAAAGCTATTTTTACATCCAGTAATGATATCTAGTTAAAAGACAACTGATGCAAACCAAGAAGCCATCTCAGTTTGTCTAACAAAGATGAGACAAATGAGTGGAACAAAACCACAAAGCACAGGATGAGACCATGCGCTCCACACCTGTGCAGGCTATCCTCCTCGCAACACTCCACAGCCATCTGCTGAGCACAGAAACAAGGACATGAAGACTGACAAGCAGCAGCCCGGGACATCCACCTGGCCCTTCCTCAGTATCCAAGAGGAACTACAAAGCCACTAAGTCCATTTGTAATTTCCCAGCATGTGCAATGATAGGTACCTACCTACAGCTTGGTTAGAGTAACTGCAGCTCACTATGAAGTTTTGCAACTTTCTATCTTTTTGTTTCTTTGGGATACATCAGGTTTGGAGTCTTCCGATTTGGAATGCTGGCCACTTTTCCCTGTGGGGAAAACTATGTACAGGGAAGGGAGAGGGCAAAAGAGCATGACAAGAACAAGCGCATTTATGTATGGTATCTTTTATAATCATCTGTTCTGCTGTACTCTTATGAAGATGATAAAAAGAAACAGCGTATGTTTTATTAGTTATTTCAGGAGTTTTCCTAAAACTCATGTGAAGGAAATAGAAGAGTTTGCTTTTAGACTCAGAAAATATTAAGATTTCTAGAGAAGCAGAACTTTTTCTTCCCTGTATTTCCTCAGTAGCTCTCTTTAGGAAGGTGACTCACATAGCCAAGTAGAAGTGTTTCTCCCCAACCCCCCAAAGAAGTCTTATTACTGCAGAACTACAAGCAAGAGTGGAAGAAAGTTGGGTCCAAAGTCCTCTTTCTGCACTCTCCCTTACTGGCAATATCTGTGCTCTGCCTGATGTGTTTCACCTCTGCGAAAGCTGAGGGAAAGGTGGGAGGGAGCACGTGAACCTTGTGGAGCAGTGAGTCAGCTGATATAAACAAGAATGATTCAACCACAAACATCTACCTGATATTCAGGTTTCTGACTCTGCTCCCCTTCTACAGAAGAGGTGCCCCACATCTGGTTTGGAGCCTGTCCTTTTCAGCTGCCCCTATCTCCACGCTCCTACACAAGGAAGCCCCACAAGACCTGAACGGAGAATGCTGCTTTCTGTTCAGTAAAGCATGGACCAGATGAAACATCAGCCAAGAGGAGTAGTGGGGAAGACATACTCCACACAAACACATCCTTTTTCTGTTTCTCCTTGTGTATGTGCACTCCATAAAGCCGGCAAGACACCAATCATTTCACATCTTGGAAAAGTTGGGGAGAGACAGCTCCCCAAAATCAACTGTAGTTGTGCAATATTTGAAAGTTACCAGAGTCCAAATAATCACCCAAAATATTGCAATAATGTTGAAGGGTTTTTTAAAATAGCTTTCCTCACAGTGTGAGATGGGGGGGGGGGGGCGGAGAGGGCCGGGGGGGAAATGAAAAAAAGTACAGGAAAACTCAGCTGGAAAGCAGGAAATTTCCTATCTCCAGCAAGTGATAGATCTGGTTTTGCCTCAAGCCATTCAGTGACCAAAAGCATTTATGGTAAAATACCTATGAACCATATCACAGAACTGTACAAGATATCTCCAACTTAGCAACAATGATTTGGTTGAATAAGAGTGTTTCTGAATCTGTCTTGGAACTGGCATCTCTTAATTTCCCTTTTATATCAAACCTATGCCTTTTGGTCCAAAATTATATGACCAGCTATGACACTGCTCACCCATGCCCACGCCTTATATCTAGAAACCAGAGGACCCGACCTACCCCACTTGTGTTACCAGGTTCTTACCTGCATCTGGGACCCAATAACAGTATTATTGCAGGCCAACTCTGTTTTGTTGATTGTGTCTAGCATAGCAGTTTTGCCCACATATTCTTTATTAGAGTTTAGATGACGCTCCAACAAGTTCTGTACATCAGCACTGTACTGGTTAGTAAAGGCTTCTTCGTACTGATCTGTCCAGAGTCTTATTCGATTCTCCCACCCTTCAGCTGTGTTTTCATCCAAGGCATGTGCTTCAGAAGGGGAATTCTGCACCAAACAGCAAAGTGTGAATGGCTAGCACACAATGGGAAAAATGCTCAGTGCTCTGAGCATATGAATATGCTACAAAAAAAGGCAAATCTGTTCCAAGCTAAGAAAGTGTTGGTTATGAGGACACCCTTTTCAGAACCTGCACCCTCCAGAACATTGCAAAAAAGTGCCACTTAGGACTCCACAGAGAACTCTGTGCAGGATGGACACCTCTCGAGAGTTGGTACTTGGCACTAATACATACAAGAAAATTAAGCTAGTACTTGGCCAGAAAAAGTTTTAAATCACTTTGGAAAAATAATTAAGCAGATTAAAAAAGCAAAGGAACAGAACACACAAAGGCAAATAAATCTCATGTAGGCTTGTCCTACAGTCAACCCACTCATGTCCAACATAATGCTAGATGATGCTAATTGCATCTCAATCTTTGCAGTGACTGACCCAAAAATACTTCTTCCATCAGGGTTTCAAGAAACTGAATGTAGAGCATAAGCTAACACCCAGAGGGTTAAAACTGCAAGTCCTAAGCAGTGTAAAGAAGAGAGGGCAAAATCAGGTAATCTGTTTATACCATCTTGTAAGGGAGGGGAAAACAAAGCTGGTAGAAAAAAAAAAATTAAGCTTCATTCTTTACTTGACAATAGTTGAAGTAATTCAACAAATAATATTCCAGAGGTCAGTAACTCAACTGGCTTCATAAGGGACTGAGACATATGTGACACTGAGGTATTAGTGACAAGGACTGCTGAAGAGCAATCATTATTTTCATCATATATATTAAAAGCATTAAGAGTTTTCATGCATTTTTACCCTCTCAAGGCACTTGTGAACTACGGGGGTAGGTGCATACAGACAAGACACACCTCAGGATTGTCCTATTTCCTCTGAGCCACCTGCTAGAAGCCACTGTCAGCTACAGTACTGGAGTCTGGACCTGAGCGAACTTTAAGGCACCTCTTGTGTTTCCGAGAACATTCTAGCTCAAAGTGCAAGTCTACTTTTTTTGCCAAATAAACTTTTTATCAGATAGCCACACCTACCAGTATTGCAGAAAATCAGAGATAAATATATCATCCGATCCATCCCTACTAAGAGGACGTGGAGAGAAACAAGGCAACACTGCTAGGGACTCCCAACATCAAACTTGAGTGCTACTTTGATCCCCAAGCTTAAAATAGCTTTGATGCAATTAAATGATAACAGACCTCACAGGAGAGTGGCCACAACCAGTTCTACATCCCTTTCATCAAACACCCCACTCCCAAGTGTCATGAATCAGTCATATCTCTTGGAACTGGATGACATTACCTTACAGAAAGCTACCTGAAGCAAAAGCAGGGTTCAAGGGGCAATTCCTGTGATACCCTTTTGAATAGGCCTGCTTGTGATGCATGGCTTGAGATTACCTGAGGCTGGTGCCACAATCAGCAATTCCCCAGGCAAACCAAGAGAGGCACAAAATACATGGCAAAAACCCCCACCACCATCACAGAGCATTCTCAGTTCTACTCACCTTCATCCTCAGAGACTTTCGTGAGCCCTCTCGAAAGGCCTGTTGCCCGAACAAGGAGAGAGAGGGAGAGAGAGAGAGAGGAAAAAAACCCAAAGTATTATGTATTTCCTCAGAATTAGCATCCCAGAACCACACTAGATCTTACTCCAACAGACCAACCCTTAACAAAAGATGGCAAGAATTACAGGAAGCAGTGGACTTGAACAAAAAGACGCTGCAATGCAAATCCAGTGGAAACTGCTGAAAAGCTTGATGGCCAGGATTTCTGAACTAAAAAGACCTGCCTCATACTTAGTGAAAATCTCAAGATCAAAACCAAAACTGTCCCGACTAACCCCACTTGCTTTGACAGAAGAAAGGGCCAGCAACAGAATTAAGCTGATTCACAACAAAAAACCTGAAGACCTCATATGGCTCCTGCTCCCAGTCTTTTATTTAATATCAGTGTCTACCAGAAGAACTTCAAGGGAAATCTAAGCTGGGGAAAACCACTGTAAAGCTAGCAGATCATGGGAAAGAACCAGCTGCTCACACACTTGCATTCCAATATAAGCAATCCAAAATTATTTCAGTCCCCAAACCCTCACAAACAAGACAGGAAAATCATCCCTCAACAAATGTTCATCACTACCTACATAGTTTTCCAGACAGGCACTATCTCTGTCCCTGAAGAACAGTGCCAAGAAGCTCTCCCAGTTCCTTAACATAGCCTGCTAAGAAATGCCATGCTCCCTTCTTTTTTCATTCCATTCACACACTGCCCCTTTGTCCCAAACAGGCAGACTCAAAAAGCTATTTCCCCAAATCCTAATAGAGCAGAAGGGAAAATATGTAATAGAATGCAAGCTTGGAGCATGAATGGACAGTGTTGGGAAATAAGGGTGGAGTGCCAATAAGGTAATTTTTAAACCAACAGCCATGTACTCTAGCAGGTCACAAATACAAGGCACCACATTATTAAACCAGAAAGAGTAATTCCTGCCTGACAGGACAAAACGTTTCTTGTCTACTGCCAGCTTCTCAACCTGCTCTCAACAACACTCCACACCGC
This sequence comes from Gorsachius magnificus, assembly GCA_034008185.1. Lineage (NCBI taxonomy): Eukaryota > Metazoa > Chordata > Aves > Pelecaniformes > Ardeidae > Gorsachius > Gorsachius magnificus. Next base: position 11,104,885 of record CM067090.1, read on the forward strand.
ATGTGGTAGGAACTGCAGCAGCCTGGTCTCACTCCACATACCTTGATCTTTTTGGCCTTTGGAGCAGTGCGAGCTTTTTCTGTACTCCTCTTCCTCTTCTTAGGTTTGCTTCTACGGACGCGGTTGACAGTCAGCGTGATGCTTGTAGGGGTGTGCTGAGTAGCTGTGTACAGCACTGTAGAGGGAGATAGCTCTTCATCCCAGCTCTCAGTTGCACTGCTGTCCCCACCTATAGAGAGGAGCACTTAATTAGCAATGTTTTTATTCATCCCAGAGAAAACAGTTTACCCTTATGTGCATTTTCATCAAGAAGACTTGATGACCCTCCATAGCTCTTCCCTGAGAAAACTATACCACCTTGATTTTCCCACCCAAACTGGGAACAGGTCTCCCAAACTTCTGATACCTCACAGAATGGCACCAATGAACATTTCCCTTTTCTGGTCACAAGATAATCTGACTTTCCCCAAGAGCTAATTGAGGTGAGGCAGAAAGAGAGGAGAAAATCCCAGTGGTTGGGAGGCAAAGAACATCAGTGGGCACTGATCACAGTTAGATGATTACAGCAGCCAGAAGACAAAGGTCTTGTAGAAAGAAAGCAAAAGTCACTGTTATCAGAATTACAACCTCAAGCTCACCTGACACGTTGTCCTGCTTCCGGCGGCGGAGTCTGATCACCTTCCCCCTGCTCATTCCTCTGCCAAAGGAGAATGCACAATTGAAGCTGGTTTGTAGGAGTAAAGTCACTTGAAATTCAACAGGATGTCACAAGATGCGTGCCCTCAGTGGGGCCCAGGATGGTAAGAACACCGATTTAACATCCTCATCTCCACTCCTGGTGCCACCAACACTTGTCAGGCTGACAACGCAAAGGAGGAGGGTCAATAGTGGGTAAAGCACTGGAAAGAACGCTCCAGTTAGCAAAAGGAATTCTGTCCCACAGCCCAAATGTGACACAGTTCGGTATAAGAAGTCAACACAAGGAGCAGGCCAGATCTGCACTGCACCAAAGCTTACCTGCACTTTTCACACTTGAGGAGGAAACCATCTTGGGAGACACTGCAGTGGCACCAAGTGGGAATTGATTCTCCTTCTGAGGAGCTCTCACTATCCCCAGAGTTCTCCTCATCAGGCGAGTGCAGGCCGTTCAATTCTGCACGAGGTATAATGGTCTGAACAGGAGGAGATGCTGGCGGCGTTGGAGGAGGAGGGGCTCCATAATTATGATCCTGAAAACAAGTATTTGCAGCACTACTTTTAACGTGAAGATACGATGCCTAGAAACTGAAGTCCTAAATCCACAGTTCCCAGGTTATTATTTAACAACTGGTATAAAACAGTAGTGTGAATTCCTCAATCTACCAAGAAGGTAAAACAACAGCTCTCAAAGATGTAAATGGTTTTCTTCTGCACCAATTAATTAAATTCAAAAGCTATGAAAACAACTAGGCTATATCAACGTTAACTGTTGTACTGCTAATAATCTAGATGACTTCAGTGGTCAAACATGGGAACCGGTTGCCCTGAGACATTGTGGAGTTTTTGTCTGTTGAGATATTCAAACCTCAACTGGACACGGCCCTGGGCAACCTACTCAAGCAGAGTCAGCTTGAGCAGGGGGGGTTAGATAACATGATCTCAAGAGGCCCCTTCCAACCTCAGTGATTCTGTGATGTCCTGTTCATCCCATAATTTCAAGCCATGCTCCCACTCTTCCTGACTGTTCCTTGTTTCTCATAGTTATAAATTACCAACATGAAAATCTGCACAGTTGAAACAAGTATAAATAGTGCACAATAAACCAAACGGGGCATAAAATTACCAACAGGAAGATATTATATATTCATATATATTCAGACTTCATTCAGTTAAAAACCTATCACCTAGAACACTAATAAAGCTTGCTACAGAGCATGCAAGACTTCACAAACAATAAACACACAAATGCAAAATGTATGGCAGAACTCAGCTGTAACTCAGTGTTCCCTAATAAATAATCCAAAACTCCTAAGGCTTAACAGGCAAAGAACTATAGAACAAGGAGAAAAGAATGAAGTAGACAGTAAAGAGCTGATTCACTGCAGAGAGAGTACTCACTGCGTAAGGCAGCCCGCGATAGCTGTGTTTCTGGGTGGCCCCATAGCCGTGGCTGGAGTACACATTCTTCTCACTGACAGCTGGACTAGCTTCCACAGACTCTGGGCTGCAGAAAAGGCCAGAAGTAAAACCCATCAATACCACATTTTTTTTTTAGTGCCAGTATTTCACTGCTCTTTTCTGTTCAACACATGAGCTCAAAATGAAGAAACTTCATGAAATCGAGGTGTTACTACGCGCTTCACCAGGCATCATGTGTGCAGAAGCTGTACAGGATGAACCTGCTTTCAGAGGGAAGCAACTGAGTAAGGGCCACCCTGGATAACTCATTAAACTGGGTCTCAATCTAGGAAGTTAAAAAGATAATTAGCATATAAGAAGCTCAGTTTCCTTATAGTTGAGGAAGCTGGGTCTAGTTCAGCATTCACATCTGAACTCAGCCAGCCTAATCTCAAAGCCACTGAACAGTACTGCCATGTTATCTCTGTAACAGCTTATTTCAAATAGCAGCTAAGCAGCTTTCCTGCATCTGTGCTCATTTCTCTCTCCCTCACACTAATTGTTAGTCAGGTCCAACATCCTGTGATAAAGTCTGCATGAAACCTGAAGCTGTCCTGATAGCAATGATCAGGAGTTGGAGATTCCTGTTACAAAGAGGCAACAAAAAATCATGACCTGGACAGACAGCAGCCACAGAAATCAGATTTGCCCTGTGCTTTCTAAACAGCAACATGGTATGCAATGTGCTGAACAGGGAATACGCTGCTGAGGTACAATGCACTCTTCCACCACACGGTGGTGAAAAAAACCAGCTAAAAATGAAAGGTGTATCCTTAGCAGAAAGCTGCAGAAACCCTACTCAGAGAAGGGACAGCTGCAATTCAATGCAGGGAATATTAGATAATGAGGCTACAGACAGAATGCCAGCAAGAAACAGACTGTCTGTTACAAGCAGAAGATACAAGTCAGCTAACCTCTGCACAGATCAGAAGTAGAGCCCATATCAGAATACAGCAGAAAAATCACTGAATCATGTCTGCAGGTGAAATCTTCTTCAAAATTACAGCATGGAGCTGAGCAAGCAGGAAAGAAAAATACAGGAAAGGAAAATTTTACCTTGGACCTCTGCTGCTCTGGTGAGATCTCGCAGGGTTCTCAGTGGGTCCTACATTGTCAGCATGAATCGGGCAGTACTCAGACAGCAACAGCCAGTGGTCATGCGTGGGGCAGTTTAGACACTACCCAAGAACACTAACCCCTGTGCTCTTTGGACTTCGTATTAGCTCTTGAAATCTTTGCTGCGCTGAAGTTTGCCCCACCCTGCCACTAAACCTGATATACTCTCCAACGCACTAACCTTCTGAGCTTCTGGCTTATTCTGAAGTAAGGTGGATCTGTCTTTGCAACAAAAAGGAGCAATAATTTATTGTACAAAGAACTGCAGAACGTAGAAGACCTTAAACCTATGCAAACCGCACTTCTGTAGCTCAGGATTTAGAAGCATGACATGATAAATTCAGTTGGTTTTCAAGGTCACTACAGCCAGCTAAATTGTCAAAAGCAGGAGATACAGGTGGCAACACCTCTCAGAGGATACACTTCTTAATAAAAGACACTTGCCACACACCCCAGCCTTGCCGGATCTTTGCAACAGTCCTTTAGGACTTACAGACTGGTAGAGAGTTAAATCCATTCAGGTTTAATCATGTTTTCAGAAACAACATTAGAAGGAAACGAGCCTAAACAGCCTAAGCAGCAGATCTGTCCTCTGTTCAAGTCACCCACATCCCTAACTACAGTCAGCCTGGAATACCAGCAATGCTGCCGCAAGAAATAGCAATAAAACGTCAAGACTGCTGGTGCAACGGTGTCCAGGGGCAACAACGCTGGGGCCCACGCTTCCTCAGCAGCAGCCCGCCAAGGAGCTTCAACAACTTCCAAAATGCAGTCAGACTAACACAGCAAAACTACTCTGCAGCCTCCATGTCACCCTCAGATGAACACAAATATCCTTCAGTATTTTCACCTCCCCTCTGTATTGGGGGCTGGGGAAGATGCTAAAGCTGAGCCTGTAAAGAGGGACAGCTAATTTTCCTTTTACCTTCCCACTACCCTCGTGATGCACATCTTTGAAATTAATCCCTTAAGAGACAAGAAGCCCAGACTTCATGCTTCAAGCTAGGGGAGTTTCAAAGGAGAAGCAGAGGATAGCCTTAACTTTGAACAGACTCACGAAGGACACTTCAGTAGTAACAGTGAATCAATGCAAAGCCTGGAGAATAAAGTGCTGGCATTCCCAATTTTTAGAAAACAGACATAGAAACCAATTCAGAAATTTTTAAAAGCCTTTCTTCAAAGCACGCCAGTCTAGCCTCAAGTTGGACCTACGAATTTCTTACAATCAGGGAAAAAGAAAATGCTTTGCAGAAGGTTTACAGACAGTCTTTTTGATATTTAAATGTTACAGGGACATGCGTAGATATATCTAGCTCTCCTCTTTACCATGCTCAGCTCTGAAAGCAAAGTGCCTAGTACATGAGTAAACTATTTAGCACTCTTTCTCCTGTCATAAACAGTTTAAAATTCCTGCATGTTGAGTCTTTAAAGTGCTGGTGTGGGAGAAGCATGGTGACAAGCCATACTGAACGTTAAATCTTGAAAAGTGAAGGATCATATACCCACTGCAGATGAGTGACTTACTAGATTCTGACTCCCCATTTAAAAAGAACATGTAAAAATATGGGCTTTAGGATGGAACAAAGCATTATGAAGAAGAATGCCTAGAATGGGGACAGTGCCAAGACAGACAAAAAAGAGCATTAGCAGTCTTGCAGAGAGTGCGACTCTGTAGTCAAACTCTGTGCATAGTCAAATCAGGGTAAGATGGAAGGGAAAAACAATGATTCATACCCTAAGCCCACTGCTCTTACAGCTCAAAATTAATAGAGTCTGGAGCAATATCTGTTCTACACCAATAAGTCTGACACACAGGTATTTGCACAGTAGGTACCTTTAAATAATACATGGGGAAATCTATCTCAAAAATGTCTTTTGTAAATTTGTGTAAAGAGATGCTACAGTCCGTATTTTAAAGAAGGATGCAGGAAATCAGGAGGTAAAAGCACACAGAAATAACTTGAGCCCTCCCTCTCGCCCCCGACAAAAACACAGTACTCATCTGAGCTGACATCATTCTAACAAGGGTTTTAAGAAAAGATCACAATGCAATATTTTCTGGATTCAAAATGTTCCTGACTCCTGCAGAAGTGTCTTTTAAAAGAAATGGTAAGTCCCCTCCAGCAGGCCTCAGAGATAGGACTGTGGTGAGAGCCCTGCACAGGGTCCTGTGGTGGGGACCCTGAAGGATTACCCACGGAGGTGTGTCTCTTGGAACCTGCTCAAGGGCAGGAACAAAATAAAGGTGTCTACACAGGCTGATGCTGTCTCATATCTCTGGCCAAGCTCCAAAGGGGTCCAAGAAATCAATCATGTAAGACTGGTACTGACTCTCAGCTATTAGGCTCTACCGAGAGGGAGGCTCAGCCTGCTGATCCCTCATATAACACAGCTTTTGGAAAAGGAGCTGGCTTGTACCTTGCCAACGTCAAGCATGGGTACAGCAAACACACAACTGCCTGCACTTGAGTACAGACTTACTAGCCTAGCTGATAGAAAACCCATGGTCAAGTGCCTCATACTGTTGGAATTCTCCTTTTCCCCATGTCCTGTGTCAAACTTACCAATTTCCATAATACTGCATTTGTTAACCACTCGGAGCCTGTCTCTGCTTTCATCTCTCACACAGCCAGCAGACCAGCACCCCTTTTCTCCCAAGTGGAGAAAGCATCAGCATTGATCCTCCCCACTGCAGGGCGGCCCTCTGACACCCTCCCCTCCTCCTCCTCCATGGGGTAACACTCACTCCGATCCTGCAGCCATGTCGGAGTAGGACGTATCTGGTGTGGTGACTCCCAGAGGGATTGCAATGCTCATGACGCCCGTCGGGAATCACGGAGTCCAGAGGGCAGCGACTGGCCGCTCCGAGGGCGGAGAGGAGCCGCAGAGCCTCGGCCAACACGTCACGGACATGGGGAAACCTACCGGGGTAGAAACAAAGCATTGCATCTCTGTTACGGGATGAGGTCTCCCTGTATACCCCTACAGAAGGCTTTCACAGCAAAAGAAAAGCAGGAATAGATTTCTGTCAGCAACACGCCGCATCATTTTTACTTCATTTTCATACGTGGGGCCAGGGAAGAGGTAGATGGTAGAAGTTTGGTGGTAGTGGGGGGTGTGTGTTTGTTTGCTTTACAGTCTTGGATTGACATGCGATGAGCTGCTCTGCCATAAAGCCGATAATGACAGTTCCCCCCTCCCCCAACTAAACTTAAGGCTAATTATCAGATAAGCAATCTATTAGCTCCTTCTGCATATAAGCAGCAGCTGTCACCTATCACCCACAGCCCTCCATCAGCATTTCCCAACTCCTTCCCCAAACAAGTTGCAGGCAAAGCCCCATCTGGGAGGACAATGAGACAGAGCCCTGGCAGACTGAGCCAAGACCTCTCGCTCGAGATCAGCCTGTATCTGCATTCACTGGGTGCACGGCACGGGTGGGCGCCACCAGCAGAGCGGCTATCCCCGCGCCACCGACGGCTTCCCCTCAGCACGCGAGGCCTGTCCTGGATTCTGCACAGATTACTCAGTCCAGCGAGCCCTGACACAGCGGGCTCTGACTTTCCAAAATCCCAGCTGACACCTCCCCGCGGCAGAGCCACGTCAGACGTCTGGGCGCTCGCGCATAGGCCGCTCCGATGAGAAACACGGCGGGGCCATTGGCTCGGCGCGGGGAGCCGGGGTGAGTCACGGCAGCATCACGGGGCGCAGCCGCCAGCTGTGCTGGGCCAGCAGGGAAGCCCGTGCCCAGGCTCCACCTTCCCTGCTGACCTCGAGGTTTTGCTAAGGCAGGGAGCAAAATCGCCGAGAAATGCAAACTTCCAAGGGTCGGATGGCGGACGGAGGTAAAATGGGATCAGCTCCTTGTTATGTAAATAACCTCAATAACACTGGCATTCATAAAGGAGCTATTATTGTACACAGCTCTAAAGAAAACCCCCATGACACAGAGCAAGGCTGTATTTCAGCACATAGCAAAAGTAGCTCCAAACCCAAAGAAAAATGGTGACCATTTAGCCATCCTCTCTGAACGTTAAACTCTAAGGGTGGCCTTGAATAACTTTCCGCAGTCTTTCCCCTGGCTCTGGCAGCGCGGATGAGCCAGCCTGCACTCACAGCCGGCTGTCACACGCTCCTCGGCATCTCGGGGGCTCTGCCAGCAAACCCTCCTGGGCTACAGCAAGGCGGCGAGCCAAGTTTTCCTGTGGGTAGTGAATTTCTCACAGGGAACTGCCTTTGGACACCATAGTCCAGCCATTGTTTAGCACATAAAAACCCCAGAAACGCAAAACCACACACTCACTACGAGGGCAAATGAAGGAAGAGTGAGAGAGTCAAAAAGTTTAAATGCCACAAACTATATTGCCTTTTCCTGTCTTAAAAGGCAGGCCACTTCTCTTAGCACATGGAAATATTTCCCTTCTTCAGTACAGATCCCTAAGAGAAATCTTTTTGATAGTATGACAGGCATACAGCAAATTACAGAAGTAGCATGTAAAGATTTAAGTGGTCTGTGGCAATTCCCTGTTATGCCCCAAAGCAATGGTCTCGCAGGCAGGTGGGAGATGAAAAACAGGCAGGACTCAGCTCACAAGCAGCTCAAACCCAAGACAGCCCAGGTGTCCTTGAGTGTGTTTTTTTGAAAAATAAAAATAAAAGAACCTATAGGAAGTGTCTCATTTATCCTTTCTTATGCTTGTGACATTGACACCAGATGAGACAAACCTCTGCTAAAATACCGTTAAAAGCTACAGACATCATCCCTGCTTCAACCCAGTCTCATAAAGCTTTGGCAAAAGATTAAAAGGGACAGGTTTCCCAGTGTCTGAAGCACCCTTTCCCCTTTTAAGGGACATAGAAACCATTTCCCCCCCAGTATTTTTAAATACTTAGATTCCACACACACCCCCCCATTGATCTCTTGCCTTTGCCATGACCATACCCAGCTGGCAGCAGCAGAGATTCCATCAGGACAAATTCCAGCCTCCTGCCCGCTCGTGACTCAGCAGAACCAGAGGATTTCAGGTGTGGCTTCTGGACTCGAGAGTCACAGGGTATCTGGTCAGTCCTGGGGTAACTGGGACAAGTTTTCAGCCCCTTCTTGTAGGAAACCCTCTTTCCATCAATGCTGTACAAACACCAGACTGTTTCAGTGCAACAGCAACTCCCACTTCTGGGAAAGATATTACTGGAGAAACGTGAAATACCAAACAGAAAGGTTAGACAAGGTGAATTCCAGTTCAGTCGCTTTTGTGTTGACCCAGCAGTACTTGCCCAACCATCACCCGCGCTCAGATTTTGCTGTTTGTTGCTGCTCTTTTCTGCATACTTTCAACTCTGACAAATGTAACATTCAAAATGAATTGCTGAGACCAATCCCAAGTGCTGTCCAAGACCATATCACCTTCAGGCTAGATTGAAGTCTGGTCTTCATGAAACTTGGCCTGGTAACACCCAAAACATTAGCCTGCACAGAAAATACTGAGGCTGAGATCAGAACGTTCACCCATCGAGCTGGCTAATTTTCTGTATATGCAATCCCCAAGCTCTTTCCTACCTCTCCCCTCCCAAAATATACAGCTGTATCAGAGAAAAAAGTTGCACCAAGATCTCTCCAGTGCCACTGGAAGAAGTTTTCCTAAAAAATTCAAAGTCTTCAAAATCAAAAAGAAAATTTGATGAGCTTCAGACCACAGCACACACCTATCTTCCTTGTGATACAATTCTTGAAATCAAATGGAAACAGGAGTTTTGATGGCCTAACAGGTAGATACTACTTAGGTGGTTTTGAAAATGCAGGATTTAAAGATATATTTTTTCCCACATTTGGCATCTACACTCCTTCCTCCTTAACCAGTCATACCAGTATAAAGACACCTGGTATTCCCCAACATCATCAAACCAGCCCAGATGAGCATCCACCTGTGCAGCCACCCCAGAGTTGGTATCCCTGATTCTCACTGGGCACAGGTCACACACCAAGGGACTTGCCCACCTTCAGACCAAAACCTTAAGTGGTTGCCTTAGCTGAAACGTAAATATACGCTATACAATTATTTCAGGTAACATCCTGTATTGATGGAAAGGACTAAACTAAGCTGGCCAAACCAAGGTTAGGCAACGCCTGCTATAACAGTGATTTTAATTTTCGAAACTCTGTTTAGGATGCAACAGCCACAGTGCTGCATTGGCTCACTCCCACAACCACTGCTGTCCATGTTACAAATAAAGCAGATGCAGAAAATTTACTGCTGGAAACTCTTTTCATTACTTGTAGTGTTAAAAGTTGGTATTAACGAGGACAATGAAGCATGGTCAGTCAAACAGCTTGCTAGAGCTTCCTCCTTCAAGATGTGGTTGTTCTCGTTTTCACTAGTGCCCTGGTCACACAGGCACCTCCGGGCACCCATCGTGTGAAACGCGTGGTGACAGACTCTACCAAATATTTGAGAGAGCTGTGATCAATTCACCCCCAGACAAAAACCGTGGGCACAGCCTCGCCAACTGCCTGTGCTACCTAAATTCAGATGCCCAGACTCCACCGCCATTTGATGCTGCTCAGGTGATGCTATACAATCTTGGGGAGGGGAGAGAGCACCCCCCTTGCATCCTCCCATGGTCCCAGGCTCAAGGGGAAAGCAGTTACCAAACAGGGGGAGGGCAGAGAGATTCAGCCCATTTCTCTGCAGTGTCAGTGCAGATCTGTGAGTCTGTGTCTACAGAGAACTTGAAATATTTTAGCATTGTGCATCCAGTGTCTCCATGTATTGCCAAGAACAATAAGAAGTTAATGCTGGTACAAGACACATTGTGGACAAACAGAGAAAAGCCTTTTCTGATTATATACAGCTTCAACACGTGTGCCAGGGCAGGGAGGATGGGGAAATCCCCTTCGCCTGCAGGGATGAAGGCCACTTCTCAAGCATCTCTTGTCCTTTGCTATTTGCAAACAAGTGCTTCCTGTACCACTCCCCAAACCTCCCAACAGCTCTAGCTATTGAATCCCAAAACTGGATGCAGACTCAAGACTTTTGACAACCCAGGATTGCTATCCAAATGATAACCTCCAGCCTCCTCTTCGTGCTCAGCAATGGGCCTGCAGGTCACTAAACAGGATGAGGTCCATATATAATGAACTATGCTCCCAAGCCATTACCAGTCACAAAATTCAAAGCACGTTTTTCTCCTGCATCTCACACTGCCATAGGCCAGAGCTGGGGCAAACTGGAAATAGCAGCTCTACCATGCAGTCTTCCTTGGTGTTCCCCACCATCAACCTCACCTGGGACAGAGCCAGCAAATTCTGACCAGTTTGTACTTACGCTGTCATCTGCATCAGTAGCAAACCTCTCTGCAAGTGGAGCAGTATAAGTGGAGCTAGCAGACTTACAGATCCTATTCATTCATTTTTTCCCCTGGAAATTTCAGAATAGCCAAAATCTATGGGGCATCTAACATAAACATGAAGTGCTTCAATTAACATACCAAAAACATGCCGTCTCATCAGCTGGTGCCACCAAATACAAGTACAGTCCACCTGAGTCCAATCAAGCACTGCCTGTTCTTTCCAGCACACCCAGAAACCTCACATCAAGGGCAGATCCTTACAGCAAGGCAAACACCTTTAGTGCAAACAGAATTAGATCAAGAGTTTTTGCATTTAAAAAGGCTAGCTCAAAACCTCATCAAATTCCCAGAATTTCAGACACACTGCTCCAATAAGGTCACTTGCACAGAGGCAGGGGCAGAGCAGGCAAATCCTTAAGTCATTTAGCTCCAACTTACTCTGAGACACATAGATTCCTAAAAGTACTTGAATTGTGTCTCAATCTACCAATACAAACGCTTAGCTCTGCTCTGAAAATAAGCCGGGTTCACTAAGCAGCAAGAAAATAACTGTGCCAGTTTTAAAAAATGAAATATTGACAAGATTATTTACTATTCTCATTAGTACCATATATCAACTGCTCGCTGACTGGCAAAGCAAGACAGCAATCCATCCATCCCACCGGGTCTGGGAGAACTCAGTCCTAGCCTACAACAGAAAGGATCAAAGTAACAGGCAACACAAGTATTCATTACTACCTACGTATGCATACCTCAATAACCAAATTATTGACAAATATAGTGCAATGGTTAAAGATTTATCCATCCTATAGCTTCCTTAAGACTCTCTTGTTTTATACATGACTATATGCAAAAAGCAATGCTTGCATGTATACATTTGACTCAGAGTTCACCTTGCTCTCTGGGATCTGGAGAACCATGATAAAGCACCGACAAGCTCTTACAACAACAGTTCAAAATTGTTACATGTGTCAAAAAGTGACAACCCAGTGAGACCTGATCCTGCTCACCATGCTGCGCAAGATCTGGAGTCGAGGACTGGGGAAAAGTGAGATGGCTGCTCTTAGGACACGGGTGATTTCAAACAGCTTTGGGTATCCATGAGCCTATGTACCAGTCAAGTTGTTCCATACAAGATATGAAATTATATTAACGATTCCCATTATTCTTAAAGTACTTTATGGAAGTGCTAGAAACCACCTCAACACATGTCTACAAATACACCTATTTAGCTAAAGTCAGTGTGATAAAGCTGTTCAGTGAAGACTATGTAAGCCATGTTTAAAACTGTGGTACAAGCAAGTTAAGCTATTTTTGATAAAATTTGCTAAACAGCTGGAAACTAAAAATCTTTTTATTAAATTTATTTTAACTAAATTCAAGCTATTTTAAGGCAATTTTCATCATGTCCATCCATGAGACTCCATCATTTTATCTGATGAAGAAAACATCAATTTTAGTTAAACTCCTCTGCAAACTACACCCTAAGGGACTACAAACAATGACAGCGAGCAACTGAAAGAAATTAAACCATCAAGCAGAGAAATTACGAAATACATAGTCAAGTATTCTCAGCAACTGACCCAAGACTGCAGACACTACTCAGGAAAGAAAACCTCAAAACTTTGCTGCTGCTGCTTCATCGGTCAAGAAGTTATGCAAAACCTCTTTGCTTTGCAGACAAAAAAAGAAAGTACTGTGCTTTTTCTTCTGGAATCACTAAGGATTTCAGGTATTATGATAAGAAATAGAAGAAAAAATTAGTAAGAGATAAAGGAAGGGCAGATAAGACTTTGCTTCCAGATACACCTTCTACAGGACAATTCAACCACATTCTTTACAGTCCAATACACTCTGGAGGTGGAGATGTCAGACAAGGACTTCCTTAAATCATCTAATTTGCATCACAGAACCTTACTGGAAAATTTAATTTATATCGATTTGAAATTGGTTGAAGAGTCATACATAAGAATAATTCCATAAACAAATACATGCCAAATTAGAAAGGGGAAGCAAATTACAGAGTAGCAGTGATCTGCGGTAGACCAGATTGTTCTGAGGTATGTTTATGGGAGAGGTAGACACCAGGGAACTTTGCTCGCACCCCATCCCAATGACAAGAGACCTAGCTGCGTTTGTGTGCTCTGCACACGCAGTCTGCTGAGCAGGATGGTGACAGAGACAATGTTTTAGAAGAATAACCACCTCAATGTAAAGGGAAAAGGACAATCCCAACAGAGAACTTCGTATGAAAGTCCTCCTAGCTTTAAGGGTCATAAACAGAGGAAATCTTCACCAAAACTTCACAAGACAATATTTTGAAAATCTAGCAACATATATGAAGTTTCTAACACCTTAAAAATGATAATTGTAAAAATAAAACTTAAAAAAATAACGGTAATGGTGGAGAAATTAAGAAAAATCCCATAGACTTAGAAGAATAATTCCTGGCCCCTTTGTATGCTAAGAACACTGTTTTACATTGCCGCTACCTCACAGCATAACAATTCATTGGTGAAGATGACAAATTCTTCAAATACCGAAGCATTTACAATTTATTTTCAAAAACAAAAGGAAGGCGACCCCCAGAACACACTTTTATTTTTGCAAATACTGTTTTCTATTCTTTCCCGAAAGACATACAGCAATACACGAGAAAGAAGAATTATAGATAAGACCCCACAGAAATGACAATACAAAAATCACTGAAGTAAATGAAGCCGGAAAGAGGAGAAAAATCCCTCTTTTCTTTCAGTTCTACAAACTTTCGATTTGGGACAGTCATGGGGGAAAACTATTCTTCAGCAAGGAGAACACATCCTAATTGCTGTGCCGATTCTACACACTGAGATAGCCGCTCTCTTTTCCCATGGCGTGATGAACACTCAAATGTCTGTATGTCACAAAAATAAGAAATTGCAAACAATAAGGTTCAGAACCAGTATTTTGAGACTAAGGGCTTGACAACTAACCTCCAGTGAATCCAGCTGTGGCAGCTGATGTTACTGCTGCAATTGTCCCCTCTAAGCCTTTGCCAAAACAGCTGGCAGGAAGGAAACGTTGCTGTGTCTCATCAAGTGCAGTTGATGCCAAGAAGATTGGACTGAAGGCAGAAGCAGGTAAAATACATATTCCCTTTTAGATACTGCTATAGGGGCAATACATTTCTGCAACAGGGCAGAGCAGAGAACTAGAAGCAGCAATACTGGAAAGCATTGCTGCTCAGTCTGCCACACCTTGTCCGTATAAATCCTACGTTTCCAGAATCAATTTAAGGGTCCTCCCTACACCAGAAAATGGCTACGGTTAAAGTAGACTCAAGATTAATTTAAATAATATAAGTGACACTGGTTTAATCCTAGCAGACTGGAGTGTTTCTTTGTTGTAGATTTTTGTTGCTTGTGAATGTAATAGTATTTACATGAATGGTTGTACCTGTGTAACTATTAAAAACTCTCCTAAGTAGACAAACCCTAAATTAAAAAGGCTGTCGGACAACCCTCCTCAAAAAACCCCCACCACCTCTAGACCTTGAAATTGTGTTTTGAAGGGATTTCAGAGAAAAGCCTACACCACATGCAAGGTCAGAGGGAAACAGAGCAATAAAGGGCAGTAACTAGGATCAAATCCAAACCCAGAGAATTACAGTTCCCATGAGAATCCGGACAGTCCAGAGTCACGGGAAGTTGCTGAATATAGAAGGGGAATCAGCAGAATTTACTGGCATGCAGCAGTGTCCCGAAGTTGCAACCAGCGGAAGGCTAACCACAAACAAGTTGCCAGGAGTAGGATTGCAACCTCCAGTCCTAGAATTGGAAAAAAGATTTCTCCGTAATCCCACTAAATGCTCTCTCCGCCTCGCAGGTCTGGCTGTACGTCCTTTATACATCTATTTAAGGCCCCCACGTGATGAAGGCTGCCTGCCTGGCCACTCCCAGCCAGGGCAAACAACCCAGCTCCAGAGGAGACTCCAGCAGCGGCTTCCAAGGCAGACATTGCATCAGCCAGGTGTGCAGGAAGCGGCGGAGATAAAGCAGCTGTTGACGAAGGGGCTCTCGAGCGGAGGCCGCTTCAGGAATCCCGTGGAAAGGACGACAGGAAGGAGAGAGACGCTCCGCACACAGAACAAGCTTCATCGACTTCAGAAAGCCTTTGTGCTGGGGCTCCGGACCTGGCCTTTCTCCCAGAGATGATGCAACACTGAGGAACAAGGTCTGTGCCAGAGAAAACTATTCACAGGCTATGCAGATGGCAAGGCGGCCAAAGGATCTCAGATCAAAACACGCCGGAGCCCATCCAGGCCTGGTGAGCCCCCCCAGGCCTCCCTCCGTGCCCCCCAGGGTCCTCCATTTCATGTTGCCACCTTGCTCCCAGTGCGACCACGGCTTCAGGCAGAACGAAGGACCTTACGATAGCGAGAAAGTAGTAAAAGGGGGTCTTAAAGTCCTGCAAAAAAATCACAGCTCGTCCTCCAATCTGTCGGAGGGAAGAGACAGTGGGAGAGACTGAGCTCAAAGCCTCAAATCTCCCAGCCGGGGATCCTCCCGTCGCCGCGGCTTGCCAGCGCACGCCTGAGCTCCCCAAACACGTACGGCAGCTCTCCGCTCGCCGGCAGCTTCGGCCCTGCTCTCACACACCAGGAAACCATGCAGGGACAGCCCGGGCAGCCATGGCAACATCACACAGTGTGGCAATTACGGAGCCGCGGCTCCCAAGCGAAGGTTCAGCCTTGCTTTCCATTAAAGGGCTCGTTTTGACCTCCCTGCACTGCACTCCCCCCCCCACCCCTAACCATCACCAAGCGCCCTCCCAGCTCTAGCCTGGCCATTCTGGTTTGCGACTGGTGAGTTTTGCAGCCTTGCACCTGGGCTCGAGATCATGCAAATACATTTTTCTCCACGTTGTAAGGAAGTTGCTCCAAGCTTATGTAATGCTTGTGTGCTGTGTCCCAGCAAACACCGGTTTGTCCAACATGCCGAGTGGGAAACCTGGCTACGAAAACACCTGCAACCTGCACTGCACACAGCGAGACAGTCGGATACATTTACTAATTGAGCTATGTAATCACTGAGAAGCATTAAAATCCAGTGAATTTTACACGGTGATAAGGATTTCAGCAATCTTCTAGCATTGTGGCAGGTTTCAAAGCTCAGCCCGCTCCACTGCCCCACCACATCCCCTTTCTTGGGGACTTCTTTGTAGGAAACACCACCAACTGCAGCACTTGCCCAGGCACTGGTGCCCAGTGGCCCTCTTGGCCACTTAAGATGGACTCCTAGAAACTTTACACATTTCCTGCAGATTTCCTTTTCCCAGCATAAATCCTGTTAGCGAGCAGAGTCAGTAGGACAGTGGTGGAAAGCAATCACGACAGCCCAAAGGCAGCATATCAGCCAAAAAGCCTTATTTCCCCTTCTGGGGCTTCCACCCGCTTGCTGATGCTGAACTATGTTTAAGAGATATTCTTTACAGTGGTTCACTTTTCTGGCTTACTTGCATCTCGAGTTATATTGTATTTTGGCACTGGCAAGATATGTGCTGATCCCAAAATGCAGGTTCTACTGACACGGCAGCATGGCATGCACTGGCTCTGCACGTTAGATCCTCCGTGCATGGTGGATGTTCACCCAATTGCCCATGTCACCTGATGTAGTCATATTTACAGAATAAGCCATCAGCAAACCACGTTGGGCCATCAAGCTTTAAGGAATGTACGTTTTGGTAAAACACAATAGTCAAAGACTTGCCCTCACAAGCACAGAGAATAAGGTGTGACACCTATTCAGGAAGCTCCTAAATACCTGCTTCATAACTGCTGGCAAGAAATGCAAAGCTCAGCGGTACAGACAGCGCTGAGCACCATGGTCAATTTTTGACTAGCCCATTTTTTGTTAACATGATGAAAAGCGGATAATCCAGTTGAACGCATTTGCAAAGTAAATGCAAATGACCAGAAATCAGCGCTCAGAACCCTGCAACTGGTGACTGAATAAAGTCACTTAAACCAGATTTATTTCTGGTGACTTGCAGATAAATTAGTAATTTCTTCCTTTAAGAAGAGCTTCTCTGTGAGCACACAACACTGTAACCAACCACCTTAACTGCATGTGGGTGGTAACACAGGAGTACTGACATGGAACAGTTGGCCAAGAGTGCCTGTTGTGGAGCTCACACGAAAGCGGTGCTGAGCGAGTGGTTCTGTAACACATCAACAATGAAAGGCTACCTGTTACCACAACCGCTGGGGGTTTTTTTTCAATGTTGAATTATGAGCACAGCAATATACTGAGGATGTTTTCATGATTATCGCAAACAGGTATGTACAACCACATGATGAAACCAAGAGGTTGAAACGCAAGAGTTGCTCATGCTGAAGAGGCTGACAGCCCTCCTCCCACCGGTCATCTCCATCAGCCTCTGGATGCTGGGGAGAGGGGGGGTGATGACACAGCAGAGAGGCAAGGCAAGGAAGGGGGAACATTTCTTTACTGCTAAGCCTTCACAACCTTTTTCATGCATAGCACTTTCTGTGAGTCGCTTTTGCAGGTTAAGACAGATAGGGCTGTCTGGACAAGGTGAGTAGCAGGGATTGCTGCACTAGATCTCAAAGCTGGAGGCCTTTGCTTTACACTGTGTGGTGCCCCAACACGTTTCTGTAGTTTGCTATCCCTTTAGCCCTAAGCAAGGAAACTTGCAGTTGCTAGACAACCTCTTTCCCACCTCAGAAATAGCTTGATTTATGTGACAAATTGATAGGCTCAGTGGTCAAAAAGCTACAGAAAGCTCAACATTCAAAAAGCTACAGCGTTTTGAACTGCTGCTTCTTCCTTAGGATGCAGAAGTGTTTCCTTACTGCACAGCTGCAGAAATGAGAGCAATGGGGCTCCTCCCTGGCCGGACCCGGAGGAGGAGCGGAGAGGAGAGGCAGGAATGCAGCCGTGCAGGAGAAGAGGTGAGAGCAGCCCAGGTAGCTCCAAGTCCTCCTCTGCGCAGGCAAGGATGAGTGTGCGTACAGGCAGGACCGACCAGAGGACTACCTGCACACAGCAGCAGGTTTTGAGAGCTACCAGTAGGGAATTTAAGAGCACTGCATGTCTGCAAAGGCATCTGGAACAAGGTAATCTATGGAAATATAGAAACTCAGCAGCCATCAAGGGAGTGGTGGAATGGACAAACGCAAATAAAAAGTAGAAGCATGATCTGGAGCCATTACCAAACTGAGTCACCAACTTCCCAAGGTGAATTTACGAAGTGAGGGAGGAGCAGAATCGCTGAAGTACTCTCATTTGGATGGCATGAAAACCAGCAAACAAGTGCTATTAGAATACTGCTTCAGACAATTATTTAGTATTGTTTCAAACATGAATAAACTTTCTGACTAAGTCCAGTTAACTTGAGAGACAGAGAATATCTTACATTTAATTTAAGAATGAAACCTACCAGGAGAGCTTGTGCTTCCTTTGCCTCTCAGAGGAACTGTAATCATATTGCCATTGTACAATTTTTTTTTAATACTGTTTCTAAAAAAGGATGAAAAAGATTTACAGACTTCTGCTGCGGTCAACCGGAATTCAGAAACGCTCATCTGAATACAGTGAGTGTACACAGTTACATCAGGGCTTCTCTGTAGAGGCTTTCAGAAAGCCTTAACCATATCTTAAACATCTGAAGCAACGCAGTAAGGGAAAGAACTGAGTTCCAACGATGCAAGCCACAAAGCATTACATTTCAGAGTTCCCTTCACATCTTATGTGCCTTATGCAAGGCAGTATTCTAGCACCAGGTTAACTATTTCTCATCTAAATTCATCTTAAATTCATGATCTTAGCTTTGACTTCAAGTGAATGTATCTGAACTTGCGCCAACCAATTATGGTATGAAACCTTTAAAGATTCTTAAATTCCAGTGTCAGGAAAGGAAAGGAGTATTATCATCACTAAAAAAACCCCAAACCAAATCAAACCCAAAAAATCCACAATATATTTTCTCCAGAAATAAATTAGTTGGGCCTATTTTAAAAGACTAAGTTAACAGTTGGACTTGATGATCTTAAAGGTCTTTTCCAACTTAAATGATTCTACGATTCTATGAACGTTTGCTCCTTTCCCCTTCCCTGTAAGTGTTCCAATGTTTAATTATTATCATTGCTAAGAAACTGTACTTCAAGATTGAATTTTTCTAACCTCAGTTGATATTGCTATGCCTTTGTCAGCAAATCTCACAAGTCCTTTCAGAGAAAGATCAAGTCTTCTCTCAATTGTCTTTTCAATAAGCTGAGTAAGTTGAGCTCCTTTAAGCCTCACATCATGAGGCTTATTTTCCAGTCCCTGGATCATTTCTGCAGCTGTCCTTTGAATTCTCTCCAAATACACTGGCATTCTTCTTGAAGCGTGGAAACCAAAATTCAATTCCAGTATCAGTCTCAACGTTGCTATGTTTATAAGATTACTTATTTTTGCTTCACATTCCTTTCCCCCGCTTTTTTTTCTCCTCAATATGCCAAAGAATGAATCCTTTTAAATAAAATACTGGCCCAAGTACCGTGTAGAGGCAACTAGCTGTAAAGACCTTAAAGCCCTTTGAGCTACTGCTTTCCAAAATGCTGTTTCACAATGTATAGGTGGGTTTGCAGTTTTGCTAACAAATGCATAACCTTGCAACTGGAGGGATTCGTATCTGCTGTTGAAACGTGGCAAAACAATTCAGAGCTCCCTAAACATACTTTATCATCCCACTAGTGTGCCTCTGACAGAAGCTTTATCAAATATTTTATGCTATCCAGATAACAAGATTCTAAAGAGCAGTAAATTAAAAGCTGATTTCATCCCACAACCTTCTATAAAGCTAGGTGTGTCCTTCCCAAGTTACAATCCCAGATATCTCAGATCTCCACTGTCAGTGTAATTTCTCCAGCACAACCATTTCTAGTGTCAGAGTACCCTGCCTCTTCCTCCTAACTCTTTGCCCTCTCCACCCAGAACAGGCACGTCCCCCACACCTCCTACACCAGTCCCACTTCCACAGAACCACAGAATAATCCAGGTTGGAAGGGACCGCTCAAGGTTAACTGACTGAAACCCCTTCCTCTCCCCAAAGCAGGGTCAACTTGGATCAGGTTGCTCAAGGCTTTGTTCATTTCTTCTCCAGGGCCACTAAGTGTTTGCGTAACTCTGCATTTTAAGGCCAAAAATAACCTTCTGATGATCTGACTTTCCACCTAACAAAGACTGGAAAAATCTCACCTAGTCATTTCTACATTTGGCATTGCAGCTTACAAAAGAGCTAGACCATGTTTGTCAAGCACAGCCTACAAACCAGCATATGGATTTACCATAATTCTTTGGGGGAAATTTAAAATCATGCAACAGACTGCAGCCCAGAGGTCCCCAGGCAGCATCAACCCAAGGCATTACATCTTCAGCGTGAGCACAGTACATCTGCAGTTTTATGAAAAAAGTGTAAAAATTTTTTTTAAAACTAAAACTACATCAAACACATTCTTGGAAGCCTTTGAAGAATGCTTCAAACTACCCAAGTGAAGCTCCAGCTCTAACTACACCTCCAAAGGAGACTGTTCTTCCACTGCATACATAGGTGATTTAAGATGTTAGCTTCCCCACAGTTTCATGAAACATGTATTAGTGGCAAATGTATTGATACAATTTTAAATGTTATCTTCCATTTTCACAGTGGTAAGATTTATCAGCACCTATCTTTATCCATACGTTTATTTAACAACACGCGCACAGCACTTGTTTCCTTGACTACCCATGTCCATCATCCCTTAACTAACACAGAGTATCTTTCAACTCACGCAGGCCAGTTCCTACAAAGCTTACCAGTTCTCACTTCAGTCACTAACAAGAATCTCTCAATTATATAAACAAAGGATTCACATGGACATATATTTATCCATACAAAAGCATGTCATAACAGTCAAGTTATCTCCCTTTCCTTCAAGAACAGCCATGTGAAATCAAAGCAACTGAGAGCAGGGCTGTATTTAATGTAACAGCATGAACTACTACGCTGAAATTAGAGATGTTAGCCAAGATCCCGTGATCCTTTCACCTTACATCCTTCCCTAGGCATCAATTTTTGGCCCTGTCAGATGTACAAAACCTTCAGTCTGACTCAGGAGAGTCATTCTTGTTCTCACGTTACGTTCTCCACTCTCCTGTCTGGGATTATCAGTGCTGTATTCTCTGCCAACAGCAAGGAACCTCTTTAAACTCGGAAAAATTGTGGAACATAATAATAACAAAAAAAATCCCATCACGTGAGTAAATGAGGCTTGACAGCATGATGGATGCTGCAGGTTCACAAGTATGAAGGCACTCCTAAGAAGATGGCTTGCGCCTGTTACAGCTTCACATAAGCATAAAAGATGCTGGTTTGCTGCATTCAGGAGGGAGATGCTCAACTATTTAGATTGGAAGCATTTTATATAAGACTGAAGATGACTAAGTCACAGCTGGACAGATTACGTTCTAGAAGCAAGCTACGTGTTCGTCCCTGTACCTTAAACACCAGCACTTCCTAATCTGCCTCTTTTCTTCTTTTCCTTTCAAATAATAAGATGCTGAATTCTCCCAAGTAAAAAATAGCCAGAAAATATTCAGGGCAACGTGCTTTTACCAAGAGGAATTTCACATGCACCAGTCATCGCAGGGCTAATTTGATTTTGTCATTATGGAAAAACTGAGAGCTACCAAGACCTCAGCTGGGTTAACAGTTGGGCAGGAGAATGATCTCAACGCAGGAGGAAAACAGCACAGACAGGAATTATCTTCCTGAATAATGCAGATAGACTTTGTGTGCACTAAGCATCCAAACATGGTTTGCCAAGATACTCTGAAGGCCCCTTCACATAGTTTATCAGTCCTGATGGTTCAGATCAGTAGCAACATTGTTCTTAAACCAAACTATCTCGTAGCATTACAATGCTAGTGAAAACAAGCAGGAAAAATACCCTGGCTCATGCTACCATGCTTCCCCATCAACAACTCATGCAGATTTTTTTTTTCACCTGTATCCACTACACAACGTACTCCCCACCACACCTATTAACACCAGCATTAAAACCACTGGTTGCTTTGCTGAAATGAACCAAAGGTATATACAGAGGCAACGCAGCACTGCAGAACATGGACGTGTGGGAAGAGGTGAGCGTTGGTGTGGGTGAGATGGCTGCCTAAAAAAGTCTGAGAGGCAATTTGCACCACTACAACAGGAGCCCAAAAAAAAAAAAAAAAAAAAAAATCATCCATGTTTTACCTCCATGCTGCCTATAAGATGTCTTATGCAAGCTAACCTTTTTTTGTGCCTTAATGTTCCTGTTGGTAAAATCAGAGTACTACTTCTGAGATGTCACACGTGATGTTTTGAGCCATACCCATGATAGCTAGACGTAAATCAGTAGAGTTAACCAGAACAGGAGTGGGGAAAAACTGCCCTGGCATAATTGTATCTTGAACTTTTGGATGGAAAAAAACACCTGAAAAAAATTTAAATCCCTGTAGCCACTGCACTTGTTTCATCCATGGTCAGCACAGGCTAAGGACCCATGCACGCATCCTGGGTGAGAAGCAGCAGCCTCCCAAAAAGCGGGGTTGACCAGTTTAACTGGAGAGATTTTAATCTAAGCTAAATGAAACCTTGTCAATACTAACAGAACTCCACAGCAAGTGCCATTGTTCAAGATGAATTTTTACATTTTAAACCCACATACCATTTCAGTAACAACCATCTTTCTTAACAACTTAGGTAATTTTATTTTACAAAATGATGAAAAGTTTCCATCATTTTTAATGTGTCAAGGCCATTTATTTCCCCCAACCTTCTCTTCATAAAACTGGAAATATAGAATTCCTTAAATTCCCCACATGACTCTATACCTTCTTAAAAAAAGGAGTAATGCCTTCAACTCCGACACTGGAAGAGCAACAGAAAGTTACAAACTTTGCTCGCAAGAACAGCCTGCTCCTAAATCACCCCCATCCATCTCTGCTGTGTGACATGTTTTGTTTTTTTTTTTAAAAAAAAAAAAAAAAAAAGAGAAGATTTTTCAGTCACAGTGTTTCACTGAAAGGATCCTGGTTACACTTTCATACAGTTCTGCAAAAACCAGAGAAGTTACATCAACATTTTGACATGTCATTTCATTCTCCCTGCTCCTTTCCAAGGTCCTCTTTTCCATGTGCAATTCAACAAATTTCTGCTGACCAGCTTCAAGCTGACAGTTCCAAGCTATGCCCAAGAAAGGCCTAACTAATGACTGAAGGTTTCAATGTATAGTCTCACTTTTCGAATACGCTAGCGCTTTATTCTTTATTAATTTATTACTTCTATCTGTGTATGTAAGACTTAGAAATACAGCAGCAGGAAATAGGAACTGTGACACATTAATTTCACTCTTACGTTCTCTGGCAGCTTGGGAGGAAAGTCTTTTCCCAGTTTGTGAATTTTTCATCTTCCTACAAATTCAGTACCTGAATTTTTCCTAATGGATATTCTGAACCCCATAGTGGCTGAAGAGAATCCACCAAACAGTGGACTTGTGCTGCCAGATGCAAGCACTTCTGTGCTCGGATTCTTGAATTTCTCTGACTGACCCACACTGTGCTCCAAGTGTTTCAGGAGCTAGGCTGGAAAGGTAACAAGCACCGCTCTTCTAGTGGCACTAACGGTGATTTCCATAGGTGTGTAAAGGATGCCATCAGCATGGGACTTTGGCTTCCAAGTGCCTTCCACTTCAGGCAGAGGACCCAAAAAAAAGCCTCTCCAAACAGGACCATTGTGGGGCAGCATTAAGGTATTTCCTTTACATATCTCATGAGTCATAGTTTTAACCTCAGCAGAGATCTTCCTACTGACAAGAAAGTTATCTAAAGAGACAGGTTTGGGATGGCATACTCCAAAATACAACGTCTATTACTTAGTAAAACTTTCCGCCTTCTGCTCGGCTGCTGTCAGATAAAGGATGTGTCCCAACCCTGGATACTTACCCAGGGGCACAGACAGAGAGTGGACACAAACGTTCAAATGAAGCACATAGGAACTCTACCTACACATGGCACCCTACTGCTCACCTAAGTATTCAGCTACCACACTGCAAAGCCAGAAAAACTGCTGTCGGCCACTAAGCATAACACAGCAAATAAAATGTGCTTAGTTCCTTTATTGCAATGTGATTGATTTGGGGCTATTTGTGAAGATTTTCATTAAATAAAAGATTACCCTCACAACAGATGAGATTTCTTGCTTATGAGACACACTGCTCACACTCAACGTGAATTTTTCACACAGCAATATGTATTTGGAAATGTCATGACATGCTAACATTTAAATAACTGTATTCAAACTCAACTAGCCAAAATGCTGCCTCAATTTCTGCTAGACCAAATGCTCTCACTAAGTATGAAAAGCCTCAACTCACC
The DNA here is from genome assembly GCA_034008185.1 of Gorsachius magnificus. Classification (NCBI taxonomy): domain Eukaryota; kingdom Metazoa; phylum Chordata; class Aves; order Pelecaniformes; family Ardeidae; genus Gorsachius; species Gorsachius magnificus. The sequence goes on from CM067090.1 coordinate 11,128,944, forward strand.
ATGTGCAGACAGAGCAGCATACACTGGGATTTGCAGTACACAGACAATTGCTCTATTTCAAATATACGCTGCTACAACCAAGTTTTCCATATTAAAGAAAGAGGATTCAAGTTTCTGCTGCAACTGGCCTTGGATGAATTAAATTTTTGGGTTGTTGCAGTCACATTAATGTCTATACATTTTCAGCACAGCTAGATGGAATTCACGTTATTTTTCTTTTACTACTATAGTTTTTATAATCTGATTGACAATGTATCCTCAGTAACTCATAATTTTCTGCATGCCTGGATATCTCACAAGTCATAATGACTGCAAAGTAAACACAAAATACAGACTTTCTAACTACCAGGTTAAAAAAAGAAGGATAAGGGATATTGGTACATTTATTTATATAGATTTGTAACAACTGTATACTAACTAACATTTTGCCATCTTCTGAAATAAGCCATCACTTCAGTTCTCTGCTGTATTTACTTTCTGCAAATATATACCTACAAGAATTTGCTATTTTGAAACAGTTAAGCACCACATGCAGGTTAGAACACCATTCCACCATTGTGGATCAAGCCTACATGAAAATTCACATCTGACCAGCTTCCCAAACAAACAAAAGCAGACAAAGGAAAGACCACACCACCAATTTTCTAGCAGAAAACTAAATGTTCATCTAAAGTACTCTGTGCACTGCGACAGAGGGCACAAACCTGTTTCAGAGATTGAGCTACCATCCATTGTGTGGGGAGCACTCGCCTTTAAGAGCGTGAAGTTCCAGGGGACAGCCTGAGCTGGCCACACTGTGTGCCACCACCGAAAGGCGGAGACCCTGCTCCCCTTCTCTGGTCCCCACCGCATCCTCTGCTCTTCCACCCATATGCTCTCCCCTATTTATTTTGTGAGGGCTCTGGATGCTTGTCAAAACTCTTGGTGAGCCAATGCAGTTCACTATCTTGGCAAAAAAATAACCCAGCAAAAACCAAAACATAAAATAACCCCAACATAGCTTTCTGCTGGGTTAGCAAGCTGAAGTTGTTCAGAAAAGGGACCCAGCAAGAACCAGAGCTGGCAAACAGAAAAGGCAGAACTCCCCATTGAGTGGAAAAGGAAGGGGGAGTAAAACTTCCCCCATTCAGCAGCAGAGCTGTTGGATGTACTCAGCTGTCTCGTGTAACTTCACCCGGAGTAACCTCACTCGCAGGGTGCAGTTCTGCAATAGTTTCAAGCTGACTTCAGTTGGCACAGCTTCAGTGCAGCCTCCCCATCCCCTTCTGCACTGGCGCTAACCTGACCCCACAGTCGAGCAGTTCAGGCAGAAGCCAGCAGAAAACTCTTACTTCCAAACATGAAACGCACTTGGTTTTGTCATGGTAGCCTTCCTGAATAGTTCACTACTGGGGCAGGCATGGGCCAGGACAGAGGCAAAAGTGATGGTGGGAAGGCAAGCAGGACTGTGGCAGCAGCATGTCTGCCATGGAACCGTATCACTATCGCACCCCAAAAATCTGCACAAAGTTGTGCGAAGAACATACAGTGCGCTACAAACACCCATTCCAGTTTAACACACAAACAAATTTCCATATACGAGCAAACCCTGAGGTGGATATCAGAACAACTGCACAACAAAGCGAGTTTGTAGCAAGCTTAGAACCTGACTTTCACCCTACAGGTATTCTTGTTCCCTGTTAGCCTCCAGGCCATCTTGAGCCCCAACATCCTTGAAATTCATGAAACCGCAAGAGATCTTTGAATCAGAAAGCCAGTCTCCCCTACAGTCGAGCAGGGCCTACTTAACTTGATCAGTCATCTTTTCTTCAAAGGTTCGCTTTAGCTGTATTTATACAGGAAGCTTCCAGATCTTTGCTGTGGCAAAAGTTAATCTACAGCCACATTACTGAAAGCATTCTAGCAGCATGATTATAAATTATTCCAACCTAATGCCACCAAAACACAGGAAGTAATTTTAGTGTCTTTAGTTAAAGGCCACATGAATGCAAAAGGCTCATATATTCTTCCAAGTATCTATAAATTGACACTGCAACTCAGGTTGAGACATGCTGACTATTTTAAGGGCTCCACGCTGAACCCCTAGGGCACTTCAGTTTCCTAAATCACTGGTTCTCAAACTTCTCCCACTGTATTCCCTCCTGCCTACAAGCAAGGATACGTTCTCACCTCCTCACTCTCTCCCATAAAAACATTGGAGAATTATTCCTTGGGAGCAGCTTCCACACCGGCATCCTGAAGGGGTATCGGGCCTAGGGAGTGACTGAGAGCATTGCCAAAAAGATGGAATTTGGGCAGAGGTACAGCTGGGAAATAGGGCCACACTGAAAAATACTCCTCTGCTCCTGCTCTCTGCACTACCTGGAACTGTGATGAGAAGTCTCAGTCTTCCCAGTCCCATCCTTTTCCCAGTTACCACCTCTGCAGCTCCCATATTCTGCTCCCAGAAGCAAACTGCATCTTTCCTGCTTCCAGCCTGAGTAACGCTGTCTTACCCGGGCTTCCTTATCCAAACATTTCCACGCAACACAATCCTCAAAAATCCTCCAGCCACTTATTTTCACGATTCAAAGCCTATGCAAAACCAAGAGACTGCATTATCTGACACCAACAAACTGAAACTCCAAGCTGTATCCTGACTTTCTTTTTTCTTTTACTGAATCAGCAGCAGCAGGCATGTTCTGTTAAAAAGTTTGATGGTGGGGTCTCGCACTCCTTCCCTATCAACGACTTGCATTTCAAACTGCTCACTTCAAAGTCAAGAGGATTCTTCTGAGTATCAGAACTTCAAACTGTTTTCTGGGCTGCTGGCACAGTCACTTTTGAAAAAGTTTTGTCCTGTAAATCAACAAGCTGCAGAACAAAACCCTGGTATGAGCTCCATAAGGACGACAGGAATAAGCCCAAGTCACTAGATGAGCAGCTACCAAATCCAGACAATATCTTCTTGTCAATGTGTATGATTACAATTGTAATCACGCTCTAAACATGAGCACATCAAAAGCACCGTGACCTTTCTACTCTGAAATTACTTCGAAATATTTTAGGGTTTAAGCATTTTGGTTTTAAAGCTATCTCACATTCTGTCTCAAAAGGCTGCTTACAAGTGAAAAAAAAAAAACTAAGCAAGGATGAATAAGCAAAAAAGTTTGCTGCCTTGAAAACTGCATAGATCTGACTGCCTGGGATACCTCCCCTTTGCTAAACTTAGCCCTTCCGTGACCCTCGGGGAGGAACGCAAGACCTGTCTACGTTATCAAGTTTATAAGGATTAAACTTTAGCATAAACAACAGATCGCTTCTAAACTTCACTCTAAAAGCCAAATTCCTGACTATTTCTCAATGCCACTCTTCTATGTTCCTCCCTCTTCGTTCCCCCTTTTTTCTTCATGTTTGGTGAACGTGGGACTATTAGATTCCTGACCACAAAAGAAATTACTTCTCCTGCTCACTAAAAGCTTGCCGCTCAAACTGCTGACAAGTCCTCCCACATTTTTCCACCTTGAAGTCTGAGCACATCAGTTCACCATTCCGAGTATTTCCCATATTGCTCATTAAAATAACTGGAGTTTGTGCGTGTTCGGTAGGAGGAAAATAAAACTCATCAAAAAAGCTTTTCTTTCTCAAATGTATTATTTAAAAATATAATTTATTTGTTCTACTGTTTAAAGATTTAAATTAGATTTAAGGATCAGAAAGTTGCAGATTTACAATTTAAACAATACTGACACTCCTATAGGGCTTGTGGCAACGAAAACTAGCATTAGGGCTATTATTCGCTGCAGATTTCTTCTTTTGGGCTACAGCTTTTCAAGTTCAGACTCATCAGTTGAAGTGAGGGAAAAATCCCTTTAGCTATTTTTGTTACAGGAAAATAATACTTCACCACTAGCACAGGCAGGGGGAAGGGGACGATGAACAAGGATCTCCTGATTTGTCACGTAGATCATCCTCTGAGACAAAGAGCATCTTTACTAATTATAGAAGAAAAAAATTTAAACTAGGTACAGTTGAAAAACTGTTTCTCAGCATGCACAGAGGGCATTAGCTGCGATTTCAGCAGCTTAGCAAGTCCCACCCCTGCATGAGCTCAGCGGGGAGGCCAGGAGCACTGCACATTCTCCCTGCTCAGCAGGGACAGGGGCCGCCGCTCGGCTGATTTGCTACAGGAATACTGGAAAATTGCCACCAAAATAGCAAATCCTGTGAAAAAAAAAAAAAAAAAAAAAAAAAAAAAGAGAACCCCCCAGCAACTTCAGCAAAGAATTAAGAAAAAAGTGGAAAAAAACCCTCAGCTCCCACAGTTTCAAGATGTTGAACTCTTGCTGCATTATGGTCTGGGGCTTTTTCCATTATCAAAATAAGCAAAAGGTTTAGGTTAAGACAGATTTATACAAAACTGTCTCTAACAATGTAAGTGCAGACTTACTGTGCACTAACTCTTGCCACAAGTCCATCAGGGAAACCAAAGACCATCTGCAGAATCTGTAACAGCTTTAACATCCACAGCATATTTTTTTTTTAATTTGGAAGAGGAAAAAAACTAAGTAGACAAGTAAAATGCAACAAAGTCTTTATTTTAAAATCAAATAGCAGCTTAAGTTTCACAGGGGCACGTGAGACTCAATATCTCACATGCTATATACTTAAACATACATTTAACTCTTTCAACGAGTACTGCTACTACATCTTGTACATATATAAAAAAAAAAACCCTTTGCCTATTGCAACCTTTCTTATACACTACACATAACACGAGATTTCATTGGCAAGATTTCAGAGTTACCCACACAAGCAGCACCAGAGTAAGAGCACAAACGTGCATCTGTATTACAGTAATATTGCCATGAGACCAATGATTTTTGAAGTTTCAAACCTCTGAGCACTCATTATGCTTGTTTTACTATTGCCGGAATAGATAGAAATATTTTTATCTCATCATATCATTCAAAACAAATTTGTAAAAGTCTGATCACCCAAAATGGGAGAAAGAATAGACCAGTCAGACTAATAAATTACATGGCTAGAACATCACACATTCAGTTCTCCCTTGCATGCTTTGCACCTGGAAGTTTGAGTTAAAAATGCTTTTTTTTTTTTTTACTACAGGGAACACCTGGAAAATTTAAATCAGCAGTTGTTGTTGGATTCAACCCCCCCGAAAAAATAGAGCATAAACTTTTGCCCATTCTGAGATGTCAGTTCAACACCATCTCTTTCCTATGTTTTTTTTTTCAACTTTGACCTGTTACTTTTCAAAATAAGATCTGGCTGTAACCGAGTCCTCTTTCTAAAAAGGGATTTAAGCTTACATGGGATTTCACTGCCTCACCTTGGGGTGGTGAAATCTCAGACATTAGCTAAGGAATATTACTTTTAGGTGACTTAGGATATGACAGTAAAACAAAAAGCCAGGGCCTTGTCAAAGTGGTGCCAGTTATTCAACAGGATGCGAGGCAGCGGATTAATTCCCCATTATAACATACAGAGAGACCGTAAACAACGTAGAGAGAGACTGTAAACAAAGACTAAGGGGCCGTGAAGATCACTCACTGTATTTTATTAAACTGAGGAGCTAGGCAGCCCCGGTGATGGATGCATTTTAGCAGGGTTAAAAGTTGCTCACCCCACCTTGTGAAACAATTTGGGTGCTACAGATCCTCAAAAATAGGAGCTACTTGGAGCTTGGCATCTACCACGTGACTGCTGCCAGTCAAGCAGATTTAAGGGCATGTTTTAATCTCTCTCACATCAGTCTGCTCCTGGAATTTTTGCTTCAACAAGCTCATAGTAATTCTGAGTTTGGTAACTCAGGCCAGGGCAAGGGGCTCCCCATTATAGGTGTTAGCTTACAAAGATGGCAGTTGTTTTCTAATGCTAATGTATTCCCATTTCCCATACTGCATACCTCAACTAACAGTTTCATCTTTAACAAATGCACTGGAATACACTGATAGCTCCAAGCCGACAATACAACATCATACAGACAGAGGCCAGTGCCAAATGGTTTGTTAAGCAGATAAGAAAGGCACTCACTCTTCCTTTAAAAAAAAAAAAAAAAAAAAAAGGAAGCTATTGCAGTCAAGTAGACAGAGTGTGGGGATAGAAGCTGGCAGATTCCACAATACATAGTCACATCAAAAATGGCCTCCTGCAAACTGTTCCTTCATCAAGCATTTGACTCAACCAAAAGAGAAGAATTTTCCCCATTATTCACAGGAGGCTTCACCTCCCTGTTCCACAGCAGAGCAGTATTTTCTACACATTTTGACATACAACTGCCTAAGAAGCGCAGAAGATAAATTTTACTCTGCAGCAGAGGGAAAGCTCCTCTCCCTGCTTTCTGTTTGCAGTCCCAAAGTTGAGCCAGGCCTTTATTTTGACTGTTCCCTGGTCTGTGAATGGAAAATCCCTTCTCAGCACTAGCAGGCTGGTGTCTGCTGCACACACCCACTGCACACAGCAGAAATTCCAGTCAATAAGGCAAGTGGGGCCCAGGCGATGGAAGGGGAGGAAGGAGACATACAAACAATAAGAAAAGCATCTGGCTCTGTTACTGGCTAGAAAGGAGACCAGAGTTCAAGAGAGACACGACTGCAGCCTTCACTTAACAGAAAGATCATATCAATTCTCGCTGTCCTACTTTTCACACGGACCAAAATATCTGGGAAGGGTAACTCGGGGTTTCCAGCCCACGCTTTAATGCAATTCCATTAACTCACGAACAGCAATGAAACCCACCTTGTAGGTTTTTGTCTCACCGGACCAAAACATACCCCCGCTTCTGCTTTGGACCTGTGCAAATGGCCCAAAAAGTGAAGCCCTTTGCTGAACGTGAACCAGCCATCTCTCCACCACCACACTAATGGAGGCTGCTCTGCTGTCCTTCCCTGGAGATAGCAGCCAAGTCTACTGAAGCTTCTCTCATAGCAACCAGAGCTCCAGAGCCAACAGCAGCTGCTGTCACTGCCTTCAACGCTTACCCACAGGATCCACAGCAAAGCAACACCCTCCTCCCTGCACCTCTAGAGCAAAAAAAAACCAGAAGGCTGGCGACAAGATGACTTCCTGGGTCAACCACAAGAAGAAAAAAAAATAAAAAAATCCTAGTATTTCCTATCCAAGTGAAAAGGGGAATCTCCTATTTCTGCTGAAGAAATAGGAAATTCCTTTTCTGGGTTTAGGTTTTGCCTTATGGCAGTAACACCCAGTCAGGGTTGGGGGGAACCCCCTGAAATCCACGAGATACTGGCACAGCGTGGGACACCAACATCAAGTTCTTCGAGACCCAGCTGCATCCTCCACGCATGGAGCGGCACTGGTCCCCTTGCCCCAGCCGTACCCTCGACGCTCCCACTGCATCACGGCCAGAGCCTGCTGCAGCCCCCCGTGCCCTCTGCAGCCCCACAGACACCCCCTACCCCCCCCAAAACCCCACCCGGGGATCTTCGTTGCTGGCAACAGAGCGCGGGGACACGGCCGGGAAGCAGCCCTGAACACCCCCCCCCCCACCACTGCCATTTCCCCGCTTCCACGGGGCCACACGCGGCCTCGCACCTCGCCTCCTTCCCTCCCCCCGGGGACGGCGAGACGCGGCCCGCCGCCACCTCCCCACCCGACCCGGCGGTGAACTCCGGTCACCGGCACCCAAGGACGAGCCTCCGGGCGACGGTGACCTTGCCGGGTGCCGTCGGAGAGAAGGCGGCGGGGATGGGAGCGGGGCCGGGCGGCGGGCAGGGCGGCCGGGAACCCCCCCGCAGCGGCCACGCGTGACGGACGAGGCAATGCAGGGGAATCCGCGCCGCCAGCCCCCGGCCGGGACCAAAGAAAATGCAGGTCAAACGCCGCCTCCCCCGAGGCCCGGGGGGCCGGCGACCGGGGGGGGGGGGGGGGGGGGGCCCGGAGGAGGCCAGCCTGCAGCGGGGCTTCCCCGGCACTCGCCTCCACCGACAAAGCCCCGCAGCCGGGCCCAGCCCCGCACCGGCCTGCCACCACCGGCCCCAGCCCGGCCGCCGCGGGCGGGAGTGCACGGCCCGGGCCGGCCGGGCCCCCGCGGGTCGGGTCGGGTCGGGCCTCGCCCGGCCCCCCGGCCGCCGCCCCGCCCCCCACCACCGGGCACGGCCGGTCCCCGCCTGCCCGTCCGCGCCTACCTGGCCGGCCCGTTCCCCGGGCCCCCGCGCGGCACTAGGCCCGGCTCAGCGCCACGGCGTCTCCTGGGCAGCCGGCGGGAGCAAGCCCTCGGCGGCGGCGCCGGCCCCTCCCCCTGGCAGCAGTAGCGGCGGCTTCTCCCCAGGCCGGGCGGAAACGGCACTGGGCGCACGGGGATCCCCGGCGCCGGCGCCAGGGGCGCCCCGGACACGCCCACCCCCGCTCCCCCTTGGCTGCCCGCCCCCGCCGGGGCACCCGCCGCCGCCAACGCCCCACCCATCCACGCTTGCCATTGGTGGCCTCGCCGCCCGGCCCCGCCCGCGCTCCCGCTTCATTGGGAGCCGCGCGTCCGCCCCGCCGCTCTCCCCACGGTCCTGGCGCCCCATTGGCGCGCCGAGACGCCAGTCGGCAGGAGGGGCGGGGGGGGGCGGCTGCCCGCCCGCCAGCGTCGAGGCGGTGCAGCAGGGCGGGCTGCGACAGTGCCTGCCGGCCGAGCCGCGCTACGTGCCGAGGGGCGGGGCCGGTGGCGCCCGTCACCGCCCCCACCGAGGCGCCGCGCTCCGCGGGGTAACTCCCGCGTCGGGACACGTGGCAGAAAGAAGGGGCGGCGCGGGCGGCTGGCCGCGAGGGGGGGCCCGGGCCGGGTCCGGGGGGGAACCCGGGAAGGCACCGCGCTGCCCCGGCCCCCTGTGGCGCTGCCCCTCGGGCCTCGCGGAGCGCGGGTGCCGCGCCACGGAGCTTGCTCTGCTCCGGTGCTGCCCCCCTCCCTGCCCGGCGGGCCCTGCTGAGGCGAGAGGCGGCAGGACGCGCCGGGACTGCCGCCTTCCCGCGCCCCCTCGCAGGCTGGAGCCAGCGGCGAGAGGCGCCAGCACGCCGCTGGAGCCCGGAGCCGGCCGGTTCCCCGACCCCGGAGCCCCAAACAAAGGGCGTCGGGCGCTCGCCGTAGGGCCGGCCGCGTGAGGCGGAGGAGCGGCCTCTCGGCAGGAGGGGCGGTGGGAAGGAGGGGCGCGGGTGCGGGAGGGACCCTGCGGCACTGGGTAGGGTGTCCGTGCCCCGCCGAGGGGCTCTCCTTGCGCGGGTGCACGGTGCCGCCTTTCCGCTGAGAGGATGCGGAGCGGACCCGCGGGGCGGAGGCCTGCGGTCCCTCCCGCCGCCGGAGAACGGGCGGCCCGCAAGGTAGGGCGGGCGCAGGCGGGCAGGGAGAGGCACTCCCTGCCCGTGCCTCCCGCTTAAACAGCCGTGTAGGCCACGAGGCCGTAAGGACGTTAATTGGGGCTTCCAGTTAAGACTGCGTGCGGACTAAGGGGACGCTTAAGGAAGGCGAATGGAGCCCGAGTGCGGGAGGAGCTGCGTACCGGGGCTGCGGGAGGGCGGGCGAGCAGCCGCGGGAAGCTGAGGAGCCGCCGCCATCTTGTGCGCAGCGCCCGCCGCCCCCCGCCATGGCAGCCAGCCCGGGCCCGCCCGCCGCCACCCCCGCGGGGAGGGCGGGCCCGGCCGCTGCGGCGGGGCCGGAGCGTTCGCGGGGCCCGCAGAGCCCGGGCGGGGAGGGTGGCTCCGGCGGAGGTGCCGCGGCTGCCTGCCGGGGGGCGGCCGTCCCCCCCGCGGCGCTGAGGCGAGGGGCGGTCACGGGGCGCTGAGCCAGGCGTGCTGCAGGCACTGGGCGGCTGTGGCGCGGCGCTCGGGCGCGTACCGCAGCGCGGGCAGGAGGAAGCTGGTGAAGGGAGTAACCTCGTGCTTTGTCCAGTTGTGCCTGTCCGCCAGGACGCTGTGGAGACTGCGGGGGGAGAGCCTGGAGATCCGCAGAAGAGCGCCTAGCAAAGACAGCGTAAGCACGGTACCTTAATTGCACTTGCACGGCTGAGAGGCCGCTGCTCCTCACCTCCTGCAGTTCCTCCAAAGCATCCCGGAGGATGCCTGCCTGTGCCTCTGAGCCTTCCTCTCTGTAAGCTTCACCTGCGCTGCCCTGTGAAGGTTTGGCTCTCGGGTGTTTCTCAGAAATCATCTTTCCAAGCTAGTCTTTGAGTCTCCCCATTCCCAAGTACGTCTTAAATGAGAACGGGCCGAGAGTGAATGAAGTGCTCCCAGAATAGCTATGCCAAAACCATAGCTGCTTGTTCCCTGTGCCTGTCCACATGCAACCCAGAATGCATCAGGCCATTTTGGTACCAGAGCTCACACAACAGTAATAATTTGTTATGTGCCTCCTGTCTCCATGGGGCAAGGAAGAATGCCGTTACTGTCCGAGAAGCTATCCTTGTCCCCAGGAGTTCATGGTGTAAATGTAGCGATTCAGGTCAGGCCAGTTTGGTTCACATGGAGAATGAATATAGAACAAGAACTAGTTTTGACTCATTTCTTTTGAGCCCCACAGAAGGAGTAAGTGTGAGCAAAGGATCTGAATGTGCAGGGAGCTGTTGTTGACCTGCAGCATGGGACTAGCACTCAACATTGAATGAACTGTGGGTAGGCTGAGGCTGTGTGGCTGGTGAGTGTGAAGGCAGTGGAGGAGGAGGAGGAGGATGGTAGGCTTAATTGCAAAAGCATGGAGTCATGTGATGCCTTGAAGTCAAAGACAAGGATTTCAAGCCTGATGAGTCAAAGGGAAAGGAATTGGGGAGAGTAAAACAGAAGAGATGTTACAGTTGGGTCAGAAGACTAAATATAGCAACCACGTTGGAAGGATATGAGTGTCCCATTCCTGATCATCATTGTTCTCTGCCAGTGAATGGGTGAAATCCAGCTGGTTATGCACTCTTCAGCCTTCCTGGCACATAGCTATTTCCTGTCCGTATTTCCATTCTCTCCAAATCCAAAGGAGAAAGAATGGAAATGTTTTCCCTGTTGGGTGTTTGGTATGACTGTTTTTCAGGATTTTGCATTCTTCCCTGGAATGCTCCTGGATTGCAAAGGTAGGCAGGGCAGGGAGTGTTACTACTCTTTACGAAATCTCTGCTTGTGTTCTGTCCCTGCTTGTAGCCTGTGTTGTGTAACAACTTTTGGGGTGAAAACTGTGTGAGCTGAGTAGGAGCCTGTCAAAGATCCACAGTGATTTTTAAAATAAACTTCCTTACTCCAATTCTTACCTGGCCTGCTGAAAAATTTTGTTGACTTGTTCCAGGAGAAAGCAATTTGAGGAGGAATTCTTCCCAGGAGTTCAATAATGCGAGCCACATGATCTAGACGGAGGGAAAACACATCTGGGTACAAAGATTTTGACGCTTCTGTCAGTGAAGTGAATGAAACCAATGGAGTCCTACCATCATCTCTGGAGAAATATTTCCCAGGTTGAGGATCAAATAGGCACTGCCCAGTTGCCATTTCAAATGCCTAGAAATGGAGTAGCATTGTTAATTCACTAACTGGCTGGGAGTTTTTCTTCCCCATTAACGAACAGTACCAATTTCCCTTGCTGTTACACAAAACAGATCCTAAAATATGGAAATATTCACACCAGTTTGATCCGTACCAAGGTGAAACAGCAGCTTTAGCTCCACTAGGACAAAAAGCAGTATGTGCCCGGTTCAGTCAAGCCTATGAGTTAATACACATGGAGTGTGAACTGCCTTAGAGCTTAAGCTAATGAAGAGTGAGTTTTGTCAGTGGTGTGCTTTCAATCCAAAGCAAATGAGTGCAGATAGCCCCTTTCTCCTCGGCCAGGCAGTCTCGCTCCCCGCGGAGCAGGTATAGGTGGGTGCCGAGGATGTGCTGCCCCCAGCCCATTAGTGTCAGCCACCTCCTGTGCACACGCGGTGTTGTCCTTAGTCCTACCAGGCAGCCCATGCTCCAGATATCCGCAGGCGTGCCATAGTCTAACCCAAGAAGCACTTCCAGGGCGCGGTACGGCTGGGTCTGTATCTCCTTGGAAAAAGGCTTGTACTGAAACAGAAACAAAATCCCTTTGGTTAGTGTCCATAAACGAGTAACAGCAACGCTTGTAGTCACCAGCTTCCTGCACAGCGAGGAGGACACCCCGGGGCAGAACTGGATACGGGTGTGTTTTCAGCCCTGCTGACATCAGGGTGAATTTATCTCGCAACATTTCACACTGAACACGTTTTGAATTTCTCATTGTAGGGACTAACTGCAAGCTGAAGAAATGCCCAAAGTTGACAGTGTCTCCAGGGGTACAGGGCCCAGCTCTGAGTGGGGAGTGCTGAATATAACACCCCCCTGAAATTGTCATCTCTTCAGCACGCTGAAATAACTGTTCAGCTGTAAAAGGACAGATACCCAAGGTGGGACGGAAAGAAGCACACAGCATCCTGCATTGTCATGGGATTGAGACTTGGAGCAGACTCACTGTCCAGCATGCGCTGCCCAGATCTGCAATTTTCACTTCTATGCTCATCAAATCAGATTCTTCCAAGTGATTGCAGACATCACCTCCTAAGATGGAAAAGACAGAGATAAATCAGGTCTTTCCAAAACAACAGGTATGCATCACTTACCACAGGAGAGGCATGCACGCCTGCCTTTACCATTTTTCAGCCTAAAAGGTCTTAAAATGCTTTTTATCAATAAAATGCCACCTCTGGTTTCTGAGGAAACACAAAGGAAGAGCTGGTAGCCAGTCAAAATCTAAGAGGATATTTTGGGAGGACCGTAGCTTGGAGTGGAGTGGTGTGACCACGTGCTCCTGTCCTGCTGAGAGGTTCCTCTAGCACCGAGGTTAAATTACTGCGGGCCCAGAGGAGAGCACATCCAACCATCACTGGTCAGACACAAAGCATTTGTCGGGCCTCCTTAGCCTTCAGCAATCCTGGCTGTCACGGACCTTGGGCACAGCTTGCTTGGCAAGCACCATAAAGGTTACATTTCCATATGACCCTGGAGAAGGGTAATTTTTGGTTTACTGCTTTACAGTGAGCTGTCAGTCTATGCCTAATATTGTGCTTTTCTGCTCCAAGCAAAAGTCTCAGTCATTCGTTTAGCATTCCCCAATTGCCCCAGAGTTTGAGAGACAAAACAGCACCATCGTGGGAGAAATGCTCATGGGAGAACATCGTGTGAGGAAAATAGAAAGGGTCTCATTGCTGAGAGATGGGCTGATCTCTCGAGAAACTCTACAGCCCTATGTCTTATTCAATATTCACACCATGCTCTGCAAATAAATTATGTCTCAAAAGGCTTGAAGATTAGCAGTACATGCTAGTCTTCCAAAAAGCTCAGAAATAGGGGAGATAAAGAGCCAAAGTGTCATACAGCTTTTTGATCAAGTATGTAAAGCTTTCAGTGGCTGAAAACACCAGCCACAAGGGAACAACCCTGTACCTGAAGCCATAAGAATGAGCTCCGAGGTCGTGGTGGGGCTGTTAAGAGGTGCCTGTGATCTGTAGTTGTCCTCCACGCAAACCCACCTGCAAGGCCACATTTCTGTAGGTGCCTTGAGCAGCTCGTACCCACTCAGCCTGATGTCTGTATTAAGCAGAGATAGGAGAGGCCTCAGCAGCATAAGCTGGCGGTACTCTTTTTGTACTGGCCGTCGCAGGAGATGTGACCTTTCCCTAAGATATCGGTACCTGCTACCTCTCCGTTTCCCTCCTGACAATAAATACACTAAGTCCCTTTTCTTGTTAAAAAACCCTGGAGCACTCACCTGGTCCCTTTAGCCTCAAATCCATTCTCTGGCTGCAGTCGAGCGTATCGGGCAGAAGCCTTTGGAGGCTTTTGTCACATCCATACAGCAAGACGTTCTCTGGTTTGATGTCCGCGTGAATGATGCGGCAGCGCTGGTGCAGGAAGTGCAGCCCTGCCAGCATCTGGGCAAGCAGGCAGCATGTCACCTCAGCAGCACGAGGGTTCCCACCGCCTCCCCAGCCCCATCAGCCCTCGGTGCTGTCAGAGCAGTCGGGCACAGATACATGAGCCGGGGATGTTCTGGTATTGAAGGAAGGGGGCACTGATGATAACTGTTGGCAATAAATTGTTTCTGCGTAGTGAGTGCCCTGTACTAAGCTGGAGGTGCTGCCAGCAGAGCGGTGATGTTGGTTGGGGTGGCCCCGTGGGCACAGGCACGAGGGGTTTCATTGCCAGAGGCGTCAGGAAGATGGGGTGCCAGAGCCCCACATGCCCAGCTGGAAGGGGGTGTTTGGTGTTGTGGGGGTGACAGGCAGCAGTGTGAAAATACAGCATGGATGGGCAAGCCCGGAGAGATGGAAAGAGGGCAGGGCTATGAGGAGGCATTACGATCACAAAGCTGAACTTTCCCCCAAAAAACCCCACTCCTGTTCATGTGGCTGTTACATCCTCGGACAGCCATGCCTTCCTGACGATTATCATTCCAATGGAAGTTGGAGGGGGTTATAGAGTGACATGGCACAGGAGGGCGACCTGTTGTACAAGGAAAGCCAAGGAGGTGCAGCCCAACCCAGGCAGGAGGAGGGAGAGATGACGAGTGAGTGTGTGTAGACAGGAGTTAAGGGTAGTGCAGGAGAGCCATGTAGGGAAAGAACAGCTTATGATGGAGCAGGGAGAGCCTGGCCTGTCACAGGGGAGAGATAAACAACACCTACCAGAGAGAAACAGTTGCTATCAGAAATCAATAACAGTGAAAATGCTGCTGGGAGATTTATATATATTTTTTTTTTAACACTCTGGTCAGTCATAAAGGGCTGGCAAATATTCTTTGTATTATCAAATTCTATTCTGGGATGAACACCAGCCCCAGGGAAATACCAGCCTTAAATGGTAACCGTGAAACACGGGGAAAGATTTAAATAGCTAAACTGGAATGAATCAGAAGTAAATACTGCCCCAGCGCTGATCTGAAGGGGAAGAAAGATTCCGAGATTTTACAATTAAAGCAGGTAAGGGAGCGGATCAAGCAAAAAGCTTGGGTGTGAAATGGGGCACACAGATAAACGCCACCACTTTTTTGTATAACTTATTCAGGTGTTAGTGGAGCTTCTTTAGAGGAAGAAGAGGCTACTCCAGAAAATAAGATGGAGGAAGAAGTGGTTTTCCTTGTTAGCATCCCTAGAAGGGCACAGGAATCAAGGTAGCCAATCTTCATCCTGGCAAGTGTGCAGGCTTCTGATAAATCTCAGCATGAGAGGTAAAATATAATTTTAACCCTTCTGAGGCCTCACTCAGGTTTCCTGTTCCTTAGCTATTCCCAGCTGACACATAAGAACTCAGTTTTCACGATCTGTTTGATCAGTACACCACATCCTTACAGGGGACGAAGGAGGAGTTGGCTCTGAGCTGGAAAACCTCAACATGGGTGGAGGACCAGCCAAATGAACTGGCAATTTAGAAAGCCCTGGAAAGACATCAACACTGAGGGAGCCCTGGAGCAGCCTTTGGCGGTACCACGCAGAAAGCTGCCGGATCTGTCAGTGCTACCCGCAGCTGGATGCCGAGGTGAATGCCAGTGGTCTGGCGTTGCTGCCAGAGGGGACTTCCCAGGGCAGCGGGAGGGCAGAGAGATACACCGTTTTGCCCACAAGAAGCAGAAGTACGGCAGGCTCTTGCCCCCTGCCACACCTGCGAGCAGCAGAACGGCTGGAGAATTCGGTGATTACTGAGATGATGGGAACATGCGTGCCACCCCTGATCGCTGGTGCAGGTCTGCAGGCTCCTGACTCTTCGTGGTGGTGGTCCTGACTCCTTCCCAAACCCGATGAGACTGCAGGCATGGGCAGTAATGCACAGTGCCCCTCTATTAATGGGAATGTGATGACTTCCCACTCTGAATTTTTTTTAATGTTTTCTCTCCTTATACCCCAAACAAACAGTTACTGTTTTTCTTACAGAAGTGCATGCCTTGGGCACTCACTCTGCGTTGCCCCTTGCTTTGCAGATGCAGTCACGGAATTCATGGCAGATGACACCAGGATGAAGACTATGGCATGTTCCCCAGCCAACAGTCCCTTGGTGCCCTCACCCCATTCCAGCTAAGTTCTCACCTGCTGCAAAGACTTTTTCACAAAAGGCAGAGGCAGTCCCTGGGCTGCGTAGTAACCCATCAGGCATCGCAGGGAAGGACCCAGCACCTCAAATACCAAGCATGCATGTGGGAAAGAGTCAGGGATTCACCAACAGAAAGAAGATGCTACCACCAGCCTTCTGCCCTTCACCAGAGCAGCCAAATATCTCCTTATTCAACCTCTCCCCTCCAGCCACCTCCATGTGTCCCAGTCCAGCTACTGCCCTGCTCGCCGTCCTCACTGGGAGCGCAGTGCTTGGTTTTACACCACCCTGCGACTCTCCAAGGCAAGCCCAGGCTTTGCTGACCCAGAGCTGCAGTAGAAGGATATGGAAGCCATTCTCTCCAATCATTCTGAAGTCGTCTAACAAACAGACGATGTTTTCTCCTGCCTGGTCCTTCTTCTTCATACTGCTTACCTGAGGGGGAGGATTCCAAGAAAGCTGCAATTAGAGACATATATATGCACAAGGACACCTTGCACCCATTTTATCCAGTTCTACTGACTTTCTCTTCCAGGAGTTGGCACTTCATGACAAATCCCATGAAAATAGCCTCAGAAAACCAGGCTCCAAACACACAAGCAGAGTCTGTTACCAAGGAATGAGTGCCTGTATGCTGTCTAGCTCTATGCCAGGCAGGACCATCATCCTCACAGCATCCAAATAACTCAAACTGATCCTGCTAATAGTGTCTAGAGCACTTGCTGCTGCTTATAGGCAGGAAAAGTGGCCCAGAAAGTGCTCCTGCTTGTGCTGGAAGGGGATTCCCCCAAGAGCACAGCTCCCTGCTCCCAGAAGCAATGGCTGTCCATTTCTTTTGCCCTTCTGCAGCCTCTGCTCCTTGTCCTCAGAGCAGGGATGGCCCTGTCCCTCCCTGACTGAGAGTAGCAGGCTGAGACATCGCTCTTTAAAACCCACACCTTCCCTTCAGCAGTTTCTCACAAGGGGTTGCAGGGAGGCAGAGACCTTGTGGTTGTCTTTGGCCACTTGAAGGCTACCTGTCCTACTGGGGTGGAGAGCAGCTTCCATCTCTGGAGGAACCCAGCAAAGGAGGCTTCTTTGGGCTGAAAAAGGGTTGGCTATAGGTAAGTACTGTGGAGATCTGTAAGATATGGCGTGGGGGTGGTGGGGGTGAACACAGATCTTTCATACAAGAACCAGTGGCCATCAAACCTAGTGCTTGGGAGGTTCAAAAACAAAGCAGAGGAGATGGGTCGTCACACAGCACGTGGGTAATTGGGGGCGGTTCTTGTCATGGGGGGCTGCGGATGCTTCAAGGTCTCTTGAAGGTAAAGCCATTGAGGATTATTGCCGACACAGACCTCACCCTTGGCCTAAGAAAGCTGGAAACTGCTCTAGGCCAGGGGAGCATTCGGTGGGAGGAGCACCCTGTGCTTACCTTGTCCGTACGTCTGTCTGAATATCTGCTGCCAGCCCAGGGTGCTGGGCTGGGCGAGTCCCTGGTCTGCCCAAGCACGGGTGCTATGCTGCCCCCAGCTTTGCACCGGCCCTGTACACATTCCTGGCAAGGTGTATCGGGAGTCTGCTCCCACAGAGCACTGATCCTGCTACAGCAATTCATACTTTTTTTTTTCTCTTCACAGCCGTAACTGTTGGGATTTTGTTGTGCAGCTGCCAGATCTGCCTGCACCAGCGCCAGGAGGTTTGTGCTGGCATGACAGAGGTGAGCAGCCATGGAAGCAGGGGAGACCAGATCACCTCTCCTGGCAGCTCTGCAGGAACAGCCCTGGGAACCAGCTGTATTCTGCTGAATGGAGGGTGTGTCTTTCAGAGAGAATTACTTTAAGAGTGAGGCTCGGTCTATACGCAGGATCGTGCTGATGTGTAGAAAAGTAGCCCTCTGATTACATTAAATTAGTGCCACTTGGTACTTCCTCTTGCATCACCAAGTCTGGCTCATGTCCCTTTGGACAGGGCCTACAGATTTACAGGTGCAAACTAAACTTTTCTCAAACCTGTTGGAGAAAGGCCTCAGAATAATTTGAAATGCAAAATTTAGTGGCTTTTACTCACCTAAAGCTGATGTAACTTTGTATTTAGGCAAACTCAGAGAATTGTAACCACAAGCTTTCTAGAACTAGCAGGTCAAGCCACCTTCAGAGGAAACTAGCTGAGACCCAGACACAGGCACCTAATTACCTCATCCATTAGCAAAGGCAGGAGGAAGCTTTCTGACTTCAGAGGTTTATTATGGTTTTGCTATATACTACTTTTTTTTTTTTTTTCCAGATATTTAGTATTGTGATAGAGCAATGCCCCCTGAGCTGGGAACGACACAAATACAGTGGACACACTCCTATTTCCTGCTTAAGAACATTACCGCTTTTTTCTGTTGATTTTCCACCTTATCTTTCTGCAGGCTACTCCCATTTACTGGATTTTGGTCTCAGCTGAAATAAATGGGCTGACAGGGCAAGTGGGACACAACCAGCATGTCCCAATGTGACAGGAGGAAGGAGAAGGTGCCTGTTTCAGAGGCCAGTGCTGAGCCAAGGTGATTTCCATTAATTATCTAATTATTTTTTTTTTTTCTTTTCTGCTCCCTACCTAGCTCCTCACACTGAGACCTGGAAGGAGAAGGGATGAGGAAGCTGATACTCAGACCTGAACTCAGTGGCCACCCCCGTGGAGCAAAGCACAGAGCCCCAGGACATACATACGCAGCGGAGGAGAGCGACCTCATCCTGGGCAGCCTCAGCAAAGCCTTCCCTGCTTTTCAGAACCTTCACAGCTACATGTTTCTTCCTCCTGGGAAATGAATCACAGCTGCCAGCCAACACATCCCAGTGTGGCCCTAACCAGCAGCACCTCCCCTTCTCCCAGTCACCCAGCCTTGGGCTTCATTGGGTGGGTGCTGCCCTCCTGCAACCAGCCTTGCCCCTGGCCTGCAGCACGCTGGGCCGTGGGCATCCCCCCGGCATCCCACCTGGCAGCACAGCAGCACTGGGCACCAGCAAGCGACTGGAAAGAAAAAGGCAGAGTGTGGACACTGCAGGGTCTAAACAAGAAGAGCAAATGCAGGGCAAGGGCTGATCCCACCTCATTTATGTTCCTTGGTTTCTGGGGACCAGCTCTGCTCATTGCACCCCACCAATCTCGCCACCGGGTTTGCCCCATGCTCAGGGGTGCCAATGTGCTCCTAGGCAGGCAGCTGTGCTCTGCTGCTTCTTCGAGAGGGGCTGGTCCTGCCCAGGAGATCAGCCACCCCGTCCCCACCTCCCCGAAAGCTAGTCAGCCCCTCACCTCATGTCCTGGCACAGCCAGACGGTGGCGAAGGTGCCGCAGCCCAGCTTGCGCAGAGCCTGGTATCGTGTGTTGAACACCTCTCCTTCCCGCACAGAGTGGTGGCCTCCTGCGGGGACCATCACCAAGAGACATTACTGATATCTCTAAATGCTCTTATGCTGAAGGAGCAGCTGAGGACAGCCATCCATCCAGAGGAATGGCCGGGCAGGTCCTGGCGGCCTCCGCTGGCCTGGGAAGAGCCTGGCATGATCTCGGCTCTGGAGCCACCCGCCCGAGGACTGACCTGTGCGCTGGGCTGCCGGCACCTCCTCCTGCACCCGCTCCTCCATGGCCCAGCAGCGCAGCAGATCCTGGCACGAGGGGATGGAGGCGTGGGGAATCTTCAGCACTTTGCTCCTTGAAAGAGAGTTGGAGAGCTGCCGGGCAGCTGTGCCTCTGCTGTGTGCTGCACACACACATTCCCTCTTCTACCCCTGCTCTCCCCTTGCCCCCTTCCTTCCCATCCTCTTCATCAGCCTCTGGAGCAGGGCTGTTACAAGTGCTTTTGGCACTTCACAGAGGCAGGGATTATTTTAAGAGTTCAGAAGAGGAAAGCTGGCAGGCTGGGGCTGGGCAGGGATCCTGGTGGTGTGCAGCCAGGCCAGGGCCAGGTGGGAGTCTCAGGTTTCCCTGTGCCCAGTGTGGATTTTCGAGAGCTTAGCAAGGATTGCGGGATCCCCTCCTGCAGCTGGGGAAAGCACCCGCTCCCCATCCCCGTCCCCACTGGGGGGAGGACAAGTCCTAGCTTTCACTGGCAGGAGGTGCTTCATGCTTCAGCAGTGCACAGAGCAGAACCTGCATTTTGGACACTGCAGCGCTGCACATCTGTCCACGGCCCAGCCCCCGGCCGGAGCACGGGTTTATCACTGACCGCCCCGTGATGCCCCAGTGAGCGGCTGTGACGGAGGGGGAGGCTGTTCCCGGGGTTTGTTACTATGACAGCCCAAGGTACAAACAACCCAGGCAGTGCAGACAGACTGATGCAACTGCTGTCCCCCTGCCCCGTAGCACTGGTGTAGAATTGGCTGCAGCACCGGTCACCTGAAATAGCAGCCCAGAGCCCGTGTTGCTAATGGAAATATAGATGTAAGCTGCCGTAGCTGGGGTACTCCCAACCCAGCCTTTCATAATTTGGAAATGTTATTTGCTGTATGGCTGAAGCTTCAGGCGAACATGCGTTGCCAGAGCTCGGGACAGGTGATAATAATCCCAGCAGACCATTAGCATGGATAGAAATATTGACCTTTAAATCCTTAAAATCAGGTTGCTAAAGCTAAGAGTTCATCTGCACCAGAGGATTTTCAGAAATAGTTCTAGAGGGCTGGCAGTGGTGGTGGCTGCTGTTCTGGGACAGAAACATCTTCCAGGTGGCAAGACAGAGGCGTGACTTCCTCAAAAGATGAGAGTTTCTTCCCACATGCTGATGCTTCTCTCCCAGCACAGTGGCCAGAGGTGCAGCCTGCCTTTGGGCAGCGAGCAAGCTCCCAGCACATTTCTAATTAAGGGTCAGACTGGGCTTGAGACTCCAGTCCTGTGAGGGACAACCCGAATTGCCAGAGCTGATGTCGCTCCATCCACCCAAGCCCATACAGCAGTCTGAAAAGAGCTCAAAATCCCTCCCCCTCCTTTTACGCCTCTAACCATAGCATGTGCACAGTTCAGAATCAGTCCCTTTTAGGCATAAACCTCCAGGATGCTGCCCATCCACATGACCGCTCTTCAGCCCATGCTTACTAATGTCTTGGCCGTGAAACAGGTGAAATAAAAATTTTCTGTATTTGTGCACAGACTGAGCATATCGGTAACCTCGCCAGCTCCTGCACCACCAGGGTCTCCCCCAGCCCTCCTCACTGGCACCATGAGGACAGCCGGGGCTAGTCTGAGAGCCGGGCAGCAGCCTTCAAGATTTTATGGTGTCGCTCGCCATTTGCCTGCCAAAGGAAATCTCAAAAGTGCACAGAGATGGGAGTTCAACAGTGTCTTCCCTAGGTGGATTGTTATGGTAACAGGAGACTTTGGTGGGAAAGTAGGACCCAAAGACAGACTTGGAGCATAAAACGCATCCAAGTGCTTGGGCTGATGGAGCTTTTGGGCAGCTCGCCTGGCCCTGGTGTCCTTCCCACTGCAGAGGCAAGGCAGGTCCATCCTTAGGCATGCAAGGCTTTACCTCCATCCACCCTCATTACCTGGATGCACCGGCAAAGGACGAGGAGCGTTGCTACGCCACTTGGCACGGGAGAGTGAAACATGCTTCTCTCAGCTTTGTGATAAAGGACGATCAATGCTTTAAAGTCCTTCATCACTTGATGTCTTCATGTTAAAACAGCCGTTATTTTGCTTTTGTCATTCAAAGCTACGTTGTGCAGAACCTACCGGCTTGCTGCAGGCCTGGACCAGGTCACAGAACTCCAGTTCAAAAACGTGCCGGTCCTGCCTGGTCTGACCTGCACAGTGGGGCGTACGGAGCTGCCCACCACACTCTGCCTTACAGCGCCCAGACCTCTGGAGCTGCAGAGCTCACCAGCAGGAGATACACACCCTCACCTTCTGCATGAACACAGACCTGGCAAGCCCTTGCTGAATGCAGCATCCCTGCAAGCGGCAGCATGCAGTGGAAAAGCAGCCCTGTCGGCATGCAGGACTCCGAGCCCCAGGGGCCCTGCGCACTTACCGTGCAGCAGCTCGCAGGCAGGGCACGCCGCTCCGTTTGTCACCCGGCTCATTCTGGAGCTCCCCAAAGTGAGATACTAGCTGGTCCTGCTCTTCTTTTAGTCTGTGCCACCCGGGAGGGGTGTCCTTGAGCAGACCAAACTCTCCTGCATCGCTGGATGGACGTGGTGAAGAGCAGGGCAGGGTATCGGATCACAGCACTGCTTCTGGGAACAACCTTGGCTTTGGGATAGCAGGAGACCTAGGACAGCTGCGGTGGATTCACTTTACTGCTGGCCTCTCCCTGCCTCCCCCCAGCTTCCCTGGCAGCAGGTCTGTCAGCCCCGCTACAGCTCGGCAGTCTCCACAACAGCTATTTATAGAGGGACATTCACAGCTCTGCTGAGATGGAAACAGAGAAATCCTTCCCCTCTGCTCCACCACCCCCAGACCCAGAAACTGTGGGGCTGGCTGGCACTTCCCACTGCTCCCAGGACTTTGGGCCCAGCCTCACTGCTGTGGCACCATCTCCTGTCCTTCCCCCCCCCGCCTGCGGGGACAGGCTCCCCAAGCCCACCTGTGTGCCACTGCCCACCCCGAGGCGCCGCAGCCCCCCCCCCAGCAGCGCCCACTTGCCAGCAGCCAAACACAAGCACGGTGCTGGTGACCACAGAGCCCCCGCTTCCCCCGCTCCCTTCCCAGGGAGAGCACCCACGCGACACCAAGGAGCAAATGGCCACACACAGTTTAAATTAAAAAAAAAAAAAAAAAAAAATCACATTTTTTCCTCCACAGCCACATGCCGCAGCCTCGCACCAGGGCTGGGCCTGCCCTGGCCTCCCCCTCGTTGGGGCCCTGGCCTTGTGCAGCTCAGGTTTCCCCGCTGAGGCTGCGGAGACCAAGCCCCAGCCCCGGAGCAAAGGGTTAACGCTGCCTGGCAGTAGCTCTGCTGCAGATCCAGGCTGCCAAAGCCCAGGCCAGGGCCTCCCAGAGCTTCTCCCCTCGCCTGTGCCCCTCTCCTCTCACCTGCCCTCCCCACACTAAAAATACCAGGGCTGGGGCTGAGGCTGCACAAGGGTGGGCGCTGAGCGAGTGCTGGGGCAGCACCCGGGAAGCAGAGATTTGGAACCCCTAAAAGGCCAGCAAGGACCCAGGCACGCAGGGGAAGGAGGGCCGAAAGCAGCGACACGACACAGATAAGGGGGGAGAAGGAGACTGCATCCAAAACTCTGCTAGGAAAGGCAAGGGGGGGCAGAAGGAAAGACAGGAGAGATGGGCCAGGAGCCAGCTTCATGTCTGGGAAGAATCCTGCAACTCATTTTAAGTTGTTTCGCTAATTTAGGAACACTGTTTCCTGCCTCGTGCTGGTGGACAACAGTGATCAACCAGGGCCAGAGCTATAAGGTGGCCCCTGGCCCCACTCTCTGCCCCTGTGGCAGGAGAGGTGAAAGGCTGGGACAGGAGCTTCCCCGCTCTGGCAGCAGGGATGGTACCTGAGCCCTGGCAACTCCAGAAGTGCCACCAGTAGGAAGGTGGCATCAGGTTACCTAGAAGCAAAGTGGCCCCATCTCTTGGGACTACAGAGGAGGGGGCAGGAGGGAAAAGCCCCATGCTCCTGGCACAGCTCCCAGGTCCTGGTGCTCAGGAATACACGATTCCTACCCTTGGAGGGGGAGAAAAAAAAAGGCAAACAGATTTTGGGCAATTGCATCATCATACAACACAAACATGACACACAGGTTGTATATTAAAATTTATTGAATTATTGTGTAAGAATTCTCTTTATTAAAATCATTTGGACTCTAAACTGATTATTTACAGACAAAACCTCTTATATCACCAATAGATTCCTACATCTCAGAACAGTATCTACAAACAGTTATTACACTATGTAACAAAATTCAGATTTTTTTCAAGCCTTTTATATTAATTATTAATTCCAATTTGAGAAAGACAGTACCTCGGGTGCTCTGAGCAGAACTCAAGGTGTGGCAGGGCATAAATGCAGGTCGGGCCATACCGTAACAGACAGAGAGACACCAAGTCACAAGGCTGGGAGAGGGCAGAGTCACCAGGACAGAGGATGGGGACAAAGACAATGAGAGCAAACACACTGGGTGTTCTGGAGACCAAAAGAATCATCCCGACAAGAAAGGCACCAAAAAAGCAGCATCTGGCTGCAACCGGGGCACACTCTGAAAAAGAAACGGCATTCCACCGAGGCAGCGGCACCCGAGAACCCCCTATTTTCATATTAAAAAATTAGCCATCATTTCTAACAAAAAGAAAAAAAAAAAAAAGGCTTCCAGGTACAGCGTAAATTTGCCACCAGACAGCTGAAAGCGAGCGCTCTCACATCTACATCGCGTGGGTGCCAGCTACTCTTAGTTGTGCCAACAGGAGAGACATTCAGATACACTAAGGGCTATTTATCTTCCTACTGAGCAGTTCTCGGCATTCCACCTGGACCACAGTGGAAGCAAGTTTCTTTCTCTGACAGCAGTACCTCATAAATCCTAGCGCCTGCTGTTCAAGAACATCATCTTTCTGAGAATATGATCAAAGCAGCGACATCCCCTTGCTGCATGCTTTGTGTCCTGCTGAAGGGGAATGGTCGCTGTGGTGGGGCACTCTCGGCTGGCACCCACAGAACTCACTACCTGTAAGAAAACAGGAATGTCCAAGAGAAGATTCTCCATCCTTGAGAAGGGACATTTGTCTCCAGAGCATCTGGCAAGCTGGTCATGGAATCAGGCAGAGACTGGAAGAAACTTGGAAGGATTGTGAGAAATAAATAAGTCAGTCTTCCCCACGAGAGGGAATTTCATAATAAAACCTGTTTTGTGCAAATTTAAATACAACAGAACCCTGTCATAGTAATGGATTTTGCCACAGGAGAGGGGCACGGACGGAGAGGAGGGGGGCCATGCCTGAACACCCAAGTTGATCCCGGCGAGGGGCCTTCAGTGCGTGTCCGCAGGGGAGGAGGATGCCGGTGTCTGGAACGCCAGGGACAGATGGATGGGAGGAGATGGGCACTACCAGCTTTCCGCCCTCACTGCCCCTGCACTGGGCAGCGCCTCCTGTCCAGCTATGCAAGGACAAGCTCAGGATGTTAAATTTAAGTCACTTACATTTAGCTCTATTTTTAAGTCTTGATTATTGCTCTAATAAAAGCAGACTTTCACAGACACACTCAGAGAAACAGCCAGGAGCGCCACTGAGAAGCAAAGGGGATGCGGAGCCCCCTTAACCCCATGGCCAAAGTCAGCCACGTGGGCAGAGGCTGTGCCCTCAGCAGAGACACCGGGGCTCCCATCACCACGATTCCAGGAGAGCCACCAAGACCTCCTCCCTTTGCCAACATGAGGTGGATCCAGAATTAAGCCCCAAGCCACCCTGTTCTGGGAAAGCGCAGAGATAATTCTGCAAAAATAGGGGCAGACACAAACAGTCTGCAGAGCCATAAATCCAGCAGAGAGCCTGTGGCTCCTGGCAGACACGCAGCAAGTTGGAGAGGCCACAGACTATGCCTCGCTGCCCGGGACAGAAGGTCCATCCGTCAACGCACAAGGGGACAACGTGACTCTGCCGCTATACCTGCACCTGCCTCAAACCAAGGAATCACCTCCTGCCGTTCCTCAGAGAATGGGCTTTACTAATGTGCATTCTATCTGCTTTTTCCCATCTGCCAGTCCTTTCCTCCACCCAGCTTTTTTTGGGCCGATTCAATCGGGTTTGGTCAAGACAGAGGTTTTGGAGATGCTAAGTTCCCATAAGTTTTGTGGAAATGGGTGGTCAGGCAGGAGCAAGACCCAAACTGGTGCCCGCCTGGGGAAAGAGAGGCAAACTCTCCCCCCGCTTTCTGTCTGGCAGCGGCCACCCGGCTCGCCTGCTGCTCTGTACAGCGGGACGGGAGCAGGAGGTGGCACAGGGATGCTGGCCGTACTCTGGGCACACAGGGTGCCTGGGGATAGTGCTGAGAGAGGGTTACGGGAGAGAGATGGTTTTGTAGGGAGAGAGGCCAGCATTTGCTTGTTGTTATATTGCTCAGAGAACAGTTTTGCAACTGCGCAGCACTCGCACAAAGCCACACAGCTGATCTGATAGGCCTGGAATTACTGCTATCTGCAATGTAAAGAGAGGTAGGGACATGATCCTGCGCCCTGTTTTAGCTCTGGTCCCTCCTGGCCTGCACAGTCACCACCTCAGGGAAGTAACAGGGGAGTCAGACCTGTCTACCTGCCCTGGGCACACAGGACATCAGCGTGGAATTAGCAGCGGAGGGTGAGAACGAGTAGGGCACCCTTATAAACAGGAATTTGCTCTCAGAAGGGCAGAGTGCTCTATTCACAAGGTGCAGGAACTGAGGAGGGAGCAGCGAGGAGCTGCCCAGTGATAGCTGGCAGCGAACTGTGCTGGTGCCTGTGCCAGCCTCTCTTTCCTTGCACAAATCGTTCCTATTTGCAGGACACCTGATGCTCCTTGGGAACAATGCAGTTGTGCTTCACGGCTTCCTTGAGTTCACAGCTCACCAAATAACCCTTCTATGTGCCACAAGCAGAGTCTGGGGAAGTGAAACTGTGAGTAAGGTGTAAGGCAAGCCTAACAGAAGAGCACACAGCTAAGCCTTGAACTGAGCTGCGGGGAAAAGCAAGCTGCTGTTACAACAACGGAGACATCTACTAGTTATTCCTGCAGACAAAGCAGTGGAGAAAACTTTGCTCCAGTGCTGACAGACGTTTGTCAGTAGAAGTGCACAGAGATACTTCTCCAAGGAAAGCTTTGTCTCAAAGCCACAAAATTAAACATTCTCCTTTAGCATTTAAATACATTAACTTTCTGAGGGTATTTACAAGTCCAGTTCAGAGCAGCAGAACAGCTAGACACCAGAGGAAGGGGAAGTGGCACAAGGCATTTGTTGTGCTTTTCCAAAGAGCAGGGCAACCTCTGACCAGAAGGAACCAGGAAGACGGATCCCAAGCTGGGTCAGTGGAGACCGAGGTGAACCAGGCAGCAACCCTCACACGCTGAATTTGTCCTGAGGGAAAGGGTGAGGGGGTGCTGTCCATTTGCAGCAGGCCCCTGGGCAAGCGTGCGTGCTGGTGAGCACGTTGCATCCAAGCAGGGGTCACGCACGAGCTGTCAGAGACCAGAACACTGGCGAGCGAGAGAACTTCGCCATCGGACGCTCTCCTTTTGACATCCAACATCCAGAACTGGTGGGGACATTGCTGCAAGAAAGTTTCTCAGGTGGGATACTGCAGGAGTGCTCGCTAGCCAGGGACAGAGGTTAGCACCGCTGTCAGCCTGGGGAAAGCTCCCTGCATCCCCGCTGAAGTGAGCGGCTGCAGCAGGGGAGTCTCCCAGCACTCGCAAGGGCATCCATGCAAGGCCGAGGACTCCACAGACACAGTGCTTGGTGTTGTCACCTGGCTTTTCAACAACGTTGTTCGGAAACTTGGCACATTCACGTAACATCTGTAGGAAGGAGCTGTGTGGTCCTCCTGACAGTCTGCCAGAGGAAAACCAAAGTTCGTTGGGTTATTTTTTTTTGCTTTGTTTTACTTTTAAAAAGAAAAAACTGTAAAAAAATATTCTCTGAGATGCAAGGACGCTTGTACTTTGTACTGCCTTGGCCATCCCTGTTCATGTCACCCGCGGGTTCCTTGGAGAGTCTGGTTCCAATGGCAGCAGGACACCTTGTGTATAGCTAGGACAAGCACTGTCCCCATTCAGCCAGGGGAGAGCAGTCTGTCTGCGCCTGTCACAAGTCTGTGACTTTATTCTCCACAGCTGCTGCAATCTGTTGTAGTCTATATCCGAGCTGCATCTTCTGTGCCGTGGGGTCTTCTTCCAAGGCAGTAATGATCTGCAACAAGACAGAGCTCACTGGCAGCCTTTCTCCAGCACACAACACTGTCAACCAGCTCAGCTCCATGCACAGTGGAGAGCCCCATGCTGGAATCCGGCGTGCTCAAGACTAGAGCGGGTACGTAGTAATTCATCTCAAATTAACTACAAAATAAGTATTCTAGATTTGTCCTACTAACTTACAAACTTGCAAAAAGAATGCTAAACTTCTCACCTGAAAATGATATATTCAGTAAATGAATCCGAACTAACTGCATTTCGGTTTTAAATAGAGTATTTGGATACCGGAATCAAAAAAAAGAAGTGTATCCCAACAGCATCCAAGTTAGAAAGAAGTCCCTTTTTGTGATTTCCTCCTTCCCTCTTTGATAAGAGTAAAGCAAAGTTATGACACGGAAGTTACACATGCCAATGAAACAACACACACAGTTGTAATAGTCTGGTTGCTCTTAATTATTAACTTTTGGAGGTTTTTTGATTGGATGGTAAAAGGAGATGGGCGTGTTCATACCTGCTGGAAACACACTCACCTGGTCATAGTACTTATTGATGTATTTGTACAGTTCGTGTAGAGCCACCAGGGAATTGAGGTCACCTGAGTAATTCTGAATAAGAGAGGAAGTTAGACAAAATTGTGAGACACCTAGCAATTGTTCTTCTAAATTCTGCATCCCCACAACTCATTAGGAAACATGTCTGTTGCACAAAGCAACAGGAAAGGGAATTTACCAATGGTTCCTAGCAAAGGAAAAAAATCACATGTACTCCTTGCCCTGAATCCTCGACTGTGCTTTTCTCTTCAGTGCTGACTGGGCAGACCATCACGCTCCCGGTGTTGCCACAAAGCAGAGCAACCACTGGGAATGGTCAGTATGTCTGAGCAGCACCACACTCTCAGCTGGAATATCTTGTCTTTGCATTACTAACTTTCTCTTAGAGGCACAGGTGAGGGGCCAGGGTGACTTCTGAAATAATTTTATTTACCCGTGATAGCTCAGCCAGGGCAGAGTTCATCTCCTGGTCGCTGGCAGAGATGGTCTGACGAATGTCCGCATAGTACCTATACAGTGATACAGAGGCAATCAGCATATTGCTCCTCCTAGCCTCCTCCTTACTGCTTAAACTATGACTTCTCACATTCATCGCTTACCTTTCCACCATCTGCTTGTAGCGAGGAATGTCCCGGGCATAGAGCAGCTTATTGATTGGAGAGTCCTTGAACATCCAAAACCAGATTTGATTACAAAAAGCTCCTTTGTCATGTGGACTAACCTTAGCAGGTAACACCATCACTGCTATTTTCTGTCATTCATTCAGGATTGGGAACGTTTGTCCTCTGCATGGAGAGGCACTTCAAATACCAGGCTCCCTTCTAGTAATGCAGTCTGAGGAACCATGAGATGTGTTGGTGAAGGGACCTCTGGGATCCCTAGCCCAGCCTTCCACTTGGCGCTGGGTGATCATCCATATGAGATCACACTGGCTATAGCTTTGCATAGCTGATTCCCGAAATCCTCCACAGATCCACCCATCCCATCTCTGGTGACCTGTGCGGGAGCAGGAGCGTTCCACCCTCAGCACAGGGTGAGTAGTGGTGGTGAAAAGTTTTTCTCATGGCGAGCCTGAATCTCCCAAGATGCATCCTGTGACTTACACTGTCTGCCACAGCCAGCTAGAGTGTAGCTCTGTCCCCCAAGTAGCTGTAAGGTGTAAACAAAGAGCACCCCTCAACAAATTCTTCTGTGTGGTAAACAAACTGTGCTCCAGTGGCACATGGGAGCAAGGATCGGCCTGGCTTACTCTCCCAGTGGTGCTACGTAAACATTATTGCCTTCCTGGGGTGGCACTGCTCAACTGTCTGTGCCAACCATGCTCCCTTCTCCCTCTGTACTTACCCGCCCTAACTTATGGTCAGCTATTGTACAGGAGTCCATGAAGGTCTGTGCAATGACCAGGAGCACAGCATCTACGTTATCCGAGGTCTGCACGTCAAAAACAAACTGGGGATTCTTGATGATGTTGATCCAGAACCGCAGGGGCAGGCTGCAGAGAAGAGAGAAGTGCAACAGGGTATCAGCAAAGGTGGTGGCTATGGTGCTGAAAGATATTCTGCACATTACTGCATTTCCCAGCTTTGCCCTCCCAGCAAAAGCAGCTGTTTCACACCACGCTCTGCTGCCTTGCACTCCTATTTTGCTCCTCCTCAGTAGGCAAAGGTGGCTGTCACTTTGCAAGTGATCTAGGCAGCTTTGCAGTGCCTCCTCTGGAGCCCGCAGGAACACCGTACCTGTTTGTCTTCCAGATATGGATGGTCTCAGGGTCTGCAATCCCATAGTGTATTGCCTGCTCATCCAACAGGTCAAAGAAGTATTTGACTGCCAGAGGGACAGGGCGGTTGGTACTGAGGATCACCTGGAACAAGTCATCCACAAACTTCTGCAGAGTGCCCTGTGGAGAATCGAGCAGGACAGAGTCAGCACAGGCAGAGGAGAGCAGAGAGCCCCAGGCTCATGTGGATGAGAGGTTACCCTCTGCTGCTCAGCAACCCCTGCTCACCAGTCCAAAGCCATCTCCCCTCTGCTGCAGGGAGCAGCAAAAGAGAAAGGAGGCCCCAGTGGTTTCTGGAACAGAGGCCAAGGAGAAGCTCATGAACAAAGCAAAACACAGCGGGGGGGTCCGATGTAGTCAGAGCCACTGCAGGTAAAGGGGATCAATACCAGGGAGAGAGCTTGCAACATAATGGAACAGCACTGAACCGTAGAGACTGCCTAGTGGAGGGGGACTGCTGGCTGCCAGCAGCTGTATTCAGCCACACAGGAACAAGGGGAAGGGGTTTGCTCAGCAGCAAGAGGAAGTTCAGTAAATGTGGGAGGAACACAGGCACTGCCTGGCAAAGTGCCTGGGCTGTCCCTTGAGGAATGGTACTACTGCAAGCAGGGCATTTCTGGGGAACCTGGATGCCAAAAGCCGATCCTTTCTTGAGAACAGAACAGGGGGGCAAGTTCCTGGGTCAATTTTTTAACAATGACACTGGAATAAAGCAAAAAGGAGAATGTGAACAAGCGCTATGCCTGATTTATGACTGCAGCTGAAACTGTTCATTGCTGGCGCGTACTATTAACATCATCTTGCTGCAGCTATCTTCTTGGCCCTGGCTGGGGTGGAAGGTGAGCAGACATGGCAGCCCAGTGGGTGCTGCTGCCAAAGAAACTCTGCTGCAAAGCACAGGGTACCTGCTTTTTTCTGTGGGACACACAAAGACTAACATGGGGTAGATACAGGGATAAAACCATTTCTCACTCCTCGAGGCTCTGCAAAACTTAGCTCATTAGTAGGAGTAGAAGTTGGCACTGCAGTGCTGGGATCAGAGGGGAAACAACCAGCACGTGCATCAACCCAGGCAAAGGAGCTCTTCATCTTCATACACATCCCTGCAGTCTGCCGAGGGATAAGAAGAAAGGCAAGATCCGAAGCACAACACAACCTGTGCTTCTTCTCACCTTCATTGAGAGTAGACGTGTCAGGTAGATCTCTGGGATTGCCTTGGCTCGCTCCCGATCTCTTAAGCTCCCACGCCGATGCTTGGGAAGCTCTGGCTCTTCTGTTGGTTTTACCAGGTGCCAGAGTTTGATCCCACCTTCATCTGCATCTTCCAGCATTGGTGTTTCTAGAACAAGCAATTGTTTACAGACGAGCCTCAGTTCTCTCACAGTAGAGCTTGGCCAGGTGAGCCCAAGGAAGCAAGATTTCACAGTATGACAGAAACACAAATGGGAAGGAACCTCTGGAAGTCTCTATCCAGCCTTCTGCACAGAGTACAACTGTTGCTAGCACTACAGCAGGTTGCCTTTGTCCACCCAAAACCTTCAAGGTCTTGGAAACTTCTCCAGACGGAGATCCCCACCCCAACCCCAGTGGTCTGTTCCAGGGCTGCACCACCCTTTTGCTGAAGTTTTTTCTCCACATCCAATTTGATCCTGTTAAGCTGCAGCCTGTGGCTATTGTCCCTCGGGCCACAGGAATATCCATGGAGCTGTTTGCTCTGCCAGGCAGTAAGGTAACTGCCTCGTGTCCCATCGCCACTCTCGGGCCACACTCAGCACCTGAGGGTATTAAGATTCCTACAAGTTGCAGACTGCGTTCATCCCTAGAGCATCAGAACTAGAGCACTGTGCTTATCCTGCATTTTCATGTCTGGCCTGGCTTTCCTCTGCTCTTGCACTTTTTTGCTCTTCTCTCATCTCACCTGCCCAAGGTTTCAATTTTCTGATAATCCTATGAGGGTCCAAATCACGCGTCAGCCTTCTATAGCAGCATCAAGCTGGGGCTATGGCAAGAGACTTGTCCCACTAACTGGTAAGTGCTATAAAATAATTTTGTGAGAACAGGACAAACTCACTCTCTCCTGGGATGTAATCCTGATTCTCTCTATGGATGTGCTTGGTCAGGCGTGGGACTAGTGCTACTGTTGCTCCATCAGGCACCTGCACACAAGCAAAAATCAACATTCAAAACAAATTACATGTTTCTCATCAGCACAACAGGCAAGTGCTTGTAGACCAAAACAGACTATACCATTACTAGAAATAGGGACAGAAACAGGGATTTTTGGGGCACCATCACTGTCTTTCCTGATGGTGGGAGAATCTTGTTTGTACCAATTAAAAAACTGATGTGCAAAGTGTGATGAAAATGATAATACTCAGGGACTGAGGTCATTCACATCTAGAACATGCTGCAGCAAGGTTTGACATATTGGTGCAAGGTTTGACACACTGGTGCACAGTGGTTATAAAAACCTTCTTTCCATTTCTAGAAGCTACTTCTCAGATCAGTGCACCATCACCTCCAAACTGCTTTGGACTGGAACATTAACACATCCAGCAGCATCGCCTTCGTTGCAACAGCCACCAGGCATGAACTTGTGAATCTCCTTCCAAGCTCTACACCTGCCCATGTCTCAGGTACAGGTTAAGGAGGAGACTACGCTTATTGAACTCAGAGTGCAAGCCACAGCACTGACTTAATTTGAACATTCTGCTGCAAGAAAGCTCTGAACTTTGACAGTGATCCACCAAGAGCCAGAGCCAAAGAGAGCATAACAGTGTGTAGAAGATGAGAAGAGACAAGACAATAGCAGACTGAGTTCTGACCTTGTAATGCTGAAGAGTGTTCAGGCGTTTCCAAGTTCCTTGAACCACAGATGTCACATCCTCATCAGACAGTATGAGATGGCCTGCCAGCCCTGATCTCCACTCTACATCCATTAAAACACAGAAAAATGAAAAGAAAAACTATTAAGTTGAGGCATCTCTGAAGTCTGTTGTGCTTCAACCTGAACTAGTGGAACTCTATGCCAGAGAAGACTAACGATCAAGATACATCAGCATCACGGGATGCCTGGGAGTTCATCAGCCCAACAGCCAGGGAACAGGAGAAAGTTCCCACAGACACACTGTTGTGATGCATGCATCCAAACCATTTGTGTACGTAAACTCACCTAGGATAAATTTTCTGCACATAAATCCTTTGCATCTACTGTCACTTAGGTTTTTTACCCAGTTATCAAATAACAAAATTATCTTCTGCAGCTTTTCAGAGACCACTTCAGGTTTGACTCTCCTGAATAAAAAGGGGCATGATTTGCCAGTTCCGTCTATCCACCACCTTGAAGGAAGAGGATTAACAGAAAAGTGTGTAGACTCTCAGAACTTAAGGCCAGAAAGTCTTTAATGTCAGATATTTTTCTCCATTTATAAAGGCATTGAGTCACATATCAGCCTTCTCTTCAACAAGCCGAAGACGTTAAGCTCTTAAACCCTTTCAGGTTTTCTTTCCATCCCCAGGATAATTCAAAGTTCTTTGCACTCATCTCTGTTATTTCCACATTTTCCTGGAAAGTGAACAGCAAAATCTGGTTCTAGTAGAGCACAGCACCTGCGAGTTCACTGCCTTGCTTTGACCTGCCATATCCCTTGTTACACACCCACTGATCCTGGTTAACCTTTATCCATGCTGTTTCACAGAGAGCATAATCTGAGCAAGAACCTGTAACAACACAGAGTCCTGCAGCCACAGGACAGTCTCCTAGAGCATAGGGACAGGCAGCTGCTTGGCCACCCGGGTCTCTCATCTGACACTTGCCAAGTTCCTAGGAATTCTGTCAGATTTTGACTCTTCAAGCAGGTGATTCAAACCACAAATACGTGCCCATAGTCCTGCTATTCCCCCAGTACCTGCTCATCTATAAATGTCACCACTACTCAGCAACAGCCAAAGAATGAAGAAGATGGAAAACTGAGCAGCTTCCCTCTGAATGTTAAGTCCAACTTTTCATTAACCACTGTGGGCAAAATCCTCCCTGACGTATGTTACTGAGATGCTGCCATTGACTTCAGTGGCAGGAAGAGCCAGTCTATGACTACAGCATCTCTGCACCGCACTCAGATCGTCCTCCCCTCCTATACATTCTCCATGCTTCCCCCCCCCCCCCCCCCCCCCCCCGTGTCCCCTTGCCCAAGCCATTGCCATGGTCCAAAGTCTGGCAAAGAACACTGTGAAATGGAAGGGGCTGGACCCAGTTGGTTCTTTCCCCACCCGTACCTCTTGCTGTTAGCCTCTTTCCTGCATCATGCCCTGTTGGGTCCAGCCAGAGTGCAAGATCCTTGGGCAGTGACTCTGCACACTCAGCAGAGAACAACAAATGTCATGCAAGCCAGGGTGCTGCGCACAGATAACATGACCACTTCCTCACTGAGTTTTGGCACCAAGGAGTTCTGCTCACCGAGGTCCAGGGTGTCTGGGTCTGGCCGGTGACAGTATGGCGTCCCTTTATAGATCTGATCTAGGATTTTCTCCTTCACCTGTGTTATGGTGTCACAGTCTAGCACTTTCGCAGAAATCCCTTGGGAGTCTTCTGCCCCTCCTGCAGCAACTCCTGCTTGTGTCAAAGCGTTTAAGGTCTGAGAAAGAAAAGAAAAGGTCGCAGCTACTCAGCTGATAAGATTACATCTGACACATTTACATCCTTGATAGTTGGCATTAAGGCAAGTTAACAGCTAGCCCTTTCACTGGAAGAGTTTCAGGAAAGAAAACCTCATAGATGTGTTCTCAGTCTTGTGTCAAGAACTGGAAGCCATTTCAACAGTGTTGGGGAGGGACTTTCATGTGCCATCAGCAATTTCATCCCCTTCTTTCTAGGCGAAGAGCACAGCACATACACCAGATTACTGTGGTGATGGCTCCTACCAGCCTAGGGCAAAAGTGCTATGGAGTTCTGCTGGTGGGATAAACCTCTCTCCCAGCAGACAGAAGCAGGACGCTGCGCTTTTGCCTCAATAACAGGAGACATTCAGCCCTGTCCCATCTCAAGCTCAGAGGGAACAAAAGATTTGGTGCTTACCAGAGTCCGGTACTCCAAGTCCTCTCTCAAAAGGCGGTTGTCATTTAGGGTATATTTGGCTTTCCCTGTCACCCAGTCGACTGGCCCTTTGTCCACCTGGTGCTTGATTCCTCGAAACAGCATGTAAAGTGGCTCCCCAACAGAGTCCTGACACAGAAAGGAAGGAGTTTCACCTGAGAGAAATTCAGCTTCCTCCTCCCAGCAGAGCCCAATAGCTTGGAAATATGGACACCCAAGCAGAGGAGAAGCAGGACTGAGGATACAGCAGCTAAGCCACAGCACGCAAAGATAGAGCCTCTGCTGACAGCTCCTGCTCTGTGCACAAGGAAAGTGCACGGGCCAAATACCAGGAGGATAAACAAGACCGAGGCATTGCTCTGCTTCCGCGTCACTAATTTGAGAGACTCTCCTTGCCACCCCCTCTCCAGGAAAGGAATTAGATCAGAATCTGTCCTTCCCATGCCTATGGCCAGCGTGTCTCAAGATAAAGGATCTACACTGAGCCACCCATGATCTGGCAAGACATCCTGGAAACCCCGAGTGGTATTAAAGCTGATTTAAGCATTCCTCTCCCCAGTGAGCAGCCCAGCTCTCTCATTCTCACCTTGAAATACAGAATGACTCTGGCATTATATTTTGGCTATGAGCGAGGCACAAAGCAAAGCTGTGGCTGTACCCTCTACACCACAAAGGGACAAAAAGCTTACCCTCACAAACGCGTACAGGCAGATCGACATCCAGTTTGTTAACAGCTTCTCTACCACTGTTTCTGTCCTGAAAGAGAGCATGAGGTTGGTCACAGGAATATAGTGCACAGCAACGAGGGATTTGGAGGCAAAGATCACTCCCCTTGAGAACAGAGCACACTAAATGATGATAGAGGATTAAGGGAGAAAGGGGCCGGGCCGGCAGAAAAAAAGAGGACTTTAGAGACCAGTAAGGTTAATGTTTTTGATACCATTTATCTGAGGCACTTTTCAGCCTGAAGGAGGCACCAAATTACAGAAGTGGAGAGACAGGCAAGCAGGGGATCGAGGAAAGCCTCTGTAGGTCTCAAACAAGGGAAATTTGTTCAGATCAGAAGGATGGACCAGACAGGAGGGGATCCAAACACAGGAGATATTTCAGTTTAGCTTCCAAACATCGCATGATTGTGAGTCCAGGGACCTCTAAATAGCAAAGTGAGGTTAGCAGACTTGGCAGAGCCCTAGTACCTGAACACAAGAAGAGAATTAATGTACAGTGGCTTCAAAAGAGGGGGAATTTGGGGTGGGAAACTCTAGCTCCTTACTGTTTTCACACCTTTCCTGCTATTTTCCCTGCCAATTGCCGACTGGGGAGAGAGGTATCATTGTTACTGCTTCCTCCCATTTGATGCATGTTGTCTGGACACACACTGGTCTTACAGCTGCAGCCCAAGCCATGATGTTATCCTACTCGCAGGAATTTCAGAGCTTGCCAGCTGGGCAGAAAGGCTGTGTCCCCTCGGGTAGCTAGCAGTGGGACCATGTCTGGCTCACTCACCTCCGCAGCATCAGCTTGGGGTTCTTGGCCACGTATTGCTCCACAAGGTCATTCAGGAGTGTTTTGAGGATGTCAGTGAAGTACTCCAGCTTTCCGTGCAGCGACACAGTGAGCAACGATGCCACATAAGCCCGGTCTCTTGGAGAGAAAGTCCGTTGGATTTCCAGAGTGTGGATGAACTGGTGGGGAGAGAGATAAGCCAGTGTGTGAATCTGCTGAAAACACAGCAGTCATAGCTACTGCCTCTTGGAAGAAGTGGTGCTGCAGGGGGCTATTCAGGAATGAACTTTAACAGACACTGCCTGCTTCCTGGCACCAGCTGCCAGTGACGTGAGCCTGACCCCACAGCAGGCTGCACGTAGAGAAAGGGACATTACCTTGGTGAGGAAGAGCTTGCTGTTGAGCAGGTTAGAGAGCTGGACCAAGCCCTGCTCCACAGTTTGCCGCCGGCACTCAGGGATGTCCAGGTCCCTTTGCAGTGGTGACTCACGGTGGCCCGGGAAGAAAATGCGCTCTGCATAGGACTTGTAGTCCAAGAAGGGGATTCCTGTGCCCACAAGGTCACTTGTGAGATCCATCATCTCAGTCATCAGGTCTGAGGGAAAAAAAATGCCCATGAGGTTGACTACACGATCAGACAACTGATGGTGCAGAGCATGAGGTGAGTGCAAAAACTAAAGCCAGCAGGATGGGACTGAGGAAGGATGTGTCCTGTCGGGAAGAGGCCCATTGGGGTCCCATTGCTAGAACATCTAAAACTAGAGTAGGCACTGGGAGAAATGGCTTTAGGAAGCTTCCAGACTTGGGAAGGAACCAGAAGGTGAACTTGGTGATTATTCATTTACAGTTGAGGGCAGGCTTCCAGCTTTATAAAGAGGAAGCCACTGTTCAGCACAAATTTGCAGTTACAGGCATTACCTACATCAGAGACAGAGTATTAGAGATGTCCTGCTCCTCACTCACTGCTTCCCACATTAGTGGGAGATTACAACCTGAGTCTCCTGCACAGTTTTAGAGCCCCAGGTCTCCCATACAAGGAAGGGTTCACGGCTGTAAGCAGCTGAAGTACAAGGTTTGTGGGCCCAGAATATGGGATGCAATTCAACTTGCCCTACACAGACTGGCCTAGCTGTCCTTAAGGTCTTTCCAAGTGCGCTGTCTTGACCTTTAGCTCTTCATCTGAGTCTGGAGGATGAACTGGAGAATCAGAGGGGTCAGTGTAGATCACTGTGCTCTGAATTAAAGAGAATTAAAAATGGAAGAATTTGGCTATCTGTTTCAACACATTAGCACAGGAGAAAATTATTGCCTGTTCTGAGCTGCCCAAACAAGTATGCGGGAAGGGAAAGAGAGGTAGGGCTGATAGTGGTTCTTCAAGCTTCCCTGAAGCTGCAAGAATCTAGGAGCATTTTGACTGACCTGTGAATTCTTTTTTGCATCTGTCCCGAACACTTGTTTCCAGATTTTCCAGCTGGATTTGAACTTTCTTGTAATCCCTAAGAGCCTGTTTGCTCTTCCTCCTGCAATAAGAAGCAGAATTGTTCCCAGTGGCCCTAGCCCAGGGACTGTTCTTGCCAACTGTTGTGTTGCTGCCAAAGAATCCAGGGCAATTGGTGTTGAGGTGAATTCTACTGAACATCCCCCTTTACAAGATACCAAACAGTGTTCTGTAAACTAGATGTTTCTCTTGGAATTAGGTGGGGGCTCCGAATGAACCACAGTGCAGGCTGTGGCCAGCAGGTGCAACACACCTCTCACATACAATAACACCAGGGGTTCAGAACTGGGCACAAAATAAAGAAAACTAGGACCTTGTTTAGGCCCAAGATGTACATGCTTGGCCACATCCACTGAATAATGTTGTGGAACTTCTTAAAGACCTCATACAATACCAGAGTTTCGTACCTGTATATGAAGACAATGACCAGAACAATCAGTGCCACAAAGGATGCACCAACACCCAAACCAATCTGTGCCTCCAGCGGGAAGGTGAGCTGGCTTTCTGTGTCATACTGCACTCGGCCCAGGAGGAAGTTAAGGTTTCCCATCTGTACCTGTAAGAAAGCATGTGCCACGACATCAGCTCAGTGCAGCAGTGAAATGCAAAGCTGTAGGGCTTCTCCAGAACTGGTACAGCTGGCCTACAGCTCTCTAGCAAATCTGTCCCACAGCACAACTCCTGAATCCAGCTACACCATTTGCTTTCAGGCAATGTTTGGCACGTAAGACTAGAGTTGAGAACAAGAGCAGCTCCTTGTCACCCCTGGTACCTCCCATGTCCCCCCACCAGGGCTTCTGCCTTTTCTCCACTTCCCATCCCACTCCCTGCCTCCAGCACTACTTCATGCTTGTGCTTCAACAAATTATAGGATTTATTGTGGTACTGCTGGTTCCCTACCGTGAACTCTGGGAGCAAGTCTGTGCCCTCCCGCTTTGTGCGGTGCCGCGGAGCTGGCTGCTCAGAGGGAGGCTCGCAGTAGAGATGATTCCTTGTTAGTGTCTTCACCACACAGATTCCTTCCCCAATCATAGCCATAACTTCATCCTTGGAAATAGCCAGGTCTAGATTTTCCCCCTGGAACAGATGTGGAACAGCACATCAAATTGGGAAAAAAACAACTCTACATTTCCATGGCTCCACAGAAAATTGAGATGACCAACAGCATGGGTTGGAAGCAATGTTTCTTCTTCTCTGACTAGGCTTGCATCTGAATTGGCTGCATAAGTTCATTTTGTAAGCTAAAAAATTCACTTGCCTACAATGTAGATTATAGCTTTAGGACCCATACCATGCTGGATAAGTAGAGTTATAAATAGCCTGTTGTCTTAAGGCTCTCCAGCCACAGCACGAATAAGCTCGACTCTCCACTCTGCGTGTATATGCATATACTTACACACAATGTGTATATATTTTAAAAGGTAGTCTCATGTCAGTTAACCTAAGCACTCAGACGAGTCAATCAATGCCTTTCAAAAGTGTAACACATTTATGGTATTGTTTTAATCTGCTACACGCATCTGCTTTAATTTTGGGGGACTATTTTTTTTTTTTAATAAAACCATGCTGACTGATGTTAATTAGATTTTTATGTTTTAATGCTTTCTAAGCTGAATCCTGCAGCACTGCTTTCATGCTTTTGCCCAGAGCTCTGTCAGGGTATCCTGACAGGTTGGTAAATCAACCTCCTTGCTCTTTGAAAGCTTGCATCTTGTTAGTTCTCTTTCAGTCTTCTCAAATTGCCCTACTTCTCCAAGGTGCCTTCAATACCACTGGCAGCAGTCTAGGCATTTCCAGACTGGTACATCCTCACAGTTTTTACTCATATGCAAAAAAAGAGCAAGTGAAAAAAGTGCATCTCCAGCTGCAGCTATTAATTTTCCTAACGAGTACTGGATTATAAAGTACCTTTCCATACAAAAGAAATACTTTGGAGATTTTTTTCTTGCATATACAGAAAACACATTAGCCACTCTGCCCTTCCTTATCATCTTTAAAGACTGATTTGCCTACCTCCAACTAGTAACATGTCTTCCCTACTGCCAGGATTCTTTTATTCCTAAATTACTTCTAGAGGAATCTTAAGAAGTTATGAAAAAGCCAGCAGCTGAGAATAGGATGTGGGGTTTATTTAGTATTAATATCTCATATACAAATAGTTTATCAGGATTAAAAATAAAAAAGCACATACATTTCCACAAGCCCTGTGAAACCCTTAACAACGATTTATGGGCTCAAGAGGCTTTTTTGATGCACTCTTTTCCCTCTTCTTATGTATCATTTCTCATAGGCCAAAGCAGATGTGCTACGACAGTCTGTAAGCCTGTCAAATGCTTTAAAACCTTGGATGTTGCATAACACCAATTTAAAACACTCCAGTTAGAAAAACATGTGTACAAGAAACATTATTTCCAGCTAGTTTTTGTGTTACCTCCACAGAGATGACACTTCCTGGCTTGTGACGATATGGTTTGGCAGGGTCTTCAGCGTTCAATGGTTTTAGGATGGGATTGACTTCATAAGAGAAGGGCATGGGATGCAATGAATTGAAATTAAAGCTCAGATTATCCAGAATAAACTCCAGTTTGATACGGACACTCCGCAACAGCAGGTTAATGGCTGGAGTTTTGCACAGGATCAGGTAGGAGGAGTTAACAAGGCATGGTTCTTCAAACTAAATGTGAAAGGCAAAAAAAAGTGTTAGTAGTGAAACACTAATGCTTGTACCGCAGCTTTGCCATACTTCCCAACCCTGAGCAATCTGGGGCCAGTCTGCATTCCTCTCATCTGGAGCAATGCCAGAGGAACTCTGCTTAATTGTAGAGGGAAAAATCCAATATCTGATGAATTCCCCATGCTCCTCTAAAGAAAATTTGTATAGCGCTGGTTTTGTTGCAAGTACCTAGGTCTCAGCAGTGGGAATCAGCTCTGACATTCCCCTGGCAGCAAATTCTGGAAAGGCAGCAGCTTTAGATCTCCCTGCTCTGATAGAATAGGACCAAAGACCTTCAAAATGCAAGGATGATTTCCTAGCCTGAACACTTTTGTGAAAGAAGCCTTCCTTCGTCCGGTTGGATGTGTCTTATACATTTGGTGAAAGTACTAGTCAAATTTTTTTTCTTGCCCTACAGCCACAAATATCTTCCTAAGAATGTGGGTAAAACTAGCTATTATTGATGTTTGTGCATCAGAAGCATATTCTCTCGGTTAATGTGCAGGAAGCCCTCTATCATTTGCACTAATAATGCAAATCCTTCTTGTACTTTAGCTGCCAAACACCCTCTTACCTCTGCAGATTCTGCTGCATGCTCTGTGACTTTGATGATCGTATCAATACCTCTGTAGTGACCCATCCCAGGACACTGGCAGCAGGAGAGCATACAATGTTGGTGAAACTGGTAATTTCACTGAACTCTGCCTGGTTTTGTATCTCAGAGTGAAAGAGAGCACCCAGGGGCTATAGAGATGGACTGAACTATGCAAAAGGAAGTGTCTGGAGCATGGACATGCTGAGCCACACAAGCTCTCTGGCTCAGCTGTAGATTTCTTTATCTCCACACTGCTGCCCACATCACAAGTCCTGCACACCTCTAAGTGGAAGCAAACCCAACTCATGGAAATGTTTGTGAAAATGCTTAACCTCTCAGTCTGGCAGAGAACACTTCCACTTGGCCAAGACTGTTGGTACGATCCAAGCAGATAACAGCAAATGGGGGGGAAAGCCCTAGGGACAGAAAGTCCAGCTCTCCAGAGCAACACATCAATTCTAATGCACTCTCAGCTCCACCGAGTGCTTTGCCATGCTACCTGCTGGACGCTGCACAGAGCATCCTCAGGGCACTCGGTGTCTGGGATGATTCTGCGCCATCGTCCCAGTCCTCGGCGCCGGCGTTCAAATGGAGAAACTGTAACTCGGATCTTCGGTTTCTGTACAACATCCAAGTTGTAGCCATGGACTCTGAGCACTCTCCCTCCACTGAAAGAGAAAAGTAGCTGATCTCACCCACCTATTATTCATTAGCTCTGACTTGTCCATGCTCACACCCTTCTGCTTATGCTCATTCCTACAAGCCTGGCTTTACTTCAGAGTGCAACTCAACAAACAGATGCCATTGGTGCTGTAGCACCCGCCTCAGCACACAGCCCTGGGGAAGGTGCACTCAAGTCTTTCTACCTGAGGAAGCTTTTGGGTGGCTCTGCAAAAGTGATGTTGGGATCCAAAGTATATCTGAAGAGAGATCCTTCCAGTCTCCGCTCTTGGTCCCCGTATTTGATAGTCACTGGGAGTTCTGCAGACACATTGCTGGGACTTGTCTGGCATGCCAGCTGATCCTCCGTCATCTCAGAGAGGCTTGGAGAGACAGAAGAGAGAACAAGGGATTAACACAGTCACTGCAGAGACAGATTTTACAGTACTATGCCCTGCTCTTTGCAGACAGTCTGCAAACCTCTTCTGGTATTTTCCTAAATGTAATGCTGAAAGGTCTTGTGCCTTATCAAAGCAAGCAATAATTGCTGGGCAGTTGTCAGTGAGCAGCACATGGACAAAAAGCAGGTACAGCCACTGTCCAGACTGAAGAGACTGAAAGCATGCTACCAAGGCATGTGCACCTTCTCACCAGCAGTGCTGTCAGGTGTACGTGTCCCAGGACGCAAGAGAACAAGCGTGCTAGTGTTAGTCTGCAGGAGCCAACTGCAGTTCCCCATTGGCAAAAGCAGAGCTGTCAGGATGGGGTATGGTCCTGTCAAGAGACATGCAGAACAGAGGCCACGTAGCACTGTTCATGTCCAAGGGAACATGGGCAGGAATGTAAGATGGTGGAGTTTCCTGCCGTGACCCTCAAGGGGAGTATCTCCTGGAACACAGAGGAGAGCAGAGCTCCAATAGCCTGTGCTAAAGGCTGAGCTAGGCAGCATCACACCCTGCAGGGCTTTGGGAAGGACTCAGGGCAGCGCACAGCCAGCACATCATCAGGCTCTGATCTTACATGTGGCAAGGGAGGTCTCCAAGCAGGACACTGATCTCATTAGGATTCCCAGTCAGCAGCTTTGAGCCCAGAAGGGTAAGGCAGGTTCCTCCTGCTTTGGGGCCCTGAGTTGGAACAATGGATTTCAGCTCTGGGTTCTAGAAGATGGGGGGGAAAAAAAAGAAAAAAAAAAAAAAAAAAAGAAAACACCATGAGTGACAAGGACCTCAAAAGACAAGAAGAGGAAAGAAAACAGCAGAACATGTTCAGTGACCTCCAGTGCTCTGAAAATAGAAGCTATAGATCCCAGTCACAGGCAGGCCTCAGCTAGGCTCCAGCAGCTACCTTATGGAGCAGAGGCAAGAGGAGGGATCAGTCACACCAGCAAGAACCACAAATCAGGGACCAGTCTTTCCAGAAGCTGCAAAAGGCAGATGGGTGCTGCAAACAGCAGAGCTGTGAGCCTCACACACAAGCCCTAGGATTAACAGTTCAAAAGGATTGTTCAGATCAGTAACTGGATTAATAACTCAGGTTAGGAAAAACAAGGTAGCAAATAAATTGTCTGTTTGTCTAGCAGATGAGGAGATTACCAGCAGGGAGCCCTAAGAATTTGTGTTGAGAGAAGAACAAGAGAAGAGCAACAAGCATAATGCAGTACATAAAATGGTTCTATAAAGCCAAAAATGGAATAGCCTAAGACTCTTCAGGCAGCTCTTTCCCCTTCCCATGGGAGAGGGAGACATGCAACTAGGTACATAACTTGTATGTTGCACAGCAAGGATGAAAGGCAAGTAATTGTATCTAAAAACTACTTAAATATTATTTCATAGCTGCTGGGTTTAAGATATCAAAAAGTTATCAGAAATAATAGGAAACATTTCTCCATACAATGCACAGTAACTTTGGACTTATTGCCACTAGCTGCTGAAGGTCAGAAGCTCAAAGTGTGTTCAAGCAGCAATTTGCAAATTAATAATAGGAAAGTCAGAAGTCTTAGTAAGATTTTAAGTCATCAATAAAAAAAAAAAACAAACTCCAAATAAAAGGTATCCTGTATTTTTCCTCTTTCTTTAAGCATTAATAGTTAATATTCTAAAAAAAAAATAAATTACTAGACTACAGAATCTTTAGTATTACCCAGTACAGCTGTTCTTATAAAGAAAAAAAAAGAAACAAAGACACCCCCCCCAAATAACACACAACACAAACACCAGAAAAATCAGATAAAAATACCAGCAGCAAGTGCCTGGTAGAATCCCATGAGTTCATGTGATAGACAGCCATTTAGCAGAGATACTGGAAGGACAGGGAGAGGTATTAAAGAGGCAATAGTTACGTTACCTGATAGGTGAAAATATGCCCAGAAACTCCGCGTCCTCCTCCAGGCACTTCCACCACAACGTGCCCAGATCTCTCTGTCCAGCTACCGCCAGTGACGCACACGATACTGCGGGGCAATCCAAGAACAGTGTCACATCGTGGAAGAGCAGACAAGCTGTATTCATTGCATCATGTCCTAAAACCATCTAGCAACCACAGCTCCCTTCTTTCAGCCTTATCACTCTCAGAATATACAACTGAACACTGAGAAACACCTTTAAAAGCTGGATTAGGTGCAGCAGAAAAAAGCAGGAGGCGGTTCCAAACAGGCCCATCCTATCCTTATTCTTTCTGG
The DNA here is from genome assembly GCA_034008185.1 of Gorsachius magnificus. Lineage (NCBI taxonomy): Eukaryota > Metazoa > Chordata > Aves > Pelecaniformes > Ardeidae > Gorsachius > Gorsachius magnificus. The sequence goes on from CM067090.1 coordinate 11,173,919, forward strand.
GACAGACAGAATGAAGCCCACTGCATCACAGATACATGAAGAGTCCAAGAACTCTGCTATTGCCCAGAGCCGATCAAATCAGTCACATCTGGAGTGACCCCAGGCTAGCAGTGGTCAATCCATACGTTAGGGCTGTGTCTGATGAAGAAGAAAACTCAAGACTGTAGGTTTAGCTGGCACTGGTCTTCAGCCAGTGGCCTCTGGGACCAGCCAGTTCCCCTGATCTGCACCAGGCATTCCTCCCAGCCCTTTTTGCAGCTGTAATTTAATATGGAAGATGCTGACAAGGTGAAAAGCCAGATTGTACTTAGAACAGGGCAGCAAGGAATCCCATGCTATAGCACTGATTTGCTAACAAAAAGACTACTCCTACAAGAGACTTCCCAGCCTTCCTACACAGCAGGAGATTAATTTTGTCTTGGCCTTGCTCAGGAGCGGGTTCCAGGTTCACAGCTATATCCCTGCAACCAAAAAGGCTCAGGAATTTGAACTTTGGCAGTGCAGTCCCAAGCCAGGACCCTGTGATGCCACGTGATTTACAGATACAGAACAAAGACAGTGCTAACCCCAGAAAGATTATGCTCTAATTCTAGGATGAAAACAGAAAGCAGATGGATCCAGACAAACAAGGTGCACAAGACAAGACAACACTGCTCAACACAGCAGGCCATTTCCCAGCAGGATCTTACCTGGCTCCCAGAGGGAAAGGTGCTACAACTACTGCTACCATGGAATGGAAAAAATGGGTTTGTGATAGCTCTGATGAGAGGTTACTCACAATTGCTCTCTTCTTCTCCCGCTGGTTGCTTGGCTCCTCTCCCTCCCTTGTCCAAGGCTCCCATCTACCTGCCCTGCCACAGGCCAACTACACAAATATTCCTTTCTCCTTGCTTCCTAGCTACCCCCCAGTCACACCTCTCAACACCTGACTACACTGACTTGTTATATGGTCCTGCCCTGGCTAGACACACCAGCTACCCAGATCTCTATCACTGACATTAGCTAGATTCAGCAGGACAGGTCTTTCTGTTTCTTATCCTCCTCCTAGCCACTACTTTTACAAGCGTTATGTGGCCTGCCAGGCACTCCTAGCCACCAGAAGAGTGGCACAGGGCCCACCAGGACTCCCTGGTCTGCCCCTGGTTGAGAGGGTCCTTTCACTGGGTTTGTTCCTGGGAGGTGGAGATCTGGCTGGCAAGTGAAGAATGTCAGTCTAGGGGTGCGCCCACTCAAGCAGAGGCAAGAATCTGTGCCGTACCTCCAACCACGTGTTCCCATCCTCACCCTGTGTTAACATGGTCAGGATATTTTCCTAGCAGTGACACTTGCACAAGCCATATCCTTTGCTTTACTGAAATCACCCTGTGGCTGGGAGAGACACCCATGAAACTGCATGGTTCTGAGCCTGTCACTCCCTGATCTGGCTGGCCTGCGGGCTCTGTACTGGCAGCATGATTGGTACACGGCCATCGCCTTGTATACAACCTTATCTCTCTAAGGTCACTGCCTGAGTAACTAATCAGACAGTGACCTGACTCAGGGGCACTCCCTGGGGAATGGGCAAGGCTCAATACCTGCTACAATAAAGGCAATGACATCTCAGGCTGGTGTCAGCAGCCAAGGGAAAAAGCCAGCGCCTGCCTCTGGGAGGAGGTTTCACAGATACTCTACCTGCTAGAGATCTCATACTCTTGAGCATCTACGGCACAGGGAATTCCTGCAACAGTGACAGTTTCTGCAATGTCTTGATGTTTCTGCCCGAGGTTTGAGCCAGTGATGGTGATTCTAGTGCCACCTTCCACTGGTCCAGACAGGGGGTACACCTGCAAAGACATCCGCGCATGTGTAAATGTCACAGTATCTCAGACCTCTGCAGTCTGGCAACTGGTCTACAGCACAGGGCCCTTCAACTGCCCCATTACAGACTCAGCCTCATCGGGTCCCTGCTATGGATTCTTTTTACTGGCTTGGCCTAGTACCAGGTTGCAACCTCGTCAGAAAGGCCACAAAGAACATCACAGTCAGAGCTTTCTTTCCCATATCTCACTGTCGTCAGCAGTACCCCCCAGAGGTGATAATCCACTACAGACTTCTAAGGCAAGGACTACCCTGGTTTGCCTTCTCATCAACATGCTGGCCACTCCATAGGGCATTTCTGCTGAAGAGTGGGAATGCACAAGCCAATACACGTTACTAGTATTGAAGCAGCAAGCACCATTCCCCCCTCAGCATCAGTACGACAATGAATTGCATGCTGCACAAACGTCAAAGCTCTGTCCCTGAGCAGCATCCAAGATAAACTAAGACAAAATGCAGCACATGGATGTTCTGTGCCACCGGAGGGAGGACAAGCTGACAGCAAAAGGAACACATGGCTACAGACACTTGTCATGTGGCAGTTAGCAAGAAACACTTAAAATAAAAACAGACAAAAAAAATTAATTCCAGTAACCTGTCATGCCTTTCCCATCCTTGCTGTGCCATTATCATTAGGTTTTGCCCCAGGCTCATTTGGGCCAACGTATTTCAGAGTCTGGCTCGGGACAGTTGGAAGAGCCAATCTGTGGACCCTTTCCCAGCTCCTGAATGATTCTGCTCCTTCTGGCGTGACAGTTTCAGCTCACATGAGATAAAAATGTGTCTTTCCTCACTGTTTTCTATCAGCAAACCAGAAGCCCAGCACAGAAGTCTAGCATCCTCACAATACCGAGGGATCACAGTAGAATGGGACTGACTTGCTCTTCAGCTGGCCAGCGTATTGTTGAGCTGCACTGTTCACACTCCAAGTTCACAGCCCTTTGGATTTCAACTGGAGAACGGAGCCCTCTTTGCCCTGGGTGCAGTACACTAGCGAGCAAGTTACTCACAGAGTGAATGAGAGGTGCTGGACACAGGTCTTCTATCTCTTCCTTGCAGGAGCCCCTGAAGATACAGCTGGGGTTGTCACCTCCACACCACACACAGTTGTACTTTGAGTCAGCTGTTTGGCAGCGGCTACAATCAGTGTGTCCCACAGAGCAGTTATAAAAAGTCACTACAAAGGAGAAAAATTCAGAGGTGTCTGCAAACATCTGCTAGGGTACAGAATAATTTAGCAACTTGGCATCTTGTTAAAGAACCCTCTCCTCCTCCCTCCCCTGTGACAAGCAACAGAAATGAGGCTGTATGTTTTCCTTCGTTTCCCTGTGATAGGACTACTACAGATGCAAAAAGCCTCATTTGAGGATTTCTCAATTCTCTTCCACCTCATCTTGCCACCTTTTTACTGGGGAGGTGTTGCACTCCTACCGTGAAGATCTGCAGCACTGTCCACTCGAAGGTGTCGTCGCCTTTGCACAAATACCACAGCGTTGAATTCGAGTTGAGGCGCTGTGTAACTGTACTGCAAAGACAAAGACCATCAAGACAAAATACTTAATAGAGGCACAAACAAGCCAACCGAACAGGCAAAAAGCATCACCATCCACCCTGCATGGTGCACTGGCACATATAGCCTATATGGAGCTTCCTCTGAATGCAGGCAGCGTTAGCTGAGGCAGTGGCAGCACAGGCCTGTCCTCACTGGTTCGTGCAGTTACAATTCTGCTTTAGAAAGAGTAGCAGGCATTGATTCACTAGGATGAACACTGAAAATGAATGTGTGATCAGAACAATACGCATCTACCTACCTAACTGCATTCCTAAATGGATAATTCCTATCTACAAGCCACCTGCTCAGAAAACTGCTCAAGCTGGCATTTCTGCAGTTTCAGTAGAGCTGAAGATGTAGGATTACAATTAGTCTGCAGGGCTTCTCTGCACAAGAGCCTATGTTGTCCCTCTCCCTTAACTATACAAGTTTGTGAACTAAAAATATTGCCTCTGCTTGCAAACCTTGCCCTAAGTAAAGTCCACACATCATCCAGAAACGTATATGGCTGGTATCATTTTGCCTGTTAATCTTACAATCCACAGGCTAGCTTCCACCACTAAGAAAAAAGTTGGTATTAACAGCATTTTTCTTTTCACAAAGGAACCACCGTCACAATCCAGAGAACCATGAACAACAGTGCCTCAAGCTAAAGCAGAAGTGGCACTGTCCTGGCAGGCTACAGCGAGTGGTGATTCAGAGACAGCATCATCCTGTACTACAGCAACTGCAGCAACAGGTTGTGTGGCTCAGACTACACAAGCTTTCTGCAAGTTGAAGATACCAGTACCACCAGGCAGCAGCATCACAGAGGAGGGCCTCATAGTGCTAAATATTCTTCAAATATTTTTGCAAAATATGCTCTTTTCTCTAAAGAGCTTGCCTTCTAGCCTGCTGTTTTGCTGAGCAAAACCAGCACCCGTGTGAACTCTGAAATGGTATTGTATTCCAAGCACCCACCTGGTTCATCTGGCAGGTGATATAACAGATGGACTGGTTTGTTTCCTCTCCTTCCACATAAGCATCCATCACCACTGTCCTGCCCTCCAAATTCAGGACACACTCGTAGTCCCACTGCTGGTCCTGCAGAGAAGATACACATGGTACCATTTCTCAACTACACAGAGCTTCCTGCTACACGATGGTGTACTCCTGCCTCTCCAATTCAGCACCTTTTACCAAGCCACTTACTGTGCAAGCAGTGCGCTCCCCTCATTCCCTTCATTATGCCAACTCTATGCTATATTCAAGGGCTCTCTATGCTGTCACTGCCTCCATGTATGAAAGGTAAACTAACACAAACCAAAACACCTAGAAGGGAGCACGTGTACATCAAGTGCAGGCAGAACTCCGCACAGGAGGAGGAACTGAAGAAAAACCAGTGGGACTGTGAAGGTATGCCTGGATGTCTCTGTGAAATACTAGCTTGGAAATGAAGAGTGGAGTACACAGTTTAGGGGGCCTCAAAAAACAAAGTGTATTTTTCTTCTCTCTCCTGTAAATCTTCCACTGAATTGCTTAGACACTTCCTGTAAAAAAGATGGACATGCCTCTGCAACCAGCTCTGCTCCTCTGAGCAGTGCAGTATATCAGGTTTAACATATAAAGTAACAATTAGTCTGTGGGCTGCATGTTCTGAGGCGGCTGTTTGTAAAAGGTTACTAAATCAGTCTTCTGTCTTGAGAAGTAAAGGGAATTTTTATCAGAGGCACACCCAAAACCCATAGCTTTCAAGGGTGGTTTTCCCCATTGCAGAAGTTTCAGGTATTACAGGAATAGCCACATTAACATGAGCATGCCAGAAAGCAAAGGGAACGAATGATTTATCTTTAGCTAATGGAGACACAAACAATCAGCAGAGATTCAGCAGGAAGTTATTCCAAGAAGTACCATCTGCAGTGCAGCACAGGTGCAACTTAATCCACACGCAGGCAGATCTTCTCCAGCAGGCTGGTGCACACCTGTACTCTCCCTTTCTCTGGGCGACCTCCTACCGACCAATAAATCCAGCTATGTAATTCTTTATTCACAGAAGTAGAACTGTCTCTTACAGGTATTTTTAAGCAGTCCAGTGGACAGGTTGCCCAAACAGTGCTCTGCGTTAGTACAGTTTCTCTATGCTGATGGCATTGAGCTACCTGATAGAGGTGGAAATTCTTTCCCAGCAGGGTTATCTTCCTCGCCACGTTGACTGGAAACAGTGAAGATCCTTGGATTCCCTGCACACAGGGACATGCATCTGGACCCCAGCTAAGCTCTTCATTCTGAAAACAAAAACAGGTCTTTAGAGAAAGGGACCTCCATGGCTCTGATACAGGGAACCAAAGCCTAACATAGCAAGAGAGAAACAAGCCCTTCCTGAATGAAGACATGGTTGTGCTTCTTTACCATGAAGTTACAAGAAAGCAATGCAAGAGCCCAAAGAGGTGAACAGCAGAAAGCTGTGAATACGCTGGACATCACAGCAAGTGGTCACCTTCAGACCAGCAGTGTTTCTACAAGACCTGGGAACCTCGCACACATTTTTCTTCCTCAGGCTGCCACTTCTCACTCCGCACATTACAACGGTCAGCTTCAACACAATGAGAGTGCACAACCTCTCCTGTGTGCTGAAATACCAGACCAGCAATCTGTATGAAAATTTCAAAGTGTTACAGCCTCAGACTGCGAATTCCAAAGCACAGCAACTTACCTCCTCCCAAAACTCAGGAGCATCATACTGATAGTCGAGGTCAGGGTGGAGTATCCTGGGAAAGTCAGGGACATCCCTCTCTGAAGAATCGCCATCACCCGACAGAAGAGTAGAAGCGGAGAAGGGAGATGTATCATTCTCAGCCTGCAGCAAATCCATCCAGTCCTCTGTGTCCTGGAGCTCCGTGCCTTCCTCCAGCAGCCAGTCTGGTGGAGCTGATGGTGGGAGCTCTGAAGTGGGTAGTTCAGTTCCCAGCAATCTGGGAGAGTCATCAGAGGCAGCAGGGCCCCCTGGCACCTGGCTGGGGGTTTGGGGAGATGGGATGGCAGATGTCAATGCCTCTGTGGTAGGAAATGAACTCGGAGGCCATTTGAAACTGGTGACATGAGGGGAAGGTGTTACTACTGCTGCAGATGTGTGCAGAGGACTACCCATGAGGGTGGTGGGTGGGTCGGTCTGCTGTGGCCCCTGGGCAGTGGCTGGCCCTTCAGTGGGCAAGGCTGCATGATCCATGTTTTTGGATGGGCTGGTGAGGACAGATGCAGCAGAAGTTGTCATCTCTGGCACAGTAACAGCAGGTTTGTCTGCTGGTGGTGGTAGAGGGGATTCTGTGATGGCCTGGAGAGAGGCTGCTTCGGTTGAGAGAGTCAAGTAGGGTTTGGTCTTGTATCCGAGGCTGTGGAGTGCGGTGGTTGGGCTCTGTGGCGGGCACAGTGCTCGGTATGACACGCATGGAGGGAGTGATGGGTTTTGTGGCCGCAGTTGGGGCTGTGGTAGAGGATTTGGTGAGGGGAGCTGCTGAAGAAGGAAACACACTTGAGGTTGGGATCTGGGCCTAGAGAAAAACAACATGGCGGGGTGAGAAGAGAGAAAGAAACAAAACAGAGTAAAACCAGAGCAGAAAAACATTCCATATTATTCCCTGCAGCAGTGTTCGCAAGAGGCTGCTTCACCCTCTGGATTTCAAGGAGAGCTACATCTCATGCCACCTTGTCTTGGGATGGGACTGGGGAATGCTCACAGCGCAGAAGATGGGACTGGGGAATGCTCACAATGCAGAAGATCCGCAACGTTCCCTCTTCCCACAGATGCCTGCACTCACCTCCTCTCAGAGGGAGGTCTGCCTTGCCTTCGTCCCCCCCAAAACTGCAAAGCCACCTGTGGCAGCCAGAAACTGGGCATCTGTTCCACCTCCTGCTCCCAGCCTCCCTGCCAGCTTGCTCTTGTCCCTCGCTTTGAAATAACCCCAGGAGAAGGGCAGCCTGCTTCATCTGGTGGCAATTCCCCAGAAACCTAGCAAGGCCTTGTAACATCAGGGACACAGAGCCTTGTGTCGCTCCAAGGGGAGGCTTTGCTCCAACAGCTCACCTCCTTGCTTGATGTGACTGACAGCTGCTATTTTAGCTGAGAACTGACTCACTGCAGCTTGCTGAGGCTGTTATAGCACACAACTAGGACTGAGTAGGGGACGCACCCTTTCATTATAGATGATGGTTCCTTCCTCACAGGCTGCTTTGTGGGTGCAGAGGTGCTGCTGGATGCACCAGTTACATCCCCAGAGACTGCTCACACACTTCTGGCACCTGGAATAAGGATAGAAAAGCAGCTGCTAAGATGACCCAGGAAGGGAGAGCCCCCTCCCTATAACTACAAATAAGAAAAAGCGGGTGCTCACGGTGCTGATTTCCACAGCAGGGCCACTGCAGCACAGTCATAGAAAGAGAAGTCCACAGAAGCAATGAAGATGTCATGGAAACGCACTACGAGCTTTATGGTGACATGATCTGAAAATGAAAATAAAAATTTCTTAGAAATGGAGCCACTATAATTCTTCCATAATGTTAAGAGAGACACCGTGCATTCGGAAAGACACTGTCAAACATGGAGACAGATTCTCTTCCATGCTTCTAGCATTTTGATCACTGGATTATCCTACGGACACTAAAAACAAGTTGGACAAGTTTGTCAGGAGTAGTTTATGACAGCTTTTGCCAACTCATGGGAAGGAAGACTAGTCTGAAGATCCCTTCATCTTTATCTGCTATGATTCCCATGTCATTTCTGTATTAGAGGAAAATGTAACATTCCAGGCTCAAAGCTGATTGTCTTACTTTGTCATCCAAAGGAAAACCAAACCCTTGGAACTGACATGTCCTTTACATACTGCCTTCACCTTGAGAGCTTTGTTCTATGCCCAGACGAAGAAGTGAGTCAGTGAAGAGGTTTATAAGACTTGTAATCTCACTTGCAATGACTGAAGGCTTATCTGCTAAAGCAGGTCTCATGTCAACTACAAGCGTCAGGATAGCCCAATTCTCTTTGCAAAGAGACTACCACTGTTTTCTGATAGACCAAACAGCTGCAGAGATGGTCAAAACTTACTGCAGCTGATAGCATGAGCCTGAAGGAGATAGTCTGCATATGACAGTACTAAGCCAGCTAATTAATCTTGTTCCAGACAAATGCATTGGGTATTAGTTCTCCAAATAATGGGAACATATTGCATGCTCTGCTCAACTCCAGGAGCTGCCATTTCTCCAAGACAGTTTGCTATAAAATAAGTAACAAGAAGCTTGTCAATCGTTCCTCTCACAGAATTCAGACCTCCTCTTGCAAGCAAGCTCTATTCACAGCAAAACAATTAACACATCTAGTGAAGGACCAGTCAGGCCTAAGCTGGGTTCCTGACAGGATGACAAGTGACGCAGTATGCTAGCAAAACAGCTGATGATGAGGCGTGTATGAAAACCCACAATCGGGAGAAAATAAGGGTATCATATGCAGCTGGAGGCAGAAGTCACTGCAGTACTGTCAACTCCCATCACTCTCATAGAGGTGATTGCATTTGGCAGCGGTGGAAAGGCTAACACCTCCCAGGATTTCAGGGTTATGACACCATATTTATAAATATTCCTTTCTCCAAAAAGGCCGTTATTTCCCATGACTGCCAATAATGCTGTTCAACAGTACAGAATATGAGGTTGAGCACTTATAAATTGAGAGCAAGAGTTTCTGCTATCAACTTGGAGCTCAACAGCTTAAAGTGACGGATGAGCTGGTATGCAACCTTTAAAACAAAGCTGAAAAAAAGGCAAGTATTTTAGTGACCTGGGAAAAGTATCTTAAGTAGGAATAGGAAAGTGCTGGTATCTAAGGCCCTGATGAGACCTCATTTAGAAAACAGTGTATGATTCTGGTTACTACCTTCAAATTCATCTTAGCAGAGCACAGAAGCCATGCAAAGAAGGGCTAGCAATAATACAGTGAAGGAGAGAGGAAGTTTGAGTAACAAAAGAACATGAAGAAAAAGTTGGCACAGTTAACATGGTAAAACTCTGTGCTAAGAATGCCTGGCCGTAGTTCGCTGAGTGGGAGAAGAGCTGTGGAAGCAAAAGGACAACACAAATAAATCAAATTGACACAAACCATCCATGAGCAAGTTTAGGCTAGAAAACAAAGGCAGCTCGTTAAGACTCATAGATGCAATATGAAAGTAACACAGGTAAAGCATCTATGGAATCTTGAAATAAAAGCAAGACTGACTTACAAAGGAGTCAATAAGAATATCTGAAGCCTGGAATAACAAGAACTAGATTGTGGCTTTATCCACACTGATTTTTCACAACTGCGCTTAAATTCAGGCCCAAATTTGCAGAACTACACAGGGAAGCCAATCCTGCCCACTCTACCTGTAATGGCAGTGCATGAAGCCCTTTCCCCTCTGCACCTGACCACTCTCAATGGAAACCTGATTGGTTAGTTCCAGACTAAAGCAGTATAAAAGCCAACAGATATAATAATATTATAAAGTACATTGAAAATAAAGGAGTTTGAGATTGAATGAGTGTGTTAGCTGGGTTCTGCTGTCATGTTATGTCCATGAAGATTGCTTCAGACCTATTAGCCAGCTGCATACTTGCACAGAAAATCTGATAGCCATTTAGGTGAATCGCATGGAATGCTTCCCAACCAGTACGTGCCTTTTACTTCAGATGAACAAGCTCTTTGAAGAGATCAATTCATCAGAGCTCACACTGACAGGCTGGGTAAAATCCAGAACTTTCCAGGTTCTTTAGAGTGGCCAATTAGCAATACTCAGCCAGTTAGTGATCATAGTAATAGAAGGCTGACCGTATTTTCTGAGGTTATGCCGCATTGCAGATTAATTTCTAACTTTAAGGACTGTGGGTCTCCTTGCCTTTCCTTACATGTACTTCCTTCTCCCACTATTACATGGATTTTGAGAAGGTTTGCATTTCGTTTGATTTAAATAATAAAGCAGTATTTAAGAGACTTCTCTCTCCAGATTTATGACAGAGCTGCCAAACCAGCCACCACTCCAGGCTGCATTTCAGATCATATTCAGATTTGCATACAACCCTTCAAAAGCAGGATCTCCTTTCCAACTACCAGAATTTGGCATTGGAATTTGGCAACAGCCCAAAATAGCACAGGATGTGTGTGACACAAGTAGAAAGCAAACAGATATTATGACAGAATGAAATGAACACCTGCTGACAGACCACATACATTCATGGCTGTTAATCCTGGCAATCTGATGGACCTACAATGTACTTTCTCCCAACAATGTTATCAGAGCTATCATGGTCCGTTTAAAGCATTTCACTGACCTGCTCCTGTTGGCAAAGCCGGTGCTTGGCTGGGATCTGGAGAAGGACACATGATTCCTGACTCTGTCAGAACTGCTGGGCTTTCATAGTCTTCAAAGTAACATGAGTAAAATTCTTCCTCATGCAGAGAAGGTAAGTCTGAGATAGCCAGGAATATCTACCAATTGAATAATACCTAGTAAATAATTTGCCCTTTAACACATTCTTCTTTATTTCATTTAATTTTCTGGTTCTATTTTTTCAAAGTAAGAGCCCCATTAAGTAGTTATCTACATATACACCCCTCTTCCTATAATGCCTCCTAGGACTGACTGTTCATTTGTCATCTCTTGCCATTCCCAGTCTGAACTTGGCATCCACCAAGCAATTGGCAACTTCCCCCTTTGCCCAAGTCTCTAGCAAAAGACAGGTTCTTGCCACCTCCTGACACAATGACAGACTTCAAAACACTGCAGCACCTTCTTAGCTTCTCTGCCAGCTTTCAGTTGCCACAGGCTGAAGACGTAATTTTGGATAGCTCCTTTCAGATCTTCCTGACAGCAAGCGTCAGAAACACTGAAACCACAGACATGGGCACCTTATAGATACTAAGCCAAAGAGGGACCCCACCCAAGCAGCCATCAAATACTCCAGAATAGCCAGTAAATCTTAGCAGGCAAGGACATCTAGTTTTATGGGAAAAAACCCAATGAAATTATCTCCTGGTAGAGCCAAGCTGTTAAGTCCCTTACATGAGGCAGACAATGTGCTCAGTGACTCAGTACCCCACTGAAAGCAACAGGAAGACTTGTGACTCCTCAGAGTTTTTGCTGGGTACTTTATACATGCTTGAGCATCATCAGAGGATGATCACCACTCACATTTCTCTTTTCCTCTCTGCTGATATTGGCTGGAGTTAGTGACTGGACAGACAGACACTGTTGTGTAGAGTTAAAGCTCCAGAGCCACTGCTCACTCAACCTGGACCGCAAGCACTCAGAGCGACGGCTGCACCTGCAGGGAAACAGCAAGAAGCCCTGTGAGAGATCTGTGCAGTCCTAGCAGGACACATTTGGCTTCAAAGCTGACACTAGCTGTCTAAAGCCTTGCTAGAGTCTTGGGGAAGCTGCTACACAAGCCGTGGAATCCCAGCCTCCCATCACCTTCAATAAGAGGATGAAGTGTTGCCAAAATATAGATGGGTAGGCACTTTTTGGGCTTCAAGGGTCATAAACTAGATCTTATGGCATTCTATGGGGAGACAGAGCTAGCAAGCAGACAAGACACGCTGGAATAAACCATGTCTCATTAAGCAACACCAGTAGTGAAGCAAAAAGTAAAAAAAAGAGTGCTAAATAAGAGTGACACCAGAAGAAGAGAGAAGATAGTTTCTGTGCATTTGAAATGAGGCAGTTTGAGCTGCAGTCAGACTAAAACCAGGCTGAAAGCCCTGGATGGGAGCATTGTGAGTGGAAACCAGACGTAAAAAGCAATGGAAAGATACCCTTGTGTGCCACTGTGACGGTTGGCAGTGTTTTAGGGAGGCAGACTCAAGAATGGTAAGTTAGAGAGAATATCCCATAAAGGAACTAAAAATAAACTAAATCCAGACATGCACAAACACACAGACAGAAGGAAGAAAGTAAGTGGAGACAATCCCTAAGCACTATCCCTTCAAAATCCTTGCAGGTGAACAGGGATCTATCTTACCGTCCCCGAAGGACACACCAGCCACAGTAGGGATCTTTCAGTGCCAGACAGGATTCACAGTCCAAGTACAGGGAACATTCCAGTATGGGAACCTTTACCACCTATCAGAGAAAGGAATCAGTGAAAACACAGCACACAGAACACAGGCCCCAGGTCTATGGCTTCTTCTGCCTAACTAGCAAGTCCCATCACCTGCAGCCTCACTGGAACAACTTTTTAATCCCCAATATTGCATAAAAATAAAGAAAAAAGGAACAAGATTCCCAAGCCCATCTGAATGGCATATCACATATTGGTGAAGGACATTTAAACATCAGGCTGTACAAAGGGACCAAGGCAAGCAAAGTGTATTGCTATTAATGGGTTATCTGAAACACTTGTTGCAAGAAGGAGACTTTATTTAGTGACAAAACTATATTTTAACAAAATGGATCAAAGAATAGCAGACTGAATACCATTCACTCTTGCTTTGCTGGACTCCATCACGGGAGAGCATCCTTCTTGATATGTAGGTGACTGAAGTTGGAGACAGCAGCTCCAGCTGAGGCCTCTGCATCTGCACTATTGCTCAGCTCTATCTGACAGAACTATCATTTTGACTGAAAGTAGACCAAGCAGCTTTGATCAATGTGGAACAAAAACCTTCTGCCATCCGGGGGTAAGTTCTACTTGCAAAACACTTCTGCTTTAACTTACTATCCTTGCTGATTTCAGCCTCTTGCCCTCTCTTTAATCAGCTACAACACTGTCAGTCACTTTGAAATACCAACTTCTAATCCCCAACCTATTACTTTTGCTAAGTACATGATGTAATTCTGCATTTTTTAATTGACAGGACAATTACTGTTAAGGATATATTTCAGATTTCCCTAATCTTCTTCCACTCACAGATTTCAACTCCTCTTTTGAAATGTTAGAAAATTTCTGAGTATGTCAAAGTGCACTGGGGGGGGGGATGTGAAAGGAAGCAGTGATGTTCCAGCTTGCTCTCATTTTTTGTTTATTCTTTCCTTCAGAGTAACTCAAGGGCTGCTTTTTCCTTCTGCTAGGAGGATCCTATTCTTTCTAGCTCAAGGAGCTGATATGAGTGGTGGTGTACAAATCCTCTCAAATAAAGTATCCATAGCTGGATTTCCTACTCAGCAGACACCAATATCCCAAGAGCCTGAGGCATCAGAATGCCTCTTCTCCTCCCACTGCCACTGCGCACAAACAGAATTACAGAAAGCAGGAGAAGAGGGAAAGGTGCCTCGCACGGTTCCTTATACTGCCTGATTTCATCTGCAAGACTGTTATTGTATACCCGGTCAGAGTGCACCTCTGCTATCTGAAGATATTTCCCACATATTTCTGCTTTTTGTAGGTTACATGCCTACAGAAGAACAGCTTAATCTTTTAACTGATTAAAACCAGGAGAAGTGCCACAGTTTTAACTACACAAAACCTCTCTTTTCTCTTCTTAATCTTTTGCAAAACCAAGACAGGTCACATTACTTGTGAACCCAGAAGGCTCACATTCTTCTGCTCAGATGGAGATGCAAACCATTGCCCAAACAGTTCCTGCTCAAAACAGAGGAACCCAGGAATTTGCAGTCCCTTGTCTTCATGCCAACACAGCAGCCTTTTATAGCCTGCAATTCACATTCCTCCATCACTGCTTATGCATCCTGACCTACTTAGGGAAATGCACATGCAAACAGGCCACACTGCAGGGTAACAAGACTTCCTCCATGCTTCTTCCAGCTTTTGCAGAAGGCCAGTCCCCATCCCTGTAAGCCAGACTGGCAGGCAGCTGCTGCCCAGCACAGGCTTAGCTATACACACTGTTCCTCTGCCTCCCTCATTCCCATCAGCAATTTGTCTGGACCTCAAATGCTTTCAATTCTTCTGTGGAAGGGATTTTATTGTTCTTACCGTTGACTGGGTCATGACAAAGAGGTGCTCCTGCAACTGGTCAAACAGCAGGTCTCCACTCACCATGCTATTTAACTGGATAGCTAAAGAAGCGTATATATGTGCATCTCCCATTGCTCCTAAGTACACCTGCAAGAGAGTCACAGTAGTATGCAGGCAAAGTATCATAGCAGGAGTTGGGGGCACCCACCCTACATCAGGAACAAGTTGGAACCACTGCTGTGTGTGAGAATTTCAACCTCCCACCAAAATGTCAATGCAGTGACTTCAGCCACATGAAGCATGTGCCTAGCAATACCTATGGAAGCCATGTAGGATGCACCAGCCCTGACGCTGGCTCAGTGCAGGTGTAACCAAAGGCAACGTGACCACTGTTTGTGACATTCACATTCTCAGTACATCACTCAGTACAGTGTGAGAAGAGACCATCTGATAGCAATGACTTTTAGTAGGAACCTGACTTCCCTAGGGGCAAGAGAAATTGCCTTTTTTCCCTTTCCACCTGAGCATGCCTGATTAGTTTTATCCTCTTCGCTTTCTGCCACATTCAGATCATACCTTGTGCAGTCTCCCTCTGCTGTCTCCCAGAAAAGCAATGGTGTGGCCATCTTCCACATCCACTGCCACAGCTGTCAGACGGGCCTCCGTTTTCTCCAGGAGGGGGGCTGCTTCCAAGGGTACCCGGCTGGCCATAGGGCTGGGAGTGTGGTCAGAGCCACAAGGGTATGCATACAGGGTGTCCTTTTTTAGGGAGTGGAAAGAACAGGGAAATCAGTACAAAAAAAAATGGATACAAGGAACATTAGCACCTTTTAACACTTCCCATCATCCTCTTCCACCCAAACTCCTTAAACAGGTGCCCCAGCAGTGAATTCAGCTTTGAACCCCTCTATGCTTTTTTACTGAGAGTAAAAAAAACAGCTTTTAATAATTAGTTTAGATATGTTGGCTGTTTGTACCCTCACAGAATCCTGCAGGCATTTCAGCAAGTCCATTCAGCATCAGTAATGAAATGCATCGAAACTCTACTATTAAGTTCTCCAAAAAACTTTACTGGCTATACACTGTCACGATACAGCTTTGGGGAAGATTCATTGTATTTTTCAGAACAAAGAGATGAGAATTCCTGTTTCCAGTGCAAAACCACCTGGTCACAAACATCACCTCCAACAATTAGCATAGTTCTGTTGTATCACCCACAAATTCTAAGCCTGAAGTAGAATCCCAAAGCATCTGGATGTACATAAACACAGGGTGGAGCCCAGCCTGCTCCAAAGAGCTTACTAACTACACATAGAAATCATAGAGTGCATACAACCAGAGACCCACAAAAAGTCAAAACAAGAATCATCTCTGCACACTGCTTGAATTCTTCTGAGTTTTGAGAGATTTCCGAAAATTAACTCCAAAGCACTGTGCAAAAACAGTCATCCCTCTGTTCCAGTCAGATCCCTCCCAGTGCCACCAAACCTTCACTTACTGAATTCTAAAGGAGAGAGAATGAAAGCTGCCAACTTATTTACTGTTTGTATGTGTAGAGAGAAGATATTCCACTATGATTCATCTTTTTCCTAAGTAACAAACTCAGTCTCGTCTAGGATAGTTCCTCTGTTGCTTTAATATCTTTCTTGACACCTTGTTCTGTGTCCACTTTAATTTTACAGTATCCTTTTGCAGGATTGTTCACCCAACAATTACTATTAAAACCACCATTTTTTAATTGATCAGTGGCTTGTGTTCAAACAATGTGGCTTGTGTAAACTAATGTTTTTCATCATGAAATCCCTTGTGGATAATATTTCCACCCTCTTCTCCAGCCCCTTACTAATTACTCTTGCAAAGCTACATGTGGAGCAGAGGCATCAATTGCGCAGCCCAGGCTGACGCCAGCTCCCTCTCTTGCCTCAGGCAACGTGGTTGAATTTGCACTCCTTGTGAGCAGGGTTATGTATTCCTTCTGTCTGATGTCCATGGCTTTGCATTTGGCAGCACTGAGTTGCACGGTACCATCCAGCACCAGGCAATGGAGCTGCCCCTGCCGGAGGTCAGCGATAACGGCAAAACGCGGCATTCTTGAGGCATCCGCTTATCGCCGAGCCTGTGGAAAACCTGACCCTTTTTCTCCCGCTCCCATTTCTCTGTTTTTGGGTTTTTTTTCTTTGTTTGTGTGTGTTTGTTTCTAATACTTGACTGCTTCCTGGAGAAACTACAAATGATGAGGAGCTTTTGACAAAGTCTATGGAAATCCCCCAGTAAAATATATTTAACCTGCTGACCTCTGCTCACTTCTCAAATGTATTGCTATCTTAAGAGGGAGGCAAGGCTTGACATAGCGGTGCTATGTAAGAAACCATGCCAGTTAGACCAGCACTACACTTTCATTCTGGTGCTTTGTTTTCCTTTTAAATACTAATTCAACTGATTTTCTGCACACTAGGCATAAGGCTCTGACTTAAAGCCTCAGAGGAGGTTACAACTTCTAATGATTGTTAGTTTTTACCATCCTCTAAGATATTATTCATTTTTAGTGACAGGTATATTTTTCTTATCAGCTCTGTTGTTTGATTCTTAAGCTTCTTCCAACCACCTTCTTGTAACTTAAAGATTTCTATTTCTCCAGCTGCCCCATTCCTATAAGATTTATTAGGAAGGGGGCCACAGCTCAATTTCCACATTCAAAGGCATCAAGTGTTTATTTTGAATGGGATTCTACCTATATTTTGCAACCCTTGTATCAATTCAGACAAATGCTGGGGCCTAACGACCTCACTACTGAGGCTGATTTTTCAAAGTTTGCTTAAAAAAAAATGCACACAAGCCAGAAATAGTTGTACCCCAGTTGCGCTCAGCACTGCTGTTGCTTATATGTGATGCCAAGGGCAAGTCACTTCACACACAATGTTTATCTAACACAAACCAACGTGACCTATGCAAGCTCTCCCAGCACTGGCACAGTGTGCCCATGGCCTCGCAGGGACCGTCTGCAGCACAGTTAATCACAGTCAAGAGCTGGAACTTCTTCCATTGTACAGGATTATGACCATGATAACTGTATAAAGTGCTTATATAAATTTACATAGAAGCTGTTTGAATTGTTTTCAGTGAGTAACACCTTGGCAATGTAGCCAAAAATACACTTCATGGATCATCCAGTGTCCTATTGTGTGCGATGCAGCAAGTTTGGATGAAGCTGCTGCCATGAATTCTGGTGTGCACTTCCCACGTTGCACAGGTAGGAAGCAACAACAGCACAAATCTATCTACGCACGAAGAGGACTGAAAGCTCAGTGCAAAAGGACAAGCTACATACCTTTAAAACTAGGCCCGCAGAAGATATGCAGCCTTCCCAAGCCTTGCAGAAACATGTTTCATGCTTCCAATTACCAAGTCACTAACAGCATCTACACAGCCTCCTGCAGCTCAAGACTAATGGCTCTCCAGCAAACTGAACAAATGAGCTGGTTTTGAAATTCTTATAAAAACAAGCATTTTTTTTTTCCAGTTGAAGAGATTGTATTGAACTGTAAAACTCAATCTTAGCCTGTCCTGATGGGCTAAAAAAGGGAGGCAGAGCTAACAAGGGAAAGGGGTACACCTTGTGCACAGGCTGGTTTGGAGGCAGAGAAACGTGAAATTAATTAGCGTTATCCTTACATACAGCACAAGCTGCTGCCATTGAAACGGAGTTAAAACTGTTCCTGCATAAAATGCTCATTGACAGCCGCTTCCACTCTGTGCTGAATGGAGCGGGCTGGAGCTGGCACAGACCCTTACGTGTTGTTAGACACAATCTTAACGACAACCGCTACCATGTACTGAATGGTGAAGGATAAAGTTTGTTAGGACATTTACATATCATCGGACACACTTGTTAATAAGACACCACACTTTAGTCAGCCAAACGGTGCAGCTGGGACTCTGGGATCGTGCACCAGGAATCGCATAGCAGAGACTGGCCTTTCTCTCCCACCCTGTGCACCCACTGCTCCACTGGATCAAATGGGACAGGGGGACTCCACACCATTTTGAATTAAGGATTTTTCTAAAGTGCTCACACCAGTTTGACATTTAACTCCCTCAAGTGGCCCTAAAAATCACCTGTGACAATTCCTTCCGGGGGGTAAAGGACACAGGGGGCATGGCTACAAAATACAGTGAAAGCAGGACATCAAGCTGGGTAGGCTCTCGCTTCCCAACTCTTACATACTCCTCCTGACCGTACATTTCTCCTGCTCCAAGTCTTCTCTTTACCCTTCCTTTGTCCCACAAGTATTCTACAGTCAGTTTTAGCTACTGAAAGGAAAACCATAATTTTAAAACTGGTTTTGGACTGCATATCCAAATCCAGAGACGTCCAAAGTTCTGTGGTACCACTTTGCTCTTTGTAGCACAAGGCTGGGAAGAGGCAGTTATCCGGACAACCTGTTCTGTAGAAGGAAGACACAGGACAACGTGTTGTTCTGCTAAGGACTAGCAACGTCCACAGTGAAAACAGGCCACTCACAACCACAGAGCCTCATGGTGGAACACTGCATCCAGCAGTGCCCCAGGAGAACACCACTGCTCTGTGTTTGTGTCACCGTCCCCGATATCGCAGCAGCAGCCAGCATGCCTGACAGATTCAGCCTGGCTGCAAGGATTCAGGGTCACAGCCACTTCAGTTCACATTTTTATCCTGCAACATCCCATCATGCCTTTGTCATAGAATTTAAAGGAGGATTATCACCTCTTACAGCTCTGGAGACAAATAAGAGCCAGGTCAGGAAAAGGTCCTCCATGGGCACAAAATTCTGCAGGACTAATGCTGTCTATAGGAAATTAACATTTTGTTGACACTTGTTTTTCCTTATGTTCTTTTTTGTTTCTGGGTGCCCTTGCAGGAAAGTGTTGTGAGGTGCACCTCACCATAAACAACAGGGACATAGCACATCCTTAAATTCCCCTCCTAACACACGGGTGCACATGTACACACTCCTCTCCTTCCCCACAGTGCAGACCAGGACATGAAATTACTGATAAAGAACAACCTGAACTGTGGAGTCGGTGCTCTTGCCTGGTATTGCCATGAGACAGGCCTCAGGTCCAGGTCACCCCAGATGCCCTCCCCACTGCCACACACAGTCCCTCTCCTTGTGCAAGGAAACCTGCCCGTGCAGGCCAGAGAGCTGCAGCAGCAACGAGGCAGCCTGTACTTAAACAGGACACAATGGTTCTTGCATCGCATTGCTGCAGTAGCAAAGAAACAGCCTGAACCCAAAGGCTTTTACCCCAAACAGATTTCAACATCGATCTGTGGGAAACGGGCTGACTTCAGGAACACAAAGCAACACAAGAACACCCTGCAGACTACTCTTTACCCTTGCAAAGGTGCAAAGCCACTTACCGCTGGCAGCTGGACACAGTTGGAACTGACATCGTATTCAATATATGCCACTTCTGTCCCTTCGTCTGACTTGCCATCTCTCATGTAGCAAACATCCCTAGTCCAGTTGGTCAGGCGATCCACCTCCTCCATTGCATAGACGCAGAGCGCAGACTCCTCGCTCAGTTTGCCAGAAGAAGCCTGCCAGGCAGAGAAGGCTGCAAACAGCACTTCTCCCTCGGTGTCCTGCTGCCCCTGGGCCAGGCCTTCTCCTGGCCGGGTGACATAGGCTGCTTGCAGGAGGCTGTATGTATTGGATTTGCTCTGGCAGAGCAGAGGCAACTCCACATACGAGTAATAATGAGAGTCATCCAGGCAGATTCGCGAGATGTAGGTCTTGTACTCACGTGATTGAGACTTCAGATCCCGACGGTAGAATAGGAAATAGACGCTCGAGCGATAGGTGAAGGATTTAATGAAATGGTGGTTGTACTCGGAGAGCCGGCCCACAGCCAGTTTTGCTGTTTCTTCATAGGAGAAAATGGAGTGAGAGTCTGTTGCTTGAACATCCCCTCCATGGGCTCTGAGATTTCGGGTAGTGATGGGAGGAATCCCTCCTCCAACTCCTCGGCTAGTGTACCCCCGTCCCACAAACAGCAGAGGGACCTCATCCTTTGAGTAGGCTATGAGTCCCACAGTGGTGATATTGGGGTCATTGGCAGCAACGTACTGAGTGTCACCAGGGCTCTCTGGTCGGAAGAGGATGTGGTCGATGGATGTGAGGCTCCTCTTCTCACAGATTCCCTGGTGCACGCTGCCACACACAATGAGCTCCTTCTGCACTGCATTCACCAGCAGCAGCTTGTTGTGATTGTCAGTGTGGTGTGCCTGAGGGCACTCCAGCTTTGAGACCGGCGGGAGGCAATCTTTACTGTCCAGAACTGGCCCAGTCTGAACCATGTTCTTCATCAGCAGGTCAGATGTCAGCTGAAAGAGAAAGTTGGTGGCCCCCAAGTAAATGGTCCCAGATTCCAAGTCCATAGACAGGTGGAGGAATTTTGTAGCGTTGTGCGAGAACGCGACATACTGCAGTCCCCGTGGAATTGCTGCTCCCAAGAAACAGAGAACAGGAAGGAGGAACGTTCCCAGAGGCATGGTAAACACTCTGCAAGAGAGGAAAGGCTGTTATAACTCCTCAGAAACTAGGAGTGAAGATTAACACTCAAAGTCCTTCAATAGCACTCTTACTATGAGAGGTTGGCAAAGACCATAAAACCAGAGAGCTAGACACAAAGAGCCAACACAGGACATTTGCAGAAACAGCAGCAGAAAGGCCTGCAGGAGTATCAGAGACTTTACTCAATCATCTCCACACCAAGATGACAGGCACAGCATCCTCAGGAGAAGCTGCAATACTGCAAGTAACGTTCTTGGAGGCTTTCCCAGAGACTGCTGGGTGGTACTGGGGAAAGCCTCTCTTAACAAGCCAGGACTTCTACTAAACTTGCTGAATAAACAGTCCAATGCACAGATTCATCAATTCAGGGACACAACCTAAGGAGAAAGGTCCTACCCACGCTGTGACAAAAGGCGCTTCAAACGTTGAAGCTGATCACTGTTCTTGTAATATCAGAAAAAGCCATGTTTAACCCAACGCCTGCACCACTCTTTCCTATGATGCTATATTGGAAGTTCTCCAGGACATAACCACATTCCTATAGCAGCCAGCATGCTGCATACACCATTAATGAGCATCACCGCAGCAAAACAAACCACTGTCCAAGACAAACACAACCTACAGGACCATTGTTTAAATAAACTGTAGTTGGAATCCAATTCAGAGCAAACTAATAACTGCTTTGTTCTGTATTTGATCTAGATATCATAATTAATCCTTCTCTTATCACTTATGGCTATCAACAGCCTCCTTTGGGTCTAAGACTCTTCCACTGGTGCTTCAGAAGAAACCTTCCCATGCCATCTCTGCTATTGAGCATCACCCACCCAAAGCCAGGTGCCAGGATAAGGCCTCCAGGGTGTCAGTCACAGCAGCTCCCAGCCACCCCCCTGGAGCCACCAGCCTGCCCCCAGCCCTGCCAAGCCAGCCCCTGTGGGCCCCCGTCTCCTTGGACAGTTACACGGCACATCAAGGCAAGGGGGAGGCCACTTTATCCTGCTCACTTGTTACTGCACTCCCTGGGGCAGAAGTCTCTTGCTGGCACTCACGTCTCCACAGCATCTCTACCAATACTGTAAAAGGCAATTTAAACATGCCTGCTCTGTGGACAATGGTCCATTCCTTCCCTGTCCCATGCCTCAAAATGCAGGCAAGGCCAGATGGGGTGGGTGTTAGACCCAGGGAATCATCAAACCTGTTCTGCTCCTGTCCAGAGGATCCTTAGACCAACCCCTCTTGAAATCTACCATGACCCACCCGAGCCATGCCACAGATGGGAACAACTGTCCTGAACAGCATGGGGAATCCCACAGCATGGTGGAAGTGTGGTAATAAGCACCTGCAATATTTAGATTAATGCTTTCCTCATGGAGACAGGGCAGCAGCTGCAAGTACTCATAATTTACTATGAGTACCACCTTATTTGAATTGAAAAGGAGGTGGTGATGCAGCTGTGAATCTATTCCTTCCCCCCCCTCCCTCCCTCTTACAGACAAGGTATCAAAGCTTTATACAGCTAGACAGATGCCAAGCTGGGCCAGAGGCTCAAAAGAGCTGATGGGTACAGCATCTCTTCCAGAACCAGCCTGTAATCTGCTGCGCTCATTTTGGCAACTCAGCTCCTCAGGGGTGATACTAATTTTGTAGTTAAAGCTAAGAAAACTATCATCACTTCCCTCCTCCAGCATCATCCCTCTTGGATTTTCTTGGTATGCTCCAAGTGCTATTAGCCCCAAAGTGCTGAGAGCACAGAGGTGGAGAAACATCTGCAGCATTTCAAGAGAAGACTACCCCAGCATTCACTGCAGGACTTAACCAACGCAGGTCACAAACATCTCACCACACAAACTGTGTCTTGCACTCGTTCTGTACAACATCCAGCACACAGCGTGCAGAAAACACAGTAGCTATGGAGAGAATAATAACTGTAAGCCTCTAGATCCACCTTTTATTTTGCTGCCATTGCAAAAACACCCCACAAAAGTCTGCTTTCCAGCTCCTTTGTCAGTAAAACTGGCATCTTTGCTCTACCAAAAGACCAGTTGAGAGGATTAGTCTACTTGTGAAATCCAGCGGATGGAAGGTATTATAAATACAACACATTATTAAATATAGGCTTTGTGAAGCTCTGGAAAAGCTCCACTTCACATGGTTATTGTAGGTAAGTAGGTAGTACTGTCAGGATATACCCGGACACAAGAATGCTGGCAGCTTTCCCCCAGAGCACAGAGCCGCCAATTCACACCGTACCAGCACTGTGTTTAGGTTACGTGCACACTAGGGCTTTTGTTTGCCCTGATAATGGACACTTAGTGTTTTCTGCTCTCGGTGCTACGAACACACTCTGCTTCAGCCAGATTTGCAAACAGTGCTGAACCAGACTGAGAGCCTCCTTCCAGGGTGGTGAGAGTGCAGCAGCTGACAGAGATCCTCATCACGCGGGGGATATTACCTGTGAAGCCTGATGAGAGGTATTTATAAAGCCAGCAAGTGGATACACGTAGGCTGAAGGACGGAGGTCTAACTTGACTGTATCACCTCGGGTTTACATCAGCAGAGCATATCTTACCCCAACTCCAACATGAGAGGGTTTTTTTATACGTTCTCACCACTTTTATTGGAGAAAACTTTATTCAAGGAACTCCTTAACCACATAACCGTCTTGGTACCTCTGCACTGCTGTCATGCAGACGTCGCAATGGCTTGTTGTGCAACTCTCTCTGGAGCGTCCTCAGTTTCAAAGCTTAAAATGCCTTCCAACAAAACAGTAGGCTGATGACCATCCAACAGCAGGAGCTTGACTACGTCATGACAGAGCCACACTAGATGGAGAAAAGTGTCTTTGATGTGGAAGCAGCTGAGGATCACAAGACACACTACACCACTTAGAGGACTCTCTAATCTTCTTTCTAGCTAATGCAAGACTCTGCTCTGTCTACCACATGCCATCACTGACAACTGTCAGAGCAGAACTAACACTTATACGTGCTACTAGTACTTCAACTCAAAACCCAGCGCATGACACCAGTCTAGAAACACAGATCTTTCTACAAGCTCTTTGATCTGTTCGATCTGTAGTTGAATCGATCCCTAATGTTCACTGAAAGCATTTTGCCTATTGGAGCACCTGTACCAGAAAGAGATGGAAAAGCAACCAGCCCTTCATTCCAGCAGACCATAATCAAAAGCAGATCTTGCTGTAGTCAAAGCTCTGACTCGAAGCTATTCTTTCACTCACCAATATCCCCCTAGAAGTCACTTTGTCAAGAGCTATTCCTCAAAGGTGTTCCAGTAAGAAAGTACTATCCAGTCCTCATGACTGGGAGAACAGAGGGCAGCTGAGAAGACCAAAAAAAAAAAAAAAAAAAGTAGCACAGCATGTTCTGCAAGCTAGTTCTAATCACTCTGTGCAATGGGTGAACTTTCAGGGTAGTGCTCTTGTTGCTCTTTGCTGAAAAGCCATTAGCAAACGAACTTTTATTTATTGCTAGGTGAGCAAGCATACCTTAGAAATGAGCACCAGCGTGTGACTATTGGTAGCTAGAAGCATTTGCATCCTATGTGAAAATTGAGAGGAAAAAAAGCCAGCAGTGTCTTTTGATTCAATTTTCCAAGTTGTTTCTCAAGCATGGGCTTCACTGCCTTTTTTATTTTTGCTCTTCAGTTAAACCCATCACAACCTCTCCGGGAGGACAGGAAGGAGGAGGATAACCTACATTTAAATCTGATGGTTTCATGACAGGCTACGCTACTGAGCTCTTCATGGATTTACTGAACCGTTCTGCTTCCTGTGCTCGCTCCTGGTGTATAACACAGCTGTTACAGACAGATTGCACTAAAGTGTGTAGCCTTTAATTAATTCTGAAGGCAATTGCCAAGGCTTAAAGATTCTTTTCAAATATTTCATTTTTTTGATGAATTCCTGTTAAATAGGAAACTGCTCCAGACAATACTCTGAACACTGCCTCTAACGCACTGTAAAATATTAATATCCAAATGATACTTCTGAGTTTCATTTATTTAATCTGGATCACAACAGAAGGGCTAGAGGATTAGTCAGTTCTGCCACAGAATATTTATATCACATCCACAAAACAACAACCAATAACGTGGAAGCAATGGCACTATTTTCTTACTTGGAATTGGAAATAAGACCATGTTTCTGTAGCACTATTTTTACCTCTCTGACCTCACGTATCCCTCTCAGAGACTTTACTCATTTATTAAAGAAACAGACCCAGAACTCATTTGGACACATTTTAACAGCGTATCAACCCGTAAAGATTATTTCAATCCTCACAGATTATTTCCCTAATGCCACATTTTATCCCCCAAACATGGAGAGAGGTCAGATAATGTTCCAACTTCTAGGCTAGATTCCGTGCTCAACACCAATCCTAGCAGAATTATCCTTGGAAAAAAGCAGGTCCCTAAAATTTGCACCTGCAATTTCCACTGTATCATTTGCAGAGCCAACCCACAGCGAGAGGACAGAAAGATTTAAGAATTAAAAGCATAATTCTTCCAGCTGCACGACGACCCTTGTGCTCCAGCACATTCAAATCACCCAGCAGTAGGAAGACGACCACTGCTGTGTTTTCTGCACAAAAGCCCTGAATTACAGCCCCCTTCTAAGCTTCATATGCTCAACAGAGACTTGCTGTTTTCTGCTGTGAAAGACAACATTCCCATTAAATAAATAAATCTTTTTTTGAGTTTATTTACTACTACCAGGCCAGTTCCCTGCTCTGCTGCTTAAGAACACTTGCAGCAAGAAGCTCTGGCAGAGATGAACACAAACCTCTCTTTTCCAAATAAAATTAACCTGAGGAGAATCCCAAGTCCAAGTCATCCTGTCAGAGCAGAACTGGCACAGACAAGGGAGCTCTGTTATACTAGATGTGAGTAATGCCAAAGATGAGGTCAAAATAACTTAAAAAAACCCCCAAACCTCTAAAGACAAAATATCAAATCTCAAACAGTGAGGGAAAGTGGCAGAAAACCTGTACTTTCAGGCTACAGAATTAACAGCATTATCAGATAAACACTTGGGAAAATTATGTTTTCTAAACCATTGATAGTTACTGCTGACCATTACAACGTACTTCTCTGGATGGGGGTTGAAGAAATTATACTAAAACAATGTTGCACAAAATATTTTGTCAATTTTATGATACTATTGCCATTTTAATGATGCTTGTGCATTGTTAGTGTGCTTTGGAAAAACTGTAGAAAGTGCTTCTACATCCCTGAGCCTACCCTAACTATCAATTTTAGCCATACTGGAATTAATTGATGGTAGTGGACAGGTATTTCCTCTGAACAGGTCTAACACAACCAATCTTTCCTCTTGCACATATGAAAATAAGTTATAAACAATAGTTTAAGCTTCCAGTACAAATGGTTAATGAGTTAATGATTAATACGATGTTAAATAGTGAACTTTTTGTAAATCAAGAGAAACTACACAAACGTTTACAAGGAATACAAAGCAACCACAAGCTGCTTGCTCTTAAAAGAAGCTTTCTTCATAGATATTCTGTCATTGTGAATTGAGGATTGACTTTTCACTTTACCATCCTCTCTAACACTAACAAAATGTGAACTCAAGTACCACGTTGGATATACATTTTTAAAAGGGCAAATCAAGTCAGCTGGATAACTTTCTGCCAGTGTTATATGTCTGAAGATTAGAGTCCTCCAGGATCTGCTCCAACTTTCTGCATAATCAAGCCACAGAACACCACTAAGCAATCTCTTTTTCTAGCCCATGAGCTCCTGACTGAAGTCTCCCAATGAAAGCAGAAGTTTTGTTTAGGGCTCCACAGAAAGTACCACCTTAACCCAGCAAGCTGATCCCTGAGGGTTATTTACCCCAAGTCATTTTGTCTAGCTTTGCTTGTCACAGGATCTCCCAAGTCAAAGAAGCTTCTAGTTGCTTTTTTCATGAACAGTGTGAAAACTAATCCTTCTTCCTAATCCTCCTTGGGCAAGAAGATAACGACAGCTATTCTAACTCAGACAGAGGTCCACCTACACAGAAACCCTGGCTCCTGCAATAGACAATAATGCCTAGGAAGTAGTATAAGGGCAGACAAGCATAAGGCAATCCTTCCCCTATACATCCTGCCAGCTCTGGGCCTTCCCGAATCTCAGATTGCAGCCATGTGTAATCGTCTGGATGGATACATTAGGTGGTCTGAGCTTCTTCAGTCAGAAATAATCAATTTTTCTTGTAGCTCTCTGAGCCCTTGTCAGTTTGTCAGCATCCTTTTTTTAAGGCCCTTGACCTGGACAGGCTATCCCTTTGGCTTTCTAATGCTGCATACAGATGTTACTAATGCTGTAACACAAATGTTACTTTCTCCAGTTCGGCCCACCAGCCCTCCATTTCCCTGCCCCAAAACCTCTTGCTCTTCTAGCTGCCACATCACCTGTTAAGTTTATATCCAGTCAAATACCATCAGTGACTCAAATATTCTTCCAGGCAACTCGTTAAGGAAAAAAAAAAAAGAAAATAGATCCCATTCTCTAGCCTTTAATGTGTAGAGTGCATCCAGAGAGCCTAGACAGGTTTAATCCAGCTGTAATAAAACCCTGCTGGGAAAGCAGAGCTCCCTAAAGTTATCCATCCAATTCACCCTGCTGAGCAAATCCACAGTTACCCATCCAATTTGCCCTGCTGAGCAAATCCACTGTTTCTACACAAATCTACATAATGTAAATGATGTAAGCCCATCACTCCCCATAGAAACAAATTTGCTTCCAGAAGTGCAAGAACCCAATTGTTGACCAAAATACAGACTAATATTGGAGCACAGAGAAATCCCTGCAGTACCCAGGAAATTCCAAGAGCATATTTCCCATTTCCAGTTCACTGAGATCCAAGAATCAGTTTTTGATCTGTTTAATATGAACTAACTGATTTTAAAAGAACTGTCAGATAAGGCTCTTAACAAAAATTAAGCTATTGTGGAATTAAAGTTACAGTCCCTATCATGATTTAATAAGCAGTTAAAAGACAGGAAGCCAGAAGAGTTTCCCCATCAGAGGAAGATTATCAGCGAGATCTGCCAAGAATCTGTTCTGCAACCTGCGCCATTCAATATGTTCACGTAAGATCTATGAAGAGGAATATGTATAAGAGTAGCAAATTTTATTATTTAAAAAAATTGTCATCACAATCAAATTCAGAAGAGACCGCAAAAAGTAACAGAACTCATGCATTCCTAAGTAACTACACAATATCTTAGATCCTGCACGTGGGTTGGGGCAATCCCGAGCACAAATACAGGCTGGGCTGAGAATGGATTGAGAGCAGCCCTGAGAAGGACTTGGGGGTGTTGGTTGATGGGAAGCTCACCACAGCCCAGCAATGTGCACTTGCAGCCCAGAAAGCCAACTGTATCCTGGGCTGCGTCAAAAGAAGCATGACCAGCAGGTTGAGGGAGGTGATTCTCCTCCTCTATTCCACTCTTGTGAGACCCCACCTTATAGTACTGCATCCAGCTCTGGGGCTGCCAATGTACAAAGGACATGGACCTCTTGGTCCATGCTCTGGACTCTGGAGTGAGTCCAGAGGAGGGCCATGAAGATGATCGCAGGGCTGAAGCACCTCTCCTACAAGGGCAGGCTGAGAGAGTTGGGGTTGTTCAGCCTGGAGAAGAGAAGGCT
The DNA here is from genome assembly GCA_034008185.1 of Gorsachius magnificus. NCBI lineage: Eukaryota > Metazoa > Chordata > Aves > Pelecaniformes > Ardeidae > Gorsachius > Gorsachius magnificus. Next base: position 11,202,467 of record CM067090.1, read on the forward strand.
CTGGAGAGACCTTACAGCAGCCTTCCAGTACCTGCAGGAGGCCTACAAGAAAGCTGGAGAGGGACTTTCTACAGGGGCATGTAGTGATAGGGCAAGGGGTAATGGCTTTAAACTGATAGAGTGTAGTTTTAGATAAGATATAAGGGAGAAGTTCTTCACTCTGAGGGTGGTGAGGTACTGGAACAGGTTGCCCAGAGAACCTGTGGATGCCCCATCCCTGGAAGTGTTCCAAGCCAAGTTGGATGGGGCTTTGAGCAACCCAGTCTAGTGGAAGGTGTCCCTGCCCATGGCAGAGGGGTTGGAACTAGATGGTCCTTAAGGTCCCTTCCAACCCAAAACCATTCTACGATTCTGTGTCAATAAATACCCAAATCAACACAAAATAGTCTAATTACATAAACACAACAGGATCCAAATTAGCCGTTACCACTCAGGAAAACTTTGGAAACTAGGTATGTCAATTTAGTATTTAGTATCAAGCAAAAACACAAATATAACCTTTGGAGTGATTAGGAAAGAAAACATGCATCACCATTGTGTTGTTGAATGCTGCAGGCAGTTCTGATTCCCACATCTGAAAAAGGAGACAGAATGACAAAAAGGACAACAAAGATGATCAAAAGCATGGAACAGCTTCCATATAAGGAGAGGCTGAGCAGAGTAGGACTTTGGATGGACAAAGAAACAACCAGGGGGAAGATACAGAAAGTTTAAGAGATCTGAAAGATGACATAGTGTCAAGATGAAAAAACATGGAATAATCGACCACCATGTCTTACATTGCAGAAACAAGAGAGCACCCACTGAAGTTACAGACAACTTTTCTAAGCCAGTTCAAGGATATCATCACTGGATGTAGAATATTTTAAATAACATTCAAAATGCATAATTAAGTTGTAGAGCTCATTGCTGTAGGATGTCATGGAGACTAGAAACATAAACATGTTAGAAGAGGGATTATATAAATTAAAGGGGAAAAGATGTAGTCAAGATCAGATGATTAGATACAAGTCCTGGCCAAGGAGGGCCCTAAACTGATGATGGTCAGAAGCTGGGAGTCAAACAAGGGAGAGAGAAAGAAAAAACCAAAATAAACTCACCAAATGATACATGCCCTGTTTCTTACAGCCCTCATTAAGCATCTACTTCTGGATCTTGTCAAAGACAGGAACTGAGCTACACAGAGCTTTGCAACTTGCCCCAGGATGACACTTCTATTTAAACTTATTTTATAGTACACTTACAGATTTTATTTATTTTTAAATCTTAAGAATGTAACTTTAGCCCTGCCTAATTGCATAGTTAGGAAGCTGGAAACCTAACCTCATTGACTATTTCTAAAGGCATTATCTATCATATTAACATTTAGATACCATCTAACTGAATCCTGACAGCGCAGCAGAAAAGTTAATGTATAACACAGCAGCGAAGCAAGCAAGCATCACCCTCAGCAGACTGGGCAACCGAAGCAAAGGCCAGAGCCATGGTGCACAGAAGTGGCTTCCAGGAACAGCTCTTCCCTGTCTGCTAAATGTTTGATGGAAACTTCTCACTCAGATGCTGACTGAACAAAACAGATAACGTGTTTGCCGTACGTACAGCTAAGCACTGGGTAGCATTCAACAGGACTGCTATTGCTAAAAGTAGGTCAGGACTGTCTGTTCTCACCAAGGAGAAAGTAAAGCTAAAGCACACCAGACTATTTGGCCAGGTATTACAGAAAACCTTCATCTGGGATTTCATCACTTCTTCAAACAGACGTGATTCATATTTTACCAGCCTCCACCTCAAACAAGGCACGCCTTCCCAACCACACTGCCTTCCCTATCATTAGGGGCACCTCTCCCCAGCCTCAGCCAGGATCCTCCTGTTCTCAGCTTTGGTTCCACAGACTATGAAAGCCAGAGTCCTGCTACACTAGCTGCCTTGGCTATTTTGTATTGATTTCTATAATGCAGAAATGCCCAACCATTTTGTCCAGAAACAGCCAGGACAGCACACAATCTTCTCAATGTAATAGTTTCTGCCTTAGAGTCTGTTTTCTTTGGCGAGGTGCCCTCCAGAAGGAGGGAGAGACCTCCTGCAACCAGCACATGCTTCCCAGAGGACAGCACCGTGACCCCTAACAAAGCTCTCACGTCCCAGAGGCAAAGGCCACACTCCCAAAGCAAGTCCTTTGCATCTAGCCTGGCCTTGGAGAAACAGAGCAAGAGGAAAGGAGCTTCAAACATCCTGTGAAACTCCTGTGAAAGGAAGCCAGTCCTACACTTGCACCCCAAGAGGAAACCATGGTCTCCATGCCAGCATCAGCCCTGCAGGATTGCACAGTGGAAAGGAGAACAGAGAGACCTACCACAAAAGGAGTTCACGCTAGCAGTGTTACAGACCACAAGCAGACACACAAGGACCGCATCCCGAGCTCCACCATCCAGTTGTCAGGATGCAAATGAGAATCATTAAACACTGGAGACTGCCCTGAATAAATCCTTTCGCTCTGCAGCGCAGGGTGCTCTGGCCTGTTAAAGAACAGCATTTCCTCAGCACCCCAGAAGTCTTCAATTTTAGCAACACAACAGCTTTATAAAGAATTAATACACCCTGGGTGGACAGAAGGGAATTCTTCTCCTTGGAGTTCTCCTTCATTTCAAATAAAATTCACCTTTCTGCCCTCCCCAGTAATTTTTGACAGTCTTCCCCTATTGCTCCAACAGTGTCAGCAGTTCTGGCCACAGCCATGAACACAGGCAGTAACATGCAAATAAATTTAATGCAATGCAACCACATGAATAGCATCTATCCCCTCCCACCCAGAAGAGACAGCAAAATCAACAGAATTCCACATCACTACCACAATCTGCTTGTGGTTTGCCTGCAAACCAAGTTGGGGTATATTCTATCTTGTATTACTCAACTCTTTTTTAAAGCATTATCAGAAATGAAGCTTTGATCAATTAATCTTCCATAAATTAGTGCCTAAGCCTGGAAGGCTATTAGTAGTCAGCTATAAACTATTAGGTTGGATATTCTGGTAATTAGGTTATACAGGTCTGCTAGATAATGATCCAAGTTGAGGTGGCCAGACATATTCTTCCACCTCTGCAAGCCAATACCAAGGCTTTCATAAGGCCAAGAACAGATAACAACACACCATGTTGTTCAGAAAGCCCGGGGACCTTCCCAGGTTGCTCATAACATGTATAAAACACAATACCTGTCACTGCACTACTGTAGAAGACTGAACAGGCTGGGTGTAGACTTGAGAGCCAGTATCAACTTCACACCCATCTCAACAGTCCTGAGCAATGACCCTCAGGCTGGGATCTTTGATATCCAGTGCTTCCAAAGGTAGACCAACATAGAATGGTGGCACAGGAACCATCCATGAAGGGGTCTCAAGGTGCACGTGGTCGAGGAGCCACAGGCTGGCAACAGCGATGCAGCATACCCTTCCACCCTACAATCACAGCCCTCCATCCCAGACATTGTCCACACTTGGAAGTTCTTGTTTCAAGGATAAAATTCCGAGCACCGGACTGCATATGGATAGGGGTGGGAGGACTAATACTGTGCATGGACCATCAGGCAATGCTCTTCATTCACACCACTGTGGGCCCACAACCTGGAGGAGTGAAATGAGCAACGTGAAAATTAAGTGGCAAAGGAAGAAGAAACAAGGACACCACAAGATTTGGTACTTGGAGAAATAAACCATCTGGAGCAAGAGTTCTCCAGTCACTTTCTTAACAGGCAGACATCTAGTCACACCTTGTCCAGAACAAGGAATTTTCTTACAAGACAAAATTCACTATAAGAAATATTAACACCATCAAGTGGCTTTGCAACATGAGCTTCTGTTCTTACTGTGCGCTCAGACTGAGGAAATCCTCACTTTTTTCTGGCAAAGTATTTGAGCTCCTGCTCCTGAGAAAGCTTCTTTGGTGCTGTCCTAAAGGCACCAAGGTTCAGAACTAGCTACCTGTTCATGGCACCCATGAATTTTAAAGGTTTTTCAGTTGAGGCCGTTCTCCATCTGGTTTGCTACCCTCCTACCTTCACAGTCTGACAGCCACTGGCTGGGCAGGACCGACTGGCTCTTCCCTTGCCTCTCAGGGAAGCCCAGACCTTCACCCTAGGGCCACAGAGATGCACTAACAGGTCTGCTGCATAAACTGCAGTGCTAGTCTGAAATGCAAACTGCTGTGAGCAGGAATGTCAGCCAGTAAAACTGGCTGACTGTTGGCATTTCAAGAGAATGCTACTTTGCCAGGGTCACCCCTGGGCAAAAGTGCCCAGGAGACAGGAAAACCAGATTTACGGTAGTTTGTTAGGAACAGCACTGAGAGTTCTACATCTGAGTGGCTGCTCTTCTGCTGGAAGAAGAGCAGAGAGGCTCATAAGGGGAACAAGGAAAAGGTATGCACATCCACGCTGAAAGGATAAACCATAGCCTGTGGTCAGCACAGTTCTGTTTGCAGACTGTCGCAGTTCCAGGCACCCTTCCTCTCTCATTTTAAGCTATATACTCCACATGGCAGGGACTGTGCCTTCTTCTGGGAAAGGAAACTGTTCAACTCTGCCACAACATAGGTAACTAATCGAAACCCCACAAAAATGTGGCTCAGGCAGCACTCTTCAGACATATACGTGGACCAAACTGAACAAATCGGCCACCTAATGTCAAGCTAGGAGGCCACGCTGGAGCTCACACAAGTTTAGCATAATAAAAATAATTTAAATTCAACCTTCTTGGGTCTTAGTGGGAAATACACTATCTGAAATCATGGACTAGCTAGAAATAGAAAAGATCAAACAGGCTAAAGATGGGTTCAAACTGAATCTAACCTAGACAGACTATCTGGGGAATGGCAGACAGGTCCAGCACTCCCAGGAACAGGCTGAGAGAGAATCACTGCTTGAACAAAAAACTGATTAAAACAATAATTGAGATATTGAGAGTGAAAGAGGAAGGATGCTCTCTAAACAGTGCAATAACTGAGCTCATTGTTACTCTGCAATGATGAGACTTCTGGTTTGGGATACAGACTTCTTCCTGCATCGAAGAGCTGACTAAATACGTGCAACCCATCAAGAAGATAGCGGAAGAGCCAACAGGAAGGGAACTCAAGCCCACTCCACCTAGTCCCAGTCTTCCCCAACAGGACCTTTGTCCTAGCCCTGTGTGTGCTCCGCCTGGCTTCTTGTCTCAGCCCCAGGCCCGTCCGCACTCCCCATAGCTGTGATCTGAGCATGTGACCTCCCAGCCAGTCCGTGAAGTGACTTGCACTCCAGAACACGAGATGCAGGCAAGTCAGTTTCTGTATCCTTGCAAAGCGACTATAGTTTCCCAAAATACATCAACTCAGTTGTTTTCAGTCATAAGAGCTATAAGAATATACGTCATCTTAGTTCTGCTACCGGTCAACTTTCCCTAGCTGTTCCCCAAGGACCACAGCAGCAAAGTCAGCCCACAAAATACAAAAAAAAGGGACCCGACCTAACAGCAGAGACCATGTCCCTAGGGACAGAAAGACAGACAGCCTGACATTGTTCTCTTCCTTCTGAAAGAGAAAGGAAAAGTTCAAAGGAACAACTAGGGCTGTTCTGTACTATGCCCTCTGCAGATTTGGTTAAGCATCTAAAACCAAGTGTAAGACCAGACTTTCAAGGGTGAAGCATCTAGAAGTGAGCCCTATTTTTGAGTTATTTTTAAATGTTTAGACAGGACCTAAAATAAGACCAGTGTTTTGAGTACTTCAGAAGAGTATGAACCTCACGTAGGCCATGACGTTTTTAGTTTGAAAATGCTTTGGAACAGGGATTGTACTGTTTATACATCTGCTTATCACCCATTTTAGCTCAAATTAAGTTACAGTCCATTAGCAGGCAAGAAACACTCTTTTAAAGGGGGGAAATTCACACAAATAAGATTCAGGCTATCAGCAGTAAGACGGTCTCTGTAACTCAGTAAAACACATACCATCTCAGAGGAACAGTATATGCCACAGAGAAAGGGAGAAAGTCAGCTTCTCTGCTTAGAATATTTGCCTTCACACCGCTCTTCCTAGCCGTGTAGTTTCCAGAAATATACTCTCCACCTCTCTTCAAACTCAAGTCAACAGTCTGCAGACTCCAACAGCCCACAGGCAATGCCTTAAGCAAGTAAGAGGTGCATGCAGTACATCACAAGCAGCACAGAACCAACCCAGAACACAAGCTGTGCCAATCTCAGTTTTTACAGGATTTATTTGTACCCTCCCCCCAACTCCATGCTGACAAATCACGTTGCAGTTGTCTGGCTCTGGCAATGGCCTGAAACGTAAGTTCGAAGTAAGCACATAGTACCACTTTACCTCCCCAAATACGTGCAGCTCAGGGATTTCTTGGGATAGAGGTGGTTTCTATGCATTTAGTAACCTTCAATGGCTCCTTCTTCTACAGAGCTGCCCTGTGTCCTCAAATACACACAGATGTTTGGCATTCACAACATCCTGTGGCAAGAAGCTTCCCAGGTTAACTGCACACATCAAGGACTAAGTCGTCATTTGTTTTTAAGCTTACTACATGCTGGCTCCATTCAATACCTATTCATACTTGTAATGGAAGAGGCAAAAAAAGGTTGCTCCCCCTCCAACCTTTCCATTGCCATTCGGGATTTGAAGATAACTATCACTCACCACTTTTCAGATGGAAGAGTCCCAGTTTATTCAGTTGCTCAGTGGCAGTGTCAGGTTAACGGCTGGACTTGATGGTCGTCTTAAAGGTCTTTTCCAACCTAAATGATTCTATGATTCTCTTTGTATGGAAGGTAATCCTTACCTCTGGTCACTGTTGCTGCTGTTCCATTTCTAATAACTGAAGATACCTTTCTTAAGATGCAATGGTTTTCCTAAAGCTGTAGAAAACTGAACTTCCATAAGAGCTGGAGAAACTAGTGTGCTGGTTATTGAATACAGCAGGGATTCCCAACTGCTATAGTGAATTGCTAGTCAGGTAGTTCTCTTAAAATATTCAGCCTAATTTCTTAAATTGAGTTTGCTCAAACACAAGTTTACTTTCAAGCCACAGCATCCAGCTACACCTTCTTCCTCCGGAAAAGGGCATATTTTTCAAAAACCTTCTCTCCCTGTTAGTACTTTGAAAATACAAATTGCCTTATACTTGACTTAGCCCGCCCTGATGAAGGATATATTTCCTTATGACAAAGGCTGCACATGAGAGCTTTACTCTATCATGTGTTCTTTATGAACATTTCAATCCATCAATTTTTTTTCCTCAAGTATGGGCACAGTATTTAGTGATTTCCCAATGCTACAGAAAACAACATCTTTAGTGGACCTTGTTCTCCTGCAGAGTCATATAAGAATATTTGGGTTTGGATAACTGGTTTTATCATGACTCCTTCAAAATCCTTAATGATTTCTTCCACAAATGCAGTGATCCTAATTGCTTCCTACATTCTTGACTACCAGATATAAGACTTCACTATTTATACACGCTTAGCTCACTAAGCAACCTAAACTTTCCTGTCAGGCTGAAATACCTGGCTTTTCTCTGTCCTTTGCCAGTTTCACTATTTAGAGGCAAACAAGCATTTTTTTAAAGATGCAGAGATGTAGAAGTATAACTGGAATTAAAGAAAAAGAAGTGAGGCCACTAAAACTCAACAGAGTTCAAGAGAGGGCAGATATATTACCTAGAGTTACAATACTCAGTGGTAACAGCATTTTAAAAAATATAACCCTACCTCAAAATTTAGGGCTTTGAACCATTCTCTAAGGGTTAGAAAGAACACCTCACCCCACAAACGGCTCGTAACTGGTCCTGACCAAAGGGGAGAACCCTCCTCTCAAGCCAAAATGTAGAAACAGATTTGGAATTTTATTCTTCACGTCACTGTCAATATCCGTAGATCTGCATTATTTTTCCACTGAGTGAAGCTCACATACTACCAAAACAAGAAATCTAGTTGTTATAAGGTTAAACAATTAAACAAATGGAACATCCATATCTGTTGAAGAAGAGCTCAGCATGCAGTGGGAGACATCTCAGAAACAGAATTGCAAGACAACAAGATGCAAGGCCAGAAAGCCATTTGGACTAGTCTTTCATTGAAATACCACGTTTGGAACTGGAGCTGGAGTTTGAGGTAGCTATGCAGAGGCTTTACATCACATATGAGGGAAGTACATGGCCCCAGGTCTAGAAATACCCAAACCCCTGACTACTCTGCAGAGAGCACATTATACAGAACTGCTTGCCAGGCATAGGAAGCAATGAGAGAAAAATGTCCACAGCTAAGACATAGTTTGGAAAAACGTGTCCTCCACCCCCTGAAGGTGAGGGTTTCTCCCAAAGAATTCTTGCCTTGCACACAGTTGTGTGTTTATCTTTACTCTAAAAAAGAAAAAATGGTGGTCCACAGAAAATAGGGCAGAAAATCAGCCCCTACACTGCTTAAAGAGGGAGAGAAGAGGAGGAGGGAACAAGTAACACACTCCTAGGTAACACCGAATTGCTACTCTGGCTGCACAAGAATGGAGTAGAGCGTGACTCAGATAATAACTGTAACTCACATTTCAGAAGTTAGTTTGTTCAGCCATGATCTTTTGCACTTAACGGTACTGAAAAGCATGTCCTCTAGTACACTTCTGCTGGAGTGTTTTTTCAATAGGATCTGGACAGAATCAGCTTGATATCTCAAGGAATACAATATACAGACCTCTATCCTCCTTATGGTCTTTTATTTTTTATGTACCCTGAAAGCATGGATCCAGAAGAGACTGGCCTGAACTCAAGTCATGTCAGGTACTTACTCATTCCCTATTTCAAACACCTTTGATTTAGTGGTTTTACTGGAACCACACAGAGCAATGCAAAGCTGAAGCAACCAGACTCACCAATCTTTGTACATGCGTTATATGTACTCAGGATTTATTCTTGGAGGCTCCAGATGGAAAAAGGTTTTCTGAAAACTTACTCTTTATCATCCATGAGTTCAATCCAGGTCTACTACCAAAGTGAAACCACACGGGCTGTACACACAGAAAAGCCTGGGCTAGGCACTGCTGTCTGGCTTTGTTCATTGTTTTTACTTCTGTTGAGCCCTGCTGCTGCTACAGCTGCAAGTCCAACAAGATGACATCCTTCTGATGAAGGGCTCCTGTACTCCCAGTGCTCTAATGCGATACTCATCTCTTCAGTGCAAGAGTCGGTGACTCATCTAAATCAGCACCTAGTGTCCAGGTGCCAGGGTTTCACTCCCCAACCCAAAGTTCATGCAGATCTGCAGATCTCCAGCAGCTCATTCAGTCTGTGATCTCTGCTGTACCGCCCTACATTTGATATTCAAATGCCTGTGTTCCACACATTCACTTACAGAGCGCTTCACCAGGCTAACAGAAATTGGAGTTGCAGCTATCCTGTTTAACAGGAAGCAGCCTGAAAGGAGAACTCAGTTTCAGGGAGACATTTCTTCAAGGTTCTAGAGCTGCCAACACCACAGAGCTCAGCCAGCATAAAGCAGCTCATCACACTCCATGGCAACTGACAGTCAGATACGAACATCACTCCTGCTCTAGGAGAATGTCTTCAGATTTGGCAACACTCACTGGCCCACTGCTGGCCACAGATCACCATCAAAAAGTAGTGGGTTTGTTTTGTTTGGTTCTGTATGTAGGTTAAACTCATTCCCTTGTACAGAAAATTCAGTTTGTTATTTTTTTACATTGCAACAGAGATGGAAGTGCAGCACCGGAGGTGCTGAGAAGAATCTTGCAAAAGGTGTACAGTGTCCTGACTTAGGCACCACTGCAACCCATAGATCCCAACCAGTTCCTCAAGAAAATGGGGGTGCAGCTGGGGAGGAGGACCAAGACAAAAATGACAAGCAAACAGACAGGCAACCTTTGGAGTAAATACATCTGTTTACAGCAGAACTCTACAGATCAAAGCTTCTGTCGAATAGATGTCCTCTGTCCTTCATAGGATTTCCCTACATAAAGGGAACGTTCCCTTTGCAAAGGGAGCAACTTCATATTCTCACATACAGTCACTCACTCTTTCCAGTAGATCACGTGCCTGATGAACCCACTCATCCAACTAATCACAGGTGGTACAATTCGTCAGGTGGGTTTGTTATGCAGCAGCATCGAGGGACTGCCCAGCATTACACCGACCACACAAACAGAAATGATCAGGAACACGGGGGAGCCCAGCAGGCTGCAGCAGCCCATGGGCGTCCCAGTGCTGACTCCCGGCGCATTTTGCTTACCATCTGGACTCTTGGGAACGCTGAGACACCTTCATTTCTCTTACTGAAGAGTGTGCCTCAAGCTGAAAAAAACAACATAACATGAAATGCAAAGACTATTTTTCCAATAAATTAAATCTCTGTTGCACTTGACTCCCGCTGTGGTTCCCTTCCCCCTGAGAAGGCAAGGTCTGGCCAGCTGCACAAAGTCCAGGCAGCCCTGGGAAAACAATGGGATCTTTTTCTTGCCAGAATGAGCCTTCCCGTTCACCCTTCATGGCACGGAGGACACCCCCAGTGTGTCTGCAGGGGAGAGGAGTCTGTTGGCATAGCAACAGTACACCCTAACTCTCTGCTAATGAACAGGGATAAAATGTTTTGTTCTCATTAGGAAAAATACAGACACATTCCTGATTGGTGAGTAATGTCTCTGCCTCTGGGAGATTAGCTCAGAGCTGTGCAGCCTGAAACAGCCTCAATTCAGCCCACTGCCGTGCTTCCCTTGAACAGCCACTCTCCAAGGACCCCGTGTCTCTCAAGGGCAAGCCTACACAGCCTTCTGTAGCACTTTGCCTTCAGGCCTGAGACAGCTCAAGGCAAGAATAATGAGAAGAGGCTTGACAGGAGCAAACCAGAACAGGCACAATGGGAACACACCCCCTGTCCCTGCAGGAGCACGGCAGCAAAGCCAGCTCTGGCTGGTGCAGGCGCTGCACCTGGGTCCCCAGCTACCGCCACAGCAGGCGAGAGTTTCTCTTTGTGCATCCACCGCAGGTCTGCCTCGCACAGGGATCGGATCAGACCAGGGATCTGGCTCCCACTCCAGCTGCATTTCCCATTGCTGGGCAAGTAAATGGACAGAGGAAAGAGCTGCAGTATACTCAAAAGCAGAGCTCAGTGACCACTAAGTGCGGACAGCCGAATAAGGGCTGCTGCCTGCCAGTCTTTATTAGGATTTTGGCATCTAACAATCAGCAAGATCCACCAGGAGGAATCTCTATATGCTTTGGTGTTTGCAGAATATTTGCACAGACACTGCTGTTTCATCACTCCTGTCTGTATCTAGGTGCTGATCCAGGCTACTCCCTTGGCCTTGCAAGAAGTAAAGCCTCTGCCCCGCACCAACAAAACCGCTTCGCAGACCCTGTCCCCTCCTGCCACAGGGGCCAGCACAGCAAGTGGGAGGATCAGAGCATTTCGGCCTTCACAAAGAGGATCTGGGACGGAAGCAAAGCCAAATACCCCATGCACAAACAAAAATCCAGTCTCCAACCACACATTTGCCATGTTTTTTGGCATAATCTGGTCCGCACTGCACAAGCGCAGCCCAGCAGAATTCAAACAGTAGAATTGCACTTCGAGCTCATGGTACATCTCTCCTTTATGCTACTACTGGGTCACATCAGTTTGCCTTGAATTCAGGTGTTGAGAATAGGGACAACGCTTTAGTCCTCAGAGAGGACTTCAGAGAGTATTTCTAGGAGCTGAACAGGTACTCCTAACTCCCTTCTGCCTCTGCTGGAAAAGTGGTGCTGGCCAGGATCAGTACCCCCATGCAGAGATACACTCGGCTCCAAAGCAAATGGGATGTGGCAGAGCCCTCTCCCAGCCCCCTGCACTGCTGATGGAGAAATGGTGGGATTTGGGCTCCAAGGCAGGTACAGGCTGTGCTCCGAGCACCCGCTGACTCCCTTCCCCGGCCCCTCAGACTTTCACCTGCTCTTCCCCCTCTTCCCGCTCCTCGGGGCTTCAAACAGCTCAACTCAGCAGCTCAAAATGGTGCAGGAGGAGAAGGTAGAGTCAACATCAGGCTTTCCTAAGGGCCCTGCTATCTTACACCTTTAAGAAACTTGCACATCTTGTAGTGAATGATGCTTCTTCAAACGCTGCTGCTCTCATTCAGCCACAAAACCCGTATGTTAACTTGTGCTGTGATCTGCTCGTGGAACTACCGGGACTTGATTTCTACTTTACATCCTTCCAGCTGAGAAATAATTTATTTCAGTCCCCTAGGCAGGAACTTGAGTGGCCGCAAAGCCATCTCGGTCTGCCTAAGGGAGGGAAATAAACCCACGATCTTACCCAGCAGCCGGCCAAGCGGCAACAGACCCCAGCCTTGGACAGCAGCCCCTGTCCAGCCTGCAGTGAAGCTCAAATCCCTCCCAGCCCCACACAAGGCCAGAGGGGCCAGGGTGCTGTTTTCCATCCTCCGGGCATTTTACTTGTTTCAGGCGAGATCCCTCCCCCAGCCCTGGTCAGAAAGGAAAAGCCGTGGGAATGGAGCTCAACACCCCGAGGTAGGCTCACCCCCAGCCGACAAGGAGCGCTTAACTCCCTCCGCGCCGGCGGGCAGCCTTCTGCAGAGACCACCGCCACAGGGACGCTTTGCTGGCAGGCTCTCCAGCAAAGGGTTACAGCTCCGGGACTGGCCTCATCCTGCTCCCCAGGCCACCGCTTCCCTGTGTTGACAGGCACTGCCCAGGGATTGGGCTGGCCTGCACCAGAGCCCACAGTGCTGTGCCAGGAGCAGGAGGACAGTCGAGGGCAGACCTGCCACTCGCCCGCCACGGTCCCTCATGCTTTCCCAGGACGCCCATCGCTCCTGCTGCCCTACCTTTCAGTGTTTCCGTCCTCCACCAGCACACAGAGAGCAAGCCACGAGAGGAGAGAACTCTTTCCATCTTTCCACACTCCCGGCAAGTCCCAGAGGCTTCCCACTTAACACAAAGATATCTTCATCATTGCATCAAAGCACGTTTTCTTCCTTTTGCTCCGCATGCTGCTGCACAAAAGCCATGCTGCCGTACAAAGCAGCCCTCACTCTGCGCAGAGCCTGCGGTCAGCAATCAGCCGGCGTGTCAGGAGTTAAGTTAGCATTTCCATTCTCCTGACCTGCACCAACACTGGCTGAATATCGAGCTATTCTTTGCAGCTTGATAAAGCATGAGAAAGCTGAAGGCCTCACACACTCCTCTTTTCACAGCTTGGCCCGCTGCCCACAAGCTGTCACTCCCTGGCACCCAGGGCAAAGAGAGAGGAGGCGGCCAAACTGCAGCCAGCTGCAATGAATCACTCGCTGCTCCCGACCCCCCCCCCGACCCCCCCCCCCCCCATCCCCTCCTCCCCAGGGAGCCTAGATCCCTCCTTCCGGCAAGGGGATAATGTCTGCCTGGCTACGCTGGCTTCTTTCACAGCAAAAGCCATCCTTTTGAGGAGGGGGGGGGGGAGAAGGGGGGCTCCTATTGCAAAAGCTGCTGCCACAGAAAAGCGCAAAGCAGCTCCCAGCAAGACCAAAGAATGAGGATTTCTGCTCGGCAGCTGGATGGGAACACACTCCAGCAAGTGTTCAGCACAAACACCACTTAAAAATCTGATGGTGGCCATTTGTCTAAATTGCAGGAGATTCTGGAGGAAGGCTCAGGCACAGAACTTGATTTGAAGGATACCACTTATCCCTTCATGCCCCACTTGTGTGATATTTATTTCAGGGACTGAATCCCATTGCAGTCCCTTCCTAGCCCCCCTTCTCCCCCTCACTACAACATCTAGCCCAATTACCGTGTCTATCCAAGCCCTTCCAACGACCACCACCATCATCTCATGTTCATTTTGACAGGTTCCGCCATACAAACTGCTTCCCCACGTTAGAGTTCATTCTTCATTTTTAACGCAAAGCAGCAGGGGGAAATGCATCCAGACCTCAGGGTCAGTGAAGTCCAAGACAAAAAAAGCAGCTGAGATGGCATAGGAACACCAAAATAATTGCACGCCTTCCTTGCGCTATAGGCCTGAGTTTGGAGAGCAAAGCTTTTGCAACATAAAGGTGTCAGCTGTTTGCTTTCTGAGGAAGGGGATATTCACCAATAAAACAAATGCAAACTCAGCCCCTCACCATCAACCTAAGCATGAACTAACCAGCGGCACACGGGTCCACATGGCGTATAGGATATTTCCATCCATTCATTTCTGTCTCCTCCACAGAAAGGTGTTCTCTGCACGGCAGACAGTCCTTGCCTGAACCGTCTCATCTCTCTCCCACTACAGAAGAAGGAGCTGTAAGCTGCAGTTTTACTGGGAGACTGGTTTAACCCCAAGCCCAGCAAAGGCAAAGTCTCACTGCTGCCAGGGAGAGAAGAGAGGTTGCCTTCCCAACAACACATGCCGCCTCCAGAATCCCTCTTCTCCCACTAGCAAATCTGTAACCTTCCCTATCCCAGTGCCTCGTGTCCCTAACAGCCACACAATACTGCCCACCCGCCTTTCCTCCCTAAGGCAGCCATTTAGGCTCAGAGTTCAGCGTACCTGGCTGCTGGTAGCATGCTTCAAATTCAGTCAGTGCCAGGGCAGGATTACACACATGTCTCTTATCTCTTCCTGCACTTGTGGGTGATGAAGGAAGAGCTGCACGGTTCCCACCTGGCAGCCAACGCATATTCAAACAGCAAGAAACTCAGCAACTTTGTTTGGGCCACCCAAGCCATCTGCAGAGGGTTTCTTTTATTACTGTTGTTGTTTGGGTTTTCAGGGGGTTTGTTTTTACAAAATCTGGAACAGCACAAAACAAAATGTAAATCATGAAAAGAAACTTCTTTTCTGAAAACAAACATGGGAAGGACCTTTACTATTTCTAAATCTACTTCCATCACAAACTAAACCAAGTCTTAAAAACGCTCTTTTCAGGGATGCAAGCTGTCAAGAATCGCAAGTAACCACATTCAATGACATTTTATCACATACTCTGTCATATTACACACTACATATGGATTTATCCTTTATGATACATTTATAGCACTTTGTAAGGTTTCTGTTGCACTTCTATATATCTACATCAGTAAGTGTCTCCTCCACAACACCTGCAGCTACACAGCTAGTATTATGAAAAGATTATTACACTGAGCATCCCTAAGTTAGCAAGCTTTGGAACTCAGGTCATTGCAAATCAAATGCAAAACACTCCCGAACTGTGCAGACACACACAGAGAGTTACGCTGTGGGAACGCTGGCTCATTCAGCATCACCCTGTTCTGCCAGAAGGATCTCTAAATGCAAAGCTTAATAGAAACAGTTAACATAATATCCCGAGCGTGGCTCCGAGCTCTATATGTAATATAATTGGATTCATAAGGCCCAGAATAGCACTCTGGAGTCCTAGTACAGACTAAGACCTCACTGTATTAAGTGTATTAGTTGTAGGGGTGCCATTTGCTCTTCTGTAAAATTACTGGGCACCATATACAGGAACCAACCGTAACCCATATTTTACAGAAGTTAGGACACAGCAGAGCAATGTATACTTTTCAAATGTCTTTTTTTGGCAGCTAAATCCAGTTAGTATTTTCACAGACATGCTGTGGGGAGGGAGGCAGGGGAACACTGAGGTTACTCTCTCTCAGGAGCAGACAGGCAAAAGCCCAGTTCAGCCAAAGCTCACTGAGGCTCTTTATGTTCCCCTTCAGTGACAGAGGTCACTTGTGGAAGGCTGAACCAGATCTGGTACTGGGCTGCCTGCTAAGCACACTGGCAAAAAGATCTGAGTTATACCCTTCTCTGCAGTTGTTTGTGTTTCTTCGGGAACACCAAAGGCCTGGAGTCCATCCCAATGCTGCTTGCACCGCCTTTGCTAAAAACATGCCTTTTAGCTCCAAAGTAAAATTTGCCTTAAGTTCCTCATGCTCTGAAGAAAGGAAGCCCGTACACAGGATCTATGAAGAAGGCAATTGTGTTTGCCAAAACACTTCATTTACGCAAATTCTCATTCTTTTGGCTCAGATTTCAGTATGTTTTCCTACTATAAATACAGGTTAGATCCATGTTTGAGCTGATCATCCTGTGATCCTCTTCAAGTTCACGTTGTGCTGCAGGTGCTGCAGCCTGCTCACGCTTCCCAAGCATCCAGAAGTCACAGCTCTTCAATTCAATTGATTTTTAAGAGGCAGCAGGTCATACTGTCTGGCCTTCAGTTGATCACAGTTCATGAGCTTTCTGCACATTTCCGGCTTAGGAACTGTATATGTTTGAAGTGAACAGAGACTAGATGTCTTTTGGCAAGATGCCTGAGGCAAAGGTCTCAGGAGAGAAATCCGCCATTTCCCAGGCTGATACAAGTGCACAGGCACCCCCCTCACTTCAACTTTTATTCCCTATTGGTGAAAAGACCAAGGGAGCCATCTATCACAAGGGGGAATGGAGGAGTTGTAGGGTCCAACGCAGTTGCAAGCAGTACACTTGAAGAAACATCTTACAAGAGGAAACAGAAGTAGGCAGCCAAGAACTTGAAAAGGGGAGCTCTCTGCAGAAACAAGGCAAATACCACTGCAGAATAATTTCTTAATATAGCTCCTTCAGATCTGCACTAACCTGAATGCCCTGATGCAGTGAGAGAAAATGCTACATGATGGTGAGCAGGAAGGGGCTATGTATGAAGGAGGACATTCTCCTCTCAGCTAAAAAAAGCCGTGGTTTTCAGCACTGTTTTGCCTTTGCTGCGTTGTTTCCTAGCTGAGAGGAATCCCATCAGCCCATCGCACAGCCTCTGGTCAGAGCCCGTCCTGCCTGCTGCCCCTGGCACGGGGCTCCCCGGGACTGCTCAAAGGGTAAGGGACAGAAGCAAAAGGCAGCACTAAAAATGTGCCTGCCAAGGCTCAGGGGCCAGCACGTTCTCCCGAGCTTAACAGGAGAAGCAGGGAGCCTGGAAGAGAAACTTCACAAAGCTGTTTCTTAAAGGAGATTTACAGGGATACAGTGAAACAGGGTGGGGTCAGGGTGAGGGGAGATTGAACAAGTTAATAGCTAACTGGCAAGACTGCCACAAGAGACTGCAACCTACAACAGATTTTCACAGGGCAACACTGAATCCAAAACTGTCACCTGCAGACCAGCTGGGAGCTGCCACTGCCTCCACTCTTTCTGTACCATTGCAATGCAAGCACAACTACAGTACCGCCCTTCTCTGCCCCTCTAAGAGGAGCTCATACTCAAAACTCTCTTTTCTCTTTTTTTGTGTGCAATGGGTGATGAGGATCTGAAAAAGTCTGGGTTTTGGCAACTAAAGTAACTGCTGTGAAAATGCTACTGGAGATTTTTGCTGGAACAGGTGAGAAGCGCCATCCAACTTCTTGAAAAGGTAGCATGTACAAAGGCAATCTGGTGCAGAGCTGCGGGGACAGCAAAAATGGAAGTCCCACTGCCGTGGTGGGAGTTCTCAAGGCTGCCTGCGCATGAACGGGGATGAAGCAGGCTGCTGCTTTACCTGTAGTCACTCAGGAGACAAGCTGTCAAGGCCTACAAAAATTGCGGTGGTCTCATGAAGAGCAGTTCCTAGGAGGAAGATTTTTCATGAGGATACTCTTGTCTATTGGTTGAATAACTTCTTTGTTCCAGGCTACAGCTTTAAAAAAAAACCACCTTCCTGCTATTGCTTTGCTGTTCAAGACATTGTCATTGTCACCTTTCAGATGTGTAAGCATAAGAGACAGCAGCAGCTGAGCTGTGGTAATTAGGAGGGAGCGATGCACAGGCCTTGTCTCACATCTTTCTGTTAAGATGCAGTTTACACTTTGGCAGGTTTAACAGTCCCCAGTGAAAATAAGCCATCTGCATCTACTCCAGCAGACCATCCTAATTTCTGAACCCTTCAAACAGTTCAGGAAAAATCAGCATTGCCTCCCTTTCTGTCAGGCCCAAACGCAGTCACAAAACCATCAATTGTCTTACAGTAAAATACAGAAACACTGGCTCTAGACCTGTTCGCAGGACATGTACTTCAAAAAGAAGTTTCCCATTTTATTCAAGCGTCTGCCGAGTTCAACATTTCACTGTGCTCTGCACTTGCAGCGGGGAAGCTAAGAAGGACAGGACCAGGCTCATTCAATCCTATTCACAGGCACCCTTCCTGAGGAAAGCCAATAACTTTCGGAGAGTCTCTGCAGACTTTGCTCCACCGCTTTGCACGCTGAAGAATGGCTGGTTGGTAATCCTCTTTTCACTCAGTGAGCACAGACCCAAAGGTTTTTATCCCTGTGAGCTCAGAAATTTCCATTTCCATTTGAGAGAGACATTTTCCTGGCAGTTCTCAAAAGATGCATTTGTAAAATAGGAAACAACCTCAAGGAATGCTAAAGCAAAGGAAGAAAGCTGTACGTGGACAGTCTTTCTACCTCAGCCAGGAAAGGAAATTCCTTCTCAGCACTGATGCCCTGTAAACGCAACCTACTCTGCAACTACCAAATACTTGATCAACACCAAGTGCCCAGCTGTCCACCCTACCCTGTATAAACACCCAACATCTTCCTAGGTTTTGGTTTCAGATCAGCTGGGGCAACAGCCACCAAAATCTCAAAAGAAAGAAAAAGTTCAGAAACACGTATTTGCGTGAGCATGCCAGACAAGAAATGAAAACAAGTGGTGCATGTCAGATGGCTGGGAAAAATTATGGAGAGGTGAAGGTATTCTAGGGAACTCACTACAGGGCAGACACACTCCTGTCAGTGATTTTAAAACCTGTGGTCCATAGACTTTTGTTGTCTGCAAAAGTAATTAAAAAAGCAAATCCATTGCTGTATCTCTATTGGAAAAATGTTTACAAGTCTGCAAATCCAAAGAGGTTGAAACTTGCTTCTTTCAAGTGCAAAACATTCAGATGGCCCACAGCCAAGTCACAGAAAAAAGCCCCAGTCAGTAGCTCAGGAATGCCAGCTCTTAACACAAACCAAAAGCATACAAACCCTCTGGTCGAGCAATTCACATTATCGTCTCCCACCGAAAACTCACTTAAAATTGCACTCTTAAAATTGCAGCTATCGTCCACCTCCTTGATTCTATGCCAGGTAAACCTAACTAAAGTCTCACTTTGACACTTTCTCAAGTAGTCAGCTGAGTGAGCTATTTTTCTTACCTTGCTTTGGGGAATTCCTGCTTAGCGTCTCTGTAAAGACAAACAGGAAGGCTTCATGCCGCATCAGGCAGGATCCCTTCCATCACTCCCAGCTCCTTAGCAAAGGCATTCCTGAGGCGCACTGTGCCCTAATAAATCAACACAACTGCTCCCAGTTTCCCCGGCAGCTGGAAGCTGGAATTCTGCAGGGAAGGCAAACACCTCCCCAGCTAAAGCAAACACCGAAGCAGAGCCCTGCTGAGCCCACAGCTACTGTCAAGAGGGATGGAGAGAGAAGGTGGGGATCATAAGGCATCTGGCTGACAAAAGGCAATCCGACTTAAAGACGGAAGATGGCCATGAGTCCAGCCCTGACCTAGGCATTCCTCTGTGCAGGCATGTGCTTGCCAAAACGTTTTATCAGAGCAAAACCACAAAACTTCATTTTTAGAGCAACGACCGTCTTGCCCTGACACGGATGGTAGGTTTTTGTTTTTTGGTTGGTTTTTTTTAGCATTTAGGGGACTCATGTAAAAGATCCTGAAAAAGTGCAGAACAAAAATAGCCCAATCTTAAACAGCTTATAGGTTAACTCTAAAATAAACGAAGACAAAGGAAACCGTGCTGATCAGTATGAGCAGCAGTCAGCTCAGCCAAACAAGACCACCGCTGTTTCCAGGGGTAAAGGGAGGTGTTTGGGTTTTGTGGGGTTTTTTTGTTTTTGTTTTTTTTTTAATTCTTTTTAAACTACATAACAAAAAAGACCTGATGAAGGATTTTTGAAAAGAATTATTAGGTGGGTTGGCATACATTAACGGGCCAACCACCTCTCACACAGAAACCAAAACAGTATTTTTCAAAAGCAGCACAAGGAAACAACAGAGGCTAATGTTACCAGACAAACAGCATCAAGAGCCCAACTTCCAGCACTAAAACTTGCTAGATTGCATACAAAAAACTAGATGGGCTGCTTCAATACCTCATTTTCAGTTGCACTTGGCGAGTAAGGGAAGGGAGTAGCCAAGGCAGCGCTGAAACAGTGAGAGTAAAAGAAAAGCAAAAGAGCTGACTGCCTCAAATGCTCTTACAAGAGGCTAGAAATCCATCAATACCTTAAAAATAAATCTCATTTACTAAAACAAAAGCATCGTTCCTCAGATGCACCCTGAGAGCTGGAGTAAATACCCATCTCCCACTCCCAACAGTTATGCTCTCCCAGGGGGAGTTTCCAGGGAGAGCCTTCAGTGCACAGATGGGAGGTAGCACAGGAGAAGTGTAAAAAAGAATCCCACTTGTATCAGACCTGATCTGTACCACAAACCCAAGTCTTCAGCTTCCATGGCATCATCTGGAGCCCTCACTCTGAGACCACCATAAGGCGTATTTTCCTTCCCACTCCCTTGAAGAACAACCAGATCCCAAGTCTATAAGCAAATACTGCCTTTAAGGGAAATCCTGGTCTACCTACACGTGGTTAATGGAGACACACACATGCCAGGCAGCTAACAGAGCGCAGCGATGGTGGAAAGCCAGCAGACCCACTGGTAGGTGAGTGCCAGGAGCTCCCCAACCACAAGTCGTCCCCCCCAGCAGACAAACTCTCAGGTTGCTGCGTGAGATTCAGCCTGCAGAAGTGTGTGCTGTTTGGGAAGACCCCAACTGGCAGCAGGGTGCTTAGAAGCTCTGAGTCTCAAGAAAGGAATCACAGATGACTGTGTTGGGTGAAGGACTCGTACATATGTATATGCAGAGAGACTTGTCTCCAGGCTTTGTGCTTATTTTGACCTTTCAGTTAAAGATTCTCCAAAAAGGCACTGTTCAGCCCCAAGCCTGATTAGACATCTTGGGAAAAACAAAGCACAAAGCATCACACGTGAATGAGCACAGAGCCATAATACGATCTTGATATTCTCACCCATCCATATGGCCAAAAAAAAGCAGAGTTCTTCAGTGCAAACATTGGCAGCAGCAATATGAAACCAATGTGTTAATTAGCAGACTTCGCAATCCAGCACAGAGAGATTACTGATGGTGGCTATTATATAATCAATCAGGAGCCAAACGGAACCAGTACCACGTTAGTTAACCCATACAGAACAAAGTTAATAATTTGCTAATTGCAGGCTTCTGGGGTGAGCAGACCAAGGTCTGTTGTCCAAACCTCTTTTGTCAGAGATATCTTAAAATGTATTTGGTATGGCAAGCTCTCTGCTCACAACTCTTCTCTATTAACATTCAGTCTCAATTTAGATGTTTATAGCTTAAATTCAGGGAAGCCCACTGACTTGCATTATGCAACACCAGACTACATTAACTCAATGATTTGTCTGGCCTTACAAAACTATAAATTCATTTTCAGTCTTTACACAATCACAAGTTATTCTGAAATAATCATAGGCTAACATTCAGGTTTACTTCTCGTACAGGATTTCCACACTGAATACAGGAAAAGATTGATGAAAGTAACAAAAAAATTCCAATTGCATTTAAGTGAACAGTGTTTCTCTGTGTACGTGGGTTTACGCACCAATTGCTTAATAAAACTCTACTTTCCTAGGAAGTTTAATCAGTAAGATAAGTACCACTAGACAGGTCAGAGAGAAAGATCAGCATAACGGTAAAAGAAATATTGTGAGAAATATAAAGAAGATTCCATTCTTCAGAAGACATCTGAAGTACAAGCCTCAAGTTAACAAACAAGATTCTTCGTATCCAGGATGCACCACTTAACATTGCATAAAATATTTAGACATGAACAAAGTTTGGGAAGAAAAAAAAAACAGGGACAAGGAACACAACTGCATTAGTCTTGGGGTTATTTCTAAAGCACAGAACAACAGAAATCAATTGCAGAAGGACTAGTCAGAGTCACATAATTTAAGGTAAGAGCACTCCAACTTCCTGCCTGACACACCGGCGCTGTTTCATTTTATCCACTCACACCTCCACAAAACCCATTAAGTGGTTCTGTGAAACATAGTGGTTTATGGCATCTAGACTAGAGGTCTTTGGAGGTCAAAACAGAAGTTCACTGCTCTCCTAGTAGTTTGTTCCAATGGGTCTATCATTCTTTCTGGCAGCAAGGCCAGCCTGATTTCTTATTTGTTTGCCTTCTGCTTTGAGCCATTAATTCCTTCTCTGCTGGATTAAAGAGTAGCTCCTCAGAGTCAATTATGCACGTGCTTTAACCAAGTCACCTCTCAATAGCCTTTTTGGCAATCAACAAATCAGTCCTGTCAGTCTCTCATTACAAGGCACCTTCTTTGGTGCTTGAACAACTTAGAACCTTTTTTTTTTTAAAAAAAAAATAAAAAATAAATCTATTTGATTGGCAGTCCCCCTACCTTCTCCCCCTTCTTCAGGGTCACTGCTTTGGTGAAGCACACAATCGGTGAACGATCAGCATCCCTGGCACACAGAAGTCTATACTTGCCTGTAGCAAATGGATGTTATTTCACTAGACGCGTTTTACAGCATAACGGAGGCGCTACAGAAATCATAGACTGCAAAGATTGTATCAGTTAGCTAACAGTCAATTATATGACTCTGCTGAGCGTAAGAAGGTCGTATCTTTCTTAGTCACCGTTTAATCATTTCTCCAAAAGCTCTAAGGAAAACTTCGCTATCTGATCCCCATTCTGCCAAAGATTAACGTACTATTCAGGATCTTCAAGCAAGAAAATCCCAACAGACCTGTCATTTCCAGCCATGGTTTTGAATTTGCCCTCAGCGCTGCCTGCTTCTCTGCTGAATCAACATTAGCAGTGGCTTTAGATTTATTTCCAGAATACTGATGAACTACCGAACAGCTCAGAGCATAGCACTGACGCTCGCTAAAGACACCTACTAGGAATACCACTTTCTGACACATCCCCAGTAACCCATGGTTTCAGATGCATCAGCCTTTTATTTTTTTTTAATTAAATAATTATGAGGTATGCTGTTGATGTTGGCACAGATCAATTATTCATACCATTGTACGGCTCCAAGTCAAACATCCTAAGAAACACATTACATGAACATAGTCACCTGCTGCCGTGTACTCACTTGGTTCTTTCCAGCTGCTCTTTTGTACTATTAACACAACTGAACCCTTCAGAGGCATATATCCTCTGAAGTATACATCAGAACTAGTAACTACCCATCTCAAATCTCCCCAAAGACTTGAGTTATTCAAGATTGCTGCATGAAAAGCGTTAATCCCTTGCAGATGTTAACCAGGCACTCCGTAACATGAGCACTAGTACCTCTTACTGCTTCTGTTCTAGCAGGAGGCCCGTTGAGCTTCCACCTCCAACCAGGATTTCCATTTAGCAACAGTTCTCATTTTGTGTTGTATGTCAAACGCACATTAAGTTTGCAAAGAGCACAGGGCAGAGAGCTCATGCTCCGTGTGCAGGCAGGAGCACAGGCCAAGGTTTGGGTACAGGTCAGTGTGAGAGCAGGAAGGGCTCTGCCCATTATACCACTCAGAAGAAAGTAATTCCAAGGCAGTAGTAGAGACATATGGCTTTTATCAATACTTAACTTGGTATGTGCAAAGCAAAAATCATACTTGCCGTTGTGAACCCCCCAGCCCAGCAACCTGGGAACACTAATACCTGGCTGTCTATCAGGGATGCTCTCCCCTCGGATGAGATCCTCAGCTTTGCTCCAAGAAGCAGAAACATGTGGCCTAGGGAAAACTGGTGGCAGGGAAGGCTACCCATCAGTTTTAACAGCAGAAAGTCCGCTCATATTTATGCATGACCGCTCAAGTGAACTGCGTGACTGCTTTTGTTGATCTGCTCTCAGCGATCTATTCTTTCAGTAGAAACACCAGGAGGAAGCCACACTGGGACTGAGTGAGGGAAAAAAACACCCTGTGGACATAATGAATGGAACAGAAAATGCCCCTACAAATTCTCTAAGTTTATTTGCAGTGATGCTTTGCATTGACTTTTCTAGCAGCTTTTTAGGACACCTTCACCCATCAAAGCCCAAGCCATGCCATAGCAGTAATTTTGACTACATCTACTTTAGAAATGTATTAGTCATTGATTTTTTCATCATTTAGATAGAGACAAAGTGACCTTTCCATCCCACAAAAACCAAAGGGAACTAACACATATGAACAGATCCTTCATTTCAAAGGAAGTGTTTTGCTCCCTTAGAACAAAAGTTCTGTCATACTTTTTTTTTTTTTTTTCCCCCTTGCAGTTCCCAAGAGATCAGTTCTCCTTTCCCCACTTCAGCTTTTCACCTTTCTGTCCAAAACAGGCCAAAGGGACTTGATTTCTCAGAGCATATGCAGAAAAAGCAACCTGAAGACAAACACAAGACACAGATCTTCCTATAGGTCACTGAGTGGTAAAGAAATCAGTACCAATTTGTAGACTAACAGTTCTGTTTCGGTCTTGCTGCAAGTGCAGCAGCATCACAGAGGAGACTTCCCAGCAGAGAGAGTTTCGTAAGGACAAAAAGTTCAAGGCTTTCTCTGCACAGAAAAGAGTTTGAGATGTATTTTTCATTACACAGTGGAATAACAAGGGTGCTCTGTGTTTATATTGGTTGAAACTATTTCCCTTGTGAATCATTGCATGCATATGATTTCTACCTGCTTCAAATAAACACATTATTTTGTGCAAAGTTCTACCTTTAGGACCTTGCACCATCTGGTGCTTCCTACATGGTGCACTTGGGGATGTGGATTACAGTCCTGGAGCTGAATGGCCAGGTGCCATTTGTGTTTTGATGATCCAACAGGCTCTGGCAGCCTGCAGAGAACATGGAGCCTGTAATTGTCACTACAGCGCCCGTTAGGACTACACTGTGCTGGCAGCACTGGGAGGAAAGCAAACAGATGCGTAGTCCAATGGCTTTCAAACATTCAGTAGGCAATACAGGCCAAGGAAAAGGATGAAACCTCAGAACTCCAAGCGCAGGTCATTCTCCCGCAACAGCTTTGCGCAGTGCGGCACCATCCTGGGACCTGCATGTTGCTGCTACCCACCTGCACCAGACACAGATGCAAACCTTGGATCGGCATCAGAACATCAAATTACAAAACTACTTAAGCAGAAATGTTGAAGTTTACTGGGGCTGTGTGAGCAGAACACCAGCATACAAGTTCCTCCCAGCAGGACACCCATCACTGCCATTGTCTGGAAGGTAAACACTATTTAGGTGTTATTTGTCTGTAGCTAATGAATTTTGCATTGATAGATCCACTGCAAGAGCTGTTGCTATAGCAGGTCTGTGGTGGTGGGATGCTGTGGATGTATTTGAACAGTTGGCTCCAAAATAACATGAGTCTGCAACACGGCCACCAGCTTGCCTACTCTTTCTACTCTTTACAGCCTTTATTCACAGACTTCAGAGACAGCTCTCCGCAGTGTTGTGAAGCCTAGTTATGCATTATGGAATGGTGGCCAGTATCAATATGAGCTGTTAAGGAAAGCTTCATAATGCCACCACCCTGCAGGCACAGGCCTCCATACTGCAATGAAACAGAACAGTTATTTGCAAAACTGTTGATGGCAAGCAGGCTTTCTGTGTTTTGTGGACAGAAAATGCACTTACAAGGTTCAAGAATCCAGAACACAGCACTGTTACTACAACACACAGGAACAGTTTTAAAAGACAACAAGCAAGAAAGTGTGATTGTCACAACTACCCCAGAAGCCCTTAGATTTGTGGCACTCCGCTGAGCTTGTTACTGAGGCTACTGTTACAGGTTTTCCCTTCCCCTGTAGATCAGTTCAGTATTGAGAAGGAAGGGGACCATGGTGACTTGGGCACTATGAGGACAGAGACTTGACTGTCCCAAGCCCAGAAAAAGCAAAACAGGCTAAATGGCTCTTTCATCTGTTCTTGTGCAGCTGCTCATATGGCCACACTGCCAGCACACACAGCCCCTACTCCCCATCTCCGCTGCTGTGGAGAGTAACCTCGCAGGTAGCTGCCCCCTTGGTAGTGCAGAGAACAAGAACAGCATTTGTAGGGCAGCTGTTCTACCTCACCGCTCCTTTTTCTTTAGCTCTACATCATCTCAGCAGTGCTGGGCACAGAGCACAACCAGACACTCCGGCACTGGGACTCCAACTGCCTGCTACTGTGGCCAAGGAGCTCGGCATGCTGAGTTACTCGGGGATGGCAGCGCCGCCAGGATGGCTCTGCCTTCTTGCCAATTCAAATCTTGCTTACGCTGCCAAGACGACAAGCTGGTAGCAGGCACCCAGGGCCATTTTGTTATTGCACATGCACCTTCGTAGGCTGTCACACATCTGGAGAACATTTTCTGGTTACAAATCCCCAAAAGATAGGAAAAATCTAGATCAAAGAAGCAAATAAACAGTAAAAGAGTCAGTGCTACCCGTTAAGCCATAGCAGCCCCCCAGAAGGCATAGTCACACAAGGGAACCACACCTCTTCATTGTAGCCATGAGAAAGCTGCACTGACATGCAGGCCAAGCAGCAAAAAACCTTTGCGATCTTTGCCTTAAATTTCTCTTAACAGTTGCAGGTTGACATGAAATGCAATCCAAAATATGTTTCAGCTAAGCTAAGGATCAGAATATAAAATTCACAAATGCCTTGGTCTCCCTAGGTCCTTTAACACTCCTGCAGTCTCATTTTAGCAATTTGTCTCAAAATGCTAAAAAGAGCTGGCAAATAAACAGAGCCCCCAGTTACTACTTCTCTATTTCCCACAGTTGCACACATAGCTCCCATGCAATTAATTCAGCTGCACACCCGTTGTACCATTCTCTTGGGCAGAATAATTCAGTAATGGACTGCAATCTGTATGCAAGAAGTTGAGCAGTATGCAAACAGAGATCAAAACAC
The DNA here is from genome assembly GCA_034008185.1 of Gorsachius magnificus. NCBI lineage: Eukaryota > Metazoa > Chordata > Aves > Pelecaniformes > Ardeidae > Gorsachius > Gorsachius magnificus. The sequence goes on from CM067090.1 coordinate 11,229,415, forward strand.
TGATGGCAGTGGGATTTAGAAGTCCAGGAACTGCTTTTGCATTACAGCTCTCCAGCACATACATTTTTTGGCTACACTAAAGGTAGGAGACAGCATAGGACAGGTAAGAAGAGCTCATGACTCTAGTGTATGGAAGATGGCAGACAGATGATCCCAGAAGAGTTACCCAAGTGTTCTCACATATGGTAATTTACTATTAGGTAATTCACTAACAGAATTGCTCTCTCTTGCATTTTAAGGTTAGTCTGATGCAAAAAATGTTGGGATCAAAGCTGGAAGTGCTAAACAGAGAGTTTCTTCAGGGCCATTAACTCCAAGCTGTCCAAAACCCTACACCAACTTCAGTGATAACATTATTTCTGACAAAGTCTGGTCTGGCAGGTAGAGGAGCATCTCTGAAGCCCTGGTTCCTGTGCTTTAAATTCTTGTCTGAAGAACTTCCAGCTGAGCACAGAGCACAAGCAGGGCACCGTCAGCAGCATATTCTCAAGCATTTGCTTGGCCAGCTGTTCACAGAGGTTGCCAGGTCTTCATGGAGATTAGAGAGCCCAGAAACTCCTCACCGTATCACACAGGAGGATGGGGCACGGCCACTTGTAAGCCACAGAGGGATTTCAAGAGCACGCATTCTCCAGGAGTCAGGACCAGAGAGGGGAAACAGGCTGCTCTTCAGTTCTTAGGGTAACTCCACACAAAGAATAGGGAGGTCACCTAACCAAAACATGAAATGGTGCTGGTCTAAAGGAACAGAGATTGAAACAAAAATAATTTTGAAATAGGCATACATAGGCAGAAACCTTCAGCTGAAAACACTACTTCTATGTAGTAATTTTCAGAATTATTATAATAGGGTAAGATGTCAAATATATCCATTCCATTTATAGCATGACATGCAATTTAGACAGAAAACTAGTTTCAACAGCATAGACGAATGCTTGAACACAGTGAACTTCCCCCACCTGCACAGTCCCAAGCCCAAGGACTCTCCTTCCACAGCAGAGCTGCAGGGAAGGGTAGGACACAAGAAAGACTGCATTCTCCTTGTGATAACTCTGGCAGCGGTCGCTGCAACTCAGTTGACAGGCAGTACTACATTATGCTGAGATAAGCTGACAGGGATGGTTTTTTTACCAGACCCCAGAAGCTCCAAAGGCAGCACTGCCTTTAAATTCAAAATTCAGAATTAAGGAAAAGTGCAAAAGAGAATGAAAATGGTGATAACTTGAAATTTTCTGCACCTGCAGATATAATGCTTGCTAGCAACAGCAATCCATTTAGTTAATACCTTACAGCTGCGTAACCTGATGGCTCACCATAGATGCCAGGTGGGTATTTGGAGCAAGCTGTCACACAATTCCTAAACTCCAGCCCCCAGTACAGAAGCAGCCTAGCTAAACTAACACCAGTAACATTCACCCACAAGCCCCGGGGCATAGGGAGAAAAGACTTTCCACACGAGATAGAATGGGAACAGATACGCGTAGCAAGATAAAATTACAATGTTCAGATACTTCAAGACGGGAAGTGAATTATCATTTCCTAAAAGGGAGTAACTGTGAAGTTGCAGGATTTTTGAGAGCAGCAGCACTGGTGCAGAACAGTGGCTGGGGAAAGTCAACCCACCAGTTCCACACTGTTCTGTAGTTAAACTTCAAAGCCAAAAGCAATGTGAAATCTCACAGGTTTGCCCGGCACAGAGGAAGCGTTCCTCACAGTACGTGCAGTGTTTATACTCCAAGCAAATAACTGAAGTTCACATGCAATTCAAGTCTGGCACATGGGAATTTCCTTAGGATCTATACGATTTGAAGATTCACCTCACATTTTGATTGACATCTAAAATCAGATCATGCTAGTGCACAGTTCTTTTCACAATTCATGCCCCCCTTTCTCTCTTGGAGGTGGCAGGCAGGATTTGAAAGTGAAATTCTAACATTAAATTCAGGGTATTAGAAATAATTTTAAAATTGATTCAATAAAAAAAAATCTACCTAAACTGACACCATTTGTTTCTTCTTCCCCCCCACCCCCCTGCATCAGGAAGCAGTACTTACTTCTAGTTAATGAAAAGGAGACCTAAATTGCTTCCTGCAACCTCAAAATAGCTCAGATGTCTTAGTTAGCGCTTGGCTAAAAAATTATTAGCAGTGAAAACTAGTACTCCACATGTATTACTTCAGCAGTTGGGGAGAAAAAGCAGAGCCTGAAAGGGATCACACCAAAGCACTGTGGTTCTTCCATTAGTCAAAGCTGCATGTCGGTACAGGTCGAAACATCCTGCTTCATGTTTTCGCACCTTCGCAAGTCTGAGCTCCAGCGACTACAACCCAGCCAGTTTATTAAGCAGGGGCACATCTCAGTTATCACTATAGCAAACCATAGCATGAAGATAGATCCTATATGGTTGTAGAGAGCTACACAGTCTGCAAAAATCCCTCCAAGTGTTTTTTAGAGAGTCCCTAGACTCAGTGTGCTGAGGGGTAAGGTCTTTCAGCTGTCGCCGCAGCGCTGGAGTGAAGGCTGTGCAACACCTGAGATTATTCCTTCCCCATGAATTAAGCATCTACTCTGCCTCCTGGAACAATGGTATCACATCACGAGACCATGCACATCCTCCTAACATCTCAACTGCTTGTCTCTGAAAAACAGAAGTAAGAATTTTCTAAGAGCTGTCTTCCAGCACTGAGACCAAAGCAGACAATGCTCAAGTAGTGATCAATATGAATCTTCTCTAAATACATCATCATCAAAACTATCAGGTCATCCATGATGCCTCTGATAACAGCACAAGGAAAATGATACCAGCACAATGAAAGACCAGCTGGCACATTCCCATGAAGGCAAAAGCAGCCCTCCTGTGGTTTTGATGAACAGCAGAGGATGAATCCTTTCAGATACTGTAATCCTGCAATCAGATACTCACAAGAACCGCAAATAAACGCAAATCAATCCAGGGCTTTAACAGATTATGGGGAATGCAAAGGAGAGTCAGAAGAACGCACCAGCTTTCCAGCTCTTGGAGCACAAAGACATTTCACTGAGGATCCAGGTGAGCAAAAAGGGCACCAGTCCAACCCCTGTTTCCTGAAACTAGCTCGTATCTAGAGGGCTAATTCTTACAAGAAAGCAGGCAGGCTCATGCCTCCTCTGACTGCTACCACCCTGCAGAGCCTGCAAGTTGGGATGAATCAAAGTCCTATCATCTTCCTCCAGGATGCCCTTATGCAAGATTGGGAGGGTTCAGCTCAGAACTTGGCTACAACAGCCAATTTGAACTTTCAGGGGGGAAAAACCCAACAGCTACAAACAAACAAACAAAAAAACCAGATGGAGAGGCTGCCAGGGAGGAGGAGAAACTGAAGTACTTGTGAGTTTGCTTTGAGAGGCAGCAGGAAGGACTGAGACAGAGAGGAAGGTAACAGAAGAATAACAACATGAATCTGACCAATTCAGAGGTAGAGCTTTTACCACAAAAAATACCAAGGATTTGCGGGAAATGGCCACTTCACCTTTTTCCGAACTTCCCCTCATCTGTTGTTCTCCCTCCCCAGGTGACACTAGAGCATAAAGCATTTCTTCTGCTGAAAAGGATACCATGCCTGCCTGTACCCAACACTGCTGGTTAAATGAACTGCTCTGGGAAGCAAATATCTGTAGTGGAAGACAGCAAGCACAGTTGCTTTTGTTTTCCCATTGGACAGTGCTGGATAGCAGACACCCCATGCACGGGCAACCTGGGTGGGTGCTTGCTTCTTCCTTCAGAGCACACCCAACATAGAACTGGCATCGCTTCTTTGGCAGGCAGTCTCTTCTCCAGGCACACAGGGCCACCTTCAGCGGCAACAGATACTTTCCAGACTCGTTCAGTCCTTGCAGCCTCTGCCGACGCTGCCAGGAAAGCCTGAGCGTGCCAGCAGCAGCAACACTCACGGAAACAACCCTGCTTTAACACAAAGACTGGCACTGAGGCAAAGGGAACGGCTCTGTGCGCTCCTTACAACCCTCTGTCAGCTATTCCCTCTGCCCTTATATGGGAACATCCCACAGCCCCACTGGGGAAATGATGCTGTTGGGGGATGTTAAAGGTAAGGCAATACCTGAGCTGTTAGCACACAAGGATGGAGTTTTGCTTTTCTGAAGAGCAAGCAGAGTCCAGGAGCCCAAAGTCTTTACAGCACTTATGTGGGAGAAAGCAGAGATTAAGTGTCTCAACTGCTGACAGTCTGTGCCCACCTTTCTCAAGAGTTATGCTGGTAATTTTAATCTTATTAAATATCGTTAATCGTATTACTAACCTAACTCTTTTCACATGTTGGAAGAAATTTAAAGAGCAAATTCCATGTATGACCACGCTATGTTAAATACTTGCTAGCCAAATCTCAAATCAGGGCAAGTCCCTGGCTTGCAGATTCCAATTCTGCTACACACAGGTGTGGATGAGCATGGAAATAGTCTGCTCAGCACCAGATTACCGGCAAGTCACCTTCCCTGCCAGATTCTTCTCTGTCCATAACCTGCTTGCTTTCTTCTCCTGGGATTCTCCTGGACATTCCTGGCCTCTCAAAGTGACCCTGTTAAAACCTTTGCAATTCCATGCCTGGTTTGTAACAATCAAGGGGAAAGACCCATTTCCCCATTAGAATGCAAAACCACGTAGCACAACAGCTTCCTCCCGAATCAGGGCAAATGCCTCTATCGCTGGCTTGGCTCCCAATGTCACACACACAGATACATCATTAGTGTAACGCTCATCAATTTCTACATTTGATGTGCAAGGCGTAACACAGGACACCTGTGACCTTCGTTCAAAAAGTGAGACCAGAAGCAAGCAGACCTCAGTCAGCACTCCACCTCATGCAGAATAAAGCCCTTGTTTAGTAAAATACTGACCCCGCTGCTTTACAACACCCAGGGTTGTAGCCCCTTCCTTTGTAAGTACTGCAGCAGTTCAGATACTCTCTCAGGACTACTCCTGTTCCAGATTGCTGCCCTGAGATAAAGCAGCAGTCATAGAAAGTTTAGATTTGAGAAAAGAAAGGTCTCAAATTGCACTGATGTAACAGAAAACACACCTGCTTCGGGGGGCCCAAACACTTGCTGCACACTGTTCAAAAGGAATGCGTCCAAGGTGGAAAATGAGATCTCCAGAACAACAGGACTTAACCACCCCATTTCAGTGCAGGCAGCAAAATCAATGCTGAAGGGAAAAAGGTGAACACGTGGCCTTCCAGAAGTTAAAGGTATTGTATTTACCAGAAAGCCACATTCTAACATTTTTTACTGTTGCTGGAAAAAGTGTTGAATAGATTGAAGAAGGCAGACAAGTTAGCCTCCCTTAAGTTGATAATTTAAATGCATTTGTAAGTTACCAAAACAGATTTAATTATTAAGCAACTTTGCTTTCTGTAGAAGGCAGTTGTTGCTACCTCTGAGGCTGAAGTTTCAGGAATATGATGATACTGACTTGTGATGCTATATATGTATTTTTTTTAAACACTGTCTGGCTCCAGCCAGTATTTACTGCTGCACCATTCACTACCAACCCTCTAAGCCCTGGTGCAAGGCTACTCCCTGAAGACACTCAAGTCGCTTGTCAATCCTTTTGCAGATTAGGATGTTATCTTGAGCTCCTCAGCTAACACAGCCCCCGCGTAACTTCTGCCTCTTCCCGGCGTTAGAAAGTTCACCGCATCCTTTGAAAACACCATCCAAACCTGAACACCGCTCTCCAGCACTGACCCACCCCCCCCAACCACACAGGTGAAAACTCTTCCACCTCATGCCTGAGCATCACCGAGAACTCGGGTGTCAGGGGTTTTTATTTTTACCACGTTTCGCACGGGGGGTTTATCCCAGCCTGCCTGCTCCCTGCCACTTCCAAAAGCTTTCCCAGAACACAGTTCCCCCGTTATTGCCTCTTCCCGGAGGCACGGCTACCCCAGGGCTCTCCCGGGCTGGTGGCGAGGGGAGGACCGGGCAGAGCTTCCAGTCGGTCCTCCCCTCGCCACCAGCCCGGTGCCACCCCCCCCGCCGCTCCTCTCCAAGCGCTGCCAAGGTCGCGGTGGACGCACCCGCTCTCACTAACCCGCTCTTCCCCGCCCAGCTGCAACCCCGCTTCACCACCGCTCGCCCCGCTACCGAGCCGCTGGTACCGCCGGGCCTCGCCAACCCCACCGCCCCCCTCCCCGCTCCGGCGGGGTTACCCACCCACCGAGCCCCACGGCTCGTCCCCCCGGGAGGCCCCGCTGGGCCGCGGCCCGGCCCCGCCGCTCCTGAGGGGCCGCGCCCATCCCCCTACGCGGAGACAAAGCGCGGCCCCCGGGCGGCACCTGCCGCCGGACGCTGACCCCCAGCAACGCGCAGCCAGCGCTCCCCCGCTCAGGGCCGGGCGCGGCGGCGGTCAACCCGGGTGCCGGACCCACCCCCCGCCGCCCCTCACCTGCCGGCCCCCCCGGGCCCCCCCCCCGGCCCCCCGCCCCGCCCCGGCCCCGCGCGGTCCTAGCGCAGGCCGGCTGCCCCCGCCTCCGCTCGCGGCCAGCGGCGAGACCCCATTGGCTGCCGCAGGCGGGGCGTGGCCCGCGGCGCCCTCCGCGCGGGGGCCGCCTCCCCGGGGCCGGGGCCGGGCCCTGCCCCTGCGCTCCCGGCTCCGAGGGGCGTCAGCTCGAGCGCCTGACGGACCAGGGGCTTCTGCCCCCTCCAGCCATCGAGCCTCTGCAGTCCAGGAGTCACCCCGAGGTCGCTGCCGCGCAAGGCCTGGTGAAGGACCTGGCTGTGGCGGGTGTCCTGGATGCTCCCGCCAAAAGGAGTCGTGGCTGCCAGCCGGCCCGCAGGGCAAACTGCTCTTCCAGAGGTGTTTGCAGCCCCTGTGTTGAGAGCTGGACTTAAAACTATATATTCTGGAAGAAAACACAGCATTTGTCCCCAATCCGTATTTCGTAGCCATGTAACTTCAGTGTTTGGTTCGACAAGCCTTTGTGCTTGGCCATCTTCAGCCAAGAGGTGCGGGTGAGCAGGAATCTACAGCGATGCAGCATGCACGGTGCACAGGGAGCAAAATCTGATAGCAAAACCAGTTTCTACTTATTTAGGAATGATCCTGTACAAACACAGCATGAGGTGGCTGAGATAGAGCACAGTTCCCATCTGCAGAGTATGTGGGAACCAAGACGTGAGCAAGACTCAAGAACATGACAAAAGCATAGGTACCTCTAGTTACAAAACAGCGGAGAACATACCATTCCATCTGAAAGTCGGTGGAGCAAAAGCATCGTAAAGCAGAAACGCCTGAAGTGATATGTGTAATACAAACTGATTGCTGGTTTTGTGATTTTTACTCCAGTCAGGAGAAGAGCAGAGGCTGGTGCTCTGCGTAAGAGGCGCTTCTGGCCCCTGAGAACTGACTGCATAAAAACCTCTCTCTGAATTAGGGGTAAGTTCTGTCAGTAATAGCTCTTCAGAGAGAGAGAATTAATGCTCCCATTTTTCTCTCTCACACTGTAACTTCTGTGTTCCCCAGATGTGCTGGACTCTGTTGTGTTGTCACTCAGCAAATGAACAGTTCGTCTAACAACTGACTTGCTATACATGCAGTGACTGACTATACGTACTGGGTACAACTACACAGACCAATGGCCACTTGCCACTGAGCTGACTGCTAGGCTTTTGGAAATCCCTGACAAAAGATGAAGTTATGCCTTTAACCACCCAGCCACAAATTCTGTGTGGAGAAAGAAGACGTATCTGAGGACAGGCAGAAGTGATACAGGAGCTGTAGGTTAAAGCAAACTCTGAGGAACAAGAAACAGGCACTGGCCTGTATGCCAGGGGTGCCCATCGCTTTTCCTTTTTGGCTAGATGCAGCAACAGAGCTCTGCTCAAGACACAAAGCTGCTCTGAAAGTCTGAACCAGGCTTCCCTCCCACGTGCATTTCTGACATTTCAGAGGAACACAGCTGGTACAAGTCCCATGTCCAGAAGAGTCACTAAACATCTACTCTCTTTGTTATAATCCATCAGCCTCTCACACTCCCACCCCCAGCCCAAAAAGCGACTATTTTATGAAGGAAAAAAGTATGTCTGAAGGTTTAAAGATGCTGAACAGTCCCCAGGATCTGGCAGCATGATCACACTCCCCCGAAGGAAGGATTATTTTGGAGGCAGATGCCAGCTGCCTCTCTGGACCTTTGCTCCTTGGTGCTTTGTTACGCTGAGGAGTCCTTGGGGCTCACTGCACGCACAGCCTGCGAGGACTCTCATGAGATGATCCCTTATTTGCTCCTCTCCCCACACAGACAAACCCAGCCTATTACTACAACCTACCCACTGAGTTGCTTTTCAGGTTAGAACTCAGTGAACAAAATATTATCATCTTGCATTCAAATTGCTTCCAGTTTTGGTGACTAAGAGCATTAAAAAAACCACCCAATTTTTCTTTGCTCCAACCCATTCCTGACTCAAAACACTAATCCCCTTCTTGCCTTTCCTCCAGAGCCAGTCCCAACCTGCAGCCCCTTCCATCTGCTAAAAAAGCATCTGCAAGCTTCACTTAAAAAGCAGCAAAAAGCCCTGTGAGAGCACACTGGAAAAGAGCACGTTTTCCTCCTGTCCCATGGCAGGGCTGGCACGGGGAGCTGGCTGCAGGGTCTGCCTTGGGGGCAGGGCAGGAAGAGCTGCTGTGCACTTGAAGGATGTCATAGTGCCCCCTCCTACTCCTCTTGTACTTGCAGCCCTTGGGAGCCACAAGGATATTGTAAAACCACCATGGGATTACACATTCCCTCTTCAGGGAGGAGTTTTGATCAGTCTGCACAAAAATCTTTTCCAGTTCTTAAAAAGAAACTAGGGAAAAAGGAAGTTCTCAAACATTGCACAGCTGAAAACAGCATCACACAAAGAATAAACATACTGAGGAACAAATTTAAACTGCTTTTGATTTCCATTTGTTCAGAAGCTTTTTTTTTTTTTTTTTAATAAGTCTAAGTCCATAGAGGATCCTCCTCTACAAAAGCCCTTGTTCACGTCTGGTTCTAAGCAGGTTAGCTAAGTTTCTTACGTAACTATTATGATAATCACAAGGCTAGCAGCTGCTTATGCTCCTTTTGATTTTCTTCTTACTCTTCCTCCCCTCCAAGCAGGGGATGAGATGGGTTAAGATAATGAGAGATATCTGAATACTGTCTATAGCTTCTGGGAATAAACTGCATTTAGAGCAGTAATTCAGGGACTGACAGAAGGTTGACTACACCTGTCCAATTTTATATCTGACTCTGTTCCTTTCAAGTTTTCCATTTGTCAGAACATTTAGAAACAGCTTTAAGGTCTTTGTTACCCTCATTTAGGCAGCTACAGTTTTGCTAGCCACAGTCTGTTGATGTTTAAAGAGCTGCTTTTGAACATGCCTCATGGAGCGTGTGGCCCAAACAGCGCCCAGCATCTCAGAACCTGCAGGAGCAGAGTTAAGAGACTCTCTTAGCATGCACCAATTTGCACAGGTTTACTTTTCTCTCCACAGAACGCAGCAAACCAAGCTTGGGATGCTTGTGACAATCTGTTTTTCTTGGAGCTCTGTGGCCTAGGCACATACGCATGACACGTCCAATGTCACCACAAACAAGTTTTCCGACGTCACAGGTGAGGGCTCCAGCCACACAGATTGTCACCATCGCCTCCATGAAGAGCAAGAATTAGATGCATTTGATGAAGTAGATTACAAGCAGCAAACTAATACAGAGGGTTGGGTGATCAGCTCACTGAATCCACACAGATTGTGCAGGTTGTTTTGTTTTGTTTTTTTAAAACAAGTCTTGAAGCGCAGGGAAGCTCCTGAGAGCGTATGTTATGCCAGTATTTAAATAGAATGGTCTTCAATGGGCCAGATTGCTTCAGGCAAACTCACAGAAAGGCCAGGGTAGGCTGCAGCCATTTAAATGCCTACAACAGAAGTGTGCAAAGTTCTGTGAAAAACAGCCTTTAAAAAACCTCCTTGCACAGTATGTCAAAATTGGTTGAGAAGTCACGCTGCAAATTTTATTCTGAAGAATAATTACTGAGGTGATACTTTTAGGGTTGCACTTTATTGCAGCTGTGCCTGCACGCACTCTGCCTCTCTCCTGGTGCCTAACGCCACGTGGCCCATAGTGAACTAAGCTATTTTCTCAGCACAACACTTTTTCATTCTGCTATAACTTGCACTGTAGGATAATCTGCACTAGAACGACTAGGACATCAAATTGTCCATAGATACTCCCAGTTTATTAAAAAACAAATTAAAAAAAAAGCAGTTCTTAGAACAGAAAAGTTTGAAAACTCTTGACTGAAACCATCCCACCTCAGGACAGGATCTGTCTATATGTGTATCTAAACTGTTCTTAAAAACTTCCCATGACGGAAACTCCAAAACGTTGCCACAACCATAACTATCTGAAGGCTTAATTCTCCTTTAAAATAAAAACTGTAGCCCAGCTGTTTTTTGCTGTAGTTAAGCCCACAGCTTCTTAAATTATGCACCATTGCCAAACACCAGAAATCACACTTCTCTGTGTTTTATGAGGAAGGTCATGAATATAACTTGCTAGCAAAAATCTGGCAATAAAATACATTCTAAATATATTATGGACAAATCCAGCATTGTCTCCCTTTTCCTAGCTAACAAACCTCACTCCTACTGCAAATCTCAATCCTGTTTCTGAAGTAAACAGGACATTTCTACCACTCCTCAGCTCTGTAAAGAGGGAAGCATTTGTTTTTATTCTGTGAAAGAAACTATCTTTTCCAAACAGATAGTTAAAATGACATCAAGAGGAACACTTGCAATTTCCAACCACGTTCTTAGAATGTTGGAACATTCAAAACTCAAGTATTAAAAAATAAATATATATCCTGTTTGTGACACCACATATAATTGCTTTTGTCCTGTATTCATATGCAACATTTGCTATTCCTTTCATGAGTGGAAGGAATGGCAACTTTTCTCTTCAGAATGCACCTCCTGTTGCATGAGGTCTGCAGTGACCTCACTAGGCTGTTTGCTTTGGAGTTACTAGTGGTTTCTCACAGAACTGTAAGAACTCAAAATAGCTCAGCATGGGCCAAGCTCAGGCCACTGCCACCCGTTTTTCTACAGTTAATGTCTATCAAAGGGCTTCCTGTTGCTCCTACTAGGTTCCCTCTTCAGCTTATCTTCTGTGTCTTGGTTGACAGTGGAATTAACTTGAATCAGCACTGGCTTTCTCTGACCATTACACAATGCACAGCTCAGTCCCCAGCCTCACTGGACCTGTACCAAATGTTGCAGCCACCATCTCTCCTGGCTGACGAGCGTTTGGGGGACAGGACTGGCTGAGCCATCCTGCCCAGAGAAGGCTTTGCTCACAGAAGGAGCAAGAATTTAAATCTTGAAAAGTCTTGGCAAGCAGAATTTTCTTGTTGAGGAAAGCTTCATTGAGAGACGTCATTCCAAAAGCAAAACTCAACTATCTATCACAAACTTTGTTAATAATCCATAGGTATGCAACTTTTTTTTCTTTTAACTAAAATAGCCTGGAAGAGCACAGGCAATGAACTATTTGTCTAGCCATGGCTGAATCATCAGACAATACGCACTGAGATGTCACTATGCACTGTGTAAACATCGGCACTTCAAATGTACCTGAACCAATGTGAGCACTCAGACAAACACTTCTGTACCGCTGTGCTGGGTTTGTTCAAACTTGTCTATTTGCTGCCTGTGTTACCATGACAAAGATTTAGCATAAAGTACCAAACAGATTATGTGTATAGTCTATGTTGGCGTGTCTTCCTGGATATTGCCTTCAGCTGGCTGAAGGTACGGCTGTTACTCCTGCAGCCACACCTTCTGGCTTTGGGGTACACATTTGGTGCAGCACCAAACTACACGTTTAGATCATTGCCACAATGGAGTGATGATTAATCCAGGACTGAGAGAATATACAAATCTGCCCTCCTAATTATTATATAGACACAGTTAATTACAAGGGTTTTTTCCTAATTGAAATTATTCTACTATCGCTTCACATATGAGGATTTAGCAAGGAAGAGCAAAAATAAGAGAACTACAGTAATCGCTTGTAACAGCGAGCTCTGCCAGCTGTACAACGCTGCACAGAGAATCTATTCCTGAATCTTCAAGAATCCTGATAAAGGATAAGATCCAGCTGTTTTCACCTTGATACATATCATACCACCCAGCTCTTCTCCAATTTCAGGCTGCATATTTCAAACTCTCACTTATTACAGATTTATTTGCTACTGTTCTCACTGACTTTTTCTTCCCGTAACTCTAGGTAATGTTAAAGCTACCTACTATCATACCTTCTTTAAATGGGTAGAAAGCAGACCTCTTTAGTACAATAAAAACCCATTGTTTTCCTATTCTCTTATTTATTGTATATGAGTTTAGCCTTGGACCTTCACTTATTTTTGATGCCATCAAATACAATTCAGTGAGCATTGCCTCGACTTCCATGTTTAGCTGCCAAACATGCAGCATTTTAAAACCATGCTCTTGTATATATAATCCACACTTTTTAGTGATGCTGAGTATCTAAAATACGGCCACTTACATAATAAGGGGGCCTAACTTTAAGTAGCTCAGCTGAAGGAAAAAGAAAAAACAAAACCAGAACAAAATTCTCAGATTAGTGCCAGCAAATTACAAATAGAACCATTGCACTACCCCTTCCCCTTTAATTACACACTTGTCTCTGATTTTCATCAAGCTCCTGCAAGAAGTAGAACTCGTAAAAATATTTGTGAAATGAGAAAATGAAATATTACAGATTTTAAAAATCGCATTGATCTGTATGTATACTTCTTGATGCAGCTAAGTGCATGGGGATTTTTATCCCAGTTCTCAAGCCATCAGATCAAACAGCTTCCCTGACAAATGCTTGTTATTCACTTTACACTCCAAACAATCAATATATCAATCAGCAGTGGTCCTTCCCAAAAACCATTTTTTGCATGCTTCATCTCTCTTACAAGTAGTGAATCATCACAGATCTTTCCTAATATTGTTTGTTTATTCACTCATGTTATAATAGCACCTAACGATACAAAATGAAGTTGGTGCTTCATAGAGCAAATGTCCCTGTCCCAAAGATCTTAAAGTCTTAGGAGCTTATAATCAAAACCTCAAACACTTAATACAGGTACTAGGCAGAAGAAACTAGAAAGAGCTGATAGAAAAAAAAACCAATACACAACACCACCACAGCAGACTGTATACTAAACACAACTTGGTCATTCTGAAATGCTTACACAAAGGCACTACAACAAGAAGTGAGCTTGTCACTCCTCTGTCTGCAAAGGTGCCACAGAAATGCTCGCAGAGCAGAAGTTCTGCATCTGATTTGCCTATCTGCTACCATCACAGGGAAAAAACTATTTCTTATCACTGCGATACCAACAACTTTGTGTTAGGCCACACACAGATGCTGATGTTTGGCTGTTTAGACAAGCATTTTTCCTCAATCAGCCATTCTTCACTCTTCCAGGAAAAACAGGCAGCTGGACCTTTCAGTTTTTTCCAAATAGTATTTTGGAGTAGTTTGCATAACGCTATTACCATTAACACACTGGCTTAAAAGCACCTGCTGTAGAGTAGCATTTGAATTTCCAGACTTGATAAAATTGAAAAAAAGAATAAAAAAATGGAGAAAGTGCCAATGAGATACTAGTAAGGATAAGAAAGCGATTGCTCCATGGATGATTACTAGAACTACAAAATACCTAGGGAATGATGGGTTAAGGAGTCTGTGGAGAAAGGACAATTGGCTTGCATCTGCAAAATAAGCATCATCATACTTCATACATGTGTGTATCTGAACCCTTTTCCCTGCCTGTAAGCCTTTAAGGACATGGAGCTATCAGTAACAACCAGCTGAAGCTCCAGAAATGCTTTTGGATACTTAATGATAAACTGCCCTAGGGAAAAGTTACCATATGTAACTTAAATGTATTTTAAATGCATCATCTGGCTGTACAGCCACATTGTATCATGGTAACTTCAATCCTTCTCATTTACATGGCCCCTGCTGTTTGTCATATTGCAAGTCACTGCATCTAGAATAAAAAAACCCACCAACCCTGAAACAAAACAAACGAAAAACTTCAGGGCAAATTTTTTACCTCTCTGGTAAAATGACTCCTAGTGTTTTGCATATGGACAAATTGCAAAACTATGAAGAAATCAGGAAAAAAATTATAAAGGATTACACATGAAGCACTTGGATCAATGATAGATTAAAAGAATCATTTGAAAAGAAAAATCACAAATACAGCTCCAGAGTGAGTGTCACTGACTGGCACGATATACAAGACTAGACAGCAAAAGAGTGAAGCAGTGAATGAAATCAACAGATGAAACTGTGGAATTTCCTTTGCTTTAAGAGTTAAAAACCACAATGCATGACAAAGACTGTTAATGTGGAGCCTGCAGCAATAGATGGGCCAAGTCTTTACAAGTTTTCCAAATATACAGGAGAAATCATAATGAGAAATGCTAACACAACTTTATTTGGACTTGTACTCTAAGTACCTAGAGTGCAAGTTTACTTTTATTAATCTAGTAAATTGTGGCTATTAATTAGAGATCAGTTCCCTTTAAGGATAATATAAAGTACTGGCAGAGTAATAGCAAACATAGCGCATGTCACTGCAGTGCTGTAAATAGAATTTCTCTTGATTTGTGTTTCCAGTCTCTGCTCGGTATCACACAATTCTAAAATCACATCTCTCACGGCAGAAGCCTGGACCTTACCCTCCACTGAAGACCTTGGCATCACTCTTTCTGCAGGTCTAGAATGGACCGCAAGTTTAACACTTTGCATCTCAGAAATCATTTGCGCTATGCTTTCCTGCAAACTGTTAAACTGCTGCTGTAAACTCCCTAGACATGAACTGACTTGTTTAGTGTAGTTTAGCTGTTCGTTTAAAGGAATTAAAAGAGAGTCTATTTTTATGGAGTCATTCCCGTCTTCTCTAGTTAACAAAGTGCCTTCTTTTATTTCCTGTGATGTCCGTGTTTGCAGCACATTTTTCAGGTCTGCTATGACGTCACTGAGATCCTTCTGCTGTAGGGAATGGCTGGAGGCCTGTTCTTTGATGGCTTCTTGCAAATTTATTGGGCCCTTCTGGGCTTCAAGCACCAAGACTTTCAATTCTTGCAGCCTTACTCGATTAACATAGGTGGAACCAAGAACACCTATGATGGCTCCCAGTACAGAACCAATAATAGACCAGTTCTTCGTTTTTTCAGCTCTTGTTCGCTCTTTCTCATGGCTTTCCCTTACAGCTGCAGAGAAGAGAGAGAATTTTTCTCTCTCAGATTCTTCTGCATTTAAATATGCAGCTCGGTACCTCTTCTCTTCCTGCAAGAAATACAGTGATTTGATGGAGAAGGTATAACATGAAGCTATAAAAGCCATGCTAAAAAAACCCCCACCAAACCACCCAAAAAACCCCCAACCCCCCAGTGCAGATAAAGGAATGGAAATTAAGAACATCCATTAGTTCTGTTTCAGAAATTTTCCTTTTAATGTGGGATTTTCTTTATTAATCCTACTTAAGTCAATGAGACATCATTTTAAATCAAAGCTGAGAAATGGAAAAGGTCACCAGGAATTACAGCTGAAGATCCTCTACACCAGAATCTGTCACATGCTGATGACAGAAAAGGGGTATGAGTGGCCAAAGTCTTTCTCTCCCCATAACATTCACTTTTTCAGCCCTGCTTACTTTTCCAGACTTGAGACTACTTTTACCACACTTCTCCCTTAATTCAACCTAAACCCCTTAAAAATAGGAACTGAATATAGGACTGGAAAGGATGTCTTGGAGAGACTCCTCTCACGAACATATAACACTTCTTATTCTTCTGCTTTCTCTTACTTACTCTACTCATTGACAAGTGTCTTCCCCTTCTCCCTGGCTTCAGCTTGGCAGTTCCCTTCATAAGCTATTTTATCTCAGCAAAATAGTGAAAGGTTTTCTGGTTATCTTCCCACAGTAAAGTTCTGCTGTTTTACCAAAGGAATCACTGCTACCGGTAGCGGTGAGCTTGTCTGTCAGCTAACTGCATCTCCCAGAATTATTCTCATTCTTCTGAGCACATACTTCTGTAAGGTGGCACCACCACCTTATGGGCAGCAGTGACTTGAGTTTTTACCTTTCTTCAGTCACACAGAGCTCTATTCTTTTTGACATCTCATCCACACAGACCTGATCCCTTAGACAGCTATGGATCTCTAGTTCTTCCCTGACATTCTGCCCAGTGATCCAGGAGCTCAGTTTAAGCTCAGGCATTGGTACCCACTCTCTGCCTGAGCTTTGCCATAGGTGTACCTGCTTCCAGGCCTGTTCCCTGCCCTTCCTGCAGTTTTGTCTGGATTTCCCAGATTGACTTCAGCTGCTACCTTGTTTTTATCTCTGATGGACTGTTAATAACCATGTTCCTGCCACCAGCCCTGCTTGGCTCATCCAGCTGAGCTGCTGCAGGACCTGTTGGTGAGGATACTGCCCCTGCCTGTGCTGCAGTCAACCTCATCTTCTTGCTTGCCCTCCCTCACGGAGCAGCCTAACTCTTGCTGCTCCCTGACAAAAGCTTTACTGAATTGCCTGGGTGTTGCAGTCACATAGAAGGCAGCTGAGAGTTTCATGGGTTAACAATGAGAAAGGAGCTTCCCTCATCACATGGAAGGTTAAAATTCATTGAATCCCAGTTTTTTGATGACTACTAATGAAAAGGTCACCTCTACAACAACTAATTTTCTAAGCTCATTATCTTCCTTTTATCATTAACACATAAAATTTTCATCGCAGATCAAATAAGCCAAAATAATTAATTAAAACAAGAATAATCAGAAATTGACTCAGATCACTGTACTTCAGAAGTGAACCGCACCTGCCAAAACAGACACTAGTGACAAAAGCCAAGCACACAAGTTTTCATCATATTTGCCAGTGCTCGAGTACCAACAAATTACCTGCAGCAACCTGTGTTCCAGAGTAGCCAGTTCTAAATACTGGGTGTCATCCCGAGAGACCCTGTCTAAGCGGTCCCGGATTTCCTTCAGTTTAATCTGTTGGGCTTCTACGTTTTCACGAGCCTCTCGTACTATCCCTCGAGCTATCATAAAGACATTTTCAGCCTGAGAAGAAAGAATACTTATTTTACTGCCTTGTTACCAGACAGATCTAAATCTCTAATTATATCAATTTTGGAGGGGGGGAAACCACAAGAAAACAAACCACACTCGATTTCAGTCTAAGGGATAAGCTATATTTGCTAACATGCATAGACTAGAACACATTCATGATATCTGCACAGACAGAAAAAGCAGAAAAAAAGACACGATTCTCCTTGGAGGATCTTTTTTTTTGCCTCACAGCCAGTGTTTATACTTCATATAGCTTAACTCATAATTTTTAAATTTCCACATCATCTCCATATTTACCTCTGTCACTTTTCCCTGTGCCTCTCGAACTTCATTAATTCCAACAAACTCTTCATATCTGTCCCACCAACTCTTGCATGTTGCAGACATTTTTTGAAGAGAGTTTTTTCCCATAACGGTCCCAGCTTCTGTCAGCCGATTAAGAAGACCCATGGCCACTTCTGTCACAGACTTGGCTTCTGGCCTCTTAGGTCCTGATGAGCAGTAAGTCCGCACTATATGTAAATTCATTTTTGGACTCCACTTTACCAATGAATGGTGATATTGCAGACCACAGGACACTGAGGACACACCTGACTTATATTTCATTGGCCCCATGTCTTGAATTTAATCACTGAATAGAAATGCTACAAGGATGAAGAAGAAAAAGAGTTATTGTGAAGTATGGCTGATTAATACCTCTTAAAATTACATGTGTGCCAAACCCAGTAAAATTCAAGAATGGCTAAAGCACCACCAGTTTTACACCATTACTTACCTAGAGAACTTTCCACAATTTTCAACAAAGGGCAGTTCTGCCACAGACTCCTGCTTTTTTGCTGTTAGTAAGCACTCTCACCATGCTTCTTGATTACTAATTCCCTCACTGCGTGAATAGTGATGTGCAGATCCAGTACTAGCAGGAGTAGCTTCAGAGTAATTTAATGCTTCAGCACAGAAGTGCTTGCCATATGAAACCTTCCCTTGTGCTTTCACACTTGAGTTTGGTGTACCATGTCACAGGTACTAACAATTCTGCAAAAGAACAGAAAAGGAAAAAAGACGGGGGGGGGGGGGGGGGGGGGGGGGGGGAGGGGGGAATCTTGATAAGAAAAGAAGTGGGGCTTGATCATTCCCTTTATCTTACACTCCACAGATACAAGTGTTGAAGAACATGAAAACAAAAACCATAAAAAGGACAGAGAGAAAACACAGACATGCTGAACTGAATACAAGTATTCTCATGAGACTGCCTACAAAAGTAAAACATAAGAGCCTCGAGATCAGAAAAATATCAGGTAGCAAACATGTAGCTAGGGCTGCATTTTAAAATGAGCTTAAAATTCTTGCTTACACTGCAAAAGCAGACTGCTAGTTATGGTTTATTGTCTATTGACTTGTAAATAAGATCTTAATCTTCTATTGAGTGCATTCCTCTAAAAACTGTAAACAGGAAAACTTTCAAATAAGGTTTTATATGAAGTTTGAGCACAACTGTGTTAAGTTTTGACTAATATAAAAACATATATTAGTGAGAAAGCTCGATAGTTGCTGCACTTAAAAATTATTTTAACAGTTTTCCATTTTAATTTTAGATGGCTAATGACATTGTATATGTGCAAATACAGGCATATCCACAGGAAAGGAGTTTTCCTAGTAGAAGACATTTTTGATCAGCTTTTAGCTGGCTACTGATTCTGAATGTCACAGGTTCATTCCCTGTTAAGTATTTCCAACAAATAGTAAAAACACCAAGCAGCATTGTGAAAATCTTGCCAGTTGTTTTATATGCATAACAATACGGTAGATCAAGACCTCAAGAACATGGAAATGAAGTTCTCTCTCCTTCCAGCGTCACTCACACGTGTTACTGTTACAACACCTACTCTACATTGCAGGCCGTATGCTAAAATCTCAGCTCAACTTTGTCCGTTCTAGACTGCAAGGTTTCCCTCTTTTAGTTGCACTACTACACAAAGAGTTTTACCAAATATCCAGGCTACTGAGACAGTATAGCAAAAAGAGAGAGTTGAGATTTTTAGAAGAATTTCTATGTAGACAACTGCAAACAGACTGCAAAGAAAGTAATCTCAGTCTGAGCTAATAGGACCCAAGACAGTTATGAAAGCTTCATCGGAGATAACATGCCTTGTCCCTCTCCTGCTTCCCCTTTTAAGAAAATGAGTCTCCTCTGCCTGCACTCATTGACATAAATATTCTTTCAAAAGGTTTACACCCCGTTGCTACACACACCGGACATCAGTGGCCAGTAAGACTAGCTTTTGTGGGTCCCATCTCATTTTGCAGCAGTCTCTTTTGTCACTGCCAAAACGTAAAACCAGAATTTCTGATACGCCACCCCACATTCACAGCTCTACTTGTCACGCTTTGGCGGGAGGGGAAAGTGGTTTTTTTCCACATGACCGACCCCTTCCCTGCCGGAGGGGGCCCTTCCACTGCACGCAAGAGCTACGGGACGACGCTCCCGACTCCCCGCAAAGAGCACGGCGAGACCGCTACCGCCTCTAGCGGCCACGCCCAGGCCCGGGCACCAGCACCGGCCTCACCTCAGCCGCAGAAGGCGACCCTCAGCAGGGAGCGGCCCGCCGCGGGGGGCTCCCGCCCTCGCCCAGGTCGTGCCCGCCAGCGGGGGGGGCCGGCCCCCACCGGCGCCGCCCCCGCGCAGGCAGCGCCTCCTACCTGCCCGGGGGCCGGCCCGCCGCCTGAGGCGGAAGCGGCGCCGGAAGCGCTACGGCGGCCGCGCAGGGCCAGGCGGAGCGGCGCCGGGCGGGGGCCGGGGCCGGGGGAAGGCTGGGCCCGGGGCCCCCGGCCCCCCCCCCCCCCCCCGTCCCCCGGGCCCACTGTCTCCTCTGTCTTTGCAGGCGGCAAGAAGAAGCCGCTGAAGCAGCCGAAGAAGCAGTCGAAGGACCTGGACGAGGTAGGGCGGCGGGCGAGCCCGGGGGCGGCTGCGGGGGGGCCCGCGGCACCGGGCCGTAGCACCGGGCCTGCCGCCTCGGCTCTGGCCTGAGCCGCGGCCCATGCGTGTGGCGGGGCCGCTTTCCGCCTTCACGTTACCCCTCAGCTCAGCTTCCCACGGCAACACGCATTTTATGAAACGTCACATTTTACGAAGCGTCACTCTGACGGTTAAACGCCGCTGCCTGCCGCCCCGCGGGTTTTCCTTTTTGGTTTTGTTTGGAGTTTTGTTTGGGGGTTTTTTTGGTTTTTTTTTTTTTCCCTGCTGACATCCCGCTTGCTTTGACGGTGAATGCAGCCGCGCTGGCTACCAGAGGAGCCCGGTGGCACGGAGGAGGCTGCAATGCCCTCGCCAAAGCAGGCTTGTGTCCTCAAGTCCTAACGACGGTCACAAGCACCTCGGACAGGATACAAAAAACCCCCCGTGGATTATCAAGTAGTTTAAATCAGCTGGGTACTAGTGAATCTCGTGTTAGAGATGCTGAAACATAAGGGCTCGGGGTATGGGCATAAACTGTTACTTCTGGGGGTGGTGGGGGATGGATGAGGCACCGGTGACTGTAAAAAGACAAGTATGATGTCCCTTTAAAAAAGGGAAAAAAAAAAAAATCTCAAACCATAGCTTTCTAAATAAGCTTTATTGTTAGAGAAATGGTATAACCAGTTAAGTGCTTACAAGGATCCAAGTTACAATAATGTAAAAATTAATAGCCAGTATGGATTTTAGTACAAGTGTGGCAAACAAAGGAAATCCTGTTCTGTAGCAGGGCAGTGCTCTGTGTATGAGGAGAAAACCAGCAGATGTGAGGTTCTTGACGCTAGCTCGGGTAACATTCTCAAAGGCAAGGCAGGAACGGCACCTCGGAAGGTGATGGAAGGTGAGCATGTGGCTTGCTGGGGTGCCACACTCTAAAAGCAGTTGCTAACAATTCAGTGTCTGATGGCAGGGACATATTGAGAGGGGTTGTGCAAGCTTTTTGTCTTTGATTGGAGTCTAAGTAATATTCCGTTAGTGCCTGCGTCGGCTGGTTGACTAACTTACTGACAGTGCGGCTTATTCTCTTTGTAGAAAACAGAAAATTTGGAGGGGGTACAGACTGTCAGAGGACTTAAGACTAGTGTTCAAAGTAACCTTAACAATAGAAGAAAGTTTGAAAAAATGGATTCATGTATTTGTGTATGCTAAGTCCCCTTCTCTGGTAAGAATAATCAACTTATAAAATACGAGGAGAATGACTGGCTAAACTCCAGGTCCGCCTGAAAGGATTTGAGCCTTAGATGATACGCTGCACATGGACCTGCAAAATCAGGTGTTGCAAAAGAAGAAAATTATACAAGATGTATAAACAAAATCTCGTGTGTCAAACATGATGTAATAATATTTCTTTTCCTCTCAGCACTGCCGTACTGCAAGCACATGGGGGCAACACATGGCAAGAAAAAACCCCACAAAAGTGGATAAATGGGAGGGATTGGTTTACTAAGAAATAGACATTAGTCTACAGAAAAAAAAACAAAACGCAACAGCGGAAAACCTGGAGAAACAGAATACCCTGTTCTGTGTGGCTAGGTGGGGGAAGTAAGGGGCTTACATTGCACTGAGGGAAGCTTTAACTTAAAGAGAAGGAAAGCTTTCCAGTTATAAAGGTAGTTGAGCCATGGCCTGGATTGGTGAAGAATCGGTAGACTCTCAGTTGCCAAGGTCCTCAGTTCAGTTACCCCAAAATCCTGAGTGCCAAGGAAAAAGACTGTGGTCCCTTTCAGTCTTGGTGTCTATGAAAAATATGTATCTAATGGGAGGAGTGTGAGCACTCTTGAACTCCGGAGGCCGTTCTAGCAGGGATACTCAGTTTCTGGCTTGCCTGTACAATTTGCCAGCGCTCTCATTAGATTTCTTGAACTAATACAAATGTATTAAACCTGGCAAAAATAGTGACATATGTGTGGAAGGATTTTTTTTAAATTAATGCTTTTTATAGGTGAAAGCAACCTTTTTTCCTTAGATCGCATATAATTCGAGTTTTATTGTTAGACAACACTTGTGTGCTGGGCTGCCAGTATCACTGGTGGCATATTAATGAATGGTTTTAGTGCAAACATTGATTCTTCAGAGGGCAGAATGAGATTATGCCATGGGAAACAATACTTGTTTAATTTCAGAAAGATCAAACGTATAAAGTTAAAGTTTAGTCATTGCGTTCTGGT
The DNA here is from genome assembly GCA_034008185.1 of Gorsachius magnificus. Classification (NCBI taxonomy): domain Eukaryota; kingdom Metazoa; phylum Chordata; class Aves; order Pelecaniformes; family Ardeidae; genus Gorsachius; species Gorsachius magnificus. The sequence goes on from CM067090.1 coordinate 11,251,770, forward strand.
ACAGCAAAAAAGCCCTTTGTTGTAGTTCTGCAAGGTTTTGCATATTTAGTAGTGTTCAGCTGTCCTGCTTCAGTTCAGTCAGTTTCTTATTGCTGTTAGAACATTACATTTGTTTCTCATTGCTTGTCAGTGTTTTTTTGACTTTTTGGGGGAGGAGATGTTAACAAACACTGTTGTTCTTTTCTTTAGACAGATCTGGCATTTAAACAAAAGCAGAAGGAGGAGCAAAAGAAACTTGAGGAGATGAAAGCCAAGGCTGCTGGAAAAGGGCCCCTCAGTAAGTGAGGTGCCATGCTGATAGGAAAAATCAAGGGCTTGCTGGCTTCAAAAATTTAATGTTTTTGCTTGACAAACATAAAAAGGCATGTACCTCTAGGTTATTTAACATATACCAGTAAGTCGATGGAAAGTGGAGATGATAAGTAACAAATAGAGACTAATTTTTTTTTCTTTCACTATGCAATTGCACCCCCAAATTACTGCTGCAGGTTCTGCTTTAGCAGGTATAACTGTGTCTGGTACACTAACCTGTTCCGGTGGGATGGCACAGAGACACTTCTGCTCTTATTTTAGCATACTATCCTTTTCTTGCCAGATATATTATATGTAAGCTTTGCCACAGCCCTGGAAGTTTAACAAATCCAGTACTTGTTCTCTTAGAGGATGAATTTCTTCAAAAGCAGTAGATTCCTGGCAGAAAAAAAACCCCAGCAACCCGTGACTGGAAATTAGTCTGGATTCAGCTTTTTTGCCTAAATGCCTGTAAAGCACGCTGTGTCACAGAAGAAAGTTTGCAGGGTGCATCTCGATGGTGCATCCAGCCTACTCTTTGTCTCAGACAGTGCTGATGTGAGTCTGTGCACTCACCTTGTATTGCTCCAGCATTTGCAACGATCGGATTAGGGATGTTAAAGGGTACATCGTGCCTATTCCCTCTAGGTGTTCTTGACCTGTTGTCCATTAATGTGACTAATCCCTTCTCCATTCTATGAAGACCATTAACCTTTATACCTTGATTCCTATTCTTTATCAAGCTTTAAATCTTGAAAGCTCCTAGAAGAACCTTTCCAGCAATCCCACAGCAACTTGGTTTCGCTAACAACCTTTGCTGTGCAATCTTGTCAGATGCTGTTTGAAAATACAAAATCCCCTGGATTCACTTTATCCATAGACTTAATGATAAACTAATAGAGTTCCAGCAGTCAATGAGGAAGGATTTACCATTTACAGAAGTCCTGCTACCTTTCACAAGACTGTGTTTATCCATTTGCTTTGTTACCTACTCTGTTACCTCCCCAGAGATCAAGGTCAGACTCGCTGGTCTGTAGTTCCCTGGTTCTTTATAGAACCCTTTCTGTGTCTGGGAGTTGTGCTGGCCGTGTATGAGCCCTCTGACATAGTGGCTATTATAATGATAAGTTTCCAATCTTGGCCAGCAGTTCTGCATTTTCATATTAGAGCTTGTCGGTGCTCTTGGAGGGAGTGCCATCCAGTCCTACTGACTCGGGATATTTCTTGTTTATTTATCTCAAATTGATCTAGCTCCTCTGATTTATCAGCATAAAAAAAATGTGCTGGGTGTGGGACTCAGAATGTCTTTGGTGTTACAGACCAATGCAAAACAATTCACTGAGCCTCTCTTCTGCGTCCTTACCATCCTAAACTTCTTCTTTGTAGGGTGCTTCAGCTTACTGATTTCTTTATAGTTCTTTTCTGCCGTTACTACTTTGCCCTTTTCTACACTGAATTTCAGTCATCTGGTCCTTGTCCAATGCTTGCCAAAGCAGTTAGTGATTATTATGTTATTGTGGGAGGGCTAGACTATTCCCAAGAGCCTCAGCAAGGCAATGCTGTTAGAATCATACTGCAGCGCAAAGCCTGCTGTTGCAGCCCTTGCAGCCTATCTTGCTGTAGCCTTGCTATTCTTTTTTTCCTTTCTACTTGTCATACATTAAACATGCTGTAAAAAACACCATTTACAAAAAATGCTGCACTTGTTGCCATGTTAATATGTTTTTTTCTTCACCCTGCTTTAGTCTCTTCAGTAATAGGGACTGTAGAGAACAGGCAATTCCAGAGAACTGGAATTCTCATTATTCCAGTATGTGCTTCTGTAGAGCTTTAATACCAACTGGGGGCTCTTGTTGATACCAATGCTTTTATTCCCTTAGCCTGGAATTTTATTTGACCAGACTATACTCCTGCAGTATAAGACATAAACAATGGAGGGTGTCCATGGAGGAACAAAGGAATTGTTGAAATTTCAACTTCTGTTGTAGATTTATGGGGCATGTTTGGTTCCAGGAGAAACTTGGTTTCTAATGTTATGTAAGTTATTAATTCAGAGTAAAGTATGTGAGATCACAAACACAGAGGAGTAACACATGCAAAAACAATTCACCAGTGGGGATCTGAGTTGTACAGGCAGTCCACTGGGGATTTGATTTTATGAGGAACTAAATTTGTAGCTAAGCTCTGTAACAGTTGCCTAACCAGTTGTGTTGTTTCTTTTGGCAGCTAGTGGTGGAATAAAGAAGTCTGGCAAAAAGTAGTTTGATCAAGCCGCAGGGTAAGAAGTGATCGAGTTACTCAATGGATCTGCAGACTTCAGAGAGTCACAAAAACTCACTATTTGGGAAACATTGTACATTTTGTTTAGTCAGAATAAATCTTTTTTGTTAAGATGTAATATTTCCTCTCTACCTGTAGATTTTGTTTTAAAAATGGCATTACTGTTTTATACTGGAAATGAAACATTTACTGAAGAGCACTTGTGAGCTTATGCAGCCCGAGTGCATCTGCTGGTTTGGTACTCATTTGTGAGAATAAATTTCAACTTCTGCTCTCTGTTGACAATGGGAGTCAGGCCCTGGGTTTTAAAATCTGCAGAGTTTTAATCTGGAGGCTCAGGTTTAGCTGTAGCTGTCCAAGATGTGGCTATGTCAGCATACGCTGTCCTAAGATCTAGAAATTTTCTCTAAACAAAAGGTTGGGTTATACTCACGTTGCCATCAAAGTGGTTACCTTGGGGTCAACCACTATGCAAAATAATACTCCTTTTCATAGTTGCTGTGGTGCTATGCCCTATAGTCCCAGTGGCTGCTGAACATACACTTGCCTTTGTCATACAAATAGCCACCTACACCTTGTTTTCCTTGAACATACCAACATCACAGCTCCTTTACACTCACAGCAATGCCTTGGAGGAGGGTGGGGAGAAGGGCACCATGCTTATGGGAGTAGAACTTAAATTTTGAAATGAATAGCAGTGACAGTACACCAGCTATGGAAACTTCATGGAGGGAATACGATGTTCCTGGGGCAGGAGTTAAGGGGGAAAGAATTAAAAGGGTGCTTCTTACTGGAGTGAATGGTGATGGTGGGATACAGCCTGCTCCCTCTGTCAGAAAGGCAGCCGTTAGCTGCAGGTGGGGGATCGCTTCTGTAAACAGCGAGGCATTTTGCATCTGTGGGGAGTTACATGGTAAATGTGAAGGCACATTCTGGGATGTTGGCTGGCAGTGCACAAGGTGCTGCTCAGGGGGTTTCCTTGTTAAAAACATGCTTCTAGAGGGCTGGGGGGGTTACCTTCTGAAGGTGGCTATTCAGGGGACACACCATTCTTCGTCCTCTTGAAACACGAGGCCCCTTTTCAGCAGGGCGGGAAAGGCGGGCGCCCTCGACGTCTGGAAGAGGGGACGGGGCGGCCTTCCCCTCCCGTCGGGCTTCCACCCCTCTGCGGCCCAGGGGCTGGCGGCCGCACTCCTCGCTCGCTCACATCCCATCATTGCAGGGGTGCGGTTTGCGCATGCGCACGGCTTCCCGCCGCTGGGAGCGCCGAGTCGGCAGTGCGGCCTTTGCTGCCCGCTGCTCGGCGGTGCCGCTGCGGTACGGCTCCGCGGAGCTGCCACTGGCTACAGCCGCCCGAGGGGTGCCGAGCAGGGGCAGGCGGTCGCCCCTCAGAGCCCGGCCGCGCGGCAGCGGCACCCCGGGGCCACCCCCGTTAAAGGTCAGAACACTCCAAGGAGCTGCCATCCGCAGGCGGCAGTGCTGCCCGGGCTGCCTTAACATCGGGGAGCCAGGCCTCTCCACAGAGAAGAATAGGCAGAGATGTGGGACAAAGCTGCCTCGGATGTGTTGCCCTAGCACCAGGGACTCCCCAGGCTCCGTGCTGAACACTGAAGGCAACATCAGCCACCACTGGCACCTCTTGGGGCAGAGCTCAGTTCCAACACATAAAATGCAACCGTAGTTAAGAGTGCGCCCACACTCTGGCATGCTCGGAGTGAAAACACAAGCTCGCTTTACTTAGATCAGTCACACAGGCATGGTGGCAGATCCTTACCAACATAGCCCAAGCGCACACCCATTTTCCACTGCTGTCAAAGTAGGTAACATTGGGGGATGTGGTTTAAAATGAGAAGGAAGAGCGAATAGGAGATGATGTCCTCTAGCTACCTTGGCAGCATATCAATAAGCAATTGTTTGCCCCAGGAATTACTAAATGAAATGAATGAGGTTGCCAATCACAGTGAAGCTAACGTGAGGTGGTATGAATGAAATAGATTGAACAGAAATGCATGCTCCACAGTATGAAAGAATATGCAAAAGCATTTCAGCCAAAAATCAAGTCAGGAGGGAAGGAGACCAAATGGCAAAGTGACAGATCACTGCTGTGGGAAAGCTGTTCTCAACAGGCTTTAGTTTAATGTAGACATTGAACTGCCTTCCTGGCCAAGAGTCCTCCTGTGTTTAATATTAGGCTATGGAAATGAAGCTGAACAAAGGAAGACTTTGATTGTATGTTTTTAGATAATGCTATGTAATAAATGGCATTTCATTCCTTAGCACAGCTCCAGCTCAGTGTTAAACTAATGCAAAGACAATACAGGACCTAAATCTCATACATACGTAAAATTACCCACAGTCTAGCGGGCATAGAAAAAACAAAAGTCCGGAAGGCAGCAAGAAATGAGTGTCAATGATTAAAATAGTAGCAGAATAGATGCAAATAGTCCTTATAGGGAAACATATTGAAGGATATGATTGCCATAATGAATTCAAGTCAAGCTCTAATGTTTTAAAGTACTTTGCCCACTCTTTACAGTTAGTTCAGCTCCACAGTAATCATACCCTACGCTGAATGGCTTCCACATACCAATTACTGTGAGGTCTCAAATAGCAGTCTCTTCTCTAGCACAATGCAACCAGCCTGGAGAACTGGGTTTGAACATGATATCAGAGATGTTCCAGCCGTACCAGTGGATCACGGTTAAGAGTGAGGACAAAGGTGGTGATCCCCCTGGCGAGGCACAGCAGCGAAATCTGGTAGTGGTTACCTAGGAAATTTACTCAAAGTAGTTTGATACCCTGAAGAAGTAGTAGATTCTTCGCAAATAATTCTAGATTAGTAATTAGCTTTTGCCTTGTTTGCATTATTTATTTTCAGGTTCTTTATTCATACTGAGGAGATTGAAGGAAAGGAAGAAATAGACACCTTAATGGCCCACACAACAGCTGAGTTCAGGTCAGTGTCAGCAAGCACCAAAACCAAGGAGCTGCTGCTGAGCTTTCTGTGCATTTCAGGGGGATGTGGCCATTAATAGTGCTATACGACCCTCAAGTTCTAGGCCTGTTCAGAGAGACAGAAACCCAAAGTTACCATAAAGCTCCAGTCTCTTAACCATTTGGTAAGGATGAAAGACTGGGGTATGTTGTGGCTTTAAAATGGTACCACTGTGCAAAAGCCAGCAATGTAGGAAAGAAGGGAAACAGAAGTGTGTTTACCAGCTGAGATTAAAACAGTTTGGGGACAGTGAACGTGTTCTGCACGTTGCCAAGTTTGCTCAATGACCTTGGGCACGCTGCTGTCCACCAGGCTTTGCAAAGCAGCCTGAAATCTGACTGATTCATAAAAGAGTAGCGCTGTCTCTGTCTCTTTGGCCAGGTCACTATTTTGTTCAAATGTTCACTGCTTTGATAGCATCATTGTCATTTAACTTTAGAATGGGAATTTCATAGATTGTCTAACCTGCTTTTCTAGGTCTTATCCTTGCATGAGTTTTTAAAATACAAATGGGGGTCTCTAAATTATCTTTAGAAATAAAAATCTTCTATGTGGTAAATACATACTATTCTTAGTTACTGAGATTCTGAAATACAAGCTTGTTTGGTAAAGGTTGGTCTGCTTTTTACACATAATGACTGCACTATCACTGTTTTGGGAAAAAAATTATTAAATAAAATAAAGCCATAAATATAACAGATGATGCAAAAAAAATGCACTTGGAGAATTATGAGAGCATTTTCTAAACCAGTAAGACAGTAACTTCAGGTGTCAAGACTTCACTTTAGTGAAGTGTTTATTCTTAGTCTAACTGTCATTATTTATTGATTTCTGCAGTGCCTCTCTCCACTCCAACTTGCTTCACAGAGTTATGAGTTATATACTAACCTCAGGAATGCAGAAGCCATTATGACCATGTGAACTACTCTCCACTGCTGTTCACTAGATAATATTCTGCACTTCCTAAAGGCAGGAGATTAACTAGGTAACAAATTTCCCCAAAATCTTCCTGTATTTAGCAGCGGAGGGCCTGCCATTTCAATACTGTTTCTACAAATACCACTGAACTTGTAGTACCTCCGAACCAGAAGCTAGCTGGGGAGCAGCAGAGTAAAGGAGGAGTTAATCTTTTGAAAGAAAGCCATTAATATAACTCAACGTTCAGGTCTAAGTGGCAAAGAGTTAAAATGAAATATGTACTAAACTAAGTAAGTCCTGCCCCATAAAATCACATAATTTTAATAATTTTAAAGAGGGGGAGAAAAAGAACCAACAGGGCAAAAGTGCAGCTGTGATGTAAAATAGCTTAGGTCTCCAGGAGATTTATTTTGATCTACTTACAGGAACTTCCTTTTCCCAGATGTGGGAAAATAATATTCTTGCCGAGAAGATAATTCTATTTCAGTTCTTTAAATCACGATTCTGGCTTATCTTTTTGCTCAGTTCAAGTCACTTGTCTGTAATAAGACAGCATATCATCTAAACTTTGGTAAAGCGGTTCCTGATTTTGAGCGTCACTGCCATCGGTCTGCACTGACAGTGGCACATCCTGGGCGCTGCAGCCACAGGCCTGTGCCGATGGGGTCTGGGTGCTACAGCCATAGGCCTGCATCGCTGGCGGCGGCACATCTTGGGAACTGCAGCCACAATTTGGTTGGGGCACATCCTGGGTGCCGTAGCCATAAGCCTGCATTGGAAATGGCATATTGTGACCGCTGTAGCCGTAAGCGTCCATTGGTGGCAGCATGCCTTGAGCGCCATAGCCATAAGCCTGCATCGGAAATGGCATATCGTGAGCGCCATAGCCTAAGCCTGCATTGATGGAGCATCCTGAGCACCATAACCGTAAGCCTGCATGGGGCCTGGTATCCTCATCATCGCTCTGTCATCCTCTGCTGATGACGACACATCTTGAGCATCACTGCCACCAGCCTCTCTTGATGTTGACTCATTTTGAACATTGCTGTGGCAAGCCTGCACATCTTCACTGCTGCTGCCATTGGCCTGCACTGACGGCATCTGTTGCTTCCCTGCTGTCTCCGTGTCCAGTTTTTCAGAGGAGGTTTCAGGACAGTTCAAATTCTGACTTCTGTAATTATCATCTTTCTTTTGTCCCATAAAGTAATCAGAAGGTGGTGCAAATTCTGGATCTCTCTCATCTCTGAGTTCTTCCTGTTTCTTTGACCATTGTCCAAACATCAGTTCTGTTAGAAACAGGGAAAATGGTAGATTGAATACAGATTTCAGGGTCTGAAGATCAGTCAGAAAGGAGGGAAAACAAATTAGCAAACAGAGAAGATGCAGCTATGTCAAGCCATTTGAAGGTACTTTTCCATCTACTACTAGACTGCTAGCTAAGCTGGCAGTTCACTTTCTTTAACAGGGCAGGAATGACAGCATTGAGCTTTAAAGATAACCACCATCCTCCATATAACTCACCCTAGTCACTTTAAGATCCTTTAACAATATGATCATTGGTTATGAAAAATGACTAATTAGTTAAGGGTGAACAAATACAAACCAATCAAAGCATAAGAGCTTTGTCATTAGAAGACAGAGATGATGAGCGTAACTCTGGTGGGCACAGGCAAAAACCAGTAACTTCTTTATTTCAACAGAAGTGGTACATATTCTAGTTACTATGGCAGCTGCAGATTTCTGATTAAAAATAGTTCTGAAGTACTGCAATGGAATGACAGCTCAAGATCACCACACTTAAAAAGTGTAAATATTGCCCCAAACTTACTCCAAAGATGTCTCCCAAACCTACTCTCTAAAAACACTAAAATTCTTTTCAGGATTCATTTCTATCAAGACTTCTGTAAAAAATGAAGTAGAAAACGTTGATAGAGGAGGGCCACACATTTGTCTGATGTAGCAAAAGAGAGCCCCAATCAGAGCAGGACTTCTTCCTTTACTTTGGTAAAAGTATAAAAAAGTATGAAATAGTAAGAAAGCATTTAAGAGAGTAAGAAGTTTTGTTTATCCCTTCTTGTACTAATTTAGATGCTTGTGTTACATTTATGTCCAGTGAACCACAGTTATTTTACTTCACATTTTAGAATAAGATGTCCTCTGCTTTCTGAGTGTAGTATTTGTTGGGTAGCACAGTGCTGCCTGAGTGTCAGTCAGATACTAGGATTCCTCAGAGGTAGGAAAAAAAGCGTGTCAGGCAGGATAAAGATTTAATAGATAGGACCTCAAAGTTTTGGTTTTTAATGGAACCACAAAGGTTCCCCGCACAACTATGTTCATTAACTGAACACAGAGAGAGATGGTGAAAAGTAAATAGAAGCTGGTAATCAGTATTGCACAGAATAGGAACGCCGCTCTTACAGGAATACTAAAGAAGGCGGACATTTATGTGCTTTGCCTATTCCTTGTTTGCTTTTACTTAGAAGTCAGGCATCAGACTACAAGAATGTGCATGAGCTTAGATAACTGGGGCAAAATGAGTCAGTGGGTTTGGGAAGGATCTGGAATACAGCCATAACTTGATGTTGTGACAAGGACGATGCTTCAAGATGGGACATTGGCACTGAAGTGGTCTCTGCTTGCATCACATTTTAGTATCGTCCTGTACTCCTTTCGGTGTAATACATCCTGCCATCACATAGCACAAACTACAGAAATACATCAAGAAAACATCACACTGGAGGACAATAAATCTTATGAACTATGAAATTTGTCATTCTTTCAGCCTCTCTGGATCATCCAGAAATTAAGTAACTCATAGAGAAGAAAAAATTATGGGGACATTAAGCACCTACTGGCACTAAGGCATGCCTTGTCAATCACTGCACAGAACACTAGACGGTCATCAATACAAAGGGAGAAAGTATTTAATTGCTTCTCAGTCTTACCATGCTTTATCACAAAATAGAAGTGAACATAGCAGCGTGCACACTGCTTCCAAACAATGTTTATGAATCTGCATTTCCTTACCTTTGCCTTTATCCCACTCTCGGACATAAGGCACACCAGGCTTTGTATCTCTTCTCTCCTGGATGACAACCTCTACCTTTCTACTTGCTGCAGTAACTCTCGGAGCTTCTGGTTCATCAGGAACACCTTTCAACTCTAGGTCACAGAAAGAGAGCGTAGTTTTTGTTAGTAACGGGATAGAATCTGTATGAACCTCATGGGAGGAATAGGAAGCAAGAGTTATTTGCATTTATAAGCTCACACTAGCAATCTAATTTCATTCTAATAAAGAAATGCATTTGAGTGGGGAGGTGATTTTTTTTAATTACTGCGTATTAGTTCAGAAAAGGTAGTGGGTAGGCCAGATCATCAGGAAGTGTATCTACCAAGAGATACTTCACTAGTTTTCTAGCTGTATCAAAAAGACTGCTGAAAAATCTATTGCCTAATAACCCAGAAAGGAATGTGCTAAGTGTTACACTGAAGTTAGAAAATTAGGTAAAAATAAAAACATTAGCACGTTATCTCCATTTCATTTACTGGAGAAAACAACTTGCATTCTTATTCTTCCGAACAACAGTAACAGCAGTGCACATTACTGTTCTTCATTTCCAGAACACTTCACAGTTAATCACTTGCATAGAATTCTGACACAGTGAAATACTAAGTACAAGTTGACTAGCAGCGTCATAAGGGAGACAGCGCAGAACTCAAATTCATCATCCTAAATCCTAAAGTCAGCTGTATGTCCAATTTACAGATTGCACTGAAATGGTAAGAGTGTATATTATATGATATCAAAATTAACTTGCTACTAGTTTTTATTCTACCTCATCCTAAAAAAAGTCAGTAAAATTTCAGCAGCTTTCACCTCAGCCTGCATAATTAACCCACCTAATTCCTGCTGTCAGGTGTGAATCAAAAAAAAAAGCCTACAATCTACATATCATATTTCTACATGAATTATTAAGCTATTTCTGGCATGATTTTATAACTACACACAATTATATGAACTCTCACTATCTTAACAGTTATACTAATTGTAAATACAGAATACATAATACTAATATATTGAATGTCCAAACCTAAATCAATTAGAGTATGCCTGTTGATTGATCCAGTACAAGATGAAGTAGCAAGTATTTAACTTAAAAAGGCAGGAGATCATACCTCCATTCTCCAATTTTTCTGCCTCTTCCTCTAATCCAGCTTCCCTTAACTTCTTAACCTTCCGTGCTCGAAGTTTAGACAGCCTTGCATCTAGAGCTGCCTTCCTTTTTTCTTTTAACTGTTCACGTTTAGTTCTCTGGTCGAGTGTCTTAACAGCAAAGAAAAACATGAATTAATCTTCCTTTGTTATTATAATCAACTACTTATCTTCCTTCACTAAACAACTAAAAGCAATCCTCATCAAGTACCATGTTTCAACAGGGAAAAAGCAGCCCAATTTTTTTTGAGACAGCTGCAGGCATCACCTTGTATACGACTTACACAACAAATCAAATACAGTGACCACTGAAATTAGGATGCCCTTATACATCAGTTTGCTCTTTAAACTCATACCTGCTCTCTTAGCATATCCAGTGTTGCCCGTTGTTTATTCCTAAGTTCTTTGTCACGAGAAAAGGCAAAGTAACCAACACCAAGCTGTCTGGCCTCTGAAAAGAAGAAGAAAAAAAAAAAAAAAAAAAAAATCAATAAATGTAAGTTATGCTCAGTTTGTAATTGGCAGTGAGTACGAGCACCACACATGCTGCTTTCAGGCACTGAACTACTCCCAACAACATACACTGCATTAGTTTTAGATGGCTAAAATAGGCTTGGTTTAGATGATGCATGAAGTGAAGTTTCCTGAAGGAGAAAACAGGAGGATGTAATTAAATTTGAAAAATACAATTTAAGGAAAAATAAATCTAGATTCATGTACTGGTAGTTTGAGTGGTTATTACTCACGAGGCTTAACACATACCTGAAGTTTGCCATAAAGGCACAAAAAGTAACTTTCCCTTCTTCTAAAACCAAGCTCCTTGGCGATATAAAGGTAAGTGATATAAAGTATGGAAGTATACCGTTTTCTCGAATGTCCTCATAATGTATGGGTCCCATCGGTTTTCTGAGGGCTTCTTCTTCTTCTTTTTCCCACTGCTGCCTCTGAAGTTCTCTTTTCATGTCTTCAGATAACAGAGTACTCCCATCAAGGCCTTGTCTAATTGAAGAAAAAAAAAAAAAAAGAAAACAAAGTCAAAGTTAGGGGTTACAGAACAGAACCAGTTTTACAGTATCACACAGTAAAAGTACAATTGCGTCTGATCCACTGTTGCAGTTTTTACAAAACAAAGATCACTGTAGGTACCATTTAGTGATGCAGCATTGATGACTGGTACATGGTGAAGACAGAAATACAAAATGACCTCTGAAACAAGGTACTAGTAGAACATGTTATTAAAAGACTTAACAAAATAATATCCTTTCTTACAGGCTTTGTGAAATTATTATCAAATCACAGAACAGGAGATGAAATAATCAGTTTTATTGGCATCTGTTGGGGTGCTAGCAACCACATGTAGAAACATTTCAGATTTAACATAAGAAAATGAAAGGTATTTGAAATAACAAAAAGCTACCCATTAATTGACCCTAGAAGTCCATGCCACATATTAATACCCAACATGGGAAATATTTTTGTTTTCCCAAGAGAAGCAGCAGGATCTTTTTCTTTTATGGTTTAGCTGAAGCCAGTTTTGCTGACTGTTGTCCACTGTCAGTGCAGAGACTGCAATTTCAAAGCACTCATATTCTCCACCTTATGTTTAAAATATAGAGAAGACACTAACGAGTTGTTAGTGTGAAAGAATTTGCACTTCAGCAATGGTAAAGGCTCAGTTGAGGTGCCTTTACATTATTTTCTGAAAACAATTCATAATAATTTTAACAGAAGAGCAAAACCAAACAAATAGAGATCCAACAAATTCACTTTGAATGCCATGATGAATTTGGAATTGCTAAAAGACCTAATCAGTTTTCAGGTTAAACAGACTCAGGAGTCAATTTTCTAGCATTTTCTGGAAGCTGTAATAAAATACAATTTCTGTACAAGGGCCACAGTTTTAAAAGGTGCATTGAATATCTGAGAGATTGCACTTTTCTCTGCAAGCTATGTTCCATAAGTGAGGTTTTAAATTTGGTCAGCATTTACATCAAAGAGCGTGCCTCAGTAGTTTATTAAAAATTCCATTTGGCTTTTGTTTGATATCCATGGCTTCCGTTCTGTTGCAATTTAAAACCAATACACCAGCTACATATTTCAAACGGTGAATTGCCAGAGTGAAATAAATTGGAAGCCTTGGAATACTATATGAATTTATAATAGGAAGTTTTGGTAAAATCACAGTCATGAACAATTGCTCTGTAGCTACTCTGTCTATTTTTTAAGACACAATGTAGTAACCAGCAGAAGGTGATGTACAGTACATCTAGGGAAAGCAGTACCATCAACAATTCTGGATTGAGGATGGGATCACAAAGAATAGCCTCTCTTCCTTCTCGTTAAAAAAAATATGTTAAATACTGCAAGAAACATGCAATTCCATTAGAGAAACCACACCTTTTCCCTTGAAGTTCCTGATCCATTTTCAGTAGACTTGGCAAATCCTTCTTCATACAGCGTCTAGATCGGCCCAAGAAATCAACATAATCAACCCTGTAATGAAAGCAAAGGAAATTTGATATAGAACTATGTGCAGATTTAGAGAACTCTTAACCAGAAGATAGCAGCAGTGACACTTTGCAAAGAGTGTTCATCACCTCTCAGGCTCTCCGTGCATGACAGTTTCTTCTTTCAATTAACAGACTCGCAGGTTAAGAGGATACATTCTGAACAAGGCATATGACAGTTTTATCACAGACATTTACTCAATCGCACTTTGAGCCAGCTGTTTGCCTTGACAGTAAGATGGCGTTAAAAAAATGTTCAAAAGTTACAATGTCATGTAGTTTTCACACCAAAACAGAATTGAGCCTAGTGCTTGCTTTCCATGGTGAAAATAATGATGTGGCATCGACTTCTTGTGGATATGAAATTGCTACAATACATTTCAATTATAAGTCTAAAGCTTATTTAGAATAGGCTGATAGTGTTCGTTTGACTGGCATAACAAATGCTGACTAAAATGCAAGCAAAATGTTCCTTTGAAGCATGTTTGTGCTTCTTATTCAACTCTTTATAGTACTGAACACTTAATTTACAGTTGTCAAAAAAGCTGTTAATAGCTATGCTTATTGTCCTGCAATGCTAGAAAGTTCTTTAGCATCAAGCTGCCTCAATTATCCCATTCTAAATAATTAATATTATATCTGAAAAAGTACGACTGGCAATCTAGTTCCCAAAAACCAAACTTTTAAAGATCTTTGGTTTTAGTAAGTTAAGTTCTTTTACATAATTTCTAAGGATATCTAAAGCTTAGTATATACTCAGTGCCCTTTTTATTTTAATGTAACATCAGTAGAAAAAAAAAAGTCTGCATTCCCGATAGTAAAGCTGTAGCTAGATATAACCAAAGACCGCTGCAGATTAATCAGCATTAATTATGCTAGCATCCAAATACCCTCATTAGGATATGGCCTCACTGAGATGGACAATATATTAAAAATAATACACGTAATTGATGTGAAATGTAGGCAACGGTACAAAAGCACCATGTGAACAGTAAAATATATCAGTTTAAATTTCTGACACTTTACGGTGACAAGAGCACAAAGCAGTTTGAGCCCATCGCTCACTGACAGTTTCATCCTGAATTTCAGTAAGATACTGGCAATGGGTATATCTGCATTTCCAACCCAGCAGTCTCTGGTACTCTGCAGGATTCATCCTCCTTATTTATTCTGAAGCACTACATTGCAAATCTTATCTTGGCCTAATAAACTGGAGAACAGGGTGCTCTGTTCTGTATCGGTTATTGCTCTTTTAAACTGATTACCAGAAGTAAAATCTCTGTTCTGTAAGCATTTTACACAAATGGGCAAGGAAAATGTGTAGTCAAACTGGTTTCATAGTTATTCCTAATGTCTTGGATAAAAAAAATAGTGGTTACTTGGCAAGTCACAGAAAATTGTCACAGACTACTTGCTGTGCTGCAGTTAAACAGTGGAAGAAATGCTGGAAAATCATGTTCTTTTTCCAATCAGAGTTTCTCTCCTTTAAGGGGAGGTCATACAACAAAAATGACTGCTCATTTTGCAGGTCACACACAATTAGAGAAGGTAAGGTGAATACAATAAAGTCCCCACATTTTGCTAAAGTACAAATCAAGACACCAAAGCACAAAAATGTATCAATACTGTGATCAGAACACCCATAAACTATGCAAGAAAATAAGAGAGGATATTACGATGTCTCACTTATAGTACATTTCCCCAATTGGTATTTCTCAAAATCCTGGATGTAGATTCTATTACAGCGTTACCTACATGGAAAGGAAAGTAACAAAGGACTCTCTTTTAATGAGACATGAAATGAAAGAATGTAACCACCTCTTCTCCAGGTGTAGTATTAACCAGAAAAAAAAAAAAAAAAAAGGTGCCACTCTACATAATTTGGAGAATCAAGTTATTTTCTCATGCAGTTGTCAAGGAACAGTCAGGACAGGTTAGCCCAATCAGTAGTACCAACCATTCTTCATCTGGGTCCTCGGGTGGTGGTATTTCCATTTCAGGTTGAGTTTCCTCATCATCTGTCTCTTTTTCTAAAGTCTTTCTAGCAGCTTCGCTCTGATACAGTTCCTGTACTTCATGTTGTTTGTCTATGATCTTCTGAGTGAAATCCACCAGGTACAAATCCTCAGTTTCTTCATCTAAGGCAGAAAATCAATTCTTAGAGAGCAGCCATGAAAAGAACAGAACTGAGCACATAATCAACACAAAATAGTCACAATCAGCTTTTCAGCTGCTAGCAATGCCCTTGACCAGACTATTGGGGAATACTTAAATCTCATTCAGTGCCAAAAAAACTTGGAGCTATAAATCGGCTCCACAGCAATAACCTCTGTTTCTGAATATAAGTTTTAGGGTTTTTTTAAGCAATTAATTGTTTGTGTACAATACAGGAAAGGTTGCAGTCTTTGGACTAAAATATTCTCTGCTCATTAACTATTTCAGAAGTACAGGGTTTGTTATGTAATGGTTCAAATACTTATTTGATGCTTAACATTTGGTGTGCTGGCAGTAGTTAAGCAGCACTAGAGCACTTCTTAGAAAAGTAGAGAAAAGTGGTGGGTTCATACGTGGCAAAGGTGGACACTAGTAAAGAAAACATTAGGTATTAATTGCAAGGAGATTTGGATTCTATTTTAATAATTATGTCTTGCAAGGGACTGAATAAGTGAGAGAAAAAAGGGGCAGATTAGAATTCTCTAACCCAATTAGTTGTGTGACTGGCATTCACTTACAAACCAGCCAGACTCCCCTCCTGCTCTTCTTCTCTTCATAAAGGTCCAAGAATTAGAACACGGGACAGAAAATCAGCAATGCAATCCAAAGACTGCATAATGGAGGAGAAATTAATTTTGTTTTCCAAGATTGTGTATTGAAAAAACAGAATATATTCCACCTACTTCATGAATGAGTGAAACAGCACATAGTGCTTTACTAGGACAGGCTGTCCTTCAAAAAGTAATTTTATTTTCTCTAGTATCTATATTTTTTTCTCCCTTTCAAGGCAGAATAATCCATGCCAATCACTTTGTATAATAACTCCAAAAAATTTCCCATGTAGTAAGACAAGCAGTGAATTCATAGTGTAGCTGCTGTATATCGCCAGATAGTCAGAAATGGCAACTCTAAGGGTAAACTTTTGAAACAAATTTTTATATATAAATATAAAAAATATTCATTTTAGATGAGTTTTGTTTACCTGGGAAGTCGCCTTTTGTCATTTTCTCATACAGCTTTGCTTTCTCTTCTAGTTTCTTCCTGGAAAAGAAAAAAAAAAAAATTAACATGGCAATCCCACCAGTCCCACCACAGCTCAAAATGACCAGTTTAGCTTTAGATAAATGGAATGGGAAAGTACCAGGAGTGCTTGAAATATTTACTTAGAGGCTGTCTTATGCCTATTTTTTTGTTTTGAATCTTAACTGGCTTTCCTGAAGATATATAGATATCCAGCTCCAGAGTTTATACCGAAAGCAATTTTAGTGAAATTACAGAATTAATCTTAAGTGTAATTTGTCAAGTAGGCAGGAACACAATGTAACAAGTATTCCACCTCTATGTAACTACTATGGTCTGTCAGATAAATACTGAAAGCTAGACCATTATTTGCAGGTATGAGATACCGAAATACTGTTTTACAGGGAAGAAAAAAAGCAAGATATAACATGGAGTTACACTTACTCTTAGACACTGAAGAGAAAAGCTGACTTCTGGAATGGTAGAAAACAATTTTGAAGAGCTAGGAACTGCTTACAGAAAACCAGCAAATGGCTTATAAATTGCATTTTCAACATATATCTTATTGTACAACTAAGCCATTTAGAAAATGAGTCAAATCTTGCAAAAAAGTAAGCCCTTTTCTGTCAAGTCCAAGAAACAATTTGCTACAGAATCCTGATGTAGTGCTGCCCTGGCTTTTAAGATGACTTTCAAAAATTACTAACCTGACATAATTAGACAGCTATGATAATGTGAGGGCAGCTTATCCTTACAGCATGAGACTGCTGAGCTGCAGTTTGTACATTACTGGTTAAAGAGCATGGAACTGATGCTGGTCTTACTGGTTGGTCTGATGAGAACTGTTGGTCCAAAACAGGCATAACTTGCTTTATGTGCTTTTCTAAACACCGATAAATACGTTCTACAAAGCATTCCTTTCTTACAGAGCCTAAGAGTTACCTTGATTTATCTAATATATGTTCCTCTTCTGCCTTCTGCTCAACATCTTTCTCTGCTCGATTTGCAACTCCTGTGTTTTGTTTGTTCCAGATGCTCGGTTTCTGTGGAGTACAATTTTATAACAACAAATAAAGAAATAAAAATATTGAAATGACAATGATTAAAAAGTATTTCAACTCTGTAATGCAAACTTTGGAAATCAATCATGAAAGACTTTGTAAATAACACCTTAAATGTGTTTGACTTGAGACTATACCTACTGTGCTGTGTGATGCTGCAGGTATGTCCTAAAATTACACAGACTGCAGTACGATATAATAGTTAGGCTGAGAAGCCTATTCTGGCAAAGATGTTAAGGTTAAAAAAAATAAGAACAGTCTTGCTGATTACTAAATAATAACGAAACTATGAATTGTTTCTATTCTCTATTACTTTCATTTTAGATATAAAATACAATCAGTTTGCCTGTTTACAGCATAACACTGTAAATGCTGTGTTTTCTTCAGACATGGCAGCAATACTATATTCTACTACTAGAAAGCTACAGAATAAAAAACCCCTTGCTGATTACTAAAGTAAAAGGTAATTATGTATTCATCGTTATACACTGCGATATAGAGGAACAAATAGCAGAGCATTTATCAAGAAAGTTCAGTGATTCTGGAAGATTCTCTCATTCTCCGCCCTTTAGGGAACCAAACAAAATCCCGGAGAAAAAAAGAAACATCTTCGCCTATATATACAAAAGTTGTGGTTCCCTGGGAAATGAAAATTAAGAGATGATTCAGATGGGCATAAGCATGAGATAAGTTTTCTGCTATGCACAAGAATCCCACCTGGAAATGAGTTGTTAGAAATTTAAGAAACATCCTCATCGTGTAGATTTTACATTTGAATAGCAACACAGCTCTGAGCATTTATTTATTTAGATTTGAATATGAACTTCCTTACTTTAAGGAGAAAGAATGACAAAACCAATACAAAAATATTTCTACCTTATTAGAAGTTTTGGGCTTTGCAAAGATGCCAGCATCTTTCAATAGCTTTTCTTTCTTGAATTCTTCTTGCTTTCGGAAGAGTTCTGCTTTGAGATCTACCAACTACATTAACAGCAAAATAAACAAATAAATAATCCAGACATATCACAGGCATATACATCAGTCCCTGTAACACAGCAGTAACTGTACTTCTAGTAAAACAATCTGGCATGACAGTTAAGATGTGCATTTGATTGCATTTTTATGTAGAACTTTGAAGCACTGATCCGATCACAAAGATCACTCTTAAGTTTAGGGCAAACAATATACAAAAAAACATGGAATGCAAATTATGATTAGGGATTTAAAAAAACAAACCCAAAGATATCCTTGATCCTTTGATCCATAATGGGAATAAGAGAGACACAATTCCGTACAGATTTTACCAGCCTCCTGACGGCAAACAGATAGAGAAGGACTAATCAAGTAACACTACTGAATTTGAAAGGGAAACTTCTAATCATTGCATAATGAATAAAATCCTGTCTTGGAAAAGAACTGATAAAAGTTTGCTTGCATAAAATATACTTTCCCACTCTTTTGTATACTGTTTATATATTTTCATATTTTTTTTTTTTTTTTTTTTTTTTTAATAAATATGTAAGTAGCATTGCCATCTGTGACCAATGCCCACCTCATCTTTCATTAGGAAATGTCACCAGCAGGGGTATTATCATGAAATTACACTAAAAAAATAGTCTGGAAGAGGATATTGTGCCACTTTCCCCGCAATTCCTACAGAAGACAAATTTCACAGATGCACATTAAATCAGAAAAGTGCAAGACGTTGGTATTAGGATTTGTCCCAACCACTAAAGCATTTGCTTTTCAGGTCCCTGTAACAATGACACATAGTGTTGTAAATTAACCCTTCTTCTTCCCCCCCTTGAACACTTAGAAGTGATCATGCAAAAATTCAGCGTTAAATGTTTCATACACAACAACCCAGAGGTTACGTTAACTGTTTATTTGGGAAAATAAAGCGTTTGGTAGCGATCTCCTGTTACAGACTACAGGAGGGCAGAGAGGAACAGCACCTCGCCACCCCTACGGGCCGAGGTTAACTCGCCGCGACAGGGACCTCCGGCCGCTTCGGAAAAAAAAAATAATCAGGAAATAAACTCACATTTCCCTCTCGGGCCCTAATTTTATCATTACATCACGAACGGGGGCAAACTGAGCCCTGCGCACTCAGATTAAGAGCGCAGTGCGTACGCTCGGTCAGGAGGGCGAAGGGGCTGAACCCCAACACCTCACAAAACCGAGACGTGACGTCAGCGTTACAATATAACCCTTTAAATCAGTATTTGCTTTTACAAGCGTGCACTTCAGCGGGTTGGGGTTAAGGCGAGGGGACAGAAAACACAGCCCCGGCGCACCGTTTTCCCTGGAAGCGGCTCGCACCAGCGGGCACCCAGGCCCGGGCCGCACGGCCTGCGCCAGCCGGGCCCGCCCGCGAAGCCCCACAGCTCCGAGTAATAGGGCACCCTTAAAAGCCGGGCAAAAGACCCTCCCGGAGGGGGTTTCTTTTGTTTCTTCCCCGCCAGGTTCGCCCACTCACCGAAGAGGCGGCCACGTCCAGCGGCTTCTTCCTCCGGTCCATGGCGGCCCTGCTCCTCCGGCAACCCCCTCAGCCAGCCACCTTCTTTCCCCGCTTTGCGGCCTTACCGTAAAGCGCAGCGAAAGCGACGCGCTATTGCGACAGCGCTAGTGAGGGCAGACGGGCCTCTCCCCGCCGCCATGTTTTGGAGGTCAGGGGAGGGCAAGGCAGGGCGAAGGCTTCGGGAGCCCCGGTGCCTGGCCCCACCGGCGCTGTTGCCCCCGTTGTCCCGGCCTCGCTCAGCCTGGAGCTGGTTGCATGGTGCAATGAGAGACCCTTCTCGCCTCAGGGCCCATCGGTGTGAACTCAGGGCAGCCTGCGAGCAAGCCTTGCCCAGCCTGAGGTGGCTCGGTGGTGGCTGATGCCCTCCCTGCCTGTGGCTTCCCTGGCTGTGCTCGAGTTCTGCGTGAAAATGAGGGCTCCGGGCAGGTGGAGGCCAAATTCTTCAGCTCCCCGATTGGAAATGGCTGTGCGCGGCCTGGGGGCTGTAGCTGCTGCTGCCGCCCCTGTGCTGTGGCATGGGGTGCTCTGGGGCTGCTGGGCTGGGGCTGGGCCGCTGCAGCCAGAAATTAAAATAGGGTTTGGCAGGATTGCAGGCCAGCCCAGAGCTGGGTTTGGGGCTAAATGAAGAAGTACATGGTTGAAGTTTGGTATCAACAGCAAAAAAAAGAAAAAAAAATTCTCTTTCCTGCCTTAGTTGATAGGTGAGTGCTACGGAGATGAGACCTGAAACGCTCTCTTGAGCTGGAGACAGCCACGTTCTTCAACACTAGGCTGGGTTTAGCCCTGTGACCATTGCCCTCTGGGCTGCCTTGTTTAAGCCACACGCCTGGGATGAAGTGCTGTGGGTGTCCTGCTGTCCCTGGCCCTCTGCCTGCACAGATGCCTGCTGAAGGAGGTGGGAGTTAATGAGCCACAGCTTTGCAGAGCTGGCAAATGTGGTCCATAATAGCCAAATGCAAACCTACCTATATGCGCTGGAGCCAGCTCTGTAACCTCAGAGACGAGCACAGGTGGCTCCTGGGGAGAGAGGTGCAGTGTTCTACTTACACTGGGTAGCTCATTGCTTCTTTTATCATCCCCATGAAGAAAAAGAACTGTCTGATAGGTTTTAATTCAAAGTGTTTCTGAAGATCATAATTATCTGGAGTTGCAAGAGGAAGCTGCCTTTCACTTGTCTTTATGAAAGTGGAAAAATATAAGGTGCTCCGATGTTGTTGCTTGGCAATGTGACAGCTGATAGAAGCGTCAGAGACGGTTCTTTTGATTTTTGAAATGTATTGCTTTTGTGTCTGGGAAGCTGGGTCAGGCCCGTATTTAAATAGTTTGTGGACACAGAATTGCAAAGCTGACAGAGATACTCGGTTGCTAAGTAAGCTACACCTGTATTCCAGGGAGCGTGAGGTGTGTGATTCAGAAAGAGCAATTTCTGGCCCTAGTGAAGGTGTCTTGCTTTTGGCTCTTTCAAAGGAGAAGGGAAAATGGTGGGAGATAACAGATGCAGAAAAGTGCAGGTCATATTAAAGCCATAAGGTTTACTATTTTAATCTGCCATGGAAGAAGAGAAATGAGCATTACTGAAAAATAGGACAAAGCAATGAAAACATCTGTGCTGTTCTAATTAAATCTCACTTCAACAAATCATGCATTGTTGCCTGTTCAAACCTCACCTAGCGACAACACTGAGAAGAGAAACCAGCCCAAACCCAACCCAGGGTTGGTTCTGACTAATTCCCACCTTTTATTTGGAGGCAGTGTCTGTGTGAGGGCACGCTCCCCCTGAAGTGCATTAATTCTTCCCCACATTGCTCACATTCTGCACCACAGTGACTCACCTGTCAGGGTTTCCAGCCCTGTAGGTGTTGAGCACTTTCAGGAGCTCAGGAGTATTTTTATCTTGAGGTTCTCATAACGTGAAGTGTTCCTGAAGAGCTGATAGTCAGATTTGGTCCTGCATATCTCCTTGTAGCTGCAGGTGCAAAAACACTTCAGGAAATCTTGGTCTTTTGAAAACTTGGCCTGTAAAATGTAACAGCCACTGGCTAAGCTCAATGTCTGAGGCTCTGCGACAGGAACCCTACATGACCGGGTTTAGAAACATAACACTAGGTAGCTATAGAAGTACTTCAATGCTTCTTTATATATTCTGACTGAAATGTAAAATGATACAAATGCTGAGTCTGCTCAGGCTACTACTCTGGAAGACACTTTTTCACCTCTCTGTCACCTCTCCCCTTCAGATGCCTAAAACCAAACCTCTGCTTGCAGGATTCCTTATTCCTTGGCACTGCCTAAGCCCTTGCAAGGCTGCTTGCACCTCCTTACTGCATCCTGTCCTTCCTGCTGCTTTTTTCCCATATGACCTGCCCATATTTCTTAGCAAACCACTTGTCACACCATCCTGATTTCAATTCCTGGCAACACTTTTCTTCTTTACAAGCGAACTGAACCTCTCTTTTAATGTTGAAGCATGTTCCCCTTTTCCACATTTACAAGCCCGTTTCTTTGATTTGCTCTCATTTTCCTGCACTCCCTGGTCTTGTGTTTACCTGTCCAAACCATGCTGGAGCAGCAGTCTCGTTTTTGGGTATTGCATAAAATGGCTCAGTATCATCTCAGCAGCCCTCTATGTATCGGGTGTTACTTGGATAGTCTTAGGGGATATGTGAAGACGGAATGAGACCCTGGAGGTGTCAGCACCTCTCTTAAAATGTTCCTTTCTGGTTGAGGGTGAGATGCATGACCAGGGCAGTAAGGAAAAGCTGTGCTACTGAGTGGTTGCATGACAGGATGCGGAAAAAGGAATTCATCTTACAAATTGCAAGCTAGCTCATGTTGTTGCTGTGAGCAAGGATCGCAGAGCTGGCACTTCTGCACTTGTGAGAAGCAGTAGATTATTTTGTGGGTAGTGAAGGTCTGGCTAGACGTGCCTGAATTGGGAATGAGTCAATCAGCGTCACTGATGCTCTACATAACTGATGGACTTGTGCTATGAGACAACCTTTAGCTCTTGTTCTTTCTCGGTTAACATCAGTGGGACCAGCAGGCAGTGGTAGAAGCAGACCAGGACAGAGGGGAGCACCACGCTGGCTGGGGCCGCGGGGCCGCTCTGCGTGCTGCTGTGCTCCTTAGGTGTGGGACTCGGCACTCAAGCGTGCATCCAGGCAGATGACTTTCGGAGCACTTTGTAAACGTCGGTTCAGAAGTCTTGCATTTACTTACAGTCTAAGAACTGACAAGCTTTCACACACATGGTTCCCTCAGAAAGGCTCAATGCCAACTCTAACCTGTGGAAGGCTGTTCTGGGCATTTTTTTTTTTAATCCAGCCCACAGGCATTCATAAACTGTCAATAAGGGAGGGGGAGCTGGAATAAGAAGCTTTCCAAGTTGTGAAGCAAAATCAGCTTAACTTAAAGAAATGAGATGAGGAAGGGGAGGAATCTGCCTTTGTGTGTATAGTACAGACGCAGTGTGGCTGTGCTGTGCTTATTTCTTATCAGGAATCTGTGAATGCTGTATAAACTACCATGTCTGATCTCAGATTGCTGATAGCCCTGAATTCCTGGGGAATAATTGATTCAGCACTTCTCATTAGTATGCTGCTCATTTTAGCATGAGGCCTAATTGTGTTTACTTCCACAAAGCTGCATTGACACAAAAACTTGTTTATTATTTTTGAGGAAGATGGGGGATCACAGTGGATTGTTCTAAGTGGAAATGGTGGCATTTCAGCATCTTGTAAGATCGGTGAGAGATGCTGAACAAACTTGAAATTAATCAGTTGCAAAGCTTCAGTGTGGACTTCTCCTACAGCCCCCCTGCCAAAACTAGACTTACAAGAGTCCAAACCCAAATAATATTGATGTTTGGGGGATTTGCTGTTCTGAGACTGATTCTCTTATCACAGCCACTAAGGTTTCATCCTACCCTTAGGCTTTGATGTTCTTACTTTCTACATCTTGGCTTTAAGACGAAATAAAACTGTGGGCAAGTAACAGCTGGACATTTTGTGAGATAAGCCTTGGTGCAGGGCACTGTGTCTTCACACACTTTCATAGACACTTGACATAAAGCAACTCACCCATGTTTCTCTGAGGGATGGAGAAATTCCTTCTGGTTTTCTTTTTTCAGGCTCTTCATCTCAGGAGTTATCATGTGAAAGAATCTATGCTATGTCAACAAGTATCTTGTTTAAAACAGAGCAAGAATTTTTTTGCTTTCCCTGTTTTGCATATTCTTGGTTGGCTAGAATATGAGTTTGTTGAATTTGTGTGACTTAGTGTGTGTGAGGCCACAAACAACTGTGGCACAGGCACAACTGTTTGTAAAGTAATTCTTGTAGCATGAGAGATCCGGAAGTGTTTCCTTCATTCATAGCAAAGATTACATCTCTTCCCAAGATTAAGTCCCAGCACATCTTTTTTTTTTTTTTTTTCTTCTGTGTATTTTCCTTAAGGCACCTGAAGTGTACCTTAGGTTTTTCTATTTTAGCATTGCATATGCAGGAATGTTGAATTGCTGCAACAAAACAAAAAAACCCAAAACCCATTTGGTAAAAAGTCTAGTTGGACACTATAGGTAATTTTTTTTCAGGAAGACTAAAAGTTAAAATCATTTGGGTATGGAATTAGCAGGTGTGCAACTTAGGAGAAAATGGTAATTCTTTGATAAATGCTTCATATTTTTTTGCATGATCCTAGGCAGAAAGTCAAACCCAGAAGTGATGCATAAGAACAGTGTTTGTAACTTCTTCCTGGCACACATGCGGCTCTCCGTTTTTTGCCTCTTGGGTCACAAGCTGCAGTGCCAGACTGCTTTTGTGGTAGCTTATTTTTGCTTGCAAACTACAAAATGGGCACAGAAGACAAATCTGATGGTGATTTAATGCTAATTTGAAATGTGATCTAAAGTAGCCTTGTCCTGTTCTAGGGGAACCTGTATTTTATGTACAGCTTTATAATGCCCTTGAAATCATGTCTTGTGTCAACAATATTGTCCTCTCTTCTCTCTTTGCATGTGTTATGAGAGAGGAAGTGTTGTTATATGCTACTTGTGTAAAAATTGTAATTACTCTCAAAATAGCTGGAAAGTAGGGATTCCCTAAGAACATCCAACAACTTAGATCAGAAATAGGCGTAATGCCATCATTACAGTAGAATCTGTAGGAGGGACATATTTGTTGCAACTGGAATTAGCTTAGAAAACTGTTACTGATAGCCATGATTTTCTTAGTAAGCCTTGATGAAAATGGGCATAATGACCCTTCCTCCTTTGGGGAGCATGTGTGCATGTTCTAAAGTCTGACAAGCATAAGAAAAAATTGAGTAAAAGTTCCAAAGATGAATAGGTTTCTCACTATTTTCCTGTACTAACTGATATGAATACGTACATTTTCTAAACTGGAGATGTAAGAAGCAAGCAAGTTCCAAAGAAAACTGATTTATCAATTACATTGGGTGGTGGCTGTGGATGTTTTCATCCTCTGAACAGGAACCCTAAACTATTGGACTATATTGTGTTGTGAATGTATTGTTGTCAGTGGTTTCTGTGTGGCTGGCATAAAAGACAAACATGCCCTTTAAGAAATTGCTCAGCTCCTTGAGATTTTCCCATTCATCTGTCCGCCCTTCTCTCACCATCTGTTTCTTTTGCTGTGGACATGTGAAGTTGCTCCATCCCTGCAGCAAAATGCAGCCTGGATGGTTCACAATCAGGCTTTTGCACGAAGCAGAGTTTTCCCATCTTTGCAAGCACGGATGGACTTGCCTCTCTGTCAAGGTGTAGCCCTGTAAAGAAGCTGGGGCTTCTATTCCAGCTGCACATCTGCAAGCTCCTTCAAGACGCTGTAGACTTGTATTTCTTTGTCTCTAGGTCTGGGATGCCAGGCTGGAGGAAGAGCCTTGTTTTTTGTCTGCAGAGAATGCAGGACAGAGGTAAGGCAAGAAGGGAATACGACAGCAAAGGGGGAAATTATAATCTAGGGGATGCTCATGAGAAGGGGTTGTGTTCAATGCTCCTTTTTCTACTCACTGATAATGCTGAAGCTGCAGGATCTATCCCAAAACTTGTGACTTTTTATTTAAAAAGACAAATCTGCAATGTAGCTTTCCCATTAGAAAGCATACTTTTAACTTTAAATCTGTTCCTCTTCCAGAGTCCTGGTCCAGACCTCCATGTGAATGCATGCCTGCTTTGCTTACAGCTCTGTCTTTAATTTAAACCTGGCCTAGCAGATACAGCTTTTACAGTGGTAGAGTTGTATCTATTAAAAGGCATCTATCTACCAGAGGATAACAGTTGGGAACTTTAAAGCTCACGTACCTACTTCATGCTCTGCTTTTCTTCTTTTAAAGAAAACACTGGGCTATTGATGTCAGGTAGATAGACACATGCTCATTGTAGCTGTAACTTTCCAAAGAGGCTACTTTCTAGCTTTGAGTCTAAACCCTGTTATTTATGTTCATTTAGTGTCAGGGTGATGATGTGAGCTGTATTTATATCGCCTTCACTGCTTGTGAAATGCTTCTGTTTATATCCTGCTGTTTGAGCTGAATTATTTTAAACCAGCAGGCTCATGGCAGCAAATTCAGGTTTTCTGACGTGGTGGCAGGAATCTGGGTCCTGTAGCACATTGCTAGACTGCTTTGGAGGAGGGGGGGTAATTTATATTTACTAGTCCTAGCACAATATCGTTGAATTACTGTTGGTGCTTTTTAAACATGTATTGAATGGTGTCATTAAAGTGTGAACTGAGTGGGATTTCAATTCAGTACAAAGCAGCATGTTTTTTTCCTTAGAACCACACAAAACTAGCCTGAGGTTTCTCATTTATCTTCTCAGGCTAGAAATGCCAAAGCATGTGTTTGTTTTAAGAATAAGTACATATATAAAAAAATCTTTGTTCTGCTGGCTATCAACGATCCTTGAATTGCACTTTGAGACACAGACATGAAGACATTCCTTCTGCACGCTTTCTGTTTATGGAGTGTCTAGTTCTTGACACTGAGCAGAAGATAAGCTGGCATAATTGAGCAAATTATGGCTCCATGTGTGATTTCTCGATGCATTGGAATGATTAAATCTGCATAATTGGGCAGGACATATCTCTGGCATATGATCATTTTCACCTTGATGCACCGGAGAGATTTAAATCAGCATAATTGGGTATGGAGTTTCTCCACCATATGGGCATTGGTTACCTAGCAGTCATCTACTATATGCCTGTGTAGATGGCTAAGTGGCAGCTATGATTAATTTATTAAGAGAACAAAACTGTCCTGTGTATATATATTCTTTCTCTGACATTCTGGTAGTGAAAAGCTGCTGTTAGATGTTTTAGAACCAAGGGACTTTTTTCCCCCACTGTAGCTCAAAGCCTTGGTCCATTCTAGTTTGGATTCCTCTTTATTTTCAATAGTTAGATTTCTCTGCGATAGTGTCCTTTTACTATCCATCATTGCATCAACTGCTCCCAAAATGTGAAGCGAGGGAGGTAAGTTGTCTTTCTGGAGAAAGTAGTTGAGCACTGTGCATGTTTGAGGAGATGCTCAAAAGGCTGTAGAACAAAATGTTCCCCAGGAAAAGAGACAGCAGCATCTGAGGAAGAAAGGGCGAGCTGTTGGTGGCTCACTCCCAGTTTACCTCTGCAGCAATGTCACAGAGGTGAATCGCTCGTGCTGGTAATGGGATCTCAACGCGGTAGATGGCAGTACGAGACTGTTATTATAGCCACGCAGTTCATATCCCAGCGGTACTGTGAGCACTTAGCAGAGGTTGCCTTCCATAAATGAATGTCTCCCCCTGCAGTTCCCTGTCATCTCTCCAGCATTTGAGTAAATTGGTTTCTTCTCCCCATTCCCCCAGTCTTGTACATGTAAAGCTAGCTGAGAAATAAGACACGTGGAGAACGCAGAACTGCAAGAAGAGCTGACACTGGATTTCAGGCTGCCAGTTCAAATTCTGCCTGGGTTAGTGGGACTCAAGTTATGGCTTCTGCTTCAGCCAGCTCTCTGAAAGAAAAGTTGGACAAGTTGTATGTTAAGTAGCATGAGCGTAGCAGCTGCCACCCTTTCAAACTCACAGATGAGAATGGCTTTGCTAGGGACAAGACTGAAGATTAAATAGGTAAGGAATTCCCCAAAAGGGCAGTTAGCTTTGCAGGGGCACCAAGAAACACACCCTGAGGAAATCCACATTTCTTTTGCTTGAGTGATCCCTGTCCTGTTGCTGAACAGGACTCCAGCCCCCAGGACAGGCTTCCTGATACAAAGGTTACTTAAAATAGAAGCCCAGAAGGCACCAAAGTGTTGCTATATGTATCACAAAAGAAAGATTAGAGTGATTATAGTATTATTTTAGAAATAATTGAGAAAAGAAATATTGAGTCTCTGTACATAGCTTGGAAACGTGTGTGGCACTGCTGCCATTAGTCAAATATAGACAAGTGGAATGAGATCTAGAATAATATTTCAAAATGAATAACTACATCAGGCAAAAGTCCAATGATTGCTTTATTAAAGCCTTGATGAGTGCCAAGCAACTCTTCAGCTATACCAAGGAGCGGTACAAAATGTAAATTCCAGTATTTTATGAAATGCTGGAGCAGGGAGCCTACACTACATGGAAGTGAAAGGTGCTTTACATTTTTAAACTCTTGCCCACAGTACTTGATTCATTGCCAGCTAGCTTGGGAGAGATCAGAACACTGAGATGGCAATTATTGTCTTTTGCCATCCTCTTTGAATGTACATGCAAAAATATAGAGTGTTTCCATTAAGACTAACAGTCGATCTCAATGATTTACGACTGTCTTGCCTCCTTCCCTGATCTGAAATGGACTGTAGTCATGAACGTGTTAACTGACAGCTGGGTCATGATGAGAAGGACGAGGAAGCAAGACAGTCATAGTAATGACTTTTAACATATGTTGACAGAGCTGTAGCATTGCTTTCTGCGCCCTGCTCATTTCTCAAACTGCTACTGTTCACCAACCAGAATAAAGAAAACCACTGAATTTTATCTAGTGGCAATATTGAAAGTAGTCCTCATGAGATGCAAATGCTGATGTTCCTTACTGAGAGATTAATGGGTAGTGTTTTCCTGCTTGCTAGCAAGCGCAGTAGTTCAGAGTGGGTTTTGGTGGAATAGAAGAGTGCTTAATGCCAGCTCTGGTTTAAGGGGGGCTCAGGAGGGAGCCCGAGACTGTGGCATGAATGAAGGGTGGGTCCAAGCCTGTCTTCATGTTCTGAGCCATCTGCCACTGATGCACAACTGAAACCCGCCTCACAAACTCGTTTAGCGTAGCTCCTAGTTCATGGGGTCTGGATGGACTAGGATCAGCAGGACCAAACAGGTTGGAGTCAAACCTGCCAGTGGCTGCCCTGCGTCTGGCTACCCCAAGCAACTGGGATGGTTGGACTTGTCCTCCCTTCCCTTCCAGTCTGGTTGTAAATGGAGTTCTGGGCATGGCAGATCCTGCTGTCATGTTAATAGATGGCACAGAAGTACTTCTGCTCTGTGTTTCTCCTATTACTCTTAAGAGACTAAGCTATTCCTGGGAGAAATGACAAATCCCAGGTGAGCAACTATTTTTACTTGCACAGCTGGTAACCAAGAAAGATGCAGTTTGGGAGTGTCGGGACAGCTTAGAGATCCTTCCCCACATAGAAAAGTTTGTCAGTCAGGAGATCAAAGCAAAATGTAGAGCATGTCCTAACTGGAAACTTTCCCAGGCCAAGATGTGTCTGATACCCGGGGTTCTCGGTGGTGCAGAGCCAACTATCCCATACCTGATAACTCTTTCACTTAAGTCATTTATAAAACTTCCCTGAGGCACCTTTGCAAAGAGGAGCAGAGATGAAACCTTATGTAGCCAGAGGCAAATCCTGCTGCTAAGTGAATGCCTGGAATGAAAACCTTTATACAGCAGTGGGATGGTATGGGGTTCTTCACTGTGGGTAAGTGGTGATAAGCACTGTTCTTGCTTGAGAGGATTATGTGATTCCATGAAGGTGAACATTTGGACATGGTGCAAATGGGCGACATTTTATTAGTGACGCTGTGTGTGTGTCTGAGGGGAAAGATGGTGTGTGAGAGGAAGAAATTAACAGCAGTGAAAAAGGGAGGAGGGAGTCCTGAAAGCAGTTTTGAAAGAGAAAGAACATGTTTCCAGCAACAGCATCTTCAGTCACAAGTTAGAAAAATGGCTCTTGTTGCATTGCTATGACTGAGTAAGTTCGGGCTTCTTTTTAAATTTTCCTGTCTTCCTAAACAAAAGTCCAGATCACACAGCATCTTCACAGTAACTCAGACAAAGCTGTCTGCTGGCCATCCTGAGGAGGCTTTCACATGGGATGGGACCAAATAGCACTGTCTCTTGCATCGTACTGTTGTAAGCAAACTTTAACAGTATTAAGCAACTGTGTCAGCTGACTGCTTGGATTTGGAAGGTACACAGAATGACATGTAACATACACGGTCACCTCGGCATATTGAATTCCTGACAAATGCCTCAGTAGCCTGGAAATCAATAGGCAGCAGCTGCAGTGAAGCTCTGAGCACTGCAGAGCCCTAAACCCCGCTGTTAGCAGGGGAGGAGGCACAGACCTCTGACTGTTGCTTAAATGCTGATTTTGGGGGCCAACAATGAGGAAGATGCAAAGCTTCTCTGGCTTTATCTTGCTACCCTGTGTAGTCCTCCCAGCACCGTCTGATACATTGCTGGGTCACCAGTAGGTAAATGTGGAGAATTGCTGTGGTGGGGCATTGGCAGCAAGTGACAAGATGATGTTTGTTTGGGAACACAAGGTGGACACCTAGTCTGGTGGTGTTGGCAGAAGAGGTGTCTGGTGTTTGCGACTTGCTCTAAACAGCATCTTAAACAGTTAAGAACCCTCAAAGGAAGCAAAGCCAAAACTTAGGCACTAACATCAGCCCAGCAGTCAGGTCAGCAAAGACAGGCCCCTCGCACCCAGGAGAAGAGACCTGATGACAGTGGTGTTGCAGGAGAGCCAGGTGGAGGTACCTCATACCACTGGGTTTGCTGGCTGGCAGGCAGCCTCGCTGCTTCAGCGTCCAGAGCTTGTTGCACACTTTGCAGGGCTCTTGCAGAACGAAGATGACTTTGGAAGGAGGTGAGGGACTGGTCTGAGCCCCTTTGTGCTTATGCTGTAATTCCCAAGGAAGGAGGTGAGGAGCCAGCCTTGGAGCTGACTCCAAGTGTGCCTTTGGGACAGAAAGAAGGAGCACTTGAGCTCCCTTCCAGCAGGAACAGAGCACAATGGTGACCATATCCTCACGGTGCCTGTAAATGGGGTGTATACTGTGTCAGTGAAATCCAAGGACACTCTCTCTGTCTGTCTAAAAGGTATTCAGCCTTTCAGAGAGATGAGTATCACCCAGAAGAGGCAGAATGACAGATTGCTTCCAGCCTTCAAAACCTAGTTGGACACGAGCACTTCTGCAGACATCCCTAGTGTGATTGTATGCCCTGAAGTTCCTAATAAGAAGCAGGCAACAAAATGAGTAAACTGCACTGGCCAAGATTAAGGCAAAACAGAACCAAGTTGGATTAGTAAGTAAACTTGCTATTAATCAACCTCTGGTGGTGGTAGCAAAATTAAGATAATCCACTTTAAAACTGCCTTTAGCCTTCTACCATGACAGGGTTATTTTTAAAGTCCATGATCTCAGTGCTGTTCACTGCTGTCTGTGGGCTATGGGGGGGGACAGCTGCACACAGGTAAGAGTCATCGGTGAAACAAACGCACTCTGAATGCTGTGCCGTGACAGAGACTTATGCCTTCTATCCTCAGTCCTATCCCATGTGCCTGGGAGGTTAGAGACTGGTTCTTCATTAAAGCGGCTGTGTGCTATTTACATTTCATGGTGGGATGGAAATAGGTTGCCCATAGTCCCCTGCCTGCCCCATGTACAGTTGTAAGGATACAGGGTGCACTGCTTCAACACTCAGCAAAGTAGCCCAGCCTTGGTAGAGAAAGAGATTTAACATTTACTTAATTAAGTCCAGGAGGGGGAGAGAGAAAGGAAAAGATTATTGTAGATACCTAAATAGATTTCCTTTGTGCAGGATTACGTAGGTGAAAGTAATTTCTAGCTTGATCTTAACTATTGAATGCTGCCAGGCAGTAGCAGTAGGTCAATACGGGAGGGGAAAGCCCACAGTCCTCTCTCTTTCCCCAGAGGGTTTCATGATGCCTCCAGGTCACTGTTGAAACAGCGTGGCCTTGGGGTGTGCCCCCTCACTACCCCAATCTTCACTCAAGCTGCTGATAATGGTGGGAGGACAGAACACCACTCCTAGGGGTCTCCCAAGTGCCAGATCCTCACAGACTCAGACATGGCAAAAGAGGAACTCTTAAATAATTTGGTTTGGGGCTGGAAGTAGAGGTTGCCTCATTGCACTAACTTTCCTGGTTGCAGGGAGTCAGCTTATTCTCATTATGGGATGATGAAGTGAGTGATCTTCAAGGTGAGGGAGCATGACAGGAGAATTTTCTAGAGATGTCTGGAGGCACACAGATCAAGGACAAAACAGAAGCTAAAAAGCTTGGACATTGCCCCTTAACCCCTGCAGGAAAATGGGGTTTGTACTTGGGAGCCTCCTCTCACCACACATGCGATACCACTGTCTGCTCACCACCCTGTGTGCAAGAGAGCGTGAGATCCATCTGACTTGAAAAGCCTGGCTTGCGTGCTTGGTCACAGACCTGAACCTTTGCTCTGTAGCCAACTCCTGAGGTTGGAAAACTTGGTGCTTTCACTTCTTCTTCTTACAGCTGTAGTGGTATTTAAAGCAGAGTGGACCCAACTCTCTCCTCTTACATGCCAAAGGAAGCTGCTAGGAGGGAGGTGCAGAGCTTGAAGCTACCAGAACTATAGAGAATGTTGTCTACAAACCCATTAAGGGCAAACCTGCAACTCAAGACAAACCTACTGTCATGCCTGTGGCCCTAGAGAGACACCCGATACACATGCAAGGAAAACTTGCTTTTTGTTCTGAGTCATACTGCCCGTTTAGGTGGCAGGGCAGAGACCTTACCTTTTGCCCAACTTAGAAGCAGTTGGGACTTCAGTCAGTACTCCCTGTGTGTTCTTCCATGGGGCAAGGACCACCAGCTGGCGAAACAGTCAATGGTTAGGACATGGTTAAGTCCTCAGTTGATCAAAACAGGTTATCCTGTCCCAGGACATGCGGCCAAAGAGGAATCTCTGCCTCACAAATCTGGTTTGATGACCATTTCTGCAGCTGGGTGGGAGGACAGCAGCGCCTTCTGAAGTTGTGGCAGTATCCATGCCTAAAATCTAGGCAGTGGTGCCTAAAATCCTATAGCTGGACATTTCAGTCATACAGACAGATTAGACATTGCTCAGGGTCATGGATACTCACTTCTGAGGCTTCCTGTGGACTTGCTGCTGCTTGAAATATCCCTCCATGACTTCCCTCCAAAGATGCACCATAGCATCTGTCTTACACTGATTCTACTTACGAATTCACTACCAGTACTTTTAGCTATGTTTTGTTTTCTCTGACACAGTTTCCCATGTGAGTACTGAAGTTAGGTTAATGTGCAGTGCTTGAGGAAAGTCTTACCACACTAGCTTTGGCTCTTTGTACAGTAATGTACGTGTCAAATTCAATTGTTAAAAGCCCCGAGCTACATTTTTGGCTAGTGACGTGCTTGTTATTTTTGTGCTTAGTTATTTCTGTGGCATCAATGTCCTTTAAAAGTAGTACTATTGTAGCCATGATGGTCTAAAGAAATTTACGGGAAAGAGTATTCTATGAGATCAGCCACTGTAAATGGCAAAACCAGATGAGCTTTTAGGTACAAAAAGCATCAATTTAACCTTACTTTTAAAATCCCCTTCTTATGTCATGTTTTCCTCAGACTTTCATTACTTTTCCTGAGAGCAACGTTAGATCAATAACGATCACTTTTCTGGGAATCCTTTTCTAATACTCAGAATCTTGATATCATCAAGCAATTATAAATTACAGCTGAGGAAACTAAGGCACAGAAAGGGCAGGTGATTTGTCTGTGTGGGTGGTTGAGTCAGTCATGTAACTCAACAGCGCTTGTCTCCGTGTGCTGGGTTTTAACTATTGAACAGGCATCATCTCCTTCCACCAGGGTGTATGCTGGCTTCAGCTTAGTCCTCCCCTAAAAAGCTTCCAAGTTTTGCTGTCAGCTAGAATATTTTGTGCGTATCACAAACTTCCTATGAATTAGCATGACGTGCCCTGATCCAGTCCAGCTATGGGGCTGTGATTTATTGCAAGTCCCAAAGGTACCAGGTACGTTTGCAATGAAATTGTGTGTGTGTGTGTGGGGGGCATGTTTTCCCCCGAGAAGCAAGCTGTGGAAAAATCCATATTTTGTGTAAAGAAAGGAGCTGTTTAAGAAGTTGTAGCTGGGTGGGGATTCAACCCCTACTTAGGTTTCTACTCTGATGGTAAATATGGGCAAAAATACCTTTTTGTTTCTGTGAATTTTTCTGTTCCGTTGGGGGGGATAAGCAGGGTCTGAGCCTTATCCATGCTCCTGCTGCTGATGGTCCTCAGGAAATCTCTCTTAGAAGTGATTGCTCCAGCTGGCTGGAATAAGCCTTCAGGTGCCATCACTCCAATCACTGTCCTTTAAACTGATGGGAAGAAATATAGAAGGGAGTCAGCCTGCACAGTGCTGCTGCTCTTTGCTGTGGTGGGACCCTCTTGTGCAGTTCTCAGGTGTTGCATGCCACTGTCTGCCCTCTGCAGTGTTGCAAGCTCTTAGGCTTAAATGAAGAGGGCTGTTCTTGTGAGTTTATGATTATCCATCACTGGGGAAAACACACTACTGATAGTAACTTCAAAACAGATCCTCTCCAGCCCAGCTCCCATGTTGCTCTTCAAGAACCTGTGAGGAGGGAATAAAGAAAAATATTTAGCTAATTTAACTGTAGGTCTTCAACTCAAGTACTTCAGTTAGGATCCTCATCCCTTCAGACTTCCCCAAAGTCACAGACTTTGGCAGTTTTCTGCTTTCGGTCCCTTCCAGCAGAAACTCCTTTTTTTCCCGTGACGTGCGCAGAGCTGCAGGAGGTTGTTTCAAGCAAACTCTCTCCAAAGAGCCTTTGGGTTGAGCCACTTCAGTTTTGACCCAGCAGCAGAGAGGTTTCCAGATTCTCGCTGCCCAGCTTGGCATATGCCACGTTGCACTTGGCTGCCCTGCAAACCTGGCTGCCAGCACCTGAAATGGTGAACGCTTCCCGGACACGAGCTGAGGGCAGAGCACGGAGGGTGAGGCTGCTGCCCCTCAGCAGGCTGCTCAGCTGTCCTGTGACAACTGCTTTTCATTTGGGTGAGGACGGAAAAGCCTGGTCTGAAAATTAAGCTGAGGTCCATATGGATGTATCTGGATGGATGTATTCCTTTGGCATTGCAGCTGCCCTGTCCAGTCCAGGTGGTGTCAGATGCTAGCCTTCTGAAACTGGAGTTAGCTCCTGCTATCCCAAGGGGAGCTTGGTCCATAATATTTTAGATTATAGCAGACGTTGCACATAATGTTATCACTCTCACAAAGGGAGGCAGAGATGCAGAGTGAGACCTACCAGCCAGCTAATAAAAGGCCTAATGAAGAACAAAAAAAAGGCTGCTAGTTGCTGCAGAGATATGTTGCCCCCAGGAAATTAAAAACATGAATACCCTGGCATATGCAATAAGCATCTCCTTTGTGTCTGGATAAAAGCACTGAAACCTCTGGAATATTGAGAAACGACAACGGTGCTTTTAAGTCATCATCATCCCCCACTTCAGCTGCTTGCAAGTGGTCGTGAAAAAGCTGAAGTTGATCAGCCTGGCTGTTGTGCAACTTTATTTACGGGAGAACCCAACTTCCCGGTCGGTGGGTGCATCAGTGAGCACACCCGTGTTGGGGCCGCTCGGCACAGGTGAAAGCCGTAAGGGGACGGCGGGAGAGGGACCGGGGGGTTCCGTGCCGTTCCCGGGCACGGATTTGCTCATCATCTGGCCAGCTACGACCCGCGGAAACGCCGGTACGGGTCAGAGCCCGCTGCTTGACAGCGGGCGGGGGGCCCGCGCTACCTAAGCAAACCCCACGGGGGAACAGATATCAAATATACATCTCTGTGTTTTCCCCAGCGCCCCCCGCCCGCGGCCGTGGCTCGTTCCCGCCACACGCGGCCGGCGGGGAGCGCACCGGCGGGGCTGTGCGCAGGCGGGGGCGGGCAGCGCCGCTCCCCCCGCCCGGCCCCGCCGCCGCCGCATGCACCGCCCGGCCATAAAGCGCCGGGGAGCCCGGCCGCGCTCGGTAGCGCCGTTCCCGCCGGCCCCCCCGGCCCCTAGAGCCGAGCCGCTGCCCCGGGGGGCGGCAGCGCTGCCCCCGCCGCCATGCCGGGCTGGAGGAAGAGCCTCGCCCTGTGCCTGCAGCGGATGCAGGAGGACGGTGAGCGCGGCCGGGGGAAGGGGGGGGCGCGGGTTTACCCCCCGCCTCGCCTTCTCTGTTTCGGGGGGCGATCCTCTGCTGGCATGGAGCTCCGCGAATGGAGGGGCTGGAGGGGGGATGCTCTTCATGCCGGTAAACTTTGCTGCAGCGAATCTGTCCTTCCATCCCCGGGCTTGCTTGGTCTCTATTGTTTTGTTTTTTCTTTTTCCTTCTTTAAGTGGTGGGGGCAAGCCTCAGCGAGGGGTGGCTGCGCGGTCCCCTCTGGATGGGCAGAGGGGCTTGCAGCACCCGAGCTCTAACTTTCTCAAGCTGCCGGTGCTGCTGCTTTCAGCTGCTGATTCTTCCTAGCGTCCAACTCAGCTGGGGATTAAAGGGTTTGCGAATTGCACGGAGGACGCGTCGCCGTAATGTGATTCCTATTGTGCTGCTTACTGTTGCTCACAGCGACTGTGAATTATTTTGTTTACATGCTCGGGAGTGTGATGTTAAATACATGGCTGGACCTGCAGCTCATGGAAGTTGGGAGAAGGCATCCACAAGGTGGCACAGCATAAGGGAGCATTAAGCCCTGTGCTCCGGCTCCTGGGTTTATAGATGAGCGGGGGTGAGAACGGTGGGGAAAGTTTATGTTTTGGAAATGAAGCACAGTTCTCATATGCTCTCCTAAGACTCAGGTGGAGGAGCTGATCCGGGAGGGGCAAAAGGAAGCAGGAACGTGTGTCTTGCTAACCTTAGCTGCTTTGGTGCAGGTGGTTAACAGCAGGTTTGTCTTTTGCGTCCCTACCCCTGACTGTCTCTCCAGACTGTGCACTGGTAAGCAGACTCACCAAATGTCTGAAGCAGCACCATTGCATCATTTGGTGTGAGTAATGCAAAAATTGGGGAATTCTCTGGTCCTGCTGGTTAATAAGCACAGAGACAAATCATGCTGTTAGATGCCCTGTAAGGTGTCAGGACAGAGTCGTTAAGCTGCTGAGTCCTTCCGATGCTGTCTCCTTGTTCCCACTGCTTTGGGAGAACACCATCTACTTCTGCTGTTGGACCCCTCTGGGACCATGGCTTCCACTCAGAGACTTTAGCTACCTGACGTAGAGCTGTTAAAAATCTTGTCCTGTAGAAGAGTAAATCAATCCCCGTTTGATGCACTGAGAGCTGTCAGTGTGAGTTCAGCCCTGGTATGGTGCAGTGCTTTGTAACGCTGCCCTGCTGCAGCTGACAGGGATGCTCTCGCACCACTGGACCAGGGATGGCTTTGGGTGCCTTATAAAACATTTACAGCAGCAAGCCCTTGATGTATAGCTGCACTGGACCAGCGCATTTGCCAGGTTACTTTCTCTCTCTCTTCGTATGTACTGGCTCTTGTCTCTGGAGTCTATGCAATGCCTTTCCTCCTCATCTTCCCTCCCTCTGACTTCAGTCCCAGCACTGCAGTGAGTCTAACTGGTGTGCATCCCTTCAAGAACAGGGGCATTTTCCCTAGTGACATTGCATTTATTTCCATGAGTGGCTCAAGAGTCTTTGGAAGTCGCCATTTGGTTCATCACAGAATGGTTTATCTGGAGGAATGGATCTTGCAGGCTTGAGCTGATGTGCTGTGTAGAGGAGGAGGTATATGCCTGCTAAAGAACGTGCTGAGTTTGTAGGGAACTTCTTCCCCTGAGGTGACCACTTTGATGGTTGTATTTCAGCATATAACTCTGCAGGGGTAGCAGAGGAGGTATTTGGTAATGTTTTTGTAGCACTGCAGTGCTGACAGGTATGGTATGGGGTTTAACTGGGTGCTAGGGAAGGTTCCGCATCGTGTCATGTCTAAGGCTGCCAGGAAATCTCTGCAGGGTTCTGTTCAGATTTTGATTTTACAAACCAACCTCCAACCAGTCTATGAAGAATTACCGACTTCTGGTTTTCCTTATTCAAAACAAGCTATTTGCCTTGTTGATGTCTCTGTGGCTATGCAGTTGTGGTAGCTTTTGTTTTGGATATCTAAGCTGGGGAGCCTCTCCCCCAAGCATGCATGTTCTGGCCCACCAGCACGTTAACTTCTTCTGAGGACCGCAGTACTCAAGTTCTCAAAGGAAATGTCCTGGCGTTCAGCAGGAGCACAGTTGTGATTAGAGGAGTGGTATATTTTTGTTACTGAATATTAATGTGATGAGCATCTCTTGCAATTTGCAGCGATTCAGTGCTGGGTTGGAAGCTTCATTATTCACAGTTGGTATTCAAAAGGTCAGCCGTGGTAAGTGACGTAGGAAAATGCAAGATATACGTGAACTGTGCTGAATTTGATTGCCATTTCAAACCACCACCTACAGTGAGTTTCCTTATGTGTGTTTTGCCTTTAAAATTTATATCCCTTGGGGGATGGGGGTGACTCCTGGCCAGGGTGCAGAAGTGCTTTGTTCTGCAATGTGGTGTTTTTCCCCACTACAAGAGGGTTGTACATGGGATGTGCTACTCCTTATTCTGTTTCATGCAGGGAAAAAAAAGAATTGATGTTAATGGCGTGGAAATTCTTGGTGAAAAATGTGTTCCCTCCAGCCTGTATTCATAACAGCCCCGTTGCTCCCAAGTCAGGGGGTTGATTTGCTTTTCTCTGCATAACTGTGGGGTTGTCTTGGACCTGGGGGTGGAGGTTAGAGCATGCAGCCCGGCAGTCCTGTCTATAGCTGGGCTGTGCAGCTATCTCGTGATGATTTACTTCCCTGATAGCTGGTCCTCTCTCGGGGCAGTGGAGAGAGCTAGCCGGCTGTGCCAGACCATTTCCCATCCTGATTTTTTTCCCCCCTTGTGCTGCTGTCCTTTACATGTGGACTGCAGGATTTGGGCTGTATCCCTGCTGCTCCCAGGCTTTCAGTGGCAAAAGAAGCAAAGGCTAATTTCTGCTTTGGGAGCATGAGTGTATGTGGGCAGGTGGGAAAGTCTCTGGGGATTTTGGCACATCTGAGTGGATATGGAAACTGGATGCCTAGAAAGGATGAAGTGTGTCTGCAGACTGAGCAGTGGAGATGCTTTTATCTTAACGCTTATTTTCATCGGTTATCTAGATGCATATGACTTGTATAACATGGGCCACAGTAGTGGGCAGACGCCCTTTGCTAAACCTGAGACACTTTTCTGCTTCTACTGTGAGGGAATACAGAGTTTGAGTGTAAATTTAGGTTGTTGATATAATTCCCCTTCCTCCCCCAGATGGTTTTCCTTCAGTAAAACCAGAAAATTTGACTCTCGCCCTAAAACTCCAATATGATGCCTTATTTAAAAAGAAAAAATCCCAAATGCAAACAAACCTTAAGAAAGACTGATGTAATGGGATTATAAAATGTGAAGCGAGTTACCCACCCCTTGCATGAATTGTGGGGCAGCTGGAATGGGGGGGGGAAGGGGCAACTTGGACCTGCTCCAGAAAGTGACAATATTGAAGGCTTGCATTGCTGCTGTTTGCTTCCTTCCCTTGTATATGACTCCATGCTGGTTACCTTGGAAACAGCTGTAGGAGCATATAGGGGCATTTTGCTGCTGTGCAGCCATGGGCAGGGGTGTCCTGTGGTACATGGGGAAAGGGAAATCCTTTGTGGTGCAGGTTGATTTGCAGGATGAGGGCAAGAAAGTATAAACCTGTTGCAAGATCTCCCTTTCTCGCCTGCCTTATCTTGCTGCAGGTGCAGTTTGGCATGAGTGGGACCCTGGGGGAAAATTTAGCAAGGGGGTGGTTTTTCATGGTTTTGGCAGAGCTATTTAAATTTTTATAATGGGAAGGTAAAAATATCACAGCAGTCTGCTTGAGGGCTGGGCTATAAACATCAGCTTTTTTTATTCTGTCCTCAGAACAGTGTACCAGGATGTTTTGCTCCATAGCTGTGGAACTATGATTAAGTAAAGAAGAATCCCATTTCCAGTCGTAATCACAGACATAATAAAGAAACATCCCAATAAGATGGAAATTTGCTGCTTTTGCGTGATTATCAGAAAAGTAGATGAGTTTCATTGAGTTCCATGTTGTTTGTGATATGCACATGTGATGTGCAGAATAACTAAAATGGCGTAACTGTTAAAAATAACATGAATTGCCTTTTGTTCACTTACCTGTAAACACTTTGATCTTGCAAACTGTGTGGTGTGCATAACTTGAAATCAGTTGAACTATTCTGCTGCTTAAAATTAAAGTGTTTGCTCTTGTGCTTGCCACATTAGAAATAATTCAGTTGTTCAAAAAAGGAGGTTTTTGTATTCGTCGAGTAGTCTTAGGACCATCTTTCAGTGCCAGGTTGAGTTTGTTTAGATTGAATGCGTTCCCTTACGGAGTCCTTTTGTCCATGCCGACAATGATATGATCAATTGTACTGGCACTTAATTTTTCAGTAAAGAAATTCAACTGGATAGCTGTCACTTAAATAGCGTGCAATTGAACTGCTCTTTGGTTGAAGGGCTGTTATGTCTGTCTGCTGAATGCAGTGTATTAAATATTCCTGCATGTGATACTCTTACTTACAGTGCATCCAAGCTTTGCCAGAGATGGGGACTTGCACACGCAGCGCTTGGGAATTTATGGGCTGCTGTTTGTTGGTAATAATCATTATACAGGCCACTGCTTTTAAACAAAATGTAAAAATAGAGGTTCTGACCCTCCAGTGAAGTGTGGTGGGGAATTAGGATTGCTCGAAGGCTGTGGTGGTAATGATTAAGGGATAATGTTCATTCATCAAACTGATGGGACAGCCAGAGCAAATCCTGCTGGACTTTCATGGGGTCTCTGTCTTTCATTAATATGTTGTGGAGGATTTGGCACCCACCGAGTGAGGGAATAATTGCTGCACCCGTGTGCTGTGCTTGCCCGCTCCCCTCGCCCCATTGCACTGTGCTGAGTTTGGGCTGCTGCTTTTAGTCCTGTACTTCAGCAATTGTAAAATTTAGTTCTGATTGTGAAGTCCTGCACAACTTAAGGATGAAGCCACACTTACGGAATTATCTAAAGCCTTGTTAGAATTTAATTAAAGACAGAGATTGATCATTGCTTTGCCTTTTGAAGTGGTCTCCCAGGTTTTACAACCTGAATGTTATCCCATGTTCCCAGAATTTGACTGTATGAAACCATATGGGCATCATGTGGCTCTGCTCTCTCACTTCAGCTGTTACGCTCTGTGGGGCTTCTTGCAAGGCTGTTTTTGTTAGCAATATTGAGTGATGATGCTCAGTGCTAAGCAAATGCATCAGCTGCAGTGGTTTGGCACGCTCTCCCTTTAGAGGTGCCAAGGTTGGAAAGTGTGTGGGGGAACCCTTTCGGGAAGCTGAAGGCCTTGATGGAAACCATGAATTGTGGTAGCCAGGAGCATTTCAGTGTGAGAAGAGTTGCCAGATCCATCTGGATTCAGGCCATGCTGCTTGTTCTCCAAAACTGTTGGTGTTGCTATGGGCTTATGCCAAGCATAGTGGAAAAGCACGTGGGCAGTTCCCAGGAAGCAGACATGGTATCTGAAACTGCTCCAGTCTTGAGCTGCAATTGCAGCTGCTGGCCCACGGGTCCTCTGATGCTCTGGGTTGCACCAAGATGAAGATTGCTCAGGTTAAACTGAAGTGTGTGGCAAGCCTTAAGAGGCAGATGTTTTTTTCTTCTGCCTTTTTTTGGTTTGCCGTTTATCTCTCCTAAGTAGATGCAAGTGCAGGGGAGCTGCTTAGTTATACCCACAGCCAGACCCTTGCTGGGTGGATAACCAAAGGAGGGCTCTCCACCAGGGCATGTGCTCTGTGCCTGTCTCTTCCTGTGGTTAAAATTGTGTAGGCCTTCCTTTGGGTGTCCCATTTGAGAATAAAAACTACTATTTTGTTAATTATTTGACTTCATTATAGTGGAATAAAATTACTTATTTTGAAACAGAAGTGAATTTACAGAGGTGTAGATATAGTAGAATAATTATCAGGATATAGCTCTATTGAAATTATCCCTTTGTAGATGAGCCCTAAGACAGTGAATTGGGAATTTTTGGAGCTCTGCATCACAGAAATGGAGCCATCTCTTTTAAAAGCCAGTCCTAACCCTTGAAGTTGAGCAATGATCTATGCCTGAAAGGCTTGCGTAATACCTAGAGCAAGTAAAAATCCTGCTGTGTTTTTCCCACAATGACCTCTTTCCAGAGGAGCCACACATCTCCTGCTCTGGTGAATACTGGTGATGACCCCATGTGTATGGGAACCGCTGCTGCACGCGTGTCTTGGGCCAAATGCAGTTATACCATGTAAATGTTCCTGAAATGAGTATAGCTACTGTGGACTGTAACTGGGACTGGAGTATGGGCAGTATTTGATCTGGAAAATAATTCCTATGCTGATGGCCTCTGGACATGGTAGCTTCTCTTCTGCAGTGCTTGGCCTGGGTGAACCACACACTGGGATAAAACATCTCCTCTTGGAATGGTCTGCACGTTGTCCAGTTACACTTGACCTTCACATAGACTTCTTTCTTTGAGAGGAAAAGTATTGAAGCTTTCCATTTAAAATTCAAGTAGGATCTTCTCCTGACAAAACAAGAGGGCTGAAAAGAAAATGAATTACCTTTTTTATTTTATCTCTTCCCCTCCCCCCGCGCCGCCCCCCCCCCCCGTATTTGGAAGATGAAGGAATTCAAATAAGATAACTAAAACAAATAAATTCTACAATTATGGTGATTTCCCTGTTACTGACTTTCCCCCTCATTAATGTTAGATGAACTTGGCATCTAGTAATTACTGGCTTTCATTTTCAAGCCAGAACTGTTTTCTGGCTCCAGCAAAAAATTGC
The DNA here is from genome assembly GCA_034008185.1 of Gorsachius magnificus. NCBI lineage: Eukaryota > Metazoa > Chordata > Aves > Pelecaniformes > Ardeidae > Gorsachius > Gorsachius magnificus. The sequence goes on from CM067090.1 coordinate 11,295,025, forward strand.
TGATTCCACTGATAGCATTGGGAGTGCTGCTTTCCACTTGGAAATTAGTTCAATCAAACGTATATTCCTCTGACAGCTTCAGGTATTTTGCATCAAGACCACTCTGAATTTGAGGAGAAGGGGGCTACCATGTGCTGTTTGAGATCAAGGAAATGTTATGCATTAAGTTGTGGTTAGATCCATGTCTTCTCTGTGTATTTAAATAGAGGTGTCAGTGACCCTGCCGGCTAAACTGCTGCATCGTGATGAGTAGAAACTTCTTGCTGAGGCTGCAAAATAAATTCAATTCTAAACTTTTCAAGTTATTGAACATCAGTCTATAAAGTAATACACTTTTTTTGCTTAACAACTTTATTTCCACTGTGGATGAGGCATTACAGAGCTCTTGTTGTAGCAGTTATATTAACCTTGGCTGCTGCTTTGTTGCCAGAGTCAGAGGCTATTCTGAGTATTTAACTGGATTATAGGTGTTGTCACCTTTTCTTGTACCTGTGATGCTGTTAGTCATCTTGGTGACACTTCATTCATCTGTGCAGAGAAATAAAGGTACTGGCTCACGTTTGAGTATTGCCTCTTGCAGGCCAAGAGGGGAGCTGCTACTAGATGCAAGGATTCCATCAAGCTTGAGACATCTCACTTGGGTCCTGTGGGATGGAACAGAGATTGGCCTCTGGATTTTTTTCCTCTTGTCTTCCATCAAAAAAACCCCAAACAACCAAAAAAACCCAAACCCAACCAATCCCAAACTTTTCTTGTCTGTTCTCAGGCAAAGTTTAGGTGATCCTGCAGTGTCTGGCATTGTCTTACCTTTGGCCCTGGTTTGATGAGAGCAGTCACACAGAAGCAGTGTGTAGACTTGTGGCGGAGTGGGAGGGCTTGTCTTCATCTGCATCCCCTTGCAGCAGAGGCCTTGAAGCTTTATCAGCAAATGAGATGCGAAGAAACATGGAGAAAAATAAGAGAATAAGGCAAACTGTCAGGCAGTTTTACAGAAATTAGTGATGCTAAGTTGCTCTCTTCTCACATGGTACCAGTGTGCTTTCCCCTGCAGATCCAGTCCCTTCTATGTGTTTTCCAGAAGGTGATGATGTTTCCAGGAGTGGGGGCTCCCTCATTTAAAACCAACTTGCCCAGATCCATTGCTTTTGGCTACTGGGAAGCTGGGGAAATTCACTGGGGCTGTGACAGTGGGATGAACTTGGGGAAGAGCTCAGAGGATGAGTTAGTAAATACTCATAGCAGCTTGTCTCAGGTCTATGTGTTTATCCTGAACAGAATGCATCATTGGGAATTAATATTTTGTTTCTAGATTAAATATTCTTTTGCTTACTTTCATCTTTGAATAGGAGGCAGTCAATCTCCTTATTGTATATGCAGTCATGTCCATAAAAAAAAAAAACAACCCACCTCATGAACCTCCTCTTTGTGATGGGAGGGCTGGTAGAGCTGTATGAGGCAGGGAGCAGTGCTGTGGTGCTGCCTCTTGGTCTTCCTCCCCTTTGGGAGCATCATCTCTTCTCCCTTCTTCCATCTCTGTCTTTCCCCATCAAGCTGGGCACATATGTGGTCGCCTTGGCTGGCAGTCTTCAGCGACTTGGAAAAAAACTCTTGTGGACAGCATGCTGCCAGGTCTTGTCCCTGTAGCATGTGTCTTTCTAGGTCCCAGGAGAAGAGCAACTCTGATGTCTGTGCTCGGTGAAGGATGCCACTCCTCAGCACTGGTGTGTGGTTGACCTGCATACCTTGTATGTAGGATTTGGTCATGGCTAACAGCTCCTTACCTCTTCTGTACCTCAGTATCCAGAGATTATGTGGTCTTGGGATACTGTTAATGCTCTCATTTGCCTACTTATTCCTGTTGATGGCTGGGGTCCTTTGAGCTGCATGACTGTTGTTTTTTCTTTTTTCTTTCCCTAAATAAGGAATTCTTTCTAGACCAATAAGAGGGAATGGGGAGTGGAGGAACAAATCTTAAAGCCAATGCTCAGTCCTAGGAAAAGTGAGCGAAGGACTGGTGGCAGAGCTGTTAGCAGCACTGGAGGAGATGAAAGACAAGAGTTGCTTTAACTCTGCATGGCAGAAATCAATACAAATTGCTGGAGTGTGAGTGGGGATGAAAGAGAAATAACTTGGTGTTCATGGTTTTGTGGTTTTTTTTTTTTAAAATAACACTTGCAAACAGCTTTTGAGTAACTGGCTTAAATTGGTCTTTAACAGAGAAGCCGCAAATTGTGGAGGCTTCTCCTTGGTGGGTTGGAAGGTAGCTGTGAATCATGTGTTTGGGCTGTGTCCCCACGCGGGGCTGGAGGCTGGTGTGCTGCCTCTAGGTTGTTTCAAACGAAAGTAAAGTCCAGGAGTGCTGCGAATCCCATGGCGTGCATTTAGATGAGATGTTGATGCTGCAAGTATGCTCCAACTTGCTGGTCATATTTTGCTACTCCAACATGTTTCATGGTCTCTGTGTCCTTCACATCCCATCCAAACACTTCATGTCATAGCACCTGGTTGCATTCAATTGCTGCCGTGTTCCCCAACAGATCAGTTGTAGTCCAGTGGTCACTACAGCAATTCCAGTGTGGCTGGCACTCATTAATTAGTTGGTTAGTATTGGGGATTGAGCTGCAGACCTTTTGGTCCTGTGCCTAGCTCTGTTCCCAACTGAGCATAGGGCTTTGAACAAGATAAAATTATTGTTTAGTTTCTCAGACCGGTGGGGAATTTTTCTCCATCAGTTGAAATTAATGGGACTGAGGAGTTCTGTGCTGCTCAGAAAATCAGTCTGCAAACCTCTGCATGCCCCAGTCTTCATGTCTGCAGAAGGTGGTGTTGACTGTGCTTTCCAAGGTTTTGATGCTCAGGTCAAAACAGCTGTGAAAGCCAAGTTATTGAATGTAACTTCATGGCTTTCTCTGCTTAATGCTTTTACATTCAGAGCCATAGCAGCTGTGCCAAATATATGGAAAAATGACCAAAATGTGGTAGAAAATGCCTTTCTGGCATAGGGTTGTAAATCTATTGTGGCATATAGCTGAGTAGAACAAAAAGTTCGGTGTAAGCGGGTAAAAATTTTCCCTCTACAGCAACGATCTGTCTTGCAAGTTTACCAGCTATCTAATCTAGTTTCCGCCTGTTACATCAAGTGATAATCCTCTAGCAAATTAGGTGCTGCTAGCAGCATTTCTGTCAGTCTGGGTCTGGCTGCACATCTAGGCAACCTGCCTTTGAGGAATTTCAAAATTCACCCTGCTTTAGTCATGCTGCTTCCTCAGCCTCTAGAGACGGCATTTCAAACCTAACACAAAGCTGAACTGTCTGTCTTGCTTGTTTAATTGTATTTATGCTGCTTTTCCTCCCCCTGCCAAGGGTGTTTGGCCATGTATGGAGATGGGTCCTGGGTTGGTTTTTTGAAATAGCCATTGTAATTGGCTTTTTGGCATATCTTGTCCTACTTAGATATAATTCCTTTGCTGTCACTGTGCTTACACACTGGCTTGTTAATAAGTGGGTTGGGGATCAGAAAACAAAAAAAATTTGCAAACCAGGCTGTGGTGCTTGGTTTCTCCAGGACTTGCTATAAGGTGAGGCTGTAATGTGCCCTCGCCTGGGGATGGGTTGTGCAGCAGCCGTGCACCTCCAGCTTGCAGAGCCAGGCTTGTTCAGAGATGAACCCTGCGCTGCTCTGACAGCCGGTGCTACCCCTGCACTTTGGGGCTGCCCCTTGCCAAGGGTCATGTACTGCCCCGGAGTAATTCTGTGACAGGCAACAATGCCATGGATGCCATCCAGTTTCTGCCTCTGAAAAATTAAGAGGGAGTGTGGCTTTTCGCCAGGGAGTGCTGTCCTCTGCCACCCATCTGCTTCCCTGACTGTTGCTTGAAGCAGCTGCTCCTCTCTGGGGGCTTCCCAGCAGGGCATGGGGACGCTGATTCCCAAATCCCCTTTGTTGCCCTGCCGCTGAATTCACTAGTGAGCTTAAAGTCCTCAGGGTACCATTTTTCTGTGCTGCTTTTGTCTTCTGGAAAATCGCGTCATGATGTCTAATTGCAAGCTGCAACATTGGTACTTGGTTTCAGTGCAGAGGTGGAGAATGTGGAGGTGGGAGCAAGGGACAGGAGCTGGAGGAGTGTGGACGAGGAGGCTTGTTTCCTTGTTATCTCCCTCCACAGCTGTGAGTTTCTTATGGAAATCTAGCTCTTAAGCAGCTGGCTGCAGGCTGGCGGTGCCGTGCAGCAGCAGACAGGGAGAGCAGCGTTGAATTACACTGAATGGGGAGATCCCATGTGCTTGAGTCTTGGCATGATGGGCACGCTGTCAAAGCCCCTACCTGGAAGTTGGGGATCTTTTCAGCAGGGTGTAAGGGAAAAGTGCTGACAAAGCAGCCCTTGTGTTACAGGGCAGGTGGTGATGGCCATCTCTGCAGTGCTTTAAAACAGCCAAGGAGTTTCCTCTGTACGTGAACACGTGCAGGTTGTTTTGATGTGAAGCTAATTCCAGGGTGAATTGACTCTAGAGGCTTTCCATAGCCCCTAAGTAGGTGCAATATGCTTATTAGCTGTGCCCCTGTGCAGTGGGGGAGTCCAGCGTTTGACCTGTTTAACCTCAACACCAAGTGAAAGCTAGGAAAACACCCTAGAGTTGTGGCAGTGGCCCCCAGCTTTGCAAATTCCTCTCTGGACACTGTGCCCCGCTGCAAACCCTACTTCTTCCCCACCCACAGCTTTCCTTCTTCAGAGTTTCCTGCTGAAGCCCAGCAGATTTCCCTGATGAACGAGCGCTCTGAGCCAATGCGACAGTGGGTGTGTGAGTCCTGTTTCCCATCTACCTGACACCTCCTCAGCCTGCTGCTAACCAGCTGGGTTGGTTAGCCACTGGCAAGCTATTAAACCCTTAAACAGTTCTGACACAGTGAGGTAGTCAGGCTCATGAGTTGGGGGTGAAATAGGCCCTATCAGACAACACAAATGCTTTATCTGTGCTGTTAGAGGGAGAGCGTGCTGGTGGTGTTTTGTGGAATGCTATGTCAGTAAGGGGGCACAGCTCTTTGAAGAGAACTTTTTTTTTTTTTGAGAGAGATTTCCCTCCTTCTTTCATGCATAGGAACTTGAAGTAGAGTGGAAAAGAACGATATGGGTAGGGAGAGTAGGAAAACTTATTTATGTAGTCAAGTAAGTGAGAGAATGGAGGTGGTTTGCTGGACTGTGCCATGGCTGGATGGGTTTATTGGACAGTGCGGCTCTCTTCTAGTGTACGATGCTCCCAGTTTCCTGCAAGAGAAAACAGGCACAGATCTGCCCAGTGTCCACACAATTTCCTTTGTGGAAAGGTGTTCTCTTCCCAGGAGGTGGTTGCTTCCTACCAAGAGAATAAGCCCATCTTCATGGCCAACTGTGGTGACCCAGCGTTGGAAGGGACCTCTGGGGTCTACTTCCCCTGTAAGTGAGATGTTAAAACAGCAATCATCTGGGATAATACTGTTTCAGGAGCTCATTGATTTTTAACAGAGGGAAGTGAGTTAAAATGATGAGTCACTGACCTATTCGAAAATGAACAACCTCCTCAGTGCCATTAGGGGCTGGTGATAGATCATCCTGGACAAGAGCTGGTGAAAGGGGATTAAGGGGTGCCCTTGTGCCTAACGTTGCTCTGCATTGTGCGTGACTGCTGTTGCACTCGCAGGTTTTTTACGGGTGAAGAAGCAGCACGCCTTGTATATAAAAGGCAACAGTTTCTTCTGATTGTAATTGAAATTGTAAGAGTCTAATCCTTGCTAGTCCAGCTATAATTGTTACAGAAAAAGAAAGAATACTAATGCAATTAAACTTGTTATACATTCATGTTACTCACTAAGGGGGATATGACGTTTGTATTGATGGTTTCTTCTTCCCCAGTTCAGATCTGCGTGGGGTCATTTTTGTTTGCCAAGATACTTACACACCTTTGCTCATCAGCCTGTGGGTCCAGGTTACGTTACAGCTTAGGCATGCTGGGTGCTATTATCCCTACAAGTAGTTTAGTCCAGCTCCGGGCGTGCATTTCTTTAACTGATCATGGGTAGGTTGTGTAGAGCTGTGAGGTCTCCAGCATCAAGTTTGTGCCCCATCGCTTGCCATCCTGTGCTGGTGTTCCCCTCTGCCACATCCTGTATCTCCGCTCCTCAAGCGCGCCGTTTCTCTGCACTGTGTCATCGTGTTGGCCACAAATGTCTCATTCCTCATAGAATAATGGCTTGTTAAAAATGCCTGTATAAAACTGTGGTTGTACCATACAGAGATGTACAACAAAGCCATAGATACCTGGTCAATTGGAGAAATTGCTGCCTTGGCTGAAACAAGTTTAAAACAAAGCTGTGAGCAGCTCAAGAAAAACTCAGACAGAGCAAGCCTGGCGAGCCTCAGTGCTGAGGCCTTGCAAGCTCAGTACAGAGCTTACGGTCAGTTACTGGCCACGGCAAAGCCATGTTACAGGGCTGCCCGGTTCCACTGCTGTAAGCAGAGAAGATGCACTGAAGAGTCATTGGCAATAAGAAAAGAGAGGGTGATGCTGTTTTGTCCTGGGAGGCCAAATCAAGGATATGTGCCATGTCTTTAGGGGTGGCCGTGGTCTCTCTATTGAGCTGCTAGTCTTGGATGTTGTGCCCTTGCTGAGGAGGCCTGGCAGTGATGGATAGTGGGGCTGGAGCTGGTGTAAGGCACCCTCCCGGTAGAGGGTGAGGCCCTTGCGTGGGGATGTCTGAATTACTTTACAGGTAAGTTCCCTGCAGCCTTTTTTCTCTGCCCTCCCCACTCCTCCCTGTCTGGGCTGAGGAGCTGCTTGCTTGTTCTGGGCTTTAGGTGGCCACAGGAGGTGTGGAAAGGATGTGGAGAAATGCATGACTGCAGGTCTGGCCTTATTATTAATTTTTAAAATGCTCTGGGATCCTTCTTTATGATGTGATGAACAAATGTAAAATTTTTATTTTAAAAATTGAGTAATACTGTAATTTTTTTTGCTTCTTGTAATGGATTAACATTTGAGCCCATGCTTATTTGCTCTCTTGCTATTAAAATTTCACTCCCTGCCTCTTGATCACTTCTTTCCTATCTCTGGTACCTGCACAGGGCTCTGGGATAATAAAGTGGAAGTCTGCTACTGAAGTATCTTATAGGTTTTATGCCAAGCCATGACTTTGGGGTTTCAGTCAGTGTTGTGTACAGATATGATCAATAAAGCTCCTAGTTATGTACTTTGCTATTAAGTCTTAGTTCATTGATTTAAGAAGTTACCAGGAACTAGGGAAATAACATGGTTAATTAAGTTAATTGGATTGTAAGGTCTACAGGGATTGTGCCTTTCTATCTGCTCTCTGAAGCACCTTAGACACCTCTGATCACTATAAAATAATGATTTCTTCTTTCCACACACTGGCAGTTTAAACTATTTAGTGGCTTTAAAACTATTTACATTTCAAGGCAACTAATTTCTACATGAGCCATGGAGTTACGGCTTTGTAGCCCTTGGCTTTAGAGGTCCAGGTAGGGGTGGAGAAGGGGATTCTTAATAGGGCTCAGCTAAATGGTCCCAAGGAATCTGGATCCTTGTATTTGTTTGCCGAGTTGTCTTGTGAAGCGCTTACCTGTGCTGTTAGCAAAAAGCCTGTGGGGCAACTTCTTCTGTGTTGGTGTTTTATATCTTGGCCTTGGAGTTAATTTTAATTATGTTCCTCTTGCCATCCAGTGAGGCACATGAAGAAATAATGTATCGGGCTCTAGATAGATCTATTCTGTGGCATCTATTTCTCAGGGAAATAAGTAAACAGATCTCCCCCTGTCTAAAATGGAAATTTATTCTGGGTATATAAAGTGAAATCTAGCACAGAGGTATTCTTCTAAAGCTTGTATTTCTTCTAATTTATAGCTCCTCTTCTTTTCCAAGTGAATTGGAGACTTAAACCTCCTGTTATGGGTCTGTAATTTATGTTTTCAAAATTTTACGATTGTTACCTTTCGGTGTTTTTATGAAGCTCTGTGGAGGTGCTCAGATAACGTTGTATATTAAGTATTGGCCAATTCACTAGGAGCAAAACTGGGTTTATAAATTACCAGAAACATTCTCCCTTGGCGTGAGCTCGTTCTCATGTTAATTTCTCTAACCTCTTTGGAAGAATTAAGGAAGATGAGCTATGGAAAGACGGACTGGAGGAAGCTATTGTGCAGCAGCTGGAAAACGAACTGCAGCTGGGCTCACCCGCAGTGATTTGTTGTCACCATGGACAAACAGATTGAGCAAGATTCCCCTGGCATCTGTTGAGGGTCTGGTAAAACTCAACCCTTTCGTTAATGACCTACTGAAGGAAAAGAGAATATGCTCATTGAATTTTTAAGATGGCACCAAGTTGTAAGCTCTCACAAAAATATTGGTGAGGAAAGTGTGGACTTGGGGATCTCTTGAGACACCTTCAGGAATATTTTCTGATTCCTGTTACTTATGTGAAAAGAAAGGAGTAAATGATACTGAGGATGCTTGAGGACTACATTTGGTCCTTGTATGAATTAGGGCTTCTTGGCTTTCTTTTTCCTCAGTGAATATTAAGGTGAAAGAGAAGTGAAGGAAGAAAGCACTTCTGTGCTCCTTGGCAAGGCACCAATCAAGCGTAGAAAATTCTTGAAATTGCATTTATCTAGTAGCTTATCTTGAAACTATACTTTTGGAGTTCTAGCTGTGTCTGTGCCTCCTGTATCGCCCTTTCTGGGTGTCCTGGGACTCTTCCCTGTGTTTCCAGTCCCACAGGAGCCAAGGAGTCATCCAAACCTGGCAGTTAAACAGTGTGGTGGTGGGTGTGTGTTTTTTGTTTGGTTGGTTTGTTTTTTTCCAACCAAAAGCTGAACACGTTTTAATTTAGGAACCTGTTTGCTGCCCCAAATTCAGATGTGGGACCAAGTTGGCATTTTTCTTTTTGGCATGGCTGTTGTATTTTTTCCTATTGCTGTTTTTCAAAGTGAAACAAATTGTCACAGCACTGTGAAAATAGTAACATTTTCTACCTGCGGTGGTATAAATGACCCATTCTTCCTCTTGCCCTACCAATTGTCCTGTCAGGAAAATGATTAATCCTAAATCCTGCTAGCCAAACTTGTGTGTGCCATTCTGCTGCATGTTGATACAAAGTAGTGCTTTTTAAATTAATTTCTACATGAGGAACTTGGTTTTCAGTATTTTTTTAATTACCAAATAAAAAGCAAAGATTGTTTTGTGTGTCGTTGGTTGGTTTTTGTTTGTTTAGATGGTGAGTTTTTTGCTTTTTTTTTGGTTTTTTTTTTCTCTCCTAAGAGAGGAAATATTTATTTACAAAAAAGCCTTCCTTGAATAAAGCCAACTTACTTCTTCCCGGGAGGATGCGGTAACCACTACATGTGGTTGGTACAAAATCAGAGGTGTTGGAGATGCCTGCCCCAACAGTAACTGAACTCCATGAGGACAGTTTTGCTGAAGCATCTAAGTATTGCATGGCTGGAAATAAGAATTGATGTTGTATGCATGGTGGGTGTTTTGGTGGTGTTGTCCCGTCCCCCCGCATGTGGATGTGTGTGTTAAAATCTCGCCTGCAGGCACCTGCATTTGCAGAAGCTGTCACCTGAATGAAAGACCGTCTCCTTGTCTGCTGTGCCTGATGAATGGGTAATCTTACTGTCATCGGTGGCAAATTTATTGGCTGCACTGTGATTAGATGGAGGGCAATGGAGCTGTGCAAGCGGTGCGGTGTGCCTTGCTCTCTGTTGTGTTGCCATCCCTGTGGACAGGAGGAGCAGGAGAGGAGAGAGAGGGTGCTGGGGCCGTCTGCCGTTGGTGGTTCATGGGTTTTGGCAGCAAGCATCTATTGCTCTTCGCCACTTCCCTGCAAAGATGCTATGAGAGATGCATGACCAGATGTATAAAGCTTGCCCTCCTCAGTATTTAAAGCTTTCTAGGTGTTGCTGCAAACACCAATTTCTCCCCTGATTTACCCCGAAGTCCCATTATGCAGGATTATTCCAGCTGCTGCAAGAAGCTCCTCTAACTAGCTAGGACAGCTGGTCTGTCATATCAGCTCTTCCCAATGTTAGCAAACCCCTTTTCCTCTCTTAATTTCCACTGCCTGAATGTTACAGGCTCTCAAATTAGCTTTGATTTATGTGTGAGCTGAAGCAGGCAGGGCAAGTGATGCTCCTGGAGGGCAGGGTCGGGGCTTGCCCAGGGCTCCTCTGTTTTGCCTCCCCTAGAAACCTGTGGACACCATGAGTTTCCACTTCTGTAAACCCAGTGGAATAAAAATCTCTCTGGTACAGAACAAGGAGCTTTTTGCTTAGTCTTCTGGCGTAAGAATTTAGATCTAAAGAATTGCATTGTTCAGGCTGCAATCTTGCAAATTACAGGCAGAGCTGAGCTGGTCTGTTCCTTTTTCCCAGGCTACTGAGTCATCTGGGAGGCTGCTGCTTTTCACTCAGTAACTGATAGTGGGGTACAAATTGTTTGGTCCCATTAAAGCGCTCTGAGCAGCATAGGTGTTCTGCCAGCTTTATTCCAATGGTGCGGTGCTGGTGTGGGCACCGCGTTACCTGTGTGGGTACAGCCAGCTTTCAGATGGCAATCCTGAAATCCTCTTTTCTGGCAACAGTGATGGCTATCATTGCAATCTTTATCCCAAGGGACACAGTAGGCATAAACCTGTATCTGTTTTAAACCCTTTTGCTCCTAGATATCTCTCTGCATGCAACCGCTGCTCAAACTGCAGCCGGACCTTGGCCTGTGAGATGTCCTGGGTTTCCCCAGCCTGCAGGAGGAAGGGTCACTGCAAACCTGCAGTGGGATTTCTGACCTTGCAGTGGGATCCCTGTAGGAATGACAGTGCTTGTGTGGGTGTTGCAAATGTATATGTTGGAGGGATAAACACCAGTGCTGGAGAAGGGGAAGAGGCCACAGGAAAGGATGAGCAGAAGAGCTGGTGCTGATCTTCTTGCCCAGCTGCAGTAGGCAAAATGCTGTTGTCAGTGAGCTATGATGGAAATCTCATGACATCTGGAGGAGGAATGCCAAAGTGCTTCTAGAGGAGAAAGGTTGCTGATGAACTGAGAGCTCTTGAAAACGCATTGCTCTTGAGCAAAGAGTAACTCAGAAGGAGAATCCAGTGAAGGGATGCAAGGTCAGGTAGGTGCGTTTGTTCTGTGAGCCCCCAACTCTCCTTACCTCCAACCTGAACACCTACAGCAGGGAGCCTTTTGAAGTAGTCATTTTACTTTATCTATATGCGTAGGCTGTCTCAGGCAAAACAGCAGAAATCCATCCAAAAAAAAAACCAAACCAACCCCGAGACGAAAGAGAATAGTAAAACACCTCCAAACTACTCCCAAGTGCTGCCTCTGCAGTGGATACAGCTTCCAGCGGCACAAACCACTGCATTGCAAACAAGCAAAACAGAGGAGCTTGCACCTGAGTAATGAAATAAGCTGCAAAACTCAAAATAAATCCTTGCAAGCAGCTCAGCAACAGCTTGTTTAGTTCTCAAGATTGTTTTTAGGGGGTGGGGGTGAAACAAGATTTAAGTGCTAAAAAAGCCCTTGAAATAGTCTTTCCCCACTGTGAGTCGGTTTGCAGCAAATTGCTTATGTCTAGTAGTAAGATTTGGATGTAGAGAAAGGGAATAACAGTTTGAGGCTATTTTGAATTGGCTTGGGAGACTGAGGAGTGCAATGTGTGTCTCTTCACTTGGAGTTGCAAACAGGTCTCGGGAAAACTGTCCCTTTTGTGCCCTGGCACCACCTTAGCCTTCCAGCAGGTGTTTCAATCCTCACTGTCCACAGAATCTCCCTATCTAGCCTGTTGCAGCAGCATTTGTCATCTCTCCATGGTGAGCATCAGAGATGCCATTGCTGCACAGCAGCTCCCACCACGTGGATGAAGCCTTTGCCTGTCCAGGGCCCCTGTGACTCGAGAAACTTGTCAGTGAGATCGTCTTGCTGTTCTGCCTTGTGCACTTATGCAGGGTACTTGGCAGTCCACAATGGACTCGAAAGCTTACCTGTTGTCTCCTCTCGACACTGGTGATGCTGAAGTGTCTGATGTGACTCACTCCACATTATTCTCAGGGTTGTTACGGACCTCTTCTGGGGAGTTTTCACATTTTTGTGGCTCTTTGTCTGCTAAGCCCTTATGTCATCTTTATCAGTATCCCAAACCCCTGAAGGACACTGTGACCAGAAAGAAGAGGCCATCTAGCTTTCTCAAGATCTTCAAGGCTGGGACTCGAAGAAATAAAGCAATAGAAGACACAAAGGCTGGGAAGAATGCAAGAAGGTGCACAGAAGTTTAAATACAAGCTGCTGGCTTTATCTCATGATGGAAAGATGGGGTGTGGGGGGGGTACCTCTTAGAAACCTCTGTTACACCTTGATGAAGTTTAACTTTGTAGAAGTGATGATTTAGTTATTCTGTCCTCCCAAATAAGAACTGTAAAATTGCTAAGCCAATGTTGAGAAATACAGTTATAGCTCAGGTCAGAGACAAGGAGATGTGGATGTGTGAGGATTGCTCACCCCCTTCCCCAGTCTGTGGCATTACCTTGCTGCTCAGGACTGCCTTGGCCTTGCTCTCATGCACCCTTGTTGTCCTTGTCTGGCTGTTGAGCATCATCAGACAGCCAGTCTGAGCTTGTCTGCTGGACACCAGTCCACTCCCAGCCCTCTGATAACACTTTCCATCTCTTTTTTTTTTTTTTTTTTTTGTGCAAGGTTTTGAGGCATCACGCACACCAGCATCCTTTCAGCTCATCAGATGCATGTTAGCTACAGCACTGGCAGTTTTTGTTCACTGCCAGCAACACTTACTTCTCTGGTTCCTTTTTTATTTTTCCCCAACAGTTCACTTTAAGCAGATGGTTGGAGGCTCTCCCTGTTGGCAAGCTCCAGATGACGATGCTGTAGGATGGAATTTGTTTGCCCAACTTAGCCTGTCTGCCTTCCCTCGTTGCAGGAGAGAAACCAGTGGTTTGTCTCTTTTTGCCCCAGTTTGGACACTTAGCATAGCCATGTGAATGAAGCACATCTGCAGGGGCTGCTTCCCCCTTCAGCTGTAAAGAGGAGCCGGGGTGACTGCCGGGAGTGACTTTGAGGCAGGAGGGAATGGAACTGGCAATTCAATAAAAGTGAAATTTGAGTTACTCGTCACAGCCTCTGCTGAAGGATACAGACATGCCAGTCAGTCCATTAAATCCTGGCCTCACTTACCAAGCCCTCAGAGACCTTGCTTTCCAAGCAGAAGGCCTGTGAAGGTGGCTAAGGGCAGGAAGAAATGAATGAGGGAAGGACTCGGTGTCCCAAGCTGGAGTGGTATCTTGGCTGACCGGCAGATTGCCTCTTTCATCTTTGTTGGCCTACTCAAAAGACCAACTACTTGGTGTAAATCCCTGCCCTGCTGCCTCTTAAAGATCTTCATTTAGGGTAGTCTCTTCTGCCTGTGTTTCCTCCAGCATACTGCAGGCATCAGTTTAATTAGAAATAAAAATTGATTAGTGTGGTCCCTAGTGGATCTTTCAGAGGTTTGGCAGCAACTGAAAATAATGTGTGTGCAGCTGTTAAGTGAGGGGGTGAGATGCCTGTTATTCCTCTTAAAAATTGATTAGCGCTATTCCTGGGTATTGATCTGAGCCTCCTGGACAGAAGATGAGCCAACCCTGCCCAAGGGCAGGTGGGTGGCAGCTCCTTGAGGAAACTGGGAGAACAGCCCACTATCTGGGAAAAGAAAGTTTACTCTTAGTCCTGTCTTGTATTTTAACCTTTTTTTTTTTTTCCCCTCTCTCTAAGAACTTCCCTTAGTCATGCTTACAAGTTTTGGGTATGGAAGTCCCTAGCGTTTAGCACCTAGGGGAAGCTGTAAGTGGCACACTGGCTGTACAGATCTAGCACACGTCAATGTTATATATTTGCTTGGGGAAATATGGATCGTATCTCCCAGGCGTAATTCGCTATAGTGGATGCAGGCAGGATGCCACCGTGCTGAGGAGCTTTGCTTTAGCTCATTCCAGTATTGTGTTTAGTTGGTTTGTGACAGTAAATGAATTGATCTAAGTCTGTATTGGCATAGTGGGAAAAGCAGTCTGTCTTCTGGTGGCTCCAGTGCTTGTCATCCCTTCCTATTGCTCTTTGTTTATAAAAGTCCATGTGCTTTGCTGGGCTCCCCCCAGAGCTACCTGTGTATCTTGGCTCTGTTAAATGAGGAGGGCAGGCAAGGTGTGGTGAGGTGAGGACCTTGCCTAAGGAAGAAACGTGCCCACACACCAGAACCGGGGAGTCCCTCTGCGCTGCTATATGGGATTAAATGCTCACCTTGCCAGCAGGAGGTCAGAAGCGATGCCTGGTAAACGGCCACCTTTGTGCCATGTGTTCCCCTTCCTTGTCACTGCTGTCCCCTCCTGAAAGCTGAGCTTGGCTTTTCCTTTGTAGTAAAAGCTGATTAGGGGACTAAGGTATCAGGGAGGGTTTTCAAGTCCAGGTTGCTTGATGTCTAGCCGGGTATCCCCAGGCTGGTGTTTCCAATATCGTACATCCCCTTTTCTGAGCCTGCTCTGGCTGTGGAGCCTCTTCCCTTTGCTCAGGCAGTGCTGGTTTGGCAGGAGCCGTTAGCTGGATGCTCGTCCCAGGCAGTGCCTGGCCGAGTTGGAGCTGTGCCAGGGCCTGATGCTAAGCCACTGCATGCAGTAATGGTGTGATCTCTTTATCTTCTGTTGGAAATCTGTGTCCGAGCACTGGAAGCTAGCAGGGTAGGGGTTTTTGGGGGGGAGTGTTGTTTTCTGGTTTTGTTTGGGTAGCTTTTTCTTTTGACTTGCAACCCATAGCTTTAATCCACCTTGAAATGAAGAGTGAATTCATTTCTGCTGTCTTTATGCCCCAGGGAAGTCTGTGTGTGAAAAGAGAAGGTTAGAGAGGGTTCAGGAGTTGATTGCATGGGATTAGCTGGGAGGCAGATGGGAACCTTTTTTATTCTGTTGGTAGCATATTGAATCTCTAAGGGTAGACGATTTGTCCATCTTTGTATCTTTTAATGGAAATTTATGTGAAAATGGGCCCATCCATTGGGAGAAATAAGTGCTGTCGTGCACCTGGCTACCCCTGTGTGGTCAGTAGGACCTGAGCAGGTTGGGTGTCTCAGTAGCAGGAGGGCCATGACCTTTGCTTCTGTGCTGGCTCTAAGATATAGAGAGATGCCACCGTCGGAGTCCAAGGGTGCTGTGGGGATGGACATGTTGCTGCTCCTGAATTCTATAAAGCAGGGTTGTCAATGGACTGGGCTGTATTTGGACTGGTGGCAGTGTCCAGGCCTGTATACTTTCCCAAGAGTGGTGGGTGATGCCATGGTGCAGTGCCCAGGGCCTGGGCTTCAGCAGGCAGAGTGCTAGCACCTGTACCCAGCCCTGGGGCTGGCTTGCCCTGCTCCATGCTTGGTGTGATGTGTTGATGTCTGGCTCTTACTGTGTGCTTGTCCTACAGCCCTCTGCTCCTGGAGGCATTAATGGGCGGTGGGGGGACAGGAGGAAGGGATGCCTTTGGACTTACTGTTGAGATTTATTGTTGCTCTGAGCCAACAGCATAAACCTTATTGGATTTTGAGGAAGCAGGACTGGAAGAGAACTTTGTGTCCCCAAAGCATTCACTTTACAGCCAAGATAAGCAGCTGAGGAGAGGAAAGTGCAAGCCAGATGTCCCAGGATAAATTTCCCACTAACACAGCTTGCTGGAGGGGGAACAGCCTCACAGGGGCAGTCAGTGCTGGTGCCTCCCACCCCCAGCATGGCATGAGCAGTGCAGGGAGCAGTTTTGCATTGCTGCTTGGTACCTCCTGCAAGAGACTGCACCAAACTGTTCCTTGCCTCCTTGTGGTTTCATGACTGTTAAATCGTTCATTTCCCTCTTCTCAGGCTTTTTGGGTGTATGTATTTTGTGCAAATCTCAGTCCCTCACCACCTTCGCATCCTGTCTAAGATTATCTAATAACCTACAAATATCTGCGTAGAGCAGGGCTGCTGGCTTTTGGGTGATGACTGTCTTAGCTGTGCTGCTGACAGCTCCTTACATTTTGTGCTAGAGGCTTGCTTAAACAATGAAATAAGCCCTTTAGGAAAGAGGTAGGAAGGCCACTGGTTGATATTCAACACTTGACTGTACAAGGAGGGCATGGAGAATCCAAACCCCTTGGGAAGGTGCCAGGCACAAAAGGGTCCCATGCCGAAAAGGGTGTTGGAGCTGCCTGGGTCGTGGGCTGGCTGTCCCCATCGCTCTGTCAGGCAGCTTTGCCGCGATGGTGAGCATGACCCCTGGGCGATGCTGTGGGAGTGAAGTGGCTATTAATTGCAGCAGTCTGGTCCTCCGGCTCTGACTTGCCAGCATTTCCTGGGAGATTTGCCGACCAGATCAGGCTTCTGGGGTGTGAAGTACAACATCCCATGGTGGGTGGATGCTGAAATGACTGATCTTGTTATGTCACTGAGTAATCTGTTGGACATCCTATGTGGACAGTGGGTGATGGTTACTCCATGCTAGAAAATATATTGCAGAATTAGGGAGCATTTAGAGGATGGAAGAATAATAATTAATGAAATGGAAAAACTTTCTTGGGAGTAAAGAAAATAAAGACTGTGAGCCTACCTCAGAAAGGAGGTGTATAAGAAAGGCCATCAATAAAATATAAACTGCGATGACCAGTCTAGAGAAGGGCCAAATGGAAGTGTTCAGTCTTTCTGTTTTGGCAATAGGGAACAACAAAAGGGGTGTAAAATGCTAACAGAAGAGTGATGTTTGAGGCTGGAGAAGGAAAATACATCATTAGCCGCACAGTGGAGCTGTGGAGTTTACCACCCTCTGAAATAACATCAGGGGCAAGACTTTTTTTTAAAAAAGATTCAAGGAGGGGTTGGCTGTTGCAGGAGTAGTCAGAATTCATTCTAGTTTGATGTGTAATTAGTGAGGTTTAGAAAAGGTGTGTGTGAAACTCAAAAGAAACCCTCTGCAAGGTTTTAATCTAGAAGATGCCTCTGTGTAGAAGCACTGAATCATCCTTTAGGGATTAGGACAAGACCTCCCGGATGGCAGAGTATCTCAAAACAGGGTCTTTCCCCTATGGGCCTCTGAAACCCTGGATTTACCTGGTTTTGTGGTGGTGGTGTGCTAAGGAGCCAGTGTCTTCTCTGATCTTCCCAAGTGATTGTCTCTTATCCTGAAGCAAGACTTGTCCTGAAGAGCAACCACAAACGGAGGGCACCTACCCGGAGTGCTGATGTGCTGTGTGGCTGTTAAACTGCGCAGAGAAACACAGTCCCATGGAGCCAACCAGCATGAATTTCCCAATTGCAGTGGGTGCAACACAAGGATATGCATTTCTGCACCATCTACTGGCATGCTTTCTGTTAACAGCTGACCTGGAAGCTGAGCTGATGTGCCCTCCTGCAGCTGCCTAAAAACCTGGAGGAATGCTCCTAAGTGCTGTTATCTAGGATGCCTGGTGGCCTCCTCTCCCATTTCTGAAGTTGGGTACTTGGTCCCTTGTTTCAGTTCTTGGTGCCTACGAGCTGCACTGTGGTGCCACGCAGACCTGCTACCAGCCTGTTTGGTTCAGTGCATCCCCCCCTGCGATTCTGGGGATGGAGCTGTTTGCAGTACTAGGGGTGCTGAGAAACGACACTGCTGTATATGGCAACAGAGCGTTTCTGTGCATAGCATCTCGCTTGTTTATTTTTCTCCTTTTAATGATATCTGTAACGAGGAAGGAAGGATAGATCTCTTTGCTCCAAATAGGGAAGAAGGTGTGGATCGTTCCCTCCATCAGCTACATGAGAGACGTGAAGGCTTTCATCCTTCAGAGCCTGGTAAATCTCCCATGAAAATTGATGAAATGGCTTTAGGTGATGGACATGCAACAGCAGGTCAAACCTGCAATGGCTGAGAGCTTCACAACTGTGCTCAATCCATTAGCTGATCCATGGCTGGGTCCATGTTTCGTATCACTTGCTGACAAAAAAACAACCACTGTGCTCTTTGCTTTCCCTACTTGGCTAGTTCTCTTTCAGCATGGTGGTAAATTAATCTCTTTCTAGGAGAGGAAAAGAGCCTATACATCAGAATGGGGAGGAGGATGCTGCGAACCAAGCAGTGCTGCTGGAACTCACTTCCTAGGAGTTCTTCCTAACTTCCTAGGCTTGTCACTACTGAGCAGGTGGATTGACGAAGCAGCCAGCTACTGAGCCATGCTGTGTGTGGCCAAAAAGTGCAGCACTGCTGCCTTTCCGCACACCTGGTAGTGTTGGGCAGAGTCAGAAATAACACTTCACGGTAAACAAAAATTTCAAAATTTCCATGTGCTTATTGTACTTTTAACTGTAAATATAAAAACTCATAGGAAAGGAAATACGGAAGCATTTGGAAGCATGGCTTCTAATGTAAGTGTTTGCATATATTTAAAAAAAATCAGAATTTAGGCATTTACCATGTTTAAACTGAACTGAATCTAACCAGGATGCTGAGTCTAATTTCTAACATTGCTTGCTTCCCAGCATTTCTGCTGTGCCCTGCTATCGACAAATTTTACAGAGCAGTGGGATGTGTCTCACAGGTAGGATGTAGAGGGCTGGAGAGATTTGCCCAGGCTGCAAAGCTCTAACGGGACCTGGCTCCTGATGGTTTTCATACTGCCTACCTTGCAGGGATGACAGAGACCCCCTCTGCAGCCAGACGATTTACACCCTCTGGGGTTTCAGTCCAAGGAGGTTTTGGCTGCAGCAGTTGGAGGTGGTGTAGAATCTTGGGTTTTTTCCCTAGACTGCTGTTGTCAGGCTGTGGCTTTTCTCTCCTTTCTTCCCTTCTACAGAGCTTGGAATTAGAAATCTCCCCTCACTGAAATAAAAAGTGATCTTGAAACTTTATGGCAGCCACATCATTGCTTAGACTACTACTATAATGGTCATCGTAGCACTAAGGAAACTGTGGCAGCTTTACTCCTGCTAGTCACTGGACTGTAAACCTAGTTTATAGCAGTATAAAAAGTGGCATTAAACTGGTCATAAATCACTTGGCTTGCTGGGAAAGCTGTTGGGACCATTCCTGTCCCATGGAAGAGGTGCTTGGTTTGTGAGGGCAAGTTTAAATGCAGCTATGAAAAAAACCCCAAAACTGCTGGTTGTGTAGCGCAACCAAGAGGTTGGTGTTGGCTGGAAGGGATCGGTACTAGCAAATCCAGAGCCAAAATAAGCAATTCGGTCAAAGTGGATGAGTTTATAAATCATTGCTGTGCTTTGCTGTTTCTGAGCATCTCTGGGTTGGAGTGTGGGATGGCTTCTGCCAGGAGCGGCATAACCCATCCTGTGCTGCCTGCGTGGAGCAGAGTGCTCCTGTGGCCACTTGATTTTCCATGTACAAAACTGGAATTGTATTCCCACCCTCCTATCACTCTAATCTTGGTACAGAGTAAGATGTTTCTGGTGCATGCTGACGGACGTGTGCCGAGTTCAATGCATCTGCCAGAGCTGCCACTGCATGAAGGAGCAGTGCAATGCAACTTGCCTGCCAAAGGCCTGTCTTGTTATCTGCCGCCTGTGTGTGTCCTCTTTGTACTGAAAATTTCAGTGCTAAAAGCTTCCAATTAGACTAACGTGTGCATTCAGAGCTGGGAGTTAATTTGAGGTAGATTATTCAATGCTCACAAATCCACAGCCTTTTTTCGATCATCCTAACAAACACCAGTGCTTTCCCCATTTGGGCTGGAGCTGTACGGTGCATGGCTTGTGACCTCCAGCTTGTGTGACTGGGCTGGGAAATGGCAATTGCTTGCCGAGTGCTGTTGGGCAAACTTTTCTGAAGGTTATGAATAAAACAAATTATGCGTGGATAAAAATAAAATGCCAACTCTAGGACATGGAGAAAAAGGAGGGGGCTTTTCTTGCAGCTCAAGTCTGTTGGACAGGGCTGCTGAAATGCTCGACACTTTGCTTTCATCCCAAAAGTTCATCTTTCTCTGTGCCCGAGTTGCCCTGCTTCATTTAAAATGGGTCTTCAAATCAGTTTTGTTAAATTGCTGCAAAATCCTGTGTGGATGCTCTTCAGTTGATTTAATCTTGGTTTATGTTGATTTAGTTACTTGCCAACTTTTGCTAAATCCATTTGAGACAGAGTTAAATCAACTTATGAGTGTCCTTGCAATTTAATTAAATCGACTGATGTAGCTAATGTAACTGATTGTAATTAAATGCAAGCAGCTTTATATAAAAGACAAGCCCTGAGGGTGTTCAGGAAATCCCATCTCATGTTCCCATTAGCCCCTAAAAGGAGTTTGCTCACAATTTACCACCTCTGCCTCTGATCCCTGTCCCAGAGCACAGCTCTGCAGTCTTGGGCCATGCTTTGCATTTAGGATAAACCCCATCCCTGGTGGCTTAGCCCCGGGGCTCTGCCCCACTCCCTGCTATTCCTTCTTCTGCTGTGCTTGCATGGCCATGTGCCAACAGCCCCGTGGGGAATGGTATCGGTTTACTTGCTGCCCTAAATGAATAATAACCTGGTCAAATGAAAAATAAGCATGCCCACAGAAAAAAGGGTGGTGTGTGGTTTGGTTCCCCCCAGCCCTCCTCCCTCTCACCTCCTGTGGCATCCAGAGTCATCGCATGAAAAGCCTAAGCAGTGATCTGTAGGGATGGGGTTGTGTGTGTAGGGGCTGGAACAACGTACCTTATGAAGGATGCTTATATTCAGCATGAGCTTATACAGGTTCACTGATGGAGGATTTTACTGTCATATTACTTGTTTCCAGGAGTTTAAAACCTCTTGTTTCTTACAAGGCTTTTGCTTAGAAGTACCTTGCTTTTTCTGGTTCTCAGTCTCTTAACTGGAGGCAGTGGTCTGTAATGATATAATCTTTTGTACAACAGCCAGATCCCACACCCCAAAGGTTGCTTTTTGATCTCCAGCAGGGAGTCTTGCTATTCAAGGGAACAAAGATCCTGTGTTAACATGAGTTTCTGTGGCTCTGAGTGATAGGAGAAGAGAGGACTAGATGGGAGAGAAGTCAGAGTGGGCTATGGTATCCTGCTCTCTTGTCCAGCGTTGCATGGACTCTGCAGTGACAGCAGCAAAGGGAAAGCCAAGCAGTATCCTGCTTCTCCCACCCCTGGCTGCTAATGTCCCCAGAAGGCTGGGTGGTGGGGGAGGCACCATCCGTGTCCATGCAAGCTTTTAATTTTCTTTCTCCTGCTCTCTGTTTCCAGCTCAGTTCACACATTAAGAAAACATTAATAGCCTCTGATAGTTTCACGCTCTGTTTGTGTCCCTCCTAATGAGACCCACTAACATCTGTGGGAGCACTTCCTCGGTGAGTGGAGGTGCCATGCGTGGATGTGCCACTAAGCGACAGCCCCACGAACAAAGAGAGAAACCCACAGGGGTTTGTTGGGGCTGTTCATGCCCTAGGGCTTGAGGCTGCTCATTCTCAGGGCCTTCAAAAGGGTCTTCCCAGTCGGGCCCCTGGACTCTGGACTGTGCTCTTGTGCTGCCTCTGCTGCTAGATGCTCAGATGGAAGTTTTTTTTCCAGGGGCATTAGCCCTCCATGCGCTCCACCTTGCCAAGGGCTTCTAAGCTCCCTTTTCCCTCATCCACCTCCTCTTCCAGCCTGGGATGACCCTGAATTTTTCTCGTGCCCTATTATCTGTCTTTGCAGCTGTGCTACGCCTGCAAGAGCCGTGGGAGAGCAGTGCTTGGGGCTTGGAGAGCTGAGCAAAGTTGTTGGCTCAAGAGAGAGAGCCTAAGAGGAAACTAAAGGGGAAAGTGGCCAAGGAGAAAGCATGTGCAGGCGGTGTAAGGTGCATCTGTGGCTAAGGAATATTGGCTCCTCTAATCAGGAGCTGAGGTGGGAGCTAGCGGAGCTTGAAAAGCACCCACGGGGGGGAATTGTGGACAGAAAGGGAAGTGACTGGCTTAAAAAAAACCTAAAAAACCAAACCCAAATGGATTCTTTGTATGATTATTCATAGAGGGGAATGGGGGACATGCTAGAAACAGCTTTTATAGGATGGAGTTAATGGTGAAATTGGGGAAATTAGGGTCACCTTAGAACAGCTGATTTGTGAAATCCAACTGTCTGAAAGCTGGGAAGTCCTAGATCTCGGAGCAGTGTTTCAAAAGGTATAGGGCAACCTTCGGCAGACGTATTTCAAGAAGGCATTGGAGGTGGGCCAGGCTGGATGGCTGGGGCAAAGCTGACATCTTGCAGAATAGCCAAGGAAAGCTGAGTACGGAGGAGGTGAACTTCTGAACCAGCTGGTGTGAGGCTGCCGAAAGCCTTTGCAAGGGAGAGAAGAAGGCAGGGTGCTCTGCAAGGCACTGAACGCAAAAATCAACATGATGTAATTTTTTTTCAATCTGTGGAATTTGGGGGGGGAGGGGAACCTTGAAGAAGGGACAGCACAGACGTTTGACTGGGTGTTAGGCAGAGCAGATCAAAACATTTGCACCTAAAAATAGCGTTTCCAAAAAGAAAATCTATCTCAAAGAATGAGTTCAAACTGTTGTGTTTTGTTCGTTTGTTCAAAATCCTTTTTTGGTGTGCTCTGCTCACCCATAAAAATGCATTTAGATTTTTAATGAGTGAAAAAAACTTGGAAAGCAATTTTGACTATTTTTGACGTTGGTAAAAGAGAAGTACTTTCAGAGAAGTTAATGAAGGAGAGAAAAAAAAAAAAGGGGGGGGGGTTATAACATTTCTCAGCCCTCTCTAGTACCAGGGAGTGTGTTTGTACAGCAGGATCGCAACTGTCTTGTTCACCAACATCAAGGCAGAGAAGGGAAGCTGTTGGCAGAGGCGTGGAGTGGAGATGGTGGGGCATGAGGCGAGCGTGCACCCCGTGCACGATGTGTTGTGGGATGTGCGTGTAGCACCTGTACGAGAAGTCAAGTGCGCGTGAAGTGGTGTAAGCAGCGCGTAAATGCTATAAATGTGGGAAAAGCAGTGGGGCTGTGCCACGAGATATTCTGAGCGTTTAGAGTAAAAACTCCTGTAGTAGGTTTAGCCTGGAGAAAAACCTGAGGGGAGGGGGTTGAGAGGGAGGAGGGAAAGGGGATTAAGGGGATTAAAAAGTTCCTGCAGTGAGTGCAGAGCCTGCTGATGATAGCATGAAACATTTGGGTGTTATCTTAAACTCTTTTAATTGAAATGTCTTTAACTGAAACTTCTTTTTCCTTGTTCTGAAGATTTTTCTCTCTGAATGTGGTGTGGTAGTTTTTTGGGTAATTTTTTTTGGTGGTGGTTGGTTTTTTTTTTCCCCCCCAAAACCCTCTAGAAAACCAATAGCATCAGTTTGCCACACAAAAAAAAAATCAAGCCAGTTTCCTTGGAGTATTAGGCCAGGATGTTTCACCTGGTATGGGGGAAAGAAATTTTATGCTGAAAACTATCATCTTGCATGAAAAGGAGATAGTCTGGTTTTTGTGTGTGTGGTGTTTTTTTTTTAAGCTAAAAACAAACCCACAACAGCCGCTTGTCACTGTCAGTGTATCTTTAATTATCTGTAAAACACGGCCCCATCCTGTGGAGGAAAAGATCAGGGAAATTAGTGATTGCATTTTAAGGAGTGCACTCAATAGATATTTCTTATTTTACCTGTGGAAATGTGGAGCAGAAGGGAGAAAAGGATGGAGAGGGAAGACTATAGAAAAAAAAAAAAAGAAAAGAAATAAAGGGAAAAATAAGGCTTAAATAACCACTGCTGGTGTGCCAGTAAATGGCATTTCATTTATTTATTTTTCTTATTCTATTGTATTTCCCAGCAGGAGTTCTCTGATGCTAGAATGGTTTTGAGCAGAGTGATAGGATGTGAGCTCTGAATACTGATATTAATGTGGCTGGCAACTCTGGGTTTCATAAAGAAATGATTGAATGAAAGAAGTGGATAAAATCACTAACACTGACCTGGCTGTATGTGAAGCCCTCGTTTGCTGCCTGGTAACAAATATTCAGTGTGAACCTGAGCTTATTTGTGAAAATTGTTGCTTTTTTCAGAGGTTCAATATGGTGTTTGAGAACAGTTTCAGCAGATGTGGTTGGTGATGTTGGGGGGGTCTCCAATTTTTTTTTGTTGCAAATGAATCAGTTTGGTTTGGTGAGGACAGAGGCGCTTGGTGATCTGGAGATGGGATCCTGAGAGCAATGAGGTTCAATCCTCCTGTCATTGTGTGTGGGTTGCTAATGGCGGGAAGGAAGGGGAGCACCAAGTGCTCATAAATGTCTTATTCGGGGATCTGCAAAACAACATGAAGGAGTATCAAAAAGGGCGGGAGATGGAACACAAATCATGTACGTGCACAAAGCAAGTACCCTATGCAAGAAAGGAGAATGTGGTCGTAAAAGAGCAAGTGGGTGGGTTTTGAAATGTAGTTTTATTCCATTAAACTTCAGTGTTTGCCAGGATACCTTCCGCAGCCGTGCAGAGCCTGTGTGGAAAGCATCTTCATGTTTTGCTGCTTGGTAGACTATGAAATGTACTTAGTCACAGTCCTCTGTCCCTGATCACAGAATCACTCTAATTTCCCATTAATAATATATATATATTTTTTTTAGCTCAACATCTTCATTCTCTGTGGAATGGGAGCAAATATATATTCCCAGCACACAACTCTGTCATTCCTGGGCAGTAAATTCTTTCCTCTCTATGCTCCTGAGACTCATAAGACTGGTTTTAAAACTAAAACAAAAGGCAAGGCAGACTTGTGTGGAGTGTCTTTGCAGGGAAGGTCCTGCTCCCCCCTGGAGTGCTGGCTGCAGGATGCTCTTGGATTTGGTGGGGACTGAGCATGGCAGAAACCGAGGTCCAGGCACTGTACAGCTGCTGGTGGGTGGTGGTTTTGCATATTCTTCACTGCCAGGGCTGAATTGGTGGGATTTCTTCCCAGAACATGCTTAGAATACGGCTGTAAGTACAAGAAGGCTTGTTGCACGGTCTTCACCCTGGGTACTCCTAGAGCTGTGGAAGTCCTGCCTGCTCTTTAAAGCTGTCTTCTTGCCTTCAGGTTAGACCACATTTTTATAACTACAGCTAGTTTTTCTTCTAAATCTGCAAGCAAGGAGACCTTCCCTCACCCAAGGAACCCCTATTTCCCTGATGTTTCACTAAGGTGTTTTGTAGAGCAGGTCTGATTAAGGCAGCCCACTGATACAGCCTTATTAAAGACAAGGTTCATCTTACAAAGATGTCCAGGATTCCCCTCCCACATTGTGCAGTTCAAGAGGGAAATTGGCTTGATGTGGCCATTGCAGCGTGTCTGCAGTGTGTCTCTGGAGAGATTAAGTTCTCTTGCAGCGTTACTGCTATAGCCAGAGCTCCTGCACTGTGCTCGCCCTGGTACCCAAACCTGCATTGGGGAAATGAAGGTATAGCATGAAAGCCCTGCTGGGGAAAAGGTATTTCCATGGTCTCACTTGCAGCCATTTGATGACATTACACTTTCACAACCAAGAGGTTTGAACATCTGACAGGCTCTGCTGGCTCTGGAGCTGGGCTGCAGCCTGGCACTGGGGGTGCGTGTCTGTTGTGAGGAGCTGGGGATGGGACCCTCAGCAGGGTGCATGGTGTCAGGATTCTGTGGGGATCCTGCTGCCTCCATTAACCAGGGTTTCCTGCCTCTTTGGCCCCAGGGTGGCAGGGGGGTGGCTGTGGCAACTTTTCTCATCTTCCTGTTGAAATGAGAATTGCTGGCCGGTGCAGTAGCAGCCGTTTAACCTTCAGGCCCGAAGCTCAGCCGTTGCCCTGATTGGGGCTGCTGCCAAGGAGGGTTTTTAATTTTGCATCCCGCAGGGGCTGTGGAACCGGTGAGATTGTGTCAGTGGGGATGTAGCTGCTTTGGGGAGAGGTGACTGGGCGGGAGGGGAGATGCAGCAAAGCAGCAGGCAGGGGTGCAGGCTGCCAGGGTTGTATCCTTCCCCAGCGTCAGTCATCTTGGTGACGGGCAGCCTCACTCAGCCCCGTGCCTGGGGACCAGGCATCATTGGGGAGAGGAGTTTATTAGGATCTCCCAGTCAATAGGTGCTTTATGTTGTCTGGCTTCTTATTTTGCAAAGCTAATGCGAGTTTTCCATGTCAATCCCCAGGTGCTGGTGTAAAGTAAAAGCAAAGCACCACATTTTTGTGTTTATAGAGTTACCTCTTGGAAAGTAAGAGGAAAAAGTGATTCAGTAGTACTGCGTGTTTTATATTTATGTGCCAATAATGGGAGGGAAGTGAACCCAGGGCACTGCTGTCCCCCAGCCTTTCCCTCTGCGACAGCAGATGACTGCTCTGCTGACCCACGGAGGAAACGCAGCCACTGAGTGTCTTCATGGGCTGCTGCATTTGGCTTGTGGTTTTTAGGAACCTGATAGTACTTGTTTTAGCAACTGCTTCAGGAATGTGCATCTGTCTTCTATTTCTCCACCCCCTCCAAACACTACTGTTGCTCAGGATTTTATATCAATCCACCAAGAGGCTGAAACAAAGTGAAGCCAAGCAGGAATAAGCATGGGAATTAGCTGTGAGGTAACCTAATAGCTGTCTGATAAAACAGGAGCTCACTCACGCCCCAAATTAGAAATGAAATTAAACCAACTTTTCAGATGTGCTTGCTTTCTGCTTTCCTCTGCTGCTCTGGGAGTTGAAATGAGAGAAGACGTGACAAAATATTGAGTTCGAGCCTGCTTTCCTGCTGAGTCTGGCCCTGCTGTAATCCTAACTGCTTGTGACGGAGCAGCGTTTGAAGGATCGCAGGCCAGGGGCTTTTGATGTGCTCTCCAAAGAGATTCCTGTGTGAATGAAGCCTCCCTGGCTGTATGACTCTCAGCTGGTCTTCTGTGAAACTCTGACTTGGCTGTGTGGCATCTCCTGCTGCATAAACTGTAGCTCAGCCTGCAGCTTTCAAATACAGATAATGATGCTGCCTGGATTTTCTACAACCTCTGTGCAATTTGCTACTTGGACCTGTTGTACACTGGGGTGTTATACCTTGCTGCTGCCAGGAATACCTAAGCTTCTAACTAGCACAGCTGTGTTTCCCTGTACAACTGCATTTGTCCTACTGCCACAAATGAGGAGAAGGGAGCTGAGGTCAGGCTGTAACTGAACTAACAGCTAGGGGAGGGTCTGAGTAAACCTGTTTGATGTAAGGAGACCTGAGGAATGAGGGGTGCAGAGAGCTCACAGGTGCACGTGCAGGGGTGAATGCTCCCTCCTGCATCATTGCATCCTCAAGGAGCATTGGTCTGTTGCCCCGGGCCCATGCAGTCGTTCTGGTTATCTATGCTGCTGATCCTGCTCCCTGCTCTCCCCATCTCTGGGCACTGGCTGTGCAGCACTGGGTTGTCTGCAGTGGGACTGGGCATTGCCTGGCTGTGTGGTAGCCCCTGCGCTGCTCAAAGGAAGGAGGGCTGCCAGCTCCCGTAGTATACCTGTAATGTATGGGTGTATTGGATCACATGAGTGTATGGCATCCTAAAGCTCTGCAGAGAGATAAGAGGTAGCTGTGAAATCCTCCACAGCTGCAGAGATCTTCCTTGAAATATTCCTGGTCAGCCAGGGAACAGTTCTGTGAGCAAGCCGATGATATCCTCTTTCCTATGGTTTGCCTTAGTTTGGTCCTCCTGTACCTCCTCAGGCGCTTGTTGATCTGCAGCCTTGCCTGTGCAAAGGCACAGGATATCTTGTCTCTGCTTTTCTGCATCTCGTTGGAGCTACTAATATCTCTGCTTCTCTGTCCAGTGTGTCTGGATCTGGCCGTGGCTGAGAGGTTATTTGGGGGGTGTAGGAGGCACTGATACAGATGTACACCTTCCTTTGCAAAAAGGGAGGTAAGTAGGAGCTAATGGCATTCAGTTCATGGCCCATTTCGTATCTGTCAACGTGTGTGCAGACATCTGCTCGTTTGATTTAATAGTGGCCATGGAGCTGGACATCCTCTCCTGCCATTTGTACTAGAGCTGTGTCTATCTGGGCATGCTATAAACCTGTGTGCTAAAAACTGCTTTTTGCTACCTGATGGCCAACAGCACTGAGAGTTTGCTGTGGAGGAGACCCACAGTACCTTTGCAAATGCTGTGTTTTCCTGACTCCTTTCCATCACACTCACACAGGATGGATATGCTCTGAAGAGTGTGCTCCAGCAGCCTTTTTATAACAAGTTAAAAATACTTCCAACTCTCCATCTCGCTGAAATTGTTTGAATGGTATCAACCAGCAGTCCTGGGGGCCCATCTTTTCTGTGCCGATTCATGAGCTGTATCAGGGTTTTTTTGTCTTTGGGCAGCAATGACTTTTTTTTTTTGCAGACTCAGAATGTTACTAAAAAGCCTAGTATTGAGATCCAAATTGTCAACAATTTTTTTCATCATTATCAAGAACTCATTTTCAGCCAAATGCTGAGTCCCTAACGTCTTAAAAAACTCGTAGTACTTTTTCATGTAACGTATTACAGTTTGTAAAGCTGTCTTTGCTTTAGGCACAACATGTGTTTCCTATCTACTGTGAGGATGACTTGGGTGGGGAGGAGTTTTGTGCCTTCACAAATATCCAGTGCCTCTTCTTTCCTTCTTACTCAGGAAAATATTTGTCTTGGGTCTGTACTGCAGGGGGGTTTAAAAGGCACACAAAAAACCCCTTAGAAGCAAACCCAAATATTCAGTAAAATAAGCTTTGTGAACTTTCCTCATGGATTTTTAGCAGGATTCTTAGATTCCCAGTCCATTTTTTTCTGAATTAAGACCTTTTTGGCATGAATGGGTTTTTCTCTGTGAGCAGTATTTAAAGTCCTTGTCTGCAGAAGATATTTAGCCAGCATGGCTCTGACATAGGCTAGAGCCTTGGGTCTGGGTTGCACAAGGCCAGCAGAGATGGTGACGAACCCCCCCAAATACAGTCTGCTTATAGCTGGAAGACTTCTTCAAACCACTCTCACCTCTTTTTGAGGCTAATGAGCTTCAGCCCTTGCTGACTAACAAGTTCTTTCTGAGCCCCCTTGGGGATGTCTCATGCAAAGACTATATCCCTCCCCCGAGATGGAGGACGTTCCCGGGAAACCCCATCCTTTGGAGAAGGCTCACAAGGGCCAGCCTCGCTGGTTCGTTAGATATTGCTTTTCTCCTCAGGTGGGCCTTGCAACACACTCTGCCACGCAGGCAGTGTTCTGAATTTAATTTTATGACTATTTTATTGCCCTCAGAGATGAGCTAATGGAACTTCTGCAGGTCATTAGGAAGAGTGGAGGTGGTTTGGCCACAAAAAGTTCTCAATGTGGTGTGGAGAAGTTACTGTACAGAACCACCTGTTTTTAATTAATCTTTTGAACCAATTTGGTTCTAGCAAACCAATTCCATTAACAGACTAAGCAGAATAATGACAGGCACAGCTGCTATAATTCCTTGTTACGCTTCTAGTTAAAACAATCCTCTTTGCATCGGGAAACACTAATCTAATGTTACGACTGTTCATTATGAAATCTTTGGTAGCTGAGCACATCCAAATGCTCCACATGTGTTTTCATAATTTTTCCCCTCCCTGCTATATGACCAAAATATGTAAATTATGAGATGACTTCTCCCCAGAGAAATGGAGCTAATTGGTGCATTAATGTTCCTGAGATAAATCAAATTGAAGTCCCCTGCTATGCCTTGCTATAGGGTAGACTTACATACTAGCTCTAATGTTCTTTGGGATGATTTAAATTTTATTTCAGTCAGTCCTGTAGCTCACTTACCAGCCAGATGTGGGTTCAAATGCTCAGTTGCTGTCTTAACTTCAAAGAATTGGAGTGTTCTGGGTTAAGCTTGAATTAGCAAATGGTCTTGGCTGATAAGAAAAAGGTACTTTCCAGACTGGCTCAGACCATCTATCCCAGGTATCCCTTCCCTGATGGGCACTAAAGGATGCCCAGAGAAGAGGGACAGGGTCAGTGTGTGCACCTGAGCACTCATTCCCTGTGTGTAGCCTTCCCCATGCTCCTGCCTCCCTGTGCTGGCTGGGTGTCCTACTCCTTGAGAACTGGCTGGGAGTTGGGTGATGTCCTTCTGAAACCCACCTGTGCTTTTGGCCTCCCTCCCATCCTTCAGCTGTGAGCTTCACAGTGCAGCTGTAACCTGCAAGAACAGCAGCCCCCCTTTACTTGGTTTCAGTGACGTGTCCTTGTGTGTGCCCCAAATCACTAGGGTACCCGTGTCTCCAGCTAAAAAGTCCAACTGCTCAGGGAGGAGGGAAACATTGCAATGCTGGGACATAAATGATCAGATTCTGGAGTAGGCAAAATGTGAAACCCAAGGAGGCAAGAGGGGAACGTAGTTTCTGATCCGACACCTGGCTTTGGAACGAATGCTTGCTGCTTGGTGTACTTGTCGTTTGCCTGTGTATATATGCGATGGGTGCTGCTGCCCTTTGGAGGCTCACAGCTTACCCTCAGGGTCTGACGTTGCTAACTTCTAAAGTGCTTGCTTTCCAAACTGGATTTATCTCTAAGAAACAGCTGAGGTTTCATAGATCAGAGTCGAACCATCCACCCTGAGAGATAGCGTAGAAAGGGGGATCCTGGCATGGGCTGCGTTTCCTCCCTCCTGGAGCAAGAGTGAAGCAGGAGCCAGGAGAGAGCCCAGGTCCTTGCCTGAGGCTGGGCACTGCCTATTATCTGTGCTGCAGAGTTATTACTCAACTCCTTGCCTTTGTCTTACTGCCATAAAGCTTTCTGGTCTTGTTAGCAGCTGGAGCATCTCTTGGTGCACTGACTTCAGGTCTAGCTGGTGAAACCTTCTGACTGCTGGCTGTGAGGGTTTGCTGGCTGGAGTCATGTGATGGGGGTTTTCACGTTCAAAAGCTGTAGTTCAACTTCAGATGGAATGCTATTTTAAACACCTCCAGTTCCCTTGTGTATTTTTACAATGCATAGCCCATTAGAGCCCTGATGTGCATTTGGGGTGTCTTATCTTACAAACAGATAGTAAGAAGGGTAGTGCTGAACTCTTTGGAGAGGTGCTGGTTTGTTGTCCTGCGGCCACAGCTGCTTGTATGCCCTTAGGGATACGGTGCAGCTCCACATGTGTGGCTCCCGTTCCCTGTTGCTGCATGTGTGGGGTAGCTGTTGCAGTCAGCAACCAGGCTGGCGTTCATGTTAGACTTTTACTGTGCACGAATGTGGAGAAATAGGATCTTGATTTTTGTGCAAATAATGTTTGCAATGAAACAGGAAAAGGGAAGGGAAGAGGGAAATCAAAGCCACTGGGATAATTTTGAAACTGTCTGCCCTGCTGTGAGATTTTGCTGAGTGATTTGAGAAGTGACGTTCAGCACAGCTTATGAGCTTAGCTTAGTTAGGAGGAACAAGAAATTAGAGGAGTGATGGAGGCCAACCTTCAGAGACCAGCTTTGCCAGAGAAGTCGGCTGCCAAGTAGAGCTTTACACAACTTGTGTGCAGTGGAGCAAGACTGTGGAAATCCTTATGGCTCTGACTTTAAGTAGCTTGCTGCAGATAAATGAATACACAACCCTCTGCTGACCACGTCCATCCTCTCGCGTAGGTGCATGCATGTGTCTGCAGGCACATACGCACACCCTCTCACTAAACACATCCCTATCTCAGCTTTCCCGCCTGAGGTAGCTTCAAACCTGCTCCAGAAAGATAAACGAGGAGGGCAGATAAACCACTGCTGTGATTGCTCCCCATCTGGGCTTCGTCTCTGCTGTGTTAATTAAGGAGATGCAGGCGTCCGAGCTGAAAGCTGTAGTGATGTCAGCATTGGGACGTGAGTGCAAGCAGCTGCAGCACCTCTGCTAAGGGGCTGTCGTCCCTGGCTTGATCAGCCCTCGAGTTACAGGGCTGCGTTGTTCCCATGGGATGTGCCCGTCACCCTTCCCTACTGCTCTTGCTGTGTCAGTGCGGTTTGTGAAACATGTGGGTGTTCAGTGGGTATCACAGATGATAATGGATTTGCTCTTTTTATGGTTTAAAACCTAGGGCCACTCTTCTCTGTTGGCTATCCTGGATTTTTTCCAGAGTTAGACCAGCAATATATTTGGCACAGCAGGCTGATTGTAAAATCTGTTTGCTTCTCTGTGAATCAACCCTTGACACCTCATTTCACTGAAACCTCTGGAGGGTGATGTGCAGTTTCTTCCAATAAATACTAGCTGATCAACAAGGATGCTAAAAAAAGTGAGGCCATCCATTTATAATTATAAAGCTGTTTCAGCTAGGCCAGTAAAACATGATGGTTTATCCACTGTTTGCTATCAAAATTCACTGTATTTGTGTGATTTAAAACCAGTTTCTGTCTTTTAGGTACTTACATCGAATGTGATGGCATTTGAACTACACCTCCCAGAGTATCCATGCTTCCAAAATTAAAAAAAAAAAACCACCCCACCAATAAATAAATAAATAAAGCAACCCCCCCTGCAGTACCAAAGTAATAATCACTGTTAACATTGTGAGGCTTAATGCTTCTGCCATGGTACTTAATCGATAATTGAAATCGTGAGAGAAGCGTAATGCTTGAAATTCATGCAGTTAATTTTATTGCTGGCACTTGTAATTTGAAAGTAATTCTAAAATCAATATTAATGTGACTTTTGCGTGGAGCGGGCAAGTCTGGAGTAGGTTCAGCCACAAACAGTTCAGTATTTAAGTGGGAGCCACTGTTCTATGAGAGATCAGGATTAATTCTACCCAGGTGTTTTCCTAGCTATAAATAAGATCTTCCCCACACTGTTTGGGTGCATTTAGTGTTTCTAAATTGCATGAGGTTGTATTTCTCAAAGGCTTCAGGTGCTTCTCTCAAGCCCTCTCTGTCCCACAGGCTGCTCTGAGTGCCAGCGGGGCTGTGGGAGAGTGGCCAGGAGAAGGTTACAGTCCTTCTCCCCGCCTAAATCCTGCTCTTTCACAGTGAAACGTGCTCCTGTGCAGCTTTCCAAGCTCTGGCTCCCCACTGCTGCTTGCTTCCAAGGAGGCGTTAAATGAGGTAGGAGTGTCCTGGTGTGATTTGTACCTCTGTGTCTTCCTGATCAGCTCGTTGCAATGGGCTCCTCCTGGGCTTGCTGGGGGCTTGACCCAGGCCGCAGTGAAGGTAAGGAGAAGGGCTTATGCTGGAAAAGCATTGCAATGCCCTGGCCTTGCCTCAGGCCACTAAGGTTTCTGTAATTACTCTGCAGACAAGCAAAGAGGCTGGCTGGAACCGTTAAGTCCTTCAGAGATGTCTGTCTGCTGCAGGTGTCACTATGCCCCAGAAAGCTTTACCCAAATTAATGGCTTGGGCCTCAGTGGGTTTGGGGAGGCTCTGTGGGCAGTCCTGGTGGGCTTCCCCAGGAGCGTGCAGGAGACCTGGAAAGGCAGCCAAGGTGCAAAGGGTGAAGGGGCTGTTGCTTGTGTCTTGCAAATGCATATATCACTGGGAAAGTGGCCTGACTCCAGCCTTAGAAGTTGTTCTTTGCCATTGTCCGGCCAATTTCACAACATCCCAGCCTCTTGCTCTTCCCAAACTGTTGAAGCTTTGCAAAAAAAAAAAAAAGCCTTGGATCCAAAGATGAGTCTTAGTATTGCTACTGTAAATGCTGGTTTCTGCCTTGTTGGCTGTGGGACCCTCTCCCTTTCTGAATCAGGTCAGATGTGCTGTGGCTTTTGAGCCAGCCCTCCTTAGGTGTCACCATGCGAGAGTTGGTAGCTTGAATACTCTCTGTGGTTTGTCTGTGCTTCTCCTGTTCCAATACAACTGCATTTATGGGCACAGCAATAAATGTCACTTATTTTGCAGGCTGTCTCTGTGGTGCTGAAGTTCAAAGGTTCTTTTTGACACAAAAATCTAAAATTACGCCTGCCCTGATCAAGAGCTTGAACCAGATTTGTGCACCTGCGGTGTAAGCAGAGAGCAGTGCGGGCCCTGCGCCTTCCCTGAGCAAGGATTGGGACCCAAGGCTGCCATCCAGGCTGTCTACTTGTGTATTCCAACCAGCATCCTCTTGATCTCCGTGGGAGTGCTGACAAATTTAAGAGCGATGATTTCTCTATATGTAAAACAACCAAGCAGGCTAACTTTAGAAATAATGCTCTGATTGTTTTCCAAAATAGCTGTGGCGTGTAACTTCCAGTGGCTGGCAGAACTTGTAAGGAGGTTATTTCAAGAGGAAACCCCCCCCTTTTTTTTTACCTTCATTCTCACCCTTTAATTTAACAAGATAATTAACTGATCTTACCCAGGGATGCTTTGTTCCTATGCAATGCCCTCCCCCATCCAAGTCAAGAGAAGACATCTGCGCACACAGGATGTGTTATTGCCATCCTGTAAATTGTATGTGAGTACGCTGGTGCTTTCTCATTCATTTGGCTTCGTTTTAATCTTTCTCTCTTCACCCCAAGCTTAGCTGAAGTACATCACAGGTTCTGCAGCTAATTAGCATGATTACATCTGTCCACATCAGGTTGGGAGATTGAGTTAGAAGGAGTCAGGATCCCAATGTACTGGAGTCTCATTACTGAGTCTCCAGTGCAGCCATGTCTAATGAAATTCAAGCAGATCAGGTTAAATTAGATTAGCTAATGGAATTCTCATCTTCTCAGTTTAATGTAATTCTGAACAGTGAATCTTTAGTTTACCTAGAAAATAAATGTTTTTTTGAGTTGGACTTGACCTAACCCTGCGGGCTTGGACCCTGAGCTCCTTGGGTCTCAGAGAAGTTAAGGTCTGGAATCTGAACTCTGGGCTCAGCTTGTTGGAGGCTTTTGGGGACCTTGTGCTAGAGGATCTGGGAGTAACTTGGTGCTGGGAGAGAAAAGGAGTCTCTGAAGTGCTCCTTCTTGGTAGCCACGGTGTGGCCCTGAGGGACTTGCATGCTGGGTCCCTCCTGCCCTGGGTGACTGAAACTGGGACAGAAGTGCAGAGCGACTGCCTGTGCCATAGCAGAAGCAGAGTGGCCAGAAGAAACAGCTTCTGCAGCACGCTTTGAAACTTTTGTCTTGTGCTATTGGCAACCCAATCCTTTATTCTGGTACTATAGAAAGCTGAAGGATGGAGCAGGCACCCGAGAGGTAACTCCGGTTGCCCTGCTGGGTTGATGCTTCTGTTCCAAATGAGACAAATTTCTGGAAATATAGCAGGACCCATTTCTTTGCCAAGATTGGGGAGGGAGAGGATATTGTAAAGTATTCCTTTTTTTTTTTTTTTAATAGAGGGAGTGTCTTGTATGCTCCCTTAGCAATCCCTGGCACCAGCAGCAAAAATAGCAGTGCCAAAGTGAGTTAGAGCAGCTTTCAAAGCTTGACGGGGACCTGCAAAGTTGTGCAGGACTCAGCAAAGCTGCCAAAGTGTCTTTTTGCTATGACCCCCTCTTGTAATCAGCAAGGAGATGGCAAGATGTGATGAAATGTTGCTGGCTTGGTGATAGCCTCTGCTGGTGGGAGATACAGAGACCTGAGATTCACAGGGGATGGCTGGGTACTGATGTGTGCCCAGGGGCTGGCTGTGCTGAGGGAGGGTCCCTGGTGCATGGCCGCCATTAATCCTGGAGTGATGTGTGTGCTAATGGAGGGGGGGGTGGGGTGTGTCACTGTACCTTCTGCCTGGTGGAAAAGGCAAAAGCTGCCTCTCTGCTCACTTACAGAGCAAATGGTGTGAGTAGGACAGGATTCGTGTCCTAGTACCCTCTAGCCAGCGGAGGGCCAGGGAGGCACGCAACTAGCAGGGGCGTTGGATGGAGAGAAAAAAAAGTATTTGCAGTATTTCTCTGTCCTTAAGTTAGCTGCTTCACTTTTTGAACTCTGTCAGTGTGGCACCTTTTGCATGTGCTAAATTCACTTAATCTGCGATGGCGGTGTGAGTGTGATTACTTGGTGTCGCTGGCTGACAGTGCGAGGGCTTTTGAAAGGCATTAGGGCTGTGTTGAGCTTGGATCCCCTTCATTTGCCACCTTGAACACCAGGCACTTTTCCTGACCACATGGTGCCTGCAGCCAGCACACCATGTGGGCGTCTGTACTGCACCATCGTGATCAGAGTCCCCCTGGGATCAGATGAAGCGCTTGAATCCCTTCCCCATCTTCCAGCAAACTGAACAAGTTTTGGTTAGAAGGAAGGTAACTTTAGGATACACAGAGATACTCTAAGGGCTTCGAGCTTCTCCTCTGGGTGGTTTTGTTGCCATAGCGTTACTTTTGGTAGCATCTGCTGGTAAAAATGAAGGTCTCGGAGCAAAGGCAGGTTGTCCTCGTGCCAATTTGATTTCGTAAGGCTCTCTTTGCTGCAACAGCTATGTTCTGTCCTCTGGGGGGGTTGTGGTTTGGCAGACGTATTGCTCCTGTGTGTGCCTGCCTACCTGCTTGGGTTGAAGTGCCATGTTGCAGGTACGATGTATTATTGCTGGTTTTAGGGTGCTGCCGGGACTGGAAGTGGTTATTCATAGCAGTAATCCTCACTCTTTTCTTAATACACATTTCTTCTCAGCTGCAAATCCCATTGCCAGCACGATAATTGTTTTCATTGCTTCATTGGGACTAGCGAGGTTAACATCTTGAACAGCAGCTAAAATAGACAAGAGCAAATAGCACAATAGTTTAATCCCCTGGAAATTACTCTTTTCAGTATGGAGCTGTGTTTCCTTTTTATCTCTTTTTCTTTTAAAGGGCAGAATTATGTTTTATTTACAGCTGAGCCCAGGACCTGTAGTCTGCTGCTTTTGCATGAAGAGTCACGAATATTCCTCTGGGTATTCTTTTCCCGAAGGGAATTTCCCAGCTAAGAGGGTTGCAAGACCTCAGCAATGCGGGGAGGAGCAGTTCAACCACGTGGCTTCACCTTCTCTGTTCATGGCCTGTTGCAAATGGCAAGTGAAGTCCCTCAGTGGAGCAGCAGCTCCCTGGTCCCGCCTGCAGCCGAGCTGGGAGTGAGTTCAAGTTGTTGCTGCAGAGATGAGCAGCTTCCAATGTACATAAATATCCAACTCTTCTCTGTTGACTCTATCGCTTTCCTTATAAACAGATGCGCAGTCGTTTTCCAAGTGAGCCATCTGGGTTTGACAGATGTCTCTGGCTTTTTCTGGGGCTGTTGTTAAAGGAGAAAAAGGGAGGGAATATTCTGAATTGAAGGAAATAGCTTCTGATGGCAGTCTGCAATTTCATGGGCTGGGAGATGAACTGCCCCTCTTCCCCTCAATTGCCATCAGCTCCATTGATTGTGATCTGCATTTGCAGCCTGGGAGGCATCGCTTCTTGTGGGAAGTGCTGGGGGAAGGAAGTTCAGGTGTACTTTTACCCTTGATACAGGGCTTTTCCTACTGCTAAGAGAAATGTAACATTGGTTTCTGAAGCCATATGAGTGAGGTCTTTACAGCCCTCATCTGGGACTTGGTTACCACACTTTGCATTGCTTTTATCCACTTTCATTCCAAAGCTTTGCAGACGCTGGAAGGAGGCAAGGTCCCCTCCTCCTCTTAGTCTTAGAGAGCCATGTGTATTTGTACACTCTTAAAGTCTCTTTGAATAATGTTATTTACTTCTTCCTAATGTAGAAGATCCCTGTGTCTTCTCATTGCTGACATTGTGAAGTTAGCAAAGTTGACATTACGGCTAAACACCGACATCAAATGTCAGCATTACGCTATCTATATTTTTTTTTCATTTTTTCCTTTTGCATCTTTTTGTTGTTCTTGATGAAAGCACATGAAATAAATCAGCTTCCTGACAGTGATGATATTAAAAATAAAAGGGGGGGAGGGCTAAAGCGCCTTCTACGCTAAAGGTCATTCATCAGAAGTGAATTTCAAAGAATATATTCAGATGAGAGGTTGTGATGCAACTCTTTGCTTCTCCTTTCTAATGTGTGTGTGGGAGTGAAGTCTCAAGCTTTCGTTGACACACGCATGCAAGTTTTGTTCTGACAAAAACTTCCTGCCATCCTCACAGTGCTGCTGTTCATGGTTGCAAGGCATCTAGCACGGAAGTCTGAACGTCTGGAATTGCAGGGCTGCAGGCATGCTGTCACGTACTGAATGTGAACATGCAAATTACAATGCTCCAGTGAGAGCAGAGCCCGCAGGGCGTATTTAGGGCAACTTCGCTAAAAACGTGGATTTTATATTTGCTTTTAGGGTTCATGTGATTAGCTGAAGAGGGGAGGAGAGAAGCGGGGGGAGCACAGTAATTATTCAATACTTCATTTGTGGCAGCATAGCAAGTGGGAAATTGTCAAAGATAGAAATTTGGTAAAGAAATCTGTCAATACTGGAAGCCTCGTTTCCTCCTCTGCGTTATCTTTCCCGAGGGAGGCAATAAAGGACAATACTGCATAACCCTCGTGGTTTTTTGCTGTAACAACTTCCCACAGACCAGCAATTAACAAATTATGATCTACAGACAATCAGTGGTCCAGAAGGTCGTGGAAAATAATCCATTGTTAAATTTTCATTTGAGATGGATGTTGAGATGCCTGCTTCTTGAGAAATGCGTGGTTGGACATGAGAACCGTTGAGTTAGCAGTTGTTTGATGGTGACAAAATTTTGGAAGCACCCCATTGCCTTAGAGAGGGGATGTCTGCTGAGATCTCCTGTAGCCCTTTGGCAACAACACAGCCCACGTTTGGAGCCCTCTCTGAAGTACTTGGTTTTGGGTCGCCCTTTGAGAGCAACAAAAGTAACATAGCTTATGGGGTCCAGCTGCAGGTACTCTGGATGCTTGGATGCATGTTGGAGGATGTGCTTGATGAATCTTTGACATATAGATTCATCTAAGGACTGCTGCCCTGTTCTCAGATCTAAGCCACCAAACCAAACATCTCTCTTCTGTGTTTACAGAAATGTTTCCGCTTTGTCAGCTTTATATGTGTTTTTAACACAAAGGTGCCTGCCCTGCATTGTAAACATTTCTGAAAAGATTTTGTCCCTACTGTGTATCGCATGGTTCAATGTTTTCTCACAGATTGTTCTCAAATAGAGCTTAGGTTCATGCTTTTATGTGACTCTAGGGAAAAATGGTAATTTCTACAGAAGGGTCTGGCTGTACAATAATTAAGGGATGCACGGGCAAGAAGGAAAACAAATGAAGTGGCCAGCTTTTTGTATTGGTTTTCTCATGTTTAAAAACTGTTCAGACCTCGTTTGCATTTAAGTAAGGTGGGATTCAGGGCATGCACAGAGCTTCAAGTGCCTTTCCTCATCCATCTGCTGCTTCTGTGGTGTGTGGCACCAGTGGGCCTTTCCATAGGAGCAGCAGGAACGTCAGCTCACTGTGTGTGGCCGCCCTGGTGAGCTGCTGCAGCTCTGTCGGGCACGGCAAAGCTCTGGCTTTTTTCCTCTCTCTCCATGCTGGACCCTGTCCTGGGGCTGTGCCGTCAGCAATGGGCTGTTGCTTTGGTATCCTTGCTCCTCTCCTACAGCTCCTTCTCTATCCAGCCCCACTGCTGTGCTCCTTTTTTAGAGTTTGCTGTGGTGCATGTTCTCCGATGGTTGACAACGTGGGAATAATCCCAAACTCCTTTGTCCTACCAAGTGTTGGAGGCAGCACCACATCAGCCTGGGATGTTTGCAGAACTGACAGTGCATCTCCAAGAGCTGAGCCTGAAGGGGGCTTCAGGGGTGTACTGTCTTGGATTGGGGTGAAAGAGTCAAAACCACTGGGAGATACAGAATGTTGTGGAGTCAAAAGGCACAGGTACTCTTCCATACCCAAATTGGAAGGCGCAGTGTCTGTAATGCTGAATAGTGCGAGTGGTATCTTCTGCTTGATGCATTTATCTTGCTAGTCAGGATCAGCTTGCTAGCAGTGCCTGAGAGCAGGACCTTCGCTGACCATGCTGAAGAAGTGAATGTTAACAAAAAGTTTGGGATTTCCAGTGGGCTCCATGGAAATTACATAGCTTTATCAGTAGTAACTGGTGGCATTTAGCTCTCTTGGCATACTTGGAAAACCCTAACCCATAAATGTGTTACAGCTTTGAAGAGAAGCGCAGTAAAGGGGTTTGAAAAGCTTCCTGAGAGACGGGAGGTAGCGTGAGGCCTCTGCCAAAAGGGATCTGTGTATTTAGGAGCTGAAATGCTGTCTGAATCAGCAAATGGATTAATTGAATTTGTTTCAGGGGTCAGTGCCCAAATAATATTTGCAATAAGACATTCGCCAGCCTTTATTAAAGTGAGACTGAGGCTGGCCTGTACTCTGGGGCGGTGAAGGAAAGAGACAAGAGATAAAAGGTTTGCATTAGTATTGATAGTTATGTTTGGGTGAGGTGGGGTTTTTTTTTTTCTTACTTAAAGGGAAGACAGGTCCAGGAGGTGTTTGTGACACAACAAAAGAGGTGCTTTGGGACAGAATTTTTCCTTTTGCATGAATTGTTAAACCACCTGAAGCTAGAAAAGCTTTGTCCTCAATAGTGTCCCATGAAACTCAGAATTTGCTTTCTAGTGACAAGACAGCTGCAAACACACATGGGAAGGCACAGGGCAAAATGCTCCTTTGAAAGAGTTACCAAGTGTGTGGAGCAGAGCGCTCCGTTGGTAAAGTCTGCTTGGATTTTTCAAAGACTTTTATCAAGGTTCCTCCCAGGAGATGTTTAAGGAAATGAAGTGGCTGTGGAAAAAAGGGGGGAGGGTCTTCACTTACAAAAATAGTTGGTTAAAAGAAGATGAGCAGAGAGTGGAAGTAAATAATGAGGCTTTCTTGGTGGAGGGAAGTCACCAGCAGCATACTGCAAGGTGTCATGCTGAGGGCTTGGATCCTACAAATAAGTGTTGGGGACTTGAAAAAGGAACAAAAGAGAAATGAGTTTTGGCAGCACAGAAAAACTATTTGGGGTAGTAAAGACAGGCAAAGTGTGAAGATGTGCAGAAGGATGTTCTGAAACAGAGTGATGGGATACTAAAATGACAGATGAATTTCAGGGTAGGAAAATGTGAAATGATGCACATAAAAGTAATTCTGCGTGTACACAAGGCGATGAACTGTGAGATGCCGATAAGCTCTGCGGGCTTGAGGTCCTGGGTTATAATGTACAGCTCTGTGGTAGTATTGGCTCAGTGCTCAGCAATGATCAAAACCAAATTGAACATTAGGAGTTATTAACAAAGACAGTTGGAAGAAAACATGATGTAGCTGTGGAAGCCTGTGGTTGCACAGCCTGCTGCTCTCAGTCTCCTGGCTCTGGAACAAACGAGGAGAACTGGAAAGAGGCTCAAGTGCAGGGTTAAAATTAGAGATAGGGGTAGCTCTTTGTACCAGGAGTTTTCAAGATGACCGGGATTCCTTGGACTGAGGAAGAGATGGTGAAGGTGAAATATTGCAGCAGCTTGTAAACACAGTGGGACACAGTGAAGGTAAACAGGGAGTAATTTTTGGTGGTCCATCTCCATCCTGGTACTAAGAGGCATCGGATGAAGGGGGAGACTGCAAGCTGTGCTTCCAAGGGGGAGCGTAGACCAGGATGTGTAGTTGTAGCAATGCATGTGAAATAAAGTGCTAATCATGGGTGCTGTGGCCTTTTTGTAAATGTCTCAGAAGCCTTTAATGAAAGGTTAATTGGGCGGTGGATCAGCAGAGAGGTGTCCAGGGAGAACAGGGTGTTGGTGAGAGAAAAGGGCGAGTACACGAGTGGAGACAAATTGATTTTATTTCTGTGCACCACAGTAGGATGGTAATTCATGCTGTTCCCTAGCTGATGTTTACTGAAACTGCAACGTCACTGTTAACCCGTGGCTGTCCTGCTGTCATGGTGTAGGTGCAAATTAGTCCTATGGCAACACGAGCCATTCCTTTGGCTTGATTTGAGGTGGATGGGACTTCAGCCCAATGGAGCACCTAGGTGTTGGGAGGAGCGCGCCCTGGGAGACCTGGGTGTCTCACAGACCTGCCTTATTGTGGGGGCATGTGTGATGCTGAGATCTGTCCCCATTAACCTTGTTGAGACCTGTTCAGAGTGGGGCTGAGAAGCAGTGGACTTCACTGGCTTTGCTTCTCATCACCACCCATGTCACGGCATGCTGGCACTGAAGAAGCAAAGCTGATGAGATCCTGTTTTTGGAAGTGTATCTGGGTTTTATCTTTGCTAATAAAACGATAAAGGTTAAAGGAAGCTCTGGAAGGGGGAACAGTCTTCAAATTAATTTCATTTTCTAACTGGACAGATATCTTGAAGAGCTTAGTGGCTGAATCGAGCTGGGATCTTTCCCCTTGCTCAGGGCAAGTGTTACCTTGTCAGAATGAAGTGTTTCTGGGATCTGAGTGCCTGCCAGCGATAGGGCTGCAGACCATGTTAGGCTTTTTTGAAGTCTCTTTTATTTCTAATGTAATTGGCTGCATTTCATGAATTATCCCCGAGGCTGCTACTGTAGTTGTGTGTTACTAGGCTACACCCCGTGCACGCTGCTGTTGTGTCTGCTGCTCAGTCTCTGACCTCCTAACTGCGTGTGATTACTATGGAAATCTTCCTTTCACCTGGCTGTGTAATTATTTATGGGATCATATGCTGCCATGTCTCTTGGTGCTACCTAACATCTGTGTGGGTAGGTTGAGGGCCCTCTTGCTGGAGGGTTGGCTTTGGCATGAGGGGCACACACTGAGGTGCCCTGGCCAACTTGATGCTCTTCGGTAGGTGCCCCAGGAGCAGGTCTGTTATCAAGACCCCATCCATGGTAGAGACAGTGAGGATCAAGTAGAGTTTGGTTAGGTCAAAACTGGCCAGGTAGGCGCCAGGTCTTAGAAAATCCCACCTGGTGTTTTGTTGGTGTTTGGGCATGATAGAGACATCTGCACTGATTCTTGTATATGCTAAGGACATATGGTGGCCTTGGAAATAAATTAGTGTTTCAACAAGCAGAGTTTATTGTCTGCTCACCTAAACATTAGAGCAAACGGATGTTCAGTGCATCTGGCTTTGTACAAGGCCGAGACTGTGTTTGCTCTCCCGAAACACTTAAGCTCTTTGGATTTACCCTTTTTCTTATTGCTGTTAACTTTCTTCCCCCCAGAATTACTTCCGTGATGTGGAAGAGTGTAAGGGAAGGGGAAGAGGACTTGAACGATGCTTTTGTGACACCTTTTTTTTTTTTTTCAGAACATCAGCCCTTTGTTTGGATCCTAAATGGCTTTTAAATGCATGGCCTTTATTCAGACTTGGATCTACCATTTTTGTTGATTGTTTGCCTCTGTTTTTCTGGCCTTGAAATTTTGGATAATCTCAAATACTCGTGTCTATTAGAAATGCACATCGCTCTCCCTATTCTTTTTTCTCATTTATTAGCTCCTGTGAGGTCCTGCTGTTAGCTGCAAGCCTAAAAATGCCCTTTTAGGCTTGGCCAGATAAAAGAGCTTTCCCAAGGAGTTGCTGGGGTAGCAGGTGAGAGCACTGTGGTTGCAATACTCCCAAGGAAAGCTGACATCTGCTCTCTGAAAAAACTGCAAGATAAGTTTCTTTATCAGAATAAATTTATAAACCAGAAAAATCTTCCTTTTAATCATTCAAAGGCTTGTCTGCTATTGGCTTTTTCTGAATTGTTCTAATAAAAAAAATTGTAATGGGGGAAAAAAGCTGATAGTTACTGGTCGATCAAATTCTCTCTAAATCTGAGGATGACTAAATCCTGTATAAAAGAGTTCAGGCACATAAGATTTGCAGCATCATATAATAACCCACTGGCCTGGTGATGTGTGTGGAATACTGCAGAAGAAGGTATTTAACAATATGCTCTTGGATG
The DNA here is from genome assembly GCA_034008185.1 of Gorsachius magnificus. Lineage (NCBI taxonomy): Eukaryota > Metazoa > Chordata > Aves > Pelecaniformes > Ardeidae > Gorsachius > Gorsachius magnificus. Next base: position 11,338,726 of record CM067090.1, read on the forward strand.
CTTGATAGCGCATCGGCACAAGCAAAGTCATGTTCTGTCTTTTGTGCTGCTTATGGATCAGCAGTATTTCCTAAATTGAAACCTGTGCACCTTAGAAAAGGTCACAAACAGCCTGGATTTTCTTAAGTTCTCTGCTTTGAAGGAAAAGCCCTGGAAAATTGCATGGCATCTGAAATTGTGCCCTTTTTTCAGGAGGCTCCACTAATTCCCTGGTGAGCAACCATGCTCAAGTCCCTCCTGGTGCAGGCAGGTGGAAGTGAGCATGATGAACCCTGATGAATGTTAACGAGGAGGTTTGAGCCACCTTGTCCCTGTGGAGGTCCCCATGCTCCGTGTCCTCCTGTGGCTCCTGGATTGCAGACTGGAGGGGCTCCCACAGCTCTCCTGCAGCCCTGGGTGCACGGGTGGGATGGAGCACCCTCACATAGGCTGCCATGGGCCCTTCTGTGTTCTGAAAAGCATGCTTCTCTTGCTGTCAGTACCAGCATGGTCTCATGAGCTGGCACTATTAGCATGTGTGTTTTCCCCTCATGCTGTGTGAGAATAATTACCCTCTCTCAGCAGCGCGAGTGTTTCTGTTCCCTTTGATTTATGGAGGCAAAGAACTCGTTTGGGAGGATGAGTCAGAAGTAATTGAGCTCCAGGGGAAATGTATTTCATGGCTTTTCCTCTCTTTATTTTTGCCCTGTACTGTACCTCATGGTTGCTGGTGCTTTGGCCTTCCAGGGAACATGCATTAAAGCCTAAAAGTGAGAGCTCAGGCTGTATACTGTCTTGATTCACATTTAAAAACCAACCTGATTCTGTAACTCAATGTGACACAGATAATCTTTTAAGCTTTGTAATAGTATCATAAATATAATATGATTCATTGTCAGCTATTCCCAAACGCTTGGCACCTTGTACAAAATGCAGGATGGGTGCGAGAGTGGCTCTGCAGGAGCATTTGCATGCAGCTGCTGCTGGAGGGGCAGTTTGGCAGCTGTTGAGTTGCAGGGAGAGGTGCTGGGTTTAGGTGCAGAGCATGGAATAAAGAGGATTTCTAGGTATAACGGAAGCTCCTGGAAAGACACAGGGTCATTTAGAGGCCAGGGAAGGCTTTAAGGAAGGGCTGGTGCTTCTGCAGAGAGGAAGCCAAAGGCACCTGCGTCTGAGGAGGGGGAGATGTGCAGCAGTTCGTCTGAGTATGGTGCCATTTCACGCTGCTGTTGCTCAAGTGAGTTGTGACAACAGACCCCGAGAGAGCAGGGAATCAATGTCACAGGCTAGGGCAAAGGTGGGCTACAGAGCCATCATTCGCTGAACTGACATAAGCGATAGGCAGCAGATGAATTTTGCACCTTGCTGGCTGAGGTCTGTGGGGTTGACCTCCCCGTGATGTTTTGAGAAGACGTTGGAGTCCCATCAGGGCAATGTGAAAGACCTGTGGCAGGGTCAGTGGCTGGCTGGCAGCAAGGAAAGGAGTTTCTATTGCCCTCTTAAAATAATTCCTGTCCTGGCGTGGTGGTGAGCCAGGAAGTGGTGCTCACATGGGCCTCGATCTCACAGGCAGGATTAGAGCTGAGGAGCTAGATAATTTCCACTATGTTTTTAGAAGGGTATGGCAGGAAGTCGGTGGCAGCCAGCTAATCTGGGAGCCTTGGGCAGTGCAATTCCAGTTGGGATGTCTGCCTTTTTGGTGGTTTGGTTACTCCTTCTTGTGCAAGTATCCCTTGTTTTAGTTCAGAACTTCTTCTGCTGAAGGTTTCTGGTGATAGGGGACAGCAAGGCAGCTCACTTAACACCCTATTCCCCTGCTATTTTGCAGGAATTCTTTGCCATTAGCTGAAAGAGTCACCCAATTCAGCTGCTGGCTTCTTCTAACTTGGGGCTGACTGATAAACCTCTGCATGAGCCACAGTGACTGACAACTCTGCTCTCGTATTTCCATTTCTATTTACAGTTTAATTTATCCCTCCCTCTGTCAAGTGCTTCTTGAGAACACTTCAGTGGCTTTTTCCTTCAAGTGTAGCAAAACTAAACAAAAGTCTGATGTTTCTTTGCTGGGCTGAATAACTCACTGTTATGATTGATAATGGTGAAACTGGTTTATAATATGTCTGAACAGTGATGCACATCATTAAAAACCAAGCAGACAAACTCCCAAGTCCTCTGCAAATCTGATTGCTTTGAACAGTAGATGATCTCTGGGGAACTCAGGAGTGGGAGCTCGAGCTCCAAGGGTGCCTTGAAGCAAGAAGCTGAATGTGCTCTAAGAAGTAATTGTGAAAACTAAGGTGCTGGATCAACAGTTCATTGATTTATGTGTGCCTTTGATGGGTAGAATTGTCTGTTGCAAATGGGTTTTGCTAGTTTTTAGCCAGTAATCTCTTGGTTGTTGTTCCCCCCCCCCCCCCCCCACTTATTTCTGCTAAAGAGACTGAGCTGTCTCAGAATTAATCCCATTAGTTAATTATAGTATTATTTTCTTTGTGGTTTCTTTGGTCTGCAGATCTAAACTGTGAATGGTGGCATGGATGGCATAGTATTTTTTTTTTCCTATGCTGTGGCCAGCTCATATTTGGGGTGTGGATGCTCATGGGGATTAAACTGGAAACACCAGTGCTGTGGACTCTTAAGATATTTTCCTCAGGTGCATCTGCTTATGCTGTTTGCAAGAAGAATTTTAGGAAACAAATAAAAATGCAATGCAAATCTGGTTAGAGCAAAAACCTAAGAAACATGCAAACCAGCACTTATGGAAAGTTTTCTGGTGAAGCTGCCAGCCTTCCTTGGATACATTTTGGCTAACTGAATTTTCCTGGAAAGGTATGCGAGGTTTGCCATGTACACAGGTTTCTGGCTCTGATCTGCTGTTCAGGTGATGGAATGCATCCAGGTGCTTGTCGCTTAAGCCATTCTTATGGGTGAAGGTGGTGCCTGGTGCTTTTCTCCCAGAGTAATCAAATGATCAATCTGTCTGTCCATCTACCTGATAGCCTCCATCACTGTCTGGTCTGACCTTTTAAAACCATGCAACATCCTGCTGTGTACAGCTTTCATGGATGGAAGGAGTTGTTTCTCTTTTGCAGATAAAGGCTAGTTGTGATTTTCCTCTAATAATATTAAATGTTAGGAAGAGATTTGAACCCAAATTCTCTGACCATTGGGCTATATTTCATCTCCGAGCTGAATTCCTCTGTGGACAGTTTTGTAAATGCATGGGTTGCTTGCTCTGAAGCACTCCCCCCCCCCCCCCCCCCCCAAGGGAAATACATTCCCATTTCTCTCTGTCACTTTGGGAGCAGCTGGCGTGCTCGAGACACCAGGATCATCCGACAATTACTGCGTTAATCAGAGCTTATTTTGTACTTTGCTACTTTGAGCACAAATATTCCAAAATGGTCCGAAGATGCATGGTTGAGTAGCCATGTGAAACAACTCCAGCCTTCCAACAAATCCAAAATACAGGTGGCTGCTAAAAATGATGTTGCCTGGGAAAATCTTGATACTGATTTACCAAGGGCAGTTACTGGTATCGGGCATCTCTGTGGCTTATGTCAAGGGACTTTGAAGGTTACTAGTAGATGGCAAGTCAGAGATTAGTTTCTTATTACAGGGCAGTAAAGTTGGTCCTAAGCTACTACTAAATCAAGTTGGTTACCAAGAGGAGTAGAGGAGCTGCAGCACAAGGTGTGGAAGAGGTGTTTGAGTGTCATCCTGGAAGGCAGCGTTGTAATTCAGATGGCGGAGCAAAAGATTGCTTTAAGTGTGTTGCAAGCCTGTGGTGTCAAGAGTTTGATGCATCCCCAGGGGCTTAGTGATGGAACAGCCCCATCTCCCTGCTAGACTTTGGAAACGCAAGGTATGCAGAGGCCTCTCCTCTGCAAATCCCCGGTGACAGGCCGGGTCCTTCAAGAAAATGAATTGCTTACAGCTTTTGGGGAAAGCCTTGTGCTGGTTTTGACGGCACTGCTGGATAGAAGTGTGCTCACTGCTGCTGGCACTGCCTTGTTAATATTGCATTGCTCCCCTGCGACAGGGGTTTGAGAATGATTTAAATGTCTTTGTGGTGGTGTTTGGAGGAGGTGTGTGAATTACAAGGGAAGCAGCATCAGACATATGGGACCGGTGCAGGACAGGCTGGGCACATGGCTACTGGGGAAGGCAGGGTGATATGGCAGGGGGCTAGCCGAGGTGGAGATGGGTAACGAGGGATGGGCAGTGCACGGTCAGGGACAACCAACTGGAAGGGCGACAGGCAGAACAGACAGCTTCCTTGCCTCTGAGGTGGGTTGCTGTGGGAGATGCTGCTGGACCATGGAGACACCCCAGACATTAGTTTTTGTTGATGATGAGTGGGATTTGGCTTGCCCAAATTCATATGTTCACACTGGGAGAGAAGAGCTGGGGTCTTTCCAAGGAGCTGTAGAGCTCGGCACTCCTTGTCCCGAGGTAGGGATGAAAGCTAAGGTAAAGGGGCCTCCCTCTTGTCCATGGAGGGAAAGTCCATGGAAACACCTCACCTTCTGTCAGGGAGGACCACTGAGCCCTCTTGCTTTCTTAGTGGTGGAGGTGCACGCTTGTGCTTTCCCAAGAGCTGCTGTTAGTCTGGACCTCCAAAAAGCACAGTGCAAAAATCCCGTGTGCCTGTGGCATTGCAGTGGCTGTGAGGAAACTGAAGCTTTGTTAAGGAGGTGTAGGACGAGCCAGAAGCAAGCTTGATTCCTCATCCTGCTGCTAATTACTGCATTATGCCTGTGGCTCTGGCTTCCCTGTAAAATGGGGCTAACACTGCTTGCTGCTGAAGCAGGAGAGGCAGTGAGATGCTGTCAAGGCTTCTGCACTACCAGAGCCTGGCCCTAAGTGAAGCAGGTCCTAAAGAAAACAAATCCTGCTCTTCACTATCCCATCTGAGAGTCATTTTCTCTCTGGAAAAGCTTCTGAAATGAGAACGGCCTTGTTGCTAATGAGCGCATCAAAGAACATCAGGGGGCACATGAAACAGCACAGTGTTTCTTTTAATTCCCTGCACTGCTGTGGTAGAGCATGAGGTCTCTTTAATTTGTTTTAAGGTCCTTTTGCTGATAAAGATACAGAATATGGATGCAAATACTCCTTCAGCTGATGACATTTGGAGATGAGTGTGTTTCTTCTAGACTTTACCCGGAGGGTATGTGTTTGTGTGTTTTGATTTGTTATGCTAAGTAATTGCAAAATACCTCTGTGCTGCGCAAAGGTTTGGTGTGGTGCTACCACATGCATATGATGGCACTTCTTTCTTCTTCCTTCTCTGCTGTCCTATATAGCCCTTTCTCTCTTCTCAGTATTGTCCATGCAAAATGAATTTAAATGGGCAAGTGGGCAGCTTCTAAGTCCAGGAGGGGTTTAGCTCTCCTTCCTGGAAAGACCTGAAAGCAACAGTTGGAGTTTTGTTTTGTTCCAGAATTTTAGATTAAAAAACAAGGTTGGAAGATACAGTTGTTACAGCTGTGACATGTAATTATACATCCTTTGGATTAAGAATTTTCCTCTTTGGATTTATATCTTTATCTTGATATTTTAGATCAGGAATGCTGGAATTACTACTTTTTCTGTGATTTGAAAACAGAATTTCCATGGGGGGGGAGGGTAGGAAGAGGTTTAGGACTGTTCATTCCAGTGCAGACTGAGATTAGGATCCTTGTTTTACAGCGTGTTGGGGCTTGAACAGCTTAGACAGGAGACATGCTCTCCCCTCTGGGAAGAGGGCATTTGTGAGGGGCAGGGGAGATGGGTTGGGGTGTCCCTTCTGCTGGTTCCCTCCTGCCAGCTCCGGGCCAGGTGCTGAGGGGGCCTGACCCTGCTTATGCCCTGTCTCCAGCAAACATCTGACCCATCGAATTGTAGAGGCGCTCAATTATTTTGATGATGGTTGCCTTTTGACCTGGGAAAACATTCTGCAAGCCTATCAAACCCTATCAGCTTGATGTGAATTGGCAGCTCCATTGGAGGTTGCTGGGCGGTCTTTTGCGGCCATCGCTTTGCTTTGCGAGGGCATTGAAGGCAATTTTAATGAGTCCAGCCCTGAATGAGAGGAGTGTTTCTTGCAGTTGACAGGGCCCCCGGGGCTGACCTCAGTGGCCACCCTGCCCCAGGCCCTGGCTCAGCCTGTCCCCCCACCAGCCTTGGGGTGGCCAGATCCCCCGCGAGGCTGCCCTTGTCCTCCAGGAACTGCTCGCTTGTCCTTACTGCTGACTTTCCTGCCAACCCTACCTGTTCGGAGTGGCTTGCAGGGGGGGTGTCTCTCTGTCCCCCAACACCCTGCCTTAAGCAGGATTGCTTTGGGTTTAGTTATTCAGCAGAGCTGGTGTTTCCTGGGAAGGGTTACCCATGGCCTGCTTCCAGCCTGGAATCTGTGCCCTTTTTATTATTCAAATGGAAATAAACAAACACATGAAAAATGTGTTTAATTGCTATTAGAATACATTTGCTTTTCCCTTAGGAATGGAAATAAGCAACCAAAATGTCATCTGTATTTTTTTCCACGCTTTTCACTGTGAGACCTAGAGTAGTCCAGCAGACTAACCCCCCTCAAGCTCAGTCCAGCTTTTTCCAATTGCACCTAATGAGAATCCCTCCCCTCTCTTTTTTTTCTTCCCACCCCTGAGGACAGTGGCTTACCTCATCTTTATACTCCAAATCAGCAGCTATTCTGGGGTAGATCATGGGGTAGGAATTATAGACCAGCAATGTACATGGACTATTGAGTGTTGTTTCATAGGTACAGTGGTGGGAACCCCATGTTTCCTCTGTTTTGTTCTCTATCCCCTTCACTAATTATTTATCAGCCCTATCACAGCGGTGTCCAGAGGCATCTGATCAGGTTTCCACTGTGCTGAGCACGATTCAGAGAATCCCTTTGGGATGTTAAATCAGGAGTATGAAGAAGAAGAGGATGGCTGTGACTCCAGATGAGGACGAAGGGTCTGGCAGATGAAGTGCATGGTACCAGGGCAAGCTAAACACAGTGTGATCCTGGTGGCATCAGCTTCTTTTTTGACACGTTTGTGATAAAGATCTCTTGCTAAAAGGGCACTAAAGAGAGAGTCCTGGAATTTAATGTGATGCTGGCATCCCAGTTACCTGGACTTGCACTTGCAGGGCTTTATTTGCAGATGACCACCTCCATGGCTGCGAAGATACCTTATCTCTGCAAATCTGTACTGTAGACTACAGATGGTGGGTCAGGATGGCTGTCCTGCTGTTATCTACAGGCTTGCAAGGATCGGCACGGAAGAAAATGGAAGATGCTTTGCTTGAATTCATATCTCTGTATCTACAGCACTTAATTTTATTATCGCGTTGTCAATTAAGTGGGTTTTTTGTTGTATTGCCATAACTCCCTCTGGTGGCTAATTTGACAGTTTAACCATCTGCTTTGACGGAATTTATATCTAGATGCAGCGTAGTTGTGTCTTGGAGACTGCCTTGGATAGAAAAGGTGAGGAGTTTGTGCCCTGTTGGGGCCATGTAGTTGCTGCCTGTTCTTGCCATGCAGGTTTGCCCCTCTCTGTGGCTGAGTAAACCCATTCCCCTGATTGTCCTCTGAAATCCCCATCAGAAGGGTTTGCTGAGCCTCTGCTGTGCTGCCGGGCTGCAGCTGGTAGAGCTGTGGCTGGAGATGCCAGCTGAGGCTGTGCCTGGGAGTGAGTAGTTGTTCCCCCCTCCACAAACACCACTGCAAAAGGAAATCCCAGGTATGACGGGAGCACCGTGCCGTGGAGATTCCCAGGAGTTTTCTGACATATCTAGCAGTTACTAATGCCATGCTGAAGCTGAGACAGGCAGCTGTGCTGTGCAGAAATCTCTCTCCCAGATGGAAAACTCAGAGGTGGCTTGGAGTTCTGGTCTCTGCACCGCTGGGTCTCAGCTGTGCATCCTGAGCCGGGAGCATCGCTCGCCTTCGTGGGCATTGCTGCTCCCTGCTCAGATGGCCACCTCTGCCTGCCCCACTTCCCTGCCGGGGAAACTGTTTGTCTGTCTTGCACAATTGCTTGTGTCCCCAGCCACAGGGCATTTTATTTTAACACACTGGCCCTTCTGTGCCTCTGATGTAAAAATATGCACAAGTTGCCTTTGCTTATGCCATACAGAAACCACAGAAGAATTGCTTAATGAATATCAGCTCAGCTGTAGAATAAATACTACGTTACTGTGAAGGCATCAGTTGTTTTTATATTTTTATATATATATGCATGCCTTTGCAGGGATTCTGGTGCAAAAATAACAAATAACAGGTTCTAGTTTCTCCAGCATAACAGAAAAGACAGATACTATCTCTTTGTTCCCTAGGTATTATTCCTTGCTGCTTGATATTGAGTTTTTAATTAAATTCTGGACATTTAACCCTTAAACAAAGTTGAATTAGATTTAAAACTACATGCCAGGTAGAAGTATTGTGGGCATAGTGCCAAAATGCTCAGGAGCTGTGGGGGCAGAGCAGTGTTCTCCCTCTCTGGCTCCTAGTAGCTCACCTTGATTTAGTGAAGAAGTGCTAATGTGCCAGGTCCCCAGTCTATGGCTGGGAAGCTGAGAGACATGGGTGGGTTGGATCAGGTTTAAAGTCTGACCCATATCCTGATGTATTTTGCCTGTTTAAAAATAGTATTTGGGGTTTGCTTCTCTTTCCTTCTGCTTTTCTTTGTGCTGATGTAACTGCTGAACTTGGTGAGCTTGTGTGTATGCCAAGCCAATATAAGAAATGGGGGGGGGGGGGGGAATCAGCCTTTTTGGCACTGGCTGAGTTACCCCAGGTTTGTTTCAGTGCAAGAAGAGGATGGAGTTGTGTTTTCTTGTGTAATGGGTAGATGTACCAGACTGAATTTTGCATTTCCTTACGTGCATTCAACATACCTGTACAAGAAGTCTAACCTGGGATGTGTCTGCCCTCTGGGTGAGAGGGAGGTGTGGGGGTCCCCTGTCACCCCCAGACCAGGAGGCAGTGTGGTTACTACCAGGGATGCTGAGAGCATCCTCCCTGTGGGCACTGGGGACTTGTTACCTTTCTTCTGTCTAACTTTGGGCTGTTGAGGAGGCCTTTGTAAGGCAGCTTGGGGAGATGGAGATGGTGGCCAGTGCAGGAAGGGGAGGTAGTACGAGGAACAGAGTTGAGGAGCAAAGTCTGAGCTGGGAAACGGCAGGCAGTAACTGTCTTGTCTGGTCAAGGCTGAGCTGAAATCCTCCCTGAAAGATCACCTTTCCCCCGTGGGTCACGTAAGGGATAAGTTACAGGCAAGAGGTGAGGCAATACAATTCCCTTTTCACATTTCTAAGAATGTTAAATCTGCTGACCCAAAGCTGGATCTGTAAAAGCACAAGAAACGCCTGAATGGATCTGTGTGATCCATTCCTACTTGCAGGTCTGAGATGGCGTAAGGGTATGGCAGGGGAGAGCAGTGGGAATCCTGCTGGAAGGGTGGATTCCCCCTGGAGCTGCCACAGGCAGACCCCAGTTGGCAGTTCTCCGGGACCTGGGAAGCCGGCACTAAAGCTGGGCTGGAGGAGGTAAAACGCGGTGGTAGCAGCAGAGCAGTGCTGCCTGTCAGCACCCCTCCTCGGGGTTACAATCGCAGATGCACTGTGTTGAACTCGGGCTGGGGCAGCGGAGCGGGCTGCTGGAGGTGCTGCAGACCCAGACGGAGAGCTCCTGTCCCTTTGTGCTAGAGTCCTTGTCAATGTGGATGCCAAAGGGAGGAAAATTCATTGTGATCTGAGTGTGCTTCTGCTGGTGGTAGGAAATGGGTGGGCCCCTCACCTAGCCCTTGCTGGATGTGCATCCCATGTTCCCAGCTGTGCCTGCATCTCGCCTGTGCCTCATCTGACGGGGACTTTGTGACTCTGGGGAAACTACTGATGGAGGATCTGCCACTTTTTTTGAGAGAGCAGGAGGATTTTTGGTGCCCCAGCATGGTGCTTGGAAGCTTTCCCAGAGGGTTTTGACACATCTGAAAATCTGGTGATTGAGAACTGGACCTGGAATAAATCAAACCTGCAGAACTGGGGAATGTATTACAGTAATTAACTGTGAGGGGCATCCTGGACACGGAGGAAATTAGATGGAAAGTGGTATTGAGCTTATGTGGTATGGAATTGCAAAGAGCTTTGTTGGCAGGGTGGAAATTAATTATTGGATTTTGTCTAAAATTGAGTTTATGCAAGAGGCATGTCTCAGTCTTCTAAACTTTGCCACCTCAACTCTTTGCTTTTCTGTTTGTTAGAGGCACAGGTAACGATCTACCCAGTGACAGCTCAGTGGGGCTGGCTTGTGAAGACTACTGATGTTTTCATTCAGGGGTGTTTTAGTTTCAGATAAAAATTTTAGTTGACTGAGGGCAAATCAAATCTGTCTGCCTGTTGCGCAAAATGCAAACCCCTGCAAGCCCTCCGCGTGCTGCTTGGTAGCACATTGCCTTGGACAGGGATACGGTGCGTGCTGGCAGACGCAGGGTGAGAAGGGCATTGAGCTGACTCTGAGATCTCCCAGTTCCTCCAGGGATGTGGGATTGCCTTTGCCCTTCTCTGGCAGCCAAGAAAAGTGGCTGCTTTGGCCAATGTTGCCCGTGCTTTGGCCTCTCTGATGCTGCTGGGCTTGGGCATGTTCAGGACGGGACAGCCCAGTGGCAAGCACAGGGTGTTGTTGGCAGCAGTTGACTCTGCACCGGTGACTGTTGATCTGCAAGAGAGATTCAGAAGTAAAGGATTTGGACTGTTATGGCGGGGGTATTATTACTTGCTGTATATTTTCGTGGATATCCCACGGGACCCCAGATCGTAGACCAGGACTGGTAGGCACTTGTGAGACACAGAACAGTGTTTAATTCATTGATTGCTCTGCCAAAACCTTGACAGTTGTTGTGCTTTTTCCCTTTTTCATTTTCCCACATGCAGAGAGCAGCTCCAATATTTTTCTCTATATGTTGACCTTTGTTTGAAATGAAAGTGGAAGAAAATTGTAGAAAGCCCCAGTGAGAAAGCCAGGAGTTGGTCTCCTTTAATGTACCGCATGGCTTGTATCTCACGCAAAGGCCATTTGTCTGGTTAAAATGTTTTAATCAAAATTCTTTCTCTAGGAGAAATGGTTTTTCAAAGGAAGAAAAACATTACTGAGAATTCTCGCTATTTCAGTTTTTCATATTTTACTGAGAGACATATTTGTTGCTCATTCCTTTTTTCAGCAAATTTGTGGAAAATGTCAAGCATCCAAGACTTTGGTTTTGTTACAGAGTGTCCCTCCTAGTTTTCTAATTATTCCTTATCAGTGCACAGAAAAACTCTCTCTGTATATGACCTAGCAGAAATAATAAAAAAGATGGATTTTTTCATAGGCAATTTTGATGAAAAGCAAAAAAAAAAAACAACAAACCAAAAACCAAAAAAAAACCACACAAAAAAACACCACCAAGAGGAAGGAAGTGATGCTCTGCCTCCGTGCAGTATACAACAGCGCAGGTCCTGCCTGGGAGGCTGCTCTATCCTCAGAAGAAGATGGGAGAGAAGAAAGCTTGAGCCGCACTGAAGCTCTGCAAGAACGTGTTTAAGTGGAAATAATAATAACGCAATTATTTTTTTCCGTAAAAATAGCATTTATTTGAAAAATTAATCCTTCCAAAGAGAAAACAATAATGACTAAACAACAATAAAAAATCTTTATTACAAAATTACCTTGGGGGTAATGCAGTTAATGGTGGGAGATTCCTTTACTGCTGCTGTTCCTATGGAAGCTTATTGTGTTTTATTTTTAATGATGAGAATATTCAAAATTTATCAGCAAGAAAGACCATATTATCCTAAAATTGTGTCTTCTATTGGGTGTGCAGTGCTGCTCGGGTAGGAGGATGGCTGGGGTAGCAGTATGATGCTGAGTTGGCAGTGGTCTCCTTTTACCAATGTTTTGATTTTTGGTTTTGTGTCTCTCTAATATTTATGGAAATATGTATTTTTTTAATACCTATTTATTGTGAAAGAGAGCATTGGGATGTCTTTCCAGTGTGTTTCAATATGGTGTTTTGCAGATATTTTTTTTTTGTCCCCCCCTTCACTGGAGCAACCCTGCTATGATTTTCCTTTTCTGTGGCTGGAGGAGTGGAACAGGGCTGCATTACACCTGTTTGGGGGATGTTGCACTTAAAGTCCCTCAGACTTATTTCCATGTGTAATTCAATGGGGAGCTGAAAGGTGACCTGCTGTAATGCACTTGCTCAGTGTCTCTGGCCCCTGGTGCTAGTTATCCCTGTACAATCTCTCACGCCCTTTTCATGGGGAGAGGTTAAGCAACTGGAATAGGATGTTGGTACCTAGAAAAAGGGTTGTCTTCCGCATGATTCCCAAGCGGTCAGACGATACGGGCAGGTCACTTATTTAACCTTGCATTGGGTACAGCAAAGATTCAACAAACCTCAGATAAACTGTTGGAACCAGTGGCCAGCTCATGAGCTAAAATCCACTTATGTATAAATGTGCTCCAACTACATCCTGCTTTTAAGATGTGGGTGATGGGCATTAAGAGGAGCTCCCATGGAAGTGCGCTTGCAGTTTCCAGCTTGGCTTACTGCTTTCTGATCAAAGGGCTCCGTGCTCAGACTGCTCCAGCATAGCGTGCGAGGGAGGCAAAGCCTCGCAAGCGTCACTTAAGGCTCAGCATAATTAACGGTAAAGTATGACCCTCTTTAACATAGTTGGAGGGAGCGGAGGAGAAGCTTGTGACAGAGTTTGACAGTACCTTAATGAAACGTGTGACTTTTCTTAATGCCCAGCATGTGCTTGCTGAGCCAGTGAGCCCTGCCCAAATCTGCACTGGGCTGTTGCTGCTCTGCTGCACAGAGCAGGACAAGACCTGAAGAGGCAAGAGATGCTCCAGACAGGCAGCCAGTGCCTGGCATCACCTATGGTGCCATCCCCAAACTACTGGGCTCTGGTGTTTGGGAGAGAGCTGACAGGACACCCCTGCGCTGCTTCATCTCGGACCATTTTGTTTTGGTTGTTTGAAGTTGAATGATGGATGAGCCTCCTGTGTGGATTTTGAAAGGTCTGAAAAATGTGACAGGATTGCTTCCATTTCTCACTTTATATTTCTGACATAGGAAGGGAAGATGAAGAACGTGAGGCGCCTTCTTTTAAATTTGCAAGACTTCTGCCTGATGTCGTTAATAATTATTATTATAGAAATGGAATACAGACCTGGAAGCATGGACCCAGGGAGGAGTGCTGGATAGAGCGCGTGTGGGAGGGGGATGTGAAACTGGTACAGTTGTTATCCCCTGATGGGGAGGTAGGGAGACTTATATGGAATGGCAGGGTGGGCTGACCCCTCGGAGCAGAGACCCTGGTACGGCTGAGACAAGTTATGAGCTTTCCCAAAGGTGGAATGTGCGTGCAGGTGCTCTTCTTTTTTCCTTTTGTTAAATCAAGAGAGACACTACTAATTATTTTAAACCTTTCCTTTCATTTTATCCTGTGTTTTGGTTGACCTGAGAAGTATCAAGTGGCACATCTGATTTTCTTTGACTTTACCTGAGTGCTTATTAGCTATTTCAGTCCAATCTGATGTCACCCCTCGCAACACTTGATTGAAGGCCCGGGGAGGTAGAGAGTCTTTAAGCAAAATGGTGTGTGTTGTTTTTTTTTTTCCTCTTTAATCTGACTGTGTGCGCTGCCACTGAGATAGAGGCTAGCAAAGTAAAGTAAAAATAAAGAGCAGAAATTCAGGTCTGCTGTCTGGTATGCAGAAGTCTTTTCATTCTCTGAAACTTCTTTCCACCAGCATAGCAGAGACAGCAGCCAGAACACATGTGATTTCTGCTTCACTTCTATTAACTGGGATGTATTTCCTTGCAGTACGATATCATGAGACTGGCAAGTCCTAACAATTCCCAGTAAGTCCACAGATTTTGAAACGGTGAAGCTTTGTAGGAGCTGTGATATGGAAGGATGGCACATGGCCACACTTCTTGGTTTGCCTGTTGATTATTTGCACTGAATGCTCAAGTCAGCGGCTTTTGTGTGTGTAGTTGAATATTTGACTGAAATTTGGGGGGAGAGATCAACAGCAGCTTGAAAAGCGAAAATAAGGTTCAAAGCCAGCCTGAGTCTCCTTTTTATTAATTTCATTGACTTCTGCAGTCCACGGGGAGTCTTTACTTCAGTTTGCATGAAGTTGCCTTCTCCGTTTGCTGTTTGCATCTCTCTGTTTCTGCGTGGTTTACACTGGTTATTTTCCGACTGCTGGATTTTTTCCTAATGTAATGTATACTCACAGTTGGTATCTTTTATGCCTGCTTTTGTCGGTTAGTGTGGCTCCCGAAATCAAGACACCAAGACTCAAGAGCCAACTTCATTAATCACCTTGGCATGGTGTGGGTACTGTACTGCGTGTGCCTCTAGCGAAGGAGGGTGCTGCCTGTTTGAAAGGGAGGAGTTGGGCACCGGCAAACGCTGCCAGAAGCGCAGAACAGTGAGGCTGGAGGAGGTGGCCAGGCACGGTGTGGCCATCGTTGTAGAAATGGGAGGGCAAATGTGCCCGCCTCTTCTGCACTCTGTGGTAGACAGGGAGATAAGCGTTATCTGGTCTGAAGTGGAAGAGGGTTGAACTTTATCCGCTTGCATTTGCCCTTGGTTGCATTCCTGTGTCTGGTCCAGCTCCTGGCTGTCCCATGTGAGAAACTGCTTCTGCACCCAGCACGTTTCAAAGCCCAAGATTTTGATTTCCAGTCTAATCACGTCAAAAGCTATCACCTCCTTTTTCTAATTCTTTATGCAATTTATCTTATCTCTTTTCAATATCCGTGTCTGACGTCTGCTCCGTTCTGTGTGTGTTTTGTGCATGGGGATGGGGTGGATCCTGATGGCAGCAGAGAGAAGCGAGGTGGGAACAAATGCTTTTTTATATTAGGGCTGCAGTTCAATGTAATGAAGTAAGAGACAGAGTCAGAGGTGCTGCCATGTGTCTCAGACTGCATGAAAGGAAAATGAGAAGGGGAGTTGTGATGCCCTGGAAAAGATTTTTAAATCCTTCTTTAAACTTTACAAAGTCAATTGAACTAACACTAGCAGCACTTGGATTCTCATCTTCTTGGTGCGTGTTCCTCAGTGAAAGATGCAGAGTTTCTGGTTTGGGAACATCGTTAGCAGAACACCTCCGCCATTTCAGGCGTAATTGCATGTCAAATTGGATCCTTTCCTAAAGAATTGTGAACATGATCAGACTCCCGGTGGGGATCCTCCTGTGACGTGTGTGAGATGGCTATGGAAGTAATTGCTTTCCTCTTCCCAGCCTGCAAAAAGACCAGATCGTTAGATGAATGTGCACCTTGGGTCAATGACTGATACTGGGGAAGAGAGATTTGCTTTGATTCCATCATTTATAGTAATGATTTTTTTGAAGCAATTATATACAATGTTTTTTAAGATTCCTCACTATTGAGAAGTTTTCACATTTTTTTTCATTATATCTGCCTCTCCACACCCCTCTTTCTCACCCCCACCAGCCATTTCTTTGTAAATGACGGTAATTTCCTGTTATTGAGCAGCAATTAAGTGTGTTCCTGTAGTGGTGGAGAGGTGCTGATGGTGTTGTCGATGGAGGCATGTGGCCAGTTGTGCTGGAAGGAAGCAAAACTTGGCTCTGTTGTTAGCACCTTCATAGGAGAGGGTGAGACCTATGAGTTATTTTGTCGTTTGTGAGATCTCCTTGTGTATCCTGGACTGCCCTAACCCATGGAAGCCCAAAGGATGTTTTAGCAAAGGGTTTACACATCTGTGCTGTCTTTCCTTCCCATCCTTTATAAGGATCTGTGGTCGGTCACCATTGTTGTGCCCCAGCCGTAACACTTTGACACTTCAGCTGGATCACTGGGGATGACATGCAGATCCAGAGACTTGCCTCTGCTTTCAGCTGCTGATAGAAATGAAGATCTCAGTTCCACCCTAAAATTATGGGTAGTCAACTAGTTCTTGGGATGGGGAGGTTGATCTGTGTGGACAGTGTCCAAAATGCTGCACTGCAGGATGTGACAGCTGGAGAGCGAAGTGACCCGAACTATGTTGGTGCAAAATTGACATTGGGGGCGTGTGAAGAGAACAGGAGACTGGAGCTGTTTGGGGCAGGAAGGACATGTGTAGGATGTGGCTGGCCCTCCCATTGCTAGCCTCAGAAACAGCTGAACTGCTTTGTATGAAATCTAATCCTTCCTCCCAAATTATATCTATACACAGATATATATGTACGAGTGTATGTATAGCCTGAGGCAAACACCTGACATGAAAAATGTCTTCCCAATCCATTCAAATTTGGTGGAGATTGAAGCAACAAAAGACAGAGTCTTGTAATGGAAAATAGAGTGCTCCCAGCATAGGTTACAGAGCCCAGTGAATTGAGAAAAATTCCTCTAGAGCGGTATTGAATGGATCATGTATTGAACAGGCCACGTACTGAGCTGTGCCGAATGGATCACTGGGGACATTGTTTCCAGGTGATGAGCATTACCAGTTGGTCCTTTCAGAGAGGTTGAGCAGAGGGATGTGTAATTGTGTGGACAGGTATGTGAGCACCCATGGCTGGATTTTACCTGGTGTAAATCATCTTAGTTCTGGAGGCTTCAGAGCAGCGTTTGCGATTACCTTGGCTTAGGCTGAAGCCTGTGCTAATGGAGTTAACAGGGAGTGCCAGGCTCCTGTGCCTCTTGGTCTCTCTCTGTCCATCATCATCCCCTGGGCTGCCTGTTCAAAACTCGTGGCTGGAGCATTAAAAACTCAAGAGACAGGATTAAAAATGAAGGGATTTAAAGAAAAAAAAATTCTTTTTTTTAAAAGCAGTTTTGAAACTTTTTGATGCACCTGGGTCACATTTTCAAGTTTCTGTCACTTATTTTGCAAAACTAGAGGCTATCTTGTATTCACATGAATTTAGGACCGTAGAGAAAATGTAAATATGGTGAGACTTGGGGTAAAATTAGACTGACAACACTGAGCCGCTAACTCCATACTGGGCTAAGTCATCATTATTTGGATTTGCTGGAGTCCAGAAAAGGCTTAGCTCATGTTTTCAGCAAAGCCAGCCGTCACATCCTGCTTTCTTAATTGCTGTTTGATATGAACCACGATAATTTCCATTATGGAGCCAGTTTTAATTAAGCAAACAAAACCTCTCTGCTCCTCTTTTTGTCCAGCTTTTGATGGCTCCTTCTGAATCATAACAGTCAGGTTTCAATGTGCTCTTCAAACGCAGCAAGGTTTAGAAGCTGTAATAAAGCAGAGAAGCATCTGCATGGCCTTAAGCCGTGGTACAGAGGCCATCAGTGCTTGCCACTGGCTACTGAGTAAGATTTTAGCCATCAGTAGGCAGTCGGTGCTGTGTTGCTTTGGGGGTCTGTAAGGTGGTATGTAGCTGAATGCAATAATTTAGGGGATCAAGTGGGCTTAAACTAGCAAGAGGATGCTTTGTCCTGGGTGCTGCAGCTTCTGCCCAAGACAACTTCAATTGCATTGGAGGGAGAGCCATAAATCCCCAATTATTGTTATATCCTCTCTGATGGAGGGAAGGTCAGCCCAGGCCCTCATTGCAGAGGAACAGTTATAAAACGCCAGGCTGTGGCCAGAGTTAAGGCCAAGATTGGCAGATGTTTGAGCCATTTTCTGCAGAGTGGGTAGATGGGTTTCTATGCTCAGATTAGGACTCCTCAGTGTCTTCCATGGGCTTTGAACAAAAGATGTGGGAAGTGAAGGACAGCCTGCCTCAAGGTATCCAAGTGGGCTCATGGTGGTGCTCGTGCCATGCATGACCTGCACCCTCCTGAGAGCCCCAAAAGATGCCTCCAGGAAAAGCAGGGATCGCTCATTAGGGCACATAGGGAATGTGGGCTGAGAAATCACTGGGGGCTGATGAATCCCAGTAGCAGCGTGGGAAAATCCCTCACTGCCGAAGGGCAAGGGGATGGCTTCACGTAGGCAGATAAATGTAGGCAGCAGGCAATTTATTTTCCCTGTCACTAGTAAATATTAATGGTACATAAATAATCTATAACGGATAACCTGATACCTGAATAAATAATGGCCAAGGTAGAGTTCAAGCAGGCGTGTGACTTGTTTCGCGTTTTGCTTCCCTTTGGACTAGCAACAGAGTTAGACATTTACTTGGGACTTACTTATGCAGGTCCCTGAGCGTGGCCATAGGAATCTTAATATTTAAAAATCTTTTAGGCCTTCAGGTTGTGCCAGTGTTTTGCATGAGAGTGGAGAGGATGGTGATTGCAGTAGTACAGCCTGGGACAAGGCTGGACAGGTATGGATGGGGGAAGATTAGATCTGCTTATATTCCCTCGTACTGTCTGACTGCATCTGTGTGAGGAGGAGGAAGATAAATGGGTATTTGCCAAATACTTGTTCCCCTTGCACCAACAGCTAAAGCAGCACTTTATTGTTTGTTCATTTTAAGATTATGGGACTTTTTCCCCCACAGTTCCCTGTGAAAAAATTGAGCCAAAGACAAACTTTTAGAGATAATCCCAATTTAACCAGTTAGGATAATTTACAACTAATTATAATACTCTGCTGCTTGAGTCCTTCTTCATCCTTTGAGTTGTCTAAAAATGTTTAGCCATGAGTAGTCTCTTCCTGAACCACTTCTTACAATTCTTACAATATTAACTGGGTTCCTTCCCATGCTGGTGGTGCTAACAGCCACTTAAAATATTAATACCCTTTTACTAATCATACTGGTAATATAGCTGGGGCTGCATAGTCATGATCTGACTGTCCTAGTGGAGTGAAACACATTAAGTACCATTCCCCAGTGAGACTGTAATTCATAAAAGCATGGTGGACAGTATGTTGTGCCTGTCTGATGTGTTTTAGAGAACATCTCTGTTGATGACTATACTTTGGAAAATTGGAAGAACATTTTCTCAGGACGTAAAGTGGCTGTCTATTAGGGGCACGTAGAGGATGTGTCAGGCTTCTGAGAAATGTACTAGAAAGAGAAATTAGGTTTGAAAAAGCCGATGTGCTGAGGAAGGCAGGCAACCCCTTTTTTTCTGAGGTGGACAAATCTGAGTTCTGTTTAGGCATGCATGCAATTTTAAAGCTGTGTGTACAGGCTCAGGAGGGATCAAAATAACATTTTCAAGAGGCCGACAGAACTTGTCTGAAACAACCGTACCTCATTAGCAGATACTGATCCTATCAGAAAAAAAGTAAATGGTGTCTTTTGCTTCACTGAAGAAAATTCCACCTTAAACCCTCTCTCCTCTGGCAGGCAGAGAGAGGGAGTCTCTGGGCAGCAGTGATTGAGGGTTAGAGCAGAGCAATCCTGGGGGGGGACCAAGGGCTCAGACAAGTCTGGGAGATGCTGCAGAACTGTTAATTCTGATTGATTTATTAATGGGCCACAATGCAGGAAGGGGGTGCATTTGGAGCCTGTGTACCCTCAGCGCTCTGCTTGGGGAGTAAACTGGGAGATGTGTCTGGTACCACTTGTGAAGTCTTGCTTTTAAATAGTAGTTAGGTGGCTGTGAGGGGGTTCCCGTGGAAGAGGGATGGTGGAGTCACTGATACAGATGGGGGATGTTATAAATTGAGACCACAATGGATCATAATCCAATTAAAATTTTATTAATTATAGCAAGTAGAATATGAGCAAATACAGCGCTGGACGGCAGGGGAGTCTGCGCTCCGCCAACTGCCGTACTGAGCAGTTCAAACAGTCTCTTTTTATACATCTTTGCTTCCGTGTTCAATGAAGTAGTGGAGGTACTCTGCGCATGCTTCAGTTGTTGTTAGGGGGTTGTTTGTCCTGTTTCTGTCGGTTTCCTGGACATCCGGCGGTTATCTTGCACAAGTGGTGTCCGGTTATCTTATCTTACACAAGTGGTGTCCGGTTATCTTATCTTACACAAGCGGTGTCTGGTTTGCATAAGCGATTTCATATCTTTTGTTGCCTAACCTTTACATTGAGCTTAACATAAATCTTAATAAACAATACCCTAGTCCATAGTTTCTCACAATCCCCCCTTTTTCTTTTTATCCTATTATTGTTTATTAGATGCTACTTTCATTCTCAGCACTATAAGCAAACCTTTTTTTCACAATCCCAACATTTATCATAACACTCACAAGGTAATACTTCACAATTACAATAGGCATAATTTTCACGTGACATAACGCATTCACAACAATCGTCATCTTCATTAATAGATACACTCTTATATTTTGCCTCAGACCTCGTAGTTAAAATAAGCAATTTAGCTATGTCAAACCGTTTTTTAATAAAATGTAAAATATAGCGTAATATACAAGGCCCAAATATAAGTCCTAGAATTAACATAATAAGCGGTCTTGTTAAAGCAGACAACAAAGTGGTTAGCCAAGGTGAAACATTAAATCAGTTTTCATACCATGACTTGCCCGCTTCATGATCCTTTTTACGTTGATCTAACCTTTTCCAGAGTTCAGACATGGTGTCCTGGACTACTCCCGTATGGTCAGCAAAAGAACAACATTCTTCATTGAGAGCTACGCATAACCCTCCTTTTAAGAACGATAGGTCTAATCCTCTTCTATTTTGCAGCACTACTTCTGATAAAGACTTTACTGAAGCGGCTAAATTTTGGATAGATTGTTCTATTCTTGCTAAATCCTCATCTACAGCCATCTGCAAACTTTGTAATTCCTGACCTTTTACTAGGGAGGCTATGCCTGTACTTGCTCCAACTCCGCCCGCTATCAGCAGTGTAGCTAGGGTTACCGCTGTAATTGGCTCTCGTTTTTGTCTATTCAGGTCTCCTTCAAAGTGGCGTAGCACCTCCTCAGAGGTGTGATAGATTAGACGAGGAACAATAATTACCTGTACGCAAAACTGAGATTGATTAAACACGTTTAAGGATAGGCAAGGCGTTACTCCGATGTCTGAACAAACCCATTTAGCTCCTGGTGTCGGGATAGCCCATTTGTCATTTTGATTTTTGTGTTTCTCTATATTGGTGTTAGTGACTGTTCGGTTGCACAAAGGCTGATACTTTTCGGGCACTGTACCTATACATTTTCCTTGACCTATTACTAATTGAATAGTAATTCCTTGCGTATGATTCCTCTGGTCATCCCATGGACATTCTCGTGGGTTTGAACTATTAGACCATTGAATCCTACCTGGTTTTCCAATTGCTTCAAAATATGGTGGTCTAATATTATAACATAACCAGCATTCTTCAGTTAAATTTGGTTTGCTTTCATTAAGGGCACGATAAGAGGCTTGCATCAGATTCCATAAGGGGTCTTTGGATTCTGACAACTCTAGATCCTTGGATAAGGAGAATTCAGTCACAGTGTCATTAGTTGTTTCTGAAAGGGAGTCTGGAGAAGGGGTTACGACAATTACGGGGGCAACCTTTCCTTCAGAGGAAGTGAGTGGATTCAGGACCAGATTTGGTCCTATTGGCAAAGGATCATGAGGAAGCTTCTCTTTAACTATTCTAAAGTAACTTCCCCTATCTGCTCCTGATTCCCAATATCTAATTCCCCAGATACGGCCAACTAACCATGTGTCATCTTGGGGTTCTTTTATAATGATTTCAATTCTGATACAGGACACGCTGCCACAGGGTCTTGTAGGGTGTCCATCAAAATCATGCTTTGGGGGAG
This sequence comes from Gorsachius magnificus, assembly GCA_034008185.1. Lineage (NCBI taxonomy): Eukaryota > Metazoa > Chordata > Aves > Pelecaniformes > Ardeidae > Gorsachius > Gorsachius magnificus. Next base: position 11,360,374 of record CM067090.1, read on the forward strand.
TGCAGCCTGGGGGTCCCCAAGCTACATCTATATATTTATCTCCTCGCGTTTTCCAATTTGAAGCAATAGTTTCACAACCCCAATAGCCACAGTAAAAATGACCTGGATAATTACAATAACTTCTGCCAGGGTTACTTGCTGGACATATATAAAATGCCTTGCATTGGGCCTGAAGCTTTGCTAGATCTGGGGTAAAAACAGGGGAGTCCTGTTCTATAGGTATCAGGGAATATAGATGCACGGAGAAATTCCACTTCCCTGGACCGATCTGAGTTTGAATTAACTTTGACTCTGGTAAATTATATAATTTCCAAGCCATAGGTTCATGAGGGTTTCCATTTGCTTGGGTTATTATCAATAACAAAACTAACGGTATACCAGAAAAAAGGGTGTCTGTCAATTTTGCCAATTTAAATATTTTTTTACCAGTCCTGGGGGAGCTCGGCCATTGCTGCTTTTGTGTCCCATTGTTCTGGTTCTTTTCTCCACAGTTTGTTCCTCCTCTGCCTTGCCCGTTGACTCGGTTGCTTCGAGCCACGGGGTGTACCATCTTCTCGGCAGCAAGGGAATTCTTCAGGAGAACAGCTGTTTCGGGCTTTCTGCCTGTTCATATAGGCTTCTCACTTTGCAGCTTTAACTGGAGTACTTATTACTTTCCAGTGGGGTCTCGTCACTGGGCCTTTAATACGACTGGCATGAGTCCATCCACGCTCAGCAGTCCGGACAGCTGTTTCTGTTGTAAGCAAAACAAGATAAGGTCCCTCCCAATTGGGTTTTAGGGTTTCTTCTTTCCACGTTTTAACCAATATCCAGTCCCCAGGTTTAAAATCGTGAATTTAAGTCCAACAGGGGTCGTTGCACAATCAGTCCATGTTCCCAAAGCTTGTTACGGTGTTCTGCTAATTGTGAAACATATTCATTAATTACACGATCTCGAATTAAAACATTTGTTTGTGGACTTTCAATTCTATAGGGCATTCCATACACCATTTCAAACGCTGATATTCCTACATCTGCTCGGGGCCTGGTTCTGAGAATTAATAGTGCCATGGGTAGGCACTTAATCCATGATAATTTGGTTTCTATCATTAATTTAGTCAAAATAGTTTTGATTTCTCCATTCATCCTTTCAACTTTTCCCGAACTTTGTGGATGCCATGGCGTATGGTATTCCCACTTAATACCCAAGTTTTCTGTTAGATCTCTAACAATTTTTGACACAAAGTGTGTTCCTCTGTCCGAGTCGATTACATCAGATACTCCATATCGAGGTATAATGTGTTCAAGTAATACCTTAGTAACTTGGTTAGGAGTTGCCTTGGAGGTAGGAAAAGCCTCCACATAATGTGTTAAATGATCCACCATTACTAATAAATATTTGTAACGCCCTACCCTGGGTAGTTCAGTAAAATCCACCTGTATGTGTGAGAAAGGTCTGTATGCTGGGGAACGTCCTCCAAGAGGTTTTTGTCTCATGTTGTTTCGATTAACCTTTTGACAGGTCTCGCAGGCTGCCGTGACTGTCTTTGCTATGTTATATACGCCTATACAGGCAAACTGTTGATTGAAATGATCAACTAACGCCTGGGTTCCCCAGTGTGTTTTACTGTGTATTTTTGAAAATATTTCGAGTGCTATGCCCTTCGGGAAGACTTCTCTCCCATCTGGCAATATGTGCTTACCATCCTGTTCCTTAGCTCCCATTTGTTCTAGTTTTTCTTTTTCTGCAGACTCAAAACTCAAATTTTTACTAACAGGTACTTGTTGCATAGTCAAAATCGTACTATAATTGCCTGCCACTCGTTTTGCTTCTGTATCAGCTGCATTATTTCCCCTAACTTGGTAACTTGTACCTCGCTGGTGTCCCTTTATATGTACAATTGCTATTTTATTCGGCATTTTCAATGCCCCCAGAACTCGCCGAATTAATTCCGGGTGTATCAGTTCTTTTCCCTGTGAGTTAACAAATCCTCTTTCCTCCCATATTTTTCCAAAGGTATGTACCACTCCGAACGCATAGCGTGAGTCTGTATATATAGTTCCATCTTTTCCCCTCAGTGACACTAATGCTTTCCACAATGCATACAGCTCACAGGCTTGAGCCGACCAGCTGGCACTCAGGGGGCCCGATTCTATTGTCTTAAATTCTCCTTCTTCCAACTTAACGATGGCATATCCGGACAATCGTTTACCTTCTACTATTCAAGATGACCCATCTATGAAAAATATTTCTCCATGTTGTAATTCCTCTTCTTCTAGATCTGGTTGAATTCGTGTTTGTTGTTCAATCGTTTGAAAACAATCATGTACTAACTCAGTACTTTCCCCTGGGTATAGAAATTCTGCAGGGTTAACCGCTCCGACAGTCCTTAGGGACAGTTTTGGAGATTCTATGAGTATTCCTTCATACTTTAGTAGTCGGCTATCTGTAAGCCATTTTTCTGCTTTTTGTTGAAGCACCCCCCTTATGTTATGAGGCGCATATAGGACAACTTCTCCATTAAAGGTAATACGATTCGTTTCTTCAAGTAATAAGGCAGCAGCAACAATGATTTGTAAACAACTTGGCCAACCCCTGCTCACAGGATCCAACAGCTTTGATAGGTATGCCACCGGTTTCTTTTGTCCGGCCCATTCCTGAGTTAATACTCCGAATGCCGTTCCTTCATGTATGTTAACGAATAAATGGAATGGCCGCTTTAAATCTGGGAGGCTTAAAACCGGTGCTTGACTTAGCTCCCTTTTGAGACTGGCAAACTGCTCTTGATCCTGAGGGGTCCACTTGGGTATTTTGTCTTTAGACAGTTGTTCATATAAAAATTTAACTTTAAAGCTGTAGTTCTCTATCCATTGCCTACAATACCCAAATAGCCCTAATGCCTGCCGAATTTGCCTCTTAGTGACAGGCATAGGTAATTCTAGAATTCCTTTAATGCGCTCCGGATCCAATATCTTCTTGCCGTTAAGCAAATAATGCCCCAAATATTTCACTTTTTCCTCCACAAATTGTAACTTTTCTTGTGATACCCGTAGTCCCTTTTGTGCAAGAAAGTTTAGGAGTCGAATGCTTTCTTTTCTTACATCCTCCTTATTATTCCCTGCTATGAGCAGATCATCTACATACTGTAACAGCATGTTTCCTGTTTGTACCTGGTATTCTTTTAAGAGCTCTTCCAGGGCCTGTCCAAACAGATTAGGGGACTCAGTGAACCCTTGGGGGAGCACGGTCCATCTCAGTTGCTGTCTACGGCCTGTCTCTATGTCTTCCCATTCAAAGGCAAAATAATCGTGGCATTCTTCTGCCAGTGGACAGGCCCAAAAGGCATCCTTTAAATCAGCCACACTATACCAGGAGTTATGGGGTCCTAGCTTGCTTAGCAGTGTGTATGGATTTGCTACTACAGGGAACCGGGTGATAGTTCTTTTGTTTATTTCCCTTAAATCATGTACAAGCCGATATTTCCCATTTGGCTTCCTTACAGGCAAAATGGGAGTGTTAAAGGGTGACATACAAGGCTTTAAGATTCCTTGTGCTAACAATCGATCAATTTCTGGTTTTAATCCTCTCCGTCCTTCTAGGGATATGGGATATTGCCTTACCCTCACAGGTATGTGGGATTCAGAAATTTGAATTTTAATCGGTGGGATTTCCAGTTTACTTATTGTGTCCGGAGAGTACCAGACATCGGGGTTAATTTGTTTTTGATCATCCACGGTCAAAGGATAAGCAGACACCGTTAGCTCTTGATTTTTTACTTTAATTTCTAATTGCAATTCAACAATTAAATCCCGTCCTAACAGATTAAATTCTGCTTCAGGGACGAGCAAGAGTTCACCCATTCCAAATTTATTTTCAGTTTCGAATACTACATTTTTGATTTTGCTTACTTTAAAGGGTTCTCCTTTTGCCCCAATTACTTGTACTTTTTCAGGGGAAACTTTACATCCCTCAGGTATTTGCCTAATAGTTGATTTCTCAGCCCCAGTGTCTACTAAAAAGGTGAACTCTTGTTTATGGGGACCTATTTTTAATTTTATCAAGGGCTCATGATGACTCTGGTCCCCTAAGATATAGAGCCCCTGACTCTCCTATTCCGTTTTCAATATTTCCTCATCCCTGATCCTTTCTCTGCAATTCTTCTTTATATGTCCCTTCTTTCCACAGCAAAAACAACATCTCTGTTCCTTCTTTACTACTACATTCCCTTGTTTCGTTCCAACAGATCTGTGTTCACCAGTCCGCCCTTTGCGATCCTCTCTGACCGCTGCTACCATCATTTTTACTTGTCGCTTGCTGCTCTCTTCTTCCCGCCTTACGTAGACTTTCTGAGCTTCCCTCAATAATTCATCCAACCCTCTATTCTGCCAGTCTTCTAACTTTTCAATCTTCTTTCTGATATCTTCCCATGATTTTGCCACAAACTGTGTTTTGAGGAGCGCTTGCCCTAAAGGGTCGTCTGGATTTACCCCAGAGTACAGCTGAAGGGCTTTCCTCAGTCCTTCCAGCCACTCAGTAGGGCTCTCATCTTTCTTTTGCATTTCATTAAATGCTTTATTGATATTCTGGCCACGGGGTACTGCTTCTCTAATCCCCTGAATCACTATAGTTCTCAGGTCCTGCATATGAGTTCTATGCACCGGATCCTGATTATCCCAATTAGGTCTTTGGAGTGGCCATTTAATATCTGCTTGGGGTCCCTGGGCATGCTGAGCATCCCACAGTCTCATTCCTGCTCATCTAATCATATCTCTTTCCTCGGTAGTAAATAATTGACCAAGGATAGATTGCATCTCATCCCAAGTATAAAGGTTTGGTCCCAAAAATTGATCTAATCTTTCTGCCACTCCGAGTGGGTCCTCAATTCGGTTTCCCATCTCGGTTCTTTTAAAATCTCATAGGTCAGCCGAGCTTAGGGGTACAGAAATATAACCAATCACAGGTTGAGGTCCCCCCATGGGCATTTCCCTTAGAGGATACATCTGAGCTGCCCCTTTTTGACTTCTAGTCACACGTCTAGGAGGAGGGGGAGACCCTTGTTCCGATTCTGGTGGGGGAGTGGGCGCTCTGGGGACCTCTGGAGGGGCTGCGGGAGCAGGAGGAGGAATGTAAGGAGGGGGGGTTAGAAGGGTTTCGTCTAACTCCTTCTTTTTCTTTTGTTTAGTTTTTACTTCATTCAGTGGGTAAAGTCTAGCTTTCGGTCTTTCTAGCCACACCTCTGCATACTGACTCTCCTCCGGGTTAAGGGTTTTTTTATTATAAACCCAGAGGTTTAATTGCTGTCTTACCCAATCTTCTTCTGACCCATAGACTGGCCAAAAGACATCTTTAGAAATCTTCTTCCCTCCCCATATCTTAGTACAATATTCTATCATTTTCTGCTTATCTTTCCCTAGGGTTCCAGAGAAATATCTCCAATTGTCTAAGATATATGCCAGAGGGGTATTCTTAGGTACAGTGGGTACCCTTCCCATGGGAGTTGAAGGCTTGCTGCCCTTCGCCCCCATCTTCTGAAATATACACAAACATACACTCACTCGCTCCCCTTGTTCCTGGCCCAGTCCCTCGCGGGAGATGGGAAACGCAGTACTTAAGAGTCCACACTCGCTCGGTTCAGTATATCGAACCTCTCACTCGTTATATTCCAGGAAACCCAATCCCGCCCGAACGGCAAACCCGCGAACAAATTCGCAATATACTTACGCATCCTGCATCTTCGTCCGGACTCCCGTGCACAGAATTTTATGGGATTTTACCGGTTTCTCCTTTGCTCATTATTCTAGAATTTAGGTTTGTCGGTAAGGTTGAGGTAGGCTGTCGGTCGCAGGGCCGCGGATTGCCGCGGGGCGCCTCCCCGGAGGACAGAAGCCCACCGTTCCTTATCCGAGTCACGGCACCAGGAATTGTTATAAATTGAGACCACAATGGATCATAATCCAATTAAAATTTTATTAATTATAGCAAGTAGAATATGAGCAAATACAGCGCTGGACGGCAGGGGAGTCTGCGCTCCGCCAACTGCCGTACTGAGCAGTTCAAACAGTCTCTTTTTATACATCTTTGCTTCCGTGTTCAATGAAGTAGTGGAGGTACTCTGCGCATGCTTCAGTTGTTGTTAGGGGGTGGTTTGTCCTGTTTCTGTCGGTTTCCTGGACATCCGGCGGTTATCTTGCACAAGTGGTATCTGGTTATCTTATCTTACACAAGCGGTGTCTGGTTTGCATAAGCGATTTCATATCTTTTGTTGCCTAACCTTTACATTGAGCTTAACATAAATCTTAATAAACAATACCCTAGTCCATAGTTTCTCACAGGGGATATGAAGTGTGTTGGAGACAGCATGCAAATTCAAGGAGAGGAGCAGGAGGCTGCAGTTTTACACCCTAAACCTTGCAGTGAAGAAACTAATGCTGGGACTGGGAAATTTCTTTGAATTTTAATTTTCCTTTTTGCTATGTGTTTAGTGCAGCCATCGGCATGGTGAAGAGGGGACAGGCAGATAGAGGAGGAAAAGGAGGACAAGTAAGGTGGAAGTCAGGGTCCCAGAGTTGATCTTCATTCCTCATGTGCACGGATGAATTCAGGCCTAGGTGGTACAAGTTGGCTTTGCTAATAATTCTTCTAGTCAGTGTTTAGGGGGAAAAAAAAAGTGAATGCATCCTTAGCTGTAAGGATTGTGGCTCTGATTTGCAATGCTGAAGGGCTCAAGGGTGAAGATTCAGGATAATGAAAAATTCTCTGAGCTCCAGCTGGGCTATAGAGGAATCTTTTAGTCAATCTTCCCACCACCAGCAGCCAGCAAGTGGGGAAGGAGGAGTAATGGAAAGAGCCATTATATCTAAGTAGGTTGTATTCATGATTGCCTGTTGCGTGGTATGTACCTGTAAGGGGATTCTGCTTGCATCTTCATTCCTTCTCATCTTAAAGGGTTTCATTAACATCTAATTGCTGCTTGTTTTCCTCATTCAGAGCATCCAGGTGCCTGTACAATGCTCTTAATCAAGTGTGAAAAGACCATTTATCAAGAAAGCTTCTGCTCCTTCAGTAAGGTGCTTCTGAAAAGGTTTGTCCTTTGTCTGTGGTTATTTAGGGGAAAAATAAGTACAAAGAGTCTTGAACTTGACTGAGATCTTGGCTTGATCCTACCAGCCTCATCTCTGTGCTCACAGGTCACAGTAGAGCAGCACCGAAGGCCCCATCTGAAGGAACTGGAACCAATTTAATGGCATGATACTGATGTTCACCGCTATCAGTGGCTTGCTGAGCAGCTCTTGAGGCAAGCAGCTCACTCAAACAGGAGGGTGAGAGATGAGCAGTGTGGGATGTTACTAGAAGCCTAAATCCTTGTACTGTAGGACTGTCTGGGGAAATGCATAGTTTTGAGCCCAGGCAGGGTGGTGGTAATGAGAACAGAAGTTAATGGATTCCTCTTGGCCTCATGCATCTTGTTTCAGTCAAGAAGGGTAAAGTGTTCTTGAAGTGGCATAGCAAGGGAATAGCTCTCATTGATGGTCAGGAGTCTTAGGTTCAGACCTTCCCTTTATCTTGCACCCTCTTGGTCCTGTTCAGCAGTACATGAGATGATCAGGGTGGTGGACTGTTCTCCCACTGGCAATGTGCAAGGCTTTGAGGACTCAGGTGTGTTTGCCCATACCATAACCAGTGACACTGGGGAGCTCAAAGGGTTAGTAAGGTTATGGGAATACCGTCCTTTGTGAGAAGGGACACATGTTCTCCCCTGCCTGATTGAAACTGACTGTAGAAAACACTAAAAGCATTTTTTTTTTGCCTTCTACCTTACAGAACTAATCCAGTGGAAACAATCTGGATTTAAGATAGCATAGCTGGAATCAGAATAAATACCTTATTTTTTTGGGCTATTAGGATATTTGCTAGCTATTGGCCAAAATCGCTGTTGGTATGGCTTCACTAAATTCAGTGAAGCTTGGATCAAGGTCTCCATTGGCATATTTTTCATCCGGTTCATTAACCAGCAAGCAGTTGGATCAGATAGGAAACAGCACAAAACACTTGCTGAGAATGTAGTATTCTTCATTAGTCAACTGGGCTTGCAAAAGAGCAGGGAGAGAATTGTACGCACATCATCAAAGTCATGTCAGCCTTCAGTGGGTGTCTCTGCACGTGTCTCCAGCCCCTGCGTGAGAGGTGCAGTGGAAGGGCTGTGCGGATGCAGCACAGTGGCCTGAGATGGGATGCAGCTTGCTGAACTGAAATGGCATACCAAGGAGAAACTTCTGGTGGAACAAGCAGCAGGGGACAAAAAGAATAAAAAAAAAAAAAAAAAAAAAAAAAGAGAGAGAGAAAATTGATCCATCCCCACAGAAATCCTGCTGATGCTGTGTTGCCACCAGCAATGCCTGGGAGCAAAGGGAAGCAGCTGGGATGGCTTCTGCAGAGCAGCAGCACCCAACAATCTGGGACCATAAGGAAATGGTTATGGCGCTTCTTAAAACTAAGACCTGGGTTTGGTGGTTTTTTTGTTTTTGAGCCAATGCCGTTCACAGGGAGCCTCAGCTTTATCTGGGAGAGGGTGACAGTGAATTTAGCATGAGCTAAACATATCCATGGGCTTGCACTGAACTGTAGCAAATGTGCTGGCAATGGTGCACCCATCTCATGCACCCATCCAAGCAGTGTGCCAGTCTCTCGGAGCCCTTCCATGAGCTTCCATGAGCATCCATGACTGTGTGTGCCTGTGGGAGGAAGGGAAAGGTAAGAGTGCAGGAGGGAGACTGCAGTTCCTTAGAAATGTAGGAAGGAGGATTACACCCACAGTGTTTGATACAGGAGAGCAAGGATTACTGCCTCTGTGTGACATCGTGTGGGAGAGATTAAAGTCACCCCAGGCAGGCAAGTAATTGGATGTGAAGGAGGAAAAGAAAGAGGGATTAGTCTGGGAGGGGTGTGATACAGGTGGAAGGAGGAGTGTTCCTCTGGGTGAAACACAGATGGTGTAAGATGACAAGACTCAGATGGTGTGGGTAGCAGGAGAGGTTGCAGCAGAGCTACAAGGACTGAAGGATCTGCAGGATGGAGCTGGTGTCACTTCCAGACCTTGAACTCCTCCCAGAGATTCTTGTCCTTCCAGCTTTCTGAAGCCAGTGGTAGGAGGCTTTCCAGAAGAAGTCTCTGATGTTCAGCTCTTAAGAATAGGGTGATGCGGGATGCTTCAGAGTTAGGGTGAATTGTAAAACATCAGGGCTCTCTTATGCTCCAGGAACTGGTAGTTGCCCTTATCTGAGACATTAGAGGCTTTCTACTTTTGGGGTGGGTCCTGGGTTCCCCAGGTGTCAATTCTAATCACCTCCACGGAAAGCGTACTGCCATGGTGAAGGAATCTCTAGCCCATTCTCTTCATAGCTGAGATGCTCAAAAATTTCAAACAAATTAAGTCTCCATTGTGTCAAGTGCTACACTAGAATGTAATATGGGATAGTTTTTGCCCCGAGGAGACTTTCTGCTGTGCTTGGAAAAGAAAAGCAAGGAATGGTATAAACCAGCCCCGAAATAGAGCGATTGTTGGGTTTGGCAGTGCATCATCTCATGGATAAGAATGTCACATTTGGTATAAGGGAAGACTCTGGAGGTGAGCCTGGTGGTCTTTAGACCTGGCTGGAGTGCTTTACAGCTGGTGTTTATTAAGTGAAAAAGTACAGAGAAGACAATCTGCTGAGTGTCTAAGGCTGATGCTCCCGTTATGTTGCATGTAGGGTGTCTACATTGTTTACTTAGGTTAAAAATCCAGCTATAAAATGGTATTTGGAGTGGCTGTTACACATTTCCTGCTCTAGGAGCAGACTTTCAAAGCCCACAAGAAATATTGACTTACAATTTTGTCTGATTTAAAGGGAAAAGATTTGTAGCTTGGTAGCCTTAATAATTTGCTCAAACAGCTGTAGATTAATGAAAGTGTTGCTCAAGGCATGTTTCCAGAAATAGCACGTAGCTCGGCCCTCTGAAGTCACATTGGGTTAGGAAATGTGTGTTTAGTGTGTTTAGTGCTGGGAGTGCACACAGGGGGTGATGTTCCAGGACACTGTGGACTCATGGTGTAGCTGGTCGGATGATGTCTGGAAGAGCTTGAAAACTGTTTCTTTATGCAGTTGCAGAGGTCTTAAGAAGCACCTTTTAACTTGATTTTGTATATTGCAGAGGAAACGTCAGCCTCACCCCAGCTAGTGACCACCAAGCACTCTGCAGCCAGAGCACTGAGAGCCTGATGAGACTTTTCTGTCCCAGGGAGCCAGAAAGCAGATATAAATCTGCTATTCGAAACACTGAGATTTTGAAAGAATCTACTAAGCTTTTCACTCTGTAGTGTTAGACAGTATTGAGTTCCACAGATTGAGTCTGTATTGTGTTCACTGGAAAAATGCTTGGTTTTGCTCTGTGGTTGTGTTGTTTTTGGTTTTTTTTTTTTTTTTCAGTCCACTGTCTTTTAATTTGATTGAGGACAGAATGTCTATGGACAAGAGGTTATTTGATAAGCAGAACCAGTTCTCGTTCCCCTCGTCATCCCTCTCTCACACAGAGCCACAGGGATGTTGCTCCATAATGAGCAGCACGCTTTCTGTAGAGAAAGGGGCACCTTCAGCCTGCTATATCCTGGCCTGTGACAGAGTAACTGCAGGGGTTGCTCATGTGTGGTGGTGGCCAACGTACTGCAGTTGTTGCTCATGTCGCAGTAGTCCCTGGTGGCCCCAATTGGTTGGAGTTGTGTTGTAGGTATTGGATATACATATGTGTCCCTGATCAGATGCTCTTGTGGTGTTAGGGAAGTGCTGTGGGACTACAGCCCTCGCGTGCAAAGTGTCATAGTGTTATCCCCACTTTACTGAGGGAGAGCTGGAGCAAATGTCCTCCTTGCTCTTGCTGAGATCTCTGGTCCGCAGCCTTGAAGGTGGGACTGTTCCTCCCCTGTGATCCATGGAGATCTCCAGGGGCTCTGGCCATACCTGGTTCAGCTGTGAATATGACTTAGTGTGGGAAGGTAAACCTGGATTTTGTGTTGCTAGTCTGCATAACTGCAGGTGGATGATCTCTAGTGCATTTTGGAGAACTTCCATTGGGACTGACCAGCTTCTCAGAGTCTAGTCAAAGGTTACTGTGAAAGCAAAATTAGTGTCTTCCAATGATGCGGTGTTCAAGGTCATGTAATGCCCTATTGATCCAGCACCTATACTGGAGATAGCCAAAGTCAAGTACCTCTTTTGGCACGCTGCCACTGTCATCCCTTGGGATTGTTCTGGCTCTGAAGAGAAGAGAAGCATACAGTGACTGGTACAAATGCTGGGCTCTGCCAGGAGGGTAGGGACCACACTTGTCCTTGCTCTGATCATGAGTTATGGACTCCAAGGTGTCCTGTAAGGTGCAGGGTTGTCCCAAGTGGTATGAGAGAGGGGCTAAATAGGATTTGCTCCCCTGTAAAGATCTGATGATTCACTGAGTTGTGCCCAGCAGTGGGGCTGGCACACTCTTCTTGTAGTTGTTGCTGTGGTGGAGAGCTGAAGGTATCTCTGCCCCCCTCCCTGAGGCCGATAAGACACCGCACTGCTTCCACTTCAATAAGAAACATCCCCTGTTCTGTGTTAGAACCAAGAAACCTGCTAATCTGTTCAAATGCTGCTGCCCTGCAATAGCACATGCTTTTCTTAGACATTCACTTGATTGGGATTTTTCCATTGATGTCTAGCCTGATTTATCTGTTTCAAACATGACCGCAAATAAAAGTGGTGCTCATTGAGCTGATCCAATTTGACCTGACAGGGACAAAATGACTGGGGTTGGATGGAAATTCTCTTCCAACAGAAAATGACAGTAGAAGATAGGGGGCGATATGGCTTGGTTGGTGTTTTCTGCAGAAGTGGTCCACTTTTCACTTCTTCCATGAGCCTCAGCGCAAATTAGACCTTTTCTTTCCAATGAAAACAACTTTTGCTCATGGGTGGTAGGTGTCTTTTTTTTTTTTTTGGGGGGGGGGGGGGGAACTGCTTTATTTAGGAAAAAAAAAAATCGATGCTGCTTGAAAACTTTTGACCTGCCTTAAAAAGGCCTAACTTTGTGATATGTGTCTGTGCTGAATGCATTGGCTCTTGGCCATGTATGCCTCAGAGGAGCAGGCTTCATTCATCCAATGTGGAGGTTTGAAAATAGCAGCTGACTCTGCCATAAAGCACGGGACCCAAGCGCAAGTGGATCTGCGTGCTGGGGGCGGTGGAGCTAATGCGTGTTGCATTATTGTTTCTGTGAAGCGAGGTGAAGGGTGGCACTTGATCCCAGAGCTGTTGAGTTGCCTTCAGATGGGATGATGTGAGAAAACCCTTGGTGGTGGGATCAGAGAAGCAAAATACATTCAGATTGTAGGGAGGGATTGGCTTCTGAGAAGTGGGAAGATTGTTTCATTTCTCTGTCTGCCCCTCCATTTCACTGGCACTTAAGATCGCAGCCGTTCTCATTAACAACCCTCTCTTCTGCGCTGTCATGGGTCACTGTTAACCCCTTCACTGGTGTGTGCATGGGGAGATGCGGCAGCTGTTCACATCATCTCAGCTATATTCAGTCTTCAGAAACACCAGAAGGAAAATCTCCCGAACTGCACTGTATCCATCATGTTTCTTGGAAAATGCCCTCATTCTCCAAGGAAGATCATGGTGTGGGGCTGCTGGTGCCAGAGGGAGTGCATCTGGGCGGCATGTGGCTGAGAATGGGAACACAAAAGGCTAATGGCTTTGGGCCTGTTTGAAATTGCTGCCCTCTGCTCTGGGTTGGACTAATGAAGTGATGAGACTTTTATGGGGCTGACCATTGTTTTGGTGAGGGGGGAAAAAAGTCAATGGGCATGACAAATTTGGTCTTTTTCTTTCTTAAAAAATATTTGAAAAAACCCAACCAAATTCTAGTTTCAGTCTTTCTTTAAAAAGTTGTCAACAAAATGAATTCTGGAACTTTTTAAAGAAAAGAGGGTGTTTTCCTTAAAACAAGTAGCTTTTCTGTGCTGCTTTCTGAAAGAAGACTTGTCTCCTGGAGAAGTGGAATTGTTCCTTTTGGCTGAAGTCCCCTGTGCTCAGTTTCTCAGTCTAAAATGAAGCTGATGGGAATCTCCTGCATCCCAGCAGGCTCAGTGCATTTGGCAGGAACAAACATTATAGATCAACAAGTCCTTGGGATTGCATTCATTGCATGGCAGGATCACACTTCATGCAGTGATGTAAGTTAGGCCCTGATTCTTGGAGGTGCTGAGCTACCTTGTGTCCTGTGGATGTTCAGGTGCTTGGAGTCTTCTCCAGCAACTTCATGTCAGTGTTGCTGTGCTCCAGGCAGCCCTGCTATAACCATGGCTCTGAATGCCATTCAAAAAGCAGGCAGAAGTTATTAAAACCCATCAACAAATCAGATAACCTCTTCCTTTCAGACAGGCTCATAATTTCTTGCTTGTATCTGCAGAGAGCTCATCAGCTCTAAGGTAGCTTGGCTGGGTTGTGCAGCCATTGGGTGCCCTTGTTCCCAAATCCATCGCCATCCCACGCAGGAGGGCTCTGAGCACACAGCGTTTCTTTAGTGATCACCAACCATAGAAACCAATGCTTCTCTTGAAGGTGATCCCACCTCCTCCTCCCCCTGTGCTGGTAGCACATTTTGCAAGCCCTGTCCTGTGTGTCTGGCAAGGCAGATGGAGTCACTTCTGTCATCTGAGATGAAGCCTCTCTACTAGGAAGGCATTGAAAGGAGCCTTTGGCAGCGTAGGGCCTCAGTGCTTCTCTTGTGGGGCCAGCTGGCATCGTGCTTCAGTGGAGCTGCCTGCTCTGGCACTTCTGCTGATTTTGACCCTGGGGGGTCTGATGGCATAATTTGTCTTCTGAGTCTTTCCTGCTGTATCCTCAGGCCAGGTAACCCCCTTCCTGCCAAGGGCCAGAGCTAGGAGATCTCTGGGCTATTGGACCTATGCCTGGGTCTCACGGATGATCTCTGGAGCTTGTAAGCTTAACTCCCCACATATATGTATGTATGTATATATAAAAAAAGGTAAAAATTAGCGATGTGATATCCTGAAATGTACTTCCCTCTATTCCTAGCACCTGGTGACTCCTGATATTATAATATAACCACCATATGACCGGGAAGGGTAGGGGGATGATTTTGGGAGTGCTTCTAGACATATCTGACTATATAAAATAGGAGAGGACCTTTAACTGTACTTTCTTGTACTCGAGGCAGAGGTAATTTGCCTGTGCCAGGGACTTGAAATAGTGACACGGAGTTACTGCTAATAAAACATCCTCTCAAAGAAGTAGTCCTGTGGAGCAACAAGGCTGGCAACCGCTAAAGCAGTTGGTGTGAATTTGGAAGCATTGGGGCTTGCTAAGCGAGCACTGGCTGTCACACCACCAGTGAAGGCAAGCAAGGAGTTGTTACTGTGCTAAGGTGCAGCACCACACACTGATTTAATGACTTGAGTAATGCCTGTAGAGTGAGCAGGAGTTGGAATGAGGAAAAATTTCCTATTTCCTCCAGTCATTTAGGCTGTTTTGCAAATAACTGAGCTGAGATGCTCGTGGCTGGATGTGGCTGTTCCACCCCCCCCAAGGGACCATTCGGAACAACTGAAAGCTGTGTGTGGCAACTGGTCTTTTCCAAGGGGAGACCTGCAGGATGAGCATCTCTGCTTGTTGCCAGCCTGAGGAGAAATACCTCTTGGTTTTAAGGGCATTGACAGCCTTGAAGATGAGTCTCTGTTTTCCAAGACCAGACAGTACTAAAAGATTAATTTTCTTTCCAGAAGTAATGCCAGAAGGACTTACTGCCTTTCCCATGCACAGGTCACCAGGGAGAGGAGAGGGACAGGGATGGGAAAGAGCTTGTAGAGTTTCACAGTATTGCACGTTTGCTTTTGCTTAATGAGAAGTTTAATTGCAGGCTTCCTGCTTGCCACTAGATGACAGCCTTCCTCTGTGCACCAGGGACTTGGTTATCATTATTAGGGGGCAGAGAAATGACTCTTAAAGGACACGTCCTACCGGTCTTTCTTCCAAGTGCCTTCTTGCAAGGCAGGGAGCTGGACACAGAGGAGCTGATGCAGATACACCCACTGAACGGAGAACATAGTACTTGAATTTTGGCCACGCTTCAAATGTGGGCAAATCAAAAGGTAAAAGCAAGAAACTGAATTTCTTTTAAGAATGAAAGGACGGATTTGTTTTTAGGAGCAAGGCCATGCTCTTTGGATTGCTTCTGCCAGCCTTACCCAGCGTGGTCTTCAGGCTGGCAAGCTCCGAGCTCCACATCTGGTGTCCAGGCTGGCTCCCATCGATGTTCATGGTCAGCTTCCCCACACAGGGACCTGGCAGAGCCCCCTCCTTCCGCTGAGCAGAGGGAATGAGTTGTGAGGACTCTTCTGTTCAAGCCTGTCACCAAGGAAAGGTCACATACTCTCCTGTTGTGCTCCTTGATTGTTCATTCTCTGCATTTTTCCTGTCTTTGGTTTAAGCCGTAAAGTGTGCTGACCCCTTTGTTCTTCCCTGTCTTGCACACATGCAGATGCAGGAATCTGGTTGCATGGTGTTATTTTTGGGCAGTGCGTCCCCTCCCCTTCCTTCTGCAGGCTGTTGGCATTTATGTGCTGCACAAATGCTGGGGAGGGCAAAGGCGAATTACCCAGATAAAAGGACTTTGCCATACTTTCTTTAGCGTGGCTGTAGTACATAAAGTGATAGAGAGATCAACAGGGCAGGTTTAATGGCATGAAAGCTTTCACACTGCCACTGTTAATAGTATCAAATCTTGAACATACATGTGTTGTATGTCTGGGCTGGCTTTAGGTCTCTGGAGCTGTGTCTGAAAGGAATGCAAAGTGGAGGAGGTAAATGTGAGAGTAATTAGGGAGGTTTTAATGTTGGTGATATGTGACCCACCTCAGCCCTTCTCAAGGGGGAGTTTTGGAGAGAGACCCTTGCAGAGGTCTTGAGTCTTTGGTCAACCATTAAATCACATTTGTATCATACTATGCCCTCCCTCAATGCATTTGTTTTCATTGCAGTCCTGAGAGCCTTGAGCCCACCTTGTGTGGTGGCATGTGGCACTCCCACATGAATGTGGCTTTCTACCTTTGCAGGACCAAAGATGTCCTGTTGGGCTGCTCCTTCTGGCCCTGCTCAAGCAGAGCAGGACTGTGCTTTGGGCTATATTTTTGTCTAATGTGTTGTCTGTCCCAGGGGCCTCATCTTCAGCCAGCGAAGCTAAAGGAAATGTAGGTGCCAGGTGGGGGGGCTGTCTCAGTGACCAGAAGTGTGTTGCTGCCAGGCTGATGTTAAAGAAGCTGAGGTGCGAGATCATTATTGATAAAGATCTAAAAACTCAAACCACTGAACTTATCTTGTATTGAATTATCTTTCTCTCCCTCTCCTTTCATCTAATTTTTCTTCATTATGCAATCTGAATATGGATTTATTGCTTGTGAAAGGTGCCAGATTATGGATATCATAATAGCAGCTGTGATTAGCAATTTCCTTCAGGAGTGGACAGTGTGCTTTGATCTCTGGGCAGGTCCCAGTGTATGTGCCTACCTGCTGTGCATATGTGGGAGAGAATTAAATATGTCCAAATTAGAGTCCATTCCTAAATAGCTGGAACTTTGCTGTTCATTTTTTGTTAGCGGGGTGTGAATATTCATGTATCTGAGTTCTTGTTAAACTACTTTGCAAACACGTCGGCTACCTTTTCTAATTTTTGTGCCTTATACCAAAGTTTCTGTATTTGTATTTTGCAAATATTCAGCACAACTTTTTGACCTGAGTAGTATGAGATTGTTGGCACCAAAGCTAGGTATGATCTCTTCCTCTAATGGAAAAGTTTCTGCATTAAGTTTCATGGTTTGTGCCATTGGGAAACTGAGGCATCAAGCACATAAGCAGTGTATTTGCAGAGCCAGGAATATGATCCTAGGCTTCTTGCCTTCCTGTGCTGGTGACCATTTCTTGGATGGATGTGGGATGGTTTTGTGGGTAAGGCAGTGAGCTGGACCTCAGGAAGCACAGGATGGTGCTATGCAGAGGTTGGTTTGCTGCTTCCTTTTGGGTAACGTCCTTCCCGATCCCTGGGAATGCCTGCCTGTGAGTTGGAGCTGGTGCAGACTGCAGGATTGAATTCCTGTCTGTCTCTTGGGTGTTTTCTCTTTATCCAACACTGTGCTGGTTGGAAAGTCTCTGTTTCTGCCAGGCAGTCCTGGATGGCTTGTGCCTGACAGCACTGCTGGCGTTACTGCATTAATGCCTCTAGGCTGATCCTGAGCGCTGGGATGTGAGCAAGTGCTGATAAGGAGCAGATTTATGGGTGCTCAGTTTTGCTCTTGAAAAACCTGGTAACAGCTCAGTGCTGTTTCAGTGCATGTTGGCGCTGGAAGGACTCCTGGAAGGAGGGCGGGGGGGATGCAGCAGAGTGTGGGGAGGGAGGGTGGGTGGCTGCTGGGCAGCTCGTCGGGGCAGGAGCCTGGGGGTAACACCAAGAAGCACCAACTCATCGCGGTGCCTCACTGCAGACTCGGCTGCAGCCTCTTGCCTGCAGCACTGAGCCTGCCTCAGGCAAGATGTGCAAGGAAAAGACGCAGAATAACACATAGCTCCTTTATACAGTGTGTTACACATGCACACAACAGCAGTGATCTTGTGGGTTGTACGGCTGCCAGATAACCCCTCTGAAACGGCCTTTTTCTGGATGTGAGCATCGCTATCATCTCAGTTTTGATTAGGGTGCTAATACATATTTATATTTTATTGCTTTCCACCTATTGGCTGAAGAAGGGATGTGCTTTGCAAATGCTTAGTTAGCTGGTTTTAATGGGCATATAACATAAATAATAATAATGAGAGGGGAAGGAGGTAATACATGGAGTGGAACTCATTAATTACTATTTATTAGTCATTAAGGAGTGAAAAAAGTGCTAATTGAAGTATGAGCTTGACTAGCCATGAGAGTTTTCATATGGCTGTGAGAAAGTCACTGCTTTTCACAACACTGTTAGAGCATTTTCAAGTCTATTATATATTTTTTTCCACCCTCTATCTTTGCTGAAGTTTTTCAAGGTATGATGTTGTATGATGGCATC
This sequence comes from Gorsachius magnificus, assembly GCA_034008185.1. Taxonomy (NCBI): domain Eukaryota; kingdom Metazoa; phylum Chordata; class Aves; order Pelecaniformes; family Ardeidae; genus Gorsachius; species Gorsachius magnificus. The sequence goes on from CM067090.1 coordinate 11,378,490, forward strand.
TGCTACTTGTTTTCAGCAGAACTTTTAGCCTCTAGAAACTTGGAGACTCATCCTTATGTTGGAAGTACTGTTCTGTTTTGTATTTTTTTCACTAGCTAGAACATGCCTGTCTCCACAAAACCCCCACCTTTTTGTGTTTAGCTGGGTGTCATGTCCTTTCTGGGCCAGATTTTGGGTTTATTCCTACTTTTCTATGTTTGCAAACATACTTTATATTTACTAACAGAGCTGAGGTTGGGTTCTGTCCCCAGATGTTCACGTGTGCTGCTGCCTTCACGTGTGTGCACACATCTGTTGCTTCGTTATGAACCGTTGCTGTTCATTTACACTTTGTTACCCATCCTCATTCTGTTTGAGGGAGTTGCACAGTAATGCTTATCACTGCTCTGCTTTGTTCTTTGCAGCCGCCTTTTCTTCTCCTTGTGTCTTTTTTATCTCTTCCCCCCCCCCCGCCCCGCCCCCCTCCTTTCCACTATTTGGATGCTGAACTGGGATTTCTCCTTGCTTGTGAGAGTGACTGTTCAGGCACTAGGTATGTGGCAGTACATCTTGGAGTGCGGTGGACCCGCAGGCTCGCCTGCCAGGGCTGCGCTCCCCCTGCGAGGGGGCATGTTGCAAGATGCCCCCGGCCTTGACGCCCTCCTGCTCTGATGCTTCTTGACAGTTGCGGTTGTGTCCAGTTTTCCGTGTCTGCTTTCAGCTCCCTGCAGGAGCACGTCTCGGCCCTTTGCTCTCATTTCTGGCTCTGTTGTGAAGAATGAGGCTTTCCAGCCCATTAAACATCCCTTTGGGAAACACGAACAGAAAGTGCTGTCTCCCAGCTGCGTGTCCGGATGCAATGGCTGAGCCTAGGGCGAGCCTTTGCCTTATGCCAAGGGCTGTTGTGGGGCAGTTGTGTGTGGGTGGCCTTGAGGAAAAAGCATGGGTGCCCTCGAGGAAGAAGCATGGGTACCCTTGGAAATGGTTTTGTTAATCAGAGCTGTGGCTTTTCAGCTCTCTGTGCTGGAGATGCAGCCTCTCCACAGGCTGTTTCCCTGCTGCCACTGAGCCAAAGGACAGTGACTGTTTCTCCTGGTTTTGCACAGTGGTCCTGGCTTTTAAAGACCCGGTATTTTAACTTGGTGTGGAGAAACCCAGAGCTGTCACCAGGGAACCCAAAGGTGATGCTGGCTGCAGAGCAAGAGGGATTGACGCTGGGGACTCACTCTTATTTTCCCAGTGGACAGAAACAAGGAGTTGGATGAAAAGCTCTGACTGCACCAAAAGAGAAAGCCCCAAATCCATGAGCTCTTCTCTTTCCCATCCTGCTTTGGTCCCTTCTAGATACTTAAAGGAGGAGGATAAGCCCATCCATCGGTGAAGAGCAGGGATGCTGTATAGACTGTAACCTTACCTGGGCAGTGACTGGACCATCTTTTTTAGTCAAATTTTGGATCACTTGTAGTATGTATGATTGGGTCTAGAACCAGGGCCCCTAGACACGCTATCACAGTTCTATGTGATTGTGTTTTATGTGTGCCCCTCCCCTTGAGCAGAGAAGCAGGAGGGTGCAGCTAGGATGGGCGGTGCAGGTTTCGCTGTGCCCAGCGATGCTCCAAGCCCAGCTGGCTGCAGGTAATGAGCACGGTCATTCCCACACTGCACCCATGGTGTGGATACAGCAGCTCCTGTCTTTCCTTCCAGACGAGCAGTGTTGCCAGGATTTCTGAGCATTGACAGCCCCTCTTGGAGGAACGTCTCCATCTGTATTGAAATTTGCAGCTGGACTTCGGTTGTTCCTTTTGTTTGTTTGTTTTAATATTAGCTTGTTAATTATCCTAAAAAAGGAATGTGTTTGTTCTAAAAATAACAAATCCTTAAATGCTTTTACGCCTGAATAATCTCAATTTGGCGACCCACAAACCATAGGCGGAAGCATAAAAGACATAATTTTCTCTTAGGAACTAGATGGCTCAGTTCAATCTCTGTGGCATTTTCCAAATGAAATTGTGTGGTAGAGGTTCAGTGAAAAACTCATCTCAGGAGTTTGGGAGAACTCTGGAAGGATGGACAGACCAAAACCACTTATTATGTATCTCAACAGGGGACAGGAGAGAAGATGTGGGAGGGAGAAAGGAAAAAATAATTATAACACAGAATTTATTCTAAGCTTTTCCTTTCTTTTTTTTTTCTTCTGCAAAGAAATTGCAAAAGTCACCTATTTATTCAGTACCCATGTTTAATAGAAAACTTTTTTCAGCCTGTAATTCTTGGCCTAAAGTTGTTAATTGAAGAACTCCTTAAAGCTGTATGCAGTTCATGTTGTGGCAGCCTGCTGTGTACACCAGCTGGCAATGCTGTGCTTTCCCCATATGTGACCATGGCAGCATGAATTTGGAACAGCATATTTGAACATGTTTGCAGATGTATAGCTGTATGGCTGGAAATGTGTAGCCTGCAAATATTTGAGTGGCTGAATGTAAAATGTCCTTTTGCCTGAGTGTTCGCACCTGTAAAGCTCAAGTGTTAGAGCTGGCATGGTGAGAAAGACTTAAGTTTGAAGAAAGGGCAGGGAGGAGGAAGAGGATGGTTCAGATCAGTCATTGGGAGCATCGAGGGCTGAGAGCATCGCTGTACTTGGAGGCAAGAGGGGAAGAGTGAGGGTTTTGTAGAGGAAATGAGGGTGTGTAAGAAAAGGGAATGGACTTTAGCCTGATCTAGCAGGAGGAAGTGGCTGAGCCTGCAAGGTAGGTAGAGGATCTGGACGTGATGGGAGAGCTGTGGGGCTCCTGCAGCCCTCTGGCTGGCTGGGTTATCACTCACTGCCGAAGCCGGAAGGTGGTTTTGGTGAGTGAGGAAGGTGTGTGAGATCAGCAGAACCATGGGAAATTGTGGCAACTCTAAATTGTGGTGACTCTATTGCATTTAGTCACGTGCATCGTATTTTAGCAGAGAACAAAATTGCTGTCTGGAGTAGATGATTGCTGTGGTAACAGCTTGGTTTTAGCCGCTCCAGTAGTGCAGGGCTGGAAAGGCCTCAAGGACTGATACATTTTAAAATGTACAAAACCACTGAGTTGGATCTCTGGCACTTATATGCACTGATCGGTGGTGATTTCCATCTTACTTGCAAGGATGATTTAAAGCTAACTGGGATGTCTGTGCTACTGTGGCATGAAAGCAGGGGCTGCCTCTGATCTCTTGAGCATCCTTGGACAGGTCTGTTAGCTGTCCTGTGCCTCAGTTTACCCATAATGGATACGAATGTTGATCCTTCTTGTAGGAAGTGTTTTGGTGTCATCTACCACAATATTACAAGGCACTTGTGAAGATAACAAATATTGCCCTGCTGCTATGGGGTCTCTGGAGGGAAGAGGGTGTACGGTGTGTGAGATGTCACTGCAGGAGCATGTTTGCTCAGAGAATAAAACACAAGCAGTAGAACAGAAACATGACAGAAGAGGGAAAAGAAAGTGTATTGTTGTTTATTCTCTAATCACTTTTTCCCCCCTCCCTGGGGCAAAATAAGGTACAATTAATGTAACAAAGTCTGACACATTAACAGAGAGGTGCAAAGGTTTGTGAAGCTGTGGAAGTAATTGCTTTGACTCTTGCACTGGAGCTTCAGGATAGCTGAAGAGCTGGATGATATTTTTTCTGCTTCTGTCATTGTCTCCTTGTTCCTGTGCATCACCTAACACAAAACCTCATCCCTGCAGGCTTTGGAAACCGTGGCAAATTGTCATCTTGCTGTTACTGACTTTTCCTTTAACAGCCAGTTTGTATTTCTATAGCCTGCAGCTGCCATCACCAACTTCCCAAAGAAAGGAAGGAGTGTTTTGTCCATTTGCTCCTCAATGTCTAGATTATTTTATCCCCTTTTCTCCTGGGGGTGTGTGCTGCATTTGCTTCCATGCTAGGAGAAGGGGCTTGCTAAGAGCTTTGTCACTGTTGTTACTTTGCTGCTGGCTGGAATCAGTGCTGTGTGTTATGAATTCCCTCCTTTCCCTCCTCCATGAAGGGCTGTCCTTCCAGCCCACTTAGTTGACCAGCCTCTGGAGTTAACCCCCAGTCCTTAACAGCACAGGGTTGAACTCCTCTGGTCTGTCTTCCGAAGTCCATCTTCCTAAAAGTAACAAAAGCAAATTATTCTTATTCCTTTTTGCAGTGGAGGGTGTTGAGGCAAGGAGGGGTTCAGTGGTGTGTGGGAGATCGAGGCAAAGAATGTATTTCAGGCTGAGGAAGGAAAATTCTGATATTGGCTGTCCCTTGTCATCTGGCCTTTCTTCCCTTCTGTAATGAAAGATAATAAAATTTGACCTTCAGTTAACGTTTACGATCTTGTGAATTTTTGGACGGTAAAATGATCAGTGTCTTGGAATCCCCCTGCTCTCACCTGGGAAAGAGGCACCGATGAAGGTGGTGTGTGAAAACATAGCTCTCTAGTTAAGCCTGTTGAGTCTTTGCTGAAACGTGCCTAAGAACAGCTGGGCTGAGGGTGTAGTATTCAGCCTCAGGTATTTTTGTCAGGCATTGTGATCAGTGACATCAAAATGTTGTACACCCCTTTTGCAAGCTGTCTGCCCAAAGCAGGAGTTTCCTAGGTTTAGTTGTCCCTATGCAATGTCCAAAACACCAAGTTGAGAAGCCCTACAAGGTGGATCTTAACCTCAAGATAAAGGTCTCTTTGGATGGTGAATGGGCTTGAAACCAGGGTGCTAGAGCTGGTTTAAATCCAGCCCCTCATCCCTTGAGTCTTGAAGTGGTTCAGATCCAAAGTTACTTTTTTATCTTGTGTGGTCAGTAGTCATATATGCCAGGTGCTTCCATGACACAGATGTGCCCTTGGATGATGTGTCCTGTGGGCCAATGACATGCCATATCTTCATAACTTAGGAAGAATCATTGCTGTTTGCTCCTAGACAGTGTTGGATTTCAACAGTGGAGTAACCTGTTCCAGAGGCGAGGGACCTTGCATCTCCTTTCTCCTCTCTTGAGTGTCCCATCCTACTCGCAGAGGAGCAAAGGATGGCTTTGCTCTAATAGCCACTGTGTTCTTTGAAGATGGCTGAAGTATGTGAGCTCTAATATGTTGGTATTTTTAGCTCTGCCAGGAGGATTTGGTCATTTCAGTTCAATATTACTGATTTATTTTTGTGTGTGTGTGTGATGTTTGACCTATAGCCACGGAACATCTCTCGTCGCTGACCTCTCTGAACAGCCCTGCAGTGCCATGTGGCGGAGCTGTTTTTGTATGGATGATTGGTTTTGAGTCTTGGCAGCCAGGGAGGAAAAGTGGAGTGGAAAACCAATCCTGATGAACGGTGAAGGATTATCTTAGGGAGCTTGTATGCTGAAAATTTGCATTTACTTTCCTAGATATTTCCAGAAAATGAGGGGGAAGAGGAAGCATAAACGTTGACAAGAAAACCAGTAGTCTTAAGCTGGTTTTCAACTTCAAAGAAACATCCAGCTAGTGTTTAAGGCAAAATTACAGGCCCTGTTATCCAAGCGTATCAGTGCTGTGGGGCTGGTGTCTTGGAGCTGTGGAAGAGTAGGTTGGCTTCTCTTTGCTGTATATATCATTAATGCTAAAGCCAATGTGGTTCTGATTTTTTTTTTTTTTAAACATAGTGTTCAGCAATGATGCATGAAGCAGAAAGGAAGTCGTTTGATTTCCCTTTCCCCCCTCCACCTTGATAACCAGACTTAACTTTTTTTTTGCATGCTGTTGGCTCAGGAAAGATCATGTTGAGACTTTTAAGTGGAGCAAGTAGGATGAGAGAATCAGGAGGGAAAGAAATAAGGAATGCTAAAACTGTTTAAGTTTGTTTTTAAGGTTTTACAGTGGTGATGTCTTATTGGATGTGGTCAGTACTGGATGGGAGACACTGCAGGAGCTGGAGGTGGCAACTGTAGTGATGCTGGCTGTGGGTACCAGTCTCTTCAAGGTGGGACTGAACTGTTGGCTGCAGGAGCAAGGAGGCTTTTCTCTGTAGCCTGCAGCTGGCTCCCTCAGGTTTATCAGGCCAAAGACCACTTTCTGGTGTCGCCGAAATCAGGAATAAACCTCATAACACCAATATAGTGTTAAAAGGCAGGCATTCTTTATTCACGGCACCGGGTGCACGGGGGATTGCTCCACCTAATGTGCATACCTTACACCTGTTCCATGTGATTTATATAGATCAAATATATACATATTTATTCTATTAATACATATTCAATATTACTCTCCTTGGTGATTGGTGCAAATTTACTCGCTTCACATTAAATTATTGTGTAGACTCAGTTGTCCTTTTCCATTGTTTTCTTTTGAGTAGGTGGTACCATTTGGGTAGGTGGACTGTGAGTCAGTGGTTGTGATCTCCCCCTGCCGGAATTACCTTTTACCTACTCGGCTCTTAATCTTGGCAGTCCTGGCTAGTTTTCTCAGTCCACTACACGAAATCACACTCCATCATCCTCTTCTGACAGAAACACATTGTCTATTGTTTTGTTTGCATTAATGATTACCTAAAGACTAAAATACAGATCAAAGAATACACTGATTCATATACTCAGTGTTCCCAGACTTATTGTCCAGTTGGATATGGCTGTACAAGAAGTATAGCAGCATCCATGGTTGGTTGACTCCATCACCCTGGTTACACTGGCACTCTTCTGTCTCCCAGTCCCTCCTAAACTGGTTAAGGGGGTAGTCAGATCTCAAACCGATCTTGAGAGCTCCATTATTATCCAAGAGAACAGTAGCCCCTGAATAGCAAGGACCCAAGCTCTTAAGGGTTTGGGGCTCAAACCCACTGCCTTTGACTGGGGAAACAGCTGGCAAAGCTCACTCAGAGCTGAAGCATCTAGAAATGGGGCTTGGAAGAAGTCCTGGGGGTCAGTTAAACGAGACACCATGGCTAGAAATATTTTGCAGTCTTCCCCATAGCTTTCTTGCTGCTGTGAGCAGGAGTACACAGAAACCAGCTGGTCCTCATGGAAACTGGTGGCTCTTGATAGCACAGGGTGGTCGGCAGCATGCTAGAAGCCACCAATCCAACTAAGTCGAATTTTCATCTGTTATTAGATTTTTCAGTCACTGAAAAAAACACGGCTTCTGTCCCAGCCCCACTTCACACTGTGTGGCCATTAAAAACTTGTAAGAGCTGTTCAGAGCTTCTTTACTTAGTTTTTCATGGAGCTCATACCTCTAACTGAATGGAGCCTTCACCATTCAGTGCTCCACTGAAAGCCCACAGAAATCTGTGGAGGAATTCCCACTGACTTTGAATTGTGGTTCGTGCTCCAATCTGTTGTCTTTATTGCATCTTCATTTGGGATGTTTGTCCCAGATGCTGTACTCGGTGCTATGTTCTCTGGACAGTCTCACTTGCAGCGTACAGGGCACAGATTACGAATTTTGAGTTTGGTAAATTTTCTGACTTTGGAGACTTTTTTTAAATTCAGAAGGTTGTAGGCAGCAGAGACTTCTGTTCATTCTTCCACCAGTTCATTGACTTGGTTTATTTCTCTATCACTTGACTTGGTGAAGCACGTTTCGGCAGCTGAAAGGCCTAACCTATTGGAACAGTGCTTCCTACTCTGCGCCAGCATCGATTGCCCTTTGGACATTGTCGCTGGGAGTGGGGAATAGGGTGGTAATGCCACGTGAAATGTCAAGCACACAAATGCTCTATTAGTTTGTACAAGCAAAGTGCAGATTGCACAGAGCACCTTTGCTTAAAGGCTACACTGAAAGCAAAATCCACAATGAAATAACGTCGAGGCTCCGGCAGAAACCTACGCTGGGCAAGAAGTTCAAAGCTGCTGCTGCAGCAGGTATCTCCTTTGCAGAACATGTTTCATTCAGTGGCTGGACTTTGAGGCTCTTGTGAGAATGCCTTTATCTCTCCTCCTGAGGCATCTTACCCATTGTGTAATGTCCAGGACAGGTGACATGGAGACATGGGCTGCCAACACAGTGTGGTCCATTGGGGAAATAGTCCCATTTCCACTGGGGCCTTTGGGGAGGACGGCAGCTGGAAAGGGACCATGTTTTAGTGGGAATGGAAACCATTATCCTCTTGTTTTGTAGAGATGCCTGACTCAAGGAGAGCCCTGCATTTTCTGATCCTGCTGTAAAAGCCAGTGATGGTCACTCTCTTGAGCTTTTGTAAGCTCTTTTGAGCTTTCATGCTCAACCCTATTTTTGCTCATGTAACACTAAGTCTGGTTTTGTGTTTAACAAAATCTGGTCACCACAAAGGGAAAGCACAAAACTTTGTAAACCTGAATGTGTTTAACAGTGATTTAAAATAAACTGAAAAGGCTCAATGTTGTATTGAGGCGCAGTGGGCCTTGCAGGGCCAGTAGTAATGAGATAGTGTCTTTCCTTTACAGGTTGCCAGGCTGAATTTAGTCAGAATATATGAAAAGCATGTCCCAAGTAACAGTTCATTTTTTTTCATTCCCACCTGAAGCCAAAATAAATCCTCTGTTGACGTCCCAGTTGTTCTGACAATAATCAGGATGCTGCTGACAGCCGGGGAGGTTATCAAGAAGAATAAGCAGTAGAGGAAGAGCCCAAAACTGCTTCTGCAATGGAGACTGTATTTACGTAGGAACCCCTAAGGAATAATGGATAGGTGAAGCACTCAAGCTAACGGTATGATGCAATAGGGGAATGGGTGCAGCAATGTGTAGGGGCCCCTGGTGACCTTTGGAGTTCAAAACTGGTGGGGGAATATGGTTTCTCTGCCTGCAGACTTCTCTGGAAGTGATAAATGAACACCCGTGTGTAGGTTTAGATCCACACTTCCTAGACCATGCTTAGGATGCATTTATTCATGGTGGTGGAACCCTGGAGGAGCTTATGCATTTAACATTAGCCAGAATCTAATCTTCACAGATTCTACCAAAGGTCTGACCCATTTTTAACATCAGTCAGGTGGTGGTGATGCTTTCCACAAAAGTTTTTACAATTTCTCTTGAAACTAGCAATAGTTTCGGTAAAAAGTCACTGCAAGATGAACTCTCATTTAATTTCTTCCCTGTTTTAACGTTCCAGCTATTTGGAGCTTGTGTGAGGGCTGAGCACTTCTAAGTGTTAGCAGCGGGTGCTTGTGGTTTCTGAGCCGGCTCTTTTCTTGGGCATGAATGTGAGAAGACTCCTTAAGGAGGGTGTGCTTTCTTCACGTCGGATAAAGGCACTGCAGGCGAATTGTCTTTGCTGCTATATTCTGGCACCTGCACCTCAATTCCTGAAGTGAAACACTTAGGGGGGAGAAAAGCAAAATTAAGATTTCTGAACCTCTTGGACGGACATGCTCTGTCTTCAGCCTGAAAGCGGACAAATGTCTTACTTTCCAGCAGAGATTGGAGAGCACTGGTTGAAGTTACTCCATTTGCTATAGTGAAGATGTAACAAAGTTCTTGGATTGGTTAGCTGGCTTTTTATTTTAGCTTATTAATTTGTGAAATAAACCCATGACCACTTCGTCCTCTTGATAATTTGGCACACTCGTCACTTTGTAGCTCCTTCTTACAGCACAGGTGAGATCCTGTCTTCTCCAGAAAAACAAGCCTGTGTTGTTTGAGCTAAAACAGCCAGGGAGGGTCCATGGCAAACAAAGGAGCAATCCTGAATTGCTCCACTGGAGGGAAGTGTTTGACACACAGTATCGAAAGTATCAGTGTAATTTTTTTCCTTAAATATTTTTTTTTCTTCAAATGCATAGGATGGGAAACTGTGCAGCAAAAAAGCAAGCAATACCCTTGCCTTCAGACTATTTCAGAAAATTCCGTGCCCCTGCTTTCAGCCCAAAATAGATGCTGTAGTTTTCCAAGACCACCTCTGAGATGCTTAAACTTCTAGGGGAGGGGGAAAAAAAAATTCAACAGATTTTGGGGATCTGTTGCTTTTCAGAGCTGTTTGAATTACTGTCATTCTCTTTTGACCTAGATCTCTGACATTTGACTGAGTTATGACACTTTCTTTCAAGAGATGGTGAAAACATTAGTTATGTCTTCTAATGACAGACTACTCACTTTTAGAGACTAAAGGGGTGTGTTTCAGCTCTTACCCGTAATAGTTCTCTGCCTACCTGTCCTGTTCCCAAATGTTTTCTCAAGCTGTGTTAGCTGGTACTAACATTTCTGTTATTAAATCAATTGCAAAGGCTTACATTAAGAGAGTTAAAAAAAAAAAAAAAAAGAAAAAAGTAGCCCTGGAAAGTGTGCATGTGCTGATCCAGATGGCAGAGCGTGGCTCAGTGATCAGGGTGCTGCTGACTGTGATTTTTGGCTGAACCTTCTTGGGAATTCAACACAGGTATTCCTGGGTAAGTGGGGCTTGAAGTGCTCTGCTCCACATCTCCTTTGCAGGACAGAGCCCTGAACAAAATTAACATCACCTGAGACTATGAAAACATTTCCAGGAAGTCCCAGTCCTAGCACAGCTCTGTGCAGCGGTGAAACGTGATGTTTTCTACTGGAGGATGTTTGATTTCTGAGTGGTAACGGAGGATTGAGCTGGGTCCAGGCTCTGTTAGTGCATGCTGTGCTGCCAGGAGATGTGGGTATGCTAGCGGTTGCTGTTACATTAACAGAAACATCAGATGTATGAAATATAATAACAAGATGAGTCTATTAAAGAGGTTGCTTGGTTGGTATTTGAGAGATGTTGGTTTAATTCTCTCCCTTTTCACTAGTTCCCTCTGACCTTGGATAAACCTTGGTCAGCAGGTCGAGGGAGGTGATTCTGCCCCTCTACTCTGCTCTGGTGTACTCACCTGGAGTACTGCGTCCAGCTCTGGAGCCCTCAGCACAAGGACATGGAACTGTTGGAATGGATACAAAAATGATCCGAAGGCTGGAGCACCTCTCCTACGAGGACAGGCTGAGAGGGTTGGTCTTGTTCAGCCTGGAGAAGAGAAGCTGCGGGGAGACTTGATTGCAGCCTTTCAGTACCTAAAGGGGGCCTATAGGAAAGATGAGGAAAATCTTTTTAGGGAGCTGTGACAGGACAAGGGGTAATGGTTTTAAACTAAACCAGGGTAGGTTTAGACTGGATATAAGGAGGAAATTCTTTACAAGGGTAGTGAAACACTGGAATGGGTTGCCCAGAGAGGTAGTGGAGGCCCCATCCCTGGAAACATTCAAGGCCAGGTTGGACAGGGCTCTGAGCAACCTGATCTGGTTAGAGGTGTCCCTGCTCACTGCAGGGGGGTTGGACTAGATGACCTCTAGGGGTCCCTTCCAAACCCAAATATTCTATGATTCTATGATAAATCACTAAGGGACGCCTTAGCCCCATCTGAGATTTTGCACCCAGAGGTGGTTCCTGGCTGTGTCTATCTCTGGGGACGTACAGCCTCCAGGAAAGCAAGATGTGGGAACCTGTAGGGCTGATTCCAGTTCTTAGTCTCTATGTTTCAATTACCTATTCGCAACATAAGGATGGCAGCTAATGGCACTCCCTTGGGAATGCTGTGAGGATAAATTAATTTATGATGGTGAGTAGAGAGAGGTGATGCTGCAGAGAATAGGGAGTTAATAGATGTGAGCTAGAGGAATGCCAGAAAATCAGTTTTAGAATTAAGACATAGGTTAAAAATTTGGGACACATTAATGCAGCTGTTTGCTTGTAGATTATCTCTTCTCCCCTCTATGAGCAGACAGACCAGCTCGCTCTTGCTCATAACTGCAGAATTATCTCCTCTGGTCACTGCACACAGAGTGACTGGTAATTTCTGATTCCAAGGCAGGAAAGTGACTGTAGGAAAGTGCTGGAGATACTTTTAGCACTGGGTGAGCAATCGGCATCGTGCAGGCTGGTGTGGCATGCGGCGCTGGGAGCGCTGGCTGCGGAAACGCTGGTCTGAGCATCTTGTCTCTTGTGTTCAAGCTCCAGCAACCTCTTCTCCTTTATGCCCTCCCTTTTGTCATTTTAAAATCCTAATCAAGAGCAGGAGGACATAAATGCAGCTGATCTGTTTGAATAGCCTTCCCCTTCCACCTAGGCCATGTTTACTTTAATGGATGTGCTTTGCATGGCTTTGCAGGGTACTCTAAAATCACACAATCAGAGGGCACTGTGACAGATCATGAGAGTTTTTCTGCTCCCAGCAGTGTCTACTAAAGGACTGCTCGACTTGTCTGTGCTGTGGCATGAATTAATGCCTTGGTCTCCTGTCTAAAATGAGACTGACATTGCGTTTCTTTGGCGGGTGGCTAGAAGTTTAAGTAATTAAGCTGCCATAAAGTTCTTTCCTATTGTGAGAAGTACTGGATCTGGGCAAATTCTGTGTAATCCTTACAATAGTTGTGCTCTTTTATTTTGTTTTGTCTTTAAGAAAGTAATAGTTTAGATAAATCTGGACTCTTTGCAAAGGGGAAACAGTCAAAAAGATTGGCTAAGACTGTGCTTGTCAGGGTAGGAGGCTTTTCCTGCAAGCAGTCAGTGTTTGTCTGCGAGGTGCTGTGCTCCCCTCGGCATCTCTGAGCTTTTAAAGCGATAGAAGAAAGGGCTGTGGCCCGGGCTGACTTTTTCTAGCCATCCTGGCTATGTGCCACTTCAGGTAGAGAGTCCAGAGGTTGTTCCATGCATTTAATGTGTGGTGGATGCCCAAATGTGTGCCTTGCTATTGGTGCTGGCATTGCTGGGTGTAGGTTATTCTGAGGTTTGGCTTTTGGTAACTGGGGAGCTCTGAGCAGTGAAAAGCTCTGGGAAAACTCTAAGGGAAACCTGATTGCCTTTGTGTTGGAGTACCATGTAGTAATACATGGAGTATTACCATGTAGGAAGTGTGCTTGTTCAGCCAGTGGGCAAAAGGCAACGTGGCCTTTCCTCTCTCAATGGTGATGTTTTTAAGGTAGACCTGATCCAAAAAAACCCAGGAGAAAAATCTTGCTTTGGGTTTCACCCTCCAGGTGCAGCAGCAAAGATAAAATTCTGCCCTATGCTGAGCTCTGCAAGCCCGAGTGAACCTCCCATGTCACTTTAACACCCTGATTGTCCCAGATTTTTGGGATGCTGGGAGTAACCTCAGGAGTGTGATGCAAGTGTGCCGGAGCAGCGCTTCAGCTCCCAGCTGGTTCACAGATGTTGCCTGTGCCCTGGGAACCAGCAGAGACATTTTGTGTGCTCTGCTCTTCACAGGGGGATGATTTTTCTCTTTTTTGTCTCATGAAGTAGAAAGGCTTTCATCTCTCCATCAGTCATTCAAACAAAGCTTGAGTCACTGGGATAGAAGGCTTTACCATCTGATAGCTCCTCTGTAATCTGGGAAGAATAATTTGGTCAGTGTTGGTTTAGTCCCTACTGGGACACATGTCTGCATCACAAAAAAATCAGTTTGCCGTTTGAATAAAGAGGTTAAATGGACTGTGAAGACTGCCCTCCTGCCAGCTCTAGAGGAGATGATGTCTTGTAATGTCATGATATCCAATGTAAGGCACCTTGATAGGACAGAAAGGGAAAAGATTGCATTGCCAGGGCACAGCCTGCAGCTACTTCGGGGCCAAAATGCTCTTTTCTTGGCTTGGAATAACTGTGAAGCATGGCCAAGAATACATGGATATGTTTGTGTAAATGTGTGCTTGGGCACACGCACGCGTGCACATGCATATACACATGAAAGTGTGCATAGTGCATATGGGAAGAAGAGCGTGAGTGAGTGAGATCCAAATGTCGACAGATGACAAGAAAATTCCCCTTTAGTTGAAGCATCTGAGGAACCTCCAGGAAACCGACAGCTTGACTCTCAGCCTTGAAATGTTCATTGGTGACCTGAATAAAATCATAATGCAGACCTGTCTCCCTCTTGATCCCCTTTTTACAGGCTTTTATTTGCCTGCCTCATTTTCATGCCCACATCACAGTTCAAATCACTTTAGCAAGATGGCTGTGCTTAATCTGGCTCCCTGTGCCATGTGTATCTCATTGATTACAGACCCTCTTAAGATGCCATTATGAGTGACTCTTTGCATGCCCTCCTGTCAGCAGCTTTTCCCTTCCTTAAGCCTCTTGAATGTCTTTGCTCATGGGATTATAAGCCTTTCAATAAATACAGTGTGATTACTGAATTAGTGTAAACTTTGCTCTGGGATTGCCAGTCACTTAATACTTGGAAAGCAACAGCAATCAGAGGTACCTGTAGATGCTCTGTGCCAATGTCTGATGGAAACTGGAAGAACAGCGCAAAAATGTCTATTTCCATGCAAATCATGTCAGGAGTTGGTGTTAAAGGAGATTCTGGTCTTGGTTGATGTCTGCTTTCACGCTCCAGAGAATTTGGGAATAGGTGGAGCAACACAGCCCCTCTGGGTGTGCAGGGGTCCTTCCTGCTCTTCAGTGCAAGCCAGGCTGGGGTGTGATGGGAAGGGCTGGGGAAGGGGCTGGTGGACAAGCGAGGCAAATAATTTATTAAGGTCTGCTCATGTCTTCATCTCTTGTTGAGAGCTCCGGTCTTGCAAAGCACTGTGCTTACAGCAGCCGCAGGTATCAGGATATGCAGTAATGTATATAGTATTTAAAAAAAAAAAAAGCTGGTGGGGGATAAAAACCCCTTTGAACACACTAAGTAGTGTGACTCTGCTGTCTTTCAGCAGCAACCACAGAACAGTAGATGAGATGCATCTGAGTGGGCATTTATTACATTCATTTTAGACCATGCTGAACAAATCTCTTAATTTCTCCCTGCCTCAGTTTCTTGGGTTTGGTACAGTGAAGCGAGAGGACATATTCCAGAGAGTTCCCTGATTTGTACTCTAAGATTGTACTGCTGCTTTGAAAGATTGTACCCATGTTTTAAGACAAGTCCTATGCTGGGATGCTTGAGCAACTCGGAGAATTGCTGTGTTATTTAACTCCAAAGCCCAGTCTTGGTCTATGTCTCACTTAATCATGCAGGGTATTACTAGAGGACATTGCATTAATTGCTTGTTCAGATCTAATATGGTACACATCTTGGATGACACTTTAAAAATACTGAAGTGGGTTAGGCAACAAGTCTCGTTGACTCTTTATGCACCTTGTATTCCTTGGCTATCGTTGGATGCTTTTGAGAAATCTCCTGGGAACCCTAGGAGAAAAAGAAGCAGGGAACTGCAGAGCAAAGACCTGGTGTATCTGAACGAGGAGCTGCTCTCTGTCTGCGTCTGGCAGAGTACCCACAGGTAACTACTAATGGCATGGGCTGAGGAAGGCACTTTTCTCCCTGCGGGAAATCAAAAGGTGTTTGTTTCCCTCTTCCCCAAACTGTCTCAAAAATGAGTTTAATTTGATTAGAGTCAACCTTCTGAAACTGATCTTGGCTTGAGGTTGCGGAGGGGGAGAGGTTTATGGGCTCGGACTAGCTCTGTGCGCCCAGAAAATGGTTGTCATGGCTCAGGCTGTGGCAAGTGTGACCCAGCTTGACTCTGGGTGTGTGTGTATGTGCACAGACTGAGGGTTGTGTGTGTGCTACAGGAGTATGTCCCAGAGGGTTATTAGGGGGCCCCAAGGACTCATCTCTGCAGACCCAAATTCCAGTGGTGCCTTGAAGGACTCGCGTTTGCATCTGTTCTGGTCCGAGCATTTTGTGTATAAGGCAGGCTGCAGCAGATCGAGTTAAGCCCTAGAGGAGATGCCAGAATAATCCAGAAACAGTGTGGATGCAGGTGAACTTGTACATAGCTATTGGAGGCACTGAAACTACAGATGGAAATTTTGGTGTGTGCTTTTCCTTTCATGTCAGTGATCTGGGCATGGACAAGTCTTCAGGCATGTTGACTTTTTGACTATTACCATGAAGTTACTAGTATTCTGCTTGAAGCCTGTATGGAGAGAAATGTTTGCTTGGGGATGACAGTTATTTTTATGCCTCAGGCACTGATCCGATAAAAGCATCTAGTGCAACAAGAAGTGCGCTATTCTGGTAGATATTAGCTTTTTGTGAAAGATAGTATCAGGATTTTTTAGAGTGGGAATCCTTAGTTTTTAGGAGCTGATTCTGTTTAGTAATGTTTATTGAAAATTAGAATGAAAATTAAGTGTTTCAAAGAAATATCCTCATCCCCTCATTTCCCCCCCCCCCTTAACTTGGCAGAAAATTGTGAAATTTTCAGGGATTATTACTACTTTCATTCCACAACAAAGCAAGCACAAACTCCTGAAGCTTTCATTGTAAGTAGGTAATGAGGGAAACTGGGCACGGGTGAAGCTATCTCTGAGTGCTCCCACTTCGAGCAAATTTCTTACTGCTCCTTAGCCAAGTGTTGACATCGTGCAGTTCCGCTCTGGTAGCTTTTGGTGGCATTAAATCGCTTGTCTCCACCAATTATGAATGGGGCTTAACTTTTTATTTTTTTTCCCCTCTATTCTTTTGCTGGCTGGCTTTTGGGATAATCCTGGGGGGTCAGGTCACACAGTAGGACAGCTGAGCAGATGGAGGGTGTCAGGGTGGTGTTACCTGCAGTGAGGACAAGTGATCCCGCGGGAGATGCTAACTTGTTTTTGGAAATGGCAATGATCAGAATTTGACTATGATTAAATCCTTCAGCTGTGTTATATGTACCTGTGTAAGTGTAATGCGAGTGCAGTTGTCCAGGCATGCTCTCTGAGTAGTGTAATGATTTTGTTAATGTAGCAAATACTTTCTATTATTTAATACTTAAGTGGTGTTTTTTTGCTTCCTGTTCTATATCTTATGGCATTTTGCTGCTCTGTTAAAATGCCCGTGTACATCTCCTGGTGCATGTTAAATGGCAGATGAATGGGTCTGGTGAATGGGTTTCCAAAGCTGCAGAGAGCAACTGGCATGAGCAGAACCCTATTTTTGCCTGCACAGCTGCAGTGGCTACTGCCATGTCCATATAGTGTATTCGTACAAATGTACTCCCATTTTTAGATCAAGATACGGGAGACGTAAAAACTCCAGCCCTGTGCAAACTGACTTAGTGCAAGGTGTCCCTTGAAGTCCTTGCCTGCTGTAGAAACGAGAGGGGTTGAATTCCCTGTGTGCTGTTGCAGGAGATGGCTGGTGCTTATCTTTGCAGAATCCCTCAGAGGGGTTTTTCCCTGGAGCCACAGGTTGGGTCCTGCATCTACAGGAGGCTGCTTTGGGGTCAAACACTAGTAATCAAGTCTGTTCTTGGTTGTTTTATCCTCTCCTTCCAGGAAGAGGAGACTCTTTACAAGCTGTATGTAACCCGCCTGGTCCCGCCTTCCTGTGTCTCCCCCAATCCCTTTGCTCTTGGTTTTCTTAGAACATCTCAAGGCTTCCACCAAGCCCGGGCTGATTCTACTGATTGATGTTTCTCCTGTAGTTGAAGGGAACAGCAGCACGCCTTTGCAGAGCAAAAAGCAACCCTGCTGTGGCAGTAAGAGAGGAGGTTTGAGAAAACTACTCTTGGTAGCTCTTTTTCAAGATCATCTAACGAAACAGTGTAGTTCAAGTGTTCCTGTGAAGCAGAGCTCAGTGGCATCTAGCTTGGTCTGAGCATGGAGCAGGAATGAGATTGAATGCATGGCTGAGCCATACTGATTTATTTTTTCAATTATTGTTTAAGGTCAATATTGCAACAAAATAAGCTGCAGTATAACTAAGCTAGACATGGAGGAACCTGGGAGGTAGAATTTATGGTCTAGCTCTCTGCACTCCTACACTTTGAGCAGGCTTTAATGGGAACTGTGTGTGCTTAGCACCTGGGAAAAATCGAAAGCCATCTGCTAAGTGTTTGTGGGAGCAGGTTTTTCCTCCTGTCCAGGCAACTCAGAGTTGGACTGTGAGCCTGGAGAATGGAGCCTGTTCAGAAGCTAACCACAAATCAACTCAAGGACAACTCTGCTTCACTAACACACTTTTTTTTTCTTTTTCCATCTTTGGTTAAAAGAGCCCTGGCTACTAGCTGGGTTTGGGAAGGTGATCAGGTGCCTGGCACTGCCTTTTCATTGTGTCATTTGCTTGTTAGTTCGGTGCTAAGAGAGAACTAAGTTGAAAGATCTGGGCCCTGTGCTCCCTGCTTGGCCCTTGGGTTTCTAAAAGCTTTGATTCAACTAACAGGCTGATGTTTTGTAATTGTTGCTTGTGGGGAATGAGGCAGAAATTGTAGAACATGGACTGGGAGAATTGCAAATAATACATTTCAGCGTGGAAGGGAATAGGACAACATTGATTTTTGTTTTCTTATTGCCAACAAACTGATTACAGCATTTCTGCTTTTATCTCATGGCATCTGTCTCCTGGGTGTAACAGGGATGCCACTTACTATCTGTGGGTATTGTATGCGGCACTTGGCGGGGGAAAAGCAACTCCTGCCTTGGAAATTACAGAGGCATAGCCCAGCACTGGGATGCCCAAGGGGCATCATGTGGCTTTAAATTACGGGCTGCAGCATCCTGGCATTAACAGACCTGTTCGTTCACATGCTCCTAAGTTGTTCCTTGAGTTCTTTGCCTACCTGTTAGTTTTCAGCGTAATTTATTCCAAAGTGTTCCCATTTCAGCATGTGGTTTGCAAAGTCAGCGCACAGTTAACGTGTTTCAATCTTTGCAGGGAATTAGAGGTGAAAGTAGGCTGAGTTCATGGAAGGACATCAGTAGCGGCAGACTGCCTGACTTGAAAGGCTGCTTATTTTTCAGTGCTGCTGATTTCTGGATAATGACAGATGCTTTCTACTTCAAGGTGAGAAGGCACAGGAGAAAAGAGATTATTAGCTGTGCGGGGGGCCAGTATGCTTTCTGCAAGGAGTCTGAGGCCAAGGCGTTCAGGTTCAGCTGTCTGAAATGAAAGATCTGGAGTAGAAAGAAGAAAATCCAAGCTGAACCGGCACCAAAATTTACGCATAGCCTAGCGAGTGCTTTTGCACTGTGGTAGTTGAATTCTTTCTCTTTTCTTTAAAACTTGAAGGTAATTGCTTTCCCAATTCTTTGTGCTGTCTGATAAGCTGGAATGCTTTAAAGACAATGTTGAAGAAACATTAAGTGTCACCAGCCAGAAACTGGGAGAGATTTAAGAGGAGACAGTATGTGAAGCTCAGCAGAGCAATGAGCAGTTAAGGCTGCCTCTTCTCCGAGGCTGCTGGACCTCCACTGCCTGCTTGGGGAAATGCCTTTGGGAATGGAGGATCTGAGTATCCAGACTTTACATCCATAATAAATAAGGATTAAGTGAAAGGCTCCTAATGTTTTATTCTGACCTGTGTTAATGCGCAAGAACTTATTTATAAAGGTGCAGTTTTCTGAATGTTCCCTTGGTGATGTTCCTGTCTGGCATGGTGGGGGCAGGTGCTCTTGCTGACTGAGAAGGAGTGCTTATTATGGTTTGAAGGGAGCAGGTAGATTACGTTTGATTTCTCCATGTACTCTTTGATGTTTTTACTTAGTAATGGATAAGATGTCTGTATTCACTAGATGATGATGTCTGCCTTTGTATGCATTTTTAGAGTGGAACAGTGCTGTTATAAGCACATACAAAATTAAATTTTCCAGTTAAATTCTGAAGTTGCCTCCTGTTTGTGGCTGTGTAATCTTTCAGATGAGTCGGGTCTGGTTTGCAGATGGCAAATGAGAGGCTCTGCACATCCCCCATGTCCATAGTGAATAGGTCAAGAAGGAACAGGCTTAAAAAAGCAGATGTAGAGGTGAAGGTCAGGAGGGGAGCTTTAGAGCTAGGAAAAAAGCCAAAGCTTGATCAGTAGAGGCAGTTGGTTTTCTTCACCCCTGAGGCAGCCAGGACAGGTTCACAAATGGCTGGGCATCCAACCTCCAGCAAGACAGGCGGAGGACAGATCCTTAGTTCTGGTGTTCCTGATTAAGGTGGTGTCCTCGCATCCCCAGCAGACTCACTCCTAAAAGCAGCCCACGTGGCCTGAGGTTAGAGCAGGAGAAGAATAAATATGTGCCAATTTCCAACATAAATTATTCCACGATTCAGCCTGCGCAGGGCCAAGCAACTGTCCCTGCCAACTTCTGAGAGGTCCCTTTTCACCTAGGAACAGCTAAGGGCTAATTAAAAATTGTGCCCTATAAGACTTGGATTTAATGAGCTGTTTAGTTGTCAGGGAGGAATAAATAAATAAAAAAAACAAAACCAAACCAAAACCCAACCAACCAAAAAAACCCCAAACAAAACCTTCAGTAGGAGGACAATGAAAACAGTTTGCCAATGGCTTTAAGATGCATGCAAGTACAAGTAGCAAGAGTTAGGATCCCATCCTTCTGGGCTTGGGTGTGGAGGTGTCTCTGAGGATTTCCCCCAGCCATTCCCTTCCTGGATGGAGGAACAGGGTGCTGCGATGAGGATGGGCTTTGCCCTGGCGTTATGCCCTCTGTGACAGCAGTTCTAGTAAAGATGCTTTCAAAATGCTGGCAGCAGTGCTGGGACCCTAAGTGCTTTCATTTCCATCCCGTTTTCACAGTTAGCCGTGCACAGTTTAGAAAGTCCAAGCTCAGGGCTGTTGGTCTGGTTTACTGAGGTTTTGCTTTGCCTTCCCTGGGTTTCAGCAGTGAGAAGGGAAACAAATACTGTGTGTAGCCCAAAAGCACCTGTGTTCTGTGCCTGTTCCCCTTAATGTCAAAAATGAAGGTGTCCTCAGACTCTTCTAAGGTCAGAAGGAAGTAGAATGACACTTCTGGGGATTGTTGGTTTTGATTGAGATGCCCAAACTTTACCTTGGCAGGCAAAGCTTCATGTGACTGCTCTCCTTTCCATGCTCTTATGTCCTTTCCCCATGCAACAACTAAAAAACACCCAGGTGTGAATTCCCCTTCTGCCTCCATCCTCCTACATGTTAAATGTCTTGCTAAGCCTGGGGCAAACTTGCATTGCATCTGGTTTTATAGATAAACTAGAGCACTTCCAGGGATATGTTCTGCTGCTGATCAAGTGAGCAGTGCAGCATATCGGCCTTGCGGTTTTGTTCGGGTGCCCCTTTCCTCCTCGCACCCTGACTGCAGTGAGGCACCTTGCTTTTATCACCAAAGGCTTTATTCTGTGAACTGTGGAGGGCCATCTACTCATCCAATGTAAAACGGCCAAGGGCAAGGTTAAAATAGTGTTTTATGGGAGATGAGGCTCTGGCCTCTCTGCTTCTGGCAAGAGGGAGGTGTGGAGCAGCACCGTGTGTACAGAAGAGCTGCACAGGAACCATGGGCATGGTGCCACCTGCTTTGGACTAAGTCCAGGCTATTTTCTCCTGAAGAACTTCCTTTGCACTGTATATTGTATTATGTTTATGCGTTATGATTGCTTGGAAGGATGTGAGTTAAACCTTAATGAGTTTCTGTCCAGGAGGCATTGTGAAAACGAATGCAATTCCTCCTCCTTGCTCTCCTCCCCATGCTCCGTCTCCCGCCACCCCCTTCGCGTCAGAGAGATCACATAATCATATGCTGCTGAATAAACAAAACAGCTGAATGTTCTGAATATGGTGTAAAGTGGAGCAGTAATGGCAAATGACAGATTTTAATTTCTTTGATAAACAAACGTGCTCATGAGTTGGTTTAGCTCACCAAAGGGACACGGAAGGTCCCCGTTCTATGCTGGTAGTGGTGCAGATGCTGAAGGACCAAAGCAATGGGATCAGAGGGGCTTGGCTGGCTGCACAGCTCTTGTGCCAGCCAGGTTTTTGTGTTAGCATTGCTGTCCCGTTTCCTTGGGATTGTGTTTGCCATGGGCTCCTTCCCAGCTGTGCAAAGTCTCTCTCAGCTGCCTTTAATTTCTAGGATGCTTCTTTAATGTTTGTTGCCAGAAGGACAAAGAGGAGCCTGGAAAGCAGCAGCTGTCATGTGAGAGCTGTGGTAGATCAGATAGAAGAGTATTTATTTCATCATTCTTTCTGCAATTTTTTCACAATTTCATGGTCCTGGGTAGGGCAGCAGGAAAGCTGAAGTGTACCTGTCAGTCACAGCGTTTGCTGAAGGGCAATCAGGAGCGACAGAGAAAGTGGAAAAGAAGAAAAAGCAACATAATCAGCTGGGTTTCAGTGGGATTTTTCATGCTTCCCATGCTCCCTCGCCTTGTTCCTGCTGTTATTCTGGGCAGCATGGTCAATGGCTGGCCAAGGACCATGTGAGTCTTGACCAAATTCCCACCCAGGGACAACACATCTCCGATGGGTGAGTTTGTGCAGCTCAGGAGATGGTGGCTGTGCTCCCAACCACTGCTCTTACCCTGTTGCAGAGAACCTTTTACTAATTTATTATTATTTATTTACTTTATTGTTGGCAACAAACTTTTTAATATTCAGATCAGCGAGTATTGTTCCAAACCCTTGCCTGGGAAGGCTGACCCTGGAGGATATGGAAACTCTTGGGATTTTGGGTCCGAGGGAAATCGCAGTGCACTTTGATTGCGTTGTAGATGTTCATGTTGCCACCTCTGGTTCCCTGCAAGCTCGCAGTGTGAGATGGGGGCTTACAGGTAGAAATGTGCTAATTTATTATAGTTGGATCAAGTGTGGAGCGGCCTCAGATCTGAATGAGACTCGATACCTTAATTTTGCCCTTAAATTCTCACCTTGAAAAGTAACTAATGAAGCAGCTTTCCTTCTACTGCTCTGTTCACTTCTTTGCATTTCAAATTCTTCAGGGAAGAAAGGAGCCGGGGAGGCTAAGCCTAATTTTTTTTGTGACAAGCAAGTGGGCCTGGGTAATAGCTAAATGTTTGTGTGTTGAATGAGCAACAAAGAAATAGAGAATGTGCTTAACTACATAAAGATATAAACCCCTTAGCACCCCACTGTAAAATGGTTATGAATTGCACGGGTGCCTCCATGCATTGCATAGCTGTGGGGAACCCATGTATTATGCTGTCAGGATGAGTGATACCCTGTTTTGGTAGGAACAACAGGAGTCATTCATTACTTCGAGAGCTCTTTTCAAGCTGACAAGGTGGCAGCCTGTGCTTGCAATAGCATCTTTTAAAGCTGAAAATACCCTCCTTGTGCTATCAGGAGAGGTCGGACGCTTAAAGAGCAGCTTCTCACTGATTTGGTATTGGCATTGTCCATGCGGCAAGCGTCTTGCTGGCTCTCCTGCAAAGCTGCTGCAGGAGGTGGAAAAGCAATGGATAGTTTTAAGGGTTATTGCTGTGTTTGCAACCTCCCCGCAAATCCTGATTTAAAGGTAATGTTTGCAGAAGTGACTTACGAACTTAGGTGGCATGGGGTGGCAAAGGGCTGCAGGCACCAAAGTTATTTTAGAGCTTTTGACTTGTTTTATCCTCTGGCTATGAGTGCAAAATGTACTTGAGGATCTCAGCTAGGACACCGTGACCAATAATAATACGAGGGGTAAGGGCTTTTGGATGTTTAGCTTGGCAGATGCTTTTCAAAAAGTGCTGCATTGCAGGCATCAGGTCTTTGGTCTGTTGAACTGCGCATCCAGAAAATAGCAATGTCCAAAGTCCGGTGTTCCAGGCCTGCGAGCAGGATGGAGCCATCTGTGCAAGAAAGGCATGCAATAGCAATGCCAACCAAGAAGGGGAACCCTGGAGCTGTTTGAGATGCACTGATTGAAGCTGTGTGCTCAAAAGTGAGAAAACACCTCATCTTCAGTCAGCGCTAATTAGTCCCTTGCTTGCAAGAACACCAAATTAATAAATAATGAATTAGCTCTTATCAATATTCTGGATGTGTAGTTACTGAAACTCCCAAGTAGCTTTTTCTGGCTCTGGTAGCTCCAGCATTGATGCACAAATGCTTTACAAATGTTTTTGCATGTTCACCTTTGCCTGGAACAGTGATCCTTACAGGTTGCAGAGCCCTGAACATAAGAGGAACATGGTGTGTCTCGACATCTTTCCTTCACCCTCACTGATGTTCTGCCCTGCCTCGTGCCTACCTGATATTTTCCATGTTTATTATTACCTTTAGAGATGGGGAAATACTTTTTTTTTTGAGGCTGTTCAGTCACATGCAAAATTGTGTTGTCTTTGACTGTTCTTCCACCTTTCATTTTCTAGTACTAAAATATTCTCCTGAATTAATTCTCTTCAGCCAGATTTCCTGTCCCTAACACCTAAAATGCGAGTTTAGATGTTGAATTACTTTTTTTTTATAAACAATAAATTTGGAATTACGATTCCCCAGCCTTTAAGCCACAGCCAGGTTTGTTTTGGAGCCTTGTTGTTGGTAATTGTGAAGTTTAAAAGCGTGGCTTTTTAAAATATGAAAACTGAGATTCTTTCATAACTACTTGCCTTCAGGAATTGCAAATTTAAAAGAAACACCAAATGTTGTGAGACTCCCAGTAAAATCATAAGGCTTGGCCATTCTGGGAATACCCTCAGTTTTTTAATTTGACAGGTTAAGTGCTGACAGTCTTCCGAGTGGTACGTTTCATCCAACAGGAATGAATTTTAAGAGGCTCGTAGGGAACTTTGTCCAAAAGTGAGTGCTGAGGCTTGCAAATACAAACTCTCACATGGGAAAAGCACGTCCAGTCAGCAACAGAGAGGGAAGCAAAGCCAAGCTGGGAAGCGCAACCTGTGAATTCACTCAGAGCTGGCCCACATGGTCCTGAATATTGATAAGTTCCTTGCAATAATTTTTACTTCTGGGGGCAACTGTCTTTCTATCTTAGTCAATGTCAGAATCCCTTTGGGCATCACTGGAGCACAGATGTCAGCCTTGTCTGCCGCCTCTTCGTTTCTTACATAAGAGTGTTCGAGTTCTGCAGTCAGGAACCATTTTCCTGGCATTGAACAAAAATCAAAAAAAGACTCCTCCTCAGTGGCTTTATAAAATTAGTTATTTTTTTTTTCCCTAGATGACTAGATTTAATCACAAGGTTTCAGTAAGGAGGACCTAAATACAGAGGCTGTGTTGATAGTTTCCCCTCTGCTTGTTTATTTTCAGTTGCCTGATGTTAGGTGATTTGTCAGCATCTGCTGCTTTCATCGCATGTGACATCATGCTTCTCACTCTGTCATGTATTATCAGAGGTGGCAATGGCTGTGCTAAGAGCAGACCAGCAGCATTGGTGTGTTTGATTTGAACATTTACCGTGCAACTGATCCACTGTGGTTTTAAGTGAGGATCTCTTCAACGCCTCTGGGAGATCTGTGTGCTTTGGGATTTGTCCAGGACTCCTGTCCCATCCACAAAAACTAGCTTTGTGCTGCAGAGCATGGGCCGTGATGGCATTGATCTCACGTCTGGGCCTTTGGGCCTCCATAATGGGAGCTTAATTTTGTATGAGCCATGCATGCATTCATTCTAGGCTTAAGAAGCTTTTTATGAACCTCCTATTCTTAATAGTTAAAACAGTCCTTTCTCTTTTATGAAAGATGGTGTATAGAAAATAAATCTTCTTGTGTTCCTGATCATTAACCCTACTGCCCAAAGAGTTGAACCATGCTGAGCACCAGCCCATTGGGTCACTTCTAAAGACACAGCGGCATAAAACTTCCCCTGAGATTTGTTTTTTCTTTTTCCTTATTTCTATGAGAAACCTCTTTGCACGTGTGCAGAGCTGGAGGTCTTTTCCAGGTTTGCAGATGCAGTGAAACAAAAACTCATTTACTGCAGAGAAACACCTAGGAAGGGTTGGTTGAGATGAGAATGAGCACAGAATGTGCCATTGTGGACTGTGCTGCAAATATTATACTGTATCTATCTATCTACACGTGTGTGTATCTGCGCTGGGGAGGTCAGAGGTATTGCTGTTAACATTTTTGTGAACTTAAGTCAACCTTCAATGGAAAAAAAAATCCTTGTATCATTTTAATCCTGTTGAAATCTGAAGTGACCAGGAACCTAAACTACATGATAGTTTGGATCTGGGAATTTGTAAGTGAAATCTCCCTGATGCTCCAAAGAAACTCTGAACCAAATGACCAGTTTTATCCCATTGCTCGTATTTAAATGAGAGAAAAAGCATCAGTGTTAATTATTTCTTATTAGCATCAGAATAGGAGGCAGATTGCATAGGAGTAGAAAACATTGCTGATAGCTCATGGATGATAGAATAAAATTGCTGTAACAATTGCCGTAAGTTGGGGTAGGATTTTGGGGGTTCTTTTCCTCTGTCAGCTTCATGGTGCAACTTAAATTGAGCTGAATTGAAGGGGAAATACTGAAGAGCAGAGGAAGAAACAGGAAAACTGGCATTGAAATGTGAAGATGATGGGAGGACACAAAGAAAATGACCCTTAAACGTGGTGTCTAGTGTGTGTGCTCAAGCTACCGTTTCTCGTCTGTGCAGTCTTAACCAGAGAGAGGCCTGGATTTGGGCTGAAGCTGACAGAAGACGCGTGCAAACCTGAGAAACCTCTGCAGCCAACCCACGTTGGAGCTGAACGCCTGGCCGGGCTTGGGTATCAGCAGAAGTGCCCGGAATAATTAGAGGGGAAAGAAATGACCTGTAGCAAGCCAGTATTTTCCTCTTTCTAATGGGGCTCATGTAACATTTCTAGCAAGTTATTACAATTGGAGTCAGGTTGCATTATCATCTACTTCTTCAAATTGCATCCGAATCTCCTCAAAGCCTACCGCTTCCCAGTTAGATGGAAAGAGATCTCCTCTCCCCCCGCCCCCGCCAATTTTGCTAAATCTGCTGTCCCAGTGTCTTACTCCGTGACATTTAACGTCTTTGCCAAATTAAATTTGTGCAAAATCAGCCACTTAGCAGGACTGTGCTCATGCTGCTAAAAATCACTTGTGCTGTGGACACCGCGGTGATTGGCACTGCAGGCGGCAATCCCGGGCCTCCTGGGAGAGACTCCCTGGTCCCGCACTGCTCTGCTGTGCTGCGCTTACGGAGCAGACCTTGCTGTGTGGCCAGAAAGATTAAATCCTCAGCTGGCAGATGAGCATATTTAACTGGCCAGCTGAGGAGGCGGCAGCAATTTTTCTATGGCCTGGCAGGCTATAGAGTTTTGGTATGTGCAGGTGGGAAGAGTGCATGACATATTTTGGCTGAGTGTAATTGTTTGTCGTATTTGGTGGTGTTGAAGAGTGCAAGTAGCAAAGAGCAGCTATGAGTTGGAGAGAGGGAGGAACCTGTGGTTGGCCTGAAGTTTTGTACTCAGCTGGAACCTGAGATGTAGGGGTGGGCTACTGAAGTACACAGATTTTGGCTGTACCTGTTAGGAAAATGTACTCTGTCTCCTAATTACCATTGCTATTATCTGCTCTGAATCCCCTCAAATAGTTGTTCTATAATTGCATTTTTTCCTGAATAAACTTAGGAAATGATGAAAGTTTTTTATCTTTTGGTACTTAAGCATGTCCTTGCAGTATCGTTTGAAGTAATCTAGGGGTTTGGACAACAATTTTTTAAATAAAGATACATAAGTTTTGTTTTGTTTTAAATATCTGGTCCTGCAAACACAGAAACACAAACTATTACAGATGTATAAAATGTTTTACCCATTCTATAGATGTTTTGGGAATCGGGGCTTAATCTTTGAAGTAGGGCTTGAAGCCAAGCATATAGACAAGAAACACGTAGCACGTATTTTACAAAGGCAATTGAACAAGTTTTGGCTGTGAAAGTCCACTGACACATTCTGTGCATCAAAGATCAGACTAGCTTTTAAAACCAAAGTTCTGGTCAGTCCCTGTATTCATTATGCCTCAAATACACAGTGAATATTTTCTGTCCTGAAGGTCATGAGTCTGGTGATTCATCAAACTGGCGAAGTGATTGCCCCTGTGAATTGTGGTGCCTTGTAAGGACAGAGACCTGGGAGAACAGCGTCTCTCAATTGCTATTGTAGCTTTTAGGTATAAGGCTGTTTTCTAAATAAAATGCATTTTTTTTCTATAATGAAGTCTTTGATTTTTATAAGAGATAGAGAGGGACCGATCTAGCTATTTACCTAAGCATCACAAGGCATAAAAAAGCATTTATCAGATTTGTAAGACTGATGTGATCTAACACATTCAGGCAATGCTCAGTTTGCATCCAAGGACATTAGTCTAATTGGTCATCTTGATAGGTCAGGAGAATGTTATGTATGCCTCTGTGAGAGAAGAGGAGGTCACTTGTATGAAGGATTTGGGACTATCTAACTCTTCCTTCATATAGAAATAAATCTCTCATGTGGCAATTTGTCATGAACATGCAAGAGAGAGGGAGAGATTTAGAGATTTTCTGATTTAGATTTTAGATGGGTTATATTAGCCAGTAGCTTAGCCTGCAGCAGATGTACAAGAAAAGTACTACCCCCATCCCAGTGATGGCCAAGCTTCAAACTTTGTTTTACCGAAGGCAAAAAAGCATCTAGACGCTTTGGTATGCCTTCAAGTATTTATCCAAGTCCTTTTGGTTTGCTTATCAAAATGATTTTGCAGTGGCTTAGTTACAGGATATAAATAAATACTCCTACTATGGGAAGATACTGGATATTAAGAAGCTCTTGAATCTAGCAGAGAAATGCGTAACAGGAACTAATGGCTGCGAGATGGAGCCAGATGAATCTGCAGCAGAAGGGCGATGAATGTTTTAAAGAGCAATTTTAAATAATCGTTGAGACTAGGGAAGTAAAGAATAGAGTGGAGTTACCATCTCTCGATACCTTCACTTCATGATTGAATGCCTTTCTGAAAGATATTTTTCAGGAAATTACGTGCTGCTGAGCTCCGTATAAAGATAACTGGGCAAAAAGTAATGGTCTGTGTTAGAGGAGAGTTGTCACCAGTTATTGAATGGTGCCTCCTGGCCTTCACTGTTATGAATTGAAGCAGTTGAGAACTTGGTACATGGCAATGTGAAAGGCAATTTCTTGTAATGTCTCTATGACTTCTGTATGGGCTGAAAGCACAGGTAGAAGTTATCTCTGAAGAGGGGTGTTGTGGTTTAACCTGGCTGGTGACTAAGCACCACACAGCTGCTCGCTCACTCCCCCCTCCCTCAGTGGGATGGGGGAGAGAATCGGGAAGGAAAAAAAAAGGTTAGAGCTGTGGGCTGAGATAAAGACAGTTTAATAAGAGAAAATAATAACAGTAATAATGAGAACGATAACAGAATATACAAACCAAATGATGCACAATGCAATTGCTCACCACCTGCCAACGGATGCCCAGCCTGTCCTGAGCCGCAATCAGTCCCTGAGCAGTGATCACTCTCCCTGCAACCGACCGACTAACCCCCCCGCCAAGCATGATGTTATACGGTATGGAATAGCTCTTTGGTCAGTTTGGGTTAGCTGTCCTAGCTGTGCTCCCTCCCAGCTTGTTATGCACCTGGCCAAGCAGGAGAAGCTCAAAAAGTCCTTGAGTAGTCTGAGCACTACTTGGCAACAACTAAAAACATCATTGTGTTATCAACATTATTCTAGTACTAAATCCAAAACACAGCACTATGCTAGCTTCTATAAAGAAGTCAAAAACCAGGACAAGGGGGTAACTGTTTCACGTTTTAAAAAAAGAAAAGGGTTAGACAGAATTTCCATTCAGGTTTTTCTCCTTTTTTTGCTGTAATTCCTTAGTCAGGTTTTGGGGGTACAGTGTGACAGGAGAAGAGGAATACTTCAACTGTTCCTTAAGAAGTAGACATAACTTTTCTGCCAACAACACAGTAAACCCCCTTGTTCAGTGCTTAAAATGAAATACTGGAGCTAGAGGTAATCTGAGATGTGAATTAAACCTGATGAGCCTGGACTAATCACTTATGCTGATGTCTCCCTTCAAATATAAAGTATATAGTAATTTATGACTACTTTGTAATTTGATGACATTTTCTTGAGATCCTCTACTTCATAAAGACTTGATTTTACAATTTTATTTAATATTATAAAGGTTTGTTGCTTTGCTTTGAGATCCTGTAATAGAAAATCTCATATAGGCAGAAGGTGTCACCAAGGGGAAATCCTGCATGGTGAAAAAATAAAAATCTCATCTGCCACAG
The DNA here is from genome assembly GCA_034008185.1 of Gorsachius magnificus. NCBI lineage: Eukaryota > Metazoa > Chordata > Aves > Pelecaniformes > Ardeidae > Gorsachius > Gorsachius magnificus. Next base: position 11,408,293 of record CM067090.1, read on the forward strand.
TATATAGTATCTGTCCCTGGAGATGTTTCAATGGAAAGATGCAGTGAAACTAGAAGAAAAAGTATTAGATGTTTGACTAGTATCTGAATTTTACACTGGCACATAAGTGATTTTTTTTTTTTTTTCCCGTTGCTATTTGAAGGACTCTTATTTCACTGTTGCATGGGAGAGTTGCAAATACTCCTCCCTGGTGCCAAGTACCCCACTGGTGGCATCACCAGGCTGGAGGTGAACCCTTCTGTAGGCTGGTAGAGGGCATCTTGCCACTTCTGCTGCAAGGATGCCACCTCCAAACTGTTTCACATGTAATTTTTAAGTGGAACGTTGAAGTGTCTCTCCTGAGAGCCATCATGTTGAACCCCTGTATTTTTTTTTTTTTTCACTGATGCTCCCTTGAGGAGCTTGCTTGTCAAACTATCAAATCTCTGCAGAGATGTTGGCTTTGCTTGCTGTAGTAATCCCTTCTGCCAGTTCTTGGGACAAGCATGGATCTGAACACTGTCAGAAAGGACAGCGGTATGTATTAGTGGAAAATGCTTCTGACAGAGCAGCAGGTGCTGCTCAGTATAATCTTCCCCATGGAAGTCAAGAAGAGGTTGGTGCCTGCAGAAAATTATAAGAAAGCAGTTGCTGGTGGAGTTGAGCTCTGTCCTCTGATCCCCAACATCCGTGCAAGTACAGGTCCCTCCTACAGCCTTGCAGAGCTGATGTTAACTGAGGTGGATACATTAATCTAGGCTGGGGAGGAGTGACTGGGACTGCAGGCAGAGATGAAGAGGACTAGTTTCCATCCAGGTTTGCCCAGTTTTCATCTTTTTTTCTTGTGCAATGATGTGTGGTCTCTGTATAAGAAGGGATGATGAGCTAGGTCGACCTTAGACCTGATCTGCTGCGTATTAACCTTCTACATCAACATAATTTCTGTTGATGAATTGTTAGCATGATAGCAGTGAAACTCCTCATCCTTCAGGAGCAGATAATTGGTTTTCTGTTCCCTGTGGGTGGTGTTGGCTGGCTCTCACACCATACCTTGTTGCTCCTTGTTAGGCCTGTGTTTTAGTGGATTTTGTCTTACGAGGCTTGGCATCAAGATACTGCAGCAGTGGAAATGGTACAAGTCCTTCAGGCAGGTACAGCAGTTCCCCTGGAAAATTGTGATACTGAAACAAAGTGAGAAATCTTGTGTCTGGAAAATGAAATTTTGAGAAATTTGGAACTCTAAAGCCAACACATCTCTTGTGGAGGTGCATGCACAGGGTCAGGCTTTCTGCTGTCCCTGCACTGCAGATGCCCGTGTTGTAGAAGTCGTGAGATGGAGAGCCCCTTCCCACGGGGTGTATTTATACACACAGCAATGTAACTCAGCCTCTGAGCAAGGCATTTATAGCAGTGGGATCCTAGCACTGTACAAATAATTGCAGTATTGTGAGCATTGCCTGCTGACTGTATGGCATAACCACACTATTTATGTGAATCTGACAATATAACTATAGCCGTGGAAGACGATTTAAATACAGCCGGCGAAGTAAGTGTACCCTTAGGAAGGTATAACTAACTACACAGATAATGGTATCAGGTAACTATACCCACAGGAGAGCATAAACATACAAATAATAACCACAATGTAAGTATAATATAGAAGTCAGAGGGTCTCAATATTGATATAATAGCAGTAGGGTAACTTTACTCAGAGGAGAGGAATAGAACTGTCTGAATAACAGCCGCAGCCTAACTGCAGCAATGGGAAAGGGTAGCTCGGAGAGTTAGAGCTGTGATATATAACTCTCCCCATAACAGGAGGCCATCTGCGTGTGGCCAGAGCAGTGTTTGAATTTGGAACCTTAAGGAACTGGGACTTGGAGTTTGGGCAATTAACGGCAGAGGGGGTCTGTTCGCTGGAAGCAGAGCACTGAAGAGGGGGGAGCTGTATTTTAGCATGGGAGGATGATGGATGCAGGAGTGCAGTGGATTGAGCCATGAGAGTTGCTGCTTTCCTGGTCACTTCCCCAGCAATTCAATTGCAGAACGGAGTTTTAAGATGAAATGCAGACATCCTCAAAAAAGAAAAAGTTTCCTGATTAGTGGAATGGTAACGGGCCCATCTGGCTGCAGAGCAGCAGCATGGTGCTGCGTGTGCTGAGTTATAACTTCTGCCAGAAAGGAGGGGATAGGGGAGCAGAGGGACTCAAAAGCAGCACTTTGTGCAGTGACAAACAGCAAACGTAAAGGGAAACTGTCAAAAACAAGGCTTCAGTTTGACCTTTGTTTTTTCCAAGTTGGACTAATTGACCCTCTAAATATAGATGGCTTTATTTTTTTTATTCCTGTGCCTCCTAAAACTTGAGAGATAAAAATCATTGCCATTACCCTTTATTTGTATACAGCTCTACAGCAACAAACCCATCTGAAGAGACAGCAAAAGCAATCTGCTTTCCCGCTGCCTGCCATGTTAGACTGAGGCTGGTGCTGTGTTCTCCGAGCTGTGTTCAGACAGAAGCTGGATTGAGTAAAATAATATGACTGCTGTCTCCTCTAGACCTTCACATGGGCTTTATATCTTTCATAAGATGTGCGTCTGACAGGGGAAGGGGAATGACTTAACTTTAAAATAGAATCAGTTTAAAGCTTCCACACTGTGCTGGTCAGGGTCTTGTTTAAGACAAGAAACTGGCTTTTGGAGTGGGGTTTCTTGAGTTAATTTTTTCGCTAATTGTTTGGAAGACGTTGATTATAAAACCACAGAATTGAATACCTGAGGAGCTGTGTTGAGGATGAGAGCACTGAAACACCACCGAGTCCAGGGCACGGTGTTTCTGAGGTTGGCAAATCACCTTGCTTGTTTCTGAGAAGTTGCTCTGATCAGTTCTAATTTTTAGAAACAGGGAGTAAAATAAATTCCTTGATATCTCTTTGGAAATGCGGTATAAATATATAGTGATTAAATTGGTTTTCTTTTGTCCTTGGTGCAATGACAGCTGTCCGAATGCTAAGACAGGAAGGAATTGCTGTAGGAACCCATACGAATTGCTGCCTGGAACAAACTGGTGGTTGTCCGAGGGAGCCTTGTATCTTATGAATGGCTCACTGGAAATCTAAGAATAATCTCCATTATAAAAGGTGAGCTGAAGTGTCTGGCCACTTTACCTTAACGTGCCAAGAATATCCTTTACTATGCAAGCAATATGATTAGGAAACCCTTGAGGCTCAGTGTTAGATTCCTACAGGGTGCAGGGATACAGGCAAAAAGCACAGAGACCAAATGAGATAAGAGGTAGATTTTCTGCTTGAAGCTTTCCACTTACAGGGGGAAGGATGTGCACTGTTCCCTGAAGAAAGCTTGTTTGGGAGGGTGTCTCATTAGCAATGCATATTCCCCTTTTTAAAGTTCATCCTGGGAGCCTTTCCTGATTCGAAGTGACTGGGAAGCGATGGGGCAGCATGCTGGTGGGTTGGGCATGGGTAGCAAGAAGCCCTATAGATTAGAAGGAAAGGCCACCGAGAAGGGGAGGGGGGAGGTGATGCTGAGCACGAAGAGATGTCAGCTACATTATTCACCAGTTTCCTTCAGGCCAGCTGCAAGACTCACGTTCTGCCTTGCTGCGTTCAAAAATCACTATGGCAAGTGCTCTGCGCAACCTCCCAGCCGACTTAATAACGCCAATGGATAGATTTGCCAGATGGTATCAGACACGAGTAGCAATGTCTGACAGGCACCCATAATCACAGTTTATATTGGTTGAAACCAAGGTTTCTGGAATGACACAAAGTGCTTATATATTGGTTGCACGATCGAGTTGAGTCTAGTCCTAATCAGAGTCCTAAACAGGTCAGTAGCTGCAGAAATGAGGCAGGCCTGAGGACAAATCTGTTGCGAGAGCTAACAGAGGACTTTTAGGGGTCCCCTTCCTCAGTCGGTGATGTGGGCATCTTAATCTTGTTCTCAGTTTTGGCCTTTCCTCCAGAAGGTACCTATCTAGCTCTTGCACTGTTAAAAAGAATAATTATTGATGACGGACAAAGACTTTTCCAGAAAAGACTAATTTTTCCAAATCTCTGTGAGAATGGCAAGCAAACAAAGCAAAGTAAAACCAAACTACTCCTGATAAATAGAGCCAACCTGCTGGAGGGTCTCCCAGCATAGGCAGCGTTCACACTACCCAGTTTCTGCTGTTCATTTAAGTAACTTGGGTGCTTTGTCCCTCTGGAATTGCTCTCAGGTTAATGGAGAGGACTATGGTCCATTGGAGAGTGATTTAAGGCATGTCTGCAAATGCCCAGTTATGGTGTTTTGAACCCCCTGCCACTTCTGTTGCTTCTCCCTTGGTGATTGGTGAAAGCATGGGAGGATTGGTCCATAATGAACACAGAAGAACTGAAACTGAAGAAAGTGTGAACACAAAAGGGGAACAAGTGATGGACAGATGCTTCTTTTAGCAAATTAGCGTATATAATTAAACCTTGGTAGACCCAGGAACTTTTTTTTTTTTATTACAGATTGAATGCATCCTATTTGCCAATGAACCCCTGGGTCACTGATGATGCACAACTGATGGCATTGGGAAGGCTTTTCATCATGGCTTGTGTGGGGATGAGTGTCTTCACCTGTAACTCACAGGCTCCTGTCAAATGATGGTGTCTTGGCAGTTTATCTGACAATCTCAACTCAGTTATAAGTAGATTGAGACAGTCACTAGTGCTCTTATCGACAGTCCTGGCAGGCTGAGCGTGAGGGACTCTGCATGGGGCGTAAACTCCCTTCTTGTACCTAGATAAGGTTCTTCCAGGGCCGGTAGAGGTACAAAGGCAAGCTGGTGCCATGCTGCTGGGGAAATTATGCTGGCACTGCTGTGATCAGATTCCTTGAGCACAGGTAGAAAATTAATAAAACAGTTGCTTGTCTTTCACAGGTTCTGGCACTAATGAGGTGAGTTCTCCTGTGTGGTTTTGCAGCATGAAAACAGTGAAGTGCATTGATGCACTGTGGTGGTACTTCCCATCTGGAGAGGTTGGTGTGCTCAACTGCCCAGCAGCCTGCTGCTGCTAAAGATGTCCATTAACCTCGTTTACTGTGGTAGGGCTGTGCATGTGCTTCATGTTCTTCTTCAGTGGCTGGTACAGTCCTGAAAAAGGAAAGGCCTTTTAAATTTCTTTTTACTGAGTTGAGGAGTTACTGTCTGAGAAACTGAGATTTTTGGGGGTGTTTCAGCCTTGGCTATACACAGCAGTGAAGTGCTTTACTCTTGCTGTGATCCTGCTAAGTGCTGTTTTGCCTTTGAATTTCAAGGTAACACAGGGGAAAGTTAAAACTTGGCTTGAATGTTCATTGGCGCAAACAGTGAACCAAGAAGATCTAAGTACCTGTGAACAGGAGTAAGCAGAGTGTGGTTGCTCTATCTGGAGTACTTGGTAGCAAATATGTGGTTAAGATTAGAGTAGAGGTGACGTAAGGAAGTTCTGAAAATGTGGGGCTTTTTTTAAATAGTTAATTTCTATGCCTATTAAAGTGTGTGGAAGTTCTTAGCATGACCTGTGGCTCCAAACCTTTTGCTATTCTAATATTATTTGTTCAGCTCCCCGTAGCTGCTGCCACTGCAGATTTACTGCGTTTGCTTTACTGTATTTTGTTTGGATCCAACTGACAAGATCTGTTGCAATTTGTTGCCTTTATTGCACTTATTCTTAGTGATTAAGGAGTTCAGTATGCTTCTATTTAGCTAATGACCAGAAATTGTGCATTATAAGGTTTCAGTCCCAAAATTCCATATGATACTTTTTTCCACAGCAGTCAGCTGCTTTGTGTCAGTCTAACTTTCAAAGAAATGTAATAACAATTTAATGGTAATGGTAAAACACTTGTACTTCATTAAATGCAGTCATCTTTTCCTTTAGAACTTCAGCATTGCAAATTTTACTTGACTCTGACTACTGTTTCATAACCACTCTTGCTTAAGGCCACTTCAGAATATCCACCTCAACCCATAGATGCTTTACGATGGTAATGGGCCAAATTCTACAAAGAAAAAGAGGTGGTTTACAGTAAACTTGTAGAATTCCTTTCCAAATGATGTTGTAAATGCAGGAGACCTCCACAGACCTCCTTTCCATACACCTAAAACAAGTACCTGATAGATGTGTTGATCAAGATCAGGCTCAGAAGAACACCAGACAAGAAAGATATCTGAAGCCTGGCAGACTGCTTGGGGGCGTTATATACGCCTGCCCTGTTCTTGGTCTTCACTGGATGTCCTCTTGTTCTACTGCTGAAGACAGCATGTCAAGCCAGGTAGAGCCTTCGTTGGGGTTGGTGTGGCTACATCACCTTTGGCTACTGTGAAGCATGAGGTTTGGGTTTTTTTTTTTTTACTGGTGACTGATTTTTTGAATTTTTTTTTTTAATTTTTCTTTTTTTACTTTTGCCAGTGAACTGCAATGACCCTCTCCACCTCAGATGGCCTCCTGGGCAATGTTCACAACCACACTGCCCTCTTACTGGTAGGGAGAGGCAATTGTAAAGTTCAGTTAATCTCAAAGTGTCGGAGATTCGCTGAATTACTCGGTAGAGGATTAAGGTTAGTGTAAAGCCATTGTTGGATGTCAAGTCCTTCTTAGTTGGTGGCTGTTGTTAGGAAGAACTGGGAAAAAGGAGAATTTGTGTCAGTTGAGCACTTTTCATCAGCACCTCAGAGAGAAAAACCTACACTAAGCCTGTCTGAAAAAAAGCAGATGTATTTTTCTCCATATGAATTCTATTCATCCAGTATTGTCTTTCCTTTCTGTTACAAAGTTTTCTTTCTGTTATGTTTTCCAGCTTGCCCAAATACAGCACTGCTTAGCATAGCAGCCTCTTTTTAACTGAGGTCTTTCTAGCATTAATATCCCTGTATTCTTTTCATTGGAAATGCTGCTGTCGCTATACAAAACTGCTCTAAAAATTATCCTGTGACCCAGAGGTTGTCCTTTGTAAAGGCAAATTGAAATGCTAAGGATATATCTACACAAGGACAGGAAATTTCCATTATAAATTGGCAATGTTCTAACACATGAATATAATTGAATACCATAATCACTGTTTGAAAGGATTTGTTGCTGAATTGATGCCTTTTCAGCCTAGGTCACTCATTTGCAGGAAAAGGTCCTCGCCATAACATGGCTGTTGGGTGGTTTGTGTGAAATGACATGGTGGTCTCCATTTGTTCCCTTATGGACAAATCCATTATCCGATAACTGGACATACTGATAGGAGAGGCAAAGGACTGTGAGAGCAGGATTTTGGTGCTGGAGACCAGTGTTGGCTATGGCAGGTGAGGCACCAAGGGTTGGTCTTGATGCTGCCTCTGTCACACCTGCTGTAGGATGGAGTTTATCTCTTCACGTTGCCAGCCCAGCAGAGTTCTTGCATGATGAAGCTCCGTGTTAAAAGGAAGAAAAAAGAGCAGTCAAGGGAGGGTGGGTTTTGTGTAACTTAGCATGCTATGGATGAAGGGAAAACCCTCCTACCACTCTCTGCACTTTGGCTTTGAGAAGAGTGGGGGGCCTCAGCAATACTTAGGAAGAGCAAAACTTATTGAAGGGAAGAGGTGGGATTTAACTCACTGGTTGGTCTCCTTTTTCAGCATTTTGTGGCCTTTCAAATCCTTTGTCTTAGAGCTCTCTGCCAGGTGAGAGACAGAAAGTTATCTTGAAAGCCAGGAGAGGTGTCTTGCCTGGGCCCCTCTGGAGGAGGAGCTCACTAGTAACGAAGATAGCCATTACTGCTGGTCACCTCAGTGGATCTCCACTGAGTCAAAGCCTGTGTCCTTCCCTCATGGGTGCTCTGTGATTTGCATGCTGAGCTGTGTCCCTGCCTGAAGCCAAGGTGGGTTTTGCTGCATGCAATTCATACAGTATTTCTGAGCTGCTGGGGGACAGTTCTCCAACCCAGTTTTCCTTCTAATGTTCGCTTCTGCATGAAGATAAAAAGTGGTTTTGAGGTTTCCCTTGGGGACCAATTTAGAGTTCAGTTTTGATTGAATTAGTTGGATGTATGTAAATAGAATCACACATTTAACAGAAACCCAGATGAAAGACACTTTCAGGAGGGCTTGGGGCAGACGTCTTCAGTTAGCCTGCAGCAAGCACCTCGGAGCAAATCCCGCACTTCTCCCTTTTATCATAGTTTATTCCTTTCTCCTTCACATCTCAGTCACTGGTGAATACTGTTGTTGAGATGCATCTTTGTTTTGGGCACTTGTGCCTTAGATCTACCTTGGGTTTGTGGCTGGACCCTTTTATGTAGTCATGGGCCACCAAAAAAAATGCTTTTGTGCTGTTCCCGAAGCCCTGATGTTTGTGAAAAACTGGAGTCATAAATATGGATGGCACAATTTGTTGGCATGAGCAGGGAGGGAGGTAAAGATTAAGGAAAACTGCTTTAATTAGCTGTCTCTGCGTTGGGAGACATGCACCCCATGTGTTGGCAGCCCGGAAAGGGGGATGTGGGATGCCTCATTGCCTCCCTGCTGTGAGCACGTGGCTGATGAGGAACAGCTGCCTGCAAAGCCGATGGCCCAGGCAGCAGATGCTGTGAATGGAGCAGGGGCTGCGAGTACAGCTGAGGTTGTAAAGGGCTGCCTGGTCCCGCATCTCCATTGCACAAATCAGGAGCGCAGGGACTGGCAGCCAATTTACACCTTGGCTCAGTAAGCCTGTAGCACCAGGCCCTCTGGACATGCCTCCTGTGAATCACTGAGGAAGGTGACTTCCAAGGGCTCACCACCATTCCTCATGCCAAGAGCCTTAACTGCAATCTTCTTGACTGGTAGTTATTCTTCATCTGGATACCTCATGAGGTCATAATGTGATTGTATCGCTGCTTTTGCAGCCAAACCCACCCATTCGTCTTCCTGTGGGAAGGCATGACCTCTGCAAGAAGGACCTGCTGGGCTGTAGTTGGGAGAGGTTTGGGACCACTCCAGCAAACCAGCAGTGCTGATGCAGCACGGTCGGGTTCACCTGCTGAACTGAGAACCCTGGGAAGTTATAGTGGGGGCAACACTCGTGCTTTCCCAGGTGACTTGGAAGTGACCAGCTTGCTTCCTTTCCACCACAGGTTTGGAAGGGTCCTTAAGTTGCGTTTCCTTGGGTTTGCAAAGCTCAGTGCTAGAAGCTGGAAAAGGCTGGGCTTTCCACGGCAAAGAGGACTGTGCACTTAAAGACAGATGTATATAGTCAGCTGTGGGACCAATTCTTTCATTTAAACCAATTCATAGAAGCATGAACATCCCCAGTGACAGCAAGGCTGTTTGAGCCTTGTACGCAGAATAATTTCGTTGGTGCTGCGCTCATTGGTAGCTGTGCTGTTTAGCCAGGGCCTAATCCAGTTCAGATGTGGCTATACTGCTGCTCTGGTGTGTCTGTATGGCACACAGTGCTATGCAACCAGATACCCTGCAGCACTTTTAAAAGCAAAGTAAATGAGATGCTGTCCATCTCCTCCCTCCCACCCCTAAACCTGGCTGCCTCCCCAAATTTGGGCTCTTGCGAGTTCTTTAGCTAAAGGCTAAATCACATTATGTCGTACATATTAACTGGAAACAAAGCAAGTCTCAGCAGGCACCTGAGCAGATGCCAAATGTCAGGTTTGATGGAAAATGCTTAATTACTTCTCCCAAACCTGCTTTTTTTTTCCCCCCTCACTGTGTTTTTTGAAAATTGCTCTCTTGCAGCGTGAAACATCCTCTCTGTTTTAACTCTCAGTTCAGCTCTCCAGGATAGGGCTTCTTGTTCCCTGTGAGAAGCTGGAAACTCAGATGAGGGAGCTTGGAAGAACAGGATCATTTCAACATAGTCTTCGCAGCTTATTTTTATTCCCAGTTTCATGGTCAGCTTTCTTCTATAGCAGCATTTTGGGGTTTTGAGGTTTTCTTTCTGCTTTCTGTCCCTTAGCTCTTCTTTCTAGTGGATTTTTGCACCATATCTCTTCAGCTATATTTTTACCACTTGCTGTATTCCATGAGAGTGAATTGGTGAGTGCACGGTGGTGTTGTGTGAAAACTTGGGAGTAGAGCCGCTTTGGGAGCGTGTCTCTGATCCTAGGTGAAATTACTGGTCAAAGGGAGGTGATGGGAGTCTGAAATGCTCAAAACCTTGTCATGGGAACTGTGAAATCCAGGTTCAATTCACTGTAGGAAAGCTGGTCAGGGCACAGGCTTAAAACTTGCTTTCCACAGGCAGCCAAGGTGAGCACACTGTCCACAAGGCTATTCTATGAAGACCTCTATTTTCTCCCTGCTACTTTTTCCTGTTGGTGTGACGATGAATTCTATAGGTTTTGTCCCTAGGTGGGACAAATGTATGTTTATGAAATCACAGTTGCTCTTGCAGAATAGAAAATCTCCTACAAAGGTGTGGCAGTTGGGTGTATAACCATGCAGAAGGACAGCAGTGAGGATTTGAATACACAGCCTTGATTTGAGTACATGGTCTTAGGCTGGTGCTGTTTCCAGGAGCTGTATTTTAGCTATTGGAGAGCTTTATGCACAAAGAGGTTGGGCGCTGCATCACCAGAAGCAGCTTTGCATATCTCAAATGGTGGAAAGTAGAGAAAGGAGACCTGTGGAAACCAAGAGGGTTTTTGGGAACACAAACAGTCCTGGGGATGCTGAAAATAGCTTGTGCAGTCCTGTTTCCTACAAGTGGGCCAACTGCTGTGCCTGCAATGCAGGTTCAGTGCTGTGCAAGCACAGCTTCGGGCTTGCACCAGTGGTAGCAGAGACCTTCCCACAGCACAGGCAACAACGTGGCTGTGGTTTCTCCCTCGTGCAGACAAGAAGGAAATGATGAATTCAGGGGTGTCCTGGAGGAAATGGGTTTCTTCTCTTTCTAAGCAGCTGCCTTGTAGCAGACAAGGATGTAGCGTGTACAAGGAGCCTGTTGATGGTACAGAAGTGAGATGAATGAGTTATGTTTTTTCGTATTTTAAATCCTTTCTGTGACAAATGAGTTTCCTGTGCTTGGATGTCACTGCTTTCCAGATCTGTGTGTCTTCCCCAGATATTTTAATTTGTTGAGTCTCCCCTGTCCCACTGGGTCACCTCAGCACCAGTAGAGCTTTTGCTCGCACAGGATCTCCTAGCATGCAGGGAACCATGATTTGGGAGGATGGGAAGGGATAGTGGTGTGTGCACTTAGGGTTGTAGCGTTTCCACAGAGGTGGCAAACTAGACAGCATGGTGGATATCTACAGGACCTGAGATGTACTCTTTCACTGTACGGCAGGGCACAAGCAGCCTGTAGCATGACATTATCATAAAAAAGTAAACCATAAAAAGAAGAGGATGAAACGAACTTGCATTTTCTCTCTTCTTAAAGTGTAGTTCCCCTGATGTTCCCCCTGCTCACCTGCACCTGAGCAGCCTTTGCCATCTTCAGGCAGCCCTTGCATAGGTGTTGGGACTCGCACCGGGGCTCAGATGTCCTCTCCCACCGGGCTCTGGTGTTTGGAGCATCTTCAGTCCCATCCAGAAACAAACCCAGAGCAATTCACTTTGATGTGTAAAGTCTGAATTAATGAAATGACTGAATTAATGCTTTGTGCCTCTTGGGGAAGAGAGCAAGGGGAATGCGTTGGCCTATATTTCATTAGAGGGAAAAAACTTGTTTAATTGCACGCACAGAGCCAAGATTTCTTAGACTGCATGGTCTCTGTGTTGCTGAAGCGCAGGATCTGCAAACCTGCTCCATTGCCCATGTGGCAGCTTTTTTGCTGACTTGTAAGCTGCTGTCCAGAACAAAGGCAAAATTAAACTTTCTTTTATTTCTTTCCTTGAATGTCAAAATGGAATTTTGAAAAAGAAGCATGAAGCATCTCCTCTTGCTGTTTATGGCTGTTGGAGAGCAGAAACACCCTCCTCACTTCTGGGGAGGATAGTAAAGTTCAATTCCTTAATAGTTGTGAAGCACTTGGATGCTATGGAGAAGGCATGGCCATGAGGAACACGGGACCCTGGGTTTAGAGCAGGCTTTGACTGGGGTGAGGTGAGTTGGCTACTGAGAGGCCTCTGGCTTTGTGGTTTTGTAAGCATGCGGAAGGGCTGCCTGTTTGGTTATCACCATTAAACTACTGAAGAGAAAGAAGAGACACTCAGTTAAAAATAGTACATATCCTATAATTAAAAACGTGCACCTTCATATTTATGCACTCAGAGGCTGAATTAAGGTAATAAAAGCGCTCTTAAATGTGCACTTTTCAAGACATCATGCAGTTTATAGTTTTTAATATTCTTGCACTCGGTTCTGTTTTTCTATGTGATCTTTATGTGCAATCTGCCTGGAGTGGTCGGGGCTGGGGTACAGACAGTGACAGTATTTGCACGTGGCTTTCTGAGCACACGGGAGTGGTAGCTGGCAGCCCTGGAGCCACTCGGGGCCAGCCTGCCTGACAGCAGATCAGGTTCCCTCTGTCCTGGCACCGTGATGCCTTGCTAAATTATGATCTGAGCCCACTCCACACAAGGCATGTTTTTCCAGCAAGCTGAGCATATCAGTTCTTCAGCTGAATCTCAGCTGGACTCTTTTCACTTCACTGGAGAGGGCAAAGCACTTTACTGTCCTAATTAATCATTAATTAGGGGTGTGAGGTCTTAACGTGCAATGCCTGGTGTGTCGCAGGAGCTGCTCAGCGTCTTGCAGGGTTGGTCCCCAACTTGTTTTCTCAACTCTAGCACTGAGCAAACTGCAAATGGGGAGGGAATAGGAAGGTGGGTATTTTGTTTGGTTTTTTTGAGAACCTGGGGCATCTTACACCTTCCCCATATAGAATAGCTTTAAGAAAGAGAACATTTTCCTACAATAACATTGATTAATTTTCTGTGGTGCTTTCTCACAGAAAGTGTGTTGCTGCGGTTCCTGCTTGTTGTTTTGGCAGGGTATTTTTTTAATTATTATTCTCTGCGTAAGATGCTCTTGGGAACTGATCGTGAGTCAAAGGTAAGGGAACAGGGCAGAACTGAGGGGGACAAAGCAGTAAGTTGTTTTGTCCATCTGCAGAATTTCCTGGATTCTGCCTGGTCCCTTGTATCAGCATTACTTTTTTTGGGTAGAAATCCACTGAGATTATAGTCTCATCTCCCAGGATTACTTGTCCTAGGCTCTTCGTTTTGAAAAACAATACCGTGGTCTCCAAACCATCTTGGGGTGATACTCTGGCTGTTCTCTTTGCTACTTTCAATCTGTTATGCTGCTATAGGAAGCTGTAAATGTTGGTTGGTTTGTTTTCTACACAGCTCCCGTAAATCTTTCCTCCCCTGCTCGTGCTGTGACTTATGACTCATCAGAGGGTTGGTGAAAAGCACCCTGAAAGGGATGGGAAGTACCATTTTGCTGGCCAAACAGCCAGTAAGTCATTTATTTATAAGGGCAGGGAGGAATCCTCCTGGAAATCACAGCTCTGTTCCCCTTAACAGCTATCCCCACTGCTTGTGGCATAGCAATGGTGATGATTGTATTGCTGTCCTCCGGCGTGGGACGGCTGGTCGCTTGCCTGCAAAGACCTGGGCTAGCAAAAGGAGAGAAGAGGGTATGCTGTCACCCTGTGTGGAGACCCTTTCCCTCCAGATCCACTGTGAAAACAGGCTTGGCAAAGCTTTGGTATCTGTACTGGTGTTGGTACTTTCCCCTTGCATATAAATAAGCCTCCCCAATGGCTCAGCCTGGTGGCAGTCCTAAAAAGTGAAATATTTTCCAGTAGTCCACAGCACTGGCAAACCTGTGCATGGGTGATGTCTTCTAATGTTTTCCCATGTGCAGCCCTGGTCAGGGCTTGGACCTGCACGGTAGGACTTTGCCACACCAGGAATTTCAAGGGAGATGTTTGCCCTAGCAACAGATTTTATTTGGGTTTTGCAGTGAGAAAGCCTTTAAAAGAACAGGAGGCTGGGTCTGACCGTGCTCATGTCAGTCTGGATTTAGCTGCATTGAAGTGAATGAGGATAGTCTAGATTGACACCAGCATAAAAGGAGGGCAGAATTAGGCTTACGGTATCTAAAAAATGTCTTAGGTCCTGATTCATCAAAGTACTTAAGCACGGCTGAATTCTTCCTAAAGCCCATACGTTAGCATTTTGCTGACAGGGGACATTTATTTTTATTCAGAAATATCAGAAAGGACTAAAAGGAACACTTTTGAAATGGCTTCCTTTTGACTAGAAGTGTAATTGGCTCTAAATTCAGGGGCAAATGTGAGAAAACGTTTTAAGCTGAGAATTTCTTCTATATTAAATAGTGTATTTAACTGCAGAAAGCAGCTTCTGATGAAAATATTGTGTCAGTTGTGATGACAACGTTGCTAGAACAGTGGTGTAATTATTATTTTTGATAATGAAAGAACATACTATTAGTTTGAGCCAAGAAAGCTATGGAGTGGTCATCATGTAGGGATTTTTTTTTTTTACTGGCAATAACCTATTTCTATGTGTTGTTATAATCATGACATAATCACAATCTCAAGATAACACAAGCACTTGTCTGCCCTTTGTGCATCAAAATACCCCAGAGATGTAATTATCTCATGGCTACTACATTTTCTGACAAGTCTTATTGCTTAAATATTGCAAGCCCTGAACACTGGTATGTACAGAAAACATTAAATATTCATTTGCTGATACACGTATTTATAAAAATCCCATTTCTCTACTGAGTGAGCGGTGGTTTCCAGGTCACCCGATTCAGTAGCTGTGAAGATATTTGAGGATTTAGGGATGCTCACTCATTTGAATTTCTGTAGTTTTCCTGGGCAAAATAAATGCAGTAACTACCTCACTAGGAAAGAGGAATACATTTCTTCCATGGTTTGTTCTGCTAATAGTCCCTGTGCACTGCATGTGCAGCTGCCCCAGCCTAATTCATACACATCTGTATAAATACGTAGAGCTCGGTGCAAAACTGCAGCCTCTCCTGTCTTCTGCAAGGTGTGGACTGGCTTTCCACCCCTCGTCCCTTGTAGTTCATAGTGGGGGGACAGACAGCCTTGGTTGGGCTGCAGGGGGGGAGCGAGGTTTCCATTTCATCTTTTCTGTCTCCCTCAGCTTGGTGAACAAAACTTCATTTTCGGAATCATTACAAAGTTCTTGTCTTTTCCGCAGGATGAACAAATTCACCGCTCCACCCTGCTAAAATTGTCCTTTATTTGTGTTGAAGCTGTGCGTACTTCCCCAGTCAGAAAGAAAAATGACTAATGCTAGCAGCAAAAATTAGAAAATGCCTCAGCTTTAAAAAAGTAAACCAATTTGTTCCTGGTCTTTACCAGCACAGAATTGTCCTATTCCTATTTCGGAGAGTGGATATTAGTTATGGCTGTATATAGACCTTGTTTGTGTGAACTGGTGGTGTCCCTGTTGTATATTTATGGATGCTGTGTGTGCCCCGGGGTCTCTTTGGAGCCTGTATCTGTTTTGTTCTGACTGCCGGAGTTGTCAGGTTTGCTCCTTTCAAGCTGCTCAGGATGAGGAAGGAGCCAGTAATCTCTCCGATGAGTTTTGCTCTCAAGTTTCACCAGCAAGAGCAGTACATTAGTGTCACCTCTGATATCAGTAAATGACCTAGGAAAACTAGACTGAGCGAGCCAGGAGCTCTTGCCAGTGATCACACGGCAGCACGGAAACGGGCAGCGAAGCTGCGAGAGGTACCTGTGCCCCTGCGTGCCCTGCTGAAGTGGTGGATAAACCCAGAGGCTGCAAGTTCCTCAATGGCAGATTACATCTTCCCCTAGGGATTGCCTGAAACGTAACTTCTGGTGGTTTGGACAAGCTGAGCAGTTGCGCTGCTGCTTGTGCTTCTCCAAATGGCCCCAGGCAGTGAGGAGCATCTTTGCTTGTGTCTACCAAATACTAGTGAGGCAAAGGAACCAACAGGCTTGCTTTTTTTTTTTTTTTTAAATAAATTGAAATAAGGGGTCAAAATGCCTTTTGTTGCATATTTTTGCCTGTTCGGCCCTCAGGAAACCTTTCTGTTATCACCCTAACTCGGGTACATAGTTATTTGCCTGTTGTTTGGAGGAGAGTATCACTTTAAAATCAGCCCTTTTCTGCATCATATACTTTAAAGGAAGTTAAATAACTCCTTTACTCCTTTTTAGTTTGTCTTGGATTCTTCACCCTTAAAAAATGTGAAGCCAAGTGGAATCAGGGAAGGGCTATATAGCAAGCAGTTTGTCCATGAAATGTATTTGTTTTTAATTGCCTCATTAAGTCAAGTTATGATGGATTATATGACCTTACCCAATGGAATCTGACATAATAGGATGCTGTCAGAAGTTCTGGAATAACGGAATGATATTCACTTGACTGGGGTTTTCTTGCTTGTGTTTATAGCAGTGTCGATCACTCGCAGTGGTTATATGCGTTAAGAATGCCTTGGCATGAGAAAAGGCAAGGCCACTAATGCTTTTTGTCATGATTACTTGATGGGCTTGTTCCACCAGGAATTGATGCCTTGCTGGTAGCACAGGAAGGGAGGTGTGGGGTGGTTGTGCTGGGGTGCAACGGGGTCGGTGTTGGGCTCACAGATTTCTGAGGGTGCCTTCCAGGGCTCCATCCATCAGCTGTTAACAGGGACCGCAGCTGATAACAGCACAGTCATTCTCTGTAACCCACAGGTTCATTTCCAGCAGAGGAAAACTGAGATTTTTAATTCCTTGATTGGCGTTTAGTAGATGTGGCTTGATTAGGCCCCTCCTCACCACACGTTACAGAGAGGGGTAAAGCAAATGGAGATGTCGTGTCCAAGGCAAATCAAGCTTGCTTGGCAGCTGGGGCTGGTTTTGCTACTCCAGCCATGAGGGAATAGGAGCCCTTTCTTATTTCCTGGCTTGTATCAGTGGGTTGTGCAATGAACAGATATGAGAATATTCTCCTCTTTCTGTGATAGGTGAGTTTTATAGGTTTCCAACTGCTTAAATAAGATTTTTGGCCACCTAGGAGCTCAAAATATCCCCTCTAAAAAAGGGGGAGAATAAAAACCACCCTCAGGTAAATCATTATGCTGCATTTGTTTTCCAAACCCTGTAAAAAAGAAAATAGCAATTTTGAATACAATTCCTTTTACCTTTTTCATTTCTTGCTTAGAATCTACCAGTTGTTAAATTAAATTTTGGATTAAACCCAAGCTTATAAATGTTTCTTTGTCTGTCTACACTTATCCCTTTCTCTTCCCCATCCTTTTGCAGAATAATTTCCAGTGGGTGAAGTTTTTGGAAACAGTATTTCCATGTATAGGTCTGACTCACCCAGCACATCTTTCCTTAAATAAGATGATATTGGTGTTTTTCACGTCACAAGTGGTTCTATTTAATTACCAAGAGCTGGACCATTGACTTGGATGAAGCCCCACTAGGTGTAAATGTTCTTACAAGCATTGATTAGGACGGCAGGTTTTGACAGCTGAGTCAGCCAGAAACCTTGAAATATACCATTTGGGGCTGTTTTGGTGATAATGAGTCGTCTTTTTTTTTTCTTCTTTATTTTTTTTCTTCTTTTTTTAAACTTCTCCAAAAGTTTAGAGCTTTCTCCTTCATCAGGACAAGGGTGTTCTTCAGATTCTCTTGAAATGGCTGCGGCACTGTCTGTTCTCCTGCAGCAGTCACTGCTGTGGATATTTGTGAAGGAAATAAGTGAGATTTAGGAAGTGTTTGGAGATGAGGTTATTTGCAGTAAAGCTCACTGAGAAGTCCATTTCCATAATAATTTTTGAGTTTTGTGGGACAAAAATGAATTCTGAATCAAAACACATCTAAACTTAAAAATTATCCAGCGAAGTGAAATCTCGCAGTATTCCTCATGAAAACACATAAATGTGTTTCCAGGAAAGTAGATTACTGTCTGGCATTTCCATGGGACTTTGGCTGAATTTGTAGTTATTCTTGTCAGCTTCATTTGAGCTCCTCAGTGGGAGATGGTAGGAGACTGAGAAAATTCACCTCAATTTCCAGACCAGGAATGAACTTGCAGGCATCAGATGAGGCTGAGCAGGGTGTTTAGCCCCACAATTAGTTTGGCCGCTGTGGCATGCATTTGTAGCGTACAGAGTGAAAACACAACTGCATGCCCTTCTCGTTCAGCCTCCAGCATCCCTCTGATCCCGACTCCCTACACACCCCGATCCATGAGGCAGCTGACTCCATCCCTCCTCACTCTTCCCCGTTGAGATTGCCCTGACAGACCCCAAACCAGTTTTTCTTAGCGTTATCTATGTTGTGGCTACAGTGGACTTGGAAACCTCGGAGAAATGCAGCAGAGCCAGGCAGTGGCAAGGCTCCCATGGATGCCCATGAAAATGGCACTGCTTCTATCAAAAGTTTTCTTAGCACCTGTCAGTCCTTTGGAAAAGCATGTATTTAATCAGAAACCTCCTTTATTTCTGTTCCTCCTCGCTCTACTTGTCCATCTGCTCATTCCCATTCTTCTCTTTGCCTCTTCCTTCACTTCCATCCTGAAGTTCTGGTACCAAGTACTGGCAGAGCTGGCATGTTTGGGGAAAATGCAAGCCCATGAGACAGCATGGAAATGTGGATGCTTCTCTGAGGGCACAGAGGAGGCCATGGAGCTAAAACCTAGTCATGATAAAATCTAGGGAGCTTTTACTGTATGAAGTTCTTCAGCAAGAACCGTTGTTTGTTTGGAGCTGCCGTGCAGTGATTATTTTTCAATAAGAGAGTTTCAACCTCACCTGGGTATATCTGCAGTGATTACAGGACTGAGCCTAAATGTCTGGGGAGAATATGCTAAACTTCACTGCTGTTGGTGACAGGCTTCAGTAATACCTACCTCCGCAAGCTTAGGGGTTTAGACATCTGCTTTATTTGGGCTTTCTGCAAATTACACCCCCAAGGAGCTTAAGGCAGTGAAATAATCTGTACTGACAGTGCATGGTGTGGAAATGTCCTTCCTTAACCGTCCTTCTGATGCCTGGCTTCAACATGGAAGCAAGGGCAGACTGATGGTAGTGGAAATCACACTGAAGTTTGGATTTGACCTGGGGTAGGCACTGGAGAAAGAAGTAGATGTAAGAGGGAAATTTGGTCCAGAAATGTCCCTCCTTCTGTTTCTTAACTGTCTGAGATGCTGGTGAGGTAACTCACCTTCTTGTATCAGAAGCGCTGCTGTGTTTTCCTTTGCTTTGCAGTGCCATCTTTTCAGAGTATTTTGTTTCAGTTCCCTTAGTACCTGACCAGGAAAGCTGAGCCTCAGAACAGCTGTAATAAGCCTGTGACTTCATTTCCAAATGGTGTCTCCTGAGAACACTAAGAAGGTGGTGGGGTTTAGGAGCAGTGAGCTGGCTGCTTCTCACTGGGGATGGCAGCTTCGGGGGTCAGGAGATGCTGGAAGTCATAGGGAGTAATGAGCCGCTGGGAAGCTCTGGCAAAACTGAGATGCTAGGGGGAAGGCAGTGAGAAACTTGTGAACAGCCTTCCTCTTGTAGCCCCCATCAGAGCTGAGCTCTGGCTGTAGGAATCCTTAATTTGAAGGAGCAAACAAAGTTGTTTTTCCTCCTAAATAAGCTTAGATCCCTGTGTTGCAGCCCTGAGCACTGCTGTCTGAGCGCTTTGAGCTCTTGAATGTATTTGTGCTCTCAGGAGTGTCTCGATGGGGGAATGTGCTCTTGTCCTGGTTTTTAGCTGGGTGGCTGAGGCAGAAGTCCTGCTGACTGCCAGGGGCTGGCTTGGCACCACATGGCATAGCCCGTCACCTCGCACAGGCCCAGAAGCAATGCCATTCACCGCTCCTATTGGTAAGCCCTGGACTTCCCTGCCAGGAGAAGGAAGGGTATTTTGGGGCCAGCTGGCAGCTCTGAGGTCTCCCCATGATCTGGCCAGAGGTCCTTACAGCCTGAGCCACCTGCTGCTTGCAGGAGTCTGTCTCTGGCCTGTGTTTCTTGCTTAGAGCAAGGCAGCGAGAGCTATTTCAACTTGAAATGCTTGGGAGCAGGCTTTGGGAGGCTGATTATTCACAGTCATGCCTGATGCTACTGGAGAAAAGGATAGGGTTTGCTCCTCTTCAGCTTTCTGATCTGCAAAATAGTAACAACATTTGTTGTTGTGAGTCCCCTGCGAGGCAGCGAGCTCGGAGCCTGCGCGTGAGGTGCGGTGGTAGTCTGTTTGCCTGCAGAACAGATACGGTTTGGGAGGTGGGAGAGCAAACTGTGCCCAACCTCCTCCCACTGAAACATGCCGCTTTGTTGATGTCTTTGGTCTGCTGGGGAGTAAATCCCTTCCTCGTTCTCACAAAGAGCTGAATCCACCACCTCCATCTGAACTGCCAGCCGAAATGTGCACTGCTTGTGAGAAGGGCCAGACTTCACCGGGGTTTGGGCTGAGCCCAACACCTTGTAGTCAAACTTCCCCTGCAGGTAATGCTGCTTCTTGCATGGCACCCTCAGGCTGAATTCAGACTGGCAGAGTAGCTTCCAGTTTCATTCCACTGATGATTCTCCACCCATCCTGGCTTAAAAGCTAGGCATGTAACTTGACTGTCTTTGCAGTTTCGTTATTGTGATCTCTTGCAGTACTGTTTCTTCTTTCTAGTCCTTCACCTATGAGCCTCAGGGATTCAAGTGAAAGCAGAATCTTGGACCCTTTTGCCTCTGTGAAGGGGGTAGAGTTCATCCTCCACTAAGAAACCATCCTTACAGGATCAGTCCCTTTAGACTCAGGTACTTCTGTGCCACTTACTAAACTACTGAAAAACTCCATGTTTCTCTGAACTTGCTGCCTTCTGCAGCTGTCTGCCAGCCTGCATTTAACACAGGATCGGAGTCGTCACCTTTCCAGATTTCTTTATCGAACCAGAAAAAAATTTCAGAGAGGCTATAGCATGGGAGTACTGAGAAACGGTACCTGAAAGCGTGATGTTGTGGCATTGTGGAGCTGAAATTAGATGAGTGCAGTGATGTGCAGTGCTCAAACTTTCACAGAACAAGACATGGAGTTTTCCTTTAACACTTTGATGTTGGTCTCCCTTTTCCTTTCCAGTGGAAAAGTGTCTACCTACATGTTCCTGGCTGCGGAATACATTTGTGGGTCTGCTATTCCGAGGGACACCTAGGAGATGTGTCAGTCTCCAAATGTTATTTTAGCCCACTTTTCCAGGGCTGCGGCACTCTCCCTACCTAGTGAGGCTTGACAAAGACTATTTAATGGCGCTGCTATGATTGCACAGCAATCTTCAGAGGCCAGAAGGGCACTGCAGGTGCTGGAAGATCTTGTGAACTACTATCAAACAAGTGAAAGAAAGAAAGGTAATTGCAGGAAAGGACCTGGGGAAGTGTGCAAGTCAGATAAGTTCATATTTTACCCAGACCTGTTTAATCATTTCTCATGATAAACGGCCACTGACTCTTCCCTGGTCTCAGGATTGTTACTGTTACAGTGAAAATACTCTGGCCACTGTCAGGCACTAAAATTTATTTATGTGGCTGGCATGTGTTTTGTTGTCTCTACAGCAGTTACAGCCCTGTATTCATCCACGGATACTTTTGAACAGATACGTGTTTTCTTGCCCCCAAAACCAACCAAACAAAAAGCCAAATCTGTACCTGGTGCTTTCAAAATTAGGAAGACTTCTAACGTTATTTGAGTCTTGTTTGTTTGTTTGTTTGGGTTTTTTGGCAATTTTAATTCTGAGAACATGTTCCCTTGAAATAAGCAGGAGCTTAGTGTGAATGGTTGGAAGTAGCCACGTGAATCCTTCATTGCTCTGCCAGGCCTGTGCTTCTCCATTGCTTGAAGATTTTGAAATCCCCAGCTTTCATTTCTGTAGCTGCAGTCAAGCTGCTAAGATGCTGTGTGCAGGTGGCAAACCTCCAACATTATCCTCTTTCTCAGCTGCCTTGATTTATTGTCATGTTTTTTATTTTGTAATAAAGCCAAAAGACCAAACTGATTTGCTTGAAGTGCAGCAGTTGCAAGACACCAAGCAGTTGTCTTCACAAAAGCTTCTCATGATCTTTGAAACAGCTAGAAAATATCTAAGGGAAGGGAGTAAAATGGCAGGCAGTCAGCAGAAACTTGCAGAGGGGGTCAGTGCCACAGACTGGTATTATAACAGGTGAAGACTTCATGACACGAAGCCTAACAGCAGTGCTGCATGGTGTGATTAATAACTGCAGCGAGTGAGATGGTGCTTTGTGCTGTCTGCAGCCTCACTGTGCCTTGCAAAAACTTGAACTGATGCAGCAAGCAAAATACATTGTGGTAGAGAAGGATCAGGCAAGGGCTTACTGGTGAAATGGTGCTGGGGAGCAGGATGCACCCCTTTGCTTTGGAGACATTTGCACAGTGTTGAACAAGGACATGGTGTCTGTCTATGCTGCAGCAGACCCATGTGTTGCATGGGATTACAGAGAACTGTGCTTCAGCTGTTGGTGATGCGTGGGTTGACCTGTTGGCTTTGAGGACTTACTTCCAAGCACTGCCTCTGGAGAATGATGCCTTCAGTTTTGCCTGAAGGCTGCCTGCCAAAAAACATGCCAGCAGTTTGGGTGTGCTTAAATCTCTCAGCTGTGACTAGGGAGGCCCCAGCATAGGCGGACAGGGATGAGTTTCTGCATCCCTTGCTCCTTCAGGTCTTCCAGCTGAAGACCTACCACCCTTTTGTGTTTGTGGCAGATGTGCCACACCTATGTTTTACAGAGCTTAAGGGCAATAGCACTGGCTGCTTTCTTGTTTGAGGTCACCTGGGATGCTCCAATACTAAGAAATACCTAATAATACTGCTGGTTAGGGAGCAGCCTCTTCCATGGGGTGCAAGCTGGCTCTGCTCTTGGGGTAGGATTAAACAGGAGCATGAAGGAGAGGAGGACTGCCTGGGCTGAAGCTAAGTGGGAGGCTGTTCTCCGTCTTGTCGGGCAGGAGGCAGCCACTGTGTGCTGCTGACTCACGTAATGACCCTTGTGCTAATGCTGTTCCCTATCATTTAACACAAAAATAAAACTGCTAAATTGAGACCAATTTGAAACATGCGTGGTTTGCTTTGGAAAACACTTAATAGCTGCTATACTTTAGGGCTGTGATTGGAAAAGGAGGGAGAAATAAATAATTTGGATTAATTTAGCAATATTAAACTGTTATTATTGAACTTTCCTAAATTCTATGCAAATCTTGATTCAAATCAAACGGTTTCAGATAATTTGTGAGAAGCGGAAGGTAAAGCTAAGTGGGGATAGGATATGAAAAGTGTGTGCGATTACCTGAATGGAAACCAAAGTGTTTCCAGTACTCACAGTAGTTAGTTGAGTTGCTTTGAAGGATTCTCACCCCTTAAATCCTTAGAGCTTTGAGGCAGCGATTTTGGCCTTCAAATGAGTAGAGAGCAATTTGCTGCCCTGACTGAAGAATAAATGTTGAAAGCAGTGTGAGTGCAATCTACAGGATTAGCAGCCAGGCTGGCCATAAAGCAGAAGTCTTTACAAAACAAGTTATTAAGTGATCTCATGATTACTTAATCATTAAAAAGTAGCCTCGAGGGTGGTTCATGGTGGTTTGTTGCCTTTTATAGTGCCCAGCCAGACCCTGTTTTAAGAACGGGGACACCAACCTCTCTACAGGCGTTTGCACGCTAAGGCAGACAGTGGCATTGCATCAAAGACTATTTTTCCTTCTCCATTTGCATGATGGGCCACACGAAGCTGTTGCAGGTGGGAAAATGTGGAATGGGCTGAGTGCAAGTAGCATCTGCAGTCACAGGAGACATGCAAGTGGTATCTTTGGCCCCCAAGAGCTCAACTTAGCAAAATGCTTTACGTTGTTCCACGCTGTCTTGCTTTCCTGCTGCTCACTGTATTGCTGCAGCTCTCTAAAATATTAATTAGATGAGAAGGGGATCGCCCTCAGATGACCCTCCATAGCATTGCTTGCTTGATTGAGAGTCTGGGCTGCATTTCAGCCCCAAATTCATGTTTTTTTATAGGAGAAGTGGTAATGGTGACTTGGTACGGATGACAACTTGAATTGGTTATGTCAGCTCTAACTAATGACATTGAAGACCAATAAAGTGACTCTTAGATTGGTTTGGCATTATTAGTCTCATTATTAATTATGTAGACATGACAGCAGCATTAGTGCTAGTATTAACCATCAAAATAAAATGGAATTGTACTCATAAATCTCACTGAGGAATACATGAAGGATTACAGGCCTTCTCCAAAGGAAAGGAGAGGAAATGGAGTGAGTCTGGGGTGGGAGTGAGATGGAGATGGGGGGAAAGTTTGGGGAAGGATACCAGTATGCTGAAGATTGTGCAAAGAAGAAGCCTGAGTAAAGGGGAGCAGGGCTAGGGGTAAAGTCTGGCTCTGCCCTGGGTGGATAAGGTTGGGTTCTCCTGCATGTTACCAGGAATTATGGACCCAATCACCCTTGAGCCCTGCTGCCTGCGTAGTGCTTCCCCCTTCCCTTTGGGACTCCGCTGCTGGCTTGATACCTAACCTGGGAACCACTGCAAAGGGTTTCTCTGTTGTGCAAGTCTGGGACAAGCACCTTGCCCATCTCCCAGGGTGCTTGTGAAAGCCTTAATGTTTGCGAAGAGCACAGGGATCGCAAATGGCAGAGACCGCAAACTGGGATGAGCACTCATCAGGAGCAGGCTTTGATTTGGGTGTTGCCCATGAACAGGAGCATGGGGAAGCAGGCACATCCATCCTGCCCAGGAGGGGAGGCAGGGAGCTCCTTGCTCAGCAGAAGAGCTGCCTTTGCTTCTGGGTAGCTGAGCCAGCTCTGACCATGGTAAACTGCTGAGATGAGGCAGTGCAAATTACCTCCCACCCTGGAGAAAGGTGGAAGAAGAAGAGTTATGTCCCAGAGGGATGCGTGGGAATGGCGCGGTTTCCTGGGGTGGTACAATTTGCCCAGTGCTGTTTGTCTGGGGCCATGTCTCATTAAAATCTGGGCCTTAATGAGCTGAGAAGACTGCATTCGCAAAAGCTTTCTGTTGGGGTCTGCTCTGTGGCAGTGCTGACGTGGCTGTGTCTGGGTGCAAGAGTTCAGGCCTGGAAGGGTTAACCAAGGCTGGCAGTGGCTGCAGGCCATGCTCTGCCCTGTGCTGGCCTTCTTGTGGGGGCGGTGGGCATGGGTTGCATCTTGCTCAGTGGTGAGAGTAATGGCTCTATTTATAATGCCTTAAATGAAGTGCATGATAATTTAATTTGTACATCCATTAATACTATCTACTGCAGGGTTTGTTCTTAATTATATCGCTCTAAATGGAGTTTTAGCCATATTGATGGGCTCTCGGTCCTGCTGCCAGGCACAGCTATGTCCATCCTACACATGGTTACTTGGAGAAGGACCTTTCTGTTCCACTAACGCCACTGTCCTGGTTGGATAAGGCTCCTCCCAAGCTGATGGTCATTCATCCCTGAAACGGCCAGCAGGCCATCACGATGGATATTTCCTTGGCATTAGTATGGGAGATAGGACGGTGTTGACTCTCTCTGCAGGGCCCGAGGGCAAAGGGGTCCTGTGGGACCTGTAGCCCTAGGGCCATGAGCTACCTCAGCTCCCCAAGTTTTCCAAGGGAAGCTCATGCTGCAAATAGGAACTGGGCACCCAAATACCTTTGTAGCCTAGGTTGACCTGACTTAGTGACCTGATAATCTGCCTTTGCCAGTTGTTCCCATGGGTAGGAGCAGGTTAAGAAGCATCTATCTTAAGTCGTGTCTCATGGTCTGGTTTACAGGTGAGAAGCCAGCAGTAAAAGTGTGTGTTTGTCATCTGCCTGACTCCCAGGCAGCCTTTCCCAAGCATGCAGGGTTATTTTCCACTTAGCCTCCTGGCTCTGAAAACTGTCATTTACCAAACAACATGATTCTTTCAAGGAGAGAGCTCTTCCTACCTGTCCCTTGGTTTGCAGTGCCGGGATGGCAATAGTGGAAGGGACGCTGAGCTCTCCATCTTTGGAGATTGCCATGGATGAGAGATCATGTCGGAGCTTCCTGCCCAGGGTTCATGCATCCTTCTCAGTGGTTTGGCTGGTGTCTGAGGGCAGCTATGGCTCTGGGCAGACACTGCTGGCTGTATGTCCACTAGAGTCTCTTTAAAAATATTAGAGGGTCGTTTGAAAATGTTTAGAGACTCTAAATTATTTGAAAAGTTTAGAGAGTTTAAACTTTTGAAATAGGGAGAGAAGCTATTTGCAGTGAAGTATTCAGTGGTTGTGCTAAAAATGTCTTGACTAGTCACTTCACTTTGCAGTGCCTCAGTGTCTGCAGGAGGCTGGGGAAATTACTTGCCTCTTTCCAAAGATGTCTGTGAGAAAGTGATTGCTGAAAGGTGCTGGATAAATGTGAGTAATTATGCAAGTCCAGGAAAGTCAAGGTTCTTTCCTACAGACCACGTAGTTATTTAGCGTTTCTCATAGATGCAGATACTATTTTCTGTCTGCATTAGCTATTTCTAATCTTTGAAATGAAGCCAGAATTCTTTGAGTCACTGCTTTTTCTGAGCTGATGCTGGCTCTTTTGCCTGAGGAGCATTTGAAATCTGCCAGAATGCATGTATTGTTGAAAACAGAAATTGAAAACTCTATACAGAATCTGCTGCCCTTGTGAATTATGAGCTTTCCCAAGTCATCGGGGGGAAGGAATGCCTGCTCTCGTTGTCTGCAGGAGCTGTGGATGGACAGAGGCAAAAGAAATCCTTCTCTCTCCTTCTCACCACCCCCCCCGCCACCACCTAAAACTCGCTCTTTGGGTGGAAAGAAGCTTTTGACACAGAGACACGCATGCATACACACACGAGTGCTTTTTGTGCCTCCCAGTGACCTGCCTGCTTCTAGCTGTCCCTCCTTCCCGGGGAGCTGGAGCTGTGGAGACGCAGGAGTCGGGGAGATCCCATCCCCTTTCTGCAGCTGTGAGACCAAATGAGTAAAGTGACCAAGGTTTTGAGGATCCTTAAGAAGTCATCGAGGAGGAGGAAGAGATGGAGAGAGGAGCTGAGGGTGGAGGAGGAAGGGGAGAACCAGGAACCCCGTGACCCGGGTGGTTTGCGCCGCCTGCACCTCTGTTGTACTGGTGGTAAGGAAACACGAATGCTCCCACTCGCCCGGAGATAACCTGCCTGTTTCATATCCATTGCTTACGTGACAGGAGAGCTTCCTATAGCCAGCCACCGCTGTTGTGCTTTTCAAGGGCTGAAAAATATTGGTGGGAGAAGCGGTAAGGGCAGGGAACTGGGACTTCTGGGTCTCCTTTATAAACCTTGCCTTGCGTGCGAGGGTGGCATTTTGCACATCTGCGGAGTGGGGACAGTAGGGAGTCTTCTGTCCGGTGGGATGGTGTTCCTAAAAGTGCAGGGAGAACATGTCACTCATTGAGATTTTTGTTTGATTTATGTTGTTGCATTTTGAGATATTTAAGCCTGGATGTTTATTGTGTATATTTGTGCAACAGAAAAGCGATGGGAAATGGACAAATTTAGGTTGCTGGTTTTCTAAAGGATGCTTATGTCTGCAAGAGGGTGCTACGGCCAAAACTGATCTGGACCCAGGTCTGTTATATCCATCCTTATCTTCCAAACAAACTATGCTGTGGCTGTAGTATCATTGAAAATGAATCTGGTTTTAGTCTAAGTATAAAAAAATCCAAATGAGAATAGCCCAGAACATGAAAAAAGGGTCATTTACAGCATTCACTGACATGTCCCCAGCACACTTGAACTCTCTACTGGTGGCCGTGACCCAGCAGAGGAGAATGTGAAAGGCTGTGCACTTGGCCATCCAGCTCGGCTTCCCGTGTTGTGTGCTGCCAGCGTCCAAGGGGCATGAAGCGCTTATGAAACTACACTTAAGATGAAGCTACGCTCATAGCTAATGTAGGTCACTGTTCTTTTTGCTGTCACATTTGGTAGCTTGTTTGCAACAGCATTGTTGTAGCTTTTGTATGTTTTATGGGCTTTCTCTTTTTCACCTACCTAATTCTGTTGAGCTGCTTTTCTGACCCTGTCCTGGAGCTTCTGGTGGCCCTGTTCTTACAGGACCCCGGGCAACCGGATGGCTTTGTTTACAGCTGAAGACCTGGGGCACAGCGATGTTACTGGGCTTGCCCAGGGTCACACAGATTGGGGCAGGGCTGGGCACCGGTCTCTGAGCTTGAGCCTCGAGCCAGTGCTATATAAGACACACTGGTGACAGTCCTGCTCTTGACTTCAGCTTCTATGCAAACAGTGCTTTCTGTTAAAAGTCTGTGTTGCAAAGGCAGTTTGGGTCAAATGGGTGAGTGGTAGAGAGCCAGGAAATAATGAGGTGGAGGTGGGATGCACAGCTCAGTGCCTCTGTGCTCTTGTGTGTAATGCTGCCTTTAATTGCACTGTGGCAATCAGATCATACTCTTGCACATCTTACTGTCTTCGTGATCTGGGTCAGGCCTAAAGCCAGCCAGCCTAGGGGGTGCTTAACTGGGCTGCCCATAACCCAGTGGGATCGAGCCACTGGAGGATTTTTTAGCAACCTCTTTCTGGGGTCCCCTGGGGTCTCCCTGCTTCTTTCAGCCATAAGCTATGGTGAGAACAGGATATCCTTCCTAACTGGGTGGTCTTTGCTTGTAGGATTTGATTTGATTTCATTTACTCATCCATTCATTCATTCTGCTTCCAGTTGCCCACGCTTTCTCCTGTCTTGCTTCCTCACACAGTTCAACAGTCTGAGATGTGGTTTTGCCACCATTTTTTCCAGTGAAATATATTAAAATGGTTTTGCTTAAACTTTTCATTATATTTCTTACATCATCTTTAGTTAGAAGTTGATCAACAGATAAGAAAGGAAAATAAAAACTGAAAATATTTAGGTATCGGAAAACAAGGAGGCAGTGGAAAATGTTAGCTAGCCCTAAGTTGGCAGTTATTGCTGTTGACCTTGTGTGTGTGTTACTTTATCTTTCTAATAGGCAGTTGTCAGCTGAGAAGGTTCACACCCAGCCCTGAGCTCTCCCGCTGCCTGGCAACATGGTCCCATCAGGGTTGAGATTTACATTCATTTCACATCCTTCTAACCATGTGCTAAGCTTTTGGGTGCTGACCTGAGAGACTGAGTGCTTTGGTTATTTTTTTTATTTATTTATTTGGTCATTCTCTTTTGTCAAAAGAATGAAACAGCTCTTTTGAACCTGCAGTTAATGCCTACCTGTATAGGCAATACTGGATAGGTGGCCTGGGTTCATCTCAGCTGGATGTGTGGGGTAGACCGCACGCCTGAGCTGAGTGTCCAGGCTGCTCAGCAGGGAGAGGAGAGGAATCAGTGCTTCTCAACCCGAAATAGAAATCTCAAACCTGAGGGATGAATGATTCTTTGGAGAGCTTGTTCCTATCTGTTGACTGTAAGGGAAGCATAGGCTAAGGTGAAGATGTCCCATGTGGGCTGACTCTATGTTGCTTGTAGGGTTTTTGGGATGTGAGTGTGTGACTATCTAAGAAATTTTTGGCTTTACTGCCTTGGATATGCTTCAGGTGGAGAGTCCCTCTTTCATAGCCTGTGCTACTCTGGAACTGTTTGTTAGCCTGAGGCTTTGCAAAAAGCTGAACCGATGGCTTTTCTTCCAAAATGAGAGATAGGCAGTGGGTTAATGCCCCTTCTGCCATCTAGACAACAGTGATGGAGATGGATTGCCAGGAAAAAAAGCATCTGTTAAAGGTAAATGGGGAGAAAAATGGTGCATTCCTGCAGTTGGGTTCTCTGCTGGCAGTTATTCCAGCCAGTTATATCTCCACAATAAAATGTAAATGAATGCAATAATTTATTTTGCAGCCTGGAGGCCTAGTGGTATGAAAAGATAAGAGAGCGTTCTTCATTGTTTATATGGTGGAGGTGGCTCTTCTGCATCTGCTACTGCCTTTCTGATACTGTGGCAGCATCTAAATGTTGCCTTTATTATTAAGAACACATACATGGGAGTCTAATGTCTTAAACAGATCAGCATGGTGTTTACAGGAATGTCAGCCAGCCCCCACTCCCCCCAGGCTCTTGGCATTTGTGTGTCTTCTTCAGAGGAGCAGCACGCAGAAAGCAGAAATGCCATCAGCTGGCTCAGGACTGGTGAAAAAGCAGTTTGTGCAAGGACACAAGGCAAGGAGCGATGGGGATGGGCCTGTAACGGGCGCAGTTGTCGCTGGTTGGCGGGACGAGCAGGAGGGATTGAGGGATGCTGGCGAGCTGCTCCTCCGGAGGCTGAGGAGGGGGAACAAAGGGAGGGTGGCGAACAATAGGACACGGCAGCGGCATTGGGATAATCTCCGATTGTATTTAGGCATGTTTAATTGGCCTGTCAGTTTTTCACATCTCATGCATTTTCATAAGGATTCCTCTTCGCCTCTCATTTTATCTTCCTGTAGCTTCTTGGATTTCCCTGTGGACGGTCTCTCCAGATTTCTTTGTTTTTGCTCCCCCCCTCCCCCCCCCGCATTTCAAAGCAGCGCTGAGTTGCCTGGCTTTGTGGTGTCTAAGCAGAAAGGCAGATTCAGCAAAGGGGCTGTTTCGGAAAATCTCACGTTATCCTCAACAGAGGGAGAAATTTGGTATGGGAGGGGGGATTGTCAGTGACCTAGACACGTGTCCCATCTATCATAGCTCTCTTTGCACTGAACCAGGGCTCTGAATATAAACCCACATCCCAGTCATGTGTAATGCTATGGGGAATTAAAATTTATACTGGAGACTTTTAAAATTTTTTTTCTCTGGTCCCTCTGAAAGCCAAGATACATTTATTCTTCTGATTTTTTCACCCAGTATTGGCTACCTTAGAAATACAGAGCTACTCAACTTCTAGGTTAAATAAATACATTTAAAGGGATGTTGCTCAGCCTTTCAGATCATCTGTGCTAAACTCCTACCCTTCTTTGCTAAGTGATGCCAGACATAGTTGCTTCATCCTCCCACAAGAAATCCCCCAGGCACATAATTAAAACCAAGCCATCCTTGTAAAGCCACTGGCTGAGCTCCCCAGAATTGTTCCTGCGTTTCTTGTGGCTTTGAAGTTCACGAGCACTGGGGCTTGGAGGGATGTGAGGACCCACGGAGGCACAGCTCTGGCAGGCAAAGGAGATCAGGAGCTGCAGTGATTGCTGACGGGCTCCTCTCAGAACCAGTCTTGTCCTATCTGATCCTTGGGGTGAAGACAAACATCTTCAGATAGGTGCCTGGCCCAGAGTGGGGTCACAGCAACAAGAGAGTCCAAAACTATATGGCCAGGCTGTCCAGAGGGTTTGGGTGCTTTAGGTGCCTTTGGGCTTGATGGCACTTGATAGCTTTTCAGAAATGTCTCATCATCAGGATTTGGGGCTTGGTGCTCTGGGCAATATGGGGTAAAGCTCGAGAGAAGCCAGTGGGGTGTCCCAGACCCTGGGCAGGGAAGGAGATGGGAAGAGCTGACGGTCTCCCCCTTGCCTGTTTTGGGAGAGGCACCTATACCTCATGCCAGCAGAGGAGCAGCTGCAAAAAGGCCCTCAGTGTCCCGTCAGCAGGGTTGTTTTCACATGGCTTTTATACTTTTCATTATGACAGTTTGGTTTGTGGCAATTTATTGTCCTGCAGGGTTGTCTCCTCTGTTTATATCCCATGGGTCTCGTTGTACAGCAGTAAATCGTTGCAAAGCTGATAGTTTTGTTTTCAGCCATAAATTCAGATGCTGGAAAAAGAGATTTGTGTTTTCCTATGCCTCTTTTCTTTGAATGTGGCTGTTCATAGAGCTCCGTGTACCCCCGGGTGTGAAGATGTTTGGTAAAAGCAGTGATAACTAAAATAGTATCTTGAGGAACCTCTAAATAAATGTTTGATTTTTTTATTTTTTTTCTTCTTATATGGGAATGCAGGAGGTGAAGTGATTTGGACAAGGCTGTACATCAGGGAAGGGAGGAGACAGTGAAGAGAAAAAAGATCTTTTTGGCAGAGCATCAGCACCAGGCTGGGTGTACATGTGATGTGCTAGTTGGTCCTGGTCATGCTCCAGGGACTGTGCTGGGGCACTGCAACCAGCAACTGAGGTTTAAATTGCTGCAGGTCCTGGGACAACTCTGAGACCTGGCACCAAGCGTTCTCTTAGTGGCAACAGTATTGTTGCTGGTGGAAAGGGAAAAACCAAAGAGGAGGAATTAACATGTGGCTCTGAAGACGTCAAGGTTAATAGCAGCGAGGCAGGAGTATTTGTAGATAAAGGCCAAGGATCCTGAGCAAGGCAACAGGCTGGAGACCCCAGTAAACCTCTGTATGCCTGTGCCCAGTGGTAGTGAGTGCTCTGTAAATGAAGCGGTTATTAGCAGTTATGCTCATATCACAAGATATAAACCAGTCTATTGAGCTAGAGAGAGTTGCCCTTTTTCAACCTTTCAAAGTGATTTCCCTTGTGGTGACCAGCAGAAGGAAAAAGCCATATTTCCTAAGTGGAGCCTGGTGCCCTTTCCAAACCCCAGCATCTCCGATCTCCCTTTTCACTAACAGGGTTGTGGAGCTGCGTTAGTTATAGCTCCTCCTGGGCACCCCACCTGCACATCTGCAGTGGCTGGGGAAGGGGGGTTGCTGGCGTACCCTGGAGATTCAAAGGTGAGTAAGAGCTCACAAATGGTTATCGGATCTCTAACTTCCAGCAAAGAAAATTGTATAGAGTAAGCTTCTGATCAAACAAAATCGATCCATTGTAACCAAACATAAACTTCTCTGTGAAAGTATTCAGTTTCAACATTTTCAGCAATTAAGCCCTTCTTCATCCGCACTGTTTGGTGCTAGAAATTAATTAGCTGATAATATCCTCTTTAGAATAAAGACAAATGTTTTCATGTCTTTGCTGAAGGCTAGTATTTGCGATAAGAAAAAGAAAAGTAGATGTGTTCCTTAAATCTCTGTAATCTTGCCTCGATAAATATATTTCCTTACTGTTAAGCATTTCATGAACTTCTGCGTGCCTCTTTCTCACCTTTCATGTAATGCTAAGTGCTAGAGAGTGGTTAAATCAAAGCTGCAGGTTTCAGCTTTCAGAGGACTGGAGTGATCAGATTCAGTCCAGCTCTTCCATCTTGAGGTGCCCTGTAACAAATGCCAAGTAAGTGGGCAAGAGTGAAAACGTGTAACGGGACAGAAGGTCCTTTTCTTCAAGCGCAATGAATGCTCTTACGGTTAGAGATGGCCCTTGCTTATCGAGTAGTTGCAGATGCTGGGTAGCTTGGTCCTTTCTGCAGCTGGTCCTTGAATCAGTCTGTGGATGAGACAAGCAGAAGTGAGCCTGGAGGCCAACTGCTTGACTTCCTAGGGAAGCAGAGACATGTGCTGAACTAACTTCCCTGTAGCATTTACTTTGGCAGCTTTTTGCAGGTGAATATACAAATAAGTAAGTAAAGCCAGGCAGCATAGGAGTTTTGGAAAACTCTAGGCATCATCTTTCCTCTGATCAATCTGAAGCCCCACCTGTAGGGTGCATCAGCACTGACTTTGGAGCTCAGACAACTTTGGAGCTGGCAATAAAATGCAGCTTTGATATTATTTTTAGATGTCAACATAAAATAAGGGATAGATTGAATCATAGCCTTTGCAAAGGGCTGGACTCAGTTTGGTATTGCCGGTTAGAGAAATGAATGTGGCAATTCCTGGATGAGGGAAATGTAGGGTATTTGGGGTAGGAAAGTACTTCAGAAATAAGAATAATAAATGAACTCTGAAGAGTGTAGACGTGGGAGCTGGAGTTCTCGAAGTCTCCTCTCCCCTGGATGGCAAAAGTAAATATCTCCTGTAGCGGGAAGTATTAAAATGATGGTAAGTGCTTTTCGAAATGCCACCTGTCAGTGAGATTTCATCCATTTTTAATTATGCCATCATGATGATAATTACTATGACTTAGATGTTTCCAAACAAGTCTCTAGTTAATTATTGGTGCAGTTAATTTTTGGAAGAGTGAGTGTTGGGTCACTTCTGTGATGGTGCAGCTCTGGGTCTGATAACATCAGGGGCTGGCAAATCTGCACCTACTGTCAAATGTGGTGAGAAAGTCAGGCCCTGTGTGAATGGAAAAATGCTTAAAGTAGGAGAATTTAATGATGAGTTTTCAGATGGATGTATGCATTTAATTAGGACTGGGCTCAGTTCCCTACTCTGCTGTTGGCTCCCAGTCCTATACTGGGCAAGCCACTGATGGGCAAGTTTTCTGCCAGAGTAAACTGGTGTGGCTGTTTTGCAGACAAGAAAGCATTGCCAGTTATATGCGGCAGTGGATGTGGTCATTACATTTGATGGTGGACGAGGATAATTTATCTTGATGTCCTGTAAAAACACAGGCCAAAACCTTCATCCATGTATCCCTAGTAACTTCAACAAGACAGAGGCAAACCTTCTGACTGGTTTTCTGGAAGGCAGACATCTGGTTTTGATTTAAGGAAACCAGAACATGCACAATGTGCTCTTTCCCTAATTTGTTCTTGTCAGTGAAACACCTTTAGTGCTATTATTTTGGAAAAGGGATTTTGTCTATAACAGTCTAAACCAGAGAATTTTTACCAAGAATGCTTGGTGTGATACAGGAACATTTGTACAATGCAGGCAAAATGAGCCCCCAGGTGAGGTCTCTATAAGCAACCATAATATTGGTGCAGTGTTTCATGATAATAAATTTCAATTTTGTGGGTCCTCCTTGAACAGTCTGCTATTGATTAATAATAGTGCAAGTTGGACCTTTCAATCTTTTGCTTAAAAAACAAAGTAGTTTTTTTACTGGGTACTAAATATCAGTAACAGCAACTTTGCCAGGACAAACAAGCTACTTAAAAAGCTGTGTGTGTTTCCTAGCAGAAACAGTACTGGTGCTGCATGATTATTTAAAATTTCCCGATATAACACGTCTAAAGTGAGGCTGTTTCATTTCAAAGCTAAGCTGCATATTGCAGTGACCACAGCTTTCCTATCGTCCTTTTTGGGGCTGGGCAGGCTGATGGTGCTCAGCTGGATTTGTGTATTATCTTTTAACCGTGCTCACAGTAAAAGACTGCAGCTGGCACTTAAACAGGGGAAGGAGAACCTGCTTTAAAAGGGAAATGACTTTTGGCCTTTGGTATACTAACTCTTCTCCATCTATTACTAGCTAGTTGCTTCATTAGCACAACAGCAATGTAAAATACAGTGAGGGGACTGTCGGGAGTACATACATGAAAGTGTAGGGTGACTCCCGTCCAGGCTAGCATCTGCAGTTGGCATTTGCAGGGCGAGTGGCAATACAGCACATGGAGATAAGACTATTTTCATTTCTTGCTTCGGGAGACTCAGCTGTCTCCTTGGAAAGACTGATGCCTTGTCCATGGATTTGCAGACTGAACAAACATGCTGTACCATTTAGTTATTAAAGAACAGCTTCAGCGTTTCCTGGCAAAATAAACTATGGTCTTAGGCTGAATCCCGACAGCGGTGTTCCACCTGCACGACCACGCTTCTTACCATGGGCAACAGGCAGGACCACTTCGGTCACTACTCATTGGGATAATACAGCTCTCATAACCCCATTTCTAAATGTATACAATATTTTCTTGCAATTAAGTAGCTGCTGTTATTTCCTACGCTTCCAAGTAGGGACCTGGCTTCTCTTACACTCTGTTGTGCAGAAGCAGGAAGAAAAGATGGACTTGAGCATCAAGCACCTGAGCTTTTGGTTTGCGGTGAATGCTGATAGGACTGCAGCATCACCAGTGAGATACTACCAGGGAAAAATATAAGAACACTTTTACGCATGAATTGTCGAGATGTTCTTGTCAGCTGATAAAATAATGATAGTAGGAGGACGTGTCTAAGTAATACTGATAGGGCTCAAGTTAGAAGCTCAAAAAAGGAACATAGATGTGAATGTTTAAATTAGCTGCCTTCTTAGCTTTGGGATATAATCCAAATGCCATTCACCCACTTGAATTGCAGAAAAGTGCCCATAAAATCCTACACATTTAGCCTTCCTGCCAGTCTGGGGTGTGAATTATGGAGAGGACAACTAGGAAGACATCATCAGCACATAGCTTTCACCTCTAGCCTTCACTCATCTTTAAATAATCTTCCATGAATTCTAGTCTCAGTCTAATCTAGATACCAACCATTAGCATCTCACTGGTTTGGGTTGGAGGTGCGCTCCCCATGAGAGTTACTTTTGAAACTCTGGGAGCATGGTGCTTGTACACAGCTGTGTTCACAGTGTCAGCAAAATGTGACGGTGAGAACTGGGCATCTCTCTAAAGAGCCTCTTGCTGATTTCTTGCAGCTGATGCTACAGAGGGTTGAGAGTCTGGAGAAGTTCTAATTCAGGGAAATAATTGCATATAGCCAAAAATTAAACGTGCCATTTCTCATGACATGGCCTTCTGTGAAGCTGGTGATTTTGAAAAAGTTACACAGGATGTTCAGAGCATGTGTCAGAAGTCACCTGTGGATGCAGAAAATAAGGGCTTTCAAAATACCGAGGGGGAAGGTTAATTGACTGAAGCCTGTTTGTCGATTTAGCTGAACACAGTTTCATGACAGACTGTCACCTTGACAAGTTATTGTCAGGGTAATTAAAACTAATGGTTTGATGTGTTAGTCCCCCCACCCCCTGATGTTACTCAGTTGGAGGCTGTGGCATCACACAGGGGAAGGCGGTAGCCATGCTAATTAGGACCAGGCAAGGTACTTGTAAAGCATTAATTTAGACCATTTCCTTTTGGGAATTGTCTGCTGATTGAGCCATGGTTTCAATGAAAATGTTCATCGTTCACACTGTCAACGGGATCATTTATTAAGGGTAATCAGTTAAAGCTGTACGGGTGTCAATGAGGGCAGAGCATCTTCTCCCCAGCCTTTGTTACTGACTATCAACACACAAGGAAATGTGAGTTCCACTTGGCTTTGCTGAGCATTTTTTAGCAGCATATTTGATTTAACAGGCACTGAGAGGCAATAAACTTGAAGCCTGGAGTATGTTCAGTCACACTGGGGAGGGGTGAACACCTTCTGGCTGCTGGCTACCCTGGTGCTGCTCTGCTTTACGTGGAGGATGTGGGGATTTCTGTGGGAATTCACGCATTGGGAAGGAGAGCTTCGTCGCTAACATGCAGCATCCCATGAGTCTGTGGGAGATTGGATTTTTATAGATCAGCTCATCCTGAGTTTGGTTCAAGGCATTACTGTATTGGATTTGTTGTTTCAGCATTGATCTGACTTACTTATCTAAGGTAGACTTTTTGTCTCCGAATGCTTTAATGCCACATTTGGCCAATGTTATTTGCTTCTGTAGCTCTCAAAGAGCTCCCAAGCTCTTAGGGGGAGATCAGTTGTCTGCTAATTGCAATGGCTTATCTTAACACGCACTATAGGATGAATATTTTTGAGAGATACCTTCAGTCTGTCATTGGCCAGTCTGTTTGATGTATTTTTACTGGATGGAGTTATCCAACAAAATCTGTTTACCAAGGGCAAGATTTTAACAAAGTGCTGTAGTAAAAGAAGGCAGGCTGCTGCTTCATACCTTTTGTTATTGAGACCTGAAATTGTTCCGCTTTCTAAGTTACTTAGATGCTATTTATAGAGCACAACCATCTGTAAATGGACTTTGTTTATTTTGCTTTCTTTTTAAATGGAAGACATACACTGGTTAGCCAGTTTAATGTATTCTGATCTATAGCAATGAAAAAAAGCCTGTTAACCCAGTATCTGGTAATATTTGTTTTTATTTTTTGCAGGCAATGTGAAAATATGAAATGAAAAGAAAAAAAAAAAGTTGTCTTTCCATAGAAATCTGCAGTTTTCTCCCCAGAACCTGTTTTATGGGGCTACCTGGTGACTGTACCCATAGTCTTACAGAACTGAAGCATATAGAAAGGTTGGAACATCCTTTAAACTAGTGAAGAGAAGACTGAAAATAATCTGAACAAATTCACAAAGGCAGTATTATCCGTATTTGTATCATTAATGCATTCATCCATAACTGTACTCTTTGTAAGAGAGATACTGCCTTTTAAAATACATTTTAGTACCCAGTGTAATTTTCAGGAGATGTTAGACACGCAGGATTTTGCATTATTATTCCCGAGGAAGGAAAGAAGCTAGATGGCAACTTCAAGGAAAAAGCAAACTAATTTAATGTGAGCTCTACTTTGAATAGTTTCTGCTCCTTTAATTTTGTTCTGCTACACATTTTTAAATGCTTACATGAATAGAAGACTGTTTTCCTCCTTACCATTTCTCCACAGTTTGCTGTTATAGAAAAAGTGTAATCATTACCAGACAGGTAAATGCAGCAGTACATATGTGTGTTTTCAATACTGTATATTCATTAATCACACGGTGTTTTGCTTTATTTCTCTGAAACTCTGTGTGTATCTATTTTCATTATCCTCTTGCATTATTTGTAATGGATTCTATGGCTTAGCAGAGCCCCTTCAAATACCAGCCGTGATAAATGGTAATAGATTTCCCATTATACAAATGCTTTTTTATCCTCTTAGTTTAATTGCTGCATTTCTCACTCCTCCTATTGTGCACTCTTGATGACCAGTGTCCCCACAGTCATTTCCTTAGCTGAAATGAGGATGAGATTTATATGCAAGAGAGCTGAAAACACACTTGTTTTGGTATCAAAGAGAAACAGCTGTGTTTTGTTTGTGACTGGATTTTCCTCTGAGGTAAAACCAATTGTCTTGGGACATCCAAGCAATTCCCCCAGCTAAAGAAGTTCTCTGAGCCTCTCAGAGGAGGGTAAACTGGTTCTTAACATTCAGGTTTATGTCTGAATGTGCTTAAATCACAGTGATGAACCCAGAGAGAGGACAAAATGGCACAGTTCCTCTAATCTTATGTGTAGACTGGTAATCCAGCATCATGAAAGCAGGCAAAATCTGGTGCAAAATAATGTTTTGATTGGGAAAACTGGATAAATTCCTCTGCTATGGCTGCAGTGAAATTAATTGGAGATCCATGTGCTCAGCAGTGGTGAGAGAAGAAAAAGCAACTGGACAGAGCAAGCAAC
Source organism: Gorsachius magnificus (assembly GCA_034008185.1). Classification (NCBI taxonomy): domain Eukaryota; kingdom Metazoa; phylum Chordata; class Aves; order Pelecaniformes; family Ardeidae; genus Gorsachius; species Gorsachius magnificus. The sequence continues at coordinate 11,447,257 of CM067090.1, forward strand.
TGTGTGTGGGGAGCTGGGGATCAGCTCTCAGGCTACCTCAGAAATTGAACATCTGGGGCTCTGTGTGATCTGTTCGGCTCCCTTTTGCTCTTGCTGTCCTGGGAGAAGCAGGAGGAGAAGCCCTGTTGCCTGGCCCCATCTCTCAACCCATCGTCAGCCCCACATGGATGTTTCTCACGCAATGCAAATGTGCTCAGGCTTTTCATCTTCTGTACGAGGCTTTAAATACACACATTGCATCTAAATTTATCTATATTTAATATACATGTACACACCTATCAATGCTTTCAACTGTTATTTTAAAGAAAAAAAGATGGAGTCAAGAAGAATATCTTTCGTGCTGTTATGTAAAGATTGATCTCTAAAGCACTGAGGGTTTATTGAGTTTTGAGGGTCTGTAATTGGAGTTCTTGAATTTGAAATTCAGTGTTAGCTCCTCTGGGATTGCCGTTCGTGCTGTGCTGCTAATGCTGCCATGTGTTAGAAGCAGCTCTCTTTTAGCCCTTTCCTTGCCGGAAAGCTTTCTGGGTCAGTCTGTGTTATGTTTTCCTTTGGTTCCAAACTTATGCCTTGGAGTTTGAATTTACCAAACCATGCATGTGTCCTTCCAGGCTGAAAAGTGGGAGGGTGGCCCTGGTAATGAAGTGCAAAGACTCCGTGGCAGAGCACCACTGAGATCAGGTATCAGAGGTGAATTATTCTGTGTCGTGTCTCCTCGGGGGCCTCCTAAAAAGATACAGTGTGTTGCTGCCTGCAGCAATTGGTCTGTGGAAGCAATTTGTGACCCCCTAAGTCATCTGTGGGTTCAGCAGAAATGTTGGCTACAGAAGGTACTCAGAGGTTTTGTGTTAGTAAACTCCCAAATGTCCATCTATTGTGAGAAACCCTTAGCCCTCAAGGTATTGACTTGGTAACAGGGTTTTCTTCTGTTCATCTGGAGTTTCCCCATGGGTTCCTGGAAGGCACCTTTGAGCTCCCCTGGGACCATGGTAAGAAGCTGTTGAGAACTGCTTCTGCCATCGTCTGAATTCCCATAGAGTGAGTGAAGAATATTTTGCTCCTTCAGCTGCTAAAAAGCATTTGGAGAGGCTCAGCTTGGTAGAAAAGGCCAACCAAAGTGCTATTCCTGGTGTGATTTGAGTCTAAAGGTCAGGTGAAAGGAAGTAGTAACATATTGGTCTGGCAGAGTCCTCAGCAAGTGTCCTTCTCCTAGAAGAGTGTGGGGATGAGCAGGCTGGGCCGGGAAGGCAGTGAGACCCAATGTGCATCATGAACCCTTTTTGAGGTCCTTCCACCCAAAGAGAGTGGGAAGAGTCAATGTTTTTCTGCATGATCCTCCCTGATGTGGGAAGTGTGCTGTGAGGAGATGGAGAAGAGCAAGAGGGGTGTTGAGGGCAGTGTGTATGGGTATACGATCATTAAGTCGTGTGGCTCAGACCCTAAAAAGTGCTGCCTGGAGGGGTAAAGTACACCCTGTTACTGCTGATGCCTCTCTGGCCCAGCGATGCAAGTAGGGACTGTACGGTCAGAGGATGGTTTGTGGAACCAGGGGCACACAAACCACAGCCCTAATTTTTGTTGACCACAGAGAAAATTGTACCTATGGAAGCTCTGCAGATTATCATTTTGAGGCACTGTCAGGCCATTCAGGTCCGTGTTTACCCCAGCTTGAAAAGACAAATGAATACGACCAAGCTTTGTAAACACTTAGTGGTAAACCTCTGCTGTTGTTCTCTCCCAGGCATTCAAAAGTCCAGAAAATTATTCTTGTGGAAATCTGATTTTTGGTGACAGCGTGTGAGAAAAGTGAGATTGATATCAGAATAGTAAGCTGAGTAAAAGAACAGGTAGTGCTGGATCTTCTCAGCCAGTATCTCAAATGGCTATTCTTTGGGTAGATTTATTACACTGTGTCTAATATATTGTATATGTATTTCACCCCACTGTGCTGCCTGTATTTGAAGGGGGTAACTTGGGGACTGAACCATGTCTTGTCATTGTGTAACCCACAGGCTTTTGGTTTTTCATGTCCCCTTGGTCTCCAGACCTGGTTGGACAAAGGGACCTCTTTTCTTTTGGGTGCACCAAACCCTGTCATGCTGGCTTTGAGTCCTTGTACAGGTCCCTCAAACTCCCTTTATCCCACGAAGTAACATCGCTGTTATCGCTCTTGAACATTGCTGGTTCCTCCAGGTGGGTGCGTTGGGTCTCGCCAACACCCCCCGCCCCTGCACAGACCCTCCAGTGGTACAGCTGGTAAGAAACCTCTGCTGTCTCCTGCAACACGAGTTCCTGGGGAGGGTTTGTATGGGGCTGACTTCTTGTGTGGATCCAAACTAGTCTTGCCAAGAGTGAGGCATCTGCTTCGCGTTCCCCCTAAATTCCCTGGTAATTCTGCCTAGAATAAGCCTGGTTTTCTGTTGCTCAATAACCCCTTCTGAGACCCAGACGTGTCCTGGAACGCTGCCTGGGGCTGCCCGCCGTCCTCTGCTATACGCAACAGCTTATAAAAACAGAAGCTCTCCAGCAGTTTTCAAGGTGCAGCCCTGAACTTCCCCAAGGCTGCTGCGTCCCCAGCGTGCATCTCCAGGATCATCCCACTTCTGCAAGTCGGAGGTGGGACTCAGGACACATCAGGCATGGTGTTTAGGGAGCTGATGTTCAACGTGTGACCTGTCTGTCCCCAGAGTGGTGGCTTCACTCTCAGGTCTGCAGGACATTGCTGATAGTTTCTGCAGGCACAAAAAGTTTTCTTGTGGAGAAGTTTCTTTAGCAGGACTTAACACTGCCAGGGCTGTTGCCAGTACATAGCCCCAGGGCATGTGCATCAGTGCTGGGTTTCTGGTGAACTGGTCCTGTAAAATCTAGAGCCTTTATCTCCTTTGCTTTAGTAAGCTCTGGATTAGCTTTCTGGTGAAGTGCAAGCATGCACCCATATGTGCTAAGGAATAATGTTACTTTGCCAATTAGTATGTTAATGTAGTGCCAGACTCCCAGCCCTTAACAGCAGGAGACTGGCGATAGGTTTATAAACATCAATGAGTGATTTTATTCATCTGGACAAGATAACAAGGGAAAACAGCATCACACTGAAAGTACCATTGGCAAGGGTCTGTGCCCCCTCTAGCTCTGTTTTTGCCATCCTCCATCCCAGCCCCCTTCCCTCTCACTCCCTCTGCCAATACATAAAGCACAACTCCGTTTCACTGTAATCATAAATTAATTTCGAGCCAGCAGCCCCTTGCAGAGCCAGGCAGAGGTGCAGAGGGAGAAGCGGCACAGAGCCATGTGAGCGGAGTGCTGGAGGCTGTGGTCGGGGAAGATGTTCGCTGTTTCGCTCAAGTGCCGGCTTGGGGTGGTGAGACGGAGGAATAAAGGTACAGTGAGAGCAGAGCGGCTCGCTCCTGCCTGTGCGAGGGACTTGGAGGGGGCTTGCTTGAACGTTTACTTTTCCTTAGCTGAGCAGGAGGAAAAAAGCTACGTGATCTGTGATTGATTTTTCACTCTTGGTGTGCATTGGCGGGGGGAGTGGGATTATTTTACTTTCTTGCATGTTGTGTATGTTTCAAAGGTCAGAGGTTTATTCTCCCCCTTGACTCTCTGGATTTTTATTCCATCCATCTGCCACGGTTATTATTGTAGTAAAGCAGATTTAGGTGTGCCTCAGAGTCTCACAGGGTTTCCCCCCTCCCATGTGGGAGCTGTTAGGTTGCAGGGAGAGGCATTTGGGTGTTTGCTGGACTCCACCAGACTGTTTGGGAGTCCTGATGCCTGTGTGCCACCCCCATGCCCCTTCCAGCATGGGGAAACCCCGTGATGAGAAACCTGGGAAGATAACGGAGAAAATCAACTTTGAGAAGATTTGAGAAGCAGTAATATTTTAAGTGTATCTCAGAGTAAGTTAATCTGAGATGGGGCAGAGTGTCTCCTCTTAACAATCCTGCAGCTTTGCACGTGATGAGAAGTAAAGAATTTTTTTGTGCCAGACTGTGATCCCTGTGTCCTTCGCCCCTGGTTTAGCTGTGTGGGTGTTAGAGGGGTCTCTGAACCTGCGTGATGGAGGTTGCTGTGGCTGCAGAGCTCCCGGCTCCCAGGGTGCTGGTGCACAGTCCCGTGACTGTTGCCTTTGATTTCTGAAAGGTTTGCATTTTAATGGGGCCTGGAGCTGTTGCTAACCGCTGCGAGCTCTGCTCTCAAGTTCCAGCCCTTAATGCCGGTGGCACTCCTGCAGCAGATCAAAGTCCTTTGGCATAAAGGAAGACGACCTGCATTTTTATAGGGACCTCTAAAGAACAACAGCTTTTAGGGGCTTGGTGTAACTATTGATTTCAGGCTTCATTGAATGCATAAACTCAGCTGTTAGCCTCACTTAAGTGGGGAGAGGCTTGCTTGCCTGGTGCAGGGATCTGTGTGTTGATGCACGGGAACTCTGTCAGGACACCGGCAGGTATGAAAGTTTGGCACCAAAGGGCACGGCCTGAATGTAATGCATATGTTTCTGAGGTGGTCTATACCTTAAGTCTGTGATGAAATTCCTGTGCGTGACTTGCCTACGAAGTAAAAAAGTATTTGCTTGGATCAAGGTTGCAATTCTGTGGGACAGACCTGAGCATAGAGCAGGAGCCTGGGGACTGCTACACTTTACATCGGTTATTGGGGTGCTAGGAGAGGAAGGGAGCATGTGGGTTACGATCGCCTCGCCGTGCGTTCCTCCGGTGGGCGCGCAGAGGCATCAGCAAAGATGGTCTCTGGGCTCTTTGCCACTCATAAGGGCACCTTCACCCTGGGGTTACTGTACTGCTGCAGCAGCCTCGGAGCTGAGCTTATTTCAGACGTATGGATATATATTTGGCATCGTTTGCCTTTGACAGTCTATGCTGATGTTTCTGTGTTTCTTCTCCTCCCTGGTTTGGAGACTTCATGGGCTTCTCTCTGCACTGGAAGGAGTTTCATTTTTTTCAGTCAAACAGTGTGGCACAGGCGGGATTTCCACCTTCTAGAGTGACACCTGGAAGTGCTTGGATAAATCACAGCCCTGGGGCCCTTTTTAGTGGGGAGATACCAGGAGAAGATTTGGTGCCTTGTTAGTTTTTCCAGTTCTTTTCTCCTGGCATGCAATTTTGCTCAAGCATCCTAAAGGAATTGGCAAAAGTGTTGCATCGTGAGGGGTGTTTTTCTTCTGCAGCTTTCCAGGGAAGGTAAAAAGACTGTTCTGACACAAGTAGTACATTTGTGCCTGCAAAACACTGTGAAAATATGGCCTGAGATTGTAATGAAGATTAAAAAACTGTTCTCTCTGTACTACCTGATAAAGTTTCAGTGGCTTCGGTTGAAATATTTAGAGTTGACTTAGATCACCTGCATTTCTTAGTGACGGATTTAAATGAGAGAATTGCTAATCCAATGCTAAATTGTACTGCTTTGATCAAGGATTAAACCAACCTGGAATTGGCTTTTGGGACTAGGGCTTTGAAATGAACAGCCAGAGAGAGATGTTGTTACTTGTCTTCTATATTTTGGGACAGCTGATGTTTAAAGTACATCACTAAAAGATTAAGTAAAAATAAATGATGCCTGGGCATTGGTGCTTCCAGAATGAGTCCATCATGACTGGGCAGCAACCAAGGATGGGAGCTGGTATGAATTATGCTTGCGAGTAATGAACATTGCTGCATTTCCTATTTGTAAATCCTCAAAAACGAACTAGCTATCTGTTGCATCCTAGGACATGGTCAGGCCTAGGAAAAACATTTGTTATTTGGCACTAAAAATCCCAACCGCCTTTGTTTCGAAGAGAGAAGGGGTCTGCAGAGGGATATGTAAAAGAGAGTGTGGCAGATACCCCAGCCCAGGTATCTGGCTCTCCTCTGGTCCATGCATTTATGTGACCCCGTGTCCCAAACTCATGCTGTGCTCTGCCTGGCTCTGCAGCTGGATGCTTGCTGGGGGAGATGCCCTTTCTGCTCAGAGTCGATTGTTACTCAATTGTAAGGTAAGGTGTTCAAATCTCAGCTATGGTGGCTGCTCTTAGTTTTATGTTGTTTTAAGTTTAAGCATCCTCATGGAAATGAGGGTCAATCTCCCTATGTTATTTGCTGTTCTCTGCTTCATAACAGAATCCTTCCCACAGGCTGGCACTCCTTAGGCAAGCTTTCCCCAAACTTTCTGCTTTCAGCTGTATTTTCTTTTCCTTCCCTCAAACTCTGGCTGTTCCTCCCCAGCTTATCCCCTCACTTCAGAGAGAAATTCTTGCTGTTGGTCCTCTTGAATTCCTGCTTTCCTTTTCTCACTGAGCCCTTGAGCTTTTCCTGGCATGGGGAACATTCACAGTTAATCCGGCAGGCATTCATTCAGCTGGCTGGGGGCAGGCAGCTGCCTTTGGCTGACACCGGCTCATACAGCTGTAGGGCTCCTGAGTCCTCTTCAAGGTCACTTGATCCTCTGCTGAAGGTGCTATTCTGTACCCCAAGGAATAAAGTCGCTTGTCCAATACAGTAATTAAACTCTCCTCAGCATTAGTGGTTTTTTTCCATTGGAAAAACCAAGTGACATTAGCAAATGCTGTGGATGCACATAGCAGATGTCTGTTTGAAGGGTTGCTGTGCCCAGTGCCCGTGTTACTGCCACGCATCCTGCTGCTGCAGTTTCTATACAGCCATGCCTGACATTCAGCTGAGCTCAAATTGGACTATTTGGAGAGTGCTGGTTGGCTTCCCTGCTAGCTCCCAGTTACTGCAGCAAATCAACTGTATTTTATAAATAAGTAAACAGAAGTGGTGGAGATCCTAAATCATTAACCAGATACATGTGTTGGCCTGAAAAGCATCAAATGAGGCAATTTAAAGGTGCTCTCGCTGTTTCTTCTGCAGCCCAAGAAGGGAATGATCTGCAAGAGCTGGTGAGACCAGGAGATGCCTGAGCCACCAGCAGCGCACACCGAGGGGCCTGGGCCCCACTGCTGTGGCAGAAGGAAAAACCTGGTTTGAGATCCTCAAGCTTGAAATGTGTTTATTTTTGTCCACTCCAATTCCTCCCAATATGTGGTGTGAATGATGTTAGTGTAATAGAAGTAATTTTGCTGTTCCTTTGTCAAAAGCTGTCATTTGGAACATGCCAGACATCAAAATTTGTAAAAGAAAATATATGCTCTGCTTTCCTTTTAACTTACCTCTGTGTTTTTCTGCCTTTTAAGCTTCACTGAGTCATGTTTGCTACGTTTTTTTCTTTTCTGTTTGGACAAGACTCTTCCTTTTACTTTTTGTTCTTCCTCTCTTTTGTTAGAATGGGAACTGAGAAAATAAGTAAGCAAAGAAAAACCACCCTGAAAACCCCAGGAACAAACTAGAAGGATGTGTTCAGAAACACTGTCAAATAGTGTGAGACTTGCAATAAAATTATCAGTTTTAGCATGGTAGCTTTTATACTGAGACCCAGATTTTCAGAGATACCACGCTTATGCTTATAGGCATCTTGACTTGTCCTTTAGAGAGAAGTTACTGTGTCCTGTTTGGTGTAGAAAGATGTCTGGTTTTATTTACTCGTTTTTATTGTGAACGGTGTAATGGAAATCAATCCCAAGAGTTGGCAAAAAGCTCTTGTGCCACATCGCCTTGTTTGCTGTACAGCAGGATTGTACCCTAAAGCATCCTGGCTGTGTTTTATAGCAGGGGGTGTTTCTGTGACTGGGTTTCTGTCACCAAAAGGTTTGCTTGCTGTGGAAAAACAAGAAATATTTTTGATCTCTAGCAAGGAACAACAACAACAAAAAAGGGTAGGCAGGTAACTGTTTCTATCCTGCGGAATGTGTCAAGACCAGGGCACCACACAGCGAAGTCTTAGAGTGAAAAGTCCTATGGAGCATCTGTTCCTGGAGGACGCAGCAGTCATTATTTCTGCATTTATCCTCCAGGCCTGGAGTAGCCAGTAAGACAAAGCAGTTTTTATTTAGCAGAGAAGCACGCAGAGAAGCCAGACGACTTCTCAAAATGCAGCTGTAGTGCAGAGGTTGAGCCCATGGTCTCAGAAGCCTACGGCGGAGCGCAATGCTATAGCCCTCGCTTGGCCACCTTTTCTTTAGGATGATCGTCACCTCCTAGGATCCTCACCCATATGTTTCATAGCAGAAGACATCTTGGAGGCGGCTGAGGTGAATATTTATGGGTTTGTTCCTTCTGTAGGAATGAAAACTGAGCAATGGTGAACACAGGAAAGTTCCCTAAGCCCAAACCACTGAGCTGGCGATGGCTGTGATTCCTCTTCTGTCAGCATGGCTATGCTTCAGCCCTTCCCATATCTCATTAATAACTCATGATCAGGCATGTTTTATTTATGTCTCCTAATGAAGCCCATTTTTCAGCCTCATGCCATCGCATCCCGGGTGACTGTCACCTGCTCCGAGTGCTGCGTGGTTCCTTCAGCCCAAACTCATCCCTCATCTTCCTCTGGGCTCCAACGGCAGAGAGGATATTGGTCTCCTAGGAGGGTAATTGAATGAAAAAGGGCCCTTGCAGCTCAGAGGCAGACGATAAATCCTGGCAGGGAAGCTGGTGTACAGGGAAGCTGGTGTGCAGGACAGCATGACCAAGGTGCCATTAACCCTTCCTGCCAGAAAGGCACAGCATGTGCTGGTATCCTGAGGGCAGATCCTGCCCAGATCCCAAGCTGCTTTGGTTGCAATAGGAATGAAAACCCACCCTGCCTTGCTGGGAATACATCAAACAAGTGCAGTCGTGCTGGCCCATGCGACAGGCACTCTGTCCCTTTGCTTCAATGCACAGCGAGTCCCAGGCTGCTTCTGGAGTGGTCTGGAAAATTTGGGCTTTGTTGTCCCTAACTGTAAACTATTGCAAAAAAGGGGTGAATTCCTTGTGCTTCTTGTGCATGCCCATGCATCCTTTGTTTTGCATATAATACCATATGGGGTTGGGATTTTTTTGTGTGTGTTATCAAATCTAGAAACAGGGGTTTGTGACTCTTCGTCCAATACCTTCCATTTATGTTCTTACTATGAACAACATGTGTGTGCTGGGGATTTTAATGGGCATTTCTTTTCTCTGTAACAACTACCCCCGCTGCCCAGTCGAGACTCTTACTGCCAGGATGGGGAGAGCAGGTGCTGGGACATGTCAGGGCTAATGCACGCTGGCAGCGCTTGAGAGGACCCCAGGATGGGAACAGAGAGGGGATGCTACAGCTCAGCATCGGAGTGGCACTGGCAGAGCCATAGCAGACTGCAAAATTAGCTGTTTAGACTGACCTGACTCCTTTTTGCCTGGTGAGAATGGGTTTTTCCAAGAGGTGGCTGGCATTTAGGTGGCTAATGGCGTAGATAGGTGCTTATTGGAAAAAAATTAAAAAAAAAAAAACCCTAAAGAAAAAAATACCCGAGCTCCTTAAATATTTTCATTGCCTGATCCCTTTTGATTTCACAGCCTCTTGGCAAGGCAAATGGACTTGCAGCCCTAAGAGGCAGGAGGTGGTGTTTCCAGCAAGGCTGTGTGAAGCTGATGGAGGGGTCTCTGTGCCTCGGATGAGGACATTTCCCACCATGTCCTGATGACCAGCAGTTTCAGGAATTGGGAGGGACTTTTCTAAAGGTAGCTAGGAACCAACACCTCTTTAATTCCAGTAGAAGCTAGGAGCCTAGACAGACTTAGAAAGCTGTTCCTTGATGCCCAAGACATTTAAGAACATCCCACCCACATATGCCTGTTTCTTTAAACACCTCACTAAATGGGAAAATCCAGTTCTTTAGTTTTCCCCCCCCTTTATCCCAACGAAGAACTTTTTGGTTGAACTGCTTGTCTCAAAAGCACTTTTTTTTCCAGTCAAGATGACAATTTTCACCAGAAATGGCTTTCAAAATCAGAAGAAAGGCAGTTTCTGCTTTCCCCGGGGAATATGTAAATAATGGATTTTTTTTTTTTTTTTTTTTTTTTTTTTTTGATAAATGAAGCTAGTTGTTGGGTTTTTGACACTCTCTAGGGCTTCTGAGCTGGGGGAATGATCTGCACATGCTCTTGCTGTGGTGAGTAAATGGCACAAGGCCACAGCTCTTCTTGGCAAAGGGTGACCTACAGTTCCCAAATGATGCGGAAAACCCCTTGCAATGATAAGCTGGCCCTTTGCTGCTGCGTGTGGTGACTGCCAGACCTGTTACCTGACTGTAATTAGGAAGCACAGAGCCTGCTTGGGAGTTGAGAGAAGCCCATTAATGAGGATGGGGTAAATTAAGAGCAATGATCTAACGTCAGAGTGGAGTGGTAAGAGGTGCTGGTTGAAGGAGGATTGCTGCTATGGGTGATGTATCATCTCATGGGGTGGCACTGGGAGGACAGACATACCTCCCAGTTCCTGCTCAACCACCAGTTTTTGCTATTTAATTAAGAGCCCTGTGATGTTCTCAGGGTTCTACCTGCTGGGGTCATTGGGTGAGGAGAAACAACAATTCCATCTGTTATGGTAGCAAGGAGGAAATTTGAAAACATGTTTTTTTTATAGCCCCAAAAGATGAATGGTTGCCTGTCTTATGCGGGCAGACTGTGATTTAATGCTAAGCTAAAGATGGGAGGGAGGGCAAGAAGATGTGACTCCTTCTGAGCACTGATTTTGGCTTTATACTCGTCTTCATCTCAGCCCCTTCCACCCTTCAAGTCTCTCATAATTCACCTCCAAGCACATCCTTTCTCTGTCCTTGGGCAATGGGTTTTTTATTGATCCTGGATTGTGCACGATTGGCAACCTTGCAAATTAAAGGCGGAACTTGACAGGAGGACAAGGAGGGTGTAGACTCCACACTGATGCCGTTGGGAGCGTTTGTCATGGCTCCAATCAATGGGCTCCCTGCAAAGGGATGCAGTGCTGCAGCAATGGGTAGCCTGGATGATGGAATCAAGACCTTCAGAAGCAGTCTTGAGAAGTAATTTTAATAGTCTTGACTGTAGCCTGGTCATAAATTTGTTCTTATGCTTCTCTTTTGCTGACTTAGAAATATGAATGGCGCATGGTGTGTGGGAAGTCATTTGCTGCTGTGTTGCCAGGAGGTCTTGAAAGGTGTTGTAGATCCTGTTATTAATCAGGGCTTGTTTAAGCAGATGGGTTTGCCCATCAGATGCAGGGCCTTGAATGTCACCCTCCGTCCCCTGGCGCAAAGGCATGTCACGGTGACGCACAGGCAGCCCCTGCAGCTGGGAAGTGCTGCTGGTTCGCATCTATGGCTTGCAAGATCAGCTGGGCGTTTTTGGAGAATGAAGAAAAATTTCCTTGACTCAGATGACATTTAGTCTGCTTTATCATATAGAGAAAAATCAGGACTTGAATTTGGAAAGCTGTAGGAGGTCCATGAGGTCTCCACTGGCCAATGTGCAGAGTATGTGAGAGAAAGAAATGCAAATTCAGCTGATACTGTGGCTTGACAATTGCCATTTAACTGTTTTTTAAATAAAACATAGTTTGCAAAGTTTGTAAGATGCAATGAGCTTGGGCTCAATATAAACAATATTTTTTGGCTATTATTTCAGAATTAGCATTATTCTGCTTATCAGCTGTCTGAAGTTTCTCTGTTTCCATCGTGTACATGTCACCAGAGAGGATTTGGATGTTAAAACTGTGGATCTAAAGAAAGTTGTTCTCCCTGTTTAGTAATTGAGATACTTTCCTTCTGACTCAGTTCCTTACATATAACGATGTGAGATTTTTGCCTACTTCTAAGTCAGTGAATAACACAAAGCAGCCTGGAAGCCAGCATTTAAAACAGGTGAGGAAATACCTTGATCTCCTATTCCCCCGTGCCTGTAGAGCTTTTTATCTGCAGCATCTCTTCCCTCATGTACAGGCATCTGACTTTGCATGCTCACGTGGATATGCCAAATCACACTTCATTTATTTGGGAACTGACAGGGGATCTGCTGTAGGTCAGCCTGGAGGCCAGTCTGCTCCTGTGCCCAGGGCTATGTCAAGGTAATTGGTGGGGTTTTAAACTCTGTTAGCTTCTCAGTTGCTCTTTGCTCTCTGTGGCAGGAAGTACTTTTGTGTTAATTGCGAAAATCCTTTCAAATTTGATGGAATTGATAGTCTAGAATCACCCTATGGGCACCCCGGTAAATCTTATATAATGCTGTTCTTCCTCCCTGTGAAAGTCTTAAAATTCAGGGCTCCCACCAGGCTGCTCTGTGCCTCCAGTGAGACATTGAAGCACCAAGACAAAACTTTAAGCCCGCATCAGTAAAAATTAATTTTTTTCCTTAACTTCTTTCTGCCATATTCACTGTATTGGGTCAAGCCGCATAGGGATGTGTTTTCTATTGGTATGTAGAAAGGGGTTGATAACACATATGTTTTGGCTACTGCTGAGCAGCGCTCGAACAGCATCAAGGCTGTGTCTCCAATATTTCCCCCCCACCAGTGGGCTGGAAGGGGGAAAGATCTTGGGAGGGGATGTAGCCAAGACACCTGACCCAAACCAACCAAAGGGATATTCCATACCATATGACATCAGATAAGATATAAAAACTAAGGGAAAAGGAAGAGGAGGGGGGACATTCATCTTTTGTGATGTTTTGTCTTCGGGAGGAACAACTATGTATACTGAAGCCCTACTTCCTAGGAAGTGGCTGGACATCGCCTGCTAACGGGAAGTAGAGAATAAAATCTTGGTGTTTTTTTCCTTTTGCTACCACGTGCGGCCTTTTGCTTTCTCTTTATTAAACTGCCTTTATCTTGACCCATGAGTTTGTTTTTTTTTCTTTCCATCTCATTCTCTCCCTGCCTGTCCTGAAGAAGAGGGGAGTGATAGAGCAACTTGGTGGCACCTGGCATCCAGCCAAGGTCAAACCACCACATTCACCTACAAACAGGGGAAAAAAAATAAAAATCCACAAATCAGGTGCTAGAAGGGCAGGAACTCAAGTTAACTACAGACTGATGTTACCAGTACGGGATGTTTTGTATCCTTGCTGACAGCTGTAGGCTTCCTATCCTGTCTCAGTGTAAATGCCTGGTAAGGAACTAGGTTTTCATTTCATACTTGGATGGAATTACTTTGAGTGGCAATGGATAAAATGAAGTGGCTTTATTAACTAAAAAAATGTTTTAACAGTGCATTGCAGAAGAGTAAGAGGACGAAAATAATGTGAAGTGAGTTTTCAGTGTTCTGTCTCTGTTATAGGCTACATATCAACAAGGTGTAAAGGTCTGTATTTTAACTTGTATTTTGGTAATTTGGCAAAAAAAAAGATGGTTTTTTATGAGTTAGATACAAGCAGAAAGCTAAGCAACATTGGCTCTTGCTGCAGGCTAAAATTAGGGTCATTTTTCAATTAGTTCCAACAAATCTGGTGGTCACCAGCTGGTCTCCTAATGCAACAGTTAGCTAATAACCAGAAGTGCTTCTCTAGCTTTCTGCTCCCTCCCTGATATGTTATGCTGGCTCATTCAGTTCGGGTGAAGGGAGTGGGCTGTCTCCTTGTAGAGTGTGTCGGGATGGGATCTGGACAGGATCCCTCCATTCACTCTGGTCTCTGTTGTGTGAGCTAGTGGCATCCCACCATACTCAGGGGAAGGAAAATAGCACTATGTGCTTCATTCTTGGGTCTATGTCCTGAAAAAAAAAATTATTTCCATTGTTTTCTTTTAATAAGGCTTTATAAAACCTTTTCTCTAAATGTGCTGTGTTGTGCATGTGAGGCTCAAAGGGTCCGACGTGCTGGAGTCAGGGTTGTGTCCTTGCCCGAGCTGGCAGCCTAGCGCTGAACTTTTCTCCTCTTCTTGGTTTCACTCGGATCCTGAGGCTTTATTGTAACCTAGTTTTTTGTGAGCGATTTCCTTTCTTCTCTCTCCCTCTTGCTCTTTTTGCTTTATGGAGTATAGCCAGATTAATCACACATAGCTGTGGAAATCAACAGCAGCGTGTAATTCAGGGCTTGATAACTGATAGTGGGAGGGCGCAGGGGGAAAGGATGCGCTCCTTACAAAATCGCCACATGATTTATCAGTCCCCAAGACATCTGTCTGCATTACCTTTTTTTACAATCTATTTCAGGAAACACAAAACCAGAAGGCAACTAACTGCCTTTTCAAATAAATGGTCCAGCTTCACGACCAGTACGCCCCTTCTCATCCAAGTGCATTGGACTGGAGAGGAACAGTCATGAGATAATGTTTTCTCCTCATACACACTCTTTTTTTTCACTGACAAAACATGCCTGAGCAAAAAACAAATGCTTTGGACATTTGTCCAGAATCTTGCAGTGGTTTTCTTCGTACTATTGCTGTGCCTGTGCTGCCTTGGATAGATCAGCATCTATTGCGCTGGGGCTAAACACAAAAGAATAGAAGTGATTAAAAACTTGCTGAGATATCTGTGCGTGAGTGTACTGTTCACCAAGGTACCTCAGCCTAAACATGAAGTTATCAGAGACTCAGCTTTTTCTACAAGAAGATGGAGCCTTTTCTCTGCTGACTGGCATATAACCAAAAGGAAATATTGTCCTTTTTCAGTCAAAGGCTTTGCACATAACTCTTGGTTTTGGTGTTCCCCCCCCCCCCCCCCCCCCCCCCCCCCCCCCCGCTTGCTTATATCTTGTTTTGCTTAAAATATGTTTGTGTATCTTTACAAGTTTTGGGAAATTAGGGATGTAACTGATACATCTGGCAGTGAGGAAGGCAGAGTCGTTCTCCTCATCTAATTTCCTCCCAGGTCTATTGCAACCCATCGGAGTGGTCCAGGAAATGGAGGTAGTTGAGGGTTTTTGAGTTAAAAGGGAGAGTCAGGACCCAGAGATCCATGGGATCTGTAGAGTTTTGATGTACCCACCACTGGAAACTCCTTCCTGAGTCCAGGGTGAGCTTTCTAACCACAGTCAGAATAAAGAGAAAGAGACGTTACCCTGAGAAATAAGCAATGACTGGGTGGTCAGGACACTCGCGTGAGCAGAGATCCCAGCTCAGATCCCTGATGTGCCTGATTTAGATCTGGAGCTGGAACTGGCATCTCGGGTTATCTTAGGTTATCAGCTATGATATGTACAACCTCTGTATTGTCACAGAAAAAAAAATAATCCATTTTTGCAAGACAAAAAAACCCTTCCCCACTGAGTTCTGCTGCCAGTGCAATAAGAAATGCTCAGAGAGATATGAATTAAATAACACAGCGCTCTCTTCCTGAAGTAATTCTCCCTCTGCCTGTAAGTGAGGGCTCCAAGGCTGAGCACTGGTTTATCCAATATCTCCTCAGTGATCCCAGCTGGAAAATAAAGTAGTGGCCAGTTAGTTTACTTACCAGCCACTGTCCCCATATATTAGCAAAACCTAGGGTCTTATATCCCAGAGATACTGGCAAGGTCGTTTCTTTGATAAAATCATCCCAGATTGGTAAAGCAGGAAGAAATAACTCCTTTTTGTTTCTATGATACGTAGCTGAATGTTCATAAAAATGAGATGTTTTCAGAAAGCAAGGAATTTAAATGGTAGTAATACACTGTGCTCCTCCTGTAAAGCAAGCACTTCTTCCCGGAGCAGTTAATTTCTTATGCATTTTCTTTCTTTGAATCTATTCTCATGTTTTCTGATGAACTCCCTTTCTGCCCTGGAAAGAGCTATTGCTTACAGTTTTGTCTTCTAGCAATGATCATAATAATAGGTATTAAAATGACTTAAGAAATTTGGAGCACCCGCATTGATATATTCCTTTCTGGGAAGAAAACCCAAAGAAATAAGGGGGGGGTTAGGATAAAACAGACTGATTTGAACAACAAAAAGCAATTCTAACATCCCTCACAGGGTAAATTAAAATATCATTGTAGTGTTTCTGATTTTTTTTTTTTTTTTCCCTGGAAAACAGGAGCTGAGCTTTTGCTGAGTAAGTTCAGGCTTTGGCTGTATGTCTGTCTGTCTAGCTAAGGTGGGATCATTTGGCGCAGTGGAGCAGGCTGGTTTTAGGTTCCAAGCAGCACAGGAGATGTGCTGATGGTTAAAGCCTCAGTGGTGGCCAGGTCTGCCCTGATTTTGAGAACCTCAGGGGGCGAAGTAAACCCTGCACAGCCCCTGACCCTGCCGCATATCCGTATTAGTGCTGGTAAATGCAGATGGATTAGATGCGGTCTTGGGCTCATGCTCTCTGTGCTGCATGGGGACATACCCAATGAGAGAACGAGAGCTTGGTCCCTTTCCCACTTCTAGGCATCAGATGAACTTCAACCTAAGGACTGAATATCATCAGCCTTTACAAGCTGTTGGGGGTACACGTGGAGAGACCTGGAGATGTTACTGGTGGAAAACAAAGCCCATCGCTACGTTTGCTTTGCTGTTGTGTTGTGCAGTCCTGCTTCATGCAGGGTGGGTGCCTTGAGGAGCTGCTTTTTGGGCAGAGAGTAGATGGCTTGTGTCTGTCTGTGGAGGCAGGAGCCAGGCCCCAGGTGCTCTGGGGTGGAGCACCTGGTTACAAGAAGTTTGAGATGAACAAAACCTGGGAGGTGGATGTGTCATGGTACTGAATTCAGGGACACTGTGACTGCGTTGGCCTGGGATTTGCTCCAAGACCTGTTTTGTTTAGGGGCAAACCCTGTATTGGACACCCATAATTTGTCTTGGTCTTTTTGAAGCCTTAAAGTATTGAGCTGGGTCTAAGTAAGATTGTCCATCTAATCCTGCCTTTTCCCCAAGGGGAGCTGTGAAATCCCCTTGAAGCTGAAGGTCTCCAGAAGTGGCCTTGGGTCATTGGAGGAAGTTTGTTCATGCGTGTCCCACTCGTATATGGGTCAGAGCCTGGATCCTCTGTAGTCACTCCTCGGGGGCCTATTTCAGGTCCATGCTGAGTGTCTCCCCACCACCACTGCAAGGAATGCAACTTAGAGCCGTGGTGTCTGGAGGGAGCCCAGCATGACCACTCTGATCTGTGGGTTGGCATGATGGGACTAGTGGGACAACCTCCATCACTGGCTTTAGTCATGTTCTTGGGAGATGTCAGAGCTACCAACACTGGGCTGCCAGGACCCTGCCATACCCAGAGTATTTGGCAAAAGAACCCCTTTGTCTGCCACTTCTATTGTAGCTTGGGTTAACACGGCATTTTCGCTTTCCAACAGTTGCACCAGTTTTTTTTCCGCTGCACATAAGCATCAAATGATGTTTGCTGAATATTTCACTTGTTCTTATTTGGACTGAAGGTTTCTGTTACCACTGGCCCTTAGGGGACCAATTTAGCTGCACTGAACCAGTTTTGGTGTTCAATTCCTTCTTTTCAAAGAGCTGCATTTCCACATCAGTTGAACCCTTCGTATGCTGGCATCTTCCACGCTTCCAGCTCAATGAATGTTTAAAAAAAGATATTTCTGCCTCCTGTCTATCCTCAGACATACATATGCCTCTGCTGTCTAAATGGTGGAGGGACACAAAAGTCATGCTGAGAAGCAGGGGAGATTTTAATGTAAATGATGTACTGCAAGGGGCACAACCTCATTTTAGCTGAGTGAGGTTTTATGCACAGAAATACAAAATATTCAGCCCATGTATCATTAAAGTGTTGCAGCAAAGCCTCTCCTAGGCAGCAAGTGCCTGAGTAAATTCTGAATTGCTGACCGCCTCTCATCTCTGCGCCCACCTGCACTATGATACCATCTTTCGCAATTGCAACCACGTCCTGCAGCATCCTGTTGTTTGCAGGGTTCTCGTCCCAAGTAAATCTTCACCTTGTTGGTGTCTTGTGGCTTTCATGCCTTGATGGGGAAGCCTGCAAAATTCACTTTGTTTTCTTCCAGTCTTAGTAAGAGATACAGGCAGAGGAGGTAATTTCATAGTCTGTTGTGTTTTTCTGATAAAATACACAGGATTAAAGATAACGTGGGTGTTTTGCTGCCCACAGTATTATGAAATAATGCTTGGAGACTGGAAATGCAGTAAGTGTGAGTATTGTTTTAGGTTATGACTTTCCTTAGTTTAACCAAAGTTGATGACGTTGGAGGTGGAGGAGAGAGAGGGCTTTGTGTTTTATTACAGGGCGCTTTCAGAAGCATCATTCTGACTTCAGCACATGGGTCTTTCCATGAGGCTGGTGCCCTGCAATCACACAGACGATTCAGGAAAACTTCACCTCACTGTCTTATTTGAATCATCATCCCATACTCAGCTGCATAGGAATCAGCCTATTCAGACTTTACAGGATGAAGACACTAGAGCCAAAACAAACTCCTGGAGAGGATCCCTGAAGGTGGTGTGTGCACATTTTTTACTTTTTTTTTTTTTTTTGCTAGCTTGAAAAAAACCGACTTGAAAGTGTAACAACCTGAAAGAATTGAAAATAGTTAGAAGGGCATTTAAAATGTTCTTCCTTCTGCTAGGGGAACAGCTGAAAATGCCTCTATGAAAGCAATGAAGAAAACAGTGTGTTTTTGCCATATATAGAATGACCCAAACCCCCAGAAAATTGTGGCTTTTCTTTCACCTAGTTTTTACTTCAGATTTTTACCTAGTTTCACAGTTTGGCTGAGTTCCTGTCCTGGCTTCAGCTGGGACAGAGTTAATTTTCTTCCTAGTAGCTGGTATAGCACTGTGTTTTGGATTTAGGATGAGGAGAATGTTGATAACACACTGAAGGAGGCTGAGGGGGAGACCTTATCGCTCCCTACAACTGCCTGACAGGAGGGGGGAGCAGGAGGGTGTCTCTGTTCCCAGGGAATGGGCAATGGGATGAGGGGAAACAGCCTCAGATTGCACCAGGGCAGGTTTAGGCTGGACATTAGGAAAAATTTCCTCCTCAAAAGTGTTGTCAAGCACTGGAACAGGCTGCCCAGGGAAGGGGTTGAGTCTCCATCCCTGGAGGGATTTAAAAGCTGGGCAGACGAGGTGCTTTGGGACATGGTTTAGTGGTGAGATAGCAGGGTTAGGTTAATGGTCGGACTTGATGATCTTAAAGGTCTTTTCCAACCTAAATGATTCTGTGATTCTGATTCTGTGATATCCTGTGCTGAGTGTGCAAATACCTGTAAATCCTATATATTCCTTCTGGGCCATTAAGCAGGATCCTTTTTTTCCCTTCAGATTGTAGCATCTGAGCGATGGGTTGCAGAACTCTGCCTGTTGCCTGCCTATCAGTTTAACTTCTCAAAGCCCTTTTGGAAGCCATGGTGCTCTATAAGCAGAAGATACAATTATTTAGAGGCTTTTTTACTGTAGCTATTGGCACAATGGAGTCCAAGTGGTCTTTGTCACCCAAGTTGGCACAACCCTTTCTCACTGTAGGATGGAAAAAGCCTGATGAAAATAGGTCAAAGGACTGCGATGTAAATGTTAGCAGTTAGATCTCCATCACAAGCTGGTGTAACACAGCATCGGTGTTGGGTTGGCTGCGTCTGGTGTGTGGTGTGCTGGGGAGCTATGTGTTTTAATGGTGGTACTGTGTAAATTGTATTATACTAGTTGTGTGTTAGTATTAGTAATATATTGTAGCCCTGCAGCCTGCACAGGGATATACCGTGTGCAGTGTAATACAAAATTTGAATGATTGAAATCTCTGTCCTCAGTATGGCTGACTCGATAGAGCACCCAGGAGAGGCATTAGGCATGTTCACCTATTTCCCTTCCCATCTCCTACACAGGCTGTTATCCCCAATGGCTCCTGTTTATTGGGTGCTGCTGCTCAATTCTGCATAGTCAGACTCCGATATTTAGTGATGGCATTGAAGCAATATTATTTGTTTGCTTTTTCCATTCCGTACGCATATCCCCCATTCCCTTAAAGCCACAAAGAGAGTGGAGTGACACATGCAGAAGACCTTTGCCTCCGGTGCTTGGGCTTGCAATGACCACCCAAAGCCCAGGATACTTTGGTCTCCTGGTTCTCACCTGTACAAAACACATCTCTGAACTGTTTCATGCCTGGTGGCAAAGGAGATGTCAAGCTGATTCCCAGCGCAAGCACAAGTCATCAAGGGCTGGGATCCATTTATTTATTTGTGGCGTATCCTCTCAACTCTGGTAGTAGAGTTATTAAAATGAGGCTTGTCAGCACTCCGAAGGGGGCTGGGGGGGTTTCGCATCTTTCATGCGGTTTGATCCTGCTCGGCTTGTTAACACTCAGTTGCTTTTGTGATTAATTATTTAATCCTCTCCCTTGGTACCGGGGTATAATAGCACAACCCCCATTTCTGCTGAGATTCACAGTTCTTTGCTTTTCCCTGCCAGTGCTTCATGCCACCTCGAAGTGCAGAGCAAAGCGGTTTGGGCTGCAATGCTTAAAGAGCCCGTCAGCCCCCCGAGCTGCTGCTCACCCCGTGGCACCGCTGCGGCCACCCGGCAGGGACCAGGGCTCTGCCCGCGGGTGGCCGTCAGTCCCAGCCAGGGCATGTGCTAAAGTCAGTGGGGAGAGGTGTCCCTGGGTGCCCCGTCCCTCCAAATACAGCCTCTCACTCCAGTGGTTACTTGCATGAAGGGGAGACATCAGACAGGGCCGGCGCTGACTCCAGATGCAGTCAGACACAAGAATCACAAATTGGAGGTGAACTTGTCAGTAGAGAGACATTATTTGGGGAGTCAGGCTTGGCAGCCCTCTTCCCTTTCTCTTTTGGATGCCTTTTGAACAGCTTTCAGTTCAAGTTTTTGTAATCACCCGGGCATAGCTTATTCATCTGTTTGGTTTAGAGGGTGTTGCTTGTTGCCTTGATTTGCTCTCTAAGGCCATGTGTGCGAAGAAGTTTGCCAGTTCTCTGCACCCAGTGCTCAGGCACCTGCCTGCACATAGCAGGGGCTTGTGCCTGTGGTGGGGCAGGCTTGGGGTGCCCCCCGAGCATGCTGCTGTGGTTAGGTGCCGGTATGTGTTCCCACGCTGCATGTGTGTGGACGGATGTAAGGTGCATCTGTGCCTGGTGGGTGCTGAGGTTGTTTTTACTGGGGCTGTGTTTCAAAACGGGTGAGCTGAGTGCTTGCAACACCTGAACCATCATCTGTCCTCTGGGGCTTCAGGGCTCATGGACCATGTGCAACTGGTGGCCCAGGGAGGGCTGGCAGGTCCCCCTGGCTCAGGAAGGCACCTTCTTCCCTCCCCGAGCATCCTCAGCTGTGCTTCCTGCTTGCAGCCCCCACTGCTGGATAAGGCGAGGCCTGAGGTCTGAATAATTAGCAAGGAATTAGCTGTGTGTTCTTTTATGAGACAGTCTCCCTGGTTCCTCTGATGTTTGCATCCTCCTCCTTTCATCTCAAGCCTCTGTGGCAGGCGCCCTGCCCAGCCCTGGGATGTGCAGGAGGCTCTGCTGAGGAGCAGGGAGGCACGTCCCAGTGCAGCAGGGTCGGGAGCTGGTGCTCATGCCCCAGCCCTGCAGATGTGACTCAGAGGGTGTGAGTCTGTCCTTCGCCCCACCGCAAACCCCCTGTCTGCGGCCGGATGAGCCACCCTTCCTTCAGGCCTGTAAAATAGTGCCAACTCCCCTCCCCACCAAAGGTGTTGAAAAAGCTGATTACTTTATGCTTAGGAAGCTGATGAAACATTAGCCTGGATTTGTGTTTTATTGGGGTCCATAAATTAAATGGAAACTCACAATGATGAGGAAAGGAGCCAGGGAGAGCAATTACTTGTTGGGAAGACATCATAACTAATGGTTTTGTGACACATTAATTGAAAGCGTTGGAAGTTTTATTGAAGTAACACCTGAAGGCAGCTGGTACTGCACGTACGGAGGAGACTACAACAGGCTGCATCGCTCACTCGCTGTTTAGGAGGTTCAGTAGTAACCAAAAGGTGTTAATCAAATAGCATCTTTAAGACTTTGAGCGAGACGACAGAGCCGCAATGCTCCAGTCCTCTGAACTTCCCCATGTCTTTGTTTTTAAAGCTCAGGACCCTGCCTGCAGACCAATTTACTGTCTCCAAATGTTGTTTGTGCTGCAGTTTCATAGAATCATAGAATCGTTTAGGTTAGAAAAGAGCTTGAAGATCATAAAGTCCAACTGTTAACCTAACCCTGCCATCCCACCACTAAACCATGTCCCTAAGCACCTCATCTACCCATCTTTTAAACACCCCCATAGGTTATAATTTTTGAATGGCTCATCCCTGCCAGATCCATTGGGGATGTTTTGCTTGACCTCCCAGAGCTGTACTTTGGTCTAAATTTGTGCAAAATCTTCTTTGGGGCTCCCTACGCAGATGTGCGGTGCAGAGGCACATGTGCTTGTGCTCTCTGCCCATGTGCCCTCACCATAAAACTTTCAACGTGCAGATCCAGGACCTCAAACACCTCCTGGGTGAGTAGAAGTGGGTTCCTCTGAGCCCTGGCTGCTCACCATGGTGTGATGGGGACAGCCACTGTCGTGGAGCGGAGTGCCATGGAGGCCTTCCCCGTTCCTCAGGCCAGATCCAGCTTGTGGGAATGACGTCTCATTTCCGACCGGAGAATCATAGTGTGTGCCTCCACCTCCAGAATCCATTAATAGCACATAAATAACCTGCTTGGGTCAGAAATGCTGAGGGTAATACGTAAGCTGGAAAGAATCTAGAGCGGAGGCTGGACTTGCTGCCCTGGCAATTAGATCACAGTAAAAATAAAATTCAAGCCCCAAATGCCCTTTTCTTTTTCAAACTCAACCAACTGTTGAACTTACATTGGACCCACACCATAAGTGTAAACACGCCAGGTGTACTTTTTTCACAACAAAACAGCATTTAAGACCCCGATATCATAACCATTGAGCCATATTGGTAATAATATTTATTAATAGTTACCATTTCAAGGATTTTATATATGCTTCACTTTATACCATTGCTTAGCCTACTTAATGCTCGTGGAACTATTCATGTTACAGAAAAACTAAGATAATAACTTGTGGGATTCAGCCTGTAAGAATATGTTTACCTTCTCATTTTTCAAGAAATTAGCAAAAAAAAGAGTTCTCTAATAAAAGAGTGTATGAAGTAAGGAAGTTTAAAATACACATTATATACAACATCTTGGTAAAGTCCCACTTACAAAATTGTTAAATCTCTCAAATTATTATCTAAATAAATATTTTATTGTATTTTAATGGGCTTTATTATATTCTGCAGTGCCCTGAGCACCTTGGCTTCATAAATAAAATAATTACTATGTAGAGTCTTTGCAATAGGAAAATTAATGCTTAAATGTTTGGAGACTTATAAAAA
This sequence comes from Gorsachius magnificus, assembly GCA_034008185.1. NCBI lineage: Eukaryota > Metazoa > Chordata > Aves > Pelecaniformes > Ardeidae > Gorsachius > Gorsachius magnificus. The sequence goes on from CM067090.1 coordinate 11,470,382, forward strand.
TTTCAGCAGGTTTTCTAAGGCTAGTGATAAGGGTTCATAAACACGCTAATTTTTCCACTCTTAAACATTTCAGGTCAATGGACTACAAGAGGAGATGTTATTAAATGAGCACGAGTTTTGTTAAGAGAGTGTTTGGAGGGCAGTGTACCCAACTGTTACACTGCAGCACTCTCTAATAACATCTCCAGACACTGCAATAGCAGTAAAGCATGACAAGATTGTATAATAACTCTATTAATCACTTTTTTCTGGTAGCATGAAGAGAGCACATTATAGCAACCATCTAACCCCTTGCCCCGTCAGTGCCTCAGGAAACTTGGGGCAATTATTGCAGAGGGCCACCATCCATTGTTTTAGGCTCTAAACTCACTTTAACTCATTTTTTTTGAGTGGCTTGTGTCGTGTGTTTTGCTTCCTGGGAGGAACTGGGAGCAGGACAGGCACATGTGTCTGTCCCACCTGCCTGCCAGGAGAGGCTTTGGGAAGGGAGCAAAGCCAGTTTGACGCAAAGGCATGTTAAATGTGCTCACCCCAGCCTTCCTCCTCACTTGCATTATTTATCTGTTTTTCCCCTAACTTTGTGACCTGGGGAGTGGGGCAGGAAGAAAGCTCTGGGGTGGGAGCAGCTTTCTGCTGGGTTTAGGGTAGGAGCCTGTTGCAGGGTGGGCATTGGTGCCCTCTCCAGCCCCGGGGTCGGGTCTCCTGAGCCCTGGGAAGGGTTGGCGGCAGCATCCTTCCTGCTGGTGTGGCTCTGCACCATGCACAGGAGGATCTGCACGTCACCACAGGCGTTCCCTGGTGGGGGAACTGCTCCAAAGTCGTCAGTGGCCAGAGATTAAATGCTGCAGGCGATCTCTGGATGGATGACCCATTGCTGATTAAGCACACAATGGGGAAACTGTGGGTTCTTTTCTACATCATGTAAATTTGCACATCTAATGACTGCTTGGGTAGCAGACACAGAAAATCGGTTTGGATGGAGGGGTTTCTAAAAGGATGATACTCGACCTCTGCCACCCACGCGTTCCAGAGCTCCTCGATAGCCAGGAGGCGTCCCAGAAGAAGATAATTAGGCTTGTGTTATTTCAACCTCCTCTGATCCCTAAGAAAGAGTTAATTACAGTCTTTTCCCTCTTGCTCAAAGGTGGCTGGGTATTATCATCAGAGCTGTAATTATTCATGCTAATTGCTTATTTGGAGAGGGAAAGGGAATGAGAGCGAGAAGCTCCAGACTCCACATCAGTGATCAGCAGAGCAGACCAGGTGTGCTTTATTAAGGCTGGACCGAGGTAGTGCTAGGGGGTGGGAGGAGGTTGGGGATGCTGAAGTGTTTGTGAGAAAAGTGGTGGAGCAGACTTGGTCCTGCTAATGCTGCCACCTCCTCTGGGACTGAGAAGAAAGAGCATGCACTTCTTGCAGACCTTCCTCCGGTGGAGGGCACTCCGAGGTAATTGTACTCCTGACTCGAGTCTTCATTTGCTTTGTGGCTTAATTAACCTTTCATCTTTTGTTTTGTTTTGTTTTAAATCCCCCTACAAGGGAGCAGGGTGGGTTGTGAGGTGCTTGTCCGAGGTTTGTGTTTAAGCTCCTCTACAGATCTTGTGGCTGATATTTTATTAACAGAATGAAAACTTCTGCGATTCTCTGACAGCCTTGGTGTTGGGGTGGTGTTTGAGTGGGGAAGGGGATAAGGAGGTGGTGTGTCTGTCATCTTCCCTAGTTATGTCCTTTTAATAATATGGTTGGTTTCCTTCTGAGGCTTATTTCTGTAACCAGATCTGGGGCTTGCCTGCTAAAAGCAATGGATTTAAGCTTTATTTTTTTGGTGGCTGAAGGTATCTGAAGTGTGATGATCCTGATTAGATGCTTTGAAGGCAGTAGCATGGTAAAATTTATCATGCTGCAGAAGTTGGGACTTGGCGAGAAAACGTTGTGGGAAGCTGTCTCCTGCGGCGTACCTGGAGTGGTTCGGGGTCGGTGGTGCTCTGCGAGTGTGATGGTATGTGCTGGCTTTTTCTGAAGTGATCAAATTGTTGGTGAGGGGGAAGTCTGTTGTGAGGACTTGAGTCATCCCCAAGAAGTAATTATTTTATTACTTTTTTGTTTTTTCTTGGAATAGAAGGACTGTGCGTCCTGCTTGACTAGGGTTGCGAACTGCTCTTGGTATCTGATCTTTGCACGTGTCAGCGTGGCGATGAGCCATCTGCTGTGGCATGGGTTGTTTTCTGTTAACTTTTTCTATTTTCTCTTAAGCTTTTCATTCCTGCTGTTCTTAAGGCTGAAAAAAACAACCTTTAGAGTCACGCATATAGGTGATGTGAACTATGCACGTTTTGTAAAATAACTGAAAGGAGCTGCTCCCTGCCAAATACTTTTGAATGTTCCTCTATCCTTTCTATAAAGGTCTCTGTTGTCACCCTTATGGGCAGCATCCATGTGCTTTGCTGAAAGCTGCTCTCTCTTCTGGAGATCTAGAATTATTATCCTTGTGCTTTAACTTCCTAACTGGCCGTAATTATGTTTTAATGTGCTGAATAATCTTTTCATCTGTATGTTTTACTACTTACTTAAATTACACAGGCTTTCCATGTTCACATCCTCTTCCTGACAGAGGAATTAGCTCAAGTACAGCGAAGTAGGGACCAAGGACTGCTGCTGCAGGGACTGCAGTCGCCCCATCCTCTGGGGTGGGAGGCAGGGACAGGGATGGGGAAATGCCTCCTTGAAAGTATTGGGCAAGTCTGGATTTACAGAGAGGTCGGAGGCTTGGATTGCTATTCTAACACGTATTGTGTTGCTGAACTCAAGCTGAAGGTTTATTTGTAGTTTTCTAAGCTTTTTGCATGTTGATTATTTGGAATGCTAGACATCTCCAAGAAAGCAAGGAATCCCAATTTACAGAGGTGGTACAATAGAAATGACCTTTAGTAAACCCACCACAGTGCATCCAAATCTGGATCCTCTAAAGGTAGCAAATTTTTTACTTCTCTTGAAATCTGTGGGAATTAAGAGCCTATGTGCATCCTAAGGCTTCTGGCCAAAGTGGGATGTGTGGGGTCTTTTTTTTTTTTCTTCTTTCCTTTTTTAATCCCTGTATCTTCTGACAATTACTACCTTGTTCTCCCTTGCTGTTCTGTTCCAGACTGTGTAAGTGCATGTCATCCAGCCAATTGCTACTTACTGCTTTCCTATGGACCTTAGATTTCCCAAACACCTCCTAAATGATGCTGTTGTAGAGCACTAGTACACCATTGCGTGCTCCTGCAGCAAGCTTCCCCTGCGCTGCCAGCAGCACCTGTGTCCTCTCTGCCTGCAATTTACTCATCATGGTGGGGCCACAGGAGCATAAATTAGTGTTGACCTTCTTGTACCCCTGTCACTCAGTAATTCAATTCCATGGGGAGGTCAGAAATCTTTGGTCTGTAGACCTGATCTTGGCAGGGGTTAAAGTAGCGGTGCTGGTGCCATCGAGGAGAGCAATATCCAAGAGGAATGTGCTCTGGAGGCTACCAAAGCCCTTGGGAAACTGTGGGCTCTGTAACATGGGTGCAAGGTGTGAGGGAAATGCATCCTCCGTGGAGGAACTACATATAGCAAACAGCATATAGCTCTCGTTGATATCCCCCGATTGTGGGGCTCTGCAGGACCAAAATTTACTTTGAAAGTCTCCATGGGCCATGCCTTTTTCAAGTCATAAAGGGACTCCTTGATGGATTTTTGTGTCCCCTATTTCTGCTTTGAGAACAGAGTTACAGGATGTAGGTAGGGGAGAGCTCTTAACTATTATTGGATTTTCCTATTAAGCTGTTACTGGTAGGGAAACGATTAAAAAGACTGTCAGATGCTGTGCTCAGAATGTCTTAGTGGGATTGGGTTATTGCTGGCTCAGGCTGGGGCTGAGCTATTGCGCTGCCATGGTGTTTGTTCCTGTCCCCCAGGAAGGCTGCCAAGAGCCACTTCTCTACTCTGTGCTTGATATTGGGAGCTGATGCTGTTGGGTGAGTTCAGTGACTAGAGGGTGATCAGCGTGCATCCTAGGGAAGTTAACTGCTCTTTTGGTAATAATAATAATAAATAAAATAATAATTAAAAAAAATATAGCCTCTCTAAGTGACCTGGAGCTCCTTCTGCAACGAGGTGACCTTCTGTGCCGTAAGAAAAAGGATGTAGGATATCTAACATGGGAGAGTTCCAACCAGAGTCAACACTGTTGCCCTTGACCTATCAACATCCAAATTTGGGTCTGCGAATAAAGAGGCTGGGAGCAAGGCAGCTGCAAGTACAGAGCTGGGTCAGAAGCTGGGCAGTGAAGACTCGTAGCAGTTCGGTGTGTCTGCTAAATGCCTGCCTTTCATCTGCTGTTGACCTGCGTTGGACTAGGAGCTAATCGGGAGATACACAGACAAGCCTTTTGGAAAGCCGGCATGTCTAAGCAGGCTTGGTGTGCTTTGATCTGAAAGGCTCGCCTGTAAGTGTCAGCCAGCCTTTTAATTGATTGCTGTGGGAGAGAGGTTTTGATGGAGTGAGATGGCACAGTTGGGTTTACTGGATTTTTTAAACTCCAGTAGTTGGAATCAGAAAATGTAGAGGAAAAGCTTTGTAAGAGGCTAAATTTGGGAGTGGGGGGAGCGGGGAAGCTGACTCCAGTCTACATCAACTATTTGGGCAGTGTTATAATTTTCCTTCTTTTTCCTGACAAAATCTGTTAATTAAAAGGCTGCATCAATCAGCACTCATTGAGTTTGGCAGACGTGAGATTCAATGCTAATTTGTGGAGCTGCTCTGTACGGGGTGTGTGTGAGTCTCTTTAGGGGCTAGGGCAGCCAGCAAGTAATCAGCACTCAGTCCGAGTTCTCGCTCCGTCTCCCCGCAGTGTATCTGGGTGGGGGGAAGTAAGAGGAGGGGAGGAAGAGTTTACAAAAGATTGGTGAATACCCCAGAAAAAAAAGAAATCTATACCTCATCTATCAGAACAGCTGAGCTGAGAAAAGGTGTTTGGCCAATGACCAAATTACTCTTCCCAGAAAGTACCCTTCTCTAGCTCTAGCAGGACTCTGGGCCAGGCCTGAACAGCATGGGACTGTGCAGCTGTGAGAGCAGATTTTCTAGAAATTAGCCATGGGAAGAATCCCAGCTAGAAATCACTGTGTGCCCTGAAGTGTAACCCCTGCAGCAGGAGACGTCCCTTGTGGTTGGGTTTTTCAGACAGTTTCTGTAGCCATGTTGTGAGGGGCAAGTGCTGATTTTTTAATTTTTTTTTTTCCTTGTGATACTGCCATTTCCTTTCTTTGCCCTCACAACATTGATGATGAGGGCAGTCCCCATCATCCTCATCGCCGGCAGAACTTTTAAACCCTTGCTCAGGTCTTCCTTTGTCATTTTGTCTAAACAGTGACATGCAGTGGCAACATAACGTGACGGAGATGTATGAAACAAGTTTGTGTGGAGAGCCACAGGGAGGTATTTATGTGTGTATATACATGTTTCACTAGCACTTAAATGTATTACTGTTTTCTCCTACAATTCTTTGCTGGTGCAGTGACCTACGGTGGGGATTTCAGGGGCTATTCCCAAGCTCACAGACAGGCACATTGCAACTTTCTTTGTATTCCCCTTTCCATGCTCAGCCAGAGTTACGAGGTCCTTTACAAGGTGGTGGTGATTTTTCATTTTCCAACATATAACAACTAAATATTCTTGATAGTATTATCTTAACAACAAATAGCCCGTGCTGCTCTTGCTTTGCGCTGCATTATTCTCTTACCCCCCATTGCACTACGCACGTGCACACGTCCATACGCACAAACCCACTGTGATGCTGTCTGCTGAGGTGCCTACCAGCTATAAAGCTTTGCTGCTGCCACTGCGTGAGGGCCTTTTGTATGGCCATCATCAGGAAACGACTGGGCAGTGATCTAGTAGGGATTTGGTTGAGCAGTCCTGGGTGCGAGGCTCAGCTGGAAGTAATGCTGTATAATCTTAATCCTAACATAATCAATATCATGGAGGAGGTAGCTCTTGTGTGAACTGTCTGAACCCCCTCCCTATCTCCTTCTAGTTGGCTGCTCTGTGCCTTCAAAAAGGCCTGACTTCAGGGGCTGATGTATATTAATTTTTTTCTTTCTTTACTCTTCATGAGACTTAATTCAAGTTAGCACATGAATTTTGCGGCTTGCTGAGTTCACGTGAGGGGAGCAGCAAAGGCAAATGTCAGAACACGATCTCAGTTCCTGTCAAAAGGCTGGGAAAGAAGAAGAAAAGGGGTGTCCAGTGCTTCAACTCGGCTCATTTGTAATATCAACAAATTATCACAGTGACCAAGTCAGGCCCTCCTGGCTTCAATATCTGACCTGTGACTCCTCAAAGAGTGTGGTGAGACTCGGCTGGAATTGGCTCTGAAGTCTGATTCTCCCTGACACCTGGGTTTCATGGGGTTTTTGTTTTGTTTTGTTTTTTACTGTCCAGCAGCTATTTGCTCTGGTAGATCAGCTTATATGGACACCAAAGCAAGAAATAATGAGCTGTGTGTCGCGGCAGCACCTTCTTTCTTGCAGGGTGATGTCGTGACCCTGTATATGTGTATGTGAGAATAAAAACATTAAACTGCATCCTTTTCTGTCTCTGTTCTCCTCCCCCAGCCCTTCGTTAGCCATTTTAAAAGGAGTTTGAGCCCAGTGCTCTCAATTGAAAGCAGATGCTGCTCCCTCGTGGAGCACCATGCGTTGCAGGCAGGGCCAGGCGTGCAGCAGGGCTTTGCCTTGCAGCCTTAGGCAGGTCGCTGTGTATAAAGGAGCTGGCCTAGCAGCCTCTGGAACAAGCGATGCTCCCTTTAGGAAGGGAAAATGGGATTTTGCAGGTGATGAAATGAGAGTTTTTCCTGCGTTTGTTTTCCAGCCAGCCCCTGCCTTGGGATGGAACATGCCGCAATAGCTTGTGGAGCCAGCTTGGCTTTGGAGGGTGGATGAGAAGGGAACGATGAGGATGTGGTGGCGGGGAGAGGTTTCTCTAGCCTTTTTTAGAGATGAAGAGCCTGAATGCCCGGGATTTAGAGGCTTGCCTGCATGTCCAGCGTGCTTGCTGCAGGCAGCCCTGTGTCTGCAGTGCTGCAGCCTAAGGCAAAGGCAAGGTGCTGCGCCCTGCCAAACACAGGGCTAAATCGCTCTCGCAAGAAATGGAACAAACCTGAGGTTTGGGCTGTTCCCAAAGAGGAGCAAGAATTGCCCCAAGTGCCTTCTGCTCTGTTGAGGAATCTGCTAAATCCTACCATCACCCAGGAGCTTCCAACTCCTAGAGAGCTCAATAAATAAACGGTCCTTATCATGTCTGCTGGAAGTGGGTGCCTTTTTGGAGAAAAGCCCTCTTCCCTTCTGATGCACAGGGAGGGGGGAGAGGTTTGAAGCTTCTCTGTAATCACAAGAGGGCAGAGTTGGCTCATGGCTCCTGAGCTCCTCCAGCTCATGGACCCACCACCGGGCAGCGGGAGCTGGCCTTGCCCCTGGTGCTGGTGGCAGCTGGGGCTGTGGCTGTTGCTGGGCTGTCAGCACAAATGTGCCTCCATCCCTCTGACTGTGCCCTTCAGCGCCAATATTACCTGGGGGGAATATATAAATAAGACAAGAATATCTCTTGTGACCCTTCTCTAGTTGCTTTGAAAGGTCAGTTGTACCTGTGCTATGCTTGTGGGTGTCTCTCTATGGCATTAATAAAAGCTTCATATTAATATTGATGTTAGAATTGAAGACATAAATTGATTGTTAATTAGCAGCTGAGCAGTGGCTTGAGCGGTGCTGGTAATGATACATGAGCGTCTGCTTCCCAAGCAGTGTCTGCTCTAAACTACACAAATGGCATAAATGCAGATCACAGGTCCTGTTTGCATTTAAAATAGCAGAGGTGTCATTGCTAATGAACACATCTTTCCAGCAGACACTCAGCGGGCTACTAGTACAGGCACACTTTGAGAGTATCTTTCGTGACATTGCCTGGAAGGAGCTGGAACGTTCACGGTGGGAGACTGCCTCCTGGTCACCTGTTGGTGATTGCTCTTGGCACTTTAAGGTAACGCAGAAATGCGGAGTTTGAGGCTTTTAAGCAAATTTTAGATTTGGATGATGGGAGGATGCAGTCTTGCATCATCTCTTACATTTCCAGGTGAAAACAGTTACCTGGATTTGTTCAGCCATTGCCTCTGGGAACCTGCCTGGAAGACTGACTTTTTGGAAATCCTCATTGCTGAAGAATGAGCTTGTCTGCCTCTGAGGTGCTCTGGTGCTCTGCAGAGTATCCTGGGATGAGGGAGACTTTCTCTCTGATTTCAGCAGATCAAGGGCAGATCTGCCAATGCATATCAGTGCCTGCGCATGAAACATTGAGGTCCCTGAATTGTGGCTGTTTGGGTCATAGACTGGAGACAAAGCCGGTGTTGGGAATCTGGGCTGCAAACAGCCTAGATGCTGAAGCCAGTTGTTCAGAGAGATGAAATAATTTTTAATTGAAAATTTGAAATAGCTTGAGGCTACATCGCATCTCTGAGCGTGGATGGTGCTGTTTGGCCAATGGAAACCCAAAGGTCATCTCCCCCTGCCTGTGCTGCTGACTCTCTCAGCCCGTGCATACGAATGTCTGTCCTGTGAGCGGCATCCCAGGCTGCCAGGCTCTGAGTGCTTCCCAGGAGGGAGCTGTGAAGGTAAGAGATACCATACAAGCTGTCGTCTGGTGTCAGCCTCAAAATGAGGGAATCTGTAGACTGTCCCCAGGACAAATGAAGTAGCACTGCTCACTTCTGCTGGTTTTCACTTTGCTCATGGAAACCTGTCACGGGGAGAGGTGTGGCCAGCCAGCGGTCCTGGGGCTATGCAGGGTGGAAGATGGTCCCTGTCTCCCACACTGTGATCCAGTTAGAGTCAAGATGGCTGATGCACATCAGAAACATCTTGTCCTTGGGGCTTCATGACTGAGTCACACTGCCCATGCCCCTCTCTAACTTGGGAGCTTCTCTTCGTCAGAGGTGTTTTTTCCTTCTTCTTTAAATTTGGAGTATTTTTGCAGCTACATGGCAGAGAAACAACTGGCAGGGCTGGGTTTCTGTGCTTCAGCTCTCCTCCCAGCTGCAAGTTACAATCCAAAGATCATTTGCTTGTTATCAATTGCTTTTCGTGTTGGCTGTTTCAGTCTCCATGCTAAAGAAACATAGGCTTCTCAGTCATGGGTTTAGGAAGCGGACTAGTTTATTGGGGAACTGTCATGACCAGTGAAAACCAATCAGTCTTAGTTGGGGTTGGAGGCTTTCCTTCACTTTCCCCCCTCTTCTTTTTTTCTTCCTAACTGTAGAATCTTGAATGTAGTGAACTGTATGGAAGTAGCATTATCCTTCTGAAATGTGACTGAACTCGCTGAACCAAAGAGGTGTCTGCTGGGTTGTGGGAGGGTGTTGGGCTTGATGTTCTGGATAAGGAGTTACCAGGAGGAAATCTTTAATGTGTGTTGTTTCAAAATAGAAATCCGTCACATAACTCTACTGAACAGTCTGAAATGTGGAAATCAGTGTAAGTGTGACCTGCGTGATTTTTAGGTAAGACCATGCGTAACCTTCACTAGGGCTTTCTGGGTTTCATTGATGCCATCGAGTCCAGCAGTGAAGTTATCTTGAATGGACAGCTGTGGGAATTCTCCTGGGGCGGGGGAATAGGGTGGCATTTTTGGCCCACTCCTCCAAATTAATTTCCTGGGAAGAAAAATTGGAGCTGTAAAACTGAAGACAGAGCTATGCCACCATCCAAAGGATGCTGGCATCTCCCATGGCCATCCCTCTGCTGTGAATGGGATTGAAGAGCGGCGCTTCTATCCAGCTTCATTAGGGCTCGTCCTTAGCTCTGCCGTCTGTCAATCTATCGAGCACCTCTAGTGTGAATCTGTACTAATCAGGCGCAATACTGCTGTCTGTGTTACAGATCCTCCTCTAATGAGGTGATAGTAGGTGGTGCATACCATTAACCTTCCGGGCTGCTCTAATTACTCAGTTTCTGATCAGACACAGCTTGTGTATTAGGATGTGATAGTTAAACTCAGCAGAGTGTTGTCAGAGCTGCATAGGGTCCGCTCTCCAGCAGACTCCTCTCTTCCCTCCCTTCCTTTCCCTGCTCCATGCACAAGCAAAGTAAGACTGAAGCACAGTCTTATCTCGGAAAAGGGGCTGGGGGAAGGAATCTGGGACAAAGATAACCCAAAAAGCAAAAGCAAACTGCAGGAACCTCCCAGGTTTTGTGGTGTGTGTGCACTCAGTCATTTTCTATATCTTTCTTCTCAGCCTTTGTATTTTTCCACAAATCTTCACCTCATCTGTCTTAGGAGTTGCTTTGAAATGGGACTTCCTAATTTACACCTCCTACCCCCCCTCACTCATTTAATTCAAATGCTGTTTTAATTGTCTTATGGCCCTACCTGAGCCCAGCATTCTCACAGGAAAAAAAGCTTATTTCACTGTTTTTTTCACTATTTCACTCGTGTTTGCTCTCTGGCTGGGTGATTAACTCCTTGGTTCTGTAATCCATAAAGAGGTGGCGTCTGGTCCCATGCAGAAGCGGTGCCTGGGGCTGGCTGTGCTAGCGCAGGCACACGAACGTGTCTCGCTAGCTCCTGGAGCAGAGCCGGCTCCCAGCGGCAGCCTCTGGGGCTAAGGGTGGCAGCGTGTGCTTGTCTAAACAGGCAAACGTTCTCCTCCAGAGCTGATGGGTGCGTATGGGGATGCAGGAGGGACCAATGGTGGGGCTCCCAGCTGTGGACTCCAAGGTGGAGGGATGCCAAACCCTGGGAACTTGGGTAGCTCTTCAGGATGCTGTGCAGAAGCAACATCAACTTCTCCTGTCGATCCAACTTTCACTGTAAGGCCTGAAGAGAGATTTCCCAAGGTACCACAGATGAGGTGACTGAGGCATCCTTTTCCTTCTGTGTCTTCCCAATTGAAGTAGGCACAATGGGAGGTATTCAATCAGCAAAGGAGCTAATATTGCCCTTGTCTTGATGGGAAAGTATAGGGAACACATGTTGGCACACTTGGCTTTGCTTAACATGACTGAAGAGCCTCATCTGAGATGTAGAGTAATGCATCTGAAGTTGCTTAGATCTGAACTTGTCCCTAGGCAACGACATTTGCCTCAGTGAAGACTCGTACTGTATGTTCATTATAGCTGAATTCTGTTTAAGGATGCTCATGGTAGAGCATCCCATAAAATAAAATCAATTATACTTCAGCCATCTTATCTCTACTAAGTGTAAAATGGGGATTGATTGTGCCTCTGAGAAGAAAATGCTGTGTAACACATCTCATCTATGTCTAAATGTGTTTCTGGTAAACCAAAGCCACTTGGAAACAGCTGTAGCAAGAGTAAGATACTGGGGCTAGATGGGAGCTGGCGCTGTCTTGTCCTATCCACAAAGATGACATGGGAAAAGCCCTATATTGCCTTAATACAGCATCCTTTTTGCAAATGCACTTGAACGGCAGTCTTGGGAACAGCTCCAAATGTAATACCTGATCAAATTGTGCTCTTGGTGTGTCAGATTAGCTGCAGATGCAACGCTAAAGCAGTCTTGTTTAATAGATTTTTATCTTCTGTACCAGTGGATTCAAAGGGATGAAAAAGATCCGGAGTGCTGGGCCACAGTGTGTGGGAGGAAAGCAGCCTCTGAGTCACTGGTGGTTGTTAAATGGCAGCAGAAGTTAAATGCCTTGAAAGCCCCAGCCATGCACTCATGTAGGCTGCTGATTGTTGATGATCTGCAAAGGCAAAGCCCTGACTGAACTTCCAAGAGACCTCCTCTTCGCTGAAGAAAAAGGGGATTAAAATGGCCTTTTCGCTGGCTTCTCAGCTGAGCTATGAGAGCTCGTATGACGCAGAAGGCACGGCCTCCCCTTGGGCTGCTGGCTGGGATAGGATAGTGTTGCTGCCCTGGGCTCCCGAAAAGCATCCCCCCCCGCCTTTCCTGTGGTGCCAAGCGGAGCCCGGCATGCTGCCACGTGGGCGGTCTGCAGCTCTCGTGACGCCTCGGTGGTGGTTCATGGTTCCTCCGTTAGATGCAAGAACTAGAGTGCAAAGGATAGTTGTTCCCCTTTTATTCTGGGGGGAAATGAGTCCCAGAAAGTGATGCTGGACAGGTGAAGGACTGCAGGATGCAGAACTGCTCCTGCTAGTGCTGAGAGCCCCTTTTCTTTCCCAAAAAGGGTGAGGGTGTGCTTCTAGGATATAAAGCTCCAGACTTAATTGTCTGATTGAGAGCCGTCTTCCCCCTGTGGTTCCCTCGTTCACCGGTCTCTTTCTTGCACCTAGGTTGGTTTTAATTCCCTCTGGGCTGTGCTGGAAAGCTCTCTGGTGAAGGCTGAGGAACATCATGTTTAACAGGAACGAGGTAGTTCCACTAGATAACAGCTGTCCCTGGAGGATTTAGTTGGAAAAATTTCTCAGCCTCTTCAATTCACCTACAACCCTGGTGCCGTGAGTCCAGGAGAATCAGAGCACTCGCAGCTCTGTGAATCACTCCTGGGCTGGTGCTGGTGGCCTCAGGGTCCCGACGGAGAGGAGCTGTGGTGCGGAGGGGGCGTGTGGGGTGCCCCATCGCTGCAGCATGCTGTCAGCAGGCTCCCCCAGCAAAAAGAGCCATGCATGCCTTGGGTTGAGGTGCTGCATAATGCAGGCTTTGAGTGATGAGAACATATGAATTAGGAGCTTACGGCTCACTTTAAAGTCCTAGAAGAAGGACTAACTTGATCCTCCCTGCTGACAGCCCCCAGAGATCGTGACTCTCATATCTGTGGTTTAACATGACTTTATGCCCCTAAAACTGGTGCTGACTAATTCTGCAAAAAGACACATTGGAGCTATAGCTCGGTGCCTGGGGAGATGTTGGAGGTATTAGTAAGGTCACTGGTTAAAGCTATGTAAAACTCGCCAGGGCTTGGTTTCAGGTCAGAGCCTTATCCCCAGGCGTAAGACCCTCTCACTGCATGGTGGAGCTCAGACACAAATAAGTACCTGCCCCCTGGCTCCTTTGGGCTCGCAGTTATGTTGGCTTCTTCCTTGCTGTCCTCATCGACTTGTTCATCTGTAAGAAAACACAATGCTTTCCTAAATTTAGCTGCGTTAAGTACTGTGGGTGTTGTCTCTTCTCCCCCCTTCCCCTGTTTTGAAAGCCATCTTAAAAACTGCACAGCGATTTAAATGGCAGCTTGATGGGAATCCATAGCAAATGACTCTGCAATTAGTAAATCTCTTCTATTGTGACAGCTCTATTATTAAACTGCCATAAATGCCAGGCTGTTAATCTGCTGTCTCCTCAGTCCCCATGCTTCCCTTTTCTTGCCCGTCCTTTTCACCATTTGATTTTTTGTTTGGTGTTATTTTATTATTTTTTTTTTTTTAAAGTTTCAACTGCCTTCCAGCAAGTGTTTCCAGGGAGGGGGTGCGAGGTGGCACTTGCAGGGGGAGGAAGGCTTTGTGGCACTGTCCCTCAGGAGCTTTTCACTTGGAAGGCAGGTGAGAGAAAGCCCTGAACGGTTGCCTCTCGCTTGCTTTGAAACTTTTGCTACTTCAAAACTGCAAAATGTGAAACTCCTAATTTGCAAAAGCCAAAGCTGGATTAGCAGAGAGGAGGGCCTGGAAGAGTCATAGGTGTCCCGATGGCAGGGTGAGCTCTGCAGCTGCCGTTTCCTCCATCCCGTGTATAGGTGTGCATCTCATTTCTTAGCCCATAAATCTGCTCTGTCACCCCTGCGCCTGGGGCCGGGCGGTGCTGTAGGCAATGTGGTGGGGTGGGAGCATGCAGGGCTGCAAATGGCAATGAAAGCAGAGCCCCAAACTGTACCCCGGATGGTGCACACCCTTTGTAGTGTGGGTATGTTGTTTGCAGCGCATGCTTGCACACGGTCAGCCCTCCCGAAACAGCAGAGGCTGCCGGGCCGGGGGCAGAGGGAGGAGCAGCGTGCGGAGGAGCTGCTGCTGCAGCATAGGATGGGGGGTGACGGGAAGGTTTCACCTTTAATCTGAGCGTTGAGATTGGCCTATTGAGGAGGCAGAGCAGGCACCTCTGTCCTGGGGATTCCGCTAGGGAAGGAAATTGTGTCCTCCTTGCAGTGATGCGAGGCTGAGCTTATCACAGGGAAGTGTCTGCTGGCTGGCAAGAAAACGCTTGGGAAGGTTGCCACCAGCCTTAAATCTGTGACATCTTGGCTTACAGCCGCTGCTTGGGATGGTGCTGGTCTCAGTGGAGAGGTCTGCCACCCCGGCAGCTCCCCTGGTACCTCGGTGCCCTGTGGAGGAAGAGCTGATGATGGTGCTGCCTGCTGCTGCCCGGCAGCCTTGCAGAAAACCTGGATGTGTATTTAGAAAATGTGCATGTAAAGCTGTCCAGTTCTTCTCTGCTTTGATAAAAAGTGATACTGTCCTGTACCCAGCATATCTTTACTGGCTGCTTGGAGAAGAGTGTATCTTGCAGGTACTGTCTGAATTAGATCTTTCTAAAAGCTTGGAAATTTGGGATTATATGGGCTCTTAGTAGCTGGAGTATAAAGAAAGACTCCATCCTACTCCATGGAAGAACTAACAGGGAAATGACCTATCAACCCAAAATCTGAGACTTAAAAACTGTTGTGGGGATGAATTGAAGAGCAGCGAAACTCCTCGGTTAGGGAATTGCATCTTATTTTTTCAGGCTTTTTCCTCAGCCTCAATGACTTAAACATTGCCATGCTGGCGTAAATCAGCTGTGCCATGTAAACACCTAAATTCTCTTTGCATCCTGTTGCTATGGAAACTTCTCTGAAGCCTGGGTACCTGCACAGCTGCTTTGGTGCTCTGGGAACATCGGACGCCTCCAAGCCAGGGCATCTGGTTGAGGAGATCTGCTGTGGACTTGGCCTGTTCTGGGAAAGACTTTTGTCTGCTGCTGCTTTTGGGCTACTGAGGTATTAAAGAAAACGAAGATCTGCATTCACTTAGTGCCAGCTTTAGTCCCCTGTGATCAGAGATGGGCTTCCGCCGAGCACGCTGCCCTCTGTTAACTGTGGGTATTTAGGAGGCTCTTAAATACAGTATTATACTCCTAATTATGCAGAAATCCTTCAGTCTGGCCTGTTTCATCTGGAATTATGCTCAACCATCAAATCCTGCC
Source organism: Gorsachius magnificus (assembly GCA_034008185.1). Taxonomy (NCBI): domain Eukaryota; kingdom Metazoa; phylum Chordata; class Aves; order Pelecaniformes; family Ardeidae; genus Gorsachius; species Gorsachius magnificus. The sequence goes on from CM067090.1 coordinate 11,485,544, forward strand.
AAATACCACCACCTTAGAGCGAGGGAGGCTGGTGCACTTGGGTTGCCCTCTGCAGGGAGGCAAATCCCAGCCAGGAGGCTGAGCCATCTGGCCCCAGGCAGGATAAGCAGATGCGGGTGCTGCTGGCATGGATGTGCCCACCTCCCTTCTCCTTGCAGCAGGGAGCGGCCGTGGCTGTGGGCACCCACCTTCCCGGGCCTTTGCCCCATGGGGTCCCAATAAACACTTATATTGGTGGATGCCTCCTGAGTAAGGGGAATATTTTTCTGTTTGTCTGGAGTTCCTTCATGGCAGTGCTTCCAGAGGAGGCTGGATTAAGGCTTTCATCAGAGAAGATGGGAGAGGAGAGAGTGGCTTTGGTGGAGGACTGATGTGGCAGCTACAGGAGTGACTTGTGAAGAGCATTTGCACCCTCCTTCTCCTCCAGCACCTTTTTCCTCTGGCTAAATCACTTTACACCAGGAGTGAGTCATCCTGGGGAGAACTGAGGCTACGTGACGCTTTGTATATTTAATAGTGTAATTCAGATCACAAACATCCTTTGCGATGGTGTAACTGCTGCCTAAAAAACCACCCCTGTGTGCTTGAGACAAATGCTGTTTCTAAAGGAATCCGGTTCTTAATTACCTCAGAAAATCACTGGAAATGTCAGTAATTGTTAGCCAGTTACACCTGGGCCACCATCTGCCCAGCATGCGATGATCTCCAGGAGCGTGCAGTTACTGCAGAGTTGCACCCGAAATCTTGCAAGGAAGCTTTAATGCTCTTTTTGTGATCTGTCCCTCAGGCGTTGCTTCATGGTTCGGAGCAGCTGTAAGCTTTAGTGCTCTGTCTGATCATTTTGATCAAGACTTCTTTTCTTTTCTCTTCCCCACCCAACATACGTGCATCAATTCTCAGCTATACAGAAAGCAACCCCATAATTTTCACTCAAATCTCCACATCCTATTAAGCCCTATGCTGCTTTGTAGCAACGAATTAATAGTTGAGTGAAAGGGGTTTATAATACAATGTACATTAGAGAAGAAGTATTTTTAAGTTACCATTCTGTAATTAATTGGAGAGAATATTTCTGTTACGAAAAACTTTTTCTAGGGAGCTCTTTTAAACCTGTAATCGTAGTTCCTGTTCTGCAGTGGGTTGGGTTATTACCATGTGTCAGGGATGTCAGCTATATGAAGGTGGGAGATAGCAAAAAAAAAAAGTTTTCATAGTTGCTCTTATAGCTTTCAGAAAATAATTTTCTCTCTGTGCTTCTTTTTATTTTGCTTTGAAAAAAAGGGGGCAGTCAAACCATCTTTTTGCCAAGTGTACAGCCTCAAAACTTGGTTTTCTTGGCAATAATTCATCTAGTGTTGATTCTGGGCTGGATTCTGTGTGTTCGTCTTCATGGTGTAATAAGGTTTGCAACTGTGAGCCTTTCAATATTGATCCCAGTGGCACTTGCACAGAAATATGCTCTTGGAGTAGGAGGAGGTGGTGGCTCTGGAGAGTGAACTTCTGCTGCGGTTCCTGTGCCTTTGCATAACAGAAACGACGTCCAGGAAAGCCCAGGGAAGTAAGGTACTGAGGGAACAGCTCTTCTCTAAACTTTATGACAAAAATGAATAAATCTCTAACTTTTAATGCTTTATTACACATGTAACTACAGTGTTTCAGCATGCAAATGGCTGCTGAGGTAGCAGGGTATTACACTTCTCGTGTAATCAAAAGGTACAAATGAGAAGGTGTCTTTCTCGTAAACTGGGTCACTGGGTTAATAGAGTTTTGAAAATATCCCCTCCTAACCCGTGCCGTTAATATCTCAGCATCCATCTAGATTTTAATACTGTCATATGGCTGTGATATGTGTGTCTGTCATCTGCTTGCTCTGAAGGTTTTCTGCCTTAGTTGAGGAAATACTCTGCATGATAGAGATTGCTGCTGAATGCAATGTGATGCTTTGACTGGCAACGATTCGTCTTCATTTGAACACTAAATATTCCATTTCTCCAGCTAGTGAAAGGCTTGATTTAGGATAGTGGCTTAGTGACTATTCCAGGTAGGGGTTTGAAAAGGCAAGCATTCAGCTGAACTATACGCACGTTCACTTTTTGAAAACTAGTTGAGCTTTTGATGCTTCTGTGTCTGGTACCTGTTCCCTGGACTCTTGTGTCTCCTGCTGCCACGGGTTTGACTGAGAGATGCTCTTGTATGGGTGGTGTTTGCGCTGCTTTCTTGCTGGGTTTCAGCATGTTCCCTTTGATAGCGATTCAGCAGGAAGTTATAGGGTTTGGGGGAGGAGGAATAAGAGAAGCCGTTAATAAGCTGCATTTGCTGTTCTGTCAAAAGAGATGAATCTTCTCTCCAGTTTACAGATTGCTAAAGTTAGGAACTTAATCCAAGGGATTTGAGATGAACTCTTCTCTAGGAAAATATGCTTTTCTCCTTGGCCATCCTAGAGGAAGCCCAGGTGATGCTCTCCTGTTCGTTAGGCAGCTCACGTAGGTGGGGACGGGTCCCTTCCCTAGCGCCCTCCTGAAAGGTGCTGCTCTTGTTCTGAACAGCACTGCTGAGCTTTCATGATATAAAACATTAGCTTTACTTTCCTTCCGATGTGAACGCCAAATGCTTCAGCCTTCTCCTGTCCCTTCTGGGCCCAGGTGCTCTGCTGCTTTTCTGAGCTACGGTCTGGGTAGAGTGGGTTGGCACCCTGTCACTCCCAGTGGTGTGGCCTTCCCTGGCCCGATAAAGGGAATATGAAAAAAATGCTTTGTTAATGGGTGTGTTACCCCTTTTGGACTGGTAGTCGGGATCTTGCAAGGAGGTGCCAGGTGCCTGATTTTCTGAGCAGTGTGCGTGCAGATTTCATACGAAGGAGGACTCAGTCCTTCTTGCTGTGTAGCAGCAAGAGCTGAGTGGCCATGATCTTGATTTTATTCATTTTCAGACATCTTTGAATGGACTTTTTCTCTTTTCCTGCCCACCTCCCCACCCCCTTCTGAGAAGTAGGGGTCGCTCTGCCTTTGCTTCTGCCTTTGCTATTAGGGGTCCTCCTCTCTCTCCTTAAGTTCATCTCTCCCAGAGAGATCATGCAGTCAAGCCAAACCCTTTTTCTCATGGAATGCAAATCCCACCTGCCCCAGGTAGTTAAGATTACCAAGTAACTTTGCTTGCAGCCTGTGTGAGTGATAGGTTGTAGTTGCCATTGTGGTTAACAAAATGAAAGCAATTTCTCTCCGCTGAAATGGAAGGTACTTGTTCTCCCCACTAGCTCCTTTAAATCTTCCCCCAGCCTAGAGCTTAGCAGCCAGGTCCCAGACACCCTGAAGTTTGTGGGATCATGCTCTGACTTCTGTGGGATAATGACTTTTTTGCCCACATCCAAATGACACCGGCTATGAAAAGGAGAATGGTAATTTCATCTGTTAGCTTCTCTCTCTCCTGCAAGATTTACTTCTATCAGGGATTTTTATAGGCTAATGCTGTGTCTTTCGTGATGGGGATGTGTGGTGGAGGAAATTTATTGTTCCCTTCCTAATAGATGGCTGTAATTTCATTTCAGAACAACCACTTTATGTGCGAGAAAGTGATTCCATTATGCCACCACACAGCATTGGGAGCATCTGTGGCAGTGGGGGCATTTGGATTAAAGAGAGTAAAGGCTGCACATCTGCTGCCCTCCACCCCTATTCACAGAACACAGTGTTAATCCTAAAGAAAAGAGAGCAATTAGCTTGTAAACCCTCCCTGAACCCACTGGAAGATTAGCCATTTTCAATTAAAGCTTTTCAGCTGGAAAGATAATGGGCTAAAATTTCCAGCTTTTAAAAAATACTATTATTGACCATGTGGTTTTATTTCTGTCAATTTACATCCTTTATAATTAGCTACCCTGGGATAATTAGGATTGCCTTGCGCCATACCCTGTTCCCCACTCTTTCCCCTTATAATGCAAATGGCAAACTGACTTCATGGTCTGTCTGCTGGCCTGTTGCAACTAGCACAAATCTACTTGTTGTTTGGACCCACGCTGGTGATCCGCTGTAAGCAGTACTTTTATAGGTTCCTGTAACTCACAAGTAAAAGGATAAACCTTTACATGCTGCTATGAGCATGCTGTAACCATTCCCGGGGAGCCCAGATGGGAGGAGGGAGGCTGATCCCATCTTGCAAGCCTGCAATAACAAGCAATTTGCAGTCCCTCGGGGACCTCCATGTGCTCTAAAGCCAAAATACTTCTTTATATATCACTGGTCCCAGCACTTGGGGGGTTACTTGGAGCTGCGTGTGGCTCTGCTTTGTGCCAGCTTGGGAGGTAAAACTTCGCAGGCTGGAGCTGGAGCCAAACTGGCAGATGGAAACGCCTCGCCCCAAAACACGCAGCTGATTGACTCTGTCCAAAGGCGTCTGCATGTTTGAGCACTTCTGAAAGCAGCATTGCTCCTCGGGGCTTCTGGGTAGAGCTGGGAGCTTCCCACAGCAGTAAGGGAGTCTGACCTGGTGTCACCCTGTGTCGGAAGGCTGCACGCTGACCGCTGCATCATTGCAGTGCCTTTTAGGTCATCTCTGTTTGCTGAGTGTGATCTGCTCCCCCCGTGTTTCCTATGCCTGATGCGTGGGTGCAGCACTGGTGTTGCTCAGCATGGTTTCACAGAATCATAGAATGATGGAATGCAGACCCAGCGTGGGTAAGAGGCTTGGACTGGAGCCGACAGCAGCTCGTGGCCTCATCCAGTGCTGGTGACTGCCGTGTCTCCCATCAGCTGGGTAGCGCTGTCTGTGCTGCACGTGCAGCCTTGCATCCCGTACTACTGCAAGTTAACGTCATCAGCTGTGTTTCAGGGGACTTGTGGCTTTGGTCTCTTCATGTGACTGAACACAGCCATGCCTGTGCTGCTGTTAGTGGCTGTGCTACATCTAAGGAAAAAAAGATGAGAAAGGCTGATCTTTCAGGGAGCTGCTCGGCTGTGTAGGCTGAGGTGCCTGATGTGGAAATTAGCTCTCTGGCCACAGCCAAGGACTTCGGAATGAGGTAAGCTCTATGAGCTATCTGAATGTAAAACCACCCAGACCCCTGACTTCTGGGTGCAACACGAGCTGTGCTTTTTCTGAGTCACCAAAATCATTGGTATTGCTTCTAGTTCTTGGCTGTCTTCCATGCAGACCTTGGCCAGGTCCCACCTAGGTTTGCCTTGTTTCTTCCAGAAGAGTTGCACAGTGTGGATACTGCATGGTGTAGTGTGTAAGAGCAGATATAAAGCCATTAAAGCTTTTTTGTGTGTAAGGAATATGGCTTGGTGCTCCTGGGATCTTGCTAGCCTTATCATACTACTGATATTAACACAGTCTTTTTGCAGTCAGCGCTTTTCCTGCTATTTCTTTGTTGAAATGCCTATGAAAATATGCCTTGGAAAATATTTTACATCTGAACTAGTTAATACAGCACCTTGGAGAGAAGGTATCTGATGCAACAGAGTACAAATGAAGCCTCATTAAGCAGGAATTCGGCGATTCTGCTGAATGCCCCAGCAATTAAATTTCATCTCGATTCATATGCAGGTCAGGAGAGTTTGGAAGGAGAATAGAGGAAGCAAAGCACTGTGGCTCTGTACTATGCAAATTAGTGTTAACATGGCATTTCATTTATTGTTAATGCATTGTTACACTGCTACTCATTGAAAAGAAACTCTGTGACAACTGTTAAGACTGATGACCCGCTTGCTTATTTTTCTATCTGCACTGGCAGCATTGCCTCTGAAAAGACTAGTGCCAAGATAAATCGAAGGGTAAGATGTGGAGGTTTTTCTTCCCACAGAGAGGAGTGGAGTTGGATGCTGACTAAATGTTAAGACCTGGCCTTCTGGCTGCAGTAAGCTGTAGCATTGCCTCTCTATCCCCTTTGGGGTGAGATGTGGCATGGCAGACATCCCTGCTACTGGAAGGAGCCTTTGTTTGGGCTCAAGTGCTGGGTCCTTTCGGAGCAAGAGGAGCAAGTCTTCAGTCCCTGCTATTGCAAAGACCTGAACTCTTGTGGCATGTAACATAGTCAGGGATTCAGGGATGCTGATGTGCTTTGCAGCCCCGTCAACACGTTTGCATCTCTGCTCCCACGGAGCAGCTCCCTACTGTTGCTTGGGCTGATTGAGCTGGGGAGCTGGGGCTGCTGTCCTGTATTTTTGGAGGGCTGAAATGCTAGTTCCCCATTTTCTCTCTATATCCAAAGGTCCACAGCAGGTTGTTTCCTCTCTTCTGTTTTTGATTAATGTGGTCTATGTGATGGAGCTTTTTTCATCTAAACCGCCTACCCGTAGTGGGGAAGGAGGGTGGATACTGGCTGGCTGCTAATACAGACCCATCGCTATTTTCATTCTTGGTGCTACTAATAAAATATAAAGAAGTAACAGCATTGCTGCTGAAGAGAGGTCATGAATAGGCCCTGCCAGGGCAGAACTGGTGCTGATATTGAGACACCAAGCGCAGCTGCCACTTACTCACTGTAAACTGGAGCGGTTTAATGACCTTAAAACTGGGAACCAGTCCCATCACTCAAGAACTTGGACGCTTATTTTCCCTCCAGTTTTTTAGCTGTAAACAACTTGCTATCGTTCTGGCGCATTGATTACCAAGAGCCACGAAGGTGGGAGGTACGAGGCATTTTGGTTTCCCCCTGCTCTTGGTCTCTGGTTGTGCATAGCTCCTCCTTTCACACATAGTTCTTTACTGAGCTGGGTCAGTGCATGCTTGAGAGGATTTTACTTGTTTCCCAAGGCTGTCTGATATCTACTAACTGCATTGCTATGAAAGATTTGAAGGGGGGAAAAAAAGTAAAGCCAATTAGGAGCATCCCCAAATAGAGGGGGTGTTTTTTGCCCAGAAAAAGTGCTTGTTCTGTGCAATGCAGTCACAGAGATAGAGATAAATGGGAGAAATATGCTCTGTCTAGCTGAAAGTGATGGACCTGCTTTCAGATGCTGTGCATACAGTTTCCAGAGCTCTGCTCCTTTTGAGGCAAGTCATAAACTCCCACCTTGCCCTGGCATGGCTGGTGGTTGCAGACAAATCATCAACCTCCTGCTGCATTGCTTATTGCTGTGTCTTGTCAAGCTCATCTCCATTTGGCTTAAAAAAACATTGGGAAGCTGAGGTTCGCTTTTGTTGGGATGACCTCTGCTAACAAGGTCCCTGAACGAGCTCTTTTGTATCATTAGAGCTGGCTGGGGAATAAAGGATGTCGTACTTTGCTGCAGCCTATTTGTCTTCCACTGTTTCTCTTCTCAGTGCTGGAGTCCCCAACCCTGTAGTGACCTACTCTGATTATCCAGATGCAGAAATCCAGAGCTTGAGGTAAATTGGGGGATTTCTCCTAATGTTCAGTGACTAAGAAAAAAATGGCATAGCATGTATACAGTATTAAGGGAGAAAGACGTGCTCCGTGCTGCCCTGAGGACCAACTCTTCATGGCCTCAGCTAGGGCAATGGGGCTGGGTCTGCTCTTTGCATAATGTGAAGTACGACTGAGGATCTGTAAATGTGATTGATCCCCAGAGTTGAGAGCACTTTCCTCCTCCCACACAGACTGAGCATTACAAGTGCTTTTACCAGGGTTTTGGACCCGTTTTCACAACTTCACTGACTGAGATACAGGCTAAAAGGGTGCAGTAAGGAGGAGCTGCCTGGAGGCAGCAAGTTAACCACTGAGGTTAAACCCAGAAAACGCTTTGAAGTGGTGTGAGACCGTGCCTCGGTGGGGGCATGGCTTGCAGGGGTGATTCTGGTGATGGTGCCTATTATTTATGGCTCCCGACTCCTGTTTGAAATGCCTGTTTTACCCAGCGGTCTGATGTCCTCGGGCAGATGGTTGCAGAAAGCACAGACCTAACCCTACGGTTCACTCAGAAAAGTCCCAGTAGCAAGGCAGACCATGGGGGAAGGGAGGCCAGGAGAAGGACAAGGGGTGTGCCTGAAGTCACCATCTGGACTATGGTGATGAATGTTTTTGTGGATCTGAAAGGATGTTGTTCCTGAAACTGTTAAAAAAACCCTCCTGTGACTACTGAAAATGGCAGCATGCTATTCTCATTTGGGTTTTGGCTTAGAATTTTTTAAATTTCAAAATCTGTGTAGCTATTTCTCTTCTGTGACAGTCCCTCTCATGTAGTCCAGTTCCTTAAATTTGCTGTTAGCAATGATGCTGGTACATCCCATCTCATTGATAGCCTAGTGTCTTGACCCTTGAGTTTTACTCATGGGTAAGTTCTCATACGTTTATTCCTCTTGTTCCACAAAAGTTTTTGCCAGGAACAGACATGGAGAACCTAAATGTAAAGCATCAGTGAATGTGTATTTGCAAGGTGAACATCCAGACTCTTAAAGTTCAGCGGGCTGCTGTGCTCTGTCACCTGAATGAGACCAGCCAGTGAAGTTTTTCAAGGGAGTTAAATGTAGTTTGTTGTTCATTTTGGTGGGGTATGGTGACAGATTTCCATCCAAACTTGAGATAAGCTGTTTTCTCTCCTCCATTTAGCTAAAAATCTTCTAGGGAACTCACTTGGCTTTTAGTCACTTGCAAAAGGAAAGGGCTGAGCTATCTCAGGTTATAATGTCTTGCCAGGGGTCTGACTGAGATGGCTGGACTGTTTTGGAGAGAAAGGTCCAGTTCTGTCCCAGACACAGACTCGCCAACTTGTTTGTAAATTTAGCAAGTGAAAATTCAAGTGCCAGGGCTTGCATCTACATGGAAATAGGGAAGGAAATGTCCCCTGCTGTTAGGAGGGAGGGAGATCTGCTGAGGTTGGCTGGGGGCATTGGTCATTGGGAACAGGCCAAAATTTTCAATTTTAAAAAACTGGAACTTCCAGTTACTGCAGTTTTGAGCTTTGTTTCTTTTCTGAACTAAAAGCCGATTACTTTGGTGTGCCTTTCAGCCCAGTTAGGGATGCTGGCATACAGACGAAATGTGTAATTGGGGAACGCCGAAGCGCTGGTGTCACATGGAGATGGGGTCACTGCGGCAATTCCTTCTTCCCATTAATCACAGCTCCGGGAGGCATCCTGCATTGCCCACCGGCGTCTTCCCCCACCGCTCCCCTGCAGTGCTGTCAGGCCATGACAGATGCAGGTGTCTCTGAAATGGTTAAGCAGAAAAACGTACAGCAACTGTTTTATTGTGCTCTGGTGGTGGAGGGAATGGATGGGGGTCTTGGAAGTACTTCTAGCAGCGCTCTCCGTCTCGGTCCTCTGCGTGTGTGCAGGCAGCAAGGGCTCTAATTGCCTCCTGGATGGGTCAATTTATCTTTCAGTGTTCGTTACCCATAATAAATTAATGTTTAGTACTGGCTGTTGGAATTTGCACTTAAAGGAAGGAATAATTAAGGACTTCTTCCTCTGGCTCCTTTATTAAACTGTTTAAATACCCTTTTCTTTAAAGATTTTTTTTTTTTAAAGTCCATTCTCCCTTTCCCATAAAAAATATATCTATAAAATAGTTTGTTGTGTTTTGGGTCTGTGGAAAAACAGGGCATCTGCTTAGACCAAAGATGAGCCCCGCTGCAGGCCTCAGGCTGGCGTGCAGTTTTCTGGGGTTTCTAAATAAGCACAACTACGTAAAATTGGAGCAGATGAAATGGAGCAAATGTGCAGCCAGTGGATAGCTGGGTAATCAGCTGTGAAGTCTCTTCCACCAAGAGAGTGATGGGTCTTCCTCTTGTCCTCCTCCTCCTTGTCCACTGCAACCAAAAATCAATCAAGGAGGGGTGTAGGCTCTCTAAACCTCTTGATTTTGTGCAGAGATGGGTTGGAGTTCCCGGTAGAAACTGGCTTTCCCAGTAAGACATCTGGAAGCACTGGATCTGCTGTGCCAGAAATAAGCCTTGACAGGGTGGATGGGCAGGAAAAGAGGTCCCCAGCCCTAGGCTGACCCCTGATGTGCAGGCGTATATTTTTAAATGGAAGAAGTAGAATGGGGAGAAAGAGATGGCAATGTAAAATCTTAATTTAGGATCTGAATTTAAAAGGAATAGAAAGCATCCGCATCAGTCTCTTCTGAACCGTCCCTAACCCAAAGAAATTTCTGTTGCTATTAATATGATTTTTATATGCGGTTAGAACTTTGGTGTTTCTCTGTGCACTGTAAGTGCGTGTGGTTGGGTGTTTTTCCTCATCGTTTCCTGTGGCTGACTGTTCATTACGCTCATTCAGCTGCCTTCAGAGAGTCTCCTGAGACTTCCTAATGTGGAGTGATGCAAGATCCTCTCCATGTTCTCCTGGGCTCAGAGCACGTTCAACGCTAAATGGTCCATTTCAGGATCTTGCTGGAGCGTTCCACAGTCCTGTGACTTCTGATGAGGATGCTTTTGGATGTGGTTAAATAAGTAATGGTTTAAATCGCAGGAACAAATACCCGTCAAGCAGTGGACTAAATCATTGATATTCTGAATAGCCTGTGATCTTCCCTCTGCTGTTCTCCTTGCCTTGTTTGCATAAAAGTGTATTCTGTAAATGTCATCGCAACCAATTTAGGTCATGTAAGGTTTGCAGCTTCACTCCCACCGAGGTTCTGGGAGGATTTGTAAGTTAGCTCTGGGGAAAGGTATATTAAGTTCAAGAGCAGTACAGTATGTGTCAGGAACAAGAAATGATGGAAATGCTTGTATATGTGTGTGCATGTAAAGGTAGCTACTCCTTACTTACAACAAATTAATTTTGCTCGAAGGTCAGCGTGTTCCTGAGAAGAGTAAACACCCTTTTCTCTAGACCAGTGGCCTATTGACTGGTATCGCCTCTTTAGTTGTATGGATGAGAGCCAAGAGCCTGTGAGGATGGATGTTTCCCGTAGGGACTGCCCAGAAGCTGTTTTAGCCATGGATTGTCCTCAGCCCATGCTGTCTTTCAGCTCAGCATTTTATACTGGGGGGGGGGCGAGGGGCAAGAAAGCGTTCCCTACACCCTCTTTACTCCTAGGATGGTAATAGGAGATCAGTATATGCCAAGAAAGCAGAGCTGAGTTTTTTCTTTTTTTCCTGTGGAAAGACCTTTTTAACATCTTCCCTGCCTCTCCCCCCTCCCTCCCCAATTTACTACTTCTTCCATTGTGTAGGTAAAAACCAGACATTCTTAGGTGAACCTTGTGTATAGTTGATACTGCCAGAGCATTTTTGGATAGCTGTTAATTCCAAGCATACAAGCGTTAAGGGGGTATGTCAGGAGGTAGAGGAGCACGTATGGGCTGTTCATGAAAAATCAAAGCTCTACATACTCTTCCTTCCATTTGTCAAGCTATAGTTTAGGTTGATGCCTCATGCTCTTTTATGACACCTATATATTTTGATGTCATAATGTATCTTTTTGGGCTGCCTGATTTTGTTGGTGTGCGGTGTACCCTTTTCCTTCCCCATTAGAAACTCAAGCTGTTCACTTCAACTGATTTTAATATAGTGCCACCTGAAACATGAAGGAAATGTTGTGTTTATGGGTTTTGGCCAGAAACCATAGAGTAAACAACTTTATCCTCTCCAGGCTCCTGGCGTGCTGGGCTCTTGCCAACCAGCTCAACAAATGCCATGAGCAATTCTGGGTTTGAAATGCCAAAATGCCTCTTTTTCCACCAGTAGCAGAGGAACAGGACAGCTCCATCCAGTTCTTGACCTCAAGAACAAGCAGCTTCAGCTATGTAGTAGATCTGTCTTCTCATACCCTTTCCTAAGGCAGCAGATATTCTGGGAAGAATTTTATGGTGGTGTAAACATAAATGATTGCTTTTGACTTTTTTTTAAAACATCCTGTTGGAGATGTCCGTTTGATGGCATCCAAAGCAATGGGCTATTCTCAAATTAACAGCTTCTTGTATTTGTGGTGCAACTGGAGATGTTTTTTTTCCTTTAAGATGAGATTTCTCTGCAGCAAAAGCATTAATAGCTGTGTGAAAAGATTTCTAATTACAAATTTTGTCTCAATTACTAATTAAGTCTATTGTCAGACTGAACAACTTCTTAAAAACAAATTATGGACCAAAATATCTCTTTTGTAAGTAGGTTTTTCTTACTTAGTAATTTTATTGCTTTTGTATAAGTTGTCTGTGCATGAAACAGCTGAGTTCGAACCAAAATAGAGATGTGGCTGCATTTCAATCCAAGCAAGAACTCTGATGTTAGGCTGAAACCCAGTTCGCCTCCATGTGGGCTGCACAGGGTTAGGATCCCCATGTCTGCAAAATTTCCTGCTGGCACATCTAGATGTGTTCAGGCCCTTTTGATTTATCCTGATTTGTTTCCTATGGAAACAAGACTTGACCTTGCTGCCTCTCCATGAGCATCCTTCTAAATTTGTAACCTCTTGACAACTTTCAGCCAAATCTAGTAGGAGTCTCAAACAGAACTGGACCCTCCTACAAAAATGTAGATGGCTTTTCTGCCTTTGTGCCTTGGACCATGATTGTCTTGCTCTTTCTTCGCCATTTGTGGGTATAATCTTGCTGTTATAGATGATACCAATTCCTAAGGGAATACAGTGACTATAGAGAAAACTGCCTTTGGGATGTAAGCTGTGGGCTGGTTGGTACAAACAGGGTTTGTGTCACACAGCTTGGCTGAAATGGGCACCTGCACAGTGCTGCAGGTGGGATGCGAGCCCTGTGCACACCCTTGCTGCATCCCCAGCTGTGTACCCCAGGGCCAGGACGGTAGCATCACCCTCATCCTCTGTATCTCCAACACATGTTTTTCACTTTACTAGGAAAGGAAGCAGAGACTGTTTTATTACAACGATTTCTTTCTAGTCCAGTACCCTATCTCCACCCATGGGGGAGGACCAGCTGTTTTGGGGTAAGCCATGAAGCATTCTGTCCCGGAGGGCAGGATGCCCCGTGACCCAGCTGGTGATCACCGTTGTCCCCAAAGCCACCCCTCACTTCAGTCCATTGCTTGCCCAAGTCCTAGCACAGGGCTTGCGTGCGTTTTGCCAGTGACAGCTCCTCTGCCCTTCCTAAGAAAGGGTTAAACTGAGTTTTCAGAAAACGCTGTAGGCAGGACATAAGACTGCAGCTTCTACTCCCTTACCAGCACTGTGTGTGTGTATTTGGGAGGCAGTGTAATGCTTTGACAGCAGCTTGACATTGCCTTGAAAGGTGCTGGAGGCTCTGCAAGCACTTGCCAAGAGGGGGTGGGGGAGAGGAAAGTGTGTCAGGCAATGCTGCAGCCGCAGCCTCCTCCTGCGCTCAGCCCCACTGCTGCTGCTGCTGCAACTTGGAGGTTGGCGCGGGGCTCCGCTGCCGGCCAACTTCTGCAGCTGGCTCCGAGCGCGGTGCGGAGGGCAGCCGTGCCCCTGCCGCAGCACCAGCTGCCTGCCTTCCCTCTCATTTAGTCCTTTTCTCTCTCTTTTTTTTTTTTTTTTTTTAACCCCCCTGCCTGGAAATCCCTATGAATACCCCAGGAGGGTTCAGGCAGGAAAGGGCCAGCACATCTCAGTGGGATGATGTCCGCTCTCGGCCGGTGGGGCGTGAGGTGGGATACCGCTGGGAATGAAGTGCACGCTCGACATTTGCTGCATCTGCCGGAGAGTCAGGGTTCAGTGGCTGCCTCCCCTTAACCAGCTGTTCTGTTTAATCACTGCGCTTCTAACTTTTACTTCGCAATGCCTGATGGCCAGTCGAGCTGAGAGAACTAGCACAGGAATTTTAGGACCAGCTAAAAAAACCCCATACCCTTCGTTTTCCTCTTTCTACCCAGGACTGCCGAGTCGCACATTAAACAGCCATGTAAAGGCATTTCTTTCCAAAGGACTGCTACATTTCTGAGTCCTCGCAAACTGGAGTGCCCAGGACGATTTTTTTCTTATTTTCCTGCCGTGGAGTGAGGAGCAGTGTGTGCGTTGCAGCCCCGCTCGGCTGTGGGAGGCAGCCTGAAAGTGAGCCGGAGCTGGCTGGAAAGTGACTCCAGTGCAGGCAGGGAGAGAGAAAGGAGCGGCTGTTGCAATTAGTTGAATGGTTTAATAGATAACAGCAGACATGCTTTGTGGACTGAAAAAGGATTTGCAGTCAGACTTCGGTGAGTGAGCCTGTCTCTATTTATTTTTTTTTCCTTCCTGCCCCCCTCCTCCAGTAGTTTACTTTTGTTTACTCTGATTTCCTTTAACCACCTTAAATATCACTAACAAATTCATGTGCTACTTTGAAGGGGGTTTTACAGATCCGAACCATTGCATACAAACTGTGACTGAATTGTTTTGATTTGCAAAATATATCTCTGCTTCTCCGGAAAGAATTTCTCCCTGTGACCACTGGAGACTACCCTTCAGGCTGCCTCCCTCCTTCCCCTTCTCCAGCTGGAAGACTGGCAGAGACAGGGGCTGTTCTTAAGGCACCCCAGATATTGTGGAGCCTTTACAGCTGTTTTGGGTTTTTTAACAAACAAAATCTAAATGTAGCTCTCCTATTTTTCAAGATCAGCATGTGAATGGGCTGGGCATTCAGCAATGGTGAATAGAGGGCCGGGGGGGGGAAGACAGGGGTAAGGGACTTGCCTGAACATGGTGGGATCACTGCCATCAACCCCACCTCCAGTGTAATCTGTTACTACCTTGATTAATAAATATTTCAGCTCCTGATAGAAATCTGCTGTTTCAATGAGCTGCTAACCCCTGTTTTCAAAACCTGGGGTGAACAATTCACTGTTACTGTGGAGTATAAAAAAAAAAATCTATTTTGTTTCTGCAAAAGAGTGGATAGATGCTTGTAGAAGGGCACCTTTACAAAGGGCACAGTCACCAAATCCTGGCCCTCGTCTTTCCAGGATGGACCGGCTCTGATATTTCTAACTGGGTGCAATACTCAGGTACTTTGTTGCGTGCTGTAGCTCTGCTTGTTGCAGCTAAATATACTGCATGGAGCTCGCTCTGCTGCTCTGATGCCAGCGTTTCCCGTCTGAAAGCAAAGATGTCGGAGTTGGAAGTACAGAGATAATTTATGATTTCTGAATCATTTTACAGTGCCTGAAGTGATGTAGTGGGACTGACTTTGTCCTCTCCTTGGCCCCAAGATGCCCTAAAGCATGAGCCTAACTTTAGAAAATTGTTTTCCTCCCGAAATCTGAGAGGTAAAATAAACCAGGTGTAAAGCAGCTTACCCTGGCTGTGTTGCCTAATCCCATGGATGGTGACTAGATGCAATGTGCCCTTACTGTAGCAGCACAGCAAGAAGCTGTTTGGGTGCTGGGGCTTATTTTGAAGCTGTCTGAGACATGGCGATGAGTCCTGGTAGGCAGAGGGAGTCTGGGCGCGTGATTTAACAGGGCAGGAATGCAGCCGTTCCATGAAAAGATCAAAAGACAACTTGGCAGGAGCTCCCATTGCTCTTGGGGTTGAGCCATAAGCTGGGCTCCTAGCTCAGAGGTGGCTGGTGCTGACTGTGCTGGAGGAGTCTCCTGGATGCCACCAGCCACAGGGGGGATCATTTGTTCAGTTCCTCAAATGCATCACCAGATGCATCTGGTGCTTCATTCGTGTGAGCCCTGATGATCGTGGTGTTGCTGCAAATGGTGATGTTGTCTGGGTGTTGGGTGACCAAATGAGAAATATTCCTGATATCAGCCCCAAACCTTTCTTGGAGAACCTTGGGGTCAATGTGATGTGTAGCTCTGTCTTGTACAAGGGAATGGTGCAGTCATTGAGCTGGTAAGGAAGCCGCCTTCACCCCTTACAGCTTGTCCTGAGGACCAAGCCCATGCTTTCATCACCCTGTAGATGCTGGTTTCCTCAGCCCCCCACAGATGAGGCCACCCTTTGCAGCAGCCACAGCGCAAAGACAGAGAGGGGTGGGCGACCATCTCACTTCATGTCTGCCTTCCCTTTTCTTCTTAGTTATTTTAGTGTGTTGAGAAAAGCTTTGAGGGGACTGATTACAATGCATTGGGTTTGCTTTTACAGTGAAGCTCTCTTTCGGTCACTCAGCTGGGTGCTTAATGTGGTTTTTTGCCTGTCAACCTGTCTTTTTTATGAGACTCGTCTCATCTGGAAATCATTTGAGATAGAAGCAATAAAGTGAACTGCTATCATACCACTCATTTTAGCATTTTAAGCATGATGGAAACCAGATGGCTATTGGCAGAAGTGCTTCCTGGGCCCACCATCACTAGTGTTTTGGTGATTTCTTTCTTCTCCACCAGCCACTCTCAAAAGTTTTCTGATGGGACATTTTAAAAATACAGAGCTTTTGTCTGCCCTTCAGAACAGAAGGGTCAGAAAATGCAAACTAGCAGTGATGTTTTGTGGAAGGTGCAGGAACTGTTTGTCTTCTAGTTAGAGCAAGCCTGTGAGTGGCTCTGCTGATAGCAGTGTGATAGTATGTTTCCACAAGAGACCTTGCAATTGGAGGACTTCCCTGAAATGCTTTATGGCCTTTCTGAAGTTCAGGAAGACCCTATGTGTTTTGATCTAGCAAATTTGATGTTTGGTTAGTCCTTACTGCAGGATCACTGCAGGAGTGGGCAGAACGAGAGAGCTCATTGAATCTCCTTCATGCTGCTCCAAGTGACTGCTGAGGATCCCATCACAAACCAGCCCGAGTTAAATGGTTAATTGGCTACAGCACAGGTAACTTCAGAAGACCCTTTGTATTTCAGATGTATGCATTTGGGTGACTTCATTATTTTTTATTTTTTAAAATACGGTTTGTATGGAAGGTAAAGGAAAAATAAAGATAGTAGATGAGGATGTTAGGTACTTATCTGTTTGGGTTTGTTGTTTGGTTTTAGGTTTTTTTTTTTTTTTGTTGCCATTATAAGCCATGCTTTTAGCGTGAGATGGGCTCTCTGCAGACCAAGGAGATCAATGTGAATTTCTTGTGCCTTCTTCCCGATCAGCAGGCTGGACCCTTTATTTGCAGGGTGGGAATGGCCAGGAGAAGAGACTTCTTAATAGGTCTCTGCCCCTTCTTGCTTGTTGGTTTTCAGGGGATCAGCTCCCCTGTGCTGTGCTCTCTCTCTGCAATAGCCCCAGATGTTCCCCACTTGCCAAATAGGCAGGGGGGAGAAATAGAGAAAAAAATATCTGAAAAGGATAGAAAACTAATGTGAGGACTAGAATAAGACAGGAGGAGATCTTCATAGATAAATCTCCTAGGAAGAAAGATTTTATCTTTCTTATTGAAGAATTTATCACAATAGTGCTATTTAATATAACTCCTGCTCATCAAGCTGCTTACGTCACTTGTCAGCTTTGCCTCAGTTGCAGCAAAATGAAAGATTAAAAGAAAAAGTAACTGGGTTGTGCATAGCAAGACAGACATCTCTGGGTCTGGAGCTGAATCACAGAGATCTTAATTTCCTTGAGCCAAAACTGGGAAAAGAGAGTTTGTCTGGGTTGTTCCTCTGCCCAAAGCTAGTATTGGCCATGCCTATGTTATTGCCCATCCACCTTGCATTTGAATACATCCATGCTGGAAACGCCACATCAGCTCAAACTCATTCACTAGACTTAAATATTTAAGGAAAAAACCTGTCTGCATCTGCAATTTGGTGCTATTGCCCCCTGTCCTAACAGAGATGACAGATTACTCCGTCCCTCTGTGAATCACTCTTCTGGATCTCTGAAGACAGCGATAACCCATTCTCTCTCCTCTTTAGCATAGACAACTCATTCCTTCTCCCAGTCTCAGAAGTCACGGTCTTCTAGATGTTTTACCAGACTGCACTGATTCAATCTGAACGAACTCCAGCTAGACCACATTTCTTGAACTGTGCTACCAAACTTGGGCACAGCACTCAGGCTGAGACTTTTATTGGTGCTGAGTAAAACAAAAGGATGATTTTGCAGGTCTTGC
Source organism: Gorsachius magnificus (assembly GCA_034008185.1). NCBI lineage: Eukaryota > Metazoa > Chordata > Aves > Pelecaniformes > Ardeidae > Gorsachius > Gorsachius magnificus. The sequence continues at coordinate 11,503,335 of CM067090.1, forward strand.
AGGCTATACCCATCTTTATACATACTGGGGTGTTAGCTTTTCTTGCATGTAACATGGCACCGTGGAATTACATTTGGTTTGCAGACCACAGCATCTGAAAGTCCTTCCTTAACTGTCACTTAAATAGTTTTTCTCCATCCTTCGTTAATTTGCTTAGTCCTGCCCAGGTCTGGTAGCTTGTGTGCACCTCTACTGCACTGTATATTTGTTTTTTCAAAGATGTATGAATCATTCTGGATTCAAAATTTACTTCCCAGCGTGATTCCATTCCCTCACTGGCTGGTGGCTGTCAGTAAACTTAATAAGACCAATCTCTCTGCAATCATCCAGGTCATTTAATGAAAACCTGGAGGCTTACCAGACTGGGAATAGGTCCCCACACAGAACTTTGTTTAATACATCTGTCCCTTCTGATTGTGAACAACTAATGAATTTTCTCAGTGTATGGTTTTCCAATCAGTTTTGCATACACTTCATAATCATCTGTATCCTGCTTTCCAAACATACTTACAAAAATAGCATGTGAAACAGTGTCAGAAGCATTGCTAAAATTGAGATAGAACAACTTGCATTTTCCATCTATCGAGAAATGTTGCTCTTTCATAGAAAGAAATTGAGTGGGCATCACTTATTTGTGGTAGATCCAGGTTTGTGGTTAGTCCTCCTCATTTTCTTTTAGCAGATGGTCACACACAGATGGTCAGTTCCAGGAACTGGAAAAGGCGGTGATGGATTTGTCATTCTCTCACCCTCGGTCTGGTATCACTTCTGTTTGTTTTATTTTGTTTTTTTCAAGTTGAACATTGCATTTTGCTCTTCTGTAGTCTCGTGATGTCTTTACTCATCCTCCATAAGGTTTTAAGGATACCTGCTGATGGCTTTAGGACTTCGGTAGCCAGGTCTCTAAAGTTTTGTTGACTGTGTTAAGTATAAATGAGTGGATCTACACAGTGGAAATGAGTTCTTGCTCTTTTCTAGAGATGATCCATTCCACTAAAATTGCTTTTTATAGAAGAAAAAAGATGGAAGTAATTTCCCACAACTTTTCATAGAGGTTACAGAGGTTTTTCACATTAAAAAATTGTGCTCATGCACATCTCATTAGTGCACATTTGTTAGTAGAAGGATGTTTTTCAGTGCAAAGGCCAGGCAGGTTTAATAAGGATGTCAGTCCAAAGTGTCAGTTGAACAACTGTTGTTTATCTCCAGCACAAACTGCTGGAGTCCAGTTTCCAGCCCAGACGTTCACCTCCCTGCCAACCTGCTTAAGAAAATCTCATTACTGCTGGAAGAGATGCACTCTGGCTTTGAGTGACCCATAGTAGGGGACTGAATTTCATGTGGTGTGTTAAGTCTTGCTTTTGGCTTTATGTCCAGGTTCATTATACTTTATAACGTTTGTCCTGTTGCTAATCCTTGTAAGCTAAGGATAATGGCACTGCCAAAGTGATTGTACATGTTAGGGCATGTAGGATTCGATTTATTTTGAAAACAGACTGTTAAAATTGATACTTGTATGCGGATGCCAGCGTTTATTGCTTGTGATATTATCTACTTAAGGATGGAAATCATACACAATTTTACCCAGAATGTCAGAAAAAGGTGTTGGGCAACTTGGAAGGAAGGGTGCCTATGCTTTTTTGTTTAGGCATGTGTAGGTGTCGCAAACAAAAGGAACAATTAAAGTTAACAAGTAATAATAATCAGAAAGGGGTGTTGGCGCGGAACTGGAGGAGAGAAAGTAGAGCAAAAATAAATATTTTGCAACGTTCATCAATTGACAATTGAATGCTGCCAGGCATAAGATCATTTAAGGCTCTTTTCAGCTGTCAGTTCAGCTACTGCATAATTTTTAGCATGTGAGTAATCCCATCAGGGTAGGCATGGTCTTAAGCCTTGATAGGATAGGACCCCCAGGTCATTGTACGGCTGTCTATTCAAGGTGACAGAATACTGTTTCAAGACAGGCGTGCTTATGTGGGAGTTAGGAAATTCTGGTTCTGTGACAGTCTGACTGCCAGTCTGCTTCTGATTTTTTTTAAGATTATTATTATTCCGTTCATAACAAAAAAAATTACTAACCAAGCTTGATGTTCTCAGCTGCAAATGTATTAGTCTGTGGATTTACAAATCAGTCTGCTAACTTAAGAGACGTGCAAAATCACACAGGATGAAGAATTTCTCTCCTTCCATTCGCAACAATTGCCATCCCCGAGTTTTTTATTTCAATGAAAGTATTTTTTTTCCTTTGACCGTGTGTTTTTGTTCAAGGATCTGATAATTACATGCTTGGGGATGATGGCTTTTCAAAAGCATCTTTCCCAGCAATTTTCAACTGGAGATGTGGATAAAAATATCTCCCCAGTTTTTTATCAGAAATGTTTTCAGTAATGTGCAATTATGAGCTCTGCCTTCATTCAATTCATCCTGGAAGAATTTGCTTCACAGGGAAATTTGTTTCCTAGCTGCTGTAGATGCCAGCATAGTTGGCAGCTGCAGGTTTTTGTGGGGAGGAGGGGAAAAAAAAAGGCCTAGAAATGAAAATTGCTGTGAAGTAAATTGGTCCCAACACCTGGAAACCATGAAAGGATGGAATATCATACTTTTTTGTTAAATCATGGTTAAACTGCTTTGCATGTCGGTCCCAAAATGGCCTTGTAAATTATTTAGTATGGCTGAGAGCTGAAGAGATGATCCCACTTAATCAAGCCTCACAACTCATCTGTTTCTTATTGTGCAGGTTCATGAAAACATGTTAGAAAGGTGGAAGGAGTTGTGGTTTTCTTCCCAGCAGTACTCTAGCTTCCAGTCTCAATGTATAACACTCATGTGGTGTATCCTAATGAAGCTGTAAGTTAAGAGCTGGCTCAGGTTTGGGGAGAACAATGCTGGCATTGGGGCGAGAAGGGCTGTGGAGCAGTTATAGAGAGAATAAATATGTTTTTGTCCTGGGAGGCAGGAACTTGTGGTGGTAAGCGCAAGATCTGGCTCCCTGCTGCCCTGGCGTATGGATGAAAATGTGATTTGTTGCATCCTTCTGCTTCATTGCATCCTACTCTTTCCCAAAGGAGGGAGGTAGGTCCCTGATCTGGTGTCTGCTGCTGTTTTGGAGGTCGTATGCCAAGTTGTTTGCAGCTATTGAGCAAAATTACTCGCTCAATATCCCAAATAACTCTTCCCTCCCAGCTTCTGCTCCTTCCTCCGAGCCCACAGGTCCAGCACACCCATCCCCTGTCCTGCTCTCACGTAGTGAGAGTGGGATGGCACAGCTCCAGTCAGCTGCTTTTCCCAGCCAAATGGCCAAGCTAAGTCATGGATCTGCTCCTCTGTCTTTGAGCAACCATGTGCACAACTGTATAAATGATGAAGGTTTGAGTCAAACCTCTTAACAGGTCCCCACTGTTGCGCTGCCAGCTGTGGTGGCGTTGTCCCAGCAATAAATCTGCTTTTCCACAGGGTCTCAGTGGAGATCCCCTCCTTTCCTGCTGTTGGCGTGATGGCTGATCCATACGGGGTTGTTACTGCAGTGGATGGTTCAGTCTGAAATGTGAGGGACGTGGTCTGCTCCTGCCCCAGTGTTTTATAGAGGATAATTTCTTTGTGGAATGCAGCGCCATTTGGGTAGGATTAAACTCTTGGCATAAGACGAATGTACGTGTTTTGCTAAAGGTTTTTTTTCAATAATGTAATGCATTTCCCATGTAACCTACAGTGTAAACAGATTGTGTTTCTTCCTGCCATGAAACGCTGTGCTATGTTGCTCGTGCTGCACGAGTGCCTCAAACCTGCAGCCCAGCAGCCCCTGGGTGCAGGAGGGGATCCCCAGGCAGATTCTCTGTGGGTCCATCCTCAGCCGACTCCTGCAGCATGCAATGGAGCCACGTGTGGGGATCAAGTGTTTGTGTGTGAGGTAGGAATGGACTGGACAGGGTCCTGGGGTACAGACAGAGATATGCCTGAAATCTGGGAAAATCAGTGGGAAGATGCTCAGGTACATACAGATCTGGATCAAACAGCCCAGGTGACTTGTAAACCTTGTACCTGTGGAGTTAAAATCAGGGTGAAGTTAGAAGAGCTTTAAGACAGAGGGCATATTCCTCATTGCTTCCTATTTTGCTCCAAAACCAGGTTTCACCCTGTGGCCATTGCTCCCTCGCCTGCCCTTGCTGTGTAGCACGTGGCTCTTCACCCCGATGTTCCCCTCGCCTTGCTGGTGTAGCTGGGCTGTGCAAGGTGACCACTGCCAACAAGGTGGTGGCAAGTGTCACCCAGCTCCAGGCTGGCTCCAGGTACAGTCCAAAAAGCTGCCATGATTTGTGAGGCTGGGCAAGACAACAGAGAGAAATTTGTTATTAATTGTGATCACTTCAAAAAAGAATCAAAGTAACTCCCTTTCCCCCTTGTGTTTCAATTTACCCCCTGCCTTCCCACTCCAGCGAGCTCGGCAGAGGGACTCCATCGCTTTGAGGGGGGGGACAGGCGCTCACCTTGCAGGAACTGGAAAACAAAATGTTGTGGAGGCTGGGGTGGAGGTGAGCAAGCGAAGCTCCACTGGCTTTCTCTCCTTTCTACAAGTCCCTTTATCATTCAGCAGACGACTGAGCAGTACCGTGAGCTATAATAGGCAATTAGCTTCTAGCAGATTTATGTGACACCACGTTTTATAAGCAAACAATCATGTGTGTTTAATCATTAAACGGATCTGCTCTATCTAACGCTCACAGAGCCGATCTTTTCTCTCTCGTCTCGCAGTGCGCATGCTCAGCTCTCTTGCACCCATTTTGCACCAGTATAGACCCGCAGACATTCACACTTGTGCAAAACTGGTGGGAATGTATCACTTGGCAGCCGCCTTTGGTTCTGGCAGGCAAGAGGTAATACTTTGGATGTCTCTGAGAGCAGATATTGCAGACTCCATCTGGAGGTTAGCATGGTGAGAATGGGAGATGCCTGGTGCAGGGATGTTCCCTCCTCTAACCCTGCAGACCCTCGGTGTGATGAGGGGCTGGGCAGGCACCCGCACAGCACCCTGCCGAGTGCATGCGTACAGTGATTGCTGCCTTCCTCAGACTTCTTGAGGTTTGCAAAGTAGTCAGTTTTAGTATCCGTGGTTAATTTTAGAAATACCTGTGCATGCTGCTCTTCCACACATCTATTACACACTCGGCAGAACCTGCTGGTTTTAATTTTTATTAGCACAAGTGCCTTGTTGAATCAAAATTAAGTGGGTATTTGGGAAGCATAATGTGAAGCATTACACTTAATGGTCTGTGTTCCTGAGTGGAGAAAGGCTTTCACATCAGTCTCCTCTTTCCCCGAGACTCTGTGGTCTTTAGCTACACCTGAATTTTTCCCCTGAGTTCATTGTCACTTCCTATCCTCTGTAAGCTGTAAAACTCCCAGCTGCATCTTTTCAGGTGTGTGTTGCACCTTTTCAGACACAGACCCTTATTCAGATATAAATGTCCCAGGCCTTGGGCCACAGTGCATGGGGGGAAGGCAGGTCTGTGGGGTGCAGGAGGAGCTGTGCTGCTGGGAACTGCTCAGCCCAGCCCGGGAGGGCTTCCTGTCCTTCTGCCCTGCTCCCATCCAGGTTCAACTTGAGACCTTCCCTTGTTCAAAGAGGGAACAAGTGTCTGCCTAGGGCAATGTAAAAATGACTTTTTCCCAGTCCTGGGCAGGGTCTGCCATGAGCCAGGCCTTCTGGCTTCTTGTGGTGCTCAGGAGAGCTCGGGCTCTCACTGACTTGTGAGCGCTGCTTTGACCAGTGTCCCTGTTCCTCAGCCTGTGTCCCTGTGGCTGGTACCCCACTCCTGGCTGATCCTTTGGATGGGGTGATTTTGGATTTTAAACATATGAAAAGACCCAAAGGAAAAATTAAGCCACAGAACTGCGAGGCTTGAATTCTGCACAGAGCAGGATTTCCATGTGAAAATCCCAAGGCTGTCCCTGTTTGCTCACAGGTGCTCACAAGAGCAAGCATCTCTTGTCAGCCTTTCAGAGGGTGGCAGAGCCCAGCTTGCAGCAATTTTTTCTGATTTTCACCAGGAGTTTCCATGCCATTTGGGAATTCTGGTGCTGGCTGTAGTTGAGATTGGGTTCTCCGCCTGCTTTGTATCACCCATGCAATGTGAAGCAACTGGAAAGCAGCACAACCGTTTGCATGAAGGCAGCTACATAAAACAGCTGGAGTGCATTAATAATGCCGCTGGAGCAGGGTCTTCCCAACCTTTCATACTGAACAGGTGTTTGCTTTCATCGCAGTGGTGCTCTGCTGATCTTTGGACACCAGCCTGTTCAGGGGATGGGATGTTGGCAGAGCCTGAAGCCAAGGCAAGGCTTGATGGGAAGCAAGAAGTGGGGCAAAACCAGGAGCAGAGCTTGCTGGAAGCAAGATTGAATGGACAATTCAGGCAAATTTTTAACAGCTGGTTTGATGGGGTCAGACCACACCAGTTCCAACATCAAATAACTTTGAGCTTTGAAACTTTATTTCATCTTGTTGTCCTGCTAAATCTGATATTCCCTGGCTCTTTGGTTTCTCCTCTTCTCCCACCCTCCTTCCATTTTAAGCAAGGCTCTAGCTTAAACTTTCTTTAGTCTTTTAACTGTAAGCTTATTCCCTCTCTCACACGGCTCCTCTGAATCCTCCTGACACAGTCGAGGATAAAAGCAGCCCGGCCGCATATACGGGCCATTGCATAATGGATGGTTTGTGTGTCAGAGTCTGAAATCTACATATGTTTGGATCAGTCATGAAGTGGGAACATCTGTATATAGTCATATATAATGGCTTTTACCACATGAATGAATAATCCAACTCCCACGTTTTGGTATTTACTTTTTTTGAAACATTGCTACTTAGCTAAACACTGAGGGGAGAATCACATTTATGGGAATTAAGTCTTAGTAAGGTTTAGTGGAGCTTCGTGGATAAGCTGGAAACAAGTCTAAATGGGGTCCGGAAATCTTTCTTTTAAAATAGTTAATGCTGTCTGGAACTTCTTCCTTATTTCTTGACTCCCACTGGTTTTTAAGTACTTTGCATCAGAATGCAGTGCAAATCCAGGATAAACCACCTGATTTGCAACCTACTGCATTGAATGTCATCTTATACGATGCCATCTTCCAGCAGTACTGGCTATCTTTGCGGTCCTCCTAAAAGGGGTTCTCAAACCCTGGGTGCTGCGTCATGAGCTGGGGGCTCCAGCTGGGAAATTGCCCCATTGCAATGTTGCTGGCAGAGCTGGCTGTGAGGCATTTTAGTGCACTGGCCCACAGGACGGTGGAAAAAGCTGTTGGAGATAGAGGCCTCCCTTGCTTCAGAGACAGCTGGGGGCTTGCTACATCGGCTCTCCGCTGGGTCAGGCTGGTTTGTTCTCTCCTTGCAGTCCGTGAAGCCTCTGAGCCTTGTGCCAGCCTGTAGGCTACGGTTGGCCAGGGTTGTCCTGGTTCACAAGGCTACCCTGATTTTTCACAGCTCCTTTTGAAGCCATAGCCTAGTCGAGATGGTAAGATCAGTGCAGTAGCAAACAAGGTTGTGGACAGCTTTGAAATCTCCTTCTCATACTTTATTTGACTTTTTTATGCTAGTGCTGCTGGCATCCTTTAGGTTTTATATAAATCTGTTTTCTCACTTCACCCCTTGATCCCTGGCTCATACTTTTATTAAATGTTACTGCATTGAAGTTTATCTCTTCCGCTGCCTGATTTGTCTGGGATTTTTTTTTGTTGGTTTTGTTTTCTTCCGGTTTGCATGGATTTTCTTATTGCTGTCGACACTGAGATTGATTCACATGACTGGTATCAATCTCAGCCACCTCTTGAACTGGCACAGCAAATCTCTCAGATTTGATTCCTTATTTAATTTTCGGGTTTTTTTTTTTGTTTTGTTTTTTGGTTTTTTTTTTCTTTTTTTCCAGCGCAAGAGCAGGCTTGTAATTGAGGCAGAGAGAGAGTGCTAACCTGAACAAGCGGTGGGGTGACCTTCCTTGCAGCAGACCTGCTGGGCTCCCCTTGCCCACCCCTTGTTAAATCTGGCTGGTGCAGGGATTGCCCATGTCAAACTGATGCTCCTGGAGATCAGCAGGGGAGCAGGATCTGATTCACTGTAAGAAGGGGTTTTCCCCAACTCCTCATCTAAGGAGTTGTATTTTCTAGCAGGTTTCCCTAAGACTGGTTTACCACTCTTAGTTGCTCTCCACATTGCATGCTGTAAGTTTAGCACAGGTACTAAAATTTTATGTATGCTCTTGGGAGCACTTAATTTACTTGTGTAACATGGGCTCTCTCAGAATTGCTATAGGAGTAAAACAAACAAACAAACAAAAGGTATTACAACTGTAGTGAGTCCCTCTTCAAAAAGGAATACCAGGCTGAACGCTGGCACAGTGTCTTGTTGCCATCTTGTCTTCCCTCTCTGCTGAATCCAGGGGGCTTTCCTCTGCCCTATCTACTGCCTGCTACAAGAGATCTGCTCTTGGCTGTGTCCCTGCTGAATTGGGAGAAGTTACCTGGATGTAGCAATGCTCAGAAGAAAAAACTGTTGTCTCAACCCACTAATTTACAAACTCAAGGATTTTTTGGTTTTGTTACTCGCACTTTTATTTCAAAACTCATGCTCTATGTCTTTCCTTCCCATCTGGGTATATGGTGGGGAGCAGGTATTCCAGTTTTCATCTGTTTGAAATTGAGCATCTTCCAGCAGAAAAAAAAGTAGTGCAGAGAACCTGGGCACTCATTGCTTCTTTGGCTCTGCTGGAGAAATACTGATGTATGCTCCTGCTTCATGTGAGGGTGGGATCTTAAGCTTTGAGCTGGACAGAATCATAGAAAAGACTACTTATGGACAAAAAAGACCTTTTCACTGAACTGTGATTTTTTTTCCTTACAGACAGCTTCTGCCCAAATGGCTATTTTATTTTATTTTTTAGACTGAGCTGTTTTCAGCCTGAATGAGCCATTCACTATCCAGTCTCACCCCTTGTATAATACAGGTCAGGGAGCTTAGCCCAGTTACTGTGAATCACGCCCCAATTCCCTTAGGGGGTGCTGAAAGATTTTTAGAAAGGTGCCCATCCATCATGATATCTGGTAGTACAATGTCCAGGAGGTTAATTCTTCTCAAGGGGTGGAAAGGGAGGACACATATGTGTTCCCACATACAGGATGGATCTCTACAGCTTTCCTTCCCACATTCTGGTGCTCTGCCTCCCTACTGAAGAATTGTGTGCTCAATCCCATGATCGGATTGCCTTCTTGCACTACCTTGTGCTTCTGGAGCTCTCTCCCTACCTGGGAAGTTAAGAACCTCTTGATTTCACAGTTCTTTTATAAGACCTTGGAGGATGGAAGACAACAGGTACCATTTTTAAGGCAAAGATCATAGGAACCAAAAGGGAACTCCCTTTAAAAAGACAAAATAGGTCGAAGAATTTACTGTCACTATTGCTGCAGCAAATTGATCTCCATTTCAAAAGGTGGAAGTCCTCACGTCTACCTGTTCTGTTGTCCCCGAGCTGCTGACTTGTGCTGCATTTTCACACTCAGGCTGTGCACGAGAGTGCTCAGTTCTTAGCACTGCCAATGGCACCTGAGTCCTTTCTCCCCATCTCCTCCCTGGACCTCTGTGAGTCCAAGCCCAGTGTTAGGTAAGACAGAAAAAAACCCCAATACAAAGTATTTTGTAATATGGACATTGATAATTTTTTTTTTTTTGCTTTAACTATTGATATGTCAAAAGTAAAAGCTTTTTCCTGCTTGGGTGTTCCTTTTGACAAACCTTCCCAGTTGGGAGGCAGCTTAGTGCCAAATCCTGTGCAGTGAAAGAGGTCACGGTGGTTTTCATTAAAACAAAACTTGGTTTTGCTTTTTGACTGACTGCAGGGGTTTTAAACAAGCAGGTAATAGTGGCCACTAGGTTTAGGTGGCACCAGTGATTTGAGTGCTGACATCTAATAAACTGGCAGTATTTAATTTCATTTGATTGAAAGGCCACAATAGAGCTATGTTTTTTTTTTATTTGATTTCACTCCACAGTCACTTAGCATGGTGTTTGTTGCTTGAAAGGAAGAAAAGTCCCCAGGGTTTGGATTCAGCAGGCTGGTTTCTTATCCATCTCCATATTCAACAGAAAGTTTGGAAGCTGGCATGGAGTTAATAGGGAGAATTGTATTCCCTTGCCAGCTAGGATTTACTGCTGCCTGCTGCATAGATTAATAAACCCAGTTGTATCTAGAGAGAGGCATTCTGCCCTGGGAATGGCATTAGACTTTATCAGTCATTTCTCACCATATTAGAATTGCTCACTTGGATAACTTTCACAAAAGATCAGTCTGAAAATGTGTCTTAGTCCTCTTTAATTTTTTCTCTTGAAAGGTAGTTTCTTCAGATAACGCAATCAGTGTATCAGCAATATTTCATCTTCCCAGCTTATTGTTGAACTCTACCCAGTACAGTCTACACTGCTTAATATGAGAAATTGCCAGATTGACTGGAAAATGTAACTTTAATAACATCATTTCAGGCACTAGAACCATTGAGAAATAATAATCTCACTGAGTTGATTTCTGCGCTATTCTTGTCCCTCATGCACAAAATTACCACATATAATGTGTGTGTCGGTGTGTGCAAATGTGACCCACACGGGGGTGAGAAACTGTGTAGTTTCCCCTGCTACCAGCTCGTTCATAAATATAAACTGATGAAGCTGTGTGAAAATTCCTGGGAGGATGAGAGGGATTGTGGGAAGGGAAATCTCTCTCCCATTCTCTCTTTATTTTTATTCTTTAACGCTAGAAATTCAAATCTTGCTGGGGAGCGCTTAAGAAAAGTGAACTGGAGAGAGCTCACTGAGTGAAAAGGGACCTTTTTTGTATGAGTGTTTTTAGAGGATGCTTTGGTAGAGGTAGATAAGAGTGAAGGTGTTTGGGTTTCATTTGGGAAAAGCTATTTGTGCTGAAGACCCAGCCTATGCTATCCTTCAAGAAGCTCTTAATAAGCCTAACAATGCACAAAAGCATATCCTCACCAGAGTGGCGAAAGAGTTGTCCCTAATACTTTTAAATTAAAGAAAGAAAAAAAATCACAGGTTGCTTCAGAAGAACAACATAAGCTCCTCTGTGAGAAGAAGAGCAAAATAACCCTTATTTTCAACAGTTTTGCAGCCAATATCCTCCCTACCATGCAAAGGAAAATGAGCAGTGAAGCTGGTCTAGAGCTGGTTTGCACAGCAGCTCTTTGCTGAGAGCAGTAATTTCGGTCTTTCCTACTCAAAACACAATTTTAATGAAAGTTACAGGACTATAACCTTCTAGGCTGCTCTCTCTCCCCCCCCAGGCTGATGGATATTGGCCACTGGGTTCCAGAGATGCTCAAGGACAGTAGATGGGTGGATGTACAGACAGAATGTAAAATTAATTTTTGCAGAAAACCAAGAAAAAAAAACGGAGCTGGATTTAATAAAAAATTCTGGTCACTTTTCCATGTATTTTTTCTTCCATCTCTCAGTACAGCTTGAGTGGAAATTAAGAACTGCTTCCAGGTCCTCTATTGCACACTCCCTCAGATGTGCTGATTAGATAAAGTTACTCTGCACTGGTTTCCAAAGCAATAACGGTGACAGACAACACACTGTAGCAATGTCTCTGGTATATAAAAGACACCACTGTAACGGCAGGTTGACTGCAGGTTCTTAAACCGTGTCTTTTGCGTTTCTTCCCCTTTTATGGTTTTTTTTTTATGGAATGCCATGTATTAAAGAAAATATGAGGAGTACCCAATCTTGGCACTGCAAGCCGGGTCCATTCTTATTAGATGGGACTTGGGTCAGTCCTTAGGAGGTGTTTAATATGCTGTGAAAGTTGATGCGAGTTAAATCTTTCCAAAGCCTGGCTTCTCTGCAGAGCCACCTCAGATCTTCTATTTGTTTACCAAATGCTGAAACTCTTTTCGCTTCTCCATGAGAAGCCGGAGTAATCTTCTATCAGTGTTACGTATCTGCTAAGGGCTCGCAGGGGGGAAGAAATACGCTCTGGTATCCCTTGGAAGCCAACCTGCTTGATAAGAGGCATGTTCTGGCTCATATCTTGGTCTCGTAAAGGCTACTGCTATGCAAATAACTATCTATATCATTTTGGTTGAGAATGGTTGCTTGAAACAAATTGTTCCTTTAAAAGTAATTTTGGTTTCTTATTAAAAAGAAAAAATAGAAGAACAAAGCACAGAGTTTTCTGTTGAACAATAGGCTATTGTGTCTTTTATAGATTTGTTTCCTGTGAATAAAGCAGCAGGTGGTTATGAAATTATATGTGCCTTAGAAGGGTTGGTAGATAAATGAATACAGGCTTTAGAAGAAAAGAAGGGGAGACGTGGAGGGTGTGGGGAGATTAATTTCATGCTGGAGAGGAAATTAAGAAGCACAACTTCCTCTTGGAACAACCTCGAAGTTTGGGCAAGTTCCCCCTGGCTGAGATGCCAGGAGCAGCGACTGCACAAATGGATGGAGGAGATGCCACAAAACCCTCTGACAGCACAAGAAGCTGCAGTCAGTGGAGCACGTTCCCAGCCAGGGAAAGGGACCGCAGTGTCATTGCAGTGGGGCTAGCACAGGTACTGGCAGCAGGTTGATAACGCTCTTGGGATGTTGTGGTGTTTTTTCTTTTTTCCACCAGAAGTAGCTGGGAAAATAGTAGAAAGTTCAGTTGTCACCTTTGAGGCAAAGACTTCGTTCCAGCAAGCACAGTTGTTGTACGGGATGGCCATCCTCTCTGGCTGTGCTCTCAGAATATTTGTGATAAGAGAAGTTGAAGAGAAACCGTTTCCCCAAGCTCTCATTTGTCTTCTGTGTAACTCATGAATATGTGCTGTGAGGGGATTTGTTGCCAGCGAAGGGAAAAATATGAGGCTGCTCTTTGCAACAGGCAGCCTCTACCATTTGTACCACAAAATTGTTGGTACGTGTATTTATGAAATTAGGGAGGGGCTGCTCCCAAAATAACTTGGTCCGTTCCAGTCCGAGCTTGCTCGTGAAGAGGAAATTTTTCTTAAAAAAAATCTTGCTGACGCAAAGGAGGGAAGAAGCATTTCAAAGTCCTGCTTGGGTCAGAGTGGTTACTATGGGAGAGTCGCTTGAGGGTGCCCTGTGCTGATGGAGGTGAAGATAAGATCTGTGATGGGCATGGTTTTTTCATGGGCATACTTCCAAATGCCCAACCCCACCTCCTGGAGAATAAAACGCCAGGAAACACTGGGCCTTTTAAAGGTTGGGGTTTTTTTTTTTTAGTTGCAGCAAGCAAAATATTCAGTGTCATGACAAAAAAATTGTGCTACAGAATCCTAAAGCACAAATGACTTTTTTTCTTGTTTTTAAGCACTGCACAGGAGCACGGGCTGCCTTGCCTCAGGATCTGGTGTATTTGTTGCTGTGTGATTGGGATAGTTTTATGTAGGGCAGGATCATGAACTCTAGAGCAACTTTTGCAGTATTCTAGGAAAACGCACTCTGGAGATCACTGGCAGATATTTTTAATCTGTTTGTTTGGGTTCTATTTTATTTATTTAGCTTTTCTGATACAGAGATGGAGTAATGCATTTCTGGAGATGGGGAAAGAATTGAACATTTGTATCAGGCTTAATGAACTCACGTCCAAATTTTTGAAGGGTCTAAGGAGCTTTGGATTTAGTTGAGCAGAAGAAAATTCAAGCCACCTGCTAAGGAGGGCTTGGGGAAGGTGGGAGCTTCATGGAAAGGGGGTCTCTTGCCTGAAGCAGAGACAATGGAGGAGCTCTTGGGCTGTGGTGGACTCCATCATTAAGTAGTTTCAGGAACTCAGGCAATCTGTTTGTAACAATATTCCAAATGGGCTTTTTGTTTTCCTGTCCTAGCCTCTCTAGATCTACTTGTCTCTTGTGTTAAAGGCTAAGTGCTTTGAAGATGGGAGTCCACCACTGTGCTGCTGTTGTGCAGAGCTGACACAGCCATCTCCAACCTGCTGCGGTGGTGCCAAAATAACCCAGACTGCCCTTAGTGGGGGTGTGATGGAGGCTCGTTTCTGTACAGCCTTGCAAGCAAACCCAAACCTGTTACTGGTGCATAAAATGCCACTGGGTGTGATGCCACATGGGGTGCCAGCCTGGGGAGAGGTGGGAAGGATTACGTTACTGTCCGCCTCTGATGATGGTACAGCCCTCGGCCAGGCCGTAGTGGAGGCTGTGTAATTTGGGAGCTGAACACCAATTTGAGATTCAGAATGGGTGTGCATGGATGTATACCTTTTTCCTTCCCCTTCTTCTAGCGATATGACAACTTTTTAGGTGTGATTAGGTGCCTAAAGATACAGATAGATGATTATAGTCTGGGTTTGAAGTACCTGTCTGCATCTTCAGGCACTCAGATATCTTTAAAATCCCGGGTCTCAGGGACTAGCTCCCCGGAGGCTGCAGTTTGAATCCTCACCAGCTGCCCAACCCTCTCTCACATACCCCTGGCTGCTCTTTACCTGACTGCAGATAAATGTCTCCCTTGACTTACGGAAATAACTCTTCTCAAAATGGATCAAATCACACTTAGATTTAGTAATTTGGGTTCCTGCTTCCAACCTTGTGCTTTTATTCTAGCAAAAAATACCGGCTTGCGTTAGTGTGAACAGCTTTTGGTTCTTAATGCTGTTTTAGTATTCATTTCTCTAAACAAGGAGTGCAATTACCCTATGGCAAAATAACTGTCTCCAACTGTCTTTTTTCCATTAAACAAATAGGAGGTTTTACCTCTTGGTCTTCCCACAAGATTAATGCACTTTCTCTGCGGGAACTGTCTTTAAGCGATCCAGGAATCTGAACGACTTGCAGACAGCAAGCCTAATTGTCACAGAATCTTATTTAGCCAATGCCGATTTTCATTAAGAGGTGATCTCTGTTAATAACGTAGACTAATAACTCTTCTAAATGAAAAAAACCCTTCCTTTTTCCTCCCACAGGCAGGGATAATGAACTCCTAAATCAACGCTCTTTCTGAGGAAGCTTTTTTTTTCTTTTTTTTCCCATTTTAACAGAGGTTGGGTTGTCAGTAGATACTGGTGCCTGTGCTCACATCCCACTGGGAGTTTAACTAAGAAAAGTCATGGTGTTACCAAGATGGATTTTGCAGCTGGTTGCCATGGGGTGTGTGGGCGTGTGTGTGGGCGTGTGTGTGTGTGTAATTTGGCCCAGGATGTCTCCACTGGCTCCGTGAAAGCCGGGGGTTGATGGGGTGTCTCGGAAAGGCATCAAGTCAGCCTTGGTGAGGGTTCACTGACTTGAGCAACAAATGGCTCAAACTGTTCTAGAAGAACAGGGATCCCTGATTTAGGGAAGTTGTGAATTTCCTAAGAGTTAGGATTGATTTAAGTGTATGCAGCCAACCCTTGCAAATCAACCAGCTGGCTGCTAGGCGATTAATGGACAAACAAGCATCTCTGTTAGAGGAGAGCCTTCTGTTTGTACCCCCAGCCAGAAAGCAAGGGTGGGGAGGTAAATTCAACCTTACTATTAGATCTAAGAGAATCCACATCAGACACAGACATGGGAAATTGGGAGACTACAAGTTCTGCTGCTTATAGAGCAACTTGTCTTTTCTATCAGTGCTCTAGTTCTTAATCAAAAAACCCAACAAGATTCAACCCAAAACCACAGATGGGGTTGGTGGCTATCAGGAGGACAGACCATGAGCCTGGAAGACAGGGAGGATCCTCTTCTCCCCATGCTCGCAGTTAACTGGGTTTATTTCCTTTCTGTTTGGATTGCAATTATTAACAACTGTTACTCCCCTCTCCTTTCTTGTCTTCTCCCCTAAAGTAGGGGGTAGAAGTAGATAATCCCCAAAACATTACGTGGTGAAAAAGCAGGGAGAAGTGGTTGTGCTGGTGACAGGACATTTTTATGGCCCTGTGGCCATCGTTGGAGCTGAGGTAAATGGCATGTATGAAGCAAGCAGCAGAGCTCTGGCTATACAACCCCATGCTGATTAATCACCGAAAGGCTAATCTCTGGCCAGTTTTTGCTCTCCTTGCTGCCCTCCCGTACATCCCAGTATGATCCGGGGAGGGGAGGGGAGGGGAGGATGGCTGCACCTCGCAACTGGAGAGCCTGGTTTCCCTGACAGTACATTCAGTGGTGAGACACTAAGCCAGGGAATGAAGAAAAAAACAACCCAAACCTGAGTAAAGCAAGAGCAGGCAATGAACCAGTTCAAATGTCCCCTCACCTTTCTTTTTCCCACCTTCTTCCTTCCCCCCCCCCCCCCCCCCCCCCAACTCCCTGCTTTGTCTTGTGCACAACAGGGCTCTTCTGGAAACTGGTGCTTTCCTACTGAGGCTGAGCCGCCCGCTCTGCTGGGGAGGCAGACTTGGTCTGTTCTGGGCCACCTCTTTTTAGCGTTCCCAGTGTGGCTGAGCGTTTTGCAGGGCAGTAGATGCCCCCCCAACCGGCTGGCGTTTCTCCTGGGGGAAGACTTCCCCGAGGAAGACTTGATCTGCCAATTTTCTTTTATTTGGGTGAAAGTTTGGAAAAGTGTTTTGCTGCGCTAGATCTCCTGAAGTGCCGTTGACTATGGGCCCTCTTGAGAGCTGCCATTAACTGTCTGGCAGCAGGGTGGGATACTGGAATTTGCCCTGACCTTCCCTTCTTCCTGCCTCTGGTACTTCAGCTAAGCAAAGAGATGTTCTTCCTATTCCTTCATCTGTTAAGTTTGGTTTTCAGGCAATGAGATAGGATTATCTCTTCTTTTTTTTGTCACTGCCTGCATGAGATGTGTCATAGGACGCTGTTGGTGCAGGGGAGGAGAGTTCAGGGCCACATGTTGTAGGGGTAGGGACTTGGGAGCAATCTCTCCCTGGTATTAGTAAGACATGAAATGACAAAAACTATTGTCAAAGAACTTACAGGAACTTTTCCATATTGTCATAGATTCCCATGGGATCAATAAAGTATTGCGCTCTCAGTTTTATTTTGAGGGTCTTGTGTACTTGGTGAGCTTTTCTGAACGATCCAGAGCCAACATTAACACCGCTGCTTGAAAATCACCAGTTACACAATCTTTTTCTTTGGAAAATTTTTGGCCCACTTGGTGTGAGAGAAAAAGCTTGAAAAATACACGTCTAATAGCTCCAGCACTGATTGATTGCAAAAAGAACGCGTGCAGGCTTTAAAAAAAAAAAGTTATTTTCCCAATTTTAGGTAGTAGAGAGATTCATGAATTTTCAGTGCTTGGGTTAGTGCTGCAATTTGGGCTAACTGAGCAATCAGGCTAGTTACCGGCCTCGCCTCTGCATCGATGCTGTGCTAGGTGGGAGAAATGACTAAGAGCACAAAGAGAAGGAATTTCTTTTTTTAAAAAAACAAAGTAACCCACCCCCCCCACCCCCCCCAAAAAAAAAAAGGGCTCAGAAAAAAGTAGCTCCATTAATACCAGCTTGAGTGGCAGAGCAGGAAATCAGCTGAAAATGAACAAAGAGCCGCGCGGCGGGGATGCTAATGCAAGCAAATGCCAATTCACACTTCGGCAGGCGGCATGTGGCAGCTTCCTTTCCTGTTCAAACATTTTAGCCAGATAATGAGTGAAAAAGCCAAACATTTTTCACATAATCAACTGAGTTTGGAAGGCAAAAGCAATAGAGGAAGGGGAGCTGCAGTGCTAATTATTTGCTGGCCAATACAGCTGTCAACGAAGCAGCACAGGACTGTGCGGGGGGTGCGTGTTGCTAATTGCCGGCAGTGGCTGTAGCTCAGATTGCTGCTCATGGCCACTTGGCTGGTGGTGGAAGCTGTTGTTAATGCACGGGCAACCTGGTTGCCTGCTGAAACGGAAGCCAAGGCACGTTTGCCAACAGCTATTGGGGTAGGGAGGGGTAACCATTAGCGAAATGGGGTTTCATATCAATATTGATTGGGGTTGCAATGGGGAAATGAAGCACAGAAGGGCACCGGTGCCTGTCTGGTCCAGGTCGGTGTGTTTGTGTGAAGCAGATGGTTGACTGCTTTCCTTTGCCAGCAGATTATGGAGTTGGCTTCGAACCATCTTGCGTGGTTTCCCAGGAATGCAGGGAACCCGTCCACAGTGGAACGTTGCTGCCTTGAGCACGTCACCTGCGTTCAGAGCTGGCAGCCATGCTCTCGTGTGGAAGGCAGCTGGATGCTGGGGTGGTCTTCACCATCCGCAGTGTCCTGTGTGACCAAAAGCACACTGGTGCTCCAGTGGCATTGAGAGGCTCCAGCCCTGGGTGTCCCGGGGTATTTTCTAGGTGCCTTTTACACACTCGCCTCCTGTGCTGAAAATGCAACCTCACGCTGGATATCCTGAGCTGCTGTTTTGGGGTTCCTATTCCAATGTGCTGCTGCATTTGGGAAAGAAATAAAAGGAGGTTGTAGCTGCTGGGCTGGGTGGTTTGGGCAGGGCATAGTTGGATCGGCTTTCCTGGGAAATGCCACCTTGCTTTACGTTCCCAAACCATCCCTGTTTTCTAACTGTGCAGTTCTGCAAGGTATGGGGTGACAGAGAGAGGGTAAGGCAGGATATTAGGAAAAACCTTCCGGAGAGAGAAATTAAAATGAACATGGTCAACAGTGGCACAGATTGAAAGCTCTGAATCTCTATCGCTGCCAAACAGCTACTGAAGAAGAGATGGTATGGGACTTTGCTTTTTTCCAAAAAATAAATAAATAAATTGGATGCTGGAGCTAGACTGTCCCAAGTAAATAAACTTCTTTCCAGAGCCATTAAACCCAGATTAACCTTGGGCCTGGCCTCCCCATCACCCAAAGAACTGTTGCTCTTAAAAATGCAAATTTCATTTTCAAGCCACCTGCTCTTAGAGTTGATGCTAAACTGTGCCAGCACCTATCTGAAATCAGTGCCTCACCATGGTGCTTCCTGTAATTCTCTAGCCCAGTGCTGCTGCTTTCACTGTCAGCAGTGAGAAACGCCGCAAGGTCTCCATGGTCAGGACAGTGCTGGTTTACCCCGTCTGTTCTTCCCCTTATTTTCTGAAAGGCAGAGCTTCATTCCCCTGTTTCGCGGAGGTCCTGGGTGCTGGGGTGTCAATGTGTTCTGGCAGCAATGGCTCGGTGGTGGTCTAGTGCCAAGTGCTAGTTCTTGCTTCCTTAGAAGTCTTCAGGTTTAGTGGTGATGGAAAAGCATTCGAAGTGATGCAGGAGAAGAGTCCAGGGCCTAGATATCTACGTTGTCCCTCTATGGGCTGCAAAATTTTATTTTTCAGCTGAAAAATTTTATGCTTGAAAATGCAGATTTGAATCAGCCAAAACTTTACACTGAGTTTTGTCAACTTGTGAAGTTATTTCAGCTGGGGCAACAAGAATTAAAACTAGGTAATTTTTTTTTTTCTTTTTTGCAAATTACTTTAGGTGGAACCCCATTTCGTTTTACTTTTAAAAAACGTTCAAGCCTTTGAGCAAAATTCCCCTCTTAGTGGTTAAGTGTAACCCGTGTGATTCCATTTACACCATCATTTTTCTGTTTGTGGGGGAAGTAGGCTGCCAGCAAACTGAACGTTGGTTTTTATTTCTCTGTGTACAGACCACTGTCTGGAATGGGGCTGAACAAAAGTTATTGCTCCCTTTGTATGCAGTGAGACAAAAATGTCTGTAACTTAAGTGACTTGAGGGCTGCAGACAGGAGTAAATGGATAAGTTTTTCAGTAACCCATACTTATACTATCGTGTACAACTTCTAAACCTTCACAGTTATTGAAAAATTGGGAAGGGTAATCCAGGAATGTGGTCACTGAGAATGGGAATTATTTGGTACTATATGGTTACTGGAAATCATTGATTGAAAAAGCACCAGCTTTTTAGGAAATGCCATAAAAATAGACATTTTAGATGGATGGCAATGAAATCTGTAGAAGCATGCCCCATTCTCAGCAAATAACCTCGATGCCATATAGGAGTCTTCTAGTAGGAGAATACAAAGATATTTAAAGACTTCAAATTTAAATTTCTACTTATGCTGGATGGTGCATTTACAGTGCATAGTACTATTTTCTCTTTCCTCTGACTTTTTTTTTTTTAAATCACTTAAGAGAAGGTTCTCTCTATATTGTACAGAGGCTGGAGCAGCAGCAGGAAAATGTGACTTTGAAATAATGGAATCTATAAGAATAGGCAATTTCATTCAAGTATAGTGATTTAGTGCCCTGTTAGTGTCCTGATGTATAACTCCATTTCCAAAGACCGTAAGTTTCTTCACAAGCATAATGACAGGCTTAAAACTTGTGAGACTAATGCCACAGCTTTCTCTGCCCTCAGCTGTTCCAAATAATTACAGGAGTAAGGGAATTTTGTTCTCTCCTAACGGATTAGCTCCAAGAGGAATAAATCAGATAATGTTATTGCCTTCTTGTTTTTTTCCCCTCCCTCTCTAAAAAGCAAGATAGCCCACACAGCGCAGTGCAAAGCCAGGGCTGGTAATGCTTTTCCTTGCCTACGGTCTGTGATATGGATGTGATCCCAATTCCAGTGTCACCAGGACAAAGTTTTTAAAATGGTCTGGTTCTGTTGTTTGTTACTTTTGGTTCTAATTTCAGCTTCTGTGTTTGTTCTGCTCACAGATGATGGCCCTTACTCGAAGGGGAGCAAGGACTCCGGTGGGATGGACGCAGCCCTGGTCTCCAGGAGGCAAAGCATCCCAGGTAAAAGAGCTCCTGCTCCAAAATATCGGGGCATCCATTACACTTTACCTGGCTATCCCTAAAATGGGTAAAAACCCCCAAACCATCCATTCTGGTGCACCTATCAGCAACGCTTTTGCTGGAGGGCAGAAATGGATGGTAGCAACTGGTCACAGTGAGTGGTACATTACTGGTGCAGTTGCAGTCTGGCGTGGAGCTGTTGATGGTGGTTACAGGGAGACAGGAAAGGACTGGTTCCTGTGCTGGGCTGGCACCCACAAAAAAGAAAACAGCAGCAAAGGAGAGAGGGAAGAAGCGCTGCTACATCTGAGCTCGCCGGGTGGGGAGGGAGACTGGTAGTGTCTGGCAAGCTTTGTATTTCCCGTGTGTGACTAAGTTTGTTTTGATATTTAGTCAGTCACAGCAGACTTTTGTGAGATAAACCTTCCTGTGCAGAAACACAGCTGGGGACTGAAGAGGGAGTGGAGAAATGGTAGCACATTTGCTGCTGTTGGTGCTGGGCTTTGCCTGCCAGTGGCACACCAGCAGGTTTGGATGGGCTGCTCTGGGCAACTCTTCTCCTTCCTAATAAAGCCCAGGGCTTGATTTTGACTTCTGACTGTTCACAGGTTTGGTTTAGCGTGTTGTGGGGGATGGGGAGGAAACAGGGCCATTGCTTCATCATCTGGCAATTTTTCTCTGGGATATTCTGCATCCTCTGGGGCTGCTGCAGCATGTTGCCCCTGCACCACAGCCCTGATGAAGAGAGGCTGACTCCCTGCTCACGAGAGCCAGTCTGGCCAACGACCCCAGCTCAAAGCATCTCACTGGGGAGGGCAAAATGCAGGTGTGCTCTTCCTGCCCTGGGACGCTTTAAGCAGCAAAATCCAAGCATGTATGCCAACAGAAGATATCAAGACTACTCTCATATGGCACTTAAAAGATTGTGTCTTGAGGGACCAGTCCTGCTTAACTGTCTCAGTTTTACATCTCTGTATGTCTGTGATAGCAGCAGTAGATTTATAGAGGCATTGGTCAAAATCCCTTATTGCTTATCTTGATAGATTGAGCTCAGGGACTTGCCTTTTTTCGGAGCAATGATTTCTCCTTGAACCCATACCAATGGGTAATTGCGCTCTGGGAGTTCTCGTTTTAAACACTTATCAAGGATCAAAATTAAACCCCATTGAGGAGCTAATAATCTCCCCTTGCGGCACCATCTGTGTTGATCAGTTATGTCTGTAGTTGAGAGGAAATTTGCAGGATAGTGCTGGATGGTGCTCCTTCCAGCTCGGCAGGGAGCCCCCACAAAGTTTCTGGCAGCCCCTGGGATCCCAGGTTGGTGAATTGAAAACTAAGTTACTGTAGTTGGCAAGGGATCAAAACTGAGTTTAAATAGCAGAAGCGTTACAGACCTGACGTTTTACAACGAGCTGCCAGTGCCATGTTAAATGGGTGCCCAGCAGTGCCTGAATGCGTTCCAGGCTGGCACAAGGTTGCAAAGAGGTTCTCCACTCGTGTTAATCGAGTGCATGGATTATTCTTGGAAGTGCTTTACAAAACAGGTAGTGCATTGCAGGACTCGAAGCGAGACGCAGTTTCTGGTGTCATGGTGGCATTACACAAGGAGCAAAGTGGTAGTGATGAGGCACCAACAGTGCTGAATGACATGGTGTTTTCTCCTAGTGAAAGGATGGAGAGGGGGAAACCCTGCACCAGCATGGATCTTCTGTGTCAATATGTTAAGAGACCGTGCCTTGCTCTGGAAATCATAGTGTGCAAGAGGTTTCAAATGTTCCGTCTCCAAATAGAGCATCTCATTTAAGCTTGATGGGGTTTGCTGTGCAAACAACCTCCTGGGCCCTTTGCAGTGTGGGTTTTAGTCCACAGCTGTGGGATTGCTGTTTGCCACGTGCAATGCCCATCAGCACCTTCCCCTGCACGGTCTTGGTCCCTGTGTGAAGGAGACTTTTCCTCCTGTAAAATTGTTGGAGACTTCAGTACACCAGAGGTAGTGGAGGTGAATGGATCATGTTGTGGACAAATTCTACAAAAGCTTCTTAGTGGAGGCTCTGGCAAGGCACAAAAGTCATCTGATTTGTCCCAGTGCTAATCCTCCTTTGAGCAAAGAGTGGGACTGCTGTCATGTGGAGTAGCACAGAGCTGCCTTTTGCCAAGTCTGCAGAGCTCTTGGTCTTTCCTCGGGCTGGTGCTGGCTCTCCTGCTAACTTACTCCCCTCCTCCATGTCAAATCCAGAAGTTGGAATAGCTTAGGGATCCTGTTTTTGTAAAACGCAGAGATGAGCTGTAATCAAAACTGTCATCAGACCAGGCTTATATATAGATGCTGGACAAACAAGAATGTCGTCTGGGACTAAAGGAAGGTAAAACATACACTGCCTGCAGCAGAAGTGGTACCAGTGCAGCTGGCGTGGGGTGCGCAGCCCCTAAGGCTGACCCTGCCATATGTATTATGGCTTGCAGTGCATATGGAACCAGTTAAATTTTAAAAGTTAATCTTGTCTTCAATTCCAGCTGTAGATGAGGTGGGCAATATGGAGGAAGTTTAGCTTAGACCAGGTGCAGGTGGGTGGGGAAAGTGCTGTAAATTAATGTCTGTGCCTCTGCTGTCCTTCCCCTGCTGATGGCGGGATCCTACCCCCTCTCTGTGTTACGTTCTTTATCTCCCAACTGTATTGATGTCTCGTGATATTTTTTTAAATCACAGTATTGTAAGAACCACCCTGTTCTGTCCATCCAGGCAGCTACTGCAGGTCCACAGCATCCTCCTACCTGGTAACTGTGACTGCCTGTCACGCAGCTCTCCTAACACCCACCTTGCTCCATATCAAATGTAATTCCTGAGGCAGTGTCCCTAGACCAATGCCCAGATCCAATCACCGTGGTTTTGAGTCCTTCCACTGCCCCCAGCACCTTGAATTTTAATTTATCACTCAGGCTCACTACCATCTCTCCTACCATCTGTAGGAAAAAGGTGTCTTTGGGACTGGGAGGAATGTGATGTTTGTCTTTATTCCTGATCTTTCAGAGGAGTTCAGAGGTGTCACCATCGTGGAGCTGATTAAGAAGGAAGGAAGCACCCTTGGGTTAACCATTTCAGGTGGCACGGACAAAGACGGAAAGCCAAGAGTCTCCAATCTGAGGCCGGGAGGACTGGCTGCAAGGTGAGAAACCAAAATGGGGTGCAGAGAGCACAGTAAAATGGGAGAGGAATAGTTGCATGTTCTAGCTACTGAATGAATATGGTTATAATTAAAATAGTTGGCACCCGGCTCCCTTTTTTCAAGTGCCCCAGAATGCAAAGTTGGTGCTTCAGTAAGTAAAACGTCTTCTATTTTGAGTTATTTCCCATGCTCTGTACAATTATGCTCTGAAATTTTGTGTAGGGATATTTGGGATTCTGTGAAATTAGGCAGCCTTGTCAGGAGAGCTGCGTGGTACAATACATCTTGATCAAGCAAAGTGGTTTAATATTGTAGCTGTTCTGCATGCTGAGTGTGTAAGTAATGTTATTGGCTCAGAAAAGGAATGGGAGAGGAAAGGCTCCAAGAAGCAGAGAAAGGAAAGGAGTAATTGAACAATTTTGCAGGAAACAGGCAAAAGGAAAGATGTTTTCTTTTTCCGTGCTGGATTTTTTTTTTTTTTCAGACAGCTCTTGGTATGCTTCTCTGTGACTGATTGCTCTACATGAATGGGAATTGAGCAACAAAAAGAGAGGCTGTGAACACGTATACTGCGATTGTTGCTGTATGTACGGATCTGAACACTTGCTACTGGGAAAGATAGATGGCTTCGATTTTAGCACTTCTCTCTGATAGCAGGCACATACAATCAGAGAGCTATGATCAGCCCAGCATTGGTGGCTTGTTCAGGAAGTCCCCCAGTTACCAAAGGTTCACCAGGCACGTCCAGGCTGAGCGTAGCAGAGACTTTGTGCTACCACTGCATTTTTTGTTTTTCTTTTTTTTAAACTTTCTTTGCAGAAGTGACCAGCTGAACGTCGGGGATTACATCAAGTCAGTGAATGGCATTAACCTGACCAAGCTGCGGCACGACGAGATCATAAGCCTGCTGAAAAATGTGGGCGAAAGGGTAGTGCTGGAAGTGGAGTACGAGCTTCCGCCGGCTGGTGGGTGCCTCTCTGATAACGCTGCTCTCTTTTCTTGGCTGCTTTTTGTCCTGGGGTACGGATGGGCTTGCTCGTGCGTTAGCTGTCATGGCCAAGGCAGTGTTCAGGGGCATTTTGATGTTCTGCCTTCATCTGCTCGCAGTGTGGCAGTGGATGCTGCAGAGCTGCGTGCAGTCGGAGCAGAGGCGCTTTTTCCAGCACACTGGGTGCCTGTTCATGCACACTGGCGGGAGATGGCTGATTAGGTCTGTCTTGCCTCCGAGTGACTTGGTAGCACAGGCCAATCTGCCTCCTGACGTTGCTTCAGCTTGTTTTTCTTTATCCCGTTTGGAACATGGCTGCAGGAGGTTTTATTCAGTCTTAAGCGTGAATTGCCAGATCCTCTGTTCTGAACTGCGGCAAGTGCTGGTATTCCTCGAGATGCTTTGAAACGTTGTGTGTTTTCAGAAGGGAAGCTGACGCAATCTGCTTTCCCGCTCAGGGGCCCTGGCAGAAGCTGGCAAGCCCAACGCGCATTAACGGGGCTTGTGTCCTGTATGCGGGATACTACGTGCTCTTGCCCTCATTTGTTTGTTCTGATTAAAACAAATTCCTTGATACAGTTTCTCATCGCGGTCTTTCTGTTGTGAAAACGATCTCCCTGGTTGTTACTCATTCAGTTACCCAGATCAGTCAGAGGATGATTGGACAGAAGAAATAGAACAACTGAAAATAAGATGACAGGAAAACCAAAACTAATGAAATCTAAACATTTTGCCCCAGATAGGAAGCTTTCTTACACTTTATAGCTTTGGTATAGCTGCTGCTTTTACATGAAAAGTACTGAATATATAAATGACCATATAAAGCCCTAAGAAGAAAAAAAAAAAAAAATCTGAATTAGCTGAATCTCTATCCATCATCCCCCTTTATTCTGCTGTAATCATTAGTTAGCTTTTGCATACAACCCTGGTAAAACAAACTGTGGCTCGAGTTTTCCCTGTTCTCATGCTCACTAGAGGTGACAGCTCTTAATCTTTCTCCTTAACTGTCAGCCTGGCTATCAGGAATCTGATAAGCTGTACTTCCCAGCTAAGGAGCAGTGCCAATACCGCATGGCTCAATCACTAGCAGCTATGCAAGATGTCCCCACCTCTGAATGGGCAGGAGGAGCACCCTGAAATAGCGACCTCTCTCCAGTGAGATTATTGATGCTGTTTGTGACTAATCCAAACACAGAGGCACTGCAAAATACGGGGAATTGTCAATTATTGCCTTGCTCCAGTTCATTGTGGGCTTTCATCTGCGGTGAGGGTTTGTTATTGCTGTGCGCACCCACCTCTCCTCTCTTCCTCTCTCTTTCCCTGGGCAAAGAGCAGAAATCTAGTGCAATTCAATAGCTTCTGCTTGTGGGTTTGAATTTTTCTCCCCTCTTTGTAACTTCCTGCTTTGGAAGAGACCTTACAAGTCCAAGCCTAGTTTTCAGGCCACTGTGTCATATCATCTCTTTTTATATATAAACTAAGCTCTGTGTTAACACTGGCTTAGGTTTCCTTGCTCCCCACTGATCTTACGAAAGGCTGTTGAAGAACTTCATGCTTGGATGCTTAGGGCAGAAATTGGATGGTTTCCGAACTCATTTGTGGATGCTTTATACCCTTTTCTTGGTATGTGAGTATCAGCCCCTAACTGGGAGCCTTCCTGTGCCCTGAGCTTTTCCTGTCTGGAGTATTTCTAGGCTGTGTCCCTGTTAGCAGTCTGTGGGCAGCAGCAGGAGCAAAGAGGCTGTGTGGGGGATGATGGGTTAGGGGTTTATTTGGCCTCGCTGTAGCCTGGTCCCCAGGGCTGCCTGCCTGCAAGGCAGTACCATGCCTCTACTGTATGTCTCTTGGGTTAGTTCAAGGGTTAGTTTAACCCTAATTTGGGTGCAGGTTGCAAGCCAGAGGGCTTGCACATGATGCTTGGCAGTGAGGACCAATGTGGTTGGTGAGGGCAGTGGGGAGATTTGCTTCAAATATTGCCCCCTGAGCCAAGGGGGAATGCCAGCACGGATGTGTCTAGGGGAACTGTCAGCTTCAGTTTGCCAGGTTGAAGTCAAGCTCTTAGTCTTTTTTCTGATTGTCGTTGTCATTGCACTTGGTTTAAAGATCAGGAATTGATCTTTTCAGAGTGGACCAGGCTGAAATGCCATTTGAAGTTCTGGATGGAGAAGACTAGGAAATTGTCCCATATTCACTGCAGTAGTTCTATAAATCATTAAATAGCAGGGGATGGCAAGGGATGGAAACAGTTTCTTTCTTTTTCTCTTTACTTTTTGCATTAAATAGTACTGTGTATTTAACATAAAATTACTGAATTGCCCCTAGGATCAGTTTAAAGGATTCACTTAATCTTTTTTTAAAGTCAAAATATGAGAGGTAAGGGAAAAAAAAACCCAACCTTTTGCACTGAGGATTTGGGATTTTCATTTTCTTTAAGGTCAGCTGGTGACTTGATTCCTTAAACTGCTGCTTTTTTTTTTAATGTTTCCATCTGCAGCAGAAGCTTCTGGGTTTTGAGTAATGCTGAATGCATTAAAGCCGGTTGATAAATGAGACGGTTTTACTTGAATGTCAGAGTATTAACCAAGACAAATTTGAAGGGAGATGCACTACACTGAGCTGGTGAAATCATCCTAAAATATGATGGTTGGCTCTGACGAAGGTTCACACATCCAGGCTGGGCTCTTTTGGCCTTCAAACAGGGAAGATACAATAAGGGGATTGGGCTGGACTTTCATTTCAATGCTGTTTGGATTAGTTTTGGTGGTATTTTGCAAGGTGGCATGGAAAATGTTTATCTGGGGGTAACTGGGTCTTCCTCCCTTCCTTCAGTGCCGGAGAGCAGTGCTGGCATTATTCCCAAGACCATCGAGGTGTCCCTCTACAAGGAAGGCAACAGCTTTGGCTTCGTGCTGAGAGGTTAGTAGCTTCTCTGGTGAAAAACAAAGAGGGGACGAGCACTGGCAGAGGTGATTTGGGAAGTGGGAAGAGAAAAGATGAATGTCATAAACCTCAGCTGAGAAGCAAAAGCGTGTCCTGGAGAGCATCCCGTGCAGCCTTCAAGGACTGCCGGCTGCCTAATCCAGGGCGGTCTTTTTGCTTTCAGGCTGTGTCAGCTGTAACGTGATAAATGTCTCTCCTTTCTCAGCACTCTCGTTCAGACCCTCAAACCTCCAGTGACTTACGGCTTTCCCGGTTTGATTACAGGGGGAGCCCATGAAGACTGGCACAAGTCCAGACCGCTGGTGCTCACCTACGTGAGGCCGGGTGGCCCAGCAGACAGGTAATGCTCCTGTTGCACCTCCAGCATTTGCTTTCACAAGGCAGACCAGCCACTCTCATCATGCTCTTGAACGTGCGTCTGTCTTGTCCTTGCTGGTGCCTCCGTAAGGCTTCTCATGCCAGTGGTATGGAAGAACACAGGTGGTGTGGGACCTGTGGTGTGTGGGGAGGATGGGTCCAGTGCTCATAGGCTGACCCATGTGTAGATGTTATAGTTATAAACAGAAACTCCTCTTCTAGAGGCAACCACTTAATTAACCCTGTGCAGATGAAGAGCTGATGCTGTGTTAGAAAGCAGGAGGCAATCTGTCTATTCTCATGCTGCTAATTTAATATGATGGGCCTGCTACTATAAATAACACAAACCATTGTCCCAAGGAATGTCCAATTCCTACAGGATCAAAGCAATTGGCTTTTTCAATTTTTATATATCTATATATATATCTATGCGCGCACACACACATACATGTATACACACGATATAGATACGTATATTAAATATATATGCAAAATATATATAGAACATATCTAAATATAAATAAATACATATACACAAAAAAAACCTTTTGCCTGTGGCTTCTTACAGGGAAGGGTCCTTGAAAATTGGGGACAGGCTGCTGAGCGTTGATGGGATCCCTCTGCACAGCATGACCCACGCTGATGCCCTCAACGTCCTGCGGCAGTGCAGCCAGGAGGCACTCTTCCAGATCGAGTATGATGTGACCATCATGGGTAAGGATAAGATGGTTGTGGTGGCATTTTCCCTGACTGCCTGGAAAGTATGTGAGACTAGACACGGTAACTGGGATACTCGGTTTCAGTGGAAAAATTGCTGAGCAATGTGCTGCCAACATGGGGCTAGGGGGTAGACTTCAAAGCTGGCTTAGCTGAATGCATTTGAAATGCCCTTATGCAGTGATGTGCCTTGACGGGAATGATGACTGGTTTTAGAGGAGGGGGGAAAAGCGGATTTTCTAATGTAGACAAAGAGGGCATAGGAGAAGTTGGAGTTAAAGGGGGCTGGAGCGCTCTGCCAGCACTGCAAATACTGCTGTTAAATGAGTGCAGGGGAGCGGGCAGAGATTTGACATGGCTGTGGCTTCGGTTCTGACCCTGCTTAATTCTGGAGCTATTCCCTTCCTTAGAAACGTTAGTTCAGATCTGCTTCTGAAATAAATGAGGGGTGATCAACTGATTGACCCCAAATAAAACAGAATTTACTGGAGGGCAGAGGATGGGTATTTCTAAAAATGTGCTACACAGTAGATATTAAGTTTGAGGGTTTGGAGGGTTGGTGGCTTTTGGGTTTTTTTTCATTTGATTTTCAGTTTCAAGCCCTGGGAAAGGTTTATTATTAGCTACTGTAAAGTAATTTTGAGCTGGCTTTGTGACACACAGCTGTTACTGCAGGGAGCGTCGTTAATGAGTTTAAGGTTACCACAGAGTCCAAAGCTATGTTGGTTCTGGAAGCTCGTTGAGCTGTGTGTTAGATTTTGATGTTGCATATATGTCTCCAGAGGGGTTTCTGCCTCCATTGGAGCCACAAGCTGCACTAGGCTGGAGTCTTTTCTGCAAATCTTGCAAAGCAGTCCAGCACTTCTGAGCCTGAGAGCCAGTGGGGAATAGGAGTCTGTGATATCAGGTTGTTTTCTGATTTGTCAGTGAGGAGGGAAATAAAAGGATCTGCAGCTGAGAGAGTTTAATACTATGCCACCCCAAGGAAAGAGAGCTGAGAACGCCACAACTCGCTCCATGGGATGTGCAAGAGGGTTGCACCAGGATAAGGGAGCTCCTTGTGCCAGCCCTGAGGGTTTTCTGCTTCCTTTTGAGCCTCCTTCCCCCAGGCTTTCCCCTCCCTTTCAGCAGAAACTCCACAAGCATGGATGTACTGGGTCTCTCTGGGGGGAGAAGGCTGCCAGAACCTGGGCAGCCGAGTGCCACGCAGGCACACGCTCCGCTGGGAGAGCTGGCAGGAAAACCTGATGCCTCGGCAGTCACCTGCACACTGCCTGGCTTTTGCCACGCTGCAGGAGCAGCTTCGCTTTAGAAATCAGCTGGTATTCATGAAAAAGAGGAAACGCTTAAGCGATGGAAGAAAGAAGCTACCCAAACCCTCTTTTCTACCTTTCTATATGATTGCGATTGTGGTAGCTCTGCAGTGGTCGGTAGGGGATGTCCGTTCTCCTGGCAGGCTGGTTGGGCTGGCAGCCCTACCCGGGGAGGGGGCAGGCAGAGGTAAGGAGGGATTTTGGGCAGAGCTGTCAAGTCTGAACAATTAATGGTGCGTGGAAAATGGGCTTTCTTGGGGTTTTGTTGTTTGCATGGTCCCTTGGTGCCTATGTTGCAGACAGTTGGTTGTTTTAAAACCTGACTTGGAGCAAAAATAGCCATGAAGGTGTCTTGGTATTTCTTCTTGAATAACTCTCCCACCCTGAACTGTTAGGGTTGAGTGAACACTGAGCAATGGCAGGGGTTTATACAGTGGTTCTCCATCTTCTGTTGCTATACGGCAGACCATGGCCAGATACTTCCCACAATGTAAAACCAACCCCTTTCTTAGATAATTCATGCATAGAGTGCTTCTCCCCAGTCCTGAAAAGGGATATACTTGCTCTGCTTTCTTTTGAGGCAAGATGATGCAGAACATGTAGCTTAAAACAATCTCTGCAGACAGTTTTGCCAGGCAACAGCTAATAACTACAAGAGGAGATGAGTGCATCATCCCCAAATCACAGCTATTACAGACATTCTTTTTATCAGCCACGGGAAGATGATGAGGGAAGGGAAGAGCAGGTGCTGGAAGCAGTGTGAGGACGATATTCGGCAGCATTCCTAATTCCCGTTTTGAAAACTTGGTGAAGGGGCTGGAGGGACCTGTGGCCACACAGTTCACTTGATTCATTCTAAGAGCTGGGATACCACCATGAAGTGATGCTTGGCCTGTTCATCCCCTGGTAAAATAGGGTTTTTTGCATCGCGCTCGCTCTCTGCTGCAGCCGTGCGCACTGGGGTGGCGTGGGCTGACCCTCGAGGAGGCAAAGCTGGTTTTCCGCATCTGTCCTTGGTGAGAGACCAAAGCTGCTGTGGGGGAGTGTTGAATCACAGTGTTCCCCAGCTGGCTGCTTGGTTTCCCAGCCAAAATTGTGTGCCGAGGAGGAGCTGCATGGGGCCAGCCCCGCTCTCGGTGTGAGGGATGTGGCAGCTGCTTGCCACCACCACCGAGCATCCCCCGGCTGTCGGGCTTTCACCGGGGAGGCCGGTGTAGGATGGGGCTGTGGCAGGCTTTTAATCAAATTGGCTGCGATTTCTCAAGGCCACCAAAGGAATTAAATTAATCTGCCATTTCCATTTAAAAGGAGTGCAAACTGGGCACACACCTCCCTTGGGCATCAGGAAAACCTCTGCCCTTTGCTGATGCCAGATAAATGTTGTAATAAACAGATGCTTTCCTGTGGTGACACTCTATCTTATGGGTCTTTAAAAAAAAAGGAGGGGGGCTGGGCATCCCAACAAATAAACTGATCAGCCAGAAACCAGTGGCATTTGAATAGTTACTCAGTAAATAAGCTGTGTGTGCCATGACACGAGGCACTGGGCTGCAAGCCTTTAGGGTTGACTCATGGAGGGGGGAAGCTCTCTGCCAGAGATGATGAATGAGCAGAGTGATTTGCTGTGTCCTTCTCCGCTCCCTTCCCCCGGCTGCCCCTCCACCCATTTGTTTTTAGGCTGGAGATTTTTAGGCCTGCGGGGCTCTCCTGCTGATGGAGTGGAGGGCTGGTAGTGTCCCACAGATGGGTGACTGCTTGGCATCTGCTGAGCAGCGGCAAGGGATAGGGCCTGAAATGGAGCCCAGAGGGATCACAAGCCGCTGGGCTGTGTCAGGGAAGGGGCAGCTCCCTGGTTTGGTTCTTCTAGGAGCTTTTGTTTTATTTTGTTTGCATTTGTGAGGGGGTTGCCTTTTTTTTGTTTTTTTTTCTTCCTCGGCCCTGCTGGCACACCTCACTCATTCCCCAGGCGAGTGCTCAGAATGCTTTCCAGCCTGGTTACAAGAGCATCCCTCCTTAGGGTGGTGAGAAGATCCAGGTGGGGCTCAAGGAAATCTAGTGCAAGGAGGAACATCTCCCCACCCTGTCGACCCCCACCCCACCCTGTCCCGCCCCATATTTCCTCCAAAATAAGCTGTTGAGAGAGAAATCTTTATGAAAACTCCTGCTGACCCCCCGCTTTGAGCGGTGGGGTAACCAGCTCTCCTGTACCTTTGGCACTGGGGTGTCTGACTGCCTGGAGCAGACCCCGCTTCCCTTGCATCCATCACGACATTGATGTGAGCAGGTTTTGCACAGCCCTTGTGTCCTCCTGGGGTCAGCCAGGTGGACAGGGTGATGGCGTTTGCTGTACTTGAGCAAAGTTTTGGTAGACTTTCTTCTTTCAGTTTTGGTGGAGAAGATTAGAGGGTTGATTAGATCTGTAGTGAGTCACCTGGTAGCTGCAGAATTTCCACTTGAACATTTTGAAATGACTGGAATTTGGGTTCGGAAGGAAAAATGCAGGCAGGATTTGGGGGCAGATGGGCTCCCGGGACTGATTCAGGCCAGAGCTGCTGATACTGAATTTTAACAGGGCCCTATTTAGTCAATGCCACCTAAAAAGAGCAGATGTCTTCAAAAAGGGTGAGGTCTTAAGGGTTTATCTGGTTATTTAAAATATTGTTTCTGAAGATGGATGAAGATAGCATGCATGCTTTCCCCCAACAGTGTCAGGAGATGTAACATTATTCATCCAGCAGTGGGGAACAGGAGAGGGATCCTCTTCGGACCCTTTCTGACTGTCCACTAAACAATATGTATTTTGGACAAGTTGTGTGACAGCTATGCCTCAGTTTCCCAGTCTGTAAAATGGTACCATCCTCCTCAATTCATTCATTGCTTGAAAAACACTTTCAAATCCTTACATGAAATTCTGCACAGCCAGGCAAGGCAGCATATGTGGTTTTTCTGTTCCTTGGTAACAAAACCCTAGAGAAATGATGCAAGGTGCTGTATCCATATTAAACCCTGTGTCACTGGTCTCAGTGATGCTTGTTCTGCAGTGGTGTGATTTTTGGCCCCCAGTGCATGCTGAGCAGCATTTGAGTTGAATATCTGGTGAATGCTGAGCCTCCAGAACAACTGCTTAGAGTCTCTTGGCTGGTGAGAGAGGATCTTGCTTTAAGTAAGGCGAGATTTGCTGTGAAATGCAGGAGAGCCGCGGATGCCTTTTCCACAGCTGCTGGGTGAGGTTCCAGCTGTGCATGATGGTGCAGAACGACCTCATGGTGCCAAAGCAGCAACAGGAATTGACTCCCTACGGTGAGGTTATTGCATGGCCTGCCCTGGCCTTAAAGTGTTTCTTTTTAAATTAGCTTGGGTGTAATAGCCCCGTGTTAATCATGCCTCACAAATATTGCTAAATTGCAGGCTCCTGACCTTTGATTTGGGCCAAATCTTTCCCTAGAATAATTAATAGAAGCTTGGCTGGTATTTCCCCAACAAATACCTCTATAAAATGGATTTGGAGCAATCCTCATCTATGCCACTGGAGATGAGAATTAAAAGGGATGGCGGGGTGGCCTGTGCTGCGTGCGGTGGGAGGAGGGACCGTGGTCTGGAGGCAGGCCTGTGATTTCCTACAGTCTTATTGATACCTAGGTCCTGGCATGGGAGAAGGTACCCAAAGCCTTTTCCTCTCATCATCATGCTGAGACATGCCCTGGGAAATGCTTGGCAAAGCCAGGAAGCTTGGATGCTGGGCAAAACCAAGAGGAATAGGTATTTTCCTTGCAAAGAAAGGTCTACCACTCCAGCAAGCTTTTTTCTGTGTTTTTTTTTTTTTTTCCTGATTCCTTCCCTTCAGCTGGAGAAATACAAGTTTCTGTCCATCTTCAGAGGATATGTGCTGGACACCCACGGGCTGCAAAACGAACATATAACTGGTGTTTGCTGTTGGAAGAGATCCTCAGCCTCTTGGTGCTTCCTTTGCTAATGAAGGCTTAAGTGCACCTTCTGCAAGCTTTAGCTGGACGCTTTGTGTATCTTTTGATTGAATGGGGATGTGCTTTTTGCCAGGGCCTGCAGGTCTCCCCAGTGGTCCTTTTCAACAGAGAATAAACAGTGTTTTATTTGAAGCCTACATAACCTTTAACGTGGCTTATTCCTCCTCTGGGAAAAAGGGCAGTGCAAGTAGACCAGAGCCTGAACATTCCCTGGCTGGTCCCCAGGGGAAATTTCCAAGGGAAATTTCTGTCTCCAGAGACTCAGCATTTTCAGCAAATCTCAGGAAAGACCTCACTGTGGCTTAGCTTCCAACATTTGCATCAATATTCCTGCTTATCAGAGAGCAAGAATGAGGCATGCATCAAGTTTTGGAGCCAAGTAGCATCAGCATTTTTAGTGGAGCATAGCTTTGGAAGAGAAAAGCCTTACTATGAATAATTAAGGGCGGAGGAGGCATCAAGCTCTCAGAGGGCTCTTCTGGCCTTTCCTTTGAAGTGGATGGCTGGGTTTCTGTGAAGTGCTCTTTTGGGGGGCATCAAACTACACATGGGGTGCTGGTTGTGGGTTGTGTGGTGGCAATAACACGTTTGTGAATCCAGCCTTTTTACAGTGGCTTTAGGTAATCTGGAAGCAAACGTGTATAATAGAGGTGGAGGGGATTTCTGTCTAATCAACCAGAGACACAGGCTTTCTTTTTCCTCCCCCTTCCTCAGAAGAGATGAATAGGTATGGTGCAGGTTTATGCTAGCAGGTGCAATTTCGTAGGAGTTTCATAGTCTCACTTACAGCATCTATTGAGCTTATTGCAGAAAAGCATCTTTTAAACACGAGTTACTCCTGTATTGTCTGATGAGAGAGAGGAGGCTCTTGCAAGCATGCAGGTAGGCAGCGCTGTGCCTCTCTTCCCACCATCACACCGGAGGAGCTGAAACAAGCACTCAAGGGGATATTTAGAAGCTGGTGCTGAAGCACACAGGAGTTGAGTTGAGTTGTGTGCTGGTCATCAGCACGCAAGACATCTGAGTACTTCAGAAAGTGGGATCCTGTTTTTTTGTGCCTTTTTAGTTTGTTTGGGAAGAAGCCTGTAATGTCCTTCTGATCTTCCTTTTTTGTGCTTTTAGTACTGTTGATGTGACTGCTTTGTCTTTGAGCAGTCTCTTCCTCCACCTTGCTATTCAACTCCAAGAAAAGAGGTAGAGGGGTTGTTTCCATGAGTGAATTGCTGTAATATCTCTTCACTTCATTATCATATGTGTTTTGTGCAGAAGAAGTTTTGCTTCTTGAGTTTACCTCTTGTTAAGTTACTGCATGATACAGACTGTAGGATGTCCAAACTACAGGTTTTGCTGATACTCGTGGCAAATCAGCACTACTGGGCAACCCCCTGCATTCAGAAATGGAAAAGGCAGTATGAGAAGTGTCTTCAGTTGCTCTCTTGTTTTGCAGATACTGTAGCAAATGCTTCAGGTCCTTTACTAGTTGAAATAGCAAAGACTCCGGGGTCTACGCTGGGAATCACACTGACCACAACCACGCACCGGAACAAGCAGGTCATTGTCATCGACAAGATCAAGCCGGCCAGTGTGGTAGACAGGTACAGATGTGAACAGGCTGCTCCTTGCTCTGCTTTTCCTTTCTCTGCTGCTTTTCGTCCCCATTCTTCCCTGCCTTGCCTTGAAATGTCCATGTCCACACATCCTTAGCACTAAGCGCGCTAAAAATACCTGACCCAACGCCAGTGGACACTCCTCACCGGGAATGAATGTAACTCGGTGCACATGAAAGCTGAGCTCTGGTTTAAAAAACTCAGATCTGAGTGCCCTGGAGCTGTGGAGTGGCAAACACCTATTCTGGAGACTTCTGGCTAGAGCCTTTTCCTGATGGGCAAGTCAGCTAGTCACCCTTGATGTGGGGATGCAGAAAGACAGACCGGGATACAGCCCTAGCTGTGGTTAGTCATGTTGCTGAGCTGAGCTGCTGGCTCGTAGGAGTTAACTACACCGCTGGGTGAGCCCTCAGCCATCCAGACTAGCTGTGAGTGGGCATTATTAAAAACTTAAAAGATCTTTCCCAAGCCACCAGCAGCACTGACTCAAGCATGAACCGTCTTAGTTGGTGTTTTGGGCAAAGCTTGAACCTAAGGTTCAAATTGGAAGTAAAAAAAAAAAAGAGATATGAAAAATACTCACATGAATTCACACAATAATTCACAGTTGGATTCTGTATGTTTCTGCTCTCAGCTGTAAGGACATGGATTTGGGCCTTGTGTGTAATTACTGCTCTTGCTGTTCCCTTTGCAGGTGTGGCGCGCTGCATGTTGGCGACCATATCCTCTCCATTGATGGCACGAGCACAGAGCACTGCTCCTTATTAGAGGCAACTCAGCTTTTAGCTGCCACTTCAGAAAATGTCAAGCTGGAGATATTACCTGTTCACCAAAGCAGGCTGCCTTTGAAGCCCCCAGAAACAGGTGTGTCCTCCATGCAAACACTGCTGGTTGCCCTTAAAATTCACTTGAGGTCCCTATTGGGCTTCTTGGTGCTTTTGAATGGTGGCAACAAACTCCAGAGACATCTGTGGAGGAAAAAAAAAAAAGATGTTTTGATGAAATGCATGTGATTAGATGACGTTCTTCAAGGATGTGAATAGGAAAAAAGGTAACATCTGTGCTTGAATGGGGAAATTGGAGTCGGGAATCCCAGGGTTTTGCAGTGCTGAGTGCTGTGCAAGCCGCTTCCTTAGTACCTCAGATAAGAGACCCTAATGGAGAGGGAGGAAAACAACCTTGGTGCTGGCAAATGTATTTCCAAGCTCAGTTTTCATTTGCTGATGCCTGGTAAGGTTTTGTAAAGGACATGTCAGTATTTAAGCAGGATTCTTCTGGACTTCTATAGGAAACAAAGCTGTGACACAGGCGTTCATCTTCTCAACCAGCCTGATTGAGTGGCCGCTGTGTCTGGGCAGCAAGGGTAGAGTGAATGCATCCGTACCTGCTGCTTTCCACCACCTCCCGCCAAAGAAACAGCAGGGAAAAAAATTCTACCTCCAGGCTCAAAATGTCTGTAAACGTTACTAGGACTTCACCCTGATGAGCACCCTTGTTACCCACCTTTAGCTTCTCCTTCCACGTGAGAGGCTGACTCAGGCTCTCATATAAACTTCACTGTGGACATAGCCTCAGTACTAGCAGATTTGTTGCAACTCTTGCCTACAGTCTGTGCTGGTGGTCTTGCAATTCAGGTGTTTCAGGCATGACTGTTCGGTACCAGCGCCTTTTTGCAACCGTTTTCAATCATTTGTCCCTCAGGAACATGCGTTTCAAGAATGTTGGTGTACAGTAGCCCTGGGCGTAGCTCTTGTTTCCATTCTCTTCTAGGGTGGTTTGGGGAAAGGATGAAAGTATCTGTGTTGTCTTCTTTAGCATGATGTGGTGAAACATAAAATCTAATAACATCTCCATGTCTAGAAATAAATCCCTTACATGTCCAGTCCAATTTGTGCAGAATTAAAGCATTTTAACAAAGGGGGATGGATGACTTGACCTTTGTGCCCAAGAAAAAATGGAAAGCTATAATCCTTTCTCAGTGGCTATTAAAATGAACTATTCTTCTCCTTCCATTAGTGCCCTTGTCCTAATCTCCTTTCAGAACACATGCATTCAGCAGCAGCTCTGGAGAAGGAGGATGCGTGGAAGGACAGCTCGGTGTGTTCAAAGCCTTTTTACCCAAACCTCCATACATCAGATCAGTTTGCTGTGGCAGAAACACAGAACACAGACTTGGGAGAATAATTGCAACACATGAATATGGAAAAATAAGGGATAAAACAATCATTCCAACTTCTGATTAAACTCTTTAACGTGTGAAGGATCATAAGGAGGGATGTTGCTCATCCACACGGCTGTTAGGAGGCAGAGGTGTGTGGTTGGAGACCACAGCACTGTGCAGCCCATGGTGAGCAGCTGAGGGACCACACCAAAGTTGACAAACTGCATCTGGCCCTGGGAGGGAGGCTGTTTTCTGCTCCAGACCTTGACTGCCAACTCCACAGGCTGCTTTTTTCCACGTTTAGGGAAGCAAACGGGCAGTAAGGAAAAATGGGCCATGCAAAAGCAAACTGTCATGGCTGGCAAGAGAGTGAAGCCCCGGGAAAGCAGCCGAGGAGACCGTGCAGACACATCCCTGCTCAGCACTTGCACTACTGAGTCCTTCCAGCGTGTGCCTGCGTGGGGCTTGCCATGGTATTTTTAAAATGTGGCTTCTCGTGCAATCAAAATCCAGTTATTGAGGAGGTGGAGAGGGATCTGCAGCTGCCATGCAGAAATACTAATGCTGAAGCACAGGATTTGTCAAACTGAGTTTGCTTTCTCTGTGGCTCTGGGGGCATTTGGAGAATTTGTGGGAGGATTACGCCCTGCTCACAAGATCAACGGGAGTGGATGGTACCCAGAAGCGGTGCTGGGATGGATGGGTTTCCTCAGGCAGGGATGATGTGCGAAAGCTTGGGGAAGGCTGTTGTAGGTTTTTATCACAGAATTGTCCAAAATCTCTTCTCTTGCCCAACGCACTGACAGCTGGGTTTCAAAGGCACTTTTTTCTGTTGTCAGATATGAGCTAAGAATTTGTAGACAAATGGGAGAGTTTTAATTACTATAAATGGATTAAATGATTTTGTATATATGCCCATAAGCTCTGTCCCTCATGTTCAAAGTGTTTCATTTTATTAAGGGCTTTCCTTTTTGTCTAGATATAG
The DNA here is from genome assembly GCA_034008185.1 of Gorsachius magnificus. Lineage (NCBI taxonomy): Eukaryota > Metazoa > Chordata > Aves > Pelecaniformes > Ardeidae > Gorsachius > Gorsachius magnificus. Next base: position 11,542,231 of record CM067090.1, read on the forward strand.
CTACATTTATTAATTTGACTTTTGTTTTTAAAAGCTGCCTGGCTCTGAGTTTACTTTTGAATCCACAAAATAGATATCCCAGAGCTGGAAGTGTATTTTTTAAGAGCTTGATATACTAAGTGTTAAACTCACTAAGTGTTTAGGAAAGACTAAATATAATCACTGTATCATTTGGGAAAACCTGACTGAAATGATTTGGTGCCTGTGATGCATGCACACAAAATGGATGTCCACTGTTAAAGGCACTAACAGATCACCTTTAAATGAGATCTCTGGGTGGGCTCCCTAAATAAACTGAGCCCCTGTCCCAGGTTTGCCCCCTCAGACAGCTCTGGTAGTACCAGCGCTGGTGGCATTTCTGCCTACATGGAGGACACACATCCTGGAGGAGGTCTCGTCCTGGAAAGGCGGTTGCCAGTCAGTGCAAGTGGTTGCGAGGTTAAGAGCTCTGGGATAACTCGTGGCTCCAGCGATGCTCTGCTGTGGGATGCCGTTCATGCTTAGCTGAATAAAAGAGGCACTTGCAATCTTGCTCGTTAGCCAGCAATTCCTCTTGGAAGAAAATAGATCCAGATGGCATGGTGCAGAGGTTTGGGAGAGAAAACCCAGTGCTGCTGGGCAAGGAAAACCAAACTGACCCTGTGCTGCCCAGGGGCAAAGAGCGTCAGTGGGAACAGGCAAGGGACCCATGCCTGGGGGGATGTTTAAGGCACTTCAGAGATCTGTGGCATCGCAACTTGATGTTGCAAAGCCACAGTTCCTGGAATTAAGGCATTTCCAGATGATGGATGTCAATGCTGCAACAGATTTCTGCCAACATGTGCTGGGCTGGGCTTAGGGTTGAAGCTAAAGCAGTTGTGTGGCCTTGAATAGAGTCTGCCATGTGGGTGCCGTGTTTTAGTTTACTGTTTGCCACAGTGTTGGCATCTCTTTCTGTGTCAGTGGCCCTCTGTAATTGCCTTTAAGCAGCGGCGCATAAAATCCCTTTTGTTCTGGTGAGCTGGAGGCAGCCCTGCGCTGCTCCTCTTTCATCCATACGCACTCCCTGCGATGGATGCCCAGCCAAGAGCAGCCGCTAAACAACCAAAGGCTGAAGCCAAGCAAAATGCTCGAAGCAGTCCTTGGCGTGTGTGGAAGGCGTTGTGCCTTGTCCCTGGGAGGGCGGCTCTGGCAGCAAGGTAGGAAACAGCACAAGGAGGTTTCCCCGGTGCTGTCGGATAACACTGAAGGCCTCTGCGGGGAAACTTATGGCTGGAGGGAGCTTCTGTATGTTGCACAACAGACTGCGAATGGTAATGACATCTGTGCGCTGCCAGCACGGCTTAGTCAGGCCGTTGGCTCAGGATGTGGAGATTTTTATGGGGAAGGGGTGGGTTTCTGCTACGTTGCATCAAGTGTCAGGAGATCACGTGAGAACGTGTTTTTGCTGCTGGTGCTTGACACACTGTGGCTGGGTCCTGACTTGTTCAGAGCTAGTATGAGGCTCTTTTCTACAACCTCCTGGCTTATGCTTCTTACCTTTTCTTTCTCTCACCTCTTCTCCCTGCCTCTGGTGATTTCTGCTCTCATGGGTGCCATCAGTCAAGGTGCAGAAGAGTGACCACCACCACTGCTGGGACCCCTGTGTCAACTACTGTCACACCCACCACCCCGGGCACTGCAAGACGCCCACATGGAACCAGACGTCTGGACAGGATTACTGCAAATGTAACCCGAGTGCATGGTGTTGCCCCCATCCCTGCATGTGTTCATTTGTGTCGCGCCCCTCCGTTTCTGTAATACCCAACTCCATAGCCGCAAGTGTCACTCTTTTCCTCCTTGATCACCTAGGGTTGTTTTGAGAGGTCCAGTGCTGAGGTGCAAAATCAGTATCTGCAGCCCAGCATGTGCAGATCTGGTAACTGCAGCGAGAGTGGTGTGCTGGGCAGACCCACGCTCCCATCCTATAACCCCACACCCCAGTGCCTGGTTTCATACGGGCAAGGGCAAACATGAGTTGCTGTGGGACAAGGAGAGCAACTCTGGTGGCGTGTAGGAACATGATCAGTGCATCCAGCTCAGTCCTGGTGCCACACAACATGTTAGCAGCAGGATTACGGCTGCTTCAAAATCTGTCTGTAAGCCCACCTCTTGCAGAAAGCAGGCTCTGTTCCAGGTTTCTTGTCTTATGACAGCAAGATGAGGAGGAAATGTTATGCTGTGTGTTGGGGAGCAAACAGGGGAGCCCAGTTGCCCAGTAGCTCAAGTTCAAGCTGTGGTTTCTCTTTCTATGTATTTAAGGTTTGTTAGTGCCAACCTGCTGTTGGCTGCCCTGCATCCATGATGCACCTCTCAGCTGGTGGCCTGGATGCCGTCACTGAGGTCACCGCACACCAGACAGCAACATCCATCTTGAGCCCAAGCTCACTCTCACATCTCTCCTGGAGCTGCAAGCCCAGGACAAGGTTCTTGCCTCAATCTTGAGCCCTGGAGCTGGGAAGAAGGAGCTAGTCCAAACACATTAGGTGTTTGATGAACACCCATTAGATGAACCTGCTTCTCTGTGCACATCCTTAACACGCTCTGTATTTCCCCAGCTCTGGTGGCCGCCAACTTCTCATCTCCCACCATGAACACGCAGGGCTTCCCCTGCCAGAACTCAAACACGCTACCTCGCAGCTCCCACCCCATGAGCCCCCGGACCACCATGCTGAGGAGGAGGCAGAAGAAGAAGGAGCACAAGAGCTCATGTAAGAGTGGTGGTGGGCCGGGGCTGGGTTGGCCGGGGCATGCGTGCTTGCCTTGCTGTCCTTGTTGTTGACTGTTAGCTGGGGCAGGGCCGCTCATCTCAGCGCTGTCAGTGCCTCCCTCATCCTCGGTCACTGTCCCCACCGCTGCCAGACTGAGGTCTGACCAGACCTGCTATGCTGACCATGATTACCCTGACCTTCTGCCTCTCTCCTCCCCTCAGTGTCGCTGGCCTCCAGCACGGTGGGTCCTGGCGGGCAGATAGTCCACACGGAGACAACAGAGGTGGTGCTCAGGGGAGACCCTTTGAATGGCTTCGGACTTCAGCTCCAGGGAGGCATCTTTGCTACTGAAACCCTGTCTTCCCCACCTCTCATCCGTTTTATTGAGCCTGACAGCCCAGCAGAGAGGTTAGAGACCTTGCCCTTGGATGCTGATGGTGCTGCTGCTGAACATTTCATGGTTTGGTTTGTTTTCTCTCCTCAGAGGCTCATTTAGATATTTACTATCATCCTTGTAATATCTCCCATTCTTCACTGGGCATGGTTTACTGTCACTGCCATTTCTACACTCGTCGGCTCACCGCGGCCTCCCTCGCATCCCAGGTGAACGTCTTGGCACCGGGCTGCGGCTGTTCTGGGAGGAGGAGGAAGGGAGTGTGTGTCTGTGTGAGAGCACCATTCCCATTCCTTTTTTTTTTTTTCCCCCCTTTCTTTTCTCTGAAAGATAAAGCTTTTGTCTGCGTGCAGAAAGGGGAAAGATTTAAACAAGTGGGCCCAGCAAAGTGTTTTCTGCCTGGTTTCATTGTAGCAGAGCCCAGCTCTATAAATTGGCATAAAAGCAAGGTTCTGAACCACAGAGGAGGGCTCTGGTTGAGGAGCAGGTAGGTGCTGTGTTTGAGCACTCTTGCTTTTGGCTGTATAATTCTGGGAAAAGAGCAGAATGGGGGAGCAGCATTAACTGCTGCGTGTCACCCCCCGGGGGTTCCAGGAGCTGCAACTCCTCTGGTGGCTGAGCCTCAGCTCAGGAGCTCTGGCTAAACTTTTTCCAATACCCTTGCTGGCTGGATTTAAAGTCTTCTCAAGTGCCTGGGCACTACAATGTAGATGCCCTCTAGCAAGGTTTTTCATACTAAACGGACCAGGTCCCAGCATGGCTTGAGCTCTTGTGGGGTGGAAAGAAGGGCTGGTTTCCTTAGGCAGATGGAGTAGTGAGGGGTGAGTGAGCTGGTACTTACGTCCCTGTGCTGGTTTCTCTTCCCGCCCGTGATTTCCACTGGTGGTCCGTCCTACCTAGGGGTGCCTAAGGTACAGTGACGTGGCGGTGCTCAGTGCCTGCTGCAGACCCTTCCTCGGGAGAAGTCGTCCCCAAGGGCCTCATCAGCATGTGCTGATGGTTTGGTGTCCCCAGGCCAGCCTTGGAAAACAGCACATGGGGGAGTCTTATGGCAGGGAAAGTACCTGCAAAAGGAAACGCAAGTCCTTGCTGCGCAGAGCAGTCTCTGTGGTGGCTTCTCCAGGCGGCTGATGCGGAGGCAGGGAGGAGCACCAGTGCCCGGCACTTCTGTCCCTGTCCTCCCAGAGCCAAGGGGCTGGCACAGGAGTAAGAGTTGTCCTCAGTGATACAGGTTAAGAGAGATTTCAAAAGCCTTTTATGCCGTTTGTTTGTTTCCAAACAGGGTTTAAAAAGGAAAGTGGTGGCGTTTGGGTTTCTTTATCCTCTATTACCAGGGTGAATTTAGCTCACATTGCAAAGCACCAAACTCCTTTTATAAATCAGGCAGCAACAAAGCCTGCTGTCCCAGGGGAGGTGGGAGATGTGCTGAAATCCGACCGGCTTTGTTTTATCCTCTTGCCAAGCCTGGAGCAAAAGCAAAGACTCAGAGTGCAGCCTTGCTCGGCTGTGACGTGTCACACGCGCTGCGCTCCCTCTCGGCTGCCCACCCAGCAGGATTCGTACTCTCCTGGCTGCCGCTTTCTGCATTTGCAGCCTGGATTTGATTCGGGGATTAAATCTCTGCTACGCATTTCTTCCTTTCCTAGACCATGCTGCTCTTCCTAGCTGGCAGGGAAACACTCTCTTTCCTCCCCATCTTGAAGTGATAAGCGCACTGGGTTTGCAGTGAGGTGAAGGCGGCAGTTTTATGTTTTCATTTCACTTTTTGTTTCTTGCTATCTCACAGAACTCATTTGCTCCATCCTTCCTAGATACCTTATTCCCTGCCCTTGAGAGGTTCTGCTGTAACTGCAGCCCAAGACACTAGAGCTATTTTTCTCCCCGTTGCCAAGCTGGGCTCTCGGCTGAGGCTGGGCTTTGCTCTTTCTTGTGCTGCAGTTGTTGCCCTTTGCAAAAAAGGGTGAGTGATGGGGACATGGGGATCAGGCTCAGCAGCCTGGGTCTGTCCTGCTGGTCTTTCCCACACTTCTGTGCAAGAACTGTGAACCTGAACGTGCTGTTGCACAAGGGCACGATCCGCAGTCGCTTTGTCCATCTGGCTTGCCACGGAGGAGCTGCCTCTTGGGTGTCTAGCAAATTTGAGTGCTATCAGGGAGGAGGATGGCATCACCCTCTTTTCAGGGAGGTTGGGCTGCCTCACATTTATTATCTGGTTTGTGCTAGCTTGTGGCAGGCGGTTTGTAGCAAAAGCTCTCACCTCCCTGACTTGTGATTTGTTTTACAGCCAATAGCCTCTAATAGACCTCCCTCCCCACCTGGTGTTTTGTTTCCTGGGTGCAAGATGAAGCCTTTGGGCTCCGAATGAGACAGTGGTTCAGCCCCTGTTATCAGCAGGGAGGGTGGAATAGGAAGATGCCTGATGTCCCCTCTTGGCTGCCTTGAAACACGCAGCTTTTGTGTCCTTCATCCCCCAGTTGGTATTGACAGCAGTGGGAGAGTATCTGGCTTCTCCATCGCAGTATCCATAATCAATGCTTCCTGCTGAGTTACATGTTTTCTAGCTCTGCTCAGACACAGTTTTTTGATCATTGTGTTTCTGGCTTTTGAGTATGAATAGTTTGCAAAAGGAAAGTTTAGCAGCTGGGTGTAGCTGTCAGCAAAGCTTTGATCTTTTGGGGGCTGGGACCCATCCATCGATGTGCAAACACAGATGTACAGACATATACAGATGCGCACGCCTGACCTGTGCAGGCCAGCTCAGGGGGGTGTAAGGGCATGATGGATAGGTTTCTGCAGCCAGCGATGTGGCCATGGTCACAGCTGCGGCCACTTAGCCCACAGCTGGAGTGACCGCGCAGATGCTGATGATGCCGAGTGAGATCCACAGCGCGTATCCTGCCCGAGGCTTGAATTTGTGTTGCTCTGCATCTAGCAAGACACCGCTGTGGCTCCATTGCTGGTTTTGAGCCCAAAGAATGAGTCATGACAAAATGGGAATCTCTGCAACCCCAGGGAGACATCCCCATCATGGATTCCAACATACCCAAAAGGCTGCCTTTCCCTCTGGGAGATGCCTGTACTCTTGTTCTTTCTGATTTTAAAGCCCTTCTCCTCCTGCCATCTCAAAGAGCTTTGTGAGCTCTGATGTTAGACTCTGCGTTTGGGAAAAGCCATTCAAAAAGTTCACGTAGGATCCCACAGCACAGCCAAGGGGAGGTCTGCAGGAGCCTTGGCTCCCAGGGCCCTGCTCTCAGTGCTGCAGGAGCACGTGACAGTTGGAAACTGGTGTTTCTGGAGTTATTCTGAAGAGTTAACAAAGCATGTCGGGTCTCTTTGCCCTCGTGGAGGGAGCCAGAAGGTTGTGGCTTCACTCCACAAACTTTTATAAACCTGCAGGACTGGGGCTTAAACAATCGTGATTGAGTGAGGCTAACAGTAAAAGAAATAAAATACTTCTGATCTAACAGAGCTATTGGTTGTAAAACACCCAGGGAAATCTGCCTTGAGTGAAGAAACACAAGAAATGGTTGTTTTGTAAGAAGGCAGCTCTGGTGGTAAAGGTGGCAAATGTTTGCTTTGATGCTGGGTAAAAGTATCCTGTGATCTCCCAGCCCTTGTGGCTGAAACAGTGGTGCCAAAATGGATTGTGTCCTTGTGCGACCTTGAAATGACAAAGCGATGTCTATGTGATGCCAGTGTTGATCCCTTCTTTCCGAAAGGTGCGTTCTGGCTATAGCAAGAGAGCTCTTGGTGCTGGAGAAGGCACCTCTGTCATACTCCTTGCCATCTTCATATTTATAAGCTGATATTTCCAAGTGCATCTATGTGGCTGCATATCCACAAGTCCAGTAAAGGACTGTAATTAAACTTGATATAATTTATTCACAAGGGTGGATTCATTTATACACCATAGAGGTGTCTGTCCTAATCCAAGTCTCCTTGAACAAACACTTCTGAATTTACATCTCATAAAATAACCAGCGTTTTTCCATGGGTGGCATGAACTCAGGCAGCAGTGTAAATATACTGCAAGTTTATTACCTTTCTACCAGTAAAATAACCTCCCTAAGCTCTCTCCAAACTTGCTCATATCTCAGCTTTTGATGGGCCTCTGGCAAAAACTGTTGTGCTTGTGCATTTTTCTTGAATTTGGATGTGTGCATTTTTTCTTGATAACCTGGCCTTTCATATACATCCTCGTGTTTGGAGGTGAATAATACAGCCAGTGTCTGCTGACTTTGATGTTATCGTCATGTGCCTAGAAGCTGTGGTACCATGTTTTCTTACAACTGAATCAGGCGTGAGTGATGAAGAGTGGCTGGAAGGATTAGTAAAAAACAAGCTGTCTTCTGTGAAATATCAGCAGAAGCTGGCATCTGGAAAGGAGAGGGCAAAGGATGTGCTTGATCATTAAAGAGCAGGGGGATAGAGATTCTCCGGTGAAGGCTCAGATCAGGAGAGCTGATGCCTTCTGGGAAATCTTTGTGGTAAAATAACTCCAAATGTAGAGGTGAACCTTAGGCTTGTTCCCATAACCCTCAACCTGTTTTGGGGACCATTCTGTAGCTTCTGTTAATGATGGAGGCGGAATGGTTTCCCAAGTTCTGCTCAAGTGGACAGCCTTATAGACAGGCAATGAGTAGAAAATCTGAAAAGATGTGGTTATAGCAAACAACTGGTGAAGGGTGTGGAGGAGAAGGAGGATGAGCAATTGCCCATGGCCAGTCATAGAGAACACTACACTATTTTGTAGAGTCATGGGCCAGCTCAGTAAGGTCAAGGGTTGCCTTGCTGGTGTTACAGTATATTTAAAAAAAAAGGGGGGGGAGGGTAAATATTGAATGTAGTGGTTCATGTGTGAAAAAAAAAAAACTTGCTTCTAAATACAGAGGGGGTGTCCCAAGAGACAAACCATGCTGTAGCAGTATATCTCCAACATAGCCCTGCCATTATTGTTTTTCTTCCAAAGTAAAAAAAACCAACAACCTGCTGCTCTGCGCTCTTGGAGAATGTGTGTCTAAACCAAAAACCCCAAAGTGCCAGTTGTGGTTATATTGGCGGGATATTGCATTGGAATAATATTGGCCTTTCAAGGCAGTTAAACAGCATCAATGTACATTTGGCTTCTAGAAATGCAATTACAAGGGATAAATGATTATCCAATTTGCTGAGACATTTCAGTGAGTTCATTGGATTGTAGCTTCAATATTAGCCATGTATTAAGCAGAGGACTCTGTGCAATTTTCAGTGCCATTAGTTTGGGTTTCAGAGTGTGCAGACACATGGAAAGAGCTGTATACTGTTAGATAGGGTAGGAGGGCATGTGCCCTCTCATTCATCACTCTCATCTCTTGACCATGGTGTTGACTTTCAGGAAGGTGAGGGTTACTTTTTTTTTTTTCTTCCTGGGAGTTGCAGAAAATATGACCAAAAATGGTTATTTAGGAGCAAACTATGTCTGAACTTAAGAAAACCACAAGGGTTTGCTGCCCTGTGACCTTCCAGGGGCTCATTCCAGGAACGAGTTACCTTCTCTTGGGGGCCACTTCTGCAGAATTTGTCACTACTCTGTGTCTTGTAACAGATTTGCCTGGCAAAAGTAACTCATGGCTGGTTGTGGGGTTGTTTTTTCTCCTTTCCTCTCTTTCCCTGCCTCCTTGTCCCTTTTCCCTCTTTTCCCAATGCAGGTGTGGGCTACTGCAAGTAGGAGACAGAGTCCTTTCCATCAACGGCATTGCGACTGAGGATGGGACAATGGAGGAAGCTAATCAGCTTTTGCGTGATGCTGCGCTCACGAACAAAGTGGTGCTTGAGATTGAATTTGATGTCGCAGGTACGTTGCCAGAGGATTTCTGCTTCTCGCTGCCAGCAGGACTCTGCCAGTGCCCTTGCTAACCCATAGGAGGGAGTGCATTCATTAGAGCTCGGAGGGAAGAGCAAGAAGACCCTGCAAGGACCTTTTCCATTTCTCGTTGTCTTCTAATGTGCACGAAGATGGAGGGTCCTTCTTCTGATCCTTTCATAAATGCCTTGTGCTCACCACTTGGTTGAGATAAGCCTAAGGAGTAGATGAAGAGGCCACCTGCACTTTAAGTATTTGCCCATTAATATGAATAATATTTATATTAATTTATGGCCTTGAAGCAAGGAGGGAACCAAAGCTATTGGCTGGATGTAAAGTGCAGCTTTGTATTTAAAAAAAAAAAAATGAGTTTTTTTCCTTTTACATTGACAGAGCTGCCTCAGTCTTGAAATACAGCGAAATATGAGCACTTCACTTGACATTCAGAGCATGTATTTTTAATGAGAATCCAAATTTTAACCTGAAGTCTGCAGGGCCTTGAATAACAACCTTATTTGAACCAATTAAGCTGAGTTTTACGGGCTTGTTTTTCTTGGTTCCAAAGAAACCATCCATGTAACTGAAAACTCACTCTTTTCTCCTATTTTGTTTTTTGTCTGTTTCTGGTTTTATAGAGTCTGTCATACCCAGCAGCGGTACTTTCCACGTTAAATTGCCCAAGAAAAGGGGTGTAGAGCTTGGAATTACAATCAGCTGTAAGTATTGCTCGGACTTGCGCTAGCAGTTGCAAGAGCCGCTGCTTTCTGCCCTGGCACATCAGAGGGGCCCAGGGGAGAGCGATAAGATTACGTGGGGTTTCCTGATAGTGCTCACAGTGCTTGTGATTTATCCCAAGCTGAATTAGATGCGTGGTTCCTGCTTCCACGAGCTGGTGGCTGCATGGAGGGTTGGGGCAAAGGATGTGTCTCAACTTATCGGTTGGTTGGTGCCGCAGGCTAATATTGTATTATATTATTAGTAATATTATTTTTATTTCCTTGCTCACAGTTGTATTATTTTCCTTTTAAAAAGGAATTGCCTGGTTCTGGTGGGACCCTTGCGGGGGGGGTGGGAGTGGAGGAAGGAGAGCAAGTGTGGGTGAACCCACAGCTTTAAGAGTAGAGGGGAAGCTGCCAAGAGGAGGAGGAGGATGAAGAGGGTGGCTGGCCTTGGAGGTGTGGGGAAGGCGCTTTAGGGACAGGAGGATGCTGGGCAGGGTTTGCTGGGAGTCCTTGCATTGACTGACCCCAGCCATGGAGGAAGAGATTGGTGGGCACTGAGAGAATGACACATAAACATTTTTCTCCCCTCTCCCTCCCCTCTCCCTCCCCTCTCCCTCCCCTCTCCCTCCCCTCTCCCTCCCCTCTCCCTCCCCTCTCCCTCCCCTCTCCCTCCCCTCTCCCTCCCCTCTCCCTCCCCTCTCCCTCCCCTCTCCCTCCCCTCTCCCTCCCCTCTCCCTCCCCTCTCCCTCCCCTCTCCCTCCCCTCTCCCTCCCCTCTCCCTCCCCTCTCCCTCCCCTCTCCCTCCCCTCTCCCTCCCCTCTCTTGATTACTTGTCTTCGTTTCTCTTCTGAAGCACATTTTTCATTTAAAGACCTTTTGGCCTCTTTGGAGGGGATGCTGTAAGGGGAAGATATAGGCAGATCCATCCCAAATTCCCAGCCATTTGGGGTCTTGTTATGCCTTGCAGCAGTGAAATTTTCCTCTATGGAAAATGTGAACAGGTCTCATGTCACTCATCCCTCTTTCACTGCTGGGTAAACTGAGTCAAACCATCTCAGATTTGCCATGCCTAGAGGCTGCCGCCACCTCTCAGCTGAAACACAGAAACCTGTGAGACTGCAGTCATGGGAGCTTGTGTCTGAACCCTCGGGAAGGTGGACCCAGCTGTGTCTGGGGAATGGAGTCGCTAGGGACACTTTAAAACTAGGTTTCATTAAAATAGATAAGCTGTTTATAATTACCTCTTGACATTTACAGCATTGGTCAGTGAGTTAATTGGAGGTGTTCTGGTCTAAGTGGGGTGACTCTCAGGAGCAACTTGAACATCAACAGGGTGATGGCTTTGCACCCTGTGTTATTTCTTCTCCCTCTTCCCAGCTTCCCCTATTTGTGCTATAAGGATAGTCCTAAGAAATAACAGCAAAGTATTTAACATTTGGCTCTGAAGACATCAAAGTGCTTTCCGAAAGCAGCGGGGTCCCCGTAAAGGCGTTCCGCTGATGGGGGAGCGGGGCACCGTGCAGCCGCCCAGTGAGCGCTGGGCTCCCAGCCTGCTGCCCTGCCCGCTGCGTGGGCACTGCCCTCCCAGGCAGCGACCCAGGCCGATGGCTCAGGGAGCCAAAAAATCCTGGCTTGAGCATGGCCAGGGTTTCACCCCATTCAAGCTTCAAAGCTTAGTCTGTATCTGGGGCTGGAGAGCAAAATGAACTTGGGAGTTGCTGGCAAGAATATTAGTTTTTATTTGTGGACTCTCAGTTAAACGGGATCTGCTTCAGATGTGCATTTACACTTCAAACGTATTTTTATGTTGAAAATGTTTTCATTTGAAATTTGTTTAAAAAATTGATTTCACACGGTTTTTTGAAATTTCCGCTCAATAAAAAGGAGCTGACCCCGGGTTTTAAATAGTTAGATACAATTATCCAACTACAAAGCAGTTTTTTAACAATGTAATAGATTTGATCTTTTTGATTGTCAAACATATTTGCAGGACATTGTTTAAGTAATGCATACACATAAACTTAAGATATATTTCAGTCCTTTGCTGAGTCAAAGCCAAAATTATATTTACAAACGGAGCAAAAGACAGCCATCCAGAAAATGCGGTGGCAAGGATGAAATGCTAGTTGAATCCTAATTCTGTTTTCATACGTTAGTCTGGGTAAGCCTGTGTCCACATGACCCTTAGCAAATTAGATCATCATTTTGTCACTCTGCCTTTGACCAGGTGGATAAATATACCAGTTTCAAACATTAAAATGAAAGCAAGCAGCCGTATGGTAAGTACCTCCTGCAGAGACACGATGTGCATGCAGGAGTGTGATGCAAGCAGCAAGAGAAAAGAGGTAAAAATAACTCTGTTTTGCTCAATTCCTCACAGTTCTACTGATTTGAATGCTTGTATAGATCTAGAAACAGCTTTTATAGCTTTTCTTCTGACAAGGAAAAGCATGTAACTACTGTTTTAAAGTAGGGGCCTTGGTTTACTGGCCTCCCACATTGGATTCCTGTTCCCTACTCTGTAAAACTGGGGCCGATGAAGTAGATGACAAGCTGGAGGGGTCAGTAGAAGACCCCCTGCACTGTTGTGGCCACAGAATTGGGTTTCTTCATAAATTTTGTGGTCCAGCTGCACTGTAGATGAAAGATGTGTTGCTCTCGCTGGGTTTTACCTCTCAGCTTCAGCAGGCTCATCTGTAATTAATTCCTCTGTCTAGGAAGGTTTGCAGCTGCCTTCTTACACGGGCAGAAAGTGTTACAACCTCATCAGAGGAGCACTACGGAAATAAAAGCGATCAAGTTCTTGCTGTGCTGCGGCTCTCAGAGCTAATCGGGAGATGGGCTAAGTAAAGGGGGGGAGAGCAGGATTCTTGATGGATGCATTGGAAGAATTCGTGTAATGGAGCTGGCTGCAGGAGGAACCATAAATCTGCTGGAAAGCCTCATAAAAGGCCTGAAAACCCAGGAGGTTTTTGTATGAGGAGGGCAGGCACTGCTGGTTCTAGGATGAACATACAGAGAGGGTCTGTGCTTGCTCCTGGTGAGGGCTAGATGTTTGCCAAGGGCACTCATCTTCTCTGAGGTCTCTGGGTTTGCTTAGAAAGAGAAGGCTTGGGCTGGGCGAGCCCCCGGTTGTGGTCTGTGCACTTGGCTGTGTGCACGGAAATGGGTTTCTTCCCCCTGCTCGAACACAGCGTGGCAAAGGGATGCAGCAAATTAAGACACGCGATGCAAATATTTGCATATAGCATTATTTCCTCTTCCATTCCCCCAAGGATGAATAGGAAGTCCAAGGGATGAGTCTTTCTCTGGCTCTGCTTTGTATTTCTGTGGCATCTCAGTGCCCTCAAGCCTCATTTCAGTCTCCTACGTTTGCTAAATGAAAATTAGCAAAGTAAAACACCGAAGCTGCCTCGCGTGCGTTGCTTCCTTGCGCTTCGTCCAGGGGTGAAGGGACAAGAAGCCAGCAAAATCAGTCTCATTTTCTCCATACCCCAGTGCCCCAGTTTCTGTCCTAGGGAGAAGGCTGCATTTGTTTGTAAAACAGCCGCTCTGCGTGAAGAGCACGATGCACGCTCCTTTCTGCTCTGTGAGGTTCAGAGGGCTCTGTGAGCTGCGAAGCTCAGCTCTTTGCAGAGACCTCCGAGGTGCTCTGCCTGGTGGGGATGCAAAACTGAGATTTTTGACACAGGGATGTGAATGTTTGGCTCTTGTTAGCCCGAACTACTCATCTCCATTAGCAGAGCGCACACTGTAAGTGCTCTGATCTTGCTGACTGCATTCAGTTCTAATGATACAGTTATGCTTTTGTAGGTTTTCTGTAAATCTCTTGCAAATTAAAATCTCCAACAGCGAGAAGCTAATAGTCCTGTATTCTTGTATGTTCAATACCTGACCTCTTAAAATAAGATATGGATTTGTTATTAGCCTCTGGAAAATGATAGTTGATTACACAATAGATTGCTTTTTGCGGTGGTTAGCTTTTTGGTTTTTTGTTTGGGTTTCTTTTTTGTCTGTCTCAAATATCCTCCCCAAGGGCTAGTTGTGAATTTTTGCTGCAGGGTACAGGTGTGTTGTTGTTGCTGTTTAAACAGATATTGAAATTACTGTTCATTTTATCTGTGCATTAATGCTTTATATAGCATGTTTATCAAATTACCCTTATATATCTTAACAAATCAATTCCTGTGCCCTTGGTGTGAAGTACTGCAGATAAGGACTAGGCAGTATATCTGCTTGCAGGTGATAAAACCGGAATTTGGATAGATAGATAACTTCGATTAAGTTGCTTAAGCAGTGTAATCACTGTCCTAGTGAGAAGATGGATCTGAGAGCTAAGCAAATCCCGCTTTGCTGGTGCTGGATTAACCTGGGACCTGCCGCCAGCCCGGCAGAGCGCGTCTGCAGGCGGCTGCGTGCCCGGCAGCCTCCTCTCCTACCCCCTGGCTAATGTCACAGCTTCGGCTGAGACTTGCAGCTGATTCACGCTGATGCTTTTACTGAAGTGAGAGATTCTGTCCTGGTTTTGCTGCCTGGAGGTTTTGAAAGGAAATAGATCTGTGGCAGGGTAAATATCCTGCTGGAGGCGCTGATAGTTTATGCACCTGCTGCTAAGACTAATGAATGATAGAGGAAAAAGTTGGGCACTGGGGATTTGATTTTCACTGATGCTTTTTGTAATCGATTCAGATTTGCTTTTATTCCTCTTCTCATTCCCTAGCTATCCTGAGATTATTGGGTTTCTGGTTTTGTTTGGTTTCTCTCCTTTATAAATATTTGCTTTCTTAAATGTGTTCTTATGGCATTATTACAACTTCTTTAATTACACATTGGCAGAGTGCGGCTTTGGCTGGGACAATAACGAAGGGTATTTATAATGGGTTGAAGCATTGATGCATGTGAGATATGTGCTTGTGCTCCTCGGAGGGGAATAATTTACCAATACGAGTCATTATGCATTCTATTAAAAACACAAACCGGACATGTGTTTCTGGCCTCGTCATCCATCACAGAGTAAACGCCAAGTGAGCCAGAATCCCAGCAGAGGTGGTGAGAGACTGAAAGCAATTTATAAAAAGTAAATAACAATATTGATCAATTCACCTTTTTATCACTGTCCTGTCACTACCACCAAGCAGTGTTTTCATTTTTAATTTCTCCCACACCCTGTGCTTCTACCTTCACCAGCTGTTGATTTATGGAGCTTTTTCTGGGCCACTGGAGCAGATTTAAACTATCTTTTGTACTGGTAAACCCACCAAAATTACAAATGTATCTGAAAAAGAGCCTACTTTCACCTGAAGTGGTTTGCCCTGTGAGATGGAGGCCACAACCAGCGCGCCTGCCAGGAGAGAGCGTGGGTTTCTGCACCCCACCTCCTGCTTCCATCTCTCATCCATCTTTTCCCTTGACTCCCATTGCTGCTGTCTCCCTTTTACAGACGGCAAAGCAAGACTCAGAGAGGTGAGGCTGGGCATCTGAACTGCGTCTTTCTGCAGCAAACAGAATTACCAAGACAATGTCCTTTCAAGAGGAATAACCACACTGACAGCAGAAATGAAGGGATGAAAAGGTTTTATTCATCTGTCCAAGTGTCTTAACTCCAAAGACCACAGCCTGAATAAAATAATAATGTAGTTTAAGGGGTTTTTTTTAATTGCAGGCAAATTGGAAACAGTTTATCTGAAATCCAGTGATCTACAAATCTAATGACTCTGACCTAGACTGAGCCACCGCTTCAGCGACATTGCAGCTCTCCTGCCTGTAGACAGGGCAGAGGCACGTTGTGACCCTGCGTGAACAGCCCAGGACTGATAAAAACGTGGGTCCCAGGGTGGCTGGGGCAGTCAGGGACAGCCTGGTCCCAGCAGACGGGCAGAGAGCCCAGTTGGGTGCTCCGCTGGGATGCCGAGAAGGACTTTGGGGTGCCAAAGGCGAGTTAATGGAGTTAGTGACTACTGGTCTTTAAAACTAACAGCAAGTGACCGTTCTGTGCTTTGAGATTTCATTATCTTAGCTTTGTATCTGATGCCTCTTGAGGGAGAATGATTATTCATTAAATCTCTCTAACTTACCCTTCAGATTTGTAGGTGCTGACTAATAATGACAGTTTTATAAAGCCTTTCCATTTTATACTAAGTATTACTTAAAACAGAGGGCTGCTGTTTATTAGTTTGGGTTCTCTGATGGTAGGGACAATTATATGCAGTTGTATGTGGTTCTTCCATTTAACTGAAGTCTCAAGAAAATCTTGTTTGGAAAGCACAGCTTCCAAAAAAACCACAGACAAAACCCAGAATGATTTTTCCTTAAAACTTGCTTTGTTTCCTAATGGTCAGAGCATTTGGCTTGTCACCCTTGCTTCTGATATGAGATCCTCATGCCATGTTCAGTGCTGATGCCAATTGCGGAGCTGCAGAAGGATGAGGTCTCGCTCTCCACTCAGAGACTGACTGCGGGCAGGATCCCCCTCTGTGTTGCAGGGCTTGCAAGGCAGACGCTGAGATAAACGCTATTTCTTAGAGCTTGAGGCATGTTGTTGTCTGTACTTGTTTTTTGTTGGGTTTTTTTTGTTTTTTTTTTCTTCTTCCCCCCCCCCCCCCCCCCCCCCTTTAATCTTTTGAGTCTTCATGGTCTCCAGACACATCATTCCAGCTGCGGCTGGGTCAGGTTTAGAGGTGGCCATCCCCAACCCACCACCCGGACTGTGGAGATCCTCCCTAACCCCTTTCTGTCACGCTGCCTCTGCTTTGAAACTAATAAACAAACCTTCTGGTGAAAACTGTTTTTGCTAACTTTGATTGTTTTGACAGAACCGGGCTAGGGAGCGTTTAAACATGTAGCGATGCCAGCCCAACCCAGGGCTTGGAGTGTGCTAACAGGGTCTCCCATCACTGCCGGCTCATTGTGCACCTCTCGGCAGCAAATACATGTCCTATATTGAAAAAGAGAACAGCAATAGTAATAACACGGCGATATGTTTCCGTCCCGCTGTGGTGTGGGGCCTTCTCAAGAAGGGGAGGATTTCTGCACTGAATTTAGCTGCTGCACCCTTCCAGCACTCAGCTCTGCCTGGTGTGTGTCAGTCTATCTGCTGGCTGGTCTGGGCCGGGGACAGGTTGAATATAGGCACAAGCCCTCGGTCAATCTCCACAACCCACCCTCTTTCTCTTCGACCCACGGCCTCAAGCTGAACATGAGTGGCCAGACCAAAATTGCCTGGCACCACTCTTCAGTAAGAGATGTGGAAAATAATTCTCCCAGGCTCTGTATCATTCAGCAGTCGCATTGCTGTGACTTATAAAATCAGTCATGGTCTGCTTTTCCCTGTCTGACCTAACTTTTGTGCTCAGCCCTGTTGCAGCTGAGATTGGCTGTCTCTGCTCTGTTCAGTACAGAAGGTTTAGTTATATCTGGGAGAGGGTATCCTTAAAGGTGACGGGTTAGCACATATGTTTTTAAATCTCATAAATGAATGTAAACAACAGAAAAAGCCAGAGCAGAGAGGTTGGTAGAGGAAGCACTTACTCCTTTGTGTCTGACTCTATGGGATGCTCTCTAACTGCTGTTCAGGAAGGTGGGTCTCTGTGTGGTTGATGCCACGTGCCTCACAGATATTTTAATCTCTGACCTGCACCTGGTATGTTCAGATGCTGTGAGTTTCTTTCTTCCCACGCAGTTTTTGCTGAGAAGTTCCATCAGCTTTAAACAAGATAATGCAATTCCCGAAGCAAGGCAGGAGGGAGTGACGCGGGGTGAAAAGGATGCTCTTGGCCTGTGTTTGGTGTGCGGATGGCCGGGAGGTTGGGAGGGGTTCGAGTCATAAATCTCACTTGGGTTTCTCAAGCGAGCAGCAGGTCTTGCAGGCAAATTTGAAAATGCAAATAAATGCTCCCAGAGATGCGTACTCTTGTCTCTCATGGGCTGAAAAAGTTATCAGGGTGAGGCGGGAGAGAAAGATTGGAAACCACCCCTTCCAGCTCCAGCGCTGACACCAGCCCTCATTTATCTGGTTGCATGATGAAGTGGCCTGGGGAGCTGAACCAGCTGGAAAACCATGTTTTATCTAATTTTTCCTGGGTTATTTTCCACCTGGAAAATTTCCCAGCCCACTATACTTCAAGAACACAGGAATGCTTATATCAGCTTCAGTGCTGAGCTAGGTACTCCCTAGGCAGCAGTGCTCATGTCGGACTACTGCCATAGCCATTGACGCAGTTGCTGTCTCATGTCAGGGATGTAGGGATCGGGCAATCCTACCTCTTGCTGTTGGACAGCACACGTCCTCCCCTTCTTCAGGAGGAGACTGAAGGTAGCGGCAAGTTCATTCAGGCAAAGGGCAACCAACAAATATTTGCAGGGATTCAGTACTTTTTTTCCTGCTGTGGCTTCCAGAGTTCGTGTGAAGCCTCATTTCGTCAAAGGAATATAATTTACCTTTCTTTATAACTCTTTCTCCCCATTAACCATCCCTTCCTAGACAGCAGACTTAATACCGAGCTTTGTACCCATGTGTCTCTTTTGCAGCTGCAAGCAGAAAGCCTGGGGAGCCTTTGATCATCTCTGACATCAAGAAGGGGAGTGTAGCACATAGGTGAGTGCAGAATTTCCCATCTGCCAAACCCATTGCAAAATGTCCAGCCCAGTAATGCGAGGTAGAATGAAGCCCAAGCAGTAGCACTGGGGTCTGGATTTTGCCAGCATCCAAGGAGATGTCAACCCTAGAGGTTTGTCTTAGACCACAGAAGCGTTTGCAATAAAAACTGGCTGTACTGAAGCAAGTAAAGTTGAGCTAATGGAGAAAGTGGCCAGGGTGCTGATTCAGAGGTCTGTTGACCCTATAGGAGATGGATGTTTAGCATTTAAGAACATGTGGTAAAGGGCTTCATATATCCCATAAGGTGCTATGGCTCATCAGGTAGTTTGCTCTGTCTCAGCTCCTGCTCAGGTGAACAGAGTGAGTAAATTGTGGGCACTGGTGGAGAACTGTGCAAATAATTCAGCATTTATTGACTTCACCTCTGATCTCAACACCTCACAGCAAGGCTTTCAGAGGAATTTAGTGCTGCCGGAGGGCTCGTTCCTAAGAGTGCTCATACAGGAGTTTCCATGAAAGGTAGAATATCTGTCAGTTAACCATCAGGCATTTTTCAGTGCTGTAGGTTACCCAGGCTGTATATCTAATCTTTCTGCCTTGTTCTGTGTTGATGCATGCTCTGCACAAACTTCCCCTCTTTAAGTTCTAATTGTCCCAGGCTCCGTTGATGGTTGTTTCCCAGAAAAGATCAAGGACAGTAAAAAGTTAATATTGTCATTGCCACTGCAGGACTGAATGCGTTGCAGAATCTGAAAGGCAAATACAAATGTACTTTTAGTTTTCTTTTCCTTTCCACATAGAACTGGCACCTTGGAGCCGGGAGACAAGCTGTTAGCCATTGATAACATCCGACTCGACAATTGCTCAATGGAGGATGCTGTCCAGATTTTAAGGCAGTGTGAAGACCTGGTCAAATTGAAGATTAGGAAGGATGAAGATAACTCTGGTACAGAAATCACGATGCAAACTGGTGCCTGTCCACTGTAATGACATTTCCCAATAGGTAGTGCAAACCAACAAAGATAAGGGCTGCTGCCTCTCCGGTCACCACTTTCCAATTGATTGTAGTCTATTTTTGTTATTCTGTCCTTAAATGGAGTCTGGAAGGTTAAAAACCTGTTTGGTATGAGCATGGCTGAAGACCTTAGGCTTTTGCTTCTAAATACTTCAAGTCTTTCCTGTGACC
Source organism: Gorsachius magnificus (assembly GCA_034008185.1). NCBI lineage: Eukaryota > Metazoa > Chordata > Aves > Pelecaniformes > Ardeidae > Gorsachius > Gorsachius magnificus. The sequence goes on from CM067090.1 coordinate 11,561,700, forward strand.
TCTTTCATGTGGCTAATTAAAAAATTCAGCATCCGTTTTCTCTTTCAGATGAGCAGGAGACCACCGGTGCCATTATCTACACAGTGGAACTGAAGCGATATGGTGGTCCCTTGGGAATAACCATCTCTGGGACGGAGGAACCTTTCGACCCTATCGTCATTTCAGGCTTGACTAAACGAGGGTTGGCAGAAAGGTGAGGTTGGGTAGCGAAGAGGTTGAACTGATGTGGGAAGGGATCTTGAAGTTTGCAGAGATTCCTCTGCTGTCATAAACTCTCCTTAGGTGTTTTAGTCTGCTAAGAAGGGAAGGTGCTATGATGGTGCCAAGCGCTGTGAAGCAGGGACAGCCCTGCCGGTCTGGCTCTGCAGACCCACGTGCAGGATGTGTGGGGTGGTTAGGACTGTGCTGTCACGGCAATGAGAGAGGCTCAAAGAGGGCACTTGTGGAAAAGTCAGATCCAGTGTGTCAGTTGAATGCAGCAGCCAGGAGAACGTGTTTATCTGCCCCTCTTCCACAGAGGTGCTTCCTGCTCTGTGATTTCCCACACCACATCTTGCATGGGGATGATGCCCAGCCTGCCCACAGAGCCACCACAGACTCCTGTCCAAGCCTGACCTATGGCTAAACTATGGCTTATGGCCACGGCAGCGGTGTGTCCTGCTTGAAACCTTTTGGCCCATCCTTGCTGGTCACTCAGTCTGCTATGTATGGAGCTATCTCAGTGCAGGAGTGGTGTGCCTCAAGCAGCAGACACTTATGCTGCATAAATGTAGGTGCAGATTTACCTTCAGCAACCAGAGAGGTTGACTCTGTGTGTGCCTGTGTCTGAATATATGTGCATGCGTGGGATTTAAAGGATCAGGACATTGCTGAGAATATAAGGTGGAGCTGAGTCATACACTGTATCTTAATTAATCTGTCTATATGGTAGCTGTGACTTGTAAATAGATCATTTCAGCAACCCTGACTCACACTTCTTGTAGGGTCCCTTTATCCTGTGCTGCCTGACAGGCAGAACAGCAGCAAAACCCCCTGAACAAATAGGTGTAAAGTGCTAGACCTTGGAGTCATTTCACTGCAGATCTGGCGGTTTGGTTCTTTCTGTATCAAGGCCACGCTCCCTCTCAGCTGGACTGTAAAACAGCTTAGTGCCTCTTTCTGCATTGGGTTCCTTGAGCTCTCGGCACGCATGCTGCTGCGCTTTTCAATTACTTTCCTTTGGTACAGAACGCAGAATGTCGGCGTCTCCCGAGAAGTAAGGAAGAGCGATGGACTTAGTCATCAGTGGTTCTTCTCTTTGGGGATTTTGTGTTACTGCCTGCCACTGTAGGATTCAGTCTTTTTCCCTAGAAAATAAGAGCCACAGAATCTCCAAGGCTTTTTTGCATAGCAGTTCTGCACTGTACCTGCAGCCCAGCGTGAGAGAGGTTAAGGACAGAAAGCCCAAACGCTGTCAGGTGTCAGAAGATGGTCTCATACCCTTGTTGCTCTCAGTTCACTTTGCAATGCCGTGGCTGTTCCTGCTTCGAGCTCAGACATGCATCAGCGACTGCTCCACGGAGAAACGTAGCGCAGGGAAGTGCTGCGGTACGATTGAATTTTGATCAGGGGCTGGCAGGCAGCAAGGAATGAAAAGCTTTTTCAGAAGAGCGATGGAGCTGTTCAGCATGTTCACCGTAGCAGGCTAACAGATAAAGGTGCCTGTGCAGAGGTGCGGCGTGGGGACAGAGCTGTGCAAGGATTTCTCTGGGTAGCCTTGGCTCCCTGTGGGGAGGGTGAGGAGCGCTGTGATGAAGGCTACCTGCAGGAAAGGTGCATGTTTTTCTACTGAGATGGTGCATATTTTTCTCCTGGGAGTACAGAAGGGAGTGGCTTGACCTTGTCAAGGGAAGAGGAGTGGTCCTAGTGTTATCCTAAATTGTCCCTTTCCTGCTGTCACTACCCTTCCCTGTGCCACAGGCTCCCTTAGCCAGGCTCTGAAGGGTGGAACAGGTTTCTGAAGGACAGGGATTTAAACCCAAAGCTGTGCCTGGCTTTTGCTGGAGCACAGGACATGTTTCAGCAGCGCTGGCGCAGGGCGGACAAGATCCCGGCGTCTGATAACGGGGACGCGCTGGCTACTCTTGTAGAGGCATGGGTGAAGGTCTGGGTTGTAGCTCAGGCTGCTCGCTTGGTAATGGGGAAAGCAGGGTGTCCTCTAGGATCTGTCACATGTCTGTCACAGCGGGTGACAGGCTGTTTAAGCTGAAAAGGCTCCAGATTCAGGCGACTTGGGTTTTATCTTGACCTTGAACATTTTTTCTCCTTGTTCGTGTCTGATCCTATAGAAACCTACAGAGGCAGCTCAGGCTGTTGGGTTGGTGTCGAGCAGTGGCTCTCTCCCGTGTTGGTCTCTGTTTCCTCTTCTGCAGTACCTGTGGGTGGCTTTAGCCTGGGCCACAGGACTTGTTTTCCTCCTTCTTGGGGAAGGCAGTGTGCCTGAACATACTGTTCAATTCTGGTTGAGGTGTAATGGCTCTCCAAGAGCAATTTTGTGCTGTTGCTGGCATTTTAAAGTACCTGACCAGCCTTTTCTAGTGCTGCCTGGTCAAGTAGATGGGGGTGCCTGCAAAAGGGCTTTGTCCAGGACTGCTCAGCACCAACCCAATTTGGCAGGGGGGGAAGGTATGGTGGCCCTGCCCACATGCCAAGTAAATCCCTACCATGTGCACATAGCCACTTCTTCTCCAGCACTTGCTGGAAAGTGCCTGCAGCCTCTTTTATACCTTGCAACTCCCCTGTTGCTCTGTTCTGCTCTTGCATGTGGCCTGTGAGCAAAAAGGGACATGGACCATGCAGGTCCTTGGGCTGGTTTGTGTTTGAGGTGAATTAAGGACTGTTGGTCCTTACAATGGAGATGGTCCTTATGATGTTGGATGATGGAGGGGCACAGGGTCATTAGCTAGAAACAGCTTTCTCTGTTGCTCCTGCTCAGCTTCTGTCTGCTTGTCCTCACAGGGGTGCCTGGAGATGGACAGATGAGAGGACTGGACTTTGATTTACTTTCCCCTCTTGAAGAAAAACACCTGACTGAATGTGACCTTCCTCTTTAATTGTTTCTGTATTTTTCCCTGCTGAGGGAATTTCACTGTTCCTGCAAAGCAGTTGTGCTGTTCAGAGGCAGGCGGTTGGGCTGGTGTCTTGGACAGGAGGTGCATCCCTATGCTGGGTTCAGTCCTAACAGCAGGAGGCCCTCAAATGGTGAGCCACTGCAGCAAGCAAAGGATCGCCCTTAAAGTACCAGCAGTTAAGCTTGATTTTTTTTTTTTACCACGTAAATGAAACTTTTAAGACAAATACTCCAGTTCCAGTTTGATCTGTAATTTATTTGAATGCAGAAGTTTTCACTGAGGGCTTTCAGGCTGACTTGGGTGGGACAAGACGGACATCTAGTGGCTGGCTGGGACCGTCGTGGCACTGTCCAAGTATCTCAACATATTCAGCAATAGATCGAACAGTCCTGCCTGCTGTTTGGCTGCATTTCCCAATTTGATTTACTTATAGTAGATATTTCACAGCAGCGTGTCTACAAAAGTTTCGTATTTTGGAGAAAGACAAGTAGTTGTTTTGCCAGTGACAGTATATCAAATCCCAGTTCTGCAGTAGCAGCAGTCCAGTTTGGAGATGTAACCTGAGAGAGGCACGCTGGCATGGACAAAAAGACTTTGTGGTCCAGACTTGCATCTCCTCCTGACTCGATCGCACAGGCTCGCGATAGCTAAACCTCTTGGCGCTGCTGGAGGAGGAGAGGATTGCTGCTCTCGCTTGCTGGTGTCAGGGAGCTGGAGCCTGAGTGCGGTCAGCTCGGTCCAGACACCACCACATGTGAGATCCTGCCTGGGCTGCCAGCTCTGGCGATGGACACGTCCTCTCCTGCCTACTCTTCCCAGAGCTGCAGAAAACGCCGGGTGAGCCCCTGTCTGTGGGCAGGCACAGAGGGAAGGATGGAGAAGGGGGAGAATTACCATGACTTGTTAGTTTGCTCATGGCTGTTGCTGAGGCCTGAGGATTTATTTAGCTGAGAGCAGAAGCCAGTGCTGGAACATGGCTGTGCAATAGAACACAGTAACCTTTTATAGCGCAGGGATCTCAATGGAGAAAGTCACAGTGGCGTAGTGGTGTAGGGGTGAACTTTAAACATACCATGAACTAATCTGCAACTGGTTCAGCTTGGGCTTGCACACACGATCTGTGTGTGTTGGGCCATTTGGTTTTGGTTTTTTTAATGGGTTTCTAGATTCGTCTTGTCGTTTCTTTCCATCAGCGTGCACATGCCCTTCAGTTCCATGTGTGACGACCAGTGGACATCACACACTGGGAATGCTTGTGCTTTTAGCACGTAGACTCCTTTGCTTCGAAGAGTTTTAGCTGTAAGCTGGTCTGCAGTCCCAGTTCCTGACGGGCCTGGGATCTGAGGAGTCCATATGTTCCTGTGCGTATATGTACGTATATACTCAAGGTGGAAAATGAGGGGGAACCCAGATTCCTGGTAATGGTGATGAAGAGGAAATCACGGGTATAGAGTGTACCAAAGGGAAACCAAGACATATCTGAAAGTGCTGAGAGTTAATATGCTATTACTTCAAGTGACAACTTAATGGCCTGTCTCAGAGAGGCAAATTGCTTCTCTGAAGTTTCTAACAGTGCCTTTTCTCTCCAGAACTGGAGCCATCCACGTCGGTGACCGGATATTAGCGATTAATAACGTGAGCCTCAAGGGCAAACCGCTGAGCGAAGCCATTCACCTGCTGCAGATGGCGGGAGAGACGGTCACTCTGAAGATCAAGAAGCAGACGGAGAGTGAGTTGGGGAGCCTGGTTTGGGGTGGGGGGTGAAGGCGCACCCCAGCAGGAACCCCGGGCGATGGAGTAGGTAGTAATGTGGGGTTTTCCTTCAGGTGTTGTGGAAGGTGAGGGGAGGCAGCATGGTCAGGGGCATGGCTGGGGACAGAGGGAAAAGATGGGCATTTTTTTGACTTCTGACTCACAGATTTACAAAAAGGCAACCCATGGGCTCTCTGTGGTGCCGGGAAGAGATTAGACACCTGGTTTATTGGCAATAATATATTTTTTTTCAGATTGACACCTTCTGCCATTGGTGCCATTCCCTGTCTGTGTGGGTATTTCACACAATGAAGCAGAAGGTGCTTTTAATAGTAGAAGAGGTGGAAGGTTTTTGGTTTTTTTAAAATATAAACCCCAAAAATGAGCTGGTAGAATCCATGGGGGAAGAAAAAACCCAAACACCTTTAATTCAACTTTTTGAAAGCAATTGGCAATAAATCTTTTATACCTTTTTTTCTGACTCAAGGTCCTAAGATCATCTTTTAAAGCATCTACTTTCACTCTAGAAATCCCCTTCTCATTTCCTTGCCAAGCTCCCTGTGACTTTGAAGCTGCTGTTCTTGATACGGTATCAAAAGCAGGAGCATACTTAGGACAGGCAAGCCACTTTTTTGGGGGACAGGGAGGGGGGATCAGGGAAACCAGGGAACATGCAAACTTTTCTCCTCTGCTTCTGCGAAGTCACAGCTAAACAGAGGTTCTTTCATCAAGTTCAGCAAGTAGTGGGTGCATTCTGGCTGCATTTCTGTCTCTCCCCACACCCGGTATTTTCTATCTTTTTTGTGCCACACTTCTGCAGTCTTTAGATACAGGTGGACCTACCCCACCAGTGGCCCACGATGCTGCAAAAATTTGAAGAAATCAAGTGATAAAGCTCTTCCAAGCAGGCCTGGTCCATGGGATGTCTGTCCTGCATCTGAAAAAGTAGCATCACTCTTAAACATAGCACTTCTGTAGACCTCAAAGCAGTTTGCAAATGTGTGGCAATGCACCTATTTTACAAATGGAGGAAGCCCAGGCAGGGGGTGGTGACTTAGCAAATAGAGGTAGAACTGGGGAACTGATTCCTTTTCAAGAAACCCCAGTCTTATTCCCTGCATCCAAGTGTCTTGATCCTTGGTCTGAAATACCCTTTTTTTCCCCCTGTTGACACTTAGCATTGTCACAGAGACCTGCTGAAATAATTGACGTGCAAGTTCCAGTTGGAGACTTGTTAATCATTCTGAGAATGAAGGTGTAATTGAAATTTCAAGGTAATCTTGAGTTAATCATGGTGAACAATCTTCTGAATGCTTGGAAAATGGGGACTTTCAGGACACTGGCCTTTTTTTGGTAAAATAATCTGTCTTCATTGACAAATGCAGACTTTTGGAGAGCATTTCATCTCAGCCTCTGTGAGTCGGAGATCCAGGGTATGGATGGCTAACAGGATATCTAATCAACGAGGACTTTAAAAAAATTCAGTACAAAGAAATGCTTGTGCTGAGAAACCATTCCTTGCATAGCTTTTCCCTGAAAGGGAGTTTGATATAATGATAATAAGGGCCTATTATTACTAAAATAATGAAAGGGAAGGTCTGAGCTTCATCATCCACATTCAGCTTTCCATTTTCCAATCACTAATCAAGGGAAATTCAGCCTCAAAATACCAGGGCCAGGAATTCCACTGTTGTTGTGAGACGGCATGGGAGATTCTTGAAGAGGTGGTGATTAGCCCTAAATTGATATGAGGTTGTACAGTCTTGGAAGGGGGCTATAATTCCATCTGTGGTAGTTTGGGACCAGGTTGCGTTGTCGTTGGAATCTCATTGAAACATCTGCGATCACAAAGTTCGCAGCCAGCACCCTGACCAGGTGCTGCTCTGGGACTGTTTGGGTCCCGTCCCCAAAGGCAGAACATGTCAGAAGCAATTCGGCTGGAAGCACTGCTGATCAGAGTACAAAGGAGGCTCTCTGAGACCAGAGAAGCTATGGGCTATTGCTTGCAAAGGCCAACACTTCCCTGGGCAGGGCTGTTCAGAGGAAGCTTCCAAAGGCACAAGAAGATGTGCTTGTGAATTGAGATTAGGTCCCAACTCTCTCATATTTGGGAATCCTCAAATCCCCGTGGTTACTCTTTATATTCCATGTGCTAAAAACTCAGGCATTTTTTTTCTTTGATAAGAATGTACTGCATGAAATCCTTTCAACTGTATTACACAGGCCTTTCTCAGATACTTTTGAAGAGCTAAAGAGGTTCTTCGAAAGACTTACAGTACCCACATCAGTATAAGCCTTTCCCTGAGGGTTGCTCTTCATGTCTGCTAAAGAGGCATGTTCTGCTTTCAGAATCCTATCCCAAGAAGTCGGGGAGTATAAACGAAGTGAGCGACCCAGAAGATGAACTGACAGACTCCCAGAAGACTAGCAAGCTGTCTGAGATCTACTCCACCACAATTCCTAGTGTGGACAGTGCTATGGAGTCCTGGGATGGCTCCGGCATTGATGCTGGGTATGGAAGCCAAGGTAAGCAAGGGTTGTCTTTTCTTAGGGGTCTCTGGGCCAAGGTGAAGATAGGCAGAGCCTCTGACCCTGTTTGGAGACTGAACGTGAGCCGAAGCCTGTGGTCTGACCGCATTTGCATGGCTTCTCGCTTCCAGCAAGGAACAAAATGTATTTTAAAATACATTCATGTGGTGCTACGAGTTGATGTATCTGTTTTATGTTTTTATTGGCACATTTCTTCTGGCTTATATGGCATCATACTGTTCACAGCATTTTCAAAACCATTACAGCACTTTATAATTCACATAATCAGAAGAAATATTCACTGGCCATATGTCTTACAGAGTATTTGGTCCATAGCTCTCTTTTAATTCTCCAGAGAGGCCATGCAGGACATATTAATCCTTTTCAGGATGTTTTAAAATCCACAAGAATGTATTGTGACTAGAAGCACTCACTTAACAAAATAACTAAGGTAATACTACAAGAAAGTATCTCTAACTCTCCAGTGAGCGATCAGATGAACACATGTCTTCAAGGCCAAATTTCTTCAGCTGTGGCTTCTGGCAGACATGGAATCGGGATGGAGGACGCTCTAGTCATGGGAATAGAATTTTACTTGGAGGAAAGCACTGGAAAATAGTTATTCCAGTTCAGATTTATGACACAAGCTAGTATTAGCCCATGTTGAAAGAAAAAAAAAACCCCAAATCTGAATCATCTCTGCAAAAAGGAAATTTGTGAAAAGGCTGCTGTCCAGAACAGAATGTGAAAACGGGGGGGGCGGGATGCTGCAGGAGCACTGTTGCAAAGCACCGTCAATGTGCTGTGAGCAAGGTGCGTGCCTGTGACTTAGAGAAGTTCAAACGACAGCACTGTGCGGGTGTCTCTTCCACCATGCCTGTGTCTTCCGTCAGCCTCTGTTGGTCTGAAGTCTTAATCTGGGAGTGCAGTTGGGACTGGAGGCTTCATTAAGGAGGACTCCCCTGGCCTTCATAATGCTGCAATCCTTCTCCATCTAATTGAATGTTAACGCAAGTTGGACACTGGATTTAGCAAAGTGATTGCTTTTACCGGTAATTTGAGAATGAGTAATTGAGCACAGAGTCCTGGGGAGCAGCACTGATGCCAAGTTGCCCAACATCCATAGACTGCCCCTCTGCTTCAGGGACTCTCTTGTCTTCCCTGGTAATTGCATTTGGCTGCATGGTGGTATGCTGGTGCTAGCTGGGAAGAGGGATGCTGGAGGGCAGGGAGAAGGACATGCAGGGTTGCCCATGGGGTGGGCAGGGAAGGCAGGATGCAGGGAGACCTGGGACACACAGAGCCTGGAGATTGGGGTTTACATCCCAAATGGAGAAACATAGATTGAGCTCTGCAGCCTTGCGGGTTTTAGGTTCACCCACAGCATTAGGAAACAGCTGAAGGAAGGGTTTGGGTGAGGGAGCTGTGCTGGGCTTGGTGGAAACATGCCACCAGGTGGCTCTGAATCCCAGGCATCCAGTCCCTCTCACTGGAAGGAGGAGGTGAAACCGGTGGCACCCAAGTGACAGCTCTGCACGCATAGCCCTGGTCCCTGGCCCCCTCTGCCCAGCCGAAACCTGCTGCAGGGACCTGCAGCTAGGGACCTTGTCCTGCCCTGGCAGGCAGCGAGCGCTCCTGACGGTCGTAAGATGTTGGCAAGCACTCTTCTGGGGCTCTCTCCAGAGCAGATTAACCTTTAAAAACACACAGAGGAAATGCTCAGCTAAGTGAAATAACAGGCCTTGGCATTTTCAAAGAAAGTGCTGGCATCGGTTTTGGGTATTTCCAGTGCTGTTAGCTGTTTGGGAGGTCAAGTCTGCCTTAATTATGTGTTTCTGTGTTGCCTCTTCCTGTTCACTTGGCACAGCGTGTGATGGAAGTGTGCAATGTTTCTTGGAAAGGCTGTGAGGGTTTCTCTGAAACGTTGAATGGGCAGCACAAGGTGGGCAGGGGACTCGGGAGATTTGTTTCTGCTGCAGATGGCACTGGCACTGCTGAGGAATGCTCTGTTTTGGAAGGGTTTTGTCCAGGCAGGTCCTCGTGAGGCCTGGGGATCTTGTGACTCAGTAGTATTGGATTTGCATCTCCGGAGTAAGACACCACAGTACAGGGGAGTCCTTGGGGGCAGACGTACCGAAACTTGCCTGATTTCATCCTAGCAGTCCATACTGATCTCCTATCAGATGTGATACAGATGAGCCTCCCCTTCTCCCAAGCCAGCAGTTTTTCCTCCTGTTCCTTGCCTTTCACATACGTGTCTGTGATGCAGTTTTCTGTACCTGCACCAGCTGATCTCGAAGGCTCTGTCGCCTGCAGGAACTGGCTGGCATCTCTAGAGCTCAGGGCTGGCTTTTCCTCGTTTACCACTGCCGAGCACACAGGCGTTGGTGACCGCCACCAGGTCCCCTCAGCACCATCACGCTTGTTGAAGGGGGGCTGTTGCATCAGGCTGCTCTGGCTGCAGTTTTGTTGCTGCTGTCCTTCCATAGCCTATTAATTTTTGTTATGCTACCCGTTAAATCCCAAAGACAGTTGAGAATCTAAATGGAGATATTTTTTTTCCTAATAGAAATCAGGCTTCCAAATCCTTCAAAATGAACGGGGTTGGGCACACTGAGGGAGGCTTGGCAGCATCTTCTCTTCACACTTTGAAGGACTCACTGTATTTAAACAGCACAATTTTCTATTTCCAGCAGCACAGTTACTCTTGGGTACAGTGTGGAAAGAGGAGCCATTAACTAAGGTTGGAGCTGGCTGGGGGTAGGATCTGCATCTGTGGGTATGTGTAGCCCTGGGCTATGGATCCTGGACTCACACCACAAAGCTACTTAGGAGGGGGGAGCAAGGGAGAAATGGGGCACCTTATGACAAGATCCTGAGAAGCTGCTTTGGTTAAAGCAAGAAGAGATGGGAAGAACACCTCCTTTTGGACAACTGAAATGGAAGAAGTATGCAATCCAGATGGCCTCAGGTTTGGGACTTGGGGAAGGAGGCTCTCCTGGCTCAGCGTGACTTAACTCCGTTCAAGTTTTCTGACCAGGTATTACCCTCGCTCTCTCCACCCCACTTGCCTTCCCTAGGTACATACATACCTCAGGCTGCGGGCATAGCCCTCCATCCACATGAATGGAGACACAGCAGGCAAAAGAGCAGCACCCCTCCAGGGGACCCCAGGAAAAACTACCCCTACATGGATGGAAGCTTCAGTGAAGATGACTGGGACAAGCCCAGCAGGTATGGAGGGGTGGGAGGAGGCAGGGAGGCACATCTGCAAATGTGGGTGTCACTGCACAGGGACAAGGGAGCGTGGGAATGTGATGGAGTGGCCAGCGATGTCCTCAGAGGGGTGCTGGGGTGGTAATCTGCGCTGTCAAGCCAACCTCCACATTGCCAGGTTACCCTGGGTATAGCTCTATGGCACCTCTGCCGTGGCCAGGTGACATTTATGTCTGGAATTAGGGCGGTCTCAGCTGCATGGACCACAGGTTCTTACCACGCCTCATAATCCTGCCATATAAATGCTACAGTATTTTCATAGTTTAGGTGTTATAAATAGGCATGGCCAGGGCTGTCCTCCCTTGTGTTGGCCAGACACTTCTGAGTGAAAATGTGGGTTCACAAGAGCTTGATGCCATGAAGCCAAAAAGGCCAACCAAAGCTCTTGCAGGACCAGCATGAGGTTGCATGTCCAAATGAAAATCTCCCAAAGCTGGGCATCTCTCTCCATCACACTTTGGCCCTTCCAGCACCACAGTCGAAGCCATCCCAAGTGAGCATGGTTGAGTTAATCCCCTGGCTTGGCCAGCGTGGGAGAAATCCTGCAACACCTTCCAAGCCCATGGAGGAGCGTGCAGCTGCCCTTTGATTTGGGTACAAATCCTGCTAGATCTACCCTGGCCAGAGGCTGCCCCTTGCTGAACCATACACGGTGGAAAAGCCCCATTGCTTCGTAACTAACCCTCCCCTCGACATCCTCCAGAGTCCCCATAGTTGTGTGTGTCGTGTTGTTCCTGTCGGTTCTTTTTTTTTTTTTCTTAATTTTTTCCTTAACTTTTGTTTGTCCAAACAAAACCCTTAGAACATCTCATGGCCATTTCCACCTATTTAAAGATGATCAAACTGGCAGGAAGGCTGGCAGCAGTGGAGACTTTGTTCTTGTTTTGCCTCTCAGTGAGAGCCGGCTCACAGAGGTCGTTGATCCCTCGTGGCCCTCCCAGCGAGGCTGCCAACAGCTGAAGTTAGCAAATCTGAGTGCTCGAAGCCCTGTATGTCTCTAATGAGGGCTCTGAGCCCTGATGTCAAAGTGCAAGTGAAATGGTTCATGCCGATGAGCTGTCTTTATTAGGGAGAAAAACAAAATGTCTCTAACCCTGGCTGCCTTTAGCCTGGAAAAACCTGCTGACCCAGTGGTGTGAGAGCCTGGACTGATTCAACTGCGTCCTGGATGTGTTTGTTATATTGCTGATCTGAGAGGCAAGAAACTGGTAACTGGAAGGGACGTTTGCCTCTTTGGGAACCTGGGAGCAGAGGAAGGAAATGAGTAAGGGGAAAGAATCAAAAATTCCTTTGGGGGGGAAATTTTGGTTTGTTTTTATAAAGTCTTGCTGGGTGTTTTTTTGACCTTTCTGCCTGGTGTAAAGGGTAGTGTCCTTTAAAAGCTGATGAAAGGTAGGCGATAAATTTAAAATACAATAAGCCATGTCAGATACTGCTCTCTCCAGGCAGGCCACGATCCCACAAGGAGCAAAAGCATGTGTGTGAGTTTATGCCTGCTATAGACTCCCATTTAAACCAGTGGTTGAAAAGCAAATTGTGTACAGAAGAGTTTGCAGTTAATAGAGAGCTGGAAGAGCTCTATTAATAGCCCAAGGGGTCATGATGTATTTAATGGAGGCCAAGATCTCTTTGACTTGTACTCAAGTACAATGTTTTGACTTTGCTAAGTGGCTCTGGTGGATAAGCGTCCCTTCCCATCTGCGACACTGATGACCATTAAGCCATGTGAGATGCTGCCAGATGTTGCAGTGGTGGAGCCTCGTCCATGCAGCTCCTAATGGGATGCGTAGAAGATGCATTAGAGCTGCTCTAATGTCACTGTCCCCTTGGGGTCTCTCCCCATGACACATTAGTGGGTTTATCATGACCCTGATTTCCTTGCTTTCCTTCAAGAGGCTCCTGTTAAACTGAGCGCTGACGATCTGAGTTTTGCACAGAGCCTGGTGTTCATAAGCGGCGTCTGGCGTCACCTACTTCTCTGGCTGGTTCAGAGGGCTTCAGCATGTTTAATTGCTATTTGCTTTAGAAGTCTGAGAATTGAACCTGACTTGTGGTCAGAGATAAGAGATGCTGAAACTGCCAAGGTGGGAAATTGCAGGATCCCCGGCAAGGTGCACGCAGTGTTCACATTAATGTGCATTTGTACCAGCTTGAGAGAGGTTCTCTCTATCCTTGTTCTCTGTTGGACGTAGAACTGGTGGCCACTTTTACACAGCTGTAAGCGCTGTGACTGTTTAGCAAAAAAAGAGACCTCCTGAAAGTAACAGCTCGGTTCCCTGGCCATCCCAAAGCAAATGAAACTTGGTTTGTATGGGTTATACATGACACTGTCGATATTGCTGGCTGTAGTGTGCGTTTGCTTGTCCGACCCAGGGAAATCATTTTTATATACATCTTTGCATTATTTACTCTCATAGAGACCTAATGTATTTATCATTTTCTCACCATGTCTGTTACCCTCTGTGTTTTTCTCTCTCTTCTCAGGTGTTCTGTGTCTCAGATCTGAGCTCTATCCCATCAGCCTTTGTACTAACAGTCTCTGAGGCTCCTGGTTTACCCATAACGCATCCTTTTTTCTTTCACTTCTCTATTTCACCAAAACGTCTTCCTAAACCTACAATCTTCCTACAGGCACTTTTTAATTTACCCTTTGAACTTTGACATTACTACACCAACTTAATTCTTCCTTTGAAGGACACTTGCCCCGTTAGTAAATGCATGGAGGTCTCGTATTCGGACTCTTGTCTGAAAAGTTCATATTGTTTGCTTTTGTATATGAAGACTCTTCAAGTCTCTGCTTTTACTGGTGAGACACTTGCTGTAGCCTCGTGGCTTTCATCCTGCTGCAGAAGAGTGCTGACAATGTTTGGTTCCTACGTTACAACAGATACCCCAACCGCCAAAATGGCCTTGAGACCACTCACGAGGATAGTTTTTGGCGTGTTTTTGGAGAAGCTTTGGAGGATTTGGAAACATGCGGCCAGTCTGAACTTTTGAGGGAGATTGAGGTAAATCACTTTTTGCATTTGCTGCTGATCTGACTGTTTTGCTCTTGCTATAAATGTTAGATCTGTTAATTGCCCATAGCATCCCTGTGCTGCCAGTGGTGTGATGAAGGATTTGAGTTTAATCCATGTCAGTGTCTGTGCTAATGGATAACTATGGCTCATTAGACAGTTGCTTGTGTGCACTTTTTCCCTGAGCCAATGACTCAGCCACCAGGAACTCCACGCTCTTTTTTGCAAACTCTTGCTGGCCAACGATCTTCACAAGACTGTTGGCAAACCTTCCCTATCAAATGGTAAACCCTCTGCTTGGAAAGATATTGTCTGTCTGAAGCACTTAAAGGACAAGCAAAAGGAGCCCCCCCCCCCCCCAACCCCCATTGGGACTGAAGCCTTGGCATACTTCAGATATGGACAGGCCCAACATACGTCTTGCATTCAGCTGTCACTCTGCCGGAAACAGTTTCAGTGAAATAGGTAATTGGAAGCTTTTCAGCCAGCCTTCCCCATGGAAAAATCTGAGAAAGTAATTGCTTCCTGCAGAAATAAAGGTGTTTCCTCTCTTCACAAGCCACTTTCTCTTTTCTTTATCCAAAATGCTTTGGAGGTCATGTTATTGTGTCCGGTTATAGGATGGGGAGCCTGGACTTCTAAGCTGTGGGATGCAAATAAAGGCCTCCCCTGAGACTGCTGAGCAGCAGGAAGCAAACCTGCCCAGCAGGATGGGACCCATGCTGCTCCCATCCCCAACTCAGCTCCCGCAGCCCAAAAGGAGGAGTGGGACCCCACGAACTCCTCCCTCCCCCTGCCTTCTGGGTGCAGAGGACTGGGGAGAGCTTGCTGGGTCATGCCCTCCATCACCCCCAGTGGGACTGGTTTTATGCACAATTGCATATTGCTTAGGCTTCCGAGAGACAAGGCAATTGCTGAGTAATTGCAGGTGGAAAAAGAAAATCCTGTTTTGGTTTACGTGAAAATATTGGTGACAAGGGACTTACTAATTGTTCTTTCCTGCTTGATCCTTAGCAACTGTAAGTGGGAGAGGAAATCTCAATTAATTTTATTGTGCTAAAGCAGGAAATGGTGTATTTATTATCTTAACTGCTTAAGAAAATGCTGACTTAAAATAAAAACAACCCCCACAAAACCTAAACCCGCTGCAGCCCCCAGAAACTATAACTTCTTCCCTCGAACACTTATCTCCTGGACCTGAATGTATTTAAAAATGAGTTTAGGCAGCTGCTATCAACCTTTCTGAATTGTTGTTGACTACTTAAGAAAAAGTACCCCCCTGAAATTATGCACAGATGTTTCTCTTGTGCATAATGTCTGGCATCTAAACATGAAAGAAGGGATTTGTTGGGCTACTGTGAAAGGCCAGGATAGAGAAAATATCTTTCTGCCCAATCCTTTTCCTTTTCCAGGGATCTGTGGTGCAGGGATGCGTGGGCTTTTGATTCATGCTGTTTTAAGGCTTTGGAGCTTTGAGAGTTATAGCAATGCTTTAAAAAATGTAAAGAAATTTTATAAAAAGCTGAGCACCTCTAGGGTTTCGGTGTATTTCGCACATTTCTAGAATATTTTGGGAGGTTCTGGGGAACAAAAGGAAAATGCTGTGTTTGTAGCAGAAGTCTGAGGGGTTTCAACTCCCCTTTTATTGAATCTCAAGTCCCACAGATCTGTTCCTCCCTCTCCATGTGCCCATCCTTCCTGAGGTGTGGGATGTGCAATGCTCACTGGGGCTTTTGCTGTATCGCAGGTTTCTAAGCCCCAGCTCCTGGCCTCCTGTGATTTTTACGACAGTCACGGATTTTTTTTTTGTTTTGCTTTTTATGTTTTTTTTAAATTTGATCCTTTGTGCTCCACATTTGAAAAAGAACGGGAGTCATGCAAGATGACCCAGGATAGCCTGGAAACATGTTCACACACAGTAGCAATCCACTCCCAGACTACACAGTATGAGTAGAAACAGGTTTTTTCCAGTATGTCTAGTGGAGCATGTGTCCCTGCTGTGCTTTGATGGCAACCAAGACGTGGGGAAAAATAATGTGGGGCAGCCACAGGCTGGAGAAGTCCAGAATTGCCCTTTCTGCTGTTTGCGCTTAACCCAAAACACCTAGCAAATTGCTTGTGATGCTGCAAGGAGTATTTAAATACCTTGAGGATAGAGAGAGAGTGGGATGCTGTCGGAACGGCGTGCCCTTGAGTACTGGCTGGTTTCGGTATTTGCTGCGCATGAGGGAGGACAGCAGCATGATGTGCACAGCCCTCCCTGTTCTTCTCCCTGGCTCTGCCATGCTGGTGGTGGTGCAGCGTGGTGCCATGTCCTGGGGGGTACTGAGGTTGCCTGAGGTCAGTGAACAAACATACCCTGGCTTGTTAATCTGCGTTTCAAGTATGTGGTAACTCCGTGCCCTTCCAGCATGTAGCGGGTTTTTGAGTTTTGTCCAAACTCGAGCTGATTAAGCCATTTTTCTGTGAAGACTTGAAAAGTGCAAAGCTGAAAGGTTTTCTGTAATTTATCCATCCCTATTTGGGATAACGTGGGTAGTGCTGGCATTTTTATACTGCCACCAGAATTCACTTTATTTGCCTTTGTTCCAGCTTGGAGCAAAGAGCTGGAGGGCCTTGATTAGAGATGTAGTCAGATGATATTTCCCCTGTGCACAGGAGCAATTCCTCTTTGACTTGCCACATTTAGCATTGCTGAATTTTGCTATCTGCTCCCTGTCTTTCCTTTTCTTTCCTCTACCTTTTGACATTTAATGGGACTGCAGACCTTGGAGTCTGAACTTTGAAATGACAGTTTTCATTACGTTGTTTAAATGGACTCTGTGACCTGGAGCCAGTTGAGGTTCCACAGACTGGATTCTTGACTCCTTCATTAGCTTTGATCAATGTAATCTCATTAGTGAAAAGCATTACCAAATGGAGTAGAATCTACTTAGGGGCATTGTTTAATGGATGCTATCAAGGATGACCAGGCTTAAATACTACTTAATTTCATATTTTTAACTGAGTTTTGCTCAGTGACGGCTCCCATTTACTGACAGATAAAATCCTAATTTCTCTGCCGAATTGGCCCCAGTGGAGTCCCAAGTATTGACTTCCCTGGGCCGTTGCCAGCACTGTGCAATGCTGACGGTGAGCTGCAGCCTGCAGGGGTAGTCTGGAGAGCCAGGCAGACACTGGTTCCTCTGGAAGCCCCCTGAGATGGGGATGTTAATCATTCTTGACTACCAAGAAGGTTCCTGCACAAGATGAGGCCTGCCTGTCCGTGTTTGT
The DNA here is from genome assembly GCA_034008185.1 of Gorsachius magnificus. NCBI lineage: Eukaryota > Metazoa > Chordata > Aves > Pelecaniformes > Ardeidae > Gorsachius > Gorsachius magnificus. The sequence continues at coordinate 11,578,657 of CM067090.1, forward strand.
GTAGAAGGGGCCGTCAAAAAATAAGGAAGTGCTTCACAAATGCTTACTTCTGGGATAAAGCTCCATGTTGGGGTGGGAGAGCACATAGGTCAGCGATAGACCTGGCAGTAGGCTCCTGAGGTCTGGAAATGGCTTTTATAGCTAACTTGAAGAGCTTCTTGGTACTTCCTTTTCTGATTAATGAGAACAATGGTGCTCCCCTGTTGTTGTCTGTGCCACTTTTGTTTCTGTGTGGTCCATCTCTGCCTGCTGCCGGCTCAGCAAGAGTGACTTTGTGCCCTCACCCTACAGGCATCCATCATGACGGGGAGTGTGCACAACCTGGGCCTGGAGGGCAGCAAGCTGCTCCTGGACTCTGTTAACCCGTCAGGACTGAGCCCGTTGAGGAAAGCAAACTCCAGTTGTGATGATGGACAGACCGAGGGTAGCAGCTCCCCTGCCAAGAAGAATGAGAGGAACCTGGACATGAAGAAGATCGAGAAGGAGATGCAGGAAATCATGTCCCCTACCCCTCTTGAGTTTCACAAGGTCTGTGTTGCCAAGGGTTGGTCTGGCTGTGGCACTGCAGTACCTCAATGGTTAAAGCTGTAGAAGCTTTGCAACCCTATAGAAAATCTCCTTTGTTCACAGGAATTCCCAAGAAATGTTCCCTGTTAAAGGCGGCCCCCACCAAGGTCTACAGCAAAGGTTTCCAGAGGGTTAGATGAAGAGTAAGGGGCCCCTTCAGAAGAGTATTGGGCTTTAGCTGCCATGCTTCAGCGGGGTTCAAGCCTGTGCTTTGCTGTTTCCCTTTATTATATGAGATTTCCATGTCCTTGTGTTCTGGAGTTCATTAATTGGTGCTACAGATACAGGCGAGAGAGCTCAAAGTACGGCCCCGTGGAGACCCATCAACCCCTTTCAAGCGTCACACTCCACTCAGTAGGCCACTTTTCATATACAAAAATAACTTATAATAACTTAAAAATAACTTGTTTTCCCTCCCTCTCCACTCTACCCCCAGCCTTTCCTGAAGCGGTGCAAATGGTAGCACTTCAGCGCTGAGATACTTGTTTGAATTCAGTACCCAGCTGAATGTAGCCAGTTTAAGCATGGGGCAAGGCAACGGTAATTAGAAGAAGTAATTAACTGTAGAAGCTGCTGATGCAGAATGCAGGCAGGGAAGGGAGCTGGAGAGGTTTCAAAAAATTTGATTGCCTTTTTCTTTCCTAGTGTGACTTTAGAACAAAATCTGCAGTTACAGTATCTGGAAAAAACAACTTTTTCATGTTTGAGCTGCTCTTGTCCTTCAGGGCATGGCAAATGTGTCTTTAAATAAAACTCCTTCGTACCCGAAGGAGGAGAGCTGTGTAATTAGGCATGTTATAGAGTGACTTTTCATTCTGCTGGAGCATCTGGTGTTGGCTGTGTTTGGAGATGAGGTTAAGGCCAGGTGGGCTGCTCCTGTGCGTCATCCTGGGCACTGTTCTTCCCAAGGACTGCACATCCATGAAGCTCACCCATCCAAGAACGTGGTGATGGAGTTAGAGCCTCATGGTAGAGATGCACTCCCAGTTCATGGGAGGCAAAGGGAGATTTTGGTGGTGTTGGGGAATCAGTTGTCCCTGGCTCCCAGTGTTCTCCCATGGCAAGATACACTTCCAGTAGCGCACCCCTCCTTTAGATGAGGCCAAAGTGTGACGTGCTCAAGGGAAGGGTGTTGAGGTAACACATTTCTTGTCCTCAGTACATCAGCACTTACTGAGAGGAATTTTCTGAAAAGAACTCATGAATAATTGGAGAACTTTAGATGTTCTTGCTGAGTGATGTATTAAAAATGGGCTGTCCTCACATTTGACACACTACATTGAAAATTCCCCATGAAAATGTTGATTTTTTTATGTGCTGGTCTGGCATACACAGAGGATTCGGAGTGTAACCTGGGCCAGGGAAAGCGATGCTCCATTAATAACCCTTGCTTTGTTGCTTTTTGGGTGAAATACGGCAGCTGTCTGTATTACACTGCTTGCGTTTCCTTCCACATTCAAGGGAGAGAGACTGTTGTGTGGTTGGTTACATGCCAGTCACCAAAGCACTTGTCCATGCGATCTACCTAAGCTGATCTACCAGCTGGTGTCTGGCTCAGTAATAAGAATAAGGCTCAATAAGGCTCAATCCATATTACCTGCCGAGGCTAAGAAAAACCTGCCCAGGAAACCCAGAGCAGAATCACTGTAGGTCCACACATGTTACCTATGCCATTCCTGTCCTGCCAACCCTGTACATCTGCTGCGTTAAAACATGTGTTCTGTTTCTGCCCCTCCAGATGACACTCCACAAAGACCCGGAGAGTGAAGACTTTGGATTCAGTGTGTCGGATGGCCTGTTAGAAAAAGGTGTCTATGTAAATATGGTCCGTCCGGATGGGCCAGCAGATCAGTGTGGCCTCAAGCCATATGACAGAGTGCTTCAGGTAATAAATGCAAAATGCAGTTCTGGAGGCTGGGACGGAGTGAATGAGTGGCTGAGAGGAAGAGAGAAGTGAAACCCATCCATGGCAGCACTAACTTTAATGAAAGGTAATAGTTAGCCAACTAGGTGAGCACTCAGCCACCAAGAGCTCAATGAGACCTGTGTTTTGTAATGAGAAATCACTAGGTAGTACCCCCAGCTGGTACCCCTAGGTCACACCTATTCAAGGACACATCCTGCCTGGCACTGGCCTTTTTGAGCTTGGGCAGCTCAAAACAACTGAAAAGCTGTGCTGCTTCCCCCTCTTACCCTCAGTCCTTTTCCTATTGTGTAAGAGGGTGATTTTTGGATGAACTAGATTGTGTTGACCCATATGTGTTCCTGCAAAGTCCCATGTGGAGTTAAGTGGTGTTCCTGAAGTTCCGTGCATGCCTTTGACAACTAAAAGAGTTATTTAGGAAACACATCCCTCAAGCAAAGTGTTTTTCATGGATATTTTTCATTGAAAGATACTTGACCTGACATAGCTGATGCACAAGTAGAATAAAAACTCTGGTCAAAAGAAGTGTCTGTAATAAATGTGACCTGGGCATATCTGACTACCAGAGGGACAGTAAGAGCACGGTGAGTTTTGGAGATTGGAGAGGAGCTTTATATGGATGAAACACAATTATTTTAGCTTTGGGGCAACTCAAACAGCAACTGATAGAGCGCAACCCCAATGGAAAAATTGCCACCATTTGGAAATGCAGATACTGTGACCATACTTGGAAACACTCAGAAAGATGTTTAGTTTTACTAATTTCTAGGTGGGGGTTGTTAGCAGAAGGATTGGAGCCAATATATTATGTACATCAGGTAACTGGAGAACTGGCAGCGCTGTGGGGAACCTTGTTTAAGCTTGTTATGGTCTCTAGCCAGTTGGCTGCTATACAATTATTCCTTCTCGGCTTCAAATAAAAGATGGTGCAAGAATGAACAAGAAGCTAATTAGGCTCTGGGCTGCCTTTCTGTTGAATGTTGGACGTGTCACTTTTTGCAAGTGCCAAGTGCTCTGGGAGGTGTGCCCGAAATCCTAAACAGAGCAGCATGGAGACTTTCGACACCCCCCCTTCCACATGCTGTGCTGCATGGCTTACACCTACAAGAAGATGGGGCGATTGCCATCGTGCTGACGTGTTGAGTTGTGAATGAGGGATTGCAGACCTGGTACAGGCAACTCCCGGAAAGAAGTACAGAGATGCGTTGCTGAGGATGCTTCACAGTGCTGCTGATTATGGGCATGACGATGTGCCTGAAGGCCAGTGCAACACCTTGTCCCTGCTGTAACAGCCCCTCTGCCTCCTGGCTGGATGGATTAGCCGGAGCACAGCATTGCACTAATGGCATTTCTGCACTGGAACTGCCTGGCTGGCGTAGAGCGAAGTCAGAGCAAGCTCCTGGCTTATCTCTCCTTGTCCACGTGTGGTCTAGAAATTGTCCTTAGTTACTACACTGTAAGGAGCAGTATTGGGGTCAACTGTGTGGACATCAGCTAGGGGGGACAGAGCCCAGCTCCACAGGCACGCATTAATGCTGGGAAAGGGTTGTGGATGGAAGGGTTGCATGGACTCATCCAGCCCTTACCCAGAGAAGGAAGCAATGCGTGGCCCCAGGGGTTATGTTTGCTCCAAATGTGGGTGGGAAATTCCTTTCTCCCTTCCCTGCTTGCTGTTTGCCAGCCCTCTCCATCCCAGAGCTGTGGTGGCACCAAACCCAGGTGCTCTGGTAGCTATAGGCAAGAGAGCTGGAGTGGTTCTTGCAGGTGACCCAGCCTAAAAATGTGCTTGAAGGTCTGCAAGAGACAGCAGTAAAAAGTGCTTTCACTGCTGAATCCTGCAGAGAGAATTTGCAGCCACCTTCTGAGCCCACATGAAACGCATTCAGACTCCTCTGAAATGAAGGACGTGAATGGAGAGGAGAAGCAGAAACTGTTCAGTATAGTCTCAATTTACTGCTGGCTGAGCTGGAAAATGGTTGTCAGAAGCTTCAGGGTCTGAGCTGAACTTGTTTTCTGGGTGCCGACTATCCTATGTAACAGATTTAAGGCCAGTAAAAGCCATGATGGCAAAAAAATCATGGAAAACGGCAACCTTTCTCCTACAGGCTTGAACTGGAGAATTGGTTTTGAGCCCTGTAGTGTTTAAATACTTGTAAGACCGCCCCAGTCGCTGGGGGTCAGGGTTTATGCCTGATCCAGACTTTGTTTTCCCTTTGCTGTAGCAGTTGTTACATCATTTCCCAGCTAAGCAAGGATGTGCTCAGCCTGCAGGTGCCCCCCACTCTGCTCTGCTGGGAACCTGGAACCAGGGGCCCCCAAGAGTTGTGTGTTTTCACAGGTGTGGGTTTAGCACCAGCCTTGCATTTTCTGACTAACAAACATGGTCTTTCTGTTGTTCCTCCCCGTGGCATGTCCTAAATCCACCCTGGCAGGTAAACCACATCCGAACGAGAGACTTTGACTGCTGTCTGGCTGTTCCCCTGATTTCGGAGGCTGGAGATAAGCTGGACCTGGTGATTAGCCGAAACCCCTTGGCACTGGCTGCCAACGCTCCCCCGGAGGGGAACGGAGAGCTGCCGGCACAGGTGGCCCGTGGCACCGAGGTCAAGGCAAGCGTCCAGACGCTCTGAGCAGCGGGAGCAGAGCCCAGGGCCTCTGCTGAGCCGTTGTGGTATTTGGGGTGTTTTTCCTGTTTTTTGCACTGGTATTTGTAAATGCTGTGTGTACCATAACCTGCAAGTGAGGAGGTGGGTCTTCAGTTGAGCTGTCACCTGTAGACCGCCAAATATCGCTGGGAAGGTCGGAGCTGGATGCGCATCTCGGGCTGTGGGCAGCGCTGGTGGTGGGACGAGCTGCCGACGGGAGGAAGGAGCATCCACAGCCATCCCCCATGGCAGGGCATCCCCCTGTGCCCCAGCCGTCGGCGTGCGTGGGGTCCTGCCTCCGACACCCTCCTCACCCTGAAGGCCTTGGCCATCCTATAAACACACACGGTGCTATTATGTTTCTTGTTTGCTCGTTTAATCGCGTACAGCAAGACTGAAACGTCTTTCCTTTTCTGTTGTGCCCAGCTCCATCCTTTAACACTCCTGATGATAAACCAATTTCCACAGCCCCTTGCAGTCCCGGTGCAGGGCGCTGGAGAGCCCTGTTTAAAAGACATTTCAAAATGTGCTTGAGAGTGGCTAGATGCAATTCTTGGTCAAAAATTGATATTTGCAACTGCCTCCTGCCAGCCCCATCCACACTTTCTCGCCAGGGCTGGCTCGCCCTGCAGCAGGATGAGGCACCTCATCTCACCGTCGATTCCCATGAGCAATGTGGTTACACGTGCTGGAGTAGTCATTACAGAGCAGAAGGCCGTACCCATGGCTAAAGGCCTTGAATTCCTGCCCAAATCCCCAGCCACTTTGTCTCGGCTTTATGGAGATCTCTTGCTTGCAAACCTGGCCTGTGCCCGCAAGTAAATAGCAGAATAGCAATCTTCCCAGGGCTGTCCCTAATTTTTTTAATTAGTAACACCTTGTTGTCTCTGGTCAGGCAGTGGCATGAGAAGCCCTTTGTTAGCTGGAGGTTGTGTGTCCTGTGTGGGCTGGGCAGAGTGTGTGCCCATGTGGGTTTGTCTGCTTGCCCCTGGTCCACCCCCCTTCGCCTGTTGCTGGCCTCTCCGTGGCTTTGCAAGCATGATGCCCCATGGTTGCTCCCCTCCCTCCCCAGAGCCCCCAGCCCCGCGGGGAAGAGAGGGTTTCCTCATCTGCCTGCCATGTTTCATGTATTAGCACTTTATGATGATGTCCATGTCTCGGTGGTGGCATGAGCCTGGCATCGCTTTCCCCGGGAAGGCTCTGGCATGGTGGAGATGAGGACCTCGCTCGGTCGGGGACCCGAAGCCCTGGCACCCAGCACCCCCGTTCCCTGCTCACCCTTTCAGCCTGTGTGCTGGTGGTGCGTATGTAAGGTGTCGGATGGGTGTAAGCTGCACCTTTGCTGCTTTGCTGAGCCAGGACTTGTCCCCCTGCCATCCGTCCTCAAGGCGCTTTGCGACTCTGTCCCCCTGCGGTAGCGTCCTGTATCAGGGTGTTTCTTCGAGCCATGTGTCTGGCCCCATCCAGCTATTTGTCGTTGTAGCCATTTTCTCTTCGAGTATGCAATATTCCATACCATTGCTGCCACAACTAGATAATGTGCCATAATTGATACTGTGGAGCATTGACAGTGCAGCCGAAAGTGTTTTTATATGCAATATTATGAGCAGTGGAAGCTCACTGGGGCTTCTCATAGGTTTTTAATGAAGACTTTTATTAAAGGCTTTAAAAAAAAAGGAAGAAAAACTTGGTCCTTGTATCCCTTCCTATGCATTTTGAATGATATGAAGATGAAATGCATTACTTAAATGTGTATTTTTATCCATATATTAGAGTGTATTCCTTGTAAAGTATTTTTATATGCTAATTTTCTTATGTATCTATGAAAGCACAATATTTAAAAGTACAGCATTTCAAAGAATATTTTAGTCCTGTTTTGGACCTATTTGTAAATCTCTGTATTTAAATGGGATTGCAATGACTTTGACTTTTTTTTTAAAATTAAATAAAAGCAAATGAAATGCATTTGTTTTTGTTTGTGTCTCTTTCTGCTGGAGGACAACAGTGAGGCAGCACTCTGCTTCCAGCTTTATTTTAACTTGCTGGAGGACCCCCAGGTAAGAGACACCTTGAAGGACAAGGGGGAGGGCATGCAGGAGATTTTGCTGGGGGGGCCACTGCTTGTAGGGCTACCAGTGTGGGGCTAGGGTTGTCCCTTGGCTTCTTCGTGACAAAACACCAATGCAGCAAAGCACGTGGTAGCCACGATGTGGCCGTGGCAGTGTTTGCAAAGCTACGGTTAATCCCTACGGATGACTTAGGAAAACCGCTGGAGGACAATGTGCTGGCACCCTGCAGCTCTAGTGGAGTGCCTTGGGGAGCCACACTGTGGTAGCTGAGTCATCCCACCTCTGAAACCAGATGTCCAAAGAGATGACTGCCACGAACCCAGAACGTAGTTCCTTGTGTCCCCTGCGTTGAGGATTTTGCACTTACAAAGGGGTTTGGGGCACCTCTGTGCTCCCAGCATGGGCAGTGCAGGCTGGGATGCTCCCCAGATAAAGCCATAGGCTCACTGGCAAAGAAAGGGTGAGCAAAGGGTTTTGCAACCCTTCGTGGCAAAGTGCATGATGCAGGAATTTTTGGAGGGCTGAGCATGGTATGGAAATGCTCCTGGTTAGACTTGGGGAATCATTGCCACGTAAACAAGCCTTATCTGCCATCTCTGGCTGCCCTCTGGGGTGCAAACTTCATAACAAGGCACCGGGGGCTTGCCAAATCCATACGGAGCCAACCAAGGTGCTGGGGCACTGGCAGGTTTAACAAGAGCCCGTGCAATGTGACCGATGGGGTTTTGGTATGTACACCAGGTAGAAGGTTAGCATGGTGCTGCTCCCCTGGCATGTGCTTGCCAGGCACCTCGGTGAGCAGCATATCCTCCCTCTAATGTCACCTTGTTTCCCAAGGACCTTGGCTGAGGGAGCTGGCCGCCCATGGTTTACATGAAGCCTTTTGGCAGCAGCTGCCATGGTTTAACCTCAGCTAGAAACTGAGCCCCATGCAGCCATTGCTCACTCCCCCCCGGTGGGATGGGGGAGAGAAAATCAGAAGAGCACAAGTGAGAAAACTCATGGGTTGAGATAAAGACAGTTTAATATAGCAAAAGCCATGCACGCAAGCAAAGCAAAACAAGGAATTCATTCCCTGCTTCCCATGGGCAGGCGGGTGCTTAGCCATCCCCAGGAAAGCAGGGCTCCATCATGTGTAATGGTGACTTGGGAAGACAAACGCCATCACTCCGAACGTGTCCCCCCTTCCTTCTTATTCCCCAGCTTTATGTGCTGAGCGTGACACCGTACAGTGTGGGATATCCCTGGGGTCAGCTGGGGTCAGTCCTCTCCCAGCTCCCTGTGCCCCCCCCAGCCTCCTTGCTGATAGGGTGAGAAGAAAAGGCCTTGGCTCTGTGTCACCCCTGCTCAGCAAGAATGAAAACACAGCCCCATACTATCTAGTAGGAAGATAATTAACTCTACCCCAGCCAAAACCAGCACAGCAGCTCATGGCTCTCAGTGGCTTTTAAAATTGCTTATTTATTTTAACCTGCGATGTGCTGCAGTTGCTGTCTGTGCCGGTATCAGGCGGCTCAGCCCAGGCATTGCGGGCTTTGCTGATGGGAGGAGAAATCCCTGCCAAAGTCCTCAACTCTTACCCAGCAAAATAACCAACCGAGCCAAAAAAACTCCGAATAAAGACAGCTGTGGGGCTAATCCTGGGCATGGGGTGCTGGAGCCTCAGCAGTGATCAGGGCCTGATGCACGAGTGATGAGCAGCTTTACTTTTCACAAATAGTAGCCACCTACATGCTAGGGTTTGTGGGTTTTTTTTGTTTTTTTTTTTTCCTTTCCCTACCTCAAATCAAGACTTAAGGAAAAGCCTCTCAGGTTTAACCTTCATCTGCTTGACTGAACAAGCCACCAGCGAGCCTTAAATGACCGGGCTCACACACCAGGAAAACAAACGTTGAGCATCAGGGATGGTTTTGCTCTTGCTTGGCAGCACCAAGGCCTTTGCTGCTGTGCGTGCTGCCCTGCCAGCGAGGAGGCTGGGGGGGGCACAAGGAGCTGGGGGGGCAGAGCCGGGACAGCCAACCCCAACCGGCCCAAGGGCCATTCCAGCCCCTGTGCTGGTGTGTGCACAAATAACCCTACAGCGGGCAGGGGTGGCCACTGCCAGGGACTGGCTGGGCATTGGTTGCTTAGTGGTGAGAAATTACTTTCCTTTTTTTTTGCATCACTTGTTTTTCTTGTTTTTGTTTTTCCCCCCTCTTCGGTGTGTTTTTTTCCTTTCCTCCTTTTTTTAATTATTAAACTGTCTGTATCCCAGCCCACTTTTTTTTTTTAATTTTTTTTTTATTTTTTTTTTTTTTTTTACTTTTCCTTTTCCTTTTCCAATTTCTCCCCATCTCACTGAGCAAGGGGGTGAGTGTGGGGCTGAGATGCTGACCAGGGTGAAACCATGGCAGGCGTGAAGTCAGATAGTGAGCTGCGAGCTGGGCCAAGCAGATTAGTGAGGAAGGAATATTTTATAAGGAGAAAAAAACAAACCCAAACCCCAAGCCAACAACCTCACAATAAATAATGTTTAAAGGAAGAATTGAGCTACCCAAAGACCAAAAAAAAAAAAAAAAAAAGCAGCCAACAGCATAGCTGGTTTATAAAGGAAAGTTTTATTTTCCATTATAAGGTGATTACAAACTCATCTAAAAAAAGCAAAGATGACTTAAAAATATCCATATACATTTTATTTATCTAAAAAGCAAAACAGAAACTGCAAAATACAAACATTTACCATATACACAAAGGCTAGAGTTTTTAGGATTAAATTACACTCCAGGATTTTTTCCAAATACAAATATTCTGGTTTTGGAACACACAGAAAAATGTTTTAAAATGTTTTAAAAATATTTTTAAATTTTTTTTTTTAAAAAAGTTCAGGTGACATTTTTAAGGAGGCCAGCGTCGACGTCGCCTCCTCGCTGTATGTGCTACTCATCACGTTACTGTAGTCACAGTTGCTAGGAATTTAAATAATAAAAAAACCACCACTGTTTTTTCAGCCAAATACATCAAACAAGATGGACCACCTCTTATAACGTAAAGTCCCTGGCAACATTATCAGGTAACAATCACAACATTACACTGGAGAAAAACAACATCCTATAGAACAACGAGCACTTTGGAACAGTACGGGGATGCTGCGATGCTGAGAGACTGGCACTGGCTTCCAGAGCAGGAGCAGATGACAAACAAACTCAACTTGCCCTCAAGGATTTTTTTTTTTTTCCAGCCTCTCAAAATTATTTTGCCACTGTTCTCATTTTTTTCTTTATATATTGAAAACAAAACAAAAATCAAATCTTTTTAACATCTCAACTGCAGAAGCAGATAGATCTAGAAACAATGTCTCATGCTAACATGTACTATGCTACAGGACCGAAGCCTTCCCCCACATATGCAGGTACACAAAAGCACATATGCACAGCTCCTTAGCATAATCAGATTTCACTTTTTTCTTTTTTTAAACTATATTTTTCCTTATTATGTCTTCTGATTTTTCAAGTCAGGCCATGCTTTCCCTGTGCTGCAAATGGGAACACGAGCAGCGCCGTCCCACTGTGCAACACAGAGACTAACCATAGGGAGGAAACCTCCAAAAACTCGCTCCTTTAAAAAAAAAAAAAAAAAAAAAAAAAAAAAAGTGTTTAATTTGCTTTACTCCTAAAGCTCAGGGCTGTGGAAAGCTTGTGGCAATTCAGTTCTGACACCGTTACTGATTATTTCAAATTAAGACACAGCAGCCATACAAAAAGGCCGTGTCTGCGCTGCCATTCAATAGCCCAGCAATACCAGCAGGGTCAGGCTCTTTTCCAGTTGCAAGCCCTGTCACTTAAGTTTTCCACCTTTGATGGAGATGGGGGAGTGATTAGTGTTCCTACTGTTGCCAATCTGCAAAATTTCGAGCTTGTCTCTTTTCTTTTTTTGGTCAAATGGTGTCTAAAGCTCTTTCTGCTCTTGTTTTAGGACATGAGTAACTTGAAATCACCAATTCACAATGACAACTGGAAAAAACACAAAAAATTGACTCTAATTTTTTAATAGAAACAAATTCAGATTTTTTTTTTTTTGATTTTTTTTTTTTTTTTTTTTTTTTTTTTTTTAAAGCAGAGAGGCATTGTCCATGCACAGGTTTATTTTGGGCTGGCAGAAAAGAGCCATGATCCAGTGGAGGGTGCAGGGCTGGAATAGGCAGTTTTCCAGCTGGGGCTAGTGCTGGTTAGGCTCAAGTCTTTCTTGATCAAGCATTCTAGTAAACTCAAATTGACCATTGATACCAACAGAAATTGTTTATGACCAAAGTATGGAGCTCAGGGGGCCTCTTTTGCACTAGTTGATGGGTATTTTTGAGTTTCAAGTGTCACCAAATCAACTGAATTCTTTCTTTCTAAAGCTTATCTTTGATTACAAGAAATAAAATGAGCTACTGGGGTCTGACACTTCCTGATCTTTGCTCATGCAAATATACAAATACACAACTAACTACACATCAGTCTAAGTCACGAGGCTTTGGATGCTGATTTTGGAGAAAACAAGTCCAAGGCAGCTGCCTGAAGCCACACCACACCCAACCTCCTGTACCATGTGGCGCTTACAAGGAGCCAGGAGAGTTTCCAGTCCCACCTCAAGGCATCCTTGGAGGGGCCATAGTCCAGGATTTTGTCATTACCTTCCCTCTTTCACCACCCCCAATTTAGGGAAGGCCACTTGGGCATGCTGGCAGGTTGGCTCTTTGCAGGCAAGTGGTGCTTAAACCTTCTCAAGACTTAGGCACGTGATTTGGCAGCCCAGGAATAAACACTTGTGTGCGTGCATATGAGGGTGAAAGATTTCATCTACTACTCTACTTAAACACAGTTTGGTTTTTTTTTCTTTTTACTGAAAGTGAGCAACTTCCATTGAATCTCCTGGAAATGATGTCAGGGTCATCTTTCTTCCAAGTGTACTCAAGCTGCTTAACTAACTTGTCCACTCCATTCAATACACAGCTTATTAACATTTTATATACATGATGCCTCCATGAGTGGTCCTGCAGTGCCCACAAGACGTGGAAGCTAATCATCAGTTATGCAAAAACGTTCAAATCCTTCTCCCACAGATGGAGTTTTGCCATTGATGCAACAAGTGGGAGCTTTGAACCCAAGTGTGACAAGTATGACCTCACTGAAACTCTAAGTCTCCTGAACAAATCAAAGCAGACTGGGAGGAGACTTGTAAAAGGTCTATGGAATGGAAATGTCCATGTGTCTTCAGATCTACTCGAGTTGTCTAACGCTGAGACAAAGAAGAGGAACCAGGAGTAACTGCAGTTGAGAAAGGAGGATGTGCACACAGGACTGAAAACAGCTGCAGAAGATGCTAGCCTGACGGTGACATTGAAGGCTCTGCTGATGGTTGTTGTTGGGTTTTTTTGTGTTACACCAACTGTAAGGCTGCACCTTGTTTTTTTTTGTTTTCCTCTTCTCCTCCTCTGCCCAAAACCAGCTGTGAAAATCAGTTTTGCTGAGCTGTTTTAGCAGACCTTTCCTAACTTCCCTCCCCTCCAGGAGCGGCACGGGGGTGACCACCAGCATTGTTCTAGATGGCAAACACAGCTGCGAGGCTTTTGTATTTTCACTTCAAACACAAGAACAAATCCATTGTGGACCTACTATCTCACACTTTACAGAGGACTTTTCTAAGTGTGTGGATCTGTTTGGACCAGATGAAAAGGAAAGCTATGGATGAGAAGGAAAATGAGAACAACAACAACAACAACAACAACAACAACAATAAAAACCAGTTCTATTTATGAAATCATACTGTTTAAATACCAAAATACGGACTACTGGTAAAGTCCCTTACAATAGATGCCCACTCAGTGAGATCATAACTAGTGACAGGTGAACTGAGAAAGTTTGGAAAATTGAGAAAAATATGAAACAGGTTGGAAAATCTTGTGGGGTAAATGTTCCCCTTTACATTTGTACTATCTCTTGATTTCAGTTCAGCTGGAAATAAATACTGCTGAAAATCTGCCATTTTCAAGCCCGGAAGAACCCACAAATACAAAGGTACACGAAATATGAAAAGGTGTGGGCTTTGTCTGGTTTTATTCTGGTTTTGAGCTCAGGGATCTGGTTCTAAAAATCTCATGCCAAAACTTTACTAATATCTCCCTGATCCAAACCAGTTCATCTATGACTAGTCATGGTATTTTAATATAGAGTTCCTCATTTACATAAAACAGGTAAAATAGGTCACAAGTGTTTAAACAAGTAAATTAGGAAAGAAAAACCAGTTGTATTTGCAGTCAGAAATAGATAGAAAACACAGGCTTTTTTAAAAATTGTTTTTTAATAAATTTGGCAGAGGATCATGTTGAAATGTAAATTTATCACCAAGAAAAGTTCAGAAATCTGATAAAAGTGTTAGGAAAAAAACCCCAGACTGTAAAAATGTGAGTGTGCTCATTGGAACTCAAGCCCCAGATAAACCAAGAATTATTTTTTTTCTTTTTTAATGGGAGAGAAGAGGGGAGAGGGGAACTGTTTTCCAGAAACAAGAGTTTCTTAGCTCTTAGTGAGTCCCAGCCCTCTCTTGCTAAAGAGGACAGTGGGGCCAGAGAAGCTGGCATAGCGAACGCTTCAATGAGGTTGTTGCATATGTGCGAGACATTTTCACTTGGTACATGGAAGCGACTGATTTGAATGGCACAGTTCATATCGAAACGGGGCTGGGTTCTAGTTCTCTAGTAGTTGTACTTGGAAAGGTGTAGTATTAACCCTCTGGTTCTTAGCACAAAAGACGCTCTCTACAATGCGGGAGATGGCTGAACACCCGGCTGACTCGCCAGAGACATCTTTAATGTAGCCAAACCATTATTTTTCCCTAACTAAAGCTTGTCTCAGCTCTATAGCATGAAAGTGATGTGCAAACTATATCTCAAATGCAGTTGTATGACAATGTATATATATAAAAAAAAAAAAATCCCCCTAACCTGCTACTGCCTCTTCACCCAGGCAAGCGTGCCTGTTTACCGCAGATGCTAACTGTAACTCTGAAATGAGGGTCCAAGCTGAAGCCCCACTAAAAGAGTTATCATCTTTGATTACATTTCCTTGCCTTTGATGGTTAAAGGCTACATTAAAAAAACAAACCAACTGTATGCATTTTTCTTTATTTTGGGCACATTTGATGATGCCCCCGGCTCACCGAATTCCTCCTATTGTGGCTATTGCCACTGGCCCGGCAGGTGACATTAGATGTTTGCCATTTCATTTATAACTCATAATACAGCAACCAGAAAAAGAAAACAAAAGTAATTCTGCCGTGGCTGGTTTTGTTGCTGCAACTCAGCTATCTGATGTAAAAATGTGTACAAATTCAAATTAGAAAGATTTTGAAAGTTATAGATGCAGCCACTTTTTCTTTTTTTTTTAATTTATTTTGGTCCATCTCTGAAGTTTAATCACCCCTTTTCTGTCACAGGAGAACCAACAAGTTAATCAACAAGTGTTTGCGCTGCTGTGGCCAGTTAGCCCATGGGACAAGAAAAAATAAAATAAAACTACCATGTAGGAATGTTAAGAACTGGATATGTTGCTATTGAAATGACAAGCTCTGCCCTGACAGACTAAGCTGACAGCAGAATAAGCACATACAAACTCTGCTTTTATCAAGCAATTCCTCTGAATACCTTCAGATAGCTTAACTGTGGTATCGTAAGAAGAAAAAAAAAACCTCTCCTTCCCATACAATGCCCACAATAAAAGGCTGAGTTTTACCAGAGAGCCTGTTCCCAGCACAACCTGCTCAAGTTTAAAAAAAAAAAAAAAAAAAAAAAAAAAAATTTGTCCATGTTTTGGACAATCTTCAGGGAGCAATTCCCCATGGAAACTTCTACCTGGCCCACACAAAGCAGAACCCCCATTCTTACACTCCTCGTAGTGGTTTCCCTTCACTCCCCAGTCTAACCTGTAACGGTACGCAATTCTTTCTGACCAAATACAAAACATTTCAGTGTTACATGTTCCCTTTGCCTTAGCTTAAAATCCTGAAAGTCCCGTTTCTTCAGCAGATGAGATTCATAAACCTCATAAATATGTCTGCCACCCTCCAACCCCCCTAAAAAAATAAAATTATGGTTTAACCCAATGATGGGCAAGGAGACTGGGAGCCGCAGGTCCAGTGCTGCTATTTAGTAACAAGGGACAAGGGACTTAGTCCTTTTGTCTGTTCCCCAACAGTAATGAATGCCCACTCCCAAATAAATAAATAAAGCAAATCCTGGGTACCGAACTTGGCAAAGCACTTTTGAGATACACAGATAAAAAGCACCTGTTTGCTGAGTGATATTATTATCTTCATTACTATTATTATTATCAACATGTCTGTTAGAAATACTGGTAACACCAGGTGCAGGTGAGCGGTTTTGTTCCTCCTGTTGGGGGTGACCTGGTTCGTGTTCACCTTTGGACAGTCAGAGTCTAGAAGGGATTCTTTTATTTTTCTGCCCGAAACCAAAGTCCAATAATTAACTCACAAACAAATGAGCAAGCAAACGTCTGAAGCACCCAGAGGGCAGGTGCTGCTTTTCCCCTCTCAGCTCCTGGGCACTCGCCCCTGCTACCCTGGGGACAGGCTGCCCCTTCCAGTTTGCAGAATTCAAGTTTACACCAGTGCCACCACACTAAAATACGCTTTGCTGGAAAACTCAGGAGCACGTACTCAACCTCCCCATTCACGCACAAACAGCAGGCATTTCACTTAAGTGAAAAAAACCCCAAAAACCTAAAAGAAAAAAAAAAGTGTGAACCATGCCAGATCCTGCAAACGCCTTCCTCGAGTCCTCCTCTTGGCTGTGTGACAGGGTCCCAATGCCGTGCTCGGGAGGGACGGCCCCAAGTCTTTTCACACTCAACTTCTCTGCCTCCCTCGCAGACTCTCCGCTCCAGCTGCCTGGCTCTATCTTTATTCAGGAACTGTGCTAAACATAACTGTACCCTTTCCCTAATGTGACCCTGAAGCCTGTCGTTTACCACAATTGAACCAGAGGGTGGAAATACTACACCTTTGAAAAGTCTCTTGAAACAGTGTCTTTTTTTTTTTTAATCGTATCTCTCAACAGAGCTCCTTTTGTGTGTCCTGTAGGTTACCCTGCTCCCAACCACACCAGCACCTAGAATTGCTTTCTGAGACTTGAATGTATTGCTGGCAAGACAATCAATTCAAGTGGTAAGGTGTATAATATTTAGAGATAAAGATATATATATTTAAAAAAACCCAATATTAGTAAATTCCTGTAATATGTCTAGTCTGATATGAAAGCTCTCCCTCTACAGAGAGACATCTGCTGTGATTACCTTACAAAATATTAAAAAAAAACACACACAAAAAATAACTTTCTCTGTGAGAAATAAAAATAAATCCTAGTGCAAATATAAAGCTCTGTAAACCTGGTCCTATGAGAATCTATGGTTAGTAAACGGCAGTTAAAGCAGATTTATCCTCTCACAGAGAGAGCTCACATCATGGTTTCCACAATGATATGAGTTGGCTTGATCAATCCGCCATTCGAAGTTCCATTGGGGCAGAAGGGGGTGCCACTCTCCGTTTCTTTGGACCACCGATTCACTTCCTTGGGGGCAGCCACCGCTTTTATCCTCTGGAAGAAAGAAGAAAAGCAAAGGTGAGAAGACCAAGCAGCCCCTGTGTCTCTACCAGGGATGGAGGCATTGGCAATCCGAGGATGGGGTGGTGGGCATCAGAGACACGCGTATGCCGCGTGGCTCTGCACGGACGTGGGGACCTGGGCTGCAGAGCACTGCGCTCAACTCCTGCTCAGCTGCAGAATCTGGTTTGATGCAGGCAAGTCAGACACGAGAGGGCATTCACGGCGTTATCAGCATCCTGCACACTGGGGCTTTCAGTGCTGCAGCTGCTGCTTGAATTATGTGCGTTCTCCTTCCTCATTTAGAAACAGCTCTGCCTCTTAGCCCAGCCACTCACTGCCAAGCGGCGACTTCTCTCCTACATCTCAGTTCACAAAGGAAGAACTAAATGGCATCTGACCAGTGCTTACTCTCTTTCCTAACATGGTCTTTTAGGAGTGTTTTGGCTACTTTTAGACTTGTCTCTCAATAGATGGTGACAATGTAGGCAGGAAAATAAACACTCATGAAAATGCTCTGGCCACATCTGAAAAGGACCATTAACACTTGGAGGAAAACAAATGCAAGCGTTTGTGCTCTGGGAAATGCTCTTTTTAAAAATTCTATTCTCTCTTTTTTCCTAACCCAAAGTGTCCCACTTTCTCCTCCAAGAATACTCTGGGCTGCATTTAAGACTGTCTCATTAGGGAAAAAAAACCCAAAACTAATCTGAAAGCTTAGAACAGAATTGCTAAGTTTCATGCTCGTGCAGTCTCTGAAAAGTTTCCACTGGACGAAAAACAAACCAGGGGAACCTGTGCTGACTGGGAAAGGCAAGAGATTGCCTGCAAATCCAAACCTGAGAGAATCTGCACTGTCAAGTCTGAATCCAACCCAAAGTTTTCCAAAGATCAGGGCAATCTGGATCCAGTAATTTGATTTGATTCATTAGGAGTAATAATAAAAAAAAGATTAAAAAACTTAAAAAGTGAAGCCCACTGGCAGGAGGGTTTGACCTTTATTCAGTCCCCCAGAGTGCCCGAGAGCCACACAAACCACAGGCAGATCCAAATTCCCCTGAAATTCAGTGAGCTCTCAGACAGCCGCATTTGACTCAGGTCTCTCTCTCTTGTTTTCTCAGTGATTTGTAGGATGGTGCTTTCCTCGTCCCCGCGGGCTGGAGAAGAGAGATCTGGCACTGGGAAGCACCCCGGTCCTTCAGCACTTGTCTGCACATGGAGGCAACGATTTGCCAAGCCAGAAACTGCAGCAAGTGGGACGCAAGTCAAATCACCTGGTGTTTGTCTGAGGACAGAAGGCTTTCTGTTTGCTCTGATTCTACTGTTTGCCCAAAGGACAGCTGATCTTTAACACCTTTATTTGCATTCACTGCAGGAGAGGCGCCCAGCTTTGCCCTACCTGGACAAGGTGGCAGTTTTCCAAGCATTGTGCTTATTTTGTGCAAAACACACTGAGTTAAAGCTCCCTTTCTCCTCTAGACGGCCAACGGATTGCTCTTACCTCAATGAGCGACCCATCTGACTGTATGATGCGGATGACCATCACCATAGGGATGCAGATCATGGAGGAAAGGGCAAGAACCCAGCCCAGGCCAATTGCCCAGTCTGGGTATGTGTAGACCTTGTTGTAGGTCAGTGGTTTGTACTTGGCCAAAGAAAAGATAAAGCACCCCTGTGGATGAGAAAGGAAAACAAAGTGAGGCTCAAAACATGCCGAAAGCAGCACGGCTCTGGTGCTACCACTGGCCCTAAGGAAGACAGGTGGAGCTGATGGACACCATATGCATTTTAAACCAATGGGGAAATTATTCTTCCATTTAAATTATTGAAAGAGCATCTGCATCTGCTTACAGGTAAACTGCTGCTTGACAACAGGGTGTTAAGCAATGGTGATGAACAGTGGCAGTACGTTGCCTATTCTTTTTCAGGGCTCAAATACGTGCTGTATATTGCAAGGAGCTTACTGGGGTGTTCTTCCCAGCAAACGAAACACTTCAAACTGCATGTCTGCCTCAGACTACTCAAGGCTTTTTGTTAAAATGGCCTAGTAGCTCTACCACCTAAAGTAGGGACTGCTCTTTGGAGAGTGAGTTTTCTGTGTTTTGCCAATCCTAAAGAAAAACCCACTCAAATGCAGACAACTGCAATGTGCACAGGCACAGCAGAGAGCTGTCACATTAACAGCTAACGTCTGAGACGATGATGTCTTTGAGGGGCATGTTCAAGCCACCAGCAGCTCTTTGCAAATTCATCTCTGAATGCAACAGCCTTCGCTTGAAGAGAAGCAGTAAGAGGCGGCTCAGAGCTGCTATGTGGAAGACTTGAAAGAGCCCGAGTCAGTACTCACCACGCAAAGGACTGGTGTGATCACAGTCCAGCTCCATTTCATCCAGGGACCAGGTCTGTATCCAATCATATCCTCAATGGCATCATAAATATTATCAGCGCCTATAACAGACAGTGAGGGCATTTGTCAGACTCGAGCATATAAAAGCCATGTTACAGGCTACAGCATTACAACCACTTTCCTAGCTCGCCTCAGGGGTATTTAGAGGGAAGATGAGGGTGTCAGATATATTGTTCATATGCTTCCCATGGCTGTGAAGTTCACAATGATTTTCTCCTTGAGAAGCTCAAAGGTTGGGGGACAATCTCATCCTACACATCCCTCATTATTTAGATGCAGGAGCCCAGCCCTCTCCCCAGGCTCTTGCTGATCACACTGGGGGCATCAGCACGGGAAGGACACAACAGCAGACGGTACACCCTGCTTGTACAGAAATCTGACTGATGCAAAATGAAGGCTTTGTTTGTTTTGCTTTCCTAAGGAGATGGAGCACATGCAGAATCAGGGAAATGACCAGTCCTAAGCACCAAACATCTTCTGATTGTTCCTCAGCTAATGTCTCAGGCAGCTACCCAGGCTACTGTCAGACCTTGGTACTCAGCATTGCCTAAAAATAACGGGACAGAATACACTTTTCTGTCAGCTTTCCTTTTGTATTTTGCTGTTTGGTTGGCTTGCCCCTTGCAGACATTGCAGCTTTGAAAAGAAATTCTCTGAGAGACAAACAGATTTTCATGGCTGGCCAAACTTTCAACTCTCACCTCTAAACTTAACACATGTAAATGCTTAATTGTGTCTTTATTAATTAGCAATGGAAAAATACTCATTTTTGTGTGGAAAAACACTGGAGGTTGGCTTCATCCCAGATGCAAATTTGTCTCCAAGAGGTCAGTGCAAATTTGTATTAATGGCATGTGTCTGTTGCTGGGAAGAAGATTCCGGGGTGGCTGATGATTAAATGTTTGCCTAGTAAAATTGTCACTGACTCATCAAAAGGTATCAGATGAAAGGATTCTCACTTACCATAAACCCAGGCTACAGCAATACATTCAAAGAATGCAACCCACAAAAGGCATACACCACTAGCTGCATAGTAGTCAAAGAGTTGAAAAACATACATGCCACCCTGTAAAAGAGAGACATGATGGCTTAGGATCCAACAGGAAAAAAACTGATTACTTCAGGCTCAGCTCCCAGTAACATCTACCAACATATCTTAATGGTTGCTCTTTAATGAGGAGAAATATCAAGTAGGTAGGGTAAATATTTGGCATTACCTTCTCCAGGGAATATGCGTGTTTACTACATGCATCCAAACAAGACAACGATTAAACAAAATTAAGCCATTTAGTATAATCTACTGAGACACTTAAATCTTTCCTTCTTAGAAGTATTTAGGGTGGGCATTTATAGAAACAAATGATGTAAAGCAATAGTAGGTTGCCTCCTAACATGAACGCCTCCAAAATACTGAAAATGGAAGTCAGTTCATCAGGAGGGCCTTAATTTATGAATTGAGTAGGACTTTTTTAATGAGAATAGTTCATTTTTTTTCTTTCTAATTCTCTTTAGTTATACCATGCTGTTAGGGTCTTTGCTCTCACTACACTGAACTGTATATACTTGCACTTTCACTTGAAAAACTGTGTTTGCTAGACACCTCTGTTGCAGATGCTATTTTAATTCCCACAATCACGCTCTTCCAGTTGTTTTTAAAATCTGGCTTGGATTTTATTTTGGAGATAAGTATCACAACAGCGCAGCCACTGGAACATACTCCCATCTTCTTTATACTAGAATAAATCCAGGGGTATTTAATTGATTCAAATCTGTGTAACTAAGATAAAAATCTCTTTCCTTGCCTGCGATGGATGGATCCTTAATCTGCTCTGTTAAAGGTTCCCAATATGTTTCATCTTTTGGAGACAGATATTAATATTGATACTCATGTTGATTAGTACCTGAGATCAGACTGAATTTAATGTGATTTCATTTCTCTGTTCCTCTGACTGAAAAGGGGGAATATATAGTTCCCTTTCAAAATGCTTTCAGATGTAGGGATGCAAGATGCTCTGTAGACCTGAAGAGCACTGCTCCTCTGAGTGGCCAATTCCACGCAGCCTCATTCATAGCTAAAATTGGTCTAAAAACTGGCTGACAAAAAGGCAATTTCCAGCACTGGTGCTACTTACCTCAGTC
The DNA here is from genome assembly GCA_034008185.1 of Gorsachius magnificus. NCBI lineage: Eukaryota > Metazoa > Chordata > Aves > Pelecaniformes > Ardeidae > Gorsachius > Gorsachius magnificus. Next base: position 11,600,045 of record CM067090.1, read on the forward strand.
ACCATAGTTAGTCCCAGAAGATAGCTAAGGAAACATACTATAGCGATGAAGATTTCCCGTCGGTAACCCTTCCTTAGGAAGGATGGGTGCAGATCAACTAATGACGTGATCTGTCCTTCAACTTCAACAAACTAAAGGGGAAAAACAACAACAAAGAAACATGACTTGAAAATTGACTGCCACACATTTCATCCGGGCTTGTACTTGAAGAAAGGCTCCACAGCAACGCCCTGGCTGTACTCTGTGGCAAAACGCTGCTCTGAGTAAGTAAATCAGAAGCCGTTCCTTTGTAACCCAGAGGTATAAGCGTGGGGGTAGTTTTCAGGTTGGAACAAGCTTTCAGAATTGCCGTTCATTTCCTAGAAGCCTTACGAACTACCAAAGGGGCTCTGTGAGTGCAAGCCACATGGATAAAGGAACTTAATTTGATGACAGGAAGGCCCTTATGTGGCTTTTATGTTGTAGCTGTTCCAGCTGAATACGAGATGTACACTAGAAAAGAGGCAGAAAGAAAACGCTCAAAAAAGCCCAAGTTAAGAGATTACCTCCCAGACTTTTTTTGATGTGCCAGAAAACCTCACAAGTACTAGTTAGGTTAATTCCACCATTGGATTTAATTCGACTCTTGGGCCTGCTAGTGAAAAATCCAGCCAAGGGAAAGCAGACTTTGATATGAAATAGCAGCACTTCTTGACTGAACTTGTCTTTTCTGAACCTGTGAGCAAGGAACCTCTGACTGGGGCTCTGGGGCACCTCTGCAGCAATAGTGGAGCTGTCGGTACAGTCCCCATACAAAGATTTGGTAAACTATTTGCATGTGGAAACCAAAGATAAAGCTCTGAATAGATAATAAAAATCTTACTTTATCTGCTTCATGATAACCATATTTGTACTTACTTGCCATTGAAAAACTACATGTAAGATGTGTAACTTGAGTTAACCAAATAACCCATCTTGGATTTGAATAAAAGTTTGAAGTTAATCAAAAATCAGACGCATTTCACCCACGGAGAAAAGCGACTACTGAACGGCGCCCAGACAAATCTGAAGAAGGGATCATTCAGCTGATCTGTACTTTGGGTTTGGCAAGGTACAAAAGTACCGAGTTCACTGCAGACATGAGGATATCCTGCCTCTGTAGAAATGATCTTCACTTTAGGTGGATACATCATCTTATAACTAATGAGTTATCATGGAGAGTCTATGAAATAGCATTATTTCAAGAAAAGCTACCTTTTCCTACCCACTATCTATATTGCTCTTACGGTGCCCAGAAATGCCCTGTAACAACTCTGCCCTCTTTGACCATGAGCTGAAGCTCCAGTTTCGTCCTGTAAACACTCCACCAGATTTTCTTGCCTCCTGTCTTGTTACTTTGCCTTCTGTAAAACTGGTTTTCTTTTTAAATGCAACCCTTTCCTTTGGGGTGATTTGATCTTAAACTGCTCCAGCATTCCAGAAACCTGCTTGACTGCACTCCAAAAAACCAGAGGGGTGGAGGAGAGAAATTAAGCGCTCCAATTAGTTTTAATCATTCTACGCAGTGAGGAGCTTTTTAAAATTACTAGACAGCTTCCAATTTGCATAAGCACAGGGTTGTTGAACCACGGCATTGGGCACTTTTACATTTACTTTGAAATGATTGAAAGTTGCTCACTAGAGTTCAAAGATTAAGCCGTAAAGAGCAATTTAGGGCAAATGGAATATAAAAAATGTAAGAGATTAAGTACACAACAACTGGGTAAAAATCCATTTACAGATCTCTCCTCATACGAGAGCGTTTAGGCTAAGTGAACATTTTATCCTCACCAAATGGGTTTTTATAATCCTAGTGACTTCCCACTTGAGTGCAGAAAGCTGCCTGTTGCCCTGAAAACTGGCATTTTTGAATGTGTAGTTACTGCATAATCCCTGGTCACCCCTGTTTCCTTGGAAGTAGACTATCTAGAAATGGTTTATAGGTTCTTTGGCAGTATCTAGTCCAACATTCGTGTAAACAACCACTGGGAAACATAACCTAACTTCTTGGACTGAACTTTTTCATTTTTTCATGCTCCCTAATTAATAGCAGTGTGAGCTATAAAATTAGTACATCTGGAACCCAAGATGCTTTCTGGCCTGTTTGGAGGTACTGAATGTACACTGGTGATGTGAAAGTCATCAGAATCCCAAGCTGCTCAGCGGCTCCGAGCCTAAGGCCACCGAAAAAGGCTATGGCTTTTTCCTCTGAGAGTTTATGAAGCCACCCTGGATACTCTGTACAAAACTTTTTGTGGTTCATGATGGCTTCACTTTTCTTTTCTGACACTTGGCAACTATCAAAAGCCTGTATTCCTAGTAGTAATTCTTACAAAGCGTTTTAATGATGGTGTATACACACGGCAGGTGATCGCAATGGCACAAAGTACTCTGTGGAACAGGCTGCTGTAGTCTTTTATGTTTTAAAACGATTCAGCTCTTCTCCAAAGTAGGAAGATACTGCACCATGACCAGAACGGTGGTGTTTTGTGGCCAGGTTGGGACCGATATTTGTGGACTCCAGTTAACTCCTGATGACAAGGACTTACTGAGCAACATCATACTGACTATCAAGCAAGAGATTCATCAAATGCAGCCCCTGCACTAAAAAGCAACCCAGATCAATTCCTCTTAAGCAGCATTAGAGGTATTCTCTTCTTAACTCATGCCTGTAAACCCAGCTTTTCTCCGAGACAATAAGCCACGTTATCTCTTACCCATCGTACTAACCTGGCTATCCAGTCCAAGCAACAGAAGCATAATAAAAAAAAGGATTGCCCAAAAGGTGGGCAGTGGCATCATGGACACGGCTTTTGGGTAGGCAATGAAGGCCAGGCCTGGACCTAGAGAAAGAGAAAATAGGAAAGGGGGAAGGGAAGGGAAGAGAAATAGTAAGTACCAACAATTTGGTAAAGGTAGCCACACTCAAATGCAGGAATGCCTGGTTCCGTTCAGATAAATCCAAACGCAGCTGGAAATACCAGAAATGAAACAGTTTGGCTCTTTTATCTGAAATCGAAGCACGCATGACTACAGCAGAAACCACAGGCAACCCCCCGAGGCCATTGCTAACAGATCACCAGTTTTAACATCTGTCTCAAACATGCCAATAATGGAGGTGGTCCTACACCTGCCCCGCTCGGACACAGGGCAGTATTGGGGCTGGGGGGAAAAGGGGTGACCCAGGGGACTGGGAGAATCCCACTGCTAGCCCACATGGTCACGATGGAAATGATGATGATGAGACTCTTTTGCATGCAGGGAAGGGACTCTGCTCCAAACATTCCCCAGGGTCTTTGCTAATGCAACCGCTGCCTCCCTCTGTATGCAACCTCCAAACCCAGCACGGCTTGCCTAGAGCGGGGTTTGCTCTCCGGGAGCCTGCTCCTTTGCTTCTGCAAACCCTCACTGCTGCACTGAAGTGATCAGGCTACTCCTAGTTATATCAGCTGTGGTCCCTGGAAAAAAACGCTTCCTGCTGTTAGGAATTGCTGGTGTGTAAAATCACTCTATGTAAAATCCCTTCCCCACACTGGCACATCACCTGTCCCTATCCGGCCAGCCTGGGCAGACCTGCCACCAAGGGGGCGCTAATATGACCAACGTCAGCCCCAACTGCAGGATGGATTGCAACAGTCCGAGAGCACCAGCAGGGCTGGGGCTAAGAGCCAGGCTTCTCTGCTCTGAAAACCAAAGCCTTGTTTGCAAAGGCTCATCGCTACACTGGGTCTCGCCTGCGCCGCGGAGCAGGCGTCATCTCACTCATACCCACACACCCAGCATACGTGCAGTGCTCTCGCACGCTGATCTCCAAAGGCGCTCCCACCTGCAGCCAGGTGCTACCAGCTATCGCTTAGGAGAGCTTTTGGTGAGAGAGGAAGAGCCCTCTCCAAGTGGGAGACAGGAACACTGGCAATCTGGCATTTACAGCAGGCTCTCAAAGTGGCCACAGAAAATTTGTGAAGCCAACAAAAAATTCTGAGGGCAGATTTAAATTCAGATTAAACCTGGGAATGCCTGGCTCATCTGCTCGTTTCTTTTAAGGAGCCTCAAAAACCAGCATTTTCCAGGGTTTTGAAGTGGATTCAAATAATTGTCAATAGGAAAAGGAATTTTTTTATACTGCTGCAGTGCAGGGACAGAAATCTTATCTCTGATCTGTACAGAAAAATCTCTAACACTGCTCTTCCTACCTCCCACTTTTCCTTTCCAACAAGAAAGATGGAAAAAGAAGCAAGAGAAAGAGGTAAAAAAAAGATGACTTTTTTTTCAAACTAAAGAAAACTTTAAGTCACTGAATATATTTGAACAGAAATAAATACAAATTAGCCAACAATCGAGCAACTAATTTTATTTAAAATGAAACACAACTAAGATTTTATATGACAGAAGAGATCAAAAAATTGGTGAATGTCTCAAATTTTGGGGGGCTTTGTTTTTTGCCCCCTAATTCAGCGGATATAGTGGACCCTCCCTGAGGGAGAACTGCTACCAGATGGCATTTGCAGCTGATCTGTGCAATTGATGAGACAGATGTAAAACTGCTCTCCTCAGAACTTGCTGCAATTCTGTGTGCTTTGGCCAGTGAAACTGTCCTTCCACTGTGATACAGTCCCATACCAAGCACCCTAAGCCCTCTGCTAGCTTTGCTTTTCCTTTGAAACTAAGTGTTGAAGTATGAAGAGAAAAGCCCATGTGAAAGAAAATGTTCCTGGCATCCCCTTGACTGAACATAAATAATCTACAATCATATTTAATTTGAAACTCTGTTGCTCTGAAGGGTGTTTTGTCAAAAGTGAAGCACTTGTGGTTGCTATTAAGAGCTAATTAGGACTGCCACAACCCCAGCCCACTCGCTGGCTGTTTGCCGGCGAAGCACCGCGGCACGGCTGGAGACGTGCCCCAGGAGCAGCACGCTGCGGAGGCAGAGCTCGGGCAGGCGGTAGGAAGGCCAAGGCTCTATAGTCAGGCCTGCTTAATCTGAGTTTGTTTGCAATGGATTAAAAAAAAAAAAAAAAAAAAAAAAAAAAGGCAGCTCTTGTGCTGTTTTAACACTGCTACGAATTGCACAGGCAGCAATGTATTTCCTCCAGCCAGAGGCACAGCACAGATTAGACTGGACTCACTGTGGCTTTGCTGAGCCTCCACTGCTTTCCTCTCTCCCTCTAAAAGTATTTCTGAAAAAAATCAAGTGCTATTTATTAAAAGTCTCCTTTCACTGGGAAGTCAAAGGGGGCTAATGTAACTGTTGTGCAAGTCTAAGCCGGTGAAGGCCGGCAGCAGCGACCAGTGCTTTAAGCGGGAGCCACCCCTTGCTGACGGGGGCGTCCCAGGAACACCGCACCAAGGCTGAATTTGGCACAGGTAAAAAATGTGGCCATGAGATTCTGCTGTCAGCAAATTTGTTGATGTTCCCTTGGCTTGCAGGAGGGTAAACAAGGAAACAAATGGTGTCACGCATAGGCCAGGAGGGACCTGACTCGCTGGGCAGAGATGGCGGGGAGGAGGAGGTCTTGGCCCCAGGGACAACGTCCTCTCCCTGGTGCTACGGCCAAGCGGCAGCGCCGCTGTTCACCTTTTTCCTGGCCCAGGGGAGCCATGCTGACCTTGCATCGTAAGAAACCAAAGAAGGCAAGGCTGAAAAAAAAGAGGCTCAGGCGCTTGCTGAATGTCTCTGTGCTGAGAAGTCAGCAGCAGGGCAGCAGCAGCAGCAAGAGCCTCCCCATGGCTCCGCACGGGTCCTGGGACGCTCATCCCAGCGGGACCAAGTGGTGTCCAGTGGCTCTGCGCTTGATCTCTACCAAGAAAGGCAGCAAGGAAGCCCACGGGAAGTGGTTTGGATAAGTTTTGATAATTTTGGTAATGTTCCTGTCATGCAAAAAATCTCCCTTAGGATTTAGCTGAAGATCAGCCAGTAATGATGGGCAACCCACTGACCAGGGAGACGGTTGCAGTCTCTGGCCATTAGCGACTAGGGTTGAATTTAAACAAAGCAGAAAACTTGAAGGAATTGACAATAAAATATGCAAGAAACTGAAAACCAAGTTCGGAAGCTAATCAGTGCCCTCGTTGTCCCTATAATAAGCTATAAAATCCTTCCTTTAAAAAAATGCTATGTAAACACTAAGTCTGTTAGTTAATTTGTATTTAAGCATTATTTAACAAAACAGCGTTACTATAAAATTGTTTAATGCTAAAAATGTCAAGCAACAGGAATACAGTTGCCTGTTTATCAGAGATTTAATAATAAAAATTAGAATAAATATTGACTAGATAAAAACCTAATGTCCAAATACTTAAAAAATGCTACTCTTGGAATTGATCCACCTATGCAGTGAAAAAAAAGGGGCTATTTATGACTCGTTCAATAGGATTATTCCCTTGCTTCCTGTTTTCAAACAAAGCAATCAATCTCGGACCAAAATAAGCATTATGGCCAGGACTGTTAACTAATGACACTTGCGAGAGGTATGCCAATTGCAGCCACCCAAGAATCCAGCGGTGCCACCAGTGTCATTAGTTTTTCATTAGCCCTTGTGAAGTGAGGTATTTTTCTTAAAGGCTTAACTCCCAGAGCCACGTGATTGGAAGATACATTGGCTTTCTAATAGCATGTTTGCAGAGGAAAGCTTTCAAGTACTATGCAGGTGAATCAAAATTGCTCAAAAAATCAGAAAGAAATGCCAAAAGTGAGTCACTCAGGTGACATTGTTATTACTTGAATCTGATTAGCTTTAAGCCTCACGGCTGTTGAGGCCTGACTCTTTATTTTTTAATGGTAATTCCCATCTAATCTGTCTGTTCTACATGAAAACGTATGGTTACACCTGCCCTCGTGGACAAGGCATGCCCAGAGGAAAAAATGTCATCTGTTCTGTCTGAGATACATTCACATGCTATGAGGATTTAGCCTTCTTCAGCTGCAAGCGTGTAGCTGAATGTTAATAGGAAGAACACTTCTGAAATAAGGGAGGAACCTAAGTGTACAACCAGTTTCAGAATGGACTTCTCACAGTTCTGACCACCTCACCCTGGAGCTACAGAGGACAAATGCGGGACTGCAACAACTAGAGTTCCTGCAGATGGAATGGTGCACAGAACCCAGGAGATGGGAGTTCTCCGACTTCTCTTGCCTTTCAGTGAGACTTGGGAATATATGTGTGTACGTCCCTTCAAAAGGCCAGGGTAACATTCCCACTGCGGTGCTCCACTGTGAGCGAGCAAAACTAAGCTAAGAAAAATGCATAAACACTGGCTATTTGCATCTGAATGAAAATAAAGGTAGTCTGAAAAGAAGGATGGAATAAATTTTTGAATCAATGACATTCTGGGCCCTAGGTAATGGAGAGGTTGTTCAACCCTAATCTCAGCCCAAATGGATTAGCATACTCTAGGAAATGTGTTCGCTGCCCTGTTAATCAAGACAGAGTAAACAATACAACCCCGGCTCACTCTCGCTGCTCTAGATGAACGCCCAAATCAACAATGTGCTTATTTTTCTGGAGATTATGGGAAACCTTGTTCTGTTTTTATTGCTTAGATGTTAGCTGATTGAGTCTGCAGAACTTTGCTCACACGCTAGGCGGCAGTGCCCACCACCACTGCCACCAATACCATCGTACCTGACTCTGCCACATCAGCAATGTTCACCCCTTGCTCTTGTGCCATGAAGCCCAGGACGGAAAAAATTGCGAAGCCAGACACAAAACTGGTACCACTGTTCAGGCATCCCAGCAGCAAACAGTCCCTAAGTCACACATATGTCATGGAGCAAGTTAATTAAAAAAAAATTAACCCATTGTCCCTACTTTATTTACATCATTTAGCTAAAACACTAAACCCCCTTGGATGGAAACTTGCCTATAGCAGTTGTATTTGTACTTGTTGTAGCTCCCCAGGGAAGTCATTGCTCCTAAGCAGATTGCATATGAGAAGAAGATTTGTGTCCCTGCGTCTATCCAGACCTAAAGGGAAAGACAGAAAGACCATTATTACCGGCATCATTGCCTTGGAACACTCAACGCACACACAGAGTTCAAACTATGCAAAAATCAACAAAATAATTGCTTCCATTGAGGGTGACAGCTAAAGAATCAGGGAGGGAGGGAAAGAGAACATCACATTTGCAAGTTTGGTTTTTATAGGGGAAAGAAAATTGTTAGCATCAGAGCCTACAAGAACATTTTCTCTTCAACAGTTCCTGTATCCCTTCCCCAGAGAAGCTCAGTATTTCTAGTTTCTGAGTCATTCAGCTGATCCTTCCTGTTGGCGCAACAATAAATGTGTTTCAGCACAATAGGAAATGCAGAAGTATGTATAACATTGCTCATTTCTGTTGTAACTCATTTCAGTTAGAACCAGCCGACAGAGCCACTGAATTGAGGATGTGAAAAGCTTGAGAAACAGGTTTGTGTATTTGCTTTGTTTGTTTTTCTAGCTTTCTGGTTGTTTTTGTATCTGTTCAAATGGAAGAGAAAAGGCCACAGGGGTGGGGGGAAAACAAGCAAAACACAATGCACTTCATAAGATACGTATCTGATCTCGGTCTCATGTTTCTTTCTCCTGATTACATTAAAAAAACATACACAGAGTGAAATAACAGTATGCTATCAACCTCACAGTTAGTAAATAAGTAGCAATCTATCCAAATGCATCCACTGAATCCCATCTGTTCACTTTTTTTCTGCTAATGCAAGTCTGCTAACGCCAGCAAAACCCACCAAGGAGTCCGAGTGAGTGCGAATTAAGACTGTAGACCATTACCTCCACCCTCCCACCATCGCTTCCCAGCACCTTGCTGACTGGTGTCTCCTTGAGATGCTGCTTTTCCTAGACCGTGGGAGGGGGCCTGCCAGCTTGCATGAACCTCTTCTACATTACTGGCTGATGCTCTGGGCTAATAGTAGATCATAAAAATTATAGAGTCCCATAAAAGAAGATTCATTCATAAAATCTAATGTATCCTGTGAAGAGTGTGTCTTGGATAAAGAGGGCAAGACTAGAGAATGAACCAAATTTCCACAACGTTTCTTTCAATTACACTTTTCCTCCTTCAGTTATTTAGCTACCATTGGAGTTTTATTTTAACCAAATACTCATTAGAAAGAAATAGCAAAGACAGACATTATTCCCTCGCACTGTGACCAACATTTTGTTATCTTCAAAGATCCCTTGGGGTTTTTTTGGGGGGGGTTATTGCATTTTTTTTGCATTTCTCATGTGATCACTATTGGCTGAAACAATGCTGGTCTGCTCAAGTGTCACATATTTGCACTCTGTGAGCACAGACAGGAATATTTGTCTAATCACAGCCTATATAGAAAGAGTAAGCCTAGCTTAGGGCTAAGTGAATGGCAGTTCCTGTACCTCAGAAAGCATTTTTCTCCACCTTTGCACAGGTTTTCATTCTTGTATTATTTCATTCACCTCTTTCCCAAACTACTCCTACTTAGCAGCGGGAGCTTAGTGACACTGGTACTCACAGTTGTCGCTTGCTGTTCCATCTGTGAAGCTCACGTGTCTCTCCTTTGAAACTAAAGACTATCCTCATTTAAAAAATGCATCTCCCTTACCTTACCAACAAGAAAGCTGAGATTGTATAACGGGACAGAGTCTACAGCCTCAGAGTCCTTTGACACAAAAAAAAAATACACACGCATACACACACATGGAAAGAAGCATTAACACATATAACAGTGACCTTCTCAAGCAGATCTCTGGAAAATATAACCCAGCATTAATGTTCATGCTATATTTGGACCTCTAAAGACTGTGGAAAAAAAAATCTATTGCCATTACATCACCACCATCACCCTCCACCATCCTCCTTTGCATAGGAAATCATTCCGCTCCCCACTCCCAGTTCTGTACCTGTGGGTCAGCTAACCGTGAGATATCAGGATAAAGATAAAACTTGATGCCTTCTGCGGCTCCAGGCAGGGTCACACCACGGATAAGCAGAACAAGGAGCATGATGAATGGGAATGTGGCAGTGATGTACACTACCTGGCAATAAAAAAAGAAAAAAAAAAAGGTATGTTTAATCTGTGGCAGTCAATGCTACATCTCCAGAATCAAGAGAAATCCAGCGATGGGAATTCAAAGCCCTCTCATACCTAAAAAGGACCTGAGCTGAGTTTCTGTGTATACTTTTTGTTTAATGGTCTTTACCACCTTACTGCTTTAGGCCTGGAGGCAATGCAGGTTCATTAACCTCTCCAGAGCCCCCCAGACAGTGGTCACATGACTCAGGCAGAGAACACGCAGGATTTTATACAACTCATGACTTCTGTTAGAAATTCTGCCTTTGCCTTGTTTGCCCTCCTCACATGACAAGTGAACCTTTGACAGGGAAGCTGAAGAGATTCCCTTGGTGAGGGCGCCTAAAACATCACCTCATTCTTTACTTGAAATTAAAAAACTGCAAACTGTTTTGCAAACTCTGCTGCTACCTCTAACTTTGCTGTGCAGCCTCACTACTACTCCTACAGGCAATTTCATGAGGCCCTCCTTTTGGAGATTAAGAAAATTTGGTCCATGCTTTTGTGCCTCTCTTCCCATTGCCTTGAACACATGGAGCCCTTCAGGTTGGCATCAGCCTCAACACTGGTAATTTCCAGTCCCATAACTTCATTCTTGCCCTTGCTGCCTATTCAGCAAGATCATTATTGGAAACTAAGGCTCTATTCAAGCAGTTTTGAGAATATGTCTTCATTATCTTTAACCTTTATTCCCAGTCCCTTCGAATAACAGCCTACTTCTTCTCTTCTTGTTATCTTCTCATTCACTTGATGAAAGAGCCCTTTGCTTTAATCTCCAGTGTGAGGGTTAATTAAGCTTGCATTCGGACAGTTCTATCTTTAGACCCACGCTTTTTGACCTCAAACATTTTGTTTTCTTTGCTCATCAATGCTTTCTCTCATTTTTTATATAACCGTTGTGTTACAGTCAAGAATCACTACTGTCCCAATAAAGGGCATTTTTCATGGACTCAGATGATTCCCCCAGGTAATTACAGTTTGCTGCCATGAGTTAAAATGTATTTTTGTTTTCCAGAATTTGTTTAACTACAGCAAAGCTCCCGGGATGTACCATTTTTCTTCTTAAGTGTGTCCCCTGAGAATAACGAGCAGAACTCAAAGCCTGCATTGCCATAATAATTCATGGAGCTGGACTGGTTTCATAAAATGAAAGGAAACCTTTTCATATATGTCCTTTCTAATTATCTCCTTCAATTTTCTGTATATTTTCCACTGACAATATATATTACACACCAAAACTTGAAGGATAAAAGGGGGGGTTCTGTGTTTTCTAATTTTTTTAAATATAAGCCAGGCCTATGAAAAATCAAAGTTTTCTTACAAGAAAGAAAGACATTCTTGGATTTGCAGGAACTAAATAAACAACACTCACAAAGCGGCCTTTGCACTGCAGGTAAGGATTCTCTCATAACACTGAAGGAATTTTTAATATCAAGCACATTATCCAAAGCATAAGCACAACTATTAATCTTCCTGATGATTTCATGTCTATTTGTCCAATATGCTACTATGAGATTTAAAAACGATGGGTTTTTTTTTTTCTTTCCTCTCTGCAAAGAGCCATTAACACGCTGGAAAGCAGGGAAGTGCTATAAACAACCATCTACTAAAGTAAACTAGACTTCTCAGATAATTCAAGTCTTCCATTAGAGTTTACAGTTTACTTTTGTTTGACCCCAAAGTTAATGGAGTCAACCAGAGATTTTCCAGTGGTTTTGTTGGGCTTTGGCTCCACACCCACATGAGCTCAGACGCGGCGGAGAGGAGGCAGAGAATTCCTACCAACCGCCTTGTCTTAGAAATGAGATAATTTTGCTGGATTTCGAGAAAATACACATTTTTAGAGAACTGATTTTAACAGACCTGTTTTCAACCTCTTACCTTCACAGGGGTTTGCAAGTGGCAGCTTGGAGAAATCTCTCAGAGCTACCGTAACCTTTACTGAGCAGATACCAGGCTTGCCCAAAGTACTGCAGAAATGTGAGCTTCCACTGGGCTACTGTGGCAGATTTATTGTGTTCACCTTTACTATAAAACTTACACAATCACCTCATTGGGTCACATCAATCAGAGGGAACAGAGAAGCAAACATTTTTCTCAACATATGCTTTAGAGGTGTGGAAGCTGTTCTTCAGGGCAAAGCTGGCAGGAATCCAGGGTAAGGCACCAGCGTGATTTTAATGAGGCTCCATGATAAATATCACAGAAAGCAAGACAGAAACGACAGTAAAGCAAGTAGTTTAGTCAACAGTGGAACTAATGAGGTCTGGTCTCCTATGGAGTTTTGTCTCCTGGCTGATTCTGCAGTGGGTAACAAGGTAAAACTGCTAAATGGTGCTGCTTCTGCAGTTGAGGCATTTGCAATTGCTTGCTCCTCCTGACTTCTCTGGGAGCTGATAAAAGGTGGGTTCACAGTGTGGCCTTTCTTTCAGGTGGGACACTAATGGGGTTGCTACCTTCCACCCGGTTGCCAAGAAGAGTGTGGGACCTTAGTATCTTGGGACCTCTGTTAGATTTGTCTGAAATGCTTCCTCAACTCACAGGTTTGAAAGCTAAGAGCCACACATATGCAATGGCTTCAAAAGCCTTTTCTCATGAAACTAGGTGTAAAACCATAACTGTATGCAAGGGGCAATAATATCATGCTTCATGCTGTTAAGTGATTGACCAAGATTTGCTCTAATTTGTTTTTTGCACTGGAGTAGGATGTGGTTCAGGAATGATTTAACTGTTATCCTTTAGAGAAAAACATGATTCTAAAGAGCACATGATGAGACTAAAAACACAAACTATCCAGGATCTCTGTTAAGGAGAGTGCTTCTAAACATACCTAGAGTTTAGTCTCCTATGTCTGCACAGAGCTCTTCTGTAAGTGAGTGGCATTTCAAAAATGCTATGCATCCAGCAGTTTCCACTGACTTAAAACATCCCTACCACAGCTATGTTAACATCCACCCCGCTGCACTGAGGGTGAACTTGGCTGGAGTGAGAGCATGGACAGGGAGTGCACAGCACCACATATGGCAAGCCTAAGACCTTCCATGTTCGTGACATGCATCAGCGGGACGCTCGTCCTCAGAGAGGCAAAGTGGTACTCGAACCATGCTTGTATCCCCATCTTGATGCCATTCCAGTAATGGCTACTTGACTCACAGGCATTTTGGGCACTGGCAATGACTTCCCGAAGTCAGCTGGATCTGAATTCCTCTTTTATTCAGTGCAAAAATACATATTTATCAAGGAAATGGTGAATAGCGTTAAGAACAGCATTATTTAGTATTCCTAACATCTGCTAACTGCAAAAAAAAGGGTAAAAGAGCACTTACTTTCCCAGTGGATTTGACTCCTTTCCATATGCAGAAGAAACATATCACCCAGACGAGGAGAAGACACAGTGCTAGATCCCACTTGATAATACCAATGTCTTCAATTCCCGATGACAAGCTCAGTACATTCCGCCTGAATATTTGAAAGGAAATGAAAAAAGAGAGAAATGCAGGAGCTCAGTTGATGCAGGGTCTGGTTGTGATGTCTCAGAGTATGTGGTGGTGTGGAGGGCAGCAGATGCATGGGCAGATCCCTGTCCTTTGAACACTGCTTGACAAGTCAGCATGGCTTATGTGAGCAAAGCTGAACTCTGCAGCCCTACACCTTCCCTAGGTTTGTGGAACTCCTCTGTTCAGTATATTGCTCAGCATTTCATTTTAAGCTCCTTTAGGCAGCCCATGACCACCTGAGGATGAGATAAGGAAGTATGCTCAAAGCACTGCGGCTTTTTGCTCCCTTGAAGACACAAGACCAGCTTGCCCTGGCATTGCCACAAACCCTGGCTTTGAAGCCACAGGGCAGCATTGCACATGACGTCTCCATCCTGGACACTTGCAACTGGCCTGCATCCATGTGTTTCTCCTCCTTTTCAGTTCGTTAGCCAGACTGCTGCAAGGAGGAAAGGGAAAAGGCAACGCAGGAAACCACCACGCCACGTAGCTTTGCTGGACGAAGGCTGGAGCCGTTACCCGTTCTCCCTCCAGAGCCCCCCGCACACAAACACTGCCCGGACGCGCCGCCGCCTGCCCTCAGCACCACCGCCACCAGGGTCATGTTTAGCTAACTCCAGGTATTTGGTAAACTTTATTCTGTCACTTAGGTTAATAAATAAAAAAAGAGATTCCTCTCATAAGCTGGGTCTTAAGGGAGCGACATGTGACCATCAAAATACTCTGGTCCTGAGGGGAAAAATTCATTAAGTCTTCTCTCTTTTGGTAATTGCCATGGGTCATTGTTAGATACTGATGAAAACTATTCTTTTTTACTTTCGTGCAACATACACTGTCCTCACACGTTGGAAAGACCTCGTCATACCTGATACTTACTTCATTTGTCAAATATGTGTGAAAGAACAAACTGTTTCTTACTGTTCACTTAGCTAAAACTCCTCTACTAAACTCTGAAGAGTTTCTGCAAGGTTTTTCTAAGTCGAGGAGAATTTTGACCTCAATCACAGCAGAAATGCCTTGCTCTGAGACTAGAGAAATTACTTTGCTACCTAACAAACTGTTAATTAAATTTTATTTTCAGACAACTACAAAAATCAGCCGCGTTCCTTTGCCTAAGTCACGGCAAGCCAAGACCGCAGCAGCCTGGGGTGCTGTACCAGGGTCCGACCCCCAAGTGTGGCATGCGCAGCTTTGCGTGCAGATCCAGTACAAGACAAACCACTGTGGTTTGTTTTTCCCTGAATTAATTAAACTTCTTCTTTTTTTTTTTTTTTTTTTTTTGCTACTACCAAGGAAATAACAGCTAATGAAGTCACCGATGGAAAATTTGCAATTAGTTTTTGGAAAAAAAAAAACCCTGGATTGACCAGTTTAATAGGACTCAAACCCTCATCCATCTGTTTTGTGTCTCTCTTTGCCAAATTCACTCGGATTACCTGTGCGAATGTGTTCTCACACCAAATGCTTTATTCTCTCTGAACGCGTGCGTATTTTATTATGGAAAAGGACTAATGGCACCAGACAGGGTAAGTCTGCCCTAATCAGCACAGCTATTCAGCACTTACAAGAAACCCCTCGGTAATGAATATTTGGCGTAAAGTTGCAGTCTGGGTTCACCTGAGCCTAAAGAAACCAGGGAAAAACCCGCTGTGCATATACAAAAGAATAAAATACATTTATAAGACGACAAAATTCAGCTGCAACCTTCTGTGGCTTTTTTAAAAATAAATGGCAATTTTCCAATCTAAGGGGCAGTTCATATTAAAAAGGCAACCTATAGAGCTAACTCTCAGGAAGCCATGAATAATGAACTGTAAATGTGGTCTGGAGTAGGGAGCACTATTAATGCATTCAGCTAAGGCTTCTGTGCTTTTTGTTAGGGAACTAAAAGCAAATGGTCATCTCACCCAGTTTGCCCCAGCAACCCTTTCAAGCTTTTCTGGAGGGCAACCCAGTGGGTTACTGAGAGCCAGAGATGTTACTTTTGGTGGGGCAGCAAGCGCAGTAAGTGATGTGCTGGCCTTCTCTGTCCCAGGTTATCTCATCTCACAAACGAGCAACTACCTCAAGGAATCCACTCAGAATTACCAGCGGAGCCTCAGCATTAAAATTGTTTCATGAAATCTAACCCAACGTAGTTTTGCAGCAGAAGCACTCAACCTGGATTTGCGATACCCTGCAAATTCAAGCTCAGGAAGGAGCACGAGCCAGGCTATGATGCCAGCTCTTCAGTTTTGTTACACAACTCACTGCTGCTTAGATTCAGCCAAGCCGACTCAACTAACTTCATGCCATTTATGCATGAAGTTGTTACTGATTCTAATTTATAATCTTGATCCTGTCATTAACTGTCACTCATATATAATCAATGGGACAACAGGCTGGGGCCGAGTTTGGTGTAAACATGAGTTCTTGAACCTTGTTCATACACAAGTAAGTTCTAATGATGTGCAATATGGAAATGTAATAGGAGCTGTAACTGGCTCTAGAGCATAAACAAAAATAAAATGAGGAGAGTTATGCAATTCTTGAAGGATATTCCAGCTTGTTAATCAACTGAATGCAGACAGGACCTTTCTATCAGGGAAGGTGAAGCACCCTTTTATGTTGCATGGACAAGAATAACTAACACTGAAGCAGTTGTACCAGAAGACAGAATATACCAAAAGGAGAATACGAAACAATTTTTAAAACTCTCAAGTTTGCCCCCAAATGCAGAGACAGCTGCCCTAGATTTTGTTTAGTTTTTGTGTTGCTCCCTTCGGGATTACATGCCATTAGCATGTGATGGTCTTTCTTGGGATTTGGACGAAGAAAGTCTGCTGATTACCAAATATTTATAAACACTTGGCCAGCACCAGACAATCAGCGGTTTTGTTCAACTATAATTACCCCATAACACTTATCCCTTATGTATTAACACGTGTGTAAGCCTTGAAGGTTTTGGACTTTAAAATAAAAGCTTCAGAAATAAGACCTGAAGCATGTGATACCAAGAGGTAAGTCTCCTGATACAAAGCCAGATTTGCTTAACCCCCTTTTATTACTGCTCAAGCAAGCATGTGATTTGCACAGAACATTAATTCAAATGAACTGAAATGTCAGGCTGCGGTATAAGTCCAGCCAGGCCAAGAAGGACACGTGTTATTCAATGCAAAGAGGTTAATGCATCAATGTGGTCAATTCTATTTGGGCAGCGCTAGTTTTACAAAGCAATACTGATGAGGACACTACATAAATGTCCCACAATAAAAATGGTATTGGGTTTCAGAAACCAAATACTCACAAACGCCTGAATTAAATCAGAATTAATTGTGCCACAAAGCAGATGGATGTCTTCAGTTAAAGACTATTTATTGACCTGTCCTTTCTCTGTGGGTAGCTGGCTGCCTGGCAGCTGGTGTTGTCTATGATGGCAAAGTACCTGAAAGTTCCTGAAATTATTTTTAATTTTAGAACTATAAAGAATAGTAGCATGGCCGGGGAAAAACTGAGGATACTGAATGCTTGCTCCATGTAAAAGCTACGTTACTTTAATTATAACAGTGTGGCGTGATCTCTGTCCTTGCTTCAAGATACCAATAGTTGTTTATGCAGAGAGAACAGCTATTTTTAATACTTCTGTGAGTGCCATGAGTCCTGAAGGCAGATTGGTCTGTTAAGGGCAGTTTCGCTCCTGATGAAACAGCGAGCTATGGACAGTATGTCTGTATTAGTAGGATCATGGAGCCAAACTCCTCCCTAGCATGACTCCAGGGAAGAGTTCAGCACACGATGTTTAAAACTGTTATTTGAGGACAAAAGTTAAAGTAGCTGCAAAGTGCAAGGAGAACTGCCTCTACGGGCGCTCATTGCTGAGCAACCTTTGCTCCGTGGTGCCACAGGAACAGTGAGGGGAAGGCGGAGGGAAGGGGAAAGCGCTGTGAGGATCAAGGATTTGCCCTCCAGCCTTGGCCACCTCCAGCCTGACTACATCTGTCAGGCTGTGTCTACAGAAGGATTTGGTTCAGCTTGCAGGGGAGTTTTGAGGACAGAAACTTGGGATTTTTTAGAGGAAACCTAACTAAAAGCTCCACCCCTAATGTGCTCCCATGGGGACATCATTCCCCCAACCCGCGGACAGGCTGCCCTGCCATAAGGCCCTTCACTGCGTACCTGCTGTGTCATTACCCATGGAAAGCTTTGGTGTCCCTCGAGGTCCTGCAGCCCCCACTCTTTCTTTTACAACCTGTCTTCCAAATCCCAGCCCTATTTCCTTCTGCTATGGTATCTTCAGTCTCCTGAAGTGGACTTGCCACCTGGGGCCCCAGGGAGACAACCTGGCTCATAAATCTGTGCATTACAGAAATAGAAGCTTCTGGAGCAGCAGGACAACCCTGTGGCCACATCAGGAGGCTACTAAGCTCATGGCTGCCCCCTAAGGTACAAGAGGACCTGAGATCAAAATTACTGCACAAAATTGAAGATGAACATGGTGCTTTTGAAGTCCTGGGAGAGCAACTCTATTTCAGAGGCAGCACTGTGGACCTGCCCTTCTTAGGGAGGCCTTGAGGAGACATTTGAACTCCCTACTGAGCCAGCCACTCATTTGGATTCAAGGCCCTCAGTCCCAAAGTCATTGTGGGGGAGTCCAAAGGAGTGAGAGTTGCTTCCTCTTCTGCTGCAACTTGCCTCTAAGTTCCCCTAAAATATCCAAAGGTACCATTTAACGAACCTTTTTTTACAACTCCCTCCGTATTTATATGGGAGGAAGTCACTTGGGGAAGTATCTGTTGCTCACCATGGAAATGCAGGGTTTACTGCACGATGAAAATGCCTGCCCTTACAGCCTGCACCCCGTCTCTCACACCGGTCACCGGTGCCTCTTGACAAACTGCTTATCCGAGATCCAATCTGCCCTTTGTGTTTTGGCTCTTGTGTTACAAGTTTTAGCGCAGTTCATAAAGAGTATTTTTTTCTAAACTTAACACATGCCAAATATCTTTGGCATGAACATCATTCCTGCTGGGCCTATTGGCTGACACTTCTTTTTAAAAATAGAGAAGTAGGTACAAGTTGATCAGGAACCAAACTGGACTTTAAACATGCTGAAAAAGCCAAGCTGGGTCAGAAACTAATTCTACTCTTAATTGACTGAGCAAGCCAAGAAAAAAAATTCTTCCTAAGCTATTTGTAGATCGTTTGGATTTAAGTTTCCCTACAGGTGTCTTCCTCTACTGCTATGTTTTGATGCCTATAGAAACACACAGAGATTTGAGGTCATGCCTGTTCAGAAATCAGGTTATGCAATATAACTGAAAACTTGAAAAATAAGAGAGAAATGGCAATAAGAAGCTTAGGCCTGATGAAATCCAGGCATCTGGCAAAACAGAGTCTCCTCAGGGACTGCGGAGAAAAATAGTGTAACAAAGATGACCTGAGAAACGTACAGACAGGACAATGTTCACCACCTCTGTCAGTTTTATTGGTGAGGTCAATGCCTTACTTCATTGTCAGACTGATAAGAGATGTGTTATAGCTTCACAAAGTGTCCTGCAAATGCTAGCAGCTGGGGAAGAAGGAAAGGCAATCGCAACGGGGGTGATTTGTTACGGTTTGCATTGTAAATCCATGCTCCCAGGGCATCTGAAGGGACTTGTTTCTGTCCTCATGGTGTATTTAGAGAATTCCAACCAAGAAGGAAACAAGCTTTTCTTCCAAAGCAGAAATTACACTGGGTTTGTAGGGCTCCCTGTACGCTCTAGGATGAACACAGTTATACGTCTAATGCCCTCCTCCGCTGGTCCCAGACTGACCAGCCTGTCTTGGGATGGGTGAGAACCGGTAGCAAACACCAGTCAAACAACTGACATCCAGAGTAATTTTCTTTTCCCATCTAACATTCCCCATGGAGCTTCCATAAAATCTCGGGCCAGACCTCTGGCATGCCACCGAAGCGCCCCAAAGGCACCACAAAGAGGGGGTACTTACTCCCAAAACTCCGTGACAGGAGAGGTGAAGTTAGTGGCATTCAGTGATATCCAGAGTGTTTTGTTCTTCCTGAGAGTGTCTTCCACACAGGTCGGCGTGTTCCACTTCTGGTGGCAGTGTGCCCACGGCAGGACGCTCTGGAACGACTGGAACAGGTAGTAGAGTCCCCAGGCCAGGATCACAATGTAGTAAACGTTCAGAAGGGACACAATCACTATGGAAGCATAACCAATTCCTGGCGAGACGGGGAGAGAGAAAAGAAATACACACAGACGTGACAGCCGCTTCTTGTTAGGAGACCTTGTGATCTCATGGAGCTGGTGCTATTCCTGCTGTGTTGTGGACTTGTATCCCGCCCCACCACACCGCTGTTGGAAGCTCAACTCAACTTGATCACACATAAGCAGAGACCTGCCACCACCTCTGACTAGCATGGGCACGCAGGGTTGAGTTTCTGGCTGTGGTTTGCTAACTTCAGAGGGGAGGTCTGTGGGACGTCTACCCAATTAAACACTAACCTGGCTATTTCAAGTTCTATTAAAAGGAAATCAAGGCACCATGCTTTGCTTATTTGTGAGCTACACCATCTCACATCTTATGTACCTACTTGGGCAACATCATTCTCACCAGACTGTGCCCCAAACCAGCTTCCTTGGAGGCAGCTCGGCTGGGCAGCCCCTGCACCACTCATACTTATTGACTGGCTCAGCTCAGCCTATGTGCAAAAAAAAAGACAGTTCTTGAATGAGTTAAAAAGGAAAATTCCAAAGTTATCAGTGTTAAAGCTGCTGTTTCTGCCCCAATTTCACTTGTGCAAAGGAAGCATGATATTTGTAGCTGTTATGGTTAATTAGATCAATGTTTAACTCTCCTATCAATATTTGACGATAAAAAATGTTCCCTGTTTGTTTTTATAAGCAGGGTCATGGGCAGATAAGGGCGAGTCCTACACAACTTCGGGAGGTGGCGGAATGCTGTTCCGGTGGAGGCTTAAATTAAATACACAACTGCTCTCCTGAGTCTGGTATCTCTCTCCTAGCTGGGCAGTTTAGCTCCACCAGCAGACGTCCACTATGTCTTAAGCCAGAAGCAGTCACTATTTTTTTAAATACAAAATGAAAGGACTCTGAAAAGTCCTCTTTACTGAAAATCTTTTAGCTGCAAAAAGCTTACAAAGTTTGCCATTTAGGAATAACAGGGGAAAAAAGAGATTTCCTTTAAAAACTTAGAGCAGTCTCTTACAAGAGGACAAAAAAGCCTAAGAGTTTCACTTTAACATCACTCTGATGGCTACCCCAGCACCTGGGATACCTGCCTCCTATTTTATAGTTTCAAACCTTATTGCAACAAGAGTCTTTATCACCAAAGATTAATTTTATGCCAGGTGAAAACAACCAGAGCAAGTGCTATTTACTCTGTACAGCTGCACTTTCTGCAGGATATACTGCCAGTCACATTATTAGAGCTACAATTTCTCTTTATGGATGCCTGGCAGATTCTTATTTAAACAAGGAACATTCCTTCCTTGTCCTCAAAAAAAAAAAAAAAAAAAAAGCTTCATAAAAGTTGGAGGAGGAGGAAGAAAATGGAGCCAAAGCAGCACAATTACATCAACTTCAGCAGCATCCTGAGTATTAGGTGGGAGCGTGAGCCATGGAGAAAGCCCTCGCTTCTACCTGGGGTGACATAAGGGGAGAGAGATGCCCAGGAGAGTGACGGTGGCAGAGCTAGAGACATGGCATCATGAAGCGCCCACTCTTTCCAAATGGGATTTGAAGAATGCCCCTCTCTTTAACGTCATTATTCCGAAGGATTCTGCCTGTGCTGTCTGGCTGTAAAGGGTAATCTATACATCAGACAGACATCCTCGGTAATTTTTCTAACCTGTCTTTCATTTTTCATTCTAGTTAGCTTCCATAGTGGCATTCGTATAGTTCCTGTGAGCAATGAGTGATTCTTCATTCGCTGGCAAAGGCTCTCGAATAACACCGGGCCAACATGCCTGTTTGCCAGGACCTGCTCAGGTATGACAAAAGTCCCGTTCCTGAATCCTACCACAAAATGCTGTCCAGGTTTTGGCTGTATCACTAACAGAGGGATGACGCCAATGATAACCTTCCACATGGCAGAGAGAGTTTAATTTCCAGACCAGAATAATATTCTGAAAATGTTTTCACTAAGGCCATGCAAAAGGTCCTACTCTTCCAAACCAACACCTTCTCCGATACCTGTGAATAAAACGTGCAATTGCCTTTTTAAGGCATAATATGCAATTTCCTTCTTACTTATCAGCACTTCTGCCAGTTAACAAGATCATAGCATCAAAATCAATACCTTACTTTGACCTTCAGACTCTCTGACTTCTACCTTTCCGATACCATACCCTCAATTACTACGGCAAATAGCTGAATTAATGGACATGAGGGGAACAGTGTTGCTGCACATGGTTTATAGAGGTGTCTTTAAGCAGTAAAGCACAACAAGACGTACTAACCAGTGAAAATAGGGCAGATCTTTTCCCAGCATGTAATTCCACCTTCGGAGGTATACTGTCCTAGCACCACCTCCAGGAAAAACACGGGAAGACCTCCCCCAAACAGGAAAATGAAGTAAGGTATAAGAAATGCACCTGTTGAGAAAATATAATAGGACAAAATCGAGGTGAAGTGAGTGACTTTACACAAGATAGTCTAAAAAGTGTTAACAGACATATATAAACAAAGAAACATATTCAATACTTTAATACCAATATAGAATAATCTTCTGGAGTATTTTTGCTCATATTCAAACTCTGTAAGTGGAATGGATACATGAAGCTGGAAAGGGCATTTTCTTACCTTTTAAAGTGAAAATCTGCAATAACAATGGGGTTAGGCACACAACAGTTTCACGTGGCTCAGAATACTCTTATTCTGAAATCCACTGGTCTATATTAATAGCACGTCTTTTGGTTAAAACTCAGACTCAACTGTAGCAGAAGCAAAAGAGCAGAAAGGGTTCAGTAGTGTGAAATTTTAAATTGCTGTTGTTTTTCCCTAATTAATTTTTAACAAAACTATTAAGCAATAAAACAATCTCTCCCAAAGGCTGATGAAGCAGCCAGAAAACAGATTTTTCTTTTTAAAAGAAATCTGTGTGATTTTTCTTTTTAAAAACTGGATGAAGTCACTGAAAAACAGTAGGCATGAGGCAGCCAGATCGATTAATGAGAATGAAATAAAGGAATACTCACCTCCGCCATTTTTGTAGCAGAGATACGGAAACCGCCAGACATTGCCTAAACCAATAAATCCACCAGCCACGGAGAGCAGAAAGTCAATCTTGCTTGCCCACTTCTCCCGCTGGGGCGGCTTTCCTTCTGCCTCATCCTCAGGCCGTGTCCCTGGGCTCTTGCCGGGGGAAGGTTTGAGGATGTCCTTGTGGAAATCTTTCAAGCACTGAAGCTTTTCCTTTGTTGCCATATTTCTGCTTTCTACAAAAAACAATAAAAAAAAAATACCCTGGGTTTCTTAAGCAGTCTTTACTGGTAGAGCTCTCTACACTGCAAGAACCATTCAGCCAAACTCAGTTCTGTAAAAAACAGTGCTATTTATCAAGCTGAGATACAAAAATGCACCTGCTGCTTCACTGCCCAGGAGAGACAAACCACCCCTGGCCTCTGCGGTCACCTCTTTGCAGCCAATGCAGTGTAGGGCCCAGCGAAGGTCTGCCACCACTGCCCACCTGCTGGCTGCAGACAAAAGGTGTATGAAGACTGCACGCAGCATCAGCAAATGGTGTAACTGAGCAAGCGCCTCATGCTGTTTTCATGCCCGTAATAAGGTACAAATCACTGCATCTGATTCCTTCTCAAACATGTAAGTGAAATACAGCAGAACAGTAAATCTCACCTTCCCAGATAAAAGCCATTCCTCTATTTCACAATAACCTGAACCATCCTGTATCATTTATTGCCTGCCATTTCCTTCCCCTTAAGTATTATAAAGCTTTCAGAAAACGATACATTCATAAAAACTGGAATGGAAAGTCATTTGTTCTAATCAACCTGCAGGAGCTGAAGAAATCTTTTCAGTTTATTCCATTTTCATAACTGCACTGTTTTCCCTTGACATCAATAAAGGGACAAAAATAAACCTTTATATTCAATTACTGTCTCATACGCACCTATGCAATTGAACAGTTTGCCAAGAGTGATGGCTCCTTAGTTAATTAAAAAGTCAGTGGCATGAGTCACCTGATGCAAAACCCAAAGCATATTAAATAATAGCTGGTTTTATAGTTTATATGTATAATTTATGATGTTCAAAAAAATCACAGACTGTGTAAGAATAATAACAGAAAGAATTACTCTAACAAATGCCTTTTTATTCAGGATTTCCTAATGAAAACAATTTAGGAATAACTTGTAGCTTTTATGTTAACTCAGATCTCAGGTGTATGAGGCCAAGTCATTCCCCACATAACTCAAGTGACTGCAGCTGGATCTGACCAGTTATTTTTGCATAGTGTTTTGATACTGAAAAGCACGTGAAATTTTTACCAGAACCAGGCAAACCAGCAAGTTTATTCCAGATCACAACCATTCCCTGCTTATACATGTCATTACGGGTGCACAGTCATAAAAAAATCATGCTACAGATTATCCCATTTGATAGCTGCAAGCCTCCCTTGTACCTGCTTGCTGGTTTTGATCTCTAACCTGATTTAGCTTGTGGCAGTGACCCGAAACGTGCGTTGACATTAGCTCTGCAGGAAGTTTTTAATCCGAACATGATTTTGAGATAGATATGCATCACTGTACCCGTAAATCTTTCCATCCACTACGGAAAGTTTCAGAAGGCTAACATTTCTGCAAACCACAGCAGCTCGATATTCGCCCCAGTGACATATTGGTGGCCTTTGCAATACAGTTATTGCGACAGCAGTTGCCTATCAGGCCATGATCTAAAAAGGGACTTTAATCTTCCCAATGCTAATCATTATGACTTTGTACTGTTTTTTAAAGAAGGCCACTGGAGAGTGCACAGAGGAGGTATGAGCAACTGCAATACCTCCTTATCAACAGCAGAGAGAGCTCATGGAAGGAGAAAGCTAATCACAGGGTGATGGATCATCACCACCCACTGTAGGGGGTATGAGGGCAGGACACATATTCCTCTACAATATCTCCTTCTGGTTGCTGTTAGGGACCTGGTATGAGATAAAGTAGTGTACTAACTGAATAAAAATGGTAGGGTCAGCTCTATGCCAGCCTTCAGGGACCTAGTTGCTTCAGGGGATTAATTCACAACAGCTAACTCATGTTCGAGTATCATGCATGGAGGTTAATGGAGGTGCCTCCAAGAGGGATTCACAGTAGCCTTAACCTCCATGGGATGTCCACATCTCACTCCAAGCCCCAAACGGGTACCACCCCGCATCATCCCCTAGAGTCCTCTCTCGGGGGAGACCAAAAAAAAAAAAAGTAGGTGCGTAGGTGCAACTGCTTTTCTTCAAAGAGGTACCTATGAGGTAGCTGATGTCCTGCTCCCACTGCAACAGCAACCGGACATGGAGAAAGCCCAATTTCACTTTCTTTTGCTATTTGTGCTGCTTGAATCCCTATCTTTCATCTTGCAGGAGAATGTCATAACCATCAGGCAACAGGCTATTCTGGGCTGAGGAATGGAGGGCATTCAGACTGTCTCTCACGGAAGCTGTTCTTCACAGGGGTTACTGAAATACTCACCAGCGGAGGGAGAAAGGGTGCAAAAGAGAGAGCAACTCACACCTAGTGTTTAGGGTACTCTCTTGTTTTTCTGACAATTTTTTGGTGAACTGCTGGGACAGCCATAAACCTGTTTATCAGGGCACAGAGATATACACATTTATAGATCCTTGCAGCATTAAGGTTTGAAATAGGAGCTTAACTGCTCCCCATGGGGACTGATACTGGAAATACCCCAAAACAGAACACTGGGCACGTGGGGTACGTTTATGTAAAAAAAAATGCGGGGACCTACAGATATTAGCCACCTCTGAAATGAAAAGCTCTTCCAGGACTGCAGTTTTTTGCAATCTACTTTTATCTTGCAACACAGAGTTCTTTATTTTTCTGCCAGCGGATTTACGTTGACCCAGGTGTTACTCAGTTGACCCAGAATTTGCAAGCCCAACAAACTGATTGCATTCTGTAAACCCTACCCCTCCCTCAGATAAGGTGATCGCCCTGTGGTTTGTCCTAATTACCCGCACACAAAGTGTGAGACGATGCCTTTTCAGACTCTGTAAGTGCATTTTAAAAAGGGATTTCCAATTTGTCTTATGACACCCCAAATCAATGGCTACGCTTGAAATCCTAATTACTGAATGTAAATTTTGTTTCAGCCTTAGCTGGAGTGTGGAGGTGGATGGTGATCTTTCTCTTAGGCCGCAAATGACAAATCCTCAAGGTCACACTTGCTTTTGGGGTGGCTGTTCCGCCGCACGGGTGCCCAGAGATGGGCCACCACAACTCTGTTGTAAGTCATCAGCTCTTGCTAGCGGGGCACGGTACCATACCTATCCAACGCTTGCACAAAATTAGTAACAGCCCAGTTTTACTGCGTATCTCTTATCTAGTCTTGCTAAAATCCTGATTGTGTTTCGAGGGCCGGCAGCTGTGGCTGGCAGGCACGTACAGTCGACCAATACCATAGGAATTCACGCTAAGCGGCCACCTGGGACTGCGGTCCCAGCCCATGTCACGTTCAAGGGATGTCAGATTTATCCCCCTTTGCTGCCAACCATTGGTGTCCACCCAGTCATTCCCAATTACAGGAACTGTCTACAAAGGCTGCAAGGGTGGGGGGTACGGGCGATTCTCCTTGGAGAAGAAAAGCCAAGAAAATCAAGTTTGTTTAGTGAAAGGCATTGTCTTTTTCCTTAATGGGGTTGGAGTTTCATTTCCTTTAGTTATGTCCCACTGGGTGAGGTTAAAATGGCTCTTAAGGGAAATAGTCTGACAGAGATGCTGAAACAATATGTTGTCACCGCCCAGGTCAGAACCAGAGAATAATAGGTTATTTTTACTGTATCACTTAGTGGGGATGGTATCCGAGATCTAAGTCCATCTGATTCCCCCAAGGAAATATATTGTAAGAAAACGCTCTTACAACCACATAGTCCAAAAGGAGTGATCCAAGCCTGAGACACATGTCTGCCTCCTGGAGACACCCGTCTGCCTTCCAGGAGCCACATCTGTCTGCGAGAATACCCCCTCCAGGAAGCTTTGGATGGCCCCAGGAAGCTCTGGCTTCATCTGATGAACTTGATATGGATAAATACAAAGCAGCAGAGAAGCCTGCCGTTTACAGTGTGCTCCTAGGCTGAGTCCAGCCAAACTGCTACAGCCTGACCCGAAAGCAAAGGGAGAAAGGATCCAGACTGGGCCAGGCCCAGGATCTGCTCTCACATACACTGGTACAAACCCTAATTAACTGAGAATTAAGTTATTGACTGTCAGATTGAAGCTGGTAAAACGTGGAAAAAATAGAACAAGGGAGCAAGTGTGGGCTCTTTGCAATCCTCAAGCATCCGCTCCCCGGTGCAGCCAGGAGCATCTCAAGGGCTCCTCTCCTTCTGCAGGAGACTCACGCATCTGTCCCCTGTGCCTGGTGCACAAATTCTCTCATTTGAAATAGCCCCTGAGATAACCCAAACTCTCTGCTACCTTCCACAACTGATTCGTCTTTGGTGCACAGCTGAAAATATCAGATTAGCCATAAGCAGAGAGCTTTCACAGTCAACCTGGCTTGGGCTGTCTACTGTGCTACAGTTATTGTACCTTTGCATGTACAGCCTGCGCCTCAGATAACCCATACCCTTTAAAAAATACTGGCATTGAAATGTAATCCTTCATAACATGCAAAAAATGAGGGGTAGGGGAAGGGGAAGGCACCAGGCAGAGGGATCAGATGATGAGAGATGCAGATGGGGGAAGGCCACCAGCATGGACAGGACCTGCTAGTTGTGAGAACAGACAACTCACATTACTGCTTGAACCACTGACTTTTTTGGACAGACAACCCATGGATTACACATCTGAAAATACACTGTCCAATTTCTGCTTTGGGATTACACTAATGATCCACTCCAAGCTTCTTACAGCCAGAGACAGGCCACCAATGCAGGGTAACACCTTCCAGGAGGAACCTTGAGGACAAGTTCATCGTGGATGCTACCTCACTTAATAATCTTTAACAATCAAGTCTTCAAAACAATGGTTTTCTAAATGCTGATGGAAACACGAAAATCAAAGTCTGCCTGTACACACAGATAGGCGCTTGTAAATACTTAGGCATGCTGAAATGCATGCCCCGTCTTGCATCTGAAGATCAGAAACCACAGCAAAGGAGCTACTTCTTTTCTGGTCAATGCATATAAACTTTGAATAGGGATTCAACACACTGAACTGGCGACTTGAATCGTAACTGAACATTTGGTTTCCAGCTCCTTCTTCCATTAGAGAACTAAAGTAAAGTACATAGTCAGAGTGTCTCTGACCTTGATGGGAATGCTGCCTGAGGAATGGCTGTACGGCTGTACTGCTGATTTTATGGACTATTTTTGCAGCATGATGTGTACCAGCAGTACACTTTTGCTTTCAAGGACCCTTTTCTACTAAGTTCAGCCTGTGCAGACTCAGTCTTGAGCTTCTCAGTGCTCTCTCCTCCTCTGCTGTCTCAATGGCTTTTGAAAGACATCTGTTTATCACATTATAATTATTTTTTCTAACCCTACTTAAGCTCACTGCCTCTTTAGACATTACCATCGCTCTTATTTTTCTGCCATTTTTTTCTTTTGTAGCTTGGCAATCTCAGTCAACCTCCCTTAAAAAACCTGAGCTTTCCTAGATCTGCCAATCTATTTGTGGGTTTGTTCTTTTTTTAAAAAATTATTATTATATATTCGTACTCATTAATATTTCAAAATTAGCTGCCCTGATTGCTGGATCAGAGCTGCTCTTCAAATAAGCAGCTTCCACTCTCATTGAGAGCAATGGAAAAGCTGCTATTGATTTCAACAGTAGTAGGATCAGGTCCCAAATAAAACTGCATTTATTACGTTTGGCTCACTTCCTAGGATTACTTGGAACTTTGAAAGCTGTAATTCTTGATGTTGACAGCTTTCCCTCCTTCCTGGAGCAGTGTGGTTAAGCTGATCAATACATGATTAAAATAAACAGCCCCTTGATCAAACTTATAGCTTTAGTGCAAGTCTTTCTGATCTGCAGAAGAAAAAGCCTTTATGTTTGGCAGCCCTTGAGGCCACACCAGTATCCAAAGAGCACCTGACTCCATTTATTGTCCTTAACTCATATCCAAGTTCTTTCTGCTTCACTGAACAAGATACCTATGTTTTCTGAAAAATAATACCGCTCCCTTTATTGCACACATTGCCTCGCTTCTTAAAAATGCCTCTAAAAATTCCCTGAACTACATCTCAGTGTTCTCTTTGTCCTTAATGGACTCCTCTTTCTGATTACATTTCCCTGGGTATGGGTACTTAGTTAAACATCTATCCACTTGTCCTTCTTTCTCAGTTTTCCCTCCAACTTACACCATCTCCCTTCTCACTTCATTTCCTTTTCTTTCACTAATATGCTTTTTTTAGTCTTCTACGATCGACTGGAAAATCTGCTACTGAAAATTTTCTAGGAGCAAGATGCACTCCTTCATAAAGCTGAAGTCTATTCTGAAAGTAAAGCCCAGGGCTTAATGCAATTTCTTTTTCATCAGCTGTGGTCTGGACAAAAGGTATCTTTTTTCCCCCACATGTTTTTTTCTCGCTGGTGTTTCCATTCATGCTCTTCAAATGCTTCAAATAGGTACTGCTGTTATAAAATCCTGCATCTTTGCTCAGATTTCAGCAACAGAAAATCTGCAGCCACGTAATACTCTAGATGCTCATTTTGCTCTACTTATTTCTGTGAAAGAACGAAGCAGTTACAACTAAATCCAGAATGGGAGGAAATTAAAAACTCCCTTCCCGTTGTGTGGGGAGGAAAGGAGGAGAAAGAATATCCACAAATTCCAATAGGTTTCAGAGGGGCTGAAGCGAAGGTGATGCTTCCCAGCCTCACAAGGATGGAGCCCCATCCCCCAGGAAGATGGCCCAGGGCAGCCCCAGCCTCTGCAGGAGTCAGCGGGGAAGGACATGGGATGCAGCGAAGCAGAGGACTGGCACACTGTGTCACACTGGTTATGACTTCATCCTACTGACATCCTCTGTGGGCATAGTGTCTCCTGTATCCCAGTGAGAAACCAAGTGTCCTGCACTGGAGAGCCATGGTCCTCCTGCTCTGTCCCCTCCTCAAAGATGAAAGCCCAAGGGTGACTCTTGCAAAGAGGACCACAGGGATGGACAGCGTGAAAACAACGGTTGGTGGAGGCAGGGAGAATGAAGGGAAACTGCTTATGCCTTGTACACAGTACTGGTAATTATGTGCAGGAGAACATCCAGTTAACACTTGGTTTTGTCCACGTGAAGCCAACTGCTGACCTAATTTAATGCCTCCGGGTGTGCCAGCTAACAGCCTCCTGACTGTCAAATAGGCTGGAAAGAAGCACCAGCTCCCTACTGCTTTCCCTGCATACCCCCTTCCACCGTCCCAGCTCTCCTACTGGGAAAACAAAAAACCCCATTAATTCACTGGGTGACACCACCTCTCAAGGCCCTCATCCTTAAGAGAGGGCCCTTAACAAAATGCAGGAGCATATCCAAGTGGCGTGGCAAGGTGATGGCTTTCCAAGCGAGATGGCCATTGCCAAAGATGATTCAACAAGCTGTGCACATCCTCGACTCCTCAGCCACCTTGTATCCTGCAGTTACACAACTTTTGACTAAAGGAACAAGCATTTTCATATTTTGCTTTTGATTCTGAAGGTCTGCTGTTGAGTGGATTGCAATTCTTCAGTAAGTCTTGATGTCAATTAAATTACTTCTACGGCCACAAATAAACCACATCAAAATCTGTAAGTAATGTCCCCCACCCTGCTATAAAAAAGCAAAAACCTTAAAGCCCACAAAGCTTATGAACTTGAATTGTCAGTGGTGCACACTGTACCTATTGAATTTTTTGCATGTGATTAATAACGTATTGATTCTATGTGACATGTCTGCAAGGCACTTACAGCGCATGTTGGTGTCAGACAGCAATCTCCGTGCTACAATAACTGAGCAGTGTCCCAGTGCGGGGAAGAGAAACAATAAAGTAGCCATTTAATGAAGCAAATATGGAATAAAATGTATGAATTCATTATTTTAAAGTGATTTTTTCTTGGGAATAAATCATTCCACCCTCACCTGTTTTTTCAACTAATTCTAAATTTAGCCTTACATTTACTGAGTTTACCAATGCTAGTGTTCAGGGCTTTCTCTTAATCAAAGATTACTGTAGTTTTTCAGTATGTTTTCCAACAAGGTAAAACCCAGATATATGTATAAGATGACATGTTTCTGGAAAAACAAGTGGAATTTGCCATACCCACTAATGGCTTTGATCAGCTTTGTAACCAGGCTGCTACCATACCTGCCTAGACCACCTCCACACGAAGCCAGAGTTGCGTTTTTATTACTTCTATCCATTCATCTTCATTTAAACAATAACCGAAGACAGATTTCTATCCCACCTGTGGCAGCTGTTTAAACATTCATACAATACCTTATTACCACAAATCTAGATCCCAACACCATCGGCGGCGGCGAACTATCCCCTTTCTTCTTCTCTGTTCCTATGCCCCATCAGCATAACACCTGATTATTTTTTTTCTAGCATACGTTAATGGAAGGAAGAGTTGTGCAACACGGCACCATGGGTGGAACACAGCCAGCCAACTTCTACCAGGAAAACAGCGACTGCACGCACGCGATCAGCAGTGTTAGCCCCATTACAGGGCTATGAACTCTGAGAAGGTTACGAAGCCCTGAGGACAGAGCCATGAGCTCTAAAACTTAAGAGTAAGCCACTTTTGATTTCGGTCTTCACTTCTCCTTCATGCTGACGGTAATTATCAGCAAAAATATGAATCAGTGATGGAAATGAGCTGTAGACTTTCAAGACGTGGAGCTAAGGCAGAGCAACGGCCCTTGCTGCTGCACCACTGTGCTCGGGTGACCACAGTGCTCGGCCAGGGCCCCACTGCTCACAGGCCTTCAGCCACCGGAGATCTCCTAAGCAGCCTGAGGTTTAATTTACTGTTGTTGTTTTCTTCCCTTCAAGAAAAAAAAAAAAAACCGGAACAGAAACTTTAAGCACATGAAGTTTCACACAGGAAATAAAATCGAAACTACTGATAGGGCAAAGCAAAACAGCGCGGGGGGTTCTGCAGAGAGTATGCTAAAAGAAGAAGTGGCAAAGTTGATGAACAAGCTCACAGAGAGCACAACTTTGCAAAACAGCTTGGTGAACTGTAGACTTTCACACACACACAAAGAAAAGCAAAGCTGTGTAGACACGATGGTATTTATTTGCTCTCGTGCAGCTGGTGCCAGGTGCTGCCTTGCACGGCTGGACACTGGCAGTTTTTGTTTAATCCCAGAACAGCCTTGGCTCGGTCTCCAGCTTCAGCTCCGTCCTCTGAGCTCCCATGGCTGGCCAGAGCCACTCACTGTGCTCCTGGGGGGCATTTCAGAATGCCATGTCCCACAGGCCTCTCAAGAGGCATCATTTGATCAAAAATCACAAGTTTTTTGATCACTACCCATCTGTTTTGAAGGGCTGAGTTGGAAGTAAAACTTCTGGTATTGACCACTAAATCAACATGTTTTAAAAGATCACATGACTGAGGCTGATTCCCAGTCAGAGGTGTATTTTCAGTTCACTTTCGCCCCAGACCTCTGACATCAGCTTACCTATACGGAAAGCTGCACTCATTTTTATGTCAAGAGATATGAAAACCAAATAGCGCCAGCACAAATACTTCACTTCTCCAAGGAAACTACCACACAAACCACTTCTGCATACCACGGTCTGCAAAGTGCAGAGCACACCCCAAGCACAAACAAAACCCTGACCCCACACACTCCTTGGACTAAAGCCCCACCGAATTCACTCTGGAATCGCGGCCTCCAAAGGAAATTTTGTAAGAGCGAGGCTGACTCCAATACACGAAACAAGGGTCTGCAGTCCTATCTTGGCACCAGTGTCAGTCCCGCAGGCGACAGGCACTTGCTTTTCTGTGGGCTTGGATGGGTAAGCATCCCCAAATATAGCATAACAATATATGAGCAGCCCGAGTATTTTTCTCCATCTCTTATCTTTTCAAACAAACACCAGCTGATGGTTTTCATTGCAGGTTGTTTTTATAGTCCTAGCTTAACTACTGTAAACTTAACCTACTACTGTTGACCAGTTCAGAGACGCAGTTCGTAAAGCTGAACAGTCGAGGATCTTCCTTAGTGCAATTTCATCTCGGCAAACATGCTTACACTAGATACCAATGTGGCACATTAACCTTTAACATCCAAAGCTGTTTTCATCACGACTACAATTGTTTTGCATGATTTGTATGTGTGTGTGTGTGTGTGCAAAAGCTAATTACAGACAGGTGGGAAACTGTTTGCAGTTCCACCATAAATGATGGGTACGTGACAAACAGCTGAGATAGCCATAAAAACAACTCAGTCGGTAAACTAATGGTAGAAAGCAAGAAAACTTCCTTTGGTTTACATTTCTGGATCTCTGTAAGGAAGTGACATATGTACAAGAGCGACATGAACTTCTGATAGTTTTGCAGAAGCAGAAACCTAGGTGATTCAAAGTCAGATGCATTGCTTTAAGTTCCTCATGTGAATATTATCTGTCTATTAAATCTGACTTGTAATCTACAGCTTGTGTACTGCAGGAGGAGTGGAAGAGAAGGGACCTTCAACCCTGCTAAGCAACAGTATCTCCTGTTCCTATATTCTCTCCGCAGGGCACACCACCTTGTTCACATTTGAAAGAGCAACTCCCTACATTATTTAAGGAGGATCTGTATGAGGAGAGAGAACTGACGTGGTGGTTACAGAAGAGAGAGAGCAGCAATCACTAGAAAAAGTATGTGAGAGCAAGTCTGTCCTGTTAAATCTGGATTTTAGAATCCTACCTTGTGTAGAAAGGGACAAAAAAAGGCTTTTGGTTGCTCATATTTAGTCTTTCCTCAGTCCACTACTGTAGCCCCATTTGTAGATGTTACTTTTGACAGAGCCTGACAGGAAATGAAGTGTTTGCATAAGTGATATACGTCTTCCTGATAAAGGAGAGAGATGGAGAAAAATCACCTTACCTTGGCAGACTTGAAAGAGCAACCCCATAAAACTATTCCTGTATTTCTTCCTCCTATAAATTGGGAGTTTCTTTTTTTTTTTTCCTCCTTTCTCTATAATAGTAGCTAGATCATCGTTGAAAATTCCCTAGACTGATACGGTGAATCAGAGTGTGGTTTTGCTTTCTTTCAGCACAATTAAAATAACGTTGTTCTGAAAAGGGCGGTTTTTGGCTAGGATACGGGCCAAGCCGTGAAAATTGGCTACCCCACAGAGCTCGCAGATGCCCCTCCGCACGTCCAGAGCTCTTTGGCAGAGAGCTGCAGGGCTGGGGAGGCGTTTGGCCGAGGAGCAGATGCTCTGTGCAGCATTAACTCCCTCACGTGGTTACAGCCACATGAGGAAACCAGCACGTAACGGCAGAGCGGGGGCAGTTGGTGACTTGCTAAATCCTAAATACCCCAAAGCTCTCTTCAAGGCTGATTGATAGAGGATGGGATTTGTAAACGAAAGGGAAAAAAAGGTGATCTTTACTTTTTAAATACTTATCGTCCTGATATAATAATGCATCAAACTCTTCAACTGATAACTTCAGTTGGCACTTAATGAAGTTTTGAGGAGATCTCAAGTGAAATCCTGGTAAAAATTCCAAGTAATTTCAGAGATACCCACATTTCACCTACTAATCTCATCTGAAGTTACCATTTCCGTCTTAATTTCAATCCCACATGAGAAAACCCACCGTATCTTCACTGACCTTCAGGAGGCCGCCCCTGTTCTGCGCTGGTATGAATGAGAGTGACTCCAATGGGGAGTGAGGAGTTAATGACACACAGAGCAGAACGGCTGAATCAGAATGGGAACTGGGTATTAAACAGAACCATAGAATAATTTAGGTTAGAAGGAACTTCTGGAGGTCACGTAGCCCAGCCACTTGCTCAAGGAAGGGCCAACATCAAAATCAGACTGGACTGCTGATGGCCTTATCTGGTCAAGCTCTGAAAACCTCCAAGAGTGGATATTGTACAATCTCTGAGAAACCCATCCTAGTGCTTCACTCCTCTCAAAGTGAACAATTTTTCCTTAAAACCAATCTGAATTTCCCTATCGGACAAAGAAAGAAGATGAGGAGGAAAAGGGAGAAGAGGATTAATGCAAAATGACAAGACAATACCAAATGGAAGGCTCAATCTTCATATTCTGATACCACACGCATACAATAATACAAGCAGTTGGAAAGGAAAAGATACGGGAGGTGTGGGGTGTGTGTGTGAGTGACAAATGGGTAAGCTCCAGGTTAAGTACAAAATAAGCAACAGTCCCTGGTGGCAGCATATCAGACAATACTCATTTTATTGTCAGAGTAAAAACATATTCCTTTAAGAAAACCAAACAGAACCCACTGCTGAATGTTACAATGCACGCCAAGCAATTCTTGCTGTCCACAATGTGTCCAGCGACCCACTGTGCCCCAGTAAGTTGTCATATGGTGCTCATTCAGGGTACGCAACTCACACAGTTGCAATAGCTCTGAAGAGCTAATGATTACTTGGACTGTAGTTAATTTGGGGGGTTTTTAATTTCCCCATGGCAATGCAATAAATGTCATGCTTATTACTGTATTATTATTTTTTAAAAAAAATAATAAAATAATGGGTTTAGTGGCAGGCAAGTGCCATTAAGGCCTGAAACCTCTTATATGCTAGGGGAATCAACTCAGACAACCTCTGGCATGCGAAAGCACATAAATAATTGGTAAATACTACCTGTGGTCTTCTGGGTCCAGATCTGCCTGGTGCCAAGAGCAATCAATTCCTTTTTGGCTGCAAAGGATAGGAGGGCACTCAATACCTTGCAGGAGGCACTCAGTACCTGGCAAAAATCAAGCTTTCTGTGTGCCAGCACCCCAGGAAAGAGCAAACCCTGAATCGCGTATGACAGAAATGGTTCTCTTCTCTTATGAGGGAAGGCAACCTCCTAGAGAGACGCAGAGCCAGATGTCTGTAAGGTGCCAAATACTCTCCCTGCCTAGGAAAGGTGCACTTCCTACGCTTACCCCACTTAAACAGTTCTAACTCTCTCATCAAAGGAGAAAAAAAAACAACAAAGCATCTGTCTTTCAGTGAGTCTGCCCAAGAGCAGGAGGCAACTGGGAATCCAGTTTTTATCATTAATAAAGCGTCAGAAATGCTTAAAAGCAGGGATTGAGCAGCAGCAGCAGAAACTGTGTATGGTTACAAGAAATTTCTTCTCCTATAGTCAGAATTACTCAAACGAACCCGGGCTACACCATGACTTGTGAGTACCATCAGAATATGGCTTCAGAGTGCTAATGGAGCTTTCCATCATACTGACATGATTTCATGTGGGGGGGAATCCTATATAGACAAGGTCTATATAACACTTGCATACATTTGAAATAAGTCCACTGAAGCCAGTGCTATTCGTTAGCAAAAGTGGATCAGTAAAATAGAAGTGGACCACTGGGATTTTGCCCACATAGGGACTTAGAGCTACAGCAGAAGTGCCATGGGCTTCAAGGTCAGCAGGACTGATTCCTGAAAAAGGGGGGCTGACTCTGATCGTGTTCATACAACAATAAAGCAATAACAATGCTACTGGAATCAACAAAGCTATGCTGGAGTAAATCAGTTGACAATTAGATCCTGCATTTGTATGTCTTTGCAGCTAATTTCACAGGTATAAACAACACTAATATCTCAAAATGTGACTTGGAAGGAAAGACATAAATAAACATCTCAGCCTACAGCTCTATTGCTCCCTGATCCCCAAGGAGGCAATTATTCCCTTTGCGATGTTCTACACAGGCCAAATACAATGATTGCCAATACAAATATTTTGCTCCTGGGTTTTCGCTTTATAAAATGTAAATTTGGACTGCGTGGCCTCAGGTGTTTTCTTCAGTGCTTAACACAACAGGTTCCAAACAGTGACCTTAGCATGAATGGCAATGCTGAATAACAACCTGCTCTGCTTATTTCATCACCTTGAATCTCCTGAGCTGTTTAACTGTGTGGAAGACAGTTGAAATTGTGCCTGAATTAAGACTGCCAGGGCCTGACCTGTGCTCTTCTACTGTTATTCTCTGGAGTCTTTGCTACTGCTCGCAAAATATTCTCCATCTCCTAAAAAAATCTTTGATTTATTAACATGTTTGTTGCATCTTGCTCACCTACCTTCCTCGAGAAATGTACTGGAGAAAGTGCAAAAGTACATAAAAATTATAGCTCAGACCTTTTCCCAATCAAAAGTGGCATTCATCTATGCAGAAATGTCGAAGTCTTCATTTCACCCAAGGAGATAAAACCAGTGTTCAAGTAATAACCACCTCCACGCGCAAAGAGCCTCCCTCCGGAGAAAGAAATGCTGCCTTTGGCCGGATCCCCTATGCTCACCCTTTTGTTGGTTAATTCATGACAGTGTTAGCTACATTTTCATTACAGGGTATTATTTGTAGCTGCTGTTTTCATGAAGCAGCTGTAATAAACAAGTGAGATTTATGTTCCTTTTTAAATTGCTTGAAATAATTAGGGTTGTTAAATTTAGACTCTGAAAGAACCTACTGATTTCTCTCTCTTTTTTTTTTTTTTAAATAAATATGGAAACTACAAAGCGATCTAGCACCACCACTCAGGCTTGGGCCAGAACAATCTGCACTCCATATACTATCCAATATGTATTTTGGATGAGGAAATAATCTAAGTTCTCCAAACAACCTTTTAAAAGTAAATGATAGTTGTGATGAGTTGTTTAAACAACTGCACTGTGTGTTATTCTTCTCCAGCCTAAACTCAGAAAGGCCACCTTCTGATTCCGATTCTGGTCTATAGAGGTGCAAATGGGCACCCCAGACCTGGAGCACGCTGGTAAGCTCAATGGAAAGAAGGACCAAAACTGAGACATAGACCCAGGTCAGATTTTTGGAGCTGACTTCCTAGCTTGATAATTTATATTGAATCCAACTATTGTAAAAGCCCTGACCCACGTCAGGCATTCAAATACCAAACTCAGAGCTTGTGGTTTGCTCTCTGCATCATTTAGTTTTTACACTCATTCCTCTTGCTGTATTGACAGTCCAGATACTTTAAAATAGGTAAACACAATGCCCTTCCCAACCCTATTTGGCCATTTCACAGCTATTGCTGCATTTCAGAGCCTGATCCAACAAACCTGCTCCATGACAGCACTGAACGAACATCCTCTAAAAAGCTTTTCACTCATAGGGGCTTTTTTTGTTGTTGTTTGGTCAGTTTTGTGATTCATCAGCCTTACAGTGTTTTTCTTGGTGCAGGTACCACCATCCTGGCAGTCCAGGTTTCCTTGGTGCAATGGGAAAGACAAGATGAAATAGCAGGGGCCATGGCAGAACTTAGCCTTAATGGTTCTACAAGAAGGGACTGATCTGGACCTGACATCCAGCTGACTACAACCTCCGAGGAGGTGAGGAAACCATGATCTGCTGTGGGAAAGACCACATTGTGCCATGCACAGAAGAGATACAGAAAGAACGTATTAATTGTATAATGAGAAAAGGTACAAAATGAAGACAAGGAGAAGGGTGAATCTGTCAGCTTTTACATGATGAACTTTTATAACTAGAGGAACGAAAAGTTAGGGAAGGTATGCAAACAAGAATGATGGAGCTGGAAAGGAGTCTGGAGTAATGTGAAGAAGACAGTTGTAATAGGTATCAAAACATAAAATTGTAAGTACTTCTTTGCTCTATATATGATAAACCAGTAACAACTTCTATGTAAGTGATAAAATCCCAGGGCATTAAAATAAATGCATGGGCATACCATCTTAAACCATTCCTGGGTAAAATAAGTGAGTGGCATGCAATGGGATGGGGATTTAGCGCTAGGAAGTAGAAAGCCCTACATCTCAGGAGAGCAGTGACATTGCCTGAGGACCAGCTACCTGCGAAGCCGTGAAGCCAAGACAGACATAAAGGAGGAAGTCAAAGGCTAAGCTCTTTCTGGATGTGTACATCTGAAGGGACAATATGGAAATCTAAAGCATAATGCTGTGTCAAAACTACCACAGTGGATATAGGATGAGCTGTTCGAGTCTCCACAGATTAGAAAGGAGATAGGAAAATTAAAGTAAATACAAATAAGGACAAGAAAAATGATCTAAGGAGTGAGTAAGAGAGCTAAATGAATATGGTCTATAAATGAGAAGACTCCTGGGCTGAGATCCAGCTATAAATACCTTCAAGGTACTGTGTGTAGAGGAAGGCAATTAATCTAGCTCAAAAGATAGTAGGACAAGAAGCAATTGCTCGAATTTAAGAACAGAGAAATTCAGGATATATAAGAAAAAGTTATTTGAAGAGACATCTGCTCAACAGGGCAGACTCCCAAGGTGGTAGCCAAGGCACACTTACTGTGTGCAACCGAGAACAGGCTGGATAAGGAAGGGGCTCTGAGAAATGCTGCAGTCACAGCTTTCTACAGTCCAAAGAGATCACCACAGTCCAACTTACTGATCTTTTAGTCTCTTTCTTTATGGGTTACCTGAAAGACTGCTCCTCTATTTAAAAATAACCAACACCCAAACCCATATATGCACCTAGTGACAATACATCCACACCAGAGCTTGGGAATGGGGGTGTGCAGCACTCCGATGGGCGATGCAGGTAATGACAAAAACTGCTGGCCCAACTGGTAGATTATTCTGAGTATCTCTACACCAAGGTCAAAGGCTGAAGTGGGAACTACCTCTTGTGATACCTGTGGTCTTCCTCAGCCTTGTATTAAGAGATCCTGCACGGATAGCTGAAAACCAACACTAGCAGTATTTAACAATCCTCAGGAGCTCTAAAATACACTTGCATTAAGAAAATAAAAATCCCAAAACATTTGCAACAAGCCTTACAATTTTCAATGACAAATGGGTATACACAAACGTGAGGAATATAAACCCCAAGTACCGTTATACCCCCCCTTAAACATATCCCATCCCAACTGCACTCACCAATCGGGACTTCTGTCCCCTCCTCAATGTAGATGGGCAGTGGTGATTCCTCCATAGGATGAGGCACTGATGGAAAGTAATGAATTGTGGTAGTATTTGTCGTAAAGTGACTACAATAAGATGGTCCCTTTCTTATCATTACAACTACATATGGCTGGTTACTGTCACAAAGAGTCCTTTCTCAAAGTGGTCACCTCCTGTCACGGTGACCGGTCCAAGTCACAGTCCTGAGGGGTTAATCCCCACCGAGCATTCACCATCACAGGAGTCAATCCCCCTCTTAACAGGGCCTGGGAGAGGTCCCTGTCCTGGATGCTTCACAATCCTGCCATTTCGCTATAGCCTTGCTAGTCCCATCCCTGGAGTTTAACTCTCTTTTGGAAACTCACAGTTGAAGAAGCCAAAGGGAGCCAATGCACAGACAGGCACAAATAGAGTTATTGAGTCAAAGTCGTAATGTTCCATGCACAGAACCAGAAGAGAGAGGCTCTGATGCTCAAAGATTGCCATTAGCTGTTGAAAAGCCACAGCAGGTGGTGGAAGGCTGCACCGCAAATGGCCTCTGGACCACAAACTTTTCATTACTCATTCATTTTGGAGTCTATGTATTGGACTTGGGAAGCTCCTGAAATCTCCAGACAGAACTCTTCAGATCTGCGCCTCTGGCTTATTCTGCAGTTTCCAGACACCAGACAGACACTGTTGTAGGGTTCGTCTGTTTGAGTTCTTCACTATTGGGGAGCTTCTTCCCTTAAAGATGGTTTTGTTGCATTATTTCCCATTTAAAATCTCTGGGAAGCACATGCTTCACAGGCTTTTCAAGAGATTTGAATTTCCTACACTAGAATGAAATAATAATGAGCTACACATGTCAAAAACGGTTGGAATCAAAAGCCTTCTGCAGTTTTTCCTTCTCCGTTACCTTTTAAAAATGATGATTTACCTTCTCAAAGATACAAACTCTTAAGCTAGTCTCAGCTAGGATTCCAGCTGTGGGGAAGGAGGATTCTTTGATCCTTTGGGGGGTGTCTTTAACTACTGGCTTTTTTTTTTTTTTTTCTTTTGAAAGATTGTCTTACGGTGCCCATAAAACCAGCCAAAGAACACTTGTGGTTTAAAGCTGTTAAATAAAGCATCTCACAACATTTCTGCTAGAAACACAGCCAGAATAAAGAGATTTTTCAACAGGTGCTGGACTAGCAATGGGCTTAATATAAACCCCAGACTGGCCCTTTGCGGGATGCAAAGGGCTGCCAGTTCCCTGCCTTAACCTAAGCCCACCCCTCGCTCACATGGAAGATGAAGGGAAGCACAGGGGAGAGGAAGAGCAGAACACGGTTGCCTAAAGAACTACCGTACAAGCTACAGAAATCATGGTCTACCGGGGGTGCCTTGCGCAAGCCGCTTTTATCTAGAAGCTGAACTAACATTCCAGCTCGACAATAGCAAAAAAAACGTTTGTTACCACACGGCGTTTTGCTACATATTAACCAGCAGTTGCTACGCAAGCATAATGGAGTGCTGCAATTCCAAGATATAGGTTATTTTTCAAAAAAAAAAAAAAAATAGCTGACTTATGGGAAATCAGCCTGAGGTGAGCGCTCGTGGGCTTGCCATGCCACTGGACGCAGTACATGCTCGGAAGTTAGGCAAAGCAGGCCCTGCATTGGGAACAATGCAGTCATTTTTCTTGCTAAGCTAATTTTATGTTAAGGCAATGAGAGTCTTCATCTATGCAGCCCCTTAAAACATTTAATCAGATTTATTTACTAGGAAGAAATACCAGAGCAGAGCTTCCTATGCTACTCAAGACTTTTCAAATCTGAGATCTGCAAGCAAACCAGGTCGCTAGAAGGTGTGAAAAAAAAAACCAACCAACCCTGTTGTATTTTTACGACATGCAGCTTTCTTGGTCCCATGAAGAATACTGTACCGGGCTCACCCAGACCGAGCAGTCGGTCTCGAGCCAAATACTTTCACAAAATATTTGCAACAGTATTCACCAACGGCTGGTGGCATTTTCACTTATTTTAACGGGTATCACCATGGGTTGTAGAAAAGGCCTGAAATACCTACATGCTATTTGAGGCCAAATATGCATTTACACACTCTCTCTTACCCACAGGTATACATGCACACGCTAGTACACATGCACACAAACAAATGGCTCTAAAGGCAGAACTTGGATTTTGTAGGATCCAAGGCAGAGAAGCTGACTCTTGCTCACAGGGTTTGGGATTCAGGGACTCTGGGTTGCTAAAACGAGCTCTCACTTACGGGCCTCCTCTGCTTCGGGCTAACCACTTTAATATTATCCCTCAAGGATTTACACACCAGCTTTACAGGCATGCTGCTTAAATGTCTACAAAGTGCCTTGCAGTGTTTTCTAAATTCTGCAGTGATATGCACAGAAAAACTGCACAGGTAGATGTAAGATAACAGTTGCTGAGCATTACTACTGTATAACTACAGCCTATTTTTACGTGCTCTACACTTGGTTCCTATGAACAGATGGCAAGTGTTCAGTATTTGAACTTCTTATTGACCTTTTTAACCCTTTTGTAATTTCATAAACAAGCATAAATAACACTTACATGAAGAAGAGTCTCTCCTGAGTGGATTTTCTCTTCCTGTTTGGAAAAAAACAAAAGAGAAAAAGAAAAGGCAAAAAAATATTTTAAAGGAAAAAAATGATGCCAGCAAGATAAGACAGACATGTTTCAATGTTAGCATGCATAGCGTTTTCTGAATTTCATCAGTATGAACTTGTATTTTGAAGAACATGACCTGAGCGTAGCACCAATGCCAATATGGATCACTTCTCACCTGTTACAGCCCATGTAAAACATCACAGAAAATTTTACTATATCCCTCGCAAGAGCAAGGAAATTACCCTGCAGCAGTGAAATAAAATGCAAATGCCATGTGATCTGAAGCAAAAAAGGAAGAAGTTTTAACTACATTCCATCTCACTGATAACCCTCTGGCTTGACGGATGGGCTGCTCTCCTACCTACGGGCAGCCTACCTGCACGGCACCCTAAAGCAGGGCACTCCTGCTGTGGTTTGGCACAGTACAATCGTTCTTCCATGCCAGTGCTCAAGCACTGACTGCACTCAAACCCCGGTTGGGCAGCCACGGCAGCGAAGCCGTTCTTCAAGGCTGTGACCACTCTGGGTGACAGAGAACCACAACAGGAAACCCAGTAACTGCTGAAATACATGAACCTTCCCAACAGCCCACAGGTCTGAACAGGCACCCTCCTGCGGCCCCACGCCACCTGCCCTCCTGCTTCCCATCTCAAGCTCGCCAGCAGGATGTGGATTTGATTTTCATGCTCCCCTTCCACCAACCCAGCTGGAGGTTTTGGTGGATGCCCTTGGAGCAGAGTTTAGGGTCGGCACTGAACAGCTTTTTGCTGGTGTAAATCTAGACACATTGGGGGGGGGGGGGGGGAAAAAAAAAAAAAAAAAAAAAAAAAGAGACTGATATAAATCCAGAAGATGCTGTAGAACACCAGCCACAGCTTGAGTCACAGACTGGAAGCATGGTAGCCCTTCTGATGGCAGTTTTAGGGGAAAAAAAGGACAATGAATGGTGGCAGTTTCACTTCATTTCCACCACTTTACTTTATATCAATATTCGCTACTGTGTAAGCAATTTAAAGGGTTTTGCCTAGCGTGTACATGCCTTGGGATGACACTCAGCTAGCACAAATCAATTAAATCCATGGCACTACAACAGCTGAGGATTCAAGTAAATATGCATGGGTGGAAGAAGTTCAACAAATATTACGTCGCCGTGTTTTCATCCTCACACTTTTCTTCCAAATGCCAAGGACCCAATCCTGCAGGCAGCCCACCCCCAGGGTGGCACTGGAATAAACTTGAGTCCTGTGTACTGAGCACTGAGAGGGCTGGACTCAGGATTACTTTAAAAAACAAAACCCTGACCCATTCTGGTCATGTAAATTAAGTTAGCGATGAGAAGAAGTTGAAGGCACTAACCCTACTGGGTAATCTATTCGAAGCTGCACTTCTTAAATGATCTACAATTTATTAGGATGACCAATCAAATAAGCATTACTTGCAAAAAGCTTTAACTACCATGGCTTTCCCATCCATTTTTGTGTGTTGTAATATGGTTAAATTTAAAAGAAACAAATCAGCACAATCTTCACAGAGTCATTTGCCAGCATGATTAAAAGCCTGGGTGGGGCACCACTGTAGAGACTACCCTTACTGGTGGAACTGGCAACATTGCCATAGGGGCATTGGGTCAACATTGCCCTATTGCCCGTTGGGGCAAAACTATAGGGCATTGGAAAAACCTAGAAGGGGCAAAATTAAAATAAGAGGGGGCTGCTGCCGAGTCTTG
The DNA here is from genome assembly GCA_034008185.1 of Gorsachius magnificus. Taxonomy (NCBI): domain Eukaryota; kingdom Metazoa; phylum Chordata; class Aves; order Pelecaniformes; family Ardeidae; genus Gorsachius; species Gorsachius magnificus. The sequence continues at coordinate 11,644,215 of CM067090.1, forward strand.
AGGTGCACTGATGAAAACCATGGGAACATCACTGCCTGGGAAACAGGGCAGCCCACTGAAGGGTTTGTGCCTGAGAGCCTCTTTGGGAATACCCAGCCCCCAGGACGTGGCTAGAAGCCACAAAGATGTAGCTCAGTCTCGCTTAGGCAGCGTATCGATTTAAGGAAAGCTCATTGGAATATTTGCAACATTTAGCTGTAAGGCAGGATCCTCCCGGAGCCTTTACAAGCAGGATTGTGCTCAGGCACAGGAGGTTTCCCAAGCACCGTGCAGCAAGAGTAAGCCAATCTGAAGTGCCTTTGAATCTTTCCATGACGATGTTGAACCTCTTCTCATAGGGCATTTCACACAGACTGAAGCCTCCTGCCACAGGCCAAACATTTCACCTCTGGCATTTAAGAAACCTCCAGGCAACCTACCCAAAGCTACAAATCAGTGACTACCAACAGAGAGTAGCATGCCAAATTTTGCTCCTGGTTACAGCAAAGTAAAATAAAAATACAAACTGGCTGAAGCACTTGAAAGCATCTGAAGCATTCCAGATTTCTGCTGGATTCCTGGTCAATATCCCTAAACAAACAAACAAAAACCCCCAGGATTTTGATCTAGCGCTCCCGAGCACGCAACCACCTTCTTGGTACCTCCGAATAACACAGTGCCACCTGCAATCTCCTGCTTATTGCGAAGTATGACAGAAAAAACCCTAACACCGCACGGTAAAAGGTGCGGGTTCATCACTGACGGCAAGAAGCGGCCTCTCCTCCCCTGGCCGGCCCGCAGGCGGGGGCGGGGGCCGGGGCCGGTCTCCCCCGCGGGGCAGCACCGGGACCCCCGGAGCGGGAAGGTGTCTGTCGCCCTCCAGTGGGTGCAGCCTCAAAGCAACCCGGACCGTGGCAGAGGCGGGAAGGGGAAGGAACGGAGAAGGTGAGACGCAGGAAATAAAGAGAAGAGAAAAAAAATACAAGAAAAAAAAATATGCAAAGCAGAGAAGAGACAGTTGAAGAGGAAACACGAAGATGCTATCTCCGAAAGTGCCAAAAATAAAGTTTCCAGTGTCAGGCAACAAAGCCATCGTCCTGCCATGCTCGTGCTTCAGCCTCGACTCACTCCGGGCAAGGGACGCTGTCACGCTGCTGGCTGCCTTGACTGCTCACACGTTTCGCTTTAAAAAACCCGACAACCTTCAGGGGAATCTTTCCGTAATACTGGAGCAAAAGGAAGGCAATGCCAAAAAAGCAGTCAGCTGGCCCAAATGCAGACCCAGAGGTAAACACCCGGCTGTCAAAAACCATCAGCGTTTTCACCAAAGCCTCTCCCCTCCAAATTCCACAGCAGCAGGTGTTAATGGGCTGATTTACCCTCAAACCCGAAGCCATAAAATCTAAACCGGTAGCAACCATCACCTGAATGACACGGCCGATGACACGCTCCCCCATCAGGGCTGCCTCACTTTTTTCCTAGTCCAAAACTCAAAACATTTTGACATGCAAGCAATATAAAAAAAAATTGCAGTTACCAAAATAGCACTATCAACGTAACCAGCTCCTCTCGCCACATTTTCTTAATGCCTTTCCCAATACGGGTAAAAAAAATAGGAACTAACCAAAAAAATCCATCTTTACACCTTGGCACAAACCGTGCTGGAATACGTGTGGGGTTGTATTTCTTAGTGTTTATCTGGATCCTCTCCCACTACTTTTTTTTTTTTCATCAGTGCCCTCCTTTAAACATAGCTCTTATTAAACAGCAGAATCCAGCTTTTACAATTTCGAAATACAAAGTTTTGCCACTCTCAGAGCTGCCTAAGGAAAGCAGAGCTTGCCTTCCATTTCCTAAAGAACACACACTCTGCACGTTTCTTCGCCCGTGTGAAATAAATTCTCCCATGTTCTTATATGGAAACCTTGCAAGTCCTCCCACATGCCGCCTGTTACAATATCAGGCGGAGATGGGCGATCATTATCTTAAAGCCAGCGGGTGAATTCTGGATCCAAGTTACCCTGGGACGAACCCAGAATTATCACCCCTTCACACCAAGCTGAGCTCGGTCACCTGCCCTGTGCAGTCACTGCGTTTTAATTCCAAGCCCCAACCACAACTTTGATTTCAGCATGCCAAGGATCAACAAAATAAAAGGAAAACCGGGGGGGGGGGGGGGGGAGGGGGAAGGAAGAAGCAGCCAGCGGTATTACCCACCAGGTAGGCTCAGTAGCATCAGATGTAGCATTGCCTGTACCAGCCTCTTCACTTGAGGGTAGCACACGGCAGCCAGAAAAAAATACAGCAGGGAGGGGTGGGAAGGCGAGAGAAAAAGGGCAAAAATAGCCGTGAAGAGAAGCACGCCCCGCCGATGTGCTGGAGGGCCGCCAGCAAGTGGGTAATTGCTGCAAACTGTTATCGCGAAAAAAAGTTAACGCGGGGGGGGGGGAGGGGGGGTGAAAATAACCGCCGGAGGAGGAAAAAACCCGCGGGGTAATGAGACAGCCCGGGGGGGGGGGGGGGGGGGGGGGGGGAGTATGTGTGTGAAAGAATTAGAATGAAGAAAGAAAGAAAGAAAGAAATGGGGAGGGGGGGAGGGAGGGAAAGCGCGCCCAGGAGCACCCCGAGGCGGCGCGGACAAAGGGAGGCTGCCGCCGCCGCCCCCGGCCCAGTTCGGTTCGGTTCGATCGGGCTCCGCCGGGCGCGGAGCGGGCGCCCTTTGTTCGGGCGGCAGCGGGGGGCGATCCGCGCCGCTCCGCGCCAGCCCCAGCCCCAGCCCCAGCCCCAGCCCGGGAGGTGCCGGTACCTGCGTCCGCTGCCCGCGGTGCCTGCGCGCCGCTGCGCCCCTGCGGCGGTGCGGCGCGTCCGGCGGAGCGGTGCGGCGCGACTAACAGCGCCGAGCGGGAGGAAACGGTAATTTATAAGCGCTTTCTTCCTGACCTCTCGTGTCTGTTGTCTAATGAGGGAGCTTTGAGCATCACCCATCCTGCTGAGTGGAAAAACACCGGCACGGCCTCTTCTTTGCTGGGGAGGGGGGAGCCTAAAGGAAGGGGTGTGGGGGAGGAGGGGCCATGCCGCAGACACGGCGGCGGAGCCGGGGCTGGCAGGCGGCGGCGGGGGGTCGCGGGGGGGCCGCCCCGGGGCCCGGGCGGGAGCTGGCCCCGCGGCCGCCGGGGCGGGGAGGGGAGGGAAAGGGAGCGGGGGGCTGCCTGCCGCGGCTCTCCTCTCTTTTATTTGCGATTTTCGTAAATATATTTTTAATTACTATTTTTATCTTCCCACAAAGAGCGCCCTTGCCGCAGACAAAGCATCCCACGGCGTTGTCACCGGCGCTGCCCGCCCCTGCGCCCGGGCCCTGGCTTCGCTCCTCCGCGGCCGCTTTTCCTCCCGAGAGGGTGGCGAGGGCTCGCACCCCGGACCCGGTCTCTCTCAGCCGGGCTTTGGTCTCGGCAGCCGCCAGCTGCTGGAGGGGGAAACACGAGGGAGCGTGGCCTGGCAGGTGCCCGGGGGAGCGGGATCTCTCTGCTCTTCTGCCTCCTCCCAAAAGAGCAGTCCCCGGCACCGGCCGGCAGCTGGAGGACAAAGTACAGCCGGGGCGATGTGCAGGAGATGTGAGCGGGGCAGTGGTTTTGTCCCGCGTTGGGTTTCGCTGCGCCGAAAGCCGGTGCTTTTCTCCTGCAGGCGAATGGGGTGTATGGCTCAAATGCGTCTTTGCTCTCCTACCTGCATCTCCTCTAGGTCTGTTAATGGAAGGATTCCACAGCGTACGGACGCGCTAGGCATTTTCATAGAATCCCTGCTGAAGACTTAGTAAGATCCTCTGTACTGCAAAATACCCCTTGCGTTGTGGGGGCAGAGTAGTGGGGAAAAGGAGATTTTTGGGCCGTCTGTGTTTTGCGAAAGTCCTGTGGTGCTGACTTTGCACAGGGAACACCAGAGGCGGACCAAAGAAGAGCAAACAGTCCCCACCGCCCTGCTCTTCCAGGCTTTCCCAGGTACAAGACCCTACCTACCTTCCTACACCACAAACTAGGATGGCAGTCGCCGGGCGACACACCTTGGGAGCCCATCACCTATGGGTAGGCTGCCAGGGGATCCAATTCCATCGCAGCAGCCTCCAGGGAGGTCTCTAGAAAAGGCCGATTTCCTTGGCTGGTTGATGCAAAAGCACGGAGCGCTGCACCCCTTCTGCACACTCCCTGCTGGCAGTACAGTGTGCCACAGTCACGCAAGCGGTTTTCCCTGACTCCAGCGCACTCTGCGATTTTCCAATATCTGAGCTGACTTGCAAAGTGAATAGGTTTTTAAGTGAAAAACAGACACGGGTATAAGATATATGCAGCAAATTGATGACATATCTCCACTAAACAGCCGGGTTTGAACTAATAACACAATGTTGTGCATGCTGCCACCTACATCTTCTGATTCAGGTTTCTTGTGCACTGCGGCTCCGGATTCGCAGGCATCCTTTGCTGAAGGCGGCTAGCATTTTGTGAGGGAGGCTGCACGAGGGACCACAGGCACAAGCGGCTCTGGCCATGCTAGGGAGCGAAGCAAAACATTTCTCACCGGCGCAGCCACTTGTTCAGTTGCAGCGAGGATGCCTCGATGCAGATTAGGAACCGGCAGTCACATCAGTGAAATGTAAGTAGCGGCTGGAGCCTCATCTGTGCTAAGGATCCTGCCAACACAGCTGTACCACTGACAGCAGTGGAATATTTTGCTCAAGTTCTCTAGAGGAATCAAAGCCTGTATTTTCTGTCTCTGGCTCTCTCTTGTTCTGTTGCTCCTCACTCATTAAAAGAAAAGTCAGACACACAAAGCACATGGTTGCTCTCTGTGTTTAAAAAAAAAAAAAAAAATGTTTGGGGTAAAAAACCAAGAGCCAAAGCTGTTTTGAATTCAGAGGCATGTAAACAGTACCTAGAACTAAGTGGAATAATAATAATAATAATTAGTCCTTTTGTGTCATAAATATCTGCATTGCTGTCTGCTGTTTCGTTATGAGACAGCACAACTTCTGACAATGAGCCTGATGAATATTTGGGGGAACTCTGCCTTGGCTGCAGCAGCATAGGGCAGCACTAATGCCTCTGGCTCCTCCGGCTCTCTTATGTAACCCAAATCACAAGTTAGAGCCCAAATTACAAAGCATAAGCATGTGTATAATATTAAGCACATAAATGGTGCCCAAAATTACTATCCTTTTCCTGTAGGTCTGGCTTTAATCTATTAGTAGTTTTACTTCTGCAGTTCTATTGATTCCAGTGTGTGCCGGTGCCATTCCCGGTGTAATCAAGCTAAAGCCTTAAACCCTCAAAACCCCCCCCCCCCCCCCCGAAGGCAGTAACCCAAACTTAGCAAAGAAAGGCCAAAATCACTCCGTGACAGGTAGGTGTAGCTCAAATGACTTATACCAATCGAGTGTATGCAGTATTAAGATGCTGCAGAAAGCAGAATACAATGTCTCTGTGGCCGCTTTTCAGGCCAGGCAGAGCGGCAGGTTTTTGCACCCCAGCCCAGGGCATGGGTTAGCAATCACCTTCCTTTGCGTTTCCCCTCTTTCTTAGAGACTATTTTTGCCATTAACATGCTGAGCTGCTTTCTGGAGTTTTAAGGTGTTGGGTGCTGATACAGTGAGCGCCTCTTGTATCTGTTTAATCCAATAACATAACTCTTTTTTAATCTCCATGTCTGGGTCACAGGGTTTAAAAAAGACACTGGGCCAAATCCTCATCTTGGCTACAACGTGTGGAAATCTACTGAGAAGGCACGAAAGTCAGAAAAGATTCAACGTATTTTCACCCTGTAAAAAAGCTTTCAAGGGGCAGGGATGCGAGTGCCTAATTTCGCAGATGGATGCATATTAACACAAGTGTATGGCAGAGTTAGATCAGATTTCTATCAGGTGAGGTGGAGGGGGGAAGGGCTACCACACCAGGATCTAAAATAAGCTCATCAGCAAGTTCTCATTAATTTTAAAATTGAAAGGGATTTAATATGTCTTGCTTTTTTTCAGGAGAAAAAACTCATTTCTTTTCAGCATGTGGCTGCTAAAGGGAACATGGCGTATCATGGACTCAGGACGAAGGCAGGGCAAGAACAAAAAGGAGGTTTTTCAGGGATTGGGAAGATTTTACATTTGAACATTAAAATAAAAAAGGCAAAATTTATTCAGGCACAAAGTCCAGGAGAAATCTAGGGGACAAGTGGACAGCACTGTCTGTAAAGAAGGGTGTAAGCAAGGATGGCAAAAAGATGGCCTGAGTGAGTCCATTGCATTAATGATTCTCCAAACACTAATTTCCTATACAAAGCCATGTGGGGGGCAAACTTCTGGGTTCCCCTGCAGAGAAAAGAATCCTGAGCTTGAAAAAGGGAGGCAGATTTTGTAAGGGATTTGCACATCATGTAGTGACTCTGGATTGCAGCTTTTAAGCATTACTAAATCGGGGAGTAGAATTGTTGCTATTGCTATTACATACCAGGGTATCTCACTAATCCACACAATCCACTAAGTTGCTGTAGTTTTAGTCTGTGTTGATTTTAGATGAAATTATGGCCTGGACAGTTATTTTTTCTTAGTTTATCCATTCAAATCATATATAAATAAGATATCGAACAGAAGTCAAAACATGACCTGTGTTTTTGGTACACTCCCCATCATGTGAACCTGCCGGTGATGGAGCCCTGCACCCAGTTTACAAGTCAAACACAAAGGCAACTAAAACCCACAGGTCTTCTTGAAAAGCAGCCCCATTGGCATTAAATTCTCTGATTTTAATGCTGTGGGTGGCCTATTCTGCTTATATTTGAGACTGCCTAGCCATTATGGGATTGCCTCCACTGGTCCTTTCCTTATATCAAGCTAATTACATCTTAATTTGAGGCACTTAGCCAGACTGAAAGGCTGAAGCGGAGCCTTTCCAAACACCAGTCGAGTTTAGAAATGCCTGTTTCTTTACAGGGGCTGATTCCTAAAGCAAGGGGCAAACCCCGAGGAGCCAAGCAGCCTGGAACCAAAGCGGTCACGCTGGCTTTTGGACAAAGTGAAGTGTCTCAAGTTAATTGACAGTCAGCTACCTGGAAATAAAAAAACTCTTACATACCCAAAGGTTTTCACTGGGATTTCCAAGAGCTCCCGAGCAAGGGAATGCATTATAGAATGAAAAATATAGGTATTATTAAAGAATGTCTCCAAAGCCAGCCAGTTTCATAAAGATGAGCTAAAACCCAATAACAGGTACTCTGTCTCCTGCTGGATGCTGTATGAACCCTATGTTTTGCATTTTTGAAGTCACTTCTAAACCAATGGTTTTTTTCTTCACTGTTGCCGTTGGGAAAAACAGTAAAAGAGCTATGCATAAATCATAGAATCATAGAATTGTTTAGGTTGAAAAGACTTTTCAGATCATCAAGCCCAAAATGAGGTTGAAGTAATCTAATTAAAAAAATAAACAGCATGCTTCAATTCCTATCCAGTCAATTGGGATCACACTTAAAAAAAAAAAAAAAAAAAGATAAAAATTCAGAAAGGATTTTGAAGGCCGACTGTTTCCCTTTAAGATTAATGATAAACACACTTGTGTGTTCAAGGGAGAACAGACCCAGTGTTATGTAACAGGATAAAGAAACAAAATCCTTTTTTCCTTAAATTAAAATAACCAGTATGTGCGTGGATTTTAGTCAATCGCCGAAAATTCAGGAAACCCATTTTCTTTCACAATTGCATTCCGCATGCTAAAATTGATGTAACTTTTAAAGAGAATCACAACAACTAAAGCAAAAAAAGATTTGTTTGTTCTGTTTGACCACGCTTTGCCAATAGCAGATTGTTCCCTGAGGAAAATTCTGTGGCACTTGCCCTGTGCAAAAATCCAAATTTGTGCTCATCTTTTGATTTTATGTGGCATTAGTAAATCCAGTTATTGCACCTCCCAGGTTTTTTTCTTTTTAATCCGCTTACCTAGTACTAGATGTATGGTAACTTATCTCTTTTAATCATTTTTTGCCTGAACTAACTATTACATAACAGTTCTTTTCAAATCTTGTAATGCCTGCCTAAATTTGCCAAAAATGGGACAAGATCAACAGGTAATGAATTTTTTTTAATGTTGGTGTTGTTCTTTGCTGGCTCAATCATATAACATTTGCAAAAAAACACAAAAGAAGATAATTTTCTACCATATAATCTGCATTTTCCACTTCTGTATTTTACAAAAGCACTCATACCAGAACTTCTGCATCAGAATTTGATACGTAAAGTTCCTCTTTATCACATGAATTCAATTTTCCAAAAGAAGGCAAATGATACTATTAATAACCAAGATACAAGCCCTGAAAAGGCTAAGTCTCTGAACGTACTTGCTGCAACAAAAAAGTCATCTTGTTGGATCTAATTCTGGAGTCATTATCTGACACAGCGCGGAATGGTTTGAGATTTGCATGGAAAGGCACTGCCGAGTTAGGGCGATACTCTCGCATGAAAGCAGCATGACAGCAGCATGTATGTGCTTGGCTGAGCTGCTCGGAGCTTTGGCTGCAGACCACAGTAAATCCTGCTTATGTTGGTGTGTCCTTGCCCATGTCCACGCTTAATGTTTTCAGTCCTGAAAGTAAAGCTTCAAGTCTGGGCAGTTTAAGTGATGTTCCCTCAGTGGAGTGGGTCCTCTGCGAGGGCCACTCCAGCAGCACAAGGCGTGCTTGGAGACAATGCACATTGTGAACGTGCCCCTCTCCCTGCTAATAACGTACTCACTGTGCTGCAGCTAAATATTCTGCTGCTGCATGGCCTGCAGAGAGATTTCCATGGCCTCTCAAGCAGAACAGCTCCTGCAGGGCCGTGATGGTTACACGGGTGCTGCAAAGGTGATGTGAAAGTTGGGAAGCCATACAAGGACGTAGGGTAGGAGATGGGGAAAAAGTTGTGGCAGAACTCTGAAAGCAATAAAAGGTCAGCAGGGTCTGAGGCTGCCGGGCAGAACCACTTCCATTTCCATTTGGAGCTGGTCACTGAGCTGGGCAGGCTTGGCCTGACCCCATCCCAGGTGACAGTGGGCATCACGGTGGAAAACAGTCCAGAAATTTATGGTGGTGAGCTCACTGATGCAGTCAAGCCCTCTCGACTTACGTGACTGATCCAGGCAAGCCGACAGATTAAACTCACTGAAGAGGAAGAAGAGTGATCACTCGAGTGAATTCATACCTGCTCATATTTCTTTTTATTTGCTTACGGGTCCCTCTGCTCCCTTCCCTTTCAAAGCGATGGTGAAACACTTAGGAAGAGTGTATAAAAAATGATTTTAAAGTACCTAGTTTATTCTGACAAATTACACTGGCAGGTGTAGGCAAACACTAAGAGAAAATACTGTAAGAAACAAAACCATTCCCAAATGTATGCTTTTACCGGCTCAGACAGATAGAGTTTCTAGCGAGGTGAATTAATGCACCGCAAGCAGAGGGAGAAAGAGCATCAAATGCTTGAGCCTCCAGAAAAAATAGAAAATTTCAAATAAGCCCTGCAAGCTATCCAGTAACCGCTCATCCAGTTACACGATTTTAATTAACAAAACTGGAAAGCAAACATGTAATATAAACTTAAAAACACAGCGCTTCGGTTTTCCAGACTACCGGTCCAAATGCAAAACAAATTGTTTGCATCTGATGGCAGGGGACGCAGAGCCGGCTTTGGGAGCTTCGCTTTTAACTGGCAGAGCGATGTAGCAGCATCCGCTGCGCTGCCCACTCAGGGTGGTTCAGACAGCTCCTGGCATGCCCGTGCCTGCCGTCCCCTGGCACAGCCTGGGCACAAACACATGGCCCGCGTGCTGCGGGGAGGATGCCTCGGCCTCCACCTCGGCGGCAGCACGTTGCTCCATAGGGCAGCAATGTCACCGAGGAGGGGCCAGCAGCTTGCAGGCTTGGGTGACCTTGAGCCTCCCCAAGCAGTTAGCTTTTGTGGGCCTTTGGCATGCTCTCAAGTGATCTTTCAGCCAGAATCTCCGCTGCCTAAAATAAGTTCAGCAATATTCCCTGCGGCATCCCTGCACTTCTCTTTTGGGATACCTGACTTCTCTCCCAACCTGGGCAGATGCAGGTTTAGGAAAGTTTATCTGGGTGCTTCCTGGGCAGCGAGCTCCTGACCTGGCCCGAGGCCAGTGGCACTCACTTGGTGGTGTTATGAGGAAAGGCAGAATTTTAGGGAGTTTTCTTGCCTGTCCCTGTATCCTAATGGTGTTGCGTATCTGCTATGTTGTTTAGAAGCAGCCTTGACAATGGTATTTTTACAAGGCATTTCCTACCCACCTCCTGAAAAAGTGACCCATTTCAGAAGAGGAGAAGCTGGAGCGAGGGGGATTTCTTCTCTGACCTTTTTCAAGCCTTCAGCACGGGGCCTGCGGGAGAAGGGGCTGGCGGCGAGGGACAGAGCTGCAAGGTGGCACACCCCCAGGAGCCACATGGCTCCGGAGCAAGCCAACACAAATGCTAAGGAGGAAAAAAAGACCAAAACCCCATGCAATGGCAGCCTCACCCTGCCTGGCCAATGCACATACATGCACGTTGCATTCCCAGCCCTCACCTTGTCACCATCGAGTCTCTCCTCTGTGTAAGCCCAGCCAGAAATAGGGAGAGTTGACCGGACCAATGGACACAACCCGGGATTCAGGAGCAGCTGCCACTTTGTGTTTGGCTCCTTACTGGTTTTAGAAATACTTCTCTTTCTGAAAGTTGTGAGTTATTTACTGTTCCTCAGGAAAATGGCATCTGATCTTCCCTTCACATGCGGTTAATAAAGTTTGCAAAGTGTTTTTTTTTAAATGCCCATCTAAGCAAAGTAGCATGTAATCACAATGCTGCATTAGCGTAAAGCAACACACAGCATGAGCTTGTAAGGCCTCCCTTGAGCTACCCAGGACTCTTTCTGTTACCTTGGGCTCAGGTTGGTGGGGCACACAGGAGCCCCGTTGCCCCGCTTGGCCCTGCAGCTATTATGTCAAACACAATGCGAACCAGTAATGACGGGGGTCTTTGCCTCCCTGAGATTCACCAACACAGAAGATCACATCGGGATCCTTCCAGTCTGGCAACTATGCATTCAGCTAGGACTGCCCCCATAACGGGCATGTTTTCCCTGCCAGGTACCCACTACTGGTCCTGTGTAACCAAGAAAGCAAAGTGCTGGATGGGTCCAGCGTACGGCCAGGTGGCCTTACCCTGCCCAGCAGGCAATACCAACCCAGTGTTGCATCCTTGCAGAGAGCGGCTGCTACCTGTCGCCTCCGGCCAGAGCAATCCCACTTTGTTGTCTCTACACAAGTGGATGTGGGAAGGGGGGGGGGGAATGGGCTCAGCATGAAGCACTAAAAATCCAGCTTTACACCTCTAAATCTCTTTGGCCAAGGCTAGTAGACTCTGATTTGGACCCATGCTCCATCTTACCACTTGCTGATTGTTAAATGGGCCACAAACAGTTAATATTCTGTGCGTAGTTGGTCACAGGATGCCTGTAGCACCACACAATTTTCTCTTACTGTCTGTGTCGGCCAAAGACTGGAAGTTTTCTTATTTGTACTCCTTTGTGTTTGCCTGTCGGGCTTGTGAAGTTCATGGAGGGGAGTGGAAAACTTGTCCTCAGGCTCCTACATTTCCTTGGGAAGCACATCCCAGTATCCTGTGGAGCAGCCAAAGTGGGTTTGGGATGCCCGCGGTGCTCACAAAGATGCCCTTGGTCCATGCTGCCCCGCAGTGAGTGCCAGAGGGGGGGACGTGGGCAGCACGGCTTGGGGGGGCTGGCAGAGGAGCTGCATGGCCAGGCTGGGTTGTGGCAGTGACTGGGCATCATCCAGAGCCGCGAGGCACTGGGATTGCCTGGTGACAGAGCTGAATAAATGCACGGAGCAGAGGCACACAGTGGAGGGTGTGGGGGGCCCCTGGGAGCTTTTCCATCCGAATCCCCCAGAGGTCCTGCCAAGCCACATGGAGCGGGGTATGGCATTTATGGAGGCACATCCACCGGCCTGCCGGAGCTCAGGACACAGACACCACCTCCAGCCAGAGTAGCAGACACTGCCACATGGCCATTCCACCTGGCTTAAACTCAGGTTTTCCCCTCAAGCTGATTTCTGCCATCACAGACCTCTTGGCAGCTTTGCAAATGTTGCTGCTTGAATTTCACCTCCCTACTGGGAGACCAAGCTCCCAGTTCTCCCAGTAAGATACAGGTTTGAGTCCAGGTCATATTTCCGCTGTTCTCCACCAGCATCACAGCTGTTTGCTCCAAACATGAAGATATTTTTGTAAGAGCAAAAGCATGAATTATTTCAAACTTGCCTCAGGATGAATTTTCAAGGGTACTGCAGAGACTGTTTCCACAACAAAACGGGAACTCTTCTCCTGCTGAATTGTTCATGCTACTTGCATGAATGCTAGAATGGCTTTTTTAAAATGTCAGCGGATACCTGGAACGGGAATTTGTTTCCATGAAATCCATTGGAAGCTATTGTTGTTGTTGATGTTGTTGTCTAATCTGACTGAAAGTTTAATTTGGGAATTTTTATTAGACCTTGCTTTTAGGTACAGGCAATTAGCTTAACAAAATATATCAGATAGGATCTCTGCTGTGTTTGCAATGCCTCTTGCTCTGATTCTTACCTGGTGGGAACTGGGTTTGGAGGAGTACAACCACGTCTTTGTAGCTGTTTACATCACATTTCTGACAGAGCTCCACCCTGCTTTCCCCATTTGTACTTTGTTTTTCATGAATAAAGGTCGTGGTATTGGCATAAAAAAAAAATATTGTTGCTGTAGAAGGAATTCAGCTGTCCCCTCTGGGTTATAAAACAAATCACATGGCAGGACAGTAATGCACTCAAATGTCGGGCAGGGCAGAAATCAGAGATGGAAGAGAAGCCTAAGACCCATGGGGATCTCTGCAGACCTCCAGCATCCTACAAGTCAGCTGCCTCCCTGCCTCTGCTGGGTTGTTCCGTGCTGCGTAGTCGCTAAAATTTCGCACAACCTAGCGTTGAACATTCGCAGTGAGTCTGTGCTGGGTACCTGCCTCCCAGCCTGACAGGTCACAGTGCTGGAATTTGTTTTCTAATAGCCAGAGGGCATTTTCTTTGTGCTGGTGTCATACCATTAGTCCAACACCTTTCTGCAACCCTTGTTGGGCCAGGGGATGTGGTTACAGGACACCCGGCCCCCCTGTGCTGTGCCCCCCACCTTGGTGCCAGCAACCAGTTTAAGTCACTGGCTTGTGTGGGACTCTGACCTGGTTGTATCCCAGCTACACAATACATCCTTTTGGCTGTGTTGTACCTAGATCAGGGGATAAATATATAGTAACTACATCCCTTGACTCAGCTATAAAGCAAATGAGACCTTCCCGATGTTCCTGTATAAACACGCACACAGACCTTCGTGTTTGTGCTCATGTCGAAATCACCACTTGTCTTTTCGTTCAAAAGCCATTCTTCTGATGTTTCATTATGGGTGAGTCTCTCAAGACTTCTGATGTTTTCTTTTCCTTTCAGTCTGATGATACTTTCTAGCAAGGTGCTACTTTAACTAGCTGCAATATTCCAAGAGTAATTTCATTACCAGTGCTTGCAGAAGCACGGCCCCAAACTTATGGTCCATGTTTTCATGATTCTCTTGGCATAAACCAAAATCCGAATAGTTCTGAGAATATGAGGGGAAACCAGCAGAAGTTGCTGCATTAATGTTACGGCTAAGGACACGCGACAGCCAATGAGCAAAAGCTCAACAACAAAAGCACCAGGAACACTTTTAGCAGGAACACTACTCAAGCAATCCCCAATTCACAGAATTCAACAGGAAGTTTATTGGAAAAGAAACTCCAGGTTGAGCAGATCTTTAACTTTTCCTTCCCAGGATCACACCAATAAAGCTGAGTAGTAAATCAAGTTCTATAGAAATAGGTGGGGATTTTATTAGTAAACTGCCTAGGTGTGTATTCCTTGTTTTTTCCTGGTTAAAGTCTCATGGAGGATATGTTAGAAACTGAGAATTGTCTGAATAGTAATGAATACTAGGTTTTACACAGTATTTTAGCATAATCCCAGGAATTATAATTTAAGAAGTGCAGATCTTCCTTGTTGCAAAGCCCTCAGAATTCACGTGGCAATAGCCAGTAATCAGATAAAATAGAAGCAATTAATAAAATATTTCATCATTAGAAAAAGTTCCAACACCGGAAGATTTTGCAAATCACCCAGCAGGTTTTGCACATCCTCTCGCATTTGAGATTTTGTCAGTAATGAAAGCTAAATGAATGGTGAATGCAAGTAAAAGGCTTAAAACAATGTTACGGAGGCCCAGTGTGCACAGAAATAGTATTTTAAGGGAGTTGTTCAAATGTAAACAAAATTGTTTCTTTTCTTTATAAAGTAGTCTCCTCTTGATTATGAACAGAATAAAAGTTGCCTCAAAAATAAAGAGGTTTTTAAATATAAGACCATCACACTCCTATTTTCCCTTAGCGTTGACTAGGAAGTGGTTGCAGTTACATCCCCATTTAAGGTTTCCACACCTCTTAGTACTTTGCATGGTGTTTCCTCCATGAAGTTTCATAACTTCTGATAATGTTGTAGGCCTGGGAGGCTGCAGAGCACATCTATGCTCTATCGGAAGTGGTTTTGGTCTTGCTCTAGCAACCTTAAATCAGTACTGAACAAGCAGAGGTGCTGCTCCACAGAGAATGAACATCAAACTCTTGTCTGTATATCCTCATAATTATTAAGAATGGAGGCAGCAGTTATGATGATGAAGCCTAATAGCCTTCAAGGAAATTGCAATTCTGTCTCTTTTTTTCCTCCCCTACATTTTCATTTGATAAAACTTCTTGTCCTGGTGATGCTTGTTGCAGTGCACTTGATGACTGGGGAACTGTTCTTCGCTCACAGCGTCCCCGGATACGAACTAATTGCTGATAACAAATACTTTGTGACTCTGCGGTAAAGGGAGAAGCATCTCATCCACCGGAGAATCCAGGTCCTCTTTTACTTTATTCCAGAGCTGACTGCATTTTGGGAGAAAGAAACTAATCCTCCTCTTTTTTTCTTTTTTTTTTTTTTTTTTTTTAGGTTTTTAACATGAAGCTCCTTTAATTCATCCTTGTAAAGCATTTGGGGCTCATCTGATGAATAGTCCTAAAGAAACACAAGGTATCCCTGCTGCTTGGGTTGCAAAGCTAAGGCTCAAGCACTGAGAAGAGAAATGTGCTTAGAACAAAGAGGTTTTGAACACAAAACCAAATCATAGCAATGCCTGCTGACAAACACCTCATCTGCCTGCTGCCATTTACGTTTTTCAAATACACATGGAGTATTGTCGAGGACCTTGGCTACCTTTGTCTGTCACTGAGCCAAGTCTGTTTAAGCTTTCTTCAAAACCAGTCCCTGCTGCCACTCGGGTATTTCTTGCTGTTGCTTTCGTTGCCATTCATCTCTGAATTGTTTCCAGTCTGCAAGCATCTTTCTGGTACCAAAACCGAACAGAGTATTTCAGGCAGTCACCTAAGAGCACTCAAAGAAAGTCTAAGACTCTGTCCTCCATGACTTTTACATAGTCCACCCATATGTCAGACCTTGGTTTAGGTCTACACAAGAAAGGCTTTGCCATCTTTGATGGGGTTTGGTTGGTTTTTTCCCCTTTGGTTTTGATTTTTTCCAGTTTTCTGGATAGATTTCACACAGCTTGCCACCACAGCTCCAGTGGACAATAAAAAAATGTATGGGAACTCCTCCAAAGTACATGTTTGCAAGGAGTGTTATGCCAGGAACATCATTACTGGAGTCCCAGTAACTAATCCAGAACTGATGCCATAACTTTTATGTGTACCAGGGGCACTGAAACCCACGCTGAAATACTTGGCAAGTCTGCCCTTAAATTAGGATATATTCTATTGATATTGGCTACGATCAACCAGAGCATTCCTTGGTTTTGAGGTAGTATTTATGAAGGGGGAGGGTTTGCAATGCCAGTTCTTGTCATATGTTTTCCTGTCTCACCCTATCTCCAAGCCCAGCTAATCTGATGATATCCAACTGTCCTAATGAGCTGCATCTACTTCTAGACTGAAGTGTTGACAGCTGCCTGTCCCGTTGCCAACAAAAACTTCTGAGACAACTGTATCTCATTCCTGCAAGGATGCAAATTGCTTAGTTTCCAGCCCAAATATGAGACATAATAACACTTCTTTTCATTGATCCAGGTCTAAAAAAAGGTGTGTCAAGAATGCACTCAATCATTTTCTCACGTGCTGTTTAATCCCACAGCTGGAAATGAGGTTTCTGTCTGCTGGTTACAGAGGAGAAATCAAGGGCTCATGTCCCTTACAGAAGAGGTACAGTCACACAGGCTAAGGTCAGTGAGAAGGAAATGTTCCTCCAATTAATATTGGCATGTGTTTACTTATATTTTTATACATTGATAATTCTTCTATTTGCTGCTCTTGGATTCAGAGCACATGGCAAGGGTTTCAGCTTGTTCTTATTCAGGTAGGATTTAACGTCCTTAAATCTTTACCAAGACTCAGCCCATCTCATGCACACAGGATTTACTTTCTTCCCCATGGATAAGGCGCAAAGCTGATGTACCTGAGGTCTCCTCAGCCTTTCTTTCACCTGGACTGCATGTCCAGAGCACCAAAACTGGGTAACACGTGAGCAGGTAAGACCAGGCTCCCAACAAGCCATTAAAAACTAGTCACAGCCTTCTAGAGAGAAAGCTATTTAAACCAGAGACTGAATTTTCAGGGTAAATTTTGCCTTGGGTGGCTTCAGTGTCCACAGGAACAGTATAAAGCAATCCCCAGACAAAGATGGAGAAAGGACACAGAGAACCTGATCTTGATCCAAATGTGGTCAGAATAAATAGAAGCAACACCTCTACTGAGAGCCGATCAGGGCAACTTGTCTCCAGGCAGAAATAATAGTTTTCCTTGTCAAAAGGAAAAAACCCCACATCTACCCTCTGCCCCTCATAACTTTTATGACTTGCCAGATTCCAGAAATCATGGAAAAAACTCCCAAGCCAGGGGCCAAGGAGCAGAAAAACTAGGGGGAAGCACATCTAGTCCTGGCAGACTCCTGTAGCAGCCCAGGTCACTGGCATGGCCTCCCTCAGGCCAGCTTCTCCCACTTTGTTTTCACAGCTGAAGGTAGGACCCATTTCTTCAATTCAGCTTTTCCTCAGTAAGTTCCTTACACACAGACAAGCACAAAACCTCAAGACTCTTATTAAGATTGGGCTGGGAAAGAAGAAAGACAGAGTTAGTTATTGTTCTAGGGTTTTTATTTCTTTTTTTTTTTAATTCTTGGGATGTGCTCAAACATTACAATGGTGGAGACCATATAAGTAGCTAGATTAGAGCAACAGACATAACAGTGGTATTGGATACAGAAATAGCAGCCATTGCCAGTTCCATGGAAAGAGGACAAATGAATAAACATTGATAATAACATCTGAAACCACGAGGCTTGGAAAAGCCTCTTTATTTTAGGAATAATCCACTGAAAGATGCCAGGGCTAGATATGTCCAGCTCTGACTTTTTCTCAGGAGTACAATTGCCATTGAGGAAGAAAAGGATGTTTGAGGATGGATAAATCTAGGAACCTTCTATGCCATCATCTGTTAGTCACTAAACTCTGGGAACAAATGTAAGGGTTTGCTTGTTTGGTAGGGCTTATTTTTGTTAAATCTGTAGTTTCTCCTAAGCATTTTTTCCAGATGTTTCTCATGCTGAAAAATTGCATACAGTCCCAGGATGATGTACAAATTGAATGCAAAGGCAAGCAAAAAATCCAAACAGGTCTATTGCTCAATATATCTTGAGTACAAGATGGTCTCACCTCTACAGGGCCTCCTCCCTGCTTAGCAGATCTAACACACCATCAAGAATAAGGCAAGGAAGAATCTAGAAGGAAACGGTAAGCGTGTTGACAGAATGTCAGTGCAACTATACCACAAGTCCTATCCCAGCCTATGGGGCTGGAAAGGTATTTTCAGTGTCTGGTGTTATTTAGGAAGATGTTTCTGAAGGAACGCAGGCTGTGCCATTCCAGGAAGGGAGGAATTGGCTTCTTTAGGATTACTGAAAACTTACTAAATAAGAAGCTTTCTGTATTTCCTCACAGCTGGAGAGTAATCACTGCAACACAACTAGAAAAGTTGGAAGCTGAAAGAAGAGAAATCCTCTGATTTGACCCGAGTTCCATACATTATAGCTGGTGTGTGCAAAATATGTTTGGGTTCTATGAAGTGCAAGATACCGAATATCTATGTCTGCCTCAGCAATATTTTGCACTTTATGTTGAGCTGAGTGCTCAAATCCTGGAAGGTGGCATTGGGAGGCCAATCCCTTGGGACATCACTGGTGTCAAATTCTTTGAGGATACTTGAGTATACCACGCAAAGGGATCACTTAATGTGTCACAGGGAGGTGACATTTACCTTCTACAGGGCACCAGGAAGACCATGTGTTATAAAACTGCCCAATTTTGGTTTCCTCAGCAAAAGACAAGTACTAAAAAATAAATCCAAGCATAAACAACTGCAAGGCAATTTTAAAAGGCTTGAGATACTGATTCAAGACGGGGATGCTTAAAATACACATTAAGGGTGAAATGCCAGCACCATGAAAATCAGCAAGTAAATCTCCTAGTGACTGTGTTGGGACTGTATCCATACAGTTTATCCAGACAAAGACAGTATAAACACCAGAGGCTCAATTGTCCCTGAGCTAACAGTGCTCAGTTGTTTAAGCACAGGAAACGGCCCACCCTTTTCCCACCTTTGTACACCCAGGCAGGGGTCAGACGCAGTGTAGCTGCCATAAGGGCAAGGCTGATCCAAGTTCATGTCTGGCATAGGGAGACTGAGGCAGGGAGATGGCAGAGCTTCTGTCCTGGAGCTCTCCAAATGATTGCAGAGGCGGCCACAAATGGGGCAAATGTACAGTCAATCCATGAAAATGCCCTGTGGCCGAGCAGATAGGCTCCACCAGTTGTCTTGGAGAAACTGGCTTAAACCACTGCTCAAGATATAGTTTTGTTTCTTAGAGTATGAAATCAATACTCAGGTGAAAGAAAGGTTTCAACAGTGGCCCTTCTAAGGGGAAGAAGTCTAAGGAAGCAAAAGTACCACTGCCATCGACACAACACATCCCACCACATTCCATTATCTTTTGCCACCATAACAGAATCGTCAAGTAGTTGTTTTTAATTCAGGACTGAGGTGATTTCATCCTTCACGTTCATTATCTGAGTAAGCGAGTACATACTTCTCTTGTTCTTCATAGTTGTCTTGATTATTCACCTTTGGTAATGGAACATATAACAGAGAGGGAAGGCGTGAGTTCACTGCCAGGGAGTGCCTTTGCAGGCAAAATGAAATGCACGTACAAAAATTAAAAAAGCATGGTGGAAGAGAAAACTATCTTTTCATTTTTTCTTAACTTAAAAACTCAAGGCAAAATAGTTGCCCAGTCCTCTACAGGAGCTCTCCACAGATTAAGTGTTGTGAAACCCTCATCTTGGGAGTAGTGGGAGGCAGCATCAGAGCTGAATTTCCATGCTACATAGACATGCACACATTTAATCCAGTTGTGGTTTTCTTAATATGCAAAGGCGCTAAAGTCAGCTCTGATTCGACTCATCAGTTCCAGCTGATTTTCAAGCTAAAGGCTCTAATAAGCAGACTCAAGAGCATCTGGGCAAATTTAGCTCCAACCAATTTGCCTCTAGAACATCCTTTGAATACATTTGCATAGTCTGTGTTCACAAAGCTACATAAAACATGCCTTGCCAGCTGCTGGCTGGGCCTCTCAGCCTGGCACGCTGCTGTCACTGCTGAATATCCACTAAAGCCTTGACAAGTCATTCACCTTTTCTTTAGCAGATATTAAGTTTACCCTTGTATAATGGTGTGCGACAAATGTCTGGAATAACAATGATTTAACCACTGGACAGGCAGTGCGCAGGCAGGGGGCTCATTGCCCCACGTCACTGTGCCACAACCTTGACCTGATGATAGGGTATCTGAGAGTAAGAACATAGAGCAATCGCTACCACCCAGACTTGGCTTTCCCACTGCAGTGCAGTGCCAAATTTGATAGTCTCTTTGGTGATCCAGGCACGTCCCCATTAAGACACGTTTATTTTAAAGAGGTCAGGTAGCAGCTGATGGATGGTGGGAATCTTTTAGCATTCCCAAAACAGGCAGCATTTGAATGAACAATCTACAGATGCAAACGTCAGCAGGTATATTGGCAATACCCTATGCTAGAGCCTTTGTGGACTTTGAATACTTGCCATTTGGTGCCTAATTATAGTCCCTCTAACAGTTCATTACTTACAGCATGTTGGGATCTAGGGATCCAGGTCAGGTTTGGAGTCCCTTTGTGCCAAGCGCTGCACAAACACAAATGCCAGTTCTTGCAGCTCGTACAAGCTAAGGGCCCTGCAAACTCTTACCCACGCGCTGAACTTTCTGCACAGCTGTAACTTCACTTGGTTCGGTCTGATCCATGCAGATATGCAGGTCTATTGTGTTCTAGTTCATTATCTATTTAACACCTATTGAACTCTCTGCAACTGCTTAAAAGCATAAAGTAAATCATGCGCATAAATGTTTGTAGAATGTGGGGCTTAATAAAGACCAGCAGCAATATAGGCAGAGGAAAGCCTGAGAGAGAGGGAAGATAAAAGTAACCATAAAGGGAACTTGTGATTACATACACTAGCTACATACATAATTTGTGGGCTTTGTGGTTTGGGAATTCTGTTTGTTTGCTTAATGTAAATGAGCAAGAGAATTTAAAGAATCTCTGCCACCTACAGAAGCCGAGAAGTGAAATGTTGTAGGCCTCACCCAGTGCATGTATAAGTCCTTCCTTGTTCAGCAAAACACTTGGCCACGTTTTGCACTCTAAGAAGGAGAATACCAAATAGCAATTTTTCTGCAAGAACTGGGAGCCGCTTGCCCGCAAAGTGCAAACCCAAATAAACATGCTGTCCCCCGAATACTCCTGCACAGCGAACATAAGGAGGGAGGACTCCTGTGAGGTTTGGGGGTGGTTTTTCTTTCAATATTTGTGAACTCTTGTCTGCATTACTTGACTAGCTCTAACCAAAAGCCACCTTTGGGAATGTTCTGTATTCAGAGTCTAATTTAGATGTACCCAATTTAGATGCAAGTTCTCACCATGCATCACTTTCAGAACAAGTTTCTTTGTAAGCTGTTGACAGAAAATGTTTATAGTCCTATTATACTCAAATAAAAAATGCGAACTGAGTAATGGATGCAATAGCTTTTCTTTCGGTTTACTGGAGTTTATTTCCCTGTTGTGCAAAGTTCTGTCCAGATTTTTTAAACAAATTCAGTTTGTCTTGACTCATGCTTCTTATTCTCCATGAACAGCATAACAAGCTGAAGTTTGGAGAGTTTGCAGAGTCCATCTGTTTTGGAGTGACCATATTTCCAGGGAACCTGGATTCCTGAAACCAATTATGTTAATCAGAAATGTGTTGTAACTCCTCTGCTTTGGGAGCATGAGATAACAGGTCACCTTTAGCTTGCTGACACACTTTGATTTTTGACTACTGAATACTTGCAACAGTCTACACATCGAGTATCAGCGATTTGTAGCACTCAGCAAACAGAATAAAAAAGGTGAAACTCTGAATGATTTTTTTATCAGCTCTCTGCAGATCTAAAAGTCTCACTTAACAAAGAGTTTCTATACTTGCTGAAGTTAAGCATACACTGAAGATAAGCCTAAGCCTGAAAGCTTTGCTGAATTCATATTCGGTTAGGTACGGTTTTATGGTTTTCACTTAATCTGGGCCAGAGCTAGCAGCTGGGCAGCAATACTGAGTGTAACAACTGGGACTCCAGGGAGGGTGTGGATGCTATTTTCGACCCACTTAAATTGATTGCTATTCAAGTTTTGTGTCAGTTACAACATGTTACAAAGAGACAAAGATTGTACAAACAGACCCAGGTTACCCTCTTGGTTTAACGACACCTCACTTTCTTACATGTCTCCAGAGCACTTCAGCTTTTTACCTTGCCTGGTGGCTTTCTTTTCAACCTAGCATGCCAGGTTGGCTGATCTCATTGAATATGGAGATGTGATTTTTTTTTTTGCTTTTTTTTTTTTTTAACATGGGACTTGTTTGCTCTTCCTGGCATTGGATCGCTATTACGTCCACAGGGAGGGTTAACTTTTAATCTGCATGTTATTGTAATGTGTCTCCATCAAGAAAGAGGCATGCCCCAGCAGGACAAGGTGCTGTGAAAGTTCACGTTGTTGCTGTTAGCTTCCAGCAAAGGAAATTATTTTTCAGCCACCCATGTTGAATTGCCAGTGGCCAACACAGAAATCTTTTATCGAACAACAGCTACCGGACCACTGATATTTACAACACCTAAGATACCGCCCAGCCAGACCAGCAAATCAAAGGCCGAATCTTGAATTTCCTACTGAAGGCTTGATCTTGTTAAGCTTGACTTGCCTAAGAAATCTTCCTTGGTGATATTAATCCTATTGATTTGAACACGAACCTAATCCTTTTCCTACTGAAAATCCTCCTGAATAGAATGAGGAGAAGCCAAAACTTGTGGATTACACCGGTGAAAGAATATGCTACGAGCGGGCATTACGGGCTTTGGGAGGAACAGAACAGAACACAGTACGTGATTATAAATCACAGGATCACGCTCCTAAACCAAGCACAGGGTCCTTACAAGCTTTCCTCTGAAATGAGTGGGAGGGAGGCTGTCAAGGCTAAGACAATGTTGTATTGCAACACACTTTTGCCATAACTTTGGTTGACAGTACTGCCAGCGTACCTGCCTATGGACAAACCACACCTTCTGAAGGCTCTTATGACCTTCACATACAGACCTTGCTCTTTCTAACAAAAGCAAATGAAGCTCCCAGCTCACGAGGAAAGACACTTAGATTATGACAACCTGCTGACACACATGATAAAAGTGGTTTTTTTCAACTCAAAATGGCCAGAATACCCCTATGAAATATTCTTTCTCACACAACATGCTGTTTTCTCATTATGTGTGTTGACATTTTTCAGACTGACCTCAGCTAGATATTTTGTTCCGGAGTCCCCATTTAGTGGAACATTTAAACAATAACACTTTGAAGCATGCTCAGTCTCTCTTTTGAAGTCCATTCAGGCTCTGCCCTAGGGTCAGCAGGCGCATTCCAGCAATGATGCACGGACCATCTGCTGTACAAGTTTAAATCCCACTGGTCCTATACCTAGAGGTACTAACATGTTGCATAACTTGCACTGAAAAACAGCCTGTCAGTTCACACGGGGCTTGGATTTATTCCTATAGTTCTCTTCTCCTCCCGCTGGAGGGCCTGTGCACAGTAACCTCTGAGTGTGGTTTCTGGGGACTACAAATTAATGAGAAAAATAATAAGAAATGACATTAAGTTCTTGCATTCAAAACATTTATTTTCCTTTGCCCATCTACACCCTGGCTCTGTGATTCCCAGAGCTCACTGTCTGGCATCTCATTTAGGTGCCTTCCTATTCCAGACTTCTCACTTCGGTGGGCTCTGGCTAAGTTCCCCGAAATAGTGGTCCATGGCTTAGTGTCAATTGTTGAAGAAGGAAAAACCAGGATGGTGCAATATGAAGGGTGCATTTTCCAAGACAATGTCAATGATTCAGATGACCAATGACCATTTACTTGGGTAGGAATCTGGCTTCAAAAACATGACAAAAATCTCTGCCAAAATACGTCTTTGTCTATATATTTTATCCAGTGTGCTTTAATGTTAACTACTCATTATTAAACTTAACAATGCATTGGCTAAGGTTAATGTATTTCAGACCCAAGTACTGTTGGTCTTATTGATGCTATGTAAACATAGAGGAAGGAGTGGTCCCTGCCCTTGGGAGTTTAAAATCTAAACTTGGACAATACACTTCAAACATATGGTATATCCTGCAGGCTGAATTACCAAACTTCAATCAGTATTAGCCCTAACAATTAATTTATGTTGCACATATGTTCTGCATTTGGGGGCATTAGCCTCAATGGCCCCTTGAAGGAAATGTGAATGTATGTACATGCTGACCTTTTAATGACAGCAGAAGGACACAGCAACAAGCAGGAGGAGGCCAGCTGAGACCTGTGGGATGGAGCATGGCACGAGGATAAGCATGGCAGAGGGACACAAATAGCTTACAAAAGGGGAAGATTTGGAAGTCTTGTAGCGTAAGCAAAGGAGAACAGCCATAGCAGAGCAAGTTTCTCAGAGGAGCTCTAGCACTAGTTGAGCACCAAAATAAGTGGGCACGTTTCCACTTTTAAGTATCTGTCACTTATTTAGATGCCTCCTTGGAAACTGAGCTCTCCGGAAAATCTGTCCTCAACAGTGGGTGCTAAGCACTAGACAATCTGGCCTGTTCATTTTCTCAGTATGTGCTTCATCTGTTCTAAGGAACAAGTCCTTCTGGAAACGTAAAAAAAAAAAAAAAGGCAGAAAGAAGTGTTGGATACAGAAAAGCACACAAGCTGCCTCGTGGGCTAATGATCAAGAAAGGCAGAACAAGCAAAATTTCATAAACCAGACAAGTCAAATGTTTGGCCACCAGGACCCCTTACAAACATTGCAGTAGTCCAGGAAAGATGGTGGACATGGGTTAAAGCAGTGAGTAGGAATCAGAAGATATGAATTAGCTGATTTGCTTTATCTCCCTGCTCAAAATGTTCTTATGTGTCCAAAAAAAGAAGTGGACCAGGAATATCTGCCCAACTACCCTACAGGGGAAAACTGTAAACATTAGCTAGGATCAAAATACGGCCTCAGACAGAAGAAGCAGTCCATGGGGTTGAAGGAAGATCCTCTGAGGCTTTCTCTCTCCACAAAACAGAGTTGAAAACAGCAGAAAGGAGCACGAAGGGACACAAAGTTGAAGAGCATAACATGGGACATGCTCCCATGTACACAGAAATCCAGCCCCCTGCTGTGGAGGGCCATAAATCCCCCCTTCATTAGCCGTGTCTCACGATGGAGTGGGACGCAGAACTAATGGTGGCCACTCAACCTTTTAGATAGACCTCCTCAGACCTTGCTGCCATCTCTGATCCCCATGAACTAAAGCAGTTGCCTTTTGCATAATGCACCTCTCTCTTTGCGTCACCTCCGAACTTGTCCTTGTGTCTCCCTGGTGGGATCCTGTAAGAGGATTGGGTTGACCAGAAGGGAGCAACTCCATTGTCTGAGCACAAAAAGCCGTGTTCATTAGTAGGCAGGCATCTTAGGACCAGTCATGGAAAAAAAAAGAGTGGATTTGCCATTAAATCGGATATTCTTGGAGTTTTTCCTCAGCACAACTCCCTCTTTTAAGTTAGCAGAAACAGTTGAGAGACCTGCCCAGTAATTCCTGAGTTCCAGTCCCAGCTCCAACATTAACTCTGAAACCAACATAATCCTCTTGTTCCCTACAATAAGGCCTCAATCCTCCACTGCCATAAATCAGCCTAACTGCTTTCACGTAAGTTAGCGTTACCCCATTTGAAGATTTGGTTCAGAAATTAGGGCACCACGGCACAGGGTCCTGCAGAAATACCCAGGAAAATCTGGTCCCCAGAAAAGTTTACACTCCAAACCAGCAAGACACATACTTGTGAGCTGTTCTCATGACATTTTAGGGCCACGAAGCGGTTACCTCCTGACAGGACATGTTCCTCTGAGATCCAGGCTTACGAGTGATGGGTATCTCTCAGGATAATTAACCGCCTTTGGCTGCTGCTGCCAGAGAAGGGAGGGAGCTTTGCAGTGCCCACTGTACAGCCATAGATTAACTCTATGGAGAAGTTGCCAGGGACTTGCTTCGTTCTTGATCCAGTTCAAAGGGGCCAGGTCAGGAGCTGGTAATTACCCAAAATTTAAACAAGGTTCCCAGTTCGCATCCATTGCCATTTTCTAGTTACATTTGCCTTCCTCTTGGTAAACAGCAAACATTTTCTTGCAAACAGTCTCAATTCTTATGCCAGTGGCAAAATAAACCCCAGCTCATCATGGATGTGTCCTTTCCAAAGAATTACCACAAAAATGTCTGAAACCATATAAAGGCTGTTAATGACTCTAAATCTCCATAGGGCTTTTTTCCCCCTTCCTCTTCCCTCTTTTCTCCTTGCTCTGACGAGCTGGTGAGTTAGAAATAGTTTAAAATACCACAATAGCCATGGCAGGACATCAAGAAAGAAAAAGGAACAGGGTTTTGAAATACTTTGTGTAAGGCTCCAAGCAGTTGAGTTGGTGCTTAACTGACTGGACTTCACTGCACAGCAGTCAGATGATCTCTGCAGCTTTGGGAAATAGGAGAAACTCTAGAGAAGGGTGGGGGGGAAACAGTCTTTGCCACATTGGTCTTTATTGTCTTATGGATTTTATCACAGTATTGTTCTTTATTTCCTGCTATTTATAGGCTCTCATGTTTTGTGCTGCTTTCATGTTTGTGTTATCTGCCTTCCCACGACATGTTTCACCCCAGCCCTTGCCTACAGCTGGGTCCATAAAGGCCAGACCGATGGTTTTGAATGGCACATCAGGGCTCATCATCTTTCTCTGGGCAATGCATGCAAACTGCCCTTTTCTGAAGCACTGAGCAACCTAAGATGGGCGATTTAAACGATGCTGGTTGCTCTGCATACTCTTGCATGAAGAAGCCAAGGAGTTTGCCACTGGGCTTTTGGGTATCAAGCAACAACGTTCTTTAAGAGCTCCAGCCAGTGATGCTGGGGCTGTTTCCTCTGAAGCCCACGCTTTACAGAGGATTTAAACCATCAGCCCATCAGTGCATGACTTGATGACAACCACTCCAGAAACTTCACCTCAATTATTTTATAACTCTTGTCTTTGTGCAAGGTACTGCAGAGAGACGTGCTACAGGGACTGTTCTCATCCTAATTCCCCATGAATTAGGGATGTAACTCCACTGACCCGAACTAGCAAAAGTGAAGTTAGTTCTGGTTTGAAACAAACTATGAGGTTTGTAGAAGTCAGATCCCTGCCCTAGTAAACTTACTGCCTAAAAGGTGGCTCCAATAGGCTGTGGGGCTAGAAATACAAATGGGAGAGGTGTAAAATAATGCTGAAATCACTGAAGTTGGTGATTTAATCCTATCAGCATCCTTGCACCTCACCTCACCGCCTCTTTCAGGCAGCCAAAACACCAACTCCAGGCACAAAGCAGAAACCAGGCTGCTGGTTAGGAGGGCTGGAACTGGGGGATTTACCCCCAACAACGGTCCCTTTCCTGCACTTAGCAAGTGACAGCAAGCCTCTCAACATCGATCCAGAGCTTGTATTGAGAGCAGCCTGCCTTGGAAGTGACCACACAGCAACCAGTAACAACAGGGAAAAACCCTTCACCTAAACAGAGAGGAGCAGCAAGCCCTGCTTTGGGACCCTTGCACAACACGTATCCAGCAGCAGCGCCTGCTTGGGCTCTGGAATTACAAAAAAATGAAACTTAAATGGAGCCAGGCTCAGCCAGCTTTTGCTCATGGGATTTTTGGGCAAGTTTTATCTGTAAGTGTGTGCAAAAGGGCTGTGGAACATCGTTCTTCAGTGCTTCATGAAGGCACCTGTTTGTCAATCAGAGTCATTCTGTTTTGCCTCAAATTGTGCCTATTCTGGCAACATCCCTTGAAAAAAGAAGCAGAATTTTTCTGTAAGCAGTGTGAAGTGCAGGTTTCTTATTCAGACACTATGACACAGGTTTCTGGAGTTACCCTTCACTCCCTATAGCAGCCAGAACTGAAAGAGGAGACATGATGGAAAGAGAAAGCATCTATGATGCACTGGACTAAGCAAAGATAAAGCATGGTGCAAGGAGAATTAAGAGGTGGCAAAGCACATGCTCATGTTGGTGAGCCCTGGGATTCTTTCTAAGGTGGTGCTAAGAAGCAAATTTATGTCAAGCCATGAACATGGGTAAAGCAAATACCTTGTCTCCCAGGCACCAGTGAATCCCAGAAGCTGCCATTTAAAATTCTTAGTGGCCATTACAGTAAAATCATCCATTTTGCCACATGCAAACAATGTGGGGAAAGGTATGTAGCAATCCTTGCTCAGGGTGGGAGAAAAAAATTCGCCACTAGGAACTCCAAAACATTGAAAACCAAAGACTGAACCAAATCTCATCCCATTTGAGAAAGAATTAAAAGTGTGAAACCAAAGGTTTCCAGCAGAGACTGCTGCAGAGGCTTAAAAGATAGTGGCTCTGGAGCAACTGCTGTAAAAATATAGCCCCAGCCCTCCCAAAAAGTGCCAAGCGCCTTGGTGTCCATGGGGAGCAGCATGGATGGGGGATGCCACCTCTCCCAAGCCCAGCAGTTACATTCTCCTTTTGCCCTCTGTTTTGGTTGATGAAAATCTGACTGTTTTCAGCTCGATGGCTGGTATGAGCCAAGCCCTGTTTACCTCCCAAGCCATGCTTTTTGGAGTGCCAACAGATGTCCTCTCGGCCACCATCTAAAGTGCATTGACAGGTTGTGGTAGTTTTCCAGTCAGACTCTGAAATGGTTATTCACACTTTTATCGTGGCAAGATTAGATTATTGTAATTCTTTATTGGCCGGCGTCCCAAAGCGGGCTCTGCACAAACTCCAGATGGTGTGAAATGTGGCCGGCAGGATTCGAGTTAAGAAGGGACAGTATCATCCATTCTGTTAAAACCTCTACCTTAGCAACTGGTTAGACAGCAAAATTGATTTCAAAACCACCCTTTTTCCCTCTGTGCAGAGCTGAGGTCAGGTCTCTGTCAGCAATCTTATGATTCGTTATGGTCTGGAGTACGTTACCCGGGCTCACACTACCTGGTAAATAATTCTCTGTGGAGTGACAGCAAGGAGGTGAAGGTAGTTTAAACCTGATTTCCACCTGCTTGTTCTCCTCTAAAGCCTGTGCAAAAGCTGGGCGGGATACCGCAGTTATATGCTTTACAAACTTTAGACAAGGGTGTCAGGGAGCAATGGGCTTTCCGGCTCTCACTGTACCAAAACGGCAGCCTGGAAGACCTCATCCTCCATGAGCAGATGCCTCCAGGGATAAGGCAACAAACCATAGCCCTCCCCTGGGCACGGCTAGGGAGAAATGATGATGCCAGCCTGATCCCACAGGGGCAGCCATGGAAATGCAGCACATCCCTAAAGCTCCTCTAAACTGCATGTGGCTCACCTCATCCCGAGTCACCCCAGCCAGAGCCACGAAGGGGACACCCGGCCAGCATCCAGGCTCCCCACACCTGCCTCTAGCACTGCAGGGCCTCATCAGAAAACAGAGATGGCTGGTACATGTCCGTGTGTGCCATCTTTCATTTGTGTAAACAGAGACTACACAAACAATTGATAGGATAATAACTGGCTTCATCCAGACCAGTACAAATAAAACCTTCCGGTGTTTTGGACTTTTGTCTTCTTAGAACTTTCTTTTTCCGGAAGAGCACAATACAAGAAGTGTATTGCTTCATATTTGATTTGTTTTTAGATTGGGCCGAAGACCTTCCCTGATGTAGCTCATGGTGGCTAAATTCCCGCAGTCCTTTCGCGCAAGGGCAAAGTCTTGGGCAGGCTGTAATAAGAGCCTAGTGAAGAGCGATTATTTAGCTTGTTTTTATTAACTGCTATTTACAAAGGAGTATGTGATTTGCTGTGTAAGAGGGAGAAAGGCTGGGGACAGCTTTTGCTGTGCAGTGGAATGGCACGGCAAACATGGCGTGCTCTGAGCTGTTTACCTTCCCCAATACTTCTGCAGGGAACCTGTGACCTGCCACTCATGGACGTGCATATAAAAGCTCATGCTGTTTTGGTTGGGTGTTTTTTTTTTTTGTTAGTGTGAGACAGCTGACACAGATTGTTTGCTTTGGGAAAACAACCAAACCCTTTTGTTTTGCATGAAGGGGGTGAAAAAAACCTGTATATAAAGAATTGCACTGACTCTGCAAACAGCTACCGCATAAGGAAGAGACTGGCGGTCAGCTCTGGGGTCATGCTGACTGTCATTTTAAACCTACAGTGCCATTTTAGAAATTCAGAAGCCTGGGGAAGCTGTTGAAGACAAAAAATATTTCCCCATATGGATAAAAATACATTATTAAGCAAAAACAGCAGTGTGAGAGAACAGGCAAAGTCAGGCTGGTTTACCTGAAATCATGAAAATTTGGAGTTCAGGTAAAATGAGATACAGGTTGGTCTCTGATCCTTAAGCTTAGGTAATCTGCATTTGCCATGCAACTGGGAAGTTTACCTTTTGTATAACTTTTATATGCCCACCATGTCATTCTGAACCAGATGTCTGGCCATCTTAACACAGGAGAGCGAAGTGGGAATGGCTTCAGGATTACTGCAACTTGTGCCACCCTCAGAACAGCTCCCACAATCTAAACCCAGCACTTTAATGCAGACGTGCCTCAGTGCTGCCTTGAGCACGATGCCACCTACGAGAGGTGCTACCACGTACCCGTCAGTCACAGGTATCCATTAATCCCATTCCCAGGTTTCCCCAAACCAGGAGACCACTCAGGTGCTGAGTGAAGGTGCCAGCCCATCTCCCACTGGTGCTCAGGGTACAGCCTTTGCTTTAATCTGGAATGAAAATGCTACTAATTTTACAAAGGATCTTTTAATTTCCCAACATCTCATTTTAAGACAAATTGTGTCAGTATTTGTTCAGCTGAATCACTTCACCAGTGGGTGGGCTTGAGGTGTCTGAATACAGGCATCTAGAGCTATTTTAAAAGCTCGTGATCACCTAAGGTGCCTGCATGGGGCTGGCACGTAAAACGCAGGACCCACAGGAGACTCGCTTCCTCTTTGTGGGACAGACGGAGCTGATGTGGGACGCAGGGAGGCATGGTAGTGTATCACAGTGTCTTACATAGTGCCCGATGCGTATGGGTAAGCAACTCGACTGCTTCCTATATGAATCAACCAGATGTTTGCAGATAATCTGCTCCCAGCTTCTTTTGCTGCTGAGAACTGAAACACAAATGCATTTTGTGCATTTCAGAAAACCATCCAACAGGAGTGCTGGGAAAGGTAATGCCTGCTTATTTTACGTAGAAAATCACAGACAGCCCACTTGTATCTCCACACGTGGGCCTTATTCTAGCAGCAAGGTCCCCATGACTCCAGATGCCATGGCCTTGAGCAGCTGAGCAACCTGAGCCATGATCTGCTCAAGTCTGCATGCATCCAAACATTCAGCACATGTGTGTGATGGCGGTAACCGTCTGATGGGCCACGTGATAGACTGGAGAATCAGACAGCAAACCTCACCCCACTGTGTGTCCCACAGCCCACCAGCCCAAACACGTGCCATTTCCAGCCAAGTTCCTTACCAGATGAAAGAAAGGCTCTCTTGATCAGATAAACAGCATAGTAAGTGCTGGGGCCCTCAGCTGTGAACATTAATGCTCACTATGCCAGGTGGTTTAAGCTCCAAGCATGTAATCTCCTGTCGCTGTGTAGCTTTCCGGCATCCTTCCATGTTCTTAATTCTCCTGATAAATTTTGAGAGATTTGTTTCCAAAGAACACATATTCCAGCAATTCATAGCATGAAACATCACACATTATGAACTCTATCTACGGCCAAGAGTGAAAGAGCTCAGATATCCCTCTAGAGCTGCTTTTGTGTAGCTGGGGAAAAGCACATTAAAAAGTTGCATGCTATATTCTCTATATACCACCACTGTGACCATAAGCATAAATGACTACTCGAACCTCAGGTTATTTGCAAACCTAGCTGAAGAGCAAGCAGAAAAATAAATAGATCATTCATACAGAGCCTTTAATTAGAGAGAAGAACGTGGTTGTCTGCGTAGGAAGGCCATATCTTCACATAGTGCAAATCAACACAGCTCCATTATGGAATTACATCAGTTTGTGCCAATGAGGATTCAGGTATGCATACGAGGATGTCTGCCTTTGCCATGGAAACACAACACCTAAGTGAGGGACCACACGAGCAGCTTAACAGCAACAGTATTAATACTTGACAGGGCAGGAAAGAAAAATGAAAACAATTGCTCTAATTGAAACTACGGGGGGTGTGTAAGTAGGGCAGAATGCACAGTAATTACCTGAGTTGGAGTTGAGCCAGAACACCAACACTAGTGCTCCTGCTCTACGGGACTGCGAAGGAGCCTAAGTAAACAGGATTTTGGTTTTCCATCTTTGGCTAAAATGGTTGTTTACACAGAAACAGAGAACTGCGTAAAAAGACATGGTGCATGCTCAAGTCTGAGGAATGAAGCAGGGCTGCAAGCTGAGGAACGGAATTTCCACCCACACTTCCACTGAACAGCAAAGAGATGTGGTGTATTCCTGGGAGAAATGCTTCCCACCTGGACAGCGGATCTGTGCACGGGCATGGCATTCTCCAGTGATGGAAAGGAAACGCCAAGTTACTGCAAATAAAATCACAGCTCTGTTACCCTGAGTGTTAATGTGAACCTTCTGGATATTCTCAATCTGGAAGTGCTACCTGCATCTCTGCAGGACTCCTGTCCCCAGCCACATCTGCCTTGCTCACCTCCCTGCAGTCCACTTGCTACATGCCCACACCTTCACCTTCCTCACAGCCACCACCAGCAGCCCCCAGGCCCCGCTTCTCACTCCCCTCCACGTCCTCTCCACACCGGCTGCAAAGAGAGACAAATCTGCATGGAAAACTGTCCAGAGACAGGTCCTAGAAAGGCCACTTCCCACACTGTGGTGGATTCCCAGCCACGGGGTGCATGAGAAGCATGACGACAATGGTTAATAGCAAAATGAGGCTCCACTGGTAGCACGGGTGGGGGATAACCTGGCCTGGTGTGACCTAGGAGTCAGCTTGAAGTATCAGTTGAGAAGCAGCTATAGTGTCTACGGGAAAGAGTAGATGAAGTCCTGGAGGAACAAAGCTCCTCTTCCAAGGAAAAGCCAATGGGCGATGGCTTACTCAGCGATCCCCATTTGTGGTTCAACAAGCATGTCCCAGTCATGTGGCAGAGGAACAACTTCAAGCATCTGCCCCATCATCAGTCATTGCTTCATGACTGTGCCAGCTCTGCCAGCAAGCAGCAACCGCAGCCAGCTGCCAAGCCGGCAGTACCGAGCTACGAGTCCTGCACGCCACCAACACGCACATCTGAACCTGTGACCCACAGCTCCTGCAGACCATCACAAATCCCCTGAGACATACCGCTCCCCCCACAGCCTTGCAGGTTGTTTTTAGTTAGACAAATCCAAATGGCTGCCACAAAAGCTTAATCTCTTTCCAGCCACACTCACGCTGAGTGTCAATAGGAAAAAGTCCCATGAATACGCTTGATAATTACAGAGCCATGGCTGTAGCAAAGAACAAAGTATAATACAGGCTTGAATACTCAGGAAATTGACTGCTGATATGTTTCCATTCATTGTTTTGTTCTCTGTTCTCAGTGTTATATTAAAATCTCCTACTAAGAATGAGCTTTCTTGTTTAATGGAACTTGTCAGTTAGAGGAAATCTGCTCGAACTGTTTGATCTATTCTTTAAAATAATATTAATTGCAAATTCAGCACACGCCCCTATCTTAGTTAGCAAATCATTTGAAAACTAAAGCTGATATTTTTCAAACTTTATTTGTTACCCACAAAAAGTCATGGCCCGTCACTTTCTAACTCGAAGGCATTCACCACCCCTTTGCTCCGACTATTCAGTCCTGGCTATTCATGAAATATGTTGATCGTACCAGTCACCTGACATTGTTTTCCTGACTCGATCAGTAAAAAGTGACAGCAGTGAGTAGCAAATAGTAAACACAGTGTGAATCTCTGGTCAAGAGAAACTTCATGAAACTTTGCGGTTTGCGAGCATTTTCCTAAAATCCTGACAGCCATATCAACTTATTCAGGCGTGACCTCACATCTATGGGAAATCAGGCTCAGTGCTTCTCTCCATTAATGGAACTAGCTGTCTATTTTGACTTATCATTAAATACTGAATTTGAATGTTTGCTATTCATTCTGATTCCCAGCATATTCACTCAAAATAACAAATCTTAACTTCAGGCTCCGAAGCTGACGTGCAGCTGACTCTGGATTTCCAAAGTCCTAGGGTTCAAGGATGTTTAAATCTGGAGGTTTCACTTGGTTCCTTGCAGATATAAAAGAACCATTTAGAAAAATCAGATGCAGCGGCCAGTTTAGACTCTACATAAGTCTGTAGGATTATTTCAATTTGCTGGTTCTGAGCCTTCAGCAAAAAATCTGCAAAAACGGGTTGCACTGGGTGGCTCACAGAAACAGTATTTCTTTTGTGAATGTCTTCCTGCTTCCAATTATATCAGAATGACGGAAGAAAGGGGAAATAGCTGATTCCAAGGTTCATATAATTAGATATAATATACACTATCATTCTCAGTGCTTGATGCTTTTCTTTGGGCAATCTCAAAGACTTTTGGAAATGCTCAGAAACTACTGTTTGTGGCAGCACGATCACAAGTGCTGTCACTTTTAGGAATTTGATTTTACAGAGAAGCAGTGGCGTGAGCCCCCTCCCCAAGAGGCAGCAGCATCAGCTCTGCACTCAGAGCCCGAGCATCCTCCCTTCCTCTCCATCTTAACAACTCTGGCAGGCACTGGGGAGGCCTCCCCTCTCTGGCCACAGCAGGTTTGGTTATACTTATGCTCATTCTTGCAATTTGCTTCACCTTGCCTTGCCAAAAACACTGCCCTGGGGCTGCGCACCTCCTGCAACACTGCTGACACAGAAGAGCCGGCTGGATCGGG
Organism: Gorsachius magnificus; assembly: GCA_034008185.1. Lineage (NCBI taxonomy): Eukaryota > Metazoa > Chordata > Aves > Pelecaniformes > Ardeidae > Gorsachius > Gorsachius magnificus. The sequence goes on from CM067090.1 coordinate 11,679,026, forward strand.
GCAGCAAGACCCCCCTGCATAGGTACCTTAATGACAGGACGTGTCCCAGCCACAGCGGTTCATGCCGTCGGGGAGCCTGAGCTCCCTCCTACGTACTGTTTCTGGACACGTACCATTTCTGGACACGTACCATCCTCCTCTGCTCCATCTCCTCTGCTCCTGACTAATTCAGGCAGCTCAAGTCGCAGGGACTTCCTCTAAAATAAAACCATTCCTCCCCTGCCCCGATCCTTTCTTAAAACAAGGGCAGAATTGTTAAAAACAACCCAAGGGAAGAAATCCAAATAGGAGGTGACCTCCTTCCAACCCTCAGTGCTGGGGGCTGAGGTGTGGCCTCCCGCAAGCTCCCAGGGTCATTCCAGCACCTTTGTCTCATTCCCTCCTGGAGCCATGCCCTCCCGCGCCGCCTCCCACGCAGCTCGTGTTTTCCTGTGGCCCATGAAGAGCCCTCTGTTCCCCCGCCTAGGCCATGCCCGTGGGCTGCGGGCCAGTGACATCAGCCCCTCCGCAGCCCTTGGCGGGGCTGAGCACGCCGGCTGCCCCTCTGTGTTTGTTTGGAGCTTTGTGCCGAGTATAACGGCCGTGACTGTTCGTCGGGGAGAACAAGGAGCTGAGAGCACGGCTCGGCACAGGCTGACGGCTACAGCAAGGGATCTGTTGAGGGGGATGCCATCCGGCGAGCCGGAGGAGGAGCTGCCGCAGCAGCCCTGTTTTTCACGCCTGCGAGCAGGCGACCCCTCTCCCGGCATCCCCGCAGCGGTGCCGCACGCTAAAGCCTTGCCAGCTGTTGGTACCTGCACCAGCCGCCCGGGGACACCGGCACATGTGGCAAACCCCTCGTTATTTGTCAGTGTCGGCACTTCACCCGAGACCAGGACAGAGAGGGTGTGGCTGGTTTTCAAGACTGCTTTCAGACTACAATAAGAGCTCTTTATGGGCATAAAATTACCATTCTGCAATACTGGCAAACCATTCCCTTTTCCAGGAAAGCTGCTTTGTAGTGCCGCAGGAAAGTTATCCCTCAGGTGTCGCAACCAGCAGCAGTGCAGTCCTGTAGCTCTGACCAGAGGCTACTACAGGTATTTCGGTCAGGGGATTGAATGACTTTATGACCTTGATAGATGCAGAGTCAGCTTGAGAGTGCTCAGCTGCGCAAACAAAACACAAAGCATTGCCACCTCTGTGATAAGAGGGGAGGGTGCTCGTGCCAGGGCAGAGGAGGGGAGATGGAAGGATGCAGCAGATAATGATGACTTGGGGAGACCGCTCCAGCTCTGGGCTTGCCATTTTGAGGAGATAGGCACCCCACATGCTTTAAGCCAGTCCCCTTCCCTCCATGGCAGGAGCAGCCAGCCTGGTTTGCCAGGGATTTGCTATAAGGAAAATGTGTAACGAAGCATTTTCCTACCCATTCGCTTCTGCTAGTGCTGCCGGAGATTAGAGCCGCCCCAGAGTGGTTTGCTCACCTATGGACTTGGTTTAAGCTACGCCAGCAAAGCCCTCTCCATGTCTAGCGGGGAAGGGTGCTAGGTGAGCTCCCCCAGTCTAACGTTGCTTTAAAACGTCAGTGAGGCAACTACACAGAGAGGCACAAACCAAACTTCTCCGTTCCAGGGCGAAGAGAGTTCTGCTTTTGGTCTGAATCATTGATCTGAGATCACTATTTTGGTCCTGTTTGAGGGTTAGACTACAACTCTGACCTGCAGTTCTGCTTTAGATTTGACTGAACCTCCATGAAAAGGTCAAATACATCTATGAGATTCCAGCACAAGAGATGAGAAACACCTGATGGCTGCTTTTGCTTTCTAAGGGCTTTTTCATCCATGAGACTTCAGTACCCTGCACCCAACCCCTTCCCCCAGTTTGCCCTCCAACTCTGGCGAAGACACCCTCTGTAGCCAGACAACATCCCCTTCTTTTTCCTTCTGGAGGCACAGCAGCTGTTCTGTTTTGCTGCTGAATGAAGCAATGTTTTACCGGCTACGGTTTACTGATTTGCAGATTTTGGTAGCACCGCTGTCACAGAGTTCCCACCATCAGCCCCTGGCAGCATTTCCCTTCTGCCACACAACACTTGGGCCTTTCAGCCAGGCCAATGCAGTTGTTCCTGGGGGCCATGTGATCGGGGAACTGATGTTGTTGAAATAAATTACAAAAACCAAAACAAACAAAAAAAAGGAAGAAAACAAAATCCTTCCTATTTTACAGGGCATTTTGTTCACGGTTTTTAACCCCCATCAGTTCCCAATGCAGCTTGCTGCAGAGTCACATGAGGAGTTATCTGGGCATAACTGAGAGAGGGCTGCGCTGGAGCAAAACGGTGGGAAAAAAGTCTGGGACAGGAATACCTCAAGGTAGTATTTCTACTAAAGGTTCCTTGTCCTCATACCATGGTCAGGGTTTCTTATCTTGGACCAACATTATCCACGAGATCACCATAACAGCCAATCATTTCACAATTTATACATCATTACACATCCCCCACATACCACAGAATTAGCTCTACAGGCTCCTTTTGGGCCTTAGAAGGATCCTTAGGCTTCAGTTTTCATTTTTAAATGAATAGAAGCATTCAACCGAGCTGTAGACTATTAAAGCAAGCCACCACTTCAATGATAAACAAAATATTTTCCTAATAATTAATTTAATTGTCCCATTCATGGACCTGTGCCTTTGGAATGGGACATGCTTTGGGATTCCAAGTAACACAAATAACAACAACAGCAGCACATTCCATTTTACTGAACGAAACAGTGGTATACCAAAAGGCTCGCGATACATTATCACCGTCTGTGCAGGAGTGTGGGTGGGAAGCAGGAGGCTGCAAGAAGAGACAGATAGAACGGCTCCTACATGCGACTTTTTCCTCTGTGCTGCTATTTGCCTTTTGCTCAAGAAGCGCAGCAAATACATTAACACACGCATGAAAAATGAGCTGAGGTAATTCCATCTACGAGCATGTGATCGGTCCTGCTGCCACAAATGTTTTCCCCCTAGGTCCGTATCCGAACCTCACACAGACTGACTCACGCTGCAGCCGCATACGTCACTACTACCCGGCAGTGTCAGACTGTCATTTGTTTCCTTTTGGAACGGGATGTTCTATAATAGCTCCAACTCCCACTCAACCGTTTATGAAATTGCAGTTCTTTCACATACCTCCTTTGTTCCTGAGAGCCAGGAGCTTTCAGTTGGTTTCTAAGGTGCTAAAACAGGAGCAGAGAGCGGTCTGAGCTCAGGGATGCCTCACCCAAAATGCTAATGGGATGTGTCTCTTAACAGGATGGAGGTGTGATGGTTCTCAGTGCACTGTAGAGTTTGTTCTTCAGGGAGGCAAACAAGGCACAGTGCCAAACCGTTGCTTCCAGGGTTGCTGCTTGAAGTGCAGCCCCGTGTCTCCTTCACAAGACTCCTTCTCCCACAGCCAGGGAGAGATTGTCACATAGAATCATTTAGATTGGAAAAGACCTTTAAGATCATCAGGTCCACCCGTTAACCTAACACTGCCATCCCTCCGCTAAACCATGCCCCTAAGCAACATACATGGAAGCTGAAACTCTGGACATGCTGGTGGAGCCATCGAAGCAGAACCAGCTGTGCTTCGGCGTGCCTCACCATGGTGGTCAAATATGCAACACTCACTTTTCAGCACTGGCCAGTTTGATCCTCTGCTCCTAAAATGCTAATCTACGTCTGTGCCTTAGTCTGGATCAGGAGTGTGCTTCAGAAGAGAATCCCTGACTTACTGTGCTTTGGTTTATACTGCGGCACAGTTTCAGAGCTCAGTCAATAGGACTAAGCTAGTGCTAGTCTCAGGTTAAAAACCCCAAGTGTCAATAGCACAGACATAGACTCCTCAGCACCAACTGCTTTGTTCAGCGGTTTGGTGCTCCTGTTACACCAAACTACCGCCTACTACTGCTTGCTACTTGCCTTTTGGAGCCCAAAGTTCTGGAGACGTTTGGTCCCAGCACACAATCCCCAAAGAAGAAATGAGATGTGGTTCCAGGGGTGCAGCAGAAGGAAGGAGGCTACAGTCCACCAGGGATCCCTGCCCACCTAAAGACCAAGTTTGTTGGGATACACTCGTAATGCTGCTGAGTTTCCTGCTGGGAACATCCTGACAGGCAGCTGGTACAAAAGGACAGAACCAAGGGAGTGGAGAACCAAAGAACCAAAGGGTGCAAAAGATGATGGCATTCCTCCTAATTACTTTTGGGATGCTGCTGTGATTCAAGGCAGGCTAAAATGGTTTTGTCTTCACGCTGGGTGCACACTGAAATGGATGCATCATCATGCAGAATCCAGCATCCCCTGCTCTAACCGCTGTGCCCCTATTTATCAAAGAGCTTTAACTGAGTGGAGATCTTAAATTACTTCCTACAGGTCCAGCCATTCCTAACAAGGAGGTCAATGCCAGGTTCAAGTGTGGTAAAACCAGTATTCCTAGCATTCTTCAGAGAAAAATTATCACTTATTATCTTCCACTTGGAATAAAAGGGGAAGTTTAAAGATGATCTGGAGAGAACAGGGAAAAGCAAGGCTTATATTTGCAAACTGCACATAGCCTTTCTCTGAGAAACAGAAAAGTTCCCGAGGCTAATCTCTTCAAGAGGATGCCCTAAGAGTCTCTGAAGATGTTTATTCTGACCTCCTGGACCTTTGTCCAATGTATATTCATTAGGGTTAAATAAATAAGCATTATCAAACCCAAAGCTCCAGACCTTCCACTGTCCTGCACTGAGCCAAGACCTTAAGTAGAGAGGCTTAAGTCACATTTATATTTCCTTTGACCTAAAGACCAAGCACAGCTCAGTTCATCCCAATTATTGAGTGATAATTATTTATAGCTGCACTAACTTGCATTCAGCTGCCCAAGAAATCTTTAGAAACCACTGCAAAGGCAGATCATCACAGCCTGGCGTTCCCCGCTCGCTGCGGATGCCTTCACATGAAGCACAGGCTGGGGAGAGCAGACAGCGCCCCGGCCCCGACTGATTTTCATGACAGCCCCCAGGAATCCTCCTGGTACTGCCTGGCCAGCTATAGGTAATGCTGCATCGCAGGAATAGCATTGCTCAGGCTCTCAGTGCCGGCCTCAAGCTTCGGCAGCCATCAGGACAAAAGACGATCTCTAAATGCAAGTCATTATAATCTTACAGACATCACCTACACCTTTACCTGGACTTACCTGGATTGATGTGGAGGGCAGTGTTTCTCTTGACATTCAAAACGAACGCGTGCACTAAAGAATACGAGGCTTCTTGTACACAGGGTATTGTTCTGGATTTCGTATTTCTTCGGGGTTGTCTTGGCAACGAAGAGGGTTTGCCGCTAGAGGTGTGTGAAACACTGGACAACAAAAAGCAAAACGACTCCCACTTGTTTCATTCCATCACCCATTCAAACCAGACCCTTTTATCAACCTGCTGGGATGTTATTAGTGTGCTGGGTGTCGGGAGGGGCAGCGCTAATCAGCACTGACTCCTCCATCCCCCTGAAACACCATGATTTTGAAAATAGCGAAAAATGATACCTTTCACTTGCTCCCTTCAACTACCTCGTTTAGGAGTAGTTCCCTGGAATACAATGGAACCAGTTATGGATGGTTTTAAGCAAAATCAGTTTTGGGGCGAGGTTTGTTTTTTAGCTTCAATTATGGAACTTTTAAGTGACTCCATTGAAGTCTGTGGGGTTACTGTGGACTGATTCCAATATAATCGAGTTTGCCAGTTTGCCCTGATGTGGGTGAGTCTTTCCTACGTGAAGAGGAGAGATGCTGGACGGCTGAGGCTACACCTGGTCAGCAAGCGAGTGGAAATGACCCGCTTGCCCTGCAGGCTCAGCTCCTTCCACGGACACAGACCTTTATTCGCTGAGGATGAGGTCCAGGACTTAAAAATTGTTTAAGCATCTTTGGAGGCAGTTTCACATTGCTTTTGCCTCATGTCATTTGCCTTTATTTTTACTTACTGGAGGCATTAAAAAAATTAACTGAAACAGCTGTTCAGATTCCTCTATTTTTTATGTAGCAAAGGGAAAAAAAGGTCTGAACAGCTGTGTCAGTAAAACACAAGCCAGGTGGCCTCCCTAAGGCAAAGTTTGTATGAAATCTGTAAGATAATGTTTTTATTATCTGAGTTATTGTATTTCTTTTTTATTACTTTGCTCTTGTGGATTCTTAAAGAGGTATTGGCCACTTATTTCTTATCTTCATCCTCTTCTCTCAGCATTTGAGCTGTACTGTAACTCAGCACAGATGTCACAGTGATTCATCCATCAAGGGTGAAAATAGCCCTTTCAGCACAACCCTCCTGAATCTACTTTTAGGTCTTGAATGGGATTTAAAGCTGGATAAGGAACAATTTTACAGATCTGGCCTTTCTCTGGGAAGAAGCTCAGACCACGGCACCAAACATCCCGCTAGGGCTGTGCAAGGGACTGCCCACAAAATGCTGGTGGAGGGAATTTGTTTTCCGTGTTGTGTAACTGAGTCACCTGAGGTGCACAGTTTTGTTCCACCTCCTTGACAAGGTAGCTGGATCATTCTCAAGCAGAGACTGAGGACTCGTGATTACACAATGGTCTGAAAGAACAGTTGTTTTGTACTCCGGTGTGCGAAATGTTGGGGATTTGTAAGCTGCTAGCCAAATTCTCAGCCAGACAGTGCTGAAATCTATGTAGCCAGATGGATTTACACCATTGCCCCACTGATGTCATTTCAGAGCATATCCCTTCTGACAAAGGCTCACGAAGAACTTCCCCTACTGAGGTTTTGAATTGCTCAACCAGCCCCCCATCCTGCATGGAGCACATTTTAGCCTTCAAAGCTCTGGTGCTCCTCCCGTGCACTCACTATCCCAGTCTCGCCATGAGAGGCCTCCAGCCTCCTGCTCAGAGCCCTGTGTTTCACGGCACCACGCTCCATCTGTGTCTCAGGCTGTCACACCAGGGTCCAAACCCTAAGCCCTGTCCCGCCACCCAGGGCTCATCTGCTAAGTCCCCTCTGTGCAAACCCTCCTAAGAGCATGCTTCTATTGCTGTAAGGGAGCTTGCTGATTTATGATATATGGATTTTCCATAAATTGCTTATTGATATTTTATTCCCCGACCTCTGTCCTTGAATTATGAACTCTGTTGAATGAAGCAAAAGCCCTGAAGTGTCTGAAAATTGCCAGCCACATCGCAGGTGTTACAGTAAATGATATTCCTAATAAGAACAGCAATGATAATTGTAGTAATAATTAAATCATTTGTTGCTGTTATTATTCCTTCTCCTATTCCTACAATATTTGACAAATATTGGCTCCAAACAGTTCCTGAGCCTAAAGAAACATTTTCAGGTGACACAGAGTGCAAAGAAAAAAGAAAAGAGTTTTATATTATTACAAACACATATATAGTTAATAATGTTACATATTATTAAATAGTGATTTTTATATTAAATTATTTTGCTGAACTTCCTTAATAAGAAATATAAATTTTCAAAAGAAGGACCATTTTCCAGGGGAAAACACAGTAGAACTGTCACTGAGTCTAAAGGAGAACTTTATTCTCCTCTAAATCATTCCCTTTCGGTATGTTTTCCTCATATCTAGTAGCTGGATGCAATTCCCTCTGTATGTACTAAGCCCGTGTTATTACAATTCCAGCATGATATATGTTTATTTGGAGTCTAACAAGATCATGAATCAGGAAATAGCATTGCACTTTATATTATATATTTATTTATTGTGTTAGGATGAAATTTACCTGGGTCCAGAGAACAAAATTAGGCTGTTACAGCCCTTGGTTTCATATAAATTATTTTCCTCTCAATGCCTGTGCCCTGTGGACAGAAATTTATTTCACTGGTACTGAATGAGAGTTCTCCCGTTCTCTCACTGCCTCCAGGTATGATTTCTATACCTTTCCTCCTGCTTCCAATTTTGTATCCATTACTCAAATGCTTGAAAACATGAAATATAATGCCAATGATCACAGAGCAAGAAAGCCTGCAGTGTGCAGGGAATATTTTTTGTTCCTATTCAACCCTTTGCAATTAAAGGAATCCTGTCAGTAACTTGATGTCTTCAGTGACGTTATCATACTTCTGATCTTAACCTTTCAGTTGGATTTTAGGGGCTGGCTGGCCATTAGAAAGAAGGACTATTTTGCAGACTGTTTATGGGATGCAGATTTGGACAATCCCAGTTCTCTGAACTATGTCGCACTCTGAGCAATGAAAGACAACTTTAAACGGAATGTGTGATAATAAAGGTAAATGCAAAAGTGGAAAATTACATCACAGAATATGACAGCTCAATGTATTTAATAATACAACGGTAATTATCTTTAATAATACTAAAAGTATCAGTGAAAAACACTACGAGAACTTTGTTAAGTGCCCAGACGTGTTCTGATTGCTGTATTTGATAAATTTGCAAGAACTTAAGTCTCAAAGACTTGGAGTCTCCATGAGATTAGATAGCATTCGTACCCCAAATGCAGGAGAGAAGTTAAATGAACAAATGGCGAGTTTATCTCACATAGGAGAGTTTAAAATCATTAAGCAAGTAGAAGTTTATTCAGTTAATTGGCTAAGGCCCAGCAAGGATTTCACAACATTATCAGCAGGGTGTTGAAATATTTAAAAAAAAAACAACAAAAAAACCCAGCAACCAAATGCTCAGTTTCAGAAAAGCACTCTCATTTAAGAAACACTCTCTTAAGTATTTCTTAGATAAGGAGCTGTTTATCAGCGTGTGTGTATGTTCTTCCTGGAATCAAGGTCCATGCAAGTTTTTTTCACATACGCCAACATTCCCTTGGTGTTTTGTGGTTTCTCCTCACTCAAGCACCAGGAACACAGGAAAAGTGGAGGTAACAAGCATATACAGTTACGAAGAGGTATGACATATAAATATTATTTATATTTACTTAGTGATTTGAGCTAAGATAGAGAGCATTAGAGTGTAATGAGTTACCCAACAGTAACTTCTGTCACTTTTTCTAGCACATAGAGAAAAAAACCTCTCTTAAGAACATGGCAGGATAGGAATATGTCAAAGCAGGGGTACAAGGAAAGGTAGCTCATGCAACTGCTGATAAAACAGAAAATTGGAAAGCTCTGAAATAAAACATAAACAAAATTGAGGTGCAACCTATGCAAAGACAATGAAAGATGTGCTCTGGACATCCTGTAAAACCCTGCATTGATCACATAGCATCCTTTGAAACAGAATGTTTCGGAATTTCTGCTCCGTGATATATCTTTTCTTAGGAATAGCCTTAGCCATCTAGGAAATATTTCACCCTACCTCCCAGCACACACAGAAGTTTAAAAACAACGTAAATGTAAATACTTGCTGATGCCAAACACTTCATTTGCCAAGAAGAAATGATGCATTTTGTACCAGGATTACGTTATAAGTGAGATTAATTGTCTCTGGCAATTCTTTAACAAAAACACCTCCTGATGAAACACAACATGTAATTCACGGGTTTTGCACGTTCAGGGAACCTTCGCTCAACAGCTGGCTTACAAATGTTCATACAAAACCAGCCGCACTGTAACCTGCTTTTAATCTAAGCGCCAGATACTATAGAGGTAATGCCTTGAGAGATGGCACCAGGTTTTTGAAGAAGGAGCTACCCAGTGATAAAGATCTTATGGAAAACCAGAACTATTTATCCAAACCAATCAATGAATATATCCCAAATTCTCTTAGGAGAAGGGAAACATCTCACCATTATAATGTAAGGCAACTACCATCCAGCGAGAACTCAGGCCAAGCTTCATGGCATGAATTATATTATGGGGTCACTTGGTACAACTGCACAGATTGGCTGATCACAAACATGCCTGCAACTTCTGTATCCAGGTCTGCTCTGTTGCTTAGTAAAAGAAATCAACCCCCATAAAAAGCAATCACTTTATATATCTATATATATCTGTATACATAGATTCATCAATATTCAAAACCATCTACTATAAATTCAGATATTAGTTCTGGGAACAAAACAGGCATCATCAAAACAACATCAAAACACAAAACCAAGAAGAAATAAAAGGGAATAGATGAAAAGAGGGGATAGCTGACAAGTGGTAAAGAAATAATGAGAAAATATTTGTGAATATGTTGGATCATTATCAGATGGATCTTCCCTTGCATCCAATTTTAGTTACTTCTGAGAACAGCCATGTGACTGAAAATTTGCTCATGGCTGTCATTCTCAAAAAAATATGCTGTGTGCAAGAGTCAGCCCTAGAAAGCAAATGAGCAGAAGTATCATGCACTGTTTGAGTCTTGTTGAATTCTACCCTGACAGAACTTTCTGATTAGAAGTAACTTTCACTGACTTTGAGCAATGCAGCAGACTCTCCTTCCAACAACCAAATGATACTTCCCTGAGTCAAATGTAGTTTATAAGGCTTAAGCCATTACGCATGACTTAATGACCAATCACGGCATGTGAACACGGACTCATCACCAGTAAGTGATGTCAAAAAAATAACCACATCAAGACAACCAAAACCTTAAAATTTGGAACAGCGCAGAGGCTGAAAATCTTCATTTTCTACACAAGCAATTTGCCAAAAGAAAAAATACTGAACTTGACAAGGAAATTTTTTGCTGAAAATTATGTGCTCGTTTATACGATTACATTGCTGGTGTTCCCATGCCCTTCTTCTTCCCCCCTGAGTTTCCATCTAGGAAATATTTCCAGAACTTGCTGGTTCAGTTACCTCTTTCAGAGTCTTGGAATTGAGAGGTTCCAGTAACAAAGCCTTATTATTATAAATACTTCAGCTATAACATTTCTAAGGAAATTAGACCAAGTAGCATCATCTCCTGCTGACTCTTACCTAGCAATTTTAAATCTGTTACTGTGGGAGAAGTCTCTGAGGTCAAAAAGCTAATTCTGATACTGCATTAAAAGCAAAAGAGGAAAATTTGGGTAAAAATTCCAAAGCCTGGGAAGGGAAGTCAGGAAACAGCAAGACAAGAGATGATGAAAACCAGCGCATTGATGACTCTGGAAAATCCCAAGTCAAAGTACATCACAAATTTTGTTTTGGTACAACAAGATGATAAACGGTACACTTGGGTTGCACAGAGTTTTAAATTATTTTTTTTAATCTTTCTCATTCATCCTTGCACTTGAGTAACAGCCCATTCCTGAGCTTACAGTCGCGCAACTTCTCCTCACTCACACAGAAAGTTATGTTGGCTTCCAGAAGATTACTTTGTGAGCCCAGACATCACCCGTGAACATCACCTTCTGGCCTTCAAACTTGTCACGTAATATCTAGTATTTAGATATTAGCTGCTATCTAGAAACCAGCACAGTTTTGACGTGACCGAGGTGTTTCATTACTTCGCAGAAGTACATGCAATGAATCAGCGGTAGCACATGTGAGAGATACCCTGTCGCTCCCTCTGGCACTCATTGCCTTACAGAATGACACATTAGCAAAGATAATGTCCAGCCTCTGGAACAAGCAAATCTCAGACTAACTAATACAGAACATTAAAGCCAAAAGTAATCTTCCCTGCACCCCCAGAGAATTGGAGCCAGCACTATAGAAAATGCTGAATGAAATCTTGCCGAGTCCTGTAAGGAGCCCAGTTGCAAATCAGCAGAGATATAAGATTTGCCTGGAATTCAAACTCAGCCCCCCACATTGTTCTGTGAGCCCACCATTAAAAGAATAATAAATTTTAGCAATGAAAAGTCCAAGAGGATGAACATCTGAGAGCCTGGCCTACAGATCTGCAAGGGGTCTCATAAATATATAGTAAACATCCTCAATGATGGATTCCCCAGAGGAGAAAAATTCTACATTACACACAAAGCACATTTTTTACAAACCTCTCCTTTCTGTCTGGATGCAAAGAAGTGAAGCAGAGCATTTAACATATAACTTGTAAAATGCAACATTTAAAACTGAGGAAAACAGCCAAGATTAGAGCTGACCAGCAAAATCATATCTCCCTTCACATAGTTTCTTTTTATTCTTAGAATTTGTCGACAAACCAGCAAACAGGACTATCAGTAGTGTTAGATATCACAGATCTGGGTGCACAAAGATAAATTAAACAGTATGGGCTCAAACCACATCAACACTACAAGCAACCGTCATGGGTTTTGCCATCCAACACGTTGGTAAGGGATTAGGGTGTTTGCTGTTGACGCGTACCCCAGTGCCCTAAGCTTTGAAGAATGCAGTAGGTCCTGGCAATTTTTATTGGCTCAGGTTCCTCATACGTGGGCCGTATGTGACCAAGAGCAGCTTCTCATGAAGAATACAGCAGAAAGTCGAGCGCACTCTGCCAAAAAGCCCCCGGGAAGCAGGGTTCACTGGCACATCCCTACCTTCAAGCAAGCAGCCAGCGGGGATGCATCTTACTCAGCTCCAGGCAAAATGGCATAGGTCTCTTCTAAGGCAGACTCTGAAAGCAAAATTACAGAGTATATGAATGTTAAATAGAAAAAGGGAAGACAGGAGAAACACGTACCAAAGAATACAAACAGACAGTGGGGATTTCACTCTGTCACCAAAGGCATTCACACATAAAGAATACACACAAATAGGATTCTGTTTCTCCTCCTGGCATTCAGCCCTGGGTGGTGGAACAGCTGATGCTCTAGGCTACAGTGGTCCACCCCTTTTCCAGCTGGTCAGGTACCAGCTGAGGGACCACCACGTAGCTCTGGCCACAGGGACTTGCAAGTCAAGATGCCTGCACAGAGGTGCTCCAGGAAACCTCTGCTGAAATTCCTACTGCCCTCACATTACTCCTTGTCCTCTCCTAGACCACAGCAGCAAAGGACACAGATGAAACACAGCTAGCCTGGTCATGGACTACCTCTTGGGGTCTATCATCTTAAGATCTATATTCTGGAGCTGAAGTGAGATAATATTTCAGAAAAGTAAAAGAAAACACACAGTTAAGAGAAAAAATCTGGCATAAAGCACACAGCTAAAGAAAAAGAAGGGACAACAAACAAGCTCTGCAGTCAAGGAAAGGGTAAAATCTTGGCCCTACTGAAGTCAGAGGGATGTTTGCCAGAAAGCTGTAGGCAGCTTGTTTTATCCAGGATTTTTAATTAGTGATTAAATGATTCAATGGCAAGTTGGCTTTTTTAAGAAGGAAAAAATCATAGAATAGCTCCAGCATGCCTCTCCCCACCCCGCCTACCCCTTGGGAGGTACAGATCATACACAGCTTTTTATGGGAGACTTGATAGGTATTTCATTGAACCTTAGTTGAAATCTGTAGTTTCCCAGGCCCTGCCTCCTTCCCCAGTTTGGGGATGAAGATAGGAAACACCTGCTAATGACACCAGAGACACAGCAAATGGCAAAAGTCCTGTGTCAGCAGAAAGGACACAGGGAGCCTGGCCTCTCTCGTGCAGAGTCTGTCTGATGGCGGATAGTACATATGAAGAAATAGGATGCTGTGTTCATTTAATAGACATACATTTGAATGGATTTGAATTATTCTGGAGTGACAACCCCACAAATAAATACAGCATCTTGCAGCCTGAAGGCACAACCCAAATGATCTATTCACGCTGCACACTTCTCCTATTCTGCTTGATTTTTCTGCTTTTCTCAGTCTCCTTCTGCTTCCCCTCTCCAAAGTACATTGGTTTCTATGGAAACAAAACACGTCATCAGAATGGACAGAACTTGGTGACATCCCCAAGTGCAGACAGAAAATGCAATTTAAACAAGCATTTTGCAATTTCTAACGCGAGCTGGGGACGGCGACAGGCGATCATCCTGCGCACGTGTGTGCGCATGTGTTTGCGTGGGCGGCCACCCGTGCGTGCACGCACTCCCTCTCACCACGCGATTTACACACATGTATTGCCACCGGCTTCCCGGGACAGAATCCATCCCATCCCATTCTGTTTTAATATAGCTGAAAATTGCTTTGACAGCTGAATAGCTTCTTTGTTTATAACTCATTCTTAGCTGACTCTGCTGCATTATGTAGCTTTGTAAAGAGATTACTTTGTCAAGAACTGAACATATATGGTCTGAGCATGAACAATTCAGCACGATGAACGACATTCATTTTATACGACGTACAGGGCTGCAATCTTGCTGCCTTTAATGTATCTCCTTTTTTTTTCTGTGGGTTTTGCTTTCTGATCTTAAGTGTTTTTCTTGGGGTCTTTGGGATTATCTTCTTTACCCTTTCCTGGACAGATCCAGAGAATTTTCAATACGTTGCATCTTGCCCTAAATACTGTACCAAACCAAGTTTTTGGCTGTGTATAACATCATCATCACCCAGTCAGCTAATTATCCACCTGCATATATACTATTCCTGCCCTAAATTGCTACAATTTTGTTAGTGCTTGAATTAGTATTCCAACACAGCAGTGCCCCAGCAAAGGCTTAGAAAATAGACCCCGCTATAGGGAACACCATATGGAACATATGTAGCGTCTTACCTTGTCCCTTCATCCCCAGCCCCAAAAGCAGTCCTAAATGGGCAGATTTCCATCTGCATGACTTCAGCATAGCTGCGTGTGAGCCAGCCCCTTGTCTTTACAAAGCCTTATCACAAACATTAAAGCAAAAGCAGCCTGCACAGCATTACTGGCACCATCAGCGCCTTGCACCATGCACTGAGTGAGCTTTGCAGGTTCTGCTGGATTGTCTTTACTGGTGCTTGAGTTGACTGCACTGGTGGTCTCATCACCACTGAAGTTTCTACTTCTAGCTATAGCTTGTTTAGAAATTACGTTATTTCAGATTCGCTTTGTGCCTTGCCCGGAGGCACAACACAAACTCAGGGCATTTTTCTCTGTTTTCTCCTGGCTTTTTCCTCTCTCCCTCTCTCAAATTTTTATATAAACCCCATTAATTCTGATGGGTAGGTGATACGGTCCCATATAAAGATAACTAAGAACATGAATTGTCCTAATGGCAAAATTCCTATTGACTTTGTAGCAGGCATTACATTGACCTTTTGTGGCCTGGAGACTGAGAGCTGGAGATCCAGGGACATCACTGGTGGCTTTTCTTGTGCAGGACACAGAGTTGGGCCTTGAAAGCATCTTGCATTTCAACAGTTTTTGCTCAGCCCATGAACTGGCAGAACTCCAATTTACACTACGCCCTGCATTTTGCACTCAGTGGTATTTTACCACTTCGGAAAATACCAACCTTCTCTAAAAACAATGGGGAAGTTTGTCAGACAGACAAATCCCTTCTTATCTCTTAGTCATAACCATGACCCACTTCAGATTATTTAAAGAGCTTCGTACATATTTACTTTAAAAAAAAAAAAAAAAAAAGACAAGAAAAAGACTTCTTTGCAAATCACTGTTTGAAAACAGAAGGTACACAGAAAGATTCCTTGCAACCTTATTTGCTCCCACTCAGACTCCTAACGTGCACATATTTCACAAGAGTTGGCACACTATGTGTTGATTTGTTGAATATATATATTTTTTAAATTCACCATCTGCGTGGAAGTTCTTTGTACTAGGAACTAGCATCTTGACTAATGAAACCCTTATCTTCCATCCCGTCAGCAAACGATGGACTGTTGTCTACCACTGACAAAAAAAATGCGACTGACCATGCAATATTCAGGTAAATGATGAAAGGCCACACAGCCAGTTTAGAAACAATTATTCTTGTACTGGGAATTTTCAGATTTAGCAAGAAGTCATGAGATCTTCAGAGAGTCAGTAAATTTCCACAGACCGTTTCTGTTCTTCACCCCCCCTTGTGGCAAACCTAGCTGAACCACCAAACATGTCTCAATCAGTCTGCAACCTGCTCTGCCGCAGGAGCCCTTGGAAAATCCCAGGTCAGCAGACAACAGCTGTATCAGGTTATGGTTGGTGCCAATAAAGGCAACAGCGGTTTGCACTGTCACTGACTGTGTGCATTGGTGGGAGAGGGTTCAACAGGACGAAATGCACCAAAAACATTGTGCAAAAAGGGAACAGGAGAGAGAGAAAAGGACAGTCATGGTTTGCAGTGGAGATGTAAATAATTTCTGAGATCGGAAGGCCTTGATACAGAGAGAAAATGAGAAGTAGAGAGGGGAAGGAAGATGCGTTATCAACTCACAGCGTGATCTTTCTGGAGTAAATAATAGAGCTTTGCATATGCTAAGTGTGCTTCACGCTTTGCTTCAGCAAGAGCTCCGTATTGTTAATATCCTAGATGCTAGATTTCCATGCTCATATATCTTCTCATTTCAGTGCTGCTGGCACCTTGAAATCTAAATTTAAGTCTTCAAAAACATCTAAAATCTCTGCCTCTGACCCTAGTCTTAGTTGTTCCCTGCCAACGTATGAACAGGACTATCTTATATAAGGTAACAGTTAATAACAAACTACGTAAGTCCCACCTGTGGGGCATTGAGTCTCAGACTACAATCATATAAGAGAACACAAAAGCTTATTAAAGGCCTCTTTTCCAAAAAGCACCTTAAATTCTGGGCCCTGGCAGTGGGCCAGCACATAGCTCCTTTTTGACTAAAGGCATGTAACTCAGAGTAGGTGCTTTGGGGAAACATGAACGTTTTGAGCACAGCATCAGTCAAGAAATGACAAATAAAACTCAGAGAAGTATTTTGCAATTTAAGGAGGCAAGTAACAATATGGAAGAATTGGGCAAATCCAACCATCAGTGAAATGATGGATTTACTCCCTTGGGTGTATGGCCTTTTGTGTTTTCTCTCTGGGACTGTGCCAGGGACATTAGACAGCGAACTCAAGGCTCGTGCCACTTCTAACTCCCCACTGGCTCACCAAGGCTCAAATGGTTGACTTGCATCAAGCTCCTCACGGACATGAGAATACATTTACCCAGAAAGGAGATCTTGTACGTTCTGGTTTCCAGAAAGATGACGAAAAATGCAAGGCCTCCTACTACTAGCAGGTGGATACGCTGCTTGTTCAGAGTACTTTCAGCCTTTCATACTTCTTGGAAAAGTGGGCATGGTGGGAGCAGAACCACTAGCTCTCAGTTCCTGTAAACTGATAAAGGCAGTGGTGCTGGGCATGAGCGTATAATTGGGATTAGCAGGCTGGACCACTATGGATCAAAACATTTAAGACTACATCTGCAGAGCAGAATAACTCAAGGAAGTCTGGGGCTATTTCAAATGGATCTTTACTGTCAATGACAAATTTTTCATAAGGATTGGCTAACTTTATGTGGATCTCAGCCAGACAGTTTCTAAAAGAAACTTTGGAAATCCTAAACCAGAAAGAATTACCCCAAAGGAGCTCTGATGTGGTTTCCTTTGATGAGAAGGGATAGGGGCAGGTGCAAGAATTTCCTCATTCCCTCATCTCAGAGACAGGCAGGGTGATTTTGCACAACTGCAGCAGCCCAGCTCAGCCATCCACAGGGCATTTCAACTTCTCCCTCAGCAGGGCAAAAGTGCACCTGAAAAAGAAGCTATGGAGAAGGAATCCGTGGCAGCTGCTACCCTAGCCTGAATGCTACGAGGCTCTTCCAGTCCTGCTCTGTAAACAGGAATTGCCTCTGGACCCTTAAAAAACACACACTACATCATTCTGGGATGGCGTTAATCTCTCTGTCATGGAGGTCAAAGCAAGCTTTCTATTACAAGCTTCGTGAAACACACCTCCTTCCCAGCCACTCACTTGCAGGGAACAAAATCCAGTCGGTGGAGATGGTCCGCGTGTAACAGGATGCTGGAGCAGGCACTTAAGGCAATGTGGGAGAGGCATTTTGGAGCTGTGAGACCTCTGAGCTGGAGGCTGAGCCCTCGGTGAGGCAATACTGGCTCAGTGCCACAGTCAAGGAAGCAGAAGAGAGTTTTCTCTTTGCTTCCTTGCAAAGGACAATGGTCTATTCGTGGACAATACCAGCTGGAGAGGCCACAGCCTCACCTCCCACCCAAGGTCAGCAGGGCCTTGCCACAGTGCTCCCCAGTAGCAGCCATACTCCTTGTCTGCCCCTGCCATGCCCTCATCTTCCCTAGCACCTTTACAACAGCCCTTTTTCATCCGTCTCGATAGCATTTACACAGCTAGAGCCTGGGTAAGATTGGGCCTTGTGGTTACAGCACACAACGTGTGGTCCCAACAAGGTTGGGACCTTGGAGTCACATTGGCTAGAGCAATGGTTGGCACGTCCCAAAGCACAAACACTGATACCCAGGGTGTGGTAAGCTGGGGGTTAGCTGAGGACCCTCCACTTCTCTTTCTTTAACACATTTTCTGTGTATTTTTCTAGGGGTCCAGAGTGAATGTTGGCTTTGCTGATAAACTTATCAGTAGCAGCATGAAACATCCGTTTCATTTGTACTGTTTACACAGAGCCTGTTTCTCCAGTTGGTAAATTGGGATTGAGTGAACAGGGTGACCCTGTGTTTTCTTCCTTCCCCGGGAACATTGCTCCTAGCGGTGTGTGTTACGCATCAGAAGATCAGGGAGAGATGCTGAGTCAGGAGCCAGCCCTTCCCCACCCCTACCCTGGAGGTCTTCTACCCCTATGCATCATTCCCAGCCCCAACCCAACCCCGAGAGATGAGGAAAGGCTGTGGCACAGTATGTGGACGCCGATTACATCTCCAAACAGGAGGAACACACAATTGGTGGGATCCGCCTGCTTTCTAGCCCCTTTGTGCTCAGGGGCAGAAATACAAATAAGCCTCAATGTCTTTTTCCTGCTTATATGAACCGAGATCCGTTTTTCAATAGCAGGCCCTGGCAGATAAGTATTCCCTTTGCTTGGTATTTATTTTTGGGGAGGGAAGGCCCTTCACTGGCTCCCATGACTCTCCCCTGCAGCACTCAGGAGGTGTGACAGGACAGGCAGGTAGAGCTGGGATTCAGGGATGCTCCTACACCTGCTGGAAGCTGGTGTTGCCATGCCAACCCTGCGCAGCCTGTGCACAGGCAGCCCAGGGAACAGCAGGCTGTTACAGGGTCTGTGCTTTTGCAGATAGATCAGTCCCAGGACCCTCCAAGAGGAGGACTGGGTTGAAGCTTCATGCCATGACCATAGGACAGGTGATGGTGTCTCTGAGCGTTCTCAGCTCAGCTGCTCATCTCCCCCCATCTGGCCCATTTCCTTAGGTGGCCTCAGAGAGAATGGGACCACAAACTTTATGAGCATGTTTTCCTCCACAATGAATGACATAACAGAACCCTTGCTAATCGCTCGTGTTGTTTCTGAAGGACGACTGAGATAGAAGCGGGTAGGAATGGCAGCAATCCTCTCAGCAAGCCCAGGCATCCCCAGCAGCAGCCGCACCCGCCCTTACCTGCTCAGCATGTAACGTCATGCATCGCCGCAGACTGCGACCCGGAGCCCGTCCAACGCACAGCACGCAGGACACGAACAATTACCTTTCCTCTGCTTAAACTCACCAGATGGAATATTTTAAAAACTGTTCTTTCTGAAAAGCACCAAGTGAGAAATCAGCTCTGTGCAAAGCCCCCAGAGGTGGAGGGCCCTGCAGACAGCTCATAGGATGAAGACTCAAGTTTGAACTTTATTGTCTTATTGCACTTAGAGAGTTCCCTGGGTAATTTCCCAGATATTTTCTAGGTTAGTTCCTTATTGCTTTCTTGGTAAATGAATTCAAAATGCTTGCCTTGCCTTGTCTAAACCTCAGTTTGTCAAAATATAAAATGAAAGCAATGGGACAAGTTGTCCCCTGCTTTTTCTGCATGGAGTTCAACTTTATGGAAATACTATACAATGCCCCTCCCCTTTGTTAAAGCCAGTAAGGCCTTTGAAATCCCCAAATTCACAATGGCTGAGAAGCGCTGCACATTGTTATAGGCAGCTCGATAGAGCACACGTGAAATGTGAGCAACAAGACTGATAAAATAGAGGCACTTGGGGTTGGGTAGCTTTTCATCCCTAAGTGGAAAAAAAAAAAGATGCATCATCTATAATTGTTTTTTCATGACCAGCTCGCCATCTAAACACCTTTAGAAATCACAGTATATGAAATCTCAAGCAGCTCTACAGGAAAAAAAGAGATTCCACCACCCACTGTCCGGCTGTTCCCTCCCGAGATACTGCAGCACATCCCAGCCTCGTTGGCTGCCACGCTACACACGCTGCTCGTTCACCTGTGCCAGCCTTCTCAATCCAAAGCTGAGCATTTAAAACCACCGCAACATTTGGGGGCCCTGCAGCATGTCTAGTGGAATCCGACAAGGCAAAAGCTACCGTGAGCAGACGATGCAGAGACACATAGAGGCTGTCAGGTGTCCGAGTCTGAATTGATACACGTGGCTATCAGGCTTCCCTTTACAAAAAGGGGGAGATAGGAAATGTGAAGGTTTTTTGAAAGTAGGCATTTCTTTTAATAAGATGTCTGCCAGCAACAATGTTTTACTGCATTATTAACTACAGGGTAAGATATACCAACTAACAGCACCCAAGATGAGAGGTTGTTCTTCACAGAATTTCTATATTTCAGTGACTGTATTAAACCTGGATCCATTTCAATGTACGTTACAGTGCATCAGCACTTGTACTATCTATAGCTTCCCATTCTTTCTCATAATAATAAGAGCCAGCAACCTGGACAGATTTTTTACTTGAGTGACTCCTTACTCCTTTTGTGTTTCAGAATTTGAGGGTAATTTTGTCATCAGGTCTTTAAAAATACATCCACAATTTTTTCAGGGGCAGAGATAACCACATTAAAAACTGTAACTTAGCAAGGCCACCATAGGGATCAGAGGAGGAAAGCTGTCGTCACAGCAGTATTGCTGGGACTGTTGTTTCCTACAGCATCTTTTTGGCTGTTTTCCACTCTCGGTGCTCCTTGCCTGGCTCCTCCTTCTCTGCTGTCCCACACGTGAGTTAGGTATCTTCTGTTTCACAGCCCTGCGCAGGCTGTCTCCATTTTATGGTACCTTCACAAGTCATTGCTACGACTTACATAGCCAGGCTTGGTGCACAGGTTCAACTCTGCAAGTCCTTTGAACTGCATTCCTCAAGTCCACTTTTCATCCCATTATCAGATTGGTATTGAATAAAGGCCAAGTGGAAAATCCCAGTATGAAATGCACTCCAGTGGCTGACATTCACATAATGGTTATCTACAGTAAAGGTTTGGTAAGAGACCTCATCCTATACTGGACTATGTGAACTGTTTGTGTTTAGTCTAGTTTGAATGATTTCTGATATCTCAGGGTCAAAGTCTCACTTTTCATAGTTAAACATTTTAGAGGACTCGTATATTAATGACATATCACTAGCCAGAATCAGAACTAGTTCTGCTTAGGCAGTTACCTTGGACAGAAAAAACATTCAACCAGTGACTCTGAGACACAAACTGGCTCCAGGCCTTAAAATAATGAACATTTGCCACACTGCCTACCTATAGCAATTATACAGCTGAGGCCAGGGATTCAGGACAACAAAGCTACTTGAAGATACTAGGAAGGTCCCTCACTGCCTGTTGAGAAAAAAACCCCACACAGCTCATTTTTGACAGTTTTAAAGCTTCTTTGCTTGCTACGGTAGAATAAAAGAAAGCACAGTGATGGCTGTAGTCACCCGATGAGAGAGACCTTACCAGGTCCTTTAATGCATGCGTGCCTTGTGCTGCACTGAGCGGAGCCCATAGATGCATGCCCCAGGAGCACCCCTGCACACACAGTCCCCCAGAGGGGCTTTGCAAACCACTCATACAAACTGTTGCATTAAAGGACGTTTAGCTTGAGTGATCAGCAGCTCCTTGGTTGACCTCTGGCTCTGATTCTCAATACTTAGAAGCATTTGACATCAAGAAAGCCCTTAGAGAAGGCACAGGGAAAGAAATAACTGCACTAATTAAGCTAGGCAAAGTGTCTTGGAGGAGAGTGCTCCTCTTCAAAGATACCCTGACATTTCTGACCCATTACAAGTAGCAGCAGAAAAACTTCAGGAATTTAACTTGCTTAATTGAGACATAGAGGAAAAGAAATCAGTAGAATTTAAAATTGATTTATCCCTTACAGCTAAAACATGTCAACTTGGAAGACTTAGTATATACTCTTAACCACAAATGTCTTCATTTTGATTACATAGGAGGTAAATCATACTCAAATACAGTGGGAAACCACGCTGGCCCGGTGCATTTATGATTAATTCTTTGCTCACAGTACAAATGTAAATGCAATAGTCCTAGTGCCATAACCTGCTTAGCACTTAATTATCATTTTTCTAATTTATTTCCATCATTTGAACTTAAGGGCACAGAGGAATGTTTTGAATGTCACATATGATAAATATTTTTTTCTGAGAGTGAACCTGTAAAAATGCAGCCCACTTAATACACTATTTTCACATCTTAAAAAACCCTAACTTCTACAGGAAACTCACAGGAAACATATGTTGGTTTATCCATTTTAAAAACATGAACCTAAAAAAGAAAGTGACTTATCAAGGTCAAAATACATGGTAGGTACAGAGCTGGGAAAAGAAATCCTGATTCAGATTCCTGGTTGTCTGCTCTACTAGATTGAGGGTGTTCCTTTCCTTGCCTACATTCAGAAACAGATTATCTGGATGTCCCAGTCAAATAAAAGGCATTGAATGGGAGACACTTCTTCTTCCTAGGATGATTTGGAGCCCTCCAGAAGAATTTCTAGTTGTTCCTCAAATGAAAATGTGCGAATTATTACCCAATTTGGGTAATAATTTCACTAGTAGACAAAATTCAAGCCTCTTGCATTGTAAATATCTCTCATTTTTAATTTGCCTTATCATCAGCTACCTGGCATCTGTGTCTTCATCCAGATTCACCACATCACTGAAGCAAACCTGTTGGAGTCCCCCTTTTCATAGCTATAAAGATGAGCTCAGGGCACAGCGAAGCTCTGAATATTTGGGAATTCGGGGTTCATACTCATCACATGTGTCAAGCTGGGATAGCCTTTCTGTACTTCTCCAGGTTGCTAAGGATTAAATTAGAATCATAGAATCACTTTGGTTAGAAAAGACCTTTAAGATCATCGAGTCCAACCTTTAACCTAACCCTGCCAACCCACCACTAAACCATGTCCCTAAGCACCTCTATCCTTCTTTTAAATACCTCCAATTAATTGGTTGTGATTAATACAGGAGGCTCACAACTAATATAAGTCCTTTCCATTCAGATGTTTTTCTTCAGTGTCTGGAAGAAGACACAAATACTTGGATCAAGTCTCTCTAGACACATTCCTCAGTTTTTCCTGTTAGCGGGAACACAGAGGACTGGGTATGCAATCTCCTAACACTCTAGTTTGTGCCTCCAGCAATATTTAATCCCTATACCAGGGCAACAGCTTGCTACTACTACTAGCTGAAAGAATTACAGTGGATGTCACTGATGAACATAAGAAAGATCACAATAAAGACAGCCTACAGTTACAGCATTTTCTCCTTCTGACCCTCCGACACCAGAGCAGTACCCTGTGGAGAGATCCCACTGAAATGAAACCTAGATGCCATTGAATGGGAGAAAGTTAACTGGAAAAGGCAGCAACGTCCCTTTGACGGCAGAGCCAAGGAAGAAAACTATTAACTCTTCCATTGTGAAGTTTCCACTGGACCAAAAACAAAACAAGCATTCAATTTGGCTATGCTGAGACTGACTTTTTAAATACTTATCTGGGCCTTCTATTTTTTCTCCAGTTCTGGACACTGCATGCTGTGCCCTCGTGCCTTCACTCCTCTCCTGCAGCCACGCAGCCTGACTTGGGGAAATCTCTGTGCTCCGACTCGTGCTGCTCTCCATTTCCTAATGATCTCATGTGCTAGCCTAAGCTGCCTTAATCTATTTGCAGGTTTAATATGATAAGGAACAAGAAAGAATATATTTCTGTTGTTTTATTTACATAAAGAGCCATGTAATTGGCTCTCCCTGTCTCAGTTGTGTGCTATTAATAAAGTCCATGTGAGGAATATACAAATTTACACCACGTGTGGAACCTGTCAACATAACTAGTCTCTAGCTAGAATACTTTCCATGCCATGTATCTCCATATAGCCCATCTTCCTGGGACATGTGACCCAGAAACGTGTCATCGGGACACGTGTAGTCACTGGACCAATGAAAGGAATTCAAGGGAAAGAGAAGGAACAATGCTGCTGCTTCCAACCTCCGCTCAGCTTGTTGCTACTGCTCTTTGAAAAAGTTAGTGAGACATGAAAAAGATTTTGTCATCCCAAACTTGGCCCTAGTTTTACCTTCCATACAACAGACTTTTATGAAATACCATATTTTCCCAGAGATTATTAAAGAAAACGGAACTAAAAATCCACAGATGTCAGTTTTTAAAAGCAAATAAACACTCCTACGCAATGGCTGAAGGCAAACTTGTACCTCAAGACTTACAACTGGCATCACTGACATTTTTCATTGTCCAATCAAAATGTTAAAAATAAAAATAAACAGAGCCCACAAAAAAAAAAATACACTGGATTTTAATATTCTTTCACAATTCATAACCAATACTGCGGTCAGCAACATGAAGCGAGAAAGACGTTTGGTTATAAGTCATGACTTTAATCAGACAGTCTCACTGGCATCTCATGGAAACCTTCCAAATTAAATGGATGTCCAAATTAGAGACATTCAGGCTAAAGATGAAACATCACAAATAAGCTCTTTTGTCTAGAATAAATAAAACCAAAACAGTCAAATGCTCAGGAAGATAACCGATACAACATTGTTCCCTTGGGCATCTTTGTTAGTGATTAACCCAGTGTGCTTTAAATGCCTGAAACAATGAAACTAGTGGACAAGCTATTCTAGTCCTCTGGGCACGAACTGTCCTCCTAATCTCTGCTCACCAGGTCTCCCCACAGCCACATCCTTCTAACGCCCTGCTTCTTCCTCCCAGCCTCCAGCTGGTGACTCACTATTTAATCAGCACAGCCATCAGGATATTCACCTACCAAATCAGCGCAACCCTTGATCTCGCTGCTCTGACCTCTGCCATGCCTATTCCCAACTTTTGTTTATTACTTTCACTCATTGCGCCAAGTCTAAACTTAGACTGTCAGCACTACGGGGCAAAGCTCCCACCACGCGTGGCATGAAGCCCCCCAAAGGCACAGTCTCTGCACACCTTATGTAAGCATCTTAGCTGCCCAAAGGGATGAAGGAAAGGACGGACCACAGTCCTCAGGCCTGATTAGGTTTGAAATCAAGGGTTAAACTTCCACTGCCATCAACAGTGCTGGATCAGGCAGAAAGGGACTGATCTGGAAAGTACTGCTGAGTGCCTCTTGAAGGGTCTGCATCCTCTCTACAGTGCAGGATTTCATCTTGCAGATTAAAGTCCTAAAGCCAAACCATTTTAATGAGAACCCTGAAACTCCTCCAGCAACACTTGTTAGGAAGTTACCTGTCATGAAAGACACACGGCATTAAGGACTCTTGAAATATAGGGGTCACCAGAGGGTATTTTATCTTTCTCTATATATTCTTTCCAGAAAGAATAAAGGAGACAGAAGATAAAAAGTGAGATTATGTCACAGCAGAAGAATGTCTCCTATTATAGGGAGATAAGCCCTTTCCACTGAAGTCAAGTAATCTTCAAAAGATGACTATGAGCTGCATTGCCATGCACTGTACAGAAATTTGTACTCTTTCCACTTCCTTGTCAATGTTATCCTTGTATTTTATACAAAAACTGCATTATATATTACATTATACACCTCAGCTGATCTTAAGATCACCTCCAAGTCTGGTTACTAATTCAAATTAGGACAAACATCAATGTAAGCAGCAGGACTTTTGATGATGTCAGATTGGCAATGGATACTTTAACAAAGAAAACAGTCAAATCACATCTTGGACATAGCGTTTGATTATCCATGGATGGATTATCTGGGCCATGGGTTGGTCCACTCCACCTTGCCTTGGCTGCATCACAGCCAGGACACAGACTCACACCTGCTGGCCGTTTCCTGGTGCCTACGGTCATCCCTGCGCTCCGAGGAGATGTGCTTATCACATTTTAAAGGATGGACGCACTGAATAGTCACTGTCTCACTGGCACAAGTTTTGTATTAGCTGTGGGTAATCTCTCCCCTCCCGCTCTCTGCCCTTTATTATCTGGATAACTGGCTGCAGACCTTCTGTGAAGGAGTGGTCTTGGTAGCCATCACAGGGGTGTATTATGAAAGAAGGAGCTCAACTGTACTAAAATCTTAATTATAAGAACAGAAAGGCCCCATCACACAAAGTTTATGCCTTCCAGACCCCTATATTTCAGATCTTGTTCTGCATCTTGCAGCCAACATTGAGACTTCTACACAGGCCAGGCTCCCTCCTCCACAGAGTTCATCATCCCGAGGTTTGTCTGGAGCAAACCCAAACTTCTAATGTGGATTTTGCTGAAGTTTGATGATGCAGAAATATATCAAAGCAGCAACCTGCAGAAAAGCAGGGTACAGGCAGCAGTGACCTTCAGTTCTCTTTTCCAATATCCTGTTGCAAAGGTGCCCTATTTGTATTTATGTCAACACGCAATAGAAGGGCTCCAGGGTGCTGAGGCACTTTTGGGGGTCTATAGCAGCAGGAACTCCTTACTCAGTGGGGTGGAGCTAGGAGCCTCAGGCTAAAAAAAAAATGGCTGGTCACTATCCAGACCACAAGGATTTCAAAACATATGGTACTCATGGGCTGGATCTACCCACTTGCAACACATATTGCTTTCTCCCTATGCCATCTACTCCCTTCCAAAAATCCCACAATTGCTTTTATTGTGACTTAGCTCAGCTCCCTTCTCTTGAGGGGAAAACACACGGCACTTTTGGACCATATCTGATGAAATAATTCTGTTCACAGTTTCCAAACTTCCCTTTAACTATAGCATAGGGAGTCAGGAAAGGGATAAATCACACTGAACTCCACACTGCATTCGTAGGTATCCAGAGAGAAAGAGCACATGCACCTCAGGACGCAGGGTCTAACTCAGAGCTACCTAGGAAGAGTCAGATGAAGGCACCATGAACGTCTCAGACCTGGGAAATTAACCTGTTTCATTGGAGCTGAACAGGGACCTCAGCTCATGCAGGCAAGATTAACAAGAAGAGCAGCAGCATATTTTTGCATTATTTATCCAACAACATAAACATATATCACATTATTTCATACATCTCTTCTTAATTATACTATTGTCTATGGGAGATGGAAGAAGCAAGACTTGTAGTCATTTGGGAATAACAGGAGGTGAAAAGTTGGTAGAAAATGCGCATCCAAGAGTTATTAACTAACAGTAGACCCTTCCTTTCCTAGATCCTACTTTCCCGATTCTGATAAAGTTCTTCCTTCTGTCATACTGTTACTTACCTGAGATTTGCTTATTTACTGAGCTATTAACAGCCAGGTACACAAGGGCTTGTACTTTTCTTTCTCCTGGATACGGTCACTGTGAGCTTCCAAAGAAAAGTCCCCTCTGTATCAGTCACTGCACATTCAATTTGGGACTGTGACTTCTCCAAAATATATACCGATATAAATTCTTGGAAAAATAGGGAAGGAGTCTGCATGGCTCCACAGAGATAATACACGTTAGCTTCAGGAGACTCCTAACAGCAAGTTTTTTTTATTGCTTTCATCATCTAAATGCCTATATATGGGGTGTGACAGGAAATCATGTGATTTCCTGAAGTTCAGCTTCCCCCGCTTGTAAACATGTCAAAGAATTTCACTTTCTGATTACTGGAAACGAAAAGTGAGGTACTTCTCAGCAAAGTTTTGCTCTACAAAAAAAATTTATGTTCATGAAAATAATTTTCTTAACTTATGCTAATCTTCTAAAACTGCAATATTCACCTTCCTTTACAAAGCTTGGATGCACTGACACAAAGGTATGACATTTCATAATTTCATTATTTATGGTGACATTGTCATCAACAAAACATACCTAGATGGAATTACAATAATTAAGTGCACTCAGCTGCATTTTCTCTGAGAATTTCAGCATGCTCAGGGTGTGGAAGAACTGACTCATTCTTTACAAGGAGAACACAGTACAAATCCTGCTAATCATTTATGCTGAATGTGGTATCTACAATTCATTTATTATACGAGAGTTGCAGGGCTCTGGTACTTTTTCAGTAAAGTACCATTAATATTGCATCTGGCTACACTACAGGCACTTTGCAAGATCTTGAGAAATCATGTTTCAGATTGGCCAGAAATACTTTAGATATACTTTTGTTCAACATATTTTAATATTTCTTCTTTGAACATAGTCCCCCAGCTGCAGCTGGAATTCAGAAGTAGATATTATGCAGCACCAAGAAGTATTGGGCATTGTTAAAGGATTCCTTGAAGGAGTGCAGGACTGGAAGTGACTCCCCCTGCCATTTATCAATCCCCTATTAATAAAGGCCACATTCCAGAATAACTCTCAGAACTAGCTAAGAGGTTATTAATTAGCGGTCATTATTATAAAAAATTAGAAACAATGCAACAGAAACCATGACACACGTTAGACCCCACCCAGACTGTTTCACAGATGGTCTCTGTGTTGAGAATACCGCCCATGCCTGGATCTGCCATGAGTCTGCCCAGTTCCACCACTGGACCAGCCACAGCAGAAGAATCTATACGTAGCAGTACATGTTTGTATAAACTAAGAAAACATGACAATATACAGGGAAGAGGAAAAAAGAGGGGAGAAGAGGAAAGCAACAAATGAGATGACACAAATTACATGAAGCTTAAGCTTAAAAGAACTTGTCAAGGCCTTATCCTGCTACAGAAGCTGAGCTGCTCCACCTTTCCAATAAACTAAAATAAATCCCACTTAATTTCTGTGTCATTCACATCCAGACTTAGTGCGTGTCTGGCTGTCTCTTGGATATACATTAGGAAACTAATGGAAAGCACCCGATAGCATCAGTCAGATAAGATGGCTGATGTTCCCTCTACAGCCCAAAACGTTGTAAAAATACAAAATAATGTTTTGGGCTGAGATGACTCAGAAATCAGCATCAACTTGACAACTTGGAAGGCCCTAGGATGTTTGCTTCAAAGAGTATCTTAGTAAAAAAATCGTATGTCGCATTCACATACAAGGAGCTATGGCCTTTAATCTTATTGGGAGAAGCCCTCTTAATACAGAAATGCAAAAAAAGGTCCGCTGTCTACAAGCAGAAAACTTATACTCCAAGGGCACTTCATTACGTGAACTGATCTGTTCCTACAGCTACACTCTGTAATAGCCTGTAGCAAAAAAAGCCCCTTGTTTATTTTTTCATGGTTTTTATCTGTCATTTTTATCATGCCTGGCTTTCAACTGGGAGCATTACATTTTGGGTAAAGGACTTGTTCGGAAGGCTTACAGATTTTTGATAGGCTGAAAAGTTTGGGTGGTTTTTTTTGGTCCAGGAATTCCCTTTGGTATCTACGAGGTCCATTAGGATGATAAGAATGAGTCCTTACATTATGTATCAACAACCAACATTTAAACCTGGTAACAGTTTATTTTAAGGGTGCCATCACAGAGATGAGCTATATAATCAACAGTAGGAGGAAGAACTAAGAATGAGAATGGTTAAGCCTGCATGTGAGAATCAAAAATTCCTGCCAGTCCTCTAGAAAAATTTCCCTGCAAAGAGGATGCCATGTATCTCGAGATGTTTACAGACAGTACCAAGGAAAAAAACCAAACAAATCTACTAACAGAAGTACATTGGAGATAAAGTGTACCTAAAGAGAGGGATGAGTCAGTATAGGGTTAGATTATTACTGTGCTAAAGTCAACAGTCACCTGAGTCATGGCACAGTTGGCCTTGAATATCCTGTAACATGCCCCTAGATACTTTCTTTACCTTGCACGGTCACTAGTGCACATGAAAAGTATGACAATTTCAAGCATCATGATGAGATCTGTACTTTTTTCCCCATGGATTATTTTGCAGACTGGAAAAAGGTATTCAGGGAAATGTTTGGGAAATTAAAGTCACATGCTTTGATGTGAAAAACTATCCTGCCTGAAATGAGCTCAGCATTAACCAGAGTTACCAGTTTCTTTAAAGAAAACACAGTATGCTTTGGAAGTTAAAACAAACTTCCACATGATTGAAGCAGAAACCTCATATTTGATTTCTGTGCATTTGACATGAAATACGGAAACCTCTGGTTTAGAGTTCAGCATGTTTCAATGGATTCCAAATAGCCTTAAGGGCAGCTCCAAAACTAAAGGTAATTATGAAAATAAACCCTCAAATTTCTCAAACAAACCAAAGGCTTGGTTTTAAACCCTGAAAAGAAACTTGTGGAGACTGGTCCAGACTGGGTCACCAGAGCTGGAGATAAGAGCTCGTTCTGCACCAAATCTGGTCACGTCTGAAACATGCCTGTAACTTTATACTTGAATGATCTCA
Organism: Gorsachius magnificus; assembly: GCA_034008185.1. Taxonomy (NCBI): domain Eukaryota; kingdom Metazoa; phylum Chordata; class Aves; order Pelecaniformes; family Ardeidae; genus Gorsachius; species Gorsachius magnificus. The sequence goes on from CM067090.1 coordinate 11,709,372, forward strand.
ATGGCTTCATTAAAATTGTTTCTGCACTTCAGAGACAGATACGCACATAAAAGTCTTAATTGAGTCTTGCCCACAAATTCAGTCTGGAGCATCCTACAAAATTAGGTGCCTTCAAGAGCAAAGCTCCCAGGGGCCTTGACACAGAGGCCTGAAGGTTAGGCATTGCTTGCTTGACCAACTAGCAGCTATTTGAAGCTGTACAGGCTTGGCATGAGGTCATTTACTCATAAAGAGGCTCAAAGTCTTTATCTTGCTAGAAACAAGCAGCAGCAGAGAGTTTCCTTGCTCAGAAATCCCTAGTCCAATCCCTCCATCTTTGAGCCTGAAAGACAGCGCTCAGCAAACCCACTGGCTGCAGCTGGCTGCAAAAACCTTCCTGTCCACAAATACCTCTTGACATAACACTATTAAATAAATATCACACAACAGTATTGACTTTATCTCTACGTTGTACCTAGCACATACCCACAGCTAGGTATTGCACCACACAGACCTAATGTTTGCTTTTCAACGATGGTCTGTGTTGGCTTACCAACCTCCAGGACCATTTCCCACTCCTGACTTAGAACCATAGAATCATTTAGGTTGGAAAAGACCTTTTAAGATTATCAAGTCCAACTGACTTGAACTTGTGTTATTCCTATACTCCCTCCTAATTGTCCAAAATCTATTGCTTGTCTCATCCATGCCCTGGGATTGTTCCAGATATCCATTTCACAGTGCTGATGCTCCTCTTGTACTGACGCTAGTTTGATATTATAAAAGCTCACATCTTACCAGCACTGTTTATTTTCTGTGATTTCCAGAGGAGATATCAGCAGGTTTCCACAAATCTCAGGCTTGGCTACAAGGACATTTGTACTGCAGAGACCCTGACATGAGAGGTGTGACAGCAATCTGATGCTCACAAGTTGGTTCTGCAAGGCAGGGCTTTCCAAGAAACAGGGCTCTTATTAGCAACTGAGGCACTGCAAGTCACCGGTCTGGGCTGAACATTTATACCACTGGCAACTGCTTATTACTGCTGACATGAAAAATCTCCAATATTCAACATTTAGAGACCTTTACCAATCATTCCTAGAACTTAAAATATTTTTCTTAATAATGACAAGATACAAAATTAGTAACATAAGCTACACTAATTTTCTGGTCTGCTTGTATTTTCCACTTTTTTTCATAGTACAAGTATTATATAAAGTAAACCACCATAGTTCTAAATAACAGTGGTTTACTCTTAACACACACACACACATTCAGGGAACTAGCTTTGGTATCTTTAGAATCACAAGGACAGTAAAGGAGGCCATTTAGAGACTCACTTAAAGACAACTGCCTTATTTCTGCATATGTGTTAGCCATACAGATCTTACTCTGGTCACACATTTATTCCACTGAAATTTAGGTTAGCTTCCACGCTAGGGTGTATGCCTCAGCACCAGGGGCTGAGGAAGGGCACAAGCACATCCCTTGAACCTCCTGGGAGAAGAATTTGACCTTACAAGTTAGACTTCAAAGCTTCACTGTAACCTTAAAAAGCCTCTATCCCCATCATCACTGTTGAATCTTATTTTTGCTTGGTGGATCCTGTTTCCCACAGATCTGCCTCTCCTCCCCTTCTTTTTTGTCCCACATCTTTCCCTCCAGAGCTCCCCTTGCTCCCATCACCTTAGGCTCATTTCCAGACATCTACTTTTAAAAATTCAGCAGTGTGCTAGAAACAGGCTAGGCTTGTCAGCTTTAAAACTCACTCGAGTTATTGTTTCTGAGGCAGGAGAAGGGAAAAAGGGTTTCCAAGGGGAGCCCCTTGACATGACCGTTCATCTGTCTATATCAGCAGTTCCCAAGACCTCCTGCCCACAACCTCAGTTCCAGGCTCATGACCTCTCTTCCATCAGTGCTCCTTGGGGTCACGACCCTAACTTTGGAAACTTCTCATCTGGATCAGTCAAAAGCGACACCTCAGGAATAATTTTCCAGTCAGTGCCATGTTTGTTTATGCTTCTGAGTGGCGTGATTACCCCAAAGTTCAGGTTCAAACTTGTCTCTTTGCTTGTTTTTAAGTCTGGAAAGAATTTCTGGGTGTCACACAGCTAGCAGATAGTGAACTCTGTAACTTTTAACTGTTCTGATTACAGACAATTACATCCCAACTGGCCTGGTATGGCATTAAGCACTTGGCTGCAAAGTTCAGCTGTGCTTGGATGAAGCAGGTACTTTGCTTCTCTGCAGAGTCTGGAATCATCATTGTTTCCTCTACTTGCATGTCACAATCATTCAGATATAACAGTTACTATATCCAAATCTCTCCTTATACAGTGACATGGTTTCACCTACGACACTGTGCATCCTCGCTGCTTCACATATGCATGCTATTGCATGAACTCTAATAACTGTGTTTCTTCATATCAGTTTGTCTTTCTCTTTATGGCAATTGAGAATGTGTGGTTAGTGAAAATTTTAATATTCAGATTTCTGAAAAAACAGCAGCAAAGTTATTGGAACAGATCTTGAAACCACTACTAAAAATACTGAACTTTCAGCACATTTGCAGCTTGGATGTGCTACGGCTAGTCCTGCTTTGGAATTTCCCTGGAATTAGAATCATCGGGAATTTTTCAGCTACCTGTTTCTCCTATTTTCACATCATATCCCTGCTCAGACTGTGTGTCTCTGTAGAGGTGGTTCCACTACTGCATTAAAGGCCAGTTCCTTTAGCTTTGCTGCCCACAGAATCTCTCTCACCTGGTACTCTCTTACTCTAAGCCTAAAGCAGTTGTTTGACTTTCTGTTTGACCTCAGTGTATTTCAGCGTTACCGTTTTTCAATTTAAACAGCCAAGAGATATCTGCCTAGACACACCAGGCTGGAATCTGGGGAATGTAAAGTGGCAGCTTAGCAGTAGTAGTAGCACCTAGGAGCAGCCAGCCTTCATACCTGCCTTTGGAAAACACAATATAAATCTCGAGTCCACAGGGAACCAGTTAATATGAGTGTGAGAAAGGACCTACCATCATCCTGCAGTTGAGAGGATTAAGTTGCCGAAGACCAGCAGAACAGAAAGACATTTGGGGTCTGTGGGTTTGCACCACTCAGGCACATGTGAGTACACGAGGCAGTCGGGTATGACCCCTTTTTGCAATTATTCAGTCTCCGTATGAGGTTTAAGCATCTGACTTTGGTTGCTGCCAATAAAAGAGATTAGGCTGAAAACATTTCAGCATGAAAGGCAACCACTGAAGTCAACATCAGGGCTTCTTCTTCCCTCAAATATGAGGGCAAAGCCCCACAGCCTGGCAGTACAGGCCAGCAAACAAGGAAAACTAAGTCATGCTTTGTTAGAATGAAACTTGATGAGCACCAGAGCAGATCATCAGCAAGAAGCTCCTGTTTGAGCCTGTAATGATTTGCATGAGGCCATCACTTGTTTGCTACTCTACAGCATTTTCAGAAGGTTGCTGATCCCTACTGAGTTGCAAACAGTTTTCTCTTTCTTCCTGTCTTTTGTTGACATGCTGGGATTATAAGAGTGCACTAAGGTCAGGTTTGCCTCCTGCCTTCCCCTGCGCCATTACAAAATGGAAAACTGGTGGATATGTCAAAGGATCAGGCTCAAGAAGCTGGTGTGGTTATTGCTGCAGAGTTAAGCACTCTCTGGAAAATCTCTGCTCAAGACTTCTCCAATTTCAGCCAAGGAGTTCAGATGGACAGGAGATTTCAGGTTTGTGGGAGACGTTTTTCTGACTGTGGTTGGATTTTACCTTTTTTTTTTTAAAAAAAAAAAAAAAAAAAGATATATATACACACACTTGGATTTGCTTCCACTAGGATGAAATTAAAAATTTTGCCAGAGAGAATGGAGCACTGGACAGATCCCAAATCCTCAGATACTAATCCAGCCTCATGGTTAGAAAACATGCATCTTCATGAATAATGTTCTACACCAAGGGAAAACTGTACTGTTAAATGGAAAAAAAATACTAAAATCAACATAATCTTATTCATCCTGGTAAGGCACGTTAAAGGAGGAGTGGTAGTCCCCAACTCTGCATAGACTAGATGGAATTTAGTAAAAAAAAAAAAAAGCAGGTGGACAACTGAAAAAATTTTGAGGAGTATAGGAGATAAAAATTCCTTTTGAAGAAAAGGCCCACTATCAAAGGTTCATGGCTGAAAAACTAATTGGCATCATAGCCATTGTAGCTATGCAGTATCTGTACAATCAGTTTAGACTCCCATTTGATTTATCAAACACCCAGGCTCTTGTTTCAGTGATGTATGGAAGCACACTTTGAAGTTCATGTTTCATACCCAGATGAATCCCTCATGTACAGGTGTAACATTTATAAAATGTCCAAGAAAATACAAAAGGGGCCTTTTAAGAAAGAGACTCCCCTGGCTTGGAACAGAGATTCTTCTCTTGAAGATTACAGGACCACTCAGCTGATGTTTGGACTCTTCCTGCTGATCCAAAGAAAGCAAACAGCATGTGGAAGTGTTGGAAGGTGGCAGATTCAATCTCATCAAATATACATTCAGGATTTTTTTTCTAGTAGCAAGGTCATATGCTTTATTGATCCAATAGAATATGACACTAGCAAATATGTTTTAGAAAAGGTGGATGTCAAAGGATAAGGGAGTGGAGTTCAGCTAGATCTCCATCATAGCTTTCAAAGACCCATATAATCATAGTGGTTCATGTCATTAAATGTCCACAGGTCTCTCCTACCACTGCCAGCTCAGACAAGACTCCAGTAGATATCTTCAATGTATGAATTTTAAGCTTCGGGGTACCAGAAAGGCCTACCCTAAACAAAAATAATTTGGGGAAGGGTGGGGGGAGGTTGGGAAGGTACGTAAAAGATGAAAGCGCTTTTGAAAAAAAAGAAGCCTTGCGTGCAATCACGCAGTAGCTGCAAAGCAAGGGATGAAGAGAAAGTCTAAAGTGAACTCTGCTGGCCACTCCGACAGACCTCTCAGAGGAATGAGAGTTGAGCTGGGACATCTGGGTAAGGTTCCCACTGCCAAGGACTGTACACGAAATGATGCTAAGGCACCCATCCTGCTTAATTTATTATGGGAAAGATAATCACATTCATTGACTGTGTAAGCTATATAGAGGGTAAAAGCAGCTGGTGAAAGAATCTTGCAAAGTGGCAAGGGGATTCACTAAAAATCTGTAATTCTGATAAGAATGTCTGTCGAAGTTCACAGGGCCTCCTGTGTGATCCTATGCCTGTCAAAGGGAAAGGATCCAGACAAAATAAGATCTTATTTGTGAAACTGAAAAATCCACATAGTCCTTGAAAGGAGGCGATGAGCTCTTTGAAGTAACAGCAATGATGCACAAGGAATAATTCATCACCATTTGTTATTTCTTGCCCTTCATTGGCATATTATTCCCTAAACCAGCCCAGCAGAAAAGAGAGACATGGAAAATGAGTCTTACTCCACCACAGTTCTCAAAGTAAGAAGCTTAGCTATATTATTTGATGATAAAAGATCACATTCAAGACACCAAACCTTCAATGCCAAAGATAGAATCATTTTATCCACATCTGGGAAGTGACTATGATCCTACAGACTTGGAGGCTCATGAAATTAAGACAACTTACTTTAAAGGTGCTGAAATGCACAAATACCAAAACAAGACCAGGGAAACTGAAACTTGTAATGCACAAGACTATATGAATCCACAGAACAGCCCAGTCACACTGGGGTCAAGCAGCCAGGGAAAAAAGAGACCACAGGCTGTGGGTATTTAAACCTGTGTCTGAGCACATTTACATTCAGCGTAGCATTATCCATGTGTCATGCACAAAAGTGGAACCTATTTCTGTGCCTTACCCTTGAGGAACGCTGCAATATTGCCTTATGACATGACGCTCACTCACAAGATAGAGACTTCCCTAAATTAAGTGCTTTCTAACACTAAATAGACTTTCAGACTTGTTTTTTTATTTAGTGGATGCTTTTTAAAATAGCTTGCTGTCCAGTGACTTGGTGTCACATGCTTGTGCCATTGCTCATTCAGAGAGTATTTCACAAATTCTTTGGGAAAATACTCAGACTTGCCTGGGTAAGTAACAGAGCTAGGCCTGTCACAGAAACTCCCTTCTCTGCCTGGAATAAACTGAAGACAGGGGGAGATGTTTCCACAGTCAGCACCAGAGCCAAGACTGAGGAGCGAAAGGTGCTCACCTGTAAGTCTGAACTCCAGGGCTACTGCTAACAAGCAGAACCACCAGACTAAAGGTCAGTGAATTGACACAAGTAAAGACATTTACTGCGTGAGGGTGCAGAATTGGAAGGGAAGGCTGGGATTACAACTGGCCAGCTCCTGTTGTTTCAAGAAACGCATCTCCGCAGAAGCCAAGGGACCCAGGGTGACCATGCAGAGAGGGACAGGCACAGACAGGGTGAAACCCAAGAGGGTGGCAGAGTCTTCTGGGCTCAGGCACCACTCAGGAAGAGCGGTGGGGACTCCCCTTGCCCCTGGCTAGTGCCTGACGGTGCCCGGTGTGTGTGAAAGGAGTTCACAGCAACAGGATTTGAGTGAGCTGTACTGGTGTGGTTTTAGATATCGTGCTTTATTAATTTCCAGATTTGTGTGTCACTGGTCTGGGAGCATCAGTGGATCAGCATGTCCCTGTTCCCACCTGTCCTAGCTGCATATGCACAGCAAGGGCAGAAAGGGGGGCACAGCAATTGTAGAGGGACAAAGATTTTTGGATCCTTGTAGGCCCCTTCCTTTCCTCTAGCATGAACTAGAGCACTTTGAAGACGGCTCTAAGACATGCTCTGTTTCCCAATGTCCACAGTGGGCCCCGCACTGCAGCGCATTTCAGTACCACCCAGTTGCAGCATCCCCGTGCAGTGTTTCATGAGCTGGAAGGAGTATACAAAACTGGTTGTTCTTCCCCCTCTTGCCCCCTTTCTACAGCCTCTGAGAGCTGTCAAGACAGCATATAAGAATTCAAATGCACGTAGGAGTCAAGTCCTGCCCCAAGAATGAGAAAGAAGTTCCTTAAATAAACCAGCTGGTAGAGGTGACTGGAAAGTCTGATGCACTTAAGTGTAAATCTTACAGGACAGATCATCCTCAGAAGGAAACTACACACCTTCAGTTATATCAGAGATCACCACAGACCTCAAGCAAATACTCCAAAAGGCACCAGGAATTCACTAGTAGGAACAAAAGCTGCTCCACTGAATCCTGCGATCTACTGCACAGCAAGTTGCCACAGAACTAAACCCCAAAATGCTTTGGCAGGGCTGACCACACAGCCGTCTGCCGCCTACCACCGGGGCCTGGCAGCCTTCATCTCTGCCACCTCAGGCATCACTGCAAAAGTGGCCTGACTCATTCCCTTAAGTGTACCTGATGGATTTGAAAGAGGATTTGGGCACCCAGAATTAGGTCTCAAAACTCCATTAAAGTTATAGAGCACAGGGCAATGGCACAAATAGCCCTTCTACTTGCTGTCCAAATGTGAGAGAGGATGCAACGGAGGGCAGAGTGTTCCAATGCATAACCAGAAGCTGCTGCAAAATTCCTTGTGGAAACAAGAGATCTATTTTATTTATCACAAATTTGATAAGTAAGGTTAATACCCTGACATTGACCCTGTCTGGTATGCCTTTAGTGATACTACCGTGCTTTGTCCCGTTAAGATTCTATGGCAGAAGAGATAATGTGCAGCCAATAACCCATATTAAACAGGTACTTTTCTTCTTCTCCCTCTCCCCATGGCCCCCACCGCGTTGTAGCAGGGAAGGTAATGCTTCAGCCAGAGAACTTGTTTCCAGTGTCAGCCTGTAGCCAGCTTGTGCCTGAAGAAAGAGAGACTGATCAGCCATCGGGGTCTTCATCCTGGCAGTTGAATAGCCCATGTGAATATCAACGTTATCATAAAAATCACTCAATTGCTTAAAGTCATCTTATCATCAGAAGGAGCTGAATAGCAACAGTTTCTAAATCCTTATGTACATCCATTTACAGCAGCTGAGCTGTGGGAGTACACAGACCTATTTTTCAGCTAGCACTATAATCAAGTCATTCCTCATTTAAGAGTGAATTCATTTGCCCTGGTGTTAGTCCCAAACAATAGTTCCAGAAATTGATACATAATCTCCAACTAAAACGAAGGTTAAGCTGAGGCTGCCAAGCTCCTTTATTCCTCAAAGCACATTTAAAGTCCCCAGCCAGATTCCCATCTTGGTGTGAATCCGAACATACTGAATTAAATTTAAAAGCCACTGCTTTAAACTGGTGTTTCTCAGGAGCCCCAGTGTAGTCATAAAGATCAGAATCTGTCCTTAATATCACTGGTACTGTGCAGAACCAGCTCCCTACTATTTATAGCTCTCACTATATATACACACTGCAGCTTCCAAAAGCATATTTTATCTTTTGGGAGGACAATGCTCTCAGAAATCTAATAAAAGGCAAAGTTTTGTTAAAAAGAAAAATCTGCTCAAACCCTTAACGTGGAAGAGTGGCCCCACGCTGCCAATCAGATAATAAGCTTAATTCTTACATCACACTTTATTTGTAGCTCGCTGTGTCGTTAATGGTCGCAGCTTATCTAACAGCAGAAACACGAAACCAGAGGTTTAGAACAATAGAACCAAGGCTGTCACCAGCAGGCTGCCGGTGAATCACGTCCCGCAGTCAAGTTCTCCCAGAAGGTCATTTGTAACAGAAATACAGCTCTGCCCGGAGCTAGCAAAATGCCGAAGAGTGTTTCTCACTTTTACCCTAATAAAACATTGAGCAGATCAATTACCAGAACAACTTCACCTGGTTGTGTGTTTCAGTCCTGTTGATTGCAAGACTTAATAGGAAAGGTTACCAAGAGAGCAGGCCTGCTCGCTTCTGTGTCTGGGATTCTAGACACTAGATTCTACCTTCACCCTAAATTCAAGGTATCTATAAAAAAAAAGCTTTTACAAAGACAAAAGTGATTTACTGCGCTCTCTCACATTTTCAAAAAAAGAAAAAATTATTTTTAAATATTAAGTAACTTTCTTCCATACCATTTAGAACCAAAACCACTGAAAGACTGAGCTCTGTGAAAAGGATTTGCCAAGAGACAGAAAGCAGCACTGATGCTTTTTCATGCCCAGAGACATATGCAGAAAAAGCACAAGGAAGTACAAAAAAAAAAAATAATCAGGTACTACCTGTGTCTTAAATATGGAAGCTGGTTTTGGTCATACATAATTATTTTAAAGTAACTACTACTACTCCATCTGCAGCTTAAAGCTTTTAAAAAGCTTTAAAATCTCCTCTGCTGTCCTTGCAAAAGAGCTCCAGATTTTCTGCAAGAGAGAAAAAAACAGATGATGGGGGGAGCTATTCTTTTAAGATGAATATCATTGGCGCAAACAGCTGGCAGTTGGTGGCGTATTATTTATACGTGTAGTTGCTTGTGGTTTTTAGCAGATAAGCAAGCAGTATCTCATTAGCAATTCAGGTGAGGAACACGAGCAGCTCTACAGCACCACCGGCCTCTGGGCCACGTTTCTTATCATATCAGAAACATCTGTCATGGTGCAAATGAATTCATTACAAAAGCACATCAAATATGCAGTTTCAGGATGAGACAGCAGTCTGCAAAGAAACCAGAAGCCCAGCCTCCCCTTATAAAAGCTGGGATGGTCTGTCCCATACTCACCAGTTGGGAGGAAGGCAAGCACTGGGAGGGGTAAGGGGGAGAAAAAGAGAGAAACCTTGGAAGTGTCATGATTATAAATTATCCCTTCCCTAGGAGCTGACTGTGTCTGAGAATGAGCTTGCTCATGAGGGTCTGGTGGTTCACATGCAGAGCATGCACGCTGCAAAATGGTTATCACCACCCCACGGCAAGTCCTCCACTCCTCCGGGGTGCAAACAGGCCGGACTGTAATCCTTTGTGGTCCAGAGGACTTTACTTGACAAAACACCGATAAGATGGGGTAGAAAAGATACATGGGGAGATGGCCAGCGTGGGGGTTACCATCAGGAGCACGCTTGCGGGGGCTGCATGCTCAGAGATGGAGATTAATCCATTTTAAGGGTGGCTGACAGTGAGGCATAGAAGCTTCCCCTTCCAGGGAAGGCAAGGCACGTCTCTGAGCTGTGCTGAGAGAAAATCGGGATGCATTGGAAACCACTCACGCAGCCATGTTCATCCCTGCTGTAATGCTGCACCTGGCACAAATTTAGAATGCAACGATTTGTAATATGGGCCACGTTTGTCTCTGGTGGTGTTCTCCAGGGCCGGGTCCAATACCCCTGTGAGTACAATGACGTTTTTGTGCTCCTCTTTAGCAGGGACCAAGACAGCTCAAGGTGACTTCAAAAATCCCCTATGCTTAGAAGAGGCCTAGAAACGCCTCCATCGCTTTGGAGCAGGCAGCTGGATGGAGACCCCCACCTGCATCACACCAACAGGACCGAGCAACCCCTTCCTGCTGCGCCTTTGGGCTTTAATAAAAAAAATACAGGAGAAAAATGACTGTGTGTTTTGCCCTTGCTGGGAAACCCCTCTGAACATCAGTTGACACACAGGGCAAAACTATGGACGGGCCCTGGGCTAGACTTTTACTACTTTAGTCCTTGCACAGCCGCCAGGCACACACTGCCTGCTCTGTCCCACCAAAGACCGTTTTGCCAAACCTGTATGTGGCTGCAATTGTGGATGCAACATGAAACATCCTCGTTTTCCCCTAGGGAGTACTAAACCCAGGCATCCAGCTTAAGAAAAAGAGAGGAAAATACCTATTTTAACTTTGCTGCTAATCACAAAACATATATTCTTAAATATGCATACATCAGCAGAAACAGCGGGTAAGGGCTCCCGTTCTAAAACAAACAGAAACATGCACTTTGAGCCCTCATATGAAATGGCAGTAAAAGCCCAACCCAATAATTATTTTCCTTGATTTTCAGCCAGACAAGGCACAAGACAAATAAGTCATCAAGGACAAATAAAAGGAGGTTCATTCATCGCATTCAGGGCTGGAATCTTTAATGGTCACCAAATGAACTAAGATAACTAAGTAACCATTGTAAATATTAATCTTTAAAGGAAAACAATACTCCCAACAACAGGAAGCCTGATAAGACATTGGATGTTGCCATCAGTGTTATGGAGTCTCTCTAATTTCCTTAGTTTTTTCTTATGCCTGTAGAGGGATCAGGAAGGGGAACATATGGTATCTCTCAAAGGAAGTAAATTAACATTATTAATAGCCAATGTGGGAGAGGTGAAACAGTGATTGTTCATGGTGGTTGTTATTGTGTCTTTGTCGGGGGGGAAGCTTGCCTGCTAGTGAGTTTAAGCACTCAAGCCAAATTCAGAATCTTGTATTTATAAACAGAGATCTGATAACAGTTGCCTAAGCATCCATGATGCTTTGCCAGCGCACGCACATCAAGCTGATCTGAAGGGACTGTGTCTTGGGGTTTGTCCCAGGAGTCAACTAACACAGAAGAGAACTTATGGTGTGGTCCCTGTTCCTGAGTAACTCCTCACGTGGACCCTCACATTCTTTGCATCAGTTTAGTTTGAAGCAGAAGGAAGGAGGATGGGTAGACCTGCACTTCTGAGGAACCAAAGCTGTCCAGTGAGGCAGCTGATCAAGGGGCCATTGATGTGGGACATCTACTTTCAAGCACACAGTGATGGCACCACTGGGTTTCCGAGGGCTGTGCAATAGTGTGGTATGAAAGCAGCAGAATTATTTTGGGGGAAGCAATCATAACAAAGTGCTATATTAGGATGGATTGAATTGGTGACCTGGAAGGGTATCTCAGAGTCCTGGGATCCCTTGCAATTTCCCTGCATTAAGAGAAGAATTTACCTTTCTTAGGCCTCTGCTTTCATCTCTCTCCCAAATACTTACAAAGTGGTATTTATTTACTTGAAATAACATTGACACTTACAGAACATGTTATAAGTTGTGGCTACTTGAAAGGGTGAGACCGTGATCCCAGCCTCAGCTCTGTTCATCCCGGAACACCTGAAAGCATAAAATGCATTCCTCAATTCTTCAGGAGATCTTATACTTCCTAATTCCCAGTCATGAAAGCCTGAGGCAATTCCCAGCTGGCCTGGCAGAGGTGGACTTCATGACACCTCTCATGCTGAGGTTCACATGCAAAATAAATTTGGCAGATCTTAGTAAAACTGAGAGGACTCGATTAAAGTTACCCAGTGAGCTCAGCAGATATAAGCAAGTTTTGGAGACATTGTTCAATAAAGTCTTTAGAAAAACATATGGTATAATTAACTCACTGGATCTTAAAGTTGAGTAGCCTAGTAAGAAAACCCTGTGCTTCAGGGCACATGGCGATTGCTTTACAGAGACAAAGGAATTCCCTCTGCCCTTGAAAGCTTATACTTCAACTGCAAGTTGACAGCTGGATTTTGGTTTCTTGGCCTGAAGAGGACAACTTGAATATCTTAAGATTAACTGAGGCCTATGCTGTCTTAAGACAGGTGGAACTGCTCTGTAAGGAAACCATTTCCCTACTGTACCACTCTACTTGAAGAGATAACTCCATAAACTCTGATTAAGTTTGTGTCTTAAAACTGGTCTAAAATACCTCTTCCTGGGTGACGATGGGATATTATGTTTCTTAAGAAACTCATCATGTTGACTAAAGAGTTCATGAAAGGCTGACAGAGCTGTGCATTGTTTGCTGGCACTGTGGAGTTATAGGACAAGGATAAAATGCTCTCTGTGCTCAAGCCCATGTGGTTTATGACGTTGTGAAGTTTTCCACGCTGCCAATTTTAGGGCCCTTTAGTATTTCAAGTTATGTAAACTTGTAATAAAGCTGTTCCTCCTTGGCTCTGAAGAATGGGACTTTCTGCTCAATCAGGACAGGGCTGAATTCCAGACACAAAAGGCAGGATGCTTTCATGATGGCTTAGGAGGGGATGTTTCCAAAACATCTACAGCAGTATGGGAAGACAGATGTTTAGCCAGGACAGTTCTACAATCAGGTGAGACACTACCTCAAAGAAATTAAATGCATCAAGCCAGACTCTTTAGTAACTGAAATACCTTCTGAGAAAGATAACAGATCTGCATATCTTCATAATCTTAACTACCAATATGATGACATCACCCTGATGACTACAACTCATTACACTGTGGTCACACATTCACTTCTCATTGCCTGTCCCCACCTTCCTTCCACATCAGGCAGCAAGCGTGGTTGGTTAGTGGTGGCAGATGAAAACAATTCTACTCTAAAACCACCACAACCTCAAGAAGAAAAGCAAGTTACAGTGCACTTCCAGGGAATTACACCACCAAGTCCAAAAGTTCAGAGATCTCAAAGGACAGGTAAGGCCCTGTCTTCCCCTGATATCAATGAGGTCTTGGAGGGTGAGAGTCTGTGGCAGCTGGAGAGCATGGCCAGCCCTGAGCCATGCAAACAGACACACTGTTAACCCCCACACAAAGCTATTGCTCACTTCTGACCCATTTTCTATCCTTATCATGTAATTAATCACACTTTGCAAGAGCTTCGTGGAAGGAGTGAGTTGTCTGGAGGTGGCTGCGATTACTCAGTTGTAACTTGGACTCTCCACCCAGGCAGTAGAGTATGGGGAAATACAACACTCCCCTCCCTCCCCAGTCTCCCCCTTGGACCATGGGCCAGGGTGCAGGAGCCATCCCTCTTCCCCCATGGCACGTGAGAGCAAAGGGCAGACTTGGCTTCTGCCCTGCTCTTGACCGGAGCTCCAACACCCGGAGCAAGACATCAGGCGACAGTGGCAAGTTATTTGTGGTAAAGCTCAGCAACTTGATTACTAATCTCTGGAAACGAGGGGGAAGCCGAGGAAGGATTTTGACCCCGTGGTGTCTCAGCTGGTGCAGGCACACACTGCCTCCCAGGGCCACCCCAGGGAAGTGTGCCTCCAGGACACTCCTCCCCACGCCCCAAGCCAGGGCATGACTGTAACTGCCACAGGACAATTTATAGGACAAATATTGAGGATAATTAAGGATAATCTCTGCTTTAGGTGTCTTACAAAGAAGGTCAGGTACTCTCTTTCCTTGTCAGATGTGATGAAGTCAGGCAGCTCCCATTAATAGCAGGTACTTGTTTCTCAGAAGAAATACTAATAAAAACCCTATCTAGATCCTAAAGGTCTCCTAGATTTAATCTTCTCAAAACTCCGACAAGATCATTACGTTGAGTTTGCCTCTAAAGAGCTGTAACAGTGAATTGCATTACCAGCACCAATCTCCTGCTGGTATATGTTTTCCTTGCTGTACTCATGGTAACAAATACAGAGAGGTGCTATAATATGTATGTCCTGAGCTCAGACAATAACATCCTTTCAAATAACTTGGCAGGTCAGGGTAGATTAGATAGTCACATAAAAGTGAAGGAGGAATCTGCCCCAGCAACTTCTGCTGTTTTTTGTGGTCTGCTGATTTCATAATATTTGGTCATAAGATGTTGGTTTTGATATTCACTTATTATCACGATGGGCTTCTTCCTAAATAGCCTTTGGGTAACAGACATTTGCATTGCTGGCAAAGGGGAGAAGCTGGGACTAATGAATTCTGATCCTGAAAGATCCCACTACCTACATGTAGGGGGACTTGACAGGGTACATGCTGCATGATGTCTTCTGCCTATGGATGCGACAGCCAACACAGGAGGAGGTCTGGTAAAACAGCATGTTCCAGCTTCTGTTTCACTACCCTTGCACACCTAAAAGGCCAGTTTCCAAGAAATCAGAGAAACAGCAGTTCCATCCCTGTGAAGAAGGGATATTCCTTAGAAACATTTGTCTTGTGCCATCAGAGGCAGGATGCTGAAGGACCAGCAGCCAGAGGCAGCCAGCTGGCCAGTGGTCAGGCCAAGACTGCGCTCAGACAAGAGGCAGGCTCAGCAATTTCTATGGAAAGGTTGATTCAAAACATAGGAAAAAACATGTGGCAACATAGCCACAGAGAGATCACTTACAGTCGAGCCATTTGTAGCACTCCTGGCCTAGCAATCCCCCTTTACGCTGCCTTCATGTGTCTCTCTCTCCTTTTACATCTAGGCACGCTGCTGTAGTACTTGAGCAGCTTCAGCAACATTTCTAACATATCAGCCTAACTATATTTTAATTAAGCTTATGGGATTGAGAACAGCATTTGATCCTCAATGCTGCATGCAACAATTGAGTTTTTACAAACAACCATGCCCACATAATTATGAAAATAGGAACCGAAAGAGACCTTTCTGTGCAGTCCAGGTAACTCTGCAGTTCTACATACTCCATAATGTTCAACAAATGCATGCACTATTTTTTCTCTGCATTGCTCTGTGCTTTCATAATCCTTTGAAAGCTCAAAGACAAACAAGAGTCCCCTGAAATGACCTGTCTATATTAGGTCAAAAGATAGGCAAAGGAAAAACTCTTCCAATGCACAGGACCTAGAGCATTCATAGGCAGAACAAATCCAAAAACTAAGGGGTAAGCTCACCATTGCACTAGATACAACAGCAAAGCCATCGCATACAAAGTGGAGAGCCGTGTCACTGTCACTATTTGTGATAACACAAACTGTCTCTGCTTTGTGATACTTGCTCTTTTCTTTTTTTGTACAAGGCAGGCAATGTTCCTCAGCTCCAGCTCAGCTTGTCACCTATCTTGTTGCCCGTGACCAGGTTGTCTGGAAAGGCAGGTGGTGAGTTCACAAGGATGCTTCTAGCAATGAACAGCATCTCACAAGTAAAGCCCAAGGAGCAAAGCTGACTTGCTGCATACTAGTCTCCAGGTTTGTGGTCTTTGTTTCGGTGGATGGTGGGGCTCCCTGGAACTGGAGATACTCCATTGCATAATGATAGCCAAGAGCTGCAATCAAAGCCTCACCAGCATCACATTAAAAGCCTCTGCGATTCATCTCATATTTTGCTGGCTCCCAGAGTGCAGTGACAGGGTAGGGGGCTGGCACTATTTTTAAACTCTAGGATGCTGATCTGAAGCTTGCCAGATTTACACTCCAGCTTTTTAATTCAACTTTATGAGCACTGAGCCTTCATGCCAGCTGTGCCTCATGGAACAGATGCTCGTGTTCAACAGGCTGCTGTGCCAGACTCACCTCCATTCTGTATCTCCCATGTACCAACTATATGACCACAGCCTAAACCTGCAAGCAAAAGAGGCAGAGAAAGACAAGCTCTGACACCCTGTCCCCACCCCCCCACCCGCAGGAGTCCAATTCAGCTCTGTTTACAATTAATTCTGTACTCAGGCAATAAAAGGCACTTGAGATAGAGAGCAAAAGAGTAGGGCTAATTTACTTCTGAACAACAGTACCACTCAAGGGCTTCCAACTTGCAGTTAGCCCTATTGTCCCCCCAGTACATATGCGACCTTTCAACTCCTAGACCTTAAAAGAACTACTTATAAAAATATAGACATCATCATATTACTTTACAGATTGGAAGACACAGGCTGGAGAAAAGTATCAGATAACTTTGTCCAGAATCCCATGGTAGCAGAGCCCAGAATCACACCTACAGCTCTCAGTTCTCTAACTAATGCCCAACTGTCTGCATAATTTTCAGTCTGGCTCCGCTGCAATCTTTTGTTGTGACAAGTATCTAAATGCTTTATATCACTTTTGACTTATAAACTATGAGATCATATAAGTAAGATGTAAAACTATAAGCAGTGCATCCAAATTTAAAGTTTTCTCAAAGTAGAATGGAAACGTTTTAGTCTGAAACTGTAAAGATGGAGTGGGCTTACACTATCAGAAACAAAAAAGCACTGTGTATTCAGTGTAAGGACACATTCAGCTTGACAATGGATCTGTCAAGTCTGGCTTTTGCTCCTCACCCCACGTCCATGATGAACCAGATTAAGTATTTTGTGTGTTGCACCTCTTCCTTACGGGGCACTAGAAATAGCGAATAACCCGACACCAGTGATAAAGCACGCTCATAGAAGTCAGTCAAGTGGCTAAGCCTTCAAAAACCATGTACACTTGCTTGGAAGCACTACTGGAAAATTTGGCTTCTACCGTGTTTCAGGGCTGTGGTTTTTAAAAAGGGACTAAGAGCTGAACACCCAGTGAACATCAAAGCACAACGACTGCTGACCGCATTTTCTGAAGTCCTTAGAAAATACCAGCCTATGATTAATTTATAATACCAGCTGAGAAGAATAGTTCAATCTGTAGTACAATCACGTAGTTATATTAATTAATGACAACTTCATACCATTAATCCCAGAGTGCCAGGGACAGTACAATATATACAGTAGCCTAGAAACGCATTGGGTACCATACGGCAGAAGTGCAGTCTTACCATAGGTGCCTTATGCATAAAGCTGCATCAGGCTCAGTGCTCTTTGAATACTCTCTCAGCACCATCACATTTGAGACTTTGGGTTGGAGTCCTGCTTATTCATCCGTAATGAGAAAGTCAGACTGGTCTCTGTTATTCTATCCTGAGCCCAGCTTAATTTCATTAACTATCAGCACAAGGTCATGCTCTGTTAAGTTTGTACTTTCACATCCCTTAATAACTTTGAACCATCCTAGCTGTCAATGCACTGACATTTATGGTCGTCTTCTATCATTCCTTTGTTTATGTTCAAAGTTCATTCATTGCCTTCTTCCATTAGGGCTCTGTAACACATTCTCTGCCCTAGTACACCTCCTGCTACCTTCTTCTTACTCGAACCATCAAAAGTTTCAATCTGTCACAGAAGAAGAGGTAGTTTCCATGGAAACTCTAAAGAACAGGCTAAGTTAACGAGGCAGAAAATGAAGACAGCGTCCTCAAGCTCACCCATTTTGAAAATCTAGGTCAGCAATGTTTGCTTAAAACATTCCACTGTTCTAAAACCATGTTCATTTGACTGTTAAGGATGTAATAAAAAAGAGAGGCTCTAGCATACCCCAAACTTAGCATGTTTAATATAATACCATATGTCCATGTGAATAAACCATTCTTACAATTTCTCCCAGCCTGTTTTCCCTGCTCAGTTTCCTTGGATAACCAATGGGCATTTAGTTTTATCGTGTAGTTATTTATCTTCACCAAACATTTATTCTGGCCATCATAATCTGACTTTCAGGTAGTGTTCGAGTAACCTGCTATGATCTCACCAAGGGCAGGAGGTATTAGCTATGTCAGCCATTATAATCTCATTTAGAGGATCTACAGGAATGAAAGGACTGTGCACAGGAAAGTCAAATTCAATCTCAACCTGAACACCACATGGGCAGAAGCCAAGGAACGAAACCAACAATGAAATTCTGAAATTAAGCTTGCTTGCAGTTGATGCTGACTGATTTCAGCCACCAATTATAAGTAGCAAATGCTGATCTGGTGAAATGTAATGGATCATGCTACAGTAAATGAATTAATTACATTTAGTGGGTTTCCTTAAGCAAGAATCACCATTCCTCTCAGGAGAAGAAACTGCCACACCAAGTGTTAGTGCTAAAGTATGCTGTCAAGTACGTAAGATTGTGGAATTCTGCCTCAAAAAAACTGCTGTGGGAGGAAATAACACTGATGATTTGCTCATTATTTCCTCTGCTAATTGAAAGCAGATGTAATCACTTGCAGTCAAATACCTTTTGAGACACAACTATTTCACCAAAGGTACCCAATCCACTATTTATCTCTATAATTTATGCTGACTGAGGGCCTTCAGTGCTTTGTATAGCTGATTGATGGCCTCTTCCCATTAAAAGGTAAGGTCCCATATAACAGGGAGCTTTGCTTTTTCTGCCCACAGTTGATGGTGATGGGATTTCAGCTGTTGATGACAAGCAAGAAACAAAGGTTAAGAAAATACCTATAACCTTATGACTTCCCAAGAAAGCAAGGTGCACATGATGACAGCTTACAAAAACAATCTGCTGTCCTAGTAAAAAGCTACTGCAATCCGTACCACATTCCTTTTGTTATTAAACATCAAATCTGAAGTAAATAAAGCTTTTTTCTAGACGATGCCCTTTTCCCTGCCTAAACCCCTACATAATGTGTTGGTTTAGGAGTGGTGTACAGCCAGGACAGTTTGAACAACTTATCTGAAGCAGAACAGCAGTCTCTAAACACACTTTGGTGTAATCCAATTACACTAATTAAAATAATTATTTCCACTTAACTTGTTACTGAACTGCTTGCTTGGCACATCTAGAGTCAGCACACACAAAGGTCAGGTGCAGCCTCTACAAAATCTAGGGAGGACAAAAAACCAGGAGCATTGCAGGATACAAGTCTCTAGATGTTGTTGTTGGTTTGGTTTTGCTCAAGTACGTAAGTTCACAGCTGGCAGGAGGAGAGCCTCTGACTTGTTTCATCTTGTCTACACACATCATGCTTTCCCTCTCAGCTCTTACTCCACTCCTCAGTTCTGCTGCAGACTGAATTTCCAGCCTGGGAACTTCTCTCCAATGGTAAGTTAGGAAACAAGATGGGCTGAAACCTTACAATTTCTCCGCAAACGGGTACTTCGTCGTGCTGATTCTAGAATAAGAATCATAAGGTAGACAGCTTGCCCTCTAAATTTGCAATTGAAGCATCTGCTACTCATGCCTACATCTTTTGCAGAGTCTCTGGAGGGAAAAGCAATCCATTTTAGAGGAGAAACAAATAGACACATAACTGTCAAACTTATTTTCAGTTTTTTTCAGTGAGCCTGAAGGAAAGTTTCCTTCAACTCGCTCCATGTTGCCAGTATAGCTTTGTCTCCATCACTTTACAATTTTCTAGCACGCCTGTCTGCTGCCAAATCCTTCCCTTGACACAACCACAGAATAAACAAATTCTTGGCTTCCCTCACTTGAACCTCCAACAAGCCACAGTGGCTTTCTTAACAACAGCCTTCTTCAAAGCAGCACAGAAAGCAGGCCTCAGTCATTCCCACTGGACAACCATACAAACCAGCCTGATTTAATTTTTCCCCTTGCATCGGCACTGTAGACGTCTGACATGACCTTGGATAATGCCTCTAACTGGCTACCTCAGCAAGCCCCTAGGTCTTTCAAAGGGCCACCATTCCTCTTCCCACACAGGACAAAAAAGCTGTTTTTCCTCTTTGCTAACCCAGGACCACGGGATTGCTGCCTCACCATCTGCATTTGGCCAAAGCAGGTGTAAACAAAACTGGAGTTCCCCAAACAACAGTGACTTTGGTTTAGCAGATGCTGCTGTAAAGCAACCTGGTGGCTACAAAAACTGGGGCATCAGAGTTTCTCACATGACCTCATGTTCTCACTCACTGCTCTTATCTATATCAAAAGGACAAGGCCATAACATGCATACTATCAATATTTCCCCATGCCTTGGATTTTTATATTCTACTGACATCTGAGTCTTTATGCTGCGCTTGTGAGATAACCTCACGTACCTCCCGATGACTACAGTAAGTGTTATCTGTCAGGGTATGTGTCTTCATTCACAAAATATATGCCCAAACTTCCAGATGAAAAAAAACAGGTGAGCTTGGATTAGCTAGTTTTAACTCCTGTGTAAAGTTGAAGTAGTTAACTGTAACAGAGCAAAACAAAGTAAGAGGCATCGGTCAGCTCTCTGATTATCATGATGGGGAGAAAAAAATTAGCCTGTTCAGTAGATCAATACATGTATTGATCTATCTGGGGAGAACATAAATAATGGAACATATGCCAAGCACATGTGGATAGAAGGCCCAGAGTAATCCATCTCTGAATGGCACCTGCTGATTTGCTGAACATATAAACTATGCCCTTGCAATCTATTGATTGTCATGGAATTGGATCAAAACACCAATCTCTGAGCACTAGCAGTAGTCTAGCCAGGGCCCAAAAGACCAAAATATATGACAAATCCCAGCTAAGAATCTTTTAGGTTCCATCTCTTCTGTCATTCTCATTCAGAGGGTTTTCGGTGTATTCATTTATGTTGCTCCAGAACCTCTGGGTTATCTTTAATTGAGGCTTACGCTTTGATGACAAACTGCATTCTGTCATTCAGATGTCCTATTTCTATCCCAGGAATGCAGCTAGATTAGAGTTTGCGTTATCCCAGGGAGATTGCGAGATGCTAATCCATTCTTGTGTTACATCTTGGCTGGGCTCCTCACACTCTTTGCTGACAGCTTTAACAGGCAGGGTCATGAATTTATAGCAGCTTAATCCAAATTTATCTGCAAAAGATGCCATCTGAGACTAAACATTCATGTATCATTTCACCTGGCTTTAATCCCATCAACACTCTCCCCCGGAAAGAAGTGTATTGATATTAACAATTTCTCTGTTAATGCTTATTGCCGTTCATTTGTCTTATCCTCTGCATAGGCACACATTGCTCCAGGCTCATCCTTTCGCTGTGCTCCTGGTGGACTGATTTAATGATCTGAATGAGAGTAGAGAGCATACTAATTAAATTCAGATATTGAATCTAAATCAGGAGGCACTGCAAACACCAGGGAAGGCAGGGAAAACACAATTCACAAGGAGTTCATAAACCTAGGGACTAAATGGAAAAACCTGCGAGATCTGTGAGAATGCAAACAAATGTTTGGGAAAAGGAAATTACACGAAAGATACCTTCACAGCAGAATCACTGCAAAATGTTCACATTAAGTGGACTGTAGAAAGTAAATCAGATCAAGGCTTGGAGTAAAACATGCCATTAATGAAAACAACACATATCTAAAGAAACTAGAAGTTTCCTTGATCAGAGGCAGGACACATCTCTCTCCAATTTACTCCCAGGATGCAATGGGCCAGAAATACAGCCAAAAAAACCATAGGGTAGAGGAAAACCAAAAGTGATTTATAAGGGTAGATATAAAGGGCTAAATGTGAGTGGCATAGCCAGATGGATGGGGGAGGAGTACAAAGGCTGGCAAGAGCTTGCTAAGAAAACTACCATGGAAGAGAGGAATTTGCAAAAGCTCAGGGGCTCAGCTGGAAAAAAAAAAAATGGAGTCAAGCTTTGGAAAAAAAAGGAGGGTCTAGGGTTACTGTTCAGAAAATGGTGAAGTCTAGAAATCTGTTGGCCTGAAATATATTCCCCAGGGAAGTAAACCTGATGGCCAATGAGTCAGGAATGGTCTTAAGGGCAATAAA
The DNA here is from genome assembly GCA_034008185.1 of Gorsachius magnificus. Lineage (NCBI taxonomy): Eukaryota > Metazoa > Chordata > Aves > Pelecaniformes > Ardeidae > Gorsachius > Gorsachius magnificus. The sequence continues at coordinate 11,731,458 of CM067090.1, forward strand.
AAAAAAGTTACTGTATTTTTTTGTGCATAAAATTGCGAACTTCTTAAGCACCAAGGTGCAAATCCTCGGCTGAACTAGACCACTACAGCTCCACCAAAGCCTGTGCCAGTTTACACCAGCCAAGGTCTGGCATAACTATCATAACTCGTACACTGAGTTACACACTGTAATTTACCCTGCCTCCACCCAGCAGAGTTCCCTTGCCCTTTATGTTTGTTACTCAATACATGTTTTAGGAATACGGGGCTGGAAGGACCTGCTGGATTGTCCAATCCTGTCTTTTGCTATTACAGTGAGCCATACCCACTCCAGCTGACAAACTGTAAAGTGACCTTGGCTGCTGGCTCCCAGTGCTCTTTGTAAAAAAGACCCCTCTATACCTCATATCAGAGGGCTAGAAAACCTAACTTTGTGCCTAAAATGACTAAATGCAGTTTAAAAGCTCCTACTTCCCTTTACTACCAAGATTCTCTTCCTACCCTGGCATTTACCTCTCCATAGTGAAAAAGGGGTAAATGCCTCCTCTAATTACACCTGATAAATTGAAGGGAAGGTGAATTTTGCTAGGGAATGCAGATGTTACTCTATCGCTTCTTCATGATCATTTCCACAAGTGATGCTTTGAACTAGACAATACTCATATGGCCCCGGAATGGCCATGATTGCCAAGACCAGTCATGACAATTTTTTCTTTACTTTTTTTTTTTTTCCAGAAAGTGAACAGTGTTGGGTGCCTGGAGATACCAGACAAAGCCTGATCCAGATGAAGTCAGTATCGGTTCTGCCACCGGCAATGATTTTGCTGCATCTACACGCCGCAAATGCTTGTGCCATCTGCCATTGCTCCTCTGCACCAAAAATCATCTGAGGTTCACACCTGCAAAGAGCTGCTGTCCCTCCTCGTTCCAGCCTTCCCACATAATTTCTGAAGGCAAAAATGAACGACTTTGTGCCAGGCCAGAATACCATCCTCCGCACCGTGGTGCCTAACTTGCCCTGGGTCATCACCAATAGGTTTTTCAGAGGGTTAATGATTTTGAATGCTCTGAAAAGCATTAGTGCAGAGAGCAATGCAGAACTGAGTTCATGCCAGCAGGAGTCAGAAGCCTCATGAGACTGGCCTGACCACAGCCACCCAGGAAAAGGGCATTCACCCCACCCCAGAGAAGGGAAAAAAAATAAAATAATCAGGCCCTGGCTCATGAAAGGTAACAGAAATTTAATCAGAAGAAAAATTTTACTTTATATGTGAAGAATTGCATGGACCAGTATAAAACCAAATCTTTATACGGCAAGGCAGAAGTTGACCCTGGTTAAAACTGGGGAACAAATTCAGCCTTTGACACTGCATCCTACAATGTCTGAGGAAATACAAAGGCCTGGTGAAAACCATTTTCCCTGCCAGGTATCTTCAAAGACCCAGTTTCAATGAGATTATCAAAATACGTATTTCACAAGATACTAGAAATCCAACAGATTTACAGAGATTGATAATAACAGATCAACTAATACATCTGGAAAAGCAAACAAGCTTTCAAATAAGCCCTTTAACTCTGAAGCAGAAGCCGCTAACTTAACACTAAGCAGAGGCTAGGGAAGCCACTTGCAAGCTTACATTCATGCTCAGAAATCCACCTTTTTGAAAGCCCTGTATTAATTTTCCTTTGTAGGGCAACTTTCTGCTCATTTCAAGGCCTAAGCAGCATCACATGCTTCCTTCTGCACAGGCTTCCCCGTCCCCCCCTCTTCTAAAAGCACAAATCACTGCAAAGAACAGAGTTCAGGCTTTGCTGTTCCTGCCCAACAGCTGAAGATAGGAGAAGCCAAACAGGAGAAGGTTGCTGTGTTATGAGATGTAGATTAGAGAGGAAAACCAGCACCCTTTATCAGGGTCATGCAAGTTAAATAGGAAGGAACTGGCTCACGATACTCAATATGCTGCATGTCCATGAACACCTTGCAAATATTAACTAATCCTCACAAAACCCTTGCAAGATATGTTAATAAAAAACATTTATTCGTATGCAAGCAAACAGCAAGCATGTCCCGAGCCTGCCAGTGTGCTTGTTTGTGATTCAGGAACTGAAGTAGTTCAGCCAAATACATCTTCTAATGCTCTCCAGTCCATCGGGCTTTGGTGTCAGCAGAAAACATGACCAATACCATGTTAAAGGTTCAAGCATGGCCCAACCCTGCCAGACAAGCTGGGACTTAGAATTTCATGGAAATACATGCTGGGATTATGGGAGGAGTACAGTTTTAAAGGACTGGGATGAGAAGCTAAGAAAAAGGCTGGCCATTTCAGCTCAGCTTTGGAAATTTTGGGGTTGGTCCAGGTGTGACTCAGTAAAATTTGGGTGTGTGGCATTCACATTCACACAGACACCAAAGAAATTATCTATTTAGAGAATTCCCACCACCAAGCCTGACAGGCTAAAAGGCATTTTCCCATGAAAGTCATGTCCCCCTTGTGTGTCTAATCCAGGAATTTAATACAGCACTTCCATAACTAAATTTACACCCTTATGTTCTGTCTCCTCAGCTTTATTTAATTTCCCCGATTACTAAGGACTAAATTCCACTCCTTATTTAAGCTGGTGAGCAGAGAGAAATGGCATTTTTCTTCCTTTTTGATAGAAAAGGCTTTCATTGGCAACAAGAACCTGGCTGGATTTATCTTATTTTCCTGCCTGAACTGAGACTGAGGGAAAGCGCAAGAGAAGTTTAGCCTCCCACCCTATGGAATGCAGTCTCCTGTGGCTAGGAGTGAAGTGGGGATGGTCCAGTGCAGAACAAAGGGAGTCCTCAGCCAGCTGAGATAAAAACAAAAAAAGTTATTTATGTTTGACTTTTAGCTGACAATTCAAATACTTTAAAAGAAGTTACCTTAGCAAACAAAAGATTGCTCAAAGCAAGCGAGGCACAGCTAGCAATTTGATATGGGGATGGGATCCAGGATTCCCAGGGACTGTTCCCAGCCTTGTCACTGGCCTTCTGCATAACTGTAGGCTAGCGATTGTTCAACACCTTCTCCTTCAGTTTATTCTTCTTTATAGGGTGTACTTAAATGCAGGACTTCACAGAGGACATGTTCCTACAATGCATTATGTGGCGTGCAACGAACCAGCTTGCTGCTTTGACATCATAGGCTGAATAGTGACCGAATTGTTCCATGCCTTGGTTTTCCACTGACATAAAGAGGATATTCACGTCCTTTGAGATCTTGGATGGAAAAGAGATGCGAACACAAAAGTGCTACTCTTCTATTGAGAGGAAGAGACAGGTTAAATTCTACCCTTTGATTCCCTACTCCATTGGGATTAGCATGAAAACATAAAGATGACAGGCTGGGCCCCATTCTATTAAGATTTAAATTTAGCAAGGAACTGGAAAATTACTGGGAGCCTTATGTCCAACCTCTGCCTCAGAAGCAAATATGCATAACTTGTCCCATAGCTAAATTTGAGTGAATTATCAAGTGCCAGGCCAGTAAAAGAACTGTCCAATGCAAACCTTATCTGCCCTAGATGCACATATCTGCTTACAATATCCTTTGTTAGTTAAACAAAACAGAATCATTGTTGCTAAGAAGTTAACATTGTTTAAGATTCACTGGCTAACACACAGAATGCTTTCCTGAGTTCCCCAATGCTTTCCTGAGTTCCCCAAACACATTCCTTTTCTGTTCTCTTAAGTTTCTTACCCCTCTTTTTCTTTCCTTTTGACTTGGCTAAGGCTGAAATTTTCTTTAGGTGAACTTGCCTGCAAGGTGACATGAACTTTGAGGCAGGCAAACATTTCAGTTGATACAGTGAAGGGTAAATAGCTGTTCAGATCAGAGCAAACAATTGATTTGAAGAGGAGAATATAACTAAAGTAATTCCCCAAGCATTAAACAGCAGCCTATTTGCTCTATCTCCTGCCTGCTCCCCTTTTTCTTGATTATTTCCCCAACCTGCTTGTAGTCTTTTAAACCTGTGTTGCCAGTGCCCAAAATGCTTTTGTCCAAACAGTGAGTTACTGTGGAATAAAACCAACCATGGTGTTCCGATGCCCCCATGAATAAACACCCCACATTGCTTTCTCTAATGTATTAATTTGATCATCTTTTCTAGTGCTGGAACAGTACATGTACAAATACCCACATAGAAATGAAAATAAAAAGAGACACTTTATTAGCAGAGCAATATCAGTCAAGATGCCAGATGTAACACATCCCTGGCAGAAAGCTATCACTACGCCGCAGGAGCAGAGCGCTGCTAATGTCTGTCTGGTGATATTAAAGCTGCACTTCGTATTGATCTGCTAAAACCTTCCCACCCTCTCCCTACATTTCCATGCCCTGCAGCTTTATAAGGCCTACCATTAACAACACATTTCTGTCAGGATAATTTCACCTGCCCTGTAGGTGTCTACCAACAGAACCCTGCCCACCCTAGAGGTCACCACCTCACGTCTCTGACTGACACAGCACACACCAGCAGAAATCCAGAGTCTCAGCTGGTTCATAAGCTGTGATAGCCATCCAGGATCCTTGGCTGCAGCTATCTTGCAGAAAGCTATGCAGGGTAAATGAGGTCACGGCAAACTCCGTGTCCCTCTAACTAGACATCCCAAGCATCTCGACGTGAGGCTGCAGCCTGCAGCGTAGGCAGGCACAGATATGCTGAAGGTATGTAGGTGAGCCATACTTACAACACCCAAGAACATCTTTCGCTTTCACAAAGACAGCATTCACAGCAGTCACTTTATAGCACGTGCTTCCCTATCAGAGGTAAACATCTCAAAAACTTGGCTTTCACTGACTACCAGTTTTTTTAGCCTAAGGATTGCTGAAAAACATTTTTGATGGTCTGAAAAATGAAGTCTTTCATTCTACACACAAAAAAGGCAGAAAATTGGAGGCAGCAGTGGAGGCTGCATGATCTAGGGATCAGTCTGAGAGTCCATGAGAGACCTGTGAAGAGTTTAATTCCAACAGGCTGGCAGTGAGAAGTCACGAGCAGTCCTTATACACCTATAAACAGCCAACTCTTCAGCAAGGTGACCAAAATCCAACTAGAACTTGTGGCCCATGGACAAATTCACTCTGAATTTCTACTGGCACCAAGTATGCCTTATTATGAGGATAATGTTCAGACCTAAACATGTAACACAGCCAAGCAGTGGCAGCTAGAGTGGGCTGTCTCTCTGCACTGAATGCATTTGACATCATTTACTAACTGTTCAAGGCAGAAAGGTATGAGATATGCCCCAGCATAGTAGAAATGACTGTCAAAATTAAAATACAATCATCAAATGTGTTGACTGAGTTGTCTTGCGAAGGAACTTTAGTCTGGCTGTCTGGGGGCTCCTGAAATAGCATTTCCCAGAGATTTACAAAAAACTGCAATAAGATAGTCAATGAAGATGCATCATTGCCCCATACTGGGCAGAATTAGAATCTTTCACTGCATTCCATCAACCACTACAGGGAAAAAGCTCATGGTGACTCATCCTGGCTGAGGTGGTAGGGATCTGCAGCTTCAGAGCACGAGGAATTCATCTACTGCCCAGTTCTGTTCACTGAAATCCCACATGGCTATGATATAAAGTGCAGGCCAATGGTGACACTCCCACATGACCCTGAATATTTTAAGTGTATCAACACTGAGAAAGTCTCAATTCAAGTGTGAATTCAAGATCTAGATGGAAGAACACTTTTCAGACCAAGGAAGATCAGTCGACAAAATCAGATGAAATGAAGCATTAAGTGGAACAATGCCAAGCCCAAGAAAAGTGATGGCAAGATCAAAAAAAAAGTATCTCGTCTCAAAAATACCTCCCTACCCCTCCACAGTTAGATACAATCATGGAGCAGAACATAACTAAAAAGATTTAAAGCATGTATAAAAAAAAGGGGGAGAACAGCATGCTAGATCTAAATTGCAGAAGGACTATTCCCTCCTGCCTTCAAAACATTTCATAATCTGCATTCCTGATCGATTGGGAGATCCTTTTTTAAAGCTGCAGAGCACTCACACTCTCTGGAACCAGAAACCAAGCTAAACCTCCTAGGAACTAAGGACTATCACAAACCTCTTGCTTGCTGATCCAAACCATAACTCTTCCAGCAGCTTGCAGAGCCATAAGCACAGAGGATTATAGAAATATACATGCCATAGACACATCTAAGAGCTTACAATGACAGGACATTTCATGGTACAGACAACCCAGCCCTGCAAGGAGCACAAAGGGAGAGCGGGCGATACGTGTCCCCCAGACATTACTCGTACTACATCACTGCAAGGCTCGGTGCTACGTTAGTACTTGGGGCAGAAGGAATGGCCAAGCAGGATCAGATAGGAGGTTTCCAACTCCCAGTCCAGGGTGGTACGTACTTCCATGAACCCATCACAAACCCAGACCGCGAGTCTTCCTTTACAAATCCATCGCTGCCTTATTTCATCCGATGCTGCGCTCATCCGCTTGTGCTCTGCATGCAGGTTCATCTGCCATGGACCCTTCCATGCCCATCTAGTCTAGCTCTGAAATAGCCCCTCTAAGTCTCCCCTTTCCTCTACCTCAGCGTATAAAAGCTACTACCTACCTACTGTTTCAGATTATACATAGCAACATGATCAGGAAAACAGAAATGACAAGTCTGGGGATGATTTCCCTCCCTCCCCTCTTTGTTTGGTTTTCTGGAACTACTTCATCCCAAACATTTGTAAATAGTGCCTAGAGTTACATTCCAAGTTCCAGCAGTAAACACTAAACCAGCTAATATATATAGAAGGATCCCTGTTCTTCCAGTGTATCCAGGCAACCTTGCAATACAAAGTTAAAGCACAGCTATTTGTTCAAAAAGTGTTTTCACAGCTATTTCCTCTTCCCCCCCCTTGACTTTTTCCACTAGGCACTACTTGTATTTATCATCTGGAGATTCTGTTCCCTTTTTCCTTTTTAAAACCTTTATAACAGCTGGATTTAAGAGCAGCAAAGCACAGCTTATAATACAGTTTGATTTAGTTTATGAAGAATGAAGGAAAAGAAACAAAAATTTCACAAGAGCACCTGAATATAAGCTGTGTAACATGCTGTGGTGACTCTGGAAACAAGATCATTTCCAAACGCTAAGGAAACCAGAACGCTGTGGAAAGACAAAAACATTTACACAAACACTAAAGCAAGCTGAAAAGGTGGTTTACTATATCCTACCTAATACTAGTTCAAGTTTTCAGAATAAAACGAGTGCCCCTCAGGGAACACAGTTCAGGCTGAACTAAAATTTTCCCAAAGAAAAATATCAATTTTTATTAAATTTTCCAATTGATAGTGCTTTGGAGTAAAGCAAACATCTCAATAGGAAGCGTTTTTCATTTCAAAATGTCAATTCAAAATGAAAACTGTTACTCTGATATATTGGGCACCTTTATTTTACTAGGCAATGCTGACATTTTATGGTCATGTTTCTCATTTGAAGACCTCATCAGAAATTTTTTTCTACTATATGGCTTGAAATTTCAACTTTTGTTTCCTATTCTGATTAGAAACAGTTTTACCTACTACTGAAGCTTTCTGCTGGGCTAAATAAGCCTCTTTGCTGAACTGCTCTCAGTGCCATTCTTTTCTCATGAAGACCTCTGCAGTACATAGTTGAAATTTTTTATCTGAATAATAGTCAATTAAATACTGTTCATTTTTTTAAAAATATGGAAACGTTTATTGTTTTTAGCCTTTGGGGTGAGGGTAGAGGGAGAAATAAGGAAAAAGCTCTGAAGATGCAACGACAGATTTTGGCAATAGCGTTCTCATGCTATATTTTTGCAAAGCAGCTGTAGTGTTTTCCAGCTATCTTCGTGCATCCACCAAGCTAAACAGTGTGTGACACCAAAGTTACGAAATCAACTCTTACTTCCTCTACAGAAGCAAACCCCACTTCCTAAATGATAGTTTTTGCCTTTACAGAATCTGCAGCTCTGGGATCATGTAGGTGAACTAGAAAAAACCAGCCTGACGTGAGGAAGAGCTGGAAATTAATTTGCCACATTAAGTACAGAGTAGTTTATACATCTCAAGTGTCCAGAATAAACTCCGATTGCCTTCTTCAGGCAGCTCAGCTTCCAAAGTATCTTTTTCAGAGTGCTTTGTTCCTCAGTTTACCAAAAAGGAAGCAATGGGTGCAAGGGCAGATGCTGATTTAGTAAACGCACAGACTCCTATTGGGCAAGTTGCTTTTCCTGAAGTTGTTTATGCCGAGAGCTGACTTTGAGAAGTTGAGGTCAGCAAGGGAATATAGTTCATGGTTTGGCCTCAGAGTTGCTGTGTAATTTGTCTTCCAAGACCTGGTGTTCAGAGGAAACTTTCTTCACAGTCACAGCATTTTTCCTCACCTCAGTACTAAATCTTGGCTTGTTCTTGAACAGGTGAAGATCTTAGATGATTACTTACTGCTTGAGCCCATAGGGTGATATCTAAGAAAAGGCAGCAGGGAAGGCCCAGGACAAGTTTATTTTCTTTTTGAAGAATTCCTTAATTCTAACAGCTTCACTAAAGAATATGGTGGATTCCACTAAGATTGATGGACTGGTGAAACAAAACTGTTAATCAGTGATTTTCATTTGTCTGTGGTACCTCATAAAAATTAACCCCTACCTCTTTGATGCTACATTATAACTATCCAGTTCCAATGGTAGCACAAGGAGAACATCACTGATTTCTTAAGTTCAATTGTGAAGTACCAGGTAAATAAAAGTGGTACAGCTAATAATGATACAAAAAAGATGCCGTTAAAACACATAAATTTCCAGGGTCCTGATTACAGCAATGATAAAATGCTTAAAAAAGCAATAAGAACAACCATAATAATGCGTAGATCCTATTTTCCCATTATTCACCAATTAAAAAAGAATATAGCCCAAATAAAGAAAAACATTTCTAACAAATAAGTTTAAAAGTCTCTGAAAGATGTCAACAGCTGTTCAGCCGCTGCACCGTATTTCCTATTTCATTGCTCCCATATATCAAGGGAAAGAGTGGTTAAAAGGAACAATGTTCTCATGGTTATAAAACACAGGACTGAGCCAGAAAGTCAACAGCCCTGTTCACGCTTCCGGTGCAACTTCTACAGAGTACTTTCTCTTTGTTTTGATTTCTTTTTTTTTTTTCTTTTAAACAAAAATAGTCATACTGAACAAACTAGCCAGAATGGAAGGGAAACAGTTCAAAAGGTGTTTTTAAATCACTTTTCCATCTCAGCTGGACAGCATGACAGAAATTCCTAGTATTACTTGCAGCAACAAGGCTGAGCGAGTAGACTGCCTTGAGTGCTCCCAGGCACATCAGGATGGCAAGGAATACTGGTTTTGCTAGTGATGCATTGTCTTGATAGGATCAGGGCTGAAACATTTGCCACCTTCCTTCTAACGTAAGGTACTTGCTCAAGGCTTTGGGCACAAACAAATATCACCTCCCTTAAAGCTTTGTGTAAACAAGCGTCTTGGCAGGACCTCACATTTCTGGATTACCTCTGCACATGAATATGACTTCATTTCCTTAGAAGTAAAAAGCAGCTAGATTGGGGTTGGAGCTTGTTTGGTGATTAACAATGCCTTTCCCCCTTTGCCCCCCAAAAGTTGGATATAAACAGAAAAATAATTCAGACACCCAGCTAAAATAATAGCTTGGAGGGGCAAAGTTTTCCAAAATGAAATGGAGATTCATTGCTAAACAAAGGTGTGGTTCTGTTGTGGGACAGGGCAGTGTGTTACAATGCTCTTCCAGTTATCTGAACTCAGGAAGCATTACTGCCCTACGCCCCAGGAGTTACACTGCATCACCCAGATGGGCAAGGAAAGGCAGACCCACCATATAGGCTACAGGTATCATTCATCCTTTCTCCACAGGCAGGCACTTCAGTACTCAAAAACCTTTCCCAGCAGTGGTGCCAGGTACTACTCTGAAGCCAAGTGTGTCCCCATTCTCCAATACCCCTTTCCACAGACAGCCTGGCCTGGGTTTCTGCAAATAGGATCTGATCCTCAAGCAAGGGCTTGTTCCAAAGTCCCATGAAGTAATGGATGACCTTCAATTATTTTGGGCCATACTTACTACAGAAGGCCAACTAGAAATGAAATCCTGAAGACACAGAAAAGCCCTGCCTCTAGCAAGAGTGAAAGGGTGGGAAAGGTGATCTAGAGTTTTTGCCAGAGGGACCAACTCCTTCCCCACTCCGATTTTTACAGCTGTTGCTGTTAGAAGCTCCTAGGAGGGGGTCAACTTGGTAGGTTCACAGAGCAACAAGCTTTCCCAGTTATGGAAAACAACTGCTGCTATTGTTAGATGATGGTGAAATCAAACCCCTTCAACTCCTGAAAGTCAAGAGTAAAATCCACAGACCACTTGTAAATCAAGGAGACAAACCCAAGGGGCAACCACTTAAAACACATGGACCAGATCCACAGTGTGACTTGGATACCACCATGTCAATTTATACCATGCAAGGGATCCATCCTGCATATTTTAAGGCAGCAAACTTTGACTAGATTAAGCTGGCCTTAATGACAGAAATGTTCTCTTTAGGGAATGGCTGTCACCCAAAAGAGAATTAACAGAGCACAGCCTCTGTTAGCAGGAGAATGGAGGCCAAATTTTTTTCTGGCCAGCCCCTGTGGAAGGGTTGTGAGGTCTGAAGTCAGAAGTCTCCTTGCTAGCTCTAGCAGCACTCCAGCAGGACTCCAACAGGTTGCAGAGCTACTTTTCCTCCAGACAGAACTGCATATGCTCCCTCAAAACACATACTTGGCAGATGGAAAAATACTTGGAGAGGAAGCAAGAGAGATTCAGAGAATTGAAACTCGGACTAGGCACTGTCCTCACACACTCAGCCAGCAATCTGGAACTAACTTATCTGCTAGGAAAATGTAATTGCTGTCATCAGCGATCCTCATTATACACTTCAACTGCCCTAAACTACCACATAATTGCATATTTCTTCTTTCCACATACCAAGTAGCTAGCAGGTGCACACCCATCCAGCTTTCCCCCTGTGAAATAACAGCATGATTCCCCCAACAGCAATCACTCCTTTTCCACCCAGTCTTGTCTCCAGGATCCTCAGGTGTACATAATATACACACTCAATGGTGACATAAGCCTTTCTGCCCTCCTCCATTAAAAACCATGTAGGATCCAGCAGTGTGGTTTGAGGGAGACAAGGCAAACATGCAAGACAAATAGAGACATCTTGCCAACTGCAGAGCAGTCTGGATCAAGACATAAGATTCATCCAAGGCATAACTTCATTGCCTTCATTTTGGATTATGCAAAGAATATATTTGGCCTGGAAACCAAGTTGATCCATCTGGATATAAGCTGATAGCAGTAATTAGAGCTGGTATGAACTGCAACCACTGGCATCTCTCTCCTTTGTTCTTTGCTGCCCAGCAGTCTAGTTCAATTCATCACTGTATTAAATAATGAAGCTTCAGTTCGTAGCAATAGTTTATCCTGCACAAAATATCATGTTCCAACCCTGTGGCAAACCTGGAAAGAGTCTAGAAACAAGCAATGAAAATGTGAGACAGATTCCTACATGCAAAGGCGTGAAGGAAAGGCCTACACAGTTCAAGGTGAAGACAAATCACAGGGGACGACAGAGCTATACAGACCAGACAATAGCACAGGGAAGCTGGCAGTCATGTACCCATGGAGGAAGCAAGAGCAATCAAAGTTTTTACTTATACCACAAGCATTCAGCTGCAGTCAAAAATAAAATTATCTTCCTCTTCTCCAAAACCACAAGTTAGACACACGGATAATAATTCAGAAACAGGCAATAGATGTTGAAAAGAGTTAGAAAGTTTTATAAGTTTGGGTACTTTAGAGCCTATGAATAAGAACTTTATTTAGAAAGAAAAATTCCCCTTTTTGCCTGATTGTTCTATTATCTGCAGGATTTCTCAGGTCTGTCTCAAAAAAATCATTCTTTGGAGAAGGGATGCTGGTCTTCTGGTCACTAACCTGTCTTGTTTAGGACTTACTGTGCTACACCCCCATGCTCCATTGATGGGATGTAGAGGGAAGGTGGGTCCAGAATGCATTTCACTCACATAAAATAATATGTGCAGTTAGAGCATCTGGAAATTCAAACATATTCTGATATGGAGACTGATGGAAGCCCATTTTAACCCAAGTCCTCAGTTGAGCAAATGTCTCATGGCTTTTACCGGATTTGAATCAAGTCCTTTATGCAACTGTCTCAACTAGATTTCCCTCTCATTCAACAGTACTCCGCTCTCCATTGCATTGTAGTTACATTTCAACTCTGAGAACTGCTGTTTATCAGACTCCCTAAGCAGCTTTCAAAATGTTCCAGATTTCAGCAATTAGAGATCCTTCCTGTGACAACACCTGGAATTTATTCTGCTCCTTCTTGTTAAAACCCTAAACCAGTTCTGTTATCTTAAAAGATGGGAGACCTCCTGCTTCTTCTCATCTGATGCACAGATGTCAGCCACAACAGTAGAAAATTCAAGAAAATTGCTTCAAGAACCACAGTACCTATAAAAACACTGCTTATTAACTTACAGCTTTAGCCTTCACACCAGTTTTAGGCAAAACTGAATCTGCCTCTTGCAAGCACTGGCCTGCCTGAAAACCAGGTCTAGTTCAAGGATCCCCAAACTGTACCATTTCCAGGAGGGGGAGAAAAAACGCAAACAACCAGGAGAATTTTAAAACATTTCTAAAAGAATTGGTGAGGCAAACCTACTGACTGGAAGATAAAAAAAGCAGGTCATGCATTGGCTTGGTTGTCCCATTTTACATGCACTGTAACTCAAGGGGAACGGTTAAGTTCAAGTTGGAACAAATTTCCTCTGGAACACCTCCCTTCAGGGGAGAGATGAGCTGCCACCCGCTCAGCCCCCACAACGATGCTGCCTCTCAGAGAGCAGTTGGCATGCTCCTTGCACACATGGATGTGTAGAGCACATCAGAAGTGATGTGCTGAGTATGCTCTTGCCAGCAGCAGCCTGCTGAGAAGGGACATCCAGGAAGACCTCGCCTCAAGGCCCTCGGTGCTTTTGCCTTCCTCAGCCCACAGAGCCAGCAGTCACTGTCAAACCAAAGGTGTGCTCCAGATGCTTCCAGGTGGAGACCATCCACTGCATGTAGGCTAAGCAGTAGCCCCAGGGCCTTTGGTTTGTGTAAGCCCTCCAGCAGCTCCCAGGACCTACATAAGGGGTGGCCTGGCCATACATTTCTGGTCTCCTGATGGGTTCGGCTGGGTAGGCAGCACCTCTGAACACAAGCACTTCTAAGGAAGGGCTTCGAGTTATCAAATGGCTCAGACTGTCTTTACTAAGGAACAGGGCCCTTTGCAGTCTCCTTTTTGTCATTTTTCAGGCAAGCTTCATGGCTGCCTGGAGCCTCTTTAGACCTTGGACAACTGCTCATTTGGGTCAGTCAACTTAGTAGTTTGCATCAACAGTCTGGGACATTGGCATCGAGCTGTCTATTAGCATTATGATCACAGGATATTTAGATAGCACTGACATGAAGTGACTTATGGCAGGTTTCAGATGAAGAGGATGTTTCTGAACACTTCAACTTCTGTTTCCAAAACACTTTTGGCTCAAGTGGTAAAGCTCTCTGGAAAATACTGTTTATGCTGGTGTTGTATAAACACATCACGATGCTACTCTCTAGCAAGAGCAGAGGCCAAGGATCCTACTATCATTAGGAAGGTGCACCTACTGTTTTATTAATATTGGTCAAGTGCATATCAAGGTCTTCAAGACATCTTCAGTAATTTAGGACCAAAGTACATGAGGAACCCACCATCTCCTTATGACTAAGTAAGGAAGAGGCTTTGAAGAGATACTTAGAAGAGATCCATTTCTAGCAGGACCCAACAGTTCTGGGATTCCTTTCTCTGCTTAACAAACAAGAGCATGCAGAGGACATCTGTCCAACTCACATTGTACGCAGACCACAGGAATGAAACATAGGTGTTTGAAAAGCTTAGCTTCTACTCTATAGAGCCACATCACCTGACGGGGTTATTGCATTTGCAATTTCTTTTTGGGGAGCACCAAGAGGTCCCAAGGCCTTGTACTTTATCAGTACTGTACCTGCTAATGGCCAAAATTCAGCTTGCTTGGCACTTTTCAATACATATAAGCCACCAAACCCTTCTTTTTTTCCCCACTTCCTGCAGACCACTATAGAACTTGGAAGGCCATGCATGGGTCTTCTGCATACATGGGCACATGTGTAAGTGCACATGTGAGAGAGCATGTGTGTGTGCACACCTCTGTGTGACCAATGCCCTCTAAAGGGAATCAATGTCCCAGCAAGACAGTTGCTCTGAAGCCAAGGGTGCCAGAACTGGGTACTGCTGGTCACAGCTGCTGAGACCACTTTCATCACTGATGTTCTCAGCTAGAAGCCTACTGAGAAAATGCATGGAAAAAAAATATTAAGTAGGTTGAGGTTTAAAAAAAAATCTAGGAAGTGCCATTCTCTGGCGATTACTAAGGGCCCCCTTGGAGGAAATTTGATAGAGCTGACTGCATGGTGTATGAGTTTCCTCCCCAAACACTATTCTGAGCACTGGAGCCAGAGAGGCAGAAAAGATGAATCGCAAGTTAATCCTCACTTGGCAAGGCCTTTGCAACAAAGGACTTCTTTAGGAGCATCAGCTGCCTTACGATCCTTTCCTACCAGCAGAACATCTTTAAAGCTGGTCCACCACTCAGGATGTGTATGCATTTGGGGGAACATGTATCAGCTGGCCAGAGAGATGGGGAAACACTGAATGAAATTTAAGTGAATTCATTTCCTCTACCAATGGACCCTTGCAGCCAGGTCAGAGCAGGCACACTTGTAGAAAAGAAAGAAATGCTTTTGGTGTTGCTATCATTCTCTGCCAAGCCAATGCATGCAACACACTTCTCTCCAGGTATTTCTGAACCCTAGTTAAAGACAGGGAGCCTTTATCTGATTTGGCCTTTCTGAAAGTGTCTGCATAGGAACCTTCTCTCCAACTGCAACCTTGATCTAACCTTTCTATATATGACTTTGATCTATAGACCCTGACACGAACACAGCTTTCAGTGGGGAGCTGTCAGTTTGGAGGAAGGACCCAATGGAACGAGCATATTTATATCTCAAGCACTTTGTAAAGCTGTTACATATGGTACAGTCTATTCTCTTCCATAGCATATATATAAATAGTCTCCTCCTCATCTAGGGGTCAGTTGAGCTTGTATCTCAGTGCCTGCTCAGTGTGCCTGCTCATGCCTATCAGCGGCTCTAGGTACACGAGTTCCTGCTGTCACACATACTTTAAATCCCAACACCACAGATCCACCACGGAGCCTTCAAGACTCCTTTAAAACCTAAAAAGCAGGTGCTTGCCTGAAAAATCCCACCTGTAAAACCTCATATGCCAGAGACTGTGAAAACATCCTGAGTTGGGCCTGCCACAAAAACCCCAGCTAGGGGGACAACAGTCAGAGCACTGACTGGCTTCTGTTCCTATTTCAGCCAGTAATTTTGTGGCCAAGAGCATATTACAGGATGTGGGGAAGCAGAATTCATCCCTGGGCTTTCCAGTTTAGGGGCAGGGCTTGGTTCCAGCTTTCCAGTGTCTGTGCATGTACTTGGCATAGCACAGCCTGGGTCCTGCTGCAAACCCAGCCCTTCTGGTACCAACCAACAGGAAACACTGTAGTATCTTCCTTGACTTTCTAGCCTATTTAAGGCTGCCAACACAGGATCCTTTTTGTTTAGTGCACACTTTACTAGCTCCTAAAGACCAGCATCCCTGTTGAGGTAGAATCTATAGTCCTGCAAGTTGAGAGGCATTCAAGAGTCTAATGCACTCAAAAGACCTTTATTTTATCAGGTAAGAGAAAAGGCCTCCTGGCTGGTGAACAACCTTTTGCTGAGACTTGGAAAAGCTGTACCAAGGAGTTGGTCCAAGATTGATGCTAGCTTAGAAATGGAGGAACCTCTATGGGCTCCTGCAGCATTTATTCTCCCTCTAAACCCTGTGCAGTATTTTTCTGCTCTCCAATGCTTTGTGCAGTCTGGCTTTAAATGCCTCGAGCATTGAAGCTCCTTGAGTTTAGACAGGCCAGCAATAAGGAAACACTTTGCCAAAAGCCAGCTTACATAATGCTTTTGCCTCATTTTTATCATCTTGCTGCTCTTGTTCAAATTGTTTATCCCTCAAGGACTTTTTTTATGCTTTTTTTTTTTTCCCCCCTCAGAGTGAGACTTGGTTTCCCGATGACTACTGGACCTTAGCTTAGCATTTGGGAAACTTAAAAAACCCTCACCCTATAATGTTTTAGAGTTTTACAGTAAAACTTCTAATGCTTAATTTTAGACATTCTTCAAAAAAAGTGCAAGAAATTATCTTTCCAAACTTCTGGCCAAGTCTGCTGGCCAGATTTATTTATACATGATCTCAAAATCCTGAAATCATAATAGTTCCAGGAAAACAGAAAAAAGGAAAAGAAATGCTCTTTATGTGATCTTTGGTTAAGTCCACATCTATTTCTGCTCGATATCCAAAGCCAATTTGAGTTCCCTGACCACCATCATTCTCCATTTATTAGACTTGTTTATGCAATTTCTAAAAATAGAGAGGAACTATATTTTTGTTACTTCAGAACACTAGTTTTTCTTAAAGACTGGGATGTTAAGGAAAGAAGCCACTAGGGGAAAAGGCAGGAAAAAGTTAAGAACATTTCCTTCATCCAGCTTCTAAAACACACCGTGTGTTTCCTTTCCGTATGAGTTGGAGAAGAGTTTTGGAAAACCGTTGTTTCTCACATGCTTTCATCTCAGGGCTGGTTTCAGAGACAAGTATTCACAGCTGCATGAAACAAAGTGAGAATCTGCTATTTGTGATTATTATTCTTTTCTTGATCTATAAGAATCTGGAGTGCTTACATATGGCTCCTTTTGTCCTTTCAGTCCCATTCTTGTCACCAGCCTGCTGGCTTTGTGCTGGGCTGCCCAAATCTCACCCATAGGACTTTCCCCCCCAGACCCAGATACAAAGCTGGCAGGCAACCACATCCCTACCATTTGCTCTTGCAGAGGGGTCCTGAAGAGTTTGCAGTTCCAGCCAAGTCATCCTGCTCTCTTCAGCTGTCTCCGTCAGCTGCACGGACACTATTAGCAGCACTAAGATCCATTGGTACTACAATTGCTTCCCTTTTCTACTCCTCCATTAACCGGACAGACTACCTGTAGTTATGTTTGCTTTAAATCTAAGCAGAACCAAACATTTCACGCACGCTTTCCTACCAACGTACTCTGTATTTGGGAATGTACACGGCAGTTTCCCTCCTGAGGATTTTTAAGAGATTTGAAAACATAACTAAGCTTCATCATTCCTGAAGCTGGTAAATGTTAGAACATCTTTTTTTCAAGATGTGCAAGCCGAGGTTCATCCGCTGGTTCAAGATCATACATTTCCACGGCACAGGTGAGAACCATCCCCCCAAGACTGAAGCGTAGAGCCTTATTTCTGCTGCCCATGGGCCATAAGGCACTTACAAACAGCCCCACTTTTCTCCCTCCCTCTCTCCCAGCAGGGCTCAGTGAAAAGTATCATCTTTCCTAGCCTTACCTCGCTCTCATTTCTAGAGACCACAAGTTATACCTATCAACCCTTGGAAATCCAAGTTACTCCTATTTCAGAAACATGTCCTTTTCCTGATGACTGTTCACTTGGGGCTGTCAGTGATGTCCCCTGCTATCCCCACCATGTGCAGGTGGGAGGCTTGGCCACATCAGACACCAGCTGCCCACACCCTGACCCCTTGCTCTTGTAGAACAGGCCCTTGCCATTGCACCAAGAGAAGGCAAGGCACTAAACAGGGTTTGCAAGAGTATCTAAACTTGGCCCTGAATGAGCGCCAAATACCCAAGATCTGACTACAAACAGACTAACCTCAAGGAAAACTCATATGTTAAACTCAGCTGTGCTTCCCATAATAAAGATGAACTCGCAGGTCCTCTAGCAGATGAGGTGAGGTATCTGTATAATGGTAACAGGTAGCAGCAAGATGAGTCACCTTGCTCCTTAAACACGCATCTCCCAGTAAGAAACTACACCACCTTACACAGCCCTAAGAACAGAATTAACATCCCAGCAGTGTGTTCTGACTGCAGTACTTACAGACAGGAGGGGTAAAAATCCACCACTAACACTAGGCAAAATTCCCATGCCTCGCTTGCCTCACAGATCACTTCTGATGTCATCTAGAGAGACCTGGACAGGTTGGAGAGGTGGGCCTGTGTGAACCTCATGAGGTTCAACAAGGCCAAGTGCAAGGTCATGCACCGGGGTCAGGGTAACCCCCAGTATTAATACAGGCTGGGGGAAGAAAGGATCCAGAGCAGCCCTGCCGAGAGGGACTTGGGGGTGCTGGTGGATGAAAAGCTGGACACGAGCCGGCAATGTGCGCTGGCAGCCCAGAAGGCCAACTGTACCCTGGGCTGCATCAGGAGAAGCATGGCCAGCAGGTCGAGGGAGGTGATTGTGCCCCTCTACTCTGCTCTGGTGAGACCTCACCTGGAGCACTGCATCCAGCTCTGGAGCCCTCAGCACAAGAAGGACATGGAACAGTTGGAGCGGGTCCAGAGGAGGGCCACAAAAATGATCCGAGGGCTGGAGCACCTCTCTTATGAGGACAGGCTGAGAGAGTTGGGGTTGTTCAGCCTGGAGAAAAGAAGGCTGCAGGCAGACCTGATTACAGCCTTTCAGTATGTAAAGGGAGCCTATAGGAAAGATGGGGAAAATCTTTTTAGTAGGGCCAGCTGTGACAGGACAAGGGGTAATGGTTTTAAACTGAAGCAGAGTAGGTTTAGACTAGATATAAGGAAGAAATTCTTTACAGTCAGGGTGGTAAAACACTGGAACAGGTTGCCCAGAGAGGTAGTGGAGGCCCCATCCCTGGAAACATTCAAGCCCAGCTTGGATGGGGCTGTGAGCAACCTGATCTGGTTAGCAGTGTCCCTGCTCACTGCAGGGGGGTTGGACTAGATGACCTCTAGGGGTCCTTTCCAACCCAAAACATTCCATGATTCCATGTAACACCAGTCTTCATGCTATTCCTACCCACCCAGGAGTCTGCGTGATGGGAGCACAGAACTGGACTGGGTGAAAGCCTGACTTACTCCAGCATACAATAGCAGCTTCTTCTCACCTGGGTAATTTATCCCATCTTCCACCTGAGGCACCTCCAGGACGCTACAAGTGCACACGTGCAAGAGAATGAAGCTATCTGTCATGAGGTCTGCAGGCACAGCATTTACCAGGTGGGATGTGAACAGTCGTCAGACAACTCTACAGACCTTTATTTGTCTTCTAGCGAAGTGCCTTCCAAGTGCCAGCAGAAGGGCATGCAGCTGATCTAAGTTTGCCAGGTCAGTTTTTAGCACAAGCCGCTCCCATTTGCCTCCTTCTCCCCCGTTCAGTGCATCGTCCCTTCCTGGCACGGAGCAGCCTTGAGAGGAAAGTTCCTGTGCCCGGGAAGGGCTTGGCACAGCACTAACATACATTGACAGTGTGTTTTCTGCCCTGGCACCCAGCCACGCACAAATCCCCTTTCTGAGTCACTCCCAGTGAGAAAACCAACACCGGCGTTCTGCTCTGGTTGAAATGGTAAGGCTGAGAGAGCAAACATAAAAGGAGCTGCCTATCAGAAGGGGCCAGGGATGAGCCGATGTCTGGAAGCATTGGAGGCAAGGGGAGGGAATTCCTATAAATGCAGCGTAACACTGATAAGGGGGAGAAAAAAAAAAGTAGTAAAGGATGCTGGAAAAATACCACTTGGCAGAGCAGATGATACACACATCTATCAGTGACCTATAGCAAAAGTCAAGCCTCACAGGCCAGATTCTCACTTTCTACTTTTCCTCTTATTATTTTTATTGCCATAACATTTCTCACAGACATCGGGGCCAGTTTTGCCCTGCTCTGTACAAATGTGGCAGGTGCCATCTTGGCAAGTACCAGGGTTGAAACAGGGACCAGCAGAGCAATAAAAGCAAGATTCTCTGCAGCTCGAGGTAGAAAGCCAGGCCAGCCAGCTGGGAGCTATAACAGACCAATATCCTCTGCAGATCAGGCACAGATGTGGACATGTAACCACAGGCCAGCGCGTTACACAAACACATTATGTGGACAAACAGTGCCTCAAATGCTTACAGCCTAAACAGGCAACAGAGGAAGAACGGGACAAAAGATTGCTAGCTCAGGTGAGAAATGAGTCTCTCATTTTCCCGACAGCAAGATCAGAGCATGGGAGTTAATCTAGATCTCTCAATTACTAGAGAAGAGTCATTCACAAAACCACACTTCCAACAGAGACTTTGCACTTGTGTATGCAAGATCCCGAAATGGAGAGGAACCCGAGGTGACATTTTCTCAGTAACCTAGTTCCCCTCGGGCTGCTTGGCCAGAGTTACTGAAGTTATTACTTACTTTCCGCTGAAATGAAACAGGTGGAGGGGAATAAGTCACAGGCTTGCTTGGCTAAAGGTAGCCTGTCTTCTGCCTTGGAAAAAAAGAGACAGAACAAATGTCAGCGGAGCTCCATTCAAGCGCTCCAGTGACTAAGTCCTCTCGGAAACCAGCCAAAACAGGTCTCTGAAGGCAGAAACATGGCAGCGCGTACAAGTCATAGGTCACTGTGCAAAGCCACCTCACTTTGAGACGGATACTAATAACAGGAGCATCTCAGGCCTGCGTTCAACCATTTACTGAATCACCAGCTGGCAATTCCTTCCTGACCTTTCCTCACAGCAAAGGCATAAAAAGCAAGTATATAACCACGCAACTGCTTACACTTACTGCATACTTGAAAGCAATCCTATGCTCCAGGCTGCTAAAAGCTAGGCTGAAGAGCAGATTTCTGTTTTCAAAGCCCTCTCTGACCAGGTAGTAATTAGATGCTACAAACAGAGTGTCCTCGTCCTTGGCTATGTCCATAAGCTGTTTCTCTAAGCCCCTCCTCCAATGCCTGTAGGTCCCCCAAGTTGCTCCTAGCAGCCTCAGTTGCTCTTCTTTCTCTAGAGATGCCTTGTTTCGCCTTCATCCTACTCCAAAAACTCATGAGCCTCCTCTTCTGCACATCACTAATATTTGACCAGTGTTGGACGTGCCAGCAGTAGCACACTAACATTCTTCTAAGAGGATGGACAGAGGCATAGATACCATAGAAGCGTCAAGACGTGCTATAGCAGGAAGCAGAAGGAAAAGCTGCCTGAGGAATCGTCTCTACCTCTTACAGCACTTGTACCATCAAGCAGTTTCTTGATAAACAGGTAATTGTTGAGGTACTTGGAACCATGGCTGTACCAGGACATGGCAGAGTCTGGATGCATTCCTCTTTCTTCCCTTTTGGATACACTAAATCAAGAGGTGCCTTACTTTTAAGACTTGAAATACGCTCTGAAACTTTGGATCTGAACAGATGTAGCCATCCAAAGTTATTGCATTAGAGATGAAGGAAAACCTGCTAGCATACTGCAGCCTTGCAAGGAGAAACAGCAGATGAACTAGCCTATTTCCATAACTGCCCAGTGTTGTGTGCTCTACGCTGACCAATATACAATCCATACACAATAGACCAGGATGCCCACAGGATTAAGTATAACTTAGTGGTTTTAGGCAGATACTCCAGTCCACGCAGTTCTGAGAAGCAGTAATCAGTGGGATAAGCAAAAATACGAACAGACATTGAAGGACTTCAAACACACAGAAATAGCACAGGAGACTAAACCTTTATCACATGGCAGCCACCATGGAATGGGATGTATAAATAAAACTAAGTGAAAATGGAGATTGCATGCAAGGCATAAACTCAATGGAGCTCAGCATCTCCCAGGATCAGGTCTCATACTGGTCATTGGTGATAGAACCACAATATCACCAAGTAGCTGTTCCCAAAGTAGTCAGCCTCATCCCGTCTCCTGACAGTATCTCATGACAAGAACATCTCCCCTTGTGCACATGCATGCTCATGTTTAAATGCATCTGTACAGCACCAGTGCACAGCACCAGCTCACACAGGCCCTCACAACCAGTTTTTTAACAGTTGCACCCACAGAATTTCTTCTGTAAGGAGAACAAAGCGGAAAGAGTCAGTACTCACCAAATTAGGATTAACCAAAACTACTCAGTCTACATAAAAAGTGTGAGAAGAAAGCATATTTCTGATGCATAGTACGGGGCTTCACAGCATGTCAAATTATAGTAGGACCCTTCCATACCCAAGCTACACAAAGAAGCCATCAGTTGCTCCTAGAAGCATAGTCGGGGGTGCAGAAAGATGAAGTTGGAGTTATCTCCAAATCTTACCGCTGAAGACCCTCACTTGAGCTCTGTGCTGTGTGGATGTTTTCTTGGCTTCCCCTCCTTCCCCAGTGTACACAGACCAGCTGTATGATTGCTCTGGGACAAAGCTTTTGGTTTTTCCAAAACATGGCTTCAGACTTAAGAGCCGTATATATGCACATGTGTATATCTGTACATAAATGTCCGTATGTGGGGACACATACACAATGCTCAGGACCAGTCCTGTGAGTCAGTGCAGAACCACCACTAGAGTCAGGTCAGTGCTTCTGCAAAGCCCAAACCCT
Source organism: Gorsachius magnificus (assembly GCA_034008185.1). NCBI lineage: Eukaryota > Metazoa > Chordata > Aves > Pelecaniformes > Ardeidae > Gorsachius > Gorsachius magnificus. Next base: position 11,754,114 of record CM067090.1, read on the forward strand.
GGACTGGGGCACATCTGTAGCTGAGATGAAGCAGCACAGATAGGGGTTTTTTTTTCACCACCTGAGGATTAACACCAAGCACCTCTTTGTGCTCATTTAAAACAAACTGAAAAGACAAGTTACAGTTCCTAGGGGAGAAAAACACGTGCTTGTTTAAAGACATAGCAATCACCTCCTTGCAGTAACAGCAGTACCAGGTGTTGGAACGATATCACTACCCTTGAACTTACCCTTGCATGAGTCATCTCTGAGACTGCTGAAGCTGACAGGTTGTTTAAAATCACTGCCCATGGATTACATTTGAAGGGAGCTTTAAAGTATTTCCTAATTATTTTTGCTTCCACTCCACCGAACATTGCTAATCAAGAGCTATTTCCAAAACACTCTATTGTAGCTGTGCTATACTCCACAGGAGATGCACCAATTGGGTTGGACACCTTCCAGCTCAAAGTGCCAGGTGACCAAGCTGTTCTCATTTTTAGAGTAAGGTGCTCTTTATGCGCAGGGAATTTACATTTTCTCCTTATTTATGCAAAAGCCAAAGGGGAATGCATGGCTGTGGGGAAATAAAGCTGCCCAGCTTGGTTTTGCATTTTGATGTCCATTCACTGCCAGTGACATAGGTAAGACTTGACTTTTCTTCATGTGTTCCTTGTTTCGTTTCCCAGGTTGTTATTTCTTCATGCTGCCCACAGAGACCTGGGCTGTACTCTGCCCGTGGGGGCACGACGACACGCAACACCCAGCCCCTTCCTGTGAGTGCAGGAGGAGCAAACTGGAAGCAATTTTGTATCTCTGAAGCCTTGGGATCCAGCTTTAAGTCTTGCATTGAGTGTTGGGCTTGGCTAGCACTGTGCGATACACAGCCGTTTCTGTTTGCAGAGATTTCACACTTCTGGTTTTCCTCTACTTTGCATTCCTTTTTTTTTTTTTCATCCAAAGCTCAGTATGTGGGAAAACACAAATACAACCAGAACAAACCTCAGTGCTTCAAATACAGAGTTATCTGAAAATATCCCAGCAACCGCAAAAATCAGAGCGGATTCTAAAGAAAAAAATTTCAAATTTTACTAAAAAAAATTACTTTTTTCTCTTTGGAAGGTTTCTAAGCTTCAGAATCCTTTTCATGACCTCCCTAATTTAGAATTGGTAAAACACACGATGTTATCCATGTTTCATCGTTTTGAAGTTTCATCCTAAAAAACATTGGGAAGTGTTTTGGAAAAAGCTTTACCATACATCACTAGTTTACATTAGAATTGTTATCAATGTGTAGAGACTGTATATAAATAAGTAGATAAAAGAACTCATTAAAATATTTTCAAGTAAAAATGGCCCAAGATTAATTTACTCTGAGATGTTCTAAAAATTAATCCATTTTAAAATAGTTTCTTTTCTAAGCCTCCAAACTGCTTTTAACAAAATAGTGTCTTTAAAATTAACCTTTCCTCAGCAGCTTTGAAAATTTATATTAAGAATTTCAAAAGCCCTAAGTTCCCTTTTAAAAAAAAAAAAAAAAAAAAAAAAGGAGTAATACTTCTGTTAGTTAACTAACCCACCAACCAGCAGCTCTGAATCTGATTAAAATAGGTCCAAGACACTAAGTGCATTCTTAGATCTGGATTCTTCCAGAGCTCAGTTTTCCCTCTATAGCCACGCACATTTTCCTGATCACCGAAGTAGGTGCAGAGAACTGCAGTTCGCCAGAAAAAAAATCACATCTTGATCCTGAAGATCATGAACTGTTCCAGTCTGGAGTGTTTGTTCAGTCTTACAACTATTTTTATTGATATAAAGAGTGTTTTCACACTGCTTCTCCTCCCAGGCACGTTTAAACAAGCAGCAGTGTGCAGTGCCAGAATTCAACAGCAACATGTTCTATAGACCAGTAAACAAAATACCCAATGGCTTTAGCAACCCACACCACGAAGGGATTTTGAGCAAGTCACTTCAAATTACTTCTCGGTCTCTGGACAGAAAGCAGAGTTGGTTTAGAGTTCTTCATCTGTGTTTCAGGTTGTGTTTTTTTTGCTGTTTTGTTTTTTAAGCCATTGGCTGGCCCACATTCCCCAAAGATGGGGCCTATTTCTTCTGTTCCAACTGGACTTGATTTCAGCAAGAACTGTGTGGTATGTAACAAGGTTATAATTTAGCCTGAAAACACAGGAAGTCATCTCTACCACGCATGGCTTGTGTGCCCTGTGACTGCAGGCTAGACCAGCCAGCCAGCTGAACCACTGGTCTAGACAGACTGGTTTTGATAGGCCTTAATTAACGACACCGCTGGTCAGAGAGCTGCGCTGCAGCAGAGGAAGTGGGAAGGGCAGCCATAGGGATGGAGATTGGTCCAGTCACACCGTAGTCAGATTAAAAAAGAAAACCAGCAGCTTTCCCTGAGAGCCAAGGTTAGTCTTCGCCATAAATCTGTTGGCAGAGGCAGAGAGTGACGTACCACCTCCTCCCGTGCAGAGCCAGGGCCAGCCCGCAGGAAGCGGCCGCCTCCACGGCAGGACCAGGCAGCTGGTCCCCGCTGCCGTGCGTATCCATCCCTGGGACACTCCAGCAGTAAATTTCCTATTGCGCGACAGTGCAGACAGGAGGTAAGAGAGTGACCTACACGTGGGTGTAGCAGAGATCACAGCTTTGTCAGCAAGAGCTGAAAATACCAGCTAGCTGGCACCGCTTCGGAGCTATGGCACTACCTCCCTGCTTTGCCCTTTCCTTGGCAAGCACCTTTCCCAAGTCATGTATTAGCAGAAGGGGCTCCACCATATCCATCTATAAACTCTTCCTGGAAGACTAGCACATCTTGACCTGAGACCAGCTACGTCCCCCATCACTGGCATTTCTCCTTGCCTTTCTTTGCTTTCAGAATGATCCCAATGATTCCTTCACAATATTTCTTTTCTTAAAAATGAATTCCAAGTCTTGAAATAACTGTCAGACTCCACTGTCTTCTGGATCACGAGCACCCCAGAGAGCATGCAGTACGTGCAGGCCCAAGGAACATGACTGCAGCTTTCTCAGCGATAGCCTGCAAGCTACCTCTTGCAGTTCAGTTCTCGGAACCCAGTGCAACTGACAGGAGACTTCATTTCACTACCCGCCAGCCCAGCTGATGAACTAGATCTACTCTATCATAACCATGATTCTGGGCTCCCCAAGGCTGAAGGTCTCAGCTGCTGCTGAATCCACTCTAGAACAGCAATTGCAATCTCCGCTCCACAGTGGAAGATACTGGCAAGGAAGAAGGTGAAACTACAACACCTGTATCTAGATCTCCAACACAACCATTGGCAACACCACAAGAGGCTGCTGAGGACACATCCCTACTGCTTCTGTCAAATCTTTTGCTAGTAGGCACTGCCTGTATTTCATGTTGAAGAAAACAAGTCTCCTCCAAACCTAGAGGACCTTTCCCTCCCACCTTTCGTTCTTTTCTCTGCAGTCCCTTCTCTCTCCTGCAGGAATATTTACTGTTTTGACATCAACTTGCATCAAGAGTCAGAAGGCATCTGACAGCATTTTGTGAGTGACAGACACACAAACTTCTCATCTGGTCCCTATTTTGTGAAATACCACTCTCCTCACTTGAAGCAGACCACAAATTCAGCATTTAGAGCCTAGAGCACCATGTTAGATGGGAACATTAGGATCTTCTGCTGCGTAAGATTTTGGCATCTCCTCACTTTTATGGTTAAGAACAGTTGATGTCATAAAATAAAACCTAGAGCTGAGGTTTGAGATGTTTATTATCCTGAGGAAGAGAATTGCACTGTGTGGGAAGTTTCCAATAGAAATAATACAGCCATCATTTTGAGCCATGGCCACACTGTGTTCCATTTTTCCAATTTGGGTTTGGGTAGATTTTGCTACATGGCATCAGATCCATCAAAAGCCACTGCACTGCACACAACAGTTATACTGAGAGGACTCACTCTAAGTGTACTGGATTCAGAGTCCATGAGTGTCACTGGAACTGACACAATAGAGGAAAAGGTGATACAGCACCATGACAGAACATGAGGAGCCAGGCAATCATTAGAGGATAGAGATGATGAAAAATAGGATGAAGGAAAGCATTTCAGTGGGCTTTTCCTGCACCACCCCAAGCTTTTTTTGGCATTCTTCAAGCAGCACCAAAACATATTTAAATTGCTTTAAAAGTTATTACTACAACTAATAGTTTCTTTATGGCCAAAACCAACAATATATTTGCCTCCTTTCCTAAGGTGTTTGCACTTCATCACTGCACTGACTTTTCAGATGAACTCGCTTTTTATTGTGGAGCTATTCTAGGGCACGCAGTATTTTGTTGACTAACAGTTGCTGCACACAGAGGTTGCTCATAAGTACCTGGTTTAAAAAAAAAAAACAGGTGGGTTATATTTTTGAAGAGAGGTAAAAATATTATGAGAGCTTGGAAGTTCAAAATAAGCCACATTAGGAGTGGTTTGAATATAAGCACCAGGTATTTACTTCTAGGATGCACAGTTACTTCAGTGTGACACTTCTATTCCAGCCAATAGATACAAAACCAAAGTATTTGGAGCCTAACTAACCTTCAGCATGTCTCTAAGTGAAAGCAATAGGCTGACACAAAATGCCAGATCTGAGGTCTTTTCTAAGTAGTCCCATTTAAGCCCTCCTCCTGAGTCTACACACTCTTGCCCCCATCTGCCTAAAAGTACAAAGTTTACTCAGGTTTAATGGTGCCACCCATGGGAGAGGAGCTGCATGGTGTTGAAGTTTCAAATCTTGCAAAGACTTTTACTGATGTGTTTCATTTCCACCTGAAAATGACCACAGCCAGGCAAACTGCCGAGTTTTCAGACCAGTGCAAAACCAACAAATCCAGGAAATGCAGTTTGCATTGACTCAAAAGCTTTTATTTAAAAAAAAACCCAGAAATTGTTTAATGACTTTTTAAAGCCAGAAATACCTCTGACTCCTCCAAAAGTTCTCTCTGCAGGTTATTTAACCATATTGAAAGCTTCTTAGGTTTTTCTGGGGGGCATAGAGGGTCAGATAGCAGGAAGGAGGGGCTGTTTGTTCTTCACTCTAACTTTAGACCAACTCATCACTGAATTTCAAAGATGTCAAGACATTTCAGCATTTCTGTAATATGTTGTTCTGAAAACACTGAAGCAGAACATTTAGAATTTTAATTAATGGCTCTTTCATAGCAGAAACAATTTGTAAACAATCTGAAAACTTCAGACACAGGGAATGGAAGAGTTGAGCAGAGACTTTCCTATTCCCTGAAAGACTGCTGCCAATGCTCCTTCCCCCCTCCAAAAAAACCCCCTCAGCATTTAAGCATGTAAATATGGTGGTTACACCTTTACAAATCTGAAGCCTAAGGACAAGACATATGTGACTTCAATCTGTAGATTATTATTATTGACATCCAAGCATCTTGCAGTACAGGCATTCCCAGAAAATTATTGCATCCACGGTGTCATTTGAGAACTCTGAAAAAATAAATCCCATCTTGATGAAAGATAAAGCAGTATGGCTTCTCCTCATGAGTTTTATGCAAATAAAAGCAGAAACCAAACATTTTTCACACATCAACCATTTGAAAGCATCTATTTGCGCTGTAAGAACGGTGCCATTCTGTAGGCAAACACCCCCAGGTTTTTGCCATTCATCATCTTTTCTCTCGTAATATTAGTTAATGACCAAATCAGCAACTTTCTAACCTTGCAACTCTGCAGTTCTCTATGGTACAATCCCCTGGATCAAAGGTCCAAACAGACCATCCACACCATCTGCTACATGCAGTTATCAGAACATTTTAAGTTTAATTAGCGGTGCATACTGTATTATCCCACTTGCTCATAAGTCCCCATAACCCCATGGGCAAGTTAAGCATGTAATTGCACTAAACCTGCACCGCACTGCTCTTTGCAGAGAAAGGAGTGTTTCGCAAAGCTGAGGACATGGTGCAGATGGATGAGTTGTGGAGCCTACTGGGAGTCTCTTCTGCCACCTTTACCACCACCCATCTCTAACAACCTGACCTGAGCATACCTCTGTTTTACATGCACAACCAAAGCTCACCACTCCCCTGATCCCCGAAATAAGAGAAAGTGACCCCACCCATGTCTGGGGACTAAAGTGTTTCACTTATTTTGCTCTAGGTATTTTACTATTTACACTCCCCAGGAAGCAGGTACAGAAGACATCAACCAAGCCACCTGCCTTCATCTCCTGGTCCAGCAAACAAGACCCCCCCCCGAGGCCCAAGAGTAGCAACACAGGAGCCTGACAACTCCTTTCCACAGAAATAACTGCAGCAAAGGAAGCAACTCTAACCTTCTGCCACACCATCCTGCCAGCACACCTGAACTTTAGCCTTCAAGGTTTCCCTCATCCCTGGCCACGCCACTGAGGCTGCCAATAAGGGTGACAATTAGCGTTAGTTATGACAGGAGGATCTGCGGTGTTGACATATGACCCCACAGAAACTGGACCATGCCCAACATTTCTACTTCTACAGGCCATTAAACAGCTGTCCAAGAGTGTTGACCTATAATTCCTCCTATCTTGTCCAAAATCCAAGCTGGTGACAAAACACAAAAGGCTGTAGGTACCCACAGTTACCCAGGTGCCTAGGACAAAGAACTGTCTAACCCACAGCACTGCCTGTTCAATGGCCAGAAGGATTTTACAGCCAAAGATAAACACATCTCTCCTGTTTCCAGCTAGCCATGGCCTCAAGGGCAGGCAGTCTTCTCTCCTCCTTTGTACCATGAGGAAGGAACTGGTTGTTCTTCAGGAAAGATGTCAAAGATCCAGCTGCCATCACCTACTGAAACAGATTGATCACCTTCAAATCTGGCAGAAATCTCCTCTATCAATAGCGTGTTTACATGGCTTTCTATCCCTTGAATATCAGCCTGCCCCAGCAAATTCTTTCATGCTGGGTAGTACTGTCATTTTAATTTTGATATTCATAAATAAAAAAAAAATCTGTAGTCATTTGGCAGTGATAAAATGCTTTTTAGAGCACAAGTTTCAGCAGCAATTTTTTCCCCAGCAAAATTCAAGTAGACACTATACGCTTGAAGGTACAGCATCTTAAGTAACAAGCTCTCTATCTCCCACAGATTTGGTTTTTTCCCCCATTTGTTTACTCCTACCCTTCTTTCCCCTTCCTATTTCCTCATCTTTTCTTCTGTCCTGGTTTCAGCTGGGATAGAGTTAATTTTCTTCACAGAAGCTAGCATAGTGCTGTGCTTTGGATTTAGTGCTAGAAGAATGTTGATAACACGCTGATGTTTTTAGTTGTTGCCAAGTAGTGCTCAGACTGCTCAAGGACTTTTTGAGCTTCTCCTGCTCGGCCAGGTGCATAACAAGCTGGGAGTCAGCACAGCTAGGACCCAAACTGTCCAAAGAGCTATTCCATACCATATAACATCATGCTCGGGGGGGGGGTTTGGTGGGTTGGTCGGTCGCGGGGGGAGTGATCGCTGCTCGGGACAGGCTGGGCATCGGTCAGCAGGTGGTGAGCAATTACATTGTGCATCATTTGTTTTGTATATTCTGTATATTTTGTTACCATTCTCATTATTACTATTATTATTATTTTCTCTTATTAAACTGTCTTTATCTCAGCCCTCGGCTCTAACCCTTTTCTCCTTCCCGATTCTCTCCCCCATCCCACTGAGGGAGGGGGGGGAGTGAGCGAGCGGCTGCGTGGTGCTTGGTTGCCAGCCGGGTTAAACCACGACACTTCTCCCTCCTTTTATTCCCATCCTTCACGGTACATACATATGATATACATATTAAGGAGGATCATGTCATCCAACACGCAGATAAAGACCTGCTCTCAGAGCACACATTAAGACTGAAATTTGCAAAAAAAAAAATAACCACATGACCTCTCCCTTTAAATCACTACTAATTCTGCCCAATTGCCTTTACTTCTCATCTCCCCACCTCTGCTATGCATAGTAGGTGTTCCCCCCCCCCAGGGTGGATACAGCAGTGGCTGGGACAGAGCTCCTTGCTGAGCCTGGAGATGAAAGCCTGTTATGCATTTTTTTTATTTATGTCCTGTAAAATGCAACGTGCGGAGTTACATATGAGAGACCCTGTAAACAAGCTGAGGGCCAGTTGCTTTTTACAGCATGGAAAGTTTCTGTTTCTTGGAAACAGACAGGTCAGCTTGGAAGAAAGCCAGCCCTCAAGGTCTTTCTCCCTCTTTGGAGCTCATCTGAAACACCAGCTAACACAGAGAGCACTGCCCAGGAGTTAGGAAAGCCAAACAAACAGATCAGTGTAAGGCAGAGCCTCAGCTGTGGCGACGTTTCAATTTCTTGACTGGCTGGGCACTCAGAGGTGGGGTCATGTCGTCAGACCACCAGTATTTCCTCAACTGAGAGGGTCAGCAGTCTGGAGATCTCTGCTAACAAGATGCACAGCTGGGACTGGCAAGCAGCAAGTTGTCCCAGGGTTAATGTATGCCTGTGTGCCTCTCCTGACAGACTTAGGAAACCAAGGAGAGAAAAACCTGAGAACTGTTCCAGAATTAGATCAGATGGCCCCAAGCCAGCTTCCCAGCGCTGGGTGCCCAGAGGACAGGGGGAGAGGCTCAGATGCGAGTTTCACACTGATGGGCAGGTCCAGCACCAGTGAGGATGAAGAGGAAAGTTCATTTGCACCTCTGCTCCCCTTTCCAGCTCACCTCTTGCCCCAGCTGAGCCTACTCCTTCTGCTTTGTTTCCCCCTCCTATACCCAGCAGTGCTCTGACTTCCCTCCCTCCCAGCTCCCCATACATAGTTCAGCTCCAAGCTGTCACTCAAAAGGATGGCACTTCTGAAAAATGTCCAGATGCTTCAGCTATTTCTATTCTGCCTGGCATAAGGGGGATATCTGAGTCAGCTGGCTGTGCTCTGTCAGGTCTTCCACAGCCAGCATCCTGCCCCTCAAAAACACCCACCTAATTTTGGAAACACCAGTCCTAAACTTGGTGCTCCTGATGAGAAGCAGAAAAACATACTCAGCTTAATCCCAGCTGCAGAAAAGGATCCAGAGAAAGGAAGATGCCTGAATAGGAAAAAAAAAGTACTAGCTCCTGCTCACTTACAAACATTTTATGCAGTTGTTATGGGAGGAAGACAGAAACCTCTTGCCAAACACATTGTCTTGGCATAATTATTCCCCTCTCCTCCTCCCTCCACCAAGCTAACCTCCCTCTGAATCAGGCCATAAGGAAGGAATGGAGCCAGACAGGACTTCTACACATCTTGGCTCAACATACTGCAAGCGTAAGCTGTCAGGCAGTACTGTAGCAGCAGAAACGTGTTACTGAGTAGTATGGGAATATTAATAAGCAAGAGATGAACACTAACATCTGTCACAAAGAATCCTTCAGAACCACAAAAACAATAAGAAAGGAAGAAGAGAAGAAAACAAACTAATCTGCTGCTCAGGGCAGCACTCTCTCATTCCAGAGGGAACAAAGTTACCCCAGGCCAAAAGCTTCAGCATCACAGTGGTCACTTGAAGTGACTAGTAAGGCTAAGACTTGCAAAATTGGTTTAACTCTGCTCCCACTGACATCAAGAGTGAGATATAGATAGATTTCAGTGGAAACTGATATAAATCAACAAGAAGCACTTTTGAAATTCTCACTTTTATATTCCAGGCCCAAAAGCAATCAAAAAAAACCCCCCAAAACCCAGCTCATCTCATTTCCATGCCACAGGATTAGCTCTACCTTCGTCATAGAATCATACAATGGTTTGGGTTGGAAGGGACCTTAAAGACCATCCAGTTCCAACCCACTTGCCATGGGCAGGGACACCTTCCACTAGACTGGGTTGCTCAAAGCCCCATCCAACCTGGCCTTGAACGCTTCCAGGGATGGGGCATCCACAGGTTCTCTGGGCAACCTGTTCCAGTGCCTCACCACCCTCAGAGTGAAGAATTTCTTCCTTGTATCTAATCTCAAACTACCCTCTTTCAGTTTAAAGCTATTACCCCTTGCCCTATCACTACATGCCCTTGTAAAAAGTCCCTCTCCAGCTTTCTTGCAGGCCCCCTTCAGGTACTGCTGTAAGGTCTCCCTATGAGCACTTCTCCAATTGCCTTTAGAGCTCTGCAATGCTGGAGGCTCTGCACACTCCCAAACAGTCTGTCCCAGGACTTCATTACGTTGAAATCCTTTCAAAACTTCTCCTGCAGCAACATAAACCCATTCCTTCTTGTCCAGTCTGCCACAAGACACAAACAGTTTGTTCCCTCTCTTTTTGCAGGGATTTCAGTAGGAAGTTTTTTTCTGTATCTGAAGGCTGTAAAAGCTGTGATCAGTTATCACCAAAACAATCATGCACAGCAATACTATGGTCTCACATTAATATCCCCTAGAAAGCAACAAAATACAAACAGCAACGAATGGAAACCTGAACACCAGACCACAAGGCCTTTGATACTCAGAGATAAGAAAGCTGCTGTGGAGTGCAATAGCAAAAAACATTTTTTAGAGGCCTCACCATAAGCATCAGATATGTCCCAGTTTCTAGGCAATTAGTCTTTTTTACTTACTAGTGACACAGAGTCAGCTACCAGGCTCTGCTCAGCCTCTGAGACATCTTTCTCTTGTAAGACATAGCTTGTAATTACCTCTTCTCTAATAAAAAATTGTAAGAATAAAAAGCCATAGCAAATTCTCCCTATTACTCACCCTTCACAACAGAGCCACCTCTCATCGTTCAGCAGCGCGTCTGCCTTCAAGCCAAGCCTACAAATGAAACATTCCTAGTCTTAATAGGGGAAACAGAAGCTTCTCTGGGCAGGGCCTTTTAGAGCTGCACCTCATCAGGTTGGCGAGGCTGCCAAGGTGTCTGTCTCCTGTGATGATTAGGTGTGCCCTGACCTTTCCCCAGAAGTACCCTGTGGCCTGCAGAGGTGGATTTCGGCATGCCTCCTCATCCCCAACTAACCGTTCCATGGAGTTTTGTGGTTTACAGTTATAGCTGAAACCAGAAGGATCCTGTCTGCTATTTCCAGTTTGGTTGTGGATCTTCTGGTGGAAAAGCGCTGTGTATTTCTAATCCTTGAAACCCTGGCTTTAACTCTGAATCAGCTGTGAACCCTAATTCAGATCTGAATCATGGTTGTTTGTACTTTCCTAATTAGCATTATCACCTGTCTTTTATTGGCATGCCAAACAAATGTCATCTGCCATTGAAAGTGGCTCCTGCTTTGTAGTTTCATCAAAGTAGTCAGGAGAGCCTGCCCTGTATTAGCTAGGGAAAAATCAGGACAAAACTCAGACCTTATGGTCTAAGCATAGTGCTGGGAATGAAGTAGCACTATGCTCTTCATCAGGTTCTGTTAAGGCACCATTTTGGTGTCACTGAGAAAATCAGTTAATGTCTCTGCACTTTCTCTTCTTGAAGATCATCTTCTCCATATTGAAAATAAAGCCCTTGACTTCAGTTGTCCATCCCTGCAGGGGGTGGAGAAGGAATCACGTTTGCCCAGTACTTTGTAAACTTATGTTTTTGAGAATTATCTGCTGGTCAGAAGCCATAAGTCATTCAACACCCTCCAGCTTAGGAAATTAGATTCTCCTGATGTCCCTGGGAATGCTCTCTCTGGCTTGAAGCTGTTCTTATTTAGGTATCATCGTAAGCGTGTCCTGTAGCCAGTATTGTTTTGTGGCCAATACTGTTGCTATAGCTCTATAAATCCGCAGACACTCTGCAGTAGGAGTTTAGTGCCAAAAAAATGCTGAGTTCCCTGCTCTGTCTCCAGTTTGGGAACTCACACGCTGGAGCAATCCAGCTGGGCAGATGTGGCGTACTGACCACCTGACAAAGCCACTTAGTGGCTGGAGAGGACCTTCTGCATGCCTCTCAACTGAAATGAGTTTTCTTGCTCAAATGTTACAGCAAATGAGTGGAAAATAAAAAGGAGACATTGCATATTAGCATTCCTAGGACTGATACCTAGAAGAGGTATAGTTGGCAGTCACTGGGGGTGTCTGTGTGTTCTCAGCCTTTCTTTTCTCCCCTGTCAAAACCAGCTGCCAGTCTTACTTTCCTTCCCAGTATGAAGAGGGTAGCAGCACGCTGGAAAACTGCTTACTGCAGGAAAAGCAGCCCCTTTACAGACAAGAACGAGAGAGCAAGGAACATCAATCCAAGCTGATGGGGCCAAAGGGGATTTCGCAGCACTTCAAGAGCCACCTTCCCATCTGTGCAACAACTGCAGCAGAGAGCTGGGAACCCGGGGGATGCTCTTTCTTGGCACCCTCCCAGATTCTCAGCTGGCTGCTCTGCTCCCGCTTGGTGTGAATGAGAGAAACTCTGGCTTCAGATGCTACCCTGCCTCTTTCCAAAACCCCGCAGTCTGGCAGGAAGGGAGGTGCTTTAGCAAGGGGAACTCAAATTTATTCAGTGCAATTCGGGCGGCTGAGGAAGACAGCTCTTGTAGAGCAGGTGGCTGTGTTACAGTGATAGGAATACCAGTAATAGCTCTGCAGCAGTAATTAGAATTATGGCCCAAACCATAACATGGTACCTCCTAGGCCTGTCCTCTCCACTAACCAGAGCTGCCACCCACAGCAGCCACTGCACCCATTCTACCACCCACTGTGGTCCAGCTGCAGTATCGCTACCAGGTGAGCAAGTTTGTGCCTGCCATAACCCACGAGCATCCTGTCTTCTCCATCCCACCACCCGCCAGGCAGGACAGCGTTCCTCCCCCAGGTTGGGTATTAACTGTCCAGTAGATAGTGGCAGTCCTGTCCTTGGAGCTCCTACCTCCTTGAGAAGATGGAAAGGGAAGAGGATGGAGAATTGCCAGAGCTGTGCTGACACCAACTCTTCATGTCATGTGCTGTAGCCATGGGATTTTGCCCTTCGGCTGGCGCTTGAATGACTTCTCAGCTGGAGTGGGCTACTGTCTGGCCTTGCAGCTCACAGCGCAGTGGGGAATCTGAAGAAAGCGGCTGTTCCGCTGCTGAGATGGGGACAGTGGGTTGTTATTATTTATATTGTGGTGCTGCCTAATATGTTCTGGGTGCTTTCCAAAGGCAGAGAGAAACATGGGCCCTGCCCTGGAGAGCCGTGTATAATTGAAAGAGCAGTCAGTGCATTATCCGAGCTGCGGGCTCTACGAACAAGCCATTCCTCCCATTCAGAGAATTGTTTGAGGCTGAAGGGAGTGCCAGGGATCATGCAGACCACCCCAACTACTGCCACGGACTGGGATTTATTTAATCTTCCCAGAGCGACGGCTGGAAGCTTAGAAGAAATTCCACAGTGTCCCCTGATAGTTTGTTCCAATTGCTGTAACTCTTCTTGGAATTATGATTTTTTTTTTCCTAATATTTATACTAAATGTTCCCTGCTGCAGCCTCAAGCCATAACAGCATTTTCTGTCATTTTACTAATGAGAGTATTTGATGTGTGCTCTCCCTCAGAACATCCCTTAATGTATCTGAGCACAGCCAGCCTGTCTCCTCCGCGGTACAAAGCAGCCCAGGGCTCCCAGCATTTCCTCACAGGCCACAGCACTTTTGTGGGTCAGTGCGCAGCCCCAGTCAGCTTGCCTGTCTTCGTCTCAGCTTGTACAAATGAACATTAAACGCAGGAATCTCCTTCTCTGCCTTTCTTAATACATACCACATGGCCAATGCTCTCAACGCCTCCAGCATTCAGGCCCTCCCAGCTCTTTGCAAACATCACTTGGGAGGCTTCACAGCCATTGACACAATGCAGGACTCTTTGGTTGTAATTGAACTCTTTTGTTACAGAAGCAGAGAGGTTAAGTGGGGTTTCATAGGTGTTTCAGCAAAACAGTGGTGGAGCTAAGGCTGCAGTCCAGAAGTGCTGTGCGTGGACCTTTAGGCAACCCTCCCTCCATTCTGTTGCACTCATTTCTATACATCCAGCTGAAGAAACATACTGATGTGACATCCTGCTCACATAGTCCTGGCAAATCAAACTTTAGGCAAAGCCAAATAATCTCTGAAGCAGATTTGTGTGGTTATTCATGAACTGGGGAAAGCTTTTTTCTTTCAATTTCTCCTTTTCTCTTGTAGATAACTGGTAAAAGCATGTATGTTGCGGTCTGAGCTGCAAAAAGCACATTAATTATTTATTGCAAGTCTTCCTAGGCAAAGCCTCTCAGAACCATTTTCTGATCTCTGGTGTCCCAGCTGAAGCCCTTGACAAAGGAACTCAATTTCCGGGAGCATCATGTAGCTATGCAAGGCCTTTTATTGGTGTCTGGGCACCCAGAATCCTAATCCCCTCTGAAAATGTTGGTCATCATTAGCAAACAACTGGCTGAAGTGTGCAGCAGCAGCCTGAGTCCTCTGCTCTGGATACAGCTATATAACTGTGATTTTACCAGGAGGAGTCACGAACAGTAAAGACTAGATGGATGAAACCAAGACTGCGCTTGCTGGTGATTTATCTTGATAGACATAAATCTATGAGGAAAGAAAAAAATAAAGGAAAAAAAAAAGGAAAAGAATAGGATCCAGGACACAAGATCTATAACGAAGGATGATTTGCAGAGTTTGCTATGAGGTTTTGCGTGGCCTTCCTTAATCCTGACTTAAAAAATGCATGAATATTCCTGCCTCTAGAAGGACAGAATTATGTTGCATAACTTTATTCGCTCTGAATTTGCTCTCTGAAATGCATGTATGGGCTTCATTTGTGTTCTGCCCTTGTTACAGTGTTTAGTACGCGTACAAAAAAGTATTTGTTTTTGTCAGTTTTACCTGTCTTCTCTTGGGGCCCTGAATCACATCTTAGGAAAGCTTACAGGCACTCAAGCAGGAATAATCAGTGACTTTAACTGGCCATTAGGCTTAAGTATTTAGGAAGAGCAGCCAATTAATAATCGAGATCTAGAGGATATTCCTTTGATTTATTTCCAGGGCCTGCCTTGAAATTTGCCATGCATTTAGGGCTTGCAGAGTAGCCTAATGGTTAGAGAAGCATAACTGGTATCATAAAGCCTGATATTTCTTCTGAGATTAGTACCAATGTGTCCATGTAAACATTTTATATTGCACTTTGTTGAGCACCTGAGATGAATCCCATTCTGATCTTGCTGTTATCCAGCTACAGAAGCAGGTTAACGTATCACAAGGCTGCTGGGAGCCTTTGCCAGCCACTGTGCACATCACCATTTGCAAATTAAGTGTTTATACTGTGCAATGTTTCATAAAGAAAACTAGACCTCAGCACATAATCCCAAATAACTGGGTTGACCTGAAAGAGACTGGAAGCCTTAAAAGGGGGGCGGCAAGCTACTTTGTGATAAACATGACCATCATCATGACACTGATCAAAGGACAAATGGAAGAGGCAACTATGGGCACTCACTGAACATCCACTCTGAGCTCAGGGAGGTAAGGAACTGCACATGGAACCTTGTAGGGACCATATTTTCTGCAACATGGCAGGACTCTCAAAATGCCAAGGCAAATCAGACAGGTTGTGCAGTCAGCGCAGCCAATGCAAGCCTTCCACTTCGGAAGACGAAAGGATGGTGGGGTTTGGGTAGCCCCAGGACCAAGAGGTTGCAGCTGCGTCACTGTCATTTGCTCCGAGTTAGAGCTGACAGCTGCAAAAACATTCCATGAACTTGCTGTTCTTTGCAGGGTTTGTCACTCAAAGCCAGCGTTTGGCTGGACTCGGAGGAAATCACAGACTCTGTGCAAAATTAAAAGCCACAGCTAGAACAGCTGCTTCCTTCAGCCACCCTGACCCCTCGGGCGGAGACCAAAGCAAGTTGCTTCCCCTGTTATACTCTGGCTCGGAGGGCAGCCCTTGCGATGCTATTAATTTTTAGCAGGGAGAAGAACCTCCTGAGGGACCTCAGGTAAAGTTGGTGGAAATCTAAAAGATCAAAAAAGTGAGATTTCAGCAACTGTTTGTGATCTGCACAAGAATGAAATGAGACATGGAAAATGTTTCCCCTGGAAAATGAGTTTATCCTTTGCTGAGAAGAGACCCTACCCCAGGTGAGTGCCTTCATGGCTGGGCAGAGACCCAAGATGCTGGAGCTTTTCCAAATCAGGCTGCAGCATTATTCTTTCAGTTTCTCATGAGGAAGATGTCCCAATGGTTCAAAGCGGGGCGTGCCCACCCCACTATGGTGTCCAGTACTGGGAGCTCTTCTCTTCTTTCCTCCCCTCCAGCTTGCAAATGAGAAACTTTCCCAACAGCATGTTAGCTGAAACTCCCCTGGGAGTGTTGGTGGAAGAACGTTGACAAATACTTAATGTGTGACCGGGCAGAGATGGAAAATGAGCACTGAAGCGTTCTGATGGAGCATATTTAGAAAGAGCATTGGGTATCTCAGGCACTTTCAGATCAAATGAGAAAGCAAGTTTTAACCACTTCCTTGTGTTAGGTGACCACTCACTGAGGGCAGCGGACTCAGAAGTGAGCCTTCAGTTCACTAAAATTCTTATTAAGCTGCTTAGATCCTTAGTGGGCTATGTGAGAGCATGCAAACAAGCTGGAATAGGATGGGAATGAAACCCAGATTCCCTGTGTCCCAGGGCTCTATTTACCAGATTGTCATTCCTCGCAGACACACTGCATGTGACTCATATCTACAATGTCCAAAGTGAACCAACACACCCCAGTAAATGGAGGAATGTTTCCAGACCCGCTGTGACCTAAAGTTCCTCAGAATTTCAGTCTCCCCCAGGAGGGCAGGCAAGGACAGACAATATGGACAACTGGACAGGAACAGTCCTCATGCATCAGAGAAAATCCTTTCATGAAAAGATCAAACGTCTCAAAAATAGATGATTTTACTCCTCCTGAATAGTCACTCCAGAACTGCACTCTTCTGAAAGCTTGAAAACTTCTTTAATTCCTGAGCTAAACATATATTTTCAGTAGGATATAACAATATTCTTGGCCACTTCATGCCCTTCGATTTCTGTGCCAAAGTTGATCTTCAACTTAAACAGGTTTTAACATCCTGGTTCTGTGTGCCAGAACATACGTATCCCCTCCTGGCCTCATCTTCTTAGGCAGAATAAGAAAAGGTTATTTTAACATTTTAAATTATAGCTTCTCTACAAGGACCAGCTCGATAGACCACTTCATTCCCATTTGATTTCCTGTTTCTCCTCTGCATTGACACTTTTTCCCAGCTCTGTGTTATCACCAGATTTCGCTGGGGTACTTTTAAACACGTTATTCATGAAGCTATTAATATAGGCATCAAGTTTTCTTTGAAGAATGGTACTGGTAACTTCGCTTTGTCCTTTTTTAACATTACCTTCTGTCACCTCCCCTCTAGCCTGCTCCTTTTCCATTTTTTCACTCTTGTGGTAATCGCCAACTTCACCAGCTGTGCTGAGAATGTTTCACTGAAGTCTAGCCAGATGTGATCTATCACATCTCCTTTGTCTAGGTTAGTTATCAAAGAAAACCATGAGGTTCATCAGACATGATTTATCCTTGGTAAACACTTCCATTTTATCCCATTTTCCAATACTTTCTTGTCTTTAATTATTGTTTCCTTCAAAAATTGTTTGGATAGCCCTATATACTACTGTGGTCTGACCGATAGGTTTATTTCCAGACTGCTTCCTCCCTCCATCTTAAGTACAGGTACTACATTTTCTATTCTCTAAGCCTATAGTACTGCCTTT
The DNA here is from genome assembly GCA_034008185.1 of Gorsachius magnificus. Taxonomy (NCBI): domain Eukaryota; kingdom Metazoa; phylum Chordata; class Aves; order Pelecaniformes; family Ardeidae; genus Gorsachius; species Gorsachius magnificus. The sequence goes on from CM067090.1 coordinate 11,771,774, forward strand.
AACTTGATGGATTAATTAAAATATTTTCTAACAAACTTGCAGTTTCATGTCTTAAAATTTGAGGGTGAAGACTACTTGGTTCCCCAGCACAGGTTAGTTAAGCACTCTGTGTTTTCCTTCCCATTGGCCACCCTGACTTTTTTACACATTCAATATCTGTAACCCAATACTTGTTTGGGTTATTCCTGGACTTTAAGTTCTAGTGACCCCCATCACACCTAATGCACACATAGGTTGTGTCAGGCATCCACTTAAAAAAAAAGGTGGGTTACACCACCATTTTCTGCATCAAATCTTTATTACTGTGTCTGCAAATCTTTGACTCGCCTCTCCTCCTCAGCTTCCACCCTTGTATTTTCTTCCTCCTCTCTGCCTTTAAAATAAGAAGGGAGAAAAAATTCTTTATGTCTCCAACAAACTTCCCTGGCTGGCGGCTCCTATGTGCTTAGCTCACCCGAAACAGCTTATATCAAGAGAGAATAGAATAACTTCTAGAGCAAGCAGGAGAAACTGATTCTGATTACCCACTCTGAAAGGAATGAAATATTCTGGCTGCTGGCAATGCCTTTGCAGAACGCTTCTGGACTGTCTATAGGCAGTTCATTTTTAGCTCTATAAGTTTAAGCCAGTGTTATATTAGATGACTATTTGATTTCAGCTATATGTGTAGTAACATCCAGAAAGGGTCCTAAAGTGAGACATGCAAGTCATACAGATAATCTCCCTGTTTCAACTCCAGCTACAGGATCTTTGAGAACACCCTGTCCCTTTCCCTACTTAGAAACCTTATTAGTAAGCGGCCTTTGCTCAGTTCAGATGGGTTTGTTGCCAGATGTCTCTACAGGCAAGATTGCTTGTTAACCTCATTCTAATAATAAATATGAAGACTGCTTTCACAATATCTTTCAGCATGGGAATTCAAAGTGTTTTAAATATATTGAGCATTTTGACAGCAAAATTTTGTAAATTGTCTTTTAACCTTGTAACAGCAGATGAGAATTAACACTGGGAAGAGTATAAATATAATGGGATAGCTTTGCCTTTCCAAGGGATGACAACCTACGTAAGATCTTAGGACAAACCTCAGCTTTAATAGCCTGTTTCAAGCTCATGGTGATGCTACTGAGATCCCCTGCAGCCAACAAAGATGGTTCCCAGAGAGTAGTTTTTTAAATGTATTCTGTGGAACCACTGAATAATATGTCTCCACCAAAACAAGTGAAGGCATCCCCTTGGACTCAATTATAGTAGTTTCATTGCTTTCCTGCTAGGTTTTACTTAACGTACAGTGAATGCATTAAACTGGTGTGTGCTCCTCAGGTACATCCAAGAGCTTCAGGGAAGACCAAGGTAATCCTGCATAACAGCCGTCTTGCTCACTGCCAGGCTTTTCTCCAGGTAACCCTTTCAGCAGTGCTGCCCTGCTCCTGTAGTGATCTGAGTTCAGCTGCCCTCAACATCCTTAACTAGTGAAGGCTTGGTTTCTTCAGATTTTCCTTATCCTAGAGAAATGTGATGGGAGTGCCTCAGAAACCTCACGGTCCTCCTGAAAACTTGTGCTGCTTGTGATGACAAGTTATCTAGGTGCTGCCAATAGCAGTACTACTCCTTCTCCAAAGGAGATGTTCTGTATCTGGAGCTGAGTCATCCATGGGATTAAATCAATTTTTGCAAAGCACCTGTACCTACTACATTCTGGTGAAGAAAAGACTTTTTTCCAAGCAAGGCATGATGTCTCAAATCAAGCAGCCAACTTCCCTCTGTCAGATGACAATGTGTGAACAAGTGGCAATCCAACATCCATGATACTAGAAGATTTTCACACCGATCCAACTCTTCGGAAACACTGCAAGTTATTTTTTGGGTGCCACAGCATTTGGTACCAGTGAACTGCCTTTTCTGCAGAAGGGAAGAAGGTCGGAGCCCTAACCCATGCTGTCAGCTGCAGGACTCCCAAATCTGCTTGGGCTCCTGGATGTACAGCTGGGAGTGTAGAAGCTCTGGGAGCCCCAGTTCAGCATGGCAGAGCTACCTGGGAGCTGCAGACCCTCAGTGCCTGCCCCGCTTTCTGCCAGTCATATACTAGCAACCAGGCACTAGATCCAGGGGAATTTAGCCTGTATTTCAGTGGGAATGTATTCATTTTGATGAAACAGTGTTTGTTTTCAGTTAATCATTGCTTTCCAGTGAAGAAAGCATTTTGTCAGAGAATTCCCAGCAAACTCTACCCATGATTCACTTTCTAGAGTTCAGCAGTGAAACTCAAAATCAGCTCCCATGCCCTCTCCCACCTCGGCACACAAAGCTCTTCAACAGCCTTTGCCTCTGCAAAGGTCCCCTCGGGGCTTGTGGACCCTGCTGCAGTGCAGTGCCACTGGAGAACACAGCACCCATGGAGAGGGGGCACGCTTTGAAATTTGGTTGTGGTTTAGCTTCTCTAGCTCATTCCCTTGCTTTTTCTTCTTCAGCATTTATTAAAAAGCCACAAAACATTATTTTATCTTCCATCTCTCTCCAGAAGTACACTGGAATTGTGGGTCTACTCTTTTCTGAGATAGCAAATTGGCTGGAGACCTCAAAAGTTCAAAAGTGTTGGCAGCTGCCACCATCTTGTCACAAGATTCTAAAATCTACTGGTTTTCATATAGCTCCACCAACCAGACTGATGTGATAAATACCAATTTTCACTTTCTTTTACTTTGTTCCCTCATGTTAGTAGGAAAAAGATGCAATAACTGAATGGCAAAAATGAGAGAAAAGAAAAAAGAAAGAACTCTAGGTCCTGAGCCTTTAGGCAAAGATTTGGTGCTGTGTGTTTTGCCCTTTGAGTGTGGGAAAACACCACAGGAGAAAAAAAAAAGTGCTGGTGCTTTCCATTTCTTGCATTAATCCTCTCAGCCTGCAGAGTTATCATTATCATTCAAATAAAATGATAGCAAACTGAGCCATCTGTTCAAAAAGCCCAGGCTGGTCATAAATCCACTGGGTCCCTTAGATTTAAAAGAGGGGAAAATGCTTCCAAGCAAAGAGGCTCTTATGCAATGCCAGCCCCCTCCCTGGGAGTGCTGAAACCTTTAATCACCTAAAGAGGGGGAGACGCACGGGGTGCCCCGTGTCAATATTATTCCTCTTACATAACATCCTGCTAAATTTGCTGATTGAATGGGCTTTTTTTTTTTTTTTTTAACTGAACTTGTCCCTTGGATGCCAAAAGAGCTTTGTGGTAAATTGCAACCCTCCCCAGAAGAAAAGAAAACCTCACCCACAAGCAAAACCAAAATACCATCACAGATTGAGATTTGCTATCTAAAAATAAACAATCATTAACAACAAATAATCCCACAAAGAAGGTGCAGCAAGCAATGGGCACCTTGCTGACACAGAAAATTAGGGCTAGCCTGGCAGGACAGAAAGACAGAGTTCCTCCTCGCTCCCACCAAACTGAATCACCTGCTATGTATTTTCTTTACCCTCCTGCAGGGAAAATGTTTTATTGATAAGGCCTCTCCTAGGCTTGTGATTACCCCCCCAGGGTTGAGTAAGATTTGAAGCTGGTCAGCTTGACGTCATGTCTAGACAGTCTCTTTCGCTGGCAAACACTCAGTACACCTGAGAACAGACCAGTGAGCCCAATAATGTGCAAAACGGGGCAGGAGGAACCTTTCGGGGCACGTTGGACGCAATGAGGAGATTGCACAGAGATGCTCACGTACGCGCGTACCACAAGAAGCCCTCTTACATGGGTAAACGCACAGCTCTGCCCACCCCTGTCCAGGTACCCAGCTTTGCACAGTTTGACATAATTAAAGCGCCAAGCATGCTTCCTGCAAGCAGACATGCAAGCGCAGCCACGCACGCAGCCACAAAGCCACCCTTGATGCATACGCACACCCGTCGTGCCAGCGGGGCAGCTGCCTACCCCCCCACCCCCCTGCACCCCCACAGCAGTGACTTGGCAGGGGTGCCCTACAACATGCTCATGCGTGCCGTGCGGTGACACCGCATGGCACTTCCAGCTCTCTGCCATGTGCCTGTTGCATCCATGGCTGAACTACTAGGAAAATCCGACTGCAGTTTACAACTAGAGGCTTTAAGGCAAACAAACTCAGAACCAGTTTTCCTTAAAACACAGAAACTTTGGGCTAGCTTCCCACAGCTGGAAGGGGAAGGCACCGTATTGGCCATTCAGTGAAGACCGCAGTCCCTTTTATAGCAGATCACCGGGGTCTGTGATACATGCATGTAGGTGCCCTCTCTCTGTACCCACTTGCGTGCAAACAACCACATATTTGCACGTGAAAACAGACCCACATCCCTTGCCCTGCCCTCTTCCAGGGTAAGTGCACCCACAAACACCGGTGCTTGGTCCATCAGCCCAGCCACACAGGTGTCTTCAATCTCTATTCACAGACATTCACGGCAAAAGGAAAGGGTGGAGATCTTGAGATTCCCCCAGGACAGCCAGGCACTACGATTGCCCTTGTCATCTTTCAGGCTCACATGATAAAGCTGCTGTCTGCAGACCAAGCCCATGCCAAATGAATTGTTGTCTAGGCCAACCAACACCCACAGGGCCCAATCCCTTTTGTGCTCTCCCTCTTTGAACTGGGTAGAAACCATCTCAGTGAAAATCTCTGGTATTTTTAGGCCAGAGCAGAGCTGCTTGGATGGCTCATGGCTAGTTCCCTGCTCGCCCCTTGGGAACAGGGCATGCAGAAGGCAGGGAGGAAAAGACACGGTCACAGCATGCTGTTTTACAGCTGTCCTCAGTGCCTGGATACCACAGAAAGCCTGCGGGCAGTTTACTCCAGAAATAATATAGGCCTGAAGAAACTCTACCTAAAGGAGGAGTTCAAAGGTTGCTCAGAGCCACCTTTGCTAAGAAGTGGGACCGAAGACCTGAGAACAGCTTCCCTCTGGTCCTGGTTAGCAGCTGGCTGACTCGGCCAAACATCCATCATGCAGGGAAATGCGATAATTGTCTTGATCTGTGCTCCCCCAACCTGCCAACTGCGGCCGATGCCCACTGTTAGCAAATCCGACCCTCATTATGCGCTCTCCACCCTCGCCTTTCCAAGGCGCCGAGCACTGTAGTGCGCAGTTAAGCACCCGCCATCAAGTTGCTTCTAGGCCGATTTGTCATCGCCAGCATTTGTTTGGGAATGTTTGTTGGGAAGCACATGGTGGCAGGGTCAGTGGATGTTGTTGAGGTTTTTCCTCTGGTGCCTGGGGGCCAGCGAGCTTTGTGCATTTCTCAGTATGTTAAACTCAATTAAAAAAAAATTAAAAAAACAACATCGGGATAAGTTAAAGCAGATGTGAACACAACAAGCCTGAGACCCTTCTGAGCACAAACACGGCCATGTCGTTGCAATTCCAAAAGGCTTTTCTGGCAAGCCTCCCCTCCATGTCCTACATTCTTTCATTCCAAGGAAGACAAACAATTCAGACTGGAGCAGCAAGGCACGTTTTTCAAATAAACAGGTTCCTTCAAACAATTTTTGCCTTTGTGTCACCTCAATACATGCATTCCTCTCTTAGAGGATCTTCTGGCATGAACTAAACGAGAATTTGTATCATACCTTTTGTTTAAGGAGTTCAAAGCACCGCACTCAGCCTGTGTGAACCACTCACATGGAAGTGTTTGCACCTCCATACCCCAACACAGTATCTTCATGACCTGAAGTTACAGAGAGAATCTGCAGTGTTTGTGGATGCTAAAACCAGAAAACCTATGGAGCCTTTCACTGTTGGAAGAGGAACGTGGCTGGAATGTGAAGGGGACTAATCGCTGGTGACTGGGGGGACACCCTCTGAAAAGCAGGTTGCTCGATCGTTCCTTCTCATCACCACCAGGCCTGCAGTTTTTAAGAACAGGCAAACCCTATTTTACTTTACAGGTCTTTCAATGGCTCAAACTTAGGGCCACTCTGGGACAGAAGTACAGTCTATAAAGTGTTACCTGATTGACTTGTTACCTTGATTTCATCTCTGTCATTTTGCCCCATATCCTTCAGTCTGGCAGCTGCCTTGACCAAAGTCACTCATTCGTTCCTTCTAGCTTCTAAGCTTCATGCTTACTTTTCCAGCTACTTTTGACTCTGGTTTTGACTTCTCTGACTAATTCTTGGACTCTGCTCCAGCCCTGTTCATGTGCTCTCTATAGAACCACATTGCTCCACCTGTCTTTTGATGGGGAAAAACAATGCCAAGTCTGGGAAGATTGTATTATTTCAAAGTTTTGTTTCACGATATGTTTTCCATATTCTCCTCCATGAGAAAAAAACGAGGTTGTCTCTGGAGAACATCAGGAGATGGGTGGAGACAATTCCAAAATCTACACCTGGGATTTAAGACTGTTTCTCCTGGACCTTCCACATATGAGGAAACAAAGCCAAGGCAGAGTCAGCTTACAGCTCTTGCCTTCTACCCAGGGAAAGCAAACAGTCAGTAGTGGCAATTTCCATTTCAAATCAAGATTGCTTGGAAATGCACTGAGCTGCCCTGTGTGGGCAACTTGGATGATTTCTTATGCCTTCCAGTTGAATGGCATTTAGATTAATAAAATAATCATAAATAATAGATAGTAGATGTACTAAGTATAATAGGAGATAGTAAATAATAAATAGTAGATAATAAAATGGGTTGTTTCACACAAAATAAATAAATAGGGATTAAAACAAAGGAGTGCCTTTGCAGTGTGGGCACAGAGGAATGGCTTGAGGACAAACAGGAGGTCAGTCCACAGGTGAACACTTTCAGTCCATACCTATCTCTCCCTGCTACAACAGCTCCATCACAGGTTGGGGGAGCGGGACACGGGTACAGATGGAATGGTCGATGTAACTGGAGCCTAGTGACTCCAGTGGAAGGGCTGAAGCAGGAGAAATCAGACAGCCTTCACAGCCCACGTCTTACAGGAGATGGGTTGTTGCACCCTCTAAGAACAGAAATATCTCCTTCACCCTCCTAATAGGATTTTCATATTCCTCATGGGCTTAATATGAGAAAATATGTACAAAAAATAAATCGATCATTCCAAATCATGATGATTAAAAATCTTTAAATCTCTCAAATCCCTCTAAATCCCTTTACAGGATTCTGTATTTCTCACAGTAAGTTCCTTCGGTTAATTCTGCCAATGAGTTAAGGTACCCTGAGGAGAAATAAAAAAGCTGTGCTTGAAAAACATTTTTCTTTGACTGCTGGACTTCATAAGACCTGAAAAACCAAGGGACAAGCACCCCACATCAAGGACAGCTGCATAAACTTCCTGAGCACAATAAATTAATCATAATAAAAGGCTTTTAATTTTTTTTTAATACTGTTAGGTACCAAAGATAAAACAGTTATTTCCCAGAATTGTTCCTGTTTGGCATGGCTCCTGATTGCTTAGATGAAGAACTTTTATTATTGAGCTTTTCATAACCTCTACCCTCAAAATCTGGGGAATGTCTTACATGGAAAATAAAGAACGCACTAAAACTGAAAGCATTGCTGACTTTTGCATTCCCTCACACCAATATTCCTTCCTCTCTTCAGCAATTCACCCCAGGGCCATGCAGGCAGCAGTGTCTGAAGGCTGCTTCCAAGCTGACTTATGGTGAGTAGGCACGACTCTGAAAGTTGGATGAGACTGAACCAAGCAAAGTAAATCACTATATAGGCCTATATATATTCGCCTCTACTTTGGCAAATTGCGTGCTTAAGGGTTCCAGGCTTTTCCCATGTTGACTGATATTTCTGCTGTTCCTGCTTACAGTGCTCAAAAGCTGTTTGCTGCCAATATTTGTTATGTGTTACTCTCTAGATGGTTCTACAACACAAAACCATACCTCCATCCTGCTGCACGAACGGGTGGGAAATGAGAACTCAGTGCATATTGTCTGGAGCCAGCTCCACAAAGTGACTTGGGAATGACATCCTGAACCTGAGCAGACCAGCGTCCACGCACAGCCCAGGCTGAAGCTGATGCACAGACGGTAGGAGGAGGCAGAGGAGAAATGCCCTCCTGCTGCCTAAATGCAGTATGAACAGAAATACTGCAGTCACTTTACACCTTTGTTCACCCTCAACGGGGAAATGAAACTAAACTGAGAATCGGGAAGAAGCGAGTCCGACCCTTTCCAGGCTGGGGCGTGGGGACAGGGGACAGGCAGCATGGCTGGGACCCTTTCATATGGCACTGGAGCACACATCACAGCCCCTGGTCCCAAGGTGGGGGAATGGGGGAAGCTGCCTCCACCCCCATCACTCACAGATGCGTCCAGCCCAATGCCGTAATTGCATTAGTATTATTCATAGAATCATAGAATATTTGTGGTTGGAAAGGACCCCTAGAGGTCATCTAGTCCAACTCCCCTGCAGTGAGCAGGGACACCACTAACTAGATCAGGTTGCTCAGAGCCCCGTCCAATGTTTGGATGTTTCCAGGGATGGGGCCTCCACCACCTCTCTGGGCAACCTGTTCCAGTGTTTCACCACCCTCATTGTAAAGAATTTCTTCCTTATATCCAGTCTAAACCTACCCTGCTTCAATTTAAAACCATTACCCTTTGTCTTGTCTCAGCTGTTCCTACTAAAAAGATTTTCCCCATCTTTCCTATAGGCCCCCTTTAGGTACTGAAAGGCCACAATCAGGTCTGCCCACAGCCTTCTCTTCTCCAGGCTGAACAAGCCCAACTCTCTCAGCCTGTCCTCAGGCACATCAGGTACAAACCCTGATGCTAACTGCTAGCTCGTCTCATAGGCTGTATGGGCAGAAAATAAATTTTAGGGACACACTTGATCTGTAATGGCCTTTAGCAACAAAAACAAGAATAAAGCTATTAAGTGCAAGAGGGGAAACTGATATTTGGGGATGGAGGAAGAATGGCAGCTCAATTCTATAGGGCATTCCGTCTGAGGAATAGTCACTTTGAAATTATCATGCAAATCTGGAGGCTTTTCAGCAATTTCAGCTAAATCCTTCAGGCTTGTGCACACGGAGAGGTTAATTTGGTTTCAAGCAGTATGGATTAAAAGCAGAACAGTTATTCCTGATTCCCTCTGTGGTCGCTCCTATTTCGAAATAAAAATTCCTAAACTCTGAACCAATGCAACTCATCCCCAACCTGTTTTAAGTTCATTAAGAGTCAGTCAGTCTTTTCCAGCTAACACTGTTCATAGAGACAATTGGTGGGAATAGACAGGAATTGCTTCACAAGCAGTCAAACCTTTACTAGGTCAGAGAAAACACCTGAAACGTGGTATAGTTACTAGATCAGACTCAGATATCAATTATACCATTAACAAGGTTAGGATAATTCTGTTTTCTTCCATGAGCCAACTTTTGATCTAATCCAGTGTAACCATGACAAGAGTATGACCAGTGGCTTTAGAGGATGGTTTTCCAAGAACTGAAGGAAAAAAGCATTATCAGACCTTCAGCAATGACTCAAGGAGAGTCATTCATACAGGAAAGGGGCACAGGACTGACCCTTTATTTCTGTGTAACTAGTTTAATAATTCGTGATTTGGAAAGAAAGTTTCAGAGGAGGGAAAGCATTGAAGGTCTTGAGTCCCTTGTAATTTATTTTTTTAGCTAGAATTTGTGTTTAATCCATTGCAACAAGCAATGAAACGTTTTATGAACTTTTTCTGATGCTGATGCAAACAGCAAAGAAATCCAAACACTTCACCAGTCAGGAGGCTAAAAGCACAGAGATACTTTGAATGCTGAAGAGCCAACTGAAGGCAGTGCCAGAGCATAGCCAGGGACAGCCAAAGCTGGAGGCAGAGAGATCGACAAACTACCTGTGAGTTCAGGGCATGCTCTGGGACCTACATATGGAAATATCTAGAAACAGGCCACTGGGCTGCAGAGCTCCCAGAGGAAACATTGGCTCCGCACCTGCCTTCTGCTCAGGACTAAAGCCTGCACAGGCTACGTTGAAATCTGTGTTTCTATAAATCACCAATTTCCCCCTGCAGAATACAGCCACCTCCAAAAGAGAGCACGGCAGCTCTTGGAATGCTTATGGCAACACGCCAGGGCAGGCTAAGACAGAAAGTAAAGGAAAATTATCTAGGATGGAATATCTGGTCCTGTAGCAACTCATTCAGACGAACTCCAGCAAAACATCTCCCTCCTCCTGCCCTGCAGGCAGTACTTTCACCTACCAAATTCACATCCCCCTCTCACCACAAACTCTTTCCATTGCCAGGCCAAAACCATGCCTTGTGCAAACTGAGCTCGGAGAGGTTAATCCTAAAAAACACCTTTATAAATGACTATGTAGTGGATGAAGAAAGGAGGTATTAATTACCTGACTAAAAAAAGTGAGCAGTAATAAAGGTATCTTAAAAAGCTGGAAGTTTTAGCCCAAAGCACCTTTCAAGTTTCTGCTGTCACTCTCAGGCTAGCTTGCTGCTGTGTCCTACAAGACTTTGGGATTGTTAATAATACACATCAATTTACAGATCTCTCAGATCAGGCAGATTAGCCTAATAGGTAGATCGAGTGATTTGAAGAAAATAAAATGAGGATCTCTGGGTGGTAGACACCATATAAACATCAGTCACATCAGTCACTGTTATTTACTGCTTGTGAAGCACAGCAGGGTACGCAGAACAGGGCAAGAGGGGGCCCGTCACTGGGCTGCACAGGGACAGAGATGCCAAGCTATAAATATGCTGATATATTTTTACATTTGTTGTGGCAAAGTCAGGATGGTCGTTGTGATGCTGGGACGTTGCTGGGGCTGTTTTCTAATTATAATTAGATTCTGTTACTTTTCCAGTGTCATTATCAGAGACACAGTCATGTGTGCTTGATTTAAATGCTATTGGCCCTACTAATTATTCTGGGCACAAGGGAACTCCGCAGGCAGAGGGGAAATAATTCCAGTCGCAGGAGCGCCTCCTTCTGCTGTCAGATGGTGGGTACTGCTCTCTGTCTGATACCATGGCAGTCCAGAGCAGGGACATGCTGAAAGATGCTGTGACTGATTTTCTGATGTCAATCACAGCGAGCACCCCTCCAGCAGCACACCTCAGAGAGTGCTGCCGGTCTCTCCGCAGGTGCTCTTGCCTTGCCCTTGCTGCTTGCCCTTACATGCTGGTGCCCTCATGTCTATAGGCTTTTTTGCACCTGTGGATTCAGAGGCAGGATTTGAACGCAAATGTACTGGGACATTTTCAGAATCCAAAAATAAACGACACCTGTCATTATAAAATGACTTGCTGAAGCAGCCACGCTTGAACGTCTGTGCCTCATCAGCGCGCCTGATGCTGAAAGGGCTTTTCATTGTTGTTGCTTGTGGTACCCTTGCTCTGCATTCCACAAGTGCCACTACAGGAACCTTTACAAACAAACTGCAGAGTTGTGCCTAGGAAAAACAGGTCCCTGGGCTTTGTGGGTGAAGCTGATGTGCAGAAAGAGTCCAGCTGAAAGCACTAGAGGACTTACCAGAGCAGTTCCTCATCTACAAATCCACAGGAAAGGGGAATTAAAAGATTGGACTTGACAGCTAGGGAGAACAACGCTGTCTCTGTTTAATCTTCCTTGTAGGATAACACAACTGAGGCAAGCGCAGTGAACAGCCTATCACACTAATACAACACTTCAGGACTTTTTTTTTTTTTGGAAATGTATTCTACCAAGGGCATTTCTGACATTAAGCAAATAGTAGGAAGAAAATGGAGATGGTTGTGTACAAATGTATGAACACTTCCAGAAGCCTTGGCCATACAGCCCCAGGCACTGCTCTGCCTGATCAGGTTTGACTGATGCTCAGGTACCTTCAGTGTGCACTTCAACTCCTTGATACCAAGCCAGGAGATTCCAGCTGCTGCACCTGAGCCATTCCCAGGATGCCCTCCGCACTGTGCAATGGCCTCTGCAACTGAAATGTAAAGACTTGTGGTCCACCAGACCCTGAAAACTCCACTGTATTCATAGAGATGTATCTTTAGGGCTGATGCATTCCTTTATATTTGTGTCTGAATGAATTGTTGGAGCTTCAGAGGGAAAAAGCCTTCAAGATCATCCATGGTGTTGCTTTCATCAGCTGCAGGCTCTTTACAGTCCCTCTGTGTGTCAGAGAAAGAACTGACTGACCTGACCCTTGCATTCAAACTTCCGTAATAAGTATTTATGGTTTTCCCTAGTTACGCTGGCTTCATGTCCAGAAAACAAGGTATTAGTTCTCAGCCCATGTCTTCCTTTGCTCAGCATCAAGCCCTGAGTTCTATTTTCCTTTTTATCAATAGCTCTTTCCCTTCCCGATGATGATTCCTTTAAAACTTTTGTCAATTGTTTTAAAGTCACCTCTTAATCATCTTGTAGGCCACGTGTACTTAGCTCCATTAACCTTACTTTAATTAGCTGCTATACTGCAAGGCAAAATGTTCCCATCAAATAACCCTTCACCTTCCCCACTCTGTCTGAACATCAGTTACCCTCCATCCAAGGGACCAGTCACCTCTGCAGCCTGGGGTGCTCCGCCGGCATGAGCGGGCTAGGGTGATGGAGGAAAGCATTTCATCTCACTTTACAGCTTGGAAATATATGGAGACAATCCAAAAGAATCCTTTTTGCTTTCAAGAACACTATATTCATCCTCTAAAACAGGAAAGCTAATTAGCCTGGCTGCTCTGACAGTATTTTCTCTTGGGAAAAAAAGCTGCACTCCTTCAACATTCAGAACTTTTTAATCCCGGTGCCAAACACATTTCTCTGAATTAATATTGGTGGAATGAAAAGGCTTTCTTCTCTGCTTCAGCCTTCTCTCCCAGGATAAATCTTTTTGGAATTTACTTTATATATTGTGCTTTTGAATGCTCTTTTAAATGTTAAAAAATGACTGTGTGAGAATGTCGCCTTCTCATTAGCAAAATTTACTACATATTTTCCTCCATTGTTACCAATACAGTTCCAGCAGTGTTAACAATGGGAACCCTAGAGCAAATGGTCTGGCACCAGCACTTGTCATCTAACTATGGCTGGTCAAAAATGTGTTTGAAAAGTGGTTTTGGGTTTTTTAAATGTGCTTGTTTTCGGTAAGCATTTCCAAATTTAAAATTAAAAAATCCAATTTTTCGTTATATTTTTATCTGGAAGATACTGGGGGTTTTGTGCTTTTTTTGGGAAAACCTATGGTGGTGAATAAAAGTAAGTAGGTACCCTATTACCTGCCTTCCCCTTGACTGGGGGGAGGAAGTTAACAAAAAAAACCAGGAGGGTGTGATTTTCTTCATCAGAATGAAATTAAGCAGTTCTTTTTTAATTAAAAATTTTGAACAAAATGGAAAAAATCCATAAACCTTCTGATGTCTTTAAAAAATCTATTCCAGTGTATATCCCTTCTCTTTGTAACACAGAGCAGTGTCAGTATAATATAGCCCATCGTGACAACAGCATGCAAGCAAGTTTTCAAGTTTCCAGGAAGCTCTCAACACTACAGGTAAAGAGACCTCAGCCAGGCTCAGCAAGGGTAGGGGACGTTTAAATAGTGTTTCTAGCACTGGCGGAAGCAGTGTAGCAGCAAAGCTCTCTGGTGAAAGCTCTGCGGGAAGTCAGAACGGTCCCCTCTGATATTAAAACTTAGTAATCTACAAAAGCTGCTTCCATTCATCGGAAACTACTGCTACTTTTTTTCCCTTTTGCAATTACTTAGACCTCCTCTGTTACCACAAATCTGTGCTGTAACTAAAACACAGCAAAAGCACATGCTCTGAAATCCTTCAGCTATGCCTTCCTATAGCCATGGAAACAGAGTTTTGCATGCCCAGGGCAAGGCAAGGTGGATTTGTTGGGGGTTTTTTTTCTTGCAATCTGCCACAAAGTCTATTTGCTTCTGGTGAATATACAACACATGATCCTGGACTGAGGCATTTTTTATTTCAGCTCAGACCAAAGGTCACACCTGGGCATGACCTGAACTTGACCAGCCTCCCACAGTGAACTGGTTTTTATGCTGTTCTCATAATGAATTTAAGTCATCAGCTGTTAATACTTCTGCAAACCTACTGCTTCCTTCCTGGAGTTAGACAAGGATTCAGAGGACCCATTAATACTCACAGCTCTATCCAGTTTAAGAAGAGGATTTGGAGCTCAATTAGGTTGCTTATTGGCTGCTTCTGAACCTGAGCTGGGACTAAACCGTGTTAGAACCTTCCATTGGGTCAGACCAAAATAACCCAAGATACGTCAGCGCACCTGAACAAAAGCCCCGCTCCACTTCCCATTTAATGCTCTCCATTCCCGGTGGTCCTGTGGAAATGCCTGTATTTGTATGAGAACTCCCTCACTGACAATGCAGCCCGCTTTTTTTTTTATGCTGGCATAAAGTGATATTATTAATAGTTTGTGACCTACTGCGCCTTTCATGTGAGGATCTCTTGCAAAGCATTTTAGGAGGCTGAATCAATTTTCAAAACACTCCTGTGTAATACTATCTCCATTTTACTGAAAGGAAACCTAAGGCAGCGGGAGGCAATCTTCCCAAGGGTTCATTGGTAGAGTCAGAAATAGAGCCCTGGACTCGTGCTCCAGATATAGCCTACATTCTCATCCCATGGCTGAAAACTGAATGCAGGAGTCCCCCCTTTCAACACTAAACATACCTTCTGCCTGGTGGTTTATGCTTCCGAAACGGCTGCCTGTTGCCATGGGAACTGCAGTTCAGATAGCTGGACCAGATTTGCTTCAGTTACATCAATGCAAATCATGAGCAAATTCATTCAAATTAATGGAGCTAGTCCAGATTTCCATGGGGAGGGAGGAGGCAGAGCAGAATCAGTCCCTCTGGATGTGATATAAGGTGGTGATCTCTTGAGAGTGGGAAAAAAATTCTTTGATCATTAGTGGGCAGGGGAAAGGATGAAGGATACTTTACAAGAAAGGTACAGAAAGTAAATCTGAAATTTGACTATCTAGGGCGACATGACATTCTCAGACCTACTTCTGACCATTACCAGTAGAAGCTCTTAGAGGTCCCAAACAAGCATACTGCTTCCTCTTGCACTGAGCAAAGACCAGATCCATGCTTTTACTGCAAGAATAAGGGATAGTGAAGGATGGAGTCAAAGAGTCTACAAACAGAACATGGAAAGAACCAGTCTGTGCTGCTGTTTGTGGGATGGGTCTTCCAGGGATGAGGGGGCATGTAGCAAGTCCCCAGGTTGACTCCCTGTGGTCTTTTCCCTGTGGGGAAGGGAATGCCTGATGGAACAGGAACTGGAATAGACAAATGATTTCTTCAGTGTCTGCCACAACACCATGAGGATCTGGACTGCTGCTGGCCAGGGAAATGGAAGAAATGTAGGGGGCAAGAAGTGAAATAGAGAGACCTCTTCTAGCAATAGTAACCATCGCCCTGTAACTTCCTGGTTACCTTGCAGGAACTGGGCTCTCTAGGCCAGAGAGCAAAAACTGGGCTGGCACAGCCGTGTCTCCCCTCAGTCACACACCGCTTCGGTGAGAGATGGAGGCTGGTGTGGGGGGAGGAAGAGTATGGTATATTACAGGGAAGGGACATCTCAAAGACTTGGAGGTTGGTCACCCTGCACTTGTGCTAACGCATGAAGTCTAATTTGAGATGAACTTCTCCTGTGATACTGGAAAGCAAACCATCCCGTGTCCAAGGCTGAGTAAGCAGCTACTGTTTCATATGGTTCACACAGGTATTGGAAATATCCTCCTATAAAGCTCAGTCTTTCACACTGGCAGGGCATATACTGTTAATCTAGCTGAACCTCAGATACTTTAATCCACAGTTCCTTAACTTCATGAATTAACATTCAGACTTCTTGAGCTGTCAGCCATGTAGATTAGATTGTTGCTGACCACCCAAGAGAAACCCTTTGGATCAGGGAGATTCAGTATTCAAAGAAGGTGCTATCACTGTGGCAAAACTGCCGCAGATTTTCTGAGTGGAGACTCCTGAATCTCCAAGCGAGAGATGGGAAGCCTATGAGCAGCAAGGTTTGGCACCATCTGCTCTTCCTTATGGCAAAAAAGCCTGCAGAGCTTTCAGAACTGTTTAGATGTTTACACTGCAAAATCCGTTCTGATCTGGGGTCAAGGGGCACCTGGCAGTGAGACTGGACAGTGGTAGGACTCAGGGCCCAATTTGGAGGATGGCAGCCATTGTTCCAGGGGGACATTGCAAGATCAACCCTTGCGCATGTCAAAGATGGAGCAAAGATTGACTGAGCAGATTAAACATTGTGGCCTAATAGCATGGTGACCCTGCTAAACGTCCCAAAACTGGATCTGGGTCATGCATGGTCAGCCAAGCCAAGTTTTGGATACATGTTTCAAAAGCCTCTGTATTTCTTGCAAAACAAACATTATTCTTTTGCCCACCGCAAGATAAGAGGTCGGTGCTCTGATTCAGTATCTCATCACATGCTAAACTTTGAATTTGTCCCATCATTTTATCATAAGCATGATCTGAGGTTCAAGCTTTTAAAGAAATCCCCTCCTACACGTGAACATGAGGTTCAGGCTGAGGGTCCAAGGTGAGCACTTTCCACACTTGCTGCTGGAACTGCTACCAAACAAAACATGACCAGACATAACACAGAAATGAAGTTTCTACATTGCCAATGTTTCCAGTTTCTTAGCTCCAGTTTTTGGAAAGAGATGAATCCCAATTTTCTTTTTTTTTTAAAAAAAGCAATTTTCCAGTTCACAAGATTGGAAAAAAAAGCTTGAAAAAGCAACTTAAAATTGAGTTGTAAGACTCGTAACAAACTGTGCTCTTAAAAAAACCCTACTGATTTCTTAAAAAAAAATAGTGATTTTTATGCCCACTTCATTACATTTGTGAAGACCCAACCAGTAAGATTTAAATACTTGAGGTTAGTAATATCAGAGATGCCATTAATGTGAGACAACAATATCTGTTCATGTAGGATAAGGGCAACAAGCCAACTGCTCCCCTTCAGTTAGACCACATTAGTCTCCCACACAATCCCCTTGAAGATTTATACTTGGAGAATGGAGACTCGCCACTGACTCAGGAAATCTCGCTACTCTACATGATTAACATAATTTGAAGGGGCAAAATGTTTACAAACAAAGGCAAAAATTCTCAGAATTTGGGTTTGCTGCTTTTGTTACAAGTTCAGAAATTAGGCAGTTGTATTAATACTGGAACTCTACGTTGTAAATTGCTGCTCGAAAAAGGACATTGCTCCAGTAAAAATGGGATTATTTCTAGGTCTGATGGAAACATCAAAGAATGAGTATTTCCACTTCCAGATGATCCAAATATGCCTGTTTGCTCATAGATCTTAGAAGAGGAATATATGAGGATGACAGTCACAAAAGTTTCCAGAATGATGTCCTGCTCCACACACTGTTTTTTATAGACGTAACCCTGCTGTACACTAGAGCAGCGGCTCTAGAGTAGCGCAAGTTTTCTGTGCCTAAGAGTGATAATGGGAATCCTTCAGAACTCTGTTTCATCCATACTTTTTTTGAAATAGAAGTATATCATAGTACAAGACAGAGAGTGAACAGGTAACATCCAAACCACAATGTCTTCTAATTTTGTCCTCCCAGGCAACTCTGACCGTGAGCCTACACCAGAATACCTTACTGGGCATCGTCCCGCATCCCTCGTGGCTGCGGGTCGAAGCTGGAAACCAATGCAGTCATACCCATCCATTAGTCTGAAGTTATAAAAGGAGGTTTGCAAACTCAGAAGACATCAGAAAACAGAGCTGTGATCCGTCCATGAAAAGGCCTTATGCCAGTGACTTTACCAACACGGCTTACTTTTGCTGAGTTTGTCCTGGGTTTTTTTCAGCTACTGTTGAGCTACTGACATTTTTCAGACTACGTAGGTCTGTTCCCAGGGGCATAGATCAGTTACAGTAACACTAAGCTCAAACGGATGGAAGCTGAAAACTCTATGTCAGCTAAATATAGATACAGTTGGGTTTGCATAAATGAACTTTACCTGTAAAAGCCAAAAGCACGTGGCACATTGTGATATGTAAGTCCCTGATTACCTCTCCTCAATAACAAGACAGATTGACAAAGAAAAACATCCACAGACAAACCAGGTCCTTATTACATGATTGTGCCAAAACTGAAAAGCCATAAAAAGGGAGCAGCAGTAAATTATCTCAGCTGCTGCATGAAAACAGAAAAAAAAGTGTTTGGCTATCATGTTCCCTAGCATGGCTTTCACTTGCTAGAGTTGGGGATTTGCCTGTTTTGCATAGCTTTTTGGCTTTGAGAACTCTCTGTTCTTTTTTTCCCCACAGTCAAAAACCATCCTGTCCTGTTCCCATGGCCCCAACGTGCAAACTGCACCCACCTGTAGAACGGCCGTGCCCTGCATCTACACTGTGCAATGGAGAACTGTGCAGAGATCCATCCCTCAGCTAGCTGAGATCTGACGGGCCAGGTCCACACTGTGGTTTAGTATGGGTAGAACTAACTCAGCTGCCATCCAGACATGCCATTAGTCTCCTCAGAAGAGAGTCCCTCTGTAGTGAAAAGTCAGGTTGAGCTGAATTAAAGTTAGTCTAACCTGGGTGCTTACAGGGAGGAGGAGGGTGCTGTGGAACAGGGAAGCTTTGCTGAATTCCACGTGAACTTCCAGTGAGGCCAAAGTTTGGACAAACCCATTAATCTCCAGAAACCTGTTTTCCCACATAAGAAGCCAGGGTATAAATGCTCCTTTTCCTCAGAGGGAAGCCATATGGGTAAACCCTCTTACACTCTCAATAGGGACCAATTGCCAAAAGTTGTAAAATATGTAAGAAATTCAGTCCCATTCCACAAGCATTTGGTCTTTATACTAACTTAAACCTAGGAATAAAACACAGAAATTGATGGCCGAGAAACGGGGAGTTAAAATCTCAGTGATCAAAATGATGTCAAGACATAAACCCACTAAGGAAGGACAGGCGCTGCCGGTCACACAACAGCTACTCCCTGCACCCTTCCTCTGGTGCAGAGCCTGACCTACTTGATACGTGTTCCTGCACTAAGGCCCCAGCACTAAGTATCTTAGACCCCTCAAATCGCATTCCAGACTTATAATTGCAAAGCAGCTGTCAGCCCTGAGCCCTGCCATCGAAGCTCCCCATCTGTTCAGCCCATCTAGCATTACAGCAGAGGACAGCATGAAGGCTGAAACTGTATCGTACGTGAAGACAGAACCTGCTGCACTGCCCACAGGGCCAGATGAGATCACTTGCACTTTCATGGTCTTGAAATCCTTCAGGCTTCAGAAGAGTAGTGGGCAGAGGTTGGTCAGAAGCGGGGAGAAGGGACACAGGCAGAAGGATCAAATTCTGCAACATGACTCTGGCAGCTGAGTCAAAAAGACAGACATCCTTAGCTTCACTGGGGAGGAGATGCTTGACTTCTGGCAGGGCTGAGAATCATTTGAGAGCCCCTTAGAGGAAAACCTGATACTGCGACTTTCCCCAAACCCTCCCCCTCCGCATCTCTTGCTATTAACACTTTCTGTAGCAGTTGATTTTACATAGTCTTAAATCATCTGACCTGAACTGTATACCTTGAGCAAAAGCTTCTCCTGAATTTGAGTGCTTTGCTTAGTGCATTGATGGGGGACTACCTGTCTCTGAGTCAAACTAAACAGTGGGCCCTGTCCTGTAGTCTTTACCGATAATACCAGCAAAACTCCAGATGAAAGCTAATCACTTTTCAATCTTAAGAACAACTATGGAAGTGTAGAGGAAAGACTGCAAGACTTGGCTCCAGCTGAACTGCACTAATTCAGTTTCAGGGGAACGTACAATATTTTGTCTGGGAGCTGGAAGTGCTTTGACTTGTTATCTTGCCAACGCTCCATCCGTGAACAAGCACTGTATACAGTCTACATCTCCTGACCCCCAAGACTTCTAGATCCTCCCTAACCCCAAGTCCTAAGCCACTGCAAGCAGTCAGCACGTGCTAAGAAGATGAGAAGAACAAAGCACGGTGCCATTCCTGTCCTGCTGAAACTGAAGAAACGTGCTGTTGCCCTCCCAGTACCACCCACACCGAATAACAGTGCGAGCAGCTCTGTGCTGAGCTCCAGCAGTCCTTGTGCTGACAGATGTTCATGCTCAGGGCTACCATGGTCACTGCCCTACCCAGCCTTCCCAGCTGGGCTCTCCTCCTTTAACCCTGCTGTTTATGCCTCCAGGTGACCTAAGATCCCCAAATGTTCCCAGCTGCTCTTCCTGAGGAGTTTCTGCAGGCTGGGATTACCCATGAGAAACCCAAACCCCTAACACAAGCAGCATCTCGCTGACCGGAGCTCTCCATGCCACGCTCAGCACAGCCAGGATGCTCCACGACCTGCTGTGGCAGCAGTGCCTGGACCCCCAGTCGGCTCGGCTCGGTCCACGTGAGATCGCACACATTGACAGAGTAACTGCGCCTCCGAGTGCCTCTGTGTGTGTGCACGTGTGTGTGTGTGTGCACGCACACGTGTGTGTGTGCCTGCACACACGCGTGTGTGCTGGTGCCTGCGAGCGCCAGGCTCCCGCATGGCAGCAGATTGGAGGCAGAAGCTAGCGTCTCACAAATTCATTTTCTGGCAGAGGATGGATGGGGGAAGGGACAAGCGCCCTTTGTCAGCCCACACAGTTACACTGAGTCCCAGCCTGGATAAACCAAACCTCTTAAAGGCACAAAATGTGTGTGCCGCCAGCAACAGCTCTGCCTTAACTCCCCTGGACCAGCTGGCACGAGGGCAGCTGTGAGTTCAGCAGCTGAGGCAGAAGGGACGGTGACGCACGGTGCTATATCTGGAGATCTGCTTTATCATTTTCTGTTTTAACCTCTGAACCTTTGGGTTCTGAGGGCCAGATCCTGAGCTGTGGGCATGCCCTCCTTGCATAGCCCTACAGACACTGTTACAGCTACTGGTGATGCTTCTCACCAGGGGTGGGCTTGAGACATTGCTGACCAGCAAACAGGGATATGTGTCATCACTGCCACCTGATGCAAGCAAACCACACGCTGCCCTAGCTCACTTTCCCTCAAAGTCCTCCTTTGTATCCAGAATCTGGAGCCATGTAGTCAGAGATGTCGGCCAGGACTTTCTGTCTGGGGTAAAGCAAACCCTCTCTGCAATTTACCTGCAGTACTATGCCAAGGCTGCAGTTTGGTATTTTTATCACTCTGGTAAATGTTTCCTACCTACCTACACATTATTCAGAAGCTTTTGCAACCTACCCAGAAAAAATATCCACCACAATAAGAGGATACTGCCTTCCTGAAATCCCTAAGTTAAGAAGGGCCAACATTGTCCAGGTTACTGGTGGAATCCCACTTCTGACTAAGCAGATCTCTAATCTCAGACTGCTGGAAGGCTGGAAGACATACCGGGCAAAGGATCACCCTGCACCTCTCCTGATCTTCTGTCTCCACCACTGGCCAGGGCTAGAGACAGGATTCAGAGCAACATGGATTTTTAGCCTGGCCCAGAAAGGCTGTTCCTATAACAAATAAAGGGATATATTTTACTGCCTGGACAGCTGTTGGCTCCACACATGCCTCCCTTATTTCAAAGTGGCAATTAGGAACAGAGCTGAAAGGGCAACATGTCCTTTACTCTAGATCTCCAGCCAAGTCCACAGGCACAGGTTCCACTCACGGACAAGCAGGAATGCTCACGTGGACACTCAGGATATCAAAGCATTCGGGCAGCAACACATGTAGTGACACGTGACAATTCTGCAGTGTAAGATGTGGTTGCTAGCACATGTAGACTGACATCTCCAAAACACACTAGGAAAAACCAAGCACCGCCTAGAAAGCACTTGCATCAGATCATTCAGACCAATGGTTTTGAGGGCAGCTCTTCAAGGATGTAACACAGGGTGCTTGCAGGATGTCTTCACCATGAAGGCACTTTACAGGACTTTGCTGCCTGTAGCCTGGAAAATGGGATGGTGGAGGAACAAAATGAACTGAACTGCCTCAGTTCAGGGTTGGTAGCAGCTCAGTCTCATTCCTGTGGTGCTGCACTGTCCTGGTTTCGGCTGGGATAGAGTTAATTTTCTTCACAGAAGCTAGCATAGTGCTGTGCTTTGGATTTAGTGCTAGAAGAATGTTGATAACACGCTGATGTTTTTAGTTGTTGCCAAGCAGTGCTCAGACTGCTCAAGGACTTTTTGAGCTTCTCCTGCTCGGCCAGGTGCATAACAAGCTGGGAGTACAGCACAGCTAGGACCCAAACTGTCCAAAGAGCTATTCCATACCATATAACGTCATGCTCGGGGGGGTTGGTGGGTCGGTTGGTCGCTCGGGTACTGATCGCTGCTCGGGACGGGCTGGGCATCGGTCGGCGGGTGGTGAGCAATTACATTGTGCATCATTCGTTTTGTATATTCTGTATATTTTGTTACCATTCTCATTATTACTATTATTATTATTTTCTCTTATTAAACTGTCTTTATCTCAGCCCTCGGCTCTAACCTTTTTTCCCCTTCCCGATTCTCTCCCCCATCCCACTGAGGGAGGGGGGGGAGTGAGCGAGCGGCTGCGTGGTGCTTAGTTGCCAGCTGGGTTAAACCACGACATGCACTTGCCCTAATAGCCCCTGCTTCCAGCCCTCACCTGGTGAGTCCACACACGTAGTGATGAACTGGAGAGCCTGCCACCTCGGGAGTTGTGCCCTGGCTGTCTCTGGGCAGTCTGTATGAGCCCGTACGGCCAACTCCAGGAGAACGGAGCCAGCCTGACCCACACTAAGTGGCCAAGCGGGAGCAGGAGGACCAAGAGACTGGGTATCTCTCATCCCAGGCACACTTATGCTGGAACAAGATGCAGGTCTGGCTCTAAAGATCACATGGCTCCCATACCTGAATAAGCAGAATGGCAGCATGGACTGCACTGCTGAAACAGAGCCACAAAAAGCTGCTACAGGCCAGGCTGGACACTGGGAGAGAGCAATGATGTCATGGTGCCAAGCTTAATTTGAGGACTAGCACCAGACATCCAAAACATGGGTCCTGAAAATATTCCCTGATACCAGGTATTCAAGCAGGAGAGAGGAAAGCATCTTTTGCCATCACAAATCAGGGCACAGGGCTCAGCTGGACTGTGCCCCAAGAAGCACAATGGTCACATTTGGTAACATTCAGAGGACCGCATCAGTCCACCATGAACACGTAACTCAGGGTCACTTAATCAGCTCCTT
This sequence comes from Gorsachius magnificus, assembly GCA_034008185.1. Lineage (NCBI taxonomy): Eukaryota > Metazoa > Chordata > Aves > Pelecaniformes > Ardeidae > Gorsachius > Gorsachius magnificus. The sequence goes on from CM067090.1 coordinate 11,794,942, forward strand.
CCCCAACGACTCCTGAGGGGCCAGGCTCTGTTCCGAATGTCTATATTTTATGTCTGCGGCAGCCTAATGTAGCTCTGTGTGTATTGTCTGTTGCGCATTCACTCTCCTCTGTAAAGGCATATGTAGTCCTCTTACATGGAAAAATATTACTGAGGAGAAGGCAGTTTGAAATTCTCACCTATCAACAAGTCACGACACAGCCCAGTCTCCAACCGTCTGCACTTGGCTTGCTAACACACGAATAGGAAAAATCCTCCCATCTTCTTCAATAGGTTTTTAGCTCATCTTAACCATCTGTTTGTTTTTTTTTTTCTCATAACGACAAGTCATTTTTGGGAAGTTCCAAGGGTATCTATCTAACCATTCCTTGTAAGGCCTTATCACCTTAATATCAGAGATGGCATCTTTCCTAAAGACCAGTAATAGTAATTTTCACCAGTATAAAAGCCACAGTATTTAATTGCTGGCCTTACAGCAAAGTTTAAACTGGCAGTTTTATAATGAACTCTGGAAGCTGAAATTAGATTGCTTGTTCAATAAATATCAAAGGCAACCTATGCCAGAGCAAGATTTCACAACTTTGTATTTTGAATATCAAAAATACATTTTCTTTCCAACTCCCAGAAAAGAAAGGGTAGAAAAAGAAGCCTGGAACTGACCTACTTTCATTGCCAAATCAGCCCATTATTGAGCCAAAAGTATTCTATCAAACTTCTTATTGTTCTTAGCAAAGCAATGTTGTTTCTATGAATTTAGAATGATTTGTGAAAAGCAACCTCTTGGTTTGTGACCTGCAGATTTCTACACAAGTCTTTCAAACAGTTCCAGAGTGCCCAAACTTAGGAAATTGCCCTGTGAGACAATTTCTATAATCTCCTTGATCTTTCCCACTTCTTAAAGTGATGGCAATTACAGCTGCAGAATACAAGCTTGCCAAATGTCAGGGTTTTTTCTATCACCCCCTTAGTATTGATAGTTTTTCAAGGCCCCAGCTTCTAAATTCATGTGATAAACTAAGCATTTCTGCTTTGGTAAAAAAACGGGAGAAAAGATTTTAGCTCTCTTGATTGCAGAGTGCAGCTTCAAGTTATGAACCCTGGAGGCTACAACGCCAGACAAGAAATAAAAATAAGTACTAACTCATTATTATTTTTAAAATGGAAATGCAAATCTCACGATTTTCTGGAGCCTTACACATGATATTGTGAGTGCTTGGAGTCGGGGTCAATGAAATAAGCTCGTTCCCAAAGAAGTTAATTCTCAAATTATCTCATTTCTCAATTCAAGAGCAACTGTTCACAAGGCAGGAACTGATTTTCTGGCGAGATGACAGGGTCTGGGGGAGCAGTTTTAGGGCAAAAGCGTCCTTCTTGCTGCTGTCTGGGCGAGCACACTCCACAGCTGTGCCAAAAGCCCTCCCTATCTCCACTGCGGCTACCCGTGGCCTTTCATACCAAGTCTGATCCCCAACCTGTGATTGCATCTTTCTACCTACCAACGCAAACTGCAAAGTGGGTCACTGGAGGGTCTGAGTAGCGATCACAGAGTGATCTTGATAGTAAGGAGGGAGGACTCAGGACAGTCCCCCTTATAGCTAGGAGAAGGAGGAATCTACCATCAAAACATCACAAAACTCAGGTAAAATGGGGAGAGGGAATGAGTTTGGAGGAAGGATCACTTGGGAAGGTATCCATCTCCCTGGAGAAAAGAACCTCAGAAGAACTTGGCTTGAGTCTGACCCCAGAGATGCACATCCACAACAAGCTACTCTTAGCCAAATGTCTCACAAAGATCACCAGCTCCAAACATTTTTAATATTTAAAAAAAGCACACACAATAATTTTTGCAAAACCTTTCCAATCTGAAGTGTTTCTTGGCTGTCTTGTAGTTTATTCATGTTTGGGGGGGAAACTTTTCACTCCTCCTTCCCATATCTAAGAAGTCAGTAAACATCAGACTGTTTCACTGCACATATCCCCTTTCAGGATCCTGTTCCAGCCTTGATTAACCCATAAATGCTTTGCTGGAACAAAGAATGCTCCTAGCATCCTTAGCCTTTGACTTCAGAAGTTTGTTTTACATCCAATCTCCTTGCACATAGGCACAGATAACACAGAAAAATCCTAAATGTAGCTCGATTTTGCTACAAGAGAAGCAGAGGGGAAGCAGGGAGTTGTCAAATCACATAAAAAATAGGATGCAGCTTCAAGACACACTGTCTTTTACAAGAACTAACTTTTTTTTACTTTTTTTTTTTCATTTTGGCTTTTAAACTGAGCTACACAGAGCACAGCCCCTTTTAAAATCCCAGCAGAAACTCCCAAAAAACTAAAACTGGGCTTGTTGAGACCAGGTCCCAGCTTCACAGACTCCTGAAATGAAATTGTGCTTTGTGTAGGCTGGCAGATGAAGTACACAACAAATTCAGATATTCTGCATTTACCAGGAACTTGGGACAAATCTGTAGAAATCAAAACTGTCCCAATTAATTGGGATGCCTGCCAACTCTAGCATCACATGTTCAGACCAAGTGTGCAGCACAGAATACATTTCTGATGGCCAGATCTCTTAGCAAGTGGTTTAGGGTCAAGAAGAAAAGCCCCCTGTCTTCTCGCTATTTACAGTCTGCAGGCAGGATATAGAAATCGCTGCAGATCTGCTTGGCTAGACAAAAGCAAACTCACATGTCACATCATGGGCATTTGTGCAACCCAGTGGTCTGGGATGCTGGAGGAACATAGGGCTCCTGGGAGTGCTGTTAAACAGGCTGAAAATACACAGCTAAGACTGAGAGGTCCTCTCGTGTAGAGTTACCCCAGTATTAGTGGGGGCCAATGCTAACACCCTTGCTTTTGTCCTGAGATATTTGTGAGTAACTACTGATCCCAACAGAAGCTGCAGCTGTGTGCCTGAGGACAAAACTGGACATTTTTTTTTCAGCTCAGTATTCCTATTTCTGCACCAGAGCATTTCCAAAGCACAGTTTTCCATTAAATTTTTCAGGTTCTAATATTTCCATAAATTATTGCATAGCTCAGAGAAAGCCCTGAGGGCTCGTAAAGAACATCATCTTCTATACCCTGTAAGTACCACAAAACTCTTGTTAATGCCAAGGAGGACGTGTGCTGCGTACACCCACAGGCCTGCACCATGGACCTGCAGCCAGAGAGTCATGTTCATGCTGCACTCATCTACGCCAAAAGCCACATCTTCAGGCGCGTGTGCGCATACGCTCCTTTTGCACTTTCAGGAGTGCAGGATTCCCAGGTTTCCCAGCTCAGCCAGTGTGGCCCTACCACAACTCCATTACCTGACCCTGCAGCCATTTGCTTTGCCATGGAGCCGCTTGTGTGTGAAAACACATTACAAACCCAGGCTCCCACCAGGAACTTGCAGTGGGTGTCTTAGGGCAAAGTGAAATGTCCTAGTTCTCCATGCTAATTGCACGCTTGTGATCCCCCAAAAGAGCAGCCAGGCGACAGCTCCATCATGCTGACTGCTTTGCACTTCTTTTTTTCCCTCCCTTTTTCCTCCAAACACATAATTTACTCTGCATGAGGGAGTCTATTGAATGTGTATCTGTCTGTAACAAGCTCCTTCTGGCAGCAGCTGGACTGGTACACACTGAATGGAAAGGCAGCCCACCTCCTTTCTGAGAAGAGCAGGCAAAGGAAGGGTACTTGCTGGGGACAGGGAGTTCAGCCGGGCTCTGGCGTGCAGTGGTGGCACCCATCCATCCCACCTCCTCCTCCCTGCACTGCTTGAACATTCTGTGCTGCTGCTGGCTGCCCAGGACATCACCATGAATAAGTATAACTGTCAGATTAAATCACTGCCTGGGTAGGATCTGCTGAGCCTACGACACACATTCTGGGCACCTAAGTCAGGCCGGGGAATCTGTCCAAGAAAGAAATCTAACTGCAGCTGCTTCACATGGCAAATCAGCTTTGGGGATATAGGATGAATTATGTCCTGCCCTGTGTCAAGAGGGCTAGAGAGGGTGGGAGGAGGAGACATATAGACTCCCTTCGCTGCTAATGCACTTGTAGAGTAACTGTATTTAAGTCCCCAGAGGCTCGGAGCAGGAGGACAAAGCGACAGCTATAGCTGACAAAGTAGAGCTTTTTGTGGTGGGAGCACAGCAAACCCGTGGGCCCTAAGCAGTGATGGTCAGAGGGATGGCAAAGGTTTATTGCTACCACCCAACACCCAGAAAGGGCCAGGCTTTATCCAGAAGCCTTTCCCAGTGACAGTCCCCACTGCAGGCTCTAGCTGCTGAGGAGAAAGGCATGAATTACTTCACCCCACCAAAGTACTCACAGCTGCTGGCACCATGATGGTGCCATTCATGCATTCTGTAACCTAGCCTGGGCTCAGGGCGTATTCTCCAAAATTTTCCTTCCGTGGATTACTGGTGGGCACACAGCACAGAAAGCGCTCATCGGGCCAATCCTCTCAGCACAGTAGAGGTATCGATCTGCTTTCTTAACAGCTGCTGAAAGGCTCGGCCCTACCTGTCTGCACAGCTCTGTTTCTGCTGCGACTCCAGTTCACCAATGGTTCACCAGAACTGCTTACCCCCTGGTGCTCTCCAGACATTTCAGAAGTTCTCAGGGAAAAAAAACCAAAACAGAGTGGTAAAAAAACATACCTGTTGAGAAGATAAGGAAAGGGAAATAATGTATGGACACGCTCCCTCTCGCTTGCAGATTGCTTTCATGCAAAAACACGAGCAAACTTACTCTTTGCCTGCAGTCTCAGCAACAACTGTGTCATTACCAATTCTAAGTGTGCTAATGTCTATAACATTTTCTGTTGATCTCTTCTCCTCCCACTTTGAATATTTTTCCTGTCACCACGGGTTTTTGAAAACCACGCTGTTCTGGAAGATGGGTTTCTTACATACATTTGCCACCTGCCCGATGAGTATTTACTACCATGCCATACCTTAGCATGGGGAAAGAGGAGCCCCGCTTGCCTTTGCTCTGACCTTTGGTGACCAAGGCAGCAGGCCAGAGATCCATCCCTGAGTGGCTTCATTCATGGCTGACTGTTCAATCACGCAAAGCAGCACTCATTTAAACAACCCTCCCTTGAATGTGCTCACTGAATGAATAGCAATGACCGTGACACTTTATGCTAATATTGTGTCTTTCACCCAATGACATGACAGTGCTTCACAAGGGGGGACAAATTTGTGTATCTTTATTTTTATGAAGATAAGTGTGGAAAGAGTGAAGTATAATAAGGTGAAACACTCCTGCAGAAGACATTTGTGGAGAGAACGGAGCAGAACCCAAAGGGATACACTGCCGGTCTCTGGCTCTGACCACTACACGTTACTCCCCAGGCTGACGAAAAATGGATGCTCCCAGAGCTAACCTCAAAGCATGCTGCTCTCTTAGTGAATCTCAACAGTTCTCTTACTGTCACTGAAATAGAGTACAAAGAGTACTGTGGCTGTGTCTGTTAGCCTAATCAAAGACCATGAGGTCCTTAATTAGGACAACTGAAAGGCTGGCTGACCTTTAGTCCTCCCTAGCATCCCACAGGAAAGACTTCCCCACTAAGAAGCTTCTTCATGCTCCCCAAAAGCCTCCTAAGAACCCACCTGCTCCCAGGACTAAATTCCTGCTCCATCTGGCAGCTGGTGACTCTTGGATGTGAGGAATGACAGGTATCCCCATGTTTTAGCCATGCTTCTCTACTTTCTCTGGATTTGGTTAAGTGGCACATGGGCACTTACCTTTGAGATGTTGAGCAGCCATGTGGTCAGTTCCTGTGAGCTGAGCCAAGCCAAGCAGTGTGGTGCTTTTCAATGAAGGAAGGAATGGGAAGAAGTTGATCAGGAATATGCAGAGAAGAGGGCAACAACGAAATAAAGAGGGAGTTCTGAACACAGAGGGAAGGTAAAACTGGGTTTAAAAGGAGGGAGAACTACAGACACAAAAAGAAACTGAATGCAGATGGCCACATCTGCATTAGGCACAGCACAGATCTCAGGCTGGGCTTTTCCAAGCCGTCAGTGTGAAGATCCAATTAAAATGAAAGGCAGAAGACTGCTGCCTTCAGCGGAACACTGCTCCCTCCCTATGAGATCACTCAACACGTGCCTGATGCTGTCAGTGACCCTACATTGTCCCGACAAAGTAATTCTCCATGACACCCTGCAGAGGTAACAGTCTGGGGGGTGAAGGGAAAATGATGGGGCAGGGGAAATATTGGGCCCCACAGTGGGAAGCATGAGTAACAACCAGACAACCCAAAGCATCTGACCTCAAAGAGCTGTGCACAGGGGACACTGGGTCTGCAATTCTTGCTAGGTTTGTAGAAAGGAATGTAAGCTTAATTTGTGGCAGTGAGAAGCCACTAGGGATTTAGGAAAATTAGTAAAAGGAGTTGTTGCTGTGCTACTTTATAGGAACTTGACATGATGTTCAAGTGCTGTCTGTTGGGAGCCTACATTACTTTATTATTATTTTTAATAACTCCAGAGGGCTTTCTTTTGCAAAGGAACTCAAGCTGAGATGGTGGGTTTGTATGTTCACTATTCATTTGGAGGGAGAATTGTTTGATGGATGCTGAAGTTTATGTTTCTTTTGCAATGAGAATTGCTGGAATGTTTTGTGGCCCAGATCTGTGTTCTCATTTTCACCACACAGTTATGTAAGACTCCAAAATAATAAAATAATTCTGTCTTTTTATTTTTAAAATAATTCTGTCTTTTTAAAGGAAAGAAACGGTTGCATGTGCTCTCAGTGTGATGGCCTGCGTGTGGTATTCAGTGAACAGCAGAAGTCTGATCGGTAGGGTCCATTCTGACGGTTCTCTGACATCCATCAAGATGCTTTGTTCTACCAGTGGGAAATGGGAAGGAATCTGTGCTTTGGAAGCACGAAGATTACTGGATTTGTGTGTGTGCTCTAGACTGTATAGATGTGAATTAACATCAAAGTGGAGATCTCTCATTGCTCTGATGTGTGTATTTTGGGGGAAAGAGAAATAAGACATTTCCAGAACTGAGAGGATCTGGAAATTTCTGCTGTTCACCCCCTTGTGTACAATCATTCCCTTTTTTGAACCCAAGGATATTTTATTTTACAAAGGAATGGACATAAGGTCATTTAAGCAGAAATGAAATAGTAGCTTGTCATCTCGTCCAAAGCACTTAATTGAGCACAGCACAATTGATTTCTTTACCTCCCAATAATTCCTTGAAATGCAGGTGTCCAGGCAATCTCTGATCTCCTGTTATGCTGATTCCACAACTTCCCTAGGCATCTTTATCCACAGCTAAAATACTCTACATAAAGGTTTACTAATGTTTCGTTTAAATTACCTTGCTACAGCCTAAGTTGATTTACTTCTGTTCCCTCTTCATTGACTTTTTATCATTTGCTTTTCTAATAGAAGGCTGTGTAAACTGTTTCCCAATATACTGTGTTGTAACATGATGGGCCAACTAGGTATTAAAATAAAGAGCAATAAACAATTTAAGATAAAGAGATTAATATTAATGCACTGCAAAGACCAGGAAATCAAGCAACAGAGAATCAGGAATTCTAAAGGAACTAAATTGTGTTTCTGCCCTTCTTTGAATGCAAATTCAGAGTGACTCCATTAAATGCAAAGAGATTTGGGCTGAATATGTGCCAGGCTGAGAATCTGAATTACAGTCCCAACTGTTGTACAAAATACAGAGATGATTTTTTTTTATGAAGCTTTGTTCCTTCAGCGAGCTTCTACTGACTGTGGTTGGTCTGCTGCTCAGTTAAGCTAAATGAGTGTAAGTACCTCCATGTAACAGAGATGTACCAATCTACTGTAGAGTAGGGATTTGGGAAAGAATTGTGTTAAGTCTGTGTAGTTTCTCCGTGTAGAATGACCATTTGTGTAAATGAGGCCCAGTGGCTCAGAGTACATGGGAAGAAAATGTCCCAGGGTTCTCACATGCAGTATCCACCAAACACATCCCCAGGGAAAGCAGATTTGCTGCTGCTGGTTTCCCATAGACAAGAAGCAAGAATCGGCTCAAAGCTGATCAAAGGAAGAATAAGCTGCTGCTGCTCCAAGATCTTGGGAGGATACATCTAAAACCAAGGCATCTATAATAATAAGGGGTCCTGCTTTTATGTTGCTTCCAACCATGCTGAGAACATCCCCAAGATACTTTGCCAACATGGCTGTGATGAAATGCAACAGGCAAGATTTCCTCTGCCCTTTTAAGAGAAAGTTTGAAAGCCCAGGGAGCTCTGCTGGAAGATAATGGGACGCATTTTCTCCAAGGGATCAAGATTAATGATAGGCAGATGATTAATTCAAACAACGATAAAAAATTCCACTGAATTGTTACAAGATTTTATAAATTGGCTTTTCCGCCTTTACAATCTAGAAAATCTGAAAAGATCCATTCTCAGGAGCAATTAAGATCACAATCTGGTCCCTATCTTCAGGTTTAATCTGTTCCCATTCCAAATCTATTTGCACACAAATACTGGGAAGCCCGAAAGAGAAGCTGTTATATTGTAAATCAATCAGCTATCCTGTAAGAGAGGAACTGAAGCCTCTGCTTTTATTAGTAGAAAGAACTGAGTCATTTGCCATGACTACATGTGTCTTGATATGATTTACTGCTTCTGCTGATCATTACAGAAAAAAAACCAAACCAGTGCATGCTGCCTTCCTTAAATTTCACATCAACATATATTGAGAACTAGAGATGGACACAGATTGATTTTTGCATCTGAACATCCTTCCAAAGTTGGGCCTGCTTTTATACTTTGCAGCACGCATCTTCCCGAGCCACAGGAGAAATGGGAGACATGGGTTGTGGCACAGACCCAAACTGACAGACAACTTGTGTCAGAGATGTTGATTTCTTCCTTTCAGACAAATAGCTCTTTCTGGACTCTCTGCACAATGATTCTTTATTTTTGCTGTGAACACTTAGAAGAGGGACATTACATTTGCCCAGAATACAGCTGATTTTATACAGAAATTCATGACAAAGGAGAAGGAGTTTAGGCATCTCTCTGGAATAACAGGGGGAAGAACTGTTGAACAAATGAATTGCCATGAAGAAGATTGCTTCAGTCAGAGAGACCAACCATGATTTGGTGAATACAGCAGGACCACACAGAGCTGTCATTTCAGAAAAGGTTGTACTTTGACTGGCAAGTCAGTAATGCTTTAGATTATTGTCCTATTGGTAGCTATTGTATTCATATTAATATAACAAGCATCACTAAATTTTCAAACAGCTTCTAGTCATGTTATGGAAAGTATTGCTTATAAATTACATAAGAGCGTATTCTCAAAACACATAACTGAATCAGTCCACTCATTCATACCTCCTGTTCCCACCTATCTATGGTATTTCTGGGTGCTGATGACCTTGGCAGATAAAAGCTGTTTCTATATACATGATACATAGGAAACACATAAGAATGTTCAGGTTGTCTCATCGTAACCTGTTCTGCTAAAGATATTACTTAATGCTATCTTCCAAGAATTTGTGCTTACAAGACTCAAGGTGAATCACTTGTCTGGAAATTGTCCTTCTCTTCTTAAAATGGGAATCTTATTTTGGTGCACTCTTATGCTGAGATAGTTTGGCTGGAACTGTGAAATTCAGATTTGAATGCAAACTTTAACTATCTTATAAGCTGTTGAAATCCCAAGGTTTGTAGACAGCCAGAAGGACTTGAGCTCAAATTTCCCTAAAATGTGAGTATGTTTGGACACGGGGAGAGTAACAGGCTTGCGTAAAACACCGTGAGTGTTGAAACAAATCTGGATCAAGCATGCCCCACTGGGCCTGCTACAACTGTACCTAGAGGAAGTGAGTAAGAGAAAACAATTTCCCTGACATGATGCTTGTTCCTGTACCCCCAGTTCGGAATGTTTTGTGCTGAGCTTTGCAGAGCAAAACAGATCGGGAGCTGCCTCAGAGTGGTAGGTGTGAATTCTCTGAACTGATCCATGTGCTTCCCATCACAGAGGCAGAGACTGGGGAGCGGGTAGGCCAGAGGAGGAAAAGAAGGCGATGTCCAGTCCTCTACCTGCTCCTCAGCCACGCCAGAGGCCCAGTGAGATTGCCAAGTGCTAAAAATCTGCTCCATTCCTTTGGGAGCCCAAAGCTGAGCCTCCACTGGTAAAGGAACAGGAAAGGTTGGGTATCTTTGCTGCCTCAAATGAAAGCTTACTGACGTTGATCTCTTCTGTGGCTATTGTTTGAGCCCTCTTCCCATCAAATAATTTTCTTATCATAATCTAATGACCTTAGTCAGCCTAACAGAGTGGTACTGAAATTCATTTCCCATAGAATCTCACACCCAAACAGTATTGTTACACGTCTCTGTGGACTTGCACTGAAATAATTTTTCCATGTAAAGTGACATTGTTGCTTCTCCCTGCAGACTTGTATTGAAACCATTTTCCTGTTACATCTCACATATTATAGTGCTGTTGGTCTCCACAGACCAACTCTCTTTGGAATAGCTTCCCATGGAATTTCACATTTTAAATGCCATAATCAATAACCTTAGACTTGCACAAAGGTGTTCTGCCCTAAAATTTAACATTCAAACGGTATCCCCTCGGTTCCCTCCAGACTTGGATTACAATCCATTTCCCATTCTAATGACATTGCAAAGGAGACATTTTAGTTGTTGGTGTTACATTAACATTGCAGGCAATTTATGCTTCTGAGACTAGAAATTGCCATTCAGAAGCTTGTGCCATTCATGAGTGCCAGTCCAAATGGACAACATACTGACCTTTACAAAACAACATTCATAACGATATAGGACGTAGCTAACACAGTAAAACTGCAACAACTTCACCGACAGCATAGGAATGCCAGGCTCTTAACTCCAAATGATCTCATTTTTATCGTGCTACAATTTACCTTCTTTTTTATGTTGTTATTCTTTCAACTTCACGGAAATCCTTCCCCTCACTATGAAGCCTCTGATCCCTCTTCTCTCCTGTGCTGTATACAACCCGTACTTTCTCCCTTTCTCCCACTACTGTTTTCCATTTCTCTACTGGAATGTGATTTTAAAGATGCTTGCTGATGGCCTTCTCATTTGCCTCTTTGGCCTCTTGCCTTTCAAAAGGAAAGCTCAAATTAACAGTCTATCTTACAGCACAATTAATGCCTACCTGCCAAAGCTAATGACTTAGGTTAAAAATCAGGAACCCTCAGATTTGTTTGTTTGCTTTGTGTTTGTTTCTTCCCCAAGTAAATCTGCTGTTATCTGACCCATTGAGGAGATTTAATTCCTAGATTTTTCTGTGCAAACTAGGGCCTAGAAACTTCTATTTTTATGAAAGTCATATGAAAGTAAAAAACCCACATGACTTAGGGGTCTGGGGCTTTAAGAACAACATTAAGTATCTTGAAAAGTGCAGCCTGAGGGCATCATGAGAAGTGACTACGCAGGGATCCTAACTGGCATGGTTAGAAAGTTTTCACCTGTTTCATACCCAGTGAGCAGGTGAAGTATTGGACTGGCTCCAGTATTTCTACCTCTTATCTACAGTTCCATGAAACCCTGGAATTAATAATCCTGTCCTAATAAAAAAGCCTGGAGAGCAAGAAGCAGTAGAATGGGCTTTTTTAAGGCTCAAAAGATGAAATAAATGTCAGAGGAGTGAAAAGTCTCATAAAACCTGCTCTTCTTCCCTAGAATCAACTGAGTTCTGTTGAGGTGAATAAATCACCTTGGCTGCATCACCCAGCATGTATTTTAGTATGTTACCATGCCCTTAAGGGTAATGTCCCTTAGAGTATATTTGGACAGAAAAATTTCCTGTTGATGCAGCTGTACAGGTACAACTACAGGTTGTCCTGTATCAAGCATATGTCCTGTGAACACTGAAACCGTGCAACTATTTCACAGAGGGTTTCAGTCAGCCTGTTATTTTGTACATTTGTAAGGGTGATGTTTGGGTCTGTGCTCAAACCCTCCTGGATTTGAAGGGGCTGCCCTCGAATCTACGGCACTGACCTCTTACACTGAAACTATAGGTGCAAGTCCCTCAAATGATAGCAGGTTGCTGTTTGCTGGCAAGCGATCAATTCCAGGGTGCAATGATATACTCTGCCAATGTGCTTCATTTTCAGCCCAAGGTCCTGATCCGGGTCAGGGTCTCACTGTACCTGGCACTCTACAAAGAGAGAGCAAAGCAAAGCCTTTGCCTCAGAGAGCCTGCTCTTTGTAAGAGTTCAAAAACAAGTTGCAAAAGTCAAGCCTAGGAGGGGCTAAGAGGAGAAGGAAAAGAACCAATGACTAGGGTGCTCAGGGCTCTGTGTGCTCCTGAAGAACGGGGAAAACACAAAGCCCTTGCTCTGCTTGAGTCAGGCCCAGGGCTTGTCCCTAGGTCATGCAAGTTAAATACCCCAACTATTATATTTTTAGTTAGTTTCTGACCCAGTCTTTCTATTTGAGAATTTCTATTTTGTATAAATAATTTAATACAAATTGGGGCAAAACTAGTAAGAGCACGTGCATACACGAGACCACCGATTTACAGCAAAAACCCAAGCTGAAGTCCTTTGTGCTAATTAGACAGAGTTGGATTTGAATCCTGGCTCAGTCCTGTTGCAGGCGAGTTCTGTAGCACTTTTGCTACCAGCTAACTTGGGGTAGGGCTGACTTCCACATCTGCTCCAGCTGACAAATAAGCATTTTTGGAGGAAAAGTTTCTTGAGAAAGCTCCTGATGAGTTCCTTAACAACAAGCCTGCATAGCTGGAAAGGTTAGCTACTGGCCAGCTGAATGGCTCTGAGTAACGTCATTTGATCTCCAAATGCTACTCAACTTAGCATCATCAGTTGTTTGATTTCTCCCAGGTATCACAGCAAGAACACAGCTTAGTCTTCAATTTTGACAAATTAAGCCAGGTCTTATTTTCAAAAGCAAGATAATTAGTTTAATACCTCTGGTGGGGGAAACACTCTTGCAGTCATTCAAAGACATGAGTCAAATTGTTCCAAATCCAATAGATGTGCTTTAGGTAACATTTTGTTTCATCCTGACTTATGCATTGTACGCATCAGTTGGACCCTTTGCTTTGCCCCCTCTTCCTTCAGTCATTCAATTTGTCTCTTGGCACAAAGTGCACCTTAGGCAGTTCTTAAATATCACAGCACTGTGGTGGAGCACTTCAAGACGTGCATGCAAACACTTAGTCCCCTTTATTAAGGTCACAGTTCAGATAATGACCTCCCCAAGAACTCATACCGGTCACACACTTAATAGGGAGAAAATCTTAAAGATTAAATTATGCAGATGAACATATTAGCTAACAGTATGTGAAATTATTCTATGAGAAGCCCTAGGGAGTCTGAATTAACAGGAGAAGCAGAGCATGTGAAAAAAAACCTCTCTCAATGTCACTTTGTGCCGAGCATTCAAAAACCAGACACAAACTGCATCTAAACTTGGCAAGTGCTTCAAGGGGCATAATCACCATAAATCTGGGATAACACCCTAGTCTATTCAAAATGATTTTTTAAAGTACTGTTCTGTTGATGATGTCTTTGTTTTATTTCATCCGGCATAGACCATTCTAGACTGACTATGTTTTTCTTTTGTTTACAGAAAGTGTCTCAAAGCCATAAGTCTCTGAAAGTCATCAGGATTATTAGTTCTGTGGAGACACAGCTCAAATGTGGACAGGCCGAGCACACAAGTGTAAGCTGCAAATGATGCACATGTATCCCTTTGTAGCTACAGGATTCGGTTCTCACACTTGCACTCCCTGAAAACTCTTCAGTTTTAGACCCCATTCCTCACTTATTAAAATGGGTTATAGGTTGGCCATATTGCTATCTTCACTTTTCCCCTAAAAAGATGTGTACTTTTTTTGTTCTTGAAATAAGACAAACGAACCCCCCCAAACCATCCAGTGCAGATTTTAAAAAAAAAAAATAAAAAAAAAAAAATCTTAGCTATGGAAGCTAAATACCACACACAAACCCTTCCGGCAGCATGTTTCCAGGTGACATTGCACTCTGGATGCAGTTTAGGATAAAACCAGACATGGATAGAACACGACACAATACTGCACGGTGTCAGAGTCCAACTCCAAGTTCTGCATTTGATGGCTTTGGGAGGGTATTAGAAAGCATCAGAGTGACAAGCAATATGTTGGGCATGAACCACAATTTCAAGGTTTTTTATGGCCATGGAGAAAATTAAACATTAAAAGTGCCACATGGGTTGCACTCAAGAATCACCTTAGAAGAAAAGATGCTGTTTGCCTATCTTTAAAATACGAGCATGTACGCCTTGGATTGCCCCTAAATGTACCTAACTGTAGTATCTCTAACACCTATCGCTCAAGAGCTGAGTCTATCAGCCACAGTGGAAGAATATTGGGTGCTTTCTCTTCTTTCTTATTAAGAGTTTATAAACAATTTTTCTGATCTTCCTTAACAACAAGAATATTACTGTTTGGAAAATACAGTAGTGAACGAGCAAAGAGATTCATTAATTGCCCAAGTCCTTCCCTTGCTTGTAGATGAATGGTTTGGTTTAAATACTATCTTTTTTTTTCTGATATCAAATGCACATAAAAATTATACCACAAGTGGGGTCCCACCCACTGACAGCTGCAGTATTGTATCTTATGCCAATCAAATAGAGCAATGTAGGAGATGTAATATATATTTAAGAACACTTGGATGCTTCAGAACACAGTCAAGTGAAGAAGATAAAGAGGGCAGAAGTATCTTATAAATAGGTGAATATGGCTACAGAATATATCCAATAAAAGCACATACTATTTCCTCTGTCTAAAGAGGAAAAACCATTAGCACAGTGCTGCAACAGGATTACAAGTATCTTAAGGGAGCTGGTACTGTCCCTGCAGGAGCCTGTGTACTGAGGCAAAAGAAGAAATAGTGTGATGAAAACGAGGGATATATTTGGAGACATGAGAGAGCAACTTGAACAGACACTTGGTGAAGCAAATGATTCCCAGGACAGACTGCCCCTCATTGGGAGAGCTACCATTGTACTCTGTGAGAATAGAATTGGCCCTGAATGCTTTGCACCAATGAAAAGGACGTGCAATCTCCTCTAGCACAAAATGTAGTGTGCGGACTTTTCTATTGACAAACTAAGTGTCAGCCAGCGCAGTCAAATGGAAAAGGCATTAACCGAAGGGTCAGGAACCCCTCCGTATTACCCACCTTCATGAAGTGGTTGAAGATCAGTGAGTGAAAAGTGGTCATTCCAGGTATGATCTATGTGGGATAAGAGAAATCTTCTTTTGAACAGAACATGACTATGTGTCTGAAGTGAAACCTTTTAAACACTTTTGCAGCAGGACATTTTTGACTTTTATTTAACCTATGAAGTACTGAAAGTTACACTGATTTTGTTTTTAACTAGTATTTCCCTAGAATTAAATCATTATCATCGTTAACATGTGATGAAAAGAAGCTGGATCCAATTTGAGACAGTATACTTAGAATGCAGGAGTCATGGACAAAACATCAGGGGAGTACAACTCAGGGACAAAGATTGTGTTTGAAGTCAATATTTTGTTAAGATCACATGAAATTGGTAGGTAGAGACAACAAAGTCACCATTCCTAGAGTTTAAAGCAGTTTAAAGCAATATTTACATGAAATATTTCTGCCAACTGCTGGCAAACAGTGTTGAAAACAGACAGTAATTTAGGACAATACTCCACTTGGTGCCTGAAATCATTCTCCTGCCAAAGGCCTCTGTTGTCCACTGCTACTATCTGAGGGGAAAAAAAAAAAAAAGGCCAAAAAAAAAAGCAGCTATTCACAGGAAAAAACAGGAGGCATTCTACTCTATTCTTTGGTTAGTCATTATTATTGAAATCTTACATCAATAATAAATTGAACTGGAAAGAAGGGTTTTTTCACCCCTCTAACGATTAATCTGAGTCACAAAATTAATTCCTAGATTCATATACACACCTCAAATTTCCACAGATTTTGAGTTGGTAAGATAAAAGTTTGTTTACTTCCAAATAAGTGCTGAAGGTAGTCATAAGTTTCAGATCTGAGTCTGAAAAGGAGTGTGAATTTTCCTTAAATCTGAAGAAAAGGTTTACTTGAATCTACAGTTACTTGTAAGTACCTTGAAGTAAAAATCTACAGTATCTGTTTTCAGAAAAAGTAGTGGTGTCCTGGTAACTTAAATCAATAGGTACATATTTTTAAACTATTGATAGAAAATATTACATGAAGGCATAAAACTAAGCTGATCATAATCAGCCTTATGTAGATTAGAGTTCCATGCCTATAGGGACGGTCGCAGGGTTATGAAATTTCAAGGTGACAGATGAAAAATCCACTGAAACTAAGACATATTTGGGAATCATTAGAAAGTGGTTTGGACATTTGTTCAGGTTGTTACTGGTAATTTGTTAGTTCTGTTGTGAGGAGAATATCTTCTAAGTAAATATGGCCCTTCATTGGAACTTTAAATTGTTTTCTTAGACAAATCCAGATCAAAGAAAGAAAGAAAGTGTTTAAAACTACAGTTCCTGGGTGCCAACAGAGCTGTTAATGCTGCAAGCCTCACATGGCCTGCAGAACTGATGCCTAGGCAAACCAGATTGACTACAGGGGACACCAGTCCATCAAAATAATAAACCAGGTAGAAAAAACCCAGCAGATTTCTAGGTTTTAGATCGTTGCCACCCTTTTTTCCTAATTTACCGTTTTATTCTACTGTATTGTGTCTCTGTTTTGTCTTTCTTTCGCCTTATCTCCTGACTTTTCCTACATACTTGCTATATTCAGTGCTGGATGCTGATGGGATATAAGCACTCTAGCATGTTGCCACAAGATGGAGAAATGAAATTAAGTTAAAGATCTGATGAAGTGTCAAGATATGTGGTCTGCATCACGCCTATGAAGTACTGCAGGCAGAGTTTCTCCTGTAAATTGTTCCTTACCAGTTTTCAATTTTTTTTCTTAAAAACAAGACTAAAAATCAAATGCTGGACAAACAACCTTTCAATTCACTCTGCAGCTTTTGGACTCTGACTAGACCCTTTCATTCTTAGTATCTGTAAAGATTCTGCTGGCCAAACAAGGATTTCAAAGAGAGTCACCCAGTTCCAATGTCTTGAAAAGAAACCTCATTGATACCTTGGTGGAACCAACTGTAACTTAATAAGCAGCATCCTAAAGGAGGAATTCTGTCCAATTCCCTCTACGCTGCTTTGTTTTTTAAAGAAAGAACAAAGGGAAAACACAGATAAATGTGTTTGCTTTTACCAAGCCCATAACTCTGACTCTGCCCAGAAATCAGTGGAGTGGGAAGATCCCCTTCCGACACCCCCCTTTGCAAGACATAGCTGCATTTTAACTGAATACAGCTCCTGTCTCTAATTTGGTTTCCTTGCAGTTGGTCTCTGAATTGTATCTGAAAACCAATCTCAGAACTCATCATCGCCTACACATATACACACACACAATCCCTCAAAATTAAGATAGGCTCAGCTTCCAATAACCTTTACCCACAGATACACTGTGTTCATTTTCACAGCTAATATCCTCCCCATCAGATTACATAAGACTGGAGAGTGACATTTTCTGTTTCTCTGGAAAATACTGCACATGTAACAGCAGTGCCAGGTACCTCATCTTCCCACCATCTCCCCTGATGTTGATCTGGATTGGATTGCTGTAATTAACGAATATTCCTATTATCTTCGGAAAACACTTTAACTGTGGCATCTATTCCACGCATTTTACTACAGTCACTGTTGCCAGTGGTACAATACACACAAACAGTGCCTTTACAGGTGCACTCAAAGTTCAGACTAGTCATGAATTACAGCTATGAATGGGAATTAAGTAGAACATTCCTTTCTAAGTACTTAGAGGTTGGCAATCGAGGCTTCTTTTAGTAACAAAGGTATTAAGCCTGAAGGATTTGGCACTAAAATGGAGCTTCTTTCTGGGGCAGAGATGCTTTTATTGAAACATTTGATAATTGTACTTATTATAAGCAAGGGCTGGTAGCATCAATTATTACAAAGGTTGCTTGACACTTCCCATTCATTGTAAAATCCTCTTTGCAATTGCTGAAAACTTTGCCAACCTTTAGCTATCCAATTTTCCATGCTGCGTGACTCTCTTAAGCTGATTTATTTATTTAAAGGGAAGTTTTAGCCAAAACAGTCCAAGAATGAAACTGGAGAAAAATACATCGTTTTGGCCATGTTAAAAAAAAATCTGGAAATCCCTATACTTCAGAAAAGATCTTGAAGAAGAGAGAGTTTTTATCGTGCATGTGTCTCATGCTGTTCCTGTGAAACTCAGAAACTGTGTTTCAAAGACTTTAATCAATTTTTCTTGAAGGGGAAAATATCTGCAATACTAGGTGAAAGTTTGTAAAAAAAAAAAAAAAAAAAATTCATTTTCACTACAGATCTCCATTTTCTGGCAGCACCTACATGGGAAAGGTGCGCATTGGTGTGCCAGCCCACTTACACCTCTCAAGTGAGTATCCAGCATTCAGGACTATGTTGTTGGAGCTGGTTTTTTTAATGCATGCTCTCATTCCCACCTGTTTGAGATGCATCCTGGCATTAAAGAGCAGGGGAAGGTCCGCAACTGCCCTGCGCTTTTAATGACCACCTTGCTGCCAAGCCAGTAATACCAATGGTGAAACTGTCTTCATGAAGAAGGTAAAGAGTACAAGACTAGTAGGAAGGGAAAGAAACTGGCTGAAGTTTGGTGAGGTAAGGACGAGAGGATGGGCAAAAAAACCTAAGCACAGGGCTGTTCAGGTATAAGGGGGGGATGAAGGGAGGGGGAAGAAGACGAAACAGCTGTTGGGACCAGGAGCCTAGAAATGCACCAAGTGGGGCATAAGAGCAGCTAGCAGAGATGGAAACCTAGGTCATTTACACTGAGTAACTTCAGCCTCGTGTCCTTCTGGAACCTCTATGGTCAATGGGGAGAGCACTTGCCCCACTGGATTGCTGGTCACGGTGACCAAACTAAGCTCCTAATTTGAATCGCCTTCTGGAAAAACCTCCCTCACCAGGGAAATAAGCCTCCAGAGGGTAAAAGTAGACTCTGTGAAAGAGAAGCTGTGACAAAGGCAAGAGATGATTCATTGCCAGAGTTCAGCTGGAGAAAGGGGTTTGGGAATTCATCTTAGAGTACGGGAACAGTCTCTTCTCCCCCTGCTCATCAGGCCAGGTCTCCCCTAAGGAGGCATAGATGCTGCTCCTGCAGAACTGTACTCCATCCCACCCTCCACCACAGTGTTTGCATGTGTTCCCAAGCAAATCAATTAATCCACATTTTTACAGCTTGCCAGTCAGTCATCCTCTTAAGGACCCAACAGGAGACCCTGATCTGCAAAACTGCTGAGCATTCATAGCTAGAACTGAAACTGGTAGGAACTATGCTTTGAATATATAAAATATTTTGCAGTGCTGTGAACTCAAAAGAAAAAAAAAAAACCAAATCAAGTCCCAAACACTCAAAAACTTTTGGCAATGTTTTCATCTTCCTATCTCTGCTTGCCATCTGTCCAAGAGGGGGTGCAGTATCCCCTCACTTCATTGAGGCGTTGTGAAAATAGATTTCATGTCTGTGAAGCACCCAGATACAATAACGATGACTGCTGAAGGAAAGCTCCCGAGGAAATTAATAATTCTGTATTCAGAACAGGCTTTGAATAGTGTGCAGTAAATAAGCCATGGGGTACACACTGAACAGTGAAGATAAAAGAAAATATTAAATAGCTGCTCATTAAGTGAGCAATATCCATCCTGCACTTTAAACAGAACAGAGATTTAATAGTATGTGAGCCTGTGATTAAAGACAATACCATAATGCATATGCACAAAGGCTATAGTAAATTTGTAGCAACAACTTAAATTCTTGTATTTCACAAGTTGAGTGTTTGGCTTGGCCATTTTATGAGAATGCCAAATTCTCTTAATTTAGCTCCATACAAAAAGGGACATAGATCAATAAAGATTAGAGAGGGGGGATGGGTTCCAGAACTGGCTCAACACATAGTCCAAGGGTGCCTGGATTCAGTTCATACTAGAGAAGAAAGCTGACCACAGCTTTTTATCTGGATCCAGATATCCTCAAATTCCAGGGCTAATCAAGACTTGGTTCTGCTTTGGCACCCTCTCTACTGAGATTTGCTCTCCTTAAGTCAGAAGAGTGTTTCTGCAGTCCTCTTCGTTATCTTGACCTTTATAAATGTTGCAGTACTAATCCTGCCTTTAAATTCTACTTATTCTTGGTAAGTATAGAGGGTCTTGTTTAGCAACATCATTAAAAAATTGTGAGGTAGGTATAGGTCTTCCTAAGCAACTTGGTTAATACAGGACAGAACATTTATTTTTTGTTGTGAGACTACAGTCAAAGGATAGGACAGAGGAGATACCACATCAAGAGTAAAGGGCATCCCAACAGGGTCAGGATGGAGCAGGAATGGATGCAGCCCTGTTGGAACAGGAAATCTCTGAAGCCTTGCAGGCATTTTCGTGTCAAGCCTCCTAGAGCCCTCCAGCCCCACCAAAACAGTAGACAAGAGGAAACCAACAAAAAGCAATGGGAATGGCTGTGTCATAGAGGAAGGTACAAGAATATAGTAAGAAAAGTGTATTCTGAGCCTTGTGTTGACCAACACATCAAGAAGCTAGGTGGCATAAACTGCCATCCAACTGCCCACAGGGAATATGGGAAAAGCAGAAACCCAAAGTGGTAGGAAATCAGGGGGTGCAGGTAGAAGGTCCCACTTCCAAGGCAGACAAATTGTACAGCTGCACATTACAGCCTGCAGCATCACCCTGACATTTGCTTCAGCTGTACCAGGTGAAGCCATAGACTATCAACAGACGATGTGCCATTTCACATAACATAACCAAAGCATTTATCTGTGTCGTCGTCCAGGCTGTACACTCTTAAACTTCTAGATACAAACAACGGGACATGCACACAGGTGGCTGTGCACTGGGAGTTATCACAGTGGTAAGAAAGTACTCAGTTCAGACATGGAATCACACCATTCCATACACACAGGCTCCTGAAGGACTGCTTTTACAAAGTCTTTACTCTTTTAACCAAATTGTACCAAATTTAACCAAATGTAAAGTGACTATAAAATTTTATTTTATACAGTAGTTTATCCTCAATGTCTTGAAAAGAGCCTGGAAATGAGAAAGGTCAGCTGCAGCATTTTCCCCACTGTGTAACAAAGAACTTCGTTTTATGATAGCTGAAAGCATTTGCTTTTATCCAGTACAAACTTGTCAACTGTCAGAAAATTATATGGGTATTTGTTCTTAAGTCCTGAGATAGAGGTTAGCAGTTCCTGATCCACTTGTCTTGTTTTATTCACTATTACATAAAAACTTCACTATCTGTCCAGAAATGATAGAAACAGCATGTCAGAGGAAAAGGGTATTGACATAACTGGGGGAAAAAAAGCAAAATCAATTCTAATCTATTCTTCTCCCCAAGGGATTGGCAGCCAGAAACTTCAATACGTTAATCCTGGCCACTGAATCCCATTTCCCATATGAGAACACTGACAATACTCCTTTCTAATACCTGGTATGCCATATCTGCTTAAGACCTAATTCCTGCTCCCACGATGAAAATTTCTGTGTTTTCAAAATTACAGACAACCCATGCTAGTTTTGAGCCACCTGTAAGCAGTAATTGCATTGTATATGTGCACAGGAATGTAAAGAACTTGGCTGTTACACAGCCATGCACCCTGAACTGCTACTGCAGGTATCACAGCAAAGTTGAAACTCTGTCCTCTTCATATGGACATTTCCACTGACATGTGGGAATCCTGAATCCTATCTGCAATCCCAGATCAACCAGCCAACAAATTTGCAGTGCTTCCCAGAGTGTCTTTTCATTCACAGCATCTCCCTATGCAGTTATACAGCAAATCCATCAGACAAAGCACCTATTTAATAGAGAAGTCCTGCTTTTGCTCCCAACACCAGGAGCAAAGCACCCAGGGCTGCAGGAGGCCCCGGCACAGGCCTTTGCTAGCCAAACTGGTACAAGACCGTCACCTAGTGGAGGCCAGCCTGGGGAGCAGGGAACCAGCCGTGCTCCTACAACGCCATACAGCTACAGCCCAAGGACCTGCTGGGAGGGGTGAAAAGTAGCCACCCACCCCTAACTAAATACCAACTCACTGCTTCTCACTTATAAACTGTCGTGAATATCGAACAGGAATTCCATGCTGTTCATTCCTTTTTCTTCTCATCTTCTCCATAAACCCACTTTGAAAAGGGTATGGGACAGAAATACACTTACTTCTGCCTAACTGGAAGGTTCTTCCAAGCAACTGTTATAGGTCTGTGATTCAACGTGTTTAAGCACAAATACTTACCAGATAGAATCATAGAATGCTAGAATCATAGAATCACGGAATGTTAGTACATTACGAATAGGCAGTTACCAAGGTTTGCTGGACAGAACAGTTCTGTTCAGACAAAATGCTGCAGAAATAAAACCTGAGTTTGTATAGAGATGTTCGATGTGAGACCCTTAGAACACTTTGAAAGTCTCAAGCGGGTCTGTCTCCTCCCCAGGATGCCAAAGAGGAATATCGGCACCCACTTAGAGGTGGCAAAATCACGTTGCTAGGATCCCACTCCAGGTTCTTTAGGAGATTTGTTGTTTAACAACACATCCAAGTTCATCTCTTCAGCTTTCCGATTTGAGTAACGCACTTGAAAAACTTCGTAACACACCTTCACATTGCTCATTTCCCACAATCCAGTTAAGCATAATGAAGAAGTTGGTGCTTGCCACATTTGAAAGATTTGTGTGTAGGTGTTTTGTGGGGGCAAACTGAAATACAGAAGCAACGCACACCAGAGCCTAGCAATGGCTAACGAATTTGCTAAAAAGGGGTACTACCAGCAGAATGGGTCCAAATCCTTCCTTCTTTGTAGCTGTAGTCCACAGAGCCATATCTAGGCTTGCGCTAACCTACAACCCTCATTATCTACACATCATGACTACTGGTAAAATTAACTGCCCAGGATTCTCTGAATTGAAGAAAAAACTTCACTGTCATATCCTTTATCTGAGTTACAAAGTTGCTTTTTCTCTAAATATATCATTTAGTTTTCAAATGCCGGATTTACTATACTGATTCCTCAAGCCAATTTAAAGCGGAGAATATTTCAGAAGGAACATCACAAAAATACAGCTTGCTCTCAGAATTAAGGTTTCCCCTGTAAGCTTTACACAGCTTGTTTTAACAATGGAAGCTCAAGAGGATTTTCTGTTCTTCCCTCCCTTGCTTTTACCCCAGGGAAGGCAGCATTGCTAATAAAACCCACAAAGATCAACCCTAAAAATAAATATCTGCTGTTGGTCTAGACAGCTCTGGCTCTTGAAAGAATTTGATCTGGGTGGTAATTACACTTCACTTTCAATCCATATATGAATTCAGTACTGGCAAGATGTGTCAGACTTTTATCTTTCTATCCTCCCCTGATCCATCCATCAGCATTTACAAAGCATTCATCACAGCAAAAACAGTGCTGGAGATTGAAGTCCTTTGTTTATTCACACAGCAAACAGCACAGACAACAATAGTGGAAGCTGCTTCTTTACATTACCCTGCTATCATTATTGCACCATGCCCAGGGAAAACAAGTTTAAGGGTGAGAAAGCATCCCTTTTATGCATCAGCTTATGTTATAAATTTGCTTACTAGATTCTTTTAAGGTCTCTCGGTGAAGGCAGAATGTACATACAAATATCTAATGAAAGATATCATCTCTCTCTGAATGCCTAGCTTCCATTCTATCCTTAGACCATCATGACTTCAACACAGCTATTACATTACTAATAAGAGGTAGACTGGGAGGTATCAATTTTACAAGAGAATACTTGTCTGATGATAACACCACCAAAATCTGCTGAACACTGTTTAAATACAAGAAAGAAAAAAGCAAGTCCTTTTACCACTCATCTCCTCTGCTACTCTAGAGACTGTTTATATCTTTACCTCCTGGCCCTGAAGAATCAGCATAGCAGCTTACTTAGCGGTGAACAGATTTTTGTTCTTTCAATTGATGGCCTTTACAAAGTCCTGTCCTGCAGCTCCTGGTTCTTGGTGCAAAAATAAGTTAACAGTGACTCTTCCAGCATCAGAGACTGGAGAGGTATTTTTATGACTGGATTTCCCATTTTGATTGCAATGCTGTCCTGTCTAAGTTAACTTTACCAGCTTCTAATTAGCCAGTTGCCAGAAAATAAGGATTTTTTTTTTTTGATACCTAAATCATTCTTTTTCTTTCCCCATTGTTTTTCCTAGTGATTTCCACCACTATTATTGTAAAAACAACTGAAAACGGGATAAACCAATCCAAGTCTAAATCCTTCCTTTGACTCTCCGCAAAACTAGATTCTTCTCTTTCATGGTAAAGATGTTCATTAATTTCACTTCAAGTAAAGAATTTCAAGGGAGGAATAGTATTACTCATTTGCCTGCTGTTCTTGGCAGGCAGTGACATGTACGGAGCAAAGCCACAGATCCTGTTATTGCCTTCAAGTTAGAGAAAAAGAGAAAGAGACAGAGAGAAACAAAGGCATTGCTGTTTCAGAGTTAGAGAGGAATGAGTAATGGATATTTTGTGGGTCACACTAACCTGTATGGACATTTCTGAGTTATTCTTTGAATCCCGAGGTCTTCAGGAGGTCACTTGTTTCTTAAGCACCCATTTACAATAAACTTAGAAAACATATAGCTCTGGATAAAATGAATCTCAATTCTCCTTCTACTTACTGTTGAAGATTGGTTGCAATCATGTCAGGATCACTTGTCCAGTTTCAGGCTCTGTTATGAGGCTTTATATTGATGTAAGACATTACAGATAAAAAACCAAGTTGTTTGAAAAAGTGAAGAGAACGTTTTCAGTCTCCAGGAAAACATATCTTTGTGAAAAACCTGAACCTGAGAGTGTCCACTGTTTTCAGTCGAGCTACGACAATTCGTACCAGTAGTCCCTTACCTTTAATTTCCATTTTTGTTCCGATGCTCCTTGCTGAACTGAAGACAGACTGAAAATGGAAATGCGATGTGTGTGTTAGCACAGCACCTAACACAATGGAATCCCAATGTCAGTTTGGGCTTTCAAGCACTACCAGAATATGCACAATAATAATTAACAAAAATTAGCGTGTTTAGGGGCCTTCTAACTAGACCTGAATACCATGGCTGTCTCGATCAGAGAAAGTGACAGCCAGGCTGTATCCCACCTATGGGATGAGTCTGTCCCACTCCCAAATGATTTTGCACCATAAGGTCTCTGGCTTACGATCAGAGGTGGATGCAGCTGTGGGAGCTGAAGCAGTTATCATTCCCATCTGTTTACACCATTTTTATGCCAGAGTTCACTGGTCTCACAACGAGGAGGACTGAATGGTATATGTATAGTCCTATTCAGTTACCATGCAATATAGCTTGTTTTATTCAGGTAAACTGAAATTAGCTGCAGTCTTTGCTAGTATGTTAGACTATGTGATAGCTCAAGAAAACAAAAGGGGGAAGACAGGGATGTGTCTTCTGCTGATGACAGCCAAACCTGCCTGTGACTGTAAAGCTGATCCTTAATATATTACATGGCTTAGAAGCCCTCCAAAAGTGCTATTGTATTATTTGGCCAGAAACTTGACATTCTGTGTCTAGATAATCCTAATTCTGGTTCATAATTCCTTCACTTGTACCTTAAGTAAATCACTTTGTAGCCATACTTCAACTTTCCATGTCAAAACTACTTCTTGCCAACCAAAGCATTTAGGAGAGAGCTAGAAGGGAGCTGTGAAAGTTAGTTAGTCAGCATTTGTTGCTGATGAATCTGAGCAATCTCCAAGGGATCCATGACTGCAGTGAATCTCCAGTCCCTCTGAAGATTTGTCATTGATTCAGGGGAGTCAGAATTTTACGTGTATGATTGGTAGCAACTACAGACCAGCCCGTCTTGAGAATTCAACCTTAGGCACGCTGAGACAGGAGTTAGGGTGTTTAGGAAGGGTTGTGTGGCTATGAATACAATAAAAGGAGGATTAATAATGCCATGACCCACACTATTAGGGTCTGAAATCAGGAGTTTCCAAAAACCTGGAACACGTGCGAATGTAAGAACAATCACACTGAGCCAGCTGACAGCTCCCTTTAGCCCACTGCATTGTTTTCAACAGTAAGATAAAGAGTATAAGAAACAGGGTGTGTATATAGAGCAATTCTTCCCCAGGGACTTCCTCCTACTCTTCTGCAATCAACAGTTTAGGACTGGGAGATCACACCAGAACTACTGTGTTTGAGAGTCACAACTGGACCTACCCTCCGTAAATTACCCTAGACCCATTTTTAACCTCCATAGACTTCTGACCTTCACACCATCTCGTAGCAGTAAGTTTCTAAACATAATTAGGAGTTGCATGAAAAAGTACTTCTCTATTACTAGTTGTAAACACAAAATTGGTCAGTGCCATCCAGCTACCGGCCAGAGCAATCTCATTCCTGCACTAAGTACTAGACATCATTAACATCCTGGGTAATTATATGACATCTTAGACTGTTTAAATCTTAATGATTAAACACAACCTTGAAAGAAAAAAAAAAAGTGTTTTCAAGAGCCGGCGATGTTGGGTATCATCCAAACTGCCTCCTCTAGCAATACTCCCTACCCACTGTCTAGACCGACCATATTCAGATAAGAATCTGAATCCTGATCACTGTGCTGGAATCTTAGGCATGCGAGATCATCACGTGTCGCTAGCCAGAATACCTTTCTCTGTGCTACATGCCACTGCTTTTAAAGCAATGGGACAGCATGCTGCAAAAAGCTATATTAAAATCCTGTAACAGATGGAGGAAAAAAAGCCTCCTTTGCCTTCTGTGTACAATCGCCTCAATCTCTCCCCACCAGAGCCGTTATGTCTCAAAGACATAAGCCAAAAGATGGCTGCACAAGCTGTGTTCACTTTTGTGGCTGCCTACAGCAACCCAGTGGATAAACAACAGCCATTTCAGCTGAAGAATAAGAAAACCATCTAAGCACATTGCTTATTGGTGACATTTCCCGTGGAGTGCAAAGTGTCACAGGATGAAATAAAGAAAAGCAGAACCTTCTGCAAATAGAGATTTCAGCATCTGCATAGCTCACAGGAGTATTTCACATTCAGCATCTGTCTTTGAAGGTGAAACTTTCTATACTGGTCACTGAGGGAACAATTACACGCAAGTAAATGGGCTCCATTAAATCATAAGGGTCTGAAACATATGGGGACAAGCCAGTGCACTTTTTTCTTCCAGAAATAAGCTGCTTCTATCATGGAAATAATGTTTGCTGACACTGTAATTAAGAATTAAAGCTGCAGGAAAATGTGAGGTTTGCTAAAACACAATAGATATCTTTTATCCATACAATATATGGCACCAATATTCAGTGTTCTGGGAAGGATAATTAATCAGTGTTCTCTTGCTGAAGTTATTTAATTGTCTACGATGGGCTGTGTTGGGGGTGATTATTGAGTTTTAACATGGAACAAGATCAGGCACCATGGGGAATATTTACAGAATAAAGATTGCATGATCAAGATCTTTGATCTGGGAATTGCTATTTAGTAATCATCTGTAAAGCACCAGGAGTGCCCCTGGCACTGTATATATAATAATAAACGATTAACAATAAATCATGTAATTAAATCCTCACTTCAAACATTCTTTTCATAATTCTTGCCTCAGATTTAAGTTCCCACATCAGACATATTAGGTCCTCATAATATTATTAAAGTTCCTACACTTCAGCTTTTAAAGTTCCCCTAGGGATCTATTGTTTCTTTGTTTAATGTGTTTACGAGCCAAAGGCCCCGTTAAATACAATAGGGAAACTCCCAGACCTTTAAAAACTTTGCCACCGGAGACACTTCTTTGCAAACAGGACCATTTTTGTCATTCCATCATGTAAGTATCAGAAAGTCTATTGATCAGAGAAGTTCAAGGAGAAAACCAGGAAAAATACTCCCCTCCAGATCATCATTAAGGCCACAAGGCTAGCCAAGGCAGAACTGCTGCACACATACAGTTTTCCCTCCTCCATTGCATCTGGCCATTCACATAATCCAATATTAAGAATATTTTGTATTACGATAGCTCTTTATGCCTCATCACCTTTGTAGATGCTTTCTGTAAGGACAAGGAAAAGACAAAGCCTCCTTGTATTTCCTTGGTCTGGAAGATAATGATATGGGCAGAAGCTTACATTCATCTAAACCCAAGCTGTACATAGTCCCCTACAGATTTGAATGGAACATTACATCTGAGGATATTTTGCCAAAAATGGTAGAAATTTTGAGTATCAAACACTTTTAAAAGTGAATTCCCATCCACCTTCAAAGGGACTTTTTAACAAATATGTAGAGAGACTTTTTACAGAGGGCAAAAGAGAAGGATGAAGCTATTGTCAATATGCTGAAGCAGCTGGACTCCACCAAACTTCTTGGTCTGAACCAAGAGTTCAAAATTATTTGACATTGCACTCTAATCCAGATAGCCAGTGAATTCTGGTTTATTTTAGAGCTGCAAGGCTCTTCTCAACTGCTTGCCTCATTTCTCTAAAAAGTAAAACTCATTCAGAATTTAAGTCTGCTTGGTAAAGCCATAGAGGATAAGCTGGGGTGCTGTGGTTTTATCAATTCAGCCCCAAGATTCAAAGGCAGCACAGAGCTAAGCGGGGAGTTCACACTCGTGTCAAAGTGTACCCAAGGGATATGCAGGGTTACTGTGTAAAAGCCTGAGTCTAAAGTGAGAATGCCTGGCATCAGTCTGAGCAACATCATGCCCGTAAAGACAGTTCACCCGCAGTTGAGTTGGTGGTTTCTCAACATAGAAGAGCTCAGAATGAGAGTTAGTGTGAGCCATGGAAATGGAAATTCCTTTGGCCTCGATTAATGCATTTTAAGCGACTCCCACTTGGGTCAGATAATTACAAGTTCTATTTTGTTAAACAGTTAAAAAAACAAACACAGTCTGTATTAGGCTGGAAAGTTCTACATTCCAGTGAACATGAGGGATGGTGAACATAGCCTGTGGGCCAAACACAGCCCACGCAGAGCTTCACACTGTTGAAGCTTTCATCTTCAGCACCCCGAGGTACAGCCCACAGAGACTACAGGATCTCAACAGGCAGTGCTCCATCTTGCTCCAGCCTAACACCTATCACATGTGAGGGCCTGTACCTCCCGTAAGCCATACAGTCACATCACAATCGAGGAGGCTCCCTGCTGGCTGTATCTTTAAGTACTTGAGGGGTGGGGGGCTTAGCTTGGATTTCAAGAGGATAAGACCTAGGTGTAACTTAGATAACTAGCAGGGCTCCCACAGGGCTACTTCTTGTTCAGAAGTCAGTAATTGACAGTGCATGTATTCATCCATCAGTTTGCGATTCTTGACAAACTGCATTCTCATGTAATGTATATCCTATGCTAATATTTACGAGTCACTAAAAAAATACAAACCAGGTGCATTTCCCTCCTACCTCATCAAAATCCCATGATACATAACTAAAATCATATAGAAATTGAGTATATGCTTGGTTGTAAAGATGTCTGAAAAGACAGAAAGGAATAAGTTTGTGCAAAGTTTCACAAACAAGGGAATTTGCACAGTAGATAATTTGTATCATATGACCCAGTGCTAAGTAACAAGGAGTGTTAGAAAAAATGAAGCTTGAATGAATGCAGTTGCAGCTGTATCTCTGTACTACCTTTACAGGACTTCACAGTCACCCTCATGAAGAGACCTGGTAGCATAATATACCTTCCCAGATTGCCAGTGGAAAGTTATTATAATTAATACAGATATGGTATCTTACTATCAAAAAAATGTTACAGACAAGTTCTCAATGCACCCATGAAGTAGCTAAGAACAGACTGAAATGCAGAGACACAAAGAGTTTGCATGCCAAGAGTTTCAATCAAGTCAGTTTACTGCCTAGCATAGATCCAGAGCTACCAGTACAAAAGTCCTTATACAAGTACCAGTTGTGCTAATGACACCCAAGTTACCTAGCTGTGGCAATAGAACAGGAAAGGATTAGA
This sequence comes from Gorsachius magnificus, assembly GCA_034008185.1. Lineage (NCBI taxonomy): Eukaryota > Metazoa > Chordata > Aves > Pelecaniformes > Ardeidae > Gorsachius > Gorsachius magnificus. The sequence goes on from CM067090.1 coordinate 11,825,075, forward strand.
ATAAATTTCTAATTTCTCATTCCCAAATCTTGCACCTAATCTGAGGATCACCTCTTGGTTCTTAGCCTAGCATTCTATTCTGTCTTTTGAGTTACCTTTTGTTGACTTGAGCTTTACAGCAGTATGATCAAGCACTATCAGGTCTCTGTAGAGAGAAAGATCAAGTTATTCGGGATAGAGTTTTTTGTTGTTTTTTAAGACGGACACTTAAATATATATTTTTATCCTTTAAATATTAAACCCACATAAAAATCTTAACTGAAACTTCTTTTCTACTAACATTACTCACTTTTATTTGCATTATTTATCGAAGGAAACTAAATGTTACCCTGCAGCTTCAGTTTAATTCCTTCTCCAATACTGAAGGTATTGGAGGTACCAACTTCCTCCATGTTACCAGTATAATAGTGGAAACAATGATCCACATACTCATGATGCAGCCTGCATTACTGGGCTCTAGGATTTAAGAGACCCTTTACAGAGGACAGCAATGTACCCTATTTGCAGCTATGCCACAGTCTCAGCATGTGGTCTTGAACAAAATGTTTAATTGCAATATCCTGCTTTCTTTTCTTCAGATGAAAGAAATTAGATAATAATTTATAGCCTCCTTTGTAAATGCTTTCAGATTTATGAATGAAGCATTCCTGCAATGGCTTTCTGTCTGAAACAAAGGATGTTGGGTGTAACTAATAAGCAACCTAAAAAACAAAAGGAACCTAGCCTGAGGTCAGCATGACCTGCAGTAAATGCTTCTGCTTCTCTTAGACACACATCAAGGATTAGCAGTCACCCTACAGAACTCCCTGGAACAGCAGAACAGTGAAAAAAAAAAAAAAAAGAGATAAGACAAAGCCTCTTGTCCCGAGCTTACTGCTCAAAGGACACGAAATACTTGGTTCATTACTAACTTATAAAAAATATTTATTTGGAGAAAATTCTGGGAAGGAATCCTGTAGAATTTAACCCTTGCTTCTCTGGATGCTATTAGTACATGCAGAACTTCCAGATTTCTCCAGAAATTCCTAGTCCTTAGAAGTAAAAAAACATTCTGATTAGTTTCTCACATAACCATCCAGCCCATAAATGCCAGAGCCAGACTGAAGGGAACAGTTATGCAACAGGACCCTATGTAAGAAAAAAAACTGCTCAAGGCAAATTGGCTGCTTACATCATGTATTTTCATGCTCTGTTTACAACCTCTCTGTATAGGAATCTCACAATTCTGCTGTATAACACATGGGTGAATACCTTTTGATGAAACAAGAAAAAAACAAACAACTTACTGAACATTAATCTCAAATTTTAATTACACACAGTCTTAAATGTCACATTTAGTTGACGGGTTTTTTTGTTTTTAAAATACCTAAACTTTTAATAGGCCAAGTCTGAAGAGTGAGGATACCTTCCATATACCCCCCAGGAATTCTTTTTTGAGACCACAATTCCCACCACATTCAGTCCTTCTGACCTCTCTTGTTTATGTTCCTGCTTCACATCCGTACTAACAAGCTAAAGAGGGGACTCCGACACCTCCACTCTTCACTAAGGGGAGACTGATGTTACTTTAAGCAGTAGCTTACCGAACATTTTTCCCCAATTGCTGTGCTGGTTTAAGCAGCTCCTGTTCCCTGAACTGACCAGAGAATTGATTCAGGTTAAAGCTATACATCTTCTGCCTGTGTCAGTTCCCCAAGCTGCTCAGACACTGCAAACAGTTCCTACTTCGGCCCTGCAAGCACTTTTATCAGCAAGCACTGAAAAAAAACTTAAAAACACCTGGAAATTCTCCCTCATGCAACACAGAGCCTTGCACCTACCAGCTGGGCATGCAGCAGATGAGAACTCAAGCAGTGCTTTAACAGCGGGTTTCAAGAGTGGAAACAGAATCAAATTTCCTCCAAGACTAGAATACCCCTGAGTAGAGCAATGCCAAGAGAAGGGGGTTCATCTCCAGCTAGAAAAAGAAAATGCTACAAAGACCACATATATGTTATATCTCTGGACATTGAAAATTTTGGAGCCAGACTCAAAAAAGTTTTCAAACATCTTGATGTACTTTTTGCACACAGAACTCCATGCTTTAGGTATTCAGCCAACATTTAATTCTCATCAGAAATAAAAATCCTAGGGATTAATGACTAACATTAGCAGAATGCAACTGCTAATGCCACAGGCAAGGCTTACATTAAGAAAAAAAAAAACCACAAGTGGGTGGACAATTAGTTCAAAGGATGCTCTGCAACTCACTGTGTAACACCTTCCCTTCAGCACAAGGAGAGGACTTTCTTGGGTAGAAACATCTTGAACAGAGAAAACAAATGCTTCAGAGATCTATCTGCACATTTTGAACAGGCCAAACGTTAAATCCTAGCTTACATGGCTGTACTACTTTATGAAATAGCTGATAAGAACAGGTGTTTTTGAAAAGGCAGTCATGTACCTGACATTTCTTCTACTAGTATGTTAAGATTATCATCAGCTCAAAACTGCAACTGCAGTTTGAGACTGTAGTTTGAAGAGTTTCATAGATATGCTTGATGTGGCAACTAATGCCAAATTTACCAACATGTCTTCTACAAGAGCAATGCAGCGCCTACAGAAGCTTCATCAACATATAGATGTTTAAGTGCTCACTGATGTTTAAGACTACTTTTTTTCTTTTTTAAAAAAAACCTAATACAGGACAACAGAGGAGAAATGAAAAAACCTATCAGTCACAATAAAGAACATACTAGAGTATATTCTTGAAGCTGACAGCTTAACTAGCTATAGGCTACAAAGAAGGAAAATGCAAGGGAGATTTGGTTAGTGTTTTTGCTTACTTCCTTAAAATTTACTTGAGTCACTTGTATTGAATCAGATGTATAGCTTGCATCCTTTTCAAAACAGAAATCAAGATTATAAGAGAACCATACTGAAAAAATCCACACAGTAGAAGAGACACTGGATCAAGAACCAGCAGATCTCTTGTGCATGTGATGATGCTACTATTTCTCTGTGTGACCAACTGTCTTCTCGGCACAGCTGTGCCAGTCAAAGAAGAATGCTCACCCTCTTTTCAGAGATGCATATCAAGATTGGTACCAGAAAGATAAGCGTAAGATGGAGCAGTGCCTGTCCAGGAAGTTTCATCCCAGATATGCACAGCCCTTCACAGGAACAAAACCTTGCAACCTTTTTGTGGGACAACAGTACTAAAAGAAAATCCAGAAGAAAACAGAATTAATGGAAAATCACACAGTAAACTTCATATTCAACACCTGGATCACATGGAAAATATTTCTCCTTAACTTATGAGACTGTGCATGAAAGGGGAAAAAAAAAATCATTGTATAGACATCACACTGCCTCAAGAAAGAAAAAATAGCTATGACAGCTGGTTTTAGGATTGAGTACAGCAGACAGATCTCTTGTGTGACCCACAAGAAGATGTGAGTCTGGAAGCTGCATGCATATAGCATTGCTGGTTTTAGGTTGGTTTTCAGGGAATGAATGCAGGACAAATAAGTTCTAAAGGCTTAACATTTAATCACGAGGAAAGTCTCCATTAGCTGGTACTGAGATTAGAGCCTGTGCTTTATGGATAGGACCACATTAATACAGAAACAACTCTGAATATTTGAATTACACCAACAAGCAACAATAACCATCAGAAGGGTTTTTTTGGTATAAAAAAAATTGTGAAGAGCTGCACTCAATTTAACTATAGTGTATTCTCCTGGTTGCAGCAGAGCTTTGGTTCTCTTGCCTTTTATAAGCAGCACCTCAGTCAAGAAGAATTTGGCTTGGAGGAATGCATTACAAATGTAGAACAAATCAAATTAGCTCTCAGATGTTTTCTGTTGATATCTCATTTCTTCCTCAGACTTCTGCTAACCACTGGAATGCAACATCTGGGCAGTTGGGGGAAGGAACTGTTTTACTAAAAAGTACTAAATATAAGTGCTAACAGAACAAATTGCACCACACTGCTTTACCACACCACCTACAACACAGGATGAACTAGTAACAGTTACCCTCTGAAAAAAAGGTAATTAGGTCTACCTAGCCTGCGTCACCTTCCCAGCATAAAGAACCAACTTAATCAGAGCACTTATATGCTAGGGATGAGTGACAAAGTTACAGTCATCTGTTGCAGAGCTTATTTAAAGAAATCAAGATTTGGAGCACCATTTATTTGTTTCAAGTTTTTTTCCTGCCTCTGAAATTTGAAGGCTCTAGAAGAATTCACTAATGCCTTTAATTATGACAACCATAGGCTTTATACTTCATATTCTACATACTCGTAACTTAAATGTAGAGCGGCATACTTTCTTCTTTTTAAAAGGAGATAGCTTGCTTTCATGAAAGTTCTTTGCGATTTCCATAGAACAGACTAAGGAAGGAATTATGTGACTTCCTTGGTCAAAATTTTGCACAGCATTTCACCCTGATTAGCGTTAAGTGACAGGCTCCAGTGACATACACATTTGATGCAACGATTTACATAGAACTAGAGGTTTTACTGCACAACAGTCTGGCAGGTTTGAGAAGAGCAAATGAAAATTTACTGTAGCAGAAGTGCCACAACTGTGAGTTCTATTAGCTAGTGATCAGACTATGAATCACTTAATAAACTGCACGCTTGCTAGCAAAGGTTTTTGCAGCCTCCTTACCAACAAAGATGATAAACTTCCTGTGCAACAGCTGAGTGCTCTGAGAAAGGAATAGGACTAAGGTGCCTGCAGCACTTAGGTCTCCTTTAGAGGCTAAAATTGATCCTCTGTTACAACAGAGTTTATGGAATTGAGGCTTCCACTTGTCAAACAGTTTAAAGACACTGGTGAAAGTTCCTTGCTCAAATCATCTGGAAGCAGGCTGGGCAAAACACTAGATCATCTACGGCAGAAAACAACTATGTACTGACATAGGCTTTGGGTGACATGAACCAACAGACAGTGATCAAAGAGCATCATGTTTAGCCAGCACAGATGCATAAAGCATAGGTCTTTATCAGATAATTAATTAAAAAACTGGTTCTAAAAACCTAGAGCTATTTTCATCATTAAAACCAAAGAGAAACTGGAAATGCATCAAATACGTGAGGTATTAAAGATATTATGACCTAAATATAAAACAGATTAGGCTTACTAAAATTTCTGAACTATACCAGTTTTCAAGAACTATTTTGTGTTGCCACATGAATACTTTATTATCTTCACAATAAGAAAATCTATCTTTTCCATTTAAGGTTTATGCTATCCCTTACTTTCAGAATACAAAAATGTGTAAGACTAAGGAACACTGGACATACTCTGGATCGATTAACATCCTTCTAATTCACAAAACGTGTTTACATTGGAATATTCTGATCTCTTCGGAAGATTCCCGTATGCACCTTGAGTACGTAAATGGCCATGTTTACCATGTACCATACAGAAAACATTGCCAAACCCACACTTCATGATCAGTCATTACCCAACTCTTCCAAAGGCTTATGCAGTGTTTCCTGCGATGGTTTGTCCACCCACACAGTCAGCATACTTAGTCCCTTGCTGTTGCAGGCAGTCACATCATAAACCGATCAAATGCCATTGTAAAACTAAATAGGCTTTTTGGCCTAAGTTTCCAAAATTTGGGAGTGGGCCTCTCTTCCATTCAAACTAATTTGGGTAACAATGAAAAAATTCACTTATAAACAGGGTTTCTGACAACATCTTTTTCCGTCAGTGGTTCTTGCTTTCCGCTCCAACCCACATCATCTATTCTCTTCCTTCCACCCATTCTTCCCCCCCCCCCCCCAAAAAAAGGCTGGCTTGGACACTGTGCTTCAGTTTTCTGTAGAACTTTCTATTTTTCTTTCCCATTCTTTTTGTTTAGTATATGAAAGCAGCTTCCTGTTTAGAAACATGGGAGTCGTACACCCTCAGTAATGATGTATTCAGCCCATCAATGATCTTGGCATGAATGCCTTAAAACTTAATAAGCCTGATGGGATTTTCTGTATATGTCATCATCAGTCCAAAAAACAATGCACAACATTTGTCATCTTGCACTGAATCAACTCCCTCCCCAGTGCTACAGTTCTACTAAGAATTCTAAAGGCTTACAAGCCTCCTTCTCTTAAATGTTCCAAATTATAGATTTCCAATGCCTAGTGAACAAGAACAGGAGCACCAAGAGAAGACAGTGCTGTTGCAGAACTCTAAACACAATCAATACTCTTCTGCTTTTCCAACCCCGACTCCCTGCAGCAGTCTGTCATTGCTCACGCTGCTTGAGTCTTACTATAAACAATTATCCAAATCCCAGGCTTGTCCCGTGCTGTGGAATAGGAATGAAACACATAATGTAATCTCTGTTCAACTTTAAAGAACATCCCCCGAAACCCTACATGACCTAGAACAAAATTCTGTCTTGTACAAATACGTAGCCTGGATAAAAATCTGTTTCTGTGGGTTCAAAAAAGGCAGCAGCATTGGTGACTTGAAATAAACTGAAATATTTGTCACCTTGGGAGTTTAATGTACGTACATAAGTGCAGGCTGTTCCCCCTGCTGAATTTCAATTGCAATGAAGCTCTCCAGTGAAGCTACTGGAGAGCCATACAACTAGCACTGGAATCAGCGGGTGTGGAAGCAGCCTCGTATACCACACACAACAATGTGCTGCTCTTCTCCAAGCAGTACTTAGCAGCAAAGTGGTTAACCACAATTTATTCTATATGGCATAATTCTTCAGCTAATGCTACTCAAAAAGCTGCTAGTCTGGAGTTCATGCATTTTAAAATCTGACAATGCAAGGCAGACATACTGTTTTACTTTAACTCTTTTGGAGGCTTGGTCTGTGCCTACATAAACATCAAAACATTTTCGTCTTTACTTATGGGTGAGCAGCAGAGTTAATTTAAAACTGTCAGCAAGTGCCATCCTAATTAAAACCAAATCACTAACTGTACAACTACAGGGCCTGTTGACACAGGCTACGTACATCAAGTCAGGCAAAGCCAACCAAGCTGGCATCTGAGGAAATGCAGCACCATCTAGCGTCCTACATGTGTTAGAGACCCAAAAATCAATTTTGCAATGAGTCCACACAGTAATTTCACAGGTAGCTGACGCTCACAAAAGCAGTAAGACACCAGAGGTCCATCTATACCAGAACTTCTGAAAAAGGGAATCACATAATAAAAACTACTGCTATCTATAAAAAGCTACTAGAAATAGAAAGGCAACCTTCCAAGAAGCTGAGTAATATTAAAAATTCTGACAGGCTAAAAACATAAGACAATATGAAAAGGCATTTGAGAAATTATTTGAGGAAAATTAACAAAAAATTCTTTTTTAAACACATTGGGAGCAGGAATCTCGAGAAAGGGTTAGTACAGCCAACAGATGATCGGAGAATAGAAAGAGCAGTAAGAAAGAGACAAGACTGCAGAAAAGCTTTTTAAATATATTTTTTTTTAATCCACATTCATCATTGAGCAGCTTAGACTGGCTCCCACGCTGGAGACCTCATTTCAAATTGAAGGGTCAGTAAGAGATGCTACTGGACATTTCAGGGACAAAAAAAAAAAATCACAAATCTTTATAATCAGGCAGTAAATACCCAGGAAATCAATTAAATAATAGCTGAGCTAGCAACCACAACGCATAATCTCTCATTTAAAACTTCAAAAGAAGCACAAGGTGGCAAATGAGACCATTTTTAAGAGTTCTAAAGGGATTCAGATGAGCTGACCTCTTTCAACCATGTTGATACTCTGCAATATAGAATTACTAGATGCAGATAAATGTATTATGCTGGTAAATATGGCTCAAGTAAAGGAAATGTAGACCTCATATCTCTTATCATTCTTAAAGAACCTAACAAGTATTAACAGATATTTACTCTAAAATTTATCAAGACAGAAGTTCCTGATGTACCAACATCTTATGTATCATGTCAGTCCTCCAATGCAAAAATCATATAGTACAAAAAAATGATTAAATAGAAAATCTGTTTGCAACCTGGAAAAAACTGAAAGACAACTAGGAGTAGAGAAGGTGGAAAGGTAAATGTATACTCTGCTATCTCTGAATACCAAGCCAACATTATCCAACACACACAAAATTAACAGGCAGCAAGTTCAAGACAGCCAAAACCAAAAGTGTTTCTTCAGAGAACAAATCTGCAGCCTGTGACATACCATAACAATACACAGCAAGGGGCTTACCAGACTCCTAAAGAATTTAGGCTAATTCATAGAAGAGAAATCCCTTGGTTCTGTGAAACACTCTCCTTTCCCAGATATGCAGATCCCTGGGAACTGGAGGACTATCACTGTGTTCACCTATTCTTACTCTCACCCCCTAAACACTTATTCTGGCCTCCTAGAGTTGAAGGAAATCGGATACTAGACTAAAAAGGATCTCAGTGCAGTCATCCTTGTACCCCTTCCAGAAGGGGAACAGTTGTAGCATCACTAGCTTTCTTCTACCATCAACAGTTGTGGACACACAGAACAGGAGTTGATGCTTGCTGAGCTAACCCTTACAGAGACAGCATGCTAGGAGTGGATGAGATAGGAATCATGGAAAATTGTTTTCATCCTAGCCGAGACCAACTTCAAGCAAAGATAGTATAGTGAGGGAAGTCTGCTACGAAGTCACTGCATGCCTGTTCTTCATTCAAGTAATGTTATAGTAGTAAGTTGTACAGATGCTTTCTTCTTTCATTTGCATACAAGGGAGATCCTGTGAAACCAGCATCATACACAGGTTTAAGATAACAAATTCTTGTGTGCATGTACAAGTGGAACGATTCGTCCTTTCTAGAATGAAGTGCAAGAAATATGGTAGCAAGCCTCCACGAATAAAAATTTAAGACTACAATTGCTATTAACACATTAATTCTCACCAGTAGCTTCACTATTTCAGTTTCAGCTATCACACCTATTTTTTAAATCTATCCCAAAGCTAGAGGACATGGCATGAGAACGACAGAGTACAGATGCCACCTAGAAGCCAGAGCAGATTTCAAATCAGTCCCTGCATGCCTTATTTCAAAGAGTGTGGAGTATACATTCATCTTGTGAGTGTATATATTTTACTGCCAAAAGAGTTGTTACTCCTTTATGAAGAACCTGGCTTGGAGCTTACCAAGGTAGACCTTGTATTCCTCACCACTGTCACAAGCTATGGATATAAGCTATGAAGATTTTCACTGTAGGAGAAAGTGCCAGAGCAAGCTGCTTTTGCTAACCTTACAGAGCGTGCCTAAGAACCCAGATAAATTAAGTTTATTAAGTCACAAGTCAAGCTCTGTAGGAAATGTCCCAGTGTAGTCCTACATCTGATATGCCTTTCAAACATACGTATTAAAACATTTCATAACAGAAGTGCCTTTTTTTAATACAATAAGGAGAATAAATTGCAAACAAGGCATGCCTGAGAAAGTGTATATTAATAAGAGCTTTGTTCAGGGTTCTAATGCACCTTCACTGCAGATAATTGGTGAGCATCTTAAGCATTCAGCAGAATTTAATGTATTCGAGAACTGAAACAGACCCCAGACAGTGTGAAATGAATGCATGCAGCATGTGAGGCAACAACCTTGGTCTCTACTTATGGCCTTGCAAACCATAGCTCTGTTAACAAAGCCACAATAAGACACCTGAAAACATTGTAAAGAAGCCTGCAGGCTACATACTACAACTTAATATAGCACTAGCTCTATAGAAGAACATAAGAATGATATCTTCAACATAAAAACATGACAAGTCAAATCTGAAAGATAAACCAAATTTATTTAAAGCAAAAAATTAAGACAGTACTATGCCAAGACTGAAAAAATGAAGCATTCTTTTACTGATGTGACAAGACATCCCATTTACAGCAGTTGCATTGATTCTGAGAAAATCAGGTTGGGTTTACACTCCTTCGATTGACTAAATGTAGTTTCTGTAAGACAAACTGGGTCCCATTCCCCTTCCCTCCCCTTCCCAAAAGAACAGACAAAAACATCCTATAAAAAACATGTACAGAATTTTGAGACACATGATCGAAACACGAACCATTGTCCAAAAGCCTGAGACTTTCCAACAAGGTTAAATCCTTTGTTGCTTCAACCAACCCTCAATGGGGGAGCTACAAGCACAACGCCATCACCTCTGACAAACAGCATCGGAATATTCCTTTTGGTAGACTATGAAGAAAGAAAGAAAAGTTTACATTTACAAAAGCATAGTTTATAAAACATAATCTGCTAAGCATATGACCAAATTCAATCATAACAAAGCACCAGAAACAACTCCCAACAAATACAATCTCAAACATACAACATTCTGGCATGCTGAAGAGATCAATGCAACTAACACCACATCTTTGGATATCCTTTGTACTTTCATAACAGTCTGCCCAAAACTTCTTTTAGATCTTGGTACAAAAAGTAGTGAGCAATAAACTACTTCAACTATACAATGTAGTTTAGTTTTAAAAAAGTTTTCTATGGGGATAAATACACTAGAGTCCTTACTTTATAAATCTCTTCATAAGTTTCTTCATCAATCTCTATTGTAGTTACAGTTTCTTCCACATCACCCAAAATCATATTTAAGTGCTGATCATATGCCTGTAGGAATGAAGTTAGTTTATTATTTCTTCAAAAATTCAAACACAAGCTCATTAAAATGAGAATTATAGCAAGACCTTCAGATATAATTAGTTTAGCCTGATGCTCATCAAAACATGCCACTACATTAAAACAAGGTAGTATCAGTTTTAGTTAATTTCAAACATAAATGCCAACGAATCAGTACTCTGCAGCATAAGAAAAGGGGTAGATATTTATATTCACTGAAACACTCTTCCAAGAAATAGCTTTGAAGCTTTCAGTGAGAACACATGGAAGAACTCAGAGACAGACACACTTCATTAACATTAAGCCAGCTACATATTCTCTGCTGCCAGTCCAGCCTCCTGGAATTGATTGCCTGGGGCCAATTTAAACAATATGAAAGCTGTAATTCACACAATACTACAAAACCTTACAATAAGCACATATTCCAAACACCTTACAAAAGTATGTTGTGAACTACGTGTATGCCTCATGGATTTATCCTCATCTTTGTGTTCCCAAAGGAGCTGAGGCCCCATTAATGCACGGGGCAGCTGGATCTCTTCCCCAACACAATACAGTACTCAGAAGGATGACTAACTTAATAGAAAGCAAAACTCTGCCTCATCAAGAGACATATCACTCTCAGAAGAAAGCACTTAGACAAATGAGATTTGCAGAGAATCCAGTTGAGTACGTATCCCACCTTGCCCTCACAGGGTGTGCCTTAAGAGATACTTGTTTGATAATGATAACCCCACACTTAATTCAGTCTTAAAGAGACCTCGGGATACTTCAAAGAGGAGGCCTGCAACATTATTCCTTATTTCAGACACAGAAACCAAAAGCAGTGGCACGAATTGCTTGCTAACATTCAGGAGACAAGAAAAACAAAATACTTCTCTTGAATCTCTACAAAAGCATTTAATAGCAGACAGAGTACTAAACAAATTAGATTTTGCACCAATCACATTACATTTTTGATGAGAAAGTAAGGTTTCAGCCCTCATTACTAAGATGATCTTTAAGCTCCCTTCTCTAGCCACTTTGACACATTTAACCATGAAATACAATTACTTGCATTTTTAAACTAATATTTTTAAACAATAGTTTGGGTTGGAAGGGATCTGTAGAGGCCATCTAGTCCAACCTCCCTGCAGTGAGCAGGGACATCTTCAACCAGATCATGTTGCTCAGAGGCCTGTCCACCCTGACCTTGAATGTCTCCAGGGATGGGGCATCTATGTACTAGACTGCTGTACACAAAAATGCTGCCCAGTGCTTAGTTGAATAAGCATGGTAGTGTTCTGAAAGGTTTACTTACATGTAGTCTGCCTCTAAGCTCTCTGTCGTTCCTCATTTTGACATAGATTCGCTCATCTAGACTGAGTCTGATGAGATCAAGTGGCTCCTCTACAGTATTTGTTGTTTGTTGCTAAAAAAAATTAAAAGTTATTTGTACAGAAACAGCCTGTGAACTTTTCCATTCCTCTGTTTGTGAGACACAGAAAACAAACAAGTAAGAATATAGATTAAAGTATTCCAAATCATTCCTTCACACCCTGTTGAACCTGAGTGAACATGAGTGAACCACTCTATGGGTATGCACCAGCCTGAGCAAAACAAGTTAGAAGACTTCAGTTTGCAGCAAATCATGCCTCATGCATACTGCTGTACAAACAATCTTTCTTATCAGCAACCACTGTCCATACTACAGCAGAAAGGCTAATCTGCGTGAACCAGCCAGCTTATGGACCAGCATCACACCTGTACCACCACAAAAACCAAACACGTTGCCATTTTTGCCAGCACCCATCAGCCAGCAGGGTAACACACTGCCCCTCCTCCCCACACACACACCTCCCCTTGAGGCCTAGCTCAACAACACAGCAGTCATGCCAGGCCTCAAAGCAGGTCAGAAACCTGCATGCACACCGGGCTGAGGTATCTTTTTTGTGATAAGGGCATACTTTCATCATCACAGCTAAAATGCGTGACATTTTTGTTCACATCCCGCTGCATGCTACTTATTTCCTTCTCAGTGAGGCAGAGCCGAGGGTATTTTCCTCAGTTGCTTTCCTCCGTTTCCCTCCTCCGGCGGTTCCTGATGGAAGCGGGCCCTGCCCGCGCTCCTGACAGCCCCGGCGGCAGCACAAGGACCGAGGGGCTCCGGGTAGCAACTCCATTTCACACCGAAAGCGCTCGCCCCGGGGGGCTGCGCCTCACGACGGCTGCCCAAGCCGGTGGCTCTCCCGGGCGGTACGCCCAGCCCCAGCGGGGCAGCCCAAAGCCTGCCTCCATCTTAGGTCCCTCCAGCCGCGCAGGTTTCCCCAGGCCCCCGGAGGGAAGGCGAGAGAAGGCGAGAGGAGCCGGGAGGGCGGGAGCGCGGGCCCAGCCGCAGCGGGAAAGGCCTCGCCGCTGCCTCCCGCCCTGAGGGAAGCAAGGAGCCGCTCACCTGGTCCACCTCATCCGCCATCTTTCAAACCGCCTCACGCGCTCTCCCGCGAGACTTTATGGCCCCGGCCCTGCCCCTTCCCCTCCGACCGGGGCGGGGCGGGGGGCGGTGGCGGCGGCGGCGGCGGCACGGCGGGGAGTGCGACGGGGGACGCAGCTCGCACGCTGCCGGGGTAACGCCATGGCCAGGAAGCGCAAAGCATCGCCCCGGCCGGCGGCTGCCACCAAGAGGCGCTCTGGGGGGCTGGGGGCGCCGCGGGACGAGCCGGAGCCGGAGGAGGAGGAGGAGGGTGAGCGGGGGCGGGAGGCCATGCCGGGCCGGGCGCTGCGCCATCGCCGGGGCCTGGGGCCTCTCCCGGCCTCTGGGCGTTTTGGGGGAGGTGGGGAGCGGCGAGTGTCAGCTGGCAGCGCTGACCGCGGCAGCCCCCGTGAGGGAAGGGGCCGTTACCTCCGCCTGCAGGCGTGGGTACCTTCTCCGCGGTGCCAGAGGGCTGGGCGATGCACGCAGAAAGCGAGGGTTTTCATCCGTGAGCGAGAGGCCCGGCGGGGCCCGCACGCTGCCTGGAAGCGCTGACAGAGGCTGGCAGCCCCGGGCTGGGCGCCCCGCTGAGGATTTCTCTCGCCTCAGCCGTGGTGGGGCCGGGGGCGGCCGTCACCTGCAGGTCCGTGTCCCCGGAGGTGCCCTGAAAAAAGTTCTCCAGTGCAGCTTCGCAAGGTGATAACTTCTTGTGAATGGCAAGTAAGATGCTTGTTTTTCAGCTGACCCCACAGGTAGGACCGTGGGGTTCTTTATGTACTTCTTGCGCATTGCATAATTATGAGTGTTTTCCTTAAACGGGTCTCGACATTCAGTTCTTACCTTTTTATTCAGAAATAATGACATGTTCGTTGTCATGAGTGCTCACTTTCCTCTCTAGCTGGCTCTAATGAAGTCCTTGGAGGTAGTGTTTCTGATTGGCATGGAGATAAGACTTCAGCCGTGAACATATTGTCCTTTCTTGTGTCCCATGCAGATGATTTTGAAGAGAAAAAGCCCAGTATAAAGAAGAATGGCTCAAAAGCTCTGGCTAAGAAGAAGGCTGAAGATTGTGACACTGGAGTTCTCAACTCAGCAAATAAGCCTTCAAAACAAAAAGGGGCAAAATCACTAATAAAAGAAAATAAAAAAAATAATAGAAATAAAGGGAATTATAACAAAGAGGAAGCTTGCAGGTAAGTTTACTCATTATTGTTCCAGTCTATAGGAGCTCTCTGTTCATGGTTACACATTATTTGTTTAGGGCCCAGTCCTGCATACGTGCATGCAAACAGTTTACTTTTGGCTGTCAGCCCAATTTAGTACATTTGTGTCACACAGCTGGACAGAAATACCATCTTATTCATTGCAGAGTCAGTCCTGAGGAAGGCAGTCTGTATGGGAAGCAATTATGTGAGCCTTTTCAAATTCAGTAATTTAAATATAAAATTTTATTTCATTTGTTACAGTTTTTACATGGGACTAGGGAGGCTTTATGGAATCCAGCATGAATAGAAATGTTGGCCTGGGATTGGAGTTTAAAATGATGAGCAGAAGTCTTTAAACATATTCTCTGGTGCTTTTTGGAATCCAAATGTAATATCAGCATAGTCTGCCCATGCAGATTGCTATAGTAAATGAATTAATAAAAGAAATTAAACTGATTGGTCTCATTTCACTGGCCAGTCAGAGCCTTGGGGTACTACTCTAGGGAAACAGAAACAGTTCCAATTCCAGTACATTTTGAAGGTTCAGTAAGAACAAATGGTTCAATGAACCGTTTCTCCAAGGGCGGGTTTGTACAAGCTGTTCTAAAGAACGGGGCCTTTTGTAGGTTCAGGCATCTTCCTTCGCAAACGTCCTTGCACTGAAAAAGTGTTGCTCCACTGAGCCCATGGTTATTTTTGGCAAAGACAGTTTGCTTTACAGAGGAGGTATCTGTGGTTTAATTGTCAAATACCCAATCTGTTGTTACCGATGCACAGGTCACACTTCATTTATTTCCCTATTTTTAGTGTGTTCTTCCTCTATTTTTCTTAAATTAATAAGCACCTAGACTTCCTGATGCTAAAGCCATTTTGATAATTTTAACAGTGACTCGCTGAAGCCCCCTCAGAAGGAGATAAAGTTGAAGAGAGAATCTCCTGTTAAAAGAGAGATGGATGAAGACAATACTGATGATGATGATGAAGAAAGTGAAGATGAGTGGGAGGATGTGGAAGGTAAAAATTGCTTGTTATTCATTTTAAGGAGTAAATATTCTTATACACAAATTTTTTTTTGTAGTTTGATTTTTGAACCATTTCTCATTTGGATTCAGGTAAATGTATATATTCTCTGTACCAGAAGTATGCTCCACGTGCATATCTGTATCTTTAAGCGCTCTTATCTCATTGTGCTTTTAGAATGGTTCCAAAGTAGAAAAAAACCCAAGACAACTACTGACCTGATGATAGTAGCGCCTTGAATTTGACTGTTTGTTGGCTTACATTGAAATTATGCTACCATGCAGAAAGCACTTTCTTAGCTGTTTGTGTTGTCTAATATCAAGCAGTTAAGAATGAGTAGGTTTGAAGATTCAAAACCGCGACATGCTGTTAAAGGAGAGTGGAGATGAAACCAACTGAGCTGTTCAATTAGCTGGCCATCAACAAACTGCAATAAGAATCTTGATGATCATAATCTTCGTATTTTGCTGCCGCAGATTTATGCCTTCTAAAGTGAACAGTCATCAGTTTTTTTCTTTGCTACTCTACAATTACCCTTCAAGTCACATCTGCTTCATTCACCTTTCTCTTGATTGAGTTTGCCTGTGGCAGTCACTTGCCATTAGACTGTGCTGGGCTGATTCCTCAACAGCAGGTGACTGACATCCCACAGTTATTTGAAATAACTGAGCACACATAGTGTTATGGAAGATCCAGGAGCTGGCAATTACTGGGGATGTTCTGCTTGTAGGTTGTTTGAACAGTTGAGAAGGAATAGGTAGGTTCTTATCCCATTGTCAGACCTTCCTGGGGCATCTAATCCATGTTTACTTATCATTTAGCAATATTTTATTTCTCCAGAACTCCAGGGACCTGCCACAGATAAGTTAGAAGCTGCTGTTCTTCCGGCAATGCTGATCCCAAGCAATCCCGTCGAGATAGAGATTGAAACCCCAGAGCAGGTGAAGAAAAGAGAGAGGAGGTAAGAACAGGGAAGATGGTAGAGGGCCATTAAAGGAGGAAGTTAAAAATACGCCAAGTCTTGACTGTCAATGACTTGCTCTGTTCTGGGTGGAGATCCCCGCTTTGTGCAGACTGTTGAGTTGGAATGATGCGAGGTCATGGGATGGAGAACGGTTTACACAGACAATTTTATGAAAAATCTTTAGTGGAAGTTGGTGGGAATGGAGGTTTTTCAGCTTCCTTGAAGATCAAGCGTGTAACTTCATGTGCTTTACAATCTACATTTCCAGACCAGGGACAGTAGTAGCTCTCTTTCAAGGAGAGCTGTGCGTGAATGGCATTGCTGTACTGTAAATATCTTAACAGCTCAGGTGGAAGCCCATACCTGAGGTGTGAATAGGTGGGTCCAATGAATGTCCTTGGCAGCTGGGAGCGTTATACCAAGGCAGGCTTTCTTTGGAGGCTTGATGATGTTGTTCGGGGCACTTTCCCAGGCCAGCCCTTCATAACAAAGCAACCAGAATATCTGTTGCCTCTAACTTAAATGACTTTATCAATTAAGAGAAAACTATTTTTCCAGGAATCTGAATGGAATTCTAGCAGTAACCTAAAAGTCAAATAATTCAGACAGTGAATAATCATTTTAGTATGGAGCTGTCCAAAGCTGCCTGGTAGGAAACTGTAGGCACGTAAAGTTAGGTGGAATTTAGGCCATCTGAATATACCTAAGCTCTCAGTAGTCGGGTACACGGAGTTCACAGTTAGTGGTCAAATGCAGCCTGTATGCCTATTCACACAGTCAGTAACTAAACTTTTTGATAATTGTGCGCAGAAGATTCTCTGGGATGGATTCTCTTCGTGAGCTGATCCAATCCAGGAATCTGGGAAGGCAGGTCCATAGAAAATCCACAAAATCAATTTCTTTTGTAATCTTACGCAGAGAAAAAAGGAAAGCCGAGTTTGAGATGTATCTTCGGAGAATGATGAAACGTTTATGCAAGGAGGTTCGTGAGGACACACATAAGGTATTGGTCACAGTGATACCTGGCAGAGAAAAAAATTGAGCATAAAGATGTCTGAACTGATTCATAATGAAGCAGCAGCTAATTTTGATCAAATAATTTGGGACCTTGACTAGAAGTGAAAAAATAAAAAGGCTGTAGTCCTGACAAATACTCCTTAGACTTCTGCTAAACTGTAATTTAGAAACATTAGTGACTGCACTAGTGAAACTGTAAATCACAGCAGATGTGAGTAGGGTGTACATTTCTCCATGGAGTGTGTATCTGCTCATTCTGTCAGTGTTATACTGTCAGTCATATAGAGTGGGAGACACTGATAGGGGCTTCAGGGCTTTACTGTCTTCTCATGGTGATCTGAAGACAGCCCTGTGTCCACCCTGTATGTGCCTGGGAGGCTTCATTGTTGCCTGTCTCTGTTAAAAGGAGCAGTAAAGTTTTCCTCATCTGTACTGTGGATAATAGTTCCAGCAAAGAAAATCTCTTGTGAACTCACTATAGAAACTTTTTTCTCTCAGGTTCACCTGTTGTGTTTATTAGCAAATGGTTTCTATAGGAACAGGATCTGCAGCCAGCCAGATCTTCATGCCATTGGTCTATCCATCATCCCCACCCACTTCACAAAAGTGCCTGCAGGCCAAGTGGACCTTCTCTACCTTTCCAACTTGGTGAAATGGTAAAACTCTCTCTCCTAATCATGCTATCACATAGAACATAGAGCCAGGGTTCCGGGAGAAGGATAAATGTAATTACCAATTTTCAGTGATTATTCTGATTTTCAGTACAAGGGTGAGAGCCTATCCTTTTTACAAAAGGAAAGGATGAACTATGAAGTTTAAGAATACAGTCACAAACACTAGACAATAAGTAGGTGTCTCATGTTTCAGGTTTGTTGGAACCTTCACTGTCAATGATGAGCTTTCCACTGAAAAAGGAGAGCCCCTTCAGTCGACCTTGGAGAGGCGCTTTGCCATCTATGCTGCACGAGATGATGAAGAGTTGGTTCATGTAAGTGACTGGGATGTGCAGGGTTGGTGGCCGAGTTTGCGTGCTGGATCAGTGCTGTAGTGCTGTCAGGTCATACACAAAGTGGTGTTTGAGGGATGGATATGAATGGTGACTTAGGTGATTGTGTGGCTTTTTTTTTTTGTTGTGGTCTTTTTATCTGGAGTCCTTCTGTGATTCAGTTATTCAATTTGAACTGTGCCTAACTGGAGCCTCTAGTTCTGGTTGGTGCTACTGTGCACTCCGTATTCTGCTGTGGATGGCTTTATGTATAGTGTATACAGCTACTTGTTCTAAGTATGCTTTGGCTTCTTTATATTGCTTTAGCAGCGTAGATCAAAGAAAACCAGCCTAATACATTTCTTCTGAAATACTAATTTGAGTGAGGAAATTCTTGGGCTTACTTGCAGCCAGAGAAACTCTTCACAGATCTTTGAGCTAGATGGTTGGTAGTTTGTTGCTGTGCATCACCGTTGAAGGCCAAAGGAATTGAGCTTTGATTTAGAGCAGACCTCGGCCAAGGCTTCAAAAGGACTTCAACTCTACAGTCATTTTGTGGTGGAATTGGATTAAAGGAAGAAGTGGAGTCAGTTGCTTCAAGTCACACAGGGATTTTGGTAAAATAGCTGAGGGAGGGGGAAACACAAGACCTCAGATTGACAGGGGACATTTGAAAGAGCAGAAACAAGTTGCTGATTTGCAGCTTGCAGCTCTGCCCTGTTGCTGATAAAGTGGGATGTTGCAGCTTCTCTGCTGCAAAGCAGGAAGCAGTTGTATTGGCTTTGCAACCTTGCTGTGGAAATGCAGAGATGTCACTTCCTGGGGCAGGAGGAAAAGACAAACCAAGCCTTGCTTAGGCAGCTTCAGTTGAGTCCCACGCAGGAAGGCAGTTGCCAGGTCACAGCTGTTGGGACTGTAATGACATTCTCTGAATGGCTGGTGTTTCTGCTGGGTTCAGCTGGTGGTATGTGGTTGGCTGTGGCCACCTTTGGGAGGCAGGATTTAGTCTCATCATACTCAGTTTTCCTCAAGAATGAGAGAGGGTAGGTGGGAGTTGTGTGAACTACTGTCTGCTCCAGCAGGATGGTTCATCTTGCCTCATTAGGAGTTGGGTTCTTATCTGTGAGTTAACAGCAGTACCCCTGTCACAGTAGTAACATAAATAAGAGCCAGAGAAGACTGTGTGGTGCTTTAATAGTATAGCAACTGGGCTACCTACACATCTGTGCCAGGGTATACAGCACTGGGTAAAAGGTAAGAATCAAAATGATTTGTTACAGAACCTAGACTGTAAAAGAGTTTCAACCTTTTTTTTTTATACCTTGGAAGAAGTTTAAACATGCTTTATTTTTTCTTTTGCAGATATTTTTAATTATTCTGCGAGCGTTGCAGCTGCTGTGTCGCCTTGTGCTGTCTTTTCAGCCTATTCCTCTCAAGGAGACAAGAGCAAAGGTAGATTTTGTTGGGTGTGTGGAATAAGGAATAGGTCACTGGTTTAGAGAGTAGGACTGAAAAAACTTACTGGCTGTTGCAGCTCCTCTAAAAAAAACCTGCTGAAACAGCGTGTTTCAGCAGACTTCTTATGCTTCAGTGGTTTTAAATTTCTTTAAAACTTAGACAGCAAACATTTGCTGCTTGAGTGCACCTCCCTTTAGCCATTTGCCTGAAGTTTTCAAGTCCCTAAGACAAGCAGATTTACCATGGTGGCCAACCTTTGGTCTACATGCACCTCGTGCTGGTTTCAGCCTTTTTTTTTTAACATGTTCTTAGCCATGGTAATAAAAGTGACCTGGCTTCTTTCTTTGCAGGGAAAAAGCTCATGCAAGAGGCAGTCTCTCAGTGGTACCTCTGAGGGGCAAGAGAGCTCTGCCACAACACCCAAAGCTGTGGCAAAAAAATGCCCCTGCAGAAAAGCCAAACAGGATGAAAAATCCTCAGAGAGCGAAGAAGACAACGAGGAGCCAAAGAAACGCAAAACTGCTCAGACCAAAAGGACATGCAAGTCAAAGTTGACTACAGGCAGCCAGGAACAGAAGGAATCTGGTAATGAAGAGATCAGTTTAGCAGAAAAAGATGTGCCAGTCAGGCCCAAGAATGATCGTCGGAGGCGAGTGGCCTCCAAAGTTTGTTACAAAGAAGAGAGTGGAAGTGACGAAGGCAGTGTTTCGGACTTTGAGGTTTCAGAGGAGGAGAGTAATGTCTCTGATGAGGATTTTGAAACTGTCTCTAAAAGGCAAAGGAGCTCACTGGGCTCCCAGAAGTCAAAGGTAACAGCTATAAAAAGCCCAAAATCTGAGACTTCAGAATCAAGGCTATCCAGAAATTCATATGGAGCTGAGCCTAGGCCAGCAAAAAGTACAGCTCCAGCCTTGCCTCATGCACAGAGAAAGAGAAACAAAATAATTTCTAGTGATGAGGATGATGGACAGCAGGAGGTAAGGAAAGTGATGGGCACAGACCAGTGGCTGGAGGTTTTCCTTGAAAGAGAGGACAAGTGGGTGTGTGTAGACTGTGTTCATGGCAACGTTGGCCAGCCCCAGCTGTGCTTCACGTATGCCACAAAACCACTTTTCTATATTGTGGGATTTGACAATGATGGGAGTGTCAGGGATGTGACACAAAGATATGACCCGGTGTGGATGACCGCAACAAGGAAGAGTCGTGTGGACCCTGAGTGGTGGAAAGACACGCTGCAGCCATATCAAAGTCCCTATGTGGAAAGAGACAAGAAGGAGGAAAATGAGGTAAATGGCAATAAGTTATTCGGGACATTTTTTGTATTTGAGCTTGAAATATTCAGGTTGAGCATGTTTTAAAGGGAATATACAATGATAGATTAAAATAATATTAAATAGAGGCTGTTCAGAGAAATCTGGATAGCAAAAATACTGGACAGCCCATGCTGGAAACTTACTAATGTGGTTTCTGTACAGTTTAGCATTACCCTTCTCGGAGAGGATCTGGGTACCCTTCTAAGTACCTATTTGCAACAAGAATGCTTTGGTCTGTTGGCTCACCTGATTAAGTTTCTGGTGTTTTTTTTCCTTCGACCCATACTATAATAATTCTTATTTTATTACAAAGGGTAGCGCAAGAGAGTTGTGAAATCACTCTTCTTTGTATAATTCCTACAGTTTCAAGTTAAGCTTCAAGATCAACCTCTGCCAACAGCAATTGGAGAGTACAAAAACCACCCTCTTTATGCACTGAAGAGGCACCTCTTGAAATACCAGGCAATCTATCCGGAGTCAGCTGCTGTCCTAGGGTACTGCAGGGGTGAGGCTGTCTACTCCAGGTGAGTGGTGCGCATGTTTTCACGTGTGACTGTGATCTGTGTAACAAATCGAAGAGCTAATTTGTGTGAAGACCACGATAGTATCAGCAGTAGTCTCAGGCCACATGCATAGATAGGGTGAGGCATTTAGCTGCTCAGACAGCATTTGCGTATCATTTAGATGCAGCTTTTTTACAATTCCTAACATGTGAATAATAGTTTGGAAGTATCTTATGGAGAGACTTCAAAACTCTTACGGTGCTTCCTCCTGGCCTTTCTAGAGACTGTGTACACACGCTGCACTCCAAGGACACTTGGCTGAAGCAAGCTCGAGTGGTGAGGATTGGAGAAGTGCCTTACAAGGTAAGAGGGTTTGACTTCCTCCTGTGCAAGCCCTCTAAAGTTCAAACTCAATTCTTCTTGGTTTTTGCCTTTCTCTCTGTCAGCAGATGTAGATTTCTCACTTTCTTGCATGGTTTGTGGTAGTTGCATTGTGAATCTGTCCACCTACTTTGCCTATAGTTCCTGTATACTATCCAAAGCCCAGCTACCTCTTCTAATCCTAGCGTCTTATATGAACTGCAGGATCTGGCTGCCAGTTGGATACAGGTGCCGTGGGTTATCATTTATAAGCAATGGATACTGAAGCTAGGAAATAGACATTTCTTCTCTCCCAGAGCCTTCTCCTTTGATGTCATGGGAAAGTCTGAAATCACTGGCGGCTTGTTGTGGTGTTACAGGCTTGGTCATTGTATCCGCACAGATGGTGAAAGGATTTTCCAACCAGGCGAGGAAGGCACGCCTTGCAGAGCCTGCAAACCGCGACAAAGAGGACCTGGCACTGTTTGGTCGCTGGCAGACAGAGGAGTATCAGCCACCTATAGCAGTGGATGGAAAGGTAGCGAGGGAGGCGGAGGGCTGGTGTTAAAGGAAGTGTTTGTATGGAGCCGTGGGCTTTATTTTACAAGAAGTGGCATGTTTCAGAGGCGAGGTTGGTCAATAACATCTGGATTCAGGGTTAAGACTTCTGAGGTAACTACCCAGGAGGAAATGGAAAAACTTCACTGAGGCCTTTCTTTCCTGAGCACAAGAAATGAGTGCTAGCAGTGCAGACTGTTAACTTTATAATTTCGTTGATGCAATTTCCCTACCCCATGTTTATTTTGCTAATTCTCTGCATTACAGCCTGAGTATCAAGGCCTCGGCAGAGAACATAACTTAGGAGATATCCATACAGCTAAGTCTAGGCTTGCGCCTTGTCATGTGAATAATAATCGTATACCAGAGTGGAATTTACTAGGTCAGAAGGAAGGGCAAGTCCCTGAGTTGCAGCAGGGATTTTCACCTCTCTCCAGAGAGCAGGAGTGTCAATGATTGTCTTCAATTTTGCAATAACAGGTTCCTCGAAACGAATATGGAAATGTCTATCTCTTCGTGCCATCCATGTTACCCATTGGCTGTGTGCAGCTGAGACTCCCAAACCTGAACAGATTGGCGCGGAAGTTGGACATTGACTGTGCTCAAGCCATCACTGGATTTGATTTTCACGGCGGCTACTCGCACCCAGTGTATGTAAAGCTGCTTTGTTGCAGCTGGTAGATTTTGATGTCCTGCAGAAGCTGTATAGCTTGTGTTAGGGAGTCCGTGCCCTCCTCTTTTGTGCTAGTACTGGCAGTGGAGTCAGTGGCCCTGGCGGATGGAAGTGACTTTATCTGCTTTGAGAGTCTGCACTTGTGTGGGGAGGACAAGTGATGAGTTACACACTTAGATCCTGTGAGACAGACAGATGGTTCTGTCAGTATTCAGTAGCTTGCTTTTGGTTTGGCTGGGTCAGCAGGCATTTGCTCCCTTTCTTTTTTCTTCCAGTAGCTGACAGAGGATTGTGTTCTCCTTCCTAGTACCGATGGCTATGTTGTCTGTGAGGAGTATAAAGAGGTCCTCATTGCTGCCTGGGAGAATGAACAAGCAGAAATAGAAAAGAAGGAGAAGGAGGTGAGAACTGGTTTTGCAGCTTCCTTACCATTACATTTATTAAGTCAATTTCATTCAAACTGTGGACAGCTGAACAGGGGTGGGCTGTGTAAGCAACAGACGCAGAGCTCTGTGACCATGAGCGGCTAGTTGTGCCCCCCAAATGCCCCATTTTGGGCTTGCTGTCCAGACTGCAGTGGGATGCAATACAAGTGTGTAGCAATATCTGAAATGGTGCATACTCTGGAATAGTTTTCCATGGCTGCTGGGAAACAAAAATGAGGAATACACGTATGAGGTTAAAGTTTTGGAGGTGGTTCTGGTGTAATTTACACAGTCAGGGTGTACATCAGAAAGTGACAGTAATGTATTTAGCAGGTAATTGGACATCAATAAATTTTGCTCTTAAGAATTGTACTGGTCTATAATCTTTTAACGCAACACCTTTAAGTTGGTGTGGGTTTTTTTAATGGCAGTTTAAAATCTTCCAACTTCCATTTTCTGTGGGCGTAAATACATTGAAGCTTACAACAGTAATTTTTTCTCTTTTCAACAACAATCCCACACAGAAGCGGGAGAAGAGAGCTCTAGGGAACTGGAAGCTGCTGACAAAAGGACTTCTCATCAGAGAGAGACTGAAGCAACGCTACTCCATCAAGGTATTCTGCATTTTTATTAATGATTTCTTTTTCAGGATGATATTTCTCTACCAAGAGATTTTTTTCCCAGTCTTTCCAATGTGTTATGTTTCCAGCTGCAGAGTGTAGAATTCCCAAAGTGTCGTTGCTCAAAAATCTTTTTCTTTCCTGTTGCTAGCATGTGACTAGCAACTAGTAAAGAAAACCGCACCAGAAATTCAATGTGGTCACGCCCGTGAAAGATTCATTATTGTTTAACAAGAGATGAGTGTTTCCCAAAGCATCAATTTTTGGTATTATTTTCTGTTTTAACATACCTTCTTCCTAGATTTATTCCCCCAAGCCAAGCAAGTAGCTAACAGGAGGAGAGGGGGCTGCTTTTTGTTGAGAAGTCAGATTGTTTTAGTTCTTAATCTTTTCCCCATTGAGAAAAGTGAAAAGCATGATCTTTTTAAAGGCGGTTTATTTTTTTTATTCTGCAGCCAAAAATATTTTGCTTGTGTTGAAAGAATGCTTGACATCTAGGAATAGAAACACACTGCTTTGGGTGAGAAGTCCAAACCACAGCAGCCAACTTTTGTGATGTCATTAATTGTCACTTTGACAGAAGACAAGCCCTTTTAGAAAGGGGTAGTTATGAGTGATTTCTAGAGCAACTTTTCCATTTTCACACATGTTTTTTCCAGACTGAGCCCTCAGCACCTGAGGCAGAGAAAGGAGCGGGATTCTCCTCTGATGAAGAAGGGGGTCCAAGTTCAGTAGGGAATGTGACCATTTCTTGGCCCCAAAATCGCCAGTTAGAGAAAAAAAAAGAAGAGAAGACAACCAAAAAGAGCAACCGAGAAAAGAAAGGAGAAGCAGCACAGTTGTTCCCTTTTGAGAAACTGTGATCAGAACAAGCGTTTCTTTGCTGTTTCCAGATGCAAGAACAGTAGTCACAACAAAAGTATCCTTTGCCAGTTAAGGATTTAGTCTTTCTGTGCACTTTTGTTTCCGAGCTATCGGGGACCAGCCTAATTCAGTATCAAGAGTTTCTTTGGCTGTTGCGGGTAATCAGGTTCATCCTTTTATCCTTGGACTTATGAGAAGATGTGCAGTTGTACCTTCTGAGAAGATCACTTTGTGTTGTTTGGGTTTTTTGCTCTCTTTTGTATCACTCGGCACTAATAATTCTGTTTTCTGAGGCATTCCTTTCATTAGCACTGTCTTTTCCCATTTTTCTCCTTCCATTTTTTCCTGCTTGTTCAGAACTGAAGCACGTAGCTGCTACTTAACAGCCTGTGGTGAGCTGGCCAAAGGAGTGCTAATGCCTCTTTGATTCGTACCTTATCAAAATCAGTGGTGAGGTAGAGTTCTGGTCTTACTGTCTCATCAACACAGAAGGGGAAATACTTCCTCTAAGGTGTAAAAAAACATAGAATCAAGATTTGGACGAATCTGAAAATTTACTTGCTAAAGAATACCTGCCTTTTGCGAAAACTCCGGTTTGGTTTTTCATCTTACAGTCTTCCTTTACTTTTTCAGAAATCTTGCGCATTAGAAGGAAGAAACCCTGTCCTTATTTCAAACTTAAGGTTAAATATGTGTTCTTAAGTAATTTGAATATATACATATTTGTTTCAGTTTTGTTTTATCAAGACCCTGTGGATATGTTCTGGAGCAAAACATGTAAAACTGGCTGAGTGTCATTGTCAGAAACAAAATTCACTGAAACCAGAGAGCTCTCGTAAACATTATCCAGTACCTAAGCATTTAAAAACTCTTAAGAGAGGAATGTTAAATCTACACAAGCTTTTCCTGCAGTTTTGTAATAGAAATGTTGATCTGTCTCTTGCAGTATTTTTATAATGCAATTACACTGACACTGTCTCTTTAGAGGGGAATACAGTTTAGTCATTGGTGGATGTGGTCATGGAAGAAAGATTGAAATGTAAGAAAATAGCTTACATTTAATTATGTTCAGAAAAAACTCTATTTTTGTACTGTATTTGTAGAAGAAAATAAAGTATGGGAAGAGTATGTTGTCCGTTACACCTCCCCTCTGGCCAGCTCATCCTTCTGTGAGCAGCTCAGTTTCTCTGGAAGGACTCTCAGGCAAGGATAAGAACACACCGCAGCATCTCCAGAAGTCACAAATCGGGTCCCTGAATGTCCCAGAGCTGGCTGCTTGTGAATTGGTTTAGTGTTAAGGGTCTTCATGCAGAGTTTTTAGTTTTTGCTACCAAATTCTAAATAAATAAAGACCAGCCTACATTAGAGGCTTGGGGAGTAGATACGACCTGTATATTATGAACCCCCCATAATCCAGGAGGGAGCAGTCTTTGACCTGCTATGCTACCTGGACATCCACAAGTCTATGGGGCCGGATGGGATCCACCCAAGAGTGCTGAAGGAGCTGGCAGAGGAGCTTGCCAAGCCACTCTCATTTATCAGCAGTCCTGGAGAACAGGGGAGGTCCCAGATGACTGGAGGTTGGCAAATGTGACGCCTATCTTCAAGAAGGGCCGGAAGGAGGATCCGGGGAACTACAGACCAGTCAGCCTAACCTCGGTACCGGGGAAGATTATGGAGAGGTTCATCTTGAGTGTGCTCACCAGGCACATGGAGGACAATCAGGGGATCAGGCCCAGTCAGCATGGGTTCACGAAAGGCAAGTCTTGCCTAACCAACCTGATTTCCTTCTATGACCAGGTGACCCGCCTGGTAGATGAGGGAAAGGCTGTGGATGTTGTCTACCTGGACTTCAGCAGAGCCTTCAACACAGTCTCCCATAGCATTCTCCTGGAGAAGCTGGCAGTTCATGGCCTAGATGGATGTACTCTTCGCTGGGTTAAAAACTGGCTGGGTGGCCGAGCCCAGAGAGTCATGGTGAATGGAGATAAATCCAGTTGGCGGCCGGGCTCAGTTCTAGGGCCAGTCTTGTTTAATATCTTTATCAATGACCTTGATGAGGGGATTGAGTGTGCCCTCAGTAAATTTGCAGATGACACCAAACTGGGTGGTAGTGTTGATCTGCTGGAGGGGAGGAGGGCTCTGCAGAGGGACCTGGACAGGCTGGATCGATGGGCCGAGGCCAATTGTATGAGGTTCAACAAGGCCAAGTGCCGGGTCCTGCACTTTGGTCACGACAACCCCATGCAGCGCTACAGGCTTGGGGAAGAGTGGCTGGAAAGCTGCCTGGTGGAAAAAGACCTGGGGGTACTGATTGACAGCCGCCTGAATATGAGCCAGCAGTGTGCCCAGGTGGCCAAGAAGGCCAATGGCATCCTGGCCTGTATCAGGAATAGCGTGGCCAGCAGGAGTAGGGAAGTGATCGTGCCCCTGTACTCGGTGCTGGTTGGGCTCAGGCCGCACCTCGAATACTGTGTTCAGTTTTGGGCCCCTCACTACAAGAAAGATGTTGCCTTGCTGGAACAGGTCCAGAGGAGAGCAACCAAGCTGGTGAGGGGTCTGGAGCACAAGTCATACGAGGAGCGGCTGAGGGAACTGGGGGTGTTTAGTCTGGAGAAGAGGAGGCTGAGGGGAGACCTGATCGCCCTCTACAACTGCCTGACAGGAGGCTGTAGTGAGGTGGGGGTCGGCCTCTTCTCCCTGGTAACAGATGATAGGACGAGGGGGAATGGCTTGAAGCTGCGCCAGGGCAGGTTTAGGCTAGACATTAGGAAAAACTTCTTCACCGAGAGGGTTGTCAGGCTCTGGAATGGGCTACCCAGGGAGGTGGTGGAGTCCTCATCCCTGGAGGTCTTTAAAAGAAGGATAGATGAGGTGCTCAGGGACATGGTTTAGTGGTGGGATGGCAGTGCTAGGTTAACGGTTGGACTCGATGATCTTAAAGGTCTTTTCCAACCGAGGTGATTCTATGATTCTATGATTCTATGAGGCTTCAAGAAAAAATTCTACATCTTGCGTGAACTGGTAAACCTGCAGAGGGCACAGAGGACGTAGCTCCTTCTGCGTCGGCCCTTGTGCCGGTATGCAGGATACACCCCGAAATGGGTACTTTGAACACGAGGGCCCACGTTTGGCTCCTGCTGGCATCG
The DNA here is from genome assembly GCA_034008185.1 of Gorsachius magnificus. Taxonomy (NCBI): domain Eukaryota; kingdom Metazoa; phylum Chordata; class Aves; order Pelecaniformes; family Ardeidae; genus Gorsachius; species Gorsachius magnificus. The sequence goes on from CM067090.1 coordinate 11,853,243, forward strand.
GTAATTTTTCATCTGCTTAAAACAGGAGCTGGTACCAGCTGTACCAAAGCAACTCCATGCTTCCTAGCTTGGGACTCAGCACAGCTAGACAAAGTTACGAGTCTAGTGACTATAGTCAGCAGGGAAAGAGACAGTAACATCGTCAGAGGGCAGGATCCTACTTCTCAGCTACGTAGGCAGCCAGCTTGCCTAACCTCAGCATGCAAGAGATGAAAGAGTAAATACACTTGAAGGGAGACCAAAGCAGAAAGGGAAGATGAGAGACAGATCGGGTGCATGTTCTGCCAGGTTTTTGTAAGGCAGCAAGAGAAATACTGCTTCAGCTGTTTCTATAGAAACCTTGTTTGTGTACGTGCGATGGAAGCGAGCCTTGGCTCCACCAGCGCGCCTGGCCTGGGAAACACAAAGCTCTTGTCTGTGAAAGGAGCCCTCCTTTATTTTGTGTCATTCCTGTGCACACACTAATATGTAAGACAAAAGTAGTTTAAGTGGTTGACTGCATAGGTAAACCCCCAGTCTCTTTAAAACTACAAGAGGCTGTATCCAGCCAGGTTGAACCATCGTATTTTTCAAATAGTCTTATGGAGGGAAGGAAGTTACTTAAGTAGTCAGTAATGGGGAGTAAAACTGCAGTAGCCTGGAATCAGGCTTTCATCATACAGAAGTATGTCAGCCAGATAGCAGCTGTGCTGGTCTTGGGAACTTGCTTCCCAAAATGGGGAAATACTTGCAGGCTAAACGAAACCAAACTGCACATTTATCTCAACCAACAACAGCAAACTAGTCCATGTGGAAGCAACAAACTAATCCTCCATGTACCTGGACACTATTCCTGGACATGAAACGTGCAATACTTAAACGCAATAAAAAAGAAGCCTACAGACCAACCTTTTGAAAATTGTATTTTATTAAATATACAAAAGCTCAGCACTTCTGTAGAAAATGGTATCTTCATCTCTAATAGGGTAATGCTGGTTAGTTTCCCGCCTCACTGGTGAAACAGCAGTCCAACCCTTGTTTTTCTCCCCAGTGGAGTGCAATTCTTAACTGATAGAGCAGAAGCTGGTGTTAGTGAGCAGCAGAGCAGCATCGCTAACGTGTCAGCTGTGTGCATGAGACCACTTGCACTTCCTGCAACCTTTTACTTACTACTACTGCTTTTACCAGAGGAACCGAGCCATGAGACTGAATTGACAACATCCAAATACCAAAAGAATTAAGGCTAATAAAGTAACTACTCCTTCTCAAAACATTAATGATTTATAACTCAGATCTCTTATTTCAGTACCATCTGTAGCAAACATTTGCTTCTCTGTATGTTCAAGTTAAGTTCCTTTGGTATGGGGAACACATTTCTCCTGACGGTTGTAACTGGATTTCGTAAATGAAGACATTGTAAGTATATGCAATTTAGTACAAAACCAGAAGAAAACCCACTGTCATGTAGGGAGGGCACATCTGAAAGCCAGACTCTCTAGGTGGAGAGAGATATACTCTAATCTCAAGTACTGGTTACAGCAGAAATATGTTAACATGAGCCATCACAACACTACAAGAAGGCATTCCTCAAACATGATACAAAGCTCAAAATTTAGCCTACTAAAGTCTATGAAATCTAATCAAGCAAAAATGTTTTCATTATTTAATTTCATGGAGTATGTTCATTGTCCTTATCAAGTGAAATTCAAGAAACAGTATACACAGCAAAAAAACCCCAAATATTTTAAAGAATATACATTCAATTATAAAAGTTAATTTTGCTTCAAGGCAGCAGGATTTATTTTTAAAGGTTAGTGACCTCTGAGCACCCCCTTAAATAAGTCCAATTTGAAGTTAAATTTTTGAATACTTACGCGATGGTATAGTCCACACTACCAATTTGGATGCTTAACCAAGAACAGCTTCAGAGGCTTTTAAAAAGTTGGAGGAAATCAAGGCTTTCTTACAAATCCACCCTACCTCAGAGCACTACTAACCTGGCCACTCATTACTTCAAGTTACTTCGAAAACATTTTACATACATATCATGTGAAATTCGACTAAGCTGTGTTTTTCCTTTGGAACACATATGCTTCCAACATCAACCAAAGAAGAGGACATGACTGTGCATATAAGAAAAGGCAGCAGAGGGAGGGTTTGTCAGAGGTACACACACACAGTTCATAAGGATATCTAATCATGGTCCATGTGATAAAGATGGCACTTGCTCCATAACACACAAGGTGCCCCACCTGTCAGTGAGGACTTGCCCATCCTCAAACCAGGGGGAATTAGTAAGTGGTAAAAGGTACAAATCCGCTTGTTCACTGACTTATAATCAATAGACACTCCAAAATGCTTTTTTCCCCAACGCCCAGGTCATTGACTTCCTACAAAGAGCACCCTACAGTCATAGTTTTCATGGATAACATGTATCAACAACCACACTGAAGCCCCCTCCCCAGCTCTTGGTGCACACTGCTGAACCATGATATGCTGTGAGCATGCTGCAGTAACCCGGACAGAGATGCACTGGAGAGGTTTCTAACCAGGATTCAGCGTAAAACCCGGCCACCTCCTTCTCACTGCTGCTTCTTTGGTGGAACACGAGATTTTGCAACCACAATTGGAACTACAGAGAGCAACCCGATCAGCAAAGCCCAGAGAGGGCGGTAGAAGAGCCAGCCAATGGAGATGGTCAGGAGTGACAGTGAACTGGCTATGCAGAAGGCAAATGCTTTTAATCCAATGTTAACCAGATCTCTCACAACAGGAAACCAGTCCACTGCAGAAAAAATTCAACAAGGGATAAAGCAGTTGACAAGATGATAGTTTAAAAGGAAGTCTTATTCATGCCTAGGATTTGCACACTAACTATTGCAACCAAAAGACAGATTCAAATTAATTATCAAGAACACTGGATAAGGCATTTCAGCAGACTATTCTCAAGGCATTTGATAATTAAGCAACAGCTAAACATCTAAGACAATGATATCCTCATCTCTTCAGACAGAAGTAACTGCATCGCAGCACCTTGAGTTAGACTTGAAAGAACCAGCTCAACATGTGCTTTGTGTTCTGATTTTGGTAAGCACTGTGCTGGGATCTTCTGATAATGGCAATATCTTGCATGGGTTTTATTTTAACACTCACAAAGCAACCATCTGGTTCTGGGATCCTGTTTACCTGCAATTGCCTACAATGACTTTCACATCAAATCCAATCCGAGTTCAAACAGGATTCCTCCTGACCTCCAAATTAATTAATTGCATAAGAGAGCAAGAGAGGACCTCTCTAGGGATTATGAACCTATTTCTAAATAATTTTACCTTTCTGTAAAAAACTTACCCAAAGTGTAAAAGATTCGGGTCATTAGGCTGATGCCTACAAACATTGCCAGCCAGCCTGCTGCACGGAGAGCCCAGGTCTTCATGGTGTTACTCTCATGCTCTTTCTGAAACACTTCCTGAAAGCAAACACCATTATATGCAGCCTGCTCCTCAATTTCTTTTGAGATCCTCTTGATTCCAGTGTATTATGAGCAAACCAAAGCCGACAGCATTGCAGGAGTACAAATTTGCTCATAGAAGATATATTGCAGCTCATTCTGCAGGGTCTTTTTGCGCAGTATTGCTGCATACTACAATAGATTTCGAAGTGCAGTATGAGGGAAACACGCATTTTTCTAAATTAAGACAGCTACATAAAGACCGTTCGATACACTATAACTACAGACAGAAAGCACACAGGTTTTGCTGCAAATGGATACATTCAACATTACTGTGGAAAATAAGACACTAATAAGTAAATGTAAGGAGGAACAATACGACTTCACCACGTTTGGAGGAAGAGAGAAAAGGCAACAATATCCACTGATGGCTATAAAGGAAAGGTGTATGAAAGAAGGCAAGCAGTATGCAGGGAAGAAAAGATGAAAGGTATGTGTATACTCCATCAGGCAAAGCAAAGCATCTATTTGCAAGAATTCCAAGTAAGGTTATTTCAAAATGGATTGTGTGCCCCTCTGGCTCTATAAAACATACACATGGAGATGGCTAAGACATAATAAAGCACTTAATGGGAAAAGACGTGTATGACTGATTGACTACTTGTGCATAAAAGTACTCTACAAATTATTCATTTGTAGTGAGTTAATTTCTAATGAACTGAAATTCTGTCTAATGAAGATTCAGAGCTCATAGCAGAGAGCTGATTCTGCTGCTACTCTCTTTCAACTTAAAACAAAAGCCTTTTTAACTGCTTTTGGAAGCTCCTGTAAATTCTTGACATCTGGGATTTTTGCAGCAGGGCATGAAATAATCATTAATGGAAACAAACCTACTAAAAGGAGTACATGAATCACCAAATTGCTGGAGCATGCAGGATTTATTGGAGCATAATGCTCTGCCTGAAGGTTCTTTCTCAGCCAGAATAGCAGTAAACATTTCAAACAAGCCCCAACTCCTGTTATTAGAAGCTGAAGAGAGGATAACTCCTACAGTTTGTTTAATTAAAGCTTGATTTTTACTATTTTTACATACGACCTTTTCAAAAGCATGTGCATGCATGTCTAAGTGGGAAACTACCAAAGAGCAAATAAAAGCAAAATGAGAAGGCACAGAAACAGCCTTTAAAGGAAAGGATGTTCAGAAGCAACACGAGGAGATTTTAAAAAATAAATACATAGCTACTTTAGCCATGGTTCCTTTTTAAAATTAAAACAAACCATCAGGAATAATTACAGCCAAATTATGTTCTGCTAGTGGGTGAAGCACCAAAGAATGTGCAGAAACCTGGAAGGCAAACACAGGCTATAACATGTTATCCTAGAGAAAAGAGGGAGTGTTTACATATGTAAATGCCAACTTTATACTGAGCATCTCCTCCTGTAGAGCAAGTCTGAAGGAGAATGAGAGCTTACTCCCCTGATGCTTCTGCACTACCATCTCCAATTTTAACCCTTCACTAGTACAGCGTGGTATCTCACCTCCACAGAGAGATCCCCAGGGTATAGAATCTGCAGGACATCTCCAGACTTGGTATGATATGGAACCAGTTGATCGCCTCGCTGGCGAGCAATCACAGTCACCTTGTGAAGAAAGGAAGAAATCTTTACTGGCTACTGAGTTGGGAACAGAGTTTGCAAAATACAGAAACAGCTGAAGACTCACTTTATCAGCAGAGCCCAAATGGGGGTCATCTCCACTCAGACCTGCATAGAAGAATGAGACGCGCAGGTCTCCTACCTACAAACAAGAGAATAATGGAAGTCAAGAAAGATTTCTTTACAAAGGAGAATCACAGGAAAGAGAACTCTGCATGGGAACACCCTTTATATATCAACACTTTTTCTGAAAGTTTATGTCAAGACAGAGAATACCCAGAATTATTTCCAAGCTGTACTTTTTTCATGCCTAGCTGATAGCTGAAACAGACTAGCTCAAATGCTGTTTTGCAATACCCCCTCCACTTTAGCTGCAGGAACACATTAACACCAATGAGATCCTATGTTCATCCCTTGTCATTTCATCTTTTGGCAGAGGAGGACAGGCAGCACAAGCTGACAACAAGCTAGTTCACTGTACTCCATTCAGTACAGCAAAGCAGAGGTAGAACCCACTTCCCAGCTCCATTCTGTGTCCTTCCATTTAAAAGCATGGCAGACTCAAGAAAACAGAAGCCAAAGAAGTAGGATCCGAAACTTCCTGCAAAAGAAGCACTCATGCTGAAGGACTGTACTAAGGGTGTCATCCTATGTGATGGTCTGCACTCCAGTGCAAATGGGACATGCCCCAGTTTTCTTTTTCGCATAACAGTAATCACTGCTTTGGTTTATCTTTCTCATCTTACTTCTGGCCGCCTGGGGTTCTCACTGTGGTAAAAGTAATCTCCTCCTCGGGTAACATCAGCATGTGGATCCTCAAGGTTTGACAAGCTCAACTGCTTGAAGTCATCAATTTTATCCACAAGACCTAAGCAGAATAAAGAAACAAGCTCAGGTCCCGTGCCTAATGTGAAACAGCCAATTTGCTGGCTGGCTTCCTGATTATCACCTGAAATAACTGCCATTGTGGAAAGAACCAAAGTCCACTGCTGATGCAACAGCAGACACAAAGCCAGTACAAAGCAATCCTTACCCTTGGAAAGAACAAAGCTGCCAACCTGGACATTAGGAGAAACAGCAGTGAAAGACTCCACAGCCATGGCACTGAGGAACAAAGAATCTGATTAGTCCTAGAATTATGATCAAACTTTTGATTTGCAGTATATAATACACAGCACATAAAATGTCAAATGTCAAACATCAGGAGAAATTCAAAGAGCTAAATGGCTGTCACGATGTGAAAACAAATCCATCAAGAAACTGTGTCCAGACTTCATAGTCTCGGAGCCATTAAAATAAGTTAAGACGAGTTATGACTGTCTCATTCCCTGGCCTGACCTTCCATACACACTATAGGATTTCAGTAGGTTTTTTCTGTACTGAACCTATAATGGGCTGAAATGGAATTCAACTGTTGGGAAGCTGTTCAGTGGTCATACAGAGGCTTTGAGTGACAATGAATTAATCACATTCCTAGATGAATTCCTGCAACATTTAACTACACTCATAAATGCACTTTTATTTCTAGCCTGAATTTATTTAGCTTCCGCTGTCAACTGCTAGATCCTACCTGCTAGATTAAGAAACATAGATCATAAGCCTTCTCTATATAAACATAGTTCTACATCATGGCCAAGTTAATTACATTCCAAATTCAGGAATCCTTTACTTACAGACTTGACTTGGTTCTTGTAAGTAGTACTACAAGTATCTCCTTGGCAGTAAACAACAGATTTTATTTTCACAAATGTCTAAGTCGCATAAAAAGATAAGATGGATGGACAGAAGGAAGGAGACATGTAGTACACACTTTAAATAGAGTCTCATTAATGCTAGGCATGAATTCTAAAGTTCAGCATGTCTGCATACACCGTGCTGTCTCACGCTAGGATCCACCACAGTTATATTCAGTCTCCTTGGATTGTACACTCAGATGAAATGTACTTAGCTGCAGCACGTGTTAAATTATATACTGCAATGGCACTAAACCAAAAATGTTTCTTCCTCTCAACTGGAGATTTTCAGTTACTGGAGAAAGCTTGGAGAATTTTCGCTAACAAAAAAGTGTGCATGGGGAGGGGAGACAAAGCACATATGTCATCTGTGCATCCTTTTTTCCATTATCTCTTGTCTATACAAGTCTGCTAGTTGGGACTTACAATCAAAAACACATAGATCTTTGCTTTCCCTCCTGAAATCGTACTTCCAAATAAAGGACAGTATGTGATGAGCCCACAGAACCAAAACAAAGTTCTGAAGATTTTGCAAAGTTCGAAGTTTTGTTGAAAACCTGGTCCTACTACCTCTCCAGCTGTATTTTTCATTCACACATGATACTTTTTACTTTTTTGGCATCCTGCATCCTAAGGAACCAAGCAGGTGCTGTGAGAATGACAAGCAAGCTAAAAATTAGCATTAAAAATGACACATTGTAGTGTAACTAAAATGCTACAGATGAGAGGTATATAAAACAAATTATATATGGGCGATTGCCACAAATAAGCGTGTGAGCTCATGCGTGCTAGCTTAGAAAAAGCAGCATGCAAATGGCATGACCAGCTCACGGGATGCCTGCTATTCTAACCCTGTACTTGTACTAGAGGAAAGAATTATTAATAGACTGCACTAACAGACAATAAAAGTCAGAAAGGAACCCATGCAAGTTCTCCTACATGGAGACCACATAGTCCAGAGGTAATATAATAGCCTGACGTCCAGCCATTACTAATGGAGAGCTTAATTGTGGTTCCACCAGGCAGCTTTGAACTGCACTCTAATTTCTCTATGCTTTAGTTCTCCCAGCTACCAAACGACCAACTGTTTCCATCTACTTCACTGTGTCATGACGACTAGTCATTTAGCTTTCATCTTTCATCAGATACAGTGACAGAATCTAGAGGGTCTGTGCTAGGTGGTAAATTACCTAGGGTTTTTGTGTCCAATTTCTCGATCAAAGTTTCTGCTGTTCACAACTTCCGATTTCCATTCGGTATCTAAAGAAAACGACATGAAGGTTGAGGAGAAAACAGGAAAAATTGCCACTCGGACCTTAGTTATTGAAGACACCTTTCAATCAATGGATCAGTTCTAAGTTACACCTGCAGTAATAATGTTTACATCAAAATATGTACATGATAGTCTGAACTGACACTTAAATCTGTCTTGCTAGCATATTAACAAGAAATGGCAGGATTTAGAAAAAAAAATATTTTAGCGATAAAATTGTAACTCAACTTTGCTCGGTTGGAGCTTTGCTGTTGCGTTTGATTTCTGGCTCTACTCTTTGGGAATAATCTGGTTTTGTGAGGAAAGGCTGTGAGCTCTGCTGGAACTAGCAAATTTCAGTGCAGTCAAGCAACAGATAGAGATGGTACCTGTATGTGCCACTGTCAAAAATGCATAATGCTGCCTTCGTTCAGGCCACAGAAGCCTTCCCACATCCCCAGAGCAGATTCCAGTAGGTTTCTTATAACTCCTACAAAACTAGAGTCCCTTTTTTGAGCCACTTCTGTATTAAATATAGCTTGATCTACTTCCATGAAAGAGTAGAGAGGAAGGAAAAGGAGTTCGGTTAAACAGTAGAGATAGGATCACTGTAAGGGATATTCTGGTGTATTGGGTACGTGGCAAGATTTTGGTAGTGGGGGTCTGCAGGGCTGGCCTCTGTGGGAAGAGCTCAGGGGCTGCCCTGTGTTGGACACAGCTGGCTCCACATTGAACCCACTGCAGGCCACAGCTGAGCCCATCATTCACGGCACTTCTGTGAAAATGTTTTTAAGAAAGGGCAGAAGACACCAAATGGGGAAGGGAAGGAACAAAAAGGAGAGAGAAACAACGGAGGGAACACCAAAGTGAGAGGAGGAGGTGCTCCATAGAGAGCAGATATTCACTGAAGCATGGGTAGAGTCCATGCTGGAGCACAGGAAAAGTGTAAGAAGGAAAAAGTGGCAAAGTGAACCCACGATGCACTGACTGTAAGCCCCCCTGCACTGCTCACCGCTTCACTAAAGGGAGCAAGTGTAACCTGTGGCAATAACAAAGCAGGGGGAATTGTCAAGGGGAGAGGAGTCTGGGGTGAAGTTGAGCCTGGGAAAGGGTGAGAGCAAATGTGTTTACCTAACACCCGATTCAGTAATTAAATATTTATTTTAATTGACAATTAATTAAGTTAATTTTCCCCAAGTCAAGTCTATTTGCTCACGATGGTAAAACTGGTAAGTGATCTCCCTATCTTTATTTCAACCCACAAGCTCTCTCATTCCTGTTCTTCCCAATCCCTTTCCCAGTCCTGCTGAGGGAAAGAGTAAGCAAGTGGCTGTGTGGGCCCTTGGCTGCCACCACATCTAGTAATATACAAACTTTTACTGGACAGAATCTTGAGAGGGCAGCTAGTTTTTTAAATGGCATTTCTTTCTGTTCCCTGCCACTGTAAGGCTGTTTTTCATGGCTCACAACCACTAGCTTTGCTCCTTATGGATCTCCATGCTGCAGGGTCCCGTGCTTCACTGAGCTAGAGTATTTTTATGATTACACCCAGAAATTGCTGCACACCCACGCTACACATCTGTGTGCTTTAATAAGAGATAAATCAAGCACAGAGACCAATCTCCAGATACACGATGACTCAGAGTATTTTTCTGCCACTGGGTAGATCAGAATAATGCTCTTGGTTCTGCTCCTACCAAAAAAGCATTTGGCAAAAGCCACAGCGCACATCAGAAGGTGCTGATGGTTTTCATTAGCTGGTATCAACACCTAAACAGACTTTCAAGAGGCTGTCTTACAGGCTGGAGCTACACTGTTCTTTGCTGTCTATTCTCTTCTGCTCATGCTTGACACATGCTTAGTTATTCCACTTCTGAAGAGTAATCTCAGGCATAGCTTTGAACACACTCCCACCTCTGCCCGTGTCCTGTCACTGAGGACCTTATGGGTCCTACCTCAGGAGCATCCTATCCCTGGATGCTGCTCTGAACCTCTAGGAGTTGCAAGACAAGACTTTCTGTACTAGTTGCTTGCTAACAGCATGCCTCTTTTCACCTCAGTTGCCTCAAGAAAGTGAGGTCCTGACATTTGTTTAGGAAACAGAATTTTTGCTTATTTCTTCACATTCCTTTCCTTTCTTTCCCAACAAGAAAATACAGTGCTTACAACAAAAATCAAAATACACACACATAAAAGTCCAAAGTTACTTGCATAAAAGAAAGGGACTTTCTGTTGATCAACTTACTGTATGAATATTTTGTCTCTTTCTTAATCTCACCATTCTCTTCATACTCCCTGCGGAGAAAAGGGCTGGGATGAGAACCAAAACAGTGCACACACACCCCTGCTCAGGGCAGAATACACTTTACAAATGAAATGCACAGACAGCTCACTGGCAACACAAACTTATCTTTACAAGTAAACTAACTCTTCTCTGAACTACCTATTCTAAAGACATAGATTCTCTGTACAAGGAGAAAATTACACACAAATGCTCAACGGCCACAACAGTTTTATTCCCATGTTGCCAACAAGGAGCTGGCTAGATCAATGTGGAACAACCAGCATTAAAGACAGTGAGACAAGCTGACCTAAGTCAACAAGTCTTTTACAGATACTGCACCATAACCATGTTAAAACCAAGAAGTTATTTTTCACACCGTCACAACCTCTGACACTTTTTTTGTATGACATGAAAGACATTTGGCAAGTGAGTTCTGTGCAGTCAGACCTACATAATGGCTAATAACTTTTATACTACTGTCAGTGGAATTATTATCATTAACAGAAATGTTTTTCCCCTTCTACTTGCAACTACTAGCAGAGTAGCTAACATCTCATTACAGTTCTGTAAATACCCTTGAAAAGGTACCTATACTGCAGTATTTCCTATTATAAACAAATCTGAGCAACTAAAATTTCCAGTTTACTTTCACAGCTAGAAATTAATGTTGGCTTTTTATTATTATGGTAAGGGGTAGCAGAGTCTCCTAAAAATAGAGAAATCATGTCTTGGTTTAATTAAGTACTGTACTTCAATTTGCATATGTATGAAGTACCAAAGAAATTAAGATATTTCCCTCATAGTCGCGTGCCAAAAAGTTTCAAGTTTCCACAAGTCTGAGAAAAGAATCTGACTTCTAGTTCAATTGGGTACAACAGGATTTTTTAAATTGCTTTGAAATAGTCTAGTATATGTTAGGCTGTAGGTATCGACCAGGCAGTTTTTGGGTCAATGGGTTTATCAGACTTTATTCTGGAATTCATAATCGATCTTGTTGGGTTCACTTACTTTTTGAACACAAGTTAAGACCCCTTTGGGAGATTAAAAAAAAACAACAAAAAAAGACTGACCAACTGAAAAAACCCAACAAGTAAATAATTGTCATTGTGGAAGAAAGGAAGAAAGCCAAGGGAAAAGATGATGAAGTTTCTGAATTCATCAAAAATCTTCTTGCATTTCCTTTCTGAGGACAGGGAAAAAAATTGGCTTGAGGGTCCATGACGAAGTTTTAGAGAATGGCAGCAGGAAAGGCTTAGCAGATGCAGGAAAAAAGAGGATTATAAAATTTTATTTGAAAAAATTCAGGATGAAGTATTTTGGGACAATAGTTTTGATTCTGCTCATCAACTAGCAAGCAGGGAGTATTATGGGGGTGGAGCTACAGAAGTCCTGATGGGCAGAAAGTACATCAATAAATAAAAGCAGCTTTAGGAACATTAGAAAGGATAGAAATCAACCGAGTCTTTGGGAAAACCACAAGTGGTTTGTTTTGTTTTGTGTTTTTTTTTTCTTTTTCATAAATTGGTAAAGATCTTTGAATTCTGTTGACAACACATATGACAGAAAATAGATCAATGTGCTCTGAGGTGGCCCAGCATCAGCCAGCAATAATAAAAACAAAAAAACCACAGCTGCAGCATGGAGGCCAAGAAAACCCATATGAAGTTATACAAAATCAGGAAGTGGCAACATTTGATAAAAGGCCTTGGAAGTTACCCAAATTTTATCAGATGCAAATTCTGCAACACTGAGCGTCTACAAAACCTGACATCTCCAAGGAAACGAGTGACTCTCTAAAAAAACCTAAGAGCTCTAGAATTCTCCTGCCGTCAAGACTTGTTGGGTTTTTTTTTCTTTGGGGGTAGGGAGAAGAAAAAAAAAAGGGATGGGATCCTGTTAATACAACAGCTTTATAAACAATTTTTAAAGATTTCTTTCACTTACGTGGAATCTTCATATTCTACCCATTGATACATTTCCACTTTACGTTTAAGTTTGACAGCCTGGATGGAGAGCCCATAGCTGGGATCAAACAAAGGCTATTTAAAAATTAAAGAAAATACAAGTCAGTATACATGCTGTACCTCACAAACTCAAACACTGTACTTTAATTATCAAACCTATTAGTATACCTCACTGTACATAGCTAGTACTATGTTACACACAGTTGAATACAGAATAAATGCTATGAACGACAAAAAGGAGCATCTCTTTATATCACTGATAAATCTGACCTAAAGAATCATCAACAAAAATTATTGCCATAGTGAAGAATAACACCAGAAATGCTGGCTAATGGTATACAGGCTTAAGTGTTTAAACCAGGGAGAGATTTTATTTTGCTGGAAGCTACCTTCTGCAATGCAGGCTGACCACGGAAAATGTCATCGCTACTGAAAAGTCAGAACTTGCAGAGCCTCTGTACTGCAAGAGCCTAAAGTATTATCAACAGGTTCCCTATACACATGGGAATTGAAATTATCCACCAAAGGCAGTGGGAGGGTAAACACAGCTAGAGGTGGCATGTTGTTTGGGAGTAGGAAGACCAAGGCTGTATAGCATCTCCCCAATTCCAGGCCAAGAACCAAAGCTTGGGTGGTAGCTGGCCGTGCTTGCAGGGGAAGAGAGAAGCTACGTGTCTTCTCCCTAGATATCAAACGTAATTTTAATTGGCAAAGACTTTTCCTTCCCTCCAAGCTTGATATACTCATATCTTCAAGATACTATTTTATTTACCTTAGATGTACTCAGAGCACCAGCTAAGTGCACCAATCTCCCTTCATTCTGCTGAGACACACTGTGGATACTATCCAAAGGGATCACAAGAGAAAGTCCCTCATCAAGAGATTTGGCTGTCCTTAAAGCTCGTCCCTGCAATCAAGAAAGGCAAAACCAAGTTGTGGAGAATCAATAGTACAGCCATTCCATTTTGTGAAAAAGCTTAGCAGACAAGTGATCTGAAGACCGCAAGGAATGCCTGTACACTCAGCCTTAAGGCATATCCTCAAAACACACTTGTATTTCTCCACTCCCTCTTTCTCAGTGTCTAACACAGTTTGGGGCAGTACTTCTTACCCATGCAGCAGGACCATTAACATTGACTAAGCTCCTCAAACGCGCATAGATTATTCCTACAAGAGTCCAAAGTTATTGCTCTGCATCTCTTACCTTGTCCATTGTTCACAAATAACTGCAAAAATTAGGCCAATTATGGTCCTTTTTCCACAGACCCATATGACTAGTAGGCACAAGTTTTCCTTTCCTTACCATCTGTGTCGGTTTTGGCTGGGATAGAGTTAATTTTCTTCCTACTAGCTAGCATGGGACCGTGTTTTGGATTTGTGCTGGAAATAGCGTTGATAACCCAGGGGTGTTTCCGTTACTGCTCAGCAGGGCTGACACAGAGCCAAGGCCTTTTCTGCTCCTCACCCCACCCCACCAGCAAGGAGGCTGGGGGAGCACAAGGAGCTGTGAGGAGGCACAGCCAGGACAGCTGACCCCAGGGATATCCCACACCATATGATGTCATGCTCAGCACATAAAGCTGGGGGAAGAAGAAGGAAGGGGGGGACATTTGGAGTGATGGTGTTTGTTGTCCCAAGTAACCGTTATGCGTGATGGAGCCCTGCTTTCCTGGGGATGGCTGAGCACCTGCCTGCCCATGGGAAGCAGTGAATGAATGCCTTGTTTTGCTTTGCTTGCATGAACGCCTTTTGCTCTACCTATTAAACTGTCTTTATCTCAACCCATGAGTTTTCTCAGTTTTACCCTTCTGATTCCCCCATCCCACTGGGGTAAACAGAGCAGGCGGCTGGGTGGGGCTTAGTTGCTGTCTGGGGTTAAACCATGGTGGTGTCATCATGTTATGGTGTGCTTTCTCCTGCAAAGTCACCAAAATTTGGAGTAGTTCTCTTTCCTCTTGTAGAGGTGTAAAAGGAAGTCTTAGGTGAAAATTCACAGAATTATTCTCCCCCACTCCAAAACTGCCAAAAGCATGTATGTTTGCAATGGTAGGGTGTTAGGATTCCCTTTAATTTAATTATTTTTTCAGTCTAAAACCAAGACATAAAATAACACCAAGAATAATTAACATGTTCAGTTTTGCAACATGGATTATGAATTCCTTTCACATAATTATAACAACACTAGAAATTAGGCCCTTATGTTATCCCAAGAAAAGAGAGAAGACTGGAATGTGGCTGGCTCATACAACCCTCTTTCAATAATACCACAGCCTGTTTCTGCACCAGCTCAGAGGTTTTGGATATTGTCTCTCATCACACGCTGCCACTGTCTCCACCACACTCCGTTCTACAGAAAGACTATCTGTGGCCCAGTGATCTTACTCTTCTGTTAGATCTCAAGGATAAGCACCAGACTCTCCAGTCATCACATCCTCTTCTCATCGATGAAGTAATAAAGCTTTGACATGATCATGTCAGTAAGCCTATAAATGCAAAACTAGCTGTGTATAAACACTGATGGTATTTCACTTACTTCATTGGTAAAAAGAAGGTAGAAAGACAGAAGAAATGTCACAAGTCCCATCAACATGCCTCCAGAAGTCTCGCTGAGCCTCTCTAGGAACCCTGGTTTGGACTCGCTTGTGATTTTAACATGTTCTTTTCTGCTGCCTGTTTCAGAGAACTGTTGGAGATAAACCAAAAAATGCAATATTGGTGTGACAGGGGAAGGCATTCTGTTTCAAAATAAGTCTTTTAGCTGTGTTAATACTGCAGCTCTGCAGACTAGTGCTTCTTGCCTTGGACCAAAACTTTCCCACACTTATTAAATGCCTCAACACACCTTTGATACCAGAAAAACAGTCAATAAATAAAACTCAAGCCTAATGGAAAAAAAAACCTCAATTGCTATTGTAGTGGTTCAACATGTTCCTTCAAGCTTTCTTCAGTCTGTCTCTAGGTTCCCTATTTGGTGTCCACACCCCGCATTCAGGCCATGACAAATTGAGTAATACTGCTGAATTCCAGACCAGCTGAAACATAGCTATAAATAACAAGTTACATTTCACCTCACCAGTGGTAAGTGCCTGCATACTTTAAAATAACTGCATCTAGAGCAGCAAAAAGAGATAGTTTAAAACAAAATTGCTATTGCTGTCCTAGCTAGTGCTACATTAAAGCATGAAAGCCCAGGGCTTTATCTGTGTGTACGCTGGCCGCGGGGAATAACCAAGAAGTAACTTCAGATAGCACACGGAGCCAAGACAGGAGGCGAGGTTTCTCTTTCGCTCCTCTCGAGATGCCAGGCGGGATGTGACAGCGGCCCCTGGGCTGCACCAGGGGCTGCACAGGGCCCCTCGCCTCAGACAGGCCGCCCCGGGCGAGCGGCCGGAGCGGGAACGGGCCGACCCAGGGGAACGCCCCACGCAGTAACGGCAGGACCGGTCCGAGCAGCACTTACGTTCCTCGACATCTTGAGCCTCTTGCCCTCGCCGGGTACCAGCCCAGAGAAGCCGCAGGAGCCGCCAGAAGAACCGGGCACCGACAGCCGCCCGCAGCCGCGCCCACCTCCTCAGGGCTCAGCCGGCCCTCCCGCCTCCGAGCCGCTCCCCGCCCGGGGCGCGGCATGCCGGGACACGTAGTTCCCGCCTGGGAGCCGGCGCCGCGCCGCCGGGGGCGGGGAGGTGCTCCGGAGGCGGGAGGTCATAGCGTGGAGCAGCGCCCCGCTGCCCGTTGCTGTGGCAGTGGGAGCGGAGGAGCGGCGGGGCGCCGGCGGGGTCAGTCTGAGCGCGCTGCCGGGGAAGGCACCGGAGGGCTCCGCCATGTCCTACTGCAGGCAAGAAGGTGCGCCCGGGTGTCCTCCCAATGTCACGCCGGCGGGTCGGGCCGGGCGGGCTCGCCCTCAGGCGGCCGGGGGGTGGGGGGCGATGCAGGGCGGCTGCCCGCTCATCTCAGCCCGTGAAGGGCAGGCGCAGCCTGGGGGGAGGAGAGGCGCGAAAGCCGCCCGCGGGCCGCGTGTGGCGGCGGGGGGAGGGCTGCCTCCCCTCCCCTCCCCTCCCCTCCCCTCCCTCCTCTCCCCTCCCTCCTCCGACCTTTCTCCTCACGCTAGGCGGGAAAGCGCGGTGAGGCGGGCGAGGGGCCGGCGGGCCTCCGCCGCCCTACGGGCCGGCCTCCGCTCTGCGGGCCGCGGCGGCGCCCCGGGGCGAGGTGGGGCGCGGTGAGCAGGCGCCGCCCTGCCGCTGGGAGCTGAAACGGCCCCGCGGGGCGGCCGGATGCGTGCGCCGCGGGGCTCGCTCTTCAGGTCGCCAGGGTTGGCTGCGGAGGGCTCCCGGCGCCGGTGCGGAGTGGAATCCTGCCGTAGGGCTTCAATTTCCACCGGCTTAGCTGAAGTAGCCAGAGGTGGGGTGGTTTTTTTACCTTTTTAAGGAAAACACGTAGATGGATAGGGTGGGTAGCGTGCGAGCTTTATGTTTCTGTATCCCTACAAGGTATTATGTTGTACGGGTTGTGGTGTTCATGAGGCTTGACCATTTAAGATCCTGGGGAATGTATTACCCCTTCCTTCAAGGAATGTACAGTGGCTAAATGTAAAATTTCGAATTGGAAAAAAAAGCCATTCTGTAGTTTTAAATGCCATTTTGAAATTATAAACTTTAGCACACTGAATACTGATTCTAAACTGTGGTGAGTCATAATCTATGGACCTCTTTGTTTTATGTTTTTAATTTATTTTAACAAAATTTTGGAACTGTGCAAGTTCTGTAAGTTATCTTACGGCATCTGTTCTGGTTTTGGCTGGGATAAGAGTTGATTTTCTTTCTAGTAGCTGGCATAGTGCTGTATTTTGGATTTAGTATGAGAAGAATGTTGATAACACACTGATGATTTAGTTGTTGCTGAGCAGTGCTTACACTAGCCAAGGATTTTTCAGCTTCCCATGCTTTGCCAGGAGCACAAGAAGCTGGGAGGGGGCACAGCCAGGACAACTGACCTCAGCTGGCCAAAGGGCTATTCCAGACCATATGATGTCATGCCCAGTATAAAAACGGGGGGGGAGTTGGCTGGGGGGCAGTGATCGCTTCTTGGGGACAAGTGGTCAGTGGGTGGGGAGCAATTGCATTGTGCATAACTTGTTTTATATATTCTTTTATCATTATTATTCTCTTCCTCTGCTGTTCTATTAAACTGTCTTTGTCTCAACCCATGGGATTTACTTTATTCCTGATTCTCTCCCCCATCCCACAGAGGGGAGTGAGTGAGCAGCTGCATGGCCCTTAGTTGCCAGCTGGGGTTAAACTATGATGGCATCCTACAGAATGACAATGATGACAGGGGTTAGAGTTCATGTGTTTCTAGTTCCTTTTACATAAGAAACAACTGGGCATTTTACATTGTAAAGTTTGCTGGAGTAGAATGCAGTGTTGACAGAAAACTGTTTCCCTCTTAAAAATGGCTTAGTTTTATCTGTTTCTCAGATTGGTTACTGAGCAAAGTAAAGGGAATTGCTGAACATCTGCTAGTTGAGGTTGCTTTGAGGGTCAAGAAGGTACTAGTTCCTAATATGCTGAGTCACTGTAGTGCCTTTATGAATTTGGAGAATGAAAGGAAGTTCTTGGGGAACTTACCATATTTTTTCCTACTGAATGAATACTCAGTTGTGCATTCAGAAGAGTTTCAGCTAGCTGTTCTTTTCTGCTTGTGTATGCCTCAGTGTTTCTTACAGTTTTACAGAGCTGTTAGAAAACTCTACTCAGGTTTACAGCCAAGCCTCCCCTCCACCCTGCTACAGAACTTCTTTGTTAAATCTAGAGTGGCACAAGAGCAGTTGTTTTTCTGTCCCTGATAAAGTTCACAGCACCTTTCAATATAGTTGGTTCTACACTGTTAAGGTGCTCTTCAGTATTTAATTCAGAGTATTACTGTAAAATACTATCCCAGTCTTTAATGGAGAGTACTGTTATTAATACGTACCCTATTGAACACTTTCCTGTAATTTAGTATAGTTTTTCTTTCACTCTTCCTTTTTTTTTGTCTAACCCCTTCATCTGGGTTAGTCTGGTAACGGGAGTAGTTTGAGCTTGTTTTGAAACAGCTTTTTAACTTCACAGTTCAATGAACTGTGCTGTGATCTGCAGTCATTACAGTATGTTGCTGTGAAAATTGGAACTCTAGAAGAACAGAATTTCATTTCTGTATGTGTTCCTCTGAACAATTGAAGGTAATCGATAAGTACAACAGAATTCATTCACTATTAACCTTAATGTGCATTTTGAATATCTCATTACCTTGTGGTGTTCAGCAGCTTTGTAAATGACTCCTCCTGTCCTGGCTTTCTCTGAACTTCTGCTTGTTGTCTCCTATATCGTAGGAAAAGACAGAATTATATTTGCGACCAAGGAGGACCATGAGACGCCAAGCAGTGCTGAGCTGGTTGCAGATGACCCGGACGACCCTTATGAAGAACAAGGTCAGTAGTAAGCAGAACAGAAGTAAGGAGTGATACATTACATATATCACATTCTCACAATCTTAAAAAAAAAAAAACCAACCAACAACAAAAAATAAACCTTGTATGCTTGTATGAAGCAGGAACAAAATACTCATTTTTAAAGACTGAGAGCAGCTGGTTATTCAGCTTAGTAGTTTTAACTTCCAAATTAGGACATCACAAATGGCATGTTGTGGGATTTTTTTATACACTTTTAACAATCTTTCAAAGTGGCTGTTCAAATACATCAGTTGATGGCTTATACTTTTGGTTAGTAGCCAGAGATATCCAGAAAAAAACTTTTCCTTCCTTTATTTTATTGACAAAGTTAGAGCTTAACCCATGAAAATTATGATTGTGTTTTCACTGTTTTAAATGATGAAGTGCAATTTTCAGAGAAGCTAAAGTGAGTTACGTACTACTGCTGTTGATGTGAGTTGCTCGCCTGCCTGTGTGCAGCTGACATTGCTGAATCTGGTGATCTCTGAATATCTGATGTAACATAAATTAATCTGACTAATCCTTTACTAGACTAGTAGCACTATAATCAATAACTAGTAGTAATATCTTTCAATGGCACATGATGGGTAAGTTCAAATTAGTCAGTTTTCAACTGTAACCATCTTGTCTTGAAAAGATATTAAAGTTCTCAGTGAAGATTATAATTCTTATGTGAAGTAGATCTAACCTGCAAATGGAGATTTAAGAGAGCAGAATATTCCTGAGATCAAGACTTGTAACATTCTGATAGCACAGAGCATATTTTAGGTTGCTTCTAATGGGTAAATGAAATAATCTTCCTATTGTGATGATTAAATAAGTTTTGCTCTAGGTTAATAAATTGTTATGAACATCTGTGAATTTGGGTTAAATTTTTTTCTGATTGCCTTTATGCTTGCAGGTCTTTTAGCCTCTTCGCTTTGTGTGAAGTGATCTCATTGTTTTCAACTCAGCTGAGATTGAAGTAAATGCTTCACCTGTTTTGAAATTTTGTTAGGAAGTAAAAAATATGCAAGTGGCTCTGTGACCTTTAGAGGGCAGCATTTAAGCACAGTTTAGCAGCTGGAGCACACAGGGTTGGTTTGTTAGCTGGTATGGTATGTAGTTTAATTTGAACCATTATGTTCCTATGTCATTAGAATAACCTTTTTCATACATAGATTTGTGTTGAAATAATTTTGCATTTAGCTGCCTATCTTGGCTTCATTACAACTGTATATAGTTAGTAGGTATATCTGAAAGTTTTGCTCATCAGCAGTGATGAGTCTGTTCAGCTTTATAATGGCCCAAATGAGAATAACGAGATAATTTCAATTTCATAAAGGTGTTTAAAAACTGCGGTTTAGTAACTGTGAGGAATTCTTCTATCTTGTATTTTCAGGTAGGTTGTTGTGCTAGCTAAGACCCAGTACCCAAACTGCCTATTTGGTGGAAACAATCTATGCTTTGGGATTTGTTGTCATCTTCGCCCTGGGAGTGGTGCTTCAGCCCCTAAAGATTTCAAATGGAGACTTTCGCAGGCAATAAAATTTATATCTTTTACTGTGTTGATGAGGATAGAAGATGGAACCTACAAACAATTCATATAAAGTAGTTCACCCTTAGGTAGAAAACAGTGTCTGAGGAGAGCTCAGTTTTAAGAGTATTTGCTCCTGTCAGTATGCTAAGTGGAAGTGAAAAAAATCGGAGCTTTTAACTCTTGTCTCAGGCAAATTTAAAATTCGTTACTGTCTCTTAAGTGAAGAGTTAACAGCCTCTAATGATCAGATGGTGGAATTAAGTTCCCCATTCTTTTTCTGTGGCCTGTGGCTTTCTGTTTCCTCTGAAAAACTGGAGACTGCTTGCAAAATAAAACAAAGAAATATACTTTTTCTAGGTAGCACATCTGGAGAACATACAAACCCTTGGAGATTCTGTTATTCACTGAACTGCTAAGCCACCTTGTGTGGTGTACGACTGAACTAAGTGGCTTGCTGTTTAGCTAAGTAAATTCATGTATGCAGTCTGTATTCATGTTACATGTGGTTGTTTAAAGTTCACCTGTCTTCCCCTTTATAATCATTCATGGTCTTTGGTGATAATTAAATATTCTGTTAGTAAAAGATGTCTGTCAAGCAACAGCATGTCAATGCATATTGGTCCTATAACTAAGTATCTATTTTTGACACTGGCTTTGAAGGGGAAGGGTGCCTGTTTTGGATCTAGCATAACAGAGAGACACAGTACAAAGGCTTGAAATGTGAACATAGAAAACAATTCTCTTGGTACCTCTAAAGAGGGGGTTCTCTTCCTTCTGTCTCTTGTCCCATCGCTCTGCCCCAAACTATTCTTTTTCTGGTTGTATGTTTATCACAAGTATATAGTCTTGTGCTATATATTTGGATAATAAACTAGTCAAAACAGAAAGAGCCACTTAGTCCTTATTTAAATGCCATATTCATTGATTCCTCTTATGTGTATTTTGCTAGATATGGAAAGGCCATGTCAAGGATGAGGGGTGGTGGCTTTTTTTCCCAGCAATCCTGTATTTACAGCATGTTAGATTACTTGCTTCCTAAACTATAGAGCAGAGAAGAAAACAGACAAACCCAGAAGCTCGTTATGTCAGGGACACCTTGCAGTGAAAACACATGTCTCTGCGATTCAAAATGAGAAACTGTAAACTCAGTTTAAATACTGGTAATAAGCTTGGGTTGGGATTTTTTGGATTGTTGGTTTTTTTCTTAGCATGTGATAAGTTACTGCAATGTTTTAAGAGTTGTCTGAAAAAATCTCACTTAAATGATCTCGGGCTATAATGCATCAGATCGAAACAGAGAAACAATTGATGTATTGCAGAATGTGGCTGTATCTAAAGGCAGTGAAATTTGTGGGCAGGAAAGACATATGGGCAAAATGTTTTTGAATATGTTGAAGTGCAGAAGCTTTGGCTTGTGTGGTTTTTATTTAGAAGAAAATTGGAAGGGGCTTTGCTGTACATAAATTAACATGCAGGCTTTTCTAATTTAGCTTCTACTTTGAATGGAAGACTTGGTTTCCAGTGTTCAGCTTCTGTAGCATAATTAACTGTAATGACTCTTTTCATCTCTTCTGCTGTGCTATACACAGAACAGTCATATCTGGGAAAGAATAGATTTATTATATAGATACCATAATCTGTATTGTTTTCTAATACAACTGAAACTTTTATTTGAGGTTTTGGTTTTTTTGTAGGGGCCTTTTTAATACTTAAAATAAACATGTAATTTAGTATTTTTTGGATAGTTCTTATTTTGTTTCAGTCACTAACAGACATTGGCCTCTGAGCAGTCTCAGTAGATCACTCAGGAAAACTTGTGCTTTGTTTCCCTTGGGAGAAAATAAAGATGTATAGTATTCTTTTTTATTTCTATCAGGTATTAGATTTTTTTTTTCTATCAGTTATGAGATTTTGGTATGCGATGTGTTAGTGGCTCACTTTTTAAGCCAAAAACATTGAAAGAAATGAAGCCATGTGAAATGGGAAGGCAGACAAACCAGGGTAGGTTCAAGTTAGCAATTCATATTGCAGTGTATCTCAAAGTTCACTCTATGTGCCTTTTAACAGCTGTGACTGATGGAAACAAATTAAGAATTCATTTGCAGCAGTTTTGAAATAGTATTCTCACTGTAAAGCTTGTTTCTGGTTTTGTGTTGCAGATGGAAGAAAGAAGTTAAGTGTGAAAGATCTCTAGGTTTTATTGAGATCTTTGCTCCCATCAGTTAGAATAAATTCTTATTTTCTAGGCTTATATGAAGAAGGCACTGGTGAGTTTTATGCATGAAAAATATTTATTAGCATTACAGCTGTGATAGGAGAGTTGGCTAAAAGTGCGTATGGAATTGTACCTCAAACACAGGTTGCTGCTGTCCTCTCCCTTCTGTTTTTCCAGACTTGCTCCTGTCATCTTATTTTAGAGACAGTCTTGAAGTGGTTTCCACAGAGGACTGATGAAGCAAAAACCCTATTTCTTTTAAGAAAGAACTTGACGAATGATCAGACGTACAGGACTGTTTTTATGACTGATGTCCCTTTCAATCCTGCTTCCTATGTGTCTGTCATCTTACGTTGTGAATTGTTGGCAGATAAACTTGTTATTGGAATGTTTGTCATATAACAGGGAAGAAACTTCTCTCAGAACAACAGTGGGACTTCATTACATCAAGTACAAAGACAAGTGTTGACATAAATGCAGATGGGCCTGCCTTCATCCATGATATTAACAGATCCCATGAGCTAAGAGACTAGGTGTTGTGATGTCAGCAGTTAATTGCTAACGCAAGCCTTGATCTATGTTATAAACAGGGTTGTTTTTTCTTCCCCAGGCGCAGGCTCAAGTAGATTATGACCTACTGGATCAGTGAGGTTCAGACCACATTTTAAAGAAGATTTAGTTCAATTTTAATTAAAAATAGTAATCCTGACTAATGCAGACTTGTGATTCAAGGAGTGATGGATGAAATCTGCATCAGTTTTAATTGTATTCTAAGCTAGCAGATACATTTACTCATTGAAACATGTGTTCTGCTGTAATTATCAGTGAGGAAATGCTTGCCTTATTCATCTGTATTTTTGTTTTTTTAAATCACGGTTTCTGTGCATATAACATCCAAAACTGATGCTATTTCAGTGATCAAATAGGTGCAAATCAATGCTCATGTGATAAACAATATACTCTTGTATATGGGATAACTCTTACATTGTTGTTAAAGTTTGCATGCTTACAAGGCAGTTCTGTCTCCAAAAAGAACAATTTATTTTAAGACAATTATTTTACAAGTAATTTTATTGCTGTAGTGTCATCAGGAACATTTCAAAATTCTTAATGTATTTTTTGTATTTTTGAAGTATTAGAAAAATGACTGTTTAAAACGACTGGTTGATGTTAGTGAGGAGGAATAGGACTTCAAAATCTAGTTTACAAAGCAAGCTGTATTTCTTCTATACTGTATGATCAACATCCTTCTGCTTTGTTATCCTTGGCAATAAGGAATCTGGCACCAGCCATCCATTTCCTTGTCTCAGAAGTTCTGTTTTTCTTCCAGGCAGCTAGAGATGCCGTGGTGCACTGTACTAAGTATACCTTCTCAGTACAGTGATTATTACAGATATTTTACAAAACTACCTCACTGAATAAAGCAAGATCTGTGGAAAATGACTGTATTACTGTAGTTGACTAAATCATGCTAAGGAGACTGCTACTTTCTGTAATGAGAAGGAGACTGATCAACGCTGAGATTTGACTGACTGTAATTTTGTGCTGAACTGCATTGACTGAGTTAGAGCACATCACTGATGAAATCGCAAATCGGGCTAAAGTTTTCCTTTCAACACAGCAATGGATATGATGGGGCTACTTTTGCTGTACCAGTACATAAGATTCATGATATTGTGGCCTAGTGTTCAAGGAGTTGCTAGTGGGAGTGAAACATGCGTCTGGAACTTCATGATCCCACGGACAAAGACTATAAGTAGGCTTATTGAATTCTGTGGGGCTATTTTAGGTAACATCAAGTTACATCAGGCCCTAAATATAATTTCATGTTTGGATGAGAATTAATGCAACTTTAGTCTCTGACAATGGTATTTTCATGCCTGCTTCTAAAGGGAAAGTGCGTAAAGTTAGGGTTTATGCACATGCTGTTAGCTTCTGCAGAAACTCAACCTGAAGATGGCGTTAGGGAAGGCTACTAGAGAGGAGGAGAGCAAACTGGTGAAGTGGAGAAGAAACCAGCTTGGATCACAACACAGCATTTCTCTTGTTCTTTGTAGATGAACATGACTACATGTATGTTCATGCAGGGTAGAGAAAGGGAATGGAGATGTATTGCTTTAGAGCAATATGTTACAGACTCTAGAAGCCCACACAACCAAGTCCATTATATTACATTTCTATACCTGACTGTTAAAACTTACAGAGGAAATGAGTTCTCTGGATTGCTGCTTGAAATTCATTGTGCCAATCAGGTGATGCCTCAAAGAACATATGCCAATTTAAATCTTCACCTTGCTCTTCCATCACTGAAGTATTTCTGTGATGACTTTAAGTGTTCCAGAGCAGAAATTTACAGCTGTTCCAGTTTAGAGTCTAAAGTGAGACCTAACTCACTTTTGGTTGTGATCTGAAGCACAGTTTGGTTTCTGGGAACCAGACAGGCTGGCATGCTCTCACTATGCCTTGTGTTCTGTGACACATGACTTAATCTGTGTCATACAAATAAACTGATTTTTGTTTTTGTAAATCTGTTTTTCCAGTTCAAATTTTAAGGGGGAAAGTTGCGGGTTCATTTAAAAGAAGAAAAATTAACCCATCCATCCGACTTGATTTAAAAGAATTCTAGTCTTAATACTGGAGTTAAATTCTTATGACTTGTATGACACAATTTTAAGGCTTGCTTGTTCCCCTGACAGAGTCTGGCAAGTGGATTTACTTGACTTCAATCTGTTTTGCAGTTTCCTTAGAATATTCTTAGTAGTCTGTAGTGCAGGAGGAAAGACTTAATTTGGGCATGGATATAAAACTAATCTTACTTGTGCTCAGTAAAGGCTCATACAGATCAGAGATAAACAGACTGGCCAGGAAGTGAAAGGTGTTCAGCACCCTTGAAGTTACAGAACTAATACGGCATTGCCAGTACTTCAGTTTACACCTGCAACCTAGCAGCTTTCACTGAATGAAATCAATTTTTTTGGAAGGAATGCTTAACTCTTTTTTTTTTTTTTTTTTTTTTCTTTCATTTGTTCAGGATTGATATTGCCCAATGGAGATATCAATTGGAATTGCCCGTGCCTGGGTGGAATGGCTAGTGGTCCCTGTGGGGAACAGTTCAAGTCAGCCTTTTCTTGTTTCCACTATAGCACAGAAGAAATAAAGGGATCAGACTGTGTGGACCAATTCCGTGCCATGCAGGAATGCATGCAAAAATACCCAGATCTTTATCCTCAAGAGGATGAAAATGAAGAAAAAGAGAAGTCAAGCAAAGATTTGGAAGCTGCTTCTATGGAGGCTTCTGCTACCAAAGAGGAGAAGGGTTCTAGCTAATGAAGATGCAAGGAGGCTGTTGTCTCCATTTCTCACTTCCAGAGACCTGGACTTTTGCAGTATGTCTGTTCTTCTGAGTTGTCAAGAAATGTTTCACCATTGTTCTATGCACTGTATCATTGTAAATAATTTATTGCTGAAGGAGAAATCTCAGTGCTACAGCCTTGCAAATAAATACTGCAAAAAGAATGAGTATCTGTATGTATTGTGTAACCTGCTATCAGACACAGTTAATATTTCAACAGCTGTTCTTTACCTTCAAGTTCTCCTTGAGTTTTGACTTGAACAATGTCTTTATATAGCTTTCAACTAAAATTCCACTAGCATACCAGGTCTGTCTTCATTTAAGTATGTTCTGATCCATAGCTGCTCTTTTAAATGTATTCTGTTCCATTAATAGAAATTGCATTAAATGATTGTTTTCCCTTAAAGATTTTTTTGCCAGAGTGATACAGGACATTGAAAATTACCTAAATCTAGAATTTTCAAAATAATTTCAAATGGTCCTATTAGATTACGGTATCATTTTACTACCATAATCGGGTAAGAACTGCCAGAAATATGTTGAATGGTGTATCTCCTTTGATTTCATTTACTACTTGTGCTGCCTTTTGCATTTTTAAAAGCAGTGTGTTGCACAACTGTTGAATGTAAAGAATGTTGGTCACTGACTTTATTTTTGCTCTGAAACCACAGTTTTTGGGTTCCTTTACTTAGTACTTGCTCCTTCAGTGTTTAGACAGGCTCTTGTAAAATACTTTGAGAATACAATGAAAATGTTACCTGGTGTAATGATCTCAAAACAGATACTGTGACTTAAGTGCATATTAAAAAGCAAATACTTTTTACCTTCATTGAAAGCTCCTGTTTGTGTGATGTGTGTTTTTTTTTTTGTTAATGCTGCTTGGATTTAGGATACTCTTCTGTGTTGTAAGCAGACTTTGAATGGATTTGTGGGTCGTGAAGATCAGTTGCTTCAGCTTGTCAGATTTTTAATCTTGTCCCATTCTTTTTCTCCCCAGCCCCAGGCAGGAAGGTGTAAAAAATGTAAAGCATTTTCAGTAGCTATAGTAGACTATGGATCATGAGCCAGCACTACAGAGGACCTGAAGTATTAAAATATTTGAAAGCTACTTTAGAGGTGCAAATAATTAATAGTAATTCATGATCCTGTGGATAAGGGAATGCTACATTGTTTTTCTTTCCTAACAAAATGTAGGCTGTGAGAACTGTATTACAAAACAAATTGTACCTGTGGCTTCAGTAACTGTTCATTGCAGAATTGTTTGGGTTTTTTTTCCTCTCCTTATGTGCTAGCTAACCAAGGCATAAAAAGTTGTAGTGGCAATAATGCAGCCCAGTAAGTAGTAATGTTGAAACACTTGCCTGTCTCTGTGGGCAGCAGTTGTGAGTGCTCGGCAGCATTGCTTCCTTATAAAGTTTTGGTATCTTGTTGTTTGCATAAATTATTTCAGGGTCAGTGATGATGCTTCTGAATGTTTCAGGGGAATTTCTGTTAAATTCCACAGTGTGTTTGAGTTGTTTATATTTCAGTAC
Source organism: Gorsachius magnificus (assembly GCA_034008185.1). Classification (NCBI taxonomy): domain Eukaryota; kingdom Metazoa; phylum Chordata; class Aves; order Pelecaniformes; family Ardeidae; genus Gorsachius; species Gorsachius magnificus. Next base: position 11,880,664 of record CM067090.1, read on the forward strand.
AGCTGTTGGATCCTCAAAAAAAAAAATTGTAGGTAGTTTAGTGGTTTTAAAAAAAAAGTTTTTTTTTTCAGGTGTAGGAAGAAAAATGCCAACCTGAGTAAATGGGCACAAAAGCAGCAGTGATAAACCTTGGCTCTTAGGCAGTTGGACCATGAAAATGAAATCTTAGGCAATCAGATAAGCACTGGGCACCAAAAAAAAAAATAAAATCACATGCTTCTGAGCTTTTGGTTGTTCAAATGGAAATCCAACGCGTTATTTGTGAAGAAGCAAGAGCTGTTTGTGAAGGGGCACTCTGTTCTAAGAACACTTTGCCTCCTATTTTTTTCTGCTGTGCTTTTCTTTCCCACGTTGCCTCAATGCTCTACAGGTTTTGGATTTATCCTCCGTAACAGGATTTATAGCATCTGTGTACAAAACATAAAATGCAAGAATCGTGGTCCTACAGTAGCTAGGGACTGGAACCTAACACTGACAGGGAACTTGCAGCACATAATCTATCATATTTGAAGGTGTGTTTAGGATAGAGTTGCTTCTTTCTGGCTCTGCTGTGGCTTGGTAAACTGTTGTGCTAGATCCAGTACATTGTTAGAAATTAGTGTAACTGTCATCACTTCACTGCATTTGTGTTCTGGGTAATCGCTTAAAAGTGAAAGTGATGTAACTTAGACTGGGGGGGGGGGAGAAGCCTCTCATTCTCCACACTTCTTCTGCCCACCCCTGCTGCCTTTGCTTCTACTCCTGCTGTGAGTGCCACCCTCTTCTATTTTTGACTGATTTCTTTTTTAACCGTTAAAAAAAAAAAATAATAAAGATTTGCTTGACAAGTAATTAGGACTATATGTTGAGACCTGTTTTCTGGTTTAATCCTTAGAGTGCATTTTCTGCCTTGGAATTTGTATTTTGCTATGTTAAGAGAAGTAAAATGCAGTCAGGCTTCCTTCTGTTCATGACAACTACATAGTATAGCTTGCACTTCAGTGAAAGATTAGGAATTAGAAGGTCAATCAACAGTAAATATGTATTGCCACTTCCTTGGACTTATAAAAGTAAAGAAAGAGAAGCTATTCAGTGTGGACACCTCAGCTTGATTTTGATGATGCAATGTTGTCTTTCTTTGACTGTTATCTATCCTTTGAACGTATTGCAAAATTTACATGGAGATTTGTTTTCCATCTCTAGTAGCAGACTTGGTTTTAACTCTAGATGAATGGGGAAAAAATAAATTGTCTGGAATTTGTTGTGTAAACTAATGCAGTTGTCTATGTACAGATAACGTAATTACCTGTTTCTGTTGTTTCCCAGCATCACTTTGCTTGAATTTTTTTCCCCTTATAGTTGCATGCTCCCATTTTAAATCTAAAATCAATCCAGTGGTTATTTTAGTATGTAATAAAGATGATTAATTGATCCCTGGCAATATATGGTAAGCTTGTGAAATAAGTAGATAAGTTGCATTTTTATTGTCTGGATACAAAACTTAAAGCTGCATATTGCTGTCTTGTTCTAATGTGTTTCTTATTTTCTGCATAAATAATGCCTTGATTCTTTATCTAGGGGGAGTAGTAGGTTTAAATGCTTTTGAGAAGTTACTTGCATGGAGTAATTCTTTTAATGATTTTATGCACAGTGCTTTTATATGTCAAGTCAAAAGTAGTCATTGGTGGGGAGAAGGAAAGCTTTCATTATGAAATAATTGCTCTTCATTTAATTCTATGCCTTTTAGTTGATTTCTGTCCTATAAAAATTGACATGCTGAGTGTGATTTAATGTTTATTAGAGTTTAGCTAAAAGGAACTGTTAACAAGGCATGAAGCACTTCTAAATGTAATAGACTATGTTTTTAATGCAAATTACTCAGCCTGAACTGAGTATTATGTGTGCACATTATGTATTATATGTGTACATATAATCCCAGTTGGATTTTATCCCTTTTGGTTTTAGAATAAAAAGAGTGGGTTTAATTGTATTCATCCTACAGACTTGTTATCATTGCTCCTAAAATACTGCATTGTACAATATTACCATGTAATACTTCCGTTTTCCAGTTTTAATCATTCTTCAGTTGTTGCACACCCTTGTTATTCTGGAGTTAATGCAGTGGTGAAACAAGCCATAGTTTTGAGGTCTGGGAAGGACTGTTACCAACTGGCTGGAACACCTGCATGATGCAGGCCACAAATTAGTATATAACTTGTGATAACTTGCTTGTTAGGATGGGGTCGTTCCTCCAGTCAGTTTAAACGTGAATCAGTGGACCATGTATCACATGTCCTGATAAGGGTAAAGATAGCCTGTAAAACTTGTCTCTTATAAGTGAATGTTTTAACATAAAATATATTCTAAAATATAGTTAACTACTGAAAAGTGGTTAAATTAGGTTAAATTGCGTTTTCAGGGTGTGTTTAAAAGTCACTCTCTTTTTTTTCCTGCTTTTCTCTGCAGTACAATCTACCTGCATTTCAGAGACCTAACTTTAACTTGTTTAGTACCTTTCCTAAGGAGATGACCTTCCTTCAGGTGTGAAAGTGACCTTTTTTTTTCTTCTCTGCAACAGGAAGGATGTATGAAACTGTGTCTAGAGGGAGATGTTATCTTGCAGTTTATTCTAAGGATCATTAGATCTGGGGATCTGGCAGGGCTGTGTTGGAAACAAGATCTACGTCCTATGCAGTTCTTATTGAGAATGTCCTTGTTAAACCTTACAGCAATGTCTCCTGTTCATCTAAGGCACTTATCTGATCATATGTCAATGAATCTCTTTGAGGAAAGCTGTTACTTTAATAGGTAGAACCTACTTTCTTATTCCTAGGGAAGAAAAAAAGGATATTACATGCTGCTTAGACTCTTGTTTTACTTCTCATTAAAATTCTAGCAGTGCTAGTGTGTAACAGTGTAGAGAAGCTACCAGCAGTTTGTCATTTATTCTTAATCGGCTCTATTCATTGGACGTGACTTCATTTTGTTGAACAGCACCAGCCTGTCTGCAGTTGTTTTTAAACTGCTTTTAACCCCTCTGGAGCTGATGTTTTGTTAGGAATACTGAGAACTTGAGAGAAGACTCACCCAATAGAGGAAGAGTGGAGAAAGTGCAGCAACAGTTAAAACACCACTGTTAGAATTCTTTCCCACTAGTGCAAGGTAGTACCTAACACGGTAAATGGATCAGTGTGAAGTTATTTAAAATGTCAAGCTGAGTAATTTGGGGGTGAATTCATATGTATGAAGTTCTTAAGGCCTGAAGCAGTAAGATACCAGGCTTTTTTTTTTTCCTTCCAGTGCTCTTCACTGTGGGCTAGTTCTGACTGCATAGGGTAAGATGACTACAATTCTAGTTCAAGACTTACAGCTGAGCATGGAAGAAGCAGCAACTATCTTCTCAAATATCGATGCTCTTCATACTATGAAGTCCAAGAAATAGTTCAAAGACTACTGGAATACTGAAATATTAGTAAATGTAGTACATAACTTTCTACTAAAGATACCCTGAGCAGTTCAGTATGCTGCTTTTAACATGTTAATAGCATTAGTAAAAGCTTGCAATGGGTTTTGCACCCATCACTGCCAGAAGCGCAAGGTTTTATGATTAGAGTACCCTGTGCACTCTTCCAGTGGTTCAAGCTGAAACAGCCTTTTCATGCACTCGGACCCACTGAAAGTAGCCCTGTGCAACACACTGAAATGCTTGGAATGTTGCTTAAATTTCTGCCACTTGCTAATTTAATTGAAATTATTAAATATTCTGTCCTGCTTGTGGAGAGTGCAGTGTTTGCTTCTTGATACATAAAAAAAGTTTTTTGTAGTTTAAGGAAAAGAAACTCGAGGTGGTGAGTTTCACCCAGTGGTGTCAGGAGTGGAATGCATGGCCGTGGCTGCCTAATACAGTGCTGTGGTTTTTTGTTGTTTTTTTTTTTCCCCTGTCTGTTACTTACTTTACTTCTCCTTTATTTCTTTTCTGTGTGCATGTTTCCTCCAGTGAATTCCATGTTCTTAGCATAAATTATAGTCAGCAGCCAGAGCCTGAATGGAGAGGCAATCTCTAAAACAAGAAGAAACATTTTTTCATAGAATCATAGAATGTTTTGGGTTGGAAGGGACCCCTAGAGGTCATCTAGTCCAACCCCCCTGCAGTGAGCAGGGACACCACTAACTAGATCAGGTTGCTCAGAGCCCCGTCCAACCTGGTCTTGAATGCTTCCAGGGATGGGGCCTCTACTGCCTCTCTGGGCAACCCCTTCCAGTGTTTCACCACCCTCATTGTAAAGAATTTCTTCCTTATATCCAGTCTAAACCTACCCTGCTTCAGTTTAAAATCATTACCCCTTGTCCTGTCACAGCTGTCCCTACTAAAAAGATTATCCCCATCTTTCCTATAGGCCCCCTTTAGGTACTGAAAGGCCGTAATCAGGTCTCCCCGCAGCCTTCTCTTCTCCAGGCTGAACAACCCCAACTCTCTCAGCCTGGCCTCATAGGAGAGGTGCTCCAGCCCTCGAATCATTTTTGTAGCCCTCCTCTGGACCCGCTCCAACAGTTCCATGTCCTTCTTTTTGTTGGTGTGGGGTTTTTTTATTTTTTACAAATAGTTTATTACAAATTGGTATTGAACAGCTCATGAAGGCCCTGTTATAGCCAAAACAAAGAGCACAGGAAGATTTGTAGTGATTGCACATTGCAGATTAACTGAGATGCTGCAACAATGATGTGGAGGGTAAGTGGAGATAGGATTTGTTGTACCAGACCTGATGACAAATCCGGCTGATTTCTTTGTAAGTTCCTTCTGCCTCCTAAGAAGGCGAAAGCATCCCCTCATACGCACTCATTCCTTTCATAGGGGGCTGTGTGTGGGGAAGAGGGGTTTGATTTTTGCATCTGTGGTTTCTGGCCTTTTTCTTACTATTATGAGAATGTTTCTGCCTCCACCCTGTTCCTTTTGCTACTATTTTGTCCCCTTCTCATATGCCCCCAAATACTGGATTGTTTCCTTCTCCTCTACAGCCAGTCACATTTCTCCTTACAGGTATTGGCTGCGTTCCCTTCCCTGCCTCAAGGGGCCATCTATTCTTTCTCCTTGCAATATAAAGAACCTAAACTAATGAACTAGGTTGGATCCAGCTGATTTTCTTCCAGTTTGGCCCTGCATGGAACAAGTGAGGGTTAGCAGAATTTGATAGTTGGATGCCATGCTTGTTAGCATTTCCCATGCTGTGTGAAGCTGCTGATTTAGAATTAGTCTAGTTGATAACCATTACGTTTTTATATTGGGAGTGTGTACAGATGTTATTAATGGATGTTACCTGCACAGTTAACAATTGAAATATCCTCAGTGCTTTTGATTTTTCTCATAAAGGCCATGTTACAAATGAATTAGAGTTAATGTTTTCAGAGCTAGACTCATGGTTTTTCAAATGCAGAAGACCCGAGGGCCTGAGCATCTGGGCTAGCAGAACTTGTACTGTACATTGTCCCATGTTGGTCTGTGTTACTTGTCATGAAAGCACTACACCTGATATAAAGCTACTATCTAGTACCAATATACAGGGACAGTCTCCTGCATCAAGATTCTCATTTAAGACTCAGACCTGTGCACTTGCAAGTAGTACATCATAATGTTTCTTATAACTAAGCCACAAGACAAAAGAATGATGGTAATATTTATGGTGGTGTTAATATATGAAGAATGAAGACTGGGTCTTGGAGATACCCATATACTTCTATTGAGAAAACTGTAAAGCAAGAACTTGCACAGGACCCCAAAGAGTCAAGTCTAATGTAGAGTTGCGAGGGTAAATCTCTGTAATGCACTGGCTTGATTTTAAGTATGGAGACTGACACAAGCAGACTTCTACCTAAGTTCTGAGCATTTGTAGGTAGGGCATCTTCCACCTACCTGTCAGGTATTTCTGTTTTCCTGCCTTGCATCCCACAAATCAACTCTGTGTAAAGGAGCAGTTTTAGTACCTGTTAAGTATTTTTTTTTTTAGACCTAATGTGTATATTTTTAGATGTAATGTGTATATTTCTTATGGAAATTAAGTACCTGCAAGTACCTACATGTAAGATTTTGCAGGATTGGGTTTTGATCAATTATTGAATTAACATGCCATTTATATAAATTGACTGTGCCTGGTTTGTGTTTCTAATCTGTACACGTTCTCATAGCAAATAATATACTTCTTTTGCTAAGTTCCTCAGTAGAAAAATAACGTGTGTCATGGTTGCCTTATTAGCTAAATGCTTTTCTCCATTTGCCTCTCTGCTAACACTATTGAACCAAGAACCTGATGTTTGGAATGTTTGTGGCTTATTAACATAAAAAGAATTAATATGCATGTGGTTTAAGGATTGCATGGTTTAAAATTTTAAAAATGGATCCCAAACCTCACATCAATAGAATTATCTGAGCATTTTTAATTGAAGTTTTAAGTACAAAAAAAAAGTGCTACAACACATAACAAATAACACACTAACTTTTCCAGGTCTGCTTCAGGGAGCACAGCATGTGAATTATATCAATTCAAAGAAAGCTTACATCAAGCAGCATGGAAAAATTATGAGACATGGTAAATGCTACAGAGAAAACTTTATAGCAGTGAGCCACTCTCAGAAGAGCAGTGCACAAAGCTTGTGCATAGGTACGTTTTCCTCCTTAGCTGCTTGCCAAGAGCAGAAGCTGGAGAAGCATTAGTAGCAATACGTCAGTTCATTGGAGTTAGGGCTCAGCACTCACCATGGCCATTTAATGAACTACTTTGATGCTTTAAGGGTCTATGTTGCCAGAATGATCATCTATTCATAGATACATGTGCTGCACAGCTGTTAGAGAGCTACTTTGACCTCCAGCAATCCTGAGTTTGCAGCTATCTGTGAAAAGTTGCATGTGCTTCTTCAAACCTGCCCTATTTTAAATTTTCCACAGCTTTCCAGACGTCTCTTCTTGTGGGTAAAGGCTTTTATTTCATCCTTATGCAGGATTTCCAAGTGATACATCAGTGCTACTGTTTGGTGCGTGGTTGCTACTGCTTCTGAGATGCCTTGTCTGTTTGTGTACTGTAGGGTTGCTCATGTGGCCATTCTAAAGATGGGTCCCACTTTAGACTTACTGAAAGAAGCTGTTCAGCCATTTCTATTCTGGGCAAATGCATCCTTTTTTCCATGTCAGTATTCTTCATATTGCAGTGTCACCTAAGACACACAGTAACAGAGAGGATCACAAGGCATGTGCTATTGTACACAGGCCTACAAAACAATTCTTTTTTGGTACTTCTGTGGTAGTTATTTTAATTTCCTATGTATGACCTTGTTTGCTTGTTCTGAGGAATATGCAACAACTTCTACTAGGAAGGCAGTTGTCATCTTGTACTGTCTCATGCTCATCTTCATTTCAGGTACCAGTACACAAGAAAATAACTTTTTTCCCTTCCAGAGCATTATGGTGATCAATTTAAGCTTTCTCATCTCCTCTTTAATCAATAGCTGTTCTAACTTGCTCTATGCAGTTAATTTCTATTTAGATACTTATTTTCAGACAGGCTACGTGGATTGTAGCACTGCAGAACAAAGGGATTGCACATGGTAGCTCTGTGTGAGTGGGAACTTCATTTTATTTTCTTCTCTGTGAACTCAGATATACCCAATTAGCAGAAGTAGTGGTACCAATAAAAAGTCACTTTGCAGTGTTGACTCACCTTAACATGCTTTCATTTTTGACTTTCAAATTAAATTACATACTTATGGAATATCTGCTACTCTATAGAGCAAAACCTTTAAACAAGAGCTAGTAGTTGGAACAAAATGTGCAATGTTTCTAGCTAATGGAGGGGATGAAGTACACTTAGCTATACAGGTACCTACAAGTAAATTAGAGATACAAAAAGAATGGGAAATTAGAAGGAGGAAAAGAAACTATCTGAATCTTTTTGGGGTTCTCCCACTTGCTTTACATATCACCTACTTCTGAGATATCTGAAATGTGTCAGATATTGATGACTTATCCTGTTTGCATACAATGGTGTTTGCATTTGTTAGTCATTAATCACTGCATTATAGCAGGCCCCAAGAGAACACACCAGGGTATCAATATTCTTGTTCCACATAGTATTTCTATTTCTACTGGCAGTAGATGTAAATGAGAGTGTTTAAAAAAAAAAACAAAAAACAAACCACTTTCTTCCACAGAAGGGAATGACACAGATGTTTACCCTCCCCACAAAATCACCAATCTGGCACAAAAAGTGGAATAGGGGAGTTTGATTTAATATGGCACTGACTATAAACCAAAATATGATAATCATTAAATAAGATCCCCTGCAGGTAAAATGGCCTGTGTTGAAAAGCATGTTCCTTAGCTTAGTTCTAAACCTATACTTGATTTTCATTTATTCTGAGAGGCCCTTTGAGAACAGACTGTAAATTCATGTGCACATCTTTTTTATTGATATTTGAAAGAGAACTAGTCAATCTTTTTGTTGTGAGACAATTTCTGGAGACAGTAAAGAACACAGTTGCTATGCTTTTAATTTCTGTAAGCTGACATTTCAAATTAAGTGAAATTCCTTGGTTAAAAAGTGTTTTATTGCATTAATTAAATGGCTTGTTGGAGATGCCACATTGTTGGATACCACTTTAAGTAACAACAAATGAATAATGAAGTGAAAGAGGGAAAGCAATGGCAATGAAGGGAGACTTTCTGAAAGGGGGGGAGGAAGAAACACTGTTTACGCACTGTTGGGAGAAAAGTGGGGCTTTTATTTTGTAAGTATCTGCCCATCATCCATTTCTAAATGAGCTGAGGATTTTTCTGCTATTCAACCAGTATGAAGTTAAAAGGAAAACAGCAACAAATGGCATGAAAGAATCTGGTTTTCCAGGTTCCCAGTGATAAAGAGAACAAACTGGTGGCCTGAGTTATAGACTGGGACTTCCATCCATCTGCATTAGTGTTAAGTTTTTCTAGCTGCGTTGTGTGCCAGTCAGACAGTGCTAAATGAAGATATCTTCTCTTTCCTGAGAGCATTAAAAAATTATAGACATGGAATAGAAATATGCAGAAGTAGCATATGTGCATGCTTTTTCTCTGTAACCCGCTGAAAGAATAGATTGACTCATTATAATTTCTGCTTTACTTGATGAGGGGATGTGCTCCAACCAGCTTCATTTGATCGTGAGTCCTTAAACATGGGACATAGGTCTTAAACTACAGTTTCCTCAAAATACTGTGTTAGGTAATGATGTAAGTAGCTACCTTTTAATTACTATATGGTAGGGTAAAATAGATTTAGAAAGAATGCTTTTGCAGAACAGAACTATTTTTACCTAGAGTGCAGATATTGCCACTCTTGTACTTCTGTGGAGGGAAAACTAATCCTCAGGCACAATGGGAAAGAAGTCTAGCTTCAGTATCTTAACCTGAAGTGTGACCAAGAGAAATAAAGCAGAATGAAAGCACTAAGTGCAATCAAATGCCAGTGGTCTTGAGGGCAGTTTGAATAGCCAGGTTGCTCTCCCAGTAACTATAGCTACCTCACTTAATACACAGTCCAGCCAATCCATTTACCTCCTCCTGCTTCTGCCTTGTAGCTTTTGTGGTGTTACAGCCTCAACCTTAGAGCAGCTACCAGTTCCTCACGTGTTTTGGCTCCTTCCTAGCATAAGGCCTTTTAGTGGTAATCGCTGTGAAACCTTTGTGGTGTTACAGACTGAAGTACTACAGCAAAGAGCAAAATGACCTTAAAGAGAAAGGGCTGGATTTGGAATCAAGTTTGAGCCAAGGTGCTTTCTGCAGCAGACCTCAGCCCTAAGCATTGATATTAGCAATGTACATCTATAAAGGACCTTGCCCCAAGATAAGTCATATGTTAGTTTGTTACATTCAGCAACAGGATAATACTGCCTTCTAGAAAGCAACCGGTTATTTTGGCATAATTGATTTAACATCAGGCTGCAATCCAAGCTCTTCTAAATGAGTATTATTTGACATGCTTGTTTAGTATTATGCCACCTGTAAAGCTGAAAGAAATTGCTATTTTGGCATAATTGATTTAACATCAGGCTGCAATCCAAGCTCTTCTAAATGAGTATTATTTGACATGCTTGTTTAGTATTATGCCACCTGTAAAGCTGAAAGAAATTGCTTCCTGTTAGTGGTCACTTATAAAGAAAACTACACCCAAGTAACAAACGCATTATGGAAGCAGCTTATGCATATTAATATCAGGCTCTGACCTGAAATACAGAAACACTAATCCATATCTCTAGTTTTGCCTTGTAAAATGATTCTCTGGCTGCATGGAATCAGGTTCAAATTAAGAACTGACTTGTAACCTATGTATGATGCACTAGTTAATTTTGTGTGATAAGGCAGTGTGTTTTTTGAAAAAAGTAGTTATGTCCCAGGTTTCCTGTCTAAGCATGTGAAAGGAGAAAGGATGGTAGATCTGCTTTCATCACTTCAGCTAGGAGCATGTTGAATGGAAACACATGAACTAACTACACCTTTCACTGCAGTGTTACTAAAAGGCAAAGTTCAGCACTGTAACTTCTGAAGCAGAAGTTATTTGCACCCAGTCCGAAGAATATCTGATACTTGTTTTCCCAAATATGCTTTCCAGGGTTTTACCAGGCTGTTCATGTTCACAAGGAGTTTGCTGGTCCTAGAGTCCTCCTGGCCTGCTATCAGATAGTCAGTACCTAGTTTAAGAAAAAAAAAAAAAGAAAAACTTCAGTCAATAAATAGTTCCATTTTTATGCAGAATTTCTCTATTTCATAAGCATCTGGCATGTAGCATCCTAGCCAGCTTCATCCAGTTTATGCATGTGCCATCTTATGTGTAAACATACCTTCACGTGCATATTGTCACTGCTGACACACAGGTTCATGTTGTAATATTACACTCAGGAATTACAACTACAAATTGATTTAGTTCCAGTGGCCTTACCACTTACAACTTCAACACCTCCATATACAGATGACCAGGCTTGAGTCTGTTCTGTCTGACCTTTGTTTTAAGGCATTGTAATTCCATGTGGTTCAATAGCATTACTCCTGGCTTGTATAGGTACTTATAGATATTTGATCTGAACAGATGTGGAAGCTGGTATTATATATGGAAATAGTAAGCTGGTCTTCCTAGATTATAACCTTAAGATACAGGTAGCAGAGCCTCAAAAAAGAGGTCTGTGAACAAAAAAGTGGGTAGCTACACATGGAGACAAGAAACAAGTACTACTAACAATCTTGTCACTGCCTTAGTAGATTTATAAGCACTCTTTGTGTTGTATTAACCATAGTAAGTAAAATCCCCTCATTGATCAGGATTTAGAGAAACTGAGGCCCTGCCATGGCAAGTTATGTGTGAGGTTCTGTACACAGATCTGCAGTGATCTGGTGGCTACTTCCTTATGCCTTTGTCCCCTCCTGCTGCTACTGCCCTCCTCCTTGAAAGTTGTGTGCTGGGAAGCAATTGCTGATGCTTGTATAGAAAGGAGGGTTTAAGAGACCCAAGAAGAGATAAAAAGCAAGGTTTCTACCGTGAGTCAAGGCCTGCTGTGATCTTGGGGCAGGGCTTCAGTCAAACAGTGTGTTGAAATCTGCAGAACTGCAGTGATGGGGACCTGTCCATAGCTTTATTTATATCAAGAGTCAATGGCATAACACCTGTATCTCTAGCTTTTAAATTTCTGAGCTCTATGTCTTCAGCCCTATGCTTCTAAAGAGGTGCAAATTAAAGCTAGAGAGGTACAAAGGAGAAAAATGTCCTGTGATATTTTCCCTGTTCAAATATCTGTGTGGGATCATCATCTTTAAGCAATATGTTTTATTCACATCTGATTCAGGGTTTCCACAGTTTCATAGGGAGCATTGTTGAATACTTAATTATGCACAACTGTGCCACTGGAGTTTAAGTAAAGGAAAACACCTTATTCATTTGGACTACCTTAAGCCAAAAATTTTATGTGCAAAGTCAAGAACTACACACAAAAAGAGAGCTCAGGATCCATATCACACCTAAATGCAAATTCAGATGCAGTCTTTGACTTGATACAGATAATGGATGACAAAGTTTGCTTCTGAGACAGTACAGTTCATTTTGCTGTGACAGGAAAAATTCATACCGAGTTCGATTTGATACAGCCATTCCTAAAACAGCTGACTCTTGTATGTGGCTAACTTCAGCTGAGAACTTGTCTTAAAGGTTAGATTAAACTTCACATTTTAAGTGAAACACAAAGAATTCCTTTCACTGAGTGCATATGTTTTTAATCTGTTCAGAGGAAAAAGCATGAGGTAATTTTTCTATGGGGTGCTGCTTTTAGAATAATGGCAAGTCAGTGTTTTCTGTGGTGTAAGGTTGAATAATGAAACATAATACCCAGCATACACTACCAGTCACCCTAATGACACCCAAAGTCTTTGTCTTATTGGGATTTGATCCCAGGACATGGGCTCAAAGTCTTGGAACTTCCAGTGATATGAAGGAAAGCTGTGAGTAATCAAAATCTGTCAGAATTAGACACATACCTAGCATCTATGTAGGGACTTAGGGACATGGTTTAGTGGTGGACTTGGGAGTGTTACATTTACAGTTGGACTCTATGAATCTTAAAGGTCTTTTCCAACCTATATGATTCCATGATTCTACTTGGAAAAAAGTAGAGTCCAGGCTCAAATTTGTAGGATTCTGAGATTTACCCAGAGATTTCATCTGTTGTTCAAGTAAATGTATTTCTCTTTGTGGTCCACTAAGTTGTATTGCAGGAAAGGCAGCCATAGGGAAGTCTGAATTGAGAAATGTATCTGCTCAGCCCCTGGTAACATTCCTCAGCACTAGTATGGAGCTTTGCAGGCTATAGTGTGTTGTTTCTGCCTGCAGCAGAGATGGGGAGAAGGTTGCTGCTTTCCACTACCCTACTCCACTCCACTGCTGCAGGGAAATTCCCATAATTAAAAGTGAAAAAACATGGATCATTTTGTTAGAATGTCCTTAGGGATCAAACCTAGAGACCTATCCTAAACTGGTTATAAAAAGATGGGCTTTATTTACATAAAAGATGATTTTTCTAATTATTAAAGATTTGCCTGTCTTACTTCGGCTTGAAATGAAATTCATTTGGTTTTATGCTCCCCACCCATGATTGGTTTCCGATATGCTTCAGGTTGTCAGCTTTAGGTTTTGATGGAACAAACCACTGAATGCACTAGAATTTATAGTAGAAGAAAGGAGGAAGACTTTTCATTATTTGAAACCATTAAAAAGACATAGAAGAAGTTAGATTTCCTCCTTTTGCCCAAATTTTCCTAATAATTTCTAGTTTTTCCAAAAAGAAGTAGAGAGTGATGTGAGAATACAGAGTGAGGAAGAAAACTCTTTGGACATAGAAATACAGGGATTTTTTTTTTCCTCACAAACATTCTTCTAGTCACAAATATTCTGGAAAATCAAACAAAGTCACTGAAAGTAAAACACTTCCAGGGAAGTTTAGGCTTTTTGGTAAAACTTTGTTCTCTGATAAGAAAAAGCTTTTTACTGCAGCTGTCTATTGACTCCCTCTTTAGTGTGGATGAATCAAAGGACTCTGCCCCGGAAAGACTGATGGGAAGTGTTGAGTAGCCATGGCTAATGTTCATAATGAATTGCCACTACTGTTTACAGGGGAAGGAAAATACCTGTTAAGCATTTTGTCCTTACCAGGATTGAGAATGGGGCAGGTACATCCCCTGTTGGTCCAGGATTCTGGGTAAATGCTTCTGTTGCTCCGAGCAATTTTCACTTTGCCTGATTTCAGGACCTTCTTCACTTTCACTACAACTTCTGCGTGGGTCCCTTTGTCATGAGCTGATAGGATTCTTGCTTTTATCACTGCCAGAAAACAGATCAAGATAGAGACCAACAAGGAATTTGTAGATTAATTTTGTTTTATGCTGCTAAAATGTAGAACTTCAACACCTTGAAAGAAGACATGAAAAAACACTGCAGTTGTACAGAAAGTGTATTCAAATACTTGTCCACTTCAGTCATGGTTCTTCTAAATAAATTTGGAGCAGAAAAAATAGATTTTTCTATTGAAATAGTTAACTGATCCTTTCACTGTGTTATTTGGCAACTGCTTTTTAATGGGCTGGTGTCAAAGGCTTGGAAATAATAGGAAAGCACTTGTATGTATACATAGGAAGGGTGGAAAAAACAGATCAGCAGCTAACAGTCTGATTTTAATTGCACTGATTCTAGGCTTTGTATTTCGCAGTTTGAAAACTTGCGTTGAGCTTTAACACTGGCCTCTCAATAATTTTGTCCTGTGGGAAGGGATTGTCTGCTCTACAGGAAGGAAGCCAGGGAGTTTACCATCAGGCTGCAGGCATGTCACATGGCTAAAATTCCATAACTGCACAACAAACCAGAAAAAGCATTTTTGTTTTGTGGCTCAACATCTGGTTGCCATGATACATTCCTGTTGCTTTAATTTAATAGGATCCCATAACTTTTTGGCAGGGTAGTCTCATCTAGATCAGCCCCACAAGCAGGCTTTGTTGCATCATGACACAAGGACATCAAACCTTTGGATCCCAGAGCTTTCCTTTCTTGCTTCATGGGATTGCATGAACCCAGTGTTCATAAACCACAGTATTAAATACAGTCTTGGTAAACAAGCATGGCCATTTGAACCTGCATAATGAGTGCAAAACCAATGGCAGGTTAGATGCAAGGCCAACCGTTCCGGTGATTTACAATTCTAGTGCTCTTGCTGTAAAGAGGGAAGCTAACTGGGTGGAAAGGAGACACCGTAGAGCCTTGCATGAAAAATGCTATTCAGTTCTGATCAGAAATTGAACATGTCACTAGACATCAAAGGTAGAAGAAATCCTACCTCTTATTTCGTGACTTAGCCAGTCCAGTCATTTTTCATAGTTATCAGCTAATAGAGAGAACATTGTGAAGTTACCATACCTCAAGGGCATGTCACCCACTTACCATAAGCGTATTTCATTTGGCAGAAGTCAGTGACGCTTCCAAGCACCTTTTCTTTGCACACACACTTTTCTAGCAGCGGAACCGCAAAACACAAAGGGTTGGAGAAGAGCCAGGACATGAGAGAGAAAAGCACAGGATACTCAGTTATAAAGTTGTATTTGGATGGACCTTAAGAGTAAGCTTGAGAGTGAGCTCAGTTATTTGCAAATCTGTTTCATGTTAGATGATACAATAATTGTTCTGAAATCTGATCAGTACTGTCAAGTAAAATGCAGCCCTCATGGGGTCTATTGTAGAGTCAATAAACTGACACTAATGAAGATATTTGTAAGAATCAGATCCAGGTGTAAATAATTTAAATAATAATACCCTTGTTCCATCCCATAAGCTAAGAAACACTGATCTGTGCTGATATCAAGGTAGTATCCCTCAGAAAAGTCAAGCTATGCGATAAGTGGGACTATTACCTCTGGGTCTTACAAAGCCATTGATGCTGGTTAAGCGCTGACCTTCACACATGGCAACAAAACTGAGAACTATTTTAAATGTTAAAGGCTCCACCTCATTCTCTAAGCCTACTTTGTACCTTTAGCTGGATACAGTATATGTTACTTTCTCTCCTCAGTTGCTGTGCCCTGAGGAATATCTTACTCTGAAAATTGCTTGCATTCCACCCCATAGGTAGTGCGTTTCACTGATGGCTGACACCATCTTTTTACAAACAGCATTTGAAGTTCTGAACAGCAACTGAATGCTTGAGCAGGAGCTGTGTAAAATCATAAGCATTATGACTATAATTATGACAACAAAAGGAGAGTATTTTTTCCACACAGTCTTGTTCATGACTTAGCAATTTCTAAAACCAAAGTTGGATAGTACAGTTAGTTTGGAAAATAACAATATAAGTGTAATGATAACCTATATAGTTCAGATTAACAGATGTTGCCAGGAGCTGCGGGACAAACAAACTAGAGATGAGTGGGGGAATTTAAGTCAGGGTGGAGAGAAGAAAGAACTGGCGCTGAGCGAAGTCACTGAATGTTCCCAGACTCTGGGCTGTACCTGGGTGCCTCAGAGCAGAAAATCCCTGCTCGTGGTCATTCCATTTCCACTCCTCTTCGCTCTCGTTGGTTGGCATTTGCACAAGGTCAGGGATTCGCCCCCCAACAGGGATGTTAAAGAATGGCTCATTGTCATAGCTGGGGGGACACATAAAAGAGAAGACTTGGTTAGGAAAAGAGATGTGTGGGAAGCAGGTTTTTGTAGCATGAGGCTGTATCCAGACAGAGCTTGCTTTCTTCAGGTTGGGAGTGAAAATAAGAGCAAGACTTCATGCCATGTACAGACATCACAAGACCTAGGCCTTACCACTGCTGACTTAGCATTTTTTAAAGTAACTATGTATTGGGCCTTTTTTGCTTTTGTTTGTTTGTTTGTTTTTACTGAATTAAGTAACTCAAAGTTAGTGACCACTTGTTGATGTCACTAGGCACTGAGGACTCCTGCAGAACCAGAAAACTGCAGTCACTCAGCAAATCATAGGATTTCTGTACCAATTAATATATGTTTGGGGTACAGATGCCTGCCCTCTAGAAACAAGAGGGAGACCTTGTAATTCATTTTACCCTGGGCACAGATGAGAGGCAAGCTCTCCAGACTTCCATCTATTCCCAAGGCAAGCAGGTGTATTTGAAGATGCTGTACATACTTCCAGGGGGTTGTGGAGTTGCCTGTTATTACTGCAAAAAGTCATCAATTCAAGATTGCCTTGGATAATACGATGGGCTTAGAAGTGTGCCAGCCACCAAATGGAATCTAAGAAACCTTTCAGGATTTACAGCCACCTTTTCAAATGGTTGTGCACCCGACAGCATCCTCCAAGTACTGTCATTGCTGCAGTATTTCATTTAATCTTTGTTTCATTTCACAGAATCCCATCTCAAAGTGAACCCAAAGGAGGGCTTCTTTACCCATTGAAACAGTTTCCAGTATGCTGGTCGCAGTCTCTGGCACAGTCACAAGGGCGACAGCCATTTTCTCCAAAGCCCCAGTAGCCCATGAGACATCTATCGCAGTTGGGGCCCGCCACACCTGGCTTGCAGTAGCAGAATCCCGTCTTGGGGTGGCATCGCCAGCTTCTGCTGAAAGTTGCGTTGGCTGAACCCATTGGCTGGCAGGCGCAAGCTATGGAGATACGGTAAGAGGTGACTGAGATTATGTGCCCAGGGGTCATCTGGTTAAGTGACATTTTTTGCAAGGCTGATAAACTCGTGCCCTCTTCCTTATGCTCAGTAGTTTTAAGTCAGAACTGGTAAACATTGCATTGTCAGCCTACATTTGCAATATTGTTTTTGTTTCTTTTTAATTCATTAAGCACATCAAAACAAGTATGACTGGGGCCCAGTTATGTGTGAAAGTCAGTTCTTCCCTACTACACAAATCTTGACCATACAGGGTTTGAAGCAGTGGCAGGAAGCCTCCACTGTGTGCTTACTTTTAAAGGGGCTTGCAGGTGATTCACTTTTAAAGTGTTTTGCAAAAAGATTCACTAGCATGGATGAGGTAAGAAATTATAGCTATTGCCTACGTTGTCTCTCCTGTGAACACAGAGATCACAAAACTACTCTTCCCTCTGGGGCTAGATGCGGCTTATGCAGGTGGTTCAGATGACCTGAAACATTTTTTCGACTTCTGACTCCAGGGTCCACAAATTCCCTTCAGTGCGAGTTCTAAGGGACACATCTCACCATGCAGTACTGTACGTGTCTAAGGATGCTGATGAAATTTTTTCTACAAATACATGAGCAGATTTGTTGTAAGGAAGATGGACAGAATGAGAGATCTGTAAACTCACTAGACGTATTTTACATGTAGCTGGAGATGAGCAAATAGGAAGAACCCTCCCCCAAGATCTTTCTAATGCTATTGCTAGTTTGACGCCAGCCTGGCAACTCAAGGCAACTTGGCAGTAAAACAGCTCCTGTGGGCAACTCTGCCTTCGCAGACAATAAATAGTCATAATCCCACACCACCAGTACATTCCCAATGTGACATCATCAGGGACTGAGGTGAAAAGTAATATACAGATAGTGGTGCAAAGCCAGCACAGTTGACTCCTCTCCATCAGGGCAGAGGCTAGCTGAGATGGCCAAGCTTTGTGCCAGTAGCTCTGCAGAGGCAGAATACAAGCAATCACTCATTTCTGACATTCAAACAAGTTTGATTAAAGTGAGGACTGAGCTGAACTCCAGGCCTTCATATTTCAGCCCTTTTTTGTATTAATAAAGCAGCACGCCCTGGCTTTTGCTTGCAGCAGAGACTGAAAAAGGAAATGCATCACTACTTCATCCATCTGGAAGAGGGCAGAAATAAAAATCTTGTGGCTAAGACCTGCTTTAACAGAGATTTTCAGTTAAATGTTGGACACCCAAGGTGTTTAGATAGCTTGGATCAGGGGCCAGCCTTTTGGATGCTTATCTGAACCAAACATGATCTCCAAAGCTTTTGAAGTTTGCCCATCATTGCTTCTAATCAAACTACTTTTCTTCATGAGCTCACAGATAAGAGACCAAATGAACACTCTGATTCCACACATCATTTTCCAAGGGGAAGGGGCAAGTATATGACTATAGAGAGTGTTAAGTGTAGCAGGGACAGATTCACTTTCATCTGCAACCTCATATTTGATGCTCAAGAAAAGAAAATATCTTTTGAAAATAGTACAAAAAAAAGGGTGAGCAATTTTGTTTAAAGAGCATTTCTCTTATGATCTGCTTACTATGTAGTTATTTTTTCACCATGCCCTGTGTTCTTTATGCCAATATTTTTAATAATATTATTACACTCTGCTGTAGACAGATCTCAGTCCGTTGTTTTCAAGGGACACTAGCACAATAGCCTAAGGACAGAAAATAAGCGTGCTGTCATGGGCAATGTACTCAACACAATGAGCTGGTTGGCGGATGGCAGCAGGCTCGCCTGTTTGCCACAAAGCAGTCTTGACTTTGGGAGCAAACCCAGGGATTTTGCTGTCAGTTCTGGAGAGCAGGTGTAACAATGAAGTGCTCATTAGCACTGACAGTTTCAAACACAAGTTCTGATTTGTTGCTGCTCAACTTGAATTATTTTTGCCCAGATTTTTGCAGGGCTGACTACATCACCCTAAAAAAGGACACACTTAGTTCTGTCCATCACTGAAAAAAAAGGATGCCATATATTTCAGGATAAGGAGGGGAAACATGTGCTTCCTTTACTGCAGACAGGTCTGAGCCACAAGAAGTAAGAGGTTGCCAACATCTGGGTTGGCTTGAATCCAGGTTTCCAGTTTCACTGTAATATCTCTGTATGTAGGATCTACCTGTGGAGTTTTCACCTCAAATGTCTTACATTTCTGCCACTTCTGGGTCCGCCTTCCTTCCCATCTTATTTATGTTTTTTGGGTTTCATTAGTTAGGGTCACATAACAGATGGGTAAACCATTAGCATCATTAGACTACCGATCACCAACTGAGACTAGATCCTGATTCAGGAAGATGAGACCTTCTCCCATCCTGTCCCTAAGGGAAAGTATTACAGGACAGTGACTGACAGCATTGGCAGGAGCTGATGAGGAGGTAGGAAAAAAAGTGTAGGTGTTTTTTTTTTCTTCATTTTGGCACTACAGTTCAGGAAAACTAACGTTCCCAAATGAGCTGTGGGGCATATTCCCCAGTTAGAAACCGGGACAGCTTCTGATGGATCAGAAAGCGAGCTGAATCAATAAATGTACAACACTTTCAGATGAGTTATACAAGTGGCTTGCGAACGCTTTACTCAGACTGTGTTTATTTAGCGTTTCAGCTTGGGTGTGTACATTGTCTGGCTTCCAGAGTATTACGGCCAAAATCCCAGTTGTGCATCTAAGGTAACTCCCAAAGTAAGAGCCCACATGTCACATGCTGAAGGGGCAGCTGTTGATGACTGGGTTTTATCTGTTTAATAGAACCACAGATTTGCAGATAAACCTCACAATTAAAGAAACATAAAAGCAAGTTTCCAAAACCTCACCCTTTTACATTTCCCAATATTTGACAACACAGCATCTTTCCCTGCTGATTTTTGCTGCTTTTCTCTTGGCAAACCCTAGTTTTCTCTCCATCCGCCTCCCTGTCTAACAAAACACCAGCCGACATGACAATGGCCTTGTTTGTCAAAGGCATCATCAATTATGTTAGGGACGGTGTGCAGACAGTTCTGGCTCAGAGATGGCTGGTTTATTTGGGTTCTCCCCTTGACAGCAGTGTAATGAAAAAATTCATCATTTTACTTTAGAATTGGCTATCAGTCACAGAGTATCACAAAGCATCCTCTTGCCTTTTAGTCTCACTCCTATACTAAGTTTGTTTTGTCAGAAACTACTGTAAAAAGGAGGAGATGAGGAATAAGGAAAAATGAATAATTCATACAGCGGTCTCCACTCAAGTCCTCAATAAATCTGTCTGCCCTCACCACAGCTGTCTTTCCCATATAATTAGACACAGATGTAAAATATAATATTGGTTGTAACAATATGGTCCCAACTCATAGGAAAATACCAAGCACTCCAAGTAATTCAGTGGACTTTGAGGTATCTTGCCTTAAACTTCTGTCTAATAATACCGCATAAGATATAGCTATGAGCAGACTCTGGCTATTTGATGAAAAACAGGCAAAATAAAAAATAAAACAAAGCCTTTTGAATCTGAAATATATACATGTGCATCTTTGGAGCACATGACCAAATCAGGGCAATTTTTAAAGCATGTCAGATGTGGGGATTGACTCAGCCAATGATGTTTTTTAAATGAAGGAAATAAGATAGACAGCTGCGTGTGTGGTCAGGGCTGATTAAGACAGACTTTGAACCAAGATGCAATCAGGCCTTTGTGATATTACAATTAAAAGTTCACTCCCTCTGCTCACAAGTAAAAGGATGAGAAGCAGAGCTTTTCAGAGCGTGTGTGTGCATGTGCATCTGGGCACATTTTAATTTTCAACTCCTGTGCTTAGAGTAAAAAAGTTTGTTTTCCTGGAGACCCTTTTTAATGGGTGTACATGCCTGCATTACTTTTTAAACTAAGCAAAGGGTGAGCACAAAAGATGGTGCCATTTCAGAAGGATCCCTTAAGCCTCCAAATAAGCCACAGGAAAGAGCCAAGGATACAGCAGCTTTTCTAACCATTGGTTAGGAAACGATTAGGCTTCTGAGTCAAAGCTCCCATACAAGTCTATATCCAAACTACTTAATCCCGTGTTGTCACCCCCAATAACAAGCAGGTGTGTGCCTTGCTCTGGGGCTATTTTCATGCTTTCTTTTTTTTTAAATATAGATCTAAGCAGTGTCAAAACAAGGCTCTGCACACGACCTGGCTCTCATTCATCCCCAGCTGCTAGGAACAGGAGAAGCAAAGGGATCAGAGGCAGGCTACCTCCGCAGACAAAAAGGAATAGCAAATTCACATTTACTTGTCAAATTTCAACAGATTTTTTTTTTTTCAAGGGAATGTCTTTGCAGTCTCACATTGGAGGGCCAGCAAAGGGTGGTTTGGATAGTGCCAGGACATCCAATTGTTATACAACTGGCTTTTTCCTAGCAGTGATTAAGAGAGAATGCTGTTCATTATTGTGACTCATGCTTAAAGACTTTCTGGGCCTGGGCAGTGTCCTGTTAACTTTCTGGGAGCCTGAGGGGGATGTCACAGCTGAACCTAGACTTTGCTCTGGATGGCAGAGCACTCTTCAAGCGTGCTTTCTCAAAGGGATTAGCACAGCATTTCATTCAGCTTTTTCATCAGATTTCCTTTCCCAGCTCAGTATCTACTGTACACAAGGGTCAAGTTTTGATCTCCCATTGAGGTTTTTTTTTTTTTCCCTCCGAGTTCAAAATGGGAAGCTGAGGACCAGGTTGCTCTTACCAAAACCATCCATTCAGTCTGCTGTTTGCAGTTTATTACTGCTTTTCAGTACTTGCCCAGTGGGTGGGTTTTTCATTTAGTGTTGTTAGTCTGGCACTGCTTGCGTGGTTTTCTCAAAAGGAGATGATGCCTTGGAATTGGTACATTTAAATCCTCACAAACATGCTAATCCAGAAGTGGCAGCTCTTCAATATATGGTCAGCAGGCTGAGGTATGAGAGAAATGTACCTGGTGGCTCAGTTGTCTGGTTTCTTACATAGTAGCGATGCTCAAAACAGGAACTGTTTTTTACTGAGTAACCAGAGTTGGTTTTAGGGTCACATAACCTGAACAATTTGCTCAGACCACAGCAGATTAAGTTTAATAGCAATTCAAGTTTTGCAACCTGAAGGATGGAGAAGAGGGCCTCTATCTGGCACAAGGCTTTTCAGTTTAATATCAGGTCTAGGCTTAAGGAGCTGATGATGGTCGTGGAGGCAACATCTTCCCTCTATCAAACTGAGTCTGTTCTAACCAAAACAAGTCCGCCTGACTGCGCTTGGTGTTTCTGTTTTTTCTGTCACTGATAATAACCAAAGTAGTGAAATGTTCCCTGAAAATTCTTTGCAGAGGTACAGCGTAAAATGAAGTGCACACTTACACACTGCCTTGCAAACCACATGGGGAAGTGTTTCGGCATCAGTTCTTTCATCATACAAAACACTACCCTATTAAGGTAATTTGTCAGATGTCATTGTGGGAATTGTCCTCCTCACCTTAAATACAAGGGGAAAGGCACAGACTAGCTACCTTCCTCCCAGGTTTCTCTTATATCTGCAGTGTCCCTTCTATTTCCACACAGGTACAAGCATCATGCACACATCAGTCTGCTGTAAAAGCTGAGGCTCTCTAGAGTGAACTGCAATACCCTTTCCTTATGTCTTGATGTGGCAAGCATTCATGCATGCCTTTGCACACCTGTGAAAGGTGCTACTGAATCATGCAGAGATAGGGTCATGCTTACCTATTTGTCATAATGCTGAATCAAACCCATTAGATTCATCTCAACCAACAGAAACTCTAGTGCAGGCTGCTGATCCAGAATACCTCTTAAGTCAAGGAAGAGAAATAGGTACCCTCCAGAGGGCAATTCATCTCATCTATCTCTGGCATCTACATTAGACCACAATAAATCATTCCCTAGAGGTCCCACTGTTTCTCCACTGACTACAGGGAGCCTAGAAAAGACATATGACTTTCAGGTGGCTAAAGCAGGGTGGCAGCTATCTAAGCCTGTGCATGCAAGTCAGAGTGGAAAAAATTGCATTTGGGGGCCTTCTGCTGGCAGCAGCATGTTCCCAGGTGAAAAGAACATTATTGTGTTTGACTGGCACAACAGGAATAAAGCTCTTTCAACAAGGTACATTTCTGAACAGTTTTTCTTTTGCTGTGCAGAGTATTGGCAGGAGGTACCAAGAGGCCCGTAACCAGACCAGACAAAAGAGGCAGAGGTAGAGTCAAGGTCTGATTTCATCCAGGCAGACTGTTCTAGGGTTTCCACACAGATAGGCTGTATTTTCAAACAATCTTTTTTCCTCTTTGCTGCTTTCCAGTGCTGCTTGACTTTAGCAGTTATCTAATATTACACAAGATGTTGGTAACTACACCATCACCCTGCTGTTAAATGCAAGAGTTCATAGACAGATTCTTTCAGGTACTATGAGATTGAAAACTAATGTTCTGGCACAACAATTTATTCTCATTACAATGTTCCTCTGTAGCAACTCTGCTCAGAGTAGAAACAGGACTAGAAAGGGACCACCATAGAACAATGTGGGATACAGGGTGGACAGATAAGCTCAACTCCAGCCCTGTCTGCTGATCAGTGTTCTGTGATGAACATTGTGAAATTGAAAAGAAGGGGTTGTGTGGAAGCAGTCTGTGCTTGCACTAAGATCCAGTGGAAATAATACAGAAGAGCAGAAAACATAAGGATGTGTAGTGCACAGAAAGTTTAAGCAACATCACAGGCCATACAGCCGCAGGGAAAGGAGTGTTTGTAAACTGAGTGCTTAAGAGAAACCTTGAAGAACATCAAATAGTCAGGAAAGTTTCAAGAGCACATGGTACCAGTGGGCATGAGTATAGATGACAGAGGATAAAGTTCTCTGTGCTGGCAACTGATGTCTGAGCTATGGGGAAGGAAAACTATCCAAAGGGAGAAATGAAATAATGCGTATTGTTGGAAATAGCAACCTCCCAAATAGATGCCAGATGGAATCAGATGTGTGAAGCCTGGCAGGATACTCAGGAAATGTTTACACTAAGTAAGGGAGATTTGGGCTACGTTCCAGATTGGCTGGGTGCTAACTACCTTGATCCAGAGGTTGTACACAGAGGGTGTACAACCATTAGCGCCTCTATGGTCAGTTATGTCCTAACACATCCTGCTGAAGTGTTAATGAGGCAATTAATTTGGGCAGAGCACCCCATAATACAGCTGTAGAACCCAGAGATAAGTCTGAGTGAGCTCTGATCTATTTGTTCCCAAGTGGATATGCATGGTCTCGTGCTTCCTACACCTCCCGCAGCCATTATTATATATATTTATGTGCACAGGTATTGCACAATCAAATGGAATTTAACAATAGCTTACACATATGCACGCACAGTCTTGAGAGATGCAGAAAAAACCAGCCAAGTAAAATGCACCTCAAGAAAAAAGGAACCATATTATTTTAAATGCAAGCACAAGAAGAATGCACCTTTCCCCAGAACGCAATGCATTTGGAGAACAACTGTCACAGTTATCACAAAAAAAATGTGTAATAAAAGGGGGAGAAATAAACACAGAAAATCAGGAAAGTGACTTTTGATCAGAAAACTGTAGTTTAAGAAAAGAACACAAAGAAAGGATAGTAATACTCATGAGTTACTTCTATAGGAGTTATTGATTCCTTTCTTTTAATCATTCTTTTAATGATTCTTCCACCATTCATTTATCTTCACCACACATATCAATAGTCACTTACGTTTGCAGACCTCTGCAGAAGACATGGGTTTCCCTCTATCTCGGTAATACCCTGGTTTGCACCTTTGACACCGATGTCCCTCTGTGTTGTGCTTGCAGTTGTCGCAGACTCCACCACTGCGCTTTCCTGATGCCAGCCAAACGCTCAGGTCAAAATGGCAGCTATCAGCATGGTTGTGACAGCGACACTCTGGTGGGAAACAGGAGATGATATTTCAGGCTTATTTAATAGACACAGCAATACTATTCAAATGGTATCATTTTCCTTCTGTGAATCGTGGAGGAAATACCTGAATGTAACAGATTTCATCTGCCTGCAAGCCTTGATTTTCATAAAAACTAGAAGGTGCAACACAGAGCAGGAGTCCCAGCAGCGTCTGAATAGCTTGGGTGTTGTGAGCTGTGTCGTATTCATAAGCCCAGCACACTAAAATGCTAAAACACACGAGGGGACACAGCTGCATGAAGAACAGATTTCTGCCTTGTAAATTCCACTTCCCAATAGCCCAATGGGTCAGCTGCAGTAGAATAACATGCATACTGAAGTTTTCCATCGGTGACCAGCAACTTACCCCCAGTTTCTGTAATGGCACCATTAGTGTAAATCGACAGAAGTCTTTGTTAGGGAACTTTGCCTGCTGGCACGGTGAGAGCTCATCCTGAAACCTGGATCAGTAAACTCCCTCCCACTTACTTCTGCATTCATTTGGTGCCCCTGTTTTTCCATCTCCTGGCTTCCAAGGCTGGTCATTGTATAGCGGTGCACATTTCTCGCAGTGGTCTCCTGCTGTGTTGTGTCTACACACACACTTCCCATGGACCTGTCAGGGGAAAGAGAATACATTCAAATAGCTACAAGCAAGAACATGGTGGAGTGCCCAACAGCCTCACAAGGAGGTGGAACTTCTCCTGCACAATTCCCACGCAGCTTCCTGGCTCTCTTCGGAAACCCACAGCACCCAGAGCTTAAATGTGAAGCTTTATCTCTTCACACACTCACTACATGATGTAGATTTTTCCTCTATCCTCCAGTTTAAATGCATGTGGCAACAATTTCTTTTTAACTCTCCAGCTGGCTATTTTATTACTACATTGATGAACAGCTTCTAGACTGTTTAAATTGGGAAAGCTAACATGGCTTATTTTGATTTAAAGGTTCAGGGCAGGAGCATGCAAAGAGCCTGAGGAGGCAGTCTCCTACAGGCAGCATCAAATACACTCTTGGCTAGCAGAATTGAGTCACAGGAGAGCCCAGTCTAACAGAGGATGCTGGACCCTGTCTTACTTGACATTAACAGTGGTCTGGAAGAGAGTAAATATAGGGCAGTGAAATCACCACAAATTACTAAATTTTTAGAAGAATGAACAATCCTGGATCTCCTAGCACAGTTAAAAAGGTAGCAAAAAATATGAAACCTGGAAAAATACCACCCAATATACCCACATAAAAACAATCCAACCCACACATTCTGTGAGAAGAAAGCACTGATGTTTGAAGAGACGTAGGTACAGTAGGCACCAACCAGCCAAATTACGTATGGATATATATAAAATAGGTTAGCAGAAAAGGCCCAGTAAAATTCTGGGCTGTGTAACTAAGAGCACTGTAACTCCAAGTGGATAGGAAACTGTACCTGCAATGCTGTGTTCAGTTTTGAATATCTTATTACCAGATAAATGAGAAATTGGAAGTTGCTCACCAAAAATGAGCAAAAGCTGGCATGGCTGAAGCATGGGTCTGCACTAAGTGCACAAGCACTAAGCATATAAACCCACCTAAGCTAGGAAACAACAGTTTACAAAGTATTTGAGGGGGAAATTAACAAAGAAGTGCAAAATGTCTTGACTAAAACTAGCTGAATAGTAGAGTTCCCTGTGAATATTTGCTTGAAAAATTACTTGAAAAAAGAACTTGCTTCCTCTGCACTTACCTGCCTCCATTGGAACACAATAATGATTTTTTAATGATGGATATATTCTAATATATGTCAATTTTGGAACCAGATATTCACACCAGAAACCTGACCGTAGAAACTGAGCTAGTCCAGCCTTGAACCAGAAAGATACTATTGAAACTGGTTCTGTTCTCAAGTCATTTCATGCACCAGGAATATAATACCCAGTTCCACTATAAACCGTGATTTGGTGTCCAAGATTCTGTAATATCAAGCCACAACCAATAAGTACTTTACAGGAGGGCTTTTATATATTGGTTTGTTGGGGTTTTTTTTAATTAATAAATAGGATTCCAATATCTGTTTGCAATGCCTCAGATAAAGGATTTCCTGGAGAAATTATCTGAGAAAAAATCCAGCAAAGGGAGTGGGAGAAAGGGGAAAGTGGTACCATGGGTCACGTTCTACACTCCTCACAAGAGAAGCTGCTAATTAGTGGGGTTTCACATGCAAGGGGACACTTGTACTACAGCAGGAAACACACAGAAATCGGGGGCTAGACCTCTCTCCCTCCATGAGCTGTTGAGGATAATCTCCATAACCACCGTCACAGCTCTGGCCCACTGCACGTTACACAAAAAGCAGAGGCTGAAATTTCATTTCGACTGGGGTGTGAATTGAATCTAATCCTTTAATCTCACCACTAATGTGAGTTATGTTTCTCCATGGTCTTTCCTGAAAGTCAGACTCCCCCTTTGCAGTCCCCGCTTCCCCCATCTCACGTAGCAGGTAGCTTGGGATCGAGAACTGCTCAAAAGAGCAGTTGTGTGAATACACTCCCCTGCCCCCAAACTCATCTCCCTGCAGCAATTTGCTCTCCGCTCCCCTGGTTTCTAATCCTCCCAGACCAGATATGTCATGTAGCTAGCAAAGGGGATAGGCTGCAGCTGATGCCATCGCCCCTCTATGGCCAGCTGGCAGATTTGCTGCTGCACAGAGCGGTTGGCTGCCTCCTCACGGAAGATTGAGCACAGACTTCAGGGTATGCATTTCTGTCAGAGCTCAGCACCAGTAAACCTCAGGAGGATACAGCATATAGCACGTTATGTGATGCCTCTCCAGACCTTTGTACCAGAAAGTCATCTGTGTTCAAGCACTAAAAAGGATGACAAATTACAAAGACAAAAATACTAATAAGCAACAGTGTAGAGCTGCTCCCTATTTGGGTTTGGCTCTTCAAGCTTATAAGTTCCCCCCCCCCGCCGACACAGTGACTGCTTTTCAGAAGCCATAGAACAGAGAAAAGGACTAGGAGTGATAAAAGATAAAATGAGCCTGACCAAGAACCCTAGATTTTAATGTCCCCAAACTTCAGACTACCTGAACTTTACAGCTCATTCCAAAATTGATCAGAACAAAAATCTTGGATCCAGTCACTTCTTCAGGAAATGCTGGTGTATTTCAATGCAAAATTTGCAAGTTGGCCCATTGGGTTTTTAGAGATATACACAAACTGTGCATTCACGGTATAAACAAATAGATGAAAGAAATGCTGAGATTGTAGAGTTAGGAAATGGCAGAATCAAACCAGTCTTGTTTTAGCCTTGAATGACACAATCAAATATTCATTATTGCACAGGACCCTGTCCTTACGGTGCACAGCACAGATGGTGTGAACACTCATGAACAATTATTCAGAAAGTAAACAGGAAAATTCAATGAGAAAGGAAGAGTCCGGTTGTTCTTTGGAGGTAAGTAGATGTGTTAGTTTGCTCATCACCCACTGGTTTGTTGCAAACTGTAGTTTGTGGAAGCTATCTAGGAATGGCATGTTGCGAGTAGGACAGAGGCATAAAGGAAGCTTCCTGCCTGTGATCCCTGCTATTGAACAGTTTACCAAATGTATGTGGAAGGATGACTGGCTTAGACAAAAGGGCTGAAAAGCCAAGCAGCCAGCAGACAGGAGAGCCACTGAGCAGGCGTAAATAAACAGTGGAGCTGGCATGGAACTTTTTTTAGAAAGTGTTAGGTCTGAGGACTAACCTTTTTGGATAGGTTTAAGAACAAGGAAAAGAGGATTGATGGGTATTGGGGCAAAGGTAAAGAATAATGGAAGAGAAAGCAAGTCTGCCATGTGTTATCTGTGGATGGCTACCTCATGGAAGATTTTTTCCATGGAGAGTAATCTCACATGCATTCATAGGTGAAAACAGCTAAGAAGGAGAGTACAACATGAAGTGACAATGAAGCACAGAAATGAGTTAGATAGGAGAAGAGAGCAGAGACAAACAGCTCAGGTAGAACACACACAAGAAGAGCAATTCATGGATGTAAGTAGCTGTTGCAGAAAGACTGGTTAATGCAGGAGAAACTGAGCTGTGGAAGAGGCCTGTTATACTTAACTGAGGTAGGTGAGGTGGCTGCAAGTAACAAGACAATTTGTTCTGTTAGAGAGGAAGAGATAGGAGAGGCAGCCAGAGACCAAAGTCCAGGAAGGAACAAGAATGAAATACAGGAAACTGTCAGATAAAATAGGAAATGGGATATCTGCTTAGGGAAGGGAGAATGTGAGAGTTGCACTCAACACGAACATCCCTGACTTGTTATTCACCACTGAAGTAAGTCCACATCTCTCACAAAAGTGGGTCCAAAAAACTAGAAGATTGTGCTCTCTACCAAATGCAAGACCTCAGGATGCACTGGGTCTCACTGGAACACGATGATCATGCCAAGGTAAAGAAAATAGCCAGAGAACTATTCAGGGGAACAACACTGATATTTTCCCATGCCCTAGAAAGCAGGGTCAGAGTTGTGAGATAAAGATGATTAAGGAGATGGTTGTCAGGAAGCAGCAAGGACCAGTTGCTCTTTAAGGGTTGAGGAGCTAGAAGCTGAGGGTTACCATGGCACAGGCTGTGCCCTTACTGAGGGGACACCATCCTGAGCAGAGTGAGAAGAGCAGGGAGCCAGTGCCACAATCCGTGGACAGCCCCAGACACAGCAAGGGGATGGACCAGGGGCAATTCAGGAGCAGCAAGAGACAGGCCCAGAAACAAGCTCACAAGATCAGTTCAAAGCCCATCCAGGAGGCAGAAATGAGAGACAAGGTAGGGAGTCCACCAGAAGGGAACCTACCTACAGCATGGACCCAAGGTCCATCCAGGAGGCAGAGGCAGGGATGCAGACAGGCACATCTACAGCATAGCTCAAACAAGGACTGCCAGCACAGGGGTTGAGCTTAAATGGAGCCCCCAGGCCAATGGACAGAGAGCATGGGCAGGAGGGTTGGACTAGGTGATCTCCCAGGGTCCCTTCCAACCCTTGCCATTTTGTGATTCTGTGAGTCCCAGGTGGGGCTGGTCAGGGCTGTTAAAGTCCTTTTAGTACCTTCAGGACCCTGATAATAGTACTTTGCCGCTGGATTAATGTCATTGGAACCTTTAGATTATCTGACTACTAGGAGGCATCTAAGGGAAAAAATACTTCAGCCTTCTAGATTTGGAGCTGGCAATCCGGGTGGATAGAGCTTGAAAGCAAGGTGTGAGGAACAGAGCTTACATGAGATTCATGCAATCAATTAGGAAACCTCGCCAGTTTTCAGCTAAAGCCCAGCTAGTTTCTGACACAGATTTATATGAATACATTTGAATGTATTGGTACAGCAGGAGAAAGATTGAGATCCAGAGGTTTCTGTCTCACATCTCTCATATTTCACTTTATCCTCAGTGTTCAATGTGATGCTGCATCACTCGACATATACTGATCCTTAGATACAACAGTATTTAGGCCTGTATGGGCTTTTCCACAGTGGTCATTGCTGCAATAACTGAGTAGTTCAGAAATATTACAGAATTTATTTTTATGACACCTCCCTTCATCTGCTTCTCCTCATTACTGTGACAACTCTAGTTGCCTCCAAGGATCTTTTCCATTCATTGAAGCATTGTTGTATTGAGAGTTCAGTTGCTCTGACAACTTTTTTTTGAAACTGGGTGGTGCCTTCCAAAGTTATTGTGGGGAATGGATCAGAAAAATAGATGCCCTGGCAGGCAGGCAGACTGTGTGATCGTATAAACCTCCCCATTTCATAAAACCAGTCTGAAGTACTATGTGCATAAGCTGCAATAGTTTGTATTCTTGCAGTCCTGCTTCCCGAGTGTGTTCAGCCAGGGTTACTTATGTCACTAATGCATACTATGAGCTTTGAAAGATGAAAACTATTGCTTTAAATACTGATATTCTGGCTGCATCAAGCTTCCAGTTTTCTAATCAGCTTTTGCAAAGGGTAGAAGTTTATAGGCTGACATACTTGCAGTTAGAGGACATTATTAGTCCAGGAAAGGAACAAAAATGTTATGCTATACTCAATCACCATCATATTGGCTTTAAGGGCCACTTGAAAGTAAGCTTTGCTTTTGTGTTTTGGTATAGCAACTATGATCTCAGGCTGTGGCTTCATGATGTAAAGTCTTTGAGGGCAATCTTGATTTGAGACAATTCTGCTTTCTTTACTACTTCTTTCTATGCTATCACCTTCTGCATCATGCCCCGAGTCATGTGTAAAATGGGCTGTGAAACTAAACCGTGTTAAAAAAAAGTTAGAACTGCTTTTGTTTTTACTTGGCAGTAGTAGTTTTAATCTGGATTAATTCCCTGATCTGCCTCACAGTACAGTTGTGCTGTTGCAAGTCTGGTATTGCTGCCAAAGGCTTTGATTTGTACGTCTACCACCTGAGCAGCTTTGAATCAGGACACAGAGAAGGTTATAGCTTCATGGATTTTAATGCCAGGATGATCAGTTCCAATCATTTAGGTTGACCTGCTATACTAAGCCATGAATTTCATTCAGTAGTTCTTCCATGGAGCTCAGTAACTTCAGGTTGATTTATAGCAAATAGTGTAGAACCATATCCTGCTTTCATACAACAGTTCCAAGAAATTACATGTTACTTATTCACCTTTGACTGCATGAAGTTTCTTCACCTGAATTCTGATCTGCAGCTGAGAGAGCAAGTGGAAATTTTCCATCTGTTTGTCCCACAATTTTTTCATTTTTTAAACTCTGTTCAGCTTTTTGTAGTGCCTGAAGCCTCTTGCTTTCTCTCTGCCCATTTAGTTTCTTTTACCTTTTGTCCTTTCAGTAAATATTGTGGTTGTTGCTCTTTCTCCTGGGCTATTCTCAGCCTATTTTGGGGCTTTTTTCCTAATGAATGAAGGTTAAATTTGGAAGACTTCCAGAACAGAGCAACTGTTGCTGATTCAGAGAAAATGTTTGTCTTTGGGCTCTGCATTCACTTTGTAATGTCGCCAGAGAAATTTTGGATACAGCAGTTTGCAATGACATCAGAGGCTAGTCCCTTACCTGCTTTTAGTAAAATGACTCTTTCTGGGTCATTTTGAGTGGTTAAATACAAAACAGTGTCTGTAGTTCTGCTTTTTTTCTCTTACAGTTCAAATGGGCTCTGTTGTCTCTCCAAATGAAGAGATGTATCCCTGAAGGTTTATAATAAATCTTTCAATATCAGGTCCTGAGGAGAGCCCATATGACTTTTCAGAGGCCACATAAAAAATTTCCTTCAACTTTTTCAAATTCACAAAGACCTAAAAGAATGGGTAGCTTGGGAGTAAGTCCCCGACTACAGTGCCTGCTATGGGTAGGTTGACAGTTCAAATTCCTGCTCTAATCAGGAATGAAAAAAGTAATTATTTTCCTATGTCACCTGCTGTTTTCTGGGACACTATCTAATAAGTGTATGTGTCTAAAAACTAGTACGCATATGGGTGTTTTCTGAGGGAAATTAATTTCTGGCTCATACTTGGTCACTTTGGTAAATTAAGTCTGAGGGAACTTGGCAGGGTTAAGTAGAGCTGGGACACTTGTGGCAAGGCCACCTGAGCCCATACTGGTTTTGGTCTCCATAGCAGTGAGTGAACGAGCTGCCGCTGGTTCCGGATTCACCAAATAGGTAATGGTGAGGAAAAGTCAGTGATAGTGTTTAGTTGAATATTCAGACCGGCATCACGAAGACCTTTTTGAACAGTAACAGAAGAATGGCCTAAATAGACCAGACGAGGTACAAGAATTCATGCTTTGTGTGAGGGCATATAACTCAGCCTGTGACAGTTTCAAGACACAACTCCATCAACTGCCTGAATTCACCTCCATCAGTCTTTAAATTCACCTCCATCAGTCTTTAAACACATGTGTGGCTGCTTTCTTTTTGTTTTCTTTCTGAATGCTAGCTTGATTTTTATTCTTTTTGGGGCTAAGCTGTCCTCTTATTTTTACCTACATTGCCATTATCAATCTGCAACAAACTGCACCCAAGTAACAGCTGTCACGCTGAAATGCAGCCCCCGAGCTACAGCAGGTCACCAGCTCTTGGTGAGTGTCTTAGAAATGGAGGAAGCGAAAAGGGGGGACTGGGGCTCAGTATTTTAATAGGTGAATGCCTGAATCACAGTGTAACGAGTAAATATCCCATTCAAATCTGAAAGTGAATGGCACAAGTGAGTTTGGGCTTGTTCAAGGCTTTGTTCTTTGTGCCACTGAACAGTTTGGCCTGACTGCCAACCTTTGCTGTAGAAAGACCCAGAATTTGTTTTCAGGGGAGGAAGAAATGGGAGAAGCTCTAGATTCTGATATGTGGACAAGGATTTGTGTATTTACAGGTCAGGCATAATGGCTTAGCACACTGTGGACAGTTCAGAGAAGTTTCGTCACGACCTGTTCAATCAACAGGCAAAATAATTCTCTCATTTACTTTGTAATAACTCCAGCAGCTGTTTCAACTTAGCTGGGTTTCTGCTGGTTAATCCACAGTGGCTCTAGGAGTGTGTGATTGAAAATCTACTCCCAAAGTGGGCCTGTGAGCTCTTCTCTGAATTTTTACCTCTATATTGAGTGAACTCAGCAGCGTGCATAGCTCCAATTCAAGTGAAATTATGTTGAGTAATGGAATAGATGAAGCCAAGAGAAAAATAGTTTTCTGCAACTTCTCTGCAGATGGCTGCAGCTTGGAGAGTGGGGGAAGGGCAGGGCTGAAAAAGGTTCAGGACCAGCCAAATTTATAAGGAATCTGGGAAGGGAGAAAAAGGGCAAGAAAGTCCATGATTTAGCAGAAAACTTGTGTGCAGCAAGGAAAGGATTCTAAATGGCTAAGGGGTGCAAACCTAATCCCCAGGTCCCTTCCAGCACAGTGAGTGAACCAAGGCAAGGAAATATATGTAGAATTTTATAACTTTTGCACTGAGTAATATGGAATTTATTTATAATCCTGTGCAAAATTTCTCCATATTTTGCGTGCATCTGCTGCCAAAGTGTTAAAATGCAAGCTCCATGCACCCACAAGGTACAACTCTAGATAGATTTGCTTAAATTACCAAGAATTTCAAGGCTGAAGGCCTTGAAAAGCCTTGGTAAAAGACTGAAAACTTTTATTCTAAACATGTAGGTGAGCTGACCAGAAGCAACATAGCAGTCTATTCAGTCCCAAGGGAGCTTAAAAACACAAGGACTTAATGTATGAGGCCAAACATGGCATGTTCTATGATTGTCACATCACAGCAACTTCCCAGTGTTGGTGGCTGTGCCAAACTCAACTTAGAGAGACAGAGCAGTATATATTCCATTGAGTTTAAATGGAAGAACCTCCAAAATATGCTGTACTATGGGACATTGGAGAGGTATTGGTAGCAAGTGGTGGCTGATAGCTGCGAGGTGATGCAATTATTTCTCTCTCTTAGACACACATACTCTTGTAGCTTTCATGTGAAAAGCAATCCTTAAAAGAACTGTAAAGCATATTTTACCAGCCCTAAAATATATTTACAAGTGTTCCCAATCAAATGTTTCTACTAGCAGGGTTATTATGGTTCTTTCACAGAGATGAAAGTAACAGAGAACATCACTTAAGTGTTTGACACAACAAAAAGCACTATTAATGACAGCAATTAAGCAATAAAATTAAAATGCATTTAAATAGCTCACCCATAGCTATTGCTTTTAAGAAAAGCTGTGTTTAAAGGCTAACAATGTCAGATGGGAAATTGTTTTCTACCCCATCCCATAGAATAAGGGATGTTTTCCTACAAGAAAGATGAGTGTCTGCATGGGTGGATCTACACTGAGCCCTGATTCAGGAAAACATCTAAGTGTGTATTTAAACACCATTCCCAAATAGGCATGTTCTTCTAATTTGGACTTCAGTAGTAGTAAAAGACATTTCCACAACAATAATAAAATGTAGGAAAAACTTGTTGACTTTATAATTGCAGAATTCCTGCTGACTGAGCCACTCTATAGATCATACTGTCAAGACTGTGGTTATTCTCTAAACCATAGATACTCAAAACATCATGTTGATGGTATGAATGCCAGATGCTCCGGCTGCAAACCACAGGTTCTCAGTAAAGCTCATGGAGAACCTGCATGGATATCAAGTTAAACACACTGATTATAATCAGAAGAGAGTAAAAGCACAGCCCACACACCCTATGCGCAACAAGTTGCAGTATGCCATGGTATATTGTCAGGGTACACCAAAGTAGCCAAATCAGCCATCTTTCATTTTTTGAAAGGAAACACCCTGGACACCAACCCAGAGGTGAATTTGGAGGATACAATATATCTAAAATAAATATTTTTGCTTGGATTAAAATGTTTAACAATTCAGAAGGACCAGGGGTGTTGATTTTTGGGTTGGCCAAGAACCAACTCCTGGCAGTAATGGAGGCATTACTTTAACATGCCAGTCTTCCTCACAGTCACTCTGAAATAGCAGGAGAAGCATAGGATGTATAGGAAAGTTCTTCTTAAGATTTATTTAGGTATTCTTCAGTTAAGGTTTCTGGTGACTTTTGTGAGAATGTGATAAAATAGGATCTTCTGGATGTGATCTATAAGACAAGTCTGAATATCTTTTTCTGACTTTTATCCAAGTAATTGTTTCAGAACTTAACTATCATTTAGAATCACAGTTTTGAAGCACATCTAGGAACTCACTAAAACTATCCACTAGAATTAAAGAGAACCTTTCCATGATGCTCCCTTGTCAGCTTCTTTGTCATCTCTGAACACAAGTATCTGAAACTTTCTCATCCACCTGCATGTTCCCACAAGAATTCTTGTGAAATGCTTTGGTCCACTGTGGGGAGCAAAGGTGTCAGCAACGCCACTTCCTTTTCATGTAGCTCATGTGATTCATGACTACCTTTTGCTCCATATTTATGTGACCTTATTCTATGTTTTCAGGTCATTATGGGCAGATCTTGAAGTCTCTATTCAGTTTTAAATTTTGGAAAAAAATCAGCACAGGGATGTGTCTCTAGAATTTATTCTGACATGATCTACAAGCTCTTGTAATCTTTTATTTTGACATTCCTGATGCTACTGACATAGCTGATGTACACAGGGTAATTTTTTTTTAAAACAAAACCTACTCTTAAGAGTTGCCAGCTACAACAGAGAACACCTCCTGCATCTCTGAGTGCTGGACGTCATACAGACTGGCACAGCCTGGATCAGATAATGTGAAAACTTAGCTGGGGATTATCAGTAGAACTGCACAAGATATTTGAATAGGAGGTAATATTTGCAAGGGATACAACAGCCTAGAAAATTGCTGTAGAAAAACAAGTTTTACCTTATGTAACCTCCATTATGCCAAACAAGGAATCTTACTTAGAACCAGATCCTGCTCCCTTTGAAGTAAGTGGAAAACTTTCCATTTGCTTCATTGTGGAGGATCAGACCCACAGGGATTCTAGTTTGTCTCTGTAAACAGGACAAAGAAGCAAAAGAAACATCCGAGGCAACTTGTAAGAATTTCCTCGCAGTGTAGGTACCAATAATTAACAAGTTAAAAACCCCTAATGCTTTATACAAAACCATTTTAATCCACATTAGTTTTTCTCTGTCCATACTTACTTCTCATAGACTAGAAAGAGAATTGTGAAATGTTTGGCAAACAGAAAGGATTTTGGTCTAGATGCTGTGTTCTGTCCGTGTGCACTTTCTGCTTTGTAAACTTTGTTCTGGAAGCAACCTTGGACTCAGCTAAAATGTGTCATCAAAGCAGATCCTAAACCTGACAGCTCTTACTAACTTTGTTGGAGGTTAATAAAGAAATAATTTACTGTAGAGCAACACGTAACTTTGTACATCCTGCAACAGCAATACCTGGGACAGGATTACGTTCTGTTGCATCCGTTGGTAGGTCCTGGCAGTTGTTTCCCTTATAACAGCATATTAATGACATCCACTTAAAAGAAAATGCTTCTCTGTAGTTTCTGTGGGAAAATGCAATCTCAATAATTTCCCTCACTGACAAAGGAGCTGCTTGTAAGAGTTTGAATAATACAGACCATGAAATTCAGAAAGGAGAATTTTGTCCTTAGCTATCATAAGAAGCTATTTAAGTTTGGTATGACATCTCTGTGACTCTTTTTTTTTGGTCTGAGGAAAGGAAATAGAAAACAAAAAAGCATCACTGTCAGTAGCAACAAACCCCAAATTCAAGACATGTTTGCCCAGAAGTTTCTTGCCTGTTGCTTATAGCTCCCATCTTCATTTCTCGAAGTTTTTCTCCTGTCTGACGTGGTATTCTTAGTAGTTAATAAGGGAATTGTGAGCGAGGTAAATTGGGTTGAGGTAGGTGCATGGCTTGTTCAAAAAAAAAAAAAAAGCCACATGAAAAGAGTAATTATTACTGATTTGCTGCCAAAATAAGAAGTCAAAGGACATTTCCATTGGATCCTAAGGAAGTCTACTTTGAACCTTGCTGTATTCAGTATTTTCACAAATTACTTATGACCAGAGAGATTATGCCTGAAACTATCTAGGATTTCAGCTATGAGGAATGATGTACCATTTGGAGGTCAGTTTTACAATTTGCAGGGTTTTTTTATCTATTCATCTCTACGACACTGTGGCATCTGTGACATTACTCCTCACAGAACTGCATTTCTTGTTGGCAGCCTCAGTGGAGTAGGAGGAGGTGAATGGGTTGTCATGACTGAACTGACAGATCCACAGATAAATTGATCATTGACAGATCGTTTAGTAGTCATAGATCATTTAATCCCTCCAAAAGGTTGTTGAGAAGTGCTGGTTCAAAGGTGTCAAGAAATTTGCTTTAGTTTTCTCCAGTATTTAGCATCCCCACAGTACCATTCTAGCAGTGTTAGAAGTATTGCACATGGAACAGATTTCTTTCAAGAGTAAGAAGAGCAGACTTACAAGTTAGCACAATTATGTCTCTTCCAAGACCTAAGTGCAGAATGATCTCAGTTTTTGGGTCTATCCCATGGCAAACAATTACAGTTGTTTTCTACATGGACTTGCTTTTGTTGTTGTTAACTACAGAAAATAAATACATTGTAGGAGGACTCTGAACTCTTGAGAGACTGAAACTCCTATTACTTAAGCCTTTCTGTGGAGGTCTGTATTTTTCCAGCATTTTATTTAATTACTTGACAGCAGCCCAGGAAACATGAAGCTGCTCTGCCTTCATGCTGTGATATCACCCATGCTAGCCACATTAAAAACTGTGTGTCTTGAGACTTGCTCTGCCCATGTGTTTATTAAGTATGACATGGCCAGTGGAATGAATCAGATTATTTCTGGACATGCAGTGTTTGTTTCTAACATCTCTTTTCCCTGTCCCATTTTAGTCACCACGTGACTGAAAGTAGAGCACCTTCCCTGTCTCTGCCAAGAAATTGCAAGATTTTTGTTGCAGTGTAGTTTGGCTGATATGAAACGTATCATTGGTTTTCACTCAACAACAAAGGCCTCTTCCTTCTGCATGTAGGCAAGGAGTTTACCATATTGTAAGATGCAAAGTTATACACTTATATAAACTCCCTCATGCTAGCTATGTAAACCAAATCCTGAAATCTGTACCTATGTGAACTCTCCCTTCACCACTACAATATCATCATTGGTAAGTATTAGATAAAATGTAAAAGGATCCAGGAACCTGGCTCTTCGAGGAGTGGATTTTCACTGTATATTTGAGAAAGAGCTAGGCTGTAATGACTAAAGCACAGAAAAGAGGAGCAAAATAGCATCATCATCTTTATTCCAGACTTGTATGACCCAGGAGTAGAATTTTAAATTTTGACCACCTAGGGTTTCACACTTCTCTGGTTAGTACAAAAAACCCAAACCAGGATACAGTAAGAACCTTCCAATCATATCTGCAGAATGTGGATCAACTGCTCTCCATGATCATTGGGGGAGAGGGGACAAGAAGGAATCACCTTAATTTGCAGCAGAGATTATTTAAGCAGGCACTAGAGAAGAGCTTTCAAAAATGTCAAAATGGGAACAACTACTGAGGGTTGCTATTGAATCTCCTTCATCGGGGATTTTTAAAAACTAGTTCAACAAGCATTCATTAGTGAATGGCTTCAGTATGCTTGATCATACCATTGTGCGAAGACTCAGACCAGCTCACTTATGGTCTTTTCCAGCCCTCATCTAGGATTCAAGAGGTAGTTAAAACTTTGGAAGGCTTTTCTCACTTTTCTCACTGCTGCATTTGAATCCCTGCTTAGGCAAATACTTGCTAATATCTGTGCCTGTGCAAATGATGGGATGCATCCACCCTCTTGTCTCCTGGGGCATGAGTCACTCATGAAGTGCATTTCATCAAAACTATTTCACCTTCTGCCCCGTGAAGTCATTGATGGCACAAAAAGATTCTATTCCCTTGTGTCTAGTGGGAAAAAAAAAATCCAGTCATAGTTTACAATGGCTATGCCAGTAATATACACAATATTGTGTTTTCCTTTTCTGATGGGCAGAGTGTTCATTCTTCTACCAGCTGTATTCATTTAGCATGTTATTCATCTATTTGGTTTCACTATGTGTATATTTAACAGTTTGCAGTAGGGACGATGCACTCTTTAAACAGCTTTTCTCTACACAGTTATGTATTAAGTGAGTCTATATTTATAGTTAACAAAATCTGATAATATCACCTAGTGCTAGAATACTGCAGCTGAATCTTAGATTTATACCACAGATGGAACTGATTCAGAAATGATTTTGCAAATATTGTGAAACTCATACAGTCCTAATTATCTTACAATATCTACCTCTGAACCTAGAAAAGTTGAAAGGAAAACAATGAACACACGTTCCAGAAGGAAACAAAACAAATATCAAGTGTACCCTATATCTAAAGGGACAGAAATTAGCTGAGGATGTATTTCTTGAGTCTATTATGTCAGAGTGCACCAGGGACTAAAGTTCTGAGGGTTATTTTGGTTTTCAAAACCCTTCATAGAGACAGACAGCCTTCTGGAACCAATGGAGCCATTGACTGGTTTAAAGTGTCTTGAATGCTGTCTGTGATGGATGTGTTTAGATGCATTTGGATATTTGGTTAGCATAATTTCCCTGTGACTGTTATTACAGCTTGCAGCTGTAAATCAAAGAGGAGACAGCATCATTCCCCCTGAATCACAGCTTCTGAGCATGCATACGAACACAACTCATCTTCTGCACATCCAGGGTCACAGGCAGATAAAAGACTGAACAGGGAGGGGCTAGTCATAGTACTATAGAATAATCTTCCTATGAGGTTTGGCTTTTTTTAAAAAAAAATCTAACTTATTTTAAGCTGAATGGGTAAAAGAGGTAGGGAGTGGAAATTATTTTCACATCCTGAACACTGCTGTCTATGTAGTGAAAATAACAAAATCACAGAAGGCTGAAACCCTAAAAGTAAAGGCCGAAACCCTAAGTATGACAGAATTGGTCATGTCTCACAAACTCAGAATTCGAGATCTCATGCTGAAATTCTGGTCAGGGCAGTCTTTGCATCAAGGGGATTAGTTCAGTTCTGTGCAGGCGTATAGGTGGAGATTTCATTCACTATATTTGGGGTTGGATCTCTGTTCCAATTACAAAGCCCCTTCACAATTTATAGGTATTTTGAGGTCCAGAGTTTTTAGAAGGACCCATCTCTAGCAATGCCCCTCCACTACCACGACCTTGCTACACAAACCCAATACACCCATGGAACTGCAGCAAGGGTTATAGGAAATCTTTTCCAGAGTGGTTTAGGTTTCACTAATGTGGACTGACAGTGCTGCCCTTTTTGAGATAGGCTTAGGGAGGCTTGGACAGGATGATACACAAAAGGTACAGTTAGGCTGAGAAAGCACAAGCAGGTAACAAGTCTAGTAGGATAGTGAATGTCTAGAACTTACCACGTTCTCTGTGACTCCTGTCCTGTTGGCAAGCTCACATTCCTCTGCATGCCCATTGCAAAAGCAGCTCCCCCTGATGATCAGGTCATAAATAGCATAGTGGGCAAATCTCTGAGGTTTCTCTACCAGTCCCGAACCATGGCATGGGCATTCCTGTCTTTTTAACAAAAGGAGGCGGAGGTTGGTGAGTTTCAGGAGATCTTGAGCCTCAGGACTATAGGGGTCTTCAATCTTGTTAGCCGGACTTAAGGCACGATAAATCACCTGAAAGGTAGAAGATACGCATCCAAGCATCGATACAGGACTCTGCATACACAACAAACATCCCAAGGTGATGTTCAGGAAAAGTAATAGTTCCTATTTAGAAGACTCTGTGTAAGCAGTTGTGGGGCTGTGACTGATCCCAGAACATCACAGGTGAGTTGCCACCAGCTTGCCAAGCCACTGTGTACCTGCTTTCATCCCACCTCAGATGTGAGATAGCAAATACCTCAGTTTAAACATCTCTCCCTGGGATTACTGAGCCCAGTACTGAGTCACTTGCCGTTCAGCCAATACGTGGTAACTTGTCAAGTGCTGGTTACTTCCCTGTGCTTCTGAGTGAAGTGACAACAGTGTCACTCAGAGAAATCCAAGGTTTATTGGCATAAATGCAGTATTAATGCCATGCAAATTTCTCGAAGCATTTTAGGAACATGGCTTTAGCATGAGTTCTAGAGTCAGGTAAACTAAGGCACACAGGGGATCCGTGTAAGAAGTGGAAACTGTGATCAGTCTTTTGGCTTGGTCACTCAAACTATGTGCTAGAAAACACTGCTTGGCTTAGGGTAAGCATTGAGAGAACCCTGTCTTCAAAGCAAGCCAGCCAGTTCATTCATCAGAAGAGAAGTAGCTACATTGCAGCGAGCTCATGGGACCAAAGGCACTTCGTGGCTCCTGGCTCTCTGAGGGTTGTCACTCTTTTGTCACAGCTTTTATGCTGTTTGATAGTTCTCCAGAGCAACAACAGTTTGGTTTTGAGTATCACAGTTATAATTTGGTGTTTAACAGTAACTAAAGGGACATGTTGTATTTTAGCTCATCTGCCACTCCGACCCTTCTGTATCTCTCAGGTTGGGTTTCTTTCTGTTGCTTTTGGGGACAGGTTGGCAATGGAGGGCTGCATCACACCCCATGCCAGTGAACTAGAGAGCTGGCTGCATTCATTCCCAAGCTTAGGTGTCCTCTATGGATATGCTAACTCCAGTTGGAGACCTATTTTCCCGTTTGGTTGAGTTTTTCCATCATAGCAGGGGGACTTGCCCTTGGAGTTCTTTGGCCCTGCTTTATAAGTGGTGACAGTGTCTGTCTGACTAACTTTGTTTCCATAGGGATTCCCTCTTTCTCTCTCTCTCTCTGTTTTTCTTTTTCTTTCTTTCTAGTGAACTGACCAATTAAAATACACCACATAAAATACTTTTGCTCCTTTTTGCTTGCAGAATCCAGAAAAGAGCTTGTGGTACATGCCTGGAAGATAATTCTGTTGTATGTTGATGGCACATGGGGGGATAACCCCCCTTAAACTCACAGAATCAGCTGCCAGGCTTCGCACAGAGCTACGCCTGGTTGTACCACAGCAAAGGCCACTGCCTGTACATTTCCCACCTGTCCACGGCATTTTCTGTTTGGTTATCTCAGTTCTTTTTTCTTTTAATTCCCTTCTCTTATACTGTCAGCTACTTACAAATTTGCAAACAGCCCTGTTTGGTAAGATCAGAGGTGCTTGTATTTCCTTGTTTGATAGAGCTATGGGCAGATTGCCCAGGCTGTGCAATGCAGGTGTCTGCATTCCCCTGACCAATGAAGCCATGACAAAATAGCCCAGGCCTTTCCACCCCAATGTCTACATTCCCCCAGTCAATGGAACCATAAGCAAATGGCCCATTCTGTTTTGTCCAGGTGCCCAGCATTCCTCTGATTGATGAGTTCAGAGGACAAAGACCAGATCTCCTCTGTCCAGTTCCCCTAATCCAAGATGGTCTGATCATTTTAGTTAAAACCAGTTTTATGAACCCTCTCTCCTTCTTCTCAGTCCCTTGTGGATCACACAGAGGTGGAGTGGTTTCTCAAGTCCTAAGCACCTGGTTGTGTACAGACACACACATCTTCCACACGGTCAGTTAATCTAAGAGCAAGGCAGTAAACTGGATGGAATTGTTCTATAGAGCCTGCTAAGCTCTGAGATCTCAAAGCAGGGTTAAAAACTAACTACTGGGATATTAATGTTTAAAAGTCCTTGTGAAACTTTTTAAAATTGACATAAACCAGAGGAACCAAGGGTAGAAGCTGTCTGTTCAGTTATTGGTTTTTATAAGCTCTATTCTCACACTTAGGTTTCTTGTCTCTGGCTTCTCTAATATATATTCCTAGTAAAAATGGTATGTCCTTTCAGGATAGCTCTCCAGAGGATACCTAACAGATCACTGTCCTGAGAATATACATGCTAGAGGTACTTCGCTCCAGGACAAGACATCTGGAAAAAGGTAATCAATATGTCATTAGCTTCTGCAAGATCTGTGCCAATCCTGCCAGTGATCTCCTTATACAAGGCTGGGCAAGAGAGTTGTGAACAGCTATGGTTCTCCTCACAGGAGACAGACAGGAAGGGTGAATGAGGTGAAGAACAAGGATTTTTACTGGGCCTCTCTGAAAGAAATTACTAGATAATGGCCAAAGTGTTCCTTTTTACTCTATGT
The DNA here is from genome assembly GCA_034008185.1 of Gorsachius magnificus. Taxonomy (NCBI): domain Eukaryota; kingdom Metazoa; phylum Chordata; class Aves; order Pelecaniformes; family Ardeidae; genus Gorsachius; species Gorsachius magnificus. Next base: position 11,924,425 of record CM067090.1, read on the forward strand.
CACTGGCATTATACTTCTGCTTGATGACAATAGCCTTGCACTGTGCTATGTTAACTGTGAAGGAAATCTTGTGTATTGTATTGCACTACTAGAAACCTATTTTGTATACAGTATGATAAGTTTAAAGAGAGGGATTCATATTTTGGAATCTCTAGTCGATTATCCGTCCTCCCCGTATCTTAATTGGCATCCAGATAGCACTGAGTTCTTTACACAAAAGAACAGCTGTTGGGTGCTCTTCTCTCAGCATAGGGCCATTTGCTTTCACAAAGCTGTATTGCTTTTTGTTTCTTTTCTTGACAGCTTGGAAAAAGGTTAGGTTCCCTGTGGGTTTATTGTTTTGCAAATATTTTCATTTCTGGCCTTGCATCTTTTGAGGGGAGTTGCTTTGGCATTTTCCATATCCCCTTAGAACTCTGTACATTATTTGTGAACAGACATGCTAATAGCTTGGATGTCCCATCAGGATTGTGGCATTCTTTTAAGAAAAAATGGTATTCCGTTCCAGATGAGGTACAAGAGTTTGCTTGTATGATTAATTCATGACACATTTCTGTCTGGAATAAGCTCAGTGGTGAGACTGGATTTGTTTGTCCTTATCTTTCCCAAGGCAAGACTTGTTAAGTGTTAAAGACCTGATTTGGGTGACATAAACACTAGCGAGGTCTTTTGGGAGTGGCATTTATATGTTCTTCTTGGATTCAACAACCACCAAGGAATTAGCCTTCCTTAACTTCATAAAAATCACAGATATTGAGGACTTATTTAAACAAAGATATTTTGTATCAGCAGAGTCAAAGCAGATAGGTTGCACCAATATAAGTAGGTTTAGGTGAGCTGCATTTTGTGCAGAGGTAGCACAGTTTTGTATCAGTTTAGCAACATTATTTCATATATGCATAAAACTGGAAAATGGAATTTTCCTCTCTCTTCCCTTCTGGAGGACACATTCTCCTTGAAATATTGATGGTTAAAACCCCTGAGCACAGAGAAGAGTATAATGTAATCACCATCCCTTGGCTCATTTTTAATATTTGATTGGATATTTCTTCTCACATTAAAGTGCCAGTCATTAGATCTCCCTTAACGTATGTGTTGCCCTACTGTCAAGAACAATATGTTACAATCCATAAGTTATAATTATTAGCCTATGTGCATTGATTCAAGCAACTGTAGGGTGGGATTAATTTTTAAAACAGATCTGATATCTCACCTTACATGCCCTGAATTATTTTTCCATAAATGCATAATCTACCTTAAAAAAAACCCCAAACCCAAACCACTAAACTTTTTTATATACTAAAAAGACATGATTATATTTTAAATGAATGCATTTGGGTTTCTGGTTCCCTAAGAAAAAATGAATCCTAAATTAGGAGACAGATTGTGGTTGTGTATATGGGTTGATAATTTTGTACAGTACAGGGAAGAATTTCATTTCTGCAAAAAAGGAAGAGATGTCACTGTGACCAAAATACAGAGTTGGGAATGTGATTATTTGTTCAAAGCCCCACGCAACTGTTCAGTATAACGTTCAGCAAGTAACTTAAGCCTTATGCTGTTCTGGCTTGCCAGTGAATTCAGTAGAAATAGGAGAAATCTGTTGTATGTCCTGCTTACTTTTTTTAAAAATAGGATACAGGTATTCAAGTACTTCATGGAGTGGGAGGAAGATTAATATATTTATATCTATAAAATTATCTGAGAATCCCTAGAGATGAATGTTCAATACATGCAATTTTAATAACAATAGGTAAAAGATAACACTTTGGCTGTCTCAACCATTTCTGCATAAATGTTTTAAATATTAGAGTAGAAATGGATCTAAGTGTTAGTGAACTCCTAGAGCCATGAGCTGTGGGAAGAGATGCTCCATCTTTTCACCATGTTCTTCGTTCCTTAGTTTTGGGTCACAAGGTTTGTGTTTCTGAAGCCTATGAAGCAGATTCCTTCTACAGAGATAGATTTCTGCCTTTTGCAAGGCAGAAATATGATTCATTTTTCATTTCCCAGAGATATCATGCAAATTTGCAGTTTTCCATTAAATTAATGTAAAAGACATGAAGAGAGTGTAATGAAAAAGAAGTGTGTTCTTATAATTAAGATGCAAGCTCTCAAAAGAGCTTCCCATGATGTTCACTGTAAAGCTATTTCTCATCTAATTAAATTTCTATCTGGTATCAAGCTCTGTGGAAGGTCTGTTCTTTTTTTTGCTGTAGCAGACTGCTCTGAAATCTCCCAGTCATTTCTCTAAACATCAGTGTGCAGCTTTCATAAAAGTAGCATATGCACAGCTGCAGAAGAAAATCTGATGGTGATTAAGTCTGCTAAGGCACACCCTAGAAATCATTCCACTTCCACTGAACTGGGTGGAAGTTGAGGGTATTTGGCACCTCTATAGTCTCAACCCATTGTGGAAATACATCCTAGATCCTGACTTTCCCTTATAATCAGTAGCTGACACTGGAGCTGAATGCTGAGTAGGGCATTCACGCTTATCTGCATATCTGCTATCAAGCGCATATTTGTCATTCTCATTTTCAAAAGTCAATCAGCTGCGCCTCAAAAAGATGGTCACTACCCTGTCCTCTCCTGACCTTTCTAAGAGCAAGGAAGTTTGGAGAATGCTGTAAGTGTGCAAAGCTAAAAAAGGTAGCCACTGTTAGAGGATTGTTTTTGCTATACACGAGTTGGCACAGCTTCACAGGGGGTGATGTTTTATCGCCAATCAAGAGATCATCTTCATTCCGGAGACAGTGTCTCAGATTTTTGATTTCTTGCCATATGTTTTGCTTCTCCATTCTTGATGCAGATAATTCTGTTTTCTTAACCTGATCTTCCAGACAGTATTAGTCAGAAAAGATGTGGACACAACAAAGGTTCCCCCTTGCAAGCTCATAGCCTAAGGTCAAGGAACATGAATCATAAATGGAGGGCAGTGCCAATGCATGGCCTCCTACAAAAGAAGATCCTTGTGTTGAACAAGAATTTGATATTACAAATCATCCTTAAGCTATGTTGATCATGTTGCACACAATCAGGTTAATGAGATCAGAAATGTCTGTGTGCTTATACTAGGCCCATCAGAAGGAAGCTGCAATAAAAACTCTCATCAGTCCTAAATCCTCTTCATTAAGAGATTTTCATGTGAGTTGATTTTGTTCTTAAAGGAATAGTAAACAATTGTCTCAGAATTTTTCCTATCCAGTGGCAAATATCCTCTGATTTATTTGATGGAGCCCCTTGACTAGAATGAATTCTTCCACCTTGTGGTACAGTAGTCTTTGCTAAGAAGCAGTCTTTTTCCTGTTCTGAAATACTCTTCAGAGCACAAAGGAAGTCTAGCTGTTCTCTTAGCTATTAGAAGGCCCATTCTGATGATTCATGGAACAGTGTTTTTTAGTCAAGATCCACTGCTTTTCTGTCTTTCTGGAGAATAAAACTTAGAAGCCAGTAAAGAATATGATGGTTTCTTAAATTGTGCATTTGTTTTTTTAAATTTCTCTGATCTGGGTGAACTCAGCTACTACCAAGACAGTGGCATCTTGAATTCATTCTGTGTTTTCCAAAACAGAAAGGGTCAATGTCCCTTCAATTTGCGTATGCTTTGAGGTGATTCCAGTAATCCAGTCAGTGTGGCATTAATATTAATATTTAGGCATTGCTGCCAATACGATGATGGGGAAAGACTGCACAACTGAAGTTAGAGGCAGACAAATCTGAAGAACCATGCAGACTTTTTCTATTCCTCAAACAAAATGTATTCTGTAGGTTCAGGTTATCCACAGATGTAAATCTCTACATTTGTGTAGAAAGGCAAGGTTTGTAGGGAGAAGCAGTATCTTCTATCAAGCCAGATACTGTAGTTGGAGTACAAAATCTAGACTACCGGGCATGAAAACCTTCAGCTTGCAGTCTGTATACAGGGAATGCACAAAATTCCTTCCATTCTACACCTTATGTGAGGATGTGAGAACAATTCCATGTTCCCCCAAAGTGCAATATCCTTTTTCCTTACGAGGGATGATACTTGATCCGAAATGGCAAAGGGTGGCATGAGGAGTTCTGTGATGCAGACAGCCCAACTGGGAATGGGGTTAAGAACCAGGAGACTCATTTCACTCTGTCTGCTGAATTGTCAGGGGAAGTTAAAACAACCCAACACCGTCAATGTCAACCAGTGTCAACCATGCTGTATTCTCCTGGGAGAGCATCCATTTCTTATAAGTGGAGCCGCTTATATTCTAGGTCTTGGCTGAAATCTTACACTTGAACACTTAGCTCTAAGTGTATAGTTGCACCGTGACAGACATGTGTGGACAACTGTAGAGCAAACAGTTAAGTGTTCTTTTGCCTGGAGTTTGAAAATTAGCAATAAATCTCTAAGATTCATAGCATTTTAGACACAATTTTTTTCACAGCTGAGACTTGACAAAAAAGTCATGGCTACAACTCCACTAAGGTTTTATAAAACAGGGTAAGAAGAAAATTCATTTGGTGCCTACTGCCTTGTATGTTCAGGAAATGCAGAAACAATGCTCAAAAAAAAAAACCCCTACTGTGCCTTTCTGGCTGGTTTATAAGGTTCCAAATATCTCTGAAATGGCTCATTACAAACCAGGTCAGAGTAGGACACGTGGTGCCCTCCTGAAATTCACTTGCCAGGGATGGGAATGCTGGACTGGTCTCGTCAGTTCAAATTCCCTTCAGAGACAAATCCTTGAGCCCCTTAATTCTTCCTCCAGGGAAGCAGGGCCTGGCAGTGCTATCTGCTTGTTTACACTGCTGGTGTTAACTGCTTCCTCTCAACTTGCCTCTGCATTCTATCATCTCCTCTACAGTTCAAGTTAAATGAAATGCTGAACAGACAGCCCTAGTCATAACATTCAGGCACTTACCTTCACTAGTGACTAATCCCTTCTGGAATCCTTTCCGGCTGGAAGTTAGAATAACCCAAGCATCATGCAACTTTGAGAGGCCAGTCCTGATGACTGTTGGACAATTCACTGCAGTGCAATACCCTGACCTTGCATCTTAGCTACTAGGAATTCAACCTTGTGATGTGCTGAACATGTTTCTTTTCAGTGACCCCACTGCCATGTTAAATCAGACCTTTAAGAAGCCACTGAAGCCTCAGTGGTGACCTCTTGAATTATTGATGTTGCCACTTAATGAGGTATGTGTGTGTGTGCGGGGGATCCTCCTTTGTTTATCAAAAGGTTTGGCAGTAAAAGAAACGCCTCAGAAAAGACAGCAAGAAATGTTGGGACAGGATCACATACATTCCACACAGAGCCCAGCCCCTGGCCTGGTTTGGTGTCTGTGGTCCCCCTCTGCCATAACTGTTGCTCAGGGACTCCCTGTAGGTGGAGAAAGGCAGCAAAGGTCTTCAGTGTCAGTGCAGAGGAAAAGGCCTTCCATAGGGTTGACTGTGGCTTCTGTCTGAACAACCTGGTGGCTTTTGAAGCAGACAACTGCATCCCATCACAACACATCTTGATCTGGCATTCACAGAGTGTGTTTGGAAGAGTGATTAAACGTCTTTCAGCTACAAAGTGAGTCCACTCATCTTTGACAAAAGGCACTGCTGGGGACTTCTGTCCCTAAAGAGGTCACCACAGGATACAAAACGGAGAATGAACAGGTCTTCTGCACAAGGCACACTTAACGTGTTGCCATAGAAACCAGTTACTTAATTCAGGCATATGCAATTCTTCCAGCCCCCAGTGTATTCCAGTAATGGGTTTATTATATCACACTTCATTGGTGTCATCTGTCACACAGACACTCACATAAATGAACCAGCCTTTGATTCAAAACTCCCTTCCACTAGCTAGACCCAGTAGGGGAAGGGTCTCCTTTTGGGTCTGCTGGTTATAAGCAGGTCAGTGTTCTACCCCACTTTGCATGCTAATGTCTTCCTTTCATGCAAACATCATCTTCGATGGAGGAGAACATTTGTTTTTATTTCCCGATATTCCAGTTTATTAAAAATTTGCTCTTAATCTCCCAGATCCTTGAATGCACGTGCTGTCAGGATGCAGGTTGAAACATTTCAGTCCCTGTTTCTGCCAGATGATGTTTGAACTAAGTCACACTAATGTCTGATGCAACGTTGTGGTAATTTGTCCTTTTTCTGGGCAGAGTTTTGATTTACATTAACTGACCTGAAGGCTCATTTGAAGTTCCATGACTATATAGTAGTGTTTTTAAATTAGAAAAACAGATGGATGGACAAGTAGGTAAAAAAGGTCTCAGTTGATGCGTAAGACTCCATTCAATCATTGCCTGTAGATGTATTTACAGTAGATGAACAGACCTTAAAAAGTTGGGGTTGATTTTAGTTCATGATGTTATGTTGGAGGTTGGCGTACTGAAGCTGATGAGCATAGCAGTAACTACTCTCCCTTACAAATAATTAAGAAAGTTCTCCTGTAAGAATAGGATTAGAAGCACTTGTTTCCCACTTAATATATAATTTCTTATAGTGAGAGAAGTCAACAGGCAAAACATAGGGTACTTAACAGGCCAGTCAAGACTTACGACATGCTAGTGGAGGATTTTCACTGAGAAGTGTTTATAAGCTTAGAAGGTTAGGTGCTGATTTTGTGGAGCTTCATATGAAACAAACGATGTGTAGGCAATTGGCAGTAAATAAATTGCTCCGTGTCCTAGGCCAGAAATCATCAATACAGCAAGTTTATTGCCAGAAGAATTAAGATGGGGGGACGTAGGATCTCAGATAGATAGATTCTAGCTGCAGAAGTACTCTGGATCTGAACAGGAGTAAGGGGTTTAGTAAATGCCGGAGTAAAAGAAAACTGCAGAAAAGACATTAGGGAGTCATCTCCTTGCATTTCTATAGGACTTGTTCCCTAATGCCTGACACCTTCTGTCTCAGCTGTACCTTATCAGGGACAGAATGGAGATGTGTGACCCTGTCAGAGATAAGGGATAATCTACAGGAGATAACGGATACACCTTAACTTAGTAATACATTATGTTCTGTTGTGACACTGTCACATCACTCACTTTTGCTTCCATTCTAGTATCCTAAAAATTCCTCTTCTGCCAAGTTTCCCATCATGCTCCCAGGAAAAGCCTCTTTCAGTAGTCCTGGAGGACCACCAGCGTGTGCTGGCTCAGGCAGATGCATCTCAGTTTACAGATGCATGTAAATTACTGCAGCTCCACCACTTTCTCCTTTCACACCTACATTCTCAGTTCTGGAAGCCAGTTGTCTTGAAATCTTGTTTCATGATGTGTCTCACATGGGTTGTAAACCTAAGTGTTCTTAGTAAGCCATGTCTTTTTTTGATTCCTTTTATGCCCTCTTAAAAAAGAATTTGTGTCTCTTCTCCAAGTGGGCAACGCAGTGTCATGCAGTGGAAATGACTTCAACCCCCTCAGTAGAGAAAACTGGCATTTACCTCAGAGCATTAATTAGCACCTAAGTTGGAATGTTTGTGATCATTTCAGAAATACTGTCATTTTGTGATGTGAGCTCCTCAGCAATCCAAGGCTTAGCCAGAATCAGTAATTGGACAGGTCAGAGTGGAGGTAAAAAAGAAGCAGAGAACACTGCAGAAAGTAGTGGAGGGGATTCAGTCAGCTTCCTTCCAAGTCAGCTGTGAGTCAGTGCTTGAAGGGATGCCCTGGTGCTATTTGTGACATCTTTAAATCAGCTGTAGAATCACAGTTCTGAGATGTGTTGGCAAAGCTCCTGTGAGACTTGTAGTAAGAGTAGCAGTGGTGCTCAGGCAATTCTGATCAGGTATCACTTCAAATAACTACACACTTCCTTCCTTTATTTTCATTCATGAAAGAATCTGCTGTGACATATTGCTGACCTGAAAAGCCTGATGCTTTTGCACCTTTGCCATGGTGGCATTTCATGGATTGATTGAGAGGTCTCTGTAAAGTCTGTCCAGAACTTCAGAATCCTTTCGGGTTAATATGCTCTGAAACGGTCTTTGTCTTGTTCTCCTTTAAGTTGCCATACATATTCCTGTGTGCTGCTTTAAAGCTTCAGCTGTCTGTCCCATGGAGGAAGTGACCTCTGTATGTATTCAATTCATGTAACAGTTCATGAAAGTATTTGGAATCTGCAAGGGTATGAACTGTAAATATATGACTGTTCTTACTATTACTATTGTTTTCTAACATCTACTACCACAGCATAGATTGATTAAGCATACACTTACTCATTTCAGTGTAGTTGCTGCCCAAGTTGACAGAATCATTTTGGCACTTGTAATCACAGAGGCTTGTGTTGGATGAATGTTTTATTATTTGATTTTCTGCCATCCACTTCTCAGATTTGTTGTAGCAGCAACACATGGTCTTAATGATATTCCCCAAGGTTAAGTAAGCACAAAAGCCAACGTAGTGCAGGGCAACAGGGGATACTGTACTAGAGAAGGAAGAGTTCCTTTGTATTTAAGGCCAAGGCATTTGCCTCAGACCCTGTATTCTGTTCCTCACTCAAGTAGAATTGTCCGGTTTTACCACAAAACACTTCACTTTTCTGTGCTGCTCTTTCCCCATCTGTGAAACGGCAACAGGACCCTTATTTACATATGTGCTGAAGAACATTAAAAGGATCTTGCAAAGTACTTCCAGATTTTTGATTAGTAGGTACAGAAGAGTGGAAAATTATATTAGTTGCCTAGATTCTGTATCAATGTGGCAAATTGTAATCTCTCTGCAGAAGACATTTGGATGTATTTGACTTAAATGTATCATGATAACTGACCAGCAGAATTACTACTCCAGGAACAAGACAGTTTAGTAGTCAGATGATCTGCTCCAGATTTCTAATATGCAAGGATGTTTCCCAGCCTGTTGCACAAAGATGAACTCAGTCTCTCCTTCCTGCTGTTTCCCTGTCTCAGGTATAGTACACTAGTTTCTTTATTCTCAAGTGCATTTTGAAGTGCACTGCCGAAACTACTGTGTTTTTTGAAGCCTATCTGGACAATTCACCTCACACCTGAGCTTAATTTGCAGCAAAGTATTACTGCCAAACCTGCATGATCACTTCCAGACAGGGAAACCAAGAGGACTGTGACTTCTGTAAGGAAGAGAGAAGGAAGTGAAAGGACTCCAGCCACTGTTGTGACTATAGGAATGTCTCATAATCTCCCTTTGTGCCTTTCTGTCTCCTCTATAAAACAATATGAATAATATTTACCATCTTCCACATTTAAACTGTTTCAAGATTGTTGAATGAAAAGGGTTATAAGTAAACTAAGTATCTGATTACTAAGCAGTCATTAATGTTCATATCAGAGGAATTTATCAGAGCAACTGTACATTTATTTTAACAGAAAGCCTTCTGGTTATGTTTAGTAGCACACCAGAATATTCATACCAAGGGAGGGCCTTTTCCCACTGTTGAATAGTGAATCTGGCTGCTCATTTCCACTTCTTGTTTCTAAACAGTTTCATTTCTGGAGCCTATGGCTTGATACAACCAGATAGGTCACCTCCAGCAAAAGAAGTTACATTAAACTTAGGGGAAGGATGTATTTAAAAGTCGTCCAATCATTTAGGACTTTTTATATGGAGAAGAAAAAGAAAGACCACGCACTTTACGTCATCCTAAAGTAGGAAAACAGTTTGGATAAATCAGACTGTACAAATGTGTACTTTCCTACATCTATTTTGTTGGAATTCTAGTTCAGTTATTGGTATCTGCAATGTAAAATTAGGCAATGTTAATCCTATCCTGTTCAACTCTCATAAAAGAAATCTGTTAAAGCATTTCCATTCATTTTCATTGATATAGAAATTCTCTTCTTCTTCCCCTTTATTTACTTAACACAAAGCCCTTGGGGATGGGCTACCTTTCTTAATTTATATGCACAGTATCTCTTTGAGCACATACTCTCTGATTTTCAGCCAGTCTTCAGCTGTTTGACATTAAACTTAGTCCAAACCTCAGTTATTGCTTACCTCTCCTCTGGTGCAGGGCACTGCATCTGAATACCTGGATGTACACATGGAGCCCTCTTCAATGAGATCATCCTGGAGCCCAAAAGTTGCTGTACAGTTGACAGAGAAATACTTATAGGGCCTCCAAGTCTGCCCATAGTCCTGGGATCTTTCCAACACCATCGCAGCTGGGCGAGGTGACTTGAATACAGCAATGACATGGGTCAAGTAGAATTGTGTTTCAAAGTCCAGTCTAATTTCTTCCCTGTGTACCCCTTGGGCAGACTGCCACCAGGAGAAGGGGTTTGCAAAGAAATCGTCTGTCATGTCAGCAGGGAGATGGGAGTTATCAGGCTGGTTGGCATTGCATTTGGTGCAGCGAGGCTGCCCACAGCCATGGGAGACCTGACGGAGGAGGCTCTGGTCTGGGTAGAAGCAGTACAGTTCTGTACTGTTCTGGCCACATGTGGTGAGAGTGACTGGTGTCCTCCCTGTTGCAAGGTTTCCCACCGGCGGGTTGCAAGAACGGCCATTACAGCGGAAGGCTCGTAGCTTCATGGGATCTGAAAGACAGGCAAAAGAAACACTACTAAGTAGAATTTCCCAAGTAGTTCTCAGGTCGTAGCACAGGTGCCCATGCAAATGTTTGGAGTCCTCTTCTAGGGACTGACATCCAAGAGGACTCCTCCTAAGGAGAGCTACTTCATCTTTTCACACAAACTTTGGAATGAGTTTCTCTATAAATCTTGTCCTTATTTTTGTTGCCTAACTCAGAAACTGAGGTCTTTAGAAAACTAATGCTTATGGTGCTTAACTTTGATTTCTGTTGAAAATGCAGTTTAACCACAGAAGCCTTGTGTTTTCTTACTTTCACTCTAGTAAAGCTCTGTATCTGAGGACTGAACCTATTCAATGCATTTATTTTTATTGTTATCAGAAAGCAAAGTCAAACTGTACTGTAGATACATTAAGAGATGATTCCTGCTCAACAAATTACAGACACTAATTGCACATACAAACACATAAAGAAAGCATGTATTTCTATAGTTATGTGGTACTGGCATAATTTTGAGGGGTGTTGAGTTTCTACTGCTCCTGTTGAGATCAGTTGGAGTTGATAATACTTAGCAGAGCTGAAAATCAAGTCTCATTTAAATACCTTGACATGGAGGTAGGTGACTATATTCTGTTTGCCAATTTGCAAATACTGTCAAATTTTTGGTATCTTCAATGTATATATCTACTTATTCCTAAATTAAGAAAAGGTAGGGATAACTACAAAGTCATCATATTGTTTGGAAATTAGTAGTGTCTTGGGACGCTGGAATTAAAGTTCATTTCAAAACCTTATTACCATACTGGAGAAAACCGCCTTTCTAATGACATACAATGTCCTCTTTGCAACTTAACAGTCTAGAAGGAGTTAAAGACTGACCTTGCAAGGTCATAAATCTAATCCAAGAGGTCACAAGTCAGGTGACTGGATGTAATTCCTACAGGAAATGACCCTTCCACTGAAACATAGGATGACCGTAAACCCTGGGTAATCTAGGAACAGTTCAAAGGTCAGCTATTAGTTCAACATTCTAGGTCAAATTTTAAAATCCCTACTCAGTTTATATCCAGGCTTTCCTCAGGCAAAATTGGTTTTAAAATCAAGTTAGGTTAAAGAAAAGACTCTCTAATTCAGCATTATAAAAATACTCAAATCATAAATTGGATCATCATTGTACTTGGATGAAACCAATGTCCCTCTTTCCAAAAGGAATGTTTATGGTTAAAAAATGTGTCCAGCATGCATGGTTTTGCCTCTGAGTTGCTTCTGTCCTTAGTTCCTTAGTAATATTTCTGCACAGAAAGAGAGGCCAGAGAGAAAGGTCAGAGACAGACATTGTCTTGGAAAATGCCTCATGCATTTTGCTTCCCAGGATTAGTACACAAAATGAAGTTGCTGTATGTCCACTGAATCCCATTGACCAATGGTGTGTGCCATTTTAGCTTACATACAGCATAAGGTAGTCTTAAACTTCAGATAGCAGGGAAGCAGATCATCCAAAAATGCTCTTGACTACTCTTAGAAAAGGTGGAAGCCACCTTTAAAGGAACTTGGACTTAATGTATGTTTGCCTTACAGACATTGTAAGCAGCAGCATCAGGAAAAGAGGGGGTGTCTGGAGACCCAGTAGGTTTCCTCCTGGTAAAGGTTGTCTTCCACCAGTGGCTGGAATGGGCTGGCCAAGATTTTTTTTTAGTATCCCAGTGAAGTACTAGGAGACTGGCAGAGCTTAGAGGGCAGCAGTGCCTGAATTATGTGTGCACCTAATAGTGCTTGAATCAAAGGAGTGAAAGCTGCTCCTCCTCAGTCCCACTACCACTCCCTGTGCCAGCACAGAGGTGAACTTTCATGAGAGAGGAGGAGTAGAAGAAGTCAGCTGGAGAAGAAAGGAGAGAAGACGGGGATGTTTGGCTCTATCAGTTCTGTTTGCTCCCCAACTTCAACTGAGCAGGTGATTCTTAGCACTACTGAAGATCCTCCACCAAGCCCTCACACCATCCTGACTACTCAATGACCATTTCAATATATTTTCTTTCTGATTATGAACTTCTTATTACATCTGAGCCTGAGTTACAGGGGAACACCAGAAGCTTCAGAGATTTTTATCTGGGTGGTTCCTTGCAATTTCTCTGAGTCGTTTTGTCCTTAGAAAGGACTCAGGTTTCCACAAGATTTTTTTAGAGCTTCCCCCTTTTTGCAGAGCATCTGAAATTCCAGATTTTTGTCTGCTCTGGAGGGTGAGTTTCACTGAGTCAGTGATTCTGGAAATAAAGATAAATCTATTCTTGAAGGTGAGCAATCATATAATGAGCATGCCTCAAGAATGTCTTTCCAAGTGGCATTTAGCTTCATGTTCATGTCCAAGCTGTTTGGTAAAAATTACTGGAAATACAGAAAGCACAGCAATTTCTGTGTTTTAAGTAGATTGGATATTAACTGATTTTGGTCAGCACTGCAGGAAGGTGTCATCTTTGCCTCCAGAGAATTTAAGTAGGACTGGTCTTACAATTGAGCTTTGAACAAGCATTAGCTCTGACTAAGAGGCAGGTTACTTAGTTTTGATTAAGATTGGGTCCATGTTACAAATGCTATTTGATTATGGATAAATATACCATGTAATTAAAAGAAAGTCCATCTCTATTGATGGATCACACCACCGAAGCTTTCTCAGAGGAAATGCGATGCTGGTATTCTAAATTTAAGGAGTTATATAGGGGAAGCTTTGCAGACAGGAGTGTGAGAAAGTAGAAAAGGAAATATTTTTTAAAGGGAATGGCCGCTTTTTATATTTCCCATAAATGGGCTATTAGTCTTGTATTGAGTTTTTCAGCTGTTTTTATCTGAACCTGGAAAAGGAAGAAAAACACAGTTATTCTGAACAACAGTCACAAGAAGGTTTATCTGCTCTGCCTGCTAATGCAGCAACATCAATAAACAGTTCCTGTCTGAACTGCTGTGTCATTAGGAAAATGGGAGAAGAAAAAAGTGCAAATTAGCGGAAGGGAATATGAGAGAAGGAGAGAGATTGGAAAACAAAATCTGAAGTCGATTAAAAGCTTTGCATTTAAAGAAATCAATTGGCAGAACATTGCTTGGTCACAAGGATAGCGCAGCCTGTCCATCACTCACCGATTCTGTGGAAACAACATGAAATGTTTAATCTGGACTGTGAGGGGAGACCGCTGCAGAAGAGAAACAGCAGCCAGGCGAACAAACAACTTACCCCAACTGCCAGGAGGACTCATTGAATAATTCATAGAGGACTAAACAGTTTGATTGCACATGGGCACTGCATGTTATTATGAAGTTGATTAGGTTTTACTCCGTGGAGGATGGCTTGGCTCCATAAATGGTATGATTAATTTATTTGTTTGTTTTCTGGTCCCTCAGAGCTGTGCCACAAAGTGGCAGGTCAATGGCACATGCCTGGCACGTGTTGTAACAATGGTGTTATCCGATGATTAGGGAATCATACAGTTCAAGGGAGGTCATACTAATGATATTCCTGGGACACCATTTCAAACAGAGATCTCTTACTTCAGAGCCTTGCAACGCAACAGAACATTGTAGATATTAACTAAAACCAGGTTCAATATTTTTAGGGTTTTTTTTCACCATCCATTGGATACCCAACAGAAGAAACGTCATATGGCAACTTGGTCAAAGCCTGCTGATGTGACTGGAACAATGCCTAATATTTTCTAAGTGATTTGAATTGGAATTTTTATTTCTTTTCCATATGCAAATTTATGATTTTGTGTGTTCAAGTCTCCTACAGTGAGACAGGAAAGTGAATTTCTCAGCTCTGAGCAACATGTAAACACTAAAACCTGTGGGTATCTTCTGCTATTTCTGATGGAGCAGTTTCATCATGTATGTCCAACTTGGATTCCATTTATTCTATATCTAGTTAACTTTTTTCTTAATAACCCCAAATCTTACATGTTCTTTTAAAGCTAACCAGCCTGGGGACATGAGTTGCTCAAGTTTTTATTAATCAGACCTAGAATTTTACCTCTTAATGCTGGTTACAACAGAAGTGCTATACAACCCTTTGGTTTGTCTGGGGCCAACACACAGTAAGTTTGGCAAGTCTTCATCCATCTATGAGTAGCCTGATGTATTTCTGCACTAAAGTAGCCCCAATAACTGGAGGTAATGAGCCAGCCTTCATAAATACCCAAGAGGTGAAGTTCTGAATATGCTACACAACCAAGCTGCCTCCATGACCTGAGGCATGGACAGAATAAGAGGTCTGGGCTCTCTTCCATTGTGGCCGGTTGCAGACTGCCTGCCCGCATCCCTCCTGGAACAAGGGGGGGCTCCAACACCTACAGCTTCATTTGCAGATGAGCTGAATAACCCCAGACCAGAGGAAACCAAATCCTGCTGATAACAGGTCCTGCAATGGATTTTAAGCTTGGTGCTAGAAATGGCCATTTTTGACCACACCACGCCCCCTCTTGGAGGGCTGCCATCGGGAGGAGAGCTGGCCCCAGGCACTGCTCCCCTGGGGGGGTCAGGGCTGGCTGGGGCTGAAGCAAGAGCCCAAGCTGTTGTCAGTCCCGTTAACTGTCCCAATATGCAAGAGTTTTCAGACCAATGCAGAGTTTCTTTGAGGGGAATAATGCCCACCATCTGCATAAGACTAGGGGAAGGCTCACCCAAGGGTCACATCTCACAATATAAAACCTAGGTGACTCCTCCAGCCTAACCACTATGAGTTTCCTTTTTTTTTTCCCCTTGGTGTTATATTTAAAGATCTAAGGACCAAGTCTTGACAGCCCAGACTCTCTTCTCTGCACAGAGATGGCAGAAGGCAAATACTGTACTTTAGGTACACCCCACACAACTGCTCCATCAATTTGTTTCATTTCATGTTGGAGGGACCAACTATAGGGCTGAAAAGGGAGTTCACTGTATAGGCTAATAAAGTATGTGAAAAGCACACTTCCCTGTACACCTCTGCTCAGGAAAAGGCTGAGACTTCCAAACCATTTTACACAGATTGGCTAAACACTGTCTGAACTAAGCTTAGCCTGAACAGTACTGACCTTGCCTGTAACAGGACCTGTAAAGATTCAAGGTTAATTCAGGATTTTTATATTGCTTCTAAAAAAAAAAAAAAAAGGAATTAAAAATTAACATGTATCCCTTGTGCTTGCACAGGCTGATGGTCTGTGCAACCTTTTGACCAAGCAGCATATATTTATTTAAAGTGACATTGAATCCTTAGCATCGTCACCTTCAATATCCAATTATTTTGCTGTTATTTGCTATGTCCTACACCATTATTCTGAGTGTGTTTAGTTTCATACTGAATACACTCCCTCCCCTCAAATCACTTTCCAAGCAGTCAGCGTGGGCTTCATTTCCTCGAAGATTCATTTTCACTTTGTGAATTGGATGCAGAGCAATTGAGGCTAGTTTATAAAGCTGCTTTCCACAACAGTATCAGCAACTTTACAAGACATCTCTGTTACCTTTCTGTGCTATGTATCGACATAAGTGTCCTATGGGGACTAGTGAATGCCCAAGATAAGACACTAAGAGAACTAAGGTACCAGGTCCTCCCTCCACTCATTCCCTGTAATGTTGTGATAGGCAGCCTTTTTCCCAAATGAGTCACTGGATAATATGACAAGACTGTGAATTCATGAGCTGTTTCCAGTGTTTAAGAAAATATGTCTTGCATTTATGAAAATCTGATGTCTATGTTATCAAAAAGGTTCTAGCTGGGGAATGATCTGAGCTGAAGCCACCTGATCTGCCTTTGACTTGCCTGGAGCTCGCAGGGCGGCTGAACACTTCAATCGCTTTCAAATCACTGCAAGTAGGGTGTTGTTCCTGTCCTGACACTCTGAGCACACAGGTGAAATTTAAACCACTGGTATGCTTTCCTGTGCAGAAAGAGAGATCCCAAGCCAGCACCCCAAAGGAAAAGTCACCAAGGATGTACTGTTGTTTTATCAATAATTATTTTTATTTTTCTGACCTGATCTGCGTAATTAATCCCTTTTAGCCTTAAAGATGTATTAAACCACAGCAAGAAGGAAACAATTTCATGCTTTTCTTCCTTACCCTTAAGGAATTTTTCTCCAGGTATTTTTAGGACCCTATGTAAATACCATTGCAGCTCTATCATTCCTCTATATGCTTATTTGTACACACACATATACACATATAGCTAATCAACTTCTCTTTCTGTCCTGATCCATTTTCTCTCTGATGCTAATTTAATCTTGTCCACTGCATGTTAACTATTAAGTCAGGGAAAATACTGAATGAATGGACTGTCTTGGACAAAGAGTAATTTCTAAACAGTGCCTCTGACTTTTAATGATGCAGAATTAAGTTAACAGAGAATAATTCAGATTCCTACAGTGATGCTGTCCAAGGATGTTGTCATTTCACTCCTGTCCTGCCTAGGAAGGCAGTGTTTCATCCTCAAAACAGGCTGAAATATCCAGCATATCTCAATCCATCTATGTCTGTCTTCCTCTCTTACTTTTTTTATGTTCACAAAAATAATACACTTTTTTCTTTTAAGGATGTATGAAACTGTCCACCCTACTATAAGTCTTTGGGAGGAGGCTGAGCTATAAAACTGTGTATCATAGATAGGGAAAAAGAAGCATTTGAACACATTGACTAACCCAGATTCCTTATAAAAATCCACTCTAAAAGAAAGATGTTGACATACTTTTTTTTAGCAGACAGACCTGATTTCTATCCCTTTTCCCCTCGCTAAATTTAGGACAAATTTTTCCATGGGTGGCAATATTGATTTATTTTGCTTACCTGCTTCCCCATGGCCAGAAATAAAATATTCCAAGAACACAATCAGCACAATGCCTTTATGCTGCATGGCTGTCAGTAGAGTATCTGTCCTCAGTGAAGCAAAAAAGAGCTGCAGTAATCTACAGGTTTGGTGCCTGCATGGCTTTTCTGTGTTTTCTTTCTTTCTTTCTGTTCACCTTCCTCTCAGTGTAGGGGTCAAGGCTGCTGTCTCATTCTTCTTGTTCTCATTTGGGTCCAGAGGTGTTTTTCTTTTCAGGGCTCAGATGCCTTCTGGGTGTCAGCCGTACATTGCTTCCATTAAATAAATAAATAACAAGGATTTTCTGTGTCTTTACCCTTCTCCATGCAGCAGGCCAGGGACGTTCACATCCCTGATGCAGCCCCTCAAATGCACCATCGAGGGCTGACACGACGCGGAGAGCTCTCTTCGGTCCGGTCCTTTGCGGTTGTTTGGATGCTATTTCAAAACTTTCGTTTCTGCTCCTTGCTTTTGGGGGAGCTTCGTTTTGGCTTTGCCTGGGGTCCCCCTGGCAACCTTCCCTGCCCCCTCACACCTCCCGCAGCCTGCTGCTAACCGGGGTGGCGAGGGGGTCCGGGCAGCGCGAACCCGGCTTTGTTAGGAGGTCTACCCCAGCACCTTCTTCCCCTTTGCTCCCTGCAGCAGAGGGTCATAAGCAGAACAGAGTTGGCGTTTCTCCCCGAGAGATGATGAGAAGCAAGTGCTTTCTTGGCTCTTCTCTCTTTTTATTTTGGTTTGGTTTATTTTATTTTATTTCCCTCCTCCCTCCGCTGTCACGGAAGCCACTTCTCCCCCACCTCCAAGGGATTTGCTTCACACAGCGAGCGCCAGGGGATAAGAGCAAAAACAAACCCAACGCCAGCTCGCCGGAGCGGGTGCCGGTGCCCGGGAAATCCCTTGCCGTCTCTGCCGCTGGACCGCGGCTTCTGCCCGGGATTTAGGGGCTGCGGTTCACGGGGAGGGGCAGGAGGGCAGGCTGGGGCGGGGGGCTGCTCGCTGGCGGGGGGGTGCAGTGCCCAGCGCCCCGGCGAGAGGAGAAAAACCGGGAGGGGGGGCGGGAGGATCCTTCCTCCCTCCTGCTACAGCAAGGCTCGGGGCCGGGGGTCCTCCCCTCCCGAGGGCTGGGCAGTCAGCTCAAGTTTTGTCCCTGCCTCCCTTTCAGCCTCCAGCACATCTCTCAGTCCTAGCGGGGCAGGTCCCCTCTCTGCTCCTGTCTGGCTGCAGAGGGGATTATTACAACATGTGATCTTCTTCCTGTTCTTTATATGTGCTTTTCTAAATTTTTTTTTTTTTTTTTTTTTTTTTTTTTTTTTTTTTTTTAGGGTGGAGGAGGAGGAGGAGGAGGAGGAGGAGGATGGGTCGGTTCTGCACCTCCTCGTCGGCTGGGCTGGTCCCTGTCGCGCTCAGATGCAGGCGTTGTTTTCCAGCCGCATCTTCTCCTCCGGTGCGTGTGTTTGTGCGTGTGCGTGTGCGTGTGCCTGTGCTTGTGTGCGTGTGTGTGTGCCTGTGCGTGCTTATGTGCGTGTGTGTTTGTGTGCGTGTGCGCGCGTGTGCGCGTGCCGGGCGGGGGCAGCCGCCCGCTCCCGCTGTCCCTGCAGCACCCTCTGCCCGCCCGCCCGGCGCATGGCAGCGGCCCCGCAGCCGGGCACTGCCCGCCGCCCCGGGGACACGGCCCCCGCCCGGCAGCCCCGGGGCGCGGGGGGAGCGGGCTGCCTTTGGGGTTTGGTTTCGGTAGGGCTCAGGCGGCGCGCATAGCGGGCACGCGCATCGGGTTCCTTTCCGCAGTCGCAGCCGTGAGCTGGGACGAGCCAGGCAGCGAGGGGACCTGTGACTCCCCAGAGAAGCCGGGGGGTCTGCCCTGGCACCGCTGACACGCCTGCCCGCCCCAGCCAGCGCCGGGCATGTCCCCGAAGTCGGATTTGCTCGGGTAACTCCAACACAAAGCACCCAGAGAGGCTCCAGCATGCACCGATCAGGGGGCGAAAGTGCTCGGCCCTAGAAATAATTTTAATTCAGGGAGTGAGGTCTGTCCGTCCCCGCCGCCCCAGCTTCATTCTCTCTTTCTGCAGCTTTCAGAGTCCTGTAACGCCATTAAGTTCTGCTGGTTGTCACCGAGGGAAGCGGGTCCGATGGGAGCCAAAATGCAGACAAGGTTGTTCTTGCGCCCATGTGTGCAGACCTTAGAGGGATTTGGAGAACGTGGGTCATACAAAGAAGAATAAGGAAAGATTTATTTCTCTTTGGGGTGGTAATATTTATGGAAGGCAGGGTTATTTAGCTAGGTTTTGGGGCTAGAATTTTCTGACTTCACCCTTACCTGCTTTTTTTTGTATGTTTTTAGTAAGAAAACCCAGTAGGAAATTTTAAAATGTGAAGCAGGCTTTTCCCTCTCCTTTTTGCCTTTGCCTTTTGTTTGAAAACAGCTAAAATACTGTATAATTACAAAACAAAATTCTCCTGCCATAAATGACAGTATCCTTCAGAAGGTTTGAGTCTGCTGCACGATCAGCTCCCCTGGGACGTTCTGAGTTCTTTCAAATCAAGCATCTTCAGCGGGAGCTGGGGATGTGCAGTATGTCCTAGAGCTAAAGTCAATGTGACATTAATGAGATGCTGTCATTTAATAATTATGCTTTGTTGTCATCGCCTGTTGATTGCTGCCTTTGTGGGAAAATTTTTTTATTCCAGGGTTTTAGGCTCATTCCAAACTGAAATGTTTCTCCCAGTTAATTTCACCAGGCCTGAACTGTGGCACTTGAGAAAATTCCCTGGCCAAGAGTTTTAGGTCCATGGATGTAATAAAGGTCAAGAAGCTCCTGTATTATTTAAATGACAACTAAAAATGGAGAGCAAAGTTTTTGTTGCACTGTAAGTGGAAAATCAAAGTTAAGAATTTTTATTTACTTATGAAGTCTGGATGGCAGTACCGTAGGACTTTCTAGTTATTTTTGACTGTAGGGTATAAAAATGACTTAGAACTGAAAGCCTTAATTCTTCCTCCCAATTATTGCCTGTCTTGAGGAAACCACTACCAGTGCTAATGAGTACATTTCCAGTTTAATACTACTAAAATCCATTCATGCCTGTAAGCTAAGAGGTTCTAACACCTAAGGGGGAAATTTCGCCGTTATCATTGACACCCGCCGTTGTCTAGAAGACGAATTGATGAGATCTGACGATCAGCCCATACCTAGAGGTATCAAACAGAGAACACCTGTCTTAGATGAACAGTGTGTATGAACAGTGACGTGAATAATAATAATTAACTTTAGTTAGTTCCTAAGCTATTGAAATGTAAATGCACAATCCTTGAGGTCTCAGGCAAGGTTCGTGCTCCAGACCATGACTCTCATTTGGACATTGGGGGAATCAGATGATTTGGAAAATGACTGAGTTTGCTCTAGTGGCTTAGCACAGCACCAGCTGACAAAGCACCCAGAGAATAAACAGCAAAACTGTGAATCATTCATTTTGGGGGAGGAGGGAAGAGCCAATGGCATGGCACAGAGGGGGGAGGTGTGTCACCTGTGCCCTCTCTGCTTGACAGGCCTGTTTGCAAAAGCCCGAGGACAGGCTGTCCTCTTCAAGATCACCCCGGAGTGGTGGTACATCTGAATCACTTAGCATCTTGCTTGCCTGCACCCTTCGTTCCCTGTTCCTTGTACCTCTCTAGTTTGCCTTGCTTTTCCTCCTCCTATTTCCTCAGCAGCTATGACCAGCTTGAAGGAAATCTGTCATGGCCTTCCTCTATACCCTTTGCCTGAAAACAGAGGTCGGAGGAAAGGAATACCCCATGCTCCCGTGAGAACCCCTAATCTCACTGCTCAGGAGAAAAAGGTAACATGGGGTTTCACAGGGCCTTACTTCTCTTTCTTTCAGATAAATGCAGCTTTGGGCAGCAGACCTGACTGATTACCTCAAGTGCTTTTCTGAGTGTGCACCTAACTCTGTGTATGTCCTTGGTGTTATAATTTCAGTGGGCAACAGAACAAAGTACTGGAGATTTGCTGCACAACATCTTCTGTGACTTTAAATTGCTAAATAAGAGGCATTAGACTTCAATGCTGTCAATCCAGCATTGTTCCTTGGAGATGAAATTAGGAGTGCTGTTGCAAAAACACTGCATATGTATGGGAGTGAAAGCTAACCTCTCAAATACAATAAACATCAAATGTGGTAAATCAACGTCATGGTACAAGCTACATATCTGTATATTTGCATAAAAGATCCAAAGATAATTTATTTTAACCAGTAGTCTGATGCATCCTGGAATTTAGGCAGGTTTGTAGGGAGTTGAATTAATTATTTGTCTTTAGTTGTGTAATTCTTTTCCTGTCTCTTTTTGTTTGAATAGTCTACATACACAGTAAAGTAATCATTGCATTATTTCATGTCAGAGACTTAAAAAAATCGTCAGCAGAAAATAATGGTCAATGGGTGAACATCCTTAGGAATTCGTGTAGGAGAGAGTAAGGTGGGTTCCTTATTTTGAAAGTCTGTGCTTCATCACATGTAACATCACTTAAAATGTGACATTCTGGTCAGAACACAGAAGTTCCTTCCCCACTAACAAGTTGCTTTCAACTTCCTGGCCTTCGTGGGAGTTCCCCACTGGCATCAGCAGCCAAATTCTTTCAAAGTCCACTTCCACAAGCAGAGGAGAGCCCAGTCAAAGGGTAGACAGAGGAACAGCTGTGAGATATCCAAAGAGGATATACCTCAATGTCAGGAGCATTCATGGCTGAGGCATCCTGTCTGTGCCTGGGACAGCTCAGACACATGGAAGTGTGGCTACTAAGTGTGCAGAAGGGGGCTGTGGTTTGTGCTGATGGCTGTGAAGATAAAAGAGCAGGGAGTTTTGCTGCATGTCAGAACATTGCCAGTCATGTCCATTTTATCCCTTGACTTTGCTAAATCACTTTTCCCAATGAGAAGTCTGCTATAGCATGAAGGAGTCCATGTTCCAGGAGAGAAGATGGTATCTCTCAAAAGAATGCCAAATCTTGCTCTCTACCTGGGGAGAGAAAGGTAATGACAAAGTCCTCACTCCTTATATAGAAATGGGAATAGTTTCCTGCCTCCTTTAAGTGCTGCAGGGAGACGGCAGTAGACCGATTTTCTGATCCTGGACTACTGTCTAACATTGATAGGACGAGAGGAAATGGCCTCAAGTTGCATCAGGGGAGGTTTCAATTGGATATTAGGAAAAAATTCTTTACTGAAAGAGCTGTCAAACATTGGAACAGGCTGCCCAGAGAGGTGGCGGTGTCACCATCCCTGGAGGTGTTAAAAAAACGTGTAGATGTGGCACTTTGGACATGGTTTAGTAGGCATGGTGGTGTTGGGTTGACGGTCAGACTTGATGATCTTGGAGGTATTTTCCAACCTTAATGATTCGATGATTCTATTCTATGGTTCTATGATTTTACCCTCATCTCTTCTTCTTATCTACCACATAGTGATGAGGTCATGCTAGTTGGGTTTGTTAGAGATTTAAAAGCTTCCTTTCTGATTTATTCCACCTTAAACTCTTAACATAGAGGCTTAGCTGGTTATTTATTTTATATCTGAAAAGTCAAATATCTTTTTTTTTAAGAGGTGTTCCATGCTTAGAAAAGCATGTAGACAGACAGCTATAGAAAAGTTTTTCTGCCTACAAGGTCATTTTCAAGTCCTGAGGCAAGCTCCCAGATTTTGTTGGTAGTGTGCAACGCTGAGCATATTGCGAGGCTTGTCTTTATGTATGACACTGTGTTCATTTTCTAATTGAAGTACTCAGGGGAAGCTTTGACAGAAGTGAAGTTAATAATGCTCTGCTAATTTCCTCAGGATTTGTCCCTCTCTTCATATGTCTTCATTCCATTTTTAGCCCTTTCTACAATAATAAACCTCAGCACTGCCACTGTTTTATTTTCTCAGGCCTTCTTTTGTGGTTATAATAGAAATCCTGTAAGCAAGATTTATAAAGTTCTGTGTGTTCTGGGGCTTGCTGAAGAGGTGTATAATTCTTCCTATCATACCAACTTTAATCTTCTTGGTTAAATCAAGCCATTTCTCAGAACTGATTCTGTTTATACATTTCCTGAGTTCTCTTCCTTTAGCATTCTTTGCCTGAGGCCTGAAACAGCCACATCCTCCCTCTTTCTCTCTGCATCTCAGGAAACTCTAGCTTTCTGTTTCTCAGCATCTGTAACTTAATGTAAATATGCTACAAAGAAACTGCCCCTAAAATCTTACTCGTGGTGTGTTCTTTGCAGAACAAGGATGTTGCATGCACAATACTCATTGAAATGCCACTAAAGCTGGAGCAACTGCCTTTCTCAGTGTTGCTCAGAATCAGAAAAAAATGGTATGTCTTCACCCATGCAGCATTTCCTTTACATATCTTAGAGCCAAATCATGTTACAATCTTCCTGGTACCCCAGCATGATCATGTGTTACCTGATTGCAGTTTGGCTTGTGTTGGCCATGGAGCTTTGAGGTCAGTGATGGGCCTCGATGACCTTGAGAAGCCTCACCTGAGAGCTCCACCCACACCCTCTGCCCATAGGCTTGGGGGCTCCATTTAAGCTCAGGCCTGGGACTTTGATCTCAGTTATGTTAGAGATGTGTCTGTCCCTAGTTCTGTCACAGGGTGTCCTAGTGCTCAGCCATGGACCTCATTGATCTGGTCTCCAGCCTGTGAGCTGACTTGCCATTATGAACTTTCCTGGTGATTTCTGGGCACTACCTCTCTGTGGTAACTATTACCTTCCTGATGATCTGGACTCCTGGTGGAACCGGCTGCCCATCCCTGGGCTGCCCTTCTCACCTCTCTCAGGTACTATGAGGCTGCACCCTGCCTGGTGAGGTGGCTGTCCTGCTGGCTGGGTTACTCTGACTCCATATTCCTTAGGAAGCAGCTGGGCCTTGCTGCTTCATGACATCCTGGTACAAAGAGCCAAAGACCAGAGCCTGTGAAGTTGTATAGCACCTGAAGTTCTTGATGAACTTTCTGGAGAAGCAGCAGGACATTTGACCTTAATGGTTGCTTTACGCATCCACAAATGAGGCCCCTTTTAAAAGTTTATATGTGGATTGGGAAAGCCAACCTGTTGGCTCCTGTTCTGGAATGTCTGGATGATAAAGAACTTGGTTAAACTTTCACAGCCTGTGGGGCATTTATAGCAATGCCCAGTCAGAAATCACCAGGTTTATTTCTCAGCTGAGCTGATCTAAACTGGGGCCTGTCAGGAAGAATAACACATAGAACAACCATCTTGCTTTTACAGGTGCTGTTTAGAGAATAGTGCCAGCAAAGATTCTGGGCCTGGATATCATCAGGCAGAAGAGGACAAATGGGAGGCAAGCAACATCTCCACTGGGAAAGGGCAAAACTAAGAATGAAACTGTTGTAGAGTTTAGCTAGAAACTTCCTCTCCTCATGCTTCCCTTTGCCTCAGTAAACAGGGAAACTGCAAATCTTCATGTCTGAGTGGCTCAAGATCCTTAAATTGGAAGTCCTGATGATGATGTTAGAAAAGGGAAATGAATACCATTCCTTCTGAAGAGGCCCTGGCTCTTTGACAAACACCAATTAACAAAGAGGCTAGTATTCTTGATTTCTCAAGAAAATCTCACAAAGGTATTTACAGATGATTGATTGAAGCAGGATTTCATGGGATCTTTTGACTACATTTTCTTGACATTGAGAGGTCTGAATCTTGATTAAACGGCAGCAAGATCATGTTTTGCTGTATAAATGCCAGTGAATATAAAAAAAGACACCCTACTCGTGACTAGAGCTTAAACATAAGAATCAAATGTTAGGTCCAGCTGGCAGAACTAAGAGGAAGATTTTTGCATCTGATGCTTGTATTGCACTGAGCTGAACTGGATCAGTAACTCAGCAAATTCAGAGTGTTTTTTTTAAAACAACCTACCAGGCTCAGGAGTATAAGTGTAGCTGATTATTTTTTTTTAAGACATCCTACTTAAAGGTCAGAATAATGTTTTGTATGGTGATTTAATGAAATGTAAGGAATAATGGCCTTGTATTGCCTTTCCACAAAAGCACGATGAACAGCCTATTGGAATTTGCTCCTCGAGTGCCTTTCTCAGGTTATTCAGTTTATGACTCAATAATGAATATGCAAAATTCTCCCTGATGCACATGGCAATTGCCCTTTTTTAAAGCAGTCAGCCTCCATCTAAGCAATTTTAAGCACCCTAGCTCTCCTATTAAGAGACTGTTTCAGAATCTCTTAAATTAAATTCTTCTGGTTTCAAGACTACATTTTTTTTTTTTTATGGCTAATTCACAGCTATTTATTCCTCTTCTAGCATTTCCCTGAAGCTGCTTCCTGCTTTGACATTTATCCTGCAGTGAGACAGCAATCAAATGTCACCTTTGTTCGGTTAAGCTAAACAAGCCCCTGTCTTAGTCCTCTTTCATAAGATCAGCTCTCTATTGTCTGTGCAACCAAGGCTCCCTTCCCACCCTTCATATAACATCCAAGTTCATGTTTCATTAATGTTTGCATCATCAAAATTCAGGCTTCTGTTAATGTGTAACATCAATAGAAAAGAGGCTCAGCGTAAGTGAATTTATTTGAAAATCCAACCAGATTTTGCTTGCTTGTATTTTTAGGATGAAGAAAAATATTTACCCATCAGTTCCATTATAATAGAAATAATGTATTTGTCAAAGACTGGGTGATCCTTGCCGGACTGGAAGCAAAAGACATGTCCTGATACCTCTCTGTAGTTTTCATAGGCAAAGTGCCAAATGTGGCAGTGTTTTCCTCTTCGTTTTGTTGTTGCAAGGGGTGCAGGTGACTTTATTCTTCCTTTAGAAATTTCTTAGGTCTAGAACCCACTGTGATGGCTGCTTGATGCCGAGGCTGACTGAAAATCCCCGGATATTTTGTCATGGTGTGGATATAACTGGGATTTTTGTGTTTATTAATAACATTTCCTTGAAAAAACACTGCTCATCTAACTGCAGAAGAACAAGGTGGTATCTGAAGATGAAGTTGCATTTTGTCATCTGGTAAATAGGTTTTTCCCATTGTCATTCTCTGTGGAATGGCAAATCTAATTTGTAGGGTTTTACTGGTCTGATTCTCAGCTGGTGCAAATCAGTACACTGGTTCTGAAAGGGTCTGACCCATGTCTGCTCAGCTTCAAGTATGCTAACAAACCCTTAATATGGGGCATTTTTAGATTACTGTTCTGTCTGCTCTAAGGTACATGAGACCAGTGTGCTCAAATGAAGGGGCTCTAGCCATATGGGCCAAAGCACAGTCATGTTGAATGAGGAGGTTTGTTACTGAGCTAAGAGCTTTATAGAGCTTTTCAGGACTTCTTACCAGGATGGATGGTGATGACACCTAGACTGGATGGTTCCAGGTGTCTTTGTTCTAGATACCCATTTCCTGTACTACAACCTACCCCTGCACTTCCTCCAGGAAAGACTTGCTTCTGTAACTCTTTGATCTGCCAACGGCAGGTGTCACAAACATGAAGTATCCCTGCTGTGCTCGGCCCTCTCCAAAACTGGGCTTCCCTGGTTTTGTAGACTGTTATCAGATCTGGAAGTAAACTTGATCCCTTTCTATCCTTTCCACAGCCATTAAAAATCAGCCTAAAGAAGATGTGAAACTCCATATGATTTGTGAATCTCTTCAACTAAAAGCCATTTGGGTAGTGTCACCATTTGTCAGGGAACTTACAAGATCTTTTAGCATCTTTGCATGAAATTGGCTTTTTAAAGATTACAAAAATCTTTATTCTTATTATGGTTTTAATCAAATGGAACGTGGAATACGGAGACATGACTTAACAGACTGTTACTAAAGATAGTGATTTATTTATGGTTTCTTTCAGCCAAAAGGACATGCTGTACTTTGCCTTCAAAGACATTAGCCGTGGTTTGCAATAGGGAGCATAAGCCACGCAGTATCATCTGCAGAATTTAATTATGAGCCTAGTAATCACTTTAACTAATTTGGAAGTGATACATGTAGCATCAATAGAATAATGTAAACCACCACCCTCTGCAATACATTAGGATGCTAAATGTAGTGAATCTTTAATAAAACTTAACCCAAGAACATCTTCATCTGGGAGTATGTCACATAACTCAGGGCTAAGATCCCTTTTTTGAATGGAAAGTACAGTAGGGTCTTCAGTGTCTCCAGGAGTTCAGGGTCTCAGTCTAAGGATTTCTGAACAATTTTTTCCTTGGTAGTTCAGTGCCCCCTAGCATTGTGAGAAGGAATTCGTCCATGTCTGATATTCATAGGATTAAGCACTATTTAACAAATCTCCAAGGCCTGTCCATGCAGATTTGGGAGGGGTGGAAAGCGGGGGTGTGTGTGTGTGTGTGTTACATGTGTACTGCAATTGAATCTACAAGGAAAGATGCAGGTGGAAACACTTCAACAGGAAAGCTGGAATGGAGCTCCCCTGGTGTGAGCTTGGCATTTTAAATTAGATCATTCTTGTGATAACTTAGGCAGGCTTCCAGCTGAGTCTGATTAATATTCAGGCTTACCCATTTACCTCCATTTCTCTTTTACCTCGATTTTTATCTTTCTTGGGTTTTTTTGGCAGCTGGCTTTGCGCAATGCCCTGCGTTATTTCCCACCTGAAATACAAAAGAAGCTGGCACTGGAATTTGCTGAAGAACTCAGGCTGTATGGCCATATCTATATGTACAGATTCTTTCCAGATATTGAGATGAGGTAAGGACTGGATGGTTCACATTGTATTTGGCTACCATTTGCTTACCAGCTTTCACTTGTGAAACTGGCCTTTAAATAGTGGTATTGCTGTGTCCTAATTTATTTCTTGTAGAAGTCATGCCATAACATATTAATGATCTGAATATGCATCATCTGAATAAATTGGATGTTCTGTGTATCATTAGATAGCAGTGGTATCATTTCCAATGAGGGATACTGCATGTTTTGGGATGCTCTTCTGTAAAGCTGTGTTACCGTGATCATTCATCTGCCAACTTTCATCCTGTTCTCTGTGCTCATGAGAGTCCCATGGGATGAGTAGGGAGACAGTGTGCACCCTTCTGATTAGGTTGTGGCAGGGCTGGGACAGTCTTGCTGCTGGAAAGCTCAGCATCACTCAGTGCAGGGAAAGGACAGTGCAAGGTTGTGTGCTTGGTAACGCCAGCTTTACCATACACACAGATCCCAAATGCTCTGCCCAATGAAAATCTTAGTTTCTAGAAGCCAGTCATTACTCGCAGACCTCTGATTGCAACCTGGACAGAAAACTTGCAATAGTCCTGAGCTGCTGCAAGTCAAGTCTTAACTGAACTAAGAGGTAAGATCAGATGAGTGGATGGCTGGCGACCTGCTGTGAGTGGCTGGTTGTTTCCCAGGCAGCTTTCTGAGCTTAAAAGAGAGACAGTACATTTTTCTGTCATTGGAACCTGTATCTGACCCTGGTTTGTAATATGCTGTACCTGTTGGTCTTGGAGCATCCCGTCATTCTAGGGGTGATGGGGCTAATGTTTGTGAAGCAGAACAGTTTTAGAGAGGGCTGCCAGGGGCTAGCTGCTTTTTTTTAGACTGATTGATTCCTTTTTGCATCCAGCAGGGGCCTGGTTAATGTCTATACAGAAATCTGAATAAAGCAAGCAACTAGAAATCACTCTGATTTCCGCAGACATCCATGTTTCTGTGCTGTCCATACTAGTCTTGGGTCAGCTCTTGCAGAAATCAGCTAAGGGGAGGACAACTGGAAGACTGTCTGAAAGATATGGCAGAGCGGGACTTCAGAGGACCCTAGTCCTGAACTACAGATGAGGGCACCTTCCAAGTAGGCTTGGATGAGACAGTCCACTAGCTTGTTTCCATCACTGGCATCAGTGACTCCTTGATAGCTTCAAACAGTTTTTTTTCTTTGTGACCATTTCACTGATCACTGTTTCTAATAGTATCTTACAGTCTCAGATTAAGAAAATGCCTTTTGTTCTCTGTATTCTGGTAGTATTTGGCTTTCGTTCTGTATGTCCCAGGGAGCACACTCCAACTGGTTTCTGTTCCACTTAACAGCCATGTTCCCATACCAGCTCACTCAGCTAATATCTGAACTTTGGGTTTCTTATGTTCTGAGCAATATTATGTGGAAATATCTCCTCCCAATGAATTGGTATCATTCCACAGGAATCCTGTTATTTTGCCACATCAAGCTTAGAAAAGAAGAAAACACTAATAAAAAAAGCATTGTAGAAAAACTCAAATGCCTCCTGGTTTGGCAATGACTACAAGGCATTTGTTTTAGAATCCGGATGTCAAAAGCTAGGATAAAGTGCATATGATAATGGAAGGAGCCCATTCGCTAAATCTGTAAAATACACATTCCACATCTTAGCTCATGAGCACGTCAGCAGATGTCCAATTTTTTTTTGTAGTTGGCACTCTTTAGCCTAACCTTTTCAGTGTAACTGTCTTCCCTGTACAAAGCAAGCGTCCAGCCACTGCAGATCTATAGTCCAATAAAAGGAAGATCATTTAGAAACCATGTTAAATAAAGGTAGCTTTAGGAATTTCCAGTATCGTAATGGTGGTGTTGCTTACGGAAAGGGAAAGAGCAAAACTCTTGATCAATGATTATACTTTCTTTTGGTATCGTACCTTAGAGGCCACAGCACAATTGTATTAAGACCTGTGTAAACACAGCAAAGATACTGTCCCTGCCCTGAAGACCTACGGTATAAATCTAGGACTAGAAGTTTTAGAGAAATTTGATATAACAGGTGGTGGAGGAGAAGATAACAGTGAGATGATCACAGCGGTTGGCATTGAAGCATGTCAGTGCTAGGAAACCTGACTCAGAATACCTTTGTGAGGGTTTCCCATACCTTCCCTCTCAACTTTCTGGATGAAATGCATCTTATTCAGTAAAAAGGTCCATATTTCTCCTAACTAGTTTGGGTTTTGAGAGCTGCTTTGAGACTGAAATTCAAGCTGGGTGTTTTTTCTTAGGTAGGATCTTAAATAACAAGGG
This sequence comes from Gorsachius magnificus, assembly GCA_034008185.1. Classification (NCBI taxonomy): domain Eukaryota; kingdom Metazoa; phylum Chordata; class Aves; order Pelecaniformes; family Ardeidae; genus Gorsachius; species Gorsachius magnificus. The sequence goes on from CM067090.1 coordinate 11,954,751, forward strand.
CTGATGAGCCCGAAGGCAGCTTCCACTGATGCTGTTTTCCTTGGTGTTGCAGGACTTAGCTGCTTGGCCTGGCAACTGTGTTACAGAGGCCAGTTCCAGCATCCTAAAAATAATCCAGTTAAAAAGCAGTGGGAGTTCTTGGCCACCATATTTATAACCAATTGTGATTAACTAATTCAGCAAATAAGCTGAATACAATTTTTTCTCTGCTTAGTTCTGATAACAGTTAAAACCTGATTTGCCTGTTAAGGTACATGTCATTTCAGATCTTCACTTTCCCCCCCCTTTTTTTTTTCTTCTCTCCTAAATAAAAGCCTGCAACTCAAACAAATGAGTTGGCCTGCAGCGGTATTTCTGTGAGGTATGTTGAGGTTGCCCTTGTGAGTCTGAGCGTGTCTCCTAAATTTTTGTGACTACCGTTTCAGAGCGTACCCCATAGGAGACTACCCTTGCAAGACCAAATCAGCTGCTGCCATTATGTTGATGATCATGAATAATCTGGATCCCTCAGTGGCTCAGGTAAGGTACAGTGAAAATAAGGAAGCTGGTTTCATAGGGCAGCAGCAAACGTGTAAGTTGCTTTCTGTGTGTGCTCTCACATAAAAACTGAAGAATTCAGGCATACAGGTGAAATTAATCCTTGTGCAGATGATCTTCCTTCCATTGATTGAATAGGATTTTAGTTGTTCATAGGCCTTTTGCTGGTTCTGTGTTCCAAGGTACATGCCAGTCCCTGTACATGTAGAGCTGGCTGCCGCATGTTAGCTAAGCGAGCCAATTTCAGTAGTGCCAGGGCAGCCTCCTTATGGGGTGATGTGCTAGAATGTCTATTTCTGTGAGGCTAAGCCTGCAAGGGACTAAAGGTGATTCTGTATTTTTCTGGTGGTTATGGTTTGATTCCTAGGGTTTGGGGTCTTTTGTATTAAGTTCTTTAGTTTCCTGCTGTGTGCAGTTGTTAATCCTGCACAGTGGGTCCTGGTCCTGGCTTAGACTCTGAGGCATCCTACAACACCAGCAAGACTCGCTCCAGCTCCCACTATGTACAGGAGCTCGGTTGCTCTCTGTGAGATAGGTAGACCTCAGCTCTTAGAACATTGCTTCTACAACATGTGTCGAAAAAATAGTGCTGATGCTTCATGTGTCTTTGAAAGCTCATCCCTTAAGGACAGATTTACTAGATGATTACAGGACCAAAGTCCACCCTTACATGCACTACCCAGTGTAATGCATCTTTTTGCAAATGGCAGGGGAGAGGCCATGCAACTATGCCCTGCTGGTCATAGACTCTTCCAGCTGTAAATGCCAGTAGCAACCAAAGAGTAAGCTCACTCACTCCCTGTTTAAAGGAGTTTACTGGGCTACCTGTCTGTTAGAGGAACTGCAATCCAGGAATCACTTTGTAGCATTTTGCATCCAAAATAGCATTGTAACAATAACAAACATATAATTTTGAAAAATAATTTTAATTTTTTTCTTAAATGATCACTTTTATGATGGTATTTTCAAGAACCTATAGAGTGTTGATGCAATAACCTATAGAAAAGACTTACTACTGAGATTAGAAAAATAGCTTGGAGATACAGTGAAATGTTTCCGAATAGTGCCTGCCTTATTGTTAAATTGTCTTTTTCAGTTTCCTCAGGAGCTTGTCACTTACGGAGGAAATGGGCAGGTCTTCAGCAACTGGGCGCAGGTAGGACATTGCTGCTTTTGCAACTTGTTTCATGAAACCAGTTTCACCCTCCCCCACGCACATTCTGCTTAGGCAGTTTGTGATAATTCTTGGCAGTCGTTGTCTCAAAATACTGCAAAACATCCTGTCTGGATAGAGGAATGCTCAGTTATGAACTGCATAGATGGGGAGCGCGTTATTTAGTAAGGAGAGCACAGACAGCCCAACAGAAATACTAAACATAATACCATAAACATACCAAGCTGTGTATGATGATGTAAAGACCAGTTCTTTGTCTTTCTCTGATGCATTTGTATGTGCCTATGTGTTTTGCACAGATAATTTTAGAGTCAAAATGAATTCTAGGAAACAAAAAAGTGTATTGCTTGCTTGTTTCTGGTACTGTTGCAACATTTTCCACAACAAGTAGTGGAATAAAATAAAACAGGCTTTGATGTAAGAAAGTGCAGTCCTGAGTCTTTTTCCAAGCAAATCAGATTGGCTGTAAATATTTACACACTGGCTGGCCAGATCATAGTGTGCTTTACTGTCAGACCTAACAACATTATTCCCGATCTTCTGAGAATAATGGCAGGTGGGTAAAAGCCTCTCTAAATTTGGAGCTGGGATGTTAAGGTGTGGTTGTATAATCTGTTCTCCTTCTCTATCAAAAAATGGCAATAAATACACTTGCTTTAATCCAAGTACTGCAAAATGCATGTGGGAAACATTTTCAGGAGATCTTTGGCATCAGCAACATATTTAGAATTGTTTTGTATGAGCTCAATTCTCTCAAGAAAAAATGCTCTGGGTCTGAATGGTCTACAGGTGTGTGGTAGCAGGAGGAACATTTAATGAACAACCATCCTGAGTGTCTGTGGATAGGCACAGATGAGGTAATTGTGGATGCCAAAACCACATCATCCTGGCAGCCTCTGGTCTGCCCCAAGGCCGCAGAGTGGGGACAGGTGGAGATGGGCATTGAGTTCTGCCATGCAGAGCAGAAATGGCACATGTAGACAGCTACATCACCCTGAAGGGCAGCGTCATTCCTGAGGCTGGGGAGATCTGGATTTCTGATTCTGTAGCTTACATAAGCAAAAGCTGCCTTAAGGAACCAACTTAAAGAATCATGTGTGCACCTTGTTGTGGTTTTATCTGAATCTGGCCTCTTGCTTATTAAAAAATCCAAGCAAAACTAATGTGTAAATGAAGTTCCTAGTTAGGGGAAAGGAATGTGTTCCTCACTGTAGCATGGGACTGAGTGTCCTGGGTTTTCTTCCCAATTTGACTGTGATTTTTCATTTGTGGCTAAAAGAAAACTCATGCTCCAATTTCCTAATTTTCCCTGGTAAATGGGAGTTAAATGGAAGCCTTAGGCAGCTTTTGAGGCAAAACTGTTCTGACCTTTTAAAAGAAAGGTACCATGGCAATGCACACCATTTCTTGGTTCTGTGTATTAATTAGTAAATGCCAGTTAACTAATGCCTGTTACCTACATGAATTTTACAGCATTTCTGATGTGAGCCGTGCTAGCAGTTTATACAGAAGTCTTTATTGGACTGACATCCCTTAGGCAGATGCTGGGCTGCAAGGTGAAGCAGAAGCACTGCCAAAGTCAGAAATATTCTCTTTTCTCTTATTCTCAGCCAAGCCAGAGCTGTGACCTGCAGTTGTTTCACAGCAGAACAAACAAAACCTTTTGGTTTTGCTTACTTACAGTAGCAATCATGTGTATGATTTGGTTATAACAGAACATTTTGTTCTGTTTGTGGCTTGAAAACAACACGCTTTTTTAGAAATCTATCGTTGCAAAATTCCTTGTTAAAAGGTTCAGCTTGGCTTGTAACATCCATGCAGACCTGTGCTTTCTTCTGAATAATTTTAAAAGAATGAACCATGTCCAGAGCTAACTTTTCAAGCCTGCAAACAGTAGAACTGTTCTTTAAGCTAGGAAAGGCTTTTGTTCCCTCCTTAGTAGTCGAGCCTTTCAATGCAAAAAGATCTTACTATCTTACAGCTTCTAGTTTTATTACAGTGCTTCTGCCAGACTGCTAAGGAGTTGAGAGTTCAGCTCGTTACCTGTTCTGTCCTGGAACCAGAATCTGATTATTCAACATTTTTCATGAGACAAAAACAAAATGTAGAAAGCAAGACAGTAACTCTAGTAACTCTTTCCTCTTCAACTTAACTTGCAGCTTGGGAAATGAGCTGGGTTAGAAGGGACTGGTTTCAAATCTGTACCATTTTAAATGTTTTTTTTATCAGCAGTCCCACTTTTTCCTCAACACTTTGTGTCCCTACAGAAACTCTAGTTTCAAGCTATTGTTGAATTCCAGTATTGCATGGGAAAGCTCCTCCCAGGCCTAGCTGTCATATACTAAAAGCCCTGTGGAATATAATGGGCTTTGTGATAGACAATGATGGATGCGAGTCTAATCTACAGGCAGCTTAAATGGTCAAAGCCTACATTTTGGCATACATCAAGAGTAACTATTGAATTTTGCAAAGTTGAGATGCATTTATTTGTATACTCCTGGGTGCCTCAAGGACTTTCTTCACTGTCCATAAGGAAAGCTGAATCTTTTTTCTTTGAGAAGAAAAATTATTTAATTTTAAAGTCCACATTGTAATATCCCTTTGTTGAAAAGATGATCAGCACTACAAGATGCTGAATTATCCATTTCAGGTTAGGATCAACAATATGCATGGGTATTTTAATCACTTCTATAGGGAAAAATTTGCAGTTTGGCTTTGGAAAGATTGCCAGAAAACTGCCAGATCCAAATGGTTAACCTCAAGATAAAATTAGAATGGCTCAAAAAATGAAGGATTTCTGGGGTTTGTACTGGAGAAATTATTCTGGAACCAGAGTTTTGCTGGTTGGTGATTTATGTTTCCTGCTGAGTGATATCTCTTAATGGACCTTATTAAAAGCAAGAATGTGTTGAGAGCTCTGGCTGTTATTCCATCTGTGAATACACTTCATTATATCTATAGCAGCCTTCATATTCAGAGTTTAGTGGCTTCACAAAGAAATGTAAATGTAAGATGCAAACAGATTCCCTCACTTTCCTTGTTTCTCCTTTCAGTTCTGGTTGGTAATGCACTATTTGTCAGAGATGACTGAAGAGCAAACACTAGTGATGTACAGTGGACATCCTCTGGGACTCTTTCCCAGCCATCAATATGCTCCTCGATTAATCATTACTAATGGCATGGTAGGTATTAGCATCGTTTTCTTGTTTTCCTCTCTTCTGTTTAGTTTTCAAGTGGTTTAATTAAAATATTATTTATACTACTTGAACTTACAACAGCGCACAGGAGAATCTGGGGTCCAAATTCTGCAGCATTTATTCCAGTACAGTTGCTCTCACCTCAAGTGTGCTGATCTGCAGTGATGGAGGGAAAACTCTCCTGTTGTTAGACATCTTCTATTCTGACTGAGCCTGAGCTGTACATGTCCTTGACCAAAACAGTTCAGCTGGGCTCAGTTTGGAAGATTTAAAAGCCCTCTATAGGCAAACAGATGACTATTAATCAGATGCTCAGATTTCTGGATTGCTTTGCTTGGAAGGCAAGCTGGACAAGTGAATATACCGGTTCATTGCCAGTCTTTTGAGCCATTCAATATCTATCCTCCCTTCAGGCTAGTTTTGTGGCTAGAGAACTGCTTTCCTTAAAACTTGCATGACAGTCACACTGCCAGAAAGACCAGAAATGTTTTTTTTCTAATGCTAGAATGCATGGAATAAAACACCTGAATTACTCCTCCTGTTTTTCACTGTTTTTCTATGTGTGTGACCGTAGTTAGGAAAATGTAGGCTGTTAAAAAGATCTGCTTAAATTTCTAATTTGCTTATGTGGGTTTTCCTTTGATTGCTTTCTTAGGTTATTCCCAACTATTCCACCAGAGATGAATATGAGAAGATGTTTGCTTTGGGAGTAACAATGTAAGAAGATACCTCGCTATTAAAATATATCAAATACTTAACTAAAATGTAATTCAGACATCAAGCAGTAGCTGGTTAAAATTTCTAATGCAGATGGATTTAAACTGTGCTGCATAAAGTCCCGATGCTGCAAAGCATTAATGCACACTTAAGTGGAATTACTTGGAGTTCAAGTTATGTTCAGCCACATATATAAGTATGTAATTGAGGTCTGCTAGGAATTAGTATTAGGCTTATGTGTGGGACTTGGCTGAATTACAGCCTGGAGCCTTAGTCATAACCTACTTATAGCACTGGCTAGTTCCACTTTGCAGTGGTTGTTTTGCAGTCTACAGAAAACACAATTTATAAAACATTCCTTCACACTAAGAGAAAGCTTTGAAGTAGAAAGTTATCTTTTTTTTGAATGATTATTAACCTACTTTTTTTACTGCTAATCCAGTCGATGAGCACAGTATTATTCTGTTGTGTACCATGGAGAGAATAAATTAAAACCACTGGAGAGTTGGATGTAGATAAGGAAGTTGGAAGAAAAGAAAGGGCATGAATAGAGAATATCTATTACCACTTTCCTGGGAATTTCATAGGAATGTGGACAACTGGTTTGGGCTGATCCATGTGTTTTTTTAATTCGATTTAACAAGCTAAATGCTCCTCTGAAAACATGTTGGTGAACTGCTAATAAATAAACTCAAGTTGTGAATTTGAAAATAGCAGATCTTTAACAACAAATCAAAGCACAGAGATTTTTTTGTTATACTGGAAACATATGTAGATGTGTACAGAATTCATCCCAGCCTGAGTAACATGGGGTATCATTGTGTTTGTTGCTATTACTAGGTATGGTCAGATGACTGCAGGGAGCTACTGCTACATTGGGCCTCAGGGAATAGTCCATGGGACTGTGGTAAGAAACTGGGGAAAGGTCTATTTGTCAATACCTTTTGGAGGAGGGTATCTCCTGCAGTGGCTGGTGACTGGAGTGGATTGTTCTGGCTACCAAAGAAATTCTCATTGCCTGCTCCTTAAAAAATCAGTGTGCTTACATTCTGATAGTCCATGGCATCTTATGCAGAACACAGACCTGAAGGAACCTGCAATCAAGGTTTCAATCTGAGCTCATATCTAGCTACAATAAGCAAAGTATGAATTGACCAAATGTGTTAGATAAAAACATTTTCTTAGCTTGTTTTCTTAGCTGTTTTCCTTGGCTGCCTTTTGTAGGCATCCTGAGTAAGTCTCTACCCCAACAGCAGCATGTTGGGAACCACTGATTATTCTATTTTGTGGTGAGAGAAATACATGTAATCAAGACGGATGGTTGCACAACATCACTTTGTAACATGTTTCCTTCTTAAAGATTAAAACAGTTTCATGGTCCCAATGATCCCTGCGTTTCAAATTGTTTGCAAAAGGGACAGAAGATCTTTAAATTTTAGGAACTGTAGGAAAAATAGCTCCTGATAATTGCTATATTGTGTTGTGTGCAGCTCACAGTGCTCAATGCAGGCCGACGCTACCTGAAGGCAGAAGACCTGTCTGGAAAGGTGTTTGTTACTTCTGGTCTTGGAGGGATGAGTGGGGCTCAAGCAAAGGCTGCAGTCATTGCTGGGTGTGTGGGGATCATTGCAGAGGTGAGAGCAATGCTTTCATTTTGTCGTCTCTCCTTCAGGTGCTGAATCTCCTGATCAAATATGTTCAGGTAACCTGGACAAGCAAAACTCACAAAAGAGACTCTTTCTAAGATCTGTCTGCCCTTTTCATTGCTGAGCATTTTTCACTGTTGTTCCATTCTCTATTTGTTCACTCACTGGATCAGACTGTAAGGGTACGGACTGTAACTTCTTGTGGTTGTTTCACAAATAATGCAGAATGATTTCATCAGATGAGCCATTCTCAGTGCTTCAGGTACCCTCATTTTGTGTGTGAAAGGGTGTCATTTTCACAGGCGATTCCCATGGTAACTGCACCCTCTTATGCACAAAAGTCTATGTTAAAAAGGTGTTAGTTACATTATGATTAACCTTTAATGCCTCTGGCACCCTTATCAGGTGCAATGGAAAGTACCTGTTAAAGATGTTGGTATGATTCATTCATCAAGGTTGGGACTCATGAATTACTTGGTGCTTTGATTCTTTGAAGTCAATGGGATTTTGTAAAACTGTGAATTTTAAAGTTGGCTTCAGTATGAAGATGGTGAGGCTAATTATAAGCACTTATGAGAATCCCAGTTTGTGGACAACGAAAGTAAGTTCTGCTAAGGGAAAATGCTGAGGAGGAAGAAGTTTTGTAGTACCATTTTCCTTGTCCCCTGAAGCTCACCCACAGCATGTATTTTGTAGAGTCTTTCATCCTGATGTAAAGTTTCTCCGTTCCAAATATGTTAAAATAGCCCAGCTATTTCTTCACATAAGCAAAGAGGATCCAATAATGATCTGTGATTCAAAGACAGCTAATGTCCAAGCAATCAATAGTGTATGATAGGATCCACTGGATCCACAGATATCCTTAAGTATTGTATATAATGTGGAACACCAACCTCATAAGCTTGGTAAGTATACATGCCTGTAAGTTTTGAATGGAATACACTTTTGTATAAAAAAGTAACATAGGTTCTTCTAATACCTGCATTTTTCAGCTATTATGCTTATCATAGGGTTCTGTTCTAACATATCAGATGGAAGGGTGGACTACAAAAACACTGCAACAATTTTTCAACAGAAAATGTTGCTCTGCAATTCTGTGAAAATGGTGGTGAATCTCTTTAATTATATTGACTATTGAGAGACAATAAACACTTCCATGTATTTCATTCCTCATGACTACCTTTGAATTCAATACACTGGGGAAACGTTCTTGGTGGAGCAGATATCAGACTGATCAAAATGCATTGAGCTCTTTTGACTATCTGTAGATAATGAGCTCTTGTTACTGCTCCAGAGGAAGAAAGATTTTGAGAACCAAACCTCAGTGGGAGTTTAGCCTTCTCAGGCAAAGTTGTTTATGGAGAGAATTAGCTGCAGACCTCTGCTGTAGGCATGTCACTTGCTGCAGTGAAAAGGGTAAGAATATTGCAATCTGACCCATGGTAATTATAATTAAACTTCAAAACACAATAGGTCAGACTGCCCACGTGGCATGCAGTAAATCTGACCTGCTCTGGCTAGCTCAGGTCTTATTCATGGAAGGTTAGGGTTTCATCTGTTTTACAATGATGGTGCAAATGTTTTTTTGCTAGCATGAGTTTTGCATGTATTTGAGATCTTACCAGGTACTCCCTGCCGATGAAATACATTTATTCAATTTATTATTGAATAAATTATTAATGAATAAATTGTCTTTATTCAGACTTCTACTCTGTCATCATGATCTTTCAAATGCTAGAATACAAAAGAAAGATTCCAGTGAAAGCTATTCACAGCAGTCCTTTGTCCTTTTCATCTCTACAGCTGCAGATGATTTTGTTCAGAAGACTGAATATCGCCTGGTTTTTATCTCCTGTGAGATGATCCTTGTCGGAAATGTGTCTCAGGAGCACATGTGGATAGCTATATATATGTACATTTTATTTAAGGAACTATTTATGCAAATGATATTGAATTGTGTAAGAGATGTCACTTTGTCAGCCAGGGCTTCCGAAGCTCAGACAGAAGGGATTAATGGTGCAAGTTTTTTACCTCTTCTGTTTGACACAAAGCAGATTGTAATTTTATGAAATAATTGTGTGGAGGGCCAGACTATCTCCTCTGAGCTGCACTAAGCTCCCTAGGGTTACACCGGAGGTGACAATAGCTCATCATGTTTATGCAGTTTTTTTAAACTAGTGAGATGCTGATCAAAAAATGAGCCTGTTTTTGAAAGTGTGGTTCAAAGGAAGCTAGTTTTCTTGAGTGGACTAGCAAGTCTGTGAAAGACTAAGACTGTCAGAGAGGTCTGAAGTAAAAAATGTAGGATGTGGTAACAGATTTAAATAGATCTGATCTGTGTTATGCTGAGCTTTAAATGAACCCAGTTCCTGTAATTCATATGGGCCATTTAATATCTTTCCTCATGCATTGATTTAAATATCTCCCAAAGAAGCTGTCCCCCATAGCACCTGACTTTATTGAATAATTCCATTGGCAGTGACACTGATATTATAATAATCTGGGGTTTTGGAAGGGTAGTCTTTATTACTGATGTGGGAAGTGATGGGAAGTTTCTCATGCTAAGAATAATTAGGAAAGAAAAGGTTTCCTGGTGTTCAAACAACTCCTGAATATGGAATTTATTTAATTTACATATAAATAGTTTGCTAATGAGAAATAATAGAATGGAAATTATGGGAGTGGGTTATAGAGAAGTAGAAATGCTTTAATGAAATACTAGAGGATATGCAGGTTATTTGTTCTTACACACACACTGTGGGTGTTTAAATCTGTGGCTACCACAGAAAATTGGCTTGAATTAATTTTGCCACTTGCTTTATGCCACTAATAGCTCATTATAAAAGTCTTAATCATGTGCAAGTTTGTACATAGAACCATTAATATGGAATCTGTGCCAAAGCTTCCACGGTTTGTCTATCCATTTGTATTTTTATCCAGCTGTCTCTTATGGATATACACACTGACACACACAGATGCTGAGCCCAGAAGAAAATACAGATTTGGGATTGAGTTGGTTTGGATCCTCAAAGTTCAAACACGAGGCAATTAAAGGCATAGTTTTGTTTTGATCCATTCCATTTTTCAGAGGCATTAGCCAGCTGGGACAGGAAAATGCTTTCCTCTTCTTTTCCATATTTGGTTGAGATTTTCAACCAGCAGCTGAAGAACAAAAGTGAGAGTCAATTTTACTCAGCAAACCATTGCTTCATCCTGGGCAGTCTGGCAGAAATGTCTATCTCTGAGCTGATCAAAGAAAATATTTCCTTAATTAAATAGAAATTTTATTTTCACAGAAAATAGCCAGATATGAAAAACAAATTGGAAATATTTTTTGCTTTCATTTTTTTCAATATAATCATGAAAAGAAACAATAAAAATAATTAAAATTGGTGGGAAAATATTACCTCTTGTACAATTTTAATGCTAATTTTTAGCTTGTAAAGTATTTTTGGAAGTGATGTATCAAAGTTTTTTTTTTTTCCTTGCTTTGAGCCTGGAGTAAAAGAGAACAGAAAGTAAAAAAAAAAAAATCAGAGGTGAAAAATAAGTATTTGAACAATCACGCCATATTCTTAAGGCCAAGGCAGGGCTATTCCCTTTACCTGTTTGCTACTCTTTCTTGCAGACTAATTGAAAAACTGAAGGTAAAAGTGATTGGATAGGGGAAAGAGAAGTTTTAAGATCTCTGCTATTTCTCTTAGGTGGATGAAGCAGCACTTTTGAAACGTCACAAGCAGGGATGGCTGATGGAAATCTCTAATGACCTGGACCATTGCATTGCTCGCCTTAGGTAGGACTTGTAACATAATTCAGTGAGTTTATCTCTGCCTCCTAATCCTCACTTTACATCTTTCTGCATTCTGCCATTTTAGTGTGCATATAGGAGGGGTTGAGGGACACCTCTTATTCCAGATCTTCTTCTGAATGTGGATACATCCTTCCAAACAGTAGCAGTCATTATTAGTGACTGCCAATGCTTACTGCAAGTCACTACCAATGCTTCATATCACTTATATATGTTAAATGTGTCTTCATTCAGATTCATGAATATGTATAGAGCAATTACAAATAATGTAGCACTTGAAGCATCACTCAAGTTTCTGGAATCGGTGATTAACAATTACATAAAGGTTGAAAGATCTGTTGTTTAGATGAGTGCTGGAAATAACACAAACTTTTTTGCTGGGTTTGACTCTATATGGCTTATACGTTGCAAGATGGAATTACATGAGGTGTATCTTCTTCAACCAATCTTTCTACTCTATTCTAGAGATGCAAGAAAGAATAAAATTGCCCTCAGTTTGGGTTACCATGGGAATGTGGTAGATCTGTGGTAAGTAGTATATATGGTTATAATGGATATATTAATGCTACTGCTTGTAGTCAACCTGGAATTAGTTCCCAAACTTGGAAGAGAAGATTCATTTAAACCTAGTGCTGAGTTCATTACTCTAGATGCTCATGAAAAACTGTGTTGTCAAAAGAGGGGTCTTCACCCTTGTGTTCCAGTTCCCAGTTGCTTCCTATGCACCTTCTCCTTTCCTTATGGAACAATGAATTTCTCAGGGAAAGAAATACATAAGATTCTTCCTTAGATGAAGAAAAAATTTATAGCAAGAAAATGTCTTTGTCTTCAGTGAAGAATAGAAGTATTGAGGTATTGATTGAATAAATATAATTGGATGATGGATAAAAATTCTGGCACTCTTGAGGCTTTATCCAATGGTAAGTCTTGTCACACCATATGATTGAGTTTGATGAGTCACACCAAGGACTGAGTTTGACTGGTATGTCATTCTGGTATCTGACTCATCTATCAGCATTCCTGCACAGGTAAATGTGAAGTATAAAAGTTGTACCTAAATCTTTGTCGCCATCATTTCGTATCTCCTGACTGCTAAAACAAAGACTTAGCTTGCCAAGGGCGTACCTTTGTAAACAACCTCTTGGGATGAAAGAGGAGCTAGAATGTGAAACAGCTTCTGTTCAAACACTCCATTCATTGTCTTCCCCAGGGAGAGGCTAGCATATGAGCTAGACACAACAGGAGAGCTGTTAGTTGATCTGGGCTCTGACCAAACTTCGTGTCACAACCCATTCAGTGGGGGATACTACCCGGTACAGCTTGGCTTCGAGGAAGCAAAGCAGCTCCTTTCCACCAATCCAGGGAAGTTCCGGACCCTGGTACAAGAGAGGTAAATGTTTGGTGACACATGTTTTTAACCTTGAAGTGTAGTTGCTCTTCAAGTGATCAGATCTTTGTCGTTCTCAGAAGAACTTTCTGTTCTTTAGTATTTCAGTAGAAATCTGGGGTAGAGCTACAGTACTAATAACTCCCAACTTTGTACTTATACAGCTATCGCTCAGAATATGGCAGACATCACTTACCCACCATTTTAGGAGTAGTGTCTAGTGTATAAGATCAGAGGTCTGGACACTAATGTTTTATTTCACTTCTATAAATTCCTAAGTTGCATCAGGTTTCAAAAATCTGGGACAATAAGTACAATTTCATGTAGTCTCCCAGTTGGTTTAGGTTCACTGAATATAGCATAAAAACCCAGTGGGTAAGCCAGAAAGTCCATCCAGCCTAGCATGCTTCTAGCTGTGGCCAGTAAGGCTTCTTTTTAGGGAACAATATAACGAGGGAACAAACTCCCCCAATCACTCCTCCCAACTTCCTGCAATTGTAACTAAGTTCTGTTTAGCATCTTGATTTTGGGGAGCCACTCCTGATTCACAAGTTTGCAAGTGAAATTGGAATTGGACATTATAAAAGGAGCAATTTGGCATTATTCATATATAAATTAAGAACTGTGGAACAGAGGCAGCAAGCTCTACTGTTGTTCTCAGCTGGTACTTTCAAGACTTTATGGCTCCTACTCTGGCTTTGTTCACCTTGAACATTCCTGCTGGAGACCTTTTTCCAGTAGAAGGTAGAATATGGGCATATAATCTATTTGACTTCAAATGAGGGACATACAACCTGCTTTCCAGTTTCCCAATTTTGTATCATACTACTCTAAGACAAAGGTAGCAGAAAGGTAAATTTCTGGGAGGGACTAATTTCAAACAAGCTAGGTATGCCCTAAAACAAATCCAATTTTGTTAGGTGTTGATTTACCTCTTTAGAGTTTCAAGAGGTTACACCTATGCATGTACAAGTCTGTATGCAACTATGCATTCAGATTAGAACTGGATAATATTAAGTGGAAATGATATCAGAGAGCAGTCCTGGGCTATGGAAAGAAAGGGAAAAGTGGGTTGGTTTGGCCAAGGGAGAGGCCAGAACAGTGATGTTTGGCCATTTTCAGTTTTTCCTGTGTCTGCTCACTTTCACTGTGAACTTCTTAACTCTTTTGCAGTTTTGTATAGGCTGTTTTTTGTTATTACCTTCCATCCTCAGAGCTGGCTGCATTTCTTTGCTGAAAGATGTGACCCCTCTCTGGTAATGAATTAAGTTCCCTTAATGACTGTAAATCACTTCAGGATTTGGGGATAACAGGTGTACAGAGATTGAAAGCATCTCAGTTGGTATCTTATGGGTTTATGTCTGAATTTCTCTGGGGTCTTTCAGTTCCATCTGTCTCCCCCTATTCCCATGCCTTTGGTGAGTTCATGATATTCTTTTTGATATTTTATCAATCTCAAGAGTAACTATTTCCTTCTTTATTTCAGTCTGAAGAGACATGTGGCTGCTATTAACAGACTAGCAGATAAGGGCATGTTTTTTTGGGATTATGGGAATGCTTTTCTCTTGGAAGCTCAAAGGGCTGGTGAGTAGATCCTGGAGTTGTTAGATGGAAACAAGGGCAATCCTGCATGCATCATCCCGGCTGTATATTTTGGTAGTTATAGGGTTGAGCACTGTGTTATTCTAACTCTTTAGTACCTCTCTCTCTCATTCTGACACCCCTGACTTCCTCTGTGGCTGAGATAGAGCCTTCATGGGAACCCAGGCGCAGTCTGATTTTTATAGTTTTTCTTCATCAAGTCACTGACTATGAAAATTATTTTATAGGTGCTGATGTTGAGAAAAAAGGAGCCAATAAAACAGAATTTCGATATCCTTCCTACGTTCAGCACATCATGGGGTATGTTGGGGAGAGTTGGGAATAAAGCTCTCAAGTCCCTTGTGACCCCCTCTGTTTAAGGGGAGAGTAGTACAGAGATTCCACTTAGTGCAAATCTGGCAGTGTACTATAAATGATGAAAAGGAGTCAACCGTAGCAGTAGGAAAATTTATCTCACAGGTATGATGCCAGAGTTAGTCTTATTTTTCTCCACTATGCAGTAATGCCCAGTGTGGTTTAGGAAGATATCCTGTTGGCTGTAAGCATCATACTCATGTTTTCTGTTGGCTTCCTTAGAGTTACTCCTTGCATTTTCCTGTGTACAGGCGAAAAGAATAGCCAGACCTGGAGGGACATGTTGTATGTGATTAACATAAATAAACTCTCATAGCAGAGGTTTTGCTAATACTTTGTCCTGAAAGGCATGGCATGTCTTGATAATTTGGTATAAAGCTTTATCCTTGTTAGAATTAAAAGGTTTTATGAATGCAGACACCAGATGTGTGAACAGTAAGCTAAAGCATTGCCAAATCATAACTCTTCAGTCCTTTACATGAATAGCTGCATTTTCTCTTTTGTTGCATCGATTTTCCTTAAGTGGTTCTACTTGAGAACAAGTCACAGCCTCAAACTGTAACTATATGCAATTTCAATTCTGGGTGCTAAAAGTGAAGAGCGTGTCTCTTTGGAGCAGTAGAGCTCAATTCCAAATCATCAAAGCCTATGTCTATACTGACATTAAAAGCACATCTGAAATAGGACACTCTTCTGCCCATATTGCCAACTGTACCTCTTACCCAAGCTGTGCATACTGCTTGTAGAAAAAGCTGGGCTCAGGAGGTCTGTTGAGGGACTGGGTTTATAACAACTTTTGCCTCTGAATCATGCTTAGCTTGCCTATATCATGCAAATAAGAGCTTGAACATAGAATGAGGCACCAACCAGATCTATTCTTCTGGAACTCAACTGAATTGTGTCTTACTATTGTGTGTAAGCAATGTGGGCAGCAAATGAGTCTGGACTCACGCACTTGTTCAGAACCTACACTTGTCTGATAGTGTAGATGCACTGAGCTAGCCTGGGTTAAGGACAAAAAGACCAGGCAGCAGGGAGAGAACATCTGATGAAACAAAAGAAAAATTGTAATTCATCTGATGATGCACTTGTTTTATTGAACTGCTCAACATTCCTATCAAAATTCTGGCCTGACTGTATTTTTATATACCAGTTGATGGCTGTGTGAAACAGCACTGTTTAATTTCTCAATTAATGGTCCCTGATGCTTCTGTTTAGATTAGTTCATTGAAAATATTTCAAATTCTTCCCTCTCCAGCTAATGAAAGAAAAGCACTGCTAGCAGCCAGGATAAATAAGGCAAGAATTTCAACTATCTCTTAATGAAACATGTTCTCTTCCCAGGGACATTTTTTCCCTGGGATTTGGGCCATTCCGCTGGGTTTGTACCTCAGGTGACCCACAGGATCTTGCTACCACTGATTCAATTGCCATGTCTGTGCTGGAAGACTCTATACGTCAGGGAGGTAAGACACCATCCCATTGCCCCCATCATGGGGGGTGCTTTTGAAGAGAAAAGGGAATAGTTGTACAATGTGTGATCGCTTTTGGCTCTAACTGTAGAAAGCACTCTTTTGCCTGTTCCCTGGGGCAGGAAAGTTCACTGTTCTCCAAACTCCAATAAGGAGTGTAATCAGTAGGTAAAATATAAAACCACCATGTAGAGAGGTTATTGATCCCAAAGTTATCGTTGCAAATTTTGACTAAGAGCATTTCTTTTAATTTGTTACAGATTTTCCTGTACTTTGTCACCTTGAAACTTCCAGGCAAACTATCTTTCATTAACAGGTCTCAAAGAGTTTTTTAAGGGAGGCAAATTGCTTTGCCCCTGTCTCACAGGTGAATGAGGCATGGGAATCTAGGGAAGTTAAGAGGCTAGCAAGCATCAGTGGGCAGGAAACCCAGGTTTCATGGGTGTGGTGCTCCATCCAGTGTTATTTATTTGTGATTACAATTTTGAGGTCTTTCCTTATCCCCTGCTTATGAATGGGAACTGAGACAAAGCTAATTTTGTTAGTAAACATGAATTCTAATTTCCCAGGTTGCATTTTCCCTTTCTTTGTCTGCTTTTACAGTAGCTGGACAAGAAAGATGAGGAACTCCTAGAGAGGGTCCAGAGGAGGGCAACAAACATGATGAGGGGACTGGAGCATCTTCGCTATGAGGAAAGGCTGAGGGAGTTGAGCTTGTTTAGCCTGGAGAAGACTGAGAGGGGATCTCATCAACACATACAAATATCTTAAGGGTGGATGTCACGAGGACAGAGCCAGACTCTTGTCAGTGGTTCCCAGTGACAGGACAAGGGGCAATGGGCACAAACTGAAATATAAGAGGTTTCAGTTGAATATGTGGAAGAACTTCTTCACTTTGAGGGTGATAGAGCACTGGAACAGGCTGCCCAGGGGGGTTGTGGAGTCTCCTTCTCTGGAGATATTCAAAGCCTGCCTGGATGAAGTCCTGTGTAACATGCTCTAGGTGAACCTGCTTTAGCAGGGGGGTTGGACTAGACAATCTTCTGAGGTCCCTTCCAACCCTTGCCATTCTGTGATTCAGATATGTCTCATTTGAAACAAAACTACTGTTGTCTTCCTGTGATGTAACGCTGGTGTCCAGCTTCCTCTTCCTCCCCAAGAGGTGAATTATTGATAGAGTGGTTCTGACCCTGCAGGGTTCTTGGGTCTGTCTGTTCTTTTAAACTTCCCTTAGGAGTCATCTTAAAGAAATAACACTGGAACATGAGGTGTTTTTGATGTGATGGCCCAGAAGTGCCTCCCCTGTTCTATGGATATTGAAACTTTCATGTTTGTAAACCTGGTCCCTCAGCTTAATTGATGGGAGGGTGAAATCCAATGCTATAATGCTGGATCTATCTTCAAAAATTTGCAGTAATTTTTCTGCCATGTACTGCAATCTCCAGTCATCTTCTCTCAATACTGAATTGATGCAAGACCTTTGGATGGTTTGCATTGCGAGACTAGGAAATGACTCAGTTACTGTGTGTACAATAGTATGTAGGTGTTTATGTAGATGGTGATGTAAAGCTGGGGAGAGAAGTCTCTTCCACAGACAAAAAGCATTGAACTTTCACATGATATTCTTAATTTAAGTAAAAAATTAATTTCAAAAATCCCAACAGGTGAAAAGGGGCTTAAGGGCAAGGCTGTTACTGGATTTGCTGTTGAATTTGGCAGGACAAGGGGAATAGGATTTCAAAGAGAAATGAAAACAGAATTTAGCCAGAAAATAAACAGTCATTTGTGGATTCATGTTCTTGAGTATTCCACTTGCTGTCCACTCCCTATGGACCTGGGCTTGGACCAAATTCCAGGGTCTGGATATCCTCAAAGACAATACACATCTAAAATCTGAACCTACCTGTGAATTTTATAAAAGAATCTGTTATGATAGCTGAGTGAAAACTCTACAGAGCTGCAGTCTGTTGCATTCCAAGTCTAAACTTTTGACCTGGCCTTGAGTCCAATGTTAAACTTTATTCTCCTTTTGTGGAGTTGAATTTTTGCACATAAACCTCACAAACTGTGGAAAAAGTCCTATGTAGCTTCATTATCTGCTTCTACTCCTAAGGTACCTGAGCTTTTAACTTAGCCTTTGCATGAGAGATGCAGCACTGATGATTGGAGTAGAACTTGGATTTACAACCTCTGTGGTAGTTTGAAGGCTGAGCTGATGCATAACAACAATACAAATCTCCCAAGAGCAAAGGGAGCCAATCTCTGTGTTCCTCTGAGTGCACAATGCTTTCTAGTATCTTTTAAACCCTAAATAAGTACAAAGACCTACAAAATACCAAAAGCAACACAGTAGCTTGCTTATCTTCAAAATGTATTCCTGTTGGGGTGTGGAAATGGGGGCAGCAATTTAGCAAATGAGACACATGTGGAGCTAATCTAAAGTTAAGGTCTTTCTAGAGAGCTGCAAGATTTTTCAGTTGCAGGATGTAAGGCTAAATAAAAGGGAGGATTCTTTACTTCCCCAGGGATAACTGATGAAATCCAACTTTGGACACACCATAGTTTAGGACCGAGAATGTGACTGTTTATTGGAGCTGGCTGAGAGGACAGATGTTCTGTGTTGAGATATGTCCTTGTAGCCAGTATTCTCATCTGGCTTATCTTCTGGATATGTTCTATAGAATTAACAGACAGTAAGATCTTTTCTATAAGTGTGTGCACTGTGAAGTATAAAATACAGTAAGTAAGTAGTCTCTGAGATAGCTTATAAAAGTGATAGAAAGGAACTCATTCTCTCCTCGGTTTTCTAGAGTAAGTCCTGTAAACTCTCATTAAATATCTGTAATAACCTAAGTTAATACTACCCATTACCTTCTAGAAGGTGTTTCCTTAAAGGTTATGAATGGTAGCACAATCTTCCTAGGACAGCACGAGCAGAGATTTCATCCTTCACTCCCCGTGAAGCTAAGAGCTGACATGTTAATCCTCATTGCAGAGTTCAGAAACTATCACTTGGACCCAACACCTAAAGCACTGACAGGTCTTTTTAGGATCATTAAAACTCTCTGTATGGAAGGCCTGCCTCCGCAGGAATGAGCATATTTTACATTTCCCTCTAACAATGTGTTTAACCTGGATTAGATATGAGTATCTTGCATTTTCCTCTTTCCTTTTTCTAGTTTTACTGTGCATATCTGCTGACATATATTGCCTAGTGGAAAAACAGTAGTCTTCTAACACTCTTCTCAGTTACTGGGGACAATTTCAAGTTACAGTGTGCAGTTTCTCCAGTTTGAATGACTTTCAAACCTAAGTTTCAGATTTAAGATTCACTCTGAGATTGAGCTGGACAGAGTGCTGGGCCGTTTTGTCTAGACTGTGCTTTTGCCAAGAAAAGTTGGACCAGGTGAAACTTGAGGTCCCTTCCAACCTGGTAGTCTATGATTCTGTGAAGTTATATGTACATTATAATTTGACTTGAAGATAGGTGAGAGCTGGAAAGTGATGGGGAACATGCTATCTTGGCATCTGCAGAAATGATTGTACCTTGAAACTCTAACGCATGAGCAAGTCACTGTGGCTTAGCATGTTCCCACATGCCAGCTGAGCCCTGCTAGCTGACCATGTTGCTCAGGACAAGGTAACATGATGTTGCTTAGCCCATAGAGACCGAGCCTACAGGCAGTAACTTCTTCAGCCATTGTAACCTCCTCTGAGCACACACTCGGCCTGTGTGGAAAGGCATAACTAGAAAAGCCCCGAAAATTAAGGCAGTAAGACAATGCTTCTGTCCCATTTGATACTCCCTCTCCCTTTTGTTCCTCACTTGCTACAGATGGCGGCTACATGCCTGTGGAGGCAGCCGATTGTACTGAGGTCACTGTGTATCTCACTGATACGTACCATATTTCACTGTCTTTCACTTCAAATATCTTTATTCTTATTTTCCTGTAGTTTGGCTGATTGAGATGGAGTGGCATAGATATAAATGAGAGGAGAAGCTGGAGAATATAAAACCATTATATAGAATTCTCAGAAAACAATGTATATATCTAACCAAGGTGTAGGATGGATTTACACATAAAGTAGCTACTCCTTAATAGGTTTTTCTGTGTAGTTTGTGCTCCATAGTAATGCAAGGCAACATACCTCAATTTGTAGGATAAGAGACCTCACTTATATCTTGGGATAAAAACATTCATGTTGGCCCTTTTAGTACAGGGCAACTGTTGTGCTATAAATCTATATCCCAGCGTTGGTGTAACTTGTCCTCGAGTATGTATTGCCAGCTGCTTCTGAGAATTTCTGCTGGCTGACTCAAAGGAGTTATTTACTACCTGATGCAAGACTGGACTGTGGTACCAAATGTCATGGAGTTTGCTAAAGCTACTAATTTAGCAAAGTCTCGGAAAAGGGTTGGGCATTTAGTAGGCAGCAAGCCAGGTGACCAAAAATTAACAGTACATGTAACCCATATTTCAAGGTTTAATTTAGTTTGCTAAAGATCTGCATGGAAGTTATTATTCCAGCTGCCTCCTAGGCAACATCTCATACATCCTTCTAAATATATGGTACCAGTTACTCCATCAGCTGCACGGAGGATTCTATATAGCATTTCCTATATGCGTGCTTGTATCCAAGAGTAGAATTTCACTTCCTAGTGCTGTCAGATGAATTAAATTAAATTTAGAGCACATTGCATTCATTCTCAAAACCTCTTTTCTTTCTTGCTTTCTCTTGCAAGTGAGCACATCTGTGAAGCAGCAGTACCACGACAACATCCGCTGGATTCGGGAAGCTGGCAGGCACAGCTTGGTGAGTGCACAACCTCCTTCAGCACATGCGACCACTCCTGGTTCAGAATGCAGTTTTTGAATGCTGGAGTGAAAAGTGGGAATGGGCATGAATGCAAACGCTGGCTATAAGTCCCGGTGCTGATAACTTAAGCCTCTCTCCACAGCAGGGTTCAGGGTGAGCTGAAGCAGTTCTTTCCCCTCACTTCCTCATCTGAAAATATTCAAATAATCCAGCAATATCTAGTCTCATATCTGGAGTGAAACATGTCAATGTTTCTCCATCCACCTCATTTGTAACTACCTTTCTTTCAGACCACTATTCAAAATGTCCTTCTTGGCGTTACTTTGGCCCAACCTCTTCATGCCTGCAGTTCCCAGTACACTTTCCAAAACAGGTGATGAGGCCAAAGAATTGCTATCCTTTTGCATTGTGGCAAGCAGGATGCCAGTGAAGCATCCTTTGTTTTTCTTTTAGGGCAGGCTCTCACTGTGAAGCTAACTGATAACACTGTAGGGCTCACATGTGCTCTTCTCATCTGGAAGCCAGGTTGGTCTGCAGGGTAAAAGCTGGAGAGGAACATAGCTGTGCAGGACAGATGTTCTTTGCCATTCTTTGTCTCCATATTTCTCTTCCCTTCCAGCCCACCAACGCCGGTTCCAAACCTCTGATTCTCAGCTGTTGATAAGGGATTTGTTGATGGGGGATTATAGCCTAGCAATCAGGTTGGTTTAAAAAGTGGGATTTATTGAACAGTAGCAGCTGAATACAGCAATACATCTCACTGATTGTGTGAGTAGAGATAAAACTCAGTTCAAAGAGGGATTTTAATTTCTTTTTTCTGGAAGCTGGATGTTGATGAAGAAGTAATCTGCACTTTCTCCTACAGAAGGGGTCAATCTTGTGACTCCATTTATCTGGGGCCTGAAGATAAGCCAGTTGCACAGAGAACCTTATCACTCCGGCATTTTTATTTTACAGGTTGTTGGCTCTCAAGCTAGAATCTTATACTCTGATCAGAGGGGTCGTGTGTCTATAGCTGTGGCTATTAATCGAGCGATTTCTGAAGGAAGGATTAAGGTTTGTCTTTTTTGTCTTGATATGGTCCAGTAATTGTGTTTAATAGCTGCGGCTGGGGTGGCAGGTGGGAAAGGAGAAAGCTTCACCCAGTGAGAACAGAAGTGCCTGCTGTTTGTATGGGATCAGTATTCTGTTAGCATGTATTAGAGCTCAGTCTTGGGCTTTGTCTGTCACCAGTATTGTGCTACATAATAGAAGAGAGACTGGTTTAGAAACTCCGAAATATGCTACCTTTTATTTCATGGTGGGAGTCCACCTTATTTTCTACTTGGGCATCTATAAGCACAACATAACATGCTGTGAATTGCTGAAAACACAAGGCAGGGACAGTAACTCTTTAGCAGTGCCCCCAAAATTAAAAGTAACAAGAGACCCTGCCAACTGCCCAGTGCATCTTATTCTCTGTCCCTCGCTGTCAGCCATATTATGGCTACAGCCAGCTCTGCAGTCAATTTTTATTTACATTGAATATGTGAATGAAGAAAATGTCACTCTAATGCATAATGAGTAATATCTTGCTCATCAGAGTAAAATCCCACTGACCAAAAGTACATACTATGGGCAAGATTGCATCGGGATTTTCTAAGTTCTTCATGAGTGTTGTAGGTAGATGTACTATGTGACATCCTGGGGGACCAAAAGCCTGAAGACCCCACTCAGTTGTTATACCCATTACTTGCTGTGTGTACTGCAGCATCAGACCAAGACATGCTCGCTCATTCATCTTCATCTCTTTTATAGTTGAATTACAATTACCCTTTTTAAACAGGCAAACTCAAGTAAAACTTAGAATGGATTCTAGCTAGGAAAGGTCTGGGGTTTGTTACTCAGAAGATGTTTACTAAAACATTTCAAATGCTGTTGACCTTCTCAGGATTCAAAATGAACATTGCTGCAAGCTAGTCTTAAAAAATAAACCTGATCAGACAGAGCACTCCCTTGGAGCTACAACTGACAAGGTCAGACTCCCAGGACCTTCAGATTTTGTTTCTACAAATCTCCATTCCCCTTCTCGCAAGCTGGGTGCTCGTGTCTATTTTCAATGATTTTTCTAATTCACTGCCAGCATAAAACAGAGCCAGCTAATTCCAGACCACACCATGCCAAGAGTGAATCATCCTTACATAAGCATGGCAAATGATAGCGAAGACCTGCAAGCTGATCTAGATTCATACTGTCAATTAAATTCCAGATCAAGAATGGACTTGTTTGAGCTGTATGAAATAACTGATTTTCATTGCTACCCTATTTTTAGTTTTGAAGTCTTCCGAAAGAATGAAAAAGTGTAAAAATTCTTACTGTTAGTTTTCATTTTCAATGGTAAACAAGAACTATTTTGAATGAAGATTTTTGCATACTGAAATACCTTTGAAATTTCAGCCAAGAAATGCTCAGATGAAATAACCATACTGCTTCCCATCCTTTCCCTGCCCTCCTTTGAGAACGTCGTTGGCATAAAAACAAGCTCTTGTTCTTAGTTTTGAAAGGATGGTGGCTTTCATGAACAGTGTGTGAACAACTGTTTTATAATTAATAATAGCAGGCAGAGAAGGTGTTTCAGGGGTTTAGGAGAGGGGACAAAGCTGAGATTTGAAATTAAGACAGAAGTGAGTTCAGCAAATGAAGATCCTCAATAACATTGACAGTCCATGAAGTCCATTTTGTTGTCCTTGGTTTTTTGTAGGCTCCAGTAGTCCTCAGCAGAGATCACCATGATGTGAGTGGGACCGACAGCCCTTACAGAGAAACATCAAACATTTATGATGGATCAGCCTTTTGTGCAGGTCAGTGGAGCAGCTGAGGCTTGTCTGTCCAGGCAAATTGGGAAATTGCTTTAAAAGATAAATTGGGGTTTTACACAACACTTAAAAAATGTTTTTGTTTAACCCTTTAATCCTAATTAATCAGATTTCTTAAGAAGCTTTGTTGGATTTAATAGTGATAGAGATGAATGTGGAGCTAGTTAAACAGGAGAGGTCCAGAACAATGCTGAAAATTCAATGAAGATGCATCAGATTTACCTGAATGTAAATGGAGAGCAGTCTATCTTGGAGGACTGTATCTTCTGTTTGGTTTTAATTTTGCACCTCACTGTTTCAAAGAGGTGATCTGAGCAGAATTACATCCATATTTCCTTGGGATCCACAAGATCAAAATCAGGTCTATAATACTATTTTGCTTAAAGTGAAAAGATTCACAGCTGTGTTCATTTCATTGCTTGAGGACTCAGAAGAGTTTCTGAAGGTAACTTTTCTGGTCATAAGGGAACATACTTTGATAGTAAAAGCATAAGAATGGAAGTCAGGTGTTCCAGATTAGACTCCAAGCTTTGTTGCTCACTTACAGTGTGACTGGGCAAATCATGTAGGTTTGCTGTACAAAAGGAGCCTTTAATTCTGCACACCTGACCTGAGCTAACCAGACTCTGCTTTTAAGTTTATGAAATGGTGCTTTAGAAAAATAAATGCAAGAAGTATCAGATTGGAGACCTGAAAAAAAATGAGTGAAGCACTAAGCAATTCGTAACCTAAATCTTCCTCAATTTTCCATCCATAAAGTGGAAATTATGATAATAGCTTTAGCCCAGTAGTGTTTCTGCATGTCATGAACTGACAATCACAAAGTAGATTGAGATTGGAGGGTACAAGCTGCTGTAGAAAGAGAAATTATGATAGAGGTAGCTGAGCATATTGAATTACTTCCATTATGGGAATTCATAATAGTACTAAATTATGGCTCAATTTTAAGGAGAAAAGTTCCCTGCTATCTTAACTGTATTTCCTGATGAAATGAGGCTTTTAGCTGTGTCTATCAGTCCCACTTCAACACTTTTTGAGTATGTTGGCTAGTTCTAACAGGCCAGATGGATAGATGCCTTGAATAATGTTTGGTTCTGACAAGCTGTGAGAAAATGGTGCAGCTGCACAGAGAACAGCACTCCAAAGTAATGTCTCCACCAAAGGGCTTAACAACATAAGTAAACCTCAGGCAATGTCCTCAGAAGAGGGCAATAGAAGCAAGGCTTGCGAAACCCCATTGCTCATCATGTTATGTATTTTTCTTTACATTTTGTGATTTACATGAACCATTTTCCTTCCCTAAAGGCTTATCTAAAGCCTGTTGACCACTGACTTCACTGGTCTTTGAAACCAGGCCTAACTCTGTTTTACCAAATGAGCCTCTGGAGGTAATAAAAGAACATCTTAGGTCTTCCTCTCTCCCTTCTTTCCCATTGTTTTAACACCACATTTGAGCTGGTTCAGTTGAAATTGGTTCCTCTCTAGCACACAGGAATTTTCCAGAGTGTTTGCCTGTCTTATTTTGTTTTGCAGTAAGTATCTCAGCCTGATCCTTGGCAAACATGGGTCATTGCTGCTTGGCAAAGTGTAGTTCGGCACAGGCATTTGCACAGTTAGTGACTTTTATCGAATCGAAGGAGCAGCATGTAATTGCATTGTTAGTCCACTTGTGAGGCTCCTTGTCCAGCCTCCACTCTTACCATGTTAGTGGCTGCAGAAGAAATATGTACATTTTTAGAATATGGGGATTTTGATCTCTCCCATTCCCTCTTGACAGCACTGTAATTATGATAATTGGGTTATTAAAGTGAACATAATGCCAGATAAAAGATGTCATAATGGGGCTTTTGACAGGGTTTAGCATAGATTAGTGCTCAAGTAAACTCATTTTTCCACCAGACATGTAACAACTGTGGGTCTGCAGATGTGGCTGGTGGGGATATTGCTGTTTGTCTCTTATTTTTTGCTGTTAAAAGCACAGCAAATGATCTACTAAATCTGTCCTGAATTAAATCTGATCTACTAAATCTGTCCTGAATTAAATCTGGACAAACGTTTTCAGTAAATTTTACCCTGCTAGTCTCTGTGTGTACTTCTTTCCACCGCTAGGTATATCCTCTAGCACAACTTGTAGGGAACATACAAAATTCTAGTGCATGTTTCTGTGGAAATCATAATTTGACATTAGTCAAATGACATTTGTCTGCTATATTATTTTTCTTCCTTTTTTTAGAACAAAAGAAACCTCTGTGATTTCAGTAGTTGATGTTCAGGGTAAAATTCCTCCATGTGCAGAGAATTGGAGCCAATTTCACTTTCATACCAACTGTGTTGCCAAAATGCAACTCCTTACCCTTAGACTGGCTCTCTTCACAGGGCTGAATTAACTCTGCAGTCTGATCTGAAAGTGCTTCAGGCTTCTGAGAACTGCAAATTGTGTAGTTTTCCAGGTGTTCCCCCCCATTTTGAAACCCTCCACACAAATGTGTCCAACCTGTTCTGCCACGAATCAGGCATCCCAAAGGAGAGGATTGTATTTCTCTCCACCCTCAGGAGGTATCTCCCAGCTGAGGAGTGGTACTTCAACTGCTTGAATTGGATCACAAATGCAGAAAGCACCAGAGTCCTTACAAACCTCAGTGTGAAATTGGCATTTGCTTCCTCCAGTGTTAGGGGCAAAGAGCAGGCCAAGAGAAGAAAATATCTGTTGCCTGTTCCTCCCAAGAATGAGATGCATGTGTATCTGTGAGACAAGCTGTGAGTAAACCCTGCCTCCAACACTGCCCTCACACAGCCCAAACGAAGGTGTTAGTGGAAGGAGTCAGAAGCACAACAAAACCCCAAATGCAGCATGTCAGAGCCATAACGCCTTTCCTCTCCTCCTAGACATGGCAGTACAAAATTTTGTAGGAGATGCATTCAGAGGAGCAACCTGGGTTGCATTGCACAACGGTGGTGGAGTTGGCTGGTAAGAACTTATTTACGTTTCTAAAGCTGGACCCTGAATCCTGTTACCACTGCTGTGTATGTGCGTGGGGAGGACACAGGAGGGGAATTGCAGAAAAGATGTGTATTACTGGAGAAGTACAGCGTCATGATCATGGGAAGGATGGGTTTGGAGTCAAGGATGTATTGTATAGGGTAAAATGTGGTATTGTATGAGGCTTTTTTAATTAATGCCCATATGTCTAGAAAAAGTGTGTTGGACATTGGCCACAGCACAGTTTGGAGAACTTAATTTGCCAAACAAGGACAAGTCTGCCATGATCTTTTTGAACAAATCCTACTTCCAAAGTTGTCTTCATACATGCACAGCCAGAGTGTTAGTGGATGGATTATGTTTAGGTTTCCCCTTAGGCTGTATTTAAATCTGTGACCTTAGGACCCCAATATAAATGCCCATGTGCTAAAGTGCAACGAGGGGTTATTGATACAAAACAGCTCAGGTGCAAGCAAACCCCCCAGTCTTCTTTTCTCCCTTTGCTCGTGCCCGGTAGGATAAAAGACCACAGCCAAGTAAGGACTTGATTAGATACCTCCTTCACATAAGATGCAGAACTAAGGGAAATGTCTAAACTGAAATGCAGCAAGAGAGAATTTTTCTTGTATACAGAGTGAAATTAATCTCCTTCATGTGCCACTGAAAGGTTACTCTGGGTTGGCAGAGGTTTAGGGAAATAGAGAGCCTGGCCACGCTACAGGGTCTTTAGTTCAGGTTTGTTCTTTCCAGCGTAGTCCAGCAAAGCCTCTCCCATTTACAGTCGTGTCTTCATTTAGTGTTGTCACCAGTCAAAAGGGGGGCAACCCCCTGTTAAATGCTGTAGTGAACCCTCCCACTTCCCTGTTCTATCCAGCTCTCAAATATGCCAACAACAGCAAGCCAAAGGACTTGTAGCAGATGTTATCCTCAGAGACATTTGATGATAATTTATTATTACTCATCCAGATGATCTGGATCTAGAAAATATCCCTTCAAGTCAGATGGAGACTTCCCTCTCCTGTACTCTTAACTCCTTTGATTTCAGTGAAGTAACTACTGAATAGAAGGTACATGAGAGCAAAATTGCACAGTGGGATAGGAAGGATTTCTGAGGGCATAGACACATGGAGTGAAAATCTGGCTTTACTGATTTCAGTGGTAACACCCACTGTGGCCAGGATTTTATTCACAACTTCCATAATTCTGAATGGAAAACACATACCAGAATATCTGCTTTGGCCATCTCAGTCTCAGGCTCCAGAGACAGCAGGAGACTAGATCTGTCTGAATGGCCTGAGCTGAGTTGAACATTTTAAAATATCTGCTTATGAAATATAAGCAAAGAAAATAGTTTTCCACTACATGTTGTGCAAAATATTTGGATTTTTTAATAACTGATAATTGTAATTATAACTGATAAAATTGCAATTGTAAGACTTGCTAAAATAATTAGTTATGCCATGAATATTCTGTGCATAGATGATACTTAACTCTAAGGACGCAAATGATCATATTCCCTCTCTCTCTCTGGCCTCTGTAAGGCCAGTCCCTCCTGCACGTTTCTAGCCCTCTGTGCATTTCTAAGAGAGATTGGCTGAATGGTGAGACTGCCCTTACTTCTGGAAAACTGGCACTGGCCATGCTGCAATTATATTGTTTTAGTTGGTTCTTAAGTGGAGTTACATCATTAGAAAGAAGCTCTTCCCCGAGGCAGAGCAGAGGTGCTGTCATTTATGTGATGCATCAGAAAATTAGCACGTGGCTGTTCACTGAAATCAAAATATCGATGCAAACCCAGGGCTCGGCTATCCTTTCTGACATTTCCTATGACTGCTCAAGGGCTTGCCATTGTGGGACAGTATGTGCTCACCTTGTTCTTGGGAGCAGTCATAGCCCTCTGTGATTAAATTACTGTGCTTCAGTGAAGAATGCAGAGCCTGAAAATTAGGCTTGTCTCTGCATGAGCCTCAATAAGCCACCATGCTGAGACTCAGATGTGGTAACAATGTCATGTCATTAGGTGCCGTGGTCTGGAGAGCCCCCGAAAGCCATGGTAGGGCAGGTGGCTCTGCTCGCCTTAACTAATCATGGCACCACCCTGGCTAGTTAAAGTGCTGCACCCCTGTGCCTTCTAAAGAGGAAGAGAGGAATAATTGAAAGGTGGTAAAAGAAGCAAAACCAACCCCCAACCACAAGAAATTACTTTCTTTGCCTGGAAGAGACAGATGCCTTTAGGTACTAGGACCCTGTTTTTCTTTTCCTCTGGAGAGCCAAAAATTCAGCTGTTTTTGCCATAATGAAATCTCCATGTGCCTGATAAAATCTTCTTGTCAACAGCTGATTTGGAAAGTGTAAGTGCATGTGGAAGCTTTATATATATTTACAAACAAATATGCACGTGATTAGAGAGAAATCAAGTTGTCATTGGCAAGTTTCTGTTCAGGGAGTTCAGAAATGGCAATTGCACTGTGTTCAGCTACCAGTCCTCCCTGCGGAGGCTGGGCTCGCCTGGAACTGCTGACAGATCTGCCATGTCTTCCCTTTGAGACTAGAGAAGTGCCTTTTACCTCTGATTTTTCTGTGCTACTGCCTTGTGGGACAAACAAAAAGCAGGATTAATATTTATTTAGCTGGAATCTGCATCACATGTGCTGTTTGAGAGACTTAAGATTAACATAGTCTTGACTGTAATTACAGCAAATGAATGTTATTCACTTCTTGCTGCCTGTTTATTTGCAGGAGAATGTATGTTAGCATGGAGCCTGAGTAACCTGTAGTAACAAAAATGCAGAAGCAATTTAAGAATTGAACTGCACTGCTGACAGTGTGACATCTTGATTGTGAGAGGCCTTGTTTTCTTTGATCACCTTAGAAGGAGACATCTGGAAATTATAGGAGGTAGCTTAGGTCAAAATGCCACATGTTTCTTTAATTATCCGAAAATGTGACCCAATGCTAACGAAGGCAAAGAGCTCTCCTTTAAAAGTGAGAGGTTTTGCTAGAAAATCCATCCGAACAAACATTATGTGTGATTTTTAGACAGTCGGGCAGATTCTGATGAGTGATTCTGATTTAGTCTGGAGTAACTCCATGGAAATCGATGGAGAGGCTCTAAATTTATGGAGTGAAGTGAGATCAGACGCTCACTGTTCATGCCTAAGCTTTAAAGAATGTTCTTTGGAATGCTGTGCACAGAGGGGATCTTTGCCACTGAAGGAACATCATCTTCCCATGTGGAAGCACTGATCCAAAGGTCTGATTTTCTTACTGTCTGATATTGCCAATAGGCTGTCCTGAGGTGTGCTCATACTGTGATCCCAGTTACATTGCAACGGCATCATTGGTGTGTACTCTAGCTTGGTACTTTGGCAGTAAAAAATAGTGCTAATTTGGTCTCTGTACACAGCAGCAGCAGAATATGGTAAGGTAACCGGCCTTGGCCTTGATATAATTACATTTGTAATGTTGTCATCCAGTCTGGTCCCCTCTTTTGGAGGAGTTGGTAACAACATGAGCTATTCAAAAAGTAGAATTTGCAAGAAATGCAGATGTTTGGATGTTTATTTTCATCCCAAAATGAGACTAAGAGCAGAACTAATGAAAGATTTCACACAATAAAAAGATCCTAGGAATTAATTTCCAGGCTGAAAAGTATTGACAGTGTCAATCAAAAAGAAACATTTTATTTTGAAGAGTCAGAGCTTACAACATTCAAACATCTCAATTGAAAACATGACTTTGTTTAAAATTTTCCTGTTAAAGAAACTGATCCATTCCCTGACATTGTGCTGTGAGAACTGTCAGTTTCAAGAAAACTCTGCCTTTCAACAGAAAATGTATTTGTGATAATGATGTATCTGGTAATGGTAAAGCAGAGGGAATTCACAGAATGGTGTTATGATGGTGAGATATGGTGCTCTAAGTTCCTTGCTCAGGTATGTGATAAGGTCCTACTTAGCACACAGGTAGCGTACATAACCGGTGAAAGGGAATTAACGTCACATAAGCAACAGCATTACACTGAAAGTGAGAAAATGTGAGTTTTAGTTTCAGGAAGATCATCTCAGGTCTGTGAGGCTCCAGCGTAGCCTCATTTCCCCATTTCCTGAGAAGCCCAAGTTACTGCTTGAAAATATACAGTAAGAAACTATTCCTTCCTGGA
Organism: Gorsachius magnificus; assembly: GCA_034008185.1. Lineage (NCBI taxonomy): Eukaryota > Metazoa > Chordata > Aves > Pelecaniformes > Ardeidae > Gorsachius > Gorsachius magnificus. Next base: position 11,985,460 of record CM067090.1, read on the forward strand.
CTGGAAGACGCCTAACTCCTGTCTGATTCATGGATATGTCTGTGGTTATTCTATGTAAATTTTGTAAACTTATTAATGATATTAACTATAAACCACAGAGGACAAAATCCTGCCTCCAGGGACCTCCACTAGTAGTCTCTCATACCAATGTGGTGGTGTATGGATAAGCCATGTCCCTCAGGTATTGCTGATGCTGAGTTATAATACCAGAACTCACAGATTTACGGCAACAGATAATTATCCCGCTGCATTCACCACTATTCACCATATGCAAAGAAACAAGAATTTGAGCAGGCCAGACTCCAAAGTCAGACACAAGATGTTTTGCTCTACGTGTTTTCCGTGTCCTTTTAAAACCAAACTGGTATTTCTCCTAAGTATAATCTGTTAGTTTTAACATATTTCTGTTCTTCTTCTGCCAATAAGTCTGCTTCCTGAAAAGCTGGCACTGATGTCTTTAAACATCTATGTATTTCATACGAAATGAATGACTGTTTTTGAAATGATTGAGACAGATGTGCATTAAGTGGTGGTTAACACTTTTTTTTAATAAAATACTTATGCTCTCTCATTTGTCCCGAGAGAATATAAATAGATCCATCTGTCTGCTTCAATAAGTACACAGTCCTCCTCACGATCCTATCTATATGGCAGGCTCTAGCATAGCAAACATGAACAGCTTAACCTTTAAAAATACCCCAAGAGAGGTAACTCTCCAGCCCATCAGAAGTGCTAACCTTTCTTTACTTGTTTCTAGAGTCAGTACAGAGCACGGTCCTCAGGAGATGCAGCACAAGCTTAATTTTTGGCACTCCTGCTTGGAGCAGATACTGACTGCTAGCTGGGCATTACAAGAAAGGTAGAATTAGTTTGCTGCAGGTCAGGAAGCTAGGCCTTTGCCCTGCTAAATTTATTTATTTTGGGGGGTTTTTTGTAAGTTTAAAAGGTCACTGGTAGAGTCTCTTAGCATAATTTCTGTGTTCTCATCCTCTTTCTTGCAGTGCAACTGAACAAATTAGCTCCTGTGAATTTTGTGGGATTGATTTGAATTATTTTAATTCTGTTACATTTATATTTCTTTAGGGGTGAAGTGATCAATGGGGGATTTGGCTTGGTTTTGGATGGATCCACAGAGGCTGAAGAACGGGCTAAGATGATGCTCAGCTGGGATGTTTCCAATGGAGTAAGTAAAACTCATTATATATGTTTGTTTCAATACCTTCCTGCCTCCGGGACTATGTTTATTTAGGTACTCAGTTTCCAGTGCTCCTATCCTTTTTAACTGAATAGGAGTATGAACACTCAGGCAGGAGTTCTGGGGATCTTTTTGTATCCCAGGAACAGTCTTAGTGGGCCAAGTGACTCATTCTATTCACTGCTTCTAATATGGGTGGTTATGGGCTTGATTCCACTAGAGCCAATGAGTTGTTTGGTTTGGTTTTTTTCTCCAACCAACTTCAAAGGACTTTAAGTCAATAAAAGAGGCTGAATAATTCTTGGGTAAGGAATTTACCATAAAGAGTCAGGACCACCCCCTCTGACTTGAGAACACATTAGAGCCCAATAGTTTCCACATATCTCAGTGTATGTTTTGTTATTTTTTTAAGCAGAAAGGGAAGTTTGCTTATGATAATTTTGTTAGACTTGCTGGCATTGCAGTTTGCCCACATTATACAACTGACAATTATATGAAGTTTAGTCTTGTCTATTCCTAACTTCTAGATCTCGGTACCTTGAAAAGTTTGTCATTTAAGTGCCAGCTCGTCCAGCCCTTGCTACCATTAGAGTTTTTGCATCACATTGGTGTCCAGATAGATCCTATCTGGGTTTAAGACTAGGATCCCATCCCTGAAGCAGCACAGAGGTTTTGATTCAATACTTGCAAGGAACCTAATCAGCAGGACATAGTGATGCACAGTCCCATTAAATGACAAAGCCTGTTGCGCTTCAGTCACAAACGTCACAAGGACCTGATGTATTGAGGGAGCTCCTTGCCAATGCTGACGTGATCTGTTCTGTTTTACTTCTCAAGAGAATTGCAGAATTCCTTCGTGCCTTAGAGCTAAATGTTTTTTTTTTTTTTTTTCCTCTCCATAAGGCCTGGCATGACTGGGGGTAGAAGAGGAGGAGGAACAATTTCCACATATTCCCTGTCCCAGATCTGAAATAACACATTAGTAAACTATTAAGGAAGAAGGAGGAGGACAATTATATTAATTTGTAGATTACAGTAATGAAGACAAACCTTTAACATGCACTGTGTATCAGAGACAGCCTATTAAAAACCCAATAAATCTTTCACTGCTCTGATTTATTGCAAGCAAAAGCCCCACTCCTCCACACGTCTTGAAAAAGGACAATCTGAGAATGCTACCCATATTCTATACAAGACTGGAAAGAAACTGGAGTGTACACTCAAAAATGTACTGTTATTGCTGTGATCCTGGGAACTTATTAGGCTTACATTAATCATATGCTTAAATATTTTGCTTAATTGGAACTTAAGTATTTTCTTTCTTGAACACTTTTGAGCCTGAATATTTCAGACACCAATTTGCAATTCATAATAATGATTTGTAAGGCACTGAATAGAGGGAAGGACTGACTTCGTTTGTGCCAAATCTTGACTTGTTTTCATCTGGGGAATCGTGCTTGCACACAAATCAAAATGCAGGCTTTGCTCTGGGAAGAGGCATTTACCAGTTCCATGGCTGTCCATAAAGTTTTATCCTTATGTGCTGGCAGAGAATTTGGCTCCTTTATTTCATAGTTTGAAAATGCATTAAGTGACACTTCCCTTTTTAAATATTTATCCCACAACAAAAGCATTGATTTCTTAAATGATACTGTTACCTAAAGCAAGTGCTAGTTTTACAGAGCTGGGATGGAGTGCACAATTATTTTTAGTGAGAGAATCTTGTAATGTTTACAAGGTACCTGGCTCAACCAATGTTATCTGCCCAATGTTACTTTTCTGCATGAAAATGTACCAAGTCTATCCAAATATTACTCATAAAAATGAAGTAGGTATTACAAAAATTACTTTCAAAATGAGTAAGGAAACCAGAAACTGGCAGGGGGTTGAAAGATTTGTTGTCCTGAAATTGGGTGCCAGTGTTTGTGCAAATATTGTGTCAGATGGATGTGGCAAGAGAAATCTACAGCTTTCACACCCATTGATTTTCTGCTCTGACAGGTTGCCAGACGCTGCTGGTCGGGTAATGACTATGCGTATGAAACGATCTGCCAAGCAATGAAAGAGAAAGCCACATTGAAGGTGACTCTCCCTCACAAGGTGGTGGACGAGAACATCTTGGAGCAAGCCCTGAAACATTAGTGGTATTCCTAGTGCAACGGTGTCCTTGTGGATACATTTGAAGTTGCTTCCTTGATACCCTATTTTGCTCTCTGGCCAAATGATAAAAGTCTTGCAAATGTCTCTTCCATGTGAGTTCTTTTCTTCCCCTTTAACTTGTTAATGGGGCAAACCTGTATCTGCCTGTGACAGGTCCACTGATGTCGGGAACAGTCTTTTCACTAACATATTCAGAACAACGTTTGCAGTAAGAAACTAGTCATTGTAAGGAAAGGAATTGGAATTTTGTCCCTGAAAATTAAATGGGGAAAAAAAGAAAAAAAGAATCCACTTATTCCTGAATTCATAAATTAAGAATTAAGCTCTTAGGTCTGATAGATCGAATGTGGAATGGAAATTGGAACTCTTCATTCTAATTCAGAGTTTGCTGCTATCAGCGAAGAGCCATGAAATCCAGTAGCCAAACTTGTGGGTGTGTAAACAAACTTATTCTTCAGCTGGTGGAGGATGTACTGATATCACATGTGCTAGACTCAAGGTTTTCTATATTGCCATAAAAGCATTTGGTGACTGCAAAGAAAGCAGCAGATAAACTGTAACTGGTTAAGGGCAGCTAGCCTGCCTGTGGTTTTCCCTGAAATTTTCACCCAAGATTTTCACCACAAGCAGGAACAGAATGCAGCAACAGGTAAATGGGAGGAAAAGTCTGTGACCAGTAAGTACTAGACCATTTCCAAACACCTCACAGCAAGGCCAGGAAAATATGAAACAAATCATGATAAATTAGTGTGAGCCAAATTCTGCATCACTCTGGTGCCATTCTGCTGAATCTGATCTTATGTGTGCTTTGCTGCCTCACATTTAAGAGTTTGTTCTTCTGTAGAAGCCCATTGCACTTGACCAGCTCCTAAACGGATGGAAACCTCCAGAAAAATTTAGATCCTTAGTGCTGGCTGCTGCTGCTTTTTAATGAAAAAACATGGCATACCCACCCATTTGGATGTGAGTGGTGCAATTAGTAAAGCACTATAACAAAAAGATCATGTAGCCTTTCCTTCTGAAATAAAACACGACTGATGTGAAACAAAAGCACCAAAGGCCATGTGGGCTTCCTTCACACAGAAGTTGATTATGAACTAAAGTAGAGATACAAGTGTCTTTTTGGCCTGCCTTCTTCCCAGGAAGAGCTAGGAAGGCACACAAGGCAATGTGCCTAGATGCAACCGAGAGAAACCTTCAGACACGAACACAGAGCATGAGCAATCCCATCCCCCCATGTGCAGGTGGTACGGGACTTGACCCGGTCTGTCACTCAGTCTCCTTGGCACTGCATCCGTTACCCCCTGGGAGGGACAGGGGTTACACAGGCAAACCTGCGCAGGCTGCTGCACATGAGGGGTGATGAGCTGCAGTCCTCAGGGCTGTGGGGTCTCAAGAAACTGTACAAGGGTGGCACTTGCCAGGTGAGCACACTGCAACTCTGTATTGCCTCTGGTGACAAGTAAGGGAAATTATTTTGTGTCACAAATCAGTTCTTTACCCTGTTCACGTACTGTATATGTCTCCAGATGAATAGTGAGAGCATGGCATCTGCTTGTAACTGAACCTTCTGTGAAGTGCAATCTGCAGTTGATCAGAATTGCTTTATATTATGGAAAAAACCCGTCCATATTGCCAAGTTATATGACTGAGATGCGAGTAGTTGTCAGCCAGATTTGACAGCCTTTGCTTTGACATATGTTATGCATTACCTATTATTAATAACCACACTGGACTGAGTCCAAAGTTAGTATCTTGGTATTGTGCAAACCCCCTCTGGTCTTCATAGCCCAAAAGCACTAAGGTACCTTTTTGTCGTGAGGAATAACCAGAAAATATGCTGTTTTTTCTGTATTAAGGAACATAGAGCTGCTGCATAGATTCATCTTAATTGAGTTGTAGTTCTGAGTTGAAGATCCACCAAAGACAAAACATAGCAGAAATATTTCTTATGAACTCTTAATCTTTGTATTGTTTAGTAGCGGGGTACCTGCCAGCGCGCTCACCTTCACATCCCAGACAAAAAAGGAGCCTTGTTTTCATCCTTATAGCTTTACTGACCCGGGGACGTAACCTTGCAAGTACCCCTGTGTTGAATGCCGCCCAAGTCCCTGGGAGTTTAGAACTCTGGACTACTTGTAGGGAGACATAGAAACAGAATGTATGAGCACAATTCAAGAGCTGTTAGTTGAAGTTCCAGTTATAAAGTCCTTGTCTAGGTGGCATAAGGCAAAATGGGTTACAGAAAAGCAGTGAACTGATGAGCAGTTGGTCATATTTATGACTACTCACTGTTGTCTGTTTTAATTATGGAGTATATATAGTTACGTGTATACATTTAAAACTACTTTGGTCTTTTAACTGCGTATCTCAAGCACTTAACAAATGTGAACTGAGGTTTACAATACCTTTGGGGAGGGCACAAGGAAACAGTAACCTGTTATTGCCTGGGATGAAATAAGTGGTTTCCAGCATACAGAAAACATGACCAAGACCAGTGTCAAGATTCCCTTTCTGAGCCCTGCTGAGCCTCATTTTATCTGTTCTCTACTTGTTTCCTGGGACGGTGAATGGGCTATTGTTCTGTGGGGATGCTGATGTCATTTTTAGGTAGCTGACCTCATTGCTGGACAAACCCGATACAGGGAGAGCAGTCTTCAAGCCATGCATCTGCAGGCATTGCAACAGATCCAGACAACAGATATAGAGGTGGTGAATTTCTGTAGTGAAGTCTCGAGCTTGCCACAGGATGAAGCACACTTCTTATGAATACCATAATGCTTCTCTCAAAACACAGACACTTGTCCTGAAAAGCTTGTGCCTGGTAGCTGCTAGAGGCAAGAGCTTGGTGAAAAAGGATAATTCTTGCAGGATACTCAGATATATGTAACTACAGTGGGTTTTAATGGTATAAAGTTTGTGATGCAAATGTGCTGCTAGCTCTCCTAGTTAGGGTCCTGTTGAATCTCTCCAGGCTGTGGCAAACATAAGGGATTGGTGGCTTGATTTTTTGGTTTTTTGTTTATTCTTTTCTCCTTCAGGTTTGACATCCTTCAACTGGGGATGCACTGTGCATTAAGCAACAAACTCCTGAGCAGATCTTTCCATTCCTAGGAACACAAAGGAAGGTACTGCAAAGACCTCCATGGGGAGATAAGGATGGCTAGGGGCAGCCAAGAGCAGGAATGACCCGCACCCAGGGACAGGCAGCAGTGGGGGATTTCAGAGGAGGCTGAGCTCAAGCACCCAGGGACTTTGGACTCTGCACAGATGGCTGTGCAGGTGCAGCACGGAGCTCTGGGGATACCTACAGCTCTACAGCAAGAAGCTCCCTGGAGCTGAGTGTGCCTCGCCAGCAGTCTCCCATACTTGCTGTTAGAGATTTGATGCAAAATTGCTCAGTGAAAAGGAGAAATAATTTGAACAGTGGAAGGATCACAGCACCACCTGCTGGGACTGCTGCTCGGTCCTACAGCAGGAGGGAACTGGTGTCATTTCCATGGTAAATACAAGGTAATTTTCCCTTTTCCTTAAGTATTGGAGAGCCAGAAGGCAGCTGAACAGTCTCCCAAAGAAAGAATTGCCCCAGAATGAAAAAACTGATTTATGGATTACCTGAATTTGTAGGGGGTTTGTGCCTTGGTTCAACTGCCTTCAGCATCAGTACGGTGTTTGAGAGCCTCTTTCCTACCCTCAATCTTTGTCAGCATTTGCCCTTTTTCCCTCCCTCCTTCGCAGCATGTTCCCTCTGCACAGCATGTTCCCTCTGCACAGCATCGCAGACTCTTTATTGCCTCCCTTCGCTCAGTCCCACTGCTCCTGCGAGGCTGGCCGCCTCGGGTGATGGAGGGGCACGGCCATGCTTGGAACAGGAGGTTTGCATTGCTCAGGCCTGGTTCATAATGCTATTTTCCTATTTCCAGTGAAGGTGCCCTGGATATTTTGCAAAAGTATTTACCTATTGCAACTCTCCCACTGTGGCTGCAAGCTCAGAACTGCTCTGCTCTGGCACAACTTCTTCCTTGCTATTAACAGGAATAGATACAGTATAATCCCCAAGTACTGAACTAATTCCAATTGTGCCACTTTGGCTATCCCGTGGAAATAAAGGTACAGGCTGCTGTGCGGCAGCCCGCTGCTGTACGATAGCCACCAGGGCGGCCTTCCCCCAGGAGAGGGGGGGCCGGCAGGGGCTAGCAGCCCCGGGCCAGCCCCTGCTCGCCCGTAGGAGCCCCGCCGGCACCCGGCCCCGCTCCGCCCCGTCCGTTGCTCCGCGCTCCGGGTTTCCCCGGCGCCTCGCGTGCCTCCCGCTCCACAGCGCCACGCTCCGGGTTTCCCCGCTGGCCCGCGCCGGCCCCGCCCCGCGGCTCCGGTTTCAGCCGCTGCTACAGGGACCCCCAAGATGGAAACGCAGGGGCTGCCCGCCGCGGAGGCGGCCCGGGCCCGGCCCGGCGCCCAACATGGCGGCCGTGCCGCGCCGCCCGCCGCCCCGTGCCGCCCGCCGCCGCCGCCCGACTGGGAGCCGGCGGCCGCCGCCGCTTCCTCCTCCTCCGCCGCCAGCACCGCCGCGTCGGGCCTCTACGTGAGCTTCCCGGTGCTGCTGGTGGAGGAGAAGCCGGAGCCCGGCGCCAGCCCGGCGCCGCCCCTGCGCGCCGCCGGCGGGGCCCGCGCCCGACAACGACGGGCTCCTGCTCGTCTTCAACGTGGTGCGCGGCCCGGAGCCGCCGGAGGAGGCCCCCAGCTCGGCGCCGCCGCCGCCTCCTCCCCCGCCGCCGCCGCTGCCCCCCGCCGGCGGCGATGGCGGCGGCGGCGGCGGGGCGGAGGGCGGCTCCTTCTCGGGGACCATCACCATCAACAACCAGAGCCTGGTGGTGCGCATCGAGAACGGCGTCCTGACGCTAGGGCCCGGCGCCGAGCAGGCCGCGGGCACCGCGCCGCCGCCGGCCGCCCCGCCGCCGCCTCCCGCCAGCCCCGCTGAGCCGCCGGGTGGGCCGCAGCCGCGCTCGCCGCCGGCCTTCCCTTGCCCCGAGCCGCGCTGCGGCGAGGCCTTCCCCCGCAAGCAGCAGCTGCGGCTGCACCGCCTCTCGGCGCACGGCGGCGGCGGGGAGGACGGGCGGGGGGCGGCGGGGGCGGCGGCGCGGCCCTTCGGCTGCCCGGTGCCGGGCTGCGCCTGGTCCTTCGCCACGGCCTACAAGCTGCGGCGGCACCTGCACTCGCACGACAAGCTGCGGCCCTTCGCCTGCGCCGCGCCGGGCTGCGCCAAGCGCTTCACCACCGTCTACAACCTGCGGGCCCACAGCCGCGCCCACGAGCAGGAGGCGGCGCACAAGTGCGAGGCGTGCGGGCAGCGCTCCCCAGCGCCGCCCGCCCGCCGCCCACCGCCGCCGCAGCCACCGGAGCCCGAGCGGCCCTACCGCTGCGACTTCCCCGGTAAGCCGCCGCCGGGCCTCTGGGGCTCGGGGCCCTCCCCTCCCCTGCCAAACAACGGCCCGCCCGGCTGAGGGTGGCATCCCTTCCCCGAGCCTGTGCCGCGGCTCGGCTCGCGTTTCCTCCCCGCTGCCCCTCCTTCCCCTCCGGATCGCCCCCGCGGTCTTGAGGAAGGGCCCCCGCTCCACCTCGGGTATCAGCAGGGGAAGTTTGGGGGCTGGAGGCTGCTGCGCCTCCGCAGGTCAGCGTACGGGTGGCTTCGCTGGGGTGGGGAAACGCCTGGAGTTGCAGCACGAGGCTTCAGCGGTGTGCCTCGAACGCCACTGTATGTGTTTTGATTGCCCACCTTGGCTAAACAGCTGTAATCGCCAGGACTAACATAGTTTAGGATTGCGCCGTTTGGTTTTTACTTGTGCCGGGATGTAATATCCTGGAAAAAAGAGGAGGGTCCCCTGCTAAAAGTTGGGAGGGAGGAAAGAATGCAGTTTTCCCTAATCAGTTCTGTATCAAGCTGATGCGCTGTTTCTCTTCTCTCCCCAGGCTGTGAAAGAACATTCATCACAGTGAGTGCGTTGTTCTCCCATAATCGAGCCCACTTCAGAGAGCAAGAGCAGTTCTCCTGTTCGTTCCCTGGCTGTAACAAGCAGTATGACAAAGCCTGCCGACTGAAAATCCACATGAGGAGTCACACAGGTATTTGTGAGGGTGACTTGCACCTGGGGCAGTACGCGGAAGGTAGTATGTGGAGAGTGGACTTCAGTTCACTGGAAAATCTGAAAGTTGTGAAGGGAGAAAGGATGACATGAGTTATTTGGAGTCGGTGGAAATGTTTGAGCTTGGTCTTCGGGGGGGTGGGAGTCTGCTAAATGAACTTGCCAAATGTGAAGTACTGGAAATGTGGCTTTTGGACGTGAACCCTGTTCAGAAAAATTATCCCAGCTCTATTTTCAGGTTCATAAACATTCAAAACATTGTATAAATTCTAATCTTGGTCAAAACAAATGGTTAAAAACTCTCAGAACATGTGAAATGTATGTAGCAAAGTTTGGAACAGCAAGAAGATAAATTTCAATACAGGCAGGCACTCCTGACTTGCAAGGGGCACTGCTGAGCTGAAATCCAGCCTTCCAGCGTTTTAAAGACAATTATGTGTGCTCTCTACTGTTCTCCGTTTTCCTGCTTTCATGGCTTTACAGTGCAGGGTTTGGTTTGGGGTTTTTTTAAAGTGTCACTTTTGTTAAGTGGAAGTTCACAGTGATGGAAACTAACTTCACATAGTTCACCGTATTGTAGTCAGTATATAATAACAGGTCATGAAAACAAACAAATAAAAACATTTCAGCTGTGTTTCTGTTTTGAATGATGCTATTATTGGTTATCAAAGCACCTTCAAGATAGCTTAGATTAATATGAGATGGATTGATAATTATCTGTGCTTCCTGATGCCTGGAGAAAGATGTGGTGGCTTTGAGTTAAAGACGACAGACTGTATGATGGGGAAGGGGCATCGCAGTACTCCGCAGTGAATTGCAAGAGAGGGCGGTTGAGTGTTCTTGTTTTAAATTAATTTAAGCAGTTCTTGAGTTTTCCTAGTAGCAGTGTGTATTTCCATATTCGATTATTAATGTAACCTTTCTTTGCTTAAGGTGAAAGGCCTTTTATCTGCGACTTTGAAGGCTGTGGCTGGTCTTTCACCAGTATGTCCAAGCTGCTGAGACATAAAAGGTAGCCTTTTCTGATTATACTGTACTAAGTCTCTTGCTGGTTGTTCGTTTGTTTTTCTTCCGGTACTTAAGCAGCAGTGGATTTAATCACAGCAGTGACAATTTCTTTCCCTTGTAGGAAGCACGAAGATGACAGGAGATTTATGTGCCCAGTAGAAGGTTGTGGGAAATCCTTCACAAGAGCGGAACACTTGAAAGGCCACAGTATAACTCACCTTGGTACAAAACCATTTGAGTGTCCAGTAGAAGGTATTGCTCAACTCTTGTTTGTATTAACCAGTGATCTGTGCGTATATTGCCTGAAGATTGTGTGCCTTTTCCCCAAATGCAAGCTTATTACAGGGTTGGAACGATTTAGAGTGAGTTTTCTAACGGAGTTTGAAGAGGTAGAACTCAACAAAAGACGTGTAACTGAATGAGTGATCATTCTCAAAGTTATGGATTGTGGAGAAAACAGTGGTTCATGCTCTAGCTTGATTTTGTTCTTTATGATGAACAGAACTGCTTTATTCTGGAAAATCTTGCTTCTGATACTCAGTTTCTACAGCTCAGCTTTTCCACTTGATTCATCTGAAGTAGTGAAAAATGGTCCTGTCCAGCATCTTCAAGGCCGTGGTTTGCTGTTGTGACATGTCAGCTCGAGTGCTCAGTGGTTGCACCGTGGTAGTCTCTGCCTCTGGGGTGGTGGATGGCCATGCGAGTGGTACCTGTTTTGGTTGTATGGGAGCCTTGCTGGCACTCCATGTGCTGCTCAGCACTACATCCATCACTTCGGTAGGACTGCAGGAACAAAGGTTTTGGGTCTGATGGGGAATATTCTGCTTCATAAAGTAAAGCAGCTCTGCTTGGTGATTGTTTCTCCTTTTAGTGGTTTTGCCAGCAGTCATCATGAAGAGTTTACATGTAAGATGCCATAGCGGGGAAAGGTTGCATATTATGCTGAATGACTGAAGAGTTTCTTGTCAGAAACAGGTCGTTGAACTATCTTACCCACTGAGGTGTCCTTGATATAAAATGAGGAAATGAATATTTGGCTTTCTTCTGATTCCTCTGAATGTATGCATGGGTGCTGCAAAATAGCTAATGGACTTCTGCAGAGCTACTCAGATTTGTTTTGTTAAGATACTAAATATGAACATCAGATTGAAATCAGATGCTTTAAAGCCTTGTATATCATCTTGCAGGCTGTTGTGCAAAATTTTCAGCACGAAGTAGTCTGTATATTCACTCCAAAAAACATCTTCAGGATGTGGACTCATTAAAGACTCGTTGTCCTGTATCGAGCTGTAATAAATTATTCACTTCCAAACACAGTATGAAGACGCACATGGTCAAACAGCATAACTTCAGCCAAGGTAAAGTATTTGTTTCGGACTATAGGAAGGTGCAGTGGAAAAACTAAATGTTTTATTAAGGAAAATGTCTATTTACTGATGTTGAAATCTGAGCCACATCAATATGAATGGCAGAATATTCACCGAGACTGGAGTTGGTTTCTCCCCCCTAAAATTTTCAGTGGGATCTGCAAGTAAGTGTCAGAGACTTGAGCTTGACCTGTGTGAAACTGTGAGAAATTGCAGCTTTTTTGAATGAAGCAGAGCTTGTCCTTCTCTGTGCCATCTGTAAAATATGAGCAAGGACTAAAAGCACTTCTTTTTGCACTCATTTTTCCACTCCTCTACACCCTAACTTAGTCTGGACTGCCTTAGTGTTATCTTTTGGCAAGTGCTTTTGTAACTGAAATTTCTCAGTAAAAGAGTGAACTTCTTTCAGTAAACTTCTTTTCCTTAAATCTACTTTCAGGGAAGCTGGGAAGTATTTTAGTGGGCTGAGAATCTAGTGTTTTAAGCTTCCTCCTTTGATCATTCATATTTTTCCTCCCTGTTTTCTGCTGAAAGGACTGTTTTATAACCAAACCCTTCTCTTCCAGATCTCCTAACTCAGCTTGAAGCAACCAGCTCCCTCACACCCAGCAGTGAACTCACGAGTCCGGGACAGAGCGATCTCAGCAACATAGACCTTGTATCCCTGTTCTCCAATGTGTCTAGTAGCAGTTCTGGAATTTCAACAGACATGGCGCTAGTGAACTCTGGAATTGTCACGATCGATGTTGCTTCGGTGGGCTCAACGCTCGGAGGAAACCTGCCTGTCAGTAACAATTCTTTAAGCCAGGCAGTTGATCCTTTGATACTGGTGGCTAGCAGCGACATGCCGCAGAGCCTGGACAGTTCTCTCTTGTTGGGAACCAGTGCAACAGTTCTACAGCAAAGCACTTTAAATTTGGATGATGTACAGACTGTCAATGCAGAAGCCTTGGGTTCGCTAGCATCTCTGTCGGTGAGGAATTCCAGTCAAGATGTGCACGGTTTGACGTCCAGCAATAATTTAACAATCGACACAGCCACTTTGACTCCTTCGAGTAGCCTCGGCAGTACCAATGTGCCTGAGTTACTAACACCAACTAAAGCAGAACGGAATTTGCTTCCTAGCTCGGACGTTGTTGGTCAACAAGAGGGCAGCAAAGTAGTGACGCAGTTTGTCTTCTCCAACCCTCCAGGGAGCTACAGTGCGCAGAAAGAAATGGATCTTGGCACAGTGACTGGCAGCTCATTTTTGGTATGCAGTAACTATATTCAGTTTACCCCTAGATGACCGGGAGAACCTGACTTTGGGGATATCCATTGCTACCTATAGGGAGACCTTTCTCAGATTTTGCAGATAATGCATTTTGGCTTTTTTTGATGAAGGATGTAGAACGAACATTATGTTGAGTAGTGTGTTGTCAGAAGTAGATTCAGTGTGGTGATAAGTTCTCTTAAGAAATAGTGGAATTCTAGTGGGAGAGTTAAGGCAGAACCTTCCAAAATAAGGGATTAAAAAATAAGCGGCCATCTGTCCGAGGATGAAATGGAATTTACAAGAGTACCCAAGAATATGTGTTACGTCTTGTGCATTTTCTTCCAGGGAAGATTTGGGCTGGGAGAGTAACTGAAACATTTTCATCTCAGTCCTCGTTCCAGTTTTAAGTACTCTTCCCTTTCTGCTTTACTATGTTACTGCAGACTTAGCTCTTTATTTACATTACAAAGTAAATGTTTACCCTGTTAAAATCTGAACACTTGAAAACGTATGTGGAGCCAACTTCCATTTGTGTTGAACTCCACATACTGAGTACATACAGGGAATTTATTGAAACTAAGCAGAAGAGCATGGGAAACTAGAATTCAGTGTTTGCAGTGTAATAGGTAACTGCAGCTGAGAACTCATTAGTCTGTGTTCATTGTCTTGGTTTGTTCTTGCATTCAGAAAACTTTGCATCTCTTGGCTTTTTTTTTTTTTTTTTTTTTTTTTTTACTAGGAGAGCAGTGGGTCTGCGAGAACAGACTACAGAGCCATTCAGCTAGCCAAGAAAAGAAAGCAAAAAGGGAATGGGAGCAGCACAGGTGAGAAGTCATTAATTTTCTTAAATTTACTAAATACAATTACTGAGGGATTTTGGCAGTGAAACGGGAGCAGGTATCTGAGTACATCCTTAAGCATCCCATCCGGTTTATTGCTAGTTAAAATAATTATGCATGTGGTGTACCATCTGTTACTTGGGATAATCACATTCTGTGGAATATCAAATTCACAGTAAGTTTACCAAGAAATCTGCACCATATGTTTCATGATTGTTAACAAGACACTATCCCTCCATCTCTTCATCTGCTTTTTATTTTCTTATTAAAATAAAAAAAATTAAGGTCACTTTGCTTTCTGTTGTTCATGCTTTTGCTCTTACCTAGTGGGTTCTCTCTTGCTCAGTACAGACAATGAAAACATCAGCTGGATTTGTTTTGCTTCTGTGTTTCATTTAGTAACAGTGTGCATGCAGTGTTAAGGAATTTATTTATTGATTATCTAGAAATACTCAAACCTCTCTCTTCGATTGTAACCGTATAGAGAGTTCTTGTGCAGGGTGAGGTTTAGGTCATGATTTCAGATGTGTCCTCTTTCTCTTAAACTGGAGTTTGACTCAGAGCTGTCTGGTGTGACTTATACACCATTACTTTGTCAGATCAAACGTGGTCCATGGCTCACTAGACTTGCATGAGCTCAGGCCTTTGAGTTGTGTCCACTCTTGGGGCTGGGGTAGAACATCATACATGTACATAGTTTAGTTCTTCCTTGTTGTCTCTTAATGCCTTCCATCTCTGAAATTCCAGGTGATAATTTTTAAGGTGAGTTAAGAGACTAGCTCTGGATTGAGCAGTCCTATGTTTCTGTCTTTGTAAAAGGCATTCCTGCATAAATTCTCTCTGGTTCAGTGAATCATCACACGAAAGAATAACTGCTTTATGAAGCTAGTTCTAAGTGTGCTTGTATCATCAAACATGTCTTTCGGACATAAGTTTAAAAAGATGATTGCACTTAATCTGTGTGTCTCCTAAAATGGCCTCAGAAAATTCCTATTTCTGTTCCTCCTCAAGACTCCCAGTAGTCCGCTTTTCACCAGCTGTTGCCTTAATGCTACTATGTGCTTCTCAAAGTGGTCTAAAGGGTCTTGTATTTCTAATTGGTTTAACTAGGTTGAATAAACATTGTAGAGGGAAGCTTAGTGTTTAAAAAGACGTTATCCAAGCCTTTTATTTACTTTCAATTTAAAAAACAAAACCCTGTAACGTCTGACAGGATTGTGTCCTTACATTTATTTTGATTAGGTTTTTGGTTTTCAGCTTGTGATGCAAGCAGCTGGTTCGTCTTGTCTTAAACTGAAAAATGCTTAAGGTTGTGGTAGTTGTACTTCTGTAGCCTGTTCTACTTAACAGTCCTTGAAATCTTCCTGGAAATAGATAAGCTTAACTGTGCTCTTTTTACAGTTTGGAAAAATGATGTACATGACTTCTCAGGAAATGAGTTGCAAAAATAAAAATAGAAAATGCAATTCTATTTCCTAATTCTGTTCTGTGACTCCACAAATATGCTGATATTTGTATGCTACCACAGGGGCGAGCCCTAAGCTTTAGAGTTTGTGATGTGGTTTTAATGCCATCCGTGTAAAAAGATGCTCAGTCAGCAGTTGGAGTTCATCAGCTGATTGCTGTCTGGCCTTTTAGCAGTTATCAGGTGGTGCTTGATTATATTGCACTGTTCCAGGCATTTGCTGTGTAGTGTAAATAACTGCATAAAATTGAAAAACACTAGCAGGAAACTTCAGCGAATTGCCTCTGACCACTTAAATATTAAAATTGCTCTCTTTTAGGGGCATCTGGCTCTGGTCAGAGGAAAAGCAAGGGTGGTAAAGTAAGCCCCACCAACTTTTCATCATCCACTCCTGGCAGTCGACTTGGTGGCAACATAGTCCTGCCAAACGGAGGGCTGACAATAAGGGACCCTGCCACTGGAGCCCAGTATGTGCAAATTCAGCTTCTTCAGGTAAGAACTGAGGAGGAAAAACGCGCTCCTCTTCTCTGTTACCCAAACTGACTCATTTATGGAAGAATCTGACTATCTGTGAACTCGGGTACCACTGCCCCTAGATGGGGTCTTGAGATCTGCAGTATGTACCATGTGCATTAGGGCATTTGCCCACAGGAAGTGCTTTCCTGGGAAGTTTGTATGGAACTGGCTTTAGAGAGGTCTAGAAATGCCTGAAAATGGAGCTGGTTAATCATACAACTGCTGGGGGCCAAACAGATGCATTGTGGAAATGGGTAAGATGTTTTTGTTTAGTTTAGTACTAATCTTCAGTCCAGCCTGGAACATACAAGCACTGTAACTGTAGGGATCATCTTAGGCTGGATACGCTTGATGTAGGAAACACTGTGGTGGAACTAAGAGCTTTAGCAAACTTCTGTTTTGTGTGTGAGAGTTGTGATCCTTTAAGGGCTTAGGATTTTCCCAGTTTAGATAGGCAGTTATGAGAGCAGCCAAACAGGTGCTACATTCCTGTCCCAAAATATGGGGTAACTGTTCTTCCAAAGGAAGGGATTACTAGCATGCATTACCTTAGGGGACTCACAGGAGTATGACTTTTTCCTCCAATCTTTGTTGACACCCCCCCCAAATTCTTACATTACTCCGCCTCCCTCTCATCTACAAGGTAAATGAGACTGACATGAAAAGAGTCCTGCAAACTGAAGTTTCAGCCTAAAATGTTATTTTTCTAAATTGTTGAAATCAAGCTTAAGATTTTTGTCTAAGAATACCTAATAATCCATGTGGGCTGAGTAATGGAGCATGGCAGGTAATATGTTTTTGGCCAGGTGTATATCTGTATAGTACCCAGAGAAAGGGTAGGTTTATTCCACTTTATTCCTAACAACATATGGTATGGAGGAAGGTAAGGGCAGAGTTCTTCCTCTAATTTTCAGATGGATGTAAACGTTTGTAACTTCTGTGTTAAGTATCAGCTTCACACAACGTGATGAAACTTGTCGCATGTTTCTGAGTGTTATGTTTGTTGGAAGATGAACTTGTTCCTTCCATTTCAGATCTTGCCAATTTTCTGAGTTGGTTATGATAGGATAATAGGTTGTACACTGAGCTGGGTTCCGATTTAAGTGGTAGTTTGCTTTCCACGTATCTTTGTGGATGTAGGCCTTACTAGTACAGTGCAGTAGCTTTATCAGATTTTTTTTTTTTTAAGATTGTGAGGCTGAGTGAAATTTGCCCATGTTATGCTGAGGTTCTTGGGGGTCTTGTAATCGCATCATGTTTCTGCATTCACAGGATGATTCCCCAGGAGAGGGAGATTTGCCCTTTCAATTGAGCTCTCAGTCTTCCTCGTCACATTCTCAGCTGACAGTGGATTTACCTGTTCACATACTTCAGGTACAGTATGTCAGAGCCGTTGGGTTTTATTGCCTAGCTTGAAAGGGAAAAGAGTTTACTGTGAACACTCTGGTGTTCTGCCTAATGGGAATACCTTGTGTTCCACTGGGAGTGTAATTGCACTTACAAGAAGCAGTAAGCAGAGAGCTGCACTGCAAGATTTATCTTGTATAGGTTACCAACCTTTGACACGTCATCTGTGGTTGTTTTTCTTCCTTTGTTACTGAGTAATGAATAACAAAATGTTACTCATTTATTACTGAAGTGCCCCATCCTTGTTTTTCTGATCTCATCCTGCAGATATTAAGTGGGTCAAGAAAGAGGATCAGAATTGATATGTAACAGGCTACAGGAAGGGTGGGAAGAGGGAAATAAAATCTTGAGCCTAGATTTCAGAGCAGGGTCTATATGGGGATGGTGGTTAGATTAAAAAGCCTGCTCACTTCTACAGTCTTCTGTTTCACTACTTGCCTTTGTTAACTACTGAGTGTCAGTGTCATTTGAATGCAGAAAGCTTCATACAGCTTCTTGCGTAAATGTTTTGTTACTTGCTGTTCTGGTAAACTGCACATTAGTGAGTAGGAGCAGCTGAGAACTGAGCAGCAATGAATGATTAACATGTACATAAACCACATTTTCTACTTGACCATGTGGGGCTTCGGTTTTGATAAACTCTGCAATGCAGTTATTCTTACCAAGTGTGCTTCTTCTGGACAGAAAATAAAACTTCTGTATTTGAGAGGAGCACTTTACTGTGATAAACCTAGAAATACAAGAAGAGTACTAGGGTTGTTGGCCACGGTAGAGAGTTAATAGAGGAAAAGCAAAGATTGTAAATTTATCTCCTCTGGTAATGCTCCTCTGAAGTGTTCCAAACGAAAACTGGAGTGGCACTGTTTGAGTGGGTCCCCAAAGTAGGAAAACTTTGGGTTTCCTCCAAACCATTCAGAGCATTCCTCTGGTCTTGGGTAAACGTCAAGGTAATGTTACTGATAAGTGTTAAAAGCATCTAGAAACGAAAGCACTGAACTTTTCATGCTGTCTGTTTGCTTTAACAGGAACCACACAATTCCACTGAAGATGATGCAGGTTCTGATAACTCTCAGTTCACTGGAAGCACAATAAACTTACAGGATCTGGAATGATCGTTATAAAGAACAGTTACTTGAAAACAAATTGGGCAATCATGTCTTGACAGAGTGAGATAACTGTGGGTCTTTTTCCAAGGAAAATATGAAAACTAGGAGTACTGAGTTATGGTTGCACTCTTCACAATTCGCTAAGGACGGTTGCAGCTGAAAGGTTTTCTTAAAAAATGTAAATCCCACTTGATGTGCCTGTGTAAGATACCCCGTCTGCCTGGTGGTTGCAGAGACCGAGGCAGACTGCTGTACAGTGTTGTTTCAGGGAGAAGTATTGTATTAAACTTCAAACTGAGGTAATATTTACTGTTTTCACAGGAAAGCAAGTATTCTACAGCTAACAAGTACAAATTTGTAATCCTATCTGTGACAATTAAAACTTTCCTTCTGTTGGTCTCCTGCTGGAGCCAGTAGCTTTGAGGAATTGAGAAATAAAAAAAGAGCTAAAATTTGCAAGTGTTTTCCATACACAGAAAAAAAATTGTTTTGGACCCCGTGTTTTGGCAGAAAACTGGAATAAAGTGTCACATGTAACAAAATTAATGTCCTATGCCATGAAAACGAGATGCTCTAAAATCTTAGTTTTAGAAAGCTAGATTCTAAATGTTAACTTAGCTGTGAATCAGTTTGTAGCTCATGTTGAGTTTCTCCCTTTCCTTGCTCCTGCATCCCAAATACTTTGCTGAATTCTTCCAGCAAAACTTGAAAAAGGAAACTGCAATAGAACTGTACTCACTGTAAGTGATTAGCTAAGAGTCCAACAGCATCTTAGAGAGGTTCATTTTATCTTTGTGTTCCCTTTTTTGGGAGGAATGTTGACTGTCACATAAATTTAAGCACCTTGATTTTATCTCATCTATAAATTGCTGCCAAGTTACCTGTAAACTAGCCACTACTTTCTATTTTGGGTTGGTGTTGTGTTTTGTTTTGGTTATTTTTCAGTTGAACACTGTTAACACTTGTTCTTTATTGATATCCCAGATTGTCACGTGCACATGGAGCTTCCGGCTGGTTTACAGAATATGCAGTTGTCAGAGTATTTTATGAGGGGAAAGAATTGTTACCTAGGAATATTTGTCCCACTTAAAAACTGCAGTTTCTCTAGGGGGTGAGGAGAGAGGTTATATGGACTGTACTTATCTGGATTGCAGACACCTAAATAAGTATAGGGTTGTATAGGAACACAAAAAAAACCCTTTGGTTACATTTTAAGGTAGTAATTTAAATGTTTCTTATGGTGATGTACTGAATGCCTATAAAATTATGTATAGGAGTTTGATAAAAGGGTGTATGTACTGTTTTTTATTCTCAATGAGGTGTGTGTGTATGCACGTATGTGTATTTTTTTTACAAAATAAGATATGTCATGCAGGAGAACGTTGTGATCTTTCTAATCTTGCACATATTTATTTTACAGTTATACTGGTGTTGAATTCACACGAGGTCAGTCAGAAATGCTTTTACTTCCTGTGCCTTTTGAACGATGTATGTGTCCAGACAAATGCTTTTTCTTTTTTTTTTTTTTGGTTGAAGACTTTGGGAGAAAAAAAAAAGCATATGTGTTACATTCAACTTCAGAACCTGACTTGTAGGCAGTATTATATCCTCTGGTTGAACCAGTTTTACTTTTCTATCTTCAGCTTAACTGAGCATTGAGGTCTCTCTGTTCCTCTCCTCCTGAGTTTACAGCTTATGTCCAGGCAATCTCTTAACCCTCTCAGGTTGGGTTTCCAAACCAAACTAGTTGGTAGATGAGATTTTCTACCTGGTGGCTGTGACTGCAGCATGGAGTCCACTCCTGAGAGGTAGAAGGGTTGAGGAGGAATCGTGCTGAAGGGACTACTGGGTCTTGCTCTAGTGGTCACCATGCTCTCCCTGGAAGCTGAGACACCTTGAACTCCCAATGCCTGCATTATTCTGTTCTTAAGGACCATACCAGTTCTTAATATATTAAAATGGCCAAGGAACACTTCATCTTTTTACAGGACTTGCAACCAAATCTTTCTACTTCTGAAAATGTACCTCACTCAGCTTTGTAAGTGAATGTAAAATGCTAACCTCTTGGGGCCGAAAATTGGATCATTTGGCTTGAACTCCATTGCTGGCAATGGATACCTGAAGAACTGCTGGTGCAAAAGGGTTAATAAAGCTGGTTTTTTTTATGGTCAGTTTGTCACTGGGTATTGTTCTTTGTATGGGTGCCTCTGACATAAAGCTGATAGTTAGCAGCTTGATTTCTGCAGAGCTTGTGTTTTTCCTTCGCTTGTGTCTTCCCCACGGTAGTGGGGTGGAGTCTGTACTGAAACCCATCCTTTTGATTAAAGCATAGCCTTTGTTTTTTACAGTCCTTCAACAGATTTGTGATTATAGTAAATGTCTGGCAGGTCCCTGGCTTACTCATTCCTTAACAAAGATTGTTACCCAGGACTGCGATAGCTCTCGCTCATCAGGTTTGTGGGGATAGCGCTATTTGTGCCAAAAACCAAATGAGAAAAGCATGGGTGCTAGCAGGAGCCTGAGAAGCAAAATGAGGATTTTTAATTTATTTTATTAGGCAAAAGATCAGTTGAGGGGGGAAAAAGGGGGTTGCCTGACAGCAACTTTCCCTGGGGTGTTAGGGTAGGGGAAGAGGGGAATTTCCTGGGACCGTGGAGTTCATCAACTGAGCAAAGACAAACGGAATGTAGATCCATAAAAAACTTTTTCTAGAGCAGCATCAGCCCTAGATGCTGTGGTTAAGGCTGTGCTGTCAAGTGAAGTAATATAACTGTTCTTCCTTCTCCTTATCCATTTGTTCTTGGCTGCGCTTTTTCTTCTCCTTCCTGGCGGGTGGGTTGGAGCGGAACATCAGCCTCCTGCCAGTCTGCAGAGGAGGAGGAGGAGGCACCTGCATCAGTGCGGGGCTGCAGTAGCGTGTCTGAACCATGCAGCTGAAGCTGCTTCGTGCTGCGAGGGGCCCTTGCTGCCTGTTCTCTAGGCAGGTTTCAGTGTGTCTATTAAGTCTGTTTTTTCTATTAGAAAATGAGTATGAAGCCCCTGAAGGCCGTGCATGTGCTTGTGCTTCAGCTTCTACAATGTACTACTGCACCTGCGAGTGGTTTCTGACTAAAGCCTTGTTTGGACCATCTCAAGGGGAAGGGAAGTTGGAAGACCGGAGAAATACCGGAGGGAGCCTGCAGAGCCCTCTTATTTGATCTTGGGTAAGGGGGCAGGGATGCGTGGCGCCTGCTCTCAGTCGCCCGTGCTGTCACTAGCTTGGTGTGTGACTGAGAACTGGGATGTCCTCGCTGTCATGTTGACCTGTGAAACGTGCGGCGGTGGCCGTGGCCTGAAGCTCCACACTGGGCCTCCTGAGGGGCCAAGCTCAGGTGGGCGTAATGCGGAACATGCCAAAAAAGGTCTGGTTTGATGGCATGGCTGAGCTGATCTAGGGCCTTGCTGCTGTTGTCAGGAGTGTCCTGCTGCTCCCTGGCTCCTCATTTGCTGAGCTAATTTTTTTTAATACTGCCAAGTTAACAATTTGAAATGAGCTTACTGAGAAAACTGGCAAGTAATGGAGGGGGCCATGTGCTGAAAGCAGAAGGACAGGAGAAGGACAATGGAAGGACGCTGAGCTGGAACAACTCCCAGTATAACTGACTTCCCAGCAGTTGCTTAAGTTACATCGGTCCTGTAAATTGGGCTACACCTGAGTATGGGTGCCATCCCCACCCAGCTGTGGAAGCCCCTAGGAACGCTTGATGTTCAAGTACCCCCAGCTTCTCTGAAGTGGGCTGTTGCAGGGAGGTGTTCCCATGGATTACTGCACTTACTGGTTTTGTTACAGTCGCCTGCGATCTTTCCAGGGCCCTTTGCAATCTTTCCTCCTGCTGCTGCTTCTGTTGTCTCAGCTTTTCCTCCCTGAGCCTTTTGAAGGGAACAAATCAAGGAGGGGTTAAATGTGGTGTGCAGCTACGCCGAATGTGCTTTTGACACACATGATCATCATCTTACATTATATCTAACAGTGTAAGACCACCGGAGCACAGGGGTTTGGGTGTAGCTGATGCCGGAGTTTGCTGCTGCGAAGGTGGGAAGAGGCAAACACTTGCTGTGGTTGATCCTACTCTTTCTGGAGCGAGGGGTGGAAAAAGCACGTCAGGCTTTGGAAATGGCGATGCCAGGCGGTTGTTCTGGGTTACAGGTGTGCTCTGTGCCACCTTCAGCAGGTGCCTTAGGCCCCACAGGTGGCCGGGATGCTCACCAGCTTTCTGGGTGAGTGATGCTTATGGCATCTGCAGTTCTCACCCGTGCAATCGAGTCTGTAACGTACAGATGTGAGCAGGGGGGGTTACGGCCATGGAGCTACACTTTGCCTAAGCGGGCACAGTGGAGGCCAATACTGTTAATGGGCTCCAGTTCCCTATGGAAATAGTGCTGGAACAGAAATGGGCTCAAGCTATGGAACACAGCAACAGAGAGGAAATTAATTCTTAGCCTTGTGATCTTCAGGAAAATTTTAAATGCTCTTTGAAGGGTTTTTTGTGTTCGGTTGGTTTTGCTTTTTATTTGGGGTGGGGGTGGTAGATTCCTTCCTGAATTCTTCTCTCCATCCCTAGAGTAGAATAAATGTGTGGCTTATTTCTTTCGCAAGTTAAGGCTGCAAAACCATTCACAGAACATTGGGAAGAAGCATCACCCCCTTTCTACTACAAAGGTGAAGAAAGATTCAGAGAAGGAGAGTAAGTAGGAGGGAAATGTCACTGTTCTGGCTTTAAATCCTCACACTATTTCTTTTTTTTTCTCCGCTGGATCTGATTCACCTGAGGATGGCCAGATACAATC
Source organism: Gorsachius magnificus (assembly GCA_034008185.1). NCBI lineage: Eukaryota > Metazoa > Chordata > Aves > Pelecaniformes > Ardeidae > Gorsachius > Gorsachius magnificus. The sequence continues at coordinate 12,008,745 of CM067090.1, forward strand.
AGCTGTCCCATTGCTTCTTTGCTATTTGTGAGGGGGAATTTCATGTGTGTAACTGAGCCAGAAGGAATGTGCCTCATCTGGAAACCTGAATTTATTGTGTTAATTGGCTACTATTTAATTTAATAATACAAGTTAAACTTAACAGTTTTGCAGAAGAAACATCTGAAACTGGCGTTGCTGACAAATGCCCTTATGTACCTATTGAAGCCTGACAAAATATCAGGGCATGTCATACTTCTAGTGTGTTAAATAACTATAGAGGAGTATTTTTCTATTTAACCAGTTTAAATATTGTTACCACAACTTGTCTTTTCAAAATTATGATTTTCATCATTGAGTCTGGTTTTAGGTTCTTTTTTGTTTGGTTGATTGTTTTTTTTAATTCCAGACTTTGCCCTTTTCTAATATAGCTTCCAGGTCTTTTCTAACGTAGCTGTGGGCTCCTGCTTGCTGATCGGGAGATGCAAGCACTGTGGATGTGAAACCCTTACAGAAGTAAAATGGGATGAACTGGTCACATGGGCTTTCAGGTTACTGTTACGGTTTCCTGAATGGATCTGACAAATTTGGCTCTTTCTGTGGCTTTGATTTGGCTGTTAACATTTAAAAATAGAGGCCCCATTTCCACAAGAGGGTCTTGTCTTACCTTAGCCTCCATTCCTTTCTTTTGGCTTTCTCAGCCTGTTCTATCTTTGCTGGTGGGATTCTCTCCAAGTTGTCCAGTAAATCATTGAGCTGTTTTTCTATCACCATTAGCATCTGCACTGTCTGCAGGTTTGACTCATTTTCTCCAGTGCAGTGGCAATAGACTTCCAGCACCTTCTTCTTCAGGCTTGTGAGCATTTTGTCCTGGAGATAGAGGAGATATGGTGAGAGGCACGGCTGGGTTCTGCTCCGTAGAACCACAACATCCCTCCACAAGCAAAGGAAATCGGTACACTTTAATTCCCTCAATGAGACTCAATTGCTTGCTCCCTGGTCTGCTTAGCACCAGTGGCAGGGATCGATGGCTGTACCGAGCCGTTCTTCTGTCGGTCTCATCTTCCCAGCTTTGGTGTGGCTTGGGACAGGTTGCAGCTCCCTGGTTGCCTCTCTGAACCCTACTCCCATCTCGTAGCAGCTGCATGGAGCAGACAAGTTTGCCCCAGTTTGCTGCCTCAGCTGTGCTGGTCCCTCCCCAGTGCAACCCACTGTCTGCTTTTTTCCCAGGCTGGATATGGCTGGTGGAGAGGCACCGTTTATGTGCATGCCTCCATCTCAGGATGTACCTGGTCATCAGCTTTGCATTCTCCAGAGGAAAAGAGGTGAACTTTGAGCTTCAGATCTGCTAATCTCTCTTCTTCCTTGGCGATGGAGGATTTGAGGGTGACTACCTGCTGTTTCAGCTCTGCTAACTTCTTCTCCCTAGGCCAGAAGAGAAAGGAGGGATTTTGAAAGGGCATCTCTGAAACACATGGCTCCTCCGCTTGCTTTCCAGCCTGGGACCGTCCCTCCTGCTTCCAGCAGATGGAGGTAACACCTCATGCCTTTTCAGGGGGACTTGCACCCACAGCTCTGAGAGCAGAGGGGATTTGTGATTTTTCTGGAATAACACTGTGCTGGTGTGGGTGAGGGAGAAGTAGCAGAGCTAAACATTCAAGATTTTTTAATAAGTCGATGGGGGAAGTAGATTACCTTTAAAAACTTCCACAAGGGGATAAGCTACACTTTAAATGGGAATATGTGTGTCTACCTGCCATTAAAATACACTATATGGCAATTACACTTGGGTTCCCTGCTGGCTTCATCTAGGAAAGGTTTGTATTGAGTCGGGTTAGGTGCTGGTCTGGATCACTCCAGGACATGCTGTGTTTCTTCCTTTGATCTTTATGAGAATTACACGATACTTCTGGCTCATGTCCACTCCAGGATGCTAAATGCATCAGTTCCCCAGCCTGTGCCTTGAGGACTAAGGAACTAGTCCCAAGCACAAGTCTTGGCTCCTAAATTACAGAGTTGGGACACTTTGCTAGGGGCTCACAAGATGCTGAGTTGGGTGGGCTGCAGCTGGGCCCTAAGGTATGAGAGAGAGAGAGTCGTGTGTGCTGCGTGAGCGACGTTACGTGCGGTCTGCAGTGTGCAGCCTGATGGTGAGGTGCTAGCAGGGGGGAGAGGGGGTCACTCGCGTTCGAAAGCTGGGGCATAGGGACCCCTTCCCACCACTTGCAGGATCACGCTTACATGCTTTCATGTGTGGTGATGAAAGTGTGTTGGACCTTCCCCAGACTTTCCTCAGTCTCCTGGAAATTCTGGATGAAGGACAAGTTCTCTTCCTCCATCGCCGTGAAAATAGACAGCAGTTGTTGGGGATCCGTAAAATACAACTCAGGCTCCTGGAGTGGAAAAAACAAGCGATGAGTTTTTGTCCTCCTCTAGCTTCCTTTCCACTGAGCTACATGGAGGTTGGTCTGCACCAGCCCTGGCTGTTCAAAAGCTCTCCCATGTAGAGAGGTCTGTGACTGTCCACGTACAAATGTCTCCCCCCTTCCTGCCCTGTGTGTAGCTTTATGCTGCCTCAGTAGGCCACCCCCAAAACAACTTGCATTTTGGGGAGTGAGAAGTGGTGCAAATATCTGTGAGTGGGAAAACTTCCATTTCAGACACAAAACAATAACTTCACTAATTTCAAAATCTCCCATTATATGATGTCATATCTTGTGGGGGGATGGCAAGCTTTGAGATGATGGTAGGTTTTTGGAAAGTGGAGGAGGGAAGTTAAACTAAGGTATTTTAATACGTGTTGCTAAAACATACATTTATTGTTAGTGGCTATAGTAACTCCTCAATATCATAATGAATAGTTAGAAGGCGAGATAAATTAATAACATCAATAAATGACACAGGACAAACAGAAAGTGTAAGTATTTCAACATGAGACTTCTGACCTCGTCTTCGTCCGAGCAGGTTTCGCTTTCTGCATCCTCCAATGAACTTCTGAAAAAGCATTTTGTGTATCAGGCCCTTAGAGAAATGACAGCTCAAAGGAGACCTTGCCAGGGAATTACGAGCATTGCTGTTGTTCGCTGTTGCTGTTTGCTCCTGAGCAGCCCTTTGCACGCTCGCACATTTGCCCCCCCCATGGCTGTGGGCTATTTGGGGGTCAGTAGGAGGTTGGGGTCACGCAGACACGCAGTGCGGGAGCTACGCTTGCCCACACCCAAGCTGCCTTTTGGTCTGCTCTGGGCTCTGCTGGCCAGCAGGGTCGGGACATGATGCATGAGCCTGAACTGAGGGTGTTGATCCAAATGCCTTTAAACTCAATGGGAGGCTTTGGCTCATGGGCAATGAGAAGGCAGAGGTAAGAGCCTTATTAAAAAGGCTCCAGCAGCAACACATCAAGTGTAGGGGCTCCATGTGGGGTGTGGTACTGTTCTTATACAACATGGTGTAGCCACCATGGAAGTCTGCAGTTTTTACCTGCCCTAGGAGAAGGTTGTTGAGTGCTGCTTCTTCTGCACAGCCTACTACCATTAACCAGCAGTGTGGCCTCTTTCATCCCTGCTCAGCCCCAAGGACAAGCCAGCACAAGAGCTGGAAGAGCAAGGCAAGAGCTGCCTGACTGATGCTGGCAGCAGAGCCTGCTCATTGCCTTCGCTTGCCCCTGTCAGCCTGTGCCATGGAGGGGTGAAAAACCTCCATTTGCATCATCTTAGCACCAGCCCTGCTTGCATCCACATCATTCCTGCCACATGGCAGCAGCCCAGTGATTGCAGTGGCTTCACGAGGGGTGGTACACAGCAGTCCTGCTTGGAAGAACCTGGCACCTGCTGGAGGCAGAGGAAATGGCTCTGCCCAGCAAGGACTTACTTCAAACTCTTTTGGTAGCCAGGGTTTTTGGCCTTAGGAGACTCCCCAGCCACTAATGGTTTGCTTTTCCAGGCAATTGCTTTCTTTGCCTCAAGAAGCTGGAGCTCCTCATACTCCCACCCGCCCCTCCTCTTCTCAAGCTGGCCCTGCCTACATTACAGCAGCGTTGCTCTGCCAGCATCCCAGCACACATAGTCTGAAGGCCCTCACTGGAAGTAGTCGGTCAGTGCAATGTGGGGCTACAGTGACCGTGGACCTTTGTTAATCACAAAACAACAGGCAGCTATTTGCATGATGGCTGTGACCAACAGTGGGAGTCGCTATCTCAGCCACAAATGGGCCATAGAGAAGCTTTGCCCCGGGACAAATGCCCAAGGTCTACGACTCCTCCTGGGGTTACCTCAAGGCCCAAATTTGTTGGGCAATGCTCTCGGCAGAGGATTTGAGGTTGGAGCTCTGTTGGAGAAGGTACGTAGGTGCTGATGGCTTTCTACTGGTATTTTGATTTGTTCCAATAAGACCCAGCTTTCAGTATGCTCACAGGAAGGTGCAGAGCAGGTTTCCTCTATGCCACCCCCCAGCCAGTCGAGTGGTCTCTACCAACTTGAGTCTCTTGTTTGCATTGTCTTGTACTTACAGTTTCCTTGCTGACAGAGGCTTCAGGAAGTTTCTGAGCTGTGGCCTGGTCTCATGTAATGACCTGAAATCCAAACTTTTTGAAGGCAGCAGGGAACTTGGTACATCTATATAACTGATTCTAGAGGGACGGGCAGCATTTGTCCTGGCTGTCGGACCCTGGCCTGGAGAGAAGAGGAGATGTGCACTTAGAGCATGGGGCTGTCCCAGTGGGGAGCGGGCAGCTCTTCCCTGGCACTCACCCCGCTCTGCGGTGGTGGGAGGCGAGGCACTCTCCTCATTAGCTTTGGATGCTGTTTTCAAATCCTTTTCCTTTGTGTGCTTTTTTCTATGCTCCTCCTGCCACTCCTTCGGAGAGAGTTGATAGAGAAAGTCCCTGTACATCTTGTACTCCTGCAGAGTATTCTTGAATCTGGATATATCGCTGGGTTGAGAGAAGTGGATAAAGTTTGTTAGCAGGGAGAAAAGCCCCTGTTTGAACAGGATCTCTCTAACTCTTGGTATTCAGCTTCACCCAGAGAAAGGCCAAGAGGGCACATGTCTGAGACTTGACATTTCATTTTAGTTTTGGAATATTTACAGTTTTTTAGAGTATCATTAAAAAACTAGTTGAGCTGTTTTAGAAACAAAGCTGGCATCTGGAAATCAAAAGCTGAAGCATTTTAACTCTTAAAATTGAACATATTTAGAAATATTTTTCCCCAATTGCCTTTTCCGCCAAGGGCTGTGAGGGTATAGCGCTGTAGGGGCTGTTAAAGGCAAGGCAGGAATGGTGTGCAACCATTACCTTTGGAGGTTCTCCATTTGGGAAGTGATTGCCTGGATCTCCCGTATTTTCTTTGTCTTTGTTGCGGTCTCTTTTTCGGCACTAGGGAAGAATGCATAAACATAAGCCATAAAACTATTTAGCAGTAAGTGGGTAGTGAATTGAGGTGCATATAAAACAGAGAAAAAGATGTGGGGGGAGCACTAGAAATCTCTCTTATAGGTGTATCCCAGAGTCCCAGAGATGCTTCCAGATTAAGGCCTCCCTAATTTGGCTGCTGATCATCAGTTGCTGCTCTGCCCTTGTGATACCTGTAATGGGCCAAAGTGTTCAACTCACTTCGCTTGGGAAACTGGTCCTGCCGTAAGGGGTTGGGCAGAAGCATCTACCTCTCCTAAGGGCGTTGTGAGAAGAATGGAAGTGGTGGGGTCGACAGCAGGTTCCTTGCTGCAGCCAAATCAAGGGCTTTTGCAAGGAGGGATTCCCCAGCTGTTGTTCTCCATCCTCTCTTTCATTGAATGTGTGGGGAGAAAGTGCCACCAGGGCTGTAACTCTGGGCAAACTCAGTTGTAGAGCATTTGCCAGCCAAAACCCTGCAGGGTGGTCAAACAAAAGACCTCTTGTGTCCAGCGCAAAAGAGCACATGGGTGGTTCCCTCAACGTCCATTACGTTTTCAGGGCTTGAACAGAGTTCTTATGGTTCTCCTTCAGGAACTCATCAAACATGGCAGCATCCTTCTGCAGGTGTTTTTCAGCCATTTCCAGTTTTCTTTCCTCGTTCTTTGCTATGTTCTCCAACCTTTGAATCTCATCTCGCTTTACTCCCATGACGTACTGAAATGAACCCAAGAGGCAACACAGTCACATTGCTGGTTGATTTTAAAGGTGTGTTGGTCTAGCTTTGTTCTTGGTTACCTTATTTCCTTCTAGTTGTTGGCAGAGAGGGTAAGGATTTCAAACCAAGGAATGTGTCTTAGTGCAAGCTAGATACATAGAGGCCAGAAGATATTTCAGAAGTAACATAGCGAGTAAATAGTGAAATTAAAGACAGAATCCAGAAGTCGCAGCACTGCATTAACTCCTGGCTGACAAAGATTGATTCAGCTGTGTTACAGCACAATAACAGAGGTGAATAATGGGGATATTCCAGCACGGCGCCCTTATTTTGTGTTCAGAATGGCTCCCAGCTATAATTTATGTAGGACAGCAGGAGCCAAAAGGTCAGTCTGCCTGTGAATCTCACCAATGAAATAGGTGCAAGGCTGCCACTGGATGCTGCGAATGACCTCTGTTCCTTTCTTTCTTCGTTGGGGATTGCTGGGCTATAGACTATGAGTGGCTTTAACACAGGCCTTGGACAATCAGTTCATGAGGTCTGATGTGTGCCTCCTTGGTATGATCTCTAGGCAATGGATCTCAGGGGGAAAAAAAAACCAAAACAAAACAAAGCAACACAGGGAAGAATAATTAAACGAACAGAGTGTGACATTCTTAAAGCCAGGTACCTCAAGTAAAAATATCTCTCTTCTGTCATTTATGTAGTCACGGAAGGTCTCCTTTTCTAATGGGTAATCTGAAATGAGGATATAAAGGTGATCAGACTAGAGGGGAAAATATGGCCAAGGCAAAACACAGTGAATATGAAGGCTGCCATGGGCATGGATGTGGTTGGCACTGGAGCCAGCAATACTGATTATTTTATTATAGTTTTGACCTTGTTTAGGATCAGTTTCATATGGGCTTTTGTGGAGTAAAACCAAGTAGAATGGAGAACCTGGTCCTTATGAAGGTCAGTGTCCTCTAGGTATTAATGGAAAAGCTACTCCTCATATCAGAGGCAGAAAATTTAGGCCCAAATCCACTAAAATCCAACTTTAGGTCAGCCTGCAAAGTCTCAGCTGTTTCTTAGCTGATTCCCAGAGCTTACGGCTACAGCAGAGCCCATAGGGGATGGTGGAATCCAGGCCACGGTGGTGGAGCTGATACATGCTCCCTATGTGTATGAGTGAGATGGAGATGGCCCAGCCGCACAGAGGTTGGCAAGATGCAGCATGCAACTACTGTGTCTGCAAGAGCTCACCAAAGTCAGCTAGAGCTGACTGCTGCTCCCATCCCCTCTTTGATCTTTACTTTAGGCTGTTACCCAGCTGAGCAGCACCGCTACAAAGATAGTAACTGTCCCCTACCTTTTTTAATGGCTAACTTCCAGGAAAGACTCTCCTGAAGAGTTTTCAGTCTCTCTTCATTTGTTGCCTGTTTTCTGCCCTCCTCCTCTTCCTCCTTTTGCAAAGCTTTCCTGAACCCTTTTTGTTTTGCTTTTATTTTTGTGGAGTAAGTAAATTTCTCATGGATTTTCATGGTCTTCATTCTTTCACGTTCCTATGAGAAGTCAGTTATGTGGACAGTTTGATTATGTGCTTTTTCTGCTGTTTTTTTTAAAGACACGAGTGCTTATTCACAGTTTAGAAATTTGCAGGCTGATGTGTGTTTGCCTGGTTTATCTGACCAATCCCAATTATATTTCCTCTTGAGGCAACTGAAACACTTCATTTCTTAGCATTTGTTCTCTTTAGTTTGTTGATTTGCATTCTGCATCTAGCCACCAGCTGTGCCAGTTTGTACCTACTCAGTGTCCTCATTTTTCCTTCCTGGATTATTCCTGGGAGAGAACAGAAATTTTCAGAGATTCATCCTTCAAGTCCCCTAGTAAAAGGGAATGACAGGACAGCCCACGCTCAGTACTGACTCAGTCCAGCTTTTGCAAAGGCATGTAAACCCTCAAGTTCAGATTGAGAGGATCTATTCAAGCCCACTTTCACATGGGCTGAAGTGTAATTCATTGCTCTTTGCACAGTTTGGGCATGGGTTAGGCTGAGGACATCACTCAGCAGACATCCTTAGTGCACTTCTTCCTAAGCCTTTCCCCGTGCTTATATAGTGACCTTCAACCCAAGCTAAAACCAGGCTATCAGTCATCAGTGTGAGGTGAGGAGGCTTGTTTGGAGCCCTCCCTTTGTGATTTAGAAATAAAGACCTCTTGCTTCCACACTGCTGCCTGGTTCTGCAACCATGTGCAACAGCCAGACCTCTCAGAGATGCGACAACCTCTCCGTGACTTTGGATCGCATGCCCTAAGGGAAGTCCACTGCAGAAATACGGAAGAAAGAGACGTTCCTGAGACCCAGCTCTCTGGTCTGATGAGTTGCAATTCCCTATTTTATGGAGAGAAACCTAAGGCATGAAACCCATGTCATCCTTCTTCCTAGGCATACATTTTGTTGGCAGTTCAGAAGAAAGTCATATCAAACACTGGAATACAGCTTCCCAAGCAGAAAGCCAAGCCTGCTGAAGCGGAAAGCAAGAGATCTTGCATCAAAGCTTTATGTAGAAATCAGTGCTAACGGCACTGGCAGGTATCTTCTCCAGGAGCAGGAGTGAGTGATAAATCTACCTTGAAGTAAGTAAGCAAAGTGACAATATCCAGATTTTGCACTAGCAACCAGCAAGCCTGTGCTCAGATCTGCTCTTGGTAAAGTTAATCTCTCATCACAGACTTCACTGGACTTGAAGCTGATCTGGGGGAATCTCAGCTGACTTTGGCAGCTACTATTTCTGTCATGCACTACATTTTGTTATTATATTAGTTGGCTGCCTGCCCTAGTGAACTGCTTGTATATACATTGGCCTAAATCATGCATACGTACCGCCTTAGCCTTTTTTCGTTCCTTGTCCCTTATTGAGAAAATATCGATATCTGGAGGAATTGTAAATGGATTCTTCATTGGGTTTTCTTCATCCTCTTCTGGGCTTTCTGCAAGAAATGGATGAGGATGTAGAAGACGCGAGGCATAATGTCAGGACCCAGAGCAAAGGGACTCTGCTGCATCACGCCTGAAGGGTGGGCAGCTGTACTCACAGCTGCGGATGTCTAACGAGGCTGAATCAAGAGTGGGGAGCTGGGTAGGGCTTACAAGAAGCCAGTGATATGGCTGAGACCTCTATGGTTTATGTCACTTGGCCATATCTGCTGATCAGCTCTGGATTTTAAGCCAGGGATTTTTGTAAGTCTGGAGCTATTTTACCTGTCTCCTCTGATCATGGGCAGAAGAGTTTGAATACAGGCCTCTCCTTTGACCTAGCAACGAAAAGCTGCCGCAGCATCGTGACCTTACCTGACAGCACAAGCTGGGTTTCCATTCCAGGTTTGGAAGAGAGACTTTCAGATGTTGACTCTGTATGCAGAGATGGCATCTGTGACCCTGGCCCAGGGGAAAAAACCCATAAACAAATCAATCAACTGGTACCTGCCAGTAACTGATGTAGTAGGTTTTACAGCAGTGATGGGCCTAGGGGCTTTCTGGACCTTAACCACCGTGCCTTTTGTGTCTGTAGGAATTAAGAAAAAGCTGCAGTAAACCAGAAAAATATTTGTGTGACCCCAAAAAGGAGATGTTCATCCCTGGCTTATGTGAAAGTTGTGTAAAGCACGGTCCTCCTTATACACACACTGATGGGAAAGCAAAGACAAAACAATCTGAGGGTACAAGCAGCTCAAGTCCCTCGCCTCTTGTTCCACCCACATCTCCAGTTCTGATCCACACCCATAATTTTTCATTCTCCAATTGCTGGTTCCCATGCAACATTTCTACTCCCTAAAGCTCTTACCAGTAATTGCTGCAGCACTAGGGGTTTCTTGCGATAAGGCTGGGTGGTTGCGGGACAGCACAGACATGCTGCAGGGAGCTCCGTCGTGTTTGGTTTTAGGCTGGCAAACCATTGAAGGTTAGGGTTTTGTTTCTGTAAATCCAGTCTCGTTTTGTAGCCTTTGCTATAGGTCCTGGGGGAAAAAGGCATAACTGGAATCGTCTCGCTTGTGAAAAACAGCTAGGCTGTTGTTAAAGTTATCCGCTAATCAACAGAGGCAGCAAGCTGGGTCTCAGGGAGGTATTTGTTCAATCGATGCAATTCTGCTGCTGGGACCATTCCTGATCTGCACTGGCATAAGACACAGCAGAAAATATCCCCTTCCGCTTGCGGTAGTTTTAAGGCTATTTTAGAGCATTATTTTCTGCTCTGAACAGCCTCCAGTTTTTATGTATTTTGAGCTAAACTCATCTGGCCTAATTTCCACGTATGTACTTGGTGCTTTGTGTTTCCTATTGGCTGTGTTTCTGCAGCTGCCCAATTAGTACCTTACTCTTTGGAGGTGTCATTGCTGTTGATGAGACACAGGGGCTGAGGTAGATTGAATACCTTCCAAATGTTTTCTCTCTCCTTTTCAGTTCTTGAAGTGCCTTTTCCAAAAGCCTCCTTGACTGGTTGCTTAGATTTCATGTCTCTCTGAACTCTGCATAACTTAATAGGATATTTTTTCTCTAGGGGTCCCTCATCTTTGGCCGAGAAGAACACAACCCCTGACGATGATGTGAGTTTTGGAGAAAACCCCATCAGGGCAGGGGTAGGAAGGCAGTCCCATGCCTGCAGCGTTCAGTTGAACATACTTTGTTCAAATGCGCAGAGCAGTTGCAGCCAACACCTGGATGTTCAGCCCTCTTAGTGCACACCTTCTCTTCTGTAATCTAAAACCCCTCTTATAAAAATCTTCTCGTTCATGTGGTTGATTTAAATTCCTGCTACAGGGAATGGGACTGCAAAGCAGGACTAGACAGAGGATACTGGCATATGGAAACTAATTGTCAGTGAAACTCTCGGAGATAAAAAGTGCTTTATATATAATTTAGGCAATATATAGTAATTAATTTGTAAAATTAACTTATAAGTATTCATTTCATCAAGGTATTTGTGGTTTGAGGTTGTTGGATTTTTTTTAATAGAGTATTTGCGCATCACTTTGGAAATAATGCCAAGAGCTACAGAAGCAATAGTTGTGTTAATTATAATTATTAAGCTCAATAATGGGAAATAAAAAATTGCTTTCTTGCTAGAACCATTTGGCCTGTATTTCACTGCCTCTGACATTTTTATGTTTCAGTAGCTACATACCAATGGCCAGTAGCATGTGAGTCAATAGATAAGGCATGCATGATTTTAATTTACCGAAACATTTATTCAGTGCTTTTCCCTAGCATCGAGCTGCAGCGCAGAAAAAAATATGCCAAACATGCAAACGGTTCTAAAAAATAAGACAAGAAAATCCATCCCCCATATTCCCAGAGCACTGGATGAGCATGTGTTTTGTATACTGGGAAGATTTAAATGATGCCACTGCTTGCAGAGAAGGCTCGTTATGCTCACTGGAAATCACTCTGAGGTTTGAGCTACAGAGCAGCTCTTCCAGGGACAGGTGTGTCCCACTTCCCAATGCACACCCCCCACTCACACACAGAGGAGGACATGGTTAGTGCATGTGGTTTCCTGGTGACACACGCCTGCACCTCCGCTTGTCTGAGCGCGACGCTGTTGAACACAGAAAAAAAATTGCTGCGATTGCCCTCACCCCCTTTATTTCTTGGTTTCTCACCCAAAGGAGAGCTTCTCCGGGCTCCTCTCTGCAGGGCAGCTGTGGTAAATGGGGATGGGGACGTGGATGCAGCGCAGCTCGGCTCAGCTTCGGGCTTTTGCCAGTCTCTTGTTTGCACTGCCATGGAAACCCGCGCTCCTGTTGCTGGGCAGCATCCGACCCGCTGGCACGAGAGGGATGCACTGCTCCTGTCTGGCGTTAGGCCTGGGTCCCCTGCGGCTGGGACAAGTGTCCCTGCCCTGATGGAGCGGGGCTGAGCCAGGTGGGTCCCCCCGGAGCCTGGCCACCACAGGAGGCTTCACTAAATCTCCTGCCTGGCTGCACCCCAGGCACACCGGTAGGCGTCCTGAGCTGGCAGCTCGCTGGATTTCAAACCAGACATCGGGATGGAAAAGGAAGAAAACTTCCGTGGTGTAAGAGGTCTCCCTGGCTTGCTGGGTTCTTTATTTGTTATTTCAGTCCACATGGCCTGGGAATTGGGTATTTAATCTCATCTCTGCAAGCAAAGCGGTGGGTCGAGGAAGTGGGAGTGGCTGCCCCTGGTTGTGGCAATGACTGTAGTTTATCGTTTCATAGCCTCTGCCTTGGTCTTTCTGTTTGTAAAGTCTGAACAGTCACCATTTGGAGATGATATGTGGTATGGGTAAACAAACTGTCACTTACTGGAGGTTCCCCAGGTCAACTATCACCTTCCAAAATATCATCTAATTCTAAAGATGATTTGATAAAATATCACCTGAAAAAAAGTAATACATTTTAATGGAGGAGAAGATCCCTGAGTCCCCATATTTACTCTTTCCTGCTTCTGAGAAGATCAAATCAGTTCCAAATGGATCGTGTTCTTCTCTAGGCTCTTTAGACTATTAATACAATTTCAGCTTTCTGAAATAGCAGTTTCTTTCATTTACCAATAGGTTTCCAAACAGCCTTCTCCATTTGAATAACCTATGCAATAAATAGTATGATTTTCTCTAAGTGCAAACTCCCATTTGATTGTTATAGATCTTTTCTGTAACTGCTGATTATCAAGAGACTGGATTCAGGCAACAGACGGAAAATGCTCATACAGAAAGAAATTTCTCTTTATTCTGCACATGAATGCTTTGATTTTTAGCAGTGATGCAGAAAACCATAGTGCTATCTTTAGCATGTTTTGGGAAATTTCCCAAATGTATTGGGGAGTATGTATAAAAAATGAGACTATAGAATAATTCCCATTTCAAAAAAAATAATTCAGGAATAAATCGTACTTAAGATGCATTTTTCTAAAGGCATAGTGTCAAATGGTCTTTGTTCAGAAATACCAGTTTATTACAGAATTACGAATTTGCTGCAGTGGTAACATCACAGAAATAGATAACAGAGAACCGAGACATTTGGACAGCTATGGCCCTGTCTAGCGTAATCTCTGTACCAGTGAATGATACATTTATATATCCATTGCTCTGTTCTGTGCTATCCTCGCTAAACACTTCTTTCCCCAGACTGGAACAGAGATTATTTAAAAGCAGAGGTATTTTGTGAATTCTTGGAAATGTGCAAGGTTTTCATAGGTTTGGTTCATTGTTCGTGCCCCACACATGCCATAAGCCATTTAGGCTTTGCATTTCCTTGAGGGCCAAGAAGTTTTTAAGGCCAGAAGGACATCTGGGGTCTATTCTTAGCCACCATTAACTTGGTTAATGAATGGAATAAATAGCATGTGCAACATCATGAGAAAATCTGCCTGGTGGCATAGGCTGTGCAGCTGACCAGTGCTGCAGCTCGTTTGGGATTTCTGGGTTGTGTAATGTTGCTCCAGGGCACCATGTTTTTGGGGCTTGTTAAATGTCCAGACAGTGCTTCCTCGGTGCACAGTTAAGACCGGCAGTTTGCATGGTAAGGATGCCAGGTTGCTGCTTGCGTTTCCAACAGGATGTCTGCAGATTCAGGGGCTGGTAGGGGGAGGTTTTGTTAGGACATGGGACTGGGATTTCAGGATGTCATTATTTATTTGCTCCCTTAATTTCTTTCTTCAAGGGTTGTCCATCCCTTGGCCACCCATTTTGTAATGTGACAGGGTTACTTGTCTTCTCCATTCAGTCACCCTGATTTTGATGTGGAGATGCTGATCCCTCCCACAGAGGTGCTGCGAGGGTTAATTAGTGTTGGCAAAACATTTTGAAATGGCTGATTGAGAAACACTGCCAGAGATGAAAGCTGAATAAGTATCTAGATAAATAAATATTCCTTTGTAGTCTTATCATTACGGGAAACTCCCTGTGTACCCAGGATGCTGCACAGGTCACTGAGCAGTCATCTCCCTATTGCCTGGAGTCGTCTCAAGGGGACTCATTTATTGAAGTATTTCACTTTAGTTTCTGCGATGTGAGCCACAGTATGTACCATGCAAAGAGAAAAAAGCCTGGCAGTAACCAGCAAACACCACAGCAGTACCAAATGGATAGGCACTTTTTTCTTTCTCTGGAACTCTTGTTCCTGCATTTCCCAGTGAATTGTGCAGCTGCAGAACCCAGAGCATCCCAGGAGGGAGAAGGAGAAGTCAGAACCTATTCCCAGGGTTAGACACAAGGAAGCAGAAGGGATCCTCAAGTGAGTGTCTGCAAGACATTGCCTACAAGAGCTCTGCTTTCAGCAGTGCAGCTAGCTCTCTGCGCCAGTATGGTCTCTGGTAAGCTCTCAGGAAAATTTTTTCTTCTCGTGACTCTCATTGAGATGCTGTTCTCCTGCCTGGGGTGAAGTGGCTTCAAGATGGTTATGAAGGTCCCATGGGGAATATACGGCTGCTCACATGCTTCTTGCAAGGTCTGTGCCTGCCGCTGAGCTCTGTAGAGAGGCTTAAAGGGGGAGAAACAGTGACCATGTGGTTCTCCATTTGTGTTTTTATTCACAGTACAAATCCCTGCATCAGCACCACTGCTCAATGAAAGATGCCAGAAGAAAGAGTACTGGAGACCATATCCATCCAATCTGATCCCAGCACATCTCTGTTTCTCTGCAGATCTTCTCCCTTCCCAGCAGGCTGAGTGGTCACATGCGTCGACTCCTGCACATGCGCGGCAAATCCAGGGCCTCTCAACAGCTACAGGGATGTTTCCTGGCTCCTTGGGTTATAGGGCACAAGGAAGTGATGGCCTGACAGTAAAAGTGTTACGATGGCTTGGGGTGGAGCCACCCCAAACTGGGCTCAGCAGCTAGCACAGAAGGTAAGCAGGAGCCCTCCTGTGAAGAGCAAAGCTGTGATACGCAAGTGTCATGGCTCCACGGGGTCTAACCACTGGCACTGCTCTCTGCCCTCTGCTCCCTCCAGCTGAAACTTACTTCCAGGAAAGATTTTATCACAATGCAAATTTTTTCCAGCTGGAAAAACATCCCCCATAACCTTTGCATGGCCAGAGCCAGCCACGAGATGGCAGCAACCTTGTATTGCCAGGGCTGGGGATTTGGCTCAGTGGCCCTCATTCCCACTCTTGCTTCTCCGTGCCCCTTTTACCTTATAGATGAGGTCTCCACGCTTGATGAGCACCAAGAAACCCTGGCCCACCCTCTGGGTTGAAGGAGAAGTGTCCCCAGAGAGGGGCTCTGCAAGAAGACCTGTGAGCTCAACTCTCATCTTCGCAAACTGGCTGGTGGAGCAGGACTCACTCAGGTCTTTGTGTCCTACTGCTGATCCCCAGCCTGCAGTGTGTTCCTGGGCTGTCTCATCCCCAATGAATTTGTGGTATTCTTTTCATTGATCTGATTTCAATCTAGTGGACGAAAGCTACTAAAATCTCTGAAGGGCCATGTGGAAATGACAAGACAGCCCCTGTACCCATGTGGGTACGCATAGGTGATGTGTAATGACTTGCACAAAAAGCAGCAAGTGCTCAGTGATTTGTATTTCACACTCATTCTTGCCGAGAATGCAGACTCCTTCCTGCTGAGAAGAAGAGAAAATGTTCTGCCGTCTTCATCTTGGGACCCTTGCCAGATCTGGGCCGGTTTCCTTTGCGATGCAAAGCTTATTCTAGTGCATGCTGTGGTGGCAAGGAGCCTTTCTTGCAGTGACTGTCAGCAATGGCCTCCTCAGACAACTGCACACAGAGCTCCGTGCTTTGCTCGAGCTCATGCAGCTGATGCCATGAAGGGTTGGTTGGCTCGGGCTCCCCGACTTCTGGGTCAGTCAATGTGGGACTGCTTGTTGGTCGGTTGAGTGGTGGTGGTGGTGCAAGAGCCCAATGCAAATGCAGCAGAAGGTGGCAGAATCACAGCCTTTGGGAGGGATCTCTGGGAGGTCTCTAGTCCAGCCTCCTGCTCAAAGCAGGTATAACTTCAAAGTCATATCAGGCTGCTCAAGGCCTTGCCCAGCTGTTTTGAAAACCTCTAAGGATAGAGATGTCACAAACTCTCCAGGTGATGGAGGGTAAAATCTGGGAGGCTGAGCTTAGGCTCAGTGGGGTGGCCCCACTGGTTTGCTCTGGTAAGGATATAAATAAATGATACAGTTGCAATTTCAAGGCCAGTTCTGAACAACCATTTAGACCCGATCCCAAACTGAAAACTGTAACAAGTTCCAGACTTCCCTCAGAGCTCAGTACTTTTGGGACCTAGGAGTTTGCATTTCACCCATTGTAAAGAGAGCCACAAAGCTGCAGCCAAGGCGACTTTCCTAACCAGGGCTATAAATCCAGGCTATTTGCAGGGACAAATGACCCAGGAACTTGAGGTTGCAACTTCATGATTTTGCATTAAGCTCTCAAGGCATATTTCCAGCCTTTTTCCTGGCCCCTGCTTTGTGGCAAAACTACAGCTGCTGCAACTGCATGGGACCTGATCCAGCTGAAAAATACCCCGCCTGAGGAAAAGATCCTTTTTGTTATGATTGTCGTGATGGCTTGAGAAAGAGGGACACATGGGCTGGGGGAAGGTGGAATTGTCCCTTCCAGTGACAGCCTGTGCTTTGATTGTCTTGGGGAGATAAGGAAACTGCAGCTTCGTGGTGGTAAAACAGGCTGATCCTGCAAGCCCTGTGCACAAATTTCCTTCAACAGGGGTGTATGGAGCAGACCAAAAAGGATTCATAAAGTTATGGGCCATGCTGATTTCTAAGGGCTGCAAAAGGAAGCACATGCTTCATGGCTCCAAACTCTTTCTGCTCATGTGGAATGGATTAAAGATGAAAACAACCCTGTTATTCACTTTGCTCCTGAGCTGTTTCAGTCCTGTCTATCCTCTTCTCCAGAGAAGCTTGTACAGGAACTATTATCTGTGATCCAAAACTGTGGCTCATATCCCCAGGGTAGCTCACGGGATCCACTTCCCCTTGCCAGAGAATGAGGCATCGCTGGGTACCAGCTGCAATGGTTCAGGAACATTTGGTGCCAGCCTGGCTGTTTTCTTGCAGGATCCACCTATTTGTATCCCTGTTTTAAGTAGGGAGTACTGGGGGGCACAGAGAAGCAAAGTGACTCTCTCAGTGCTGGGCAGTGGGTCTTTGGTGGGGCAAGCCCCAAATCCATGTCCTGTATCTGTTTAGCTGGAATCACAGACAGCACAAACATGCTCCTCACACAGTGACGGCTTTATTACTTGGAAATGCTAGAAAGTTTCCACATCCCATTCCTATTCTTTTGCCTGCACCTGTGTGAATGCCCGCTGTTCTCCCCACCAGGATATCAGCAGAGCCTGTAGCTTGTTTTCCACTGAAATGTCTCCTCTTAGGTAAATATTACATCTGGGGTTGCTTTGCCAGTGGCTTTCCTACCCAGAGTTTGTACAACAGGTCAATGCCCTGCTTGGAGATAAGAGGAATACTTGCTGTGAGTACTGTTTGCTGCTGCGATATGCCACCCTGCTCTTCCCCCATCAGCTTCGCCTTTAATGGCTTTTGAATGCTGCTTGAGTCATGGAGGTTTTAACAAAGTGAGGGAAATTTAAGACAAGCCACTGAGTGCTTGGACAGAGCAGAAGGACTTGTTTATTGCAACAGCCGTGACTTGTAGATTATTCATCTCTGCGTAATTGAAACACACAGATCCTCAAGGATCTCGTTGCAAAGGGTGAAGGGAAGGATCAGAGAGCTGTGAGCACAACAGGAAGGTTAACAGGTCCTGGGGAACCCTTCTCAATCCACATGCATCTGCTCTACGATAATGTGTGTTTGCAGCAGAAAACTGAGTTGCCGATAAGTGAAGCAATGCACAGATATGTGTCTGTAGGGGGGAGAGGACGTCTGTAAAATATCTTCCTGTGTCCGTTTTCACTCCAATGGGAAACACAGATTTGAAGCTGTTTGCAGTGAAACATATACACAGCCTGTGGGCACGCACCAAGTATCAGTGCACAATAGACTCTGGCCTCTGTGAAATGGAGAAGTTGTTTCCAAAGACCAAGAGAGATCAGAATAGCCGGCTAAGCAGAAAAGAAGCCAGCACACTTCTGCTCAGCAGTTCTGCCTCCAGATAAAACCAGACTTCAACTAATTAAAAAGAGCAGATGCTAGCTGGAACATTAATTGGAACAACGATCATCTTTTTGTCCATGCTTAAATCTGTATTCTAGAGCTCTCGTAGTAGGTTTGGAGAGAGAAAGAGTTAACCCTTTAGCTGGCTGATTATTTTGTTAGGCACAGCATGTCCTTAGAAGAGAGCGTAAGGAAACTTCTATGAATAGGTTTGGCTCAGGTTCTTTTTTTTCAGGAGCAAACAATTCTCTGTCTAATAATGCAGAACCATCATCACAACCAGCATTTTCAACCCTTCCTTCTCACGGTGTTGTTAGTAAAGTGATCTTGCTCGGCTTTCAGAGGCTTTGTAAGCAGTGCTGGGCACAGGGCCAGCTGCTGTTCTTCCCCTTATGTATTGTATTAAGAGGATACCTCTTCTTTAACCTGTGCTCATTTGTTCCCCTCAGCCTGTGTGCCTTCTTGTTAGGCTTGATGTATGATCTATAGAAAGTGCAGAGAGCTCAGCTGACATCTGATATGCTTATAAATAGCCTGTCTGCCCTGCTATGGTTCTGTAGCTATCCCAACATGAGCAAACACTTGATGTATTGCACTCTTCCTGGAACCGGGATGCTATCGAAGATTTTCCTCTAAAGTATCCAAATTTGGCCTCTGCTGGAAGCCGGGTACTTGACTGCAGGCACCACTGGTCTGTTCCAGATTGGCAGTTCCTCAGCCTTGTCCTAGTCTCCGGTTCCTCCCTAAGAGAGGAGACAAAGGTGTCATTTGAGTAATGAGGCTCTTCCACGGTTCCCTGCCCTCCCTGCTCCAGTCCCCTGTTGCAGGCAGCAG
Organism: Gorsachius magnificus; assembly: GCA_034008185.1. Taxonomy (NCBI): domain Eukaryota; kingdom Metazoa; phylum Chordata; class Aves; order Pelecaniformes; family Ardeidae; genus Gorsachius; species Gorsachius magnificus. Next base: position 12,027,753 of record CM067090.1, read on the forward strand.
CTCCCTCGGCACAACTCCAAGCCCTGGTCCTTCCCTACTGCTTCACTTGCACCCCACCCCAGGCTCCTGGTACTCCCTTCATTCCCGCACCCTCAGTTCCCTCCCTCTCCATCAGGGCCAGATCCTGTTTCCTCGATGGGCTCACCAAGTCCATCACGAGTCTGGCAATCCTTGCTGAGATTCATCCTGTGATGCTTTCCTGAGCACCAATGCTCCCACTTAAATGCAACATGCTCTGGCTTCCAGTGGACCGAGGGCAGCAAAGACAGCAACCCCCGGTGCAAGCTCCTCCCTGCTTCCTTGGTATGTATCCCTTAACTCCTCTTTCTTTTGCCGACCTCCTTGAGTGAAAACAATTGTCATTTCTCACCCCCTGCTTGCACCGAATGAGCCTCAAATTCAGCTCCCAAACTGATTGCCAGAGAGAGATGAATTTAGGCAGGAGATCTGTGGAGGGGGCTGATCAGGATAGTTAAGATTATCCCTGACTCATTTTCTTGCAGATCTGATGCAAGAAGTGAGTCAGATTCCTCCGACACAGTTTGACCTGACGGATGCGGCTGGCAGACAGCTGAGCAGCAGCGTGTGGAGCTTATCTTGTTTTGCAAATGGAATAAAGTTCACTTAACACAGTGGGCAGCTGCCTATGCTTGCTGTTAACTCAGAGGCCTCTCACCTGAAAGCAACCTGCAGATCACCTACCCCATCACGGCTTGCAGGTGGAATTAGCTCCTGAGAGCTGCCAACGGCAGGGGCGGTGGGTATTTCTGGGAGGTGACCCTCTTTCCCAAGACAGGGTAAAGGTACCTTTCCTGTGATGCTGAGTTCATCGTACTTGAAATGCTCACAGTCCCCAGCCCCTTTTGGTCATCCAGAACCCCACACAAAAAACTCTCTTCCCCCCCGCCCCCCCTTCCCAGCCTTTCTCTCTTAGCAATGCTGCCAATATTAATCTTAATGTAATTTTGCTTTTTTGGGCTGCATTCTTTTGTGTGTGAATGCTGTCATTACTAAATGACACCTGTTTCCTGTGGGTCCCTTCAGCCTGTAGGAAAAGCCTTCTTTCCCCCAGCTTAGTGGCAGGCAGGTGTCTCCCGAGGACGGTGGGTTAGGTAAGTCATTCCTTCTGACTCAGTTCTCATTGCACTGAGCTCTCAGTGCTTGTCCTCCTTCTGGATGTGTCTTGTTGACTACTGACAGCCACAGGGGAATGGCTCACACACTCAGATATCTGATTTTTAGACATTTGGAGGTTAGGAGATGAAACTCAAGGAAATTTTTATCCTGATTTTTACCTCCTGTGCTCTGCCAGCACTGCCCCTTATCAGCTCTCACCCCAGTTTTACTGCCCTCCAAGTCTCCATGGTTGTCTGCTGCCTGCCCTCTTTTCCCTCTTGGCCAGGTTCTGGTTCACACTCTTCTCATTTTCTTCCAACAGGAGATGAACTCCTACCACAGCTTCTGCAGTCTGCACCCCTGCAGCCTGTCCCCGCCTCTGCCGGGCAGCCCCCCGTCTCTGGTATGGCACTCCCCTGGGGCAGCCGGTCCCTTGCGGTCCCCCGAGAGCAGCGTTTGCAGCTGAGCTGCCTGGAGAGAGCACCAGCATTGCTGCATTTGGGCTGGGGGTAGGTTTTATGATTGCTTCTCGAGTTGTTCTTTGCTGTTGCTAACTCTACCTTTACGCCCCAGAGGTGTGAGGTGCATCCCAACCCAAGACTCTTCCCTGTGGAAAACAGGGCCAGTGGTGCTCAGAGCCTCTAATGGGAGTTTCTTTTGAGCACAGCAGCAATCTTGCTCTGCTGAATGTAGGCTTGTGCCAGGTTAAGCCATCGCCCTTGAATGCCTTCTCTGTTCTTGTTCCAACGTAGCTTCTAAATTAGAAGCCCTACCACCTGCATATGATATGAGCAGGGATTTTGCAACACTGGGAGGCTGAGTCAGGCATAGGGACAAGAGCCATTGTGCTGTTGGAGGGCTCGGTTGCATTCAGGTGCTTGCTGCAATGGTTTCCCTTCTCACCCCATCTCCCCAGGGTTTGTGCAATATTGGCAAACCCACTGCTCACAGTCTGGGGTTGGAGGAGCAGCCATCCCAGCACCGGCAGCCCTGTGGGGCCCTGGGCGCTGGCTGGCTCAGCGGGGACTCTGCTCGCTGCCTGCTCATGGCTTTTCCCCCTGTCAGCAACAGTACGTCCAAGGTAAATTACCTCTTTTTGGAACGGCTTTAATTTGAGCTCAGACTGGCACCCTCTGTCTTAACTGCGAACCTTTTTGATAGAGTAGCAGGACACCATCTGGGTATGGAAACCAGGCTGAAAACACTTGCCATGCTGTACCCTCTCCAGTGGCCTGCCGCACGTGTGTGTTATATGGATGAAAATTTACTGCTCCCAATTTCCCTAGACAGCACCCTGCAGGGGAAGCAATCTGGTGCCTGTCCTTTGGATCCAGCCGCTTTTGCCAGCTCCTGCTTTTTAAGCTTCCTAGATAAAATCTAATGGAGATTGTTAAGGCTGTTCAGATCAGCGGTGGCTTTGGGAAAGGGTCTGGTAAAAATAAGAGTGTTTGGATTTCTCTTATCCTCATGTTTAGTTTCCTGTAGATCTTTCAGTGCTTTCTGAGCCTGGCCTATAGCTAAACATTCTCAAGGATTAGTTAAAGACTCTTATTTATTTTCTTGATACTTTTTCTAGCATCTTGTAAACCATCTTCTGCCTTTGGCACTGTTAAAGGGTGAAACAAGGAGTTTTACCACTACAATATATCTATGTTTTGTTACAGCAGAAGGAACAGAGCCCAGTTCCTAACTGAAGGTCTCTTAAGTTGCTGTAAGTTTTCCTGTTCGCATGTGTAGCATTGCCTTGTGATAAGCCCAACGAAACCTCCAGCAGTTTGCCTGATTTACCTTCCGCTCCCCATACACTGTGTTAGACTCAGGACTTTGTGCTATGCTCATCCTGGGCCACAGCTTGATCTCTTTTCAGTGGGTAAATCCTGCAGCTCCATTCATGTATGGCTGCTCAAGAGGCCCCTTGGAGCAGCCCATGTGCCTCCTCAGCAGGCACATGGACTTGAAGGCAGCCAAAGAAGGCTCCTGGCACATTTTCTTCTCGACAGTGGTGATGAGGGAGGAGGAGGCCACAATAATTGAGCTGACAAAATTTTTCGTCTCCTGTCTGGGTCCCAGTGGGCTCCGAAGAGAGTCGAGGAGTGCCAAGTCCTCAGGCTGGCCCTGTCCCACGTGGAGGCTGCTGTCCAGTGTGGCTCAGGAGCCTCTTGCTCGAGGTGATTTTTCTGCATTTTTATTCTATTCTGCACCTCTTGTTCTGGGTTGCTGAAGCTTTCCTGTTGGCTTATGTTTTTATGAGGACTTGTCTCACCCATTGGGCTCTGATGACTGGGCCACCTTCCCATCCCCATTTCCAGAAGAGCCGTGCTGCAGCTGAGCCTCACCCGGGATGCCTGGACACAGCCCGGCTCTGCCCCAGCTGACTGCAGCTCCACTGGCAGCTCAGCTCAGCCCTTTCTGGGAAACGTTTTGCAGACTCTCATTCCCCTTTTGCAAAGCCTCCATCTCTCTCAATTCTTTGGTCCATCTTTGAGCCCAGTAGACCCTCTGTTGTTCGTTTTTTTCTTGGCTCGACAGAAATGCTAGCCCTTAGTGTTCTCCTTGGAGGTGACAGCCCACACCTGAGTCCAGTGTTGAACCATTTACCCCAAGCAGCCAGTGGAGCTGCCGGGATGCCCTCGGGGCTTCCTCTGTTCCTGCCTGTGTCCAGCTGTTTCAGCTGCCTGAGAACCTTTTTGCATCATATGCTCTGATTTCTCTCCCTCCCATCACCCCCCAAAACATCACCGTCTTTTGGCTTCCCCATGAACCTCCCTTGATTCTCTTCCCCCAGGGAAGGCCTAAACATCTCCATGCACTCATGCTGACTGATGGGTCCCTGGGATTTTTGTAGCCTTTATTTATCTTGCCCAAGCCCATTTGTAGTAGGCAGTACCCAAACAAAATGAAAAAATCCAAGGATTGTTCAAACTCTCTCCTACACCCCATGCAAACAGCCCCGCTTGTGAGGGCAAGCAGGTCTTTTGTCCATCACTTTGCTGCTGCACAGTGATGTCCCCTCAATTTTAGAATGTTTTCACCTGAAAGCAAATTATTTTTGAGGAGACTTGCACCGTTTTCATTGCCAAACTCTTTCCATTTCTACATGCAGAAGGCCTGATCCTGGCGGTGCTGGGCTAATTTGTTGCAAGGCATGGTTGTGCCCAGTTCCTCAGTAAAGTCTGTTTCAGCATTGCACAACACGTCTGTTCTCCGTGGGGGCCATGTGCAATCTGTGATCGGGACAGACGTCTGAGCTTGATCCCGCTGGAATGACGTCAAAGGTTGCAATATCGTACCTCTTCCTGGCTCTGGCAGAGCCCAGCCTGGCGCTGTGCCACTGCAGCGGCTGCAGCTGCGCTTGAAGCCGCATGGCTGCTGCTGGTTTGACCGAATAGGCTACTGAATGGCAGCACAGGTGGCCCGTGTTGCTTTGCACAGTGGAGATCTGCTTGCACACCTGGCTCTTCCCTGTGAATTCCTGCTGCTCCAGAAACCTCTGACTGAAAGCAAATGGAAGTTGCTTTTAAAAGGAGCATCCTCTGATGTTGACTTGTGAGCAGATAAAACTCCAGCAGCCCCGCAGTCTTTCCCATGCTTGGGACCGAGGATGACACACGCAAATGCCATTTATCACGGAGCTGCAGCAGGCAGCACAACAGAGGGTGCCAGTAAATTACTGGCTGTGGTTTGATGTTCATTTCTGTGACACTGATTAGGAGCATAGGAGCATGTTATCTATAAGCAGCTATTTTGAATGCTTGCTGCTGAGGTCTGCTGAAGGCAACAGCAGCAGTTAAAGCAGCAGTTAAAGCAGCGGCCTCAGCTTGCACCCAACCAGCCATGGTGAAATAAGGGCGACGGATATGCTGCTGCACCTGACTGTTTGCAATAGGGAAGGTTCCCCAGTGCTGCAGGGAAGGAAGAGACCGGCGCGTCCCTGAGGCAGCATGGGCTGACTGCCCTGCGCCCGGAGGCACCCCAGCCCGGGGTGGTCGCCAGGGGCTACGGCAGGGCGGGAGGGTTGTGAAATGCCGCTGTGCCACTCAGCAGAACGTGATTCACTGTGACCTCTTGGCTCCGTTACAGCGTTGCCTGCGCCTCGCCGGCCCTTCGCCGGCCCTACCCGCTGGTAAGGCGGCTGCTGACATTTCACATCTGCCAGACCCAGTTTGAAGTAGGCTGGTTCCAGCCCTAGATTGGTGGAATGATGTTTCTGATTCGGTCAGCTGTGTGCTGGCCCAAGCTCTGGTCTGTTCTGACAGCTCTGCACATAGGTCAGGGGGAAGGAAGAAGTGTTTGACGGTTTCAATTTTTATATGAATGCCCAGGCAGTCCTTAGGTTCTTCTTAAAAAGGTGCTGACAGATTAAGAACAGCTCCCAAGTTTTGATTTTTGGAAATACTGGGATTTTCCAAGTTGTAAATCCAGCAGGAAGATTTCCAGCGTGCCTGTGGCTGTGCACAGCGTCCTCTCCTTTAGGCAGGGCGGTGCTGTTCGGCAGTAGCTGTTCCCCAGGCGTTGCCACTCCGGGCGAATGCCCTGGGGAAAGGAACAGTGGGAAACGGGCAAGCAGCAAAAAGGAGCCGAAATGCTAGGAGGAGCATTTATGATGGCTCATTAAGTCAAGAAACTATAGGATGTATAAAACTGTATTAAAAAAGAACCAAAACTTGCTAGGTTTAAAAAAAACTGATTGTTTTTTAATGTGTAGGAGCAGAGGTAAGGTATCTTTAAAAAATTTGTAATTTTGAGCTGGAAACAGGACTGAGACAAGTCTTGAAAGTAAATATTTAATTACCAGATCAATTTTGATAAAGACCCGGAGTTTGCAATTGATTTCTTTAGCCTCTGCGGAGCCCACCAGTGAAACTTCTAGTTAGTACTGGTGGCGCTGTGGGTCCCATCAGCAAATAACTTACACTTGTGATTATAATTGGTTTTTGCATGCTAAAAGTGAAAAATTTGACATCCCAGAACCAGCATCCTTTCTGTCTTCTCTGATAGCAATAACTACCTTATTTCTGGGTGTAAAAGTAAAATTGGTTTTCTTGACAGGTTGCCTTAGCGAGGTTGTGAGAAGAAGGGCTGGCACTGCAATACTTTGCTCTTTGCAGGGCAGAAAGTAGCCCGTATTTACCTTAGGGGCTGTGATATGTAGGCAAGAATTCCAAAGAGAATTACAATAGTGAACTTCAGCTGACCCTGACAAGCGTGCATGACCAATGCTTAACTGTAGTAAGAGAGTTGATGCTTGTTGATTGACCGGAGCCATAGTGCTATCTAGAGCAACCCTGCTGCCTGCATTAGTTCACAGGATGATCACAATTAAATGCAAGTTTAAGGAGGGGAGGGGGGGAAAGTCCAGATCTAAATGTTGCCCAAGCATTAGGGTAAATTGGCTTTAGAGCCAAGGGTGGTTGCTGTACCATGCCTCTGCAGCAGATGGATCCCAAGCCCACTTGGTCAATACTGGGTGATGTGCAGAGGTATCTTTTCTCTAGGAAAAAATGAATTAGCATGTCATTAAGTGGAGGTTATGGAAGAATGATATCATTAAATGAGCTGTGATGTTCTCTCCCATTCGGTGATTACAGGTTCTTCTCATAGGAGCTGCTATATTCCCTGTGCCATTGGCACAATTCAGGCATCCTGAAAAAAAGGCTTTGTCATCATCTTTTTTCTGTATCTCTTCACTAGACAATCTAAGTGTATTTTATGAACACCAGTTTGTTCAGTATTGTACAGTGTCAAGACTATTGTCCTCAGGGAACAGGTGGAGAAACCGAAGAGCAAGGAGATGAGGTGCATTGCTTCTGGACGAATAGACACTTAAATAGTAGCAGAATTGGTAAAGGGCATGGTTTCCTTTCAAGCAGTGTTTATGGGAGAAAAAAAAAAAAGCCAGTTATCTGAATTTAGCTCTCTGTTATTTCTTGTGACACCAGTAGGGGTGAATATTTTGCTCCCAAACACCTACAGAATGAGAAAGCGTGCATCTTTAGATCACAGGATGCATGACTAAATTTCCCCCAAACTTTTTGACAAGTCTAAGGTTGGTGTGAATGAAAACACTTGCTATGATCACGTCTGTAGTTTGAGGAAGAACAATCCAGGTCTGAATCAGTGTTTTCTTCATTGCTTACATTGCTACTAAGGGTTCATTAGTTGAGGAAAATAGAAGATTACATCACAATCGATCATTTTTTAAATAAGCAATCCATTTGTTTGGGGGGTTTTCTTGTTTGTTTGTTTGTTTTTAATTATTCTGCTGAGAATATCTGCCCTGTGACAAGCAAAGCAGTCAGCTCTAAACAGCGGTGAAATAAATCTCAGTCCAGGGCAATGCAAATTGGTAAGAAGCTCCAGAGAGTGGTGCTATTTGAAATAAATTGAGGAATTATTTTGAAAGCTTGCATGGAAGAAGGGAGTTTTGCCAACTATTACAATTGGACTTCAGAGGAACTGCTGAGTGGGTAATTAGTCCCTCAGGAACATGGGAGTCTGGACAAATGTAAGACAGAACAAGGTGGGGGGGGAAGTCTATGAAGAATTAACTTTAGAAAACAAGCTAGAACATTAGTCACAGGAGGGATATAACTCAACTTCCATTTAACGTTTATTTCTGTGATGAACAGAAACGTTGTTCTTAACCCCTGTACTGAAGCAGGGAATAGGAACCTTCTCTGTTTTTCAGGCAGCTGGAACCGCTTTACTGAAGTTCATCTCTTTGATAAGAGGGTGAAGGGGAGAGTAAAGAAGAGCACTGAACACACAGCAAAGCCAGAAAATGGGACTTATACCTGGGGGGAGCAGGGAAAGAAACCACTTGTGGAGCTGGTTGAGATATTATGCAGTGTCTGTTGTAGTCTTCAGTGAGACCCCCATCATTAAGACAGAGCAATTAGCCAAGGTTTAAAACATAATGCCCCCCCTTCCCCCCCCCAACATGAGTATTTGCTCATAGTCTGTTTACAAACCATGATCTCTTTTTCCTCTGTGCTGAGCAGCACCCCAGCTGCAAGGAGGCGATTCACCCATCCAGCGTGTTGGAGGATCTTGGCGTACCTCTTTACTGGGTTTACAAAGACTTGATGAAATACAACTGCAAAGAAAACTTGAAGCATGTGAGACATTTTTGAGGTCATATAGTGTACATGTGGTTGGTCCTGCCCTTCCAGAGCTCCTGATTCATGGTCCTATGCTGTAATTATCGAACTAGAGACTTGTAGAGTTTCTACACTTGGCTTTTGTGGCTCATTGCTCCCATTATTATCTCAACAGCAGCAATTTGCTAATCAGTCCTCTTCACAGAACAGGACTAGCATTGCTTTGGATGTTTGGTGTTTAGAAAAAAGAAGAATGTAATTCACATGACTCTGGAGGAGAAGGAAGCTTTTGCAAAAACATGTAATATATTCGGGTGTGAATCTATGTAAATAGGTCACAGTCACTGAACTGTGTGTCCAGAGGGTTAACAGTGATATCACAGCTGAAGGTTTGGGAACAGACCCCCAGACCTGGATCTTCTCCACTTTGAGGACTTTGTACTTTGGCACTGTCTCTACTCTATAACCTCCAAAGAGATTGAGTCAACCTCCCTGCTGGGCTCTCACCATATCGTTGGCCAAGTGATGGGGTCCCACTTGCCTGTTCTGCATCAGTACCCCCAGGAGCGCTGCCTGTTGCTGCTGTGATGTTGCATTTGTGACCTGAGCGAAGGTTACTGGTGTTTTCATGTATGTTCTGTGTTTACTATTTAAGGTGAGCAAGAGGCTCTGTATTCCATCAGTTGTGTCGTCATCTCCATTTCCCAATTCAATGCAAACGGCCAGACGGGCAGGCAGCTCTTCCTTGAAAACATTCAAATTCTCCTGAGAGGTGTGCCAGTTTCTGGCAGACTCACGATTGGCAACACACGACAGATGTGGTCATAGTTATTCATTCCTGTAAACCTTGTTCAGAAATCACCATCTCCTCTCACAACCTTGAGCCGCTTCCCTGGAGTGCTCAGCACAAGGATCCTGCACAAACACACCAAGCTCTGGCATATTCCTTCCAGGAGGGGGCAGGGGAATACAGTTTATTGCAGGTCCACTCCTGAAGTGGAGCCAACATTTGTCATGTCCCTGATCTTCCTGTTCATCTTCCAGTTTGTTTTGCTTTCCTAAACTTGGATGAGCAGAGGTAGGTGCAGAATCTCCTCAAAGTGAGTCAGTGGGTTTTGTTACATTTACAGACCTGTCTGTCCCTGAGTCGTCTTCAGGAGGGATAGCTTGGGCCAGCCTGCTCCTTTTGCTCTTGAACCTCTTGGAGTGAGCCTTGTGTCATGTTGGAGGCATTGGCTCCGGTACATCTTTGAGACCAGGGTTTAAACAGCTGAGCCCCAGCTCTTCTGCTTCATCTCACCATCAAGCCAGGAGAGGCAGTGATGGGCCAGTCTGTCACACACTCGGCACACCCATACCCCTGCAGAAGGTGCTCTGATTCCCTTGGACGTTCATAATATTAGCAGGTGCATTTTTCCAATAGATTAAAGTGCAGGGGTTGCGCATGGAAACCCGAGTTTGGAACTGGACCTGATTAAAGATGGCCTGGAGAAAGAACAACCAGAAACTCAGCTGACATCTTCTTTCTCAGTATCTTAACGAACAGAAAATTTGGGAGAAAATCAGAAACTCTCCCCAGGTCCCCACTGTCTTTAATAGTCCAAAGGGCATTAACAAAAAAAAATTCTAAAAGGAGTTTCTTCCATTTTATCTCCCCTTAGACCCATGACTCCAACTTGAAAAGACAACATAATTTCCAAACTAGTGAAGAAATGGAAAAAATAATAAATCAATAAACAGTTGGCTCTGCAGCACAGATGCCCTTGCAAGGCCAAAGAAATGAAGTCCTGAGATCACTGTTGCCGTTTCCACCTTGTCCTGCAGAACCACAGTCGGGGATAAACATATTCTTTGTGTCAATATTTCTGTAGTACCAAGAGAACTTGCAGTCCTTATCTGCAAGCGTCAAGGACTGCTAAGTTAAAGTGATCATAACATTATCGCAGAGTCTGACCGGCTTTTCTGTTCCCTCTGTGTCCATGTAACTGTTCCGGTGCTGAAAGCTCCAGCCCATCGGAGCTCAGCCAGACACGGCCATCGGCTTTGTGGCACATGGAAGGGATCTGTCTGCGGGAGGTTAATTAAAAAAAAAAACAAACCCCAAAATAGAGTTTGAACGGCCTTTTAATTGTTTCTTTGACTGACTATTTTTGCTTCTCTCATTGGAAAAGAGCAGCCTTGATTTGTAAATCACATGGAAATGTGCAAGTAATCAATTCAGCCTGACTAACCCTCGTTTTGCCAAGAGGCCTGTTGGCTCATCAGATTACTAATAGTTTGCTGCTGCAGAAAATGGGGAATGGCAGGGGCTGGGGCACAAATACCACAGGTGACCTCTAAAGACAGCAAAGGACTTAACCTCTGCAGCACAATCCCTCTTTTTGCCCATCCATGAAGTCCAAACGTTTTCCCTTCCAATCCCCTCACAAACGAGAAGTCATTTGTAACGCAGAGCTGCGCAGACAATACACAGAAGATGGGAAAACCTGAGGCAGGAAAAAATCAGCCTCTGCACAGCCACGCATGGAAAGGCAAAGGGAGGGCAGAGCCAAACAACTCTTAGGTGTAAACTGCTGAGTGCGGAGCGGACGAGCCTTTTGCTGCCTTTCCCACCTTTAATGGGCCTGTGCTACGTGGTGTAATAACTCGGGAACAACTTGAGCCAACGGATTCTTTTTAACTTTATAATGCAGTACTATTATTATCTCGAGGAAAATTTTAAATGGCTTGAATGGCGACGTTTATTTGCCTTTCCTGACTGGATCTTTAACAAACAGCCATCAGGCAAAAGCCAATGAAAAGGACCTTAACTTTATGTTAGCCCCAGTGTTTGACTGGGCTGTTGGAACCAGTTTGACTGAAGTTCTCTCCTCGAAGGTGGCAAAAGAGAGAATGGAAAATCCCCAAGCAGGACCAAGGGACAGAGGCAAAAACAGGTTTTTAAAAGGACTTGCTGAAAAGATGAACAAAGAGAAATCTCTTAGCAATGCCCAAAAAGGATGGGGCAGGGGAAAAGACAAATGTACTTTATAGCAGGGAGCAGGGGTCAGTTTTGCTGCAGTACCAAATGAAGGATGCTGATGTGAGACATCAGTCACAACTGTGCAAAAACTCATCCCCAAAAGCCTGTCCCAGCCCATTCCCAGTTCTCAGGAAAAGTTAGCCAAAAGTGATCAGAAGTTATTATGTTTGTCTGTGCATTTCTCCTGGTGCTAACAAAGACTCGTAGTGTTTCCAAAACCTTGAGCAAAACTTAGATGTGTGTTGATTTGCTTTCACTATCATGGGGCTCCGAAGAATTAATCAGTTGACAGCTTGAGAAGTGCTTTCAGATATCCCCACGGGATGGACAAGTGGCTGAGCCAGCCCGGAGGCTGGCACCTGCCACTGTAGCTTGTAATTCTCAATTTTGGGTTTAAGCCCCAAAGTGCTCCTGCTGACCCCAAAACCAGGACTGTGGTTGGAGGCCCTCCCAGCAGAGTCATGGGTAAAACAGTGTGATCATCTTGGGAAAGAAAATTTTGCAGATAAATTTTCCGCTCAGAAAAGATGCTGTAGAGCATGAACCTGTGGACGTTTCACCATGGATGACCGCAGATCTGGGCTCCAAGTGACAGTGACTTTTGCATATTTTCTCATTATTCTCTGTTGTACGATGGTGAGTTGGTGCAGAAGTGAAATTCTTTATGCTAAAGTGAAATATCTGAACTCGTGCTATTGTATATCCTGTTTGTTTGGTTTTAATTTGTCCTTTGTCTCTGTCTAGAAATTCTGTCTGGGCAGAAAAAGAGGACTTTGGATATTTGTCCAGGGTGTCCTCATGTCCAATAGCCTGGTCAGGGCAGTAATTTCTACAAGAGTGCTGGACACCCAGAAGTGCCTAAGGCACAGTCACTGAACACGTGCACAAGGGCTTTGCTGAAGTTTCCCAGTGCAGCTGAGCCTATGGTGCATGGCAAAGGGGATCTGGACAAAAAGTTGGGTGCATCCAGAACTTGTCACATAGTACTTGAGTGAGCTCAGGTAAAGGGTTCATCCTGGATGCTCTGGACTCACTTCCCAAGCACTGTGTGCTGCCTGCCTGCATTTTTAATATTTTTTTTTTTTAGGGAAATCTCAGGGAGAAATACAGAAGCGTTAGTTACACTTGCCTGCCTGATTATTTCCATTGCATTTTGCCTCCCAATGATCACTGTGGCCTTATATTGAATGGGTAAGATGCTCTGTAGATTTCTTCAGATATGAAAAAGCATCGGATCCTTCCTCCCCCGCAGTGCGCAGCTGCACAAGGGCTGGTGCCGGCACAAGGGATGGTGGCTGGGCATCTCCTCTGGCAGCAGTATGTGTTTGGATCTGTTGGAACCCACTGGAAACATCGCATCTGCGTGTCGCTAGCTTCAGCAAGAGCTAACGGCGCAGCCCTGGAGCTGTGCAGTGGGCAGTGGAGTGGTGCTTTTAGGGAAGCAGGAAGGTTGTGGGCCTTGTAAAATGGAAGCAGAACTGGGACAAACACTGTTTTATTTCCATGTAAGGCAAATATGGGATTTCACTGCCTCTCCAGCAATTTAGAGGACGTCAGGAACTACCGTAACTAAAATATAAAGTAATTGTCTTTTGCATGCAGAAAAACAAAATTTAGAGAAACCTCTAATGTGTCTCAGTGCATATATGAGGCATAATAATGACAAAATTAAGATTGTAACTTCTGGTTGTTTTCATGGTCATAAAAATCATAAGGGAATTTCATATCTGTACAGCCATCAATGCAAATTCCATTTAAGCCCAATCTCGAGGGCTTGGAATTTTAGCTGTATCTAAATTTCATGCCCTTTGCATTGCATCAAGCTAAACTTCACCTACTCTGGGAACAGGGTTTTTAACTGGGAGAAAACAGCAAAGCAAGGTTTGCCAAAAATCTGTTTTGGGTAAAAATATTTAAGGCCAGCGTTTTTACCGACGTAATGCTTTTTACATCAGTGAACTTACACTAATGCAGGATTTGGCCCTGGTGTTTTTGTATAAATATAGTATCTAGGAATCTGATGAGCGTGTATTTATGCATTATTCATAGAGATAACGTGGAGAGGATGAGCGAGGTCTGTGCACGAGAGCAGAGCCCTGAGCACCCCCCGGGATCTTTGGCGGTTCCCACCGGGGTGAGGCAGCACCTGCGGGGTCACCCCCACGCTGCTGCTGGGCCGTGCCTGCCCTGACTCCTCCAGGCTGAACGTCCTCTCGGGAAGAGACCGGTTTGTGCTTGCCAAACTGTGAAACTTGTTACTGGCGCTTCTGAAGCAATGCAGGCGGAGGGTATTTTTGCTGGTTTAAGGCCCTGGCCTGGAGTTGAAAAGAGTTGAAAAGAGAAGAAGCTGCAGCTTGGTTCTGCCAGAGACGTTTGGTTTGACTCTCCGTGCCTCAGTTTCCACCCATAAAATCATCAGATGAGGATAACACTTATTTTTTCCTGCAGGACAGCAGTGTGCAGCCCTGAGGCCCACAGTCCTGCGGCAGGGATGGTGCTCTGTCCCGTGTAGCTCTCAGAAAAGGTGCATAGACCTGTTGTCATAAGACTACATTCTGGTATCCTGGACTGCACCTTCCCAAGGATGTGAAAAATGAAAACCTGAGTTTGAAAACCCCCTGACTGAGCAGAAAAACGTGCTGCTGCAGCTCCCACCCCCGCATGCTTCCTCAGCTGGGCTTCGCCTCTCCAGGAGTTAAACACGGATCCTGATCCCTGCCGAACATTGTATAACTATGGTGTCTATACAGATAGTAAAAATAATGTACTTATATAAAAAAATAGTAATGACTGTAATAACACTGGGGGGGATGTACTCCAAAACCCGGTACTTTCCAGCATGGCTGGAGATCACCCCATCGAGCTCCAGCAGGCGGGCAGGAAGAGGGCAGGTGTGAGGGCGGGGGACGCGCACATCTCCAGGGGCCTGCTGATCTCCCGGGATGTACAGAATCATGGAATCATTTTGTTGGGAAAGACCCTGAAGGTCATCGAGTCCAACCGGACCTGTCCACTACCAAACCACGTCCCTGAGCACCTCGTCTTTCAAATACCTCCGGGGACGGGGCCTCGGCCGCTTCCCCGGGCAGCCCGTTCCCGGGCCTGAGGGCCCTTGCCGGGACGGTATTTTCCTCATGTCCGACCTAAAGCTCCCCTGGGGCGGGCTCCTGACTTGCGCCCCTCCAGGCGTGCCCGGGGGCTTGCGCGCTTACTCGCCACCTACCAGCCGCTCGCACTCGCCCAGGGGCTGGCTGGCTGGCTGGCTGGCTGGCTGGGGCTCGCTCGCCCGCCCGCCCCGGGCTCCTGCGCGCCGCCGGGGGCTCGCCCGTGCGCTGACCCTCCCGGGCGCCGCCCCGGGGCCGGGCGGGCCGCGCCGCGGCTCCCATTGAGGCCGGTGCCGGGCCGGCCCCCGCCGCGGCGGGGCCAATGGGGGCGGCGGACGCGGTCGAGCCTCTCCCCGGCCTCCCCCGCCGCCGCCGGGCGCCCGTCCCGTGAGGGGGCCGGGTACTACGGGAGCGGGGCCGCGCTCCGCAGCCGCCCAGCCGCCTCCCGGGGGAGCTGCGCCCGCCCGCCGCCGCTCTGCGCTGCCTGCGCGCCGCCGGGGCTCGGGCCGCTTGTCGTGGGGCCCTCCGCCTTCTGGTGCTGCTTTGTTTAATTCTGCATTTTTTATTGCCTTTTAAAAAAATTATTATTATTTCTACAGTCGTTTTTGAGGTTTACTCTTATTTTGGTGGTTTGGTTTAGGTTTGGGTTTTTGTGTCTTTTTTTGTTTTGTTTTGTTTTGTTTCATCTTCATTGTTGGTTTTGCATTCTTCCGATCGTGCTTGGCGTTTTCTGCCCCCTCCCCGGCTTGCAGGTAAGGGGGTGCGGAGGTTTGCGCGGGTGCGCGTCCCGCCAGCGCTGGCCCCTGCGCCCCGTTACGGCAGCACCGGCGGCCGGGGGGACCGGGGGGGGGGGGAGGCCGGGGGCGGTTGTTTTCGGGCTGGAGCTGTGACAGGCGGGGGGGGTGGGTTACTGCCGCTCATCGCGACCAGGGGACCACTCCGGGGTCCCCCAAGCCTGGTGAGAAGGGATGGAGGGAGCAGGAAAACAATAAAAATAATAACCCCAAACCGGCAGCAACGACAACTACTAAACCAAACAAGCAAATGCTTTGCAGCCGTGGAAACCTGCCTGTGCTTGTGCAGGGGTGGGAATTGCACACACAGCCCCCACCCCCCCCTGCCCGCTTTCGGCCCCGTTCCGGGGCACCGGCGGCTGCCGGGCGGTCGGCCCGGGGGTGCGGGGTGCACTGGGGGAGCCGCCGCCAGTGCCTGCTGCAGATTAGGAGCTTCATCTTCTGGAAGCCAAAGTTTGGGTCTGGAGGCGGGAAGGGGGGGTGTTAGTTTCCAGAAAATAAAGCTTTGGAAATGTTTCCGCGGCTTCCCAGAGGTGGTGGGGTTGGAATAAAAAAAAAAAAACAACCATCAAATGGGGAGACCCTAAACAACCCCCCCCTCTTCCCCTCCCTGTCTGGGGAGCAGCGCAGCCACCTTGCAGAAGGGATGAGAGCAAATGGGTTTCTTCCTGGCTCTTGGCTTCTTCTAATTTTTTCTTTTTTTTTAAAGTGTTGTTCCTCCCTCCCACCCCCCTACCCCCATGCATTTCTAGTTTAATTTCTTAGAAATGCTGGGCCTGGTTCACTGCCTGGTTTACGGCTCCGTCTGTGGAGCAGGAGTCAGCCTGAACAGATTTTAAATCTTCTAGGGAACAAGAGAAAACCCTGAAGAGATTAGTCCTAAACTAGAAAAAGCTGTAGCAGCATGGCTAGGGAGTGAGTGTCAGTGTACCTGAGCCCATGGACTGCTGGGCTATCGGTTGCACTGGACTGACCGTCCAGAAATGACAGGCTGGGAGGCATGTGCCCGTGGTTCAGCAAGTTCCCAGGACTTAACATTTTCATGTTACTTTGAGTCAGAACATGCCTTCTCTGTTTTTCGAGTATTTTTTTTTTTGTAGTTATTTTTTTTAGCTGGCGATTAGACGGGCAGGTTTTAAACAGAACAACATGTTTCTGGCAGAAAGGACATCATAACAACCCAGGGAACTCTTAAAAGTTGGAGGCCGTCGTGCTGCCGTGTGCTGTTGAACAGCTGCTGTATTTCACTCCGAAGCGGCTGGTTTGCCGTGGCTCAGGCGCTGAGGTCCCTCTATAGGTGCTTACATTTCTAACATGTTTTCAGGGCTCCTCGAGATGAAATTGCTTTATGTAAACAGCATCATTAGTTTTCATGGCTTGCGTAGCCCTGTCTTTTTTTGTTTTTTAATGTTCTGGTTTTGGCTGTGTCTTCAGGCAAAGCAGGGATGAAAGCCTTTCGGTTGTTAGTCTGGCCTTTAGGATAAAATATAGCCCGGGCCCGATCCTGCATTCCAGGCATTCCCCAACATCTTCTTGGCTGCTCTGCAAGTTTTGAGAGTGCACAGAAAGCAGATCTGGCCCGTAATGTGCCTGGATCTATTTGCCTCTGACGGTCCTCTCTCTTCTTAAAATTACTCTGGTTACACCAAGTGACATTGCTCCCTGTCAAAAGAGATGGGGAAATAAGTGTGCTGGCTGTTTTCTGCTCGGGGATGTTGCTCACAGCAGTTGCTAGGAGTTTGTTGGGGGTTTTGTCTACTCTTTTCAGTCCTTATTCAAATTAGGGTTTAGTTCTGTTCCCAGTGAAATATAAGGGTATTTTGACATGTGGCTTCCTAGTTCTTGCAGGCATTTAAGGAGAACTTGAACTTTTTTTTTTTTTTAATAAAGAAATTTACCAGCTGCTTTTGGTGCACGCTTTATCCCTGCACGCACAGAGCACACCAGCTTTTCTTAGAAAAAACCCACACGTTGCAGTCCAGATTTCGCTCACGGCACCGCTATTCAGAAGTTCAAGCTGGAACAATGCAGACATAGGAAGGAGGATCAGAAACCATCCGAGGGCAAGTCCTCCTTTCCGCCCCACGTTTCACGAGGCAGTCACCAGGTTTTGGTGCACGATAGAAGTAAGCTGCTTGGGTAAATTCTTACTGGACGCCAGATTCTGAGAAGCAGATTGTGTTTTCGGTTTCCAAACTGGGAATAGCTCAGCTCTGGGACTTCTGCTGGAGGAACTTTCCATCAACGCAGAGATTTATTTAGTTAGTTAGTTAGTTGAAAGTCCTGTGTGTTAGGAATAGTTTGGCTCTTCTGACTCTTCACTTTTACTATAAGAAATGATTATAGGCTAAGGTCACAAAACAGAGCCACTAACCTCTGTTTGAACTTCCTCGTGTTGGGCACATGTGGGTATTTCATTATCAGTTCAGAGGCATAGCTGACTGACAGGCCATGCATACCAGGAAAATGTGCAATCTTACTTTTAAGTTTGTCTTTCAACCTGCCCCTACTTCCTCCATGTGTGTAGGAAGGGGGAAGCTGTATCTTTAAGAAATATGTTATTTCCCCCGTTTCCTGTGAAATATTAATAAATGCTGCCAATGGGATGGAGCTTTTTAAGGGTGTTGTGTAAAATACCTCGCTCCGCGTTCGCTGCAGCACTGAGCACCTAGGCACCTTTTGATTTTTCTCCAGAGAAGGCAAAGACAGAGCAAATTTTGGAGATCAGGCAGCAAGGATGCTCTGCAATAGCAGCAACAACCATCCCCTTCCCTGCACAAAACTGGGAGCTATTGACTATTCATGGCAAAGCGTCCAAAGCGCAGCGGCAGAGCCTGTGGAAAATGACAGCGTGTAACAAGATTGACTGGCATTTCCTTCACGCTGGGTCACATGCCTCCTAATTCACACACACATAAAACCTCATAGGCTGATCAAATGACTTCTATCTCTGCAGTCCACATACCTTCCACAGAAAGAGTTGTTTTATTATGCACATATACAGCTCTGTTTTCAATCAGTCACCTTGAGCGAATGACTGAGGGCCAGTGTTCGCTCCGTCTGGAGGTCTCTGCGTTTGCTCTGTAAGAGGCATAGTCTCTGTCCGTAAGCGATTTATTTTTTTTTCCTCTGCGGGGAGGGGGCGGAAAAAACAAATACGCAGATGCCCCTCCTGCCTTCCCCTCCCCAGAAGCCTTTCTAGGAAGCTTGCTCGGCTTAACTGGGAAAGTGCAGGACGGTCGCCGCTGCCGGCGAGCATTGAGGTGGGCTGCGCTAGGAAGGATGGGTTTTGCCCTTGTGCCTCCGTGGGTTTGCAGCGGGATTACAGCTCATGTGAGTAGGGGCTTGAGGGATGCTCCCCGCTCACCACCTCAACACAGTGGGGAAACTGGGAGCACGGCTGTCCGCCATGGTCGCGGCAGATTGAGGTGCAGGGGGTCCGTATGAGCCCTCCCAGTTTAGCAACTGGCATGAGGTTCAGATCTCCTCGACCTCCATACCCGGAGGGAGAAGAGTATGGAGTGATGAAGTGAAACCAGCCACCAGCTGGCTTGCCAGGACGTGGTAATTAGCTCAGTGCAGTGCCAGCCTTATTAAGGGCAGTGCAGGTGATGATGACGTTGGCACACTGATTCATTACATCTGGAGGGGAAAATCCGCCTAGTAAATGCTGAAGCACAGTAAATATTTTTGGCTCCTGACAGATTGATCCTTGCATTATGCTGATTAGCCTATATTTGTGGAACTGAGGAAGTTAAAAATAAGGTTGGTGGAAGCTACAAGATAAGGAAAGGATTTGCATTTTATGGCCACCAGCAATAAACTTCTTTTTTTATTTGTTATTTTGGGCGGTAAAAATTTCAACACTTTATTTTTTCTCCCCATTCCCTTCTTTGGCTCTAGGTTTCACTGTTAAGTGAAAGCCTATAATTTATTTTCTCTTGCCAGTAATATTCTGGAAGGGAGTTGTAAATCTAGAGTGCGCACAGTTGGGAAATGCTTTCTGAAAGAATTCTTTTGCAAATACGTGGTGCAATCCTGCAAAAATGCTTCGGCCCTGACAGTCCTTAGGGGGTGGTACAGACGTATCAAAGCGTGTAGCAGCATGTGTACTCAGTAAGACTGGATGCTTTGGACTTTCCTGTGAGCTAGAGGGCTTTATGAGCTTTAGTTTGTGGAGATAAATGATTAAACCAACTTCTGACTGTTGCTGTTTTGTTTTCCTACACTCAGGCTCTCACCTGAACTTTCACCGCCTGTTGTATGCTGTTGGGATATCCATAAGAGATCGCCCAGGAATGGTGGATCACTTGCTGCCTACTGATGAATCCTTCTCATCTACAAGATCTTCTCTTGGATACTTTGGGGACATGACAGCAGGGGTGAGGTCCTACCAAATGCTGCCCTCACCCCTGTCGGAAGATGACAGCGACTCGTCCAGCTTTTGTTCTTGTTCCAGCCCTGACTCCCAGGTTCTCAGCTCCAGCTATGGAAGCACGTCCAGTGCAGAAAGTCAGGACAGTATCTTAGAGTACTTATTGTCCCAGGCATCTTTGGGGAACACTGCTGCATCATGGTGGGACAAAAGGAGAGTTCAGCCGAAAGTGAAAGAGGAGTACAACTTCAGGTTGCCTGAATTTGCTGTGGATATGGAAGACTCAGGACCATTTCAGCCCACGCTTGAGGAAATTGAGGAATTTCTGGAGGAGAACATGGAGTTGGAGCTCAGAGAAAGACCTAAAAGTGAGACCAAAGACTTGAGAGCTTGCAGCCAAGTCTCTGTTGCTTCACTACAGCAAAAGGACCATATGTTACCCAGCGCTAGTTTAAAAGAGAGTAAAAATGAACAGTTGAGCAGCTCAACAGAAGGTGGCCAAGCTTCAAATGGAGGAATGTCCCTGGAGAATGGGATACCGGTTATGCTCCAAATTCAGCCTGTACAGATCAAACAGGAGTCCAACACGAGCCCCAGTTCCCAAGGACCAGCACAAGAGAACATAAAAATTGCACAGCTCCTAGTCAACATCCAAGGACAGACGTTTGCCCTTGTGCCTCAGATAGTTCAGTCATCCAATTTGAACTTGTCCTCTAAATTTGTCCGCATTGCTCCCGTCCCCATCGCCGCCAAGCCAATTGGGCCAGGAGGCATGATTCAGGGTCAGACGGGAATCATCATGGGTCAGAAATTTCAAAAGAACCCTGCAGCAGAACTCATTAAAATGCACAAATGTTCTTTTCCTGGTTGTACCAAGATGTACACGAAAAGCAGCCACTTGAAAGCCCACCTGAGGAGGCACACAGGAGAAAAGCCTTTTGCGTGCACGTGGCCGGGTTGCGGATGGAGGTTAGTATTGGGGTGCAGTGCTCTCCTGTCCCCCTTCCCCTTTTTGCTCACTTGACCTAACTTGCCGAGCAAGTAGGTTTGCACTGTGATTTATAAACTGTTTCTGTTCCCCAAACTTGCTGGGTTGGTTTGAGAATTCAGACCTTTTTCTTCCTGTTAGGTAATGCAGGGGCTTTGATAAATTAAATAGCAGAGCATCACCTGCCAGCACCAGCTGTTTAAGTATCTTAATAAAAGCAGTCCATCGTGATGTGTATGTCATTCCAGGAGGGGCAGATAAGGTTGTTACTGCCGGCAGTACCTTGCGTTCACGTCAGTCTGCTTGCGGCTCAGCAGCTGCAGCAGATGCCCAGCTGGTACCAGCTGAAGGCTGTGAGTGCGCTGGATGGTTTGGGGCAGAACCCCTGCGTGGCTGCATGTGGCTCCAACTGCATGGGGCTAAACGGGGTCACTCGAGGGCTGTGATAACCGAGCGTGGTTAAGGAGAGCGGCGTTCTGTGCGGTTTCGTGGGAAATGCGCTCCATCCCACTCCTCCTGGAAATGCTGGCAGTGACGCTCTGGCACGCTCTGGGTTTTATTCTCTGCGTTGATTCAGTAAAATGCGTGGGTGCCATTCAACGTTGCAAAAAGCTGTCAGATGTAACAACATAGCCAGAAGGCTGAGGTGGAGTTAAGCATTGCTTGAATGAAAGGTTGCAGGTTTGATTGAGCAAAATGTTTTGCAGAGGGTATCTCTTGATTATTTTTTTTAAATTTTATTTTTTATTTTTAATACTAATCAAAAAATTAAAACTTGGTTAAAAAAACCAGCTTTTTATTTTAAGGAAACTTTGACGAAAGCCTTCCTCCCTCTTTCCAATAAGCTGTATTATTAGCCTGCTTGCTGGCAAGCGTTAATACACAGCACCACAAGTTGGGATGGGAGAAAACAAAATCTTAACTCCCTTGTGTTAAATTAAACAGGATTTCTTTCAAAAAATATCCTGCAGAGCTTCAACGAGCAATGTCTAATGAGGAAATGGGTTGTGATCATGGGGAACAGACGAGGTAAAAAGTAACAGGAGGGGGTTGTGTAAAAATGCAAGTATGTGAGACGGGCAGCGGTTAGAGATGGCTGGAGTGGTTTGAGGGAAAAGGTCGGAATGGGGCTGAATCCTCTGCTCCCCAACTGGACCAGTTTGAAGTTTGCCTCTCGGGAGGATCAAGGAGATCAGTGCAATTAATTTATTTGGTGATTTCTTTTCCTGTTTCAGTTTATGGCGGCTCTACAAACTGGTAGTGATTTTGTTTCCTTTTGTACTGGTGGCACTCCTCACGAGCTGGGCTCGGGGGCTTGCTGCTCAGGATGCACTGAAATTAAAGCCCTGTTATTTAGCTGACTGGTCGCAGAAGCTGCAGGCGGGTTTGCCCCTGACCTGCAGTAGAGACACTCGCTCCTTTAGGTTCGGTTGCCAGAGTACGTGCGCTCAGGCAGCAGATGTGCCTCCTGCCTGCAACGTGCCTGTGGGTGTCATGTTGGCTTTCCTTGCGCTGGGATGTGAGCAGAACTCCCATTTTTGTGACAAGCGCACGTGGCACGTGAGGGTTCATCTGATCCACGCTGAGATTTATACGAGTGCTCCTGGTGACTTTCTGCTGCTCAAGATGAGGAGCCTGATGTGTTGCCTGTGGGTGACCTCCTCCAGCCCTGTCTTATTACAGAGCTGGTGTTTCCCAGGCTGCAAAACCAAAGGGAACAGTTAGGAAAAATATTAAGCGGTAAGGGATGGAGACTGAATTCACGCTGGGGTGCCTGCCTTCTCCCAGTGTTACAGCGAATGGTGTGGATCAGAAGCAGGATGCAGGTGTAAGGTGGGCCAAGAGGAGTACAGGTCCCACAACGGAGAGCACCCTGAACTTTCACTCTCAGCCAGCGACAACTTTTTAAAGATGAAGAGCCCAACAGGAATGAGAAATTAATCACCTTAGCTGGGAGGAACATGTCTCTTGTCAACAAACAGCTGCTGGGAGGGCTTTTGAAACTTTCTTTTGCTGCTTGTCTTGTTGCATTTCACAGCCCAGGCTGGTACCCTGATCCCCAACACCCCTGAGGGGGGAGTTATAGCCAGTAGGAGAGGCAGCGCCTGGGGAGCTGCTTCCTGCGCTCAGAGCAATCCTTAGCACCAGCCCGAGATTCCTGCACATCCCCTGCGCGCTGCTCCCACATCAAAGGCCAGACCCAGCTGAGCACTGAATTACTCCATCCCCTCTCATCAATAAAGCATGTTTACCTTTTCCAGAAGTTCAGCGAGAGCTGAGCTATCACATGACTTAAGTCAAATGCATCTGGACTGTTTGCTCCCAGTTTTATATTATCTGAAATGAAATTAAGCACTAAAACACTGCTGGGCTCTGCTTTCCCCCTCCTTTCCCTGCATTCTTGTGCTTGCGTATTTATTTTTTCACCACAGACACTTAAGATCTGACCTTACTGAAGATAGTAATTTCAAAACCAAAACAAAGAGTTGCCTAGCACAAAGTGGCTGAGCTGTGGGGGGGTTAAAGCTTTCCCAGCTCTCTGGGCAGCCCTGCTATGGTGAAGTTGTGTGCTTTAAATGCACCAAGGTAGGGGTGCGCGCACAGCAACCCCTTTTGCTAACCCCTCCGACAGTGGCAGAGCCCCAGGTACCTCCCTGGAGGGGGCTGAACCCTGCTTGCTTGTGTCCTTCCTTGGCAGGGGGCAAGAGCTGTTTTCGGCAGGCTGCAGCGAGCCGTTCCTAAGTGGCCGGTGACCCATTGCGTTTGATACCCCGCTGTACCCGTCGGTGCACTGATCCGTGTCATGCTGGCTTACACCTTTGGCACATGGCAGCCTCAGCTCCTGAGACAGCCCTGACCAAAAAAGCTGAGCTGCAGCGTGGGCTGGTCCCCAGCAGCCGTGTTATGGCACGGAGCAGGAGAAGCTCTCGCTTTCCCTCCGCTGGCACAGCAGTGTACAAAGTTGCAGTTGTTGTAAGGGGGGATTAGGCAATCGCATTTAAATGCCCTGCCACATCGCTGGGCTGGAGGCGCTTCCCTGCAGCCGGCTCCGCAGGTGACAGTGTGCAATGCAAACTCTGCCTGGTTTGGTAGGGAGGGCGTAAAGGCTTGTAGTGCGTGTGGCCGGGAGCATGTATGGCATTGGGCGAGCGTGGGGAGGGCTGCACGTGGGACAGGTCAGGGCAGGCATCTTGCATTGGCCTTTTTTGCTGGTGCTGTGCAAAGGGGTTTGCAGGCGTGCAGGAGGTGTGCTGGTTTACCGTAGCGGTGCTTTGGGGATGGACAGGATGAATCTAGAGCTTCCCCTCCCCTGCGGAGGAGAGGCACAGCCTGAGTCAGTCTCAATGGCTGGTGGCCATGGTAGGGATCATGGAGCACCAGGCTGATGCTATTGATCTTTCTTGCCCTGTAAGCACATTGCAACGTGCTCATATGGCCAGGAGACACAGGACATGTCCTACGCATCAGGGACCTCTAGGATTTGTCTTCAAGGGAGATGTAGTTACTTTAGGTCCTTTAGAGTCCCACCAGATAGAAGGATGAAGGAAACTCTTCTAGTTGCTGTGGGATTGCCCAGATCCCTCCACCTTTCTTTTGAAGGAGGAATCCTTCTGGAAACTGCAGTGACTTGGGATAGTGAGGTGTTCCTTGGGAGTACCTTTTTTTTTGTCTGAATTTGACATTCCACTGGGGATTATTTGAAGTTTTCTTGGGGTGATCTCAGTGCCAGAGCACGCTACAAATATCATTTCACTGCAGAGCCAGGCCACCAGATCCTCCTGGCTTCCTTGTCCTAACCTTTGCGTTGTTTTTTTGTAAACACACCAACAGCTCGAGGTTTATTTCTGTGGTCTCTGTAAGTTGATCTTTCCGTGACTGCTGGGGAACAGTATTGCAACATTCCTGCCTCTTCAGCTAAGGACATCATTATGAGGCAGAATGTATTTTTATCGGATGAACTCATCCAAGCTCCCAGGGTATGAGCGGAGCTGCTCATTCCTGACATGCGCCTCTTTCTCCCCCACCATCCATGCAATTCCCATCAAAATGCACTTGTGGAAGTCTTGTGCAGGCTTAGCCATGTGCTACTGCACTTCTGTTGCAGATGATGACCTTAATGGCCAAGGACATGGGACAAGGCAACCCAGCCACATCTGGTTTTACTCCTTTGGGTGATAAGCCTGTATATAAGAGAACGGGTCTTTGCAAAGGTGGTTTTCCCTGGACGTGGTTGCCACCACTGGCAATGGGTCTGTTCCTTGTCCAGCACTGAGTCCCGCTGGGGCAGTCTGCATAGGCATCATCCTGCCCCCTCCAGAAAGATGCTTAGTCCCAATTATTTGTAGCTCTACAAGAGCATCCTTCCAGGGATGTGGCACTGGAAACTAGCTCACTGCTAAGGACTTGGGAGAAATCCCTGGCCCTGCTGCTCCTGGGTCCAGACTGTGGTTTTGGGAAGCCATGGCTGGAAGGAGCAGGGGTGCTAGAGAAAGCAAACGTGCAAGTACTAGGGGTGAAGAGAAACTTCTGTTGTAGCCTTTATGAGGAAGACGCGTCCCAGACAAGGAACAGGTTGATGGCTCCAAACAGGCTCCATCTGCCTGTTGCTCTTAATGGTGAGTTTGACTCTTTCACCATTGGGATGCCAAAGCAAGGAAAGGGAGAAAAGCACAAGAATGGGTGAAGCATCTCCCCTAGAAATAACCCTGGGAGAGATGTGTCCACACCATACCTTACCCATGGTGAGTATCTGTGTCTGCCTTGTGCTGGCTGAACACTCTGTGGGTAGCAGCACCGGACTGAAGAGCTGCGGGAACTAAGGAAACCATTGCTGGCTTTCCCAGTGCCCATGCCTGTTCCTCAACTGGCAGTGGGAGATCAGAGCTAATTAAAACCTTTATGTGGAAACTTACTTTTTTTGCATGAAGGAGTTATTCATAGAAACCCAGCGGTCCTGGTTTCCTCCTTTCATAAAAATAGCGTATTCATTCTGTTGGTGATGTGATATTTTGTGCCAGAAGGGCACATTTTTCTACATGTTCTTTCCCTCATTTATTCAGCTAGTGCCCATGACTTCATTTATTTATTGTAAATAAACAGCTGATACCATTTCTTGCAAGCTCGCTCTCTGTGCCGCTCTTTGTTACTACTCTGGCAACAAAACACTTAATTGCCCTTTGTAAGGCAGCAAATTTTTTGTACCCATCTGGACAGGGCTGTTTTAGTGTGACATTATTAATTAACCCTGTGGCTCCCAGTCACATCCAAGCTGGAAATAGAGCCAGCCTTGCTGTTAAGACCAAAGGATTAGCTGATTTGAGTTCAGTAAAGCCTGTGGGATTCACAATGGCTATTTGGGGATTTTTCTGTGGAGATGGAAGGTGGGAAATATCTAAAATTGAAATGACTCTGGGAGACAGTTTTGGTAATTAAAGGCTCAATCTTGATTTCAATTTACCCCTGGAGTAACTATGTTAATGGCCATTGGGGCCCACCTGGATTTCAGCTGTTATGATGTCGAGCATCTCTGATACTGAGATGTTAATGACTTTATTTAGCCTGCAGGAGCACGTAGAAAAGCCAGTTTTTCAGCTGGATCTGATAAGCCATGTAGCTTCTGGGTAGCTATGTCTGGCTATTGTCGGGTGTCCATCTCAAACCAGGTGCAATTACTGGATGTCCATTGTGCTCGTGTCAGTGGAGCTTGGAGCAGACCTCACCTGTGAGACGTTGGTTGTTATCTCTGCTTGAGAAAGGTCTGTGCTTGGATTTGCAGGAGGGAGGTTGTGGGACGGGGACTGGCAGAAGGATCAAGAGCAGCACCTGTTTTTGTTGAGCTGTACCCATGTTATTGGGTTTAGGGCAAGGTTGCCTCCATACATTGCTCTGAGTCCACAGTTGACATGGGACGAGGTTGATAGTTGTGTGTTTCCATCACTGCTGCTGACTACTGTTTGGGACCAGACTGGCCCTGTTGCATGTCCTTTTCAGTTCACATCTTCAGGCTTGGCCACAAGTGGAGTCTCCCAGTGGCCCAAGGGGACATTTTTTTCTGCTGTGAGAGACTTAGCAATGTAAAAAAACATTTATATG
This sequence comes from Gorsachius magnificus, assembly GCA_034008185.1. Lineage (NCBI taxonomy): Eukaryota > Metazoa > Chordata > Aves > Pelecaniformes > Ardeidae > Gorsachius > Gorsachius magnificus. The sequence goes on from CM067090.1 coordinate 12,054,345, forward strand.
AAAAGGCTTCTCTTCTCTTGCAGGTTCTCCAGGTCAGATGAGCTGTCCCGGCACAGGCGCTCCCACTCGGGGGTGAAACCCTATCAGTGTCCCGTCTGTGAGAAGAAGTTTGCTCGAAGTGACCACTTGTCCAAACACGTCAAGGTGCATCGGTTCCCACGAAGCAACCGCTCCGTCCGCTCTGTGAACTGATTGGTCCCACTTTCCCCTTCCCGCCCAGCCATCCTACAACAGCCAATGACAGCACTTTGCTCACTATATTTCTAGTGATAATTTATTTGTCTCCACAGAACAGTCAATGCTGTTCCTTGATACCACCATGTCTGAGTGTCCCATGTCCTTTAAAGATGATTTGAGAATGAAGTTCTTTTTGGGTCCGGGAGGGGGGTGCTTCTTCCTTTTTATCTCTTTTTTTTTTTTTTTTTTTTTTTTTTTTTTTTAAGGATGTTCTTTTCCTTTCCTTCTATCTTTCCCTCCTTTGCTGCTGGTTCTTTTGGAAATTACAGTGTTTTATTTTTAGCTGTTTTCTGCTGCACAGGAAAATGTAAGAGTTGCTTGCTGCTAGTTAATTATAGCCCTGGCATTCCTGAGGGCTTTGCTCATGTACAGGCCATTCATTGTGAGTTTTTATTAAGCTGCTCTATTTGTCCAGTTTGGAAACAGCAAATTCCTTTTGAAATGAAAACAACTCCTTTGTTTTTGGGTCGCCTGAGCCAAGGATTTGTAGGGGCTGTCCATAGGAGGAGGAACAGTGGGAGTCGGGGACAGGGGGAGGCAAGGCATGGAGAACGCTGGAATGTGCCTCTGTGCCTCTCTGATTTCTCCGGCTCACATTTACGTTTTCCTTGGCTAGGGCTATACATAAATATTTATGTATATATATTCATACATACGTGTGTGTATATATATATTTAAGCAAACCCAGAAGCTCAGGCTGGGTGAAATTGCTTGGAGTGGAGCCTTTTGGTGTCGGCCGAGCACGTACTGTGTGCATGCTTCTCCTGTCCTGTGCTGCCATGGGGGTGAAAGGATGCTTATGCGTCGAAAGAAACGCTGCTTTCCTTTGACTCTGGGTCGCAGCATCCGCTGTCTTTAGCAGAAGAGCTGTTGTCTTGCACATGAAGTGTCAGGAAGCAGTTTCTGAGAACAGCTGAGCTCTGTTCCTGTCGCTGCTCCTGTCCTTTTGTGTGATCCTGGGGGAGAAACCAGAGCACCAGCCCCGGAGGTGCCTGGTGGTCCTGGTGAGCACCGGGCATCCCGAGCATCCACGGCGAGTCAGTGCCTCCTCGCTGGTTGGAGCTCAGTCTCCATTTGTCTGCTGGACAGCAGGGTCTTGTGGGATGTACCTCTGCCCAGGGGAGGGCGGGAGGCATCATGGCCTGGTGGGACAGCACCGTGAGATCTTCTGTCCAAGGGTGATCTTCAGTGCTAATCCTCTCCTTACCGACAGCCATGTCAGAGCTCCATGCAGCTGGGGTGGGCGAATGGGTGAGAACAGTAGCCAAAAGAAACAAATTTGTGTGGTAGCTGGCTAAGAAGGGAATTTAAACAAATAATCAGATGGTAGCAGGCAAGTGATTTTGTTTGTGTTTCTTCTTGTTTTGTTTTTCCTTTTGAACTCTGGCGATTGTAAGAAGCTTTGGTGGAAAATAGAATTCAGTAATTAGGAACGATTTTATAATGGATGTTGCATTTCCTTTCCATTCGCAGATGGCATCTGTTTGTCTTTTTGTTGGCAAAATGGGAAATAGGAAGCTGCAATTCTAGTGCTAGGCAGAGCAGGAGCCTGCGCTGTGCAAGAACAGCAGGTCTAGCTAAAGCAAATGCATTCCTTTTGTCCTCTAGAAATTAATATAAATGAACTATCATCTATTGACTGGTTTATATCACATCCTATGAATGTATGTAAATAAAACTGTACATAGATGCATATCTATATAAAATAACTTTTAATAACATATCAAAATTTGTGTAAATTGGAAACAAAAATAGCTATAAAGCCAGTGTACATAAGTTACAATTCTGTATATTTTCTTTTGTTCTTCATAAAAATATATTTACTTTGACAATAAAATGAAAATGGAAATTTTAAATCCCTTCTTGAAATTATTATTAATTAATTTCCTTTGTAGCCAGCTCTGCAATCAGGACAATAGCACTTGAAATTTTGATTCACCTGGATGTAACTTTTCAGGTGCTGGGTAACAGGGAGAGATGGAACAGATCTGAAGTTGTCTTCAGGATTTTTTCTCATCTCAGAAAGTTGTTGGGAGGCACAAGATGTTTCAGCTCTCCCTTCACCACAGCCCTCGTGTCTCACCTGGCAGCCACGCTGGGACCCGAATGCCTTCTGTGGTTTCTGACCACTGTGGAACAGGTCTGCAGGTGCAGTAAGACTGTGGTTAATAAATTAGAGCAAGCAGGTTTTGAGGAATTCAAGCTTCAGAGGTTAGTGTGGAGGAGGAAGGGCTTCAGAGTCTGCTTGAGACTGACGGTGACTCATGAGTGACCCGGGACAAAGGACTCAATTGCCATGTGCCGCAGTTCCCTTTCTTGTAAAATGGGGATAATAATGTATCATAGTGATACTGTGGGACTTAATTTACATTTGTGTGATCCTTGGATGGAAGGAGCCAGCAATAAGACCCGTAGTCACAGGATTAGGTTGTGAAAGAAAGGCTCGGCACGGCGGAGATCTCGGTGCCAAGGTGCTTCAGTTGGCTCTTCTGCAAATCCCACGTCTGAAAGAGTGATGTGAAGGACCTGTGGTACGAAGCATGCTTCAGGCCTGAGGAGAAGACACCCTGTTCTGCAACAACCATTGCTTCCCATTCATAACAACAGGGGCATGAACACGATGCTCTTGTGATCTGCAGGCTGGGACATCTCTTGTACTGTGCTTTTGGTTGCTTGGCCTCCACTGGAAGAAGAAACCAGCAACGTTACTGGTGTTAAAATCACTTCTGAGTCTCCATGGGACCAATGGTGCAGTGGGTCCAGATCTTCTCCCAGCAAGAATCACTCTGACGCTAATGGGCACTTCGGGATTAAAGTCTCTCCCTGAAGAACAGCCACCATAAAACGCCAGCTGATGAGCCAGGGCTCTCCAGACCCCTGATTACTTTTCCCAGAGAACCCCTATGAGTCTGGCAAGAGGACTGAGGGATGAGGCAGGCTAAGTTCTGTTCACTCCAGGTTGTTTTTTTACCTCCTGAGTTGTAGCCTGAAGACCAGAGTCCTAAGGACAGCTGTTTTATGGGTGCTAGTTGCATACACGCTTTAATTAGCAAGCCTGCACCAAGAGGATCTCCGATTCCCTTCTGTTCTCACCCTATCGACATCATGCATTAAACTAGCTGCTTTATTTCAGCCAGTATCTCAGTCTCTTCCCCATCTCATCTGGAGTTCTGATATTGCTGTAACGTTGGGCAATTCACCCTGCAAGACTCGCAGGGCAGAAGTTATTTTTCTGTAAGAGGCAATGCTTAAAGCTGAAGTGGAGTAATGCAAAATACCCGCTGTAGGAGCACAGCAGTGCAGAAATCTAAGATCTAAGCTATGGTTTAGCCTGGAATATTTTCCATGAAACACTTATTCTCTCTTTCGTTTTTCTTTTCTGCTTTAAGTGCGGTTTCTGAGTGTGGATTGCGCGGGTTTTTCTGGCTAATACCTGTAAGGAAATACAAGTTTATGTAAAAGTTGCAATATTTTGCTCAGAAGAGTATGGCCATGTTTGCTGTGAAAGGAGAGTTAGTTCTGCATAAAAATTAATGATGTTTTCAGAGGTTTGTCACAAAAAAGTAGAAATTTCCAAAGAGATTTTGATGTTTGTTTTATGTGAAATTACTGGCATGCCTGAGCCTTGCTGATTCATGAGAAAAATGTGGCCTTGCCTTAAGCCTGATTGCTCTTTACCCACCCAAAGATAAATATATATTTGACTGCTTTGATGCCACAACTGTAGATAAGTTTATTATGTCCCTGTTTCAGCAACGCTGCACGGCAAAGCCCAGCATGGCATCGTTATACATATGCCTAAGTCTCGTTGACTTAAAGCATCTATAATTTGGTTTCTGAGGTGTGAATAGATATATTTGCAGTGTTAGAGCCTTCACATAATGATCATGACCCGTTTCCTAACACTTGTGAGATCTCTGTATGTTTCTAAATGTTTTTATTGGCAATTTCTAGTCTCTTCATCGGAGCTAGTGGTGAAGGAATAGTGTTAGGAGAGGTGAGGAGCCATCATCTGGGAAGGTTGTACTCAAGGTAAGGACTAAGTACAAGGAATAAGAGTAAAGTGCTATTTCTGTAAGGTGACCTGCCTTCTGTGACCCATGGCTAAACACAGAGCAGTGGAGTGATGCGTCTGAGTCCACAGAGCAACACAGAGGGGAAATGGAAACAGAACCACGAAGTCCCAAATCTCCTTTGCCCCAGACAGTGGCACAGACCACACGTCAATAACACACAGCGGGTTATAGAAGGCAAAGAGTAATAGGACATGTAAGTGAGACATCAGATAAGCAAAGAAAGGTAAAGACGGAGCAGGAGATAAAGTCAGGCTGCACTGATAACGTCTACTTTTGGAACAGATGTCAAGGAGAGAGGAATGAGAGCTCGCTTGCTGGTGTGTTGCACTTGGGAGTCACCAAGGTAAAATGCCTTAAGAAGGGTCCTGCTCCCCTGACCTGTGTTACGGGGGGGCTTTCTCCCCTGGCAGTTTGGGGGGGAGCTCAGGGAGTTGTAGCCCTATTGAAAGCAAACCAGCCCATGGAACAGAGGGGTGTGATGAAAGGTGGCAAGTCTGGCTCCCTGGATGAGCGCTTGGGTTTAGACCCTAAAATGTTTGCAACAGTTCCCTGCTTCCCACCCTCCCCGAGGGGGTTGTTTCCACTTAAATCCTTGTGCCGGGAGCCTTCTCCTTGTCTAAATGGCTGCTATACGTTTAATCCAAACAACCAGGTGACTCCAGCACAAAGCCAGCGGCAATAAGCCGGCGTTAATGATTACCCTGGGCCCCTTGGGTTATGTAAGCCTGGATGTGCTGTACCACGGGCTCCCGGCTCGGACATGCCCTCCCTGTCTGGAAGAAATACCAAGGACCTGCCAACACACATAGAAAGTTGTTTGGAGCCAGCTGAGATTTTCCTTCTCTCCTTTTGACAGCACCTATGAAACCCGTTATTCACTTGGTGCAGCGATTGCCATGCTTTGCTTACTTGTTATTCAGAAACATTGCTTTTAAAGAATGAGTTGTGCTCAGCTTCCACTGACTGCAGCACAAGCTGAGGACAGTGAGGGCCATGGCTTACCTGAGGAAAAAAATTCCCAGCTAAGGCAGGGATTGCAGATCCTGGCGAGTCCTTGGCTTCCCTTGCTCATTTCTTCTTGGACATCTGTGTTTTTGTGGCTTTTAATCTCTTATCCCACAGGTTTCAGTTTTGTTCTTGCTTTTTTTTTGGAGGAGGAGGGTTGATGGTGTGTGGTGTGTGAAAAATAGATGTTGTGAAGAATCTTCTAGCCTTAACATCTAGTGTGTGTTTGCATACAGCTGGAGGGATGGGACTTAATGACTCTTCTGGTCAAATGATCCTATGTTGTAAGGTTTGTAGCTCCTCGGTGCTCGGCGTTTTTACAGATCTGAGCTTCCATCTGCTCTGCCAGCTCAGTGCAGGTCTTCCTGCAGCTGGAGCTGGAGCACATCCTTCATCTCTTGCCACGTTCCCGACCTGAGTATCACTTTTCTAATGGTTTTGTGGTTAGGCTGACTCAAAGCCCATGTAAGTACTTGATCTCCAACAGAGCGAAGGCTGGATGAACCTCTTAGCCCTTGGAGAAGTCTGCTGCAGAGAGACTTCATCAGCTCACCCATCCTGCCCTACGGAGCACATATGCCATTGCCAGCATCTCACTGACCACCAGATCGCTATTCAAGCATCCTGCAGTTCAGAGCAACATCTGACAAGGCTCTGGCCATCACGAGCAGAGGGCAGTGTTTGCATCTCTGCCAAGTGCAGCAAGCCGAGGCACTGGGTAGAATGGGACTGAAATACATGAATGACAAGTAACTGTTGGGAAAGACAGCTCTCCTCTTGCTTGCACTGGTGCATGCCTGGTAGCTCTTTCCCTGCTCGTCTTAGATTCACAACTGTCCTGAAAGGGAGGGAAAACTGAGGGGAATGTGGCCTATAGTTTTCTGGAAGGGAGTGGAGGAAGGAAAACAGAAGCTGAAGCAAGCTACGGTGTAACAGGCACTGTTCTGTCTTTTCCAGCACAAATAGAGTGCCAGGCTCTGTTCGCAGAAAGGGCTCTGCCTGTTGCACAGGAGGAGTGAGGTCTGAGCTCGCAGCCAGCGTCAGAGCAGCTGCTGTACAGTGCTCTGGGGCAACTGCAGCTTCGTGGCGGGGGGTTAGTGAATGACAGTCAGAGGGTTGTGCCTTGGCCACTTGGCAGTCATAAAGAAAAGGGGCTGGGATTGCTTGCTGTCTGTCCCTCAGGTCCCCTTCCCTGTATAAGGGTACCACTTTTCTCCTCCTGACTCTGTAGCTGATTCTTGGAGTGGCCTCGGGTGAGTCTTAGCACTTCCCAAAGCAGAAATATTATTTATCCATATGACCCAGATACCGGGAACCTCAATAATTACAAGGCACTCTGAGATCTTGAGTGGAAATATCTATCCAGGAATTGTTTTGTATGTGCCTGAGGGTGGAGTCCAGCAGCCCACAAAAAGAAAGGTACAAAGAATTACTGTTCTGTATCTAAAAAAGCCTCTGGCATCTGCCTCTCCTACTGAGTCCAGCGGGCAGCAGTTTAAGCCCTGCTAGTTATTCTAACATTATGGTTGCAAATATGGGGATTGGGCTATTGGGCTGAAAGGCATCCAGGCATTTAGTAAACTCTCCATCCATAAGTGAAGGAGTGACGTGAACGTTCGAGTTTGGCTGTTGACTGCTGACTTTTTCTGAGAAGTCTATAAATGGCAGCCAGGTAGTCGCTCACTTTTTGTTTCTCTGATGTGCGTTGTTTTTCCATGGACAACATGTCCTGGACCTTAGAGAGTTGGCTGGAGCTTGATTAATACAGGCTGGGTGTCTATAGTGGCAGATAATGCACTGGGGAGGGCAAAGGGCTTGGAAATTTGGTTATGTCAGAAAGGCCATTCTGCAGCCAGAGTGGCTGGAAAAACAACCAGGCTGTGCCCTAGCAAGTGGTCTCATGGACCCGTGCCTGTGCTGGCCCTCAGCTCCGCTGTGCCAGTTCCCAGCTCTGGCTAGGACACCATGGCGCCACAGAGCTCTGATGTGGATGTGGACGTCCCAGAGCAGGGACGATGTGGGGAGCCCCTTGCTGTACATAAGACCTCTCTGCCTCGGCTGATGGCCTCTGGTACAGGCTGGTCCCTTCTAGAAGTGGCAGATGCTCCTGGGGAAGATCAGCTTTGGCTGAAAGGGGAATGCGGGGCGACGAGCAGCCTGTCCTCTCTCAGAAAGTCGAGTTAGTTACAGCTGACAAGTTTGCTGGTAAACTCTTCTTCTTGCTCCCTATAAATTAATGGCACAACTGGAGGGTGTTCATTTACTTGCCACCCAGGACCTTTAGTCTCCTCACAGGCTATTCCAACAACTGGTAAATGTACACATATTAGTAACACATTGGCCTTCAAGAGAGTGTGGATTTTATGTGGCACCGAAGCTCGCAGCAGCCCTTCTCAAGCAGTGCCCAGCTGCCTGAGCGCTTACCCCTCGCTCAGTGGCACTGGCACTGCCTTGCAGGCAATCCAGGCTTGTGTGTGAGATCAGCGACACCCCCGAAAGTTTAAGGCGAATCAATCTGTGTCATGCCTAAAGGAATGATTAGCAAATTAGAATTGGTCCTGATGACTTCATGCGAGATACCCTGTGCCAGATCCCTGGTGGGTGGAGGACCAGGAATCCAGGGAGAGCTGGAGCCACCTTCCTCACTTCGCTCCTGCGTTTTCATGCTAATCTCAATGAAACAAATTAGCTGCAGCACATTAATAATAATATTTGGCACTTCTCTAGAATCTTCCAGCTGAGGAGCAGAACATGCTTCCTAGTGGGGATTTAAGCCTTACAAGCTCCCTGAAGAGTAGTTGTCACCTTTGTTGTGCAAAGTCAGAAAAAGGATTTAAACGCTTTGACCCAAGTTCTTGGGGAGCTTGTGGCAAAGCTGTAGAGCAAACCCGAATGTACCAATTCCTTCTAAGACCCAGGTGCTAATCACATCTTAATCATTTGATGTGATTTTGACATGTGTACAAACTGATGTATATGCAATTAATTGAAGCACACTGGGGGAGAAGTGGGGATGCTTTCTAGCCTGCTGGGTAGCCTTAAGACCTGCAGGAGGTCAAGCACAAAGAATGACAAATGTGTTCGTTTCACTGATGTAGCATGGGCGATGTTGGCACAGGTGTGTTGTGCCCTCGCAGCTGCTCCAGGGCCTGGGGAGCAGTAGGGGAACAGCTCGGCTGTGTCTGCTTGTGACTTTTTGAGTCCTTGCAATGGCCCTCGGTGACCTCTGCAGACAGGTTCAAGTTCTTCATCTTCTGTGGGGACCATGCTGGCTCCCACAGTAAGTAGCAAGAAGTTCAGCTTGATTTTTTTTTCCCTCTGACTTTACAACCCCATAAAGCACTTCCACACTGCTTAAGACCTCACCCTTATGGTGTGATCAAAAGGATGCTGATTAGCACCCTCTGAGGTTTCCCTGCACTAAAATCCAACTTGCACCTTGCAGTACCTTCCTATACATCCACCTACAATCTTTCCTTCCTTAACTTTGATACCTTCTGCTTACTTTTCTCAAACACATTTGTTTTAAAGAAAATAACCGGCTGCTGATGCACTACCTGTTATCTATTAACACAAACATTTTGGATTGCATAAGAGTGATGTTTTGAAAGTTAGTACAGAAAATCTAGTCCAATGTAATCTCTGCTGTTTATTCTGATCTTTTATTCAACTTCTGCAACCAGGTAATTTGTGTGGGATTTAATAAACTCTGCTCTTTGTTGTGATAAGTTCTAATTATTACTTTCAAGGCAGTTTATTGGATCAACAAATAACTAGTCACTAGCTAGTGATGTGCTGTTGAGAGAGAGGTTACTACCTGCTTTACAGTGAGTAAGTAGGTATGCGTAACCCCCAGAGAAACCTTGCAAAGAGAGTCTCTGTGCCATAGAGGCAGTATATTTGCAGAGCAAGAGATAGATAGCCTGAGTCAGCTGGCAGCCTAACAAGATGCGCAGGACAAATAAAGCACATTTGGGGCTGTCCAGGAAAAAAAAAATCCTTTTCATTAGAAACAAATTGAAAATGTTCACCAGAAGATGTGAGAGAGCAAGGCAGCAAGAGAGACAGCAGACTTGCTAATGCAGTGGGCAGGCAGTCGCTGGGGATGCTGGCTGTGCTGGTTCAGTTCCCAGAGCTGCTGGATCGGTCCCTCGCTGCGGCTATGCGATGCCTGGACCTGCCAGTGTTGGGTGATTTGAAGTGAAGCTCCTTCTTCCTCATCTTCTGTCCATGGAGGCTCCCCTTGTGAACTGACGATGTTGTGATTTTACCAGAAAAAGTCTATTGATGAGTTAATGTTAAAGACAAATAAAGTTTTTAGTGCAAAACATCACAGCCAGCTGGGGGTTTATTTAAGTAAAGTGCTGTTCGGGGACTTGCTGCGGTCACGCAGCTATGCAGCGAGAATGAGGAGTGGAATCTTCTCTTAGTTTGTCCTTGAAGACCCCTCACGATGCCACATCTGTGCCTATGTTGACAGAGGAGCCCTGGGACAATGGGGTGTGAAGGCAGTGGAGGGCTCTCTGTAACCTGCTTGTCTGCTGTCGGCACCTCCACTCTCCTCCTAGTTCAAGGTCTTCCACCAGTCAAAACTTTTCTGTCAAAGGAATTTCAGATTTTTTCAGTTTCTGTAAAAGATTTTTACAATTTTTTTTTGTTGTTAAATGTGGATTTCAAGAATTATGTGTTTTTATTCAAACCTCAGCAGTTCTCTCTGAAGGTGACTTTTCCTTCACTTTTCAGCAACCCTTGAAATGTGATTTTTATGACCAAAGCATGAACAGCTCATGGAACAGACTTCTTTCATATTCATAGACATTTTCCTGGGACAATGTTCACTGTTTCCTGCTTGTCTTTGGAAAATATCCACCACAGGGTCGCATGGCTGCAACCTCTAACTGCAACTGTACAATAAAGCCATTTGCTGTTCCCCTTGCCTGGCATCAACTAAAGTCTTTAAGGCCTTCAAGTGGAGGCAGCAACAACAACAATATTTCTGATTAGTGTGGCAATGTGATAGCAACCATCATGAGGGAAAACCATCTAGCAGAGAAAAGATGTTTAGATCTTCAAAGTCATATTCTCAGTCATTCCTAAGCTCTTGTCATTCTTCACCATGCTTTGCTTTCTTTGGTCAGTGGTATTTCTGAGGCAATGCAGAGGTATTAGGTCCCCTAATTTTTTGGACAGGCACAAGGATGGAGGTAGACCTCCTTGGCAGAGGTGGAAACATGATTTGCAACTTCTGTCATTCTGCCTCGCATTTAATCTGCGAGCCTGTGGCTGCAAGGTTGATAAGCAGCACACAGATTTGGAACCTCTTCTGTTTGGGTTCTGGGTGCAGAGCCCAAGACAAAAAAAGGGCTCTCACCCAGGTGAAGTCTCATCTCTGTCAGTGAATGCTAAAGTCTTACTGAATTTGACAGAGCCATGGCTTCACTCTCAGTTTGTACTCAAGCAGCCTTCCCACTCAGGGTTACGACTTTGCTTGCTGGGTTCATCTGGGAGGGAACTGGGAGTCTCACCTGGGTCTGGGGCTAACCATGGGTCTCAGCTGAGGGCATCTCCAGGCTCCCATAAGGGAATGAGCTCAGGTGAGGGGGTGGTATGGTTATGGGGTGCTTATGGTTGTCTAAGAAGGTGGTTTGGGTGCAGACACCTCCAGGGAGTGATCAAGGAGGGAAACTACAGCAAGGAGCAGCTGGTCTGTGTAGGGAGATCCTTTGAGGAATGAACCTTCAGCAGGTACTATGCTGGGGAGGCTGTGATTGACATGATTGAACCTTTGGGGGTTTTTTTTGGTTTGGGTTTTTTTTTTTTTTTTTCTTGAAGAAAGAGGGTCTATTCAGGGGTGAAAGAGGCTTGAGGGTGGTGGCTAATGACTGTTTGCTGGTGATGATTTGTGCTTGGCTGGGAGGAAGATGAGATGCTGCCTCACTGAGGTGTCTGAGCTTAGGGTCCTGGTTGTGTTTGGTCTTGCTCAGGGGGATGTAGGATTTTTGGGTGGCTGGGTCTAGGCTGTGTCACAAGTGTGGCTTGGGACTGTGTTCCTTTCTGGACCTGTTGTTCTCTTGCTTCTCCTGGCACAGAAAAGAGGCTTCCTCCTGCTCCAGTGTCCTAGTGTAAAAAATAACCACCTTGTCAATTCTTTATTTTCCTCTTCTCTGGATAAAAGAGGCTGTGCTCTGAATCATAAAGGCAAGCGTACAGGCTGTTTTTTGGGAGGCAAGGAGGAGCAAACACAGTTTAGCCTCTGAGCTAGAGAGTTTCCTAGTACAGGGCTCAGTCCAGATTTTTCCACATGCGGGCTTGAGCCCAGACATCACCCTGACAACATGTGGGAACATAAATACAAACAAAACTAATTTCCAGATGAGGGATGTATGCAATGTTTTCTTTTACTGGCATTTATGCTTGCTTATTTGGCTGATGTTGACAATCAACTCACTCTGCTTATTGCAACAGGGTAGCGGGAGGATGCTAGGAACAGCAAAAGAGCCTGTTCAGCTGTGTCTGCATCCCAGGAGGGGTATGAAACCCACGGCAGGCACCTCGGGGAGGCCCTGTGCAGTTTTCAGAGGGAGACAGGGCCCAGGGACCAGCAAGAACGGTCTTGTGGGAGCAAAACCTTTTGGGGGACCCTGACTGATCCGTAACTCTTTAGAGGCTCTTGCTCTGTGTCCCATCTCATAAGCCACCTCTTGTCTGGCTGTACTGTGTTAGGTCCCCTCCTTGTGGTGCATCCTCATGGACCCAGGCAGGACTGCATCCTCAGGAAGTGAAAGCAGTCCCCTGAGGAAAGGAGGTTTTGCATTTTGTTTTCTTTCCCTTGCTAATGGTATTAATGGGTTTTTTAAGGTGATTTTTGGCTGGGAGAATCATCCATAAGCAGTATGATCTCAGTGGGATCAGGGTTGGTTTGGGCTTCATGCCCAGCGTCAGGTTTCCTCTGGGGGAAGAAGGGGAGATATTAGGGGCTGTAACCCCTTGTCTTGCATTGGCACCAACTTCTCATTCCCTTCTGCATTGTGTGCCTTACTCATGGGGCTGCGCAGTCTGTTTCTGATCTTCCCTGAAGCTGGGGCTATGAAAGCACTATTCAAGCTCCTTTTCTATATCAGAAGATAAAAATAAGATTTCTTACACGTGTGTGTATATATATTCCCATAGATAGTACAGAAATATGCTGCTCTAAGCAACGCTATCCGAATGCTTAGGCATGATTCTGTACCGCAGCCCTTAGAGGGGGTCCTGGTCTACCTGGACACTTAATTTCTTGCTGACTTATCCCCAGGGAAACATCATGGAAGACAATAATGGCACCGGCTTAAAACTGGTGAGAGGGGAAAAAGGGCTGGCTGGTGCTGGGTGCCCTTATAGTTATGTATCCTCTCTTTTTTTTTTTTTTTTCTCTCTGGAAAAATCAGTCTGTGAATGTAGCTTCGTTATATTACAATAGCCAGTCCCTGATGTTGCTGCCTTGAGGCTGTATGTCTAACAGGTCTAAAAATAACTAAATAAATCACTCAAATGAGGCAGTAAGCAAATAGATTTGCCCACCTGTTTATTAATAAACACATGCACATGAACCTATATTTCTATATTAGAACATGGCTCTGCGTCTCCTGTGGGTATAAAAAGAAAAACGCCTGGCAAAGAGTGAGGCAAGTACAAAGTTTCCACAGTAAACATATTTGTGTTTGCTGAGCAAGTGTTGCCTTAGGAAGACAGGCGAGGCAAGCAGCTACTGCTCGCTTGCAGAGCCTCAGATTACCAAGCCCAGAGAGAGCCGACTCTGACAGCTGCAGCTCTGCAGATTGCAGTTGGATCATATGGGGGAGTATCTGAGAGAAGGGACATGCAGGCATCCTTCCCAGCCTCCCTCCATGCTGGCCGCATGCGTGTAAAGTCCAAGTGCATTTCCTCCTTGGAGTCTGGCGTCAGAAAGCAGCCAGGAGATAGCGCAACAGCAAAGCTGAGCTTTGGTGTGATGGTTTTTGGTTTGGTGGGTTTTTTTTCTTTTTTTCTGGGGTTTACTACTTGGAGGATTGCTCCTCAGGATGGCTCAGAGCATGCTCTAATCCTTATCCTTGCAGAAGTATCTCCGCTGACTTGCAGAGTGGTCTGTTCACAGCATCAGTGTAGAGGTGATTCAAGGCAAACCTTTCCTGGCTGGATTCATGGCCATTTACTGGTGGAGCTGTAATATGGGGGTAAAGGACGAAGGAGGCACAGAGGCAAGCTGTGGGAAGAGTGTGCCCAGGGCATGCCAGGGCCTGGCATAGGGTCTCTGGAAGTGAAGATCAGGGTGTCCCAATTACAAGTGTCATTGGTGTGCTATGACATGATGGTGGCTAAAAAAAACCCCAGGTGGATGCATCCATCATAACAGCTCCCTTTCTTGCCTTCCCGCTCCTGCTTGCAAGCTGTGGTGTACCGCTATCCCAGCCACACTACTATTTCTGCTCCCTCACAGGGCCACCTGAAACATGCTGAACAAGGGGCAAAAGGATAACCAAAAAAAACCCCAAGCCAGGTACTAAGTGAGACTTGTTAAGATGTGTGGCCAAATCTGGGGCTGTGTGGGTTCTATGCTGTTTTCTAGCTCTGCAAGAGACCAGAAAGTTCAATTAAGGATGATACCTCTTTATAATGAAACAAATAGCCTTGCACTGGATTAAGACAAAGCCTCCCATCTAACTGCCTCCAGTTGTAGTGGTGCAAAGGAGATGTCAGGTTCACACTAAAAATGATCTGAGCCCACGACAGGCAGTTGCAGCTAGGCCTGGCTCCTCTGACATGTATAAAGTTTTGGGTCTCCCTGCTCCATCAGAAATGGCAATAAAGATTGTTTTTATGAAGCTGTTGGATAGCATAATCATGCTTTATTTTACATGGTGATTCTGCTGACCGTTAATATGCAAAACCGGAATGTTTAAATTACTGGTGTGGTCTTAACTCTGGGTTTGAGGAAGGAGGATCAGAAGTATTAGAAAGTGCTCCGATTCAGTGATGTGTATGTCACCGCATTTGGCCGCATGACCTACATTTTCTGCCTGGGATCTGCTGATGTTTAATCAGAATCACAAAATGATGTTTAATTAGGTCACAAATGGCAGTGAACTGTCCCTTCTTCTGTGTATTAAAAGCCTTGAATAGCCTGGAGGAAATCCTGTAAAATAGGCTTGCCATCCCCTGTCCCTCCTAGAGAGACTCTTTGCCTTTGTGTTAGGACAGGACAGACTTGACAAATCACTATCTTAGTAGTTTATGGTTGCATTCAAATGTTTTTGTGTCAGCAGCTGCTACCTGCAATGAGATCTCCCAAAAAGAAACTGTGGGCAGAGGAATATTTCCAGGGCAGACAAAACCCTTCTTTGAGCCAGGAGTGGTACTAGGAATTAGAGAGGCATTTTTCCTCATAGTATTTTCTTTAAAAGCTATGTTCAGTTGGGATGGGTGGTGTTAGAGGCATGTGGGACCTAGTCTGGCCATATCATAGCCACAGGAAATTACTGAAAGCATTCATCCACCAAGGTCCTTTGGTATCCGTGTACTGAAGAAGACGTGTTGCTTTATGTTACTAAAGTAGGAGATGACCAAATGAGGTCCTTCCTTAGAGTATCCTTGTTCTACTGGCGGACAAGCATAAGGTAGCCCTAGTTAATAGGTCCCTGCTGGCTGACCACAGATGCTATTTCATTGATGAAAAATAGCAGTTAATATTGAAAGCTGTGGCAAGAGTGGCCTGCCAGACATTTGAAATAGCAGTGAGGGAGGCTAGACATGTTTAAGCAATAGTAGGGGATGGGTCACTTAATTTTGCCGTAGCAAACTATTTCCATTTGGTTTTGCCTGCTGGGCCCAAAGCAAAGCATAACTCACCCCTGGAACACTTGTCCAAAGGACAGAATCTAATGAGACAAAAACCAGATCCTGCTCATTCTCCTTAGCTCTTAAAATAATGTATAATGCCATTAGATTGTGGAAATAATTAAAACCAACATGCTTAGACACATGCATATTAAGCGATTGTCAGATGCAAAAGATCAGGGGAAATGTCTGTCAGCCGAAGGATGTTGCAGGACTTCTGCTATGAGGCAGTTGTCAGAGCCTGCACCACTGAGGAACTGGACATTAGATGGGACATGTATGAGAATTTGAGTGGTCTCATGGTTCCACAGCTATTTCTGAAGTAAGTCCACAAGGCAACTGCTAATACAAAGTGAGCTGCATATTTTTAAACAAATAAGAGGATTTAGTTAATATTTAACTTTTGGTCATTTCAACTCTGATAGCTTTGGCCTTCAGGTTGATCATTTAATGAGCTCCTTCCTGTTGCTACAGCAACTGCAGCCCTGGAAGACCTTGATGTTCAAGTCAGCAAAAAAAAAAAAAAGCTTGTCCTGAAATTTGCTTAGGCTTCTATTGATAAATGTCTGTGCTCAGAGTCAGTTGTTCAGACAAACAAGGCTTGGAAATGCACCATAGGGTTTAATGCAATCTTTGCGCAACCCCATCCCAAGCCATTGCCTCTTGCATGCTGTAAAAAAAAAAAAAAAACCAAAACAAAAAACTAAACCAAAAACCCTCCACAAACCTTAAATTTTGTGCCCTCCTCTGACATGCTCTAAGTCATTCAGCAATGTTGTTTTAAGAAAGCCAACTCGTTTGTTTTTCTTGCTGAGTTATTGTTGTACACGATGTAATTCTGGCCCATGAATGTGCATGCCCTTGAAGTGCTGTGTACCAGCAGAGTGTCTGAGGCGTGATATAAGCTGACTTCTGGAAGGACAGCATTTGTCTGCGCCCCCCTTCCAGCATGTGCTTGTATGCAGCGCCGTGCCAGATCTCTGATGCTTCTTTTTCTGTCCCTTTCAAATACAACTTCTGGCCAGAAGGTCCTTTCTTCTTGGACCTCTCCCAGACTTAAAACATTCAAAATTTCCCCTGAATGCTGGTCCTATTTTACACTTCTTAGCTGGTGTAAATCAAGATCACCTTGTTGAATTCACTGCAGGCATGCTATTTAATGTCAGATGAGGTTTTGGCCAGTTGTTTTTGCAGCAGTAGAAACCTCCTCTATTCTGTCCGCTTCTCTGAATGTTAATTTTAACACCGTTGTTAGAACGTGCGTGCTCTCATTTTCAAGGAAAATAATTCTTTCTATGTGTAGGCAACTGCATCTCCATCTCTGATACAAGCAGGGGTCCAGAATGAGAGACGCATTTTGCTTTCTGGCTGGAATGCTCCCTCTCTCTCGTATAGAGGTATAAATATTTTAATGAAATGTAGGGCTACAGATGTATAGCTGAGTGCTCATCAAAGCTGATAGCAAAGTTAGTGTGCAGCCCTGAGGGCATCTTGTTCGAGTCATGTTTCACAATTGTTTTTAAATGTAAAGCTTTCTGGCCCAAATTAAATACAGCTGGCAGGAAATGTTTTTTCCTATCCTGAAGAACACTTGAAACATTCAAAAATAGTCCTGCTCTGTGCTGAGATGGACTGACAGCTCCCAAACTGGAGAGCAGAAGCAGCCCACTGAGACTAGCTAAAGCACCAGTAATTTGGAGTCCCTTGGAGAAGCTGAGACACTTTTAAATCTGAAGTCTGAGCCTGACTCTGAACCAACGGTACTTTGCTACTTCATGTTTCCTCTTCCTGCTCTGGGTCTGAAAAGTGCATTGTGGACCTGAGATAACAGCATTTTTACTGAGCTGTTGCTGAGAGCGCTATTCCCAGAAAATGCAGACTCACTGAAATGGAAACATTTTCTGTCAAAATAACATTTTGTCAAAAACCTACAGACATTTTCTCATCCAAAGCCTGCTGAAGTCAATGAAAAACATTCTTCTTGAAGAGAATTTTAACTACTATTAAGAATACCAGAATAAAACTATAATCACATTAGGAATTTGCTCTCTTGATGGAGGTCTGTATTGATCTTTGTTTGTTCTGCCTTAACAAAAAATAGGAATGGGGCTATTGGATAAAGATCTGGACTTCCCCTTGGTTTGAAAAATGGGGTACGAGGCTAGTTCATGCCTGCCAAAAAGCATGTGTTTCTTTTAATTGCTGGAATAGCCTAGCAAGGGATAGGCTGCCATAAAGGACAGCTGTGACCACATAGCAATACCCTGGTCAAATCTGAGTTAATACAAATTCACTCTGATACTTTTTTTTTTCTTAAAGCAAACCAAAACCAAACCATCTACCAGCAACACAGTCCTTTCTTCCTCCCTTGAAACTCTGTCTGACAGATAGGATCATAGATTTTAAAGATGGCTGGAAAAAATTCAAGAGGCAACAGTTGCAACATCATAGGGTTTTTTTTATTACTTTACAAAGTATATACTTAAGAATGAATGACAATAAAAGACAAATGAAGTCACCTCTCCACCTAACTTCTTCCATAGGAATGCATGCGCACACACATACAAAATATCTTGGTGAGCTATTAGCCTGGAAGTTACTCAAGTCTTAGAGTGATCCAATTCTCTCGGGAAGAAGAAGAAAGTAAAGCTGCCAACTTCATGCATCAAGTGGAACAATAATCCTGAACTAAAAGAAAAGCTTCCAAGTCTTCAGATGGTGAATTATTTATCTGCTGACATAGAACAATACGTACTTTGTAGTTGATGTACGAGATTCCCTATGTGTGTCGCATTAGGAAGCAAGGGGGTGTGGAGTTATAAAATTGTATTTTTTTTTTTTATGGGGGAAACACCTACTCCCTCCACAGCTTTAAAATCTATAATTAGCCAGAAGGGAATCCAAATGTCTCCAGCAGCCCCTTTTGAGGTGCTTCATTATTATGTTACTGGGACCAAAGGATGCTGCTGGCAAAAGCTGTTGGAGTCAAAGCCCTGGGATTATCTGTCAGTCCCCAGGACAACTCCAGCAGAGCATCCCAAAGGGCCCCAATCAGTGCACTGCAGTTGCTTTATAACTTCCCCCCCCCCCCCCCCCATTTTCTCTTCTTGTGTTCTCTTGTTCCTCTGGCTTTTTATTTCAACCGCAAGCCCTCGTCATGGGGATCTTGTCTCCAAGACTGCCTGTAAAACACGTTTTACCACTGTGCTGTTGAGAGGATAGCAAAAACATGTCTTCCTTCTCAACAGGGAAGAGCCATCTTTGAAAGCGAGTCTTTGTCCTGGCATTGCCACGTCTTGGTCCTGACACTGAGATTGCAAGCTGGAGGCCTGGCTGAAGGCAACTGCTTTGGGGCTTTCGTTGCCTGAAGCCACATATGAGAAGGACTGGGCTCATTTCACTCGGGAACTGCCTGAGCTATCATGACTTTGCAATATCATCATAAAATAAAATCTATATAATTAGCACTAGTTATCTAGAGGCAAAAAGACTTTGTATCTCATCACCAAACCTTTGACTCAGCTTTTAATTGCTTTAACCTTTATTGAAGGTAAAGATTTTTTTCTGTGGATTAGTTGCATCATTGTCTATGATCAGAAAACTGGTGTTGCTCTTGCCGGCATCCCTGGAGCAGGCAAGGCGCTGCTGTGTGAATTGCCAGAATGGCCCTAATACCACCCTTCTATAAGAGGCACCCACCCTGCAGGTTTCCGTTGTAGGTTGTAATGCCAGGTTATGAGCCTTAAAAAATGCTTCAAAGATGTTTAAGAGTATCAAATACAACTATCTCCTGATGGGAATGAGTGCACATACCCAGTAGAAAAATGGCCTCTGCCTGGTCATCCGACCAGTGACACTACCTGCCCCCTGTGCTGGCTTTCTCAATGGGGAGGCCCAGTGCTTGAGCGAGAGTGGCTACCGCCGCAGATGGTTGTGCAGGTCAGGGCCAGGGCACATTGCATTGCTGGTGCTTGTTGGGGAGATCGATAGAGGACTTCAGTCTCCACCACTTCAGCACTGTTCATTGGAACAATCCTCACATGTATTTAATGTGTGGGGGGGGTGGGAATCCAGGTGCATCCTGAGTTCCCATTCAGGGCAGCGTGTGTGTTTTACCCAGGTTGCTTGCGTGTAGTGATTCCTGTCTGGATGCATTGCCTCTGTGCCTGGAAACTATGGCTTTTGGTGTATATCCCTCAAAGTAAGAAGAGCAGCATGGAGGAAAAAAACAAACCAAAAGACATGCATGGGGGAATGAAAGGAAGACCAAGGATGTGATGGCCCCATTTTGCATTCCAGTGTGAACTAACTTAATGTATCAGTTTCCAGAGAGTTTAGTGAGAAGCACAAGGCATTTTTTAATGTGGACAGGAGGAAGCCACTGTCAGCTCTTAGTGGCATACAGAAAGCTTTGTGGAAGTGCAAAACAAATGTGGTTTGGTGTTGATTTTGCGGTGGATTTTTTTTGGTTTGGTTTTTTTTTGTTTTTTCCCCCCTGGTCAGATGTGAAGACTCATGATCTGTCTGGAGGTTTACTGGCGGTGAGTTGGCAAGACTTTCTTGTATTAAACAAGATAGGACACCAGTTCCAGTTATACTCATCAGGCCAAATGTCAATGAAGCTGATTAAATGCATTCCCTCAGGCTCAGCTCCCTTCCTTGGCTGTTGTTTTGCAAAGGAGCATTGATTATGATTAGTGCTGACTACCATATTTTTTTGATAAAGGTGTTATAAACCACAGTTTTATCTTGTGGTATCAGCTCTAGCAAAGGGAGAAGCCACAGACATGAAACTTTACACTGTTTGCTGCATTTAGTCCGCCACCTTGGTGCAATAAAAGAGCTCGCATACATCTCATTTCAGAGCCTTTGCTTCCTTGTTTCAGGATTGTGAACACCTGCAAAACCCTCTGCAGATATCTAATCGCCACCTGTAATGCTGAACAGCAGGACCATTCTCAGCCTTCATCACCTTCACTATGCTGGGCAGGGATTACCAAAGTTGCTCTTTGGCTTCACTTTCTTTGAGCTTACACAATTATGCTGTTAAGTACATTGCAGAACAGCCTGGTGACTGATGAAATACCTTGCAGAGATGACAGGACCCAGTGTAGATCTTCACACTGCACTCTCACAGGAGAGAGCTGCTCGTTGCAATGGGTCAGGGTCTGTCAGAAAGCTTCAGACATTTTGACCAGTATATTCATGCTACAAACTATGTCGTGATCTGATATTTTGAACAAGAAAAACTTCCATGATGTCTCACTGAATTCAGGTTTGCATCCAGAATGGGTTTTCATTGAAGCCTTAAAATTTTTTATCTCAAGACCTTTCTGTCCTATGAATTTGGGATCCCACCACTGCAGAGGCATTTTGTGGTATATGTTCAGAGCAACAATCAGCATGCCAAGTGTACTTTAGGAGAGGAGGTAATGTGAGGGCATTTGGCTTGCTAGCACCATGGAAGACCTCTTGCCCCTGTAGAGCTTTGTACGGCCAGGTCTCCTTTGTTCAAGATGGGGGCGTTGGCACATGCCCATGTGTGCGGTGGACTGGTAGGACCGGCTCTGCAGCAGGCTGTCAGCAGAGAGGTGTATGCAGGAGCTCAGCTGAACATTGACTCTGTGGCATTCTGTGATCATGCTACTTCTTACGCTCTGCCTCACCTGGGCCCTTTTGTAGGCGCTAAGCTGGGGACAGCAGCATTTCACCTCCTTGGAGATATGTGTCCTGGGGACTAAGAAGGGAACTGCCTCAGGAACAGGGCTTTGTAGGAAGGGCTTTGCTTCTCTGTCTGTGCTCCAACCTCGTCCAGTTGGTGACATTTCCACACAGGGAAAGTGGGTACAGAAGTAGCTGAACCCAACATTTTCTGTTGTGTTGGTCTTAACATTGCTGCAGGTTGCTGTTTTATAAACGCTTCATCTCTAGGAGATGGGGTTTGTTCTCCTCCCAGCTGCAGGTTACAGCATGTTGGAAGATGATCATGCAGGAGCTTTGCCCTCAATAAGAGTAAAAGAGGGACAGGATTTGGCTAGTTTGGCTCAGGTGTTTGTTTCAAACATTTTTAAAGAGGTACTCTGTTTTGCATTAATTTGAAATATGGCTAAATTTTTGGCAATGAAACAGTTCAGTGCTTGCTGCAAGATATCTATGCATATGTAAAGCAATACAGGTAACTGCCTGATGTGCACCCTAAATTGCCTTTTTTATATTCAAATGGTATGAATGGCGTGTAGGTACCTGACTCCTAAAAGGTCAGAGAGACTGAAAAGGAGAAGAAAGATTTGCTCTTTGCCTTGGATTCTTTCCTTCATTGCTTCCCTTTCCAATAATCTCAGTCTCTCCCTGATGTCCTTGCTGTCAGCTTCCTCCGTGCTGAAAAACAGTGATGCAGAGGGAGCGACCCATGCTGGTGTCACACCAGTCCCTGATCCCCTTGCACAGAAACGGGCCACCAAAGCAGCGACTGCACCCGCCAGCATGGCGCTCTGCTGGGAGCGGCGTGTGGCTCCACAGACCTTGCTCCTCTTCCAGGAGCCATGTGGGTCATGGTGTCGAGTGGGTTTTTCGCAGGTGCTCTGACACTGCCAGATCCAGGTAATCTCACTTCTCTGAACTTGGAGGAGAGTGCGTGGCTTCCTAGGCTTAGGTCTGGTAGGAATCTGATTCCCAATCAGCATAAAAGCAAACAGATTTTATGCCTCAAAGGCTCCGAGCTTTGGAAATCTCAGCCTTTCATTCTCGTTGGTGCGTGTGGATGGCAAGTCTGTTCTCCTGAGCGAGGCAGTGTCCTGGGACAGCTGACAGGGTTCGCTGAACTGGAAACTTGACCCTCTGTAACTCTTTTTGGACCCTGTAACTGCTTAGCAAGTCTTCCATTTTAACCAGTGCACTCATGTGGCACGGTTTTAATCCTTCACTGCTTTTGAAGAATGGTCATTTAAAGTGAAATCCTGGCCTCAGAGGAGACGGTTGGAATTTTGAACCGGCTTCAGCCAGGGCCACTGTTCCATCTCTTGCGTCCCCGCAAGGGCACTGAGGGAGTGGAGGGGAAGAGCGCTCGCGTGCATCAAGTGCAAAACAAAGTGGCAGGGGGCGGGAGGAGGAAGTTGGGGTGCTGGACTGTGCATTAAGCTGCTGCTGCCGGGGGACTCCTGCCAAGGAGGGCAATATGTTCTTTATATGCCCCATACACACAGTCTCTCCTCGCTCAGCGTCAAGGCCACAGAACACCAAGCGCTTTTGTGAGAAAGCAAAATATGCAAGTAAATAGCAGCAGCCTGTAGCTCCAAACACGTCTCGGTTGGTTGCTCCTGCTTTCTTGTTGGAGGAGCAGTTCAGCTAAGGGAAAGGTGATTGAACCATTAGCAGAGGGGGAAAAACACCTACTAAAAGTGACATAATTCAAAATACTGGAAATGGCTCCCTTGTGTGAAAGCGACTGCTTGCTTTGGCTGCCGACCTGTCCTTAGCAATCCTTTCTCTTCTCTGCTGCTGGCAAAACTGCGGTCAAGAGCTGGTTCCTGTCCTGGAGGGAAGTAGAGCTGGAGAAGTATCTTTGTCCATACCAATACACGAGTTAGCTGGGAGAAAGGTGAGCAATGACAGGACGTTTGAACCAGCTGCAAATATCTGGAGGCTGTGAACGCTGAAGGAAGGAAGGGAAGGGAATGGGATGCTAACTCAAGTTTGAGCATTAGGAATGAAAAGCTTAAACTAAGCAATGGAAACTGTAGGTTTAAATGTCAGGATATATTTCCTAACAGTGATTTCTGTCAAGTTCTTGGATAATCCCAGAGGGAAGTGGTGGAAATCTCATACATAGGTATTTCTCAAATTTGGTTTGGATGAAGGCAGTAGAGAATACATACTTGCAAAAAACAGTTGAACTAGATAATCTAGGAGTATTTTCCCATCTCTAAAGTGTGATTTATGCTATAAACACTGCCAGACCCTGCAAGCTAATCTGTTGTACTAAAAGTGACTCAAACACGATTGCTTATATTTTTATACTCCTCATGATGTTAAACATTTGGTTTGCCAGGAAGAGTTGGAGTATCCAGGACACACTTTACTGTGAATGGATTTCATGAACTATAATTACTAGGCAATAAATCCATACAAGTGGGAAATGTCTCAGGTCTTGTGCTGGATAATAAGAAAGGACGGGAACCAACTGTTTTGGGGGGTTACATTTTTGTGTGAACTTGGAAGGAATTAAAACACCAGTGCTACTTTTGAAGGGCCAGTTAGGGCAGAGGCCACAAAATTGTTCTTTACATTAACAGTAAAAAATGCATTTGCGCAGCTATTTCTTGGATGGAAGGTAGCACAGAGACAGCTGGTTTTAATTATGCAAACAGATGCAATAGCTGAGCAATTACAACTTGATCATAAGCCCATGCAAGGCGAGGGGATTTTTAGCAGTCTGTGCTTCAACTACTTGTGTTGGGCAGGATCACACCCACCGATGAGAAGCCTTGCACTCACCACAGCAGTCCTAGGAAGCTTCTGGGAGTGAAACCTTTTCCATGACAGGCTCCATTTGTGCACCAGCACACCTTGGTCTTGTTTCGTGGTGGGTACAGGTCTTGGAGAACAACCAACTCGACTGTGGTTCATTGGCTTTGTTGGTGTTTCTTCCTGCTCTCAATGGGGTAAACAACAGGAGACTGAGTAGGGGTATCTCTCGGTGATTCCCTGCCACCATTTTAGGGGAGACTGCAGCTGTTTCTTTTGTGTTGCCAGAGGAGTTTGCTACTGATCATTGCAGTAATTGCTATCAGTGGTAATGGATCTATTATAATGCTCAAAAGAGGTTTCATATTATTACAGACACACCGAAAAGAGAGTGTCTTGCCCAAAAGAGTTTAAAATCCAAACTCAGATATGGATCTATCAGTCTGGGACTGTTTTAAGCACAGATCACCACAGTACCAAAGCCTAACCAGGCTGATCACCCCATTGAAGGCAACAGGACTTTGGATGGTGGTGGCAACAGGAGTAGGGTTAAGCCCCTATAATCTGTGTGACTCTATTCAGTGTCTTTAAGTATTATTTTCCTCCTCTCCCTGTTTCTTAAAGAGGATATACAGCGTTATCAACAGGTGAGCCACAGCTTCATCCACATGTATACACATATGCATACACACTCATATATACAGGCTTTAAAAAAAGGTAATTATAAGCTTCCAGCTGTCCAAACTCAGCATTATCCTATTATCATCAGTGCCAGGGCTGCAGTGGAACAAAGATCTAGTACTGCTGAGATGGACAAATACAAACTCATCAGAGGAAAGACATGCATTCAAGGAACTGTGCAAAACTCCATCCTTTAACTGCTTGTCAGAAAAAGCCATGGCTTCTGCAGGGGGTTCCTGCCACCCTCTCCCCTCCTCTGCCCCAGGGCAGAGCCTGCTCACTGTGTCCAACTGAATTGAGAGGAAAGCCTTCTCCTAAGTCAGAGTCCAGCCCTCAGGCTCTCAATCTGACCCTGAGAATAGCAGCTTTGACCCATACGAGGCTGGGCCTTCTTGCCTTCTCACTGTTTAATATCACTGACAACTCTGTGTAGGAAGATTGTTTCTGGCATGTACGTGAGTAGTCATGAAGCATTGCTCTGCTGATTAAAACATGTGCAAAACAAACTGTGTCAGGTCCTGCCCCCTTCCTCTCTTGGGGAAGCCTGCCCAGCCAGGATTGCCAGCTGAGACCCCCTGCGAGCCTTTATGGGAGAGAAGCGAGAGTGGGAGACTTCAGAAAGCAGCCACTGTCCTGTGGCTTTTAAGGCTGTTTTGTAAAAGACTGACATAACCTGCTCCCCTATCAACGTGATGGTGCGGCCATCCCAAAGCTCTCTGGTCTGGCAGTGTCTGCCTTGGTTTCACTATGCCTCCATGACAGCAAATCGTACTGAAGTGTAGCTTGTTGGTGAAGGGTTAGAAACGAAAAGGTGACCTAGCTGTTGGAGGAAAACATGCAGGCTCCTGCTCTCAGGCTGGG
The DNA here is from genome assembly GCA_034008185.1 of Gorsachius magnificus. Lineage (NCBI taxonomy): Eukaryota > Metazoa > Chordata > Aves > Pelecaniformes > Ardeidae > Gorsachius > Gorsachius magnificus. The sequence continues at coordinate 12,079,541 of CM067090.1, forward strand.
CATTGAGCCTGCTATCTGGTTGTTAAAGTTACAGCTGGGTCCCAGGCTGGCCAGGTTCCTTCCTTCCCCCAGCTGGACCTGACTCTGGGGGACACACTGCCTACATCTGGCTTGCAAGTGTCTCTTTCCTCCTCCTTCCTCTGCCCCCTCTAATTCAGATCCCCAAATCCCTCCCTGTGTGGTACCAAAGGGGATGTGGGGATCTCCCAGGCCTCCCCTCAGGGATGGGTGATACTGTTTTGACAGCTCTGCTCATTCCAGTCTTGTCTTATTCTGCTCCATGCCTGTCTTAGGCGGCTCCCTCTACTTCTCCTGTGAGCAAAATACAGCAGGTATGCAGTCTCTTTTCCCTTGTTGTGCTCCTGTTGAAAATCTTCCCTTTATCACAAGTTCTTCCTCTGTTGGCGTCCTCACAAACTGCATTTGAGTTACTGTTCTAAGCAAGGAGAAAGCGTCCTTATCTGTTTTGTAATGACTTCTGGCTATCCCAGACCAGCTCCAAGAGCTTTCTCAAAGAACTGCAAGATGCTCAGAAGTGCATAAACAGGAGGTGCTGAACACCATATAGGGTTAGATCTGGTTGAAAATGGTATCATATAAAGGAATGACTAGGCTCTACATTTGCTTAGTCCTCTGCCATATGGTGCTGGGCAGACCCTTAACATTCATTCCTACCTTTGTGATGGGAATAATACGCAGGCGACTTCAAATTGGAGTGGGGAACTCCTAATTCCTTCCAGACTTACACCCTCGCTATGCAAAATTTGCATTTTATTACAGATCCTAGACCAACCTTTATCTCATAGCATTTGATCATTGGATTTTTTCTTTGGCTAGATGCTTTTTCATTGCAACTTTTGCTGTGACTTTCCCAACACTGCCCTTTCTGTCAGTCTATATATTTTTCTGGTTGGAACTGTAGATCTCTGGATAAGCAATATCAAGTATTGCTTTGAAAATTGAGCAATTAGATGATAGAAAGCTCCTCCACAAAGCCAATAAAATGGTCTCTGGTGCACATACAGTTAGCAACAGTACTTTGGTGCTCTGTTCCCTTTTGCTTTATTAACCCTGGCCCTGTGGGCATTGAGCAATGATCCAAACGATATCTGTGCTGCACGTACAGTGCATTCTGCTGGCCACTTCTACATAGCAAGACAACAGAGCAGATTTCTGAAGCTGGGTACTTATCCTTGCAAACACATTTGCAACACTTGCATAAGTTAGCTTCTGCTTTCAAGCATCCATGGTGCACGCACGAACATTTAGCCAAGAAATGGGCATGCACTCACACTAACCTAAATAGGGACAATTTGTCTCCCCACAGTGGCTGTAGCTACAGCAGGAATATTCTGCATGCTCCCTGACACCTTTTATCTGCAATTAGGTTTTTAATCCTTCATAAAGTGACTCTGGGTGAGACGTTATGCTTCAAGTGAAATCTAGGGGATTGGTGCTTTCTTTTTGCGCAGGTGAACAGGACGTTTTCCAAAGAGGGACTGAGAGAAAGGCATAGAAAAGAGCTGTCTGATGGGGTGGGGCACACGTTCTCATGCAGAAAAGCATATTTCAGTGTCATGCAATGGGCTTTATTTTTACTTCTGATGGAGTCTTTGGGGCTTTGTTGGCTACGTGACAGCAATATGTGAACAATATGTTACTCATCAAAAGCTACCTGGCACGACTACCTCAGAAAAGGATAGAACAGCGAATAAATACAGCACCGAGGGAAGTGACGACAGCAGCCACATTTCAAATATGTTAATCTTTGTTTAAATGATGTTTTGATGAAGAAAGATTAAATGATGTGCTGGAAGTGGTACAGTATGACTAATGAGAGAATTCACACTTCTAAGTGATAGGAGAGGAAGTATCAGAAGGGATATAAACTATCAGGCATCCACACACTGGTGGATTGTCAGGAAAAAATTTTGCTGATTGGCAAAAGATATCACTGTTGGCTGTTTTTGTAATCTTCCTCTGAGATGTTTCAGCCCATTAGAACTATCTCCAGAGGATCCAGAGATGAAAACTTGGGCCCAGAAGTGTCTTGCAGCAGCTCCAGGCTATGGCTGCATGCACGAGTTGGCCCGAGATAAACTGGGGCTGATTTCTGGCTTGTCTGTTCCTCTCCAGTAACAGCCCAGCTGCCCGCTATGACACTGCAGAGGGCAGAAAGCAGCTTCCCAGCTTTCCATGGCCAAGGAAGCGCACTGACATTTCTCCGAGGGTGTATCTAACTGCAGACAGGCAGCTCCTTGCAGCATGGCAAAGCCGCGGTGGGTTGTTTGTGTAGCTGTACTCGGGCAGGAGGGAACAGCAGAAACGTCATAGCCCCATTGATTTGGCGGGCGAGCTGAAGGTTTCAATTATATGATGAGTATTAACATTGTGTTGCAACTCTGTCTGTATTTCCTCATGAATTTCCCAGTATTTATTAGGCCTCTTAGGCTGGGTACAAGTCATATTAGTGACATATAGTACTAATAATTAGTTCTACTTTACAGAAAGTAACACTGCAACAGAAAAATGATCTGGCAGGTGCTTAGCTCAGGGCTAGAACAAAATGAGTCCCCAACAGCTCTCTGACCAACAAGCTATGCTGCCATAGTCCTTGAGATGAGTGAGGTTTTTTTCTTTTCAATAGTTTCAGTATTTACGCCACTCCGCTATTTTGGTCTTGGTACTTTCTGGGCCAAACCAGTGTTTAACAACGGAGGGGACCAAAGAAAGATTCTATGAATGGCTCTGGACAGCAGCTCCCCATACAGTTTTGTTATGACACATTGTTCAGCCAAATGCCCTGAGGTTGCTATCCATGTTGACCAGTAAAGCTCAGCCTGTTGCAGTGGGATATGGCAAAATTTACAGTAAGGCTCCTTCTTTACTCTGTGAGATTGTGCTACACCCATGTCACTGTGCAGTACTGTTAGTCACAGCCATGTTGGTGTTGCAAGACCTTGGAGATACCATGGCACTAGGGAGACAGGGAGCCAGCCCCTGGCAGTTCAAACCAAGCCCTAGCACCAATGCTGCAGGGACCACTCACAAAACAAACACCTGTCCTTTCTGGCAGAGATTTTGATCGTTGATCCCCATGGTATTGGACACACAAAGAAAAACACCTGGACGCACAAAGGAAAACACCAATAAGAGGAAAAATCCAGCAAGATAGGGAAGAGGTCTCTATGCACATTTTGGTTCAATTGCTGTATTTCAAGCCTTATCCAAAATCTAATGGATCAATGGGAATCCTTCCAATAACTGCAGTTTTATAGTTTTCTGCAGTTGGGATTTTATAAGGCTTTAATTAATGACCTGGTTGCTATAAGTGTACATGTTCTTCTCACAGTACCACTGAGGGTTGTGCCTCCAAAAAAGAATGAAGCAAACAGGGCTCCTTGATCAACGTTTTGCAAATGGCAACAAATTAACTCACTTGGGAAGGATTTGATAGCAAAGGTTTGTCTCCAACTGTCCAAATTTTTTCTATTATAAATGGAGGGAGAAAAAGATGGTTTTGGCCCTGTTTATGGCTGAGTTCCAGCTATATTAGGTTTAAGGCTAATTTTCTGATAAGAGGTAAATGTTTAATGTTAAGACTGAAAATGTCTTAGGATTAAGGAGCTCTTTGGAGTTAATGTGCATGTTCGGCATAGGACTTCAAACTGCATCTGGCTCAGACGAGAAAGAGAGTATGCTCTGGTGTAAAGGTTCAGGCTTCTCCTGTGGTTATCTTTTTCCCTTTGGGCAAGGGTCTCGGTGGTGTGGTATACCAATCCAGCTGCTACCCCTGATTCTCCAAGTTTCTTTTTTCTCCTCGTGCCTTTCGAGGAATCTGTCCCATCTCTTTTTTAACCATGCTGCTTGTTTTCTCAAGAAGTCCTCCCTTTGCTGTCCAGCACCAACCCCACATCTCACTGCCAGCAGCCACAGTGTCAGCTATGTTCCCTAAAAGCCAGACAGGGTTTTAATAAACAGCCAGCCAAGAGAGGCTGGTATTGAGTGGAAGCTTGTGGGTGCTCATGTACCTGTTTGCACCCACAAACAAGGCCCTGCAATCCCTGCCTTGTGCCAGGAAATAACTGGGTTTGAAACCACAGGGCTGCAGATACAAAGACAGGGCTGTGGTTAAGACTGAGCTGAAAGAGCAGAGCCTGTCCTGGAGAGCCTCACTTTCTTCATGACTGACTCTCTCTGGGCTGCTTTTAGTGATGCGGGATAAAAAAAAGTAGTACATACTCTTGTAGGAGCATACATATATGTGTATGTGTGTGTGTGTGTACCCAGAGACAGGCACACTTATAAACAAACCACAGAACACATTGCAATGCTTGAACACACTCCAGTGTGTCTATGGACATCTTGTTCTCTCTCTCATTCTGTCCTTGAGGTATCGGGTTTCCTTGTTTACAGTCTGCCTCATCCAGGATCTGGAATTCCTAAAGAGCAGCAAAACAGTATCATGTGACCAAAGACTTATTTCCAGGAAAAGCGGAAGAGGTTCTAGGAAAGGTCGGTCCTCACGTTCTCACTTGTTCCTGTCAAGAATACAGAATGAAGGAGATAAAGCCAACGTGAAGTCCATGATCCTTTGTCTCTCTGTTGAGTCTGGGATGAGATATAAAAGAAAATCTAATGCTTGATGCAGAGTTCCTTACACTCCTCATATGTTTCTCCCTCTTTAATGGTTTCTTGACATGGAACATTTCACACTGAAGCAGGATTCCTGCCTCCTGGTATGTCAATCCTTTCAGTTGCTTCCTTATCTTCTGCAGGGTTATTTTTGCATGTGCTGTCACAAGTGGTCATAACCCTGCCTGTGACATTGCTAACAAGATCATTGGACAGATCCAGGCAACGGTACATGTAGGGAGGACTACATTCATGTAGTAACAGAAAACAAATAAAGAGGAAAACACAAACAAAACCATGGGGTGAGGGACCCTGGTTATTCCTGGGGAGCTTCTGCTGAATCTCTCCTAGAGGCTGCAGCCACTCTGCAGAGATCCCTCTGATCTTGCTGGAAGCAGCAGGAGAACCCTTAGGTGATGACAGATATTGACTCTTGTTCCGATAACATCGTGGTCAACAGCAAAAATTCCCATCGTCTAGATTTTTGCCTTGCAGCTGTGTCTTTGTGCTTTGAGGTGCTGAATTTTCTGGTCTAGCTCCAACAAGAGCATGTACAAGCATGCTGAAGTTTTAGCAAGAATCATGCAAAAAAACTCATATGCTTAAGCCCTTTCTTAGATCCAGGCTGAAACTCTCAGCCCCAGGCAGGACCAAGACCATAATGATTCTCTATTTCTGCACAAATCTGCTGGAAATTTGTCTGGAGACCTGCAGCAAGCCGAGGGTTTTGAGCATTCCCCAGGCATCCTCCACTTGTGCAACCCACTCACACATCTATACAGGCGACCCACACAAAGTCCCATTGTGCTGTGTCAGTATTGCAAGGGTCATTGGTGAAGGAGCAGGGGGAGAAATATGAACAAATATGCAGCATATGTGCTGCAGCTCTATTGCCACGAAGAGAGAGCCGTAGGTACTCTGGGGTCCATTGACTCTTCCAACACAAATCAATGTTGGATTATGGAGCAAATCCAAAATTTGGAGAAGCAACAAGGAAAATCAGTAACATCTGCACAGCCTTCATTCCTGAGGCACACTGACTACAAAACATAGGTGCCTATAAAATCTGGCACACGTTTCTATGTTCCAAAAAGAAAACTCATGACTGCAGCATGGTAAATACCTACAACACCTGGTGTGGAAGCTCAGTAATTTCAGGACATTCTGATTCACTGGCTAAAGTCTAGACTGTAATGTAAAATTAGCCATGCTGCCTGAGAGCATGGCCTTAGCTCCTCTCGCTAGTAGTGGCCAGTTGTGGTTAGTTGCAGAAAGAGAAAAAGAAATGGGTGTAGCTAGTCTGTCCTTTGAGTTACAGCCAGCAGCAACTTGGGGATCTTCTAAGCCAGGAGGGTTCCTTGTGGGTCTTCAGGTTAATACCAGAGATCATTATGGGCTGATCCTCTTTTTGAACAGTTATACCTTTGGACTCATAACATCCTGCAGGAACCAGATTCATGGGTCCATGAGGCTCAGTGCGAGATATATTTCTGCGCTTGTGCTTGTCTTAAATATATGTACTGGTATACTGCAGTATGTAGCATTTCTGCACGTTCTCCCTTGCCCATGCGACAACATCAGGCAATTGTTCCCCAGGTTCAAGCCCCTTGTATCAATCAAGCTGCACAGAGGTGTGCATCTGGTTCCTGTCAACACGGCATTGTCTGGCCACTGGGCTCTCTGTTACCCTGAGTAGAGGTGTGACTTTGAAGAGGAAGTCCAGGACCAGAAAAGCCCTTCCCAAGAAGGTGCCTGCCTTACTGTATGTACTGTGTCAGAGTTTGTACTGAGTGAAGTCTTGTGAGTCTTGGGCCGTGTGGTCTGTTTGCTAACCAGAAGGCTTATGTGCTGCCAGGCTGCAATTCCGTGCCAGTTTGAATCAACAAGCCTGACTTATTTTCCTGAGATCTCATCTGAGCTGCTATCAGCTTGGATCCCACCTGATGGATCAATGAAATGACGCTGTACAGATTTGTTTTTCAGTGGCATTGATAAACCAGTGTTGCAAGATCCTCAGCTCAGACTCAGAGTCTGGCTAACTGAAGGTTGTGAAATTTCCAAAGGCGACAAGGGGCAAAAAAGCAAAAATCCACTCTCCCCTATGTTGCAACTCTGAGTGCAATCAGTTGCAAACAATAATTATCTTACTGGACACTCAGATTAATTTTACTTGGGTCCATGGAAAGTAATTTATATATATATCAGCTAGATGTCTGACCTGAGGGTTAAACCAAAGAAATCTGCTTGCAGAAAAGTTGCGAATGCAAAATTCTGGCATGGCAGGCCAATTTCTGCCCTCAACTAATACAGTTTTTCTCAAAATTGTGACCACATTGAGCAATTGTACAGGGGAAGGGAAGAACTTAACTATTCTGAAGAACATCTGTAAGCTAAAAACCAAGCAATGAGAACCACCAAAAAAGGAAATACTTGATTAACGAGCAACACTTTAATGAAGAGATTTGCTGTGAAACAGCTCCCCAGGGCTGCACTGGTGCTTCAAAACATTCTTCCTCATCTTCTTGGGCAGCTATGGTTTTAGCTGCTCTGTGCCATAGATAACTGAGAGGACCCAATTCTCCTTGCTCAGCATTTCGGCTGCTTTTTTTGACTCAAAGTATGGGCTGGTGGCTGAAAGATGAGGGTAGTGTATTTAATTGGATCCGATTCTCGCAGCAGCCTACTGAAGCATCTCTGGTATTAGTGGGCACTTCAACACCTGAACATGGCACAAAGTCTAGAAGGAGTCTTGTGAGTATTCAGCGATGTTGGTTGGATTATGGCAGAGCAGAGGAAGCCCCAGTCTTGGGCTGTGAAGGTGATGTAGGCAGGGGACACGCGGGCAGTCCCTACCTCAGTGAGCCTGACCAGAGCTCAGCAGGACTTTCCCCAAACACTCCCTTATGCAAATTCAGAGGAAGGGGCCAAAGGGGAAGAATCAACACAATTTGTACGTGGGAGTTGAGGAAAATAGCAGAAAAGCTCTAGGAAATTCTGCTCCAGCTCTTTCCACTTGAAAGAATGGATTTACAGTATGATTTCAAGCTCCCAGAGATCACACAGAACGTAGGCCAGAACAAAAATAATCTAATCTAACCCAATCCCATCTCATCTAATTTCATTTCTCACTACTGTGAAATAGCCATAAAAACATCTAAGACATTTTACTTCTTTTAAATGTTGACCATCTGCAGGATCATGTCATGGTATCATTGCTATATGGACACTGTTCCTTAGTGGAATTATCATTTGACTGAACCACAACGTGTTGCAAGAGGAAATCCTTGTTATGACAGCTACAGCCAGGAGAAGCCTTGTAAATATTTTTACTAGGATCACTATAACAACAACAGGAATACGCCACACTGTGATGATCATCAAATTTTACCCCCTGTGGAATTGCCATTGTGGGTGACCTTTATTTCAGCAAGGGCAAAATGTAGCACAGGACAGGCTCCTGATTCAGCTTACCCATGCCTCAGTGGGCCTGTCTTCAGTGACCTTGCACGTGCATGTAAGGAAGAGCTAAGGTGATCCCCCATCTGAATCTGAAAGAGCGAGTGTAAGAGTAGGCCAAAGCCCTTCATACCTTTTAATGCAGTAAATAACGTTGCATATGCAGTGTAGCGACCTCTGAGAGCAGTGCTTAATACCTCAGGTAGTTTTCCGTTTTTCCTTGACTAGTACCTTGATCATCAGACTTCTGTATTTGTAACTGATGTTACATTGGACTCTGAATATAAAGATTAATGACAAGAGAAAGTGGCAGTAATTTCTGACTCAACATTTTCATCAGTAAAAAACAACCCTAAAATGACTGACACTGCATCGGCTAGGGCAAGAGTCTGATCCCTTTGTACTTAAGATACTGCTTTGAACCATAAAATCAAATGAGGTCACGTATATATAACAAGTTGCATGAGCAAAGGCATTACAATCTGATACGTGTCTTTGGCAAAGCTCATTGAAGTCCTCCAAAGGAAGGTGCAATAGAAGGGTAAAGTGTTAATGGTTCCTTTGACTTTTTATGACTCCTGTTTTGCAGAGAGTGATCATGTGCTGCTGTTCTGTACTTTACTCATGTTTGTTCTGTTTCCTAGGTCTGCCTTTGTGATGGCTGCTCTCAGAGTAATCAGCCCTGAGGAAATTCATGCCTGGACTGATGAAGCTCAATTTTATTCTCAGCTCTTCACTGAGAATATGGAAGTTTTTCTTCTACCTGTATTTTTTCCCAAAGCCTTCCTAATTCAAAGATCAGTGGATTAGTTCTGGCTGCTTTGGTGCCAGCTCTTCCATGTCATCTGCACATTTTCTATTACTTCTAGGATTCTAAAACCTCACGTGAAATGTGCCAGGTAGATTTTCTGCTGCCTGGTGTTTTGTGTACAGGGGTACACAGGGTCTGTGTTTAAATTCTGAGCCAGGTTTACCAAGCCTGGGTTTCAGTGAACCAAGAAGTTGTGATAACACCATAGACACACACACACACACACACACACACATATATATATATATGGTCAGGTTAGGCTACTGCAGATGACTTGTGTCCACACACTGTGAGTACCTCTGTGTTATACCTCCCCGCATTTCCCCTTTTGTGTGCAAAGATGTCTTGGGATGCTCTTCTGCTTGTTGAGGGGGTACCTAAGGGTTTCTGCTGAGTTCAGCCTGGTTTCTCTCCTCTCTTTCTTAATGAAGGGTCACACAATGATATTTTAGTTCCAGAAACAAAATCCTTCAAACTCCACACATCAACAGTAGACTGTGCCCTGTGCAGAGCAGACAGGAGGAGGTCTAGGGTTATGAAAATGGCCACTCAACACCATGAACGTCAAGAAAGGTCTGAGTTCCTACAGAGACAGAGGTAACCTGCCTCCTCACCAAAGCACTGAAGGCTGGCAGGGGCAGGAGCAGCCCATGTTTGGATGCATGAAGACTCCACTTTATGAAAGCCTCCCAAAAACAATATAGAGGGAAAAATAAAGTGTTTCAAAATTTGAGCCCAAAGGAAAAGCAAATTGACGTCTAACAAAAGACTGATTTTCTGAGAGGTGTCTGCCACTTACTCGAGCTGGCAAGGCAGTGTCTCAAAGGGCAATTTAACCAAGTTGCATAAGGCCTTGGCTGGGTGGCTGTAGAAATATAGGGCCTCTTATCGGAATGCTGGCCACAGCTGTTAGAGATCTTGAAGGAATTATCTCTGTGCTTGTCAAACATCTGCTTTGCAAGCAAACAAAGAGGCTGAAACACTAGCAGTGCACATGACATACTGCAGCTCATGGGGCGAAGTCAGGAGGCAGCTTTTTTCCCTTGGCATCAGAAACTGATGTCCTGTGAGTGACTCTGATGGACGGATAGGCCCTAATCCCTCTGCGTTTTATAGACCTGTGCCTTGTCATAGTAAAATAGCCAAGGTGGTTCAAGCGCTGATCTCAGTGTCTTTGGTAAGCTATAAATCATCTACAGCTTTCATGAATATTCTGGCATATAGCCTACAGAACTACATTTATGTTCTCTCTCACCACCCAGGAATTGTTCCATATAAATGTGGGTAGACCCAGAAGGGCTGATGCTAAAAATCAGGATGTGCATTGGAGCCCTTTGACATTAAAGATCATCTTTGTTTTCTAAATTCCCTCCCTTAGTCATCACTGTGTTTTTCCTCTATGATGCAGTCAGAGTGCTTCCTCTATGAACCAAGCAAGCTGCCTTTCCCTGTCTCTGGTAGTCTCTCCATTACCAACACCCCCCCAACACATAATAAATACTCTGAGATCCTGGCCACAGGGAGTGCAGGATGCCTGTGTATTGGGAAACCAGGATACTTTGTGTTCTCTTGTGTGTGTTTTTATGCTGCCACCAGTCCCATAAAACCCCTTGATAACTGCCCATTGCTGTGACTCTGCACGTATTCATGTGGGTCCAGATCTGGCTCATGCGCAACATGAACCTTCACTCTCCCAAATGTAGATGCTGTGGGAAAGTAGTCTAAATATGAGGACTGGCCATTGAATGAGGATACCAATTTTGTGTTTTGCCCATTCAGGAAAAACCACTGGCACTGAAGAGGAGGATGACGACAGTATGAATGGATGAATGACCAGATGAATGAACGTAAAGTGTTGTCCTGAGGTCTCTCTCATCTGTTTTTCCCCTGGAGGAGACCTCTAGGTGTTCCTGAGCTGTTTATCCGTGTCTCTTTGAAAATATCTTAGTTCAAAGTGATACAGCTTCGCATTTTCTTTATATGTATAATCAAATGCAAACAATTAAGATTGCCTAACTGAACTCTGTGTCAACAGGTAACTAGAGTTCAAAGGACCTTTTACTCAGTTAACAGGTTGGACAGCATTTCCTCCACACCCTTCAAACAAAGTTATGGTGTAACATCTAACAGAATGTTCCTGTCAAAATCTCCAGTTCTAGGGTGAGCTCTCAGGCCAGCTGCCTAAGGCCCCAGGTTGTGAAGGACACCTTTGGGCTGAGCAGACAATCAATGCATGACATTCAATGTTCAGCTGAAAAAGTGGGAATGCGTCCATTTCAGGCTCCATGCAAGACCACAAGGCTATGGCCGGTTCTGTGTGTGTCAGCTGGAAGCTAACAAAGCAGTATCACCTTGCAACAAAGACAATCTTATCAACGACTACCAACTAATTTCCATTCCAGTTATGTTGCTGCAATTTTTATCTCATTATTCTCAATGACACCGGGCAGAGGAGGTGTTAATATAAAGGAAGATTGTGTTTCGAGTTACAGCTTAACACTACGAAGCAGAGAGTGTGGGTTTTGATCCAAGCTTTGCCATAGATCTGGGTTGCTTAACATACCTTTGCCTTAGGGCTTTTAATCTGCAAAGCGGTGTGAGCAGTTACACTTAGCTGTGAATATAAAATCATTACTATATTTAAAGTGCTTTTTGTGGAAGTGTATAATGTCATTGCAGTGCAGGTGGCTTGGCTATACTTGTCATAGGAGAGATCACCTCCAAGTGACTGCTCAGATGGCGTATTTCAGAGATTCATGTAGTTAAATTTGTGCTCATCATTCACATGGATAGCTGGACTTAGTTTAGCTAGGGCTGGAGGTGGCATTTGGCTAGGCAGGTGTCTCACTATCTGAATGAAATCTGAATCTTCAAAGAAAGGAGAGCAGCAGGGAATGGACTCAGCTAAGGACTGTCTGTGAGATATGGGGCTCTTCAACTCCAGGTTCAAATCCAATAAAGTTAATAGAAATCACATGGCTTGCTTGCCATCTGGCAGCCAGTTGGGAGCTTGTGTGCATTGTATTGGTGAATTTTACTATAAAGTTACAGGACAAGTGATTTCATCAGCTCTAAGGACAAGCTGGGAACAGTGAAGAAAACTGAATGAACTGTATCAACCCAGGGCAGTGGTTTGGTACTTCAAAGGAGTGATGTGTAAGAGGAATGAATTAAGTCTTAGTCTTATAGCTCCCTTTTTTCACAGAGGGGGATAGACTTTACAACGGATGAACACGAAGGCTTCTTCCTGGGAAATCAAGTTAGTCAAAATCTTCTATCGGCTCTGTGGTCCCTTCCATGAAACTGGATGACGGTTCTCATGCATCAGGAACACTCACAGTTCTAACCACACATTTTCTTTGGTTTGTTTGGGAAGACAGATTAACCTCCCTGTCTGAAAAAGGTTTCCTTTGCCTTCATGCTCACAGAAAAAGATGGATGTGAATGCAAGGGAGAGATACAAGGATGGTTTGCCAGCATGGCCAGGGCACCTACAGGACGTAAAAATGTCCAGTGACTCATGGATGCACAGTGATATTGTAAAACCTGCACTCACCACGTGCAGGCTTCAGAAGGGTTTTTACCCCTGAAGAACCTGAACCAGAGTCCTGACACTGTTCAGCTCCAGCCTCATGTCACCTCATGGGTTTCAAACTGATGTTATGCCTCAGACGGTGGCCATTTTACAGTAGCCTGTGGCTTCTTGTGTACTGCAAAAGTACAAGCCCTGTGATTTCTGAAGTACCCTAATAATTTGAAAATGAGGCACCTTGAAGTCTACCAGGAGGGGAAAGGTTTCCAAATTTCTGCCCATCCCAGCCTCATCCCTGGGGAGAGCTCTCATTTCTTCACAGGCTCCAGAGCCTGCTCATAAAAACTGATGAGAGACCAGTGTGCTTCTCTCAGTGGGGAGTTAATTAACAACCCTGGGTGACACACTGGGAGGAAGGTGGCTATTTTCTAGCAATTTCTCCATTTCCCTCAGCATGGCTGAGGATTCCCTGAAGGATGCCACACAGGCAGGGAGGTTGTGATTGGCTGAGAGCACCCCATGTGACCAGGGAAGCCATTTTAGCTGGTGGGGCTTGAAGTTAGCTGGGGGTCTGTGTGTCCTCTGGTCAGTGGTGGTGTGTGCTAAGAGCAGCTGTGTTGTTTTTGCTGTAGGAACAAGTGGTCTGGCTGCTCTGGGGGTGGGTGAAGTGAGGCACTGGCCTCATCTCCTCATCCCAAAAGGCACCGGAGCAGAGCCCTGTCCTGATGGAGCCTTCAGGGCCTGGTGGGGAAGAGCCATGGGTAGTAGGTAAGGCTCTTCATGCCTTTTTGGTTTGTTTATTTGCATAGTGTTGGCTTGCTGGTGCAAAAACTGGTCACAGCATGTGTGTGGGAGTGCATGCTTGCTTCACCTTCTAGGTGTGTTTGGAGAAGTGGATTGGGCCATTTGTGTTTGGAGCTTCTGGCATGTATGTCTGTGATGTTTGCTTGATTTTTTTTTTTTTTTTTACTATGCTTGTTTTATCCATCTTAGTTTCCTGTTTGTCTCCACTTACGTGGAAACTTATAGTGTGTCTGTTGTTGCAACAGCTTATGTTGGGTGGAGTGGGGTGTTTGTGTTGTTGTCTGGCTGGAGCTGAAGTATCGAGAGGTTGGCTGATATAACTGATGTCAAGAGAAAGGCCTAGCTACAATGTGCATGTGTCTCCTAATGCAGAGTCCTGGAGCTGCTTTTGTTTCTTCATGTTGGCTTCATGTGTTTCTCTTTGTGATCGTAGAAACAGAATTTGGCAGGTGCAGCTGGTGTGGTTCTTCCATATGAAATTTCAGGGTGAGGAGAGAACTTCTGGGCATTTTCAGGTAGAACTGGATATCCCAAGCCAAGGTTGGAGCTCTAGGAGTTGTGTTAAAAAAAAAAAAGTCAGAGCTTTTGCATCAAACCAAGCAGTAAATAACAGGCAGTGTGTCAGATTAAAACAAGAAAACAGGCCCCTAAAACTACTGTTATCCACATTCCATCAGTGTTAGCAAATAAGAATTAAACTCATGATCATGTAACTGAGGAAGCTGATGTAGGGAGTGACCAAGATCACATGTGAAATCATTGAAAGGGCTTGGAGTGTCATCTAAGGATTTTTGGTGTGACTTCTGGTTAGAACTGATGATTTGAAGTGTCTCGGTGTGAGAGCTTTAATAAAGCCTGGTGTGTATGTTTGCTTTGGTTTTTTCTGTTGTCCATGTCTGTGTCCTCCCAGTTCTGTTCCCTGTCCCCACCCAAGATGTTCACTCCTATCTATAAGATACAAGGTACCTTTCCCGTGAATTGTCTGGAATAATATGTGGTTTTGAAAAATCCTTACCTTGCATCCACCTTCTTCCTTGAGTAAGAAAGACTATGGGAAATAGTTCCACCTGCATGTACCCCAAAGCTAGAGCCTAATGTGGAGACACCTACTTAGCTTTTGTATGCTGGAGTATAGGTGAGAATAGGCTTCCAAGTGTGCGATTTACCGTACCTAAAATATGAAAGGCTTGTGCAAGGAACAGCAGATGTAGGTACAAACCTGCCAGGATGTATCATTCTCTGTGTGGCTGGTGCATGTTGTTGAATCTGGGGTCTCGCTTTAAGGAAATAGCAGATGGGACTGATAACAGAGACAAAGAGAAGTTAAACCTTAGCATGTTTGGCATGTTAATGTGGGCTATGAGAGCTCTAAAGGGACTATCCCAGAGGCATGTGTTGGTTAGCAGTTTTGGCTCGCCACAGGTAATAGGAGGCTGCACTTCTGAAGAACTAAATGCACAAGTTTATTAAAACACCAGTGGCCTGTTGTCTGTCTCCAAGATAAATTTCTTGTCGTCTTTCATCACACTTTATAGAGCATGTTGAGACACAATTGAGAACACTCTGCTGTTCTTGTTCCGAAGCAGGGAGTGTTCCTGTGAATAGGAAAGCTCCATTTGGATTAATCATGGGTGATTAGGCATCTAATGGCCTCTGCAGCTCTTTCAATCTGTGGTCCACAGCAATAGATGATGTGAAAATAGCATGTGTGTTGGAGCTAGTAAGAACTAGTATGCAAGGGCATGTGTACAGCCCTGTCTATAGGCATGTACGCGAGTTCTGTTTTCCTGGCTTTGCAATTTCATACTTTGACCAGGTTATGTCTCGCTGCTGTCTATGTGATCACTTATTCTTGTCCTCAAAAATAGTGTTAGTCAGCATTTTCTGAGCTTTTTTAGGAATTGCGAGGAACTACAGAGTTGTCAGGGGTGTACCTGTGTGTGTAGAAGTAATACCAGTAAAATCATCACCCCAAAGGAAAGACTGAAACAAAGCACAAAAAAAAAATCTGTAAGTTTTGAGGAGAAAAAAAAGGATGCATTAAAAAAATATTAACCAGACCGCGGTGGGAATGTGGTAAGTGAAATCTGTATTTGCTCTGTGTCTGTATGTATTTTTGTGGGTGACTTTAAGTGAATGGAGGAGAAAATGCACTGAACCATCCCTTTTTAGAAGTGTCCTAATACCTGTTTCAGATCTAGGCTTGCTTACTGATCTATTCAATCCTTCCTCTGGGGAGTTTCATGGAAAGTCTTCATTTCTGCAGGCCATCTCTCTTTATGCTGCTCCATGTGCTTGTGATGGAGAAAGATCTTGTTGACAGATGTCTAAAAACCTAATTCAAAGTGGAGTAAAAAGCATGAGATGTCTTTTTTTGTTCTGCATTTGTGCAGCTCCTGCTCAGCAGGACTGCTCATGACTGAGATCCTTGATCTCTACATCAGTAGGGAAAACTAGTAAAATAAGCTGCTACCTGGGGCAAGCCAAATTCCTAAATCTGACCAATGTGAAAAAGCAAGGCTCTTTAAATGCCAAACAGACCATCTGTCAACATGTTATGCCAGGTTTCTGGAAGACAAGCAATACAACTCAAATTGCGAAACTGTCTAAAACCTTGCATAGATAATAGTTCATGATATGCAACTCTTAAGTTGTGATGAAGGTGCAAAAAATCCTGCTGTGTAAGTCCTGTGGTCTGGGAAGGAGCAATCCAACAACAGCAGTTCAGCTGACTCCCCAAAGCAGCCTACTAATGACACTCAACGTGTTGCAGGGCCAGGCACTGATGTGTTTCAAAAGCCTACGTAGGCTAGTACGTTGCAGTCAACTGTTTTATTCATGTTCTTGGAAGGTTCCCCTCATGAAAGCATCTCTACTGAGACTCACTTTAACATGGTCAGTCCCTGTTGTAATGATTCATATCAAGGAAGGCACAGATCCTTGATCCCCTCTGAATACTTGTTTGCATCCTGATGACTTTTAAGAATGACTAAACTATGGGGTGATCAAAGCTTAGCCCAGGCTGAGTGGGTTGGAGGAAGGAGATATTGCTAAATGAATGCTGTGCTGAGCAGATGCCTCCCAGACTGTAAAACCAGACTTTTTGCAAGGCTGCCTCTGGAAGGCAAGATGCAGGTGAATAGGCTGCAGCCAGACAACAGTGAGAAGGTGGCCACAGCACTTGCTTAAAGTTGTTGCTCTAGTACCGGAGCTGAGATTAGGAATGCTCTGGGCTTGTGTTCTCCATCTGAATGCTTGTCTTTCCCTAGTTCCCATTTGTGTGATTAGGGGCTTAACCCTTTTGCTTTTTTTCTGTAATATGTACTAGTTTATACTAACACTTGTTTAAGTGCCTCAGGTGGACGCAGGTAGAAATGGAAAGCTCTTCAGACTGAAGGTTTTTTCCTGAAGCAGAGAACCAAAATTAAACTGGTCTTGCAGGTCCATCCACTGTGGCATTTCCCTTTACCAGCAGTTTTTTCTGATCCCCCCTGCAGTTTCTACTCCAATTGTGTGACCTTATTCTGCTGAATTCCATCTGGTGGAGGGAGATACTTCCCAGCCTACACTCCAGTGAGAGGCCACAGCCTTGGGCCCTGATTCTGCAGATGGGAGTGTCCTTACCCTAGTTTCCATGAGTGTGCTACAGAAACCTGCTGGTTTCTGTACTAAAATTAAGTACAGGCGTGTGTGTTTGTGGAATTGGGGCCTGAGAGAACAGAAGCAGAATGTCCCATAGAGGGTGTGCTTTTCGCTTTTAACCCTCTGATGTGTATGTGCTTTGAATTTGTTCTTGAAATGCATTCACTTTGCTGTATCTGCTTGGGAGTCCTTTTGCAAGGAAGGAGAGGAAGAACAGGAATCTTTTACACTTAGGTTGTGGTAGTTGTATTTTGATGGGTGGTGGATTGGTTTCTAATTTGACAAGGTAATAATCTGTCTTGTCCAAGCATCCCTTGGTGCATAAGGGATTTGTGAGTACAGATCTTCAATGTCAGCAAAATAGTGGGTCTCTTGAGGATACCTTGGTTGGCTAACGAAGGGGCCACCCAACTCCTGTTTGAAGGAAATTTATGAAGGCATGGAGCCAGTGTCATTCTGCAGCATGAGACATTTTGAAAAGTATGTATGTGGCTGTCTTGTGTAGGTGACAAATGGATTTCATGGGTGTAGAGAGACTGTGCTCAGGGTCTATATATCAAAATGTTTCTGAAGCTGCAAAAATGACTGAAGGAAAGCTTAGGGGTCTGGGCTGAAGCTCTGAAATGGAAGACTGGCTTTCAGTACAGTTTTGTAGATTAGGAAATGTATAGGGTTGTGCTGATAGTGCCCTTTGCTGTGGTGTGGTGGGGTTTTTTTTAAAGGTATTGCATATGGAGTCATAAATCACAGTGAGAGTCATACCTCAAAAAAGCCAGAAAATTAAAAAATATTCTCCTTTATTTTTGTGCGTTCTCATTCTTTCCTTTAATTTTGTGATTTCCAGGTGACAGAATTCAGTGTTACTGCTGTTGCAAGGATGACAGTTGGCACCACTACCTACAGGAATCGGGTGTCTGTTACTCATCAGGTCTTCCTTACTGGGGTGTACCTGCAGGGTGATTCAGCTGTACTAAGACCTTTGGTGAAGTAACATCTGGATGTGCCTGGCTATCTCTGTAGGTGTCCTGGTTTCAGCTGGGATAGAGTTAATTTTCTTCACAGAAGCTAGCATAGTGCTGTGCTTTGGATTCAGTGCTAGAAGAATGTTGATAACACGCTGATGTTTTTAGTTGTTGCCAAGTAGTGCTCAGACTGTTCAAGGACTTTTTGAGCTTCTCCTGCTCGGCCAGGTGCATAACGAGCTGGGAGTACAGCACAGCTAGGACCCAAACTGTCCAAAGAGCTATTCCATACCATATAACGTCATGCTCGGGGGGGGGGGGGGGGGGGTGGGTCGGTCGGTCGCAGGGAGAGTGATCACTGCTTGGGTACTGATCGCTGCTCGGGACGGGCTGGGCATCGGTTGGCGGGTGGTGAGCAATTACATTGTGCATCATTCGTTTTGTATATTCTGTATATTTTGTTATCATTCTCATTATTACTATTATTATTATTTTCTCTTATTAAACTGTCTTTATCTCAGCTCTAACCTTTTTCTCCTTCCCGATTCTCTCCCCCATCCCACTGAGGGAGGGGGGGAGTGAGCGAGCGGCTGCGTGGTGCTTAGTTGCCAGCCGGGTTAAACCACGACAGTAGGCAATGGGGGACAGTTATCATAGTTCCTGAGTTAGGAACATGTGGTAGAGAAGAGACCATGCCCCACAAAGATCCATCTTCTTATCAGTGCTTGTTGCCAGTGGGCATCATTTCAGCAGGAACATAGTGGTGTAGCAGTGTCCAAGCCCCTTTTTTTTTTTTTTTTTTCCCCAGAAATGCTGGTTTCCAAATTCCTGTTCCTTTTTTTCCGGGAAGGTTTTTCCATCTTCTTATTGTGTAGCTGCAGCATCCTGGGTTGAGCAAGGTTTCTTGAGACTAACTATACCCTGTGCTGACTAACAGGTAGAGACGCGATTATAGACTTAAACTGACAGTATCCTGGAGCTATGGGACATCCGCTTTAATGCCATTGTATGCTGAAGTGAAGTATTTGATAGAATATGATGTAAGTCTATGGTGTCTGACTGGATTTGTTTGCTGCTTGCTTCCAGTAATAATGGTCAAATTGTGTTGTTTTGGACTTTAGAGGAGGTAAGTGCCTGTGGAAGGCATCACTGCTGTGGAGACTTGTAGACAGACTTAAGATTTACTTCGCAAAGTTCAGCACTCTCTGGCAGTGAAAAAGATGACAAATCTAGCCCAGAGCCCTCTGGGAAAGAGGAGTGACTCTGATGCTTAGATCTGCTTTCATATATTTCTTTCCTCAAATTTGGGGATTTAGATCCATTTCAGGATGAGCTCTAGCAGTCCACAGAAGGGAGACAGTATGCTTCCCTGCACCAGAAGCATCCATTGCTCCTTCTCGGAGCCTGGCAGAAAGTGTTGTCATGCTGTGGCAATCCCAGGCATTAGCACTGAGGACAAGGAGACAAATACCAACAAGGGAGGGAGCTTCAGTTACTTTTGTGTTAAATTGTTTCCTGTGGGATTTTTAACATACGGTGTTTACAGCAGAAACCTGTGACCTAGAGATAGGAGACACCTAAATCAGAGTCCACATTGTGTCTCTGCTGGGTCACCTGGCTGGGCAAGAACATGTGCTGAGCTCTTCTCCCATCTCCTGCAGTTACATGCATGCGTGCCTGCGTGCACTCGTGCTGCAGAAGCAGCCAGAGGCCCTTCCCACTGCAGAGCATCTGTCATCAAGTGTTTAAAATAATCTGAAGCTAAAATGGGAGCATTCACTTTCCCTTCCTCTCCAGCCGGAGCCCAGAACAGACAGCAGAGTCTGCCTTAAAGACTTGCAAGTAAATTGTGCAAGATCTTGGCAAGGAAAGCGTGTGGCGTGTGTCCCCACAGCTGGGGAGCTGTAGCGGGAAAGGGCCAGGGGACCCTATGCAGGACTGTGAAAGATGCCAACATAAAAGCCCGGTTGGCATTGCCAAATTACAGCTCCTGGGGTGATGGAAGGGAGTACTTGCAGGAGCACTGACCTTTGGATCTGCTTTCCTTATAATGTGTTATATCCAACCACAAGTCTTCAAATTATGTAGAGGAGTAATTTTCCCAAACAGTACACTTCTGTTTTCCAGTGACGCATAAAGGCGAGGTAAATAGTAAGAAATAACAGATGCTTAATTTAATGGGGACGACAGCAAGACAGATGGCTGGTGGTGGATGACTTACTGCGGGCCTGAGAATGCCAGCTTCTGGGTGGAGATGAGCACTGAGGAAGTGCTCGGTTAATCTCGCTGGAGGCCAGTGAGCTGCTTGTGTTCACGCTCGCTCATGAGCCGCTGTGGGCACTCAACTGCATTTGTGAATGTGTGTTGTCTCTGAGGTTTCCTGTGCAGGAGTGATTGTTCTTCATATAAACACCTTCTCTCACAGGCAAACAAAGCAATTTGTGTTCAGACAAGTATTCGTAATTCTCCCATTTTGTAATTCATTTTTCAAAAAGCATTGCCATTCAGCTGTGGAGAAGAAATAATGGCATCCACCCACAAATAAAGGGCAGCAAATGGTCCGTGATCCCTTCAGGCTAGAAACTGTTTGTTCAAAAGTTTGGGCAGCTACTTTCAAATAACAAAAATCTTCACCAAAGCATGGACTGGGTGATGATTGGTGTAGGGTGTTTGGGGTTTTATTTCCAGCCTGCTTTCCTTGTACCCCTTAACCTGCATGCATGCTGTACCCTGCGCTTTATGTGTGTGTCTCTAAAATATCGGGCTAATGCACAGAAATGGCAGGTGTTTAAGTGTCTGGGACAAGTAAGGATAACGATTCCTTTCAAGGCAAGGAGAGAGCTGGTAGGAGCTGCCCTTGGTCTGTCCCCCTTGTACCACTGGAGATAAATTTTTCTGCTTCCTCCTGGATATGGCACTGGGAGAAGGATTCATCAGATTCCTATATTAATTTACTTGGACTATGTATAGTGCAGGACAGCAATGCTGGTATGACAAGATAGTCCAAGAAAGCTGATCATAGATCAGTAAGGGGATAGCACAAACTGTCATTTATGTGCTGCAGTCTACACCGTTGCAGCTAGCACGTCTCGTCTGAATTCCTGTGTGCAGACCTGCAGGTGAGGTACCTCCCAGCATGGTCTGCCTTCCAGTGCACCCGTTCTTTCCAGTCACCTTCTGCATATAATCAAACAGCTTGTCTCTTGTTGCTTTCTTCCCCCTAAATAAAATGAGGAAATTTCCTATTAATCATAGCAAAGTCCAGCAAGACTGTCCCAAAACTTTATCCTTGGCTTTTATCTATGGTATTTCTAGTGTGTCTACAGACAATTGTTAACTGAATTGGATCCTAACTCATTACATGCAACCCTTTGTATTGCTACTTGCTATTGAAGTCTTTGCACTGCTTGGAAGCCTAGGCCTGTTTTGAATGATGGAAGATTTTAAGCTGAGTTTAGTATAGGAGCAAATTTCACATGGAGATTGGAGGGGAATATATTGTATGATTTTTGTACTTCGGAAGCAAAATGACTGCATACAACTTGAGGGTAATTTAATCTAGGTTTGCAAGAACTGTATTTATTGTCTTGGGTGGGAGCCAGGATTTCTGCAAGGAGCTCAATACACTATAGCTGTTCAGTTCACCTGAGAAGCCTTGTAGGAATGTGGTTTTGGTTGGCAAAGCTAGTCCAAGCAATGCCTGTTCTTCTCTCATAGCTCTCTATTGCTGGGTTTTGCCTATGTCACAGTTTGTAGGGACTCAGTGTAAATCTGATTATTGAAATGAACCAGGCTAAGAAAGCCCTTCTGGGGAAAAAAATAAAGGCATCAAGCATGAAGGGCAAGACTGTCCACAGCAGCAAAGCTAGTTTATGAAATGGCTTCCAGAACTTAGTGGCACTTCACCTCATTCTGAAAATTTAGGGTGTTTTATTCCATACAAAGAGGTAGTAAAGCAAATTCTTGTAGTAGAGTCTAGGAAATTGATGAAAACACCTCAGGGTTTGGCAGCACCAGTGACTCCAGCCTTCTGTTTGAAGACCCTGCTTTTTTTTTTTTTTTAGTATCAGCTTATTCTGTGTTGTAGCCTCCTGCAAGGGATGGATTGTTAGCCAAAGAGTTACGAGACTTGAATCTTGAAGTGGATTCAACCCAAACTGGTCCCTTTTTAAAGGTGACAGACACCAACTGATAGATAAAAAGTCTCTCCTGCATGAGTTGTATCCTCCCTGTCTCTCAAGGGAGATGTGTATGTGCTACCTAGTTAGCACATTTCATGGGGAACTTATGCAGGGGTTTCTGCTAACTTCACTTAGCTCAAGACCTTCCTGCTCTGCTGCAAAGGAAGAGTAGATTGGCAACAAGAGCAGTGTATCCTATACTGCATAGGTCTTGCTGAATCCGAGTCAGCTAAGGAATAACAGCTCCACGGCCAGATGAGGGATGGGATTCCTCATGGTGCTGGCACTCTGCTCAGAGCAAAGGATTTGCCTTAGAGCTAGGGCAAGCAGGCAGGTTTATGCAGAACTTCAGCATGCATCAGAAGGTATAATTCTCTTTTGCGTGATCTGCTTTCATAGTGAATTCTTCTGGGCTCTTCCTTAAGCCGTTGCACTCACTGGCTTTGGGTAAAGGATGATGTTTCAGACTAATACCCACAAAATAGCCATGACTGTAAAGCTTTGGTGTGTCTGAAGTGCAGGAATGCTGATTTATCTTTTCTACCTCAGCACAAGGAATCAGCCAAGGGGGAATGAGATATGAGACACTTTCAAAGCCCCCCCCAAAAAGCAGATGAAATAGGAAGAATTATGGCCCATGCATCTTTTCCCTGTCACCCCTCTACACTTCTTAAGGTTGAAACCTTGACCTCCTTGAAGGCAAGAAGGCTTTACCAGAACTGAATTCTTAATCTGGGGAGAATTATATTCTGTGGAATACTTTGTGTGCACAATTACAAGACCAAATCTTTGCTGGTATAAATTAACAACTCCACTATCCAGTTCAGACTTGGATGCATCTCCCCTCTCTGCCTTTTACACATTGCTGTATCTCAGTTTTATCAGATCTGTCATGGCCCAGTGACAGAGAGAAAGAAGTCAAATGATAGATGGATATTTCTTTAGTGGCCTTTTGAGTGCTGAACATCAGAAGCTTCTCTGTTTCGAAATCAAAGTAACTTACTTCGTAGCATCTGTCATTGATTACGCAATGCATTCTTCACAGTCCTTAAAATGTAAACTATACAGTACAATTTAGTGCCTGTACCAGGAATTACATAGTAAACTGCTGCTGGAATTAGAGCAGAGTTCTAGGTATTGTGTAGTACTATGGAGTACTGTGTACTATACAATAGATTACTTAACACTCCTCTTTAGCAATACCTGATTGAGCAGTAAGAGACAAAGCAGCACATGATGACATCACTTTATGTATGGTTTAAAAACCTCTAAAGCTATAAGACAAAGTGGGTATCTTGTATTTAGAGTGACCCGAGTCATCCTAAATAACACTGACTACCCGCATACCAGAACTTTAGTCATATCATAGAGGTTACTGAATCAGGACTTGCCTGTGGATACCCTTGTCTGTAATTGCACTGAAGTTAATAACACTTGTTAATAAAGTACAGCTTCTGGGAACTGGGTCAGATGAGGCCTTGGTATCTTACTGTAGGATGTTTTGTACCATAACATATTGTTCCTTTAAAAATGGACTTGTACTGATAGCTTTCGGTGCTGTGATTAGCAGCAGCTTTTCCCCCATATAAACATCTGTCTTTCCTATGTAGATTTTCTGGATAATTATCCTGTTGGCTGTTCCCAGAGTGTTTCATGTGAGAGGTGTTCTGCCACTTCCAAGGATGTGGGAAAACATGCTAAAAAAGCACAGTAGGAAAGTGTCTCTGCATATGGCATGAAGGTCATAACCTTAAATCTTTAGGCTTAATGAACTGAGATGTTTATAAGCAACCAAAAGGTCATAAAGCCTGATAGGAGAAAGTACAGTACAGATGGGGTTAGAAGCAAATAAAATGTTTCTTCATATGCATAAAGCTTTGCTGTTAAGTTTTTAATGCTGCAGTCGCCAGCAGCAGAATGAAGTTGCAAAACTAGTCCTGTCCTGCTCGGGTATGCATGCCTTGGATGAGGTACCAACCACCCCAGTGTCCCCCTGACTTCAGGGTGTCCTGGCTCAGAACCCTCCGTCCCTCATTCTGTTTGGTGAAGGCTCAGCCCTGCACAAAGGGATGCCAAAATGCCTCTTCAGCGCAGAGCGCTTTAGGGTCCTTCTCAAACTGAAGAAATGTTTGTGCTAGGGAATTAAACAGGAAGGCTTTGGGTATGTTGTTTTGCCATGTGTTAGTTGACTTGTGACAACAGTTACACAATTGTAACCCTGCTGGATTTCTGCTGAAATGCGTGGTTGATTCTGTTTGCCTCGTGTCTCTGCGTGTTCCAGCTTCCCTTGATGAAAGTAGGCTCCAACTGCCAAAGTCTTGCATTCAGTCAGCTGCAGGTGTATTTTAAAAGCCTGAGGCCAGATTCTGATTCCACGTGAAGCTCTGTAGCTCAGAATAGCTCAGCTGATTATCAAGGTGGCTGAGACCAAAGCTGTTGTGCGTAGCGCAGTGAGCAAAGGGGTTAGAGGAGCAACCAGTTGCTCTGAAAGAGCCAGATGTCATTGTGACCTTGCTTGATCACTTTTGTATACAAGTGGCTTTTGTCAGGTAAATTAATTCAAACACTGAAATATAACCAACAGCTGAGAAATCACACCCAGTGTTTGTTTAACCTGTTGCTTTGGGGGTCTGCCTCAGAGTTGTCTCACTCCTCTGAAATGAATAATGTTAAGGTCAAATTGTTTAGCTCCTGGTTCCTGCTCAGTAATTTTGGTCTGTTTGCTGTTGTCACGAGGCTTGCTTCAGTGGTCTTTAATTTCTTGATAACCAAAGTGAGATGTATGCATCGCAGACAGAAGAGGCAGGGGAAACTGTAAAGATAATAGAAATAGATGTGAGAGCATATTAAGGGAGGAAGTGGATTATTTTCTGTTGCATATGCATCTTCCTGAGGTTCCAGTGCAAAGGAGGGGGGAAAAGTGCTGAACTAGGTCATACAGGCTGCTTCGTTCATGAGCCTGTGTTATGGCTGGCTGATGTTCAGATTCTTGCAGTGTGCAGAGCCCCTGTAGCCACTGAGAAGCAGGGCTTGCTCTACTGAACTTCTGTGTGCAAAGCACTTCAGAGACACAAAATTCTTTAAAACTGTTTGTAGTAATAGCTTGCGTACTGCGACATTTGTTTGCTCCTCTTTCTTTTTCTTTTCATTCTTGGCCTGTGGTCTGATTAAACTCAACAAATTTACCTTCCTAGCTTCTTTAGTGAGGCAAAATTGTTCCCAAGAAGTAGTACTGCCTTACACAAATCTGGTCTTCTTAATGTGTTCATTGCTTTCCATTCCTATGTCTTGACCCATTCAACTAAACGTGTTCCTCCATTTCTTTATAGAGCCTTGATGCCTTCTACCCCGCTTTTCTTCTTGGCCAGTACTGAACAGATAAAGCTACAAACTTGCCTTAATCTGATCAGGGAGATGGTGAAATGTTTAATAGCCATTTACAGCCTCTCTGAAAGGCATTAGCATCCAGACAGAGGAAAAGGGTTGCTCAAGGAGCAGGGCTATAACTTGGAGGAGTTGGTTAAAAATAGATTGAGCAATGGAAAATAAAGGATGTATAGATAGAAAAAAGTTTTGTGGCAGTTAACTACTTCAGATTGTTAGCATTTCCCAAGGGATAACATGGACTTTGGTTAAATCCAGCAGGTTTCTCGAATGCATTGAGGACAACTTCTTAAGCCAGGTAATAGACACCCCTACCCGAGGGGATGCGATACTGGACCTGGTGGTCACCAATGCAAGTGAGCTCGTCGGAAATGTCAAGATCGGAGGCAGCTTGGGTTGCAGTGATCATGCGCTGGTAGAGCTCACGCTCCAGAGGGAAATGGGAAGAATGAAGAGTATAGTCAGGATCCTGAATTTTAGAAAAGCAAACTTCCAGCTCCTCAAGGAGATAGTCGGAAGGACTCCCTGGGAAACGGTCCTCAGAGACAGGGGAACAGAACAGAGCTGGCAGATCTTTAAGGATGTGATCCACAGAGCGCAAGAGCTCTCGATCCCTAGGTGTAAGAAATCGGGCAAAGAAGGGAAGAGACCGGCATGGCTGAGACGAGAGATGCTGGTCAAAATAAGGAGGAAGAGGGAACTGCACAGAAAGTGGAAGCAGGGACAGGCATCCTGGGAAGAGTATAGGGACGTGGTCCGGTTGTGTAGGAATGGGGTCAGGAAAGCCAAGGCTCAGCTGGAGCTAAACTTGGCTAGGGATGCAAAGAATAACAAGAAGGGTTTCTACAGGTATATCAGCCGAAAAGGATGGTTAAAGAAAGCGTACCCCCGCTGAGGAGCGAGACCGGCAAGCTGGTAACAGCAGATGAAGAGAAGCTGAGGTACTCAACAACTTTTTTGCCTCAGTCTTCACTGGGAACCTCTCTCCCCACCCCACCGAGTTGATGAATGGCATGAGGAGGGTTCGGGAGGGCAAAACCCTTCCTGCTGTAGGAGAAGATCAGGTTCATGACCACCTGAGGAACCTGAACGCACATAAGTCCATGGGACCCGATGAGATGCATCCCAGAGTCCTGAGGGAATTGGCCGATGTAGTCGCCAAGCCACTCTCCATGATATTTGAAAAGTCATGGCAGTCAGGTGAAGTCCCTGGTGACTGGAAGAAGGGAAACATTGTGCCCATTTTCAAAAAGGGTAGAAAGGAAGACCCTGGGAACTACCGACCTGTCAGCCTCACCTCTGTGCCTGGGAAGATCATGGAACAGATCCTCCTAGAAGCTATGCTAAGGCACATGGAGGCCAGGGAGGTAATTCGAGATAGCCAGCATGGCTTCACCAAGGGTAAGTCCTGCCTGACGAACCTAGTGACTTTCTGTTGTGGTTTAACCCGGCTGGCAACTAAGCACCATGCAGCTGCTCGCTCACTCCCCCCCTCCCTCAGTGGGATGGGGGAGAGAATCGGGAAGGAGAAAAGGGTTAGAGCCGAGGGCTGAGATAAAGACAGTTTAATAAGAGAAAATAATAATAATAGTAACAATGAGAATGATAACAAAATATACAGAATATACAAAACGAATGATGCACAATGTAATTGCTCACCACCTGCTGACCGATGCCCAGCCTGTCCCGAGCAGCGATCAGTACCCAAGCAGCGATCACTCTCCCCGCGACCGACCAACCCACCAAACCCCCCCCCCCCCCCCCCCCCCCCCCGAGCATGACGTTATATGGTATGGAATAGCTCTTTGGACAGTTTGGGTCCTAGCTGTACTGTACTCCCAGCTCGTTATGCACCTGGCTGAGCAGGAGAAGCTCAAAAAGTCCTTGAACAGTCTGAGCACTACTTGGCAACAACTAAAAACATCAGCGTGTTATCAACATTCTTCTAGCACTAAATCCAAAGCACAGCACTATGCTAGCTTCTGTGAAGAAAATTAACTCTATCCCAGCTGAAACCAGGACACTTTCTATGATGGTGTGACAGCATCAGTGGACAAGGGAAAACCAATGGATGTCATCTATCTGGACTTCTGCAAAGCCTTTGACACGGTCCCCCACATCTTTCTCTCTAAATTGGAGAGCTATGGATTTGATGGGTGGACTGTTTGGTGGATAAGGAACTGGCTGGATGGTCGTATCCAGAGGGTAGTGGTCAATGGCTCGATGTCCGGATGGAGACTGGTGACGAGTGGTGTCCCTCAGGGGTCCGTACTGGGACCGGTGCTGTTTAATATATTCATCAATGACTTAGACAGCGAGATTGAATGCACCCTCAGCAAGTTTGCGGACGACACCAAACTGAGTGGTGCGGTTGACACACCAGAAGGATGGGATGTCATCCAGAGAGACCTGGACAGGCTGGAGAGGTGGGCCTGTGTGAACCTCATGAGGTTCAACAAGGCCAAGTGCAAGGTCATGCACCTGGGTCGGGGTAACCCCCAGTATCAGTACAGGCTGGGGGAAGAAAGGATCGAGAGCAGCGCTGCCGAGAGGGTCTTGGGGGTGCTGGTGGATGAAAAGCTGGACATGAGCCGGCAATGTGCGCTGGTGGCCGAGGCGACCATCCGTACCCTGGGCTGCATCAGGAGAAGCGTGGCCAGCAGGTCGAGGGAGGTGATTCTGCCCCTCTACTCTGCTCTGGTGAGACCTCACCTGGAGTACTGTGTCCAGCTCTGGAGCCCTCAGCACAAGAAGGACATGGAACAGTTGGAGCGGATCCAGAGGAGGGCTACTAAAATGATCCGAGGGCTGGAGCACCTCTCTTATGAGGACAGGCTGAGGGAGTTGGGGTTGTTCAGCCTGGAGAAAAGAAGGCTGCGGGGAGACCTGATTGCGGCCTTTCAGTATCTAAAGGGGGCCTATAGGAAAGATGGGGATAATCTTTTTAGTAGGGCCAGCTGTGTCAGGACAAGGGGTAATGGTTTTAAACTAAACCAGGGTAGGTTTAGACTGGATATAAGGAGGAAATTCTTTACAACGAGGGTGGTGAAACACTGGAACAGGTTGCCCAGAGAGGTGGTGGAGGCCCCATCCCTGGGAACATTCAAGGCCAGGTTGGACGGGGCTCTGAGCAACCTGATCTAGTTAGCGGTGTCCCTGCTCCCTGCAGGGGGGTTGGACTAGATGACCTCTAGGGGTCCCTTCCAACCCAAAACATTCTATGATTCTGTGATTCTAAACTAGATGCGTACCTAGGACCAGGCTGTAAAGCTAGGATCCAAGAATGAAGTTTTCCAGAGTCTAAGTGCTTTAGTTTAGGAGATTGGCTTAGATCTTTCTCTTTAAGACTGGATGTGACTTCTTTTTTTTCCCTCCAAGCAGCACATTCCCAGTGCTATGTTACTGCTGCAGTGGGCTGAATGACAGAGGGAGGAGACTGTTATGTTGGATTTCTACCTTCTCTCTCATTTCCCAAACCTGATGTAATCCTAAAATGAGAGGTCTCAAAGGGACATGATGGTAAGAAGTGATTGAACAGCTTTGCTGTAGACTTGAGAGTATTGTTGATATGGCTCCTTGATGAAAATACGATGTGAACTTTCCAGCCAAACTAACTCAATGATAAACCAGTACCTGGTCCTTGCTGTATTTTTATATTTGCAATTGGTAACATAACAGCATGATAGTTACCCAAAAGTTTTAAAAAATGTAGCCTTTTCTGTAGCAAAGGCAGGAATGCATAGGCAGAAATTGCCTGATTTTTTGGGGAGGCTGCTGTCTCGTATTTTATATTTTCTTTGAGAAATTGTGGGATGGGAGGGAGGGCATTTGAGCCCAAGACAAGACTGTGATATCTTTCAAATGGTTATGTACAGCTCAACTGTCAGCAAAATCATCAGCTTGCTACTGAGAAGGTATATCAGCATGTATTTTCTTTGTAGCTGGTGTTATCTCTGATGCTTGGTTCAGAGGTTCAGTTTTTCTACATGGTATGATTTCACAGTGGTCTCCCTTGAAATTTCAACCAGACAAGAGGAAACCAAGATTCTGATTGTCTTTTCTAGTGATGGGAGATGCTGATTAGTCCCTTTAGGATGTGACCTTAGAAAGGTAGAGATTGAAGCCAGCTAAGAACAAAGAATTGGATTCCTCTGGTCTCAAACCAAACATGAAGCTGGCACTGTCTTCCCCAGTGTCTGACACTTGCAAATGCATATTTTAGGAACTGGCCTCAAGCTGTGTCTGTGGGCTGGCAGGGCCTGCTGGATGCTGCTGGGTGGGGACTGGATATCACTTGGTCTCTAAACCTCTGCTCAGTTGCCGGTACTGACACCTGATCTGTGTGTGATGGCATGTCTTGATCATTTTCAGCATTTGCTTGTAAACTAGCAGACTCACCACTGTTTGTGGATGTCACTGTTTATTGCTGGTTTGCTTCTCCCATGTCTCTCTAGGCCAGGCCAGCCCAATTCTCAGTATTGGTGTGGGTTTGGGTGTGAGAACGGAGTGTAAAGGAAAAGGCTGAAGTCACGGAAGGCTGAAGCCCAGAAACATTGGGTACCTAGTGACTAGCCAGGTGTTCCCAGTGGACCAAAGCAGCTGGCTTCTCTTCCTGCTCTGCCATTTGAGACTGGAGTCAGCATGTGTTTCTGCAAACACATGGTCAATAATAACCTCCTGGGTTTCTCGATGGGGTGCTTATTCCAGGCATCACTGTCATTTGAGTTGTAGCTCCCTGTTGCTTAGCTGGTGGAGGCTAGCTAATAGCACAGATACTCCATGGGGAGGGAAGGCTTCCTGTCACCTGCCAGGGGAATGAAAAAGCAGGATTTACAGCAAATGCAGGCAGTGGAAGGGAAGGTGTTACAAGCGATTAGAACTATGTGTTGTTCTTCAAATGTATTTTACAGCATCTGCTCCTGTCATTCTCAAATCATGTGTCAGCGTTGGATGTGCCTTAAGGTGTGATCATTTGAACATAATAAATCTGGGCTTCCTTCTGTTTTCTCTTGATACCCTCAGGCTGAAAACTTTAAGAGATTGAATGTAAGTGTGAGCTGTGTGGCTCCTCTGGTGTTATGTGGAGTACGAACCCTGAAATACCCACAAGCCCTGTTGTTTTCTTGCCTCCTGCTTCTACCCCCAGTAGACTGACCTCCTGGAAAGAGCATCAAGAGTGGGGGGTGAGGAAGAAATGAGGCTATGAACCTCTTCTGCTGGACTTGGAAGTGGATATGTGTGTAGATCAGAATATATATATATTAGGTTATATACTAGGTTGAATTTTCTCTGTTGGCTTATCGCCCCTTAATGTGAGGGTTGTAACCTTTCAAGTTTATCACTGTTCAGGTGATGTTTGGATGCCTTATTGAGAGTGTAAAATGGAGTAATAATGGTCAGTAAGAGAAAATAGTCAAAATAAATAAATAGTGAAGATCCACACTGGCTTTCAGTAGAAACTGCACACCACATTCAGTAGTTCTGATGTTGTCCAGGGGATAGGTGGACACGATTGACCTCTTGTACATATTGCAGAGCTATTGTTTTCGTGGTAAAGATACTGTTTGAGGTGCTTTTTCTCTTTCCCTGCATCCCCACTCCCTCAATGCTACAAAGATAGCTGTTGACCTAGAGCATCCCTTCCTTCTCCCTTCAGTTTTTATGCCATGGCATGTATTTATCTTTAGGCAGGGAAGTGACGGGGTTAGTCCCTGCTGAGCTGTCAGATTAACAGAAGCTATTCAGGAGAAATCTCATTTACGCAGGACTGCCTGTAGAAGGGAATGGGGGCAGAGAAAGGAAGGATGGTTCAGGCTGGGATAAGATGCAGCTACACAGGGCTAAATGGAAAGGGCCAAAAATAGAGAGGCAAGCATAGGGTGGTAAGAAATACTCCTTTCCCCTTTAAACTTAAGTTAAACTCTTTATTTCTGTCTTGGTCTGATAAAAGCTAGATCAAGAGGAAATTAATGCTAAGTAAGAGGTTTAGAAAGACAGACCGCGCTTGCTTTAGTGTTGACAGGCAAATTGTCTGTAACTTTTAGAGTAAAAGTAGTAAAACTGCAGTCTGAGCAAGATTTTTTTTTAACTTCCCTCCTTTAAAAAAAAACCAACAAAAAACCAACAAAACAAAAAAACCCCCAAAACAACAAAAACCCAACAAACCCCACAAACAACAAAAAACCCCCAAGAAACTAGGGAAGTCTTATTCAGAGCTCCAAGATTGGTATACTCAGTAATGTTTTTTTAAAGGGCAAAGTAGAGCAGCTGCAGCATTGTCTGCCACGTGCATGCTCATCCTGGCAGAGGGTACCTTTGGCTCTAGCTCGGAGGGACCAGTCGGAATGATTTCTGGGTATAGAGTTTGGTGAAAGGGAATTAAAAAATATGGGGTTGGCAGAAACAAAGTGATGGCAGTAGTTTTCTGAGACGTGAGGCATGCGTGAGGGTGCTGTTTCAAATGCAAAAGATGTGGAGAAAAGCAGAAAGACCATCCTGCAGAGAGGGCTAGAACAGCCAGGGCTTGATGGTTCCTGCTCGGATCTCTTCTTGCAAGCAGCCAGAGCTCTAGTGTGCTCAGGCAGCCTTCCTGGCCACTGGTTAATTCCTGTACTGTGCTGTGCCTGGAGGCTTCAGGGCACAGGTCTTCCTTGTACCTGGCCTGGGTAAACAACAGGACCCACAATACCAGGGATAGGTAGAGCAGTTGTATTTAAAAAAAATTTTAAAAGTTAGCTATGTAGTGCATGTCCTGACTGGCTGATAAATTTGTGCCATCAAAATAATGCCTGATTTAGGGTGTGGAGTCCTACAGAACTATTTTCTCCTGGATACAGTTTGCCTGCTATGGCTGTCCTGTTTCGATTGGTTCACATTGCTTGGCAGCTTGGGAAGTGTGAGGAAGTCATGGTGATGCTGATGTGTCTAATGCTCGTGGATCCCCCTCACCTCATTCATCTTGATGGGCCATAGATATGGAAATGGATCCTGGGGAAGTAGACGGGACAACTGTGGTGGAGGGAAGGCATGGTGGAAATGTCTGTGGAACCACAGCTGAGATCTCGTTTTGAAGATTCTGATGGTATGAACCCAAAACTGAACTAAACCAAAACCCTGTTACATGCTTTAAATAACGGTTTGACTAAAACCTGATGTTCTTTGGGAAGCACTGCTAGTTCCTGAGAGAGGACTCATGTTCTATTTTCCAGTAAAATGGCTGGAAAACACGGAACCCATAAGCAGATGCCTTTTTAACCTGCTGCTTACCCATAAACCAACTGGTTTTTAGCAGAACTAACCAGGACAGTTTCACCTGGAACTGAAGCTGAATCAGAACTATGCTGGAAGGGCAACCATTCACCTTCTTGTTATGGATTTATTCTGTGGCTAAATATAAAAGCACCTCCACAAGCCTCACATTACAACCAGGACTGATGCAGGGAGGTGTTGGGTCTTGCCATGGCTGCTAGGTTCAACTGCTCAGGCTTTCAAGGTGGGAGTTACTCGGCTGTCACTGTCTTTTCAGGAGATTCAACGCACCTGTCCCCTTTCTGGGAACAAGATCAGTGCTTCTGGGAGACCACAGCTTTGGAGTTGATTGTGTGAAATAAAAATCTCCTCTCATGTTATTTCCACTGCAGATGGTCGAAATCTCTACTTCGAGGAAGGTGGAGGTGCAGCAACATTGAACTTGGGGAAGGGCTTGCAGATGGCAGAAGTAAGACTTTGATGGTGGGTGATTTGGGGACATTTAGTGTAGCCTGTAGGGCTAGAGTGCTCTCTACTGTTGCATTGCAGCTCAGAATAGCTATAAAGAAAGAGCTGGTTTTCAGTCCTGCTAGCCTTACGTGTTACCCTGGGCAGGACATCTAACACAAAGGAGGTAGCAGAGCCTACAAGGAGAATTATCTGGTGCAAAACCAAACAAAATCTTTAGGATGTCAGACAGCTTGCATTCCTTTCACACTAGACCATGAGTAAGACAAAAAGAAAATGACACATTGTTTGGAGCAGTAAAGTTGTTCACCCCTTTCACCACAGCTGCATTTTTTTAAACATGGCATGGGGCTACTTTTAAAGTGATGGTGATATTCTTCTGAACCCCCCTTTCTCTTTCTCATAATCCTTCACTTTTAAGGAGCCTTCTCACCACTTCAAACATTGCTGCTAAAGCAGAGTTAGTTACCTTGGAGCTTCCTCGTGTCTGAAACAAGTGTGCTTGTTCTCAAGGGCTTGGAATTAATTATTTTGGCTACCTCAGAATGCCTGTTCACTTGGCTGTTCACTCATAGCATGTGGAAAGAAAGATGGTTCTGTCCTGAGGAGAAGTCGGGGAAAACATTTTGAGGACCTTGAAAGCTGCTGGTTGTGATACCGGAGAGTCCAATACTTGTGTTTCTTTCCTGCTGTAACAGTGGAATTTCCAGTAGTCTCTGCAGGAACTGTTTATGTAAAGGCTGTATTGAGAGTTTTGAAATAAGCATGCATTTTGGCTATGACTTCATTATTGGGTTTTTTTAGGGCAAGATCTTGAGGGAGGTGGGAGGAATTGCACTGATGAGATCAGCAGATACAGAACTGGAGTTTTGGAGCTATCTCCATTTCTAACCCCAGACCCCTGGCCAGATTGTAATTTACGTAATCCCATTTTTACTTCCCCTCTGTGTTCAGCTGCTGGGGTACTCTTTGCTTTCTCATAATGATCTGTTCTTTATTGCTTTAAAGGTAGAAGAGGAATTTCTGCATGGGGGAGGCTTGTAAAAGCACTTTACAAAGAATGTCATAGCATAGATGCCTACAAACTCTTATTGTAAGCATAAAGCTTTTCAACTGATCTGTGCAGTATAAATCTGACAGTTTTGTACAACATTTGCCTGAGTCATCCCCTGAACTAGTTTGGAGACCAGATTACTCGTTGCCAATGTCTAATATCTGATTTGCTTCATACATGTATTTTTATCAGGCCTGGAATTCTAGCTTTATCTGGACCTGTTCAGAACTTGATTTTTTTCCAGTCTAATTTAGTACAATACAGTTAAAAATAGGTTCATTGTTCTTAGGGTTTTATACACTCTTAGTGTTCTCATGCATCACTTTTGATACTAAACTGAATCTGAATTACTGAACTCTACAAGATGGACTTTAGATTGGAAGCAGCTGGAGGGAATGATCTTAATTCTGTTAGTTTGGGGTTTATTTTAAAGGGAAAGAAGAATTCATTTTATCCTTTCTGCCATTTAAGTTTCAAACAGTGAGAATTTGGAACATATGGTAAGTGTAAGGCCCTTTTGCTGAAGTGTTGTAGAGAAAATGGAATTAAGGTAAATATAAGGGTGAATCATGCAAAGAATCAAAAAGTCAGATTTTTTTTTTATATTATTGTCTAGGAGAGTATTGGATCTTCAAAACTGGGTATAAATGAAAAGAGAATTTCCATGTCTGTGTGATCTCAAAGTAGAGGAAGCCCAATCATTATGCTGTTCAAGGCTGCTCCTGTCATTCCTGGTCAATAAAATCTGCAGTGATAGATTTGCTCGATTAAGGGTAAGTCCATCCCAATAACTGTAATTACAGTTTATAATGAAGGTTTGAGTTCAAAGCATCAGAAAAGGGAAGGAAATAAATGCCACTTGACACCTGAGTCTGTCTTTTTTTAATCTGCAGGCTGCTCTTTTTCATATAGGAACAACTTACTTTCTAAAACTTACAGTTTCTAGGTACTCTGAGATCTTTAATGAAGACTTCCTTATAAATGCTAAGTTTTGTGGCACTAACATAGTGACTGCCACAAAACTGAAAATGCATTGATCTTTTATTCTCCTGTAGATGGGAAAGCAGGAGTTAAATTTTTTGAATATCATTTTAAGTCCTTTGTAAATACTGCTGGTTGTGACTGTCAGAACACCGAGTAATGAAAAACCATGGAGGAACTGTAAGGAAAAAAACCCCACTAAACTAGCTTTTGGAATCCAGAAGGGCTTTTGATATTTTGAAGTATGTTTTCTAACATGAGTTTTTTTGGGAGATATATTTTCCACAAAGCAGGAAAAGCAGTAATAAAGGACTTTAACCCCAATGTACAGTGAAAAGAGAAGTCTTTTTCCCACAGAGTTAAATGTTGCATGCTGTGTCTTTGAACCATTTGGGATTTGAGTACTATAGGAATATGCCATTCTCTATGGACAGTGAAACTAGACACTGACTTTTTAAAGTGGAAGCTGGAACTTTTTGGTAATCACAAGACTGAGAGCTGATCACAAGCTCCAAGATGAAATCATGGCATTTGCAATGCTGTGAAGGCAGACTTTTCCCCTTCTTTGACAGTAAGGTTCAAGTGTTTGATCTGCACCCATATGAGATCAAGGACTTTCCAGAATGTAGCATAGTTTTTATATGATTCATAGTCCATGGTAAAGATCCCAGTTTGTTGTAATCTCTGAAAGAGGAGAAATGATAAATAACTGAATGAGCCTTCCTCATGTGACAGTCCTCTAAAATCAAAAGGCAATATGTGAAACACTTGGGTTCTGCCAACCTTATGCTCCATATATCAATCTTCTCTCACAGTTGTGTGCAATGCTTAATCTTGTTATAATGCCAAGGACGATGCGAAAAATCTTACATTAATATGCTGATGTGTAATACATGTAAACCATAAAGCTCAGGGGCTGGCTTAAGAATAACACAGCAATCCATAAATACTACTGGTAGTGGTTTACCTGTGAGAAATGGATGTGTTCTTCTGATGGGAGCAGTGTAGGAGGGGAAGGAGATACTACTGGTATAGAGAGGTGTGTGTCCCTGCAGTCTCTTAATGCCATTCCACTTGTGCAGTAATTATGCCTCCTGACAAATGAATAGTTATGGGAAGAAATTGAACATAAAGAAGGTCTGAGAAGGGACAACTGTATCACTCATCAAGCAGGTCATATTCAAGTGTTGCTTGCATTTTCTGTAATGAAAATGCTAAATATATGTCACTTGGTGGGAGGCTAATTTTGTTTCCTTAAGCAGTATTTCTCAACAGAAAATGCCACTCTACAAAAGAAACTTGCCTTCTTTGTTTTAAATAGAAGTGGGAAGCTATGTGTTGTAGAATTTCATTGTTTTCTTTCTAACTATAACTTCTCATTTTGTTCTAAACATCTCATCCCCTGAGAAAAGTTTCCAGAGAAATAAGATCTCTCTCCATCCAGACTTAAGAAATTATTGCTGCAATGAGTTTTTAAAATTTTCCATTGTGGGGGAACAAAACTCTATCTTCTGACAAAAAATGAAAAATGATTACTTTTCTGCCTTGGATCCAGAAGCTTCCTTTTTTTAAAAAAAAAACAACAAAACAAACTAATTTTTAACGAGCAACACTTTCACACAAAGTTGATTTAGAGACCCTGTTGTTCATCGAAAACAGTTGGGAGAAGGAAGAGGCAGCTTGCCTTAATTACGTGCTGAGCAAGGTTGTAATGAAATATCAAATTCCTTTGTTAAACCAGAAAAATAGAAATGGAACCAATTGATTGAAATAGTTTAGGAACAAAAGTGTTGACATATAGAAGATTTTTCACAGTTCTTGGAGATGGAAAAGTGTGCACGTTCTTCCTACTGTTTTAGACTAATGACCCTGTGGTATTAAGAGCAAACAGATACAGAAATGCATTAGCAGGGGACGTCAGAGTCTGTTTAGCAGACACTGGTGCCAGTGTTAATATATGTTTCGCTAAACATTTGGTAAGCCATAATGCTAGTAATTGTTTTGGTTTGTAGCTCACTCATTTCCAGAGTATCAAGTTTATCAGTAACTCTTCTAAATCTGATTTTTATCTTTAAACCCACTGATATGTTTCACTGTAACAGCTTATCCTATCAGTCATTGTGAATGTTTCACATATAGAAACTGTGTGCTCAAAAGGGGAAATATGGCCTACTAAGGTGCAAAATAAACACTGAGAAACAATGAGGTGGTTGACTGTGGCTATCAAAAGTGAGGGAATTTGCAGGGCTTTTTCTCTCAAATATTTTTCTTTCTATGTCTGCCTAAAGTCAACTCACTGTGGATCAATTTCCAGAGGAGTTCTAGGTATATTGTGAGCCCCTAGATAGAATACAATGAATAGTCTCTGAATAAAATATAACACTTCATACTTTCATTTCAATTTGCATATTGGTATAGATCTTTCTGTTGGCAGTGATTTGTAAGTATGAAAGACCTCCCAAAGCAAATGAAAGATTAGTTAAAAAGCCAAAACAGACAACACCCATCTTTCCCCCCCCCCCCCCCCAAATTATTAAGAGTAATTCTCTTGGAAGAGTGGATGGAGTCTAACTTTGAGTCTCTTTTTGGACAAGTTTCAGTGGTCTTGAATGAAAATTTCAAGGTATATCAAGAGGGAAACATACAAAAATATAGGGAGTGGAGGGAGAAGATACAGTCTAGCATGAATAACTACAAACACCTGTTAAAGTCCAAGAGTTCTGTCTGAGAAAACACTTACAATGCAGTATGCCAGCCTACAAATAGTTTGATGTTTTGGCTTGTGCCTTGGCTGTTCTGTAGTCAGAAGGGAGATGTACAGAACTAGCTACAAAGCAAGAACAATTGGAAAATGATTTGCATAATAAATAGGAAAAATTAGCCTAGCTGACAACATGCTAAAAAGCTTTTGGACAACTTGAAAACTAAAGCCAACAGCAACTGTTGAGTAAAATGCTGTTGTCACTGCTGACAAAGAAACAAGGAGCCTTAATGATAATGAAACATATTGTTCTTGATGCAAATGATCACAGTTTCTTTGACTCCACTGATTTTTGCCTATTCAGCCTAGTCACTAATATGATGCAGTGACTCAGTTATTTGGTTATTGCTTGGTTTTATGATTTCCAGTTCTCTGCTATTGAGAGTTCTTTGGGTCCTGTTCATGTGGGTGCACATGTGTATAAATTTGACCTACAAAGTAAAACCACTTGCTAATAGTTCTGCACCTGGACTCAGTCTGGAAGATGCTTGCATGCAAGAAACCTCCGGTTCAACCTTTACTGAAGCTGGTTAGTAGCAAGAATCAAAATGATGGCCATGTGCTGTTGTACCTTTGAGATTATTATAGAAGCAAGCTTAATTCTGTGTTTCGCTGTCTGGTTAAGTCACTTGCTCCTTGAGGACTAAAGGAATTGCTGCCCTGTGTAGATATCCAAACTGAAGACTTTTGTCACATTATGGTTAAAAAAAAAAAAAAGTTGGATCCTTTCCATTTTTGGGGGGGGAAGTGCTTATGAATCAAATCTGTTTGTGTTCAGTCTCTCTGTTTCAATGGGCAGCAGTTTGAACCAGTTCTTTGTTTATTGGAAAATATTTGTGTGCTTTCAGAGGCCACTGAGTCAGAGAGCCATACAGAGCAATTGAAGTTACAAGCAAATATTTTCCTCTTTCATGCAGTTAAGTGCCTAATAAATCCCCATAAACATGAGCTTTCCTAAATGAGACAGCATAAATAGGCTTTATTAAGCCCAGACTTAATTTAATCTACAGCCACTTTGAGAACATCTGGCAGTGAGGAGCAGCATTAAAGTTAATGTAAAAGTCACTAGTGCTGACTTTGAGGCCACAGCTGTGTAAATGCACCTCAGTATGGACATGAACTGGGCTAATGGTCTCAAGTGTGCCACTAGGGCTGACTGCTGGCTTCAGCGATAGGTGGTCCAGGAGCTGCACTGAGCAGCAGATCACTTCTTTGTCTAAGCCAAAGAAAAGATTACACAGTGCAGCAGCAAATAGTCTATCTCCTTCTGCCTCTGCAGCTGCTGGGGCTGAAGAAGGTGTTGGTGCCTCTGCCACCCATTTCCTCCACACCTTGAAGTCTGTACCTGTGCTCCATGGTACTCTGGTATAGATACAGTTCCCTTCTTGGGCAGACCTGGATGACTCCTCTTTCCTGCTCCAGCAGCTTAGCAGGTCCAGGCTGGGAGCTGATGATGGAAAGGGAGATACGTGGAGGCACATGGGAGAAGGTGGGGAGGAGTAGGGGAGCAGTCCACAGCTATTGCACAGATAGAGTATGCATAGAGGAGAGGTATATGAATGTCCTGGGAGTATAGGTCTTGAGAGTGTATGCATAAGGAGGGCAAGTCCTTGACGTAATGGGAAAAACTGAAAGAGTAGAGCAGAAAAAACTGACCATAAATGCTATTCTTCTGAAGGTTCCCCAGAATGCTTTCTCAGCTGAAAGAGAGAGGCAAATTGAATGATTCTGTTGCTGCTGAGAAAACTGTATGCCAGCTGTGGGAGCTAGATTCTGATTTTAGTTGCTGTTGTCAGAAGCCAAAATAACTGTCTGGTATAGCTCTGTCTTAGTGCTTGAAAGTGTAGTCAAAGTCTGATCACGACATGGTGTACAGGGATGGGTGATGCTGAGGGATGAAGACATCTTTTCCCTTCCTCCATTGCTTTTTGCACTCCATCTGGTGCCGTTGTAGCTGTGTGAGCATGGCCCCTTCTCCTTGCTTCATGTGTCCTCATGGTTTTTAACAGCCCGCATTTGTGAATATGGACCAAGACTGATTAGCAAAGAACTTGTTTATGTGGGGGCAGAACTTGGCAAGTTTTTAACTTTTTTCTTTTGGAAGAAGACCAGAGAGGCAGACAGATAACTACTTTATTTCATTCAGTGCTTTGATATTCAGTGGGCTGGGACCTAGCACGTATTTAGTTGCTAACAGTAAAAGATGGCAGGAAGAAATGTTTTCACACTGGGCTGATATAGTGTGCCCAAAACCTTCTGGTCTCTTTTCTGTCTGATTTTCATTTGTTTATCTTGATTAAATTGTCATCATCCAGGCACTAAAGAAAATGTCCAAGTTGATAAAAATAATTGTCATTGAAGAGATCTTTGCTGAAGTTTTCTACGTGGGAGAAAAGTTTCCTTTTTCTTACTTCTCAGAAAGGTGTTTCCTACAGCTCAGAGCCAAGGCACACTGGATTAGAAAATGCATGCATTTCTACACCCATTTCCAAGCAAAATATTATTAAATCTGTGGAGCTTCTTTACGTCAGTTGGCATTTTTGTCACAATTACAGAATGTACTTTTAGACTGGCTGAAATGTGCACTTAAGGGAAAAAAAAAAAAAAAAACCAAACCAAAAATGTGCTCTTTAATATGCAGACATGTAGGGAAGGAGTGTGGTAATGAATTTGGCTTAGTTACTTGAGTCTGGGCCAAATTCTGATCTCAGTTACGCTGGCCTCAGCTGAGTTGCTCCAGATTTTCACCAGCCTGACTGAAGCCAAACTGTGTTCTTTTGTCCTTCAGTATTTGACTCTTGGTATTAATAGTTTGGGGGCGGGAAGGGGGGGTGTAAGTTTTAGGTGCAAGGATTTGCTAGAGTGCTGTCCTAAATACGTAGTTTGAGAGCACTTTAAAATATACAACACATTTTCAGTCACTGGTTAACGGATGTCAGAGGTGAGGTGTTCCAAGGCTTTCTACATACTCTACATTTGTATAGATCTGACCTTTTGCACAGAAGTGCAAAAAGCTGGCTCCAGCGTCAGTGTGTCCATATCAGCTGAGCCTCACATAAGCTGTGAAAGCTCTTCCTGAACATTGTCAGGAGCTGCCTTATTATAGACCACAGATTAACACATCACTGGGCAACATGTGCTTCTGTATATTTAATAGCTTTAATCTTCCTACCCAGGTACAGCTCTTAGGACTTTGCTTTTGAACAGTTTTGTCTTTAAAGTACAATCTCTATACATAAACTTGTCAACTGCAATGAATGGGTCTCTCCACCTTACAGTCATAAGTGCTGTGATCTATAATGTTATATGCATGTGTTTGTATACACGCGTTCCCATACTGTTCAGGAAAGCAGCGGCTAAGCTGTCAGTGCAGAGGGGATATTATCTTTCTGTTATTTTGCATTGGTACTTACACAGTGGTAGCAGGAGAAAATCACTTAAGTCCTTAAGCCTATGCCTATGCTAAAGCATGTTAGAAATGTTCTCAGAGATGGGAACTTGATCATCTGTACCTTTATGTTACTGGCATTATCCCTGGCATACTGCTGGTCATCTGGCTTGCTCCCAAACCATTCCTCGGCATGGTTCAGGAGTTAGTACTCTCTGGCAGCAGACTGCATAGGTGTGACCAGCCTGTTCCAAAAAGTAAAGGAGTTAATAGCATGACTATGGAAGGCTCCCATGCCAGTGGTCCTTCTTGTTAAAGAACTACCCCATGTGAGAAGCAAATCAGGCCTTATATTTTTTTTATATACTTTAGCTTTATTTATATTAGTAAATTAATCAAGATCAACTCTTGTCAAGTCAATGATATGTGTTAAACCAGTGCAAGGTTAAAAACCAAAAGCCCCCAA
Source organism: Gorsachius magnificus (assembly GCA_034008185.1). Lineage (NCBI taxonomy): Eukaryota > Metazoa > Chordata > Aves > Pelecaniformes > Ardeidae > Gorsachius > Gorsachius magnificus. Next base: position 12,121,314 of record CM067090.1, read on the forward strand.
AAAAGAAAAAAGTCATGGTACTTCCTATGAGGTACACTGAGTGCCCTTGAATTCATTACTCAAGATTAAAGTTACTCAGCAAAAAGAGATTGGTTTCTTCAAGGGTAAATCTAGGATGTTGCAGAGATTACCCTGGTGAAATACCCCTTTCACAGAAAGGATAGTAATGAAGTTGTACTGCTGCATCAGCCAAAGAAGTTGACCAAAATCAGCTGTTATCAACCACAGCAAATGCAGAGGTATCTACCTCTTTCCCAAAGAGCTTACAGCCCAAGACTACTGGAGAACTTCACTGGGAGGGAGAAAATATTGCACATACTATATTAGATATGAGCATTGAAGGACAGAGCTGAAGACTCTAGAGGTACGGACTAGAAGCTGGGATGCCAATGAAAGGATTCAGTCAAGGTGGAGAGGAGAGGATGCAAGCAGAGTGCGTTAAAAAAATTGTGTTAATCCAGCAGTAGAATAACAGATTTAGCTGATGTAGAATACCAGGAAAGAAGTTTAGATAGTTGAGCTTGCCTAGTCTGGCATTCCTTTGTAATGGACAAAGGGCAAGACTGAACTTCAGAACTATGGAAGAAAAGGACATTAGGATGCAGTGATGGACACACAAGAAGGAAGACTCAGCTACTGTGAAGCTGGGCTACGGTCCAAATGACAAGGAGGGTGGCAATGTGGTCAGCTTTGACAGAATGGGGCAGTGGATTAGGCTCAAGGAAAAGGTTAGGAGTTCAGGGTGGGATGCCTACTCATTTGACTGCCTTGGGCAGACAAAGCTGGCAGGAAAACGGGGGGGGGAAGGGAAACAAATGTAGAGCACAGTGAAGGAGAGTGGCTGGTTGAATAATTTTTTTGGTTGGAAACCAAGTGGGTGGCAATGTGTTTAGGAGTTCTCTGCACTCCAGGCCTATGTGGAGATTCCCAGAAGATGAAGCTATAAATAAATGTCACAGATCATCACACATATTCTTTTCAGCATCTGTTCTCTAGTTTAAGGGAAATGCTAAGTGTTGCTGACTGGCCCTTTTAACAAACATCCTCATATAGAGTAAGCATCTCATGACATTAGGGAGGTCCTCTTCAGTGGTGCCATTTGGTGTTACAAATATATTATTGTCACATTGTAATTGCTCTCCTGAAACAGAGCATATGTTTCACTGGAAATACTTAAAACAAGAGTACTACATACTCGAGCGAAGTAATGTATCCTGAAATGAGTGTTGGTCTGGATCACAATAACTGTGAGCACCTCAGCAGATTGCCTAAATCCAAAGTATCTGCGGTAACTGAGACCATAGTTTGGCCTTGAGTGTGTGAAGCACATGAACATAAGTCTGAGAAATTGTTCAAGAGATCCGTTGTTCTTAATACATCCAAAAAAAGTGTGCAACATTGTAACGAATCATTGTTACATAAAAATGCCTAATGATAAAGCTGGTATGTGCAGAACGAAATCTTTGCTCAAAGGGACAAGTGCTAATTGAATTATGTTGTTGTAAAAGTGGTATAAGAGAAGTGTCCCCAATCTCTTTCCATGTATATCCCACTGTTTATTAAATAATCTTGTGAGCTGGGTTTTTTGGTTGGGGTGTGGTAGTTTGTTGGTCACCCCTCCCCTCGAGGCTTCAGTTTCCTTATTGTCATCTATTCACTTCCATATGGTCTTTTTTTTTTTTTCTAGTTGACAAGCACTACAATTCACTTTGATGGAGGGATCATTAAGAAAAGTTAGTGAGATACATCTGCAGGGCTCTTCATCTTCCCAAGCAGTCTGAGGACCAAATGGAGGGGTGTCAGGGCTGAGAGTCTGAGTTCCTGTTGCCTGAGCAAAATCACTGCCTTGGCACTAAGAGATGTGGGCACCAGCAGAGAGCACACATCCTGTCCCATTTATAGGTTATATATGCCAAAATGGTGCCATCTGAAATAATACTACCATAGTGCTGGTGGCTTGATCAGTTTAACACCTCTGTTAGGCTGCTCAGCTCAGGTAACTGAGGCGCAGACTTGACTCCGTTTTGACAGAAGCCGGGAGATGCTGTTGAATGTGAAGGATTCTTATTTCTGATAAGGAGCTGTATGATCTTTGGATCCCATGTGGCAAACTTACCTCTCACCCAGGAGACAGTGTAGGGTCTGTAGGTGCTCAGGTATAGCAGACTCTGTACTGCAGGACCACACATTCCATCTTTCTCCCTGATATTTGGCCAGAACTGGCATGTTTAAGGCCCTCTTGCAACATACTGGGTTGGAGAGTCCTGACACAATCTTTGAGGCAGGTGTGACTTGGCTGCAGTGAGGGTGCCTGCTACAGATACTGCTGGGGATGACAGCAAAATTGCAAGCATTTATAGGCATGAGGGTAGATACCTAGCATCGTGTTTGGAATATGCCTGATTGACCCCATTTTACACTGACTTTAGGGTATCAGGACAAAGATATAGTTTGTGTTTCTTTCATGTTAGTAATGACTCCACGTCCCTCTTGTGGACAACCTCATTCAGATGTGCTCAAACTTCATCTGTTGTGTCAGAGGACAGCTACATTGCTTGCTTGTTTGCTTGCAGACCTGTTATTTGCTTTGATTATTTACATAACCCTCGGGACTGGTAACAAACTGTGATTGCAGTTACCCTGGAATAAACCCGGAGTGATTCTGGTGGAGCAGTTGTTGCTTTTCCTCAACCATTCAAGTCAGAAAGGGCCCCTCCATCTGCAACCTAGTACCAAACTGAACGCAGAAGGCAGGGAACTGCTTTCTAGCTGAATTCCTGAGGACACTACAAAACCTCTTAGAGGGAGGTCAGCCAATGGAGAAGGAAATTCATATGCAAAGACACAATTCCTTATAACAAAGCTAGGGGATGGTGTTTAATGTAAAAAGGTCTCCAAATGAACCTCAGGCTACAGTAGCATCTCCTTGTCTTAAAGCTTCTGCTGACTGGGCATAGAATAGTTAATTATAAAACAGTGGAGGCCTCCAACAAAGCTAATGCCTCAAAAGGACATGGTGCTGAACTTAATTAAAGCCAAACTAACGAACAAGATATAATGTTCTCTAATTGGTTTAGATTTCTTGCGTGTGTCTGCATGTGATTATTTTTGTGTGTTTTAGCACCAGTAGCTGGGACTGGACAAGCGTTTCCTTGATGTTGGCTTAAAATATTTCTGCAGTGTCCAGGTTCTCTTTTCACCAGTTCATGACAAAGTAGGCATACAAGCAGAGAGCTCTTCCTCATCACAAAACTGTTATAATCCTACCAGTATTTTTGCTTATGAGTTTAATAGAGGCACCCAGGTGAAACGACCTGATTTATTTCATAGGAAATGGTGTTTTCCTCATGATGAGGTAGCATTGCAGGCAGCTCAGACCACTGTGGAGTATGAATTCCTGCAACCTGCAGAGGTGGGGTGCGTTGAATGGTGGGTGAGAACTAAAGCCATCTCCCACATCAGACCTCGTTCCCAGACTAGGGTGGAGAAAGTTCATAGCTTTCATCGCTGCTGTTTTTCAGTGCATGCCCACTGCTGAGGACACAGTTTGGTTGTGCAATAACACGAGGAAGAGACTTCTATCTATCTGAATGACATGCCAGGTATGTTTAGGACTTTTCCTGCTCTTCTCCTGACTGAGTAGCTTACGCTGTTGGATCATTTTTTTTCCAAGGAGCTGCTGCTCTGCTGTGACAACAGCCAGGCACTTAAACAGGAACCTCCACTGAGAGCATGCAAGATCAGAAGTCAGCCAGGCAGCTGCGTATTGCAGAATATCACCAGATCAGGACCTTCATTGTCAAAACAAACAATAAAAAATGATAAAGTACTGCATACCCATGTTGGGAAGGTTACTTGGGAGGTTCTGGCTTGCAGGGTTATGGCAAGTGTCCCTGATTTACTGGTGACAATGCTATTGCTGTACCTGTAAGAAAAAGGTGTCATATTTTTTGCACAGGCATTTAGCACAGTTTGTACAAATCATCTTGATTTGTAGGACCCGATCTCTATACTTCTGTGCAGTCCCCAAGAAGTGACAGCTATCTGAACATCCCTTGAGGCCTTTTACCACAGGTTGTGTGTCAAAATGCTGCCTATTCATAGAGGCTTAGTGCTCTTATTTCCTCCTGGGGAGGAAAATCATTCTAGGGGCAGAGTGAGATTTTATATTAAGGACTGTGCTCTGGTCTCTGGCCTCTCTTCTCTGGATTTATTCCATTATTGAATTTGCTTGCACTTAGAGTAAAGGAACTGAAGTTCAACGTAGTTCAGGAAATGTGCACTGGAGCTGGAGTTGACCCCAGAGATTATGGATTTGTTGCTTTGTTTGCCATACTAACTGAATGTTATCCACTAGGGATTTCTGTGTCAAAATCCAGATGGTTTTGGTAGTATGTGGACTTCATGTATATAGAGAAGTCAAGACAAGTGTAACTATAGAGGCTTCTATGACCTTTACAGGCAGCTCTTCAATGGCAGAGTTTAAGGACACTGGTAACGTTGGTCTTGTAGCTGCTCCCTGCATTACGCAGAGGACATCAGAGTCCAACCAGAGAGCTGGCAAGTTCCCTCAGCGCTTCTGTTCTCCATCCTTTAGTACCACTTTCACCAGCTGAGATGGGTTGAGGTAATTTTATCCTTGGGTTGAGTACACTGTTTCTACCATTCGTCTTGGACATCAAGTACCAGCTTAAGAGCAAGGAGAGTTTTTCTCTGATGTTATCTGTAGCAGGTATCATGTAGCTTAGCAGCATTTGCTGCTGTATCATGATGGACTGCAATGTTTGGAGTTCTGTTTCTCTTCTCTCTTGCTGCTGATCTGCTCTATGAATTTTGAACTTCATTTCTGCCTGCTCCTCTTTTCTTCTGTTCCCTCCTTTACTGGTCTTACTGAGATAAAAATACCTTAGGGCAGGGATGGCCTATTGCTCTGGGAGAAATCCTGCCTCTACTGATATGAGTAACAAAACTGTACGTTGTTTGATTCTGGAGCCTAGATTTCACCCTGCATGTTTATACAGAGCTTAGCGAAATGAGACCTTGATCTCTGTTGGAATCTTAAAGTAAATTAGTAATAACAAAGAGGACAAAAGAAATGTATGGGAAAGTTATTTCCTTTTGGGTTTATGTTGTGCTGGATGCCTGTCTGTTTCTGTTGTGTTATGGATCTGCCTTACCCTTCTGCTCAGTATTTCCCCTTGAGCCCTTTCCAAAGGCACAGATTTTAGCTTTGGGTGTGCCAACATAAATGTGGAGATGAGTGAAGTCATTCCCAGCTTACACCTATCTAGCTGAGTCTGCCTCTGGGAGCCGAGTGTTATCCATAGGGTACCAGTTCAGGCTGATGGTAGTAAAACTGTTACCCTGTGACATCCAGTGCCTGGAGAAATCAGAGCTGCTTCTACTACACAACGCAACTGTTCCCATCAGGTGCTAGGTACTGTACCAAGGGCATGCTATCAAGGCTTTCACTTTGGGAACGTGAATAGGATAGCTTTATCTTTCTGCTGCTCCCCTTTCCATGCATTCTCAAAAACTTACTGTTCTCATTATGAGAGAGATTCCTTATATATATTCTCAAGAGTACTTCAGTGTATCCTCAGTCTTAGCTGAGCCTTGGGTTTGATAAGCATAGCTCCTGTAAGAACGAGAATTATATTGATCAAACTCATAGCCTAACTAGTGTTAGGAAGAATGTTGGCAGTCTTGGGCAGTGCTACATATGTGGTAGATCACAATGACATTAATGGTGATGCATTTTTGCAATCACTAGTGTTGATTCACGGGTGTCTTTCTCTCTCAGGCTTTCTGGAAGTAGTGCCTTAGGTGAATTTGCAGCAATACACATGCTGCAAAAGGCAAGTTCTCTGGATGCTGGCCTCAGGGTATCTCTAACTGGATAGCCTTATAAATAAACAGTGCTGTCTCTGGGATTCCTTGGAATAGAAAGGGTGGTGCCCAGGGTATTTCTGCTCTGTCTGAGCTACATTCCTGTAAATGCCCTCTTGCTGCAGTAGCTGATGCAAGATGCTTCTGCCAAATGTGTCTGTTCTCCAGAGCATCTCACAGATTCATTTTCTTTGGCTTTAGTTTGAAGCTGTTCTCAAGCTACCATCATGCTGACTCGTACAGACAAACAGTCATGGCACTTGTTTCCAAAAAGAAAATATAAAAAGGCACTCTAGGAGAGCATGAAAGGGCAGAACTAGCAGAGCTGGTGGAATCCTGGCTATTCCATTCCTGTTGTTTGTTCATCAGTACCCAGATTAGTAACAGGAGCTTTGGGGCTGTGACTTCAGTCTCTGACATGGATTTTTTTTTTTCAAATGTTTTTCTGACTGCTTCACCAGGCATTTTGAGTCATTCCCTTTCATTCATTGGGGCTTTTGCTAGAAATACCTGTTTGCAACATTTGTGTGTCTTTCAAATACTATTTTTAGCATATGTCTCTCTTGCAAGTAAATATTTCAAGTTGACATGCGCTATGTTTCGCCCATAAGCCTATCTAAATTCTTCATGTGTGGATGTTAGTTGACTGATGACACTCCGAAAATTTGGTTGAGTTGCTGGTTGGCTGGGATGCTAATTTGACATCAGACAGGTTTTCATGGAGCCATTCTACACTTTCCCAATGTTAAAATGATCGTGTTTGATAGAATACTGACAACAGGTGTCTTGTTTTTGCCAGCAGTGGTCTTAGACCGGCTGCCAACATGTAGTGTTTGCCAGCATACCACAGGTCTTATGCTGGGCTATTTTAAGATTATATTCTGTAAGAGAGCTGAGATGCTTTTAAAATACCTATTAGCAACTAACATAAACTGCACATGACTAGTATATGCAAAGCTGTAAAGCATGGTTGGTATAGCCTTTATTATGAGTTGCATGCTACTGCTTTGTAGGGCAAAATACGAGTATTTCTGCCCTCTGGAACATCAGTCAGTCAACCCCGATACTTCATCCAGAGCAATACTTTACCAGATGCTTCAGAGCAAGGTGTAAAATCCTATTAAATAATTATACGGTGTTATTACTTAGAGACATTTTCCTCTGAATTCCTAGTGGTTAATGTTTGGCTGGCATCCCAGAGCCTGAAGGTAGATATCTCATATCCTACTTAGTGTCACTGTGAACGTTTTCTCATTATCTGTATAACCATTGAGTCCTCCTCTCAATCCTCCAACGTGCTTCGCTATATCTCATAGTGCTTGTTTTACTTTTATCTTGTACTGTGTGTTGGGGGAAGTGTTTCACCAGTTGAAGGGAGGGGATATATTTTTGTGTAGGCAAAAGCAAGGAAGCAGATATATCTTCTGGCTATGCATTCTGTTTTCCAGTGAAGGTATGAAGAGTTCTGTAACCTTTTTAGCAATAACTCATTTCTACAGAAAAGAAAGAACCTGAAAATATTGCAGATCTTTTTTCCTACTAAGATATTTCAGCATAGAGTGCAGGTCACAATCAGGATCTAAAAGGGATTATCAACAAGAACAAGTGTATTTCACAAGCTTAATATGCAATTGTTTTAATATGTGTTTCTAGAGCAGGTCTTATCTGCTCTCTTTGAACTGAGATTTTCCTATGACACATGGTGCAACTTTTATCAAACTGTCACCTTTCCTGTCCCCCCTAACTATCTTCTATAATTCACACCATAGTGAGTACAAATGGAGATGTGTCCTTGGTGGTGGAGGAAGGAAAAGAACTACGAAGACTGGAATCTAGTACGAATGCAGTGAGACAAAATTTAACTTAATAATGAACCTTCTTGGTCAGAATCACAGATTTTTCTGGCGAGGTTGGAAAGTCTGAAGTGTTGTACTTCTAGTTCTGAACTTGCAGCAGTGGAGCAAACTGGAGAATCTGTGCGTCTTAGCCCAGAGAACCTGAAAAATGCAGTGTTTCTGTGTTTTAAGGAGTTTTTATAGGTCAGGCTTTCATTAATGCCATTAAGTTTTCTAATCTCATTTCAGCTGAGCATTTATGTTGCAAAGTAATGCCAGAGGATTAGCCAAGCTGGGGTTAGCATTGTAACCTACAGCATTAACTTCTTCAGTGCCAATGGCATCGGCAGGAACAGGAGAAATGCCAGCGTGTGCCTGGTGTGAGCTCATGTAATGCAGGAGTATGTGCAGAGCTCTGTGGTGGTTCATAAATGCCAATGTGTTGCTCCACAGAGAACATTAAAGCTAAATCTGGAAAGAGACATTTTTCTGCTTATTTCCTACACCTAGCTAGTTGATTTGTATGTTTTTTTTTACTATTCCCAGAATGGCTTCTCAGCATTTGAATAAATCTTGTAATATAACTTAGTTTCAGAAACAAAAAATGAACTGTTTATTCCTCTCTACCAAGCCCCATTGGTTGTCCATGTGTCCTGGTTTCAGCTGGGATAGAGTTAATTTTCTTCACAGAAGCTAGCATAGTGCTGTGCTTTGGATTTAGTGCTAGAAGAATGTTGATAACACGCTGATGGTTTTAGTTGTTGCCAAGTAGTGCTCAGACTGTTCAAGGACTTTTTGAGCTTCTCCTGCTCGGCCAGGTGCGTAACAAGCTGGGAGTACAGCACAGCTAGGACCCAAACTGTCCAAAGAGCTATTCCATACCATATAACGTCATGCTCGGGGGGTTAGTCGATCGGTCGGTTGCGGGCAGAGTGGTCGCAGCTCGGGCTGTGTGATCGCGGCTTGGGGGGAGTGATCGTGGCTCGGGACGGGCTGGGCATCGGTCGGTGGGTGGTGAGCAATTGCATTGTGCATCACTTCTTTTATATATTCTGTATATTCTCTTACCATTATTATTATTGTTATTATTGTTATTCTTCTCTCTTATTAAACTGTCTCTATCTCAACCCACGGGTCTTACTTTTTTTTTTTCTTTTCTCCGATTCTCTCCCCCATCCCACTGAGGGAGGGGGGGGAATGAGCGAGCGGCTGCGTGGTGCTTAGTTGCCAGCCGGGTTAAACCACAACAGTCCTATTTGGCACCCAACGTGTTGGGTTGTTGCTTGCTGAAGTCAGTTCTGGTTCCATCCGCTGCACTTCCTCAGTTTCTTCAAAATTCATTCTTCTTAATCTGGGTGATCCTTACTGTTATACCATTGATAGGACATACAGCAATAGTAAAAGTGATGACATACTATATTACACAGCAATTAACATTATACAATTCAGTTCATTGGCTGTTTTCACCCAGAATCAAATCCCTTTGGGGTACACATCGGACTTCCCCATCTGTCTGCATCACCCACCAAGTAGAGCCAGGTCCTTGAGCAAAAGCAATCCCACGGATGGGTTTGCCTTTGCCTGAGGCAGGAGTAACCCAGACTGTCTTTCCCAGCATATTTTTTACATGCACTACGAGGACTTTATCCCCTTCTACAGTATGTAAGAGGTTTGATTGGGCAGGGCCAGCTCGGTTGGCAGATCCTCTAGTGTTGACTAAGTAAGTAGCTTTTGCTAAATGTGTATCCCAATGTTTGAATATTCCACCACCCATTGCTTTCAGTGTAGTCTTTAACAGTCCATTGTATCGTTCAATTTTCCCAGAGGCTGGTGCATGATAAGGGATGTAATAGACCCACTCAATGCCATGCTCTTTGGCCCATTTGTCTATGAGGCTGTTTCGGAAACGAGTTCCATTATCTGACTCAATTCTTTCTGGGGTGCCATGTCGCCAACAGGACTTGTTTTTCAAGGCCTAGGATAGTGTTCCGGGCAGTGGCATGGGGCACGGGATATGTTTCCAGCCATCTGGTGGGCGCTTCCACCATGGTGAGCACATAGCTCTTGCCATGGCAGGTTTGTGGGAGTGTGATATAATCAATCTGCCAGGCCTCTCCATATTTGTATTTCAGCCACCGTCCTCCATACCAGAGAGGCTTTAACCGCTTGGCTTGTTTGATCGCAGCACGTGTTTCACATTCATGGATACCCTGTGCAATAGCATCCATAGTTAAGTCCACCCCTCGATCACGAGCCCATCTGTATGTTGCATCTCTTCCTTGATGGCCTGAGGTGTCATGGGCCCACCAAGCTAGAAACAATTCACCCTTATGTTGCCAGTCCAGATCTACCTGAGCCACTTCAATCATAGAATCATAGAATGTTTTAGGTTGGAAGGGACCCCTAGAGGTCATCTAGTCCAACCCCCCTGCAGTGAGCAGGGACACCACTAACTAGATCAGGTTGCTCAGAGCCCCATCCAACCTGGCCTTGAATGTTTCCAGGGATGGGGCCTCCACCACCTCTCTGGGCAACCTGTTCCAGTGTTTCACCACCCTCGTTGTAAAGAATTTCCTCCTTATATCCAGTCTAAACCTACCCTGCTTCAGTTTAAAACCATTACCCCTTGTCCTGTCACAGCTGGCCCTACTAAAAAGATTATCCCCATCTTTCCTATAGGCCCCCTTTAGATACTGAAAGGCCGCAATCAGGTCTCCCCGCAGCCTTCTCTTCTCCAGACTGAACAAGCCCAACTCCCTCAGCCTGTCCTCATAGGAGAGGTGCTCCAGCCCTCGGATCATTTTTGTAGCCCTCCTCTGGACCCGCTCCAACAGTTCCATGTCCTTCTTGTGCTGAGGGCTCCAGAGCTGGACGCAGTATTCCAGGTGAGGTCTCACCAGAGCAGAGTAGAGGGGCAGAATCACCTCCCTCGACCTGCTGGCCACGCTTCTCCTGAAGCAGCCCAGGGTACGGATGGCCGCCTGGGCTGCCAGCGCGCATTGCCGGCTCATGTCCAGCTTTTCATCCACCAGCACGCCCAAGTCCCTCTCGGCAGGGCTGCTCTCGATCCTTTCTTCCCCCAGCCTGTACTGATACCGGGGGTTACCCCGACCCAGGTGCATGACCTTGCACTTGGCCTTTTTGAACCTCATGAGGTTGACACAGGCCCACCTTTCCAGCCTGTCCAGGTCTCTCTGGATGACATCCCATCCTTCTGGTGTGTCAACCGCACCACTCAGTTTGGTGTCGTCCGCAAACTTGCTAAGGGTGCATTCGATCTCACTGTCTAAGTCATTGATGAATATATTGAACAGCACTGGTCTCAGTACGGACCCCTGAGGGACACCACTCATCACCGGTCTCCATCCGGACATCGAGCCATTGACCACTACCCTCTGGATGCGGCCATCCAGCCAGTTCCTTATCCACCAAACAGTCCACCCATCTCATCCATAGCTCTCCAATTTAGAGAGAAGGATGTTGTGGGGGACCGTGTCAAAGGCTTTGCAGAAGTCCAGATAGATGACGTCCATTGGTTTTCCCTTGTCCACTGATGCTGTCACACCATCATAGAAAGTCACTAGGTTCGTCAGGCAGGACTTACCCTTGGTGAAGCCATGCTGGCTATCTCGAATTATCTCCCTGGCCTCCATGTGCTTTAGCATAGCTTCTAGGAGGATCTGTTCCATGATCTTCCCAGGCACAGAGGTGAGGCTGACAGGTCGGTAGTTCCCAGGGTCTTCCTTTCTACCCTTTTTGAAAATGGGCACAATGTTTCCCTTCTTCCAGTCACCAGGGACTTCACCTGACTGCCATGACTTTTCAAATATCATGGAGAGTGGCTTGGCGACTACATCGGCCAATTCCCTCAGGACTCTGGGATGCATCTCATCGGGTCCCATGGACTTATGTGTGTTCAGGTTCCTCAGGTGGTCACGAACCTGATCTTCTCCTACAGCAGGAAGGGTTTTGCCCTCCCGAACCCCCTCATGCCATTCATCAACTCGGGTGGGGTGGGGAGAGAGGTTCCCAGTGAAGACTGAGGCAAAAAAGTTGTTGAGTACCTCAGGCTTCTCTTCATCTGCTGTTACCAGCTTGCCGGTCTCGCTCCTCAGCGGGGGTACGCTTTCTTTAACCATCCTTTTCCGGCTGATATACCTGTAGAAACCCTTCTTGTTATTCTTTGCATCCCTAGCCAAGTTTAGCTCCAGCTGAGCCTTGGCTTTCCTGACCCCATTCCTACACAACCGGACCACGTCCCTATACTCTTCCCAGGATGCCTGTCCCTGCTTCCACTTTCTGTGCAGTTCCCTCTTCCTCCTTATTTTGACCAGCATCTCTCGTCTCAGCCATGCCGGTCTCTTCCCTTCTTTGCCCGATTTCTTACACCTAGGGATCGAGAGCTCTTGCGCTCTGTGGATCACATCCTTAAAGATCTGCCAGCTCTGTTCTGTTCCCCTGTCTCTGAGGACCGTTTCCCAGGGAGTCCTTCCGACTATCTCCTTGAGGAGCTGGAAGTTTGCTTTTCTAAAATTCAGGGTCCTGACTATACTCTTCATTCTTCCCATTTCCCTCTGGAGCGTGAGCTCTACCAGCGCATGATCACTGCAACCCAAGCTGCCTCCGATCTTGACATTTCCGACGAGCTCACTTGCATTGGTGACCACCAGGCCCAGTATCGCATCCCCTCGGGTAGGGGTGTCTATTACCTGGCTTAAGAAGTTGTCCTCAATGCATTTGAGAAACCTGCTGGATTGCCTACAGCTTGCCGTGTTGGTTTTCCAGCAGATGTCGGGGTGGTTGAAGTCCCCCAGCAGGACGAGAGCCTGCGAGCACGAAGCCTCCCAGAGTTGGAGGAAGAACGCTTCGTCCGTCGGCTCCTCTTGATCTGGCGGCCTGTAGTAGACACCAACCACCAGGTTCCCTTTGTTGCCTCTCTCTCTGATTCTTATCCATAAGCTTTCAACCTGCTCGTGGCTATTCTTCAGGGCCAGCTCTTCACTCTCTAATGATTTCTTGATGTAAAGGGCAACGCCTCCGCCCCTCCTTCCTCGCCTGTCCCTTCTGAACAGCCTGTAGCCATCAATAGCTACATTCCAGTCGTGGGATTCATCCCACCAAGTTTCCGTAATGGCGATCAGGTCGTAACTTTCTAGCAGCACAATAGCTTCCAACTCCTCTTGTTTGTTTCCCATGCTGCGCGCATTTGTATAGAGGCATTTCATATGAGCTGTCGGCCTCGTCACCTTCATAGCAGAATACCCTTCATTTACTTTGAGGTGTTTCACGGGCTTTTCCTTGTTGGCTCCTACTACCTCAGGAGCCTCCAGCTCACCTCCGCCAGACGTCAACTTCTCTGCAGTGCCCCTGGCACACTGCTGGGCAACAGGTTGAAGGCTCATACTAGCCCCCAGTCCCTCTAACCCTTGCGTTTCATCCCCTAGCCTGTCACTGGCAAGCCCAATAGGTTCCCCTTCCCCTTCACATCTAGTTTAAAGCCCTGTCAATGAGCCCGCAAGCTCCTGGGCAAAGACCCTCTTCCCCCTTTGAGAAAGCTGGCTCCCATTTGACTTGAGCAAGCCTGGTGCCTTGTAGACCATCCCGTGATCAAAGAACCCAAAGTTGTGGCGGCGACACCAGTCGCGGAGCCACATGTTAATAGATTGAGTCTGCTCATCTGTCCACCACTGGAAGGAGCGAGGAAAAAATAACCTGCGCTCCAGATCCCTTCACTAATCGCCCCAAGGCTTTGAATTCTTTTTTGATTACCGTCGGGCTACTTACTGCTACTTCATCGGCACCCACATGGAAGAGGAGCAAGGGATAGTAGTCCGAGCAATCTTAGCAGCCTGGTCCACCTGCTGGTTGTTTTGATGTTCTTCAGTGGCCCGACTCTTGGGTACATGAGCATCTACGTGACGTACCTTTACAACCAAGTTCTCTACCTGGGCAGCAATGTCTTGCCACAGTGCGGCAGCCCAGATGGGTTTGCCTCTACACTGCCAGTTGCTCTGCTTCCATTGCTGCAACCACCCCCACAAAGCATTTGCCACCATCCATGAGTCAGTATAGAGATAGAGCACTGGCCATTTTTCTCTTTCAGCAATATCTAAAGCCAGCTGGATGGCTTTCACCTCTGCAAACTGACTTGATTCACCTTCTCCTTCAGTAGTCTCTGCGACTTGTCTTGTAGGACTCCATACAGCAGCCTTCCACCTTCGATGCTTTCCCACAAGACGACAGGACCCATCAGTGAACAGAGCGTATTGCTTCTCATTTTCTGGCAATTTATTGTACAGCGGGGCCTCTTCAGCATGCACCACCTCCTCCTCTGATGATACTCCAAAATCTTTGCCTTCTGGCCAGTCCGTGATCACTTCCAAGATTCCTGGGTGATTGGGGTTTCCTATTCGAGCCCGTTGTGTAATCAGTGCAACCCACTTACTCCACGTAGCATCAGTTGCGTGATGTGTAGACGGGACCTTCCCTTTGAACATCCAGCCCAGCACCGGCAGTTGGGGTGCCAGGAGGAGCTGTGCTTCAGTACCAATCACTTCTGAAGCAGCTCGAACCCCTTCATATGCTGCTAATATCTCTTTTTCAGTTGGAGTATAGCGGGCTTCGGATCCTCTGTATCCCCGACTCCAAAACCCTAGGGGTCGGCCTCGAGTCTCCCCTGGTGCTTTCTGCCGGAGGCTCCAGGTAGGGCCATTCTCCCCGGCTGCGGTGTAGAGCACATTCTTTACATCTTGCCCTGCCCGGACTGGCCCAAGGGCTACTGCATGCACTATCTCCCGTTTAATTTGTTCAAAGGCTTGTCATTGTTCAGGGCCCCATTTGAAATCATTCTTCTTCCAGGTGACTTGGTAGAGAGGGCTTACAATCTGGCTGTAATTTGGGATATGCATTCTCCAAAAACCCACAACGCCCAAGAAAGCTTGTGTTTCCTTCTTGCTAGTTGGTGGAGACATAGCTGTTATTTTGTTGATCACATCCATTGGAATCTGATGACGTCCATCTTGCCATTTGATTCCTAAAAACTGGATCTCCTGTGCAGGTCCCTTGACCTTACTTTGTTTTATGGCAAAACTGGCCTTCAGAAGGATTTGGACTATTTTCTTCCCTTTCTCAAAAACTTCTTCTGCTGTATTGCCCCACACAATGATGTCATCAATGTATTGCAGGTGTTCTGGAGCCTTACCCTGTTCCAGTGCTGTCTGGATCAGTCCATGGCAAATGGTGGGGCTATGTTTCCACCCCTGGGGCAGTCAATTCCAGGTGTACTGGATGCCCCTCCAAGTAAAAGCAAACTGTGGCCTGCACTCTGCTGCCAAAGGGATTGAAAAGAAAGCATTTGCAATATCAATTGTGGCATACCACTTGGCTGCCTTTGACTCCAGTTCATATTGAAGTTCTAACATGTCCGGCACGGCAGCACTCAGTGGTGGCGTAATTTCATTCAGGCCACGATAGTCTACTGTCAATCTCCACTCTCCATCAGACTTTCTCACTGGCCATATGGGACTGTTAAAGGGTGATTGAGTCTTGCTGATCACTCCTTGGCTCTCCAGTTGACGAATCAGCTTATGGATGGGAATCAGGGAGTCTCCGTTGGTGCGATATTGCTGCCTGTGCACTGTTGTGGTGGCAGTCGGCACTTGTTGTTCTTCAACACTCAGCAACCCCACAACCGAAGGGTCCTTTGAGAGACCAGGCAAGGTAGACAGCTGCTTAATTTCTTCTGCCTCCAATGCAGCTATACCAAAAGCCCACTGGTACCCTTTTGGGTCCTTGAAATACCCTCTCCTGAGGTGGTCTATGCCAAGGATGCACGGAGCATCTGGGCCAGTCACTATGTGGTGCTTTTGCCACTCATTCCCAGTTAGTCTCACTTCGGCCTCTAATACAGTCAGCTCTTGAGATCCCCCTGTCACTCCAGAAATACAAATGGATTCTGCCCCTATATGGCTTGATGGCATTAGAGTACACTGTGCACCGGTGTCTACTAGAGCTCTATACTTCTGTGGGTGTGACATGCCAGGCCATCGAATCCACACAGTCCAGTAGACCCGGTTGTCCCTTTCCTCCACCTGGCTGGAGGCAGGGCCCCTCTAATTCTGATCACTGTTGCTCATCGTTTGTGTATATGAGTCAGAAGTTCCTTCATCACAATCAGAATTAAGATCAGTCCTTCTATTCTGTCTGAAAAAACGATGATCTACCCCATCTCTGGAAATTGGAGCAACAAGTTTCTTGGAAGAGCCCCCTTTTGTGTTTGTTTTTCTTTGCAACTCGCGTACTTGTGACTCTAGGGCTGAGGTAGGATTTCCGTCCCATTTCCTCATGTTCTCTCCATGGTCACGCAGGTAAAACCATAGAGTGCCCCGTGGTGTGTAACCTCGATATTCTTTTCCTTGAGCAGAAGGGTGCTTACTTCTAATGGCTGAGATACTGGCCTGTACAGGAGGGGAGTAGGACATATGCTTTTCAAATCGTTCAAACTTCCGGGACAGTTTATCCACAGCAGAGACGAGGGAAGAAGAGATACTTTCTTCATATTCCCGGAGCTGGCCAGCCACTTCATCCACTGTTGGTCCCCATCCAGCTTCCCAGCTCATTATTGCCCATGTGTTGGCATATGATGTTGGTGCACTCCGTAACAACTTCCGCCACATGGGTCGTGTGCACTGGACACTATCTGGATCTTTGGGCAACAGGTCATTGTCCAGGTCACTATAAATCACCTCCAGGACAGCTAATTCCCTCAGGTACTGGATGCCTTTCTCCACAGTGGTCCATTTGCCTGGGCGATGTATGACATCTTCCTTGAAGGGATATCTTTCCTTCATGGCTGACAGTAGTCGCCTCCAGAGGCTGAGGACTTGTGTCCTTTTTCCAATCGCTTTGTCAATGTCCCCTTCCCTAGAAAGGGATCCCAGCTGTTTGGCTTCCTTACCCTCCAGTTCCAGGCTACTGGCCCCATTATCCCAGCATCGGAGCAACCAGGTGACAAGGTGCTCTCCTGCACGACGGCTGAAATCTTTTCGCATATCTCGCAGCTCACCCAAGGATAGAGACCGTGTCGTTTCTGTCTCATTTATGAGCTCTTCCTCTTCCTCCTCCTTTTGTGATGGTCCTGATCTTTCATCCTCCCTTTCTAAATGAGTTGACTTTCGCTTCCAAGATTTCTTCTTGTGTATAGGGGCAACTGATACCGGCACAGGTTCGCTCCCTGTTTCAGCTGCAATGCCTGTTGCTGGGGTTTGCGTAGCTACAGTGCATGTTGCAGGGGTTGGAGTAGCAATGGTGCCTGTCGCAGGGGTTGGAGTAGCTGCAGTGCCTGTGTCCACAGTTCAGGTAGCTACAGTGGGTGTCGCTGGGGTTGGAGTAGCAGCAGTGCCTGTGTCCACAGTTGGAGTGGGTACAGCGGGTGTCACAGGGGTTGGAGTAGCAGCAGTGCCTGTGTCCACGGTTGGAGTAGCAATGGTGCCTGTCGCAGGGGTTGGAGTAGCTGCAGTGCCTGTGTCCACAGTTCAGGTAGCTACAGTGGGTGTCGCTGGGGTTGGAGTAGCAGCAGTGCCTGTGTCCACAGTTAGTGGGTACAGCGGGTGTCACAGGGGTTGGAGTAGCAGCAGTGCCTGTGTCCACAGTGCGGGTAGCTACACTGGGTGTCACTGAAGTTGGAGTAGCCACGGTGCCTGTGTCTGCAGTTGGAGGAGCTACAGTGGGTGTCACTGAGGCTGTAGTAGCCGCAGGGCCTGTTGCACGAGTCGGTCTTTGGATGGTATATAATTTACGTAGGAGTCTAACCCTAAGTAAAAGCTGAACCATATTCAGGAGACCTAGCAATAGGGCCATGCTAGTTGGAACATCCCAAGGATATTCAACATTCTCAAGAACTGTTTTGATTAGCTCAGAGAAGAAGGGCAAGATGGAGTAAGGTGACTCCCCCACAGGCTGGCTCTCCGAGGATGAAAAGTAAAATGTGTAATTATTCATAATTCCCAATAGATGGTTCCCAAAATACAGAGGTGACAGCAATACTGAGTAAAAATATGAGCTTAATCTGATGACCAGTAATTTTATCATAGCATAAGCCAGTATTACACAGTACAGCAGAACAGTAGCTTTAATCCACTTGCGAAAAGTGACAACCAGCAGCACAGGGAGTGCATACAGCAGGTAAGGTGATATATAAAAGAACTCCATGAACAAGGACAACAACTCTGAGAGCAAATAAAACAACATTGCGACCAGCAACTATTAGACTAATACAACAAATGCTTATCACAAATTCGTTTTAAAAATGTTCAGATCTGTCGTTATCTCAACCCTTTGAGCCCCACGTTGGGTGCCAAAATAGGACTGTCGTGGTTTAACCCGGCTGGCAACTAAGCACCACGCAGCCGCTCGCTCACTCCCCCCCCTCCCTCAGTGGGATGGGGGAGAGAATAGGAGAAAAGAAAAAAAAAAAGTAAGACCCGTGGGTTGAGATAGACAGTTTAATAAGAGAGAATAATAATAATAATTAATAATGGTAAGAGAATATGCAGAATATATAAAACAAGTGATGCACAATGCAATTGCTCACCACCCGCCGACCGATGCCCAGCCCGTCCCGAGCCGCGATCACACAGCCCGAGCTGCGACCACTCTGCCCGCGACCGACCGATCGACTAACCCCCCCGAGCATGACGTTATATGGTATGGAATAGCTCTTTGGACAGTTTGGGTCCTAGCTGTGCTGTACTCCCAGCTTGTTACGCACCTGGCCGAGCAGGAGAAGCTCAAAAAGTCCTTGAACAGTCTGAGCACTACTTGGCAACAACTAAAACCATCAGCGTGTTATCAACATTCTTCTAGCACTAAATCCAAAGCACAGCACTATGCTAGCTTCTGTGAAGAAAATTAACTCTACCCCAGCTGAAACCAGGACACCATGGAGGAGTCTTTAAAAGAAACTGGGCACATGCTTTAAGTTTTCAAGTAGCTCAAATAGTAATTGTGCCGTGGGTTATTGTTAGAATTACAGTGACAGAGGCTAATTAAAAAGAATGCTGTTGCCTTTTAGGAAGAAAAACAAGTTTAATTGGTAACATCCCAGGCATGTTCTGCCAGAGTCTTCCTCTCATCTTTTCCTAACTGGTTTTGATTAATGTAATTTTAACCATAATTTCTCTGTGTAACTTGGCTTCTAAGATTCTTCCTGCCAGATTGCATTATTGTTCTCTACTTGATGGAACTGTTTACAAGTGTCATTTTCAGAATACTGTTGCGGGAAAGCACAGTACTATTGCTGCTACTTGGTGTTCTTTCTCACTAGCAAGCAGATAAACCAAAATTTAAGAAAAGTAAGGTAAGGAGAAAAAAAGCCTCTTCTGTGTATCCTGGAATATTTACACTGTACTAGAGGCAACTAATTACAGAGTAACTGTATCCACTTTACATTTGGTATAACCCATAGATGATCCGTTTAAAGCAAAACCTTGTAACTGAGTAGCAAGGTGGGTACAGGCATATGTTGGGAGTTTACCCCATACAGGGAGGAGTTTACCTCCATTTTTCAACTCCCTTCCATTAGCTGCCTTTGTTCTGATCCTGCAACCCACACTGGTCTGCTCCAGGAGCCAAGTTCCTCTGGTCCATCCTTCCCCTGTCCCTTATTTCATGGGGGTTGTCTTGAGACGTGGGTATCTAGTACCTGGAGAAACAGTCTGTTTTAAAGCAGAATAGATTTTTGTAGTGAAGAGCATAGGCATCAAAATACGATGGTACATAAATTATGATGGTACATAATACTACTTATAAGGAGATAAGTACATAAGAATAGTGGTATTTTGGCATGCTATGTTTTGATTTCTAGAGTTTGAAGTGTCTTATCTGTGCTCTAGAAACTGCAGATCTCTCACTGTCATCTATAGACTTTGTTTTGTCCCAGCTCAAGTTCAGGAGGATATAACCAGTGGACTCTGGCTAAAACACAATTTTTACTTAGTCTTAATCTGCTGTAACATCTTCAGCCCAGTTTAACTAGCTTGCTATTGGGGAAATGAATGTTCTTGTTTCAGTGACTTCATGTGTTGTAGATGCTGTCTCTATATGTAAGGTGAGGAAAATCCGAATGTGTAATCCTCCAGCAGCTTGTGACAGATGTTTGTGAGAATTCTTTGTATGCAAGTTCCTGGGGTTCTGGAGGAAAACCAAGTTTTTCTTCTGACTTCCAAAACTCCTACCAAAGTTTAGGTGGGACATAGGCACAGATCTGGGCTCTGCTAAGCTGGACATCAGGTCTTGCAGTGCTATGGGCTAGTCCACCAAACACATTGGTCAGCATCTGACTCCCTTTCCAGGTGTCCAATGCATAGAGGGTACAACTTCTTGGCACCTTAGCTGGGCAGTACTCAAGTGAATAAGGCCTCTCCTTGTGTCTTGGCTATGGTGGTGACCTTCATCCATACAGTTCCTGCCATGTGACATCTGAAAAACTTCAATGGGATTTAATGTATAATGTGGTAGGCCTGCACTCTATGATAGCAGTTATGAGAAGAGCTGAAACAGGTGATGGGGGTGTTGTGCTTACTAAAAGCACTGAAAGCTTTGCCGGTGAGCGTGCTTTGCAGGAGATGTCTGTTAGACAAAACAGTGCCCAGATGAGCTTGGTTGCTGTGTGCTGAGGGAGCTCAAAGAGGGCTTTAGGTAGTATGGTGCTTCCTGGAGCTACCACAGAGGCCAGGGGATCACAGCTGCTGCATCGGCCTTCAGCGAGATGGTGCTGTGCTTTTTCTCCACAGGTGGTTACATATTGAGGAGGGTCCAGATAGGGCCCAAAGGTTGCTATTGTGCCTGCCTTTTTACCTATGCCATTAAATTAGAAGAGGTTCCTGGAGCTTTTTCTTACTCTTGAGTGTCCATCAGGAACCTGGGTTTCAAGTCTCTGTTGGTTCTGAACTATCTTGGATGAAGTGCGCATGTTTCTGTGTGTTCCGAGGCAACCAGCTTCTTGTTTTGAAGCCTGCCTCGGCAGAGGGAAGGTCTGCGTTTCCAGTAATGAAAGCCGTCGTAGCTCCAAATGAGTCCCTTGCGTAACTGACAGATGGGTGCAGAGTGGAGCTTGATTCAGCCTCTGAAAAGAAATAATAAACCTAAAAAAAAAAATCCTCGAAGTCCCAGCTGTTTCAAACTCAAAATAAAGTACTGATTAACTACAAGCTTGCTCATATATATAAAACTCGGTATGACAGCTGCAGCAGAACTTCTTTTCCTAGTAGAGTCATTCCTTTGCTTCAGCCTAATTCCCTTACCAATGGAGATTAACCTTCTGTGGACAGCGTATGCATTTCATTATTACCTCTGTTGGCAGCCCATGAGATAACGTTAGCCCTTTCCCAGTCTAAGTTCACAACTGAACCAAGCCCATAGATCCAAACTTCTGGGGGGAAAGGAATTGTATGCAAATGCAGATTTTTCTGGCTTGTGGATACCACTAAAGATTACTGGGAACAAAATCTTGCCTTCATTTATGGAAATAAAATTTACATTCAATTTGGGGCCTGTTCTGCTGTTGCATAATTCCCCAGGTTTCAGTGGGGCTCCATCAACTGGGAATTTGGCATGTTTTACCTTATAGTGTGTTGGTTTTAATCATCTTCTGTATGGCTCAGAGCAGTTTGAGCAGGGCATTAGAAAATTTGGGGTGTGGGCTCTATTCCCAGCAGCACGGTAGGGGTGTCTGCATATCTGGGCACTATTTGGCACTTGCATCTTCTCTGTCTGTAAAATTTCCCTGTATTGCTTTAGTCAGTATCTGGAGAGAAGCAAGGTGGAATAGCAGGAACAGTTATTACCATGATATGCTGAGATGGTTGCCTCTCTCTTGAGATCATTGTATGGGCACACAAGTAGAAGGGTGTGTATGCATAAATGGCACCGAGCATGCATGAGAGTGGAGTAGCCCATTGCTTGATAAAGGTTTATGTGGAGCAAGTGACACTGCCACATAGTCTTGTGCCCATGCTTCCAGATTTTTATCATTCTTGTTCTCCTATCATCCAGTATCATCTAGGACCTTCTCTAAGAGACCTTCTTCCATCTATTTCATCAGGACAATAGAGATCAGACTCTGAGAAAGATATACTATGAAAACTTTCTCAGCTCATTGGGGATGTTTTTAGCTTCTCCTCCCCATGTCTCTAAAAACAGAGAGCCAAAACCAACACTGAGTCACTCCAAGCTTGCTCTTCCCCAAAGCACAAGCATGTTCCCCACCCACATCCAGAGATGTGTTGCTACAAAGAGCTGCAAGAAGGGGTGCGGGCTGGATGCTGAGCCCATTCCTGATGATCCTTGCGTATGATTTTTGTAGCTGCATGTTGTGTGGTTGTTTTTAGTTGCAGCACAACATCTGTGCAGGTGTTCCATCATACATTGCAGAGAAGATGGATGGAAAGGGAAGGGGTTGTATAGAACTCGTGTTTAAATTGATTTGGCTTATTTTTGCCTGGGCTGAGGAGTGTTCGTATGAACGGCCTGGCTGGATGGACGTTATGAGCAGCTGTGGCACATTCAGGGCCACATTACAGCTTCAGAAGGATGTTTCTGGAGTGCCTCACTGAGCGGAGCTGGGCTGTTTGCTAACTGGTTGCCTTCCCATAAGTATGGGCTTAGAGGAAAATTGAAAGAAAGCTTCATGTTGCTGAAAGCAAATGTTAGCCACAGAAGTCTGAATGTGTTATGGACTCCTTTTCCCTCACTCGGAATAAATATGAACTGGATTACAGGGACATGGTGGAAAAGTCACACTGTCCAGTTCACGTACATGGCATGGGAATAGATATGGGCTTGAAATGGGCCAAGCAGAAGGACCAGCCTGGGTTACATGCTAGCTGCCCTGCGGACAGCTTGGCTGAGGCACCCTACCAGGGTATGTTTACTGCTGGGGATGACTGTGCTTGTGCCTATTCCCATGTATTCCAGGGATACCCCAGCTGCCCCCAGCCCCCTTGAAGTCCTGCAGCTCCTACCAGGTGGAGTCTTTGCCTGGGTGTTTTAGTTTGATTCAGTATTCAGTGGCATATGATTTACGGGCTGTGCTCTCTGATTTATGATCTGTATGGCTGGCAAAGAAAGCAGGATCAGGCATTTGGCTATTGTGCAAACAGGGATGACACATAGTATCCAAAGAAGAACACAGGAAAGATGAAATTACACAGATTGTTGAAATATTCTCCTCAGCTGTGTTGCTCGTGTGGATGAGTAAAATAAGAATAAGGGTTGTTGGGTTTTGTGTGCAAGTTGGTTTTTTAACTCAATTTTTTCCCTCCATTTGTGCTTTGTTCAGCCCAGCCAGCAGTGCTGGCCTCTTTAGTGTAATTTGCAATTCTGAATTTGGATATTAACATGAAACTGTTCTTTGGGTTTCTACCAACTGATGGAATTGTTTTATATTTTCCTTTCCCAAGCTCCAAATAAAATTTGCTTTTCTGACACACCACAAGACTTGTGCTTCTGACTTACTGGATATTTTATTACTTTTTTAACATTTTCCTGAATGTGTATTTGAAGAATTGCCTTTTCATTTGGTACTTGTTAAACCTCAGCGGTGGAGATTCAGCCATGAAGTATGTGAGAGGAACTAAACTGGGGAGGGGAAGAATTACAGGCTTGGGGTGTGTGCTGTCCTGTGACAGCAGTACAAATTCAAAGTGATTTCACTAAAACTTGCAGTGTAATTAAGAGTGGAATCAAGCCTCTTTAATGTCATCAAAGTGAATAGCAGCGGTTATAATCAATATCCTCCTGGACATAGTTCAATCACATTTGATCAGTGTCTTTGCTGCTGAGCAGTGTGGCAATCACTGTTCTTTGTTTAATCTTTTGTTTGAATAATAAGTTCCTCTTTCTTTGTTTCTAAGTAGGGATTTCTGCTGAGGCAAAGCTTTTTTTTTTTTTTTTTTAAATGAAATTACTTTGCTGTTAAATTTAAGTGCTTTCCATTAGATATTGGAATGTGCATCTATGTGTAAGTGAGAATTAACTTGGAGGTCTGTTTTCTGAGATGATGAGAGATGTAGAGAGCAGTTAGTGGTGCAGCTCTGGTGTAGTGACACCAGCCCAAACTGTGATCACCAGGACCTCAAACCAAACAGTCTTTCTTCTCTGGAAGGTGCACTTTCATATTGTAGCCTGGTAGGAGGAAGGTCAGCATTTCAGAATGTCTTACAGGGCTGAAGATAGGGGGACACAAGCACAAAATGCTGGTCTAGAAAGACGTTTAGGATGGTAGGTTGAGGAATTTATGAACTTGGGAGGGTGTCAGAAGAGCTAGTACATCCAAAGGTCCAAGGTGCAAACAAGAATCTGATATATTCAGGCTTAGATTCTTCAAAGGATCCAGTTCACCTTAAATTTAAGGAAGGCTAAATACTTAAGTATCCTTGAAGGTTGTGGGCAGACCTGGCACAATGCTTCCTAGGGAAACCAGTGCCCAAACATGGTTAGACTGTTCTTGTGATGAGAAAGGTATGAGGAACATGTGGAGTTGAGACAGAAGTGGGAAACCTGAGGCTGAGGCCATTAAATGCTATTCTGCAAGAAGCTACTCTCCCATTACTTCTGTCAGTGCCTGCTGCTCTAGGTGCATTATGCCCTCCCTCAACTGCCACCACTGTGGACTTCTAGGGCTGTGGCGTAGGGAATACAAATGCTTTGGACCATGAAGGCTTTACAGTACCTTGCCTGTTGTCCTTGTAATTACGCCTACGTCTGGCTTCCTATCCCAAGATCACACAAACAACCCTTGTGGGACTAACCTCAGGTTTCCCTGAGTGCCAGGGATCCTAGCAGACTGAGACACCCACCCTCCATTTTCTTCCTCACATGCACACAAAACAAAACCAGTGCAAGTGAAGACAACAGAATAGAGTCTGCCCTGAACGGTAAAGGTAAAAAAAAATACTACTTATTCTCTGTGCTAACATTTGGTGTCACCGAGATGTACAATGTGGCCTGAGCCAAACTGCAGAAATGCACACAAATTGGAAGAAAAAGTCTTTTTAATATGAAAAATTCTGCTACATGAAGGATGCTTTGCAATCGCCCACAAAGAAGTGGTAGAGAGTGTAATTCAGTGACCACTTACTATGGAGACTGTGTTAAAGATGGCAGTGGGCAGATGTTGAGTAGCAGAAGAAGGGCTGGAGCAGGCCTGGGAAATGAGATGGGTCCCAGACCCTGGTGAGATCTAACAGGAGCAGGAACTGGCAGTTGCCACCTTGCAGAGGCAAATGGCTGATGGTAACATATTACCTCCATGAAAGGCTGAAACTTCCAGCTCTCAAATGTTGTCTGCCAGCACGCCTGTGTTGTCTATCAGCATCCCCACCCGCTAATTTTGGAAAGAAGACTGAATTTTTTTCATGGCACCCATGAAAGGTCACTGAACTGAGGTTTTAGTCTCTGCTGTGTCATTGACTGGTACTTGGCTAGTAACATTCATCCTCTGTTAGTATACTAAGGGCATAGTTAAGAAAAATGTAGTGTAAGTAGATCAAATACTGTGGAAAATTTTGAGCTGCTTTCTTATTTACCCTTCTCTCCAGCAGAAGGGTAGGTATTGAACTGAAAAAAAAAAAAAGGCCTGAAAATACCCACTTTGCTTAGAAGTCCTTTTTATTTTCTTGCTGACTAAAGACCAGCCCCCTTTGCCCCCCTCACTAGTTCTTGCTTGGTAGATGAAAACTGAACTTTTTCCCCCAGGTTTAAAAAATCCTAAACTTGGAGTGACTGTTCTAAGCCATGTGATTTCTGGAACATGAAAGAGAATTAACTCTTCAGGAACTAGTATTTATCTTCCACTGGCTTCCAGCCCCCTGGGTATATTGACAACAGTATATACTGTAGCTAAGGTCTGTGGCGACAGTATTTTAGACTTGTGCAATTATCTTGCTAGAGGCAAAGGATATTCTGGGAAATCAGCCAGGAGAAACTTAGAATAAGCAGGGCAAGCGGTATAAATGTAAGAATAGGGTGGGATGCTTGGATGTGGAAACAGTTGGCCTGGGCCTGTGTTCAAACTGCATGGCAGCCTCAGAAAAGGAAGCTTGAGCGAAGGTATTTGTAAATGCTAGCGCTTTGTATAGACCCATCCTATAAATATTAAGAAGCTTGAGGGGACAAAAAAGATAAACACGTTACTCTTGGGCCATAAAGACAGTTGGATCAACACTCAGGTACATAGATCATCAGTTTCAAGTAAAAAGGATCTGGCTTTCCTCAGCACTGCTCACATGACCGGGAATAGTGAGCCAAAGCACTATAAAGCAAACGAGGACGGAACACATGCCAGAGCAGCCAGGATGTTCAATTTATGTATTAGTGTTCCTTTATTTCTGCTTTCTGTGCTAGAATAGAATGGAAGGGGCAGAACCTCTGGCCCTGGCCAAGTGTCCTCTCTTCATTGAACTTATGCTTTATTATTTTTTTCACACATGCACAGGAGACCCAGTTCCAGCATGGATGAGCTGATCTCTGATCAAAGCGTGTAAGTGCATCAAGCAGCAAGGGAGTGCAACAAGAAAAGGTTTAATTGTTTTAATATGTGTAAGTATAGGTGTTGGAGGGAGCATGCATCTCTGCTGAACAGGGTGCCAGAGGACACATTTACTCACACAGAAAACAAGGCACATGCAAAGAAAGTTGTTCTGCAAAGTCCTCTGATGGAGAAAGCAGCTGAGGGAGAAAGTCCAAGGGAATAGAAAAGAGAAGAAAACAAACTCATGGAATCTGTACATTCCAGTCATAACATCCCCAAAAGGAAAAAAAGTTTGCTATGAAAAAAAAGAAAAAGAAAGGTATTTGGTGAAATAAGGCCTTATGTGTTTCTCCAAAACCACCAAATACCTTCAACTCCAGTTCCTTCTCATGCCAAGTATGTTGAGGTAACCACATTGTGCTGTTTGAAAGCAAGCTTTCTCATTTAAAAGCTGTATTGCTGCTGAGGCTTCATGTGTGCTCAAGCCCACTGTTTGCTGGTTGAGTAGAGGCCCTTCTGCACAGAGCTCGAGATGGGGCTGGGAATGTTCTGCAGCCCAGAGAATAGTTCCCCAATCAGGCAAGGCATTTGTCTACAGGTTGAGTTTGTATACTTAGCACTCCACCCAGTGTGGCCTCTTGGCTCTGCATCCAACTAGTTAAATTCCTCTAAAGTGTGAATGTCAAACTCGCCTCCCCACACAATGCAAAAGGATTCCTGTTCCCACCTTCATTGGTTTCCCTTCCATTGCGGCATGCACTGGAGAAGTACCCATCCAATGGTCACAATTCTACCCTCACCAAAGCCAAAAGCTGCAAAGAAATGCATGCACAAAAAAAGCTAACTCCTGCTTAAGCAGCTCTGTGGGGTATTGTTGGGGAATATGCTGGATCTGGTTATGCCTGTATCTGCCTAACTGCAGCTTGATCTGTGTCTATCTTCTCTGCTGTTATTCAGCTTCTTTTTACTTTCTATTACTGGTGCTAGACCCTAAATGGACTGCCAGACCCACAGCCAGTACCCAGGGCTGCATTGTCAGGGGCTGCAGCCCCCTCTGTGGTTGCTGCTGGTCTGATGCAGTGCTGGTGAAAGGTGTCCCTTTTCTGGTGTGTATTAGGCTAATGAAGTGAGCATGCCAATTTGGCAGGGATTTGGGAGCTGGAGGAACCCAGGTGTCGCTTTCTTTGCCTGCCCCAGTTCCTCTGTGAAAATGGTGGGATGTATGAAAAGCACGAAACGTTTCCACAAGGAGTCTTCATTCCTTTGACTTATTCAAACAAGCAAGGTGCAAATAAGAAATGAAGAAAGAGGCAAGGGACAACAACTGTGTTACTACCCGTGTTCTCTTAGCCTTCTTGGGATCTGTGTTTCTCCTGCTCCTTAGGCTGGGTTGATTGTGAAGTTAAATCACAATATGCTGTGGAACAGCCTTCATTGCATTTTTGCCTTAAAAGGAAGAGATGGTTGAAGGGACAGTTTTATGAAGACCCTGTTCAAAAGTAACACAGGAGAATGAAACCAACTTCCCTGCCTTTGAAGCCTCATCAGAAGTGAGTGTATGAAATCTGTGAACCGTCAGGGTTGTACTGGGCATCCTTTAAAAAGTGATCCTTTTTATTGCTTTACCCTAAATGTTTCTCAAGGTAGAGGGAGGGCTATGTCTGCTTGCCTGTGCTGTGCAATTCACCCAAGTATTTGTAAATTGGAAACACTGCAGCCTGGAACATTGGTTTCAGCTGGTGAGTAGATTCTTTCCCAATCTGTGTCCTTCCAGCCTTGCTGTGCAGCTGACATCTAATGTAGGCTAACAATCTCTCCTTCTGGTAGTGCAGACAGATGCTAGATAAATGTCTAATGTTTCTGATATTTCCTTTACCTCTGACTGTAGTTCTGCTTGTTCATTCTTCAGAGGACAGATCACTTCCATCAACAGTTGTCTATTACATACAGTATATACCAACATACAAAGAATGTTTAAGCATTCAAAATGTTCTGTAGCTGTCCATGCTAAATTTGTTTGTATGCCGCTGACAAGCTGGATTAATTTTTCCCCACTTGTTTTTAGTTTTTTGCATGTAGTGGCTGATTGTGCATGTGGAAACGCTTAGGGATGGGTGAGGGGAACCATCATCTCCTTTTTGTTGCATGTGAAGGAGAAACAGCCATGAGACTTAATCTGGATTAAAAAAAGGAAAACACTAGAACTATGTCCTCTACTTGTGACACATAGCAAGTTCCTCTTTTTGACCCATATTATATTTTTGCTTGGTAATAGGAAGTAGGTCATCAAAATAATAGCAGATGCAATTGGGACACTTCTGAATCCTCTAAATTTCCTAAATCCTTCTCAGCTGGGCAAAGCAGATATGTCGCTAATGATACCAGAACATCTGATTTCTCCTGGGAATAAATGAAGATAATGCTTCTGTTGCTTTTATTTCATCTGTTGTCAGCTTTCATATGTTGACTATAAAGGGCTCTCCAGGACACCAATGTAGAAACGAATTAAGTTGGTTTTGGGAGTTCATTGTTAGGGAGTTCTTAAAGGTAGCTTGTCTGCCTAACCCACTGACTCCTTTCAGGCATTACTGAGGGACAGTTTGAGTCTCTTAACACAGATACAAGGCTGGTAGAAAAGTGCATAAAAGCCTTGAACCTTATTATGCAAGCACAGCAGGTGCAGTAGAAGGATAACCCTGGTATCTTTCTAGCACCTAGTTAATGGTAAACTGGCTCATGCTTCATCTAGATAAAGTTGGCACAATCTGGGGAACTTGGAAGAGGCAAGTAGAACATCAAGGAGGATGATGTCTCTGCTCCAGACAGAGAGTGCACTGGATTTCAGTTGCTTTCAGGAGGCCTCAACAGCTGGATATCAGCATCTGGCCCAGATTTCTCTCTCTGCTGGGGATCTCCTTCTCTTACTCATGTCTCTGTTTTCATTAATGCTTTGAATGGGAAGTGATGCAAAGTACATACGAGCAACAAAACCTCAAAAGCTCTTCTGACTTCAGAGCTTTCCAGGAGTATTTCCAATCTTAAAAATCCTTTAGGATCTTTCTCTCCTTGATGCACTTTTAGTATAAGTGTAATCATACATGCTGAGAAACCTTGTATAACCTCGCATATAGTGTTTTTAACCTAGGTTTCTGAAGCAATATCACTTCTAGGCACTTATCTTTGTGTCAGGCTTCATCTTCCTTGCAAGGACTTTCAGCTATGCTGAACAGAGAGGTAGTAATTTGTTGTCTTTCTACTTGCCTCAAAGAAAAGCAAGCAGCTATGGGAGAGACAGGAAAGCCTGTGACACCTCTGAAAAGGTGTCAGAGGAGTTGCGTGAGAAAATATTATGAGAGATACCAGAGAACCTATGTGCCATAAATGACTTAAGAGACACCAAGTGATCCACTGTCAGGATTTGATGCTATAGAAAGCTGTGCATGGCTTCCTCCAGAGGTTATGGAAGCGCTTGTCAGACTCTTGTAAATGTTTGCCTTCTTCAGTAGTCTGGGTTTAGATTTAGTTGCCTTCTGCAAAGGTTACCTTTCTTCACTTTGTAAGGCAGAATTTTGGGCAGTGCAATGGACAACTTAAGCTGATTGAAGAGCTTTTATGTTCTGTAAGAGTTGCTTTATTGTGACTTGGATTGATTTCTGTACAATATGAACACTACTTAGGAAATTTTTGTTTTGTCATTTTTTTAAATCTGTAACTGCTAGTTCATAGATCCTTAGAGAGGTACCTAACAAGCTGGAAAAAACATCAGAATGAAACAAAAAAAAAAGTGGAAAGGTTGCATGCATCCTTGATGTATAATGGAGTAATATTTCAGTTGCAATACAAATGATTTATTTACCATGGAGTCATTCTGTACTGATAATAAAAGCACGTTTCCTTTTGGAACAACATGTTGCTGTTTGCAGATCAAAAGCATTCATTCATTGAGTTCTTCGTACAGTCCCTTGCCCCCATGTCTCATGTGTGAGCATCACCAGGCGCCGAATGCAATCAACACAAATTCTGCTCTTGATCACACTGGTATCAGCCTCACCCAGAGGAGAACTTGGCTTTTAGACCTTGTGTCATGT
The DNA here is from genome assembly GCA_034008185.1 of Gorsachius magnificus. Classification (NCBI taxonomy): domain Eukaryota; kingdom Metazoa; phylum Chordata; class Aves; order Pelecaniformes; family Ardeidae; genus Gorsachius; species Gorsachius magnificus. Next base: position 12,151,655 of record CM067090.1, read on the forward strand.
TGTAAGAAAAATAATATTGACTCACATTATTTCAAAATCATTGTTTTTAGCCAGCAAATTTTAAATCAAAACAGTCAGGCACATTTTCCTTTTATGCTCATTGCTAAATAAGCCGTGGAAAAGGTTTCTGTTTGCAGAACTGCTTTTTTTTTTTTTTCCCAAGATTATTACGTTTCATGTGTTCTAGTTCATCCCAAGATTGCGCTATTGTTCTCTTCAAAGTTTCCTAGGCCATTAATCTCTCTCCATTGTTTCTATTTGGCCTCAGGATAGGTCAGCTGGAAATTGCATTGCTGGAGAATATTCTGGTCTTGAGAACATAAAAAAAGGAGCGAGGAGAGCCTCCAAATACTGTCAGCTCTTCATTCAGAGTGTACAGCTAAGTAAACCCATAAAGGCTGTGTTACTAAATCCTTTATCTCTTCAAGGCCAGAGGAATATAGTAGGCATCGAGCACCGTGTTCAACAACAGCTCCTATTCTCTTGTTTAAGAAGTGAGTCTTTTCACACCATATTTCCATGCTGCTCTATTTTTCTTCTTTGTCTTTAACTATCCACCAGGGTCCACTATATTGGATATGACAGTTCAAAATGTGTATTTAAGGCTCAGTGACACACAGCTAACGCTGCAGCCACAAAGGAACAGTTACGGCAATTGAACCGTGTGAGCCGCTGTAGTGTTGCAGATCCATCAGTCTTTCCATTGTGACTCCTCCTCGCTCCCAGAGGATTTATAGGCGCATTTTTGAGAGGACTCCAGTAACTAAAATAAAGATGTATTTGTCTCCACAGAAATGTTGCAGCCACATATGTGGCTATTTGGAGAAAACAAAAAAACCTGAAGCCCAAACTCATGCTGTAATGGCTCTACTGAAGGATTTTCAAAGTCTTGTCTTAAAGCACGTGACTTTTTACCTATTTTTACAAATGTGTTTACTGTTTCTGACCGACACATGGGACAAAGTGTTTCAAGCAATGGCATGTACTCCTTAGGACAGGAAAGGTTAATTTGGCTACTTTGTGAATAAGTATGTAATATGGTCTTTCATTGTTCAGTTTTCTTTCTTTACATGTCCTAAGATCTCTACTTCATTCAAGGCACAAGGTGGGGGGCAGGCTTTGCATTGGGCAGAGGCAGGAGCATGTTGTGAGCTGGAACAAGGCCACGGGTACAGATGATAGAGGAGGGTGCCCTTATGAAGGCAGCTGAATAGCACCTTGCTGTGCTGGAGTCTATGCCAGCCTTTGCCCCAAGAAGTCTTGCTTGTCATTAGGGAAGTTATTTGAGCCCAGTTTCTTGTAGATGACCACTGATGGTGTGTTCCTCACTTCGTGGGTTGGTCTGTTCAATGCGCTGGACTGGCAGTTACAGCTCCAAAGACCAAGCTGTAATTTTTACACAGCAATTTGGACACTCCATCCAGAAGATATTTGGCTGGAAGTTGTGTGAGCTGTGCCTACATCCTGAGCTGGCTTGGTGATGCATTGCCATGTTACAACAGGATTGAGCCTGTGCTAATAAACCCTGTCTCTCAGCAGGGGCTGTGGCTTGTTAGTAGACAGATTTCAGTTGTCAGGGAATGAAGGGGCCCTAGGAAAAGGACATTATCTGAGGACAAATGCTTAAATTTTCCTGTTAGCTGATGTGGTCTAGGAAGAAAGGACATGGGCTCACTTCTGTGGTGCATGAGTGGCTCACTAGGGAAGGAAGGTCTTGGTGGCCAAGGGTCCCAAAAAGTTGAGTGCCCAAAGGTGCTGGGTTCCAGCCATTCCGTATGCACAGGCCTCCTGAGAAAAGGGCTCATGGGACCATATGATAGCAAACCAATCTCTTGTATATGCACAAGGTGACCAAGTTCAATTCACACAAGCAACTTTGCCACCTCAGCATAACATTGTTTTGTTTTTCAGAGGAAAAAACCTCCCACCTATTTATTGGTGAACATAGCAGACAGCTCATGTTTCCATGTCCAGTGCGGCAGGTGCGTATCTGAAGGTGGAACCCACAGGGACTGGTCAAGTGCCTGGTCCTAGCACTGTTCACTGGCAGCTGGCCTTCATCTTTGTGTAGGCACTGATCTCCAAGAAACATCATAGTTATCTGCTGTCTGGGAACTGCTGGTCCCACAGCTGAAAGCTCCTCTTACCTAGGGGAAAGAGGATGCCTGATTAGCTCTTTTAACTTTGGTTGTTACCCCAGACTGCCCAGAGATGCACCTGTGAGGGAGGCTGCTGCATGGTCCCTGGTTGCAGCCTCAGGCCACAGCATCCTGTTACATCATCCCCAAACACGAGGCATGTGCCTCTCCCATGCGAGACCTCATGTGTGGGTTTGAATCTGTTCCAGGTCAGGCATGCATCTCTCTCGTGACTGTGCATTCAGGGTTGGTATTGGTGTTAGAGGGAGGAAATTCAGGGAAATGTGCATTGGTGGAACTCATCTAGACTGCCCAGAGCTAAGTGGAAATTGAGGCTGCAGACTGTGACTAAGAATTGGCTGCATTCAACAGAAAGGGGAAAATCTAAAATGTTATCCCCCATCTTCCTGTTCACGGCCTTTCATAAAGCTGGCATGATCTTAAGGATAACTCTAAATTTTACTCCAGCCCTTAAACCAGAAACCCCTTACGTTAGAAGGGGCATAACAGAACACTTAGGCAGATGTTCCACGTCTGCTCTGCTTTTCTACAAACCATTTCCACTGCAAAGTTTGATTTATGATCTATGCAGAAATCCTCATTTAAATCCTAATCTGGCATTTAACCATGCAGTACTTATTTGTTCGTAGCTCTTTCTAGGAGAGATCAGTCTCATTTAGCCTCCAACAATCTTTCTTTGTTAGCAAAGTACTCAAGTCATCTGGATTTCAGCTGTTGCTCTTCGCCCCCCCTCAATTATTGGAGATGTAGCTATCTCCAGAAAACCAGAACATATTGGCTGTACAGAGAGCCCATTGTACTGTCCAGCCAAAGAGAAACTGCCACCATGTGAAATGAAACATGTCCTGTGGAAAGCATGAACCTGGTATACGCTAGTGTTTGCAAACTTGCTGTTGATCTGCCGGAGCAGACGCAGTCAGCTAATGATGAGTTAGGGTCAGCTCACTAACACATTTTGAAGTAAGATAATAGTATTTTGGAAGGATAGTGTGATTTGATTTGTGACAAACAGTACAGGTATTACTTTTTTTTTTTGGTGGGGGTGTCCCCTCTGAATAGGTGGCATGCATCTATGAGTTTGCTTACTCTGTACTTACAGAGTTCAAAAGACATCAGGAAGGAAATGTAAAACAATAGATGACATAAGCAGTGTTGTTGCTTCTGTACAGTACCTGGGTTAAATAGCTGGGAAGAAGAAACTTCTTAGCTTTAGTCCTGGTAGAATTGGTTTGCCTAAATTAAAAAGCAAGCAAGCAAGCACTAAACTGTTTTATGACCTAGCCTAGACAAGGGAGTTGTGCAGTGAGTCCAGCTGTCAGTGAGGCTGATAGGCCAATACCACCCTCTCACAAAACCACCTGAAAAACATGTGCTCACACACCCTCAGAGTGCAAGCAAGGCAGGCTGGAGGTGGTGTTCATGGGTGCAAAGGGGAGATTGTGAGAGATGAAAGAGTAGAACCTGAGTGTTAGGGTTTTTACTGTTTTCCCTTAGTCATCTAAGTGTTCTATATCACCATGAGAAAGGATAAATGCTTCTGTTGAAGGAGAAGTCTGGTTTTGAGACAGCTTATTCTTCCTATGTGTCAAAGGACCAGAGGGCTTATGGCTACTGCACCTACGGGTCCATTGTGCTCAAGTGTTCAAGAATGGTGGACATAGCAGCCTCCAGGGCCCTTTCTAATAGTGAGGCATGGAAAGTTTGGTGTGTTGTCTAGGAGGGCTGCTTTGAGGGATCTAGAACAGCTCTGAGGCACTGTTCAGTTACTATTGAAGACAACCTCTGAGAAGCAAGTGTTGCACGTAGAAGAAAGCTCTTATGATGGATATGGTTACCAAAGGTTACAATGAGGTGGCAGACTCAGTGTGGTTGAGTAAGAAGAAAAAATAGAGCAAGAAGCCTTGACTTCATTCAGGAAAAATCTCGTCTTGTACAGCAGTGAAATTTGATGGATGTGGAAGGTGCAAAATGGAACTGGATAGGAACAACATAAGCATTAGGAGTTTCATCATGGAGGTCTGAGCTGCATGTCTTCTGGTGTGCTGCTGCTTTTGTGTGGAATGGGCTCTCTTTTGGGGCCCCTTCAGTTAATTAATGGCATTCACAACCAGGTTTGCAAAAAAGCTACAGCCATCAGAATATATCTGTTCAGACTGCTTTCCTGGAATGTCCCTAAACAAAAGCTAATTCCCTGGAGGGAAATGCGTTAGTGTCCTTTTGCTCGGAAATCATCAGATTTCAGTCCGTTCTGAAAACCCGTAATTGTAATTAAATGCTTCTTTCCAAAAGATACTTGGGTGTTTTCCACCCTGCTCAATGAGATCCATATTCCATGGCACTGACTGTAACTGAATGGTTTGAAGATAAATGAATGTCATGTCATGAATGTGTTTTTACTTTCTCATGGGGAGACACCAGCCAATTAAATTCTGAAACAAGGGATTTTTAAATTTAATTTCTTATAAAAAAAATTCTGTTAATTCTATGGAAAAAATGGCATTTTTAACCCTGCTTTGGTTATTACTATAGTAGTCTGAGGTGGGAAAGGAAGTTAGGGACAGAACTTCCTTTAAATCTCAACTGGAAATGAAACAAAAAGGGTTTATTTCCAGTTGAGACTTTTGAGAGTCTAAGTTTCAGTTTATTCATAATTTAGCAACAATTTGAATTCATTTAATAAGATACTTAAATTGCTTGCAAAGAAGCGTGAATATTTCTTTAAATAAGATGGTATGGTGTGTGCGGGTGTGTATGCATGGATGTCTATGTTCTAATTTGTGCATCCCACCCCAGCCTCTGGAACTGGGATGGAGATTCAGGATTATTAGTTACAATGCTCCTTGCTAGTGTACTGAAGGGCTGCTTTACCAGATGCTGGCCCTGTCATCTGAAAGAGAGGAAATGGAGAGCAGAGGTAGAAGCCATTCAGAGCCAAATAAATACCGCTGTAAAATATGCTTTGAGTCACACGCTTCCTGTGGGCACTGCGGAGTGCTGAAAGAGATGGCTTTGTTCAAGAGTGCTGATATGTGGGAAACGTTAGATTAAAGGGGAACAACAGAACAAAAACCACTTGAGAAATGTAAGCTGAACAAGGAAGAAAGAGTCCCCAGGGCATGTTGTGGTCTTGTTCTTAGCGCTTCTCTCGAGCTGCGATGGGCATCCATGTAACTTGCTGGGATGAGTTGCCTGACCGGTGGTAGCAGCAGCTGCACTGAGAGCTGGAGGCAGACTGAAAAACCACATAGCTGCCACCACATCACATGGCAAGGAGTGACGTGCTAATTGGCGAGTAGGGGCTCGAGAATGAGCTGTGCCCCCCCCCAAGTTCCCCCCTGCATACCTGGCCTGACTCAGTTTCCTTTTTGCTCTGAGCTATGGCATAGAGAGGAAGAGGAGACCTTGTCCCTCCTCTCTGAACTCCAGCATATGTTCAAGGGCTTTGTAGAATCAAGGTCTTGAAACAATATTTATGTTCAGCTCCAAAAGACCTACCTACTGGACCTTTTTCTTTTACCCACAGTAGATTGCTCTGGGAGATCACTAATGTGAACCCCAGTGTAGGTGGGGTGGCCAGTGGTTCTGAGATCTTAATCCAGAGGTGCAAGGATATAAACTAGAGGCAATTTAAAACAGTAAAGTTAAATCCCCTATTCCTCTCTGAAAAGTGGAACTTTTATATATTTGGCTTTCTTGTTCCCCTTTGCCCTCACAGATCCAGCCTTGCTAAGGCACCCTACCCTGGGTGCAGTTCAGCTTGAAGTAGAAGTCCCAAATGAGGTGGCTTTTTGTTCCATTTCTTCTAACCTGAATCAGTCACAAATACTCAGAGCGAGCACTTAATCAGAGGGTCTTCTGCAGTTTCAAAGGATTGTCTTCCAGATTTAGCATGTTTCCAAATCGTTTCCTACTCTCCTGTTCTTGGTGCTGGATCATCTGCCAGCTTTGTCAGCCAGGATGAAATGTGGATAGTGGACTCTAGGCATTTTCATCCAAAACTTTCAGATAATTACAAAGCAGTAAGTAGATAATTTTCACCATCCTTGGAGAGTTAAGTTTTTACAATTGCTGGCCAGGCTTTTTGACGCAACAAATTCAGAAAAGAAAAACAAGTTTCCTCATGCTGAGGAAGGAGAATATCTCTCTAGTTTTTGATGGCTAACCAGTCTTGAATAAGAACCGTGTCTGACAAGCATTCAGATATAGCAGTTGTGTAGAAGCTACATGTTGTTCAGTTTGTAACTCTACAAATCAGGACTCTGAAGAAACTGCTAACAGCTGTCCAGATTTCATTCAGCAGCAAAATTGGAAGATGAGGAGGTAATTTAATGGCAAACCCCATTCTTAACAGCTTGAGGGCTCCCTTTTGAATTGGATCCTGGAAACAGTTATTCTGGCCCTGGTAATGCTTAAAGATAGACCAAAATATAAGGAAATAAAAAAGAAGGGATTGAATTGAACTTAAATCTTAGATCCAAGCTCCCTGAATTTAGGGATTGTTTGGATCTGGATCTAAACTGTGTGTCTTGGATCCATTGGTGATGGAAAATAAAAAAATAAAAATTGTTCTAACGGCCACTAGTTACTTGTAACGGAGAACAGCCCTGTTGGTTAAATGTCTGAGTTCTCAGTACACTGAGAAACCATAGTTTTACCTGAATTTATCTAAGTTATTCAAACATAAGTTTGAGTACTCTGCATTGACCTTTGAAGCAACATACTCCAATTTACCTATTAATGTGGTGGTTCACTATCTATTTTGGTTCACTAGTCTATTTTTTAAATACTGAATTTTTATTCTTGAGTTATGATCTGAAAGTGTTAAATCCGTGAAGGAAGTGGAGAGAGCTCCACAGTGGTTCACCAGTATGGCATCACTTAGCAAGCACTGATTGAAGGTGGGCTATGGACTTGGTTCAGAGTCCCTTTACAAGGCTTTTAATCAACTTCAAAGGACTTCGGGTTAGTCCCTTTTTTCCCAGTGAACTATCTAAAACTACAGAGCCAATAACAGTATAAGGTGCTGCTGGACTTGAGACAGAAATTGGCCTTTAGGAAAATGAGAGTGTGTATATAGATGGCCAGGGTGCTCTGACAGTCTCTTTGAAGCTTTCTTCTTTCCCTGTTTAAAGAACTGGCTTTCTGATACCCCTTGGTGGAGGAAAACCAGAAGAAAGTGCATCCAATGCAGGCTACCAATGAAACTTGTCAACCTGCTAGTGCAGAGGTGCCCCTGTTCTGTTGTTCTGGTTTCTGAGACAGGGTTTCCCAGCTCTGGTTGAATAAGCATGCCAGAGGGAAATGAAACTGCTGCTGTGTCTTCATGTTGAATTTAGAGTTCCCTTATGTGGTGACACCCTGGTAATCTCAATTTGTCCTATTTGAAAACCACTGGTCTACTAGGCTGGGAGGAAACTGAAACCTCCCAGGCCTATTCTCATGCAGATTCTTGGTATAAACCAGTGTGTGTGCAGTTTTCCGTATGCTGCCTCAGCACTCAAGTGCCATTGCATCTTGTCAATCCTTAAGTATATCATAATTTTAAAACCATAAAAATGGCTGTGCTGAGGACATGTCAATGGTTCCTCCAGCCCAGTATCCCATCTCTAATGGTGTCTGAGTGCATACTCAGGGAAGATCAGGAACGGGGCAAACCTACATGATATTCTGCCCAAGGCAGTCTTTACACATTCAACTGTTTTCACTGAGAAGGTCTCATGAGCCTTCTGTGCATAGTCTAATTAGTAACCCTCAATGAATCTTTTTCCCAAGTAAATTACTTCCATTGAGCCTGTGTAAACTTTTTGCATTCAACACGTGCTTTGGCAGGGAATCACACAGGTCAGCCACATCCCCCCTGTGCTGAATTGGTCTGTCATCTTCAGAGATAACAGATATCTCCTTTATGTCAGGTTGGAATTGTATTTTGGGAGGTACTGTTAGGAAAACAGTCTGATCACTTCATCACTGATTCCACTTTTATAGATGAAGGAAAGATGTGATACAGCTCCACATTCAAAAGCACTCTCAGTTCAGGGGGCTTACACCAGTGGGACGTGCAGCTTGTATGAAAAGTGTCTGTGAGACATAATGGATGATCTGGGCAGAGAAATGAATTGAAGGGGATGGGTTCTGGCAATATAAAAAGCTTGCATCAGGTTTTTAATTGCTTTCCTTGTGTTTTCCAACTCTTTCTCCATTTCTATTCACAAGACTCCTTAAAAAATGAAATCATAAATTTTCCACTTGCCACAGCCAATATCAGATGTGTTCAATGGCACTGAAGACTGGACCCAGATCTACTGGTAGATGATTAAACGCTAATGAGAGAGTCACTTTTACCAGCCTTGGCTGCTTCATTTTAATAATTGCTGGTTGGAGCTGCTGACACAGCGGAGCTTGGAAAACAATAAACCATGTGTCCTTTTAGCAGGAAGGAGTGGTCCTATTTTTATAGTGCATCTTAAATGGCCAATTTTAATTTCCTACAAGGCTTAGGAAGGGGACTGGGATGTGAATAATTGAGAGTGGAAGAAAAATAAAGCCAGGAGGGAAAGATGTCAGAGAGAAACATAGGTGATGCATGCAAAGACTTACATTGTGAAATTAAGCACAGGTAGATTTAAATGAGAAATTTTGAAAAGCATTTTAGCTCTGTGATCAATTAGACAACTGAATTGTTTGCCACTGAGGGCTTGTCAGAGAAGTGTTCAGATAAGAAAGATGAAACACTTAAAATCTGCTTGAGGTAGCAAGATAATGAAGGACGTTGTGGAAACACACTTCTCTGCTCACCTGCATCCTCCTGGTCTGTCTTGCTATGACTAAAGAGATACTTGCTGCAAGTAAAAGATAACATATGTAATACATAAAAGGGAATATAAAAAGCACCTATAAGCTACCTGGGGAACTGCCTGCCACCTCATCCTATTTAGGGTTTATTTAGAGAAAGGGTTAGGATCTATTTCTTGTCACTGACAATGCTTGTAGAAGAGGATGCACACACTGCTCAGTGGGAGTGTGTGCTCTCAGTTTTGGGTACTGATGGCCATACAGAAGCTGACATGTTGTTACATCTTTATGTTCACAACCTGATCTGTAGAAGGTTTCTTATCTCCACGGACTCAAAGGTTCACCCTTCTCAGGTGTTCTAACTGCACTGACATTTAGGTCCATCAAATTTTGGTCTGGATTCTCTGCTGATGTAAACTGTCAGTGTTCAACAAAGCCAGGAGGGTTTACAGCAGCTGCAGATTTGACACTTCTCCTCAGTGACTGCTTTGGGGTTCAGTTCTGAGCTTGACAGATTGAGTGGTGACTCTTGTGCTCTTGGGCCTTTCTGTGAAGAGGTATTTTAAATTCTCCAGTTCATCATCTTCCCTAGAGCTAGACAAAAAACCAAAGGCTGACTTTCAGCCAGGAGGCTGACTGAAGCTATGGCACTGGTAAGCTGAAAAAAAAAAAAACAACCCAAGAAACCCCCGATCAAAAAAGCCTTCTAGTTAATGTAGGGAAAGAATAATTATGAAAACTGAAAACTTGTGTACTAAAATATGTTTGCACATTGAACTCTTTTCACCTGTGTGCTTAAAAGCATATGGCTGTTCACATCCACAAGAAGACATGAAAATCAGAAGGGCTGCAGCTGACAGTTACCATGTGCAGATGTAAATAACAATGCACAGTGGAAAGCAGAGAAGAATCAGGCCTTTTCAGTTAAAATATTTCTCTGGCCCAGATCATAAGAGTTGCCAGCAAAGGACTTGGTGCCAAATTCAGTAAGCCTCTCTAAGAATGTGATGACTGTATTCTTCAACCACTTACACTTCTGTAAATCAGCAACATCTGATTAAAAGACAATGAAGTTACTGCAGTTATCAGCTCAATTGAAATAAGAGGATTAGAATATTTTTGACTTTTCCTGAGTATCATTTTTGCAAAGAAAATTCTGAAATAGATGATGCAGCGGAGGAGGACACTTGCAGAAAAGATCCGGTTGCAATTTCTTTATTATTATTAATTGCATCTTATCTAGCCTGAATGTGTTTTTACTTCATTAGCCTCAGTCAATCTTAAAGTCCATTTTTATTATTAGAATGCATTTCAAAACTGTCCTGTATGTAATCTTGTGTGTTTGGTTTGAGTCAGCAGTTTACAGTTTGTACAGAAGTAACATTTGCAATACAAGTCCTAGAGGAATTTTTCACGACAACAGTGTTATTTCGTATGAGCAGTTAAAAAAAAAAAAAAAATCAAAAAAATTACAAACATCTGTATTTTCTCAAGGGAGACATAGATTATTGCTTACAATGGTGTGGGCTGGAATGTGCCTCTTTCAGCTGGATGAATCCATGTGCCCTTGCCAAGAAAGTTTTACATTTCCCTTTTTCCTCAGCTGCTGTATCCAGCCTTGGCACTGTATCTGCTTATTATATTTATTTCTTGGATGCGCTGGTTCCAGCTTTGGCATTGACCGCGTTTCTGTATTTGTCTCCCTACCCCCCTGTCTGACATCATTCAAGTGAGATCAGGATGGGAAAAAACCCATAGCTTGGAGAGTCTAGTCAGGTATAATAGTAAAAATAAGAGCTTATGTAGTGAGAAAAATTGTAGACAGTTGGCTAGTTACAAGCAGGATTGTTCTCCAGGAGTTTTGCCATTGTTTTCAGTGAGATCAGGACTGGGCACTTGGCTGCAGCGAGAAGTGGACCCAGGCCATGTGGTTTTTCATCCAGACCTTCCCAAAACTCAGGAGCGTTTAAATCTGGCCTCCCCTTGGTGAGAACATGCAATGCTTGGATGTACATGCGCATGAGTTGATTTTGAACGTGCCATGTAGGCAGAGCCCTGGCGTTAACGTTCCCTAGCAGAAGTTTGCAGAGGGATTGCAATAGTCTTTGGACTTTGAACAAGATGCATAATGGTGCCATCTCCTTGTGTCTTCCTTTTCCCCAGCCATGCTTGTCCCATGTAAGGGCCGGAGACAGTATGGCTCACTGTGTTATCTTTCCAAAGCTGTAAATATCCAGCTGTTATATAAAAAAAGTTGGTGCTTAATACATTTTCAGGAAGACAGTTCTCTATTTGTGCTCATTTCTTGCGCCCTGCTCCTGTGTAGCTTGTATTCAAAGTCAAGACAGAAGGCTATTCTGCTAGTCACTCCAGATTCAGAACAGTGTTCTTTATTGCAATAGTTATTCTTGGTCTTGGCCCTTTATAATCTTGATTTGATTTATTTAAACCACTGTGAAAAATCTGGGAGGCTGGTAAATTGTATTTCTTAATTCCCTGATTCATTTTCTTTAATTTTTTAATAAAGAAAATGAAAAGAAAACAAGCCTGAGAATTGATACATGATGTATACACAACCTCTTTGGACGGGTAACATGAATCTGTCACACACGCCTCACACATAAATCACTCTGCACCACAGGGACAATAAGACTCTTAGTACAAATGTACGTGTTGGGAAATTGTTCTGCAAATGTTATATGTACGTGTGCAGTAGCTAATTTGCAAATCTGAAAAACTTGGCTTGTTTACATCCTCTCTGAAGTAACCCAGGGTGCCTAGTCCGTGTTGGGAAATAGGCTGCTTTGCCAAATAAAGCTTTTTTTTTTTAAAAAAAAAAAAGTAATTTGGGTAGTATTGTAGCACAAAATGTCCCAACCTGGTAAACTTTCTATTTAATTTTGAGTTTATTTTTAGCACTCATGAATTAATGAGATTTTTTTTTTTTCTTTCTAAGGGTAGAGCAGAGGATTCTCTGTGTGGGCAGAGGGGGCGAGTGCTGGCATCGCTTCAGTCTGCAGCACAGGGCATGGGGGAGCATGTGTCATCTGCTGAGCACGCAGTTCAGAGATCTCTGATCAGTCTCCAGAGGCTGACTGTTACAGGCCCAGCTCAGAGAGACTGGGCTTCCAGCTTGAGTTACGGTGATGAATGACTTGAGCTCTAAAGATCTTGCTTTGATCCCTGATATGTTGGTCAAACTGAATGTTTTACCAGTCTTTTCACCTAAGATTGATGTAGAAATGTCTGCTCCTGTGCAGTTCAAATTGGCCTCCAGCCTGAAGCCCTGAATGCTAAGCTTCATTTTGGTGTGACGTTTTTTTCCCCCACAAAACTAGGATTTCATTTGAAAAAAAAAAACAACCCAGAAAAATTATTTTGAGAGGGTTTCCTTGCCCCGAGGTGCCAGTAACTAGTAGCCTGTAAATCACGGTGCCTTTGGACCAGCCGAAAACCTGGTTTCTTATTTCTGAGGGAACTGCTAGAGCCAAAGGCCATCTCTCTGGGTAGACTTTCTGGGATTTTAATTTATCTGTATTTGATGTGTATGCAGTTGAATGTGCTATTTGCAAAGAAGAATAGCATATGTAATAATTATAAGGGGACATGTCTAGAAAAGGAGTCCAAATTCAAGGATGCGATGAATGAATCAGTGGTTAATTAAAGTGTTTCTGAAGTATTTGGATGATATAATGGGAGAGTAGCTTAAAAATTGTTTTGTCCAGTTATTGCTATCTACTTATTTAACTGGAAGACAAATATGTATCAACCAGTAGTAACAACATGATTGCTTATACAGTACCTTCATGCTCAGCTAACGCATCTGTAGGTTGAATTGTTCAGCACACTCAAAGTTAGAGGGAAGTCAGAGGGTTTAAATGAATGTCTTGAGCTTAACCTCTTGTGTGATTGCAGGCAAGGGCAAGGAAGCCAAATTGTAATGTGAGTACCAGAGGTGTTATGTGGTTTTAAAATGCAGTTCAAAGCCATACTTTCTGGTTTATAGCTGAGGACTAAGTTGATGGCCGAAAGGTTTTAGATGTTGATAAGTTCAGCCAGCAAACAATGTTTTACATGTGAAAAACCCTGTTGTGTGGTCATAGATGTTCATAAGTAGATCAGAGTTTTACTTGGCATGGCTTAAAGTTTAGCCTACAGACATGTTAGGCCTGAAACATTGTGTAATGTTTTATTAGGAGGAAAACAAAAAGAGGGTTTGAGAGAGATTAGATTTCAGTGATTTTAAGTGATTTAGGTGCCAAAGACTTTCAAATACTCTTCAGCATGCTTTAACCTTGAGTGATGCATGTAGACTGTAGTGTTTGCATGAGAAAATATTATGTGGGGTTCAAATAGTTCCTCTTTTAGACATGCAGTTGTAAAGACTCTGATAATGGAAGTTTAGTAATATCAAGCATGAATAACAAGCAATTGTGCTTTTGCTGGATTATTTGCATCAAGGGACTACCATAAAGTCATAGTTCAGTGCCTGTCATTACAAAGAGTGAGCGTGAACTGATGTCGTAATAATAAAAAGACAATAAAGCTTTTGGTTTCAGCAGAAATGTGGCAAATTCTGGTAGGCAGTATGGTTTCTAGAAGATGGGTATGTCATGAGAGGCTGGTGTCCTTTGTCTGAGTAAGTGCTGCCTATCTCTATCAATCTACTCAAATGCCTGTGTGTTAAAATAGAATAGAATCAAAAAAAATAAAAGCAATTTGACTTCTGGCTGTGATCATAAGGAAATCATACAGAGATGGCATTGAAATTACTATTATTCAAAATACTCATAATGCCCTAATGGGGACTTGAACAAGGAGTTGGACTTTAAACCAACAGAAAATGTTGCATATGAGGGAGAACGGTGCTGATTTTGAGTAAAGTAGGAAGAGGAAGGGAACCCGCACAACGGTTGTTGGTTCAAGGTTTCCTTATGTCCTTGCCCACAGTGGTGATCCCCGACTCTCAGTACAGGCACTGTTTTTGCATAACCCAGCCTTTATACATGCACAGCCATAGTGACTCCAAACTGTTAATTACGTTTTTCACACCCAGTAAAATGCAGCTAAGCTCCCCTCCATTCCTCCTAGCACTGTGGATCCTGTCTCTCATCCTTCATGCTCCCCACACCACCTCAACGTGGTTACACAAGTCAGCCAGCGAGCCAAAAGAAACCTCTGAGCTCTCTGGCTGTAACAACAGCTGGTGGGAGCCAGGTTTTTGCTGTATCATCCCTCCGAGGGATTGGGCAGGCGAGAAAAAGGGCCAGGGTTGGGGCTCACAGGGGCTGCTCAGTTCCTGGAGCTGAGAGGGACGCCCTCTCCCCAAACCCTCCTATCAGAGGAGGCTTCGTTGGCAGCCTTTGCAGCATGAGGCCACAGGAACGTGCTCCGAATAGGATCTGTCATTTGGGACCTCGGTGGTGGGGATCATGATATGTGAAAGGGGAGTATTGAGGTTTTTGGACGTGTGTGTAATACCCGTTCACCCGCTCAGGACTGGTCTGTCTCTCTTTTTAGCTGGTTTGTATCCCCAGGTTTTCCGTCATGCTCCAAGTCTCCTTTAACAAGTGTTTGTTTATGTTGTACTTGCTCTAGGCCACTATCCGCCTAGCAAAGCATAATACACAACGTCTAAACAAAGACAGAAATATGGGCTAATTAATTCCTGATTCAGGGAAACAAAAGATAAATTCCTAAGTAAACTAAGTTTTCCTAAAGCTAAATAGCTTTTCCCACCTACTTTCTCCCCTCTTGCACTCTTTCCTGTGTACAATAAAATGGCCACCCATAAACGTGCAGCTCAATTGAAAACATAATAGGCTCAATCAGCGTTTGGAGGAGAGCACCATGAGATGATCTTCAGGCTGTGCTGAGGAGAACTTCGCTGGACACTACAGTAACACCATCTCTAAATGGGAACGCTCTAGTGACACAGGCCAACTTGGCCACTGTCCACTGGGAAATGGTGCTTTGCTCATCGTGTTTGCCGAGCCAGGGCATTTGGGCTGGTGTGTTCTCAGAGGTGAGCTCAAGCCCTAGGACTCGAGTCTCTCTGGTCTCTCTAGCCTTCTGCTCCCAGTGGATGGAGAGGCTCCATCAGTGAGTAATTCAGGCTATATAAATCACTGTCCTCTATTGACTTTCCTGTCAGAGGGGCATAAGGAAAGCAGTTTCCTTAGCTGCCTCAGTGAATATTTTCCCTCCCTCAGGATCAGTCTTCACCATTGTAAGAGCCTGGGACAGGGGATGCAATAAATTCTGGCATGTGCTATATGTTATATGTATATGGCTATGCGCTATATGTCTGTGGCTACCTGTGTCCACACTGCATAAAGAAATGCCTGTAACTCTAACATCTTCTTGCAGCAGCAGCTGACACCAGGGATTTTTTTGGGATGGATTTTGTCTGCCTGACACTAGCCAGAGAGTAGAGAGATGACTGGTCACGCCATGCTTCTTCAGCGTGGGTCAAGCGCGTGTCCCTTCCCTCTGCTCTACCCCACAGTTCCCCTTAACTCTATGCTTGAGTATGGATTCGTATCCCCGAAGTATCTCTCCAGCTCTCTGACAGAGTCCTACTGGGTAATCTTTACTGGTACCTATAAACAGACTGGGTAGAGCTGAGCCGCCTTCTTTCCATTTGATTCCCTACAGGGCAAGTCCTGAAGGCCTTTCTTCCAGTTTCAGTGAGTCCCGTAACTGGGATTTCTCTTTCCCAGATTTGCTAATGTCACTGTTGCTGGAGGGTATTCATTAGCTGAACACAAGATATTGGGGCTGGTCCAAGAATGGCTGGGTGAAATTCTATGGGCTGTTTTATACCAGGGTTCAGATAAGAGAATTTGTTTTTTAAAGTTTGGGTGCAGTGGGAATATCACCTGTCAGCATCTGGCACTGTAAATTGCCGTGTCAGTTTGTTGGAAGAATCTATGAATGGGACCAAAAGTGCCCCTGATTTACATCACTCAAAGCTGATACTGTTTTTTTAGCATCACACGATACACAAGCACAGCTAAAAAGCCGTTCGGGGAAAAAAAAAAAGTTGAAGTTAGACATTTTCTTTGTACTCATGGGAGCTGAAAACTCAAGCTTACTGTCAACAGCCTTGGAAAACATTTTGTGTTTCCAGAGTTCTGAATCCAAGCATTCCCATGAAGCAGTGGCACAGTTTGAAAGTAACACGCTTCTTTTCTTTTCATTAGGATATTTTTTTTCTAATAGATGTACAAGTATTTTAAAATACTTCTCTTGCTCTTAGGGGAAAACATCTCCCTTCTCGGAGCAGATTTCCGTCAGAGGTGGGGAAAGGGAAATGTGTACTTCCTTAAATAAATACCTATATATGTTTTTAGTGTTTCTGGGTATTTTATTTTTTAAGCAGAAGCTTGACTTTTTTTTCATAACCATCGTTTAGTATTATGGAAAATGTAGAGCTGTTTTGGCTGGATGGAGCAAAGCAGGGGGTTAAATTTTAGCATATTTAGTAGCACAGAGATCTCTCCTCTGTGAAAGACAGGATTGTATTATGTAACAGCCCGGCTGCCAAATACTTCTGCTGGCAGCAGTCAGCCTTCTATGCACCATTGACATCGAAACCTAATGAGGTTTGATCCAGAGAAGGGATTTGAAAGGACGTCTTGTTTTTCTTCCATCTTCACAAACTGAACTTGTTTAAAAGGGGGGAGAAGAAAAGAAGATACAGAGTCTTGTTTGATAAATGAGGAAAACCAGTGTTTTTTCTCTGAAGTTTTGGCTGTTTATTGGTTTAACAGCTGTTGCTCAGAACAAGTCATTTCTGTTGATGGTGTTTATCATATCAGCTAACCTTGTGTGGTGGATCGAGAGAGCTGGAGGTCAGGCCT
This sequence comes from Gorsachius magnificus, assembly GCA_034008185.1. Classification (NCBI taxonomy): domain Eukaryota; kingdom Metazoa; phylum Chordata; class Aves; order Pelecaniformes; family Ardeidae; genus Gorsachius; species Gorsachius magnificus. The sequence continues at coordinate 12,168,471 of CM067090.1, forward strand.
ATGTGTATTTCCTCCACAGGGCCTTTCTGACAGCTGACCTTAGTCTCCTGTGCCTAATACTCATACATAGTCATATTAACCATTCAGTAATCATAGGACTGAACAAGTGTCCCACTCCCTATAATGTGCATGCTAGGTAAAATATGACAGCAAGTAAGTGGGGACAAGAAACACGGGAACATAACAAGTCAGCATGCAGGGATACTGAGCTCCATGAAGGCTAACCCAGTGCTAGAAGCAATATAGTATGATATGGTGCCAGAGGTAATGAGCTCTTGCTGAAAAGCAGGCCTTACTAGTTTACCTAAAAACATAAAGGATCTGCTACTGGGTGAGAGCAAAGATTTATCTAGCCTGACCTCCTCTCTGACAATGACTGGTAACGAAGGCTTGGAAGGAGGAGATCAGGGCATGTGTTGAGTGGTCTGTCCCCTGGTATAACACCGACCGGCAGGTTAGCCATATCCTGAGTTGGAGATTTAATAGACTGTGACTCTGTGAATGTGTTTAATCCCATTCTGAGCTCATACCACGTGGTCACAAGCTCCACAGTTTGTTGTGTGGAAAACTTTTTTTCTCTGGTTTGTTTCAAACCTGCTCTCAGTTTACTTGGACCCGGGCTATTTTCTCCGCATTGTCGTGTACAGGAATATGGGAACACGCCAGCTCATACAAACATGGAGCACCATCAGATCAGGTTTCAGCTTATGAGCTTGCCTCGTCATTGTCATGATTTAGGGTGACTTTGTGGTTTTAAGTAAGGATTTAAATCAGAATGAGGTAGACTTACAGATGTTTACTAGAAGCAGCTTCCCATGAGGTGTAGCGTAGCTTGTGCATCCATGGTAAAAGGAATATAAAGCTTCTCACTTGAAATAAATAGCAGAGTTGCCAGCAGTAGCAAAACGGAGGCAGGAAGGGACATCTGGGTAGCATATTGAATAATTTATGCAAGTACCGTCCTTGCCTTAGAAATGTACGGCAGAACATATCGACCTACCTTAGCCTTACCCAGGAAGTTCAATCTCTTTTTGTTCACTTGCCAGTGGGAAGGGTGGTGTAACCAGGGGTTAAATATCCCAAATGAAATCGCTGAACAAGTCAGTGGCAGAGCTGGGACTGCAGTCCAGGAGCAATGTCTTTCAGTTACATATCTAGTCTCCTGCCTGCATTTCTCTGGAAAAGTATTTCTGGTCACAATGTTAGAGGCATTAACTCCAAGTTTGACAGTTATGCTTGTATTTCTGCTTCCATCCTGAAAGTTTCAGGGCTCTCTTGCCTGTTCGACGAGTCCTGTCAAAGCTGTTTTAAGAGAAAACTACAGAGCCCAGGATTATCGTTAGTTTTTCCTCGTTCAGCGCTTCAGCTGTTGCCAAAGCTCTCTGATGATGGTCGCACGTGTAGGAACAGAAACATGTTGATAAAGTCCAACTTTAGCACGTGTTACCAGCAGTGCAGGAGTGGAATGTGAATGATAAACAGTATTGCCATGTGACAGGCTGCATTTTGCATGCAGGTCTCAGCATCCGCTTCTCTCCCCTAGAATAGCTCCCAGTCTGCCAGGATCCTGGGCAGCTACAGAAAGCTGGTTGCTTCTAAGGTAACCTGTTAGAGGAATGAGGTTGGTTTCCACTCTTTTTTTCTGTCCCCCTAGATTTTCCTTCCAAAAGCTCAGCGTGTTTCAGAACAGTATTGTGCCAATGAAAACATATCTGCATTTAAAAGTGGCAAAAGTAGTATGGGTAAAAGTAGTCATCACAATACTGGAGGTTTCTCCTGTTAGGAAGGAGTAATTATGCTGAAAGTTTTCTGGTCTAGCTCTGTAATGTACAGAGCTGTTGGGATGTACACTCACAAAGGACCAAGTAAGACTCTCAAACCCTGACCTGATTTGGATTTTTGAAGAGTGGAAGTTCACATGGCTTTCGGCATCTGTGAAGACAATGTAAATTAATGCAACGGTCTTTAGACAGCATCTCAGGGGAGGGACTCTAACAACAGGCCGTAGAGCAGTGACTGACGGGGGCAAGAAACTGCTGAGTCCCTTGGAAAAGGCAGGATGTGTAATTGCATCCATTTTGCTAACGCATCCATATCTACTTTTCTATCCTGATTAAGATAGGGATGAGCAGAGGGATTAGCAGGTTATGCTTGTATATCCTGAAAATTTTGGGCTCAGTGAGTGTACCCTTATTTTAACAGCTCCTGCATTGCTAGGAATGGGTTGTTTTAACAATAGATATGACCAAACGCCAAGCCCAATTTATTTATCTGAAGATCAAATCTGAAAGTTTTCTTGTCCTTTGAGAAAGCTTCTTGGGGACATGGTTCTTAAACTCATCCTCATTTTCAGGTTGCATTCACCAGAAGATCTTGGGGCGGGGAGGTACGCTAGCATTCATGCCCTGTTTGTGGTTTGCTTGGGTTTGTGTGTGGGTTTAGTACAATCTCAAGGAATCCAAACTTGGATTGTGAGAGTTTCACAAATAAATGTCATGGAATAGAATAATTTTGTTGTTCAGCCTTGCCATCTCGGTGAATGCAGAACTTGCTTAGAGGATGGACTTAGTAAAAACAGTATTGCCTAAAAGCCTGGTTTAGCACCCCAGTTTGGGGGTCACCTCCATTGATTGTGGAGGAGTTGTATTCATGTCAAAACATAGAGACAAGAGGATGAATCATGTTCTGGAATTTTTAATGCAGAAAATAAAAACACGCAATTAAAGTTGGAGTGATTTACAGTATGAGCCTATTCCATTGGGGGCACATTTGAAGCAATAAGGGTGTCCTCTTGTTTACAGTACATGGGCCAAAACCAGAGAGCATAGTGTCCAAATTGCTTTTCACAAACCTGGCATGACACCCTATTTTTGACGCTGCTTGACAGCTAGACACTGCTAATTGCTTATATTAATGTATAGTAAGGCAGGAAAATTGTTAGCTTTTGCTTGGTAGTTAATCTAAAACCATTGATGTCTGAAAAGCCTTTGCGAGAGGTTATTTCAGTACATATATTGCAGCAGAACATACAAGAGGATATTTGCGTAGCACCTTAGGTGCACTCAAACTTTTCTCAAATACATATATTGATGTGGCTACCATGGGCTTAGGAAAGCGGAGGAAAAGCACTAGGTTTGCCAAAGCCCAGGATACAGGTTTGGCTTCTAATATCTGCAAACTAGCTTTAGACAGTGCCCAATTTTCAAGCCAGGCAGTGTGCCTAGGCCCCGGTATTTTGTTCTGCCCTTCTTCTGGGAACATGGCGTGTCCCAGAAGCCAAGGCAAACATGGCGTTTGCTTTTGCTGGGTTATGTTTGGCTCACATTTCCTGAAGGAAAGAGCTCCGGAAAATAAAAACTTAATTTTTATTGGGCATCGTAATAAGAATGATAGTGGCTCATTAAACAGAGCAATTGCATTTCACCCTTTTCCTTCTGAGAGGCTAGTGGGAGAAACAGGCCATGTGCATCGTAGTGGAGAGTAGAGATTAATTCTCCATCTATCTAGCATAAAGTAGCAGTACGCAAAATTCTTTGGGGAACAAACTACATATTTACTTCTGTATCTAAAAGCCTGGCTAGTTGGCCCAGATCTTGGAGAGCTTCTACAGGAAAAAAACAACTTTCCGTTACCTGACTCTGCCCTTCAACCATTTAAAATGGCCACTTTGTAGCATCTGGCTTCCACAAGGAGCCAAATGCAAGCAGGGCCATTTCCAGTACCCAGGGAAGTCAATAGAAGGACATCATTTGGTTTTGATTTGGGCCTCAGACAAAGCAGCTGAGGGGGGTATATTTTATGTGGCACTGTGGCACCTAGATTTCATGGTGATCTGTTTATTGTAAATACTGCAGAATGAGAAGAATATAACTGCAGATTAATTCTGTGACATCTGTAAATTCACGTCTTTCAACAACATGGGTGCAGCAGAACATCTGGAAAGGACCATATGGTTCTGCTAGAAAGACAGGTCTACCTAAATCTGGGGTGCAGTATATCAGCCAGCTTCCATTTCATTAATTGAATTCTCAAGATCAGTTTAGCAGCTGGAATTATCTGCCCCTGTCCTAGATGTGTTTGCTTTTTGCAGTGCTATCTTTTGTCGTTTAGTTGCCACTAGTTTTTACACATAAAAGACTTACCTCTCTAAGTGCTTTGTGCTTACTGTGTGAGGAACCCTGGATGCAAAACAGAAAACAATGAAAAGAAAAAATGGGTCTTGAATAATTAACGACTCTTTTGGGATATTTATTGCTATGGTGTCTCTAGAAGTGTTTGCACAGAAAAGGGATTGGAAACTAAATCTGGTAAAAGATGCAAACACCTTTGCATTGTGTAATTGTCCTTGTAGCTATTTAAATCCAGTATTAACAGCTCCCTAAGGAGCAAAAATTAAGTAGTTAGGATTTCCTATGAGCTAATGTAGGCAACTCTGCAATGAGCATGGTGGCTTTCATGAATCTCACTCTTGTATGTGCACCCATCTAGCATCTACCCATAAGGTCCCCAAGGTAAGCACTACAGTGCTGGCCTTTGGTGTTGGGAAACAAAAGGTAAAATCTTCATGTTTAGCAAATGTAAAAATAGGCAGGATAGTAGAACTGCATTCTGGAACTGTGTATTCTGAAAGGAGTCACAAATAGATTAGGGAAGCTTTTTTTATTATTACTCCGAGGAGCTGCCTTTAGCAGTACTATACATGTATTCTTGGAAAAGTTACCCTGTTAAGATGTTTCAGGGTTAGGTGCACCGAAACTAAGTCACACTTTCCTCAGCCATTACCTTTGGATTTTCAAATTAAATCTCAAGGTATTTAGTTGGGGGGGAGGGAGGGGAAAGACCCAAACCCAGCAGCAACAAATTGTTCCCTTCATGATACAACGAAGGATAAACTTTTATTGGTTTATGGGTCTGCTTCCCCCTTGTCACTTGGCTGCATCTCAGAGTCATAATCAGTACCTTTTAACACCAGAATGAAGCAGATTTGCTCCATATGTTTCATACTGTCTATTGCTACACTGTCTGCTCTAGCTGTGCCCATAGCCCAGTGACTCCCATGTCAAGGCTGCAAGAGCCAGTAAATTGCAAGCTCTTGGCAATAGCAGTAACTATTCCCTCTGAAAATATTGCATTATATTCCCTGGCAAAAGAGAACATCTAATGGAGTACAGATGATGTGAATTAATCTTTGAATAAGCATTTAATTTGTTGGCCAAGATCTGATTGCCCTTTTTTTGTAGTATTCTCATAATGAACATAAAAAGATTACAAGATTTGTGAATGTAGTCAGTCCTCTGGAAGCTCTGGCAGCTGGCTCAGCTTTGACTTATTTTTTTTTTTCCCCTTAGTAATTAAAAACACTTCTACAAGCTCAGAACCCGACCATCATTAAAGGCACTTCCAGAGCAAGATGTAAGATTCAGAATTCCATCACCTTGCTTAGCCTCTTCTAGCCAGAGATGCTGAAGAAAAGTATCCTGCTGAGAATTTGTTTGAAAAATTTATTTCTTGCACAGGTCATTAGAACTGAACAGGTTGGCTTGTCTACAAACATATGGATTAGAAGTATTGCTATAGCTGAGGTACAGGATGCTTAAATTAATCCCTCCTCTTGGGTAAACCCTGCTTTCATTAGGCTCAATAAAGAGCACACTGCCATGGCCTATAATAAATCTCGCCCCCAAACCATTTCCAGAATGATGTACAGGATGGCAGAGAATAGATGCTGGTAATTACATAAAGCTTTAGTTAAAAATATGTGGAATACATTTGAATATTCACAAACTTATTAGCAGAAGATGAGAAGAAGACCCTGTGGCTTTCCGGACAATGGAAGGGTCTTGCACCAGCAGCGCATTTGCGTCATGATGGAGAGGAACTGAGAATAGAGGGAGCAATGGGAGAGAGAGGAATAGAAAAATCCAAAAGGATTACTTTGAACTGGGTCCCAGAAACAATAGGGTGTAGATAAGATATTGCAGGCAAGGCTTGTCTTGAAGCAAAGACTCACTGGTGAAATCAGGGGGCTGTGAGTCCTGGCCTGAATCCCACTAGCACTGACTCCATCCCACAACATGTGGGATCTCAGGTTCCTGATGCAGTTGAATCTACAAGGCTATGTGACTGCTCTGATTGGGATGGAGCTAGCCCATGTCTTGCCCTTCTGCACAGGGTGAGAAGGTGGGAAATTACACGGTATACCTGGTAGGGTCAGTGTCATGGGCCATTGGGGATGGACCATGGGACAAGGGGAGTTTGCTGTTCTCTATGGCCAGAAGTGATTGTGGCCTGAAGGAACGGGGATGCAGTCCAGGCCTTGGCATTTAAACAAGGAAGTGGTGACAGGAAGATTTGCAGGGAACAGATGTGGAAGGAGAAGGAGAGTTCAGGGACAAGGAGGATGGTGCAGTTGGTTCAGGTGCAAAAAGAAGGTGGCTGGAGAAGGGCAGTAGGTACTAGGCCATGTTTGAAAGCTCAAATGGCTGTGGCTTTTTTTTCTTCTTCATTGTTAGCACACATGGCAGGTTGGCACAGTTCAGAGCTGCATTTCCAGCTGAGGGCTCTTAGTTGCAGGCGAAGATTCTCTTCTTGAGCATGTTTCTGCAAGGCTTGTGTTAGGAGGTGGAAAAATATGGTCTTGGGCTAAAGCCAAGGAGTGGAGCAAAGACAGACGGGTTTTATTTCTGATCCCAACACAGGTGTAAATTTTATAGGAGTCATTTAACCTTCCATTTCCCTTAATGTAAAACAGAATAATAGCCTCTTCTTATCTAAAACGATATTTTAAGGCTTAATTCCTTAGTAAAGCACTTCTGAGGTAGAAGCTGCTGGTGAGGGGTAGAAAAATTTGAAAGCAGTGTTCACGCATCTGGGAGTTCTGTCTTTGACTTTTAACTCTACCCCAAAGGGCATCCACGTTTTGGCATCTGTACTCCTGTTCTACAGTGTTTGTGCAAGTGTTGTGTTTGCTGTTTTCCTGGTTAAACTCACGTGACAAGGTCAGATGGCTTCTTGGCTGATCCAGAAATGTCAGACTGACAGCAAACCGCAGTGGGACCCAAGCATGGATATCAGGTGCCTTGTTACAGATTTCACTGCTTTGTAGCAGAGTGCTCGTGTATGACGCAGCTAGGTCTGGGTTTGGGGCAGTTCAGCTGACAGGTAACTGAAAACATTGAGGAAAAAGAAAACGGAGCAACTCCTTTACAGCAGTTAGGGTAACAATTTACCCATTCCCCCAGTGAATCTCTTATATCAGAAAAATTCCCAGAGCATATGCTGCATGATTTTCAAGGATGCTGAGCATTCATGATTCCTCTTGTTTCCAGTGGAGAATCAAGCCGTTCATTTGTTTACTGATAGCTGACTTGTAGCGAGAAGCTACAAGGAGGAGAAATGCAATGGGACAGTGACTTCCACAGATTAATGTGATACAGGAAAATCTTAAACCTTTTGAAGACCTCTTTTTCTGTTAAAATTAGCATTTTTAGTGTCCATCAGGGTCCCCTTTGTTCTGCAGCATTATGGGGAGGAAAAAGTAATGTTGGTCCAGTTTACATTATGTACTTTGCTTGTTTGCAATGTTATGTTCATCATGTACAGGACTCTCACAGATGGCCATCCTCTCCCAAATATGAAAACAGCTTCAAGTACCTACTAGGCACTGTGGTGTGTTCAGGAGTGGTCAGTGTCCTCCTGGGCTGGTAACCTCAATAGATAAGGGATGCAAACTGAGCCAGAAGGAAGCAGTTATGTTCCTGTTATATAAATGGGAGAGAGAGGCCCCAAAATAAGGGTGCCTTGCTTGGGATTGCGCTGGATATATGTGGCAGAGCACTGGGACTAGTTTTTACTCAGCCACTGAACCATACTTGTTCTCCCCTGAGGCCTCAGCAGTGGCTGGTAGTTTTAAAACATTACTTGAGCAGGTTGATTAAATTCCACCTATCAGGGTCTATTTTGCTATTAGTAGAGCTGCTGTGTGTTTCTCTGGGATTCCTCTCCTCTCTCTGCCCCCCTGGGTTTGCTGTGTGAAGTTATGTATACCTTAAGTTTTCCTTGAAAACTCAGATTCATTCAGTTCCATGAATGCACAATTCACAGTGGAGCTGACACATTTCATTAAGCTCAGCACATTGCGTAGAGGCTTGGCAAAGGGTCCCTGGGCTTTATTCAACCCAGACACACCGTGTGACCAGCTGTCACAGACTGTGTTGTAAAATTAGAATAAAACCATAAAACACAGTTGAGGGAAGGGAAAAAAATTGTCCCTCTCTGGGGACAGCACTTTGAGCTGTGACAAAAGATTCACAGAGCACATCAGACACAGACATACACAAAAGCTTTGTGTAAAACTCAGCTGTTTTCATTTTTCATGCTTGAACATTACACCATGGGTAGGTGCCACTGTATAAAGGATTCACATTTTTCTAGCACTAGTTCTGCTTTTAACTTTGCTGTCCAGAGCACATACAGCTTTTGGTGGAACAGTGTATCCTTTTAACCAGGCTACAGGACTAAAAACAACCTGGAAAAACACTGCCTTTTGCCATGCTACATTAGGGAACAGCGTAAGAGAGGAGAGTTGTGCAGCCCTTTTTCCATACAGGAACTAAAATCTGTTTGTATTCATTAGATCTGCCAGAGTCTGTGTGAAGTAGACACGCATACTGGTTGCCCTGGTTTGCAGAGATCTTTTTTTTTCTCCCCCATTGTGTGAGGCAGCATGTTGTGGGATTCTTCACCATGCACATGCATCTGGGTTTGGTTTTTTGGGGCTTCTCTGACCTCAGGGCTCTTAAGTGTCCCAACCCCAAGCAGTACAAAGCTATGACCTCTCCTCTTGACTCCACATAAGAAATGTAGCTGGGTGGCTATCACAGTGCATTTGATGCATGGGATGCTGATCAGGAGAGAGGGATTGGCACTGCAAGTGTTTCAGGCATCTTTTGGGGAGTACATCAGGCAGGAATCAGCCGGTGTATGAAGCTTGTTATATCTGATTAAATGGCTAAAGAATCATTACAAAGTTGAATTCGAGGACTCTGCTGCATTTGAGGGTGCACTTGGAGGCACTGGGGGATTGATTTGTTGAGTATCTGTATTTTCTCTTGATATCAGATGGAGATCTTGATTATCTGAAACAGGACTCCCCAGATTAGTGGATGTGAGGAAACTGTGGCCTAAGTGAATTGGCCACAAACGGCAACCAGAATACAGAGCTGGGACAAAACTCTTATTTCCTGACTTCCACCACTGCAGTTAAAAATTACACCTGGTAGTTAATTGTCACTGTTAGGTAATTGGATGATGTATAAGTAGGTCATAACTTTGACAGAGAAATAATTGGAGACCTCAAGACATGGATAGATGACTACTGTAGATGCTAACGAAATTAGTTAATCAACACTGATGAAATTATATCATCATCCAGTAAGTGAAGCATGCAACACCGTGACTGGAATCTGTTCAACGCCTGCTGTTTACCTTGATTCATGCCGATTATAAAATGGGTTAAGATCTTTCTATTCCAGCATCGTGTTCTCTGTGTGAGAGAAAGCTTCCCTAATGAAATGCTTCCAAGTGAAAAATTCTGTTCTAAGGCTCATTAATCTCTTTCCTCTGTAATAAGGAGGTGCAGTTCTATGTCCATGCTGAATCCTCACCCAGCTGAAGCAGAGATGGTTAACAAAATTTATACCACGTGGAAAATAAATATGTGTTAAGTTCTTGTTTGCTTATGTTTAAGAGCCACACATATAACCTTGGATAGAAGAACAGCTCCTTGAGGGCATTAACAGGCATCTGAAATGACTTCTGCATGCAATGCTATCAGTTGCATTCATCTCTTAAAATAGGGTCACTATGTTGAAAAGGCAGAAGGATGAGGTTGCTGAGGTGCATCAGCACAGTAAAGGAAGGTTTGGGTTCAGGTCTGTTCTCTGTTGGACTCAAGAGTCGCATCAGGTCCCTGTTCCAGACACTGACACAGCCCTAGTACTGGAGATGGAGAGCCTCCACATGCTTCGTGATAGCACTGGTTCTTCACAGGTGGCAAATGGAGTTAAATCCAGTTGGAGGCCGGTTATAAGCGGTGGTCCCCAGGGCTCAGTGTTGGGGCCAGTTCTGTTTAACATCTTTATAAATGACCTGGATGGGGTCAGCATGTTTGCAGATGACACTAAGCTGGGTGGAAGTGTTGATCTGCTTGAAGGTAGGAAGGCTCTTCAGAGGGATCTGGCCAGGCTGGATCCATGGGCTGTGGCCAATTGTGAGGTTCAACAAGGCCAAGTGCCGGATCCTGCACTTGGGTCACAACAATCCCATGCAATGCTACAGGCTTGGGGAAGAGTGGCTGGAAAGCTCCTTGGCAGAGGGGGATCTGGCGGTACTGGTCGAGAGCCAACTGAATATGAGCCAGCAGTGTGCCTAGGTGGCCAAGAGGACCAACAGCCTCCTGGCTTGTATCAGAACCAGTGTGGCCAGCAGGACCAGGGAAGTCATCCTTCCCCTGTACTCAACATTGGTGAGGCTGCACCTCAAATACTGCGTTCGGTTTTGAGCCCCTCACTCCAAGAAGGACATTGAGACACTGGAGCATGTCCAGAGAAGGGCAACAAAGCTGGTGAGGGGTCTGGAGCACAAGGCTGATGGGGAGCAGCTGAGGGATCTGGGGTTGTTCAGCCTGGAGAAGAGGAGGCTGAGGGGAGACCTTATAGCTCTCTACAGCCATCTGACAGGAGAGGGGAGCTGGGGGGGGTGTCAGTCTCTTCTGCCAAGTAACAAGTGATAGGACAAGAGGAGATAGCCTCAAGTTGCACCAGGGAGGTTTAGATTGGATATTAGGAAAAATTTCTTCACTGAAAGTGTTATCAGGCACTGGAATGGGCTACCCAGGGATGTGATCGAGTCCTCATCCCTGGAGGTATTTAAAAGACGGGTGGATGAGGTGCTTAGTGACCTGGTTTAGTAGTGGACAGGTATGATTGGACTTGATCTTAAAGGTCTTTTCCAACCAAATGATTTTATGATTGATTCTATGGTTGCTTCTAATCCTGCATGTTTCACTGTGTGGGAACATCTGTGGCTTTTTGCAATGTATAGACAGAGATCCCACTTGCAGCATTATTTTGTTTATAAATGCATAAAAAAAACCCCACCTCTTATATTGGGAAACAGTAGGCTGGTACCTAGAGCCAAAGAGAGGATCCTGAATGTGAGTATGGGGCTGATAATATGAGGAAAACTAAATTATGACCTTGGTGTTTTAACTACCTTATTCATAAGGAGGTAGCAACGTTCAGCATCTCACAGGATTTAACCCAGGAAGGGATGTCTGGCATTTCCCTTTATTTGTACTGTGCTCCTATAAATCCTCAATGTAAGATATTTTTTTAATAAAGGCAATTTTTGATGGCTTTTATAAGAATATATGCCAGGTACAGCCCTTCTGCAAGTCATGAGGCACATTGACACACACAGAGACACTTTTCCCTGAGGAGCAGTGGGATTGCACATCTTTTTTTTTTTCTTTTTTTTTTTTTTCTTTTTCTTTTCCTCCCCCCTGCCCCTTATTCCAGCCAGGGATCTGAGGAACAAGGCTGTTTGTCAGGCAACGTTTTTGTCTGAAGTGGAATGTGACCAGCCTTCCCAATGAAAGGCTTTCAAATGGGCTGCCTGGGGGATCTTACAGCAAACTCTCCCTCACGGCAAGAGTAAAAGAGCGGCTCTGATATAGCTGGCCTGGCAAGGCAGATACACGGGAGAGAAGGCCTCTCGAGGGAGCGAAGCCAGCTGGAGTGTCCTCTTGACTGAGCAAATCGTAAAGGGAGTCCTTACTCTGCTGGGAAGAAGTTGTGGGATTGGCTTTACTCCCAGCCTCTGGCAAGAGGGACGTGTCCGTGGCAGGGAGAGAGTTTTGTCCCTAAACACGGTGTGATATGGCTATGCTCTGTCCTCAAGATAGGGCTTTCTTACTCTGTAAGTGGATTAGGGGAGACAGACTTGAAGTGAGAGCAGTCCGAAAATAGCTTCAGTGTCAACATGAGCTCAACCATGCCTCAAATCTGAGGAGGACGGATGTACCTTCATGCTACTTTCCCTTCTCTCCTTTGCTTGTTCTTTGCTCTCCCAGCATTTTCAGAAAAGCCCTCAGGCTTTGTGTCTTACTGCCCATTTGCTGCTCTTTATTTTTCCAGGCAGGTGTTTGTATTGATTCTGATATAATCAAGTGGTTATTGCCATTCTCAGACCTGATATTAGGCATTTTTAAGTGCATAAAACTGTCTGCCTGATGCATGTAGTATTGCATCGCATATAGATTCAAGCGTTTTGTTTGCAGCTTCTGAAGCATCTTCCCCAAATAGGTAATAGATGCATTTTTCTCTGTAAACAAATAATACCTTCAATAAAAAAGGAAAATGCTAGTGCTGCTGTTTCCTGAAGGGCCCCTCACCAAACAAACTATACTAGGCTGGGCAGGAGGGTTGGATCTTCAGAAATACAATGGCTCAGGCCTTTTTAATGCAAATCTGTGTTTCTGGGAGCTCATTTAACAGGAAAAGCTCATGTAAAAGCAACATCTTTACGTGCATGCATGTTTTAAAATCTGTTAACTTGAAGGGTAGTTTAGCTTTGGCAACTGGCTGTTGATATGGCAATCATCACATTTTCATGGTAATAGCTATCTTCTGCAGACTAAAAAAAAAAAAAAATCATCCTTCTTCTAAGCAGGGATACCACAGACTCAGTCTAGTATATATGAATTTACTTATTTCTAATGGACTTTAGAAATGGACCGTTTTCTGAAGTGAGAATTATCACTAGCATTAAAAAATACTTAAGGTGAAATTCTGCTATCAGTAGATTCAAGGTTTGAATATACAGAATGACAGATAGCATTTGACTTACCAATTGCTGTCTAGGTAATAATCCCACTGGGCAAAAATCATAGGCACAAAAGCATTTGCATGGCCCTGCTGTGGGAGTAAGGTTCCCTAGATGTGCAGATAGCCCTGTAGCCCTCTAAGGCAAGAACACAAATCAAGGTAGGGCAAATGCATGGGAAGCCAAGAGCTACATCCGGCACTTAGCTTGCTGTGTCTGTACCTCAGTTTTCCCACCTGCAATCTGCAAACAAGTAGCTCTGCACTTCTGAAAACTGTTGTGAAACTTCCTGGATGAGAATTTATAGAATGATTTGAGGTCCTCTGACAGTGGCGCGGCATATTATTAAAGTCAGAAATGGGCCAGATATTGAGTTCGTGCATGGACCCTGGGGACCATAGCTTGACTCAGATGCTGTAGGTAAATTTAAATCTATGCCACAGTCGCTACGTCTGCAGAGAATGGCTGTTTTCCTTTTAATCTGCTGTTCTTCAATGGGTTTCCAGCCTTTGCTAGCCTGTCTTTGTGAAATGAATTTTCCCCATTCAAAAGCAGCAGTGTTTTATTTTTGTTTTAGCTGTGCTTGGGAATGTAGAGCAATTCAATCAAGAGGAAAATACACCATGAAAAGCTCTGAAAGCCCTGAGGTCAAGGATCTGAAGTTACCCACAATATTAATGACAAACCAGTGGCTGCACCATGGCAACGGACAGAAGAATATGTGGTGTGGAAACCATAAGTAGTGTAGGGCTTTGAAAGAGCACAACCAGGAGAAAAATGGAAATTACATGATGTTCTCTCTGTTCTGTGCTAGGACAGCCATGTACAGTCTAATCCCTAATGCTGGCCAGTCCAAGACTTTCAAGAGAGCCCCATAAGAGATGGAGAAAGGAGTTGGAGCTGGAACTAAACTGCTGAAAGTTTTTATTTAAAGGGGGAAAAGGTTTGGATGGGAGCAAGTTAAATGAAGTTCCTTTAGGAAAAAAAAAAAAAAAAAGAATGCTGATGCTATGGGATCTCCATGCCTGGATTCTTCTCTGGGTTTCCCTGCTGAGTCCAAGTGAGTCACTCAAAAACCAAATGTTGATGGTGGACTTGATTAGAAATATGAACCTCAGCTCCTTTGCCAGAGCTGGGAATTAGTGGCAATAGGTTGTGCTGTTGATTTCAGAGGGTGTTGAGTTTCCTAATTAAGAAGTGAAGGGACTGTTTCCCAAAATGCCTCTAGATGGAATAGCTTGTTATTTTTTACTTTTACTAAAAGGTTATGTTTCTGTGACTATCTCTGCTGGTTTGTGGTACATGAGGCAATAAACAGCTGAAGGTACGGAGGGCTGACCTGGCCAGCTCTTGCATCGCATGGCGGTGCTAGGGAGCAAGGAATGAGGCAGGAAGAGAGATGCAGCGTTCTTCTCCTGTGGGGCCGGTGAAAACTGCAGTTCTGGTGCTTGTGAGAATTGTATCAGGGAAAAAGCCAAATACTCTCTAATGGTGGTCCTGCAGTAGTCCTGGTCCTACTCTCACCTTCATTCTTACTAGTGGATGAGGCACTGATGGGAGAACTCTCTCTGAAACATGGGATGCTGTTTTACCTTGCAGAAACCTGCTTCTGCTGACTGAGCAGTGTGTCACCCAGGGTTAGTTCACACCAGTTTGTACTCGTCTAATTCAGGCTTCGAGAAACACTTTTCATTTGGCAGCAATGACTGAAGCAAGTAGTTGGCAGTGGTGAAACCAAGCCCTACAAACCAGTGATGATCCACATTACCATGGCTTGGCCGCCCCAATCTAGAGTAAGTGTGTTTTTGTTGTATTGCAACATGTGCTGACCCCTCCACCCAATTCTCTGGTGGCATATGTTAGCATTATGGCTCAAAATCAGTGCTGGCAGTTCAACTACATATTTTATGCCTTTTTTTGCTCTTTTCTTTGGCAGTATGGGCACTTCAGCCATATAACTATGCACGGAGCTTTGTATACGTGTGGGTTTTCTTCTTTTTTTTAAACCAAGCCCCTACTTTTCAGAACACCAGTGATATAGATAGCAACTCAAAACCGGATCATGGTAAACTGGATCACTGAACAGCCTGCAGTTCTGTGTTGCTGTAACATCTGTTGCTGCAGCATTTGATATGTACACTTGCAATCAAATGACCTAATTCTTTCTGTGTGAATGGGGAGCACACTTGGGCAGGGACAGGGCTGAGATTTGATGAGAGCCCTATGCAGGAATCTGTCCATTGAATCTAGTTGGCTAGAGGAACTCAGCTGCAACAACTGAATGACACGGCTTTGGGGCGAAAAAGGAGGGTAAGTTGACTTGGAAAAGGAAACAAGTAACAGAGGAGGGTGGCATGACTTTGTGGAAGAACATTAAACATCAACGACAGAGTTGGCAAGGGAAGGAAAAACCATCTGAAATCAGAGAAGAAGGTTTTTAAAGTAAAAAAAAAACAAAACACCTTTATCCCTGGATAAAGACGAGAACTGGAGAAGCAGTGAATTTGTTGCTGTGAATGCTGCAAAGGACTTCTTGGCGCCTAAATATGCCCATAAGACCCTTTTGATGGTATTAAAGGCAGTAGCTCAGGAGGTGTGGAATTTGGAACAGGAGGGCTGTGCAGCTTCTGGGCACTCTGGTGAGCAGTCTCCTTTGAAGCACTCTTTGATCACTTGGGAAAAGCTGGGATTAAATGACAGAAGGGAACAGGAGGTTCAACTGGGACATGTGGCCAAGAAATGTGACTGTGTTTTCTTCAGTTGGTTGGCATTTCTTGGGTGCTTTCAATTTCTTGTTCAGTGGCTGCTCAGCCTGCCTTGAGTATTTTACTTCTGAACATGTGAGAGCTGCATCTTTCCACACCTTCTAATGCTTGTGGGGCTCCAACCACATGGCAAACAGAAATTAAACTGGCTAGTTATTAATGCTGTTATTTCCTGGGGGCATTCTGCTTTCCAAAATAACCTTAACTGTACCAATTTACTTAATTTTTAATTGTCTCCTTTGCATGGATCCTTTTCTCCTCATCAATGGTTTAAATGTCTAACGTGGTTGTGAATAGAAATAGCGATGAAGAGTGAGTGGAAGAGTGATGGTGAAATGTGTGCATGTGCACTGAGGGTGATCCAGACTTCAATTTCTGTGGAACTGTTTTGTTGACTGCTGTCTCCAGGGCAGGGCGTGCTTTGGGTTCCTTCTCCATTTCAATGTCTGGCCAGGGCTGGCTGGCAGCAGAGTGTAGTGCCGTGGAAGATCTGCAGGAATTTGGCATCTGCAAATGAGCACAACAAGACTGATGGCCAGGTTTAGGGCAGAAAAGAAGAATGGTCTCTACTGTTTACTGATGGAGGAACCTGGGTGGGGTTTGGGCTTTTGTTGCTTCCAAAAACTTTTAACAAAGGGATCTTCTAGGAGAATTTGCTTCCATGCAGGGGAGCTGGTGGCAGAGGTGGGTGGAGAGGAGGAGCTGGGTCTGTGCACGCAAGACTGGTCTCTGTGCCATTTAACATGATTAGCATGATGGATGTCCCTATCCTTTGGACACCCTTAAGATAGTCTTTGGACATTCCTGCAAAGCTGGGGAGTTGTGCCACTAGCTGGCTACATGGAGGGCTAATAGCAATGCTGGTGTGATGGAGGGAAGAAGGTAGCAATAGCGGGTGCCCCATCTTGTGTGACGCTCTAGACAGTTGTAGCAGGCAAAGTGGGGAGGAGGTTTGTGTAGCATCCTTGTCCTCTTGTGCTAGCGCTTTCTCCAAGGGCTATTTTGCTGGTCAAACCAGATATTGAAAACTCTGAGCTACTTTCCCCTCAAAAGTGGCCCAGATGTTGGAGTTGGACTAAGGAACTACAAATCCGCTTCTCTCTGGCTGCTTTCTTGACTCCCCTCATTAATGTCTGATATTTCTCAAGGTGGTTCTGTGGCTCTGGAGCCACAGCTGCCTCATAAGCACAACTCCTTACGCACTGACTATGTCACATAACCAGCAGTGGGGGCCTGTAGGTCTCTAGAGGCTTCTCTGTGGATTCAGATCGACCTGGAAGTAAACCAGGAGGGGGCTAAGCTTGCTATTGCTGCATGCATAGCCTGGTGCCAACACACACTAGAGCAGGGAGACCCCAGTGGAGCCCTTGCCTCTGTGCCACTCCCAGGCTTGCAGAATGATGCGGTGTGTCTTGTGGGGTTTGGCTGTGCAAAACTTTCAGTATGCAAAGGAGGGTTGGCCACTGCTCCTCCAGCTGTTGATAAAGTGATACATGTTGGTGGTAACCCTGCATGTAATATCAGAAACAGCAGCTACAGATGGAAAATCACCAAAGTGCAAGTTGTACTGACATGCTCGATGCCTGACATCAGATTCCTCAGAAAAGATCCCGAGGAATCTGGGAACCGTGGCACATGATGGATTATTTCTGGTTTGGCCTGTCTCCTCCATGCAGCTTATTTCTATCAGTCTCTGCTCCTCTTGACAGCTGGAGGGTTGTGGAAATGCAGCTCGTCTCTCACTGCCTTTACTATTCCTGCTCTGCTAACAGGCTGGCGTAAGTCTGAGTGTGACACACACAAATGTTTATCATATGTCCTAAGGTGATGAAGTCCTGGAGTACAGCCTGCTCTGTTCTTTCCAGTAAGGATGCAAAAAATAATCACACATGTTTGCTGGAAGCAAAAGACATGCTAAAACTCCAGCCATTATGTTCCTTCAGAGCAATTATGCACCAAGAAAAACAGCTTACCATGGGTTCCAGAGGAGAGGCAATTTAAAGCCCATTGCTGTATTCTGATCCCTGCCAATAAAACCTGCAAAGGCTGCTTCCAGCTCTTGCTATCTCACCGAGGAGCATATTCCAAGCTCTTCTGTCACAGTTTTTCCTCCCTGTTGCAGCATCAGATGTTAGCAGTCTGCCCGGGCAGTGTTGGGCAGGACTTGCAAATTGTTGAGCACGGTGTGTGCCCTGGGTGCCAAGCCCCCTCCAAGGCTCTCAGCACGGGGCAAGTGTGGGGTGAGACAGAGGCAGAGATGTTGTTCTGTGTAATTACAAGCTTAGGGCCCAGCCTGTTGAATGCTAAATGCTCCTGGCTCCTCAGTGCTGCCAGTGGGATTCAGGATCTTCAGTACCCGGTCCACAGAGTGGCTTGCTCAGATCTGACAAGAGAGGTTTTTAGTCCAGACTTGTGTGGTCCTACTTTAGTATGGATGGGATGGACTAGGCAGCTTCTTTTCTTTCAGCCTGTTTCCAAAAGGTTCTCGATGCTTCCTCTAAGGATGGCCAACAGCAGGAAATAACCTGTCCAAACCTCAACCTGAAGCACAGATTGAAAAAAAGTGGAGCCCAAGCAAAGCTGCTGGATGACTCCACATCTGTAATGGGTCAAAACCCAGGGCTGAAGCCAAGTTTGTAGTGGCATTTCCACTCCGGATCCAAGTTTTCTTTTAGAGTGTTATGTTTATATAACCCGAGTACGCTGGTGGATGGACTCAGACGGGCTGTGCAGCGGCATGTTACTGAGGACCTATTTTGTGTAATTAATGCGTGTGTCATTATTACTGGTCAGTCCTCTTTAATAACACTGAACTCTCATCTTACTCTGCCTAGTAATTTGTTTCAAAGTCTAGAGCTCGGTGAAGGAGTCAACCCATCTTTGGGCTCATTCTCTACAGGATGGTGCTTTTCTAGTGAGATGCCAGGGAAATAATGGTGCTTGTGGGAAGGGTGATTTCATCTTGAGGATTGTTTGAATCCCACTCACACAGGTAGAGGGAGCAGAGCAAAAGCTTTGGTGGCTTCCTGCTTTGGAAAAGGAGGGGAGCTCACTGCAGAACACTGCTGTTTTCTGGGCACTGGGGCCAAATTTGTTCTGTTAGCGAATCTGCTCTCATAACGTGTGAGACCTTCTGGGTATGCAAAGGGGGCAAGATGAGCCATTAGCTCTTGCAACAGTTCCAAAAAAAGAGCGAAAGTCCTGTACTGCTTGTTCACGGCCTTCCTGGTGTTTGCACAGGGGAAGTCTAATGCTATTCCCCTGCCATATTGTTTCCCATGAGTATCCGCCAAAGAATGCCTGATGCAAAAAATAAACCGTGGCGAGTGCTGTCTGTTTCCATTACTGTATGGGGAATGACTGACTTACGTAACGTGCAGCGTGAAACCATTGCCGAGATCAAATATAAGTATTGCTCTGTTGTGGAATGTACTGGGAGCATAGTTGACATTTTTGTGGCTGATGATGAAAAATCAAAGCTCATTATCACTCCTGAGGTTTACCCTCTCTGTGCATGTTTGTGTGGGGGTCTATTTCTGTATATTAAAGGCTCTGGGTCAAATCCTGATATTCTGAGTCTATTTTTACTTGGTTGCTACTAAGGCAAAACTTTCATTGACACTAATTGGAAAGCTGCCTAAGTAAAGGGCGCTGAGGGAATTGAGAAGCTGGCTCTAACTCAGCTTGATTTTTACTGAAATTCCCTTTCTTGAGATTTTTATTTATATTACATATACTTGCTAACGCAAGTTTAAAGCCAGTGCAAACTTACACTGCACTGCTGGAGCCGAACATTGGTTTTATGCAGCTGGGATCTTTTCTGCTCTGCATTTGGGATAGGTGTCCCGTGTGTCTGTGGGTCGGTACTTTGCAGGACTTTCCCTGTGGAAGGGCTAGGGGTCTGGGGGTGATGCCAGCTGGATGGCAGTGGAGCTGTGCTGACTTGCACTGCCTGTAGATCTTTTTTTTTTCTTTTTCCCCCTCATCACCAGAAGTATTTGGAGTTTGAGGGCGGGGATTCAAATGAGTCCCCTCCAATCTTGAAGGTCTCCCTGGTTTTTTCCTTCTAACCTGCTGCTTCCAAGCTTGTTCTCTCTGAACCACCACCACTACCTTGCACAAAGGTGGCAGGTTGTCATTTGGTATGGAAGGCCCCGTATGAAAGACACCTGGGGAAGAACTGGCTTGTGGAGTGAGATGCGTATCTAGCAGATGAAACAATTCTCTGGCAGTGGGCTGAAAATGTCTGCCAGGTGGGAACTCTGAACCGGGGGAAGATAGGTTTCCTTTTATATTAGTGCTTTTTTTTATTATTTTAGACTTGCTAAAATTGTGCACTTGCTTCTCAGGAAGAATTTGGTTTGAGGAAAAACAGGCAAGTCCATCCTGGACAGATGGCACAGCAAAAAAGGGTGGCAGAGAGGTGTTGTGAAAGTGGGTGTGATGGGGATGGAGAAAGGGAGTACTGATCCAGGCTCAAGCAAGCCTGGGAGGAATGATGTAAACCAGTCCCTGAAGTGAGCAGGGGAGCTTGTGGTACGTGAAAATAGTGTCAACAACAGCAAACTTGTGTGAGTGCACAGGGGCTTTTGGTTTCCTTCAGTGGCACTAGTGAGAGTTCTGAAGTTGCAGCTGCGTCCTGGACACAGTCAAAGGCTTTGCTCTTGTCTTTCTCTCCACATCCTGAGCTCTGCTTTCCTGGCGCTACCACTCAAACTAGTTTGGAGTTTGGGAACTTGGGACCAACTCACCCAGTTCCTTTCTCACCACCCTATGATCCAGCCTGTGTTTTAACTAGTTGGGTCATTTTCTAGCTATTCCTGGAGAGGTGTGGGTGAGACAGTGCCTTGGGCCACAGTAGTGGTCATGGAAAATAAGCTGTGTTCTGATTAATACTGTTTTGCTCTTAGGAAAGCAGTGGTGGGAGAGTTGCCAAGGACTTATTGCTATCTCTGCAGAGAAGAGATTCCCAAGCTGCACTGTGACACTTAGTGGAACCCACAGTCCTATCTGCCAGTGTCATGCCTCTGAATCTTTCCAGAAAAGGGGTATATCTACATTATGCTTCCGCAGCCATTAACCATGGGTACAGGAGGTGACATCCTGCCAGCGCAACCTTCGAGAGGAGGTGGTGAATAGGTTAGGAAGTAAACAGGTTGGTTGTCCCCAGTGGTATACGAAGCTCTCTGGGGATAGCAGAAGGAGGACTGCTATACCGAGAGATGCTCCTGATGAACATTAATCAGCACTAACTTAATGTTCTGCAAACTTAATACACTTTAAATGAGTTGTATATAGTGCTAATTATCTGGCCAGACAGTTTACCCTGAGCAATATGTTGGGTTGACTGCTGTTCATTTCAATGCTAATCAAGTTTAATATAAGCTTAAAATGCATGCCCTGGTTAAACCTCAGCTTACATTGATGATGTGAGTAGAACAAGAAATTTCCTTTTTGTCAGTCAGCTTTAAGGTCAGACTTCGGGTTTCTTACCCTTTGATGTGACAGGTTATTCCAACTATTGGCTCAGACAGCTGATGCAGCTGCAGAAAGATAAATTAGGCTTCAAATGCACCCCTGAACTTCTGTGGGATGCATGCTGCCTTTTTTGGGATATCTGCAGAAGCAGTAAAATGCAGAAATCCCTTGTATTACAAGCCTTTTTCATGAGGTTGCTGATTGACTATTTAGGAAACCAAAAGGACAGAATAATTTGGATAATTTTGCATAAGAAGCCTCTCATGTTTCTTGGCTTCATTCATTACTATACTTAATAGGTAATTACAGCTAGGTAAAATACCATTAGCCATTAATTCCGTGTTACTGATGAAGATGGAACTGAGTTACCACTTGTGTTTTATTTCATGCTGCTTAGTGCCTGAGTCTCCAGAGGAGCATCTCTGAAATGTGTCTGAAGAGCAGGCAAAGCATGACTTTCCTAGAGCCAGGCTGGAGTCATGACACAACCTGAACAATCAATATTTAGGATTTTGGTTCAGTTTCTCATGTTCCGTGGCACTTGAAAATCTTTAGGAGACCTCCAGAAGGCTCCCAGAATTTAATGAACCCACCATCCAGGTGGTTTTTCTGGTGTGGGGATGGTCAGCATAACTTTATGTGTAGCTGAGAATCTCTGAGGGCTTTCACTGGTACATGTTGCTGCTCCCTAGTTGATGGTGCAGCAGAGAGCTAAAGCGTTTCACGTGGGATGATGTGCGCGTCACAAGGTCTCCTCCCTTATCTTTCCAGGGTATATCTGTGCGGATGGGAACAGGCAGAGCTAAGCTCTGCTTCCCAGTCTCCCAGCTGGCCAGACACAAGCTGGTCCTGGTCCAGGTGCTGTGTAGGTGCATTAGCAGAGTGCAGGGCCAGAACTAATACTCCCTGCCCTGTGGTACAAGGATGGGCAAAGAGAGAGTGCACTTACCTCTGTCCATAGACACTGACACACCTCTAACCCTTTTGCAAGACACAGAACCACTGGAGGAGAAGGGAGGTGATCCTGCTTTAGCAGGGGGATTGGACTAGATGATCTCTTGAGGGTCCCTTCCAACCCTTGCCATTCTGTGATTCTGTGATGTCCAGGAGTATGGGCAGCCAGGAACATGCCCAGAACTATCTCTGCTCCGTGTTTTTACTGCAGGGTCCTGAGTCATCTGATGTGGGAAAGCACCAGCAAACAAGAAGGTGTCTGAAGTGAGTTTCTTTGCTTGCCTCTAAGTTCTGAATCATTATGAACTACCTTACAGTAGTATTGTGAAGCTTTGTTTCTTAACATTTGCTAGTTGGGACAAGATCCCAAAAGGAAGGCATTAGGCAGAAACACCTGTGTGTGACTCTGGCTTCAAATCTAGATTTTCATGTCCCTAAGGAAATGTAAGGGAAGATGTGCTTTGCATTGTGGGGCAATGACCAGATTAATCACCCCCGAGGAATGACTTTGCCTTCTTAAATTACCCTGTTAAAAGGGCTTCCTGGTAGATTGCCAGGGAGAATCTTACTGACTGGTGCCAGAGGAAGAGACTCAACATACATGCATACATCACAGATACACTTTACACATTCAGGTGTGAGGAGCCCCATAGAGCTTGAGTATCCAGCAAGCCTGAATGCCTGTGAGCTCCCGTTCCTTGTGATTTGTCAACAGAACTCACGACTGTCTCCACAGAGAGTTAATTATGATATATTTGACATGCCTTACTCTAAACTACAGCTGCAGGCCTCAATGTATACAGCAGGCTTCCTCTAAGTCTATCATTGAGACAGATCAACCCAACATTGCTGCAAGGTCACAGCTATCCAGGAAGCTACACTAACTACAAACTGACACTTGAGCTGAATAAATTTGCTTCATCCAGTACTGGAAAAAAAAAATCACCAGTTGTCTTTGGGTAATGAGGTGTACTTGATAACAGGCTTGTGACTGCCTCTCTGCTGCTTCATGGTCGTCTTGCCTTGATTTTCTGTTCCTTCCATTCTGCAAGAGAAGATGGGCCCCTTCCTTTGTTTTGAAAAGAGCTAGTGACATAATGGAGACCAGATCGTAGGGATAAATGAAATGATTCATAGATTATTAGATGTTAAGGCCAGAAGAGACCATTATGACAAAATCCTCTGACCTGCATAACATAAGCCAGAGAATCATGTCCAAAAATTCCTGGAGCAAGTCCTCTGTTTGTACGGGAGCTATGAGAATACATTTTAGAAGGGTCTTAATTTAAATTACCACAAGTGATGGGAAGTCTCTCTGATTATAATTGCCATGAAGCCGTGACATCCCTCTGCCTCCAGCCAAAGTGCTCAGGGCTCAACTATAACATATGATCACTTTACACTGCACACCCTTTCAGGAGGAGATGTTCAAAGCAGAAAACAGCAGCAGGGTTTCAGAAAGGAGATGGCTATGAAATGGCTATAGCTCGAGGAATCAATGCAAACTGCCCGTTGAAAGGAAGGAAAGGAGATGGCTTAAGCTAGATTTTACCAAGATTCAGGAGGCTATTTCAAGTCATCTAAACCAGGCTCTCATATAGGTGGAATAACCTCCTGTTGATCTTGAGCTGCAGACAGTGCAAGGGGCACTTTGAGATTGCTCCAGTCCGGCGCACAGTCTAGTGGTGATCCACAGGGATCACATTCATCCACAGGTGCATTGAAGAGTAAATGCAAAGCATAGCTCTCTGCACTGAGCAGAAAAAGGCCTGAGGGTGTTTTGCCCTGGAGTGAGCTTGATCCTTTTTCAAACAGATGTGTGACATGCTTACAAGCAAAGGGAGGACTGGACACCAAGTGTTTCAGAGCCTGACCCTGCTAGGGGATCTGTTCCTGTAAAATACTGGATGTCCTCAAGTCACTGATGAGTGTGAAAGCCAAAGCTCTCCAGCACATAGCAAGATCAGCTCCTTAATAAGAGTAGTGGTGTGTGTTGGGCAAACTTCCCTTGCTTGAGCAAAGAAGGAAAGCAAGCATCTTCTCTAGGCATCTCTTGTACTCTGAGACACTCATTCTGTATTTCTCTGTGCACCTTGTTTGATTCTCTGGGCAAGAAGCTTCAGACTTAAAAGAACCAGAGCCTAAGCTCCCACGGTGTCTCTGTTAACAGCCTGTTTGCTTTGCAAAGTGCTCATTCCTCTCACAGGCTGCTCAGAAGTGTGGCTTTTCTGATAGTCATTTACTGGGAGTGTGCCTGACCTTTAGAGGGTTCACATTCAATTACCCCTCTGTGCCACTTTCTGGTCACAAAGCAAGTATCTCAAACAGCCAAGAAGTCAGTGCAGCTGATGAGGATGTTTCCAGCCAAATCCCTTAGCAGGAGGCAAAAAAAGAGACACAGGAGTTGCTCAGAAAGCCCCTTGCAAAGCAAGAAGCGATCTCTTTAGGAGTACCCATTCACACTTCCCCTCCAGCTTGCCTCTAGGTCATAACACCACCCCTTTTAAAAAAGTTTCTATTACCACCACTATTGTGGTTTGGGGATCTAGCAATAATGGAGTCTTCACAGCAGAATAAATACAAATATACCCATAACCCCATTGACTGTCTTCATGTGTAGCTTGCAAAGATACCGCATGAATAATTGATGGCATGGTTCATATTATGCCATTGATTAGCTAGCTGCTGACTGAACCATCTACCCAACCCTTTGAAGATGAAGTGCTGAATATTTAGTGTCATCATCATAATTCTGGCTTTCAGTTCCATGGAGAAGGGCCAGGACTGAAACTCCAGCTCTGGCCATCCCAAACATGGGTGTTGTTTGGAAGCTGATCCACAATCAGGTTCCAAGTTTAGCAAATCTTTGTCATGGAATGAATAAAACCCCAGGTGTGACCATCTTGGAGTCAGTCTCTGGCCTCACTGGAATCAGCGGGACTTTTGCCAGTGGCTAGCATTGGAGCCAGGAGCGCGGACTTGTGAGGTTCAAGATAGGATTGTATTTACAACTTGATCTTACCTCCTTACTTAAGCTTGGACAGGAGGAGAAAGTGTTCCTCATGTTGTACCCTTTCCTAAGGACCTAAGTAGAAGCAGTTAATTAGAAATATTGTCTTCAGACTGCCTTAGCCTGTGTCTTGTTCTCAGGCAATGGGGAAAACTTTATGATCTCCTGCCCTATCTCTTACCCCTATGGTATACACATCCCCTTTCCAGGATGTTCTCCCTACAAGTGGTTTATCATATTAGCTCAGCCTTTCTGGAAACTTGTAATGAATTTTATTCTCTGAAGGACATTTGTTCCTTTAGCCAGAAATGTCCCTGGGACAGAAGACTCACTCTTTTGGGAAATGCATGGGATCAGATGAGGGTGGGAGTACTTTATGGAGTTGTGTTACTTTGAGGACCTCAGCAAGAAGCAGTCTCTTCTCTTGCTGGCTGTAATCAGCCTTATCCAACAGCATTGCCCTGCCTTGGTACAGCTGAGGTTTCTCTGTCTGAAGCAGAGTCTTGTATTAAGGTGATGCTTTTGTTCTTCGTTTTGATGCACACGGGTTGGAAGTGGAAAGGAAAAAAGCTGCTTTTTGCAACCGCCCCTATTTCTTTTGCACCTGTACTGTGCCCAAACTTAGTGTGCCTGTCAGCCACACACCCTGCCAAAACACACTGAGCAGCTGTGTGCTTGGGGACGCAGGCAGCTGAGAGCCAGCCCTGCACCAGCTGTGGGGCAGCTGCTGCCCAGAGGCACTTTGTGCTCTGGCTGCCGAGGACCACATCCCGTTGTGGTGTGGCGATGCTTGCTGTGACCGCAGCTCTGGGTTCTGATGTCCAGCTTGCTCTCTGCAGCACTGAACCACATTAATCCACCCCTTTCCAACTTTGTACACCACTTCCAATGTTTTTAACGTCTGATGAATTTTGAGCTTGAGAATTAGTTTCTGTGGGCATAGGTGAAGGAGAAGTAATACACTGAAAAATGAGGGTGTTAAGAAAGTGTCTGTACTACTTTTGGAGAGGATGGCAGAGGTGGACAGAACTTTCTCCTGCATAGGACAGGGCAGGATGTTGGGCAGATACTGGCAAGCAAAACAGCTAGGGGACAAGGAAGAGTAAGTGATCTGTATTTCACTCTGGCAAACTCTACCAAGCCGTATCAGTGTATCTGATTGTGTGCTTTACTTTTTCCTTGCTCTGAAAGGATCATTGCATTTAACATTGTGAACATGGGGAGATGAATGCTTAACACTCATATTTCAGTGCCTCCTTGCACAGAATCCGTTGGCACGTGCAATAGACACAGTGAGCCGAGGCGCTTATTGTGTGAACTTTCAGGATTAAGGTTTTAATGTGGGCAAATGCTGGGCAGATTTCCCTTGAGC
Source organism: Gorsachius magnificus (assembly GCA_034008185.1). Classification (NCBI taxonomy): domain Eukaryota; kingdom Metazoa; phylum Chordata; class Aves; order Pelecaniformes; family Ardeidae; genus Gorsachius; species Gorsachius magnificus. The sequence goes on from CM067090.1 coordinate 12,194,935, forward strand.
AGCTCTCCCAGTGTTGCTGTGAAATCCAAACCTCCCTGCACAGCTGCAGTGCTGAGATAAGTAGTTATGCCAAAACAGTTGTTAACCAGATGAGAAGAAACCCAACTTGGTCCCCGGGCATGAGCTCTGCTGACCCAGAAGCCACTTGGCTATTGTGGTCACTGTAGCCGGCGGTAAAAGCCTTCCTCGTGTATGAGCAGAGAGGTGGGCAGTGATGCTAGGCTGGGTTGAGTGCTGAAGATTTTTTCTAAGATTTGTATTGTCTGATTACTGCCCTTTACAATTTGGTGTTTAAGGCAGATTCCTTCTGTAGTCAGCACTTAAACTGGGTCCCATCTGAAGAGAAGTGTTTCAAGATTGATTGGATGAATTGCTCCCTGACTCTTACCTTCCCAATATTTAATGGATTTGATCCAGCCTGTTTCAATTTTGACATACACGGTCAGGGGCTTTAGACATCAGTCAAGTTACGCTAGGTTAACAGTGCTCACAGCTCATTTTTTCCCTCTTATCTGTGAAAAGCAAAGATTTATGTAGCTCAGACGATGTGCAGTAACTGCTCAGTAAACCAGAGCAACTCAATTGAGTGTCTGAGAATGAGAAACGCAGCTAACTGCAATTTATAAAATACGCAAGGATGTATCTCCAAGCATTGATACTTTCAGGAGGTAACTAGTTGGTATTTATCACAGCTAGTTAGCAAACTGCAGAGTGGGAAGGGAACTCTGGAAGCCATCCCAGCCATCCTCTGCTGTATCTACCTGTGTGTAGATGTTTATGCCTTTAAGGATCTCCATTATCGGAGGCACGCTGGCCCAAGGCTTAATTATCTCTGTAGTTTGAAAGCTCTTCCTAAGCTGAAGTCCAATTTCCTATGTCTTTTATGTTTGTTAGCATTTCAACATAGATAATTACACTACATTACACACTTAATGGACAACAAAATAAACCAAAAATTCCCAAAGGATGTCTAAGTGGGCAGGAGAGGAGAAGGGAGGCTTACAGTACATCTGCAGACATAGCTAGATTTTGGCAGTGACAAGATAGTGACTGTCTGCAGTATTAAAGAGATGTTTTAGGAAATGCTCTCTTTGTGGAAGTAAGGTCGAAGCATTTACATTTTTTTAAGCTAGTTTGCTTGAAAAAACTGCAGAGGACTTTCAAAGGGCTCTCCCAGCTTAAGTTAATGGGATATATTTGATTATATAGTGATTTGAAAAGTAAGAAGAACTTCAGCAAGATCTTTTTTGCACCTGTACAAGACTGACTCTGGTGCTTTTTTTAGCCTTGCGACCTGGTATTTGTTCAGCTAGTGATAGTCCTTGGTGTTATAGATGGGAAGGAAGTTGTTTTTAATGCTCATTCACAGCCAGAGTTTTCTGGGAGGGTGCAAATTCTTGAAAAGCTCATTAAATTATTACCTTTGTCCCCGACTGCACGCTACAAAACATTTCCCCCTGGTCTTAATGTCACCGTCCGTTCAGGCTTATTATTACAGAGCAGATCACAAGATGTAATGCACTACTAACATTGCTGCTGCAGGCTCCAAACAGGCCATCGCAAATATGGAAAGCTCAGGGCCCGCATACCTATTATGGGTCTCGTTACTCTGAAGCACTTTGCTGCCAGCTCAGTTTCCAGGCAGCGCGGGGCAGGCTCCATTCACTACAGTGGCACAGGGGAGCGTTAAACACATGGTGCTCGGCAGATTGGTTCTCATTATTAGCTAGGATCTCCAAACAGAGAAACCTGTCTGTCATTTCAAGGACTCTGTTTCTTTGCTTAGCACACACATACATAAATAGATCTCGTCTTAAGATATCAAGGCTGTTTCAGGTCCTATTTGTGGCAGAAGCTAGCTACTAATGGAATAAAAATCCATAAACGCAATCTCTCATGTGTCTGCAGCTTTTTTTCACCAAAGTGTTTAAGAAAGCTTTACCACAGACCATGCTTGCTTTTTAACTGTAATTATCCTGGTAGCATAAATGAGAAGACTGAGACATGGGAGACTAAAACGCTGCTCACGCTAGCAGCACATGTAAATGTGAGCTTTGCCTTCTCTTCTCCAAGCTTTCTTTTTCAACAGCCGGACCACGCTGCCTCTGAAGTGTGCAGCAGTGCCCATATCCTTCAGGGTCATATCAAAGCTTGTGGTAAACAGTTTAAATAGTTGTTTAGCATATATCATGTGCTGTGACTTCTCATTGTTTCTGAATCAGAAGGGCTTTAAATCTAATATAAACCACTCATTGCTGATAGAGGGAAGCAATAGTTGTGCTTATGGCCAGAGGCACAGAGAGGTTTGGGTAATATTGAGGGTACAGATCCCTGAAAAGCCAAGGCATGGGATGGCTACTCTCAGCATGTTGATAGGAGACTTAGAGGCAGCATGTGGGCTGTACGCTCATGAGCGAGCTCTTGACCCACACTTGCAAAACGGGCACATGCACTTCTGGCATTCAGGATCCGAACGTTTCCATGCACAAAATGAGTGGTAGCGTGCAAGCAAGAACATACTGTCTTTTCCCCTTGTCCAGGCTGCAAATGAAAAAAAGATTTCCTAGAATGGTATTTATCTCCGGTGTTGCAATGTTACATATATATAGATAGATATACTTGCATGTAATCAGATTTCTAAGCTAGTTTGATGGCGTATCTGGGCTCACCATGTCAGGATGACATCTCCTTGCATGGCAGCATATATAAACATTCCAAGTTGGAGTCTGAGCCTGGGAAGTTATTCCTTGTTGTTAGGGCGAAGGGACTGGACAAGAAAAGATCAGGGAAAAATAGAAGTTGATACAATGTAGGGGTTACAGCGTTTAAACAAGGAAAATGGGGTTTTTTTGCTTGGAGTCTTCAGCTGATATGTTTGTAGCTTTGTGTTAAGTCGGAACTCCTTGTGTCTCAGTTTCCTTAAATGTACCACAAGGGGAATGCAACCCAAGTTGTAAAGGGAGATCTGTGTATATTTTTTTAGCCAAGTATCCCCAAAGTCTTTCACAAATAGAAAGTCAGGTTCAAAACAAGCTCAGCTGGTCCGGGTAGAAGGAAATACACAGAAATAGTGTCCCCTGCTCCTGGAATGTACCCGTGTCTGGGACTGAATGTTACAGCAGCGCTTTTTCACAGCCTGGCACAGCAGCTCACAACAGGGTAGGGCGATCAGGCACTGCATACCTTTGAAGAAGCAATGGAAATGCAAATCTGAAGAATGTAATTTACCCAGGCTGGAGCTAAAACATCATCCGCATAACGAGCTTTATTCCTTCAATCTGTACCCCTGTTAGACAGCCCTCCTCTCAGCGTTTTGTGCCTTTGTGCTCTGGTGGCAGAAAAGTGATTCCAGAGACACTGCATTGCATTGGCAGGGCAGCTCCAGAAGCAGCTGTGAGCAAAGTGTCTGCCTGCATCCAGCTGTTACCCACACATGGGCATTGCAGCTACTGCATTGTCCGGCTGGATGCATCTAGTGACTTTCCAGCCATGGCAAATACTTAGATGAACCTACTTTGAAGGATGCATCCTCCAAAAGATCTGATGCAAAGTTTCTGACCTTGCTGTTTGGATAGGAATGTGCCCTTGAATGTGGCCTCAAAAGGCAGAACTGGTCTTGCTTATAGTATCATAGGACAGGGTTCATGTGGTAGCTATGGCTGCAGCACACAGATCAGGAGTGTATTCAAATGCTAATTTTCTTTTTCAAAATTGAAGTAAGACTCAGCAAAACCTTGGAAGTCCCTGTCTTCCTTTCCCCCAGACTGTACAATTCTAAGTCTGGATCTTCTGGGGTGTTGAGAATAAATTAGCCCCTCTCTAAAAAGTAAATAACTGTGCTGTCAGACCCTAGATCTGTGGAGGATTAGACCTAGAAATACGGTAAGTGTAGTAGCTCATGCTCAAAAAAAGAACCCAACAAGTCCCCAGGCCCAATACTGCCAGGGTTAATCTTCTGGGAACACTTTCCATTAAATATAGAAACCAGTTTTCCATCTCACAAGCCAGTTATAAATAAATACCTTTTTTTTCTTTTTTTTTTTTTTTTTTTTTTTTTTCAGGACAGCCTGGCATGGCCCCAAACGAACCTGATCAGCCTCTGTTGCAGAGCTGTAACAGGCAGCTGCAAACCTACTTAACACGTAAAAAGGCTGACAAGCTGCAGCTCAGCTGCAGTGCAGGGACACAAGTTTTTCCCCTGTTTCTCTCTTCCTGTAGGTGGGATGCTCTGAGCAGGGCTGCAGAGTCTAAGGATGAGCTCTGCCCAGGACTTTAGTGTTTATCCCCTTCTCCTGCCTGTGGAGGAAAATATACTGATGGGGAAAAGAAACTAGAGGGAACTTGGTGCTTTGCTTGGCGTGTGGGAGAAAAAGGAGAAAAGTCATGACCGAAATAGAACTGAATGTGCTGAAAAAGTTGTTGCTGGTGGTTTTCAGCGAGGAGAGTTTGTCAGATTTGGGCTTGCACAAATGATGCTGTGAGCAAGAGTTTGCAGATGTGCAGGCCTATAGCTGTCTGCCCAACCCAGGGAAAGGAGCATGTGAGTGCATGGTAATTGATGGGGAGAAATAAAAGTTTGGTATTTGCACTGTCCTGCAGTTTGAAGAAGACTTGTGTCTCGATCCATAACCTGCCTTTTTGGACCTAATAACAGCAGAACTGGGACATTTATGTAACACTTATCTTCTTTTCAGAATACAAATAACAAATAATCTGCTTGAGGAAGCCCATAAATTGCTCGAGAATCCTTGGATAGAAGGCATTGCTGAGAGAGAAGATATGTGTCTCTTATTCTCATGCTACTAATATATCTTCCCTGCTACACAACCCACAAGCAGATTCTGCTCTTAAAAGGTAATCTATAACAATTCTGTATGTCTGTTCTACAGCAATGGTAATATGTTGCTCCCACAGGTGATCAAGGGTTGGCTGAGTAAAGAGCATAATTTTTGAGGGTCTCATCAAGATGTACTGGTGTGTGTCCAGATCTTGTTCAGATGAGGAGAGGAGAAAGGTCACATGCATAAGGGTGGAAATTGGACAGTGGCTTGTGGCACCAGTAATATGGGCATAGGCAAATGGCAAAATCCTCCTTGCTCCATTTCCCTCATTGCAGCGTTCTTGCAGGACACTAGCAAGGAGAGCATGCCTCTTAGCACAGGGGTGTACTGGGGACAAGTGACCCTCAAGCTAGCCACAGCAGGAGACCTCCTCTGGTTAGGGAGGCTATAGCTATGTTTCTCACCAAGAACGCTTCTGCTTGAGTTTTTTCTCTGATCATCTCTGTCTTGGAAGTACAAAGCGTGCTACTAAGTCAATCTCAAAATCCATGGAGTTGGGTTGAGCTTGGTGCCTCCATTGGTTTCTAAAAGGTCTAAATGCTGCCGTATGGGAGTTTTGCATTGGGATGTTTGGGGGTTAAAATGCATTTGCATAATAACTATGTGCAGTTTGCATATGCATTTGGGAAGTCTTGAGACAGGGTACACAAACTGCCCCTGCCTTATTAGACAATGATTTTGAAAAGGTGCCTCTGAAAGTCTATGGCTACAAGCATGGTTTTTAAAAGCCTCTTTTTGGTAACTAATGTGTCCATGCTCAGTCTTCATAGTCCTCTTTATGCCAGTCCTCTTTATGCCCTGTGTTTTCTGCTAAGACTCATAGGCTTGGGCCAAGCTTGAGGCCATTTCTCATGGTGATCTCTGGGACATCTGTCAAGCAGGAGCTGGACTGAGACCAACAACTCATTCCAGATGCCACCAAGCAATCGTTAGCTTCTAATGACTCCTAACCATTACTGCTTTGGATACAACTATAATTGGTAACTTGGGAGTGAAGGGGTTTCTTCTTCCCTTGACTAATTTCCTCTGCTATTTAGACCTGCCCAGATCTCTTTGACTTCAGACCTTGTTTGCTAAACAATATTTCTTGGTGTTCCCAGATCCGTTCTCCAGAAAGATTCAGCTTTTCTGGAAAGAATTCAGACAGGAATGTTTGCTGCTATTTGCAGCAGCAAACAGCTAAAAAATCAAATGCAAAGATTCATAATACAGATCAGCAAAAGGCAAGAATGAAACAGTTGCATGAGGAAATATCCTAACCAGAAAGATGTTTCAAAATTATCATTTCTAATTTACTTAATAAAATCACTTCACAGCTGTGCCCTAAGGAATAACTATCTAGATTTAATTCCTCCTAAGTAAGAGGCATTTATTTGTGGGAAAAGGATTCTGGATGAGAGCTTTGTTCCTCTTCCTTGGGGGCAATGATATGGCTCCAAATATATTCAATGGTGCCCAACATTCTACAAAACTGAATGTTTTTTAGAAGATGGTTTATTTTAACAGCTACAAAAAATATGCAGTGAAAGGATCACTGTCATACTTTGAGATATTCCCAGGAGGAATTGAATGGCAGAAATGATGCTCCTGTTACCTACTTTTGGAGCTGCTCCATCCCATCTCCATCATACTCAAAGCACCTAAAAAAACAGAGGTGAGAGTTACCAGTCATAAGGCTGTGTCCTGTATTAAGACACTTCAGGTGTAACACACTCTTGAAGGGTTCTGCAAGTTATCCTGAATTGGTAACTACAAACTGGGAACCAGAGAAATACTGAATACTGCCAGCTTTTACCTCATGTTGTGATGTGCACTACGGGGAATTAATTTCAGTGTTTAGCATAGATACAGCCATCTTGTTTCTTGGCATAGGTGCAGTTATGCTAAGTTAAGCATACTGAGATGACCAAGAGTAATCACTCATTGTGATATCCTATTGGATTTTCAGGGGTCAGGAAGATGACTCCCTTTTTAATACAAAAAATTACATTATCTGAACGGAGCATATCTGGTGTTGCCATTAGTAAATTGGGAGATGAAACAGACTGAGTAGCTACTTCTTGGTAGCTAGGACAATTCTGACGACTTATTTTCCTCTCCCTCTTAGTAGTGTTAGCTGTTAGTGATGGTGAGAAACAGATCCCACAGGGGCAGCAAAGAACAGGGATGTTCCAGGAGAATGGGGAAGAAGGCTGGGCTGTGTGTCACCATTTAAGAGAGCTGATAAAGCGTTGTTAGTCATAATAATGGAAGAGCTTAGAGGTGACTCATGAATGAAGGTAATGGGGTAATTAGCAGCAGTGAACATCTGTTTAAGAAAAACAGGTCCTTTCAAATTAACGTAGTATCCAGTTGGGTTGACAGCTTACAAGCAGTAATTTATTGGACTGGCTGACAGTGACACAGTAATACACTGACTGTCTCCTGTTGTTCGTGCAACCACCTAACATTTTAGTTTTGAAAACCCAATGGCCAACGTGCCAGTCTTTAGAGGCTTAGAAGGGCTAAAATGGTCACTGGAGTGACAGAAAAAGTCTTCTGCTGGTGCAGATAGGTTCAGTTCTCTCTGGATTCGGCACTACGCCCTAGTTTTGGGCCCTGTTCAGTGGCACAGTATTTGGAAGGATGTTAGTTAATTGGGGTGAGTTTTGAGGAGAGCCACATGAGTGAATGGAAGCTGATCTGCTTGCCCAAAGCTGAGGGACTCGAGGAGAACCACAAGAAGGGGCAGGGAGTTTGGAAACAAGCTCGTATTGTCATAAAAATGTAACTGCATTCAAGGGCTGGAAGCTGAAACTGGTCAAATTCAGCCTCGTAAAGAAGTGCATACTGGATGAGTTCTTAACCCTTGTTGGGTGATTGTCCTCCATCACTGGCTGGATTTTTTGTAGGTCAGGTACTCTTCTAACAGAAATGCTGCAGTTCAACCAGGAGTTAATCAAAAGACATACTATGTCCTTTGAGTCACATGGGACAGTCATCCTTTCTGGCCTTGTGAGGTATCAATGACAGATGGGCTGAAACTGCAGGGTTCCAGTCTGGGATCTGAGCCTTGTACTCAGGCTGGTGAGGTTTGGGTTAAATATAATACAAAACAAAAGTATTATAATGTGTTTGTTCCTCTCATTTTGCCTCAGGACACTAACTGTGGGCAAAACCACAAAGTGTTTGGCTTCTTCCTGGGCTCGGGCAGTAGCCCATGTCTCGGAGACAAGATGTCACATGAAACATTTCCTGTTTTCAAGCATTCCCTGTTTGGGTACCAGATGTGCCTTTCCTATGGTGTCATATAGAGCTACGCCACTAATTCAGTGCCGGTAGCAGCCTGGCCAGCACAGAGCTTGGTGAGGAAGTGCAGATTCTTTAATGCATGTCTGCATTTCCCTTACTACATTGCTCATGATACCTGAGAAAGCCCAGCGATGTAGACACATCCAGAGGTGGAAAAACATGTGCTTGGTCTCTCATTTGCCACCTTGCTCTGGGAATGCTGTGAAGCGTTCCCGTTCTGTGTTATCAGTTTCCGTGGGAAGGGGGATGTTTGTGAGAATAATAATCACATATGCAGAGGGCCCGGGTGCATGTCCTTGGAATGAGGCAGCTGGATCCCATCCCTGGCTCACACTGGCATTTTCTGTTGTGTGGCAGCATTGGCACCATGAAATGTCAGGTCTCAAAATGGAAATGGCCCGGCATTGTTTAGGACCTATTCCAGGAAATGCCTCTTGGATAGAAGCACTCTCTCTTGCTGCCCCTTCTCCATGACCGTGTGAGGAGAAGTATCTAAAATAGGTCATTGTTATGCACGGAGCCTGTTCCCTAAGCTCCCTTGGTTTCCAAGTAAATGAGCTTTGGAGGTAAGTTAGCAAAAGGGGCTGATTCATTAGCAGCAAGGGAAATCTGTGCATTGGAGGGGTGCCCAGCTGCCCAAAGGGATTTACGTAGTGACATGCTCCTCAGATCTTAACAGAACAAGCTGAGTGATCCACACACAGGCTTGAACTATATCACAGTCACATGCTTGCTAGGCTCATTTCTTATCTCACAGGTTTCTCTGGAGAGTATCAGTTGCTCCAGTCCCTCATAGCGTTTTAAGTTTGTAAGGGAAGGAGTCACAGTGAGGTATCTTCTAATGTGAGAAAATTCTGTATCTGTTTTCTTTTCCAAATTAGGTCACCTTGTAAGGCAGTTCTGGATGGAGTTTGTCCCTGCAGTTACAAAGGCTGTAAATAACATATGTGTTACAACACGTTTGATGGGATTTCATTGCACCATCACTAGTCTATCTGAATATCATATCCCAAATTAATAACAAATTAATTTTATCTGCTGAAAGACCCCAACTGTCACCCTCCTGTCCGGAATGAGATCATTTTGGGCAGCTATTCGCTTACAGGAGGAACGGGGCCAACACATTCTTCTGGTTTCATTACCGCAGGCAGGCTTGTGCACAGAGATGAGTGCTCCCCTTTGTCGAATCATCTGGAGTACAGGGAGGAGAATTCAGACTTTTTGGAGCATCTTCTGCCTCTTTGTTGGTGTGTTAAGCAGGGGTGCCAATTAGTGCCAGTGATGAGATGGGCACTTGTCCAGAAGATCAGAAACGGAAACCTGCAAACCGCTCTCGCACAGGACACTGAGCAGCTGTCGGATTATAAAGATCTCTGGCCCCTCCTGACCTGGGCCAGATTTGAACCATTGACCTAGAAGCGAAAAGCTTGAAATCCCTGCACAAGCCACGGGATAAATAGGACTTGCAGAGCTGAGTGCCTTCATTCCACATTCAGTTGCTGCCATCTAATGGCAGCTGGGGAGTGGAAAAGTCCTCATGCAATATAAACATCTTGTCCTTGGGAGTCTAGTGTGTGGGAGAACCTCTGCAAATAGTTCTCATCAGCCCCTAACAGTGCTGGGGGAGCACGGTGATTTAGGCTGGCTGTATTCCTCTGCACAGTGTTTTGACAAAGACCTCTTGTGCTGCAAGTCAAGTAAGATGTGTCCCACTACAAAACCCCAGATCTTCGTGCGGCTTTTGCTCTCCTATGCTGGGTTATTTCCATATATGAAATCTGAGTGAAAGTCTGTGATTGTAACCTGGCTTGGCAACGGTAACTGAGTGGTGGGTGCCTGTGGCAAGGGGAGGTGACAAGAGAAATCAGGCAGGAGATGGCACTTTTAATTTCTCTGAGTATCACTGCTGCACACAAAACATCTGCCTTTCAAGAACTTTGATACAGAAAGAGAAGGAGTTGGAGACTAGAACAAAATTAACTACCTGGAAATTATTGGGTCCAAAGGTTAACAGACAATAAAACTCACTTTCTTTCAAATAATACATAAAGCAAACAGCAAAGGAGGAGGAGAGATGAGGAAGTTCCTCCTGTATTTTTTGTCTCTAAACCCTCAGATTTATAAGGCAGTAAGTATTCATCATATGTTGGTTTTGCATTGCCTGTTTCTGTCTACACACAGACCTCCAAATAACACTTTCAAGCCACACTAGCTAACACTGTCTCATGGAGGAGAAAGGTTAGAGATTGCATATTTCTTTATGCATCCCTGCACTGCAGCCATTGGGTGTCCCGAGACATGTCCTGTGATGGGATTGCAGCCCAGTGAGCCACAGAGCAGTCCCCAGCAGCCTTCATACAGCCCCAGTTGTGACATGGGAGCGTGCATGGCCCAGCAGTCAAACTAAATCTGTGACCTGGGCTAACTGAAGCCATAAATCAAGCTTTATATTTGACAAATATCTCCAGTCATTCCTAGTCACCAAAGAAATGCCATTTTATAACAGGAAACTATGGGAAGAAAAAAAAAAGTTATATCTCTGGACAGAATTCTGGAAAAAGCTGTAAAATTCCCTCTGCTCGGCTGAAGGAACAGTTGTTGGAAAGAAAGTCCAGGAGCAAAGCAACATGGAGGGAGAGGAAGGGAATAACAAACTTATTCCTATTTCCCTACTGGAGGAAGCAGTCTTTAAAAGCACTGTGGAGAGAAACAGCAATGAGTGCAATGAGTCCTCAAATGCCCTTGTAACTGCTGGGACTACCTGCACATTTGTGGGAGAGCGGAGGAAAGCAGCACATGTGCATTCTGGCTTGGGGAAGGGGGGGGATAAAACATTTTAGCATGAAGTTGCTCAGCTTCATGCCAACAAGCACTCGCCAGACTGCAGTGGGCAGCTGAACTATCCTATCTGAAGAGTCACAGGAGCTCTGTTTGCAATCAAGGTCCAGCCACCATTCCCTTACGTCAAAGCCAGGACCTATCTAAACACTGCTGCCGCACTTCCGAGAAAGTGCAGCTTTGTGCTGCTGCGGAAAGTCAGCCTTCTCAAATACATACCCGCTGGTCATAGCCCAGGGATTTCAGGCTGGTACATGAGGACACGGTACACAGGCCAGACGGTTATGGCTCCTTCTGCACACAGAATGAGATCTGGCAGGGTGCTGGGAGCTCCTGTTGTAGCTGATGGTTGGACCTCAATGGGAGATCCCTTGTAGAACGGTGACGTTCCTGAGCTGGAACCATTACCAAAATGCCCTTGTCAATCAAGTTCCCCAGGAGACTTTCCGCTTGCTCTGTAGATATTTTTCTTTGAAGCTCAGTGGTAAAGTGATAGCGGAATACATTTAACAGGTCTAAAAATGTCTTGGCAAGGTTGCTATTTTTTAAATCCGCGTCCCTTCCCCTCTTACTTCTCACAGGAAAAACTGTCTTCTGACCACTCACAGGGAAGCATCAGTTGCAAAGTGAAGACATGAAATTACACCAAGTGAGCTGAAATTTAAGCCTCGCCATTACAGCAGTGACATTCAACAGTTAACACGCACCCTCGACACGCAGCAGCTGCAGGCTTTCGCTACTGCCACTTCCAAAAACCTTCAGCTCCCTTTGGTGTGCCCTGCTTCGAGCCAGAGCTCGCAGGCCCAGAGACACCATTTTATCAGAAAGAGCCCTTTAGCGTAGCATGACATCTGAGAGACTTCGGGAGGATATAAGATTGCTCTGGTACTGAGGTATGATTTAATATCCTCAATTGTTCTGGAAATTTGAGCTGCATGATCCAGGAGACTTGCATGAGTACGGTTACTTCAGTGCTTGGTGAGATTGATGTGCTTAAGTGTGATGGATGCTGTAATCACATTTCTAACATGCTGATTCAGTAGGGGAGGGGGAAAAATCAAATCAGCAGGAGTTTTGCTGTGATGGTGGTGGAGGCAGGCTTTTGCACAGGAAGCTTGTAACAACAGCTCTTGCAAATGCCAAAATAAGAAAAAAAAAAACCAACCACAACCAAAAAAACCAAACCCACAGAGGAAACGTCTTTCCTCAGCTCTTAATTGCAGCCTCTCCTCGTGCGCTCTGCCCGCGCTGGCAGTTGTCGCCCTTTGCGGTGGCATCCGCACGGCGCCGCGGGCGGCAGGGGCCCGGGGGGGTCGGGCGCGTCCCCGCGGGGCGGCAGGAGGTGCTCCCGGAGCCCTTCCTCGCAGGGGGCTGCCTCCCGAGCAGCAGCCGTCCTTGCCGGCAGTCCTCCGCGCCCGCACGGCGCCGGGGCAGGCCCGGCGACTGCCACTCACGGCGCCGCACCGCCCCCGCGGCCGGGGGCCGGGCTCGAACCCGCGGGCACCGCGCAGGGGCCCCCCCCCCCCGCAGAAGGGACTTTGCTTTGTCCTCCCCCTCCCTCCCCCCCAGCTGGGGCCCCGGCCCTCTGCTCCCCAGAGTTGGGCAAGAAGCAGATTGATCCTACCTGGGGTGATGCAGGGACTTGGGGCGTTAGGGGCCCATCTTGAAAATGAGAGCATCAGAGAACATCTGCCAGCGGTTAACCCGGATGAGTGCTGGCTGGAGGTGATGGGGAAAGATTCGGGACAACTGCCTGGGCCAGCAGTGGGGCAGGTAGGATGACTGATAGTATATCAAGAGATGAGATGTGATGGCAGGAAAAGGGTGACTGGTAACAATTTTGCATGTTTATTTTCTCTTATAAGATGTTGTGGGGTCATGGCAGCTTCTCTGTAGATCAGTCACATAGTACATGCATGTCAACTAAGGTGTAAAAGGCAGAAAAAGTATCCAGATTAGAAAGAACAAAGAATTCTCTTGTTACCAAGGAGTGGTGGATAGCTAGCTGTACTATGCTAGGTATTACACGTAGTACATACCTGTACCATGCCTTGTATGCCAGTTCTTTGCTGGACTGCAGGATGCTCAGATGTGAACTGCTTCCATTTCATGGCTAGGGGTCAGACCCTAAAAAGGGTTGGATTCTGCTGGGCTCATCTGTTCTCATGACTCCCAGTGTGAGAGCTGGTGGGTCCATAATTCAGGCTGTGTGCAGCTCCTTCTGCATCCTTCTAAGCGTTCTCAAGGTGCACAGCAAGCACTCCAGCACGGACACATGCCTAGGAAGAGATGCAGTTACAGAAAGGGAGATTGATTTGACGCGATATGAAGTTGAAGCTAAACTAAGTGCTAGTAGTTGGGTCAGCAGAGCATCTCAGATTTGGGGAGTAGGTGGTAGTTTGCCTTCAGGTTAGTGGAGTGGACAGAGTACCAAAGGGTTTCCTGTCTCTGACCCATCTGTCGCCTCTTTTTGTTATTTCATTGTTTCTGACTTTGTTTTTCAGAAAAACTCTGTGATTCAAGAAAGCCACCATGAAAGGTGAGGAAGTTCGGCAGAGAAGAAAAGAGGGCAGGACTAGGAATGGAGATCGAGCCAGGCACAAAGCAAAGAGCAAGGGTAAACACAGAGAGAGCCGACTCGGCAGCCAGGAGGCAGAGGATGTCTCTCTGCACGCACAGCAGAAACTGTTGGCTGAGGAGAAAGCAGCCATGGCAAAGTTGGGGGAAGAGTCAGCCATCGCAATTTGCCTGCAAGTGCTCCTGCCATACCTCCTAGCTGGGCTTGGTATGGTCTTGGCAGGCATGGTTTTGGATTATGTTCAGGTAAGGGAAAGAAACTGATCTCAGGTACCTGGCATGGGATAGGTGGGGGATTTTTCTTCAGAGGCAGGGCATTTGCTCTGGGAATGGCAAAATAAAGGAGGATTTGCAGGAGTTTCACATGCCAACATGTCCTTCAAAGTCAGCTATTATGTACTTCTGTGCAGCTCTCAGGAGGCAGCACATGGTCTTCTTTTGGCTCTTTTTCACCTTTAGAGATAAAAGACAATATTGTACTAAAGAGTACACAAAGATTCTGAGGCGTCTATGTAGGAAGGTACAGTCCTGTGCAAAGATCTCACCTTGGTCCTGGGAAGAGGGTGGCTGAGCTGCAACCCCAAGGGCTGTGGTGGCACAGCGCTTTCCTGCAGTAGGTACAGCTGTGTCCCTCCTGGATGTAGCTCTGGAAAGTCCTGCATCCCCTGCTTCACTGTGCAAGGAGCCAGCCAGCCCAGTACTGTTAACCTTCATACAACCAGCCCAGACCAGTCTGTGCACCATAGCCTTTTCTAATGCCTTGTAGCAGATGACTCAAATCCTTGATTTCTGATTCTGTGACGGTCAGGAGCAGACCTTTCCTCCTATGGTGCAGCAATACACAGCTTTAAGGTAGTGGTGACTGCCTAATTTTAGACAGTTTAAAGCTGCAGTTAATTTCCAGGTTATAAATTGCTATGTCTTTGCACTCTAGCTGACTCTCGCTGCTCTGTGCCTTTTGGTTAACCCTTGTTATTTGACTAGCTAGCTGTTGGGCTAGACTGCCCTGACCTATCTGATACAGTGATACTGAAGCTACTGTGCTTGCATTGACAACTTTCACAAATCTGGAGCTGTGTTCTTTTGCTATTACCCCTGGGCTGATCAGCCTGAGCTAGAAGAGCTATAAAGGCTTAAGAGTGACACAGTATCCTTAACGGACCTTAGCATGTACTCAGTACCCAGCAGAATGTCTAGTCAGACCAGAAAACACCAAGGCAAATCCAGAACCCAGTGGCAAACTGCTTTTTCTTTCCTTAGATGCCATTCTGAGAGTCTTGAGCAGCCACTTTCATTTTTATTTTTCAGACTGTTCAGACCTGCCCATTCCTATGGATCTTGGACATTAAATGCTTGTTACCTCCTGTTGTGAGATATTAAAGCGTGAAATAGGTTACAGATGGGTTTATCACGTTGGAGGAATGTTTTTCTTTCAAGGTTCTTCCCTTAGAGTATTTTTTTTTTCTAGGAAGGACTGGACCACTAATATAAACAATGTGAATTATTTAATGTTTGCTAATGTGAAGCAAACCTCATACTCTTTTGAAACTGCAAAAGTCTGGTTTCTGTTCTATGCAAATAAGGAGCTCACAAAGAGCTTTCCCGTCAGTGCTTAGAGCCTGGGAAATCAACCCATGCAACATCTCGTAGGAAAAGCAGGCCTGTGGCAATTAGTACAGTGACTTTTCATGCATGATCATGGACTGTGTCTCCTCATGGACTTGCTTGCTGCTAGGAACCGCCCTTCCTTTCTAAGCCAGTCCTGGCCTCTGCCCTGCTGCTGCTGCTGTTTCTGTGAAGCAACAGGAGATGCTGCGAGTTTTTGGGCCCCAGTCACTCTCCATCTGCTTGCTCTCCGTGTCTCTACATAAGCTCTCTTCTCTGCCCTTTCCTAAAGCGGGGAAGAGAGGAGCAAGGTAAGAAACAAAAATACGCAGCCTGATCTGACAGGGAGCTTGCAGAGTCAGGACTGCTAGTACTCCAACAACTGGGATGCCCGGTCCCTGAAAAGCACCGTCCTCCTGTGAGTCTAAAGTGCCAGAATAGTGCTGTCTGTTGCTAACGCTGCTGTGTTGTAAGAGCACTCACTGGTATCCCTGTCCCTTCTTTCCAGGGATGATAAGGTATGTCTGAAACTGCGTTCTTTGGCACTTGTCATCTTTCTGTTCTTTTTTTGTACTGTGACAGTGGATGGAGGCCCTAGATCAGGGTCAGGGCCCACCAAAGAGGCTCTTTCTGCTTTGGCTCCTCCAGGGCAATGCTACCTGTTGGGTAGTTTGCAAGCATAGGGATACAGTGTATTTGTGTGCAGAGACGGGCAGCACTGTACCTCCCTGGGTTTTGCCAGGATGAGTGGTGCAGCCAGGAGGTGCGGCTTTTTTTTTTTCCCAACTAGTTAAAATCTTTCTCCCGCTGTTCAGCAATGCACTCTTTCTTCTCTAACCTGATGCATCTCTTTGCAGACAGATATGGTATATCTCTTTGCCAGGAAAATATGATGCATCTCTTTGCTGACAAGTACGTTGTGGATCTTTATCAGAGCTCCTTAAATGCATAATAAGGTGACCCAGTGTACACACGCAGGTCACCTGAACCAATTACCTTCTCTGCATACTGATTCATCGGTTGAGGGCTTTTTATGGTGCTTGCTTAGAAACAGAGAGCACCGAAGCGTGATAAACTCATAAACCCTGCCAGGCTGACGCTTTAGTACAGGATGTGTTGCGGCTGTGGTTTTTAATGGCATTTGAGTCATTCAGGCTCATTAATATTTCCTTTACATTAATGTCTCTGCCTGTCAGCAATCCAGTTGGCAGATACAGTGACATATTGGACTGGGTACGCACATTATCAGGCCTTTGAAAACCTGCGGTAGTTGTCCAGGAATTGTCCTTTATTTCCTTAAAGCCTCTGAGTTTCTAAGCAGAACTGGGCCTTCAGGCTGTCACTTACCAGTTCCTGGCTGGTATAAAGAGGTTGGGTCATGAGTGGTTATTACAGGATTTTTATTAACCTCCCTCTTCCAGCTATTGTGGGCTTTTTTTCCAATTAGATTAGCTGACGCGTACTCCCTTGCTAGCTTTCAGCTAACTGGCCCACTGTTAGGTGGAAGAGACACACGTACACACCAAGCCTGTGGGGAGTGGAGAAGGCTTTGGGGCCTGTACCAAAATATCAACCTAGAAAGCAGGAAAAGACAGAGTCTCCCATCTGTAGCCAACGCGTGTTTTCCACCCTGCCATGCTTGCAGAGAGGTCTGCTGTTGCATCTCATCCCATTAGGCTTCATGCTTTGGTGTGTGTGAATTCAGACCAAAAGAAACACGCCGACCAAATGGCTGAGAGCTTCCTCAGTTACCTATTTATCTGCAAGGGAAAAACATGTCTTGTTCTGTCCAAGCCTGCCGATGCATTTAGCTCCAAGCTGGGGACCCTGTCACAAGGACAGAGTCCACAAGCCATGAATCTTTATGTCTCTCTGCAGAGAGTGTCAGGGAAGGGGTTGATTAGTACAAAAAGTGTTTAGTAAGGCCATGCAATTTAAACATTGAATTTGAACTGGACTGAGAAACCTGAATCTTGCATGCCTACCACTGAATGCTTGCTTTCACTTGTTTGCCTTCACTGGGGCATGGCTGGATTTGAACCTATGGAATAGTGAAAAAGCTCAGTTGCCAGTGTACTAAACCAATCCTATATCCTCCCATCCTAAATTGTGCTTTTAAAGCTTTTTGAGCCTCTGATCCAATTAGTTTGCCCAAATTAATAATTAGAATGGAGCCCCAACAGAATACCCTGACTCCCTTCCCCACACGCATGACTTTGAGCTGAAGTCTTTACTGAGCAGGATACAAATTCTTTGGCTGTATGTGGCCATGATGCAGCTCTGGTTCTTGACCTTGTGTCAGCTGTTTGACCGTGGAGACTCTGGGGTGAGACCCTGTCTCTCAAAGACAGTGTCTTCCTGGGAGCATGCAGAAGCGTTGTGTTTCACTTTAGGACGGGGAGACCAGCTCACAGCATGCCATGGAAACGTTCACCCTTTCTCTCCCTTGCTTGCAGTGTAGTGAGATTACGGAGCTACCTTAAATAAGCTCTGGCTATGACTCTTATCTTGGCCTTTGCAAACTAGCAGAAAGTTGAAGTGATGACAGTAGATAAGGGTGTTCGCTTTTGAAGCTTATTGGCTGGTTCTCTGGATTTTTTTTTTTCCCCTGAAAGCCAGTCATTCAGAGGTATAGCTAGTATAGACCGATACTTACATCCTGTGGAAACCACGGAGGGGACAGGAGGGGCCGGGGTCTACAAGGGCAGATCTCTCACCAGACGGCTTAGCTGCGTCACTTGCCTGGGGATGAGACCTGCGTAATATCGTCAGCCGTGAGAAGTGTGGACTCATGTTTTCCTTGACTTTTCTTCACCTTGAAGGACAGCAAAACGGATCCTGGTTGTTAACTGCCCACCTCCTCGGCCTTGGGACAGTGAGAAAAGTTCAACATTGCTTATGGTAGGAGTGAGGGAACTGGGGCTGGTTCACAGCAGGCTTACATATTAAACCATCGTATCAAAGGCGAGTCGCAGTCTGACAAGAAATGTAACCTGAGGAGAAAGGACACTGGTGCGTTTGAGCACGCTGAGGGATTCTTGCATGACCTGTCACTCTTTCAGTGCTGTAGCCTGAGCAGGTCTTACTGGTTTTTACTGAGGTGGTGGGAGCTGAATGGGGTGTGGGCTCATTTCTATTCGTCCACAGACATCTCCGCAATCTTCTTTTCTCTTTTTTAATTCCCCCCTGGATACAAATCAGAGAAATAGTGTCCATCAAGTTTGCTGCCACCTGGGCTCAACCCACCTGAATCAGTTTTGGAGGATACCCTTGCGGCAACCTTCTGGACGTGCTCCTAGGAGGAGAAGAAGCTGAAGTGATTTGGCATCATTGCTGTAGTTTGAGGAAAAAAAATTCTTTCGACTTTGAAGAGAGCTACCTGGAGGATCTGTGTGATGTCGTGATCCCCCCCATTTGCCTTGCTGAGCATGGGGTAATGGTGTTTGACCATGGTGGTCACCCAGTTACAGTTGGAACTGTGCTTCCATGGCAAGAAGCTGAGAGGTTTCACCTGCAAGTTGACCAGGTCAGCCAGTGGATTTTTCCCAGAGACTTCATTCTCCATTGCCTCCCAGATTTTCGTGCCGTTCCTCCTGGCTGGCTTGGGCATGGTAGCTGCTGGCCTCTTGATGGATGTTGTTCAAGTAGGTACACGTGGTTAGGCGACTTTGTAGTGAGAGGTTGGGCTAATTCACTGACCTTGAGTGTTTGTGCATTTTTGTTTTTAATGTGCATGGTCCTAGCAGCCAGTCAGCAGGATGGCTGTAGGCTTTTCCTGTGCTAGAGAGACACTGTCCGTCTTCTTTAGATCAGTACATGGGCTCCTTGTAAACTAGGATGGTGGCTTCCAGACAGGCTGCCTGACACTGCCCTCGGTGCGTTAGGCTGGCTGCTCCCTTTACTGTATCTGGCTAAACACTTTGGTGGTGACTGCTATGAAGCAACTGGGATCAGACTGCAGCATATTCCCCTATTGCATGATATTATTTCTTTCCTTCAAAAATTGCTGATAAGGAGATCTAGGTCAGGGTTGTTATTAACTACCTGTCTCGCTTTAAAGGCAAGTTTATGCTTTCAGTTCTTTGCAAACAACCTAATGTAATCTTTGGTCTAGAAGGCATTTAGATACTGTGATGAGAGGCATGCCAGCATAAAAAGATTAGCATTGCCCACAAACTCAGTGCTTCTTGGCCAGATTCTGAGGTAGGTGTAAATTTGGAATAACTACCATTGACTTCCAAGGAGTGCTGCTGGATTTACATGATTGTGCCCACAGACAGAATCTATCCCATCTGTCTTGCCTTTGTACCAGTGGCACAAATAGAAATGCAAAATTTGATTTAGTTTGGGCATCTCATGCCAGTGGATTTACAAATCAAAAGGCTGGCAGAGTTTCCCAAGGATATATCCTGCGCTCTGAGCTCACTAGAGAGTACACTGGATTCTCTGGCATTAGTACCACAGCAGGAGCTAAATATGGATACTTGAGTGTTTGGAAAGACAATACCTTGCTTTTTTTTCTTGCATTGGCAGAAACAAAGAAGGCAGAGAAGTAGAATTAAAGGGAATATAAGGAATATCAAAGAAGGGTTAACTGGAGTGACACACTCTCTGTTTGTCGTCTCCGCCTTGTGCTGTGCTTAAGCACAGACCTGTCTTGCAGCATTACAGAAGTTCTCAAACTATCCAAGATTTTATGTTAATAAAAGTTATCTCAGAGAAGGACAAAGACGTAGCACATACCCACTCCATACCCTTGGCAGGTCAATAGGTCTTTGTCTAAAAAAAAAATTGAACGCACTTGCTAAGATTTGGGCTCTGTTCAAA
Organism: Gorsachius magnificus; assembly: GCA_034008185.1. Lineage (NCBI taxonomy): Eukaryota > Metazoa > Chordata > Aves > Pelecaniformes > Ardeidae > Gorsachius > Gorsachius magnificus. The sequence goes on from CM067090.1 coordinate 12,214,914, forward strand.
AATGTAACTGTATCCAAACTGATGGAAAACACAAGCCATGTACACCTACATTGCATCTGTCCTTTAAATACCAGCGTGCAGTCTACTTTGCATATTTGTTCATTAGACTCTTGGAAATGGGGTCACACATGAAGCACAATAATAGGAAGTGTATTTTTTGGTGAAGGTGTTTCCAACTATGTTGAAATAGAAGCCATGGGTTAGTGGGTTCAGCTCCCAGAGGAGGGAGCTAGTTCATCAAGAGTCACAGCTGGCACAGGAGAGATATTAGTGAGGTAAGCTGCCATGGTATCAACAACCCTATGTTTGAAAACAAAACCAGTAGCTGGGAAAATCCAGAGATCTTAGCCTTTAAAGGTTTGGATTATTCTTCTGTGCCTTTTTGTCTCTGAGCTGCGTATTTTCAGCTTTTCTTCTGCAAGTGTGAGAGCTAGAAACTCACTGTCCTGTCCAACTAAAACCTGAGACTAAGTTTGTTTGCTTGAGGTCAGGTACCCCAAGACTCATATCGGTAATCATAAGGGCTCACGCTACTGAAACTACAGGTTTTTCTAGTCTGGGAGTTGTGATTTGCCCATTTTTCAGGGGATGGTCTAGATAAGGAATGCTTTGCCCTATTTGCAGCCACTGCAAAACATTTTTAGGAAACTCCGTATCTAACTTTGACAGGAAAATATATGGGCAAGCTCAAGGATGGTATCTAGAGCATACATATGAGTTTAATGGTGCTGCCCTTGTTTTGTTACATACAAAATATCTTGAAATAATGTGGTCCTGTGCTGGGAGTCCAGCTGGCTCTCTCATTTGCAGGACTGATGTTGTTGTAAAGAGGAAAACAAAGTGGAAACTGCTTGTTTGTGTCCTATCAAACTTCGCAGGATTTTAGCAGTTTCTGATCTGTCCTGGGATGAAACCAAGAACTGTTCATGTTACTGTTAAAACAAAGAAAAAATCAACAAGATAGATTTGTCTAGCCCAGTTGACTCCAAGGCTCAAATGTGGGTGTCTCATACTGTAACAAAAGGATGCCCAAAGAAATAGCCATTTGCCATTTTGTCTTCTTGGTTGTGCAGATGGTGCAGTCTCTGTGCAGGGCTGGCAGCATGGCACGGGGTCTCTTCTTGCTGGATGTTTCCGCCTCTGCTCCAGCGATCCTTGGCTGGCTGGTTGATCCGGATTCCAGACTGGCTGGCATTGCTGGAGACCTTGCAGGGCCCTGCTGGTGTTTGGCCCACTCTTTTACAGTAAGGTGAAGAATCAGACTGAAACTGGACAATCAGATTTCAAACCAGAGAATTCAGGAGGAAAGCTTCCCTTTCATTCTCCCCTTCCACACCTCTGCCATGGGACACAGTCCAAATAAAAGTCACAGACATAAGATATCCTTCTCCTTTGTAGATAAAAGCCTTGAGATGATTAGCACTGAATAGGGTTTTGAGTTGGGTTGTGTTTTATAGTCCAGGGTCTTTTGATCTTTCTGTGGGCTTGTTCAGGGCAATGGAAAACCTCTGAGGTTTCTTAGCTGCTGCTATGGGAGGATGGATGCCCTGGAGAGGTAACAGGACATGGTTGGGACTGCGAGAACAGTGTAAGGAGGGACAGTGGGGGTAGGCTGCAGCTGGGGAGACTGTCTCAGTACATCATAGCCTCTCTTCCTTTATGGGACCCTATGAACAGACCCAACTGGCATGGGGACCAGCTGCAGTGGATCATGGAGTAACCAAGTTCAGAGCTGAGCTTTAGGGCTGTAACTCCCATTATGGGGACATGAAGTGGGAGTGAATCTCATTCTGGCTCAGTCTCCCTGTGTGGGTTTGCAATACTGCAGGGAATGTTTCCATTCCTTCTAGGCCACTTTTCATCTCCAACGACAGAGATGCTTCCTAGACTTAACCCATCTGCCTTCATTTGGGCAGCTCCTTGCCTGCATAGCTCTAACCTGCCACATTCACCTGCTTCTCCAGCTGATAGTCCTGCAGGGCGATGGCACAGGGATCATCTGTTTGTTCCCTATTTCTGCAGTCTCTAACACAATGGAGTCCTGGCTACTGTGGCATAAATCATTATGAATCTGTCCTTAGGCTCTTGGTGAGTCATTAATGAGACTCAAATGGAGGCAATTAAGTCAGCTTTTTTTATTAGTACCGTTGTGTGATTATTAATTGTTCAAAGCCTTTCAGTATAATTATATGTAAGGCAGAGTCCCAAAAAATCATGCCTCATATGCTGAAACTTATGTTATGATGGCTTGAGACCTGCAAAATTCATCATGAACACAAGGATTGGAGCTTACACTGATACAACAGTCATATTTCCCAAAGGTGACATGCACAGAAAATACTAACAGTTGAGTTTTTCTGTTGCTTTTTGTTTATGTCTTTTTATATGCAAAATATGCAAGGTCTTAAATGTGACTGTCTGTACACCTGGGTATTTTAAATTATTGGGTTTTTTTACCCTGTGACTATGAAGTCTGTTTTTTCTCCTCTTTCTTTTGAAGGTGTCAAAGATGTGTTTGGATCTTTATTCTTAATTAAAGAGAGAGGAGAGAGGGGGATTTGAATCTTTAAGAGAGATGTCCACCCCTAGCTTTTCTCAGGTATTTAAGTTCCATGTTAACAAATTCAAACAAAATTGTAGTGTGTCAAATAAGGTGACTATTTTTGTGTTGTCTGTTATTTACTCAACAGTAACTTACCTTTAACATTTTGAAACATGCCTGTTTCCAGGTCACCACTGCCAGAAAATTTGCGTTTTTATATTGATTGGAATGTTTTGCCTGTTATCTGCACCTCTGAGGGGTGTCTTGTACCACGTGCTCAGGGCTGGCTCAGCCCCACTTTCATTCAGCCTGACTCTGAAGGAAGCTGTGAGGTCTTCCCAGCAGAGAGCCACACCACTGGCTTCCCACAGCTTCCCATGGCACAGCCAGAGCAAAACACCGAGCCATTACACCCTGTATGTCTTTCCCAACAGCCTGACAGCTGGATGTGTCAAGATTTACAGAGTCTGTCCACCCTCCTGGATTTTCAGGTTTATAGAATTCAATGGATGTGGAGAAGGTGGGAGAGGATCTGTTGTGCATTTTGTCCTCTAGCGCCAGAATTCAGGACCATCATATGCTACTAGCCAGTGACAAGTGAGAATTAATGAACAAGTTGATCCTTCACATGACGTGTAGCTAAACTATGGAAATTTTTGCCACGGGGTGGCACATGGGTTGGAGTGGGCAGATTGGATGAGTACCTGAAAGAGAAATCCTTTGAACACTGGTAAGTTTGCAGAAAACCCCCACCAGCTCAGTGCCCTGTGGCAGATAGTTGTAGGCTGGAAAATACACAGGAGAATTTTCCCACCTACTTGTCATACTTGTAGATTTGTGCTTTATATACCTCAGTTTGACTACTGGTGGAGATGAGGATAGGTTAGGCGGTCTTTTGGTCTGACTCATTGCAGCTACTCTTTTTTCTTGTGTCCTGCTCTTAGATGTTGGGCTAGTTGGTTTTACTTCACAGTGAGCTGCTCCATTCTGTGATTTCATCCTGATGTGAACCTCTCTGGCTACAGTGGGACTTTGCCAACATCCTTGAATGCACAGGGGTTGAATGAATTATGTTCCAAGGCACTGTATGGTAGATAAATTAGAGAAGACATATGTTAATCAACAAAGTTTCTTAAGGTTTCAGATAATTTCTAGTGTTGCAGCTGATTCAACAGTTTTGTACAGTTCAGCTTCAGAGAAGCAGTGATAATCAACCCCAGCAGTTCAGGCTTACGGGATATCTTAATTCAAAGTCCTTTTTCCAGCTGTGCTGGGAGCATACTTGGTAACAGGAAGATTTAGGAACTGACTGTGGAGAAGAGATGCAAAAATCTCCTTTCCCTCCCACCACCAGTCTTAGATGCTTAGTTAGAAGTTTGGTAAAAAAAGGCAGACACAACTTTTTGTTGTTAGATCGTTTCCAGATCTTTGTGTTTATTCTTAGGAGTCTGGATAGTGATAGGCATTCCCGTATCTAGTGTCAGTACAAAGGATGGAGAGCATGCTGTATTTCATTTGGCTTATGAACCCTAATTATTTTTTGTGTTGTTCTTGGCTAATGCTAAAGGCACATTTTAATTTGTGGCTTTCCAAAATCTTCTGCTGCCCTCAGGAAGAAAGTTCCTTCCCCGTTAGGATAGTGCTTTGCTGTGCATGAGGTCAGAAAGATGACTGCAAGCTAAAAGTTGCTTCCTTCACCCCCAAAATGCAAGCAGCCCAGCATCTGCCCCCATGTGCATAGCAGACACCTCTAGAGCAGGTGGCGAGGTGGAAACCAACTCCCCTTTGAATCAACCGCCTTGGACTGGTCAGCATCACAAACTGAGGTCGTTGCCTTTCTTTTCTTCCAGCACTGGGAAGTGTTTCGGACAATTACGGAAGTTTTTATCCTGGTTCCTGCCTTGGTTGGCCTGAAGGGTAATCTGGAGATGACTCTGGCATCCAGGCTCTCTACTGCTGTGAGTGTTAACATGGTGGTGATGGTGTGTGTGTGGGGAGGGGGGGATTAGCAGGAGGCATCAGGAGATTCTGCTTTTATATAACCACGCTGTGTGTATGAGACATGCCCTTTTCTGCTAAGTAGAAACTAGTGGGGTGTGAGTGTTAAAATAATGTGTTTGCCCTCATTTTGTAACTGGAACAGAGAATTTCAATCTGCGCTTTGAAGGTGAATTAATCCCTGGGTGGCCAGTTGCAGATATTTGGGGCCCTGTGACACATGAAGGAGACAAAGTCAGGGCTCCACAGCTGTCAGCTTCAGTATTGGATTGCTTTTCTGTGGGTATTGATTCCTGAGAGACCCAGGACTTCCCAGCTATTCTACCCTGGGGGGAGCAGACCGAGGCTTCTTGGGACCTGCAGTAGCTTTTGCTACTCTAGCTTTGATTTCTCTTCCCTAAGCAGTTTTGTTTACTTTGGGCTGTTTGTATTGCATGTCTCGGGAGAAATTGGAGCTTAACAGAGCATTTTAGGGGGAATGAAAGAGGAAAAATGGTTTAATTTATTCATCTTTTGGTCTCTGTGTGCCCACTCCACCTTTAGCTGGGTGTCCTGCACTGCCTCTGCACCTCCTTGTGAGCCTCTGATACCCTTGGGACACTGGGCTGGAGCATGATGGAGATGTGTCAAGAAGGAATTGCAGGGAAGGCTGGAGATGCCGGCCTGCGCTCACCTCTCTCTGGCTTTAGCAGCCCCTTTCCCACAGGGACCAGGTGAAACTGCCTTCAGCAGCCACCTGCACCACAGGATCAGGTTTTCAGGGTGTCTCTCTTGGCTCCTAGGCTAACACCGGACAGATGGATGATGCCCAGAAGCAATGGAAAATGGCCACCTGCAATTTAGCCCTTATCCAGGTGAGTCACTTCAACTGGGAGTGGAAAAAGGAGCTTTTCTTTTGCAGTGCTGCAGCCCAACAGCATCTGTTCCCAGCACTGCTGAATCCCGAGCTGTTGATTTGGGGCAGGTATTCTTAACAGTGCCAAGCAGAACCCAGGACGTGACCTCCAGTAAAGCTTTGTATGGCCCCACAGCTTGTAGTTTAGCTGCAGAACACATCTAGACATTCATTGCCTTTGTGGACAAACTGAAATAATGAAAAAACCTCAGTTTTTGGGGGGAGCTACAGCACAATCCCTGTTTCACAACAGCCCCTAGAAAAGCCCGTCATTTACTGGCAGTGTTTTGGAATCAGCCTTGGGCAGGAGGGGAGAGATGGGAGAAATGTGACTCTTGTAGCTCTTTCTGCTTGTTAAAATCCAGCAACAAGCCTAGAAGTTGCACATGGCAAGGCCACAGGGCTTGCAACATGTCTGTGTGCTTTCCCTTATCTCCTTCCACAGCTTTCAGCTTGCTAGGAGGGTTGTGTTGATGGGGAGCCCATTTTTGTGTTGGCCAGGGCTATTCCTTTGCAGATGGACTCTGTGTCCATTGCTGAAATGTTATCTGCCCTTTGCAGGCCTCCAGACTTTTCTCCAAACTTCGTCAGGATTTTTTTTCTTTTTTTTTTTTTAATGTAGTGGAGCCTTACAGGGATGCTGCTTAAATACATAACCAATCAGCATCTCTGCAAGGCTTAGCTGTGTGGAAATTCTGCGGTTGCATGGAGCCAGGACTGCCTGGGAGCAGATGCAGATGACTGCTCACCGCTCACTCTTTTGGCCCCCAGGTCCAGGCCACCGTGGTGGGACTTCTGGCTGCTGTTGCTGCTGTGATCCTCGGAGCTATCTCCAAGGGCTCTGTGGAGCTGAGCCAGGCTGCCGTGCTGTGTGCCAGCAGTGTGACCACGGCCTTCATAGCTGCACTTTCCCTTGGTGAGTTGTTTTCGTTGCTCAGATCAAACATGCAGCACTCAGGTGTGGAAGAAAACTGTCCCTTCTGCCAGGGAGGCCCTTTGGTCGGCATGGGGAGGAGGGATGCAGGAAGCATTAGTCCCTTGTCTTCTGCTTTCCCCCTCTGCATACTGCCTTTGCTTCTCTTCTCACAGGATCTGTTTGCTGGGCTCTCAGTATCCACAGAGCAAACAAAATGTTCCACTTCACCTGACACGCGAAAAATGCCACACGCTATGCATGGGTATACACACACGTGTACACACACTTTCTCCTTGTGTCCTGGGTGACCCGTTAGCCATCTACACTGACCCTTTCCTAGAGGAGAGTGAACTAACGCCATGCACAAAGCAGGCTATTGAGCATCTGTTAGCAGACAACTCCAGACCACGCTCGAGATGGACTCGGGTCACCCAGTGCCCTGGGGAGGATTGTGGCCAGCCCTGTGCTTGCCTGCTGTGAGCTCTGAGCCAGGCACTCCACTCCCCTGGCTATTCCCCTTGCAAAGGAAACAGGGAGGACGGGTAGGAGCTGCTCTGTGTTGCCTGAAGATGATCAGTTTGTAGGTCTGCCATGCGAGGGCAGCATGATACCCTGAATAGAGGGAGCTGGCAGAGTTGGATACAGCAAGTTTTTAAAATGAAAGGGACAAGTTAGACCAAATGCATATCCTGAAGCTGAAGTCAAAGGGTGATTGTAGATGCCTTTGATGAAAAACATGGAATAAGGCAGTTGTTAAAAGACAAAAACAGCAGCGCAGCTTTCATTAAACTCTTCCCTTCAATCTCCCTGCTCAGTGTGATACAGAGAGGCTTTGCTGCCGTACTGACATAGGCTTTCAACCAGCCTTAGTTTCCTCCCTACACATGGTCATGGGTAGCCTGTGTGTGGGTGTGCACAATGGGAAGCTGCTATTTTTATGAACAGGGAGGGAAGCAGCATGAACTGTGCTGTGGGGAGGGGAGCGTGGGTGCCTGGGAGGGCTGTTGGGGAGAGTGCCATGTTGTGTGAGGATGGATTTCTGTATAAGGGATGTCATACCAGGGAAGGTGTACACGTGGCATTTAGGGGAGAGCCAATGCTCCTGTGCACGTTTGCCTTCGATGGGCCTGTGCGAACAGGCACAGGGAGGTTGTGAGCTGGAGGGAACCACCATTTCTTAGGCTTCCTTTGGTGCATCCTGTCAGCCATGGAAGGAATTTGAAGAGATGTCACGTGTCTTGCCTAAAGGCTGCCCTTGCTAGTCACACAGCAGTGGAGGCTGGCCAGGCAGTGTTTATTCCAGGTGGCTTTTCCACAGGCCTGCAAGAGATCTGATGGCGGAGGGATTCCCACAGGTTCATCAGGGTTTGGGGTTTGTGCTTGTTAATTTTGCTGGGCAAGCAAAACTTCCCTCCTCTCCAACAATGCTGAAAAGCTCAGGTGCAGCTCAGAGGACAGGGAAAGAGAGGTGATGTGGGCCACCTCCATAACCCCTTCACTCAGGAGCTGCTCACCGCATCAACATCCACCCAGTGCAAATTAAAGCAGCCCCAAAGACTCTGGGACGTGAGGGGTCAGTCTGATGGCTGGGCTGAAAAGCAAATTCAGGCTACTGTAAGGAAGCTCGTTTTTCCTTGGTGATTCAAACTCAGAGAAATTTTGGTCTAATATGGAAAATATCTTTGTGCTGTGGAATCCAGAGCAGGGGATGGCACCAGAAGGCTGCCGCATGCCTGCTGTGTGCTTATCTATGAGTGTGCTTCGTGCCTGGTCCTGTTTCAAGGCAGCAAAGATTAGGCTGCTCAGGAGGGGAGCTCCTACATTTGGGCTGCCTGCTGGTATCTCCTTTGATCCCTGGAATTTGCTTGTGTGCCTCTGGGCCTTTGGTGCAGTTCATAAGGGCAGAGTCATGCCCTTCAGGTTGGTGAAAGCAAGAGGACAAATTCCTGGGGATGTCCGATCTCCAACTGCGTGGTACCGCTACAGGCAATCTGCTCCTTGCTTTTCCCAGACCCTGCATCCCTCTGGGAACCAGAACAGCAGCTCTGGAGTGAAATCCAGCAGGATGCATTCTCTGATGCCTGCTCTGTGTCTTCTCTAGGTCTGGTGATGATTGGTGTGATCATTGGAGCAAGGAAAGTTGGGATCAATCCAGACAATGTCGCCACACCCATAGCAGCAAGCCTCGGAGACTTGATAACCCTTTCCCTGCTGGCAGGAATCAGCAGTACACTCTTCAAATACATAGGTACAGTGTTTAGCAGGGATTTGCAGCTCAGCAAGGGATGGATGAATCCTTAAAAAATTATTGCAGGGTGCTTACCCATTTCTGGGATGTTTCAGCGTGGAGGCTGTCATGCCACTGGGCTAGAAAAATTACCAAAAAGAGGCTTTTTCCAGGCTCTCTTTTAGTAGCAAACTGGAAGGCAGAGCCTAAGAAACACAACTGGGATTTGTCAAAGAAATGACCAATGTGTATTGCATAGCTTTGGAACAGAAGGTTGACATATGTGACACTGACTCCATTCCTGCATCTGTTGCTAGCCAAGCATAACTACTTTCTGTACATGGGTAATAGCAGGTCCTTCCTCACAAAGCTATTTCAGGGTTTTGGCATTTGTAAAATATTCTTGTATCTTCTCATGTGGAGAGTCGTGGATGAACAAGGTATTATCTTGGAGGGTGGGAGGCAGTGCTGTATTGCTGTATATTTTATGCTCACAGGGCTCTGAGTAGGAGTTGTGGCTATGAGGTTAGCTGTGCTGCTGCTTGGCAAAGACTTGGGCACCTGTTGACATTGAAAAGCACAAAACATGTTGCAGCTTGGTGATATATGCCTGACTGTTGCTTGTAAAGTGCCAGGCTATTTACCGTGAGCCTAACCTGGAACAGAAACAGGAAAATAAAAAAACCCAGCAAACTCAATTACCATTTGAAACCCAAACTGTTGCTTCAGACTGTGAGCAGAAGCAGCAAGGCAGCTGTTCTCAGTTTGCATAACTCGTTACATATGCCAGCAAGTGAGGGAGCGAAGGAATACACGTCGCAGGGAGAGGCCCATGAATCGCTTCTGTCCAGCCCTCCTTGAGCTTGAGAGGTGCATTTTTAATAGGCTTTTTCCATGACACCATCACACCTGCCTCTGCAATGCTAGTTTGTCTTTCAATCTCTACGCCTCTCATACTATCTCCCAGGGAGAACATGGCAGAACAACACGATAACCTCTGTGGATGTGGCCAGAGAGCATTTGTGATGTTTTCAGAGTAGTTTAAATAGCCTCTTGAGATAGAAAATACTCAGCACACAGACACCTAGTCATTGGGAGCCTGAAGTGAAGCAGGGAGGAGGAAGGCACTGTTGATGTTGGTTGAATAAATCCATTTCCCTCCCCAGTGTGTAGTTAAGGGACAGGTCATGCTGTGACAACTTCTAGGTGCTACCAAAACGTGTCCTTCAAAAATACTGGCGAGTCTGTAAAGTTTGGAGTACTATGCGCCATTTGATGCAGCACCATCTCCTTCTGTGGACTACCCTTTTGCCAATGAAGATACTAAATTTTTTAAAAGTTAACTCTGGTCCTTCCCAGCCCTGCATAATGGAGATACAAACTGTGCCAAAGGGTTGCAGCCTGCTTATGGGCTGTATGTGAGAGAATGTGGCAGAACCGGAATGTGGAGACTGAAGTCCATCCATCCTACCAGGAGTCTTTCTGTGGGCTTTGATAAGGTTTGATAGATTCCAGTGCTCTGTGTCTGCATTATTTAAGAAGGCATTAATTGCCCAAAATAACAACGCGATGGGGGGGAAGATCCAGTACAACAGCTAAGTCTAAGTGTGTCGTACAACCCATCCTTCCTAAATGACTCCAGGTGGTAAACTGCACTGACAAACCAGCAGCTATTTACACCCCAGAAGTGGTTGCATTTCAGTCACTAAAGCCACCCGTAACAAGTGCCCCTCTTTGTGTAAGAGCCCTTGGTTCATGGAAGATATCGTCATTGTATCAGCGCTATCTTATCCAGGTAGCCTGAGGCCCTGGCAATGTCATTTTGAAAAATGCACACTTTGAGCCTGCTTCATCTCCCAGATTACCTGCAAAGTCTGTGTTACAACCCGCTGGCTCTGGCCCCAACACAGAGACCAGATGGAGAGCTTTGTTGAAGAAGCGTTTTTATATCAAAAGGATTGGCATCATCCCCATTGCTTGAAGGTGTTTCTCATGCTTCTGAGTCATATTTATTTTCCTTTAGTGCTGCACATCTACTTATTTTTTAATTCCTTTGTTTCTAAAGGTCACTTCAAGGTTATGTCCCTACTGAATGGAAAAAGCACCTAATGGAAATGCATGTAAGCTAGGACGAAAGAAACCCTGGATCTTAACTGGCTTATACATGCAAGAGAGCATTTGTTCCTATGGAGCAGGCCAGCTGCTCAGCAATTCTGCTAGCTTGCCACCAGAAGTACCTGTTACCTATTGTTTTAGGTGAAGGCGTGAGGTGTCTGTCAGAAGTGTGATACAGCCTGCACACAGGAGTTTCCCCCTTGCCCTGCTGTTTGATTTGTACCCTGAAGCTAGAAATTTTGTAACTTTTTGTCTTGCTTAGTTGGAGATGGAATTGGAGACTTGCTCATCTTCAAATATAACTTGCTTTGAATCCTGCTGATTTTCAAATAACATCCTCTAGCAGTAAGTTTCAGGGTTTAATTATGGATTTCTGTGGCGAAGTGAGGTGGTTGTGTGGGGAATATCTTGGTTCATGTGATTTTTCTACTAATGTAACTCAGTCTGAGCGAGAGCCTTGCTGCCTTTCTTCCAGACTTTGTGCAATACCATTTTAGCAACCAGTGAAGCCATGGACATTTAATTCTAGATTTCTTTTCCTTGCCAGATATGAAATATCTTTCTCCTCTGATCTGTGTTGTCTTCATTGTCATGATCCCTCTCTGGGTTGCTATCGCCAAGCAAAGCCCTTCCCTCGCCGAAGTCCTGAAATCTGGATGGCAGCCAGTCATTGTTGCGATGAGCATCAGCAGGTAAACCAAGGAACTGCCTCTGAGCCCACATGCGTATGCACGCTGCAGAGAGACCCTGTGCTCATTTAGAAAGCCATCAAGAGTGAAACTGGAAGGGACAGCAGAAGGGTGTTTGTCCAGTGCTTCTCAGCCATTGATGGCCCTCCAACAGGCCATGCGATAGCAGATAAGGAACCCCCAAATGAGTGGAAAAAAGCAAGTCATCGTTTTAAGTCTCACTTGCTCATCCATGCACGGTGTGGGTGCAAGCCAGGAAACCAAAAAGGGAGATGATGACCATCACAGAGTCAGATTTCAACCTCACTTTTATCCAGCTGTTAAGACAGCAGACTGGTGAATGTAGAGCCAGGTAGTTCATTCCTCCTGTGGTATATCTTTCAGACCCAGCCGAGATCTGGGAAAGAATTTTTTAGAAACTGCTAAGACCAGTATAGAAGTGTAGTAAAACTTTTGGGGAGGGTGATAAAGCTTCCCTGGCTACTGTCAGTTTTGCTCAAGAGTGGGCAAGGATGTCTTCCTGATCTCATTACGCCATTAACAAAAACTCTAAGGCCATCTGTTGATGAAAACTGAGCTGTAAAAGGAGTAAATGGGGACTAGTCCAGCCCTGGCAATGGAGAAGAAGCAGTAACTCATCTCAGTGTGCTATTTTCACAGCGTAGGAATTGCCCTGGGAAGAGAGATTGATCCACCCTCATTGCCTGTCCTTTTTTAACAGCATTGGTGGGCTCATCTTGGACAAAACTGTAACTGACCCAAACTTTGAAGGCATGGCAGTTTTCACACCTGTGATTAATGGTATGTTGGGTAGGGGGGGTTATATGCATGCTTTTATTTATACCTCCCCCTCCTCTGCCAGGGGTTATGTTATCCACTGTCGCCCCTACACAGAGATCTGTGTTCAAGTCCCTGCTGCCATCATGAGTGGAAGTGAAGCTACTGGTCCCCATTATATCCCTACTTACTTGTATCTTGAAGCGTCTCTGGAGCAAAGTAGCAGGCAGGGCTGAAAAATACTGGCAGAGCTGTGGGAAAGGTTAACAGCATTTGATGGTTGTCTCCAAGAGTTACGTTGTCACCTTTACTTTCGTAACATCAAACGTACTAAGTATGTCACAATAAATCCATTTTCCCTGTCTTTCTCCACTCAGCAATTTGAGCTGTGCAATCATCCCCTATACAGATTGTTGATAAAGATTAATCTATTAAGATCAGATACGTGTGTGTGTATGTATAAAACCTATTATATATATGGATTATATGTAGGGATTTTTAGTATATATCTCTCAACATCTTTTGTGTGTGTATTTATATTCGTCTGAAGCCTCGCAGTACTTTTATACACACACATACGAGTACAAACTGCTGGGGATCCTGGCATCTCTGAGGATGCACTGGGTTATTTTTCTGTTACTGTAATGTTCTTGCAGGCCAGGCCTATTCCAGGGGAAACCCACATTCTAGGGCAGGCTTGGCCTCATGCCACCCTCAAAGCGTGGCATCCTCTTGCAGTGTCAGAGGGTGTCACCCAGCTGTCACTTTACTGGATCTGCATACAGACAGCCACCTTGCTGACAAACTCTTTCTAGCATGGTTAGCCCAAGAGCCTGGTTAGGAAAGTACGTCAACAGCAATTTAGTTGAACAATAATTGACCCAGACATTGCTCTGTGGGGGTGGGCGACCTGTTTGGCAGAGCTGGTGGCAGAGTTACGCAGTGCTCCGTGTTTTTGCACAGGTAGCTCCTCACTTTGCATGTGCAGGGGAGTCCTGCAAAGCGTGGCAGTGCACGATTCAGAATGCTCCCATCTTGAGCTATGCTGAGCTAGTCTTAGTATTTCACTTTGATTCTGCTCTGGCAAATCTCATGTTTAATGATGGAGCATTTCCTTCTTCAAGGAAGGTAAAACATGAGAAGCCTGTAGGATCTGGCTCACTGTTATCTCTTCTGTGGCATTTCTACCCTGCAAATACTCAGGGTGGTGGAGGTTTGCTCCATAGATCATCATGCCTCTATTTTCTGCTGGAAAACGTAGCTGCTTTCTGATGTTTGCTAGAATTAATCAGTCTGGAAGGAATTAATTGCCTTTTAATTACCTAACGTATTTGGGCTCTGATTCATTCTCATATGATTCCTTCTCATTTAACAAGTGTGTTAGAGGCCTTCAGACAGACATATAATAGCTCTCTATGATGTTTGTTGTCTTTTAAACAATAACGGCTCTCTGGATGGGTATATCCAAGAAGTGGCCATGAGCAGCATCTGCCATCGCGTGCTGCTTTCCCCAGGTGTTGCTCACAGGCTGCGTCAAACCAGGTGCAGTTACACCATCTTCAGAGGCCACGTGGCATTTACAGCTGGTGCTGGGAAGCAAGGGAAAATGTTTCCAATAAAGCAGTCAAAAGGAGGTAGTCACTGGAGCCTTCCTGATTTTTAAGAGCTGTTCCTGCCAAGTGAATGGCGCAGCATCACCATGACATGCGGGACCAGGTTTTCTCTTTCTCTCACTGCTGCTCTCAGTGAGCTTGTAAGTGAATGCAGATTGACTCACATTGGGCTAGGTTTTAGACTGATGTTTCCTGCTGCAGTGGAGGTGGTTTACAGGTTTTCTGTGTTTTGTCCTCATAGGTGTTGGAGGGAATTTGGTCGCCATCCAGGCCAGCCGTATTTCCACATTCCTGCACTTCTGGAGCATGCCTGGAGTTTTGCCATACAAGATGAGGCAGAATTGGCCAAACCCATGCACCACATTCTTCTCCTCAGGTAGACCTTGAACCCTAGGTGTCCATGTCTCAAGGCCTGTCATCACAAATAGCTCCTTTACCAAGCCTGGTTGGTGAAGGACTAGGTGGGTTTCAAAGGCAGTACTCCCTTTCCCCCTTACAGGGAAGATACTCTGATTGGAGAGGAAGCATCTTTGCAGTGGGCAGCTTGGAAAAAAGCTTGTGGTATACTTGCTCACTGGCTTGCAAAGAAACTGGCCTTCAAGGAGCACTAAAGAAAGTAATTGAAAAAGAATCTCAGGTTTGATCTAATATAGAAGGTCATTTTAACCATGGCCAGCCTAGAACCATCACCTGTAGGCAGAGGGGTGAATAGAGCATCTTTGCTGAAAATCAGCAACTCCTCCATCTTCAGCAAAACCTAAGCATCAGCAAAACTGGATTTGGGTCTGTTGTCTTTTTAGACTGCAGGTTCCTCTTGATTTTCCCTGCTAGGTTGGGAGTTACTGCTAAAACAAACTAAAAACTGGGAAAGTGCATTGCAGCAAGGCAGAACAGAAGCAGTGGGAGGCAGAGAGCAGCTGAGAGGAGCGTTTGGTAGAAGTGGAGTGGATCAGCACAGAGCACATCTTTGGCATGTAGTTTCAGTGCTAGACAAAGCTTCTGGGCTGATACTGCAGATGCTCCAGATTGCTGCGTGGTCTAGAAAAGGCGTTTGCAATGTGGTTGGTGGGAGGGGACAGCCCCAAGTCTATGCATTAAAATACGCAGCTGCGTCCTGTTCTCCTTCCACTGACTGCAGCCGCTGTCATCGCTGTTTCTTTCTGTCTCCTCTGCAGAGGTGAATTCCAAGTCAGCCCGAGTCCTGTTCTTCCTGGTTATCCCAGGGCACCTCGTGTTCCTCTACACCATCCATCTGCTGCAGGGAGGCCACACGTCTCTGTCCTTCACCTTTGTGATGTTCTATCTGACTGCTGCTTTGCTGCAGGTAAACCCCAAACTCTTATCCAAGAGGAACCTCTCAGATACAGTGAAAACAAAGCAGTCTCCAGGCTAAACAGGAGGCATGGTAAAACTTCCAACAGCAGCCCATGTTTCCAGTCATTTCAGGTGTGCTTCCTACCAAGCATCATGTATCTTCTGTAGATCCAGTAACACTTCACCCAAATTGCCAGGGTCTGGTTTCCCATGTGAGTGCAACTGCCCTTAAGGGTGAGGGAGGGACCAGGCATGAGATGAGGAACAAGTCATCATCATCCGCTGAGCTGCAGTAAGTGTGCAGACACACACTTAGCAAGGAGGTACCTCTTGCTGTACGTGGTACCTTGTTTTACCATGTTCACTCCTGTAGTCTCTAAGCTCCAAGTATTTCTAGACTAGCACTGATCATCCCAGTAAGGGGCAAGTGAGAGGCTGTGAACCCCGGCCAGCAGGTTTCCCCACTCATTTTGGAAACCAGTTTTGCATATTATGGTGAAGACCTAGGGATCCCCCTGGGCAGGGCCATATGGGTCAAAAGCAAAGGGAAAACCCAGGCCTGAGAAGTTCATCTTCAAAAGTAAAAGTTCTGGGTAGGCCATGGGCAGTTCATCCAATTTGTTCTGCCTGTTCCCTTTCGCTGTTTTGCCTGCCTTGCAAACTTTGTCATCTCACTCAGAAATGCTTGTGGCTGTTGCTTGAACTCACAGAGGCTCTGACTTGCCCTTTTAGATCAGTGATTCATTAATTTGCAGGGTGAGGTAGCTGACTTCTCGCTTTGCCTTACAAGCAGCCTCGTGTCTGGGGGTGAATTCCTTGTGTGTGTAAACAATCATTTTTTGTCGACCTTTGCACAACCCTAAGCCCAGCAGCACAGCCATAGTTGTAAAGGAAAATATTTATTCTTCTCTTTATGCATTGAGGTAACTCCTTAACCAGAGCCAGGCATGAAAATACGCAGAATAAATGACAGCGTAAAGAGCAGAATCCCAGCAACGCCACTGACCCCGAAAGATTCCCATGGAGGGCAGCGGAGGAGAAAACACTCACCCTGGTTCTTTCTTCCCCTCCATTATACTTTATAAAGACAGACAGAAAGAAAGAGAGGGGGAAGTTTGGGTCAGCTGGAGTAAGCCCAAAGAGAAAGATCAGAGGCCTAGAAAACATGACCTCAGAGGAGCGATTGAATGGAGTGGGGTTAGCTAGTCCAAAGAAGAGAGGCTTGAGAAAAATCTGGTTAACAGCCTTTAAACTACCAAGTTTCTGTAGGGAGGAACAGAATAACATTTTCTCTGTGGTCACTAGGGATGACACATGAAATCGTGGGTTTCAAATGGAAAAAGGCAGATTTATGTTAGACCTTGGGAAAAACAAGAACAGAAAAAAAAAAGCCATGGGACCGATTGCTTAGAGTGTGGCATCTCCATCTTTGAGGGTTGTTTAGCATAGGTTAAACAAACGACTGTCAGGAAAGATGTGGGCATATTTGATCCTGTATTGAAGCAGAGGAATGATCTATATACAGCTCTTTGAGTTTCCATCCAGCTTTAGTTTCTGTGATTCTGTTATTTAATTTGCTTCCCTGATCTCTCCTCCTTCCTCTCCCCCCCACCCAGCCTGCAGTTTTCACCTTTAGAAATGCTGCCTCTGGCTTTGGTTCCTGTTGTGCTGCCGGCTCCCATGGAGGGACCACAGATGTGGGGTGCAAAGTCTTTCTCCCTTCTTAATTCAATTAACTAGACAGTCTTTAATCTTTACCCGAAGTATTTTTTTTCCTCCATCTGTTTATCAGAATTGGGAATGAAATAGGAATTAAAAGAAATCACAACAAAGATTTTAAAACTGTTGAGATTAAAAAAAAAATTCTTTTCTTTTTTTAACATCAGTGCTGCTTGGGATAACTTTGATGTAAAAACTGCCTCAAACTCCAGTTGTCCACTGAGACTTTTAGGAAAAACAAAGTAGACGTGATCTGAATTTCTAACAGAAAAAAGAAGGATGAAGAGAAAAAATCTGGTTACAAACTTATCCTTTGGGGCTGCCTGCATATTCGCAGCAGCCCTGTTTCTGGTGGAGTGAATGGGAGCACTCTCATTAATGGCGTGGGAAGTGGGAACCGTACCTTTGGGAGATGCTTTTGGTGTGGCCAGACTCCTGTTTTGGGCCATGTGATGCTGGTGAGCAGTTCAAACATGGTCCCCACACTTGTGACTGGCAGCACCGGGCCATGGCACCATGGCCGATGCCTGAGGGCAGGAGCCAGCTACTCCCATCCCAGTGCAGCTCCATCCTGTAGAGAAACAGCAGTTCTCTGGGAAAGGCGTTAATCCTCATCGATCCCTGTTAGCTCTGGTATCTTGGCCATGGCCACGTCATTTTGGCTGTGAGCTGCGGGAAGCTGTATGTTGCCTTCTTGCTGCCTCACAGCAGGGCCTGTCTTGCCTCTGCTCAGGTGGGAATCCTGCTCTACGTGGCTGACCTAATTGTGCGCCTGATGTGGAGGAAGGCGCTGGATCCAGATAATTTCTCCATCCCCTACCTCACTGCCCTGGGGGATCTCCTGGGCACCGGATTCCTGGCCGTCTGTTTCCGCCTGGTTTGGCTTGTCCATGGTGCAGACATGAACCTGGGGAACTGAGAGACCATGTGCTGCTCCGCATTATTTGTGCAACACAGTGCTTTCCTCTTGGACAATGGGGTACTTGGCGATGAGCGCTGAGTCACCTGGCTGGATTGGGCCTCCCCTGCAGCCCCTGACGCCCCATCTCTCCTCCCCGTCGTGCCTTACAGCTGGGCTCACCCGCCCCAAGGAATCAGCACCCACAGACTTGCGCCCTCGCAAGTGAGCAAGCCAGTTTTAAGCAGTGCCCACTGCTCACACCTGTGCGCGCCAAACAAGGCGTGAAGGAGATTTTGGGCCATTTGTGATGAGTGAGCATTTTGATCGGTTTGAGTCCCTAGCACCAACACGGCCAGCAAAGCCTGCCGAGGTCACTGCATCTGATCCTGCAAGCGGATGTCGCAACCTCTTCATCGGTCTCTGACTTCCCATCAAGGGAAATTCTTTATTCACCCCCCTTTTCTCTCTCGTCGCATCCCTGGAGGAGGAGAGCAATCAGGTCTTTAAACTTGGCTTCTCTCCATCGCTCAGACGCTCAGGATCTGATGCAGTGAGCTCCTTGCTGGCTCACGCCCAGTGGGAGGTTTTCTAAGGACATCACCTATCTGCCCTGGCAGTGTCGCTGTTGTCTGACCAACAAGCTGGATTGATGGCATTTTGGGGTAGGAAGGTTTGTTTTTACAGTTTATGAAATGTCCAGTAGTTAAAATGTTTATAGAAACATACACACAAATAAAGTGGTTAAAAAAAGGTAATGCTGTGGATTTAGGGGTTGTTTTTTCTTGCCATGGCTCCGCCTGTTTCTAGTTCAAACTTGTCAGATAGAACTTCTTGCTCGTTTCTTTCTCATCCATTCAGGGTTGGACAACATGATTTTAATAGGCCTTCAGGAAAACTGGTGTTTCCTAACCAAGAGCAGCCTTTTGCAGCCCCCATGTTTCAGGTTAGAATTAAAGCCCGTTCCCTCTCCCACATTCGCCATCTGCTCATTAACAATTGCTCCGTGACGAATCTAGAATCTGCGTGTGAGCGTCAGAACCGTGTTGGGCTGGGTGGGGATCTGGCATGAGGCTTTGGCAAATGACTCCTTAGGTCCTCGCTCCAGGGTGGCGATGTTGTGCTGCCAGGAACGCATCAGGGAGGCTTGTGGGGCTGAAAGCTGCCAATTCTCACCGAAATCAAAGCAGCAGTGGGGTCCTCCAGATAACAAGATGCCCAAGAGTCAGGAGTTGAGGACGTCGATCAAACCTTTGAAAAAAGCCACTAAGCCTCAACTTTAATAATTATCTGCCTTTGTATATGTTGGAGGAGGGAAAGGGGGGGGGGAATGTCAAGTCCCCCAGCCTGCTGGCAGTCAGATGCCTTGTTCAAGGACCTGCCAGCTCTTAAACACTTACATTTGAGCTGTGTTGGGTGCCTGCTGGCCTTGGGTGTTTCTTTGCTCCCGGTGCTGCTCTGATCTCCCAGAGCTGCTGCAAAGCTGAGGCCCCTGCGCAAGATCAATGTGTGGCTGAAGGTCCCTAACAGCAAAAGCTCTTCAGCTCTGGGCTGCCAGGTGTGGGGAAAAGCACTCCCTGAAAAAAACAAGCTGTCACCTTCCCCCTCTCCAAGCACCCTCTTCCTTTTTTTGTTACGAAGGGTAAATTACCCCACGCTGGCTGAGCTGGAGAGTATGCGCACACCAGCTTCGTGGTGGGGGAGAGTGCAGTTTTCAAGGCACAACTCCCCCCGCCGTGGCCCTCTCTGCTTTATCTCTCACTGCAGCCTGTGTGCTGTCAGCTCTGCTCCGCTGCGCCCGCCGGCCCCGAGCACCCACGTGTGAGAACTGCAGCAGCAGCAGCAGCTGAGGGGGCTTGTGGGGAAAGCCAAGCAAGCATCTGATTGCCGGTCCCAGTTTGAGGGGGCTGCATTAGGAGATACGTACATATATATTCTAATAACTTGAGCTTAGTGTTTTATTTTGTAAACCTTTATTAGCTCCAATTTGGCACCGGCTTGAGCAGTCCTGGCAAATAACTCCTCCTGCCTCAACACTGTCTTTTCTCCTCCTTGCTGCGTGTCCCTGCTGCCTTGGAGAAGTCCTCTCTCTCTGGACCTTGATGCTTTTGCTGCTGGTGTGAATCAGGTAAGGCTGGTCCTAAGGCAAGGCTGGTCCTAAGGCCAAGCTGCTGAGGACACCCCAGCCCTCTGCAGGGTTCCAGACATGTGAAACTCTTTAACAGCATGGATTTGTCCCATGTCACTCCAGTCCCCCCAAAGCCCCAGACCAGAGCCTGTGGCTGGTGCAGACTACAAGGTGCCCCAGTCACCCTCCTCCAGCATCAGTTCCCAGCACCCAACACACGGCTGCTCCTCTGCTATGTGATTGCAACAAAGCCTTGGCCCTGGTGCGTTCCTTCATCAGTGGATTTCTGGGCAGAGCTTGGCTTGTTCTGGTTGTCACTGTTGACAGAGAACACGGATGGGAACACGTAATGGATGCCATCTGTGTCCTGCTTGTGGGACCCAGCTGGGCCGGGGTGACCCATGCTGCACCTTGCCCACACTGGCCTTGGGGGTTCCCCCCTTGCAGGAGGGGCTGGGGCTGTGAGCTGATACAGGGGGATGAGAAAGGGCGCAGCAAGACATGCTGTTCTCCAGGGTGACCCTTGGTGGGCAGCCAAGCATCAGCCTCATGCCTGTGCACTTAGTGCAGGGAGCGCACTTAAGACTGAGAATTGCTTCCAGCCTCAAGAGAAATGATATAACCAAAGGAAATGGTTTCAATAAAAGGGGATTTTTTTTTCCCTTTTTTTAAGGGCAGCAAAAGGCTAGTTATTTGGCTGCTCAGCCTGTTTACTCTTTCCTCCTTTTCTTTCTTTCCCTGTGCAAATGAGAAAGGGCCTTTGCTAACAAAGGTTATGTGTAGCCCTGGAGCATGGCTTGGATCAGTGTTGCTGTGCCTCCCTCTGAACCTGCTCCTCCAAAAAGGCACCCCCAGC
This sequence comes from Gorsachius magnificus, assembly GCA_034008185.1. Classification (NCBI taxonomy): domain Eukaryota; kingdom Metazoa; phylum Chordata; class Aves; order Pelecaniformes; family Ardeidae; genus Gorsachius; species Gorsachius magnificus. The sequence goes on from CM067090.1 coordinate 12,235,601, forward strand.
CCTCCTGGTGCACGGGCAGTGGGGACCCTGGCCACTGAGTTGTCCAGGCATCGTCCCCCTTCCATCCCCTTAAAAGCAGAGATCTGGTGTTTAAATGCCTGCAGGATCCTCAGCCTTGAAGAGCTTTCAGCAGGCCCTACCTGGTTTTATGCTCCCTGTGGTGTTGCATTGGAGTTATTTTGTTGGGGAGGAGATTTGGGTAGGGGGTTGCTTTCCTCCCTTTTCCTTCACAAAATTTGCATGGTTTCAGCACAAACCCATGTGGGTAGCAGAGCCCAGGCGGGCTGTGGAGGTTTCGTAGTGATTTCTGTCTTTAATCTAACGCAGCAGGAAAGTCACTGCCAGCGGTGGGCCTGGCTCCTCTGCTGCTCTGGGTTATTACTGTGCCCAGCTTATCACTGGGTTGTAGCCACCCCGCCACAGTTGTCAGCACCTCCATTTGAGCTGACAGTGACTTATATTTGTGTTTAGTCCTTACAGCTCCCAAATAAGCAATGTCCTTAAAAAGGAAGAGGTGGGAGAAGAATGCTCCTTTCTTGCTGCTCTTTAGTCCTTGGCTGCTGACCTGCCCATTTGGGCTCAGCGCTTGCCCTGGACTGAGAAATCCATCAAATGCTATGAGGTCCCAGTCAAAGGCTTACCTTGTTTTAATCTCGAGGGGGAATAAAGGCAAATGTGGAGCATCGGCAGAAGAATCAGACTGGCTGGTTTTGAACGAAGCAGAAATTAAAAAGAAAAAAAGTGCTTTGTGCTGAATCCTCCAAGCCCTGTGCAGCCATCAGTCAGCTGATCCAGGCTGTAGTAGGAGACAGCGAAAAAATATAAAATTTATGGGTTTTTTACCTCCCTTGTTTTTGCTTCACACCATATTAGCAGTGCAGTGTAGGCTCACTCCTGAGATCAGCCACTAGTTATCCCCCAATAAACTGAATCTCAGGTTCACTTGAGGAAAAGGCATTGGAGTTGGGGGGTGTGGGGGGGCTTGCCCTGCACCACCGCAAGGCTGGCATGTTGGGGTGCTGGGGTAGCTGCTGGGACCTCAGGGGGATCCCAGCTGCATTGGGGAGGAGGGTCAGGGGCTCCCTCATTCCTGGGTGCAGAAGAGTTTCTCTTTGCAAGCAAGGAAGGGGCTGTCACCAGCCATAGGGAGAGATTGGAGCAGGAGTTTGTTTTCAGGAATAGTCAAAGCATTTCTCCCCCCCCCCCGCCTCCAGCTTCCACTCACTGCCTCCATCCTAATACAGTATTTTTCCAGAAACTCTACTTTGTGCGAGATGCAGCATCCTTACCAGGGACAGCTGAAGTGCCAGCCAGCAAACACAAGCAAGTCTGAAAAGCCTCTTTCAAGCGAGACATTGCTTCCAAGACATACTTGAAAACACTTACATATTTTTTTTCCCTTCAGTGGAAGTCTATTTAATCCTCCAGCTGCTAAACAACTCAATCTGTGGTGCACAGCGAGCTCTGGAAGGCAACCTCCCTATCACTGAAGCTCAGTTGTGTTCCACTGGAAGGAGAAACTCAACAGCTTCACACGGGCCACCAGGGATGGGGCCAGTGGCTCCCTAGCATGAAATACCCACAGCGCAGGCCAAGCGCCCGCCGCGCTCCGAAGGCTGGAGCCCGCAGAGCTGCTCGCGGCACTCGGGGGAAGGGGCTGGCTCGCTGTTAGCTGCTAAGCCACGCTGGACTGTGGCAAAGCCCAACATTGCAGGAAGGGATGGTGCTCCCTCTTTTATGTTGGGGGGTATGTGTGTATTTATAGAATGAATATGATGCTGTATGCACACACATTTATGTATGTAGACATACATAAACCAAATGGCTATTAAGTATTAGTCATATGCAAATATAATCACTCAACATACAATATGTAAGTATAATCATAAATGCTGTTTAATTATTTCTTGTAATGCATACTTTATACAGATATACATGTTACATACAATGCATGTATTATCACCTATATAAATATTTCAATTATTTGCAATAATTCTATTATACATTATAATACAATGATTATTTACATTGTATTAGCTTGCACACATGGACGTATCGAAGTGAAGCTGTTCTTACTTGCTTTTTGCACCCCTGGTGCTCTGGCAGCTCCCAGGCCCCACACCGAACCCCAGGGCCAACGTGGCAGGGTGGGCGCTCACCCCCAAGCCCCTCGCTGAGTGTGCCCGTGGTGCCCTCACCCCATGCCAGCTGCGTGACGCAGACACGCTGCAACTCAGAGGTCTGAACGCTGCTTCATATGGAAACAGCCATGGTTTGTTTGTTTAATTATTTACTTTTAATAGGCAGTTGGTGGGGGGGATGAGGAAGGGTGGGTTTAAATAGAGTTTGGAAGGTTATTCCTTGCCTGAGGCTGAGCCATGTGCAATCGTCACGTCGAACTTGGATCTTTTTTCGCTTGTCTTTGGGCTCCCGCTGCCGAGCTGGGGTGACATTGGCAGCGCTGGCTGTGGTGGCTCTCCCTCGGCCACCCTGGGCCTCCAGCCCCAGCCCTTCTGAGGCACTGAGGGCTCCAGCCTGGGCAGAAAATGGCTCTGCCTGGCAGCAAGGCACAGTGCCCGGCCCCACACACCCCAGCAGATGAGCTGCTCGGTTATGGGGTGGGCTGTCTAATTGCAGCCACACTTGCTCAGGTGCCTCTGCTACTTTTGGCAGGGTTGGTGCACTTATTGCAGTGGGACACCCCAGTGCTCTCACCTGCCTGCTTTGGCAGCCACCAGCACCTCCAGCTTTCCCATGGGACATCCCCTCCTTGTCCCCCAGCCCAGCGGCTCCCTGGGTACGAGAGCTCAGTGTGGGGCCGGGGGGGTAACGGCCACGCTTATCCCTGGGCACCAGCCCTGCAGGGAAGGTTTATTTCCCTACAGAAACAGCAAGTTGGGGATTTTTTTTGGCAGTGTAAGGCTTGTATTTAAGGGCATCAAAAAAAGTCCATGCACAGATAGAAATACCCCTGCTGCCCTTGGCGTTACCCCTTTGCTCTTTCTCCAGGTGACCGCAGCTGTGCTCATTTCTGGTGGGATGGTTGGTCCTGTCTTCACCTCATTGGTCCCAGGGCTGCCCGAGAAGAGTCCTCACCTCTGCTCATCATCAAACATTGGCCAAAGCGCAGCGCAGTGCACAGTATGTGGCCCCGCAGGGCAGCTGCACCAAAGTCCCATTGCCACTAAGAAGCAGGGCTGTGTTTTGGTCCCATCTGGGATCCCAGCGGTACCTGTATGCCCTTCATCACCAGACCACCATCTTCCTCCTGGAAACACTCCCCACTGACAGCGGGGTGCTCAGGCAGGGCTGAGGGGATGACGCCCTGCTCCATCCTCCTCGGGGGGGGGGGGGGGAAGTCCCCAGGAATCTCCATGTCTTTCAAGCCCTTCTTGCACATCAGGCGCTACCACGTTCCCAGTCCCAGGTAGAGAAGAAAACCAAATCCAATTATGCTTTAGAGATAGCCTAGTTTACTTTGATATTTTTCTCCTCTGGCAAGAAAAATGGATACAGTGAAACAGCTGAAAAAAAAACCAACCCAACCCCAGCTAGGAGCCCTTCAGAGGACTGGTTGCCAGCACCCGAAGTCTTACAGGAAATTAAATTGCTTGTAGTTGGGATCACCAGGCACATGGTGTCCTCCTAACTCCGTTTTCCTCCAGTGCTGCAGCGTTAGTCAGTGCGAGGGGGTCGGCCCAGGCCGGCTGGTGGTGCTGGTGCTGCTGGTGCTGGCAGTGCTGGTGCTGCCAGTGGTGCTGGTGCTCATGGTGCTGCTCGGCTGTGGCATGGGCAAAGTGGCGTTTCCAGGCTCTGAAAGCTCCAGCCCACTTTGCTTCAGAAATACAAAGTGGCCATTTTCTGTTTGCATGGCCAGGTTTTGCTTGAGAAAGCAGTATTTAGGCTGCAGGAGAGCCAAGGCTATGACCTAAATGGGTTGGATTGTGGCTGTTGGTTTGGTGTTTTTTTAGAAAAAGCCTATTCCAAGGCTATTTCCAAAGGTCCTACATGACCCAGAAGACACCCTGTTACAGACCAAATCTGAGCAGGGATTGCCCTTAGCAGACCATGGCTGAGGCTGGGGGGCTGCATTCACTCCATACTCTGTAGCTTTGCAGTTGTTTGGGGCAATGGGTGATGTCTGACAGGGATGCCGGCGGACAGGCTGCTGATCAAACAGCCTTCGCAACCAGGACCGTCCCCAAATCACCACCATCGCAGGAAAGGTTAGAAACAGCTGGCTAAAAGCCAAAGCCCAGAGCATGCCGCTCCCTCGCTTTCACACCAAAGAGAGCCCAAAGGGGCTCCCAGCCACATGTTGCCTAAACACCCACAGACAGCACCACGGGGAGACAGTCTTGTGTATCTGCCCTTGCCATCAGCTTTTAAGAGCTACCTGCAGAGAACAGTATTTAGGAAAAGAAAAAAAAAAAAAAAGAAATCCATCCAAAAATCCATCCCTTTGTGACTCTGACCCCAAGTTATGATTCACAACCAAAAGCAATGAAAAGAGCTTGTGGTGACTTGAACAATGATTTTTCCAAGCAGAGGCAGTGCTAAGCGGGGAATGCGAGACTCCTGAGAAAGCTGGAGGAATGCGCTCTGAGCCTGAATGCTGCAGATGAAATTTGTTGCATTGTATAATCTGGTTTTATGCTTTGAGTTTCAGCTAGATGGGGAGATACTAAGACAGCACAAGAAAGGCCATTTCCACAAGATCTCCAGTCCAGATTGGGAGAATCAGTCAGCCTGCCAGGATCACCGGTAGTTTTATTTACTTTTCTTTTTCATTGCTTTGCTAAAACCCATCTCCAAATGGAGCAACCAAGGAGGGAGCGTCAGCATTTAGGTGCCCACCAGAGGCAGAGAGGAAGAAGGTTAAGCTAGAACAGCCAAAAGCTGTTAGATGAAAACATTATTTTTTAAGAGAGCCTGAGAGCAGTGGGGTTTTATAAAGCCTCCCATAGTATTGCACTGAGTCAAGTGTTCGCAGCCGAGCCAGCAGACACACTCTGCAGCATCTATTACTGGCATGTTCATTTACAAAGGCAGCCACCAAGCCAAAGCTGAACAGAAAAGAGGAAAGAGTGCAATACAGTTTTGAAGAAATGTAGCTCCTTGGACTGGTTTAAATTTAAAATCTAAGGACTGGGTTTGTAATTTTCTTTTGTGTTTTGCTTCCTCCTCCCCCCCCATTTCTTCAAGGAATGAATTGTCCAAAGCCAGCCAGCCAAAGGGGAGTTTTCCTCTAGGTGTCTCTATCCCCATTTTTATTCTCACTTTTTTCTCATGCACACATGCATGCATGCAAACACATGGGCACACAGGCGCACACATGCACACACTCACACTCCATTCTCTGGCCTTCCCAGTCCAGCATCACCTTTCCATTACCATAGTGATCGCCCACATCCCAGCCCAGTGCTCCCCAAAGCACTTTATAACTCAAACCTGCCCCAGCACCCTTCTCCGTCCCCCAGTGCAGTGTGGCCACCCCATCTGGGAGGCACCAGCACACACAGGAGAGGCACATGGTGGCAGGGGATGAGGAGCCAGTGCTGCCAGTCAGCCCAGCAGGGCCACGGGCAGGACACCATGGACGATGTGATTTCATCTGGGCAGAGACCCGCACCCGTGCTGTACATATGGCTGTGCAAAGCAGTTACCACCTGCTCTGAAAAAACAGGAGGTGTGGGGCCTGCATTTATTGGATTTGACCAGAAATCCAGAGAAACACGCACACACGGGCACTGAGTGCTCTGCTGCTGTAGTTCGGGAGAAGGCACTGTGTCTCGATCAGCCCACGCCAGCTGCAAACCTCTCTCTCTTTAGAGTATTTTGCAACTGAGAGCACGTGGAAGGAGAGGAACAAAAAAGTCCTCCAGGCTTTGCCAGGGAGAAATGCGCGGTCACAGTAACACACCACTGCCTTCCCCAGCAACGGGGGATGGCAGGGGAAGCTGGAGGAGGATGGAGGAGGACAAGGCAAAAAGAAAAGGTGGGAGCAATTTTAAACAAAAGGAAAGAAATTGCATTAAATTATTGCTTTATTTCTGGTTCTATGCAAGTCTCTGACACACCCCACCCTGCCCCCCAAGATGCCATGGCTGCCCCCAACAGCCCAGTATGGAGGAGAAAGACCTGAAGGGATCCTGCCCAAAAAAGGAGCCTTCCTAGGACTTGGATCTACAGAGGAGTCTCTTAATTAAAAGAAAGTCCCCAGCCAAGGCAAGTCCTCCTCCCCAGCAGTGTCCAGTCCCACCAACATCCCCTGTAGATGTTGAAGGGTGGGAGGGAAAGGGAAGGAAAAGCTCCAGTCCCAGTGTTCTGAGAGGTGTCCTCCCTCCAGACCATGCATGAACAAGGCATCAGATGTGGAGTAGACCATAGCAGAGAGGGCACGGGGGAGAAGTCAACCAAGAGATGAGCACAGGGTAGGAGGAGAGGAATTGTGGCAAGATGAGTTACCCAGCTATTCCTCACCTCTTCCCCCAGCCCCTGCCTCATCGGATGCGGAGGTACGAGGGGATGGAGTAATTGAAGAGCAAGTAGTCCATTTTGTATAAATTAAAGAGTCTCCTTTGGTAGAAAGGGCTAATGTCCTGGAAGAACTGGGCCGTCATGTCATCTGTCGTCCTGGTGGTCTTGGATGAAGATGGGAACTTGACGCTCGTGTCGGCCCCAACCAGCTGGAGGATGTAATTGGCATCTTCAGCCAAGGTCTCATACTTGCCCACCACGTCGTAGTGGACGATGCAGGGGTGGCAGAGCGAGTGCACCCGCTCCCAGTGCTCATTGAAGGGCTCCTCCCGCTGTGTCCGTGGATCCAGCAGGTAGTAGACGAACTCCTCAAAGCGCACGTCATCCCCACGCTCCAGGGCCTTGTCGCTGGGCTCCTGCCGGTGCCGCCGGATGATCTTGGTCCCGTAGCGTTTGTGGAAGGCTGTGTTGTAGCTGCGGGTGAACTTGTTGCGGTATGCTGAGACCAGGCGCTCAAAGGGCTCCCGCACGAAGATGAACTTGAGGTAGCTGCGCAGGCGGTGGTTGATCTCAGGGATGCTGTACTCAGAGAGGGTGCGCAGGTTGGATGAGACATGGGCCTCGTTGGCAGGGATTTCCAGTGGGTCCCGGTACTTGCCTTGCCCTGTCAGGACCATCATCACCCGCTTCCAGTTAGTGCAGGCCACTTTGGGCACGTAGCAGTAGAGCAGCCCATGTGTGTCATCCACCACCAAGTGCCGCAAGTCATCTGGCTGCAGGAGACGCCGCTTGCGGGTGTAACGGTTGCAGATGTTGCTCAACAGCTCTCGTCTCTGCTGGTGAACCACCTGCAGTGATGACTGCTCAAACTGGGGTGGAAAAAAAAAAAAGAGATGGTCACCAGCTTGTCCAATCTGATCATGGCCTACACACAACACTTGACCCCCAACTGTCCCCATTCCCTCGCCTTTCCGGGGTTTGGCAGTCACCCATGTGGGATTTTTGGGGACAGTGTTGTCTTTGAACACAACTTAATTTGGTGCATTTAATCCTTGGACCTGCTGGGGGCAAAACACAGAACAAAATGTCATGAGGAGAGGGCTAAGTCAAGTTAAAGGGGGTGAGGGAAGAACAGGAGGTGCAGAGAGGGTCAACAACCAAACTTTTATTGCACACCCCCACACATACTGGGCTAAAGCTCTCCCTTACACCAGTCCAGAGGGGGATATATGGCCCGACTCCTCTAGGGGCAAAGCGTGCAGCCCCTTTGCTAGCGCAGGGCCCCGCACACCTCCCGGCTGCAATGGAGCATCGCTGCGTTGCGCTGATGCCTACACCCGTGGGCTCGCTGTGAACACTGCAGCCAAGAGGCAGAAATGTGGCCCACGAGTGTGGGCATGTACAATGAAAATGGCACGGCTGTGCTGCCAAGTAAGGGCAAAGGGAGATGGGTGGAGGAAAATGGTCTTTAATGCTGACGGTCAAACCCTGAGGAGCAGATGGGAGCTGGAGGAGAGGTGCGGTCACAGGGCATGATGGAGAGGAATGAAGCATGACTGGACATGGTCGGGTGGCCCTTCCCAAGGACTTTGGGTTTCTTTTCCTGAGGGAATTTTTCCACACAGGCCAGGCCAATGCTTCAGCTCAGGTCACAGTCTCCTCTGTCCACAGGGGTATCCTTTTTCTTGATCCTTGTGTCAAGGCCTGGCAGCTGCTGCACTGGCTTCCCAGGACCCCAGAGCCCGCCAACCCCTGCCCCAGCTGAACCCGCCCCTCCAGATTTGGGGAAGTGACCTTTTCTGTCATGGTTTTCATCAGAAATCCCAAAATGTCATTAAAACATCTGGGGAAAGAAACCATTTCCAGGAACTCAGAAGGGGACAGTCCCCTCCTCCTCCTGCCCCCGCTCCCGCCCCATTTTGCTCACGAGGGTTGAGAGGTTTTGCATTCAGTCCCGAGGTCATCACTGAGAGCCTCCAACAGCCTCGTCCGGGCCACGACTGCTAACGGCTTCACTGCCCATTTGCTAACCTGGGGCTGCTCTGACCCCGTGGAGCCGTTGCTATAACACAATGCAATGACCCCCATGTTGCAAGGCAATGGTGGCTTCCAATTTGGGGTTGTGAAGACAGTCCTGCTGGTGTCACAGGGTGCAGCGGCAAATGTCTCTGCAGCCTGCAGAGACGTGGCAACCTCAAGATGAAGGGCAAGGGCAGGCCACCCCCTTGGTCCCTACATCCTTGCTGCTGACAGTCGTCATCACTTACGCATGCCAAAGAACACTCTTTGCCAAGCTTCAGGTGCACCCTCACCTCTTCTTGGGACTCTGTAAGGATTTTTGGGAGGCACCAGAGCCTGGGAGAGGCAGCATTGTGGAGACAGAGCTTTGTAAAGCTCCTGCCAGGAGTTGGGATCCTGAGACAAAGTGCCCATCCCCTGGATGATCCATCAGACCATCACCTTCAGAGGTGCACTAACATCTGGGCAAAAAGCTCCTCCTGCAAGGCATGAACCACACTCAGACCCTTTTGGATCTCATTTCCACAAAAGAAATAACCTTGTCCAGGTCACCTTGGTGACCACTTTTCTCCAGGAACCTGCATGGACAGTAACCTGAGACAGAGGCAGGAGCAAGCATCTCATCCCTCCTCCTTCCAAGAGGGAGATGATAAGGGAAAATGCTCAGATGGAGGAAATGCAGGTCAACAGGCTCTTAACTGCCACCAAGAGATGACTTTGACACTGTTGGCTACTTGGATATGAAGAAGATATAGCACCTAGGGAGATGATAATCAGAGCTGAAGAGGCATTCTCATGGTACACCTCCTTGTGACACAGTCAAACCTTTCAGCAGAAATGTCTTTTGTTTGGAGGCTCCCCACCACCTTTTAAAATTGGAAACCCTTTTTGCAAGTGCTTAAAAAAAAAAAAAGAAAAAAAGAGGCATTTTAAGAATGTGATTTTTTTTCAGATGATTTACCCTGCACCTGCATAATTCAAAACTATTGGACCAGACAGACAGATAGACACTGTCTGCAGGCATGGCAACAAATAAATGTGACTACTTCTCAACAGCTGCCCACTGGAATAAGTGCATGTCTTGCAGTTATTTCAGAGCAAAATTGCTCCCCTTCATTTCCTTCTCTTTAAAAGCCAGAGAAATCAAGTATCACTTTTAAGGAAATAGCACGACGACATTCCAGCAGCGTTAGTGTTTGCTGGCATTGTGGCCAAGGATTTGCCATTTGCCATTCTTCCTAGAGCAAAGGTAATTTGGCTGCTTATAGGCACAAAAGCATCAACCTAGGCAGTAACACAAAGTGTTGTGTATGGAAAGGAGGTCTGGCTCCAGCTGCAGTGGGCGCTGCCGATGGGCAGTGGGGAGGCAGCGGGGACGGCAGCCAGCTGCAGACCAGCTGCAGTCACCACCAGCTGCAGGGACCACCAGCTGCAGGCACCACCAGCTGCAGGGACCACTCGCTGCAGGCACCGCCAGCTGCAGGGACCACCAGCATTGCCCGCTGCTTCTTGGGGGCTGCAGAAGATGACTGCCCCGTGGATGTGGGGAGATGTAGGGCACATTTAGTGGCTAGGGCACGTGGCCATGGCCCAGCCCGTTGCACCAGTTGGAGGGTGGTTTCCTGCAGGACTTCCTGCAGGGAAGTTGCGGGCGAGGATCCTTCTGCAAAGGCAAGTCTGGCTGCATGGGGGTGAAACTGCCCGCCCAGGGGGGTAACGCAGTAGAAGGAAACAAGCCCATCTTTTGCAGCTTCAACCACAAACCCCCAAGCTCCCATTGAGCTGCTAACGGGTAAGTGGGACACTTCCCCTGATGCTGGGTCACTGATGCCGGCTGGGCTGCACGCACCGGGGGCTGGCGAGGGCGAGTGCTCCCTGCCTCAAGCAGCGACCATGGCTTGTCCTGCGGTAGACCCTTGCACGGACGGAGACCCACTATATCCACCTGTAGGGGAGCACAGGCTGTGCCTGGCTGCCCCCTTCTCAGCAGGTGTAGCTGGCACAGCTCAGGGTGCTGGCGAGGACAGAGATGTCCCAGGATTATGAACCCCTCATGGCTGGGTCCAGCTTTATATATATGTGTCTGTGTGTGTGTATATATATATATATATAGCACGCAGCTTAGAAGCATCTATCAATTACTAGCTCAGAAAGTGCAGCAATGATGCTCTTGCTCTGCCCAGAGTTGGCTTTGAAATCCTTGGATAGCAAAATCTTCTGGGGTTGCCCAGCTAAGGCTTAGCCCACTGGTAATGAAACCATTTGCCCGAGTACCAGCAAGGGCCATAGGCACGTTTTATTATCAACAATTACTCCCCAAAGCGGTGTGGTCTTTTCTTATAGACATGGCCAGAGGTTCAGGCATGGGGACCTTGGTGGTGGTTGGAGACAGCACAGTGCCCCACGTACCAGAGGGGTGGAGGAAGGGGTCAACCCCCAGCGCCCCACTCCATCTTCACCCCCCCCATCTCCCTCTCCCTGTCCCCTTACCTGGTCACTCTTGTACAGGGCCTGGAGTGGGCTGCGACCGGCCTTCCCCTGCCAGGTAGATCTCATTACCCCGTCTTCAGTGGCTGGAAAAGGAGCAAGAAAAATCAGAGGGGTTGGGAGGGGCTGCTTCCATCACCCTCTGGAGGTGCCCAAGTTGGATGCGGCAATGTCTCCCATGAAGAGACAAATCTGTTTAGCTCTGGGAGAAGATGCTGAAGCAATGCTTCTCCCTCCCTCCTACTTTTTAACAAAACCTGCAGTTAGGGTTCAAGAGGTCCAGACTTGACTTAACCTTTAAACAAATAGAAAAGCATAAAGATAACGTCTTGTTACAATTTCAACAGCAACTGGGAACAGTTTGATCCATGTGCATTTGGGAATTGCCACTGTGTGCAGGCTGCATTGGCAAGAGAACGACCCAGGAGGCGACAGGACCCCGACCAGCATCACCATGGCCCTGTGAGGGGAGAGGCAGCATCTGTGCTCGGGAGAGGTAAGGGGCAGACACAAAACCTGCAGCACTGTGCTGAGCCCCCATGGATTCTGAGTCCGCATTTCCAGGCTCAGAGACACGGTCATTAACAGACAAACTGGTCAGATGCTTTGTCTGGCTGATAAGTGGTTTTAAGTTCTTATTTGCCAAATTTTTCTTTTCCTTCTAAACCAACATCATCTCCTTGTGTCTTTGAAGCTGAAGACAGCCACCCAAGCAGTTCTCGCCCCTTCCCTGCCATGCAGATCGGCTGGTTTGATTCCAGAGGTCTATTCGCAGCAGCACCAAACCCAATCCAGCTGGCCACGAATGCAGTGCCGGACACCCAGTCGGTGATAAGATGCTCAAGGTCCCATGCTCATAAATTATGTACGGATGCAAGCACCTTCCGGGCTATGAAGCATCTGCCCCAGCTGCCGTCCCTCAGCTCCAGGGACCTGTTTCCAGCACAGCGTGGGCAGAACCACGTGGTTATCCCTGGATATCCCAAACCTAATGCATGGAGCCAGCCATGACAGGGCCACAGACTCTTGCTTGCAGTAACACCTCCAAGCAGCTGTCCCACCTCTCACCCCTCCTCTGCTTCTTGTATCTGACCCTCTCTGTTGGCAGAGGATGCCATGGCAGTTTTCATATGAGAAGAAGGTTTCCAACCATGGGGGTTATGGAGCTGGCTTCCATGGAAGAAATCACACTGTGAGTTTTAAAATGGAAGGTGGTGTTTTCTTCTGAAGGGGATGATAGGACACATTGTTTGGGAGATCATGGCCTGGGAGGGTCTTCCAGACCTCCAAGTTCCTGCTCCTACAGGGAACTTCTAAAATCTCAGACAGATGCATGTGGCAGAGGGAAAAGCATCTCTTACAAACCATTTCTGGCAACATGAAGGTTTCTAACACAGAGGCTTTTTGCATGACAATTTGGGGCTCTGGATGTTTTTGTTCACTGACCATCACCAAACAAAACCAAATTTGTTATGCCGGCCCCAGATGGCATCTTTTTAACCAAAATAACCAGAAGGAAAAATCCAAATCCCATCTTCATTTTCACGTGCTTATATTTTACTTCAATGAAAACTGCTCCGAAGCACAAAGTCACCGGGGTCTAAACTAAATATTATTCATTCCTGGAGCTGTAATTAGGGTGAAATGACTGCCTGACCTCACCCGATTTCATCAGCAGTGCATGCACACGCGTGCCTTCATGGGAAATGACACTTCCTGCAGCACTGGATTGATCGCAGTGTGACTCAACGAGGAGGTACGGTGGCTTCCTCTATCCCCTGCATCAGTTACCCCACAGGAGGGTGAAATGGCATCTGTGCTAACAAGAGATAAGCGGAAGATCCAGCATACACAGCACTGGGCTGAGATGCTCGTCCCAGAGGAGCCCCGTTTCACGTTTCCAGGCTGAGCCCTCTGCAAATGACAGAGAATGAGATTGACCTTGAAAACACGACTTACTGCAGCTCGAATATGCAAGCAGATAGCATTAAACTCCAGTCCCTTCCCTGGCTGGGGCTGATAAACTCCTGTTCGATTTGAGAGCGTGACCCCACTGTGGGCTGTCTGCAAGCGCCCTGCACCGCAGCAGACACTTGTCCTATATTTAGTAAAAGCAATGTGGAGGCGTTTGTTATCGAGATGAACACGTGTATCAACCAGAACCTTTCTTACGTGGGACATAAGCAAACCCCAGGTGGTTCAGGCTAACCTGAAGCTGCTAGAAATGCAAATTGCTCATGGTGGTGCTGCACAGGGGTGCGCGGAAAGGCCATCCCAGGGAAAGGCTTCAGTGCCCGGTGCAGGGTCAGGTCATGGCCTGGGAGGAGCGAGCTGGCTCAGCAAGAGGCTCTTTAGGGTAAACAATAAGCAAATCTGCAGTAAAGCGGGGAGTGAGCAGAGGTCAGGCAGGTCAGATCTGTGCTCTGACTGCTCTGGGCTGCACCTTTGGGTAGGGGAACAAGCCTGGCCAGGGGCTGCTGTATCTCACATGGCTCTTGCCAACAGCCCCAGCAGAAACGTTGCAAAATGGATTTCCTCCAGCCTTTCCCCAGCACAAGATCTGGCAGAGAACAAGGAATCTTCTCCGGATAGCAGCAAACCCCCTGGGATCCCTGCTATGCCCATGCTGTACAGGGTTCCAGAAAAAAAAGGGGAAGAGAAAAAAACAAGGAAAAAAAGCTGCCAGGCTGCTCCCGTGTGGCTGGAGGAGCTCAGTAGCGCTGAGCTGGCAGGGGGAAGACGCCAGCGCTCCACACTCACTGCACCTTGACAGCTTTTGCTCACCAAAGCGATGACACCATCCCCTGCCCGGGATGCTGGCCAAACCCTTCAGAGCAAATGTCTGGCCCAGTGGCAGGTTTTTACAAGGCTCCAACTCCATGAAGTCTCCCCCCCTCAGAAACTGTCTGCTTGTGCTACACACAGCGTTCCAAGGAGAAACGCAAATGGGCTCCTGGCTGGGCCACGAGCATGACTTTTGAAGACGGTGTTAAGCCCTGCGGCAGGACAGAGATGCAGCTCTGTGAGCGTGTGGGGCTCAGCACAGCGCTGTGCCGGCACCGGTGCCCGCGGAGGGCAGCAGCCCATCTGTGTGCCCCGTGGGACCAAAGCACCCCCCCTCTGCTGGGCTGGGCTCAGCGCGGCTGCAAATGCCTGCGGCCGGCAGCGTGCATGAGAATGGAGACAAGTTTGGGCCATCTGTGCCCAAAGCATCCCGGAGAGGTCTGGGATCACCTGGCAGAGCAACATTGGCTGTCACAGCAGGAGGCAGGCCAGGGTTGCTGCAACCTGTCTGAGCTAGTGGGAGGCTGTAGACAGTGATTTAATGGAGTCCAGCCCCTCTAAGACCAGACTTTGCCACCAAACACAGCTCTGCCCCATGACCCCAAGCTGTGGCCATCCCTTGTTAACCATTCCTCAGCCCCAGCACCTGCAACATCTCTGCTGATGCACTCCTCTCCCAGTCCCCCGCTGTTGCCAGACCCCGGGTCCTCATCATGCAGCTCCATGAACACAGCTCAGCCCTAATTTGAACACAAACCCCTTTTCCCCCAGCTGTTCCCTCCCAACCACCTCATCATGCAATCCCACAGCATGCTCCCATCCCGGGGGTCTCTCCCCATCCTGTCCCTGAACTGCTGTCCCCATCCTGTCGTCACCTTCACCACCTACCCCACACAGGCAATGGCCCACCTTAGAAAGGCTGAGCCCAAGGGGCTCCACAGCTGGCTGAACTGCACAGATGGGGAGGAAACCACACATGGAGGGGGAGCCAGGGAAAGGCTCGATTCTTGATCTGAGCCTGTTTCTTCCATCAGACCTGGGATACAGCCAGGACTGTGAGGAGGAGGAGGGAGGAAGGGGGCAGAAGGGCAATGGCATTTACACATCCCTCTTCTTCCACCTCTTCATGCTGAGAGCGAGTCAATCACCCCATCCCCTGTACCGCTAGCTTACCCATCCCTGGGATGCTCCTGGGACTCCAGGAAGTTTGGGAACGCCAAGAAATACTGAAATATGTGACAGCATTGAGGAGGGAGCACCATCAGAGTAAATTAATGGTTCATGCTGCATTTTGGCACCATGGCCCTGAGTATAGCAGGATCTTCCATCATGGGGGAGCTGCCAAGATCTTTGGCATCCTGGCTTTCCTCCTGACTCTGTTGCTTGTTACTGAGGTTCCCGGATTCCACCACACACAGTGGTAATCCTCTGAAATTTAGCATTGCCACAATTGCATCTGAAAGCAGGGATGTCACTTAGCCAAGGTATATCGAGTTTCTAAAGGGGAGAGAAGACCAACCCTTGGCAACTGCTGGATCACCATTTGGGTAACAAGTATCAAGAAAGTATATGCCCAAATCCAAAATGTTTTTCACTGAGATGGGCAGAAGGAAATACCACATTTGTCCTTTGCATTGTCAAAGGAGGAGGTAAAGGAATAGGTGTGATGCAGAGCAAGAGACTGAAAACTCCGTGCTAAGGCAGATTGACCAGAAATCACTGAATGAGATGAGCCAGAAAGGGAGCTCAGGCACATTTTGGAGTCTCCTGTGCTGCAAGGGCTTTCATTCTTTCCTTTGGAGCTTAAAAAGGCAATGTGCTCCCTCCCTCCTTTCCCCCGACAGCCCAGATTTGAGCGCTGTCCGATCGAAACCGAAGCGATTCCCTTGCAGCGGCGTGACATCAATGCCGCAGCAGGAGCCGAGGTTTCAATGACTTGCCAGCTCTCTTTGGAAAAGGGAACAGATTTTAAAGCTGTGACTATTTAGGTGTACTAGCTGACTGCGAAGACAGCCAGACATGTGTGAGGTGAGGGAAAGACTGGATCATGCCCATCCCAGACTTCTGGAAGCACCAGTGAAAGAATTTGCTGCTTTGGCTGCAGAGACTCTTAATTACGAAGGGAGGATCTCTGTGACCGCAACAGCAAATCCAGTGCCTGAACTGAAGAGTTTGGCTAGGGGACAGGATTCAGGCAGCAACAAGCCTGCTAGGCTGACATCAGCATTACCAAGGCTCTAGAAAACAGTCTGAAGGAAAGAAAGCAATTAAAAGATGTGGGTGCAACTGGATAGGGGATTAAAATCAACACAACATTTACTAAGCGCAGCTTACACCCATGCAACCTGACCTG
Organism: Gorsachius magnificus; assembly: GCA_034008185.1. Lineage (NCBI taxonomy): Eukaryota > Metazoa > Chordata > Aves > Pelecaniformes > Ardeidae > Gorsachius > Gorsachius magnificus. The sequence goes on from CM067090.1 coordinate 12,251,724, forward strand.
TCAATGAAATAAGCCATTTCTGTAGATCAAACATATCTGGTAGATCTTCACCCAGAAATATATAACACATGATATATGACATACCACAAGAAATAAGCACTTCAAAGAGAGAAGGTGAAGTTTAAAAGGTGAACTGTAAGGGGTGTCCCTCAGAAGCAACTGTAAAGCAGGCAGCGTTTAAATGGGAAATACTAGGCAGAAGGCAGATTTCTAGTAAAGTATCTCTAAGATTGGCTTTGGGATCAACACTTCAGGAATGAATGACATAAAAATAGAAGGATGCCGATGACGGACAAAGTGTTGAGAAAGGCTGCCATGGCAGGGAGAGGCTGAAACACCAAACAGGGAAACTAAAGCTTGATCCTGGACCAGGGGAGTGGACATGCAACAGAATTTAATTTTACAATGTTGGAATTCAGCAGTTTCTGCTACTTTGCTGCTGGAAGTGGCAGGAGGTCCCAGATGCATTAGTTCTGGGCTATCAGCTGCCAGTGTGACAGTCATTAAAAAGGCAGATGAAGTCCTGAAACATATCAGGTGAGGTATTTGCCATAGCAGCAAAAAAAAAAAAAAAAAGCATGAATACTGTTATCCATAGCATTGGCAACCCTCACCTGCAGCACTGACAGCTCTGCTCCCCTGGGAGTGAGGCAGATCCAGAGCTGCTGAGAAGGGCTGCCAGGAGACTGGGCGATCCCAGGACTTGCTGCCCCATGAGAGGCTGCGAGGGCTGAGCCAAGACGGGATTGCCCCTGCAGGGGCCAACAGAGAGGGACTGGGGGTGTTTCACATGCAGGACATCTTCATGCCCAGTTGCTCAGGTGCCAAATAGGAAGAGGTTTGGAAACCCTGCACCAGTGGGAGTCTGGCTGAGATGCAGCAGGAGGAATCCCAGCTCCTTTTGGGCTGGAGACTGGCGTTTTCAGGCATTTTCCAGGATGGACCCTGGGGCCACAAGGAGCCAAAAGCTCCAGTCGTGCTCTCCAATACAAAACACTGGAGAGGGTTAAAACCTGGAGATTCAGGGGCCTCCAGCCACGGGAAGGGAAGAGCGAGTACGCTGCAGCCCAGCGGCCCCGAGGGGCCCCGATCCTGACCCCACCGCTGCCTCCCCGCTGCCGTCTCACAGCCCCAGCTTCGCTTCCTGTTGTGTCTGCGCAAAACCTAAAAAAAGAGAAAAAAAATAATCGTGGCGCCTGGCCACGCGAAATGATCAGTCTGAGCGTTAATTACAGCCTGCAGCTCCCAGCGCGTGAGTGGGACAGGGGCTCGTCTGCACTGCGGGAAGAGCCAGCTCTTGGGGCAGCCCCTCTTGGCGGTATCTCTCTGAGTGATGCTCGCTCTCAGACCACAAAAAAACTCCAGACTTGAGGGGGAGGGGGTGTGTGTGAATCCATCACACACTTGATGGATTTGTGATGGATTCTGGATTTGAAGATAGGAATCACGACTGCCTGGCACACACAGCTCAGGTGCAGCTGTGCAGCTGAACTGTATTTACAGGACAAAGAAGAGTTTATGGTGGGAGACAAACATGAACAATATTACCACTTTGTATCGAAAGAGGAAACAACACCCCGAGCTCTAAAGTGTAAAGGGATCAGCACTTGCTTAAATTACGTCACTGGAAGAGCCAGAAATTAGGACCTGGATCTCCTTGTGGGCACAGCAATGAGCTTTTCCAGACGTTGCTGGTTTTCACTCTTCCCCGGCACCCGTCGTGGGCAATGAACGAGTGCTACGATCGTACCAGTGACGGCTCACTCGTCCCTGACTGTAGAAACGCAGCCCTGCTTCGTGAAGACAGGCTCGGTGCTATTAAAATAACTGCACCCAGGAGACATGGAGAAGGATCCTGCCATCTAATTTAAGAAAGGATATTCAGACTGCGTTATTCAAAGCCAAATCCTAGCTGCAGCTGCTGAATGTGTCCAATTTTCGATTTTAACATCCAAGAGGGGAAAAAAAAAAGAGAGAGAGAATAAAAGAAAGCGGTTGACAGCAGCAGTGATAGACCCAGGCAGTTCCTGCAGCCTGAGCTCAGTTTTCCCTCCCAGTTTGATAGCAAAGCCTGGGACATGCTGCCTGGCTGGCGGCTGACGTGACAATGGTCCAGGGCACAGAGGCCAAGCAATCACATGTGGAAGAGGCCATTAAGCGTCTGGGCAGTGGCCTGGGGTCTGCACAAAGAGCTGCCCTGCCTGGGAGGATCAGAGCTATGGGGCCGAACAGCACTGGCCTCAAGGAAGCAAAGTTAAAGTCCTGGGAATTCTGGCTTTTATGCTTGGTCTTGTACTGGTGGAGAACACATTTGCTTTATTTGCACCTAAGCACAAGGGTGGATTGTTATTTTGTTGGGTTTTTGTTTTCAAAGATACTTTTCAAAACGAGGGCGATGTGGGATCCCAAATACCAAAATCCCCCACCAAACTCCAGACCCAAGGACTTAACGCTGCTGGAGGTACTGACCTCTGTTGGATGGAGAAGAGGACCAAATTAGTGACCGTTTGCTTTCTCACTGTAAAAAAGTGTGGCAATTCTTGTGCTCATGTCCTTACGCATCTTCAGAGCTAAGGGAGCACCTCTGGGAATGAAAACCAAAACCCATTCCTATTTTTATTCTTACAGGAATGTTTTGATTTGGGAATGCAAGTTTTTGGCTTCAGCAAAGAGGCAAATCCAAACTACTTAGATTCCTATGACTGCTCACTTTTACTGCATCTAAAAAGCCAGGCTGAATTAAAATGCTAGAGAAGAAAGGAAAACAAATCTAAGACAGCCACATGCTTGAATTTGCTTAGATGCATCCTTCAGCTTTGTGCATTCAGACACAACCACCGTCGTGGGGGTGCTGCAAGTGATACGAGAATCAAGAGGTGTAACCAGCTGGGCTTTGCCCATGGATTTGCTCCCAGAACCAGCTCAGTGGCTCGATGAATTGCCCTGAAAAACTCAAGTCTGCTTGAGCATCTTCACTGCCAAGGGTGAAGATCCCCCCTCAGCCCAGAAGGCCAACCGTACTCTGGGCTGCATCAGGAGAAGCGTGGCCAGCAGGTCGAGGGAGGTGATTGTGCCCCTCTACTCTGCTCTGGTGAGACCTCACCTGGAGCACTGCGTCCAGCTCTGGAGCCCTCAACACAAGAAGGACATGGAACTGTTGGAGCGGGTCCAGAGGAGGGCTACTAAAATGATCCGAGGGCTGGAGCACCTCTCTTATGAGGACAGGCTGAGGGAGTTGGGCTTGTTCAGCCTGGAGAAGAGAAGCTGCGGGGAGACCTGATTGCGGCCTTTCAGTACCTAAAGGGGGCCTATAGGAAAGATGGGGAAAATCTTTTTAGTAGGGCCAGCTGTGTCAGGACAAGGGATAATGGTTTTAAACTAAACCAGGGTAGGTTTAGACTGGATCTAAGGAAGAAATTCTTTACAATGAGGGTGGTGAAACACTGGAAGGGGTTGCCCAGCGAGGCAGTAGAGGCCCCATCCCTGGAAGCATTCAAGGCCAGGTTGGACGGGGCTCTGAGCAACCTGATCTGGTTAGAGGTGTCCCTGCTCACTGCAGGGGGGGTTGGACTAGATGACCTCTAGGGGTCCCTTCCAACCCAAAACATTCTATGATTCTATGATTTCAAGGTGAACAGCAATGCAGACAGGCACAAGCAATGGCAAAAAGTAACCAGCCCTATTGAGAACAACCCGAAGAGATGTTTTCTGATCTCTCCTCAGGCCTCTCCCATGCCCAGCACTGCTCCCCAGGTGGTCACATCACGGAAAAGGGGAGAGCTCAGATATTGACCTGTAATAGCCCCAGCTAAGCCCACCTCGCACAGCTTCCCTGTGGCAGACAACAGATCCCTCTGGAGCAAACGCTGTATTTGCCTTCTTTTGTTTATCCTGGGGCTGTGCCAGCGAGCAGTGAGCTGGAGGAGCGATGGAGGGGAGCTGGCATCGACTCGCAAAACTCTGCAGCTCTAATATTTACAATACAAACGTACATTTCTTATTCCAGACCCACATCCTCCATAGCTCGGGAAATGCCCCTGTGGCCCTTCCCATCTTTGCTTCTCCTTGCAGGGTGTTTTTCTCCCTAGTTAGGGCTTGTTCTGTCTGCCCTGCCTTGTGACAACGTCCTCTTGCAGCGGCTCAGAGCACGCATAGGCGACCGTTCGTCCCCATCAGCAGGTGAGCAGCGAGCAACTCCTGTGCGGGAGGCTACGTGGACGAGGGCAGCAGGTTGCCACCTAACGCAGCCCTGTGCAGAGCAGTCACAGGCAGACCCACTGCCATCTGCCTCCGATATTGCCCCTGCTGACCAACAAGCCGGTAATATATAACCCAGCCTCTCCCTGACAGCCTGCCCTCCGCTCTGCAGCCCAGCCTCAGTGAATGCTGGCTGGCTCTGCATTTCTCACCGCTGAGGTAGAGGCGGCATAGAGTCTGTCTCATCTCACTTGTTAGGGAAAGGGAATAATCCTCTGTTCTCCACCAGACCTGCCCCTGCCAGCTCCGCTCCCATTGCCTGCAGCAGAGCGACAACCCGGAGCATCCTGGGGAGCAGCAGGACCTTCCCCTTGCTTGCTCCAGAGCACTTGTGGACACTATAACAGAGCCAAGGGGCGGGATACCGCTGAGCTGACTAGCTAGGGAAGGCTGAAAGAACTGCACAGGGTGCCCACACATCTGCACCAGGACCCAACTAATGCCCCGATCCTGTACACCTCTCCCTGGAGGGATGGGCCATGGGAGAATTAGGAACAGGACCTCCAAGGGGAGTCCAAGGTCTGTGGCTGGTTGCACTCCTGCAAGGGTCCTGGAGCAAGCCCTTCCCAAATAACCCGGCCAGGCTAATGTAGCATATCAGAAGGTCACAGTTAGAGTCACCGTTGTGATCTTGCTTCTTTGAGCAGGTCAGCAGGCAGGCAACATCCCTGTCCCCTGCAAAACCACCACATGATTTAATGGCATCCCTCTGTGTCACCAGCTGACCCACAGCCCTCAAGCATTGGCATGGGACCTGGAAGCTCAACTGTCCTTCCAAAACCACTGGATAAGCGTCTTCTCTCACCAGCACTGCATCCTAACTCTCAGGCTCAGAAATTGCCTCCAAGTAGCTTGGTTTTGGGCCATACAACTCTATTTTCAAGCACAGCCACCACCTGGAAGTTGTCAGCCGAGTTATCCCCCACGGCAAAGCCCCATCTCCAGCCAGGTGCCGTCTCTCACAAGGAGCATCGCAGCAGCTTGGCAGGGGTCACACACACCCCCAGGAGCACCAGCAACCAAAATATGTCTGTTCTCGCAGGAACAGGGAGTAAAACACACACATGAGTCTGAAGCTCATCTGCTTGTCCACCAAAGGGCTTAATGAAGGGTATTTAAATTCTCTTACGATTACAAGACTGCTGCTATGGGTTTGTATAAGGCTCAACAGCATCCACATGACCTGGTGGGCTGGAAAACACATACCTGCTCACTTTGGGGCTGAGCAAGAGGCCACTGGAAGTTTGGGCTCAGGTGGTGCAACACACCCTTGTTTAGAGGTCCTGCTGAATCAGCCAAGTACAGGATCATGCCCAGAGACACTCCGGTACCAGCAGCCCAGCCTGCCTGGACTGTTCCCCATGGGAAGGGAGAAGGCTCCACTCCACGGTTTGCATGGTCCTGACTTAAAGCAGTTCCATTCAGCAGAAATTAAGCCAACTGAGTGCCTTGAACTTGGCTGGATCAGACAGAACCAAGTCCCACCAGCATGGGGATGCTTGAAAGCTTAGCTCAGGCTTTTTTCCCCACTGCTACACATTTTCTACCATCCCTCTAGCCCTTTTGAAACAGACAAACCAAATAATTAACCCCCCCACTCCCTCACCTCCCAGCACTTAGAAACTGCAGAAGGCTAAACAGATGCGTTGCAAGGAGGTTACCCACAAAGCTAAGGGAAAAAGGGGAAGGAAGGGGTTTAAAGCCCACGAAAAGGCACCACAACCTGCAGCAGTGAAAGACAAATCTCCTCTCCCACCAGCTCGGATGGATGAACCTGCATGCATTTGCATATGGGAGAAGGTGGTTTTGCAGCACCACAGGCTCCAGCGTCATCTAAAAGTGATGTTATAGCTGCCATGATAACATTCCATTTCAGGGCAAGATGAAGGAGGGGTGCAGAGGAGGGATGAAGGCTGCACAATGGCCCACCCTCTTACCCTTCTCCAGTACGTGGATAAAACATGTCCCATCCCCATGAAGGCGACGGAGGTGTCCTACCAGCCCCTATCACACAGACCCTCCTCCCCTGGAAATCTCCCCCTTTTCCCCAAATGACTCTTTTGGCTTTCTGGGATGCTACTTAATCATAGAATCATAGAATCGTTTAGGTTGGAAAAGACCTTTAAGATCATCAAGTCCAACCGTCAACCTGACCCTGACATCCCACCACTAAACCGTGTCCCTAAGCACCTTGTCTACCTGTCTTATAAATACCTCCAGGGATGGGGACTCAACCACTTCCCTGGGCAGCCCATTCCAGTGCCTGACAAGCTTTTTTTTTTTAACTTAAGGCTGACTCCAAGCAGCCGCGAGTGGCTCTTGAAGGGTGATGGGGCACACCATCCCCACACCCATTTTCAGCCCACGTCTCTGCTGACGAGGCATCCCCAGTACCTCTCTTCCAGCCATGTTCCTCAGAATGGGTACCACAAGGCAGTGACCTCTGAGGTGACACTTCCCATTCTGAGGAGGCCCTGCTGTACAAACCTCCTGAGAGAAGAGGGAAAGGAGCATTTTCCAACCTCCTTCCACCAAATGCACATGCTCCACAGCTGCTACCCCTGGACAAACCCTTCTGCAGCATTTCCATCCTCAAACCACAGTTCCTACAGACACAGAGATCGGAAGGTACTGGGGATCCCCTGACCGCACTGTTAACAAGGTGTGCATAGGCTCTCCCCAATGCCTGAGATGACTTCATCTGGGAAGGAGATGAAAGGAGGTGTCACCCGCTAAAAATAATATCCTTGTTCGCAGCAATCACCACCTCGCAGCTTCTCCAGAGTCCCAGGGCTGTGTGGCACAACTGGATGGTAATGGCAGCCAGGCTCCCTGGCACTAAATGGCCGTCTCCCTCCATCCAAGAAACACACTCTAGGAGGGGACAATGAGTCACTGTTTCACATGGGATAATTCAACAGACCACGCTGCCTTTAACAGGAAAAAATGTTCACTCTTCTTGAGATGTGCCCTGCTGGCTGGAAGGCACCGGTCCACAGGCAAGAGGGTGTGATGCCTTCAGGAAATGTTAATTCAGGGTGTGGACGAAGGTCCTAAGCTATTCTCTATGGAAAGTGATGGATGGGAAGAGCCACGCACTGGGTGAGTACACGTCCTGCTCTCGTTCCAACCAGACAGGGAACAGACAAGCCTGCCAGAAGCAGCAGTGGTTGTGGTGAACATCTGGGGGTAGAAATGCACGGCCTCAGGGAACTGAAGTGGGACCAAAAATCCAAGCTCACCTGCCTCCACCTGCGTGCAAGATCCCTGATGTCTGCACGCTGTCATCTGCTGTCTGGGACCCCGTGCCTGGGGCTCAGGGGACGGGAGTGCCTCTGCACGCCGTATCGGGGGACGGAGCGGCGTCACCTGTCTGTCTGACATGGGGGCACTTACACTATCCCCAAAGTGCAAATCATTCCCAGCACAGGGCCTTCACGCACCAAAACATGAGAGCAGACAGGCATAAGGACAGCCCAGGAGCCTGAAGTATATTAAATGCACTCACGTGGTTTCCAGCTTGCTGGCGGAAGGCAGATGGATGCTCCCTGCTTCCTCAGCGTGGGGCTGCCATGTCCCTTGTTCATGACTGTCACCTACCCATAAATGTTTCCATGCTTGATGGTTTATGCTGGATGCAGTAAAACTGCAGGCAGCAGATATGGGGCATTCGTTCGGCCCCCGGCGCAAAGTGCCACCAGCACTAAGTGCCACCAGACTTCAGGTTTCTCCATCCAGACCCAGCTCAACACAGACACAATGACTTTCATAGGAAAATGCCTCAGCCCGGCCTCCCAAATGCTGTGGCAACCTTTGTAGGGCAGGCGGTGCCACCGTGCCAAGAACAACAGCAGACGCCTCCTGAAGAGCTGGCGAGACGGAGGCAGCAGCCTCGCAGCTGACCTGACCCCCTTCCCAACCACAGCCTCCTGCTGACTGTCCCTCGTCACCACCTTTTCAGTGTCCTCTCTTCTAGCTCAAACATGTCCTGACCAAGAATCACACCTGAACAGGGCTTTCTGACAGGTGACACGCGGGGCTGGCTCAGAAATGTGACAATAAGACCTATTTCACATCACCACCCCCGTCCTCCACTGAATGGATCCATAAAATACCTCTCCAACGGGCAGCTTCTTCATTCTTACTCCTGAGGGTCTGCTGTCCCTTTGGGACAGACCACGGCTGGAGACAGGATGCTGGGCAAGATCAACCACAGCATGCGTGCCCCGTTCAACACCACGTGGGGCGTGGGATGGGAGGGGGGCAGCGGTCCAATATTCAGAGTGATTTGGGTTTTTTCCTCTAAACGACTAAAAAAAGAGGGGGTCTCCGCTGAAAGCGCTCCAAAGAAACAGGGCAAGCACTGCCGACAATGAAATCTCCACTGTCCACTTCTATTAATCTTCTTACAGATTTAACAGGAACTGGTGCTGATTTTTCACCGTCCGAGGCATGCAAGCGCTCCCAGCTGCTATGAAGCCAGTGCGACCATGCGTGCAGCCCCCCTGCCATCGCCCATCCGAGGGGCCCTTCCCCGTGGGCGGCTGGAGCCCTCGCATCTCAAAAGAGACAACGGGCTGGTGTGCACGCTGTGCTTCTCATGCCTGGATGGCGAACCCAGCCCACCGAGTTTCGTCTTTGCAGTGCAAACTCAGCACTCTGCAGCTAACGCTGGAGCCGAAAGACGATTTAGCATTAGTGTTTGCAGCCAACTCCATCTTCCATATGCCGTACACAACTGCTCAGACAGCAGCCGCGAAGGCAGCTAGGAGTTTGAGGGGGTGTCGCCACATGTATGTATTTTTTTAAAGCTGCTACAAAAAAGAACATTAAATTCCTTACGCAGGATTGGGTCTGGACATCCTGCACTCCTGCAGATTTCTACTGCATGTCACACACGCTGGGCAGCAGAATAATTATCTAACTTTATTTTTTGCCTTTCCTTCTCCCCAACCAGAGACCGCTCAGCCTTTAACAACGGCCTGGAAGAGACTCCTGAATCCTGAAATCCCTGGACTGCCCGGGCTTCAGCCAGATGACTCCTGTTTAGGGAGCGCTGGCATGGGGACCGGCAGTCACTGGTTCCAGAAGCAACCGTGATTCAGCGATCTGGCTGCTGGACATACTTTAAAACCACTTGAGCTCTTGATGCTTAAGATCCTGAGAGGTTCACTTAGGAAGAAGTTATTGCCATCAGGAAGAAGATATTAAAATTACATATGGAAGCTGCTTGTTTTCTATAAAGCCTCCTGAAAGCTCTTTCCTCTCTTGGCTCCTGCTTTCTCTCAGAGCTCACTTTGCCTTTATGTTTCCAAAGGCAATTTTTTCCCACTGATGGCACCTCTTGGACCATCACAGTGTCACCAGCCACACCCAGGCACAGGGGCTGGCACAGCTGGCCCTTGGCTGTGTGGCTCCCTCCTCACCAGAGATGGGGATAGCTCGGGCTCTGTTTTTCAAGGAAGGCTTTGTTATTCCAGTTTAGTCAACTTGAGTCAAGGATCAGCCAGGGAAACTCTAATCAAGTGATGGAAAAGGGTGACAGCTATTGGATTAGCTCACAATAAATCATGCAGAGAGGGAAAGAAAGAATCCAGCTGCTTCAAGCAACCTGCCAAATGCCACAGCATCGTCTCTGGGGATGAGAGCAGGACCAGAGCCAACGGCAGCTGGTCAGGACACTCTGTCCCATTTGGCGGTTCCTCCTAAACCCACATGCACCCTCGGTGGCAGGAGGCTCCGGTCACCTGGTATCAGCCTGCAGCAGTTGTCAGGAAGTTTTAATAGAAGGATGACAGGCATGTGAGGCGGTGGGATGTGTTTCACTGGGGCGACGTGCTTGGCGCTCTGCTGCCACAAGGAACGCGATTGAGATCTTTATAGGAAACAGAAAATTAACAGTATCCAGCAGGAATACAGCCTCTGTGAGCAAGTAAAATATCTGTGCTTAAGCACCACGCAACCTTCTGTTTTCAAATAGTTAATTCCTCCTACAAGCCAAGCTAGAAGCTTTCCAAGAGCAATTTCACTTTCCCATTATGCCTGTTGCTCCCCTGGCCCCGGCTGACTGCTTGCATATATAATGCAAGCCTGAACTGCCAGCATTTCCATTCCTCGTCAATAAACTCCTCCTTTCCAGTCTGCTGCTCAACAGGAATTGCAGCAGAAGGGCTCACACTGGCAGTGCCAAGGCAGAGGTCCCTGCCGGGATGCACAGGGGCTGATTTTCAGCTGGCAAGGCTGCACCAGAGACCCACCTCTCCCCTGCACACCCGCATGCTGCGGTGGTGTCTGTACCCCCGCAGGCTCCCATTGCCCAGGCAGGTTCAGGCAAGCCACAGCTGCAGAGAGCTCTTGGGCTCAGCCAGCCGCATGGATCCACCAAGCCAAGAGCCCATCTGCACCAGCCTGCTGCCTTCTGCTCAGCTGCTGAGCCACGGCAGGCCAGGGTGCTGGGGGATCAGGCTGGACTTACTCAAAACCTGCCTGCAGTCAGCTCTGGTTCAGGCAGATGCTGTTTGTGCCCTCTGCACGTAGGCTACTTACACACACACCCACCAAAAAATGAAGTCTCCCTAACATCATATGGCTCAACAACTTGCTTGCTGAATACGTTTCAAGCAATCTTGTCAGCTCCGCGCATCTGGAATTGATGAAAGCCCCAACACGCAGATCTTGGAAAAAATGCACACTCAAACCCTTCCCCACGCACCACCTTGCACACAGCCATTCCCCCGCCCCGCCCCCCCTGCCAGCTTTGCTTCACGGCTCTTGCCCCTCTGCTCTCAATGGGGGCAGCCGAGGGTCTGTCTCCTGCCTTTCTAGCTGACAGCAGGTCGTTCACCTCTGAGACCCACTACCACAAGACACAGAGCAAGAGGCTTTACAATGCACTGAAGAGATGCATGAGCTTGCAGAGGAGGACAGGAGCTCATTACAGTCTGCTGGGGGCTAGGGAGAACCATCTCCAGCACATAACTTCTCATCACATAGCTCCTTGTGCCTACTTCTGCCGCATTTAGAAGTGGGCATTGCCTGAGGCCAGCAAAGAGCCCCGTCTCCCCAGTCAGCACATTTAACAGAGGATACAAACATCTCCAGTGTCATTGCAGCACTGAGCCGCAACTGATCCAGCATCACTGGTAGCGACCAGTCCGAGTGGTTGTTGGATTTATCTCCCTGTTGCTGGTCAAGCCCTGAGAACATCTGTTAGCCGCAGGTGCTCTGAAGGCATCTCTTTCCTTTTTACAGGGAGCGAGCAAGGTCTAATGGAGGCCTCAGGAAGAAGGGAACCGGGAGTCTTGCATCTACACCCACCCAGCAGCGGCTGTTCATGGGCAACCAAAGCAAAACTCCACCAGCATCAGATCAGCCTTGTTTCAGTCTCAGAGTGCCTGTGTCTGCTGATCCTATTAAGCTAAAGGGAAGTCAATCTCTCCGATACTGCCAGGAGTAAACTTGGAAGAGATCCAGCTGTGAATATGCTACCCTGCACCCTTGCCAAAAGGAACGGCCCGGCTCTGCAGATGTGTGCAGGACTGAACTCGCCACCTTCTCGTGGGATGGAGAAACACAACCGTGCAGAGACGCTCCCCACGGCCAGGGGAGGGGGGCATGGCCGCATGCTTGTGAGGCATCCACAGTAAGAACGGGGATGAGGAATTGCTGAGGAGCTTCTGACCTCCAATTAGTTTGTGCTAATTTCCCAGGTCCCTGCCTTGACGAAAGCCCTCTGGAACAGGGGACCCAGCCCCAGAGACACCCACGCCTGGCGGCTCGAACAAACATCACCTTTGAACCTCATGTCAACATTACCCACCTTCCTGCAAGGTCAGTGAAGCAACATCTGGCCAGGGAGCAGGCTTGGATCAGGTTTCACGTTAGCAGAGGGGCTGCAAATCCCCAGGGAGAGCGGTGCTCCTGGGGAGACCATTCCCAGGGACGGCTCAAGGCTCAAACCTGCGCCAAAGGGCTGGGAGAGCAGCCAGGAGATGGAGGGCTATTAACCAAGTGGCCTTTACAAAGAGAAGGATAAGCTGTGAGCACCGTTGTGACAAAGAGGCCAGGACTTGTGGCCTCGGTGTCCCTCCATACCACAGAGGTGACGTGGGATGGGAAGGGACATGGGCCACAACATGCCCTGTGCCCTGCCGTGCAGGTCCAGACCGTTCGCTGGCACATCTGCATGCACACGCACCGTGAGTAGAGCTGCCAGCGCCTGCCGAGGCCAGGGACCTGCTTTGAGCCACTGCAGAGACAGTAACACTTTCGGAAGGGACTTTCTGGGTAGAAAGCAGCTTCAAGTCCAGCTAGGGGAATCTACGAACATTAAGTCCCATTATGAAAAAGCTGGGTCTCACCAGCATCGGGCGCTTCTCCAGGACAGCAGGTCTCAGCACCCGCGCTCAGCCGCCGTTTGTTTACACGGCCACGTAACAGACTCCGCTGAGCATGACACCAGACTCGGGTCTGGGGCAGTGTGGTTTGCCAGGATCTCCCAGCTGCAGAAACAGCTTTGCAATGTGACACACCACCACGAGGGCTTGGTGATGGCGATCAGGCGGGGCAGCACCGCTGGGAACACCGAACGTTTGTCTTTCATTGCTTCGATGCATTGGGCAGGATCACTGATAAGGTGGAGTGAAAGCAGGACTTGCTAACAGGGAGGGAGGCAAACAGGCTTGGAGGAGCCAGGCTGTCCACGGGGCTGGGGATGGCTGGTGCTCAGAGAGCCCAACTGGAGGTGGGGGAAGCTCTTCCCTCTGTGCAGGGAAGGACTGGAGACAGGCATAAACAGGGACAGCAAAAGCAGGCAGACATGAATCCACATGCACTCGCACCCTCAAACCCGGGTCCTTGACCATTTTTAATACCAAACGGTGATTTTCATCTCAGCTTAGAGCTGCCAAAGGATGTGGGTTATGCGGCCAGGCTTTCCTGCAGGGGTAGATGGTGACGAGCCACCTCGGCTGCGGATGTTGCTGCCGAACCCAAGGGGGACAGATCTGCTGCAGTACTAATCAGCGGGGAGGGAGACTGCTTTCTTCTCCCAAGACCAACTCCCAGCTCTTCTCAGCCAAATTCCCATCAGTCTGCCTGCCCATAAATCTACAACTGTTTTATCTAATCAAAGCTCATCCAAACATTAAGAATTCAGGGACACTATGAGGGAAACAGGAGCAGGCAGGCCAGCCAGCCAGTCCCTCTGCCAGGCTGCAGGAATTCCCCACTGGCAGGCTCAAGGCTGGAAAACCCTGTGCCTTAAAGCTAAACCTGCACAGTGCCATCCCAGCAAGCTAAAGGGAATGGATTTGTGCAAGTTGAACAGGTCTTAAATTCATCCTCCAAGACAAGGAAGATCTGGTCTATCTAGAAACAAAATTCTGGCTTCTGCAGTTCTTTGCCTGGAAAGGGTTACAAGGCAGGGATCTTCAGAAAGCATATTCAGCCCAGCTACCCCAGGAAGTGCTGCTGCAAAGGGCCGGAGAAAAATGAAACCTGCTCAATAGCATGCAAAAGAAAGGTTGGGGGAGAGCTTAGTTTCCCTCACACTAACCTGTCCACCAGCAAGCCAGCATAGAGATGTCCCCAGCATCCAGGGGTTCTGCCAGGCTGGGTGGGTCAGCAGGACAGCACCAGCTTTAAGACAGATCTCCGATGGCATGCCTGGGGTCCAGATCCCATGCAGTGCTCTTGCACAGCCATTCACCAACTTTTCAAACCGAAAGGACATTTTTTAGGCAGCTGCCCAGGGCAAGTCACAGCGATGCCTGGGGCTGACACGGAGACGTATTTGCCAGCTGCAGGGGGAGCCTGGGTGCGTGAGGCAGTGGTGTGTTTGCTTTTTCCAATGGCTGTCCTGTCTGCGGGGCTCAGACTGTAGATCCAGCAACATCCCTGGCAAGCACACTTCAGGGCAATATTGTACTCTGTCAGATTCAGCACAGCAAGAGGGTACCAGAAATTTGGGGGCTGTTAAATAGGGAGGATATTAGCTGCTGCAGGTTCATCTGGCTACGAGGTCTCCTTGGCTTGCATGGCTCCATGCAGAGGGGAACAGGCACTGGTGGCTGCTGAAACCAACCATGCTGCCCCCTGCAAGGTCTGTAGACGTCCTAGTGCCTGGCTGGTGCCGCTGCAGCCCCCCTCTGCTGACCAGCTGGCACACCGCATCTCCTGACAGCACCAGGCTTGCGGTGCCATTGGCACTGGGGCTTCTTGGGCATCACTTCTGCACAGGACCCAAGTCGCACAGAGCCACTTCTCACACCATGTCCTTTGGCTCCCCTTCCCTTCCTTGTTCTCATGCATGCCACATGCTTCCTCATCACATTCGGCTTCCAACACAATAAACAAAACAGCAGCCTTGCTCCCAGCTCACTAAAACTGTAAGAGAAACAAAATCAAACCACACGTCCTGGTGCTACCTCCTATACTGGATGATCTCCTGCGGAAGACATGCAGAAAGAGGAGTTTAGCTGAGCAGTGGCCACCCAGCTCCTGGGGATATAGAGCAACTCTTTCTTCCCACCTCTGCCCATGCAGGGCTTTGTTTAGGATTGAGACTGGACTGAGATTTTGGCTTCCCAGTGGAAGCCACAGGCAATTGGGAAACTGAGAACAGGGTGAGTCCTGGCTGCAGAGGAGACATTTGGGGGTTAAACCCTATTTATCAGAGCTCTGCAATGGATTTTACTGGATAATTTACTGGAATTACATGGGGTGCAAACCTGCAGCAGAGGAAAAACTGGGCTGGTCAGAATAAACCTCAACAGCCAGCAATGAAGCAAGGATCCCAGCACTTGGAGATGAGCATCAGGGAAGGGGGATAGCCACATAGGGCAGCAGCGTCGATGGGGTGCATTTGGCAATACCTCCCACTATCCAGCCCTGCTGGAAGGGTTTTACTGCCAGGGAGGCAGTTGGCTGTGTAGAAGGGAAAAATTAAAAGGTCTATGTGCAACAGTGGAGAAATCACAGAGGGTTTGTAGCTGAATATAGGCCTGCCCCCCGAGATGCAGGCAGGAGACAGAGACAGGGTCTCCCAGTTTACAGCAGTGCAAGCTCTGCAGATGCAGGTATGTGTATGGGAGAGAGCAGACTGGTCTGAACTGGACAGCAGAGGCTGGGAATATGGAGTTCAACTCTCCACTGACACAAGGTCTTCCCTCCACTCATGGACGATTTTAGTGGGGGGAAAAAAAATACCCCTTAGGGTAGCTCCATTTACCTCTGTTCTCAGTTGTCGCCATGCAGCGAAGGCAGGACCTAGGCATGGCGATGTTCACCCCAGGCCACCAGAGCTACTTGGTGAGATGTTCCCTCCCTCTTCAGACCACTAATAGTCTTTAACTGCCTTTTAGCAAGGAAAGTTTCAGGCATTTGCCCAGCTGTGTCTCAAAGCCTCAGTGTGAAACATCCCCCCCTTGGCCCCACAGAGGTATTTGGGGAGTTAAGCTGCTCCTCTTTGGGTACTCAGCTCCGAGGGGGAGTAATGGGAGTTAAGCACCTAATGCCTTTGTAGTTTCTTGGCCTCTGATAGTGAGTCCTGAGAAAGACAGCTGTGTTTGCACTGGGATTAAGAAGGAGGGTTTGCCATGCTCTCCATTCAGATGCTGGAGGGAAGCAAGGACCAAGAAAGAAAATCCAGCACATAATAAATCCCAGCACCCCCAGGCATGTCCTGGCCGCTGCATGAGCGCTTGTCTCCCAGCCTCAGACCTGACTGATGATCACCAGAAAGTCCTTCCTGCACCAACACAAGCAAAGGTCCTGCTGCTCCCAGAAGATGTTTTTATGGAGTCCTTTTTGCAAGATAAATAGGAATGTTGGGGTTTGGGGAGCAGAGACCAAGAGAAAGAGCACGTGCAACGTTCTGCCGGAGAGAAACAGCCGGGCTGGGATGCCAGAGGGATGCGGGGCCATCGAAGGCTGGATCCACCTGGCAGAGCCACCAAGACACATATCTCTCCTGCAAGCACAGAGTTAACTCCCGTGCTAGGCCCCCCTCCTTCCCAAGCCTCTTGCAAGTATCAGAGATTCTCAGGAAACCATAGAAAGCCAAGAAGTACTAGAGAAAGCATTCCTCGGGAGCAGATGGGCTTCATTACTGCCCTGCTCTCAGCACTAGACCAGGCAGACCTTTCTACCGCGACAGGTCACGGCTAGAGCATTTCATGTCTTCTTCGAACAAGGCAGATCTGAGGGCTTTCCAGCCCATGTTGCCCAATGCCTTGGCTGGCAAACATCATTGCAGTCTGAGCACTGCCTTCCCAAAGGGCAGCGGCTGTGTCCTGGGCATCACAGCACCGTGACCAGGAATGTGAGCTGGGCAAAACTGCCCCATGACAAAAGCAAACGAACCAAAACAAAACGGAAAAACCAACGCTATCTCAGAGGGAATCTTAGATTTCACATCCCTGCCCGCACATGCAGCGCTAGCCAGGGCAAAGGCAGCATTGCCCTCGTTATCTGGAAGGCTGAGCACATGTGTCAGCCAGCTGCAAACATGACCCAGTCTCAGAAAGTCTTTGCTGGCTGAACTGCGCTCACGTCCCAAGGCAGTGCCTGAATTTCAGCCCAAAAATACCTTAAACAATGGGGAGGAACTGAGGTCTAAAATAGGCTCTTTCCTGTTCTGAAAAAAAGTCCCTGGTTTATAAAGGTCTGCTAATATCTAAGTGTGTAAGTTGCTCTATTGAGGCGAGGTCTAGGTGCATTTGTAAGTTCAGGGACTAGTGCTCTGTGGGACCTTTGTCAAATCACTTTCTATAATCTTTATCACTCTATAATCTCTATAATAATTTTTTGTTTTCCCCCCCAAAGGGAAGAATCTTTAGGCACAAGGTTGGAGGTGATTGACAGTTCACAAAAGCAACCACCAAGTTTGGATGCATAGTTCATAAAACTTGAAAGGCCAGATTTGCAAAGAGCTCCAGGACTTGCTGGTGCTGGGAGATGCTGGGCTGGGCAACAGAAACCATCTCAAAGCTGGCAGAGCATGGTGGCAATGGGTATCTTCTGTATCCACTGTGGCACATCAGAGGGCAGCTAACCACACTGGAATGATGAGGCACAGTTTCCTGCCTGTGATATGTGCTACAGGCTGGTGGTGTGGCTGCTGGCACTGCTGCTCATCCTCCTGTAACACCCCCGTCCTCCTCCCTCGGGCTGGTGAAGTGGTGCTTCCATTCCAGGAGGAGCTGGAGGAGGCTCTGCTCTATCAGTGCCCACAGGAGCTCCAACTGCTTGATGCAGGAGAGGGGGACCTTGCTGCTTCCCTGCTCACAAACCTTTCTGGAGTGGTATCGCAACCCTGGCACTACTATGATCCTGGTTCTGGTGTCTCTTGTTGTGACAGAGTCAGATCGAAGGCTGAGTACATCTAACCCACAGAGCCCCATGGAAATCCAACAATTCACACTGATAGCAGGTCACGGAAGAACATGGGGAGGGCAGAAGCCAGCGTTAAGCAAGTGCTGCTAAAACGATGTAAGAAGCAACAACTGGATGCGGCAGTCGGACAGAACCGGAATAGGAATAAAGCACCATTTTGAGATTGAGGTTTTTTCCTTCTTTCTTATTGGAGAAGGTGATTCAGTACTGGAACTAACGAGGGACAACAGAAAGCGGAGCACTCCCCGTCCCGCTGGCTGCCTCTGCGCTAGGTCTGCCTTCGCCCCCCAGCCACCTCCAGCACCCGCAGATCGCTGGACTGGATGCAAGAACAGAATAGCCCGGCTCTTACACAGGGGTCTCTTGGGATCAGACAAAATGATCTTACCCTCCCTCCTTTCCTCAGTCTCCCAAAGGTGTCTCTTCCTCCAAACACTTCTGAGATTGCAAGGGGATTTTTTTCTCAAATAACGCTGATCAGAGATAGAAGCCTCGAGAGGGGGAAGGTTATGTAAAATGCTTCATATAGCACCCAATCGCCTCTTATTAGGAAATACGTTCTTTCAGGATGGAGGAGCTGCTTATTAACTGCTTAGGAGGCCGCAAGTTCATGCACACAACCCTCTGGTCCCTCACTAGCAGCCTGAAAACTGCCAGCTCTCTGGATGTCAGTACATTTTGTATACTCATGGTTTCCCTAAAAGACCTACCATTGGGGTGGCCCCACAGCACTTAATTAAGGTCTGAAGAAACCGCAGACAGAGATGAATGCATGGCCTTGCCACCTGCCACCCACCTCCCTCTACCTCCTTCAGATGTTCTCCCTTCCCTCTGCCCCCACCTGTACCAGCACAGTCATCCCCAGCTCCCCCACTGTCGCTAAACTCAGTGTGGTTCCCCTGAGAAAAGCAATGACCAAAGCTTTGATGGAGAGAAGGATCAGCAGCCTCCAGCATTCACCGCTGTGCCAGCCCAGACACGCTACAGCCAGGGTTAGATGAAAGAACGGTCTGAGAGCCCCCCTGCTTGTTCCCACCTTCTGTACGTGTGCAGAAGTCAGCACAGCCACTGCTAATGATGTGCCATCCCTGGAGCAGGCAGCAGAGGAAGATAACTCAGAAGATGGATGACGATCATGCCGAGGCCAGGCGGGATCTCCTGGATGGCTATGGGTCAACACCAGTACAACCAAGTCCCCCTGATGGACCATGTCACTCCCGGCACCAAGCTGAGATCACGTGAGATTTGCCCAGGAGCTGAGCATACCGGCCCACATCACTAGTCCAGACACAGGAGGGCCTGGAGGTGCTGCAAGATGACTGCTCCAGCCAAACCCCGTAACTACCCGCTGCGTCAGCCTTTGTAAGCTCCACCTGACAGTGTGCTTGGCACCTCTTTCGTACCTTCCTATGATGCGGATATTCTGCCCCTGGCCACGTGTCTGTGAGCCTGGAGTGAGAAGCTGAAGGCCAACAGGACAGACAGGTCATCACTGACATGCAGCGAGCAGGGGACAGTCCAGGGGTGCGGCTGCACCCCACGGCCAGGGGAGAACAAGGACTACAGTCCCCTGTGGCCACTCTCTGGTGCAGCCAGGGGCAAGGAAAACCAACATAAAACAACTGGGGATATGAAGTCCGCGCACGGTCAAGCACACAAACCCACATACGGATGCTCTCCCCAAGGAGCACCAAGACTCCTCTCACCTCTCCTGAGTGCCAGTGAGGTTGGCAAACACACCTGAGCCCATTCCTGCCTCCAGGAGGTACAACAGGGGTTCTGCCCCAGCTTCAGTACAGACAAATTCAGCCCAGCACCAAAATAACCAACTTGGCGGCATTTAGGAGCAGAGTTATTTCAGCACAGGCGGGTGTGTGGGTGTTCCTAGGGCAGAACAAGAAAGCCTTATTTCAGCACAGCCGTGGAGCTCAGCGCAAACCGCTCTAGCGCACAACTGCCTGGATGGAGGTAAAAGTGGGAAATGCAAACGGAGGAGTTAATTCCTGCTCCCCGAGATGAGTGAGCCCTTAGCACTCTCAAATTTAAAGGTTTCTGGTTATATCATCTTTCCTCCCATGTTGTATTCCTTGTCCTCGTCACAGGATGGGTCAATCCCTATGTGCTGTTAGCAAGGATTAATTCGGCACGTTACAGGTAACGGGCTGTGGGTGGCCCAGGGAAGGTGACCTGCTGAACCCTGCTAAAGACAGAGCAAAGGATCTGACTGCTCCCAGGGGAAACTCATAGCACTGCTGCTTTTTCTAGCATTTTTCTTCATTATTATAGAGAAATCAGATGACACCAGGCAACTAGAACTCCAAATAACCTCAAGGCAACCATCACTTTAAAGGTGACATTTTTGTCTGGAAATTGTTTACCTATTATTGTAACTAGTAGCTTCTAAAATCCAAGTGAGTGGCTTTTGTTTGCTTTCCTTTGGGATAAAAAAAAAAAAAAGAGGCAATTTCTAGCTTGCTTCTTTTCTGTATATGGTAATGACCCTTCCTCCGCTAGTGTGAGTTTTTCACAGCACTAAAGAGGAAAGGAAAAACCGTAAACTGAAAAATAATAAGGGAAAGAAATGGCACAAAAATAAGGCTGGACCCAGGGAGACAACTATGCGGCTAGAAAATACCCAGGTTTTAGAGAACACAAGTACCACTTTAATTCACCTCTATCGTGAACCTTAAGGGGCAAATCCGCAGGGGGTGTTCACCACCCTCGCGAATGGGCTTCCACTGAGCGACAAACACCACCGGTTTCCACCAGGGCAGGATCCCCACCCCAGACCTATCACCATCTACAGGACCTTTCAAAAATCCCTCTCGCCCCATATCAAGGCAACAGATCTGCAGCCTAGCCAGGGTGTTGGATTTCCCAAAGCCTCAGCCGGCCAGCACCTCTCAAGGTAGCGTTCCAGATCCCGAAATCCCCCAAACCCTTTGTGAGATGCCATCACCGTTACTGTCACCTGGTTTGCTCTGACCTGACAGAAACTCTGCATGAAACTGTGTTGAGATCATGCAAGGGATTAAAGTCAAGTAAGCACACAAAGTTCTGCTGACTCAGACACGCAGAAGCTTCCTTTTGAAAACCAGAGCCCTGAAAGAGCCACATTTTCCAGTCAAATACTAGAAAGCGAATCCAAGGTAAAACGCAGTTGTCTCTGTTACGAGTCCTGGAGATCAGAGCCGATTCAGTGCTGCACTTTTTACTGAACACTGCCAACACTACACTAAGATGCACGTATAGTTTCTTTTAAAAAAAGTTGCTAAGGAATACAATACCGACTGTGGTCTTCTGGGATTATTGAATTCATTTGACAAACTTCACATGCTCTTCTAGAAATAGCAAATGCTTGCTGAAACCTAACTCCTCTTCAACCTTATTCAGCCAACAAGTTAAGCCTTTTTTTGGTTTTAGCTAAAAACACATTAAAGTGATGGAGAAGCCCCTCTAAAAGGAAAATTGCATTTCATTTGGTCCACGCTGATGCAATTCCAGTAACGTTTCAGTGAAATCAGTCTTTGGAAATTTAAGATGCAACTTTAAAGGCCCCATTGATGGATTGCTGCTGTAATCAGAAAACATTAGTACGTTGTTAAAACTACAGGAATTTCCCAATAACATCTCCTGGAAAAGAGAAGCTAATTTCCCCTAAAGAACAGAAAGTAGGCAGGGAAATGAATAATCCCCTCCAGTGCAGAGCGGTTTATATTTTAGTTCTGTTATTACTGAACTGTTTCCCAAGGTAGAAGGTATTTCTGAGAGCGCACACACTGAAGAGGTCCCTCCAACAGTTCAGCCAGGCTCCCCAGGACTTCCAGCGCCCGTAGGTGTGAGGCAGGCACCGGTGGAGGAGAGCAGCGCCCGGCGCCCAGCGCGGCCCCGGAGGGACGGCACGGAGCCGCACGGTTCCAGCCAGGGCAGGGGGCACCGAACGGGACAGCCGCCCACGAGAAGCGCGCTTTGAAAATGAAGCACGGGTTGCATTTTGCAGAGCAGCAGCGCGGCGGTGCTAAGCCGGTCGCACGCCGCAAGCGAACGCACCGGCCAAGTTCAAGGGTCCCAGCCGAGAAACGCGAGTTCGCCGGCGGACCCCAACTCAAACTCCCCCGTGGATCGGCCCCTCGGGACCGGCTCTGGCCGAGGCGACTTCAGGAGCCAGCCGGGGGCTGACCGCCGCGCCCGGCACCCCGGCCCGCTCCGCCGCCCGCCCGCAGCCTGCCCCAGCGGCCCGGCCGGGGGTCCCGCCCGGCGCGCAGGCACCCCTGCCCGGGGCGCGGCGGACCCACCTGGGTAGAGGCTGCTCTGGAAGTAGAAGACGACCAGCAGGAACGAGCCGAGGCCGGCGGCCAGCGCCAGCCGCGGCGCCCGGCTCCGCCGCATCCTCCGCCGCGGCTCGGCGGCGCAGCGCAGCGGCCCGGGCCCCGCCGAGCCCCGCCGGCCCCGGGCGCCCCGCCCCGCCCCGCGCCCGCCGCCGGGGCCGCCCGGCCTCGCCCCGCCGCCGGCAGGAAGTGACAGCGGCGCGGCTCAGCCGCGGGAAGGGGAACTCGGCCCCCCGGGTGCCCCGCAGCGCCGGGGCCGCCGCTGGGCGCCCGGCGGCCGCGGCCCGGTTCGCCCCATCCAGCCCCGCCGGGCGGCGGCGGGGGGGGGGGGGGAGCGGCGGCTGGGCCGGGGGGGGTCTCCTCGCCCGGTGCTGTGTCCGCGCCCCGGCAGCGCTCGGAGCTGGGCGCTCCCCTGCCCAACTCCCGTGGGGGCTCTAGAACTCCTCGCGGGGGACGAGGGAGTTACTGATGCGCTGGCGGGGCTCGGGAGTTCCCTGGTGACTTCTCTCAGCGCGTCGCGTACTTCGTCAGCATCGCAAAGTTCCGTGGCCTTAAAATACACCTCGCCTTTTTTTTTTTTTTTTCTTTTTTTTGGCCAACCCCGTGGCCCTGCAGACTTTTAACTGAAAGCAAGAATGCTTCTGACTGATTTTAACTCAAGCAGTAAAGTTGTATAGAGAGAGGACGTAATTTTCTACTAATCTCTGCCTGGTTTTGGAAAGCAAGAGCGTGAAGCTCTCCCACCCTGTCCCCTAACCTCCAGGCTCTCTAACTGCAGGCAAAACAAGCTCTGAGCTTCTGTTGCCCCAGTTTTGAAATAGCAGTAATACTGTTGACCCACCTCTTGTAAAGCACTCAAGATCTACTCAAAGGCCACTTGCCACTTTAGAAAGTCAGGCTGAGAGCTGGATTCCCGCTGATGACAGTCAAGCACTGCCGCTCTCTTCCTCCTCAAAATCCCTGGCTTTAAGAAAAAGGGGATAGCTCAAGGAGGAGCCACTGAGAATGACAAAGAAAGCCTGGGTGTGCGCACATGCTGGGGCTTCATTCTGCCCTCATTCAAGGCACAGTAAACCAGGAGAAGGAATTCACTACAGTGAAGGAAGCTGGGTTGAAATAAGAACCCAAGCAGTGCCTTGCAGGCCAAGCTGAGCCCTCCCCATGGAATTACACAGCTCTTTAAAGTCCCTGTTGGATGGTCTAGAGAGGGGCAATAGAAATGAGGCTGCAGCTGAGACCCTGATCACACTTACACCTCCTTGCCCCTCGCTCCTGAGCCCGTGCCTGTCAGATGGTGCAGGAGGGACTGTGACCCCTGCCACCAGGGAGGGAGACGGTGCCAGGGGAGAGCTGCTGGCTGCTGGCTGGGAATGGCTCTGTAGATGCAGGTTGTGCTTTGTTGCAAGTGGTGCAGCAGTTTTGGCCCCCTTGGCAAACGTGCAAAGAGCTCGGATCTGCCTTACATGCGAAGATGGGCTGAGAGACCCCGGTGACAAAGGGACTGGCTGAGTCCAGGTGGGGAGGGGGGACTGGTATGTGTGAATACATTTTGGTGTCTGCTTACAGCTGGATACCCCCTTGTAATGGGGATGCACTGCAAAGTGAGACCTCCTGTTGTGGTTTTTGTTTCTGAAAAGGCTTCCAACAACTTCAAAGGGGAATAAAGACATAGGGGTTTTGTCAGCATTAGAGGAGACCAGAGCGGTTCTCTGGGTGTCCACTACAGCTGCTGTCCTTGAGACCTCTCAAGGGAACAGAGTGAGGTTCAGGGACCGAGGGCATATCTAGCCTGTGCAGCAGGAGCTCCCTTCCAGTAGCTTTTCAGGAGCTGGAAGGTGCACGCAGACAGTAGGTGAGTTTTTTGCTATTTGCACCCCCCAGTACTGAAACACTGGAAAATCTGGACCAGGGCTCTCAGAGGAGCTGAGGAAAATAATCATCCCTTTAACCCGACTTCCCTGGGTTCAGCAGAAGAAATAAAACCAGTGCCAAGTGACCAAACTTCAGCCATAGTTGGGCATTCCTTTAAAAGAAAATGCAGTAAAACCTCCCAGTTGAAACTGAGACACTGACCTGTTGAGTCCTGCTGACTGCTATCTGTGTTTCACACCCGGAGGGCAGGGCCGGGGCCGTCTGTGATCACATCAGGTGTGCAAGACTGGTCTTCCAACAGTCCCGGGAGAAGGTGCTGTTCAGATCTGCTGGGCTAGATGAGGTAAGGGGAAGCATGCTGTGAAGATTTTATAAGGAATCCTACTTGGACTCAGCTGCAAATATGATCGGCTCCAATGCTAAAACACCTTTTTTGGAGGGACAAACACATTCTCAAGGGGGAAGAGGCACATTATGGCAAGAGCTGTTGGGTGGTGATGACGCCCACTGCTAGGAGGTCAGGGCTTCGCTGTTGCCTGTTTCTGTGTGTCTGAGAAACCTCCCCGGTCCCAGATGCTGATGCCTTGTGCCATCCTCCTTCACATGCAGCCCCACTGTACAAAAACCAAAGCACAACCCCAGTAAGGCAGGGAAGGTGGCTGGTGCTTACCTGAGAAGAGAGGTCACCCCAGAAACGTAGAAGGGCAGAGGATTAAGCTCAGGCTCTCAGACTCCCAAGTTATTAGCCCACGTCTATTTCTAAGGGAATCATTGGATTCTGTTTGCTTTGGAGCAGCCTCGTCTCTTCCTCCTCAAGCCCCACTGGTGACTGGAGAATAACTGCGACATGAAGCACTTGTGAAAATATGACAACTCAGCAGCACATATAAAATAAGTGTGTCATTTTTTTGTGGGCAAGCACTGAGCCTGACTGTCTTAATCTGCCACTTCGCCAGGTTAATTCGGAGAACTGAGAAATGAGTATGTGCTGGAGACTGGCAATGGCTCCTTCCCTGCCAGGCTGTCAACTCCCTGTCTGCACAGTGCCTTGCACCGTGGGCTTCAAGACCATGGCTGGAGATATTTGTGACTGTAAAGGCAATATTGATAACCAAGAATAATGGTAAAAGGTACTAATCCAGCATGGAGGGAAATTATTTGTTACTGCTGAGGCCTGGAACTGCATCTGACTTGTAGGTGAGGAGGGAGTGCTTTTTGCCTGCAGAAATACGCTGTGCCTTTGGTGCAGTGCATGCTTGATTCCCTCCTTGCTCATTAGCAGTGCTCGTTACTGTCTTCTCAGCAGGTTTCTGACAAATGCTTTGCTGTTTCCCAGGACCTTGGTGCCACCGAGTGAGATTAACCCCAAGCTTTGGTCTGATGACCATGTTGAATGGAAATTAAACATCAGCTAGTTTCAGCTGGAAAGTGAGGAATCTGTTGAACTCCTCCCCAAGTCCTGGTTTCCCAGCTACTTTAAAAGGAGCCTTTCTATGGGACATTTTGCCTTTGCACCCAATTATTTAATTCTGGAGCCTGAAATGCCACGGAAAGTTTTACACTGGCCTCATGCTGTTGAGACCTCCCTCTGCTGGTGGCCAGGCACCAGTGCACGCTGTGTTTGCTGCCGGAGCCCCCAGGTTTTACCAAGCTAGCAGAGGCTGGGCAGGTATGTAGGGAACTACACTGATGCAGTACAGGCTTTCTTCAGAAGCCAACATCTGGGGAGCTACTTACAGAAATGACTGTGGGTAATCTCCTCTCTGTTTTCTAAGCACTGCCTTAGACATCACCCTGCCTCCAGGATGTCTACGAGCCCTGATGTGTCCTGATACTCAAAGCTTTGCTTTAAATTTCATGGCATCACTGTAATGTGTCAGCTGAGAGGCACCTCGCAAAGCCCCAGCTCATCCCCTACTTGAGCAGCTGTAGGTGCAGCTTGTTCTGAAAGTTTCCCAGAGCCAGGCACCCTGTGATCTTGCCAAGCAACCCTTTCCAGCTCTACAAACTCTCGAAAGGTTTTCTTACCACCTTATCTGACCCATCCTTGTCATAACTGGGACCCAATACATTTTGCCCTGAAAGACAAACAGGGCACCTGGCTCTGTCACATTTTTGTATTAACCAGGAAAGGTCAATTCTGCTAATATCACTAAGCTGGAATACTTGCTTGCTCGGGCAGTGCATGGATTTTCCATCATCTCCTGTAGCCCTTTTCACCTGCAGAATGTGGGTTTTCAAATCTTATTTCATCCAAACACTAGTGTTTATGCCCACCTTGCACGGATTTACAACAGCCATAGTTCAAAGCAGCAGAGCATCACACTGCGGTGGACTTTTCACTGTTAAGCTGCGGTGGACTTTTCACTGTTAAGTGCTGGAGTAAATGTTTGCAGGCTCAGTATATAAAAGAAACGGGTTGGATAAAAGGTAGAATTTACACTAAATACCTCTGGAGAGATAACTGGAGGACTAAAAGTACACATAATAAAACAAGACACTTGGTGGATCTTTTAAATCTATGGCCAGATTTTGCCACTTGTTCATACAAAGTAGCATTGATGCGTTTAGAAATCTCTGGTCTCAGCGGGACAGGGCAGGGAGTAAGCAGCCAATCCCGAAGACACTCCACACCCTGGGGAATCCCACTGATTCGGTGGGTATGACAGCGTACATTGCTTCAAGTTAAGCAGGTTCATACGCCTTGTCTGAAAAAAAGTACTAAGAGTTAGGATAGTGCAGATAGCATCTGGTCCTGAATAGTTAATATTGTAACCTGCCTAATTCCATAGCTTGCCGACCTTCCTGTTCCCAAACAACATGCTAATCACTTTCCAGAGACCCTTTTGCAATTATCTCGTGATCTTCTGGCAAATCTCCCTAGAGACCAAGAAACTAAAAACTGGGCTCTCGCTTCTCATGATGAAATGCTGGCCTCTGTCAAAATAGATTTCAAGAAATCATTCATTTAACTTTCTTGCTGCCACAATCAAAAAAAAAAAAGGAAAAAAAAGCAGCAGCTGTTTTCTTTTAAAAGCACCAGTGGTGATGGGAGCAAACCAAATTACAGGCTCCGAGGACTACTCTCTGCCTGCAATGCTCGCATCTACTGGAAATGCCGTTGGTATGATGGAAACTCCCATCAACCATTTTATTCAGTGGTGGCAACTAGGGCCCATGTTTCCCTTTTGTACCAGGCATTTATATTTTATTAGTTTATATACTGTTACCAGCTGGGAGCTTGTTCTCTGCTGATGTCTGATTTAGAGGCTCACGTGAGGAAGGGGTGTGATTTACAGATACACACTGGAAAGCCAATTGCCATTGATCTTAGCACAACGTTGGGAACAGCAGTTACTTCCGACAGCAAGAGCAGCAAAGCTGTCAAGCCTCCCCTTAGGAGTGCAAGGCTCCTGCAGTCGGCGTTTGCTTCGTGCTCTGCTGTTCCTTGCACATTCACAGCAGAAAGCTGCTGCCCAAAGCACCGGCTGCAGCTGGTCAGCTCTACCTGCCGTCCCTGTAACAGCTGCATGCGGGGTTTTACAAAGAGAAAAGGATGCTGTAGTGTTGCCAGATGGCTCAGGTGGGCGCCAGCTAATGACCTTTCTGCTCAAGGGAACCTGGTAAAGCCCTGGAGCGAGCTACCGCTATGCTCCTGCCCATCGCATGTCAGTGCACAGCGTACGACTCAATACAGAGTTTCTCCTGCACTGCAAGGAAACACAGTCCAGAGGGAGGAGATGGGGAGAAGCTGTTTTTCTATTGTGTCACAGATCTCCTGCGAGCAAGGCCTTGCACAGAGCAGGGGCTCGTATACTCAGTGTTCTTTTTTACAGTTTGGTTATGGCGGCTGGGAAAGAGGAGTCTGAGCATTTCAAGTACAAATAAGTCTTGCAAGAAAAACATGTTTCAGGTTTCCCTCTGGAGGTGGGAATCTCTCCCCCTCGTTCCTTAAGATGTTGCCTCCTCCAAGGAAGAACTATATCTGCAACATCATGAGGGCTCTGAAGGGAAGAGTAAAAACTCCCAAGGCAGTGCCCATAGGGTTTTACCTGGCTCACAAATTCCTAGCTGAGAGCAGGTACTTTGCCAGACTTTTCACAGGACCCAAATCACCTTATCTCGCAGGTTTCTTAGGATCAGTGGCCACTGAATATTCACTATATATATAAAAAAAAAAATCCTCTGTCTCACTCTTATCTTGTGATGCGAATCCCAACAAATAACACCAAATGCTGTTGTGAAGAAAAAGAAATACAAATACTCCTTTAGTTATATACCAAAATCCCTCAGGGCAGGATGGGCTCTCAAGGGCCCAAGCCTGTAATTTTTTGAACAGATGGAAAAGCCTTGTCTGCAGCCTATGCCTTGCCGTATCACCTCACAGCGCAGCACAGCAATATTTAAGTCCCTGGGGGATTACGAGCACTGCCCTACTGCCTGAGTTTGGGATTAAAAAAAAGTCAGGGCCAGTCTTCCCCAAAGAAAACAGGCCCTCCTCATGACGGCCAGAGCCACGCTGGGACTGGGACATCCTCTCTGGGGATGCGGTGCTTCCCCTGGTGGAAATGGCTGGGCTCAGGCTGGTGACCAGAAATGCCGCATGCATGCCAGCATGTTTTGCGTGGGCAGTCTGGTGGCACTAGCGCTGGAGAGCATCCCTGCAGACAACAGCCAGGCAGCCTGCCTCTGGGAGCTGCTGTTCGCTTCTAGGAAAGCTGAACATGCACACAAATCTCTTTGTTTCGAGTATCGCAGCATTACAAACAAGATACCCTCGGTACTGAAGCCAAGTAACAGGCAGCAGAGGAGCTGCCAGCTTTTGTTACACTGAAGAACATCTTCCAAAACCAGTAAAGGCCGCATGAGCACACCACCAAGCTCCCTTTCACTGCACTCCTCAGTGTAACATCGCGGTGCCTTCCAGCTGTGCACCACAAGTGACTAACATCTGTCCAAAGTTTGTTTCAAAACCCCTGCACGGAACAATCACTGTACACTCTCTGCGGGGTGCTGAGAAGAGCTGTTTTCATGCAAGCGGATGCAAAGACATCTATTTTGCAGGCATGCTATCAGGAGCACAGTTTGCATTTGGAATGGAGGATGGGAGAGGCTTGTGACAGCCCTCCTGTCTTGCGGGGGTTCCTGCCTTGGTCCCCAGGAAAGCCTTTTCCCAGACAGAAATCCCTTGGATGGGGCAGGCAAAGGCTAAGGAAGGAAAGAGGTTTATTTGGCATAGTGGCTAACTCTCAAATACTTTGCAAAGCATCAAGACCCAATGACTTGAGTTTTGGTACCTGTTCCCCTGAAGCTCTTCTGGAACAGGAGAAACTAGCCTGTGCCTTGGTTTCCTACCATTTACAACTGGGGGGAGCACAGTGGGAGTCTGCATTACTGGGTAACACCAAACCTCACAATAATTTGTCGTGACCTTGCTAGGGTATTTGGGAGGCCAGTGCTTGCAGTCCTTGATCTGTTAAGCCTCTGTCTGCATTCAGGTCCTATTTGATCTCCCAAGCAGTGGCATGTGGGATGGGCACAAGACTTGCACCATGTGCTGACCCTGCTACCATGGTTCCAGCATGTCAGAACAAGAAATTCTCTCCTTGGACCTTGGGCACAATTTGCATTCAAAAGATGGGGAAGCAAGGGCTGGGAGATGCCATCAGGAGATCTCTCCATATTTCAGGGCATTTTGAGCACTGTGCTCTTTGGCTGGAGCTGGTGATAACTAAGAGGGAGGGAATGTTTGCCCACACAGGCACAGCGCCTTTGCTGATGTATTTGCAAGCCCAGAACTGTTAGTTTGAAGCCTATAATGAAAAGGCCAGATCTTTGGCTGCTGTAAGCTTTTGCTCAGACTGTATTCATTTTTATCCCAGACGAGGGACCACGTCCAGGAAGTCTATACATACATTTGATAGAAAGACATTTGTTAACGGCATGTTTTTATACCTTCACAAAAGGTGTAAGTCAGATTATTCTAAGATGGGCTTTGTTTGCTTGGAAGCATGTGACTCAATAGCACAGACAAGCCTGGTATCTCGAGAGCAGAGCAGGTAGCAAAGACTGCTCAGAAACTTGTGTGAAAAGCCCTGTTTCCTGGATTTTGGTCTATTTACATTGACTTGTTTGTGATCAGAACACCCCAGGACCAAATTATCTGGTCTTGTGCTCTATATTCAACCAGCCAGCAGCCAAGACAGCGTGAGAGAGAGAGACCCTAGTTTAAGTACCTTGCCTGGAAAGTCCTCCTCTTAGCATAGCAGCAACAAGCACAAGATTGTGATCTGGAGTGTTTCATTCTCAAACTCTCCGGGTCTCAGCAACAGCAAATTTGTCCCTGAGAGTGGAGGGAGGGGGTGTGCTCATGGCCAAATGGAGCAACTCCTCAGCCTGGTGGGGCATTGCGTGCTGGAAAGTGCTTTCTTCCCTGCAGCGTTCACTTTGCTGCTATTATGAACACATCCATCTGAAGTCACTCCAAATACAAAGGGAGGGGAAAAAAACCCAGCCTGTAAATAACAACATAAATTGCCATCAGTGGCCAGAGCAGTGCTATAAAAGTCTTCTCAACCACGGAATGACCATGCTGAGAAAGTTCCCTTTCTCCTTAAAACCGTGTGTCATAGGCAGGGACAGAGGTCCTGTATATTCTTGTCCCTCTCACGTCAGGGAAGTTTGGGCAGGTCTGTCCGTTCTTCCCCTAGCACTCCATATCCTGATGGCATAACCAGACCATCCAGAAATAGTGACATTGCTGAGACTCCTTACAGTGAAGCAGCCTGGCCCTGGAGGAAGAGGAGAATGAAAGGAGACAATGAATGGAGTGAAGTCTTCAAAGAAACCTGTGTAATTTAGGTACTGCCCTCACTGACCACGTTTAGATGAGTCTTTAGGTTCCTAAATCCCTTTAGTACTGCTGAAGCATTCCTTTATGACTAAAACAGAACTTCTTGTTTACTGAAGGCGTACGATTAAAATAATCATTCACCATCTAAATACCATTTGTAAAGCTGTACCCTGGACACACTGCCACAAAGTTAAACCCAGGTTTGTTACTGCAATTTTAAGCATAGAGAACTAACTGCATATGCCTAGACATGACAGGGCTGGTCAAATCCAATCTAAACAGCTTCTACTTCACGGAAACCCTGGCTGAAAGAGCATATAAATATTCTTTATCCAGCAATCATCCATGACTCTCTGTGTTTTCACTATTCTAGGAAGCCTGAGATACTATTTTTATTTAGACTAAAAATAATAAAGGCTTTTCTCCAATCCTCCAGGTGCCCTAATTGAATTATGTCTGCTTTAGTAAACCTCAGCACTGCTAAAATCAGACAACCACCTACTCAGAACGTCTAGGAGGCATATCTAGGAGGCATGGTGTCTGCCTCCTCCAGAAACTCTATCCAGAGGTGTCTTTTGCAAGAAGTTTAGTCCTGGAAAATTACCAAATCAGCTTAGTATGGAGCTGAGAAAGCACATTCCAAGTCTCTGAGCCACTGCAGAGAAAGCCCAGCTGACTGGCTCCTCCCTTTTATAAAGAAATCTTTCAGACGAGGACTTTGGTCCAGTGTTTGCACAGCCTATCGTAGACAGAAGGGGACAGGGCATTGGATTTGCAGCTGGAGCTCTTATTACTACCACAATTAACTCATGAGAAACAGCCCAAGTAGCCCTGCAGACTGCAGCTCAAACAACTTAGCTGGAAGGTTTGCAGGCAATGCCTTAGCCTCTTCTTGCAGCTATTAACCATGGAGTGATGATTCATGAGTTTCTGCATCATGTGCTCCCAGAAGCATAAGCCTGTCACTCCCAGTCTTAGTTTCCAAATGCTTTTACAATCACAGAATCATTCAGGTTGGAAGAGACCTTTAAGATCATTGAGTCACTTGCAGCCCAGTGAGAATATGCCTATCCACCCTACCACAGGCGACCCCGGAGGAGGTACCAGCATGACCCACAAGGTGACTTCCCATTGAAGCACAGGTAGTCTGGCTGGCTGAGTTACTGATGCTCTGCACTGTTCAGGGCATAGAATCATAGAATCGTTTAGATTGGAAAAGACCTTTAAGATCATCAAGTCCAACTATTAACCTAACACTGCCATTCCACCACTAAACCATGTCCCTAAGCACCTCATCTACCCATCTTTCAAATACCTCCAGGGATGGGGACTCCACCACTTCCCTGGGCAGCCCGTTCCAATGCTTGACAACCCTTTCAGTGATGAAATTGTTCCTAATGTCCAATTTATACCTCACCTGGTACAACTTGAGGCCGTTTCCTCTCATCCTATCACCCGTTACCTGGGAGAAGAGACCAACCCCCACCTCACTACAGTAAGAGCGATAAGGTCTTCCCTCAGCCTCCTCTTCTCCGGGCTGAACACCCCTGTTTCCTCAGGTGTTCCTCATAAGACCTGTGCTCCATGGCCAGACTTCTCTCAGAGCTCTCAGCTTGTAATGTTAGCACTGCTGAAAGTGTTAAAGAGCAGTCTGACTGCTACCAAATCTATATATTGACGGCAGCTAGCTCCTCTACTTTTTAAGAAGTTGCTGTGTTTCCAGCAGGTTGCAATGAGACAGGCTCTACCCTTTTCAGTGTAGCTAGAATAATCCACAGAAAGACCCATGAGCCTGACCCTCTGAAGTTTGCTTTCAGTGAGGGGGGGAAAGAAAAAGCTAATTCTTTTCTACAGATGTTCTCAGCAATACTGCGATTTCAGCAAAGCCAGAGAGGATTCAAATGCCTCTCTCAGCTGAGGAAGAAAGCACCATCATATGCCTTCCCCAAACCATCTTTCCAACTAACAGTGCAGCCATTGTTGTTGAAAAAAAACTTAGAAAAAAAATGAAGCAAATAGTAGGGGTTTTTTGTTTTTGTTTTTTTCTTGGCTGTTATTTCTGCAGTTAAAGCTACAGCTAAAAGTGGCAGTAGCAGGTTACAGCAGAAACTGAATATGCTACTGTGCAGAGGTTCAGTTCAGTGAACTGGGCAGTCTTAAAAAGAAATTGTTCTTCAACCTTCAGAAGTGAAATTAAACAAAACATGATTATCCCTTTCAGTGAGGGCATGTTCAGAAAACACCGGCGGAACACAGTACAAGATAGCTCGGGTGTATGCTGCAAGGTTTAAAACCTGAAGCAATGAGAACTGCACTGAAGCTTGCCCTGTTTTACTTCCCTTTGGTGTCCTGGAGCTGACGGAGTGGAGGAGCTTGAACAAAGTGCTTCAGTCAGCCTCCCTGTGGCTTATGCCCTGAAATGCCCCTGCCCAACAGTTTAGTACCGCAGCCTTCCTGCCCTTCAGAGGGCTCTCCCAAACATGAGACGGGGGAGTAAAGCCACCCCCAGCCTCCTGGCTTTATCAAAGCAAGAGTAGGAATACCTAATAACTAATGAGGAAATAAAAAAAAAAAAATGTTGCTCAAATTGCAGGGGTGGCAGAGAAGGACATGCTCTGAATGAAATACAAACCAGTACAGTACTGCAACATGGCCCTCGTCCAAGCTTGGATGGCGTGAGGGGGCTGAGGCCCCCGTTCAGAGCTCCCCTTTGCACCACAAAGCTGGTGAGACGCAGTGGCGGCTGCCATGCATCAACCCTGTGCTGAGGGGCATCAAATCCCTCTGGGCTGAAAGCACCAAGCTCATGCCATGTTTTAACGATGCCCACAGACCATGCGGAAAAGCTGCCCAGCAAAGCGGCTGTAACT
Organism: Gorsachius magnificus; assembly: GCA_034008185.1. NCBI lineage: Eukaryota > Metazoa > Chordata > Aves > Pelecaniformes > Ardeidae > Gorsachius > Gorsachius magnificus. The sequence goes on from CM067090.1 coordinate 12,285,299, forward strand.
GAGCAGTAAGATAATCAATGAGAGGGAACCATGATCATACATTATCTAGAAATATGGCTGGCCCAGAGTATAAACTCTGGCTCCATGCAATGAAAAGATTAGGACTTGGGGAAAAAATGTAGTAAAGCTGTGTTATTCTGACAGTTAATTCTCATCCACATGGCAGTGCAGTATATATGGCTTTACTGTCCACTCCTATTCTGCTCCCTTAACTATATTTCCTCTGGTAGTTGGTTTGTAGCCAACCAAGCTATTCCAGCAGAGCCCAACAGAGATTCATGGTGCTAAATGAGCCAAGCATGCAGTCAAGGCTAATGCTGGCTTTCCAGGACCTTCTCAAGGTTTCCAAAGCTTGAGAAAGTGGGCAAGACTCCATGGATCTCGTGAGCCACTGTGTGACTACACAGGAATTTATAGCTGTGTTGTTGCTCCAGCTTTAGCTGGAGAAGGGATATACTTTACTAGTTAACACTTTCCAATGAAATCTTAATTGTACTGTGCAGAAGCTGAGAGTCTCTGAAATGTGTTCTGCAATCAGTCGGGACAAGTGCATGGTAGGGAGAAACCTAAACCTAACCCCCCCCCCTTTGTGACCAAGGGTAGGAATGGCAATGAAGGCCCAAAGCAAAATCTCCTCATTTTGAACACAGTCTCTCAAATACCTGTCCTGAGTCCAAAGGGGTCTGATCTACAACTGCATGTTGACATTTGTGAATGTGACAGTGAATCTTAAAAAGATTCCTGAGATGCCTGTAAAGGAAAAGGTATCAATCAATAGCAACATGGAACCACTTCACGTGCTTCCTTAATGTGTTAAATAATGGCCAAATAACGAATATGTAACAGATGAGTGAAATATTAGACTGTACAGAAACACATGGCAGTGCTGAAAGTATCAGCTTTTCCTGCACAGAGAAGTAGTGCTATTTCTATATGGACTTAGCCAACAAAACTTTCCATCCAGTCCGGCTTTCCAAACAATTGATCTCATGGAAACCAGACTGCAAATTGTGCTGGGGAACTAAATGCTTTAAAAACAGAACTTTGGTGAAAGAGCCAACAGCAGTGAAAGCAAATTCACCTGACTTTCTGGGCTGCGTTCAGAGAAAGCCCATGCAAAATAGGGGGGAAAATCTTTCCTTAACTATCTTCAGAGATCTGTTTTTCTCCTTGTCCCAAAAGCCCTTTTACCCACCTGCCCTCAACAATACTGGTTGCAAAATCAATCATCAATCTGAAGAAACCTGATGAACCCACTTAGAATGAGCGCTTCTCAGGAGATCAGTGTCCAAACCTTCTCCAGAAGCAGAAGGTGCCATTTCTGACAGTACAGGACTTGGTACCAAACCAGCATCTGAATTACCCCAGATCCCAGGACCCCTCCGCACACCTGGGTAGAGGCAGGTGCCAGGATGGTACTCTGAGACAAGAATGAACCCGGTGGCCAGGGGAGATACTGAGAAAGTGGGAAAGGCAATGTCATCCCCCAGTTTTGGTGGCTGACTCCAGAGGGGTTGTAAGAACTGGGAAATGTTCAAAATGTGATAGTCCAGACTCATACAATCAACTCAAATCAGCCCGTTTGCTGACTTCAGGGGGGCAAAAAGGTACATCTGACCGCATGAGATGCTCTCCCATCGCTATCGCCCAGTTCAGGGGCCAAGGGTGGGTTTGCAAGGAGTCATAGAATCACAGAATCATAGAATGTTTTGGGTTGGAAGGGACCCCTAGAGGTCATCTAGTCCAACCCCCCTGCAGTGAGCAGGGACACCGCTAACCAGATCAGGTTGCTCAGAGCCCCGTCCAACCTGGCCTTGAATGTTCCCAGGGATGGGGCCTCCACAACCTCTCTGGGCAACCCGTTCCAGTGTTTTACCACCCTGCCACACAGAGGGGAAGGGGAGACGAGACCCCACGTGGATTTGGTGAAGAGAGGGAGAGAGGGGACAGCCACAAACCACTCGGCTTGGATGGTGGGAGAGAGGACAGGAACAGGGAAAGCAGGTTATGCAGGAGACAGCCTGTAACAGGAGGCAAAGAAATGGGCTGTGATTTTACCACTTGTTTCATACAGGCTCCCAGGGCAGCCCTGCCTGACACCAGAGAGCGCATCCAAGACATAACAAGCTTCAAGTCCAACACATGTGGGTGGTAGAATTTCTTTTACAAAAGGGAGAAAAACTTCCACCATAACCCAGTAAGTAGTAAGAACAACATTCAGTAATACATCTCCTTAATCTTGGTCAAAGAACAGCTGAAATATTTTTGCTGAAATTGAAAGCAAATTAATCAGCATGAAGCAGACGGTCTCTGGTTGGGAAGTTTCAAGGCAAATAGTTGCAATTTGGCAAAACTATAAGCAGCTGGAATGAATTATTGTTGCTGGAAGTGCTGGCCTATTTTAACAATAGGTGGTGTACCTGCATCACTTACCATAGGCACAAAATCCAGTACTGCCATGACAAAGACAGAAATGCAGGCTGATGCTGTTAATCACCAACCCCTAAAGCATTGTAAGGAAGTCAAGGAAAGCAGCTTTTTCCTTGGAGTCGAGAGGTGGTAATTTCACCCTCTCTTGCAGAGGAAACACTGGTTGCTGAATTTAAATTTTCACAGATCAAAAAAAAGCCCTCCAGGTGGTTTCTAATCCATGCAGTTAACTGAGCCTATGAATTTTGAGACCGCCTCAGATAGACAGCATCTTATTTTCCAAGCCTTTTTGAAAAGCCTAATAAAGATGAAATGAGCAGCATTTTTATAACCCATTCCAACACAGAGTGCAGGAGTGGCAACATCAGGGGACACCACTGGGTCAGTAGACAGGTACTGCGGCTTCTCTGCATTGGAAACTTGAGGATGGAGGCATGCGTATAGTTTGTATAAAGACGTAGACAGAGCTGTATAGGGGACTGAGGTTAGAGAAGAAGATGTTGGAAAGCAGTGGTGCGCAGGAGGAGTGCGCAGTGGGTGCAGCAGCCTCCAGGTTGGATTGACGGGTGCGTAAAAAGAGATTAGTTTAATGACAGCATCCTGGGCTTTGAATTTAAATTCTTCAACCAGATTCTAGGGGAATATTATAGCTATTACCTAAAGAGGACAGGTGAATTGCCCAAGTAACTTCAACCACAAAGAACCCTGAAGACTCACTGGGATGGATGTTTGCAGGGCGACACCCTTTGGGCTCAGACTTGTATTCAAGCACATCAAAAAGATGTGCAAAGGAGAGTCCCCCCAAGATTCTCATCAGAGTAACAGCAGTCCCCCAAAGGCACACTCACTGACAAGCTCTGTTCCCAGTTTACCGATGTAAAACCGAGAGGGAAGCAGCTCTGAATGCTCACACATTCAGCAGAACTTCCCAAAGCCAGCACAGGCAGAAGGAAAGCCCACTGGCCCAGGGGTGTCAGCAGCTTCCCCCACACTTTTGCTTTGGGAAGGGGGTACTCAATGCTTCATGGCAAGCTCCAAAAAGGTTTTAGTGATGCCACTATAAAAATACTCAATTCAGAAGAGGCCATGTTGCCAGACAAGTTAATGCCATGGGGAACACCACACATTTACAGCTCTTTATGGCAAAAAGTACACAGCCAAGCATATAATGAATCTTGAAAACTTTGTAGGAGCCCCACAAACGCTTCTGTGTGCTTATGAGATGAGAACATGGAGCTCTGTGCCTTACCAGTAGCCACAGGTTCCTTTCCATTTAACTCACTCTTCAGCCAATTACACATTCACTACCATTTTAAACGCTCTGTTGCACATTTGGCTCTTGGAACACGGACTTCTAATCTACTCTATCCTCTTCCAAACATGAAAGCAGTTACTAACAGGGACAAAGTAGAAAGTAGACAGGCCATTACTAGAAAGGCATGAGACAGACTTTTCTCCTGGAGGCATGTTCTCACTAATCTTTGCATCAAGGTGAAGTGACTTGCCTGTGATGGAAGAATGAGGCAGTGGCAGAGCAAAACAGAGGATTGAGGTAACTTGATTCTTAGTAGTTTACTCCAAAAAGTTAATCTGTGCTCCCTCCTAATCCCCATCTAGAGAACCTTCTCTGTGGGACATCCAGGTTTATTACCAACCCAGTCTCCCTCTCCCACCTCCTGGAAGGCAAGTGGGCAAGCGGTGCAGCAGAGCCACGTGCTCGGTGCTGAAGGTCAGTCTCTGAGGATAAGCAGATATCATATCACCTTTTTGAGGGTGTTGGTAGGGGACCTCTGCCTGTCCTGCACCCTGTTAGGGCAGCAGCGGTCATGTGTTGCAGGAAGACAAACGGTTTCAAACACATGCTCCAAAAAGCACCCCACGTTGTGACAGAGGATCCCTCCAAAATGAAACCCATGGGGAAACCCCTGTGCTGCCATTGAAAGCAGCCTCCTCTTGGGTTGTACCAAGCACCCACCGCAAGTGAGTACCACGGACCTGGAGGGCTTTTCTGGCTGTTTTACTGATCTGCAAAATTGCCTGGGAAGGGTGAGGAGTCCTGGCAGCACAGTGCGAGGATAGGAAGGGATGCGGGACTGCCTGGAGCAGCCAGGCAGGCTGTGATCCCCGTCTCCAGCAAGTTTTCAGAAGACAGCAGGGTTTTCTCTGAAGGAAAAGGAGAGAAAGAGAGTCGCTGAGAAGTCAGGCATCTGGCTGAACCTCCACAGGTACCTACACAGGCATGCGAGGGTGATCTCCATGCCTCTGAGGTAAATGGAAAACATTCAGCCTTCTACTAAATTCTCTTTATTTGCAGATTTATTTTATTTATTGAGGGCCTCTCACAGTTCAGGAGTATATAGAAGAGTTAATTTAATTTACTATGAAGTGCCACACTATGGTATGAAGTGTTTCATAGACAGGCAGGATTCAAAGGTTTCACTGAATGGAAAAGCTGAGTTACATTTGATTACGTTCAAAGGGGCCAGAGGACAGAAGAATGGGAGGAAAATAATTTTCCATAGGTGAAAGCAAATGGAAGTTAATGATCTCTCATGGTTAACTTACAGCCTCTTATGCTTTCTGGGTGTTAATGTTAAATCAGCTACGCTCCTGCTAACTTACCTCTTGCAAGATACCTTTAACGACTAACCCAATTTTTTTTGTTCTGTTCAAGTTCTTTTACTGACACATCTCAGAGTATAAGTTCACTTTAAGTTCACTTCCAGAGTAAAGGGTAAACCTGTTACTTTGCTTCAAGTTGTCTCAGGAAATACTATATTATCACTCCAGCAAAACACGAGCGTGGTACATAGCCTGTTTTCATATCATTTTAGCAGGTTCTCCCTTGTGTGCGTGTACGATTCAGGCCAAAAAAGCTCTCACAGCCGTTTTGCTTTCTATCGTAGCACAGAGGCCGGTCTGCTTGGATATGCACTTGGAAATTAGCAATGAAACATTGCAGAGAAACTGGCTGAAGTTCAGGAAAATAAGGCATTCTTCCTGGGGAGCACACCTTCACCACGATAGCAAGAGCATTTTGTGGAGATGCACCGAGCTTTCTCCCCACACCAGGAATGCTCTGACCCCAAAACCCATGCTTTCCCAAGGATGCCCATTGCAGCAAGAGACCAGGTCCGGTGCAGATCAAGCTTGGGCTATTATATCAGGGTATTTACATCTGAACCTGCTCAGGAACCTGAACGCACATAAGTCCATGGGACCTGATGAGATGCATCCCAGAGTCCTGAGGGAATTGGCCGATGTAGTCGCCAAGCCACTCTCCATGATACTTGAAAAGTCATGGCAGTCAGGTGAAGACCCTGGTGACTGGAAGAAGGGAAACATTGTGCCGATTTTCAAAAAGGGTAGAAAGGAAGACCCTGGGAACTACCGACCTGTCAGCCTCACCTCTGTGCCTGGGAAGATCATGGAACAGATCCTCCTAGAAGCTATGCTAAGGCACATGGAGGCCAGGGAGATAATTCGAGATAGCCAGCATGGCTTCACCAAGGGCAAGTCCTGCCTGACGAACCTAGTGACTTTCTATGATGGTGTGACAGCATCAGTAGACAAGGGAAAACCAATGGATGTCATCTATCTGGACTTCTGCAAAGCCTTTGACACGGTCCCCCACAACATCCTTCTCTCTAAATTGGAGAGCTATGGATTTGATGGGTGGACTGTTTGGTGGATAAGGAACTGGCTGGATGGTTGCATCCAGAGGGTAGTGGTCAATGGCTCGATGTCCGGATGGAGACTGGTGACGAGTGGTGTCCCTCAGGGGTCCGTACTGGGACCGGTGCTGTTTAATATATTCATCAATGACTTAGACAGCGAGATCGAATGCACCCTCAGCAAGTTTGCGGATGACACCAAACTGAGTGGTGCGGTTGACACATCAGAAGGATGGGATGTCATCCAGAGAGACCTGGACAGGCTGGAGAGGTGGGCCTGTGTGAACCTCATGAGGTTCAACAAGGCCAAGTGCAAGGTCATGCACCTGGGTCGGGGTAATCCCCAGTATCAGTACAGGCTGGGGGAAGAAAGGATCGAGAGCAGCCCTGCTGAGAGGGACTTGGCGGTGCTGGTGGATGAAAAGCTGGACATGAGCCGGCAATGCGCGCTGGCGGCCCAGGCGGCCATCCGTACCCTGGGCTGCATCAGGAGAAGCGTGGCCAGCAGGTCGAGGGAGGTGATTGTGCCCCTCTACTCTGCTCTGGTGAGACCTCACCTGGAATACTGCGTCCAGCTCTGGAGCCCTCAGCACAAGTACATGGAACTGTTGGAGCGGGTCCAGAGGAGGGCTACTAAAATGATCCGAGGGCTGGAGCACCTCTCTTATGAGGACAGGCTGAGAGAGTTGGGCTTTTTCAGCCTGGAGAAGAGAAGCTGCGGGGAGACCTGATTGCGGCCTTTCAGTACCTAAAGGGGGCCTATAGGAAAGATGGGGAAAATCTTTTTAGTAGGGCCAGCTGTGTCAGGACAAGGGGTAATGGTTTTAAACTAAACCAGGGTAGGTTTAGACTGGATATAAGGAGGAAATTCTTTACAACGAGGGTGGTGAAACACTGGAAGGGGTTGCCCAGAGAGGTGGTGGAGGCCCCATCCCTGGGAACATTCAAGGCCAGGTTGGACGGGGCTCTGAGCAACCTGATCTGGTTAGAGGTGTCCCTGCTCCCTGCAGGGGGGTTGGACTAGATGACCTCTAGGGGTCCCTTCCAACCCAAAACATTCTATGATTCTATGATTCTATGATGACATTGCTGACTGACACAGGGAATAATGCCTTTTCTAGTACAAAGACAGCCTCTATCTGTCGAGGGGTTGTGCTGCTCTTTAAAGAGCAGCCAAGAGTGGAGTGTGGTCTCCCATTCCCCCCAGCTGCCCACAAACAGTGGGAGCCTCTCCCGCCGAGCGCCTGCGTGCATCTGGAGGGACCGAGCCCTGGCAGCTGTACCGATGCCACGCTAAGCTGCCAAGTCTGCTCGAATCCACAAAGGCGCCACACACTCCCAAGAACATCCCCTGCGTGTGCCTGTAATTTTGACTGAATTCACCCTTGAACCTCCTGGGCATTGTAGGCTCCCCCCCGGCACACCTCCAAAACGCAGTGCAGACAAACCCCCTCTTCATTTCATTTAAGGGAAGAAATATATACAAAAGCCCTAATACAGAAGAGCACACTTCCCTCTTTGTGCATGGGGAGCATCAACTGGAAAGAAACCAAGCAATTAATGAGTCCTGGAAGAAAAAAAACCAGTCAACTAGTTAGAAGAATTGCAAACCAAGGCTAAAAGAGATTTAAAAAAAACCCCCAAAAACATCCAAAGAGGTGTAAGACAGCTATGGCAAAGCACCCACCGAGAGAGGGAATGTTTATCCCGCCGGCAGTGGGAGCCTCTCCCAGCCACCCGCTCGTCAGTGCCATGGCTGTAAACGAGTTCCCCTAAACATCCCGTGCAACACGTGCTGGCCAGCCGATCACACCACGCTGGGAGGAGCTGCATCAGAAGATGTACGGCTGAAATCAGTCAGAAGTAAGCTGTCAGCGGGGGGGGGCACGTTTCTCCGGAGGTCACTGATCTGATTACAAAGCCTGCTGCCTGCCAGCCCCGTCAGGCCGACTGGCCTGGCTCTCGCAGAGCGCTTTCCCTTGGCTTTTGACCCAACTGAACATTTACACAACCTAAATATTTCTAGTGTTTATTTCACAACGCTCTTCTGAGTCTTAGGAAGCGCGTGCTGTCCTTGTTGTGGTCATCTCCTCCCTGCTGCCGTTGCAGAGAATGGTATGGCTCCCTGGCAGAGAGCAATTTGGTGCGCAGATCCTCCATTTCAGCTTAGGCAATCCTTACGAGCAGGACGTGGTTTTCTCAAGCATATCTGTTACTCAAGCTGACCTTACCCTTTCTGCTGGCATTTTGCTTTTTGGCTGTTTTCCCCCTCTCTGGACTTGTTACAAGGAATTCAGTGACAGAGCAGGCTATTGCAAGATCACAAGACCCTTTTGTTATAACCCCTATAAGTAGGGAAAAGGCATGGCTTTGAAGAAGATTGTTTAGGTTTCTTTTTTTTTCTTGAGAACATCAAATCTTCTGGATCAGACAGGCCTTGCCCAGGGCATTGTTCCTAGAAAAAAAAAAAAGGCTGTTTTAGCTTTAACCTCGAACTGCCCCCTGAGCAGTAACAGGCCGCGGATGCAGATGGATATAAATTCCTCCGGCTGAGTTTTCAGCTGACCAGATGCAAGGCGACTCCAGGCCAGAAGCCGCTGGGCTGCGTGAGCCCGGTGCTGCAGGTTGGAGCCCTCCGCACATGAACACAGGAGTGGGAGTCAACTCCCTCCTCTCCATCCAAGGCTCTCCCGGCATGGAAGGGTGCCAACATCTGGATGGGGCACATCTGCTCGGCACAACCTGCATGCTGATGCAGCCTGGCCCCTGTCTGGCCTGATCTGACACTGGCAAGAGGGTCACGCTTGCCTATGGACTTGGCATTATGCATTTCTTTACTTTTTTTTTTTTTTCTTTTAATTTAAATACAGATCTCTTGCAATTTTACTCACAAAGCAAGTTGTGATTTCCAGTGAGTTACTTGCAACACCATCCATTCAAGGGAAACACCAAAAAAGTAGATCAGCAAATTTTGCAGGGTCACTTGTGGCATCTGCCACGTGATCCCAGCTGCGGAGGAGACGGCTCGCTCCTTTGTCACCGTGCCTTGATGCCAGGGATCTAACAAGGCAGCTGAGAAACTCCCAATGCTGAGGGAAGCAGGGTTTCATTAAAACAAAAAATACCAAACTCATTGCATGTATTGATTTGTAATTCTCACCAGTGGTTTTTTTTCATAAAGTAATTGCAGATGCTTGCTCTCGTTGCTTGCAAAGAGAGCAGTCAAATCTTAGTCTGTCTTGCTTAACAGCCCCTGCATCAAAGACCTCATGAGAGGTTTGTACACTTTAAAAGGATCAGCAATTATCTGTGGTGCTGGCTTTGCATTTACTTTCCTTGCATATTCATGCCAGCAATATTTTAGCATGCATATAACAGGCGGAAGCAAAGACTGACAGCGGGGGATACAGCTGAAGAGAAGCAGATGTCTTTTAAATTCAGAACACATACAGCAGAGAAAGATGATCGAACACAAACTAGAAGTGAAACCAGAAAAAATGGATTTTATACTTAAAACTGAGCACTGCAGAAAGAACAAGGAGCCTAAGTGGTGCAAAACAAACTTATTTAAAAATAAACAACTCTTACACTGTGCACCCTCGTGCATTGCCAAGTAGCACAGGTAAGGAATTGCAGTAAATTTAGTGTTATGTCAACCATGTCCCTTTAATTATTACTTTTTGGCGCAGCACATAGGACACCTCCAGGCCAAAACACAAGTGATGTTGAAAGTACAACTGTTCCCTCCCTTTGGGAATGAAAGATTTCTGATTGTTATATAAACATATTTGGAGCTATTTTTTAAAGATTCATCCCATTAGCAATTATACTAATAAGAGTGAGTCAGAGACCATTTTGCTGACATTTAAAATGTGCAACCTGAAGTCAGAACCTATGAACCTTCAAGCAAGCAGACCTGATGTGAAACAGCCTTATTTGCTCTGGTGGGATTGCTCCAAGGAACAAGGGCTCGCAGCGTGCGATCTTGGATTGTGAACTATATAGAGCTGCTTCGTTTTAATTGCAAGGCACTGGGCACATCCAGGCAAGAGCAAAACACACGGGAAAAAGAGTGACTCTAGAGAAAGAGCAGATAATTGTAAAATGAAAAAGAACCAAGGGTGGAGGGTTTCTCTTTTTCCTGGTTAATCTGGGAAATTTATTCAACTGAGGCAGCAAGCAGTGGTCATTAGAAAAGCGCTGTGACACGCAGACAGTAAAAAAAGCTCAAATCCAGGCTTTTACAATAATCACAGACCTGAAGACAGACATTCAGCTCCTCTTGGAACAGCTGTCTTCTAAAAGAAGACCTGAAATGTAGCCCACACGCCAGCGGCTATCTTTGGTACAGAAGCCCTTCTGGATAAACCAATGCGATGAGTTTCTTGGCAGTGGAGTGGAGTCACTTAAAACTCTGATTTGGGTTCTGCACAGCGCAGATGAGGCCACGGAAAAAGGCAGGCAGGCAGGCTGGTGAGGCTCAGCTGCTTCATTTTGCTGAAACTCACTTAGTATTTTATGAAATTTTGATCCATATGGATTAGACAACTGCTTCCTCTCCCACAATTTCATTTCACTTAGGTTTCAAAGAAAGCTAAAAAAAAGGAAATAAAACTCAGATTAAAACACAGCTTCTGTTTTGTGCATGTGCCCATTGGCTCAAATCACACAAAATGGTCAGGTTCGGCTGGTTTTGATAGCATACCAAAATATCAGCTTGTCTTTTGCTCCAAAAGCTTGTGAATTCCCCGGCCGCCTGCATGGCTGTGGCCTGGCTGCTGGCTGTGTGGCAGAACCACACAGGTTCCACACAGTTTTGCTTTTTGCCTGGGTACGTTTCTATTAAAGCTGTTTCCCTGCCAAAACCACAAAGGATGAGGCAAAGAGGAAAAAACTCCAAGGTTTTCAGTGAAACTGTTCTTGAATAAGGTGACATAAGCCTCGCCTACAGAAGATTAGCTTAATCTCTGAAAAGGGACGGCAGAAAGGCTGGTAGACTTCAACATGAGCTACAACAGCTGTGTTTGGGTTGGCCAACAACCGCTCTCCGCTTTGGCTGCGGCTGGCTGGGCTCATGTGAACAAGGCAGATTATTAAAATACAGCGTTCAGCAGCCCATCCTTGGAGCCCTTGACGGAGCAGCATTCGCCTTTGTGTTTCGCTGCTTCGACTGAACGTAGTAACAAAGCAAAGCTGAGTGATAACGCGACGCGCCCGTGACAACAGAGCCAACGGTAATTGCACGGTGCTGTCCTTAGTTCAAAGCAAAAGATACCATTTACTGGTTTAAAGCTTGTCTTTTTGTTTCAGAGATACCTTTTGGGTAGGGAAATGCATGCCCTTCTGTCTGTCTGCTTTAACTGCGGGGTTTAATTGGCCTGATTTTGGAGCATAATAGATAAATCAGCAAGACATGGCAGAAGTCAGAATAAATCAAGCTAAAAAGCTTTTCATAACTTACTAGTCACCACAGAAGGAGAGAAACTGCCAACTTTCCACAGTAATAAGCTATGCTACCAACCTGAAGAGTAGCTTAAAATAATTAACAGTCCCAAAAAAGAAAGGGTGTGTAGCCGAGTATGTCTGTGGAGCCGCTCCACCCAGTACAATGGGAAAAAATTAACTGGGCGGACCTGTGTTCCCGTGGCAGCTGAGAACGACTGTGCTTTGTATTTCTGTGCCTGGAGATATACATTTATTGCACATGATCACAAGCAATGAGGCAAAAGAGGAGCTTGAAAAGCAAAGCAAGACAAAACAAAGCACTCAAGAAAAAAAAAATTGAAATAATTTGTATGACAAGATAAAGAGCAACTCACTGTGTGTTTTCAGGAGTGGTGGTTTTCATCTTCACAGTAATTATATCATTTATTAGGTGATGTTTCCTGTATGATATTTAGAGTTATTGTGGGAGGATGTCATAACATCCATGTTTATTAGATAACTTTAGGGACTTTGCTGTGGGAGACTAAGTGAAAAGAATGAAAGAGATAAATCGTCTAAGAAAGATCAAACGCTCTGTTTGAAAACAAAGGCCACAATGCGCTTAATGGAGATGGGAAATAACCATGCAGCACCCTTTTCCCTGCAGACGTAGGATGTCTGGTATCTGGATCTAACCTGGTAACCAGGACATCTCTCATACTGACAAGAATCAGGAAAAAATGAGCAAGGAGCTCAAAGGAGAGATGGGGGTGCAGAAAGTCTGTGAGATCTGAACCAGGAGAAGACTGGAAAGAGCCCTGGGGGCACAGAAAGGCTTGTGCAATGCACAAGAAAAGAACACAGTGCTGTTGAGCTGTACTTCTTACAGAGGAATTGCTCAAAATGGGTTTCCTTCCCATTGAAGGGTTTCAGGAGGACTCTTCCCTTGAGCCTGGACGTTTGAGGCTGATCAATAACCCTGCTGTTGATGGCAGCCTGGCAATCACAGAGCTCTTGAGGTTAAGGTCAGATAACTGGGCTCTGTCATAGCTTAAGGCAACCTGTTGTACCATGTTAGAGCTTTGTTAGTCCAGGTCTGGTCACCATTACCTCTTTGTTGATAAGTTTGTTTCCTCAGGAAAGTCCAAGAAGGGAAGTCAGCACCATTCACTTCACCTTCATGACCAAGATACTGAAATATTATTTTGAAATAAAGAAAATTATTAAAGTGTAGTTTTTGCTTGGAAAAATAAAATTAAAAAAAAGGTTATATCAGTTATACAGAAAGAAATATTCAAAGTATTCAAATTTCATTTCTGGAGTCAAATCAACTTGATTTCCTCTCCCTCAATAGGATATCCCTTTGGTATTTGATATCTTTTCTGTATTTTGGAATGCCAATTTTGTGTTATTGTTAGTGAAAAAGATGTTAAGAATCCTCCAGAGTGCACTCATGAATAAATGTTAAATTCATTCATTTCCTAAAATCCCTCGTCTTGGCTGCGCAACGGTACTTGTGGCAACACTACTGCAAGTTTGTTGTGGGGCCCATTCCAGGTTTCCTCAGCCTGCACCTCCACACTGAGCCGCAGGCATCGCTGCCATCAGCTTTGCCAACGGGTCTCAAACAAGCAACATCCATGATCACTTGGCAAAAGCAGGATCTCCTCAGCGGGCCTTGGGAAGGAGGAGGGGGAATTAAATCCAAAAGCCCAACACGGTGCATAAAGAACGGAGGTGACAGTTTGGCAGTGGGCTCATCGGATCCCAAGGGCTTGGACGTTTTCATCTCTTGCTCCACTGTGCTCTGTGTTCCTTGTGAGCATTGTACGCACAAGTCTGCTACTGTCGGATTCAAGCAGAGCAAGTTTGGTGAGAAGAGCACAGACTTCATGAACTCCTGTCCCCTGGAAGCTGAGTCTGTGGGTCAGAGAGTGGGAGCGGGGGGCGGGATACATCGGAGCACATGGGATGCTTCGGAGGATAAATGCTGCACACAGCTGCGTCTTTGCTGTGCAATTGCTCTTCATAGCCATGCCCGGTTCATGGAGCTGGGAAGCTTTTTCCTTATTTAAAAAGTAAGCTTTATGGATCAGCAACAAAATGGCAAGGTGTGTCTTCAGCGTAATGCTTTTATTTACAGCAATGATGGAGCAGAAAAAGAAAAACTTGGGGGTTAGCTCTTCAGAGTTTGGAGTGACTGCAGTTAGAAATATCACCTTTTGACTTGTAGAAAGAGCACCTTTGATCTGGGAATTGCTCAGACTAGAAAAAATCAATATGGACTGGTATAATTTGTTATTTACACAAAGTCATTCTACTCTTGACTGCTAAAGGCTTTACACCTTTTAGTAACAGACATTTTTCAAAGAGATTGTGCTGAAGACTCTAAAACCCACACAGTTCTTTTCTCCCTCTTGGCTGCTGGTTAAAGTTTTAGGTTCAGGTAGGAGGTAAAGCAGCCAAGCAAATGAGGCAGAACTCTGCAAGGAAAAGTCCAAATGTGGGCACTGGCTACATGGGGAAAGATTTAAGCTCCACATGAGAGGTCTGTGAAAAGCTCTTCAAACGTTTCTGTCAAGGGGCGGCTTTCCATGGCAGCATCATGTCCTGTCCCAAAGAGCCACACTGGGCAGAGCAAACGAGAGCAGCGTCAAGCTCTGCAGCAGCATTTTAAAGCTGGAGGCGACCAGCATAACCACCCAGCTTTGTGCATCTGGAGAGAAGAAATTGCTCTTTGCTTTCTGAATGCCGGGTTTATTCTGCACTGCTGCGAAGCTGGGAGGGGGTTGCTGCCTTTTTTTTTTTTTTTTTAGCTTTTTCATCTGAGGAAATCCATATCTAGAGTAAAACTAGCAAATTAATTTTATAAGATGAATGCAAATGAAAGCAGTCATCTAAGCTGTCTCTGTCTTAATGCAGAATTTGATTATTTTCTTTTCTTCCATCTCCATCTGCTGTCTGCTTATAGCTACTCCGGTTTACCATTTTCAGTGTCCCCGATTAACCCTTTCTGCTGGAGTAATGCCTTCTGTCTTATCACCACGTTGTCCTCAAGGTCTGATACACAGACCAAGGGAGGCATCCCAGTAGTGCAGCCGTGTGGTCTTCTAGCTCTTCCGCTGCAGTACAGAACTGTGGCTCTCTGAAACTGCAAGTGCCATTTGGTCTGAGGTGTTTCAGTTTTGAGCTGGAGAACTGCAGCTATTTTCTCACAGATTCCTATGAGTGACCCCAAACAGCAGAACATGGGAACATGTACATGCCCATCACTCAAAAAAGCACACAAGGTTTCATTTTAGGTCTATCAGCCTTGACAACATCCTTTTAGGAAGAGACCTTACCTTGGTGGATGGGTAGGAGTCTCTGGACTCTGACCATAAAGGTCCTTCTAGTTCACTTCCTTCACTACCTGCTCCAGGGTACAATTCCCTGGGGAGATTTCCCACTGCCAGGAGGTGATTCCATATGTAGCAGCCTACGTAGCACCATCTGACCTTACCATGCACAATATTTAAGCAGTGTTGAGCAATTAAGCATGGCAGGGGTGTCAAAGCTTAAAGTAGTGCAGAGTTACAGGGGAGACATCTCAAACTGGAGGCATGGCAGGGATGAGGGATTAGTTACAAAATCAAGATGGAAAGGAGTGATTTGGAAACTTTACCCCTTCCCATAACTACTGATTCAGTGAAGCGGTTTTTTTCTGCACTGCAGTCATAGCCAGCAGCATATACAGAATAAGGTTTTGAAGTGCTGTCACAGTGTGAATGATTTTCTTTAGAGCATAAAATCAGACTGCAAAGTTATTTTCTGTCTGCAGCGACACAAGAAGAATATGAATGTGATCATATCTGGCCCTGGGCATGCAAGAGAGCAGACTGGCCTTAACCAGATACGCTTTTTTATTCAGAGTCCTTCTAAGAAATATAAAATCCAAAAGAAATTCTGAATCTGGCTAGATGTTTCGTAGGAGGAATAGGATTTCTACATAGCTGAAACAGCATGACTTTGATTATTTGAAAATGCATGATTTAATCATTTCATTATGCATACCTTTTCTCAGCAGGCACCACAGCCTAAAACAGACAGAGACAAGCATTAGATAAAACAACATGCTTTCTAGCTAAAGAGATTGGAATCAAAGAGTTTAATCTTGCAAGGCACTGATGTCCTTGGTGCCTTTAGACTTGGCAGGTGTGCAGCGTAACGCCAAACTGAGCCTTAGCAGAGTCCTCCGCTCAGAATTGACATCCTGAGGGATGGCTTTCTTTCTCCCTTCCATAGGGCACGTCTGCCCATGTGTCACCTCCCTCCTCCTCTTCTTCCTCACACCCAGCGCAGAGTACTGGCAGCGCCCTGACATCCACCGTCGGTTCAGGTTGCTTTGACCTCCCTACCACACATCTGTCCAATGTCTGTCCAGGCTGTCAAATCATCACAAAAGAGACCCAGATCTCAGGTCTATCTATGAAGTACCTAAGCAGCTTTTTTATACCATTTAGTCAATAAATACCCTCGGCACAGCATCCTTGTCACGAGTCACAGAGACAGTGACAGTGCACAACACAGTGCTTTGGTTAGCAGCAGGCAGTCCATCACGTGTGGTTAGCATGCAGATATACCATTTTTCCTACACAGAATACCTGGTATGCCCATCTCTACAGACCTTTTTCCACTACTAGAGAGTGGAAACAACCAGGGCCAATGCTCTGCCCTATCCCACAAGCAAAGTCTGCACCGTACTTCTCCCCCAATACAGCAAACAGCAGTTTGGCTTTGCTGTCTTTGCAGCAAGATGTGTGCTGTGCACCAACCCAACACAGACAAGCTTGTAATGTGGTGCTATTTAGGAGAGGAGGAACAGTGTCCCAAGAGCCCGTTCTGAGCACAGAACAGAGCCGGCGTTCACAGCCCCGCTCTCCAATTCTCCACATTTCAGCAGACAGTTAAACTAAATGGTCTCTATTTCTAATGAAAATAAAGGAATGTGCACCAGAATCCCCTGGGAGAAGCCCCCAAATGTGAGCTCATCGACCAGGCACGTTTTGCAGTGCTGGCAATGAAGCACGTTGCAGTTAGCTGTCAGGGTAGCCTGGCAGCCACACACCAGTCGTGCCCATCGCCCAAGCTGGATGGGAGGCAAGTCCCCTGCATTAGCGAGGCTCTTGAACGCCAAGCTCGGGGTGCATCTCTTAGCCTGGGCTCAGCACCACACTCTTAGGCTGTGGACTGGAACCAGCCCTGGCCCAGTCGGCACCAGTGACCAGTCCATGCTTCTTTATCAGTGCAACTGGGGCTTCCACAACAGGAGCAGCACAAAGGTTCCTTGGCAAAAGGCTGCTGGATAATTTCCCCCTCACACTGCAGAAGGAGGTGGCTAAGGAGCAGGTGCCAAGGCCAGCTTTGTCCATTCACTCTGGACCCCAGATTGATGCCCAGGCTAGCACCCATCACTCGTAAGGTGTTCTCTGCTCCCCAGGGAATCAGGTATTTGAAGAGCACAACCCTTATAAGATTGAGGCTGGCCAGACCTGCCTGAAATCTTCTCTGCAGAGGGGACCTGGGGTATCCCTACCGAACAGTCTATCCTAATATGCTTCAATCAACCTGCAGATCCCCCGTAAGAAAGAGCAGGGCTTGCAGACTCACATTTTCATCATGACTCTGCAGGTAAGAGAACCGGCACAATGGGAATAACAACACGGCCTTCTCTCCACAGGAAAGGAGGCTGAGAACACCGATGGGTTACCTACAGACCTAACCTGGATTCACCCAGTGATCCAAGGAGGCAAAGCTCAGTCTCAGGTCCTAAATTGTGGTCTCACGGCCAATTAAATGCTGTTCAAAGGGTGCCAGAGCATCAGGGAGCGCTTTGATCTCAGAGATGCCAGCCAGATGTGTAATAGCTGCTCAGGTGCTCGCGCAGGTATCAGTAACAGCCCATGCACATCAGACAGACAGGTTTCTTCCTGGGTTTGCTAACAGAAGCAGCGGTTGCTCCCAAATCACAGAGAACAGAAATAATCCTTACCTTTTAAACATCAAAAAATGTAAGGCTTCACAGCTGCACGGCTCTGAAATTGAATTGAATGACTTGACTTGCCAAAACCAGAGATCAGAGTTCTAGGTCTTTCATGCCACAGCTGAAAGCATCAATAGCACTCAAAGAAGAGCACAGAGCTGCCTTTCAAATACTGACTGTGGCTTTAGAAGCATTATTGGGTCTTAGCCTTCAAACACAGTAACCTCAATTCAAAATGGATGTGGGAGTAAAGAAAACTCATTTTCAACACGAGCATTTTATTATTTAAAGGACTGATTTTTCTTTCTGAAGTTATATCTAAAACTAGCTACGGAATCTGGATTTCAATTAGGTTTTGAATTTAAAATAAAAAACATTTGAATTCATCTTTAAGTAGGAGGGCAGCAGTATGAATGTTTTCTCTGCAAGCAACACAACAACAATTCAAAAGCAATATCCATGCAAGCACAGACTGGATCACACAGGGATCCAGGAAAAAAGGCTTTTGGGTTGAAACATTCAGTTCCCAGAAATTGCTTTCCCCACTGATGTAAAAGAATCCCAGGTCTGCTGACTTCTCCTGATGCTGTAGGACCTCATTGCTCAACCAGAATCTCTCTCTGCTTAGATACAAATCTCTTGGCTTCATATATTGTCCCTGTACCTGAAATACCTGAGCAGCTCAACGTAAGTCATGCATTTATCCTCCTAATGCCCTTTTGAGTGCTGGCACTGTTACTACCTACCTTTTACAGCAGGGAAAACCAAGGTATAGGGAATCCAAAATAACTTGGCAACAGCAGCTCTTTTTACTCATTGGTCATTGCATTATTCACTCAGGTTATTACAGATAACAAAATGTTATTTACAATTGGATAACTGATTCCAGCATTAAGAGCAGAGGTCTTATTCTTGCAAACAGAAGGAAGGGGATCCGTCAGCTTTTTACTCAGCACAGTATCTCCTTTGACAGGCCAAGTCGGAGAGCGCAGCAGCACTCGGAGAGGCATGGCTGGGCTCTCGGCATCTGGGGAAACAACCCGTGGGGGCTCTGACAGCAAAGACTAGATTTATACATATGTGTGTACATGTATACATATATATATTAAAAACATACCTATATATTTTTTAATATATAAGCCCCATACATGTATATACATATATTTAGGTAGATACATAGGCAGAAAAATGTAAAAATGTAAACCCCATAACTGCTGTCAAATTAACTACCTTCAAAACATAACATTGGTTCCTGAAAACCCTGGAAACCTATTCCCAATGACAAATACATTCCTGTCTGTTTATCAGGTACATCAGCTGCAAAACCCAGAATCACTTCCTGTCATGGGAGAGAAAAGTAAAGAAGTGGGAAAACAAACCAAAACCAAGACAATGAAAAGTTTTAAATCCGCCTCTGCTAATGTCACCAGGACTTTCTCAATGAGCACTGGTATGTCTGTATCCCTTCTAATGCTCACTTAAAAAGCAACGCTGATAATGCAAAAACTCAGAACCTGCTTAAAATGCTGAGCAGAGAATCTGCGGAAAGGCGTGATCTGGTTATGCTGGCACCAGAACAGAAACATCCCAAGCCCCTGAGCTGTGAGCTTCTTGAACCAAAGCCTTGTATCACTTTGCTGATGTCTGGTCCTTGTATTAATAAGGCCCCAGGTAAGAAGCTGCACCCGAGCTTCCCTGCACCTTTGCAATGTTTGAAAAATGTGATCCAAATTTTGCATCTTGAGATCACGTAGACAGTGAATGATTAAAAAATAAACAAACAAGAAAACCCTCAACAAAACCCAAACCTGCTGCCTGTTTTACATTCTCAAGCCTCTTTGAATCTGTACAAATGCTAGGAATCAGCCAGACAACAGATGCATCAGGAAATTAGCTCGTCTCTTCCAAGAACACACATTAAAATGAAGAAAGAGATGAAGATCAGGGGACCTGATGCCCTTCAGGGACTACTGCTGGAAACTTTGCCTCTAGGTGATAAAGGGGGAGGCGGTTAATCCAGGGCAGACAGAGGGAGATAACATTTCTGTACTTGTACAATTCTGTACAACATTAGTCCAGACAGGAGTCTATTAACAGTGTCTGATGGAAGCAATTGTATTATTTATTAAACTGACAAGATCAATTGGCTGCTTTGTACCCATATAAAGAGAACTATTGTACTTTCATGTCCTTTTAAACACAGAGAATAAAGCACTCCCCAGGGTGCTTTCATGGGCTGCCTTCGATTAAGAGTTCTGAGAACATTTGATATTGTCAGAGATCAGCTCGCCAGATCCCCAACTGGATTTGCAGCCCTGACAAAGAAAGGAAGATGGTAGCAATTATAATTAAAAGTGAGCTGAGAAGGAAGGACCTTACCTGACTTAGAGGAGTGCTGCTTTTACTTACTCTGCCCAAAGCCTGGGCTCTCAAACCTGAGGGGGACTGACCTGCTTTTATAGCACCAGCAGCAATGTCAGGACTAGCATCATGGCACTGATAACTGGAAATGGGGTGCCAATTCACCTCTTCACCTGAAAAAGGGGGGGACCAAAGGGGGAGGAAGATAACAGTTTGTAGGGCATGAGTAATTTTTAACAGTGCCTGATTCTGACAGGCAAAAGTGTTGTGTAAATTATCAGCAGGTTTTGAGATGAGTAGTGCAATACTTCTATATATTCTCAGGTGCAGGGGATGAGGGCAGAGGGGAAGGCTTTTCATGATGCCTCTGATTGCTACAATAGCCAAGGGCTTTCTCAGTCTCAGAATTAACTTTCATCCCAGTAGCTGAGAACAGGTCAGATGCAGCATGTAACACGCTGGACACAAATATTTAGGAGTTGGTGCCATCACGTAGTCAGTGAAAAACCCTACAGTTTCCTTTTCTCAAGTCCATTGTTACTTAAGACATGCTACTAACCATGTCTGTTAGCACAGACCTTTACCTACAGGGTATTTTGGGGACCACATCCAGAGGATGGAATTTTATAAACTACAAAATAAGCAATTTCGTTTCATTTGGAGTGGATAAATATGCTAACCTAGTGGCATAAATTAATAGCAATGTTGTCTCAGAGCAGGTATTTCTGGGCATTTATGGAATTTTCCAAACATTTGAATGCCCCCTTTACTATGTGCTCCTGAACAGAGATGTGCGCTGACTGCAGCAAAGACAGGCACCAGCTTAGGGAAGGAAAACGTTCTTCATGGGTACCAAAGCAGTGTTGTTCTGAGTTTTATTGTGTCACAATTATATGTTTATCAACTGAGAACTAAAACCTCCGGCAAGCTGCCAATTACCCCTGTGACTCCTGTATGAGATGAAGCTCAGACTGAGCCTCTTTCAGCTCCTCCAGAGACTGGAGACAACTCCGCTCACAATTACAGCAGAATAAACTCATAGTAACTCTGTTAGAGGACTTCCATGGGTTTGATCTTAATTTACCTAAATGTAAATAAGTAAGTTTTGCTTTATATTCAAACCCAGCTTTTCCATCGGATTTTGTCCTTGCTGTGAACATGGAAAATACATATCTTCTAAGCTGAAATCTGTACAGCCTAGTGTTCCAAGTTAATTACTGCCCCAAACAGTTTCATAAACAGTGACAGATACAGCTACATGACGTTTGCTTCAGTTCAATTCCCTCCCCTTCTATTTTCCCCTATTCCTTACCTCTGCCTCCTGGGTGTGCAAGCCTTTGCCAGCAGTGCCAGGAGACCTCCTGACCTATCAGCTTCAGTTTTGAGTCTGATCTTAAAAACTCCTCTAATTTTCTAGAATTTTACTTTCAAAACTTTAATCTGCAAGCTGCTCCTGCTTTATCTCCACTGAACCCAATACACCTCAGGACTGGTGTTCAGCATCAGGCCTGTGCAACCATTAGCGTACCAAGACAAACCAGCAAAGCCTGTGCCCCACCTTCTGGCTGCTGAACAGTGCTGCAGGAAAATCGCCTGCCAAAGGCATGTGCTTTCAGGAAAATCAGTGCCCTTAGCCATGTCGTGCCAATGGCTACACCTTTACAAAATACTGATCTTTCTTGGTTGGCAAAGCAAAACCACTAAGCTAAAGGCACATTAACAGCAGCATCCTCTGTGCCCACCACGGAGATCTGTATTGCAGGGTAATGTTTATTGTTACTAAATTTAACGAATCTGTGGCCCTATTTAGTTTTACATTCTTTATAAGCTGGTTTCCAAGGTACTATAACATGATGCTGTGGTCAGTGTCATGAGTGTTAGTGGAGAGGAAGCTCAGATTCTCCTGCTGGGGGGTACATGATCCTCTCAGGATGAAGCTACACTGGGAAAGAGCTCCATCACTGCAACACTGCTCTTGGATTATTCATTATGGGCAAGAGGACAACAGGGAAACTATCAGATAGGGGAAGGGGATGGCAAGGAATTACCTGTAGAAATGAAAGGAAGGAAGAGCAAGGTAAATATTTGTGGCATGGAAAGAGGGCAAGGAACCAATACATAGGGAAACATTCAGACTTTGCCATCACACAATGCTGGTCAGTGCCCATGTTCCCAGGTCTACAGCCTTCCTAGATTTGAGGACAGTCAGTGTAGACAGGCATTGTACTGCAGTTAATTACAAAAAATTTCTTGTTCACCTTTAACATTTCTATCAAGAGACAATTCATTAATTTTCTTACAAATTGCACTGAGGAAATGAATCCTTAAGCCTACTATTTTATGCGGGAATTTGACAGAAATAGCTGACCTTGCCTGCAGGAATAGCCAGAGGCGCTCACAAGACAGTCCTGATGTCTTTAACCAGCCTGTGATCCTAGCCTGCATGCACAGAAAAATAAACATATTTCAAGGAAACAATTGTGTGGGGGTATGGCATAATTTATCCTGCTATGGGTCATTAGAGTCTCAGTACAGCAACAAATGCGTCATTGCCTGTAAGTTATACCAAGTAGATAACAATTGTGGAAAATACCTATCCAAGGATGGAATAGTCTGTCTGGAACAAAGGAACCTTCTTCTTATCATGAGCATTTCTCAGGAGTCCCCTCTTCCCAGTACTCTGACAGTGTTGGCAGTTTGAGGAAATCTGTAGGACTTGCTTTTGAGATACGGAAAAAAAAAAAATCAAATACAAACACTATTCTTTTTAAGAGGTATAACATCAAAACTTTCAAAGTCCTTTCCTATGTGGCTTCGTTCCAAGAGACACGACCTAGTAATGCAGCAGTTTAAGGTGAGTTTCTCTATTTTATCATCGTTCATGAGCTTCCTTCAGCAATACCATTCTTTCACTGTCCAGCTGTAGTTTAAGTGCATCATGGGTTTTTTTTCACCTCTTACACAAGAGCAACAGTGGCAAACTTAGAACATTTCCATGGAAAACCACCTATATTTACAACAGTAAGTACCTGCATCCCTGAGGAAACTCTTACTTGTTTTGGCATTTGTGTCTTTCTGGGAACAGTACTTCCTGGTTTAGCAAACTTCCTGGATATAATCTTCTAAGCTGTAATTACAAGACATGTTTAAGCATATACTGTATAATGAACTGACCTTGTGAACGTAGCAACGTTCTGCCTAATAGCTAGGAATGAATATAGCTCTAAAGTATGTTTTTATACAACTGTATCTGAATTACTTATTATTATAAACGAGACCAAACAGAATCTAAGAGGTTCTTTACATCTCACATGTCCTCAAAAATCTAAATCTGTGTTGAGTTTTTATGTCTGCTTGTTGCAAAGCAAAACGTACAAATATAGGAAAATATACCAAACCCAAACTTTTTCTGGCAACCTTAATTTGTCTTCCAGGACTCCATGATCCTTGTATGATCCTATTTTTTCCGCCCGCAGGATCATTTCTTGCTCATGGCACTAAATGTGCCTTACAACATTCGGAGGCCTGTCTTAGCTCCAGTTCTCAGCAGGACATCAATGTGCTTGACTATTTCAAATTTACCTCTGAATACAGAGAGCTTAACTTTCCTATCTCCCCTTCTGCTGCACTTAGCAGTGCTCTATCGCAGCTACCATCTTTAGGACTCTTGTAGGAACTTATTAAAAGCACAAACCACTGGGGGTGTCCTGCCAACTCAAGTCTTTACAGTGATGGAGAATACCCTTTTTTTTCCCCTACTGAAGAGCTTTCTATCTTAGAAGCTTTTTCTTTTCTTTTCCAGAGCGTCAGAAGAGGATCGATAAGAACTTATCACACGACAGGTCTCTTGTGCTTAATTGTGTGCGTATTGATGCGCGTGTTCAGAAGAACCGAGCAAGCCTGAGTTCAGCTCTTGAGCAGAGGGGATATCGCATTTAGAAAGCATTTTGAATACAGCTCTGATTTTCTGCCTCTGTCAACAGAGTATCCCCAGGGAGTTCAGGTCATAGAGGAGCAAGGTATAGAGAATTAAGGCAATGTTCATGCTCGGTCTTCAAGCAAGTACTTTAATATCAGCAGGAAAATGTTTACCCTTCCTCCAAAATCTCACAAACACTAACTGGGACACACAGTACCTTGTGCAAATTTACACAGGAAAGGAGAGAGATGAACAAGAGGACTCAACCTTGGGTAAAGCCAAATCAGCTGCAGGTAGGTGAAGGAAATTCAAGCCCCCAAAGCTAAACCGTTATACTTACAATGCATTTTCTTTCTGAATTCATAGACCAGAGTAAACATGCTATCATTAATGATGAGGACAGGGATATCATCCTTAAGTACCTATTCTTATTTTTCGATGAAGTCTGTGCCTTATCCAAATACAATCCTCCAGCTGCCAAAAGGGCTGGAAAAACTCCTTTTTGGCTCTTTCTCTACTTAAAATTTCTTGTTCTTTGCTTGGGATTTCTGAAGGTCTCTCTATCAGGGGATTAATTTTCAGTGTCAGGAACCTAAAAAAATAAAAAAGTGCACATAAGGCAGGCCATTAACAGAAAGAAAAACATACCTTACCCTGTTTCCTAAACCAACAGCCTGTGACATGCCAAAGCCAGAAAGCATTGATTACAAAGAAAAAGTACCATCTCAGATTCCCACGGTGAGCCTGGCTTTCAGTAACCTCTGATAGCGCGACACTTCCTACCAAAAGATCCTTTGTGTAGGGGAAGCAGAACAAGCAAACTAAACAAAACCACAAAAAAAGCCTTCGAGGCAACGATAGCATAATCCCACTTATTCATAGCTCAGCTGAAGTGCTGCCTATAAAACCCACTGCAGTGATTTATTCTGCTCTCATTTCAATACTGTCAAGAACCCTGCCTTCCTGCTACAAATCTACCTCCCTTTGCTCACAGAATAACCCAAACAAATACAGAAACGTTTACACTAATAAATTCTACATTGCACTTAGGTACACACATTAAACTTGATGTATACCTAAGCTACCTTCTGCAAATGCACAGGCTGAGATTGTTCTACCAGTAGATGTCAGTAGGAGCAGAGAAAAGGGTGGTGAAGCTCTGGGAGATCCCAGCTGTCCCACCTGCATGTCAAAGAGGCACCCAGCTCAGAGGAGAGGTTTGGGAAGGAACCCAAGTAGGTGGTTGCCAAAGCAAACATGATTCATCAGCATTTCTGCTTTCTGACCTAGTGGGTGCAGGGCTGGAGGAAGGCACACATGACACACTGCTGCACTTTGTACAGCGATGCAAAATGGTTTCATACAAACCTGTTCCTCAGGCTGCGTCTCCAAACATATGTTGACGAAGGAAGAATGCAGGGAGATTCCAAACTTAGGAGTTTCCAAATCCTTGTCACCTGCAGGCTGCAGCCCCAGTGATTATTCAAATTATCTGTCACAATCATTCCTTTGGATAAAGAAAAGGTAATCCCTGAGTTGATTTTACTCTTCGCTGCTGTGAGCTGAGTCTAGGAACATGATGATGAGGGTTTCTGATGGAGCACTAATCAGGCTGTGTAGTGGCAATACAGGATTTTCAGGATATTTAAAAATCAACATTCCTATAAGAAGGATGCCTATTAAAAACCCCCCAATGCCTTTGAAACCCACCCCCACCTGCACTCAGAAGCCTGAGATTCCAGCTCACACATCCTCACCTGTGCAGTGCACATAGTAAAAAATGGTTCATGGCAGCGGAAGTCTCACTTCCATTGGGGAGTGAAATGCAATTATGGTATTTAGGGGAGACACAAATGGTAACACAAGAGAGACCAGCAGCTGTACTAAACAGCCTAAGGCATATATTGCATTATGCCTTTTTATATCAGAATAAGCAAAAAATTATTTCACACTAAAAATGCAAAGGTAAAACTCAAGGCTTACAAGCCAGCTACTTTCCCAGACACATGCATATTTCATCTTGTGTACTGTTTTCATCCGCAGCATCATTCTGAAAAAGTACTCTGAATCTTTTATTTTGTGACATCTTAGTTATTAGTATCTGGTACTACAAAAAATATGTAAGAATTTTCTCCCATAATCCTTAGAAAGAAGATTAGAGGCTGACTAAAGGATCTGTGGTGAGTAAGTGAAACTTCTAACTGTAATCGATCAAAAGGCAATTTCTTCCATGAAAATTTCTCTTCATTGTCTTCATCAAAATTTAAGTTTCAATGAAAAACTTCAAATACAGATTGTTTTTAAAAGAACAAGACCAATGGCAAATACAAGCAGAGAACTTTCACAATGAAAGCATCATTTACTTTTCCAATTTAGTTTTGTGCATTTAGTGAGTAGGAGGTACACAGAGCAGAGTACCAGTGAGCTAGCTGGAAAGGGAACGGGGATGAAATAAGTCACCACTACTGTGTCTAGTGTTTGTAAGGAAATTCTCCTCAGACACCCAACCTGCATCACATAAAGAAAATTCCTATTGAAAAGCCAGTTAAGCACAGTTTAATTGATAGATGCATTTTTAGTGTGTGTAATATGAAAGGTTCACTTTTCTTCAATGGGCAGCAATCTCTGCTTTGGAAGCAACTCCACTAAAGCAGGATGTGAAATCTTCCAGTCTTTGGCCAGAAGAAAAGCTGTTCTTGCAAAACTTGTGCCCTGGCTCTGGATTTCACACAAGGTTCCTTTCTTCTTTCTTTCCACTGCCTACTACTCAACTCCAGACATCTGCAGCAAAGGATTGTTCTTAAGTATATTCAGTACATGGTGGCAGGCTTAGCAGCTGGGATTAATTCTTCTTTACTCTGAACTGATTCTTATGTTTCTGAACGCAGCAGCTCATTCAGAATTCAATCCCTTGTATTTCACAGCAGTACAAGTTCAAGTAAATTTTTTACAAGTTCAAAAAGCAATTAAGCAAACTCAAGACAGAAAAATCCATGCGAGGCCCTAGTTAAAGCTCAAGTAGCAGCAATACTACAGTGCGCTGGATGCTATGAAGATGTACTGAAAGACTGTTATGGTACGCTCCCTGTCCTTTTTAATTTCCTCTGTACTGGATGCTATTGGAGGCTATATGGACCTCTAGTCTGTTCATATGCTTCATTCTCTTCCCTGAGAAACCTTCCAGGTAGGAGTCAACATCTGACCCCAGCAACATCAGCTTTTTCTCCCTTTGGGTATTTTAAGATGGGCTTTCAGAGATGGGTGAATGTGGTAAAGGTAGAAGAGGAGTAGTATTTTATGAACATAGAAAAGGGGACACTATTAAGGTTAAAGCCTCTCTATGTATGAATATGCTTGCAGACCTCCAACTTAAGTTTCCAGGCTAAGAGCCCCACCCCATTCCTGCTTTACCCTTTCCTGCTTTGTTTTTGCTCCAGCTGCTGCTGCTATTTTCATTTTTCAGCAGGTCATTCAGTGCAAAGGTGAAAAGAGTGTAATTTGTCCTGGGTTCTCCACATTAAATAGCCCAGTGCTGCTGTGAGTGGACAGCAACCACCTCAGAGAATGGTGGAAAGTAAAAGCAAAGGTATTTTTCAAATGAAAGACAAACCCAAGAGAATGTTTAAATAGATATTAGAATTTTTTCCAACTAAGATTTGAATCTAAGCAATGAACCTTGCTTCTTTGCCTTTTACATAGACTAAACTCTGTGTATTTATTTATTTTAGCATTTATTCCAACTCACAGGTGCTCTATTGCATTGTGAAAAGGTCACAGCATTAAGTGATTCAAAAAGCTAGATCTGAATCTTGTTGAAATTCAGATTACCCTAATTTTCTACAATGGATACATTTTGCTGGAGCGCTGCTCACTGACAGTGTGGTGCAGTAGATTTTGCAGACGATGGAAGCAGACAAAAAACAGCTGAAGAAAAGGAAGATCCGCTAGCTTATAATGCGAAGGGTTTTTTTACACATTCCCATTTTCTAGCTGTTGCCAATATCCAAGAAACATCTGTACATGCTAGTGAGAAACTTAGAGCTTTAACTGCACAGCAAGATATAGAGATAATTTTTAAAAGCTTCTAAGATACCTTCAAAAGCAGTCAGGAAGCAAGTGCAGGAGTGTTATCAAGAAGGCTCTCAGCCAGCAAATTCTCCTAAATAGCCCCAAGCCTTATTGAACAGCTTGCACTGGAGGATCAAGGAATCAAGACAATCTATGAAACAATCTTAATGCTGATTTAGTAATTTTCTGTGAATACAACTCATCCCAGACTAGATGAGGCTCAGGAGACCTATGACCTGTCAGCTCCCCAAAATAGGTCATGAATGGAGCTTTAAGTGATGCAGGGACTGCGTGTGGATTCCTCTCCGGGGAATAATTTTTTGCCACATTGCCACAGGAAGAATCCATCACCTGGTAATTTTATTCCATTTGTGAGGCAGTGAACAACTTCAGCAAGCAACCACTAAATTAACCTTAGAAAAGCAAAGCCGGCCTCCGTTGAAGATGAGGCAGCATTTTACCGTGGGGACTTAAGCACTGTGGCTATGCATACAGAGAGCGCCAAGCCTACTGACGAACGCTGACACGCAGCATCCAGAGCCAGCACAAAGCTGACAGCCTGCCGAAAACTCAAATATCACAGGTTGAGCTCTGACTCTTTGGAAATACTAAACTTCAGCTGAACTCTTACCATTTCCATCATAAGGTGGGAACACCATAACGCTCTGAGTCCTGTGTGAAAACATCTCCCAGACCTGCTGCATTCACATGAAACCAGGTCCAAAGCCAGAAGCGTGCAAGTGGGCTATTCTACCAGCTCACTCGCTGACCTTGTCCCTAAGCACCCCAGTCTCCCTGTTTGCTTCCAGGGATTTTTTCAGAGCTCTGCTGTTTCTTTTAGTCTGCTCCTGTCTGGCTTTCTGTCTCTCGACAAGTATTTTTTTCTTCATCTATATGTTCAAAGCAGAAAGTTAAAAATGCAGAAATTAATCACTTCTGAAACTTCTCTTTGTGGATGAGCACAGCTCATCTCTTGTGAGGACCAGCAAACTGTGGTTCCTTTCAGCAACACGGGCAGACAAATCTGCTGAGCGTGACCAGAGGAACCAGGAGGCCACCCCCACAAGCAGCCCAGGGCGCCTGCTGGAGGCAGAGCGTGTTCTCTGATGCCCGTGTTGTGCTACTGGTATATCTCCAGCTGCAAGGCAATTAATATCCACAAGCAAGGGGCAGGAAGAGAGAATGTGCTCCATGTAAATTTAGCCAGTGTATTCTCAGATCTAATTGCTTTAAGTGGTTGGCAAAGCTGACAGAATCTAATTGATGTGGAGACTTACTCCCAGCTTCCTGACAGAGACATTTTTAGCACTGTACTCGCTGACTAGGGACAAAAAAATGTTAGGAGTCCCAAATCACCTGCCATTTGCATGGGCTGAACACCTTCTGTGAGGCCATGAAGCAACAGGCTCCAAGACCGCAGGACAATTTGACACCTACACACCGTACCTGTACAGGCACAGCGAGGCATAAATTGCCTAAAACAGTACCCCAAAGTATTAAGCATGCAGCTATTTAAAGCGGAAAAGAGAACTTCCCTCAATTCTGTGAGTGGACTTCTGATGTATTCTTATTAAATATAAAATGTATTGTTTAAAATGTAGACTTTAACCCCTCTAAGTCAA
Source organism: Gorsachius magnificus (assembly GCA_034008185.1). Classification (NCBI taxonomy): domain Eukaryota; kingdom Metazoa; phylum Chordata; class Aves; order Pelecaniformes; family Ardeidae; genus Gorsachius; species Gorsachius magnificus. Next base: position 12,314,819 of record CM067090.1, read on the forward strand.
GATCCACACCTTCTTACCTACCCGACTGGATGGCTGTGAAGCTGCCAAGATGCTGCGGCCCAGCCAGGGGGCAAGGGACACGCATTGACTACACAGAACAGGCAGGGCTTTGTTTTAAGAGTATTCCCAGATACCCCAAAATCTTTGACAAAGAATTATTCCTCTAAAAAACCTCTAGAGATTGTATCAAGATTAAACAAATCAACATGTTGGAACATATTTTGGAGGTAGGAGAGGAAGGGAAATAAGCAATGTTTAAGGAGTTGCCTTCCATCCCCTTTCCAGATAAAGTTGGAACGTTGGCTGGCCCAGCCCACGTAATTGTGTCTAAACCACGACACACACACACTCCCTTCACACATTTCTCAGGAAAACAAAACACAAACAGAAACCCAAACCTTCCAAAACAGTAAGGGAAACTCAGGATTTTACTAAACAATAAACACCAGATAATTATTATGGTTTTAGCTCAACTGTTTGTAAGACCAGAGTAAGCCAGTTTTAAATGCAAAAGAACCAACCAAAAAGGCCTCAGTAAAGATCAAATATTTGCTGATGAACCTTGCACGTAACATAGCTCTGACCATGGAAAATTGAATCTAATCAGTTACATTGGTTAAACCACATGTGGGTGGAATTTAAGTGGGATATAAGCAACTACGGTGCAGAAATCAGATTAAGCCTGGGAGAAACTGCAGTGTGTGATTATCATGTGATAATTACTCAACATTTTGACAGAGCCCAAGGCTCAGCTCAGCCCAGCCCTTGACAATGAGAAGGCAGCATAAACATGTGAGTATGAAACTGTAACACTTCTGTTAATTGGCCAGCATTTCCTTTGTGGGAAGTCCATTAGCTTCTGACGAAACCCCAGGGCTGCTAATTCATGAGAACTCCTGGAGACCAGAAACAAGGTCCAGACCCCTGGAGAAGGCAATGTTAAGTCAGCTACAGTGCAGGTCTGTGTTGATAACCTTTTGGAATTGGGTCACCACCAATCATTCACGTATGTGGAGTTCTTAGAGAAACCCATCTCGTCCTGGCATACATTTGATCTGCTCTCCATGCTGTTACCACAGCAACTGATACTTAAATGAAAATCTCTTAGCAAGTTGGGGCTACAGACGGCCCCACCACATCACAAGGTAGCAAAAGTGGACGCTTGAGGCAGGTCTGGGAGGCATTTATCTGCATATTTACTTAAAGGGTTTGCAGCCTTGTTTTCCACTTGTTCTTTTTCTTTTGACAGAATAAGCATCAGCACACCAATTTTTCTGTACCAAAAAGTACTCTGTAGGTCAGCCACAGCAATGATGCCTTTGTTTGGCCTGCTGTGCAGTCTAAATAGCTCTTAAAAAATTTGATTTCTGCTTTAAGTTTCCATATCACACACAAATTGAACATTTTTTCCTGTTAATACTGTTACTGAGAGATGTAATAGTAGCCATGTGCCTTTTCAGAAATAAAGGATGCTTTACAAAAGTATAAAAATCTAATTAGGTCTTCCCAACAGCATTTAGGTTTGTCCTGTTGAATTCAACCAAAATTTCTTTAATACTTTAGGGAATACAGACTTAATATTCCAGTTCTTTGCAGGATAATTTCATGTTTGGCTGTACAGATTCTAAGACATTTTATTTTTAGGGAGGGAGGGAAAGTCTGTGTTTGTAGTGGAGGATATCACAGGAGCTGATGTAACCTGGGGCATTCTCCCAGCTGACCAGCTGAACTAGCTCTGAAGTACGCTTTATTTCTGTCTCTGGCGTAACAAAAGTATAAGAACCAACTCTGAGCTGAGGAGCAGGACAAATGAGGGATGGTTTGGTCTCATGAGCCAGATGTGGGCTCCTGAAGCAACGCCTACACAGATGAAGTTTGCTGCCTCAGACGCAGTGCAGAGGGAAGGGTGAGCTCATGACTGAGGCCAGGGGAGGTAATGCTGGGGTCAGTACCAGGACATGCAGTCCACATCTTTAGTCTTTTAAATCAATACTGAACGTTGCCAGCAGAAGGTAAGTAGAAGAGGGTAACACAACTATGTCTTTGACCTTTTTTTCCTCAAAATCTAGAAGTGACACTACTGTATGCTTGAAGTGTTCTGTGTCACAGGTATTATTTCTTTCAAAGACCAAGGGGAGGGAGAGAAAGAAACTGAAGGATGCTACTGAGAGAAGTGAGACACATATAAGATAACTAAGCCTGAAATGGAGAAGCACGTTTCAGTAAAGCTTCACTATTACACAATCTGCTCACTGATTTCTTGCAATCGAAAGAACTGAAAAAAATTTTCCCCCACAAAACCCCTCCCAAATATTATTTTACCACAGCAACTTTTTTTTTAAAGCGTAGTAATTACCTGTGAATCCAGTTTCTTCCAACTGGCTATTTAATATCAGACAAATGTCACGTTAGGTAGGCTTGGGGAAAAGTCAGAGGGACTTTTGTTTTAATGTTTCCAGTTATACGTGTTGGGCTGGCAGCCTTCCTCTCACCCAGTGCTTTTCTGCCCCATCGTTGGTTAACCAAATTTGGAAAGAGGAACGAAAGTTAGAGCAACCACTGTGATTTACTCAACCAGGAGCAGAACAGCAACCCATTCAAACTTCTGGCACAAACCTTCCTGTGAACACATTTGCATGTTTATTAGCTAAACTTTGCCTTCTGCAAGCACTCTTGTGAAAAAAAGCAACAAATAGGAAAAAATACAGTAGACAACACATTTTTAAAGGCCAAAAAAGCTAAAGCAAACTGGAAATCTCTATTGCAAATGTCTAAGAATCGATCTGTCCTTCTGAAGCACTGAGGCCAGAGGCCCAAGATAAAAATTTTGTTAGAAGACAAGTCTGAGTGTCTGTCTTCAGATTTTGCACATTAGGATTTTCAAATTTTAGTGTAAATTCTGTTGTGGATGTTCTCTGTCAAATGGAAGTACTTTAAGTAGGAGAAGCAATGCAGTAGGAAGATATGATGCACACACAATGCAAAATAATCCCAAATTCTGAAAGAAAGTTAGAAACATTTTACGACTTTGGGTGAAACAACCCTATAAATACAACTAAACCTTTTGCTGACCTCAGTCAGGTAAACTTACTGAAGTAACTAGGGAAGAAACTAAGGGAGAAAACTCCAAACCTTCATTTGACCCTTTCCTTTTAGTGATTCATTTAATATTATTTATATAATAATTTTGAAAATCTGATTTGAAAAAGCATCATGCCATGCCATACCATGACTGTCTCCTCCTCAGCAGTAAGTCACTACCCACCACTTGCAGTTTGTGAGGGCCGAGGACAATTAATCACTGGCCTGCTAACAAGTCCCATGTCTGTCCTCATCCTTCTCCAGTGACTTCACAGAGTTTTCTTTAACTAGGAGAGCAAAGATGCCTACAGCTCCTGTCTCCAGGCCAAGCAGTTGTTTTAAAAGCTCCCAGGTCATGTAAGTGTTGGTGTTGACAGGAAGCTGGACATTTCTGCTCTCAAAAGGGCTTTGTTTTAAGGGGTCTCAGTCCCTCTTACTTCCTATCGTACAGGCCTAAAAAGGCTGCTAATGACTATTCACACAGGACTCCTCATTTCAGTCTCGTATTTGCATTTCGCAGGAAGGCTCTCAGGAAGTTTTGAGATTGCCCTGGATTAGAGAGAGACCCAATCCATCACATTACAGTCAATTTTAATAGAGGCAGGATCACAGTCTCAACTTCTCCATGCAAGCTCCTGCTAAGATCATGGTGCCTTCTGTTCTCTCAAAGTCAGCTATTAAGCCAAATCATATGCATAAAAACCCCTGGTCCTCCCAGCAACATACTGCACATTTGTATTCTAAATGAATTCCTGCTACAGTCCTGGTGGATGCCATGGTCTTACTTCGGGTATTGACCTGGTGGGGCAAAAGTAAGGCATGCAAACTTCTGGTCTGTATTAATTCGTACTGTAACTCTTGGCACAGTATCAGCTGACAGAGGTCTACACCATGTTTTAAATCAATTACCTGAAGTAGAGATTGTCTGTTATCAGTTAGGAGAATTTAATAAACAAGACATACTTGATAAATCAATGCACAGACAGATCCAGATATCAACATATAAATTAATTTACATTAATTTACTAAAGTGAGACTACTGGAATGAAAGTACTTCAATACACCAAGTTAACATTACCAGTTCTTGTAACCTGGCATGTTAAATACATCTCTGTCCAGTTTTTGATCTTTAGACCTTTGCTTCTGGTGGGACAATTAGGTATTATAAGGAGGCTGGGCTGCATAGCCCGGGTGATTTTCTTTTTTTCAGTATTGTCTTAATAGAGTCAGTGAAATAAAAAGATGAGTAATGTTGTTATACCAGCTGAACAGTTTATGTCATGCACCTCTGTTCCGACATACTTGAAGTGTAGTGTTTTAACAACGGACTTTGCTCTTCCACTCACCTGCAAATGAGCGCTGCTGGAGCAGCAACCAGCCCAGTTCTGCTTTCTCACCAGCTAAATCTGTTTCCTCTTCTGTGAAATCGCTGCTGGTTTACATCATTGTGAATTAGGTCAGAAACAAACCCGGCGACTGCTCATTCCATCTAGTGAAACATATGAAGAGCGGCTGCAATGACAGATCCATAATAATGCTTCTCACCTGCAGTCAATTAAATTTAGACCATGCAGAACTATAAGAAGTACACAGTGGAAAATTTTGGCAGTGACTGGCAAGCCATAGCAGATGTAACAAACCTGAAGCCTTTTAAATTCATCTTTCCTGTGAACTTTAATCAAACGCTATAAAAAACCCAGCTGAATACAATAAAAATTTAAACAGTGAAGATCATTAAACCAGACACTTCCCATTACCTCATGGTGACTTGCAGAAAAACCTTCTCCGTGTAAGATGCGCATCCCCTCTGTTGTAATCATAACTCACCTCGCCGGAAAACAAACAGCATAGTAACATCTGCATTCGCTAAACTCGTGGACCAAAGGCAGACATGAGAGGAGACCAAACATGTTTTTATAAGTTACAAAAGAGGACAATTACTCCCGCCTGAGGGGATAGGAGCTTTTGGAATGTGCTTTTGGACATAGGAGTGTCTTTTGAGAACTCTTGAATATATCTTCCAATGAAAACCATAAATTAAGTGTAATTATTATTTCTGGCAGCTTGCATGAGGAAAATAAAGCATTCATCCCGTCATGGAGGCTCAGGGTCTCAGGACTCCTGGTTCATTCTTTTGTCATATCCACACTGCTGTTAATACATGCTTCCTTTTGGGTTTTCTCCACCACTATTTTTTAAAGCATACCTAATCTTCCTTCAAAATCGTGTGGCTAAAATATTTGTCTGTCCTTTGGCTGCTTTAATTTCTGACAACTTCCCCAGCAAACGCCATCCCACAGTTGCAATTCTTTGCAAAGAGTAGAATTAACCCCCCGGCCTCGCTCTCTGCCCAACCACCAGCTCAACAGCAATCTATACCCAAATTTTTCTCCCCTCCTCCCATCTTTGGCAGCAAATCCAGACCTTTGTGTCTCTGCCCTGCCTGTATACTAGGTATCTTATTATATTTATCCACATGCCCTGCCTCAGAATTCCTGCTGTTTTGCCTGTTCACATCTTTATGTTCGTCGGTCCATCTCATATGCCTCTGGTTTTGCCTTCATTAGGTGCATCCCCTGCCCCCTTGCCTTCTATTCAATCTGCCCTACAAGATGGATCCTTTCTGTAAAAGCCACAAATGACTACTCTGCAAGACCTGGCTCACTAGTTATATACTCGACACACATTTATCTGTTTATACAGCAGGTTCCAGAGGGCAGGGGCTTTTCTTCTGCGCCTTGTGCAGAGCTTGCCATTTAAAACACTGCCACTATCAGCCACATTACGACGACGTTGGCAGCACTACCTCGCTGCAATTAGGAGGGAAACTTGCCAGCAGAGGCTGGGGTTTAAATGCTTCTTGACAAAGAAAACAACATCAAAACGATCAGTTCATTCTGTTTACAGAACCCAGAGGGGTATCTAGAAACCCCAGTGCAAACACGGATTGTCTATACAAGTGCTGGGCCATGCAATGGATGGTTTAGTTTGGCAAACAACCCGAGACAAGTCAACGTGCTTCTATTAGCTGCAAGATTTTGCTCCATGTGAAACAAACTGCATGACCTGAATTTAGGAGGCAGGTTGTTTTTGAGAGATGGCACTTTTTTTTGATTTCTTGAAAATATTTTCAAACATTACATCGGAAACACAGCGACATATATTACCATATTCTTCTTAGAAAAATAATTAAAAAAGAATACCAAGAATGATATTAAAAGCTGACAACACAAAATCTTTACTAACCCACTTTCCTGCAGTCTTTTTTTCTATGAGATCAGTCTGTCAAAGCAAAATCTAAAGTAACATGTTTTTAATCTAGTAAATACTTTTTTCAGGAGCAGGTTTTCACACAACGGCCACCCTCTAATTGCCTCCCCCTAAGGCAGAATGGACCCGCTCTTACCCAGCCATGGCCACAAACCAGCTCATCCCAGCAGACACTCGGCAGGGAAGAAGCAAGGAGAGGAGAGGATGATGGAGTTGTTCAAAGCAAGGGAATCCTTGTGGTGTCCCTGGCCAGTGGAACAACTTTCTGGGTTGTAATATTTGAAATAAATAAAAAGTAGAACACAAAATCTGTGCCCAGAAGAGACCAGAAACATTTTTTTTAGAGCAATAATTCTTCTTTCTTGGAAGGCAGGCCAGCTACCCTGCAGACAGGAACAGATAAATTTAACATTTTATGTTTGACACTGTAGTAGAGGACAAACAGCAAAAAACTTATGCTGATTTTTTGCATTGTTTCTGATAGAACTTCAAAAGCTTTAATCAGCATTTGCCCTTCAGGGTTTCCACAAACAGGTTTCATGCAGTACTTCTGGTGGAGTAGGATGCACAAGGTGCTCTGGAAGGCACACATCCCTCAGCAGGCATCAGCAAATGCATCTGAAATCTGTACTTGAGAAACTAAATATAAAAAGCCTGTTTTTCGCATCACCAGCAGACTCTGTTGATAACAAAATAATTTACTCTGTGTGTTGCTTTAGGTTTAGATAGTGTAATATAGCATATAAGGGAAGCTCTGATTGCCATGTCTCCATTCTGTAAGCCTGCTTACATTTGTTGCAATGTTATTTTCCAAGTATATCCCATACGCGGGAGAACAGGTAGGTAGGGGAACCCTGCAGGACTAATGATGCATAAGAAAATCTGAGGCTATTACCTGACCTCCTTGTCAGTGTTTTGAGAGAATGTAGCATATCAAGAGACCAAAACCTACATCTTTAAGATAGGGTAATCTGGCCTGAATTAAGACAGCCAAATGTAAACATTTAAATCAAGAATTTTACCTCTGATATAAAGTTTCAGAGAGGGTTCTGCAAAGGGTTTGCACAAGTTTCTCTCCAGCAGACAAGCTGGTGAAAGTTTGTACACCTTGTTATTATTTCAGCAAAGTATCAAATCAATAACTGTTTATATGGGCATATTTCTGATGAACAACCTTAACATGTATTCAGTTTCCTTTGCCTTCAGGAACACCATTTGAATAGGTTAACTTTCAGCTAATATGTTAATTACTTCCTCAATACAAGCTGAAGCCATCTTTCTTTACACCAGGATTGGTTATCTGTTTAATAATAATAAAAAAACCCCACCCTACTAATATTTTTAACTGTGATTCTGGTGTTTTAAAGAAAAGTCTCACCATCTCCCTGATTGCTTTCAGTTCATATTTTATGAGCAAGCACATAAGGGCAGCTGCCCTTATCTCTACATGGATTGAAACTCATCAACACCTCAGAACATTTTGTAAAATAAGTATTAATGACAACACCAGAGATTATTCAAATCATGCATTGACCAGCATTGGACCCAATTCAGCAAAAAAGGTGAAATATCTGAACAATTCTTAAAACTGGAAACCAAGCTACAAAGGAGTCTCCTTGGAGCATATTTCATATAAGTTGTATCTAGATGGATGGAGGAAATGCATTAGCGTACAAGGAGTTACCACTGCCAATATTGGTGAGGAAATAATGAAAAGATGACTGGCATAAATCATTCAGAAATCTTATTACACAATCTTGATCCATATATTAGATTGACTGGCATTCCAGAGCTGAGAAGTACTAAGGTCAGGCTTGCTCTGGAGCGCTGTATTTCTTTTCACATTGTATTTTAAACAGAAAGTGGAATTCTCATCCCACGGGAAATTCCAACATTTTGACATTTATTTTCAGTGCAAATAAAATCATACTGAGTTGGAATCACTGAAACTCTTACATGCAATAGTATAGGAATATCAAAATAATGTAAATATCATAGAAGTTGAAATGAAAGGAATAAAATACCAATATAAAATCTTTCAACATTGCCAGAAAGAAATAAGGTAAAATTATTCATTTTGATATTTTCCCATCAAATTTAATCTAAATCAACGTATTCACTTAAGATGATTCATTTTTGATGAAATTGCATTGTCTGAATAGAAAATTGTATTTTTTTTTTCAGCTGGTTCTCATAATTAAAGATTGATCAGTTGTAAAAGTGTTAGGAAAAAACCATTAAGAATTCAGCTTTTGCAAACTTCTATTGAGAGTAATTTTGATTAAAGGTTCACAATCCGCAAGAAGGAAAAGCAAATAGTCACAGTAATTGTCAATCACATTCAAAGGACTTACAGGTGGCTCTAAAGTGACTTCATAAGTGACAAGTAACTGAACTACTCACACAAACACGACCATTTGAACACAAGATCCATCTTCTTCCCCTGCAGGGCCTGTGGTTATACACCCGCAGCAGCAGCCTGCCCTTTGGTTGCTTCTCCACTGTAATCCTGCATACGATGATTTAGTCCCTCTCTTTTATACCAGCTTGCCAGTGTCCAATTTACTGTCCTGCCAAGGAACAGATATGTTTGTGTGTCCAGCTTTCCATTTTCTACCATTTCAAATTCAGCTCCAGCACCTCTTTTCCAATGGCCTTACCTATAAGCTTGCTTTTCCCCTTCTGTTCCCATTATGGTCCCTTCATTAGCTTCTCTTTTTCATCGTCACTCACCTCCTTCTCCAACTTTTCTGCTTTTTTACAAAACACTCTACAGAATTTGTTGTCACAGACCAAAAAAGTTCTTTCCTCTCCCCAGGAATAATCTCCTAACTCATTGCCCTATCTCTCATCCTATATTAAGCTTAAACACTTCAAGGCTCTTTGGGGAAAAAACCCCCACATTTATATAAATGGTATGACTTGAATAGTATTCAGAAAACAAAGAATAAATGAGCAGAAACTTTTTTCCCCGCAGGGAAGGCAACTTAATTCTATGCCAAGCTAATTAAGGGAACTCATGAAGATAAGGGATGCCTTCTGTTCAGATGCTGCTATATTTTTTTCTACAGCCTGTACTGCTTCTGTACATACACTGTAAATCCACTCACCAGGTGCAAATGGAGACCAAACCTCAAGTGTTTCAATGTCCTTAGCTGATTTATTATAATGGTTCTATCATTAATCCAGTAAAGCGATGGCAAAATTAGTTTGAAACAGATTATCCTGGAATTGCTAATAAAGCAATAAGGAGGACAAATGAAAGAAATTAGTGTAATGTACTTGCTTGTTAACAAACTTCTGATGCTGTTGTGCACGGAGAAAATCTGGCCTGGAAATGCATTTGTGCCTATTCATATATATTGAACCTTTCCCCATCTTATGCATCGCTAAAATTCTTGCGGATGCTCAAGTGACTTAAGCGAAGCACTGCAAAGAGCAAAACCATCAATGGCAAGAGGCCTGCCTTTCCAATTAGAAGCACTAAATTTGGCCCTTGGATGCAGTGGCTCTACGAATGATTTGGTATGTGTTCCATGTTAGAATTAGCAAATTTAACCTGTCACAGGCTTGTACAAAAGTTTTTCTTCCTATATAGTCAGTATTCCTCTGGTCAAATGTGTCAGTTCCAAAAGTTCTCTCTCAAGGAAGTTTTCTCCTCTCCTTAAGTCCATCTAATTACTCCTAGGTGGCCCTGCCTTGTTCCACCCTAAATAATTCCTGTTGGTATTTATATACTATAATTGTGGACATTTATCACTGGCAGTTCTCTAGGCAGTCTTGTGACTTGGATAGCAGAACGTAGCTGGTGTTTTAGCATTTGCTTTGTACATTTCCAAAGCACTAAACAACCATTCATTACCTGCATTTGGCAGCTGCCCAAAAAAAACTTTAGCTTTTCAAGCCCTTGTGAGGATGGGCACATTATTAAAGTCATATTCTCAGAATCCTGGATGTCTATTTACTCCTGCAGCAATTAAAGTGTTTCTGAATATTTTCAGACAACTAAGAGGTACAATTCCTTCTCCTGCACACCAGGCAGTGTTGCACATCACCAGCCCTTCTGTGGACAAGTTGAAGGAGCCAGATAGCTATGGTCAGTGTGGTCTTGAATCTAAATGAAGAAGGTGGGCTTAGAGGGCATGGGTATCATCTCGGGCTCCGGGCTGCCTTCACATGACTATGTGGTTCTCATTAGAGCGACCTCAGATCTACCTAGAAAAGATTAGGCAGGAACATCCATTGCCTACTTCATCCAAACATGCAGTCATGAACCCAGAGAACCTTGCAGCATGGCTGATGATCATCTGGTAAACTGGGGATCTTCAGCAAAACCTTCACAAAAATCTGTTGGGTAATCAGCCAGTTTTAGAGGACAAGGTTATCTCACAACTTAAGACTTTGCATTTTGCAGAAACCATGCAATCTAAGTGTATGTTTTGTTGTTGGGTTTGGGTGAGATAGTTGAATGCCTTCTCAGGGAAAAGTTATTCTCATGTTCTAGTCATTAGAGAATGCCACAGTCTCTGTACATTTCCAGAGATACAAGATAAGTGGGAGTTCAGTGATCTGCCATTAGATTAGGTATGTTTCCCCATAAAAGTCACCACCCAGTCTACTGGGTACTGTACTGGGGTAGGAATGGACTCAGCAGACAAATGGCGAGTCCTGGCACACTCAGTGCTTAGAAAACAAACCAAGCAGGTAAACAAAAGCAACACAAGAAGCACAATAGAGGGCTGGGCAAATGCCTGAAACACATCTTGGCTCGATGTGTTTTTCTGGTTTCGCACGGCTGTCTTCTCATGCCTCGAGTGAAGCGCTGTGATGTATTACTATCACTAATAACAATATATAACAACATTGCCCTGACCAGTGCACCAGAGAGAGGAAAGAAAATGCTAACAGACAATCTTCTCACAAGAACAAATAAGTCTAATAAATTTGCCATGACTAAATTTAGCCTTAATTACAGCTAATTTTAGCCATCAAAGGATAGGTATTTTTCTCCTAGTATAAGCAGCATGGGCAATGCCACCCTTTCAGTTCTGTGTTTAAAGGAGTGTGAGTTGCTAACGAAAGGGATCTGTGAAAAAGGGAACATCTTACCCTATTAACCCAACAACTCCAAAGATATTTGTATGTCCCTTTAAAAACCAAAGCTGATGAGGCCAGTGCCTGGAAACAGTGAAAGGCCAAAATTCCCAAGTCTTTGGGTTGAGGGAAACCCCAGTCCAAGCACCCAGTCTGAACAAGGAAAAGCAAAAATGTAAACTTGCACTTCCCACATCCCAGATGAAATCTTGACCACTAGGCCAGTTTCTTTCTGAGCACAAGATAATTAAAAAATCCATCTTGGACTTTAGGATTTTTCCTGACAAATTTCAGCATAGCGGGTATGCTCCTAGGACACACTTGCATTTTGATAAGTCCACATCTCTTCTTACTGACTGTTAATTTAGTTGAAAAATGCGCATCTCACTTCAGTTAAAATCTCCTAGTTCCACCTTGGTGGGATTTTATGTTCTGCCGCAGACTTCCGTATAAGTTTTGGGCAGGCACTTCATTTCCTGCATACCCGTGCTCGTCCAATGGTGCTGTGATTTTCTCTCTCCATAAACTTTTCAGGGAAATGGAGTGCCTATAATTGTGATTATAACTCATGTCTTCATCTTCATATCTCACATTGCTACTACAATAAAGCTCAGGAGTACTCCGTACAAGAAAGCAAACGTTTCCTGATGCCTGGAGAGATAGCCCTGTTCAGTCTGAGTTCTTGGCTGGAATATTATAAAAAGTTTTTCATATGCAATGATCCCACAGATTGCACAATGCGACTCCCAGTACCTTTAGGATCCCAGTAGGGTCACACCCATTCATCCAGAGCCACGTATAAGTCAGCAGAGTAATAACCTGCCCAACATTCATCTCATCATGAAGATGTAGCAAACTTACGTGAACTTCAGCTGCACACAGAGCCAAACATGTGAGAGCAAACACGCAATGCATGAATGTCTGTTCCCCTACTGAATCATAACAAACTGTTGGTTTTCAATAGCTACAGTGCTGCAAAATTACCGCATTATTTATTCAAAGATATGGTGCAACTTCCCGTATCGATTCTGGACTTAATACTGGCTTCAGCAGGAGGGAGGGTCAGATAACAATTATTTAGGGCTCCGCAGAGACCCCACAAGGCTACGTTAGATAACGCAGTGAGTCATTCGATGCGCTTGCCCCTTGATCTCTGCCTGGGGCCACCACTAGTCTCCCACTAGCCCAGGCAACTAAACAGGGATTATTACACCTCTGACTGTATGAGTGCACATGTATATGGGTACACGTGTATAAGAAGGAAGAATTATTCTGGTTTTTTCCAATTGCCGTACAGGTAGTGTTCTCACCATTTTCTGGGAGAAAATATTTAATCAATGATGTGCCTGAAGAAGAAATTCACAGGCAGAGGCTTGTGCAGTATATTTTAAAATAAACCACTACTAAAAAGAAATGGCAAATGATGAAATAGATCTGCCCTGTACTTGCAATCCACTTCTACACACCCATTTTAATGAAAACAGATGATTTAATAACCTTTTCCTAGAAACAGCATTACAGCTCTTACAGAATCCAGTTTGTATTTTGTAATTTCTCACGCCTCATCAATACAATCCTTAAGCAGTTTTCAGATGCCGAGCAAAACTCCATTGCCCTCTAATACACCTTTACACACCCTCTGAGGCTTCTGGTGCTGCAGAGTTATTACTGGGGGCAGAGCATGAACTGCTGTGAGAACTGTCGCGGTAAGAGTACAGCATGAAATTTGTCTAGCAGGATTTTCACTTGACACCCAACGCACTACAAGCTATCCTGGCCAGATTTAACAACCTGTGACTGAATCCGTGTGGCTGGCTTTTTATGAATAAAAAAGTCTAGCAGATATAGTGGTTACTGAGAACTAAACACAGGTCTTTCTAATTGTGCATCATAACAGAGCCACATTTTAATAATACTTTGTTCTTAATTTACTGAAGAAGTTAGAACAGCAAAGCAACCTCTAAAATCCTACTCTAAACCAGCTTTCACTTACTTTCTGCCACTTGACTCCTAAGGCAAAGCTGCTGCTATTCACCTTCTTCTGTTTGAGCAGCTGCATTATTTCTCTCCTCCTTAACTTTCACTAGATTCACATTAGCTTTTAATTTCTTGACCACAGAAGAATGGTGGCATGCTAAAATGCACTAAAGACACATAGGCCTTGCCAAAGGGTCAGAAGAACAGCTTTTTTGAAATGAGAACTGGACTTTGGAAGACGGCCTATGGCTCAGTGCTTCAGCTCTTGATCTATAGGTTTGACACTGTAAACAAAGGAGAGGCACAGTGCATAGGTGCAGGCACAGGTGGCAGAGTAGGTCGCCTTGGTCTCCCCAGCCTTCCTGCGTGCTTCCAAACCTTGGCACGCTAGCTGTCGAAGGCACCCAGTCATCAGAGACAAACATCGATGGGGCGCTACTCCAGACTAATCCTTAGCATTATGGATGAATGACATCTATTAACTGTTGTGCTGATGCTTTAACTGAAATTTTGCAACTCATTGAGCACACCAGTAGAAGTAACGCTTCCCTGGCCAGAATTAGAGCAGTAACGCAGCGAGCTTTTCTGTTGAAAAGGGAGATGAGAACAGCTTCTGACAGAAGGAGAGCAGAAACAGTAGTCTGTACTGTGAGTGCTGTATCAATTTGGTCTACCTGTTATATCTTAAATGCGGCCCTTTTTTGTATTTTTCCTCTCCGAGGTACAAATGAGATAATGGAATTGTTGCTCTGTATCACTTGGTGATTCCTTAGAAACACGTTAGAATAGCCTTTAGTAGTCGGCTCCACTGCAAAGCAAATGAAAGTATCCAAGAGTCACTATTATATTAAACAGGAACCACAATTTAGCAAGATTGGAATTGTTTTATTAGACAGTAAAACACAGCCTATCTGGAAATGCTACCTGTTTTAAGATTCAGTCATTATCTGAAATGGTATTTTCTTTGTTACTTAGGAGAGATAATATTTTAAAGGGTCTGAAGAGAAAGAAGTATTGTTGGGGTTTTTTTCCCATGAAACTCATGCTATCTGATTTTCTTCCTTATGACTTCATTGTCAGAGAAATTATAAATTTAGTCTTGAAATAAAATGAAAATAAAACTAATAAGTGTTTGATTGAGTATTGGTACCAGATAAGACTGGATGCCTGCAACTACAGCTCATGCAAATACAGCTTGCCATGATTAGCAGCATCCCCACAGATATTTTTTGTTTTCTTTTATTTAATGTATCTTCACATAACCTCTTTACAATACAGAGGAACTCTGAACTTTTAGTGACACTTCTAAAGCCCATGGCAATCTGTGTAAATAAATGATTCCACACTGATTCCTCTTTGCATACACAAATCAGCTATCGGGGTGCTACCTGATGGATGGGGTACTTCAGGAGCCAAAACACGTATGCTTCCACTGAATCTACAACTCTATTTGTAATACGAGCTTTCTAAGTGTTGGATTTAAACTTGAAGCATATTCGGAACACAACTAAAATCCCATTAAAATGAAAATTAATTTTCTGACTCCTTTGTTCTTTTCAGTTTCTCTCATCTTCTGCAAAGTTGCAATTCAGTATTTGTAGCTTCTTATTTAGTCCAGCAGAATAAACAGTATTAGCAAGGTGAAAGCTCATATTAATGCATAAAAGCCTGGGTATTTTTAATAGCATTAGGAAGGGAAACATAAGGCTACAACAGCACGGCTTCCTTTATAGTCAAGTCACAGCTTGTACAGAATAACTTCTCCTACAATGTGCGGCTCATGCAAAAGGGATGCTAAAGTATTCGGTTAATTTGAGACTCTCAATGCTTCCTTTGCCATAAGCCAGTTTGGGTAACAAGGGCTTACAGAGAAAGCAAGTAGCAGCTGCATAGAACCAGCAACTCTTACTTTCCTATTTAGCACTCATTCACCCCCTTGGTTTTTATATTTATACTTCCCTGTCCCAGGTAAGATGAAGTGGTTCTTGCATGTCCAGTCCATGCTTTACAGGTTATCACCAAATAGCCTGGAAATTCCAATCCTTTCTCCTGTTCTGCCATGTGCTTCTTATGTGTCTTCAAACTTCTCGCTTTTTTCTCCTTAGAAACTTTTTCTAACCTTTTTCTCACAATATGTGCATAAATAAAATCAATAACAGAAGCAGAGGCTTTTCAAGTCTAACCATAGATCAGGCAAGATAATTTTCAGGATAGTTGTGCCTACCTTAAAATGAAGAAGATGCACTAAATGAACTTCAGAAGACTCTCTATTTTGCTTTCTGTGGCTTCTCTAGGTTTTTTTTTTTTTCCCCCCCTGTAGAAAGAAGACGACCAATATTGACATTGCAACCAGAAGTCACTGAAACCTGCAAGGCACAATACAGATACACCTTATTATCTATGTTCATATGCACACACCCACGCCATCATTAATCTGGTTTCAGCTAGAAATCAATATTTCTAGTTTTTCCTCTGTCAAGAAATTAAGAAAAAGAGGCACATCAGCAACTAAGCAGAAAAGTTGGAGCAAGCAGCGTTTTGAACAATGTACAGTGTGAAAGGGCAAAAGTAAAACCAGTACCTTGCGGTGTAGGGTCTGATGTCCCACAATATCCAGAGTGAATTGTTCCACTGGGGTAACTGTACAGAAGGCTGAGGGAGGACTGAAACAAGGACACAGACAGAGCTATCGCATCTTGTCTGGGTGCAGAGGGAATGCATTGATCCTAGCCATGAAAAAAAGGAAAAAAAAAAGTAGCAAGGGAAAATTATAATGTAAAGCTGCAGTTTCATTAAAGGAAAAGGATTACTTAAACCTGTGCTAGCAAAATTCTATTCAACTGGTGCTTTACTGAAGAATGGGCCTTGTTATTCTCAAATGAACTCATACAGTTCCACTTCGTGCTAAAAGCTTGCCCCAGCTGATACACCTGAACAGGTAGCAGCACATACTTTATACATTTTTAAGTACTGGAAAGCATTGGAAAATTTCAAATATTGATAGAAGTGTTGCAAATGATGAAAGACCAAATCTAGCTGAAGCTGGCCAGTTCCAACTTTGTTGGAAGTCATGCTTCTTCCTACAAGCGCTAAGAGCTTACTTGGTTGCGACCTTTCCCAGGCATTTAATTTCTTTGACCAACTTACTACTCATCCAAAACTTCAGAGCTAGACCCAACTGCACGTGTGTTAGGCTCCTTTCTGGAACAGGATGTTTCAGTGTTTTGCAGTTCCCATTAAATCCATAAACCTGTTGTCGGCTCCCAGCACTACCACTCTGCTGGATTTCCCACTTACATTGTGTGGACTGGAGAACTGGATAAAACCATTCAAACGCTTGGATGCTGCAAGGAGAAGAGCAGCCCGGTAGATTTTCCTTTGTCAGGCATCAGTATTCTTTCACCACATAGGGCCAGAGCACAGGCACAGCAAAGAAAATAATGAAAAAACTGTCAAAGGTAGCTAACATCAGTTACGAGAGACTGCAGGTTAAATTGCACATGACGCTTTTTCAAAGTAAACAACCTTCTCCCATAAAGAAGCTCTTGTGTCCTTTTTGAATTCCAGTAATTTGCTGAGAACTCAAGACTGGGGAAAAAAAAACCCAAACCCAATTATTTGCTACAGTTGGCCACTGGAAGCAGGTGCAGCTGCGGTATGGATGGGACAATTACAATGACATGGCTTTTTCCCCTCCTGGTAGTAGAGATTATACTGCATTAGATGATATTAAGAGGGTGGAGAGAACTAGAACGCTCCTAAGACAGTGATGTATTGTGGAGCTGGATGAGCTAATTTTAGACCATTTAAGCTCAGAAACTGGCAGCAGTTTTTCTGAGAGCTCAGTTAAGACTAATTTACCTTGAATCATGTACTGAACTCATCCTGCAGATCACAAAAATGTAAAACTATCATGCACTTAGAGGATAAAAAAATACTGTGCTAGTTCCTGCAGGTTACATAAAAATGCTTTTAGAAGCGGTAATGCCAAGAGGACATGACTTGCATTTTTAGACTTATGAATGCTCTTCCACAGTAATTAAAAATGACAGATCCTATTAAATCACTTAGTACATACCTTAAAGCATATGATGCAGAGGTTGCTTGAAAAAGCCAATTACACAGTATCGCTCTGTACAAGGCCAATACTTCAAAGCAATTTTCAGATTTTATGAGTTACATATGCTTCAGAAAGGGAGAAGCTTTTTTGTTTTTCACTGCCAGGAAGATACACTGCAAATAAGATACAAGTCTCTCTACTTCATTTTTTGCTGTTGTTGTGAATTAAGAACCCATTGCATATCTTGGCTTCAGCACAAATATTCACAAATTATTAGGAAAGTCTTCTAATGGGAGAGGCCCCTCTTTATACTACATTTTTGTGGAAGTAAAGCAGCAGTAATGATTAAGTGATGGCTAGGATGCAGGTTTGATATTGCTTGCCTATTCCCACCAAAGAACTTTACTGCTAGAATTCATGGGTGGGAGAAGCCTCAAGTTTCTGCCCTGTAGCTAGGTACTGCATTAATCTTACAAGACTGAAGATTCGAACTGTATATACCATATGAAACATTTAGGTTTCTCTCCATTACCTCTGTTTAGCCAGACACACTGCTTTGTTCTGCTGACACTCAATGAAAACCAGCCCTAGAATAAGTCTTTCTCACACAAATAAATATTTTTCTTCCCCAAATTCAAAACAGTAGCAGTTTTAGAATAGTTGTACACTGAAAACTCCAGTTTTATCTGGGCAAGGTAGGGGGGTTTATTCCGTTTCAGAAATGAAAGATACTGTCAGACCAGAGGATGCTGTCAACACAAGCCCAAAAATTAACCTTCACAGTGTTACAAGGAACGATCAAGTATGGTAAGATTCTCCTTGAAAGGCAGATGACCTTGCTGGCTGGATGACACCAAACACTTGGTGGGGTCAGTCTGGTAAAAACCCATACACAAATTAAGAGCAGAAATAGTGCCAAGAAGATCTTCACCTTGCAAGCTGAGAGGGATCAAGTAGAGGCATCTCCCAACTTCAGCACCAAAGCTGACTGTAGGAGTTGAAAAGCAGACCCTGTGTTAGCATTTTTAGACTTGTACTGAGCAGGGAGTACACGGCACCTGAAAGAATCCTCCTTTAACACTGAAATTCACACCTTCCTTATACAAGGATTTTTCCTGAAAGAATCACCTCCTGTCCCTTGAAATTCAACCAACTATTTCATCTCCTCACCAATACCTGTAAAACATCTGCATTGTTTCCTTTGATGTAATCTCACTGCTTCATCCAAGGATTCAAAGATAAACAAAAATCAAGTATTTGGGTGGAAAAGGAGATGTGAGACAGCCTAGGTATGCCCATGACATGTGCAAACAGTCCTTTTTATTCCAGGATTTTATTGTTTTTAACAAAAGCAATGTCAAATCACACAAGTTAAGATTAAATCCCAAGGAAGATAAGAATACTTCCATCCAATTATTTTCCTGAGAACACCATCAGAAAATAGACAAATCACAGGATAAAGGAAAAAATTAATTTTTGTAACGACAAAAAAATTAGAAGCTGAAGTTGGCTCTTAGCCAGAGGGCTTTTCAAACCTCTAAGGAAGTTTTAAAAATTCCCAAGACACTTTTTTCTGCTAAAGATCACAACCAAATCACAGAGTCTTGACATTTTTCTAATGTTCAGCATTGGTTTTGACAGTAACCACCAGATGTTCCTGCTTACTAACAAATGCAAAGTCTGGACCAGCCTAAGAGTAAGTTTATCAGGAACACTTCCCCTCAGACATCTGAGAGGCATAAGTTTATGGGAGCGATCCCTGGGAGATGACAGGCAATTAAAAACATTGACACCTTATTATAAGCAGTTGAGAAGATAATTGAAAAAATACAAACATATCCGAGTTAGGGCAGACGAAGTTCAATTTGTTCAGCCGCCAGATGCCTTCACTGCCTAAGCTTAGTAACTTGCTATTGTCCCAGAAAATGAATCCTGCATGTCCTTTTGTAACAGCACTTTTGCAAGGTCAAATGTTAATGTACAAAGAAGAGTCTGACTTGCTTAGCAGCTGGAGCTGAAGAAGAGGTTCTAGCAACATCCATATTCATAAGAAGTCAACATCATACATCATTTTGGTTTCAAGTATTTATAGACTCACAGGAGCTTTATTTCTGAAAATTAGAGGAAAGATAAATGGACCGAGGATCATCAATTCCCATACCTGCCCCTCTGCCCAGACCCTCTTGAAAAGCTGACTACGGCTGAAGTGGTCACACGATAGCAGGCACTGCTGCAGTTGCATTTAGAATTAAAGCAGATCCATCTAAAAGAATGGTAGCTCACTAAAATAGCGTCACTGTTGCCTCATAAAAATGTGAGGTAGATGAAAAAGTGCAACCCACGGGCTCTAGCACATACCCTTTTCATTTCAGGGTCCCTGGAAGAGGACCAGAGCATGATGAATAGGCACAGAAAAGAATGGTACTCTGATGGGGAGGAACAAGGTGAAATAGTGTATTCCTTCTGCTTTCATAGCAGATAAAATATTCGATAAAACCCAGTAAGTTTCAATATGCTGCCAGTAAGCTATGCTCGTACACCAGATGTTCATGTGTTGAAATTGTGATTTAAAAATAACACTGGTAATATCAGTTCTGTGCAAACTACAGTGGAATACGTAAAACCACAGTTTAAAAGGCCTTGTTGATACCCTTTTGTGACGGAAATAGAACTTGCTTCTGTCTCGATCAATAATTTATCCTATCTTCCCGAATTCTAGCAAAGGACTCTGTTACATGCTGAAATCACTACATGAAAAATAGCTGTAGTGCACTAAAGCCTCTGAATTATTTCTTGGTCTTTGAAACCAAATACCTTAATTGCCAAGAGTCCAGTCCACAACTCTCCAAAAGCCATAAAACTTCTTTGAGCACTCATTCTGTGCTTCAAAGAGTAACATCTCAGGAATTTCCAAGGCAAGTCCTGAATTCCCCGAATATTTCAAAACACTCACTTTCCAAAACCATGAAACTAACTTGGTCATATTTTAATAGATTTTAAACCTGGACATTTCTACATGCCAAAAAAGACAGCTCTCGTCCAGGACTGAGCATTATCTGATGTATTTTTGAGACTGTATCACTACCCTATGGGGTAGCAAGGAACTACTATCCCATGTCTGGTTGATCTGAAGTGAGAACTGGTTTAAGACATTTTAGGAAAGCCAGACAAAACCAGGGAAGATTTATGAAAACACAGTCTCCCACCCTTTCATTGATTCTCAGCTCTCTCAAATTCTGCATAAACAGCCCAAGATACTTGTCTTAAGAAGCAAGATACTGTCTTACCTTTATGCCTCTAATTTGCCGTAATGAGATCATCTTTAACTAGATTGTATACAGTAAGGATCAATACAAGTGACCATGATTTTGGGTAAACCGATCTCACAGAATCACAGGATGGCAAGGGTTGGAAGGGACCTTGGGAGATGATCTAGTCCAACCCTCCTGCTAAAGCAGGTTCTCCTAGAGCATGTTATCCAGGACTTTGTCCAGGCGTACTTTGAATATCTCCAGAGAAGGAGACTCCACAACCACCCTGGGCAGCCTGTTCCAGTGCTCCGTCACCCTCAGAGTAAAGAAGTTTTTCTTCATATACAACTGAAACCACCTATGTTTCAGTTTGTACCCATTGCCCCTTGTCCTGTCACTGGACACCACTGCAAAGAGTCTGGCTCCATTCTTCTCTTCATACTCCATACAATATATACCTTGTTAAGCAAAACCTATGGCCACAAATTGTGCCACAAATTAGAAAAAGGGTGGGTGGATAAGGACTTGAATCCACCGAGGCATTTAATTCATGATGAGAGAAGTGCTGAAGTAGGAACACGATTCTGTAAAGATATGTTTCCAGAAAAACTTTCTACAACCCTTATGAGAAGCTTGTCTTTATGAGCAGACAGATGTGTTATTTTAGAAATACTGTTAAACCCACCAAGGGCTCAGGGCAGCCCAGCGTCCCTGCCAGGTTGTTCCCTACTTGCACTGTTACAGCAGCAATCGCATTTAACTGCCACACTGAAACTTCAGAGTTGTTTTCACCCCGGGATCGTACAAGACAATAATATGGGAATCCCAAACATAACCAGCAGATTAAGTTCAGTTAGCCCAGACAAGCACACCATGCGCAGCGGTACAGAAAATTTTGTCATGGCTCTCGTACACTTTTACTGCTTTCTTTGCCTTCGGACTGTGGACGAGCAAAGCAGCCCCTTTCTTCATCTCTCACGTTGCCATTATTTTTTCAATATGATGAACTAAGTAAGTTCGACTGAAGTTTAAAGAACGATGTTTCAAGAAACCTTGGATGAATCAGCTGACAAAACATGAACAGTACTCCTTACCGCAGAAGTAATCCAAGCTTCTCCCTCTTTCTTCAGTTTGTTGGCCTCTGCTTTGGCACAAATGCAAATATGCAAAGCCTTTAGGATAAAACCAGAAACAGAACAGACAGCAGGAAGACTGGTTAATATTTGTCTCCAAACAGCTCTTATTAGTTTAAAAAAAAACCCAAGAGAAGGATTTAATTGGAAAGGCTGCAGCTATTTTGCATCATTTTCCTGGTGTCTAAAGGCTGGACACTACAAGTCCTATATGCAGAATTCGTGGGCTTTCCCTCCCTCTATAAACTAATCTTACCTTCAGCGCACACCATACAGAAAAGGAACCACCCCCACCTCGCCGCCAATCCTAGGAACCTGTAAGAGATTTTAATTCAAGCAAACGACCCTTTGTTGCAAAATACACACCCTGGTTTTCCGAGGATGTATGTCTCATGGTGTTGATTTTGTTGAAAACCATTTCCTTTTCCCCTAAGAAACCAAAAGATCAAAATTCACAAGTTAACACGTTTCAGGTAAGTTTGTGTTCTTTCTGAGCACAAAAGGTTACAGAAGCATTTTACCTACTGTTTTCCTAATGATAAAAAATAGCCTATGTATCCTTTGCTTTAAAAAACTTGTCCCATTTCATGGCAATTCATTCACAAAGCAGGAAAATATCAAGAATTTGCCCCACTTTTGGTTTAATTAAGGAGAATGGAGTTCTCCCATTGTGGTTTCTTCAGGGAGATAACATAAGTCTGACAGGTTACAGGAACCTTCACAGAAACACAATGGAGAAATAGATAGAAAAAAAATATTCCTGTTGTAGGAGAGGTCTAATCCTGTACTCCATCAGGATTTTCCAGTCCTTTTCCTGTCCCTGTTTGGGACTACGGCATGTGTTAATCCAGACTTGTTGCTGTTCTAATAACAACCATGGAAAAATGCCTGCCCAAGTTTACTTACGCATTTGGGTCTTGTACAGAAGATTTATTTTAATACGTGCAAACACGCAGTTTGACAAGGCATAGTTTGGAAACCGGGAAGACAGCAAACACCTCTGTTTTGCTTTAAGTGGGACTAAGATCCCAAAAAACCAGCACCCTATGGTACGATCCAGCAGTGACGTTAGACTACTTTATGCAATCTGCTTTTTTTCTGAGATGCCCTATGTCTTTATAAATCAGAAGCATCGATTACTTATACTGCACTAATTCTGCAAAGCTTTAACCGTGAGTGCTATGGACGGAATGAGAGCAGAACGTTCCTTCAGGATGTCTTCTGCAGTTCAGAGACCCAAGCTGTAGACTTCTCAGACTCATTCTGCATCTCTGAAGAGAAACAGCTTGGGAGGAAAGAAGAGTTGTAGTGGCTGCTTGAGCTCACCTAAGAAAACCAGAAAAACAAAGCAACACCTGAGGCTGGAGGAGGGCTCCATATAATATTTCTTCTTTGATTAGCCACCAGCATCCTGATTTTAGCGTAACACAAATCACTGATAAAGAGTATTAGACTACCACTTAGTTTCTTTCCCAGTAGGTAAGAACTCAAATTAAAGGTTATAATCTTTCATGTTGTAATAATTAATGAATACATTTAAAGTATCATCACTCTAATAAAGGATGACTTAGGAAACCACAAGAATAAAAAAACAATTTAGTGCAAGAATTACCTTGACATTTTTATAATTCACTTTGCAAATCATTAAGTTTTTAACTGTATGTTACTATATTTAGGGCTAGCTGGAAAAGTGATTTTCATCTTCACCGTATTAATCATCTGCTCACAGCACAGAAGCCACGGAACAGCAGCAAGGTGAGCGCTCCGCAGCGCAGCCCCTCTCTGCCGCACATCGCGGGGCTGGCCGACACCGCGCGGGTGCCTTGGGGGGGCAGCTGCACTTGAATCCCTTCTGTGCCTTACAGCTTCCCCTCCCTGCTCCCACCTCCTTCAGATACTAACTTTCAAAAAACCCCCAAACAGACATGTAACCGATCTTAAATTTATTTATATACCAAAGGCCAGCAACTAATCCCATTTGTTTATGTTAGGTTTAGAGATGACAAAATGGTTTTCTTTTTTTTCCATCTGGTGTTTTGTTATACATAAAAATCACTTTAAAAACTATTAATGGTAACAAGAAGCGTGCTGAGACCCACTTTTTTTTTTTTGCAGAACTGAAGAAAGCAAACACTAAGGAAAACATGCCCAAACTCTATTCAGGAACTCATTTTATCTTTAAAATTCTTTAATTTTGATATGTATTGATTTCTCAATATCTGACAAATACAGCTGTCTTTCCTACTGTACTGTAAGGGAGCAACTCAAGGCTCAACAGTCTGCAATTTTTAGGAGCAATCTCTGCTTGCTCTCATATGCCACCAGGCTAAATTGCAAAGATGGTTTAATCCTTGATCACAAGTACAGACTGTTGGAATACTGGGGCAATGCACAGATGCTGTGATACCACACATAACAGCTCTGCCCTGCTAATACTATTTTGTGGACAGTAGCAGGACCACAGGAAAAGTGCCAAACTGTAAAATCCCAGCTCAAAAGCATTAACTACTTACTTGTACTTGATATTAGAAAAGGGATCAGACGCAAAAGTGTAAACCTAAGTGTCTGTGGGAAGGAGCCACACTGGAGAATCAAAGAATCAGAATTATAGAATCGTTTAGGTTGGAAAAGACCTTCAAGATCATCAAGTCCAACCGTTAACCTAATGCTGCCATCAAGAAGTCTGGGAAGGAGTGCATCCCCTGGAGGGACCCCACGCTGGAGCAGGGGAACAGCGTGAAGAAGGAGCGGTGGAGTTGAAGTGTTGTGACCTGACCACAGCCCCTGCTCCCCAACCCCTGCCCCACCGAGGAGGGGGTCCAAGAGTTGGGAGAGAAGCTGAGCCGGGCAGGAAGTGGCTTTAGCTCTGTTTTTTTTTGCCTGTGACAGTAACTGGCAAGCGCTCTCCTTGTCCTTACCACAACTCACGAGCTTTTTCATTGCTTTTTCTTTCCCTGTCCTGCCAAGGAGATAGAGTGAGAGAGTGGCTTGGCGGGCACCTGGTGGCCAGCTGAGGTTAGACCCATCTCACTTTTGTTACAAGAATTCCTACAGGGAAGTCCAGGAATTCAGTTTCTCACAGGGCCCCTAACAAGACCCAACACAACTGCTGGCCATCAGCCAGAAACAGATCTGCATCACAGATCCCATCAGCAACACTGCTCTCAACACATCTCGTTTTATAACTTTAAAACGCTGTGCAAACAGCGACTAATCCTCTCACTCATGCAATGCACGCTGATCCTCAGAGATGTTAAGTAACCAACACAGTCACACCACAGATGCAAGGCAAAGCAAAGTTCTAACCTTTGCTGTCACTGCCCAGATAAGCAAACCCGAGTACAAGACAAACATATTTTAAAAGTGTGCATTTCCCACTGATTGAGGTCAGGATCAGCGAGGTGAACTGAAGCCCCTGCAGAATGTGAACTAAATTAAATGCAAGTATCTCAACAACAGCAGAATCTCAGGCTTCCTAATTTAGAAACTCAACTCCTTTACTAAGGGGAGAGACAAATTGGAGCCTGAAGGGAAGGGGCTGTTTAATGATATTTCACCCAACGTGGGAGGCAGTTGGCCTGTTTCCCAAGCTGTCTTCCTCCACCTCCTTGGCCCAGCAGAGACCTTAAATGTTATGGAGATGCCAACCTGGCAATCAAGGAGCACCTTTAGTCACCTTCAAGAGGAATAACCCTTCTAAAGCTCGTCCCTCAGCTGGGAGGGAGGAGGGGATTGTCAAAGGTCAATAAAATCAACATTCAAGAGCAATAGAAATGCAATGGGGAGATGACAGCCTTAACAGAAAGCCTGGAAAGAGATAGAGGCAGGGGAAGAGAATTAGGGCAATTCTGTAGAGGTGTTTGCTCCAGTGAAAGCATGGGGCCTCTTATTTTGGGGAGAGAGGCTAGGAAGATCTCATATCCCAGAGGGGAGGCAGTAATCTTTGTCAAGGGGAATAGACAGAAGAACAGAGTGAATCAGGCAAGGGAAGTTCTGCCTGCAAAGGGAGGGAACACTGCATAGCAAAATCTTTGCTTCCCTGTCCCCTCACTTGCTGGTATCACCACCTACACCCAGAAAAGAAAAGATGGGGTGGAATGAGCAGACACATCACGTGGCAACAAGCCTGACTTATATAGCTCCAGCACAGGGTTTTAACCAGAAGGTGGTAGAGCCTCTACCGTGATTTTTCTTCCTGCTTGAGGTGAGGGAGAAAAGGAAGAATGATAGATGAAAAATCCCAGATAAAGCCAATCCTTCCCACCCCTACCAATTCCTTCCTCTTCTGCCCAGCCTTTGCCAGCGTGGGCTCCCTCTCCTGCCAATGCTCAATGCCAGCCTACGACTTCCACTCAATCACCATCTGCAATAGTTCAAACCCCATCAGTGCTCTAAATTGCCCTCCGCCCACAGGCTATGCAAGCCCCAAGTCAGAGCATGCCAAAGGGAAGATTACGTAAAGAAGTCAGTGCCAGGTTTCCAAGAGTCACATTTTCACAAGGCAAGATGGGGGTGAACCATGCCAACATCTGCCCACAGCTATCAGCCTGTTAAAAGCAAACAGCAACAACAGTGTAAATACTACTTAAAGGCAATTTCTTGGTCACTTTTAGGCTCACAAAACCTTGGTCCTCAGTCCATTTAGCTACAACTCACAGGTACCTATGTTTAGCAGGCACACCACTGGAGCGGGAGAGGCAGAGTCAAACCCGTCACAGCTGGGGACTCTGTTGGGAGGGGGTAGTGGGAAAGGGAGACAAAGAGACTTTTTTTGAAGACAGAATTCCTTATATGACATTGTACACACAGAAACCCCCCTGCTCTTGTATTTCAGAAAAAAACCTAGGAGACTGCAATAAGTAATTTTTAACCAACTACAGAAATAGCACTCTTGTCCTTTCAGTGGACAAAACAGCAAAGCTGCTGAACTGACTACAAACCTTGTTTATTACAAATGAAATCTTCCAAAAATTCCTGGTTTTAAGTCAACTTTTTCTATTTAGAAATCAAAGGTAGACTTTTTGGATTTTCACCACCATAAGGTTTGGACTGTAAGCATTGTAAGAGTGGCAAGTTATTTAAAGAAAAGCTAGTAGAAAATACTATAGCTCCATCCCCTACAAACTCTGCTCTCTCTGCTTGCATCTCTAGAGAAGACAGACATTCTTTTCTTCCCTACCCAGACACATCTGCTGCAGATGCATATACAGCCAGTTTGGGCAATTTGATAATCTCCCCCCTGTGCAGTGCACACACAAACATGGCTTCGTCGTATTTGCTGTTCCAAAAGAAGCCCAAGTGACAGCAGCCCAGTGACATTGGCTCTGCAAAATGAACACCTGGGATTTTCTACCCTGCCTTCCAGTGAACAAGCAGTCGGTGCTGCCTCCGAACACCTTGCCAATGTAGCACTCCAGAGCACAGGACTGCTCCTGGTTTTGCTATGCAAAGAAGTTATCTCGGAGGATGGTTGCTATTTTTAGAGGTGGCACTGGAGGCTACGCAACTCAGCTCCAAATTGTGAGCTCACGTACCTTAATGGAGGCAAAGGCATTCAATCACACACGCACATAGCACACACTCACTGTGTACTGTCAGTTAAAAAAGGTCATTTAAGGAATTCCCAAGCTGGCGACAGGTTGAGAACCTTGAGAATAGATTATATAGTGCTGCAAGCCCCCAAAAGAGTGCTTTGCTTCATTAGATCCACCATTTATTTTTAGTTAAAACACTTGACCTTTCCTTCCTCCGCTGTTCCCACCTCGTCTAAGGCACACCCAGGAGTTTTTCCCTTGCCAATATTCAGGGGAGCCTTGACAAGCACAAGATTTGAACATGTAAGAAATCCAGTTTAGAGCAGGGGAAAAAAAAGTATTTTTCAGTTTTCTTTTCATCCAGTATTTGAGATGTTTTGAAGAAAGGTAAACACTTCAAGTCTTTGTCAAAAGGCACTCCAAGAGGAATAGTGAGAATCCCAAAGCTTTAAATAGTACAGTCATACGGGAAAAATCTTCCATGCCCTATTCTGGCATTTCAAGGCTTATTACAGAATATTCAGCTCCCCCTTGTCTCCGACTTGATCCCACAGTTCTTGCACAGGCCAACTAGCTGCTTGTGTTACTCAAGACAAATTACAGTGCTTAAAATATAATTAAAATTCATTATATGTGGAAAGCCATCTACTAATTTGATGATTAAGTACTTTCTGTGTTTACGGTAACTATAATCATAACCACTCCTAGGCCTGGAAAGGATAAATTTCACCAGTAAGTTAAAAAACCCACACAGCTTCACTGTTTATCCACTGTTTCGAGAGCTACAGTCCAGCTACAGAGAGCCGTAATTGCCAGTGATCTAGGCAAAACAGTGCTTCAGTAGGAGCAGATTCAGTGATCAACTGGGTATTTTCAACTGCAGCCTGGAAAAGGTTCCTGGTATTGCAGTATGAACAAATATCACAGAACACCCCTTCAGAATTTGGTGAACGGCATTTATGACAATAGAAATGTAAAGACACCATTTTGCCTATAGTGCTACTGCCTGAAGGTCTGTACTACCCAACTCACGATTTGGAGCAAATGAGCTTCAGGACACAGCACCCGTTCCTTGCCAGCTAGAGGGGAGATTTTAGAGCATTCTAAAGCCAGTTAGACCGGCACCAGCCGAGTTTCCATCAGAGCAAGTTTGAAAACTAAAGACAAACATAGGCAGATATTCATTTAAATGCTCCTTAGGTAGCTTAACAATCAAAGGCTCTCCCTTTTATTTTGTCTGCTCTTTTCAGGCAAACCAAATCCACACAGGGCAAGTGCTACTGCTTACTACTGGCAGCTACTGGGCCTCCAGAGGATCATTTTATCAGCTTGTGTAAACTGATGGCTGTTTCTCAGAGTTCTTTTACCAAGCCAACAACCCAGCACTACACCTCACTGCACCCAAATGCACATCATTCCCCCCCAAGTCACCTGTCGGAGGGCAGACCAGCGGGAACTGCGGGCATTGTGACTTGATGAAACAGGCAGAAGTTGTCTCAAAGCTTTTCCAGAACTACATCAGGAAATTCCCCCACACTTAACCACTCTACCAGGCCTGCAATTTTTTAAAACTCGTTTTCAACTTTATAAATAATACATTACTAACATACATTACTAACATACAACAAAGCTGAAAGGTGCTGGGCAAAAGGGGGCTTTGAGAATGAGACAATACGGCCCCAACTTGGGAGAACTGACAACGTGAGCATTTAAGGTTGCATAACAGCTAGACAGCAGGCACGGAATACGTGAGAAAAAATACTTTAGAAGAGACTGAAGCAGGAAGCCATTCTACTTATTTAACTCACAAACAAAAAAGATTGGAAAAAAATATCACGGTCTACATTCAGGCCTATTTAGTTGGCTGTTAACAGCTTTTTTACTTCTCAGATTCTACCTTTAATACCTACTGTCAAGCTTAAAATTTTGGCTTTTGACTGTGTCTTGTTGTCATGGCACTTTTTACTTTATACGTGAGCCTACTGAAACACAAGCAACACGTTCACTTAAAATACTGCTCTTGCTATTAGGTACTGGCTGTGTATTTTAACTGGAGAGTTGAAAGCTTAAAAGACTAACTGTATGGAGTGCTCAGTGCTTGTGAATTACCGCTTAGAAAGAGCTGACAGCCTGGACAACTCTGACATCAGGAACAGCCGCAATTAGCACACTGTTACAGATACGCAAGTAGTAGTTATTGATCAATTAACTTGAAGCTGCAAATCAAATCTGAGTTTGAAATAAAACTCAATTAGTGCTTACTAATAGTAAATTCAGGAAGCTACCATTCATTGACTTGTTTCCTCCTTCACTTCCTCCAGAGCATAGCTACACAAGGTAAACTTTGCTGTTAGCAGTCCGTTTCTCACAATATAAAACCTCCTGAATGCTTTATTGTTTACCAAGTTTCATTTCAGCCATTTAGATTGCACGAGTCTAACACATTACCTGCTAGTAGCTGCGCACCCCAACCTCCCCTGACCTTTCAAAACAGCTCAGATGAGTCTCTGCTTCACCCACTTCAACTTGGGAGATTAAGGTCACTTCTGCACTACTATTATGCCTACCTTACTTCCACCCGTAACATCTGACCCAGGGAGAGGGCAGACTTTCAGGCATGTGAGGTTTTGGCAGTGCCACTCCTAAGGTCACTGCTGCAGAAGTGATAGCAAGCAGGTGGCTCTATCAAACATTTCCATGAGAGACCAGAACAAGTAACTCCCCAGAGCTCTGTGGCAAAGCAGCACCAGGAGCCCAGCCAAGTGTCCCCACTGTCAAGCGAAAATATTTTGCAGTACTACTAGGCACCCTCAGCAAAACCTCAAAGTCTCCAAGAGTTCTTAAATTTGAACACCAACAAGATTCGTTGCTAACAGTAGCTAGATTCTGCTGAGCATCTTTCAGCTACGTTGCAGTTAAACACTACATTTATGTATTTAGGAACTTCTGGAGTATACAGAAGTGGTATAAAATTGTTCTCTCCATTTGTACAGAGAGAATTCTGCATACTGAAATAGAAGCGGGCTAGATTTCCTGAGCAAGCCCCCCCCAGATGTGGCAAAAAAGCTTGTTTCTCCATTTGAAAAGTTACAGCATGCACAAATCTATAAAGGTTTTATGTGATCCATGTGATAAATAATATGGTTGAATATTATTATAATATATGCACACTATAATTGATAAAAAATATAATTGAAGCACAGTAAAATCTCAAGTAAGCAATAACATAAACCATGAGGTCAGACACCACGAAGTGTTGTATGCATTGTTTATTGAACTTCAAATTTCATGGTACATCATAGATTAAATAGTTAAAAACTGTTTGTTTACTATCATACAATGTTCAGAATAGTATTTCAAAACATCTCTTTGGACAAAACTAAGAGCCAAATTCAAACATAGTTCCCCCAGAGCAGAATGCTGGGGGTGGAAGAAAGCTTCAGAGTACTGACTGTACACAACACTACACAAAGCGTGACAGCACACCAAGTCATTGTTCTCTGCTGCAACACATGCTTCAAAGAAATTCTATACAACGCTTACCACCATCATGGGCAGGCACCTACTGTACGAGTGGGACAGATTACTCTCAGACCTTGCTCCTCCAAGACTTCAATACTCCACACAGTACAGACTTACAGTTCTGGATTCTGTGATGTTTTACATTACAGAGCTGAAACCACTATTAACATTAAATATAGTCATAAACAGAAAGAGCAAACTGACATGGTCTCGTGCTTATGTTCTTCAACCCTGACACACAAGATGCCTACAACTGAAATTCTAATCTTAAAGACATGATGTCACCTGAGGTCAAACAACTATGAATGTGAACAGCGATGTTTTAGATTACTTTGAAGTTTTAGACTGGTTGAGGTGGGAGACTAGTGCTTGAACTGCACTGCTCAGCATTGCATCTTATTTGTGCCATCTTGCCTCAACTGAATATACAATCAAGTAAAACAAAATGCATCAAAAAACATAAGTCAGTCAATTGTAAACTGTTGGCAAGAATCATATATGTATCATGTATTCAATTATGTATCTGTCCTCTATCTCAGGCATTTGTACAAGACACTGGAGACTAGAAGCATTAGCTTTAATTTGTGCAACTTAAGAATTTCCTTCAGGAGGAGTTCAGTCATCTGACTGGACGAAGAGATCTCCCAACCTTGCATGGCGGCCATCAGTCGTAGCTCACCTCACAATAAGGTTCCGAGCTAGAACATCAAAAAAGCACCGTAGTGCTGTTTCCAAGCAAAGTCAGGAATTACAGTCCAAGATTTCCCTGCTGTATTACTGTTTCCATCTGCAACACACTACTGACTGAGAAAGCCTCACAAAGGCACCGCTCCCAGCTGCAGTACATACAGTGGTACTGATGCAAATATTTATTTTGCTGCAAAGCAGTTGGATGTATCAGGGCTTCCACAGAACCAAGTGTGCACAACACGAAAACATGTAAAACAGCAGGTTTAACCTCAGCAGCCCCTTTGAGTGATGTCTTGTCCTGAAGATTTTGTAATATCCATTGTAGTGAATACCTGTAAGACACCAAAAGAACAGCTTATTTACTGTTGGTCAGTATCCTCACTCACATGGCTATTGGTCTTCTCTTGTAAGTTACAATACTAGATTTCTTTGAACTGTTATAATGGAAAACAAGTTGCAGGGCACAATTTACACATTTTCTATCATGTCAGTATCATATCATTAGTAAGTACTGAAGAAATCTCAAAATACAATGTAGTAGTCTTTCCTTGCATCTAGGTAACCATCTTCAAAAGCAGGATTTAAATCAAGCTGTGCCCTTCCCCTCCCTTACCTCTCCACAAGTTGGATGGATACCAATTGTTTCATCAAGTAATTCTTTGGTGAGACCACATTTTATTGCAGCAGCAAAACCTTGGGTAACTTCACCAGCATTAGGTCCAAGAACATGAAATCCTATCACACGATTCTTTAAGACAAGTAAGAACAAAACAGGAGTTAAGTACTAGCAAAGTTTAACAAAAGCTCTAGTATGTAACTCCCACTACACTAAAATTATATGTTATACAAGCAGGTCAATAGCAGAGTCTTTAACAAAAAAAAAGAACTACTCCAAAGAAAGTAGTTCTGCAGTTCTTTTCAGTCCATTATAGCAGAATTAAACAAGTTTTAAAATGAATGAATTTCAAAATTGCACAGCACTAATTCAAAGACACTGTCAAAAAAAAAAAGATCCTAGTTTTGTCGGCTGTTTTTATGCTTCTATAGATATACAGTATGTTTAGTACATTCAGATTCAAAATGATTTTTCCACATTGAAATTAGGTCAGATACAGGACCCATCGATATTGATTGTTAAAAATCTGATACTGAAGAACTTCACTGACTGTTCCCTTCCTCCCCAAGCAGTTAACAAGAAGGAAAATGAAAACATTATAGGCCTGAATTTTGAGCAAGCTGCCTCTGTAGCAAGATCTAGAGCAATGGCAGTAGGCTATAAAAACAAGTTAAAAATGGGTGTGGTTTATTTCAATTTGTTTAATTTATTAGTGTTTTAAAACATTTTCCCAGGATGTTCCTGTCCTTTCAGGGATGTCCTAGCCCAGGTCTGGTCATGATCTGCAAGATAGGATACAAATCCCTCATAATACAAGCAATTTAAATACACTATTTACCTTACATTCTCCTCCAGCATCCTAGGAAAAAACCTTTCACATAAAATCTAAATAAAGTCCCTCCCTTCCATTGTGTTCTTTTCATTTGGATTATTTCTAATGAGGCTCCAATAAAAGCAGAACTTTGAGTCTTTCTGCAGTCTTTGAGAAAGGGTTAGGTGGACTGATAAGGAAAAGAGAAAGCTTACTTCTTCTTAGCTTAAAAGCCATACTATTTCACTGTATCATTCCTTCTCTCCAAAATAATTTTAAACACCAAAAATCTTCCTTTGTTTTTCTGTTGTCCCAGAGAGTTTTGGGGAAAAATACTGGACAGCACCGGCACTTATTTTTTTGCAACAAGAACCTACTGATCACTAGAAATTCCCATTTCTCATCACTGAGTTTTCTAGGACCAACCACATGTTTTCCAAGTTTCTACTAAACATACAAAACTCTGTGCTTTGCAAACAGCAAAGACCCACTTGGAAGAAAAACCTTAGCAAACTTCTTCACAAATCTATGCTTAAATTTGACCTCAGGATGAAGTTTCATAATGTATAAAGGTACCACTTACTCAAACAGCTGTTATACCAAAAAACCCAACCCAAACCAATCTGCTTTCTACAAATTGATTAGACCTCTTAAATACTTATGTTAATAGAATGGGTAGAGCTGGCCTCAGGCAGGCCGAAAAAATATATACTAGTCTTCTAGGTGGTCTAAAAAGAAATGTCAAGAATACTCAGCATATTCATTCCAGTTTGCTACTTACGTTGTCATGTTTACTGCAGATAATCTTTGCATAACAAGTATTGTTATCTCTGCCTGGTACTGTCCATTCAAGTGGCCAGAACAAACTGTGATAAACCTGGGAGGATGATAAGGAAGAGAGCATTAGAATTTGATAAATTAAAAATTAGAATTACGTCTGACTGAATTAATGTCTTCACAAATAGGTGGTTTGACATTTAACCCATTAGATTTTCATAACATATACTAGACAAGACAGTGATATTTTTCCCCCCCAGCCCAAGCAGTCACTCCTCTGAAGACTTGAGTCAAACCATGTACCCGATTCATGTACTCAATTAAAACAGCAACAGCTATAAGACACGGCATTTTAAGACTGTGCTTTCAGAAAGAGAAGTGCTTTACTAGTACAAAATTAATACCTAGTTACCCTAAGTTTAAAACTGTTCTGCAAAACAGTTAAGAGCAGAAGCTAAATAATGCCAAGTGTGTTTCAATGATGGAAGCACTAAAACACAAGGCATGCAAACAGCTTTAATGAAATTCTTCAGAGGTGCAGAAACCAGAGATTATCATAGGAGTTATGCCTGATACTCCTATAGTCGTAAGAAAAGGTCAGGAAGAAATTAATTCCCAGTTCAAGTATAGTGAATCAGCAGAAAATAGACAGTTCATCCCAGGAGTTCGGTATACTTCAGCAGTAAGTCTTTAATTCAGGACAACAACAACAACAAAAAAAAACACCTACAGTTTTGCAGCCTGAGTTTGGCCTCCTGAAGTCAAATGCTTCTTGGCAGCATGCAAATAGCTATGCACAAGTCTTACGTTATCGAGTCCAGTCCTGGATTTCTGGGAGTCCAATACCTTGTTAGCCAGATGCCAACATTCCACAGTCAAAGACCTATCTAGCTAACCTCCTAATGTGGTTTTAACACTATGCCTTGAGCAGCAAAGCCCAAGAAAAACATTCTCAAGCTGCGAGTTAATCCAGTCTTGAGTGATCTCACCTCCAAGTTTTGCTTTCCATATTCTTCTATGGCTCTTTCTTCAGCTAACCCACAGCTGCCATACTCTAAAGGAGTAAACACTGTCGTTGGTACATTGATATAGTCACACTAAAAATAAAAAACAAAATCTATATTTAGATTATGCAAGTTCTATACGGTACATAACAGGAAAAGTTGTATTAGTTTTTTTGTGGGTTTTGTTTTTTCTTTTAAACACAAAACACTTGCAGTGCCCACAGTGGACAAATCAACTTGTGCTATTGCAATTCTGAGGCAAAAAGTGTACAAATAAGTTGAAGTTGTATTCTTATAGCTTTACCTTTGTGGAACTACCACCATAAAGCCTGCGTGCTAGCAGTTTCCCTGCCTGAATGGCAACTGGAGTAAGTTCAAGCTTTCCATCCAATATATCCCCGATAGCGTAAACATAAGGCACATTGGTTTGCTCTTCATCATTTACAGGTACTTTCCCATTCCTTAAAAACAAAGGAGAATAGAGTTCAGTATCATAACCTTCCTGAGAACTCAGCAAAAAACAGAGGAGAGAAGTTCTGCTACAAAGATGTTATTCTAACTACTGAGCACATTTTATTAAATGTACTTATGCCTTTTTATTTCAACTGCAAGCTTCTCAGAGTGATTACCTCCAACTCTGACACATGGCTGAAGTCAGTATTCAGTGGGCCAGTTTTGATCTGAGCAACAACATGTGCCTGATGACAATGAAGTTGCTCAGACATCTTTGGACTTACGATCTTTTACTTGATTATTACACAGCTTGCAATGTACATCTTCCCCTATGGGGAAAAAGAACTGCAATATCACTCACATGTTTAAGTAAGTTGGCTCAGTAAGTTGTTAGCTGCTGCAACTTAATTTTTCTTTCTCCTGAACAACATAATCCTGCCTCTTCCTTTGTATCAGTTTTGCACTGACACCAGGGAGAAATGAGAGGAGTTAAATCTGTAGGAAGCGAGTAGTTTGCTACCTCTTTAAATCCCTAGATTAACTTGCCATGTAAGCTGAATAAAACATTTAACAGAATATTAAACTGTAATTTCTAAGTAAATTAAGCAAATATATTAAATCTATTCCTTAAGCACAGTGGCCAACAAGTAGGTATTAATTAATTCAGAATAGTTCTTTTATGAAATACATATTAAAGAAATGAAGTTAATGGACAACTGTACTCAAATCCAGGAGAGAAAAGGTTTTAAAGATTCACACAATTGCTAGGTATAAGAGTAAGGATTTTTTTTTAAAAAAAAAAATCATCATTATCATTAGGTATTGCTAAAGAGGTAAAAAAAAAAATCATCACATTCAGTGGTTAAAGGGAGTTGACCAATACTCACTTCTCATTGATTTTGACACCAATTGTCTCCAAACCAATATTTCTGGTACATGCATCACGACCCACGGCTATCAAAACCTAAAAAGACCCAAAATTAAATGAAATAATTTTATGCAAGAAGAGTGTAATCAGCATAACACTTCCTTTGGTCTTTTTCTGAAAAAAACCCCACCATAACAAAAAAAGAAACCCAAACTGAAGCATATGATTGAAATGACTTTTCCAAATTTTTTGAAAGAGCCACCAACAGTTCAGGCTTCTCCATGTGCAATTTGTTTCAGAGATTAAACAAACAGCAAAACCTTAATATCAGAACAAAAATAGAAGCAACAACAGTGTTCATATGAACTAAATTGCAAGCACGTAAAGTTTCACCCATTCTACTGACAGGGTTCAACTGAAGACAAATATTGAATTTTCATGTATTTTCTTCTGCCAGTAATTTAAGTGAACAATTTTTCAAGCAAGATTTCCCTTTACTTTTTTCCTGAACAACTTTTAAAGTATTTTAATACATTTTCATGTGCTGCTATATTCAGTTATTTCAAATCCAAAAATGCTTACAGTGTTATATTCTTCTTCAAAGATTTCTGGTCCTTCAGTAGACTTCGCTGTCACTTTCAGTCTTCCAGGCATGCCTTCCTCCAGCTGTTCAACCTGTATAAATATTTGTAAGCTTGAAACAACCTTAAGCAGCAGAGCTCACTTACATTGTCACTTCAAACCTTGACCTACTAATCCATCATTCAGCAGTAAAAACCAAGCTTAATCTCAAAAAATATTTATTCCTGTACAGAGTCAAAGCCTTCCCGGATAGCACATGCATTCTATGTACGCTGTTTAAAGTAATTTTGCATGGAGAGAAGAAACCTGAAGAAAGCACTTGCCTGGACAGGTACAAACTTCCTGATGAACTTTATGCCGTGTGTTTGCATGTGAGCGCCTACTTTTTCTGCCATTT
This sequence comes from Gorsachius magnificus, assembly GCA_034008185.1. NCBI lineage: Eukaryota > Metazoa > Chordata > Aves > Pelecaniformes > Ardeidae > Gorsachius > Gorsachius magnificus. Next base: position 12,351,939 of record CM067090.1, read on the forward strand.
CTTGGTCAAAGCCCCGAAGGAGTATGGAACGCACCATCACTGTGACATCTAGACCTAGACCAGCAAGAAATCCTGCACACTCTAGAGCCACATAGGAAGCACCCACAACTAGAGTTTTGCCAGGGCAGTAAGGCAGGGAGAAGAGGTCATCGCTAAAAAAAAAAAAGTGAAAGAACCTTGTAATTTACAACACAAGCTTGTCTGTCTTTGCAAATGCTAGAGCAGACACAGTTCAGTTTATTATGCCCTTTCATCTCACCTTGTAATACAGTATTCTTTATCTCCAGGGATACCCAGATATCTAGGCCTTTCTCCTGTTGCCAGGACAAAAGTCTCTGCTGTGTGGTAGGTTACTTGTCCTTTTCTATTAGTTGCCTGTTTACAGAGACACAGTTAAAGTCTTTATCATAAGAACAGGTTTTAAGACAAACTAAAACTTTTAGGTAATCCTCTCCTTAAGTACCGTGGATATGTTTAAGAATAAGCAGTTTCAAACAAGAACTTCCAATAAAAGGTCAACAGAACGCTAGTGACAGAACATCATCAATTAGTTTTTAGGCTAATGTAGAAGTTAAAAAAAAAATAATTATCTAGTTACATGACTTCAGAGGGCCCAAGACCCAACCTTAAATGAATTCAAACTAATTTGACCTCTAGAAGCTCTTGGTCTTGGGAAATTTCATCTTGCCAACGCATCTCTCAAAATCTGACCTTCATTCTTGCTCTTTAGTTATTTTCCACCACAGATGAAGGGGAACTTCCTCCCCATTGAGTCACCAGGTAATTCAGGTTGGAAAGGATCTCGGGAGGTCATCTAGTCCAACCTCCTGTCTTTCTGTTCTACCTCATTTATAGACTAAGGACACTTAAGTAGATGACCTGGATACCTGGACACTGGAACAGTTGGCAGATGAGGTAAGTTCGGCATACTACTATCTTTTCAGTACCAGTCTCTAGGTTTAAAACCACATGTAGTTCAGCCTTCATAAACTCATATTGAAAACAGACAATTACACCCACTGAACCAAACAGTTGTCTTCAATATGCAGTTCTTCCAAGTAAACCTTGCTACAATATGATCACTTACAGTAAGATTGCCAGCACATGTTTTCTCTTGCAAAACTGACAGTTTAATTCTTATGCTGATACAGTGTAAGATTCTAGCAGCACTGTAATGCAAGTGCTGAATCTGAATTTAATTTCACTATTTTTTTATGCTTTAGTATGAAGGTTTTCCAAGTGGAAAAATAGTACCGCTAAAGCTTTTCTTCCCCTCTCTGCCTCCTGCCAGCTGCTGACCTCAGTCACAAAGTTTAGCAGCTGAGACCACCTTACTCTATTCATGCAAGAGAAAATTTACAGGTATTCACATCACTCTTACGTAACAGTTACTGGGTTTGCAAACACTGTGTACAATAATAATTTGAATCAATAACTTATTTCACAAATGAGTTTTTAACTTCAGTTGACTTAAGTTGGCAATGTCAAGATGAAGGCTTTTCCTTGTTGGATTTTAAAAGGCAATTTTAGAACACGTATTTTCCGTCTCAGCTAAACGTTTTAAACACAGCATGTACCTTAATTTTGTGTGGTTCAATGAATTCTCCATAAGAATTGAGGTATGTCACAGACTTCTCTCTTAAGGACACTCGATAGCCCCAGTTTAAAGAGCCAATGTAGTTTTGAATTGCTTCAACCATGATCTCCCAGTTGTGTTTAACTGAAATGAGACATTAATTTCATATTTAAAGAAATCAAAGTACAATGAATCCTTAAAAAAAACCTTAAGTCTTATTCATTATACATCATGCTAAGAAAACATCATCATCAGTACTGAGAATACATATTAAAGTCTTGTTCCACTATGCTAATATTTACTTGACTTGTTACTACCAGAAATAAGCTCATTCTAGAAATTCTTTCATTTAATTCAGATAATATAGGGAAAAAAACCACAATTAGCTTTCAGTCCTAAAGGTTTCTATGACTCAAGGAGGATGCCTTCTGATTCACCTAAGAAAACTACTGAACTCTGCCTGTAGTTTACCAAGTCCAAAGTACAAAAACTTAAAAAAACCCTATCTTAAGATCAGTCTGATCTGTACACTGTCTTGGTCTGTCCTCTGTGTTCTTACTAACCTTGTTCTTCATACTGCCACCCGTATTTCCTTGAATCTTGGAGTGCCTGACCCAGAAGTGCCGCTTGATGCATTAGCTTCTTAGGAATGCAGCCTACGTTTACACACGTGCCACCAAGCCCTAAGATGGAAAGAACCATGTTATTACCTGTGTGAGCAGGATATTTATATTTTTCCTATCATGTGCTTTGTATAATCACCCCTAGATCAGTTGGTGATGTTTGCTATAGCCACACAAGTAACACGAAATTTTTGTGGGAAGAGACATTTTAAAATAAAATGAACACACTAAGCTTACAAGCTTGTATTCAGCTTAAGAGGCTACTTGACTCACTGAACCAAGAAGGATTCAGTGTGTTGTCTTAAACATAGACCCAGGATACTAACTCGAGCGCTTCAGATTTTAGTCATATTGGCAAGTAAGCAAGGCAAAAAGCCCAGAGTTCCTAGAGTTTAATGCCACCACTTACATATTTCAAATTCCATGTATTTCTTTGAAATCTTAGCTATGAAAGCACATTCATACCTCAACTCAGTAAAACTTGACCGAAGTTCCTTACTCATTCTCTACTGCCAATAGCATTAATAAGGCCAGACAGCAGCTGTCTTTAATTAGGGAAAGGTGAAGCATGCATAGCCATATAGTCACATTGTTCTAGAGGTAGCTTAGTCCATGAAATAGGATTAGATGAACTAAAAGGCAAAAAATCCCCCCAAATGTAAGTGTGAACATGCACACACACACACACTATCCAGACGTGATTTGAAAGTGAACAGAACTAGAACAACATTTGACAAAGAACTGAGAGTTAGAAACCCATAAAGCAGAAATAACTATCCAGAAAAGCAGGCATGCCAGGAAAACAACTCCTTTGTTATCTGCGTTCCAGAATCACCACAATTTTTAAGAATACAAATCCACAATATCCAAGAACTCAGTATGTATCACTGGCACTCAAACATCATAAAATACAAGTAAGCTTACCCCATGAGGTTCCAAGAGGTGTTGGAACAACATAATCTAATACCATTACTTTCTTTCCAAAGGCAGCAGCTTCCTATAAAAGATGAAGGGACAAGCAAGTCAGCATTACTGAACTTTTGCCTAGCCAAGAAAGACGGTCTGCTTATTTACAGTTGTGGTGTATTTACCACTAATAAAAGGCTCTTCTGCTAGTTAGTCTCATTATCACATATGGCTCTTCTACCTCCTTCAACTAGACAAAAATTCAAATACCTCAAAAACTATTACTTTCTTCCAAACTTTGAATGGATGCTTATGTTCATTGCTGCATCCATGTCATCCTACACTGTCAAAAACCACGATCCAAAGAGGGTACAAGATGGGTTATCAACCTGTGATCCTCTTCTACCTCACCCAAAGAAATATTTATGCTGTTAGCTCTCCTTTTCTCTCAGGAGGGCAGGACTGACTTGGCATGTTCATGAATGAAAAAAGTGACATGAATAAACTGGAGACAGTTCAATGGAGGACCACCAAGGTGCCCAAGGGGCTGGAGCACATGCCCTGTGAGAAGGGTGAGGGAACTTGACACATTCAGCCTGGAGAACAGGTGGATCTGGAGGGGACCCAACAGCAACTTTCCAATACCTATGAGGAGGTCATGACTGCACCAGGGTCTTCACACTGGCGAGTAGTGGAGGAACAAAAGACAATGGCCATAAGTTGAAACAAGAGAGTTTCACACTAGACTATAAGGAACTTTCACATCATGAGGACACTCAAGCAGTGAAACAGGTTTCCCAGAAAGGCTGTGACATCTCCACCCCTGGCTATCTGCAAGACCCAAATGGATGAGGTTCTTCATAATCTTGTTTGACCTCACAGTTGACCCTGCTTGGAGCAGGAGCTTAGACATCCTCCTAATGTCCATTCCAAACTGAATAATCCTGTGATACTCTATCCAAGGAATTACCGGACACTTGATTGAAGCTACCTATTGTTTGATCTTTCAAGGGCTTAGATCAAATCTGTAGGTGCCTCAAATCTGTTTAAGAACTCCTGCACAGTTACTGCAGTCCTGGCTCCAACAAGGTTTAGAGTTACCCAGCTATCTTGTGTTCTGTGAATACCTGACCTCTCCCACCTTGAACAGTTTGGTGATGATCACCAGGTTTGTAACTGATGTCCCAGAAGGCACTGTGAGGAAAGATCTGGAGCATTCTGAAAATGCCCAGTCGGCCAACTGAAGAATTCAACTGTCATCTTCTCCTGCCTGCCTTATATTTATCTAGTGAAAGTTGCACACTTAACCGTATTGTTGTACAGCAATGGCCAAGGCTGTCAAGAATAACATCACCATGGTTAAACCATGAACTGACAGCTAGGATACCTGGCTGAGAGGGGGGAAGTGTGTGTTCAAATCCTTCAGGTAGAAGAGAAAACTGAACCCACACCTTGGGTCCTGAGGCTCTCTGAACAACAGCTAATCGTGTAAGAGATACCCAATCTCTATTTACCATTTCTGTAAAAGCAGCTAGAAAGACAACTAAAGAGCAAACCAGTTCCTTGAGAAAATAGCTGAAAACATGTCATTTTAGATGACTGGCGATCCTGAATCATGAACAGTCAAAAGTACTTCAAGAGTAGCCTTTATGTTTTCCAGACTACTGTTCGGAGGTGTTAAAGTGCCTGTGTACTACACACAAAGATGAGGAGATACTTAAAAAACTTTTGGTTCCACCCTCAGCCAGGAACCCAAAACCTGTTATTAGGATCAAGACCTGAAGAGGCATTGGCTAGAAACTGGTCTAGAGAGACCATGATTTCCTGAGTGAGCACATTATTAGACTACTAATGATTCATTAATTAATATGTTGAACAGTAATAATCATCAAAATACAGACTGTTTTATACTATTGTGATTAATACAGAGACTAATTTTTGAAGAAGTTTCACATACAACCTGTTCTTTAATGCAATTTTCACATCATACCTTGGAACATGCAAGTCCACCTGAGCCACCACCAATAACAATGAGGTCATAATCATAGGGTTCTGCTTCTTTGCTATCCCCAAGAAGTTTCTGCAGTGAGCCATCATGATAAGCCTGGGGGGTGGGAAATAAAAATCAAATTACCACACACATTTTCGAGCAAAAAAACTGAATGACAATGCCTTCTCTGACCTAGAACATTAGGTCACCAATTTAATTATGATCAAACAGCAAATTCACTCGATCTTGTCTACTTCTAGCTGATTTTTAAAGAAAAGTTACCTGGTAAGTTGAATCGCAGCCGCCTACGTGAGTTCCATTCACAAACACATTAGGCACTGTCCTCTGATTAGTTAGCTCTGCTAACACTTGCTGAATACTGGGTCCATCAGCTAAGAGTGAAAGAAACAGGTACATTACAGAACAATTTTCAAGAAGGGAGCTTTTAAAACAACGTGAAGTATTAAAGGTTTGGACTGCAATATGCTATAAGCCTGCCAAGAAAACAATTCTATTATATACATCACATTTATAGACTTCCGGAAAATAAGTAAGTCTTCAGAAACTACTTATCAAAAGAGCACCCTTAAATACCAAGGACAAATTGGTGCTTCAAGCCATAATTCTACAGAATGGAGGAAAGTTGAAGTAATGGAGTTTAGTCCCTGTATTTTCCTGGATTCTTATCAGTCTCTTTTGGACAGTGTCACACTTGGTACCACACAAAAATTCTTTTCCATTATCACAGGAGATGATACAGATAGCTTTTCTTTCATCACAATTGTCTGGTTTTGGAGTATATTCTGTGTAAGTGAACACAGTTTTGCCCAGCAGCTTTGTATTATGAGAATATGGGGATGGGAAGAATGAACATGCTCCTCTTCTTACCCTAAAGCTACCTTCAGACTTTTTCTACCTACCGCACTGTAAAGCTACTTTCAGACTTTTTCTACCTACCGCACTGTCTGAAACCTTCTGGTTTTAAGATTATCACTGCCTGACCTGTCATGTGAATCATCAGCACCTACACACAAGCTCAGTTTGGATCTCTCAGCAGTTGTGCAGCAGTAAATATGGGAATGAGAATTTACAGTAATAGTTTTGATGACAATATTTTTACTCTAAGACTATATCTATTTAGTATCAGTAATTGGAGCAATTGCAAGGGAAATACATTATTAGTTAGGAGTAATTCCAGAAAAATACATGTGCAGTGTACTTTTTGTATCTTGGGCTATAGTTAGTTCACAGTACCACAGCTTTAATAAAAAGTAAAAATAAGTAAGAAGAGATGCTATGGATCAATAAATAAGTACATTTTCCCCAAACGCTACTTAAGCACAACCACTTCAAAAAAGCATTAAAACTTTAAAAAACCACTAGAAACTAAGTTTTGTACAGAAAAAAAGAATGATAGTATACATTCAACAGCTTACCAACAGTGCAATTAAGATTTTACTACGAATTATGTTAGAAACTGCTTGTTCTTAAAACTACATTAAAAACTACATGCATTATGGACATATACGCATAAGGCACTACACACATACTGAAAACTAAAGCAGCTTGGGCTTTAAAAAAAAAATCCCTCAAGCCAGCAACAGCCAAGGTATTGGAATTTACCCTCCCTTCCAATGACTCAGCAACTTTCCCTATGAAGGTCACCCATATACCAAGTCAAACATTAACAATTCATCTGAAGCCACAAAAGAACCCGAGGTAGAAGAAAAATACCACAGGCTTCTTCCAAAAAGACAGACCTCCTCAGAGAGAAATCAGATCTCACATTCTCTACCAGCTGATGATTTGTAGAGAAAGAGCCAAAGCCTTCAGTTATATTAAAAACACATCCTGTATTAAAATCTACATTGAAGCCTAATTGATTTTATCTCTGAATATATTAAAATGTATTTGAATTGGTTTATATATCCTCCAGTTAGTTCAAGACAGTTTAGAGAATCATGCACAGTCACCCATTTTTAGTCACAATAAGCAACATGTGATAAATTTACTTTCTTCTACTTACCAGTTACATCAAGTTCCAGCGCATAGTACTCCACACGCATAGAGCGGAACAGTTCTTTCACCTGCAACAGAAAATGCCAGGGCAAAGCTTTCACAAGATCCGATACACAGCTCGGGGTAAAACTTGATTGTCAGACATACACAGGTAACTTAAGTCTCCATTATTATGGTTTGAGGGCCTAGCTCTACATGCCTTTGGTAAACTTGGCACTACTTCTATGTTTTGCATGTTCCTCACTTAAAGCCAGGTTATTAAATGGCATTCAGACTCAGCGTTTCACACCACAGCAATCTTCCAATACAAGTTCCACTACCTTAATAAAACGCTTCTATATACAATTTGCCTAACTGCAGACTTCTCCATCCCTGACAGATACCAAAAGCCATGAGAACAACTGCCATATGGAAAAACATAAAGAAGAGAGATAAAGCAGCACCCAGATTCCTTGGTAGTACTAAGGAAAGAAAGAAAAAAAGGGACTAGAGGATAACATGCAAAACGCTATCAAGTAAGTGAAGAAAAAAATAAGTGCATTATAGAAAGCTGCAGAAAGGGTAATACTCTCCAAGTGTACTTAGGACTAGGACAGCTCATGCCTACCAGCCCTGCCTTCACTTCTGGTTGCTGTACTTCAGAAAAGTTTTAGAACAAGCAGACAACAATTACTGTAAGGAGTCAATGTGTTGGGTTTAACAGAAAGACAGGGAAAAAAAATATTGTGTTTAAATAAGTAATTGACTACCTCAAGGAAGAAGAGAAGTGGTGGTGATTTTTGGTTTGCTGTTTAATGACACCTGCCTCAGCCTCCAGGATCAGGCAGGAGTGGTTCTAACTTGTTTGCCATTGTTTTACTAAATCAGTCATATCTTGCTTGTGAAATACTGAGAGAGATAATACCAGAATGTAACAGTTACATTTTTTAACCTTTTAAATTGCTATTCTTCTCCATTAAGCAGGAGAAGCATTCTAAAGATGCTTGGTCATTAAAAGGCTGCTTTTCTCCTGCATTGCCATAAATAAACTTAGATACAGTACCACTGGAACATGTCCTAGAAACATGGTTCATGCATCCAGAAGTCAGCAATAAATTAAAAAAAAAAAAAGGGGGGGGGAGGGAAGGGAGAAAAAAAAAAATAGAGAACTCTATATATGAGCCTAGTCTTAAAAAGAAAAAAATACCACATCCTAAATGACAACTTAGTGGAGATTCTCCCCAGCCTGGACAGAGTTCTAGGTGTTTTTCTAACACCAGTTCTGGATAGAGAGAGTGTACCATTACCAGATTCAGATCAGGTAGTGTTTTAAAACTGAGACTTTTTTTTACAGTAACACATATTGTAAAACTGGCACTACTGAAATTGTGAACTGACCTTCCAGTTGGACAACAACATACCTCATACACAGGAGGCAGTATTACATCTGCCAGTATTTACTCCTTTGAAATACCATTTGCAGACTTACTTGTGCAAATAGATATTGTAAGGCAATGGGTGAAATACTGCTTTTAATCATAACTGTCTTAATGTGAAAGCAGCTCTAGCAAGAAGCACTAAATGTCTGTGTGATGGATCCACTTGCCAGCATGGAGTCTGCACAATGGAGCACGCTAAGTTGCTGCCAATTCAGAAGAGATCTTTTACAACGAGCTTTCTGATGAACCTCAAATTTATTGACAGCACTTCCCTAAGAGTAAGTTGAGTCACATCTAGTAAGCTTAAAGATGTCAAACACCTGATGAATAGAATGTGTTTAATGTTGCTGTGATCCATGCTGTTACTATGCCAAAGGCTGACTATTCCAGTGCTTCCTACTGGAGCTTCAGCTTTATGCAGACAAAGCTTTTGTCTTCTGTACCAACTACACGGCAAGTTTCTTACCGCATGTATTCAACCATCAACTGTAATATAAAAAAATAAAGCTCTACTGTATAACATTAGTTCTACAATTATAGAATAATTTAAGTTGTAAAGGACCTTTGGAGGTCATCTGATACAACTCCCTGCTCAAAGTAGGGCCAAATGTGAAGTCTGATCAAGTTGCTCCAGCACTGTTCAGTCCAGTTCTGAGTATCTACAAGGACAGAGATTCCATATCTTCTTTGGGCTGTTTTAATGTTTGACCATCCTCACTCCAATGAGATAAAATAGAAATTCTGTGCTGTATCTCTTGTCACAATTTGTATTTCTCGGCCCCTGTCCTTCCACTCTACAACTCTGAGCAGAGCCTGGTTGTCTTTCACTTGGTAGCTGAAGACAGCAACTAAAATCCCTCCTTAGCCTTCTCAAGGTTGAACAAACTGAGCTCCTTCTTTGCACATCCTGTGTTCCAGTCCTCTAACCATCTAGGTGGCCCTAAAATCTTTTGTCCCAAACTCACCATTACTTTCAGGCTTGCTTACTGGAATGACGATGGCTATGGACTGAATGAAAGGGAAATGACAGTGGAACTGTTCCAGACCTCCCACTCTGCAACTGCTGTTACAAAGCCCAAGCTGAATGCCATGAAAGATCTAGAAAGCAAAGCTTAAAGTGTTTGCCACTATGAAGCAGTAAGCTAAGAACCTGGAGGGGAAGTCACAAAAATAGCTACTTTGCTGGTGTTTTAGTTTGCAGGAAATTAGCAGAACAAAAGGCAAGTTTTCATTAGTGGTTTTTTTTTTTTAAATGCTAAAACATTGCAACAGCAGCTGACAGGGGGAGGACAGGGCAGAGAACATTAGAACTTGGAAAGATTACACTGAAGAAAGGACAGATTTAAGACAATGCATTTAGGCAACCTTTATTCTCTGCTGAAGATATGGAGTAGAGAAAAAAAATCAGACAAATATCAGCATCCTATTCGGAAGTAGCTGTTGCACTTTATACTTATGAATGAACATGCTTGTGTTATGCTAATGAGACAGAAGGAAAGTAACAAGTATCTGATCAGAGTTATGAAATCTTCAATACAGGCCAAAGATCATAGATTATTTCAGTTTGGAAATGAAAATGATTAGTAGGAGTAGAAAGATAACACACACTAATCATGAGTAATATCTAGATAAGGCAAACAGGAAATGATTTCTGAGAAATACTCACCGGAACAAATGGCAACAACTGCATTTACCAGAAAACAATTTTGAAATGAAAAGGCAGTAAATCTCCATAGAGTACATAACCCAGAGAACTTACTGCCACCTGACACTGTAAAAACCAAAATTAAAAGGGGATCAAAAGAGCTATTAGACCAACTAACAAATGAAAGATCCCCTGAAAACTTTTAACTAAATAAAACTAATACAAACTCAGGTCAAGAAATTCCTGAGCCGCACAGTGCTGGAAACTTCAGTGGCATACTGGGAAATTTCCTTCCTTATGCCACAATCCCAGAAATTTAATTTCTGCAACAAGTGGATGGGATACTAGGTTGCATGGTCACCAGTACAGTCATCTACTTACCTTCTGACCAATGCAATGGCCTTGCTTACCTACTAAACCCTTCCAGTTTTCACAAAAAAACCCTAGAAAATTTTCCAGCTATTACTAAACAGTAGATAATGTCTCCAAAACTGAGAAACTGGTCTAACGCTTTAGAAAACTCTACTCGAAGATGCTTTCTGTCACTAGAGTAGCTAAGCAGGTTTGCAGTAAGCTTCATACAGTTATTACTGAACTTTACTTTACATCCTGTATCAGCTGTTTCACATATCAGCTAACATTCTATAATAGCTGCATCTGAATTGACCAGAAACCCCTGTGGATATAGAACGTAATTGGTAATAGCATAACATATAACTAGAATAACCGGCAACTTCTATGCAATCACAGCTGTTGCTCTTAAAATCATTTCAACATATCACTGTGTTCAGATTTGGCAATTTTTCAGCTAAAACCCGATGTTTTCTTTATGCATTTCTATCTTACTTTAATATTAATCTTTCCAGGGTGGTAAGAAATTAAAGAACAGACAAGTCAAGTTATGAGAAGGAAGCCATTCTAACACCACCCTCTCTCCACTACTGCCTCGCTAAGCAATTGGACAATAAATTGCATTTGCAGAAAAAGAACTGCACAATTGCCTGGTCATGCTACTAGCTAAACTGAACTGAATCAACTACTTAATTCATTTAGAGAATTTATTTGCAGTGCTCTTCTGAAGGAAAGCACAATCTTAATTTTCTTCCAGCATGGTTACATCAATTTGAAATAAAAAAATTCTTCTCACTCCCTAAATTAGGTCTTTTTAGAACACGAGTGTTCTCTGCACTAGTGCTAAACATCATCAGTTTTTCAATTAATCATACCAAAAGCACATTGCTAACAACCATCCACAGTAAAATACAGACACAGTGCACACTATTCATATCTGTCCATCTTTAAGAACTCAGAACTATGTGATTACAGGCTAAGTACCCAAGCTGTAACTACACTTTCAAATTATATCCACTTCATTAATTCCTCAGACTAGATCAGCTAGCAAGAATGCTGCATTACCCATCGTTCTCCCATTCCTTTCACTATTTTCTAAGTCTTCGGTGGGAGGGGTTGTTAAGACACACACTGTTGCAGATATTTATCTGTTTTATCACTTGATGTCTCAAGTGTGGCTTCCTTCTTTCATAAGCCTTCTTCTTCTAATCGTTCCTCCGCAATATGTACCTTTTCTACATGTTTTCTTCATTATATTACCTTTCTCTTCTGTTCCAGACAGGAAAGTAACACTACTAGAGCAATGAACTCTTCCTCCCCCACCCCAAGTTTCTTACCTGTTTCTTCACAAAGATTCATACAGAGTCTTTCAACTCTCCTTCCTAGAAAGGGCCATGAGAGAGGGCCCTCCTACTCATGACATTCATTCTTCCCCTTCCCAAGACAATAAAGATAATAGTCCTCATATCTGATTGTTTCCCTGAAGCAAGTAATCCTGCCTAAAGGAGAAGCTCTAAACAAAAGCAAGAAAGAACATTCACCTGGAATTGAATTACTGGACTACAATCAAGCTGGTTTTTCCCTTAAGCTCCTTGTGTTACTCTAGCCCCACTGCAATACCAGAAACAGATGATGGAAAAGGTTGCAAGGTTTAAAAAGTTACTATGCCAGTGTACGATCTCAAAACCACTGGACTGAATGCCATGCATATCAACACCCGAGTGATCACTAAAAGCACACAGAGCAGTACAGGCAGGCACAACAAAGTATTTCTCAATGGACAGCACTGAAGTCCTCAACAAACGGATTTTTCCTCAACAGAAACAACATTTTTGTCAACTGGACTAGACTTGAGCAAGACTCCAACCCTACTGTTACTTCATTTGCTTAAACTTCCATTAAGTTGATAACTAAGCAAACTTTAGAAGGATTTGAGCTGCCTACTATGCTATACTATCTCTCTGCCAAAACATTCTTGGAGAGAAGGCATCAGTTTTGCCTATCCTCTCATACACTGAGGCTTCTTTTCCCAAAACCTCAATTAAGTTGCAAATGAGATAAGATATATTCATTTAAGCTTTCTATAACAGGGTCATAATATCTCCTCCCTTACAAAGCTACTGGAACTAAACCTAACCTACACATGGGAGCACAGCTTCTGAGTGTTTTCCTGGTTGTCAGTTCCATTGAGGAACAACCAGGACTCGATCCCACAGTTCCAATTATGTTTTTCCTCCACAGCCACATCAAATATAGCATTACAAGGTTTAGCTAACATTTCACAACATGTTCTTTGTAAACATCCAAGAATCACAATGCCTACAAACGCCCAGATTCTGTGCGGGCTGTGACTACAGTGCGTTGGTATCATAAAATTCTGATGAAGATCCTGTTTTTTTCTTTAATGACTCTGGCTCCACAGTTACAGCTGCCCTGTGATATTGATGCAATACAAGGGCTAGATAGATATGTTTCTGTAAACATCACAATTAATCAATAGTTTCTCGTGGCTTTTTTTAAACACATGTTAAGGCTAGCATTTAGAACCTACACTCGTGCTACAGCGTCAACACTCCCTCAGATTTCAAAAACAGCACGGAACTTAAATTTATGCCACCCCAGGGATGCAGCTTTGCCCAAGTCGGACGCCAATGCGGTGCTCAAACTTTCGGTAAGACAGCAACACGACCAGCGCCCCGACCTCCGAGTAAGCGGCACAAAGGCTGCAGAGCTGAGGGGGGCGCACGCTGAGCGCCGCTTCCCGCGCCTGCATCCGCCCCCTCGCTCACGTGGCAACGGGAAAGAGCGACCGAGGCCGCCGGTTCGCATCCCGGCCTCGCTTAGAGCCTGGTAAGGGGGGGTTCCCAGGGGCGGCACTTGGTGCTTAACTTGAGCGGGGTGGATGCGGAGCTACTCCTGCACTGCCGACACCCCAGGGGTGCCGCCACCAGAAGCGGCATGCCTGCAGCGTGTGCTGCCCAACCCTCCTTCCCCTGCGCCCTCCCCGCCGCCGGGGTGGGCCGCCAGCCCTGCGAGCGGGCGCCCTCAAGGCAGATGTCCCTCGCCTCGCACGGGGGCCGCGCCAGGCCCGCCTCCTCCCCGCGGCGAGAAGCCTTCCGCCCGGCGCTCGCCAGGACGGCGAGAGGAAGGGAGCTGCTGGGGGGGGGGGGGGGGAAGCGCGCCGAGGCGACTCCCGGCCGCCGCCGCCTCACCTTATTGCAGTAGGGGCAATAGCTCTTGCTGAAGATCGACGCGGTGGGAGGCTTGAGGGTCCGCACGCGGAGCTTCAGGCCGTCCCAGTCCGGGAGCTGGGTCTGGCCGGGCGGCGGCATGGCGGGGCCGGCGGCAGAGGCGCGGATCGAGGAGCGCCCAGCAGTGGCAGAGCGCGCCGAACGCCCTCCCTGACCCTCAGCCTCACCCCGCCCCTTCCGGAGCGGGGAGGGCGACGAGCCTATCGGCGGGGGGGGGGGCAAAATGCCCAAGAAGAGCTTCCTGCCCCTTCTTTGATCCACATGCGCAATCACTCATTTTAAACTAATAAAAACTGGCTTTACATCACGGGTGGAAGAGGTACTGTTCACCTAGAGGTGATGCATAGAGGGATAAACTTGCATTTTTTAAGCCGCTCCTACCCTCTGAGGGGAGGTGTGGAATAACCCTCGGGGAGGGTGACGGGAGGGCGCATGCGCAGGGGCCGTCGCGCTGGCGGGGCCCTCCCGGGGCGCCCACCGCTCCCGCGGGTTCCGGCGCCTTCAGGGGCTGGGGAGGGCAAACAGCTCCGGCGGGGAGCGGCTGGAGGGGACGGGCGGGAGCCGGGGCTGCCTCAGCGGTCGCTGGCCTTCCCTCCGCCTCCTGTCCTCTCCTTACGGGCCCGGCCGGTCCCAGGGTAGCGGCGATCGCCCCGTGCCCCAGCCTGGAACACATGTCCGCAGCGGGGGCCGGCGGCGCCGGTTTTGTCCCCCCAAGGTGCCCTATAAATTAGGGCAAAATCGGAGGGGGGCGGAGGGGGGGCGGGAAGCTGCCTTCTTCAGGGGGAGGGCAGCTTTCCCCCCGTCTGCCTTCACCTGCTGCATGGGTCTCCTATGCACAAGGAGGAGATCTGGGGGGCAGGGGGAGCTTCTCCTGTGATAAAAATGGATTCTGGCTTGAGAACACGCTAGCCGAGACAGCAGAAACCCCCTTTTCTTTCACATCACAGGGTTAAAGGAAGGGGATGCTGAAGCATCTGGTACTACTTATCATCGCACACATCTCTGATGAGGTTGATTATTATCTTCCCCAAAATCATAGTAATTGTGGGTGCTGAACGGCGGAGGGGGTCACCCTGGCTGAGCAGTGGAAAGAGCCTGGATCAGGGCATGGAGCAGGAGGAATCCTGTCTGGTTATTCCCTTACTTTGGTGGGGTTTTGGCTGGGGAAAGGCTGTGTGCTGAGGTCCCAAGAACCTGGGCACCTCCCTGCAGAGCAAGCCAGCGTTTACCAATTGCAGCGACGGTTTTATGTGAACAATCATAAGCGGTTGCCCTGGTTTAATATCTAAGAACTTTAATGTTACTAAATCAAGCGCTGCAAGCTTATTTTCCATAGGTGAAGAAAGCACAGAGAGCGATTTAGTAAAGTTCAATAGGAAGTTTGTAATAAAGCAGGCAATAAAGCCCAGTGCTCCCTCCCACGCCTGCCACAGATCAGCCCTACTGCTATTTGCTAATGCTAAAAATAATCACATATAAAAGCTGTAATGCCACCAGTGATGAAAATGGTCCTGGTGGGAGACAACTGAATTAACTTGCTTAATTCCTTTTTGATCACGTGTATGTGTGGTGTTCACTGCCCAGTAAGCTTGAAAAAAGGTATATTACATTTATTTGAATGTTGGCGATGAAAGAGTTCTAGACTAAGAGTGTTTCTACACTCCCCACAGAGAAAAAGAAATCTACAGTTTTTCAGCCCCTTATTTGAGTATCAGCATGTAGGGAAGCAGATACAGTACCTGCAGCTACTAAGGTTTGACATAATATACAGGGCCAGAAGTATCCACTGTACTTTGTCCACAGTCCAACCAAAACTGCTTGTTTGGTTCCTAGCTTTGGCTATTTGTTCTCCCTCCTCAGGTTCCTTTTACCTGATGAGGAAAATTGTTACCCTTAGTATTCTTACAGGAATTAATATGGCAAGCTCGAGGGTTTGCATCACTGTCTGAAGGTTGGTGGGTTTTCATATCAGACTTGGCATCCATCGGTTCCAGAAAGACCAGAGAATGTAGTAAATATTCAAAGCACCTTTTTCAGTTGAAATACTCGACACTCATGGCAATGTGCCAAGTCCCACGAGGAACAAATTTCCAGGCAAATTATGTCACTTGAGGGTTTTTTTCCCTTCTGTGCTCTCTGCTGTTGGTTGTTATTACCACCATTACCTTAGTAGAGCAAGAATGGGGTAATGCTTTTAAACTAAAGGAGGGTAGATTCAGGCTAGATATAAGGAAGAAATTTTTTACAATGAGGGTGGTGAAACACTGGTACGGGTTGCCCAGAGAGGTGGCAGATGCCCCATCCCAGGGAACATTCAAGGACAGGGCTCTGAGCAACCTGATCTGCATGTAGATGTCCCTGCTCACTGCAGGTGGGGTGGACTAGATGACCTTCAAAGGTCCCTTCCAACCCAAACCGTTTTATGATTCTATCAAGAATGGATGAGGGGGACAATGTCAACTCGGAACACAAATGGGTGATCTGGAAGCACTATAAAGGCAGTATTTTGCTTAGCTTTGCTTTCCTCAAGGCTGGAGTGGAGGAGAGAGCAGGGAGGTGAGGTCTTGCCATGTTGGCAGTTGCTGTTTATGGTTGAGAGAAAAGGAAAGGATTGGACTCTGAAGAAAGGGGAGGGAAGACGACTGCTCAGTTCTAGAGAGAAAGGGACCACCGCATTAGTACCCTGCCTGTGCACCTTGATGGCTTATAGTAGCTCTGATTATTGTTAACAGTATAGGCCCTGAATCTGCCTTCTGTTCTGTGGGTTTTTTTTCTCCTTTGGAATACCAGGTCATATTCAGCTTTCCAGATCTTACTCTTTGGGTGTGCTGGGGGTACATCTAAGGGGCTGACTAGAGGTCTTCGGGCAACCATTCCGCTCACTAGGAGACTATGTTGAAATATCTTAAACAGCGGAAGTGTTGTAAACATTTCTGAATGAAGTGGTTTGCAAGAAGAGATTCTGAGGAAGGGGCGAGTGGCTTGCGGAAAGAACCAGGGAACTGTTTTAAATGTAGGAATGTGAAAGACCTGTTTAATAAAGCTTTAAGTGTGCTTGAACTGTGGCTCCCTGAACACCAGTCAGCAGCTATACAGAGAGCTTATAGGATGACAGTAAACCTCCACACCTTTCAGATGAAAGGCTTTGGTCTGCTTTCTCTAATACAAACAGATAGAATAAAAGCTACTGGTCTCATTAAGACAGTCCTCTCCTATGCATTACTCACCTTAGTCTGAGGATTGTAAAAACCAAACCACATTAAATACTTCTTAATGATGTAGTATAATGTGCCATGGGAAGGCATTGAGGTAGAAACTGGTAGGGGAGGTTTATGAACAGAATAGAATAGAATAGAATAGGATAGAATAGAATAGAATAGAAGGTGCATAATTTCTGCAGCTCTTGCACAGGACTAGAGGGGTTTTAGCATCATAAAGGTCTGACCCTGTATTTAAAAGTGTAAAGCTACACACCATTCTAAAAAATATGGAGTAAGACAGTCTGTGCCATAAAAAAGGCTCCAAAAGACAAATTAACGCAGACAGCAGATGTTGGAAGCCTTTCTAAATGAAGTTGTTTGCAGGAAGATATTTGGAGGAAGGAGCAAATGGCTGTTAGAAAAGAACCAGGGAACTGTTTTATACATAACAATGTGAAAGTCTTTAGCCATCCTTTTGTCTAAAACCAAATTCATGTGTCATAAGCCAGGAGACAGGCAAAGTCCTTATCCATGAGCCTGGTTACAACTTTTGTCAACACTAACAATGGAGAGTTAATGGAGACTGAGCCATGCTGGAGGCTGTTGAAAACCTGATTTGATAACCAGTCATTTGGGTGACATGCAGATGGCCCGCAGCTCAGAGTTTATGGATTAGTGTTCATGGCAAATGGTGTCAAAAAGCCTTCTGGCACATTCACAAGTTTTGGCACCATTAAGTATATTGCCACCAGCTTGTTGGAGTGCTGATGGTGCGCGTAATACAGAGCGTGTAATAACCCTGTGCTCCGAGTCTCAGACTGGGAGGGTCTTTCAGATCATAAGAGACTTTGGCCAGGGAGGTGGAAGAGCTTAGGGAAGAGTGATTATTCTTCCTTCACTGAAGAAATAGGAAAATAAGCTCTTCAGCTGAATAGCAGCACTCTCGAGGAAGGACTGGGCATAGCAGTAACTTCTGTTAGCAGTAGTAGTGCTAAAATACAGTAAGCATACACACAGCAGAGGGCAATCATATTGTCATTGTTGTAAACATTCAACATCCCACCCAGAAAAGCTTGTCTGGACAGTGGCGGAGCATGGAAATGAGGCCTCGATGTCAGCTGCTATTAAGAAGTCAATGGGGGGAGCTCAAGACCCACCAGGAATAATTTTTCTGCAAGATCTCGAATAAATGGCGAGAAGCCGCTGTGCTCCTTTTAAAGGGCTTCAGGAACAAGGCAGTTAAAAAGAAATAATCAAAGTGGAAGACTTAGGACCTGCATCTGTTAATGATGTACACATGTATTTTTTCCTTGCAAAACTCATGCTTGTGAAGTCGTAAAAGACAGAGTGGGGCTTTAAGTTCGCTTTCCTGGTTCTGCAAACCATCTGCTAGTTTGTGCCTGCAAATGAGAGATGGCTGTATATCTGCTTTTCTGCAGGCGTGATGTTGGTGGTCCTCTCTGAAAATTTGTCCCTGGGAGTCTGCTGAATGCATCTCATCTAATCTTACCCACCGCACTTTCCATCTGAAGTGTATGGTTAGTGTCCCTTGACCAGTGTTTGATTTCGATTAATATCACTATTATAAAGTGCTAAGGTGAGCATGAGGTTTTCTGAACACATCATAATCAGATTGCCAGCATTTCAGCTCAGGGAATGTCCCCTCCCATAGGTGTAGGGCACAAGGTTTGTTGATGATGTTATCTGTATTCTACACTGAACAGTAGCATGGAGTGCCAGGTCGTCTTCCTCAGGTGGCTGCAGGGGGAGGAAAAGCAATGAAGCTGTCAGGCTCCAAGGATTCGTACAGACCAGCGTGTCCCTTTGCCCAGCTGAAGCTTTAATGAAGTCAGAGAGACTCGGGCTGGATCTAAACCTGCAGAATAATGGCCTCCACAGTTCAATTGTGTTAAGTGCTGCAAGCCAGAAGCTTTTCTAGAGCTGACAGAAAGTATTGGTGCTCGGTTACTTTACAGGATGAGCCCTTTATTTGTCTGCTTTAACAAACAGCGTGGTGTCTGTCTCCCATGCACCGAAGTCACCTTTCCATGCTAAGTTTCTTACGAGGGCTTTTTAAAAGAAAAGGGAAAAAAAAAAAAAAAGAAATGTAGCGGTAAAGGATAAAAAAGTCTTTAATCTTTCAGAAGTATGGGAACTTGGCTGTATTTCTAAGCAAAACCAGTTCCCTTAAGTAGTCGTATGCTGCACATTTCCCAGGAGAGTGTTTTAATGAAGGTTGGGGTTTTTTTAATTCTACTCAGCTTTAGGAAGACACCTCTTTTGCACTTGTAATGCAGGGGTCTTGGCCTGGGGTCTACTCCCCTTTGCATTCCTCACTGCCAGTGAAATTTCTGCTGTCTTGATCTGTCCACTGTGACTGTGCTGTTCTCCACTTGAGAGAGAGACGGTCAGAAGCGTCACAGGTTAATATTTCAGAACAGGGAATATTCAAATGTTTCCTACAGTTTCTTTAGCTAGACCAATTTATTTTATCCTGGAATGCTCAGCAGGGAGGTCAGATAATAAATTCAAAAGCACAGATTTCTACATTGCCTTTTGTCATAGATTTATTATCAAGTGTGTCTCTTAAAGTCTATTTACATGTTTTTTTCCTTTAGGTAATTAAATACTGTGCTGCACAGAGCAGGGATTCTCTCAGTTTTTCACCCTTGGGGTAGCTGCATCAGAGAGAGATCTTTCTGTGCATCAGATTCCCACCCAGTTTGTAGTTGCCCTCAGTTTTTTCTTCCATTCTGCAGCCAAGCAGGCTGGACATCTTTCAGTCCCTGGAGTTGAGAGCTCTGCCCTTTCTGCCTTATGGTTCATACATACTGTGCTCTCTGCTGATCAGCATAGTGTTGCTAACTGCATATGTCAAAAGAAGCCATCCTTTCAGGACTTTCACTGCTTCAGTGGAGTGAGTTGATGCTTAATACTGGCTGATGCTGACGAGTATAAGCTGTTGGCTGAATTTCTGGATCTGTTCAAGGTTTTGCATTTGCTAAGTAGGGTGGTTCCTTCAGTAAAAACAGGCCCGCCCAAGATGCTCGTAAGATTTCCTGCTCCTGGGTGGTGATCTCAAGGAGCAATCTTTCTTGTGGTTTTTGGTGCTTCCAGGCCTGGCTGGGACCCAGGAAGATGCAGGAAGAACAAGAGAAGGTATTGGGGAAAGGAGAAGACTTAACAGACCTGTGATTTCTAAAGGTTTAGAGGTGGATGCAACTCAAATTTCAGGGAGGGATCAAATAAATGTGTATTCGTGCTGGTATAGATGTCATGGCCTTGCTTGATAACAGTGTAACCCAGACACAGCCCCAGACTATTGTCAAATCTTGGCATTTCAAGACATGTCTCTCAATTTTTGTGTTTTGCTTAAAACAGTGATGGGGGAGAGAAACTACTTTCTTTTTCAGTTTCTGTTGCAGACAATGGCTTGGAAACATGGGGTTGACAATCTCAAATATCAGGCAGACTGTGCAAAGAACTGAACATTTTTTCATGGCACAATTTTAGAGCCAATCTGATGATTTTTGTACACTTTGGTGGGAAGACTCAACAGCTGGCTCTTTAGACATTGTCATCTGATTGACTCTTGATTCAGTTTGCAGGTGGTCCCTATTTTTCTAGCAGGTTAACCCAGAAACCGGAGTGAAACATTCCCAAACACTGGTGTTTCATTGGGTCTGAACATAGTCTTTTGGAGTATCTGCAGTGTTTTCATTCTGCAGTCACAGCGCCAGCAGGGTGCTGCTTTAAAATCCTAATGCCTGGAGTCCCCATGTTCAGAAGTACCTTACATTGCTAAGACAATATTCACAGTATGTCTAGCTAATTTTAAATTATTGACTTTATCATTGGTGAATCTGTGAAGGAAAGCCTTAGTACTGTTTGAAGGCCTAAAATCCAAATCAAAGCAAATGCATTTATTGATTTTAATTAACTGAGCGCAAAGTGATAATAGCTCAAAGTAAGAATTGCTAAAGTGTTGTCATTGGCCTTGAAGTTTCCCAAGGCTACCTTGTGTTTGTCCTTCTCTTCTGCAGTAATCCACAAAGATCCCCGTCCCCTGAAATGTCAACACCTAGCACTGCACTCAAAATGAAGAGCAGGATGACAGAAATTACTTCTTCCCAGCCCATCGTTCTCTCCTGAGGTGCTGCATGCAGCCAGCTCCATTTGATACAGATCACACGGCATCTGTGTAGACGTACATCTCTGCAGATAGCATGGTCTTTGGTCTTGCCAATCTCGCACGCCCTTGGTTTTATTCACGTAGTTCTTGTAAGTGTTTTGTCACAGGAGGATGTGGTAGATGGGGGTGAGGGTGGTGGGCGGGACAAAGCAATGACACTATAGCAACTAGTTATTTAACTTAAGTAATTGGGTTTGGAGCTCTGCTTGGAGAGGAGGGACAGCTGGGCTAAGGCGTGGAGCTGCTAGCACTGCTGCGCTCCCTACTTGATTTTTCAATTGCTTTAGCTCTCCCTCGTATGGAATCCATTTTGTTATTTTGACTTCTCTCCGGCTAAAGTGTTTTATGTAGTACTTTGGATGTTACTGAGTCATTGATAAGTACTAACAAACCATCTGCTTATCTCAATTTGAGCCAGAGGATAGACTGCAAAGCACGGCAGGTTTGGTTGGTTTTTTTTTTTTCCTCCTTTTAATATGTCAGAGAAAAATGCAGCAGAGGGCACTGTGTTGTTAGGTTTCAGGGGAACATTTACTGAATTGCACTGGGTGGCTGGGAATAGGGTCCTCCTGAACGCCTGTACAACTAAATAACAGAATATTAAAAGCACTTCCTCTGAACGTGAGGGTTTAGAAAGCAGTCTTTTTTATGCTGTAAGGACTTGGCTGTTTTAATTTTTAGAGTACCTGGGAAGTGCTAGCATCAGGATCTTTTTCTATTATGTATAGGATCTGAAAGACAACCTCATTAAAGGAGCAGTGTAGAACACAGATGACACTGAGTAGGCAGGCTACCTATAATAATGTCATGTTTTGTCATTTATAATAGATACATCTTCCAAACCTTTGGGATTCCCACAGCACTTGGCAAATTAAATATTTTAATGTTGTTAAAGGGAAGCTCGTTCAAGGAGACCAGGCAGCTGTGAACTGGGACGTGGATGTTATTGCAGGAAGAGGTGGGGTGCTGAAATTTCCTTTGAGGAGAGTCCCCATTCACACAAAACATGTCATGGGGCACGTCTAAGTGTCTCTTCAACAAACATGGCCTTACTTAAGGCATGATTGGAAAGAGCTGGGCACAGTAAATATCATGCAATGTTTTCACAGCACTGAGCTCTGCTGCACGGTTCATCGCACAGCAAGCTCTGTGCAGCCCCCTTTAGCTTCGGCTGAGGGCTGAAGGTGAATCGGACACATCTGGAAATAGAGTCCATGGCTTTAAGAGGCCCTGTTTGGTCAGACTGGAGGCTGGCAGGGCAAAGCCATCTCCTCGTGCCAGCCTTTGCTGTTAAGATAATGCTGAAGATAATGTTAAAATAATTAATTCTAGGTGCTTCAGGTCAGTGGTGAAGGTTTCGCTGGCAGATGGGGACTCTGCTGGGATAAATGCTGTACTTCCCTGAACTTCTTCTGGAGGAAGGTTTTGGTCTTACAGTCTATACCCACACACAGTGAAGCATAAACCCACAAAAGAGACTCATGAGGTTGACTACATTGCTCTTGTGCTTGGTTAAGCGTGTGCTTAGGGACATGATAATAGGTTGCGTTTTGTTTAATTTGTAAAGCTAGATTACTGGAAGAGGGAAAGAGACCTGAGGAGGAGGGTGGGCTTCTCTGACGCCGTCCTGTCAAGGGACTGCCAACATGGCAGGACGTGCTAAGGCTGAGGAGCAGGTAGAGCCCTGGAGAATGCAGCTTGATCTCATGGGAGCAAGGGGTTCAGCCTGTCCCATTTTGGGTCAAAATCAGGATGTCCCATTTCACTGTAAGTTCATGGCCTGTGGGTTATCAAGGGTAATGAGAAGCAGAGAAGCAGCTATAAAAATGATCAGAATTAAAATATCCAAAAATTAGAAGAGGAATGAGTGGAAAGCCTTCCCCTCTCCCCACCACATAAATGATGTTCTTATCTGAGTAATGGTGACAGGAGGTGGTCAGATGGTATTATTTAGCTGAATGGCCTGTGTCTCCATGTGTGCTCAGATAAAGTTCAAAATGACCTTTAAAAAAATCCATTTTTAAAGATTCTTTTTACTTCAGAAAGGTCCGACTTTAGTAGCTTAAATTTAATTTTATTCTTGAGGGAACTGGCTGTGAGGAGGGAAGGCAGCGCTAGAGATGCTCTCAGTAAACTAATAGCAGGTAAAATGTCATTTTAAAAAAGTGAGTGGAAAGCATGTGTCATTGCAAAGAGGAGTTTAATGAATTCCCTTCCCCTAATTCCTTTTCTCAGGTTTGATTTCTCATGTCTCTTCTCCTGACTGCCACTGCCACTGACTCTGCTTATGTTAACACAAACTTATTAGCTGGCTCATTGGTTAGACTGAACCCAAGGTCACAAGAACAGGGACACCACAGCGGTCAGGTGCTCACACTTACAGGCATAGTCATGGGAACACAAGCGTCTCCAGCTCTAGAAACACACAGCTCCCAGGACAAGCCCCATTGCTCCTTGGTAAGCACAGACTGTGCGGTTTTTTCCTGTAAATCTCCAGCAACAGAAGGCTGAATTGACTGCAAGCACTTCACAGCTGTACCCCATAAGGAACAACAGTGACATATAAGCACCAGCAGACACATTGTACAAGGCCAGGGATTTCATCACTTCTTAAGAAGCAGTAGTTGCTCTCCTTAGTTCCCATGCTAAGGAAATTGGTCTTCAGGTTAGTAATGATGCAAGGTGAAGGAGACATTGCAAGGAAACCCTTGCTAGGACTGACTGGATGAGGCATTCTGGCATCAGCCTGATGCACAGGAGTGGAGCCTCCTGTTTGACCCTGAGTTGGTCTTTGCTTTCATGGAAATTTGATTTTGAGCTCCTTTCAGTGTTTGTTGCTCTTCTGTAGAACACAGATAACAGTCATGCCAGTTTGCCCCAGTAAGAATTATAAAATGCATCATTGTGGCAGCTAGTAAACAACCACAGCAGTGAGCAAACATCACTTGAAACCAACACCAGAAAAAGCTGGCAAAGGTGAGCAAAAAAATCCCCTGGAATTATCATTACTGTCCAAAGAATAACATCTATCTTCATCTCATGCTTCCTCTTGCTGATTGACGGATCCTGGCTGGATGCTGGGGACATTCTCTGAATTTGGGATTTCTCTTAAAATGTATCCACTGGATGGTATCACACCAAGCCTCCTTTCCCCACAACATGTGGACCTCCTGGTCTGAGCATTTCTAATGTCAACCAAAGACTGGTTGCTGAGCCTCACAGGACACTTTTATTTTCTTGCACTTGAAGTACCCAGCTGCCTGGTGAAGTGAAGCTGGAATTAGCTGTGCTGGCAGCTTTGGTTTGGCTTGTCCTTTGGTTAAGCTGCTGACAAGCTAATACACACTGCTTTGTTTTCCCTGGAGATCCTCTCCTGGGCTTGTTGGGAAGAATGAAAAAATCAGGCTGGGGATGGACAGCCAAGACTACCCATGTGTAAGAAAAAACCGGACAGGCCAATATGGGAGGGTCGTGCAGGTTTGGCTGGGTCTTCTGCTGCCCTGGGATAAGCAGCTCACTGTGGACTGATGGCTACATGGTGCTTTGGATGAATTTTTGCACATAGCCTTCTCTCTGTCTGGATCTCACTGCAGGATGATGCCTGATGACTTGGCTGTATTGGCAGGGTAGCAGCCTGGCCCCTTCTCTCAGCCCTGGTGTGTCTCAGAGATAATGTCCAACAGGAGATCCAATTAGAAGCTTGACTGGCTAACCAGAAACAGCAACTGGAGGCTGAAGTTGGTGTGCCTGCTGTGGATAAAATAGAAAACTCTACCTGAAAATCCATCTAAAGACTGCTATTGGAAATTATTATATCTTGCTTCTTTATTGCTAAGGAGTAGCCTATCTGCCTCTAAGCCTTTGGTGCAATGACTCATTCATAGAAGTCCTGTAACTCTTCATTTTTTCTCTTCCTGCCACCAAACACAGTAGATCTCCCTCTAACAGCAGTTTGTGTTGGAGCTAATTCTCTGCTGAGCCATTACTATGGCAAATAAGGAATTCAAATATAATCCCGTTGGCCTCTCTCTGCAGGAAGAACTTGGGCCCCAACGTACTTCCTTCCTGGGAACATCTGCAAGCTCAACTTCTTTTTGTATTATGTAGCTGAGTCTGGGCTGTCTGAATGACCCCAGGCAGATACTCAAAGATGACTTTAAAGGCTGGATAATGTATTTCACAACTGTATAATCCTGCAGTAGCCTGGGGGTTTAGAGTTGTTTTGTACTGTTTTTGATGTAGGGCTTATTTTAGGTTTTATGAAGAGATGTTGCTTTCTTAACTAACACCACAGTAGCTTATGAGCTGTTCTGCAGAGGACCCATTTGCTTTAGGCTCTCTGCATACGAACCAGTACATTGGGGGGGCTTTGTTCGGACATGCACGTGGGCGGAGGCATGCTGGCCTGTGGACGTAAATGAACCCCTGTGGATACATGCATTTACTATACTGAAACCGCCACATGAAGAAGGATCTATATCTTCTAATGTCAGATTTATGTATATGCTCAAAGACATGCTCATACATGCAGAGAGAGAATTGCCTGTCCCCAGACACATACGCAGAGGCAGGTGTCTATAGAGAGATGTGCCGAAACAAAGTCATAAATGCACTTCAATTAAAAGGCATCTTTTTATAATACTTGCTCATGTAATGTTTGTGCACATGTTACTGCCTGCATCCTGACTCTGCTCAGACTCCTCTCAAGTGACAGCTTCACCTTAGCCTCAGAATACGTGAACTAGCGATGAAATCTAGAGAAAAAGCCATGGGGCCATAACATAAGAGAACATTGTAGGAGTCCATTTTGAGCAATTTTCCTCTCCCTTTTCCCTCAAACCCTTCTAGTCTAGTCATAAAAGGTGCTTCTCCTGTTTTTCTCCTCCAACATCTTTCCTTAAAACTTTAATAAGTAATCAGGTGTGATCAATGCCAGCTACTACTCTCCCTCCTCTGCTTGCTGTTCTAGTGCAGAGCAATTCTGTAAAAACGACCTCCTGGGGAATCCTGCATTGATTTATTCTCAGCTGATTTGAAACTCCAGCCATTTTCCTTCTTGCATTGTCCCTGGTAGAGCCTATTCTGGAAACAGAAGGATGCTGCGAAGGCAACTACTGGGGTGCGATCTGGATCCGAAGCTGGAGGCAGCCTCTCTGGTGACGTGGCTGCAGCGGGGCAGACACAGCTCAGGCGCAGGCAGGGAACAGAGAGGGAGACTCAAAGGGGGCACTTAATGTTCTCTTTTTTTGCATCTGTTTGCAAGCCGTGAGTAGAAAGGCACGATATATTTTCTTGCCATCAGAGCTCACAAGGGAAGTGGTAGGAAATAAGGGGTGAATCGGGAAGGTAAAGCGCCCTTCACCCAGCCTCAGTAGGCACAGGAGTTCCTCCAGTGCAATATGAGAGACAGAGCACAAGGGTGGCTGTACGAGGTCGTATCAAGTAACCGTCTAACCTGAGTCTCCAGAATTGGCCAGCGATGGGGGGCTGGAAAGAGTGAATAAGCCAGAGGTCAGGTGGATGAGTGGCCCTCTTCTGCTGCTTCTCCCCAGCAGCTGACAAGCTGCACCTCAAGGGACAATCTTAGAGCCGGCGTATGTGCTAATGGAGGAATTTTGCAAACAAGCTGGGTTTGCTGCCCTGGTGTGAAGCTAGACAAAATGAAGAGAGCTCAGGGCAGAGGCACACGGCAGCCCTGTGTAGGCCAAAGCAGGAGTTCAGCCCACGATCCTCCCTGTGCTGCACACACAGGTGCAAACAGTTCGCGGTAAGGTACATCAGTCGCTCAAACAGAAAGCTCGGGAGAAATTAGCCCAGCTGCACCGTCCAGGCTCTTTTCCCCATTTAGAGAACTGAAACTCAGGGATGGTAGACCTATGCTCGTGGTGCTAGTGTTGATTCTCTCTTCTTTCTAGCTGAGACAGATGAAAGAAAGGAGGGTTTGGATGCGATGAAAAAGCAGCAGAACTCTGGCAACTCTGACACCAGTGACAACTCTCCCCCTGCCGAATCAAAGGGGTTTGGGTTGAGCCTTGACATCAGGGCTCTGTAAGATACATAGGATCATGAGATATGTAAGGTTAACAGAAGGTTAAAGCCCCAAGTATGAGAATGCCTGTGTTTTCAGCACATCTGTGTTTTCAGTTTGGATTAAGTGCTACAGCACCCTTTGATACAGGAGTCACCTCACAGCCTGCCTGTAGCTGTAACCCAACAGAGGCTTCCTCTCTTTGCTCCCTCTCTCTCCCTTCTGTACGCAGCCCATCTCATCACTGGGGTGGGGATGAGGGTAGGGAAACCCTCCAACCCCAGTGTGCAGCCTCCCTGCATCTGGGAGAATAAAACCTGCTTCTCCCCTCAAGCAATTATAAGCAATACCTATTTTGCTATTCAAGGATCGTGATTTCAACACTCGAGGGGTTAATGCACCAGGGAGGCAGCTGATGCTTTCGTGCCGGTATGCTGTATCAAACAGCACAGTTTCCAGGAAGATGAATATCCGTAACCAAGTAGCACAGCAGAGCCCAAAGCCTGTTCAAAAGAATTCTTTTTGATGATCTGGTTTTATTACTTTCAATGAACTGGAGTCTCCAAGGTACCAGTGAATAAGGGATGCTGTAAAGCGGCATCTTGTATACATGTTTCAAGCTGCATCTGCTGGTGCTAAAAAGGATGAAAGAGAAACTGCTTAGCAATGACCCTAGGGCCTAAACCCAGCTCAAGCTTCCACGGGGCATTTGCTGAGACAAAAAGAAGATCTTAACCATTTGCACTGGGACATGACAACTGGGACGCAGCCTACATCATTCACTTTCCCCACTGGGAAAACTAATCCATTTCCAGGACAGAGCATGTGTCATGTGTTATATGTTTCATAAAAGCTCTTTGCCAACTGGAAAAAAAACCCGAAATGTCAAATCAGAAACAGGTAGATGTGAATTATGGGGCTCTGCACTATCTGGAGAATCCAGGTGATTTAATAATACGCTATGTGAGACATTACACTGGTCAGAAACCCTCCACAGAAATACAGTGCTTAAATTCACTATTCTTGTTTTGTCTCTACATAATACCTGGATTTGAGTGTAAAACACAGCTTGGGCCATGGGTACATGGACCCACCCAGGAATGTGGTTCAACATGACCCCCACCAGACATGTGAAAGGAGTCAAAAAATAGTGAAACCCGACCAAAGTCAGCAGAAGGAGCACCCAGTCGTGGTTTCTTCTTTAGGCACCATCTTGCCATTTCTGTGACAGCACTAGGGAGAAATGTTATAGCTGTAGACTGGAGCTCAACTTCTAAATGGACAGGGGCTGGTTTGTACAGAAGCCCAGACTGGTTGAAAGTCCTCTCATCATTAAAGGACGTCAGCTAGTGCCCTTTCTTCCTAAGCTCTGTGTATACCATTAGAACAATATTAGCCTGTGCATTGCCTCTCAGTGCTTTCGCTTTGGAATTCAAATCATGTGTATGTTTTATAAAAGGCTCTCTAGTGTGAGCCTCAGAAATACATATGCACTCTCCAACTGTGTGGGTTTTCTCTTTCCTGCCTAGTGCACAAATTACTCATTGTAACATGATAAATGAATGGGACTGTGTAACCCTCTTTATAGTTTACAGTTTTTATAGTCCTTCGCCACCATATGTTATAAATTCATGAAGCAGTTGTAGCGTGTAACAGGTTTTTCTGTTTGTTTATTTAGTTATTTGCTAATTCTTACAGCTGTATATACATATATGGATGTGTGTGTAAACATATATAGATATTTGTCTGGTGGACTGAAGCCTGGAAGAAGAGATCAGCTGCAGCTGGAGAGGGCTTGAGGGGCAGAAAACAAGGATAAAAACATTGCCTTGGTATCTGGTGAGAAGTGAGGAGACTGAATAGAAAGTCACTTCACAGGGAAAATTCACATTTCATGGTCTGCAACATTTGGGGGCAATTTCTGCTAAAATCAACTATATTGTACAGTCAAGGAAATACGGAATATAAAATTGCACTGTGAAAAGCCTGGGGAATCTTCATGTGATCCTGTAGCTTGCAGACAGGGAACAGAAATTGAGAGCCAAGGAAGGAGGAAAAACACAGCTTTTAACAAACTTGTGGGATTTCTGATTTGCCACGGGATCCTGTGTGCCACTCCTTCCAAGGAGTGAAAGTCATGGGGAAGCAGCTAAAAAGCGTGGCTGCTGGGAGGAGCACCTGGATTCCCAGGTACAGGTGTGAAAACATCTTCTGCTTCAACCTGCAGTGCAATAGGCTACCTTAAACCACGCATATAGCTTGATAAACTTGTCTGTGGTGCAATTACAGGAGGAGCAAACCTAGCTGGCCTTTTGGGGGGGTGGGAGGCTATGTTGGGAAGGGGCTATTTGTGAACTGGGCTTTCTTCTTGCCTGTTATTCTGTTCCTCTTCCTTCTCTCTTGTGACTTCTCTGCAAGTACTGTTTGGTTAGGCCTATCTGTTTGATTCATCAATTGTGAATAGGGAATTATATTCACCGAGTACCCAGACAGGTTGATTTAATTTCCCCACGTTTCCTGGTGGGAAATCAAGCCAGTGTTTTAGTGGAAATCCCTAGACATTAAGCCTGCTTGCAGACCAGGCCTGACAGAAGGAATACATATAACTGCCTATATATCTATATCTGTTTAAGCATGCATTTTTTTCATATATACAAACACAGCTACATACATAGGTGCATATATGTGTGGCCATGTGTATTTTTTCTGTGCCTGGCCAGTTTCAATATCTTTCTTAGCAATTTCACTAGCGTTCCCACGTGTCTCACTATTTAACAGAGTTGGACAGGGCGTGTTTACACTTTATTTAAGAAACACTGTAAAAACAAGAGGATCTTAATCATCACTAACCATGGTAGCTGCAAATTAAATATCTGAGCTCTCGGAAGCTCATTCATCATAAATATCCTATGTGTCTCTAAGAGGGGGACTTAAGGAATCATTGCTAGTTCTACCTGAGGGAGATGATTAGGAGGACATATAGCATAAGTAAACTGGAATAACGTCTATAATGATGGACTGGTGCTTCCAATAAGAATAGTTCCTAGTATTTGTATGTCTTTCTTTACCTGTATCATATATATTTCCCATTTAGAAAACAACTTTAAGAAAGGAACCACTCTTTAAAGCCATAAGTTGAACTGAGGAGGGCAGGAGGGAATCAGGGAGAATATGCGGGAAGGGGTCAAACAGGATGGATGATAGAGGTGGTCATAAAATAACTGGAATAATTTGCAATATCCTTTCTCTGGCCACGCCAGATCAACCATGGGACCCTTTTGTCTGGTAGCAATTACAACATAGCTGATGATTCACAGAAAGAAGACTAGCTTAATTAGTAGTTTCATTAAGCCAATTTTCTAATAGCTCAGACTGAAGGAAAATTCTTTCTTTGCTCTCCTAGAAGGGTAAATTATTATGAGTATTTTCCCATCAGGCTGCTTTATTTACCTACTGATGTTATGTTTGTGTGTATATTCTGGAAGAAAGCTGAACCTAAACTCTGAATCCAATACCACTGAATTTTGGCAGATGGAAGATTTATACCCTGCCTTCGAGTGCAAACTTCGCTTCACTGTTGCACTGACAGGCTGAAGAGACCTCTCCGTGGGTCTAACAAGAACCATACCTCATCTGAAGAGTATGATTTCCAGCCCTTGATTTTACATCACACGTACCAGGTATTCAGCCCCTCCTGGAAGTCAGACCACTTCATTGGGCTCCTAAGCAAGGCTTTACAGGGCTTGCTTCAGCCTTCTGCTTTTGAAATAAAGAAGTGCAGATTTTCTTATTTGCCTGCATAAGGATTTAATTGAAAAAAAATGTTCACAGTAAGCTGCAGACTTACAAGCTGTGGATATTAGCTTCATCAAGACAATGTGGGCCAGTAACACCTTGTTCACTGCAGATGCTCCTATAAGTGTGCATAAACTGTGCTCAATGTACAGCTAAACTGCATCTCCAGAGGGGCTGAGATTTACACGCTGTTCTGCGGCGTGGAGTTAGGAAATGGACAGCAGCAGTTGGGAATTTTTAAAAAGAAACATGCAAGACTGCTTTAGCCATCTGGAGAAGCAACCTTTCTTCAATTATGCAAATGCTTTGCAAGTTTTTGGGTTGGGGGTTTTTTTTTTGGTAGGCAGCTGGGGAGGCTATGGAGGAACTCTAGCTCATAAAGTTAACATAGCAGCTCATCGGCTTGCACTTTGCCCAAAATAAAAGCAAATTACTCATTTGCTCTATAAAGGGTCACTGTCTCCAAGATATTTTTGTTCAGAGATGTTATCCACCAGCAGCGATACAGCAGCCGGCCTGTGCAGCTGGCATTGAGGTCCTGGGTGAGTGCTTGCATGTGAGTGCATATGGGTGCTGGAAGAGAGGAGAGAGGAAGGAACTCGCTCTTAAAGAAGCTTGGAGAAAAAGGTGATAAAAAATAAATCAGCTGTCTCATTCCTTTCTCTATGAATCGATTGAGAAAGATTAAACAATTTATTGAATCATTGCCAATCCAATGAAGCATTTACCAGCACAGCCTGAAGAAATCCTTAGAATAACAATGGAGATTCCTCAGCTCTGATAGGACTTGAAAGAGTCAGGGCTATTCTGAAAAGTGGTCTTGAAGGCAAGATCTGGGTTGTGCTTTTGCCTGCGGAGTGGTAATGGGCTCACCTTGTCCTTCCTCACTGGTAAGATGAGTGTTTGCATTGCTGCAGGATTTCACAACTGCCTTCTGCTTGGGAAGTAATCTGATGGTGAGACCCAGGGGGACACAGTTGTTCTGTGATCAGTGAGATAAGCATTTGGTTACATGATGTTGGTCTGGAGCCAGCCCCACTGGTGGTTGTGTTGGATCTCTGAGCTGTGCTAAGGAATTTAGCTGGGCAGAGTCTCTTTGCAGAGGTATCTCTAGTCTTATTTACATGCAGGCTTCATGGAGCCATCTCATCACCCTGCTTGGCTCTGTCTCCATTTATTCACTGAACGAAGGCTGGACTTGGCCCTCACTCATCTGCTCCGAAGACATTCACATCCCCTGTCTTTAGACAGCCCTTCCTCTAAAGACAACACCTGGCAGTGCTCCTCCTCTTTTCTTTGTTCCTCATTCTACTTCAGCCAGATCAGGATTTCAAGGTAACATCTTGAAAGAAAGAACAAAATAGAAATGGACATGACTTGCGATATTTGCAGATCTTAGATCTAGATGCGCTAATTGTAATTAATCTAGCCTAAGGTCCTCTTTGAGCCAGAGAATTTCACTCAGTAATTCCTGAAGAATTCCTTTGATTGCTTTGATGTTATTTGACTTCCCCTTTGGCAAGTCATGGTCTCCTGTAAGATTCAATCTCACAATTACCTGAACTCCCACTGTTAAGTACGAAATAGTCCTAACTCCCATGGAGTCTGTTGAAATCAGCTCCGAGCAAGATCAAGCTATGAGTCTATTCTCCCTCTTCCCCTCCTCCTCCTCCCCTGCACATCCAGTTCTGTTGTTGTGAAGTCCTGTCTTTAAAAGTCACTGGGTACCACATTTGTACTGCTGTCTAGCCCCCTCCAACACCTGCAGGGTGAGCCTGTGTTCAGATGGCAGATCCTGTATTGTAAAATGTCATGCGCCAAGGACACCGAACACCATCATCAGATGAAATGAAGCTGATGTTGGTAGTACATGCAAATTCAGCCAGAGTCCCACATCCCAAACTGCCATCATGCCCTTGGTTCAGGATCTTAAATATGTCAGAGAAGGTGACTGCCAGGTATTGACTTCTGGATCTGATTTACAAGGAAAATTTGCACTGCAGTGGCATAACCTTTTCATTGCCTTTGCTCTGAGCAGAGAAATGGATTGGTTTAGACAACTTAGAACATGTTTCCAGGACTGCAAGTGATAAACTGAGACACAACTGGCCACAGTTTCTGCCTGCGCACCTGCTCTTAAACCCTCTCCAAGAGCAAGAGAAAACTGTTGCTTCAGCTCTCAGGTTTGTGTAGTCAACAGAAGGAATCATGTTGGGCTAGAAGAGTGATGTGGTACTTAAGAAATCTTGGCTTCCCATCAAGGCTGCTCAAGTGATTCAGTGTATGGCTATGGGTGCTTGCAGCTCAATAATCAAACTGCTACAAAACATGTGGATTTTGAGTCTGGTGGGGCATGGCCATGAGATAGGTTTATTGTGCTCTTCCCATCTGCTGCAGAGGGACATGGTCAGGGTCTGGTCACTTCCATACCTGTGACTGTGTGTCCATGTGAAGGTTTTTCAAGGGTTCTGCCTCCTTCTGTGTGCCAGTGTGGAGTAGCTCCTATCATAATAAAGATTAGGAAGGCAAATGGCTTCATGCTGTACCAGGCAGCATCAGTGGCAGGTGGGTTCAGACCTTCTTCGTACCCCTGGGGAGATCTGTGCTATTTATCTCATTCTGAATCTCTGTCTTAATATCTGCAGCTTCTTGTTTCAAATGATTAGTGATCTGATGACTGGCATTAATGGAGATTAACAGAAACTCTGCAGAGGAAGAAGCACTGACTGTGTATACACTGTCTGAACCGGGCCAGTCAGTAAGTAGACTCAAGAGAGATTTATTCTGCATCACTCCCAGCCCTAGGCGAATGATGCTAAACTCTATCCCTGCTTTATGAAGCCTCTTATGGCACCCCACTGCTAGATTCAACAAACCATTTTGCATATATTTACTGTCTTCCTAGCCCATAAAACCTGGCTTTCCTTTATTAACCGAAGTTTACTGCCACTCTCAGCAGAAGCAAATAGTAATGGAAATGAAACTGTACTCATTTTGAAGACCCCAGTATACTTCCAGATGTTGTTCATGTTGGCAGTGTCTTGTCAAACTGTAATTGCATGTATTGTGGTTAAAAAATGGTTAATCATAGAATAGTTTGGGTTGGAAGGGATCTTAAAGACCATCTAGTTCCACCCCGCCTGCCATGGGAACGGACACCTTCTGCTAGACTGGGTTGCTCAAAGCCCCATCCAACCTGGCCTTGAACCCCCTGATGGGGCATCCACATCTCTGGGCAACCTGTTCCAGTGTCTCACCACCCTCATAGTGAAGAATTTCTTCCTTATATCTAATCTAAATCTACCTTCTTTCAGTTTAAAGCCATCACCACTTGCCTTTATGAAAGAGGGCCCACATGAAAGATCATGGCTGGGAGGTAGAACAGAGCCAGCCTACCAAGAATCCTTGTACAAGATAAAATGGCCTCACTGAGCTCTTCCATTATGGATCAGAGTAAGGACTAAGTTCAGTGCCCTGTGCTGAAAAAAACAATGATACCCAGTGCCACTTAATATTGTTGTGATGAATCATGGAGGTGGCTTTCAGTGGGCTCATTGCCCCAAAGAACTACCAAGGAGTCTTCTGTCTTTTCTTTGAGCAGCCTTCTAAGCTTGATGAAGTTTTCTGGTTGCTCTTTTGCCAAACAGCCTTGAGGGTACAAATATGGGTCATGTCTGCCCCTTTGGTTGGAAGGGGGTGTGTGTTGCTCTGCTTGAAAGCACAGCACACAGTCATTGGCAACACTTTGAGTAAATCCAACTGCACTGTTCAGTAGTTTAATTATAATCTCTGTGCCTATGGCATCTTCCATCCAAGAATTACAGAGGTCTTTACAGGCATTAATTCATTCTCAAAGGTAATCTGGTGAAGTAGCTAAACATCTTATCCATTTTCTAAATGTGTTTAGGGAGAGTGGGGTGGAAAAGAAAGTGAAGACACAGGGGGATAAAAAGTACAAGTCTCATTCATGCACATGCACATTTATGACTCTGAATGTATAGGTGTCATTTTATAGCTAAATTGCACACTGCAACCCAGGTGTAGGCTTGATTGGGATCCCCCACCTCACTATGCTCCACCACTGCAATTTTTTGGCCAAGTAGAGAATCCAGTTGTGTGGGGATTTTCACAGATGAAATGGCACAATTGGAAAAATCATGACCCAGACAGCTGGCCACAGTTATCAAAAGCTGTTAGCAGAGCTGGGACCAGAATCTGTGTATCTCAGCTCTTACCAGCCTACCTTTGTACCTCTCCTTCCCATTCTGAGAGAAGGCTCCTGAAGATAGTCCTGTCTTGGTGTTGCAGGACTTGTCTTGGTGCCAATGGCTCCAAGGCATATTTGAAACTAGTTTGGCACCTCAGAAGAGAAAATCAAAGCAGATCTTTGCTCTGCATCTACTGTACCATGTGTGTGGTCACTGTGGCAATGAGTTCTGACAGCATAATCTTATTAAAGTTCATTCCTGACAAACAATATAGATATGGGTATAGGGGGAAAAAAATCACACACTGTTAGCAGTGACAGGGTAACCTTTATCAGGGTACAGTCCTATTAATTGCTGCAAAATTCCTGCTCTAGAGAGGTTCATCGGGCTCACAGTTGGCTCTGCCTCCACTTGCTTTTGTTCCAGTTTAGCTTTGACATTGTAATTAATTTGCTCTCCTTGCCTTCCCTTGAGGCCATTACCTCTGTCAGTCCACAAAGCATCTCGCAGCAATATTTCAGGAGCAGCTCATAGGCTAGAGAAACCTATCTAGCTCTAGATTCCAAAATTTGGGCCTCTTTCCTCTCCTTCTGTGCTCTTGGCCTCAAGAAACAAAATGTTTGTTATGATTTAGTGTCTGATTTCTGTGCTGAGGATAGAATGATGCAATCACTACCATTTGTTTTTGTGGTAGCATCATTTGTACAAACTCACCCCTGATGATTCATAGGCAATTGCAGTTGGTAGGTACCAGGATGTATGCACTGAATGGGTTTTTAGTAATGAATTCACTAGAAATTAAGCTGAAACTTAGCAGCTCATTTTCCAGATGCTACCAATGCAACTGTCAGACAGAAACAACTTCCAGTGCCTGCTTGCCTGAGCCAGAATTGAACTGGAGATTTGCAAGTAAAAAGCTTTGGCTTACATTTTCAATCACCAGTAGTGATTTTTTGACATTCAGCTTTACCAAAAGTGTTGAGGATCTGTTCTCTCTAAATCAGGTCACCTTAACTTTTCTCAGGTTGGACACCCATACGTAGAGGCACTGAAAACCACCAGCAGCTTGAGAAAATATTGGCTTTTGTTTCCAGCTACAGAGCACTGAGGCTTCCATACCTCCTACATTTATGTATACAGTGCCACTTACTGGTCCTCATGGAAAGCCCGTCATCCTAGGCACCATACAGGCATACAATGAGAAAAACAGTCTATGCCTTGAATAGCACACAACCCCGAGCAAACTTCCACAGCCTCAGGGTTAGAGGTGAACACAAAGAGAGATGAAAGGTAAAGACTTCTACATGAGCCATCCGCATATAGGGGCCAAGCTCCCATTGCCCAAATTGAGGAGTACATCCCACTGAAAATCAACGGCATTTGAGCCGTCTTGAAAGTTTGATTGATTTGCTCAAGGTCACCCAGGGTGTATGGAGCAGAGGTAGGAGCTGTGTCCAGCACTCAGAAGTCCTCGGCCAAAACCTAAACCACGCTCTGCTCCACAGCTGTCCCCATCCACACAAGCTCATAATGAAGAGGACTTGGTCAACGTGCTCAGGCAACATATATTTTTCTCTATTTTTTTTTTTCTGTCTGCAGAGGAGATAATATTAATTACTTTGTATTCTGGAAAGCAATAAATAAATAAATAGATGGAGATCCAGAGGAAAAAAAAATCCATAAATTAGAAACTGATGATTTACGAGACGCCACCTGAGGAAAATTCTCCAGCTCTTTTATGCTTGGCTATTTCAGTGCTGAATTCTCAGGCTGAGAGAATGAATCCTAATATGCAGATGAGGCTACGATAATGATTTTGTGCTGCCTGGATTACAGAAGCGTATTTTTGATGCAGACGTATTTAAAACATCTT
Source organism: Gorsachius magnificus (assembly GCA_034008185.1). NCBI lineage: Eukaryota > Metazoa > Chordata > Aves > Pelecaniformes > Ardeidae > Gorsachius > Gorsachius magnificus. The sequence continues at coordinate 12,389,014 of CM067090.1, forward strand.
AGCAGGGCTCTGAGTTCCCTGCATAATTTGATGAGCAATAAGTAAGACACAGGTATGCCACGCAAGCAGCAAAATGTTAAAAGGTTATAGAACTGTATTACATCCAGTCATGTGAGAGAGCAAATTAACAGTGCTGTTCTTCCAAACAGACATAGGCTGTAGAGGGAAGATCATCAAGCTGATCTCACTGGGAGAGTTAAAAAAAAAAAAGAAAAAAGATACTTGCTTCTTCTATGGACTTGCCAGCTCTTGCTGGTGGGCTGCAGGGACTCAGCTGTTCTTTCAGCCGAGTTTGGGTTTACTTTCAACATTTTTATATATTTATTTAAATACATGAGAAAAATATTTATTCATGCAGTGGCATTTCGTGTGCTTGTTTGGGACATCAGTAAAAGAGTCCTGGCACCGAAATCTGTTACTTTGGAATGTTTTCCCATTAGTTTGCTCTGTCAGTAAAGTGGGAAGCATGACTCCCCAGCATACAATTCCTATTGACATTCAATCAAAACATCTGACCTAACATTTTAGTACTGACACTCAAATTACAGGGCATCTTCTGAATAGCTAACCATTCCTTTTTTTCTTTTTCTCCCCTTCTCTTCTCTACCTCTTTTCCTCTCTCCTCCTCGTCCCCTTTCTTCCTTTAATGCAATGTGTGATTGTTCCTTGTCAGGCTGGAGCACGTTCCCATCCTGCTAAGTGTCAGCGTGCTGCTATCGGCTTGCACCAAATTGTGCTTCCCCTGAGTGGTGGCTGATGGAATGAATGACAGCCTGGAGATAGTCCTGTCCCTCACAATGCAGAAAGGCCGAGAGTTCCCACAATTGCTTTTCCCTGCAAGCGCATTATGGTAGCAGGTCAAGGGAGCCAGAGAGTTGGAGGGGAGAGACAAGAGAATTAAAAATAATGGTCTAGAAAACTTGGCAATATCCTGATTATAATCAGATGGAAGCAAAACAGTAAGGGTGTAAAAAAATCCCTCACCCAGAAAAAAACCTCTCTCTCTCCCCCCAAAGTATTTGTGTCAGCTGACCTTAATGTGGTTTTGCAAGGCTGAGGTTCAAGACTTTAAGCTGCACATGAAGCCACAGCTTCATCTTCTCCTACCATCATGGGCAGAAAGGTGATGTTCAGTTCACTCTTGCATCCTTATGTGCTTGTCATTGAATTTCTTACCACTCATATCCTATGTGTATTCTGTGCAGAGGGCTCCTCCTCAAAGATTTGTCTTAGTTCCTGATGGTTTAGGAGTTCAAAGGCAGTGAGCTCTGCCTCAGCTCTTTCTCCATTAGGAACATGGGAATAAACCTTGTTAAATGTCTTGATTTTGTTGTTGTGGTTTTAATGTCACATTTCCCAGGTAATAGGTCCTAAACTGTCCTTCATCCTCATCTGCTGCTGAGATCCATGCCATGAAAGCCGTGGACACTTGCATTTTGTGATTGTCACCCCACTGCCAGGTCACCAAGTTCCTCAGTACTAGGGTTCTGCCCAGCTCTTCCCCAGCCAAAAGGATCAGCTCCCATCACATTTCTCTCACGTCAGTTGATAGCACTGTGGGCTAATGCACAACCAAGCAGCCTGGGTTCTCTGCAGCCCGGTGCTATTACTCCACCTCCCGTTACACCATTGACAACTACAGGTATAAAGAAACCCAAATCAAAGTAAAAATAGGACCTAGACCTGGATTTCTTGCAGCCTGCATCCCCCGTATTAAAGCATATTAAAGGTGGGCGGGAATTGCATTACATACTGCATTACACAGAGCTGTTGGTGAAATCTGAACATAGACCCCAGTTTTCCTTCCAGGCATCTGTCTTGGCTGATGCACTGCAAGAGAGAGGGAAGTGGCATTTTGGATGGGCCTCCTATCACCTGCCCCACTGAATGTGGAAAACCCATGAGACTCTGCTTCAGAACTGCTGGAGCAACGCCTGCTTCACCCTCACTGTTCCCAAGTCAGGATGGAACAGAGCTGCACATCCTTGTCCCGTTCTGTACAATTAATATGTCAGGGTTTGCCTGTGTCCGGTGGCTGCTCCTTTGGTGCTCCCGGTTCCACAGCCTGGCCCTGGGCGCTGCACCCTGGCCCTTGGCGTTGTGTGGAGGCGGCGGGGGCACTGCTGCAGCACCAAAGAGCACAACCCGGGAGCGTTGCTGGACATTGCTCCAGGGAGCGCCTGGCTGCTATTAAACCCTGCCAAAGACGCTGCGAGGCTTTCCTGAAGAGCTCTAAAGCAATAAGCACTTTTTTGCCCTTCTGCCACCTCGAACAGTAACAGCAGCTGTTACCAAGCCAACAGTAAAGCAAACGAAGCCCTCGCGCTGGGGCTGGGAGATGCTGCTAATGATATTCACTCGCTGCAGTTCAGAAGCGCTGGCAGAGCCGTCATGGAGCAGTTAGGCATCCTGGACATGGAAACGCTGGATGTTTATGCGGGGGTGAGCATCCCCTGTCTATTCACAAATTCTTCGCCTTTTTGAACTGAAGACTTTATGAGGAGAGCCTAGAGATAATAATAAAATAAGAAACAAGAGATACTTTCCAGGGGCCCCATCTAGCTCCATCTCCGTTGCCATGCGTGGGAGTTGCACTGGGCTCTGAGCAAACAGACGGTTTCTCCTTACTGCCTGGGTTGGCGGCATATGGCTTTCTAAACGTGTTTAGTTTAGAGGTTTGGGTTTGTATCCAGCTCCTAACTTCCAGCAGGTCCGCATCTCTGTGCTTCATCTGCCTGCCAGTGTGATGGGCCAAACGCAGTTCCCATCTACTTTGACTACATGTTCCCATAGCATGGGCGATATTGCAAAGCTGGGCCCAGAGTTTTCCACGTCTCCCACAACTTCCATGCTGGCATTTTGGTCCTACTGGGTTCCAGGTTTGCTGCAGTGAATCAGTCCTTGTTCTGCTGCTCCTCCTGGGAACCAAGCATTGCCAAGGCATAGGCTGTAACTGGCCAGAAAAGGAGGGGTTTGTACACCTCCAGCCCTCTCAATGCAAGTAAGAGGCAATAAAACAGAGCTAAGAGGATGCTTTTCCACTGGCAGTCACGTCCCTGGCCTTACTCTTCCCTCACTTGCCTGTTTTTCTCTTTCTAGGCTATGGGATCTTTGGAGCACAGGTGTGTCTGTTTGTACCAGACCTACCGTATTTGGATCCCTATGGAATAATCTTAATTCTTTCAATTTCTTTCTTATCCCAAGCAGTGATCTTCCACCCCCAAGTATGAAAGTAGCCTTTGTAATGCTACCTTAGCAAATACTGCTGCAGAAAATTTCTCAGTCTGCTAAAAGGACTCTTTTCGTCCAGGGTAGAAAGGCGTAGCGGGAACCAATGTCTAGGAGCTGAAGCCAGATAAATTCAAATGAGGAATAAAGAAATAAGGTTCACATTTTAAACAGTGAGGTTGATTAAGCACTAGTTCAAAGAAAGTGGTAGATGCCTTATATCCACCTGGCCTTAAAACAAGCCTAGAGGCACTTTCCAGAAGATCCATTTTAGCAGACACAGGTTGTTACGCTCAGCCCAGGGTTATTGGGTGAAATCTAATGGCCTGAAATAAACAGGAGGTTGGCCGAGCTGTGCTAATGGCCTTTCCTGGCCCTAAGCTCTACGACTCAATGAATAGCATGCATATAAAAATGCACTCTCTAAAGCAAGCTACTTAAATACGTGCCTAACTCTAAGCGTGGAAGTGTTCCAGCTCTCTTCTGTGGGACTTGCCTACTAAATCAAGACTCGTGTCCTGCAGGCTTGATCTGATACACCTTGAAGTCAGCAGGGATCTTTTCCCCTGACCACTTCAGGCTGCAGATCAGGCTGTCAGAAAGACATGAATAGGTTAGTACAACTCCTGGAAATGCGTTTCATGCTGAAAGTGCTTTGCACTTGTATGAGCACTGTCTGATGAAGGATCTCAAAGCACTTTGCAAACATTAATTCGCTACTTAATTAAACTTAAAACACAAAGCAGATGAGCTTTGTGTCTTTCTTCAAGCACCATTTATCAAAGGAACAGGTTGCACTTGTCATGCTGATAACAGCGAGTAACTTTCCCACTTGCATTGTGTTTCTAAATCCAGTTTAAGTTGTTTTCCTTCAATATGAATAATTTTTGGAACAGTTTTTGAAAGAAAAATGCAATCCAAGCACACTTACTTATTTTGTTGGTGGTGCTGGAAATTAGAGTACAAATGCTTTATCTGCATTACAAATACTATTACAAAGTACTGGGGTGCTTTAATCTATCTTCCAGATTTTTTTTTTTATTATTATTCATGCTTGAAGTGCTTCATCTTAATGCTCACAGTGGTTACCATAGGCACACACAGCAGCACCAACCCCACTAGAGGGTTTTCTGTGTTTTGTTTTATTTTTCCTGATGCTCTTATTACTTGGATGGCATTAAAGTATAAACAAGCCAACAGATGTGCCCACAACCTGGTAAGCTCTCTTGGTGGAAGGAAATACTTGATTGCAGGAAGCGGGGTTTTGTGTGTGTGTTAATATTGGGATAGTGTCCTAAGTGCTACTAGATGGTGGTGTTATCAGAAAGTAGATTGGAAAATGTTGCCTAAAATCACCTGGGAGACAGTATATAGCTGCAGGGAAAGACCTGATGGTGCTGGATTTATATTTGGGTTGGCTTCACTAATCTTCCAGCCCCTATGCTGAAGCACAGATATGCCTGCCTCCCACTGGCTGTTAAAAGCTGAGGGATGATGGATCTGAGGCTGCAGCATGAGGGGAATTACTGGAGCTCCAGTTCCCTCTAAGCAAACCATCTGCTTAGCAGCCAGGGCAAGCCTAGGACAGGAGACCTCAGATTTGCAAGGCTGAACTCTCATATTTAGTTCTTCCTACAGAGAGAGAGAGAGAAACCTGACAGATGAGGGACAGTTGTATTGAAGGATGGTAGTTCTCTGGAGAATAACACCCTGATCTCCTCTGCTCATTACAGAATCACACAGAATCACAGAATGGCAAGGGTTGGAAGGGACCTCTGGAGATCATTTAGTCCAACCCTCCTGCTAAAGCAGGTTCACCTAGAGCATGTTGCATAGGACTTCGTCCAGGTGGGCTTTGAATATCTCCAGAGAAGGAGACTCCAGAACCCGCCTGGGCAGCCTGTTCCAGTGCTCTGTCATGCTCAAAGTAAAGAAGTTCTTCCGCATGTTCAACTGAAACCTCTTATGCTTCAGTTTGTGCCCATTGCCCCTTGTCCTGTTGCTGGGCACCACTGCAAATTACTTGCTAAAACTCAGCACAGGGTCACCCTGAGACCTGGTGCAGCTGGGGACAGAGCTGCTGGGGCAGTGACCACCCCAAACAGGCTGCACACATGACAAAGCAGAGAGGTTTTCCCATATTGCTGTATTTTGGGGCCGAAATGTCACCTGCTGTAAAGCAGTGGTTTCGTTCAAGTAGCTGCAACTTAAGGCACTTTACAGCAGGGCAAGGTCTGGCCCACAGCAACCTATTTTATTCCTTGATTGCTCAGAAGGGGCTCAATCATTTTCTGGATCATTTGAAAGCTGGGTGAATCGGGACTCACAAAGATTCCTATCGAAACTCCCCAAGCCAGCTTCTTTCATCTGATTTCCCTCTCCTCCCCCTTTTTTAAGCAAAATCTCATCAATCAAGCTATTACGAGGAAATGTTAGTATTTTAAGTGCATTTGCTATGTATGGACAGAGTCAGCACGCACATCCAGCGCATAAAAATTTGATAATTCACATCTTGAAAAGAGATATCAAAAAGCATAATTTAATATGTTCTCATTGAAAAAATCATGAACTGCACATTTCTTAGTACTGTATATTCAACAATCCTAATTACTGAAGCTATTTAAATTAGGAAGACTTTCACAACCTGAAGGGTTAGAAGGAGGTGGTGCGGGTGGGCTGTTTTATTTTTTGTTGTGTTTTGATTTTCAGTGAAGGCCGAGTCTTCTGATTCTTGGGAAAATAAGAACCCACTCCACTGTCCTCCAGGACCACCACTGAACTTCACATTGGACCACGGAAGTGGCATTTGTCATAACAATCTCTCTCAAGATGGAGAATGATTGAATTAGGTTATTTCATTAGAAAAAGCCTGGCAGAACAAAAGCCTCTGTGATTTCTTGGCCGATTGGGTTTAGATGTGGTTGCTAGAACTTACAAGCTGGTGGTGGTTTGTTTGTCCATGTTTTCACCCTTGTGGAAGGAGGCGTGGAGCTGCGGTAGTTTGGGGAACACCCCATGCAGTTCAGATGGGTCTGCAGATGACCATCCAGGAGAAGCAGAATGAGGAGTGCTCCTGTCGGACTACCTGCAGCAGGCCTTTGCCTTTGGTATGTGTTTTAGGACAGATAAGAGCAGAGAGGCATGAAGTTATTTCATAAGCTGGGTTTTAGGCTGACCTGCTCCATTACTGAGGTGCTGTGCTGTGGAAATGGACTGTTTAGCTGGTAAGAATTTGTGAATCTCTCACCTTGCCTCTGCGTGCCTTGTTCATGGGTGAATACAGGAAGGTGGTAACGTTTTCGCATTAGAGTTTGGTGGACAATCACTTCCTAATGGGAGGGCATGTACGTCAGAGGGAATGTGCTGAAATGTATGCAAATGTGTGCAAATGAATGCAAATTTGCAATCTACTTTTCCCCCACCTTCTTTTGCAGAGGATATTAGCAGGTATGCAAAGATCTAAAATTATCCAATTGAGAGGAATGCTGTGAGAGTGTCGGGGGGGTGGGCAGGTACCCCAAAGTTGGGGGATTCAGTAGAATGGATGTACACTGAAACCTCTCCTCCCACCCATCCCTAATAAAGAGATTAATCACTCACTCCCTCCTACTGCAGGAAAACCTAAAAACATAAACACATAATTGGGCTGGGGGCAGTGAATTAATGTGAAAACTGTTGGCCTGCTGCTGAAATGGAAGGAGTTGGCAAACCTAATGGCAGAGCGCCTTTCACTTGCTTTTTTTCCCTGTAATTTGGAAATTCAGTGACAGAAGGATGATTTTCAAGCTAACTCCTCTCTGGATTGCTGAAACACAGACACCCAGAATTTGACATTTTGAACAAAACAATACTTGATCCAGACAAGTAATACAGCAACTATGTGATTGCAGTGTGGGGTTTTTCTTCCTCCTGTAAGAGTATTTTTTTCCTCCCTTCTCTCAATAACAAACCACAATGTTCTGCACCCTCAGAATTAAGGAGTGGTGGATTGGATGATGCCCTCTATGTGTTGGGAATAAGACATCTTCATTACTTCATGACATCATGAAAAAAATTTAAAGAAAAAACCAAACCAAGTATACTGTTTTCCATGATGAGAAGCATTTGCAGAGTTGGGGCCTGGGTCTGAGCTGAGGCAGCTCTCCTTCCAAACTTTGAACGCACACAGGTGTGGCTGTTGGTGAGCCTGGGAGCACTTTAGATTAATGGCCTTGGATCTATATCATGCTGGTTTCACCATGTGTAACAGGCTAAAATAAGATAGCCTGACCACCTCTGAGAGTCTGGATTTGGATTAACAGATAACAACTTTTCTGCTGCACTTTGCATTGGCTTAGAGAAGTTCAGGGTGATTCCCCAGCCTTTGCCCAAAGGGTTCAACCCTCCACAGCTGTCTGAGCACAGCTCACAGTCTCACCAGCAAAGATATCCTTGAATTTAAATAACTTTCTTTCCTGCATTCCTCAGGCCAGTGCTATTGAAAGATCCTGGAATGACACCCAATGAGCTGTGCCGTGCCAGGTAAAAACACGGACAGGAGAGCATCAGGTCAGAAGGGATTACCCACATGGAGAACTAAAACCTCTGGCTCTACTTCCTCAGGTTGGGCTGAAGCTCAGGGGAGGCTCAGAGAGCCACTTGCCATCTGAGCCCAGTGGTGACTTCTCTTCCTCCTCCTCCTCGGAAGCCCCATCGCTTGGTAGACCCCAGGGGGACAGAAGTCACACCTGGAATACTGTGTACAGTTCTGGTGCCTGCTATACAAAAAAGATATGGACAGGCTGGAGGGGGTCCAGAGAAGTGCCATCAGGATGATCCAAGGACTGGGAAGCCTGACGTGTGTGGACAGGCTGAGAGAGCTGGGTTTGTTCAGCCTAGAGAAAAGGAGGCTTAGAGGGGATCTCATCACCACGTACCAGTACCTAAGTGGTAGCTATAAGGAAGATGGAGACTCCCTTTTTACAAGGAGTCACATGGAGAGGACAAGGGGGAATGGACACAAGTTGCTCTTGGGGAGATTCCGATTGGACACGAGAGGGAAATTTTTCACCATGAGAACAGTCAACCATTGGAATAATCTCCCCAGGGAAGTGGTCAGCTCCGCCACATTGGACACTTTTAAGTCTCAGCTGGACAGGGTGCTGGGCTATCCTGTCTAGACTGTGCTCTTACCTAGAAAAGTTGGACCAGATGATCCTTGAGGTCCTTTCCAATCTGGGATTCTATGATCCTATGAAGTCTTCTGGGTGGGTGGGTGGGTGCGTGTGTGTGTGTGTGTCTGAAATCATCCCTTTCGCACCCCGTGCTCATTGCGAGCGCTGACGATGTTGGGAGAGCTGGCCACAGGGTGTCACTCGCAGCCCACGAGTGGTCCCACGCCAGAGAGCTCCAAGCTGCCCGGCTCCTCCTGGGGCTGGGGCAGGGTGGGAGGCTGGGGGTGGGTGGGTGGGGGGGTGGGAATGGCTGGAACAGCTGCACCCCAGAACAGGGAAATGGAAACCTTGGTGCTGCTGGTGAGGAATTGCGAGCCTTTTTTTCACAGCACGTTTGAGAGCCAGGATGCTGCCGGATTTTTTCAATCTGCTCGTTCCTTCTCCATCCGCTGCAGTGAGAGAAAATCTCCCAGGGAATGAACGATCGTGGTCCAGTGCAGACACAAGCAGGTCTAGAGGGGGAGTCTAAATGAGAGGGGGATCAAATAAATGGAGATTTGCACTAACCTGAACTATTAATATTTGCACATTTCAAACTGTCTTCTAGGCTTTCTTTCAAGACGTCTTGTAATGGGAAGGGGTTAGTACCAACAGGACTAGGGCTTTTTGTATTTTTCTTAGACGCACAGGATTTTTCTCTTTTGGACAAGGTTCTTGGAACATTTGGTTTTAAGAACAATTCTTATTAAGATCTATCTAGTAGTCTATCTGTCACAGGCATTTTCTGCATATACAGGCACACTGTCAAGTGTCTTAAGATTTTCTAGTTTGAAAGCCTTACATTTGGATTTGGCAGCTTCTGCCATGGGAGCCAGGTGGCCCCAGGAAAGCTGATTCAGCACATGGCTTCTGCCACTGCCTGCAGGACTTGGCCGGCAGCAGGATTTGTGCCCTGCTGAGGCAACTATGATTTCCAAAGGGTTTTGCTTCTTGACCTGGGAAAAAGGATTGGGCAAGGAACGGAGGCGCTGAGCTTTCCTCTTCTTGCTGCTTTTTCTGCATGAATCACATCTTGCCTGCCTCAGGCATAATCCCTCCTGCTGGGTCTGTAATTTGCCCATTTGTGTCAATTTACAGGTTAAAAAGAAGGGTCCCAGTCCTGCTGCTGATGGGTCTCTAGACAGCTTGGGTGGAACTTTCCAGCTGGATATTCACAGTGTTTGGGGATATGGGTAAAGGGCGTGCTTCCTTCTTGGCTTGCAGTCCACTGGGGTTCATAGTAAGAGTGCTTGGTCTAGTTACCTCTTGCTCCTCCTTTTCTCCTGTGAGTTCTCTAAGTGTGAAGAGATGATAGCTTGTCTTCATTTTATCTCGAAAGACTCAGCATGATCCACTGAAAAGAAAAAAAAGGAGAGGAGAGGAGAGGACACACACACGCACACCCTGCACCCCTCCCCAATATCTTAGATGGCTCATCAGCAAATCCATAGCATATTTTTTTTTTCCTTATTTGTATGTAAACCTCTGTTGGGAAAAAAAAGAGATGCATTTGAAAAAAAGGAAAATATCTGCTATTTAAAAGTAACAGCTGTCCAGCAAAATGCATTGATACAATCTTTGAACTAATCTTCTCCTAGGCTCTTCTTCACAACCCTTTGTGAACAGCTACAAGAAACAGTCTGTGCAAAACACTGAGGAAATAGCACAAACAATTCCTTACTACACTGCCCACCCTGCTGCTCTAACACTGTGATCTGTTGGCTACTTTGGCATCTAGAGAACCAAGTGAAGAAAGCCAACAGATGCATATGCCTTTTGTATAAATCTGTTTTCTAACATGTCTCCTTAAGCTACTCTGTATAATTTGTATGCCATCATGAGGGATAGAGGTGCCATTTAGTTTTGTTTGCTTGGAGGGAGTCCCACGCATGCATCCAGCAAAGGAGGAAGCACTGGAATATTTTCAACCTTGGGAGCAAAGGGCCCTGTCCTGGGTGATTCCCTTTATGCCCCTTTCTGCTGCTTCTCTAGGTCCTCCTGACCCATCGGAGTGGGAGATCAGATCTGTTTAGAGCATATGGAGTCATTCCACATCACTAAGTTAGCCTGGAAATGGGAGTTGGCAGTGACTGTTATCTATTACCACTCGACAGAGGGTTGGCTGCCTGTCAGATTTGTCTGTAGAGTCTCCTTGCACAGGCATGTGTGTCCCCATTGCAAAATTCACCATCCCAAATGACATCAACTGTGCCTTCACAGCAGGAGCTGAATTAGCCCTAGAGACTCTCTCATCTGTCAAAAGCTGGAGCCAAGTCATGCTAGGAAAACAGCGGGATGAGGAAATTGTGCTTTCTGAGTCCCACTTGTTTTATGGATAGGTCAAGACCTCCAATCACCAGGGTCATCAATCCAATTAGAGAGCATACTTAATGAAACCCTGCGAACGCTCATTATCAGGAGTGCTGCAATGTGTGTGATAGGAGGAGCGCGACAACACAGGCAGAGAGGGAACCCGATGATGCTGACCTGTTCAAATATCCTTTCCATGGGCATGGTTTCTGTGGCTGCCCCTGCAGCTTCCCAGCCATTGTCAGTATCTCAGAGTAAACCAATATTCATTAGTCTAAGTGTGCCTGCAGTTGATGCAGAGAAGATGGAAGCTGTGGGCTTCTGCAAGGCTGCTTCTTTTCAGTGAGTTTGTGAGATTAATGGAGAGGAAGGGAATATCCACATATTCTTCTAAAATGTCTGGCTCTCTCTTCCACTGGTCTCAGATCATTTCAGCTCTCACTGAAGCTGGGTTCTCCTTCAGCACAGATATCTTTGCGGACATCCTGCTTATCTCCTCCATCCTAGCTGAGGGACTTCAACTTCCAGTTGGCAGAGACCATCAATCCTGCAGTTCTAGAAGTGTCCACCAAGTCTTTCAGGCTTCCAGCCCAACCATCCTGGCTTGTCCTGAAGCATGGTTTGCCTTGAAGAGCCCTACAAGGCTACAGCGTCCCAAGTGGGCACCTGCTTTTGAAAGACTCCATGTCCCCTTGATATTTCTAAACACAGTGCTCTCCCTTGCTAAGCAAACAACAAAAAAGCAAAATGGAAACAAGGGAAAATATGACACCCTCTACTAATAAATGCAAAGCGATGGAAAACAATTTTGCCAACTAGGCAACTCAAATTAGGCTTCTCTCTCAGAGGAATATGGTCGATTTGTAGCTCTTATTACAGTGTAATGCTATTTCCCTAAAAGTTTGTGTGTACATTTTAATGAATTCATAAAACCCGGACTGTAAAAGCCCCATGGGGGAAACCTGGCAGCTCTTTAATTCAGCATTAAAGCTCAACTGATGTCAATTGAATTGATTTCTGCGCACAGAAATTGCATTCGTTGAATGAAAACTTTAGCCCTTGCCATTCCCCCTTTTAAAGCTCACTGTAATACAATTGGCTCCTTGAGTCAGGTTCAATTACATGTTGAAAGTTTATAATCTGGTGTGCTGAATGGAGGCTGTGAAATCAAGAGAGAAAACCTAGCTAACCTGATTAAACCTTATACCACAGCCATTCTGGGGCCAGTGAATCCTCACCGTAGCACAGGAGACCCGCTCCTCTCGGAGTACGCAATGTGTCCTGATTGCAGCCGAGGACTTTATTCTGGTAACAACCACAGTGACCTCAGTGTCTTTAATGGGACTACAGAGCTCTGACCTAATTTTCAATTTTTCCTCTTTTAGCCTAGGGAGAGCTTTGAATCAAAACAGGAATTGTGAAGGGAAAGGAACAATTTGGTGGCTTCTCTGGGTTTGGATTCTCTTTGAGCGTTAGACACATCTGTGTTAGGGTACAACCCTATGAAGGGTAATTTGCAGTCGCATTTCACGTGGGTTTACAGCCCTTGACTTCTGCTATTAGTCTGGGGAAACTCCAGTAATCCCTCAAATTTTGACCCAAACAGAGTCAAAGCCAGGAAAGTTTTACTTGTTGGAAAGTTTTAGTTGTTTCCACAAACTCCACCTCAGTCTGCAGGAAGAGCTGCTAACTTCTGCAGATATTTCAGCAGATGCAATCTGCAACAGATCCTGTATTTTGGATTTGATTTCCAGAATTGCTCCCAGTTCTCCTATGAACATAGTGGAAATCTGATGAAAGTGGCCTTTGTTTGCGTTGTTCTGTTGAGGGTCAGATTAACGTTAGCTGTTCTCTTCACTTTTCCAGTGTTTTGAGTACTTCTAATGCTCTTTCACTGCTCCCAGAACCAAAAGCATATGAAGTAAAAAAATTGTATGATCTTCCCACTATTAAAAAACAATCAATTGGGCTTTTTCTGTATTTCAACCTTTGGTAGAGGATTGACCTATTCAAACCGTTTGCTTATCCTGAGCCAACGTCACTGTAACTTGTACAGTGTGGAGCTACCCTCCAAATCCTCCTGTGGTTTGTTTTGGTCATATGCAAAGAATTATTCCCTAGTAACAACTGTGAGTGTTGGTATGGTGTGTTCCAGCCAACAGCTGCGAGGTTTATTACAGCCACAGATCCTCACACACCCGTCTGAGACAAGTGTTATAATCCTTTTTTATAGGTGGAGAGAATGAGCAATAGAGATGTTCAGTGATTTGGGAGGAGTTGGCTGATTTTCTGACTGCTTTGGCCTCCAGCTTGGTTCCTCCATGGGGTGTGTGAGACATGCCTGAGCCCCAGAGTCCCAAGTTTTGGATGAAACAGCTTTCCTTAACTTGATGTCTCAACCTGCAGTTTAAACCTCTGTCCCCACTGGCAGCCCCTTAGCCAGTCTGGGACTGCCTGTGGTCGCTGTAATAATGTCAACCCGGAGAAACTTTAATCCTTTAGTGAACGATAACTGCAGGTCTCTGCTTCTATTTGGACTGCTGATCCAAGGGAAAAACCTCATCCCCTTCACGGCTGCTGAAGGTAGGTCAAGGACAAGATACTTCACTACCTCTGGGTTAAAGAGAGCTTCCTGAGTGGCATTTGCTCCTTGTGTTGCACAAGCAAGGCCCTTGGGGTGCTGGGCTATGTGCCAAATGGCCAGGTAGTCACAGGGCAGGCTCAAAACACCCACTACAGTGTGGGAGTTTACATTGGTTCCGGGCAGGGATGGGATCTTTTTCCATCATCCATGAGCTGATTTCCTCCAAAAAGTCTTTTCAAATCCTTCCTTGGAAAAAATACCCCAAACCTGTCTTCTTTTGTGGTGCCGTAAGAACTGAGCTAATTGCAGAGGAACACACGCTTTTATGTGAGCATTTCAGTATACGCTGTGTCTTTCACAGTGGGACAAAGACTGCCAAACACATGGAAGGTGTTTAAGAAATGGTCACAGATAATAATAGTATAAACGATATGGAAGCAAAAAACAGACTCTAGGGGCTTTGAAAGGCAACCCATAATTTTGGGCACACCATCACAGAAGGACGTAATATCCCAGAGTCCTGAGCAGCCTCTCTGGAAATACAACGGACTAATGCAGCAGGAAACTTTCCTTGGAGTTCAGTTTCTGTTTTGCTTTGCTTATTTTTAGCTTTCTCAGTCTAGTGCCATGTCCCACAGACTCACCAAGCAGTGCTTAGCAGGATTGCACTTCCCCATTATTGGCTTTTTTTGTGCGTGCTTTCTTACACCATGAACTATGGAGCCTGGTAGATCTCTGCAGGCCTGAATCAGTAAGGGGGTACAGGGGATGATGGCTATCAGGGATGCAGAAGGTTAATTTCTCTGTTGTCACATGCCTGAGTGGGAACACACATTGATAATCAACATCCCTAAGTTCCTCTGACCTTCTTCTCCTAAAAGACATAGCTGCTCTGATAAGCTTTTGGGTAGAGTCAAGCAGCAAAGGGGGCGGGAAAGATGCTAATGTTCCACTTCAAAATGAATCCCCATTTCCCTACCCAAATACCAGTGAGAAAATTTCCTCAGTGTAGCCCATGTGCTTATCATTTTACAGCCACAACACACTTCGCTTTGTTGACTTTGCCAAGCAACATGGCTGAGATGTAAATTGTTAGGAAGAAAGGAACAGCAGAAGGACTTTTTTTCCTTTCTCCCTTCATTCAAATTTTTTTTGCTGTATCATCAACTTTAGGCACCCAGCAAAAATAGCCGTGAAATATGGAAATGTCTCGTTCATAGCACAGTGATTTTTAAAGGCTTCTGCTGTGCAAATGCAGCTGAGATAGGCTTCTATAGTCTCTTGTCATCTCCCACTGTAACAGCGCTTCCTCGCTATTTCTCTGAATAAGCAGATACAACGGGAAACTATTCACCAAACTAAAACAACATCAAAACCCCATTAAAGTTCTTATTTAAACTCTCCAAAAAGCATGGAAATTCACAGTGAAATAACAGGCACCCAGGATCTGTTCGCAGCCAGCCATCACCCTTAACATTATCCAACTGTGCTTGCATATTGGATGGCTGGCACTTAGTGGTGAGTTTCTAGATGCTAGTGGGTTTAAACCAAACTCTTAATGGCCTTTTTAGTGCTGCTCCATCTTAAGCAACCTGAAGCTTTCCCCTGTTCCCTCTTTCTTTGCATGTCTGTTTAGCAGTGCATGGGTAGAGCAGGAGGCTGAGACCATCCCCTGTAAGAGCAGAAATATTCTCAGCTTGCAGCGTCAGAAGGGGCTCTGTGCAGGCAGCAGCAGTTACCCCCTCGGTCTTTCTCTGCCCTACGTGGGCCAGAGATGAGACCCTTCTCTGCAACCCATTCACTGCTTGCTCTGCCCAGTTAGTACTAATTCTAGTGGATGCTGTGGCTAAGCACTCACTACATCATCTCACCCCCTTACCCTGACCTCACTTTGCTGAGACACTGAAGTATCTTTTGCCCCTTCAAGCTGAATGAGAGACTAAGGGCAATGTGGGCATTTGCAGGAAAATTAATACCAGTGAAGTAAGGTGTGGCTATAAATTAATTAACTTCATTAAGCCCCATGTAGATGTGGCCATTCACAATTCAAGTGGTGGTATCATGTGATAGTAACCAGCTGAAGACCCTCTTAATGTTTAATGAGAAAATCCAAATAAATGGTTAGTGCCGTTTCATCAAACCGCTTTGAATTTGCATTGTAATTATCCTGGAGGAACTTTCCCTGCTGGTGCAATCCCGTGGCTGTTTCTCTCAATCTGCCCGGCTTTGCTGCTGTCTGCTCCCAGAACCAGCACACCCGATGCACTGAGGCAGTTTGGTGAGATAAAGTGGCACAAAAGGGTTTCTTTTTTTCTCTTCTGGTGACTTGCTTCCCTCAACCAGTTCACTGGGTGTCTGCACAAGGCCAAGTAGGAGCACGCTCCTGACCATGGAAAGGGCAGGGCTATGGTAGGGTTGGCCGCTGCAGAGCTGCACCCTGCTCTCCACAGGCGGTCAGGCAGGGAGCAGGGCAGAGGTTTGGGTGAGCCTCTCCTTGAAGAGTGACTCTCAGGATCTTAACTGAGCCTAATGGGCCTGGATGCTTTACATATTCTATCAATGCACTTAGCCAACTCAAACTAAAAATCAAGAAACTATGCTACTGAAGCTAACCTGTTACTGATCATTGTAGACTACCAAATGCAACTGTCAAAACAAAGTCAAATCAGCAAGCAAATCTCAGTACGAGACTGGACCTATATTAGGCAAATCATCAACTATGCAGCAGAAATAAGCTGTCCTTATAAACCCCCGAAAGAATCTGAGAAACTGGTCCTACGTGGAGTTTGGAGACGGGGAAACTTGACTTTATGCCTGTTGTGTCCACTGCTGTTCTCCTGCCCTTTGCTAGGACTGAAAATGTGCAGACTTTGAATCCAAGCACCTTTGAATCTGAAACAAGGGCAGATAATGAAGACCAAATAAGCTTTATTTCCATCTGCTCTCCCAAAGCAGAAAGAAGTTTTTTTTTTTTTTATTCTAGTGGGAACACAAGAAAAACTTGCATGATTTCAGGATCTCCCACTTGGAACAAGAACTCAAAAGCCTGGGAGGTAGTTAGCTGTGTCTCCATTCCTCCTGTGCATCCTCTGTACTACAGTTTGATGTCTCCAAATATCCTTGCTGTCTGCGGAGACAGCAGGCTATTTTGTGCTTCATTCATTGTAGGCTGTCAAAAAAGGAGAAATCCCTGCCCTGCAGGCTCTGACCTGGAGGATTTTATTTTGCAACTCTCAGTCTAAAGCAAAGCCCGTATCTGTCTCCCCTCTGCAGATCTCCTGCAGAGTTCAGTGCCTTTTTTCCTCTTCTCTTGCCTATCTTTGCTCACCCTACTGGCAGGGGCTTTCTTGCTGCCTGTATCCCCATCCCTCTGAGTACAACCACAAGGAGAGAAGAGCCTCATGTCCTCAGCTCTTTTAAGGAGCATGCATCCACCACCACTCATCCCAGCAGAAAATGCTTGGAAGGGGCATTAATGTTATCACAGCCTTTGTCGTACTGACCTGCCTCTGTAAAGCATAGGAAAGGTGGGATGGGAAAGGGAAGGGAAAATGGCTGAGGATGGCTCGTCCCTTTGCCAGCATTTTTTTCTGTGTGAAATCCAGTACTGCACATAGAGTGCATTAGTATTGTAAATCCTTATAAATGCCTGATAAAAGAATCAACAAATAAATGAAAGTCTCCATATGCTAGATACGGAAATGCAATCTGAAACCCTTTTAAAGAGAAACTGATAAATAGTGGGAATTCAGGGTGTCAGCAGAGATAGAGCTCAGATCACCCTGCTCCCTTTAATCTGATCTCCGGGAGAATCCGAGTAAGAAAGGTCATGGGGCTCACAGGGCACCGAGGTGTCCTATCTCTGAGATGCGAGGGCAGCAGTAATGCAGGCTGCTGACTGCAGCACTGGCTCTACGTAGCCACTAGAAAACTCCACTGTGCAACTGCAGGATGCGTTTCAGCTAGCTAAAATCACTTTGCAGGTGCCCAGTGACCTTTAGACTGTGGGGAGACCCTCGTCACACGTCTCTGGCCACAGCACTTGCGCGTAATGTTTGGTACGACATTACTGAGGTATACAAACAAACGGAGAGAGGCTGAGATGGGAGGGCTGGAGCTGCACCTTTTCCACCTCATGCCACATCTCTCAGGCAATGTTTTGCATCCCCTGCAACAGAGGATAAAGTGGGCCGCTTACTATTAAGATGTTTGGCAGCTGGCATCACAAAAGATGAGGCATAATTCACAGCTTGGTCCTTGTCCAACTCCACTGAACTCTGCTGGATTGGCTACTCGCTGTGATGAATGTCCCGTGTTCTGCCTGGGAGATCTCTCATCTAAGGGACACAGTCACAGCTCTGGTTTGATCCTGCCTTGTGAACAGTTGGGGCAGTTCTGCTGCTGGAACAAGAGAAAAACCAGACAAACACAGAAGGGGGGCCCAAATTAAAACTACTCTTGGGTTGTGAGGGAGGACTGGGATGTTGCAGCTTGGGTGGAAAGCAAAGGACATGAGAAGAAACTTCCCTCATGAGAAGCATAACTCACAGTAGATTTTAAAAATTATTATTAATCCAATGCACAGGGGTCATTATGGGCAAATGTTTCAGCCAAGTTTAACTTTACTTTTAGGATTTGTTGTGTTTGGACCCCTCTGGAGTTATCTCTTACTTCCTGCCTTGGCTGATGTGCCTTGTGCTCCCAGCCAGCTCCCCTTCTGCTTCTCTTTCATTCTCTCTTGCTCATATGTGCCTTTTCAAAGCTCAGTTTTCCCTCTTTTCCTGCCTTTCTCCTTGCTGTAGTCCTTCTGCCTTCCCAGGGGACCTCCTAGTATCAGCACCACGTTGCCCAAGCAAATGACGGCATCAACCTGCAGGGCTGAAGGAGACCTCAGGTGTTCATCTCTCCCTCAGCTTGCTCAATGTGGGGTCAGCTTTACTTATGCCTTTCCTACAAATGTCTTACATAATTTTAAAGTTTCCCGGGACAAAGACTCTGCAGCCATTGAAGGTAGCCTGCTCCAATGCTTAAATACCTGCAGTTTTATGTAAATTGATGTCCAGTGGGCACAACTACATGTAACTTTACATCTTCAGATCATGCCTTTCACCATCTTCCCAAGGCCTTGTGTCTCTCTGATATGCTATTTTCACTTTACTGGGATTGTTCTTCAGGGTAGCAGCCCTGTGTGACATCTGGGGCAGTGTCGCAGAGCCTTCGTGCCCTCAAGGGTTCTGAGGAGGATAAAAACCCCATTTCCCAGTGGATTGTGAAATTGGGCCAGATGCTCAGTCAGAGTAAATCTAGGAGATGTCAGAGTTCTCTGCAGAGGAAATTAAGAAAAAAAAAAAAAGTGATGTCCTTTCAGGTAATTCAGAACAGTTCACTTTTAACAAACAGAGATGTCATGCCTCAATTTGCCTTGATTTTGTGTCATATTTATAGCACATAATATAATGAAAAAAATAAATGGAAAGTCATTTCAAAATGAAACCCAAAAATGTTTCACTTCCAAAATGTTGAAACAGGGCATTTCAACCATTTCAAAATGATGCTTTAAATCTCTTTTTTTTTTTTCCAAGCCAAGAAATTTATTGGAAACAATCCTCATCTGCAGAACTTTTCAGTTTCAACAAATTGACATTTTTCACAGAAATTCACATATCTGTAAAGGTTTTCTTTAAAAAAAAATCCAAGGATCTTAAACATTAATTTGTTGTTAGGCCTCAGAGCACTTCTGAGAGGTAGTTAAGTGTTATGATCCTCATTTTGCAGAAAGAGAATCTGACTCATAAAGAAACGTAAAATGCAATTGAGTTCCCACTTACTTCAGTGGAAGAATTGATGTGCCCAAGGTCAGAGAGAAAGTCAATAGCAGAGCTGGGGGAAAAAAACCCAGGAGTTTTGAATGCAGTGGCTTTTCTGCAACCACCAGACAGCCCTCCCTTGCAGAGTGATCAAAGCCCAAATTCAGCAATGACCGCTCTACTAAACCCTATCCTCAGGCTGGAAGACAAGAGGGAAACCATGCCAAACTTGGAAAGAGACTGAGATCTTCCTTCTCAAAGATATTTGGGGCCATGATTCAGCTTCATTCAAGGCTCCTCTGTCCCTCGCAGCCATCCAGCTGCTGTGGGTTGGATACCATTTGGTTTCTGAGCAGTAGAAAACTCTTATCAAATTCCACAAGAGTTTGACCAAGTCCTTTGAACTCTTGTGATTTAACTTGTGGTTATTAGTTTCTGCAGCAGACCAGCCTCTCTTCTCTGCTCATGCCTCAGGAAGAAAGAAAAGAACAAAGCTGTCAGAAGGTAGTCACATTTTATTGCAGTGCTGAATAACTCGTTTCTGGATTAACTTTGAAATTTATAGAGCTAAAATATAGAATGTACCTGGCATTGGAAAACAATATATTAGTGTGTGCAGCTGCTGCACACAAGGTTTTAAGATATCATCTTAGTCCCGACATGCCACTGTGCCTTGCAGGCATGGCTATTAATTCTCTTCCAACCTGGGATTGATGCACCTTGTGCATGGTGGCACAAATCCACCCAACCTCCCTGTGCCCCCACCCCTTCCTCCATGCTGGCACCCATCCTACAAACCACCTAGTGCTTGTTTCTCTGCCAGCTAGTGGCTTTTCTAGCTGCTTTCCCCATCCAAAGGAGGGAGATGGGCTTGCAGATACCAATGCTGTGTCCTGCAGAGGTAGCGCAGGGTGGTGAGCTTCAAGAGAGAAAGAGCAATTCAGAGAGGAAAAGATTTCCTCCCCCACCCCCCATTCTGTGTGATCATGTGCATTTCCCTGACTTTTACAGTCCCGTGCCATCTCCTCTGCATCCAGTGCTGTGCAGACAGCATTCAGGTGCCAGCTCAACCCTTCCACATTTACCTTTGCTCCAGCACTTAAATTGGTCATGGGTTACTGCAGCAAAGACACGTTTTATGCTCTTCCTCCCGCCACCCCCATCATTTGGATTCATATAATCAAGCAACTTGCAGCTGAAATTGCTCATAGAAAAATAATTTAAAATTGGTTCATTAATGCTCATTTACGCAGAATTCTTAAATATGATAAGAACACAAGAGCAAAAGAGAATGGATCTGAATGAGAGTAGGAGGATGTTGAAAGCAACTTTCCTGCAATTGTGAAATCTTGTGTCTAAATATGTTTAGACAATGTGAAAAGTCAGTTTAAGAAGTTAGGATACATACAACCACAGCAAGGGAGGCAATATTTAGCGAATGCAGACATCCTGTAGCTTAAGCGTTTTTGTTTCTCAGGACGGTACAGGATTCTGATTTGGTGCAAAACCAAAGTATCACCATGACAGTCAATAGATGCAGTCTGCATTTGGAGACGTGGGATGAGAAAGGTGCCTTTCATTAAATAACCTCATCACTCACACTCCCATCTCTATTTGGCGACAGGTGAGGGCAAAATAACAGGTGACCACTCAAACTGGTGGAGCTGTGCTGAATTACACCAGCTGAGGATCTTTGTATGGCATCAGGTCAATGGATCGGGGCTGATGTATGTCACTGGAGGGTCTGGCCCTGGAAGTACATCGGCACGGAGGTGTTAGCCACCGTGGCAGCTAAGAGATGAGCTGATATAGAAAGAGTCCATCCAGTCCAGTTGCTCTCTTCTTCTACATCAAAGTTAACCAGTGACCCAGTAAATGCGGATGGCGGCCATATATAGTCCTCGGAAGGAATTAAACTGCTGAAACACATCTAATAGTACAGTACCTTAACAAAGAGGTCCTCTGGCAATTACTTCCTGAGTTAGCCACTGATCTACTTACACTGTGAAGCATGAGGATTGATAGCTTTTGTAATTTTATTTAATAAAGATCAATTTAAATAGTCTGCCTTAAAAACAAAAGGAAGGTTAATAAAGGTAGAGTCTTAAATTATATAGATCACAGTTCTGATTTTCATGCTAACAGAAAACAGATCAATGGCAACTGTGCAGTATAATTGGAAATGTAAGAAAACTGAAAACAGCCATACTGTGGAGAAGGTAATAAATACTGCTGGCAGACTGGAACAGGGGCTATCAGAGGAGGATAATACTGAACAGAAAAAGATGAACAAAAGTCTTGCCAGAGAAGAGGCAGGAGAGGTCAGACTGCAATTCAATCAATGGGAGGCATGGGCTCTTCTGTATTACTTTGCCAAGTCGTATCAGGAGTCGCAGTGCATCAGAGTCTACATCAGACCCAATTCACTATTAGAGTAGTCAACCTCTGAAAATTAAGCACCCATATATCTTCTCTGAGCATCAGATTTAGGCTAGGGGAACTCTCTGACTCCTGGCATAATTGTGTTCCCAGGACCAAAAGCCACAGAGCTGCAACAAGGACCTGGGAGGAGAGACAGAGCAGTAGCCGCAGGAGCGAGGAGCTATACAGAGCCATGTTTTCAGGTGCTGCAAGGTGGCTGAGGTCGGTGGCGGAGGAGGAAACAATTCAGGTTAATATCGCACCATGATGACATGCTGCTGTGTTAACACAACAGCATTAAGGGGGCAAGTTTACAACTGGTAGATGTCAGGATGGTTCAGAGCTCACCAACCTGCTGCTGTGCTTTGGCATGCGGTTACCACAACGGCACCTGACTCGTGGGTAAATATTCCTGCATGCAGCTAATGAGATGGCTCATTAGCAGTCTACACAGCCATTGATCAGGCTTGCATACTTAGGCACAGGAACTGCTCATATGTTTGGTCCTATGCTAGGTTTCTCCCTCCTGAAGGATGTGCCCACAATAGTTTAAGCCATCCTGCCCTGAAAAATAGAGGAACAGTGCTGGCTAATTACTAATAAAAGGAGCCTTCCTTCTGTCTGATAAACTGGGCACTGCTTATTTTTCTGGCTCATGGAGAAATCTCATACTGAATTGGACTGTAATGCTCATTACAACTGGTCTTTGGAGAGCTTGGAAAAGTCCTTTAAAGTCTCATAACACAATCTACAATATAGAGATGGTTGTCCCATCTTTGTGTTAGCAAGACCCCTAAATAAATGCACTCATAAAATGAAAAATGCTTATCTTTATCCAGGGGATCACTGGAGTGCCAGGTACTGTGGTGTTTCTAGCTTTTTGGGGACTGACAGGTAAATCAGCATGGGCAAACTTCAAAAAGGTTGATGGCTTAGAAGAGTTTAGCATGTGGTATTGTTGTCTTCCTGACCTCAAGGTAAGAAATAGCGTGGCATCAAACCCTCTTATTAGCATTTCAGCATAGACAGCCAAAACCTGACTGCATGAAAATAAAGCAGACTCTAATGCTCAATCACGTGCTTTCTGATCGCCGTGATCATTCATTGTCCAAGTTCACGTTTAGGCACAATATTGAGGTTTGTTCTCATTTTGTCTGGAATAAATGCTCAAGAATTTATCTCTTCCATCCCTATGACAACAGCCTTGTTCTTTTGCCTTTACCAGTTAACACCAGGGTTAGGTTCCCACTGCAGATGGATACCTATGTAAGGGACTTACTTTTTCTCAGTCTCTTTACTGTCTCTGAATTTGTGCAACATGAAAAACTCAGTTCTCATCGCTCCATAATCCCTGAGTATCTTGTGCATGTTAGCCATCTGTAACATCCCCCATTGCCCTGCATGAGAGGTAGCCAAAACTTGAAATAAAATCAAGTGTATGCTAGTTACATCAATCTACTGCAGCTGCAGAAATACTGCTTCATCTTTTTACTGGTTATGGATGTTGATAAAGAATGCAGATGTTTCCAAAGTACTGAGACAAGCTCAAAACGCAGCTGCCTTTGGATCTTGACTCTGCCATCACTTGCTGTTCAAGGACTGTCCAGATTTAAGTTCTGGGGTGTAAACTTCCTCAGAACATCCTGCTCTTTTTTTTTTTTTTTCAAGGAAGAATAAATCCACATCTGAGATGAGGGAGATTTTGACTTTCTCTTCCCTGCTTGTTCTGATCAAATCTTATTAAGTTTGTTTCTTCCTCCTGGTTTAATTTTTAAAATTGTATGCAGGCAGCCTAGAAATGCCTCCCCAGCCTGGCTGCCTTTACAGTCAGGGGAGAGAAACGAGCACCTGCAGAGTGCAGCCAACACCTAGAATTACAGAAGGCTAGTGGAAAAAACAGAAAATGGGGGAAATATCTCCTGCTTGCTTCAGTCCCTAACGAAGCGCTCTGCATTGTATCACCTTCACTTGGCAGAATACTCTGGGTATTATCTGCTGGCTATTTCCACAACCACTAGGCAGCTGGGTAAGGTTTTCAGGAAAGAAAACTCAAGTGTGTAACCACAGGAGGACTTTGCTTGCTCTACTTGATTCATCTAAAAGTTAGTCATCTGTACCTAATCTTGGCACCAATGCACTCTTTTAGTCAATAGAGAACACCTCAAAGTGTTATTCCTTTCAAGAGGGTACCCAAAAAAGGATGATATGAATATCCTTAAATGGAAAAATTAAATGCACATCAACAGGCACACATATATATTCCTATAGATATGAAGGATTCTGCCACTGGCAGAACTATATGCTCTAAAAGATCTATTTGAGCTTTGTAGGCTAGATTCCTCTCACGCCTGCATAAATCAATGGGAATAAGTGCACTGAAGTGACGGGAGTTATTCCAGTGCTAAGCAGTGCAAAAGCAGTACAAGCCAACTCTCTCTACTACATCTCTGTCTGCTGTCCAGACATTATATATTCTTATATGGGTAAATCTTAATGGCTTTAATCTTTTCTGACTTCCAGCGCTGCACACTTCCGCAGCCCTGCCTTGGGGGGCAGTGACCAGGGAATTCAGGATTTGGGCTGCTGGTCAGGAGAACATCCCACTCCTCAGCCAGTGTGTGCCTCCCTTTATCGCAGCGTGCTGCTGCCGCTTGTGCACTCTCACAGCGTCTGAAAAAGTTCCTATTGTTTCTCCTTGGCGTTTATTCTTTTCCAATACCAGTAGATGGCCATGTGCCACTCTTTACCCCTTTGTTTTCTACTTCTCTGATTGTTGGCACAACTTCTCCAGCATATCTTGGAAACTTTCAGCATTTAACTTTCTCAGCGTGTCACTAGGTTTTGTCCCTTCAGAGCCATAAAAGGAAACGATTGCTTGGGGGACAGAGCTACATCTATCATCCCAAGTGTATCATGGTTAGGTGGATGGAGTGGAAAAAAATCTATCTGTGTGGAGGAGGTCTGTCTTTCAACACATCCATTTGCCAGGAAAAGAAATATGGCAGTTGGGATTCTGAAAAAAAAGAGAAGGAGGAGGAAAAGAAGCTCATTAGCTGTGTAAGCCAGCTCTGAAAAAAAATAAAGAAACAAATAAAGGAGTTAACACTCACACACACTTTAAATCCTGAGGCTGCTTCCTTGCTCTTACATGTATGTGTTTAATAATGCACAAGTTCCTCACTTGCTCCGTTCTTGTTCTGCACTCCTAACTCAGTGGGAGTCAGCAAACTGGCCTGGCAGGGGAGAGCAAAGGACACAGCAGCTCTCCTATAACCACAGTGACCCAGGAACCTACCCCCCCCAACCCCAAAACAACCCTGGAGAAAAGCCCAGTGGAACAGAGAAATACAAAGCTTTCAAATTAGGGCATCTCTGTCCCTCTCTAATCCATGTCCCCCCCCACTGTCAAATATTTGATTGCCTAACAAATTTGCAGGCATAGTCCCTCCTGAAATATGCTTCTCCATTGCATTTACCCCTATTAATAATCAGCTGGCCTGGGAGATCATTTGCTGTTTGCAGTGCAGCGATAAGTGCATATTCTGGACAAACAGAGCTTGTTAAGGAAGACTTTTAGGTCTTCTTGCTGGCCTCGTTGCCAGGAAACTGGAAAAGCTACTGAAATCTGCTTGAGTGTGGTGGAGTATATTGCTGGCAATCAGTGTCACTTGCCCTAGGTGATAGCCTGCAGCCTTTAAAAATACTGAAACATACCCCGATGCCATCACGTTAGTACCGGGGATGTTGTGAGGACAGGCAGTTAATTAAGCGGCCTGTGTTTGTGTGTTTGGAGCTTTGGAGTCCAGTGTAAATGCCACCATTTAAAAGGCACTGGAGAAATGTTTAAGACAAAACAGGTTATATGAATTGCTGGCCATTAAAAGTCAAAGCTGATCAAGGTGTGAGTTTGCAGCAGGGTGGTAGAAATCCCTCGTGTGTTTTTGCAATAGCAGCACACCCCCTCGGTCTCACATTGCATTTGAATTTGGTTCCTGGTTAGAGCCTGGGAAGTAATTTTGAACAGGGTGACAGCTCTCCTCGCTCGGGCTGACCATGCTCGCCCTTCAGGGGTGACCATGCTCACCCTTTACACATCTCCGGGTCCTTCTCTATAGGATGTGTATATACCTTAATCTTATTACTACAAATCTTCTTAAGCCAAATAAATCCCCAGAGTAATTCCAATTGTCAGGAGACACGTGGTCTCGTGTGGCACTAGCAACATCTAAGAACATGGGGATGAAGGCTTTGATGTGCCTTCAAGAAGGTGTTGGAGGAACCTCTGAGCAGATCAAGGAGCATCCCCAACAGGCTGAACAGCCATGAGCCCTCAGGAATGCCCTGAAGGACACGTACACCATGGACCACACGCTCCTGAGCCCAACACAGCCCCTGGGGAGGGAGCTGTTACTGCAGGTAAAGCCTTTGACACCATCTGAAACACCAGGTATCATGTAAGAGAGCTCTTTCTGTCCCTTACACCAATCTGCTTTTCCGTGAAGTGAACACAGGTAATTTTCGTTGTAAGTTTTCCATCTCTGTGGAAACCTTCCCTAAGAAAATGCTGTGTGAGGGTTTTGGGGAAAGAGCAGACGGCATGTGGTACATGCTGTGCTGGGCTGCTCCTGCAGCAAGCATGGCAAGCTCCAGCCTTCAGCACAGACTAGCTCCTGATAGAAAACTCCTTTCCTGTAGCAACATGTTTGAATAAGTGCATTCAGGAGTAATAAGAGATTAACTGTGAAAGATCTTCTCTAGAGCAGAATGCATATCTAGATTTTGTTCCTGAAGCTGGCTTCTGACCTGAAATCAGATTTTCATCACCACAATCAAAAAAAGAAGTATTTTAGAGATACTAATTTTTTGGCTATTTTTTTTATTGGCTAGCAGCATTATGGCTAGAAGAGACCATAAAGGCATCCATGCTGCACACGAGTATGTCAAAACTGTTATCCTGTTACACCCAGACACACTGTCTTCACAGCAAAGACTTGTGCTAGGCTGAGAATGCCTCTGCTCTTGATATGGGGAGAGTGATGGCTACGGAGTCTACCCCTTCCTGTCTCTGCAAAGGTGAATTACAGCTATTACTGCTCTGTTCCCACTTAGTTGCCTGGAATTTAGGTTATAGCTAGTTTTTCTTGCTGGGCCTTTCTTTAGTACCTCGAAGTCTCCAGGACTTTCTCTTCACAGAAGCTGTCAGGTCGCTCTGAAGTGTTGCTCTTTTCTTTGCTAAGCAAGACAGAAGTACAACTGAAAATAAAAGCCCCCAGTTTCCACATGGAAGATTAGCATTTTTTCAGACTAGTTACAGTGCCTCAAAGTGTTAACAAATGACCCTTTCTTAGCAATTCAAGTGCTTTACTGTGGAGACTTGTATGGCCAAAGGATCTCTTTCCTGCACCCAGCCCATAATGTGTAATTTAACTGGGCAGTGATTTTCAGCCATTTTTACTTTGGGGGTCCTGACTACGTTTCCAGCAGAGTCCCCCATCCCTACCCCAGGTATACAAACTGCAGCTCCACACCCCAGAACTAGAGGTTTGCTTCATAAATGCCATCCAAAACTGACAGCAACCTTTCTGATGGTGGAAACCACACCATATCCACCAGCAGATAAAACGTCATGTGGGATCTTCCCGCACCAGTGTTGGGTGATGGTATCGCACCCCCAGGCTGCCTGTATTCCCTCCGTGGCTTCTGCCAGAAAACTTGGAGCTCGGTGGCATGAGCTCTCCTCCCTGTTCCTTGAATGAAATTAAGGCTTTATTGCTTGTTCCGAGGAAATGAAAACAAAACACAGGTGCCATGCACTAAAAGGAGATAGGAGGAGAGAAAGTGTGGGATTCAAGGGTGTAATAAATGTGTTTACAGTTGTGCTGTCTGCTCCTAGGACTGGGTATCGACAAAGACATAGCAGAGGGGAGGAGGGAGAGAGATTAAGGTGATACCAAATACACGAAGGGATGCCAGCCTCACCACTAAAGAGTACTCGGCTGTGGTTAAGCAGAGCAAGGGATGTAAATTGAAGTGGTTTGTATGCTCAGATTCAAGCTCATGCAAGTGTAATAGACCTCTCTGTCATCTTCCAAGCAACAACAGTGTTTGTCTAGCAAAAACTTTCTCTGTCAAGGTCAAACTCATCCTGAAAAAAGTTGTGCATGAAGACTTTCATGAAGGGAAACTGCTGGAGCACTGCTGATGCCCTGAAGGACTTTGCTCATTTTTTGGTGGTCCTCTAGAAGAGTCACATAAAAAAATCAGCACTTCAGGGCATTAAGCTCCCCAAGTGCATAGCTCCTGCTCCCAATTCTTTGTCATCTAAGAGGCCAGTGCCTCCTTAAGCCCTATGCTAATACTGTGGAAGGACAAGACCAGATGTGTAATTTTATCAGAGGTTTCATCTCGCCCGTATAAACATCCTACTTGAAATTTATATTCATGACTGTGTTGCCCATGTGCCTCCAGCCCATCCTCCTGGTGTTTAACACAATATATCTGAACCGAAATAAAACTGTCAGTATTCACTGTGCTCCCTTAACTCTGCCTTTAGTGGGCTGGCTTTCCCTTACCATGGCATCCAGGAACTCAATGGCCATTAATAGCCCCTATCATCACAATACGCCTGAAGGGAGACGAGGCAATACCATGTCATTTTATGCATTGGGCACTTAAGCATGGAGTAGATTTATCCAATTCCCTAGGGTCAGGCAGCAACATGACTGCTTCCTGAAGGCTGGTACACAAAATACCCGAGTTCTATCTTCTTTCAGGGCTATTTTTCAAAGGTCTTGATCCTGCAGGGATCTCGCACAGTCAGGAGGGCAAGGGTGGGAGCAGAGACTGTGAAGGCACCATGAAGGTGATGCTCACCATGTACTTTTCTGCTGAAAGCAGTGGCCTCAGATTCTGCCCCTTCTCTGCCTTTGAAACCTCAGGCTATGGAAGACCAATGCCTGGGAGGTAACAGGTACATTGTGGGGACTTGCCTGTCCTTGTGCCATTCCCCTCTCCCAGTAGCTGCTGAACAGGAGAAGGCTGGTGGCTGCATAGCAGAGCTGTCACCATCACAGCTCACGTTTCCCCACACGCCCTGTCCTGCTCAGCATTTTTTCAATGAATTTATCTGAGCAGCACTCCATGCTTTGTGCTGTGAAGATCAAAGACGAGGTGTCCAGAATAAAAAGCTCACAGTTACCATGAGGCCTGTCTCTCAACATGCTGGGAATAGAAATGTGGCAATCAGACTTCGGGATGAAATCATATTGGACATGCTGGCTTAATCTCTAAAATATGAAATTGTAAGGAAAGAATTACAGCTAAAAAGCATTTTACATTTTAGAAAGCTGCTCTGACCCATGCTGGATCAGGAGTGAGAAGGAGAAGAGGGGGGGAAAAGCCTGTGGGATGCAAACGATTAGAGCCAGTTGGGTTAGGGAAAAAAACCTCTAAACCATCATCAAATAAACAGACCCCTGCTCCCGTACTATGACGCATAATTGTGTTTGAAAAGGAAAGGGCTGAGTTTGGCTTATTTCAGTTCTTGGGATCAGATTATTTGCTATTTGCAAATACCTGGATGTGATTTGCAAATCTCCCCAAAGCTCCATGTATTTTAGCCCAACTCATACATTCATTTCACAACCACGTTTAGGTGGGATACAGTGCAGTACTGAGTTAGCTGCTCTCCCAATATACCTTTATTTAGCCAGGCCATCAGAGAGTGGGAACAATAGTATGTAGATAGCCAGCTGCAAAAGATGAATTACAAGCAGAAAAAATGAAGAAACAAGCAATTTGTGGGTTCCTCATTGAAAAACATTTGCAATTCAATGAATATTTTCTAATGCACATCTAAGAACAGAGATTCTCACCCTCCCGTGCTGTGGGTTGCAAAAAGCCCCTAAAAGTCTTGAAAGTTTGGCGTTATTCCCATGTCTTTATGAAGAGAGGACTGGGATGATAATGACAACGATGATGAATGGTGCCACACTTGATGGCACACCTTGAATTCCTTCGTTAACACAAAAGCATGGCAGATTGCTGTAACAATGTTTGAACTGCATCTTGACTAAATGGCAAAACTATCAAAAGCAGAGATTAAAGAGACCCCTTGCCTGCTTCGCTTACCAGTAAAAGTTTGCTCCCTTCATTGTTTGGTGTTGTGTCGAGCAGTAAAAATCCATAAATGTTAGTGTTTCTCGGCCTTCAAATATTCAACACTCATTATTTTTGCAGGGCTGTGGGTGTTTATGGATGTCACAACCAGAAAGACTTTTCCTGAAATACTTGTAAACCATGCGAATGCTGTCTCATGGCAGGTTATGGGATGAGGTCTCTCTTCCATGAGCTTAACCCTGGCCCAGGGGGTGATGGACTGACCCTTTAGGAAGAGGGCACCTGAGAGCAGTGACAAGGAGAATGATTGGGGGTTTTATGTTTGGTTTCTCACTTTTTCATGAATGCTGACTTCTGATCACGGGACGATTTATCCAGCCCATTCCCCTCTGTCCACTGTGCCTCTTCATGGAGCAAACACCCACCAGCCAGCAGGACCCAATTCCCAGCCGCGTCCTTCCTGGCCAGCACATTATCCCAGCTTCTCTCCCCTTCCTGCTTAAAACCCCACCTGGCGAGAGGGGAACCCCCCTGCCTTCTGAGTCTGTGGCCACAGCCCAACCGATTACCTGTGAAAACTGCGCCATTAGGTTCCTTGCTGAGAGGAGGCTGTTTTAGAGGCACTCAGTGAGGCTCAGCAGGAAACTAAGTTTATTAACAAGGAGCAGGAAGCATCGTGTGTAAGAATATCTCTACACTTGCAGTACCTGGAGGGAACATTATCACTTATCAGCCTAATGTTTCACCGCAGTCTCTTTCACAGGCTCTTGCTTCCTACTCCTCACACAATAGCCTAAACATGCTAACAGACAGTTGGCAAAATATGCCAAAAATATTGATTATTTGGATGAATTTTCAGGATTTTTCTGACCAGCCTGGTGAGAAGAGAGAAAAGAAAACAAAGGTAAACAGTAAGTGAAACACGGTCGGGCTAAAACCTCTGTATTAGGTCAAAAAAGGAACAAATCTCTGCAGGATTCCAGGGGGAGATTCTATTTTATTGGTGTTTTTATGTACAAAGGGAAAGGTTAATAGAAGGTCTGAACAGAAAGGTTCGTAGAAAATTGTCATCTGTATGTGTTTTCTTTTTGAAGTAATAGTTTACAGGAGCCAGGGGAGGGGGTAAAAACAGTAAAGGCCAGAGGTAAATTGAAGGTGGAACAGTTTGGAAGAACTTTGACAAAACCACTTAAAATCAGGGAACGCTGCTTTGTCAAGACTGAAATGCATTAATGAATTATGTCAATTTTTGCCCAAATTTTGTTTTGGAGGAAAGGAAAGGGGAAGGGATGAATGCTAACATTGAAAATACCATTGTGAATAATAAATTTTTATTTTTCTTCTCCAAATTAATTTTCATTTAGATCAATTTTTCTAATTGAAATGACTTAATAGGTTGTCCATAAAGTAACAGTGAATATCAAAACAAACACTGCTGATCTAGAAAGTTTAAATTAATCCTAAATGAATCCCTGGGGTATGTTTTCTTTTGCAAAGAATGATGTAGTTTTCCATGTTTGGTTTTAAGCCAGACTGGAAGCAAATCTAAAAAGACACAAGGCTGGGCAAAGCACAATTTCCATCGTTTGTCCAGTGATGGTCTCTGTGTGGGGTCAGACAGGAGGGGCAGCTCCGAGGTCTGAGCTCCTCTCCAGTTTGGTCTCAAGAGCAAATTACTCGCATGTTAAATGACTTGGTTTCATTTTGATGTATGTTTTGTTTAACATAATGTCTGTTGTACTGATCAGACCAGAGGTCCACCTAACCCAGTATCTGGTCCTAACAGTGGCCAATAGAATGGATTTTCCAGGGAAAGGAGTTAAAAGACCCAATCCCTGGCCTGAATGATTTTTCCGATCCTATCAACTCAGCCCTGGCAACGAGCCCTTTAGGGATTTCTTGTTTCATTGTTTTACACATTATTTAACAAATGGGGTCTAAGGGAAAACCAGCAGCTAATGGAGAATTTCTGCTGGGCTCTGAGAACTTTGCTGCTGAGGATGAGCAGTTTGGGCAGCCTAGGCATGGTGCTGGTGCATCTGCAGAGCTTTTGGAGCATAGGCAGCATGAAACGGTTCTCTGCACCAGCTTTGTGGTCTGGTTTCAGCCACAGTCCCAGCAAACTGGGAGTTCGTACATGGGGGAAGTTGCCGTGCACTGACAGCCACCTTGCCATCCTGTCCATGTTCCCAGGACTGACACTAGACCTGTTCAGCTTAAGATGCATTGACTTAGTGTGAGCAACAGTGCCTCTTCCCCCATGGGCGCAGGGGCAGAGGGCAACAGCGAGGCCGAGTAAGAGCCGAGAAGGCTGCTGTTATCTCCAAGCCTGCCAGATCATGCTTCCCATCCAGGCCTCGGCTGGGAAGAATATGATGAATACAGAAACTATTTCTGAAGGAACGAAATTCAGGTGATCCTTAGCGCTGAACTACACCCCTGCTGATGCCCTGTGGGGGGTTACAAAATAGATTTCATTGTAGGCTGGAGAAACTAGTGCTCCCATTTTCCTCTTTAGGATGTGATCGATACTTAACCTGCCTTAAATCTAAAGCCAAACTCTAAACTCTTCTTTGCTGTGAACAACTTGCTCCAAACATGGGTGTATTAAGCCTAGAGTTGAATTGAGATGGTCAAGAAAATGTTGGTTTCCTCAGCCAAGAGAGCGTTGCCCTAGGGTCTGTGAGCAGCACTGCGGAGTTGTGTGTGCTCACGCTTGACAAAGGCACATTGGTGTGACAAGATAACGATTAATCTTAGAAATTAGAAAGGAGCCTTAAAAAGATCTGCATTCAGTGAACTTAAGGATGTGTCTTGCCAATTCATCGTGATGATGTTCCTGTGAATGGGTGCTCATTTTGGAATCTGTGCACTATATTTCTAAGATGTTTTACGCAATTTCCCAGGATATTGTGTCATATCAGCAGAAATTCAACATTATGCAGCTCTTAAGCAGCAGAATTTGACATTTCCGCTAAGCTTTAAAGAAAGTAGCATTGGTTCTTCTGATCCTGACACTTGCCAATAATTGAGGAAAAGCAGTCTTAGCCAAACTATAGATACAGCAGTTTTCTGCTGGCTAGGTTGCTAGCTGAGCTTTTAAATATATTTTCACATGGCAACAGAATGTTCTTCAATTAATTGGCAAACTGAAGCAAGAGGAATGGCGAAAGGTTGAGCATAGATATTTATCTGATCATTATCAGGAGTGCAGGTAGCTGGAAAACCTGTGAGAAATAATGACAGGTTTGCAATTGAGTTTGAACAGAGAACACATTTGAACATGAGAACATAACCACTTTAGTCTTGGAAACATGGAGAGAATTACCACGGAGAGATTAGACAGCCTGGATAGGTGGGTAGGTGGGTAGGTAGAGAGAAAGGAATAGAGAGAAATCTGAACAGAAGCAGGAGATAAATTAGGCTGGTGAAATAAAAGGTGGGTGTAAATGCCATTTCAGGGCTTTCCTCTGTTAGAACTCAGAGCACTTAAAAAAAAAAAAGACATAAGGGTTTTCTCTACAAGGGGAGCTGCTAAGGCAGGAGGAGAAAAAATTGTTACCCAAAAGGCCAGTGCTCGAATTAGGAGCAGGATCAAGACGTGCTGGCTGCCTTGCTCAGCCCCACAATGCTCTATGGGACGGCGCCGAGCACGTTTAGAAGATGCGGGCGCTCCACAGCAAAGCAGGGGAAATATTTCTTTGTGAAACTGCTCTCTGAAAGCCCAACACGGTAACTCATCTGGAGGGAGAGTGGTGGGGAGCTGCCACTGCCGACTCGCCGCAGAAAGATAAGTTGCTGTGCTCGAAGACGGATCATCCCCCAGCCGTCCATTGCACTTTCTGCCTGAACTGCTGCCGTCTACGGAGAATGTCAAGTCCTTGGGGCCTCGTCTCCCTGCATCTCCCACATGATGTCGAGGGCCTGGCAAACACCTTCCCAGTAAATTATTGTTATTGCAAGGAAGGGAACAGGCAGGGGAAGGACTTTGCACAGTGATCCTAGCAACATTCTGCCTCCAGAAAGCACATGTTGTGTGAGAATTTCAAAATGCTTCCAGGAGCCGAAGAGGCAGATACAAGTTAGAAACCTTTGAAGGAGATGAATAGCAGGAAGCATCTCTAAAAGACCCACAACGGCATTACTGCAGAAAAAACAGCTGCAAAATGAGGTAATGACTCTTCAATACTCTCCAATATGCTGGCACAAGTCCTCTGTGTTTCGTCTCACTATCTATCAATGTAGCTTTAGAAGATCTTAAAGTGTTTACAGGTGGAGGCAGGGTTAGTCCAGTGGCCTGGTGGGGTTGCTGACCCCTCTTTCTGCAGGGGGCACAACAAGGCAAAGGTTCTCCATGCATGCACTCAATAACACAAGAAGCAGACCCCACTGTGGGGTTTGGTTTTGTTTTTTTTTTTTTGGCGTCCCCTCCTGGGTACTTACTCTAAAGTTGCCTCCTGCCACATATTTCTTTCCCCTCAGATATTAAAAAATAGTTAAAGATAAAAAAATAAAAACAGAGGAAGGCTGGGGGAAGGGGCAGAGG
This sequence comes from Gorsachius magnificus, assembly GCA_034008185.1. NCBI lineage: Eukaryota > Metazoa > Chordata > Aves > Pelecaniformes > Ardeidae > Gorsachius > Gorsachius magnificus. The sequence goes on from CM067090.1 coordinate 12,423,220, forward strand.
AGGGGAAAGCCCTGCCTAGCTGTGTCCCTCAAGAGCTGAACAGCATGTACAAAATCATTGCCACTCGATGCACAAATGACATCCCGATTCGTGAAGGGCCGGAGCTGGCTGTCCCAGGGCAGCACCAGCCTCCAGCGCCACCACGTCCTGCACCTTTCCTGCTCCGTTGCAAGAAGGTGCAATCTGCTGGCATCCAGGGCAGGGTAGAGCCTGCCTGGAAAGGAAGCTTCATCGGAAAAAAGCTTCGGAGGGGATTGACTCAAGCAAGTGCCTCTTCTTTATATAAAAGAGAGCTTTCTGCATGCAGGCAGTGGAAGAATAGATGGAGACCTGTCAAAAAGTGATGCATAGGCAGCTAAGTGAAGCTCAAGCATCATAAAGAAACAATGTTATCAAAGATGAATAGCTTGAAAACTGCTTTTAGGAACATTTACACAGGGTTTCACCTCCTGGCAACACAGAAACGTCAATGCTGCTCCGGCAAGCTGACTCATAGCAGAGCAGGAGAGCTTTACAGAAGGCTCACGCTATTTTTTTTCTTCCGCACCAAGGTCTGTGCAGAGGTGTGTGTGCGGAGGGGTGGGGTGCAGCACTGAGGAATCACCCTAAATTGGCTCAGAGAGGAGTTGTTTTCAGACTCCTTGCCACGCTTTATTAGCGTGGAAATTCAATAATCTCATTAATTACAGAAAATAATGTAAGGTGGATCTGCTGGGCTCCTGAACAATTTGAGCTCTCCTTCTGTGGGTAATTGCCAATGACATGTCTGAGAGAAATATCACAAAGATACATAACAAAGGGCAGCGCAGCTTTACAGCATAGATCTTGTTGCTATGGGAACTTGTCTTTGCTCCTATCCCGGAGCTAGATGATTTATGTATGTGCAAGAGTTCCTTTATTTTAGGGCTTTTGCAAAGAGAAAAAACCCTATCAGATCTCTATCCACATCTATCCATCCGGTTATCTATCCAGTTATCTAATAATTCTTTCTTTATTATAATTACCTGTCTATTATAATCTTTATCCATTGCCTCATTCTTCCGAATATTCCACTCACTATCTACTTTTGGGGGCCAAGATGTAAGACAAGCTGAGGGAAGAAAAGCACACGGACATCAGTTACTCTTTGTGCGTGCTGTGTGGACGTGACTGCCGTTCAGGAGCCGAGGTGAACCAGTCAAGCCGTGTGTCATGAGCTCCTTCTGCCCTAGTGATGCGCTCCGTGCCCACGTGCAGCAACATGACAAAAGCATCTCCTTTGGTTCTGAAGCATAAAGGGAATGGTGGAGCAGGAAAACCACTCAGATCTCACTCCTTGTGAATGGTCAGAGAGCACAAGGGTCTCCCACAGCTGTGTGCTGGGCATTTGAAGGTGGACTACTAGGAGGAAATGCTGAAAGTCCTTCAATGACTCTCTGAAAGATTGAAGTTGGAGTGTTATGCCCATTAACGGACCTCTTTGGTCTGTCCATCTTGCATAGCAAGTGTTTGGGTGGCTACCTTGGGTGGCCAGATGATGTTTAGCCAAAAGGTGGAAATACAATATTAATTCAGAAACAGGCAGATTTGGCTGCAGCTGTTTGCTGTCTTTGCATTTCATGACTTGTTAGTCATTTCCTGGTAAGCTCTTGGGTCCAGAAGCACCTGAATTTAATAGGAGGTCTTTTCTGTGTGGTAGTATTTTTGTTAGGGTCATTGGGTGCTACCGTGGGACCATATTAAATAACCGTGCATCAGTAAGAAACTACCGAAAGCTTCACACTCAAAAATGAGTATCCTGCAATCACCAAAGACCCATCAAAAAAGACGTTCAAATTCTGGTGCACAAAAGGATTTTGATGATTTTGAGACACAAAGCTGATCCTGTGAGCTTCTATCTCTAAATTTATTTCATTCCACGTCCCCTCCAGTTATATGAAACTACCTTAAACATGTACATGTGTTTCTGTTGAGCATTGAGTGTAACAGTTCTCAAGTTCAAGATACAATATTGCAAACCTGGCCAACAGCCACGTTCAAGTCCAGGTTCATCTTTAAATCAATCAAAACAAGACCCTGAGAAACCACCTGACATGTCTGTTAAGTCACAGCATTACCTAAAATGCGAGCTCACTCTTATTTCGTCACATGCTGTAGCATCACTCAAGGCTATTATTTTACTGGAAGAGTGAACATGATGCCCGGGACTTTGTTCACTCCATGGCTGGAAACAATTGTCTTCTTCTAAAATGTATCAGCAAGTCAGTGCTTTAAATTTTTGAAGAAAAAAAAATAAATCACGTGAACCACTTGATCTTGAAAAGAAAGTAAGTGAAATTCCATATTTATGAGAGTTTTCTTTTACCCTGGAAATTCACTGATCAGTGAAACCTCACTTTGCAAGTTCAGGGAGCTGATTACACTCCTGGCCTAATCAGTTCCTTGCTACATGGAAACCTTCTCCATGTAGACCTCCTGCTTGACTTTCACCCCCCACCCCAGACCAGCTGTGGTTGAACGATGGCTCTGACTACTTTGAAATGCTGAATCACGAGATGGAAACTGCCTGTGAGGTTACAAATGATAAGACAAGCCTCACGGCATTTGAAGCACTCTTGCTCTGTAATTTCTTGGGTCCTCATCATGTGGATGGCACACTTGCAGAAACCACTTTCCTAATTCATGTCGAAGATAAAAGTTAATCCCTCGGCACAGCTGATCGACTCTTCATAACAGGGCTCCCGCTCCCACCACGAGTCTGTAGCCAAGAGCAACGGCTCATTCCTCCCCTGCTTCCTCCCTCACCCTGAGTTTCAATTCCTTAAAGCTAATCAATATCCGTATTAATGTTCCAAAATCAATTATCCTAATAAAGCCTGGAGGGAGCTGAAGGGTTGCTATTCAGCACTCACCTTTTATTATCCTGACTGTTTATTTCTCCATTGATAGAACTGTCTAACTTTATGACAGATTACGGGTGAAACTGCAGTACTCAACACACTTGTCAGCCCTAGAGATATGTTGTGTTATTATTACTGTTTCGAGAGCCTTTTGCTTACATTCCCTGGTTGTACGGATGCTTTAGAAAGAGTCCCTAGCTTTGGTCTGCTGGAATATGATAGGGAATACCGCAGCTCTGTGCTGCACATCAAACAGATAATAATTGGTTATATCTATTCAATTATAATATTGCCCTAGGCCATGGCACTTTGTTTATGCAGTAGGCAGTGTTCTGTGATCTGCAGCAAGATTGCAAGATGTATGCAGGGTAGATCACCTCGTGGTAATTCACAGCAAATCAGGCGAAGGTGCATTCAGAGGCATGATCCCTAAAGCATTGGGGGAGGATGGCACTTCTCTTTCAATTAAATCTCTCTTTTTGTGCCGAGAGCCTGGAAGGAAAAGAGAGAGAAAGACGGTGAGTCCTTGCAGGAGTGTGGCATCACAGACACGTTGGTGCAGAGGCAGCTCAGGGGCGTGGGGCAGGAGTAAGCATCACAGGAGGGAAGCGGTTGTAAATGTTCCTCAGCCTTCTGAGCCTTGAAGTCAATCCCTAGCTGCTGTACATGTCTGCATCTGTGTTTTAAGGAGATTCAAGCCCATGGTTGTTTCTTTCTTCCTGGGCTTATTGATGAACCATTTAAGAGCACAGAGCAGGAGAAGAGACTCCAGGTCAGGTTATCCTCTAAGATCATTCCAGCAAGGAGCTGGGGTAGGAAGGGAAACAAAAGTCTATAAGTGAAATAAGCCTTTCCTCAGTGCCCTCCCAGACCTTGCATGCAGTGTCTGTCCTGGCCAGCAGCCTGCTCTGCTCACCGGCTCGCAGGGAGCCCCTGGCAAGAAGAGCTGGGCTGGGAGCAGTGGGAGGAGGTCTTTGGTTGCGCAGCCTCTCCCTGGGCTGGAATACGTCTCCTCCCTGCCTCCGTCTTTAGATGAGAGGCTCTGAAGCTCCAGGGAAAACTCCTTTGGCTGTATTTGGAGGAAGGCATCTGAAATGCTTCTCTCTGACAATCCTGCAACCATTTCTGTACCCCATACAGTAAATCTTTCACCCAAAAGATGGCAAGTGAAGGGGGAGATTGACCCTGGAGGGACTGACAGCCGGACATACAGGGGCCTTTCTTACTGGGGCCAGAAAAGAAAATATATCACTTACTTTGTTTCAGTTAACCAGTATTAGATAAGATCATTCACACCAGTCATCAAACTGATAATGAGACAGGCCCCATTTCAGGGAGATTATTGCTTTATTATGGAGTAAGCATTCGGCAGATGTCTTAATTTTACAATTCTTATCAAGATTTTTTTTTAATTTGTTAAGAGTGATTTGTCTCTCTCTAATGCTTAAGACCAGTGCAGTCCAATCAAGCAAATTGTCTGTAATTTAAAGAGTTCCTGGGGGATTCAGAACAGCAATAGGACCTTTTGGGTTTTCTTCCGAAAAAGAAAAAAAAAAAAAAAATGGAAAATACATCCTGTGCTAATGATTTCTCTCATCCTAGTGTTCTTTTATCCCAGCCTTTCCTGCCAATATGCCCATATAGCACAATTCCAGATAAATCAGAAATGCAGTGAAAAGTGGCATGAAAGCAGCGTCACAAAAAGGAGAAAAAACTTGATTGAAGTTGTGAGCTAGCGAGAGAAATGTGAGCCCATCCGAATCTGAATTAATTAAAGATTTTATTAGCATCTGATGGCGCCCCAGGGAAAAGTACTTTTTTTTAATCCTCTCTCTGTTTTAAAGGCAAAATACCAAGCAAAATCATTTAAGGGTCATGCCAGAAAAATTTGTTTTGTGGGTGACACAGCTATCCTCTGGCTGTACCGAATTACTGGTTATAGTGTAAACAAGGCCAAGCCAGTTGGACATTTTTCTGTAGCAAGGAACTGGCAGGCCTATACTGATTGGGAGCTCAGCTGAGTAAGAAAATCTGTACATTTTCAAATTTTAGGTTTTTGCAGTGGAAGGGAGCACTGAAAATTCTGCATAGCTAAATAGCCCCATGCCTGGGTCACACAGCAGCTGGGATCTCCTGTCCCTCCGTATCTCATCACATGCAAACCACCAAGGCAGCCAAGAGGATGAGCCCTCTGCTCTGCCCCACCCCCCACCCCCCCACCCCGCCTTAGGCACATTGCCTCAGTTGCATGGGGCTGGGGGGCCTGCAGAAACAACCTAAATTATGGAAAAGGGGGACGGGGGGGTGGCGCTTGAGGGAGACGAATTTAAAGAACAGCAGCCCTGAACAGCAGCATGTGTTGCTAGCTCCACCTGAGTGCATCAGAAGCAGAAATGCTGCCAGATTTACACAGCATTTGCCACTGAGCTATGAAATCCAAGCCCCACTCCCTGGACATGCTCTGCTGAATTAAGTCAGGAGGAAGGAAGCGGATAACTCCCCCTTCCACCCACCTCTCCCTTCCCTCCCCATCCCACCCGGAGCTTGGCCTTTATAACAAGGCATTTTCCTCCCAGGCAGAGAATAGATTCCTGCAGACCCCAAAGGCTACATGCAAGCCATAGGCGGCGCACTCCCATGGCAGTAAATGCTGGCGTTTGCTAGTGCAGCGATTCATTAAGGATAATGACTAGAGCAGATCAGATATTTCATAGAATCATAGAATCATAGAATGTTTTAGGTTGGAAGGGACCCCTAGAGGTCATCTAGTCCAACCCCCCTGCAGTGAGCAGGGACACCACTAACTAGATCAGGTTGCTCGGAGCCCCATCCAACCTGGCCTTGAATGCTTCCAGGGATGGGGCCTCCACCACCTCTCTGGGCAACCTGTTCCAGTGTTTCACCACCCTCGTTGTAAAGAATTTCCTCCTTATATCCAGTCTAAACCTACCCTGGTTTAGTTTAAAACCATTACCCCTTGTCCTGTCACAGCTGGCCCTACTAAAAAGATTATCCCCATCTTTCCTATAGGCCCCCTTTAGATACTGAAAGGCCGTAATCAGGTCTCCCCGCAGCCTTCTCTTCTCCAGGCTGAACAAGCCCAACTCCCTCAGCCTGTCCTCATAGGAGAGGTGCTCCAGCCCTCGGATCATTTTAGTAGCCCTCCTCTGGACCCGCTCAAACAGGTCCATGTCCTTCTTGTGTTGAGGGCTCCAGAGCTGGACGCAGTACTCCAGGTGAGGTCTCACCAGAGCAGAGTAGAGGAGTAGAATCACCTCCCTCGACCTGCTGGCCACGCTTCTCCTGATGCAGCCCAGGGTACGGTTGGCCGCCTGGGCTGCCATCGCACATTGCCGGCTCATGTCCAGCTTTTCATCCACCAGCACGCCCAAGTCCCTCTCGGCAGGGCTGCTCTCGATCCTTTCTTCCCCCAGCCTGTACTGATACTGGGGGTTACCCCGACCCAGGTGCAGGACCTTGCACTTGGCCTTGTTGAACCTCATGAGGTTCACACAGGCCCACCGCTCCAGCCTGTCCAGGTCTCTCTGGATGACATCCTGTCCTTCTGGTGTGTCAACCGCACCACTCAGTTTGGTGTCGTCCGCAAACTTGCTGAGGGTGCATTCGATCTCACTGTCTAAGTCATTGATGAATATATTGAACAGCACTGGTCCCAGTACGGACCCCTGAGGGACACCACTCATCACCGAAAGAAAACCAACCCATTCATAATTTATTTTTTCAAATAAACACCTTGCTTCTGTGTTGCAACACTTAGCTGAGTCATTATATGCTGTGTTCAAAGGTGGCTACCAGTAGATGTGTCACCAGAGATCACGCTTAAAGATCTACCATGGTCGTCAGCAGTCAGGAGGAGCAAGAGACCTGAAGCAGTAGAAGGCACTGCATAAGTTATGACCTGGTACAAGTCACGGCTCAACTGAGTCATTTCTTGGGGGACTGATTGAGCTTGCAAAGCCTTGGTGAGAGATTTGGCAGTGGGGTATGTCGGGGAGAAGCAAAAAATGAGTGGATCCCATGTGAGGGGTGAAATAGCTGGTGAAGATGCTCTTTGGGGCAATGGGCTTTCTGGAAAAGGCATTTTTGGGAGCTGTAAGCAAGGAAACTTCCCAATGCTGACCACGTTCTGGGAACCAGGATTTCAAACACGCTTTGTAAAGAAATACAATTGCTTGTCAAAGAAACACCTGGCTCCATTGTCAAAATCTCCAAAAGAAACAGTTCCCAAGAGACGGACTATTGGCTGCCTTCTTGGGCCAAAGCATAACAATAATCCCACACAGCCATGCCAGCAGTTGCCAGTCCCCCGGAGGCACAGGTATTAAGCCCTAACAATGATTGATCCAAAAAATTTAGACTTTGACCTTCCTGCTTTAGACACACTCCAGCAGCAGAGAAGCAGGGGACCATGCTGCTTCAGAAAGCCCTTCTTCAAAGCATCTCCCTCAAAATCCTGCTTCTGCACTGTGTTTGAGAGTCTTGACCCTTCTGGTCTGGCGTGACTGATCCTGGCTTGGTGCAAGACCCCTAGCACCCCACGAGATGGATGCTGATAGTAGCTGGGGCAAAGAACCAATGTCCCTGGGAGGATGTGAAATGTGTTTCCCGGTCTGGCCCTGGTGGATGGGACTTGTGGCAGGCACAAATGGGAGGATTAAAAAGGCTGACCTGTTTGAAATGAGTAATCCTTGTGAAAAAACAACTTCTCTTCCTCTAGTCAGCAGCAAAGCTAGACCAAAACCATCCTATCCACTAGTATCAGAGAACAAGAGGTGGAGACCTGGGAATTATTGTGCTGTGTTGCATGAGCTGAAGGGTCATATTTCAAAATACAGATTTTTCCAGCGAGTCTTTGTGAAGAGAATGGAAGGAAAGGAGGATCCCCGTAAAGCCTAGTCCTCAGCCAAACTAACCACCCAGTCATGAAGTCCACAGCCCAGGCCTTAAAACTGCTACATTAAACTGTGGAGGACAAAACCAAGATGATAAAATTTGCTTTTATGTCAAAGGATCCTATGTGGTTCTGTGGGTGGGAACAAAGGGTGGAAGAATAAGGAAGAGTCTTGAAGTTAATTATTTTTATTACCATCTGCAAACCACACTTTTGGCTTAAAAACTGTGATCTGTGCAGCACCAGCACTGTTGAAATATCATTTTCATTCTTGTTTTTATTACTACTATTTTTTCCACTTTCCATCTTACTTGATTCCTGATTGTTCCCCACTTTACTGTCCTGGCTTGTTATTCTATTATCTTCCTCAAGAGGATTTTATGTAGACTCCGTAGGAGGAGATGGAAGCTTCGAGGGGGAACTCCCTGCAACAAACCCTTTCCCATTACTTCTTTTCTGCATTTCGTGCACTTAATTATTTTGATAATAAATACATGTGATATCAGGAGAAGAAAAAAATAAAGAAAGAAAGACCAGAAAAGTTAATTTTTGTTCAAGAAGCCTTAGAGTGAACACCAGAATGCGAGTCTTGTTTTAACACGTGAATAGCCAGAGTGGTAAATGAGTCATCGTGCTTCTGCTGAACATCATTGCTTTAGTTTCAGTGGCTCTATGGACTGCACAGGGAAGCAGTTTTGCAGACACAAGAGAGCCATGTCCTAGCACTTGTCTCAGCAGACACTGGGAGAGGTGTTCTTTGCTGTGGGTACCTCTCTTCATGCCAGGATGGCTGGGCACATCTAGCAGCATTTTTCTTTGGGGTCCCAGATGGCCACAGTAGCCAGCTCCCATGCTGGCTGGGAGAAGGTATCCCCGGGGGACAGAGAAATAGTATCCCCATTTTACAGCTTAAAAGCTGAGACGCAAATAGTTTATTTGTCTAACTTGAGGCAAAGCAAGAAACCTGTGGCACAACTGGGGAGTGCCCTCAGATCCCAGCCCCAGACAGATGGCCATGCCAGCAGCACCTCTGTTCTCCCACTCTGAGCTTTCAGCAACGGAGAAGCATAAAATGAATTTACTTCTGTGTACGAGCAGATGCTGGAGGGGAGATCTGTTTTCCTGTTCTTTTTGCAGTATCTGCCTAGCTCTGTTGGAGGCTGACTAAATGAGATAAAATGCTGAACTGAAGCTGCAACACCCACTGATGCAAATTTTTCTTGGCCAATGCTCATGGCCACCTTCATTTTCTGCAGAGAAGGGAGTGTCTGGTGCTCAGACACTAGAAAACCATGAGCTTGCTTCAGAGCCTGATAATTTTGCACAGCCCATCCTACACATAACAAGGGAGCAGCCAAACAACGAGTGATTGTCTAAACTTTAAACACAGATGGCCTCTCAGAAGAGGATGAGATACAGTCCTGTCTTCATCCTGAGCTTGGTGGCCTGGTGACCTTCTGATATTCTGAAAAGCAAAACTCCTTGCAGAGCTAGCACCAAGGCCATCCCTATGGGATAACTCAACAGTCACTCACTTTCACATTCTCAGCTTCGTATTAAATTGCAACACGGACCCCATTGACAGCCAAATTAGCCAAGTCAACATTCGAAGGATTCTCACTGCTAATGATCTCTGGTCCATGAAGGCAAACCTAAAGACTTCAGGCTATACAAAACCATTGCAGATGAGGAGCCCAGCTGTTTATACAGCTGGCACCAATAAAGCATTTGTAATGTAGAGTCCAAAGGAGATCTGCGTATAAAGCGCGCTGCTGTTGCGAAATCATGTAAGTCAAGGGCTGTGCTGTTTACGCAAGCTTGGCAGTGAAATCTCCCTCAGTCCTCCTCGTAGCCCAGATAGCCCAGACTACCAGGACTGAAGAGGTTGCAAATGCACACTTTGTAATGCACAAGGTTCCCTCCAGCAGGGATAACGCTGTGGGATTACAGCCACATGGAGGGTAACAGCCACAGGGAGGAATAGAAGATGATGGTAAAAGCAGGAACCTGAAAAAAAAAAAAGCAGACCTACCCTGGGCAGGGAGGCAGGAGCAGATCCAGGATGCTAACTTAGGGGTATGTGAACCTTCAGTGCATACAGTAAAAAAAAAAAAAAGTGTGGAAGCTTTCTCAGAAAATGGGTCTCAAACATTTTCAGAGCAATGCATGCAGTATATGAGGAGGGGGGCTGTAAGTGCATTCCTCCATAGCTGAGCTCAGAGCTCCGTCGCTGCTATCAGGCATCTCCAGGGAAGGGACCACTTGGGTGCCAGGACCCTGTCCAAATACTTCACCATCACTGCACAGCTGAGGTGCTGAAGGACCCTTCTGGGAAATGCCTTGCGTAAATGAGCTTGACCAGGCTGGAGTAAGTTATAGACCCAAGGAGTGGAGGGAGGGAAACTAAGACAGGAATTAACTCCCCTGGGCAGGAACCAAGGAAAGCCAGAGGTGTGCAGGTCCAAAGGGAAAGGCAAGGGCACAGTCAAAGAACAGAGAAGAAAGGGAGCTAGTTGGAGTCCAAGAAACCAGTTTGTAAGGTCAGGTGGTGGCTGCGGCAAGGTTAAGAGAGGAAAGGATCAGGTCTCCTACAGGACTGGAGGAGGCAGAGATTGGACACTAGATTCCAGGGAAAGTAGAGTACTAGAGGCAAAATAGTCTTAGACACACAAGTCTAAAGCAACACTGTGCCAACAGCTTGTTTAGGCAGTAGAAGTGCTGAAATGGATGCTAGAAAGCCTGTCTCCTCCGAGCCAGTGCGATTGCATGCTTGCTCCTGTTTAACCTGCTCCCACCTGGGACCGGTGAGGTTGTGTTGCACTGTAAGACTGAATCAGGCCCTGCAACATTTACTTGCTCTGTACAGCAAAGGGATTTTTGAGGATTGATTAGCTAATATTTGCACAGAGCTTTAAATATGTCAAGGGCTTGGTTTAACTAGGCTTTTCCCTGCTGTACAGTGATCTGCAGGTAAAAAAAAAAGAGGCAGAGTATGTTGGCAAACAGGGTCTTAGCTTGCTGGGTTACAGAGCTGGACCTGTCCTCTTACCCAGCTTTGTAGGAAGAGTCTATGATGAAGCTGAAATGTCTCTTCAAGATGTCACTTTTCAGGTCACAAAGCAAGCTTGCCACATCCTTGGAAACAGCCAAAGCTTTCTGGGGGCTGCAGGACCTAGGACACAGTGAGTCTGTTTCAGAAGCGATGTTGGAGGAGCTGTACCAGGACTTTCTGGTTTCTGTAACAGGGATGCTAACCCCACAATAGCTATTGCAACCTGGTATATAGGCAGCATCCCATGCACACAGGGGCGGGAGGGAGCTGGTGCTGCTAATGGTTGTACGGTATTTAGGAAGAGATGCAGAAACAGTCATAAGAAAATTTCAGGGCAATTCACCACCCTTGTACTGGCCAGACTGGACCTTCTCGGCTCTCACTGAAAGCCTGTTTTCTCCTGCCTTTTCTCTCTCCTCCTTCCATAGCCTCCTTCAGCACTGCTCTTCAGATCCCCTCCTCACTGCTTTGCTCCCGGGGCAAAACCCCCTCTCGAGGGCTGACGTGGAAGCAGCCCTTGCTCAGCCACCACAGGAGTGCATGGGGAAGGGCTCATTGCCTGCACCCCACAGTCTGCCTTCCCTGGGCACCTCCTTGAGCTGGACAGGTCTGCATTATGCCTCGCCTGCCTGCTCCACAGCTATCAAACCAGAGACGGATGTTGCTGAACAGGATGGGAATCCCTCAGGCAGCAGTTGTCACAGTTAATGCCTGCTTCGTTATGGAATTAATTACCCTCCACCTTCCATAAAAATGAGGAACCCCTTACTGCCCTCTGGTAATCGGGAAAGTGGGCCAGGTTTCATGATAAACCATAACGTCTGGGTCTTAAAGCAGAAGTTATCACAATAAAAGAGGTGATGGGGGTCTTCCAGGATGGTATATGCATTGCCCTTGCCCCTGGGGCGATGCACTGGTCTGCCCTACGTGCCTAGGGCATGGCTCCATACCCATGCTGCAGCTCATGGCCATGGCGAGCAGAGAGCGACAGCAGAGCACAGCAATACTGGGCTTTTAAAAGCTTCTTGGCTGGTCTTTTTCCATGGGAAAGCCAGGTACCTGACCCGGGGGCCCTGCCATCCGTCTCCACACTGACAAACCCTCCTGCAACAACCTGAACTTCAAAGTTTGGTGGGAGCCAAATTACTTCCCCAGCACTTCCCAGAGGGACCAGACTAGTTGATAGGAGAGACGTCAGTGCTGTCATCGGAGGGCACAGAGTGTATCTCATAGGGGACTCCTTAGCGGGGAAAGAGAGAGGGAAATCTGGGCCTTTCTGTCTACGGGAAGATATGCTGAGTATCCACTTCATTCCCTTGTCATGAAAGGGAAGAAGGGGTAAGGGAGAAAGAAACAAAGCTGGTAATTAGCTTCCTTGGGTATCCCAAGATGATTGCAGTTCAAAGTATTTGGTCAAGACCTTGCTACATGTTTTCTCGCTGCACCAGACAGTGCGAAAGAGGACAAATGAGTGAGAAAGCAAGCAAACTGGAGAGTTCGTCTCATTGTTAATTAAGTGTCTGGTGCTTATAGGAGCAATTTCTCCAGCTGCCTCTGGATGGAAGAGGCACTTGTGAGCATTAGGAGAGAATCCTGTAGGTAGCATCTTAATAAAGCCAAGACACTGAATCAAGGAAAAAGAACAAGGAGGAGAGGAAAATGAAAAGAAGAAATTAAGCTTATTGTCTCACTTGCAAGGCTAGAAACTGGCCCAGAAACTCCAGTAAAGCTGGTTGGGCTAGAGCTCCACTTCCATGGGAGATGGCTGACAGGAGATGCCTGGCCAGGCAATGAAACCAGTTTCCCTAGAAATCATAAAAAGGATGTTCCACCTTCCCCCCTGCACCCCCCCCCCAAAAAAAAAAAAATCTGCCTGTGTTCCCGGTTTTGCCTTTGAAGGTAGATGTTCCCAGTGCAGTGTAGGGCTTAACCCCCTTCAAGTGCTCCTCCCCCATGGTGACAGCTCTGTGTTATACCCCCCACTGTGAAAGCCGTGTGGCAGGAGAGGACCTCCCAACAGCACTGCTCTTGCTGGACCCTTGGGTGCCTGGGAACCAGGGGCTGGGAACCAGTGTTGTCTGGCGATCCCTCAAGGAAAGCCATGGACTGTCATGGGCTGAGTTTGGGCTGCTCTGCAGTGAGCAGCATCAGTCTTCTGAGACCGTCTGGTGAGAGCCTGTGGAAGGCAGATTGCCCCCCCAGGGATGGCTGTAGCCAGCACCATGCCTTCACTGTCCCAAGGAAGCATCGGATTAGGCTTTTAGAGGCACCTTCACATGGGCATTGACCTGCCTGGCTCCCATACAGGTGTTGAGCACCTGTGCTAAGCAGTGGAAATTTGGGACGTCATTGCCCTTATGAGGTAATGCCCTTGCACTCGTGACAGCTCGTAGACTCGGTTACCCCACCGGGCCCTGGAAGAGGGTGCAGCTCCCTGTTCCTCTTCAGCCTGGGTAATTGTGTGCTACCGTGGGGCAGGATTAAAAATACTGATGTACACATGGACATGTGTACATCTTGCTCTGTTCCTCCCAGACCTGACCTGTGTAGGAAATCTGAGTGCTGAGCCAGTTGTGAATTCTTTCCTATACTGTCTGCCAGAGAGCAGGAGCTGGTGTCAAGTAAACAGAGAGAGGATGTCTGTAAATTAAAGGAACACTGAGAAATGTTTTAATACAGAATAACAGAAATTGCCTTCTCCTTCATAAACTATCCTAAGATGTGCAACTCACAATGTGTGATAGAGACAGGTACAAATGCCTCCGTGCACTCTGGTTTATAAGTGGCTCTGTAACAGGTGTTATCATTTTGTCTGCTCGGTATTTTAACATCGTTCATTTGTGCCATTGCAACGTGGCACAACAACGCATCTTAGAATAATTTACTAGGAAGAAGCAATTGCTATGAATCACATCATATTGTCATTATGAATAAAGAACATCCACACGCTGTGCCTTCAAGGAAAGCATGGAAGAGACGTGCTCACCATTCAGCTTTTCACAGACCTGCATTTACTTTTCTCCTTTCATTTCAGTTGTTCTCAATCTGCCCCTGCACAAGTAATCACATCCCAAGGCTCAAAGGGGTTTTTTTGCCTCCCTTTTATTCTTTCTTTTCTTTGTTTACCAGTTGCGAAGGCTGGCTGACCATGACTTGTGGGCTTTCTGGAACAAAGAGTACAGCTAGCTAGCACTCGTAGATGGATGCTTTCATGATTGACTTCAACAGAATCACAGAAAAAGTCAGGTTGGATGGGATCTCTGGAGGTCGCCTAGTCCCACCCCTGCTCAAAGCAGGGCTAACCTGCTTGCGACACATTTCCTTGTATGTCAGCCTGGGAAACTGAAACCTGCAGGGACTTAGAAATGATGAGAAGAAGAAGGAAAATCAGAAAAGCCCTTCACACTCAGTAGCAGGAAGGTCAAGGGACTGTCCCTAGATTTGGGTATGCTGATCCTGTCCCTGCCTAGTTCACAGCAATGTAGAATACGTATTTACTGATTAATTAATGAATGAATTAATTTATAGAAATTCCAGACTAAAAAGTGCTGCTCTCAGCCAGAGTAGGAGCATGACCTCGAGACTGCCAGAGCCTCAACTTTCAAGCCCCAGCCATCTCTTTCTTCAGCATGCACCCTGGTTCTCAGCGCTCGGGTTTTAGTCAGAAAACAAATGTTTTGTCCCAGTGCCATTTCTGAAACATGTGTCTCCCATACTTTGAGTTTTCTCTGTCTGGGGAAAAAAAAACCCAACCCAAACCAAACAAAACAGAAAGCAAAAGACAATTTTCAAACCTCAGAAGCTGACACAAAAAGAAATTGCTATTTTCTCCTCCACTTTCACTTTCTTAAGTCATTGTTCTGAGAGATCCTCCTGATATTTTTTATTTCTCTCCCCCCTTCCTATTTCATTTTCAGTCTGGTCTCTCTCTCTCTCTGACAATTCTGCCTGGCTGCCATCCAACAGGTCTGTCCAGTTTCTCCTTGTACAAGCATATAACACAAAAGAATACAAAGATGACTGGAAATGCAATTATAAAACTGTCTCTTCCGCCCAGGCACAGTTTTTTTAGACAGCAACCTCCCTTTCAGCACAGTTGGAAGGAAAAAAAAAGTAACTAGAGCCCTTCTGAGCAATGTCATTATTTATTCTGGATGAAATGTCCTGCAGGAAACTTTAATTAGACCACATGTATAAACTAACAGAACAGTCTGAAGGAAAAAAAATAAGCAAATAAAAAGGGCAATGGTGCAATTACCTATATTTCTTAAACCCGTAACTCTTGGAGGTGAGCCCAGTTTATTCAGAGTTCAGAGGCTGAAACTGGGACACGCACGCTGAGGTTGAAAATGGTGCACACACACACATAAAGTTTTCACTGAAACAGCTTTTCACTGGGTATTTGGGCTTTTCAACTAAAAGAAAATATTGGAAAATACCTGCTCACAAACAAGAACTGTCTATGAAAGCAAAATTCAGGGGCATTCAGTTGGTACAAGAAAAGCTTTAAAGTTACATGGAAGAAAATATCCCTTGTCAGAGCTGCTGTGAGATATACGTGCATGTCTTTGTGCGTGTGGGAGCTTGCGTGTGCATGCATGTGTGTCTACATACATATCCATACATGTACAGGCATATGTGTATCTGTACAATGGAGTACTTATTTTATGAAAAACTTTTTAAACTGTCAGCTAAATTGCTTAATTGCAGAAAAGTAGGCAAAAAAATTGTCGTAAGATCAGCACTGTCTGAAAATACAGTATCAGCAATTAAAAGAAATAGCCAACCCACCAACTGCTGAGCGGCAATCTATAATCCATGTTGCAACATTCTGCTGATGCCTTGTGCATCCTTCTCCAATACTCATAATATAAAAAAATATCATTTCAGACCTCAGGTGAATATCCCTCAAGTGTTCCCTTCATAAATGGTAATATTTATAAGCAAATATACAGAAAAAATATAGAAAATGTAGAAGAAATGAGAAATCAGGAGGAGGGGACTATGAGGTGGGCTGGGACACTCTGGACCTATTTATTGATGATGAGAGGATTATGGAGGGTAATTTCTACTATATACAGCATTTTCTCCATTCCCTTGGAGAAAAATGGGTCTTTTCGTTTTGCTCTTGCACTGCAAACAGAAGGCAGGTGGAGGGCCAAAACGCATCTTCAGGTATTCATGGGAGGAGGGACTGGTGAGCACTGCAAGGCGAAGTGCTCCAGCTGACCGCAGCTCTCGTGAGCACGGCGCACGTGCCCTGCCCCTGTGTGGGCCAAGAAATCCACCTGGAAAAGGAGAGTTCAGTCTCATGGTCCATCATCTCTTGGGGATCTGTGGTGGTGAGATTGTCATCCAGGCATCTTTCTAGCTAGTTATCTTTCTGGTGGAAAGAGGTAGGACAATCACCACTGGATTTTAAGCCATTGTTTGGAAACTGCAAGCTTTTGAGATCCCCGTTGAAGCTACTGCTGAGCTAATACAGACTGATGCCAAAGACTGTTGAGGCAAGTGGATTTATAGACACAGAAGAGTAAGCTATTACTAAAGTCAAACTTCCACCATGGCTAATGTGACAATTTTCCATGAATCACCTCTGGTTTTGATTGCTTTTTAGGCATTCAGGGAACAGCAGGTAAAAAACATAGCTGTTGTTTCTTTCTTACCTGGCTCCTGAACTTTAAATGGTGTATGGGACCAGTGGCGTCCAAAGTATGTGGAGGGGTTCAAATTTCAAGTGCTCCCAATGAACAGAGGTGTCTGCACCTTGGATTCTGACTTTTGACCATCTGTCACATTTAATGTACTAATACAAAGACAACAGTCCCCTGGACCCCGTACGGTCAGCCTTTCCTGTGAGCATCTTGTTGGAAACATATCCTTTTGGGGATCCTATTTTAGCCTATATAGCTCTGGGTTTTCTCTCTCTTTCCATACAAGAATTGAAGATGAAGCCGTCATCATTTCCAGATGCCTCAGAATAGCTTTGTGCACCTACGGCAGTGCCTTGGAGACATCAGGGCGTCTACACCTCTGCAGCCTGACATTCCTCCATGTGCTGCACAGGCAACCTTTGGCTTCATTTAACCAAGAGATGGCAGGAGAGTAGGAGGGCTCCAGGAAAGAGGGGCTTTGGGCTGCTTCAAACATACTGCAGCCCTTACTCAGCAGAGCATCTAAGCCTGTGCTTAAGGATAAACACATGCGCCGAGCTTCATTGCCTTACCCAAGATTTAATCCTATCAGTCTAAGCATATGCTTATGAACTCTGCTGAATTCAGTCCTTGAACTCACAAGCCTGTTCCAATGGAGGAAAGGCAAAGATCATCAGTGCTTTAACAGGAGAAAGATAGGGCTTCCAGCCTTCATGCAAATATCCCAATTCAAAGAGAAAAAGGGAATTCAAAGAGAAGTTTAGAAAGGATTTGCTCTGTCAGCAGCGTTGGCTTCGGCTACTGTGTTTTTCAAAGTATAACATGAACGTGGTATATTAACATACGGTTAACATACAGGCACATTCTTTGGAGCCATATGCAATGCCTTCCTACTACACATTGATTTCTGTTTGATAAACATGTTATGCACTGATGAACCTGAAGGAAGCCTGGCTTATCAAGCACAAACGTCTGGAGGAATCAGAAGATGAAATCAAAGGATAATAATATTTACATTTTTAAATGGACCTGCCATACGCATTAAATCACAGGCTGCATCAATCTTGCTGCCATTGCCCTGTAGCTCACCACATCCCACATTCTCAGGCATCTTTAGCTGGGGAAAGGAACAAAGATACAGCCTGCATTGAAGGTGAGTGCCATGAATTGATGTGTGCATGCCAGGGGGTCGGCAATAGCTGGGCCTCAGTGCATTTTGCTCCCCCTGAAGAGGCACCACGTTAATGGATGTGGAGACACACTCTGCAAGGTGGACCACCCAAATCCCAGCTATCCTCACCCTCCTGGGATGACTTCTGGTGTGCCAGGCTTTACACTGCTGTTGTGTCAATGCAAGCAGTTAGACCGGCCTATGTGCCAGCATGCCTTCTACAGGCAGCAGTCACCGGCACACCAGAGCAGCCTCCGTTCTGCAGTGATACAATATTCCATGTTAATCCACCTTGCAAGCACCTGAAAGGACTTAACTACTGTACCATACAAGCACCCTGCTGAGACAGTGGGAATAGGAACAGACCTGTAATTACTGAGTAAAGACAATGAAATCACGCGTACTCCCACCACCTGCGGTTCTAAATGAGGAGAAGTGTTAGTTACACTGTTGTATTTCTATAGCATCTCAGGAGAAAAAACAGAGGGCGTAATGAGCTACTAGACTTGTGATAAGCTTATAAGAGGCAGAATTAAAGTGCATTCACAATTTACCCCAATCCACCGCTCTGCAAGGAGGGACGCGGAGGGAAGCACAATTAAACTTTCGCACTTCCCCTTTAATTTGGGGAATGAAGAACACGCCTGAGAGCACAATTTTGTGTTGTTTCAGAGACCCCAGCTATTTGCCACCCCCAAATGGAAAGACATATCATGAAGAGAGGAAAGATACACACCACAGTGGCTGGAAACTTTTGACATGACATTGGAAAGGACCTGAAACTCGGTGGCTTGGGCTGAATTTTGCCCTAAGTGGAAAGGGTGAGTTCACAGGACTGATAGGAGAGCTGCTGTTTGAAAGAGATCTACAGAAAATGTCACTTTCTTCTAACATGGACTTAGGAAATCTTAAGAATATTAATATGAAAATAGAGTGATGAAAGAAACATTCCCAGAAGTAGGTTCCTCCATGAAGGCTCTCCTGAGGGGAAGACTGGGGTTTTTTTCATGTCTTTTAATGCTCTATTTTCAGTACTTTTAAAAGAATATTCATTCTGAAAGCTTTTTTCTTCGTTCCCTTCTTTGATTACTATTGATTTGGTGTTAGGTGGTTGGGAGTCCTTTTAGGTGAAAGGGTTTAACTGACTCTTCTGGCAGAAAGGTTTTTTCTAAGGAGGATGTTGCTGCCGTATGTCCTTTAGATGCTCAGAGTCTGTATTCCGTATGTCTGGAAACACCATGCAGCCTTTTCGCTGGGGACTCAGACTGAGGCACAGCTAATTCAAAAGCTGTCACATATGCAAGAGTGTGGGGCAAAGTCACAGTCCACATTATCTTCTTCGTTTCATCAACAGGGCTGTTCATTTGAAGCACCTTCGTGGGTCAATGGGTACACATTTTAATTCTTTCTTCACATGGAGCAGGTTAGAGAAGCCTCTTTGTAAGTGTATACTGAGATAGATTTCTGAACTGAAACTTCTGTGGATTCAAAACTGAGCTTCTGACAGTAACATTTATGCTTTGGCCTCATTCTGAGGCAGGGGAGTTAATCTGTTCTGGACAGACAGGCCCTTTGGATAACATTCACTTAAAAGGAGAAGGAAAAAAACCCACCCTGAAAGACATTTTCTTTATTCACAGAAAAAAGAATGTCATGGAGAAAATGATGAGGGAGTGTGTGTGTAATCATGTATTTATTTATCTGAATCCTACACTGAAAATTTTGTAGGTTCAGGAGATGATGAGAAAGATAAGGCACTGATGTGATTGTTTAAACTGAAATTGAGTCTCACCCACTGCAGAGTTTGAATTAAACAAAAATAACCCAAAGCAGCAATGTAATAACCTTAAGTGAGCCACTTTTTTAAGCAGCTTATACATAATGGAATTCTCTCAGCTTTTTACAAATGTTCCACATACGTTCAGATAATCATCGAACTGACGGGCTTTCCTCACAGACAGCTGAAAATAAACACCCATCTCAAAACGCGAGCATGTCTCCTTTCTTTTCGCCATACATCCAGCTTCTATATGTTGTTCTTTATCAAAGTATGTAAGTGCCTTCAGTAGACCTAAGCATCCTGGTTTTATTGATATATAAATATGTTTTATAGCCACTATAGGGATTTCTATGCTACAATACACTAATGGTTCACCCAAGCAAGATGCTCTGGCTATAACAGTGATCAGTGCTGGATGTTTCAGTGTAAAGAAGGGCTCTCGGGTCTCTCTGAACTAGGTAACCTATAAATTGTTTAACATTGCCAGTGCTGACTCCTTATTATTTCCTTCTGGTGAGTGCCACAGTAGAGATAATATGCCGATAAAATAATTATTTTTAATTGTTAACTACCATTTTCAGTTTCAAAGACACTGGGTAAAAGCAAATAGCAACCTAGATCTGGAAGATAACGGGAGAGGCTGTAATAGGGAAATGGATATGAGGCAGAAGTATAAGTTCTGTCACAGGTGGGTCTGAATCAGGGCTCCAGGCAAATCTGGCCTGTGCAGATATCAAGGACCTCTGGATGTGAATTTAGTAACATGGACCCTACCTGTCATCTCATTAGCCTATGTATGCAATTAGAACAGAGCTATCTTGATTAGCCCAACCCTGAGAAAACAGCTAGAACAACCCATTTTCTTTAGGTGCTCTGTTCATCTGAGAGGCAAAAGGAACACCTGGATCTGGATGGCAGCACTTGGGACGTTGCTGAGAAGAGATTTAGACCCCTTGGCTTTGCTCAACCAGGTGGGGAGCAGCAGAGCTTAGAAACGTGCTCATGCATGCCCTATACCAAACGTTTTCCAAGCACCACCAAAAGCCAATCCTTCAGCTGCCCTTGCTGCACCCTCGGCCTCAAGCCTCAGGCGCAGCAGCCAGCGAGGTGCAGCGTGGCGCCCGACGGCAGGAGGCAAATGTGGCGTCTGTGCTGATGCAGTCTCTTTCTATCAAAGGGAAAAGTGCAGGGACTTGAAAGAGGCTCCCCGCGACTGAATAACACAGTGTCAGTTCCTCTAATGAATGCCGATCTGGAGTGCGTGATGGGTAATTAGTGACTTTGATACCTGTGGGGAGCAGGTCATGATTTTGCTGTCAGGACTTTCAGTGCAGGAGACACATCATTACTCCAGTCAGTGCTGATTATTACCATACCTGCGCAGTGCAACTTCATTTTGCTTTCGGGGCGAAAAACAAAAATGCTGCATAGGGGTTGGAGAGTTTCTCTCTCTCTTTCTTTCTTCCTTCTTTATTTTTGTTTCATTGAAGAAAAGGAGAGCACCTCTGTGTTTTCACACAAAACTGTCTCTCTTATAAGGAGATGAAAATGAGGGAGGGAAGGAACCTGACAAGTATCCACTGAAAACAACTCTTTAAACCAACAAAGCACATCCACAGTGTGCCTAGATCAGTAGAGATCAATAGAAGATGATGTTACTGTGATGTCTGTGTATGCATTTGCCCATCTTACTTGTCCAAGATAGGAACAACACGTTCCTGTTAGATACATCCCAGGAGGCAGAAGAATTCAGCAGACCTCCCCAGTTCTCTTAATAAAATACTGAAGGAGTCAGAAAGATAGATAAAAAGATAAAGAAGAAATGTTAGAAGAGGGCTAAGTTACATCCAGAGGAAAGATGAGGTAGTTCCACTGGCCCCAGTTCAGAAAAACATTTAAACGTGCAGGTTGCAGCACTCTGCGAGCTGTGATGGACCACCAAGCATCTTCTTCTCTCCTGGTATCTGGGAAATACTGCCAAAGCTCCACCAGAGATGCTCAGTGCCTGCATAGCCGGGGATGCAGGACACATGCTGGGCTGCTCTGGGATCTGTGGCACTCATCAAGATTAATGAGGGGTGGCTAGTTAAGTCTCTGAGGCCGAGGGCTGAGTTAGTTATACACACCTCTGAGTACAGTGCCTAATGCAGTAACTGACAGTCAATCTCTTTCTTCATTTTGAATACAGTAGATATGGTATGAGCCCAGTCTTTTGCAAAAATAGGATGAGAGGGAGAAGGAAGAGATTAACTCAGAACTATTTGTGCATTTGCCATGGCTCACACATGCTCGCTTGGTTAAATAGCTTTTCCTGGTGTGGAAATGTACTGGGTGATTTATTTCCTTTTCATAAATAAAAGATTCGGGATGGAATAATGGCTATTTTCTTTTATACAGGCTATTACACCCTAATGGTTGAAGAGCAGATCTCAGTTCAGCTTCCCGTGGACAGCTTTAACTTGCTCTAATACCTGCTCTGTGGGGAGCTGCTGCTGACGCCAGTGTTTGTGCAGCCCCTGACCTGGAGGATTTGGATACCTCAGTATCACTGGTGATCATTTTACTCTCACGGGTCCCAGAAAATGGGAGGATAGGGTAGATTAAGTCATCTGTCCAAACTCCAGGGTAAAGATGAGGTGGAGCTGGAAACGATTCCATTGTCTCCCGAGTCCCAGCAGAGCACTGTTCCCACCAGGCTCTACTGCCCTTCCCCATGCAGGAGCACATTGGGTGCTGCTTGGTGCACCTCACCCTTCCCAGCTATGCTGGGAAACCATTTCCCTAGGAGCAATACAGAGCAAGCACGGCGAGTATCATCCCAGCCTGCCAGCTCCTGGGGTGTCCCGGGGTGTCCTCACCTGGGAAGGACACACCAGGTGAGTACTCAGCCTTCCTCATGGTTTCTGTTCAGTTAGAACACACTGGTAGAAGTTTGATAAGGGAAATTTGGCCTTCTGCTGTCCAAACAAACTGCAATTTCCAGGTTTGGAAGCTGGTCTCTTATCAGCGGTGCATTTCTTGTCTGGAAGAAGATTCTCTACCCCAGGTTATTCTCTGTGTGCATGGAGTGTAGTTACACTTTCAGTTGGCTTTTCCTCCAGTGAATTCTTCAGTTATTGCTTATTTATAACATCAGAGACCTGAAACTTTTCCAATAATGATCCTGGTAATTATAGCTATCTCATTCAGTCTTAACCGACCAGCGATTGTATCCTGATTCAGGTTCAATGGGAATTTAAAAGAATATACTTATTAAACTCAATAAGGATAAGTTACTAGTTAATGATGTGAAAATTATGTCACCAATAACTGTGTAATTACATTCTTATTAATGCATTCAAACATCTTGCCATTTAATTGGCATTTAACAAGCTCATTATAGCAAGATAATTAGATAGCCATTAATTGGTAAAACACTGATTGACGTGTAGTATGTTAATAGATGTCTAGTGTGGTGTAGTTGTCTTGCTATATGGTAATTTAATGCTTTCATGCTCCTATCAATTAGGTCATTTAAAATATACAAATGTAATGTATTATAAAGTGATTGTATATTTATTGGCAAAGTCATCGTGACTGAATCAGAGTCAATGTATTATTTGCATACGTGCTTATCTTACATTTCAGTACAACCTCTGCTGGTATTTGTAGGAACTACAATAAACAACGAAATCCCTGGGACCTCCTTTAGTCACTACATTACAAAACGAAGCAGAAGTGTCCAACATGTTGTTCATGACCAACATGTGGCTCTTGAACCACAACAGAGCTGGGTTCCCTGGCCAAAAGAAAGGCCCTGCTGGATAATCCTGAACCTTGGTAGAAATAAAACAGTACTAATCACTGAGGATGACATCGTTAGCTTGCCCAAGGGTGCAGCTATGCATCCAGTCCCACCCAGCAAGATGCTGGTACCCTATAGGGAACTGTTGTCACCTCCCACCTGTGAGCCACTGCCAGAGCAGTCTGTGGTGTTGGCCACACAAAGATTTTTGTATGGCGCTTGTAGGATTAGGAAAGTTGATGTTTCTAAGTGTTACAGTACCTGGTAACCGTGTCATATGTACAATGGTAAAGCCTAGACTCTCTTACTCTGAAGTCCTGAGTAGCAAGGAGGCTTGAGGAGTGATCTGAGGTCTGCCTTGAGCAGTAATTCTGTTGATGGTTGCTAAGCAATGTGCAAACATACTGACCAACCCATTGTCTTATTTATCCTTCCCTACGTCATGCCTATGACTTCGTTTTTTTGTGACACTCAGAAGATGATCTGGAATCATGTGCTATCCACTTAACATTAGAGCTTGTTCACATATGCATAATACATACCTCTTTTTTCTCAGAAGGCTGTCAGATGCTTTGAAACAGGACAAATAGTTTTAGGATGTAATATTATTATTATGTGCATTACTGTAGCAGCTAAAGGTCCAGCAAAAAAACCCTGATTCCCTTCGTTCTGGGCACTGTATAAACACAGAGAGAGAGATGCTGTTCTGAAGACCCTGCTGTCAAAATGGACTGAACAGCCAAAGGGCTAGTGGTGGAAAGTCAATGTCAGGAGGGAGGAGAGGACAGAAATTGATATTACAATCTATGCTAACACATGGAGACAAGAAAGCTTTTGAAATGGTGCTCTGAGATGTCCAAAAAGCAGAAAATGAAAGTCTCGCTGCTGCCCCAATTCTCTGCATTGCTCTAAAACGCTGCCACGGGTAGCCTGTTTCCATGGCACGTCTCGCTTCTCCAAGTCATCCAGCACTTCCAGCCCTTGTATCTCTATTAACGCCCCAGCATAGCCTGCGTTGCTGCCAGTTCCTCTGCAGCATGGAGGGGTGGAGATACTCAGGTCCGCAGCGAGGAACTTCCTGGGACTGACTTGCCTGTTCTCAGGGTAGCAAGGGAGTTCATCGTGCAGAACAGGAGATCTCGATTAAGCATAGAATCGTACCAGAAATGATGAATTAACTTACAGTACATTTCCCCACCTACCACAGGATTGGTCCCAATGGTGTATTAAGTGGGAATGATAATGTAAGCCTGATTGAAATGGTGACGTGAATATTGTTAATGTTGATATCCCCAAATTAGCTCAGAGGGGGAAGTTTCAGTTTGAATTTTGCAAACAGTATGTGACTACTGCAACCTTTAGAAGAATCCTTTTCATTCTTTTTTAATTTCAAAGACTAGGAAAATAACAAGAATGACTGGTTCACCAAAAATAGCCATTACGTGACCATGGCAGTATGAGCTTTCCTTGAGGAGACAGTCAGCACTGCAGGGTATACAACACTGTGCTATATTTTGCTTAGCTGTGGCATCATTCATCCAAATGTAGGTAGTTCAAAAAGGCGTGGAAAACATGGTGAGTTTTTATTAGGGGAAAGTTTTGGCAGGGCACTAAGGAGAATGTTTTGTTTCTTCCAGCCATTACAGTAAGAAAAGAGATTTAATGCATTCAGAAGTAAAGAGGTTGCTCTGAAAAACTTAGGAGTGGTAGAGTTGTGGGTCAGCTGAGGTGCACGGTGCAAAGCAGTGAGGGTGGAAGAGCAGTTCCAGTGCACAGGAGTGGAGCGTTGCTGCGTAGCTGAAGATTTATGGTTATTGGGAAAACTTTGCTTAGGTCCATGAACAGGATGGGTTTGGACTGTGGATCAGAACAGAGGAACATGCACAGATTTCTGATGGTGGCCCAGGGGTATGGGGCTGGGCTGGGGAGGGGTGTAGCAAGGTGGGGATGGGCAGCCAGAGCTTGGCCCGCACTGGGTCAGGCAGACCCTGGAGTGGCCCAGGAGGGGCTTTGGCTGGCAGTGAAGCAAGGCAGCCGATGATGGGCTTGGGGATGCAGCCATGGCAGGATGGAAGAAGCCCTCTCACCATTCTCCTCTTGGGCCTGTCCCTGGCAAGTGTAAATCCCCATGCCATCGTCAGTGGCAAGTCAGCAAAAGAGCATTTATCAAAATGCAAACCTGATCTGTAGCAAAAAAAGGCATCTCTGTAAGTACAGGTCAAATAAGCCCAAAGGACAAACTTTCCTATGGTTCAGGTAATTTGGAGAAGTGCCCTTAAATGCAGTGGGAGCACACGGTGATGAGCAGAACAGGTTGCTCACCCCCGGGCGTAGTAATTCCTGTGTTTTCTCCACCGTTCCTTTTTATTTTGAATTACCATCCAAAAGCAGGTAGGCAGCTCTTGAAATCATTTGCTTACAAGCCCTGATACCCATCTGGGATCAGGACAGAAATCAGATTAAGCTTGTTTGTGTGTTAAATGTTTGGGAAAAAATTACTTGTTCTAATAAGGGGCAAGGGCTGAAATGTGCTCCCCAAAGCAGACAGCCCTTGTGCTTATCTGCAACAGGAGCCTGAGTAAACGCCAATCGCACCAGACTCTTCCCTCGTCACCATGCTTCCTTCCCACCCTTCCAACTTGCCCTTTACCTCCCACCACACGAAAAAGATGGGATTAAAGAAAAAAAAAAGTACTCCTAGCAAAATGCCAGGGTTTTAAATTAAATTTAAAACAGTTTAATTGCCTAATTGCTCAGCTATTTTGTGCAGTTTATTAACAGAAGCAATTCTTCGGCAGTCATGCCAACATAGCAGAAAATTGGCATTTGAGCCAGCGGGAATTAAAGAGGCAGAGTGCGGAACTAAAACAAAAAGAATGCTTCGAACCTAGTGGAACAGACATTTGAGGCTTTCATCTCATTTTTATCTCACTCCCTAATCTGCTGTAGAAAGATCAAGGCTTGGTTTTGCTTTTTAATGTGGGAATGACAGTTGCTCATCACCACTGTCTTTGCATTTGGAAAAGTACTGGATTTCCAAAGAAATGAATGTCAAAGAAAGCAGCACATTTACAAAGAAAATAAAATGCAATTCTTGCCAATAATATTGGCATCTTTTAAAAGAGTTAATTTGATGGCATTTTTCATAATAAACCTCACTGTTAAATGTGTGTGTGTATTCAAACAAAACTAGCAAATCATGCATATAAATGAGTGCATGCACCGACTGAATAGGAGAGATTAATATTCAGTTATAATATACCACACTCATCATATGCTCTTTCCTTACCATACAGAGAGAAAAAAGGAAAGGAGAGGAAAGAAGAAGGCAGTCATGATGCAAAACAAATAATCCAATATTAATTGCCTCTGAAAGAGAAATTCTAGTCGACTGTGGATGATGCTATTGCTCTAATCTTTAGGGCTGCATCCAAGTACCCATCTGTGGAGCTGTCGGTATGTCCTTGCTGATGTCGCCTCTCTTTTTTTGGGTAGGCAGCCACTTGGGAAGCTCTTGTCAGGTGTTATACAGCAGAGATATTAAGAGCAGAACCCTGAACAAACTACTGGGACTTCAGCATAAGTTTATTTCCTTTGCATATGAAGGATGGAAACAATTCACTGCTTTGGGGAGGACCTCCCGTGTCATAACTCACTCTGCCTCAAACTGAGAATCCTGTGCACAGTGACAGTCAAGATGATATCCAGGGCAGGTTTTGTTACTGATATCAGCCAGGGTCAGAATTATACTCCCATGTATTTGAAGCAGTCCCGTTGGCTGCTGTGTGGCTAACTGCCATATGCAACTGCGGGAGTTGTGTTCACAAAGTAAAATTCCTGCTGGTGTCTGGCAAATTGGGCCCACTTAGGAGATGACACATTGCAGGTGAAAATGAGCCAGAGCAGAGCCCTTCACTTCTGTGTTTGAAAGCCATTTCGAGATGCCCCCTTGCATTTACCGGAAGGCCTGCTTGAAATAGCAGCCCCATCCTTCCAGCTATACAAACCCATCATGGTGAACAGATTTTTCCAGACTGCATTCATCCTGTGCAGTTTGGCAGGTTTCCTGGAGAAACCCAGAGCATCCTTCCTGTTGGTACCCATGTCCAAGGCCACCTTGGAGGGGACTGAGGCTGGAGGTGGTGGTGAGCACAGCCCTGCCCCATGGGGCTGGCGTAGAGGGCGAGAGAAAAAACCTCTGTCATGTAGCATCCCACGGGGGCTCCCGTGTAAAGCTCCCCCTCTGCCCCCATGCTAATGCACGCAGGCACCAGCAGCTGGTGAATGATCAACACATGAGTATATCTGGGGAAAAAAAAGGGCAACACTTGGTAGATTTACCATGAGCAGCGTGCCCACTACAAGTGTTTCTTCAGTGAGGCAATCCTGATGCCTACAGTGCTGCTGGTCTGTTGAGTAAGGAGGCGATGCCAGCCGATCCCACTGGGGCTGAAGGCTCTGAGAGAGCCAACTGAATGACAGCGACTTTATCCAGAATACTCAAGGCCCTGCTTCCACCCTAATTTCATCACTCAGATATCTCAGCTTTTTTTCCTGTATGTGGAAAAGAGAGGATAGAGTCATGCACACACTGTGGATGAAGCGTGCTGTAGGAGAGTGAGGTATTATTCAGCAGTGGAGTCAGAGAAATCTAACTTCTCCCTGCTTGATTTTTTGCAAACAACCCCACCTCAGTTTTAGTTCAGCCAAAATATCTTTGATATATTTTGACATATGACATTTTTATGTATTTCTCTATCTGAAAAACTGACGTTTTCTATGAGAAGCAGGTATTTCCTGTGAATAAAATTGTTTAGGTGCTAACTGCTTCAAAAAGCCAGTTTCAGTGGAAAATGTTCACCCTGGCTCCATTCTTTCATCATGTGGAGAACAGGCAAATTTGCCCCCTCTCCCAGTGAGCTTTCATGACTCCATCTCCCATTCACGGGCTGCTTGTTTCAGCCCTTGGCTGTAATTGTACAGGGAAGCAACATAGGTAAGGGTCAAATTTCCATATTCCCAGGGCAGAAAACTGGGAACCATCAGAAGCAGTGGCCCTGATGATATTCAAAGCAAGTGGGTGGGATTTCAGTCTAGAGGTGAAGGGGGAGCTCCCAGTCTTATCACCCATTCACTGCAGGTACAAAGGGATGAGGTGAAGAACTCATTTCTTCAAGCAGCGGACAACTGGAATTTCTTCTGGCTTTTTCACCTCTCAGCTAGAAAAATGGTGAACTGAACATTCAACTTCCTATCTGCTTGAAGCTTCTGACACTAGGTGATGACCACACATTTATTTTCTCTCAACCTCGCTGCTAATCTTGCTGTACTGATGGTTTATCTCAGGCCTTGCTTCTGTGGCTAAGAAAAAGTGCATTTTCCCACGGGAAAACACATGTGTTTGAGCCAGGAAGCATCTGACGAGGGCAGAGAGATAAAAGTGCAGCCAGGACACGGAAAGTAAAGCAGCACAGGGTTGCTCTGCGAGATGCAGGACATCGCAGCATCGGGCAGTGCTAAGAAGCATGGAAAAGTGTCCTAAGAGCTGAAAGCTAAGATACCTGATGCCACTGACTGTCACCCAATCTCTGTACACCTGGCATGTGGCATCTGCTGCTATCCTCCCTCTGCTGCTGGACCTGGCAGCCTGCAGTGAAGGCAGCAGCCTCCGGCTCTCCGGAGTCCCCAGCGCAGGTACCGCGGGAGGTGGATGACGGATGCTCAGCGTGCACAGGAATCACGGCTCCCTCCTCAGTAGCACATGAAAGAGTGCCTTGATGCACCTGAGAAGAAAGAGTTTACATTACAGTGAGCTGTGACCTACTTTTAAACTCTCTCTCCTACAGCGAGGTGCCGGTATCGAGCGTGGCATTCCTGCCCGGCTGCTGACATGCACTTTTGCAGCTTACACCTGAGGGAGAGCACATCTCAAACACAGCAGCAGTCTGGTCAGTGCTCTGGGGAGTTCCTAGCCATTAAATCTAGATCTTGTATAGCCTGCAAGCAGCCCCAAAGGCATCTGCTTCACACTGAACTTCCACTGATTTTGACCCCTAATTCGCTTTGATTCTTTTAAAAACCCCAGATTCCAGCCCCTGGAGGCAGCGGCTGAGGGAGGATTCACACAGCAGCCTGGGACTCCTCATGGCCCCAGAGATTTCCTGCTGAACCGGTGCCATTTGCTTTCTGCGTTGCAGTCTTTTTGCCAAATGCATGCCCTAATTTTCTGTCCTCTAGGTCTGGCACCACTCAGCTGCTTGCAAACACCCCCCAGCACAAAGTCCACCTCTTTTCTGCGCTCCTTCTGTGTTCTCTCTCTTCGGATGCAAATGCACATTTGACAGAAGTCAAACTCCTCTGTGCCTCATGCCCCAGCAGGGCAATCTAGAAAAGGGACCACAGGTAACCTCCTCAGACCCATCTTTTTATGTCCCATGACAAAGCTCAGGGTATGGATAGCTCAGATGATCTTTAGAAATCAGTGAGAAAACCCCTATATTTCAGCTCGCTGACAATAGTAAAGAATACTTACAGAACAGGTTTGGGAGATACACCCCAATCCTCTTCCTTCTCA
The DNA here is from genome assembly GCA_034008185.1 of Gorsachius magnificus. Taxonomy (NCBI): domain Eukaryota; kingdom Metazoa; phylum Chordata; class Aves; order Pelecaniformes; family Ardeidae; genus Gorsachius; species Gorsachius magnificus. The sequence goes on from CM067090.1 coordinate 12,453,026, forward strand.
TAGTGGATTTGGTGAATACAAAAGTTGACATGCAAAGTAATATTTCACTTGTTTTTTTCAGCTTTATTTAATGTTTTAGAAGCAGTAAAAATAATATATAGACCCCAGAATTTTTCTTTTTTAATTAGTGTTTTGAGGAAGAGCTGGAGGGAGGAGGAAGGAATTATTTTTATTTACTTCTTTTTTTTCACAGTTTTGCCAACATCTGCAAAGTGTTCTGCTTGACCTGATATGGCCTTCTGGGCTGAAAACCACTGTGCTGGCCTGAAAACTGTTGCTGACCTTCCTCAGCTGGGCGCAGAGGTAACCACATCACGTAGGCACAAGTTGCAGCAAGACTTGTGGTGCCTGGCAAAGCCTGGGGAGAAGACAGCCCTTCGTAATCAGTGGAAGAGGAGAAGCAGGAGGGGACATCTCTGGTGGAGAAGGTCCATTGGTGTTAGGTGCAGAGATAGGAGCACACTTTGCCTATTGTGTTGGAGAGGCATTCAGAAGACTGTGTGGCATCATGGTGGGACATGCCAATGTGGAGTATCATTAGAGCCCTCCAGAGCCTGGGAAATGCTGAATGGAGATTGAAGCTGGAGGTCTTCTCTCTCCTCACTTTTGTTTTGCTGCTGTCTCTGAGTTTGCCTGGAGGGCAATCTCTCACATGGCCAGGATGGGACACCCTCCCAGGATGGTCTCCACCACCCAGTGAGAAGGAACGGGTGGGAAATGGTGGGTTTTGATGCTCATGCAGGTAGAGGTACAAAGAAGTGAGGTGTAATCTCCGCTGAAAATCTGACTGAACCTCTTTTAAGGATAAAAGAGTAGAGTGCATGAAGCAGGGAAGATCAAAGTGGAGGTATTTGGATGCGGATTGGAACTGTGAAAAAGGTTCGTCCCTCAGGCAAATCCAGAATTAAGCTCTCATTTCGGGTTTGATGGTAACAAATTCCCACCAGCAGATCTGCTGAGGCGTCCACCGGCCTGGAAAACACATGATCTGGTCCTGAAAAGCCAAGTCTTTTACATGTGGGTTCCAAGTAACGGATTAACACTTTAGAGGAAAAAAAAAAATATTGGATCCAAGTATGCAAATCCCCACCACCCACAGTCATATTAAAATAGCTCATAGATCAGGGGGAGGTTATGCTCAGGTCATGTTTCTGTTTTCCAACGTATCCTTTGGATGCAGAACTGGGAAACTAACAGCGCCCATAAACTTCTCTGATCACTGACATTAACTGGAAAAATCAGATGTGACTGCAAGGCAGAACCCCCATCTTCCAAACTTGCTGAAACTTCAAATCCTACCTGTATCAAAAGAGAAAATTTCATTATCAAGCCCATTTCCTAGATGTTAACACTTGTTTCCTTCATGTTTTTTAAATAAAAATAATAGATAGTTAATATGACAGCCCAGTGATTAAACATATTTAGTTCCTGTTGAAAAGGAAATGGGTTATGACTTTGCATGCAGGCAATGTATTATTTCTTTTGATAATTTATTTTAACAGAAATGTTTTCTTTGGCTAATCCACTTCTTCAGTCTGCTCTGCCCAAACTGTTTTTCTGAGAGGACTAGTATATGATACAGATCTAATGGGGTGTTTTATTTTGGACCAAGTAATTGCATTAATTGGTAAAGCCAGTGATCAATGTAAATTAAAAAAAAAAAACCAAAAAAAACCAACTACAAAGGCTTACCATTTCAAAGCTTTCCAAGAAAATATTTGAGTAGTGAAGCCATTTTGTGTACACAGTTAACCCTTCCATCCGCAGCTCTGTCAAACAAATCCTGTCCTACACTTGCACTGACACTATAGCCCCATTAATTTTAACTGGTACTATCATGGGACCAGAGAAAGAAAAGAAGTGCAGTTCACTACCGTCCTTCTCTCCCTCCCTTCTTCAGCTGAAATGACTGAGAATGGATCACGACAGAACCACTCGTTACAACCTAACTTAACCTAAGGAGGACACGTGGGATGAGTCCTTCCTCTTGCTAGGCCATCCTCCCCTTGTGCCCTGCATGTATCACGTCATTAGGGCTTTCTGTGATGGTCTGTGACACAAACCTTGACTTACGGGAACAGGAGTCCAAACGTGAATAGCTCAGGGCCAGACTGGGATAGATTTCCTCTATAGCTTTGAAGTTAGCAGATTGGCAGATTAGTAATTATCTGTGCTACAGTTTTGATGGCCACAAGAAGGTGTGGTGCCTGCCCTGAAACACTGAGAAACTGGGAACATTATGGTTTGAACAGCTGTTTAACACAGACCCTTCTCAGTCGGTCATTTTCTCCCGCCCCAATAACCTTTCTCGCTAGCAAAACCTATCGACTCTAACATTGTTGGAAGTGACAATGTTCCATGGGAAGCCAGGGATGCATCCATCTTCTGACAGTAGGAGCTGCTGTAGTATTGTACATGTCCCTGCAGACACCCAGATTAATAGTTTGACCTGGTTCCAAATGCGAAAAAGTGTTTGTGGCAGAGGCTTTGTCACAAAAGGCTGCCAGAATATTCTGCCAGACAGCAATAAACTCAATTTACATTATAACTTAACACTTCCTTACCCCTCGTCCTCCTGCCAAGTATGACAACATAACATGCAGGAGCCTGCAGCACGGTGTAGGAAAAAAAAAACCCTCTAATGTTTTCAAGCAGAAAATTCCTGTGGAAGACCAACTTGCTCACTTGGTGAGCTGCTGGAAACTTCTGAAAAGCACTGTTAATAATGTCCTGTCCCCAGAAACTCACTGCTGCCTGGCTCAGGGTATGACGCTGGGCAAAATTACCATGCTGTGTCCCTGCAACCTTTCCCTTGTATCAAGAGACACAAAGGTCTTGGCTGGTCTCATCCAACATGGCTGGGGCATAGCTGCTCTGCGGCTGCTGTTGGACCCAGCATCTTTGCGCATTGACCTGCTGTTACTAGAGACTCACTGCAGAAGACTTTTTTGCCCTGGTGTTGCCATGCTTCTTTGCTCAGAAGAGTCTCTGCCTTTTGCAGTCAAGCTAGAGCCAGTTTTTGCCCTCGCCTGTGCTGCAGACAGATGCTCCACCACACTACAGAAACCTGCTCGCTGCAGCCTTCCAGCTTCCTCTCTCACCTTCCCATTGCCAAAACTTTTTCCTCTTCATTGTCACCTGGGACCGAGATGATTTAAGGTTATATGAAGCTCATGCTGTTTAAGAAGCACAAAGGGAATTTCAGTCAATAATCAGTAGAGCTTCCTCTTCGCTGGTGTAGGTATACACTAATGATAAAAGCTGCAAAGTATTGCAAACTATTTTGTTGCTTGTGTTGCTACCTGTGTTTAGATTTGACTTAACCAGCGCTTCAGAGTATTTTTGAACTCTTGAAAATATTTTACTCTGTTCCTGAAGAGCAAAGCCAATAGTCCCTATTAAGGAAGCACAACAGATGTCCAGAGGACACAACGAAGAACGGTTCATGGAAGCAGTTCAATTGCTGCTGGAATTCTGCTGTCTTCACCTGTTGCTCTGCTGCAGTGACCTCCAAACTCTGCTAAGGGCATTCGAAACACCAGAGCCAACTCTACTCAAAAAATATTTAACATGAAGGGAAACAGGTTCAAATGGAATGAAAAGCAGAGCATCAGCAAATTGCAGCAAAGCACAAAATCTGCCTGTGTTTCCAGAATAATGAATGTATTCTGACTACATCAGCTGTGTGTATCCATGCAGTAGCCAGCCATATTCAATATTTTTAATGTATACAGCCACATTTTGTCTCCAGAAACAGACTAATGCTGTAATCTCTGCATTAAAACCCTAGTATTTTCTAACAAAAGAGATCCATATCTGAACAGTTCTGATGGAGCTCCTCTTCATTTTCTGGTACAGGTATGACCCCTTACTCCAAATGGTCGGCCTCCTCTGTCCCAATTTTGACAGCTAATGACAAAGACCTACCTATTTTCCTCCAGACGTGGTTGTATCTCTGAGAAAGGCCTGGTAACTGCTGTACTCCATATCTTTGAAGGAAGAATTCCTTGTTAATATGGTTTTCTGGAAAGTAGCCTGTTTGTTTATGGCCAGCTCAGAGGACAGGCAGAAAGGACACATGCATTTCTGGTTGTGGACATAGACATAACACAGTGTTTTTGCAGTTGATACTCACAAGTTCAGAAGCAGTTTGGAATGAAAGCTATGCTGTGCAATTGGGCTCTTATTTTATGATAAGCAGGTACAGAAAACAGTGTGATTTCCCAATGAGAAAATGGTGGGCACAAGCTTTCTGAGCTGGAAATGGAAATAAAGAGCATTCCCATGTGTGTAGTCTGGAACAACACCCATCAGTTTAACTCCAACAGGAAAATACGATGGTCTCTTGGGTGCCTGGAACTGTCTCAAACAATCCACCTGTCCATTAGTGCGAGTGATTTGCTTTCCTTTTTGACACACAGATGCAGTTTTATCAAGCACCAAGGCTCAGTAATGGGAGAGAGTTACTCACTCTGCAACTCCTGCCTCCAAATCAGCCACTGTGGCTGTTGCCATGAGCTAACTCCATCAAAAGCATCTTTGGTGATGCGGAGGGAAGAGGTTAGTGGTCCAGCTCAGCTCCTGCCAGGGAATGGTCTACAACAGCAGAGAATACATGCCTGAGGCTCGGCTTGCATTGACCTTGCTGTTGGCAACCCCATCAAACAGACTAAGGACTGGTGCAGAGGACCGTGTTCCTTTCTTGCCCTGAGAGGATCGTGCTCCAGAAGAGTCACCCTGGGTCTGTGCTCCGTGCCGAGCCTATGAGGATTTGTGGGGTTTGGTTTTAGCAGCTTGTCAGGCAGGCTGTTTTCACTAGCACAAGAGCTGCTTTTAAAAGGAATCGGCCAGGCAAATATCTTTTTTCTCCCTTGTTCTGGTAACAAAGGTAACACAAATTACTAGGAAGGCTGAAATGAAAATGGAGAATGAAAATAATTAAACCCCTCTCCTACCAGACATGCTGGGCCTGGCTTTCTGCTCTAGCATTATACAGTTAGAGCCAGCAGGAGCAGAGCTGTCTGTAAGAAGGGTTCTCAGGGTTATCTTAAATAGTTCTAATGTAGCTAATGTTTTTCGTTGTTTCTTCCATGTGCCAGCAAATGGCCCCACGTATCTGTCCTGCCGGTTCAGCACAGTCTATGAAGTGAGCGACATTTTGGAGCCCCATGCATCTTGTCAACCCAAAATTAGCAACCGAAATAAGCCTTGCAAAGAATGGGATATGTGCTTTCAGTGGGCCCAGACACTCAGTTCTTGGTGCCGGAGAGCTGTTTGGATGTGCTAACGTGAAGTTTAATGATGCTGGGACATACCTAGCAGGGAAAAATTCCTGCATATATTTTCTTTGCATCTTCCTTTTAATGAGTGGATGTAGCAACCCTGAAAGAGCCACATATTAGTGCAGATTGGAGACAGGGATCCTGAGGGCAGATACCTTGCCGGATTCCCCACACAGCTCTGCTGAGGCTTTTCCTTCCTGACCTGAAATGGCCTTGTTCTGGCACAGAGGCTTAACTCTGCCTCTGTTCCTCTGTGCTGGATTTCAACAGCTTTTGCTATGCCTTACATCAGCTCTGGAGCACCCTAAGGGCCTCTCACCTGATCAGCAGGATGCTGTGGTTCACCAATGCATATAGCTATGATGAAGCCCCCCCCTCCTCATCTTCTAACAGATAAAGGGTGAGGCACTCATCTTGCAACCTCCTTTGCTATCACAGGTCTGCGCGAGCAGGGACAGCTTCTCCTGGTCCAGGATAGTCAACAATATTATACATATGACAGAGGAAAATGGCTGAAATCACTCAGCTGCGTATGACTAAAGCCAGATATGAATCCTGGTCTCCCAAAATGAAATTTGCTCACATGTGACCACCCTGGAAAACACTATGGTGGGAGGATTTTGCAAGCACTTGGCACTGATTCCACTCTGCTCCCCTTAAGTCTGTGGGATCGCAGCCCTTGTAGGAGCAGAGCTTTACCCTTATGAAGTGTTTCAATATTTTTGACTGATGAATTTGCACATTATATATGTGAAGCCATATGTGACTCTGTCGGAACCGCTCCAGTTTCCTATCCCTTGCAATGTGTTGTGCTGCTTTTAGCACACAGAAACATACGCTTCCTATCACTCATATTGACATGCCATCGGTTTGATTGGACCATTTCTCGACCGCTGGAGACTGGAGTAGCATGGCTTAAGACAATGGGTTACTCTGATTTATACCAGATTCAACTTTTCCATAAAATGATTAATATGTTCAAAACAGTGCCACACTGGGGTGAAAACAGGACTGCAATTTTTGACAGAAAACCAGGGGTCGCTTTTTGTTTCAGTACAGACATCTTTTAGACCTGCTTGCTGTTCGTATTCAGCTTGGACATTGCAGTGCCTTCTTTCCATGGAGAGAAAGCCTGGAGATTGAGAGCAATGGTCTCTCTAAATTGTAAGGCTGTCTTTGGTGCCACGCTAGGAGCTCTTAACACAGCCATAGGAGTCCTAGGCAACGAGCCCTGCACAAAACACTGTGCAGATATGCAGCAGAAAGAAAAATCCCTGTCCAGAGATGTTACGATCAATGTGCTCAGCATCCTACTTAGAAAGGTAATTTTGGCTCTGCACCCAGCTGACAGAGGAGGCCAGAAGTTCAGATACCACAGCAAAGGTGCAGTATAACCTAACAGAAGACAGAGCAGAACATAAACCTGGAAAGCTACTTATGTCCATTAATAGTTTTCTTTTTTTTTTCTCCCCTGTGAACAAAGGCATAGGGAACAATAATGGGCTCCATGCTTGTTAGCATCAAGTTTTCTCCAAAGCTCCTATCCTCTGTCACGCAGTATCCAAAAGGAAAAGGCAAAGCGGTTCAAAGACAGGAGGGAGTCTAAGTTCAGTCTGCTGAGCAGAGTTTGATACCTTTGAGTCTCATTAATGTTTATGTAGGTTGGGAGAATTGAAACTCCATGCAACAAGTATGGAATATATGTACTCAAAACTCCACTCATTGTATAGACACACACCTATGTCTTCCCCATACGAGTTAGTGGCACTTGATGCTTTACAGTTCTTATCAAATCATTGTGCCTCAGTCAGAGTTACACCTCATTTCCCCCTCCCCATAAATATATTATGAACACATAATGTTTTAATAACTCCACAGGAAAATTGAAAATAAGGCAAAGACGGCAACTTATGGATATAAATTTCAACAGCCTGTTTTTTTATGAAGTCATTAAATGCTTCAAATTGAACAAAAGGTAGGCTTATAGCTTTGTTTAGCAGCAAATTGGAAATATGATGAATTCTATAACTCTGGGAAAATAAAACCAACTTTGTTGACTAATTTTCCTTCCATTAGGCTCCACAATTCAACAGGCAGTGATACTTTTTTAAAAGGATCAGTAGACATCCTGATGAATTCCCAGCCTGACCATTGACGGTGATTTCATCACAACCCTTTCATTCACAACTACTTTAAGCAAATATGCTCTTTACTGTGATTGATGGGGAAGGAATGCGTTTCAGCACATATACGAGGATGCTATGAAGAAATAAAGCCTCTTCTTCAGCTTAGCTTCTTAACGTGACTCTGCTTTTCTCTTAAAATTAGGGACTAAATTTTTATGTGGGCTGATTGTGAACCTTCTGTATCTTATTTTCTGGAATGCAAATTTGTTCCAACCACCTTTCAACCCACCAACAGCAGCATTGAACTTTGAGAAATAATGGCTGAACGTGGCATCAGATCTGAAAACCAAGGGTTAACCTTCACAGTTAGAACAACCCAAATCAAACCCACTTCATCGGGAGACTCCGCATTCAGTTGGAACCCTTAGCATCTCCAACCCTCTGCATTGGTTCATCTCCCACAACAACCACTTTTCCTACAGGATTGCTGATTTTGAAGCAGTTCACAAGGAAGCAGGCAGCATCTTTGGGCTGAGCAGCTTTCCCAGAGCAGTGTGAAAGTCCATAGCAGAAGAGAAGCAGTCAGAAGCAGCAGCTGACAGGCTGGTGAAGATGCTCTGCTGGTGACTAGAAAATTCACAGGCTGACTCTTCATGGAAAGAAATACTAGTCACCTTAATAAAATAAAAAGTGCTCTGTGAGGCAGAATGGCATCATCAAAGTACTAATTCTGTCTAAGAGTGATTTATTATCTGCTGAGCTAATAGATTAACAAAGCAAAACACAAAACACAAACAGTGGGTGTGATATACTGGAAAGTCACCAACCTGGTGAAGATTTACATGTAGTGATGAAGGGGAAAAAGCCATCACTTTCCAATTCAACTCATTTGAACTTGTGCCAGGCGGAACGAGGGAATTATGAAGATCTGGTGCATGCATATTCCGTATGGGTACATGTGTACAACAGTTACTATGAGAAACACAGCACATGCAGGGATGCTGCACTGAATACAGGTCAATGTACAAAGAGAGAGAAAAAAACATTGGTGGAAGCTGGATAGTACAAAGCCAGGGATAATGAGAAAGCCTTTGTGTTTGCGTGTGTGTCTGCATGTGTGCTGGACATAAGCTTGCAGGGGGTGTTATGAAAACAAGCTTCATCTGACAAGCTTTTTATTACCGCTATTGAAGTATGAAGTTAGGCCTGGACTTGAGCAGAGAACTCACCCTCCTTTGAACAGTCCTGGGAGGCAATATCAGAAACTGAGGAGAACAGAGAGCTGGTTTGGGATAGTGTGAGCAAAATATCTAGGTCCCACATCATCCTCTCTGCTTTCTCTGTAGATTAGATCCTCAAAACCCCTCCAATCCCTCCTGCAGCCCTTTCCCTTTCCTCTTTCTTAGACTTCAGGGTGGAAACATCACAAGTTATGACAGCAGCTTATTTCAAGCAAATGCTCCCTGAAGTTTTATATAAGGTGTTAAAGACCCAAGTCTGAGTAGCTTGAACAGTCCCTCTTGGTAAAGTGGCTTCTTGAAGTGTAAGAAGCTTGGTCTAAGACATAGGACATGTGGCAAAGTCTCATTCTAAGCCAGGAGGGACAATTTCTCTCTCACTGATTTGTGATCAACTTTGGGGAAACTCAGGGGATATTTAGCAAGCAACAGGGGTGAGGAGAGACTCCGAGATGCTCTCCTGTTCTCAGAAGGCAGGCTAGGTAGGAGCACACAGAGCAATTCCTCTTCTATCTGCCAAAATATTGGCACTCAAAAAATTGCCTCTTCTCCTTAGCCCCCCTCTGCAGCATCACATCACCTACCACCCAGAGACAGCAGGACCTCCAGACCATCCAGGAGAATGGACATCCTTATCAATTAGCCATCATGACTCTCCAATGGCCCAGACCTCCTGTCACTCTTTGGGCAGCCCAGCCCTCTGTGGAGCATCACTGAGGAGCCCAACGCAACACCCAGCCCAGCTGCTGAACATTTGATGTAGTAGCGGGCAAGAGGGAGCTGATCGCCGTATAATGCAAGTGAGGCACTGGTGAAGTATCTACCATATTCAGATATATAAAGCAGCTCTTTCTCAGGCTATTTTCTAACAGGTCAATGTTGCCATCTCTGTTACCCACCCACCCTTAACTGCTTTGAAACACACACTGGCATTTGTCAGTGAGATGGATAGTATGTCTTTCAGGCCAGAGACGTATTGTGGGCTGTAAGGCCACGTAAATCATCCTGGAAGCAAAGGCAATGTCACATTTTCCTCTCAACTGCAATCAGTAGGGCTTCAGCATGGAAAAGGAGGTGAGCGCCTGCACATGTATGCTTTGAATAGGCCAACACCATCTTCCCAATCCCAAGCTTGGGAATTACAGACTCACTAGGGGAGAATTATCCATCACATAGAAAAGCAGATGAAAACTCAGAAAAGAATCCCTTATTAATCAATAGCTGATCTCCTTAAGCAAATAAATTCCAAATTTAGGAGCTGTGCTAGCACTGGGAGACCCAGCAGGGATTACAGCAGCAGTTTCATAGCACAGAGTGCCACCATCATGAACTTAATTTACTGAGTCTTTAGAAGGAGGAGGGTGAAATCGGACTGTGGTACAAATCATGTTGCTACTGTAAGTTTAGTTTGCTAGACACAAATATCCTTCCAGCCAGGTAGCCTAGTGCTATAAACTAACATATGTCAGCCTGCCATAGACCCCCAATTTAAAGTTTCCATTTGGCTCAGTGGGAACTAATTGTTAGGTTCTGGCTTCTTCTGTTTTCTTTTTAATGTCAAACACCCATCCAGCGAAAGCTGCAAATAATACCCTCCTAAGGGTAAATTGTAAGCTCATTGCTCGTTTAAGTCACATTGAGTGAGAATACTCCCTGGCTGTGCTCTGTGAATCAAAGACAGAGCATATGCAATCATCTGAAGCAGCAGCAGCAGCCGCATTTCCCAGAAATCTTTGGGAAACCTGACACAATTACCGATCAATACCCTCTCCAGTTAATTGATGAGCCATGGAGCCAAAAGGGAAAAAGAAAAAAAGAAAAGAAAGAGGCTATCAATAAATAATCTTAGTTAGGAAACTGTGGTCCGAGGAGAGGTGCTTAAAGTTTAAGGGAGGATGCCCACGCACAGGAAGAAAAATGATGATTGAGAAGAAGAGGAGCGTTCTCAAATAGATGTGTCTTTTGAAGATAATGGGCACGGCAGGAACTGAGTAAGACGCGGTGATGAACCCTGGAGAGATTGAAACCACTGGGTGCTAAAGGCAATCGTCTGCTCATTGCTACTGAACTGCTACCTGTGACTCTCATCCTGACCCTCTCCTTGTTGTCACTCTGGGAAGCCTTCCTCAGTCCCTACCAACACATGCCAGGCCTTCCTTCAGTCATTCAACGTTGAAAATCTTTTCTGTGTACAAAGGGGTGGCTCTGAACTGGACCCAGTTTAGGAACCCAGCTGGTGCATCCGGTCCGACTGACAGCAGGACAGAGCGCTGCAGCTTGGCAGGACTAAGCACAGCAGAGGGGACGGTCCCAGGAAGGCATTAGCAGAATGATCCGAGCTCAGGACTGATGTTCATCAACAGAGCTTCAGGGGTGGCGGTGAGTGATGAAGGATGGGAAAGGCAGGGGTCTGAGCCTTTCATTCCTGAGGGGAATAAAGATGCGGTTTTGTGCTTTAGTGAGTGTGTGTGTGAACTTTGAAGAGGAGGTCCTCACTTTTATGAGCTGGAAATTCACTCACACATGTAAAAATAAAAATGAGATACATTTCTAAAAAGAGGCCTCTGATTCCGTTAAGATGCTCAGACTCTCTTGAGGACCTGCCAATAAATTTCTATGAGCCTTATGTATAGAGGAGAAAAAACTATTTCTGTGAACTTGTGGTTTAACCCAGCAGGCAGCTGAACACCGCCCAGCCGCTTGCTCGCTCCCCCACTCCCTCAGCGGGATGGGGGAGAGAACCGGGGGGAAAAAAAAGTAAAACCCATGGGTTGAGATAAAGACAGTTTAATAAAAGAAAATAATAACAATAACAATAATAATAATAGTAATAGAATATACAAAAGATACAAAACATGTGATGCACAATGCAATTGCTCACCACCCGCTGACCCATGCCCAGCCCATTCCAAGCAGCAATCGCTCTTGCAAACTCCCCCCAAGCATGACCTCATATGGTATGGAATAGCCCTTGGGCCAGTTTGGGTCACGCTGTCACCCACTGCTAATGCAGGCAGATGCAGAATGGGACCAGATTACCCTGTAGAAGGGCTGAGTACAGAGTCCACCTCATCCCAGCTGTGGAGAGACTCAGAGCCCATAGATGAGGCCAGGCATCTCTCTGTCTCAGAGCCTGAAACTCAGGTTCCCCTGCAAATACCCACTGGAGCTCTGCTCCCAGCTCTGCGGTGCGTTTGTCCTGTCACTCCAGCTTCAAGTCACTTCACTGCATATGCCACTATTTGACCCCTCAGAAAACAGGGCAATATTTGTCCTGACTTGTGTCTTATCAGTATCAGGAGGCTTCATAACTGACAGACAGGATAAAGGTGTTGAAAAGGGCTCTGAGCCTGTTGCTTTTATTGAACACATGGGAAAGGCTGTTTTATCAGCTGTCACAGGTACGAAAGACAACACACTCTTGTCTTCTGGCCGAGGAGCTGACATGCTTTTGTGGGTAATCCTGGCCTTTTAAGGGGCCATTTTTGAGCCACTGGTTTGCCCTGGATCTGTCTGTCTCCTTAGTCTCCGGGTTCATGGCAGAAATCGGTGCAGTGCTTTACCTGGTTAACCTCTGAACACTGCAGCTGGAGTGAGGGATTGTGCATCTCCCCCCGTCAGCACAGAGTTTAATTAGCAGCCCCAGCAGAAGCCCAGCAGTTTCTAAAGGAAGCAAAATATGCATGTGCATGTGTGTGCACGCATGTGTACTCGTGTAGAGATAGGGAAGGGGGAACACAGGCACCCCTTTGAAACTCCTTCTTCTTCTTCCCTTTGATGTGATGGCAGGGCTAGTGCACACAGACACAACTTCGTTGCTTTGATAAATCTGTGCCTCACAGGCAAGATTTCAAAGGGAATTTTCAAGCACCTTCACTCCCCTCCTCTGACAAGTTTGAGCAGGGAAGGGGGGAAGCTGGGTGGAAGTGGAGAAGTTGGGGTGTCAGCTATGCAAGGTGCAGATGTGATAACCATCGGCGGCACCAAAACTGCTCTTGTCTCAGGCATGGGCAGAAGGACAGGCTCTCGCCTTGCTTTTGTCTTCCAGGTCGGTGGGAGGTGCTACACCTCTGCGCCAGGGTTGCCAGATGTACAGGTGAATGTTCTCACACGTGGGAGTGCAGGGTGATCAAATATTATTCCTACCACCCTGGGATTTTGTTGTGGGTTCTGGCCTGTTGGCATGGAAAACAAAACCCCGCTATGATTTCTACTGACTCACCTTATCATTTGGAGCCTGTAAATGATGCTGGTGTCTCTCATCTTGAGAGCGGTGCAGTTTTACAGAGATCATGAAGGGATCCCTGTGCCCCTGCATACAGGGAAAGGGGAGATTCCCGCTGTCCTCAGCCAAAAAATGAGATACTGTCTGGAGTCAGGAGCAGGATTTGGAGGCTGTGATTAAGAAAGAGTCTAATGTAGGAGCTGGAGGCCTCTGGGGAATAATCTGGCTTAAGAGTTTTACTGTGAAAAAAAGGACCCATGCAGGAAGAGATTGTAACCGCTAAAATGTTTGTGGGATAAAAAATCAGTCCCATTAAAGTCACTGTGAATTTTACTATCACCTCCAAAGAAAAGAGGCTTGTTTGGCCTTTTTGGTCTAAAAGCCTCAGCTGATGTGAGAGCATGCCTTGCATGGACCAGCCGCGCAGTTTCATTCTGCTGTCCCCATCAGCCGCATGGGCCATCCTTCCCTGGGCAATGCATGCTTCTGCACCCATGCAGGCGTGCTGAAATATGCCTTCACGTGCCTGGCGTGCTAATGGTGGGTGTTAGAGAGGAGTCAAGGGAAAGAGGACCATTGAAAACTACCTTTAATGTACACACGGGTAATGATCTGCATGCAGACACGATAAAATCATCAAACATGAAAACTCGCAAGGACAGATTTGTTCTTGTGCTGGGAACGTTACCAGTTCCGATACGTGCACCGCTCTGTCTGACCCTTTTCAAGAGCAGAAGTGGCGGTGATGCAGGTGGTGCTTACAAAATTTAACACACCTCTCCCATAAAGAACAGCTTTCCTGCCAGAATATGTGGCAGAGGTGAGCTTCATACACACGCCAGCTCCAAAACCTGCTGCTTTATTATGGGAAGCTCAGGATGGATGGACAACCAAATGGATAGATCACAGGGATCCAGAGAAACTGTGGGAAAATTCTCATAAAGTTCCTCTTATTCCCCTCAAAACATTCAGTTCTTTGACTTCTCCTGCTCACGTTTCCCCTGAAATTATGCATTTTGATGACAGTCCATAAAAACCCAATTTTTTTCCCAAGGAAGTCCTAACAGTGTGATTTTCTTAGTTGGGTTATTTTTTATGGGATAGTAAATTACCTTCAAAAAGGATTTGAATTTTTATTTTGGGGGGAAATTGAGTAATTTTATCATGGCAAAGCTGAGAGTAATTTGGAAGTCACCATCAAATGTAGAAAAATACCCAATTTTTTTTCCATGTGAAACATTGCTTTTTCTTGATCTTCCCACAAATCTCTTTTATTTTTCTCTGCACTCTTTTTTTAACCACACTTTCCCCAACCAACTTACATACAGATAAGCAAAATAGTTTGTCACACATCTATCAAACCTCAGACTTTTGTCAGGGGTACAAAAAAAAAAAAGACAATTGTTTTATTTCTAATGGATTAACAACCTATCCATTTCATTTTATATTGAGGGATTTGGATTTATTTACAGAGCTGGTGGAATACTTGGCTGAATTAACAATTTTTGCTTGGTTTATAGTCAAAGCAGAAAAACCCTCCTATTTCACCTTTTATGTGGTATTATAAATCAGCTTAGGTTCATAAGGAATTCTATGGGTTTCTACTCTAATATACTCATAGAGCAGCATAAAGGGCTTTAGCATGAATTGGAAAATGGAAGTAGTGACTGTATGCCACATATTGCCAGCAAGCAATATGACATCAATGTGTTCTTGTAGCAGCAACATATGGTTTCCAAAAAAATCCATCCTTAAATATACATTGATTTTACTGAGATGGGAAACGTAGAATGTAAAACCTGTAGGAGAGAGGGTGGTGGACCTCAAATCAAATATTATGATCTGCTGAATTGAATCTAAATTTTAGATTGATCTTGCAAGCAGCAGATTCTTGCCTGAACTTCTGCAGTGATTTGAAAAAGATGGTGTTCAGGAGCTTTGCATATTACCACAGAGATATGTAGCCAAAGTACCTCCGTCTGGATGTGCTAGAGTTTCTCTTCTGACTACAGTACCACAAGTCATCCTAAGAACCCTGGTATGATGGATCGTCTTGGGAAAAGGAGTTCAAAAGCCAGAAAGCACCTGAAACAAACCAAAATTAAACATGCTGATATTTCCTAATAGAAATGATTAAACTTTTTACTTTGCCAAAGTTGTCTATGCTGCACCAGCCCGCTCAAACATCCTAATGTCAGAAACTCACACAGGGTTGCAGCTTGCATTTCCCATTAGCTCTAACAACAAGATATTTATGTAGGGCTTGTCATTGTTCCATTCAAGTCTCTCCTAAACTTTAATTAATCTGTCCTTTCAACACCCCTGCAGCCCTGTAAAGGAAGGATACAGCTGGTATTCCTTTTTGCATGATTAAACGCCTTGCCCAGGGTCACCCCAGGAGTATGAGGCAGCGCCAGAAACACAGCCTAGCTATTCTTAATCTCAAAAGGCTATCCTTCTTGAAATCTCAGCCTTTGACAAATCTTGGCAGAGGTTCAGTCAAGTCTCATCCTAAATTCCTTCAACAGTCGGTTCACATTCACTAAGAGCTGAGCTCCAGGGGTATACGATATTCAGCCAGGCTGGCTTCTGCATGTTTTCTTGGCCAATACGGCTGAGGGGTGCCATATCTGAATCAAGCCAAGGCTTTGAATTTTTTGAAATTCATCCACTGCTCATCCTTACTGCTCACACCTCCAGACAAAGGGAAGTAACTGCTCTTCTGGTACAGCCAGAAGGAAAAGGAACTTCTTTTTCTGCATTTATTCAATCTTATTTAGCTCCCTTTCTCTCTCTTCTTACAAAATGTACAGTGAACATGTAAGCTATAAAAAGCAATGAGATGCAATTTATGCAAGTAACATGCTAGTGCACCATAAGCTCCTGTCCCTTCGATGAATTAGACTGGGATACGTTTTTATGTCTGGGTTTCATGCTGGCATGTCTGTAGGTGCTGGCTAATATGGCAGGTGCCAACTGGAGGGCACCTAATGTATCAGCCTTGCAAATCAAGGTCAACTACCTGTATAAAGACCTGACCGCAATATTGCCAAATGGCAATTTCACTGTTCGACTTGGCCCAGGGGAAAGTGTAGCCATGGCCATTTGTTCCCTTCCTGGCACTCTTTGGTGCAACACATCTGTTGCTTCAGCTGCTATCAGAGCCTTTGGCAATCCCTTGCCCCTATCTGGTCTTTGCCAGCCTGCTTTGCATGGTAATTTGCATACCACATCCTTTCTGTTTGAAACCATAGCTAATGAAACAGGTGGCTGTCATTATTAACAGCGCTTGCTAACTAACTCCACTCCAGCACCGCCACTTCTTGCAACATGCTGGTGGCATTCCTTCCTTCCGCTGCTTCTTGGTGGGCAGCCTGCTGATGCCACCCCTTTTCCCGCAGTCCTGCCATTGCTCCAAAAGGAATGAATAGGCTTCCACCAACCCAACCAGCACCCCCTTCCTGCACGCTGAATGCCCTCCCAGCCCAGCAATTCTTAATCCAAACTCCACAGGGAAGGGGAAGAACAGGTGGACAGATGGAGAGGACTGGAAAGGCTGGGCAATGGCAGTGCCACAGCCGCAGAAGATCTGTTACAGCAGGGTCTCTGCTATGGCATGACTGCCAGAGCAGAGCTGGAGATGCTGGAAGGAAGAGCTGACCTGTGGTGTTGGTGGCCTGGCCAAGCTGGCCCCATCCCTTGCGTCTTTTCACCACATTTCTTCCCTCCAGTTGCCAGCGAGTAGGATTGGCCTTGGGAGTTTCAGTCTGAGCAGAGCTTTGTGAAATGGTATGAAGAACAGTGGAGAAAGCTATCACTCAATAGCATCCTCATTTCTGCAGAGCATGGCACAGAGAGATCCTCCCTGGGACCAATTCACTCATCAAGAGATGAAGCCAAATGGAAGGATCACATGGTACTGTGGGTCAGTGCCACCAGGCGGCTCTGGAAGGCATCCTTATCCTTCAGCGTCCAACTCTCTCCACTGGACCGCTAGCCTCACTAAAAGGCTTCTTGCCACCAGCTCCTCAAAAAGTATGTCTCACTTCCATTTGTGCTTTAATAAGTTATATTCTGGTCTGTAGAGAAAACCCTTGAGAGGACATTTCAGGGTCCTCTTTGTTTATTGAGGACATCAACCAACCATTTGAATCGAAGCTGGTTTTGAAAAAGCAAGAAGAAATTAATGGCATATATTTTAGCATAGCACATGGCGTAGATATGGCTCCTTTTTGACCTGCCCTACAATAGAATTTCCACTGTCCTCAGTGAAAACATTTCTGTATTAATGAAATATATTAAATATTGCTATAATAAACAACCATCATTATGTTTCTTGGGGCTCCCCCAGTCACAGCTCACTGTACATCATTAGTAGAACAGTAAAATAAAATTACAGCTTTATAATGAAAGAACACATTCTGTATGGTAATTTACCCCTTCAGGAGACATCCTCTCAAATTCATTAGATTACAATACTGATTTTCTACAGTTCTTTGAGGAACGCAATGTTGAACATGATACGTTGCTCTTGAGTCCTCTAAGGAGGAGCCACCGTTCTCATTTGCATCAGTGGGGCTTACACAGACATAGATATGAAATTCAACAAGATTAATCTCCATTATGATTCTTCCCAAAAGATCTCTCCTGGGTCAAAGGACTGATGCAAAGAAACCTCAAGCTTCTCCTAAACATCTTGCTACATAGGAAGACTTGGGTAAGTTTTTTAGAATCTGCTGCAAACAAACATCATTGGCTATGGAAACACCCTGCATTGTCTTTCATTCAACAATGTTGTAAATTTGGACTTTGAGTGACCTCAGGTAGAGACTTACCTGAATAATCTTTTGCTGTGGTCTGAATACAGATTTTGACCTTTTCTTTGTCAGGTGGTATACAAGTATTACAGTAACGAGAGCTTTCATTTGAAGGACAGCTCCAAGAAAGGGTCTTCTCAAGCTGCATGTCATTGCAAAACACAGTGTTCTTCTGACCATGATTTTCTTTGCTCAAAGTCTTATGCAGCCTCAGATCCTTGAAAATTCTCCTTTTTGTTGTTTGCAAGGGAAATTTTGCAGGAGAAATACAATCCGTTCTAAAACACATAAAACAACCCTGGAGGAATTTCAGAAGTCCAAATATTTTGCTTTTCTCCTTTATTTATATTCCAGTTGCTTGTTTGGTTTTTTAGAAAAAAAGTTCTTTGCATTCTTATGTTAGAATAATATTATCTGAGAAACCACATAGTCATGCCTTTTCACAAACATAATGCAGTTAAGGAATAAGTAGTAATTTAAGAATGCTCTTAAGATAATCTTCCATGTCAAGTCTCTTTGTTTATGAAGATTAGAGCACACATGATAAATTTTTAAGCTCAGCATACTTTCTGTTATGGTGATATTGAAGACACATTCACAAAAGACACAAAGAAAACAGATTCTTTGTATGAACTTGGATAAATTCTATGCCACCTGGGAATAACCCATTTCCCTATTGACCAGACAAAGTCATGGGGCGGTTACAGGATCTACCTGGAGACAAGAAATGATGCTTTCCAACACCCTTCCTATCAGGTGTTACAGGGTTCACACAAGAAAACCCAGTAGTTCTGGTCCATCAATTATGTTTCTATATCCCATATGGGATGATAGTTCTGCACTAAGGATGACGGTTGCCTCTCAGCTTAAGCTATGAAGACCAAGAGCAGGTCACCTGGAGGAAAAGACTTCTGAAGAGCAGGAAGAGGAGGAAGCATTTGACGAAGCCAAGCAAATTACCTGATGCTCATCACACTACTGATGCTCATTGGGGCCAGTGTATTCCCACTCCGTGAGAGCCAGTCAGAGCTGCAGAGAGAGGTTCATATCTGTGCTGGTTTTAATTCTTCACATTCCCTACAGAAAAGGCATCCCATCCTCCACTCATGCTCCATCCATGGAGGAGGTTTAGAAACTCCTTAGCAAAGAGCAGCATACCACTGTCAATCTCTATAGCTATGACTGTTGCCATTTGCAAGGGGCTAGGGAAGTCAGGAAGCTCTTAGCCACTGACAAACGGTTTCACCCAATAAACGGTGTTGGTATTAAGCTTTTAAAGGCTGGTAAATCTTCCGCTTTATTAAATCCAAACCCATGGAACCCATTAATTGGTGTCTTTCTTACAGTGAAGCGCTGGTTCTAATTTGACATATATTTTATGGATCACTCTACCCCTTGGTTCATAAAAATGATCCGACTTCTCCTCGCCTCACTGGTCGAGGCCACTCTCCAAATGCCTGTCCATAATCTTAGATGAAAAATGATAGCCCTGGAAAGGTGATGTGTCAGAGGAGTGTGAGACGCACCGACACACATGCAGATGCGAGGCTGCAATCTGCTGAATTAAAATTACAGAGAGAGGAAATGATGAACTATCTCGTTAACTCAGCTTGTCACTCTGATGGCCTCACTCCATGTAAATAAATAGGGGATGGGGAAAAAAAAGATCATTATTAAACACAGCTAAAACAAGAAAGTACTTGGGTCATCACCTGCTCTAAGTGACATCACTAATGATATAGCTGTAACCTCATGATGTCTTGGTCACCCTAGCCTGACCATGGCACTTCTAATGTGTGATCCAATCCTGCTAGAGTCTGAGCACTGCTAGGGGAGGTCTCAGCATGCCCAATTCCTCTGGTTGTATTGATTGTTCAAGTAATTCATCCAGATAAAGCTCAGTGCTTAACAGGAAAGACCCCACACTAATCTCTGGGCATTTCCTCTTTTTAAAGCTTGAAGCCATATATGTTCCATATTAGACACTTTTTTCTCTTTAAGATTCTCTCCAAATATTGAATGAGCTTTGTAACACAGAGACGTTTCTACTGACTTTTAATCAGCTAGCTAAAGAGACAAACAGGCTGAAATTTCAGGGTGCTCTGCAAGTGAAGGCAGCCATTGAATACCAGCAGTCCAAAATGATGAATACTACACTTACTTCTATCTGAAATGCAGAAAGCAGTTTCACATTTTAATAAAGCTACTAGGAAATCTAGAATTAAATAGCGAGCCACATCACGCAGCCAAATACAACATGATGGTTTTGGAAATGGTGTCTGACCTCGTGTTAAACAAAGGTCCCCAGTAAATCACCAGGAAACACTGCTCTAGTGAAAGGGCCAGCTTTCTGCTGAGAGGCACACTGAGCACACCAGCTTGGGAGGGTCCATGTTCAACACGGCACTTTTTGCAGGAGGAGCAACACAAGCCCAAGGGCCCCTGCTTATCTCCAGATCTGCTGGTTCCACTCTGCATCCCTAATTACACTCTGACATTTCTTTTTGTTACGAGGTAGTTAATTCTTTTCTTATCCCAGCTTTCTTGTATGCTTTTAAATCAATGATAGTACCCTTCCAGCATCCATCAAAGAGCTTTGTACACAAATATATGTGCATATGTCCATTTATACATCTATCTGTCTATACACATACAGCTACAACTGGACCAGGACCTCTCCTGTGATTCACAAGCAGCTTGCTGAGTTAAGGGGTTGTGCCGGTTTTTCCTATGGACACAGGGTTTTGTCCCAAAGCCTTTCCTCTCAGGCTGGGAAGAAGAGTCTCAGATGAAGTTAATGCAAAGACTTGACGCAAGAGTTTAGACCTGAATATTTCAGAGAGCCAGAGCCATATTCCACACAAGGCTGCTGGTAGCTTGGGAAAATGATAGTAAAATGACAGTAAACCCAATAATAAACCTTTTTCCCTTCTTCCTTTCCTTCTTTACTGAAAATGTGATAGGAAAGGGAGGCACTGAAAAAGCTCTGAGTAGCCTCCTTTGAATTTCCCCATCAACTTCTATTTCTGCAGACTTTCTTCTGCTCAGCTGCACATCAGTGGCACAGAGAGGGCTGGAGCACTCCGTGAAAGGCTGGTCTCGTGGGCTACCCAGGCTGAGTGAATGCTAAAGCCTCTCCAACAATGTTGTTCTTAAGTGGTTTCCTCATTTTATGGACTTCAGATGTCTCAGTTATTTCAATTATGGTTAACACGATCCACTTATCCAGCTGCCTATATAAGTTCTCAGAAACTACAGGCCTTTTGTCTTTTGTTTCTCTATTCTTTTATATACATTGCATTTCCATCAGTGTGTGCTACTATCAGGCCCTTCACTATGATATGAGAGAGCAAAACGCGTCCCTGGAGACTGCGCTCAATTTGAATGATAACAATAGCCGGATTTGATAGCCATATACTGCAAATTCTCCACCACCACAGGGTTTTCAAAAGAAATGTGGGAATTTGTTAAGTTTTGATTCTTTTTTCTTCTACTTTTCTATCAGATGCTTAGGGAACACTGGTAGAGATGGGAGGGACTTGCTGGCAAAGGAACAGATTTCCCTCAAAAAATCAGATCAGAGATGAGAAAAGGCTTTTCCCTGAGACATGTATGGGCATTCCGCCTTTTCAGGCCTGGGTGCCCATGCTGCCAATAGCATTTTCACTGAAATCCACTGCCCGCCATCAGCTGCAAGGCTCTGATTGAACCCACGTAAATATGACTACAGGCATGCCATATATGTTACCTCCACGCATGCCCCAGAGCCATGCCCAGGTTTCATTTAAAGCACACATCTTCACTGGACTGCTGCCGATTTGGTAAAACTCACTTTTCTGAAATCCTGACTCCTGAAAAACTTCTGCAAACCTGCCCCTCGTGCCCACAGCTGCTTGGTGCTCCAAGTTGCTTGTGGGTTTTCTTTGACCCACAGCCAGACAGAAACAGGCTGCAGGAGCCAGACGGCAAGCGGAGAAGCACACTTTGTCACCCACACCCGTGAAGCAGTTGTCCCCTGGTAACCTTACCCGGCTCTTCTGGTTGCCACCTTCTCCATCCTCCCTCACCGGTTCAGTAGCAGTAACAGCCCTGCAGACACAGGCTCTGCTCTCTGTGCTAAGGGAGGGTCCCGTTAGCCCCCCTGAGGTCTTTATCAACACTTGGAGCAGGTATACACCGGTGGCTACATTCTCCTGATCTCATCTTGATGCCCCTTATTGAACACAGCAGAGGAGCAGAGGTGTTTGAAGGGTCGGAAAGAGAATGGGTGTGAAAGAGGCATTTCCTATCCGTATTTCTTTCTGTGTTATGAAAACACACCTCCACCCCCTGTAGCATTTAATCAGATGGCTTTAACTTTCCTCGCAGCACACATGGGGAGGGGGAAAGTCCCTGGCTAAACCCAGAATGCCATTTTGTGGCAATTTATGAACAAACAAGCTTCCCATCAAACCAATCCTTAGAAATGTCACTCCAGGCTGGCACTAAGCAGAGATTAAACGATGGATTGTCAACCTTCCTTTTTTATTTGATGTTTTGAATTTCACTGTTCCTCTCTTTCATTAAAAATGAACTACAGGGGAAAAAAAGCAGAATAAAATAGAAGCTTTTTACATCTAAAAGTCAAGATAATTATCTCTTATACCCAACCCACTCCTCCAAGACTCTGAATGAAGCCATCATTAAAATCTGTGTCCATCTGGTGACTTTTCCACAGCTAATTAGGTGAAGAAGCTGGTTAACAGATATGTTCTGCTGAAATATCTCTCTCTTCCTCTTTTAAAAAACTTCTAGACATGGCCCATGTACAACCTGGATGCTGCTTGTTCTGTGCCTCAGGTGCTAGGAGAACATGAGAAGAGACATGGTGGGAGATGGCTGCTTTGGTGAGCTGTCTACCAAGGCTCTTTCATGGCATCAGGGTTGGGAAAAAAGGAGGAAGAGGATGCAGGAGACAGCAGGTTTGACTTCCGCCATGCGGGAAGCCCTTTTGGGAGCTGGTCGGATGTTTTGCTGGCAATGTTTCAGTGCATTTCTGCGTGGGGCTTCTTTTAATACTGTGATTTTCTCCCTGTGGTTTGTCAGGCACTCAGCCAGCGTACTAAAGACTCTCTACCAGATACCCATCTGCTGCATTTGTTAGAGCTTGTCACCCTAACACCTATGGGCCGAAGGGTATTGATTCCTCCTGTGTCCAGATGGATGGTCCGTGGGATATCCCCTCCTCCTCCCGACCCTGCACCAGCTCTGCTGTTGGCACTTAGAGGACTGCCAATTTTCAGGATAGCCTCAAACTCACAAGGAGGGTCCTGTGGGACCCCTCCAAAACTGAATGTGGTCCATGCTGGCTATTATAAATGTGAGTGGAGGAGTGAGCAAGGTGCACTGACTGCACTCCGGGTACAGTAGTGTAGGCAGCATCGATCTTAGAGTGCTGAAACCTTCTCTAGGATCACAGGAGAAAAATTCAGCCACCCTTAACACCTTATAAGAGACTGGATCTCATGTCAAGGACAGTGGGCAAGTCTGGCAACTGAGGGCATAAATCCCTTAATGATTCTGCCATCAGGGACCCAGGAGTCCTGGCCAGTTATACACATGGCACATTGCCCAAGGTCAAGGACAGCTGACTGAAGGACTTTCAGAGCTGTCTGTCCAGTCACTCATCCAACCTAGTTTTGCCTTTGCAGGTGTAGTTGGCAGAAGCCTGCTGCCCTCTTTGACAAAGATCCCAGGGCTCAGAGCTCCACAGCTCATAGCGGGATACACAGCACTCTGGTTCTGTGATCAGGCATGCAAGTAATTGCTGGCAATGCCATCTCCTGTGTGTGTGCAACACACTTCCATGACTACATGCACATCCATCACAGGAATGGAAAAGGCCCTAGGGATTTTAGAGGGCTTTTCTAGTAAGCTATGTGGTCCCTCCTGGTTGACAAGTCGGGCCCCACTGCTTTCTGCTCAGCAGTCTCTATTTAGTTGTGCTGCTTGAGAATATAGGCCCCTGAGAGTACGAACACTACCTTCCTCTCTCTCTCTCTCTGGCAAATGTCTGCCTCACTTTAGCACAATTACATTAATACAGTTATAATTCTAGAAGGATTGTAACGAGTAATACAATAACTCCTCAATCTTCTCTCAGAGAGATGTAACAGAGGCCACAAAGACTCTGACGCAAGGAAAGCAGGACACACTGACCCAAAAGATCCTGGCTGTCTTTAATTTCTCTGACTGAATTCATGAGAAGAGAAAATTACTGGAAGGATTTTCATTTTCATTTACTTCCAAAGTCTGGGTCCAAATGTTAAGAGAGCCCAGAAGGGTTAATGTTCATTGGAGTTATCTCTACCCAATGACTCCCTGCTGCTCCCAGATTTACATCATGCAATTGTCGTTATAGCTAGAGATGAGAAAACTTGATAAAATGAACCCTGTATGGACGATGGATTGAAATAGAGCTTGGGAAAGAATTGTAGCAAGAGAGGGATTACAGGTCATAAATATGTCACAAGAAAAGGACTTTATAGATACAATCATAGCTCACTACAGCATCATCTAAACTGCTGCATCCTGGTTTGCACTCTACCATTCATGAGCAGTATAGGAAAAGCTGTACAGTTCAAACACAGAAAAAGAACGAACAAAGACTATTGCCTTTAATGGTACTGCAGTTTTCAGGAACACTGGGTTTCTTCAAGGCCACACAAGGAAGGTGCTGAGCCAATTAAGATATTTTTCATATCTCATGGTAAGTTCACTGTATTGGAGTTAACTCTGCCTTGTACATCTTCATCAACAATGCAATATCCCTTATACCAATTTAATTTTACATTGCCAGCAAGATAAAGGTAATTTATAAGTTTCAATGAGAGCAGCCTGGCTGGGCTCCAATCCAATCCAGGGAGTGTAACATTTGCTGGGGAATTGCTCGAGACCTTAATGTCTGGCATATGGTGAGCTGCTTTCATTTCTGACCTGTGCAATTAAGGTCAGCGGCGAAAATTACATTAAAACAGTTCTTTATTAATCATGTTCTATCTAGGGCAGATGATGATGACCTCTAAGCACAGAGATCCGACAACCACAAAACAAAATACTCTGAGTCTCAAAAGCTACTCACTAACAAAGCTTTGCAGTAGATTTTCTTTGGTGCTTTGCACATGGCTTTGAAACAATATCGATGGTCATGCCTCGGGGGGAGTAACAGGCAATCAGTGCTAGAGGGAGAGCTTCATTTAAAGTGTGGTAGATTTGAGAGGGACCTGAGAAGGGAAATCCATGGGGATTTTCTATACCTCTCTCCTCTGTTGGTGAAACGAGTACTGGTTCTCCAAGCAGGTGCTAGTTTCTGAAATGGCTCTGGGTATTTCTTCAGACATATGACTGCCCTGAAGACCAACTGTTCTCTCTTTTGACGTGCTGTGAAAACCGTGTTGCCTGGAAGCTTGGGGCTAGCAAAACTTTTATTTTCCTGAAGTTCAGCTCCTCATTCTCCCCAAAGAGATGCAAATAAAAATAAATTCACAATGCCATGAATTTGTATCACGCAGTAGGGAGAAAGAAGCCACCCCTTCTTGCGCCAAGGGAACACCCCTACAGTCTTCTTCTGGACCTAATCCAAAGCCCACTTAAGAGTCTCAGATATTGGTTTAATCCATTTTTTGCTTGGATTCTGTCCTATCCTGTCCTGGACACTTGCAGCCTGTGGAGCTATTGACCCATTTGAACCCAGCTGACCATCAAGTCATACTGAGACACTCTTCAAATCAAACCGTGCTTCATCCTCTCATTGATGAGGATGACTGCTGCAGTGTTTTGCTATACAACTAATGCAGTGATGCTGTGTTCTACAGTGTCATGAGCTCATTCCCAATGTCTGGAGGTGAGAAGAGTGAGGCAAACCAAGGCCATATCATTAAGCAGTGCCCCAGTGATGACTCTGACCTATAAAAGGGAGACAGTGTCAAGATTCAGTAGAAACCGAGTGATGCTGGGACTGAAATGCGAAGTAGTACAAAAACCCCAACACACTGGAAATGATACGTAAAATAGAGGAATCCAGTCAAAGGCAAAGATGAATTTCTAATTTCTATCAAGAGAAATGTGTAAATGAGGGAAAGACTATCTGAGCCCACATATCTTTATTCGAGAATTCACAAGCATCTGCATTAGGAGCTAATAATAGCAATACTATCTCATCTCACTTCTCTTTGTTGGTACATTACTAATGCTAAAAGAAAGAGGAAAACGAATGAAAACAAAGTGTTTCTGTCCCTATTGTTCATTACAACATCAAAAAATATTCAATTTAAAAAGAAAACAATAGCCAAAAATTTCTGATTTACAGTCAAAGATGTTTACAATCTCAGTAAAACAAAGAGTAAAGCAGGATATCACCAAAGCTGCCCAGCCATCAGGAAGACATTCTGGTAAGATTTTCCCTGAAAACACCAGCCTGTTATGTTGTTTGGGTTTTTTTCTTGATATCTTAGCAATTTTATGGATGGTGCAAATGCTGTGAATTTTTCTAGCAGCTTTGGTGTCTGCTTTCTTGCCAGGGTGAAGGCACACAGAGCCTCCACATTGCTGCTGCAGCTCTGTACCAGACCACCAGAGAGAAGCAGATGCTCTGTAGATTTCACATCAGTGTTCAAT
Organism: Gorsachius magnificus; assembly: GCA_034008185.1. Taxonomy (NCBI): domain Eukaryota; kingdom Metazoa; phylum Chordata; class Aves; order Pelecaniformes; family Ardeidae; genus Gorsachius; species Gorsachius magnificus. The sequence goes on from CM067090.1 coordinate 12,479,369, forward strand.
ATTAAATAGTGATCCAGACTTAAGCAATTATTGAGAAAACCCTTCTAAAATTGAAAACTGTATTAGCTATCCCACTCTTTGTGGGATCATGCTTCCAATTTGTTTGCTAAATTACAAGGTTAGAGGAGAATCACAGTCATGGGAGCTTTTTGTTGCTAGCAAACATGCAGGAAAACTTTGTTGGGAACAAACATGTTCTGCAAGCAAAGATGGGGCACAGCTTTGTGTAAGCCAGGCTGCAAATGCTTGGGAAAGCACCTCAGATTTGAGAGGCCTCAAAGGTCATTGACTATATCTGCATTATGTTTTCTAGTTGCTGCATGAACCAGCAGACATTGGGATGCTGAAACCTTGGCCTCCAAAGTTAAAGGAAACCTTTCAAACTACTTCACCAACATCAGGGCTGTAGCCAAAATCTTGCTGCTCACTTTGAGATGAACTTTCCCATGTTGGATCTTAAGCTCTTGAGTGTGAAAATTGTTCGTGGAGGGGGTGCGTATTTGCTTTACACATGTAGCGGGGCAGGCACAGCTTCCTCTCACAAACCCATCCCATTGCAACCCCTTGGGAACCTCCATTGCTGGTGCTTAATGTCCCTGAAACTCTCCAAACAGGAGGCGTTTGTTCCCAAACAAATGCCGGGCTTTATTCCTTCCTACCTGCTGGCAGCACAGCCCCACCATTATGTCTATTTTTTGTCAAGGAAAGATCAATTTACCAGGATCCAGCTGCTTTCTAGCCAGGTCTGGACACATAGGAAAACATGAAGTGGCTCATGAGAGGACACTTAGTAAACTGTGGCTTCTGTGAGAGCCTTTGCTTGCTGAAGACTTGTTACGTGGATTATTTGTGTACCCCAATCTCTGCTGTTTCACCCACTGACTACAGCAGACCTCTGAACCCCATGTTTCCAGGTGATATGAGAAAGGATGTGTGAAAATCCAGGACAGGGACGAAGCAGTCTGCTGTTGGGACCACCCACCTTTCAGCCAGGACTGAAGAGCTTTTCCAGACCTGGTACTGCTGTGATAGGCTCTATTTAACATGCTTTTATAACAGAAATGCAAATCCTGGTTTCATCGGCTTCTGAGTTAATACATCAGGCCATTATCAAACCTGAATGTGGCCTCGATGGAAGGTACAAAACCGCCATGCCACGCTGTGTCTGTCTGTTTGTAAACTGAGCAGCATCTCACAGCACCGGTCTGTAACCTTTAAAGATGCTGTGCCTGGAGGTGGAGCTCGCAGCTGCACAGCCCCGTCTTGCCTGCTGTCCCTACATACGCACTTGTCCTACCTTGGCTTGCCATAATTAGCTCCATAACTTTTGCCTCAAATAAATGTCTTCGCTTCTCCTCTCTCCCCTTCACCACCTCTCTGAGGATTATTTTCACTCTGGGTTTTTTTTGTTTTGGTTTGGTTTGGTTTTTTAACTAATTCCTTTTTAAATGTTAGCTGCGTGCTCCCGTGCCCTTTCACCTCGCTGGTGTGACCTCTTTCTCTTTCCATCTACCTGATAGAAGTAGCTCAGGACTTCTGTTATCCCCGTGATAGGTTTATTTATCACACTCTAATGATTCCTCTATCCACGCTCCGCGTCTCAAAGGCTGGCTCTCGGGGAAGAGGCCAAGAGGTTGCTGTGTAGCAATTTTTGTTTATTTTAAATTGCAGTAAACCACTTGAGCTGGAGAGGTGGGAAGAAGAAACCTGTGTCCTTTTTTTCCTTTTTTTTTTTAATGGAAAAAATATGCCTTCAGCCTGGGCTTCTCATGAACCTTCCTAGCCAGAAACATCTTACTGATTGAGAGAGAAAGAAATATGCAGCTACAAGATGTATTTTACCCCCACTTTATATCTTGAGCAAGCAACAATCTGTGACACACAGATCAAGATAAGTGGCTGTGCAGGCTCGCGTTGCAGAGAGCATGCTGACGTGATGTATTCCAGGCACAGATGAGTTCACGAGCCAATGCTTTATGCCCGTGGTCCCAAGACTACTCACACCAGGCATGTGCAGGACCAGCTCGGTCCCAGGGACTGAGCTGAACTGAATCTGGCCTGGAAACAGGGCTGCCTTTCTCTGTAACCAGCTGGAGAGGGTAACGTAAAGTTTCTCCAGGTTTTAGGCTGTCTGCAGGGTAAGATGTAATACCAGCTTCTTCAGAAAGCCAGCTGATGCAAATTTAGCCCAGTGGTTTTTTGAGTAAATTTGAACTATCAGAGCAAGCATTCACCAAATCGGTGCTTTGCATTGTGCAGCCTCAGCGTACCTGGTCCAGCACTGGAAACTTTTAATCTGGATTTATTGTATCATCAAACCAGAGGTGTAAGAGCCTATTGGTGTGGTGGGATGTAGTTACATGTGTTCAGTCCCGTGCCAACACGACCTGTACCTGACCAGAGTATGTTATATAGATAACATCAGTAGGAAGGTGTAGGATACTGCCTGACATTTTAGTCTGCGCTGGGGACGAACAACAAATATCTGTCACAAACCTTAACAGAGGACGGCTCCTGTTGGTCAGTGCACAGATAAAAATCATAACAGGAACAAAGATTGCAGACATGAAAGGCAATTGGTAAAACATCTGCAGCATTCAAGGTCCTGGGAACTTTTCATCCATACAAGTTAAACAGCCCTTCACTTCTCCTTCTAATAACTTACAAGCCCATTGAAAATATATATCTGTGTATTCCCTCACCCCTAACCCTCCCCAAAACCAAATCTTTAATCAGCTACACCTTTTAATGCAGAATCAGCAGCAGCAGCAATGAAGAATGACCCTGTAGTAGCAGCCCTGGTGAAGCAGGGGGTTTTTTTTCCCTTTTGCTCTTTTTTTTTTCCCTCTGCAGCTCCAATTGTGCCTTTGAAACATCTTTAAGCATTGCAGCTTTGTCCTTTCATTTCCTCCTCCTGTTCATGTATTTTCCACATAGAGTCCCTGGAAAATGTGTTTTCATTGTTATTAGCAAGTCAGACATTTCTGCTCTTTCCTAAGGTGTACGTTATCCCCCTGGGCTCTGCAGTCATACGCTGCTTTGTGTCTGGACAGTACTTGGCACAGGTACTCCCTGCCCGAAAATGAAATCTCAAGGCACCACCGCAATGCAAGGAATAGTCATGGTAGAAACAATCATCCTTTTTAAGAGCTCTTCTTATTCCAAAATATCCCACATATGCAGAGCCTTAAACTCAGCTCTTAAATTCAGGGTGACCCGGAGATTTTTAACAGAAGAGCTGAAGGCAGAACTTCAGTCTGCTGATGATAATTTTTATTCCCCTTCATTAGAAAGCCATATACATTAGGTGACTGATCTTTATGGGTCTTTGAGTCAGTGTTTTGCTATATTGTGAAAAGTCTTGGCTCTTAGAAACGTCAGTTCTGTGCTGTGGTCCTGGCGAGGACCTGGACAGGGGCTTGGGCAGGCTTCCCACGCAGCTCCATCAACCCACCCCAAAGGTGACAGGCAGCATCTCCTGCCAGACAAGCCTCACCTACCCCCAAAACTCTGTGAAAGAGCCCCAGGCCTAAAACTGCCTGTCACCCCAAGAGGTCACGAGGGGCTGGAGATAAAAGGACAAACTTCTTCCCCCAGTAAAAACAAATGGAGCCTTGAAGGCAGCGTCCAGAGGAGAAAGCTGGTATATTAATGTCTTGCTATCCTGGAACAGATCTCAGTAAAAACCAACAAGCCTTACAGTACAAGTTTCAGTATTTTCTGTACAATCCTGCTCAGCATTAGTTATAAATCTTATCAGGTGATAGACTGTTTGCTCTCACACAAATAAAATAACAAATGGAGTGGAGATCGCAGAGAGCTGACAATCACCGGAGGCAACGCAACACTCAAGGCCCTTGGAATCAGAAGAACTTTTCAGCTCAAGAAGCTTAACAGCTCTTCATTTCTCTCTCCAGGAACTTATGAGCCCATTAAAAATATATATCTCTGTATTCCCCTCCACCCAGAAGCCTTCCTCCTTCAACCAGCTGCACCATTTAATGCAGACTCAGCAGCAATGAAGGATGGTCCTGTAGAAGAACCCCAGGGAAAGAGCTTTTTCTTTCTTCCTCTTTTCTTTTCTTCCTCTTTGCAGATCCAGTTTGGCCTCTGAAATCTCTCCAAGCAGCTGGCACCTTATCTGTTCTTTTTTAATTTCCTCCTTTTTTTGTGTTTCTAGGCAAGGTAGCTGGAAGAGAGGCTTTCATCTTCATTAGGGCCATACATTTCTGCAGGTTCATTAGGCTCTTTTTTTGTTGCTATTGGTGTGCAGTTTTCTGCAACAAGAAAAATAGCCTCAAACATCATTAGTCTACTAAAGAAAATTCCAGTGCTCCTTCCTGGGGCTTTGAGAATTTGTGCTGTGTTGAAACTTCAGCAAAATCAAGAGTCTGACATCAGGCTTTTTCCTTTATTCTTTCTCATGCGCCTTATGACAGACATCATTCCTCAGGGCCCAATATTGCCTTTACATAAACTGTGTTGTAGTCTTAAATATAAGCCAGGGCAAACCAAGACCCTGATGTTTTTCCAAGGCAGCAACACACCTGCAACGATTGCTCCCTGAGGCGTGAGCTGACCCATTCATCATGAGGGGTGTTGACTCTACACATAAAAATGACAGCTTAAATGGTATTTAATGATATTAGCTATTTCCCAACTGATCATTTTAGCAGATTCATTCAGCCATGTGCAAGTTGGCAAAGCTTGGGGCGAAAGGGCACACCTGGCCATTCAGAAACAGCCCCCTTGGTGGCTGAGTACAGGTGAAATCAGGGCCCATTTGTTGAAGAGCTTTTCATCTCGTGTCAGCTATCATGAGGGCTCCAGGACTCCGCTCTGCTGCCCCAAGGCTAATACACAGATACAGCATGTGCAAGTTCCTTCTAATGGCTTTTGGCTTGCAGTCCTCTCCTCAGCATCTGTCTTGCTTACATTTGAGGCCAGTATTTTTTCCTAATTTATAGACTAAATAAATGAATGCATGACCTCTCAACAGACACCTCGCCATGCCCTGCTGAACACCAGGATTATTTCCAGCTGAGAGAATTAAAAAGCCTGGAAATCCCAAAAGAGCGCTTAGATGCCAAAGCCTGAATGTTGGTTCTCCAGAAATACTGGCCAGTGCTTCAGATAAAAGACATGACCTTCCATACCAGGACTCTGCTCTCAAACTCCTAATCGATCAACCATATGTCAGTCAATCCCCAAAGTTCAAATTTATGTAAACACCATATTCATCGAAATACTCTAGCCAATTTACCCGTCTTTATAGATGACCCCAACTCCCAATGGGCCCTACTGGCTCCTCCCAGTATTTCTGCCTGTATGTGCACATATACTGACAACTGTTTTCTCTCATCTGCCTGTTATCAGCAGGACCTACAAGTCCCAAGGTTATCCTGCTTCTAACACCTCTCTCCATGGAAGGACCCATAAAATTTCCTGCAATAAACAACAGTTCATCCTCTGCTCTCCTGACTATGTTTCATATATCTTCTGCAAATGACCAGTCAAATGACAAGTTGCTGCCCTCATAAACTTCTTAAAGTGCCTTCCAGAGACATGGTGGGCTCTGCAATGTACTTAGCTTGCCATTGATCTCCATGTACATGGTATAAAGAAATAATCTTAGCCATGCAATGAGAAATTGGAAAGGAGGATGTATTGTAAGCATATTTCATCAAAAAAAGTCCTCAGATGTAATTGCTCAAACTAGACAGAAAAACTAATTGAACATAATAACTGTGATAAGGCTCTCTGTGCTTCATGACAGGGGCAGCACTGTTGGCTGAGCTTAATTTGGCATTAGGGCATACAGGTTACATGGACAATTATTTGCAACCCTAGGAAACAGCCTGCAGTCTGGACAGGCTTCACATAAACCATGTGGCCACCAATTCTACTTCCTTGAAAGTAACAAGTGATTTTGAGAGACTTAAGACAACATGAGGTTGCTGTAGCCAACTATTTTCTACTTAAGTGACTGCATTTTTACCTTCCTTTTTAACAGTTTTTACTCTGCTGATTGGTGTTGTGAATACAAAACTTACGGCATCTTGAGTGAGACCAGGAGATCCAGGGAAAGTAAAATAAAATTTAATTTCACATCAAAATAGCTCACAGAGAAGCTGCTTCACTGACTGTGAGATTAATTGTCATATTTAATGTATTATAAACCTCTACTTGTTAATTTATATCAAATCACCCCAAGATTTCCAGGCTGTTGCACCAGGCAGTTACTAATTCCAAGGTAGCGTGCTCTAATATTTAGGTCCAGCGTGGCTATAATCCATTAGGATCTTACTGCTCAATTACAAAAGGGTCATTAAAAAATTATTTCATCCCATGGCATCAATAATAAATCAGTTCTTCAAGACCAAGGTTTGTTCTGCAATGACTGGCTCAGCTTTAGCAGATCAGTTTTGAAAACTTGCGATTTTGTTTTGGGAAACCTTGAAATCTTTTGAAACCTTGTTTTTGTGCACCTGGACTCCCGAGACCCATCCCCAATTCAATCACCTGCACAGATGAAGACGTCGCCTTCCCCCGAATCTAAGGCTGTCCTTGTGCCGCAAACCATTGGCCAACACATTGAGAGGGTTATGCCTGTTTGCCCACCCGCTTCTTAAGAACGATTCCTAAATGTTTATTATTGTTCACTGTTAAAGAAAAGACATGAGGCGCACCTACTTAGCGTGGTCCTCCTTGGAGTGTAGCTTTGGCTCTCCTTGTGAGTCAGTCCGCCTGCCTGTAACAGGGATGAAGGGCGGGTTTGGTAACAGTGGTGTAAAATGAGAGCAATACCATGGAGGCTGCGTAAAGCCAACATCCATGACATAGGAGTGAGGCCCAGAAATCTGTTGTTCTCACAAAGGGAATCAGACAACTCCTTCAAGATTGTCCGGATTTACGTGCCGTGCTGTATCGCTGCCGCTGCAGGGTAAGCACGTTTTCCTTCAGACAAGGGCGGATCACATCAGGCAAAGGAAACCTCTGTTTCAAGTAAATTTAAAGACCATCCATGCATGCTTTAGAGGCACAAATTAACCACCACCCCCCCACAAACCAATCAAGCAGCAGTGTCGTAAACGTGGAGACATTAGAGTGCAATATCCCTCGCTGACTCTCTCCACACACTATACACACACACGCAGTGTTTGTCTCCGGGTCAGTGGGAAAGTTAATTAGAAGAACGGAGTTTCTAGTGATGGAAGATGCCACCCTGATATGATTCTGAGTCCTCTCTCTGCTTCTGATGAATTACAAATGACAGCAAGGGAAGTGAAGGACACCGGCAGTGACAGTTTGTCAGCCACGCTCGCTCTGCGTACGTTTTTTTGGGTGGGTAACTTTTTCTCCTCTGTTCATTTCACACCATTGCTATGACTTCCCTCCTCTCTTCTGCCTCCTATCCCTTTCCTTTCATTTGCCAGCAGGTGACTGGAAGGTGAAGGAGAGGGCAGCCCCTTTGAGCAGCCCTGGTGAGCCACACAGGGAGGGATTCGGACAGGGACGGTGCTGGAGACCTCTGGACGGGACTTCCAGATGTGATAACCGTGATGCTGAGCGAACATCACCTGTAAATCCTGCTGGAGCAGGTGCCGGGCTGTGCGCCGGGCTGTCACTTGCCTCCAGACAGACAGGTAAAAAAAGAACCTAGCAGTGAAATATTTCTTATCAAGGGATGCTTCTTCTTTCCCCCAGCCTATGCATCTCTCCATCAATCAAGAAGCCAGTAAGTAGACTGGAACAGGGCTTGTTCATTCCCAGTTCTTTAATTCTTCTTTGTATTTTTGCAAGTTGATCATCTACCGCTACAAAGTTCTTGCTTTTCTTAGGCGTGTTGTTATGAGAGATGGCTGCTATCACCCTGGCACAACATGGGCTGGGCAGCGACACACTCTGCACGGTGTGATTTCTCCCACCACAGGATTCTTCTGCTACCAAAATATATGTCTCCTAAATACTTGTTTCTTCCCCTTAAAAAAAAGGAACTTTAGTGGATTTTCCAAGTTGAAACATTTTGGAGAAACCCTTTTTTTGAAGTCGCAAACACATTTCAGTGAATTTCAAAAAATTCTGGTCTTATTTTCTTGCAAATGATTGCAAGATAGCCTGGGTTTGGTATAAATAACTTGGGGGCTGTGGAAGTTCTGTCAGGGCAGCAAAGGCTCTGTGAGTGATGGGAGTGTACTACGCTTCTCCCAAGCGCTTCTCCTGCACAGAAGTGGATGAAACATGCAGGGGCCCTGAGTCTTGATCTTGGAGCCGGAATAGGGATTGGAGCACTTCTTTCAAAGGATGGAAAATTAAACAAATAGTAATGGAGAAGAGTATATGTTCAGGAATCAGATTATGACCATGCCTGAGCAAAGATGATTGGTTGTTAACTCCACTCCTATTAAAGTTCATATTCTGAAAGGCTGTACAGCTGCTAAATAAAAGCTGAAATAGATTTCTGTGCTAACTTCAAGGTCCTGTTTCTGCAGCATTATGCAATACATTAAAATGTTCAGTTTATGCCCTGTAACTCACCAAAAATATAAATGTATCTTATATTAAATAAACCTTTGCCAGAATCTCTTCCTCTCTAACTTTTTCTCCTTTGCCCTCTATATTTAATAGAAAAATGTATTTCAGTATGAGAAGCTTTTCTTTACTATATTTGCTCTTTCCTCAGTGGAAGCCATCATTGCCCCAAGGAAAAAAAATAGAGAGAGATTTTATCTTTTCAAGTGAATGATGAATCAAAGATCTCAAGTCTCCTCTTGTCCACAAAATCCACTGACCTCAGCCCAGTACTGTCCCTAGCCTAAGAGAGCAATGGTGGCAGCCCTGATTTTCTTTTGCTTGTGCCTAAGCCTAAATTCTGTGCCTGTGAATAGGCCCATGACACTGTGTGCAAGCAAGCTGCTTCCTGTTCCTTTACCTCCAGCTTAACCCAGCATGGTGAGGGGAACTCTCACCAGGCAGGGGCAGTAGTTTGGGATAGCAGAATTCCCAGTCCATGTATTCAAGGACCATCCAAAAAGTCACGGTGAGGCATTGGAGCATAAATGAAGACAACAGATGCTTGTCTTTGTTATTACTGCCTGCTGCTGCAGGAATTAAAGCAAAATGCCACATAACTCTTTAAGATGTCCTAGAATCCTTTGGGGAATGTTTCCACCAAGGAGAGTGCAGGATCCTGTTAAAAATGACCATATGTCTCTTAGGCTGGATTGGGATTACATCTGAACAGTTTGGAGCACTCACAGAGATTGGCCATCTTGGTTCCTGCCAGGGAACATATAGCTTCAAAAGTGTATTGAGTGGGATGTCTGCTGAGTTTGTGCTTCTTCCACAGCGCATCCATCAAAATCCTCATAACAGTCATTCCCTGCACCCTTTCCATAGGAAGAAAGAGAAGGGTTTGCCCTTTGAGGTAGGCTGGAGCCACAGGCTTGGCCACCCCTGAGGTTGGAGAGGCTGATGATCAGCTTCAGATCTCTCTGAATTCAACTGGAAATGCCTCATGCCTTGAGGTGCACCTCACATTTGAACTTGTCCAGATATTAGTCCCCTACCATGGATGGTGCTGTAGTCCACATCCAGAAAGACCAGCCAAAGCTCCTTGCCAGAGCACTGAGCACTGTAGGACAATCCAGAACCACAGGTCCTTGCCTGGGAAGAGTGCCTGTGGGCTGAAATGCCAAAATAATTATTTTATCACTCTTCTATTAAGTCCTCTACTGCACAGAGATCGCCTCCCAACCATTTACTTTGCTTCTTCCACCCTGACTGAATTTCACAGGATGTATGTTTTACTGCTGCTAACAAACCAGCTGTCGCTCTTTCTGCCACATCTACAATACCGGTGTTTTTCTTGGCTCTTGCAGACCTGACAATGCAGCAGAGAGGCCTTTGTTCACCTTCTTGCTGCATCCCTTGGGCTCACTTGGCAGCACCATGTCCCATGGTTTTTGCCCTGAGCTGCTCTGCCAAATGGTTTCACATTTTGAAGTCGGAGAGGAAGCTGCTTCCTGCAAACAGATTATGAATTGAAGTATTTCCCTGAGCTCCTGTTCACAGGATTTCTAATGCAGTGGGCATCAGCCTAGCCCTCTGATGAATCAAAGTCATTTTGTAAAAATGGCACCTTAGTGTTGCATATATATTGTCCCTCTACAGCTTCCCTGGCATATTTATTCAGTTTACTAGTCAAAACTAGTTTCATGCTACGCTAAGCCCAGCAGGGTCAGCACCTAACCTATGAAAATCAAGCTGTCTCTTTTCTCTCTGCTTCATACATCATCATCAACCAAAGCTGGATAATGGAAAGCAGGTTTGGATCCTGGAATGATTATTGCTGCTGGTGGTGCTGCCTGGGATGTGGCAGGAAGAAAGACAAAGAGGGGAACATGGGAGCTTGCAGTGGTTTCATCCTGCAGACCTGGGGGAAAAAAGCAAGTGCTGTGTGGCTTATCCCATACAGTGAGTGAGGTCTGTGGGTGTCTGTGGTGAGGCCGCAGATGCGACTTGATACAGTCACAGAAAAACACACGGGCACAGAGAAGTTGGAAGAGCTGCAACCCAAGGGTCGTGGCAGTAGGATCTCTCATGTCCTGGTAAAGTCTAGATTAAAAAAACACCTAATCAGTGGCTGCTTTGTTGCAGACAGCAAGGTAACAAACACCAGAAGCCCTGGAGAAAGGATAATTGTGTGGTATTTATGCCAGACCTCTGCAATGAACCCAGGAAACTGCTGCCAACCAGGACCAGGGACTGACCTTTCAATGGACCACCTGGGAGCAGAGATGATGGAGGTCCCAGTATTTCAGCCATGTCCTTCAGTACCTCTGAGCTAGAAGCTTCACACAGGCTGTGAAACTTCTGAGAAGGCTTCAAGAATAGGTGAAATGTTTGGTCCATGTGAACTGTGGGCAAAGGCCTGTCTGCATGTAACACGGATAGGAGAGGAAAGGAATTAAGGAGTAATTTAGGCTGCTCCTGCTCAGGGCTGCCAGATGCTGAGTTCACTCTGTGACCAGTGGAAAAAATCAGAAGTTGTATCTGGCTGTCCAACTAAATGCACATAAGCCAGGCATACGTTCATTTAAACAGGCTCTGCATTTTAAATTGATCAGAGTTTTCTCCACTGTTTTTCCCTGACTCTCACTGATTTTCTCCACTGACAGCTCTAGGATGGTGGTGTGATCTCTCCCTTCAATATGGCAGTGAGCAATCAGGGCTGTGCTTTGAAAATGGCCAGCAGTCCACAGCTTTTCTTGGGGACCAGGAAGGCCAAGGGCCCAGGACATCTGGTTCTGGCAGTACCTGCAAAGGGGGGCGCAGCAGCAGGGGGGGGTGAGGAAGCTGAGACCAGGGACACATACTGATCCCCATGCCGATGCATGCATTACTACTGTTTGCAGGTGTAACTGAGACAGTCCCTCATTGGCTGACAAGCCCAGCAAAACCAAGATTTCCTGAATGATCAGATGCAATTCTACAGCTTGAGATAAAAAAAAAACCCCACCAAAACAAACGACCCCAAGCCATCATAAGCAGGCACTGAAACATCTCTCACCCTCTGCAGAGCAGGCACAATGGGAGACTTGTAACACACACACACACACGCGCACACATATATAAAGTTTTGAAATGATAATTAAAAGCATGCATTTCCACTGTGAGGCATACGCCGAGCTGTGGATTCCGAGCTGCGCTGACTCCTGCCTGCTCAAGCTGCCCTGCTGCACGGCGCAGCTCTGCAAAGCCTCGGCCCCCGTTGCCAGGTTTACATATCGCCGTGTTTAGCATGCAACCGGTGCTCCTCACCTGCCTTTCACTGGAACACAGCATGGCCCCCCTGCTATTGATTAATTTGTGCTAATTAAAACCAGCAGTGTTTCTGCAGAAAAGAAAGATGTGTAAGTGTCAATAAATTATGGGAAATTTCACAGATTAAAGATTGCCAACTTCTTGAAAAAAAAACCTAAACAAATGCTAATGGCTCTTTCTAAAGTGCCGAAATTCACTAACAGGGCTGCATGAATGGGCTCCAGCGCTCTTCTTCGATTGCAGCGTAGCTAACATTTACAGCAATGCTCTCTCTAGGTTACAAGCTGAAAGACTTCATTTTTTTTTCAACATAGGTATTTTTGTTTTCAAAGCTAATTTATTCATTGCCGTTTGCTCTTCCTTGCCAGCTACTCAAACCAATGGGTTGAGTCAAGATTTTTGAGTGCCAACAACATGGCAACCCTACAAAAATCCCAAGCACATAAACAGAGGAATTGTGACAAGCCACCAAGCCAGCAGTGCTTGTTAGCAGCTGCCAGTAATAAACCTGCTGGAAAGCAGGTGCAGCGCAGGAAACGGTAAATCCGTAACAAACAGTTGGGGACAAGCCTAGCTTTTAAGGTATGAAACTGGATACAGGGACCCAAGATAGTGGTAACTCAGCGCAAAGTCAGATTTCTATTGCCCCATAGCCGGGGACGCAGACCCGGCGAGCAGGGAGCAGCCTGCCCACAGGCATGGTTGCGCTATAACAGCTCCCTCACTCTTTCCTTTCCTGCCTGTGGTCTCTGTCCTGACCCCACTGCTCCAAGTTTCCAATACAGCACCTTTCCTGGGTGCCAGGGAAGCCTGCAGATTGCAAGGGTGGCTTCAGGAGACGCTGGGTATCAGGAAGAGCCTCTCGGTCTCCGCGGATCACTGTGGACTGATTATCCTCAGGGCTTACAGATGCGCAGTGGCTAAAATCCAAATGCACCAAAGTTTTGCAACTTGCTGGCAATTGAGGATGCAGACAGCATCAGCGACAGGCTCTTCAGCGGGGATGGTGCACTTACTGATTTTCAAGTGGGAGGAGTGAATTCCCTGGGAATGAGAAGCGTTATGAGGCCTGACACGAAGCCAGCGAGGCTGAGGATGTGGGGGCTTGGCAGCAAGAGATGCATGTGTCGTTCGTTACAGGGTTAGGTTTAATGATGCCCTCTTGCCCTTGATCTTTGGAGCTGTGTGAGGGAGCAGAGGGGAGGAAGAGTTTAAATGTCAGCTCTGCACCGAGGCGGGTGGTTTCCCCAGCATTAGCAGTGGCTGGCCAGGATGAGGTCCTGTCCTGGTGGGAGCATCTCATTGCGCGTGCTGAGAGCAGCAATGACAAATCAGGAAGCGCCTGCCGTTGGCTTGGTGGGATTAATTAACTCTCGCATTGGTACTGCCTCCAATTAACTCTGTGGCTGCAGGCTGGGTCCTGCTGGGTTTTGGTGGGGAAAGACCGACAGGGTGGTGAAGGCTGGCATGTGGGAGCTGTGTGGCAGCACAGGGGCAGGAGCAGAGCTGGGGCTTGGCTGCACACATGGGAAGAGGAATGCAACTGGAAGCAGATGGGAATGTGATACAAACATAATAGTGCAAAGTCATGCAGTCGGGATGCTACACAATTAAGAATTCCTATTGCAGAGCTAGGAAGGGAAAGGGGGACCCCTGTCCTTTGGAAATCTTTCTGTTGGAAGACTCAGATTTATTAGTCAGGCACAACAGAAGAAATCTCATCAGAACAAGTGTTTCCATGAGAAACAGGATGTTTCTCACAGTGCTGATGCCACTGTACAGGGTAGTAGTAAGGCTGTGTATGGAATATTTTGTACAGGTTATGGCTACTCACAGTCAAGACAAAATAGTTTAAACTGAGAAAGACACCAAGATGTCTGTTGAGAAGAGGCTGTTAGCCTGGCATGGTGGGTTTCAGCCTTTGATCTGTGGGCTCCTGGAGCCAGAAAGTCTCTAGACCTTAAAAATGTCCCCCAAAGCATTATTTGATTCCAGAACTGGGTTGCCACATGAACTAAGGGCAGAGATAGGACTGCCTTCTCCATCAGACTGAGGGTGTGCTTTGCTCTGTGGCTCACAGTGCATTCCACTCCTACTGAGGAACTTACATTTGGTCTGATGCATACCTTAGGCTGTAATAAATGAATCACAGAAAGTCCACCTCTATCACTGTTGCCCACAATGACCGGTATCTCAAGATGAAAAGGAGTATGTAAAATTGTGGTATGATTTAGCATTAGCTAACATGAAATTTAGCCTGTTGTTTGTTGCAGGGAAGACAAGAGAGCAAGATTGACAGTTGTGAAAATGTTCAAAGGGCTTTAATCTATAGAGACATCTATCAGGTATTTTACACCACCAGCTGCCAGATCTGGCTAAAAACTGCAGAAGCTGCACTCAAGAATCCAGTTTATGAGAACTGTGGACTCTTTTTATAACCAATCCAGTATCAAACTGTAGGATGGTGAACAATGCTGCACTGATATACCCAGAAATCTGGGGTGGGATTAGTTTCATCTTCCTATATGGAGAACTGATCCACTCGTCATAGGGTTATTGTACAGGCTGGAAAGAATAATAGGCATTTTAAACTGCAATTCATCTCATCCTAATATGGACATTAGGATGAGTGCCTGTGTCTCTCCTTGGCTATAATTGGAGCCTGGGGTGCCTAGCTTAAATGGAAATGCATGCCTTGTAGAAGTCAGATGAATCCAACTCCTTGCATACAGAAACTGAGGGTCATATTTTTGCTTTCCTCCTCAAGAGAGACAATCCTTTTAGGCTGTTCCTCTTTTGAATCACTCAGCATTTTTCTAGATGGGTGCCTATGTATTTCTCTGTTGTGTTTCAAGACTCTCTTTCCAAGCACATGAGCGCTGAGCCTGTCTGGTCCTCATGGCTGCCATAGGTGCTGTGCTCTTTTGCCACTCTCCCAGCTCTCGGGGAAGAAGATGTGAACTCTGTTGTAGAGAGGGAGGAAGGCATGGCCCACAGAAGGGTAATGGTCACCCAACCTAGTAAGCAGGAAAGCTGGGCAGAGGCCCCAGCTTCTGATCTTTACACTGTGCTGTCTTTTCACATCACACAATGGCGTGCTTGTAGCTGAGTTGGGAGGAAGAACAAAAGTCCTTGGCAAGGGAGACGTGGGGTTTAGGTTGCATTGGAAACACATGGCAAAGAAATTACAATGTCAGAGGCATTGAGTGGTGGGTGAGGCATTAAACCATGGTCATTTGTACTGAGCATGAAAATTCATGTTCTAAACAAAATAAATGCATTTCTTCCTTGGAAAACACATACTCAAGAGATTTCTTGGTTGAAGGGCATAATTTAATGAGACAGTGTGAACAAGGTATTTTTCACCCAGGCCCCAGGCCCCTAAGTCAAGATCTTGCCCTCCATCCTAAAGTGTAGGTGATCATATTTGCTGAGACTCTGAAAGACAACAAGGCACTAACAGTGCAGAGACAGGAAAAACATCGTGGAAGAGCCCTGGGGACAGCGCAGGTACAAGGCAAAGGACGAGCTCTGCCAGTCTGTACACTGGCACATGCTGAAAGGAGTTCAGACCCCAAACCAGAGGGGCAGAAGGTTGTTTTAGAGGTGAGCAAATTGCATGGCGGTAATTTAGGTTGATGAAGAGGCACTGAGGTGTATCCCTCAGGTGGGACACCAAGAACTGAAACTGCAGAGGCTGACACTGGTCAGATGAGAAGTGCATGGGGGAGTAGTGTGAACCTTGCACAGAACCTGCTGTCCAATGTGATTAGTCCCCTTGGGAGTCCACTCACAAAAAATTTAGAAGAAAGAGAGAGCTGTGTCGGCATAAAAAGCAGCTCCATTATGCATGGGCTGTTGGCTTCCCTTTATTGCCAGCTCCTCTGGATTCATATCAGGAAATCTGGAAGCTGCACATCCCTAATGAAAAGCAGAAGATATTCATTATTAAATCCGAAATGTTCAAATGCAATTGGTTGCTAGAAAATTTCAAGGTCTGTTTGAGCAATCCTTATCCAGCAAAACCAATGCAACACAAACAATGATGAAGCAGCTCTGGCTGAGGCTGGTGATACATGCGATTGTACCAAAACTTGCATTGGATTTGCTTTTTGCTGTCTCCAAGGTTGCTGGTTCACCTAAAGAGGTGCCCTCAGAGGCTGAGTGTGCCTTCTTAATCTGCTCCTTCCTCCTGAGCTTAGCTGGAAGCTCCGTAGAAAATATTGATATATGACTGACATCTTTGCCATTAGCCAGGCACCGAAGTGATAATGGAAGGGTAATAACTTCTATTATTGACTCGAGGAATTTGTTTTATTTGTTTAATCCCACAGATGTGTGTTTAGGACCTGATGTGTGAGAACAGAGGTGCTATGTGCTTGGCCTTCACTTCTCCTTCCTCTGCTCAGCACTAGGCCAGGATCAGGCTCTGCTGCTTCTTTCAGAGTTTCATGGCATGAAACTTCTCCATGGGAGCCAGAGATTCACCAGGACCATCAGACATTCTCTCCCCAGTCTTCCCTGCATTCTAGGAAAAACCTGTGCTTTTATTAAGTGGTCACTTGGAAACATCTTCTCTGGACCTCTGCAACACCAGCACTCAAACTATGCCATGAAACCCATCTTTCCTGCCAGGCTATGGATGCTCTGTAGTAATTCACAGGGAAGCTGGGTGCTTACCAGACATTCCACTACCATGCCTTTACGAACAACTCTATTCCTGCAGTAAAACATGCCTGAGTATCAAACCACTCGCGCTGAAAACAGACTGAGCTCAAACTCAGGGAAGATAAAATGCAAATAAAAGTGAGTATTTACAATGCCTAACTAGACAACACAGTGGCGGGTGAAGAAAGGCGAGAAAAAGCTACTTAATCCAGTAATACAAGGATCAAATCTACGATGTCTCTTTCCTTCTCCCTGGATTTACGTTTCGCTCAGCTAGCACCACTGGCTGGCTGGATTTGCAGCAAGGGTCTGATGGTGCGGTGTCTCCAAAAGTGGGACTTCTGGAGAAAACATAATGACCACACAATCCAGACAGGGAAGTCTAGACAGCACCAACAGACAGTTTCAATATTCCCCTGTCTCTGCACACTGGGAAGCTTTGTTCATGAAATGCCTCTTATTTTAAGCTAAACCAGTGCCTATTATCTGGTCTCCAGACATCTCAGAAGAATGTTTTTCAACAAAGCTGTAATCAAGAGTGCTGTGCTTCTCCAGGCCTTATAGTTCCCTCTATTGCTGGAAAATTGGGGGTTGCTTTTTAAGTTGCAGACTAGAAGCAGGGGATGTATTTCCATTTAACCCAACAGGAACATTTTAGGCCTGAATTATGTTAGGAGAAATACTCTGAGGCTTCTCAAATTTCCAACCTGCCTTCCACTTATTCATCATGAAAATTATTTTTATGGTAAACCAGGAAAGTTGGTTTGTCTTGGAAAAATGCAGACAAAACCCTTGTGGGCTGAGAGAGGAGGAGCAAGGGATGAAAGATGGCTGCCCTTGGGTCTGCTGAGGAGACACGAGCAGGCGCTGATGAGATGCTGAGCTGACCAGCAACTGCATGACCACACCAGGATGACATTGAGCCAGAGGTAACATGCTGTGCTGATGGGCTGGGTTTATTTAGCTGCTTGGGCTCCACGCCATGGTATGGCAGTGAGATGGGTGCTGGTCAGCTCCAAGCGTGGGCAGAATAAATCTGTGTCAGTGGGGACGAGCACACCTGCAGCCCCTGTCTCCTTCTCACTAGTCACTGGGTCTGGAAGGAGTGAAGAAATGTGTCTTGTTTTCCTTCCCACGTTCTTAACGCTTGCCGGTAGATTTGAAAACTGTCCCTCTTTCCATTTATGTTTTTCTGCTGGTTTTGGCTGGGATCAAGTTAATTTTTTTCACAATGGCTAGTATGGGGCTAGATTTTGGATTTGTGCTGGAAACAGTGTTGATAACCCAAGGATGGTTTTGTTACTGCTGAGCAGGGCCAACACAGAGCCAAGGCCTTTGCTGCTCCTCACCCCACCCCACCAGCGAGGAGGCTGGGGGGGCACAAGGAGCTGGGAGGGGGCACAGCCAGGACAGCTGATCCCAACTGACCCAAGGGATATCCCATGCCATATGATGTCATTCTCAGCATATAAAGCTGGGGAAAGAAGAAGGAAGGGGGGGACATTCGGAGTGATGGCGTTTGTCTTCCCAAGTCACTGTTATGTGTGATGGAGCCCTGCTTTCCTGGGGATGGCTGAACGCCTGCCCGCCCATGGGAAGCAGGGAATGAATTCCTTGTTTTCCTTTGATTGTGTGCACAACTTCTGAGCACAAAAAGCATGTTTTTTTCTAAATTCAGTATTTTAAAGGAAATTCAAGCCCTGCAATATCATAGCCACAAGCAGAGATATTTCACATTAATAATGTCCCTGTGGTATCTCATGCAAGTCAGACTTCAACCACTTCAGGCTCTCACTGTCTTTGTAGGTGAGACCTCTTGCTCACGCTCCTTCTCCAAGGGTTTCTTCCCCCAGAGGGGAGGCAATGCCCCCAGGAGCCTCTGCCATGCCCCACCACAGAGGAGGCAGCAGATTTAGGGCATTGAGTCTGTGGTGGGGAATGAGAACGAGAATTGCTCTGACAAAATCCCCTGTGTGGCAGCATTTCCAAATCAAAGTATTTTAATAGAGACACAAACACATACACACTGGGGATCAGATTTTTTTTTTGGCTGATGTATTTAGGGTTGCAGTCAAAATGTTTTCATTTTTTAATATTTGTTTTTGTGAGGAATAATTGAAGTTTTTGCTGCAAAGCAGATACTTCACACAATAAACATGTCTTAAAAAAAAAAAAAAACAGTTTAGAGGGAAAATTTTCAACCATCTGTCTGGCTGAAGGACTATTGAAGAGGGAATACCAAGGGTTTATGTAGATTTTTTGCAACTCTTCTAGACCCATTAAAAATCAGAAGCTTTGGCTCATGTGAGAAAAGCTGAAGGACACAGAAAGGAAAACAAAGCAACAGGGTCAAGGGAAATGCCGCAGTCAAAGGGAAGTAGTTCTGAAACAACTATGAAAATTTTCAGTAGCCATTTTCTATCTTTCTAGTGTGGTTTTTCCACATGCAGCAATGGGGTATTGCTCTGCCTGTCCTTGAAAAGAGAAGGAGCTGCATTGCCGTTCTGCTGTGGAACAGCACTTTTCTCCATCAACACCTTCCTCAAAATAAGCAGGACTATCTGTGCTCTTCAAAAGCAAGCATCAGCATCTACACCCAGCCCGAACAACTCCGCAGAAATTCCCCTACGCCACGAAGCTGCGAGTTGGTTCAGGTGCGCATGCGGAAGAGAGAGAACAGCAGCAACCGGTGGCTTTTCCCCGTGGCTGGCAGCCAAGGCGTTGATTATCATCGTGCAAGCAAAGGATCAGCTCATCAGGGGCTTGTTTCTCTGCACAGCTAAGGCGCTTAGTGCAATAGAGGTTAGCTTGATTCCAGGCAAAACAGCCAAACTGGCTGGCAACGTGGGCTCGACCTCACCTCTCCTCCCAGGGCTCACCCCCTCTTTCAGCATAAATCCTTAGCTCTGGACCCAGAGGCCATGGGTAAAATATTAGTGGCTGCTCCTCCGCCCCCTCTGTCAGGCAGCTTTATGTGGTTTAGCCCTTCCAAAATAAAAAAAAAAAAAGAGGAGGGGGGAATCACTAAACATTTTCTATTTCAAAACAGATTTCATCTTCCATAGAAAGTAATACTGCCTCCAGCCATGTGTAACTTATTTTTTATCCAATGGAGTATATGGGCTTATAACTAGATCCTGATAGGAACCCGGGTTTAAAACATTATTCACAGCAGGTTATTTGATCTTTATTTGCTGAATGCACTCAGCTGAATCCCTATCTCCAAACAATATGAGAAATAAAATGCTGGGCATGCTTCATTGGCCAGCCAGCTCATCTTGATTTGCAGAGACGACTACATCCCTCTCAGCAGTTTCAGAGACATACCAAATCCCAGGCAGTTTTCCCAGTTTTTATTCAGTTGCAGTTTTTCCTTCCTCTTCCCCCTCCTGAATGCTTATCCTTTCTTGCTTTTCTCCTTCCTCCAATTAGGAGCTTTAAAAACCACATCAGACCAGCCCTTTCCTCTCCCTTCACCATGACTTTTGGGAAACTCTGCTTTCCACTGCAAATTTGGGGATGCTCATTCAAAACCACTTGCCATCTGTTCTTGCGCAGAAGGTCAGGTCCTGATAACCTGCTCAGGAAGCCGTAAGACTTCATGGAGAGATTGGTCACCTGAGGAAAAGTGGGTTGGTGGAGGCTGTGAGACACTGGCAAAACGACTGCTACTTCGCTTAATTAATACAACTGCTGTGACACATGTTAAGGCTGACCTTGTCTCTACCACATCAACTTTGCTGCAGCTCCTAGCTGTGCCACAGTTAAAGGTGGATTTGGACATTGCAGGTGACCACTGGGACTGCTTCTTTCAAGAAAACCCCTGATGACTACAAACCGGATTCATTACTAAGCAGGATGGATAAGGCTTTGCTGTCCTGAAAGGGAAGCCAGAGCAGCTTGGGGAGAGAGGCTGAGCTGCACGCAAGGAGGTCAGGTTCTTCATTCCCTTTGTCTTTTGATGAGATATGCCTTTGAAAATCCTCCCTCAGATATCCCAAAATAAAAGTCTCCAGCTTCCAGGCCAGAGCCCAAGCACAAAATGTGCTTCAGAAACACCAGCACAGAGGGTCCTGCTGTTGCAGGACTTTGGGGATGGTGAGCAAGTCCTTGGCGGACATCGCTGCAGCGGGATGGTGACATTAAACTGGCTGGTTTTCTGCAACTGCCATCGCAGATACAGCAGGCCAGGGCCACTTTTCACAAGAATATCAGTAGCTCTTATGTTCCCTTCCCTGGGATGCATTTCAAAGCCTATCGGCCCATCACAGCTCACTCCTCCTGCTTCCCTTTCAAGACCTGTCAGGAGGCCATCTCACTGCTGGGCAAGGCGTTGGTTATGTTAATTTTCCCTGGGTGACAGCGGAGCAGTGTCATTGACCCAGATGAATGTTCCCTCACACAAACACGAATTAAAAACACCCCCTGTTGTCATTAACCAATTCGCTGTGCTGTGCAATGTGGCAGATTTGGCCCTGTCCTCCTCACGTACAGTCTGGGAGGGTCACCAAGCCTGGATGGATGTGGCAGCGACTGGGACAGCTTGGTGTTGGCTCTGTGGTCTGAGGGCAAAGACTCAGGTCACATGTGGTTCACTGGGGAAGGAGGGGGAGATCCGAGGAGGTGAGAATTAAATGTCTCACTTTTCTTTCCCAGTAATTAACCCTGGAAAAGAGAAGAGAAAAAAGAAACACAAACCAGTCAGGGATGCAGCTTTGCATGGCTAGATTAGAGTCACAGTTGGCCTATCTCCTTGGGAACACTACTCTGCTATTAATAAAAAGATAAACAAGCCCTTTTATTTATTTATTTTCCCTTCTCTCCCCAAGTCCTTTGATTTCTCATCTTCTGCTTCAGGGAGCCCTGCTCCCTTCCCTCAGCTCCACAGAGTGTTTGCAGAGGGAGTGTTTGCAAGAGGCTGCTCTGGAAAGACAAAAATGAAGGGTGGAGGGAGTGTGAGGAAGAAGAAAGCAGTGAAAATTATTTTAACCATTTCTAGCAATCACATCACCTAGAAGGACTGGCAGAAATTATGCCCTTCATTTATTCCTCTTGCACTGCTGCAGCTGCGGGTCTCATTCCCACAGGCTTCCTCTAACTCCCTGCGGCCACCTCATCCTTGCAGATACCTGTCCATCCCTCTCCACCTCTGGGGGCAGATGCCTGGAGCCCCTCACTGAGCTGGAGACAGCCTTCTGCTTTCCCTGGGTCCATGTGGGAATAGGGGCTGTCAGGCAGAGCGTGGGGGGGAAAGAGTTACCCACCGCGGAAAAGCTTAATTGCCCACTTTCAGCCAAAGTGATGTTTGTATCTGAACCATCAGCAGAGTGCAACAGATCTCATCGGTTCAAGAAAACACAGAGAGGAAAAGCATGCCAATCAATGTCAGGTTACTTGCTTTGGAGGGGATTTTTGCCAATTTGTGGGCAGGAATGGGTATGAATCGAGTTGTGGTAATTCTGTGGTAATTCTTTACACAAATTAGGCATTCAGCTGAGTCTGAATTTTAAACACTTGCCTTAAAAAAATCTAAATACCTGAAAAATATTTCACAAAGCTCCTAAATTAATGATGAAAACTCTTTGCCAGGCTTCTTTGCTTGATCCGTAGAATGGGAAAATGCAGATTAAAGGGGAGAGCAAACACAGAAATAGTGTTGGGTTACACACATGCCTGGGCACTACTTGTGCCTGTGTTTGGGGGATCATCTCATCAGTGCCTCCATCCTTGATCTGAGAAAAATTTGCTTGCTGAAGGCACAGGAATGATTTGGAGAAGGTCAGAGCTTGGTGCACTGCTGCTTATTTCTCCAGAGACACACAAACTTTGAGCAACAAGCAAGAGTCATCAGCATAGAGGTACCCATGATACAAGTTGTGCCTGTGCTCTACGTGTCCCCTTGGGGAGCCTGCAGAAAAGAAGGAGAAGGAGATGCCTCAGTGCTGCTGTGGGATCCCTTGCGCTGGTCACGCAATCACCCTTGCCAAGCCTGGGTACCAGCCTTTTTGCTGGTAAGAGCAGAGTTGCAAGGCAGTGAGGAATGGAGAAAAGGGAAACGGAACTGCCAGGTCTCTGCGGGGGCACCTGAGTGACAGAACGGAATATCCCCAGGTCTCTACCCAGATACGAGGCCAGGCACTGCTTCATCAGGGACCTTGGTCTCCTGGATCATCCCTCTGGTCTTTCCATCAGCGCTGTGTTGAACTTACTTTAAAAGTCTGGGAAATAAAAGCACTTTCTCCCTTTTTTTTCCTCATCAAGCATGGAGTGGGGAAGAGAGAGCAGGGGTGGACACTGCTACCAGGGTGTTAATGGTCACATTAGCTGGAAAGGGGCAGCCAAACCAGGATGTGTAAAACCCCACCCAGGCTGCCCTTTAATTTGCTGTTACATGAAGTGAAAGATTTGAAAGCATATTTCTGGGTAATTAATTCAAAGAGTGATTCTAATGGCTAACGCTGTCAGTTTTGACTGCAAGGGAGGTCTGGGGCTGGAGCAGGCAGTGAAGGGAAAGGAAAATGCTTGGAGGTCACAGGCAGATGTTAAAATGTTTTGACAGCCCACATCCAAGAGGCTAACTTAATGAAAGGCTTTGGCCAGCACCTTGGAAGAGGTCTGAAACTGAATCCATTTATTTTTCTCCAGTATAGCATGCGTGGCTTGGACAGTGACTTGTCCATAAATCACCATTCTCCATTTGGTCAGCAATCCCATCAGTCATTCTCAGTGCCCACCAGCCTGCTCTCTGTGCCACTGCGGAAGCACCGGTAAGAGGGATTTGGTGTCTCTTGAATTTAATTCCCAAATCTTCAGTGACATGGAGGGTAAGCTCTGCCTTCATCTCTACTGATTATTAAAGCCAGTGCAGCAAAGGTCCTGTACCTGTGTATGGAAATATACCTGCTCCGTGGTGCTGGGGAAATGAAATTAGGAAGCTCTATTCATGGTGTTATTATCTCCGGCTGCTTGGAAGGATTTAATCAAACCGCTGCAGCTTGCTGATGAGGATGTCCGCAGCTTGCAAGTTTGGTTCCTCCCATACTGCATATCCCTGTAACATTTACTAAACCCCTCCATCCTACCCCAGTGGGCTTGGAGTCAAGCACAGCATTTGAAAAGGATTTGCTGGGGACCATTCTGCTGAGGTTTTTCAAAAGATTTGGTCAGGAAGCTGGAAAGGCGCAGCTCCTGGCAGTCGTGCTCACTGGCTTTCACTGGTTTATTTGTGCTTCAGAGAGCTCTAGGAGTAAGCAGACAGGGAAAGAAACCTTGTGATCATGGAAAACAACTGGGAGGATATTGGATTCAAGTTTAAATTTTGAAACAAGGTTTGAGTCAAGTCTTCTCGTCCTGACTTCCTTTGCCTGTTTCCAGCGATGAATTCAGCTCCTGCTATGTATCAGTTCATCACTTCAGCATCTACCGTTCCTACGCTTCTTGTAACAGAGTGTGTTGATAAATTGGAAGGCACATCCTTCATTTCGGTCCTACACTTTTGTGCAGGACTATAATGCATAGAAAAAAACTTTTTTCAGCCCAGGCCTGGGGTGGCTGCACTTCAAGATGGGTGAAGGGATGCCATGTGCCTGTACCACTTGCAGACACAGTCACAGAGGTTAATTAGACCAAAGCTGGCAGTTTTCCACCCCAATTCACTGCATCCATTTTGTTCAGCTCTCTAAGGAGCACAAAAGATGTCTGTATGCAGACATGGGCATATGCAGAATTACAGGTGCCAATATGTATGGTACAGACCATCGCAGAATTCGGAGCAGAGCCTCACCAGCCTGGGGCCCCTGGAGTTTATTTTGAGTACCAAGCTTGTGGGTGGTGGCAGAAGACAGCATCTTCCTCTGCCTGTGTTCTCAGGAACTGGTGTAACCCTGAAGGACTTGTATAGCACTGGAGATGTGCAAATTCATCTACAAACCAGATGCACAATTGCACACTTGCTTTGTATGCAGACTCTGTCACTCCACAGATTAATTAAGTAAGTGCTTGCCCCATTGGCAGCATTTGGGCATGCACCTGGACTCAACTGCAGGGCAAAATTAAGCATACGCCTTCAAAGTCCAAAAATGTCTAGAACTTCTGGTCATGTCAATATTATTATTTATTTATTTTAGTTCTGTAAAGCTCCTTATCCAACAGTGAAGAAGGCTGCATACCTGCAGTCAGTCTGTCTGAACACATTTTTCATTAGCAGTGCTCCAGGATAGCAAATGAACAGCAGTATCTACATATATATGCAATTAAACCATTGCTTACACAATATCCACCTCCAGGTACCCCAGGAAAATCAATAAGTAACATTCCTGGATCAGCAGCAGTCATCAGTCCCTCTTTGCCATCAGTAAATAGGCTCTCACCCCCTGCCCCAACCGAAAAATGCAGGCAACAGAAGGCAGATGCAGCCCTTGCATTCCCTTCCGAGCAGCTGACAAAAATCCCTTTCTCCCCTCGCACGATAATGATGGCAGGGAGGGCACTGTCAGGGGCGCGCCGGCGCGTTCTGCCTCGCTGGCCAGCACGGGCTGCTCTCCCTTCACGCTCTGCTGCCATTGAGCTCCATGCAGAAGTTGCCTCCCGCAGCCCTTGCCAGCCCCCTTGATATTTTGGATGCTGAGCGCTGCATGAACAATAAGACTGCGGTGCTTGGAGGGAGCTGAAACAACTCTTCTCTCTCCTGGGCTGTGGCCGGCTCTCACCAGTAAAAAGGAGAGATTTCCTTTTAGCACTTCATTGTGAAGGGGCACGGGGCAGCTGGGAAGGATTTTTCCCTCCCTGTTCTTTCTTGTCCATTTCTGCAAAGCCAGAGAAATCTTCGCCTGCCGAAGGAGGGTGTGAAAGCACACGGCGGGTTCTGCAAGTGTCCATTAAGAACATAAGGTACACCCAAGACTTCGGTGTTAACTCACATCCAAGCTTTCATGGCAATGATGTGAGTGCAGGTAAGGTCAAGCAGAAGCACCCTGGAATCAGAGGCAGGCTAGCAAAGCTGAGTTTTACTGATCAGGGGGAGCAGCACGAGGAGGGCAGCTTTGATTCATTGCAGCCCCCAAATATCTCTGGGGCTTTGCCTTGCCCTGAAAAAGTCTCCCAGGTTCGCTTGTTCCCATGAGATTCCTTTCATCTTGGGTAGCAATCTCACAGCCGCTGCTCCTGATTGAGTGGAGTTGTGTGAAAGCTTGGGCTGACGAACATCTCCTCTCACGGGGAGCAGGAGTGACGGACCAGCCTGAAGAAACTGCATCAGAGGTAAACAGTTCTTATTACAGCACCAAAATCACCCAAGTACCCAGGGGTGCTTGAAAAACCTGGTATTTAATCCTTGCCCCCCACAAAATAATTAGCATAGAGGAGAGTACATCATCCTGGAGTTTCATTTTCACATCTTGTTTTCTCACTAATCTTTCATTTGGATACTTCTACAGCTTTTTTTCATCACTTCACCAGAGGGCACTGGTATCTTTGTGTTCTTTTTTCCCTGGGGGAAACTGAGGCATAGAGCCATGACAGGACTTGGTTGGGGTGGTCTGACAAGGGCCTGGAATCCATATTTTCACAATCCTGAAAACGCAAAACCAGGAAGTCCCCAACTGCTTGTGGGTGGCCAGGTGAGGGAGGGTAAGTAAAAGCAAAAAAATGCAGCGTGGCTGTTACCCCCAATGCCTTTAGCAACAGCCCCTTATCCCAGTGTCTGGCAGAGCAGTCCTCCTAACTTGTTAATGCGCTTGCTTAAAACCATTGCCCTTAAACTTCTACCAGTGCTGAAGTTAATGTACTGCCCTTTGCCACCTCAGGCGAGGCTGAGCTGCAGAAAGCTGTGCTGGGCTGATTCATGTCAAGACTGTATAATCAGAGTTGGGGAAAACTTGGGAAGTGGCTCTTAGGAGGTACCCCCTGGGTTGAGAGCAACTTCTTTTTATGTTTGAAAAATGCAGTATTTTTTCTACTACAAAAGGAGAAAGTTATGTCTGCAAAACTTGTACAACTTAGAAATTACTTCAGGCTTTCTGTGAAATCCCCACACTTTTGCTGCTAAGAGGATAAAATACCAGACATCTGCCCAGAATGAACCGGGAAGAGGGAGAAAAAGCCATCCCCACCACTACAGCAGAGAGGTGCTGTAGAAAAAGCTGGAATGTTCCTTCAGATTGAGGATGGATAAAATGCTGATGTTGTCCCAGATCCTAAGAGCAGCTCCTAAGCTATGCTTAGAATAACTAATCTCGCTTTCTCATACACACACACCCACACCCACCCTACCAAGGATGAGTTTATCAGCCAATGTTTGTAAGATCAGCTCTGAGCTGGATCTTAGCAGATGCAGCTGAGCTGCCCATTGCCCTGTCCTGAGACTTGTCTGGATCTTGGAGCAATGCTGGCAGACACCGGAAAAACGCGTGGCTTTTTTGGCTGGTGCAAAGAGGTGCAGTGGCGGTGCCTTTGGAGCAGAGGCAGGAAGGGGCTGGGGAGCGCTGCAGTGGCAGGATGAGCCCAGCAGCTGGAATAAAGCCCAGAGGCCCCATTTAGAGCTGAGATTCAAAGCGACTTTGACTTCACAAGGGTCTCCTCTTAACCCCATGCCACAAAACCACTGAACCCCAAACACAGCACCATTCAGCCATAGTACCAGTGAGCTGCTCGTGAACAACATTCACTTTTTGGTATGGTGAGGAGTGCACAGGACTGAGTATGGGAAACCACACCTGCACAGGGGAATCATGCTGCAGGTGATGTGCTAGGACTGGTCATTTGGGAATGGATAAATGGGCAGTGGGTCAGGAATGAGGTTCCCGGAACAGCTTCACCAGGGACTGTGGAATAGGAAAATGGTGGAGCACAGGTTGGCATTACGCTGCGTTGGCAAAGCTCGCTGGCGTGCTGGGGAATGGAGAAGCAGAGAATGATTTTGGCCAGGCTTCAGCATCTGCTAGAAGTGATGTGCATGTGTGAGGGCTGGATAACTGAGGCTTTGGCAGGTGGAGGGATAAAAAGTGGCTTTTCTGTTATGTTGCAAACCCCAACATTTCATGGGGAAAAAATATGCGCGAGTCAAATTGAAACAGAGCATTTGTAGGAGGAAGGATTCAACTCCCTGAAAAAAATAATTTGGGGGCCAGCTTGAAATGCTGCATTTGAGCTGAAACAAATAATTCAGAATGTTTGACCCTTATTTCTTTAAAACTCTTTTTGAAGATTCATTTTTTAAATAGAAAATGCCATTTTGAAACAAAAAGTTTCCTTTAAAAATAACTTCCGAATGAAATACTACAACATTTCCAAATATTTATTTCCCTTTGAAGGTGTTGAAATGCAGTGTGTCACACTTGCCTACAGCTCTGCCCTGCTCTTTTTTATTCAGCCTAAATCATTTTCTCAGTGTAACCTGAGCAGTTTTAGTTCCCTTGAAGTTCTGCTTTTTGGGATGAATTTACAATTTACTGAAAGAATACCTTTTCAATTTTACCTGAGACTGAAGTAAATTAGCAGAGCTGTTCTGGGGAAGGAAATACTCAGTTTAGTTCCTGCTGCTAGAACTGCTGATGGTCTCTGTTAACAAAACATCACTTTCATAAGACACGGGCTCGTCTGAAATTGCATAGAAGAGAAGACCCGAAAACAGAGCTAAGGATTGATAAAAGAAAAAAAATTAACTGCATAAAAAGGCTACTTACATTTATGGGATTTTTTAAGTAGCATTTAGATGGAAAGCCGATTCCCCATTTTTGTATGTGCTGGTATTTTTTCTCAGGGTATCTGAAATTTCAGGAATTAAGGAGAGAAAAAAATCTTGCATTGCACCATATATGCCAAAGAAATGCAATACAATCTGATTTCACTTCTTTCTCTCATGCCTGAATGTGCTCATTTTTGCTTACAAAAGGAAAGACATAAAAGAATTGTAAGAAAAGGAATCAGATGGTGCCGCCCGATACTGTTTCACAGCTAAAACGTGAAAACAAGCCCAGGTTCTTCTGCCGACACTCAGGTCTCAAAAAAAGGGTTATTATTCTTTTTAAAGGGAATTCTCTTAAAGGGAAATTGATGCAAATTCGATCAAAAGCACCATTTATTATAGCTTAGCAGAGCGGTTGCCTCCCGCTGCCGAGCGCCCTGCCGGCGCGGGGAAGGCTGCAGAGGCAGTGTGCCTTTTGCCCGCCTCTTCAGCAGCACCAGCTCCCACCTTCACCCTCCGTGTCTCCTACCGCTGCTGCACCCTTTGCAGAGGGACCCACTTGTTGGGATCTCATCGCTTACTTATCTCCTCCTTGGATGATGCATGACCTTGAGAAATGTCAAGGTCATATGCCTGCCCCATGCTGGATGGTGCATCGCAGGCAGCACAGTGGATGGAGCACGTGGGCATACGAAGGCAGCGAGTGCCCAGCAGCTGGCATTGCCCCTCCTGTCCAGGCGGTCCAGTCTCATCCCCGCACCGAAAGCCCAGACTCAGCTCGAGGGAAACGGAGCAAGACAGCACATGGTGTGTATATTGCTCTCAGAAGTCTCAGTAATGAGGAAAACAAATGATGTTTTGTGGCTTGCAGTCGTTACATAAATATAAACAATTTTACCTCCTCCTGCGACCAAGTTTCTGGATATTCAGCGCAGTGTATAAGAACAAAGAGGGCTATAGCTCCTCTCAATAGATGAATTTCAAAAGACCAAGTCCTTCACAGGCACTTTAGGGAAGGGAAGGCTGCTTTCCTCTTTCTCCCTTACTATTCCCTCCTTTGCTTTCCAGAGTTTAGTGGCTTTTTACTTTGCTCAGGTCAGGGTGAAGGCCAAGAAAAAACGTGGTCCTAAAATCATCCAGTCTGAATGTTTTGTGCCTTTCTCATATGCTGGCAAAATAACATCTTAGCACAAGTGGAAGGAGACGTGCTTGGGAATGATTGTTATTTTTAAGTTCTGTCTTGGCAAACAGCCACTTGCAGCATTTACTGTCTGCCACATCAGAAAAAAATAGATCAGTCCCCCATAACCAAACTACTGCCAGCCTCGCAGTCTGGTTCAGCTAACGTGACCCATCATTGCAGGCTCTCCTGTGGCTTCTATCATGGTTAAGTCTCATCCTCCTGGCTTTCATCCTTAAATCTCAAGCACAAATTGAAAGAAGGGAAAACTTGCTGCAGAAGGTTTCCAGCCCCAGCTTGCAGGGCTGAGGCCTCACACCCTGGCAAATGGGGCAGCCGCTCTTTCGCTTTGCAAAGCCAGCTGCAGAGCCCAGGACACCAAGGTGCATCACTACCTGCTGCCACATCCCCCCAAAGTGTAGCAGCACCCCTGGCTGCCATCAAGAGAAAGCCAGTTTATGCTGCTGCTTTACATCTGCTCCTCAGTTTGCAGTTTTCAATAGCATAGCAAGGGGCTTCAGGAAATCCAGGGTCTGGCTTGCCTTACAAGCTTTACAGTGTCTCAGCTGAAAGGAAGCCCCTGCCACAGGTTCACAAATCAAGCAAAGGCACAATATCCTAATGAATCCAGAAAACCTGGAGTCTAGACTTTGCTCATCACCACTGACTTGCTTTATAAACCTGGGTGAGTTACAGGGCTTATCTGAGAAACAGAAAGCATTTGAATGGTTACTTCTAGCCACTTCCATAAGCTTCCAGATGAGAACCTGTTGATGAAAACACTTCAATGAATGAGGCTTTATGCAGCTTGTGGTTATCTGAATAATCCTTAATACCAGCTCCCTCTTCCCACCTGATTTCTGCTGTGGTTAAGAAGCCTAAAGTAGTAAGATTAAGAAGCCTAAAGTAGCAAGAAATATGCCCTAAAGCAGTCAGCTAAGATCCTAACTTAATGGGAACATCTGCAAAGGACTGAGAGCTGGCAAATTAGCTTTGCAATATTGGCTGCCATGTCTGAAGGCACAAAGGGATTGCTCCCAGACAGGAGGCAGCAAGAGGGAGCAAAAACTGCAGATCCGACTGCCCTGGCTGGTAGGGCAGAACCCCAGCACGGTTTCAGCCGGGAAGATTAGCACTGTCCTGAAGCTGCTCTAACACATGCTATGAAACAGGCCTCGCTTTCCCCTGCCCTACCAGCCCTATGAAAGATATCACAGTAGCCAAGAGCCAGCTGTCCACACTACAAGCACAGCCTGCCCAGAAGCAAGGAACAGACCCTAAAAGCCTCCTCTAGCATAAGCCACAACAGGGCCACCACCCTTCTTTTCCCCTAGGCACAACCAAGATACACCACCAACCCACCACCATCATGCCAGCACCCTGCCCTCCAGCCTGTTCCCTTTTATCTCCTGAAAGCTCACTGAACACAGCTGGGGCCATCCCACCAACCCTTAACCCTTCCTTCTCCGCTCCACTCCCACAAAGCCAGAAGAAAACCAGGATAAAGCAAAAGACACACAAGCAGAAATGCTGAAACCTTGTAGATGCTAAATGCCTCCAGGAGCAGCAGCTAGCCATAGCAAAGTGGGAAGTTCTGAAAATGCATATCAGAGGAAAATTCTGCCCTGAAGTTCAGGAGGGCAAGAGTTACACCAGCAATTCGAAAAACATTTCTTTGCCCAGATGGTGCCTTGAACATAAACTGTCAAAGTCATTACTCTGACTTTATTATCAGGGCTATGTTTTCTTTATTCCTTTTAATATTCCATATGCTGGTCATATAATACATTTCTTTGTATTCTTCTTCCCTTTTATTCTCTTTGTTTGTTCCATTCATGACTTATCACCTTCTGGTGGCAATTTAATTATTTGATCTATATTATTAGTATCTTTTTTTTTAGAATATAATAAAAAATTTCAGTACAAAACACTGCAAGTAATTCAATTTCCATCAGTGAGGAAGGAAGTTGGATACATTCAATGAAAGGGAGGAGAGTACCTGGCTATAACATTTTTAATAAAAATATAATAGCACTTTGTACTTTTTAGCATCTTCTATTTGGAGAACCTTGTGGCTTCATAATCATTAATATTGCTTAACTTTTCCACTGCACTCTTCACCTATAGCTTTCACAGCACTTTCTGAAGGTGAATCAGTATCAGCCTCTCTATTTCACACCCAGGGAAAAAAATGTGAAATCCAATACAATCCAGCCAGCCAGGGTTACTGCTGAGATGAGATCCCAGGCATCCTGGAGCCCCAGACTGAAGCCCTTTTCGTTGGATTGTGCTGTGCCTCAATATAAACTACTGCTCGTCCCTTGCCTTGAGTGCTAAACAGTCTTGCCTCCTTCCCAGATCTCCTTCAGTTATCTACAAAAGATCAAGCTCCACCGCTCCTCAGACATGTGTCTGCTTTTGTGCATTCTGCCTTGTCCGTATCTGAATTAGACTGTGTGATTCTCTGGGCAGGACCTGTGCTCTCACTGGGGTGGGAGAGCTTCAGAAGGACTTGCTGCAACAGGAGACAAAAGCAACTCAAGCCCAGAAGCCCTCTGAAGACCTCCTGAAACATCTCAGTTCACTCCTTAGTCAGCTGGGACAGATTCCTGGTTTTACATCTTGTCTGAAAAGTCAGTTTCTCTAGAACCAGAGAATCCCAGATTCAATTGACCAAATTCTAATAAAAGGTACCAAGCTATGAGGTTGCAGATTTGACACAAAAACAGTGAAGAGGTTCTTCAGTTTCCATGGAGCTGAGCTGCAGGAGAGGGATCCTGTGGATGCTGAAAGTTTACATGGGTGCAAAAGATTGCCTGGATAAATCCACAGAAGCAAAATCAGCTAAGAACCATTAAGTACAGAGGTGCCACCCTGGACTCGGAAACTCTATGAACTACAAACAGTCTGGTGCAGTGTTTGAAGGAGGGTAATCATGCGGCCTCTATCCTGTTCCTTAGGGATCAGCTACTGGCCCTCACCAGAGATGGGTGCTGGACTCACATTATGCTTCTTGGCAAGTGCCAGGGAAGGCAACCTAGAGAGAAGAGAGTCCCAGGAGTACCTACATCTCAGCACATACCATCGACAGGAGAAACTGTGGATGCAAGGCAATATCTGCTTTTTGCAGGCAGATCCCTTTGTCTGCGTAGTGGCTCCCTGACTTAATCCATGGGTAAAAGGATCCTCTAGATAGGGCTATGGATCTATAACCTGAGCTGGATGTGTTATATTTTTTTATGCATTCTTTTCAATTTCCTTACTCCCCAGTAAAATGGAAACTTACTCTGTAAGAATTAATGCCACCAAATAACGTATATGATACTTCAAATTGGCTTTTTTACCGCCTCTAAGTTCTTCCTAAAATAGGTAGGTTCTTGCTTTTCCAATCCATAGTTCTGCTCCTGAGGCTCCAAATGCAGCACTCAGGATGACAGAAGATGTTATTTTCTGATCAGTAAAGTGTTTAGAGAAAGAGCTTTCCTTATTTTCCTTCTTCTTTAAATACCAGTCAGTTTTCTTTTCTGTAGATCAATGCTTTCATGGCTTTTTTTGTTTGTTTGTGCATTTGTTTCTTAGGGTCAGAAATGATTTAGAACCCAATGGAGAAAAAGAAATCACCTTTTGTTTCCCTTTTGCTTTTTAAATGAAACCACTAAAAACATTTTCAGCTCCAAAATTATCATCCAGACTCAAAACACCCACAAAAAATGAGGGGGGAGAAAGACGGAAAAAAAACCCTGGAAACACATTCACGAGACTAGCATGTGTGTAGCAGATTTATTTTTTTTTATTATTACTAGGGAATTATTGTATCTGCCAGCAAAAACAACAGCACTCCCTGATGCCAACTCCAGCTGTTCCTCCCTTGTAAAATTTATGAGCTGTTTTCAAGAGCTTGAATAGGTCTTGTGATGGAACTTCAGTGTAGCCACAAAGATATTTTTAATTGCTGCGATGTTGTCAGGTTTCCCTGTGACACAAAGTGTGCTGCTAGTTGGCTGATTAGAAAGCGTACTCCTTGAGATGCCAGCCTGTCGGGTCACTGAGCTAAAGTGAAAAATCCAGCCAAACTTCAGATCTACTCCAAATCCTTGCTGGGAACACTAGCAAACAGGCTGACAAAGGCAGGCTGAAATAGTTTTAAACAAAAAAACTGCATTACTGGGAGATTTCTGTATCTTCCCAACAAGCTCTCAGAGCTCCAAGTGATGTCTGGCACTGTAGGCAACTGCAGCTACCGTGCTCATGACTTGCGAGGGATTCTGGTTCAGCCTGAGGTAGGTCAAGGTTGGATGGGGTTCAAGGTCAGGTTGGACAGGGCTCTGAGCATCCTGATCTAGTTGAAGATGTCCTTGCTCATTGCAGGGGGGTTGGACTAGGCGACCTTTGAAAGTCCCTGCCAACCCAAAATTCTGTGATCTGTAATTCTAGATACAGCAGCCTGGCATCAGTCCAAAACATCTGGCCTCACTGTCTTTAGGTTGTGATGTAAAAGTGACACCCTGAGCACATTTTGTCATTAGAAGTCTTCTAGCAGGTATCATGAAAGTAAGAATTTTATCTGACCTAATCAACATTCAGATTTCATAATTATAATTTTATGTCTGTTCCTCCCCTAAGGAAAGACTCAATTATTTGTAAAATCCTAGAAAAGACCATGGATTTTCCATGGACAGACCACGCAGCAGCAGCAGCAGCAGTGCTGGACAGGTTGTCCAAATCAACTGAAGTCAAGGCTAGATATTGCCATGTTCAGCTAGCTGGAGGCCATTAGCTCAAGTACTCCACCCTCCATACATGCTTCAAGCCACCAGCAATAGAGAAAGAAGCACAAACAGATGACATGGATTATACAGCCCCTAATTAACAAGGCCTGTGACATGTCTGAGCTTATGGCTTTACATATTTTTATGCCGCAGAGATCTCAAACCTCTAAGCATCTCAAGATCTGTAAGACAAAAGCCTTAAAATATCTGCCAAGGACTGACAATAAAGGACATAAAAACTCAAATAGGAAATTGGAAAAGCAGTGGGATTATTAATTGCTACCTTTTAAGCAAAGCTGTCTGCAGTATTAGGACCCTTTGTGGCTTGGCATTTGTAGCCTTGGTAAATTAGAGCCATAAAAGGAATTGGCTTCCCTGGACACAGGTAAAATCAGGTGTAATACCAAGGGTTACTAGTTAGTTCATGGACCTTCAGCCTACTGAAGATAAAAACCCCAAAGCCTATACTGCTATCCCCAGTTTGGCCCACGCAGAAGGTATGAGGAGACATCCCCACATGAGGCGCAAACTGGCCTAGCTGTCCTGGGGAGAAGGCAATGCTGTTAGTTACCAGGTCGGAGGACTGACACAGAAAGCAGGAAAATAGTGGCTTTATCCTCTCTTCCCCTTTGAGATGATTTACAACCGTAGGAGTGCAAGGAGCAATCAGCCCCTCTCTCTTGCCTGTCGAACCATAGAGCATCTAATCCAAATCACTGTTAATATTTCATTTGAGTTCAGTAGACTTTGGAGCCAGCCCCAGGCTCAGACTTAGCATGTCTTTTTGGAAGCTCAGTATCTGATTATTATTAAGATGTGAGAGGCTCCTGTGAAGCAGAAGCCTTAGCATTCCTGTGGAAATGAGACTTGAAGCACTGAAAGGAAGAAAAACTGGATCTGCTGGGCTACATCTTGCCCTACTCTCATTGCTCCAGGATCAGAGGGAAGATACGGAAGTGATGTGCTCATGTGACTGGAGATATTTTAGCATGGTATCATGTAGCCTGCAGTTCCAAGTGCAAACAGCACACGGAAACTTGCTGCTCTCTGGGATCTTGGTTAAAGATAAGCTCTGATGCTGTGTATATCTTTGAGAGACTTTGCACTTCTCCTGAACTGCCCCTGCTCTGCCTCATTATTTAGACAACACAAGGCACAAGAGAGTCAATGGCATCAGATGGTGGAAGCTGGTTTTACAGCCCTTTCTAATGCTATGTACCGCTTGGCTTATAGAGTTACCCAAAGGAGTAGGAAGCAAATCAGAAGCCACCACTTTTGTGGTTCTCCATCCTCTCCCACCATAGGACCTTGTTGTGAAGGGACTGGCAAGCCAAATGTCACGTCAGACATCAGAAAGCCTCCTGCTGTTTGGGGGTACATGGTGTTCCCTGAACCCTTCCTAATGATCTCCTTGGTGTTTGGAGTTGTTCTTCCTTATCACTCTTGTCACCTTGGTGTCTTCCCACTGCTGCTTGTAGGATGTAAAGTCCAATAGCTTCAGGCCAAATGGTAGTACCTCTCATAAAAATCTAGTATTTTTGAGAATGAATAAGAGCAGAAGATTACAGAGTGCATTTGTGTTTCCAGGATTTTATATTTTTAATAGATTTTTATTGATATGACTTGATTAAAGAAATGCATCCTAGAAAATCCAGCCTGGACTGCTGTTTATAACTTTGACTGCCATGATAGTGGGGTCTGTATGTAGCTGTTTGATCTTTTACTGCCAGTCTTGACTTTGCTTAAAGGTGACATGAGCTGTTTTGAAGTCTGTAATGAGTAGTGGCATATGGACTCAACGTAACATGGAACCTTCCTGACCTAGATAATTACTGTATAGCAGTGATGGCAAACACTGACCCTTGTCTTTATATTAACTGGCAGAATAATCCCTTAGTATTCTTGGAAAAGACTGGGAGAGATGCATGAAGAGTTTGCTTGGCCTAATGAAGTCATGTTAGTGGGATGCCAAAATGTAACCCACTTGCCATGATCATTTTAACCGCAGGAGGACCACAAATTCGGTATGTGCTCAGCCAAAGAGGCAGAGCTCTCCCATTAGCACTCTTTAAGTTACACAGGTGGATGGCAGAGCAAGGAGCAGAGAGCCATTGCTGTCTTTCCTATGAAAGAAGGATTAACAAAGAGTCTGTCAGTAGGAGCCTGCTAGTGAGAGATCCCCGTAATGGCAGAGCAAGTGAATAGCATGTGTTTAAAGAGCCCATAATCCTATATTTACACAACAGTCCTTAATGGCTCATTCAGAGCCATTGCAAAGAACCAAGTAAATAGTGTGGTTAGAAAGTCTGTTACTTTATATTGACTCACTAGACCGTCTGCTGTGGGAGCTGTGAATGTCATGGAGAGCTAAAAGGAGCATTCTTTTGATTTTTTTTTGGCTATGAAAAGCTAACTAATAATGATACTGAAAACCACTTTCAATAGGAGCTATACCTTCACTTTGCACCACTGAAGGAGAACAACCATTAGCACACTTTGTCAAGGAAAGGGATGCATTTATCATCACCTGGAGTCTTTTCATAGAGACTGGATGTACTCTAAAAGATACACTCTTATTCAACAAGATGTTATTGAACTCAATAGCACTCACCTGTGTGGCGAAAAAAAAAATTCATTCCCTTCACTGCAAGAACTACTGGGTAGGTATAAAATGGTCTGGTTTACACATATATTCTTCAAATGGTCTCTTCTGGATTTAAAATGGACTACTTTTGAGACAGGACACTAAATTTATTCTCTCAAATATTTATTCATGTAAACACTCAAATCTTCATTAAAGTCAAAATTATACACACAAATCAGAGTGAAGAAGACAGCTGATTAGCATGTGAAATGAAGGCGACATTAAATATTTGGAGATTTGCATAGCAAATAATTATAAATCCAAACTTACTGGTCAGTTATGAAATGGACTGTAAAGATCTGATGAAGTCCATTCAAACAAGAAAAATTCACAGAAGCCTCAGCTAACACCTAGTGTTTTAGATTCCTGAAGCATTATTCAAGATCCTATCTGAACCTTAACTAATTGATCCTCAAAATTCCCATGAGGTATTGGGGAAGCACTGGAATGGAGCAAATAATTAATAAGAAATCATTTATGCAATGAATTTTTCTTTTTGTTTGTGATTTTCTACACAGATCATTAAATCTATTTATTTTACACAATGACTCACAATTTTTTCAATAATACTTTGCTTGCAAATAGTTTAAAACTTGCAACTAGAAGGAAGAAGAGAGGAATCTTGCATGCTTATTGCTGTTTCCTGATTGATTACAAAAGCCATGCAGACAGCATGGGATGGCCTATGAATTGGGAATCAAATATTTAATAAATGAATGTCTGATTTTAAATTTCTCTTCAGTAAAAAATTTAGGGCCTCCTATCTGAGGGAAAAGATACTTTTTTTCTAATGTTAGAGGAAATGACAAAATGTAGTTCAGGCAATGCTGTATGCCGATGCATGGTCTTACTGATGCAGTGTGCACAGGGAGGGTGACGTAGCACAGCTGCATCCATATGGGAAAAGGGGATAGGGCTGGAAGCATATGTCTTCCTGAGCCTTCACATGGCTGGGGACCTAAAATTTAAAGTCACTCCTGCTGTATCGATGCCACCTTGTTTAAACAGATCTGATGAAGCTTCACACTGATGTCATCTGCTGTTTCCTTCTCCCAAGGACTCATACCACCACAGTCTGAGAAATAAAATGAGCCATGAGAATAAAGGGAAATGCATCAAGAATATGTCAAATTGATGTTTCCTATCAAAACAGAATGGCTTTTTGCAAGACAAAAATATATATTGTGGAAAACCCAGTTTACGTAATAACATTATTGATGCTTGGGGAGATGGAGGCATAGGCCAGCAATGAGGAGTCAGGAACAGCAACCAGGATTTCCCTGGTGAGAGATCCAAAGTTTGTAAGAGTTCATCCAGTGCAGGGAGAGCAAACCCATTCCCTCCTCTGTACAACAACAAAATCTCAGCACTATCACTGATGTTTTCCCAGGATAGTTGTTGCAGAGGACAGGCCCTGTTCTACTGCAAAGGTGCACTTCTGCATTGGCTTTTGTAACACATTTAATTACCAGAGCAGAATGGCCTGCAGTACACACAAAGCCTGTGATATTAGATATTGGAAGCTGGGTAGCATCCCTCTCCTCCTCTTTTCAGTCTCATTCAGTCCTGTATTTCACACTCCACCGCTACAGCCTCAAACTGCGAGGGGTAATGTCAAGTCTGGATGCGTGGTCTCGTCTCTGGGACTGTCTACCAGGAGTGTGAGCAGGGTTGTGTATATTTGCATGAGGACAGCAGCCCCTATCCCGCACTTGTGCCTGGCCACTCTTAAAAGGTTTTTCTCTGTGGCAGCAGAGGGAATGAGGTTACAACAGCTGTTCAGAGGCATTTCCTTCCAGTGAGTCCTTTCCCTTCTGCTGCTTTGTACTTTCCCCCTGAGCTGCCATGAAAGGACTCCTCTGGCGGCGGGGCCGAAATGTCCCCACCAGCCCCGAGGAGGCCAGGGGCACGCAGGGAGCTGAGGGGGGTTTATACACCGCTGCGCAGGCCGGCGCCCCTGTGAGAGGACCGGCTCTTCCTTAGCACAAGCAAATCCCACAGTGAATCCTCCAGGCCGGGCAGGCGTTTGAGGACATGGAGGGTGGGAATCAGCCAGTAACTTTTATCCCAGGGTGAGGAGGCGGAACAGTTCCCCCCTCTGTGGCTTTTTGCCCACTCGGCCCGCAGGGCGCGGTGCGGGCGCAGCTCCCAGCATGCATCGCGGCGGCGAAACCCATGCTGCGCCCAGCCCGCCAGGGCTGAGGGGCTGCAGGGAGCACCCGGGGCTGAGGGACGGGAGGAAGGCCCTAATTTGGGCCTTCCTTGGGACCCCTGCC
Organism: Gorsachius magnificus; assembly: GCA_034008185.1. Lineage (NCBI taxonomy): Eukaryota > Metazoa > Chordata > Aves > Pelecaniformes > Ardeidae > Gorsachius > Gorsachius magnificus. Next base: position 12,518,415 of record CM067090.1, read on the forward strand.
CGAGCCGTGCCCTCATGGGTAGGAAACGACACGTAAGACTCAAAGAGCGCCTCTGGCGAGTGCTGGCTCCTGTCAGTGTAGCTCCTGAGGGGAGGCAAAGCACCCAGGCCCTTGCCCCGCCTGCGCACAGCCGGACTGCAATTAGCTTCGCCGTGATTATGTCAGTGCATGTCACTCCCGCACGCTGCCGTGGATCTTGTCCCACCCTGGTGTCCATGGCTGGTGTGGGGAGGCCTTGCTGGATGCGGCCCCGTGGGTCCCGGTGGCTTCACATCCTCATTTTTTGAGTACTGTCAAGATACCAGCTCAATTACATCTAGGGTTCTTCACCCAGTCACTTTAGCTAATTAAATGTTTTAAGATGCCATGATGAAAGTTATATAGACACAAGCGATTTTTATGAACTGGTAGCGTTAATTTAAACTTGATTCCAGCAGAGCATGCTGCGATGTCTCAGGCTATTAGCCCGTCGCTAATACAGGCTGCAGAATAGTTAATACCAGTCCATTCAAATCTGAGACATATTTTGGTTTGCTGAATAGCTTTAATTCTCCTAAAGCTGATCAAATAATAATAATAATAATAATAATAATAATAATAACAGTAACAATAACAATAAAGGCAATTCCAGTGTGATTGGCTAATCTGATGGTTTTGGTCCTAGTTTATTTTTAATTTCTGGCAGCAGTGATATTGGAAATTAAAAAGCTCTCTTGACAGTCGAGTGACTCGAATCTCAGACCAGATGAAATGAGGTGACTGAAGCAGCTCTGGGTCTTTTATTCTCTCCCATCATTATCACAGCTAATAAGAAGAAACAGGGAGGCTGCCCAGCAGTGAAGGCTGAGGACACCCCCACCCCCCTTTCCTTTTTGTGCCATCCAAGATAAAGTACTAATTATCAGGACAGCTCAAGCTCATTTGTTGGAGGAAGGGAATTGAATGCTGCTTCAGTGAAAAGGCTTAGCTCCTGTGTGCCCTTGGGCAGGGATTGAGGTACTTTGGTGATTTAGGCATCCAAATTAAAATGCCTTGAAGTGACAGGCAGACATCCCAGTGGGCTTGCTCCTAGGACCTCTGCTCTAGCTCTTGTTGCAAGGTGCAGCAGAAAAAAAAAACAATTTCACCCAGATCACCATGTATGGACAGGTCTTTCAGATGAGACACAAAAACTCAGGCCCTTCTCTGTTTTTGACAACCAAGATGGAAATCTCTGAAGTGTAGGTTTACCCTAGGACACAGGGAGGTGTGGGCAGTGGCAAACACCTAGAGATTCACAGGGTGTTTTCTAGCAAATGACTTGTGGAGAACAGCAATTGGATTGAAAGTCGGGTAGAGTAAGAGTTTGGCCTGGTTCTGGCTGGAAAGGGAGGCATTCGTGCGAGGCCTGATCGCACCGGCACAATTGTTACTGACACAAAGCACACAGCAGCGCAGGCCAATCTCAATAGGCACAGCTCCCTAATTCAAGGGAGAACACTTAAACATTGCACATTGGTTGCAATGATCTAAAGAGACAGAGAGGTTGAGGTAAATTTAGGAGGACAGTCCAACTATAAGAGACTTCAGAGTCCATCTCATCTGTCCCTCTATCCCAGGAAAGGAGCAACCCAGTCTAAATCACTCTTTAGGGCTGTTTGTCCCACCTCTTTTAAAAGGCCTCTTTCTGGCACTCTTTTCCATATCTAAAGCTACCTGCACCGTGACATGGAGAGGGGAGCCAGAAGGAAGACAGTGATTTTGCAATGTACTCAGCATCAACCAAAGATCACCCCCAGATCACAGATGCGCACACACTGGAGCTGCCGAGGGAGGCCACAGTGGGAATACACAGAGGGGTGTTTACTAGAGGGGCCCAAAACCCCTCCCTGGGGCAAGGAGGATGCCAGCACCCTCCTTGCTCCATGGGCCCAGGTCCTGCTTTGCTCTGCATGTCCAGGCTGCATCCACTAAGTGAATAAAAGGAGAGTTTGGGCCACAGGTCTGTCAAATCCAGTAACTAATTCATTTGAAATAAAAAACAGTGTTTTCATGCAGGTGCTAAAGTGCTCTATCAGCAGGAATCTGTGTCTGCCATGTTCCAGATAAATGCTGGGAGAGGAGCACACCCGCCAGTGAGGCAGAGCACTGCGCTCGCACGCCGCCCCGTCATCTGTTTTGTTAATGGCTCCATCGCTCGCCCGTCTCGAGAAGATGGCGCGTACCATGCATCACTGGGACGGCTGAGCGTGACTTACGGGCTTGGGTGCTGGAGGAGAGCCGTTCCCCCTTCCCACTGCTGCACCGGAGCCCCAGGAGAGATGAAACTCAGCCCTGCCACTTCCACCCGTGAGTGGGAAAAGCAGCGTGTGATTTTGCTGATTGCTTGCAATAACTGCCACCAGCGAGGGCAAGAGTGGGACAAGTGGGGAATGATACTTTTGCAGAGCACCCTCCCCATTGGGATGCTTGGGGCTCCCCAGGACAGTAGCACATCTTTGTTTTTATGGTCTTCCAGGCATTTAATACTTCCCTTTCTATTGGATATCACTTGGGAAGCTTCACCTTCAGAATTCCACAAGTGTTTTGAAGTGATGGTTCACAACAGGAGACATTCGTCGTCTTCTTTCTGAAGCAAGACTAAAGCAGCAGATGAGGAGAGCGTTTTCCTGGCCCGTGCTGTATGGGAGCCCATGCCTTTCGTGTCTGAGGGGTTAGGGATTGGGAACAAGGCTTGCTGGCTGCCACAACGGCTCCCATGCCTGTCAGACCCAGAGGCCAAGCTGGTAGATGAATTTCAGGCTAATGGAGGTGGGTGTTAAATATTTGCTGTACTTGAGCAGGAGGGCCTTTGTCACTAATTACCAGGAGATGTTAAAGGAGATGGGATATATTTAAACCTCATTGTTTGCCATTAAAACACAGATTCTTTTGCTTCTTTTCTGGGCTAAGCAGCTAATAGACTTTGAGCAACAGCAGAAGGGCTCAGTGGATTAATCACTGTCCTTGAAAATAAAAAGTGATTTATTTTAATGCATGCAAATGTTAGGCAAGAGCTAGAAGCAAATGGCCATTGGCTTACAGGCCAGATCAGAGTTTTGGGTCTGGTCTCTGCATACAGATGGGCTCTTCAGCCTCAGCTCAGACCTGAAGGAGAGCAGTGGCCGGGGACATGCCAGGCAGGGGAGTCTCAGGCATTCCTCACTGGTGGCCCTCCTGGCAGTCGCAAGTTCTCCCTGCAGCGCCTGCCATCCATCCTCAGGGTGCCTGCTCCAGCACTGGGGAAAACATCAAGTCCTTCAGGCTTAAAGAAAAGCCTGGTAACTGCAGAGACATCTCTACCCATTTCTCACCACCTCTATCCTTTCAAGATGTGTGAATTATATGGCCCTTGGCAGTTGAGTAGAAGGGTGAATAGACAACACTAACTACACTATTAACTACAGCTCAATAACTATAAGGACCCCTTGGCCCTTTCCCTGTTGCTATAAGTGCAACACAGAAGGGCTTAGAACACTGTGGAGGATTTCTTCCCAGCTTTAATGCCTGTGGTACCATTCACTCTGGCACCCGGAGTAACACAGGACACCAGTCTTCATCAAACCCCATCTGCAAGTGCCTTACGGCTGCCGACTCAATGAGCCCCTTGCCCAGAGAATCGTGATGGCTCGGGGAATACAGGCAGGCTGTTGGCATTCACTGTTTCATCCTCTTCTCTTTAGGCTCTGTAAGGAAATGCTGTGCAATGACACCCTTATTGGCCCTGGATGAATCATATTAATTATTCCAATGAGAGATTTCCCCCAGCAAGTTATTTTCCTGTTCAGTGCACTTTGTAAATACGAACTGCCTCTTCCAAAATCTTCCTGTGAATGATCAGAAAATCTTGTTTTTCCAGAAAGGAAACTGAGGCATAGGGAAAGGTAAATTACTTGCCTAGGGCACAGGAAAATGTGTATAAATGAAACAAGAACCATTTTATCAGTACGCTTATGGGAATTTGTAAATTATAATTACAGTAGGTGATGGGGCAGATTTTTGCCAGTACAGTGTGTGAAAGAGCAATTTTAAAACATTCTCTATCTGCAATCCTCAAGTGTTTTCTCATAGAGGAGGGAAGCCCTGAACAGCACATATAACTGTCTGCACAACAAACCTGTTTTTCTCAGTTGCATCTTGTGGATCCATTAGAAATAGTCCATGAACTCCCACAGATCCCTGCTGCAGTGATTAGGAAAGACTGTAGATAGAACATTTTCATCCCAGTGGAAAAGAAGACATTAGGAAATTTGGGTTTAATCTAATTCAGGACAGGAAAAAATCTGATTTCCTAGCTGTCCACCCAGCAGAATGCCCAGCCAATTTTTGTTTTGGAATTTAAATTTTATATTGCGATAGAAATAGGAAACACTGTGCCAAAAAATAAAGATGTATTTCTATTAGTACTAAGCAGCAACTACTCATGGGATTTTAATGAAGGGATGAAAAAAAGAATGGCAGAACATTTCCAGCAGCACATCTGTGGTAACAGGGGCTATTGGCATAGGATATTAGTCTACTTTATGCATTTCTATAGGCATGTTAAACCCGAATTATGCAGATAGGAAATTTACACAAAAAAAATAAAATAAAAACCTCCACATATGTTACAAGGCCTGAAAATTTCAAAACTTAAAAATTTCCCAAACAGAAGTTACCTTCTTTCACCACAATTCAGATTTTTCCCTAGAAGAAGTTGCCAACATTTCATTGATCTCAAGAAATTTTAGTTTTGACTGAATAGTGGTTTCCAGTAGAAAACAGTATTGGTATAGAGTTTCTAAGCAGCTCCAATCCCAAATCAACATTTGCAGCCCTTAATTAGAGACAGGCATCTTGCAGGGGCTTAAATAAAGATATGAACCTTCTAGAAGCTTAACTGTGGAAGGTTGGAGAAGGCATCACGAAGCCTGATGTGACCTTGTTTGCCTACCAGAAGCACAGATGGGTTGAGAGAAAGCACTGGGTCAGGGAGAGTCAGCTCGGCAGCGCCAGCATCCTACCAGGGTGTGATACTTAACCAGATTCAAACTGCAGAAAACAGATGGTATGAAGGGCAAGGCAGTCCTTCCAACAGGATCAGCATGAGTAAACCATCTTCTTGCAGGCAACCTTACCCCAGGACATGTACGACATGACAAAACTGGCCTACCCCTAAGGCTAACTCACACTGTCAGGGCAATGGCTGACACCGGGACCATGCATGCTCGTGGGGGATCACCTGGGAGGGACTGGGGTGGGGTGAAGAGGCAGCCCAGTGCTCACTCACAGCAGTGGAGAGGTAAAGTCCTGGGATGTAACACCCAGTGGATGGCAAAGATGTAACTGAGAAATGGGCTGTGTTGCTAAAGATGCTCGTGCTTGTGTATTGCAAAACCAAGGGAAAGATTGGGAGAAACACATCTTCCAGTTTATGTTCTTCTTTCCAAGGACTTTGATCTTGCCTCTTACTCCTAAGATAAACACAGGAAACTTTATATCAGGCTGGTGCCTGCTATTTTCCTCGGGTTTAGGAGGCATTGCTGTGTGCTTCACCCCTGGGAGCCCTCTGTTTGCAGGAGAGCTGGGAGAGCTTGTGTCCTGAGGCAGCGCTGAAATGAGGATCTTCTCCTGCATGAGCCACAAAGCAGCTTACTCCAGATGAGCCAGGAGGAGCTGAGCGGAAGCATCTCAGCTGGAAGTCTCTCTTAGCATCTATTACAACAGCAGGGTTATCTTTGCTGCCGAAAGGAGATGTTACTGTGAGCTATGACAAACTCATTGAGTTTTACAACAACACCGGAAAACTAACTGCAATGAATTTAGAAAGGATGCTCAGGGAATGCTAAGCCAGTCCCTTCCCGCCTTTAACTCAGCGCCACTCACTAGGCCCTGCTCTAAGGCATGATACACGAGTTTGGATTGCATGCATGTGCACACACAAACACATCTTTTATTTTTGTAGGGTTGCTCACAAGGGTATGGCCATTGGGAGGTACTTTATTTTAGTGAATACAGAATACTGAGTTGATTGGAAATGAAAGAGGGGACAAGAGGCTTCACTGGCATTTTCCTGAATTCATCAAAGAACAATATAAATGGGCATGTGAAATCCTCAGCATTTTGTAGCAAATCAGCCCGCTAATGAGAAAACACACACCAAAGCAATGATTGCAGCTCAAGTTTTGTGGCTTTGAAACTGCCACTCAAGCTACAGGAGAAAGAGTTGTAGTTAGCAGAAATGCTACAGCTACTTCACCAGCGCTCTCCCAAAGCCCCTAGACAGAGGCAAGCCCTTTACGTGACAAAAGGCCACTAGAGCGGTGCCACCCCAGGACTGGTTTAGGGCAGGTAAGGGGTGGATTTATGCTGACAGACTTTAGAGTAGGCCTGGCCTGGGCACTGCTAGGCTCAAAGTCACACCACCCACCAAGGGAGCTCTTCAGGTGCCTGCACACAGGCATTGTAGACAACGCATAGGGTTGGAGATGCTTGTCAATGGTGGGTGGATGTGATACAGGAATACCGAGAACCCATGGCACTTCTGTAGCATTTGGAGGCAAGGTGGAATACCTGAAGGTCTTTTAAATGTCACCATGTTTCACAACCTACATTGCTGCCCAGGTAACTCAAAAATGCTGTGGGGAGCTCTATGCCGACAGCAGGCAGTGCTCTAGGTTGCTGGAAAACAAGGGTTTTCCCCTTGGACATCCCCTTAAAGGAGTCCAAGGGGAAGGCAGGCCAAAGTCCAACATGCAGCTGGCACCACCCAGGAAAAAAAAAAAAACAAACAAGCAAATCTGCAATGGCAAGGTGAGCAGCAAGAGCTGGAGGACCATCAGAGCATCTCCATTGCTGGGAATCTTGCAATAGCTGCAACTGCCCCAGAAACTGATTTCAAGCCTTTCACAATGCCTTTTTCAGAGGGAAATTGGGGACCTTATTGTTATTTATTATGATCACAGCTTGATCTTCAGAGATTTCCTTAATTAGCATCATTAGACACACAGCTTAATCTTAAAATCCTGGGCTTGTCAGCATAGCAAATTAAAACTTTGGGTTTTTTCTCTTCTATATGTTGGGTTGGAGAGTGTGTGAAGAAAAACTGGGGGTCTCCTGACAGTTTCAGAGAGTGTGGGAATCTGTCTTTAATCTTTGATGGCTAGAGCAGCGTATACAGAGCGGATGAGTGAGAAGGGTCAGTTCTGTGCCAGAGAGGAAAAGCAGGAGTCATTGCATTTAAAAGAAGACCTATCCTTTTGCACACCAGATGAGCCGAGCATACAGCCTGATGCCTCCCCCCAGCAAGAGATTTCTCAAAACCCTCCAGGAACAATGGGGAAAAAAACCCTGCTCCAGCTAATGAACACTGAGTTCTAGCAGAAAAAAACCCTACTGAAGTATCTGTGACATCCACATTAATAGCAAATGAGTTAGTTGTGATTGATGCTATTCCAGTGAACACCAAAGGAATTAATAATGATTAGGGCCATTATTTTAAAGCATTACCCCCCAAAAAAAACCTAAGGGGAAAACAATTAGATGTCTTCAGTGGTTATCTTTCACAGTATACTTACTGCAATGATCAGACACGATATTATGCCCATTAATCAACAAAATGATGGAAAAGGATGTAACTCGTGTATATCCATGAGACAGTCCTTGGAAGCACATACCTTATTTTCTGGTCTGCTTGTGAGTCTGCTGCTGCCACAGAGAAATACACTGGGGTTTTTTGTTTTCCTAGCAGTAGAAGGTGTCTCATGAGTTTGGAAGCAAGTCGGAGAGTTAAATGAAGAAAACAAATGAAACCACCCACACTTAGGGACAGATTTTGCACTCATAGATCAGATGACCCTGCTTAGCCCCAGGGGGTCTGAGGGAGAACAACCAACAGCAGATCCTTCCACTTAATTTTTTTTTTCTTTGGCTCACATGGTCCAAGCCCGGTAAGATCAGTTCTTCATGAGTAATGAAAGGTTGCAGTGAGCCTTATCACTATATTGCGGGTGAGGAAACTGAGGCTGTGAGACAACATGAGGTTTTCCTGAGGTCACACACTAATCAGTATGGAGCCAGAGGGAAATCCTGATTTTTGGCAGTATGCATTAACCACTGAGTTAATAATCTTTCTTTTGTTCATCTCTGATGCGTTGATTCACTTCTGTCATCAATGGGTCATGACCCAAAGTCATTGCTCATCTGTGTCATGGTCTTGCAATGCAAAATGAGCTTTTAGTAATTCAGCTGAACCTAGTGGGTGAGTTCAAACACAGATGCCAGCTGGGAGAGGGCTGTGGGGTGCAATCTCTCCCCCAGACTACCCACCCCATGCAGAAGACATGGTATTTCCATCTGTGCGATTCTTGCACTGGCAGCAGGGCCAGCACCAGCTGCTGTGAAAGGGAAGCAATGCATTCCTGCTCCCAGCAGCACCAGTGGGTGCAGGCTCATGCCCAACTCAAGCCTGGAGTTAATAGTTCATATGGTTTATATACCTTCAGAGCTGGTTGACTGGCCAGGAGTGGTTAGGAGGAAAGATGGTGGAAGAGTGGGATAGGCCAGTAACGTGACGTATCTGCATCCCCCCAGGCAGGGGCAGAGGAGATTTCACTGTATCTAAAGCCACAGTATGCTAGAAGATGAATAACCACACCAGCATTTCTCTTCCAGGGGGTAGTTGTGTCCACCACACCACATCACAGCTGAAGAAAGGGAAGGAAGTGAGCTTGAGCACAAGTCAGTGACAAAACAGCATCAACTCTCAGGACTGTTTTCTTTTCCAAGTTAAATTTCAGCTGTAATTAAACTCTCCCAGACCGCATACACTTGGCTTCCATTTTCCTTTTGAAAAGTGATCCGAATTTCCCAGCCAATTCTCTGTACCCCTCAGTCACAACTTTGATGATTAACGTCCCCAGGCTGGGCTGAGAATCCCAATAGGAGCCTGTAATCAAATTCCTCATTGATTCCTGTGATAAAGGATCAGAAGCAAAATGATGAAGCAATCCTAATTTTGCAGCCAGAGCCAAATGCCAATTAGATCCTCAGCGGGTGTAAACTGAGCTGGCATTGTTCTCCCTGGAAGAGATAATACTGATTTACACCCAGAGATCTGCCATGCTGGCCTGTCCTGTGCTGTAACCCTGAGCTCCCTCTCCCTTGGTGGCCCAATGGTCCATATGGAGGTGGGCAAAAGTGTTTTTCCATGACTGTGGGTTCCCATGTCTCTGGAGTGAATGGGAAATTATCTGCTTTCTCTGTCCCCATCAGTGGAACTGAGCATAGTCCTTGTTTTAAAGGTCCTCTTAGGCTGCCTGGAAGCACTAACGTGGAAATATATGTGTCCATGCATGCCCTTGCTTCCAGTCTGAGCAATTGCCCTGCCCTGGAGCTCCTCCAGGGGATGTTGTGGGTCAGGTTCCTGCACCCTTCTCCCTTGGGGAATGCCTTCCTGGCTCATGGCAACAACTCTGGCTCTTCACAGCTTCCGGAGCATCATGGCACAGCTCTGCAATGCAGGACATCTCCCCCTGCCTCCCCCGGCTGCTCATCGGCTGTCACTTAGCCCTTTCTTTCTACATCTGGGCTTAGCGTTGCTTTCAGAGACAAAATCCTTGTGATTCCACTACTGCAGAAATCAAAGCAGGGAAGAAAAATAAAACCTTAAAATCTGTCTTCAGAAAAGAAATGATAGCTGCATAAGGCTTTGCAGAGCCACCCACCCATCTCGAGGACACGGCGGCCGTCCCCACCGAGCGCCTCCGCCATGGTGTGCTGCCTGGCTGGGGAGGCAGCCGCTTCGGAAGGGGTTAGCCTGCACCCATACAAGAACAGCCCACGTTACAAATGGCAGAAGCAAAACAGAATATATTCAGGGAATTAACTGTAAGGAAAATTATCCAGGCTATTAAAAGCCACACAAACACCCTGACTATCATGCATTTTAAGCGTACACAGAAAAACATCATTTTGAAGGGGATTATTGTTTAAATAGGCAATAGGGGTTCTAGCAGATAAGCTTCCCGCTCCTGTCTTCTCTTATTGTCTGGAGTACATTATCTCTACCATAATATTCTCAGCTCTCTCCAGGAGTATTGTCAGAGTGAAATGCTATTTTAAAAGTATATGTTTATGTTTCAATAGACTTTATAATAGCAAACACATCCGCCCAAGACACAGTAAGTGAGAGGGAAAAAAAGGAGGAGGAAAACCAAGAGACAGAGGTTGCAGCTTCCCCGGTATTGAATGTAACAGGAATAAATGTTACCCAGCAAAAGGTACCCTGTTTTTTAATTCCTCCCTGCTGGATGCAGGGGATCCCTGCATCTGGAGGAGGACTGGCTAATGGGCACTTGCCAACAGGACAAGGAGCCAGCAGCACATGCCACTTGGACGACAGCAGGTCTGCGCAGGACTTCATCCCCTCTGTAGTGTTCATCACCCCACCAGTTCGATCATTGAATTTTCAAGCCTGAGTTTAAAAAGCAGGAAGATATCCCAGTGCCAGGCCAAGTCATCGCAGGCTCGCGGCAATCTGCTTTGAGCTGCGGAAAAGTTTGAGCTACCCTGATGCTGCATCTTGCACAGAGGCCTGGAGGCCTCCACATTTTGCTTTGCCATGCCGGGTCCATGTGTGATGGGCCTGGCTGGGCTGCAGTGTTTGTACCTGGGAGGGGGAAGAAACAACCCCTGAGCCTGTAATTCACTTTGGAAACTGTCAGACATCTTTACAATGTACTTCTGAAAGATATACTGTATAGAGCGAATTCCTAACAAGCTTCCATGTGATTTTCATCTCTCAAGTGAGAGAAACCTGATAAAGATATAGATCCATTCTCGCATCTTGGCATAAAGTCATATCTTATTGGTTTAGATCATTCTGTGTCTTATTTTTTTATAGTACTAGTGTTTTCTAGTTCCAGCAGAAAATACAAACACTCAAGAGATCTCATTTTTCTGCTAAATGGATTTTTATTCCACATGAGTTATCTCTCTCCAGATATAAACATACACACACAGATATACCACACACACCCCCCTCACATTAAATGCCAAAGACACCATTAAATGTAATGTTAAAATAAAAAAATCCCCAGGCTCACGCTCAAAAATCCCCTCTTTTAAGCATTCACAATTTAAAAGATACTTAAATAGATGTTCTTCAAACTTGAGTCAATTTTAGCCTCTCTAGTGAAAGCCCATAAAACGAGCCGAGCAGTAATTTTCGGGGGGAGCTATTCTGGGAACAGTGCACGTGTAACAACTCTATTGTTATATATGGGATGAATGTGTTCTCTACTCATGCTCACCTACGTTAAATAGGTCAGCTGAACGGAAGCAAACTCTCGGTAACCATAAGAAAATATTACAGAAAGGAATTAATCTGAAAAAGAGCGAAGCACTTGCTTCCTCTCTGAGAAAAAAAAAAAGGAGAAACTACAAAGGACAGTCTGAATACTGAATTTATGGCAAGCCTTTTCTTACAGACACAGAGCCAAAAATCTGCTGTCAGTTACATTAGTATAAATCTGGAGCAGCTCCACTATCATCATTAGAGTTACAGGCCAATTATGTAATGAAAAGAAGTATTTCAGGCTTGCCAAAAATCTTAAATGTAGGTCCTGCTTCAGGCCATGTTGAAAGCCTAGATAAGTGGCCTGAATTTCAGCACACCCTTCACCAGCATTTCCTTTCACTTCCCTATTATTATTACACCTATCAACAGTATATGTATAGATTTAGACTGTGTAATCAAGCATTATTTGACCTCTAGTTCCGAGAGTAAAGAGGAGTCAACCCATTGACTTGCCATGCCTTTGATGCTAAACTCTACAGACAAAATACTGTTTTGAAGAGCCTGATAGATGGCTGGATAAAATATCCAGAGAGATCTTAATGCATTCATTTGCCCTTCCTTTAAGATATGTCTGTCAAAGGAGATCGTGTCACCAACAGTGCTGGCGAGATTCAGGATGACCTGGGATGTTTTAGGTGGCAGGGTCCAGAGGAAGATTTTTGCTAACTTTGAGAAAGTACATCGTGCTATAAGCCTCTTGCTTCTCACTATTCCCCGTGACTTCCCGAGAAGAGGTTTTAGAGTAGCAGCCACTGCTCAATTTAGTGTGAATTGGGCATTTGCACTTTCTGGTTTAGCTAAAAAGCCCAATCTTGAACACAAGATACATTTCCCTTTAAAAGCCTTATTTAACCCTTACCAGCTCTTCCTCTTCCCCGTCTTCCAAATTCGCAGCACCAAAGCTGGTGAACTTCCATTAAAAGAAAAAAAAAGGTAATTTTGATGAACTGACATTTACCCAATGAAAATTCTGTTACCAAAATCCTCCAACCATTTCTGCCAAAACCTCAGCCCCTGAAGGGCTGCCACACCAGGACATGCACATTCACATGTGTATACAGTGAGATGTGTATATATATATATCCATACAGGTTTTGCAAAAAGTTGGTACTGAACTCCAGCCGAGGCTGGAGGGCAGGAATGCTAATCAATTCCTATTTACCACACTGTTGAAAGGTAGAGCTTGCAGAATACTTGGTGTGGTCTCTTCCTCCATCTTCCTGAAGATACAGAGCATGTAGATACAGAGCAAGGGGTGGTGGTGGGGGGGGAAGGCAGGTTATTTCCCGGGGTGTAATTGGCCAGCAATGCCTGGATCATAGCCAGAAGATCAGAGGAAGAGAGGAGAGCACTGAGTAATGAACCACATGCTTTTAATTTCACTTAAGAACTCAAAGCAGGAAAACCTGAGCTGTATCCGTGGGGAATGCAATCAATAGCCAAGCAGATAACAAAGAACTGGTGCTCCGGATAGAAAACTGCCTGAGTCCATTAGTTTATTGCTGGGCCTTTCTTTGGGGACTCACTCGTTCTTGCCTGGTTTTGGCTCCAGCTCTGAATCCTTCAGACACTAGGGAGCAGCAGCTTCCTTTGCAAACCTCCTGGCTGCATGGTGGGGCTGATGCTGTCAGTTTTTGCCGTGTGCCAGCCCTTAAAATAAAGAGAGAGAAGCGGGGGAAAGGGAGGGGGGCTGGTAGGAAAGCATTCCTGATGATAGTTTGATTGCATGCATTAATGATCAAAGTGTTGCAGACTAATTACCAACACTTACCTCTCAAATATTAAGTTACCATTTATTCCCCCCCTCCCCAGCTTTAGCTTTGTGTCTACCCCCCGTTCAGGGTGATCGTCTGGAGCCTGACACCTTGACCAGCACCTGGACACACTGACACCCCGGGCAGCCTGACGAGCTCCCACCCAGGCTCTTGGGCAGTGTCCCCTCCGCAGCACTGCCATGTGCTCCCTTTGGTGGATGCTCTCCCACTTCAGGGGTCTTGGGGAACCAGGTCAGCCTGGGAGAGGGAAGCAAGAGACGATTTTGCCATGATCTAGAAAGGTTATTGGGGGGGGGGGGGACGGGGAAAATCAGCCACCTCCTCTTCTTCATAGCATCTCCAAAGATGGATCCCTCAGGGTGGGTACCTTGGTGCTAGGTGCCTGTGTGGGGGTGGTCCCAACTGGGTATCCGCCAAGACAGAAATGCGAATAATGACAGTCCCAAACAATGTGCTTTTTGATGCTGCTTCCAGCATCCATTTTAACTAGACAAATGCCAGCCTGCTGCCATCTGGTAGCAAGAGGTACCGAAAGCCTCAGTGAGGAGCAGAGGGAATCTGGGGTATATCACCAGTCATGAACAGGTTGCAGAGGAGGAGATTTCTTTTTAACCTGAGCTTTTCATACTCAAAAATGAACACAAAGGACCCTGGTAATGATGGGGACTGAGGAAAACCTCCCTGAAATGCCCCCTCTGCCTCTATCTTCTGTGGCAGCAGGAAAAGCGTCCTTGCCTCTTTCAGTGCCTCCTTTCTCTGGGGGAAGGGCAGGCAGGAGCAAATGCTGGGTTGGATTTTATTTTATGTTTTTAATTAGATTGTCTTTAATTGACTAACACCTTCCCCTGAGCCATCTTGCTCTGCTCAGAGACAAAATACCACGGAATTGGCCCATTTTCCAAGAGCACTGTGGTATTTCCTCTCTTCCTGCAGATAAATAACCTCCATGCAGACTTGGCTACCTGCTTTCAACTACTAGAAATAACCAAAAAACAATGACCGGATTCACAACCAGTGGCAATCAGCTTAACCTGAGTTCTGTCAGAAGAGTCGCATGCCTTCTGCGTGCTCCTAAGGCGCGCTCTTAATGTATGCAAGGCACTGTTGCTGGGGATCTTTGTCCTTTTCCACCCGACTCCTTTTACAGGGTGAAACTAAAGTTGTTGCTAAATAAAATCTTCAGAGGTGGTGCTTGAAACACAAGTAGGTCTGCATGACCTTATGGCTCCTTCATTCCGGAGCACGGCTGCGTCCGGGGAGGTTCCCACGCACGCAGCTCAGTGCTCAGCATCTCGGTGATGTTTGCAGGCAGCGGCACAATTGGTCAGAAGCATGGAGAGCACAGTGAGGTGGTTCTGTTGGAGCGCATGCACAGCAGATGAGATGTCACTCTGTTTACTTCCGCGTACTGTGCACAAACTGCCCATTACTGGCATTGCAAAGTTACTGGCTGCAGGAGGCACAGCATTGTCTTTCAAAAGTCTGTAATGAAAATGGGTCAGACATTTTCCCTTCCCAGGGCAATCCTTTAGCATAAGCAGGGATTTAAGTGTGCACAATTCCCATTATCTGCGATTGTTATACTCTTTCTCACAAAGAAAGGGCTTCATAATTTTACCAAATCTGTCAAATGCACATGCAGCAATGAAAATGGCCTGTTAGATGATAGGGGGTTGCCCTTTCAGTGCTGAGGAAGGGCTCAGCCCTCCTGGGAGAGGATGATTCCAATCCTGAACTGATAAACTGTGCTTGGATCTTAGAGGAAACATTTTCGGGGGAGTCTCTGCATATGGGCATGCAGTTATTCTGCTTATTTTATTGCCAGGTAGAGCCCAGCTTGTACCTGGGTCATCTCTGCAGCCAAGGGGGTGGTTTCAGGCATGGCTTAGCTGTTTCTGAGCTTCACAGCAGAGCCAAGGGTGAACCCGGCCAGCGAAAAGCAGACCCTCCAGCCAGCCAGAAGTTGTCTGTGTGCTGCATCTCCCATGCAGAGAGCAGAGCAGCGGGTCCAGTGCCTGCAATGCAGGAGCTGCACGACAAGGGAATGTCTGGACCTTGTCCAGGCCACTGGCAGTGGACCATAAGACATCCAGAAATATGGTACAATATCACCAAAAGCAGTACGGGAGTAAGTTGAAGTAGCAAAATGTCTGCCAGATGCACGTCCCTAAGCCCCTGGAAAGCTGAACTGGAAGCCATTTTAAAGATGCATTGAAGACCCCTATGAGTGGCCAATCTTCCCCATCTCAGGCGTTAACATTTGGTGTCAGTGCTGCTCTCACTACAAACATTGGAATAAGAAGCAGAAAATGGGAACAGAATGGGAAGTGGTGCAAAAAATCTAGTCCCCATAGTAGCCTTAAAAATTACTTCTGTGGTTCTCCTCAAAAGAGACAGTGTTTCAAAAGCCTTTGCTGAGCTGACCTTGTTTCACGATGCTCTTCCTCTTTGGAGGATGTAAGGCTAGTAGAGGAAAAGGGAATTTAATAGGAAGGAAGTGAGGAAGATAAAGAAGAATCCTGTATTGCACAGGAAGGAAAGACAAGACTGGGGAAGAAAAAACAAAAACAAACTATCACCATCATCATTCAGTTAAGGATGAGTGCAGGTGTTGCTCTCTTTTGGGTCTGAAGGCAAGTTCTGGGTCTGTTCTCACTGAACAATAAGGTATTGCAAATAGCTTCTGATTTCTTATCCTCCCTGTTTCTTGGGAACTCAGTGGTGGTGTTTCTCAGGTAGTGAGGCTGTCTCACAGCCCCTGGGACTAAAACCCCTTCCAAGGATTCTGAGGTAGACCCAGGGAGGAAAACAAGAAGAAAAGGAGAAAGTTATCTTTCTTTTTCTGTTTTGCCGTTTCTTTCAGAACCCCTGAAAGAAATGATACAAATTGACTCTCAGGTGCCACATACTAACGAGCATTTGAGAGCTTCCATGTTTTCAGACTCCAGGGTGGAAGCAAACCAGCACACATACAGAAAAGAGAAACGTAATGAGACTGTCCCTCTCCACAAGATTAAAGCACAGCAGTAGTCAGGGAGGCAACTTACTAGTCATGACCTCCAATGGATCCGATATTTATTCCCCATCCGTGGGTCTCTGCTTACCAGTCAGAAAGATGATCTTTCTAGGTGCCAACTCATCCAACTCTACCCCTGATCGGAGGAGAATTCAGTCTGGCTCTTGCCTCTGTACTGGCAATAAAGATTCTTCAAATGGAAATTAGCCGACAGATTTGATGATGATGCACGAGCCAGAAGAGAATACAGCTCACTCTGCCATAGCTCTGCAATCTCCTCGGGGAAAACAGGAGTAAAAATCCATTTGTGTTTGCAAACAAGATATGTCTTGAATGTTCACTGGGGACCTCTTGAGCAAGGAGGTGCCAATTTTACTGTCGTTTTTCTAGACATCATATAAAACCTGCAGCCCAAGTGCATGAGGTATTTTCTTCTCCAATAAAGACCTTTTGACCTTGTGTCCTATACGGAAAGTGTTTCAATTCCTGGAGGAATTTTTGTCTTTCCTAATGTAATTACTAATCTGAGGATCTCTCATGCAGAAAAGGAGAAAGGGAGTCCACAGTTTGTGTAAATTCCTTCTCTTCCATTCAAGGCTGCAGATAAACACAACTGTTTGTCAGTCACATGTCTGTAGCTACTGAGTCTTCATCAAATCTACCAGGGCCACATGTAGGTCAACTATGTTTTCTCAACAAGACAGGAGGGAGGACTTGGGTCTCTGAAGACCTTACCTTCCAGTAGAGTCAGTGAAATTTAGGACTTAGCTCTGAGAAGCTACTCCCAGCTCCTTGCAAAGTTAGCTCCTCTTGAAAATATCTCGAATACATATTTTACCCAGAATTTACCCAGAAACTGGGTTTTACTGATAAACTGAAGGTTTCCTGACAGTCTATTGTCTTTTCCCCCCCACAAGCTTGTAATTCTGAAAATGTACCTAGCAGCTAGGACAGACATTTAAGATTAGAGGCAGAAAGCTATTAGTGCTCTCAATTTCTAATTAAGGAGTAAAAGTCTATAGCAAATTAGCCATCTAAATAGGAGATAGCACCATAAATACCTTTGTAGACCTTGGGCTAAATCCTTTTGCTCCCATCATAAACGACGGTTACCCTATGCTCCACAAGTGGATCTAATGTGAGAAAGCTTCATCAAATTCAAACAATGAGTATAATTTTACAGAGCAAATTAATGAGTAGCCTAATTTAAGACCACAGACACTAACTCAAAGGGAAATTTAACCTGAGTATCTGAAAACACTACATAACAGGTCTGTGAAAGTGGAGATGTGTCGCTCCACAGAAAGAAGAAAAAAGGACATTTAAAACTAGACTGGAGAAAATATCACTGAGGGCACTGAGGGAAAAGCCTGTGGTGAGGGGGGAGGACAGGATGAGTAAATAAGGCTTTTTGTCCTGAATTTTTGTCCTCAAATAAGGGGGAAAGCCTTCCTGAGTTTACAGTGACAAAGAGAATGTTGCTGCAATCTCTTTTCGTTTAAATTAGCAGGTCATCCTGGGAGACTCCGGGAGGAGGAGGAGGGAGAGGAGGGGACCTGTTTCAAATGACTAAAAGAAAAACAAGGACATCTCAAAGGATGAAGCGAATTGCTCAGAAAATGGAGTTCACTTACATATGCCAACTTAGCATAAAAAGGGACTAAAACTCAAAAGTCCCTGAACAAAATACAGTGAATACAGCAAGTTGGAGACGTGGTCACAGGGAGTTTGTATCCAGGTGCTGGCTTAGTAATTGGGTCAATGTCTGCAGATTCATGAGTATAGGTGTCCCACAGGGAAGCAACAGAGCATGCTCGTAACCTACCCTGTATCTCCTGAATCCATCATCCATCCCCAGATAGCTTAATTCATTTAGAAGAAAAAAAAAAAAAAATCATTTGTTTCTAAACCCCAAACGAGGCAACAAATTTGACAGTGAGAGAGAGAGAGAGGCTGGCTGTGTGTCCTTGATAGGCTCTTTGCTTTCCCTTGGTAAGCCATGAAAGGTAGATTAAAAAAAGAAACTGTTGTTTCAGACTTGCCTCTCCAAATTTCTCCCTTGTCATATCTGTTCTGCTCTGTTCTCCAAGGGTTCCTGCGGGCTGTCTGTTGCTCCCTGAAAGAGCAGCCTTTACAAAGGCTGAAAGCAGTTTGCATTTTGCCTCCTGCCAGCGTCCTGTTTGCAGAGCCATCTTGCTGGCAGCATGCGGACAGCAGATCTGAACCTGCCCCGTGTCATGCTAATAAGGCACGAGAATTTGAGGAGGAGGGCTCTGGACAGGGCTGGGGTGCGTGTGGGCTCATGTGGGGGTAGGTGAGCATGCCTGTCTTCAGAACGACCCAACAGAAAGCCTCCACAACCCTGTTGAGCTCCTCACCCTCTTCCACCAGCCCCTTGCATGATGTGACTAGCGTCTGCCACAGGTTCCTCTCTCCAAGGAGAGAAACCCTTGTAAAGCCAGTACTTTTATTCGAGGGTCTTTTTTTAATGTTCAAGCTCCTTCATGGTAATAGGAGAGGAGGTGCATAGAAGAAGGGACCCATCTGGCATTTGGAGAGGGACTCAGCAAGCTTTGCAGTGGTCTTAATTGCTGTGGGATTTGCTGGCAGCCACAAACTGAACTCTAATACAGAGAAGCTTCCTCCTGCAGTTAAAGAGATCATAAAGGACAGGTGTAGAAAAAGAAGTCCGTAATACGACAGAGTCTCTGGGTAGTGTGAAGACCTTGGAAAGGAAAGACCTTGTAGCCTAGACCAGTCACTGTGGTGGTCTAAATTAGAAGAGGAACATATCCAGTCAAATAAGTAGCTCAGAAGTGCAAGAGGCAATTGATGCCTCTCTAACTGTGCGGGACGTGAGCAGTGTTTTCCCCAAAATATCAGCCCAGGCTAATGAAGTTGTCTCATGTTATTTGCACACAGTGAAATCTCACAGTCCAGTCTAAGGATTATAAGACAATGACTATTGTAAATGTAAGATCATGAACAGGGTCTACTATTTGTCTTCAAGGCAATTTTGCTATTAGAGAGGGAGAAGAAAACAAATCAAGCAAATTATATTTGTTTTAAAATGATCAATCCCCTCATCTGACTCATTTGGCCAGTTTCCATGCTTGTCGGGTGTGACTGCCTATATAATTATCCATTGTTTCTAATGACCTGCTCAGATTCGGGTTAATTGACCCACTCAGACATCTTTCATTAGCCTTCCTATTTTAATAAAAAGCACTTGTGAAATTTATAAATACTAAGATGAATCAAGATAAAAAATACTGTTAAAGAAGGTTCTTATTTAGCTGTTTTCCCCCTTACTTTTCTCTGGGTAATGGCTCCAAGCAGGCAACTGGCAGTGAAAGAAGACACAGTGCAACACGAACGTTCCCTAATTGCTCCTTCTGGTTACAAAGAAAAGGCACAGCCAACAGCACCTTCATCAGAAAGGCGTTAATTCAAAGCCCATTGTGTTTATGGCTGGCTTGGATCAAGCCTTGAGATCATTTTAAACCTGTTGTAAATACTGTAAAAATGGGTAATTAACAGTTCCTTGTGAAGGCACCTCCTTGATGACCTGAAGCCATAGGCGGACCATTGGAAGGCATGGGAAAGGTGTTCAATATTTAACTCTCCTGCAAGCTGGGAGAATAACATTTAAATTAGTAATAAACTCACTGGCACCTCCAAGCAAGGCCAGTGGCTGGAAAGGCGGAACTCCCACTGATTTTCCTTGAAATATCTGTTGGAGAAACTCAGCATTCAATTGAAATCCCTCCTGAAGTTCACTGAAACTTTTCACTCCCCAAAATTCCAGTGTGGGGGGAGGATTTGTGATGTGTGTGACTTGACTGTGTCTTCAATATTGGCTATATGCACACGCTACATTAGCTCAGTAAGGACTGTTTGGAATTGCACCCAAGCAGCAAGCTGTGAACCCCAAACCACCTTTCTCTGCAGGTGTTCAAGAGATGATGAAAAAGCCATTCACTTTGATTCTACGCTCAGCCCTGCTCAGCTTGTCAGGTGCCTGGACCTAGCAGCAAATAGGGCCAGAGGTGGTGGCTATCTTAGGAGACCATCAGATTGAGGGTGAGGTTAAAAGATGGCTAAGACAGACAGACCAAAACCAAGCCTTTGGAGGACAGCACCTCAAGGGTAGCTCAGCACATCCAAGTAACTGGTGGGGATGAGCAGCATCTAGGCTTGACAGACACGTGCTTAGACCTTCTTATTCATTCAGCCTCATTTTCTTCTCATTCAATGCCTCGTTCCTATGCTAAAGCACTCTGAATAGGCAAGCATGGCAAAATTAGAGGGCACTGTAGGAGAGAGAGAGAGGGAGGACCCGGTAGTGGCACCTTGGGGAGAGAGAGCAATATGTCCAGGGTATGTGGGGGGGAATCTGCTCAGAAAAACCCTAGGGAAGTCTGCAGCCAGCCCTGTAATTGTGACAGTCTTAATAATAAAGCAGGAGCGCTGCAGAAGACAGATGATCCAGAAGAAGCCTGGGGATTAAGGAGAAAGCTTTGCAGAATTTTTCAGACATCATCAGATGTGCTTTAATATCAGCCAATGCTTCCTGGAAAAGAGTGAACAAATAATCTGGTGCAAAACAATTCTTCCCATTTTGCCATATTTTTCTACTTAGCTTTTAGTATTCCAGGGAATTTTTGATCTTTCAAGCACAATTAAAGGGACTGGGAGGGGGGACTCTGTTCTTTTCCTCTCCACAGGTTGCAGGTTGAATTAGCTCAGTTTTCAAGTCAGTTTCTTTGTTTTAATAAGATGGCACGCATATGTTTAAGGGTTTTATACTAACGTAATTATGTATATAGATCAATAGAAATGCATATTATGAAGTAGATACACAAGTGCACCTTATAAAGGATACATGTTTTTCATACAGCAATCATTACGTACAGCTTAACATTTTGGTGATTGACACAACATTATTATAATTAAATTAGAAAGCATCTTTTTCTGTAGCACCTGCTTCGTTGTTTGTTGCAGAGAAGATGGATGGGAGTTGTGAGACTTCCCCACACTATCCCTTCCCCTTGTATTTTGCATTAATGCTCTGACAGAGGAGAAGTTCCCAGAGAGCAAGAGTGGGCAAATCTTTAATCTGGAGCCTGGTTTTAGATGTCTTTATGCCCGGGCCATGTGTGCGCCAAGACATGCCAAGGCTGCACAGCTTTTACTCCTTCCCTGTGTTGAGAGGTTGCCCATACTTGCAGAAATCAGTGGGCACCAGGACATCCTCCTGAAGGGGAGGACACTGCAGTTCCTGTTGAATTGTGCCCTGAATGCTGGCAGGTACAACCTGTGACTCACGTTCACCTGGGGACAGCAGTGCTTATTTTAGCACTGGCGTTAGGGGGTCTCTTGCAGGCTGCTCTCCTTGCTGCAACTCCTCTCTGCCCTATCTGTTCCCAGCCAGTAGTATGGATGGCCATTTTGGCAGGGTTATCACTCTCTGTGGTACCCTGGAGCCTAGGATACATTTAGACACTGTAATAATACTGATAAGAATAATAATAAATAAAGCTGGAATCTTGGGGGGACATTTATTTTAATGATTCCAGCTCTGCCTGCTACATTCAGAGGTAATATCAGCTATCTGTCTACGTCTTCTTTAATCTGGCCAACTAATTTGAGGTAGTATTTATCACATGAAGGATCTGGGTATTTGCAAATACCTCTTCTGTCCATTCATAAGACTCAAAACTTGGATTTCCTGAAGCACAAGATCCCCAGGGCTAACTAGCCCAGGCTTGAGGCATTTTCAGTTCTGACATCTATCCTACAAGTGGTGAGCACTTTTCCCTGGTGCTGGGCTTGTTCATCATTCCCAACATTCAGGGAGAACCTAGAGATTAATACAAGAGTCAGGCAGGGATACAGCGATACATATCCAAATATTCTCCTGTCCGCCAACTCTTCATGGTTCAGGAATGTATTAAGCCAGAGATGCAATATCTTCCAAGTTAATAACCCAGGTGGACTCCTCTTCCATGAACACGCTCATTCCCTCCCTGAACCTACGCAAACTTTATGTATTCAGAATTTCCTGTGGGAAGGATTTCCACAGTTTATCCTCCACAGTTTATCCACACACTGGGCTGAGAACAACACCCGCATGCTCACTCTGTGCCTGCTGAGCGCTCACCTTATTCGGTGGCCCCTTGTTTCTCTTTTGGAAAAGACGGGAGCACTTGGTCCCCCTGATTTGCAGAGTTCACCATGAAAAGATTTAAACCTGACAGCAGATTGCCTGCACCTCTGTGGAAAACCCACTGAGCCCTCATGCATCTTACAGCAGCCTGAGAGACATGTCGAGGGAAATTACTGGGCAGCTTCTCATCTGTGCTATATCTCTTAAGAAGGGTCTTGGTGAGCAGTTCAGAAACAAGCATCTTTCAGAGGATGGAGGTCTCCATTTTTGCCTAACAGGTTGTGCTCTCACACTCTTTTTCTCTCGCCTTGTCATCCAGCTCGATGACTCATGCAAATGAAGAGCAGATGAACTTAAATAAGAAAAGTCCTTAGGGACTATCAAAGGACACAGAACTTGGGGAGAGGGAGGGAAAAATGTATTTGTGTAGTCATCATGACAGTCACCAGAGCAACAACAATTAGCTTCTTCCTTGCTGATGAATTAGCAATGCTTCAGCTGCAGTATCTGCTCCGCAGTCTCTATCCAGGAGAGCCAGCCAGGCCTTCAGGTGTTTAACTACCTCTTGCAAAAATCCTCGAAAAGAGGGGAACTTCACTTTAGAGAGAGTCTGTCCTCCCTCAGGGCGTCCCTGGAGAGACAACTCCTCAGCTCACCTGCTCTAATGAGTGTCAGTGCTACTCTGGACAAAAACTCCTCAAGGTGACTGCATCTGATAGGGACATACACAGATACAAAGCCACACAGAGGAAAACTTTGTTTCCTAGAGAAGAAAAAAAAAAGGTGTATGTGTATGGGAGAACGCCCTTTCTTGTCCTTCATTGCCCCATCTTCCTTGAACCTTGAACTCCTTGAATAAAAAGGGACAGTATTGAAATGGTGTCTCTAGGTCTACAAATGCAGGCTTGTTTATGAACACGTGGCTAAATCACTACTGAAACACCATCTTCATTAGTAACATGACCTTGTGAAAAAAGGCGTCTAACTGCACGTGCTAATTCCTTCTTATTTCTAAGTAGTGTTTGCTCCCTATTCCCAATAAAAACAAGTGTTTACCTATCACCTCAGCTCCACAGAGTGCAAGGGCAAGTGATCCTCTTATCTTTCCAATTGCACAACCTCTATTGATGGCATCAGGCATGGAAAAAGCAGGGCTTGATTTTTCCAAGTTCCAAGTAGAGTTTCCAATGACCACTCTTAGGGACATCATCTTCCAGCCCAGGGCTTGGCTCTTTTTGTTCTGCGAGTGGCTTGAATGAGGCTGAAGATCGCATCCCTGTTGGTGATTTTTCCTTGCTGCTGTTTGCAGGATCCCCAGCCTCAGAGCAGCAGGTCTCCCCCTGCACCAGAGCAGGGGCCATGTATAGGACTGGAAAATGTGGGGTTCCCTCTCTGGGAGCCCATGGGTGTCCTGCAGTCCCAGACTAAACCCTAATGCACAATGCTGTCTCCGGAGAGCGTATTTTCCTAGAGAGCCTGCCGCCCTGGGAACTTTCCCATGGACGTGCAATATTATTCCATTTTAAGGGGGGCAAGGGAAAGAATTGAAATAGCAAAACAAAACTGAGAAATCCTCTCTGTCTCCTGGTATCTTTGCTACTTCACTGCTTTATAATAAATGCACATTCCCAGCTGGCCTGAGGGCCCCTCTCTCCTGCCTGGGCAGAGGTGCTATTCATTCACGGCTCACGGGGGAGGGAAGGAGTCACACGCTCTCCTTTCATAGTCGGATAGCCCAGAATCAAGAACTCTCCACAAGACACTATCTAATCAAAACCAGACACTCCCTCAGGGCACCATATACATTTAGGAAACAAGGACAGTCAGCCTTCCATGACCAAACTTCTCAATGAAGGAGAGAACGGTCTTTTTCCACCACACTCCCCAAGCTTGCTTGAAAAATAGAATAACATTTTCGTCTCCTCCTCCCCAGTTCCCCACCCCCAAGTCCCAATATGAAAGCAAACAGAGAAATAGCATGCTCACAGCTCACCCTGGCAGAAACGCTGCTCAGGGGATGCACCTATCTCTAATTCCCTGCTCAAGACAAAGAGACTCCCAACACAGCAAATGCATTTCTTCCTGACTTCCCCATGGCAGGGCGGAGGGTGGACATCCACAGACATCCATGAACAAGGCAGCAAGTGCTACTAACAAGATAAGAGACGATGAGGGAGCAAGATTCCTGGGGTTTGTTCCCGGTCCTCCCACTGATCACTGTAGGGTGTACAGATACATCATTCTTAACCTCCCTCCAACACAGTTCATTTAATGCCATCTGGGTTTATTTTTGTGAAGTCTCAAAAAACTCATGTTCACTTTGTTAGTGCTCATGTGCAACATCACACATGCAACAAAAGCCTGACCACCTCTGAGAATGCGGTCTTCACGTGACAAAAGAAGACTCCTGGGATTGCCAGGGGCCTCAGCTCATGGGCTGAGGTCTGGAGATCCCAAGGAGTGAGGTGGAAGCTGCAATGTAACTTCTGAGGGAAGGGTGTCTGTCATGTCCAGCTTTGCTGAAAGGTTGACGTATATAAGAGGATCTTGGGAGGAAAGAGATACTGCTCTTCACATTCCAGTCATCCAAGGCATCATCTTCCAGCGTCTGAATGATGGGGAATGGGTTGTCCATGGGGTAATACTAGTAGGACAACTTGATATCACAACTGCCAGCTGTAAGTCACCTTCCAGTGCTAAAATCTCTGGGGCACAGGCAGTCTTCTTCGTTCTACCTATGTTGTGCCAAAGACTGCAAAGGCCTTAAATCCCGATTACAGCTTCCGAGTACACCCACAGGACAAATGTTGAGAGAAGCAGAGGTTTGCAAGGAGCAAAGCCAGAGTCAGGCTGTGAGAAGGAAGAGCCACTGAGAATAGGGAGTTAAAACTAACACATTATTCCCAAAAGTGTTTTTCCTGCTAAAGCAAAAGGGTACTTAAGGATAGGCCTTAACTCCTTCGGTGTAAAGCACTGTGTAGTGGAGCATGCCAGCCCTGGCACCCCGCTCTCCTGGTCCTCGATGGGAACCCAGGACTCTCACCCTTCCCTCTCCATCACTCGTGGCTTCCATGACACACACACTGCTTCGGGAGGCAAGGAAGGGGACAGCTCAAAATGGAAAAGAAAGCATAGAGAGGGATGATTACATGTGGGAGAAAAAGAAAAAGCCCACTTTCCTCCTCACAAAGGGAAGCTGCTGGCTGATTGCTTTGTGTAATACACAGAGGTTGCTTTGTAACACACAGTTTTCTATCCAGGGTCCTCTTTTAACTGCTGCAATAGAAGAGGAGGGAGAAAGAAAGAATGGAAGTGGATTCAAGGCCTCTTCACAGAGAAATGCCCAGCCCACCTCATAAGGCTTTTATCTACTTTTGTAAAAAATAACTGGATCTGGTTGAGGCTTACAGAGCTCCCAGCTCTCATTGCTACCAAATACCAAGCCCGGATGGCCATCACGCTCCCTCCGGAGTCTGCCAACCACCTCCTACCCCTTCTCTTCCTCTCCATGGCTGGGTTTTCTGTAGCCTGCCTTGCACAATGTCGCTCTGTCAGATCAGACCTACATGGCAGGGTGGTGTCTCCCCACACTGTGAGACATCAGCCATGTTTTTAATGCTACCGTCACCCCATCTAGCTAAAAAAGGACTGGAGGTGAAGAGGTAAGAGCAGGAGTGTATGAAACAGTAGTAAAGATGGTGAGAAAGATAAAACCAAATCTGGGAGATTGTGCTGGTTTTGGCTGGGATAGAGTTAATTTTCTTTATAGTAGCTAGTATGGGGCTGTTTTTTGGATTTGTGACAGAAACAGTGTCCCAGGGATGGTTTAGTTGTTGCTGAGCAGGGCTTACACAGAGTCAAGGCCTTTTCAGCTTCTCATACTGCCATGCCAGCAAGGAGGCTGGGGGTGCACAAGAAGCTGCAAGGGGGCACAGCCAGGACAGCTGACCCCAACTGACCCCAGGGATATCCCACACCATATGACATCATGCTGAACAAAAAACTGGGGGAGGTTGGCTGGGATGGGGGCATGGCCACTGCTCAGAAACTGGCTGGGCATTGGTCAGTGGGTGGTGAGCAATTGCATTGTGCATCACTTGTTTTGTATATTCTTTTATCATTATTATTATTTCCCCTTCCTTTTCTGTCCTATTAAATTGCCTTTACCTCAACGCATGAGTTTTACCTTTTTTCCAATTCTGTCCCCCATCCCACTGTGGGGGGGAGTGAGCGAATGGCTGGGTGGTGCTCAGCTGCCTGCCGGGCTAAACTACGACAGAGATGTAGCTATGGCAATGGGCAAAACTCTTTTGTAACTCTACGACCCTCCAATGACTTATTTCCTCCTCCTGACAGCATTAGTCACACACTCACCAGCCCAAGTACTACACTTGGCACCACGGGAAGCAGCCGTTCCTGCCAGCTCTCCCTCAAGACCCTCTGTGTCCCTCCAAAGCCGTGTCCCTCCAAGCCCTCTTATTCCTCACCTCGCACCGAATCCTGTATTTTACAGCATCACTCTTCTCACTGGCCACACATGCATTGTCAGTAAAGATTTTAGTTGCTGGGAGTGGAAAAGGCAGAAGAGTGCTGTTCTTCTCATGTGTCTGAACTTCTCTGTGTTGCCTCTTTTAGGAACTGTTCTGGGGTTTCCAAATCCCCCAGCCTGATTTCCAATGCACAATGATTTACAAGTGTCCCCATTGTCTTACCCGTGGACTCTCTTTACATCCTGTTATTTATTTCAAGGAAGCAGATTTTCTTTTTGAATGATGTGAAAGCATTTGCCTGACATGATGGGAATTTATGAGTTGTGACTCCCAGCTCCTCCCCCAGGGCCCATGAAGGCAATGTGTTGTAGGGGGCGAGGAGGGGAGAGCAGTGTTTCCAGACAGAACCGAATGGACACGGCTTCCTGGTGACAGCAGATATTTATGTATTTGCCAACGTTTTAGTATAAAAATAAGGAGAGTTACTGAGGTGTGGGGAGGAGTATGGAAAGAACAGCAAACTCAAATGCAGCCATCAATCTCCTGCCTGCCTGGGGTGGGGAGTGGAGGATGGGCCTCAGTTACCTGTCGTTGCAAGCAACCATTACGTAAGGATGCAGATGATGGAACATTTTCCCAGGCTTTTTTTTTTTCTCAAGGTCTTCTGCCCCAAGACCTTTGCATGGAAAAATGGGCCAAAGTAGACAAGACCCATGTATGCTAACACATTGTCAAAAGGAACATGGAGAGGTGGGGTGGTGTTTTCTTGCGTGGAAGCTGCATGGAGAAGAGAGAGCAATTCAGCCTCAGTGATACCATTACTCCTTGGTATCTGAAGGGACTCAGCGCCAGGACTGGTGGGCATGTTTTTCAACTGCATTATGGGCAGTGGCTATCAACTTGTGTGATAGTTAAGTGGCAGCCTTTCACAGCCAGAGCGGTTAGTGTTATTAATGTTCAGTCCCATTAAAGAAGTCCTAGGTTGCTTCCATTCCACTTCTACCCTTTTGCCTTTTCTTTCTCCCTTGCTTCTTTCTTTTTCTCCCAGTGGTGTCTTTCTTCCTGAGCTGTCACTGCAGATGAGGGCGGAAATTTCTGCCTTTCGGTTCCATTCCACACCGAAGGTCTCGCCCAGGTCAAGAGCCTCTCCAGCTGCGTGGGGATGATACTGAGAGCACTTCAGGCTTTTATGGGCTTGGAGAACATCCTTGTTGACTCATGAATTGCTGTTTATGTGCTCTGGCGTGGAATCCAGCGGCCCCTCAAGTGTGTAATTTGTTCCTCCACCACCAGGTTTCTCCCTGAGTTTTTGTGGGCAACAGCTCGGGACCCCACGCAAATGCAGCATCTTCACAGCATCTCTGAGAGAGAGAAGTGATGGCCCAGGAGGATCAGCCAGGGTTCCCAGGAGCTCACACAGAAGAGAGAGGGTGCTATAAAGGGGGAATCATGCTGTCAAGAAAACTTGAAACAGGACAAAAAGTGTTGATTTTAACTATTTTCTGGGTGGCTTGCTTGCCTCTTCTGTTTTTAACTTGTTTCAGTAATGAGTCATTAAGCATTTGTGTGTATGTGTGTGTTCACAAATTGTTTGTGAATAGTCATTTGGCTTGTACCATTTTGTGTTTTAATTGTAAAGGATGAGCCTTTTATGGAAGCATATTTCAGCTTATAGGCCACCCTGAGGATACAGCTGTCTTGTAATTCACAGTGTGTTACTGGTCAATGAAGTCTCATGATATTTATTTTATCTGTAGAAATAAAACTTCATTTTCCAAAAGCTGAACATGTCCCAGCACAAGAAGAGTATGCTGGGTACTCACATTTAGATGCAAGTACCTCTTGGCTGTACCCTTCATGCAAGCATTCTCAAGGTGGTGGATAAAAGAGGCATGGACATGGCTCAGTCAAACACTGCTGAAGATTCAAGGCATCCCTGCCCACCATGTGTTGTGCCTGGCAAAGCACATCAGTTCTCAAAGTCACACGTGTTCTCCTTAGGGACCTGCAATCCAGTTGCGTTCATTCCAACACACATGGCCTCGTTGCGCTGGCGTTGCAGGAGGACAAACCCTTTTGACTGCAGGCTTTGTGCTACGAGCTCCCCACGAGAGGCTGAGGAGGAGAAGATGCTTCCTGCAAGGAGCAGTGCCCAGATAAAAAGGAGCCGCTCTCGACACTGTAGGTCTTATTAATTTCCCCGTTTTCACTCGGGCCATGCATCCTGGAGGAATGATGGACTGCCGGCTCTGCGGCTACGCTGCCTCCTCCATCCTTGCCTCCCACCCCTCTGTTCAAAACCGACCAGCTGCACACTGAAGGCACAAATAACAGCTCGAGCAAGAGTTGGTGGCAGAGAGACCGGGAAGGAGGGTGGCTGTGTGGCACGCAGGGACTTGAGGCGTGCAGTTGCCACATGAGATCTGAAGCACGCCAGCTGTCGGGACCCACCCCTGCAATCTGCTGGTGCACACAGCACTGCAGACAAGGGCTTTAAAAAGGGAGGAAGAAAAAAAAAAAACCACAGAAGCAGTAAAAATTATTTACCCAAAATTCAGGAACCTGTTATTAATGATTTCTCCAAGACCTGCATGCCGTCGCAGTTATGAACACCCACCCTTTCTTTGCTGCAAGCACGAGCGCATATAGAGCGAGGCAGCACATCACAAGCAGCTCCCAAGCACCACAGTTGCTTGTCCCCACTGCCTTCCCAAGCAAGGAGACGGGCAGAGTGCATGCAAGGACCTGTGTACCTTACAGCTCCTTGAAATCTTTCTGATTTGAAGCATCTCCCCCCAGATTCCCAACAGATGTACAAACCTCTGGACAGAGTGGGTTTTCTCAGCGGAGCCACAGCCCATAGATGAAGAGCAGTTTCAGGCGACTGCAGCTGTGGGGCACAACAAAGGTCTTTACCCCAGAGCATATGCTACTGCTATACTGCAGTCTACCTTCCATCTGATGGTAGTTATGGTCAACCCACGCTTGTGGGTACAAAAGTGGGCAAGCTAGAGGCTAATTCCCTGACAACGCATGCTCTGCTGGGACTGTGGGGCATCTGCAGCGGACACGCTCAGATAACCCAGCACTGATGGACTTCTTCAATCTATCCTCTAACTCCTCATTAGATAAGGAACATTATAGATGATGAACAGAAGAGGAGAGTCTAAGCAGGGGAAGAGCCATATGCTGGAAGATTGAACTGGGTAGCTGATCTGTCTGCTCTGAACTGGTCTCCTGAGGAGCCCGGTTCACCTACTGGTGTGACACTGGTCCTGGGCTGAATCTCATCTTCACCATGGGGCAGGTCTCCCCAGGGTAATGATCTTACATTAAATACACACGGCAAAGCTATCCTGCCAGTGGCCTGCCAATATCTTTTCTAGGGGGAAAAAAAAAATAATAAAAAAAGTCTTTTTTGGAGTAATCTTTCCTTGCCTGAGACTGCCACCCAGGAGTTGTCCTTATCATCGTGTTTGTAGTTCCTGCCTGCCAAACAGGAACTGGATTTTAATCAACAGTTTGTTTCCCTTCAGGGCATCAAGCAGTCCTGCTTAGACTTTGGGATGTGACCAACACTCCCCTACCCCTCACTCATACAAATGAGCAGTGCTGTTGCTTAGTAGTGATTTCTAAGCTATGAGGCTAAAACTGGCCATTTACGCAATTTCCTCTGAGGGTACAGGAGACAGGAGGGAAAAGCAAGGCCAGTATTAAGGAAGGCAAGGACTGAAGCCTTGTATCTCTGTGCCAGCTGCTGGGACTCTGGGTGTTAGAATTGCCAGCACTCACTGAAGAATACGGGGAAAATAAATGGCAATAGCTTTTCAGCTGGGAGCTGAATTCTCTCACTCACGCTTTCCTTTAGGTCCCTTCCAGTTGGGGCACATTTCCCTGAAAATGGGTCTCGACTAATCTAGGAATAACACCATGGGACGTGTCACAGGGGTTCGCCTCTAAGCAGGTCACAACAAAATGCAAACCAAGAGCTTGCACAGAACGCAAAGCAATTCCCCCTAAAATGCCTGTTTTCCAGGAACAAAACTGGAGGTGTTGTTCTTTTTCTGGAGGGACAGCAAGATGGTTTGGATTCTTTTCTGCAGCTGGAGGTTGGCTTCCTTGTGGGGGACCCGTTCCTCAGTCCTGTCCCAGCAACAGGTCTAAAAATCTCTCTGTTGGATGCACACAGATTTGGGGGGTGTCGATAATATTGCTGCCTCTTATAAAGACATGACCACCCTTGCTTACAGGGCTTGTTCTTGTGCAAAGGGTCTGGAGCCCTCACCATGGTAGTGTGCTAATTCTCAGTCTTACTTTCAGCTTCCTGGATTTAATCTGAACTTTTCTGTGTAACACTAGTGTTATGGAAAATAAGTTGTAATAGACGAGGACCATTATTGTTCTTCAGGTCAAGCAATCAATGCAGTAATTTCCTTCCACTTTAATGCTATTATTTGGCTGTAATCATTTCCAGTTGAGTTTGCATGAGAATCAAGTTGAAACTGCTCCTGGTCACATTTACCTGCAAAATTTTCAAGACTCACCTCTAGAAAATCAAGACTGTCTTCCGATGAGCTTTAATTAACAGTGATCATGATTCTGCTACTCTCTGAGGATTTCTTATCTTCCAGAGATGTCACCAAAGACACTCAGGGGATGGTGTATTTCTGTCTGAGAGAGAGCTCACTATGGCCTTGGACTGCAGCCTGAGCACATTTTTGGTTAGCTTTTTAGCAGCAAAGCTAAAACAGAAACAACCCCTCTCTTTTATGGACAGTCACATCAACCCTTGGTGATTAAGGAAACCCAGAACACTGCCTAGAAAGCAAGGCTCAAAACACTGCCAGTTTTCTTCCATAAATCCTGTTCCTTAAACAACACATCCATATATAAAGGGCCAGATGCAGTCCAGAAACAGAAAGTAGCTAAAAAGGATGCCATTATTTAGGGCCTTCCATAATACAACTAGCATGGATTATATATTGGTGCAGGGGTCTACAGGCTTTTAATTTTCCTGACAGGTTTATGCCCAGTTATCCCTTCGGAGGCTGCTTTTGATGCCTCTTCTGCACTGTGTGATATTGCAAAAGTTATGCAGAATGTCAACACAGATCCCAGCCTTTTTTTGACTAGGATGTGTCGTTCCCCAACACGTTGTTGTGTGGTTTGTCAGAAGTGGAGGAGATCTTATGTACAACATAGCCAGGGTTCTTCAGTCAGCAGGGGCTGATTCAGGCTATGCATCTGATGTGATTCGGTTGTCCAGTATTTTGCCGGGTCTCCAACTAGCTGACATCGGGGAGAGGAGAAACTTTGGCCCAGTTTCTTAAAATCATCACAGAGATGTGCTCCAACAGCATCCAAAAGCAGCAGCCCTTCATAAAGGCCATGTTTTTCTGAGATAGACTGGTCTGGCATCCTCGTGCCTGTTAGAAAGCGCCTTCTGCATCGTGAGGATCGTGTCCAAAGGGACTGGTGGAGCAGAAAATTTGAGGCACACTCGGAAAAGCATGGAGTTGACTTTGCTAACCAGGTTTCCCTTGTGCTTAGCAACAGCTCCAGTGGGCCCCTGGGAGTTTTCAGTAGTCGGGAGCCTTGTTCCTTGGCAGAAACATAATGTTGGCTGTTTAGCATGCTGCTGAACCTGTAATCTACAGCCAAGCAATGGCAAATGTTGTAGCCAAGTGAACAGCAGGCTTGGAAGGGGGTTGTTTTCGAGGGCTGTTTTCCACTGCCATTTGCAAAAGGGCATCCTGCAGCCAGGCCATATGATTCAGGACTCTGCCTCACCGTGGATGTGCTACTTCAGTGCTCCGCATGTGTAAAAACCGGCACCATACATGACAGGTTTGGGTGACATAAGGTGACTGTTCAGCAGGTGGGTAACAGGCTCATTAAAATCAAAGAATGTGCAGCCCTAAAGCATGCACAGCAAAACCAGATGCTGTGTATGCTTTTTCCCCAAAGTGCTGACCAATGCACAGCTCCCTCATGCACCCGGCACCTTCTGCGGCACGTTTTTGTTCTCCTCCTTTCTCACTATTACTAAACTTCCACTCTGTTCTGGCCAGCTTTCAGTGATCTTAAAGGTCTTTTCCAACCAAATGATTCTATGATTCATGGAGCCACTTGTGGTTGTGTCCCACTTCAAGAGCACATGTAGGTATCTCAGCCCACCCAAGACCCTCAGAATCATGATCCACAACATCCCTTGCTGCTCCTCTCCTGAGCAGTTTTGAAGACATGGATACCAACCACAACAAATTGTTCCAAATGGCACAACAGTTTACTGGTATGCAGAAATGATGAGCAGGACAACTGTAGATTCATTTTCATTTGCACTCTCAGACAGAATTGGTATGGACTAATGACTATGGCAAGTTGAGCAAATTTGTTTTTGCCTGTGACCTCTGCCAGGATTTTAATGCAAGGTCTAGTACACTGAATGATTAGCAAAGGAGTATCTGCATATGTGTGTCAAACCACATCAGTGTGCACATTTCTGGAGAAGTGTGCTGTATACTTCTAGTGTAATCCAAACTTGGGGAAAATGTTTAGTTTTCTTCTCGCCAAAAACATGTCATGTATTTGCATATAGTGGAAACAGGCACGTCCCTTGCTTATGGAGCAGCATTCCCCTCCTCCCCTCTCCCCACAGTGAAAGGTGAAATTTCTCACTCAGCACCATTCTCTGCTCCATTATGTCCATATCGCTGTGAGTTCCCACACCCCTTCCTGTCACTTCCAGCAGGCAACTGGGATCACTGGTACTAAGCTTTGTTGACAAAAGTAAGACGAAAATAAAATTTACTACAGCATAACACATTCAAAACAAAAACCTGGGTTTCCTTTTTAGCTTGTCGAACAAAAAGCCAGGATGCAAAAACTTTCAGGAAATTCTAGGCTGTGTCTCAATTGTCCTTTTTTTCAGTTCCAGCTCCAAATGAGAGACTTCATAATGGGTTATTTTGAGACAGTCAACCCTTCTGATAAGAGGAGCCGTGTCCCAAGTGTCCAGATAGCACAGGGCTGCAAGACAGACACCATACAGATTGAAAAGCCAAGGACTGATGTGTGGTTCACATCCAGGAGATGACAACACATCCATAATGCCCCCTGTTGTGGAGGGGGGTCTAAGCTAGACTGAGCTTCGACAGACTACCTGGGAACCCAGTGACATTGATACCATCAGACTGTGCTGGGCCACTTCCTTATGGAGGTGTCACTGAGGTTGCCACCTTTATACTAGCCATTGTGGACTGTGTTGGGGGCTCTGAGACAACCCTACCATCTGTGCTACATACCTCACATCTCCTAAAAGAGCTAAGTTGGGTCTGAAGATGGGAAAAGCCAACCCTTGCACTGAAAAATCATCCTGGGGTTTAGACAGCACTATCCCCCATCCCAAGCTTCCATATGAAGTTTGGCTCAGCACCATTTACCTGGGCTAGAATCTGAAGCATCCAGCATGAGCCCCACATCGAAGGAAATGCATGACAGGCAAGTGCAAAGAAAACACAAATGCCTGGGTCCAGGCATGGTGAATTCCCACTTGCTTCCTTGAGCTTGTGTCCTCACACTTGTCCTCCTCAGTCCTCCCTCTGTCTGTATGTCAGACTGGTCATTATCCCTGGAGTAACTGCATCTGACAGCTAACTTGCAGGCTGACAGCATCACAGGTGACTACAGGAGACCCACGGATCACCCTTTTGCCCTTGTTAACATCAGTATTATGAGCAGCACTAATGGGAACATGACAAGCTGGAGATAGATGGATACAAACAAACCCCCAGCAACAGTCACAGGAGAATTATCTGCATCATTATCTATTTCTTCATTACCTGCCAAGGATCAGGGCATTTATTTTTTTGACATGTGCTGCTGGTCAGTTAAGCAGATGCTGGTTTAATTCTCCTCCTTTGTTGAAGAGGAGGAGAAGAGACACAGAGGGATCAGAAAGGCTTTGCCCTTGTTTATGGAAAGGCTCTAAAAGGTTGGAGGAAAGCTGAAGCTTATGCCCAGCAGTGGTGCCAGTGTTTTTATAAGCTATGGGCACAAGAAGCAGAAGCTTTTGAGCTAGAAGCCAATCTATCTCAAAAAGAGAAGACTCAGAAAACAGGTATTGGGGCAGCAAGTGATAAAGAAGACCACGTTGTGAAGTTCAGTGGGTGGACAGGAGAGCGGATGCTACCACTAAACACAAGCTTCCTATCAGTGTCCCAAGATATTGCAGAGGGAGTAATACTGCCTAGGTATGGGAGATGGTTAGGGAATATTCCTTTATCTGGGGTGACACTGACCCTGTTGTGGTCAGTGTCAAGACCAGCTCATGGAGAGACCCATGGAGGAACATGCAGCCAGAAACTTTTCTGTAGAGGAGCTATAAAAAATGCAAGAGCTGCATGAACGGGAAAGAA
The DNA here is from genome assembly GCA_034008185.1 of Gorsachius magnificus. NCBI lineage: Eukaryota > Metazoa > Chordata > Aves > Pelecaniformes > Ardeidae > Gorsachius > Gorsachius magnificus. The sequence continues at coordinate 12,553,638 of CM067090.1, forward strand.
GGATGGGCTTAATCTCTTTCTTTAAAAATTAGCCAGATGTTTGGGTTATCTTTGTGTTACTCTGAGTCACCACCATCCTTGAGGCCTGCATCATCTGTAGGCTTCAAAACCAGAGATGAATGAAGAATGTTCTCCTCGGGATCCTCACTAGCTGGAAGGATATTCTGTTGCTTGTAAGGACGGGTTGTGGAGTGAGGAAATAGCTTGAAGCACGAACAGTATGTGAATGTGTGCTGCCTGAATGGAAGACCTTTTGGGCAATCCACTGGAGGCAGGAATTGGCTTGCAGAGCAGTAACTTGATATGAAACTCTACAGGACCAGAAGCTAAGGGAGTATTGGGTAAATCTACAATTAGGTCTCCTTAAAACACAGAAGAGTGTTAAATTGTAAGTCTAGAAGAAGAACCATTTCTGAAGAGAAGGAGCAGGGGTAAGGCGAGGTTCCTGACTCGTTCCTCAGTAGCGTATTTCAGCTGTGAGAATAGTTCACCTTTTGTATCCCATTCAGTCCTTGGCCTCTGCAGGCTTTCAGCTGGGCTGCCAGGCAATGCAAATGTTGTTGGCTTTGACGAACTGGGCAGCTTCGTGCTGGAAGCTAGACAAAGGCCAGCAGTTCATTAGACACAGGCCAAAGAGCATCTGCAAAGGGACATATGCTAGTGCTTTTCTTGGCCCTTAAGCAATATCAGCTGCTGATGGATGTAATAAGATACTCAGGGGGTAAAAGCTCCACGGTCCAACCAAATTCTTATCCTGTTAAGCCATACCATTTCCAGTACCCCAATGCCCTTATTTCTCCATATAGGGAGCCAGAGACTGTTAATCCTGTAGCATATATGAACTGAATCGCTTATAGTTTTCTTGATCCTAAAGTCACCACTTTATTTTTAAGGCGACATATCTAATGTAGGTGGTGTTACCTTCTACTAGGCTCCTAACTGATGACTCCAAAGATCTCCCCAGAAACATCAAACTTGATTAGAAACAAACTTGCCCAACTCTGTCACCAATAAGAAAATCCCATGGAACCAGATCCAGCAGGGAAGTAATACAACATGCCATGTGATACATATTTTTATGAAGTCAAGCCATCTGTTTTTTTTTTTTAAAGACATTTCCCTATAATAGATTTCATCCCTTCATATGCTTTTCTTATTTAAAAAAAAAAAGTCGCTAAACCTCAAAATCCAAAGTAGTGAGATTACACATAGGGAGGGGTTGGAGACTTTCACAGAGAAAAGTAAGAAATCCTTTATGAGCCATTCTGTGCTTTTCCAAAGGACGCCCAGGAATTTCTTCATTTAGATTTATGGAAGGACAGCATATTGATTATGTAACTGCCATCTGAAGTTTAATAATATATACAAGAAGTAAATGGAGTTGCTGAGGAATTTAACTGGCCTATAAATAGAGAGTGGCATCCCCATTAATTCATTAAAGGTATATGGGAAGTGTAAGATATTCCAATTAACGTTTCATAAGATGGTTGTAGCATGTTAGTTATGAACCAGCATTTGTCATTTTCTTTTTAGCAATTAAATGATATCTAATTCCCTTGCCAGGCTGGCGCTGTCTCCTTTGATAGCTTTCAAAGTTTCCAGAGAGGGCATATACAAAAGGTAAAGAGGTCCTTCTTTTGCCACCTTTTTTTTCCCCCCCTCTTTTTCTCTTTTTTCCTTTCCCCCCTCTTTCTCTCTTCCTTTTTCTTTCTCTCAATCTTTCTCTCTTTCTGCCAATTAGAAAGCATTTTGCAGTCTGCATGGGCTTGTTCGCCCATCATTCAGTTAAATAACCACTAGCTAGATATATCTTGCTTAACCACAACAACTGGCCTGGTACCAGATAAGCTTGATATTTAACAAACAGCGCTGTCTTCGTAGATCTAAATTAGAACATTATTTGAAATACTTAAAGTGTACCCATTACTGTTTGCCCTCAGTGAAAATCCAAGTTCTGGTTACGTCCCTGCTCACTAGGATTAGAACTGTCACAATATTTATTTAACAGGAGGAGGCATGCTAAGCTATGCTGCAAACATTGCTGTGCCAATATGAAAAGGAACTTACTGCTTTTCACAGCATTTCTTTCTCTGTACATGCCCTCTCTCTGTGTCCCCCCCCTTCCTTCTTCTTCCTGCCACTGCTGCCACCCCCGTGCTCTCCTGCCCCGCTGTCCCCTCCACGTGCCCTCTCCCACGTCTGGCATTTCTATTGCCCACAGAGTGAATCTGATGGAAAAATATCTTTCTTTGAAAAAGGGCTGTGAAACCTGGGACTGGTGCTGCCGGAGGGAAGGGGGGCAATGCATGGCCTGTCCCTTCCTCTCCTGATGCCCGCTGTGCCCCAAACTACACTGATCAGGGGCAGTGGAGATGGGGTAGGGCACAGCATCCTTCCCTCTTGGCTCCTCATCCTCCTGTATCCATCCACCCTTGGGGACATTATGCTGCATCGCAAACCCCTCCAGCTGGGAAACGAGTGTCCCTTAGTCATTAGTCCAGATCATTTCCCGCAGTAGCAAGGCCAGGTTCACTTTGGGTCTTTCCCCATTTCATGGAAAAAAGCTCAATGCACACTATGAGGGGGGAGGAGTATTTTTCTTCTGTTTCACTAGGCAATGCAAATTCCCATTCCCCACAGGGGATGCAGAAGCAAATACCCTTGGTACAAGCACTAGGATAACTTAGTCATTTCCCCTTCTTTTTGAGAAACAAACCACAGATCCCTCCCTCTGCTCTGCAAAGCCTGCTGAATTTCTGGAGCTAGGCAAGGAGAGAGAGATGGGTTCATATCTCCAACCCTCTAGAAAGACAGCAGTACAAGGGAAGGAAAAGAAGCAGTGGAAAGGTAGGAAGAAACCCGTGCTAAGCAGTATACATGTATTTTATGCTGATAATTCTGAAAGAACAAAGTTGCTATCTCAGGAAGTTAATATTTTTAGCCTGATTTCCTCGGCAATCATTCTGTCTGTCAGTTCCCCTCTAATAACTTTTGAACCAGTTAGCCAATTTCAATCAAACTTGACAGACAGCTGAAATTCTGAGTGGTACAAAGTTCCTGCAGGATTTATGGGTATCCTTTTTTTATTTATGGGTGCCCGTGTTGAGCAGAGAGACTGCAACCCCCCACTGAAGGGAGCACCCCATGAGGGTGCAGCTCTCACGAGGCACCAGGTATAGACACCATGGGCACGAAGGAATCCTCTCTGCAGGGAGGACCACCCTGTAGGATGTTAGCACTGAGAACCATCACAGTTATAGGTGCTGCACAGAAATGTTTCTGAACTCCAGGTGAAAGCTGGGTCTCCACAAAAAGAAGAGGAGGAGAGGTTAGTGCAGGGGAAGGGGAGGGAGAGGGTTTGTCAGGTGTCCCTTGAGACATATACATTGCAGTGCAAAAGGAAGGAGAGCTCCAGGGAATGCTTTAGGCCCCTGAGGAAGGGTTGAAAAAGCAGGGGAAAGTATGGTAAACCCTACAGCATCACAAAAATTAGGGATGGAGGAAACACTGCCATTCAGTCTATTACAAGTATAATGAGGAAAGCAAATCCAACTGCTTTCCTCTAACCCATCCTTGTCTCTGGGTGAGGAACGCTCCTTTCAAGGGCTGAATTCCAGAGCTGACAGACTTGTAACAGTCAATTATCGTTACAGCTACAGATGGGAAAACCTGATAAAATGAATCCTGTATGGACAGAGGACTGAAATAGAGCTTGGGCAGGGATTGTAGCCAGAGAGAGATTAGTGGCCATAAATACATCAAAAGCAAAGGACTCTAAGACATACGCATAACTCAGCATAGCACCCCCATTTATAAACTGCCATGTCTCCCAATTCATACCTCACCATTCATGGGCATGCTAGGAAAGGCTGTGCAGCTCAGACCCAGAGGGTCTTCTGCATGAAGAAGGACCCATTTACTTTAATGTTGCTGGAGCTTTCAGAAACACTGGTGGGATTTTTTTTTCCCCCCAAGGCCAACCAAAAGAACCAGCTGCCCCTTTGTAGATCTTTCTCATATGGTGTGCTAGGTCTGTGTGAGAGTTAACTTTGCGTCTGCATCTTCATCAACAATGCGACATCGCTTACACCAATTTGATTTTACCTTGTCTGGGAGATGAAAGCAATTTATAAGTTTCAAAGAGCACAATCTGGCTGGGATCCAAACCCAGGAGTGTAGTGCTGAAAAGATAATTGCTGGAGACTTTTATGTCTGGCATATGGTGTGCTAGTTTCCTTTCTAATCTGGGTAATGAAGGTCAGTACAAAGTGCTGAGTTGGTCTTGTTGGCCAAGACATTTGATGACCTACTCACACAGATGGGGATTTCAAACCCTGACCAATGTGAACTAGGAAGGGGAAATCTAATCACTCACTTTGCTGACAATTTTGAAATACATGTTTTCTTCCTCATTTCTGACTACATTTTTCTTAAGAAGGCGGCAAAAGTCATGACTGGTCTGCAGTGGAAGATTTCTACAAGCTATGCCACATGGGGCTATTTGGAAGCACACCTGGTGGATCCCACTAGCATCTGTGACTAATTGAGAAGATAAATCCATTTTGCTGGAATGGTTTAGACTTCCAAAAGTCCTTCAGTCTACTCCAGCTGAGCTGATTAGAGTCCAGCTCACTGGGAGTCATTACTGTCAATCCCACCAGCTGGCCTGAATTTTGCAAGGAGAAAGAAGCAAGAAAAATACATTAAAAATGAATAAATCTATATTTCATGACTTTATGCAAACTGATTTTCCCCGAAGGGGGATCTATTCCTAACATTGTCACATCTTTGTGATGTTCCTGTACGGCTTGGCTTGCTAGTGGATCTTCTTCAAAAAGAGAAGTATTTCAAGAGTTAAGTGTCAGCATCAATGAAATTAAGAGCATTTTGGATATAGATGAGATAAGGGCACATACAGCCTCTGGATATAGACACATGTAGAGGTAATGAATTCAATATCTAATGCAAGATCTAAATTCTTGCATTCAGCCAAGTTACATTTATCACAGACTCTGCTTCTTAGAGTACAGTCATAGCTGGAGCATGATTGGAAGTGCAGTTCATTTCAGTTACCTCAAACTACTTAGCAGCTGTATTTGCCATAGATTTTGCTTGTCTGCCAGTTCCAGGATTTTTCAGCATCTCTGTCACTTCTTTTGCAAAAGGAAGGAAAGGGTAACCATCTTTGGAGATGACCATGCCAGCCTGGGAGCCTGTGTTTGGATAAACCCTCACATCTCCTTGCAGAGAATTAATTGGTTGTTGCTGGTTGTGATCCTGGTAATTGCCCACTCAGCCATGAAAGAGTGGGGAAAATCCCTGGGAAAAATGGGATGAACTGGAAGGTATCTTTGATTTTGATGAACTCAGGTCTGTTCCAAATAGTGGACCCACTTTGTCATGACCTTAGGTGCCTGTAGGACCACAACTGTGAGTCTGTGGGACCACTACTGCTCAGGACTTTCTGAAACAGAATTATTGAATGACTATCCCACCTCCCATAGCCATCAGTACCAGAGAGGTATTTCCCTCATCTGTCTTTTCACATCTGGCAGAGACGCCCCTCCACTAGGACTCCATCCTAGACTAAGCTGTGATCAGGACTACTGTCCTCCAGCCAGTCCCCAGCTTGTGCACAGAGCAGTGGCAATAGTCCTGCATGGAGGGGCATCTAGCCCTGATCCACTGTGAAAACAGTCATTCAGTTGAGGGAGGGACCTAAGGAAAGGGAAAATACACATTTTTGTACTTCCTCATAAATGTCAGCAGACCCTCCCTTACACGAGGTGTAAAGACATTCTGCTGACCTAGAAAACCCAGACAGAAGAAAACAAGATTAACTAAAGCAAGTTTTGACTTCATTTTTAATGCTTTTATTTGTCTTAAAATACTGATAGCAAACTGATGTTAGGAGTTGCCTCATGAGAAGTTCAGCTTCCCAGACACCAAGGGACAGCCCTGGTAGCTATAGGCAGTCACCAGCTCTTTTGCCCCGGAGCAGTCTGTTACCTTTGGTGATACATCCCCTCATCCACAGGTGACACACTGGAAGGGCACGTTGGGAAATTCATCTTGTTGTGGGTATGTCTACACTGCAGCCACAGCAGCGAAAACAGCTTGCTGTGTGAGTTAGCCCATGCCGAGCTCCGTGCTGCTGCCGTTGAACCACCCCCAGTACGGAGGCATCCTTGGGTGTTTCTGCTCTTGCCTGCGGACACTTTTGTCATCTATAAGAAAACTGAGGACTGTGTGTGCAAGGCTGAGGAGTATGGGGAAAAGGACAGAGAACCAGGATAAGAATACCCATTTAAACACCTATTTAGATCCATCTCTTTCTGGTGCTGTGTCTTCCTCCACCTCTGGTGATCATGAGTCTAACATTTGTTCCTGAGTCTAGTGGACGCCAGCCCAAGACTCATTTCCACTCCACCTTCAGTTTACATTGATCTTCCCTCCATCTCAGGTGCTTCTTGCTAGTGCAACAGAGGGATCTCTCACCAGCCCCATCACAGGGAGATGAGCCTCCATCAAGCCCAGAGAAAGGGTCAGGATTTTTTGCCACTCCATTTTCCTTTTTTCTTGTTCCCTTTTGTCTCTAGTAGTTTATTCAAGCCCAGAGAAAGAGCTTAGGCCCTAGCTCATGTAGATCTCTGATGTATGCAAATCCTCCTTGTGCTCCCCCCCTTTTAGTGCCTTGTTTTCCCCTTTCCTTTTAATTCTAGATTTGAAAATAAAATGCGAGCTGGCTGCACAGAGATCTCTCATGTGTGCAACTTCCAATTGTGGCAAATTGGAACTGTTGATGCAAGCAGCTCAGATTTATTTATATATTTAAGAGGAAGGAGGGAGGAGAGGGAAGGGGAGGGGGAGATGCTTGTGGTGGAAAGGAAAAAGAAAAATAACAGATCCAAGCAAAAAGGGATTTGAATCTCAAATACTGCTCCCTGGCCCATATTATCCAAATCCCTCCAGCCTTGTCCGTGACTGCTTCTTGCCTAGTTAAAAACAACAGGCAAAAGATCAAAACCATTTTTTTTTCCCCACAACACTAAGAGTTGTTGAGTTTTGCAGCTCCCATTAGCCGACCAGAGTCTAACACCAAGACTGATGCAATTAATACTTGGTGCTTCAAAACATTAACATAGCTATTTATATAAATTAGTAACCTTAAGCCGAGGTGGTAGCATTATTGCAGCATTACTAATTAAATCACAATAAGCTTAGTTTGCAGTAGTATTAATTATGAAGCTGACATAGTGATATTGGAGATCTGATTGGCCTATTGTCAGTCATTACCCAATCGGTAATGAACCAGACAGGCAGTGAAAATCAAAGCTGCCGCTCCAACAGTGCTGCTCCCATTTCCCGGGAAGAAGGGCCACCGTTCCAGCAGAGCAAGCATCAACATCCACCATCAAAGCAGCCATCCAGTGTGCACAGCATTCAGCTCTATGGGGAAGCATGTGGGGGGAGGCTGTCTCCTGCCATCTCTACAGCGCTGAATCCCCAGGAGCAAAAGTTACTCTTTTCTGTGGCTAACAAAGAGGTTGCGAGCCCCTTTTGTGAGAGCACGTGGCTGAACATGCCTTTATCACCTCTACTGGAGACTCTGATTCGAATGGATTAGAGAACATCCTTTAGGGATTTTTTTTATGGCTCGGCAGAGCTAGGGAAGGACGCTGATTTGATAAGTGGGCGCCTCTGTGCTAATTTATAAAAGGCTTTTCATGAAGAGCTGGCCAAATGTCTTTTTTGACAGAAAAGGCATTGGGACAAAGCCCCCTTCTCAGGAAAGGCTCCCATCACAGGCAGATAGTGCTGTGCCCAGGGGCAGGAGGGAAAAGAGGGGCTGCCAACAGCAGCAGGGGTATCAGCAGAAACACAGGGGGTGCAAATGGGGAACAGAGGCTGTAGGGGCTTATACTGGGTGTGTTCCCCATTGAACACAACATGCTGTCCCAGTGCTGGGGGGAAGGAAAGGAGAAGGTTGGTAGTAGGACGCTGAAGACAATGAATCCAGGGTGGGTAACACAAGGTGCCCTTTTTTAACATGGCAGTAAGAGACAAAACAGGGACATCTGCAGAGCAGTCTTGGCCTCTGCTCTAGATAGGAGAAGATGGGTTCACCCAGCATAAGAGGTTTGGCTGGGGTAACCCTAAAAAGTGCCTCTTTCAGACTTGTTTGGTGCTGCAGTGTCCCAGGCAGACATCCAGCAGTGGTCCTCTCCTGCACAGCCAGAGCTTCTGGGAGTGAAGAGCCCATAAAACAGAGCAAGGGTACACTCAGTGACAGCCTATGCATGTTTCATTAAAGAGAGAGGAAATGATTGATGGCTGTCAGTTCAATCTGCACCTGCCTCTCCTTTCCTGATGGACTTCAAATGATGAGCATGCCATAGAAATGCAAGTAAGCCAGCTGTCTTCCACTGCTGTTATCCACAACAGCAATTCAAAGCAACAAAACACTCAGCATTTGAAGGAGCGAGGGCAGATCCTGCTCTCTGACTCAGAGGTATCATCTGAACTTCTGCCCACAAAAGGGAACCTCTTCTGAAAAACAAAGCAAAACGATCATCCAAGCAGGTGGAATGTTACACTGGAATGATCTGCTCAGCTGATGAAACTGGAGAAGAGAAAGAAAATGTCTCACTCAGTTTCTGCACCAGTTAAATAATTTGCAAGGTCCTGAGCAATTGGTGATCACCTCCAGCCATCGATGAGGTGGCAGATTGCAGATTGCCAGCTGCCAGCTGGCAGATTTCTCCTCCATCTCAAGGGGGGCTTTTGAAGATGGGCAGAGGGATGCTGCAGGTTGCATTTCTACCCCAAACTGCTTCCTGTGCTCATAAGATAGATCTTGCTGGTGCCTCCCCCTCTCCCCAGCACAAGCCTTAAAACGCTGACCTGCAGCATCGACAACAACAACAAAAAAGCCTTGGTCTATCCAAAACAGGACACAAAGAAAATGCAACGTCTAAACAGCAGAAGGCTCCCAGGACAGACTGCAGGATACAAGTCCCTCCATGTTTTAAAGAAGCGGACTCAGAGCTGCTAGGGGTTTTTTTTCAGCACTGCAGCGTGCAGGACCACTGCTGCATGTTTGGGGGCTGCAGCACTGCCTGCCATAAATTATGTGCTCTTCCAGGAGACCCCTGCCAGTTCACACCAGCTGAGGATCTGACCCTTTTTGTGCCCTGATGACAGGGCTCCTGGAGCCACAATCCCGAATCCATAGGTGTTTTGCAAGGATTAGGCTCTGCAAACTAGCTACAAGGGGAAAGGATGGATGCACTCCTTCCGTAGGTCCTGACTTTCAGAGGCTCACGTTCCTGTTATTGCATAGGTCAGCAGATGGCACTGCTACATTTAGACTTACAGAGTGTTTTTTTTTCTTCTTAGCACGCAAATTTTTAGTTCTAGAAGAAATACTGCATTGCTGTTACTGCCTTCTCATTGCTGTTTGAGTGCTAAAAGTCCAGTCTCCCCTGGCTGCTTACAGCTCCCTGACCACAACCCACTGTGGAAAACCAGGTGATGGTGGCACAGTTTGGAAGTGGGGACTCTCTGCAGATTGGATTTGGCCAGGTCTGTTCCAGGGCAAGTGGAAAGACTATTACCCTTAGATTATATCCGGTTTCTACAATGCAGGTTTCTTTTGCAGAGTTGCCACTTAATAAAGGTGTGCTGTAACCGTGGCAGTATCTTTAGCATTTCAGGATGTTGAGATGATGCCAAGGAATAGCCACACAGTCTCAGTGCCCCCTAGCCCAGCATCTGGTCTCTAGCAGTGAGAATAAGGAGGCGCTTAAGGACCAATAAGTAAATGTAACATTTCCCCTTAATAGCACCCCAGCCATTTTCACCCCAGGGTTATCCTGAGCCAGATGTGATCTCTCTTTCATGCCCTTAGCCAGTTTCTCCTGAAGCCCACCTATCTGATAGCACTCACAACATCTCTTAACTAGGAGCTTCACTACCGAACTACCTGTTGCATGAAGAATGCCTTTTTTTTGTTTGCTTTGAGCCTGACTCCTGTTAGCTTCATTTGATGGTCTTGAGTGTACATAGTGTTTGAGGGGATGACTGATCAGTCCTACCCTCTTCATGCCTCTGATGGGTTTGTAGCCCTTTGTCATTCCCCATCAGTTGCTGCAGAAGCCAGAACACATAGAAGACAGAGGTGTAAGAAGCAAAGACAAGCTGAGGCAGTAAGATAACCGGCACAAAAGCAGGGACCACAAGATGGTCTCGGTTCTCTATAGCCATGCCTTTTGGCAGGCTTTGTCTATCCCAACAATGAAGTGGTGGACAGGGAGGCAGAACAGGCAGGGGATGGGCCTGAGTGAGACCGGGCTCCTGATTACAATCCATATGGGAGGATAAGAACCCTGGCAAGGGTTGCCAGGCCAGCCTGCAGTGTGGCCCAGAGCCAGAGCTGCTCAAAACACGAGGAGATGCCTGAAGACATTGGCAGGCATTTTAAGGAGGCAAAGACTGAGAGCAAAGAAGAACAGGAATCCCAGGGGAGAGACTTAAAGCACATTTAGGCTTAATTTGGATGGGAAGGTGAGGAGACCCTGGAGAGATACCTGCTCTGGCAATCCACAAACTAGGGCCAAAATCCAGAAGAGGCAGCTGCTTATCTAAGGCTGAGCTGGGAGCTGCTGGGGCCCAAGGAAGTTGGTGAGTAGCTATCAATGAGCACGGAGAGCCCTCGAGGGGGCAGGGACACTGGAAAGCAGCAAAGGCAGTGCATTTGGAAGGAAGCCTCAGCCTCTCAATAAAATTTGTGTTCTTTCCACTTTATGGTCAAGGAGTTGCTTTCACCCCAGAGAGCAGGGAGAGCCAGCTGCTCTCCAAGATCTAGTGCAGGTGGTTTGGGAGATTCAGGTGGCTGCAGATGCAAAATACAGAGCTTTTCCAGCAAGCCCATTGTGATGTGATATGTGCGTTCACAGCACCCAGGCTGGCAGTAGTGTCCTTGTGGCTAAAAAAAAATGGTAGTTGAACCCATCTCCCACACGCTATGGAGGCCCAAGGGATAAGAGTGCAAACTGGTCCTTTGTCTCCCAAGGGGAATTACTCTGGAAGAAGCTATTCAAGGACCTTCGCTGTACACTTCTGGCAAGCTGAGTGAATGGCTGGGTGCTGCCGCACGCTGTGTGGACATCTGCACAAGGGCAGGGGGCTACAGCATCCCAGGGAGGTGCTGCTGTGCTTGGAAATCTGGAAAGTGGAAGGAAGGATTTAAATGAGGAGAGAGAGGTCTTGCAAAGGGCATGAGAAAACACATTTCCAGACATCAGAGGGTTGAATATGAAGGATGGTTTGGTCCCACCCCGGGCAAAGGCAGCTTGTTGGGTGAGTGGGAAGAGTCTCTCTCACAAGACTATATTTGAACAGCTCTACCATGTCGCTGCCACATCACGCAGCCCCACAGAGCAAATAGCCAGCACTGCCTTGAAGCATCTGTAGCTCTCTTAGGAAGATCAAACACTGTGTCAGGCATACGTGCCAGCAGCAAAGGGACACCCTTCAGCCCCTTGGATGGGGACAAAGTAGTCTGCATACCTAAGAATGTCCAAAGCTCCCCCGATTCCTCTGAATATCTTTTCTCACCCTCTTGCACTGCCTTCCTATTTTAATTTGCAGATTATAGGAGCAGGAAGGAGTACAGGAGCCAAAGGATTTTGTCAGGCTGAGTTGAAAGCAGCAGCAGCCGCTATAGCAGCAGGCAGAGCCCAACCAGAAATGACCTCGCCAAGCTGCTTGTCTTCTTCATGCATTTTCATCCCTGGCAAAAACCCTGCCAAGCCAGAGTGTTCTCTGAAGAGGCCAGGTGAGAGCATCCAGCCCGCAGGAGGAACCCTCCATCATTGCCGTAACACAGCTGCTCTTTGCATGCTCATTATAACTGGGAGACGAGGCTGAGCAGGGGAGTCAGGGCTATTTTGAAGCACCCTGGGCAGATCTTAGAAAACACAAGGTGGTCATAAAAGCATGCACTGTGTTTTCATAGATGATTGGAGTTATGAACCAGGCTGGTGAAGGAAGGAAGGCAGGGGCTATGATATTAAATGAAAGGCTGCAGAAAGAAGCATTGCCTGGCAGAAATAGTCTTAGAGTACCTGGAGAGCATAGCTAGTTTTATTCCTTGCAAGGGATTTTTGCAAGAAACAAGATGTTGATTTGCTTTGTTTTGTTTTCCCTTGAGATGGGATTCAGATGCAATGCTAGAATCCAGATTTCACCCAGCCTGGCATTTTGGGCAATCTCTTCTGGAAAAGCTGCAGGTGTTGGAAGCTGTATCCTGATTTGGACCTCATCGCTCAGATAGGAACTCAGAGTGTGTTTGGAGGGAGGTTTGGTTTGGTGCCAGCCCCTACATGCAGGGAAGCATGGAGGTTGGCAAATACAGTCCAAAAAACCACGCAAAGCCACCAGCTCAATATGGCTACAGATAAAAGCTCATCTTGGACCCTGGAACACTGAAAACAGGGTGTAAAGCAACTCTAGTCTGGCTTTGACAGAAGATGGAAATGGTGAAAGAAATGTCAAAACCAATTTGGAACTGGAAGCCAGTTCTCTAGAAAGAAGACAAAAAGAGAATCTAGAGGACTGAGGCTTGGATATTTGAGTCTTATCACAACAAGCAGTAGCTGTGCTCATGCTGTGGGGAGGGGCACTGAGGTCGTCCATACACCCCCAGTGCTGACCTCCCACTCATGCAGAGCAGGGCACCTTTTAGGGCACCCAATGCTGGTTTCCTTCTTGCCCACTTACCTTTGCAAACTGAGCTTCCTCGGGAATTGGGGGGACTCCTGGGTCCCACAGCTTAAATAAGCCCAGTGTGAGAACACCAATCCTCAGCAAACACCTATGCCCAGGCAAGCTGCGATCCCCTAAAGCGCAGTGCATGATCAAAAGATTACTAAAATAGGACTGGATATGAGACAGGCACAGGCAAGGCAGCAGCCAGCTTTTGAGAAAACCATGGATAGGTTGATCTTGACTGAAGTTTCCCAAACCTCCACCCAAACTTCAAGCTTTGACTCAAAATGCTGATTCCAAGACATCTGGCACATATTCCTCCTCACTGCCCTGTCCCCATGCAGTTGTTCTGCGTTCTCTGCTCTTCTGCATTTCTCAGTTGGGCTTGCAATAGCAATAATGTCTTGTTAATATGAGGTTGTCTTGTCCAGAAGGGTTAGCAATTGTTGAAGTGCTCAAACCTGAAGGAACCTGGATTCCATAAATAGGTCAAATCTCAGGAGAAGTATGATGCCACCTTAGACATAAGGCCAAGGAGTGGAGAATGAGATGGGAGCAGGGAGGGACAACAGGTTAGGAAGTGAGTGGATGAAAAAGGAGGTGGTTCACTGGCTGATGGAGAAAGGTGATGGTACATCTCTGGTCAGTAGAAAAAGCAGGTTAGTGAAAAAGGGGCAAGGAAAAACAGTATTGGGGTTTGGGATCTTCTTCTGCCTAATTGTAAAATTCCGGTAAGTATGGCATTAATGGACATATGGTACCAAACTGTCATTCCAGCAACTGGGTGCCTTTACCGTTCTTTTAGCCCCCCTGGTAGCCCATTGTCCCCTTAGCCATCCGCCTGCCTCACCCCAGCAGCTCCGTGCCACCTGCCCCAGCCTCCACCCACCTTCGAGCAAATCAATCCATGCGGTTGCCCAGAGGCAAGAGGCAGAAAAAGAAGGGCAAAGGAAGAGAGATTATTTCAGCTTTTTTTCAAAGCAGGACAAGCACTTACTGTTAATATGCAGAATGCCTGTATATCTCAATTATACACCTCCCACGGGGGCCTATTACAGCTACCCTGGGCAGCCAACATGTGTCAACAGAGCAAACATAGAAGGCTATCCCAACATATTCCAAAAATAAAAAGTGGAGAAAGCAGGACATGAGCCTGTCAGCAGCTGCTTCGTTCTTTTCTCCCCTGCCCCTTCCCCATGTGGCTTTCAGGTCTAGCTGCCAGGCCTATGCCTTATCATTTTAACGTGTGCATGCACTTGCAAGCCCCCTTATCTCCCCTCTTGTGGTGGAAACTGTGAAATTAGCATTGCTCCATCACAAGTTATACAGGTTCATGTTACAATTCAACGTTGTTTTTTCAAATGGTAGAGATTGGAAGGGAGGAAAAATGCCTTCCCGGTACAAGAATGATTTTTTGAATACTGATTCCTCCCCAACGCACATATTATTCGCAAAGCCTGGGTACCTGAAAGGCAGAAAAAAGAATGAAAGAGAAAATCCATCCTTAAACACCAATAAACCTTACCCTTGACAGAGATTTGTGCCCTGAAATAGGCAAAAAATCCAAGCAGTCTAAAAGGTTCTGTACTTTTGTTATTAAGTTCCACTTAAAGGTGCTTGGAAACAGCCATGGTGGAGAACAGCACAAACCCAGAGACGGATCGATTTGGCAAAGCGGGTCCTGGAATTGATGACCCACTTCACTCTTATAAAAACCCTTTTTACTCCTACGTCTTCTCCTGTCTATTACTATCCCACCCCATAGACCTTTGTGCGGTACCACCAGGATATTCACTGAGCTGATGTTTCTGGTAGTTTTACACCTCTGCAAAGACTGAAGAGAAGTGTCTTGAACAAACAAATCATGCATGGGGAGAAAGAGCAAATCCAATTTTAGTGAATCCTTGACTACTTGTTTTAGCAGGCACTGTCCTTGCACAGCACTGCCAAGATGATGCCACTGGAGCCCTGCAGAAACCCATGCAGAGAGTTGTGGCTGACATCCTTCCAGTGGCAAGAGGGTTAATGTGAAAGGGATGCTGTGGCAGAGAAGCCAGGCAATTGTGTGCCTTTTCTGTTTTAAACTTGATTTCTTGTGGTTGAGCAAGGGAGAAAAACATTCAGAATTACTGCAAATAAGTGCAAAACATTTTGAAGTCCCCAAAGAAGGACCTGGTTACAGAGCAGCCTGTTGACTTTACATGGCCCAGAAATAGCTCCTGTCTTCGTAGATGTTTTCCTGACATATCATCCTCCCTATATTACTGCACCTTCTCGGAACTCTCTTGCTCATCCTTTCACTGTTTGCTGTCATATCTTTCCATTATCTGAGAACATTGCATTGTTACCATTAGACTGATGCTTATCCACTCCTTGCCTTCCTTTTTTATCTTACCTAGCCTGACTGCTTTTCCTACCATTCGGGAAAATGTTTGTTGGTATGAATAAATTCTTTCTGCCTATTATATTTTGCACTTTTTGGTTGCTGGTTCTGTTAGACAGAAAGTGTCTTTTCTGTTACTTGCCACCCATGGAGGGCTCAGGCAGGGAAAAAGAGGTGAGCTTCACTTTGGGCTAAAGCCCAAGGGTCAGATTTAGGCTTTCCAGTACCTAACACTTCTGAGGTGGTTTCATATCTCCCTCCTGTTGTAATTCCTAAATCAAAGCATTGAGCTCTTTTGAAAATCTGATTTTTTGGAAGTATCTGTTTGAGACGCAGAAAAAAGAGCTCTTGGTGTGACAGTGTCTGTAAAAAGAAGCAGCCATGTGATTTTACTCTGCCGCATTGCAGCAGTGGGGTACCCTTCACCTCACCTGGAACAGGAATGCAGCAGGCCACAGTCAGACTTGGCATTGGATGCCTACTGAACACCACAAACAAAGCTCTATTATCCCACCCGTAGGCATCCACAGCTCCTAGATGGATATGGAGGTGAACCCAGAAGTGTATGCCATGAGGTGCCACCTCCTGTTGGCCAGCTTGGCTGCCACCAGATTGGTTCATCATCAACATCTATGTCTGTAAGCACTAATGACCCCCACATATGATAGACTCAGCCACCAATATGTCATCAGCCTTGTGTCTATGATAGACCCATCTGCCAGTATATCTTCAGCCTTATGTCTATGATAGACCCATCCACCAGTATGTCGTCAGCCTTGTGTCCGCCATGGGCAACTCAGCCTCAGAAAATGGTTTCCAGCCTGAAGATGTTACAATAGTCTTTCATGAGACTGCTGGCAGTGCTTACATTACCCCAAATCTCATTATCTCCTCCATCAATTTCCTCTTCCTTGTATAAATTAGAGTGAATTACAGTATTCATTCGGAATAATGTATAGCCACGAATGGATTCACATCAGTCAGAAAGGGTACGTTTATTCATGAACACTTGAGTGTTTATTTCAATAATATTAGTGGGGATAAATGAGCTTCAGGCATACCAGTGCTGTTAAGTAGCTGGGAGTATTCCTCCTGGAAGTGTACTTGAAGATTTTTTGAACAGCTCCTATTTATTACTCGCACAATGGATTAGCTGAGCACTTTCATGTGCCTCCAGACATTTTTTGAATAAAAAAGGATTCTTTCCTTTTGGCATGTGCCTCCCCAACATGGATGACCACATGTACAGCATAAGCAGTAAATCAGAAATAGCTCTTACTCATTGCAAGTCATTTGAAGATGCAGCAGCATTTCAGTTTGGCTGCACTGACTATAGTTTGAACAGTTGCGAAACTGCAAGTAATCAACACTTTAATAAAACTCATAATCTGCTTGCAGATAGTCTGGCAAAGAGAAAACTGCTAAAGGAGCTAAATCATTTGCAGAAATAATTTTCAGTGGATAATTTGACCAACACCAACATGGTGGTATTCATGTGCAAAAGCTCTGAAAAATCCTTTATGAATGGCCAACTCCTGCAGAAAGATTTCCTACAGAAGATTTCATATTGCTGTGGATCAGAGCTGCTTTATATGTTCATAAAGTAAAGACAGTATCTTCAGAAGACACCTGCCCAAAGAAATAATCTGTTTGTGCAAACCAATGAGCTTTTTCAGTTCCGTGAAAGCGTCTGGCTTCACAGCGCTGCAGCAATGTTTTACACAGGGTCTCCAAGTTTCAAGCATGCACTTAAAGTTTAGGTGTGTTATGTGAGTATATCAATTTATTGCTATACTGAGTTAGATTCTGCCTGAAGTCTGTGGAGTTACATGAGGCTACACACAGCAGAGGATCTTCTTCAAAATACTTAGGTAATAGTTTACAGGGTGACTCAATAATTTAAGAGGATTAGTAGCTGGAAATGAAGCCTTGCAGCTATGCATAGCTTGTTTAGTTCCACTCCAAATTTACAATTATCTGATGGTTGTGGGGTGGCCTAGGTGAACTGAATTACCACCTTCAGACCATTTTGTAGGAGACTGCTGGGTACTTACCGCAGACATCACATCACCATCACAAATGGCTTGGCAGTACAGCAGATGAAAAAAAAATCCTTCAAGGACTGATGGCTGGAGCACTGATCTCTCTGCTAAGGCTACACAAGGAAAAGCTGTGCGAAAGACAATGTCATGGTTTAACCCCAGCCGGCAGCTCAGCCCCACGCAGCCACTCGCTTGCTCCCCCCCAGTGGGATGGGGGAGAGGATCGGAAGGGTAAAACTGGGAAAACTCATGGGTTGAGATGAAGGCAGTTTAACAGGTAGCGCAAAAACCAAGCACACAAGCAAAGCAAAGCAAGGAATTCATTCCCTGTTTCCCATGGGCAGGCAGGCATTCAGCCATCCCCAGGAAAGCAGGGCTCCATCACGCGTAACAGTTACTTGGGACAACAAACGCCATCACTCCGAATGTCCCCCCCTTCCTTCTTCTTCCCCCAGCTTTATGTGCTGAGCATGATATCATATGGTGTGGGATACCCCTGGGGTCAGCTGGGGTCAGCTTTCCCAGCTGTGCCCCCTCCCAACTCCTTGTGCCCCCCGCATCCTCCTCACTGGTGGGGTGGGGTGAGGAGCAGCAAAGGCCTTGGCTCTGTGTCAGCCCTGCTCAGCAGCAACGAAACCATCCCTGGGTTATCAACGCTGTTCCCAGCACAAATCCAAAATACAGCCCCATACTAGCTAGTAGGAAGAAAATTGACTCTATGCCAGCCAAAACCAGCACAGACAATTAATTCTGTGGTGGGGCCCCAACGTGAAGATCCTGATAGACTTCCCACAGGCCACCCCAAACACCCTTCGGTGCTGACAGGTGGCAGCTAGTATCAGCTCGGAAACAATTTAGGGAGCTGAATGCAAAAAGGTCTTTATCCCATTTGAATTGCTGGGGCAATCTAGTCTCCCACTGTGGTATTTCCAGCCTTCCTTGAAACCTTTGTTCTGGCCATTAGAATTATTAGAATGCCCCATTTTAGTGAGCGAATTTTATTAATGTGCTCTACTATGACCTTGACCTTTAGTACTCCTTCATTTGCTTGGCTTATCATCATAGAGCGGCTTCCAGGTGGGATGGCAGGGATGGATGGGATGAGCAGGGAGCTCATCAAGGCACTGTCTCTGAGAAAGATGGGCAGTTCCTGCAGCAGGAGAGAAACATCTACTGTCCCACAGCTCATCCCTGTGTTGGAGCTGCCACCTAGACCAAGAGCTGGGAAGAAGTGATGGATCCTCTTGGATGGATGCAGGGAGGATCAGGGAGAATGGAAGGAAAAATCAATCCAATGTTTCTACCTTAGAGAAATAAAAACCTGTATTTTGGGCAAACAGCCAAGCAAGGGTTTAATGAATAGACAATACACGGGGAGGGGTGTTGCCCTGTTTCAGGGTAGATCAGGGAGGTCATTCTCTCTCCACAGGGAACAGAACTGAAAACTTGGAAGGTGTCAGAAGTGCAATGAGCTGGGTGGGAGTCTGCACGGTGCACACCGGGCTGGTGTGCCAGCATGGGGTGGCTCTTCAGAAACACCAGCAAGCAGGGGTCCTTGTTTTAGCTGTTGGAAAGGGATCCTCAAGGTCCTTGGGAAAGAGTGGCCAGACCTGGCCTAAGCAGGGGACAGCTTTGGGCAATTGCGCTCATGATGCTACCTGGAAAGCTGGTCCAGGACAGCAAAGGACCTGCAAAGAGGGTTAGGGAGTAAACAGAGGGCAGCAGCACCAAGGTGATAACAGCAGGGCACATCAGATGAGCCCAAAGTAGCATCCTAGAAACTGTGTGGGTAGCCCCAGTGGGATTCTCTATTTTTATTTCTTCTGCTGAAAAGCCACCGAATCTTCTCATTTTCCTTTCCCCTGAAGAGGAAAAAATAAAACCAAATGGCTTCTTTTGAGGCATTCACACCCACTGACTCTAGCAAAGTTGTATTAAGAAGACAAGGAAAGGAAAATCCAATAAAGTGAAAATAAAAATCCGTTAAAATTCCATTGGCTTTTACACATGGAGCTTATTTGCAGTAGGTGAATAGTTAGAGCCAAAGACTATAATCCTATGGCATGCACAGCTCTATTATGAGAGGACACTGATCCAGCCCCAGCACCAGCTTGGCAAATAGCATCTGGATTTAGGGCAGAGACGCTCCCTCCTGGGAGGTGAGAGCCTTCCTCCAATGCTGCCTTCACAGGGCAGCCTCCTGTACCTGCTGCCCGTAGAAACGGGTCCTTGCTATTTTTCAGACGCTGAATGCAAAGCCTCCTCAAAATTCAACTACTCTAAAAAACATGTTCCAGCATCCATGCTGTTTGCTCCAGAGTGGTGATAACTGCCTTGGCCCCAGCTCAGACAACCAGGGGTCCTTCAGCCCTGATCCCTTCCTACCTCCATCCTACAAGTGTCCGGAAACACAGAACTGATCAATACAGTTGTTTTGGAAAAGCAGGTTGAACTAAGGTGCTGTGATGAGGTTGCCAAGGAACAAGAGCTGTTGAGATCTCAAGCTGCTAGGTTTAGTCCAATTTGTTCCATCAGTAAGGAGCCCAAGGCTGAAGCAATGTGTCGCATGCATAGCCCCACTGGGTCTCACACCGGTGGGTTCTAGTAAAAAATGTGATGCTTTCTTCCCCCCTCCCAAACTGATTGCCAGGTGCCAAGTTCTCCAGGTCCAAGGTCTCCATGTGGGCAGACTCAGGTGTTTTGGCTCACCCTGGCAGAGGAGGAACAGCCTGATTTGAAATTGCCGTGGTTTTGGACACTGGGATGATCACTTCATTGCCTCCTGCCCATCAACAGGTTTCTGAGGCTATCTGACTCTGCACAGCCTTCAACCAGGTTTTCCAAGGGTCTTTTTTTGCCTCAGGGCCTGGACTTTGGGGACCACCTGCCCAAACCAAGCTCCTAACCTCGCTGCAAATTAGTCCTGGCCCTATCCCGTCTTTTCACCACCTTAGGATGCCTCTGGCTCTTCTTTGCCTGCCTCCTTTTCTCATTCACTGCTCCCCAGAGGACAATAAGCACTTTAGAAACAGCTTTAGGGATTCTCCGCAAGGAGAAAACAAGGAAACCCAGCGACAACAACCTAATCAGCAAACAGCTGAGCCAGGGATAAATTCACATGGAAAGCCTGTGTTTGTTTATTACTAATGGGTAACGGAGATGATAACCTTTTAATCCAAAACCATAATGAAATATGCATATTTGTTAATGTGCAACTATAAAATGCAAATCTTGCAAGCACAATGGGGAAGGGCAAAGAAAGCACTCGGCACCAATCCTAATTTATTCCTTTGGCTTCAGACATTTATCCAAATTGAGTTGTGTATGTAATATAAAGTCAAATGAATATGTAATTGTAATGTATATGTATAAACATTTTCATCTCAAATATGCCAACTGTTTATCATAATAGGAAGTAATACATATTTTGCCGAATAAAAGGTTACCTATTAAAATATTTTTACACTCTTCCCACCCCAAGCTTTTGTGCTCTCTGTAAAAGCTCTATTTACATAGAGACAATTTCCGATTTCCCCTTTTGAACCATGCTACCCAAATTCAAAAGATTTAAAAGATTAACGAAGTAGAATCGGAAAGATTTTTACACAAAGTTCTTTCTTTTTCACTCTCCTCCTTTCCAAGCCGCACAGAAATTGCTCTCCTAAATATCAATTTAAAACAATGGCTAAAAAGCTGAGCAATTTCCCCCTTCTAGTCCCAACCCCCAAAGGAACAGCTTTCTCCTGTTGCTGCCAGAGTAACTACAAATTCATCTACATATTCATGCAGTAGCAACTAAACTTTATTGCTAGTCCTGGTCACCACTGCTTTTGTAAATCATCTCTTTAGCCACCCGGCAGACTGCGAGCTAGAACCAGCTTCACACACTGCATGTGAGAAGATCTGCATCAATTTGTGGCTATCGTGATTTGGGAAGAGGCCAGGAAAACGAAGATTCAGGACAAATCCTCTTTTCCTGAACTCACCTGAAATCAAACCTCTTCCTGCAATGGAAAATTCAGGTGGTTTTTAATCTTTTTTGGTGGGACCATCATGCTTATGGTTCCTGGGCTATTGTGTCCTGAGGGGTATTTCTGTCTGAAATTTAGCACGGCTTAATTGTCTGAAATGTGAATGCCCTGTCAGGAAGTCAATAGCAATATTTCCATTGACTTTACTGACCAGCAGACCAGTGGAGTCAGGGCAGAGCACAAAGGATTTTGTAATCCACCTCCACCCATTGCTGCTTCTGTCCCTCCCAACTCCCGTATTCACTTTCCCACTGCTGCCATAACTATGCGCTGCGTTTATTGACTCCTGCCCTGTGCACTCAGCATTTTCTTCTCTCATCTTCTAAAGAAAACATTTTCCACCTCTTTGTGTTTTCTGACTCTCCTGAGGACCAGAGCAGTGTACCAATAACCAGAAGAGAAGAGGAAATCCTGTTTCTATTTATAGCCTCAATTTCTACAAATTCAGGAGTTTTGGAGAAGAACACAAAGTGCTGGTTACTTACTAAAACTGAGTAATTTTCCTTCTCTTTTACACATACTCCTGAAAATGGAAGGAAAGATAATTTTGATGTAGGGCTATGAGAGTCCCATGAAATAAGCACGGGGAGTGTGCACATTTGCTCTTTTCCCCACTGACCTGAGCTTGACTAAAACAGCCTCATAGCACCATGCCCTCAAACACGCCAGTGGTTCATCCGCCCGTGGCCTGAAGGTCCAGCTCTCTGCGCTGCCAGGAGTCACCCTCCCTCTTGCTAATGCAATCGATCCCTGGAGGGTGGTTGAAGGTTTCCTTGCTGAAACCACTCCAAACTCCAAGGCAGCTTTGGCAGCAAACCCCCAGGGCTGCCAAATTCAGCAGCAGGCAGAGCCACAGCACAGTCACAGACTTGGAGAGCAGCTACTAAAGGTCTTTAGAAACAGAGACGGGTCCTTTTTTTCCCCAGCTTTTATTTGCTCAAATCTTTATGAGGAAAGTAGCCAGAAAGCACCACGCGTAAGCTGTTTCTCCCCATTTGGGCCATCCACAGGGACGATGCTCTGCAGACGGGCAGCATGGGAGAAGAGGCCTATTAGCTTTTGAAGAAGGCGGGTGAAGGGGCAAGGGAGAAAAGCCAGCAGGCCAAATGAGGAGCGCTCCTCTAGAAGTCTTCCATCATTACAGACTCATAAATCACGATGCAGATTAATGAGAAATTAATGCAGTGCAGAAATTACTGGGGGTGAGGAGCTGTCGGTCAGCAGCAGGAGTGACTGCACGTGAGACAAAGCAGTGAAGATCTCCAAAAAGAGAGAGGGCTCAGCAGCCTGGACTTGTTCTTTAATGAGGATAGACAGAGAGGTCAGCAAGGGAACAAGATAGCGTGCGGCTGCATCGGGGAGACAAGGGGCACTATTTAAAAATCCTGTCAAAAGGCTCTCCGGACTGATTGGTATTAAAGCCTTATTCATATCTTCTAATGAAAAATCCTCCTGCATCAAATCATAATATATAAGCCTTAAAAGAGAGAGAGAGAGAGCATGCGCACCAGAGAGAGAGGAGGGGAAAAATCAAAGGAGTAGAGGTTAATTTCACTATGCACCTCCTCTGTTTGGGGAAAAAAAATAACACAGATGAGGAAAATAGCCTACTTTACCTCCCGTTCTTTCCTCTTCAATCCTCCACTGACATTATTTTAAGCATTTAACTTTCTGATAGTGGTTAGGCTGGTCACATTTTCTCTCCATTTAGTGGCAGGCTTTGAGCGCATCATTTAGTCCTGCGATGGAAGTGCTGGAGCAGGTGTATGATCGATGACTGGCTTCCCTGGTGCTTGGGCATTTGGGGCTAACAAGTAGCTTAGCATGGTGGTGGTTCAAGTGCTCTGAGACCCTCTGCAAAACGGGGAGTGCAAAGGTGGGGAGAGAGTAAAAACTGACTTTCCTCCTCATTATTTCATATCTAAGGGAGGTGAATACTGTCATCTTTTAAGGTAAATTTTCTCTCCTCCTCCATAAAAAGCATTCTCACTATGAGTCCAAGCCAAGAAAGCGTAAATTGAGACCTGATGTCCCAGCCCGTCCATGCAAATTTGCAACAGCAGCGACAGAAACTTGTGGGAGTCATTTTGGAGAACGTGGCCGTTCCACAGCAGGTAGGGAGTCTTTATGCAAATACTGCAGTAGTACCTTCATTTATGGCTCCTGTTGATCCCACCACCTGCAGGATGCCTGTAACCATAGCAATGGGCTCCGATAAGAGGGTTCTCTATTGTGCGTAGAATAGACAGTGGCAGCTGACGGTATCAGCAGAAAGAAGTATCCAGACAGAGCCACTGTGGATGATGAGTGGATAATGGGAGAGCAAACTCATAGCCCAGGCAGCTGATAATCCATAACAATGGTGGTAAGTCAGGTAGACAGCAGCGCTCAGGCACCATGGGGATGGGCATGAGAAAGGAACGGAAAGAGAATGGAGGATAAATGAGGATAAATGTTCAGCTGACTCAAATGTGAATACATCCAGACATCACTATATACCATATCTAATGGAACTATATACACCCAGTCTAACTCCTGCGCAGTCTGTGCAGTCTTTTCAGCTCTGGAACAGGTCTGGAGGAAAGACGGGATGTGGCCGCATCAGTTGAGGCATTTTGGGAGCACAGTGAGGAGAATGTGATCCGTTGCATTCATAAGAGATAAAGCTGTGCTGGAGACAGTGCCTTTACACGAGCATCTGAAGACAAACCACACGTCAAAACATGCAGATTTTGTTATAGGCATTTTTTAATGCAATATGACATTCCTACTGACAAATGGGTCCTAACACCTCTTGTATACTACAGTTCTTACATACTACAGCTCTTATATGCTACAGTTCTTATATACTCCCATTTTTTTTATTTAGGGCTGTGGGGACCCCACAGGTAGAGTGGACTTTCTTTGAGCCTAGGTGCACCACAGGTCCCTTAGACACCAGGCAAGCTGTACGTTCGTGCAGCTATCCCTTCTGACAGCGTCCTTGCCTTTTAAGAGACGTAGCCTTTAATATTGCACCATCGGATGGACCATCTCTTTTTAAAATCTGCTCACATGCACACACGAACAAAGGATAAAATACAAGTGGGGAAAAAAGAAATCACAAAAAGGACCCTATTTATCAAAAAAAACAATAGCTCAGTAAAATAGAGATATTGTTACTTAGCGATAATAAGGGAAAAAGCCATTGTCAAAATGATAAGGCCATTTCTGTTGTCTCCCCAAGTGATAATATCTCTGCTACCACTAGTGCCTGAGTATTGTTAGGATATTTCATGGCAAGTGTTAGATGGAATAAGTTATACACTAAGCCCACAGCTAACTCCAAAGCCTCCAACTTCACCTCCCCCCATATCCCTGTTCACACAACAGCCTCTTCTTTAATACCTTTGCAGCGGTGGTTTCTATTCCCTATGGCTTTTCGCCTGCTTCCGTTTAAATGTAACACTGCTCCTGAATTGGTTGACAAGGTACCTTTCACTGATAAGCAGCCCAACTTTGTCTTGCGATAGGTCATCAGAAAGCCATGTCTTGAAAAATGTAGGAAATGCTGGTAAAAATGCCAGTGAAATGAGTTGGGGTAAAGAAAGAAAGGGAAAAAAAAGGAAAAAAGTAATAACATTGAAACAAGAATACAGAGATCAGCCGAAAATCTCTGGCAGACGCTCTGGTGTTCTTGTAGGGTCCAGAGATAAAATTTACCCATCTGCTCGGAAGAGGAGGTTGTCCTCTTGCAGGGACTTGACAAGAGCGTGCCTTCAGTGGAACATGCTTCACCCTTATTGCAGGGGCTGCTCCAGCCCCACGGCTCCTCCAGCCCCACGGCTGCTCCAACCCCACGGCAGCTCCAGCCCCACGGCTCCTCCAGCCCCGCATGGGAGCCGGGCGGCGGAGGGAAGGTCAGTGCTGCACAGTCGGTCACCAGCTCCCTGCAGCAGTAAACAGAAAGGGAGTGAAGAGAGGGTGAAGGTCTCATGCAGAAGACAAATATTCCTTTTTGTTAAATATAATTTCCTTTTCTATATATATTATCAGCATTGCCACCAGCTGATGGAAACCACAGGGTCCCTGTTACCAGCAGCGGTGGTTCTCTAGATGCTTTTTTCTCTTCCAGACCAGCAGCAAAAAAGCAATTACAGGTGCATAGCTGATGTGCTGTGGGTTCAGACCCGTTTGCTAGCAGAGGGATGGCAGAACAGTGCCAAGAGGGTTTAAACCACCACGGAGGAGCCTCTCAGCAGAGGCTGTGCACTGCCCATGCTGGCCATGGGAAGCTCTGCAGGTCTGAGGGTCACTGCTTGGACAACGCTGCTTTCCAAGCACTCATGCAGGAGGGAGAGCAAGCAAACCTAGCCAGGAAAGCACATCCAGGCTAACAAAATCCAAAAAGCAGCCTCATCCCCTCCAGGGAACAAGAAGTATGTCTCCATACTAGGTCACACGTGAATGTCCGCACAGTCTGGGGCCAGAAGCTTGTTTTCTGCTCCTGTTCTGGGAGCAAGCGTGCTACCAGGGGCTGTGTCTTGGAAGGGATGGAGCAGGGGAAGTACAGTGTCCCAGACAAGGGACCCACAGTTCCTTGTCTCATGTGCCATTCCTAAAATGTGGATGGCCCTGGAGACTTCCTTCCAATACTGGGAAAAGGTCTGTTTTCCAGAATTGTCCTGGCCACTGTGAGATGCACGGTGATGTGTCTCGTTTTTAAGCACACCTTACAGTCAGTCAGTAAGGAAAAACCCAAATCCTGGGAGACAAAATTGCTAAAATTGTCAAATTTTTGTGCTCAATATTTAGTAATTCATAAAGAAGCAGCAATTCAAATATGGAGCCATTTTCCTCACTTTTCCCTCCCCTGGTTGAAGGTAAGGAAATCGAGTTCCTGGTGTACTTTTGTAAGTCTCGCTTTAAAAAACCTTTGTTGAAGGTGGTTCTTTGCCCTGTCCTCTGCAAAAACCCAAGCAGCCCTGGGCAAGTAAAATGCAGATATCGGCTGGCTGGCCAGAGTGCGGCCAGCTCTGGGTTGGGACGTGGCTCTTCATCCCCCAGGCAGCACATGGCAGCTCTGGAGTAAAGACTGAGCCTGCCCGCCTGGGCAGAGCCATGGTAAATGTTTGCAAATTATTTTCTCAAATGTTTTTGCCCCCTTCTTTGGAGGCAGTTAGAGTGATGCTGCCAAAAATAAATGAATAAACAAAATGATCAGCATCCCACGAGTTCCCCATGGAAGGTGACGTGAGAAGCTCCAGCAGCAAAGGCTGTGGAGGAAATAGATTGGGGAGAGTTTGGGGTTTTTTATTATTTAAATAAATATTTGAGGCACACCATGGGAGTCGAGCAGCAGTGTGGTAAGTATATCAAACACAGAGAATCCCCACATTATCCGCTCTGAAGGTATTAGCTGGCTGCAGAGAACAGCCATCTTGAACCTGTGGAATTAGGAAGGGCACAAAAATATGAAAAAGTAAATAAATAAGGTGTGAAACAGCACCAGGAATTAAACAATCCCTAACAAGCCATAGGAATAAACAGGGTGAGAAAAATCAGCAGTGCTGCTGCTGTCTGTCTGTCTGTCTCCCTTCTGCAGTCTTTTCCTCTCCCCCTTTTCCTGCACCCTTACCTGCTTTTGAAATCAAGCTGACAGAGAGCTACACCGCTAATCAGGATGGGGGGCAGCTGCTATCTTCAAACAATGTCTTAAACGCCTTGCTGAATCCATCCGTCTCCTCATCGTCTCTGTTTTGCATCTTCCTGAGGCCTTTAAAAAACCGGGTGTAGCATGGAGCTTAACAGTTGGCAAACGCTGATTTTAAGTGCGTTTGTACATTTGCAGATTGATCCCGGAATGATCAAAGATAAATAATCTCCCCAGCTCTCCTTTGTAAAAAGTAATGAAACTTGAGGGGGGAGAGGGAGGGAGGCAGTGTAAAGCAGGGTTCACGTTTCCAGGATTTTTTTGATCACTTCACTGTAATTACTGAAACAATTTTTCCCACCCATCCCCCCCTTCCTGGCACCCTCATTCCCCTCACCTCCAGTAAATATATTTAGATAGTTAGACCCACTGCATACAACCTGGCCTGGTAATAACAACTTCAGAACCCCCCTTAGTGCAGCACTAGTTATTTCGGCTGCCTCTGCCCACCCTCCATGTCCTTCATAGGCAAGTGCACACTGGGGAATGAGCGTGGGTGACCTCCAGGAATGGAAAAATTTCATCTGCCCTCCCTCAAACGCTCCTGTGCCAACCCAGGCTTCCCCTCCCATGGCCGGTGCCACAAGCAGGAGTGAGCTCCGCTACAGCTCAGGCACCGGCAGGTCCCGGAGCTCTGCTCCTCCCAGCCTGGGAAGGGGAAAACTCCCGAGGCTGCCTTTGCCCCCCACTTGTCATGCACATGGGCATCTCGACAGATCTCAGAGTGGGCTGATACTGTTTTCACCGAAAGCTAGGAGGTACTTATTTGGCACAATACCTGGAAATAAAATAAAACCACAAAACTATTGGTGCTATTAATGCCATTCCTGGGTTGGAATGAAATGTCTAAAAGGAACCTTTGGTTAGCTGTTTTAGCCTGCAGCCCTTCCTGACATCTTTGGGTTACCTATCCTGCTCATATAGTGCTATAATGAGCATCATTTCCAGATCAGCCATAAGGGGCACTGAAGTATATCTTCGGAAAGTTCATGCTACTCTCTTAGCTTTGCTAATTCATTAAGCAGAAGGCAGACAGAAATATTGCTTGGAGAACAACCATGAAAGATTAGAAACCTGTGAACTTAAAGTGTTTCCACTCCAAACTTCTAACAGTTTTGCAATGTTCATAGGCTGAGTATGCACAGACAGATTCCATGTCCATATAGGTATAAATACCTTTAAAAGCTTTAGCTCTGCCTTTCACATTGTAAGGAAACCTGCAACCAGAGCACTTTAAATTGGCTGCAGGGTCCATTCTCCATCCACATCTGAACCAACATCAGGACCGAACCCAGGCAACAGCACAGCATGCTCATTTTCCCCATGGGCTGCTCCCAACTCCTGGAGACAAATTATGGTGCCAGTATTTGCAGAGTTGGACCCAGGTTTGAGCTTTGCACGTGAGCTCACTATCACATTCAAATATGCTTGGTAAAATAAAGAATTCACAATGGTGCCTTTCCCACCAAAGAAGAAGCAGAAGCAACCCAAAGTCTTTGATCCTGTAGACTGTGATAGCTGTTTAGACTCTACAAATATGCCTGGCACTTTGGTCTCTGTTGGATTTGATAGACTTTATCCAAACTTCAGAAATCATCCCTGAATATTGATAGGGAGGTTTTAGTGGAAGCATTCAGCTAAAAACAAGCAAGCAGAAGAGAGGGAAGGAAGGGAAAGAAAACATTAGAAAGGGTCACGGCTGGATTTGCTGAACAAATGAGCTCTCTTGTGACTACGAGATCTCATCATACTCCTCTCAATTTTGTTGTAGGAAGCAGCATAAGACAATGACTGACCTTCAAGTACAGTGTGGGAATATGCAGGCTGACTCTCAACAAGAAACCCCCCCTAAAAGGGTATAATCAGATTTCCCCACAGGAGATCTTTTTCTACGCTGCTGTTTAATCTCTCCTACCATATAGCTGTGTGTACTTTTAAAATAGATCGATCATGCATTAAAAAAAAAAAAAAGGAGGATATTATGGTTTGTGCCTGTAACACAAAATCAGCTGGAGTGGAGGAGGGGATCAGAGGCAGACTCAGCTGGCCTACAAAATCCTCGAGCTGTTTGGCTACAGGCAATAGATTCAATGCAGATATGGGTATACAGGCAGGCAATACAGGCAGACCCGCCTGCCCAGTGTCCTACCGGCTGCGTGTGGCCAGCCCTCCCCATCCCTCACATCTCATTAGTGCTTTTCTTACTGTAATAACACGCTGAGGCCACAAGGACTGGAGGCTGTATGGGAATGAGGGATGGGACGATCCCCTTCCTGAAGCTGTTGTTATCAAAACCAACAGGGCAAATGATGGTGGGAAGGCGAACATCAGCCCGGGTTTGGAGACAGAGGCGTTGCCCTCAAACTGCAAAGGTGAGTTTTAAGGAACTGCTCAGCCAGTTCCCATTCATTTCTGATGGTATTTAACTGCTCAGTTTCAAAGTGGTTTCAAACCTGCAAGGCAGAGCAGGTAAATCACTCCCACAGAAGAGGCTTGCAGAGGAGCTGAGACTTGAACCTGGATTTAACCAAATTTCCTCCAGACCCTGAACCACAAGGCCAAGATCATCCAAGAGAGGTCATTTCCTCCAAGGTCAAGAATGAGCAACTCCTTTAAGCAGTTATAGCATCAGGTCCTAACCCTGAGCCCCTCTCTCAGCATGAAGCCTTTTACCTGTGACCCTCAGGCTTTAGCTTTCACCCTGACTTATATGCGAGGAATAAGAGTGTGACGGGAGGAACTTGTGGGCTGGGTCTCTCTCAAATCTGTTTTTTCAACTGTATTCACCCTGACATAAAGAAGATTATTAAAAATTAAATCCCAGACCTGTCAGTGCAGGATCAGAGACATGGTCTAACTTTATGCACTCTGGTTTGCATTTTTTTTCCTGTTGTCTCCCTGCAAACAGGTCCCTGGGCTTTTTGATTTATACTTTACCATCTGAAATGCGTAAAAGATGTGGCGCTTTTTCTCCCCCATGGATCTTCCGCAATTTTGTTTGAAATTTTACTGAAGGTGACATGACAAATTACCGCCAGAGTCAATTTGTGCTGGAGGAGGGCATCATTAAAAGAACGGAAGAATAGGGACAGAAAAAAAAAAAAAGGGTAAAGGGAGGATGGGGGAAAGAATGAGCTTGTGACCTCTTTGAATATGTCACACTGCAAAGGCAGCGCTGCCAGGATGAGACTGGCAGACTAATTACCCACACGGCAGGTTCATTGATTCAGGGGAAAGGGAGAACTCAGAAGCTCATTTGACCCATTCAGTGGGACTGCTCTGCTTCTTGTTATCTATTTTGGAGAGAGCAGAGGAGCAGAAAGAGGCAGGGTATTTCACAGCATCGCTCAGAGCTAAGCCTTCCCCTGTCTCCGTTGCTGTGACTGTGCCCTGGTCCCCTCCTCTGGCAGTCTCTTCTCATTGCCCTGCCTGACTCTAACCCCAAACTTTACGGGCAAGTAAGAGACCATTTGCTTATGGCAGATGCTTCACTGTTTGCACTGTATAAAGAAGGCTTTTGTCTTTGGTGCAGCTCAGAACAGTCAAGTGGCAACAGGTAGTTTCATACAAAGAGCAAAAAGAAACGTTCAACATGTTCACTTTATTTTCCCAGCGAAAAGCACGGTAGTAAGCAGCATTATTACGAGTCGTGTTGCCATGTGTTACTTCTCCCACATCTTTCAAAGGTGTTGGAAGGGGAGCTTGTTTGTGTAGTGAATAGTGTCCCTGGTGTTTGCTTCTGTATCTTGTTTCAACACTTTCTGCAGACAGAAAACTTGTCTCCCTGTTGCAGTCCTGGGGACATTTTTCTTTGTAAACAATGATTTTCACCACAAAAGCAAAGGTATCAGCTGGGATCAAACTCCAAAATACTTGTGAAAATATCTGTTTTCACACAAGGCTGCTAGCAAAGTAAATATTAGCTAGGTTACGCACAGTCCTGGATAACACTGGATCTGGTATGTTTCGTCTCTATTGGTCTCTATTGATCCTACAGGAATTTTACCCTATTTATGTTTTTTACTAGATCCATGGACATTCTGAAGTGCCTGATGTCATGTTAATTTAGTGTTTCAATTCCTCACCTAGAGGCAATTCATTTCAGGGGTGACTTTGTACTTTCCCTTTCACTTCCCGAGAAAATCTGTCACAAAGTTTACCTTTGCACATATTTTACATGTTACAACAATTAGAAGATCCTGAATATTATTTCTGTTTACGCTTGGCTTCCTGGGAAAACAAAATGCAGAAAAGCACACGGGTTTTAGCACAAGCAAAATCTAGTGGTCTTTTAAAATCACTGCACCAGGCTTAGCAGATGTACCCTGCCCAGATGCACCTGGAGTGCTGCTGAATTTACAATACACAGTATGCCTGGCTTAAGAAGTCTTCTATTTTAGGTGCACCGACTTCAGGACACAGCTGCTGTGCAAGCAAACATACCAAGTGGACCTGAATGGACGCGCTCTGGTGTGCAACCAACCTAAGACCAGGTAAAAGCCATCCTTGCTCGCAGCCAGACCTCCAGGCAACGTGATGCTAAACTGCAGCATTTACCCAGCTGCTGCTCCGCAGAGGCTCCCCGTGGAAAACCCCACAAGGTGCAGTGGATCCCAAGCCCATCTGGATTCCACCTGATCTAAAGATATTCCCAGTGAGACATTCTTGGACCTTTCTAACACACTGTTGATTTTCAGAGGATCTTAACTGGAAAGGGCTTTCTGAACCTTCAAGCCCCAGACCTTGGTGCAAGCACCAAGACATTCAACACTTCTGTAGGACTTTGGCCTCACTGTATCTTTTGAAAAGGAGGTGGTGCCATAACATGGTGGATCTATGGATCAGAACCTCCCAGTTGCCATCCTGAATTTATTTGCTACCTTTTTTTCTCTTTGAAAGACATTTCTAGCACCTGTATTTTCCTTTACATAAGTTTGTTATCCCCCATCCTGGTGTTTAGCTTTCAAACTTTTTTTTTTTTTTTTTTGCTAGATCCCTCTTGCAAGAAAAGAGCAGCCCAGTAAACAGAGTGAAATGGGAAGTCTGGGCTCAGTGGGGAGAGGACTTTATCCATCCTTCTTTCACAGCCAGAGAGAGGCAGGCCCTGGAGAGAGAGGTGAGCCTGGCAATGCGCGTGGAGGGGCTGCAGCAGCCGCCTCTGTTCCTCTGCCACCTGCATGCCCGAGGACCTCAGGCTGCCCTGCTCCCAGGGAGATAAGCATTTCTCTTGGCTGGAGGAGCAAGCCTTCCAGGAGTGACCAAGCGAGTGTGGACGTCAGATCACCCTGGCTCCCTGATGGCTGCTGCTCTGAGGGGGAGGTTTTGGATGCAGTGAAAAGTTTTGTACCTCAACTCAAGGCACTGCGTGCAGCATGGGGAGAGCTGGGACAGCAGCTGAGTGAGCCACCAGCCCAATTAGTACCAGTTTGAGCAGGAGCCATCTGTGCTACTGCAAATCATTAACAGCAAAGGCTGAGTCCAGATGCATATGCCTGAACAGCTGAATAAAACAGCAGCAATCAGAGCTCTGCGCAGGGCAGCAGAGCCAGGTGAAAAAGCAGAATGGAGAAACGGGGCCCTCTTGAAACCTGGCCTGAGATGAGCTTCTGGCTGGGGCTTGGGCTGGCGTTGTTCCCCCTCCATCTTGGCCTAACAGCTGGTCTCCCCACACACCTTCATTTGATTGGGTCCTTCCCCGCCCCGATTCCTGCCTCCCTTCCTTCCTAGCTGTCTCACAGCTGAACGTAGCATGCAGTCCATGCCCTCCCTCTTCATCGCTCCAAACACCCTCTGCTCTTGAATTCCTTTTTTTTGTGAGCAGCATTTGGGAACACAGATTGACTGAAAGCTGTGATGCAGTATGAGCAATACCATAAATAGACTCCAAATGACCCAACAGGAGCCTAGTACCCACTGAAGGATTGAAAACACTTTTCTCACTCCTTCCTGCAGAAAAAAGAAGCCACCTGCTTTTGTACGCCCGCAGCAAGCACCGCCTGATAGGGCTCTCTGCAGCAACCTCTCCATTTCCTCGCTCCGAAGCTCCCCTTCTCCCTGCCTTCAAACCCTTGAGACCCATGCCATGCCCATATCTTCTCTGCTAACCTGCTGATGGACAGCGTCTCTCTCACCATCTTGGATGTGAGCTCGTTCCCTTTCTCTGCTGTGTCACTGGAGGGGGTTGTGTTGTTTTAGTAGAAGTAACACACCTCATCTTCCAAACTCCTCCTACCTTGTCTTATCTATTCTATACACATGCTGCTCTCTAATAACTGCAGTGCGAGCCTAGTAGTAGATTTTTGTCATCTTTCTGGAGGTGGCTGATAAACTAGATTGGATGCTCAATCCCATCACGTAGCAGCTGACCTGTAGGACCAGTGGTGCCAGGAACTTCACCCCGTCACACGGGCACAATCCTCGTTTAACCCTGAGACTTTTTACACCTTCCTCATTATTATCGTGTAGCAATTCCTGAGCAGAATGAGCTGCCAGGTTAAAAGGGGAACAAAACTAGGTGTTTGGGATTTTTTGGTGACCCTGAGTCTGGCTGAACTCAGAAGACATGTACTTTCCATTGCTCAGTTTCACACATGTGGAAACTGGGCTTCAAGTAAGGACAGTCCTTTCAGTGCTTCTCACCCCTTCTTTATCATTAAAAGAAGAGATGCTCAACAAGTCATCCACTCCTTTTATCTTTTGTTCCTCCCCTGTAAGGAAGCATGAATTAGAAAGCACCCGGGGGAAAGAAGGCTGTCCAGAAAAGCTCCTTTTCTTTAGGTTTATACCTAAAGCATCTTCTGAAGGAGACTCAGCAGAACAGCTGGGACCCATCAAGCCTGCCAGGAAAGAAAAACAATTGGCAAAGACCACTACACAGTCCAGATGATCCCATATTCCTGGGCTCAAATTCATGCCCCTTCCAGAAGTTGAAGGGTATTCAGATCAGATGTTTTGATTGACCTCATTATATATAGAGGGACCATCTGCAAAAGCTCAGATCTGGCTCCAAGCTTCTTCCAAGTCCAGGTCTGGGATTTTGATTTGGACCTCTGCCTAACTCATTCAACCTCTGCCAGGGCACAATGAAAGCGTGGTGCAAGATACCAAGAATCCTTTCTTTCATAGGAGTGCTGGACCAGATTTTTCAACAGAGCTCAGCTCCTGCTTGAAACTCCTACTTCTGGCCTGCCTTTCAGACATGTCCACCATCCTATGGCTCCCCTGCAAACCCTAGCCTCTCCTTCCTTGCCTGTTTTATACCTATCTGCCACATTAAGGAACCTATCTGAATGCCGATTAATAGAGTATATGAACCTGAAAAACAGTGAGTAGTGATGCATATATGGACTGTCTCTACTTGCAAAGGTACAAGGCAAGTGATCCCTTCTAAAGGGAATGTGGGAGATCAACAAATTCAGCACACCCAGATTCCCTGTAGGTCTCACACAGGCAAAACATTTCATAAACAGCAAGCAGCCGTGACAAGAGGCTTTTCTCTTTCCTTTATTCCTAAAAAAAGAATTGCATCTTTGAGATCCCATTGACAGCCATTCTCCCTTAACAGTCTGCTTGACTCAACACAGGCCATGCTCTTGAGACTTGTTAAGGGAGGGGTGGGGAAGACATCTCTACACTGTTCTCTTCTTTCCTCCTTTCTTTAATCAAAGAAAGAAAACAGGGAAAGAACATAAAAAAAGAGGATGAGGAGGAGGGGAACCAACAGCCCCCTCCTCCCTACTCCTTGGCTTTCTCCTCTATCTTCCTGGCTGTCAGATGCTCCGACATTCCTTGCACGTAAGTGTTTTGCTTCAAAAGTTAGAAGAAGAGAGGGAGAAAGAGAAACTGCATTGCACAGTCCCTGTTGATAAGGTTCAAAGCAGGCAGAGACGCCTCAGAAGCACATGCAGTCTCTCCCTCTCTCCCTGTTACAAGGGAAAAAAGAAGAGCTAAATTCCATGGCAGACTTTGCTTTCTCCTGCTGCTGTTATCTTGCGTTGCACACAGGCTGGAGGTAGGGGGAAGATAGAAACTGTCCTGTTTACCTTGCAATTTCTCTCCACCCCCAGCCCCCTTTGAAATGTTGTCTCTAAGCTGCTTTTGCACTCCCAATTTTTAATGGTATTTGTAAAAAGAAAGAAAAAAGTCTGGACATGTTTGTCTGCTGAGTTGTTTTTCTCCCCCCCCCCCCCCCAACCCCCATTGTTTTAAAGCTTCCCAGAAGCTAGGATGAGCCCAGCTGAGGTTACTCAAGGAAAGCCTCTGCCAAAAGTCTTCCTTGCTGTTAATAATTTCCCAAACTTGTCATTATCTGACTTTCCCCTTCCTCTATCCCTTCATATATCCCTCTAATTTTCCCTCCCTGCTCCACATTGGAGTAGTGAGGAAACACCACTAAGTTATCACCACATTACTCATCTGGGGAATCCAGCCAAGAACTCTTTGGCCTAGCAAAATAGTCACAGCCATCTGTCTGTCTGTTGTGATAGAGGAGAAACAAGCACGCAAAAAAATAACCAAGAAACACACACACATTTACTAAAAAGAAAGAAACCAAAGAGCCATGAAAGTCAGAAACTAGCCACTGGAACCAGCAGTCACAGAGAATATTAAGATAGAGTTTCAGTCACTTCACTGAGATATTTCAGATGACTCTGATGAGCAAAAGCCCTCCCTTTAGTGCCTCCAGAGGGGAATTAAAATGGCTAAGAGATTGGTGTAGGCAAGTCAGTAAAAGTTAAAGAGCTCATCAGACTGTCCCCTCACTTCCCATCAGCCTAATAGGAGCATCAATCTGCTCAAGGTACAACGTCCCCTGCAAGGGCAGCCTAGGACAGGTCCAGCTGCCATATAAGGTTAATTTACACTTTTTCATTGAGGTGGTTGGGACTCAGGGGTTGGGTGGGTACCTTCGGGTCTACAGATGAACCATATCTGTTCTTCCCTGTCAGGAGCATTCTCCCTCACAGGAGAGGTGCACAGATAATTTAGAGCTGTTGTGTCTAACCATGGCCAAGAAAAGCCCAGCCTGCACCTCCTTCCCTCTTCCTAAGCAGTGCAAAGCTTTTTGGCAGCAGTCTGGTTCCTCCCAGCTATGCGGGGTGGCCATGTGTGGGTGAACCTCTGCTTACATGGTCCAGCCTATGGAAAACAAGGCCTTGGCTGTCTCCTCTCACTATGACTGATGAAGGCAGAGGTTTGGTCCTTCTTGGAGCTGCTCAGCAGGAGAGCACCTCTAAGTTTGCATCATGAATGTATTCTTGTGTGCTCTGCAGCTGGGCTTTCTCTGCACCTTTCAGCAGAAGATCCAGCTCTGAAGGGGGCTGGAGGTATGAGCTGGTGCCTGGGGGGGGGGGGCTGGAGATGAGGGGACAGAGGGAATTTACCTTGGCAGTGAGTATCAGTATGTTTATCTTTTCCCTGCTGTTGTTACATCGACTGCCTGAGATGAGTTAACAACTCAGAAGTGGCGTTTGAGGAGCACACAAAATGGGTTTTTCAAAATACGAATGATAAGAAAGGCCCTTAGTGTTATCAGTGTTTACTAGTGAAAGCTGGCAAGGGAACTAAAAACCCTGACTTTTCCCAGGCTGTTAACTATATCCAGATTGTCACTAAGTTAACAATTTATGCCAAACATGAAAGACACTGTCTTTTCCATGCAGTCAGGAGTTAATGCTATAGATGGAGAATATTTCCACGCAGAGCAATGCAGTGGGTCCAGGAGGGCACTGGAGGCTGCTTTTAGCCCCATTGCGCAGACAGCAGAGCAGGGAGGGAGGATTTTCAACTGAAAGCGATAAAATAGTCCCTGCTGGTCCCACCTGAATTTGGTCTCAGCACAGTAAAAAGCTCTTCTCTCCCTTCCTGGGTGTTTTCCAGTCAAAAGAGAGGAAACTCTGAAAACTCTAAGAAGTGAAGACCCAGTCCAGCTTCTATTTGGCCTGAATGTCTGAAGAGATAAGAGCTCTACTCATTTAAATGATAAGAGGTGTCATTACTGTTGACCTCTCTCCAACTTCATGGATTTCAGCCATATGACGAAGGGTATCACAAGTGCTGGATGCCATTTAATGCTTCTCTAACCCGAACTGCCCCAGAGGTGCTGCTGAGCAATGACTTTACATTGAAAACAGCTTCATATTGCTTCATGGAAAGCCTTTGCAGTGGAGTGCACTGGCTGCTCTTCCCAACAGGCCGACTCATGCTTTGTCTGATTTGGCTGGGAAGATTCATCTGACATCTGAACCATGAATTCCCAGTCTGAGGGTGAATATATGTGGCTGAGGTGTTAAAAAATGGCCCAGGAGTGCATCAGGAGATCTGGGTGCTTTGGAGTCTCTTTGCCTGCCCTACCCTGTGAACAGCCCTTGCTGTGGAGGAATGTTTCACTGCACCATGTTCAGTCCCTCAGCCAGAAGGCATCCTGTCCTCAGCACACGCAGCACACACTGCATTTCCCCGTTCTCACATACTTATGGTGCTGAGGAACTTCTCTGTCAGTTACAGTCATCGAGAAACAGAGCCAAGAGTCATTTGCCCATGAGAAAATGGACAGAGGAAAAAGAGAGACCGGGATGTGCTGGGGATGGCTCTCTGCAGCCTGCGGTGCCAATCCTGCATTGCAGCAAGAGCATTTCACAGCCAACGGAGCGATGTTCCAAAGCAGCAGGATACCTGGAAAATTAGTCTGGAATAATTTTGTAGCTACCTCTATTACTTCCCTTTTTAATTCATAGGCACAGGAGTTCAGATGTGAACTTCAAACTTGTAATGGAGCAGTTTGGGAACAAATATATAAGCCACAATTCAGGATCTAGTTCCCCATGTGCCCATCTCAGACTCTGTGCTGTAAAAGAAGCATTAGGGGCAGAAGAGCAACTTACTACAGCATAATAAAAGTGGGACGCTTGGACTTTGTCATCTATTCTGAAGAATGTGAGTTCACTTACCAAACAGTGAAATAGCAATAAACTTCCCAGTAGGTAAAAGCAAACCCATGCTGATTGCCACTGTATATTCACAGCTGGCCTCACCTAGCCTATCTTGCCCGTAGGCATGAGATCAGCCTGTTCTGCAAGTCATCCAGCTCTTGATGCCAAAAACCTAAAGTTCCTGCTCATCACATCTGAGGCAGACATTTCAAAGTTAAACATCTAGTCTGTTTTCAATTTTTCCTTCAAATACCAGAAGTGATTGCACCACATTATAGACTAATCGCCTGTCAAATTTAATTTCTTAAGCTGAGGCTGCTTTAGAGCCAAGTGAATGAAAAGGAAAAAATACCCTGTCCAAACTCACTAAATTATTATTTTTATGCCTGTATAGTTACCTAGAAATTGGAGATTTTCCTTAACCTTTTGGTTTAACTTTATGGCAAATACATTTCTGTCAGACTAGGGCATTATATGCAAAATTTTATCTTCTAATAGGTCTTCATATCTAAACTGTAATGAACTGAGTTTCATGAAAGTAGCACTAGATCCAGCCAGGAGTAAAGTCCTCTTCTGTTCTCATTACTGAAGATCAAAGACAGGCCTTCAACATCTTTTCCTACAGGCTGTATCTATATTATCTGCTGGAACAAGTCTTCTCACTTTCTATATATCGCGGTCCACCTGAAGATCTCATAGAGGCATAAGGGCTGATTAATGATCTTCAATCCTAGAAAGGACCCCCACTGATTTATCTCTGTGGTGTCCACAATAGGATGATAACTATCATTGCCATAGAGAGAACTGGGGCCTGTGTGTGAATTTGGGTGCAAACCTAAACCCAGTCTCAAACCCAGGCTCTCATTCCCCATGATTTTGCAGGATAGACTTCAAATTTTGACGGGGGGAGGGGGGGGGGGGGTGTAGAGGGGGGTGGGGTAGTGGGGAGGGTGATGGTGGTGGTGGAAGGGCATGGTTTGATATAAATCCCAGGACACATGGGAAAAAAACCTCAGAGAAGTCTCAGTGTACAAACCTTTGGTGGGAATGCCTTGTAGCTCAGCTGCTAAAATTTCTAAAATTTGAGGTGGAGTGTGGCTTAGTGTCTTGGCCTTGAGACTGTAAAAGGGAGAAGGACAAGGATGGGGGAAAGGGGGAAAAGAGCAGAGCACTCAAGGAGCTGAGTGGGAGAAGAGGAGCCTAAAGCTATCTAAGGAAACTTTGACTGAAACAGAAATAACAGCAGAGGCTCCCCGTAAAGATGCTAACCCTACTGCTGTCAATAACTATGATATCTTTGTGACAGGGAATCTGTACAATGAATCTAAAATTTCCAACTCTCCCAATGAGCCAGGTAGGTATCAATGGCATTTCATTTTTTTTTTTTAACCTACTTAAGAAAACATAATACAAAGCTGCAAAATTACTTGGGCGGAAACACCACTATCTAAAACAAAGTTATTTTGGACAAATGCCAAAAAAAGAGGCAAACAAAAATTAAGATTGTCTGTGAACCAGTAGAAAACCTTTGAAGTAACTATAATCATTCTTGATGTATAATCAGAGAGACCAAGTCCAGCTCTGATCCGCTAGTGTTTTTCATCTGCAGATCGCAACATGCTTTATAGCCTCCTTCTGCCTCCTTTCTTATAGGAAAGCAGAAGAGAAATTTGTTATGGCTGAGTGCCTGGGGTCACACAGCCAGCCAGTGACTGGCAGAGCTACCAAGTCTCCTATCTCCCAGATGCAGTCTAATTTATTGATTTTCTCATGTGGGTGTAGCCTGTAGCTGATGAGAAGAAAGAACAGTGAACAAAAATGATTCCTAGCTCCCACCACCTACCATAAGTGTCTACCCCATTTTGTCAGTGGCGGATCTGCCCCAAAGACTCTCTCATTTCCACCTTGCGTATCCTGGTTGGCTCAGCCCTCTCTGCTCACCAGCAATTTCACCACCCTCTGTTGAGCTGAGCATCGTATCAACCCTTTGTGTAGCCAGAGGTGGAAATATTTAATGGGGAACAGGGTGGATGTTTCTGAAATGATAAGAATACTTGTAAAATCTGTAGTTATTTGTGGAAACTCTCAGTAAACAAGTTACCAGCCAACAGCCCAACTTCTAACTAAGCCATATAGACATGGCCTGAAAGAAAGGCTCGAGGAAATTTTGCCAAGCTTCTTCAAATATTTTAGGTGATAATGGCCTGTGCCTGAATACAGTGGTTTCACAGCACACACGTAAACCCATGCACAGTGAGATAAGGAAAGGTTTTACTCTCATGATAGCATAGTGCAGCAAGTGGCCAGGAATTCTGCTGAAGTCTCTGCTGAACCCACACTTTTCCCGGGTCCATGCTGCTTTTGTGTGCAGCTCACCAACACAGGGGAGCTGAGGGGGAGAAGCATTTCTAGCCCCCCCTCAAATGCACTGAAAACTCTCTTCTTGGCACCTGCAAAGATGTCCTGAAGATGGCTGGAGCTAGTTCAGCAGCTGTCCCTGGCACGGTGAAGAGCGGTGCGCATTCATTCAGGACTACCACCTTTGTTGAAGCAGGCGTAGTTTTTGTGTGAAGAAATTGGCTATGGTGCTTAGGGCTTGGAGCAGCTTAGTGTGGCAGGGTTTTAGAGGGAAGGGTTGTGACAGTAAGGGCAGTGGGTGCAGGTGAAACACAAAGTGTGCCCACAGAAAAAATTCACTGTTCCCCTCCCTCTGCCCTCCCCCTCTTCTATTTCAATACACACAAGTGCTGATTTTAATAGAGCTGACTTCAGAAAGGCAGCAAGCACAGCAAACATGAAGGTCTGAGTATTAGTGTGGAAATAAGGTGAATAAATAGCCTTGGGAGAATGCTTGCCTATTACCTCCCCAACCACAGCCCCCTGCCTCTCTAGGGAATTGCTGCTCCTTGTACAAATTAGTTACCCGCTGAACTTGTTTCCCTTCTCTATTCCACGTACACCCCAGTCTCTGTGGCTCTGCAGTGCTCTCCATCAGTCTGATCTCCAGGACAGACCCCAGACACCTCCTGAATCCACATCCAGAGCCAGCCTGGCGCCCCTCTCATCCCCGCACCATGCTGTCCTTAGGAAGGAAACCTGGGTCCCAGGCTATGCAGGAGCCACAGTTTCTTCTGGTAGGTCTCCAAGTTGGACAGTCAGGGATGTAAGTCTCATTTCAGAAGATACCTGTCATGTCCGTCCCCCCCGCAATGTGGACACAGCCAGAGCCTGTTTTCTCTTGGCTAGGTGCCTCTGCAGGCTTGGAGCCAGCCAGTGGGAAACATGAGATAATGGGAGCTTGGGTGGAATTTGTGCTGGCTGAATCCAGCCCATTTAATGTGTCCAGAGAAACTCTTTATATTTTCAAAAGAGATGCAGAAAACAAGGGATGATTCCCCATTGTTCTGCACATTACTGGCAATAGAAATGGAAAATATCCTGGGCCAAGCCAAGAGCTGCTCAACACTTTTGGGAATAGGGAGGTGTAAAAGTTGTCTGCCAGCTGCCTTATCCCTTCTTCCTGCTTTTTAGTGAAAGGACGGGGTTTATTGTGCAGCCAACACCTGGGTGCCCCAGCCATGCGCTGTGGTCCTCTCCTCTCCACACCACCAACCCTCCCGTGAGCTGCCTCGGGGGACTAAACCAGCAGAGGATTATTCGTTCCTTTTATAGTGTTACTTCTCTGTTGCACTATGCTTGGGAGTATTCCCCCCATAACTTAATAGGCTGTGGGGAGGTCTCTGACCTGGGGGTGTGTGATAAGGTATGGTCAGCACAGCAGCACAGACCACCCTGCTTCCCTCTTAAGAGTCCCCACAACTCCTCTGAGAGGTCCATCCTGCTGAAGTGACCAAGGGTTGGGCTGGAAGGCAGAAAATAGGAGAACAGCCTTTAAGCCAGTGGCTTAAAAAGGTTCAAGCTCCCAAATATTCATAAATATCTTCAACAAGGATAAACCCTCTGAACCCATTCATTCACCTCTGCAGGAAAACTGGCTCTCAAAAGGCTAGTGTAAAAGGAAAGGGAGGGTGGGGATGCTCTTTATATGAACCTAGGCATCCTGCTTGAGAGTAAGAGAAATGCCCATTAACTTCAAAGTCTGGCTTGTTTGTGTCTTCCTTTGAGAGGAGAGAGCCCCAAGGAAGCATCTTTATTGAGAGGGCTCCAGAGAGACATTCTGTACTGAGCAGAGAGGAGCAACAGGCCAGGAACCAGGGAGCCAGCTTCCCTGCTAATGCCAGCACTGTAATTAGGTGTGGCTGGGTCTTGCATGGGAAGGACTTGCAGGCACAGTCCCTAGGCCATTTGAGAAGGGATTGGAAA
This sequence comes from Gorsachius magnificus, assembly GCA_034008185.1. Lineage (NCBI taxonomy): Eukaryota > Metazoa > Chordata > Aves > Pelecaniformes > Ardeidae > Gorsachius > Gorsachius magnificus. Next base: position 12,595,811 of record CM067090.1, read on the forward strand.
AAGTTGCCGCAAATACATTGTAATGAATAATCTCCTGCCAGCCCCCGGGGGACCAAGGAGAGGTGAGGAGACTCAGACGTTTAAGTTGATACCTAATAGGTCTTTTCCATCTCTGATTTCTATGATGTGCTGTACACAAAGCAAGAAGCAGCAGCTAAAATCGATGCACAGCCCGAGCCAAGCGGAGAGGTTTTAATCAATCTGAGAAGCCGTTTATTGTGAGGATCCAACAAAGCGACAGAGATTATCACTACTACACAGGAAACCGGAACATGGAAAGCAAAAAAGGATCATTGAGCTCTTGCTTCACGGGGGCTGAAAAGTGTGCCTATTGCCTCTGTCTTGGACTTGATAGTGGCATAGCAACAGTGAATAACTTGGGGAGGGGAGTGGAGAGGGGATGATTAAGTCCCAGCTACTGATCAATGCTGGATTTAGAACAGGAATGGTTTTTGCCTCCCTAAGCTTGGGAAGAAGAGCTCAGCCCCTAAGGTAAATGATGTTTTCCATTGACACACCTGGGTGAAACACTGAGGAGCTGTGAGCAGACTGGTTTGTGGCTGGGGGAACAGTCTGTGTGAGGGCAGATCTTCGGGACATTGAAGAAAGAGTAAACAAATATTGAACACAGCCATCTGATCTGCAAGAGAGAACTGGCCGTTTCTCTTTCCCTCAGCTGGGTTTTGGGAGAATGGAGGTTCAAGACATTTGCCAGTAACTGGGAGCAACCAGTGACTGCTCAGGGTGCAGAGATGGGTGCCGTGGCCTCAGAATGCTCTGGCCCATGGAGGAAAGCCACCTCTTACTCCAGACATGGGAACCTATCTTTGTTTTATGGTCCACGCAAACGCCCAGGCCTAAGCACTTCTAGCACACTTAAAGTTAAAACTGGATCCAGCTTCAGAGTTTGGGCCAGTTTTCTTCTGTATGTGAAGACAGTGATGGCCTTTGGGCTCAGGCGAGAACAAGTGCTGCCTTGTGTTGGTAGTGACTGTCTGAAATAGTCCTGACGTTTAACAGCAAGTAACTGTAGTTCATAAATGATGGCCTTCTAAAATATTGGTGCATCTCACAACACAATTACCAAGTAGATGGTAATTAAGCTTCAGTGATTTCAGGAGCACAATAATTACCATTGAGCAATATTTGGGGGGGCTGTAGAGGTAACAGGAGGAACCACATAATCTAATAGACTGTGCAAGACTTTTTCCATCTCCATCTTCTTCAATGTTCTGAATGTAAAAACTGAGCAGACCCATCACTCCACAGAAACAGAGGAAAATACACACTGTAGAGAAATTCGTAGCTGCCCAGAAGATGGGAGGAAAGCACAGACTTGGCTCAGTTCTCTGTCCCACCCATGCCTTTTGCACCTTCCCTGGCTCCCAATTTCTCCAGACTTTTCACTCTCTCCTGTTAGGACACCAAAGGTCTGCCTGCTTGCTGCCATACCCAGCCCAGGATCACAGCTGCTGGAGAGGCTGTGCAGGTAAAGGGAAACTGAACAGCACCGCATGTATGGCAAGGCCCAAGGACTGGGCTCAGTGGTGGTTCTGGATCTTGCCTTTCCATCCCTACGCAACTCAATGGCCGCAGCAGTTGCAGCCAACTTTGCTTTCAATTGCCAAAGATCAAAGCAGGTTCAGGTCCTTTTCACCACCCCGGTCCCCCTCTCCAGAATTCTGCTGGCCCCTGACACAGCCACTTTAGCTATTCCTGAAGCTGCCTGGCTGGAGATGGCAATTACCATATTATTGGTATCCAAATGATCTAGTTTAAAAGCTGGCGTGGGGCAGAGCCATCTCTCAGTGATCGCTTTCTGGTCTGGTCTACTGCAGAACAGGATCTTAATGCCTTGTGCACAAATTGGTCAGGAAAGCCATGACCGAATCCCCATTCATAAAATACCCAACAACACAGTGCAACAAAAGCCATTTTTTTGCTGCTCTTCAGCCATGTCTTCATTTACGTCAGCACGTATGCATTCTGCCTCCCCGTTTCCATTCCAAAACTTTCTGTGCCATGGCTATAAGAAACAAACAGGCTAAGCAAGCACCTGAGAGCTGCAGAGAGGAGAAAACCCAAACAAAACAAAACGTTCATTAATTTCTCTTTAATGTATCTTTTCCCCTTGCCCTCCCCAAAAGGGGAGATGATGGGGGCTGGCAAGGGGGAGGGACGATCCCAGCAGAACAGCCTAACTATAAAAATACGAGTGCAGTTGCTAAAAGCCCAATCTATTTTCAAATGATGTGCTCTAATGGAATGTTGCTGTACATCTTTTGATGAGACAGGAGTCTATTTAAAAAGACAGGCGCTTTCGAATGTGCTTTTAAACCCCGTCTGTCAATTAGAACAACATCAAGGGTTCAGTGGCTGGGAAAAAAGATGACAGTAATGAAAAGCTGGGAGAGCAGCAGAAGAAAAGAAAGATAAAGACAAAAAAAGAAAAAAAGAAAGCAGAGAGAAAGAAAAAAGTATAAAAAAAATAGACAGAAAGAAAAAGGAAGTGAAAGTAGGGCTGAATAAAGAGTCATAAAGAATAGGGAAGAATAAAGATTCATGAAACAAGATTGGACTCATTTGTCCTCCAAAATTATATATTTATTCCTAGCCAAGAAGGATGCTGAGTGCAGAAAAAGCAGAAAATGCAATGCCTCTTAACACCTGATTCCCCACATTACTCAGCATCTCTAAGTCAGGGGAAGAAAACGGTGCTCAGCCTCTCCCTGGGTGGATCCCACGCTGGGAGCTCTCCCTGCAGCTCCGCCACAGACACACACAAATGTAGGAAGATAATTTAACCTTTGAGAGGCACTCGGATGCTAAGGTGAGGATCACCATAGGAAAAAAGCCCATGAGGAATTTTATAACTGATATTAAGTGCAGGAGTGAGAGAGCAGTAAATAAGGCACTGGGCCACAAAGCAAACATGGGAGGAAAAAAACCATTGGGCTGGGTCCTTCCTGAGGGAACGGTACCTGACCTTGTACAGGAGGTGTCAGGCAAGGTGAAGGTGCTGGTGGGCACAGTTTTAGGGCTGGGTACAGTGCACAGAGACCAGGGGCTGACATCTCTGGGTGTGGGGGTGCTGCTAATGCCATGCTGAGGGTGCTTTCATAATAATTTTACCATTTCCTTCATCAAAAAAAAGAGAAAAAAAATTTTAAAAGGAAAGCCCCAGAAATCCCATCATTTAGCATCATTTTGCCCTCCCTGCCACCCCACCCCACCCCACCCCACCCCACCTTGGGTCGCTGGCAGGCTGAAAGCCTTTAGATTCAATGCATTGACCTCTGCCACTTGAACTGATGGCAGGGACTGATAACAGCGCCCAGCTGCTGTAGTCTGCCTGGGTAAGGACCGCGGGGAGGTGGCACACGCGTGCTGCCTTCAACCCCAATTGCTGTCAGCGGTCCCCAGCACACACTCCCTGTGCTCAGCCACCCCATCACCGTACCATGGAGTCTGTCTTGCCCAGCCTCTCTCAGGGCCATGGTCAGCCTTGGTGGCTCAGTCCTCCTCCTTGAGCTGGGTGGCCTTGAGCTGAGATGTCCTCAGACTGGTTGGTGAGTCCATACACTGGCTTCTCTAGGTGTGTGCAGTTGCAGACCCCAAGGCACCATAGTAAAATCCTATGTGGGTTTGGATTGCTCTCTCAAGTCCAGTGCCCGAACTCATCCTGATGCAAGACTCAGAGGTCTAAATGCCCCCATGAGTGTCAGTCATAATGTTTCTGTGCTCCAGTCCCCTCTTTTGCGGAAAGCCCTGCCAATGCAGGGTCTCATGATGCTCACCAGAAGCAGTGGACTCCATACCCACACCACACAGTGTGCACCAGAGGCAACTGCTGTCCTGCAGGAGGAACAGGGCTTTTGGCAGAACAAGTTGTGTTTCACACTTTTTGCACTGTAAAGAACAGAAGCACTTGCCAAGAAAGAGTCCTGAGCTTGCACTCATAACATTGGGATTTAGAGACTTTTGTTTAGTTAGTTTCTACGACTACACATTGTTTACAGCCACTCTTGCAGCAAGCCATAAAAAGTCACAACATTTAACATACCCAGCTCCTCGAGAAACTAAATAAATCCTCTTCCTCCTTCCCCTTCATTGCTTTCAGAGTTGTTCATAAAAGCCAGGGCACTATTTCTCCAGGTTTAATTGTGGGCATTCACTCAGGTTACAGCAGAGCATGATCTGAGCGCGGGACGCCATGGGCAGGGCTAATACTACAGCAGGATGCATTACAGGAGCCCACAGGCATCCCGGTCCCTGCTGGTGCTTACTGTGCTAGGCGCTGTACAAAGGTACAACAAAAAAAGGTGGAGATACACGTGTTAAACCAGTGTGACAAGGAATCCTCTCGCCAGGTTAGACCCAACTGGATATACGCACCTTCGTGAGTAGAACTGGAGGCTTCGCGTGGCTTTTCTCACACGACATCTGAAGAAAGGCACTTGCAATCTCTCTCCTGTGTGCTCTCTCTCCGTGGCAGTGCCGTTAGCTGAGCCTGCAGGAAGGGTGGTAATAAAAGGAGGATGCTAACTTGAAATACTTTGTATTTTTGTAGCATCTGATGATGTATGATAACTTGTTGCCTTTGCTGGCAACTGTCTTATATACCTCAGTCTTATTTCTGCACAAAACCATGCTTGTTCACCACGTGTCTCCCAAGAAAACACTTTACAAGTATCAGCTATGCAAAGATGTTAATTGGTGAAAAATATTGGGGCTGGGGTTTCTAAGGTGAGCAAGGGAATCAAGGGCCCCAAAGGCTCTTTTACCTAACTCCCTTAGGCAATATTCCATATATGTAACAAAAATACTACAGGGAAACAATTAATGGCAGAGCTGGCTGCTGCAGAAAGTTCACGGCCACAAAAATACAAACCTTTTATCAGACCTTGGCACCCGCAGGCATTCTTTCAAAGTCACCATCACCGAAGGCTCTCTCATCAGCCCTTATTTTCCAAGGTGCGTGTTACAGTTTGGGAAAAATGAGCACAGCTCCACTAGGTCGAGGCCAGTCCCCATTTGCTGTCCCTGTGTCAGAAAGGCCAGTGTCCCCAGTCCCTTGAGGACTGAGCTTTTCTCCGTGTAGGGGTACAGCCACCTCTGTCCTGGGGAGGCAAGGGACGGCGCGCGGTGCTGGGCGTGCAGAGCGGGGCTGCTGCGGGGGCAGGATCACACCAACGCTCACGCCTGAGCTCAGCTCAGGCGGCACCGCCCCGGGCACTGTGTCTGGAGGGGCAATGCTCTGGGTGTGGGGAGCTCGGGTGGGCCAGGATCCCTCGCTGCCGGGGCTTGCCAGCCCCACTCTCCTTCCCACAGGGACACCAGGAGGGTCACCCAAACTCCTCATGCCTCCACACCCTCCCTGCACAGCTGAGATGATACCCTCCCCTGTTCAGAGAATAAATGCATTACAGGCTGTGAGGTGCTCCGATACTCCGGTAAAGAGGGCCGAGTAAGTACCTCTGCTGAGTGGGTATGTTTAAGCAGTCACCACTCAGATCTTCAGTCATCGTTACCCAGAGAAACCAGCTGTTCTTCTGCTATTTATGATCCCCCCCTTAAATCTACCCTCCCTATGACTCAACCCACAGGCTTTAAAGTGTGTAGTGTATTGACATTTATATAGTACATTTCATACACTTCCTCTCAAAGCTTTTTACAAAGCCATGAATTACATACCTGTCACCCACTGAATTCATTCATCCAAAAAAGAAGCAGTCATTACACACTCGGCAATAAGCCTCATAACACTACCCGCCATTGAGTTTGTATATGTGTGCACCAAAGAGATAAAGTTACTTTAATGCCATCTCTGCTATTAATGCAACAGAGAGCAAGGGAGGGGAAGGACAAGGAGAGGGGGGGTAAATGATGGGTGGGAGGGTCTGGGTCTTTCTCTGTACCTAGATGTGGAGATGTAGCATATATTAACTTCTTAAGAGGCTGCAGCTGCAGGGAAGTAATTATGTGAGTGGCAAGGTGCCTTCATCCCAGTCTATAGGGGAGATAATAAAACAATAGAATACTTTGCATTTGTTTTGCTCCTTTCATTCTGGGATCCCAAAGTGCTTTTTAGACATTAATTAATTCTCATTAAAGAAAAAACTAAAAAAAGAAAAAAGAAAAAAACCCCAACACCACCACAGCTATGGAGCAGATCTCATTTTGGAGATGGAGGCACTGACAGGTTTTCAAACTTTCTCCAAGCTGCAGAAAGAATTAGTGGCAGAAATAAACCCTGGAGTCTTGATTCCCAGCTCACTGGCACACCTCATAGACTCACCTCCTTTTCATCTACTTCTATCAACCCTGCTTCTTTTTAATCAGTATTCCAGTGGGATGGCTTTCACTGCTGTGGAAAGGCTGCCTTAACTTTTGTCTCAATGAACCAAGCATATGCAGAGCATCTAATTAATATCCCTGGACTTGACTGCAGGCAGACAAAAAAAAAAATACTCCCTCCAGTTTCCAGTGATTTTAGGATGCATTTTCCACCAACCCCGTGAAGCCCATCTGTGTTGAGAGGGACTGGCAGGGACCAGTTCAAAGTCATAAGGGCTGAACTGAATCTGCTGCATCCTGCACGTGTCCTGGATTTCCTCTGAAAAGAGTAAACCCTGTGGTGTGTTATTCTTAAGCCAACTTTTACCCCAGCATGAACCCTAATTCCTCTTCCCCTGCTGCATCCTGCGCTGCAATGGCATTTTGGGTTGCAGATGCACCAGATTCAGGTTTTGATAGTCAAAAGCCTGACCCAACCCTCAGTGCAAAAGGGCTACCCCTGCCCAGAGCGGGTGAAGAAGAAGTTGGGGAGGGGGAACAGCATATATATATTTAGCTCCATTCAGTGAGGCAACAGGTCAACCTGCCAAACCAGGTCTTAAGAGATTTATTTGGTCAAGAGGCTGAAATTGAACTGTGGCCACGCGACAGTCCCTGGTGTCACTCCGACTCTCCAGTCTCAGAAAGATCCAAAAGCAGGGTTGAATGAGAGAAGCCCGTTAAACTCAGGAAAGCAGTTAAATGTTTTTTTCCTTCAGTTTGCTACTCCTAATCTGGCTACTGTAATGTAGCCATCTTCAACCACAAGGCACACCAAGTTAATGAAAGGTGTTGCTCTAGAGGAGGAAGGAGCAGAAAATGAAGTGTGGGAAAAGAAAGACTCTTGCTGAAGGCTGCCACCATCCTCACCTTTCCTATTCAAAGAGAAACCAAGAGGAAAATGGTCTCTTTTTTTCCTGGTGTCACCATCAGGTGGTATTTCAGACTGACTTCCAGTAGATTCCATTAATTTTAGAAGGACAGGAACAGATTCACCTCCACCATAAAATCAGTCCTGAGAAATCCACTGTCAGAATATAGTCAGCTCATGATTTCCAGTCCATGAACCATTTCCTGCACTGTTTGGTCAGTGATTGGGAAGGATGAACCCATGTTGACACCAGGTCAGGTCAGGTCTCTTACCAATTATTGCAGTCACCAATAATGAAGGTCATCCAGATTATCAAATGGCACTGAAAATTTCTGGTCAGGAATGAAGGAACCAAAATAGCAATCCTGTTTTGCATTTTCTGAGTGTCTCCTTGCTCAGTATGCAACCTGCCAGGTACTTTCCCAGCTATGACAGCTTCCAGGTGACACCACCACTCAGCCTATATCAAAGCACCTATGATTAGACAGTAGATGGTTAGGCATACAGACAGATAAATGAGAATATACGGATCCTTATTTGCACCCCATCCAGTGTATCATTGCCTGCAGTGTGGTATCATCACTCATTTCTAAGGGGTTTCTGCTTGCTGTTCCAGGTATATGAAGCAAGTGCAGCTCATTTGAGGCCGTGCTGTGGTATATGCTGATACAGACTGTGCATAGCTACACTGATGACAAACCCCTTGTAGAGAAATACCCTGTGTCACTGGGGATGATTCAAACCCAGAGTTTGTAAATTCATTTGCAGTGTGTGGTTTAGCAATGACAGCCTCTTTCTAAATTCAAGTCATTAATTTATTAGCATTAATGTAACTAAACCCCACCTCCCTATGTTCTTTTCCTCCAGGCTCTGGCCACAGCACTGAATGGTGCAAGACTAACATGCAGAGTGTGCTTACAAGGCTGGGAAACTCGTCTGGGAATCAAACACGTCACCGGCCAAATGCCATCTTCCCCCTCTTCAAAACCCAAAGGCCCCCAGGGAACAGGCAGGATCCGAATCGCTGACCCTCATGTAGCATTCAAAAGCAACAACAACCTGTCTGGAGAAATAGCTTCCCTCTGTCTGCATTAGCTTAAAAGCACAAATGTGGGATTGTTTTTGCCTCTGTGCACCAAATCGCAATTCTCAATGGGGTTTGGGAAATTAAATGCATTCAAAAATCTCTCAACAAATGGCAAAATAGAACATAAAACAACAAAGAGGGCATTGCTTTAAGTCTAGCTAGATTGTAGTTATTATGAAAAAAGATATTTTACATTTCTTTAGTAACTTCCACAGCAAAGCATTCAGCAGGCTACTGCTGAGATTTTAAAAGCAATACATTGGATTGTATGCCTAATACCCACTAATTTAAATGAAAAATAGAGATAGGCATTTACATCTCCTACATATTCCGTCTCTCCCTCCCCAACACACACACTCACAGACTTTTGCATGCACACACAAATCCCTTTGGCCACGCGGTGGTTTCTGTAGTGGAACTGCTGAGCTGGTTATTTGGAAAGACCATCATTGTTGTCAACTGGCAGTCAAGAAGAATGAGATCTCTAACTGGAAATGCAGGAAAAAATGGAGAAGACAAAACATTTTTATTCACAGAATGTGGACAGAAGACCTATCACTCATGCCCTAGAAAGGACACCACCATTTCTTTGAGAGTGAAGATGTTCAGGATGTTCAGTTCCGCACCTCATCAGAGGTAAATCCTAGAGAGAAAAACTCACCATCCTCTGTTTGACCGGCCTCTCATCTCAGCCATGACCAGAATTTTAGTTGTTACATCTGCAGATGGTGCCACCAGGGCATTCCTCAAAGCCCATTTCACAGTTCAGGCCAGGCTAATCCCACCTGTAAGTACACTGCGTATCAAGTGTGTTACAAGGAACGAAAGCTGCTGTGCGAGGCATGGCGTGTTGCAGATGAGGGCAGAGGAGGCTGAAAATTGTAGGAAATTTAAACTTGGTTCCAGTTCACAGTGATGTCAAACCACAGGAAATGAAAGCAGAAAGTGGAGATTTATGAAAAAAGTGGCAGGAGTCATTATTATGTGTGCAGTATTGATTGAAGAAGATCGTGTTGCCCCCAAATCGAAATGGCTCTTACGTGTTTGGGCCCATCCTGACAAAAACACTTTCTTCTCTGTTGATGAGGCCATGTTGCCATGGAGATGCAGGGCTGGATGCTTGGCAAAAGCACGTTTTGATAAGGCAGGTCTAATGGATATATTTTCACAACATTCACAGTTCCTTTCTGCTCATTTTCTCCTGAGCAGACTCGTCCACTTCTTCCATTTTGTCCCTTGATGAAAAAATATCTTTTTAATCTTTTAATTTAGCTTAGATTTCCCTCCCTCCAGCAACAGAACTTGGCAATTAAACTACTTATCTGAGATGCTCCACACCAAGGCCAAGTGCCTGCTTTTCATTACCAGGTTGGATGGTTTGTTTTCACCCTCTCTCTTCCACGTCTGAACCTCTTTGCTGCTTGCTGTCTGTTATAGATGTTGAGATATAGGGACCTTATAGTTCGATGTCCTTGCTAGTGGAAGAGGCAGTAAGTTCATCTCTTCTTTAAGATAGCCCTTCTGAAGTGCTTGGGACCACAAAGCACTATTATACATGTCCTGGAGCACGCGCTGACCCTGTCTGTGCCAAAACCATGGATGCTAATGCAGTATCACCTAGAATAGAGGCAGAGTTTAGTTAAATGTTTTTAGTTCTGGGTGTCTTTCATTTCTTTTTATTATAAGCAAATGCAAGTTTCTTTAACACAAATACAGGAGCAATTTCTGTGAATATGTAGGTTCACAAATGCACATGTTCTTACACACAGGTAAGTTATTTCACATCCATTTCAATTTGAACATCTTTTGCTGGTTCTTTCCATTTGAGTATCCTTTGACCACCTTCTGGAATCCAAGTTTCTTTTGCAAGAATAGCCAATGGGAATATTGACTAGAAAGGATGCTCACAGAAACATCCTATTTGCATGGAAAGAACAGTTTGAAAGTATATTTTCAGTAAGTGAACTGACGAAATATGTATTCATGCCACAAAGTGCATTTATGTCATGTGGCCTCTGTCTGTTAAAATTAGTCAATTCCATTTGGATTGGGGATACTCTTAATGAACTTCTCCTGAAGAAAAGAGCAGACCAAGAAGTATTTGCATCAGCAAACAATTTCAAACAACCAATTAGCTGGAGAAATCAACACCACAAGCATAGAAAATTCACAAACAGAAAAAGAGGCAAAATTCATCCAATAAATTATTCATCATGAATTGTTTGTCCAGTTTCCTTTAGATCTGGTTTAAGTTATTACTAATTAGTTATGGAGCCATTTACCTACTAGGTCAGACTTGGTTGGGAAGTGGAAGAACACCATTACTTCCGGTGGTGATTTGAAGGCAGCGCCTAGGAGCTGGTAACTGAAAGCTTGCGTCACCAAGTGACTCTTACCAGCTCTCTCGTTCCATCTGACAATAACAGAGCCCCATTTTCAATGGTGACAATCATCAAAGAGCTCATTCATCTTTTTCCCCCAGAGCCAGGGCTGAGACACGCTGTTGGGTCAATATTTTGGAGGTGTCGTTGTTCAGCGCATTCAGTTAAGTGCCCGAAGGACTGCAGACACCAGGGCTGTCATTCAGACAAGTTACAAAGCTTGGAGTGTTTCTTTGTCCTTTTGTACATGCTAGTGGTCTTGGAAAAAGAAAAGAAGAAACAAGATTGAGTATCACAGGATTCCTTGTTTCTTTGGCTTTGCCTCTGTCTGGGCTGTATGTTGTATAATAGGGCTTTGGCCCAGGACGTGGGCTGTGAGATGTGAGGCAAATCCGGTAAGGGAATAATCATCCAATAAGCAAATTCATTTCATCTCCTCATGGTTCAATTTTCCCATCCACAAGACGCTGCTAATGATACTTCCCCTGCTCTAAGATCTTTGGATGAAGAGGGCTGTGTATGCAAAAAACCCAGCATTAACTCTTTATAAAGGCTAATCCTCTTTGTGTGCTTTAACCACAGAAGCATGCAAAGCTTGGTGTTAGAAGTGCCTCTGCAGTGCAGAGGAGCTGTAATTGGGAGCTTGGAAAGGTTGGAAAGGTACAGGGGAGCAGGGGCAAAGACGGCCAGGAGCAGGTAACAGCTTCAGTAGGAGGAGAGACTAGGTAGGATCCTGATGATCAGACAGTGGATCCTGAGGGAGGGGTATGATGAGGTCTATGGGACCATGGGTGGTGGGAAAGCAGTGGAGCAGGAGCCCTTTTCCCCCATGTTGCACAATATAATTATTTGGTAGCAGATTTAAAACATGTAGAACACAGTCCTTTCCACACCACTCCTAGTGGCACTGGGATTGTCCCCAAGAGCTTGTTATTGCCACTGTTGGAAGTGGTTTTTAGCAGTATCCCTGACCAATCTACTGACTCTGAGGAGGATTGCTAGACTCTCCCACCATCCCTAGGATAACTGAAATTTTGCAAGATTTTGAAGACCTGTGCACAGTTCTTTCCTAAACACCAGAAGTTTGCAGCTGCAGGTATATATCTGTAAATGCCCCCAGTGGGAAGATAATACCAAGACTGAGAAGGTATCCTATTAACAGGTCATCTTCATCTGCATAAGGCTGCATACAGCCAGTGGATGAATGCATGGTTTACTTTGGTTACCTTGCCCAGCTGATTACAGGATGGGAAATTGGAAAGGAGAAGGTCTGAGTACACTGATGCCTTCCTTGTAGATTTTCTCTGTGGAGTTTTCACATGGTCATGCTTCATTGATAAAATGAGTCCCAGGAAGGTTTATTCATTTTGCTGCTTATTGTTTCCTCTAACAGGTGCAATCACTATAATTAGGTCTGTACAACGGCATTTTCTTGTTACTCGGATTCCTTCTGTCTCTCAGATGCTCCTGGCTATAGCACTACAGTGGCTGCTGCTTAGAGAATGAGTGAAAATGAGTTGTTTTCTTTCCTTCTTTCTTCTTCATTCATCTGTATAAAGCCAAGAAAAACAGCCTCCACCTCACACAGACCATTTGCTCCTTGTATTTCTTGGGCTCAACTGAAGATGTTACCAAATGCCCTCACTTGCCTCTGATATAAGCATCTTCCTTGAAAACACAGCACAGACCGACACTAGGGACAAATGAAAGCACAGGAGCAGAATGTAGCTGGCATAAGATGGGAAGGAAAAGACCAAAGCTGTCCTTGGAAAGCTGCCCTTTGCCCCCAGTTTTGGAGCACGGCCGGCCAGGCAGCTCTACCATTGACGCTCTTGAGTGATGGCAGGGCCAAGGGGAGCATGGTAGTGGGAGCGCCACATTGGGGTCCTGCAGGAACAGTGTCAGGGGAGAGATTGATAACCAATGGTTGAACAGGTGTCTGCCTCATCTTTTGCCAATTTAGAGGCTGTATTTCTTTCCTTCCAGTTTAATGCACCACATATATAACCCATCTGGCAACTGTTGTAAAAACAGGCAGGGCCCAGTTCAAATATCTGGGAATGTGTGGATGCATCCAGTTCAACCAGCAAAAAACTACCCTTCGAGGCCCCAGAAAACAATGAGCCTGCCTAGAAAACAAGGGAAAACAAGTCTCTGTTGGCACTGTACAGAAGTGGGATATTTTCCCTGTCATTTTCTTGCCTCATTATATGACGTGCCAAAAATGTAAATTCAAATAGTGCTTTGGAGCGGGGTCTTTCTGGGAATGACGGGGTCGTGTGTTGGCAGTGGCCTCAAGGCCCGATCGGTTTGAGGCTATGAGGAGTGACATCGCACTGAGAAAATGAGGCTCTCAGGATAACAGCTGGGGGGGTATGTGCTGCTTTCAGTCAATCAAGCCCAAACTCAGCTACAGAGTAATCAAGCTCAATTCAACCAGCTTCTGTGTTATTATTGTTATTATTTATCACTTGAATTACTGGAGCACCTTGAGGAGGCAACTGAAATGAGAGCAGAGAGGGCTGGTGCTCTACAAAGATATAATGAGAGCGTGGCAGTCCGGGTGAGCACACAGGCTGCAGAGATGAAGCTGGCGACAAGCAGGAGAGAAATGGAGTGCAATTAGGCATTGGCAAGGTTAGTCTGTCAGCCCTGTGGAGAAGATCCTGCTCCCTGATTTCAGGCAGACTGCTCAACATCCAACATACTCAAGGCTCCCTCCATAGCTGGTGGAGACAGAGATGGTAGTGAAAACCTGGAGTCTGATATAGGTCCTCTGCAGAGCTGTGTGCTCCTTGCCATACACCAGCATGCGGGCACCACCCTCCTACAGGTCTGGGCTGCAGTGAAGTACAGCAAATGCCACCACCTCTAGGCTTGATGCATGCTCATAGCCTTGATAGCCCATCATACACACACCAGTTTTTTCCATCCAATATCCTACACATACAGACACACATCCCTATCATGCTCCAGCAGCCCTTTGGGGCCTTCATCTTTCCCATTCTTCCTTATATATGGCCTTTCACATCTCACTAAAGTTGTTGCCTGCTGCTTGCTTCATCCAGCCCTTCCTTCAGCACCCGCCTCTGTCAACAGTAAAGCTGATGCATCCCTTGGTATGTCAGCTGGGGTCTGTCCAAATGAGGCAGCAGTCAAGTCCCCTCCCTCTGCCTTGCTGCTGAGCTTACACCAACTGTCATCTGTAAGTAATATGCTAGACGTGTTTCTTTTTTCAGTAAAAAAAAGAGGTAATTTATTTTCTAATTACAAAAGAATATAGGATAAAAAAAAAAAAAAAAGAAAGAAAGAAAAGAAATTATGACTACCAGATGGTGAATCACCATTTAGCAGGAGCAGGCAAAGAGAGGACTCAGTCAATCACAGGGTAAGTGATAAGACACCAGAGTGAACCACCGAAAAGAAAGGCAGCTCATTACACAAAGCACTAAATTATTCTTTCTGGGACTTCTCCTCCTTCTTTTCCCCTTTCTATTTTTTATTCTGAACCATAGAGCAAGTAATTCCACTGAGACCCTCTTTTAAATGATTAACATTTCCATTTTAACTTTTGTTTTTGATTGTGTCCCTGCCATTAATCTTTCTGTCTTTTTCTGTGCCCTGCTGTTCACCTCATCTTCTAACTTTCTAATTCCCTCGGCCCATCTCCCACACCCACAAAAGCAGCCATAAGCCCTGCTGCTGGTGGGAGCCTTGGACAGATCAGGCCAAGGTTAGGGGAGGATGTCCCAACACAGCATCACCCACGACTCCAGCAGCATCGTGGCTCATCAGCAGAGGTACCATCCCTCCAAAGAGACATGTAGCCAAGATCTCCTCCCTACACTTATCTGCATGGATGTTCAGAGGCAATTTAAAAATCCCAGGTAAAGAGATAACCCTGAGATATACCTGGCCAGCAATCTCTACTTGACTGAGATGGAGCTGATGATATACATGGCTGGCTGAGAGCTATTTCTGGTTCTATTCCTTTCTACCGAGCAGCTAATTCATCACTGGGATGAAAAGTTTTGGGCAGCACAGTGCTTTCAGCCAGCATCATAGCAGTGTCTGCTTTTGCTGTTTGAAGAGGCAGGATACGAACCATGGCTCCCTTTCCCCAGGAAGACACTGGGGAAAAGATGGCAGGTCAAAACAGACCATTTCCCATCTTTGCACGTATCTGGGTAAATAGGAAAATTGAGGGAGCATTGATTATTCACTGATGATACCCATTGTGCCATGGGTCCCAAAAGAGCTGTGAGTTGCCGGGCTGTGTTCCCATACTGCCTCTGATCCTGGCCTGTGCTGGGACATTCCCAAAATCTCCTCATACCCCAGTTTCCCTCTGTTGCCAGAAAGGTAAATAATATTGCCTTCCTTTGCAAAGCCCGCTGTAAAACACTGCTAATGCAGAGCAAGAGCTCGGGTTTTTACAGCTGTCCCTGGCACCAAGGAAGCCTTTTTCCCTTGGGGCAGCCCCTCGGCAGGAGTGAGCTGAGCCATGGGTGTTGCTAGCCCATAAATCCCACTAGCCATTTCCTTGCCCTGTTGGCATTTATAGCTTGTTGATATGTTTTAGGGGCGTTAGGCAAAATACAGATGGCCAGGCATTTTATGACCATATTTCTCCAGCCTTAATGACAGAACTCAGCACAACTTGCTAATGACCTGGGCTGAAGCGAATGCACTGGTGGCCCCAATTGAAATGAACACAAGCCCTTGAAAAGGAGGGAAACCTCAAGCATGCCCAAAATAGCCTCTCCTCCGCATTTCCCCCCTGGCTGCTCCCTTTTACCGCCACAAGGGCTGCAGCCATGGGTGCATGTAACCCAGCAGGGCAGCCTGTGTTTGCAGGAACTAAGGACTCGTGGTGCGGGGGGAACAGCTGGGTGATACGCCCCTCCTTTGGCTGCAAAAGCAGCATGGCCAAGCCTGCACCACAAAGTCCCTGGGGAGAAGGGGGTGAGGGGGCCTCAGGGCCCAGACCCCGGCCCCAGGCCCTGGCCCAGGCCCCAGGCCCAGGCTCAGGGCCCGGGCCTGGGCCTGGGCGGCAAGGCCTCTCATAGCGCTACAGGCTGCCTCAGTCCATTTTTTGTTTTAAAAACCACGCAGGCAAAAGGAAGAGGTTTCAGTCGATATACAAAGCAGTTTTTAGCAAAATGGGAGCAGCTTTAACTTTGAGTAGCACGGGGGCACCACTTTACTGTAGTGGCTTAGGAATACGGGCACTTGCTTGTCAATAAAAACCAAATCTTGCACTTGAAGCAAAAACAAATTAAAATTAATTAATCAGTGGAAAACACTTCATTTGAACTAGGAAAAGCAGATGCAACTAGCAAGTCTAGGTGGACAAACAAGATAATCAAATCAATACCCACACTTTTCTTACTGGCTCACAGCCACAGGCTACAAAGTGAGAGCTGGCCTGTGGATCTGCTTTGTTTCTATCTGCTGGTTCCGTAATTAACTGGGATTCAGACGCGCTGGGGCAGTTATTGCCCTGTCCCTGGGTAGATCTTGTCTGTGTGAGGGGGACAGCTTGCTCCTGCTGCTGGTGTCTCCTAAATCTCATCTTGCTTCTGCCCAAACCTTGCTCCTTCCATCCGAATCAGAGCTGGCTACGAAATGTAAATTGTAGGAGGGTGGTAGATACTGGAGGGATCAACCCCGTTCGTTGCTGTACCAACTAATCAGCGCCATTGTCAACAGGAATAGCTGTAAACGAGTAGGGCCAGGTGTAGGACTTAGTTAATAATACTCTAATTGAGACTAGATTATCAGGCTCTGACACAAGGGCAGGGCTAGGGAAAGATTTTGCTTCTTTTTTTGTTTTTAGCTGTTTAAAAATGCTGCTTAGATTTTGCAGGTGACAGACATCTTGTTCACATGCCAAAATTATGTGTGTCCTCTGTGGGGACAACCCCCAGTGCTGGGGGAGGGGGGTCATAGCCTCTGTGGGTGCTTCCGTAAGCAGAATATGCCTAATATATCTAGGAAGAGAGCAGTGTCCCCCTTCCTATCCACCTGGCCCCAGCAGCACCTCATGTCCTCTGGGCTGGAAACAATGCTGATTTTAACCAGTTAAAGACACCCTGTGAAATTTGGGCTCTAATACTCAAAAATTTGGCATCAGGAGGTTGGGAGTTTCCCTGTCTTTTACTAGAGGTGGCCCAAGAGCATCTCAACTGAAGAGACCAGAACTTTTATTTTCTTCAGCTATGTTTTTAATTATTATTTGATATTTGCTCTCTGCGAAAAGCAGCTATCTTGGTCCTAGACCTGGCTAGATACTGAGAAGAAAGGCTCATAAATATTCATTTAAAACTGTTGCAAATTAATTCCAGTGCAATTCTTTGTGGTTTTTGCTTCCCACAAACATTCAAGTGAATGACTTTTGCTAGGAGGGGCGGTAACCGGAGAAGACAAAATTTCAGAGAAGTGTAGAGAATATGTGCCAATTCTCCCCCCCTCTCCAAGTTTTTCACTTTGAAATTACAAGCAGTTTCACTAGTGATCAGATCAGAGCATGAAGAGTTAGTGTCATCCCACTGGGGCCAGGAAACATTCTGTATCACCTACATACTCAAGCCAAATGGGGCACGCTGCAAATTTCAAGTAGAACCAATGACTCATAAGTCAAACAAGTGGCTTGGAAATTCACTGAAAAGGAGGTTTTTTAACAACAAGAAAAAAAAAAGGCAGGAACTGTTCTCCCTAGATCCACATTTCATTGCTAATGAATGCTTAGCTCATCTTTCCTCTCCATGCTTTTTTTCTGTCCTCTTTCTTAATTTTGCCTCTTATTAGTTACACTTCAAGCTTTTTGTTTAGGCAACAGAAACATGTATTTCACCTGCAGCACTTTCTTATTCCTGAGATGAATGTGGAGCTGTTTTAGAGGCTGGAAAAAATCATTACTCTGAGATTCAGGGTCTGTTTGCTATTCCAAATGCTTGTGAAAGAAGAGAAGTTGAGTCCTGATGATCAAGATTGCGTGTGCACGTGTGTGTGTGTTTGCATTCACACCTTAATGTGCATCTCAGTGGTTCTGTTCCTTCCTCACCCCCTTTCCTCCACCCAAGGTCTAATTAAAACAAGAATGCACCAGTCTGCCTTTTGCTCTGTTTCATCTCCTGATATTTTTATGTTAAATCCACCAAGGAAATCTCCTGAAGTCTTTGAAGTCTTGGGGTGTGCGAATAAAGATGTCACAACAGTAGACACGGGGCTTCTTAATGAGGACAGAAGGTTTGATGTCGGAACGCTACAGTGCCCAAAGGAAAGAGATGCTCTCCAACAAGCTCTCCCTTTCTCTCTCTCCCTCTCTTTTTTTGCGTTCTTGCTGCAAGGGGCAACTTCCCTCCCCCCCGCCTTCTGTATTTTTTATTCTTTCCCCACCTTTCAAGGAGGAAAGGGATAAATGAGAGGAGATGCAGGGGAAAATGCACAGTTTTACAAATCCTATCATTGTTCATGCCACTGTTTCTTTATCTCATTTCATCTTGGTACCTCTGAGGTACCAGCCCCATCCAGACTCCTACTGCCTCCTTCCCAGTCAGGTCTGAGATAACGGACCCTCTCTCTGCCTCTGTCTTTCTCCCAGCCCAAAAGTTCTGACTCAGGGAAGGAAAGTTTGGCTTTACTGAGAGGAGTTTTTGCTTGAAAGAATCCCCGTGAAGTCAAAGGTTAATTTAATATAACTGAGAGGAACATCTGATCCCTAGAGTACAAAATTCATTATCACAAGCCTGGACAGTGACAAAAGCTCCAAATACTCCTTGGGACCTCGATGTGTTTGAGCTAAGTGACAACAGCTCCAAATACTCCTTGGGACCTCGATGTGTTTGAGCTGATCTATGCCTGCTTTGAATTTGCCTGCTGGACCCTTATCCCTATTGTTTTTCCCCGTTGCATCTGGGAAGTCAGCTTGTAAAATCATGCTGCAAAATAGAAACCAAAGAAACTTATCTCACCCCATCATTCTCCACCCCATGTAACTGGCAGAACAACAGGATGCCGTTAAGGCAGGGCTGGACATCCTCTTGGGCATGTCAGTTTTATGGTGGAGAAAGCATCCTCATTTCATGGGAAGAAGGTACTTTCTACACATGGGAAATGCCTGTTGGAGCCAAACGTCCCCTCCCTTTTGGGATGTGCTGTCCTCTGAGGGAATGGAGTGGTTGTCTTGTTGCTAACCTCCCAGGCAGGATCTGGTTCACATGATGACCTGTCACTACTAAGCAAAACCCCACTCTCAATTTTGAGTTCCCTCCTTTGTGCGCTGTCCTTTGATCTGGCCACAGCATCCTGGACGAAGACCATTCTGACTTGCTCTCCATTTGTCTCCCAGCATAATGGGTTTCGTGATGGGGTCCCTCCATGTCCTTCCCTCCTATAGACCATATGAGAATCTCTTTTCTCTTTCCATCATTTCTCTGTAGGGCCTTATTCCTCATCTTCACAGTATCTGACCACCTTCCACTCTACTCAGCACACTTCAGCTGTCTAGCACTTGCAATGCAATCCTCCCAGGGAGAGGGTAGCATCAGTAACAGGGGACGTTGTTTTGGTGCTGTTTAAGTATGTACAGGCTCTTGCTCTCACCCTCTGGACCAGTGAGAACCTGAATGAAAGGTCTGAGGCCTTGAAACCTCAGTGACTTTGAAGTTCATGTCTCCATGAGAGATGAGAGGGAGTACTTTCTGCTTTGTAGCAGAGAAAAGAAAATTCGGGGCAATGCTGTAAATCCAACCCAGTGGCTGCAGAAGCCAATTTAGCTCCTAAGGATCCTGTCTGTGTACTTTTTCATTAAGCTCAAGCATAGCTGTAGTTTTTGCTGCAAACCTCCGAATTTCAAGCTCAGCATGAGTCAGTCCCAAAGTGCTGAAATATTTAAGGGCTTTTTTCACTCAGGAGTTGGATTTATTGACACCAAACGAGCTGTATCATTTTTCATCTAAGAAAACCCTGATGTTTGGAGTTGGTAGTGATGATGATGATTGTTTGAAATTAAGCTCTTTGCATTGACTGACCACATCTGCTCCGTTCCATCCTTGTCAAATAAGACACAATCTTCCTTCCCCATCAGGATTCCTCCTCAAAGCCTGTTGCCTTCAAGCCCCCTCGGGTGATGCTAATACATTTTAATAGGGACATGGGAGCACACTCACCTCCTCGGTTTGTACTTTGATTTAATCATCCAGGCCTGTGGACTTGCAGTCCCACTGTTGTGAGATGGCTGGAGGAGGGAGGTGAGCCAGGAGAGCCTGGATGCAAAGGGACCTGATACAGCAGCTGGGCTGGAGGTCTCCCAGACTGCAAAATACCTGTGCAGGTACAGGACGGGTGGTCTCATAGCAAGGGGAAAGTGAGTGCTTTCGCTCGGCAATTTTGTTCAGAAAGGAAGGTGGGTAGTCAGCCCTTTCCTTCCCCCTAAAAGAAAATCACAGCAATCTTTTTTCCCCTCTCCTTTCAATAAAACAAAGTGCATAGAGTCACGTGATTCACTTTAATGGTGTATATTGCTCAGAGAGGTGGAGGTTTGTGCTGGAAAATATAGGAGTGCGAGCTGAGCTCTGACCCTTATGTTTACTGCTCAAACCTGCTGCAGCGAAGGTGCCCACCCTTCCCCTGCCAGAGGATGTGACCCCTGAGGCAGAGATTTGGACAAGGTGTTTCTGCCTACGCTGTGATCCTCCCCACTCCCCAGGCAGTGATTTACCATCAGCCTCCACATTGACAGCAGAAGTTAACGCAGCGGCAGTGAGTGCTTATCCCAGGCAGAGGGGCAGGGAGACAGCTGGGTTGGTAGCCTGTTACGGCAAGCTCTGCCAGAGGCTGCCTGTCAAAATGAAGCCCCTCTCTGCCTGTCAAGCTCAACACTCGTTGTTATGATCTGGCCTTAGACCAGGGCTCTGACTCTGCTGTGCTCGAGACTGTGCAAATTCAGCAGAGTATCAAGTTATTTGTTCGGGGGCTGGCAATTTTTAAGTGAGTGTTAACTAATCTGATGGGTGCATGCTAAGAGCTCAAGTTGCCATGTAGTTTTATCTATTAACCAGCCCCTTTGCAGCCTAGAGCACCACAAAAGCCTGGTCTGTAAACCCAGCAAAATCCCAGGGAAGCACAGGGCCAAATCCTGGTTTCCCAGAGATTGCCAAACCTGGTCTCTGGATCTGATCAACCTTTGAATCAGAGAGCATTTCTTTAAGTCACCCAGATCCCTACTACTGTGATAATGAATGCACTGCTTCCACCATCAGACAGAGGATTAAGTCCTGCTCAGGTTTAAGGTCACCTCCTCTCCCAGATTGCGTGAAGCCATATGGTTTTTGTGCCACTGACCTTTGTCAGTCCACATTAATTCACAGAGGCTGGTGAAAGAGCTCAAAACTTGCTTTCTGCAGAGCCATGAGTCACTGCTGGGAGCTAGATGGGTAATGAAAAAGCTGTTCAGTTTTGTTTTGATTTTCAGATCTTCATGAATAAATCCCTGCTCAGGTCCAATCAGATGGTTGCCTATAAAATTCCCTGCCTATTACTTTGATCCTGTTTGCCTGAATCTCTAATCTCCACAGCACTGCAAGCCAGTACGCTACCAGAGCCCCAATTACCAGCTATGTTTTGTGATTTTGCGTCATCAACCGTTTCCACCCCAGCATGCCAGCCTCCTTCCTTTGCTTTTCCACGTGCTTCTAACCACTTTGGCATCTTTTTCCAAAGTCACCCTGTGTGCAAGCAACCCCTGGCCCTGACTTATAGTAAAGCCATGGGGTTCAGTGTCTCCAGTCCACCCTGTCTAAACCAAAGCTTTTCAGGGATGCCCATGCGTGGCTTGCACAACCTGAGCTATAGCCAGACCTGTCAGTGAATGTGGGAGCACGTCTGCCGATGCAAAGCACCAACATCTCATGAAAATGATTGATTGACACTAACTGGAGATGTTTCTGGATGCATCCCTTTGTCACCAAAGCTTCTGGGAGGAAAGTTGTCCGTCCGGCGACATGGGTAGGAGGAAATTCAGGACAGACTGCCAGCAGAGGGAGCTTCCCGCTGCACATGCCATGGCCCCATGCTGCATCTGGTACCCAGAGCTGGGCAGGGAGGGAGTACGTGCATTATAAACCACTTAGCCTTTCTCTCGCCCGGAGCCCTGGGTTGCCGCAGTAGCACAAATGCCATCAAACTGCTCCAGTCTGATTTGCTGAACTTCAAGGGGTCCTTTGGTATTCACAAAAAAAAAAAAAACAAACCAAAAAAACAGAGTTTCTTCAATTCATTCTGGAAAGTATTTTCTTTCCTGCTTTGTTGGTCGCGTGATTGTTTGGTTTACTCTGCTATTTTAAAAGGTCTGTCAGGCAGCCACAGAGGAAAAAGATTTCCACGTGACCAGTCATGTGCCATGCAGGAAGAATAGCAAATACTTGTGCTAAGCAGCCTGCCAGCTTTCTGTATCAAGGACATTAGCCGTTTGAGCTGGTCTCTCCATCCTTGTGAATAGCATCCCTAGGGATGGGGGATGCTTTTCAAATGAAAAGCTCCCCGCCAGTGGACTTTCCCATTTGGCATGCTCGTGCCTCAGCATCCTCTTGTTGTGCTTTCCCCCTCCCCTAAGTGTTACGCTGGCGAGAGATGGGAGAGACACTTCGCTTGGCCGGGTCTGCAGAGCTGCATGATTGCAATGCATCGGTTTGGATGAAGGGAGAAAGCTGCCGGAGATACGGATGGGCGGTCAGAAGTCAGGGTCCCCTGGGGGAATGACCAGTGACCTCTGTTATCAGAACAGACATAAATGCAAGGGGCCTTGATTGCATCATTTTTAATTAATCAACAAAATTGGCAGGAAAATAAAAAATGGGAAAGGGTCTAAAAGAGATGGGGAAAGCCTAGTTATTCAGGGCTGACTGTGCTGCTGCCTCCCTTTTCCTTTGCCCCTCTGTAATCAGATAGCTCTAAGGAAGATATAGCCCTGGGCCAAAGGGTGGAATATCCCACATTCTTGTTCCTATCATCTCTTATCTTTGCCCCAGTAAGGGTAGCTGCTGGAATAGTATTTGGGGATTTTGACCTACGATTTGCTTCCAGAACTGAATGACTGTAGGCAAAAGGCTGAGGTCTCATATTATTGTGGTTTAACTTGGCAGGCAGCTAAACACCACACAGCCGTTCGCTCACTCCCCCGCTCCCCAGTGGGATGGGGAAGAGAACTGGGGAAAAAAAAAGAAAAAAAAAGTAAAATTTGTGGGTTAAGAAAAAGACTTTAATAGGACAGATAGGATAATAATGATAAAAGAATATACAAAGTAATTGATGCACAATGCAATTGCTCCCCACCTGCCGACCCAGCCATTTCCAGAGTAGCGGTTCCCCCCCGGCCATCTCCCCCCAGTTTCTATACTGAGCATGACGTCATATAGTGTGGAATAGCCCTTTGGCCAGCTGGGGTCAGCTGTGCTGGCTGTGCCCCCTCCCAGCTTCTTGTGCACCTGGCAGGGCATGAGAATCCGAAAAGTCCTTGGCTACTGTAAGCACTACTTAGCAACAACTAAATCATCAGTGTGTTATCAACATTCTTCTCATACTAAATCCAAAACACAGCACTATGCCAGCTACTGGAGGGGGGGGGGGGAGGAAATTAACTCTAACCCAGCTGAAACCAGGACACATATCAAAGAATGTCATTATGCCCAGTGCACATATTAGGAGATGGAGCATAAAAGTGTTTAAAGCATCTAAAAGTCCTTCCCTGCCTCTAATGGTTCTCTGTGAATTTCTGATGCTAGGGTTGCACATGTAAACTTTGCCATCTGCAGCATGGACACCAAGGAGAGCAGGCAGCTCAAACTGCATGTGAATGGACATTCAGACTTCAGACCAAAGCACGCCCACTGTGCTTCCTAAGAGAGCTGGGGTGCACCTATGCTTAGATCTCTCCGGTCTTCCCAGGATCTCTGAAAACAGGTGAAGGAGAAGGCTTTGAAGTATATGGAGCAAACCACAGAAGTGCCCCTTGCATGCATAGAATTGAGCGTAGCTGAAGCCAGTTGCACCCTCTCTATGGGTGAATGCTTTCAAAACAGCCGTAGACTTGGGAGCGGTGAGGATGTGTCCTTGGGCAGTATTTCAACAGCCACAGGTTTGTCAAAGGTTCTTTGCTATTGTGACCAGCTGAGCATCAATGTGCCAAACTCTTCTAGCAAGAGCTTCTTATAGATGGTGATATTGGGATCAGGCAAGCTGGCAAAACAGGCGTGTATTCAGCAAAATTCGGCATCCCCTTTTTCCTATAGAAATTACCGCTACTTGAAGTATCCACAGCAGCACAGCAAGCCAGGCCAGCTGTGTCTGGGCAATTAATGCAAAGTTCAGATGAGGTTTGCTCACAGAATTGGGGTGGCAGGGCTGAGTCAAATGTGGTTTTCACCACAATTTGAAAAAAATTGCAGCTCTGTAGTATTTTGACCAACATCCCCTTGAAAGTCCCCCACGTGTAACACAAGAAGGCTTGAGTGATTTACCCTCTGGTGCGACCTCAGAGCAAGCATCATGCTGACACTGGCATCTGTGTAAGAATCAAAACAAGAAACCTTGCGAAAGGAAGCCAACTCACTTCAGTCAGCTCCAGCAAGTGTCGCAGTGAACTTGCTTGATGTCGCAAAGGGCACCATGGCCATAAAACACCTGTTTAGCATTGCTTTGGACTGCATTACTACTCATGCCTTAGATTATTGGCCTGGAAATACTATTCAAAAGCAAATATACTGTCTATCGCTTGTGTTTCCTTCCACATGGCATGACCAGTTTCTCATTTCTTGTCTTGGCTCCGTTTTGCAGATCTCATGCCAGAGGCTGACCCAGCCGAAATATCTGTTTCCAGTTCTGCAGAGTGAATCACAAGCCTTCAGCTTTTTTGTTGTTACTGTTTTTTCAGACACAGAATACTTCCAATATCCTTGGTTTTTTAAAACTTCACTAAGTTCAGAAGTGATAGGCAGTGACCCATGAAGTTCAAAGCAGCAATACTTCTTGGAAGATGTTCCACTTGTGAGAGTCAGTGATTCCCCTGATGTGCAGAACAAGAGTTTGACTGCCTTCCATATAGCAAACACGCACATTGCCAGATCCTGATCTTGATTACATCTATATCAACCTGCTTAAAATACCATTGGCTGCAGTGTCAGTGCAGGATGTGGGCCAGATGCTGTGCATTGCACCTGATAGCTCCTGCTTCCAACATAGGGATCAAGCTCTGCTTCAAACCTCTACCCTCTCTCTTCCTATTTTTCTCTTTCTGGCAGAATGCGTGGATGAAACTACGAGGTTTCCTGCTAAGCTTTTTGCTTGCTTTCTTCTAAGCTTACTGCAGCTTCTGGAAGTCTGGTTCAGGCTTTCTACATTGCACCATCATTCTCCTAAAATCTAAAAGTGAGCTGGTCATGTCAGCATGTCTGTAGCTTGGCCTTTTCTCTCTCTGAGTGTGAAATAAGCAATATTCCACATTCCTCCTTCTCTGGTGAGCAGAGCTTCTGATGCCTGGCCTAGGGTTAATCATAGGGTTAACCAAGTCATGAAAAAATATTCCGGGAAAATGCAGAAGATTTCTCGCTTGGTTGGACCGAGCAATCTTTCTTTTTTAAATTCAGTGTCACAGGGCAGCCAAACAGATCTCTTTTTCACTGTTGCTCTCTTCTGCTGTGGGTCAGAAACATGATGTGCTTCTCTTTCCTTGCAACTTCAGGGCATGGCAGAGAGCTGTAATTTGCTCTGGCCCTTTCAGAAAGTCAGCCCAGCTTTCCCTTTGCTCCAGTGCTGGGTTAGGGGAAGCCAACCAGCAAGACCCAAAGCCGTGGCTTGTCAGCCCAGATTGCATGTGCCTTCTCAGAGGGGGCAAAAGAGAGTTTCTTTCTGTACCATCCCTGTTTCAGTGGTGATCGCAAGAGTAATGGAGCAGCAACCCACCTCTGCAGCCAGAGCTGTCTTGGCAGTTTCTGGCCCAGAAAGGAGAAATGACACCTCTGCTGGGCCCCTGTATCCCAGAGGGAGTCACTGAGTCTTGAGACAGGGCATACAGAAGTGCCACTGATGCCTCTAGTCCACTGAGATGTTCATCTCTTATCCTGAGGCAGATTCTCTTTGGGACGGTTGAAGTACCCTGTAAAAGCTAGCTCTAGACTGTATTTAACAGGGGTATCCCCTTCTGTCCAATTCTGTCCTCTGAAGTCCCCTTACCAGCTTCCCAATTTTTCCCCATAGCTGGATTTTTCCTGCCCTTGTCTGATTCCTGCTCGTCCGCATTCCTCCC
Organism: Gorsachius magnificus; assembly: GCA_034008185.1. NCBI lineage: Eukaryota > Metazoa > Chordata > Aves > Pelecaniformes > Ardeidae > Gorsachius > Gorsachius magnificus. The sequence continues at coordinate 12,621,790 of CM067090.1, forward strand.
ACCTCTGTCCATGGCTGCTCCCATCCTCAGGGAGGAGCAGTGCTCATTTGTACCTACCTGGGCAGCCTGCAAAGCTTTCTGCAAGTTTTAGGAATGACTTTTTGAGTTGTTATTTATTCCCCAAGTCATCTCATGTCACATTCAGGAGGGCGACATTGCCTGTTGCCTTTCACAGCCAGCATCTACATTTTGCTTAAAGTCTGTGTACAGCAAGGGAGCCTTGATGGGTGTGTGCACAGCACTCTCTTAAATTAGCTGGTGCCTGCATGTTGTTGACAACCTCTTGTTACGGTTCACATTGCTTCCCACTTCTACAGTCCATCACATTAATAAGGGAGCAGCCACACTGAGCATCCTGGCTCCTGATTCAGAGTACATAGGCTCTCCTTTACACCTTCGGGAGGTGCAAAATGTGCACGAAGTTCATGAATGTCCTAAGGTGTGGGTTTCAGGAGCGGGCACGTGGCATTCAGCGTTGCACCACTGAACACTGGGCACTGTAGCCAAGGAGCACATAGAAGTGCTTACAGGAGCAATGCACCCACCTCCAAGGAGGCAGGAGGAGAAGAAATCCTGTTGCTATCTTACAGCTACATTTGGAGGATTGGTGAGCCCAGGGTTTTAAGCAAAGGGTATGTAGAGGGCAAGAAAAAGCAAGAGTTGTAACAGCACTCTCAAAAATGAATGTATGTACCCTGGTGCCCTAATGACCCAGCTGGTGACGAGGCCTCTGTGTGCTGCACACAGTGCAGGTAACCCAGCCACCCCACGGTGCTTGTGCAGGCTGAGGCAAAGTCCTGTTGCAGAACCTAGAAAATGCTTCAGAGAGAAGCTCCTTTCCAAAATGACTTCTTTTTAAATGGCCTTATAATCTGGTGGGAGTTGATCCTTTATATCACTTCTTTTAAATTGCCTTCTGCTCATCAGCTGTTCTTTAAGAGATGAACAGACCCATCTTCATGTCCTGTCCTGACCTGCTGGTGGCTCTGAGACGCTGCCAAGCAGCTGCCGCCTTGCACTGCAGAGAGGGCTCTTTTCTCAGGGAGTGGGGGTGATATCTGTAGACTTAAGGTTTCAAAGTGCTTCCTAAACCTCTAGGATAAAAGCCACTGGAGAAATGTAAAATATTAGTGGTATTTTAAGAAAGTGTGTGGGTGTGTAGACACAATTAATTTTCCTTTTTATAGGCCTACATGGAATATCTCCATCTCTGAGGAAGACGCCTAGATCTATGGCGCATTGGCAGCCCAGAGGAGGGCACCGCTCTGTTTGTATTAACAGAAAATGCCATCGAAATTAACAGTGCAAGAACGCTGTTGTGGTCAGGCTGTGTCAGCCCGATAAATTATTGTACGCCTGAGAGGCAGCAGGCTCAGAATTGCTCCATTCCTGGGCTGAAACGTCTCTTTCTTCCTTGTTAAATGCACACGGTAGCAGTCTTAAGGGATTTTTGTCATGTTAGTCCCCCAAGATCAGAGAGGAGCTGATGTGACTTGGAAATACACTGCGTAGTATTAAACAGCAGAGGGTATGCGTGCTCGCACACAGGCAGGCAGAGTGTCTGCTCTCATGCTATGTATTGTTATTGACACACTGCACCTTAATGGCTATAATGTCAATGGGCACTTTGGGACCTTTACTCGTGGATTATTAATGCATTAGACCACAGTTTTTATGGGTTATTGTGTCAAGAGCGGAGGGAGTGGATGCCTACAGTATATGGGCAGAATAAAGGTATTTTTTAATCAGGGCTGTGGTATACATTGTGAGTGCTGCACCTCAGAAATCTCATTTACTGCTGTATTGTACTTGCTCGCAGCAAGTGGGATCTCACTGCAGCTTAGAGGACGGCATGGAAAAAATGACACCATCGGAGAGGAAAAGGGACAGTCCAGGAAAAGGAAGAGATCCTCGTGACTGTAGCTAGGCAATCACGCATTGCCATCCCGGGCTGTGGGGAGATTATTTCCTGGCACTAGCCACTGATACCCTGAAACATGAAGATTAATAGGCTCTTTATTTTATTGTTAGTAACTGCAGGTGCTGCTTTTATTTATATAAATGTGTGCTGCTCGCCTCGCTGTGAGCTCAGCCCAGGACGAATCCTCCCGTGAGACTTCAGAGAGAGAAACTTTCTCACGTTGCCTCTCCGCCTGAGAGCAAATGTCAAACTGCAAACTGAACGCGAGCATGGGGGGTCTCCCAAAAGCCTTTGAAAGTGATGGAAGCGGCAGGTGCCCAGCGCTGTTCAAGGGCTGGATCCTGCCATTTTAAAAGGCCTTTTTGAACAGAAGATAATTTGCAGGGGAGAATGATGTGGATGTAAACCAGACTCTCCAGCTGATCTTCTGTGGGTGAATAGGACATGTATATTTGCCAAAGTCCCATTTGACAAGACATAGTGGTTAAATCTGTCAATGAAGTGGAAAGGGCAGTATAACATTGTTCAGACACCCTGAATGAAGCCCTGACTGCTGTGCTGGTGGAGCAGGGGAAGAAGGGGGACCCTGAGAGCAGGGTGGCAGGAGGAAGGAGGACACACGTGGCACTGCATGGGCAGAAGCATCCTCCCTGACGTTTCAGCAATGCAGCCGCTTCCAAGTCAGGCAGCTTGGAGCAGTGAGTGGAGGGCAGCCAAAGAGCTGCGTAACAAGAGCTGAGGGTTCATTTCTGGCAGGAGTTGCCATCTTTCTCGTAATCACTACCGCTCCATTATGAGGAGACCTGGAGGTATTATCCTCCCAACCAAACTATGTATTTGTCAATAGAAAAAATAATCAGCCTGTAATGGAAACAAACCCCATATCACAGGCTTTCCTCCTAGGCATTAGCCCTAATATATAGGCTGCAATGGCATGAAGCGAGAAAAGAGAGGCACAGAGGGCCTGAGACCAGTGGGATGCTGGTTCTCCAAAAAGCTGGAGCTCAAGAGATGACACTGACCCAGGAGGGAAGCTTCTTATTTGCAAAGTGCTGTCATTGCACTTAAGGCCCATGCCTTTCATTTTCTCAACTTCTCATTCTCTCAACTTCATATCGGAAGGAGGCAAAGAAATCCCCTGATTTTCCTGACAATACTGAATACAGTTCAACTTTTCATCATGTCATATCTGGGCCATGGAAAGGCCCCTGCTTTTATTGTGTGACGACACGGAAATTACTGAGTAATTACAGGATTATGCAGCACCCTGTAAATTAAATGTTACCTCTTTACCTTTTATAGAACAAAAAATAACCATGTAATTACCTAGTGAATTAAGCTGTTAAGGTCTCATGGTAATTATACATGGAGTCAAAAGCTCTGAGTTCTTCTGGTAGTTACAAGTAAAGAATTATCTTTCATTTTTAAACATATGTTGCAGTTGGATCCCAAAGCCTGCACATTTCCATTTTAATAACACTATGGCCTGCCCAAATGAGAAGAGGCATATGTCTCCCATCTGAGTGTGCAAATAGAGTGAACGTGTATATATAAAATAGATTGGACATACGCAAAATTGACCCAGGTTCATACCAGAAAAATTATATGGACTGCAATGGAATACAACAGAGGTAAAACATGATTAGTCAGACAATAACGTTTAAAACTATGTTTAGTTTCCTAGCACTGGAACTTGTTTTCACAGGAAGCAAGTCAGCGTGATGTTATTTTTAATATACTCGTGATTATATTTTGAAAACAGACAATCAAACCACCGATCGGGAAGCTCTATCCCCTAAAGGGATGCTCAGGCCTTGCCACGTGTAGGTGGGTTTTGCCATGTATCAGCAAGGAGGGGATGCCTGTCTTGGCAGGAGAGCCCCATGAAACCAAACACATTGATGGTGTGAGCTTGGTGGATGGTCCCAGCTCAGGTGAAGAGGTTTGGCAAATGCAGTAGTAATGGGACAGAGCTCTCAGGTGTGCTGGCCTGGGACCCAGCCTCTCCAGAGGTGGCAGCCAAGGACAGGCATTGCACCAAAGAGCTGCAAAAGGATTGGGGCTAGAGGAACAAGGGGTTTCTGCCTTGTGGCAGAGCCCATTCCTGTCAAAGGTTCTGCAGGAACAAGTTTCCCTGCTTAAAAAGTCCCACCAGAGACCTGGGTCATGGTTGCTGAGCATAAAAAAGCTGTAGCATGACCACAGACCATCCAGCCTGCTCTGACCAAATGAGACGGAGACAGAGTGGAAGGCTCCAAGGCATCAAGCAAGCAAAAGCAGGGAGCCATCAGAGCAGTGATTGCAGGTGCTAAAATATACGAGCAGATACTTACTGGGCATGAGGATCTGTAGCACATAGGAATTGCCACTTTTGTTCTGTGTGTCATCTGCTCCAGTCAGAGCTGGCTCAAAGTGCCCTTTCGTTATTTTAAGATTTGCATGGGGGTTTTAACTGTTCTACATAACTTTTTTCTTGTTTAATTTTTAACCAGACCAAATCAGACTGAAGTGCTTCAGGTTTTCTTTTCCTTTCTTCAGTTTTTCTATTTCCACGGTTTTAGGAACACATTTCAAAAAAATCCCAACAAACTTTAACGATGAAATAATAACTAGCTTCAATGTCCCTTCAGGTGGAAAATAAACATTTTCATAGGTCCCGAAACCAGATTCTTTGGCTTCATAATTTTAGATCCCTAAATCTGAAAAATGGGATGTTACGATATGCCTACCGCCGTATGAAGGGTACAGCACGTTCACCTGCAGCGCTTCAAAGAGGCGTTACATGCACTTACTGGCTAATTTTATAACTTGCTTTGAAATATGTAGCATGTTATGTAAGTGCTCGCTTTGGTAATCGTGGAAGAAAATACAGAACCAGGATAGGGAGCCGGGTTTTTCTTTTAATGAAGCTTAACACTGACATTTTAACCATTAACATTGTGTCTGCAGTTTCTATTGCAGACCTAACTATTTCACCTACAAGTCATCCCCAGTCCAAACAGTAATTGCTCTAGGTACAAAGCAAATTGAAGTAATTATCTTCTAATCTTTTTATTTTGCATTTTTACTCATTTTGGTTTGAATACTATCAGCCATTCTCTGTAGCGCTCTGTTTCGTTCTGTTTAAATCCTGCAGTAATGCCGCATGCTGAACGCAGTAGCGTGCGTTTACTTCAAAGAGTCATTTATATCCCTGGTAAGCAGGTAGCCTTTGCCGTAGAGATGCAGGGGTGGTTTGGTGCAAACAAGCTTTCTTACATGCGTTTGTTGCATGGTTTTTTCCCCTTATGTCCATCAGTTTTACTGCTTTGTAGTTGCTATCTGGTGAATATTAAAAAGCACCCTTTGGGATTAGATCAGAAAAGGGGGGGGGGGATATCATACTCCATCTCATTCCTAGTCTCTTGCGTAACATCCCTTCATCCTGACACAGATTACTGTTAGCATTGTACTCGCCCAGTTCCTCTGCCTTAATAGCCTTACGTCTCATTCGAAGTGAGATCAAAGAGAGAAAAGTACCAAAGGGCTTACATTCAATTAACAGGAAAGGGGCAGGCTTTATACGTGCTCAGCAGAAGCTCTGATTGCAACAAACTGCTGACTGCATATCATGTACTATCGCTATCAGCATGTGTAACGCCAGCCTTTTCCCTGCCACGCTGAAAGGTGGTCTGGAAAGGCAAATGGCATTTCTGTGCTCTTGCTGGTTGTGTCGGCATGGGGAAAGCTGGAGAAGCCCATGCCCATTTGCAGGGATGCTCAGGAGGAGGGTGGCTCTATCTCCCACTCTACTTTTTTTTTTTGCTCAGAGCTGCAAACTGGAAACTCTCTGTCATCCTGTGACCAATGTATTGGACAACTTGAATTTTTAATGATGAGTGATTTCCCACTGCTCTCTTACACGGCTCTCGGAGTTAGAGGCTTAGCCTGTGGCAGTCAGAAGTCCTAGGGCAAAAGCTGAGACTTCTGACCCTTTCTGTATATTTAGAGTGTATCACAATGAAATAAAGCCCTTCTCATTTCTCAGAATAAACTACCCCCTTCTTCCCTTCTCCAGGTATTTGTGGCATTAGGATAAACTGAAAAGCTGGGTGTCTGAGAGCTAGCTTGTGATTAGAAGGCATCTGGGAATAGCCACCACCATTGAAGACACGATAATGGGAAGATGAGAGACTTGACTCACTATGGCAGTCTGGTTTTACAATTTTTCCATTTCTCCTCATGAAAGGCAGAAGGCAGAGTTGCAGAACTAGGAACTGGATCATAAATGCGGGGGGGAAATTGGAGCATAAAAAGGATGGGGCATGGATCACAAGGATTTTACTTTTTGAGCACTGCTGAAGTGAGAGAGCGCATCCCATCCACCACATACTCAATGCTCATTGCTGTTAACTCTGCTTATGTCAACCACACATTTCCCAAGGTTCTGCATATGAAGAAAAGACATGAGTTCCTGGCTTGGCATTACCACTGGAATTTTTTTTCGTATTATTTTTTAGAGCTCTGAGACAGCATGGATCCCTGTTTGTATTAAACCGCTCTCTACACTCAGCTGATTGCTGAGATAACCTGCAGCTGGAGCTGTCTGAACTTAGGTGACTCGGTTACATCTGCGTACAGCCCTGTTTTGCATTCTCTTCAATTTACTTCTAATACAAACCTTGCAGAGCACGCGCACACATGCACACACATACACACAAAAAAATGTGTTCCTAGGGATTCAGTACCTGCTCTTGCCAGGAATACTCTCAACTACTTTAACCTTTTAAAATTTTCTGCATTACTGTGGGAGATGACCACTCCACACATTGCTCACAGGTTAACAGTGCTATAAAGAGCGCAGCTGGTCAGTGGAATCAGAAAACACTGAAAAGGTCAAAGCATGCGAGTACTGCAGAGGTTTCCCTCTAAATGAGAGTAGCCTGTGACCTTCACTTAACCCTTACTTTAAATGATTGCAAATTAAGTTGGGCAACTTAGCCTGAGCTCTAAAAATCTAAATGAATAGAAAGATAAAACTGTATCAAACAGCTTTCCATCAATGCTAGGCAGTGTTCTCCAACACACGTATACCAAATAGACATTTATGTCTGTGAGTCTTTCTTACCCACTGAGATATATTCAAATGAAGCCCCATTAACTTCCCCAGTGCTGAATGACATACATGCATTTATACCATAATGCAGTCATCCTCTTGAACAAAGGCATATCTGACCGGGGCTCTTTTCTACAAGGTGTTTTTTAATCTTCTTGGCTTATACAGGACTTACAGGTATAATATATAGCGTTTGCATAGAAGTCAAAGCAAGGATTTCAGCACTGTAAATCCATCACCTGCTTTCCATCAGCCAATTTTATGCACACTGGCGCTCATGTCCAAGCTTCCTTTGACTTTATCAGGGCATTATCCAGTCTCCTGGGCTCTAGGGACCAAATGTCCATCAGGCATTAAATATAATGACAAAACAGAAGAGCTCTGCAGCAAAGCATCCCGTGATACTCCTCGTCTCAAAGCTTCTCGACCTCCCCCATATGGTGACACCAGAGCAAAACCCGAGGCAGGGATCGGTGGTCTTCAGGAAGACCTGTGGATGGGGTCCTCCGTGGGGCCCCAACTTCTCAGCAGCAGAACCAGTGACACCTGCCTGTGGCTAAGGGATGGGATCCCCCAGCTAAACCATGAATATTCTTTAGTCAGCCTATTAATGCGAAGAGAGGAGTCCTGAACAAGGCGTGGATTGGCACAACACTGTCAGCTCTTCTTATTGGTATTCTTTACTGTGGCCTGTATTTCTTTTATTCCCTGCATACCTTCCTGACCCTTTTTTATTCCACAGCAACAAATGTGAAAGCAAAACCATTTACTGAGCTGAAACCCCAAGAATTTATTTTTTCCCACCCACATAATCTATATCCCAGTAACAGGAGCTAAAGCAGACACCTTCACAGAAACACCCCTCAAAACAAGTTCTTAACTCCAGTAAGGACCCAATTCTTCACGAATTTAGTTGACATTGAGACAGGGCAGTAGTGGTGGGGAAATGATGTGTCCTGTGAGCAGCCTGGGTTTGTTCAATGCCATGGTGAAAAAATGGCTGCTCAGTGTCTGATTTACTGGCCAAGAGGATACTCTACTTTCTGAATTCCCATGGAGATGGCCTGATTTCCATAGCAACTGGATTCTCTCTCTTGACTTTCCCTTTAACAGGTAGAAACACACTTACATCCTGAAAATACTGGAGTGTTCTGAGTATTTTTGCATTTTTGGATGCCAGTATATTTTCTGGACAATGTGTTGAAATACAGGCACCTTAATTATATTTCTGTATCCACCTTTAGAACTGGTGGTGACATTATCTTCCATCTGCTCTTAAGATTTGTTGTGATGTGGGCATGAAGATTTTGCTTTTGCTTTCTTTCTTCTCTTACTCTTTATCATTGTTCCAATTTTCTGTTGGACAACCAGCAATGCAGGGTGACGACTACAGCAGAAAGCTCTTGGGAAAAAGAGAGCATTGATAATACCAGCTAACAGCAATACCCAAAATGCATGGGATATATTTCTAGAGAGAGAGGTTGGTTCAATCTCTGCCCCAAAGACGGATTAAAAATTCATGCTATAATTCAGTATGTCAGATAAGAGATCATGTCACCAGTAAGTATATACATTATTTGTCACCCATTTGTTGAGGCTTTTAATGGTTTCAGATTTTGATTTTATATGCTAACATGAAGTGTCCTCTTTAAGTCTGTCCTTCCTCAAGTACATCTCCACAACTTCTTTCTAGACTACAGCTGAGTGAGTACAAACAATAAAAACAATCCACAAGGAGGTGGTTTAACTGGGGAGTTTCTTACAGCCATTGTGAAAAGATTCTTAGGGAATAAAAGAGGACAGACCCTGCAAACCATATCCCCAAGGATCTGCTGAGGACACATGCAGGACAAGGAATCATGGAAATAAGCTTTTGGATAGTAGTAACATCACACATTGGTCTGATTCCTTATGGAAGGACATCATGAGCCATGTCTGGGAATTACAAGGTCTGAAAGGGCAGGGCTTGTACTTTAAATTGCATTTGTGAAGACTCAGAGAGTTGTGCTCTGGCAAGCACCTGGGTTTTGGCAGTCTGGACTGCCTCAATGACTGGTACAAAAGGTTCTGCATGGCAATGGATAATGACACAGTCAGAGGAAGGGCAGCAGGAGGTGATGAATTCAGATCCTCTGTCTGCTAGGATGGCTGAAGTTCAGGAAGGGTATTCATGGCAAGTGAAGCCATTTGGGAATCCAGGAAGAAAAGCAAAACCCATGAGGCGCAGAGAAAAAGAGCAGTGCTGTTCCAGCGGTTCTTCCCCTTTAGCCACGAATCAGAGGAATGTGGTGCCTGCACTGAGGATGAATTTCACAAATATCCCTTTCACACAGCAGTCTGGCTCATGGCCCAAACCTTCCAGTGCTTCAGTGCCACCTCTCCCTGAGCACGCATTGCCCTCTTCCCCCTGAATTGGCAATTAAACAGTCAACTGTGGTAGTCTGAGATGCCACAGAGCATCCTGAGGTCCTGACAGCACTTTGCCGATTCACTGACCTCTGTTATGTTCCGAACCACAAGAGGTTACACCCAAAATCAGCCTAAAAAATTGGCTGATTTTCCTGTGACCCCCAGTCTGACCTTACATCTGAGTTTACATTTTTAAATCTCACCATGAGCTGCCGGCTGACAGCCACCGTCCCCTGCAGCTCCCTTCCTTCCGTTTTGCAGCCCCACTTGCCCACAGACCCTCACCCACCACCCTCTTCACTGCAAAAGCATCCCTCTCCCCTCCCCTCCCTCCCCTCCTTCCTCTCCTCTTCCCCTCCCCAGCTAATGCTGAAAGCCAGGGAGGAAAGCATAGCAAATTGAAATAAATGAGAGCAGAGGAAGAAAGGGGGAAGTTGGAGGGGGAGACAAGGAGCAAGCTCCCGGGGCCCTGTCACTTCAGCTGCCTCGGGGGCCATGGGCAGAGAAGGGGAGGGCGACGAGGAGGCCAGAGCTGGAGCAAAGCCTGGTCCTTGGTGGTGGCGGGAGCTTTATCGCCTGTGACCGACAGGGCTCTTAGTGCTGATGAGGAACATTTAGGCGATAGCATTAGGATTGCTGGGGGGGTGGGAAGGGCATGTGTGTGCATGGGAGTAAGGGGAGAGCAGTGTGGGGTGGGGGCTGCTGCCCATGCGTGCCTGCTGCTGGGCAGAGGATTGCAAAGACAGAGGTGCAGGGCTTGGTGCTGGCACCACAGCATCCACAGCTCCCCCTGAGCACCCCGGCAGCAACCCAAAGAAACCTGTCCTTTGGGCTTTTTGGGGAGAAGCCCATAGGGGGCACTGATTTGTCAACAAGAAGAGCTGTTCAGGAAAGAAAGAGAGACACAAAGGGCCCAAACATCCACCTGTGTCTCCTGCAGGCAGGTCATTTCTGAGTTAATGATGGACTGCTGCTTTTTTTACTTCCCCTGTCTCTCTTGAAAATGCAAACATCACTGGGAGGTGGGAGAGGTGGCTTCCTCTTCCCATTTGCTAGAGGAACAGATGGCCCCACAGATGATTTCTCCTTGCTTCCCTCTGTCGGTAAAAGATACATAGCCTAGCTCTGAGAATACCATTTCTTGGCAAAGATGTCCCTGAAAAATAGCAAGGAAATTCCCAGTACTGTGCTTACACGCTTTGCTATACTGTTTTTTTTATTTCTTTAATTCTACTGATAATGGGAAGGTGCACAGCTGTGTTTAGTTACTTAGAAGACATGTGCGGTGCTCAGACGATGCTGCCAGTAGCCTGACCCCAGGGGAAAACCTAGGGAGAGGCTGCAGAGTCGTGCCCTTCACCAGGTCCCATGGCAGCTCTCAGGAGCTCTGCCCTCCACCAAAGGGCAGCACCCACTTCCCTCCAGGCTGGCACAGGGCTGGCAAAGCAAACCTTTCAGGGCAGACCAGTGATTGAAACCCAGGTTCACCATGGGGCCACGGTGTATGTGCATGGGGATGCAGTGGAGAGTACAAAAAGCCCTTGCTGCCCTCCTTTCCCCGGTAGCTCTGCTTCCTCTGCTCCCAGCTAATCCCACGCCTCCCCAGGCAAGACCAGCAGGGATGAGGCCCATTAGCAGCAGCTCTGCTGCAATGTCTCTTTAAAGGAAGTGTCAGGAATAAAGATTTACCTGCAGGTTTAGGGAGACAATTACTGTACGTTAATTAAATATGAAATGACACTTAAGAGCATATCCATTGCCTTAACAGCGACTCTGTAATAATAATAATACTTAGCACTTACATAGCTCTCTCCATCTATACAGCGCTTCACAAACATTAACTAATGAATTCTCACAACCTCCATGTGAAGCTAAAGAGGCTGCTGGCCTGGTGGGGAGGGGGAAGAGGAGATGTATCAGGGGAATAACCTTTTCTTGGCCTGCTGCTGCTCCTTCTTTTTAGGCTGCTTTGGTATTCGTTCCCCCTCCTTTCTGCCAGCCTTCCCCTAACTGTGCTTCACTCTGGCACCATGTGGTGGGCACGTTGCATGGTGAAGAAGGACATGGGCAGTGCAGGGAGGTGGTACCCATGGTCACCACTGGAGCAGGCACTGATGCTTCCCTGGCTCCTAGCACCGGGCTCAGAGTCCCAGACATGACAGCAAGTCTATAGCATCCAAAACTGCCTCCTGTCCCATCCCCTTTTCTTCAGGGCTCAGCAAGGGAGCCTAAGAGTGGGTTTGCCTGAAGCTGGAGTGTTTTGAATGTGACCGTGAGAAACAAGGTTCTGGCTCAGACATAAACATCTGTGCAGTGCAGGAGTTCAGTACTAGGACTGAAATAGTCTGGATTTTTGCGAATCATTTCTGGTGAAGCCATGCCTTGCCTTCAGGTCTTACTGGGGAAGCCAAGAAGCCTCTCCTGAGCCTACTTCACTTTCCCAGAATGGGATTTTTGAGCTGAAGGCCCAGGTCTCCTGGCTAGCATACCTCTGTAGGAGTTGACTGTCTCCTGGCAGATGTGCTTGCTCCATGATGACCCTCCACGATGACCCATCCTTTGAGACCGTCGCTTAACCCAGAGGGGACGACAGATGCTATACTAAGTCTGTGTTTCCTAACTTATTTACATTTTCCTCGCTGCAGCTGCCTGTGATTGTGCAATGTCTTTGCTGGAAGAGTCTGGAGAGCCATAAGAAAGAAGCTTCAGTCTCTCCACAGGAAGAAATATGGACCTTGACTCTCCAGAAATCCCAGCACCACGCTTTGCCCTCCATAGCAGTGCTCTCCTCCCCCACCTCCCATGGCAGGCCTGGCTCTGCCTCTGCTCTGGCTTTTAGGCAGCAAAGTCCAGTTTTTCCTGGTTTTCCGTGTTTTTTACCTAGAAGCATTGAAAGCGCGCTAGGTCCATGTCCATCCCCTCTTCCACATCTGGGCTTTCTCACCCTAACCAGGAGAGCATGGGAAGCAGGGGAAGATGGGAGCAATGGGTCTGGGCTGTTAGGAGGGAGGAAATTGATTATCCATCCCTTTTCAAGGAGGGGTTTTCTGCACAATCAGCTTACAGACTTTTTTTTTCCCAAGCTCATTCCTCTTAAAAAGGTAATAAATATTCAAAACATACTTGCTTATTTTAACAGCTGTACTATTAATGGCTTCAGCATCTACAAAGCCAATGCCTGTGTGTATCCACTAAGCAGTTGTCAAACTGCATTGCTTGTAACATTTAGGGTTGGTTTGGAAGGAGGTCTCAAGGCTACACTCTACAAAACACCCTGTATTGGCCAAGGGGGAAGAAAAGATAACGTGACCTAGAAAATCTTGTCATCTTCAAAGTTCCCAGATTCTGCAGTTATTTATTTAGCACTGTAAGCCCACCAGATCCATTTCCAAGTCATCAAGGGCTGGTTTTGTCTTCCAGAAAGGTCTCAAGCAAGCCTTCGAGTTTGAAAACACTAATGTTTTCAGACACGGTCCTGTCAACACCAGTAATTTCACCTGTGTTGCCAGCTAACTCACTGGTGGGCTTGTTGGGGTTGCATTTAGATATGAAAATGTCACATCATGCTCTCGGTAGGTTGATGCAATTTCAACGGTTACCTCCGATGTTAAACAGAATCTGGATCTTTCTGCATAGATCACAGCTATCTTGGCTTTATGTATCGAAGAGCCCTTGATAAGCAGTGGGAAAAATGTATTTAGTATGTGAGAAATCACCCATCCAGCCCTAGAGGTACAGACCAATGGAAGCCAACCTCAAGTAATTTATTTATGCCTCAGTCTTTTCTGTCTCAAAAATTGTCTTCCCCCAGCTCCAGGGTTTTTGGAAGTTCAGGTGATAACAGCAATTCTGGCACCCTCCTTTAGCCACAGGCTGGTGACAAGGTTGGGTGTGTTTGAGCTCAGGTCTCCAGCAGCAGGACCGTTTTGTTGATTCCTCATGAGCGGCTTCCATGTACGGCATGACTCTGTGGGACCCCTGCCCCATGCACGGAGGAGAATTGCATGGTACATACCTGCTTATTTGCACCTGTACAGCACAGGGAGCAAAATGCACTGGAGCCAGCTCGCCCAGGGCTCATCCTTCAAACCCCAGCAGATTCCCCCAGCCTTGGGCTGGGGCTGGCTGGAAGCAGCCATTCTCCCACTGCCATCCTCACACCCACATGGTCTGGAGCTGGGATCTTTCTCCTCCACGAGTTAACAAATTGGCCGTTCCCTGAGAGCGGATAATTTCTTCTTAATGGTAGCCATTTCTCAGCATGTACTTTGGCTGCCAGCTTTTGAAGGTAATTGCATTGTTATTTAGGAAAGTCAAAGGTGCATTCTTCCAGAGAGGCTCTGGCTGCGAGCAGGCATGCGGAGGGCTGGCCAGGAGACGGCTTTGCGTGCTCTTGTTACAGCAAGGTGTCACTGTGGGCAGCCAGGAGACAGGGATGGATGTACATATCCCTCCCCTCTCCCCACTCTTTTTCCTCCCCAGAGAAGAATCGGTAAGAAACCATTTGCTGCAAAATACAGATGGGCATTCCAGTGCTGAAAATACATAACACAAAATGTTCCTTTTTCTGATAGGAAAGTGATGTCACAAATGACCTTATTAAAAAAAGGTAAAATGCTTGTTTACTTAAAGCACTTGTTCAAAGAGAGCAGGGAAAAATGTGGCTTTAGGATATTTTTCTTTCTCCTTTCTCTTTCCTCCTAAATGAGATTGAAATACAGTTTCACATTTGCAAGGCCCAATGCCCTTTCTGCCAAGAAATCCATTGACAGTCCAATCAACAGACATGTTCTGGTTACAGGAATCAGGCATCAGTCAAACGCTTGAAAGCCAGATCCAGCAAATGCAGCAGATAATAGTATTGAAAACAGCCGGTGGGGGAGATGAAAAAGTAATTGGAGTATAGGTAAGAGCTGGTATAAGCAGGATGGATCGGCATATTGCTGACATGAGGAAGAGAAGAGGCAGAGGGGGAGAGCTAATGAGAGGGGTAATTCTAATGATAGAAGTAGTTCAATGTGTCAGGCTCTTGTTTTTCAAGGGCTGAGAGAAGGATTTATTTGTGCAGAGGCAACCCAGCCTGTGGGATTTATGTACTGCCTACACCACGAGTCCCCACTAGCTTCCAGAGCTGGTTCAGCCCTGGGATTTTGCAGGGCAGGTCCGTAGTAAAAAGCTACGTGGCATCAACAAGGAGGGCTGCGGGGCTGCGCTGGCCCTGAAAGTGTTGGAAAGTTTGCAGGGGGGATTAGAGTGGGATCAGCAGGCTTAGCAGCATGGGGCGAGGGGCCTGGGTGGCAGCCCCGGGCAGTCGGGGCCACAAGCACCCCAGGGGGACTCGTTACCATGAGCAAAGCAGCACTGGTCTCCGCGTGCTCAGGGGCTGCATCACTAAACACAGTCATTTCAATCTTGGCAAGCCCTAAAATTTGCTGATTTTATCCCAAATGTAAAAATCTAGAGAAGACAGGAGTGAAAATGAACAGAATAGAATTTGATTGTATGGACTATATCTCCTGATTTATTCCAGAGCCCTTGCTAGTAAAATACCCAGACTCTGATTAGAGCGGTGAGCGCAAGAGAATTACTCACTTCCTATGGGTAACATGACGAGAAAATTACCTGAATTTCTTGTAAATCTGTAATCCTCTTTTGGGACTCAGCACTATGGAAATTGCAGAAAGGGGCTGTTGATCTCATATGCTGCGGTATGTACTCCCTCACACGGAGGCTTGGGTGGGTTCAACATCACCCTGCCCCATCCGGGTTATTTTTGCATCTCTTTAGATTGATCTTCTCTGTCCTTCATCCCCGAGCACTTGGTTCTTGCCTGGCCGAGGAGGGGCCACTTCAGGAGCTGCTCCATTGCAGGCTGTGCTGCCGTGAAGACGGCGTGGAGAAGGGGGCAGTGGGGTTGGCAGGGGAAGAATTGAACAGTCTGTAAAGACGGCACAAAATATTCCAAAGTAATTCAGATCTGACTTGAGCAAGTGATAAATGAGAGCAGCATGGCAGTGACAGGTCAATCAAATATTTATAGAACTTCATCCATTAGCATTGCAGCAGCAGAAAGGAAGCAAGGAAGTCAGGGTGCTCCTAGACCTGCGAGGGGCATGCATGCCAATCAGCTTCCCCAAAATCTTCAGGCATGTGTGTATCATCTTCTGCATGGTCCTGGAGGAGGCTGGGACAGACGAGGTGGTGGAAGAGCTAAAGAGAGGTTGGGATTATACAGCACTTTATTTTAGAATAAATTCCTCTGATCTCCTTGGGTGGATTAATGTATTTGCATACCGGTGAATAGATACTCGTACCAAAATGATGGGTAAGCTGAGTGGTGTGTGTAGCTATATACATGTATGTGCGTACACACTGGAAAGGGCATCGGGTTTTGCAATTCTCTGGAAAAGCAGTTGCTACAATCAGTGAAATGCCAGAAAAGGTTAAACCACAACAGCTAAGAAACCTTAAGGAGGGAGCAGAGTGCAATCGGAAAGCCTATTTTTAGGATCACATGACATGATTTGATTAATATTTTACGAGGCAGTTATCATATGCTAAGAAACTGAAGGATTATTAGTAGCATCCTAATGTGCCTGCTTTCAGGGTTTTAACAAGGGGATCCCATCTAAATTTCTCCCTCCTCACCTTTGATTGATCCCATAAGCCGGGGGTGCAGAGAAGTGGCACATGGATGCACCGAGAGGTGCAAAGGGCTGTGGAAAAGGTATTCATGTGATTCCAGCACTTTAATGGAAATGCCACGGTGCAGCCCGTGCTGAGGCAGAAGGCAGTAGCACACTGCAGACAGTGCAGATGGAGCAGTGTCCAGCTGGGATCATCACAGAGATGCTCCCAGACACCAGCAAAGCAATGCGACAGCAGGCTGGGGAGAAGGGCCAGCCTGGTCTCCAAGCAGTTAAATAAATGCTTGACTTTAAGCCAAGGAAGGATTGCACTGAAGTCCCCCTTTGACCTGCTGATAAGATCTGTGTGCCTGGTCAAATAAATGTGCATCCTGCATCCCTTCTCAGGGTTCCCAGGGCTATTCCCATTTCCTTTGGTAATTTGGGCTTCATTAAGTATGATCTACACATTCATGTCAGTGCTCAACCATGTGCTGGATCTGGGATTTGTGTGATGCCCCGTCTGATGCTCTCCACCAAAAGCTGAATTCAGGAGGAATCTGGGAAGGGAAACAAGCTCTTTCTTCTTCATTCACTGATCTCCTGACAAAGTTTCATTCATCTGGCCTGGGAGCAGTAGGGACACTGTGTGTCGGAGGCAACCAGTCAGCCAGGGGGATGAGGCAGGACCCAGCACTCACCAACAGCCCATTTGCTGAAAATTGATGATCCAAAGTTGCATGGGGAATTTGTATGAATGGGAGGAAAGACAGCCAGTAATTGGGATTGGTGGGTGAAGTGTCAGCAAGCAGAAGAAAGGGATACTTTGGTGACAGTGATAAATGCGAGCAGCTTTTCGTCTCATCTGGAGGAGCGAATTGGAGCGAAGACTTTGTAAGAGAAGGAAGGAATAAAAAGACAGTGGTCTGATGGATGTTACAGTAGAAAAAGGCTCAGAAAACAAAAACTCAGCTGAGTGTTTTTAGGGGGATGATCAGAGGCAAGTCACAAGGGTCATTCCCCAGCGCTGAGATGGTCCTGATTTTTTACACTCCCAGGAATAAGCCAGCAGGCTGGAAGGGGATCTGCGGTACAGCCCCTCCATCCCTGCACTAGGTCACCTCCCAACCCACCCTAGTACTCTGCTGGTGGAAAGCATTGTGGTCCAGAGAGCTCCCCCACACTGCAGCACCTGAAGAGCAACCCCTCCTCCAAGATTTCACTGCTCCAGTCCAGCCTTGGCGATTCACGGGTTACCTCACCCTGTGCAGCCAGCCCCAAACACCACCCTGCCTTTCCCCCATGTGGTAGCCTTGCAGCACCCATAGCGTCATGCTTTATGGTACGTGAAGTCACCGGGCACCTGTCCCTGGAGACTGGGCTCCCCCTGTGCTGTGCACCGTGCCTGCAGCCGCAAAGCCCTCGGGAGCAGCCATGGGGCAATCCCCATTGAGCAGCACAGATGTGAAAGGTCTGCAGCTCCGCAGGGGCGCCGAAGCCCTGGGGGTCCCAGCTGGGCAGCCAGGGCTGTGGGACAAGGCAGCTCTGCAAGCACGGGCCCTCGGCAGGCGCTGGCACGCTGACCGCTCAGGGTGGGTTTATTTTTGTCAGCCAGCCCGGCAGATATGACTCAGGGAGGAATTTGCCTACAAACCAAGTATGTGCAATAACAAGATGCCATTTCCAGAGTCATTTCTCTGACCCTCACCAGCGTTTCAAAACACATCTCAAATGCAATTGGCACCTCTGCGCTGCCAATTTTAGAAACATTTTGCTTTGGAGGAAGGACTGGAGCACAGAGGTGATTATCCCTCCCCTCCTGGCAGCTTCAGGAGTTGTGCGACTTGCAGGGAATGTCAGAGACGAACAGCATGTAAAAGAGCTCCAGCAAACGCTCTTTCCCAGAGCACCGGGACGTGCCTCTGTCCTGCTCATTTAGACTATAGAGGATCTTTGCCTCTTACAAGAGAAAAGATCCTGGCTGAGGTAGCTCAGACATCCATCTAACATGCCCTGAGACAGTAGCACCGGTGACAGAGAGAGGGACTGATTCTGCTGTCAGCAGCGCAGGCAGGGAGCCAGCAGAGTCAATGGGAGTCGATGTTTACCTCTGTTATGCTGCCTTGCATAGACACTGATAAATGTTATGAATTTTAAAAATTGAGATTCACATTAGTTTCCTTTAACTCATTTTAGATTTTCTGCTTAGCTTTATTAAGTGGCTTTTAAAAGTAGTTTAGCCTCTACGGCTCTCACTGCAGCAGCCCTGCCTCCCAGCCTGTCTTGTGCCAGGAATAAAACCAAGCCCTGGGTGCTGGCAGGGAAGGAGGAGGGCCCTGGGGATGGAGCGGTGCACCCAGTGAGTGGGACCACCTTGGCGGAGCAGTGAGATGAAGGCAGGTGGTGCAAGGAGGTGTCAGCCGTGCCTTGGGGCTGGTTTGGGCAAAGGTGGAAGCTCCTTTTGGAGGGATGCAGCGGGAGACGTCATGCAAAGCTGAAGATCCAGAAATACTACTGCTCCCCTCAAATAGCGGCAGAGGAATATTAATGCAAGGGGTTTGTTTTCTCTTTCCTGAAGGACCATACAGATAGGCACATCTAGGCACTTTCAGGCAATAGATGTTGGGCTGATCTCCTGCATATTAGTGTAAATCAGGAGTAGCCTCAGTGGGGCGAACTCAGCATCCTCATGATTTTTTTAAGGCCTGATCCAGCTTTCCCTGAAGTCAGTCAGAAGATGCCAGCTGCCCACTCTTGGATCAATCTCTGAATGCCTTGTAATATCCGTAAGTGGCAGTAAAACAACCCACATCCCCCCTGTTCTATCCTAAACTCTGACTGCCACCTGCCATTTCATTTTTCATGACACAATTATCATTTTTAATAATGCCACTGCATTTTCTTGGCTAAAGAGCCTCTGGAGACCCTGTTTGGAAGAAAAGCTTCTCCATCTCCTCTTCTCCACGCCTGCAGGTGTATCTGTATCATAGCAAGCTCTTCCTAAGCATCTCTTCAAAGACACTCACAGCTTTGTCTCCTCTAATCTAGATGCACTTTTGACATTGCAAAATAATTATGCAGTTACATAGGAAACCGGTGGTGGGAGATATGCAAGTGGCAAATCTCTATTCTAGTGGCTAAAACCGTGTTAATCCTGCCTACTGTGCGAGGCAGCAGAGCTCTCCCCAACTACCTGGAAACTGAAGCAAGGGGAAAGCAGGCCCCGTACGGACAGAGGAGTAATACTGATTTATGGGAGACAAACCTCTGAGTTAGAGATTTACTCCCTCAGGATTTTTTTCCGAGAGATGACACCACACATCTGCAGGACTGGGACCAGGAGACATAAAGCCTGAGTTGCTGTAAGCAACCAAAGGGGACCAAGTGCTCTGGGGTGGGGATGTACCTCCAGGGACATAAACCTCTTCCCCTAATCAGCATTTCATTTTTTTACCATTGATTATAACAGGAGGGGAGAGATGGAAAACTCATGTAATTCCCTGTCCTTGGGGTTGTGGCCTGGGGGAAGTTGATGCTGTCTAATTTAATAAGGATGAGGTGCAGCCTGGATCATCTGGGCTCTCTTCTGATCCTTTGGGGGTCTTGTCTAAATGAAAAGTACAGAAAGGAATTAAAATTCCCCTAAAAAAAAAAAAAAACCCAACGCAAAACAACCAAAAAAATACTCAGCTGATCTTTCTGCTTTCTTTTGAATGGTGACTAACTTTACACTGGGGCTCTCATGCCGCTGTCGCAGGGAGATTGCCCAGCAGCAATGCGAGAGGGTTAAGCTGCTGCCTTTGCGTCAGGGCAGGCTCTGCTCTGGTGGGGTGAGCCAGGAGCTGGTACAGGGGTGACAACAGTGGGGTTCAGCAGAGAAGGCTGACAGCAGGTTTGCAGCAGGCAGATGCCCTCTCCATGCTGGAGCCATGCAACAGCCGGTGTTGTTCCCCGGTGCAACGTCACATGGGGATGAGACAGTGCTGTGACATTCACTCACTTTAAGCTAAACCAGGCCTGGCATGCACCTTTTTCTAAGCTTAACAAGGAGCAGAATTGGCCAAGTGTGGAGGGTCTCCCAAGAGCCATGCTGGGTGCAACCATGCCAGCCCTCACCCTGCTTTTCACCTCCTGCTGTGCGGCACATTTCCTCAAGCCCATGCCTCGGAATAGGATAAGAGAAAACTATTGACTGCAAATGTGGGCTGAGATGCCAGACAGCCGTGGCAGGTGGGAAATGGATATATTACATCCCAGGACGATGCATCTTCCCATTCATATCAACTGACCGGTGCAGGTAGCCCCAGATCTGCAGAAAACACTATTTAGATGGGTGACGTTATTCAGATGGCACCTGAAACTTATTTTTTTCTTGAATTTAACTTTAATTAATTGTGCTGCCAAGGGTGAGCTGAAATGGCCTCTGTTTTTAATTTTTTCTCCCCAGAGTGGATGTCCTTAAACTGCTTTCTATAATGATATGGTTGTAGCTTGCAAAAAGCCAGTCTGGATTTATTATTCTGCCTCTTCCCTTGTCCCTTCTAATCCTAGAGAGAACATTGCAGTGACTGCTGGTTAGAAAATTAGTTAAGTGAACTGTATACTGTATTCTTTTTCTGTATCGCTCCTTATTAGGGAGAAAAGATAATATAGTTCTCTCTTTCCCCTCCACTCACCCTGCATTTAATCTAGAGCTCACGTAGGGAGCGTTTCAACAGACTGCTGCAGCCTGCTTGCAAAATGACACACATCTCAAAGCCCTTAGGATAACTCTCGACTGCTGGTGCAAAGTGCAGCAAGTAGTATCGTATGTGTGGAGAAAGATGGTGGCGAGGTTTGCTACTGATGCACGGGTGCTAAAGAAACAAGCCTGGCAGGGTCGCTTCTGCACTAGACAAGCAGCAGTCTATCACCTGCCTCGTATTTGAGCGCTGCCTCTGCAAGCAGTCGGTGTTTCAGGTGTTTGCAACACAGCGCTGCCATTTCCCTTTGAGTCTGTATGGTTGGACTCCCCCAACTGAATGTGCTCCATTTGGTGGGTCCCAAGGCAGAGTAGTGCCGCAGCAGTGAGCTGACCCATGCAGATAGCCCACCTATTCAGGAAAACCCTGAAGAAAAGATGCTTTCCACCAGCTGCAGCCTGGCAGCATGACTTCTTGTCATCAGGGGAGTGCCCACCATGGAAGCCTCCTCCTCCACGTGGTCCATGCATGATGTTTGGAGTTCAAAAACATGGGAGGACTGCAAACGGGGGCATGTGCAAGGTAGCTGACCTCTTTAACAAAGTATGGGCATGACACCCTATAGCCTGGTTAAAAATATTTTCAAAATTAAACTGAATCTGGAACGGATAGAAAGCCAGAAATGTCCTTGTAAAACATTATTGCTATATAGTTAATAGTGGATTTTGCTTGTCCATATGGACCAGTTAAAGGAAGGAATTTTCCCGAACTGAGTCAATTTATTGCACAGAGGCCATTTTAAAAGAATATCTGACAAAGGGATAGATGAGCCTGTTATGAGGATAAACTCCCAGAGAACTAAAGGACAGCCCCAAGGAAGGCCAACCTGATAAGAATGGAGAGCTATTAAATGAAGATACTCTTTCTGCTCCAAATCCAAATATATCTCATGCAACAGCAGAGCTTTCTAAAACAAATCCCTGTGACAGATGAAGGATTTAGGCACAGCCAGGTTGTCTGTTTAATGAATTCCCAGCATTTACCCCATCGAGGGAAGAGGACCCAAACACTGCTGTTCAGAACCTTTTTCATATGGATTAGAGCAGCCACAAATGACAGAAGACTAATTTTGCCTTGTTACCCTTCTTCACAGCTCATCTGTCCTACTTTTTACTTTTAAAGGAATGAGTAATTCAGAAAAACCTCCAATATTTATGGATGCTCTGGTTCTTTTAGGCTCACTGATTCTATGTGAGCCGTGAGCCTAATTACATATTTTAGGCACATATGTAATTCTTTGAAAGTATCAGGAAAACCTTGACGTGGAAGCGAGGAAGATGGCTCAAAATGAAGTCATATGCCCTTTCTTGTACCAGGCCACATCCTATCCTGCAGGGACCTTTTTGTCTGGAGATCCAGCCCCTTTCTTGTTCACTCCTGCGTTAAGCCTGGCCTGCTGACAGGAGCTTTAGGAACCGGTGGAAAAAGAAGGCTCAGTGGATTATCTGATACACCAGGGGAAAAAAAAAAGAAAAGGTACAGATCAGTCCAAGAGGACACCACTTGGACTGCACAGGGTGTCAGCCACCTTTCAGAGGGTAACAAGCTGAAATCCCATGTGTGATGCAATTTTCAGCCGTTTCTTTCTTTGATTTTGTTGTGAAAGTGGATATTGAAGCACTGCATGTGGAGCATTTCACAGCTGACCTCTGCTCCCAGGAAACACCCGGCCTGATGGCTAACGCCAAACAGCTTGTAAGGAACAAGAGTCAGCGGCATTTTTTTAGGTTTTATTTAATGAACTGATCCACCTGACAGTTGAACGAGAAGCCCTCTTGTCTCAAAACAATACTGAAGCTCTCTATGCCTCTGTCTCCAGAAGCAGCCACGAGGTGATGCCGGGTGTTTGTATCCAGCCTCGCTCCCTGAGCGGTCCGTTGGGCCTGGCTATGCAAAAGATGCTCCAAAGAGAGTGATGTGGCCTGGCAGCTGTAGGAAACACTGAAGTCCCAAATGAAAAAGTGTCCTTGTGCACCCAGTATTGTGCAGCCCAGACTTCCACAGCAATTTCTGCTACAAACAGATGCCCCCCAGCTCACCACCCTGCATCCGTGGGAGACTGATATCCCACCACCAGTGGCTTCCCCAGGAGGTGGCAGGAATGAATGATGATCTTACTGCTTGCTGGCTACCAAATTCCTGCCCTCCAGGGACCACACCTCATGCAGTGGCCACCTGGAAGGAGACAAACTGCTCCAGAAGGGTTAGGTTTCCTTTAGCTCCTGTGTCCTATAAGCTCTCTGTGGATCTCTCTGATAGATCCCTATGTCTTAACTGGCTTTAAATGCCTATTTTTGGCACTTGAGTCTCTCCCCAAAAATCAACGGTGAATAAATGAATCTCCCCTTAGGATTCATAGAGGCAAAATGCATTGGGGAACCTGCTGGGCTAAGTCCAAATCCAGCTGAGATTTGCCCTAGGAGCAAATCTAAGCTGTCTGTCTTCATCCTTGACCTTGTTTCCTTTCCCCGGGCACTTAACAATCCTCTTTCCAGGACTAAATAGCGCAAGAGATGCTGGGACTAGGTGTTAGCAACCATCCAAGTGAGGAGTTACTTTAAATCCAGACTGACTTTCTGACTTCTCCTCCTGTTCTCCTGAGCCACCAGCTATGGAAATTTTTCATCTCTGATAAAGCAGATTAGCTACTGGAAATGTCAGAGAGAGGCTACAGATGGCTGCGCTGTGGAGAAATATTTTCTTGCTAGCCCTGGAAGCCGCTGAGCACCAGACCCCAAGAGAGATGCTCCACAGTCCATTGCATCAAGCGACTTGGCCTGTGAGGCTGTTAATGCAGAAACACCCCAATGTGCTCTGTTCAGTGAAGTTCGCTAACAGCAGCGAGTCAAACACACAGACAGCTCTGTGGAGGGGAGGCGGGGCAGGTTTTTTTCTTTTTCCTACTTCTATTTCTTTCTTCTTTAATTTTGGTAATGGATCAGAGTCAAGTGAACAACATCTGGCAATTAGCACATCCCTTGCCTGGCTCCGATCTGCCACTAAGTTCTGAGTGTTTGCCTTTATTTTTAAATGGGTGGCTGTCAGAGAGAATTAAATGGTGCCTAAAGAAGCACACAGACATTATAATTAAAGGCACGCCAACCTTGACAGGTAGCTGGGAGTGGAGTTCAGAATTTCAACTTTTCATGGGAAAGGGGGCCGTTGGCATGCGCATGTGCTCTTAAACTCCATGTGTTTCCCCCAGCTGATCTATCCCCAGGTGCTTTTTATACACCCGTACTTGCAATTAATTGTCTCTTTGTCTGCTCTATTTCAGCAGCCATCCAGCCCAGCATTGTGAAAAGAAGCATGCTTTAAATCTAGGAATAATACTGGAATCCATTAGCTGTGATTGCATATGCTTCGGTGGGGCTTTGCTCTTAGCAAGGATAGAAATGATTTAATGGAAAACAGAACAGGAAGCATAAACCTGCTGGTGTATGGGGCACCCTGAAACCATGCAGGCTGTAATCCAAGGCCGGTGCCTTCTAGCAAGGAATGAAATGCCTGGCGTTCTGGGCACTTCCCTGCCAGGCCATGTTATTATAATCATGGTCTTCCCCCAACTCCATGATTTCTCATTCTGCTCCTTCTAATTCAAACAGGGCCAAATCTCCCCCCTTTCAGTACTGACCCATCCAAAAGCTCAGCTTACTATTTTAGGGAATAAAGGGAGTATGGAAACTGGGTTCATCTGCTACCTGCTCGGCTTTCACCTCAGTGCTGAATGGAGGACAAACATCATGTTAATGGGGTCTATCCTGGCCTCACATCCCTGTTTGGGGGATTTCAGGCTTTGAGGCTGACAGTCCACAGCATCTTTCCTGTTTTTGGCTTACGGCTGTAATTGAAGGGCACGTAAGGTGGCAGGCAATGGTCCCCTCTCAGTCTTAGGGCTGGTGCTAGCTTTACAGAGGTGGGCAGAGCTGCATCACTGATGGAAAGGGCTGTGCTGCCATGGAGTTTCTGTGCTATTACACAGGATAGCACAGATATTACACCAGGCAGCACCAGCTTGGAGAGTGAGGCTCCCCCCTATCTTGCCTTCTAAATCCACACCTGCCAGAGTCTTTGGCCTTTTGGTGCTTTTACCTTCTGTCTGTAGGTCATTTTTACCAGATTTAAGAGCCATGCTGTCTCATCTGGGGTGGCTTCAGAAAGGCAAGGCTGACAATCTGGCTCTTAAGTTTTCAAGTAAAGATTTAGACAAACTCACTCCACTGATCCGTGCATTCCCTTCACAGTGCTTGCTTTCCTGACTCAGCTTCCTGAGATCATTGTATGCCATTAGTGTTTAACCACAGCCTTGTGAATATCCTTCCACCAGCCAGGGTAGATTCCTGCCCACCCTGGAAACCTGAGGTGAATTTGGTGCAGCTTCAGTTAGGATCCTAGCGAAGAAGGAAGGAGAGAGAAGGAGTTAGGAGGGGCAGGAGGAGTAACACAGGCATGGTAAAGCAACCATGAGGTGGATGATCACTTGAAGTTGGTTTCACAATCTCCTGCTTGCAAGCACTAGCAATGCTTTAGCACTTGAACAGCCTTACCTGACAAAAATAAGGAATCATCTATCGCCCTTGTGCCTCCAGCCCAGCGTACCTGTGCCTCCTCCCCTGCTGCAAGGAGGTGGTGGGATGTCCCACTGGTCCGAGCTCACCTGATGCACCAGCATGACAGGATAAGCCTGCCCAACCCGGGGCAGTCAGGAGGCTGTGATGGATAGCTTTGGCACTTGTCATGGGTTGAGATCACAACGCTGAGGGCTCAAAGCCAGGCAATTCAGTGGGACTGTGTTAGGGAATAACCTCCCTCCCCGTCTTCTTGCTAAAAAAATGAATATCAATGAAAAATGACTGAAGGAAAGTAAATCCGGGGGGGGGGGGGGGGAACACCAGAGGGATAGTATTTCTCTCTCTCTGTCCTGCACCTTGTAGCTTCTTCCCACCCTACTCCCTACCTTTCTCACTCAACTTCTGATATCTATCTCTTCCTTTCCACCTCCTCCTTCCCCTGCTCCCCTCCCCAGTCCCTCTCCCTGTCTCTGATGGATGGAACCATTAGTGGAATCACTGTAAATAATGTGTAAAGTTAGAAGTTACAACAAGGTATCTCATTAAAGCAGCTTCACTCATCTTACTTCCCAATTAATGTTTAAGGCTTCACTGGAATGCAGTGACAATATGTCACAGCATATCATTGTGGCAGGCGACAGGAAGTTAATAACCCATTGGCCCTTAAAGAAGCCTTTAATGTCAGCTGCAGAGGAGTAAATAACATTGGTTTCTTCCCCCCTCCCACCATCCCCCCTTCCGTCCCCCCTTCTTTTCTTTTTCCTCTTTTAATTCGCTGCAGGAATGAAAGAGTTTTGTGCTGAAATAACATCATTATCTCATAAAGCCATCTTCCTGCAGAGGCAGAGTACAAAAGGTGTCACCCAAGGGACTCGGGGGTTTTCAGCAACGTGACAAAGTTGCTCCAACTCCCCACCCCAAAAATTCAGGAACTCGTAGAGTGTTTGCCTTCACCACCCTTTCTGCCTCCATTCGGGGCCTCTTTCCTTCTTTAATAAAAGAATTCCCTCATCCATCTTTTCTTAGTGTTAATTTCTACCCCCTTCCCACACCTGCAAGCCCCTAAACACAACTTCACAGCATCTGTGTAGTCAAAAGTTTCCTTTCATGTGTAACAGTTTTATCTACTGTTACTGAAACTTTCTTCCTTTGACATTGCTGCTTTCCAGGGGACGAGTCATCTTTGCCTTTCATTCCTCTAAGTGCCTGTTCACTTTGAGTGCCTTCGCTGCTCTGTACCCTCCTGTCGCCATGTGATGGGGCGTGAGCCCTCCTGGACATCAACCACCACAGAATCCAGACTGGGAGTGATCCCAAGCAGCTCCACTGGAGTCAAGGAAACCACTCCAGTTCATCCCAGAGCTGCCAAAACTGGAAGCGAGCTCCTGATTTCAGAAGAGGTGGCGTTGCATCAGCGTCACTAGCCTGATCCCTTCTGGGGATGTAAAGATCCATTAATCACACTGTGATACAACATAAATGACCCATTATTGGAAAACCATTTTGTAGATGTATTTCTCCCATGAGAAGGAAGAACAAAAAATGTACATGTATAGCATTTATTTTAAAAAAGATTACAGGAAAAGTGTCTAGGGCTGGGGGAATGAATCCCACAAACTCTCTGCTCAGCTCAGCCACAGACCCGATACGTCGTATCAGGTGAATCATGTATGGATTTCTCATGGCCTCGATTTCCTCCTCTACAGTGGGTCTAAAAATGTTTGCTTTCCACACCTGGGTTATTGCTTTAGTGTTTGGAAAGGTCTTTCATTTTCAGGCTAAACAGACAAGTGTTGTGACTATATAAATACTTATTCTTATTGTACAAGGGACATTACAAATATGTCCCTAGACTTCTGTTCTAATAATAGGAAAATTCAGGATGAATATCAAGAGCAGGTTCCCAGCAATGAGATTAACTGTTATTGCAAAAAGGTCCAAAATGAAAAGTCAATGTTGGTTCTTTCAAAGTATTTAAAACTTCACTAGTTCCAAAATTTTGGACAGCATTATTCTCCTCTAAGAGAATATGGATGGCTGAGCAAGATGTGTTGCATCTTCATGTCAGCCTGAATGGGCCATAAAACATACTGTGCAGCACAGAAGATGGAGAGGGGTCAGGAAAGAGTCACAAGCACGAGAGGACCATGAATCCCAAAGAGTGCAGGCAGTAGCAGTAGCAAGGTGATCATGTAGCTGAGTCTGAAAGCAGCCAGGTTTTGATCCAAGCAATCACGGCAACAAACTTCAGCACCTCAGATTGGAAAACACAACTGAATGGAAGGAGATGGAGTTCAGTGCCCCTTTGGAGTCCCCATTAAGGTGGGAACTGAGGGAGCCTTGGCTTGTGGGGAGTGTGGGCAGGGCAAGGTCTGCCTCAAGCCAAAGGTCTAGCACGGCAGGGCCTGGTGACATGAGTCTGATCTAGACCTTCGTCCCTCCACCTCGCTTGAGTGACTAATGGGTGGCTAATTGAACCACCTGGTTCTGCCTCCCAGCACTGCTGGAAGTTTAATGAGCTGAAAGTTCACACGGTGCTTTGAGATCCTCGACAACAGGCACTGCAGAAATGCAAATGTGCTCAGTTCCTCCCCTCTTCTTCTCTAGCTCAAATACATTATTGATTTGCTCATTTACCAGGGGCCACTTGTCAAAAGTATAACAGCATTAGCAGCACTTGACGTAATAGGGGAATGGAGAGGTCTGTGATTAAGTTTAGACAGCCTTGTTTGACTTAGTTAATTGGTTAAATATATTCAGTTACATGTGATGCTTCAGAATTTCGGCTCCAATAAGGTATAATATTAATTTTAATTAAAGCTCAACAGAGTTGGCCAAATATTTCTATTTTCTGAATATTTTTCTTAATCATATAATTCATATTCTGCTATAACAGAGATTCTGTTAGTGACTAAGGCCTGGAACATTTTGTCTGACCATGAAGAGGTGGAAGAAGAACTAGATAGGCTAACAAGAGGAGAAGTGAATTTATTAAAATATTTCTAAGCTGAAGAAAAAATGAGGTGGAACAAGGAAAAATCCCCCTCTGCCTCAAGATAGGATTAACCTACATCTTTCCAGACAGATATTTTGCTGCCATTTCTTAAAAATCTAAGACTCTCATGAAAGCCATAACTGCAAGAAGTTGCACCTCCTGCCAAGTTTGTCAAGTTTATGTTGACTGACAACCCTAGGCAACCCTGATCATCGGTCACTGTTTCCTTTCTGAAGATCTGCATGCATCACAACAGGAAGGACAAATAGCATCCTATGGGTTGCCTTAGCAAGAGTTCCCTAAATTGGGGACTCTTAGCACAGATCCCTGAATGTTTCCAGGGAAAGAACTGTTTTAATTTCCTCCTTAAGGAGACTCCCGTAGGACACTGAGCCCCATCTCCTCCAGTTCAGCATTCTTCTGGGGAGGAGATATTTGTGCCAGGGACATGTTCACATGAAGGTCAGATTTGTAAAGATGTTCCAAGTGGCCAAGAAACTTCCCTTTGCTCTTGCCTGGAGAGGCTTCAGTCTGGCTTGCCCAGCTGCTGTCATCCTTGGGCCATAAAGATCTCCACCCAAAGCACATCTGTAGTTACATGAGGAATGTGCAAGCCCCAGTAACACTAGCAGACTAGTATAACTGGAGCAGACTCACCTGACCTCTACAGCATAGCAAGGCATCCAGCAGGTGTTCAAAAGGGGGAGTTGGCTACCTCCGATGAACCACGTTGACGTAATAATTACAAGAGTCGGTATTGCCTTCTTAATGACAGCAATTGAAAGTGCAAAAACAGCCGCAGCACATTAAAAATAGCCCACTGCTCCCATGAAGCAGCAGCTGCATTTGAGGACTTTTCCCAATGCAGAGCTCTCAGGACCGCCCCCCTGGCTTTCCTGCCAACTCCCCACCCCTCTGCTTTGCATCTCAATTATTTTTCCTTCTCTCTCTTTAAACACAGACTCAAAGATCTGAAAGAAGAAAGATGGACGGCAACTCTTGTGCTGCTTACCAACCACAGTCTGAATTTCTTTATGTTACATACACAGACGGTCAATTAAAAAGATGTGATATTTTTCTTTTGCAGTGTTGGGACCCAGCTCTGCAAGCCTTTAATTATCTGTATAGGTGGAGCCAGGACTAGGAGAGGGTGGAAACAGCATCTATTATTTCAGCTGATCTGTCCCTGAGAGCATCCAGATCAGGTATTTTGAGCCTACTGATAAAAAATAACCCCCTTTTGCAGAGTTTTCCTAGTGCTCTTTACTGCAAAACCATTAAGGTTCTGATCTTCTGACTTCCACAGGACCTAAATGGCCAAGCACATATATAAGCATTTTGTTGAACAAGGGCCCCAGCTTGACCCAATGATCACACCTTAACTAACAGGTGAATTAATAAATCTTTAGAGCATCTGTACATGGTAAATGATGTCCCTGACATGGCTGATAACCCTCAACACCAACTTCTGCTGGTGCACTTCTGACTATATTTAATGATGCACCCACTCTGACTTTTTATCACCCATTAGTGGTACATCTGCCCCTTAGAAACAATGCAGAGGGGCGCCTTT
This sequence comes from Gorsachius magnificus, assembly GCA_034008185.1. NCBI lineage: Eukaryota > Metazoa > Chordata > Aves > Pelecaniformes > Ardeidae > Gorsachius > Gorsachius magnificus. Next base: position 12,651,722 of record CM067090.1, read on the forward strand.
AGTGGCAGGTGGGGTAGCCAGTTTATTCCCAGGTCTCTGGCAGGAATGCTCGAAGTCCCAATGACATGGCTTATTGCCAGCTTTGGGGCTAATTACACTCTCTGCTCAGATCTTCCTCTAATCCACGTTGGAAATCAGAAGGACGGGTGAATGGGCAGCCTCCAACATCAGACAGAGGAGACAAGAACAAAATCCTTTGCATTGTGTTAAGGATTCGTGGAAACCCGAAGCCTGGGCGGTGCAAGGTTTAGCAGAATCGTGCTGTTGCTGGCGTTTAACAAGTACAGCAGTGGCATAATGCATAAAAGGCCACAAGCAGGTTGGGACCCACTGTGCAGCAGCCCAAAGGAAGGAGCCTGACATCTCGCTCTTGTTCAGGGTGTCAGAGAAACCAGAGTTATGTTCTCAGGGGAGTCAGTCATGGGGCTGGAACAGAGCGAGATATAATTATGGAATAATGCGTGTTCTTTTCCCACCACTCCCCCCCTTTCTAAATTAGCTGTCATGTCACTAAAAACGTTTCTGTGTTCCACAATCAGTCCACTTAACTGTAACAAAGCAGCGCAGATCTATCAAACTCACAACGAGCTCCGCTAATGACCGCTGAAATTACCAAATCAGTCCTGCTTCCCAACACCCTGGCCTTGCTTCCGCGCCTCTCGTCAATCATTGCTCTGCTTGTGGCCCTGCTCGGGGGGAAAAGATCATGTTGGAGGCCACATCCAGCCACTTGGCATGTCGTCGCTTTGCCCTGCAAAGCTGTTCTTCTGGATGCAAAGTGTTGAGGTTGTTGGGTTTACGCCTTTTTTTATTGCGAGGGGGCTGCTGGATGCTGGGGAGGGCTCTAGGTTGTCACTTGAGGCACGGAAGGGAAAGTAGCAAAGCTACAGCCAGCAATAAAATACCAGCAGAGTGCATTGTTCCTGGTCCCTGATTATGCATTTAACCGCATTGCTAAGCACAACTTTTTTTTTTTCTTCTTCTTTTTTTTTTTTTTTTGGTAACCGCTCCTCGGAAGTGCAATCTCACTGCTATTCAGACACAATGTGGCTTCTATTCTCTCTTCCAGTTTTAATTATGTGTCCGCCACTGCTCCTTCTCCAAGCTGGCGGGCGCTGAGATTCATAATTTCAGCCTGACACCATAGTAACCACTTAGTTTGATTCAAGACTCTAATGTCATCACTGGCTGGTCTTGAATAGAGCAGGGAGAGAGGGTGTAATTTGAAGGCAGCATCACATAGAAACTGCAATTATTTCTCCCTTTCGGAGGGAAATGTAAACAAAAGGTCATCGCTGGTCAGTGCTCTTCATTTCCATCCTCGCACACTGACAAGCTGACTTTTTTGTTTATTATTTATTTCCTCACCCACCCACATACCTCCATGCCAACACCAGGAGCAGCAGCCAGTGTTACGTTATCGCCCCTCTGTAGGGGTGTGACTGCACCCCTGGGAGAACTTCTCTGGTATTTGAAAATGGCCCCAGACAGCTTTTAAAACCACGCTGGGGTCCCATGAAGGGGGCCCCCAGAGGGGATGGTCTCTTCTGGGGCATGCAGCCGCCATAGCCCTCCACAGCCAGATGCTGCAGCAACCAGCACACCCCAGTGACAGGCGACCCTGGTTCTTGCTGTCCTGGCAAGAAAGGGACTTGATTCAAAATCTCTTTCTTCTTGCCTCCTTCCATGCAGATCCCATGCAGAATTTATGTCATTCCCCTTAAGTTAACTATGCGAGTCTCTCACCTGGAGATCAGGATCCTTGACTCTGGAAATGACCCTCAACCCCCCCAGCGCCCTCCCGTCCTCCGCCGGCTCAGAGGGACGCCTCATGCTCACGCAGGCTCAGACTGGAAGAGCTGCTGGGCAGTAGTGCCACAGTCCAAGATATTAGCCCATGATCCATGGTTTGCCCCATGTCTGGACACAGCCTTTCACTGATCCCACTGGGAAAGGCAGAGACACGTAAAAGAAATACCTGAAATAGAGATGAATGTTTACACACAGTGAAATGCAATTCACTCGGCTGCATTCGCTGCAAATCCCGCTGCACTAAATGAAGCTCTCCTGCCTTCCCCCAATGGCTCAGTGATAGAAAGGAGTTAAGTGAAAATAAACGCTTATATCAAATCACAGGTATTGATTTTCTGAGCTAGTAAATGAAGGCGCTTTATCTCTGATGGGAGACTGAATGTCTGTGTGCCACGCTTTGCTCCATTTTCATAAAAAGGAAGGCATGGTGGAATTATTTTACCTGGCTTCTCATAAAGTGTAGAGGGAGAAGATTCTCATGTCAATGACAAGAGGCATCAATCAGGAAAAACGCCATGACGACAATGGAGCCACTGAGGATTGATAATGGAATAACGAGCCTGGGGGCCCACTCTCCAGCAGCAAATGCGGCAGTGCCGTTCCCAGGTCTCTATAGCCCCTTTCCCTCGCCAGGTGATGGGAACAGGCAGGAGCCTGTTCGCCGCAGTTTTTGCTTTGCTTTGCTAGAAGTTACGGTTATATCTAAATCATTTAATTCTACTGGCTGGTTTCAGATGAGAACAAGGGTTTCACTGCTACTTATGCCCGTTTTGAGCTCTAATGAGTTCTGAGCAGGATGTGATATTGAAATTATAGGTACATTACATTTACAGCCTTAGAGGGAGCTGTCCATGGCCTTGAGGAGTAGCTTAGAAGATCAAAGCTGACTGATGCAAAGTCATTCATGTAGACAGAGGGAAGTCACACTCACAATGGTCCTTTTGGAAACACAACCTCTTTTTGACCAGGTTCATCTATATAGGCATACCTTGAAGTGAAAGAGCTAAATTTCTGCATCTGAGATCTACAGATCTGTGTTCAAACCTTCCATCTTCTCTGGCAGTTACCCATCTTATCAGGCAATTTTCTGGCACTAGCAATCCCTCTCTACAGCCCTCCACCCATTTCACTATACAGTCAGCCCTGATGTATTTTGCTGCTGGTATTTTTCAAAGTGGAAGAGAACAAACATATAAAAATAGATACAAAGAAGTAAGTCATTAAAAAGCAGACCCCATGCTTTTTCAGCAGAACATGGATTCTTCTGGTATAAAACTGCTGCTAGCTGCATTTTCACTCCCTGCCTTTCATGACCCTGCACATCAAGACAGGTCAGAGAGGATCCAGTTTAACCCACTGACAGGGAGAAATGAAATGACGGGTGGACTTCAGCCAGGAGTGACTTCTGTATGGATGAGGGATGGTTAGGAGACGCTCGTGTTCCTGACTGGGAGCCTGGCTACCTTTTATATCCCCATAGTATTAAGTGGAGAGCCAAGCCTTGAATCACAGAGAGGCTCAACCACTGATCTTAAACTTTGAGGCTTCTCTATGTCAACATGAAGACACTTGGGATGATATACAGAGTTTAAGAGGGGCTTTACCATGCTGACATGGCCTGAGGCTATTGCTCTGTCCACCTCTAGCCTGACAATTTCCACTGAAGTCTGAGTGAACTAAGCCAAACCCAAGTCCATCAGTTTGGTGGAGAAGAGCTCATTTGTCTTGTTGTGGATTTCCACAGGACAATAAGAGACAAATTTGGCTCTTCATTAGTAACGGTTGAATCTGAGAGGTGGGAAGTGGCAGTCTGTGTCTGAAGAAGTGACAATGTTCACTTTGCTAGGAAGAAAACCTACAGTGTATGGGAAGCATATCAGACACTGTCCCCATCGGCCCTTCTTCCATCAGGTATTGAACATGGCCCTGGAGGGGAACACTGTCTGGATGTCAGGCTCCCAAACTGGTCTTTGCTGTGCACTTGCAAAGCAACACTTTGATGATAAGTAGTTTTGTGACAGCATCCTTTGAAATTTACTTTATTATTTCTTAGTTAGCATACAGCCCTTCTCAGGGTGGTATGTGAGCATCTTCCAGGAGCTCAGATCTGCTCAGGGAGGTGGGCACTTGAAATAAATAAATGGAACAAGGCACTCTTTTGTGGATCTCGACTGAAGCAGTCGAGTCACTTGTCAGAGCCATGGGGCAAATAGGTGCGATTTCATTTTTATTCCCAGTGGGAGGGTTGAACATAAAGTGTTATCATTCTGTTTTGGTAGGATTTTGATTTTCATGATGACAATCATTTTATGCCACCAAGATTTGTTAGTCTCTCTTTGCACCCAATGGTGGGGTTTTTTTGTAGTGGAGGAAGAGGACAGGTTACTTTTTATTATTATCCCACATGTCTGAGGCATCTTTTTCAATAATCTTCTTACTGCAACAAGCAGAAATGTCGCCTTGTACAATCTCTCCATAGAGTGTGAACATCAATCCTCTCTTATTAAGCTGAAGCTAAAATGCTCATAGACAAACTGTTAAAAAGAAGAAAGCATCCACGCTGTGGTGGAAAAGGTAAAATGCAGTAATTGTCCAAACCTTTCAAGAAAGAATGTCTCAGTGGGGAGGGGAGGACCTTTTTCCTTTCTGTGGCAAATTGCCAGAAGACTCCACGAAACCTCACTTCACCAATATATATTTATTTTTAGGCACAAGATCACCTTTATTGCCTTTGATTCCTGTGAATTTGTTCAAAAGACAGAAAGGAAAAGCAAATATCTCTCCTTGCCCAGCTTCCTGCACATGCTATCCCTATCTTACATCGCTGCTCTTTTTTGAGTGCTTTCTGAATCTGATTTATTTGCAGTCTCCTAAAGAAAAAAAGTTACTCCCTGTCATGTCTACACAGCAACAAGAGAGAGAACTGGAGCATGTGTAGATATATAGGGTGGATTAATCTGATTAAATTCAGGCTTCTAAGTTTAAGCTAGTCACCCAAAGCTCCTTTCTTATAGTAGACAGACATCTCATCAATATACAGTCAATGGAGCCCGAGCTGCAATTCATCTCATTCCAAAGTAGATGCCTAAAGTAGGTCACATGAATCACACCCTTAAGAGCCTATTTCTCCCCATTGACTACAGAAGGAGCCTAGCATGTCTAAATAATTTGTAGATACCAAAACCAGTGTTGACTGGAGTGACTTCTATACATTGCACAGTGCCACTCCATGCCCTTGAACACTCGTGTGGGCAACTCTTCTTCCCTGATGTCTCTGATGCTGTGGGTTTGCTGTTGTTGTTTCTCACCCCAGGGAAGTAGGACAGGTTCAACTGCGGAGACAGGGATAAAGGCACAGGTCTCACTGAGGGATGCAGGCAACCTAAGAGAGCACTGCAGGCAGGATAGAGCAATGTGGAAAACACAGTGCCCCTAATGATATATTTTAATGATCTTGGATGCAGTCCACCTGACAGCCCTGTGCAGGACAGCATAGTTTTATGGATCAGTCCTCTGAAAGCCTCTTTTGGCAGTCAGAGATGACTAGGCCTATGGAAGTCCTCGCTTCTCATCATCTTCATACCTGAAGTAACCAAGGGACAGAGAAAGAAGATGGCAACATGATTAAAGCACCAGAGGATAGGAGCTCAGCCCTTTATCTCTGCTGTGCTGTATCTTTGTGACTTTTGCCAGTTCACTGCCTCTGTGACTCCATTTCCCACCTGCAGCACTGGAATTATTGTTTCTTCCTTCCCCCTCCTCAGGTTTATCTCTTGGACCACAAATGCTAGTGACAGGCGATGAAGACATAAAGCCCATGGCCCAGTGAGTTGGTGATCTCTGGACCTGATACTCAACTTTAGTCCAAATAGCAATAAACCTAAGTGTCTGAAGGGTGGGGAAGCATCTGAGCTTGGTTGGGAATGTGAAATGGGTTGACTGGGTCATTTTGTTAGGGAAAAACCTTTTTCCTCTCTCTGTTAGGAGACTCTTTAAATGGCCTTTAGAAAGCAAAAACAAACAAACAAACAAAAAAACCCCAAAAAACAAACTTAAGCAAGTCAGCATGAAAACAGAGCTGTGAAATGCACACCAGCCTGCTCAGGCCTAACCAGAAGTCTTCCAAAGCAGAATCCAAAAGTTAGACAAGAGATTTTGATGCCTAGTGAAGATAACTTTTTAAAGAAAAGGAAAGAAACCTGTTACAGGCTGAACAAGTCAGTGCTTCTCACAGCTGTTTTCACGAATCCAGAAAGACAGTCCATATATTATTTAAACCATCCAATTTATTGAACAGCTCAAACAAGTTCTCTCCACAGCAGTCAGAGTTGACGAGGGCTCACAGAAAACTGCAAAACATTCTGCTTTCAGCCCGTTCTGCTCCAGCCATAGGAAGCTTCGCTCCTTTGCCTGGGTCGTTTGCATGAAAAACGGTCTTTGCTCCTGTCACCTCTTCCCTGCCTCAGAGCAGAACCTCTGGTGATAGCAACACAGTCACCTGCACTGCTTCAGAGAGAGGTGGTGTAGAGCTGCATGGCCCCAGGCCAGCGCCTTCATATGCAGTGATGACTCTACTGGCAACATCATAGCGAAGATGTATCAGAGAGAGCAGGAAAAGATGAGCCTTTAATAACCTCTAGTCTGAGATCTGTTGGAACTGGAATAGCAGACATTAGCTGGAAGGCAAGTGTTCCCATCCATGAGTTTGAAAAGAGAACTGTGTTCAGAATCCTTTGCAACACCCAGCCAGCGAACTGCCCATCTGGAGTTGCTTGAGTATCAAAACGGTGCACATGCCATAAAAGAGGTAGAAGTCCACGTGTTTCCAAATAAAACCCACACAGGCAGGGCTCTAAGAAGCTGTGAAACTGGGAAGTAAACCAAACTTTCTCACCCTTCAAATAATTTTGGGGTTTCGTTTTTCAGCCTGTGCTTGGATAAAAGTTTGCATCTTTTGTTGAGGTACCCAAACAAGAAGGTTTTTTTCCTCAGTAACAATCCTTTGCTTCGCCTGGATTTTCTCACTTCTGAGTCATGAAGTGATGTGTTTATATTGGAAATGTGTGCAAGCAGATCTTCCCTAACTAGTAGGGGCTTGGAGAGGAACAGCTGAACAAGTACATGCTCGTACACGCACAGGCACACTCACAATGGACCGAGCACAGCTAGTTATAAATCTAATAAACTGGCAAGCACTGCGATCCTTATGCTGCCCATAAATAATTCACTGCCAAGACGCTTGTAGGAACAGCACCTTCTGCATAGTCCATGGGAAATTCTAACGGGTACCGAGCCCTGCTGACTCCCGTTATTAATCCTGTTTACTGCTGCAGTGCCAAAGGGCCAACACAGAATGAGCCCCCTTTGGGCTAAGCACTGTATAAACACAGACTCTTGAGTTTAAAAGGACTTTGGGAGGAGAAATCTCTGGTATAACTATGTTAGCTGAGCCCCAGGACTGTTAAGACTCAAAATTTCTTTCCCCTCCAAGAAACAGCAATAGCTTTTAGGCAAAATTCTGTGCTTTATGTTAGAAATAGACCCAAGCTGCTGAGTCTGGAGTCTGATAAGGATGTGAATGTCTCCAGCTCTAAAGGATTTGGATGAGTTTTGCTCATTAGAGCGGTCTCTTTGGAACATATTTCACCCCACTGTGAGGAAGTGGCAGGGAAGGGAAGAAGATTTTGCCCCTTCTTCTGGGAATGCTTTGTTTTGAAAATGTAATTTGCCTGCCAAAAGGTATACGCACTCAAACAGAGGGACTGCCCAGCACTACAGATTTGCAGAAGTCCCAGACCTGGTGGCTTTCCCACGTGCCGCTTCACTGAAGCATTTATGGGGCAGAACACGGACCAGTTTCTGTGCCCCCTCAACCCTGGGTTGGTTTTCTACAAAGTGCCAGGGAGGAGAAGCTGTGGAGCAGGTACTTTCTAGAGCAGCAGTAATCAACAAGGTGAACAAGATTTGTTTCAAGGGGCAGCTGAGCAGCCATTAGACCATCACCAACCTTGTCCAGTGGCCTAAGGGTAGAAGAATCTAAAACTATCCCATTCTCTTGTGAGCCAACCTGTCTCTTTCCATTGTCGTTTCTAAATATGCCCTGGTGGAGGCTGAGTTTTCAAAGGAGATTTGTTGAAAAAATTCACTTCAAGGGGTCTCTTTTGCTTTACCCAGCAAAGTGCAGGTGAGATAGGATTCAGCAGAGGTGGCTGTAATCTCCCCTCTACGGCTCACTCTACTACAGCTTAGAAGTAGCATTTCAATTGCCTTAGCTGTAAAGTGGAGGAGAGCTACAGGTCTACAAAGCTCTCTGAGATCTACCAGTAAATGTTCCCAGTCAGTGCTGATCGATATTATTGATTTTTTTTTTTTTAAATCCTGAATCACAGTCTTGATTTTTCAAGGGGCATGACCTAGCTGAGGTGGCTCTATGGTTCCCTGAGCAAAGTCTCTTGTTGCGACTTCCACTGGCCGTGGAGTGCAGGAGGGGATTTTTGCCTCCCAGCTTCACTGCTCACCTCATCACAGGCTACCAGAAGGGTCCTGCCCAAACTCCAATCTGCAAATCAACCTGTCTACACTTTCCTCCTACCCATTCCTGATGGAATAGGCTGCTTGGACTGGTTTCAAAACAGCTTCCAGGAGGTCATTAATAATGCTGAGCCTAAGCATGGGGATTGGACACAGCTGGGGAGACCCCCAGGATTCAGGTCTGGGAGCTTTTTTAAAAGGAAGTTTAAGAGGGATTCTGATTCCCCACACAGCAACGGCTGTAAAGAAAAGGACAGGCACTGGTAACACTGGGCAGGGAAGGAGTCACAGGAGCTGCAGTGGTCTTAATGCGATGAACAGCTCCAGGCTGTGCCTTGAGTCTGACCCTGGGGAATGTGGCTGTGGGCTGCAGTCATTGAGGTGAAATTCCCTGAAATTAGACATTTATACATATGTGTATAATATAATCTTGTAAGCCATAAAGCAAAGGTTGGTTCCACCTCTTCCAAGGTGGGTTTCCCAATAACGCCTTAAATGAAGTGTCTCAAATAAGGATTTAATTTAGACTCAATAAGGAGAGTTATTGCTCTGTAATGAAATAGCAAGTAGTTATTGCAAACACATTTAGTGGGGTTTAACAGCCTTGTAATAGATATGTAGAACCTGTGGCCTGGCTAGGAAAGTTCAGTGAATATCTTTTTAATCTTATACAGACAGGTATTTTCTTTTTTTTTTCACTACACAATTACTATTTCATTAAATTTGTATTAAGCAGCAGCCATGGATGGGAAAATCCAACTAGTTCTCCAGCACTGGCTGCTATTGTCACCCCTCCAAATGACTACTAGTGGTGTCATCAGGAGTTAAATTCAATGCTGCTGTCCCCTCCATGGCCTATTAAATGTATGAAATTGAGGCTGACATCAGGAACTGGAGACCTGGGTAGGATCAGGTTTGGGGTGCAGGGTGCTGATATTTTATGAGCTGCTTAGGAGAGATTTCTAACCTGAAACATGGTATCTGCACCACCTTCAGTAAGATCCTGGTTCGCTTTGGACCACAACAGAATCACCTATGGGGTGGTGCTCAGATTTGAGGATCCTGGGCATCCAAGGAAAATAAACCCAGGCTTGGTTTGGGGCAAGGAGTCTCCCTCAGGACCAAGGGGCCAACAGCATTTGAGAGAGAGATGGTTCCTCTCCCTGTGCTCAGCCACCCAGCCCTGGGGCTCACCAGCCTTTGGGCTGCTGCCAGAACAGGTCCCCAAGACCCCTGCCTTAGTCTACTCCTGTTATCTGCAGAAGTTTTTGCCGCAGAATCGCCTCTCCCAACACCTCCTACCTGCCCATTAGGCATTAACATCAGCAAGATGGTCTCAACCCAGGGCAAAAGGAGAAGCTCAGGCTTAAAGGCAGCAGGTACAATAGAGGATGCAGGTAGAAAGCAGAATTGATGACTTTAAGGGAAAAACTACAATCACACCCCATGCTGTCACAAAAAAAAAAAAAAAAAAAAAAAAAAAGCCATGCCCCAGCTAACAGAGGAGAGAATCACACTTTCTTTCCACCAGCCAATGACTTAAATTGATCTAATGTGGGAAGTCATCCTGGCTAATCCTAATTTTATAGGGTCTAATAGCCACCGCTTAGCTGTGATCACACTTTACCCGTGTGTGTGAAAGAGGCACAGCTCAAGTTAGGGTGGATGCAAAGGCAAGGGAGAGATTATCTGCTTTACAGCTGTAGAAAATGAGGCAGGAAAGAGGGATGGAGGGGAATAAACCCACCCTGATTGAGTAAAGCAGTTCCTTAGCACATCACAAACTGCATGAATGGATCCTGAGCAATTACAGAGATCTCCACTCTGTATTGGTTTTAAAGATTACTCTCCCTGTAATCTGTCTTTTAGGATCTAAATGGCCTGTGACAAAAGGCCTCTGATTAAGCGCTCCTTTTGCTTTGTTACACTTTGGGTGAAACTGGTGCTCCTGAAAATAAAATAACTGAATAAAGATGAAAAGCAGAGCCAGCCGATTGCAAATGCCCAGTGCAGGAAGCTCTTCAGCATCAGGTCCAAACTTCTTGGAATTTTAGCCACAATTCGTTCTGGGTCAAACATAAATCCTACTCAACCAGAAATAAAACATGTAATTTTAGACTTTGGGAAACTTATTGTAGATCTATAAAACATCTGTACAAAAAAGCATTTAGGTTACTTTTTTCTACTTCAAGGAAAACTTTTCAGGTATTTTAAAACAGAATTCATTTACCAAAACATGCAAAGCCGCAAAATTATTTGGCTGACCCCTGCCTGCAATTCAAAAGAAAATGCTCATGGGTGAATCCATCCAACTTTACTATCAAAGGAAAGTAAGTTTCCCACTTGAGTTTCTTTTTACAGTGGGATTTTACAAAGCTGAGAAGAGATTTTTTTTTTTCTAATTTTCTTTAAAAATTACCCAAGAATTAGCCTTCTAAGGACCACAGTGGCTGCAAGGGGAACAAACAAATTAAACTCACTAAACCCAAACTCAACAAACATAGCAATGTTGTCTACACTTGGGGAAAGGAAAGATACATTCAAACAGCACAGTGCAGAGGGAGACCATCTTCTTTCCCTTTAGCAATCCAAGAACTTGCTGTTATATCAGTGAAGACATGCTTTCCAGCCACTACAACTTGTACCAATCTACAGCCATTTAGCAATACAGGACACACACACAGGCTCTGCTTTTTGCTTTCCCTTAGGACAGGTGAAACGCTGCATTACACAAATGTAGTACAAGCAAGTGGCATCTCTGCTGAACGGTGTGGATGATGCTTGCTGGGCACATGTGTGTCTGGAAGGCTAAGTCCTGAAGTGGTGGAAGGATGCCTGCATGGAGGAGACGGGGAGGGGAACTCCTCTTTCCTCTGAGATGGCCGTTGTGCTCCACGAGAGAGGAGAGGCTTATTTTTTTCCACATGCATCTAAACTGCATACAAAATAGTCTTGCCACAGGGTGGAAGATAACAAGCTTGAACGTCTCTCAGGACTCTGCTTTTGAGAGGGCTTGTTGGCAAATTGGCAATGGAGGAGAAGGAGCAGAGGGAATTAAGTCCCAGGGACCGTGTCCGCAGCACCATGCACAAACACTTGAGCCAGCAAGGAGGTAAATATCACGGCGGTTTGTCAGAAGCAAGAGTTGGGATAAAATCCTCAGCTTGGCCAGCAAGGCAATGCCTGTCACATACAGCAGAACGAATTAGTCTTTCTGTTTGCCACTGAAAAAGTGATTCCTAACTCCCAGGTCACTGAGCAGAGGGAATCTGGGTTGCAGAGCGTTGCCACTTGTTTGTTCTAACAGGCTCCTGCGTTAAGCAGCCAGACTGGGAGGCCAGAAGCATCCCAGTGAGCAACTGGCCAAGACCCTGCACCTGTAAACCTGATGGGCTGAATTCTGCTCTTCTTTGCTCTTCTACATATATACCCTGAAAAGGTCAGAGAAATCGCTTCACCCCATTAGTTCAGGAGTTGCAGGCAAAAGCAGAGGAATATCTGAAAGACCTCTGTGTTTTTTGAGCTTATACATTGCTGTTCCAACAGAGAAAAGAAGTTAATTCCCTCCCAGCCCCAGAGACCTGAAGACACAACATCCCTACAGATGTCAGAACAACTCTCTCCTTCTAATCTCCATGAGATCTTAAACAGCTGCTTCATTATTCCTTAATACAAAAGGGCAGTTGGTGTTCCAGATGTTTTAGCTTGCAACTGAATGACTTCTTTCTTGTCTCCCCCCAGAATCCATCCCCATGCTTTCTTTTGCAATTCTGTTGTCTAATTTGCAAGAGCAAATCACACAAGCACAACCTTTTGCCTCTCACCTCCGCCCCATCCCAGCCCTATCAAGCATTAGATATACAACAACATTCAAAGGAGATAGCTGGAGTTTCTGCTTCTGGGGGACAGGATCTGTGGATAATTCTTGAATGGGGGAGATTAATAGAGCAGCAGAAAACCTGAAGGTTTACTGATTCAGCAACTTTCCTATCAGCCCTTGAACAAATAGCAAAAGATGGCCACAATTTGCCTAGGGAAGAAGGCAATTAAATAAAGCAGGATGCATGCTTGTTTGATAAACTCATCCCTCTCCCTCTCAATGGTTGTTCCTTAAGGTGAACATAAAGTGGTGTATCCACCAAAAAAGAAGCATTTATAAAGCTCACCATCAGAAAGAAGCAGTAGATGGAAGGAGAAAGAAAATGTGAGGCAAGAATGAGGAACTGAGTCACCAGAACTGAGCCTGCAGAGCTGCAGCTCATGAGCTCAAGGTGCCCAAGCCCTGCTTGCCCTGGGAGGCTGTACCATGAACCCATGGGCACTGCAGTCACCAGAGCCCTTTGAGCCCAGCCCCACTGCAGGAAAAGCTGGGCAAGGGCTGACTCCTCGCTCCTTCCAATGCACAAATATCTTCGACTGCACCTCTGGGGAGAGAGGAAATTGTCAGCAAAGTAAATTGCTTTTCGGATTGCTTTTTGTCCCATTGTGAGAGCTTCACTTCAGGAGCTATCATGGGAAGGGGTGACATGGTCAGGACAAAACCCCGCATCCCAGAGGCTGCTGCAGGGGCAGGATATATTAATAAACCAATTCCTTGCGGCTGAGGCAGGAGCGCAGAGCAGCCACTGCTCCTTCAGACAACTATAGTTTTCTGCTGGAGGGGTGGGGAGAGAAAGACCCATTTTCTACCTAAATAATAAAAATAATAAAGGGAGACAAATAAATAAATAAGTAAATCCTGCTTGATAAATGCATTATTAGCTGTAGTAGGAGCAATTACAGGAAGAATGGGAATTGACAGCTGCAGGCCCCAGATAGCCAAGGCACAAAAGGGGAGTTTTAGACAAATGTTCTTCAGATAATGGGTTTGTTTCTCCTCTAGTTTGGGGAGGGTGGGGGCAGATACAGGAAGCATTTGCAGGCTGTGCAGCACGTAGGGAGCAGAGATGCTGCTGCACCACCCCTCTACAGGAATAATTTAGCTTTCTTTTTTTCCCCTTCCCCAGTGCATCTGACTTCGTATTTGTTTAAAGCAATGTGGGTTTCAGTCTCTGCACAGAGATGTTTCCGTAAAGAGAGGGAAAAGAGGGTCCTGGGATTAGCTTCTTTATAAGCATGTCTGTTGCAGGACTGGGAGCTCAGATTAATAAAATGATGGGGTGACCTCTGGAAATGGGATCACAGGCTCTGGGAGTGTCTGTGTTGGGAAGGGCAATGGAAACTTGATGGCAATAGCCCGACAGAGAAAATCCAGGACCTGCTATCAGGAAGCCCCTTCCCCCAGATATCTCAGGTCCTTGCAGAAGTCAGGTCTGCCCAGGAATATCTCATTCACCAGGCATCTGTTTGCTTTCCCTGGGTCAGCCTCGCCAGTACATTAAATCTTCTCTCCCCTTAGCATAGCCCAAGTCTGTTGCCTAAAGCAATGCATTTCAGTACAGCAACCTTGCAGCACCGGTGGGCAAATCCAGCATCTCTTCCAGTGACTAGCTTCTGCATTTGTGAGCCCTGGTCTTAAATCTATGTATCCCCTCTGCTGCATGCTGCTTGGCTAGGACACAGAGATGAAGCAGCTTGATGGGGATCTTAGGGGATCATTCTACTCCAGACCTTGCACCAAATATTCAAGCTATGGTTGCTGGGAGCTCACTATAACCTCCTGCCTTGATGCTTCTCTCACTAAGGATGAACTGTGGACAAAGCAAAGAAAATCACCTCCATTTTTTTCTACTGAACAGCTCTATCTGTGCCCTAAGACTGGGACTCAGAGCCCTACCTGTTGCCCTTTTCCTCTGAGACACACACCTTTTGCTCTTTAACCCACGGTACTTTTCCAGTCACACAGTAATGAAAGCTTTTGGCTGTTTCAGGAGCACAAGAAAGCGTAGGTGATGGAAGGTGGAGGGAGAATGACTCCCCTGTATAGCAGTGTGTTCCATAATAACAGTGTGAGAACCAGTTGCAATTTGCTGGGGATGATGACACTGAGGTCAGACAAGCTGTATTGTAATTTACGTCCACGAAAATGTAACCAGACATGACCAGACAACGAAGGATCACTCTTCCAGTTATTATGAACAAAGAGCATGCAGCGGGAAATCATAGAGGCCTCTCTACAAGACCCCTCTGCCTTCAGCTTAGCTCCATCTCAGCCTAATTACACGGCCTGGTTTGCATTAGTATTGTCTGCTGGCTCTCCCATGTCCCCTTCTCCCTGTGTGTCATTCAGAGCCATTAGCACAGATTGCACAACCACCCACACCAGGGATTCCCCGAGGGCATACATAAACTTTCCACGAAAAATAGGATCAGTCCGGCCTGAGGCAACACCCAGGAGGGAAGATTCCAGCCTGAGCGGTTAGAACTTGGAAAAGTTTTAAGTAACAGAAAGTGGGGTCTAATAATAGGAAATGTGAGGCAGCCTTAATAGAAAGCATATCATGAGGCCTGTGCTCTGCATATAATGTATCGTCTCCAAGTTAATTGCTCATCAGTTCAGTGCATAAACAAAGACTGTGACTGTGCAAGCGGCAGGGTTCATTCTACCGTGAGCTTCTTGCTGTTAAAAAAAGGCTCACTCTGAACACCATCCCCTGCCCATCCATGACGGCAGCGTGGCTGGGAGAACGGCTTCCTACAGAGCCAGGTGGCCCTCCTGGACCTAAGGAGCTGGGGGTCTGTTCCCCTGCCATGGCTGTTTAGTCTCCTGCCAACGAATGTGTCCAGCTGAGGCAGGGTTACTGCAGTGTCTCCTCATCTCAAATGCGCTCCCTCCTCTGCCCTCAGGAAGCCTTACAGGCAGCTCTTTGGTTATTGCAGCTTCTGCCTGGTGTTTTGAAACCCTGCCGGTTTTGCTTTAGTAAAACCAGACACCTACAGACGCTGGGACAGAAGTACTGGCCCTGCCAGTGCAGTCTTAGAGCAAGGACTGAGGCTGGGGACAGGGAGCATCCCACAGGTAGGATGTGCCCAGGGGACCAGAGGCAAACCCAGCGGTGTCTCTGCCTGTGTGTAGGAATACGTGTAGGTATGAAGGTCTGGTGGACTCTGAGGGAAGAGGAGTTAGCAGGTGGGATGGGTAAGGGTTGGAGGGTAACAAAACAGGGCTGCGAGGGGGTCATAGAAGTTACAGACTAACACAGATACACTTGGTTATTAATTTCTTACAGGAATCTAGATTCATCCCATCCAAAGACAGGTGGGATAGATTCATCCTCACAGTCCTCTGAAGGTGCCATCTGGAAATATGTTGGCACAACCAGTTGAGAGCTCAGACCAAATTTACAGATCACTGAAAAGAGGAGAGAGGAATCCTGCTCGTGATATCATGATTTAATCTGTAGGATTTTGCTTTTCCATCCGTTTTGCTACTCCTCTGTGCTCAGGGCTCTGCTTACCTCTCTTGAAACATTACCCCGGGGTTCTGCGCTGGTTCCTCACTGCCATCCTTCCCCCACAGACGAGGCCACTGAGACTGGGGTGGGAAGGGGAGGGAAGGGGGAAGCAGAACTATTCAGTTATTGCATTATGAGAGAAGGATAGTGAGTCTGTGGTCCTTCACATCCAGGAGAGGTCAGTCCACACCACTAAGAGGAGCATCACTTCTTGGGCATGCCCTGCCATCTCAGGAATGGTTGTTTCCTATGGTGGCAGCTGAACCTCCTGCATGGTTGTGACACAGCTGGAAATGAGATCACTTGTCTCCCAGGTAGTGCCAAAATTTAGCCTATTACCCCTCTTGTGCACAACTAATGGAAGAGGGTGGCTCAGTCCAAGGGCTCAGCACAGCCTCACTAGGACAGCAGCACAACAGAAGTGTTGCAGGGAGATGCCCAGTGCCTGATCCTCACATCACCCACACAGATCTGGATTGCTGGACCTGGATCCAGAGATCCAAACCATGATATCCACAATCCATGGGTACCCTTGGGTACCGTGGGCTCTCACAGGGCACTATTGCAAGACCTATTTTCTCCTTCACCCACAACGACATACTTTTTCTGTGCTGGGTGTAAAGGCATCCATCTGGGAGGCTGGAAAGGCTATTTCCAACACACTGGGAAGTCGGCACAGCCTTCCTAGGCAGCACTAACATCCCTTCTGCAACAGTTTTGGTTTGGTCCCTGGGGCTGCCCAGAATATCTTTGCCGGTTGGAAGGGCATATACACGCATCTCCCAAATATGTGTGCATGGGCTTCGGTGGGCAAGGGCAGGAACCTGATGTTTACTGGCCAGAGACAATAAGGCCAGCACCCTGCAAATAGCCTGATGGGTCTCTGAGTCTGCACCAAGCTTGTGGCTGCCACATGGCATTGAAGGCTGCATTTGCATGGCTTCCTAAGCATCCTATTAGCATCCCAGTCTGTCCCCTCTGGAACAGAGCTCTTTGGTGCCCGGCTTGGCAACACTTTCTGAAGTAACCTTTACGGGTTATCCATGAGAAATGCCCAAAATCTGGTATTCCTGATCTCATGAATGACTGGTCTCACCTGGAATCATATGGCAGGAGGCGTAATGAAGTGTTGGTCTCTGGCAGCAAATAGATCTGGACAGATCACCGGGCTGTTTCTAAATGGTGAGAATGAATGGCCAGAGGTGAAAATTGTCCGCTCTCGGGAGTCCACTGTTTGCAATAGCCTCCCTGCCCAGGACAGTAGTGTAAGTTATCCCATGGCAAAAGATATTTTAATTTGTCTTTGGCTCAGCCTGTAAGTCTGTAATCAGTGCTGCTAATCTTTAATAAAAGGGGTTCACAGGAGCCTTTGTTTATAATGACATGGTGGGTGATAGCTCTTTCTTGTTATAATCCCCTCTCAGAAAGCATCTGATGGGGAAAATGTCTCCCTTGACAGTTTGCTTAAATTTTCATTTGCCAAAATGCTGAATAAACTTCTTGTTTGTCTAATGGAACTAGAAGGAATTGTGACACTTTTATTGTTTGTTTACCTCCTCACTGGGGCACCGGCTAAATTGAAGATGTCATCACACAGCAACGAGAATCAAGCTTCTTAATTTAACTGATTGGTTTGCAAACAAGGGTCTCCAAAGCACCGCTGAGCCACACAGGCAGCACAATGACCACAGACGGAAACACATCAGTGAACTACAAGCAGGAGAAGCAATGCAATGGGGAGGTAATCCCAGAAAAGCTGCTTCTCTTACAAGGTATCGCACAGAAACACCGGTCAAACGGCATCTGTAAAACCGGCAGCGAGAAGACAAAGAGAGCAATGCATTTTCCTATAAATCCTACATAATTAGCAGCTGCTGCTGGATTAATGCTTGCACTAATTCTGAATAGATGGGGGGGCTGGATTTTGTGCCTGAATTCCCTCTATTATTCAGTCTTTTTTATGCTCTTAAAACCAGGAGCAGAGTTACTCTCGCTTTGCACTGCACTGAGCAAGGAGGGAAGGCAGCACTCGGGATGCAGACGGAGGAGCAGTCCCCCACGGATCGGTGAGATTTTCAGACAGATCAAATGTTGAGCTTCAGGTAATTGGCAGAGATCCTTTAATGTCTGAATTTAACACTCACCTACTAGAAGAGAACACAATTAGGCAATGAGATGTGGAAGAGTCTGAAGTGCCAGGTATAATAATTCAGCCGTAGTACGCTGTTCAGTGGAAAGCTGAAGGCTGAGAGCTGTCAATTACACCAGGGGTGAATTAATACAACCAAATTCATGCACTGAAGCATCTTATTATTGCTATGATCACATTTTATTATGAAGCAGTTTGAGTGAGGTTATTTTTTTTAATTTATTTATCTATGTTAATTTTGTACAGAGGCAAATAAGTTATGAGTTGGGAATTGTATTAATTTCACTGCTTGGAAATATTTTAATAGCCAGTTAGGTCGTTTGCGAGTGGTTGCTTTTTTTCTTTCCCTTCTTTCCCTTCTTTCTGCTCATTATAAAATTAGTGTTTTGTACAACAAACACCATGGGTAGCAAACCATAACCTCTCTTGGTTCTCATTCCACACAAAATTTACTAGTCATCCCCTAAACTCAACTTCCTGACCATATATTTCCTTGCCTCCCCCACGTGCATTTTAAGGGCTGGCCTCTCCAGTGCAAACAGAAGTGGATTTCACAGTCCAGAGGGAGGTCTCCCTGTCCTCCCCAAGGCAAATAAACTGCATTTCACTCTTACAGCAAGCAGCACAAGAGGGCTCAGCGGTCAGAATCCATATTTGAAGAAAATCAGAATTCAGCCACATCCAGCAAATAACGTCACATACTGGGGGCATGATTGCATCCCAGCCTGCCATCAGCAGCGCCACTCTCTGCAGACCAGGCAGGCTGGAGGGGAACCGCACGCTTAAGGGAAACCACTAAAGTGTCTTTTGCTTCTAGGAGACGGCATCTGACCTGGGATCACCCCAGCTGAAAGTCACCAGTGTTTGGTGTACGTCTGGGATTGGTAAAAAGCTGTCCCTTCACAGGACATGGCTGGGAGGACACCAGGTGAAGCCAAGGACCATGTAGACAGCTTGGACACACCACAGGAGGCTGCAGGTGAATGATGCTCCTGGAGTCTCCAGCCAGACCCTTGTAACTGCACAGATCCAACCTTCGTGGAGGAAGAGCGGGAACAGGCAGGGTTGGGGGAGGAAGAAATAATTTCTGTGACCTCTCTTGTTTCTTTACAAAGCTACACAAGGAGGAAACAATAATATTTGAAACCCCAGCTGCCCTGAGATGATACTGAGAGATGTTTTGTCCATCCCACTCAAAGAAACAGACATGTCTGAATATTTGCCACTTTTACAACTTAGACTGAAGGTCTCAGGCAGTCTAGAGACATTAATTAGTTCTTCACCTTGAGAGGACAGTGCTCCAGGATTTTCTTCCTCCATCCACATGGCAGGGTGATGTGAGTTTTGTGGTCTGACCCCGCTGCTAGACATTTGTCTGTGTGTCTGCAGAAGACAGCCACAGCCCCTGGCTCTGGCAGGTCGCTCAGCCCCCCCGGGGTGACTTTGCCTTTCCAGACACCGGCTCGGAATGGGAACAGCCTTTAATTGCCCCAAAGTGAGGGAAAAGGACACTCCACTGCCTTGGCCACAGATATTCCAGCACAGGCTTGACAACTCTAGCTGCTAACATCCAGACCTTGGAAACTTAGAGGAATCCTACAGTAACATTTTTCTTTGGCTTAATTACTGAAATAGACAAATTGGAAATTGGCCCATCATGAAGATAAATAGCAATAAAAAAAAAGGAGTTGAGAAAACTGTTCCTTCTAAATTATAATTAACCACCCACCAGCAGCTACCTGACAGAGGTGAGAGGGGAGGCAGCGAGCAGCCCCTCGGATCAGCCACAGCGCTTCCCGTGATGCTCCCTGTTACTGCACCTCCGGGGCACTTAATGCCCCATTTTGCTTTCAGTGCAATTATAAAAGGCTACTTAAATTTTCTACCCCCCCCCCTCTTTGTCTCCCCACCCCAAGATCTCTAATAGTCTAAATTATCAGCAAATTGCCTATTTGATAAGGGCAAGCCATTTTGCATTGAGAGCTGAACTATTTCCCACTTCTGGGGGATAATATTAGGCAAATAACAAGCATCATTCTTTTGACATGTACAATTATTTGCCAAGTGTATGTTTGAATAGCCTGCTCCTTTGTGTGACAGGGTCCGTTCCCCATTAGCATACTTGACAGATGAATATGCTGGGTCCTTGTGGAAAACCTGGCAGTAACCATGGTGATTCGGATACAATGTTTTGAGTGAGGGATGTATTATCAATTTCAACTGGAAGTAAAATAAGTGTATCGCTAACGAGCTGATCTGCAATCCAGGAGAAATACATTGTTCCCAGGTAATTAAGCCAATCTTGGTACTAGTTTTAAACTCACATAAATTACAGGCAGAGGTGTCTACCTATTTTGTTGTTCCGCTGGTTCCCGGTGGAGGTTTTTCTCCTTGATTTTTAATTAAGGTTCCCTTTGAAAGAATTAAAATGTGTTTTTCTTGATGATATGAAGTTTGGGGGGGCCCCAGGGCAGGGTGGATAACCAGGACACTCCATGTCCCTGGGTGTGTTAGAGGGGGGTGAGCAGCCAAAGCAGAACAAAGCCCCCAGGGCAGGCTCCCTCCTGACCATCACCTTTTGGGTTACCCTGGCTTTATCCTGAGCTCTCTTTTGGGGGCTGTGGAAGGAGAGGTTGCCCTCATGTCACTCTAGTGAAAGCAGGCAGATCAGCAGGGGCCATAGAGATCTCCTCTCCTGACTTTGCTGAATGAAAGCCTTTGATCCCCAGGGTCATCCGGGTCATGCCATGGCTGTTCCCTTCCGAGAGGAAGGGGCTGACTGAACCCCTGAAGAACCCTACTGAATGCCTCTGAAATATTTGTTGCAAGATACTCCCTGAAAAAAATTACACTCCTCCTTGCAACCAGTGGGGCAACCCCCAGCCTTACAGGGTCAAGGAGAGAGAAATGAAGAGGGGGGAATGTTTGTTTTGGCTGACTGTACCGCAGAGGAGGAACCTATTTTGTTACCACCTTGTGGAGAAGATTTCATCTCCAGAGTAGCTCCGACATTTGCACTGGGTCCCAGCCCCTCCCGTGCACACAGATTTCCCAGTTGAAGTCATGTGGGGAGAGGCAGACAGGCACCACCACCCACTTACGGTTACCTGGTGCATCTGTAGATACAGCTCTGGATGCAACATCAAATCCATCACAGGGAGGAGAGACATCCTTGTGCCTTCATTTGATTAGAGAGGCTGCTCACATGCCTCTCCCCCTTGGGAAAGAGACTAAATAACCTATGCATAGCAATGCTTTGCTTCGAATCTCGCCCATTTAAATCTATACAGAATAGGTGAAAAGCATCTCCATTTTGTCCTGGTAGCTATTTTGCATCAGCTTTGCCTGGGGATAGACTGACACAAAACCCAGGCAGGAGGAACAAGACCAGCTTTTCCTTCTTGCTCTGCTAATAAAACTGAACAACCTATTTGAAACCATTGCCTAGTCCACCTCCAAACCCCCTGAATCCCTGTAACACATCACCCCGCTTTGCTGAAAAAAGGCAGATTATAGAAACAAGGTTATTATTAGCAGTTTGATTAGGAACATATTCTCTACAGTCCTTCATTAGAAGGAACGTCCCTGCCTTTTTAGATACAAATTTGCCCTCATTTCCCACACACCTGGTGCTCTTTCATTTTTATTATTGCAAAATACCGACCTGGAAAATGCTGAGTCAGGTGCCTGAGGTCAGAGAAGGTGATCTTTACTGGAGTAATTAATTCTTCTGCCCTTCAGGACTTTTTTTTACTTGCCTTTTCCTTGTTCCTGGGTCTTTTTCAGGCGAATGTTTGATTTTTTGCCCCACCCCCAGCCTCTGTCCCCATCACTCTCCCTGTTTTGGACTTTGGCAGGTTGAGAGCTACAATTAGAGCCAGTGTTTATGGTGCTGGCCATATGGCTTGCAATGCAAAACAGCAGCTGCATGGGAATCTCAGAACAAGCCCTCCTCAAGGTCACTGCGCGCATGGAAGCATGCGCCCGCCCAGGTGGGACGCGCGAGCTTGTCACCGGTCGATCTGCGATCACCCATGTACCCATCGAGTGCTTCTGCTGCAAACTAATGCCGGAGCAGCTCCGGAGCGCTAATCATGTCGCACAGCGCCGGAACCGGGAGCGTCAGGGGCTTCTGCCTCCTCTTCGAGAGACCAGCTGCAAATTCCTGCAAGATCACAGCACCGCAGAGCAATTTCTTTCCTCGTGGCACCGGTGCGGTTCCCAAAGCTTCCAGCCAGCCTTGATGAGCTTGGCTCTTGGGAGTTGCAAGTGCTTCTGGGTTTTTTATGGGAAAGAAGGGAAAATAACTATGAGACAGGCTGAAATCACCCAGGAGCACCCTTAAATGCAAGGTCTAGGCCAGCACTGGGAATGAGGTCTCCCTTTTATCAAAGGGTCTTTTAGAGGGAGTTTGGCTCCCTGGGAGAGCTGAGAGCCTGGGTACTGTTCGTGGTGAGGCACACAAGGCAGGGGTCTTGGGGCAGCAAGAGCCTCACTCTCCTGAATCAGGCAGATTTCTTCCCATTTTGTTACTGCAGTGACCCTCTCCTTCCCACCCCAAAGATAACTGACTGTGGCATGGCAAGCGCTGTGGCCCTTTGCCCGACCCATAGTCTCAGCTATGCTGGTCATGAAAATACGGCAAAAAATTCCACCACTGCAGTCACAAATGTATTGTGCCCATGTCTAAAGAGCAGAGCTTTGTCTCAGGTTGGGCAGATTTTTTTTAGCGGAGGCAAGTGTTTAAATCACTTATTTTCTGTAGAAATAGCCCTGTAAAAAACAACCTGAGCATCTTCTGCACCCAGCTGCTTTTCATGAAACATTGCGCCAAGCTGACCAAGCTGGGATTTCCTCCGGGTGCCTCATGACATTAGCAGATATGATTTTAAAGATGTCACATTCATAAAAGAGCAAGAATGCAATATGACTGAGGCAGGCACTTCCCAGGCTGTTCATCACCCTCCGATAAATGAATGAGAGCGTGTGGTGCTTACAGGCTCTAACTACACCAGAAGGGCACTCTCTGGGACTGTGCCAACTGCCCTGCTCTTCTCAGAAAGCACAGAAGTGCACGTCCCAGGGACGGACACATGGGCCAGTGAGCAGCTTGTCATCCCAAAGGCAGCCAGGGAGCTTTACATATCGCATGGCACGGCCCATCTCTGCAAGGCATCCATCGCTGCATTACCAGGATGTCCCTGTTTAACAGTATATGGCAACACCACGCAGCAGTTCAATACAGGGAGGGAGGAAGGCTGCCACAGCTGTCTAAAACTGCCAGGAGAAATTAGCCCAGCGCCAGCCTTTCTGCAGGACACAGGTTCCCAGCCCTCACCAGTCTGACTGTCATGGCTGATTTAGCACCCGAGGCTTTAATTCTTGCCTAAAAAACAGCAAGTAAGATCTTGTCTGCCTGTGTTAAGGTTTGCCCCCCTCCTGCCCCAAAACTAAAACTATGTGTGAAGGTATGGGAGAGGCTTCCTAGTTAAGCACTTCATTCCCAGTACTGTTATCTATAGGAACATACTCAGTCTTCATAAGGGGCTCCCAAAAAGTAACAGATACGGAAAGAAGATGGCATACACAAAATTTCTTATAATACTATGTAAAAAGTTTTATCAACGGGTCTCCAGAATGCGAAAAGAGGTGAAAGGTGCCTGAAACTAGAACAGTTAAGGTATGTAACAGAAATGTTAAGTGAGAGAACAAGAATAACTTAATACCTTGCATTACCTTGTGACGTCCCAATGCCCAGCCAAAACAGGCACCGGGTGGCAGTGAAAGAGAAGGGCAGAGGAGGTGATGGGGCAGATGTCTTTTCTGGATCAGACATGATCCCTCCCATATAGGCAGAATGCTTAAGCCAGGGACATCTTCCTGTGAGTCTTTAACAGTGCCTAATTTAGGTTTTACACTATGTATTGCTACGCACGTGGCTGCAGAGAGCAATTGAAAACATCTTAATGAGGTATTTGCACTCCTTATATAGTCCATGAAGAGAGCTGGTGACTGACAAACAGCTGAGAAAGCCTGGGAGCCATCAGAGCAGCTCTGCTCTGTAGAAAACACAAAGCACAGCGCAGCGTGAACTTTCTCCCTTCAGGCAGGAAATAATTGCCTGCCTTCCTAAACCAGGGAACTTGTGTGCCTACGTGTCACCGGATAAAGTTTTCAGCTGAGCAAAGCACAAATTAGGAATTAGCCATCTTCAGGGTTTATCAGTGTGGGCTGGAGGATTTCTGGGTTGCTCTTCGGGGTGCAATACCCCTTTGCACTTTGCTGACCAGCCTCACTCATGCAAGCCTCTGAGGAGCTGCTTGTTAGAGAGAAAACCCAAATCTGGCGATGAATTCAAGGTTCTGTGGCCGGAGCTGCTTGGAACCTCACTGTTACCTGCATCCCTCTGCTCTGAGACTGACAAACTGGGTGGTGAGGGGAAGAAACAACCAACTTAATTACCTCCTGTGATAACCCCATCTGGGCGAGGTGCTGACCTGGGCTGTCTCCAGCAGCAGAGACACTGTTTTGGACTCCTCGATGTTCCCACCATGAGGCAGGCGCCACTGGTGCTGCCCAGGTCCATGAGGTGCCCAGCCCAAGTCATGCCTTATCCCGTAACATTCTGAGCTGCAGCAGCCAAGTATTCCCAGAGAGATCCAGAATGAGCGTTACTATTAGACATAGGCCTAAAGACACATTAAAACATAATGAAGTGTCTTAATCACCCTTTACAAGCTAAATTTATCACAGGGAACCCTGTAAAATGAAAGTGAAAGAGCAATTCCACAATGATGCTTACCCAAGATGGATTGGGAGATATTATTTGTTGTTAATGAATGACAAATTCATTGCCCTCTCATCCCCATGAATGAAATTTGTGGGGATGTGGAGCAAGGGCCCTGGGCTGCACAGAAAACATTTTCCAGTCAGCTCACAGCACCTGTTTAAACTGCCTGGAAGCTCGGTTACACTGATGCTCTAATGCCCAGACGTGGGCATGTCTGCCTCAAAATCCTCTGCTAACCCGGGGCTCAGTAGCTTTCTGGCCCTTCCAGATTCAATTGACTCCATCAGCAGGATTTTCCTTCACAGAGCCCATGGGGAGAGCGCAATGATTTCTGCAGCTTCTTTAATGAAGCCAAGACATCTCAGCCTAAGTGGTATCTTCCCCTGCGTAATTAAATATTTGGCAGTGGCTAAATATTTGGGGTAAGTACCTCAGGTACACGATGTCTGCTGGACTGCTGAGGTGCAGTACTGCAGGTAGAAAGCACCTGCAAAGTTGCTGTCCCTATCCGTGTGCATCCCCACCAGACAATGCAAAGCACTGGGGACTTCTGGCCTTTCCTCTCCCCGTTTCCCTGTGGCCCTCTCAGAGCTCCCACCCCTCCAAACCTGCACCATTCAGTGCAGCCAAAGGGCAGCGTGGGCAGACAACTCACAGGACCACTCTCTCCTGCAGACTGGCTGCTTGGGCATAGCCCAACCCAGCCTTCAACACTGCCCTGAAGAGCAAGGGTTTGATGAACACGCTGAGACGCCAGCTGGACCACATCCCACCGGGCTTCGTTACAGACCTTTGCTCCGTTCAGCACAAGTGGTCAACAATCTCTGTCCTCTAGACGTGCCCTGGTTGTGCTGTTTTCCTATAGCCTTAATGACAGCGATGCTGTGCGTTGTGAATGCAGAAAAATCCATGGACAAGGCAGAAGGGCTCTTTGCTCGGTTACACTTGAAGTCTCCAAGGGCCTTGGGGCTGGGGGAGCACCCAGCTGCCTCTCCAGCTGAGCAGAAGCCCTCGCATCCAACTCTCACCAAAGGCATGTCCTTTGGGCAAATCAGCGCAAGCTCCTCTAAACACAGGGGGAGTGAGTTTAAATAACTGTGCCCAGATCCACCAGGCATCTCATATTCTCCCATTTCCATCTCGTGCATGACCTTTCTGCGTGCCCTTCTACCTCTTTGACCATATATTTAAGTCAACGTGCTTTAAGACACCAGATCTCTGCTCTTTGCTTGCTCTAGCCCTGGCTACTGCAAAGCTGAACTTTTCTTCACAGGGCCAATTTCTGCACAAAGCAGCAGGGGCAGGATGCACTCTCAAAGGGTAAATGTTTTAGGACTGTTCCAATGGACACTATAGGAAGCCTCAAAGCACAGCTGGAAAGGTCCAGCTCCCTGCTTTACCACTGATTCACTGCATGAGCGTGGATAAATAAATCATTTCACCTCTTTCTGCCCCCATATAAAAAGAACTGATGATGCCTTTCTTTAGTCCAGCACCGTGCGATCTCAGGGTAAAACGTACTCAGAGTTTTATTAATTCTTCTTTTGGGCTCTTGTTATTATGGTGATCTGTGTGGTCATGCACCTTTGAAGTAAATATCAGCAGGAAATAGAAAAAGAGAGCTCCCCAGCATCCAGGGATCAGACAGTGCCATCGATTGCAAACACACAGCTTCATTTAAATGAGTGGGTGCTGCACACACGCAGCAGCCGGGACGGTTTGCTCCCGGCATGGCTCAGCTACATGTCCCGAGTAACCTCCTGGACACACATCCAATCAAACTGATGGTGCGGGAAAAAAATCCTTCTCTATACATTTGCAGCTCTGCCATCATCAAAAGCCGATGGCGTAGCATGACCTTCCTGCCAGGAGACACTGGCTAAGCTGTATGTTTTCCTTGAGGGTCTCATATATCGTCCTCTTCTGAAACGCGGCTGAGGCAGGTAACTGTTTGTTAGGCTGTGTGCTGTGCACCTACTGGAAGCTTGTACAAATACAGCATCTTCTTGTCCTTGAAGAGCCTATAAATAAATGGGCTCTTACCTTGACTGCAGGCTGCAGCATTAGTCAACACTCAAGCAGTTCATTTGTAAATTTGTACACAATAGAATCTAAGACACTTGAAAAAGCAGCAGAATGTACCTTTTTTGTGTGCAAGTGGATTTAGTGCTTGAGCAAACTGCCGGACTAATAGGCTGAGAGACCAAAGGTTCGTATTTATCCACAGCAACATGGTTCAGACAGCTGCTGTGTTCCCGCTCCCTCCTTTGCCACCCGGGCAATGCCTCCAGAGCCTTTCAGGGATGTGGAAGGGATCCGGGCATCCTTCTCGCCCCCGCCAGAAGATGGTTATATTGCATCACGACTATCCATCCCACCCCAAATGGCTTTTTTTATCTGATCTTGCAATCTGAGAAATGACAGGACCAGATCTCCTCCCACCATCTGTCCCCTTCCTACCTACCTCCTTTGGGCTGGCTTCTGAATGGAAAAAACTTACAGTCTGTCTTGTCCGGTTCTGGGTACTCAGCACACCTGAAAAGCAGGTTCACAGCAGTGCACAGAAGTTGGATGTCAAAACACAATATTTCTCTGCTGGTGACTTGGTTTTTAATGCATAATGGTTATAATATTTTTTTTTCTAGCTCTTATTAACCTTATAGCTGGATGACTTAATTTATTCCTCATTCACTGTCTTCACTCTACCACTTTAGTAATTTATATTGTTTATGGTCTTGCCGCTTTGAATTGTTTAATTTTGCAAAGTATTTTGGAGAGATGTTTGTCCGGTGCAACGTACCGTGTCACCCTGCTGCATCTTGTACCACTGCTATTTCTGGCAGCCCCGCTGTACAGGAAAGCAAGGGACAAAACAAAGGGAGGCCTCAGCCTTGTCATCCGCATGAAACAAGCCCAGACTGATCGCTCTTCTTTCGTGAGCTATCATCTCTCGCCTCAGTTGCATTGTGTGGGATCCCGTGTTATTACTGAGGACCAAGGACAGGCTCTGCGCAAATGCCTCTGAAGGAAGAATTAAAAACCATCACACGCCTAGTGAGGCTAAATGAGTATTCAAATTGGCTAATAAAAAAGTAATGAGGAATGCCTGCAGCCCTGAGCTACCTAAAGAAAATCAACAAATTCCAGCGACAATGCAAACACTTTCTGTGGTCGGCAGTGGGGATTTCAAAACAAGGCAGGGAGGGCTTGTGGGGACAGCAGAGGAAAGCGACACAGGAATTGCAGCTTCTGGAGGAAGCGCAAGGGAAAATCATGGGGGAATTTTTTCATTGAAGGCAAAGACAGAGCCGCTCCGGGGAGCTCCCAGCTGAAATAGGGCACAGAGCCAGACTCCTGCCCCATCCTCCCCAAGGTGGCTCCAGGGGGAAAACCTCACCTGAGTATTGTATGGTCTCCTTGACGGCTGAGCAACAGTCTGCCAGGCTTCCTTCTCCAGCCCAAAACCACTCTGAGTTTCAGCGGGCTCTCCTCAGGACGTATTCTTCAGGTTTGGGTTCACAGTCTTCCAAGCCATCCCCAGGCTGCTGGGGGATGCTCCACTGCCGCACATAGTTTCACGAAGCATAAGACTATGCCCTTGCTGCACCGTAGCAGTCCCATAGCATAGTCCAGCTTGGGATGCTTATCCTGGGGTGACCTCCCCTAGGGACCTGGGAATTTGGCCCACATGAGGGTCCCTTCCAGGAACAACTCTCCACACCTTTCTTCAGATGAGCAGGCTTCATCTCTGGTGCTTCCTGACTCCTTCCATCAACAGTGGGAGCTTAAATTCCATGTCTGATGCTAGGATAGATAAATTTGGAGAGATTAGTGCTGCTCAAGGGGAAAGACCACGGTGCACAGCATTGGAATAGGCTGCCAGACCACCACCTCCTTTGGTCATCCCAGTGGGATGAAGGAGAGAAGGAGGTGACGGCGGATAGGTGTGTGAAGAAAACTATATTAGAGATTGTGAAATGCTCAGGTACCCTGGAGACCATACGAGTATCTATGACAAGACAGCGAGAATAATTAGCTCGACAGCTGTGGGTACTGATCAGGAGCATTTTTAACAGTATCCTGTCATGTTTGGGTCTATTACTACAGGCCAATGAGGTGTGATGCCATTTTTCCTGGTGATGGCTTTCCTTCCAGGAAGCACTGAGGTAAACTTACATTTCAGTAGGTATCTTGAGGGTCCTTGGCATATTCTGTCCCTCATTTAAAACTCAAAGCACCTTTTAAAAAATGACAAGCCAAAGAACTTGAGTCTAACAGACCTGTGGGAATAAAGACTGACTCTGCAGGGGCCATGGTGTTAGAGTGTAAATGAGCTCAGAAGTAGGCGAAGCGAGCTTTAAAATGCATACTTAAATGGGTAACGGGATTTCCCAGCCTTCCAGGCTCAAAATCTTTCCCTCAGCAGGCGCTCTCATGTTATTTATCTCTTCTGCTCGAGAACAGTGGCTTAGCAGAGTAGCCGAACTTCAAAATGCAAAGGAACAAGGGTGGAAAAGTTGAACAAAGTGTCATCCCCTGAGTACCCCAAGTTCAAACTGGGGTGTCAGGCTGCAGGCTGGCACTTGTGTCTTCCCAAGGCACGCATCTAACACCTTCCAGAACAATACCTTCCCCTTTGCAAGAATCTCAAGGACAGACAAGCAACACTGACTTTTGTACCACAGCTAGGAATGACTGAAAAGGAGTGTGAAATAAGAAAATCCTGGAAGAGAGCCAGGGAATGTGTTTTCCAGAAACATATAATCTGTAATTGGGCTAATTCTGATGTATTTGTGTCTCCAATTCTTTGTTTCCCTGTTGTCTGTATAACTCTTGATTGGAACATTCGACAGTTGCTTTTGTGAGTTCCTAAATCCAATCCTCTCTGATGAAGTACATGAATGTGCATCTGATGGATGTTTTCCAGCACCTTTTTGTTGCCTCAATTAAGGGATAATGAACAAGAATTGTTCCTATTTGTAAAACATCTCCTGCTATTTCCTGCTTCCCAATTGGTTGGACAATGTGTCTTAATTAAACACAAAGCCTTGGAACATCTTTCAGGGGAGAGAGACCAAGTCTGGGAAGAGAGGAAGAAAAGGAGGCGGAAGGGAGAGGTGAGGGGCTTCTGTCACTTGCTTGTGGAGGCCTATTTGATTTGCTGCAGTAATGTTCACACCTTGCAGTTTTCCCTGGCTCTGATACTGGGCGAATGGATAAGGACATCAGAGCAACCTCCACTGAGATCCATAACTCTACAGAATACCAAAATCAATGCCTCAGGGAATAAGAAATGAGATGTAGAGCCTTACATTTTTAGTCACCAAACAAAATTGAGCTCATCTCCCAAGGTGCAAAGAGAAATAACCATCACATGATACCTGTTAGGGCCTGTGTAACATAAGCTTATAGATAGCACTTAAGAAAAGTAAAATAAAATAAAATAAAGTAAAATAAAATAAAATAAAACCAAAATAAAACAAAACAAAACAAAACAAAACCAGAGGACACTGCAGTATATCTGTCCTAGCAGAGATATGCAGGGAAGATGAGGTCACAAATTTTTACTGAACTCCTCACTTTGGGTTGATGTATGCCAGGGTGGAGGCTGAAGCTGTCTTTGCCCTGCCTCTGCTGCTGCATGAAGGGAGAGTGGGCATGGCGTGCCATCTTTCACCAGCACACAGTTCATTTGATTATATGATTTTAAACCAAATCCATCCGGATCTGAGCACAAGCATAAAACATGCAATTTCACATTTTAGCCCAATTAAAGATATTATAGTGTCATCTATTATGCCCTGGGAAAAGCAGCGTTAGCCTGATCTTTAGCCTCTAAGATCTCCTCCGTCACCCGATCAAACATGTCTGGTTTGTCCTCTTTGCTTAAAACCCAGAATGGGTTTCTTTGTGGCTCCCGTGGCTTTGCACCCTACGTCTGAGATCAGCTGCTCCTCCTGTCTCGCCTGCTACTTCCCACGGACGGCAGGGCGTGACGCTTGTGGGGAGGATCGGATTATGTGCCGCGATGCCATCGCTGACTAATCGGATTCCATCCGCCCTTCGTACTCCCTGCCTCCGCCAAACTTTCCTACCCGCAGAGGACGAGGGACGACCACAGGAAATCCTCACCCTGCATGGGGAGCCTGGCCCCTGGCTTAAGTGGAGCCGTACGCTTAATGCTTAACACGCAGCGCTGGCAAAGGAGGGAGGCGATAAAAGTCTTTGGAGCCTGTGTTACACATGCAAATATCATCTGTGAAAGGCAAGTCTGTCTCCTTTGACACTGCTTGTAATCCTGATGTCATTCTCTTCACTCCCTCTTGCACACGCAGTGTTTGTTTTGTCATGGTGCATCTAAACAGAAGACTAAACCCATGTGGGGCAGCAGAATTTTGCACGTGTTCTGAAGCCAAGTCTTCATCCCCACAGAATATGTATGTTTAAATATAGAAATGGGGAGGCATGACAGAAAGATGAGGGAACGGCATCTGGGCTTTGTCATCCTAATATAACTCTGCAGTGGCATCTGTGAGCCTAGAGCAGCTCCAGCTGAAATAACTGGCCAACCCTTCCTGTCTGCTGGGATATCCCAGGCAAACCCATGCCCTGAGCTCTGCTGTTTCTTTATATTTGCTCCAAGGGAGCTGGGAGTGATCTGTGCAGCAAAAATATTCCATTTGCTCTAGCGTACCTAATCCATCTGTAGCTGGGAACGAGCAGACACTGATAGATGTTAAACTCCATGACTTAGTGTGGATAAAAGAAGGCACATTAACCCATCTGGATCCTGGCATCATCTTTTGGTTCACAAAATAAAGAGCGGCAGCATAAGCATTTCCCATTGCTCTGCCTCAAAGCCCCGATCTGCAAGCACCTTGCCAGATAAGAAAGAAGAGTTGAATTTCCACAGTCCCTTCAAACCCAAGCTTCTCTGAAGCTGCCAGTGAAAGGATGGGCTACTTTGTTCTCTCTGTTGATACCATGTAAAATGCGCTTAGGTACCCTAGAGATGGAGGCTCCTGTAATAAGGAGATAAGCTTGAGGTAGTGGCAGCTCTGGTGATAGGGACAGGGATGTCTGAGTGCTGGACACAATGCTGAGGTTCTCAGGAAGACATCAAATGGGCTGATAAGGATATTCCCCATCCAGGCGGAGTAGAGACCCGGTGGTCAGACCTTTATCTTTCCCCACACACGGGCTCGGGTTCTCCTTTGTGATAAAAAGCCTTGTGCTTAGACCAAGGAAAATAAAAAGAGCCAAACATCCCCAGGGCGCTCCTTCCTCAGGAGGGGACCATGCCCACTTGGCGCTCCTTACCCTCATCCCCTCCTTTCTTTCTCAACTTCCCATCTTTTCCTGGCTCCTCATCTCCAATCCGTGCCTTGCCTCAAGAGTCAGAAAAGCCGGGGACATCCTACACGGGACCATTGCTGCTCTGTGCACAGGAGATGCCACAGGGTTTTTTTCTTTTTTCTACTGCAACTTAAAAAAAAAATCTGCTAGCCACTCAATAATTAATGCTTATGAGCACTGATTCAGCATGTCAGGAAGAGAATTTTGCACTCTTATTGTAGTCTTTTGTAATTGAATCTTATGCTGTTATATTAGTGTGGCCCCAGGTGAGTATGCAATAGCAGAGGGGGGAAAAAAAGGTAAGATAAAGGAATTACAATAGAACCAAGCTAATGTGAGAACAAGGCAATGTCTTCTGTGCCTCAAGGTGTTAAGTTAATCTCTGATAAGTTATTAACTTATTAATGGGCTGAGAAGGGATGAACTATTTTTCATCCAAAGTCCCAAGTGCTCCTCGTCTTCTTCCACATACTTCTCCTTGTCAACTAATTCTCCTTCAGCGCTGCTCCCCCATTGCTCTGCCTCCCTTCCTCCACATATCCTGTTTCAGCCGTAATGAACTCAGCTCAGAGGAGCTCCTCCGTAGAGCAATCACATCAAGTTCAAAGCCTGGGATGTGGGGAATGCAGGAAAGATTCAGGGGCAGAAACTGAGAGGATGGAAACTTCAGAAAATTTGACAGAAGTTTCTAATTAATCTCTCTTCCTGTTGTTGACTAATCACTGGTGTGGAAAAACAAAGAGAAAGGTCAGTGGTCTTCAGATTAAACAAAAGATCTGAGAGTTACACAGCTCCATCCTGGCTCTCAATACAACTCTGCGTTCACCAGAGTATTTCTGCGCTCAGGGCCCAATGTCTGGTGCATTATTGGAGACCATGGCATTTGCCAGCCCTTCTTCTGAGGTTTTCTTCATTGTTCTCACTGATTTCACTTTCTCCGAAACCATAGCAGGAGTTTAAGACTGATGAAATGGGGTGAAATTCTGAAAAGCTTGGGCAAAACCTTCTGTTGAGGAAAGAGAGACAGATCCCAGATGCCAGCTCACTCTCGGGGGATGTAATTTATTATCATAGCTGGATTCACTTTGCTACTGAACAGTCTCACTCATCCTTTCTTTAGAAGTCACATTGAGGTGAACTGCTGTGCTGGAAGGGGGCTTCTCCTCACTGTCCCCATTGTAAAGCCTCAGGGCACCGACTGGAAACCCCAGCTTGTTAATATACTTCCCTCCAGGTCTCTTCTGCCAAGGAGGGACATCTCCCAGTGGTGCAATGAGGATGTATGAAGCTGGTGATCACAAAGTTGAAAGCTCCCTTTTGAGTGTGGTTCAACAGGGGATGGGTCCAGGGTCTCTGCCCAGTGCCTTTCCCTTCATCTGGCCAAAATGGAAAGGGAAATCGTTTAAGGGTGCTGGGGGATGAGTGACCATCCCCTTGGCCCAGAGGAGCAGGCTATAGAAGGTCAGCACATCCACACAACAGGCTTCTGACATCCTGACCAGACCAGAGACCTTCCTGCAACACCTCATCAGAGCATGACACTGTTTTTCCAGTGTTGAAAATGAACTGTGCTCTCAGTCTTACCTTCCAAGCTCAGTCACTGGTGCTGGAAGAAGATAAAAAGGATACTGTTCATTATAATCTACAGAAGACGATGAACCTGATAATTCTTCCACGTGAAAAATCAGTGACCTTTCAGCCAGGGAAAAGCATGGGCCATCGCATACTGCACAAAGCAGGAAGGCAATGGAAGATAACCAGCAGCCAACTTTGGAAAAATACCCAAGGGGTCTTCTTTGAATCAGCTGAGGCTTCAGCCCAAATCTTTCTGTTTGCTTGGAGACAGCTTGGCATCTCTGTCTGTGCTGCCGCTGCTTCTGCTGCTGCTGCACAGGGTAGAGAGCTCACCGGAGCATGAAAGAGATTGTGATAAAGATACACTGACTGCCATCCTCCTTCCACTGGAAACAGGCTCGGCTTCATATCCAGATGACATCTCAAACACCAGCACCAGAGAGGGGGGAGGGAGGGAGTTGCTCTTTCTTTGCCCTTTCTGGTTTTGATATTATTATTATTATTTGCAATTATTTGTTGCTAGGGCACCTTCTTGGGTATGTAAATAGAGGCAAAAGAAGTCCCCTTCCCCCTCCCCTCCCCTCGTTTCAGCGCATGCACCTCTTTCCTGCTGCACCCAAGCTGGTTGGATTGTTTGGTAGATAAAAGCCTTTGTTGAAGATTCCCCTGCATCCCCACTTTGTGAGCTATTCCCATGCCAGTTCTGCTTTCCAGCAATATCAGCTGTGCATATAAATTTTCAGACTCATCTGGATGAGTCCTCCTCTGCCAGCCGGCTGTTTGAAAGCATTCCCTGAGACCACGTGCCGTTTGCTCTATGGAGGCTGGCTGGCACCAGCTTTCCCCAGGATGCTGATATCCTGCCAGGATGCAATGCACTTGTCACCGTAATGGGGAAGGGGTAAAACACCTTCCATCTCCAGTGGGTTAGTTCATATGCAGGCTCTAGCCTTTCCCAGGTGACAGCAGCCTCAAGATGGTCTTCTGTCAGCTGAAGTTCATAATTCATGCCAGTCTTATGGGAGGGTACCATAGGAACCACTACCAAAATATTTTCTGTGTCATTAAAGCAGTTATACTCAGGAAATCAAGACTGGGTCTTGCAGGCATCCAGCCAGCAAGAAGCAATGACCTACAGAAAGCCAGATTAAAATCTGCACTCTGTACCAGATGCCTCGTGAAACCTTTGGTGTGTTACTTCTCTGGGTGTCAGCTCTTCCTCTGTAAATGCGGGAGAAATGACAGCATTGTCCCACCTCACAAATGTGCCCTCAGGATTAACACTCCAGGGACTGAGGTCCTCACATCCTGCAGTATCAAAGGCCACTGAACACTTAAGAGAAACAGTTTTGCTCCAACAAGGCAGTGTAAGCAAAGCCAGGGATGGAAAAAAGGTTTTCCCTGCCCCAAAGAGTAACTCTGGGGAAGAACAAGGGAAACATTGCACATCCGACCAACCCCAACCCAAATTGTCATTCCCATTCATGCTTATGAAGTGCTGAGATCTGTAAGCATTTTTACAAAGACCTAATGCTTGGCCAAATATGCAGGAATCAAAAAGAAATTGTGAAAACCTCATGGTTATGACCACAGCATAAATACAGGGAAGCGATCCCAGACCACAGCCCGTACCTCACTGTCAGACGGAGATAATCATCCAAGCAGACTCCCAAGTGGTGAACTCCAGTGACGAATGTGAGGCAGACCCCCTCACAGACATGGGAACGCAGGCATCCTGTGTGTTTTCTGCATGAAACCATAAATCATCCACAGTATTACAATGGCTGGAGAACAGATAAAGGCTCTCTGTGAAGCTGAGCAGCAATCTGAGGCCTCCTTTAAATGCAGTAGCTGACATCAAGTAGTTAGTGCTCTGTTAATCCATGTGGTCACACCAACTGCTCGTGTGAAGAGTCTCATTGTGTGAGGAACACAAACCACAGCACTGGTTTACCACCTTCCGCAGCTCAAAGGGAATCCACGCTGCCCCAGCTGAAGAAAGCAACAGGGCCCAGGTGAGCACCACTGGACTACACTAAAAATGAGTCCAGCCCGAACTTGCATCTACAAGCAAACTCATTCGCACAGCTTTTGGTTTGGAGCTTGCTCACGTCTGGCTGGTATCCCTGAAGGTGCTAAGCTGGTACGATGAATGGAGCCTAGCGCACAGGAGCAGTTCAAACAC
Source organism: Gorsachius magnificus (assembly GCA_034008185.1). NCBI lineage: Eukaryota > Metazoa > Chordata > Aves > Pelecaniformes > Ardeidae > Gorsachius > Gorsachius magnificus. Next base: position 12,687,514 of record CM067090.1, read on the forward strand.
AGGTTTGATTTTCCCTTGCTTATCAATACCTGTTGCTAGGCAGGGGAAACGTCACTTATCCCCACCATGCGTACCTGACTTTGATCATATACAAAACAGAGAGGATACCTAATACATAGCTGTATGTTGTCCCCTGAAGAGAGAAGTGGAAGTCACTGCACTTGTATTGCTTCCCATGTCCCTTAACCTGCACTTACACAGCCTTTCATGTCCCCAGAATGATTGCCCTCTGATGCAGCGTTATCCCATGTTGACTTGTTGTCATATTCATGGCAGCATTACAGTCCCTGGGGAAAAAGGGCTCCTGGCAGTACTGCTTTGAGAGACCCTTTATTATATTGATGCCAACAGAGATTGCCTCTTTGATAAATGAGCATGTACCTATGAATAAATACAGGAGTACATTTTATATGTATTGTATATTTGCAGTGACAGAGTAGAGGTTTGTGCAGGCGTGTGCTTTTAATATGCATGGAGGACACAAGGCAGCAGTAACTGGCAACCGTAGGTTGCTGTGTATATATTCCAATGACAAATGGAGGATCACAGACAGCCATCTAGACAAGATGTTTCCATTGCATCCCTTTTTTACAGCAGTTGGAAGATACCCACTCGGCACTCTGACTGGGTACAATACTGCTTGGATGCAACAGGATCTCTCTGTGAACAAGAATTTGCAAACTTGTCTATGCTGGCCTGTCTTCTGGTATCTCCTGAGGCAAGAAAGCTAAGGGAGATGGAGTGTTCCATGTATTCCCAGACTGACACAAAAAAAAAATTGCACATGAAAATTATTGTCCTCTTGGGAGGTCTTCCTGAAGGCACTGTGTAAGTGTGGGATTGTCACTAGGATGCTTTGGTGCACACCAATGGTTGGGAAAAAGCAAGTCCAAAACGGTTCAAGGAGCAACACCAGATTCCAAAGCCTATTTTGGTTGCCCAAGCCTCCAGATGAATGGCACTGCTTCCTCTACAACATGGGGCCTAAGAGCCCGCACCAAGCCACATCCGAGGCAGAAGCCTCTGTGTGCAGCCCTGGGTGGAGATCAGAGCAGGAGACCACCACGCAGAAATAATCCCCAGCCAGAAGTCAAAGCAGGGACAGAGAATATTGTTTCACTGAAGAGTTCAAACTTTCCCATAAGTGGTTAATTGGAAGGTGCTGGGAAGCCAAGCCAAACCAGACTTCATCCTCTAACCCAGTTCTGCAAGAGAGGAATTGGGATGGAAGGGAGAGAGCACCGTACCCATTCTCAAACCTCCCCAAAATGAGCTCATGGTCCCTGGAGGAGGGTATAACAGCCTGCCCCTCACCTGGTACCTCCCTGCCTGACACCTTGCCTCTGCCCAGGCAGAAAAGGAAACTCATTTCCCAGCTCCTTCTGACCCTGCCTGAACGGCTCCTTGTTATATTCTCTGAAAAGTTTAGAAGTTGTCTTTGAATACCGTAACAGCAAGGTGATGGTTACCAAGGGAACAGGCTGAGAGAAGGTCAGGCTTTTCTGGGTATTTTTTCATGCTTTATCTTGGCTGAAAGTTTTTGCAGACAAATCAGACGGGTGTCTTTCCATCCTGCAGAGGTAAAGCCATCATCTGCTTGGAAGAGGACTGATAAGGGGGGAAGGGATTGCTCAGATTTCCCACACCTGCACACCACATTCTGGGGCAGTTACCCTCAAAATTGCCTGTGATGGGAAAACCCTGTAGTACCATCAGCAATTGTGATTTCAATCCAGGGACATAACTAAGAGACCCTTGCGGTGATGAGTTTAAAACTGGATTTGCTTGGAGGCCACGGTAGAGGTACGGAGTAAGAATATCCCCAGAGCATAAAACAGAAAACTGAACCAGCAACTTGCCTGAAGTAAATCAGCACAACCCTTGGATCTTTTGCAGTTCCGTGGAGCTATGGCGCTTTCACCAAGAGAAAATTAAGCTCTTCAGGAAAGACAGTCTAGCTGAGGTCTAAACACAAGGTCTCACGCACCAGGGCATCATGCGGCCACAAAGTGACAAGGATTTGGAGCAATTTCTGCTGTTATGGGAGGCCCCAGACACGGAGTTAAAATTGAGGTAGCTAAAGAAGGCAGAGTCTGATGCTGCCCTTCATGTGCTAATTGCTCCCCATGGTTGCCTCCTGGCCACAGAGGACTGGACCTCTGCTCTTTTAGGAGGGTGGTTATCCAGTGACCACGTTCGGTTTTCATGCTGCACATGGCAACTATTTTGCTGCTAGTAATATCTTCCATTTGCAGTGCTGCTCTTACCCCAACAGGCTGCCTAAGTGAGATACAGGAACCAAGGAATGGCCATTTTAAGTTCCTGGTGTATGTTGAATGCCAGCTGCTGCCAGTCTTTCTCCTCTAAGAGCCCTGCCAAGCATCCTTACCCTCTACACTTCAGTTTGGATCTCTTTCAAGGTCCTTCACTAGGAAAAGCACTTTTGCTAATGAAAACCTATAGCTTTGCTGGCCCCAGTAGTGAGTGCTGCTAACGGGGGGTCTCAGGAGACCCTGTTTCTGAATAACACAGCCACTTGACATTAGTCAACATTAGTTGCCCTTCCAGTCCCTGATAGGGTCAGGCAAACAAGCTTTCTCTACTGCAAGCAAAGATCTGGCTCTACTAAATATCTAGATGTCAAGGCAGGTCAGCCAAGGTGTAATCAGCTCTCGTGGCATAGCCGTGAGCTGCAATGCTTTGAGCTGGTGCCTAAGCAGCCAACTGCTGGGAATGAAACTCTTCCCTGGCTCTAAAAGCAAATCAAAACTCTTACCTCCAGCTTGGCCTTCACAAAAGAAAGCCCAGCTCATCAGGCTGATCAGTCAATGACATATGGTTTTGAAAGAACAGGTTTTGATTTGCAGACAAATATGTGTTCTCAGCACCAAGGTGCTTGTGGTTTGTGCTGAAATAGATGTTTTAGTGCTGAATTGCTGGGACTGGGGGCTTTTATCTCCTCTTTCTCAAACAAAAAGTCAGGGCAAAGTAGCCTTCATCATCTGTTCATGCACAGCCTTCACACTCAATGTGTGTGTGTGGGGGGAAGCGAGCAGTGGGAGTCTGCCGATGCAGGTGGCCCTGAGCATAGCCCTCACCAGCACACATTCATCAGGCATTGGACAGGCACACTTCCAGCTGATTTATTGATATTTAATATTTAAATACCAGCTGATCATTCAGCCCTGGTGAGTAGGTGTTCAGTAACAGCAGAGAGGAGCCATCTCCTGCCAGCCCACCTAGACCCCTCCATCACTCAATGCTGAGTGCAGAGCCCTCTCCTTGCTCTCTGGGCTCATGGGGGGGGGTGCTGTGCCACATGCAGCTCAGCTCCTCCAGCCCTTGCCACCCTTCTCACCCATCTCACCCTGCTTTGCACATGTCAGAGGCCCCTTAGTATTCACACCATCAGGACTCAGCAAGGAGATTCATTTGCGATATCTGCTAAACAGGACAGACAAAGTTCTGTTCCCCTCCTATCACCCTGTGGGGTGAGCAATCTCTCCACTGCTGGTGTCCATACCTGCTTCTCAGTGTCGTCTTTTGCTGGGCAGCTCTTTAGCCTTGTCCATCTGTCTTAAGACTTCCCTTTCTTAGCAAGCAAGGACCTTGCCCAGCATCTAACAAGATGCATCTCTCCCTTCAGTGCCCTTGTAACAATAATTCACTGTCCTGACACATGCAGCTGGAGCACAGGGGACCTTGTCAGCTTAAAAATCACTGCCACACGTCTGGGACTCTGAGTCCAGCAGTACCTGAGATGACTGAAACAGGAACAGTTTTTGAAAACCAATTTGGTCTCTGCTCTTTCTACCTCTTTGTTTGCATTTTCCGTTTCTCTCAGCTTGGGGGATGAGGCTCTGTGTTGGGCTCACGTTTATCAGTGCTTGGCTCTCCAGTTGTCACTTTACAGCCCTGCCTGCAGGCCCTGCAGGTGGCACTTGCTTTCCCCTAAAGAAATAACACCCCCACAATTTCTCTTCCAACTCCTGTCCAAAAAATAAATAGTACAGGAATGTTTCTGATGGTGTCAGGCTTTGTAATAGTTCATTCATTTCAACCGTAAATTTGGGACTGAATTTGAGCTGGCAGTAGCTCTTTAATATACAGGACCTGTCTTATTACATCTCCGTCTAATGCATATTTGGGAGCTTTCCCTGAAAGCTCTTGTATAAAGGAGTATTATGACATCAGGAAGTCTAAAAGTACCTGAACTGCAGATGTGATAAATTCAGCAGGATGATACGTGCCTGGAATTCGTACTTGCCTTTTTCCGTTGGCAAATGGCCGCCTGGGCTCCATCCCCCGGGATAGCTGTAGAGAACAGCCAGTTTGATGAGCCTAACCAGCCATTGGATGTCACTTTGGCTCCACACTAATTCAAGGGAAACAGCATTTATCTGGCAGCCAGGCAGCCAGCTCTTCGGCAGCTGAGAGTTTAATTATCAAAGGTTCAGGCGAATCTTGCTCTTGCTATCTCCAACCAGCTGCTGCAGAAAAAAAGACCTTCTGGCCCCATCCAGAAGTTTGTGAAGCTCTTGCAAGTTCCCTTTTGCTGTTAAAATGAGTCCCAGCCCATTTGCCCTTTCCTGTGAAAGCTCTGGGCTTGATGCCACTAGAAAAAGGAGACAGTGAAAACAATAAAGTGGGGAAGGGCTCTGGGTGGATGAGGCTGAGCAAGCAGCAGCCAGGAATGGGAGCACTGGGCAGACTCCAGCTGGTGCCTTGATCTAGCCGCAGGGGTTTGCGCTGATAGATGGACATGGGTATGGCTTCCTCAAACTGCAGGATGCCGTTCTTTCACAGCCTCATTCTGCAGTGATGGAGCAGAGCCACTGTCTGACTTGCGTTCAGTCCAGGCTAGCTGTGTTTCCGCTGGTGGACCTCGGCCCGGGCGGTCTCAAAGCAAAAAGCAAGGGTGACACCTTCTCTGCCCCACTTCCACCCTTTGGCAATCCCAGTGGGAAGGCTGGGGATTGAACAGGTCAGAGTACGCAAGCTAAAGGCAAGATGAGAAGAGAGAAGTCTCTGCAAAGGCAGCCATTTGCACAGTATTTCTGCAGGAGTAAACACCAGAAGATGCACTAGGGAAATAATGGGGGAAGAAGGTGATCCCAAATGAAGCTACCTTTCCCTCCAAGAAGAGGACAAGAAACCAGTGTTTAAGGAAGGTGGAGAAGGTGTTGGTATCACAGAGGGATGTCCTGCTCCACTATTCACTCACCTCATCCCAGTGCCTCAGACACTTGTCATGGATCACCCACGACTGGGTTCGGGTACCCCTGGATTCCTCTCCCAGCCTTACTATCAACCACAATTAGTCCAAACCCAAAAGCTGTTGGAATTCTCCCAGTTTCTCCTCAATATCCAGATCTACCGTGAAAGTGAGACACTCAAGACCTGAATGAAGTGCCATTTCCAATAGATCCCTTGCACTTTTGTGGCAGGGATATCCCTGTCCTTTCAGTCCTGCAGCAGCTGGTTAATAATGGGGCCACTTAAGTGCCTATCAGGAGAGTTTGTAACTAATGTGCTAGTGATGCACCTGCTTTTCGTTATTCTCAGGCTCTCCCCAGACACAATCAGACACAATTGGCCATTCTCAAGGCACATTTATCTTTTGAATATGAAGGCAAGAGACTCAATTATCTTTTCAAAGGTAAGCTAAGATTCTGGCAAGCAAATTAGTTACCCTCCCCATTCTTCCTCAAAATGCCATCAGGAACCATCATAAGCAAATACTATCAATCACTATCTGTTTTGCCGAGTCTGCCTGAATGATCAGTGAGGATTCACATAGGGAAATATGTTCTCTCCACCCCCCACCCAAGAAAAGTCTCTCCAAAGCTTGGGCATGATTTTCGCCGTTGAGACCCCAGGCTAGAAGCAATATGACTAGGGAGCTCAGGGCACGTGTGAACCTGAAGGAGATGGAGCACGAACCCAAAATATCTATTACTGGTTGGAAACATAGAACCCTCCCTGCTCCTTCCCCACCAACTCAAACAAACTTGGAAACCACCGAGACAACTGCTCCAGATGGAAGACAAACACACCGTGTAGCAAGTTCCTGCTGGAAATTTGGTCTTGGGCTCCCCCTTGTAGTCCAGAAGCACTGTCACTAGGGCCAAGTTGCCTTGAGTGTCTCATTTTTCCAACCTGTGTGAACAAAAGTGTTTATTTAACACCACCTCTCCAGGGTTTCCTCAGCTCCCTGCTCTCCAGACCTGTCAGTTTACTTACAGCATCGCCAACTGCAAACTGATTAGTCCAGTCCCCCTTCTCTTCTCCCCCATGGTTATCACTTTTATTAACAGCAAGGGAGTGATAATGGGGAAAGATGATCAAAGCTGCTGGTATTAACGCAGGGGATTAACGGTATTTATATTCCTGATCAGTGCACTCTCTGTGTGGAGAGGGAACCGCCACAAATCACCCTTTTCCGACTGAGAGTTGCTGCAGTGCCACTGCCTAAATAGCTGCTGGCTAATGAGTCCTTTGCGGCTGGCTGAGGGATCAGCTCACTCGCTGGGCTACTTACCTTGCAACATAATGTGCCCAGGCTTGCATCCACAGTGGCATGCAGGCACCTTGTCTTGGGTTTCGGACTGCTCTTGAGGTCCTGGGGGCAAGGTCCACTGTTGAGACCAAGCCAGCTGCTGCTGAACAAGCCACTGAGCTGATGTGGCCAGTTCACAGTGGGATTGCATCATGTTATCACAACGGGGGAAAATACAACTTGCATCCTGGCCTGGGACTTTGTGGGAAGTTCAGTTTGCCCCCCAAACCAGGGGGCAAGGGAAGACCAAAAAAAGTTTACATGTAGGGCAAGAGACTGAGGTCTTCTGCATCCACCCAGGAAGAATAGATGTGTTTAAATCCAGGTGTAGTGTATATTGATTCCACTGAGATTCCAGCAGCAGCAGGCAGGGATGCAAGGAGAGAAAGCAGAACCAGCTGACCTTGGTCAGTCAAGGTTGCTGGCCACCACCAGCAAACCAAGGTGAAGAGGCTTCACCTGGCAGGAGCTAGAGACCAATGCAATGGGTAAAGAGCAAATGGAGAGCACCAGGATCAGGGGGATGTGTGAGAGACACCTTTGGGGATCCAGAATTTCAATTCACATGGAAGAATGAGGACACAAGGAAACTGTCCACTTCTCTTCTGCCTCCCCTGAGGAGTCTTTCAAGGGGGTGCATGGCCCTCATCCTTAGCCCACAGATAGGTCACCCTCTCCCAACCAGAGAGCAATGCATGGATGCTCAGAGATGACCTGAGGAACCAAGACAACTCATGTCCAAACCATCCAGTCTGTGTAAGATGATCACACTTCAATATTGAGCCAAAGAAGTTCATCCAAAGCCAGGGCATTCTTACAAATACATCTTTACAAAAGACAGGAAAATGTCTTGCCCACCACCTCTGGGCAGCTTTTGGTGTCAGCCCAGCAAGAAAAGATCAACCTGGGTTTGAGCAAGAAAAGATCAACCTGGGTTTGATTTGCAAGTTTGAACACTGCCATCTGGGCCATAAGATGCTTCCTCAGGAGAGCTATCTGGAGACTGGATGGGAGCTCTTCTCCTTAATTATTACTATTAAGAAATAAGGATTTTAAATAATAACACTTTTTTGCATATAATTTAGTGTCATTACTCCTTTCATGGCTGGCTAGAGTTATCTTAGACTATCTGTGCAACTATTTCTTCTCCCCCCAGCCCACTGTTGTTCATCATTCTCCGCCTCTCCTCTATGCAGTGTAATAATGTCGTAAGGGTTTATTTATATCATCATAATTGGTTGCTGTGGAGACAATCATTATGTCACAAGTACAGGCCAGGGAGTTTTGACTGGAGAATGAATTACAAAGGGGCCATGGAGGAGAGCCCTGCTGTTTTAGTACACAGTCCCATCCTCCCACCCACACCACGGACCATCTGCATACATACACATACCAAACTCCACCTGCAGATGTTGGTCCCACATGTGGCCATGTGTAAACACAGGCTGACTTTGTCTGGCAAAATCTCAGAGCAGAGTTCTTTATTCACAAAGCAGAGCAGTGACAACTGAGGGGAGAAGAGACACAGTTGTGAACCACAGGAAAGTTTGGACTCAGTTTGGGTAAGGCAGAGGACAACAATGATGCTCCTAAGCCTCTTCAACCCCACCCAGCCCCATTCTTTAGCCTCCACACACACACATGCACAGAAAAAATCCCTCTGAAGGGGGTTGCAAAGCCCTGGGTGACCCATGGGGACTGATCAACACTTCACACACCATTACTGTTACTCACCAAAGCTGTTGTAGATCATCTCAGTGTCTCAGGCTTGTAACATGGCTCAACCAAGATCTACTTTTCTGAAGAAAACCAACAGTCCCACAGGCTGCTTCCAAGGTCGTGACACCTAGTACAGTATAACAGTAGCCTGTCATATAGGGTGATGTGGACTTCTTATACACTCCATCTTCAGGATTTATTTGTCTGCAGGTCACGGTCTGCTTGTGTCTTGTTTATAATCAGAAGGAGCAAGCAAGAGATGAAGGCAAGTGTTTTCTTCATGTGCCTGCATCCATCCAAGGTCAGCAAAATCACTAACAGACTGCCCTCCTAGCCAGATCTGACTGAAGGTGAATGTAGAAGAGCTGACTGGCATTAGTGGGCTCTGGATAAATGGAGCTGTTCGCCTTGGGATCGTGAGTTCAGAGGAAGGTCAGTTCACTGTTGACCACCATTCGTTAGCCTCTGGCAGTGACTCAACAACTTCTGTGAAATAAGGAGCCGGTCTTGGCTTGGGTCCCAGTGGAACAAGTGTCTGTGTCACTGCCGTTGCTGTCCTTGCTGGACTCCTGGCTAGCTCCACAGGGAAATAATGAAAAAATTCAGAGAGCCCCTCCTCATGGCTTAGCACCTTTCTGGGAGATCACCCTGGAGGAATGCAGGGGGAGTTTCTGCTGCGTCCCAGCATAGCTAGGCACAGAAACGACTGCTGAGCTCCAGTTCTGGTTGATGGGTGAAGACCAGATGTCACTGCCAAAGGCTTACAGGAATTAAAAGCTCAAACTAAAATGGAGGAGGTGGGAGAAAGTTCGAAATCTTCTGTGGAAGAAGTCAAGAGAAAGGCAACTAAAATGACTGCAGAGCAGCTGACGCGAGGACAGGAGGTGGATGGTGAGGTTAGAGATTCGTGTGAGGACCCCTCTCTGCCCCGCGACTGTTGCATACCTTTGGTGTTGAAGGGGGAAGGAGAAAAGCCTTTTCCCACCCTCCTAGCCCCCTTTGTCCCATGCCCAAAGCAGGTGGGGGATCTGCAGCAGTAGAGCTGCCCTATAGTCCACTCCTCTGCACTCCTGCATTGCGGTGGCCACATGAGACCCCAGGGAGGGAGGGAGGCAGGGAACTACTGGCCAAATGAACCATCCAGGTGGCCTGTGGGCCTTAAATTGAGCATCCTGGTATATATTGAAATAAATGTAATAAACCAGGTCACTATCACTTGCGTGAAATTCGCTTATTGTTTTAAATCATCATTATCACCATCATAATTAAAATCAAGCAACAGCTTAAGGAAGCTAATGAATATTTTTATACGTGAACTTATCACAGGAAGGGGGGGGAAAAAAACCGTAAAGCGAAAATGTGCCTGTATTGCTAATAAATATTATTGGAGGAACTCCCAGCTTTTCACATTACCACAGTGTGATATGACAGCCTATAATGGATTACTCAACTGCCCGAAGCCATTGTAGGAATAAATCCCTTTTAATATTCATGTGCGGTCTTTGAGAAAATAGATGTAAGCAGTTAATACTTTTCTATAGACAAAACAATGCAGTTTATCAAAACAAAATGTGTGCTTGAAAACAAAAATCGCAAAGCTCCTGGACTCATTCTTTTTTTGCAAATCAAAAAAAATAGGACCCCAAAGAAAGAAATTTGGGGCACGATGGTGCACAGAAAGAAAGATGGGGAGGGACAGAATATTAGCAAGGGTCAGTAGAGAGGGGGGAAAGGCATAAGAAAAGACACTGAGTAGTTTGTGAATCTGTGGCTGTAAACAGGGCGGGGGGGGACCAAAGCAGGGTGTTGAAGGAGGAAGGTGTGGGTTGGCAGTGGGGCTGCTGACTGCCCTATAAAGCACCTGCTGGGACAGGAGGGAGTATATGGGTGGCAGAAGAAGAGCAGGCACTTCCCAGGGAGGAGGCGCAGTGCTCTGCCAGGTGCAAGAATGCTAGGGGTTGCTAGGGCTTGGCCCTGTCTATAGGAGGGTAAAGGATACAGTAAAAGAGGTGAAGAGGAAAGCTGGTGTGGGGCCAGCTGAGGGCTGCTCCCTCCCAGCTCTCTACTCCATCTTCCTGCTTTTCCTTTTGCAGCTGATCTATAAAACCTGCCAGGTTTTTATCTCTGGTTTGTTTGGGGTTTTCTTTCTCCCTTTACGAAGCAGAACAAGGGAAGCAGCAGTGTAGAGGAGCCTTTGTGCCTTTTTGTGTGGTAGGGAGTGAGGGAAATGGAGGTTAACCCTTCCTGCCCCAGCTTTTTGTGGGCAGTCGATGCTTGGAGCAAAATCAGAAAGCAAAACCCTCTCAGGGACTGGAGGGAATGGCTGCAGCTTCTCGGAGGTGAGGGGGCAAAAATGAGAGACTTGATCTTACAGAGATGCAGCTGAGATGTGAACCCAACTTTTATTTGGCCACCATGATATGTGGCTATAAATTATTGTAAATGCATCTGAAACTGTGAGGGAGAGAGAGGCAGAAACTCTTCAGTTCCCCTCCTGCTGTGAGATCTAGGCAGCAAAGACAAGCTTAAATTGAAGCATCAAGAATAAATAAGGCCCCCCTGGGACTCATGCCTCTGATATTTGTGGCTGCCTGGTGGGCAAAAAGAGTTGACTCACATGCCTTCTGCTTGCCCATGCTCCTCTGAGCCTGTGGTGACACCCTTTGCCCCTGGCACAACCACAGCAAAGGCAGCTCAGGGTCTGTCCTGGATTGGGGTAGACGTGGTCCAGGTTGAAGGAGACACCATGTTCTTGAACCAAATTCAGCTCAAAATGTAGCCCAAGAGACCAACACTGCTCTGAATGCTGCAGGACTTGGCCAAAGTCATGAGTCTGCAAAGACTCACTTAACTTGACTTCCCTGCCAAGTGCCACTGGCTTCCATGGAGTTGCTTCGAGGGATTTGGGATGGCCATGTGTTGAACAAACCACAACACCCTGAGATGCTCCCATGCTTGAAAATACTCTAGCGGGGCAGGCAAGGGCACTTTTTTTTAAGACATTCAGTTTTACATAGTAATTCCAATCATCAAGACAGGAAAAAAATACATGAACTTACCATGTTAGCATGTCGGACTAATCCACTCAACTTGCTCAGGTTTTATTCTCACATCATGTTCATGGAACAGTGGGGTTCCCCATCTGGGCAAAGCTTCAGCTGTGTAACCATTTACATTGCCAGCAGTGTTGGAAAGACTCTGTAATTAGAAATATTCCAGGAATACTTGTACAGACAACATTTTTCTACGTCTCTTTATTAATTTATTGTAACAGAAACCTTGTCACTGTAAACACCAAGAGCGTCCCTTTAAATGCCAGAGAGTTTTATAGGCTGTATTAGGTGATATGAAAGTGGGCCAGTTTTATAGGTCACATTTTTCTTTGAAATGGAATAGGTCCAGGAGACAATTGGGTACCAGAATGGTAAAAATTCCTCCCACCCATCTCCTTCCAGCAGAGCAGAGGTGTGTCTTTCTTCGAGAGGGAAAGAAAAAGTTTCACCTTCTAATTGTTGTATTGAGTAGCTCATTGACTGCACTTTTTGTTCAATACCTTTTTTACCACTCAGATTGTCTAATCAAAGGCTTTTTCCTTCCTTGGTTTAGCTTTGCAGCCTCTAGCATTGATCCAAAATCAGAAACGAAAGAGGAAAACAGGCCCTGGGAAAAGAGAACACAATTAACACCTGAGCAGCTTCATTTTTTGGGGTGCCTTTAAACATTTTGCACCTCTCAGTCTATTCTCCCATTCTTTTATTTCCCCTTTTGTGTTCAGGAAGTTTCTTTAAGGAAAGCCTTTATCAGCAGCTCAGGGAGAAGATTAAAGCACCCATCACAGAGAAACAGGTTACTTTTTGTGTCCGAGTTCTTAATCCACTTTATTAAAATGTTCCGAATCTTCCTTCAAGAGGAGAGATCAGAAGGACATTTCCCTGTCACCCCTGGCATGCCTTCCTTCCGGATACTTGTGCTTCATTAGACGCTGAAAAAAACCAAAGGCAAGGCAAGGAAAAGAAGCGAGAACAAGACTGCAGTGACTGGCTAATATGGATGTGGAGCCTTCCATTTCATGGTCACTAGTACTGCTCTGGCCCCAGGCTGGAAGCAATTGAAAGCTTTTCCCATCTGAAAGACAATTGTGTGAATCGAGTCAGAGATCTCTGAGTATTTACCTTTGAGGTTCAAAGAAGAGAAGAACATTTGCAGTGAGCAAAGCCAAACATCCATCCAGCCTGCTGTCCCGTTTCTGATAGCATCAAGGAAAGGGCACAGAAAGGGTGAGGATATTGAGTCTGCTTTGCTGTATACTCTACCTGCTCCCACAGACCTCAGGCCTGGTATTTCCCACTTGAAATGATGGATCTCTGTGGTTAATAAACCTTGATGGATTTTCTTCCATGATATTGTCTAATCTTTTTTTTCTGAATGTCCATAATCCCCCTCTGTACTAACATGGCCCTTCCAGAGCAAGGCTGAAGGACATCAGCACAAGCTGCTGCGTGGGTGCGTCTGATCTCTAGAAGTGTTCGGTGAGTCACTTTTGGTGGTGTTCTTTTGGTGGTGTTTAACTTGAAGGCTTTCATATTAAGACCCCTGGAAACAAAATGTGTGATTCCTTTGGGGAGCCTCAGGTGATGTCTTTGGGGAAATAAGCCTAGATCAGGTCTAAACCTTATCTTGGATCTATCACCAACTCCTCACCCCAACATGCTTCATCCCAATTCTTCCCTTCCTCTCAGGCTTCTCACATTGATTTTTCACAATTCGTCTGCCCTGATCCAGAGGTATGACTACAACATAGTGCAGGCAATCAGTGAGACGCACCGTTTCTGATGGTGGAAAACTAAATTAAGGATAGAAACTGCTCCAAGTAGTCATGATACAGGTCTAATGAGGAAACTGCCATGATGGCTTTTCCACGTACCCCGTCTTGGATTTAAAAGGCCACTTGCTTTGCATAAGTAGCTGCTGTTTTGCAAAGCAAGTGTGTATGATACAGACTCTCCTCATGCTTCCTCAGGGTACAATTTCTTATCTGTCTTGTACTGCTGTTTCTCTTCAGCTGAAGTAAGTTGTCCAGCATGAGACTGTAGGGTTAATCTTTTGAGTAGGGAAAGTCTAAAAGGGCTGGAGAAAAGCACGGCAGTGTAAGAGAGCAAAGAGCAAGGTCTCTTGGCAGGCAGAGACGGAGCGTAAGGTGTTCCTGAAAGACAACCATCACATTTCCCATCAGTGCTGACTCATAAAATGGCAGGTTCATTAAAGGTGAAACACACAAAAACTACAGCTTGAGTGGTCTCCTACTCCACAAGGCACATATGAGATTGGCTTTTCCCCTGAATCTTGACTCTCCTAAGTCAAGAGTATCAAAGTAATTTGATTTTAAAATGTGTCATCTCATTAATAAAACCACCGTTGAAGGCTACATTTTACTTATTCAGATTACGGTAGCTCTTCAAGGCCTCGGCTGCAATGCAGCCCTGCTTAGTTAGAGACCATCCATCCACAACTCAAGAGGCAAGTCCCTTCCGTTCCCCACCCCAGAGGCTGCCACATCACTGGGGGAGATTTCCAAAGAGCTGCAAAGGTCTATGTGCAAGACCCTGTTGCTTTCCCTGTACTCCCGACTGCCTTCACCGTGCCTTTGCAAAATCTCCTCTCCAGTCAAGATGACTGGCGAACGCTGCAAGAAAGCGAGCTCAGAGCTACAATCACTTGCAACAGACTCCAGCCACTCAGTGTCACTGCTGTGCCTTAATCACAAATCATCCCTTTTCCGCTTTTATAGCAGGCATACTACTGCGTTTTGTATCCACTGACACTCCTGTTCCAGGTAAGGTACTGTACAGCAGTCTAGCCTGTGGCTATCTTGGTGTCCCATGTTTATCTAGATTCTCCTGATGGCCTCCACAGCATATTTGCTCTATTTTCAAAGCCTGTTTTTCAGCCACTTTGAATTCCCTTTGTGGTTAGAGATCCGCCTCGCTCTTCAAGCTCCATGCACCCTCACCGGCAAGGTTTTTAAAGCAAGGCCGAAGCTGGAAGTTGTCATTGATACGTGATGCAGAACAAAATCCAGCTCGCTCGAATGCAGCTAGATTGGCTCAGCGGGGCTGACAATAGATGAACTGGTTAAGGGAAGGCTGAGGGCAGAAGGACTCGCAAAAGGGAGGCCTGGCGGTGGGGGGTGGGGGGGGGGGGGGTGTTGTAATTTTTTTTTCCCTGCCTGCTTTTGAGGCTGTTGTTTTAAAGCTGGCACCTTTCTGACCACAGCCACTGCATTAATGGGGAAAAGAAGTAAAAATGACAGACAACCCGACGGAGGAGTGCTGTGACAAAAGGTCTCAGTGGGGCGCGTTTCTCCGAATGAGCCACTGCCTCACGGGGTGATTTATCCCTTGCTCCAAATGCATTTACTGGACTTAATGACAAGTTGGTGGCATTTCTGCAATTAATCCTATCAAAGGGAGGTGATTTTACACAGAGTTGGTCCTGTATTTCCTACCCTGTGTTTTTGTTTATGAGGAGAGGGCTGCCAGTTGTCTCCCAAGTCAGGGCACTACAGTCCATGGCAGTAACAGTGGGTTGTTAACCAAGTGTCTTCTCCTGACATCTGAAACCAGCACAGCTAAAAAATACAACCTCAGATTGTCCTAACAAGCAATCTCCAAACTGCAAATATGCAACAGTGAGAGAAGGTATTTCTTTGCCAGTGAAACACTTTAATGAGTGGATGGCTCAGCAAATCTTTTATGCAGCTGCATTTCCCTCTGAGGATACTGAGATTTATGGTAGGAAGGGGGGGGTTGAATTAAGAAACCAGGGGAATGCAGTCCCTGTGTGGTTGGGTTCCACCTCATACTCTGGTTTGGCTGGTTTGATCCTCCTGCAACTCTCATTTCCTTGGATAAACCATTAATGGTCCCATTCACTGGGGACTTGGAGCCAGGAACGGAAGTAGCTCCCAGTGCCAGAAAACATGACTTGGCTAAGACAAGAAGGAACAATCCATCCTTCCAATGGGGGAACTGATGACACATACCCAAAGCTTTTAAATATCGAGTGCTCTTTGAATACTGATGGCCTCTTTTGGAGAGAGAGAAGCAAAGGAGAAGAGAGAGTCAATGGAGATGACGTATTTTTGCAATTCTGAGAAGATTTTCCATATTCCTTTCCAAGTGACAGGTTTTGAATATCTTTATCCTTTTGTCCAATTAAATGACACTAGTCCCAAAACCAAAATCGCAATACCTGGACGAATGTGATCGAAAAGAAACAATCTTCCTTCCTGACTGTGGTGGACTAAGAGGCAAAAGAATGCATGCCCGGCATGCATTTTCCAGAGGGCCCTTCCTGGTGATCATAACCTTCAACAGCAAAATCCTTTTGCAAAACACAATCCTTAGAAAAAGTATTAATAGCATAAAACCCCACCAAAACAAACTATGCAAAACAGAATGTTGTCAACTGATTTACAAGCCCGCTGAGCTGGTCCTTCGGCCATTCTTCCTCTCATGATGAAATTTTCACTCTCCTTGGACCTCAGCTCCCAACTGGAGGAGAAAGCTCACACCCATTGGCAGCACTGTACTCATTTGGGGATCTGCTGTATTGGTGACAGTGTAGAGCAATTCTTGTTCTGACATGACATCATATTTTGAGCAATTTAAACCAAGAATAGTCATCTTCTGACATTGAAAAAAACCCCAAAATATCCCTAAAACCTGTTGTTACCTTGGTGCTGCAAACTGAGCCATTCAGTCTGTTAGTTGCTGGGAAAAGGTTTATCCAACATCGTCTCCAAAAGCATGTTCCGATTCATACTTGTTTGCAAAGGCTCTGAAGAGAGACCAGCCAGACACGGTGACTTGAAGGAAGTTCCTGAAGGAATGTGAAGGTCTTGCTGCTGAGGACACACAGATGAAAACATTAGCAGAATACATAAGATGTTTTGCACTTTCCTTATTTATCCAAAAAGCTATTTTTGTTTATTAAAACCTAGTTACTAGCTGCATCTTGCCAATAACCTGGAGTGCTTGCTTGGTTAATTTAAGCAAGCAGAGCTTTGACGAAGTAATTTTACCATCCTCGGGGATCTGCCAGCTTATGCCGGTCTTCACTATTTCAGGAAATTGAGTTAATTTTCGCTGAAATTGCTTCTTAGCAGACAAACACATTCCCCATCATTGCGAGCTTATGCCTCTGCAGCTCTATTATTCTTTAATTTACACACCCCAGCAGCGAGGGATTAATGCCTGAGACATACAAAATGCTACAGCATGGAGAGGAGAAGGGGAGGGGGGAGAGAGAGAGAGAGGAGCTCTGCGGGGAATAGGTAATGGTGTTTCAGTTTTATAGTCAAAACATTTAAAGTTTGGCATTAATACGGAGTCAACTCTTGTTGTCCTTTCACTCTGGAAATGCATCATCTAGTCTCAAGGCAGAAAACATCTCAGCTGCTCAGCCAGGCCAGAGATGATGGCAGGCCCCTGCAGGATTGCCAGGTTCAGAGGGCAATCACCGGGATATTACAAACTGTTCCACATCAGGAACTGATTGCTGGGGGTCAAGGCAGTGGAGCAGAATCACACAGGAAGGCCAAGTTTCACCTTTGCATCTTCCACAACGCTCTTGCTTCAAACAGGAGATTCCCCCCAGAAAATGTTGCTGCCAAGGCTCTGGGGGTGCCTTCAAATGCTCAGAAATTAAAATACTGGGTTCTCATAAGCATCCAGACAAAAATACAACTAGTGCCAAAGCACCTGCAAATAGGTGGAGAAGGGGGATTCCACTATCTGGCTTTTGCAGAGAGAACAGGCAGAAACGCCAAGTTCAGCAGTCTCTGTAAAGTCTCTAGTGAGATTTTAGGGTAGCAGCATTTTAAGCTAGTCCCTGCTAATGATTGATCAGAATAGCAATTATGCTTTTTTTTGTTACCACTAGAGTTTTCCTTCCTTAATTAAAGAGCTAACCATTTCCTTGTTTATTGTATACACCTCTGAGGTATATACAGGTTATCGGATAACATATGGCAATCCTGTATCATGTGTTGGTATGCACGTAGCAATGCTGTAATGAGATGTTTAAATTCCTTATCTTCCTTTGAAGGCTTTTCCTGCCATCCCCTTCCCCAACTACGACCAGTGCCACATCCGTGCCACAGTACCTGCCAAGATCCCACTGCACTGCCCACACGTCCTACTTCCACACAAACACGTTAATGCTTTCTCCTCACTACTTGCGGCTCGTGAGAAGCTTTCTATCAGCCTGTGTTATTATTCTGCCTTCAAATATTTTCTTGTTTCCTCCTTCATATGACGCCTACCAGTTCTGGACACCACAAGGAAGTTGCTGATGTGCTGCACCACTGCATCTTACACTGATTTATCTCATTGTTGTCTAACATCCAGCTGTTATTCCCGGCTTTTTATTAGATGGTAAACTCTTTGGAGTAAGGGTAATCTTGTGCCTTTGGCTTGAGCACCATGTCATCATGGGTGCATGCCATGAAGTCTGCAGTTTTAGCAGCAAAAAAACAAAGCTCCTGGGCTCCAAAGCAGGGCAACTGTATGAAATATGTTCTTGTATTTGGAATGTATACCTTGTGATATACAAGAGACCAGACAAGGAGGGTCCCTTCCAGGCAAGAACTCTTTGTATCATCATCTTGAGAGATAATCGAGTGAGATATTTTTTGCTATAGAATATAACAGGCCTTCCAGCACCCATGGCACACAAGTTTGCTTTTCAGGGCTCCCCAGGGATCATTTCTCCCTTCTGTCAATGTCCCAGCTGTTTAGCTTTAAGGCCAGTGGAAGGAATACTGCTTTTCTCCCCAGTTTGTGGACAACACTGGCCCCTCTCTACCACCAGAATGACTACACTTGAATCTGTCTCACACTAAGACATGAAGTTTAAGTTTCCTTTATTTGATAACATTCTCTCCTGAGGAATGTCATTGGTAGCTGTGGATAGGATAGCAGTGGGGAAGGAGGTCCTCAATACAACTCATGTTGAAGAAAATGAAAGGCACTCTGGTTCCCTCCAGAAATAACCTCACCATCTTGTAGGGCTAGCACCAGCTCTTCTGCACAGCTGGGAAATCCCCGCCTCTGGAGCAAGTCCTTACTGAATCCAGGAGTAGGTCAAGGTGAGAAGGGAGACGTTATTGCTTTGCATTAAAGAAAGACTCATGAGAAACTCCTGTGCAGTCAAAGCAACACCAAAGCCGAGGACAAGAGAGACCCCTTCCCCATCTGCAGAAGAGGGAAGGGAGGAAAAAGCAGGAGAAAAACATTAACAGAAGAACAGTTCCATTGAGGTGAGTGGTAAATGCTGAAAAGCCCAGGACACTTTCAGCCACCTGCAGTTGGGGTCCAACTTGTATCAGCTGGTAGAAATTCCCTCTGCTGGATCTGCATGACTTCCTCTTGAAAACAGCTGAAAATCAACCTAAAAATGTATATTAAACCAGTGGTCTGGTAGGGCAGGGTAGCAACAGCAGCATGTCAACAGCAAGGATAAGTGGGACCAGTGGCTCAGGCCATACTTTGCCCTCCTTCTGCCATCCAGGAGCAACTTTTGCCGTTTTCCCAGCTTTTCCTAAAGTTATTTTAGAAACCGACTCCTTTTAGCTCAGCTGACTTTTAGCCTCATGCATTTTTATACACTCTCTGCAAGAACGAGAAGGATATTTCCATTTTTTAATAAGCCTGACAGTTTGAAAGTAATTGGGGATTTATAATGGGTTTGTTTAGGTCTTTTTGTCCACTTGAATTCTAACTGCTAGTCTTAGGCCTAACAAGCAATATTATCTCTATGGTGATGAGGGAACCTCAACAGGAGGCCCTGAAGCCAAAGAGGAAAGCACTGGAGTGTTTTGTTTTGTTATGTTATTTTTTTTTCCTTTGAACCTGCATTTTAAAGCAAAAGCAGCATAACAAAATTTAAAGCAAGAGCAAAATTTCTTCAGCCATCCAGTGCTCGTAACTCTGGCTTCTTCCCCTCTTTCTCCCAGGGGCACATAAGTCAGTGTCTGATCTCTATCAAGGTGGTTTTTTCCTCCTTGCAAAGATTTGCATTTATTTGTTCTATTATGGTTCTAAAATGATCTTAACCCTGATTTTTCTTTTGGGGAAATCAGATGTTTGGCGGTAAGGATGGAATTAATCTGCAAAACTCGAGGTCTGGGATCAGATTCCTGCAGCTGAATCTGAAGGACTCAGTTCTGCTTATTCCTGAAATGAAAAAAAAGCTGTACCAGGTGGAAGAGAGAGAAGACTGAAAGCGAAGAAGAGCTCTGATCCCATTGTGATAATGGGGTATTCAGCAAGGACTGCTATCAAAAACAGATTCCTGGGAGCCTCTTTGGCTTCCTTGACATTGCCAAGGGACATTACTGAGCCTGCAGTGCTCGTTTGTCCCAGGCTCCTCCAGACAAGGGCTGTGGCATATTAGAGGTGATATGCTCTGAGCCTAACTTCCAAATAGGGTCCCTGCTTCTTTGTGCCTCAGTTCCCCACCTTCTTAAGAGAAAAAACAGCAGCCTTTGTCTTCTGCAAGAGCAAGGATATAAATGCAACAGAGATCAGCAGGGCTTAGTGGTGAAGTAGGAAGTGTACACTGAATCCCACAAAACCCAGTGATAACAAGATAAAAAAAAAAAAACAGAACCAGCACTGACACCCCTGTTCCGCAGATACCAGCACACAGGTTCATTTCAGCATAAGCAAGCACTGAGCAGCCGTGCTGTGGGATGTACCTGGCTTTGTCAAGGGCAGAGCCTCTCAGTTCACATCTCCTCCTCCCTGTGCCTCAGACCTCTATGGCATGCAGGGCACACCAGTGAATTCCTTCCCATGCAAAATTCTTCCCACATGGGACACTGCTATCCTTTTCTTGGAGCAGCTAAAGCTGAGGAAAGAATGACCTTCATAAGCAAAGCAAAGAGGAGTGGAGATGCTGCCATTTGCCATTGCTCGTGGTTGCTCTTGACTGTGTGCTTTGGGTTGAAGCCCATGCAAGAGACACAGCCAAAGGGTAGCTTTCTCCACTGGCTCTCAGGCATGGGACTGTGCAGCCTTATTTCCTTCCCCTGTGGAGCAAAGAGGGACAAAAGGGACAATGCCCATTCCTAGTGTTTCCTAGCCCCCCCCCAAGAGGGGCTTCTCCAGCAGCACAGAGCTGTAGGAGCCATTCCTTGCCCTGGCACCTGGTAGCCGTGGCGGCGCTGCCCACTCCTTGCTGTACCTTCCCAGCACATGCATTGTGTATGCAATGATGCACAGGTCCCAGCACCCTGGGGAGGGCAGCAGGCAGGGAGGGGGCTGCAGGCCAGGACCTACGGCTGGTGGGACACACAGGGGGAGGGGTAGAAGAAGAGTCAAATACAGGGAGAGGAGCTAAAGAAAGATGGGGTGGGAATAGGAGAAAGGCAGCAGGGGGGAGAGGGGAAAGTGGGAAATGAATTTAAATGAGTTAGAAAATTCCAGGCAGACGAGCTTGAGCATTCAGCAGCTGAGATGTGGGGCTTCATTAGTACAGACCGACGGAAGATAGAGACATTAAGGAAGGAAATGTGTGACTCACAGGGGAAAATGGGAAAAACAACACACACGGTAGCAGCTGCTCCGTTTACTTCAATTAAAGAACAGCTCAAAGGGTATGTTAAGGGGATAGGAGGGGGAAGCAACCAAAGGCACAAACAACAGAAAAAAAGCCAACCAGATGAAGCAACTGTTACCCTCAAGCACCTAAATGAACTGACTCAGGCATTTGAAGACAGAGCCAGCATTCCTCACCCTGTGCCTCCAAACAGGGGCCGAACTGCTTGCTCTGAAGAGCCAGGCTGTGGCAGGAGCTTCTGGCCAGGGTCCACGGTGCTGCCCAAGGAGTATGGAGCCAAGAAATGAGGCAGCCAGCACTCACAAAAATAATACCCCTGCTATCAGGGAGGGGGGGAAGAGGAAGGCAGTTTCCCTTAGTGTAGCTCTGTGACACCTTGGGAATGGGAAAGCAGGGCATCCCACTACACCTAAACCACCAGCCACAGAGTGTCTGAGCTAGGAAGGGAGGACAGTAGTGGTAGGTGCGTTAATCACAGCCATGGCTCACAGCAGAGCTGCGATGGCCAAAGGGAAGCACGTTGCTCTTGGCTCCAGGGTGCTGGGGGATGCTGATGGAGCCTCTCCATCCTCTCAGAGCCACCCCACAGCAATTCCAGCTCACCTGCCCCAGGCTTTGCTGCCAACATCAGCCAGAGCCAGTCAGCCTCTGTCAGTCACCTCATCAGCTGCCATGCCTGGCTGGGATGCGAACATTTCACTTGCCTCCTCCTGTGGTGTATGAGGATGCAAATAGCTTACTGAGATTGGCTTGTGCTGCTTTTCCAGAAAAAAAATGTTGACATTAATTCCAGCCAGAGACTTTATTTATTTCAATCACACTGGACAAACTGGTGGGAACATCCTGGCACTGGGCAAAGAGAAGAATGAGCAAGACAACTCCTATCTCTTCCTTCCTCCACTAATTACCAACCCTAGTTTCTCAGACCTCATGAGCACTGAGAAATGTTATAGTAAAAATTTCATGGATTTCAGTGATAAAAGTTAGAAGTGAAGAATGGAGTAGACCTGGAAGAGTAAAAATGAGACACAAGAGAAAGAAGGGATGGAAGAAACTTTCACATCTCTACGTGTTTCCTCCTTGCAACTTCCACCAGGACAAAAATGTGTTAAGGATTCATAGGGGAACAAAGTTTTCTCTTTAGAGCCCACTAACTGCCACAGATTTCCACTTTCTTTACTGGTTCCCTCACGTAAGAGGTTTATCAGTCTGCTCCAGTTGTGACACTGGCCTGCAAGGGTTAGTTGCTTTCTTTGGTTGACTGAAGCCTCAAATCTGGAGGCTACTGGGTCAGTCCCAACTCATGTCCTTCCCAGATGATCAGGACAGACAAATTCACAATGTCAGAAAAGGTTCTGCTTTCATTTTTGGTTGGGGAAAATCTTTGTTCAGATTTTATCCTTCCCTCCTTATCTTGGTGGATGTTTCCCAATTCCTGGATACAGCAAATCCATGACCCTTGGCTGACTCATTCCCTATACGAGCATAGCAGTGGATTTCATGACAAAATCCCATGGTCTCAGGATAATTACCTGCCCCAAGTCTCAGATGGAGAGCCTAGATACAAGCAAACTCCCAAACTCCTGACATTTATCACTCTAAAGAGCAGCCAGCGGAAAAGCAGCCCCTATCAGATAAGAGGTGTCAGTCAAGATTTCAATGTAGTCGGCTGCAGCTTGAAAAGGACACATCATAGTATATCTGCAGAGTGAAGCGTGGCGAATGTTAAATCTCCACAGTGTGGGAATTAGCACAATGGATCCCATCTCCATACGTGATAATGGGAAACTCATCATTCTCTTACATGAACTTTAATGCCAAAAAGTTGCCACAGAGAACCACCGAGAACACAAGGGCTTTTTCTTCAAAGCTTCTGAGATAGGCAGCATTAAACGCTCTTGCTTTGAGCTGGCTGTGTGTTAAGCTTCCACTCTGTCCCTTCATCTCTCCCCAATCAAGCTGTGTCTCAGTCAGCACCCAGTTGTTAAATTCTGGATGGATTAAAGAGCATGAGAAAGTGCTTTTTTTAGGAAAGTGATGTTTATCCATCACTCATCTTGGTGAGTGTTAAACTTCAGATCCTCTGCTCCTCTAATGATCATTGCATGGCGGTGCATTCAGAGTCTTTGCTTTGCACGGCAGTGGGGGTGTTTGATCTAAAGGCTTCTCTTTGCCCAAGATTAAATCTGAATTTGGATCATCCTTTGGGGTCTAATTGCGTAGGATTTTGATGGCAGTGCAGCAGGGCAACAGAGTGTATTGGCAGGAAGAAGAGGACAGGATTTCCCAAATGACCTGACAGAGCCCAGGAGATTTCAATCACATTTTGGGCGGAGAAGAAAATGGAGTTTGAAGACAGAAAAAAACAGCTTTCCTTGTTCAGTGTTAAAAATGAAAAAAGAGGGAGGATAATCTCTCTAATCAAATTCCTAGAATTCGTGCAGGCTTCCAACTAATGCCAACTTAGAAGCAGCATTGACCAGTTTCAGACCGTCTGCGATGGAGACGTGGGTGGACAGGGATCAGACTGACAGTAAGTTCCTCAAAACTGCAAAGTTTCGACACTGCATTAGGCATAATTACAGCTGTCAAGGATGACATACTCCTGGAAATTTTCTGTTGCAGAGCTAATGGCAGAGGGACTCTTGCAAAACCCTCCGCATAATTTCTGGATGCCTCAGGCCCTCAGAAACTATCTTGACAGGCAGATAATGTCTTGCTGTGCAACAGGACGCTCTGGTTTAACTATAGGTGGTGTTGGACCAAACAGTTTGAAGCACCTTTGCTTTTCTTGATCTGGAAAAGTCCACTCTTTGCATTTTGGGAATGCCACCCCTTGAAGAGATACAAGAAATACCGTGTCATACAATGACCACCTGCCAGTTACCTCCTCTGGTCTGTCACCTCCAGTAAAGGGCAAACACTTTGACACAGCAAGGAAACACATGGTGATACTGGGCTGCCTGGTAAGACAAACACCTCGTTCTCCCCCTTCTCAACCCTTCAAATTAATTCTACAAAAAAAAGGGGAGATGTTTTCCCGTAAAAAAGTACCCTGTGTGGGACCCAAGCACAGCCTTGATGGTAGCCAAGAAATACATGCAATAGTTGCAGTATCACTCCCTGGGTCAACTCCTTGCCAACCAAGCAGTGCAAAGATGGCGCGACATTCCCCCCGGAACAGCAGCTTTCCTCCCCACAAAAGAAAGCTCAGCCAGATTAAGGCTAAGCAGGAAGGAAAGGCCTGTGTCAGAGCAGAACAGAAACCACAGGGCTCCCTACAGCATCTCCTCAGCTCTTGTCCTCACAGATCCCAGTGCCCGCCCTGCCCAGGTGGATCTGGAAAATCGTCTTAGGCATCCTAGACAAAGACACTTCTTTCATTGCCACACCACCACATGCTTCCAGCTACAACTTCACATGCCCTGGGGAGGAGGAAGGTTGGCACTCGGTGCCAAAGGATGAAATGTTGAAATCCTCATCCAGCCAAATTTAAATCAAAGGAGAAGGGATGGAGCATGCCAAACATGGTAAGCCTTAGATAAATGTTCATTGTCTTCACTGGGAGCTGGGTTTGAATAAGAAGGAGAAGTTCAGGATTTGGCAAACTGTATGTAAAACATTGCAGAATGACTGCTATGCGCATGCAGCTAGTTTTCATGCATAATATATATAGGAGCATAACATATGTTTAAAGCATCCGGCAACATGGCCAATCTTGGATCATATTATAAAGCTTTCCTACAGTGTTGCATTTGTTCCAAACAGATGCATTTCTCCTTGCTCTCCTCCTCACTCCCCAGCTTCCCAGCCTGCCAACACTCACGTGTAAGGAAACCAGGTGTCCATCTTCAAAAAAAGAAATAAATCAGTATCCAAAGGAATCTGTCCAGGAAAAGAGTAAGTGCCCATCTCTGCTATTTTTGTTTCAAACAGGAAATATGTTGCCAAACAAACTAACAAATGGACAAACAAGAATCAAAACAAGAAAAAGGGCGACATCAGAGACTCATAGGAATTAGGTTCTGAATTCTGCAAAGCCAAATGCTAATCGTGCCAGTCCTCTAACATACAGAACAGATGAATTCAAGAACAGAAAGTGCGGCAATGATAGCAGATATGCTCTGGATGAAACATGTCCTGCATTGGTTATGAGAAGGGCTGGATGATCTTGTCTTTAAGGTGTATGGTTTGATTTTATATTAATTCATCAGCAGCATCACAGATCTCAGGGGCTCATCTCCACTCATTATAGGTGCTTTGCATGTATGGTTGGAAAAGAACCACCATCTGATTTGTCTCATTGCTGCTCTCTGCTGTCACTGTGTTACCCTGCTAGGGAGATTTTGGCAGACCCCTCCACGTATCAGGAGCTCTGCCGGGCCCTGGCTCTGCCCCCAGCGGGTGCTGGCTGCCCCGCGCCAGCACAAGCAGCTCTGCTGGCTGCAAGGACAGCTCAGCATCTCCCAGTGTGCTGGGTGTTGGCAGCGGCTGGGCAGGGATGCGGAGGAAACCCAAGGCCAACCCGCCTTGTGCGCATCGCCCTCGAGTGAGCAAGAGTAGCTCTGTCCTCCTGCAATGCTTCGAGAGACATCGCCTCTGTCAGTCCCTGGGGGAACAGCAGAACCACCTTGCAGGTGAAAGCCAACAGGCTCAGCAGCCGAGCAGCCGGGAAATGCTTGCAGCTGGCTCCCTATCCTTTACATGGAGTTCCCTCCACTCATGCGAGCTCTTAAGGTCGTGTTTTATATCCTAATTAAACTGAAAGAAAAGGAATTGGATAACAGTCTAAAAGATTTGCAAGCTACATCTATTTCAGAAAATGACTCATGTTCCCACTAGTGTAGCTCATCAGGTCCAGCACATGCTTTAATGTGTGGGACTAATAGATTTGTAACAGTGATATCTAATATGAGTCTGTTCTGGTTACATACTTATCATGGGTCCTCGCAGGCTTTCCATCAAAGTTGCTGAATGAAAGCACTTTTTATTAAAGAAAGAGGGGAAAAAAAATACCTCCTTGCCCATAAATTGCTCAGCACATTAGCCCCCAAAACAATTCACTGAGGCAAGGTCATATTTCCCTTACATTAATCTAGATCCTTGGGAAGTTCAATGAGATGAGAAGACAAGACAAAACACAAGAGGCTGTGTCTTCAGCTGCCATGAATCAGCATTGCTTCCCATCAGCTGAGAATCCAACCATATATCTAGAGAGAGCTATAGAAATTATATAACAATTTCTTTACAGTCTTGGGGGTCTGGTAATGATGATCCATATGTTGCTTTATTACTTGAGAAGGAAAGGAGTGACTACAAGGACAGATGGCACTTGGCAGGTGAGAGTGGGTTTTATAGACCCATGGGAAAAGCCCTTTTGATTTCAGCGAGCTTGAGTTTGTCCCATGGTGTTGGGGGTCACCACAGTTAAGTGAAGGAAAATCTCTTGTTGCGTTATTTCCAGGCAGTATTTCAGTGGGACAGGTCCTGATGCCAGTCTCAGGCGGAAGTAGGATGTCACAAATCAAGTCACAGAGGGACAGGCTTAAGTGAAATATAGTCGTGATGATGATTCTCTGCCTCTCAGTTATCTTCCATCCGCTGCTCTGAACAGCAAGGAAAGCTGCCAGCTCTGAACCCTGTACCGTGTGCTGTCCCTTTGATACCAGAGCTCTCTCCTTCATGTTTACACCCTTCAGATATTTTTAGGCTTTTTTTTCCACACACAGACGTATGCGTTGTCATCTTGTAGCCTCGTTTAGCAGTTCAGGCTTCCTACATAAATCAGTTTTTCCAAACATCTGATCATTTAGTGATCAGAAAGAAGAAGGGGTGGTCTCATCGCTCTTCTTTTAGCTGCCTCCCAGGTCTCATTAACTGGTCATGTTGTGGTGGCCGGGACCAAGCATGTGGTTCATTTTGAGGACAAATCTGAATCACATAGGGAAGGGCTGTTTCCTTCCCACAGCATAATTTGTCTCCACGGAGGCAGACAATTTTATTTGCGGTAATGTACTATTTCAGACTGATCTCAAATTTGTCATCTGCTGGCACCTCAAGGACCCTTTCTTTACCTTACCTGGAAATGGTGGAAAATAGGTTGTCAAAACTGTTAATTTCTGATATAGATGGAGGAGGAGGGTGTTCCCTGGAAACACCTCATGGTTTAGGATGAATTATTTTTGGTGGAGGAGGGAGCTTGAATTTTTTAATTATTTTTTACCAATCTTCTCCTCAGGGGAATAAGGTTTTAATATGCTTCACTATGAGGCCTTCCAAATCTCTTCTTTTTGTGGATTGTCTCAACTATTTTGGGTAGCGTTCCTGTACATACAAGTATTCGGCAGGTTTAACAGCAAGCAAATATCAAATTACATTAACGGATTTGTGGGCACATTCTGGTCGAAGTAGACAGACACCTAAGCACTATAAAGTGTTCTGTCAAATAATTAGTCCCATAAAATTTCATTCTCCATAGTGGCCATGTTATCCAGATCAAACCCTTGGTCCTTCCTTAAAAAAAAAATTCTCAGAACAAGCCTGTTTTGCCCCTCAGAAACCATTAAAACAAGCCACGCCAGATCATGAAATAGAAATGCATTCAACCCATTATTTGGGAAGAAAAAGCTGTTTCAGGCCAAGTCCAATTTTGTACCATGTTTGTAACTTCATTCCAGAAAATGTTTGGAACCAATTAGGTCCATGTTACCATTATGAGGCGTTTCTTAGCCGTAGTCACTCCTACCCGTCCCACCCTTGCAATGAACTCCAACAACTGGCCGATCCCAGTTGGTTATCGACACAAAGGTGAGAAGTTGGGTGGTTGGGAGCAGCATGACAATCACCCAAGGCTTGAGAAGATCTCCCTTCTTCGCTCACCTCTGACCCCTGTCTCTTCCCAACACAATGAGAAGCTCCCAAGGTAGCAGCTTCACAACCAGGACCCAACTGTGGATTAGTGCTTCACTCTTCATCAGGTATTAAGCCTGTCACTGTACATGACAGCTCTTGCCACTGTGAAATGCAATCCTGCCTCTTTACAGGCTCCGTGGGTTACAGAGGGTGGTGGGTAACCATAGAAACAATGTTGTAAAACAGCATGGGAGTTGACGTGTAATAAAGTGCTACCGTCGTGCAACACCTGAACAGAGCCCTTCAGGAGGAGTCATTATGGATGCGCTTGTAACAGGTTTGAGCAGGGATGTCCTGCGCAGAAAGTCAAGCACAGGCTGGAGGATGGATTTAGCACGGGAAGGCAGGTACCAACCATTAATGCAACTTAAAGTCCTTAAATTAAAAACCCAGAAACCCACTACATTTACACTGGCTTTCATTCAGCTCCTCAACGGACCAGGTGATGCTGAGCTCTGCTCGCTGTCCCCGTGCAGCTCTGGGCTTTGTTCACTGAAATATCCTACCAGCACGTGTAGGACCCCAAAAGCCTGATCAGGATTTTCTGGAGGAAATCCTGGCTCCTTCTGGCTTGTTCTAAAGACCAGCTCATGGATGGAGGGCACCCTTCTAATTACACAGAAGCAATTAAATATGAAATATCCTAGGAATAATGATATTCAGTAACCTACAGTAACCTCCAGAAACAGGTTCACAGATCACCATCATAAAAATATCACCTTCCATTCTTTCAAATAGAAGTTGAAAGCCAACAGTGCTCCAACAGACATGCCAGTCTTAACACTGAGCTTCCTGACTGTTTCTTTCAAGACATTTCCACAAATCTCAGTAGACTTTGGGGACTGAGCTGTGGCTCCAGGAGGAGAGAAAGAGCAGATGTTCGTTCTCCACCTCCATTATTCATCTGCGTTGGGGACAGTCACTATCTGGACCCGAGATTTCAGGCCAGTGTTATTCCTTCTCTTGCCACATCTACATCTTCAGCAGTAGAAAACAGTGATGCAAGTGCAGCACGGTCTTACACCAACACTGGTTTCTGCCTGTGAATTCTCCTATATGTAGAACATGGTAATAAATCATACACAGAGCATGCTGATCAATTCTGGCCAAGCAGTATGTTAGTCTCCAGGGCCAACAGACCAGCACTTAAATAAAGTTTCCTTATTCAACATACTATGCTGCAATTAAGAAAGTTCTTCTGCATCCCAGGCAGGTCATTTAGCCTCCTGTGCAAGGAGAATGTCACAAAGATACATGTGTAGGCATTAGGAAATGCTCCCACCTGATGTTCTCAAACTGAGCTCTCCAACAGCTCCATGATCCTCCTGTAGTTCTCCTAATAATTAATGGAAAAGAGAGCCCTCTGGGAAAATTGTCACCAGGTAATTAATAAAAAATGAAAATGAGAGAGCAAGAAGAAAGAACAGAGATGTTGCAGAAAGCCTGCAAATTGAAAGAGGCGGACTTACAGTTGTGATTTCCTTCCCAGTCTCGGAGGGAACATAACACATGCTCCATGTTCATCAGCGGCTCGCCCAGGACTCTCTGCTTCTTCCGTTCACACTTCTGAAACAAGAGACATTGTGATGGAAATTTTCACTCCTTGCCACATTTCTCAGTGGCCCTGCATGCACAGACTTGCTCGCACAGATAGGGGAATGGCTGTCAAGGACAAATCTCGAGAGCCCTGCCAGGACCTATTACCAGGTGATCACTTGAAAATAAAGGTCACTGTTTGTTTTCTACCTGTGGGTTCAATCTGCTTATCAGTTTGATGGGGGTGGTGCATTAAAACCCAGGAAATATGTCCTTTCTCTGTCAAACCAGTGATGAAATGTCCTTTTGCCTCAGCATCTCTGAAATGCCTCCCCAAAGAGTGAATGCTCTTCCTCATGCTCAAGCGCGTTTATCTCACTGCTCCTAAAAGAGACTAGAGAAGATTTTAAAAAAAACCCCAAACTTTCAAGGTAAAAATTGATATCCTCTTGGGAAATGGGGCTGAGAAACCATTGCTGGAAATGCCTGGCTCCTAGCGCTGTCTCCACCTGCAGCTTGCCAACACGAGTGCCTGAGCTATCACAGTTGCTGGGGAATCCTGAGAGGGAAGAGGATGAAGATGGATGGTCTTATGATTAAGCCAGAAGACAGGGATTCAAGGGATCTGGCATCACTTATAGACCTCCTGCACTGACTTTGGGCAAGTCAATTAACCTCTCTGTGCCTCTGCTTGCCATCTGTAAAGTGGAGATAAGAGACTTCCCTACAGCACAGGAGTGTTCGAAGGAGACTTGTGCATTTGACAGATGCTCTCATCCGATGCCAACAGGAGTCATGAGATTTCATTGACAGGAGAGTGATGGAGTGGAGAAGACCCACTGCCATTTGGGGTTATGTAGCTTTGTGAAAACTCAATAGGTATCCGTTCTGCCTCCCTCACCACCTCCTTTGCACCTGTCCGTCTTCCAAGGCACGAATGCTCTCTCAACCGAGCACTGGCTCAGATATCAGCTGTGGGAACCCAGAAGCCTCATAGGATGCTTCCCATCCCTCCACAAGGGCTCAAGCAGATCAGCAAGGATTTTGCCACTAAAAAAAAAAAAAAAAAAGTAATGGGAGTCTCAGAGAAAAAGCTGTGGAGACACCAGTCCTACCTTACCCCTGTGAGTGTGGAAGTTCTCGAGATGAAAGGCTTTGCTGCCCTGGGTCTCACTGTCCTTGTGCCCACAGGGCATCCCTGCTCCTGGAGGGGCATCCTGCCCATCGCAGCAGTGCAAGAGGCATCACAGCTGGCCTGGCTTGTCCATCTCCTCCACCACGCCACAGGGGCTCGCTAATCCCTCCAAACCCTTTACAGTTCTGCAAACAAGGGAACATAATTTGCCATTATGTTTTTTGATTTCTGGAATTTTTTTTAAGACATCAGAAAAGCAGTCCTATGCTTTCATAGGGAACGCTATATTTCCCCTACCAGCTTCACAAGAGAAGTTAAAGCATCTAATCCCGACCCTGGCAGAGCCTGCCTGACCCTGCTCTGCAAGGCTCCGGGGGAGGATTTCTTTCCCTCTCCCGTTGGTTTGTTGGGTTGGGGTTTTTTTTGCATTAAAATCCCATAGTGTTATTAAAAGGAATTGTTCAATTGCTTTAATTGGCTCAGAAGATAAATTCTTCCCTCAGCCCGGGGGTCATGGCCATCAGCAGCTATTTATTAGCTGCATTGATTGAGAAGAACAGCCTTTAAATGGAAATAAATTGAATTCTATGGCAAAGAGGATTCCATACAGGCTATTAATGTAAGACAGGGAGCTTAGCAGTTTTATTTTGTATTTATTTGTTCCCCTCCTCAGCTATCCTCAAGCTCCCAGCTACTTCCCATGTCTCCCACCAGCCGTCCCCTCCTCATCGTGGGAATTCCCTTACCTACATGGGTGAGAGCAGGCAGAAGGGTGATGGTGCTGATGGAGACTTGGATGAGCTCAGGGAGGCTCCAAATCAGGGCCCCAGGAGTCAGTGGAGGAAGGAGGAGTGATGGGGAGCAAGATGAGATGTCCACATGCACGCACAATAGAAATGAGAGGCGGAGTGAAGCTCTCACACTCTCTCTGGGGCATTTTTATTACATTTTTGCCTTCTCCACTGCTCAGGGATTGCCTTTGCCACTCCCCCATCGGCTCCAGAATACATTTCATGGTGCTCGCCTTCATTCCAGAGTTTAATTGCTTGAAATTGTTACTTGTAGGCTATTAATTTATTAAAACCAGATCTCCCATATTACTCTGGAGCCCAGAAGAATCATTGCCTTCCATTAAAGGCAGTGGCACGTGCCCGCTTGTCTTTTCTCTCTGGTCATCTCTGTAATTGCAGCCCTCTGCTAAGATGGAAAACTCCCCCCTACCAGCTAAGCATCCACTGCAGGGCAGGCGGGCTGAGGAACACATATAGGAGACAAACTCACTCAGGTTGTAAACAGACATCCACGAAGGAGTGTGCAATTGCAGTGGAGACACACAAAGCTTCTAAGCTGTTTGGGTCACATTTCCCCAGTTGGGACAAAAAGTGAAGTCAGGGGCTGCTGGCGACAGATGGCCACTGGAGGCATCACGCAGACCAAGGCTTGCCAAAATACGATGACCGATCTCCACAGCACCCAATGGAGCCAGCACTGCCCTCATCCGCCTAAGCACAGAAAGATCTTCCTTGGTTGTATGGGTCATCTTCTGAGTCAAATGCATCCCTCAAAGCTAGACACTTGCACCACGTACTGGTGTCACAAGTACAGATGGGATTCATATACCAGGAGATATATAGAGATATATATACACATATCTCTCTCTCCATATAGCAGGACAGGAAGTATATGAGAACAGGTGGCTCATCCAGGCCAGAAATTCCCCACTTCTTCTCAACTATCATCTCTCCAACAGGTCCCTCCATCTCCCCAAGGCTGCCCAGCTACCTTCATCATGCCCTGACTCTTCCCTGCCTTTGATGGGTTTCCTTGGTAGTGCTGCTCAATACCATCTGAAATGCAGAAGTAGCATCCCTTAAGGCAGTGCCTGAGCCTGGTTTTCAAGCTCATAAAGGAAGAAAATCAACAGACAATTGGGAGATGGAAAATCACTATACATATTTGAGATACTGCTGAGCAGCAGTGGGGGGGATGTCTGCCCCTCTCAGACTGTTTTCTGAGATCCTGCCATCATCAGAGACAAATACCCCTCAATACATTACAGATATTAGCGTCAATGACCCACACAACCCCCATGTGTATGGCACAGCCCGTATTTTAGACACACAGTGCACAGTCTCCCTTGAATCTGGGTGCCTCCAATTTATATCTTCACCTAGATTTGGCACAGAGCTTCCTGGATGTACAAGTGCAAGCCCAAATATGAGATAAAACTGTCACCAAATACTGGGACGAGGCACTGGATCTAGCCCAGCTGGGGGATGCCTTGTGGGGTTTCCAGCCTGCTGTCAGGAGGGCTCAGGAGTCCAAGTCCTCCTGTGGTCCAAAGGCCATCAGGCACCCAGACAGCCCATGACATTCCCAGAAAGTGAGTGTCTGGGCCCAGCTCCCAGCACATGCAGGCAGAGGCACAGGTACCAGCTCTCGTTACCCACCAGCCGGCAATTACAACAGTAAAACAAGAGTAAAACAATAACATTTTGTTTACCTCCTAAACAGTTAGGTCATTTTAGCACTCTGCCTCCCAGTGCTAGATAATAATGGGCTACAAGGCAGGTGGTAGCTTTCCGTATCCAAACCAGTGTGGGTGCAGCTGTGATTTTAAAGAAGTTGAGAGTGGCTGCTCCAGACTCCCAGTCCTGGAAGTGGTGGTGGTATGAGCCATAGGTTGGGCTGGATATGAGGATATCTCAGGGATACAGAGCTGGGGCAAGCTAGACTAGCTGCTCTGGTGCCTGTGGACTGGCTTTGACCTACATCCTTTGAAGCCCTGGTTCCTTGTTCCTGAAACAGCCTGCCTTATTCTAGGATTGCTTTCCTTTTTCCTAAGTACTTGATTTATTTTAAGTACAAATGTCCCAGGATCTAATCTGAGATCTGCAAGCAGGAGCACACAGCAAAAGATGGCATATACAAAGATCCCAAAAACCCATTTCATTTAGATTAAACAAGGCAGTTACTGTTTTAATATAGGAATTGATTATTGTAAGTATGCATATTGAGCTTAACAGCTTAGATTTGTATCTATTTCATCACTGTTAATCTTTGATAAATATGTTTTTAATAATCTCTAGGTATTTATTGAACATAAAACTGTCTTGTGAAATTGAGAGTAAGATTGCTAAAGATACTTATTGTACACTACTTCAACACAAATTCATTATTAAAAACCTTTCACTGAGGTTTACTTCTAACCGCAGCATAACAGATGTGTATACTGCATAGTTAATCTATAATAAATATATTTGTAATAAACTATTGATATTTAACCTGCAGTAACCATCTTAATAAACATGATACACTGAAATGGCTATTGGGCAAGCTGCTCTTTTTAGCTCTGGCAAATGCTTGGAGGATACAGGGTGAGAAGGAAGAAAGCTGTGACCTGGTAGAAGGCAGTTTGTTTAGCCCTCCCCTACCCTGGCCACTGGACTCATTGCTATTTCAGTCCCTGAATCTCCAGCCCCACATTCTTACATGGCTCTGCCATTTGATCTCAGTCCTGAGTCAAATTAACATTTGGCCCCAGCCGCCCATATGACTCCAGCAGGCTGTGCGATACAAAGGCTGTTAATTCAGCTCCCAATGCCCTCAGATGATGCTCTGTCTGCCCAATAGTTTTGCAAAGTGGATAAACATCCTCAAGGGATCAGGAACAGACCAGAGCCCATACCCCTGGGGTGGAAAAAACACAAGCTTTCTGAGAATATGGATCAACAGAGAAGCTCAAATGAGGAGATTTCAGCTTTGAACTCAGCAGAGGCCACCAAATGCCTTTGACACATGAACTAGACAGGAGTCTGACTCCAAGCCATCAGAGGCAAAAGACTTGACCCGCAGTGCTGCTTAGACCCCCTGGGATACTCTCAAAGATGTATTTGTCATTCTTTGCATCACTTAATGACCAAGGTTAGTTGTGACAACCCAGCTCTAGCGGATATGCACAAAATTTGCCTCCCAGCACTAATCAACTGGGAGAGGAGCAGAGTAATTCCTCCCATGTCCTCTCCTCTGGGTCCTGCCCCATTTGTTATATGGCCACTTGTATAGGCCCTGTAATCCTTCCTGAAGGCCACCGTCTGGTTCCCATATATCAGAGAGAGCCAAAGATCTTAACGTGCAACTTTTAATTGAGCTGTTATCATCTGCCACAAACATGAAATTAATGGTCCTACATCATAATCATAAATTCATACATAACCCCATGCACCAGCAAATAACTCTTTGCAGCGATACTACAATGGTAAGCTGATTTGCAAGAAGCACACGCTACCCAGGAATCCTAATTAACCAAATTAACACCATCACTTCAAATCATGTCCCAGCAGTAGGACATTTCTGATTGGCCTCAGGCTGGAGCAAAGCAGCCAAATGAAAACCTGACAGCATCTCTGTGGGTCCAGGCCAATGCTTTACTGAGGGAAATATCTGCTGCCTATCCGTGTACACAAGGAAGGGAGCAAAGAATCTCACAAGCATTTGTAGGTACCGACCCAAGACAGACTAGGGCATAGCAATGCTGTGCAACAGGGGAGCAGTTCTCGGTTTTTCTCACACATTTCCCAAATTTAACCAGCAGCAGCAGGAACACACACACACCCCCCCGCCATGCTGGCTTGCTCCAGGGGGCTATGACACTGCCAAATTCCCCTGGGGAGCACCAAAGAGTGCTTTGGATGAGCCAAGCAGTGGGTCTAGGGTCATGGCTGGCAAGAGAACTGGTGTGGAACAGTCTCTACAAACCCCAAACCCATTTCCTTAACCGCTCATTTGCACTGGTTTCCACTTATGACTTGCCTGGGCTGTTTAGAGCTCACACCTTTTCTTTTTCCCTGTTCAGGGTAGTCAGATTTTTCTATTTCTGCCATGGGGGGAAAAAAGTTGCTATTTTGGGAGCATGTGGGATTCAAGCCCACGACAGTCTCAGCACTCCCTGCATGAAGAACAAGAGCCACAACCTGTGTACCAGAGGGACCAGCTCCTACCTCTCTCCATGTTCAACCTGGACAACAGGGTGGCTCAGTCCCACCAGGGTCCACATGCTGTGGTGCTGAATGGCCTCAGTTTCCCCAGCACAGGGCCCAAAGCTCCCATCCCTGCTCTGAACCAATGCTTTAAAAGCTGGGGTGTGGGGTTTGGACCAAGAGAAAAAGGAGGCTCTTACCAGAAGTGGGGTTCGAACCCACGCGGGCATGTGCCCATTGGATCTTAAGTCCAACGCCTTCACCACTCGGCCATCCTGGTGAGCTGTAAGCTCTCCCCTGGCCCACAAGCTCCTCCTCTGGAGGGCACAAACCTCACCAAGCCCTCGAGGTCCCAACCCCAAGACACTTCCCAAATCCAGCAACATCTTCCCCTCCTCACTGCTTTCTTTTATGTCTCCAGCAAACTTGTGGAACATCTCATTGGGAGGCACCAGCTCTTGTGGGCCATGGAGGATGGCCCAGCCCCCATGTGCCACACTAGGTCCTTGTGCAAGGACCATAGTCACTGATGATAACGTTGCCAGAGACCCTGGTGCAGGAGGGACATCTCTGTAGGGTCTCAGCCTGACCCGATGGGCGCCCAGGGGGAGGGGAGCAGCTCTGACAGCCTGACAGCACTCAGCCAGACACACCACACTGTTAAAGCACTGTTCTTGCACCTCAGGTCCCACTCCTCCCCTCCTCCAGTCCACATTTGGAACTCTACTAGGGCATCTAGCTGAGAAAGACGGTGAGGCAGGAGAGCCTCTCTTTTTCCTTTGGAGTGAGGTACAGCTTTTTTTTCTGCAATTTGTGGAAAAGAAGAAAGAAAAAACAAACAAACACAAAAACCTCAACTGAATCACATGGGATTCAAACCCACAGCCTCTGAGTACCTATGAGCAGGAGGTCTTTAGCCCTTAAGCCACAGGAGCCTGATCATTTCTGTCTCTGATTTCAGCAACCCTCACTCTTCCCAGGCCAGCACCTTCACACTGATATCACACTGAGAAACCTGGCCAGACCTTTTCACCACAGGATCCTGTCTGCTGGAGACATGCTTGGCCAGGCAGTCCCGGCCCTGTCCTGCTTGAAGATGAAAGCAAGTCCCCCCTCGCTTCCCCAGAGACTGCTCACGACTGTGCCATGGGGTAGCTGAGCTGCTTGGAGGGCTTGCAGTTGGCTGCAGAAGAGGTGAGAGGCACTGGCCAGAAAAAAGAGTGTTTCCAGGTCTCCAAAGAGGGTGACACAGAGCTTCTCAATCAGGAGGGGTCACCCTGGCCTCCAGAGACAATTCAGGAATGCTAGGAAACGAGACAGAAGGACCCCAGGAATCCCACTGGAGGATGCTGCAGGTCCTCAGCTCAGCAGAGGACTGGGTCAACTTATTCATGCAAAAATCCTGCCAGGAGGAAAATTCTCTCCCCTTAGGTGCCAAGAGGGGACAGCAACTTTCCCTGCTTGCCTTTGCCCTTCATATTAGTCACAGCTATCTACTATGCTGGTCCATGTTTGCAGAATCTCAGCTCAGCATCCCTGGGTGCCTCCAGCTGCAGCACCCGCATTAATATCAAATGAAGCCATGCTCACCAAGGGTGTTGTGCTCATCAGCTCCCGAGCAATCTGCTCCTAATGAGTGACTTCAAAGCATTAATGAGCTTGCAAAGCTCTCCTCTTCGTTTACAGAGCTGGACCTCGCATGCTTGGCATTAAGACAGGGGTCACCCATCAGGCAAAGAGAATGCATGTGCATGTCGGCGAATATAATGTATTTGTCATCCTCTAAGAAGCAAAGATTAATCATGCCCTCTCCAAAAGGAAACTTTTATGCCACATCTGCTCTTCACGGCATGGAGAGAAGGGACCTGCCCGCAAGGACATCCATGACCCGCACTGCTCAGATCCCCATAGCACCCAACGAGCCCAGCTTTGAAGTTAACAGCCCACCTTAACCCTTTGGGTCCAGGCTGGGAAATGCCACTTGAATTGGCAGCCTGAGGGATGAATAAAGTGGTGGAACTGAGCTGCAATGCAGGTTTAAGGCATGGGTGGAGGGAGTGGTATGGATGTGTGCGAGAGCAGGTTTGCCTGACACTTCTGCTCCATGGCATCCTTCCAGCACAGGCAAGGAAAGGAGATGCTGGTCTAGAACAGCAAGGGCTGCAAAATGCATCTGCTGCTCTCTCCAGGGACCTTGCTCTCCCACCCACAACCCCCTCCAAGCCTCCCTGAGCTCACCATAAATCTCTGTTGAAACAGTGTCTGCCTGGCTACCAGCCCAGTTGCACCCATTTTAGGAGCTGGGCCTATCCATCCTGCTGAGCTAGGAGGAGGCCATGCAAACAAACTGTGCTGAGGGACCAGCTGCACCACTGTTGCCAAACCTTCTGGACAATCTCCATGTGCAGTCTACAGTGGCACTGGCGTGGGGGCAGCTCAGCTTCCCTTGCCTTGCTCAAACTTACTGTGACGCATACCTAAGGGGGTCACTGGCACAACTTGGCTGTATTTAAAAATGCAACCCTGAGCAGATGCTTCCCCGGGTCTTCCATAGCTGTGCATCATCCATGAGGTTGCTCAGCTTCACCTGCAAACCTGCACAGAGAGCTGTCTGGCACTTCACTGGGGCTGGAGTCAGCCTTGCCTCTGGGGGTGGGGGTTGTAACATCAGCTAAGTTACCTGTAGTGCCTTGGATGTCTTCTATACAATCCCAGGCCAGGCAGGCTGTACCTTGCTTGCAGTATCCCCATGAAATGACAGCTTGAAGGTGACATGGCTACAGGCTTTCAGAACACATGTTCTGTAAGAGAAGTACATTAATAATGTCCTGAAGTCAGAAAGGTGTCATCCTTTGCTTCAGAAACACGTTGGCAATGTTAACTGGAAAGCAATTTCTCCTCTCACCTTTTCTCCCTCCAAAAGAGATCTTCTGGCACTTGGTGTCTATGCAATAGATCTGTGTTTAATTTAAATAGCCACTGGAGGCAACCACTATCCCACATGTTAATACTGCAGCTGGAGAGTGGCTGATTGGTAATTAAGAAAAAGAAAAAAAAATCCAAAACTTTAAAGTTATGAGCAAGGCAGAGTAAAAATGGCACTTTAAGAGATTTCAAGCCAAAACTTCTCCACTTTACTGATGCAGGGGCGAAAATAATCTCTGCATCATTGCTTTAGAAACTAGCTGGAAAAGAGAAAGAGTAGGACAGGGTTCTCCTCTGTGCTTCTCTTGTGCCCTTCCCCTGCTAGGAGAGCAGTTCAGCGTGGGGGTTACGACCATCACGAGCACTGAGTGGCCGAAATGTTTGCCACAGATCAGCCCTACCAGGGTCATCTTAGGTTAAGTGAGAGAAGACAGCTCAGCTCCACCTGTGGGGGGGAGGGGAAATTCATGCTGCTTATAGCAACAGGGCTCCTGTATTATGTTCCTGTAGCTGTTAATGAGGAAGCTCTTTGGGCTTTGTCAGGTTTTAAATACACTATTGGTGTCCCACAGGCCACTGTAAACTACCACATTTTGAGAGTAGCTGGAGTTCATTGACAAAAAGAAGAGATGAACAGGGTAGCCTTACTATTTCACTGGTCCTCAGTAGGTTTAAGAATAAACAGGCAAGCGAGCACAGAAGATCACTCTTCCTTCCTATCTGTCCTCTCTCTTGAGAGGCAGTTCAATAAATCAAGCCAGAGTCACTTTGTATTCAGAGGGTTTTCTTTACAGAATGGCTAGAAGATACATGTTGTATTCTTATGGGTGAAAGCTTATACTCTGCAGAATTTGACATGACGCCCTGCTGCTTGTTGGCTCAAGTCAGCCCCTGTGGAACTACAAACCTTATGGTGCTCTATAGCTCAAGAGGAAAGGTTTTCCATGAAGCTTGCAAATACTCGTATTTGGCCAGAAAACCAAAGACCACTTACTGTGGGCATACAGCCTGGATTAAAAACCAGTGGAATTGTGCAATTACAGGAGGTTATTTATCCCAGAGGGAAAATAAGTTTCTTTGTTGAGTAAGTTCTTTCAAAAAAACCAACAAAACCCCCATCAAACTGAAAGCGATGCAGCTACCAGAGCTAAAGTAGTAAGTCATAGAAAAAAATGGATTTGTCTACTTTCCCCTGCTCGGGAATGATCTCCCAGCTGTTTACAATTTTCCACGAGCTATTGCTAGTCTAAATTATTTTCCCAGTTATTTTCCACAAATATTTCTTGGACAGCAGACAGTTTCTCAAAAAATTAATCTTGAGGGTTCAAAGTATCTAGGCTGCACATCATTGTTTCTGCTTTGGTTCTGAATGGGCTCATATTGAGATGTCTGGAGTGAATGGTGATCGTACAGCATTTCAAAGTCATCACCTACCCACATTCAATTATTCCCATAGATGTCCTGGACAGGACACACGTGTAGCTCATCAGGGCTTTACCTTTATTCAGTCCAGACTAGATTTTGTGGAAGATACCATCACAGACCCATCTCTCACTGGTGCTGTTCCATGCCTCTTCCAAACACCATCACTTAAAAGACAGAGAAAATGAGTCACAGCTGTGCAGAAAAGAAAGCTCAAGAACACACTGAGGTTCACAGCGCTGTGATGCTGATGCCTCCGATGCTGAGTGCCTAAATCATGGAGTCATGAAGGGACCTGATGTAAATGAGACATTCGGTGCATGTCCATCTATTCTTGCCTAATGCAGTCAGACAGAGTTTTTCTACAGTCATTGCAGAGAGAGAAACCTGACTGATCCTGACTTGAGGCACATGAGCTCTGTAGCTCCCTTCCAGCCCTGCTCTCCATGCCTGAATTTTGGCATCTTTTGGTCACCAGATGTGTGCAAACCAGGGTCTATTAAGGGTATTAAGGGCAAAATCACACTAGAAAAATGTACGTGTTGCACATTTTTGGCTGCCTTCTCACATGACAGAGGAGTTAGCGGTGGTAAACAAAGGCTCAACAGAGAACTCCAACCCTTACAGGGTCATAACCTCGGAAACGCTAGAGCACACTACTGTCAGTATCAACCCAGAGGGGAAATGAGGTGATTGAGTTATCACATGGACAAATATCAACAGAAGAGGCTTGCATGTGTCAAAGAAGTCTCCTGCAATTATTTACATAGCTTGGACAAAATATGTTGGAATGAATAGGAAAAACCTTTTGCATTCCACCTGCAGCATCAGCAGTGCCCACTACTGCTTGGGATCTCAATGGGAAAGTGTGCAGGCGACATATCACATCCCAGATGTCAAGGTGCATCTGCATGAATTCCTAAAATGACATGTGTTCTTTAGCCCAGAGCTTGGCTCCAGGCTAAGAGCTAAATTTGTTGTTCTCTGCGGCTAAAACTTCTTCAAAAACCATTCCGGGTTAATTAGGGAAAGGAAATTTTGGCTGCAGTCTGTAAAAGAAGATTGGCTTGGGAAATCGTATGAAAGTTGTGGTTTTTGCAAGAGCAAAGAGAAAGAACAGGCTCATTTCTAAAAGCGCTGCACCTAAGAACTTCAGAAAAGCACAGAACTTCACTGAAATACAATAAAAGGCACTGCCTAAAAGCAGAACATCTCCTTTGGCTCAGCATATCCTCTCCCAGAGGCACCACATCATTCCTGCTGATCACAAAACAGCTTCTGTCTCCTTTTAATAGTTTTATTTTCAGGCTTCTCATATTTAATTCTCTCTTTTTCCTTATGTAAGGTGCTTGGAAGGGCTGCAGTGTCAAACAATAATTACATCAGAGGAAATTTAGAATCCACAGTGTTAAAACGAGTCTTTGCTCTTGACAAGCAAATGAATGTAGGAAGCGAGGGGATACAGTTTTATCAAGGAGAGCACCCAACTGGCAGTGTAACAGCATCTCTCGTGGGCTGGGGGCACCCACCTTTGGATGTCAGTGATCTCCGCTTGGAGCACATTGGTATATGCCTGCTTTTGCATGGTCCGAGACCTAGATGCACGTTCACACAGTGCTATTAGTACATACATGCTCCTTCCCATGAGCAACCTTGAGGTAGGCTTAAAATGCAGTTTTGGCATTCTCTCAACATCCCTGGGTTAGCTAAAGCGCATGTGCCTATGGCTGCAGCTTCACCTCAGCTAAGGATTGAGCATTTTCTGGTGCCAGGGTGCACCACCATGACCACCTTTAGTCCGCTTACAACAGAAGTGAGAGAAGAAAAAGACCTGTCTGCTCCCCCCAGTCTGTGTTTCTGAAGATATGGCTACCTACCCAAAGCAGGCTTCCAACACCTTCATAAATTAACCCCCATCATATCTTCTGTGTTAAATTAAATTGTGTTAAAGTTGCAACTCAGTCCGACACGACACTGACTCTTGGGCTATGCCTAGGTATTGCCACTGCCAGGGTGTTAAAGGAAGCCACTGGTGATAGCTTCCAAGTACCTGGGTTGCATTTTCCACCAAATAATCAGAGATGGTGGATTTGAACTTTCCCCCCTGGAGTTCTTGCAGAAATCAGTGCTGACTGTGAGGCCATTACGGATGACCAAAAACTTACAGAAAGAGCAGAAAAATTTTTTTCTTTCTAAAAGAGAGCACCAACTGCCTTACAGTGGACTCCAAGTAGATATACAGAAATACTGACAGGTATCAGTGGGATGCAATGTCTAAAATCAGGTTGTGCTGAAGAGTAGGTGTATAGAGTGAGCTCACACATAGTGCATACAAGAAGTTTTCTAGGGATAACAAGTTTATAGAATATATATATTTTTCCCCATATGGGTTCCCAGCTGGACTTCTTTGCTGTCTGGGAAGAGACCAACTTGCTAAAAACATCAATAATGTCAAAATCCAGGATCCTCCTAATTAGATGTGACCTTTGAAAGGAACTTCTGAAGGCTGAGAGCTCACCTGCTTCTCTGGGCTTACCACTGCCTGACAGGAGAGCACCTGGACTGTGTGCATTTGTGTTTCCATTTGAGGCTTTTATCTCGTGTTCATAATAGCAAGGTGAAGGAAAAAAAGCTCACAGAAGAGAGAGGTGGGGAGGAGAGCAAACCTGTAAAGTCTCTGCTAGTTTTTCCACAGCTTCAGCTCCAGTGCCGGTCCTCTGTCTGGCATTTGAGACCTTTCACTTTGCTTTTCCTGCTCCACTTCATGCCCATCGGTGTGGCTCCTGTCCTTCCAGTCCATTGCTCCTCTTGCTGAGCAGAGGCCTTTGAGGGCCCAGGACATCTCAGGCTGGAGCTGGCCACCAGAAGAGTTTACAACACAGTCAAGCTATCCCAAACTGTATGGTTGGTGGTGTCTTGGGAAAATGGAAAAGAAACTTCCAAAGTTGAAAAGATAGATTAAAAAAAAAAAAAAGTTTCTTCAAATTTCTGCTGTTTCTCTGCAACCGAGGTTTTTTTACACTCAGTTTTTAGAAGAGCCACAGTGAAATGAATACTAAGCCCCTCTGAAGTCCTGTGGGCATCAAGCGCTTATGTCCCACGGCTTCCTTGAAAACTCCTGGTAATAAACAACAGACAGACAAACTCTGGCTTATTTCATTCATTCATCTGCTGTCTTTTGGTTGGGTTTCTTTTGTGTCTGTTTGGT
Source organism: Gorsachius magnificus (assembly GCA_034008185.1). Lineage (NCBI taxonomy): Eukaryota > Metazoa > Chordata > Aves > Pelecaniformes > Ardeidae > Gorsachius > Gorsachius magnificus. Next base: position 12,730,533 of record CM067090.1, read on the forward strand.
TTTTTATGAGGTAAGACATAGTCTTTCTTCTGGGATTTATAGCCTGATTTTGTAATATTAGGCAAAGTAAAGCATGTGGACATTTTTTATGATCTGCTTTAAATGTAGAGTTTTGGAAAGTAGACAAAGAAATTATTATTATTTTGCTGCACAACTGTGCTAACGTGCAGGGGAAAGAGTGAAAAGACACCAGTATTTGTTTATTTGGTTTTCAATTGCTATGACAAAGCAAATAACAGCTTTGGTCTTGGTCCACAATTGAGTTAATTTGTAACACCTTGAATTTTATGTCCTAAAAAAGTCATAATTAGCAGCTAAATGCAGGATAAACTAGGTAGCATTTGTTCCTATGTGCTCCAAGAGGACCTGTAAATTCATCACAGAGCTGAACTTAAGATCCAAAAGCATCTGATTTAGCTTGTACATATGCAAGAAGTGATGCACGTATATGTGTGCACATTCTTTCTTGCTCTGTGTTCGTACAGCACCTAGCAGGATGGTGCTGAGGTCCCTAGTGCATTCTCTAGAAAACTGGGACCCAATCTAAAACGACAGATAGTATTTGCCAGGAGACTTCTGTTGCCCCCAGCGGTCTCTGGGTCAGGACCAGCTGAGAGACATTTGTTGTTGCCTCCCCTGTTTAATTTCTGAGAGCTCCCAAGAAGATTCCCTCTCTTTGCTCTTTCATTTAGCATCCAAGCCCCTTGCACCGTGGGAAGGTACTCAGAGCTCTGTGAGAAGAAATGATCCAGATACGAACAGTGAAGGGGCTGGGAAAGAAAACACAGATGTGGTGAAGAACCTGACACAAAGACCTATTCCGTAAAAAGGGAATTTCTGGGGACGGTGCTAGAAATTATACACCCGGGCCAGCAATTCAGACGTTCGAAGTGCACACTGTAAAACGTGGGCACTGAAGGCGTTGTGATGAAATGACCATTTACACCATAATGAGGAAGCACAGTTTGAGTCCCTTAGCACAGGTCTGCAATACAGGTCCAGAATCGGAGGTCAGCATCTCTTGCCTGCCCAATGGCCTCCCAAAATGAGTTCATGCATCTCAGCCCGTCTTTTGTTTAGTAGACCCCTGCAGCACAAGGCCATGGCAGGATGGACGGTGTTGCTAGCGATGAACATCTTTGCCACAAAAAGGGGAAGATGGGTAACTCATGAGGGCAGCAGCTGTGCTTCACACCCGAGCAGCTTCTGGGACACTGAGGCTGACTGATAAAAGCAGGAGGCAGTAAGAGTAACACTTGAAGATTCAGAAAGGGCTGCTGGGTGCAGAAGCAGAAGACAAGACAGCGGCAGAGCATTTTCCCAAAATGCAACGTTAGTCCTCCTGTAGAGATGGATGAGGGAGAAGATTTGCAGCAGCTGTCCACACTGCATTCTTTCTCCTTGCTTTCTCTAAAGCACCAACATGGACAGAGAGCTCTGGTCGCCTCCTCCTGTCTGTCTCCTGAGGGACAGCCGCACGAACATTTTGGCAGCCCCAGTCCAGCTGCCATGACTTGGATGTGAGATGCAGGAGGCTGGTGACAGAGCGCCCAGGCTCTTGGTAATGGCATAACCCCAGCCCGGGGATGGGAACACATTAGTCCTGTACCTAGCCTGATGGAGAGAGAGAGGACATGCCCCGCCAGAGGAAAAGCTTTGTTAGAGGCAAGTGCCTTCCCTCCGGCTCTCTCCCACAGCAGGTGGAACACAACTAGTGCCATAAGGCCAGCAAGTGTTTAACAAAAGCCCTTCTTCAGGCGTTCTTTGCTCTGCTCTTTGCCCGGCTGCACGAGGCAGATTGCTGTCTCTTATTAACTAAATAAACAAGCAGCAAAACTTGAGCAAAATGGAAACACATACACAGCTTGTCTGCAAATAGAGACAAACGCCTCCATCGCATGGTTGCACCCAGCTGTCTGGCTGTTACCTGCTTAAACGGCTTTAATTTCTCATTAAGGTCAACGCAGTCGTAGCTTCTCCTCCTGGGTGGAAAACCTGGCTAATGAAACGCGCAGGTTTGTATTCAGCCCACTTTGATGCACCAGCTGAACGTTTTGAGGAGCTGAGGCGGGTGCCCCTGTTTTTTGTTCTGCCAGGGTGCGTCCCCAGCCTGGACCGTGGGAGTGGGGCTGAGCAGACACAGCAGCCACCATTAGCAAGTGAAGGCTCCTCTGCAGTTGCCCCTGAAATGACGGGGTCTCTCCAGTCAGGATTTTCTCTTGCCTAATCTCATGCCACAAGGAGCGCAGAGAGCCCCTGCCTCTGCGCCAGCTCTGCCCAGGTCTGTGCTCCTTCCTCCTGGCTTCCCTGGGCTGGCTCCACTTCCAGCAAAAGCTGTTTATTCATCTTATGTGTCCCCTCCTTCTACCATTTACACAGCCCTCCTGCTTTCCTCTGGGAGTATAGATGGGATGAGTAAACTGTCTTTATATATAGTCTGAGGGGTTTGACTTTGAGCCTTATTTATTACTCTTCAATTTCTTTTAGCTTCTCCTTTCCAAAGATCAGAGTTCCTGACCAAGTTTTGATGCAGTCCATGGGGGTGACAAACATAGCTGGACTATGATCGCTTGTGCGTAGGAAGCTATTTGTCCTGAACCACATCCTCCATGTTACTAAAAGCAAAAATAAAAAAAAACCAAAACAAACCCTGTCTTGCATGCCTCCAAAGTAACTGTTCCAAGGATAATTTAAAGTATTGAGACATTGATTCACTAAACATCGTTGTCCTGCTTATATGTGGGCAGGCAAAGTCACCCATTATTGGTGATTTATTAGCTGTAGGTGCCTCTTTGATCTTCTTGAACGTTGTGCACTCAATATCCTCCTCCCATGAGGCAGCTGAGAGGACAGCCCTACCAAGACATTCGCATTATTGTGACTTATGATTCATGCCCATGGGATCGTCTCCACTTAGACACCATATCTCACTGGATTTGGGGGAATCTTCCAGAGCCCTACGATATATGCAAAAACCAGAAGTTCCTCTTGGATTGAAAAATTATGATACCAGCACCTCTAAATTGCTTTTAGCGGCTTTCTGTGCTGCCTCCGGCTCAGAAGTGCTTAGTTTGCTGACAAAAATCATAGACTCATACACACTGGAGATGGAAAAGCCCTGCTAGGTTCAGCTAGTCCATTTCTCCTACCAGGGGAGGAGTATTCCCAGCAATCTGTTTTCCCTGCTACTTTGTCTTGTCTATTTTTAAACATCCCATGTAGCAAAAATACATTTAGATTGTCAGGATTTCAGAGCCAAGTTAGCTGTGGAAGTACCAGCTGTAGCCTAACCTGCTTTGTCTGGTGGCAGCAGCTAAATTGCTCTCTGCTGCCTTTGAAGTCAATGGTAAAAGTCTTATTGGCTTCTGTGGGAGCATTCTCAGGCCTTTGGTACGGATGATTAGAGCAAATAGCTATGGAGCACTGATAAGCCATTCTTACACTATCGCTTTCCAGGCCATAACTGCATTTTAATAGGCAAGAAATTGTCTCAGCAGCAGTCAGGGTGCAATAATAGCAAAGCCATGTGGAGCACACGACAGACTGGGTCCGCACAGAAGTGACTCCTGCCATGACCATACAAAATCACATCCACGAGCCCAAACAGGTTTGGTGGAGTACATGATCCAAAGGGAACGGTCAGAGGCAGTCCCTTTTGTACCCCCTCAAACTGTAAAATCTACCAGAAGGCAATTCAGCCTGTAGATAGCTCCAATGTGTTTTTCCCTTTTCAACAGACTTTAACATCATGAATGAAGGGGGCTGAGCGCGTCAGGGTACCCCTTTACCTGCCTTTCACACCTCGGGCAGAATGGAGCATAAGTATGGCACTGCCCTTAGCCAAAAAAAGCAAAAAAAAAAAAAAAGACTGGCTGTTGAATCCCAGAAGTTAAGAAGTTATCATATAAACTTACCATATAAAACTTGACTCACCTTCTCCAGGAAAAAAACGTTGACAGCTATCCCACGAGATGGAGCCCTCGGCAGCAGCAGTGACACAGCCCCAACGATGCTCAGCCCTTTGCTTTCTCTCTTTATTTCGGTAACAATGGCAGGTAGTGGGAGCTAGGGTTGGATTTAATTTAACAGTTGTGCTCTGCTGGGACAGCTTCCTCTGCCTCCACATTTCCTGTCTGGAAGTTCTCCCAAAAGGATGAATTAACCAATATATGACCTGTATGGGAAATGCACTTTATTGAAGCTATTTTTCTAGGGTGGAGCTGAACAGCTGTTTAACAGCGCATAGCTGCACTACATGAGAGACAGTAAAAACACACAAAATGAACTGTATTCAGGTACAACTGGGCTGTAAGGAGGCAGAAGGTAATTATCTCAAACTGTAATTTTTACTTGTACGCAGAGGGTAGCATCCTTGTGTGACAAAGCGTGCCAGCATGAGGTACCACAGCATGACAGTCAGCAGAGGGGAAGGGGACTTCTGTTTTACCTTCCCCATAGCACCTTCTCATGCCATAAACATGGAGAGATTAACACCATCCCTGCAGGCCCCATCATCCTGGCAAGGAAAACCCACACACTAAAGTTACGTAGGCACAGACTCCTATCCAAAACCGGCTCAGTTTGACATGATGGAAGCAGCAAGTGACACAGCCCTGGTACCACTATAGGGACAGCTGTGCCTGAGATCCAGCACGGCTCAATCCTCTTTTTTATGCAAGGCTTCAGCAATCAATAGGAGCCGTAAGCATCACAGATCCAGCCCCACATTAACTTCATGGCAAGCAATGTCTGTAGGCATCCCAGGGCAGATCACAGCTCTTTGGGTGTATGCAGAAAGCTATATGCGAGCCAGCACTGCCATCCCTGGGGCACGGTCCCACTGGTGACGGCTCCTGCCCCAGGCCATGAAGGAGCATCTCTGGGTGGCAGCACAAGGCTGCACATTCCAGGAGACACCAATGTGAGAGATGGGACAGCCAGCATCTCTGCCCAGAAGCCTCAGTAAAGCCCCTGCTTTCCATTCACGTCTCTTCCTCTCCCCCACAGCAGGTTAGCAGTGCAATTAAGTTATTGCAAATTTACATCAGGGCTGGAGAGATGAGAATCTGAATAGAAGCTTTAAAAGCCTCTTTTTTTTTCTTTAAAGCCTGACATAAAACACCAGCCAGATTTACCATGAGTTTCCTGCATGCACATGAGTTATACGCCCGGTAAGTGTCCCATCATCATGAATTCTGCCAGTGTGCTCCTTTTAATGGCACTGATCACAGGGAATTCGTTTGGTCTTCATATAGCTGTCACCTGTATTACCAGTGCGATTTCATCCTAATTTAGCATTACTTAATGGTGAAGATAAAGTTAAGTGTTAGCCATGTGGGTCTTTTCTTGGCTTCTCTCTCTCTCTGACACAGCGAGAGTGTGACTGCAGGGTGTTTTATGACCAATAATTCAAAAGAGCAGGGAAAAGAAGGAGCAGCAAATATCAACTACTTGTCAATCATCCACAGTCTTTCAGCTCAAATGGTTATACCTGGACCTCTGATCTTTTCTTCTGCTGTCTCTGATCCCCCTGTTTGTTTGGAATTCTTTAGGTACTGCGACCACCAAAAATATATTTTTTAAAGGTTCAGGTTTAGGAAACCTGCAGCAGTTACCCACAATAACATGAAAATGTGGTGCAGAAAGCCGTACCTAATGGCTGCAGTACAGCAGCTGAATCACAGCCAGCCTGTTGGGGTGGCGATGACGGGGTACCCTGCAAGCTGGCTGAATGCATGAAGATGCTGTGGGGAAAGGGAATGGTTTCATAGCATCAGTTATACAGCAACAAGTGATCAGTCTTCCCAAGCCCCTGTGCCCTCCCTCTTTTCCCCCAGCTCGGAAAGGTAATCACTCTGTATATATCACTAGCTTGTTTAAAGTGGAGATGAAAAGCTACAAAAGTACAACTTAATTGAACCCTGTATTGTGTTATTACAAATGCTGCCGACCTCACTTGCAGTCCATTATCAGAGGGTTCTGCTGAATGCTTTAATTAAAGACAATAAGGCTAATAAAAAGGCATCATTTTCCTGTCTCCAGCGCTGCTGGAGAGTTGGGGCTGATGAGATTATTTCCTGCTAATGCTCTTCTGTTGTTGTTGGTTTTAAATCTTTTTCTCCCCATGGTTTGCAAATACTGTCTGAGCCTGAGTTGTACAAGATTCATTAAGAACAAGAAAAAAATTGGGTTTGTTTCAAAAATGTTCATTAATGTTTGATCAGCAGAGCCCCTCTCCCAGATGATCCCCAGTGCCTCACCCCAACTTTCATTGCCTTTTGCTCTCACATCCAGCCCCAGTGAAAGAAAAAGCTTCCCTGCACAGGCACAAGTATTTGTAGAAGCTGACTTCAGGATGCATTCTGCCCGTGGCGCTCCTGCACGTGGCACCCTCTCCTGCCCTCCCATTTGCAGGGAGGACAGTGTGATGACAGTGCTCCTTGCCAGAGGGCAGGATCTAGCCCAGAGTGAGTAATGCAGCACCTCACCATAATTAACACGCTGCTTACTAATGGCCCATATGTGCCATCTCTATTTACTTTCATACTGATAGTATTAAAGATACCAAACCAGCAGTGCTTCCAAAGCCAATTAAGGCAGCTTTGCTGGGCAACTTTGTTCGTCCAGCTTCAGTTCAAAGAGGCAGAAGAGGGGGACAACACAGGAAGGCATCCATGAGGATCGCCACGAGGAAGGGAAGGTGTGTAGCTGAGGGGGGTAGCCGAAATGCTAGGGTGGGGAGGGCTTTACGCAAGGGAGATGGGAAAGGTATGCAGCAGGACAGATCTTCTTGTCTGCCCACAGGGGAATATGCTGAGGGATAAGGGTGGCAGGGTGGTCTCTACCTCTGGGGGCACAGAGGTGACACATCATTCCCTGTCTGCATCCCTCTGCCTTCAAGGACACATGCATGGGCTTGACCTTGACCTTGTTCATCCCATGCATACCTTAGTGTTTCGCAAATGGCATCAACATGGTGGGGTGCAAAGAGGGGACTGGGAAATCACCTGGTGCTCATTGCATGGATGCATTTACAGAGCAGGCACATCCACCCACCAGCAAACAGGCTGAGCCATCAACTTCTCACACACCAGCCACAAAACAGTTAAAACTTCACTAACGATCCAAGCCATATTTGAACAAGAGACCTAATGGCAATTGGCATTGTAGCCCCGCTGTGAATAAGCCAAACCATCCAGTCCTACTGTGATTAAAAACTCCTTCTTGGACAAGGGAACAAGCAGCCAGACGCTAAGTAACTGAACTTTGCCCCTGCAAGGAGGAGAGCAAAGCACTAACCACTGAGCCAGCCCAGTTTGCCAAGACTTTTATAGGAAAGGAACTTTTACAATTAAATACAGCAAAAGGTTTCTTCCACTGTGAGCCTCTGAACACAGGTTGAAAGAAGCAGAGTTGAACGTGGAAGCCAAGTTAAGGGAAAAAAAAAAAAGAAAAAGAAGAAGAAAAATTCTTACAGGCTCAAAGTATCTAGAAACCCCATCAAGTGACTGAATGGGAACAGCAAGAGGTGGGCAAAGACCACAACTCCTCCCTGGGTAAAGGATAAAGCTGTAATATGGAGCAGACTGACCTAGTTACATATTTCTTCCTCACTCTCCCTCTCACTGCTGCACTTGCCAGGCTGGGATGTTGCAAAGCAAACTGTAAATGAAGTTTCTGCTACCCAAGCCAAGGAAAGGAGAAACCAGGAGTAGGTGTGGGCATCTCAAGCAGCACTATCTCAGGCCCCTTTGGAGGAAAGGCATTTGCCTGTGCCACATCACCCCATCCAAGGTGTTTCTCCCCATCACGTCCTTCCCTTCCATGTTTCTTTTGTGTGTTGGCAGCTGCATGTCATTTTTGGCACAGTAGGGAAATGGCCCACAGCCTGGTGACATTTGCAGCTCCATCCTCCCGAGCATGCAGCAGAGGCACATGCTAATTAAACAGACTCTCTCCATCTTTCTGGTCTGCAGTTGAAGCAAAGGAGTCTTTCCATAAGCTGTAAGGGTCCTGCAGCCCCCGCTGCTGGAGAGATGCTGCACAAAGCAGAGCTGCCCTGTACAGTTACAAAACCAGCAAGTATGGGGGTGAGCCAGTGCCATAAGGTATGGACATGCTGTGTACAGCATGCTGCTGATGCCCTTAATTCTGACAGAGTTGGGCACAGGGAGGACCGGGGACAGTGTCATTCCCTTGCTGAGCGCATTGTCACAGCCAGGAGCCCTCTGGCAGCCTTTACCATCATGCCCAGATACACACATGCGCTATTGGAGACAGGCAGAAAGAAAAAATTTCTGGCCAGTGTGAGGTCCTGCTCCTCTCTGCATCTGGGTACAGCATCCTTGCAAAGCCAGCTCCCAAACCACACCTGGAATGCCCATCAGGAGCCAATCTGGGTACAGCATCCTTGCAAAGCCAGCTCCCAAACCGCACCTGGATTGCCCATCAGGAGCCAATTTGGGTATGGCACGCAGGACACATGTCAGGCTGAGTTGGCACGAATTCCAACCTGCTCCTATGGTAGGCACTGGAGGTCAGCAGGCTGCACGGGATCCCAGGCAGGACTGTGGCTTTTTGGTCCCTTTTGTACCCCAAGGATGGCCAAGGATACCCCGGTGGCACGCTGCCCCAGTGAGTGTCTAGACGCCAGGAGGTCTGGAGAAGCACTCAAGATCTGGATCCCTTCTCCACCCCAGATCTTCAAAGCATCCACCATTACCACAGACTTACAAGACTGACAACCTTAAGCCATAACCCAGCAAGCTGAGATGGGGTGCAGGGGGAAGCTTTGCTCTTGATGAGCAATTAGATAAAGGAGCAGCTGCCAGGAGAGGCAAGAGAAACTACCAAGGGAAGCATTTCCAAAAGATGAGCAAACCCTTTGGGGAAGACCATATTTTGAAAGAATCAATGCTAAATGTAAGAGCTTTAATGACTTGTGGGGAGTCTCCAGTCTATAACTTCTAATTAGAAATGAAGGGAAAAGAACACTGAAATCTTCTGAACTTTCCACCACACAAAACTACTAACATTTTTTTTGGCTCAGGAGTATTTTTGAGATGTGATTGTCTCATCCTCAATGAAAAAATATTTTGACAGGGGGAGTATTGGGGGTGATTGCAAGGAGATTCTTGCTGTCAGCCACAGCTACCCCCTCCAGCTGAAGCAAGGGATCTCCAGAAAAGGACTGGCACAGATGCTGAGGCAGATGCTAAGCAAATATGAAGCCAAGCAGAGTTCATTTTGTAAACGGTTGCTGTGACCCCACTTTTCAGCATCATCCACTCACTTAAAGCCCCGCTCCTCCCTCGTCAGTGTTTTCAGAATAGGGTAAAAAGGGTTTTGCCTGTATGTTGTGGGTTTATCTCTCTGGACTAGCTGAGGTGATCCTGGGCCCTGTGGTCAATCTGGTAGAGCATTTTTTCCAATGCATTGGGTAAATATTGCTGTCATGGATGTATTTTTCCATGCCTCAGCAGTTCTGAGGAGTCTACACTACAGGACGATTTACCCAAAGCAAAGCCCCAGTCCAACCTTTCCTCCCTTCCCTTGCATTTCTCTGCTGTGTTTCACAACTCAAAATACTTACAGAGGTACAGAAATGCCAGTACTCAGGCTTTGCAGAAGAGACCAGACTAAAAGAGGACTCCTTGAGAAATGATGAACTTCAGCTTTGTACAAGCAAGGTACAGGAGCTCTATTTTTACTCGTCCAGAAGAGCCTCAGCACATCCATCTGCATTCACCCCTCCCCTTCTAGACCATTTTGTCTGCAAAAGAAGCAGAATTATCCATCAGTGACGACACTAGTACTAAGATTCAAGCCCACCAGCCCTTTCTATGGAGGCACATTCCTGCCCGAGCAGCGAGTCGAGGCTGCTGTAACACGCGAGGGGGGCAGCGCCCTAAAGGAGTGAGGGGCTGCCCGAGGAGCCTGCATCCCACTGCCTGGCTCAGCTTGCAAGGGGCGGCAGGAGACCAGCAGCCACACAGCTGGGGCCAGCACAATGGGCTGTCACTCTCATAAAGCGGGAGGGTAATTAGGGGGTACTTCTTCAAACACAGCTGCCTGTGCTATTCGAAAGCTGCCACACGCTTGCTCTGAACGGGGAATGCCGTGGCCTAATCAGCACAGAAGCAAGACCACCCCCTTCCCTCGCCACTGCCCCAGATGAAAACTTGGGAACCAGCAATCATTTCAGAGAGGTCGGTGGTTGGTCACCACTTTCCAGCCTTCCCAACCCACAATTTGCTCTACGAGCATCTTGAACAGAGGGAAAAGGGTGGGTCATTACAGGCGTGTCCTCAGGAAGAGATAAACCCATTAGATGTATTAATAACCTCTGCAATCATCCCTGCGTGAAACCGGGTGTTTATGAGAACTGTCTCCTTTGTAAGAGTTGCAAAAACACAATGCGGGGTGAATTCCAGATTCAATAGGTGAACCAAAAGATTTGGAGAAGGAAAACAGTATGATTCATGAGCTGAGAGTTGAGGCAAATTTCAGTTTTGGAGGGAAGCAAAATAAAACAACATTCAATATGGGGCAATTACAAATAACTCATTTAACACTGGAAGGAATTTTGTTTAAACTGAGTTATTCTTTGACCCTTTTATTTTCTTTTAAAAACTGAGGTCGTCTTCATTTTAAGTGAAAAAGACTATGCCAAAATGGAAGTTTAATGTCTAAAAATTTTGTCTCAGAAAGTTTTACCTGGTAAAGAAAAGACATGTCCCATCCTGAAATCCGCAAACGAACCCTTGCTGCCTCTCCGACCGCCCTCCCTCCATCTCACCAGTGACACACACTGACTCCAATTTGTGAGCACTTTCCATCCTCCTGCAACTCCACTAATTGGCAAATTTGCTGTGCACTACATCTATTTTACCCATGTCTGCAGGAACCGGGCTTTTCTGTTCTCCCCACTCCCTTCTCTGCCCCTTCTGCTCCTCAGTCCCCCACACCCACCTTTCTGCTCATACGTCCTTCTCATCATTTCCCACACACACCCAATTACACTTCTTTTTCATCTGTAACATCTGTACAGTCTGACCAGCTTCCTCAGTATTTTTTGTATGTACAAACTCAATAAATAATGCAAACGAACCACCACTTAATTATTTTCTCAGCTTGTCGCACAAGGAGCAATTTGGAGCGAGGACCCAAGGTGGCAAGGGGCAGCGTGCTCCCCCCCAGGCAGGCGTATGGCAGTACCACTGCTCCCCCTGCCTCCCACCCACCCACCCTCCAGCTTTCCAGCAAAGACTCACTTCACAAAATTTAATTACTCTGCTAACATGTCCCATATGCTCTGTGGCAGGCAGGGAAGGCTTTAATTACATCTGCTCTAGACATACTGGGGAGCACTGATTCCCCATCTCCCAGGGACCCAACACAGTACCCGTGGGGATGCGGGTGCTGCCAGAACCACAATGGTGCCTCAGCACCAAGCGTTGAGCGTGAAAATATCCTCTTATTCCTCCTTCTGCCCCTCCCCACATCCCCACTGAGGCTGCAGACAAGGGAGGGCTCTACTCTATAGAGGAGAGAACATCATCCCTCTTACAAAGTGCTGACCATCACCATTAATGAGCTGATTAACAATCATTAATAATTAGAAAGCCCTTCCACACCATTGCTCATCTGTATGGCGCTTGAGAGACATCATCCCTCATTTGGGAAGTGGAGGACGAAACTTGTCTCCAGCTGGCCTTCCTCTTCCCTCCATACTCCCAGCACATCAGCACCCGATCAGTTGGGCTTTTCCCCTCCTTTTCGCACCCCATTTTACTTTTCATTCTCACAGCTGCCTCTGAAATTGCTAATTTCATAGCCATCGGGTGTTACTGAGGTGGCAGGTAGTCAAAACCGTTTTGGGGCACAATACATCAGGCAGTAGACAAGGAGCAGGCAGGAATTTGTTTGACATGACATTGTTATGCAAAGATGCTCACGGTACCCGAGGTACTTCATGCAATTGGATTGCATTTTCTGGAGACAGAAATCCTTTTTTAGGGGAAGAAGGGCTGGAGGCAGGGGAAATCCTTTCATTCAGGATCATGTTTAAGTGTGAGAGCAGAATATCTATTGTAGTTCCTATACTCTTAATGTGGTTTGTGGCTTATGTGATCCAGCCTGTAATCTGTTCCACATCTTATACTGCCTTGAATTTGATCAAGCCACATCTGAATTGTGACAGTCTGCTTTGCTGACTGTCTTGTGGTGAACCATCTCCTACCAGCTATGGTTAATGTTTTGAACAAAGGCCAGTCATTATTGTTTGCAAACTCTTCAGGCAGAGCGGCAATTTCCAAGGATATTGTGGGTAGGAGATATTCAACAGAGGATGCCTTTGAAGAGCATTTGCCAAAGTGTGGGGTATGAATGTGCACGTACACACAATTTGTTTGGTAAACTCCCTGTGCTTCCTCCATCAAAGATCCAGCTGTAGGGTCACGGTTATGAGCAGGAATAGCACTGCTTTCCCAGGGATCAAGGACTGTGCCAGGGTCTTCCACAGGCCATGGATTTCTAAACCCTATTGCACCCATCTGCAGCTTCCATCAGCTTTCCTGCTGTGTCAGGGCATCCCAAAGCCTGTCCCCACCTGACAGTCCAGCCAGGGGCCGTGCTGCAGCTGCAGTTTGGCAGCAGAGGATCAGTGCAGGCAAGCTGCACTGAGTAGTACGAGAAGGACATCCCACGCTGGGGTAAGAGGCGTTTCCTCATAGCTGCATTCTTTTTTTTTCTTGCATGAACTGCTCTGCTTGAAGAAGAGATGCATTGCCCATGTTTCCAAAGTGCTTTGGTTCCTATAGAGACACTGCAAGCTGCGTGGGAGCTTGCTTTTCCCCCTACACTAAGTAGTCTTGCCCCATGAGCAAACTCTGGAGTTAAGAGTGCAAGGCTTGTGGCTTGCGGCATGGTCTCCCTTCCTCCCCGTCCCCCTCCGCTCTGGAGCTGCTACATGGAGCATGAAATGAGCACATGCTCAAGATCCACATCACTGATTTCTCCTGTGAGAAGGAGATAATCCACAAAGCACTAGGCAGAAGGGTGGTGCAGTACATCCTCTTTCAACAGATGTTCATCCCGATGCCCTTCTCTCTCCACCATGAGGTCCCAGTGAGGTTCCATACATGCAATATTCCTCCAGGAGAGCACCCATCTAGACAAGTCCCTCCCTTTCCCAAGAGTACCTACGTTGCAGTAACATATCCATGCCAAGGAACAGATGTGCAGCTGGTCCGGCTCCACACTACAGTTTGTGCAGAAGCCAGTTCTCTTTTCAGGACCACCATTACTTCTTTTTAGCCTAGAGCCTAAAATTACCACCCAAGCTGAGGAAAGGGGAGGAAAAGAAAGGGGAATAAAGAAAGCAGAGAGAGAGTGAAGTCGGCACTTGGGACATTTCAGCTAGAAAAGGTCAGGCTGCACTTTTGAATGGCTCATCCCCCTACTTAGTGCCTGGTGATGGGGGATCCTGCCTTTCTCTGTTTTATGCATTTCAGTAGTGGCTCTGCCCTTTGGGTGAATCAAATTGATTTAGTCCAGTCCCCTAGTTCAATTTCTAGGGCTGCTCGGCCAGGACTCCCTAATCTGTAACAGGATTTCTTGTGGCAAGGCTTTCTGATCCTTCAATTTATAGTTTGGCATTAAATTGGCCTCCAGTGATGCAGGGCCCTTAGTTATTGTCTGAAAGATCAGGCGAGTGTAGCTCGAGCAGTGGCAAGATAGAGGTATTCTTGGAGAAGTGACCCTCCCTCCCTGAGCAAAAATAATCCTGTGACATCCTGCCTGTATGATCCAAAAGGCTGTGGCTTTGAGGGCAGGATGAAACCTTGTTCAGGAGGAAAAAGGAATAAATTATCATGGAAAGTTGGTTTGCAATTAAAAGAAGCATTTCTTCTAAAGTGCCTGTTCCTCGCTTGCACACGATGGAATTAACTGAGCTGCTGAAGTTCTTTCAGCCCCCAAGTCTGTTTTTCCATTTTGGAGGGCAGGAACTTCTGCAAAAAATATCCCACATAGGTTTTTTACCATTCCTGGGGTATAGGTAGACAATACCAAAACACCTAATTGTAGAAGCAGTGCCTGGAAATACAAATCTCAAATGTAATAGCATGTCATGGTCTTAAAAGAAGGCTTATCACCGTCAGGCATAAAGAGATGCTGCAACCATCACTTAGACATGATGGCCTGATCCTGGCTGGTGCTGTGAGCTGGCTGGGCAGTCTGAGCTACAATAAAGGCATTTCTATCCTTCCTGGCTGAGAGCAGAATAGTTCTCCCTAGTGTACATTTTAAGGGCAACCAGGACTGCACAAGCAGTGAGCTCAGCCTTTGGCAGAAGAAGACCTGCCAGTCCTTCTATAGCGCTTTTTACCCCGTGACCTCAAAGCACTGTGCAGCCACATATGCCTAATAAACTTTTCAATCAAAAATATCTGAGGGCTGCACAGCAGCCTGCCAGAGGAATATCTTCTGCTGCATGCAACAGGGGCATGAGTTGTATGCCCTGAGGTACAGCAAGGAAACACATGGAGATGATCAAGAGCGCAGAGCCAGCCCGCATAGCCTGCATAGGATCATGCAGTCTGATCCCTGCTGCCTTTTGGGCTTGGCTCCTGGGCTGAGCTAGTCTCCAGAAGGTGTCCAGGGACATCCTGGAGACAATCCAAGACAAAGCCCGGAAGCAACGTAACAAAGGGGCAGCAGGGACAATGGGGGTCCCCTTCTCCGGGGCCCTCCCTGGCCCCTTCCTGCAGCAGCCCAGCAGAGCTGCCCCGCACCACAGCAGCCTCCCTCGCCCCGGGAGCCTGACTCAGAGCGCAGAAATGCCCAGGCAACATCCCCTTCTCATGGGTAATTTCCTAGGCCCTGTATTGTTTCAGGGAAACGCATATTTGGCAGCTAATGTTTTCCGGCATACCAGCAAGGATGGAAATAGCATTTTTTTCCAAAGAGTCTTTCTCTACTATGTCATCAGATAAATATCCAGGGTGTGTTTCCTCACTCCTAATATGAAAGGCTGCTGCATACAAAGACAGTAGGAGGGCTTGGCAAGAGTCCTCAGGGACCCAGTCTATCAGGATACGGGAGGTAAAGCAACCACAGGGTCACTGCACGCTTCCCCAGTACCATGCAGAGGGTGCAAAGAGCACAGAGCTCACCTAAGAGCCAGGCTCAGCTCCGGCAGAGCTACATGACCCCAAGGAATCACACATCCCCACCCTTGCACCTTGCTGCTCCCACTGCAAAATCAAGGGAGGGCTCTGGGGTGCAGGGATCTGTGCTGGACAAAGCCCCTGGCACCACGGGACGAGCAACCACGGAGCCGCCGGCCCCCTTGGTAGCGGAGAGGGGAGGGGAGGTCGTGCCTTGTGCCCCTTTCTCATGCCCTATCGACTGGACACTGCCACGCTGGCTTCTTGAGTGCAATCAATAAGCAGAGAGACAAGCACTACTGTTAAATTATCCCACCGACCTCCTGGTGATCTAATGGACTCTCCAGTAAGGTCTTATTAAATTTCAAGCCAAACTGTGTCCAGTTACAGTAATTACTGAATATTTAAGAAACAGCAATTGGCTATTTAGAGCACACTAACAAACATCTCACGGAGAATTTCATGCTCTTTAATTACTATGCAATACCTGTCCCTTTGGTGACACCCTCCAACCTGGATTTATGTGTTAATTTTCATCTGTCCTTCTATGTTCCGGCATTTTAGAAAGGCAGAGAAATTACCAAAAAAAAAAAGGAAAAGCACTAAGGAGGGCAGTTCTCCTTTTGAGGGTTAGGGCCTGCGAGTAGAGAAAACCATAATAAAAGCAGGTGCTGTGCCATCCCTATGTGGAAAGCCCAAATTCTGCAGTCCATCACTGCAGTGTTCCATGTCATGCCAGCCCCAAACCCAGCCTCATCCCTCTGAGCGCTCAGCCCTGACCTCCACAACCCCTGGCACTCCCACCCTAGGGCTCAGACGCTCAGACACTCCAAAAAAAAAAAAAAAAAAAAAAAAAGCTAAGTCAAGCAAATCATGCCTTCGCTGACCGATGTGCATCCTCGGGAACTAGGGCAACACCTGCCTGAAGCTCATTTCCCCGCACGCAGCAAGAGCCGAGGCCGAATCCGAATCCGGGGCCTCTGTGCTAGCCGAGAGCCGTAACCCCAGCTGTGCTCTCCAGCTCACTGCCTGCCTTATTAGCGCTAAACAGCATCCTTATTTAACACACTTCAATTTAGAGTGGAATGGATATTTCTTACTTCAGAAAGTCTCACCTGCCTCTCAAATGGCTCTTGGCATGCTGCCCGCTCTCACTCGCATTTTGCTTTTAACAAGGCAAGCCTCATTCCTCTCGAACGGAAAAGAGCTGTCAGGGCTTGATTGAAAGTTTGGAGTCCTTCCCCCTCCCCATCCACTTAGATGCCACAAGAGCCCCCAAATCTGTATAGCCTTCTTATTGCCAGGAAAGCAAAGCCTTTGCCAACATGTCTCCCAGGTTCCTCATCACAGCAACTGAAGCTAAAACATCTAATGAAGGCACCAACGAAGATTGGTACAAAAAAGAAAGGGGGGGGGGGAAAGATGAGCATTGTTTTCAGAGCTTGCCTGGCCTCCTGCTATCCCTGTCCCCACCTTTTCTTCCTCCACTGCTGTATCTTCAGAACATCCAAGCCCAAGGCAGAAATATCTAACAAGTCAATTTTTTTTTCCTTCCTATCCCCATCCACACTCCTTCCGCAGGTAGCTTGAAATGTAGAGATCCAAGAGAAAAGAGCATCACTCACCGCTCCCACTTTCCTAACAAGACCTCATTAAGGTGCAGGGAAAACTTGACCCTGTCGGAAGTGTCAAGCCGAGGCACCGCATTTATTCCTCACACAGTCCCCTTCGCCTGTAACTTAGCGGGTGCTGCGGGGAGGTTATTCTTTCTTTCTTTGATTGTCACAGGGAGTAAGCTTTTCTTTTTTTAACAAAGCTATTTTAAAACAGATGTTTAACTCTCTGTGCTATTTTAAATGATGCATAGAAAAAAAGCCCACAGCAGAGCTGCAGTTTAGCACAAAGACTGGGCAAGCTGAAGCCCGTGTGCTCCTACCTGTGTAAAGAGGCATCTTGGCCAAGGGGATCCGCAGGTGACTGTTTTGAAGAAAATGGCCCCATTTGGGCCAGAAGATGGCCATTCAACTGGGAACAATTGTAAACCTGCAAGAGGCTTCCTCAGTTTGCTTTTGCAGCTCAGTAAATACCCATGCTCATCTCCAAACACTGTGAACTCTATTACTGCGAGGTGAGGAGCAGGATGGAGGAAGGCTCCTGGCTGCTGGGCACTGTGGGCTGTGTGTTTCTGGCCATCCTGTGGGCTGGTGGCAAGGCTGTAAGTTGGATGAAGACCCTCCACAGCCACAGAAGGGAAGAATCAGAAACGCCCAAGCAGGCACCCTGAACACAATGCATGACACCCAGGAAATAGATTTCCACCTCCATCCCCAACAGAGGTGAGGTAGGAGCCACTAGATAGCAACAGCTCCAGGTACTCAGCTTGGATTTGCACTGTGATCTGGAGGCAGAAAGGTATACTCTATGTGTATTTATTATTTTGGTACACATCAGATTATAAACCCAATCTCTGAAGTTACAAAACCATATAGTCAGTGTTTATCTGTGGTATTTGATTATTACAAAGTTGTTTATGCTCAGCAAATATGTTTTCTGATAATCAGCTGGCATTTACTTTATAGACATCTGTGTTATTAAACACACAGAGAGAGGGGATTTAGGGATTGTGATAGCAAATGGCCCTCATTCAGTCTATAAAGCGTCACGTGCATTTCTCTAGCTGCTCCACTGAGATGTGCTATCGTAGGTCAAACCTCCACCCAGCCCAGAGAGATGCTGCATCTCCCAAAACTCCCTCCCCTCAAGCAGATGAGGCCACGCTGCCTGCTAGGTAAAGGCATCCATTTCTCCAGCTGCATCAATGCTGCTGTCTGGCACTGAATTATTTAGTTTTCCCTCACTGTGAAATGATCTGCAGTTTAAATGGGATGAAGAGAAGTTTGCATCAAAGGCACCTTAACTCAGTCAAACACGCATTGGAGACTTCCTTGCCTGTGACTGTCAGGGGCAATAACCATGGCTCTGATCAAACAAAAGGCCCTTCAGACCCACTTAGTCCCTGTAATCGGCAGGTTCACATCTCCTCTTCCAGTTGTCACAGAAGAAAGTATTTAAAGGGGCTGAGTCAGAGGGAGATGAGGATGTTGGGCTGTGGAACGTGAATGACTTTCCCGTAGATTGGAGGTTGATGTGGTGCTGGCAGCCCTGGGCTTTCTCAACGTCCAAACACTTTGTTGTGCAGGCTGGCAACACTCTCTGTTTTCCTCCTGACCTGGCAGGAGAAGAGGGTCAGTGTTAGCGGCACTCACGTTGGCTAATTCATATGGAAGTGTAGGGCTATTATAGCTGTCACTGGCACATCAAATGCTGGCTTTCTCATTTCCTAAATCTCTCCTGCTCAAAACCCACCATCTCTGACCACCCCCCTCCAGCACACCCAAACCCACCAGCAGCTCCACGCTCTACCGTCGCCAAGTCCTCCCCCCAACCCCACACCCAGGGCTTCTTTCCCCACCTCCTCTGTGCTGCCGACACCAGAAGCACTGCAGACATCAGACCTCCTCAGATGGTGGTGTCCCTCTCCAGGTCACACAGTGACAGGGAGCACTGGCCAAGTGACCTCACTGGTACCACAGGAAAGATGGCATGAAGCTGGAGGCAAATCAGGGATCTCCTAACCAGGGTCGTTGCAGAGACCTGGCAGTGAAAAGTCTTTTGTAGCAGCAGAAATGCTGTGGTGATCAGTGGAGACCTTGAGGTTAAACTAAAAATCTGTCAGCATTTGGAGAATGAGGGGTTCTGCTGTCTGCCCCAGCCCTGCTTCATTGCCCCCCACCCCTGTCCTCCCCACATGGAAATTCTCCCCTCCCACGCTACTCTGTGAGCTGCCCCTCGGTGTGGGATGCCTCCCTTGGGGGATGCCGTTGGAGGGAAGCAGAGGGATGCTCTGGCATCCTGCAGCCGAGCTCTGCCAGCACCAGCACCGCACCACAGCCCAGGCTTCCCTTCCTCTGCTGCCCCCACCCCCCCCACACCCCAGGTCGCTAGCATTAAAAGGATTACCGAACAAAATTATGAGAGAGAAGGGATTACAGGGCATTATTGGCCTTGATCCCCTCCTAATTAATTACTGGTCAGACATATGAAGGGATGGCTCCAGCACACCCCACAACAGTGAAGAAGAAATGACATGTGCAACTGGAAGGCAGCTAGGAAAGGCTTTGGTAAATGCCAACATTTATTCGCTGATGCAACTTTCTTCCCAGAAAGGGCTCCTTTAGAGAGCAGAACCTGAACATGGCTGCTGCCACCATCTGCAGAGTTTGTGTTCTTCTTCACACTCTCCTTTTTTCTCTTCCCAGTGCTTGCACCTTCTTGGGTGATTTGCAGCGAAGCCAGCTCCACCCCCAAACCCTGGGGCTGGCTCCACAGATCGCCTTCCTCTCTCAGCAGACTGGGAAAGTTGATGCTTACCTGGTTGACTGAAGGATGCCTGCTTTTCTTGCGCTAGGCTGGGGTGACTAATCAAAAGGTATTTCTCTTAAAATTCTTATGGACTGAGGCAATCATCACAACCATTAGAGCAATCCTGCAATGAGGGGAAAGAGGAGGCACACCGTTTCAGCTCTGCTCTCTAGAGGAAGAGATAACAGAAGATCTGTTTTTCTGTTTCCTGGCCTGAAAGGAAAGGCAGCTCTTATCCCTCCCAAACCACTGTTTACTGGGAACTGGCCAACTTCTATTTTATTTTTTAATTCTCAGGGTTACACCCCTGTAAATAAGAACTATTGGCTAGTCTCTGCATATTATGCTTTGCACCTCCTCCAATACCCAGCCCCTGCAGTGAAAGAGCTACCCATTAATGATAGATTGGTTTTACCAGTCAAAGCCATTTTTCCAGAGAACAGAGCTCCAACTAATCCCGTTGCTTTGCTGGCCCTGTTCCCACCTCCTTCCTTGACAGGCCAGCTCTTCAGCAGGCTCATGGCGTCATCTGAGCGGAGTTGATCCCAAAGGATTCGTGATACCTGACTAGGCTCACGCGCTTCCATACTCAACTCCACACCTTGAGTAAGGATGCCCACAGTTCTGGAGCGCCCAGCCTTCCTGAGACAGCCTCCATGCCCTGGGATCCCACAAGGACACCTTCACTCTTTGTGAAGCTCTTTGATGGAACACCATGAGGCCCAGCCCAAGCCAGATGTCTTCAGGCTACCTGCAAGTGCAGTGGCTGCTTCCAGCCCTTGGACCCAGCTACACCATCAACCTCTGTCTCTGCAACCACCTCGGCCTTGCTTCCTCACCCAGCTGAGCATTGCCAGCCTGTGGGGTGACTTAGCTCTGGCTTGGGAAATGCAGGCTTTCTGTTTGCAAACAACCCGCAGCTCAGCAGAGCCTGGGCTGGCCACCACTCTGCCTTTAATCTCGTAGAGGGTGTGTGGTCGCAGTAGGCTTCAAACTTGAAGGTACCTGTGGGATGTGGCTGAACATCATCTCTTTTTGCATCACACCTTTCCCATGCAGCTTCCCTCATTGCAGGATCATTCCCCAATGGAGTCATGACCAGAACACTGCACTGAGTTTCATTTCATCACCCCCAAAGCCTTTAGGTGGAGTATTCGGACAAGGCATTTGCACCAGCTCCAAGATCACAGAATCATAGAATGTTTTGGGCTGGAAGGGACCCCTAGAGGTCATCTAGTCCAACCCCCCTTGCAGGAAGCAGGGACACCGCTAACCAGATCAGGTTGCTCAGAGCCCTGTCCAACCTGGCCTTGAATGTTTCCAGGGATGGGGCCTCCACTACCTCTCTGGGCAAACCGTTCCAGAGTTTCACCACCCTCATTGTAAAGAATTTCTTCCTTATATCCAGTCTAAACCTACCCTGGTTTAGTTTAAAGCCATTACCCCTTGTCCTGTCACAGGTGGCCCTACTAAAGAGATTTTCCCCATCTTTCCTATAGGCCCCTTTAGGTACTGAAAGGCTGTAATCAGGTCTCCCCTCAGCCTTCTCCTCTCCAGGCTGAACAACCCCAACTCTCTCAGCCTGTCCTCATAGGAGAGGTGCTCCAGCCCTCGGATCATTTTTGTAGCCCTCCTCTGGACCCGCTCCAACAATTCCATGTCCTTCTTGTGCTGAGGGCTCCGGAGCTGGACGCAGTGCTCCAGGTGAGGTCTCCCCAGAGCAGAGTAGAGGGGCACAATCACCTCCCTCGACCTGCTGGCCACGCTTCTCCTGATGCAGCCCAGAGTACGGTTGGCCTTCTGAGCTGCCAGCGCACATTGCCGGCTCATGTCCAGCTTTTCATCCATCAGATCCCCCAGGTCTGTCCACATTGCCTATTTTTTCCTTTTTTTTTTTAACCCCAGCAAACCTGAAGCACCTTCAAATCAATAAAACAAAGAAAGATGAAGCAAGCTACCACTAAGCATCACCTGCTTAAAAAAGATCAGCTAAAATTATTTGCTGCTACTCAACAAATTTCTGCCTGCTTAGTCTCCTGGCTGCCGTGCTGTAATTGACTGAGATGGAGCGGGATGCAGAAATGGAGGCACCAGCCGGCATCACCTTCCACGCTGCGTGGGGCACTCGGGCTCTGCTGCAGATGCAATTTGCACCATATGTTCATGTAAGCAATGAAGCAGGGATGGCCTGCTTCGGCGCTGAGAAACCCCAGGGGCAGAGCCCAGAGACCATCCTTCTGCATCCATCTGAGAGTTTAGCAAAGGGCATCTCTCCAGCCACTGGGACAGGCAGGCGGCTTCAGCACGTGAGCTCCACTTTTGCCTGGGGGACAGAGGCCCTTCTCTGCTTGCGCAGAAGAGGTTAAGGGAAAGCAAGAGCTAGCGAAATTTCTGAGAAATACCAGCATGCTGGTTTTGACAAATGCACAAATTGGAGCCGATTTGGAATGCAAATATATGTAAACATGCATGAAATTATCCCACCCCTCCTGCATAATGTTGCCTCACAGCCGCAAAGGCTCTGGGTGCTCTGGCGAGGCCAAGCCAGTTAGATCCCTTCAAAACAGGGAAAAGACACTGGAAAGATACCAGGAAAAAGAGTGGGAGAAGAATGAGGGAAGAAGACACCTCATCATTAAGTTAAACACGGTCCCGCCTGGCAGCAGGACACCCCGGCTCCGGCATTGGAGCTTCTGGTTCCTAGGAGCCTACAGGCTGAGCTGAGTATCCTGCTGCCTCCCAAGTTTGTAAGGGACAGATATCACACACAGGCAGGAGACACTAATGGGTTTCTCTGGATGGATACTAATGGGTAGGGGAAAAAAGAGAGGATGGAGGGAGCAGAACAGGACGTAACTGTGTGCACTGAAGGGGCCTCACTGGAAGCACCTCTGGCCCTCACATCCACACACAGAGGTGCCTTTTGGGTCCAGCTGCCCTACACAGGACCCAGAGGTGGGTTTACAGGAAAGACAATAGGGGTTTCAGCCCTTCTCCCCACCCCATCAGCACAGGGTATTTGCCACTTCTGTTCACATCGCAGGTATACTTTGCTGCATGCACAGACACTAAGGGCCTCTGTCCTTGGGCAAAGCCTTCCAGACCCCAGCTCCAGGCTCCCAGCTTCCCTTCCCCCCTTGGAAACCTCCAGCTTCAGCAGTGTCCCCCAGAACCTGTCTTGCACATCTTTGGATCCCAAGCACACAGACGTCAGTGGGAGTTTCAAGAGCTGCTTCCCTGCTCTGCCTGCAAACACCTTTAATCCTCAATCTCTAACCATTTCATACAGGGATGGGATGGTAAATGCCAGGTTACAGACATTGAGCCATTTGCCCAAGATCACACCACGAGTCCTGGAAATAGTAGCCAGGAGTCCTGACTCCCCCATCCTTGCCCTAACCACTCCATCAGTGCCCTCCATAGTTGTTGCTGTGGAGATTACTTTAATGCCACCCATTCCTCACCAGGATATCACCGAAATGGTCCAGCAAAAGCAGTACATAAGCCCTCGAGAAAAAAACATGCTTCCCTGCTCCTGCTTCCCTGGTGAGCTGCAGCAGGGCCGGGGCAGAGGTGAACAGCTTTCAAGGCTTTCTCCACACAAGGAGCCCCTTTTTTAATATCAAGCTCACATATTTTCTATTTACCTACTGCCAGCCGCACCTGCCCTGATCCAAGCTGTAAGACCCAGCAGGGGCTAATCTCCCCATCCTCACATAGCACCTGCGAAGCCTCAACTCCACTTTTCATAATGGTCTGTATGAACAAATCTCTTTCATTAATCCCCTGCCTTCCCCCGGCCCTCGGCAAGCCTCTCGGCACCAGCCGTCTCCCCCTGCTTCGACACTTCAAGCTGGATTTAGAGATGAGCGAAGCCCCTTGAACACAGGACTTCCTGATTAAAATAGATAAGGTGAGGGGGACATCAAAAATGAAGAGCAAAGCTGATGTCCTGTAGGCTCAGCAGGTCTGGTTTTATAGACACGTGCTCTTCCAGGGAACTTGAAAAATCTCAGCTCTTGAGAAGAAAGGAATAGAAATTAAATGGGTAAGTCCCAAATTGCCAAAGATATCCTGCTCCCCTACCCCTCAAATGGGAGAATCACCAACCATCCCGCTGAAGATCCAAAAACCCTCCTCCGAGAGTAACTAAAGCTGGAGGCTTCAAGGAAAGGTAAACAAGCACCCGCACACATAAATAAACCATGGTAATAAATGTCTTAATAATTAGCAGTGATACAGATGCAGCTGAGCAAACAGCCCAGGATCCAAAAAAACAAACAAGCCCTCCGCTTTCTGCCCTAGCTCCAGTGATAACTGCTTGCATGCCTTCATCGCAGATGATCCCAAAGCTCTTAGTAAACAGAGACAGGGATGCTGCATGGAGCAGGAGCCGGGAGAGGCGGTGGAGTGGTGCAGGTCTCCTGCATGGACGCCCCAGAGCCACACTCGGGTCCAGCACAATCACAGCCCACTGGTGCCACCACGCAGGTGCATTGTCACACAGAGCATCCCCAGTGAATCCTATTGCTCTCCAGCAATCCCACTTTCAGGTTATTAAGGGAAAAGAAAAAAGGGATTGAGGAAAATTGGGCATGTTTCACCACTCTGCTGAGCAGCCCCAACCCCCCAGCATCCGTGCTCGTAGGGCTGCGCTGAAGCCACCATGGGGCTCCATGGGACAGCACTGAGCAGCACTTGGCATCTGTGCTGCTTTGCAGCCCATCGAGGACAAGGCTAACACTCACTCAGGAGCAGATCTACAAGACTTTACTCTCAGTTGTTTTTCCCTCAGTTATACAGGAGGGAAATTGTATTATGACCAGAATCAATAAGGAAAAGCAGAGCTGGAAGAAAGAAGAGAACTGTACAGAAAAGAGAGTTGTACAGAAACACACGCGCATGCACAAATCCCTCTCTTCTGAACTCCAACTGCAAAAAAAAACCCCAACCCTTTGAACTTTTCCTTTGAGTCCTGAGCTCTTCTAGCTTTTTTTTTTTCCTTTCCCCCTCCCCCCCCCCGACTCAAGGATGCATTTCTAACCTCAGAAAGAAAATCCTCCTTTTGTAACAGTCATTAATTGGCTTTGGGGAATCTGGGCCACCAGATATGCCCCTAATCCTATACACACTTCCAGTCCCATGTTCAGATCCGGGCTGCCCGGCACTTCGCTCCGCAAGAGGCTTGTTAGGGGAATTAGCTGCTTCCTTCAGCTGCTGCAGCTGGCTGACTTGATATATTTTTTAAACATGGGGAAAAAAAAAATAAAAGAAAGAAAAAGGCAGTTGGCATATCAGGTTTGCTGGGGAGACACTGACGTGAATTTTTACCTAAGTGGTGCACTTCTCCATTATCAAGATGCACAAAGCAATGTCAATCACCTTGTCCTAGCACAAAAGCTAAGAGCCTGCCGAAAGGTTGGCAGCAACATGCACACCGATGTAGGTGGCAGGGTGTTATGAGAGCGAGTGCCAGTTTGATAGGAGCTGTTTAGATTGTGAGGGTGGTAGAGTGCATTTGTCATCGTTTAAAGCGTTAAACCTTGGAAGTGGTATATAAAGGCTGACATGAAAGAGTCTGAAGAACATATCCACATGCGTGTGTTCAAAAGTCTTGGGAGCCAAACATGGCTCATGGTCATGAATTCCCAGCTGCCCCTGGAAAACCTGCAGCTCAAACCTCTTCCAACGTGAGGGGATTTATAAAGCAATATGTTATTTCCCCAGGTGGTCCTACCTCCAGAGACTGCTTGTACATGCAGGGCATCTCCAAGGAGTTGGTGAGTGGGAGAGTTATTCTCCTGCCCCAGCAGTAGACATCTGAGCCGAGAGACTGATCTTCCTTTACAGCATGGGGAAAGCAATTCCTGCAGAAGGTAATTCAGGCAGGGGTCAAACTTAGGTGCCCTAAACCTATCCCCAGAGATCCTGTGCTCATATACTAACCAGCACATGCCAACAGGAACCAAAATGAAATTGGAATTAAACTGAATTACTGCCTTGAATAAAACTAAGCGTATTCACCAATCCAAACACATCTTAGCATCCTCTCTAGAAGCAAAAACCCCCCACTACACACCATTTATTAAATTATTCTGACTTTTTCTTATTACTGTCTCTCCTGGTTCAGTCTAAGGCATTAAAAAGCCACGAGGCACATTGATCTTGTGCTATTTCCCATTTAATATTGAAGCACTTGAAGCTCATGGGAAAGGTCATTCTGATCACATCTCTACTGGAGGAGATTTGGATTGCACAACACCCAGACACTGTAGTCTCCCACCTGCCACACATGGCTACTCCTTTTGAGTCGAATCCTGCCAGGCTACACCAAGCATCCCCTTGGTGTTTACCGAAAGACAAAAAATGCCCTTTAAAAGGAGACAAAGCCAGCGCAGGATGGAGTCAAAAGGATCTCCAGCTGGACTGTTATCCTGGAAACCACCATAAGCTGTAGAGGTGAACTCCAAATGAAAGATCACACAACAGGGACCTGAAGGTAAGCAGATGGCTTTTAGAACTGGGAGTCTTGCACCAGCTACACGTAAGTAATTACCAGCAACTCACAGCTGTGCTGGACCCCATGAACAGGTGAAAATGTGACTATGCTAGGGTGTGATCGCGCTGCCAGCATCCCCCGACACTTTTCCCTAGCTGGCCCTAATGCTACCAAATGTAGGGGTTATTTGCTTTAGAGAGATCAGAGCCATTTCTCCTTAGGAGGCCTTTACAAACAGGGGTGGGAAGGAAGTTAACAAGATGCTCTGAAGTGGTGGATGAGTGTAGCTATCATTGCAAGAGGTGAGGCGTGCATCCAGACAAATGCAGAGCTGGCCAAAGAGGCTGTCGAGAGCAAGCAAGGAACAAGCTGGGGCTGGGAGGGAGGTTTCTGTAGCCAGAGCTTGGGAGGGCAGCCTGGGGCCACAATCTGGTAGTGACATTGCCACGAGGCTTTCCCATGAGGATCGGAAAAACTGGTTTCCTCGCTGCCTGCTGTCCGAGTCAGCCTGCTCTTGAATGCATAAAGATACGCTGTTCTGAAATCTTGGAATTTGTCCCCATTGTGAGTTACTGGCTATAAGCCCTGGTTGGGAGGGAGTAGCTAGCGCCAAGTTTCTGGTGGTGGGCTGGGCTGTAAAAGCCAAACCGACTTCAGCAGTCAGTCTGCTCCACGTGCTTTTTTTTTTTTTTTTTCCAGTTGCTTTGCCTAATATGTCTAAAGAGCACAGATATACTGACAGAGTCTTGGGAAGGACTGCACATTTGGTTTTGTGCATCTCCAGAAATGAGAAGAAGCAAAGAGAAGGACAATGCTGAAATGTCTCCTCCAGCCCCTGCAAGTCACTGTCAAGTGAGTTTACAACTCTCTTTGCATCCATCAGTGGGAAATTCTTGGGCCACAAGCTGGTTCCTGCCTCTGCTGAAGCCTGGGAGCTCCTGGCCATTCTCTCCTTGCTGGCTGTGGCAGCAGGAAGAGGTGCTAAGCCCCCAGGTACCGAACCACTTGCAAATCTCCCAAACACTTTTGCCTGGTCTGCCAGAAATTAATAACTAAGAACATCATTCAAGCAAGGTAGATCAGACCCCGCTTCTCCCTCAGCCACCCTCCCCGCCTCTGCATTAGCTTTCCAGCAGCACTGCAGAGGTCTCCTGGGAAGGACCACCTGATGCTTTTGGACAAAGGAGAGAAAAACCATCTCAGCAAATGAGGGCAAAGCCACCCTTTCTCCCCCTGCCTCACCTCTTCCCCCTCCTTGCTCCCATCGTGCTGTCTCATTTTTTTTTGGCACACCAGCAATTTCTGTCAGATCTGGGCAAAGGCAGGCAGCTCTTTTGCAGCCGGTGTGCCGGGGATGTCAGAGCCCCCGCTTTTCCCTTTTTTCTCACCGGCGCTCGGAGCCAGCCTCTCGGATCGACTGGCGGATGACATGCCTGGCTGGGCTGAGGCACTCGGATCGACGCTTCCCCAGAGTGCTGCTCCTGATGGAGTTTGCAGCAGGAGCTAAAAGCTGCATACAGATAACTCTTCCTTCTCCCCACTTCCTTCCTCCTTCCTTCCTTTCAGCAATTCAAAGAGAAGAGGGTGAAGAAAATGGCACTTGGATTAAATAAACTAACAACCAGCACGCGGGGCTTTTAGCTGTAAGTGAGCCAAGTGTCCTGTAACATTAAATAAATGCAAGATTAACCTTCAAACCTTCCACACTAAATTATTTATCTTGAGAGGCGAAGAGGTCAGGATTGAAACAAAGGGTAAATATTTGACGGACGTGCTGCGTGCGCTGGCTGCCCGGCTGTTTGCCAACTGCTGGTGCTGCCCGCGCTCCCCTCCCATGGGGACAGCCCTGGGCAGGCTGTGCCGCTCCCCCAGCCCATCAGCACCCCGGGATTCGGCTGCGAGGGCAGCAGAGGGGACGAGGATAACCCTCCCGCCATCGGCCATGGCATCCTGCCTGAGGCTGGGGGAGAGCCCCAGTGACCTGGCAGGGGCTGGTAAGCTGTGATTTCGCCAAGCACCCCATGCTCCGCAATTAGCAGTTGCATCTGCCTTCCATACTGGAGCATTATTAACTGTATGATTTACATACAACCATTTCTATAGCCACTGTAGGCAGGGAATTACCTGATAACAAAATACCCTGCTGTTCATGCTAAGTGACAGACTCAGAAATATTAGTCTGTTTAATCAAAGCACTAACAACACTGAATAGATGAAAATATTTTGCCATTCCCTAGCTGATCTCCCCCTCAAGCATTCTTCTGTCAAAGATATGTCAATTATTTTCCTTTCAGTAAAAAAATTAAAATGTAGCCACAACTGGGAAAGGATACAGCATCTGTTTAACAGTGAATAGCAACTTTACAGTGCATTTTAAGGTGAGAAATGCAAAACACAGCCATGGCCAGGACCGATGTCATTAGTCAGGATGTACAACACCTTAAATTACCATCTCTCTACTTTCCAGAAGTGCCAGGCTTCAGAAGGAGAAGCAGGCAGGATCTCCATGTTAACTCACCTGAAAAAAACCTCCCCTAACACACTTTTTTCTGTGGAAAGAGCATCACCAACTCACAAATCAATAACTGTTCTTGCAGCACCCATTTCCTCTCTCACATTCCTGTCCCAGCCTGGAACAGATGCAAACCAATGTAGGTGCAATGGACCTCACAGGATCACGGCGCGCTGTGGCACTGCCCAGCAACTGCGGGAGGTTTGGTCTTAAAGGCAAAAAATGGAAAAAAATTAAAGCTGTGACTTACCAAATTAAAACGTTTCAGCGATTTGTCAATGCAACACGTTCACAGCATTGTATTCAAAGCATGAGCAGAAGAGAGCAAGGCGAGGCTGCCCTCTGCCCCGGGCTGGTACTCGGCGGGATATACAAAATTTCTTGGGCAGCTGCAGGGCCTGTCCAGCTCGTGTACAATGCCTTAAACCCCTCGCAAGGTGGAAGGTCAGGGAGGGATTTTCTCTGAGTAAAGGGAATCGCTGCGGTGGGCTTTTACACTCCTTCACAGTAAGGTGTGTGCTTTGGACTGTCAGATCATCTGCTTATTCCTACGTGGCAAATCCCTGCTATTTCAGAGATCAAAGACCCTGGCACTGCTCTTGATCTCGGTGTCTCCAAGGAGTACTTTAGCTGGTGGGTTTTAGTCTTTGGCATGCGATGCAGGTGTGCTGCAGAGCCCTCCCCAGCAAATGCCCTGTGCCGTCTCTCCCGCTCCTCTCCCCCTTGCGCCAAAGCCTCCCCTACCGCACACAGCCTCAAGAGTCGCTTTCCAAAAAATCCATGTCACTCCACACACCCCTGTGAGCCACCAGCCTGCAGCCAGGAGCACCGCAGAACATGTCCAGGAGAGAGCATCAGAGAAGCTGGAAACGAGATGGCCAAAGAGAAGAGCCACCCACCCCTCCCGCCATGGCGCCGCACGCTGCCGTTGCTAATCAGCCGATGAAGGCTTCGCCTCTGCTGCCAGAGAGCCGCTGTTCTAGCGTATGGTAAGTGAGGTGAGTAAGCTGTGAAACCCGAGTGGCAGCGAGATACGTTGCTTTCTACCAATTACGAGCACAACTGTAGGTAAAGAAGCCATAGCAACAAAAACTTGACCTGCTCCACTCCAGAGACATAGCTGGAGCCTATTCTAGCTTTAATGTAGTCTCTAAACACCTACTGCTGTTAATGGCTCCTGCATAATAAGGGGGATTACAGATCTATTACAGATCTGTCACCTCTTAAGGAATATGCCATTAATCATGATCGTTTATTTGCAAATTGGTTTATAATTTTGAAAATCTTTTGCAAATTACTTTAAATGGAAGAGGGCGGGGGGCAAGGGACTTTCAAAGCAGACTTCCATGCTATTTCCTTCCTCAGCTAATGCCCCATTTTGAGCCAAATCACTGCTTGTGCATGTCTGCATACCTATATGGGTATTTATGTATGGGAATAAACTGGATGAGCACAACCAGACACATGTGAGTGACAGCAGTTAGCAGAGGGTGCATAGGAATGTGCAACTGTGTCGTGGTTTAACCCGGCTGGCAACTAAGCACCACGCAGCCGCTCGCTCACTCCCCCCCCTCCCTCAGTGGGATGGGGGAGAGAATCAGAGAAAAGAAAAAAAAAAAGTAAGACCCGTGTGTTGAGATAGAGACAGTTTAATAAGAGAGAATAATAACAATAATAATAATAATAATAATAATGGTAAGAAAATATACAGAATATATAAAACAAGTGATGCACAATGCAATTGCTCACCACTTGCTGACCGATGCCCAGCCCGTCCCGAGCAGCGATCACTCCCCCTGGGCCGCGATCACACAGCCCGAGCTGCGACCACTCTGCCCGCGACTGACCGACTGACCCGACCGACCCGACTGACTAACCCCCCCGAGCATGACGTTATATGGTATGGAATAGCTCTTTGGACAGTTTGGGTCCTAGCTGTGCTGTACTCCCAGCTCGTTATGCACCTGGCTGAGCAGGAGAAGCTCAAAAAGTCCTTGAGCAGTCTGAGCACTGCTTGGCAACAACTAAAACCATCAGCGTGTTATCAACATTCTTCTAGTACTAAATCCAAAGCACAGCACTATGCTAGCTTCTGTGAAGAAAGTTAACTCTATCCCAGCCAAAACCAGGACAAACTGTCTGCACCCAGACGCACCGGACAGTCCATGTGGGCAATGGTGCCTTTTTGCAGGCTGCTTTTCACCTGGGCAGCTTTTATAGACGAAGAGCAACCGAGTATTTGCATGCATGCCTACCCACTGGCGATACCACTGCCTGTGGACATGCTTCAGCATACATCCCCATATGCATTTCCATGGCCTCTCACCAAGCTGGTTTGCATGAGATTTGGAGGTTGGGCCCAAGATTTGCACCCTCCTCACCTCGGCCATGCAAAACCTTGGTGTTACACTGGTCACCAGAGCCAGCAGCTAATTCCCTCTGCCCAGGCAGCAGCCAAACGCCCCCCGTGCCACTCAGAGAGCCCTGCAGGGCAGAGAACAAGACCAGAACAGACGCAGACCCTTCCCTCAGCCCACAGCTCAACCCACGGTTGGGTCAGCGCAGATAAATCCCTTACCGCCCCACCCTCCTTGTCTCACCCCCAGCTCCCCCGAGGCTCTGCCCTTCTTTCTGGTTTTCCCTTAAACTCACCCTGAAATCCCCTCACCTACCAGAGATTCCCCTCCACTCTCCTCGGCTCCAGCCCTTTGCATCCATCCCTGCTCCCCACCCCCATGGATTAAGTAGACTTTGCCTGGATTACAGCTGCCAATCAAGTTCAAGTGCATTTTTAATAGTTTAATTTGTGGCACAAGGTTTCAAATAAAATCATCAAGTGCAGTCGATTAAACTCATTAAGTCCTTACGGACTCGTCTGTGTACTGCGCCGTTATCAGATTCAGAGACATGAGAATTAATTAGGCCGCTGTTATCCTTTGTCTGGATTAGTGTGCCAGGCCCAGCGGCCGGGTGTTTTCCTGTGAAAACACAAGGTCCATAATCTCCTTACGAGCACAACCAGGGAGACAGAGGCCTAAGAGATTTCTTCAACATTCCTCAAAGATCAAACAACAAGAAATGCACTGTTCTTTGGGTGGGTTTTTTTTCCCCTTTCCTGGTTTTTGGTTTTGGGTTTTTTTTTTCCTAAGCACACAGCTCAGCTCATGACTGAAGGTAGTTTGGTGAGAAGAGGGCAGGGAGGTAGAAACGGGTTGCTGGTACCAGGGCTGGGAATGCTCCTCACATTAACCACCCCTACCATGGTACACTAGGGCTGCCCTGCAAGGCTCCTTCTGCTGAAAAGGGACTTACTTTCTCTTCAACCTTCCCCTGCATGCCAGAACAACCCTCATTCACATCTGCTGGAGCTATTTCCCCACCACTGCAGCCCTTGGGTGAACATCCACCTTTGGGTAGAGCGACTAGGGGTACCCAAAGAGCATAAGGGTACCCTTTCCATGCCTACAGATCCAGAGTAATGTGAAATCACAGCTGACACAAAACATGACTCACCAGGATGCCCCCGATGCCATCCTTTCTGTGGTGAGTGCATTATCTGCCTCTGGGAACCATAATTCTTCCACCGAGCAACCACTGCAGATGGTAAGCTGCTTGGAGAGAGTGACATGCTGGTAGGAAGGACAATGCAATTCCTTGGCTACCAGGACCGCGTAGTCCTAAACATGGGGATGTACAGAGATGAGTATCCCTGGGGGTGTTCCAATCTACACTCGAGGATATGGTGGGCAGATGGGCCAAGATGAAGATAAAAAGGATATATGTAGACACTCTGAACCTGATTGTAGTCCCACTTGCAATATTCTGGCCCCTACCCGTGGAGCAGGATCTCACTACATGAATAACAACACTAAACAAGCTTCCTACCTAACTTGCCACTTACTCTGCTCTACAGAGCAGAAATACGTGATATGTGTCCACCATCACAACAGGGCTTTTAAAAAGCAGCAGTTCACACTCATAATACCATTTTATGAAACCATTACCTATACCATGCAGTATGCAATACTAATACATACAATTGAACAACCAAACTTCCGCAGACCAGGGAAGACTTATGAATGCCCTTATAACCCCAGCAAGGTCCATCCCCAAAAGTGGGTAAGTTAATTTTATACATATATAGATCCCAGAGAAGAATTTTTTTAAGTACCATAGGCACCTCTGGATTTCTAATGCCATGAAGAACTTCACCGAGATCAGGGATCTGAAAATCTCTCCCCTCATATTAGAGCTGCCCCTCATTTATCAAAGTCAGCTATTACAAAGGAGGGCAGGAGATGGGAGATCTGCAGCAAGCGATGACACGCAGGTGCCCATGTGCGATGGCCAAAGGTTGCTGCCTCTGTCAGACCTTGGGTAGTGAGGTTGGTTGGTCCTTGACAACGCTGTTATTTCACAGAGCAACACAGCTGCAGAAGGGCCTTAGAAAGGCATATTGCCAAAGAGAGCTTTATCCAAGAGGCTTTTCCAGTGGACACAAATCCTTTCCGATGGTCCAGCTGCCGCCAAACATGCTGCAACAAATTTATGAGAACATAACAATGCTGTAAAGAGATGAACTTAAGGGACAAAGAAAAGTAATCCATATTAAGGCTGGCAAGGGCTTTGCGCCTGCTAACAGTCCTGCTGAATTGCATTTGAGGGGAGCTGAACTACAGCAATTTCTAAACTGAATCACTTGGGCCTGCCAGTACTTTCACCAGTTTATTACAGAAATTTACTCACAAGGGTCAGTGACCCCTCAGTCGATGACTCCCCCAGGTGACTTCCTGAGCCGCATTAAGCTACGAGCATTTGCTCCCATTCCCTCTGATCTTCTCTTTCTCTCCTCCTCCTCTTCCCCTTCCCGTTTCATTCGCCTTTCCACTGAATCCCTTCTTTTTTTCTCTCTATTGTCAAATCACGGGAGTAGGGTACGATGTGACAAGACAGTGCTGGAGGAACAATAAGGAATGTAGACATGAAGGAAAAACAGAGAGGCAGAAGGGCTGAGGAGGGAAGCTGAGAAGCCTGAACGTGATGGAGGGGAATGGGCGGTGCAAAGAGCTGCAGGGATGGCAGTAAGGCAGCTATGCTTTCAGGAGAGATGAGGATTTTCATACCTGCTTCCCTGTGCAGATAAAGTGAAGATAAGGATGAGAATGAGAGCAAAGCTGCAGCCTCCAGGATGCAGAGGGCCTCCAGAAGCATTTTAGCTACTAAGGCAGGGAGAAAACAATGGGAGCTGCAGGGTGTAAATGGAAGAAGAGGCAGCAGGATTTGGCACAGAGGAGGAAGACTAAGGGGCAGAGCAGCGGTATGGGCAAGAGGGGCAAAGCAGAAGGTCTGATGGCATTGCATGAGGGAAAATGTGAGCTGTCTTGTTAATGTAGAGGAGTACACCCCCTCCAAAGGTGGGCATCCAAGTCTGTCAGGTGAATTCTGCTCTCCTTTCCTAAAAGGAGTTGTAGACAATTGTGCATCTCCTGAGCCCAGAACATCTACACTTAGACAAGATGAATCCTACAGAAACCTTGCCTCGCTGTAGCCAAGCTGATGCAATGTCAGAGTCCCTCTCTGCTATCGGGCAAGTTCTCCAGGCCTGGCATAAATCTAACCCCCATCATTTCCCCAATGGAAAAGTAAGCAAAAGAAGTTCTTCAGGGAATACTTAACCCACGTACCCTGGAATATCAACTGCTGAAGGTTTAAAGGCATCCCAGTCTGCAGCAGGTTTTCTGCCGCTGCCCCAGCCCTGCCAATCTCCTTCTGCTTCTACCCAGACACTTCTCTGAAGCAGCCTTCAGCATTTCTTGTGGCCAACACAGTTTTCCACAAATTATTAACCAAAAATGAAAGCACAGAGAACAGGCAGGCATCCTTCCTCCCCTCCCTCTCCAAAAGGTTCTCCTTTCAGCATCTCCTCCTCACTCACTTGTTCTTCCTTCTCCCCCCACCACACATAAGGAATTGATGAATGTCTCTTTAAGGCCCTGTGTCTGCCGCCTTGCAGCACACCCTTGTAAATCAGATAAATATCTCAAGGATCCTTATCCTGGGAAAATTGAGATAATTGCACTAAATTGAAGAGCCTCTTTTTTTTTCTCCACCACCCCCCCCCCCCCTTCTTCTTCTCTTTTCAGCTGGAGTCTCTTGTAGTTACAGGTGTGATGACTTCTAACTCCTGCACAGGAATTACCCCCTCTCTCTGGAGGGATGGCCCTCAATAACCGGTTCTAGGCTGGGTCCTGAAGTGAGCTTTAACCAAGACACGATGTCAGTCAGGAACTTTTTCATAGCTCCATTCAGGTCTCTCTTGGAAAAGTTCACCCTTGATGGTGCACCTCTGACACTCTCCTGCTCAGGTGTCCACTGTGGTGTGAATGGTGGGTTGTGTCCATAAGGGGTAAAGGCAGGGCCAGCTCCAGCGTTCCCCCTTCCACCATGGACTGGTGCTGTAGAAAGCTGGACAAAGGGAAAACAGGAACAAAAGAATACAATGGAAGGATGGAGAGGAATAGGATTCAGGTGAAAGAAGATGGAGCACTAAGGAACAGCAGGAAAACTAACACAATAGTCAAGAAGGTCCCGAGTGGCCTAATCTAAGCTGGCCTGCTCCAAGAAGGTCCTGAGGTCTCTTCCAATCCACACCTTTCTGTGGTCCCATGGCAGAAGAGAGCACACTAATGCTATATGTAAGGAGGTATGGACCCCAAAACCGGTCCCCATTTCTCAGTGTCACCACCATGTGCTTCTCCCCCCTCCAACAGATGTGAGAACACCTCCCACCAGCTAAGAGCAGCACCAGCTACGTCGAGTTATTAACTTGCCCTTCCACCATAGTGGCAAAAGCCACCAGAAGAGCAGGGCAGCAGGTGAGGAGATTGAGGGGCAAGCTGTGACCCTGCTGTTTTCCTCCCAGGTAAGGAAAACTCTGCAAACTAGAAGCCTACAGTGTTTTGCTTTTGGTGCTCTACAGCCGAACACACAAGCAAATTGGGACTGTCAGAGGGACTGAAGGTGAGTGATGGTGCAATCCAAAGGGGATGATTACTTCTCAAAGAGGTTTCCAGGCAGCACCTGGGGTCTCTGGGGGAGCCAGTGAAGAGGATTTTTAGGTGACTTTGCGTAAGGCAGGGGGCATAAACATAGAAGGTGCTCAGAGAGCAAGGATGACTCTGCACTCAGAAAACTAGGGAGGTGGCAAGCAGCAGATGGTGGCACAATGGTTCTGAGTATGGCCTTTATAATGACAGGCCTTCTTCAAGTGCAGATTAGACCTTCAAGCCCAGCCAGCTCGTCTGAAGCACGCGTTGGCTGGGAGGAAGCAGAGCAGACTGGCTCCCAGCCCCACAAGGTAATCGCTGAGCTTGGGCTGGTGGCCTCGAGGCTGCAGGTGGGTTGCGGGAGAGGAGGACAACAGCTGTTTCTACTTCACCCGGGTCTTCTGTGCCAGGCCACCCTTTCCTCATCCCCAGCAGAGCCACAGCTTTCCACAGACTCATCAGAGCCCATTCTTCTGAAAATGCGCTCACGCATGCCAGCAATAACCCGAGAGCCCAAGCAGGGCTGCAACAAGATGAACATGGCGGCTGAACAATGCAGTTCAGAGCTGCAGCTCCGTCCAGTTTCACCAGCACTTGTCTACCCATTCCAGGTTTGGGGAGGAAAGAAACAAATTTTGAAAAGGTGGGAAACAGTTTTGCTGAAGGTCCACTGATGAGGAGGGGATAGAAAGAAGTCTCATGAGTCAACTCCCTCTTTTCAGTTGCAACCCAAATTTTCTCACCTTCCTCTGCCAAATCACCAGAAACAGACACCACAGGGTACCATGTCCTGTACCCTGGATATGTGCAGTAGAAGGTGACTCCTTTGCTTGCTCCATGTCATCCATACAGACCCAACCTGAGCTTAAAAGTAGCACTGCCAATGCAGAAAAGGGGGGTTGGTTCTCCAAAGGGGCTGAGGACAGATTTCAGTGCTGATGGGATGGGGTGACCCCTGCCCAGCCTGCGAGCCATGGAGTCACTCCTGGCATCAGCAGGCTCCACACATCTCCACTCCTCTCAGGAAGAGTAGGCTTGATGGTGTTTTGACTCCCTTCTCAGAGACTCCCACACGGCACTTTACAATCCAACTTTGCTCTCAAATACACATCCTGGGCTGCATCCCAGAGATGTGTGTCAGGCACAAAGTGCTGTCAGTCAGCCCCAGTCACAACACATCAGGGCTTAGGAGAAGTCTGACTGATTGGGGCGAGGGGGGAGGGAGTGCGGGAATGAGAAGAAAAGGCTGAACAGCAAAAAAAAAAAAAAACAAAAAAAAGAGAGAGGAGAAAGACAAATCAAGTGGGAAAATGGCAGGGACTATTTCATACAGCAAGGATGTTTTTCATCTGTGATACAGCAGCGGTGTCAGGCACCGAAAAGGACAAAGATGTTCAGATACTGAGTCGCAGGGAGGAGAGCAGAGGAAGCTCCTGGGAGGGCTCCTGGTCTGAAACCCAGCGTCTCTCATCCACACAGCTTTGGGCAGCGGGGACAGAAACTCGCTGCCACATCAGCAGCACGGCACTTAACGTAAAGTGGGCTGTAGGGACAAAGCTACCAGATAAAGTGTGCGCCTGGCTAAATGCCACTTTGGAGTTGGCTCCGATATCAGCAACCTCAGCCAAGTATGACGAAATGGCCACGGCACCAGGACTGTCTCTCCTGTGCCACAGAGGTGTTCACGGGGCACAGGGAAGGGTCACTGCAGGAATGACTTGGGGCAGTTCTCCTGCCACCACCCAGATGTTTCCCTGCACGGGAAGACACCTGAAACCCTAACTGTCAAGAAAGGCAAAGCTGGGCAAAATACAAGCAACCAAATGAGCACAGCTTTGGTTGCTTTCTTGAAGACAAAGGTGAATAAAGCAAGGGCTCAGAGGAGAGGTCTGCCTGTGAAAGGGCACTGCAGTGGAGGGGGGGAGGTCCCTCCCCATTCTGGGAGATGAAGGACACGGAGACCTCAAACACTGCATAAAAGTTTGAGATTAGTCAAGTATGCTCATATTATGAATTTCAGTCTCTTCCACCATGCATGAAATGAGTAAATATTCATTGGGCTGAAGAGAAAGAGAGAAGGGGGGTGAGGACAGATGACCCCATAGCATAATTTATATAAGTATTCATTGGAGCTTGAATAGGAGCCCACATCTCTCCCACTCCCAGGTGAGTGCCCGAGCAGCTAGGCTGGAAGTCCTGCTTCTTTTTACTCCCTTACTGCAGCCCAGGGTTTAAATAATATTTAATTATTCCTCACAAAGTGGAAAAGTTCGAATGAGAGGACTGAGCAACTCTTCTGCCACCTC
This sequence comes from Gorsachius magnificus, assembly GCA_034008185.1. Classification (NCBI taxonomy): domain Eukaryota; kingdom Metazoa; phylum Chordata; class Aves; order Pelecaniformes; family Ardeidae; genus Gorsachius; species Gorsachius magnificus. The sequence goes on from CM067090.1 coordinate 12,768,488, forward strand.
AAACCCAGAATTCCCTGATAATCAGGAGGGTCATTCCAGGTGGGTTCAAATCCCTTTCAGAGGGAGAAGAGGTTAGAGGGGAGAGGGCTCTAGCCACTGCGCTATTTTGCAAGAGCGACCAATGTTTCTCAGTCCGTGCAGACCCTGATCTCTGAGCCATACCCAGAAGATGCCTCACAGATTGGGCTTTGCCAGCAGGAGACACACGCCCAGAGTAACCTGGTGTTGCTTAGGTGCAAGATAAACACTGACTTGTTCAGCATGCTGGAAATGGTCGTGGGTCTGGCAAAGAGAAGCAGATCCTCAGGGAGGATAGGGAACATGGAAATATGGCAGCTGTGTTGAGAGGCAGCTGAACAGGGGCTCTAAGGAGCCAAACCAGACCCCTAAAACTGCTTTATGTTTGGGGTATGGCATAACTCTGTCAAATGGGCTTGTTTCTCCACAAATCTGCGAGAGGGGGACAATAGACTTGTGCTCACCTACATCATGAAGAAGATACAAGGGAAGAAACCACATGAGAAGTTTGCTGCCCAGCCAAGCCATTCCCACCTGAACCTCAGTGAGTCACATCGGCCTCTTGTCTACAAGGAGTCACCACGGCCTCCCTAGCTCAGACAGGGGATGCAGGGGCACAACCCATGTACAATTTCAAGTTCTTCATCACTGAGGATCACCTCCTTTTGCACAAGGACTGTCTGCAGCTCTGGCTTCATGGGCTGTGTTTAGCCGGCTCACACAGGGTTGGATTGGATTTTTCGTTTAGCTGCATGACAGACAAGGGAAATGAAGTGGGTGGTGTATACTCTGACTTCAAGAGGCTTTTGCTAATCTCTGAGGAGGAATCTTATTAGAGAAATGGAAGAGGTCATTAGGGGTAGGAAGCTCTAGAAATTACACATCACCTAGAAAATTGGCTGAAAGAAATGGGAGTCTCTGTGCAAGCTGGCTCATGGGGAAAGGTGAGTCCATCTCTCCCGCTTCCTTTTATTCACTATCTTCACAATCACTGGTGGGTTTCCGCTGATGCAACCCAACCTCAGTTCCTTGGCCGAGTGCTACAGCTGGTCCCTTCGTGCATCTGTCATGTGGCAGATGGAAGAGGTAGCAATAAAATGAAGAACATGGAGGGAAATCCAGATGGGGAAGCAGAGAGTAGTGTGAGACCCAAATCCTTTAAACCTTGGGATCCTGCACCACATCACCTACCTTCACTGGGGAAGAGAGCTCATGAGTCAGACCACTACACCCCATAGGTGGGGTGAGGAGCCAACAGTCTTGCAAGTGACTTATCTGATCCAATGAAAGAAGAAGAAATGGCTATAGAAAGGAGGATACAGTGAGCCTTGCCTTTCACTGGTTTGTCTGCATCATAAATGACTTTCAGAAAGTGCTGCAAAACTTCTCTGCAAACCCAAGAGGAGACCAAGGGGAGGAAAAGACCCCAGGCACCCCACCACTCCCCCCAGCCTGCCCTCAACCTGTAAGGATATCAGTCCAACAGCACATGCTTGCAAACCCCAGCCCGGCTCTGGCTGGGTTAATGTGACAATCCATTTCTGACAGCGTGTCAATACAAAGCAATTTAGGAGTGCATGAAAAATCGACCTGAGGTAACAGGCAATTTCTCCGCTCTGCTGGTTAGACGGAAGTAGGGACCAATGAGGCCAGCATCTCTGAGCACGCTCACCTCGGCAGCGCCCAGCCTGCCGGCGCATGCTGTCACGTTAGCAGCTCTCACCAGAAAGGAGGATGGAGCAAGGCAGGAGCAAAACACCTGCCATGGGGCACGGTCTCACAATGGGGACAAAGGAGAGCTGAAGGTGGCATCCCATTCTTTCTTCCCATAAAGGCTTTGTTAATTGGGAGGCATTTGAATATGTAAAGTAACAGACTGGTTGAAACAGAGTAGAGAGACTTAAACGTACACGTGATTATAAGGCAGCATCCTGGCCTTGGGTCCATAGGACCTGCCCTATGGGCAGGGAGCCACTGGCTGAACCACTCCAAGCTGGAGAGGGACAAGCAGGTGGTTCAGACAACCCAGAAACCTGATGCCAAAAAATCACCTTTTCTTCTAAGCCAAACCCAGAGCATGCCTGGGTGGGACCTGAGGCACTACCCAACACCATGCTGCTGCCCTGCTACCATGGACACAAGGAACACATTTCACACTGGTGCATCTCCCCCGGCAGGACCTAAGAGAGGCCACAGGAATTAACAGGGAGGGGCAGAGGGTGCAGTGGGAGAGGAAGACGAAGGCACTGGCATCACTGAAGGCTGGTCTGCCCTCCTCCCTCTCTGTCACCAGCACAGATTGCAGGGAGGGCAATCACCTGCCTCTTGCCCACATGGTAGCCACCAGCAGCCATCTCAGAGCGCTGCCTCTGCATGCTGTGAAAGCACATTGGCTCAAACACCAAGGCTGGCGTAGGAAAACGGAGGGTGAGCCCAATCCAAGCAAAGCTGTTCGCAAATGTGGAGAGCAGCAGTGACGTGCTGGCAGTGCTCGTCCAGCATGATGGGCTAACGGACACTCCCACCACACTAAAAGCATCACAGTCTGTCATTATTAAAAGCAGAAAACACAGCAGATGGAGCCTATGCCGCTGAGTCCAGGCTTTTGCTCCCTCACAACCCTGGGATGTTTCAGTCTGAAGAGTTGATTCAAATCCACCACTCATCTAGAGAGTCCAGAAGTGCCACCTCCACTGAGCAAATCCAGAGAGATTACACTTGCTGCCTATTTTTGAGATTGAACATCTTCGAACTGGGCTGAACTTCCTGTCCATGCCATGCACCATATACCATGCACACTGCAACTCTAGAGGGTGCCAAGCGTGGAAATGCAGAAGTCAAAAAAAGGAAGAATGGGGAGAGAGAGACAAAATGTAAAATTGCTGTGACCCTGCCAGAATAACATGCTGGGTTAAACCTACCCTTGGACACATTTTTATCCAGGACACCATGGGATACAGCCAGGGAGGCAGGGTTTGGGGTTGGGTCCTTTTTGTGCGGTTGCATTAAGAGCAAGATTCCCATTTTATTTTGATTTAATAAGCTAGTTAATGCATGTTAACAAAATTAAAAGTCATTATTAAAGGCAGATGTACTGGTGTATGAATAGCTAAGCATCAGCTTTGCCTTTAGATGATCCGCAGTTTCAGCGAATGCTTCTAATAACCAGCTGTCACTTACCAGCGATGTGGTAACGCTCTTATTAAATCATAAATGGGCATATGGACATTACATTTAAAGTACTACTCCCCCCCCCCTTCTATCTTTTCCCACATGCAACTGAGCCAACTCACGAATTTCCTGCAACATTTTTTCCCTTCGTTAATGGGATGCGTGTTGAGATCAGAAGGGCCAAACTATGACCTGTCTTTTTGTTTTCACATCCCTTTGGAAAAATCCATATGACTCTCCATGTGTCAAAAGAGTCATAATACATCCCAGATGCCTCAGCACTAATTACATTTTTTCTCCTAGAAGTTGCTAAGCTCCCCTGAGAAGCCCTTCAGCCGCAAGCCCTGTTTGTCCAGCACTGCCACGTTCCTGAACAGCTTTGCAGTAACAGGCTGGCAAGCTCAGCTCTTGGACAAGCCACCACCAACAACGCAGCACGAACATCTCCTTAGTCACAAACTGCATATTCAGAGGATAACAAAAACCAGGGCACCGTGGGGCTTGTGAGAAGCAAAATCCGATTCTGTGACGGGAGCGGGGATGAAGGGTTAAGAGAGAAAAATCAATCTAATTTGCAAGGCTCTAGTAGGACTACAGTAAAAAAGCCACCAAGTGCAAATGGTGCTTAAAATCAGGAAGTGACTTCCACTTTCCATTGTTTTTCACATCTTTTGCTTTTTAGCTGAGGCAAATGCAATCACTGACATAGGAGGCAGTACCTATACCTTCCAGCCCTGTGGTCCCAGGAGCGGAGGGGACTTACCTCCCCTGCCGGGTCACCCTTGACAGGCTGAAGTTGCGTGGGCTGAGCAGGAATAGCAAGAAGGGCCAGTTCTACTCTGTCCTATGTGGGGCCCAACATTAAGACTCAGCTCACGCAGACCACTTCCTGCCGGCCCCATCCTTCCTTGATGTGGATCTGTATGTCCTGAATAGCATTTGAGTAGTTAGCATGGTTGGCTGGGAGACAGGGAGGGAAGAAGTGCAGGCAGAGACCAGGCAAGCCCTGGCACTGCAAAGTATTAACACTGCATTAGCATGGGTCAGTCCCTGAAGACTTGGGAGCAAAGATGCTAACAGGTTTGTTCGCTGCTCCCCCAACCCTTCCAGCTCCCCATGGTGGTTTAAAACATGAAATATAGAGAATAGGAAACAGGGCCCCATGCTCCCCAACCGGGTGCTCACGGTGCAGAGACCCTCCTCACCTACCCCAGCATGGTGGGATTTCCATCACGCTCCTGCGAGCTGCTGTGCGAGGTGCCTCAAGCATCCAGGATGCTCCAGTATTCCAGGTCCGTGCTCTTTCAAGACACATGCTGTGCCAGGCTCCCTCTCCCCATAAGAGGTCAGCTGGAGCGGCAGAAGGAGCAGGGAGTTACCCCTTCTCACAGATTCCCCTCTGAAGGTGCCACTTCCCAACTATACCTCTCCAGGATGCCACCTGGGAGCTGTCACTGCCCCTGCCCAGGTATCAGCCACTTGCACTGGGCAGCAGGTAATGCCAGAATGTCACCCACCATGGTGGAAAGCCTTGCCTTGATCCTTCCTCCATGAGAAGGCGCTGGCACCCTCCTTTGACTCCATTTCTTCCATCATTAGCAGAGGGAGACGGAACTTGTTATACACCAGGTAAGAGCATCTGCAGATATGTTGCTATAAGGTCTGAAAGAAACAGAAACAGACCCTTCCTTGCATCCCACGGAGATGAGCAGCTGGGCTGTCTGCCCCCAGCTATGGTCACTGCTGCCCTGGGAAGCGGAGGAGAGCATCAGGGGACGTGCTCTCCTCCCGTGCTCTCCTCCAGGCACTGCTACCAGCCATAAACACAGGATATTTGAGGTCTAAACTTCCCCATCCTTATGTCTGAAGGTCCTGTACACTGTGCTATCAATCATTCACAGAAATATTAAGCTGCTGGAGAGCTGACGCTGTCATATGCTATGTTCATTCACTTGAGGATCAAATGTCTCAGCGAAAGCAGGAGCAGAGTCCAAATGCAGAGCCTCCCCCATCCCTGATCTCATTACGGCCCTGCCACATGCACAAACCCCTTTTCCCTCCAGGTCTCTCTTCCCACAGCACTGACCACAGCTCATAAATTAATAAGTGCATGTATTTTTAAAATCAGGTTTGTGGTGAGGGAGACATTGAAGACGAAGTGGAGGGGAGGCGGGGGAGAAAACAAAACCAACGCATACAAACAGTTCAAGTACTGCAAAATGTTTAACAACATGTAAGTCCTTCAAAGCCACAAAACCCTTGGTCCCTATCCACGGGCTGGATTTGCTAATAGGTTTACTGCCAACGCCAGTGTGAAAGGCGGTGGTGCACGAGGACCCAGAGTCCTCTGTTCTGCTTCCAATTATGTGGCAACTTAGAACTTGGGGAAAAAAACCCAACCTAATCCACAATTATTCTTTAATCTTGTGCAGCTTATTAAAACCAAGAGGACAAGATAATCCACCCAGGCTGGCAAGTTGGAGGCTGCTCATTCCCTCTCCAGAAGAAATCAACTCATGTTTTCTCCTGAGGGTCCCAAGAGGCTCAGAGACCAGAAGACACTGACAATATGCTACAGAAAGAAAAAAAAAAAAAAAAGGAAGGTAATTATGGAAAAGGTTCAGAGGAAAATGTGTTTCTGCACAGCTGCTGAAGGTGAGCAGGAGCTGTACACGCAGCAGGAGCTGCTGGCTCCCCACTCCCAGTCATCAGAGGACAGCACCAGCGAGGCAGAGCCGGGACCAGGGCTGTTAGCGGGATGGGCAGATCCAGCAATTCAGCCTCAACAGCCTGATAGACAAAAAGGCTGAAGAAGAAGCAAAGGCTCTGTGTTGCAAGGTACACAAAGAGATCGAGGCTGGACAGGTCACAGGGATGGAAAGAGCTGGGCAGGGTGGACCATTTTGCGGGGCACTTGCTCAGCACTTGTGTTCGCATCCCTCGCTCTGTCACAGGCTCCCTTAGGCAGAGGGGGGAGGTGGTTCAGGGGGACTGACGTACCCAGTGGGACAGAACAGCTGTGCATGGCATGACCTCAGGTGCAGGAGAAACCAGGAGAAGCAACAGACCTGGAGGAGCAAAGGTGCCAATGGCTCTGCTTCCCTGAGGAAAGGTGGGAAAGAGGAAGAGGCAAGGCAGCAAAGCCTTCACTAATGCAATGGAGGAAGACATATGACAGGATGGAAGAAGATTGTTTGGGCCCACCACCACTTGGACAAAAATAAAAGTAGCTCTATTAGGAGAGTGTTGAAAGGCCTCCCTGGAGGAGCAGGGATGGGTTTGGATGGACACTGAGATTTCTGTTAACATTATTAACAACAAAAGAGAAACTATGAAAAATACTCATTCTGGGAGACTAGCTTCCCAAACAACAACAACAAACAAATAAAAAAAACCCCAAAACCACCACAGTAAAAGCCCACACATCCTAGCTGCAACAGCTAATTTGAACATCAGCCATAGATGCACCACCAAGGTGTGATACTGTTTTACTCTCAATGTCGGTGAGTGATAAGAACACTGTGGAAGAGCTGGAACTAGAAAATAACCTTGGACAGAGTTTTATTTAAAACTCGTGCCTTATTTTGACTTATTTTAAACAGAACAGACAGATAAACAACAGCAGAGTGCTGCCTAAAGGTTTCAAAAGGGCAAACACAGCCTTGGATATAAAAGGGAGGCTCAAATGTCTTTGAACCAAAGGCAAAACTTCATGGAGACTGCACCTCAAACATGGAAAAGATATTGAAGGAGCATCTCCTAACTTGCTGGAATGAGTAGAGTAATGGGGATAAAAGGAATAAGAAGAGAGGATAGAAAGGGAAATGATTAAGCAACAAAGATGGCAGTGGTTTAGGGGCTGGGAAATAGAAAAGATGGAGTGAGAAATGCCATAAGTCAAACTGAGTTAGACCTGGGGAAGCATATTAAAACAAATAGTGAAAGGTTCTCTGGCCATACAAACACAAAGATAATAAAGACAAAAGAAACAGCGCTGTGACGCAGGACAGGGGAAGAGAGTTCACAGAAAATCTAGGTGAGGTCCCAAGACTAAATGAATTCTTCTCAGCAGCTCTGGACAGGGACAATAATTATAAACATATGAACTTAGCTGGGTGACCAATATGGAAAATGTACTTACCACAGCTGAGATAGAAGTGAAGATCCAGCATCTTCCTGCGATTAAGTCATGGGGCCAGGTAGCTCCCAACCCAACTTCCTGGAGGAACTATCCCATGAAATGACAGGACTGGGAGCAAGGGCTTTGATAAATCCACCAGTAAGGAGGTGGTGAACATAATATGCAGCACCTGTAAGTAAGAAGGATGGAAAAGCAATCTGAGCAGCTGCACAAGGGAAGAAGCAAAGACTGGGGAAGGCTGTGAAACGTGGGGGATGCTGGACTGTCCTGTTCGGGATTGCTTTCATTTTTGTCTCACTTTTTGTGTTAAAACCCATCTTCCAGATAAAGGAAAAGATGCATTTTAGTAAATCATTTAGTGCAGAGTCATGATGGAAAGTGATTTGTTATGATAAAGAGGATGAGGCTTAGCCCAGGCAATGGAGAGGCAGACTGGGATTTAGTGGAGGGGCAGCTGTGGACAGGGAGGGAAGGGGACAGTTCAGCTGCAGGGAGGTTGGCAGTGGAGTTCCCTGCAGTGTGGTCTTGGGACCTGCCCTAGTCAGCCATTTCCCTAATGAGCTCATCTTAATTAAACTAGCCCATGAGAAGCAGGAAAAAAACAGGGAAGATGGTATGGATATCACACTGGAAGCACAGCTGGAGGTTAGCTCTGTCCCTGAAGCAAACCATGTAGTCTTCAAGAATTTCTACTGCAAATCGAGAATTCATAAGTTGAAAATGAGTGAAGAGGAAAAGACCCTGCTTGTAGGAGACAAGTACAGGCCGAGTAGTGAGATACAGCCACAAAGCAGGCAAATTTGATCCTAAGGTGTACGCAGGGGAGGGTTTCCAGCAGAGGAGGGCATCACCCAGTTCACAAGATAAAATAATCATCCACCCTCAAGAGCAGCAACAGATGAAAAGAAAGGCTGTCAGGATAACCCGTGGATGGGAGGTGCCCCAAGAAGAGGGGGCACATGAATTTTTGGGTTATTTGGCTGAAGGAGAAGTGATTGCTCTCCTCATCCCAACCGCAGTTAGTAAACAAGGGGAAAAGCAACAGAAGTGGAAGGATGACATGGGTACTAAAAATACATAAACTAGCTAGAAATATATCTAAGCTTAAAATGATGCCTCACCAGAGGCAGGGAGGCAGCTAGGGCAAGCAATGAAAAAAAAGGAGGAAAGATTTTTAAGATGGCGCCTGCTAAGAGTATGAAAGGGATTTTATGAGGTGGTTCCCAGCTGGGAATTTGGCCAAGGTACTGGGGTTAACACACCCACTACTCTGAAAAGTACCAAGGGATTTTCAGCAGCCAGAAACTGCCAAGACCTGGGTTTTAAATCTCCACTGCTGAAATGCAACTATTTATTCAGAGCAGTTCCACTTGAGCAACTATGTGAAATGCTGCTCTGAGACTCTCAGAAGTCTCCTGGGGAGCAGGCAAAAAAAATACATATATTCTGTCTGGAGCTGATTCTTCTTCCACACTTCTCTCCCTATTATCCCTCTTCACCACTAACAGGATTTGCACCAGAGCAGCTCAGCCCTCAGAGCCATGCAGCCCCCAGCCCCTCTCCCTGAGCTTGTCACACCACGGAGACATCATCCTTGGACATTCAAACGTGAGGAATGGGGTCCCAGGCAGCCAGGGGGTACTTTGGCCACACAACACACACCTCTACGCCCCTCTCGGCAAGCAGGGAAAGAGTTCAGGCATCGTGGGGTATTGTACAGTTTAGACATGTCCAAGAAATACCAGCTAGGAGCAGATGCTTTCAGAGATACTCAAGACTTTCTTAATAACATAAGCTTACCTGGAATGAAAGAAAACTGAGCCTGCTCCATCCTAAGCCAAATGAAAAGGTACCAGCACGCTCAGTGGTTCCCGGGGAGCAAAGAGCTCATCTTAACCTGCACCATGTCCTTATGCATATGCTGTGGGGAACAGCCACTCTTTGGGAGATCCAGGTATCCCAACGCCTGGGTGTATTTTTTAAGAGCTCAGTGTACTGTGTTTTCTTGCAATAACCACCAGACCCTGCAAAAAAAGACTGCTCAGCCCGAGTTCTCCATTTGTGGGGAGATTATTTTATTTTTTTATATCCTTGTCCCTGCTTTTACTCCATATTATTTGTGCCATCTGCTCAATGATACTGGTGAAAAGCTCCACACCAAAGCCTGGACATGAATGAAGGAGCATTGCAAGTCCTGCCCTGCCAACAGCGAGCAGCGTCCACAACATAGCATGCAAATGCCAAAGCACCACGAACAAGCAAACCTGAGTGGATTTAATCCTCCTCCAGCTGCTCAGCTCCTTGTCACCCATCTCTCACTGCTCAGTTTGGCAGCGGGGCTGAACGAAGATGGAAGGCCAGGTGCTGGGAGTGGGGCAGGAGGTAGAAGGGTGCTCTGCAGCAGGCAGCGTAGCTCTTCTGCCTGCAGGCATTTACGTGCCGCCAGGCAGAGGTGTGGACAGGAGCAGCCGGAGCAGCCGATGCACAGAGGTCTATCAATAAAACCTCCCACTGCCCTGCTTGCTGCCTGCACACTTCAAAGCTGAGCCCATGATTCGGCATGAGAGAAGGCAGGTCAGTCCCCAATGCTGTGACTCCAAAGGCTGCCAGCAAGGTGAGGCACAGTTGGCACTTACCCTCCCTGCCCCTTATCCAAATGAGGCACCCTTCCACCTTCCTGAGCTTTGCCAGGGTCTCAGGAGCCTAAATCCCGGCAGAGAAAGGCCAGGAAAACTGCATGGGATGCTGGTAGGAACATGCCCAGTGCTGCTACATCCCAACCCATAGCCGGCCCTTCCTTTGCTCTTGCACACCGACTTGCACAAGGCGGGCTGCCATCGCCGTGCTGCACACCACACATGCTGCCTGCCAGCCCGCGCTGGCCCCAGCCCCTGCAGCCCCCGTGGGAGAGGGGACAGGAGGGGGCCAGGCTGCCTGGTCCCAGCCCTGGCTGGGTGCCCTGTGGTCCCCATGGGGCACTCAGCATCCTTGCTGCCCGCTGCACGCTTGCCCCCTCCCCTTCCACTGCCCTTCTCCGCTTGTTGCATGAAGGGTGCGCTTGACCTCAATCTGTCTGCTCGCATTAGAGTCCGGAGCCGTTCCCCTCTGCCGAGCACAGAGCCCCATCAGGGCTGTGAGGCCGCATCTGCCCTGGCGGGTTATTCAAGAGGGGGTTCAGCGAGGGCTGCCGCTGTCGCAGGGCGGCGGGGGACATGGAGGTGAGAAGGGGCAATGCTGGCTGCACGCTGCCAGGGCCACCACTCCTGGCTGCAACTGGGGAGAGGCACGGTCCCACGAAGCTCAGGTTGCCTGAGAGGTGGAGACCAAACAGAAAGGGTTAAGAGGAGTGGGGACTTCTTATTATAACCAAGTGGAGGTGACTGCATGGGCTGAGCCCCAGCTGCAGGAATATGAGTCCTTTGGGTCTGCAGAAGTGTTTCTTCATAGTACTTCAGAGACAACTACAAATAAAAGTAAATAAAAAGGTAAGTATATAAAATGTAGCAGAGCCCAGTCTTTGGCCCAAGGCAAGTGCCACAGCATGGCTCCAAACAGCTGCACTCTACTCCCTGTTCCCAAAATCAGGGTGACCTCACTCACACTGCTCACTGGGAGCTGCTGCTGGCCCATGACATCCCCCAAAACTGCCTGGACAGGAGATGAGCTCCTGCAGGAAGCCCCTTTCACCTTCACTGCACCCTGCCCCATGCCACCAGCACCTTCTGCTCAGGCTGGAGCCCAGCATCACAGCAGAGATGAATCCAAAGAAAGGTCCAGAGGGAGGGAAGGAGGTGCCCTTCATCCCCAGGTGGACAAAAAGGGCAGAGACATTTGCAGAAGGACAACAGCTACCATGACACCCCTCACATGCATGCAGCCCAGCAAGCTGGTCAGGAGGGGCGAGCAGCAAGCCCCGGGAGCCTCCGTTCCATTGGTTGAGGATGACAGGCCAAGTCTGACAGCTCTGCGTGCTGTCACCATCTATTGCGTTTTGTTCCCTGAAGGACAACGGGGCTAACGCAATGCCCGGAGCCCTGACAAGTGGGCTGCCAGACAGCCTGGCACAGCAGGAACTGTCCCCAGCTGCACACACCTCTCCAAGTCAAGCCTCTCTCCTCTCTTTCATTTAGAAACACTGTCTGAGGTATTTCCCCCGATGAGAGGTTGGGTCTGCTGGCAGCACCCAACCCACCACAGCCATTTCCGACTGCACGAAACCTGAGCTTCTGGAGGGACCACCAGGTCCAGCATCACAGTGGTCAACGCCCTGGGGACACGAAGCTTCACTGCAGGATGAAGGTTGCAGCCCATCGTACTGCACCAGTGTGTCCTGCACCACGACAGCCCAGTGCTGGGGCTGAACCTGTAACTGGTGGCTATGGGGTTCATGGTGTAGGCAGGATTCCACTTACTCTGCAGACCGGGGTCAGCTGAGAAATGTAGATTTAGCTGCTGAAATTCCTCAAAATCTCCGGTGCTCAAGTCAGACATTTCCAGTCCAGTCCTCCCTAATGGGAAGGAGAGGTATCAGTGCTGGGGGGAAAAGCTCTGCTAAGTCCCAGCTGGTCTATCCATGCCCAGAACCTCCAAGACTTTGCCCCATCCAGCAACAAGGACACGTTACCAACATGTAAGCTGTGGCTAAGACGTGCTTCTCTCACAGGAGGTGCATTTCAGTACTCCTCCATCATATTCTCTCGCTCTGTGCCTCACCCCGTTTAGAGTCACTGCCCCTCAGACACATTGCTAATGGTCCCTAGGTGGAAACCCAAGAGGAAACCCTGGCCAGGCTGGAGATGTGACAGATCTGACCGGGTCAGGAGAATCCAAGCTCCACCCACTCCCTGCTCACCTCCACGGGGAGAAGCCACCACCTGCTCTGGAGTTACAGCTCTGCAGGCAGAAAACCCAGCGCAACCACAGACGGATGCATGCCGCCCCGAGACTGCACAGTTCCGCTGCTGCCCAGTCTGCCCGCTCCGTCCCCATGGCCACTGGAGTTCAGCCAGCAGCTGGGGTACGTGGTGACATGACGGCGACATGACGGCGGCCCAGCTGCAGCTCCACGCTGGGGGACAGCCTTGCCGTGACATTCTAGGGCAGCAGCAGCGAGGAGAGTGGCACAACCCTCCGGCTGCCCTGATGGCTAGCCTGGCTCTGCTCTCGTTCCTTCGCTCCTCCGACTCTGCCCAGCCCACAACCCAAAAGCCTCCTCTTATTTCAGTCCAGTGACACAGAAAAACAGCCATCAGGATGGGGGGAAGGGGTCAGATGCCAGCGTGGAGAAATCCTCCGAGTCAGACACACAAACAAACCCAAATCACTGCTTCTCATGGATGTCACAATAAGTAGCACAAACTGTAGCTGCAGGAAAAAAATCCAATAGACACCAATTAAATGCATGACTTGACTGCCTCTGCCACGGCAGCCAGTGGTGGCTTGCTGGTGGCAGCGGAGTATCACCGGTCACTGCTGACACTGCTGAGCCTCTGCCTCTCCCAGGGGATGCCAAGGACGGTCAGTCTCACTGCCTCACATGCCTGCGTGCCGGCTAGCTTATCGCCAAGTACGCCATAAAGTCACTCATGTGCTGCCTTAAAAACAGAGGATCATCACTTTGTCATGAGCCCAAATGTCCCTGAAGCATTAACAGTGGGTGGACCCAATGGAAAAAAATCTCATTTAGGCTGCCCAAAGTCCGGGCTGGCAGAGGCAGGGGCATATCTGCTATTGCTAAGCAGGGTGCTGCGGCCAGGGCCAGCACTGCAAAGGTCCTGCCCCGCCCCTAGACATAACAGAGCAGCTGTTGGGTGGCAACATGGGACAGCCAAGACAAAACCCACAGCCCATCCCCAAGCCATGGTTTTCCCTTGCCTACCCACAGTGATGCTGCCATCTGCTTTAGACATCCTAAAGATTACTCTGAAGAGTCGCACTGGGGTGACAGCCACAGCAGCTAGGGTGTGAGAGCCACCACCATAGCATCCTCAGCAGCAAGCACTTCCAAAAATGTCCTTTCTGGTGCTGGCAGTCAAGCACTGGGTATCTTCCGGGGGGTGGGCCCTGGTATTCCCCATAGCACTGGTGCTTGCTCCCCTAGGGCCTCCTGGCTTGCCCTCTACACTGCAGCCAGCACCCATGGACAGGAGCATTTAGCACATCGCAACCACATCTGCAAGAAACCCACGTCCCTCCTCTTATTTAAGCTGCAGCCACTAGAGGGTAATCCAGTCCTCTGAGTTTAGATCAGCTCCTTACTTTGATACAGTGGGCAGCAGGTAAGTGCCTGAACCCCAGCAACTAATTACCAGGTGCCTTTCAACAGCCCCTGCCTAAATCAGCATCCGTGCCCCCCATGGCTAGTCAGCAAGCCCTTCTGGCTACCACTGAGCTGCATGACCTGGAGAAGGCACCCCAATTCAATGCCGCGCTCCGGGGTGCAGTTGTGACTGTTTCTTCCCGTTGGATGATGCTGCTCCCCCAAGCTGATTAAGAGTAGTACAAAATAATAACACTAATAATGAAATAACATTTTTAAAACCCACCATAAACCTGAAATCTTTATTAATTATGAATTTTGCATGGCAACTGTTACTAAGAGAGTCTCCTCTGAAACTGATGTTCAAAGAACTTTACAGCAAATCTTCAAACAGCTGAGAAGGTTCAAGCTACAAAGTCGAAACATCTGTTGCTTTCTATGCATTTTTCAATGGGGAGATCAGAGAGGAGAAAAAAGTGTACAAAATAATCATGGTTCTGCTTTATTATTTAAATACAATGACAGCCTATGATATACACTCTATGCAGAGAGAGAACAAGCAAAAATGAAGGCAGTGTTACACAGTTCTACCTACTGGAGCCAAAAATATATGTGCTTCCATTTGCTTTAAATTTAGCCCTTCTGGGAAATGCTGTATTAACAGCCCTGGGGGATGAAGTCTAAAACAGGAGAAGAAGGGTGACTTCTCCAGCAGAAACAATGAGCTGACAGCCTCATCCCTCCTCCGGCTGCCGTGGAAAGCCCAGCTATGGTGGGAAAGTTGGGAGGCACAGCTACGGGGTGCACCTCCCAGCTACATCTCACACCACCTCCCTTCGTCACAGCCAGCAGGGAACAAGCAGAAAGAGTTGTCCTCTGGGCCCGGCCCGTGGGAAGGGCTGAGCAGGCAGGGCTGGCTCCTAAAAACTGCCTTTGAAACACACATTCTGCACTCGGCTTTTTGCCCTCAGGGCAGACAGGAATCTGCAGGCCAGTGCCTCTTCACACCTGACCGGTTCCATCTAGCGAGGTCTTTACTAGACCTGGCTGTGACATTTTTTCAAACTTTTCAGTTGAAAAAAAACTTGCACCTTTTTACCCAAAACCAAATCTTTCAAGCAATAAAACAATAACCAACATTCCCAGCATTTTCCAAGGCTTTGCAAAATATTTGGTGTCACATAGGATCAATACTGCTTTCAGTGTAATGTTGACATTTTTTTTGTTGAACAGCGAGAGGAAATTTCTAACAACATTTGGATTAAAGACCTCAATTCAACACACAGCACAGCAACCTCTCGCCAAGGTACTCGCAGAGATGTGACCCAGAGGTTTGCAAGGTCCCTGCACCTGTGGTGTTTCAACCATTTTCCCTGGAGCCTCGAGCGTTGCTGCATTGTAAGACCAACACCCGATGAGAGGTTTGCCGGCAGACAAGCCCTTCTTTAAATGGGAAAACCGACTTCGGATTTCAAGCCATGGGCTTTGGGGGACTGCTGCCCCTCTAAGAGCTGCTGCTGCTGCTGGATTGGAAGAAACCTGGTCTGCCACAGGTAGATTCATCTAACTCCAGGAACCAAGACCGATGAGCAAACTTCAGATGAAGAACTGGACATCAAGGACATCTGTAATTTAAGGCTGGGCATGGCTTCTTGGGTCACTGTTCGAAGTACCTGCTGTCCCAGGCACTGTGATGTATCATCCCTTAGCAAACATAAAGCTCAAAGCTTTGGTTCAAATCCCCCAAAAAGGAGGGTATTGTAGGTGCTAGAGTGAGTGACGGGCTCCCAAAAGCCTTGTGAACCTGAGATTCACAACCAAGCCCCACTGCCTGCCTCAAACCCATCCTCAAGCGTCACAGCTTTCCTCAAGGCACAGTTTTCTCCTGTGACTGTGGCGAAGGTGAGAATCCCCCCCCATGCCTCACCCCTTCCAGGAGAAAGGTGTCAAACTCCTTCAAAGAAGTTTTCACTGCCCGGAGAGAGCCTGCTTTCAGCCCCAGTTCACTTGGAGGCAGCTGAGAAATTGAGCTGCTGCTGGCTCAGCACAGGCAGGGCTGAATTATCAAACTCTGCTCCTGAAGGCATGTAAAATGTCCTAGGCACAGGCACGCTGAACTCCTGGCCGATCTCTTGATTTCAGTGTAATTTGTAATTTCAATTTGGGGCCCAACAGTTCAACAGCCCTTAGGGCTCGGTTGGGTCAGAAGGATCAGAACAAGAGGAGGAACGAGGAATTAACATTTTCAGCGTACTCTGTCCCAGCAGCTTTCCAGCTCCCCCCTACCCAGACCCACCTGGGCCCCCAGGCAGCTCCTGCCCTGTAAATCCCATCAGGTTTCACTGACTCCTGCCCGTGTGTCTGGCCAGCAGCGGTCAAAGCGAAGGCTGAAGCCAGTGCAGAAATTCCCTCCTCCCCAGCCAGTGCGTTTCAATTACAACAGCGCGGGCTTCCAAGTGGATTTATCAGACTGGGCCTATAAAGCAAATTGAATAATCTCATGCTTCAGACCTATAAAATATAAGTATTATACTTGAAAGTACTTTGACAAAGTAATAAAGATGGAGAGTGAAGGAAAGGAGTGAGGAGAGCAACCAGCTCCTTGTTAATGTGTTGTAACCGAACCGAATCGACGCCTGGCTCCGAGGTACCTCTCCATCGCGGAAGCTGCCGGGGCGCATCCAGCTGTGAGCCTGCACGATCTGGATGGAAAGCTGATAAACCTGAAGAGGGAAGGCTGTTGGGTCACTTCTTTTTCCCAAGATCAATCCCCTTGCTGCTGAACCTCCAGAACGCTCCAAAAATAAGACTTGAGGGGGAGAGTTGGAGATAACCGAGGTTCCTGAGACCTTGGAGAGGACCTGATGGGAGTTAGACACCCTTCCAAAAACAGCATCTGTGAGCTCTCTGGTCTTCACATCTCTTCTGAGCAGGAACAGTAGAAAAGGGATTAAACTGTGACAAGGAAGATTTAGGCTGGCCAGCGGGAAAAACACCATGAGTGTGAGCATGAGGAAGCCCTGTTGTATGTTGCTGGTGGAGACTGCAAACTCGCAGGTGTTTCGTAGAAGTAATTAAGGGAATATCTCACCACAGTTTGGGACTGGGAGAACACTGGTGCATTGGGCAGGTCCAACATGAGGTCTTTCATGATACTAAATAATTTGAAAATCAGGGTACCAGGCTTCGTGAGACACAGCAACAGCCCTGGCTCTTTGGAAGCTCTTCTGTTCCAACCAGTTCTGCGGACATTCTAAAGCCCTTTTTAGCCCTGTCCCTGACTGTAACACCAAACCTCACCTCGGGCAGACTCTTCCCGTAAATCCTGATACTAAAAATGAGCACAGGTTCCTTCCCACAGTGGCATGTTGTCCTTCCCCCTACATCCACAAGACCCTACGGTCAGAGGGACCTCCCAAATCATGGACAATGTAACACCACAATACTGAGATTAGCTGGGAACATCTGCTCTCTCTAGCGTAAAAAGACGCCCTCACTCTGGCAGTATTTTTTCATCATTTGGTATCCAATGGTAGGAACAGCGCTCCATTTTTTTCTTCCCTGAACCCCAGTTCACTCCCTGCCCTCCATCAGCCCCTTGCGAACCATGGTGCTGAAGACAAACCTCCTATGAAAGAGGCAATGCCAAGAGCAACCATCAGATGTGATAGACCAGACAGGTTCTGTAACCACAAATGAGCAGCAAACTACAGATAGGGCTTAACTCCTTGGCTTTGCCTCTATCCAACCTCTACAACCCTTACATGACCCAGGAGCATTAATCCAAGAAACAGAGCCATGTTCTCCTCTATCTCTTCCCAAATGCATGGGAGCCCACATCCCCACATCATGGATTCCTATCTGGTAAATCTGGAGTAGCACGCTCATGTACATGTATGTGAACTGATGGCACGTGTTGAGTCAGGCCGCGGCACATGCAGCCCTTTGGCTCTAGCAGCCCTACCCCTTGGCAGGACACCAGCCAAGGACCACACTTCCACACAGGTGGGACACGCACCCAACCTTTTAAGTCACAGCACCTGGTGTTTCCCCTACAAAATCAGCACACAGACCTGCAAGGTGTGATGGAGCAGGGTGGTAAAATCAGCCAGCTAGCCCTTCAGAAAATTAAAAAAAAGTTATCCAGCCTATGAATTTAACACACACACACACACACACACACACCCCAGACCCTCCCACCGCAATTTCCCATCAGAGTGAAACCCCCTCTGGCCATCCGCTCATGCTCAAGCAGATGCCAGACCCCTCTCTCTTGCTAGTTATTTACTCCCCGCTCGCTGTCTTTCTTCTGCCCCAGTGACCCCACTGTTCACACATCCCTGCTCCGCCTTTAACCCTGTTTTGGTTTAGGGTCTGATTAACTCTTGATGCTGAAGGTTTTCGCCATCAAAAGGCTTTGTTGCCATGGTAACTACTGGGGGGGATTATTCAAACCAACATGTCCAGCCAGCACAGGGTCAGCAGGATGGAGGAACCTCCAGGGATGCTCAAGTCCCACTCCCCGGCGGTGCCCGTGCCTCCTCCCCGCCGCCAATTACTGCAGATGAGCACCGAAATCCCGCTGCCCTCTTTAACTCCCTCTCTGCATTAGCACCAGCTCACGCACTTTTTTTTTTTACTTTTTTTTTTTTTGTGCCATGTGTCACTAATTTTACTCATTTTCTGAGTTTGTCTAGAATAGTAAAAGATTTGATTAGAGTGTTCCCGGTTTTAATTGTAATTAGGACAGTCATTGTATGAGCTATAAAAGGAAATTGGGCTACTGCTGAGTGGAAGAGCCCCTGAGAGAATAGGAGCTACAAAGGGAAAATTTCGTTCATAAAAAAGGAAAAAAAAAATCTGTTTGTGGAAGAAATAAAACTCCAGCTCAGGATACTGTGACAGCCAAAGTGGCCCAGGCATCTGGGACCATAACGAAAGTGTGTTTCCTAGGGATTTCAGCAAGGGCCGCAAGCTGTTTCTTCCCCACTGCAACCTTCTGCATGACCTTGGGCAAAGCAGCTCCTCTCCTGTCCTTCAGTTTCTCCCTCTGGGACCCAGATGGGTGGTCTGTGAGCTAATGACTTATTTTGCAATGTGCATTGTGATCCCTTCTGATATGGGAGAGGCAAGCGTTGAAATAACCCGCCTGGTACCCATCACTTACCAGGAGCCACCTTTCTGGTGGCACCACGGCTGCTGAGGGCCACCATCCAGGTTCCAAGGGTGGACATTGGACATTTCTGCTTTTTTTCCAGCAGTGGGAGGAAAAGGCCGGTTCAAGCCCATCGCAGTGGTATTAATGCTGGGAAGAACACCAAGAAATAGCATGTGCAAAGCCACACTAGTCACCATCTTAGAAGCCCCCAGAGGAGTGGGGCTCCCCCAACCATAGCAGCACCTTGTTGGCCACCTGTGCCAGGCACATGGTGGTGAGCCACCACGTCATCGGGGACCAGAGGGACAGGCGAGACGCTTACACCAGTGTTTCTCGACTGACTTCACCACACGGAAAAATTGCTCTTGACAGTCATGGCCAAGATTCCCGATCATGGTCTCTGGCCCAGCCACCATGCCCCACTGCCAGCCCCTCCGAAGGGGAAGCATCCGGAAAGGGGCAGCTGGCATGCACAGAATCATGCCACCAGCCCACTGCCCCATGGCTCTGCAGAGGGGACAGCTTGCACCTCCAGAGCTGTCAATCCGATGCCGTAAAATTCAAGATAAATCAATTTTCCCCCTTCCCCCTGCTCTAATTCCACCAGGGGACATGGACATTTTCCTGAAGCAATAATTTGCCTCAGTTAAAAGAAAAAACAACAGTGAAGCTCTGACTGCTCATGGCACATTAATGCGTATCAGCCGTTGCCTGCCACCTCCTAATGATCCCACCTCCGATCCAAGCCCAAAACTGTGGGCTTTTTACCACTACGTTTAAAGCAAAGAACAAACATAAACCAGTCACCTCCCGGCGTGGCTGCGATTTTCATTAGTCCAGGCGGGGAGAGGAAGGGGGTGTTGCTCTGCTCGGCCCTTACTGCCTTCACAATTTATGGATTTTTTTTTTTTTTTTTCCACTTCCCACCAGCTAAGAAGAAACTTAATCATCACCTCTGAGTGGGAAGAAACCCCCCGTCGTATCCTGCAACTTGCGGGGCCACGTGGTGCTACTATGGCCTTTCCCATGTGATGTCTGAACCCAGCATTTCAGCCCATGTTACATATATTATATATATTATATATATATTTTATATATATTATATATATATAAAAACTTGCAGCCCATGTTAATACTCTAGCTGGATTTTAATTTATATTATATTCATAGTATATGTATTTTGTATATGTATTTTATATATATCTGTTACATGGGGGTGTATACATGTGTGTGTATATATATATGCTGATCTGCATCTGGTCAAGGAACATTGTGAACACAGCAAGATAGAGCTGAAAGCCTCCCTCCTGTGGATAGTGACTGCTCGCGGGACCCCATGCCCCCCAAAGACACGGCAGGTCCCTTTCCTGCAGGATTATGGAGCACGAGGGGCAGCAATGTACCTGGGACAGCCCAATTAGCCTGCCTGCTCTCTTCGTTTGCGGGTCCCTGGGATGTGGCCGGCAGCACCACTGGAAGGACTGGGGCTGCCCAGGGCAAAGGGAAGGAGCAGTCTGGTGCTCTCTGCACATAAGTGGCCGGATCCGATCATTAATGAATTACAGACTCATTATCGCCTGAAAGAACAGCCCCGCTCCCAGCCCAGCCGCTCAGTCCCAGCGCAGGAGCTTGGAACCAGTGAGCAAGGGAGATGTTCCTGCTGACCTTCCAGCTAAGCCTGAAGAAGAGGATGAGTCTAACAGCATCTTTAGCAGCTCAGCCACCTGGGGCTCAAGCCTCTCGGGCTCCAAGTACATCAGCGGTGACACCAGAAGAAAACAAGCTCTGGGGGTGGCAGGTAAAGGAGGTGTTAAACCTGCAAGTCAAACCCTCTTGTCTTTACAGAGTGATGCTTACCAAAGGCAGGAGGAGCTGTACCGGCAATGGACACACACCGCGGGCACATGGCTGTCCACAAGTGTGTGCCTGGGGACACAAGCATGCCACATCCCCGTGCTGCAGACCGTGGGTCCCCGTGTCCTGCATCCACCTCACCCTGAGGCGACACACGGCACTGAGCAGCGCTACCATGTGCATGTCCTGGCCCTCGCTGCACGTGTAAGAGAAACAAAGGAAAGATTATATAGGGAGACCCAAAGGCAGGAGAGCATCTCCACGGGGCTGGAGAGGACAAGGAGGTGCATAGGGAAAGTGCAAGACCACGGCAATGCTGCAGGTTTAGAGGTCTTGTGCAAAAAGCCCTGGATGAGACCTTTAGACCCCACAGGGGTGCCCTGGGATATGTCACTCACCTGGAGCCTGGGCGAGATGATGGTGTGGGGGCCTCCAAGACACCCAGGGTCAGGCAGGGTGGCCACAGGCGGAGGGAGGCGTGCAGCCAGGGGGAGCAGGCTGCCTTCACCACCGAGCCCTGGCCAGCTCCAGGCAAACTGCAGCTGCTGCAGATTTGCTGGATTACCGCTGTCTCAGGCAGCAGTGGTATATGTTATTGCTGGAAGGTTCACATTTTATCATTTAATCAAATAAAGTGCATTTGTGGATTACACAATCATTTGCAGGCCTTGATAATCTTTTTCTGCTTAGCTCTGCACTAGAACTGAGGAGGCAAACAAAGACATTTGTAGCTGTCGTTGGAGGCCCTGGCTTCATGCCAGCAGCTCTTACTCCATGGGAAAACTGGTGCAATTTGTATTGAAGAACATCCTGGTGATCGTGAAATACTAGATATTTATTTATTTGGCCAAACAGGAGGTTTTTAAGCTTTTATTCCCCGGTAAAACAACAGAGCACATATTAAGGAGATAAAAACCTAAAAATCCTGCCTGAAGAGGGCTCAGAGTAAAGCAACAATGTCCAGCAAGAGGGTTTGTGGGGGCAACCAGATGGGTGCCAAGGTCACCCCTTCCCCGCTCTGCACCCCGCCACAGCACAGGGTCCTCCAGCAAGAAATTTCAACCCAAAGCAGGAGAGGATCCATAACTGTTGTCCCCGGGGAAGGCAAGGAACCCAAACAGCGCCAAGCACCTGAGGAGGGAAGTCCTTGAGGGGACAAGAGGGGCTAACTCCGATTTTTGCACTGGTGGGGGGCTGCTGTGGGCTGGAACACGGGGTCCCCTCCAACACATCCAACAAGGACGTGCCACCATCTCTCTCTCATGTGTACCCTCAACCCCCATGCCTTGAAAAGACTCCAAAAGCAATGAAAGTCCCACTACATGTTGGACTGAAAACTTTTGGAAGTGTTATTTAAGTAAGTTTCTCTACCCAGTAGAGTGCTTGCCTGCTTGATACTTGGCTGCCACTGGCTCCCGTGTGACCGCCAGGACAGTGTTTGCAGCCACAAAATCTGGGGAGGTGAAGGTGTTTTCCTATTGCCCTCAGTTAAATCCTTCCAGAAACTTGAACAAAATTCAGTTCCAATGTGATTTTCTTAAACATTTGAAAGATTGGTGGAAGAAACACCTAGGGGTTTTTTAAGGTAGAAAAAAAAAATCAAACCAATCTTTGTTTTAATGGCCCTATGGCTAAGATAGTGGAAGTTTAATACTTGCTGCTGATGGTCTCCTTGTTGGAGAGTAGGAAAACTGTAGGAGAAAACAGAAAAAAACATCCAGTTTATACATATACTAGGCGCAGACAAGATGCGTTTACAATCCACAGCACACAACCAGCCATGCCAGCCCCAAACCCTCAGGAAATTGGCCCCAGGAACGGAAGACACTAAGAAAAGAATTTTTTTTTAAAAAAGCAGCTTCGTTTGTGCGATTTTGGTCTGCCTGCTTGGGCAGAGCCCCAGGCCCAACCCCACAACTCAGGGACACAGCCCCCCCCCCAAACTCACCTCCTTCTGCCTGAGACACCCCCAACATCACCGGGGAAGGTCCACAATGGGAGGAGGGTGCTGTGGTGGCCGGCTGTTGGCCTGGGCTTCCTCTCCCGGTGCTTTGCTTCAGGATCCCACGCACCCTGTAATGCAGTTTGCAGGTACCCAGAGTTACAGGGTGACACAATTTTGCAAAGGTTAAAGAGCAGGAGCTGGAAAAGAAGATGCCGTACAGCTTGCGGAGCCTGCGGAGACACAACTGCCACATCCCCCCACCACCATGTACCTCTTCCCCCCCATCCCCCAGCTCTGGTGCTGTCACCCCGTTCTGTCCCTGCAGGAGGAAGGACCAGGGTGGCCAAGAGGCAGAACCAAAGCTGCCCCAGTCCCAGTTGGTGCCTTTTGAGCCTGGCGAGCAGTGCTGCAGCTGGGCAGGTATTTACCTCTTCTCATCTCACCTCCACTCACAATGTTATCAGGTTCAGCTCCTCTGCTTCTGATCAACAGCTCCGCTTTGAAAGATGATGAGTGAAATCCAACCGTTTAAAACAATTCGATATAAGCTGCCCAGGAAAGTGATGGAGAAGCCCCCTCCCACCCTGCATACATCCTCCACCCAAATCCCCCTACAAGCACCCAGAGCAGCCCCCAGGGCCACTCTGGGGCTGCGAGCAGCCACAGCTCGGGGTCCCTGTCCCCACATATGCACCTGGCGGCCCCAGTGATGCTGGTCCATCCTGATGCCATTTTGCATCGTGCCACCCCAGCGCTGCTGCAGATTCAGCCGCTGCTCCCGGGAACAGCCCCTTCCCCAGAGCCACCCGCCTCTCCCGCCCACATCGCCCCCAAAAACACAGGCGAGACACCGGCTTTAGCAAAAATGTTTAATCTCTCCTTGATGCGTGTGTTTATTTACAAGTACTAAATCTGAAGAACATTAAAATAGGAAATAGCAGGATATTTACACAATCAAAGGGCGTTTGACCAGCCACGCTGGCCTGTTGCTTCAAGTCTGAAACAATCACAGAAAGGTAATCAGGACTCCGGAATTTTTTTTTTTTTTTCCCCGTTTAATTTTTTAAAACTATTAAAATTCTCTGCCTTTCACCGGGTCCGCGTTAGGTTTCCCCCTGCTTTCTTAAAGGACAGCTCGTTGTGCGCTTTGGTCGGGACCGGGTGAGCCTGGGGAGGGACCCTGCTACCTGTCCCCCTGCTCCCTGTCCCAAGGCTGGGGCCAGCCCCGGGGGTGGCACAGGGCTCTGTCCAGAGGGGGACACTGGGGCCAGGCACAGGGGATACTTCCAGGCTGGACTGCACTTTTTTTTTGAACCCCAAACTGAAGAGAAAAGGCAATGTGAGCTGGGGGGCAGGGAGGGACCCACTTGCTTCAGCAGTCAGGGAGCAGCCCACAGGGTCCAGCTGCCTCCGATGGCAGGGGACAGAGCGGAGGGAGCTCCCCAAAACACAGGGCAGAGCAGGGGATGCTTCTCCATCTCACCCCATTTTGGGGCACAGGCAATACCACCAGTAAGAGGGGTGCTACGAATGCTTCCCAGCCTCTTCCTGCTTCTCCTCGCTCCTGGGCAGGGTCGGACTGGGACTGCCAGCTCGGCTCTGCCCTGCACCAGGCTGGGGCAAGGGGGGGGGAAGGACAGGCTGCCTGGCACGATTAAGGACGCTGGGCATCACACGGAAGGCAAAGGTAGCACCAAGAAGTGCCAGAGACTGCGGGCAGCATTGCAGCGCCCACCCCGCCGACCACCACCCTCCCCATTAGGAGGCAAGGGGACCCCGGAGGGGTGGGGAGGTGCTGGGGGGATCCTTTGGTGGAGCAAACCACAGACACCCCAAAGCTCCCCAGGAGAAAGCCAACGGGAACCCATCCCCAGGACCACACCACGGGCTCCCAGCATCATCATGGGGCAGGAAGAGCCAGGCCACAGCACAAGGGGGACACAGCAAGAGGAGCCCAGAGAGCACAGCCACACCACGGCACTACCAGCCTGCCTGGCATGACACCCCCCACCCTGGGAACCCCTCTGCTGCCCAAATCCAACCCAGGCCCCACCATGGCCAAGAAACTCACCTGTCCCTCCAGCCCAACCAAGGGAGCACCCACAGCATCGCTGCAGGGAAAGCAACAGGCTAATAAACCCTTGCTCTTAACGGTGCTTCCAGCCCTCGTTCGCCTATGAGGACATTTTCAGGTGGATGCTCTTAGAAACAACTCTCCATCCTCTCCACCAGCAACGGGGAGGGTCCCACCATCCCATCTCAATCACCACAAAAATGACGTGCTTGGCTCCCTCAATGGCCACCAAAGCTCCTTGAGATGCTCTTACCGCTGCAACAGGCAGGGCCCACGCCACTTTCCATAGAGACTTCAAAGCAACCACTCCCTTTCCACTGGATCGCAATGACCACCGACGCATGGCGACCATCCTCCTGGCTATCTTCAGGACCTCTGCCAATGCCACCCAGCCGGTAGCAGTGCAAGGAAGCAGCTTTGGGCCAACCCTGCAGCAAAAGGAGCCGCGGGCACCCCTCCACCCCATGGCAGCAGCAGGGAGTTCTGCAAAGGACCCCCTGGCAGGATTTTGTCCCACTGGAGCACCCAGGGAGAGGCTGGCAGCTGGCAGCAGCCCCAGTGCGGGGCGGGCGGGCACACAGCTGTCCTTTAAGGCTCTCTGAGCACCACATTTGAGATGTGAACCTCTGAAGTCTTTCTTTTTGTTTTGTTGTTGTTGGGTTTTTTTTCTTTTGGACGAGAAAGTGACAAATTAATTTAAAAAAAATAGATAACAGGTCTAAACAAACCTCTAATATTCAACACTTGCAGTTTTTTTGTTTTATGTTTTTTTTTTTTCTTCTGTTTCTTAAAAAGATCAACTCAGACTAAAATCTAGCACAGTCATGCAACAGCCCACGGCTCTCAGAAATCCAGCGACAGCTCGGGGTTCATAGGTTTGGGAAACAATTATTACTTCTTTTTCAAACATAGTTTTGCTGTTGTGGTTGGGGTTTTTGTTGGTGGATTTTTTTATTTTTTTTTTAATCAGCATCTTCTCCTTTCCCTCCTTATTAAAACAAAACAAAACCAAACAAAATTACAACGTAATGAGAGATGTGCAGGCTTCAAATGATTGTTCTGCATGGTGAGAAAGGCTTGGAAATTTCTTCCAGACCATTTGGTATCTTTTTTTTTTTTTTTTGTAGTTGTTGTTTGTTTTGTTTTAACTGGCTGTGTAAATTCATTTCATATTTATATTGGTTTGATTCTCCTTCAGTTAACTAACTATACAGCACCCCACTGGGGCACGAGAATTAGATTGTAACCACATATATATATATACACACTTTTTTTTTTTTTTAATTAAAAACTTCATTATTTCTCCCTCTCCCCCCCTTAACTTGCAATTTAAGGGAACGGACAGAAATCAGCTGAGCTTCTTTCCACTTGGATTTCGACAGCCACCCGCTCCTGGCAGAGTTTGGCCCCATCTGCCGCGGCCCAGGCAGCGATGGGAGCTCTTGGTACAGCAAAGGAAGGGGTTTGCTAATTTTTTTGGAAGTTTTTGGTCACCTGCTGCCATTCGGGGCAGCATTCGGCTCCTTTTCATCTCTGGAAACCACAAACCCGCGAGGATCTGACATTTGGAAGGGAGCAGCTGAGGGAGAGACCGGGTTTCCGGTGAACCCCCCAGCAGGGTGGAGGTGGCGGAGGGGAGACAGGGTGACAGCAAAGGAGAGAAAGGGGGAGAAAGAAGGAAAAGACAGAGAAAGAAAGGTCAATCTTGGGCGGAAAGTCCTGCACATGTTTGGGCTTCCCGGGTGGAGGAGCAGGCGAGAGCCCCGTGGCGGCCGAGCATCCCGGCCCCCATGGGCTGGGCCCCGGGGGGTCTGCCAGGGGGGTCCCCGTCAGGAGACACGGGGGGCCCCTTTCCCCGGGGATCTGGTCCCTTCCCCTGCAGCAGCACAGGAAGACGATGGGGGGAAAAAAAAAAAAAGGGGTTTCCCCGGGGAAAAAACCCCCCGGTCCCTCCATGGGCAAGCGGGGTCATCCGTGCCCCTCCCCGTCCCGGGACAGGCAGGGGTGGGCAGTGCTGCCCAGACCTCCTCGCAGCCGCCGGACTGGGAAAACAAGGATGAGCTCAACAAAACACCAAGCATCCCTCAGCGATCCCCCAGGAAAAGAAAACCCAACCTTGGGATCTCCCTTCCTCTCTGATTGTGACCTCCAGAACCACTCCAGCAGCATTTAAATAAGAGCATCTATTCAGCTAACAAAACTCCCACCTTTTTTTTTTTTTTTCTGATTTTTTTTTTTTTTCCGCACTAAACAACATTCAAATAAAACATGGCACAGGACGTACTTTAAGAAATATCAAAGCTCAGGGATTACTCCCTTTCCTGCCCACCCCTACTGCCCCCACCCCCAAATCTCCCCAGCATCAGTCCTTTAGCTTATTTTTTAAAATCATTTGTGTTAGCTTGTTGCAAAAATTTAGAATCTTTTTTTTTTCCCCTCCCATTTTTTGTTATAATTTTTCTTTAAATTAAAAATTTTGTTTGTCTCGTGTAAATTGTGCAAATATAGCAGTTAACACTAGTGGCAGAAGGCCAGAGAGAGAAAGAAGGGGGAAGAGACAGAAAAAGAGAGAAGAGGAGGAGGAGAGGGGGCGGACAGCTGGGGGGGAAGGAGGGGAGAGCAAGTCAAGTACAGTAAAAATAGGAGCCCCCCACCCTCCCTCCACCAAAGTAACAACAACATCCAAATGCCGTCCTAGAAAGCCCCACAGTCCCGACCCTCCTTCCTTGCGGGCGCAGGGGCTCTGCCCAGGCAAGGGATGCTCAGCGGGTCCATGGGGCAGGCGACCCCCTTCTCCTCCGCCCGGCATCGCCTTTCTGCAAGGTCCCTGCTGCATCCCGGTTGTCTTGGGGGGGTTGTGTGTGTGTCAGGAGTTTTATTGTTGTTGCTGCTGTCGTCGGGATTTGGTTTTTGTTTTTTGTTTTTGTTTTTTTTCCGCTAAAGCGCGAGGTTTCCTTGTTCATTCGTGGGAAGTGTGCGGAGGCGCGGCAGCTCCCGCGGGTCCAGCCGGCCCCAGCCCCAAAGTCTTCTTCTGCCTGCGGCTGCCGCTGGCCGGCCCTCCCTCCTGCCACCTCCGCTGCCCGGGATGCTGGCACCGCGCCGCCGCCTTCTCAGCTGCTTAAGGCCATTGTGTCGATTGCCTGCTCCAGCTTACTCCTCAGCCGCTGCCTCCGGGCCTGCTCATCCTTCTCCAACGCAGCTAAAATCTGGGGAGAGAAGGAAGAAGAGAGGGTGAGGAGATGCCCTCCTGCCCAAAGTGGCTCCTTGTTGCCCATAGCTGCACTGGCTCATTGACCGCATCAGGGCATGGGGATGTGGCCCCATGGGAAGGCGCATGCATTCGTTCCCATCCCTAATGGGGCCAGGAAAGGGCCAAAGGAGGCGCAAGGTAGAGAACACAGGCAGAGTCTCCCAGGACCCCCAAGGGGCTGCAGGAACACCAGGACCCTGCTTAATACTAATGAGAAGCCAACCTGCATGTGGGGAAATGAAGAAAACGAACATCCATCATCAAATGGAAGGTTAACCCCGGAACCAAGACAACGACACCTTCCTGCCATGTCTGTGACTCCAACAAACCTCTACTGTCCTAGGGAAGCAGGGGCTGCATTTCAGTGACCACAATCAAGCCCTGAACTGGTTCCATGAGCACCAAAAGACCACATCCATGAGGCTTCAGCTGCCACCAGCGCTAAAACTCCGCTCATCTCTCCCCAAGGTGGACAATGGGGGGGCACTGGGGTGACAGAGGGGGACACCAGCTGGATGCACCAGCAAAGCCTGCCTCACTGGCAGCCCTCAGTCCTGTGCAAGGGGTGCACCCACAGACATCCCGGGGTGGCTTTCCTCCCTTGAAATCCCCTTTCTCTAAACAAGCTGCTGGCCGTGATGACAGGTGGAAGGACGGTCCCCTGCCCTGGGCTGGATGCAGCCATGCCCCCAGGGCTGGGGAGGGACTGGCGGCAGCGGGAGGGTGGAGGTCAAGGCTCAGAGTGGGGAGAAGGCAGTAATGAAGGGGCAGTTGCCCTCCCAGCAGCCGGAGTCTCGTCTCACTAACATCATGCCAGCAGAGCAGAAAAGCTGATTTAAAAAAACAAACCTGACAGAAATCTCATCTCCTCGGGTGAGCTACTTGAGAGAGCAAATTTTTTTGCAATTAAATATCAAGGCATCCGTCAAAGGGGACTTGATTAACCATTTCATTGGCTGCATAATTGGAAACAAACTGTTGTATAATTAATAGACTTACTGGGAGGCAGGCAAAGTCCATCAGGAGCCCTACAGGTAACTTCTTAATGGGGAATCAGCTCCCTTTGATTAAGAGCCGCTGCAGTGCCGGCGGGTTGTGGAGCGGCACGCAGGGTGTGCTGTGCAGCATCCACCACGCTGCCATGCAGCAGCCTCCGGCCACCGACAGGCCCTGGCTCTCCGCCAGGCTTTTTTGGGACAGGACCAGGCTGGTCCCTCTGCCTGCTGGGGCAGCAGGAGATGCCCGATGGGGAATCTATTCCCAAAGGAAGGGGGAACGCTGCATCTCAACGCTGGCATCAGCTCCTGCGGAGGGGAAGATTCACCAGCGTGAGCCAGGCACATCTGATTTACCTCCCCTGGCAGCAGCGACCCTGGGCTGCAGCAGGACCCACGAGAGCTCATAGATTCTGCCACAAAACCTGCTGCCAGGGACACTCCCCTGCCATCCATCTCCGCAGCCACTGTCGGCTGTCACGCTACACATGCGATAAAATAACTGTAACAACAGTCATGCAGAAATCAAAACCCCACATGCCTGAAAGGTGGCTGGAACCAGATGAGATTGGTCTCAGAAGTGGAAGAGGAGCCTACTCTCCCCACCCACCTCCTCCGCCTCTCCCAGTAAGACAGCTGTGTATCCTGGGATGCTGAGGTGTCGAAAGATTCACAACCTGCCCCTGCATTTATTTGCTTCTCTGTCATCTCAGCCTTACAGGAACAACACAGTCAAAGGAAACCTGTGCCAAGCACAGAAAGACACCCAGGTTTGTCACCTGCTGTAAGGAGCTAGGACCACTGATTACCAAGATGCAAGTACCCAAATGAAAATTAATTATGATTTTCATTCACAGCCAATGACAGCATATTACTGCACTGAACAACAGGAAAAATTATTCTCTCCCATTTTGCATCAAAGAGGGTGCAATCGGGCTGCATATAATTGTGCTTAATGAATGAAAACAAACAAAGGGAACAGCTGCGATTTATTAATCCCATTACAAATAATAAAAAGAAGTTCCTGAGAGCTGTGAACACACTTGTGAGGCTCGGAGAGTGGGCAACAGCAAGACACTCAACAGATGTCAGACTGCTGTTAGTGGGCAAGAAGAGGACCTGTGCCCCTAAAGAACAGCTCATCAATGCCACACAGTGCCCCCCTGCTCTCGCCCAAGGCTTAGAGGATTTATTTAAGGCTTAAGGGACTTTTAGGCTAGAGGAAGCGAGCACTTGATGATCACTGAGGGCTGATGGCTGGCCCACAGCAGATCTAGATCCTCCAAGGCTGCTCCTTCATTCTCGTGGTAGCCACAGAGCTGTCGTACAGAATGTGAACCCCCCAAAACCCTTCACGGCAAACTCATCACACAGAGCTATGGGGGCCTCCTGGATGTGCCATCCCAAGTTGTTTGAGGAGTGGCACAGAGGTCCCACCAGCATGGTCATCAGTACCTGGCCACCAGCTGCACGGTGACCACCGTGTGGCACCTTCGCAAGCACCATGGTTTCCTCCCAGTCCTGCAGGCGAGCCAGGCCCTCCTCCTCCTCCTCAGTCCTGCAAAGCACCTAGCTCCACAAGGATTTTGGCCACCATGGTCCCAATGCAGACCTTAGACCCAGAGGCCAGGTCTGCTATGACCTGCCCATGGACTCCCTGAATTCCCACCTCAAAGAGGCGCTGGGAGATGGCTCTCCAGAGTGTACAATGGGGACCCCGTTTCCTCCCCCTGCAGGTTGAAAGGCCGGCTCTCCCCAGCTCTCTCCAAGCAAGGAGATGTTCTGGCACTCTGTCACCCAAATAAGCCACCACTCAAACACAATCGTCAGTCCCCTTTATTGGAACAATAAAACCTATACTATCATGTTATATGTATAGATCCACATTTTA
The DNA here is from genome assembly GCA_034008185.1 of Gorsachius magnificus. Taxonomy (NCBI): domain Eukaryota; kingdom Metazoa; phylum Chordata; class Aves; order Pelecaniformes; family Ardeidae; genus Gorsachius; species Gorsachius magnificus. The sequence goes on from CM067090.1 coordinate 12,799,244, forward strand.
CTGTAGTTACATATTTTATTGCTTTAATAAAAAGATGCGGCGTGTGGATCTGAGTAGTGCTTTACAAAATTAATTTGTATAAATTACAACAGAGGGGGTTTTAACCATTCTTACTGATGTTCACAAAGCAAGCCCTAAAGAGGCCACCACGTCCTCTAGCATCCCTGGGGAGCAGAGGCAGACGCTGCCTGTACAATCACACAGTGTTGGTACCGCCACGGTGCCAGGTTGGTGGCATTGGGCAGGGGAGTCACACTGAGATAACGCCACGAACTCTGCAGCCCTGCAGAGCTCATGTGCAAATGTATAGAAAGGTATTTCCCACACTATTCACTGCAGAAAATATGGAGAATGAAGCGCTGCCTACACCAGCGCCCAGCTCCAGGCCTCCCAAACCTTTCTTTCCCCACCAGCCCAAGCACAGATATGGACTACATTGCTCTCTCCTGCATTTCACAGGGTGTTTTTGTATATGAAAAAGCAGGGGACTACAAAAATGTGGGCAAAGGGATGCGGCTTGCAGCCCAGGATTGACTCCCCATCACCACATCTTACCTCGTCCTTGTACTTGGTGATGTAGGAGTAGATCTCGTGCAGCGCACTCATACTGTTGAACTGGCTGAGGTGTAACCGCGACTGCTCTGCCAGGTATGCACTCATGTCCTGGTCACTGATCGCTGGCATTTTAGCTATATCTGCATAATATCTGCAAGGGAGAAAACAGAAGAGCAGGTCAGAAATAGGGACAGACAGAAGGGGACGAGCCCCTGCCACGACGCTCACTGAGAATGGGCTCTGGAAAGGCAAGGTGAGGAGCAGCTTGCCTCCACGTGGTGACATACCACCATCACCCATTACAACGCTGCTGCTCATTGAGAGGTCCCCGAGCCCTGCGCAGAGCGGTCAGGAGCATTAGGAACATGCTCCCGATGGAACGGCACTGATCCCAGCCCAGCCCACCACACTGGGAAGCCAGAAGCCGCTGCTCTGAGAGATTTCCCACCCTCTCCTAAAACACATTTTTCCCCCTTCCCATGCCATTGGCAAGGTTTTGCCATGAAACCGCATCCACCAGAATCCTCCATGCCTGTAGCAACATGTAAGGCTTTGCTACTGTTCTCCTAAGGTCGCCATGTTGCTAAAGCCAACGATGCCCCTTTGCACTCAGTGAAATACGTGGTGCATGAACACAAGACAAGTTCACATCCAGCCCTTGCAGCGATACATGCCGGCACGGTTACGTCTTCCTCAGGAACAGTCATTCAACACAGCCTACGGCTGCCGCTGGCCACACTCAGAAGTTACCGCTCACCAAAAAACTAGAGGACCTTTTGTTTTCAGTGAAAACTGAGGTTCTGCAGACACATCTGTGAACTCAAAGGATCCTGGGCAGCACAGAAAGTAGCTGATGTCTTAGGGCATGCCTGGGTCAAATGACCTGGTGCTTTCCTGCATTCCTTGTGCCTCTCTGATGGTTGCTACCAGCAAGGTACTACCTTACATTTCCTAGAGCACCTTAAGTTTTGTGGTCCCTTCCCACAGCTGCCTTGTTGATATGCTTAGCAAATACAGAGAAACCGCCCCACAGCTTACATTGTCCAAAATCATAGCAGAAAAACAGAATATTCTGTTTCATCAAAATCCAGGAGGATCAAAGCTGCAGCGTCCCATTGCACAGGAGGGTTATGCCAAGTGGATGCACCAGCAGACTGGCTGCTGAGGTCCTTTTGGAAACCAGGGCTGTGTCCACAGGCCTCTATTAAAAAAGAAACCCTGCTCACAGCCAATGAGCCCGGGCAGCTCCCACCACCTGGAAATACAGAGTGCCATTCTCTTCCAGGTTTGCTTTACTCCTCATGACTCCTCCAACTACTCAGTGAAGTTTCTGGTACAGTGATTAGCATCATTAACATCATCAGCCAAATGCTGAGGTGGAACATGGCTGAAGCACTTGGATAGGAGCAGATGGCAGCAAGACCACTTGAGGAGATGAATACAAGGATCCACTTCATCCCACGGTGCTGAACTCAGCTAGTGATAAAATACTTGGGCAGTTTTTACAAGGAAGCTCATTCACACCCAGAAAGTAATGCGAGAGATTTCCTGGATGCTGCCAAGAGAGCAGTAGGTCTGAGGTGAGGACCTCTGGCTAAACCAGGCATCAGGAGATCCACTACGCCACTAGAGAGATCACCCCCGAGTGATATCTCCTAAAGCTGACGTCACTTCTACCTGTGCTGAGGAATATTAGGGACAACATGCCCAACGTTCTCAGTTCCAGCTAGCTTTCACTAGCAAAGAAAACCCACAGAGATCCTCCTGGGCACCCTGTAACCCTGCTGGTGAAGGCCCCTGGGGGGAGGGACCCATGGGAGATGAATGTACAAGGCAGACCTGCTGAAGGAAGAAGAAAGCTTTTGTGGCTGCCACAGCAAGATGTCCAGCTAACATGCAGTGGTTTTACATTCCGGGTTTTATCACAACACAAAGGATGGCAGGAAAACATCATTTTTCAGTACAAGTATGCATGGCTTGTGTGGACTAAGATCCCAGTCACACCTACGTTTTCCAGAGGACACCTACCACAGCCATGACCCCAGTAGCAGTCCCCTTGAGTTTCCCCAGGCTCCCCGCCTCCCAAGCCCTGTACCATGCTATTCCTGCCTCGGACTGGCAGGATGCTCTTTTTTCAGCTGATGCCTGAACCCAGGCGGCAGACAGACCTGCTGTTGGGACTAGCAGTCCCACTCAGCCGCCCATGCGTCGCTCCCATCCTGCCTCTGCAAAGCTTTGCCATGAATACCATGCCAAAAGCCAGAAATGCTGATTGTGTAAATCCCCACAGTAGAGGAATGGTAGAAGACGCAGTCGCACCCTGCACCAGGCAGCTCTGCCCCTGCTCGGCCGCCTCTGGGACCGTACCGGCGGCAAGCGATGGCAGGAACATCTGTCACCAGTGAGAGCTCCCATCTCCTCCCTAGGGACACAGCGTGTCTAGACCAATGTTTCACTCTGGTATGGTTTTATACCTTTTTTTCTCTAGGCACATAGAGAGCTGAATATTTTTGTCATAGAGATGGCAAGGTCAGAGAAATTCACTTTATGAAGTTTGTGATATTCCTACAGGACCCCACTCCAAAGTCCCCCGCAAAGAAACTTCTCCTATTACAGTGCAGCTCATCTCTCATCTCAGCCACCTTATTTCAGGGGCATCTTTTCCTCTGATCCAAGCCCTATCTTCCTTGAGGGAAGAAGCATGCCTTTGTACCTGCCTGCAAAGCACCAGGCATGCCAACGGTGCGACAAAAATAACTGTATACCGAGTATCCCAAGGATGATTTGGGCTACAAAGTCCCATGCTTTCAAACTAGAGAATGTGACGCTTATTGTTGCCTGGACACCTTTCATTTGATTCATTCTGTATCTGGTCTAGATTCTGAAAAAGGGAAGGTCCCCAGTTAGGAAAAAAAAAAAAGAGCATGATCTATAGGACAGCAAGGGGAAAGTTGCATCAGCAACCTGAAATCTGCCATTTTTTAAACTTGATGAAGTCCCACTTTGGCACACAGTAACATTTTAACAGTAGCTCTATTTGGATGGCTTTGGAGGACATTGCTTAGGTTTCTCTCCCGAAAGGATAAAGCCAAACACAGCGTTATGCCTGAGCGCAACAATTTGCAATCAGCAGCATTCAAACCCTGAACCTTTAACACTGCATTAATTCAGCGGGACAGAAGGATGTCTCTCATCAGCTAACAGTGAAGGTGGAGGGTGTTGGAAGGACTCAGGGGACCTGCTCCTCTCCCTGCTCCTCGGCCCAGCGACAGCAGCCCAAGCACTGCCTCAGAGCACGTGCTCTCATCAGGATCCCTGGAAAGATGTACAGATGGATGAGAGACGGGGAATCGTAGTTTTCAACCATTTCAGCAAAACCTGCGTGTATTGTCATGGTACAAAAAAGGCACTTCTCTAGTCCAAGGCTGATTTCTCACTGCTCTTCAAACGCAATCAAGGGAGGTGTTAGCAATTCACTAGCTCAGGCAAGTTTTTACAACAGAAAATATTAGACAACCTAAAAGTGAAGGTTGCTTTTAGCACCCCTTAAGCAAGTCATAAACAGCTCTGTCAAACAGTCAGTGCAAACTCATTCCAGGAGAGGAGAGGATCCCTTCCACAAGCCTCTTCAGACAGCTGCCAAGAGGAGTCCTCCCAACCACCCAAGTCCCCACACCCACGTACGTCCACTATAAGTCCTCCAGGTGACGCAAGGAGCTATTGCCAAGTCTACTCACCTTTCTACCCAGCTCTTGTAGTTGGGGATGTCCTTGGCGTACAGTAGTTTGTTGGAGGGAGAGTCTTTTCCTAGCTTGTGCTCAGAAGTTGAGCAGGAGTCCATGAATGTCTGAGCCACCACGGATAGGCAGGCATCAGTAATACTGTTCTTGTGAATGTCAAACACAAACTGGGGGTTCTTAATCACATTCACCCAAAAACGTAGAGGTAGACTGAGGGAAGAAAGAAACAGGAGTCAGCACCTGAACCAAGCTCTACATGGCAGCCAGCGCACACACGTCTCCAGTTGCAGAAAGAGGAGCTCCCCACGACCCAGAATTGGGCAGGATGCTTTTCCCAGTGCCCCAGGAAACAATCTGGGGTAAAGGGCTGTTCCCCTCTGCCCCATTGCAATACCACCTCCTCTGCCCACCCCCGCATGGCCACAGATCTCCGTGGAGAAATTCCTCAGCACCGCCAACATCTCCAAAGGTAAACCAGGGCAGTGCAGATCTGTGGTTTCTCCAAGGATCCACTCATACTGAAGAGCCCCTGCTGAGCCCATGGGTCAAACCAGGCAAAATCCCCTTCTCTCACATCAATAAGCCCATCTACAGCGCCGTGTGGCATTTCACACGTCTCCATGTCAGAGGAGGGGGTTAACTGAACTTCTCAAGGGACTCATTAGCACATTTAACACCAGAGGAGAATTTAGGCAGCCTCCAAGGTTGGAAATAAAGCTCTCAGCTGCAGAGGCAACAGGTCTCCTGGCCAGCCACTGACTGGATGTTTGCTGTGTATTGACATGGGTGCCACTCTCCATGGCTCCATTTCCCACTCCTGCTGCCCTCTCTTCTCCCAGGAGCATCTCAGGGTCTCCCCCCATCAGAACACCTCTCCGCTCTGTCATCCCTCAGCACCAACACCCAGTGAATGCTTTTATCTTAGACAAAACACACTTCATTCCCCAGGACTTTCCTAATGAGGGTACCGGGTGCATGTACATATTTCATTTGCGAAGGGAATGGCCTCAAGAAATTAGCTCCACACATCGAATTAGCGCCCAGAGATAAGCACAGGCATTAGTATGCAGGAGCCTGCATGCCCAGCCCCTGCGGAGTGGGGCTTTTTTTTTCCTCCCTTGCCTTTTGCTCCTTCTTTTAATATAGAAAGCCAAGTTATAAATCAGTTCCAAGCACTTCCACGCTCTCACATCTCCATTTAAAAATGTTTCTTTTCCTGCCCTGCTAATTGCCAACAGTTACTGAACTATACAAAAGCAATTTGGCTGCCATTTAACAAATGCCAGACACGGGAATGTACGTACCCGTCTCCAGTAACGGCAAGATCAGAGAGATGAAATCAGTGAGGCAGCAGAAAAGAAAAATGCCGGGGGGAGGACGGCTGCGGAGCAGGAGCTCGAGCCCTGGCCCCCACACCACGCTTACCGAGGTCTCATCAGCCACGCCACCCCGCTCTTCAGGGAGCGATCAGCAGAGCCCATGCGCTGGCTCTGCAGGTGAGCTTACGGAGGATGCATACACGGCTTTACGCTGACTTTGTTAGGGCATGCTTGGCTGAGCGATGGGAGGGAGCATGGGAACACCTTTAGGACAGTCAAGACGAGAATTGGGGCTGGCATCTCTGAAGGAGCCCGGAGGACGGAGAAGCCTGAGCTGCCTTTGCTCAAGGTGAGATGGGAACAGAGCCACCGCGGCCCTGGGCCAACTCCAGCCATCAGGGGGAGTGTGGTGTCTGGGATTCGGGGTTGGAAGGGCTGAGTGAGCGCTGCATTCCTGAGATTTTTTTCTGCTGCAGAAAGGCACGCAAAGGATTTACCCACACCCGAAATACAGAGATATGGGCCTCTCTTGTCCTGGATCATTTCCAGGGACATATTTTTGTTCCCTGTGGGAGGGGTTGGAAGTATTGTTAGCTGTGATATCCTTAGCCCCTCTCCATTACCAGTTACTCTTCCAGGTGTGCCTGACATCGTAATCATTGATCTGATGCTTATCAGCTTGTTCATCCAGAAAATCAAACATGTATTTGATGGCGAGGGGCAGCGCACTCCCACGATGTGCTGTGCTGAAGATGGTCTCAAACAGGTCATCCACGAACTTCTGCAGGGTGCCCTGAAGAGGAGGAAGAGAGAAGGGTGGCTCAGCAGTGCCCAGCACCAGCAGAGAGATGAGCCTTTAACTAAAAGTCGGCCTTTAAACCAATTTCACTTCTATTCCTACCACCTGGAAGAAAAGCACAGTACAGCCTGTGTAACCCTACTGGTTCTCAGTGGTTTATACTGGGAAACAGACACAGTGGTGATGGGATATCTCCTTCACTGCATGATCTGGCACACTAAGAGCATAGAAATAAAAAGACCATATAGAGCAAAAACCAAGTGAATATATGTCGCATCACAGTATTTTCTGGGTCCTATTAAGGTACCCAAGACCTGATGACAGACATAGCTGAACAAGCCCTGGTCCCACGAGGCAGGGAGCCAAGTCACGGGCTGAGCCCTGTCTCTGCAATCCTGAGCCAGCATCTCAGCACAGCCCCCCATTCCTCTCTAGGGACATCTCAGACACACAGCACCCGCTCAGAGCTAGAGGTTTTGTACGTGCTGAGGGAAGGGGAACCCGCTGCGATGCCAAATGCCCCAGGTAATTACCCTTCCCACAGCACTGATTTTGTAGCTTTATCCTAAACACCAAAGGGGATGAGGCACCCGCCCCAGGGCATCTCTGCTTTGCAGTCCAGAAGCTGCTCAAGGATACAGGGAAGAGTAAAAATGCCAAAGGGTGCAAAAAGCAAATGGGAAAGTCCACTCAAAGGATATTCACTGAGGGTTTTGACACAAAAAACATCACCTCCTGCTCAGGAAAGAGACCAAGAGAGTAGCTCCTCCTGTGCTGAAGCAGAAGGCTAATAAAAAAGCAGTGCTTACCACTTTTGGACAACCCAAATCACTAACCCTTCCCCACTCAGATTTAAAAAGCCAGGTGGCAGCTCTGCATCTCTGGGCCATACCTTGGTGGCTAACAGGCGGGTCAGGTAGATTTCGGAGACCATCTTGCTGCCCCGGTCACCCTCCCGCTGGTCCATGTGGTCGTGGTTTTTCACCAGGTGCCAGAGTTTGGTGCCGCTCTCCAGGTCAGGGGTGATCATGGGGGTCCGCGAGCGCAGGCTGTCGGGGCTGCTGGCTGTCCGCAGCATGCTCTCTGCAAGCACCGAGCAGAGGGGGACGTTTGTACCCTGCCCGCCTCCGCCTCGCCACCAGCCCCTCCATCCCCCCTCCCTGACTGCGACTTCAGGACACAACACGGCCATGAAATGGGAGCTTCGGGACCCAGCCTCTGCAGTCACCATGGGTTGGGAGCTCTGCTGGGACCATCCTCACAGCCTGCTGGGCTATGTTCAAGCCTGGCTGATGCACAGGAGCCAGGACCACTGTGGAAGGGTTTCTGCAGAGGTCTGACCAGTGCCCAGCATGCAGGTGCCAGGATCACAGATGCCTCCTGTGCCAGCTTGAGTGGACCACACTATTCCCCTCTAAACCAAGGCTGAAGTACACTTGCCAGCATGTTCGCTACAGTCCTCCACTCTGCTCATTTAAGTGCAAAGTGCCTCTGTGACTATTTTAATTAGATTTCAGGGGAATAAAAGGGAGTGGATCCCTTAGCAGCAGCCATCTGACACGTGCCTTTCTCCCTTGAGTCTGACATGTTGCAAAGAGAGATGGCTCTGAGGGCATCTGCTCCCTCTCCAACACCAGAATAAACAGCATAGTGCAGGAGAGCGTGGGGTTTGGAGGACCTTGTTGATGTGAGCCACAGTAACAATCACCTGCCCCGTGCCTTGGTCTGCAAGCCCAGCCCAGCACCACCTCCCCTGCCAGCACAGCAGAGGATGCCCCTGCGCGCTCACCATATCTGCTGAGGGACTTGGTGAAGGTGGAGGAGTTGGAGATGTTGTACGCCGAGTTCTGCTTGGGCACCAGGGCTACCGAGGAGCCATCCGTCACCTGGGGGCAGAGATGGCATAAGCAGGCTGCAATACCAGAGAGGCACAGGAGGAACAGCCCCACAGCAGGGAAAGACCAGCCCAGGAGGGATGAAGCTACACTGCACCCCACCCCAGGGACATCCATCTCCAACAAAGGAAACCTGCATATCTACCTTCACAACAGCTCGGGAGAAAGGGTCAGAACAGGAACAGCACCAGAAACCTTGGCATGAAAATAGCAAAGCAAGGTCAGAGCAGGAAACAGCCTCTGTGAGTCCTGGAGATGTCCCATTTAGTGCTTCCTTGAATGGAAGGACCACAAACATGGGGCCCAGGCAAGAAAGCGACTGCAGACCTCCTGGCCATGCCCCTGCATGAGCAGCACGGTCTGGAGAGCTGAGCCCAGGCCCTGAGCAAGCTGAGGAGGGAGAAGAGATGCTCAGTTGGTTGACTGCTGAGTGCTCTCCACCACGGACAGCCTTACCTGGTAGTGGGCCAGGGTGTTTAGCCTCTTCCAGTCATTGTCGATCTTTGTGGTGACATCTTCATCCTGCAGTATGATCCGGGCCATCCTGCCCTGCCGCCACTCTGTCCCCATGAGGGAGAAGAGCTCGTGGTTAGGAGCAATAGGAGCACAAAGCCAGGGCAAGGCTAGGAGCACAGTCTGGGCATCAACAGAAGAGCCCTCCCACCACCTTCTGAACCCCAGGACTGATGACTATCAATATGGTGTTGGGTGTTTCTAAGCACTCAAGGAAAGACAGCATCGATTTGACCCTGGTGACTGTTTCCTTTGCATCTCTCCTCTTTATTCTCCTGCCCCTCCTTTAAGAACAGGACTATTAACGCTGTTCTCAACAATTGCTGGCCTCCTTGGAGCTCAGCCACCTCAAGACTGCAATCTAAGCCATGGCCAGAGCCAAGGAGGCTCCTCTCTCCTGATAGGACCCATACTCTCATGCCAGGGGTGTGTGATTCTCACACAGAGTCAGTGCCACCAGCACAGCAAAAGTAGTCTGGACAAGCACAAATGCTCTGGTCATGACAGGTCCCCTCTCCTGTAGAAGATGCATATTTTCCTGCCCTGAACAGGTTTTTTGGCACTTCTGCTCTTAGTCCCACCTCTGCTCCCCACAGAGAAGTGCCTGCCCTCTCTCTTACCTAGGTCCATGTCTCCAGCTTTGGGTCGCTGGGAATAGGGCACCCCCTTGTAGACAGCATCCAGCAGCTTCTCTTTCACCTGTGTGATGGTGTCACAGTTCAGCACCTTGACGGGGATCTCTGGGGCGTTCTCATTCTCGGGGTTCACACAGTTGAGGGTCTGCACAGCACAGGGGGGACAGAAAGACTCGAGTGAGAGGTTGCGACGCGCTGGCTGCAAAGGCAGGTCTAAGGACACAGGGCGACAGCTGTCTACAGGCCACATCTTCTCACTGACTGGGCTGCTGCAGAGTTTCAGCCACATGGAACATTCTTGCTCCCCCTTTCTCCCCACCACCCTCAAAACTATTCCCAGAAAGGCAGCACAGTATCAGTGAAGGAATCCTGGGCCAACAAAACCCCAAACTCACCAAAACCTGTCTAGCCTAAGCAATGCCCAGGCACACTCCATTCCCCTTCCCAATCCCACCCTGGTGGAGATCAAGGTGGTGAAGAACCAGCTGCAGGCTCAGCCAGGGGTAAGGCCTGGCTTATCATCCAGCTGGACAGAGGACATGGCTCATATGGAGGAAGAGAAGTATCTCTCCATCCCCTGCAGTAATCTCAAGGCTCTAATTTTGATCTCCACCAGACATGAGCCACTGGCTGCTCCAGGTAGCATTTGCTCAACAGTATCTCTGGCCCCGTATCTGTCAGGGCCATGAGGTTTGCTGGGAGAGGCTTAGAGGGGGATTCACTTCACATTTGGCTTTCTCAGCTCCATGGCAAGAGCAAACCTTGTGATGCAAAGGCCCCATTTCTGACTCTAGCTGAGATGGGCACCACACAGAGCAAGAGGCACCCAGGGATGCTGGAGAGAAGAACAAGAGACAAACCACTCTCCACAAAGTACTTTGGGTGCCTCCAAGTTTTTAAATAGCTGGACCTAGAAGTCCTGGCAAGCACCAGTACCAGTGAGGCTTCCACTTGCACTAACCAGCATTTTGTAGTCAATCTGCTGCCGGATAAGCTTGTCTTCACTGAGGGAGTAGCGAGCCTCTCCTGTGATGGCATCAATGGGTCCCTTCTCCATCTGCTGCTTGATGGCACAGTAGAGCATGAAGAGCGGTTCCCCAGCACACTCCTGCGGGACAGGGGATGGAGGAGAGGGAGAGAGAGGGGTGAGAAGGTGCCCTTTATCAGCCAGGGCCCAAACCTCTCCCCTGAACTGCATCCCAATAAGCCCTTCCTGATACAGGCGTTAGTCTTGAGGGAGAGAAAAGGCTATGATGGGAGCAGAGAGGATGGGGAGAAGTTCCAGCAGATTTTACCCCACCAGCCCTAGCCCCTGCCTCCCAACCGCCTCACAAATAAATTGTACTTTGGTGCGAAGTGCGGCTGCTCTCCCTGTCACCATATGCTGTTAGCATCTCGTTAGCATCTGCAGTAATTAAAGAGACAGCTGCTAACGAGCAGGAACAGGCATACATCATCCCCAGACCTTCCGACAACACGCATGTCTTTGAAATTATGTTTCATTTGCAAACTTGGCTTCATTAAGTCAGCTTGGAAAAGTGAGAGACCCAAGGTGGGTGCTACGCTGTACATTACCAGCTGCCCAGCAAGGCCAGGGTGCCAGGCTGGCCACAGAGCAGTGAGCCCCCAGGGGCTCCCACGACACCCCGAGCCCACCCCTCCACCCACGGTGGAAAGACCAGAGTTGCTCCTTTCGGTTGCTTGTAAAAAATCCTCATAAAACTTCCAAGTCTGCGGAAGTGGTGTGGAGGGCAGATAGCTTGGAGCGGGACTGCTGCTCACATCTGGCACGGCTGCTCCTGTCTCAGCCCACGGATTTCCCCTCTCTGGTGAGGGATGGTTGCTGTCCCCCCATCTGCAGCGCTGTGCCCACCTCTGGGGATCCCCGTCGGGAGAGGTTGGTTCTGCCCTTCCCGTACTGGCAGCCCGGTTGCACTCCAGGCATCACAGCATCACCACCGCTCCTTAGACATCAGCCAGGCTCATGGGGAATAAATCTCTTTTTGGATGCATGGATTAGAGCTGGCCCTATGGCCTCCCCGAGGGATGGAGGCATCAGTGGTCCATCACTCCTCCAGCACCATGCAGGCTTCTGGGGGCTCCTGCGTGCCCCAGGATCCTGGTCTCCTTCTGACCTGTCGGGCACCCTAATGTCAACTGAAACAAGCCCCTCTGCCCTGTCCCCCTGACTGCGCATCCTCCACATTGCAGCTTCCCTACCTGCTCCAAACGTGGGTCCTACCCTTAGAATCCAAAACATCACTCCCAACCTCACTGTCCCCACCAGCTCTTGAGGACTGGGGCTGAGATGCTGCTGTGGGTCACAGCTCACTGAGCCACAAAAGATGAGGATGGTTTAGGGCTCATCCCCAACAAAATGAACAGGGACCACAGAAACCAGCACTGGGCAGTTGCTCTGAGATGATTTCCTTTGGGTGAGATAGAGGAGGGGACCGCTGAGATGCCCCTTGGGGGCCGGCCCCCCCCTTCCCCCTAGTGCGTTTGCCGGTGGGGGCGAGAAGGGGGGGGGGGGCGCCCAGGGGTGGGAAACACCCCCGTGCATGCACCCGGTACGGTGGGAGCCAGCTAACACTCAAACTGTCTTATTGACTAGATCTAGCTCATCAGGCACCTAATATCGTGCATTTTTCAGCACTTGTCTCGATGTATCCCTCTTCTCCCTTTCCCCAGGGCATCTCATTAAGACTCTGATAAATGCTACCACAGGGTCCCCATGAAACCGCCGGCTCTCACTGGCTCCCCACGCTGCCGGCCCTGAGCAGGAGGGGCTGTCCTGTCCCTGTCCCCATCCCTCGCCCCAGCACATCACGGCTGTGTGACGCTGAGCGCCCGGTCCTGCTCCGGGCAGGTTTGTTGAGAGCCAATCTGGCAGCTGGGCACACGTCCGCCCACCTCATTTACATGCACAATTACCATGGTTTGGTGCAGTTTCCCTGCTGGCAAACTGCCTGATGTGATACCTCTCCACCTACTCCATGGGTTTCTCCTGCTTTTGATGCCACTTGTGATCTTCACTGCCGGGAGACAGGTGGAAATGGCCCCACGGGTGTCCTCTGGTGGGACTGACTCAGGAAAGGCCATAAGCGCATCCTCAAGTCTCTTCCAGTCTAACTCATGCAACTCAAGTGATGGAGTGTCAACCACTTTCGCACGGAGACGATCCCCAGTGCCACAAATCTCACAGCCAGCAGGTTTATACAGGCCCTCCACAAAGGCTCCTCCTGTAATGCTGCATCTAGATCAGACTTCTCCCTCCTGCTGCTACCACCCAGAGACTGGAAGCATTTTCACCCAACAAAGCCATGGTGTAGCCAAGGACTTTATAAAAAGGCACTGCCCTGGTCCCATCCCCATGCCTCTCTCTCCTGATACTGCTTATCCTCAGACCTGCCCCACAGCTTCTGAGCAAGGTGAATGTGCCCCTGTCACCTGCCCACATGTACCAGCCCAGCCAGGAACTGGCCAAGGGCCATCGAGTCACGCACACAAAAGCAATGTCCCCAAACACCGCTGTGGGCATTCAAAGGCTGTGCACTGCACATTTTGCTCAGTCAAAACACTTCATGGAGCCCTGAGGGAGTTTATCCACAGTGAGAGCTACTCCTGCTGGTCCCACCAACCCCACAGAGCCCAAAGAGCCATCTGCCAGTGTCCTACCTGATCCCAGTGGGCACTGCTGCTGCAGGGACGGAGGGTGGCCCCACTGAGCAAAGCCCCAGCACGAAGAGGCAGCAGGAGGTTTGACATCTCCCCGCGACCGGCACAGCTTTTCCCCTCTCCCACCCCTGGAAAGCAATCTGCGCCGCATGCTACAGCTAGATTTTTATAGATGCAGGCTATCCCTTGATGGAGGCAAAAAGCCAAGTGCATGTAAGTGATATTATAAATCACCTCTCGTTGATGATCACTTGAGTTCTGCACAGACTCCTGCTTGCTCTCATCTCTTGGCTGGAAATGGTTCAAACCCTCTTTATCTTAATGAGGGATGAAATCCCACAAAAACGGCTGTGTGCCACCCAGCCTCGCTGCGCTGACGCCAGGCAGGATCCCAAGAAATGGCTCTGCTGGCTGACAAACCCGCGGTGGGACCAGAGATGCTGGTCACCCCAGCAGTGTCATCCCGAAGTAGCAGCAGGACCGAGCCAGCAGTCCATGGGCTGGAGCTGCAGCTGTGTAACCCGCTCTACCAGGTGGAAGCACTGGTGCTGATAGGATAAACATTCTTGATATGGGTTGGGTGAACCAGCAGTAAAAGCAGCCCTTACACTTTGGCATCCTCTTCTGCTACCCCTGATGAAATTGGGAAAAAGGCGAATTCAAGCTAATGGGCTCGACAATGTAGACAGAGGCACGAGGAGGTCCAACATCATCTGCACCCTCCATGCATTGTGTTGTTGCATCCCTGGCTGCCAACAGGCCCCATGGGGTGTCCATCCCCACACCGGGGTACCTTTTGGAGGGGAGGAAGCAGCAGCAGAAGTGGAGATGCCTGGGGGAAATGATTCCCCTACCAAGGAGCCTCAGCGTCAAAGAGATGAAGGAAAAGCAGCAGCGTTATGTGTAGAGTGCAGCAAATCAAACTACAGCTCAGACAGAAATATCCTCTGAGCACAGTGATGCTGACAGAAGGACATGCTCCCGGGGCTTTTTCCTCCCAAATTACAGAAGTGGAGGCAAGGAGGGAGGAATGGGGACCACTCCAAAGGGATTCAAGACTCAGCTGAGTTGCTTCAGATTTATCCTTTCTCCAGGTACCATTTTTATGAAGATCTCAAACCCACTACTCATTAAACAATCCCAGTCTGGATTTCATTTCTCAGTCTCAGCTCTTTCCTCAAAAGGAGACCCAGAATCACTAATCACATCTCAGAAACACAGGATGGGGACAGAGGCCTGGGAAGTGATCTCTGCTCCAGGAGGGAGCAGCAGTGCTCAGGAGCATGTCAGCCCAGGCTCCGGGTACCACACTGCCTGTCCTGGTGATGCAGGAACCACCTCCCCCCCTACACAGGGTCACCATCCCTTCCCAAACTCACCTTCAGAAACTTGTACAGCAGAAACGTGAACCAATTCGTCAGCATCTTCTCTGCCACCGACTCTGTTCTGTAGGGAAGGCAGAGAGCAAAGCAGTCAGGAGAGGATATTAAAGGTCTCTGATCTCATCCATGGCCACCTCAGCCTTGTACTGTGGCTAAATTATTTTTGGTTTTAAAAGGTCACATCTGGAAAGGCAGGAGCCTCAAAGCAAAGGGCTGCAAGCAGACAGCAAAAGCTCTAGCGAAAAGCCTGCCCATCTGCAGGGCTGAGCCACAGGACCCCCCCAGGAGGGAGAAGCAAATTGGTCTCTGGCATATTTGGAGAACTGAAGGGAGCCGAGCACGACCTTGTCCCATGGGGAGTCTCACCCAGGGGATGACCAGCTTTCTGCTTCTCCCTGGCACCTTCTACTTAAATAAAGTTTGTTTCTTCCATCACATCCCATTGGAACCAGACAGCTCCTTCCACAGGAGGATTGTATGAGACACCGAAGCCAGGTAAAATGTCACCAAACCTACCTCAAGCTGCCCAATTAATGCACAAGCTGAAAGGAAGAGCTGAGGTTGCAAAGCAAAGTCAGATCCTGACCCACATTCCCACGACAGGAGCTCCTCCTCCCACGTTGTTGAGTGTCAGCTCTAGCTGGGAGCTCCTCTCCCCACCTGGGAGCTGCTGCTCCCACTTCTGCTCCTGCAAGGCACTCAACACCGCCACTGCCCTGACACAGGCCCACCGCTACTGGGTGACATGGGACTTCCCAGCAACACGCAAAGTAGCCCTTGATCTCTACAGCCCCAAAGCCCAGGAACTGCAGCAGAGCAAGAAGACAATCACCACCAACACTGGAGGGATAAAGAGAGTTTTCCCCAGCAGCCTGTGCAAGGTCTGTTCAGAAGAACTTCTGGAGGAAAGGACACCTGGTTCCTGGCACTCAGTGGTGGTGACGGTGAAGCTTTAGGAGGCCATGCTCCACACCCGTGCTTCTCTCTGTGCCCCTGCCCTTGGGCCTGGATCTGGGAGGCTCTTGGGTAGGGATGCAGAGCCCTGCAATGCAGAGAGGGCACCAGTCCACTGGCACATGGCCTTGGTTAAAGCCACCACTGGATTTAGGTCTGGAGACTTTGATCTCAGTATGGTTTTGGTCAAACTTATCCCCAGTACTAATTCAGCCAAAACCAAGGAGATTAAAGGAGGAAGAAGTAAGAGCAGTGGTTGGAAGCTCAAGCTGTTTTCCATGTACCTTTGAAAGACTGTGCAAAGACACTGTGCCAGGCTTGGGATTTAACCCTTCCCCACCTGCATGGTGGAAATCCTGGGTCTCTGTGTGTCTCCTCAGAGTGGGGTGGTGATGCAGGAGTTTGCGGTGAGCGATGCTGCAACCACCTGCTCAAAAAGGAGTTAAAAAATGGAGCCGTGCCTCTCAGCTTTTGGAGATGCGGTTGAAGGAAGCAGCCAAAACTGCCTTGAGAAAACCTATAAATTGCCCCTAGTTTCCTAAAGCATGGTTCAAATCCAGATGGCAACATGCTCCAAAGTGGCATGACAGAAAAGGTCGCCTGTGTCTGTTTGGGACCATCAGCACGCAATATGTGCACAAGAGGGAGAGTGGGATCTTGCAGGATGGGTGTGAGACGTGGTGGGTCCTAATAGGACGGGGGACCTCAGGGTGGTGGTACTGCAGCCGGGATGTGCCGCACCAGCAGAGGAGAGGGACAGCCTGGCATGGAGGGAGCTGGGGGTGACAGAGGATCCAGGTGAACTGCACAGCCCTACAAGGGCAGCTTAACACGCCTGTCTCTGCTGGTCTCACTGCCATAAGATTAAAATTCCCCTTAACACGCCCATGATTTTTAAAATGGCTTTCACTCCCTTTAAAGTAAAAATGCCAGCCAGCCCCCCGACCCTCTCCGGTCAGGCTTCTTCAGCTTATCCACCCATTAATCATCAGATCAGCCACTTGCAGCAACAGATGCCTCTGAAAGCACAAGCAATGCTAATAACCTCAGGGATGTGGCTGCAATCCTGCTGCACCAGGGGAACGGGCACAAACGGGTTGACTCAAGAGACAAAGCCCAGAAGGAACCCAAACCACAGCACCACGATGAAGAGTCCCACTGCCCAACGCCATGCACTGCCCAACAGCAATGCCATACCCGGCAGGTGGGACAGGAGCAGTTCCCAATGGCCAGATGGCTGGGGTAGGAAATCCACTTTCCCAGAGTTTATTCAAGCTGACTCAGGGTCGTATAGTCCCATGCAAGGCTTTCTCTTGTGCTAATGGGGCTTAGCCCTTTTTGCCCTCCAAGGAATAGCACAGCTCTCCTTAAACCATTAGGGGACAGTAATACTTGAGCCTCCAGAGGAGGGAAGCCTTTCTGTGCCGTTAGGAGACACTAATCCATCAAGGGGAAGGAAAAGAGAGAGATGGAAAGGGACAGAGGGAGAAAGCCAAGGGAAGGGGTAGATCGACGCTATTCAGCAGGCATCCACCCCAGCCCCAGACCAAGTCCTTCGCTGACAAGCCTGTAACAGTCAGCTGAAGTGCTACCACCCGGCGTCTGTTTGTCTTTATCTGCAATAGAGCCAGATGCCACAGCAACAGGGGGATTATCCAATAACAAAATAAATAAATAGCAGCTCTCCCCAGTTAGATGGATGTTAATCCAGTTGCTCTGGGTGGTAAGCACACTCTCACGCCCAACAGCAGGGCTAATCAAGAGGATGGAGGAAGCACAGCCCTCAACATCGCTCGCTCCACGCCGCGACTGCAGGAAGAACAAAGTCTCTTTACATATCACTCAGGGAGGCACGAGCAAGGTACTGGCCAGGGGACTTTACCCCTGTCCTAAGCCTCCCACAGCTCCACCTGCAATGGAGCCCCAAATTCTGTGGCTGGGGACCCATAGTCCTCGGGCTGCTGGCTCTCGCCACGCCAGTGCGGGCTGGGCTCTGCCCCTGTGCCGCTCCCACGGCTCAGCCACTGCAGCTGCTGGCCTCCCCACGCTGCCTTTTATTTATATTTTATTGATTTACTTCATTCTGGAGTTTTGCTTCAATGGCAGTGGCTTAGTGATGCTCTGGGAGACCCAGGAGCTGGAAATGCAGTTTAAATATTTAAGTGAAGCCTGGTGTCATGGAAGAACAGTAAAAAAGGGAAAAGCCTAAGGATACGCTCGGGGAACAGGGATGGGTGACAGGGGTTTGTGCCTCCAAGACCCACCCCTCTCCTCACCAGCCACAGGTCTGCACCGCACCCCATCTCTGGCATGTTGCTAATGAGGTGCTTTGAGAAATTAAGGGCTCCCTTGCAATGTGATAAACAAAGCAGAGAGACTAAGAGAGCAATGTGCCTAAAGAGACCAGCAAAGGGAAGGTAGCAGGGATGTAATGGATCAGGTCACATCTGTGTCCACTCCAGGCGTCTCCCCAGGGCCAGGCACACAAAACCCAACAGACTTTATCCAGTCTGGCCATGCCACGAACACTGGTTGATGTCTGAAAGACACTCTGGTTTTCTCAAGCCTGTCTGGTGACATGCCAATCCTGCGGCCCTCAGCCACCCCTGCATCTCCACTGGTGGAGGCGGAGATGGGGAGGCACGGCACAGAGTGCGAAGGGAGAAGGTGGCACGGAGGGCCTCGAGCTGGGCTGGTGGACCTTATTAATTGTTTTTGTTCAGCACTTGGTGTATCTTTCAATATTCATCAGCCCGTGATGAAGGAGAGCTCAGAGCTATCGTTAAATATTGATGGGCCAGGCAGACTCACAGCAGGGCTTGGCAGGCTGCCTCCTGCTCGCGCTCCCCCCGGCCCCGGCGAGACTCCCAGCTTGTGAAAATCCACTTGGCTTTCCCAGGAAAACCCCCACGTACCCAGTGAGGTCGGCAAGCCCCAAGGAGGCAGTGGGGAAAGGACGACTCCAACCTGCTGCAAACCCACAGAGGCACCCACATAGGCGTGCCAGCAGCAAGGCAGTGACCAGGCAAAGCGAGAGCTGCCCCAAGTGCTGGGGGGCTTGGGTGACCACCTGGTAACGTGGGGAAGGGAAGGCAGGTGGGAGCATCACTGTAGCGATGTGCAACAGTGCCTGGCACCAGCATGCATCCTCCCTGCACCAGCCTACGCAGCCGGCAGCTGCCAAGCATCTCGCTCCCTCCTCCCCAGACAACATGAACCTGCATGGCCCAAACCAGAGCAGGAACATCCCATGGGCAACTCCTGAGCTAGCTGGGTTCAGGTGGCCCCACATCCCTCTCACACTTGCATGCAGACAGGTAAGGAAATGCTTGACCACCAACCTAGTGCTGACATTGCCACAGCCAACACTAAAGCCATCACTGATGGTATCCTCTAAAGGACACCAGCTCGTGTCCACACTCAGGAGAGCCTGGGCACCGTCCCACAGCTCCACCCTCTTGGATGGTCACTCACCTCCGCAAGAGCAGCTTGGGGTGGTTCTTACTCTCCAGGTTCTTCTCAATAAGGTCGGAGAGGAGCTGCTTCAGCACGCCTGTGGCGTACTCCATCTCGCCCTGCAGCGCCGTCATGATGAGGGAGGCCACGTTGCCGCGGTCCCGCATGGAGAAGCTCCGCTGAGCCTCCAGAGTGCGGATGAAGGTCAGCAAGAAGTGCTTCTTATTCAGGAGCTGCCCGAAGAGGGTCAAGGACTTCTCCACATTCGCCTGGACCTGCAAGGATAGAGCAAAGCTGGGAGATGGGCACAAAGCGGAGGGCGATGAGAAGAAGGTGCCTGGGCTGCACAAGACCCTGGATTGACCCTCAACCCCTCAAGAGGAAAGGATGAAAAAGGATCAAAAAGCAGCTGGATTTGCTCTCTCCATACTACCAGGCTTCCTCTTTGGTGATCAGCCTCAGTTCCCTCCAGAAGTATTATCTAGTTTGTAATATCTTAGCATCAGGTTAACACAGTCTCAGGGCATCAATGTATATATATGTATGTGTGTGTGTATATATATATATACACACGCACACTTCCATACAAAGACTCTCTCCCACGCATGTGCAGGCACATACATGCACTTCCCTCCCATAAACAAACACTCTTTCTCTCCCAAACACACACACACAAATTATAATTTTCAATTTCAGCTAACAAGCAGCTCAGTTCCCACCAAGTCACTGCAACACATGCTTCGAGTATTGCACAGAAAGCAAATAAAGCCACAACCCCCAGCTCTGCTAGCAGCAAAGCTGCCTGGTTTAGGGGGGGCTGGATTTCAGACAGGGAAGCAAATAGCAGAAACCTGGCTCTGTCCCACTCCAGACACAGCCTGAAACATTCCCTTTCCTCTTGAGACATTTGAAGGTGTACTTGTGGCCATACTTGACCACAGAGGACCCAGCAGGGATTGGGCTGTGATGCTTTCATCCCTGTGCTGCCATCATCAGCCCAGCCCCGGTCAGCCCTGACCACATTTCTTATGAGAAAAAAGCATTTTTACAACACAACGTTTTCCCATTAGCAAAGATGGTTTCCTCTGAATAAAAGCCTTGCTGTGGTAAAACGTCAATTTTAATTATTTTCCCCCCCGCCCCCATCCCCATCTTCCTGATTGGAAGAATAAGTGAAAAATTTCATTTCGTGTCGATATTTGGAGACAAAACAACACTTTTCATTTCAAAACACCAACTCAAAATGAAGAACAGGGTTTTGACACATCACATCATTTCATTTCAATCAAAACTTTGGATTGGCGCTCTTCAGTTCAGCGAAATTCCTCGTGGTTGTAACCTCCCCCTCCAGAATACTCTCTTCCACTGGACAAAAAACCCTTTTCCCACCCAGTCCTTGTCAATTCTGCGATATGAGCCCTCAGGTGCCACTGTCACCTCATCACCCAGGCGAGCAGAGACACCAGCCCCAGAGCACCCCAGAAGGGCGATGGGGACTGACAAACCCTCTCTGCTCCTGTCCCCCCTCCAGCCTACGCAGGGACCTCGATGCAATGAAGCTGGTAACTCAGGGGGTGCAGAGATGCCAGCTGACTCCTCAGCACGGGAAGACCTGAGAGCCAGCTGGAGACCTACCGGACCCATCAGTGAAAGCGGGCAGAGGGAGACATGCCGCATCCCCACCCCTGCCAAGAGCAGGCAAAGGAGACCAAGGGACGAGAAGCTTTCTCCTTTCAGTAGAGCAGCAGGATCTCGATAAGATGGGAAAGGGGTCCTGCCCCACAGTGACCATTGGAGCCTTGGCAGGGAGCACGGGAGGACACGAAACCACCGTCACAAGCAGCACGGCAATACCTGAGCCCCCCACATGCCTGTTGCCTCCCTGGGCCCCTGTGTTTAATTTGCTGATCATTAGCAGAAATAAATGAACAACACTGAATTAAATATTTAGTCAGGCTTAAATTCGCACAAAGCAACAAACCTCCCCCCCCAAAACCTAAAGAGAAAGGGAGCTGGTACCGACAGGCTGATGCTCGCTGCGGATTAGCGTGTGCGTGAGCAAGTGCCGTTTCCTTCCCGTCACTTGCAATAGCTAATGTTACACTCTGAGTAAAGAGACAAATAAAAGCAAACCTGATTAAATTATATGAAGCTTACACAACTGTAGTTGCTTTATTTAATCTCTTTGGGGGATTTTTTTTTTTTTCCTCCTTTGCAACTTTAACTCCTTGTTTCCCAGGCCAGGCTGAGCTGGTGTGCTCTCTCAAGTGGAATGCTTTGAACTAGGAGCTGGAAGTGGATGAACTCCCACCCAGCCTGCTGTGGCCAATGCAAAATTCCTCCTCTGATACCCTTTTTGATACCCTTTCCCCTCTAGGGAAAACCGTTAAGAGCTGAAGCAGAGGTGAGAGGAGAGCCAGGCGTTTGCACAGACAGGAAGGGCTGTGCCCCAGGGAGGGCTACACTCACGCCTGCTGCAGCTCCGAGCATCCGGAAACCTGAGCTGCAAAGGGAAATCCATGGAAACGGGGTCCCGGCCACCCTCCAGAGCTGGGATTAGGGACCAGGGAAAGAGAGCAGGCAGAGGGCCAGGGCCCTGCACTGTAGCCATGCTGGCGTACAACACCAGCACGTGCACTTGCAGTTGGTAAGAGCTTGTTGTGTTGTAATTAGTGACTGTGCATCTTGCACCAGGGCTGATTACTTCTCCTAAATACATTGTGAAGCCCACGTCGACATTAATTACTGTGCTGGGTCAGCAGCGAGGGGAAGCTAAGGTCACCCCCCTCCTTTCTCTAATCAAGAGCAGCCTCGGCAGCCCAGCAAACGAGAAGCCAATTGCTGTGCAATTGCATGCACTAAATTAAACAGAGGTGGGGAGGCCGGGAGAGGAGAGGGAGGATGCCAAGGACGGGTTCTGCATGGGGAAACGGAGCCAAGCAAGCAGGCGATGTCGGACAAGCCTGCTAGAAACGAGCGGCTGGTCAGGCATCAAACAAACTCAATTGAATAAAGCAAGTGCTGTAGAAAATGACAGCAGCGATGATATTAATATAAATATTGATACTAATGTCAGAGGATGCAGTAACCATTGGGCAGCCAGTCTGCATTCGTGTCTGCTGCCACGTGGCAAGATGCTATACGCCGCACCAGGCCGGGCCAGCATTCGACCAAAGCATCTCTCCAGCCCTATGCCTGGGGCATGGGAACTCGTGTAGGGGCACATCCCCAGCGTGAAACACTACAGAGACAGACAGACAGAACCACACCTCCATCTCCTTCAGCACAGGGTGGTCTTCTATCCCTGGGAAGAGAACCCGCATGGCGTAGGTGCGGTAATCCAGAAAGGGGATGCCAGCCCCATCCAGGTCATTGGTCAGCTCGTTAATGTCAGTCTGCAGCTCAGCAAAGGCTGGGGTGGAAAAAGCAGAATTAAGCAACACATCCCGGAGTCCCAGCACACAGCATCAGCACCCAGCCTCCACCACAACCCCTGGCACCCTATGGGTGGGACCCCCCAGGTGTGAATCGGCTCCACATCCCTCCCACTGGCAGGCTGTGATCACTGTCCCCATCTCACAGATGAACAAAACCAGAGCTTCTGGGGGAAAACGTTAGTCTAAACCACAAGAATGTCCTCATTTCTTTTTGACCTAAATACTACTTGAGAGAAGCGCTTGAACACACCAACCCCAGCACCTCCCGATCGGAGCAGAGGCAGCTGCGACTCCCAGGGGAACACGATGCGGGGGGGAGGTCCTGAACCTTTAATTGCACCTACAGGGAAAAACTGACGGGAGAGGAATCCTGGATATGCACCAGGAAAGGGGCTGGGGGGGAAGGGGGTTGGGGGAGAGAAAACCCTCAGAAAAATCAAATTAACGGCACTTTAAAGGGAGCTGAAAACCAGGCAGAGGACTGCAGGCTCGTCAGCCTGATGAGAAAAAACAAACCGTCAGCTTGAAAGGCGTGCTATCTTATCTGTAACTAGTGGGACTAGAAAAGAGAAAAGGCAGGGAAGAGATTGTGCCTTTTAATTAAAAGCAGATCCTTTTATCTGCCAGCTGTGGAAGACAAGACACCATCCCCTCCACCAGCTCCCTCCCCTCTCCCCATCACCAGTGCCATCCGCAGGCATGTGTGGGGAT
The DNA here is from genome assembly GCA_034008185.1 of Gorsachius magnificus. Classification (NCBI taxonomy): domain Eukaryota; kingdom Metazoa; phylum Chordata; class Aves; order Pelecaniformes; family Ardeidae; genus Gorsachius; species Gorsachius magnificus. The sequence goes on from CM067090.1 coordinate 12,822,318, forward strand.
GGGGATTTGGGGGAGCAAAGGGTTTTTCTTTCTTTCCCCTTTTTATTATCTTGTTTTCAGTGCCTGCTCCATCCGCGGCGCCCGGACTGGTTGTGGATGTGGCTGGCAGGGTCGGGGCCTCAGGAGCCAGCTCAGGGGGATAATGGGCAATTAGGTTTTATCAGCAGGATCATACAAGGAATTCTGTCCAATTTCACAGCACCCGTCTGTCACATAACTAGAGACCGACTGCCCGCTCGCAGCCAGCCCTTACTACCCTCCTCGTTCTCTTTTCTCCCGTTTGGAGAAATGGAGGGGAATTCCTTAACCAGAAAAATCCCCAAATCCCACCCAAAATGAGTTTGCTTCCTCTGAAAAAGCAGCTTTGCCTGTTCCCATTCCCACTCCAGAAGGCAGCGGGGAAAGGGTGGGAGCACACCAAGCCTCAGGACAGTGCTAGACGCTCCAAGACCCCCACATTAGTGGCACAAGGGTCTCTCACCCTCTTTGCACTCCAAGGCCACCCGGGACTCCAGGTTGTCCATCTGCAGCTGGAGGCGTTTCAAGGTCCGGTCAGCATCTCGGGACTTGCGCTTGTAGGCAATGAGGACGATGATGATGATGAGGAGAAGCAGACCACCCCCGCCGCCGATCCCGATGATGGCAGGCAGGGTAAGCAGGCTGTCCGAGTAGATCTGCAGCGTCCCCGGGGAGAACTCGAACCCTCCAGCCTTAATCTGTGCCATGGTGGGGAAAAAAAGGACCTGGCATCAGGGCACACTTGCCCAGGGCAGCCCTCGCCAGTGTGCCTGCTGTGCTGGGAACTGGGGGATGACTCCCAAGCCAGGGAAGGAAGGATGCAGAAAAACGCAAGGATGGTAGGAGCTGGTCTGAAGCAGCATGGCACGCTTTAACGGGATGCGGGACACATGCTGCCAGCGTGCACGGAGCAGGCAGAGGGTTTGATGTCTCATTCAGACAACATTACAGTAACAGATGGGATGTGAAGAGAGTTTTCCCACATGTGGGGAGCCTGGGGGGGACCGCACCGGGTCCCTTTCAACCTGGTGGGGTCCTGGAGCGCAAGCACCACTGTATTACAACCCCACAAACAAAAGAGCCTTCCTTACAGTGTGAGACGGCACCGGGGGTAAGTGGTGGGAACCCCCCTCCCCGCCTTGGCACCGGCTGTGCCTTGGCACCCAGTGGGGAAGGGAGTTTGTTGGCAGGGCCAGCCAGGGCGCAGCAACACGTGGCTGAGCCTGCTGGGGAGAGGACAAAGTATTTGGTCCTACCCAACATGTAAATAGGGAGAGCAATGCCCAGAGAGCAGGAAGATGGCTCCTGAGGGTGCTCCTGCATGCGCACTGACCACCCGGTCCTCATCCGAGAACGAGCAGCAGGGCTGGTGCCAGGATAAAGGCTGAAACGCTGTGACACACGGGACAGGAGAATCAAAGGCACCAGTGTCAGCACTTACCGTGACTTTGTGCTGGCCGGTGAGGTTCGGGGACTCACAGAGGAGCTGGGTTTCAGAGATGGTCAGGGTGCAGGGAGTGTCTCCAATCAGCACCGTGTAGTTCAGGCGGGAGTTACCAGCAGCTGGTGGGAGCAGGTTCCTGCCCTTTGAGGGAACAAGGAAGGAGATTGTCAGTTCTTGTGCAATGGGGAACGCTTAAAAAAAAAAAACATAGAAAATTTGTGCTCTCACAGTGCAGGACTTCGTCCCAGGAGAGGAAAAAAGCCACCTCCACAGAGGGACATGTCCCTAGCCCTCTGCCCCTAGGTGCACGCTGCCTTACCTTGAGGATGAGGGGAGAGCTGGGCTTCAGCTCCAGCATTCCCGTGGGGCTGAGCGGCTCGAAGACAGGATCCGGGTAGTAGATGAAGTTGGTGGTGTTGATGATCAGCAGGGCCTGGACATTATCCATGATGAAGCCAATCTCATCGGGGCGGTCGCCGAGCTCTGGAGGGCTCCGCACAGGGTTGTCGATGGAGGGTGCATAGCACACCATGGTGGTGTCATTGTAGACAGTGCAGTTCTGCAGGAGGCATGGACCAAGGTCAGACCCGGCTCCCAACAGGGAGGTCAGGATTGGACCCCACACGAACCTCCTGCAAGCAGCAGCTCCGGACGCAGGGTTTAGACTCAGGATCTCCTGTCCTGTGCTGTTAGATCAACACGCACCACATTCCACCCCGAGGCAGAGAGAGACTCCTGTCTGCAATGGATGTGTGAGGGGAGGCAGGTGGGAGCTTGCCGGGGAACAGCTCTTTCTGTCACTATCCTGCAGACATCCCACAAACCTCCCATCAGTTTTGCACACTCAGGTCTCAACCCTCTCTTGGCAGCACCTGGGCAGAGGCCCTGCAGGAAGATCGGTGCCCCTCTTTGGGTGGCAGTCCCTGGACCTCAGCCCTTCCACGCTATCACACCCGATGGGCATGTTCCGCCCTGTGTTGCAGAGGGATGGCATCCCTCCTCCTTGTGCTCTGTCCCCAGCCCCACCCAGCACCACTTACATTCTCCCTTTCAGAGCTGCAGTACTTGGCCCGGATCCTGGGCTCTTTGATGGTGGCCAGGTTGGTGCCAGTCACGGTCAGAAGCGTCCCACCACTAGAGACATGGAAACAATGTGTTAGGAGAGGCAGCTTGGCACTGGGTCCCCACTCCTGGGAGGGAAGCGTCCATCCTCACCAGCCAGACGCTCGTCTGCCCCAGTCTGGTTCCACCACAATCCCCCAGGGACTTTTCATCCCACCCAGATGTCACCACAGCCAGCAGGATCTGACATTCACCACCAACAAATAATTTCAGCTGACCCAAGGGCTAACTAGAGACAGAAAACCTTCTAACTAACAGTAACATCCCACCCTGTGTCCATGTTTGGGGTCTGAAGGCAGCTCACAAGCTAAAGACCACCAAGTGTCCACAATGCAAAAGCATTTTGTGGAGGAGGAGGTCCTCTCTGCCACCCCCTTCTCCACCGTGCAAGGCAGCGGGTGGCAGAGCAGGCTGACCCCTGCCAGGTTTTCTCCACAGTTTGGTGTTAAAAGCCCCATGGTCCCAGAGAGCTCGGCCATGCCCTGGGGAGCTCGCTCCTCATCAACACCCTGGGGAAGGTTTCCCTTGGCGCTAGTGCTTAATGGATTCCTTCGCCTCCTCTCCAGCCAATTCAAACCTTTTAGAAAAATATGTAAACATTTCAAAAAATCCCCCGATGGGAAGTATTTTAATTTTATTCGCCGCCGCCAAATGTCAAGCTGAAATTAAACCGATCCAAAGCGCTCTCTGCTCTTGCCCCCTGCCAGGCTGAGCACTGTAGGCCAGGAGTTAGAAAGACCCCAGTGCCAACATAGCTCACGCTCCTCTTGCCGCATCTCTGGAGCATGGGCCGGCGGCTATCGCAGCAGCACTGGGATGTACCCATCAGGAGGGGGGATCTGTGCGGAAAACAGCCCCCCCTGCATCCCACAAGTTCCCTGCAGGATTCACCTGTTGATGCTCCACTCGGGATCGATTTTCTGGATAGTGGGGTCCTCTGTGTAGTTGTACTTCACCTCCGGGTTGCTCAGCTCTGCCCGGTTGATGTTGATGAGGATGGGGGAGCCGCCAGGGGTGTGTCCGGGGGGGGTCCTGCACCGGATCTCACGGGCGCTTCTCCTGGGGCAGAAATACACAACCCGTCAGAGCTGGGGCAGGAGGGGGGCGAGGGCGGCCAGGGGCAGCCAATGCTGCCCGTGAGCCCCCTGCCCCGGCCCCTCTCCCCTTCTGAAACTGCTGGGCGAGGGAAGAAAGGAGACAAAAAAGAAAAAAAAAAACCACCGAGAAATGAAACAAAAGGCAGCCGGGAAAGGCTGAGCAGCTCCTGAGCGTTCCCATCGCGCGGCTGCTGCAAACAGCAGCGATTAGGGCTGATAACCAGTAATTACCGCAGGAAAATATTTAAAGAGCCGCTCCATTATCATCCCTAATCTAAAAATTATCCACTTCATGCCTCAGGGCTTTGTGCTTTTAGAGAAAAATCCCCGTTCTTTGGGCTCTTCCTGTAGCCTCTGACACATAGAGGTTTTGGGGGGAGATGCCTCCGGCCACCCATGAGGTTTGGCTCCTGGGGTCCCTCCTGGCTCCGAGCACAGGCTCCTGACCATTGCTCTACCTGGGGGTCCCGCTGTCTCTGGAGGTGCTCATCAGCCATCCTCCACCACCCTCCATGCCCCTCACCATGAAAAAGCACAGGGCCGTCCCCCAATGGTCACAGAGACGTTGCTGCCGGCGTTGAGGTGGCTGCCTTCGATGGTGATCCAGGTGCCGCCAGAGAGAGGACCCCGGGCTGGGACCACGCGGGAGAAAGTGGGCGTCTGTCAAAGGAAAAGAGCATCCCTGGTGTTGCACAGGCTGGGGACCAAAACCTGCAGCCCCAAGCAGCCCCAAGAGGGTGACAGGGCTAAAGTGGAGAGAGACCTGTGGGACAGCAGCAGGGCACAGTGCTGAGGGCTTGCAGTGACAGCAGGACCACAGGCAGAGAAGTGGCAGCCTTGGAGAAATTCAACCAGCATGACCCAAAGCCTGCCCAGAGCATCCCCACCTCCCTGCCAAGGAAGCGATAGCCAGTTTTCCAACTCGCCTGGAAACCCACCCCAAACCACCCGGGACCAGCCCTGTCCCATGGCACAGGGCTTACCACAAAGGTGAAGCTCTTGGGGGACGTGGCCCGGTAGCTGGACGAGCAGTCACGGATGCACACTTCTACCCGCGCCTCGTGGACCTTGCTCGGGCTGGCATCTCCAATTTCACACACGATCCTAAGGGATGTAGGGAAGGAGCTCTCAGTGCCCCGGCACCAAGATGCTCCCTGAGCCACGGTGGGGATGGACCGGCTTCAGAAAGGGACAGCTCTGGCACCAAGCAAAGGTGCCAGGTGCCAACAGGGTTCACAAGAAACCAAGGTGGTGGCTGTTGGCACTGCCAGCCCTAGGGGGAGCTTCCCCAAAGGCTTTGGGCTCCTCCCAGAGTGACCACAACCAGCAGGTACTTCTCTCCCAGTCCAGCCCAGTCAGCCCCATGTCTTCTTGCAGCCATGGGCAGCATTTGGAGCAGCTCGACCCCCATGTACTGAGTTGACTGGGAGCATGCCCACCCCTCACCAGGCACTTACTGCTCAGCGCTGATGTACTCGCTCTCGATGGGGATGCACATCACTTTGCCGACGCGAACACCCCAGCGAATATCATCAAACTTCAGGCCCAGGTTCTCTCCGGTGATGGTCAGACGGGTCCCTCCTTGCCTGGGGCCAGTCTCAGGTGACAACTAGGAGAGAGCACGGCCATCAGCTGAGGGAGTGGAGCTGCAGGGACACCTCGCTCAGGCAGGCTGCAGCCCGGGCAGCTGCGGGATGTGTGTTATTCCCACAGGAGCGGCGAGGACAGATGGGTTATGATAAATGCCAGCATGTCTGCAAGGAGCATGCAGAGTGGGAAAGACCTCCTGAATAACAGCCGCCTCCACAAATCCATCCAGGAACAAGCCAGAAGATGCCAGATGTGTCCGAGCAGAGGGTTGGGATTTGGACACCCCGCTGCAGACAGAGCCACCTCACAGGTGACAAGGACACAGGCAGGAAGGAGACAGGGCAGCATCGGCCATGGCTCCAGCTGAGCCAGGGAGGAAGCACGTGGATATGCCTGGCTTTTAGCCAGGTCCTACATACCCAGGGATGAGGTCCCCATGTCCAAGATGTCCTCAAAGGAGACAGTATCTCCACCAGGTCCCTGCGCACAGCAGGCAGCAGGGAGAAGGGTTTCTCTCGATGGGCAAACCCTGTGCCGAGGCTGGCTGGGAAGGGAGGGCACCTCACGCCAGCGCTGCGCCTCATTTACCAGGATGATGCCCAATAAAGCGGGCAGGTGTGGCCTGACAGACAGCGGCGGGATGAGGGATGAACAGAGGCACAGGCCCATTGCTGCCACCAGCCAGGCAGTTTTACACTGGGACGGGGGACAGGACTAGGTCACCGGTGACACCGAGATGGAGCAGGGGAAAAGGCAGCCACAGGCATCAGGAGAGGGAGAGAGTAATGGGGGCTGGGTTGGTCCAGGAGGTGCGTCCTGACGCAGGGAAGGACCGTTTTGTTGCGGGTGATGCCCTCCTCTGCTCGTGCTCCTGCGGCGCTGGCAGAGATCCCCTCTAGCACCAGGAGACATCTCTGCCAGCACTGCGCCCAGCGCCTGGACAGGCTCATGCTGCGGCCGTGCTCACGCTGCGATCAAGCACGTGCAAGCTCTTTGCATTCCTTGCAGAGCTGGGTGGCTGCAACCCTGGGGCCTGAGCCAGCTGGAGCCTCCTCCTCTTCCTTTTCCTCCTCCTCACCCAGGGTTAGTCCTGGATGCCACCCCCGCAGCATGGAAAGGCGGACAAGCAGAGGGTGGGAAAGATGCAGCAGTGAATGCTGTCTGCATCCCCAGCCCTGATGGACCACGCAGAGCTGGGGACCGGTTCTGCAGGGCCCCACCGCAGCCATCTCCTCTCTGGGATTAACCACCATCCTCCTGATTCACACCAGGCTGATCACATTCAGCGCACTCCAGTGGGGGCAGCTGGTCCCCCCTGCATGCAGGCAGCCTGCGGGACATATTCCAGGGCAGCAGCAGAGCTGGGACCAGTGCCTGGTCCTCAAAACTCACAATCTGCACAGCAACAAAACCCTCCGGGGCTGCGGGGAACTGCTGTTTGCCTAAACCCAGCTCAGCCCCTGCCCGAGTCCAGGATCAGGGCTCATCAGCAGCTGCAGCCACCATCGGGATGGGTCTTCCCCCTAAATCAAGCTCTGCCGGGGCATCTGGCAAGAAGCGGCTGTTTGTTTGGTGTTTCTAAATGAGTGTTAAAAGCTGCTCTGGCGCATTAAGATTCCTCCTCCTCCGCGGCAAAGCTGACAAGGGCCACGCATTCGGGGAGAAACGAGCCCGGGAATGAAATGACATCGTTGGTTGCCCGCGCAAGAAGATCAGGGCTAAACAAGGTGCGCCGGAGGAGGGAGCTGACCAGGAGAGCAAGGGCTGCCTCCAGCCTCCCCCTCCCCCTCCAAACCCCCAGCCCCGACAAACACTGATGCTCTTCTGCTAATTGGTTTCACAGGGTCCTTTTTCATCAACAAGCAAATGGCTCCAGTGGGCGCAAGCCGAGGGGGAATGGATATTGCTCTGAGGGTCACAGCCAGCACCAGACAGGACCCTGCAGAGGTTTGTTGGGGGCTTGTCCGTAGCACTGAGCAATGGGGTGAATGATTCTGCACCCACAGTCATCTCCCAGACGAGCCCCACCATGCGTGAAGACGCCTGCATGTGGCTGGCTGGGTTGGAAGGAGGCTCCAGGTCCTCCCAAAAATCACTGTAGGAGACTCCTCTTTTCCCCCCCCACCCCGTGCTGCCCTCTCCGCACCAGGCTGCTCTCTCATTTCCAAGCCTGCCCACTGCCTGGGGTGCGGGACAAGGGCTGCGGGAAGGGGCAGGCAACAGGCAGGCTGCTGGAGGAGCATCACACGCACGTCCACACCAACCACCAGCTCCCACGGCACTAACGCAGAGTGGCACCAAGGTCAAGCCCACCTGCTAACAGATCTGTTTCTGTTGCACCTGCAATTACTGCAAAATTTCATAATGATTCAGGGCAGGAATGCTGTTACCAAGGCTGGACACCACCAGCCACTGGGAAGCTGCTGTGAGCAGTGTGCACGTGGATGCCTGCAGCCCTGGCCACGCGAGCACAAGAGGACAGGGCACAGCCTTTGGCGAGGCCACTCCAGCCATGACCCAGCCACCACAGTCTCCACTCCCACCATCCCCAGGGGTGCAGCTTTGGGAAGTTCAGCCTGAGCATGGTGGGAAGCCATCGGGGATGGGGAGCCCTGCAGGCCCACACACAACAGCAGACCTCTTCATAGGGATGCATGCTCTGGGGCTCGACCCTGCGCCCCCGGGGAATGGACCCCTTCTCCTGCCAGCTCTCCACCAGCTCCAGGCAACTCTCCACAGGCAGTACTTCTTGCAGGCAGGGATGTGCACACGGGAGGGGGCACCCCCCTCTCCCTGTGTGGCTGCCACCCTGCACAACCCTGTGAGAGGCAGGCGACAACACTGGGGGAGGCACAACTCTCATTTCCAGCTTCCATCAGATAAGACACCAAAACCCAAACATATCAGATCCTGTGCTAAGACTCCAGTAATTAACAGCGGAGAGGCCCAGCCAGCCACAAGTAAACAGAAGGTATCCAGCAGAAATACCCACCAGTGCCTCCTCACGCACTTGGAGCCCGGCCCAACAGGCGTGTGAACATTAATATACGCAATCTTATTAAACGAAGGTCATAAAAGCCGACAGGGAAGGGGAATGATGAACTACCGGCGTGCATGGTGACAAGAGGAGGAGCAATACAGAGCTGCAGGTTTTCCGGGATCTTCCGGCTGTGTGCAGGAGGAGCAATGGGAATCTTGGAGACGGGCCAGAAAGCCCAGTGCACGGGGGTGGGGGAGAGAGGATTTTAGCCTTGGAAATGAAAGTGGCAACAAGAGACGCTTAGTCCTAAACACCGAATAGACTTGGCTGCTGTGAGGTGCCACCAGAGAGCCCCGTTCCCATCCTCACCTTCCATCCCTGTCCCCGCCACAGGGCATCACCGCCTGTCTGTCCCTGCGTACCTTGGTGATCTTGGGGTCGGTGCAGCGGCTGTTGCCGCTGCTGGCGTGCATCCAGCTGCTCTCGTAGGCCAGGCAGTGCTGCCGCAGCGAGCAGCGCCTCTCCAGCACGCACCAGCCACACTCGAAGCGCGGGTCAGCCTTCAGGCACAGGCCACAGCTCTCCCGCAGGGCTGAGCACTTGTACAGGTGGGCTGCAATGGCAGGAGGAGTGCGGGGATCAGCATGGCCCCCCCCAGCCCATGGGCACAGGGATTTTGGGAGAAGGGCACCTGCTCTTGCCCCCTCCCGCTGCATGCAAGCCACCAGCTCCCAGGGGGACAAAACCCCATGGTCAGGAGGCACCAGCACCCTGGACTCAACACTGAGGCAGAGCTTTGGACTTTCTCCCAAAGCTGCTTGGAGAAAAGCCTCTCGTTTAGAAACCCATCTGATCGATGCAGCCAGAGCGTTGCTCCCTCTGCCAAGGCACCGGTGCAAACTGTGGTCAGGGCTGGGGATAGGGGTGGGCTGGGGGCTGCAGGGGGCACCAGGCTGCTTTCCCACCCACCTCCCATCCCTCACTCACCCTGGATGTTCTGGGGGTTGTCGATGACGAAGTTCCCGTTCCAGACCACGGACAAGTTGACCGGCAGGTCGCTGATGTCGTTCCCTTCGTAGAAATACTGCAGGAGGGGACAGAAGGAGGCAGAGCCCATTAATCCGAGGTGGAACGCCCCGGTGAGGGACACGGAGAGGCATACGACCCCGTGACATGGATGTTTCCTATCAGCCCAGAGGAGAGGGATGGGGGCCTGGTTCAGACTTGCCGGCTAGGAACAGACAGGTCTAACAGCCACTGGTCAAAGCATTAGACACAGCACATGCAAACCAGTAGGCTGGACTGGCAAAAAAAAGGTAAGTAAGCAAAACAGAGGGTTTCTAAATAGATCCAAGCCCCATTAACCCAAAGGTCTGAAGTTGCTGCTGCTGGGAAAGGAGGAAACAGAGGATGTCTCCGCAGCACACACGTACCTCTCCCCACCAGGCACCCAAGCCTTCCCCCATGTCCTCCCTGCTCCAGGGACGCTCAAGCAGATGTTTGGGATCATGTTTGGGATCATGCTCATCACTAGTGAAGCTCAAGGAGGACAGGCTAGGCACATGGCAGGAGCAGATTTGGTAGAGCCACCCGCAACACCCGTTGCGAGGATGTCCCCTCTAGTCTCCTCCAGCCCCATCACCCACAACAGAATGCCATGAAGCCATGGCCACGTGGCCGTAGGTGGGACAGAGCCAGGTGCCAGCCTGGTGCCATGCCAGCCCTCAGAAAGGTCTTCCCCCGCCTAGTGCCGCCTCCGCACTGCACCCCAGCCACCCCACTCCCAGCCCCATGCCGTGCTTGGCCATCAGCTGTACCACTCTCCAGAACTGGTATCACCGCCCCAATCCCCTGAGCTCCCAGGTAGGAAGGTGATACAGGGGGATCCCCCTCAACCCCCCGCTCCAGGGGACCCCAAACACTCAGCATCCACTGCTGTCCCAGACGTACCCCCCTCCCCCCAGCCAAATCCCCCTCCCCGCCCGAAACCCAAGCCCCAGCCCCAGCAGCCCCATCAATATTCCCTGCACAGCCCCTGCATGCAGGCAGAGAGGTTTAATCGATACGGAGGCAGGAAGGCAGTCGGAACCATCCCTGACAGCTAATGACCTCCTTCAGCAAGAGATTCCCCGCTCCTCGCCCGAGAAAATGACAGGCGTGTCAGGAGAGATTAAATGAATGATTCATGGGTTGCTGGAGTTTGTTAGGGAGCGGCGGACGCACCCGGAGCAGCTCACCCGGCTGTGGGCTGGCCACAGCCCTGCCACCACCTCCAGCCAGCCCGAGCACCAGCTTTCACAGCCCCGCTGCCATACCTGGGGCAGTTGGCCTCAGCACCTCCTCCAGCACTGCCCCAGCTGCTGCCCCACAGAGCACATTTATCCCTGCCAGCGCCAGGGACCACTCCAAGTAGGCCGGCTCTGTTCGAACCCCTCCACAAGGGGCAGGGTCATGGCCCACAGGAGAAGCCAACGTGCCCAGGTGGCTGCGGGAAGCAAGAGATGTCCTTCTTGCCTCACCATCAAAGCTGGTCCCTCCTGTGCTGAGTCTGTCCCAACTGGGCAGCATCACCAGCTACAGTCAGATCATCAGACACGGTACCAAAACGGGGCAGGCGCCCAATGTGAGACATGGCTCTGGCAACACACCCCTCCATCAACCCTACAAGGTGCAAATGAGAGGCCAAGCCTCGTCCTTGGTTACACCTCCACAGCTTTTAGCTAGTGGTCCTATGTCCAGGGGCTATCCCACACAAACGCAGGCTGGAGAACCCCAAAACACAGCTTTGCCTGGTGAGGAAGGCTGCTGCTGATCAACCGCATGCAGCAGTTGTAAGGCATGAGACATTCACTTGCAAGCTCAACCCTTTCTTGAGCACCCAACAGTTCCACTACCATCTCCCCTCTATAGGAAGAGCCCCGTCACCCCACACCGTGCAGCCTCTCAGACACGGCACCTCTCACAGTGTTTGCTCAGGGGACCTTCAGCCACATCTCTACCACATATCATCTACAACCAGGGCCTCACTCAGCAACATCCCTACAACCAGGCCTGGGAGGATGAAACCAAAACCAGTCTGGGAGTCCAGATCTGTTCACTTTTCCCTACCCTACACCCACCCGAGGACATCCCCGACAGGACCATGCTGAGGAGCTGGCTGGACCCTCAGCAGCAGGCAGAGACCATCCCCTGACAGCAGGAGGGATGGCGGCGGCACCAGAGCAGAATTTAGCTGTGACGAGCCACGTGGCAACATAAGTGAAATTGGCATTTTCAATTTGTACTCTGACATGTCTCATTTGGGGCCCTGGCATCTCGGGAAGGCATCCAGCCTGCAGCTGTCCAAAACACTTATTTGCATCTCTCTGCCCCGGCTGCTTTTGGAAATTAGTTCTTCTGGGAGGTGGGTTGGAGGAAGAAGAATAGGGGGAGAGGGAGGGAGAGCATTAACTCTTCGTGCACCAGCCCTGAGACAGCACATGCACAAGAGAGGGTGTCCCATCCTTCTGGGAAAGTACAGGACCTCCCCCACCATGCTCAGGATGCTGAATTTGCCACGGCATGGAGCTGGAGTGGATGGTGGGTCACTGCTTCGGCTGCCCAGAGCATGAAGGGAAGCAGCAGGTAGGAGCAGGAGTTTTGGTCCTAGCTGGCGTTCGTGGTGTGGGATCATCAAGGGAATGCAGGTAACAGTGAAAAATGTGTCCTCAGTGTGTCCATCAGCAGGGTCTCACCTGCTCTGCAGAGATGGGAAGCAGGCCTGCAGCTTAGATGCCATTACTGGTCCCTGTAGGATGCCAGAGCTGAAGCAGCAGCTTGGCTGCATGCGGGCAGGAGCTGCAGCTGCAGGGGCTCAGCGCTCAGCCTCCTGGGACACCAAGATCCTTCAGATCCCTCTCTAATTTCCAAGGCACCTCTTATTTTGAAGGACATTCTAAAGACCTCCCTGCAGCTGCTCTTGCTGTAATGTGGGCAGGAAGGTGCCCTCTCCACCCATGGGCACAGCCACAGCCAGGGAGGCAGCAAAAGCAAAGCAGCAGCTGCTTTCCAGCCCTGAAAGCCCCAACAACCGGTGCAGATCAGGCCGGGGCGGGGGGTACTCACAAGTATGTACATCCCACGGGATCCAGGCAAGAGCCCACAGGCAGCCAGCAGGTCCCATCACACTGGCTCCTCCCCGCTTCTGGCTAACACAGTGCTAAACATCCATTAAACACTTAACTGTTATTAACTTCCCAGTTAATCAATTGCTGTGGCTGGCAGCGATCTGGGATGAGCCATGGGAGGGGACAGGAGGCCAGGGTGGCTGTGAGTGAGTCTCCCTGCTAGGAGACCACCTTTGGCTTTGCAAAGGCTCCCGGGACCCCCCGGCTGTGCCAAAGGATGACGCAGCATGGCGGCTGCCGCAAGGACAAGTTATGGGAAAGGAATGTTTGCTCTGGGAGCAAAAAAAAATAGGCACAGCCCCGAGAGCAAACCAACGGCACCCAGAGGAGAGAAGGGTGCTCGCACAGCATGGCCCACAGAAGGGGACGGGAGAAAAGACATCATCAAGTGACTCAGCAACAGAGACGTGAGCTTCTTGGCTCCTTACCTAACCCAGCCAGCCTTTCCGTCCCTCTCTGGAAGAGCCTACAAGGTCAGCGTGGAAGGGCTGACGCAGGACGTGCCAGCCCCACCGACCTGGATGCAGCTATTCCCAGCAAGGTCATCTTCTGCAGGGATGTGGTTCAGGCAAGAGGACTCCTTGTCAAGCCTTTCTCAAGGCTCTTCACCCAAAACTGATCTCAGACATCTTCCCAAGCAACAGCCGACAACCTCGTGTGCTTCTCAGGGCTCTGATTCTCACACCCACCCCATGCCCCCATGGGGGATGCCCACCAGCCCGGCACACTGCAAGGGCTGGGGGTGCCCCCTCCCCTGAAGATCTCACATTTGGTTCTAGCAAGCCCACTGCTCACTGGCCCGCAGGCAGCGGTGGGGACTGAGAGCTGCCCAGCTCCCCTTGGGGCGAGGGATTCAGCACTCCAGGGCAGTGCCTCCAGGGAGCCGCAATCCCAGGGGACAGAACTGCAGTCAGCGAGGGGCCACCCCAAATCTGGGGGCAGATTGCACTGAGAAGCGCTTCGGAATGCTCCTGCGAGCACCGTGCCAACTAGCCAAAGGCACTAGCCCTTCCCCACCCAGATGAGGCAGGGTGGCCCCACAGTCATCACACCCCTTGCCGTGGGGCATCCATCCCACTCCAGTCACAACCTGCACAACCTGGCAGGTGAAGGCATGGAGGGCCCTTCCCCACCCAGATGAGGCAGGGCATCCAAATTTCCGTTGCAATCCCCCTCCCTCTCACATGCACCATCCCCCTGGGCTGCATTTCTGGAGGAGCGCTTGGGCTGCAGCTGTGTCCTATTTTTCTGTAGTTGATGACCTCAACTCCTTCCCCGCACTACGGGGACGGCAGTAATGTACATCGCGTCTCGCCAGGGCTCAACTGCAATTCATCATTATTTTATCTGCTGGAATTTAATTGGATCCTATCAAACTCTCCTGATACTCCCTTTTCACTTTAAACACTGCTGCAGGAAAGATAAATGTAGGCACCGCTAGGACGGAGAGCACGGCTTTGTTGGCAAACGGTGCTGGGGTTGTGGGCTCCAATCCTGTTTCCCTCTCCATGGCTGGTTAATTAGAGATACATATACTGGAGGTGCACAGCGCTTGGAACAGGGCATGTGCGTATGATTTATGTTCCTCTATAAATACACCCTAGGCCTAGTAAAATACCATCATCCACACAACAGCACAACTTGATGGTAACGCTTAGCCTCTGATTCTGGATCTCCTTTTGCTCTTTTCACATAAATCTCCTCTCTTCCTCCCCCACCACGCACAAGCTTCTTTGCCTGGATTCATCCTGCCCGAAATTCAGCAGGGTGTGAGAACCTGAGACCCTGGGAATATGTCAGAGCAACACCTAGGCTCCGTTGCAATAAAAAAATACCCAGAATATGTAAATCTACCAGGTCTTGCCTGCCTTACCAGCATCCACATCTGGGGGTGGGCACCCCGGCCTCAGCATCTGCGCTGGGTACCACTCACATGCCCACCCTGCCAGCCCAGCTCACTCTGCACCCATGTTGCTTTGCCGCGGGAATAAGCCGCTCCTGGGTGAAGATCCCAACCCAAGCCTGGCCAGAGGGGAGCAACCTCTGGAGCCACAGCCGAAACGGGCAGGCAGCTTGGGCTGCCCATGACAGGGGGACTGGCGAGGAAGGAGCCAAAAGGGAACCAGGGAGGTGACACAGCTGCTCCTCACCACGCAGGGCTTTGATTAAAAGGAAAGGGAAATAATTGAGGCGTGAGGCTTAATTTAAAGTGCTGAGACGACAAACTCAAATGCTCATGGAAAGGAGATCAGGGGTTCTTCCTATTTTTACATTTAAAGGGAAAGAGCAGCTCTGGGGCTATTTCAGCCTTAATAGGAACATTCTGGAGAGAAAAGGCCAAACCCTTGGCAGTGAGAAATACCTGTAGTCATTTTGCCAAGGCCAGGACTAAATCGGATGAAGTCCAGTATTCAAGCAGTAGTGCAGATTCAGGACTGCGGTACTTTCCAACAGCAAAAGTGTTTATTTTTTGCAGCAACTGGAAGGATAAGCCCCATTTAGGGATAGCAGACAGGAAAGAATGGGCGAAGGCAGGGACACCTGGAAAATGATACTCAGTAGTGTTGTCCACACACATTAATAGAAAGGTGACCACTTCTCCATCCTCTGCTGCAAGGAGTAAGCCTGGAAATGTCTGCCTCCAGAAGATTTAAAGTAACCAATTAGCAGAAAAGTAGTTTACTGGCATAGAATTTATTTTCTTAGTTAGGCTTGTCTTTCCTTCTTGCTGCTTTAGAAGGCACGTGGAAAACCTTTAGGGTTGCTTTCCCTTTGAAGAGCAGAAAGAGACGGAAGCGAGGAGGCAGAAAACGGTTCTCTCTGCTTGCTTTTTGCCCTGGGATGCATGGGGAACACCAGGCCTGGTCTCCCTTGAGTTTGCCGAAGATCTATTGGGTGTCTCAAATTAAGTTTATAGTCAACACTCAAACCTTAATGAATGGACTGCTGAATATTTAACCGAGATGCCTTTTCTTCAAAGTGCTAACAAGTCATTGGAGTTTGACAAGCACTAAAAATAAACAAAAGACAAAGAGTTTTAAGCAGGCTTGACTTATTATCCCTTCCATTCACCTGCCATTCAGGAAAGCATCCCTAATTCCACGGAGTAATTAACCTCTTGTTTAGATCACACTGTACTCCTGGAAACAAAGTGTGCTTAAATGCCTTCCTGAGGCAAGGACATGCATTCTTCACTTGCTGACTGGGAGGATGTCATCCTTTCCTTATTTTTCCACTCACCAGTGCCCTCCACACCAGGCAAGACCCAAAATCCTAACCCAAAGGATGAATCACAACGGCAGAACCCAGCAGGTCATGGGTGGGTGACTGTGCAGGAGCCTGAAGTGCTATCGACCAGCCAGATGGACTGCAAAAAAAGACGGGGAGGAGGCAAGCATCACAGGAGCGTGAATCTGAATCCCCCGTGCCATAAAGCAGCCTGGCTAAATGCCCTCAAACATTAAAGCAGGTGAGCAGACCCTGAAAGCAAGACAGCTTCTTTCAAGCCAAAACTCTCTCCTTCTTTCTGTGAAGCCACCCTGCCCCTGAAAGCCAAGTCTCCCACCTGAGACTGCAGCCCCAGGGAGCTGCTGCCGCCTGCTCCCACACCCACACAGCCCACAACACCCCCCACGCGCTCTCCGGCTGATTTGCCTTGCTTTCCAGGCATCCCTGGCAATTTTCAGGTCAAATATCCACCACTGTCAGTGCAGGAGAAGGTGTCGGTCACCTCTGCACGGGGACCATATGGTGAGCAGGCACACCTCAAGCTGCCCCGTCCCTTTGCAGAAGAGCTGCAGAGGCCATGCAACTTGTGATACCAGTGCTGGCAGCCACAGCACCCCCTGGGAAACACAGGCAGTGGTTTTTGCTTCTGCCTCTCCCTCCTGCCCTGCTTGAATCTTAATGGGAGAAATGAGTCCAAATGATTCAGATCCCCTCTCCAAAGAGAGTAAGGTAAAGGCTCCGCTCTGGCACAGGCACCTCTCCCCCAGGACCCCGCAGGAGCCATTAGACTACCACTGCCAGCACTGTGCAGCCATGCTGCTTCTCTGTAGGGAACATCCTGCAGCACACACCGTCCCAAACTGCTTTCGAATGAGCTAAGCCAAACCGCACGCTAAAGAAGTGGGCAAGAGGGAGCTGCCGGCTCCGCCAACTGCAGGCAGAGGAGACCTGGCAGAAGGCTGGGCTGGCCAAGGGGCTCTGGCCAGGCAAGGGCAGGGCCCCACGAGACCTCCCATGCCCCAGGCAGATGCGGTTTTGGCTCCCGGGTGCTCGCACAGCTCCTGCACCCAGCCAGGGTCCCCGTAGGCTGTGCTCTTTCTTTGAGACAATTTCTTCCACCCTTTGCAACAGGGCAATGGTTTCTCCAGCCTGTTTCTAGCCACAGGTGCTCCAGCAGTGGGGCTAGGCACAGGCACATTGCAGGACAGCCCTCAGACAACCAAGGAGGTACCTGGTGTAACCGGCCTCCTGCTGGGACAAGGGTGCTTCGGCTGACCCCCAAGAAACTTCCCACATGGCTGCAATGGAGACACAGCAGCCAAGCTTGGCTGCCAGCAGCAATGAGACCTCAGCAAAGGGAGATGTCTCTTTGCACGCCCATCCATCACACTCCCCTTGAAGCACTAACACTGAGCCATGCAGGTAATGGGCAAGCCTGGGTCAGATCCAGGTGGTAAAGCCCTGGCGAGGGTCATGATCAACACCAGGGACAGCAGCCACGCCAGCTCCGCTGGGCAGCGCTCCACCTGGCTTCTTTTCTTCCCTGAACACAGCAGCAAGACGACAAACCTTTGCTTAAGCTGCCTCGCTAATGGCTTCTTGCAGCAGAGCCCTGCAGGCACCGCTCTGGTCCTGCGCCTCCCAGGAGCCTGCACTTTGTGCCACTGCCTGCATTCACCTCCAGGCCAAGCACAGATCCACCACCAACACTTCCAGCCACCAGCTCAGCACAGGGAGCATTTCTGCTCCTTGCAAACTGCCTGTTGCCAAGAAGGAGCCCCGGCAGCACGGCATCTCCCCAGCACTGCCACCCAGGGCAGGAGGCAGTGATTCAGGATGCTGCCCCTGCCCAAAGGCTCCACGGCTCCGGGAGCACAGGAAGAGGGAGGGAGCCAGGGCTCATCTTCAATGGCCTCTAAATGTCACTCATGCCACCAAAGGACAAGGGAACAGGGATCGGAGCTGGTGTTAGGCTGCAAATGAGCTTTCACAGTGTGAGTGATGGAAAACAAATTTTAAAAGGGTTAAATAAGAGGGAAAAGGGAAGAGCCGGCTCCATGCAGATGAGGGCAGGCCGGTGCAGAGCCCAGCAGGGCAGCCGAGGAGCTGAGCAATGTTGGCTCCTGGGGGGCCTATTAACACGCCGGGTGGGTTTGCTCATGGACTTGGTGCTCTCTGCACAGGATTGCTGCACAGCAAGGGGCACGCACACAGCTCACTGAGGGGCCACAAAACACCCTCTCGTTTAGGGATAAGGCAACCGGCAAGGGCAGAGCAGGCAGAGCTGCCTGCAGGAGAGAGCTTAAGTGACAGAGTTGCTGGGAGCAAGGACAGAGAGGCAGGGAGCGATGCAGCAGCAGGGCTGGGACGGAGGGCAGGGGGATGAGGTAGCTGCCGGCCGGAGCCGGGTACAGCAAGGGCTGCAGGGGAGGAGGGAAGCGCTCTTGGGGCTGGCAGGCACGGTGTGCGCAACAGGACACGCAGAATGTGTTAGCTCAATCCCGCCTGTAAAGTGGGATGGCTTGGTGTCAGGGGGAAGCAAGAGCAGGCAGAGGGAGGGGGGGAGGCAAGGCTCCGGCACGTCCGGGCCAGCTGGCTCCAGCCCAGGCAACTTTCTTCAGCTTTCCAAAGCCAATTTCCTCGGAAGTGCTCCTAAAGCCTGGCAGCTCCCCCCAGGGGGGCTCTGGCATTGATCCTATCCGGAATGACGACGGGCAGCAGCCTCCCTGTGCTCCTGGGAGAAGCGGGGGGGAGCCCATGCCGCACCCCTTGAGCGCCAGAAACCCCCATTACCTGCCCGCAGGAGAGCAAACCTGGCCATGAATGAGATGGGAAGGTCCTGGGGCAGGGCAGAGACGAGCAGCCTGCAAACGAAGCGCACGCCGAGGCGAGCCACGCACTCACCGAGGTGTTCTGGCACTGGATGCTGGTGCTGTTGAAGCGCAGGGCGGTGACACGGGTGGTGCTGCCGGGGATGTGGAAGATGCACTCGTAGTTGCGCTGGCCGGACTGCGGCTGGGGCAGGTTCTTGGCCGTCAGGGTGATGGGTTTCACCACACCCACGGGGATGTAGATCTGGGTGGAGGGTAGGATCTGGGGGCAGTCCTGCAAGGGGAACAAGGGGCAGCCGATGAGAGGGGAACACTGCGCAGCCTCCCCCAGCACCCCCTTGGCTGGCAGGCTGGGCAATATGCTGCGAAAATACCACCCGGAGCACACACTTGAGTAAATCCTTACATGTAGCCAACCCCAAACCAGCATCTCATGGCTGCTCTGCCCAAAGCCCTGAAGACAGAAAAGGAGAGCACAGAGGAATGTGGCAGCAGGGCAGTGGGGTGTTTTCCACAGCCTGGGTTGATGCAGGTGGGAGGTGGGGAGAGGATTCCGCTATGGGACCTTCAACCTGGCACTGTGACAGCAGCACATGTTTGGGTGAAATGACTGGTAACAAGATGGACTTTAATGTCATCGTTGCAGTCAGTAGGCTTCAGAGTTAACGCCCACTGGGCTGTGCGTTGTCAGGCTACCCTCTCAGCCCTCCTGTTTCCCTTACAGCCTCCATCCCCCTTCCTTCATGAATGGACAGAAAAGCCTTTTTTCCCTTTGACACTGCAATGTGCTTCTGCAGCGTTACAGAGAGCCTGCTCTGCAGCCAGTTTTGCTGCTGCTGCTTCTCTCTGAGGCCAGCTTGAAGCAGCATCACCCTAACCAGCCTGGCTGCAAGCTGACCAGAAGACAACGCCTCTGGCCAGGGGATGCTGGTGAGTCCAGGCCAGGGAAGAAGGCAAGGAGAAGGGGCTCGGCACCACCCTGCCACCCCCACGCTCCCCAGGGAAGAAGCTGTCGGGAGGGCAAAGCCCTCGACTTTTAATAGCTGTGGGCTCCCAGCCACTCCGGGGGAGCTGGTGAGCCTTGTGTGCAAAGCACAGGGGAGAGGGAGGGAGCAAAAATAAATGAGCTCAGGCAGCAAAACAGCTCTGTGGCCCCGGCGGGTGCCACTTTGGCAACAACAGCCTGATGTAATCCCACGCCAGCCTTGCCGAGCCTGGCGGAGGTCTCGCACTTACAGCAGCAACTCCTGGAAGCGTCAGCTTGAAATAACGTCAAGAGGGAATAACGTGTGCTGAAACGAGCTGCTCCGAAAGCAGGAATGGCAGCCGCAGCACCAGGGGTGGATGCAGCCGCCCTCCCACTCTCACGAGGCTGCTGAAGGCCACAGCACGGCTGCAGGGACAGTTCTCACCCCAAGGCCACCGACAGCCACGCGTGGCCAACGCTGACCCACTGCCCCCTGCTGCCCCACAGTGAGCCGGGCTGGACCCTGCACAGCACTGGCCTCTATCTCAGCCGGCAGGATTAACCTAACTTTCAAACAACGCAGAGAAATGAACACAAAATTGTTTTGTTTAGCAAATACTGAAAACCCCAGCTTGCTTTACTTTTAAGTTTCCTGTTCTTCACAAGCCTGTGTTCCCCAAAAGCGCAATTTTTAAGGAAAGGAACTATTTATGTGCAAAACATGCTGAACAAAATTAAAGCAGTGAGGAACAGCAGTGCCAGCCCCGACGGGGAGATAGTGACAGGGCTGGGACAGTCTGGCGACCCTGGGCCACCGCTGTTCTGCCACTGCCCCGCTCCCCATCACGGCTGCCCCTCTGCAAAGCCGGGATGAAGTTGCCCCCCCTTTCACAAACAGCTTGGGGCTCACAGCAGGGAGACCCCACGTGCCTGCTGCCATTTATAATGAGCGGGCCCCACTGCTGCCAGGCAGTCACTCCCCACCGGCTCAGGACCAGCTCAGAAGTGCTGACGGATGGAGATGTCTCCCTGCCTGCTTGATCCCCCTCTGCATTGCAGGGGGACCCCGCAGGTAGCACACGGCTTCCCCACAGGGCACGCACACACTCGACAAGGATTAGTTCCCCACCCACTCTCCAACACTCATTTTTCCGTAATTATTGCTGCCAGCCCGGCCAGGGCGGTGGGTAAGTCCGTGCCACCCCAGCTGGGCTCACCAGGGATGCTCGCAAGACCAGCACCCGGGGAGCACGTGCGTCCCTCTCCCTGTGCCGGCGGACGAGCAGGCAGGCTCGTTTTGCTGACTCGTGGTTTGAGCCAAGTCCCCCCGCGACGTCACATGCTCCGCATCTGCCAGCAGAAGTGTCTCATCCAGCAAAAATGTCAGCCCGCGCCCAAACAGGAAGCACCTGGTGCTGGTGGGCACCCGGGGTGCCTGCAGGGGTGGGGGCACTGGGACAACTCATTTCCCCTACAAGCAATTCCAGCCGCTGACAAAATTCACTCTGGCACTGCCCGGCACTTACATCCCTTGGGAATGCTCTGCACAGCCCACGGAGATCCCTGTGTAGCAGAAAACAGCCCCCCCGGCAGAGCGGCAGCTCCCAGGAGCAGGGAGCTACAAAGGGATGGGAGAAGAAGAAAAGCAAGACCCCAGCGCACACACATTCCCAAACATTGCACAACTCAGAGTTTCACCGTTAAAACTGTTTTTCTAGCTGGATGAGAACATGTCAAGGGTGTGCAGGTTTGCTTGGAGAGGTAAGAACTTTAGAGTCACCCTGCAAATGCTGTGGTTTGGGTTTCTCTGGCAGCTCCCAGCTTCAGCTGCAGGCCGTTCCATCAGCAAAGATGGGGATGAAGGCAGCCTGGGGCTGGGCTTGACTCTGGCTTTTGGGGGCCCCTCATCAAGTCCTCGGCCATTCCCACTGGTGGGGGAATGAAGAACAAACACAAGCTGAACCTGCTTAGACTGAGTCAACATGCTTGGTCCCTGCAGGCCAGGACCCCTTCACCCTCCGTGGCAGCTCTGCATCAGCAGGCAGCAGGGACTGTTGCAGGAGAGCAGCTTTTTGGGATGGGAGAATCCAGCATCCATCACCCATCACCCCACGGCCACTGCTGGGCATCACGAGCACGGACAAGCAAACAGCAGCCTGGGCTGCTTCATCACCCCTTCTCCACCCCTGAACTCCGGAGCAAGCCACAGAGGAGGGCGATCTCCAGAGCCCAGGGCTCAAAGCCCCTGCAGCCGGCGGGCAGGGACATCCTTCCTGCTGCTGCTGTTCCCAGGCACATTTACAAGAGTGGTGGCTCCTACCCACAGCCCATTCCTGCCCCACCACCTGCCAGAAATCCAGGCAAACACCCCCGGCACACCCGAGGCAGAGTGCCGTGAGTCGCTCTTTGCATTTTCCTACAAAATAGCTGCTTTCCCATCCAGGAAACTGTGGTGAACCACCCGTGGGAAGAGTCAGAGACGGAGTTGAGCGCTGCTGTTAACCCCTGTCCCTGCCTCTCCTGACCAGTGCCCACCACACTCCAACCAACACAGACAGGCCAAATCCTGCTTAAAAAAACCCTCCTACTTAGGCATCCTCCCACAGAGGGCATGGGGCTGGATGTCCACCATTCACTTGTCCAGCAGTGCCATGGGCTGGCACTGAGTCCCCCTCATCTGCCACAGTGAGGGGATGGGGACCGGCTGGAGATGGGGATGGGATGTCTCATCCCAGCTGGGACACACAGCCCACAGCAGCGGCTGGTCTGAGGGTGCCTCGCCATTCCTGATGGGAACTGCTGAGGCCACACCGATGTGCAAACAGGCTGAGCCAGGCACTCCAAACCTCAAGCCAGGCACCGCTCCAGGTCCCAGTGTGGCCAAAAAGGTCTGCCGGGGAACAGCCTACCTGTGCTCAGGAGCGAGACGAGTTCCCAAGCAGCTGGTCCATGGAAGAGCTGCATGCATCCCAGAGATAACACCCCTGAGGGGTACAGCCAGAGGCTTTTGGTTTCACCTGGCAAGGAAGGGGGAGAAGCCCAGCAGCTTCCCCCATGCCGTCAGCGAGGCGAACGGGCAGATGAAAGCCACCAGGCTCCAGTGGTCTGGACATGACATTTGCAGAAGCAATGCCAGGGCTGGCTGGAAATGCGACCTCAAGAGCAGGCTTCTGGGATGCCTGGGACAGACCAATCCCTCGGTGGATTTCTTCAGGACACAAGCTGGGAGAAAACAGCTTTTTCTCATCTTTTTGTATTATTGAATGCCCCTTCATGTGGGGCTGCTGGGCTGGGCTTGTTCTGGCCCATGCATCATCAGATGCTCAAGTATCCACAAGCACGGTGCAACCCCCCTGCACTTGGATGATACCTCCAGGGAGGTGAGGGATGGTGCCAGAGCCCAGAGTTTGGCTGTTTGGTGGAAAGCCACCACTGCGCCACCTGAGAGGCACAGAGCACGGCCACAGCACAGCCCAGGCAGCTGCACGCTTGTCGGCAGTGCGGGGGCAGGAGGGGCTGTTTGATGAGCGGAGTCTCATTCCTGGCGCTCGCCTGTTGCTGTGCAGAAATGGCAAGCACCAACCCTGCCTGCCCACACACGGGAGCGATGGTTGGGCTTTTCCAGCTGTCCCGATGCACTTGGCTGAGAGGTGGCATCACTCAGTTCCACACCCAGAATAAGGATCACAACAAGAGCCCAGCACAGCCCTGTGCAGGGACACCATCATCTTCTGCAAGTCCATCTGCTCCTGAAGCCCACGGAAGCTCCAAACTGCACCCAAGTATGAGAACCAAGCAGCTCTCTTTGCAGGTTGCAAAGCCCAAATGTTCCCCCAGAGACACAGTAGCTCCCCTGGGAGAGGCAGCAGGACCAGGCACTATGGTTTTCCACAGGAAAACTCTACAGAGCAGCACGGTGGGCACCCAGCATCCAGCCACGGTCAACCCACCCCAAGGGAGCAGGGAAGCCATGCAGTGCAGGGCTCAGCCCCAGTGCACAGGAAGATGCTACTCCATCCATGCCATCCCTGGCACAAGAGCAATGGTGCTGCTGGTGGCTGGGCAACTGTTGAGTAATAGTCTGTCTCTCCCATCCTCTTCTGGATGGGATGAGAAAGGCAGATGGGAGGAAGAGGAAAAAAATTAATTGGGACATCTTGGATGCAGATGGATCCGTCTGACTCCACACATGCTCCCGGCCCAGCACAGAAGCAAAACACAGGGAGGACAACAGCCCTGATCTAGGACACCCAGGAGCACACAGATCCTCACCGAGGATGAAGGCAGACCTCAGAAAACGCAAATGACAGGCAATGGAGATTCACTGCTCCTCCCAAGCAGGGAGATGGGTGCAGATGCAGACTTCCTCTCAGTGCCAGCCAGGACAGCAAAGGCCTTGAGGGACATCTCAGCCACTTGCCTTCACACACGGTTTGTGGAGACAAGCCTTTCTTGTTCACCTCTGCTCCTGGGGACCAGTCCTGGCCTAGGAGGCTGGTGGGAGACGAGCTCAGAGATCAAACTTTATCCAAGATGATTTGGGCAAACGCTGTCTCCAGGACAACATCCATTTGAGGCATTCCCATGAAGACAGCACATGGTTTTGCTCCCAGCAGCAACCATCAGGCAGCAGGATCCTTCCCACTGGGCCCCTGCGCAGGCAACTGGAAACCCAGGTTAGCTCAACCAGAGCCCCCTTCCAGGACAGGGGCAGGGGAGAAACTCTCCTCCCCAAAACTCTCCCTTCTGGACCCAAATCAGCACTTACTGTAGGGCCAGTGGTTGCTGGCCAGGCCTCCAGTCCCAAAACCAAACAGCCAGCGATGCCACCGCAAGCTGGGGACGCTGGGACCTCCTGAGAGCACCCTGCCAGCGACAGGTTTCTCCGGTGGGTGGCATGGATGCTGTGCAGGATAAACCCCCGCAAAAGAACGTGTTTCTTAGCAAAGCATTTGAGATGAAGAAGGCATGAGGTACAATGAAACAGTTTGTTTTATGGATTTCAACCTTCCCCTCTCCGAAAACAAGTTGTTCTGCAATGACAGTTCAAGCTTGCTCCCTTCAAAAACATCAAAGGTAAATGCTTTAGCGTCTCAGCCTTTGTTTTTCCCTTCATTCAGCCTAAAGTGCTCTCAGCTGCACCCGGCTTCCCAAGCAGCCTCTCCACGGAGACAGTCCTCAGCCGACACACCCTCTCCCCACCAGCACACAGTCCCGGCAGCGCTTCCCACTCCTCCCTCACTGCTTCCCAGGCAGCCCCAGCATCCCTGGCAACTGGTGGGAAAGGTTTCCAAAGCAATTTGCCCTCTTCTAAACCCTTCCCCCTAGAGCAGAGGGTCATGATGACAAGAGAGGGAAGCTGGCTTGCACCGCCTTACCTCGGAGAGCTTGACACGTCCCTCCAGGAAGGAGCAGTCGGCAGCATTGTGGGTGCAGATGTGGCGGTACTTGCACCAGTGGCAGGGGAAGGAGCCGTTCA
The DNA here is from genome assembly GCA_034008185.1 of Gorsachius magnificus. Lineage (NCBI taxonomy): Eukaryota > Metazoa > Chordata > Aves > Pelecaniformes > Ardeidae > Gorsachius > Gorsachius magnificus. Next base: position 12,847,240 of record CM067090.1, read on the forward strand.
CGCAGGACAGGCAGCTGTGGAGAGAGAGAAGTGGGCAGCGTTAGGGCAATGGCGAGGCAGGGCCCACCGGGGCACATCTCGAGATGCTTCTGCGGGACAGCATCCATGGGTGATCCTGTACCTCCAACCCCTCACGCGTGGGGAGAGGGCTGTGTGCCGGCAGGCTGGGAGGGGAGATGCCTGCATGTTCTGCATCCCTGGGCTTTGCCCATGGCAGGGGGAGGAAAAACGGCCTTTCCAGCACCGCAGGGCTTGTGCCCCAGCCCAGCCAGCCATGCTCCCTCCTCCACTGACCAAGCTGACCCTGCCTGCCCCGCTCCTGGGGCGGGGCCGAGCCCCAGACTTTGGGAGCTTTATTTGGGTTCGCTGAAAGGCGATTTTAGCAAGAGGCGGCAGAACAAGGGCTCTGCACCACGGGGAAACAGGGGAGAAAGAGCCAGATTAATGCACACTCATTGAGAGGAAAATTATAACCGGCAAAAGGTTGGGTCAGATTAACATTTCGGGACTGTAGTGCCTTTCAGCCGCTCACAATAGGTTGTGTGTGACCCCCTCCCTCGGCCCCAGCCCTCCCTGGCTGCGCGTGCGTGCTTCCACCCCCTCCCTCCAGCCCACCACGTTTCCGTTGCTCATCTCTCCCCAGCCTCCTCTCCGGGCTCTTTGTGCGGTGGGATCTGCCTGCCCGCCTCTCCCAAGGGATGCACTCGGGCATCTGGGGATGCTGGGGGCACCCGAGGATGCCAGGAGCCCCGTGCTCTGCTCTGCACCACTCCTTCCCTAAGGAAAGAGCCCCAGGGACCTGGTGCCTCTTCTCCACGCAGGAGGGGACATAAAGAGTCCCCTCCTTGTGCAACCATCCACACAAGCAGCACCCCAACAGCCTGTCCCCTTGCTAACACTGCCCCCCGCTAAAAGCACACCCTCCCAGCACCATGAGGCATCCCTGTCTGCAAGCACAGGGGATCCCACGGAGGTCCCGGCCACAGGGCAGCTTTCAGCACCCTCGCCCTCTGGGTGTGGAAGGGGCCGAGCACTCCCTGCCACGCCATCCTGGGCAGCAGTGAGGTCCCATATTAATGCGGCCAGCCTTCCTGGGGCAGGTCTGCACCAGGCATGTCCCATGCAGTCCAAGGTGCCCTCCCGAGGAGGAGATGGGAGAGCTGCTGAAGCATAAGCTCGAAGGCAAGAAAAAGAATCAGCCTGGTTTAAAAAAACAAAAAAAACCAAAAACCAAACCAAAAAAAAAGCAGCACAGCAGCACCATTTTTCTCCCTAGAAAGCTCATACCTGCTCTCACTGATCCAAGCACAAACAGGATCAGGCCCAAAGCAATTAAATTTAAACAAAGGCAGGATCTTCTCCTGAACACAGCTCTGGCAGGAGGCAGGCAGCCGTGCCCAGCCTGATCCTGCTCCTAAATCACATGCTACCTCTCTGCCTCTACCCCCCAGGAAAGGATGGGGAAAATTCAGCATCGCCACGCAAAGTGGCAGAAAGAAAACCTTCCTAGAGAGAGGGATCCTTGGGTGGCAGGGCCTGGCACGCTGAATCCCTCGCCCTACAGCAGACTTGTCACTTTGGAGGTGTGGGGACAGCGCAGGAGGGAGCCACAGCAGCAGGCGGCACAGGGTGCAAAGGTGCTCCTAAGGCTTCGCAGGGCCACCGCTCCCTGCCCGCCCTGGGGCTTCACACACCATTACATATACAGCAAGAGCTTCCCAAATCCATGCGCACACTCTAAGGAAATATTTAATTAAGCTGCTTGCAAAGGGGGCTGGAAGTCATTTCCATGTTTCGCTCACATTTTCACTTCCAAATGAACAGCCCTTTTAGCTTTACCCACAAATATGCTAATTGAGATGCTCCTTATGCAAATATATGCAATTTTATTTCAGCTGCAGAGATTCAACTTAAAAGCAGAGCCGTAGCCTCCTATCTCTGGTTGCTTTGATGGAGGGAGGTGCAGAGGGTGGGGGGAGCAGGGGACACAAACAAAGCAAAAGGACCGCTCCTGCCCTCCCTGTTCCTGCCCTCCCGCGGGCAGGCAAATCCAAGGTGCAGAGGCGGCGGAGCAGGGAAAGCAAGGGTTAATCCTTATGGAAGTAGAGCAATCACAGACAGGTCATTTAAGTGAGGAGCATGGTCCAAACAGTTGCAAGCCACGAGCTGGGGCAAAACCACCAACCCTCCCATGAAATGGGCTCTCCACAAAGGAGAGATTTTCCAGCCACCAGTTCTTTCAGGGTCTCCCTGAAAAGAGAGACCCCAGTCCCCTCTCCACCACCTTGCAAGGCACCTCAAAGCAGCTGGGTGAAGCACCCAGTGCATCCCCACCCTGGGCACCCCAGCCCCCAGAGCTGCAGCTCCACTCTGCAGTTCTTCAGGGTCAAAGCCAAACCTTGGCTATTTCAGCACCCTCCTCACCTGAGGGTCTCCTTTGCTATTTAACTACTGCAGGTCCCAGCCGGTCTCCACTTGCCAAAGGGACCTAAAGCATCTCCGGTTATCCTCCACATACACCCTGAGGTGCATGGTTCCCTCTCCTCCTGCCTCAGCCCCTAACTAAACCGAGCCATTTCTAAAGCCCCATCCCCGAGGCTGGTTTTCACACTCTCCCTTCTGCCGAGGTTCTCCATCTGTCATAAGGACATCAAACACCACCATAAGAGCACTCACCACCACACATCTCTCTCTCCACAGTGTCTCTGCTGCATTTAGAGCCGACAGGGTCTGCACCCCCCGGCTGGCCAAAGACTCTGTAAAGTGGCAAGCAAGTCAGCGCCCGGGTGCCGGTAACAGAGTGAAGCCCCATTTCCAGCCTGCCTCGGTCCTGCCGGCCTCGGCATGTCCATTTGACCGCCCCAGCCCCCTACAAGGCTGCCCAAAACCCGGGGCAGGAGCTGAGGCAGGGCTCCCAGCTGCAGGTCAGGCTGGGCGGCGTGGCCGGGGCCATATTCCCACGTGTCCGTGTGTCACTGCTGTCTGTTCCTGGTGCAGGAGCAGGTTGCTCGGCAGCATGATGCCATCTGTGCCGTCTCTCTCCTTCCCACGGTCAGGCACTCTTCCCTCATCACTTCTTGCCTAAGAGGCTTTCATCACTCCTGATAATTAGAGGGAGGCTCTCCTTCATGTGTTGAAGTCCCCCCCCTCCTCCCCGAAGCATGCTGGGAGCACGAGAAGCCCAGCCAGGCAGAAAACCGAGGCTGGGGGTGCAGTGCAGACACGGACCCACAGCTTACTCCCCATCCGCCTCCCCCCGAGCCCTGCCAGGGCCAGGCGGAGAAGGCCAGGCTGGGCAGGAGGAAGGGGGTCAGACCTGCTGGCAGTGCCCCCTTCCCTCCCAACGTCCTTGTGCAAGGGGAGTGGCACCAACCTCAGACCCGCATTTCAGCATCACTCTGTGCAAAAAGTGCCCTGTCCCAAAAAAAGTCCAGGCTCGCTGCCTGCCTGCAACCTTCTCCAGAAAGAGCAGGCAGCCCCAGAGGCAGCAGGGCAGCTCTGCCCACCTCCGAGTAACCCAGGGGCAAAGCCGGAGCCTCCCCACAGCCTCCACGCTTGCCCCCGACACAGCTCCCCTCCACTTTCCAAACCAGTCCTAAACTTGCTGAGGCCACGCTGGGGAAACACCTGACAGCTGCAGAACAGCAGCGGTGCAGAGAGGGTGGCAGGACAGCGGAGGAGCAGCTCGGGGCTGGGCACAGCTCTGGGGTGGGTGCAGGGCCACAAGCACCACTGCAGGACGAGCCCAGGGCTTCAGGGACCAGCTCCTCGCGGGGCGCACAGACACCTCCGGCCGCCACGGCGAGGTCGCAGCTGTCTCCACGCTGGATCGAAGGAATGCCACAGCTCATGGGACGCATGGGAAGCCAGCGGTGCCAGATCCGGGTTCCTCGCGCACTCTCCTTCCTGTGTTCCCAGCCCCAGGCACGCTGCGCACAGGGGACGAGCTCGCTCCTTTCTCTGATCTCCAGCCCAAAAGGAGTCCAGAGCTCTTCAGAGCACTGAGCAGGGAAGGCAGAAAACAAAACCAGCATCCACGGGGTGAGATAAGCCTGAGAAGCAAACACGAGATGGACAGAGGGTGCCAGCATCGCACACGTGCAGACACACTGAGGCTATTTCCATGGAGCTATTTCCATGGAGCAGCATGGTCCTGGAGGAGGGACATGGAGCAAAGGGCAGGGAGAAGGGACAAGGGCAAGTTCAACAGCACCAAGAGCAGAGCAGAGGAGGTCCACTGAGAAGGGAAATTATAAACACGGTGCTGATGGCAACAGCATCTGCGCACGCACAGCGCAGTGAGCCCCCCAGCTGCTTCCTCAGACCTCCTCTTGGCAAGCAGGATGCATCCTTAGCGAATATTCAGCTCCGGCGTAGCCGGCATCTGGAGCAGCAGCTGTCAGGGGTGAGGGGCTGAATGGCAGTGCTTTGGGCTTTATATCAATCTCCCTGCCCCAGGGAGGGGGGGGATATCCTGAAGAGCAGCAGGAACAAACGATCAGTGCCCCCCAAAACTCTACATGGACCTACGGGCAGCCCTGACTGGTGCCCAGACCCAAAGCCGGGAGAGCCACAGGGTGGAAGATCAGCTCTTGCCTCCCTCCATCCCTGCCCATCTCAATCCATCTCTGCCCTTCCTTTCCTGCCAGCACAATGCTTTCCCATCCCTGCTGGGTTTTTCCAAGGGCCTTACTCTCAGGGTAGGGGTTGGGCATGCAGACCCGCTGCAGGGTGGTCCAGGCCATCCACCATCATGCTGGCTGGAGGATGCAGAATCAGGCCCTGATTTTTAAGATGGCCAGAAACATGCACTTTATTTGAAACACCTTCAGCCGCCTCCCTTCGCTGAAACACAACATCAGGCTGCACCAACCCTCCTCCTTCACAACAAATGTGACATAAACCAGGTTATCCTGAGTGGTCTCTGGGGCTATCCTACAGGATTTTCCACCTGCCCCAGCCCAGGAGTACACAGGGATCTGTTACTGCCTCGCAGCTCAGCCGTGCTAACTCAGATACGCTCACTCTGCTGCTTGCAGCCACCTGTCCATGTCTTTGAAAAGAAAGCATCTGTACGCATCTGGAACCAAGCAGTGCTGGGCCAGTGGAGAAGCAGACATGCTGTGTGCGGGCAGCCCGGGACATGGCCAGCCAGAAGGGCTGCAGCAAGAAGCCCAGTGGCATGAGGGCTGGCATCGGCCCACGGGTGCTACCAGGTGCCTCAGCCGCCAGAGCAGCCCAGCCCTGCTCCCAGCCCCTGGGGCCATGCAGTAAAGCCCCATTTACTTGATGGGAGGCTTACAGAGAAAGCCTGACCTGTGGGACAGGGCGACGGCAGAGTCGCATCTCTCTGGCCAGGAGCTAGAGCCTCTTGGCGTGTCTGCCCCTTGCTCCAGCCTCAGAAATTCAACACCCCACCACTGATGGGACCCAGGTGTCACAGCCATCACTACAGCCAGGCACAACCACGAGGCTGGTACCGTCATGACCACCTCCCAGGTAGGAGACAGCATGGGCATGCACCAGCACAGGTTACCAGGCTGCTCGGATCCCCACTCAGCATCAGATCTGCCAATCTGTGATCTTCCCCCTCTCCAAAAAGCCAAACCACAACAGGAATTACGGACCACTTTCCAGAGGAGAAATCCAGAGAGCAAGCACAAATATGGGGGAAGAGATAGATGTTCGTATTCCCTGGAATTGCTCGCTGGCTTTCCGGGAGGATTTCCCGCTCGCCCACCTTGCCAGCAAGCGCGGACTCTGCCGGAGGCAGGCAGGGAGCCTGGTGTTACGTCTTTATCTTGAAAGGGAACTCATTTCCCCATGAATGCTTTGAAGAGGGAGTTTAACGCTGACAAAGACGACCTCAACATCTGCCCGCGCACGCGCTGGACACGGGCTGATTCATTAGACGATCAAAGGCACTGAGCAGTCTTTAAATGCCTGCGCTTGATCGGTGCCCCATAGGAAACCCCCAAGGGAACCACCCCGGCCCCTGCCATGGGGTTTTCCATCCTGTCCTCCACCGCAAGAACCACAGCCTGGGGCCAGGAGCTGAGCCTGCATGGACAGCCCTGTTCCCCCACTCCGTGCGCTGGCAGCAGCCCTCAGCCACCCACATCCCCCTTTGCAAGCGACCCATTTTTCTGCATCGACCTCCAGGTTTCCACTCCCCCACTCAATGCATCTCTCGCAGCTCAGCCAGGAACATCCCCTGCCTGATGCACAAACTTTCACAAGCAAGATGCCCAAAAGATGCCACCGACTGGAAACGCCTGCCAGAGCCCCACAGGAGCCCTGAGGCTGCCGGGGTGCGGTACACCAAGCTGGGACCCCCAGAAGCTTCCAGGTGACCCTGCTGGAGCAAGGAATGGAGCCCCAGAGAGGGTGCGAGTCACAGTCCAGGCATCCCAGGGCCCTGGATGGAGAAGCACCCCAGGAGGCAGCAATGTCAGTCTGCTGTGATAGGGACAATCCCGTCACACCAGGTGACACTATAAAGCCCTGCAATAACAGACAGGACAGCAACAGGGCTCCACCTGGAAGGCATCCCCTCGGCCTTGACCATCACAAGCCAAATATACGGGCACAGCACAACCTCCTCTCTACCTCTCCTTCCCTGTAAGAGAAGGGATTAGACGTATCTTCCCTTTTGCAACCCCTCCCTGGACCAGGCTGGTTCCAGCAGTCCTTGAAAACACGCGGGAAGAAGAGTTTTGGAGGGTGGTGAGAAACAATAGATACAGGATGCTCGCACAGCAGCAGGATCAGCCCCACAGCTGGCAAAAGGCCTTTAAGCAGCACGATTTGCTGATGCCTTTCCAGGCATCTGCTGAAAATAAGAAGGGTCAGACACTCCCCTCTGTACACAGTGGAGTTGTGTTGGCTTCCCTGGAGCTACCCCAGCTCACACGAGCAAAGAGCTGCCTTATAATCCTCCAGCCTCTCCATAGCCATCTGAAAAATCCCACCTAAACATTTCGTCCTCAGCTGAGAAATGATTCAACACGCAGGGCTCTGGCTCCCAACCTAAGCAAAGCCGCCCAAATATAAAAAGAAAACATAATGCATGTTGATCAGAGATCTCTACAGGAAAAACATTAGCCTCGTGGAAAAGCATATTGTTCCTAATACAGAATTTATCAGGCTGACGTATAGATTTTCCTCCACAAAATATGAAACCTGGATCTGAAAGGCTATTAACTCCGAAGAGATCCATTAAAGACGCCTGTCTGCAAATGGTATTTAAAAGTATTGCATCATCCTCGGTATTGTCATGCTCTTTGGCTATGACTTGACTGCAGGTCACATAGTTAAAACTGCCTCCAAACCCTAAAATTCTTGACGTAAATAAAATAATAATAATGTTCACCAGCCTAGAACATGGACTTTTCTATCAGCTCCAACCGGGGCCCATAAATATTAATGCATCCGTAATTAGCCTTTTTAAATAATGCATCCAAAATTAAACATCAACGCAGTAATAAATCAGTCAGGGCTCTTTGTTGTAGGTTTGTTTGGCGGGTTTTTTTTTTTTCCCTCCTGTGTCAGGCACATAAAATAAAATGCCAATTCCCTCACCACCTCTTCCCGCTGGACCAAAATGCTGGAGCCCCAATTTAACCAAATCTGATGCCATTTGTACTTAAAAGTCTTCTTTCTTTCATTTAGAAAAATAAAAGTCACATCTGCTTTTTGATTTGCAAAATAATGACATGCAGCCAGCCCGATCCAAAGCTGAGCTAATGTTATTGAAACCATACGACGTGAAGGGAGACAAAGCTCATCTCAGGAGTCAAGGTGAGGAAGAAAGTCAAGTTTGCAAACTCTCTCCTCCCTCACCGGCACAGCGCTCCGAGGAGCTGAGACCTGCTCCCTGTGCAAAGAGCAGGCAAGGCAGAAATCCCTGCAATGCACTGGGTTTGCGGGGGCTCTCCCTCACATCCCTCTCGGAGCTCACTGCAGGTACCCAGCCAGGGCGCCTGCATCTCACCCGCTTTTCCCTGATCAAAGAGGAAAACCCAGCTCGTTCGCCGAACTGGCTTTGGAGGAGCCATTTGCAGCAGAGACCCCCGAGCCAGCCTAGACACTTTGCAAACAGCCGTCCAAAAGAAATCGCTCTGCATTTGCTTATCTATAATTACTGATCAACCAGAGCGCCACCATCCATGGGAAGTTTCTGGCAGGGTAATGAAATCGCTCACATTCTTGAGCTCCAAATTCTTTGCCCAAACACACCCCAGCAACTTCTCCGATGTTCCCACAGCAGAGCCACCTCCCCACCACTCAAGCTCACCGTCCACAGCTCCTCATCAGGAGCTCGCTGTTAGAGGCTTCAGACACCCTGCTTAGACAACATATCAATAACCCACACCTCCTCTATTTTATCACGTGCATATCTCAAACTGCCTAAAAACCCCTACATGGAGCAGATTTCAAGGCAGTCTGACAAAAAAAGCAAATTCACAATTACTTCCAGTTAGGAAATTCTTGGGTAAACACCTCAGGACACGCTGCACGTTCCACCCCATGCTGCTGTAACTTTCCAGCTTGCTCTCCAGCAAGCCTGGGAAGTAGGTACCCGCAGGAAAACACAGGCTTCTCCTTTTGCATCTCCAAGTCACTCCTATTAACTGTTTCCAGGAATAACAAGATGCTTGGCATTTTCGGTCACATGGATTGCTACAGTCTGCAATGCAGTAAACTTGATTTTTCTTCCAAAGCTTTGCCAAACCCAAAGCCCTGTTTTTAAGTGAGGTTCTGCCCTGATGCTACATGTTCCCACACGCCCAAACCAACTGCGGGTGCTCTGGTCATCATCCCAGTTTACAAGGGCAAAAGGAGGAGGTTTCTCACTACAAACACCACTATACTCAGCTGCCCTTTCCTCTTGCAACATCAGCACCGACAAAATTGAGATCCCTCTCTCCCAGTCTCACATTGCTCCCCCAGTCTGTTCCCAGAGCACTCTCACGAAGCCCAGGCCACTTACGACTGATGGACGCTGCAGTTGTAGAAAACAAAGTCCACAGAGGCAAACTTCTTCCCCGACTCCTTAGATTTCAGGTAGAGCTTCACCACTCGCTTGTCCCCTGGGAGAGACCCAGGCAGAAAAAGGCATCAGAAAGGAGACAGTGCACGGCCCAGCATTCAGCCCAAGGAGGGAGCTGGGCATCACCACTCAGCCCAGATAACTAACAAAATCCCCCAAATCTGGCAATCAAGAGAGACTGTTCTCCCACCCCCATTCAGCCACCAAACAGGCCAGCAGAGCCCTAGTACAGCTCTGAGCCCCCACAGCTAACTCCAACCTGCTGGCATGGAGGCAGGTGCCTTGGGTTGTACCGGTGGTACTGTAGGGGAGCTTCACAGTTCTGGGGTCAGCAGAATGTCCTAAAGCCCATGGTCACCTACAGCACATCCACCCAGGAATGGTCCATAGGTGGGAACAAGGCCAGGGTGCCCAGGACAGGTGCACAGGCCACTAACTACAGTGTCAGCAAGTAGCTGTGCCCATGGCTGTGAGGACAGCAAGGACCAGTCCCCCATAAGCAGCAACGTCCTTCTCCTACACCCTGAGAACCCAACTCAGGTCCTGCTCGGGGGCCAGGGATCACTGTCATGAGAGGACTGTCCTCCTCCACATCTGGCTGTGAGACAGCAAGGGGGAAAAAGGTTTGTCTCAGGCTTTCTTCCCACCCCAGGGCACAAGCTCACCTCGGCCCCTGGTGATGGGGATGACGTCCTTGGCAGAGGGAGAGCTGCAGTAGATCTTCCCATCTTCAATGCGGCTCTCAGACTCGGTGAAGTCTTCAAAGGAGCAGTTCACTCCTGCCGAGAGGTCTGGGACGTTCCAAGCCTGCAGGACCAGCTGGGAAGAAGAGGCAAAAACATCAACACAGAAAACTAGCAAAAAAGACTCCTCTATGTCTGCTATGTGTAAGTCCAACCAACAGAAAAGACCAGGGTGCAATCCCTCCTCCACCACCCACATGTGGTGGGGAGACCTGCTCCAGGCTTTTGCAAGTGAGCCCCATCCACAGACCTCCCTGCTCAATCAAGGAGAGAGGATGTAAATGGGTTAAAAGACAGAATGACTCACAGCCTCCTGTCCTCTGCCCTCGCCGCACCACAAGCCATTACGCCTCACCTCTACGGAGACCAAGCACAGCATCAGGCTAAAGAGCGTTTCACGGAAAGGCATCCGCTCCAGCAGAGCCGAGGAGGGGAGGAATCCACCTCTTCCCTCGCAAAGTCATTCCTGGGGTCAGCAGTTCTCACTTTACAAAACGCTTGCCTTATTTCTAATTTGAATTTTTTGCAGCTTCCAGCCATTAATTCTTGTTATGCCTTTCCTTGATAGATTAAAAAGCCCTTTAGTCCCTGATATTTGCTCCTTGTAAAGGCACTTATACTCTGTAATCAAGTCACCTCTTAATCTTCTTTTTGATAAGCTAAGCAGATTGAGCTCTGGAAGTCTCTCACTGCAAGGCATTTTCTCCAGCCTTCAACTCATTTACATGATGTTTACGGGAGGTTTTCAGCCTTCCCCTTTCAAAGCTGGACTCCAGGCCAAGCGCAGCATCCCCATGTCAACCACACCGGACCTCTGTACAGCACCACACCATCGGTCAGGGAGATAACCACCCGAGGGGTGAAAACACTGCTCAGCTCCTGGCTTCGCCTGAGCGGCATCGAGAGCCCCACAGCAAGGGCTCAGCCCCGGCACCGCTTTCCGGGATGCCAGGTGAATGCCTGCCTTTTCCCTCCATGTCTAACTTTAGACTTGGCAACATCAAACCCCAATTTCTCTACTAAACCAGCCCCACTCAGACCCAACTGCTCTGAAGGAAATCTCACGCCATACCACCCCCCAGTCCCAGCATCCTCTGCAGGTCGCATCCGCAGCCTCCTGGCATTTATTTCCACATTACCAATGAATGCTAGCCCCTGCAGACTAGCCTCACCTTCCAAACCATTTACATCCAGTGACAATTCCCCTCTGATGAGGACTTTGAGATCTGTCACAGAGCCAGTTCTTAATCCACTTAACATGTGCTTTATCAATATTGTATAATGCTAATTTTTAATCAGCAGCTTGTGTTGTACCAAGTCAAATGCCTTGTAGAAGCCTAAAGACATCACATCCCCGCAGTCCCTCTTCTAACTCAAGTCATAATTCCACCAAAGAACAAAATGTGGTTTGTTTGACATAAAACTGCGTTGACTGGCACTAACTACATTCCTATCCTTAATTCTTTATCAGTTGTATCCTGCATCAGTTTTTTTCCTTTAGTTTTTCTAAACCTGATGTCAAAGTAAGTGGTCTCCGACCATACAGTTCTTTCTGCATCTAGGCAAAAAAAATGAGCACCTTTTCTGTTTTCAACAGGGCTTTTCTCAACATTCACTTACTTATTACAAAGTCATATTTCTACAAACATCCGCACGCCATGGAACTCCTCAGCCAACTCTTTTAGGACTCCTTAGTGCCAGACATCCAGACCTGGCAGTTTTCAAAACTTTATTGCTAGTATACACTGTTCTGTATTCTCTTCATGGTGCTAATGGCCTGGAAAATACTTCATCCTTTCTGTCTGCACAGGGAGAGCAGCGAGTTGTGCATCAAAGTCTCATCCCAAAATATCTACTGCAGGCCAGGGTCAGAGACAGGCTATTGAGCTAGATAGATCGCTGGCCTACGAATGGCATCTCCGATGATGGTGTTTGTATTATGGAGAAATATTTATTGCTTTGTTATGTCTTTTCTGAATAATCATCAGCTGGTTTATTACCTCCATCAACAGGCCAGCCCTCACTGCTATGTTTTATTTGTCTTGGACTTCTCTTCCCCTTTCGCCCTATTTGTCGTGTACTCGTTACTTATTTTTAATTGCCACCTCCCCAGCCCTGGCCTCCAGAGGGTCAGGAGGTGGCTGGAGGGGCCCGCGGGCAGCAGAGGTGGCTTACCGGGACCTCCGACATGGTGACAGAGATGTTCTTTGGCTGGACGGTGAGCTGGACGCACTGCCGCAGGTCAGAGGCGAAGCGCTGGGGCTCGTCCGCCCGCTCACACCGGTCCTTGCGAGAGCATCTAGAGGGGGATGAAACCACGCCAGTGAGGAGGAGAATTCCCTGGGATCCCGCATGGCTCTGGGCTGATGCCACAGCAGACAGATGCTTTGGCACAGAGGTGATGCCCAGCTAGGGACCTTGGGTGCCTGAACAGGAGCCTGCTTTCCCCCGGTGCCAGCACTGGGGACTTCTGGGGTCTTTTATCTTCAGCTTTTCTTATTAGCACAAAGATGCCAAACCTGGGAGCCTGCGGGCAGGATCAGCAGGCTCTGCCAGCAGCTGCACCACACATGGTGCTTGCGAGCGCTGCCCAGGTGCCATAGGAAAGGTTGATGGACCCTTTGGACCCCACCCCAGGTTCAGGGCCAAAGTCCAGGAGGGGTCTCCCCAAAGAGACCAGTGGTGGGGATAGACATGGTTCGCCAACCGCGGTTGGCTGGCGTGGCCCCAGGGACAATCCTGTGGTACTTACACGTTGTGGAGGACGCACCAGCCGCAGTGGGGGTCCCGGGAGCCCAGGCACAGCTCACAGCTCTCATACTGCTCACAGCTCTCCACCGGCACCCGTGTCACCTGCGGTGAACAGGCAGGGAGTGAAGGAGGATGGGCTGCCTGTTTCACTGCTGTCCCCACACCTAGACCCCGCAGAGATGGACCCAACACAGAGACATCCTGGCCCGTTAGAGAGGAGGCAGCAGCAGGGAGCAGGCTGAGCCCCCTGCCATCACCCGCTCCTCTCCCGGGCCTGGGCAGGACGTTTGCAGGCAACACCTCCACCCCAGGGAGGATTTCACCCCAACCAAGCTCCTTCCATGGTTGCATCTTTGCAGGGTTGTGGAGCGGGCTGTGCCGGCTCAGCCCCACACCAGCTCCCAGTGCCGGCTAGGCACCCCACGGCTGCCGCAGCCCTGCTCTGAAAGGGTTACTGGTCGTTTATTAATTGCTCCTCCAGATTTGATTAAAATCCCCTCGTTCGCCAAGCCCTTCGAGCTCTGTTACAACTGTTCACTTAATTACTTTCCACCAGCACTCTGATAACACCGAGCTGTAGTAGGGAAGAGAATGGGTTTTATTAAGGAGAGGGGAGGAGAAGCAGGGGACGGGGAGGGGGTGCAGGAAGCAGGGAGCTGCCTGCTCACCCGCTGCGAGGAGCCAGCAGCACCAGGCAGCTGCCTGTGACTGCTGTGCCTCAGTTTCCCCACAGGGCAGGACTCACTCGTTAATTAAAATTTGCAGACTTCTCTACTGACAGTTAAATCCAGGGTGCCCCCTCTCCTCCCAGCCCAGCAGGGGATGGGCTGAGCATGATGCCTGCAGGGCTGGGATAAGGCTGGCCAACCAGTACCTGCTGGTTTGCGTTCCGATGAGGATACCTGCAGCGTTCCCATTTGTTTGTCCCTGACATCACTGCAGGTGGCTGGTGGCAAGGGGCTCAGCAGCGGGTCCCCCCCAGGTATGTGCCAGCTCCCAGCATCCACGGTGGCCCTTGGAGGGGATCCCCAGTCCAGCTTGGCATAACCCCCCTCCCGCATCCATGTCTCCAACATCTCCCCCGCAGAGGGGAGGCTTAGCTGAGCCAGGCCAAGGACAGAAACACATCCCAGAACAGCTGCATGGAGGAGCCCAAACACTGTTTCTGCCCCTCCTGGAAAGCTGTGGGTTTCCTGCAGCAGAGTAGAAACCAGAGACAGGCGCTGGGAGGAGGAGGGAAAGGGCTCTGCTTTCCCCGTGGGGCTGTCTAGACAAACCCACGGCCTTACTCCAGCATCCTTCCCCCTCCCAAGCCCCTGGGCTGGCGGCCAGGGAGACCTGTTACATGCCAAACTCAGCCATGGTCCCACCTGCACACACCTCTCCCAGGCAGAGTGGTGGAGATTCTGTGAGACACAGGCACACTACATCCCAGCACAGCCGGCTGCCCTGCATTACCCCACCAGGCATGGGGCACCTCCCCACGGATGCCAGACCCAAAAAGTGCCACCACCATGGCACAAACCTGCTCCACCCGCTCCGGTGCAGCCCATGGATGGATGAACTTGTACCAGCAAGCTCTCCGGCAGGTTGGGGATCACACAAACACTTGCAAAGCCAACCAAAACTTCTTATCATGAGTCCCAACCATACTGCCAGGACGGCAGTGCCAGATCTGGATTGCATCTCAGCCAGCGTCTGGCTGGCTCAGCAGGAGCAGAGGGAGGGAGCGAGGTGTGAATGCCAGGGTCTGGGGCACACCATCCCCTCTGCCTGACAGTGCAAAAGCAGCCACCCCAGAGGGAAAAAAGCCATTCAGAGCAAGGAGATTCTGCTGACCTGCAAAAAACCTGCTCAGGAGAGGATGGCCAGAGGAGGGAGGTCTATGGCCAGCCCCCCACAGCAAGGAAGGGTTGGGCAGCCCTCAGTCCCTGAGGACCACTGGGATTTCAAGCAGCTGCTGCTAACAGTTAATCCCTGGGGCATGGCCCCAGTGAGGAGAGGAGCAGCAGGGCCACAGCATCAGTGCTCAGGGCAGTGTTTTTGCAGAGGAGCAGGGAGGAGATGCCTCCATGCCCTGGAACAGGAGTCCCCAGGCAGCCTGGACCCCAGGAAGCAAAGGCCAGACCCCATCAGGGAGCTTCCCAAAAGGCTTCCCAGCGCACTGGCCTGCAGGCTGGGGCTGCAATGGGCTGCCAAGTCAGGAGAGCAGAGGGGCTGCCATCCCCTCCCCTTACCTGCTTCTCAGTCATGGCATAGATGTGCTGGCGGTCAGGGCTCAGCACCAGGTCTCGCAGGATGGAGCTGCCCTCATGTGCCACGACGTTCTCGTACTGCAGCGCTTGGTGCTTCCTCTCAGCCGTCAAGTCCACCAGGATCTGCAGGGAAAGCAACGCAGGGTGAGCACAGTCCCACACACACCTCAGCCCCCACTCTGGGAGTGGGATGGGGAACATGCCCTGTTAGGGATGCCACCCCCTCATCCCACGCCAGCGTGGCCACGCCACAGCATGGCAAAGCAGCAGCCACTCTGCAAGCATCCCAGCCCTTTCCAGAAGGCCAAACTGCAACATTTTCTTCCCTTTTCTGCATTTGTTCCATGTTTATGCTGATGGCATTCGCTGCTCTCCAAGGAGAGAAGCCACATCCATGGTTCTTGCGTTGTATGCGACTATGTGCTGCCCTGCATCCCCCACTGCTGCTCAGCCCCAAAGACCCCTAACTTGCAGCATGGCACGGACAAGCCCTCAGCTTGCAGCAAAGCAGCAAACCCGATCTTACTACAGCAGTACCGAAAGGGGCTCACGCGCCACGCCACACCACACCAAGCCCCAGCCAGGCAGGACGCTGCGGCACACGCAGGCAGGGCTCCCATCTCCCCATCCATCAGAGGAAACACTTGAGCTCATGACCGGGGAAGTCAAGAGGGTCTCAAGGAAGCTGAGGGTCAACAGAGGTTCAGAAAGTGCCTTTGTTCCCTGAGCAGGAACGTGGCAAAGGCTTTAATCCCCTTATGGCTCGCAATCACATTAAAGCTCTTCCTAAGTACACCAGTTTCTGGCTGTACTGGCGATAACCACATCACGAGGCACCGCAGGGCTGGAGGCACCCAGAGAACAGGAGCTAACTCAGCTGCACTACTTGCTATAACCTGATTGCCACCTCCACGAGCAAGAGCCGCTTCCTGCTAATGCTGTCGCTTGCGATACCCCCAGATTTGGGCTGTCCCCTGGCACAGGCAGCCTCGGGGAGACAGTGCAGGAGGAATGGCTTGGTGGGTCTGGTCTGCTCCCATGGGATGGCATGGGACAGGGGCCATGCCAGCAGCACATTCTGCAAAAAACCCAATGGCAGGCAGAGAAGCAGCATGCCCAGCAAGACGGAGCTAACACTGCCCGGGATCAGCTCCATGTGCAGGGAACCCATCCAGCACCTCCATCTGCAGGACTCAGGACACCCCCACTGCACAGGGCCAAATCCACTGTTCTGGAGCACTCCCCAAAATGCACCCCACAACCCCGCCCTGATCATTGCACCCGCTCCCACGGCCCAGCACAGTCATGCCCAAGCCCCTGTGCTCCCCACAGCAGCCCCCCTAGCATCCCGGCCACCTCGTCCCCCTCCTGCAATAAATCGCCGCTGGCATTTGCATAGTTCCCAATCAGGAGGATACAGGGCCGGGAAAGCAGGATCCCGGTGTGCAGCTGATTAGCATGGAAATGTATGCGGCTCACAAACAAACCGGGGCCCGTTTAATTAGAGCGGCGCCTTTGATTCACCGCCAGCCTCCTGCATGTACCAGCCCCGGATTATTTTTAGGCAGTTTTACAAAACAAATGTATTTAATTAAGAAAGAGACCCCTGAGCAACCAGAGAGCGATGAGTCCTGCATGGCAGTGAGCAAAGGGGCCGCCCTCTCCCTGGGGGACCTGGCAACCAGGCTCGCAGGGCCAGGCTAACTTGGGAGCCCACGGCACAGCCAAAAGGCCCCTGTACGTCCTGCTGCAGGACTGAAGAGCCTTTGCCATAACCCAAACTGGTCCTGGTACTTATCCACCTTCTCAGCATCCTTTGCCAGACCCCTACACAGACTCTGCTCCCCATCACTCCCGCCCTGGGTACCACTGTGTGCTGGGAAACCCAGAGATGCCAAAAGCCAATGTCCTAAAGCCTCTGCTGCCCTTTTGGAGGGGGGTGTCTTTCTGCCCAGGTCCAAGGACCACATTTGCTCCTATTCCAAACATCAGAGGAGGTCAAGCCCCAGACACCTGAGGTACAGGGCCACATGGCATCCCCTGCCCTGCAGTACCCCTTGCCCAGTGGTACCCAGCATCACCCCCAGGACCCAGCCCTGCCTCCCCGCATCCCCTCACAGGTCGCTCCCCTCCTGGCTCTCGGCTTCTCCCCTTCAGAGTCCTGTCCAAGCCAGCTCTCCAGAGGAGGGTAACAGGGAGCATCCCCCCTCCGCGGCGAGGCACTGTCTCCCCTCCTTGCTACAGCAACATGACAAACGCACCTTTCCAACCCTTTTATGGGCCGCAGTTGCGGCGCAGAAGAATCAATATAGTTTTACCCTGGTTCTAAAATAGATCTATGGCTGGATGTCGCGCTGGCAGTAATTTTTAACTAGCGGGGTAATTTCCCCATTACATTATTGCACTGCGCAGTGCTGGGAAAGAGAAAGAGATGTATTAAAAAAAACAACAGACGTGAAGCACTTCCAGTTAATTTGAGGCTCCAGGAAGAACCTAAAAATACTCTTGGTAATCAAAGGGGGCTGGAGCCCAGCTTGCCACAAGTCAGGGTGCTCTGGTGGGGGCACAGGGCCACCCCAGGCATGCAGACGCAGGAACCCTTCTCTCCGGCACCTCTCCTCCCACTAAGCATGTTCTGTAGGTGGGTTTGGGATTCAGGAAAATGAAATTTGGAAGACCTGGCAATCAAATTGTTTTCCGGTTGGCCAAAAAGC
Organism: Gorsachius magnificus; assembly: GCA_034008185.1. Lineage (NCBI taxonomy): Eukaryota > Metazoa > Chordata > Aves > Pelecaniformes > Ardeidae > Gorsachius > Gorsachius magnificus. The sequence goes on from CM067090.1 coordinate 12,864,755, forward strand.
AGGGCACGAAGGGGTTTTTGAGTTAACTTGTGTAGGCAAACCCATCCTGCCACTCCTCCCCAGCACCGGGAGGTGACCAGCTGACAGAACCCAACATCGCCCCATGCCAAGAGAACCCGACTGCCCACAGCACCCGCTGCCGTGCGGGCAGAGGTGGGAACCCAGCACCAGGGCCTTTCCAGCAGGATTAGCCGGATGGGAACCTGCTCATCCCAGCTGCGGGAACAGGACAGGCTGCCTGTACCATAAGGTGGTGGAGCAGCGCCCGGGAAGCACAAGGTGCCTCCCAACTGATCTCTTAGGGGCGGTAGGAGGGACTGCTTCCCCCCTCGCCCCGAACCCGCGGGGTAGCTGGCGGCAGGAGAAGGGGGAGAGGATGTGGCTTAATCAGAGCAGCCCCCCTCGGAAGCATGCTCCTTCCTGCCCACCTTGCCTGCCTTTCCCACCCCAGGGAAAAGACATTTACCATAAATAAATAAATAAATAAACCTATTAACCTTTCTCCTCATCCTGACGCTGATATAATTACCCAATACTAATAATTACTGGCACTAATTTCTTGCTCAGGATTCCTGTCCTGTCTCTTGCCTGCCTCGGGCTGGCTTCAGGGAGCGGCTCAGCAGCGTTGCATCCTGTGAGGGGCTGGCAGGAGCCCCGGGGGGTGGCCGGACCCCAGAGCCACGCCAAGGCGGAGGAGCAGGAGCGAGGGTCAGCTTGTTGGGCTGCTGCCGCATTCAGTAAAGGGAGGAGACCAGAGGCAAGAAGTGAGAAGCTCCCTGCTGGGGTGAATCACCTGCAAGCAAGCCCAGAGGCTTTCTTCTGCAAGACAGCCACGTGCCTGCCCTCCCCACCCAAGCGAGCAGCCCACGGGGCAAGCACCCAGCACAACTTCACTCTGAAGAGGGAAGGGTTTAAGACCTGGTCCACGAGCAGCCAAGCAGGCTGGTAGGAGACAGCGCAAGGCCAGGAGATGCAAAGCCCCCTCGCCTCACCGAGAGCCCCCTCGCCTGCCAGGCCAGCCGCAAAGAACCCTGGCAAAGGAGCAACGAGGGAAAGGACGGCATGCAACGCTTCAACCCCCAGGCACCCCGGTGTAATGCCTGACTGTGCACAGCACACCCCGGCTTGGGCAGAGGCAAAGTCCTCCCCGAGGAGGCCCAGAGAGGATTCCTGGGGACAATCTGGTCTTGGAGATGCCAACCCATACAGGCTCTGGAGGAGGAGAGCACATCACCTGGCTAAGAAGCACGCAGTGGTGCATGGCCACAGCCGGACAACAGCACTGGCCAGTCCTGCTGCTGCCTCAAGCCCAATGCTCCCCCCAAAGCTCAGTTCTCCCTTACAAACCATGATGCTGGAGCACCCAGAAGCTTCTGCAGGGCCCAGGCCCACCACAGCCCACAGCACCACAGTGAAGAACCACTGCCCTAAGGAGCTGCACTAGACAAGGCTGGGGCCTGAAACCCACGAGAAAGGCAAGGGGAGGCGAAAGCACCAGGAAGGCAGAGACAACATGTCAGAGGAGAGACAGCTCCTTCCATTGCAGCACGCTTGCTCCCCTGGGCACGACGTCCCCCCGGCTTGTCCAGGAGAGGTGGTACCCCCCTATCGCCGTAACCCTGCCTGACTGCTGCTCACCAAACGTCCTTACAGGCATGAGCAACAGGCACAAGGCAGAGGGAAGCATCTCCCCAGAGCTGCCCTTCAGAAAGACGGGCAACGAGAGGAATGAAGGGCAGCAGCCGTGACCTGGCAGCCACCCAGCGCTGGCAGCGGGTCCGGAGGAGGACAGCGGCAGAGGACAGGTTGGGCCGGGATGCCGGGCAGAGGGGGGGAAGCACAGCCGGAGAGGGAAGGCAGCTGCAGACTTGCCAAGGCTGTTTTCAGATTTAAGTCCGGGTCGGCCAGGGCCCAGGGGGTGCTGGGGCAGGCCACTGGCTCCATGCAGGACCGCAAACAAGCTCTCAGGGGCACACGTGGAGGGTCACCAAGAGACCCCAAAGCCCACTGACAGGAAGGGGGGTGCTCTCTTCACTGCCCTGCAGCCGTCCCCCTGTGGGGCTCTCCACACCCCAGCCCTCCATCTCCTTGCTCTGGCCTCTCGAGCCCCCACCCTGGGTCCCAGGCAGTCCCCTGCAGACCCCTCCTCCGGGCAGGAGAAGTGCTCGGCCACGCTTTGTACTCTTATCTGTACAGGGCTGTGATTAATTCACCGCGGCTGGCAGCAGCTACAAGAGGAGGGCGCTTTTGCCCACCTGCCACACTTCAAAGGCAGGGACTTATCTGCCTGAAACACATGCCGCAGCCTTTTCACGGTGACCCTTTCCAGTTCCACGAGGCTTGCGCGGCACAGACATGCGATGGGCTTATTTATGGGAGTGCATCTCAAAGCCTCCCTCCTTCCCTTCCAACCCTCACTGGGGGAAGTGGAGAGTCCCCCAGCCCCAGGGATGTCCATCGGGGACAGAGACTGAGCAGGGGGGACGAGATGGGGCTGCAAGGAGAGGATGCTGGGTTGAGGTCCCTGTCCCACCTTCGCCCACGCCCTGGTCCCCTCCTTGCCCCATCCTCTTGCTGGTGAGCACCTCTGCAGCACATCCCCAAGTTGGAAGAAAAAGCTTTGACACGTAGAGAGGGCAGAGCCCAGCCCTAGGACCAAAACCTTCGCCTCCCCATGCCACTGGCGCTCACGGCACAGGCATCATTGAAGTCCCAGACTCCCACACCCAAACCAGTGCATGAGCATCCCCCTTCTGCGGCAGCAGGGCCATGCTAGCACCTCTCATGTTCTGCTTTGGTTTTGGCAGTGTCCACCCAACGGGCACAGGATAGAGCAAATAAAACCAGGAAAGGAGCAGGTCCCAGCAGAGCTGACCCCGAAACCATGTGGCCACCTCCCAGAGGCAATAGAGGACCCACACAGCCCGGCCACCCTGAGGCAGAGGTGACAGCTGCTGGGTAGTGTCACACAACACCGCACGGATGAGCCTACAGCCAGAAAGGGAGTATCCTGTGTCCAACCGGGGGGGCTGGCAGGGACAAGGGACCCCCCCAGGGTACCAGCCTGCATGGCCCCTCCTGGCACGTGGCCTGGGCTCACCCGGAGGCAGCAAGCGGCATGGGGATGGGGACAGCGGCTGCCCCTCCACTTTGCCTCCCCCCTGCCAGCCATCAGCAGCTGCCGCCCACACGCCCCTCTCCGGTTTCCAGAGGAGGGCAAGGGGTTTAAAATTAAGTTCCTGGATCAGCTGCTCCGGGGGGATGCATTCCTCTCCTCCACCCCACGCCGGGAAGGTGCAGGGGCTGACCAGCAAAATGCAGGACCAGGAGCAGCTGCAGGGCTGTGGCATCAGCTGTTTCGGGGGGGGCACAGCTGATGGGGATGGGGGGCAGGGTGCTGCTGGAGAGGGGGCACCAGCATGTGAGAGCGGGGAGAGGAGGGGAGGAGGCAGTGGCTCCTGCTCCCTCCCGCTGTATTGCAGGTTAGTAAACTTTGGCATCCAGGGGCATGAGGATACACCTCCAGTTTTGCTCAGGCATCGAGAAAATCACCACCACGAGAAGCCCCATCCATGCTTTACCAGGGCTCACCAAGCAGCACACCCAGCTGAAACCCAGTGGCCAGCAGCAAAGGCACAGGACGGGTTTTGGGGACGCATCTCTCAGGGGCTCGCACCAGGGGCTGGGGACGGGGCGGCCCTGCAGAAACATCCCAGCTATGCGGGGCAGGCTGGCAGCCGGCACCCCGGCTACCTCCACTCCCCCCAGCTGGCCACCCTCCCTGCTGCCCCACCAGCTGCCCACGCAGGAATGCACCAGCCAGGTGTGGGTCGGACACATGCCTCCTCCCAGGCGGACAGGCAGCTGCCTGCTGCCAGCTGCTCGAACCCGGCACACCGGGCCCTGCAGAGGTGCGTGCTGACCTCCCGGCCTCCTCTGCGTCGGGCTGGGATGCTCCTGCCTCATCGCTAACACGACGAGGGAAAGCTGCGAGAGGAGCTGACTACTCCCATTCAGGGAAACCCATTAATTTTTTAAAGATGAATACAAGCAAGGTTTCCCCGGCCCGACATCGCCCTGAGCCGGAGAATACTGGGACTTTAATTATATCAGTATAATAAAGCAAAAACCAAGGAGATACTTAATCTAAATCAATGCTCATAACAGCAACAAATGCCAGCGACTTGCCAACACCGACAGATATGACACCGGTTAACCTAACCGGTTTCGAAGCACACGTTATTACCACTGCATCGTCCCTGGGCAGTATCCCAAGCTCGGCCACGCGGGCTGAGGACAGGCACGCTTGCTGCACCTCTCCGGAGAGCTGGGGTGGGAATTGTATGGAGGCACTGGGGTTTGCCATAGGAGAGAGGGCAAAGGGGGACGCAGGGAGGCAACCCTGCCCAGCAGGACCCCGAAACACAGCACCACCTTCCCCAGCACTCTGCAACTGCCTTTTTCTTTCACTCAAACTCATTTCCATCTTTTCCTCTTGTTCAGCCACCCACACGAGCAGTGCTCCCCCATGCCGACCAGACTCAGCAGAGCCAGCGAGACCTTCACCAGCCCACATGGCACGGCGTGGCACTGACCACCCACCACCTCCAAACCTCCCCAAAATCCTCCCCTGACCAGGTCTGCCCACATTGCTCCATCAGCAGGATGGGGAAGTAGAGCCCATCACACCACGCTCCAGCAATTTTGACAGAACTAAAACACTGTCAGAAAAATCTTTTCAATTGTTCTGTACCAAAACTGAACTGCTGGAAAGAGGGAGGAAGTGCCAGGGCACCGTGCGGGAGCAGCGTCAAACCACGGTATAAACTGATGGAGTCAACAAAGTTGGGGGAAGAATTACAAGCACCCCCCTGCTGGGAGCCACACGCCATGGGATGGGTTAAGGCACTTGCCCTGCTCCTCCCCCAGCAAAGCCCCCATCCTGTCACCGTCCCCACCAGCCCCCAGCCCCATGGCTGCTCTGCAGTCTCGAGCCATTGATTCCCAGCTTTGCCCTTCAAAATTCTCCTGGCTCAGCGCCCGGTTCATATCGTCTAGTCACTCAGGAGCAAAATATCTCTATTATTATTGCAATTATTTCCCAATCAGCACCGCTCAGGGCTGAGGCGGTCAGAGGGGCCCCCCCCCGACAAGCGAATTGATGGGCAGCCTCTGCTTAGCTCAACAGGGTGGCACAAGTCCCCCTTCCCAAGCCTCACCGCACTTCTGACCATGCAGCCAGACCAAGATAACCCCAGCACGAACACCAAGGGCTTGTCCCACCACCCTCACCCTCCTGGCCACCTGGGACATGCCTACGGCCAGGGGTTCAAACCCCTGCTGCCTGCCAGCAGCAATGGGGACACTCCCCTTTCCAGATCTCTGCCAGGGGATCCCAAAAGGCAGGGAGGAGGCAGCAGGGCTTTGCCAGGCATGCGGCGGGGAGGAAGGACAGGCTCCCAGGGCTGCAGCACAGCTGGAGATCAGCTGGATCCTTCCTCCCCGCCTCAGCTCCAGGAAAATAGCTGTTTCCTTCCTGGTCCCTAAAACAACACAGTAGCGAGAGGAGCTGCCTGAGGACAAGGCAGGGGCTGTCGGTCTTGCAAACAGGAGCCAGCGGCAGGAAAAGCCCACGCAGGGCAGGCTGTGGAGGGACAGACCCTGAGGGGAAGGTCTGCTTCAGGGTATCCCCCGTGGTCGGGTCCCCCCACACCAGCAGCCCCACAGGCAGATTCAGCACGAGCCAAGCCCCCGTTTTGGTGGGGGAGCCTGTGCAGCCCTCCTGGGCTGCTGTGCAGGGCACCACAGCTTGCACCTGGATTTATCCACCCATCAGGCTTCCCTCTGGAGTCCTACATCCCGCAGCATAACCCCACAAACTCCAAAGCCTTCTGTAACCCCACCTCAGCAGCTCCCAATTCATTCTGCTCTGGATGTGTAAGCACATCAGCCGTTACTTCTATGGTGTACAAGCTGAAAGCCTTTTGCTGCAGCAATGCATTGCAGCAAGGGGGGATATAACAGGAATTAAATCTGCTGCCCATTCACCTCCACCCAGGGAGAAGGACAACACTGACTGCACAGGGGGTATTCAGCTTTACCTGTTTAACACCAGCTTTGATCCCTTCCTACTGCTCAGGCCTCTTGTTACCACAGCTCTGGGCTGTCCTGGTGTTTTATCTCCATGGACAAATCACACCAGACTGCCCAGGAAAAGCTGATAAGCAATAAATGATCAGGGTCTAAGTATCACAGGCACGGTGACAACATTAAATATTAACACCCAGCACAGGCAGCAGAACTGGACACACAGAATCTCTTGCAAATTCAACGACAAAATCATACATTGCATCATGTACTGGAAACGTAACCATCAGGAGGAGGCGGAATGTTACAGCCACGCTTTTTTTTTTTTTCTTTTTCTTTTTAGATCAACATCTCCACTATTGACACGCAATGATCAAAACTCCAGGCTCTGCCTTTCCTCCTGAAACAGTCCCTGCTCCAAACATAAGCACCTCCAACGTTAGAGGAGAAAACTTCCACCACTCCACGCTCAGTGTTCCCAGTGCTAACAGCCAGCTAAGCCTAGCTTCTGGCTCAGTGCAATGGAGAAAGCCTGCAAATACTTCGCTTCAAACACACTCAGACCCTCTCGTTCACTCCACCTTGAGCTCTTGATGTGTTTGCTAAAATTCCCTGCTCTCACCTTTTGTGTGCATTTTAAGGCTTTGCTCCCACACCCTAAACCTCTGGCCCTCCTATAGCACCTCTAACCCTGACAGCCACGTCCCCAGCTACACTACACCCTTCCCCGTGTCTCCGTAAAGCCAGGGGAAACCTATGGGGCCGCAGCTCCCCACCACGCAGAGCTTGGGAATGATGAAAACCACTTCTCTGCAGTGGGCTCTCCGTTCAAAACCAGGATGAAAATTAGGCTCTTCAGTCTGTGGAAAGGAGCAATTTCGAAGGAGAGATTGAGAAGATTTAAATATAGAGATTGATTTCGCCAAGGATGGTGCTTGAGATATTTAAGAGCTCAGGTTTTACACGGCATGGATTTCCTTTGGCACTGACGCAGAACTCCTTGCCCTGCTTCTCCAGGCAGCAATCCCTTCTTCAGGCTGTCGGGGAACGCCGGGTCCCGCGAGCTAACACAGAGCACAACAGCGATGGCAGGGTTCACATGGGAGGCAAACTGGGGTGCGCAGGGGGGCTGGAGCCCACCCAGAGCTTTCCAGATGTGACAGCACCCGGCCACAAGTTGTTGTAACCCTGGCTCTTGCAGATCCGTGTGATGGGAAATGAAGATCCCAGCTAAACAAAGCACCCCTGGGCACGTGGGGCTGCTCCCTGAAAGCCCATCTCTTGCTAAGACCAGACCAGAGCATATGCCACATTCAAACCCAAGTTCTCAGAAGATCTTTGAGAAACACCTACCACCCTCCCCACCGTCCCCCATCACTGCTAGGGGAACTCAAGCCGAGCCGTCACCCGCTGCAACTTGCCAGCACCGTGGCCAAGGAGCTGCTCCCAGCCAGGGATGGGAGCTGGCACCCAGCAGCCTGGCGAGAGACACGAGCAGCGAGCGCAGTTGGACCATCGGGCTGATGCTGGAGAGGGCAAACAAGCCCCCGGTTAAACAGCTTTATCCCAAAATGCAACCCTGGCAGGCACCCATCGCATGCCTGAATATCTGTAGAGGGAGGCCAAGGGGTGGGAAATGATGTTAATTAAAGTTTTAATTACTGTAACCAAACGAGTAGTATAATTACTTTATTCTCACAGAGACTTCAAACTGATTAAGGACCACGTGCGCAATCTTCGGGTTGATGTGGTTTTTAATTAAACGTGCTGTCAAAGATGGTGAGAGGGGCGGACAGGACGATGGCTCAGCCCTGCCTGCTCGTGCCTGCACCCCCCGGAGACCTCGTGCAAGGGTGCAGAGACACAAAGGTCAAGAGCAGCAACAAGTGCAAAAGGCCGAAAGTGGCTGCTTTGGGAGGACCAAAGTCAGGGGGATGCATGCAGGTGTCTCGAAGAAGCTCCTCTCCTATACATCGGCCCTCAGCTTCACATTCCCCCACAACATCTACCTTCACAAACATCTCCAAAACAACCCCACATGGGCCCCAAAAATATTAATGAACTGGTGCTGCCAATTGGAGGGAATGATTAAAAAACAATTTTGCGAAGGTATCCTTTTCAAATAATAATAATACTAAAAGACATAGCAGTAGAAATTAAATTCCCAGTCCCCTACCTCAAATAAATAGTATCAGAATTTGAAATGAGACATAATTACCCCGGCAAGGTTAAAGCCGCTAATGCACATGGAATACAGAATCACCATCCATCATAATCATATCTCGTATCGCAGCCATTATTTATAATTAGGAGGCACGGTTTAAAAAACACATAAAGACGCCCATGCAATGCAGTAATTCTTCTGTTATTGCTCCTGGAGGGCCAATCCTGCTCCAGCTTGTGAAGTCCGGGATCAGGCAAAAGTAATTCCCCCAAAAACCCCAAAAGCCATTCCCAGAAAGCTCCTTGCTGGGAATGGAAACCCACCTCAGCCCACCTGCAAGCCCTGCCCAAGCGCCGGGCTGGCGGCAGCAGGACACAGCTGGGCTGCGCTGGATCTCTCCCAGCCATTTCAAACCCAAGCAGGCTCACAAGGCATCCACACTGTCCTTCTCCTGTAACTACATCAAATTTGTAATTTTTTTCCCTAAATGCCAGAGCAGGAAGAGCAGAGCTGAGCAGACAGCGGAGCCACAACCCGGCTCAGCAAGGCGATGGCCAGCCTGCTGGGCTTTGCCCGGGCTTTCTCACCTGCTGCATAGTTTGTTACCTATTTTTAAAACCACAGAACGAGTTATAGCAAAAGCTGGGGAAGCCAAAAGCTAACCCCAAAGCTGCTGAAAGCCACTCTCCTTTGAAGCGCAGGCTTTGCAGGCTGCCCCCGCGTCCCAGTGAAATACTAACAAGCTCCCAGCAAAGCAGGAGGAAATTACCCTAAATATATTCTGGGGAAGTCCGCAGATGGCGATGCCTACACGGCAGAGCCCAGCTCTCGAGGTACCTATCTCCAAATACCTTCTCCTCCCAGCAGCGAGACTGCAACCCCACAGAAAAGCACAAAACACCAGGACATGGTGGGGTACGCAGCTGGTTCAGAGCCCCAGAAGTCTGGGTGTGGTGGTTTTGCACCCTTCAGTGGCAAATTAGAAAGCAACAGCAGTTGGAGAGGGTGTCCTGGGGACACAGAGCCATGATGGCAGAGGCTACAGCAAAAGCCCAGGGATCAGACTGCAGAAAGGACAGACACGGACGTGCACGTGTGTGTGTAAATCTAAGCTACGGTGGTTTTGGAGATGGAAAAGCAAGCTGGGGTAAGGACGGGGGGAGCTGAGACACTGCCAGAGAGGTACAAGTCCCCCTGTGGAAGCAGCCCTGAAAAGGAGCTCAGCCCCACCACTGGCTGCAAGCAGCCCAAGGGAAACAGCCAAAGCAGGCTCGCCCCACAGTCTCATGACTCTTACTCACAAGCAGAGCTGCACTTTCTCAGAAGTTTCATTAGACTGTAAAACAAGAAAAAATAACAAGGGGGGCGGAAATCAAGAAAAAGCCAGCTCGCAGATGCACGTACAAACACACTCTCCAGAACCCTGGAAGCATGTTTCTAATGATGGTTGCCACAAACACTGCGGAACACCAGCCGGAATTTCCAGCCAGGGTCCCCTTACCAGAGGTGCCGTGCTCCTACGGCACAAGAGGATGACGGGCGCAGGGAGCAGCTGGCAGGGGGGCACATCCAGAGAGAGGGGCTCTGTGCCGAGCAGCACCACGCTGCTGCCACCACGAAGGGGGGATGAGCCTTTTGGGGTTTCAGCCACCGTGCCTACCCAGCTGTCAGCTCCCCGGGGCAGGCTGTCTTCTCGCATGGTGGGTACCAGCTCATGCGCCCCATCACAAATGATCGCTCTGACCTCCAGGGCTGCACACAGGGGGTGTGGGGCACCTCTTGGGCTTGCCCTGAGTTTTTTGCAGCTCCTCCTCTATTTCAGACAGCCAGCGTGCTGCCCAATGTGCCAAGGATCAGGCCAGTCTTGTAGGATCACGTAAGTTTGGCAGAACACCACCTCAGGATGCCAGAGAGGTGATGCTCCCCACAGGGCTATGGAGAAGGAGTACTGCAAAGCCAAACGGGACTGGGTCATCCCCCCACAGCCAGCACCTCCCCAGGCCCTGAAATGGCCACCAGTGCCTCACCAGGCTCTGGCTGCCATCCTTCAGCCATCTCAGCACCAATAGAACACACCAGAAGGACTTTTAACATCAGCAGCAGCGAGTTTACCACAACCAAAAGGAGCAGAGAGAGGAGGTGGTGCTTTGCAGGATCGGGAAGAGGATCACTATTTGCCCTTCCAAGTGCGAAAACTAATCCCCCCTTCCCCTTTTTATCCCATTGAAAACTTGACAGAACCTCCTAGCGCTTTGCAGTTGAAATTGGCAGGTCTTAAATTAATTGACTGCAATTTTACACAACAACATGTTTAGCTGCGAGCTGGCCCACGGCCCGCTTGGCTCGCCACCGCTCCCCAGACACTTTTCAAGCAACCTCCAAAACTTCATAACACATCTAAGGCAAGGCGAGCAGGCTGCCAACGTGACCCACTCCCTGCCAAAAACCAGCCCTGCCTCCCCGCGCCCCAGCCCCGACCCTGCTCCAGCTCCTCCGGTGTTTTCCCCCGCTCTCGTTAATGGCTTGTTAAATTATTCTCATCGTCTCTGAGGATTTTTGCTCCTCCAAACGGCGAGGAGCATGGGGCGGGCTGGGTTACGGGCCCGCTGCTTTGCCATGGCAACTGCAGCAAGGGGACCGATGAGCGCAACAGGGGCGAGAAAAGTCAGGGTTGTTTTTTTTTTACTTTGATCCATCCTGACGCATTCCTGCTCTCCTTCTGCTTAACACCCCCAAGGACGAAGCCCAAAGCAAAAGACGACGATGCAGTGGCAGGTCTGCAATGTCCCCATCCAGGGTTGGGTGGACCCAAAACACAACCGCACTCTTCTTAGGAGGGGGTCTGAGCTGGCATCGCCACTTGGACAGAGCCTGCCTGCAACCCAGCCCCCCAAAACGTGGGGCCAGTCCCTGAGCCTCCCCGCGAGCTCCCGCGAGATGCTGCTGCCGCCACCTCGGCCAAACGCGAGCCCCAGCGATGAGTCAGCCCCGGCTCCCAGCCCTCATCTAATCCCGTCCCCGGTGTCGGGCAGCTTTCCAGGGCATGTCCGCAACATGAAAGGCGCGCTCTCGCCACGCTGCTGGGTCGAGAGCCGGAGGAGGAGAGGGGAGGATTGCTCCGGCTCTGCCTAGGACTTGGGTCAAGCAGCTGATGCTCTGCAAAAGCCAAACTGGGGGTGGGTTGTTTGTGTGATTTCATTGCTTGAACAAACAGAAACATCCTGTATGTGATTAAGAGCCTTTATGAAAAACACACCAGCGCAGAGCCCTGCAGCTGGGGCCGAAGGTATGGCTGCGGCTGGAAGGCAGCGCGCAGCAGGGCTCGGCCGCACTGGGGTGAGCAGAGCTCTGAGGCAGATTCCCGCAGCCACAGCGTCCCAGGGATGTTTCGGGCCACGCACAGAGACAGACATCCCCGCTAGGAAATCATCTCCCCCATAAAATGTCACTTTTTTTCATTGCAACCTCCCCAAGCCCTCACTTGCTCTAGGGAGCAAGAGGCACCGCAGCGTTACCAACAGCACACGAGCTGCGGACGATAGCTGCTCCAGGAAAGGCAGCTGAGGCGCTAACATCACTCCAAAGCATTAATTCTTTCCTTTATCACCTTCTGCCCCGGGATATCAAAGTACTCCACACATGCCTATAGCTTGCTCCTTCTTCTGGCCACAGGTATTGCCATCCACAGATGGCACGGAGGAGAAATGGAAAGCACAGGCAGCAGAGGCAAACTGACCACAGTCCCCTCTGCCAAAAAAGGGAAGACTCCAGCTCCTGCCAAAACCCAGGACTTGCCTGGACTCGTGCGGCCATCACCTCCGCAGCCCCTGCCCTCCGCTCCAGCAGAGCTGCCTCTGGGGAACCGCGCCAAGAAAACACATGCTTTTGTTTAATGAGTACAGGCTGAAGGGGGAAAAAGAGCACTTGAACATTACACACACCCCAAAAAAAACAAAAAAGAAAATTGAAGTTTTGAAGTTGTTTCTTTTTGGCAAGGTTCAAAATAGGGCAAGGTTTTTGTTTTTGCTGGGAGGCTTAAAAAAAAAAAAAAAGTATTTCATCCAAACCATCCTTGAAACATTCTTGACATTTATTACCATAAACTTTTCCTCCAATTAATTGCTTCTATACAACTATCATTTTCCTGATGAAAAACATCACCAGAAATGCGCACGCCATTAAAAAAACGCTCACTCTCTCTTCTCTCTTTCTCCCTGCTCATGAGCATAAACAGAATTAGGGAGGTTAGGGGGGTCAGAAACAACAGTTTTGACTCAGCAGCCTCGGCGCGCAAGAGCTGCCACCCGAGGCAGGGACACCAAGGGCAAGACTCAGAGCTCACTAGATGTGCTTGCAAAAATACCCCGGCTCTGCAGGTATGTGGTACCCCCCCGGCACTGACTCAGAAATACACGCTGGGCCAAGTCTCAGACAAAAAATAATGTTCTCAGGGATTTGGGCTGGGTTTATAGCCAAGGCTTTCGCAGCACGGCGGCGAAGATGCTCATGCAAGCACAGCAGCACATGGGAGGAGGGGAAACGAAGCCAAGCAGAGGTGAGCAGAGATGCTCCCTTCCCAAGGGGGAGGCACCAAAAACCACCTGGGCAGATACAGAGTTGGGGAGGACCAAAGCTGTTCAGGTGCTCTTTGGTTGCTCCCATTTCCAAAATGAAGCCCAGGTATTCTTTCAAGCAGCATGGTGCAGAAAGGCATCCCCGTCTGCAGTCTGAAAGGACGAGGCTGCAGAGGGGAAGGTGAGCCATGATGCTGGATTCTATGAAGGAGCACAGGGGAAGCCCGTCCACAGCTCCTCACCTCTCCTTAAGCTGGTGGGATGCTGTTGCTCCCCACCTCTGCGATCGGGGGATGCACACGAGGCACCTTGAGCAGCACAGCCCATGGGGACCACCGGCAGTAGGTGCCATCCCGGCTGTGCCAGCCCCTGTCCAAAACAGCTGACACTGCCATACAACCCAGTTACCACAATTTAAGGAGTCGTCCTGCAGATGAGCGGTGGTACTGCCTTGTCACGCAGCACGCCCTCAGTCACCAAGATGAACCACACTTTGAAGCTCAAGCAAGCACATTTCTCCCCCCTATTCCCTCCTCCTCCTCCATCCCCACGCCAAAGGTAGCAACTTTTACCCACTTAAAACAAGAAGCCACCAGAGAAAGAAGCCAAAGCTCACACAACTGAGAGCCTGGGCATCCCACTTCCCTGTGGGATCAAAGCCGACTCATCCCACTGGGAAGAGAGCCCAGGCATCCCGCTCCCAGGTTATTTGCTCCAGCCGCAGGCTCACACTTCCCACCAGCAGATTCAGGGGGAGAAGGAAACCCCCAGCTGAGACGGGGAGTGTTTATCTCACCTGCTAGAAGAGAAACACATCTTTAATTTTAAACGTTGAGCGTAAAAACAGATCCCTTGAGGCTCTTAAACATACCAGAAAGAGAGGGAGAGTAACACCAAGAAACCCTGGGGAAATAAATGGAGAATTCAATTTGGGAAGTTCCCAACCCTCGCGCAGGGCGGGAATCAGCTGGAACAGGCCACGCAGGCAAGATGCGGTTTAGGGCTTTTGGGGTCTTTTTAAAGGATTTTCCTCATTTCTCACAAATACCATCGTATGCATTGCCCTCCTAGGAAACCAAGCACCGCCGTGGTGAGCCCAACACCATCCATCATCGCCATCCAGGGGGGCAGAGGCTGCTCCCCTGCCTCTCCCACCAAAGCTGCCGGGACAGAGGGCACCGTGGGAGCCCACTGCCCACACCCCCAGCCCTCCAGCCGTGCCCGCCACCCCCGGGTCCTGCGTGCTGACCTCCTCATCGGGGTCTCGGAGCCTTTCTGCCTGGCTGCATACATAACAGCCTCGGTAAGACACCCGTTCTCCATAGCTAATTACAGACAGTCACCCTGGCCAAGACGCAGGCCTATTTTTGGAAGCTTCTAATGAAAAATAAATACAGGCATATATATATATATATTACACACACACACATCAAAACTGCATCATATTTTTACTCCATTAATTTTTTCAGTTGCATTTTGCTCAACAACTGCTGGTTAATTTTTGACCGCCATCAATGGAAAGCAAAAAGTCAGGGGAGCCAGGGAACAGCCATGCACTGACCCAGGCTCCGAGACCAGCAGACCTGCTGCCTTCACAGATTCCAGGACTGCAAACTGCTCTACAGACCTCAAGCTTGCCCCCGAGCATCCCTGCTGAGCCCAAAGTACACCTTCAGAAGGATTTTGCTACATCTTTCAGCAGAAATTTAGCTTTAAGTCCTGGTTGGGAAGAGCATCACCAGTGACACAAGTTTGGTGGAGCTCAGGTTTTTGGCAGGGGTTGTTGCTGGGAGGACTGGGGGCACACGAGAGAGCCAGGAAGGACTTCTGCAAGTGAGAAAAGCCCTGCTGGAGACACACACACGCCATCTCCTCCTGGTCCCGTTTCCCACCCCGAAAGAGACAGCATGCATGTCTCCAGCTCCCTCTTCCCCGAGCTTCGCTGGAGTACAGCTCACGGAGAAATCATCCACACATACATTTAACATCGTCCCTTCATCCACCACTGCCCCAGCTCCCACCCACGCAGCTTCAAAGGTCTGTCACATCCCATGAGGACACCGAGTTGTTCCCAAAAAGGCAAGAAAGCCCCTTACCTCTGCAGCCACCAGGCCCAGAGAGCAGCATTGCCAGCATTAATCCTCCAGCTACAGCAGCACCAGGTTTGTTCCATGGATGCCGGCACATAATTAAGATCTATGGGGCTCTGTCAATCACCAAGGGGAAAGAAATGGCAGAGAAACCTCTCCTGGGACACAGCAGAAGCCTACGCATTACTGGTGCCAGGGTGCCCGAGGGATGCTGGCGGGTGGCACAAATCCAATCCACCCCTGCAGCAAGCAGCCGGGCTCTCCGCCCTCCAGAACTGCCTCTTCTCACCTGCTTTGCAAAGCAGGGGCTGGGGGAGGAGGGCGTGTTTGCACGGGTCTGCGCACCCCCAAGGAGAAGCCCTCCAGGATGCAGGCCCAGCACAAGGAAATGGCTCCTCTCCCCCCTCTGCACTCTGCCCGCCCTTGCCAAGCGGCATCCCCAGGACCAGCAGGGACAAGAGGTCTCCAGGAGCAACTGGAGATCAGCAACAGGATGACCAGGAGCCCTTTGCCTGGACCCATCCATTGCCAAACCCTCCTCTGGTGCCCAGCCTTGGGGGTCAATTCCCTGGCCCTGCCCTCAGCAAAAGCCCTCCCCAGCAGGGATCCCCATGGCTAAGGGGGCTGGGGGGGGAGAAGGGACCTTCACAGGGCTCCAGGCAAAGGGAGGAAAGGATCAGGGAAGGCAGAGCCTGCAGAAAAGCGCCCTCTCCTGCCCCAAACCACACTCATTAACTCTTTCCCACCAGCCAACGCACAGAGCTTGGACCCACCAGCTCTCAGCCCACACTGCAGCAGCATCGGGGAGCAGGACAGGAAAGCTGCACCCCAATAGCACACACAGCCTGGGGAGCAGCAGGACAACCCCCCCTTTTCCCCTAGAGCATCAACCTTTCCCTGGCTCATCCCCAAAGAGGGACCATCCAGCAGGATGGAGCAGAATCCCTGCTACCCGGGAGCTGTGCACAGCCATGCTAGCGCACAAATTGCTTCATTAAATTTCATCGCATTAAGCCAGTTTCATGAATTTAACATTGTCCCCGGACTATTGTTTGCCTGAAAATTAAATTACGGCAACATTTGTTGTTTCAATGAGTCTGTCAGTCAGGGATGGGGCCAGAGGAGGGGATGCAGGCGCAGGCGGGTGATGCCGTTTCGGCAGCGGGACTCCTCCGGGTGGGCAGCTCCGGTGAAGGTGGGAAATGCAGCCACATCTTCCTTAGGGGGGAGGGAGAAGCAAAGAATTAAGCTGACATGCCGTTTCAACCCAAGCCAACCGTGCCAGACACGGAGAGGTGAGCCAAGCTGCCTGGGAAGGGAAAGCATCAACGTTTTGGAGCGGATAAAGCCACTGGCCAGTGCAGCAGAGCTCCATCCCATACCCCACCGGGCAGCATGGACCCTGGCTACGTCTGCACGAGGAGCTCGGTGCGGCAGTCCAGGGCTTTTTGATCTTTCCAGATTACAAAGCTTTGGCGTGTACAGGAACACTCTGAAAAATTTCTCATTTATTCTTCCTTTTCCCTTGAGCAGCTCCTCTCTGCAGTATTGGAAACAAAGGTGACAACCTTTTGCTTTGTAAAGAAAACCGTCAAGTGAAGTGGACTATAAATAGCACCCAAAACTGACCCGCATCCCCAGCCGAGGGGAATGAAATGAAGATGAGTGAACGAACAGATTCAAGGTCAGAAAGACTTTTTTTTTTTTCCCCTTTGTTCAAGGTCTGGTAATTTTTATCCACGCAGGAGAGCAATACAAAACACATCATTAGGGTTGTAGCTAATAAAAACCACGCGGGCTTTTTCACCCCAGCGTCGTTTCCTTCACCCGTACGGGGATTACGGTGGGAGGGAGATGCTTCTCCCAGCACCAGCTCTATCAACACAACCCCTCCCTGCATTCCCCCTCCAAACGCCCCAGCCTTGCCAGACCTGTCCCAGCACAGAGCAACCAACCGATGCTGCCCTCAAGAGCATGAAGCGTGGCAAAATTAAAGTGCTATCAGATTATCCTGCCTTCCTCTACGAGACTGTAGGGATGCTCCCCATCACCACGGCCCGTCCTCAGTCTGCAGAGTGCCGGCTTGTCACACAGCGCTGGCTCTCTTCCTTCTCTCCAGCTGCTAAATGACATTAAAAGAACTAAACATCCATTAAATAAAACTTTCCCACTATTGCTTCCCATGTAGACAATTGCTCTTGCTGCCACGGGGAGGTTTCATGCGAGCGGCTGGTCCATGGGTACACAAAGAGTGGGGAGGTGCCAGGATCAGCTCTGGTAACAGCACAGGCCACCCAGGGAAAGCAAACGGGGCCCCCAAAATCCAGCACCAAACCCCAAATGATGGCGCTCCCCCTGCCCGTCACGTCCCCTGCTGCATCGCCCTGCAGCCCCACTCTCCCCCTCCAGTCTCAACCCAATTGCAATGCTAAGGAAAGGGAGAGGGGGGGCTACAGGGAAATTTCCCAGCTTGGAAGCAGCGGGGGAGGGTGCAAGGAGGTTTATTCAGTGCAAAGCCCTTCAACACAGTTCCTCTAAGGTGATATACAGGAATCTCAAGGACCCACCAAAGGGCAGGAGAAGAATGTGGGGCTGGTATGCAGCAGCCAGAGCTATTTCAAGCACTGGTGGGGGGAAAGGAGAGATAAAAGAGAAAGGCAAAATCAGGGAAAAAAGTAAGAAGGGGAAACACTTCCATTCTGGGTACAAAGAGAACAAAAAGTGAACACGGAACCAAGGTCTATCCCATAGATGCCCCTCCTGCCCCTGCCTGAGATGCTCTGTCCCTCCACACTGCCCCGGCTGCCCACCAGCCTGCTCCAAGTCACCCTCAGCCACACAACTGTGTCCAGTTGAGGGATTAAAGCGAGAACCCACCAAACCCATTTCATCATGAAGCACTATCACGTAAAATGCTAAGCTTCACCCTTACTGTGGTGGCCTAAGCCAGGACTAGCACACACACCCCCAACATTGGGAGACCCCTTTCCTTAGCCGGGCGGCACATCTGAACCCCAGTGCCGCGGCTCCGGCTCTACCACCCTTGGATGAGCGGAGCCCCCAGGTATTTGCTCATCCATGAGGCATGGCGGGATCTCCAGCACAGCCCTGATCCTGTTGGCTTGCCCTGTATCCTGCAGGCTAAGTATGACCCAGGCAAGATGCAGGCTGAGTACTCCAGGTAGTCGACGGGATGGGGTTTAAATCTTGTTCCACACCCTACCAAGGTCAGCCCCCAGAGAAACAGGGCACGGTGCCAGGGGTCTGCACCCTTACCACCACCCAGAGCCCACCCCGGCTCCTCCACCTCCATATTTCACTCCACAATGCCGACCCCATGGGGCACCTTCCTGCTGCCTTCCCCATCAGTACCAGCCTGCCATTAGCATCCGTTCTCCTGCTCCATTTCAGAAAAGCCCATAATTAACAAGGGCAGGGGAGAACAGAGGCCAAACAGCAGCTCTTCTGAGTGGCCGGGGGCTGAGCACTGTCCTCGCCTGGACCTGCAGCAGAGACAAATGACCCCTCCATGAATCAAAGCCTCAGAGATGGATGACAGGCTCCAGCGGCCACCAAGGGGCGGCTGGAGTCCACGTCCTGCATCCCCGAGTGCCATGCCGCACCTCCACCTCGCTGTGATTTATGACTGATTTTCCTCCCAGTCTGGAGGGGAGTTCCAGGGGGATCAGCCCACAGAGACTGGGGATGGCTGACCTTCACCGCTATCACATCTCTACCTGATGCAGTACTGGGACACACAGAGACCCAGAAAACATGGAAACCAGCTTGGCCCCTGCTTGGCACGCATCTCCTTCCTCTGGCAGGCCACCAGCTCAGGGAAAATTCCTCAGGCACCATTAATCTGAGCTAATGGGGCTGCACAAAGGCAAGGCAGGACACCAGCACTGCTCCTTCCCACCCAGGCGTACCCGCAACCCCCTGCCTCTGAAACCGAAACCGCTGCCTTCCTGATGAGCCGCAGGGCTCCCTTGTCCTCCCTCTTCTCTGTTGATTTTGGTGGGAGGCCCGGGCTATTCTCCCACCTGAAAAGCCAAAATTAGTCAGTGTTCAAAGCCTGTGAATAGGCACAATGGCTCCAACAGGAGGGACCCAATAGAGCTGGGGCCTCCCAGCTCATTTCCATCTCAATGAGGTGGCTTTTCACCCTGCCCTATCCCCATGGGGCCACCGCAGAGGTCCCCAGCAAGAGGTGAGGTCCAAAGCAAGAGTCATGCTCCCGCTCTTCCCAGAGGAATAGGGGTCACAGGCAGGAGCCACAGCCCTGCATTCGGGGGCAGAGAGATGCAGAAGGAAATGCTCAGCAGCTTCAGGCTTCACCAACCAAACCAACCCTGCCAGCCAGGAGGGAAAACCCAGCACTTGCTGCCAGCGCTGCACGACCCCAGCAATGGGCCACACGCCCCTTTTCCTAACATAGGCCCCCCAGCAACGCCCCCAGCCCAGAAGTTTAGGGGGGCTCACTGTCCCCACCAACCACCCCAAAGCATAGCTCTTCTGCCTGGCTCTCCCAGCGCTGCTGAGCCATGGCCACCACTGCCTTACACAGACCTACAACAACGGGGGCAGGACCAGCGACGGCATGCAGGCACAAGCTCGCAAGCTCTTGTTTTTTTCCTTTCCCAGCCCTATTTCCATCTTTTTCCCAGGATGGCAGCCCCTACTGGGGCACAGGATGGTCCACAGGGACCAACTGCAAGGGCGATGCTGCTGTGTTTGGCTGGTACAGGCACAAGCCAGCTCGGGGGGCTGCTGAGAGGTGTTTTGCTCTCAAACCCCTTTTTCAGGGCTACAGAAGCCAGGTTAGCACCCAGCAGCCCTTTTGAAGATGCGAGGTCTTTGGGATCCACCTCCACCCCTGAGCCTCCTCCAGCTTCTGCAGCGTGCCGCTCCCCAGAAGTCACCTTGCCCCGACACCGGCCAAGCCTGGCGGCAACGCTGCCTTGCTATCAGTGGCTCGGTGGCAGCCGGAGTGGGCTGATGGATTGGGGTTAGGCGGCGCGTTGCCTGCAGGCGGGAAACACCGTCAGCACTTTCGGCGGGGAAGGTTGGAGCAGGGCTGGCTGCTGCTGCCACCCCGGCTGGCCGGACGCCAGGCTCCCAGCCCTCGCTCACCTGCTGGCTTTGTGCAGGGAGCAGAGCAGATGGGGGCAGGGGGGAGGAGGGAAGAGGGTTATGGCTTGTGAGTCAAAAAGCCTGGGGCAGGGGGGGCAGAGGGAGCAGGCTTTGTGGGGAGGGAGCCCTCCGACACCTCCTCTCCCTCCCTGAGGCTGCGAGAGCATGCCGGAGCATCCCTCGGAAAACCGGGGCACAGAAATGCTCAGCCCCATCCATCCCATATGAGGCAGGAGCCCAGACCCTGGTGGCATCCCCCTCCAGGAGTCACTCGAGGACGGAGCTGGCAGCTGTCTGCAGCCCCGGCCCCGCCGCCTGGGTCGGTCCCCGAGGCCAATGGTTCACGATGAATTTCTAATTGTTTCCTCCAACAATGAGACATCCTGTTCAGAGCCGCACGGCTCAACAAAGCCCGACGCCGGCAAGCAGGGCCCCTTCCTGCTGAGCAGGAGCGGGGCGATGCCGAGCGCTCCTCGCCAGAAGCGGGGCGACAGGGAAGGCTCCGCCGTCCCCTCCCCACCACCCGATCCACTTAACACGCCAGCTCTCCAGCCTCCACCTTGATTAAAACAGCTTAACGACTCCATCGAGAGCTCTTGAGGGGGCGGGGAGCCGCCGAGAGGTATTTGATGGATTCACTTTGGCAACCGTCAGCTACCTTGTCATGCCAATAAAATTATTGCCATTGATCGGGGAGCGGCGCGGACGCATGCTCCGAGGAGCGGATCTCCCTCCCGAGGCTGGGCGCAGGCGCCCACGGGGGCTGCGCACATCGCGGAGAGGGGGCAAGGGGTCCCCAGGGGATGGGATGGGGACAGAGCAGGAGAGGGCAGAGGGAAGAGGCAGGAGGAACAAAAGGCCCTTGTGCCGGCGGCCAGCTGGGGAGAGGCAGCAGCATGGGCAGGAGAGGATTTCCAGGGGCTGCCATGGGGTCGATGCTCGGGGAGTCCAAGGGTCACCAGCTGACACTGCCAGGGCCAGGGCAGGCTTCACACCCCAAATCCACCTCCCCAAAAAAGCCTGCCAAGGCGCAGGCAGTAAGTAGGGTTGCCAGCAGTGGGGTCACGAGGGGGGCCGAGCCCTCCCGCCTGCGCCGGGAGCTGGATTTCACGCACCCAGACACAAAGGAGCCCTTTTGAGCCCAAGCCGCTTACCCCGAGCACTAAGCAGAGGGCAATGCGAAAGGACTCACAGGGACGGGGACAGGCAGGGAGCCCGACGGCTTCTCCTTCCAGCTCACGTGGACCGTGACTGGGTCGTGACTCATACCCCAGAGGCCAACGCACGGGGGCTCTTGGTATGGGAAAAGAGCCAGCAGGCAACAGGGAAATTCCCAAAAAGCCCCCAGTCAGCAGCTCCCCCTCCCCACAGCACCTATTTTCAGGTCATACTGCCCAGACACACACCAAGGGCTGTGAATGCACTGAAGCACCCTTCTCCAAAGCTTTAACACAACCCTACACAAAAGGAAGGCTTTCACAGGCTGCCAAATCTGCCCCTCCAAGCAACCCTGTGTCTCTGCGACTGGCAGGACAGGGGGCTGCAGAGGAGCCCCTCAACCCTCCCCAGGACAGGAGCACCACGTCCCGTTGTGTAGGGATGGGGATGACCCACTTAGCGTGAAGAGTTTATTTATTATTATTACTATTAAAGTGGAGAAGCCAAAGAAGCCAGACATGGGGCCAGTTCAGCTGCGCTTTCTGTGGGAGAGAATAAACAAGCTGCAGCAAGCTCGAGCCCCAGGGGGAGCAGATCCCCGACAGAGACACATCTTGATGCGTTCACACCCGAGGCCAGCCGGCTTCAGGATGGGGCAGGGAGCTGCAGGGATTACAGTGGTGACTGGGCAGCCAGATAATCCTCCAAAAAATGAGAGCTCAGCTGGTTGCGAGGGATGTGTAGTCCAGTGCTATCCTGGCTGGGATGCACTAGATGCACCATCCCACACCCATGCCCGCCTTAGGGATCTCCAGTGCCTGGATCCCAGGTGGTGCTGGGTATCTCCTGCAGGGACAGCTCACAGACTCCTTGCTCTGCAGCAGTGGGGGGATGGCAGCGGGCAAGGGAGCCACCAGCTGCTTCAAGGGAAAAGCTCAGCTCACTCCCCCCAAAAATAACCAGGAGGCACCCAAAACTGGGTCAACCCACAAGGGCCACACTGGAGCTCAGCAGAGCCCTAAGGCGGTGCCTTGTTTGCATAACGAGGAGCAGATGGCAAGCTAATGAGGGCAGCCCCTCTGCACTGCACCTCCCAGGATGCCCCACTGCCCCATCTCCAAGCAACCAGCCCACCACAGTGTGGTTACTGGGAGGGTGTTCCACCATCAGCACATCCCCTCCAGCACCGTCCTTCCCTCTCTCCATACAACATTTCAAACAACTACAACACCCAAAATCAAGTCCTTGGCGCACACAGGTTAAGAGGCAACTCCGGGTGCAGCATCAAATGTACCTTTCCAGCATGTGACTGAGCACTCCCATTGCAATTACACACACAGCTTTCTGTCCACTCGAAAAATGGGAAAGACAACCCTGGGAAAACAATGACTGCCCAAGAAAAAGACCGTCGAGTGAGGACAGGTGGTTTCCAGGAAAGAGCCAAGCGTTTGGAAGCAAGCCTCGCTGCCCTTGTGCAAACACCCCCCCGGACATCCCCGCTGCAGCATGCTCATGGCTCACATCCCCGTGTCACTTCCCCATCCACAGCACCCTCAGACCACAGGGTGCAAGCCCAGGTCCCCGATGCACCAGCTTGTGGGCACGGAGGAAGCGGCTCACTGCCGGCTCAGCCCCAGCCCCGCGGCGCTCCGCCGGGCAGCGGCAGGCTCCTCGAGCGCCCCGGTCCCATGAGTGCTGGCATGGAGGACAGCAAGCACGCAGAGCCAAGGGCTTTCCAAGCCTGGCCTCTCTGCATAACTCTGGGCCAGCCAGAGATAACCTCCTGCCAGGTAACCCTGCAGGGACAAGCTGAGAGCCATGGGCTTCATTCACTGCTGTGACCTGCTCAGCATCCCAGGGGTCCTGTATCTCCATCCCCGCCCAGTGCCTCCCCATCCCAGCCCACAGCCCCTGTCCCGCAGCCAGTTTTGCAAATCTGACATTGCTTGCAATATCCTTCCACCCACCCCGAAATTAGGGTCTCCCTGCAGCTGTGGTGGCAGCAGGTGCTGCCCAGCACCCTGGCCTCGCAGCAGCAACTGTTGGCGGCAGGGCCGGGGAGAGGCTGCAGGCAGCCAGAGGCTTGCGTGGCTTTTTTGGGGGGGGACAAAGAGAGGCTCTGTCTGCATGCAACAGCCTGGACAAATGCTGGGCATGGGAGCTGCCATCCAAGGAAAATCCAGACATGGCAGTGACTCTACCCTGACCTTACCCCGGCCCAGATGGTGAGATCGGTGCCCCCTCAGCAGAGCAGCATCCATTACAGGGCTCCTGGGGATGGGGAGGGGAGCACCCAGCTGTCAGCACAGCCCTCCCTCCCCAAAGGAGATGACGGGGGTGCCAGCAAGGGCAGGGGGGACCGGCAGGAGGGCTGAGAAGCCACCAGGCTGCACCAAGCCTAACGCAGGTGCTTGCCAAGGGGATGGTGGGCAACACCAATGGCTTAAAAGCAGAGGGACTGCAACTGCTGCTGAGGGGTGCACCCCTCTTGCACCCGCTGCCTGGGGGGGCCACCTTGGCCACACTCTGCTGTACCCCTGCTGGGTATCCCATCCCACAGTTGGGGACACATCGGCACCACTCGGGGACAAGTTAGCAGCCCCCATCTGGGTTCCCCAGGCAGGGGGGAGCCCTCCCCTCTCTCCAGCCCTGCAGGCAGCCAGGCGGCAGGATCAGGTAGCTGCTGAGGCAGCGCTTTGCCGGCCAGCCAGGCAGGGGCTGCCGCAGAAAGGCTGGGCTGCCCACCCCAAGGTCACAGCAGGGGACGAGGGGGGGACCTGGCAGCACAGGGGTGGGAGCCTGCAAAGGGCTCCCACGCTGCCATCAAATTGCTCAACGGTTTTGGGGGCTCCAGGAAGGATAAGCCTACAAAACCTGCCTGGTCTCCCAGTGCTGGGACAGGACCAAGACCCACCTCTTTGTTCCTCACAGAGGCTCCTGCTCCATGCCCCTGTGCCCTGCAAGACCAGAGAGCCATGCCAGCTCTTTGGGGCACCGAGTTTAGAAACCAGCAAAAAGAAAGCTGGGGAAAGCCCTGCAGGAGAGGAGGATGCTCCACCGACAGCTGGGCTCCCAGTCCTGGCTTCAGCCATGACTCTGTAGTGTGCAGCCTGCACCCCAGCCAGGCACCCACCCTAGATCACCGCTTGCAAGCAGTTCTGAAGGTGCAAAGACCAGAGAAAAACTGAAAAAAAGGAAGGAGAGGAAAAAAAAAAATCTGCCATGTAAAAAGCAACTGCCAGCCCCTCCAGATAAATAAGGAACTAGAGGTGTAACACTGCCCTCGTGGCTTTGTGAGTCCTCCTCCCACACGCTCCTTCCCTCCCATCCCCATTTAAAACTTCCCATCTGGAGCCCAGCGGCAGGAGAAGCCGCCAGCAACGGGACACCAGTCCCTCTTGATCCCTCATCGATCTGGAAGGGAGGACGAGCTGCCTCCGTCAGCTCCCCGCAGCCCTGCTCAGCCCTGGCGCCGCCGTGCCTCCCCCCCGCCGAGGGCTGCAGAAAGCCAAGCGGAGGATGTGGGGCTGGAGAGGCCCACCAACATCCTTCCCCCCAACCCAGCACGCTGCCCGTATCCCCCCTGCCCCTAAACACACCACTAATAGGCAGGCCTGGGGTCCAAGGGGAACAGGGGCAAGGCGAGCAGGACACATGCGGACTATTGCCTGCAACGGCACCCTGCTCCCGATTCCTGCCAGGGAAGCCACCCTGCCTCCTCCAGGGCACTCTGACCAGCACAGATCAGGAGAAGCAGCAAAAATGCAGGGTGCTGCGCCCAGGATGGAGTGCTGGAACATCTTACATGCCACAGATCAACAGGACAGACTCCCCAGCCAAGGGTCCTCCTGCCCCCAGCAGGGACCATACCAGGACCTTCACGCTGCCTGTCCCTGGCTGAGGATGCAGTTAATGCAAGCTGTGTTTATACAGGGCATGTACAGCTGTAATTATAGGCACGATGTTATGATAACAGGAAATCCGTGCCCTGTGGAGATGCAGGCAGAGAACGGCACGCACGGAGCTATCTGCTAATTGCCACCAACAAGCAGCCTTTTGTGCTGTGGCGGGGCATGGGAAGAGAAGTCTTCCCCACGCCAGGCTGGAGCCATCAGCACCCACCTCTGCTCACCCTGCCCAGGTCAATGGCAAAGCCATACGGACCTGGACAGACAGAGCCTGCCCCACGGCAGCTACAGGGCGAACCCACCTGCCCCCAAGACGCAAGGGGATGGGCTCCGATTCACCAGTGGCTAGGACTGAACTTCCCTAGGTTGCAACCCTTCCAAAAGACAAGAGGTTTTGTAAATTTGGTTAGCAGAGAGGAGCAAGGCCAAATTGCCCCTCACAGGCCCGTTGCACACACCCCCAATACCTCAAGTCACGCTATGACAGAGGCACAGCCCTACCTGTACCCCAAAGGGCCAGTAAAGCAAGCAGTCATCCCTCCCCATCAGCACCACCAAGGACTTTCCTACCTTTTTGATCTTCCCGCTCCGCGTGCCTGCAAAGACGACAGTTTGTCCTCTGTAGTCATAGGCAGCCACCGAGGTCATCCCATCCTCCTTATCCACAAAAAGCGGGGTCCCCTCGATGGTGACAGTCCCACCCAGAGGCTGGTTAAAATCCTGGCCACAGAAATTGTCGTCGATCTGCAGTGGCTGTCAGAAGAAAACAGAGAGATGAGCTTTTTGCCAATGCCTTGACATGCCAGACCTCCCAGACGGCCATCAGCCATCTCCCACCTCCATCCCATCAGCTATGGCAGCCCTGTCCCTTGCCCCTCCTGTCCCAGCCTTCCTACCTCACCTTCCTTCCTACCCCTTCCAGCCAAAGGGAAAAGATGAGCTGATGCTTCCCCAAAATTCCCTACACACTGATGTAAGGCACTTGGGACACATCCAAGGCATGCAGCCCCTCTCTGCATCTGAACAAGCTTTGCAGACCAAGACCAAGGCTCTCAGTCCTCTGTATCTTACAGAGCAGCACTTACAAACCCAGCGGGAGCCAGCTCAGCATCCCTTCTCCCCCTCCGTTCCTGACATTGCCATCTCAGACACGTGGGATGCCGGCACAAGCTCCAGAGCGCACACACATACCCCTCTCCTCCTCACCCCCATATTGGCTTCAAAAAGAAAACGGCTCAGCAGTAAGGCAGGAGGGGCTGAATCCTGCGCCTGAGCCTTCCCCCAGACACAAAACACTTCCCAGCCACGGTTGTGCCAAGACAAATGGGTCAGGACTCCTCAAAGAGCCTCACAGCACATAGCAGAGCCTCCAGCAAACAAGCTACCCACCTGCCGGCCCTGTTCCTCCTCCCACAGGAACGTCTTTGGGAAATCCCCCAATTTTTTTCGTGCTGTCTTGCCCCAGACAAGGCGCCTGGCTCAGCCAGCTACCTCCTCGGTTCAGCACTCGCCCACGGGCCTGGAGAAGCTTTCGCAGGCTCTGCCTGGGGAGAGGCAGAGGCAGGGCTGCACCTCTCCACCCTCGGAGCTGCGATGGGCAAGGCAAAGCCAGAGAGAAGCCCCCTGTGAAAGCCGGGATGCAGGCAGAGGAGTGGGGACCAGGACCAGCTCTGCAGCACTTGCCCCCTCCATCGAGCATCCTCGCCCTGTCATCCTGACCTGCCAAGCATAACAACAGACCCTGGCCACAGGTATCCAGCCTGGGGGACACATGGGCCTCCTGGAGGTCCTACACTGGGCAACAGCCTCACATGCAGCAAAATCCACCCCCAGCAGCCACTGGTCCATCCTAGGCAAGGAGGAGCTCCAGCCAAACCTCCAAGGGTGGCAGTGAGCCTGGGTGCAGGAGGTTAGGGCGGCAAGGCAGGCACGGCCAACGGGGAGACAGCCTGCTCCAGCCATGGGATTTTTCCGCTTCACAAGGTTCCTTATGTAACTTTAAATTCAAAGGGGAGAGAGTTTTTTTGGCAAGCAGCGCCCTCCAAATGCATGCCAGTCCCCAAGGGGTTTTAAATCCATACAGCATGTGCATGGAGCATATGGGAAAATGCTGAGCTCCCGAGCTCCACGTACGCAAGGGCAGTGCACAGCGATTCCTGCCCACCACTGCCCGGGAAGCAAGGGTCAGCCCAGCCCAGCTCCCACCAGCAACCCACAGTCACCCATGGGGAGGAGGGGAAACACAGTGCCTTTCCATGCCCTGGCACTCACAGCCACAACAGCTTCAGCCTCCAGCAGCCCCGGCAAGGCTGCTCACCCTCCTCGCTGTGCCATCACGCCGGCCCCAAGGCTCCAAGCTGCAGTGGGGACTCAGCGCCATGCCAGCCTTCCAGCTGGGGAAGGAAGGGGAACAACGCCAGCCGGTCACGTTCAGCTTCCCCAGGCTGTCTGGGGATGCTGGGCTGCTTCCTCAGTCACTCTAACTTCTGTTTTTGCTGGGTGCCTGAGTTCGCATACAGCCAAAGATCAGATCCCCACCTGACCTTTGCTCATCCTTCCCTAAAATGGGGGAACTCCTGCAGCCAGGCATGAGAGACGCAGCGATCCCCCAAAACAGGAATGTGGGACATCATGTGTCTCTGCAACCACAGGAAAAGGGTGAAGGAAATTAGGACCTCTGCACCCAGCCTCTGAACCCCAGCCTTGCAAGCACCCTCTCCTGTCCATCAGCCAGCACACGCACTAAGCATCCTCCTCTGCATCACCAGGCTAGATGTTTTAAAACAGCAGATGCGAGAAAATTATCTTCCCAACCATGGAGCGAGGCAGGAGCGATGCTCCAGCCGACACCCAGCTCCCATCTGGATACCCAGGATCCTTCAGGCACTTTAACTAGGAAAAAACACACTCTGGCCACAGGAGTCCCTCTGCCCCATGTAAAGCACCCTAGCACCCTCCACCTGGCCACCAGCAGTAGCAGAGGGGTTAAGGGCCATGCCGTGAAGGTGTTTAAGCCCCAGCAGTCCCTGGGTACAGTTTCTGCTCTCTTGAACTCAATCTGCAGCTTCCCCAACCCTTCCACTGCTGAATATGCAAGAGGAGAGATGTTTACGGTGTTTACTCCTCTCCGCTTTGTCTCAACAAACTCTCTGGGAAACGACAAATACAGCTGCGCTCTGGGACCATGAGGAGTGCCCGCCACCGCTGCGATGCCGACACCACCTCGATAAATAATTACGCCGACAATTAGCTCATTAACAGAAAACTGCCTCGTTAGGGAAGCACAGGCAGGCAGCATGGCGAGGCCAGGCCAAGGGCAGCGGTACGGGGGTTATGGCACCAACCGACATCCCTGACGGATGCAGGCTGTGGGGAGAGGCGAGGCGGAGGGACAGAGGGATGGAGGGGCAGAAGGACAGACGGACAGCTGTCCCCTGACCAGTGCCAAAACGGACCAACACACACCACGGCACATGAGGGCCAGTGACCTTGCAGTGTTTCAGCTTGCAGATGCTGGGATCTGCAGGAGGTGTCGAGCTCTGCCCACTCTCCCATTTGCACGGGTGTTTGCAGGGACTATGGCCTCAGCCCAAGGTGGGGGTGTTGTTCTGGGGGTTTGGTGTTGTTTTTTTTTTTTTTCCTTTGTTTTTATTTCATTGCTTTCCTTTAGCACCCTTCGCAACTGCCCCTGGCCCCCCGACACCCCAGGCCCCCACTGCCACAGCACCGCAGCCTTCTCCTCTCTCCCAGCACTAACCCGCCTCCCCAAAATAGGGTCAGTAAACTCAGATTTCCCAGGAGAAGCAGCCTGCCGGAGCGAGGAAAGCAGGCCCCCAGCACCAAGCGAGCAGGAGCGGGCCATCTCCTTGATGTGCCTTGTCTCATTGCCTCCCTTCAAGCCCACTTACGAAAGCAATGAGGGAGCAGACAGCAGAGGCGAGGCTCACGCCACTCAGTGTTATTAATTAGCCAGTCATTCGCCAGTTAACACCATTATAGGCACACCCCAGCCCCCTGTGCCCCACCAGGGGCTGTCATGGAGGATGCAGGGGACATGAAGAGCCAGGGAGGAGGTTGCTGGAGGCAGGTACCAAGTGGAATGCCAGGCTTTTTGCACGTTAATTGCTGCCCAGGAATAACCCCAGTGCTGTACACTTTGTTAACATCTGCATTTCTCTGGCTGTCGCTGAGAAGGATTTGGCTTATCCCGGCCCAGTTTGGGCCAGTTTGTTACCAGCCGTCACCTTGTGCCAGCAGGCTGGGCAGTGAGCCCCACCAAGCACTCAGAACTCATTTTCTCCCTTGGGCAGTGCTGCTGCCCACGTCCTACTGGCTCTGCCCATGCTGCCAGCCTGGGGGTCGAGGATCCGGGAACCCCGAATCACTCCCTGCTGCAACATCCCCACTCCAGCTCTAACTTGCTGCCCCCTCCCAGCCCTGCTCCATCAGACCCTCGTGCCCCATGAACGGGGGGACAGGCATGCTGGGGAGATGCACTGAGCACACCTGGCCGCAGGCACGCAGACCTCGACCCCTGTGTTGCAGAGGGACAGCAAAGAGCCAGGCTACACAACACCAAACCCCTCTTCAGTGAAACACCACAAGCAGCAAAACCTCAGGACAGACTCAGGAGTGATTTAGGCAGCGAGGCTGACACAGGAGAATGGACCAAACAGTCCCGCAAGTTGCCTTTGCTGTGTATGCAGGTCCACGCATGGGTCCGAGCACGAGGGGTGTCGCTTCCCTTCCTGCTGCCGGCTCGCTGGATCCCAGAAGGAGAGAGAGAGGAGACAGGAATTCACTCCACTCGCCAGCACTGGGGAAGAACCACTAACATCGCCCGAGCTGGCTGCCAAGCCTGGCGGCCTCTCCTCCTGGCTCCGGCACTGACTCCAGAGAATTGGAGCTGCCCTGCAGCACTGGGGGATGAGCATCCCTGGGCCCAGCACTGATTGAGGTCTGGGAGCAGGGCACCAGCACAGCCTCCTCCAGCATGGACCAGCCTCAGCCCCTTGCCATCACGAAGGAGCAGAGCAAGAGCTCCCGGGACGCAAGGCATGTAAATCCCAAGCGACTACTGACTTGAGCAATTACATTCTGCCTCCTTAAAAAAACCCCCAACGTGCCCTTTATTTTATGGCCAGCCCTCACCACCAAGAGATCTGTCACTGCCACGACCCACCCCAGAGGTGGCTGCATTTTATTAAGGGCAGAGATTCCTGCCAGAAAGAGGTTACATGCTCCACGGGGTCTGGTTTGGCTTCTGCCCAGCATGGGGAGGGGCTGAGGGCTAAACTTGTGATCCAGCCATGCCTTTCTGGGCTCTGCTTGGCAGCTGGAGCAGGACGGGGACAGAAAACACCACCTGGCTCCCCTGGGGGAGAGTGGCACCCCCCAACCCAACCCACTCAAAATCAAGAGCAACCCCATCATGGCATGTCTGCAGGACCCAAAGAGCACCTTGAGATCCACCCACTCACACAGACTGGCCACCAGGTAGCGATCCCAGGACCCTCCTAGCACAAAGCTCTGCCAAAGGGGTCAGAGCCCCCTCCCCAAACCTGGGGGGCACGGTGTTGCTGTGGGGCGCCGGGGAAGGCAAGCCGGGAACGTGCGAGGAGGCAGCAAGCGTCTCCTCCTCCGAAGCTAGCAGCTGCACGACCCAACAGGCAGCAGTGTAATGATTTCATCATTTTCCAGCAAAATTGAATTAGTTCAAAGCCAAAATCTGATTTGCGAGCCCAGCGCTCTTGACAGCAAACCCTTTACTTTGTCAGGCAGCTGTTAGCTGTCTCCGCCTGAGCTGCGGGGAGGACGGCGGGAGGGAAGGCAGGGCTGTTCCGCAGGGACCCCCTGCCCATCTGCCTGCACCACCAGGCACCCAAAACCCTGCTCAGGCAGGGCTGGGGCTTGGTGATGGGTGCCAAGCACCAGCAAGCAGGGCTGGGGAGAGGTGGGCAATAACAGGGGTGTTGGGACCTCAACCAGACTGTCCCAAACGCACACACCAGCACCCCAAAACCCCTCTCTGCCAGGCATCTGACCCTGCCGGGGGACTAGCCAGCCCAGCTTGGTGATGCCCAGTGTAAGACCTCCCCGTCACCCAGACCTGTAGCCTCCCTGTGACCACTCATGGTTTATAACATTGCCTAGAAAAAATCCACCCATAGTAATAGTTCAGCTGGAAAACAAACCCAGAGAGCCAAGTCGGGAGGTCCCCCATTGCCCACCACTCTCAGGCCCCCAACAGAGCAGATGAGCCACAAGCAGGGGCCAGACATGCCCATGCAAGCACCAGGCAGGGACTCATCTCTGGGAACACAGGGGAGCACTCCCATGGTTGGGAATCGCTGTTTGGGGATGCCAGCACTCACCTCCTGCACCTCTGGACAACAGTTGGCACTGGCCATGCTCAAAACCCCCCCCACTGACAGCACCTCGTGCCTTCTGTCCTCCTCTGCAGCACCCCATGGAGAGGATGTGGTCTCTCCACACTGAGCATGACCAACTTCTAGCAGGACCACCGACCTCCCCGCCTTCCTCCATCAGGTCTGCGCTCCCCGTCCCCCACATCCTACCGCCCCCCACACCTTCCACTCAGCCACCGCCAAGCCCCAGGTGAAACGACACTCGCAAGTTCACATGTGCCATCCACAACGGACTCCCCAGCAGAGCTGCAGCAGATGCCCTGAGGACAGAGCATCCCACACTCCCAGCCTAGCTCACTGACACCCCAAAAATCCATGGGGCAGGGGAACCAGAAGCAGGCACCTGCATCAGCATGGGGCCCCTTGCTTGGGGCTCTCCGTGGGCACCAATACAACCCAAACCCAGACGGTTGGCCACACTGAAGCTGCGATCTCTGCAAGGAATGCTACTGAGCAAGCTGAGCGCCCAGCCCTAACGGCGCCAGTCCTCCCACTGGAAAAACACAGCTCAGGTCAGGTCACCAGGAACGGTCCGGCCAGAGAGCACTACCAGGAACCAGAAACAGCCTGGCTTGGGTAGAGACAAGCGGGAACTTACCGAATTGATGCAGCCCAGTTCCTTATTCAAGAGCCAGGGCAGCGAGAGTTTCCCTTCTCCTCTGTAGCATGACTGGATACGCTCCTTGATCTTATCCTTGATCTTCTTCAACGTGAAGAGGCAGAGCACAGACTCC
Source organism: Gorsachius magnificus (assembly GCA_034008185.1). NCBI lineage: Eukaryota > Metazoa > Chordata > Aves > Pelecaniformes > Ardeidae > Gorsachius > Gorsachius magnificus. Next base: position 12,897,031 of record CM067090.1, read on the forward strand.
TTGGGAGGCTTAACCCTGTTTTTCTGGCCCTGGGAGAAGATAGTGAAGAGGATATCCTCCCGCTCCGAGATGCCCAGGTACTTGGCCAAAGCCTTGCCAGGCTTGGTCAGGTAGGCGTCCTGGATCAGGCGGTACTCAATGCCATCCTGCACGCAGCCAATGGGGAACTCCACGTAGGAGTAGAACTTGGGGTCGTCCACACAGAGGCGAACGATCTTGGAGGTGAAAAACTGCTCCCCGGTGGAGTCTGGCGAGGTGAGCTGGGTGTCCAGCTGCAGGGTCAGGTAGTAAACAAACTGCTCGCTGCTGAAGCTGTAGATGTAAATATCGAAGGTGGGAAACTTGGAGAGTGTATCCGAGGGGATCTTGAGCTGGGAGGAGACAAACTCATCCTGGTAGACAAAGCCAAACATCTCCGCGTTCTCCTCATTGGCCATCAGCTTGCGGCTGGAGAGGGTGGGGAAGTATTCTGACTTCCCGTCAATGGGTGTCCCAATGAAGAGCTTGTTCTGCCCATTCAGCACCTCGATGATGACCCCAGACATGGTGCCCGACTCATTGACGCTGGAGAGGTAGTGCTCCTTGCGGTGGTGGGGCTCACCCAACTTGAAGAGGTCATCCAGCCGCAGGAACTGGCAAATACCCTGGGAGGCACTGCCACAGGCAATCAGCCGGTTCCCCGAGTAGTCCACCAGCAGCAGTTTGTTCACGTTGTTGGTGGTGACCAGCCCGTGTGGGCAGGACTGAACGCTGGGTGGAGGGTAACACTTCTCATTGTCCTCCACGGGCCCCGTCACGTGGGTCCGCAGGAGCGTGAGGTTATTGGAGAGCTTGTAGATCCGATTGACAGCCCCCACGTAGACCTCCCCGGTTTTGTTGTGGACCACCAAGTGCGTCAAGCTCCAGTCTGTAACCGGGAAAGTCCTAAAGGGAGACTTGGGGCTGCCTTCCGCCAGCGGTAGCCAGGTGCTCCCCAAGAGTAGCAAGGTCCAAACGTTGATGGACAAGTGGTGTTTGAGCCAAAGAAGCCACATCGCAGCAGCCTCACATCCAGCCAAGGCCATGCCCAAACCCAACCACAAAATAAATAGAAACAAACCCAAACTAAAGGGATGAGGGAGGGAAGAGGAGCTAACGGGACACAGTCTCCTCTGCTTCCGCTGCGCTCGGCATTCAGGGCATCGTGGGCACAGCCAGTTCGGTCAGCCCTAGAGGGAGAAAGACAAGAAGAGCGGAGTTAGGAGGCTTTCCCCCATGGTGTCCAGCCTGTTCCACCCCACCCAGCAGAGACTCTGCCACTTCACACTCTTCTAGCAGGCAGCCTAAGAAAGCAACCCCCACCACCTCCTGCCCCGGAGGAAGACACATCCCCAGCGCAGGGACCAAGGGAGCCTGCAAGATGCTAAGGACAACCCTGCCTGGCCACACACCACTGTGCACAGCGTGTCCCAGACAAGGAGCTGCTGGGCTTTGTCTCGCCATCCCAGCCTCAGCCACCCACCCACCACCCGAGGGGCAGCACCCTGCCCTCGCCCCTGCCCAAGCCCCCTCAGGGAGGGCAGCAGCCACTTGAGCACGCTTGGAGCCGCTGGCTGGGCCAGACCAGCACGCTCCCGCACGCAGCGGCCTGGCGATGCTCCGGCACACCTACTGCATACAAATGCCTCAGCGGGGCGTTGCTGGCCCTGACCTGCTTTTAAGACCACCAGAAACACCAAAGTGTTAGCCAGGGATGGCTGCTAACAAGCCTCAAGAGAAGCCCCCTGGCCAGCTGCCCCTGCCCCACTCCACTGGGAGTGGATGCAGAAACCCAGTTTGCAGCAAACTCAGCCCAAGCCCCTACACAGAGGAGGATCTCAAAAGCACCTTTTAAAGGAGCTGGGAGGGACGAGAGCCCTGGCATGCTGCCTGCTGTCCCTGCTACCTGCCTGCCTGACAAACCCCAGGAGGGCCGTGGGCAGGAGGAGTTGCGGGGGGAAGCAAGCGGGCACGGCAAGGAGAAGCACATCCTTCTGGCATTTATATGCATTAAGGAGCACAGGGCCAGCCGTCAGGCAGTTGGCTTGAGAGGCTCCAGAGGGATGAGGGGGCACACGCAGGGAGGATGGAGAGCTCTGCACACCGCTGTGCCACGGCTGGGGCTCGCCAATGTGGAGCAGCGAAGCAGTGGGGAGCCAGCCAAAAACCCCACACTGCTGTGACCTTCGCATCCCTGGCAGTGGGAAGGAGATGGCCACAGGTAGCAGACACAAACAGCTCTGCACTCCGTGTCTGCTCAGCAGCCCCCTTGGTTACACCCCCAGGCACAAGCACCCCTGGGCAAACGTGGGGTTGTGCAAACCACCCCCCACCAGCACACAGCCCGTCCCACAGACACCATCCCAGCCCACCCACCTGTGGGGGGACCATGGCTCCCAAGGTCCACAGCCAGGACACGAGCTCAGCCCTCAGTTCCCCACCCCGGCCACCGCAGATAAGCTGCTCCGAAAGCAAGCGGAGGAGAGGAGCCTCCCTCTCCTTATCGCCCATCTCTGACTCAGCCCGGGGTTAACCGGCAGGAGGATCCCCACCAGGGAGTGGCACGGGTAGGAAATATGGCCCATGGTGACTGCGCAGCTCCGCCGGCATCCCAGACCGGGCAGGGTGTCACCGGAGGGCAGCCAGCTGCGCACGCCATCACGGCAGAGCTGGGGGGGGCAGACAGCCACCCCAGAGCTCGGCAGCCTGCTCTCGGCAGGGCTGTGGGACCCACCAGCCAAGCCCCACACAGACCCTGGGGGGCTGCATCATCACCGGGCCAGCCACTGCACCATACAGGTACCCTGACATCCCATATAGCATCCTTCAATTCTGCTGCTCCCTTCCCAAGCCACAGAGCCAGCCAAGGAGAGGTCTGAGGGAAGAGACTTTTCCCCCTTTCTCCTGCTCCCAAGGAACACAAAACCCCCTCTCCCTCCCCAGTGCAAGCCCAGCCCCAGCCATCCCTGCAGCTCTGTCACCTCCGCCGGGCCTCTGGCACTTTGGGCAAAGCTCCATACCACTTCCAAACCCTCTCTGCAAATCTGACATCTCCACCAGCTCTTCCCTGCCCATGAACTCACCACCCTGCTCCCTTCTACCCCCCCAACACATCCACCTCCAAGGCAACAGCCTCGATGGACGCTTGGGCAATGGCATATGAGCAACACCGAGCCAAAGCCGGGTGCCACAAAGCTCTGCAGGTGTGGAGACAACCAAAGCATGAAGCCACCAGCCCTGGAAATCATCCCCATGGTCCCAGTCCCCCACTCCTACCACCTTTTCCAACGTTGGGAGCCTCCTAGCAAAGAACACACAGCCACACCGGTGCCAAGGCCAGTGTGCTCCCAGGGGACAGCCACGCTGCCCCGCACCTCCACTTTTATGAGCTTGTCTGTAAGAGCATAACCACAAGCACCCCAGACTGGAGCTTATTAGCCCCAAACCACACCGAGGCGCAAGACCAAGCCGCTCTATCAGTGCAAACCCACTGGGTTAGCTCAGAAAGGCGCCAGTCCGGCAGCGGCAGGCAGCACGGTTTCTTGCCGGGTTGCTGGAGGGAGGCTTCCCACATCAAGAAACCAGCACAGCTCTCACCAAGGCGCTGAGCCCCCCCCCAGCACGGTAGAGCCGGCTCCCTCATGGGGAGATCACCGCTGACACGGACCTCCCGCGCCAGCAAGATGCCACAGAAAGGAGAAGGAACGGGGAAGGCGGTGGAGGTGAAGGTGGGAGCTCGGTGCAGCGTGGGGATGCCAGCTGGAGGGGATGCCAGCCGGAGCCTCGTCCTGCTGGGACGGGCGAGGGGGACGGGGAAGCCACTTCATGAGGGCATTTCTATGATTCATCACTTCTATTTCAGGGAGCGGGAGCACTGGAGGTCGGGCTGCTGCCACAAAGGAGGGCTAGAAGGCCCAACGGGAGATTCCCAAATTAACGTAGGGAAGTGCTACTCAGGAGCTGGAATGAGAGCAAAGCAAGGCAGAGCTGAGACAAGTGGAGAGACGACGCTCTGCAGAGCTCCTCCGAGATTTCTGCTCCTAAATATACATTAGCAGCAACATCTCGTCCTAGTGCTCTGACACCAGCAGGGCTTTTGTCCAGTCCTGCTTAAAACCATCGCAGTGATTATTTAAAAAAAAAAAAAAAAAACAAAAAAACCACCACCAAACAGCAGGAAAGGTTAGCTTGTCTGCTTTCTTCAAGATTAAATCGTCTGGGTACCTGAGACTTGGACCAAATTAAAGTGGGGTCCAACCCCACAGCGGTGGGGGCAGCAGGCAGCCCTGCACCAGAGCACAGGCGCCTGCCCAGCCCCAGCTCCCTGCCAGCGGGAGCAGCCGGGGAGGAGCAGTGCAGGGGCCAAAGGACATTTCCCTCTGTCACACAACCCCCACGGAGAGCTCACGGCATGGCCGCGGCAGGGAGCTCCTCCGTCAGCACACAGCACCCCACGGGGCTGCGCCCAAGCAGCACCTTGCCCTGCGGAGGACCCATCCCGGGACCACCATGCCAGCACAGCCAGGAAGCAAGACCCGCACCGCCCATGCCGCCACCACAGTCCCAAGGCATGGAAAACCCCGAGCAGACACCCTGGAGCTGAGCCCAGCCCCTGGAACAGGCTGCGATAAAATAACACACCCCAGCCTGGAAGCACACGTGCCAACCAGGAGAGCAGGACCAAAAATACACCCTGTTACACTTGCCTGGGCGGCAAGTGATGCAGCGCAGAGCATCCCCACGCCGGGCTGGCTCGCCCCACAGTGGGGCCACACCGCCAGCGAGACAGCACCACAGGCTTGTGTTTGTTTTCCATGCACATACACGTATATATACACACACACAAACATATAGCAGGAAACCTGCCGTCAGAAACAAAGCCCGTGAAGCAATGGCGCAAGCGCCAAATCCGCCCCAGGCCCTTTCATCCCACGCCAAAAAGGACATTTGCTCACGGTTTCACCTCGAAAGTGGCCACGCTGAGCTGGTCGCAGCTGCTGCATGACCTGGATGGGGCTGCCCGCCTCACCCTGGCCGACGCTCAGGCACCCCAACTTCAAAAGAGCCTTTCATCAAAAAGCTATCAGCTTGCCCCGCAAATGCCTGCGTCCCACTTGCTCGCTGCTGAAGAGGTGGCAAAGGGCTGCAGCACTTGTCCCCCGAGGCTGCGGGCTTCCCCACCCCGCAGCGCAGCCAGAAACCTGGGTTTGGGATGGGAGATCACCCTTTGGGAAAGCGATCATCACTTTTGATAGCACAAAGCAGGAGTAGTGGGATGGAAAAACTAACCTTAAAAGGCAAAGACTGGACAGAGCATTAAGGACCAGCTTCTCCACTCCCTTGGGCAGCGAGTCCAGAGCACTGACGGATGCCGAGTCAGCACGGGCAGCTAGGCTACAAAGCTCAGCCCTCGTGGAAACAGCCAAAGCTGGGGTTTAAAACATGCCGATGAGCACAAGGGTGCACTCCTGGCACCCAGAGACCCGCTTGCCGTCCCCACTCCTGCATCACCAAGACCCCAGTGGGCTCAGATCGCCGCTGCCGCTCCCCACCACCACGCACGCCCCAGGAGGAGCCCCACAGGGGTCCCAGGCACAGGGGTCTGCATCCCCAGGGCTAGGAAAGCATCGTTTGCCTTGGAGAGAAGCTGCTCTCGAGCTGCAAACCACCCCAAGAGCTTTACAGCCTTGTACTTTGCAAGGGAGGCTGGAAGAACAAAGCAATGGGATTGAAAACCCCCACATAACTGATCCCCAGAATGGGAAATGGCATTTAATGCACCTTTACCTGAAATCTCTCCAAGTCGCTCGCTGCTCTCAGCAATATGAAGCAGTCCGAGAAGGAACTGGCTCCATTTTCAAACACACGAGCTGCTAGGCTGCCAGTAATTAGCAAAGGAGAGAGAGGGGAGATTATCCGGGGGAGAGAAAAGCCCGCAGGCCACAGGAGAGTCAGCCTCACCATACAGCTGGTGTATTTTTAGGTTCCTCTGCCTGGGAAAAGCCTTGCAACAATGAGGAAAGGCTGGTGGCGGTACGGAGTTAGAGCTGCACTACATATGCAATCATCTGCAACAGGGCTAAACTTTAACTCCTTCCTTCACCACACAGGGTCATTAAAAACTATTTGGCTGGGGCCTCTCCCTAGCAAGTGACTTAAATCATTACAAACCTTATCTACCCTGCCCGCACCACACCCTGATGAAATCAATGGCAAACTCTGAAGCTGCCCAGCTCCAATCTCCGTTACCATCGCCCACACCAGGAATATCTTCAGCATCTTCAGCTTCCCCCCAGGTTCCCGTCAACCCCCCACCCCTGGGCAGGGGCAGAGGACCCCGTCCTGCCCCGTCACTGCAGCAGACGTGGGCACAGAAGCTTCCACTCCTGCACTGCAAGGAATTCAATCTCATCCATCCTGAGAAATATGACAAGGAGAAGCAGCCATCTACTGCCCAAAAGCTTCAAGAGGAAGCTTGACCCTCAGCAAAAAGGGGCATAAAAGAACAAGTAGCAAGGAAATTAAATAGCATTTCTCAAGCACGCATTCCCCTTCTCCAGTCCTCCGCAAGAAGTCACATCACGCCAAGGGGAACAGCTCCAGAGCCACCACGTGCTCTCACCGTCATGAGACTGTGCACTGCCCTGCAGAGAGCGATTCCCAAATGGGCTCATGAGCATTTCTGAGATGGAATCGCAGGCTTCCCCCAGCCACAATGTCCCAAGGCAGAGAGGCACGCAAGGACAGTCTCAGCCGGTCCTGCCAGGACTGCTTGTCCCTGCTATGGAAACCAGGCATGGCTAGGACCTTATATGTGTTTTCCAACTCCATTCAACTACACTAGAAGTGCAAGCCTATGGCTGTCCTTTACATCACTCTCACATCTCATCTGGGCATCTAAGTCCCTATAGGCACCGTATAAGGTCTGCCAAGAGGCTTTCTATACACAGCCCACGAGCTGGACATGTACTTCTCAGGAGGAGGGTTCATCCCATCCTTCCCTTGAGCTCGTGCAGCCAAGGGAGCAATACAAAGGCCTGGACCGACCGAATGCCTGGGATGGAGACCAATGCACAGCCCAGGGCTGACCAGGGAGACAGCATGGGACAGCCTGCTGCCTCCCCAGCCTGCTTCAGGAAGCATGTCCACCAACACACATGGAGCAAAACACCTCACCCCAAACCCCTCTGCACCCCTCGTCATGCTGCAGACTGTGACCCAAGGCACCAGGAGCCCAGCTACAGGACTGTGGCTTCCTATTATCAACACCCAGGCCAGCTCAAGGCTTCACACCCCAGACCGATGCGAATTTTGCCACCTCCATCAGGACCACTTAACAACATTTTGTCCCCCGCTTCAAAGCAAATAAGTCCAGACCAGGTCCCCTGAAGGCCACCTTCCACCTTGGTTTTGGCCCATGTACTCCAGACCCTGGTTCTCACACCCCATCAGTCCATTGCCCCATGCAAATGTCCCAAAAACCAACCCTGCTGGCAGAGGTCACCTCAGTCCAGCTGGACCCACAGGAAGCCAGGTCACCCACAAGCCAGGTCTCCCAAGAGCCAGCAGAGAAGTCCAACAAGAGTTCCTCTGGCCACTGCTGCCCTTCCCTTGTCTGACCTCACTCCCCATGGCATAATGCATCGCTTCTCACTCCCGAACCCGCTGCTCCACACCCTTTACCAGGCCAGGGTAGCCACAGTCACAACCCAATGACCCGACCCTCCCTGGATCAATGCACCTCTTCCAGCCCGGCACTCCGGGGACGGCTTTTCCCCTCTCCGACGCACACACCCCCCTCCCTCCGCACCTCCTAACTGCCTCCGCAAGGCCAGCGGAGAGCTGCGCTTCCCCAAGTCTCAGAGCAAATCCAGAGAGCTCCTGCTTCACAATGACACATAGGCACAGGAGGATTCCTGGGTGCTGGACCCCCTCAGCTCCTCCCAGCAAAGGGAGGTCGCTCCGGAGCTGGCTTAATCCTGGCTGAGATGAAATTCCCATGCTTCTGCCCGGCCCCATACCAACACCAGTGCTCGTGCCATCACATGGCAAGCTGAGCATGACCACTGCCAGAGTGAGATACGATTAAAACAGACCACAAAACTTCTCCAAATGAGATTTCACCAGCTAACCCTCAAGACGTGCCTGCCCTTCCTTCCTTCCAAACCTCCCGTCCTTCCCTCTTGCCCGACCGAGCCATGCTGCCCTGAGCACTGCGGCTGGAATTGGCTCAGGTCCCGGCTCCGCTTCCCCTGTGGAGGTCCCAGCTCGGCACAGCCCCGTGTTTTATTTCCCAAGGTGGAGCAGACCCAGGAGCAGCGAGACAGCCCAAGAGCTAGCGGAGAGGGGAAGGGAAAGAGCCTGAAACCTTCCCCACAGCAACACCGCCAGAGGGGAAACTGCTCTGGGAGACCAAACAGGGTCTGCATTTGCAGCAGGACAGGCGCAGGGCATCCGATAAAAACACGGAGGCACCGCACGCACTGTGGCAGGGGCTGTGCCTGCACTCTGCCCCCCTGCTGGCAGCACCACCCTGACCAGCGGCACCCGCATGGGCCCCCGCTCTGGCACGCTGCCACCCTGGCTGCCCATGGCGAGGGGGTCTTAACCCAGCCGACCTGGACAGAGCAAATTTCAAAGCATGGGTGCAGCACTGCCCAAGAGGTGCTGGCTGGGACAGGGAGCAGAGCAAGTGCTGCTGCTCTCCCTGTGGGTCCCGGCTGCAGCTCGCACCCATGCTGGCCACAGGCATGCTGCTATGGCCTGATGCTGTGCACGAGGGGCCAAGACCATGACAGGCATTAGCATAATGGATCTACCCGTTCACCACAAAACCGAGAGGACGCGGCTGCCTGCCTGTACTGGGAGGGCTGTCCAAGCACCTCTGCCAAAAATCCACTTTCTGCTAATGAAGGTGGCTGCATGGCAGCTCCAGCAAGCACCGTCACCCCACGGAGGGCCAGGGAGCCGTGCAAGGCACACCGGGTGAACCAAAAGACATCAGGCTCAGAGTCCCGGTGCAAGCAGGCGCGTGCCCCTGGCACCCACGCATCCCTCCCTCCCGCCTCTCACCCACGCAGGCACGAGGCCGGGCAGGGCAGGACCTCTCCCACGTGTGCCGGCAGGCCCGCAGGCACCATCACCGTGCTGATAATAAGGAATAATAGCGGGAGTCGGTGGAAGTGGGGCTGCCAGCGGCGTCACGGGCTCGGCAGCGGCTCTCCTTCGGAAGCTGCGCTGCCTTCCTGCCTTTTTCCTCCCCCATTTCTTCCCGATGACATCAGCCTGCAAAACAGGTTCTTGACTTCAGAAGGGCTCATCGGCCGACTCTGGTCCCCCCGGAGAGGGGAAAGCCCCCTGTGACTCCAGGAAGGATGCAGCCATCCAGGAGCCAGACCCAGAGATAAGCAGCGGCAGGCAGGGACCCTGCTGGCATGCCAGCACTTCTAGGAATAAAAACCACCGAGGAGGAAATGGGGGTGGAGGGAACGCAGTGCTGGGAACAGGTTTTAAATGTTTTACAGAGGCCTCGGCAGCTGTAAGCTTGAGCTTGGGCTTACACCGCGGCTCCGCCACTGCTCAGGGACGGGGCAGCCTGACCCAACCAGCACAAAAGCCAAAACCCAGGGCCGGCTCCTGGCCCCCTCCAGCTCCCAGAGACCCACAGCAAGTCCTCAGGCTGGCCAAAATGGCAAGACGGAATTTAACACCGCCCAGTAAAGCCTACCGAGGGCCACAAGGCTGGACTTGTACCAGCGGAGAACATGATTCTGTGAAACATCCTGCCCACCAGCCAAGCTTGAAGATTATTTTTAAACTCCTCCTAAAATATTTTCGGGTTTTCCTCTTCCCCTGTTGAAACTAACAGTCTGCACAGGAAGAGCGAAGCAGTCGCCTGTACACAGAGCACGGCTGCACGCACAAAACAACTTATTGCCATTATAATTACCTGCGATGTTATCGGCAGCTCCGACAGGGTCGGCATTCACAGAAGGAAATGTGGTTTTCCCATCGCGTCGTTCAAAACGCGAGACCATCCTTTCTCCCACCCTGCCCGAAGGGTCAACCATCAGCAGCACCCGCTTGCACCGAGACGACATTAACGGAGGGGGGGAACAGCCCCCAGACATGGAGCTGCACCGCACGAGAAATTTGTTCCCCCAACACAAGCACCGACGGGAATCTTCCTCTTTTCTCGCCAGGGATTTATTTCTGCAAGAGCCTGAACATTTTCGACACACAAGCAGTCGCTTAACTAAGCACGTAAAGCAAAGGGGCTCCTACGACGATGCCAAGATTTGCCTGAATGGCAGTAGCGCCGGTCGCGTCCGGGGCCCGATCCTCTGCTACTGCAGAGGATCGGGCCCCGGACGCGACCACCACTACCCCAGTATGGGTTTGGAGCATCCCAGACGGCTTCCTGGAAACAGTGGGAAACCAGCCCTGCTTCTAACCCCTCACACGCCACCGGACCACAGCTCTGCTCCAGCAAACTCCCAAGAAAACACGAATCGCTCAACGTTCATCAGTTCAAAACACCCGTGCAATTAGCAAGATTTTTTTTTTCCCCTCCCTCCAGTATAATTATATACATTTTAATGCAATTACCACCCCTGTATTTTGTACATTAAACAGTAGGCAACCGAAGGAAGAGAGAGGCTTCATTTTCTTTGGCTTCACCTTTCTGAAAATAATAGTGTGTTGCAAAACAGCTCCGGCAGAAGGGCTTATCTTCACCAGAGAAAGAGGGGGAGCAGACGGAAAGCGGGAAGGGGGAAGGAGGGATCTCCCGAAGGGAAAAGCGGGGATTGCAGTGCCCCTCCAGACTGCCCTCACCCTCCAGTCCCTACACCTGGAAACTGTCCTTGATACCAGGGGCAGGACTCAGAAACAGCCTCAGCCTCTGTCCTCCACCGCCGCCGACAGAAAGGAAAACCAAATCAAGCAAATGGTCATCGGTTACTCAACCCCCGAAGCCAGGGTCATTAGCCGGATTAAAGTTCCTGAGCTCTGGCCGGCAGCATGGATAGCAAAGTGCAGCTAAACTGCCCAAATTGGATTACTACCGCTTCTGGGTCTCCGTGCCAAGTTGGCCAGCGGATTGCAGGATGTTTGAGATGGGGAGGCGGGCGCTGAGCCCCAGGGCTGCTCCGCAGGCTGCTGGGGAGGAGGAGGAGGAGAAACAGGGAGGAGATGAGCCCCACAGAACAGGTCCCCCAGACCCCTGCAGCCCATCCCTGGCATCCTTGTCATGCTCTCACCACGGGCACTTTCTCCAGTGAAAGCCCTTGCAAGCTCGGCTCAAGAAGCAAAGAGGATAACGCGGTGTGGCTCGCACTGGGCCCCAGATCCACCCCAGCAATAACAAATCTCTGCAGTTCAGATGGTTTGCAAGAGTCTTGGCCCCCGGGCACAGCCCACAGGGTAGGGGCGGACTCAACCCCTGGCACACCAAGGCACCCCGCATCATAGGGACAGGAGGGTGACTCAAAATAGTCTCCCTTGGTGCCACGCAAAGAGACTTCAAAGGAGAAAGGAGCAAAAGTGTTTGTGGAGTGCGAGCCCAACGGTCTGGACGCGGAGTTTTTCTCCAGACTCAAACATCTCGGCACACTGGCAACAAGGAGGAGGTTTGCCAAGCCTTGGCTAAAGGGAAAATAACTTTTAAATGTTTTTAATTCGGGGTTTTAAGTGGTGGCTTCCACCTGGAACAAAGGCTGGAGGCAGCCGCAGACGCAGGATGCTCAGAGAAGCCATGCAAACAAGGACACCGCCCTGTGCCCAGCCACGCTCCGACAAGCTGGTGGGAAGACGTGCATTTTGGCTACATGACACGCCAAGCACGGGGGAGACAAGTCGTGTCTGCCCATGCCCGGCATGGAAACCATCAAGATTTATTAGCTAGAGCTTTTCTCCTCCACGATGCACAAGACCTTTGCTTAAACTTGGCTTCCAAGTGTTGGCCATGTTGGGGTATCTACATGGCTTCCATGCCACATCCATGGCCAGGACAGAGAGGGGCATGGCTGAGGCTGCGGGTCAGAGACACTGTCAGAGCATATGTGTTCTCACCACGTAACACCTATCTGCAGCAGGATGTTCCCCACAGCACTGCCCAGAACGTGTCGTGGGCTACAGCCAGAGGTGGTAGTGGCTGTCTCCAGCCTGAAGCCAAACTGGCCACCCCAGTGCTGGTGGCAAAAACTCGTTTCTTCCCCTTCCGCATGGAGCCACAGTGCTCAGCACCTTGCTGGGAAAACAGGCCCCAGCCCAAACCCAGGAGAGGTAAGGAATCATGGGCCACACTGAACCAAGCCCCCTGCACTGGTTGTCATTCCCAGCCCTTGTCCCCAGGACCTTCCTCCACACACATAGCATACCATCGAGCAGCTCACTGGCCACGAGCCCTCTGCCCACTGGTTTCTTCCATACAGCACTGAAGTGTCTAATGAGACAATTTGGAGGAGGCATCAACAGACCACAGAGAGCAGCAACCCAAGGTCTCCACACAGGAGAGACCACCCCCCAAGGTATATCCCACCAGCCCAGGTCAATGCAAAACCTGAGCTTGCGGGCAGCAAGGATGGCACGCGGGCATCGGGGTGACCCACGCCAACCTTCCCATTGCCACACAGAGGGATGGCAGCACTCACGCTGGCCTGCCCCTTCCAAGGTCCACCTTCCACCGGTTGTGCCAGGGATGCCAAAAAACACGCCTGACCCCCCACTGCAGCCGCATAAACGACCGCAGCACCGAAACACCCTACCCAGGGAGGTGGTCACAACAAAGCCCCGCGGGACTCAGCAGAAGCCCAGTGCTGTGGGCAGGCTCCCCACGGTTTGCAGGGAGCCAGCAGCGCCAGCACCATGCGCTCCTGCTCGGAAATTCCCAGCTCGGGGCCAAGCCCGACTCTCTCCGGTGGTTAGTGCTACAGCCGGTAGCAAGGCAGGCAGCAACAAAGGCCCTGACCCGCACTCAGCCCAGAGAATACACACGTACAAGTTTCCTTCATTAAGTCTGATCCCAGGGCTGGATCCTTCCCTTTGTTCAACAGACATCGAACACAGCGAACCCACTGAAATAAATTGCCTGGCGTGACATTTACACCCGGGGAGCGGGGCTGGGGCCGGCCCTGGCTGCTGCTGGGATGGAGGAGGGGAGGCAGCCCTGCCAGCACGCAGCAGCGTCGCTTTTATTGCTCTCTTCCATTTCGGCTGCGCAAAGCTCCGGCGAAACAACGCTCGCCTGGAGCCACCGGCGTGGCCCTCGGCCCCATCTCCACCAGAGTTCAGAGTTTGTTTATCTTTCGCAGGGCCCTCTACCTCGCACGGGAAAAGGGCTTTGTGTTACGGAGAGGCACAAGGGCTCTTCTCCACGGCTCCATGCACAGCCTGAGCGTGCACGAAGGTGGATGCCTCCGCTTCGCTCCAAATCCGATGCATCTATTAAAAAAACAAAAAAATAAGCCAAGAGGGGAAAACTCTCGCCGGTGCTATCATCTCCGTGTTAACTAAAACAACGCCATTGAAACTTTAATCTTCAGGATACCAGCTGCAGGAAGCCCAGCCACCCAACGGAGCAGGAGCCAGCCAGCCCCCGGCGCTGCCTCCCCGCACCGCAGCCCCTCGGGAAGCTGTGCACCCAGGCTCACCGCTCCCGGAGGAGCGGCACCTGCAGCCGAAGCCGCAGGCAGATGGGGAGCACCGTATCACACAGACGATCAGGTATTTCAAATCTAAAACTTCCTTACCAGCCTTCCTTACGGCGCCGTACCGCTGCGCCGCTGCCAGCGCCGGCATCCACCGGCACCAGCAGACCGTGCTGCGGCGAGCGGGCAGAAGCAAAAACCTTCCCCCCTCGCAGCCGCTTAAGAAATTATCCATGCATCCTCCCAGAGGCTTCTGCCCCGCTGTTTCTCCGTGGCTTCTCCACCTTTCCATCCCCTTCGGTCACCAGTGTCTTGAGAGAGAGACATCGAGTCACTCATTTTACCCACTGAGTACATACAAAAGACCCTGAGATTGTTCAGGAAGCAATTAGCCGCTGTTCAGAGGAAAATGGTGTTTTCAAATGGATAACCTTTGATGTAGTCAATAGCCTCGGCTCCTCTTTTTTTTTTTTTTTTTTCCTTTTTTTTTTTCTTGCAGCCGCACACAAAAGAAATAAAAAAAAAAAAAAAAATCTAGCAAAAGGCTGATAATTCCCCCGAACACAGCCCTCGCTCAGCAAAAAGGGATTTTCTCACAAGCCGGAAGAAAAGCAGCTTCGGAAAGGCAGCTCATCTGCCCAACTTTTCTCCCCTCCCCGTCCCAGAGTACACGAGAACGATCATGAATATTCATCCCCCCGTTAGCAGGTTCTGCTTTTGTTTTGTCCTCCCCAAAGCAGGAGGAAGGGGGGAGCTAACAAGTGAGGTTAATGCCTGTCTTTTCTCTCCCATCCATCTCCTCTTTAACCAGTGACCTTCATGTTAAGCCCTGTTTACACACCAGCCCCCCTCCCCTGGCTCCCCCCACCCCGGCGCTCGGCCAGGGGCAGAAGGAAGAATTTCCCCGCAAGGAGGACAAGGGAGAAGAAGGGATTTCGGGATTTATTTCGGCGTGCCACAGAGATTTTGCAAATCCCTTCCCGCTCGCATGCCGGAGCTGCCGTGTGCATTCGCAGGGCAGAAATGGGAAAGGCAGAGGGATAAGGGACACCAAACGCGCAGCCAGCCAGCTTTATTTGCCACCTTCCACGTTAATATCGGAGGCGGCAGGCGCGCACCGGCACGCAGCCCCGCACGCAGGTATCGCAGCCTCCCACGCCTCGGTCAGAGAGGTGCCCAGGCGCTGCGCTGCAAAACTACAACACGATCATAATAGCAACGATTGTAAGGAGGGCGACGGCAGCCATCCCGCGGGGCGCCCTGCCTCGCTGGGCAACCCCGACCCCGTCTGCCAGCACCCCCACCGCGGCACCCCCCGCCGGCTGCTGCTGGGGAAAGGGAAGCGCGGGGGGAACGGCAGCTCTGCGGGTTTCGGGGAGAGCCCAGCCCAGATGCCACGCACCGCGCCCCGGCGGGATGCGGGGACGGCAGCGTGGCTGCAGGGAACCGAGGCGGGGGGGGGGGAGCCGAGGGGCCCGGGGAGGGGGGCGGGGGCCCCGGGTGGCGGGCGGGCCGGGCACCGCGCAGCCGGGCAGGGAGGCAGCCCCGGCCCCCCCGCGGGACCGCCCGCCCCGGCCCGAGCGGCTCCGAGCAGGGAGGCGGCCCCCGCCCGGTCCATCCCGCACCTGCCCGGTCCCCGGTCCCCCCGCTGCGAAACGCAGGCGGGGCGGATAAAGAAAAAGGCTCCGTCCCCGGCGGGTTTTTGTCCCCCCGCGGGAGGCGGCTCCCGCGGCCGCGCTCCCGGAGCCGCGGGGCGCAATGCGGGCTGGCCCCGGGCGGCAGCAGCGCGGCGCCGGCCCGGCCCGGCCCGGCCCAGCCCAGCCCAGCCCGGCCGCCACGGCCCCTCCGCGCCCCCCGACGGGCCGCCGCTGCCCGGCCCGGGCCGGCCCCGGTTCGCCACCGCCGCCGCGTTATTTTGGGGGCGATAAAGACAAATCCGCGTATTTTTAACAAATCCACCGGTCGGGGCACGCACAGGCACGCGCCGCGCCCACGGAGGAAAGTTGCACCCGGGTTACTCACGGCTCCGGTCCCCGCTCGCCTCCTCCGTGCCAGCCATAACTGCATTCCACACCGAGCCGCCCGCCGGGCCCCCGCCTCCGCCTCCTCCGCCGCCGCCGCGCCCGCGCCCGCGCCCCCCAGCCGCCGCCGCCGCCGCCCGGGGCTCCGCGCCCGCCTCGCTCGTGCCGCCGCCGCCGCCGCTGCCCCGCATGAATGGGACGGCGGCGCGGGGCCCCGACGGAACGCCGCCCGCCGCGCGCGCCCCCGCCGCCGCGCGCACGCGCAGGCCCGCACCGGCGGCGCGAGGGAGGGGAGGCGGGGGCGCCCGCGCGCGCCGCCTCCAGGGGGCGCCCAAGGGGGTGGGGAAGGGGCGGGAGCACGAGGGGGCGGAGCCGCCACGCCCTCGCCTGCCCTTAAAAGGGCAACGCCTCGCGGGAGGAGCTCTTAAAGCGGCCATGGCTCTGTGGGGACCGACACCACCCCCACCCCCCGGGCTGCGGGGCCGGGACCCACCTGGGGGCGGACAGCGCGGAGCGACCCTCCCCGCGGCAGCGCGTCATCCCGCGAGGATGTCCGTTCAGCATCTTTCCCCTGGCACCGCATCCACTCCCCCTAAAAATAAAATTACAAAGGTGGGGAAAAAAAAAAATAGAAACCACAAAAAAAAAATTAACTGGGGGGATGGGGGTGAGGATTTGGTTTTTTTCCAAGCACTCTCAGTGCCAGCCACTTTTGCCACTTTCGTTCCCTCGCCCTTACGCTCCCTGCCTTGCTTTTCCCTCTTGCAGAGCCAGCTGTGGGCGCTCCCCTGCCTGCCTCAGCAACAGCCCCGCACTGGGGTCCTGCATGGAGGCCCTGCAGAAACACCCCTTCACCTCCCAGCTGGGAAAGGACCTTGTAAAGCCCAACAAAAACAAACACAGTGTGCATAGTCCGGACCTCCGCCGGTTTCATGAGCCACCTTTGGGAGGGAAATGTCAGGGAGCAGCTCCATCCTCAGCTGCCGATGGCCATGGTTTACCAGAACCCACCATGCGCTGTGGCATGGGGCCACCTTCCCATGGGCAATCGATGCAAGGTGGCCTGTTCACCAGGGTTTTCATGGGTGCAACCGGCCAGATCTTCATTCCCACCAACTCTCACCACTGGGACGCACTTGGCCCTTTAGACAGGGATGGGCCGTTATCCATTCAGCATCTTTCCCCTGGCACCACATCCACTCCACCTAAACATAAAATTATAAAGGGCCCATTTGGGAGTTGCCCCTACCTGTGACGGAAGGCGGGTGCTCACCTTGCACGGGCACACGTGCGCAAAGCTCCTCCGCCAGCATCCTCCGCGTGGGCCAAGCCAGAGCACGTGGCAGCTCCTTGCTCTGCCTGACAGGAGGAGCTGGCTCCCAAAGCCAGGGAGACCGGGAAGCCTCCTTCGGCCCGAGCAGCGCAGAGGCCACTGCGGGTCCTTTGGGAGAGGAGACGGAAGGAGAGCAGGGGGCTCCTGGTGAACCTCAAGCACCAGAACGGAGAAGGAAAGGGGCCCTCAGAGGCTCCAGCAAGGGTAGGAAGGAGAATGGAGTGGAAAACAGGTGATTTGGCCGAGTACAACAGCAGAGGTGCTCTTTCCTTCCTCAGCACCTTCAGCACCTCGGTGCTCACACCTTGCTCAAAGCCCACCCGAGAGCAAAGGCGACATCCCTGCCACTGGGACAGCAGGTCCCTTCCGACACAGACGGGGCTTTCTCCTCATTTATCCCCCCACCCTGCCCTCCCCAGCATCCATCTCCAGGAGGCTGGGAGGAGCCGGGAACGGGCACATTCCCCCGGGGTCTGTCCCTGCCATTCTTCCCCCTCCTGTTTGTGCACAGGCACACATGGGGCCCAGACTTAAAAGCTTTTGAGACAGAGGAGAAGAGAAGAAATCGGCGAGCTTCTGCCAGCAGGGAAGCGGCTGAGGTTTGGATCACTTCCCCCAGATTGAAAGAAACGCTTCTCTTTTTTTTTTTTTTCCTTCCTTTTTTTCCTCCCTCCAAGAGACTAAATTTAGTGAATTCCTTTCACATTAAAAACTTGTCAGGTATTCACATTCAAAGAGGCTGCTGCTTGGGTCTCTCAGGGGAGCTACAGAGACAGTGAAACCTCTTAAAAGTATAAAGAAAAAGGGAGAGATATTCAGGCAATCTCCCACCACCGCTTTTTTATATCCGCTCTCTCCCAGGGCTGGTGCACAGGCACCTTGGTCCCATGGCTGCTGTCTCCTGCTGTGAATGCAAGAGGAGAGGGATGAATTCTTCCTCCCTGGGCAGGACCGAGCAATGTAGCAGCCGTTCCCATGTCCCCCCGCTCAGCGCTGGTGGGAGGAAAGTGGAGCAATTTATTTTTGGTGAAAGGTGGATTGTCAACATCCATCCAGCATCAAGGGAAACCAAGGTGGCAGAGCTGAGAAAAGAGCGGGTGTCCCAGCTGTGGGCGCACTGCCAGCCCCCTCCTGAGCCGCCAAGGAGGGTCCAGCCCTGAGAGAGGGGAACAAAAACAAGACAGCAAGAAAACCCAAGCATCCCCCGTGTTGGAAGCCCAGCACAGGGTCAGAGAGGGACATGGCAGGGGAGCATCCCAGGTTTGCAGCGGGTGGGAAGCAGCCCCAGGCTCACGGCGACCCCAGAGCTCACAAAGCCGGTGCGATGGCTCGTCCAGCACCATGCCCGGCAGGCACTGGGACACGCTTGTCACTCATGTGGCTTCCCCCAGGTCTGGGCACCTCACCCCCATAGCGAGACCCTCCTTATCTCGGGAAGTGTGGCCTTTTATCTGGCCTCCCATGGGGCTTTAATTGCTCTGTTCATTCCCCAACCTTCTTGTGCATCCTCACCCCCCTTTCCCGACAAACCCTGAGGGCTGACAGCCTCGCCATGCCCCGAGGACAGCCGGCTTGAGTGGCACCTCAAAGGCACGGAAAGCTCCCAGCTCAGCAGGGTGCTGGGAGGAAGGGCTGGAGGCAGAAGATGGCTCCTGTGGCAGCTGGACCCGAAGCCCAGAGGTGAGGGGTTCGCCCCGGCTCCTTCTCATTGTGCTAACAGCTGACTCAGCACTTCCTACCCACAACTTCGACCAAAATTACATTGAGAGACAATCTGTTCTCGGTGTGTCCAGTGCGCTTTCCCTACGTTACCGAAGAGACCAAGGGGCATTTTGTTCTCTAAAAGCAGCCTGACAACTACTTTGTAGAAAAGAAACTAATTGGGAGAGGATTAGATTGCTGGAGAGAGCCCGAAGAGATGGGGAGGCTCTTCTGCTCAGCTCACGGGGTTAGCCGAATCCGAGTGGCGAGGGGCTAAACATCAGCTATCAGTCAGCTAAATTCATGATTTTTCAACTGTTTGCAATTTTTGCCTGTTAAAAATTTCTGCTAAAAGGGAGACTCCTGCATGGTGCGCCAAGGTCCTCAGGCACACACTACCTCCCTTGGTTATCACCCATGGACCATCACAAGACGGACCCCCCCCAGAACCAGCAGCCCCGGTTTAACCCCCCTGTGCTGAACAGCGGCGCATAGGGATGAGGGAAACCCAGTGTCCTCAGCCCAGAGGCCTTTTGGGCTGCGAAATCTGGCTGGCCCAGACAACAGCCTGCAGCCCAAATGGGGGCTTTGGGGACATTCATGCCCAAACTTGACAGCTCAGCTCTGCCCAGCCAGTGTCAGGGCACCCTCCGAAAGGAGGAGCTGAGGAGATCAGCTCTGCCCAGATGGCAGCAGTGGGGGTTTTTTTCTTCCTCCCATCCTCGCAGACGTCTTTGCTAATGACAACCCAGGAACAGAAAGTCTGGGCAGACCGGCTGGGGAGGCAGCACTGGGTCCAACCAGAGGATTTGTCAAAGTTTTCCAGGAGGCGTCAGCAGCTCTTTAAGCTTCTTGACAGCCAGGATAACAAACTGTGTCTGCGGAGCTCTGGGGATCCAGGGCGAAATTAAAACGGGTAATGAATAGAGCCATTTTTCAGGGGATCGCAGCTGCAGAGGCAAGCGGGGCCAGCAGGCAAAAGGCACTGCAGAGGCACACGGGGAAGGGATGTGGGGTGGCACTGGGCTGTCACCAGGGCGGCGTGCATCCCTCCTCTCACGGCTCTGCCTGAGAAGGAAAGCACTTTGCCGCCTGCCAGCGCAGCTTTTACCCCATGCCTGCTGCTATGGGCAGCCTCCGGATCGGCGGGGTCCACAAAGCATCACTGGCCAGCGGCCCCTTCCTCTGCCCTGCTCTGCTTATGTTCCTTAAAATGGGGAATTTTCTATTGGAGGCCTCCGTGGGCAGGCAGTGCCACCATTAATTACAGCAAGAAGCTCCCCCTCGGCCCAGGCTGGGAAGGAAGAGGTCTGCAGGCGAAGCAGGTCACCTTGAAGAGGATCGAGAGAAAGAGGGGTCTGGGAGCATCCTTGTTTCCCCAGCCTGTCACACTGACAGCGATGCACCCTTTGATTTGGGAAGAGGTTTAGTGGGATGGGCGCTGGGAGCTGCGGTTGTGGGAGATGCTCTGGGGGACCCTGGCAGGTCTGTAACGTGGGGTCTGGGCATCGGTGCCAGCACATGGGACCGAGGGGAAGGTGCACAGCCACAATGGGAGAGGGAGGCTCGCTCCACTCTTCTCAAAGCTGATCCCCAGCTCCCAGAAGACTTGCCTGCCCCCATGACTGTCTATCCACCAGCCGATGAGTCACGCGCGCTCCAGTCCTGCCCCGATGGGCAGGGAGGTCCTGCAGAGATCCCCCCCCGGCTGAGCTCCTTCCCAGCTCCTCCATCCCTCAGCCCCGTGACTCACAACGGCGCTTAATTAGCTGGAAGCCTGATGCAGACACCTGCCAGCTCCTCCGAGACAACCAGCGTTTCGCGTTAGCTGCCCCGGGGCTGTTCAGCAGGAACAGCTCGCTCTCCGTATTGATATTCCTTCATCTCAGCCTATTTTCCAAGCCATCAAGTTGCCGTCTCAATCCTCCCAGGCCTGGTAGCGCCAGGGAAAGCGGCCTCGTGTCCGTCAGCTCCTGGACTCTGATCCCACCTTTGCAGCTGCTCAGGAACGCTGGAGCCACTTTGTGCTTCCCCCCCGCAGCCCCAGGGCTCCCCGCCAAGGAAATCAGGCAGCTCTCGCCGAGCCGAACCCCAGCGTACCCGCACAGCACGCCCCAAACGCAGACTTCGAGTCAGGGCAACTTTGAAGGTAGGAAAGAAAGTCACCGCCTGACTCCCCAGCTCCACAGAGAGTCTCCAAGATGCGGATCTCTGCCAACATGTCGGTGGCATCACCACCTCGGCTGTGGCGAGGGGACACCCGCCCCACCGGGAGCTGTGGTGGTAGCCATAGAGGCTACATGGCTGCTTTGGTTGATGGCAGAAGGGCGCAGTGCCATCACCAGCATGTTCAGTGCTGGGGATTTTGTGACGCGGGGGTGCGCCTCAGCTGCGGCGCTGGGTCCTGCAGCAGGTTAGCTGCGGTGGGCTGAGGCCACGGCCAGTCTTGCAGAGACAGGAGAAGGTAGAACAGGTTCACCCGATGGTTCTAATTGATGTATAAAGAGATCCACTGTTAACTGCAAAAGGTGTTGACTCTGAAACCTAATGGTTGAGGGCCAAATAGCAATCTGAGGTCAGCGCTCACCGCCTTGGCTGGCCTGTCACCAGCTGGGACCAGGCAGAGCATCCCTCCTGGGGAAACGCCACATCCTTTGGACTGCCCCTCCATCCCTGCTCCATCGTAGCCCACCGCACCACTGCTTACTCCCGCCTGCCCCACGCCCTCCCTCACCAGGGCCAGCTGAGGACCCCTTTCATGGAGCAGATTCACCTCCTCCCTCATGATCAGGATGACCACATGTCATCGTCTGCTTCCCAAAGGCTTTCTGGTCCTCCACCAGTGCCAGGAGGAGTGATACTGTGCTCAGCGTGCGTAAGGACAAGGAGGGGGCTGCAGTGGTCTAAGAGCGCCTCCCCCCCTTCAATTCATGCATGGGGAGAAGACAAAAAATGACACAAATTAAGACCTGTTGATGCATCAACCAGACTAAACCCCAGGTTGCCCCTACTTCCAGGTGCCAGGCTCCAGCCCCAGACTGCTGTTTCCCCCATGACTCAAGTCAGTGGAAAGATCAAGACCAAATCCTTTGGTGCTCAGAAATTCATCTCCGTCACATGGAACAAGTGGGTGGCCACGAGACGCCAAGGAGTCCCTTCCCTTTCTCCAGTGCCCATGTAAAATTAAAATGGACAAGGAAGAAGCTGCTGTAAATAATGCATCTGTGGTGCACTACACGGCTTCGGGAGCACATAGTCATTGTCTAGTCTTATTTAAAGAAACCCAGCCCTGCCTGCATCATTAAAAATGCATCCTGGTTTCAGCTTCATCCCATATACACTCACCGCTGTGAAGCAGGTGGCTCGGTGGCTGTTTTCGTGCCTTTCCACTCTCAGCTGCTCCTGGGCAGCCCCATGCTGCTACGAGCGAGGCCTCCGGGTCACATGAAAAATTCAGGCACTTGGCATCAGGTGTTTTCCATCCCTGTGCTCCCTGCTCCTCCCTCCCACCTGGGCCTGAGGATGTGCTCTCTGCCGCTGCCTCCCAGACCCCAGCAGCATCCTCCAAGCTAATAAAGGATGCTAACAACTCCTAAGACCCAGTCTGGACACAACATCAATCCCACCACTTTCCCATCCTGCTGCCTTCTCCCCAACTCCCTCTGGCCAGTCTTAATTCTTGCCCACACATTCCCCTTGCTGGCACCCTGCATCTCCTCCCCACCCACAGCCCACCGTGCTGCAGGGTTCGCCAGCTCTTGGCTGGGTGTTAGTGGCAGTGGGAGCCGAGCCCATAGGGAGACAGTTTCCCTGCAGCATCCTCCCCCCTCACCAGAGATGGCTGCGAGGAATTGGGCCCCTTAGGACCCGCAGGCTGCAGCGTTGTTTTTGCTTTTCGTTTTCATTCCAGGGATGTGGTGCGCAAGGCTGGTGTCTTGCACAACTCCTGGCAGGTACCAGAGGGAATTTAATTTGCCCTTGGTGCACTGGAAATGGTGGCTGGGGGTGAGGAGGAGGGGCTAGATGCATGGCTGGGAATGAGGAGAGGAAGGCAAAGTCGCCCAATGCCGGCTGAAATTTGCCACGTGCCATTCACCAGTCAGGCAGCAAGACGCCCAAACGCCTCGTTAGTGGGGTGGTGCTTCAGACAGCACTGCTGAAGCAATGGCAGCTCTTTAATGAAGATCCACCACTTGAAGCTGAGCCGAGGCAGGGCGGTAGGAGCAGGGCTGCGTGGTGAGGAGGGTGGGCACGAGGAGCTCCATGCCGAGGGCACATGTCCCGGCACGTGCAATGCCCAGGAGCAACCCATCTGGCACTTTGCTGCAGAAGCAGGGCAGCTCCAGCAGCTCCTGAAACAGCAAGGCCACCTGCCCTGGGCACCGCTGGCGGGGGACAGGGCATGGATGAGCACCTCCAAACATCCACAGCCAGCCCTGGCACAGCAGACCCTCTGCAGGGGGACAGGGGAAACCCAGGGGGCTTCCAGCCCCAACCAGTGCTCTTGCCACTTAGCTGGGCCATGACTAACGTACCTGCACCCGCAAGGATGATGGGTGCCCCAGGTGCTCCCACCCTGACCCAAGGCAGAGCCATCAAACTATGCTCATCCCATCTCTGCCTGTTGGGGGGACCACGTGGCTGACTGCAAGCCCACGTGAGACCAGAGCAAAGCCTGGGTCAGGGGCGTTATTCACAGCTAACATTCATCCCCGCTTGCTGCTCACTGCTTCCTCCTCTCTGGGAAGCACTGAGCTTCTGGGCGGCCAGAGGCAAACCACGGGACAGGATGAGCTGGCAGCATCACTCGGACACACAGACGCCCACCCACAGCCCTGCGCACGCAGCCTGTGCCCGCCTGGATCCTCCACATCCCCCCGCGGAGGAGCTCCTCTGGAGATGCTGCAAGAAAACCTGGGAGATAACACATGCCTGCGACATTAGCAATTAAGGAACATTAATTATAATAATAATAATTATCACAAAATAGCATTTTTATGGCACAATATTATGCTGAAGGATTTACAACATACTGAATCATGAAGTTCATAATTAAAGTTATTTTAGTTTCTAATTTCGTTTTAATTCTATTCCAATAAAAGATATGACAAATATACCTTAAAAAAACCCACAGAAACCATTACTTAAGACAATTTCCCTATACAGGGATGTTATATTGCAGCACAGAGATCCCTTGAGGAGCATCACAAACCTCGGCGATGAAGAAGTGTCCGGCCCTGTGAAATACCGAGCTCCCACAAGCCTTGCCCCAGGGCAGCCGGGTGGGCGTTTGCAGCCTCCAACAGCTCCCCAGCCTCTTGGCTGCAGCTTCCCAGCCGCAAGCCCTCCCGAGATGGTTTTCTAAGTCACCGTGTTTCTTCTGCTGGTGGGATGGGAGGAACTGGGGAGCCTGGTATCCACAAAGCAGCTCCCCAAGAGGAGCTAAGCCGGGTTTATTCCTAACACCACTGCTGGAGGAGCCCTGGCATCACCACTACATCCCTGATGCTGTCCGGATGGAGCAGGGATGTTTCACTCTGGCTCTGACTTCAGTCCATACACAGTAACAGTAGGTAGGAGGGAGACAGCAAAGACCCAAACCCCAGTCTTCCCGACCTTGGAGACCTCCTTTTCCACCCCCCCAACCTTTTTTCCACGAGAAAATGTTGACTGACTAAAGAGGTTTTACAGAAAAAACAAAACAAAACAAAACCAACCTGCAATTATTTTGAGGAAAGTTCATCACCACGGTAAGAAAAGAAAAAAGAAAAGGACAGGAAAATTCTTTAGACGTGTTCAAAGACCTACAGCCTGGAAGAGATGTTACCGTTGTAAAAGGATGTTTCAGTTCTGTTCTGCGAATAAACTCCGTAATTTTAACAAAGCCAATACAAAGGTTGATGCTTGCCATGGAAGCCTGCTCTGACCACCCCGGATCTTGCTGCACAGGAATTTTGAGTAACAAGTGCATCACCCCACTGCAGAGCCAGATACGTTTTTGAAATCTCAGGTTCTTCCCCCAAACAGACCAGTCCAGCCTCCGCTTTGCTGGGCCTGCCTGGTAGCCCAGCCAGCCCCAGGCAGGCAGCGGGGCTCATACCGGTTCAGCCATCCCCACCCTGGTGCCTCCCTGCATTACGAGACACGGGGCCACCTTCGGAGGGCCTGAGCCCCCCTCACCTGGGAGCTGCGCCCTGCTCTCACTGCCGACACCAAAGGGCACAAGAAGAAGGAAGGGAAAAGGAGGAGCGGATGGGCTTGGGAAGCCATTTGCCTCCAAACCCCCCAACTCTGTCCCTACAGCCCAGGCAGCTCTGGCTGTGTCCCAGCAAAAAGGGGTGCAAGCAGCCGAAGGTCCGCCACATCCATCCCCCCAGAGTGGGCAGGGACCCCCCCTCCACATGACCCCACAGGGCTGTGATCTAACGCCAGAGCAACTCATCACACTGATGGAGCAGCCACAGGGCAAGGCTGGCAGCCCTCTCCCATCCCCAGCTTACCCTTAGCTCTGCCCCCACCCAAACCAGGCAGCACGGCCGACTGTCCCTGTGCCCAGCCTGCAGCCCCGCTCCCCCAGGAGCCCCCCGGGACTTAACATCTTCATAATTAATTTAAGTGCATGGTGCTGCCCACCAGGGCCTCCTGAGCACAGATTACCCGCCCCGCTGCGGACGCAGGGAACATTACGAGCGGGTCCAGGAGCCAATAGGTCTTGGCTCCCTGACAGCCCATAACTGATGGCTGCTTTGGGAGGCAGCTGGGACAGCACCGATTCCCAGAAAAGCAGCGGGCGATCCTGGCACCCACACTCCTAAACAGAGAGGGACCCGGCCTCGGCTGGGAGGGAGATGGGAATCCCCCAAAAAGGGGTGTGTGCGTTTGAGGGAAGGGGCTTTAACCAAAAGAAGCACGTATATTACTAGCAAGACCTTTAATTGATTCTGGGAGAGTGATTTCTAAATTATATCCTGACATGTACACCGCAATCGATAAATGCATTACAGCAGAAGGAGCCTGCAAGCCCTTTGGTTGTGCTGCTCCACGCCATCCCTGCAGCCCGTACCCCGCTCCGTGCCCCGCTGGGGCTGCAGAGGAATCCCCAGCACAGCAGGGCCGGGTGCTGCAGCTGCTCAGGATGTGCCTCCATGGAGCATCCCTCCCGGGGCAGGCACCCCGTGTCCTGGGAGGGATGCAGGCACCCCAAAATGCTGATTTTTTTGAGGTCACACCATGGTTCAGTGGCAGAGGCAGAAACAAACCTCATTCTACCCCACCAGGCTGGAGCTTCCACTGCAGCCTCGAGCTCCTCCTCTTACCCTGCTCCCCATCTCCTGGTTACTTCTTACAAACTTATTTGATCTGGAAAACCAAGAGCAAGGCAGAGCAGCCCTTTCCATAAGGACATGCCAGAAATCCTGAAAAGCTTGGCTGCCCGCCTGTTTTAGGATGACAGATTTAGGAAGGGGTTTGCCATCCTTAGGAAGGGTTTAGTGATTTGAAGAAGCCGCCTGGAAGTTCCCACTCTCCATGCACGCTCCCCTGGCACATCCCTGCTGCCCGAAGGGAGAGCTGTGAGCTGGAAAGACAGAAGCAAATACAAACACTTTAGCCTATTTATAAAAAAAGTTTACAAAATTATGAGTGAAAGACAGCTAATGATGCATCGTACGGTTAGTGCCAGGAAAAACGCTCTAAATTAAAGTCCTCAAATATGAAAAGAATCAACATTTAATAAGACAGTTAATGTATGTTATTTAAATGTCACTTCATTATTAAAAGTGTATATTTTTTGAGGTTTAATAACCATGTAATTAAGGCATCTTTTCTATAGTTAAACCTTGGCAAATATGTTTTTCATAATTAGCTGGTATTTATTTAACATGCAATAACCATCCCATTAAATTTAATGACTTCAATTAATAGGTACAGAGGGGCCTTTTTTAATGTCAATATGTATTCTTAAAGACGGTTCCCGACGTGGTGCCATGAGGAAGCTCGGCTACCTGGGGGTGACCGGAGAGGACAGGAGTCCGAGCTGAGCCACAGGGCTTTGCTAGCACCCCATTGCAGGCATGGGGACCTCTAGAGAGCCCGCAGCCAGGGAAGGGGTGCTGCGTGCCCCAACCAGGGATTAGGGTGCACAAGGAGGGGGATGCCAGCAGGCACCCCATGGGGACCCCAGACCATCCATGCCCAGCACCTCCTCACCCCGCCAGCCCCACTGCTGGGTACAAGTAACAAAGCTGAAGGGGAAACTTTGCTGGGGCAGTGAAGCAGGAGTGGCTCAGCCCAATACTGCCGTGGCTGAGCCTTGTAGCCCAAATTAGCAAGGACATCCTTGAAAGCAAACGATTATGGGTTGGGCTTATACCTCTGGCCAGGCTGGCCTGGGTTCAGGGTGACTTGGTTCATCCTTGGGCAGAGATCCAGCTCCAGCAGAGCCCACGTCCCCAGACATACCCAGCACACAGCCCTGGGGCTTTCCTTACACCCCTGACTTCTCCCTGCCCCTTGCAGCCCTTTCCATTGCAGCACGGCAGGGGCTGCAGGGCAGCCACCATCTCGCCGCCTCGATGTCCCTGGCACCTCCTTCCCCAGCTAAAACCCTCCAAGACCATTTTCAGGGGATGGACGGAACGCACCAAGGATCGAGCAGATTGGGGAAGCATATGTCTCCACACATTTCCCCAGGCACGGAGCGAGGTGCCTGCACTCGCCTGCCCCACGTGTAGCGAGGTAGCAAGACTTAGCAGCGATCAGTGAATGACATTTAACAGTGGCATCAGTAATTAAGGAAGCCCGTTGGTTGCTCCAATAAGGCCAACCACGAGCTGGCTGCAGCCATCTATTCCCCTTGCCCAGGGACCCCAGTGCCTGCAGGGGTGGCAAGAGGGGCACTGTGATTTCTGGGGCCGGGGCCAGGGTCTGGGTGGGGGGACGCCCACCCCGCTGCCCTCCTACCTGTGGCTCAGCTTGGGTAGCGTGGCCAGAATGGGGAGCTGAGCCCGTGGCGTTATTTAGTGCTTGGCAGCAAAGCTGCCAACCTGCAAACAGCCATCTAAACCAACGTGGCCATAAATTTCCCGTGGAGCCACCGGAGGGGAGGCAGTAGTGGCGTGCGGCCCAGCGCAGGCGATTAATCCTTGTTAGCAGCCTGACGGGGAGATGGGCTTGCCGGGTGTGCGGCACAGGGCGGTGGCTCCCGCAGTGGGGCTCGCTCCTCCGGTACCCCTGCCCGCTCCTGCACCCCTCCCCTTGCACCCCTCCTTCCCCAGTGCCATCCTCCCTTCCTCCCTTCTCCCCCCCCCCCCCCACTCCAAAGTCCTCCCCCCATCCCCAAAGCAAGGGCAAGGCTGGTCCCTGCCCACCACGCTCGGCTCCCAGAGGGTCCCCAACAGCCCCTGCAAGGAGGCAGCTGCTGGAACTTGGGCATCCTGTGCCGCAGTCTCAGCCACCGACCTCCTGCCTTTCCAGGGAAGATGATGAAACCAAGATGTGCCAAAGCACAAGCCACCTCCAGAGCCCAGACTTGCCCTGCTGCACCCCAGCCCTTGGGGACACGAGCCTCATCAGGCAAGGGCAGAGCGCAGCCCAGCCAAGGCAGCCCAGCAGTGCTGCACAGGGACGTGTCATCCACAGCCTGACATCGCTGAAGCGAGCAAATGCCGCTTCTCGCACAGCAGATGGCAAATCCTACAGCAGGGAGGGGAAGCAGGGTGCCCATCAGCACCCCCAGCTATCACCTTAACTCTGCACCTCCCCTTTTCAGGGCTGGGAGCCAGCGCTGGGCTCCCAGGCTCTCCCCTCCACCACCCTCCTCTCCCCAGCTCCAGACATCCCCCGGGGACACCTGACCAACCTCTGCCTCCTGCCCCCCAGCCCTCTGCACCCTGGTCCATCAGCCACTGCTGCAGGAGGAAGCATCGAGCTGAAGCAAAAAAGGACCTTGATTTTAAAGAAAATAATAATGCTGGAATAAATAAATAAATAACAAGCCCAAGCGCAAGTCTGCTTTTAAATTCAAATGTGCAATATGGCCCAGAGCCTTGGAGCCAGAAGGAAACTACAGATTTGGGCAAGGAAACATGGAATATTTCACTTCAGCTCTGTCCAAGCCGTCATGATTTACACAGCAGCGAGGGAGGTGGGGAGAGGGCTGCTCCCCGGGGGCTCTGCAGCTCCGGCAGTCATCCCCCTGCCCGCCACCCCCAGGCTGCTGTCCCTGGACCTAAAATGTTTCTCCGGGCTCTCACATCCCTCATCAGCACCCCATTGTGTCTCACCAGCTCCGCTTCAGGGCCACAGCTGTGCCAGGGCGGGGGGTTCTCCCTGGGGCTCCCGTTTAATCCTCCAGCACTGGTGGGCACAGCGTGCTCAGGACCCTCCAGCCCAAGCAGGGCACAGAGCCACGCAGCATGGCACCCACACGGGAACACAACTCCCCGACCCTGCTCAGGGGCCGTTTGGGGTCACAGAGACGCCAGTGGCCGCAGCGGCTGCCATCCAGCTTGGGATGGTGCTTGCACGGGGCAGCAACGCCACAACTGTGGCCCCGTCCCACCCACTGGGGAGGCTCCTGCCACTGCTGGGGGGTCGCAGCCCCCACCCCATCCCAGGGCAAGGGACATTCTGGGCAGCAGGACATCGCCCAGCCGGCTGCCATGGTCAGCTCCTGCCCCTTGGGCCGCTCGGTCAATGCAGCTGCCCCGGGAGTCCGCAGCCGTGACCGGGATCCAGGTCCCCTGCGGCTCACAGGTGACACGAGTTTGGGCCGGCCTCAGCCCCAGCCCCGCAGCGGCAGCCAGCCGGGCTGTTGCCTCTCCCGTCCTGGGGGGCAGCGCCCGGGATGCGCACAGGGATGCGCCGCGGCTGTCGCCAAGCGCAGGGCCCCGCCAAGGCCAGCGCCCGCCCCCCCCCCGGCCCCGAGCCCAGCGGGAGCCGCAGCCGGAGCCGCAGCCGCGCCGGCAGCAGCGCGGACCGACAGTGCCACCTTGTGCTGCCTGCCAGAAGGGAGGCCCGGCCCCACGGAGCCGTGGGTGCCCCGGGGCCCCGCACCCCCCGGCGGCAGGGGGGGATGGGGCAGGGGACGTCGTGGGAAGCGGTGGGGCGGTGACAGCGGGCCGGCGGCAGCGGGAAAATCCCAATTAATCCCCAGTCCCGTTCTTCCGACCCCCACCAGGTGCGGTACCCCCAGCACAGGGGTGCGGGGGGCACAGGCGCAAGGCGACGGCTGTGCCCACGACCACGTCCCCAGCGCAGGAGCTGCAGGACCCTGTGCCCAAAATCTAGACACCCCAACGCATACACGCTGCCCAGACGGACACGGGCCACGCGGCTTTGCACAGGGACGTCCTGAGAAGGAAGCCCTTGGCCCCGCACCCAGAGGTTCAGGGATGTTCCTCTCTGTCCCAGTGGCTGCTGGTGGGACTGGGGAGAGTAGGCCCCCCTGAAAAAAACCAGTGGGTACCCTACAAGCACAGTCCAGCTTCCCCTGAAAACATGGGGGCAACATGGCATAGCATCGCCTCGGTGCAAAAAGAGCAAAGGGGGGGTGCAGGGCCTGCTCCTGGCAGGCGTGAAGGCACGTAGGAGGCATTGGGGACACCTTGTCACCATGTCACCCCGTCCCCATGGGGCACACCATGGCCCTGACAAAGCGACCCAGGGACAGCGGGGCTGCAAAGGCCGCAGGCCACGCCATGCCACCCTCCCTCCCTGCCCCAGGTCCCCACAGCACATGCACGCCTCCTCTGCCACGAGCGGGGAGAGTGAGGGAGGGGGGAACCGACTGCGGGGTGGGGGGGAAATCTGCTTCACAAATTACCATTGGTACCAAATGTCCCTTCTTATCAAGACTGGACGGGTATTCAATTTTTCTCTTCAAACGCCTGCCTTCTGAAATGGTAATAGAATTTCAAATCTAGGGGAAAGGGGAGGGGGAAAAACTGAATATGCAAGGATTAACAATGAGAGAGAGAGACAAAGGAAGAAATTATACCAAAAAAAATAGTTGAAGTCTTTGCAGGAATTAATTAAATATAAATATAAAGAGAAAATTAACAGTCTCATGCTTAGGAAGGGGGAGAAAAGGGATATTTTCTGAGGTTAATTAACCTTTTTTTGCCAAGAACAATGAAGAGGAAGGGGGAAGGGAGGGGAGAGCAAAGACTCCTAATTGTTTTGCCTTGCAGGAGGTAATTATGGGAGCCAGCCAGGTCGGGGGCTGCCCACGCGGGTTTGGGGTGCGTGGGTCCAGCTCGCGTGTGTGCCAGGGTTGCGTGCGTGTAACAACTCATCTGTT
Organism: Gorsachius magnificus; assembly: GCA_034008185.1. Taxonomy (NCBI): domain Eukaryota; kingdom Metazoa; phylum Chordata; class Aves; order Pelecaniformes; family Ardeidae; genus Gorsachius; species Gorsachius magnificus. The sequence continues at coordinate 12,928,054 of CM067090.1, forward strand.
GGCCCTAACTGGCAGGTAGACCGGGAGGAACACAGGCAGAGCTGGGAGGAGCCGGGGGTCCCTCGGATGCCAGGGGGCTTGAGGCAGGTGAGGAGGGGACTGTCCCCCTCCTGGCAGTGCCATGGGAGGCAGAGAGCATCGGGCAGTGGTGGGAGGTGGCTGGTGGCCACGGCAGCTGCGAGACAACCTCCGTCCCTGCGCTCCCAAATGCCTTGTTTGCAGGTTTGGTATCTGCGGTGCTGGGAGGCATCAGTCACAGAGCAGCAGCTGGGGGGTAGGATGGGGTTTTGGAGCAGCTGGATGCCAAATTAATGGTCTTTGTCACTGCTGTCCCCTCGTGGGGAAAGCGGGGGAGCCAGGCAGTGACAGCAGGATAAAAAGCGACAGGACAAGGAAAGGAAAGGCGATGCCAACGCTAACAGGAGCACCTGCTTGCTGAGTCCCTGCGGCCCTCATGCTCCGCGCCCTGGTGCCCCCCTGCTTTGCTGCTGCCCGTGCAGGAGCAGTCTGACCACAGCATGGAGTCCAAAAGAGGGGAAGGGGACAGAGCAGGAACTCTGGCAACTTTAGCAGCAGGTCAACATCGTGCCCGGCTGTAAGGAGCGGCACGGTGCTCCCTCTGGGCTATGGGCACTGCTAGGCTTACACCTGCAACACTTACGGCAACTCACATACCACCAGCGACGAGGAGCGATGGAAATGGGCCAGTCGATGCCCCATGGGCCAGTCGAACAAGGGGCGATGAACTGCACCATTCTCCTCCTATGGGTCTCGGTGCTGGGGCTGCTCAGGGGGAGCTGCTCCCTGGGGGAAAGCGCAGAGCTTTGGGGCTGAGGTGCTGCCTGCAGGATGCCTGCAGGTGCTGCCTGCGACCAGGACGTGCAACGGGCTTCCCTGTGCCTTTCACTACATCCTTTCAACACCTCGGTGCCACAAGGTTAGGAGCAGGACCTGTCTCCCTCTAACCCCCAGCCGGGTGAAGCAGAGATTTCCCAAGGATTTGTCACACATATGGCCACAACCCATGGAAGTGTCTCTACCCCTGCACCACAAGCTTTCCCAGATATGTGCAAAGCCCCCTCCCCTCCCTCCCACCCTGCTCACTGTGATTATACCACCACCCATCACATATGTGCTCGGGTGGGCGATGAAGAAGCTGGGGTCTGCACTCCTGGATGGGGCTGCAGGCAGCAGAGCTGGCTTTCCAGGCGGGGTCGGCTGAGCTGAAGCCGTTTCCACTGGGTGACAGAGAAATTCAAAGTTCCCAGGCAGGAGGCTCCCAAAAGGCACAAGCTGAAGACCTGGACCTCTGCAGGGCTCTGGCCCCACCAGCACGGCATCGCCCAGAAGGACGCACACACGGGCTACGGCTTACCCGGGAATGGGGACAGGGTGATGAATAGGTTAAACCCAACACGAGCAAGCATTTATTTAACAAACGCGGCTCCTTATCTGTCCGGGAATAGATTGCAAAATTATTCAAGAGTCTTCAGTGTAAATTATTCTCAGTGTAAGGATTGTTTAAATTGCAAGCTGGAAATATTACTGTGAAGTGTACAAGGTATGTGGTAAATTATGTAACCAATTTATGTAATTTATAAATTGAGTTACATAAATTAGCTACACAAGGTACAGCATGAATGTCAAATTGTATACTCAATTGTCACAATAATTGTTCAGCATCAGATTAACTTGAGGATTAATCCAGACAGTACAAAGTCTGGATGTTACAAATAAATAAATATAAATATCAAACTGTATGCTAACAGCTCAAACTAGAAAGTTATTGGCATTAATAAAGTGCAGCCACTCAATTACTTGTCAGGGGGGAAAAACGAGGCAGAGAGCGTGGGATCGGTTTGCTTTTCAGTTTGCACAGACGTCCCCACAGTCAGCGCCCTGCAAAGCGCTTCAGGAAGGGCAGAAGCTACCTGGGCCTTCTCCAGAAGTTCTCGCCTCACTCCTGGGGTAAGGAATATCTCCATCAACAGTAAGGGGCTACAGAATCACTGATGACTTTGCAATTAAGAAGTTTAGACTCACGGCACCGTTGCACTACGTAATTCACTGCACACAGGGCCATGGGTATGGAAAAGTCCGTGAACTTATTGCACAGCTCTGAGGCTCACCCGCCATTACTCACTAACCCAAATCTTCAGGACTTGGAGGGCCCTTAGGAAACTGGAACTAAGGGTGTTAGTTTTCCACAAGTTAACAGTCAAAGGTGCATTTCAACTGCTCCTTTTTCATCAGCGCTTCCCCTCCGCTCCCATACACCGTTCATCCCCCAGGTTCAGCACGGGCGAGATGACCCTGGGCCAGGCACAGCCTTTTTGGACATACAGACACTGTGAGACGAAAGGTGCTTCCCTTGCAGTCTTCAGGGAGAGCTTTGATGTAACTTGAAAACCTGGAAAGGGTCTTTGGGAGGATACGTGGGGATTTGGAGCAACAAGAGGAAATATTACAGACCAGTTTATAAAAAAATCTAAGGCTGGATGGAAATAACTACTTTGGACCAGAAGGAGCAAGGAGAGCCAGGAGCTCCCACCGAGAGCCTTGCTCACAGGGAGGCTCCGTGGGCGCTGTGGGCAGAGGCAGGGCTGAGCCACGGTTCACACTTTTTGCTCCGCTGTCCACGTCCTCAATGAATGCTAAAGGCTTCTGAGTTTCAGACCTTTCTACCTTGTACTCCTTATTAAAATCTAATTTTCTTTTGAGTTGAGAATGGCAAAATTCTGCTCTCCTGAGAATAGCCGTGATCATATTGTCATCGACTTGCCCGGGAGTGCTGCAAGGCCCGCAGCAGTGCTAGCGCATCAGCCTCCAGCCCCAGGGGCGACTCGAAAGAGACCTAGAGCACAATTCTCGAGTACAACTTATAAAAGCCTCCCCATTAATGGGGGTGCTCTTTCTCCCAAAGAGCTGTCTGAGTCTGGACCTCCCAAGCAATCCCACAAGGTGAGCACCGGTGGGCAGTGACCCAGTTCACAGTCAGAAAGATGACACAGATGGCCTTAAAATTACAGCTTGCACATGGGTCTCATTTTTCTGTGCAATTCCTTGCACTGTTGAACGGAGATTTTTACCCAGCAGAAGAACCACGCTTTGAAACATCTAGCCCATCAGGCACAAGGGACTTCCTTTCTCCTGATGCCACACTTGTACGCTGCCACCTTGACATCAGATTCCTATAATCTATATGGATCTAACCCCATTCATTGGCTGAAAATAGCCTCTAATAAAACTACTTGAGTCTATATCGGCAACAAGCGATGCAGGACCCCCTGCAGGCTCCGAAGAGGACATCTGTTTTGTTCTTCGAGTAGCTGAAGGACCAGAGCCTGCTGTCTGAGGGTGCTTCCAAGAAGATTATCAGCTTAGGCTCTGAAGCATGATTTCTCTTTGCTATCTGTTTGGCCACAGGCTAAATTGCGGCCCTTTCCTCCAGACAGCACAGTTCATTTTTCCTGGCAACGGGGGGATCAGGCTAACCAGTGGCTGGGTGGAACCGGCAGCTCACACTGAGGTTTCACGGCTGGGTTTCATTAGGATGTTAGGGAAAGCAGCCACGAGGTATATTAAATATATTACTGTGGATATTCCATTTTCTAAACCGCCCTCCAGCCTGGGAATATATACTTCAGGGTACCAGAAGGTACTATATTAAATAATTAGAATGTAGTCTTGAAATAAATGGATGAGCATTTTCTCTTTTTGTAACCTCCTTAAATTAAAGATCCCACAGCACTGCACAAGCACCTGATTTAAGTTTGGAACAAGCCTAGCACACAGATAAGTCCACTGGTCTCAGCTTATGCTCTGTTTGGACAACCCTGTCAGCCTTCCCACCGCAGAGCCCCGAGATGTGGTCGCAGAGCTGTGCTTGGGAGCAGGCGCAAACCTGGCGGCAAAAGGTGGCTTCGGACACCTGCAACGCACGGGGATGCCAGGCTGGGTCTACGTGGCCATTACAGATTCACAGCGCTGATCCATGTAATCCAATAAATTGCAGTCCAAGGAAGTTATCATTAGTTGGCAACAGCACGCTGGAAGCTAAGGAGTGGAGGGAAAAAGTCCCAACACAAAGAAGGCTTGCAAAAGAAAAATACGTAAATAAGGATTAAAGGGACTATGAAGGCTGTTTCATTGAAGCAGCCCATAAAGAGCAATTTCCTTGCCTTTTGTAAGCTTTTATTTTGGTTGATATGATTTAAGCTAAATCCTGAACTGGCATTTCCCCCCATCTCGTTAAGAGCCACAAAGCTTCGTTGCAGTCACCAGACAGACTTCCTCAGCAGCTGAAAGGCTACTGAAGGAAAAGTAAAGAATTAATTTTTAAAAAGCCATGCTCGTACACGGCTTTATTAAATGGCAAAAACTCAAATCTCTCCCTTGGTTCAGCCACTCAGAGGGGGAATGCACGGCAGCACTGGCAGAGTCCCTGTTTACTTGTTTTATGATGGTTGTAACGAGGAACCCATTAAATTAATAGCCGTGCTTTATTTTTAATGTTATGTTTAGCTAATCGTGACTTACAGTGGCACTCCCCATTCATAGAAAATAAAAATCAAACTCACTATGATGGACTCCATCACCAAGAGAATGGAAATGGAGGGATGTTCAAGAAGTTGTAGGAGGGAAAAAATAACACCCTTCTCCTTCCTTCTGAGGAAGTGTCACTCATGTCCCTCAGCTGGTGCTCGCTAGAGAAATTAGCTCAGGCACTTCAAGGACTAAATAATGCAAGACTGATCTAAAGCCCTGCCAGATAGACCCATTCCAACTCCACTTGCACCTCAGCACCAGGTACTGAAACAGAGACACCCTCCTGTCCTGCCCCTGCAAGCAAGGAACCCCTTGGACAGCCCAGCGGTCAGAGGCCGAAAGCTGGTGTGCCTCCCACAACAGCCTCATCGTCCCAGTGCCCGTGGATGTTCTCCTCACCTCTGAGGCTTAAGTTATCCATTCACGCGCTTCAGAGTATGTACACCCAGGTTAGTGATACAACAGGGCCAAAACGAACCGCCCTGGATCCAAGGTGGATCTTGGGAACGGCAGCCCTTCAGTTTGCCTGTTCAGCGACCAGCAACCCTAGCGAGCTCAAGCAGCTCTGCCCCGTTCTCAGGAAGGACCTGCCCACCCAGAGCTTGGCTGTACTCGCCAGGTCCACCTCGACTGCCCTACAGCTGCCGGGCACCGCATCCCTGCGAGAACGACCGGCTGAGGGACGCCAAGCACACAGCTCTCGGAAGACAGCAGCTGCCTCAGAGCATAAAACAAGCCCTTTTTATGCCAGAAAAAAATTGGTAAGGACCAAATGCAGAGAAGCCAGGAGGACTCTGGGTTTCCAGCACGATTCTCAGAAACCTGCTAACCATGGCAAAGCTCCTACAGCTACTCCTTGCCCTCAGTCATTTCCCACTTTGCCGTCTGGGTGACCCAATAATCCTTCCTAGTCTTAAACAGGGAAGACAACTTTTTTTTTTTTTTTTAAATTCTGTAGAGAAGGGAGTAGGACTGAACTGCACGCACCAGTTTGCCACAAATGTTAGCAGTAGGTGGGAATGAAGACAACTTACTCCACAGCTGTCAACCCAATATTAACTCAGTATTCAAAAACTATTTTGAAATGAAAGCTCTAACAGATCCATAAGAAGGTGAGTGGATCCTACCTCTTCAAAAAGAGCCATGTGAGCTGAAGGGCTTTGTTTGGGCTCATGCTAATTAGCAAACCTGCTCCAAAGATATCAGAAGTTATATTTATTTCTAAACAAACTCTCTGAAAACAAAGGAGGATGTAAAGTAGGAATCAAAAGGCAACTCCAGGTCCCTACTGCCCCTTCTCCTACACCCCCTGGGACAGCAAGTCTTCCATGCAACAGCTCGCACAGGGCAGCAGGAATGAGACACAAGTACTATCAACATCTCATAGCACATCGCACAAACAGAACGGCTGGATCAAGCACCAGCTACTCCACTGAGTGGAAGCAGGACAAGCGTCTAATTTAGGCCATTCGCAAGGGGAAACCAGCTTCAGAAGCAGTTTGTTATGTCCCCAGAGGGAGCAGTTGATTTCTTCTTCAACTTGGAAACAAAAGTTTGTTTGCTGCTCTCCCTAGGAAGACGACACAGGAAAGTTCTCCGCCATGTGCTGACCTCTGTAAGAATTCTGAAAAGAGCACACGTGTCATTAAATACAAGACACTCTTTTGACACGGAGCCCTCCTGAGACCAGTGGCTGCTCCATTTGCTCCCTCTGGCTTTGCCCCAGGCTGCACATAATTACCACTCGGCCAGCATAATGACATACCAGAGCGGGAGATGGAGGGGCATCACTGCGTGCCCCGAACAACCCCAGCACGAAGATGACTCCTGGTCCAGGCTAATCACTTCAGTCTGCATCGCCCTTCCCTCTTCCAAGGCATCAGCGCAGGAGAACTGGGGAAGTGATGAGAAACCAAGACCAGGAGCAGAGCGATAAGGCTGACAGATAAGGAGGGCAGGCAAGTCAGTTCAGGAATATCTATCACATCCACCTTCTCCAAGCGTAAATTAAAAAAAAAAAAAAAAGGGGGGGGGGCGGTAGAGAAAGGGAGCAGGCATGGGGCTACAACCCCCAGGACTCTGAACGACCAGCCCTTCAGGGTCCCGTGGGTTTCCAAAAAAATGCTGATAACTCTACAGTGCTGGGTACAAGGGCTCCCCGGGGTGGCAAAAAGAGCTGTTGCAGTTGTAGGCTGTGTTTTATCCAGGTGAACCTGGTTACAGCAACTCTTAGAGGGAGTGGGAAGGAACAAGCGGAGAGTCCTTGTACCTATACTGCTTCTAACCCCAAAAGACCAAGTCACCAGGCAAAGAGAAGAAGAACGCGGTCCTGAGATGCCTATGAGGCTGGCAATGAAGCGTTTTAGGGAATCAGACATAAGCAATTTATTGACAAGTTACAGAGAAACACTTTTTAACCAGTTTAGAAATAAAAAATAACAACTTGAAAGACAAATTGAAAAATTCTGCTTGAAAAAGGAGCACACAGCATGAGACCACAGGATTCAGCAGACTATAAAATAGGAAGCAAGACTTACTCTTCTCCCCCTACAGCTACACAAAACTCTCCTACATAGATTACAGACACGCTTGGCAATTGCCTTCCTCCTCCAGCCTCTCCCGTTATGGACAAGGCAGAGTTGGTAGCAGCCTGAATGCGGAGAGGAGATTAGATAAAGCATCTTGCAAAGCCAAGTGTGAAATATTAACAACAGGAGGCAATGGGTTGTGTTTTTATGCAAGATCACAAATTTGGTGCTTAGAGAGCCTGAGATGTTCTTGCATACTGGAATCTCAAAGTGCTTGTTGAATGTTTCATTTAAAAAGCTGTTGAAGCCTACTGGAAAATTTCTATCAGTTCTATTATTTGCTGTATCTTCTCTAGCTTCATTGTTTTTGTTCTTTTTCATCCCTGCAACACTAAGAAATTATGCATGAATAAAAAGGTTGTTCCTTCCATTCATCTGGCCAGTTTTAAAACAATTCATACTGGTAAAGTGGGCGCTCTGCAAGCCTGTATTTTCACATGAAATTACCACAATTGTGCACATTGCATCCGAATTGCCGGATGCATTTGTACACATAATTACCCAATTTGCACACAGAACTGCAATAACCGGGCAGGCAAAATGGACATGCAGCTGTTCAGCTGAAAGGGGCAATGCGCCTGAACTGCATCTGGCATTGGGCAGGTTTGGTTTTAGTAGATGAAACAGGCCACAGATATTGCTGGACACAAAAGAGCTCCTTTTTACCCAGCACACACAGCACAGACAGCAGCGTGGCTGGCTGCCCCTACCCTACCTCCAACTTGCCTTTGGAGGAAACTGCCTCCAATTCAGTTTCTACAATAGCTGCAGACCTTGTTTATCCTGCTGTCCTAGTTGCCCATTAATGCCAACTGTGATGGTAGCTGTGTGATAAGGACATCTATTCAACACTGGACACCAGGCTCCAGGAATAATGATCACTGCCACTTTGGAGCGTAACTGACACCTGCTGTCACAATCTTACATGAAAAAAAATTCATGCTCCGAATATCCAACGAGCAGTCAAGGAGAAACATAAGGAGATGGAGCTGAAGAGAAGATGCAGGGCTTCTTCCTTCTTCGCAAGGGCCTCGGTAGCACAGGAGCAGCAAAGATGGGGGGCAGGGAGAGAAAGCACTCACCTGTACCGTTGTTTTACTCAGGTGGCAGCTGAGGCTCTGCAAACTGAACTTCATCTTTGGCAATTTCCTATCAACACCTCTCCTTATCTTTTTTTTTTTTTTTTTTTTTTTTTTTTTTTTTTTTTTTTTTTTTTTTTTTGTCCCCAGGCTCAGATTCCTGAGCTGATGATTAGGGCAACAGCAACAACAAACCACTCCTGGGCCCTAGGAAATACCAAAGGAGAGGGGCTGCCTGAAAGGTGGATGGGACCACAATCCCCACACACATGGTCACCAAGAAGTTTATAGACATTTATCATGGAGTAAGCTAAAAATCAAACCCAGGATGGCAGGACAGAGGAGTTTCCCATTTCAAGGCTACACGGTGAGCTACTGTCTGTCCTCAGAGACTACCAGAGTGAGAGTTGGGCAAGCCAGTACTGAAGGGCGATGACACGCAAGAGATGTATTTTCAGCTAATAATCAAACAGTCCCTCATCTGGAGGCACTGGATGGCCTTAGAGTGCCACTTTGTCCTTGTTGGGCTGCAAAACAGCCGCAATGCACCTGGCCAACATTAGCTGGAGATGTTACATTTATGATTTTATGGCTGATTTTTTTCCCCCTACCCTCTATCAATTGAGTTCACTGTCTGAACGATCACATCTGTTTATGTTCCACAGACACCTGCATATCTTGAGATGACAGCAACTCCCTGAATGCTGTAATCAGTTATTTCTCAACAGAGGAATTGCCAATTTGGTAAATAAAGCTCATTATAAAAGAACATGGAAATGTATTACAGTTGCCTAACAGAGAAAATTGTCCAGTGCCGCCAAATAATCAGCCCTGGCATCACAGTCCCCCCCAATTTAGGGCAGCTGAAATAATGACATGCAAATTACTCATGCCAAGGCAACACTGGATAGGGGCAAGAGGAAAATGAGGAAGAGACAAAATAGGTACTTTTCTCTTCAAACCAACAGTAATTTAAAACCTAGTCAGGGACAGACCTTGGTGCTCCAAATTTCTGCATGCAGAGTCAGAAGTTTTGTGGCTCTGTAGAACCTGGCTATCCCAAGCAGATCCAAAAGCTGGCATGGCAGCAGCAGCAGCAGCAAAAGCCCACCCAGTACTGCCACAAAGAGATCTGAGGGCACCAAGTGTCCTACTTTGGCTTGGGAAACTTTTCCTTCCTCCCCTGGGAACAGTGAGTTTGACCTGCACAGTGATAAACAGATGGAATTTTTGCAAGATCTGAGCCTAACAGAGACGAGCCATGGGTAAGCAAACATCGCTTCTGAGGAGGAAGAGGGTTGTGGCATCAGCTCTCCACAAGAAGGAAAGGCATTTTGTTGCTTTAATGAAGATGTAAAGCATTAAGTCACTGCCTAAAGGAAAAAGAGACGAAGCAGAATATAACACCAAAAACAATTCCCAGCCCCCCTCATCCATTTTCATAAACACTACATTAAACTCTGACATGACCTCCAAAAATCCATGTTCACATTCTTCAGAAACTGTCAGATACAGTCAGAGGGGACGAGAGCAGCAAATGCTGCCAGAGGAGAAGCTTTAGCCGGAGAGGGACCAACCTAGACCTGCTCCCCTGGTTTGCTGACAGGGCTTTTGCAAATCTGCCGCACCTACCTCTACGAGGATGAAGTGCCAGATGCACACAGCTCCCGCCGTCCCTCAGCTCTGCAAGGAGAGGGCTCAAAACAGAGCACACGGCTGAAAGGGCTGGTGGTTCATGGCAGACAAAGCAGGAACTGCACACAAGAGCCAATGCAAAGAAAGATAACTCGGGTCTGCATTCAGAGGCAAAGGTTTTTTCAGTATGATTCAACAACACCAGTTCCCTTCAGCCAGGGCTTTGCACTCTTCCAAATACTTTCAAATAAGCCAAAATCATTCAGCCCACGACCAAAATGCACACGTTTTGTGATTTATAAGCTGTGACTTAAAATATTTCTATTCCTCACACTTGTTTGGAGTTTTAGTTGGCATGGGTAGTAGGCAGAAAACAGCAATTTACAAACTCATGGGACTGAAAGTTATCTCACAGCACACAGTGACCATTAAACACTTTATTGTTTAGGAGGGAACCTTGGAAGGGAAGAAACGTGCCTGCTGGTGTAACCGGTGGGAGCATGCTAGGAACAGTTAATCCTAACAAGCTAGTCAGGGTTACTTCTAAATACTTTGGACCCCTTTCTCCAGAGCAAACAGACAAAGACAACAGCTCTTGAAACTCAGCTGTGGATTGGTGAAACCAAAGCTAGGACAGGGTGAACCAGACTTGTGTTGAGCAAGCCTCCAAGCTACAAGCTGTGCTGGAAGCACCCGGGGTCAATGTGATTCTTTACATTGTAATATAATAAAAAAGGAAATTATGATGTCCCCCTCCCCGGAACCCTCCTCCCAACTCCAGGAACATCCAACCGAGACCGACACATGCAGGCAATTAGAAGAGGAATCATGTTGTTGTCTTGGACCGTGAAGGGCAGAAGGCACCGGTTTTGGTCAGTGTCTATCCAGAAGGATGCTGGGGCTTCCAAGGGCGTCTGTGGTCCTCATCCTCTGCTCTTTGGCGGCTGATGTTTATCCAGAATTAACTAGCAGCTCCTGGAGGAAAAAGGAGACAAAGGAAAAGGCAGAAAGTTATGCAGCTGTTGACACTGGACTGTTTCCTTCAGAATTGAAGGAGTAATGTTGTCAGGGTGAAAATCCTACAGAAGAATCATCAGGTTTTGCCTGTGTAAAACACAAGATGCCCAAGGGGACAGAGGACTGTAGAAGCAAGACAGCAGATCATATCAAAGATGAGACCGATTCTGTGAACAAGAATATATGGTCGGTTGCAAATGATTAGGGTTTATAAAGCCAATGGCCTACAGCAGGAGAAAGGCCATGGTCTCCTGTATGCCTCAGAGCAGCTGGGTCACAGGAGTAAGTGTAGCTCCATGCTAAGTCCCAGCCTCAGCAGGGCACAGGAGCTCCTTGATTAGCTGCCATCAAACACGCACACACCACTTGCTCATCCTGGAACAGGATCAACATAAGATTGAGCACTAGGGAGAGGAGAGGAAGAAAGAGAGGGACTCAGACTGCCCTAACTCCTGACATGTTTGACAGCCTTTTTATCCTACTGAGACCCAAACCCTCCTAAAATTCGAAGCAAAATCATTCCTGCTTTGTCCCCACAGCAACCTCCTGTTTTCTAACTGATACATCCTCAGATCCTGCAGGTATCCGCACATGAGTTGTGGAATTCTGAGGGGTAGAAAAAACAGGCTTTTGACCTTCTTAGGATGGAGACTGCAGAGCCTGCTATGGTCTCTTCCTCTTTTTATCTTATCAATCCTATGAAGTCAAACAAACCAAACCAACAATGCCACCAGCAGTGGATGAGAACACACCTATGCACCAGCACCTCTCCCTCTGAGGACCTGGGGTATCACTGTTGGACCCTACTTCAAAACTGAGGTAATCAGCTCTCATGTGTCAGCAATGGCATCTTCATAGCACGGAACTGCTGGTGCAGCTACACGAAGAGCAGAATTGCATAGGGTGAGCCCATCAACACACTATTTTTTTCTCATGCTCTGGATAGGTGTGGTTCCATTTTGCAGAGTAGACAGTGCTTACCCATGTTTAGAGGACCCTGCTAAAGCCAACTACAGAAAGACAAGGGAACAGTTAGCTGCACGTTGTCTCACACCCATTTTTACTAGGGCTGGATCTGAGCTCAGTTCTACTCTCTAAGCACTAGCCTTCCTCAAAAGAGAAGCTGTGCTTCCCTGAATGGGAATCAGAAAGGAGAACATCGCAACATAATGACGCCAGCACACTTGGCAATACCTGTCAGAAGGTGAGGATGTCATTTGGGCTACTTCTGCACAGCAGGCTGATATTTACTGCCTAACACCTGCAAGGTCAGCGTATTCAGTCCACATTGACCATGCATCTCCAAAGACAGACCTATTTCTAACAACAATGAACTGGAAAAGCTTCAAAGGACTCAAGAATAAAGAGAGAATAGTTTGCTGAATTATTTAGACAAAGCTTATCCAGAAATCTGACAAATGAACCATCAATATTACTCGACTGACTAATTTCCCAGGTAATTTTTCTCATCATTAGTGACTTAAAAGTTTTTCACAGAGCAATACATTTTAAAAATTCCAATAGCACTCACACAAATTGTAACGAGCAAAGCAGCAACAATTCACAATCAATTTTGCAATAAAGTAATTTGCTGTATTCATACTGTAACACTTCAGTGAAGTGTCGAGGAATGCTACATTTTGTTAAAAAGCCACTGATGTGTCCACTCTGTGGTTAACCCTTATGGAAGACAGTAAAACCCTTTTCTTTAAAGTAATTTTAAAGAATATCATAGTTGCACAATTTCACGTTCAAAATCATAACTGCATTATTTTTACTCATTTCAGGAGAAAATGCAAACAGACAGCACTTAACCTCAATCAATTCTTTGCAGCCTAACCTACCCACATACTGGGGACGCATCGAGCTGGAGGCTCACAAACATTCCTTGCGCAAAAACATCAGGTTCCATCTCACTCTGGATGACTGAACTTCCTCAAAATCTCTTGCACAGCGAGCACCGGACCCAGAGCTGATGGGCTGCCAGGCAGGCCAGACACTGATTCCCTGCCACGCAGCTCTCCCCGAAGGACGCTTCTGTGAACAAAGGATGCAGGTAACGATACCGTCCATCAGCCCAGGCTGCTCCCAGCAGCAGCCTGATACAATTACATCTGAGACCAGCCTGTGCTGGATGGAGCAACTAATTAACATCCCTTCCCTCACCAGGGGCATGGAGTGTTCATGAAGGTTATGGGCTTGGCATTTTGGGGGAACTGAAGCACTCCCAGCACACCAACAGCCTGTGCTGAGGGATAACTTCCCCAGCTGTTTCAGACTTTTCTGCTCAGATGCCAATCCAGATCTCACAGCATGTGCCATGCCAGCGTAGACCACTACCATCCTGAACCCTCCAGTACTGCTAAGGTTCAACTTACAAAGAAAGCGAAACCAGAGCACAGTCTCTGGCTGGCCATGAACCCGTGCTCCTCTGGATCTCCTGCAGAACATGTCGCGTGACGCAGGCACAATGAACGGCTAACGATGCTAGAGGACAGAGCCAGCTACCACACAGCGTCACACAGCCGTGGCATGCTGCACAGTGGAAGATCTGTAGGCCTCGTAGTCTGTTAGCCCATCATACAAGTCTGTGCTTGTTCGAATACGCATATAATTGTTTTCACTGTTCCTAGGCCATCAGTTTATAAACCTGTGGCTAACTACTTAAAAGCACAGTTGCATCAATTTCATGCCTCACATGCTGTGTAATAGCGTGGAAGGATGCCATATCTCTAAGACTAAACCCACTCTTTGCGAAGCTAACCATTTACAGCAGCGTTTTAATTCCACCTAGCATTGCCACCATGCCGATAAAGATTTGGCACCCCTTCATTTCCTCCCAACCTGGAATCCTCCCTGCAAGATGCCACCAGGTTGCTGCAACACTTACCTTGAGCAGAAGGAGCCAGGAAAGGGAAGGAAAAGCCTTACCTCTCCTACATGCCCTTAGCATTACATATGCACCAGACAAGTTGCATATGCAACAAGTCCAAGCAGCTTGCAATCACATGCTGTTCCCACACGACAGGATACTCCCAATTAATTGAGTTGAGACTCAGCCTGAAGAAGTTCAGTGCCTCATCACAAAATAACTGCTCCACAGTTGGCATTAGTTGGTCTCTGCTGCAGTCGCAGCAGAATAACAACTCAGGAAACAAGCAGCCTTGGAGGGCACTGCTCGCTCAACTCTAATGAGAAGGGACAGTGCCCTTCTTGCACAGAGGGTAGATTATTTTTAATGCCAATGCAATGTCAGGTAGATACCAGGTTGCAGTGTCAATGAGCTCCAGCCCAGCGCCTCTACATATGAATGCTGGGTCCATACAAAGGAGTCCATACAAAGGCAGTTCCCCACAGCTGGGGCTGCAGCACAAGCAGGAATGGCAATCCGTTCAGTCCCGACAGCAAATCCAGATGGAGGGCACACAGTGCTCTCCTCCATGCCTCTCCTGGCAAGCAGGACCCTGAGCCACTAACCCATGCTCTTCTACCACCATGAGACTTGGGAACTAACAGCAGTCAAAATTGGCTGGCTGCTCAGCTGACATGGCCCAGCACTCTGCAGCACCTGTGGGGAAACCAGTAGCTTTCCAGTTCTAGTTCCAGTTGAGTGAGGAGAAAGGGTTGAGCTCTGCAAGTAGATCCGCTCCATGCATCTTACCCCTGCTGAGAAGGGAGTCCAGTCAACACCCAACACGGTCATTCTCCCGCAACAGCGAGCCGAGGCCTCGGTACCAGCATAAGGGCAAGCAAGTCTTGGCAAGATTTTCTAAGGCACCACTCTCTTGTCTTCCTCCTGTTCCTTCTTTGTCAGCCTGCATCCCAGTGTAGGAGTTGGGGCTGCCTGCCGAATCCGCAGCATCCTCTCTGCCTCCCGCAGTCGCTGGCTAGCTCTGCGCCTCAGCTGTCGGCCTCACTGGAGGCTCACAGCCAGTGGAGGAATCTCCCTCCTTGAAAGCCCAGGCCTTTGAAGAACTTCCTCCCTCGGTGTTTGCCAGAGATGCTGTTTGCCAAGCCTCAGCTGTGCTAAGACATATTTATTTAACCAGCCTTCAGTCTCACGGGGTAAGCCCTACAAGTTTCCTCCAGTGAGTGCCTTACCTTTGTTCTAATGTTCCTTTAAGCAGTCACACCATGACGCTCGCACATATGGGCACTGTGTAGCTATGAAGAAATCAGAAAGCTGATCCCCATGATAAATGACTTGGTGCATTTGGAGTGTCAGTGACAAAGCAGAAATTAATCTCCATAGTTCCAGGTTCCCTGCCATGTGCAGGCAGCTCTCTCAAAACCAGAATACCTGTTGGCACACAGCAGACTTCAGTAACGTGACCATACAACTTTTTCATTTCAGTTAGTCTGGAAAGAGGCACTAACGAAATCCTGACCTGTCCTAAGACGGGTGTTCAAGGCCTTTCCACTGGATAAGGCATTTGTTGTGGGGCTATTAGCACCCCAAAGTGCTGCAAGGGACATTTGAGTCACTTTGGTTTGATGTATGCTGTAGGTATTTTTTGGTTATGTGCAATTTGTTCTGTTACATTCAGGGTATTGGCTATTTTGTGGAGCAGCTGTGCTGACTAATGGATCACAGCACTTCTGTGCCATATAGTTATTGCACAGAAAAGCCTCTCTGTCTCTCTCATCCTTCAGGAGTCCAACAGTTGCTGTCCTTGGGTTTGGAATAAGAAGGGGCAGGAGTATGCCTGGCAGCAACAAAAAACATTAATTCAAAAAGCTATGAAGAGAGTTTTGTTTTCCCTCTTCTCTGTACTGGTGTTAATAGCTTTGCAAAGCAGGGAAGTTCACCCAGTGACTTCTTGGCTACTTCCCCAGATGGGGTCTTCAAAGCTGGCCTGACAGCAGAAAAGACGCCTTTCAAAAGACTCACCAGACACATTGTCAGAACACCCCAGAAAGTGCTTTCACGTGGAAGTCCCCTGCTCTACATACCCCACCAAGAGAGCGCAGGGAACAGAAACGGTTTGTCTGGTTTCCTCTCCCCACTCCTCACTCCCCTTTGGCTCACGAGAGCCGACGCACTGTTTGCTTTCCTCTGCCTTGACACCTCCCATTGCTCTGCATCACCCCAATACGAAGTTATTTACTGGCACAACTAATCTCTAGCTGTTCTGAGACTCACCTGTTTGTTCATGCATTATAACATTGATTTCCTCCAGACAATTGTTCTGATCATTGTTCTAACTCGCAGAGAGCTCCTGTCATTAGCCTTGCTTAACAGGAAATGTTTTGCCACCGACTGAGCAGCTCTGCAGTTTCTAGACTGCGTGAAAAATCATCCCAGCTGGGGGGCTGTGTCTCCCCGCTGAGCTGGTAGCCCCAGACATCGCAGTAGGGAACACGCTCAGTGCTTTTGGTTTTGGACATGTGCTAGAAAATACCGGGGCCAGGAGGAACAAACACCGCTCTACAAAGGGCCACTGCTGAAAGGACGGCTGTTAATTAATCGGCATACAAACTGAGGGCGGTTTTTGTTCAATCAATGTTAATTGCATTTAATCTCGTTCTCACCATTAAGAAAAGCCACCAGGCCAGGCTGATGTTGCCACTGCAGATTCCACCCACACTTGGGAGGCAAGGCGGGAGGAGAAAAATAATGGAAAGGAAGGAAATAACTCTTCCTCACCCCTTCTGCATCACTGCACAATTTCATTGGGTCCGTTTCATTATTTAAACAATTTTTGTTTTCCAATAACACTACAGAGGAGCTCAAAGGATGAAAATCAGACATGGAGCATTTCACTACTAGTTATTCTTGCTCTCCTGGGTACTAGCTTAGAGCTTTGCTAACCTGCACAGCCCTGCTTATCCTGCTTCTGTAAAGGACTGAAATACGGAAAATTGCTTCTGTGAAGCGGTGTCTGCTTTTTAGTCCTGGGCTGGTCCCAACAGAGCTGCCAGTGCCCCTCAATATGACCTACAACTGCCGACTGCCACCTTCCATCAGCTCTGCCAAAGTCTTTCTCCTCACCTTGCTACTGCCCACCACTCCACCACGTGCCAAAGGATGCTCAAGTCTGTCTTCCTCTAACGTCTTATAACACAAAGCTGTATTTGCTGTTAAACAACCTTTGACTAAATTTGCTTCGTAAGTCGGTGCATGTTTGAAGCCTGAACTTCCCAGGTAAAGCACCAGTGTGTCCACCAGCGGTTTGGCTCTGATCTGGGGACCGTGCCACAATCTTCCCAGTCACCTGCTTGGGAAACCGGAGCGATCCTCTCGCCTCTGTGGGAGCCGAGCCTCGGGGCAGAGGGGCACAGGAAGCCCAAGCTGGCGGATTTCACAACTACTGGCTTATTGCTTCTGTGAGTGCCTTGAGTTTTTCCAAGTCAGTATCAAAAACAATAAAGACGGGGCTCTGTCTGCACCTTCCCCCTGTGGCAGCACACAATGCTTGCCCAAAGCTGATGCTGCAGTTTATCATGAATTTTCTTTATCCCCCGACAAGTGTTACTCCCATTGCCTCTCACCGCATAAAGTGGACATATCACAAGTGCTGTGAAGGACTGGCTGAGTTTTAAGTGGTCTGAAATGGCTCCACTAGACTTGGTCAAGATTGCTTTAAAATCATTTCCCATTAGGACTGTGACCCTCTCTCTTTACAGCCAGCATAATGACTCTACCTCAGGGGAAGATAATTGCATCCCACTATCTGTACACATCAGAAAGTATACACTACAAACACTACCGCGCCTTTCCAGAACAAGCGAGAGAAGGCAATGCGGGAGGAAAAGGAGATAGCACTGGATGCCCCTCCATCCCGCAACTGGAGTCACCCCAAGAGTTTCACAAGCTCGTGGATTAGCCCCCGGGCGGGATAAACGGATCCAGAAGGCACAGAGTGTTTCTAAAGCGGAACAACGACAACTCGTACAAATCCAGCTCTGGTTTTGCGAGGATTAAAATGAACTTCACCCAGCTGTGAATATCCATTTCCAGAGCCAAAAGGAATGGAAAACCACTTACTGATGCAAGAGTATTTCATTATTTCAAACCCTAAACCCAACGCTTCCAAAAATTAAGGATAGGCAACAATAATGTTATTGCTGGGAGACATCGGCTGCAGGGGTTTAACTGTTAAACTGCTCTGAGCACAACGTAATGAAACAGTATACATAAATAAAGGCAATTTCTCCATACTCACATTCCTGCTCTTGCTGCCAGCGCCCAGGATAACCCGTGGGAAAATAAAAGGAAAAAATAATCCCAGAAGCCCAAAGACTTCGGATTAAGTTGTATAAATGACCTGTTACCTCCTAACACAAGGAAGAAAGAAATGCAATAAATACCTGCAAAGCCATTCCAGTATTTTGGATTAAACGGATTACAGAAATGGAAAGTACATGATGCAAGATATTATAAAACAAGATGCCAGGAAAGTGCAGGAATTTGAATCAGGCTGGCAAATGATCCCTGCAGACTACTGAAGAAAATTAATAGAGAGAAGGGGTAGAGAAAGGATATAGTAAGAATACTGACTGATGAACACTGTTGTTAGGACGCGTAAATTCAGGATGTCAGACTTCCACTGAAATCTCCTTCAGTCCTGGAACAAGAATAGCAAGTCCTGCTCTTAAAACACACTGGAATTAGAAGAGTCAAATATGCCAAACCTCATTTCAGGATAGGTTTCCCCTGTGCATCCCTCAAGATTGAAGTTTGTGACTTTAATTGTTCCTGGAACATTGTGTATATAGGGATTCAATGCAGGGATTACTAGCAGGATCCTCGTTGTAAGTGCCACTTCTCAAACAAATTACACTTCACTGCATGTCAGTAACATACACAAGAAAACAAATTAGATAAAGGCAGCAGGACGAAAAGATACAGATCTGGTGCAAGGAAATTTCACAAGGTCACCCAGAAAAATAAAGACACTTAGAATATAAACTCCTACAACATTTCTAATTCTGCAGCACATTAAAGCTTCGCACGACCCAGGCACATTACACCGTCAGTGCACCAGGGACTCCACTGAGACCAAGCCTAGCTGAGACATGCTTTCTTGTGAAGAAATGACATTAGGGTGGGGGTGGAGGAGAAGAGAGATAGGAGAGAGAAAGAGCAGCCCCAGTTGTCCTCTGAACTCCCAGGGATCACCCCATCCCACCCCTTGCCTCTGACTTTGCAGCCACACACAGACGGACAGGAGAAGCCAGGGAGGGAGGACGTTGTTTTGTTTGGAGGCAGATACAACAGCTCCTTGGCTGCAGGGCTTCTTCACAAGCTGATCCCAACTTTACATACTGCATTTTGCCTTTCCAGATCTCATCCTGGAACAGATCGTTAACCTGCACTAGTTCTAACAAGTATATCTTTAACCCTGGGAATTTTCATGAAGATGGAAGCACAGGAAAGTCCAGTCCTTGGGTAGAGTGCAGAGAGCTGCTGAAAACGCTTCACAAGCCCTCAGCTACACCCTGTGCCTTTGAGATGGGACCTCAACAGCAGTTGTTAAATTCTCATCCTGGGGATTTCACCTGCCCCTGTGAGCATTCCTGAGCCCCTCAGTTTTCCCATGCGCTACAGGAAGGCAAGCACTGCCTGGAGGGCAGGAACAGGAGTCCCAAGCTCTGCTGTCAGACTCCTCCCGACTTCACCCAGCAGCTGTAGATAAATCCTCATCTCAGTTTCCCTTTCTGCATATAAGGGTAATGCTACTTACCAACCACACAGAGGTATGATAATTATTCACCAGCAGAAGATGCTAAAGAAATGCAAAAAAAAATAAAATCACAGAGTTCTCAAGGGGTCTATCCCTCTGTACAATTTGCATCTAGGCTTCAGAGGAAATCTAGTGCTTTATCTTGTCCCTTTCTGCCTTGCTTTAGCAGGCTCCTGCACTGGATAGAGATATCTCCTTGCCAGGCTGGGGTAGCATGTCCACATTTAAGGTATGGCTCACTCCTGTCTAGTCCAGCTTCATACACCAAGCACAGAGGCAGGCAGAGATGACTTCTCCAGATATCTTTTTTCTGTGCCTAATTCTATTTCTGCTCAGTGATACAGTGAAATTCCACACAGAAGTATTATGAGCTTGACTGGCTTTATTTGTTTAACAGTTCACATTTTCATTAAACTGTTGCTATTCGGCAGCCAGTAATTTTATTTGTGTGATAGCCGTATTCATCTCACCCGTATGGGTGTAGATGTAGCTCTCCTTTTCTTCTGGTGGAAGAGGCAAAAATCAGCAATGATAGAGCCAAGAGAGGACTGGGAATTCTCATGTCTGTTTGCAGATAGGTGGGGGATGTAACTTTACCTGGTTTTGTGAAATATCCCCAAAAGACTAGGGTGAGAGTAAAGACCCTACAAGTAAACTAAAAGAAAAATTTTTTTTAAAAAATTGTATTGGGAGACTACGTCCACTGCCCAGATACAAAACTAAGTATTGAAATATCTTTGAGCAAAGTCAGGCACTTTGACTCAGCACTGCACCTCTTCTGCACCAGAAGCTTATTGCTGACTGAGCATTTACAGTATTTGAGTATCAGATTTTAAAGAATTAATTATATGTCTAACTCTTGCCAATCTTTAAGCATCTTGAAATATCTGGTCCCAGGAGCTGCAAGATCTGATTAGATCACAAGGCAGAGAAGCCTGGTTGGTTGGCCCGCACCAAGCCCCAATTAGACAATCCTCCACCAAGTTCAGGCAACCAGACAGAGAAATAACAGGCATTTTGAAATGTTAATGACCTGAACTGAGACAGTCAAATGACTCAACCACAGCTCTTTCAGAAGTCACCCAAGAAACCCTAAATATTTCACTCTGCCACTCCCTTTTTGCAGCATCAAGGAGCTGACAAGCAGGAGAGCCCTACCTGCTGCGGGAGCCCTGGCTCGGGGATCCGCAGTCTGGGCAGGAGAGTGCTGGGCATTCCCGCCGGGCACGACAGGCAAACTGGGACGGAGAGGCTGCGGACAGATTGGGAGGCCATGGAGATGTTCAATCATGCGATTACGTGCAGATGCCCAACCGCAGGCACACCCAGGCAGCAACCCGCGTGAAGCTGCATGCTCAGCCCTGAACGCAGAAGCCATCGTAGTCAGTATCTCAGCAAGATGGATTTGTTATGAGCAACTACCCACCAGCGCCCAACATAACCAATGCAATTAAGAGAACAGCAGATAAGATGCCCTACAACCTGAAACATGGATCTGAGCAAACAAAGGGAGAATGGTGAACACCAGGAGATGCATCGTTATTTCTCAATCAATGTCTCCTCCTGCGTAAATTCCAAATCCTTCTTTCAAGATTAAAAACCTTTACTAAGTGAAAAACAAGCTCAGCGTTTCTCTAGCTCTTTCCTGTCCCTTTCACTCTTCAGAGGGCACCCTGGTAGAATACCAGATGCTGAAATAAGCCACAAAAGCCTCCTAAATAATTATCTCCCATCTCCTCCACTGCAAATGTATAGCCCTGCATCTGTGTCAGGACAGAGAACCTGCTTCCATCTGTCTCAAACACATCCTTTACAAAGAGGACTTAAAGGTGGAATGTTTAACAGGAGCATTTGAAAATGTATTAGGAAACTGGAAAAGAAAGCGACAGTTTATAATTGTGCTGTTCGCTTTTCTTGTGGATGCTGCTCAAGTGGAGGGGGAGCTTTCTTTTTTTTTTTTTTAAATATGACAAATGATGCTGGTCCCATCTTGTAATTTCCCTCAGTGTGCAGCATGTCTGTTCATGATAGATACCAGTGCAGCTGCTTAGGTGTCCGTTTATCTGCTAGGAAAGTATTGTCTATTTGGAACCAACTCATCCTAAAAGAGTAGCCCCAGAGGGGGGAGAGAGAAAAAGGAGGGGGAAAGAGAGACAAGGGAGCTGTCAGCTGGGAATATGTCCATGCTTCTGCTGCAAAGGTGCTGGCAAAAAGCAAAAATTGTATTTAGTTTTAGCCACAGCCTCTCTCCCCCTCCTAGACCATTCTTTTCTAGTGTCACTCAACACCTCTTTACACCCTCTTCCCACAAAGACCTTACCACTAAAATACATTTCATTTCATACTTGCAACCTGTGGAAACAAAGCAAGGCCACAGCCTTCTTCCTCAGGTCTGTGCCAGCGCAGAGGAGCTCTCGGGTCCCAACCTGAACAGTTTGCAGTTGAAGACAGGTAAAACTTAAAAGGAAAACAAAACACAATGGATGGGAAAAGCAAGAGGGGAAGAGGGAAAGAGAAAGGACAAAAAAAACCCAAAAACCAACCAGCAATCAAAGGGTATTTATATTTTCTGTTTAAAGAGATTTTTAGCAGGAACTTGCCAATTTTCTGTAGCCAGGATTAGAACAGAACGAACTCAAACACTTCGTCCTTCTGCAGAGCCCTCCGAGCTGAATTTCACTCTCCACAAAATGGCCAATATAGAAAGAAGCTCATAAATCCCTGTGACGTAAGGAACTTCACATTACTCTTGGGGAAACAGAGGCAGGGACAGATTCATTAATCCAAGTAAATTAATCTGTGAAGCAGCCTGGATTTCTGAATCCCCATAATGTCCCACACAAGAAACAGCACCCAGGACCCAGCAATTTCCATGCCATGCTGCCTGGCACAAACAAAGCAAGACACTTGAACAGATGAGAATGTTTTTAGAAAGGAAAAGTACAGTCATTAGCCACGCCTGCCCTAGCCAGGTAAGCACGCATTCTTATTAAAACATGTTTTATTACTTTAAAATGCCTCCCACCATTTCACTCGTTGCATCATTAATACCAAAGACCAAGGTCACATCTGTAAGGCACTGCCTCAGAAACCTGCTGAGTAGCAGAGAACTGCAAAACCTGTCTGAACAGGAGGGTCCATATTCCAGCGGCTCAGCAGTGCCAGGCTTAGCCTGCTGGTACACCCAAGCTAGGAAGGTTAGGGCTGGCTTTGATATGCCATCATTATTCTGCAGCCTAGGCATATCCTGAGAGGATGTTGCTCGGGGCTGGTACCCTGCCTCCAGCTTACTGAATACAACTCCCATGTGTGTGCAGAGGAAAGCTGGGTCTTTTAAAGCTGATTAGATAGTTCTATGTACACAAAGAGCTTTATAAGACATTTATGTTAAAGAATTTTTAGCACCAAATCAAAGACTTGACTTTTAAGATAAGGAACTATCCCTCAAAAAAGAATTTTTTTTTGGTCAGGTGGGGTTTCTTTGTTTTGAAAGTAATAAAATTCCACACACAAGATGGTATCGGTCAGTTGAGCTTAAATTGCGTAAGGTAGTTGTCATTGCTGTGACTTAAAACTGGGACTTGCATTCAGAAAGCTCAACGTTCATTGCCTCCCAACATTTAAGTTCATAGAATCATCATAGAATCATAGAATGTTTTGGGTTGGAAGGGACCCCTAGAGGTCATCTAGTCCAACCCCCCTGCAGTGAGCAGGGACACCGCTAACCAGATCAGGTTGCTCAGAGCCCGGTCCAGCCTGGGCTTGAACGTTTCCAGGGATGGGGCCTCCACCACCTCTCTGGGCAACCTGTTCCAGTGTTTCACCACCCTCATTGTAAAGAATTTCTTACATATTCTTATTATATCCGGTCTAAATCTACCCTGTTTTAATCCTACCACCTCTTATCCATGATTGCTCCACAGCTCCATTCTCACACGTGCACGGTCCTGAACTGATCTTCTGACAGCTACCAAAGCACCACGCCTGGATGATGCTGACCAAAGGCCTCCAAGCACAAGGCTCCAAATTACGCAAACCGAGCCTGGCCCCACTGACGCCAGCCAGCCTCAGCTTTTCAAGCAGCCTGGGAAAGAAACACAGGCATGCAAGCACACATACACACCCCCCAGCCCACCCAGCACAGGGGGGACAAGCCAGTCACTTGATTTATAGACAGCTTTTCCATTTGTCCCACTCTTACTGCAGCATTCAAACAGACAACCTGCTCCCTTTTCACATGCTCTGCAGTGGCCATTTCTCCAGAGCTGCCCATCATTTCCTTATCAAGCAGTAAAAACGTAAGATCGCTAGAGACACAGCTCAACCTTGCTGAGATTTCACTCTCTCAGCGGGTTGTAAATGCCCCTATAATGTTGGCTTTTTTAATCTTGTGTTATTATTACCCGTGGCTGCCATTCAGCCTGCAGAGAATAAAGCGCCAAGGCTTTCAGGATGCACACAATGGCTCTGTGCATTTGCCAGCAGTTGGACAAACAATACCTCTGTGTTTCAGCTTTATTGGAAACCTTTCTGTTGTGGGAGTCTGACTGCACGTGTCCCTCCACTCAGGCAATGCAGAGGTGCAAGTGTGTGCCTATGAATTCATCGGTGATTTCAGGAGCACGTGCCTCCACGGCTGCCGACAGAACCAACGTGAAAGCGTGCGGGCAGCTGCCTGCAAGCCCTGTGTGTCCCTGCAAGCCTGTGGAGGGACACAGACACGGGCCTGCAGAGCCAGTCGGGCTTCTCTGTAGATCAACCAGAGGGTACAAAGCTGAACAGGGCCCCTCCATGTATAATCACGTTCATCTCTGCGTAAATGGTGTTGCTGGCTCATATGGAAGTCTGATGATATATGACATAGCTATGAAAATGTCAAAGCTCCACTTCCCAGAATCATGTTCTTACATGAAATCTTGGCTTCTGCTTAAAACTAAAGAGCCTGAGATCCTCCCATTTGCAAGGAAGGCTTGAAAACTGGAACAACCAAAAAAGCACAAATTAGAATGCAAACGAGATTGGAAAAATGCAGAGCTCTTCTAATTCGGGGAGACTGATTGTTTTGGTCCATTCGTTATTGCTTGCAGGGGACACTGCAGATGTGCAAACTCTAACAGAGCTGCAAATATTCCCTCTCTCCGGAGAGCAAGCCGTGCTGCACACAGTTCACGTATTCGAAACCCAAGAGAGAAGTCAGCAACTCCCCCAAACCCACAATGTTGACTTGTAAAACTATTTTAGAAATGCTCTGGGGTTCATTTCATTTGCCTTTAGGTTTTAAGCACCTGTGTCACATTCTTATACCACTATTGTCTAGGCAAGAGGACTAGATTATTTTATTTATTCCTTCCTTTTTCTTTTGTTTTTTAATAAAAAAACAGAACTAAGATTCTCACGTACTTGTAAAACTTCAGAAACAACTCCACAAAACTAGGGCAATAGAAAACATGCCAAATACTTCAAGGCTTGGCAACAGTGTGTGCCTGCCTGTCTCTCCATGGCAGGAGGAATGTCTGTCTGTCTCAGCCAATCTTTCCGAGTAAGAATGTCTCATCCCGATAGCCCGCGTACATATAAAACACCTATGCTGTCAGCTCTCCGGGAAGAGACCTTGACATTTTGCAGAAAACCACATCTCCATCTCCCCTGAATATCGGCAGAAGGCAGAAAAACCTGGTAGATCTGAAAATGTAAGAATCAGGTGTTGCCTTCAGCAACAATTAAAGTTAAAATGGAAGAGGCAGCGGTGAAATGAGCACAGGCCCAGTCACTGGACTTGGAGTACCAAGGATCTGATGGCCAGGTTTCCCAGACCTGTGTCCACAGCTGGCCTGTCCCACTCCCTTCTCTTGTGAGCCAAGGGAAGAGATATTTTGAAGGGGAGGAAATTGAGGCTTTGCTACCTTAAAAAGAATAAATGAAAGGTGAATGGTTTCAGCACATACTCTATTATCGTTGTGATACTATGTGCTTCATGCACCTGGAGAGATAAACTGCAACCCACACTCTGAGCTTCAACTGTACGGAAGCCAGGCTGGCATGGGAAGATGAGCTCTGCTCTCTACGGACAGAGTAACCGGATTGCCACGTTCTCTCCCCGAAAAGCGTAATGAGGTGCCCAGAGAGCCTGCAGAGGTGTCAGAGAAACAGATGCTGTTAGACCCTTCGCAGGCCAAAGACAGATGCAAGAATAACACACTACCAGCATAACAGGACCTTATCAACAGCCTTGCAAGCGCTAAGAAGTGGAAGCTGAGCGAAGGCTGTGACACCTGTCTGCAGCACGGCCCCGCTATTACTGCCTTCCCACTTCCCGCACAATCCAAGTGTCCAAACGGCTGTGAAGCAAGAAACAGCAAGACAGGCAGATGAATCTGAACTCTGATCAGCTGTCTGAAGAGACGATATGAATACCTTGCGTTTCAGTAACACTTTTCATCCACAACATTTCCGAGACATCCATTCAACCTCAACACTCCAAACCACAGAAGTAATATCTGCCCAGGTGGAGATGGGCAAATGAACGCAAGTTAAATGACTGTTCAAGGTCGTCCAAGGACTACAAGAGAGAAAGAGACACATGCCTAGCAAGTAGATTACTCTTCCCTTTTGAAAGGCACACAGACACACAGACGCGCACACACACAGGGGATTGGAACTGCTTAGCCAGGTGTGGAGCCTGCTGTGATCAACGCAGCTTCACTGAGCAGGGACTCTGCTCGCTGCTGTTTCGCTGGTGCTAAAACATAAGAAAGCAAACCTTTATAACAAAATTAATTCAAACAGATGCAAATAGGGATGGGGGATTTTGCATCTGGGCTAAGTTACTACAATCTACGCATCCTATTTGTCTGCTAGTTATTAAATTACCCACAAGCCATCAACAATTCAAGTCTCTCTCTGAGAGGCAGAGATTAACTAGGAATTGCTATGCAGAAATGCTGCTTGTCTCTCTCTCTGGCGAGATCAGCCTCATGATGAGTTGCAGACATTTGGGAACAAAGGTGAGCTTTCCTGCAAGAAATGAGAGGCACAGGAAGATGGGAAAATGCTACTACGGGGAGGAGAGGATTTGCAAGGGAAGAGTCTATCGGGACTGGTTTCACAGGCACACTGCAAGCCATGGACTCTGATCAAACCCACCCGTGTATCTGGAGCACAGGAAGCCACACTTCTGTCTAAGCACTAATGCAAATTAGATTTTCGGTGAAAGACAATGAAGCAAGTATGTAAATATTAATTCAACGATCTAGTTGACAAAGCCTCAGCTGATCTATAAATAGCCAGGTTATTAGCAGGCGATGCTGAGGGCCGCTATCCTGGCTCCTCTTCCCAGAATCCCCTGTGCCATCTTGTTTTTATTGACCTCGGAGACACAACGACTCTTAACGGCGTGCAGCTTGCTCCTCCACTGCTACCTGCAGAGCAGCTACAAACACCTGACAATACAATACATATTTATCAAGGCCCTTACACGATAAGGATCCTGTGGCACTATGCACACAATGGCTCATGGCCCTCAAATAAAGAGAGCAAATGGTTTAGAAAAATACAAAAATCATGCAGCCCTGCTTTGAAGCAGGAGGAGCTGGTCACTCAGGTACCATCAGGCATTTAGGGAATGATTGACACAGATCCAGAGCCAGGCACCGTCCGTTTGCATTTACACTGCGGACTTGGCAAATTAAGCATCAAGGACAGCAACACTGTTATAACTCTAGGCCACCAAAGCAGCATCTCGAAACAAGATGTCAAAATCCCAATCTCTTTCTGCAGTTTTATTTCCCCTGGAATTATTATTTTATAACATGTAATAAATCTTACAATTCCTTACCATCTCTTTGGGTCACACATGCAGGAATCCCTTCTTTCACACAGGCACGAGACAGCTATTTAACAACGGACAGCATCACCACACCAGAGTTTAGGGCCAGCAGTCAAGACTATTGCATCCTGGCAAAACTGCTGTGGCATTTGGATCAACACAATAGAATTGCCCTGATGGCAGCGTGGCCAGCATCGATGGAAACCATGCGAATGACGATGGTTTAGGCTATTCACGTGGATTTGTGTACGTTCTCCAGAAGTCTTTTAAATCCTCAATCTTCCTCTTGCTGCAAAGAACAGCGACAACATACTTGACGGGTTGGGCTTGTAAATAGGCAGATTGAATTAGAGGAACAGAATGGACTTTGTTAACCCTCCCTCCCACTTGCTTCAAGTTTCTAAAGAAACCTTCTGAACACAAGAAGTTACTATGTCTCCCCGAGCCATATGATAAGCAGAACAAAAAATTAAAAACCACACAATCAGCACTTGTTTTTTTCCATAAGGTCCATCATATTCTTACAGCTTGTACAGAAGCAGCTCTAGAGTTTACCCTGACAGGGAACCTCCTGTGCTGGGCATCGCATCAACCCCAGCAAGGGCAGAGCCTGCACTCATGACGGGGAGGTCTACACGGCAGTCAGAGCATGCACAGAGCTGTACCAGAGCTCTGCTGGCAAAGAGTCCAGGTACAGACCCTGCACGCAGCCCATTCCGCTGCTGCAGCCTCGCTTCTCGATGCTGCCCAACCGATCAGACGATAAGCATTTCCAGAACACCGACTCGCGCTGCCACGGCACGGCAGATAGGCTCCAAAAGATAGCAGGCTTTGGACACAGGACTCTTCCTTCATTTCTCTGAACAACAAATATTTACAAATTTTGTTTTAAAAAGTTTTAAATAGAAGAGTTAAACTGATATTTATATGATTGCATCCCTCTGACAGTCTTATGCTCTGGCTTTAATGACCAGCAGCACTTGTGGAAAGGAAACTTTTGCAATAAAGTTCACTTACTAAACTATCTTTCCCGAGTGGACATACTTCTGTTTTCCATTATTTATGGAAATAAGATAGAGGAGTTTGACTTCGCAGAATAGAAACTTAAAGCCATGCTCAGAAACCCTGCAGAATTTAGAAGCGAAGTGCCACACGTTGCCAAATTGATCATAAATAAAGAAATTAGTTGTTCTCATTAATCAACTAGAAAAAACACCTAGTTTAGTAATAGATTTGCAATCATCTTTACTAAATTATTTACTCTAATAAAACTTTCATAAATCTAATAGCAATAGATGTAAGCAGCACCAAGGAAAAACTGGAACATTTTACATAGTTCAGGAAATGCAGGAGGCTGCAACAAGGCTGCAGAATTGCCTTCCCAGGAGGACTCCACACAGTTGCTGTCTCCTTTGGCTTTGATGCAAAGCTACACACAAGCCTGCAGTGCCAAATGACCCAAGAAGCAGCTGGTTCTCTTCTCCAAACCTCTACGTGTGCCATTGCCTATAGCTCTTGCAAAGTTGCCGCTTCCTTTGCCCGCTGTCTCCTTTTCGTATCTGCACATCCATTGCCCCAGATCCTTGACTTCACAGCCCAGCCAGCTGTAATCCAAGAGTGCTCACAAGCCAGGACCCGAAGAAAAGTTTACCTAAGTTTGGTTCTTTCTGAAGTAAATTTCAAGCAACTAGAGCACAGATGAAATCCAACTTATCCAGAGTAATTCATTCTTCACACTTGTTTAAACACGGTCACTCACCGAGGACAGACTGGCAGCCTTCTCCGTGGGTTGTAGACTCCGCCGCACTGCCAGGAACTGTGCTGAGACAAGTCCACATCACACGTCAGTGGAGATGGACTGCACCCTTCAGCTCTGGGATGGAAAGATCAAACTGCTAGATCGGTTCTCTTCTTTGCTGGGTACACTGATTTTTATCAACGGGAAAAGCCAATTAAAGTTGATAAAGACACATTCTCTGCTGATTTTTTCCTTACTGCCCACTGCTCAGTGCTAGTATAATGGATAATGTTCTGCCTGTGGGTGTATTTTCTAAGATCTGTCAGTTCTGACAGCATTTTGGCACCTGGATAACTCAAGATTTATACCGAGGGTCCAGGAATGCACCATTTCTCAGTAGCTGATGGGTACATTTTTCAGCAGGGCTTCCCTAATTAAAGGGCTAGAAAGAGATGGGATCAGATTGATAGGTTTTGCAGTCAGATGTTTTACGCTTAGTTTGATGAATTATAAATCACCTTTTGCAACTTTTGGAACACGTGAGAAGAGCATGCAAGAGAAACTACAGCAATATGTCCAAAGTATCACAACATAATTACTTATTTTCAAATTCCACTTCTGTCCCTATGGCAAGACCGTTGAAGACATACTCAAGAAAAGCAATGCTCAGTACAAAGGAAAAAAAAAAAATTTTATATATATATATAAAAGAAAAAGAAAATTGATGCTATGAAATGAGACACTGCTGCTCTGGAGGTACTCCCACGTGGAAGTATTTTGCCCCAGACAGGACACAAACGGTGCAGCCCTCCTCCTCCGAGCATCACCCTAGGCTGGGAACACCCCACCGGTTTTGAGTGCCTCACACAGCTCAATTTGCAACCTCCCCTGCCAGACCAGCGGGAAATTTTGCCTTGTACTCAGTTGTCACAGTCTTGTCTTGGGGCTAGAGAAACCACTATCATATTTAATGCTTTGACTTTAATACCTGTAAGACAATGTACTCTGTGCTGCCTTCGTTGCCTCTGTCAGACCCCCTCCCCTATGTAGAGTGAAATATAGCTCCACAGAGGCCAGTGGCAAGATCTTTCAGAATAACCACAGCTGGTTCTGGTCTTAATGGGATCTGCAAGTACTGAGCTCCTCTTGCGGGGGCGAGGGGAGAACGACAACAACAAAACCCCCAAACTGGGATGTAAGAACCCAGTATCACAAAGTGAAAGTTCACGAGCTCCTTGCCACCAGTGTTGTTCAGACCAATGCAGCCATAAAGCCATAGAGAAGAGAGTCACAAAATAACCATCTGGAATGGGAAAAAAATATTTGTTGGTAATTTAAAACATGAAACTGAAAAAATACAATGCAGAGCAACCAGGATATGAAAAGCATTTCCAGGCACTGAGAGGTTAAAACAATTATTTGAACAGCTGGGAAAATTAAAATGGTAAAATAATAGCTACCCTTCAAAACTCTACAGATGCAAAGAGACTCTTCAATGAATAACTGATAAAGGGGAAAAAACACTTTAAAAAAGAAACCGTTTCACGCATGAAGGTCATACAAGTAACAGCTCCTCTTAAGAACCTGGATTTTCAGACTTGGCAAGAGATAAAGCGGTGGGGTTAACACAGCAGCCTTTTACCTCTAGGGACTCAGGGTCAAATCCTGAATACTTTAAGTTACACATGAAAGCAACTTGGGCATATCCTTTCTGCTGCAAAAGCAAGGTTGCATAGGATCACACCAGAATTGTTGTAGCAGTTTGTTTGCTTTCCCAGGGAATTCACCCAGCGCTGGCAGAGCCTCAATGGCTGCAGTAACTGGTGCAACATTAGAGCAGAGTGTTCAGGCGATTTTACTACTGTTATCCAGAGCTCCCCCGTGCACACAGCCTGCTCTGGCCAGAGTGTGGTGGTACATAATTTTTCAGAAAAAATTGAAAGTCTGTAATGAGCAGCTTGACTACCCAGGAAGGGTCTAAGAGGAAGAATAACGCCAGTCAGGATTGCAGCGTATGAGCCACAGTGTACACAACTGTCATCAGGACAGAGTACACAGATAGACATATCCAGGGGACTCAAAGCTGCAGCAGAGCCATCTTCAGGGCAAGGAAGAACACAGCTGGGGAAGGTCTATCTGCCACCTGGCTCCAGCTATCCTTCTTGTAGGCAATGAATCTTCTCTCTCTACTAGCTATTTTAAAACAAGAAACCAAAAATTTCCAGAAAGTAGAGAAAAAAATTGACAACTGAATATGTAGCACTGCAAGATAAGAAATCAGCTGCACAGTGCCAGCTCTTGTTTCCGTTCCTCACCCACTTCAAATGCACAACCTCTTCCACATAAATACTGAGCAAACTGTTACAAGGACAGCAACTGAACACACCTCATCAGAGTCCAAAAACATGGATCCTTTGGCAAAAAAGGCAGTATCAGAACAGAAGGCCAAATCCATCCACCCCAGCAGTCAATTCTTCTATCATTCACACATATCATTTCACCAGTCTCCCAACTGGAAAGTCTTAACTACTACTTTTTTCTTTAAGTCAAAGAAAGAAGTTAGGCAGCATAATCACTGAGATCATCCTAGAAGAGGACTTTTTCTCCCATCAAAAGGATCTGTTAATCTGGCATTATTGTAGGATTTCTCATAGCCTCCTTGATCTGTATGTTTCTTCTCTCTCCAGAGCAGAGCCTACTTCAATCTATTACTAAAAGGAAAAATTTCTTCACTGAAAGGGTTGTCAAGCACTGGAACGGGCTGCCCAGGGAAGTGGTTGAGTCCCCATCCCTGGAGGTATTTAAAAGATGTGTAGACGTGGTGCTTAGGGACATGGTTTAGTGGTGGAATGACAGTGTTAGGGTAACAGTTGGACTTGATGATCTTAAAGGTCTTTTGCAACCTAAACAATTCTATGATTCTATTCTGAACATGGTCATTGTACTTCTCCAGTTGACAATCATCTGGTATTGAGTCCTGACGCTGTCAGGTTGCTCTGATGGGTTAGGCTGCTCACCAGTCAATGATACTAAAAGAAAACATGAAGAGACTGAGCCTGCATGACCTTCCCATGGTCCTGAGGAACCCTGTGACACATTTCTACAGGAGTCAGGACCCTAGTATTCTGCCAAACTACATATATTTGGTCTAAAATAAAATTATGACTGCAGCTTTAATTCAATACGCTCTCCTTCACCTCCAATCCTAATCAGCTGGCAAGAGCTGTTGGACCAGTAAGCACCTGCCTTTTTTTTTTTTTTTTTTTGCCCTTTAGGCAACTACATCACTGTGCTGCCTGAACAGATGCCAGCAGCGAGAGCTGCACAGCAAAACCATTAAGAAAATTCACCAGCTGGGTACATAACCTGCCTTAGCAGAGCTGCTACTCATACTGGGAAACCTGCAAATCCATCGCTGGTACCTTGTCACGGTACCGGTTGTGATGAGAACGTGGAGCAGGGATATCCCAGCTTGTCCCCTCACTGTACCAGCATGACGATCAGTCATCAGTCTCTTACTTGCCCAAGGCAAACAGCATCCTGCAAGGTTGATGTAGAGTTAGGTAATGCACTTTGGGATCCTTCAGGGTTAAAAAAAAAAAAAAGTGCATAATTCTGACAGGATGAGAAAGAAGCTGAAGCAGAAAAAGAAGGTGCGAGGCTTACACAAGCACCCGCACCTTTCTACCCTCCTTCCATGGAGCCTCTGAATCTTACTCATGTTTCTGGGAGTCAAACTCCCCTGCGCCAAGCAGCTTTCATGTTCAGTGAAGAGCACAGAGGGATCCAGAGGATTACTCCACATCTTTATGAGCTTCCAGTACTCAAACCAAAGATTTCTTTGCTCCTCTGATCAGCCATGTTCAGATGCATATTTAAAAATAAGACAGACACTGAACTCCGTCTTGCCCCCTGAGGGAACTGCAGCCTCCTCTTTCCAAAGAGCCAGTTCAGTGCTGCAGGGAATAGGCAGCCTGGTGTCAGCTCCAATACAGATTTTAAAATGAAAGGAATGCAAACGAAGGGGACAGAAGAGAGGAGAGGAGGGAGGGAGAGGGTGCAGAGATGCTGGAAGGAAGCAGGTAAAAAAATTAAGACAGAGGGGAAAGGAAAAATCTGAGCCCAGACTCTAGAAAGAAGTGAGTAAATAAAGAGACAGAAGGAGGAGGTAGCAAAAATAGGCAATAGCATATGTCTAGCTTGCTTGTACATACTACAAGAAAAATCCTATAGGTGGCCAGAACTGCTCATGCTAGGTGGTGAGGAGGATATCACTCACTTATAGCAATAACACTGAGCCACAGACAGTTTAGAATATATGTGAAATACCCACAGCTTGAGTTGCAATTACAGAATGTCACAGAAGAGCCCTAGAACAATTTATCCTTGCATGTAGCTCACTTGCTATGAACTGTCCTGAACTAATGCAGACCCACCCCAGTGCCAGCAGACCCACCCCAGTGCCAGCATGGCATTTCTAACAAACTTGAATTTGGCACACCACAAAACAAAATAAAACAAACCAAGAATACCATGGAGAAAATAACTTGGCAGTGCTATACAGCACTTGATTCTGGTGCCAGTGGGTCAAAATGGGGATTCCTCAGTCCTGCATGTTTCTAGATGCTGCCCAATAGGGTTGGCAAATTTCTGGTGGTTTTAAGCTTAAGACAAGGACTCCAGGTAGTTAATCTCAAGGAAACAGTTTTGAAAATCTTGAGACATTGTTGGTCTATTGGGAAGGGGGGAGGAGGAAGGGGCAGGGGGGGGGAGAGAGAGAGAGAAATAATACCTAGAAGTAAATTTGTAAATAAGAAATGCCAAGTCAAAAGTCAGGAGGACAGGTTCCTATAGCTCTACAACACACAATTCCAGAAGCTTGTCAAAACTTCAGTGGCACTTGAGAAGTTTGTGCCAAGACCAAGAAACACTTCCAACTGTTGATTCTGATGCAATTACCAGGAAGAACACAAGCTTGCCTGAGGTGCAACACGCAATATGGTGTGAACTTACCATCCTGCTGTTAGGATAGGCCAGGTACCATGGTCAAGTACAAACCAAAACTGGTGAAGCCAAGGAAAGTACCAACAGAGAGAGCAAAGCAAGAACAGACGAAGCAAAACCCAAGGATTATGAGGAAGAGCAGGCACAGCTACAGCCCAGAGGCTTGTGGAGCAGTTTCACACCTGGCTGGTGGGTCCACACACCAGTCAGATCCAAACCTGCTAGGGAGATTAATTGCAGACAGCTACAGACTAACACACAATCCTTATAACCTTTTATCCACATGACAGTGTACTAGACTGCTGTGCCGTGGAAGACTCTTCTCAAGGGAAGATGCCTATTTCAACCTTCAAGCACCACAACACTCCTACTGCTTTATGTTGTCCCTTAAGAAAAGCTTTTCATAGCAGCAATGAAAGCTTTTTGCACTGAACAGCTGGAACCAAAGTCAAAGCACAACCTGGCAGTTTTCTTGGCTGAACAAAGATACCACTGAACCCGAGAGTCACAGGCCCATATTGACAAAGGTTTGAGACAGTGGTTCAAGATATTAAGAGAGTCAGAACTGCAGTTTGCAGGATTTACAAGAAGAATATTTGGAACCTTATCCTCCTGCTACAGCTGGAATCCAGGGATTACCTCCCTTACTTCTCTCCTGTAAATAATTTTTTCTGTAACACCTATCAAAGCCACCACCTTCCCAGCAGGAGCAGCCAGGACTTGCTGTCAGGTCTCCCCAGATGCTCAGATTAGCTAGATCTCTTCTCCATGTGGGAACTCTCAGATCCCACAACTTAGAGAAGCAAGGATTTGGATCTGAGATTCAAGTTTCCAGAGGGGATTTCTGTTATTATAGCAGATCTGGTTCCAGACACCACCACTGTGAACTATGTGACAGGATATGAATCCTCTTCTATATATTCCTGCCGTGTGATCTCACTCTTCATTTCTTCACATCCCCCTTTTCTCTGTAGCATTGCAACACTTCATTGATTCAACACAATCGACAAGAGAGCACGAAGGCAGGGGCAGACTCTCAGATTGGAACAGCTGGTTTTCTTGATCGCATCATATCCCAAAGAGAGGTAAGGAATCACAAGAAAAGAGACTGCTTATTCTCAACAGCAAACAACTCCACACCGGAGAAGAAAGCACAACCCTGCTGACTGTGAGAAAACAGGCAGCAGTGGGATTTTGAATATATTTCACACTCCTTGATGGATCATGCCTGAAGATTTTGTGGGAAAGCAGAGCACAGAGGAAATCATGCTTCAAAGCCTATCACTGTACTCACAGGGCCTGTGAAAACTTTATAAATATGATCCCCTGCTATACTGTCCAAAGCCCACATGCAGACCTGCTGACACGACCAATTCCTCAATGGCCACACTCCACAACTACTACACCCTGCTCCCATTAAGCTTTGGAATAAGCTCCTGTCAGTCGTGCCAAAGCAGGCTTAATGATAGATGGACAAGGATGACCAGCAGGGACTGAAAAAGATAGTCAGAAGTCATTGACCCTGTGACCAAGCTCTGACAAGGTCTAGACAAGGACTGCAAGACATAATGGCCACCTGCGTCACAGCCAACAACCACACTGAGCACCCACCCGTGAGCTGACAAATCTTAGGCTATTCCACTCAAACGCAGCATCTGTCACACTAGTCCTCGGACACAGGAGCACAACATCACAAAGTTTCCTCTTGCCCATCTCAACCACTGTCCTGCCTCAACACGCAGCTGCAAAAACAAGCTACCAAGGAACTGACAACTGCCTGCCTGCTGATGCGCAGAAGGTGCTCAGGCCAGCGAGGCTCAGCAGTTACTCTAGTCCCCAGAGCTAAAATTTCTCAAGGATGAAACATTTGACCGAACAACACAAAAAGGGGTGCAGGAAGCAAGACCACAAGCTACCTTAAATCCATGAGCTCTCTTCTCCTTCCAAATTGCTCACACCTAATACCATGCATTTTATCTCATCCTAAAATAAGAGAACATGCATTAAAGGATCAGGATATTAACTTCCGAAAGCTGGACGCTTTCCATTTCCATAGCCCTCTCTTGTAATAAGGGGTTTGCTTCCATTTCTCAAGAACAAAGAAGAAAATCTATACTTGGACAGAGAAGTCTTATTCCAAAGGACAATCCTCAAAACCCAAGGCTGCTCTCTTTTCTCAGTTGCTGCAGTGCCACCCTTGTTGACTCTTTCCAACGAAGCTGATTATAGTGGTAGGTGTAAGTCAGCCCCTCAAACATTCAGGCAAACCAGAATCCTCCAGTGGAAATAAGCATTTTCACGAGCAGAACTGAAGTCACTTGGACACCTCCACATTTGTGTCTCAAAGTTAGGTTCCTCTGTGACCAAACTGATGTCTAATAAAGGGCGAGTCAATACCATTCCCCCCTGCACAAGCGCCGCTGGGGTCCCTTCCCTCCACCTAATTGCCTGCTTGCACAAGATATACAGGAAGTTATTACTTCAGAGCCTTTGTGCCTTCTGAGGAACATCACTGCAACTCGCCAGCAGGTTCAGAGCAAGCGGAGAGTGGGACAGAAACCAGGCTCACACACGCACAACACGGTTACGTGAGTCCCGTTTCCTTAATCAGGGTAAAACTCCAGATATGGCTAGCAGGGAAGCCATACATTCAGGGGCAGCGCTGGCACATTAAACCCAGAGCAGTGTTACCCGTGACACCTGAGTAGGCTCTGCCCTGCTCTCCAGGGGCTGCTCTGTATATGGCAAAGCTCCTGAGCTTCCAACATCTGTTCAGTTTTTATACAAAAGCAAGTCAGGGCCCTGTAAGGCAGTACAACATCTTTGTTGACATTTCAGTCCCTGGGAGAGAAGCTCTCCTTTGGCTTTGTGTCAGCCACCTTTGGCTATGTCAGAAAATACTGCATAGCCTGTTCTCTCAAGCAAAGCTGTTTGCCTGTGCAAAGGTTCCCAGCAAGCAGACAGGAGGCGGCAGCTGGAGAAAGGAGACCTGGGATCACTGCACACAATCTCACCTTTTATTATTTATCCACATTCACTGAACATAGCCTGGCTCTAATCCATCAGTGTAAGAAACCTGCTAATACACCTACACGATTGGAGAGAGACTTTCCTGCATTTTATGGGGCTCTATTGCAGCAAATGTCAAGGCTCAGCAAAATAAGGCACTAGGATCTGTCTCACACAGCCTGGGATCTCTCTTGCTCATCTCCCAACCAGCATACATTTGATACTGCGTTAAACAAGGAACTTGAACGCATTCTGTTGTCTCAAGTTCATGCCATAGCTTTGTGTGCACATAAACCCCCCAGCAGCACAAGCTAGAACAAAGTATGACTTTCATATTTAATAGCTTTGAAAATGTTTGTTCTTCTTGAACAAAGTGGCACCCTACGTGCCTCAGACATTTGGTAAAGGCTGGAAAGAGGGGAAATTCATTAGAACATTACACCCTGTCTATCCTCAACAAGGAACCTGCTTCTGCTCCAGAGAGGTCAATCTGGAGTCTGTACAGATGCTTCAAGGCTGGCTTTTGCAGAGCAATAAGGTGGTCACTGATGTAACGCAAGCTCTCCACAAACATTTCTCTAGTGCACTCCAGCCCTATCACAGTGCCCTCCTGTCAGCTCAAGGTACACACAGCTGGGAAGAATCCTACCCGGATCACAGCATCCAATACATCTTTCAATGGCTGTCTACTTCTACAAGACTTGAGAATATTTCCTGAGCCTCAAGATACTCCTGAATGCACTTAGGCTTGATACTAAAAGACAAAATACAACTTTGATATGCCACGGGAAGTTAAACAGTACTGCCAGCATCCTAGGGCCCAGAAATATTATGGAGCTTATTAAATGATGATAATCCTAAGTAGGCCACCTTCAGCACTCCAAGACAAAAAGCTCTCAACTGTTCCTGCTGATAAGGCCTGAGGGAACCTCTTGTGTTCAAACTCAGCAATTGGTGCACTCTTTGAGTCCATGAGAAGACACAGTAGTCATGCGTCAGAGAGTCCGGAGGGTCATTAGAAGTACCCATATAATTCACCGACATACTGCGTTTAGCTGCAGCCAGTGCCTCAAAAGAAGTATGCATTTTCTCCCTTCCGCCCATGAAAAGGAGTCAGTAGAAGTGCTCAAACATGGAATTAAGATGGCATTGAGATGGGACAAACAAACAGTCATTCAGTCTTCTTCCCAATTCCTTTGGAGATATCAGCAAGTCTCCATATCATATCTATAACGAGAAATTCTCCTATTCTGTCAAAGAACTCCTTTCATAAAGTTATCAAGTACATAATTGAAACAGAGTATATTATTGCTTGCCCTGACTCCTCACCCAGAATATAAAAACCTCAATTCTTTGATATTTAAAAGCTTTCTGATTTTTTTTTTTAATCTTACGCCAATATACTCCTCTAAATTACACAGTTCTTCCTGAAGTTTATACCACAAAGATGTGTTTACTTATACTTTCTTCTGAACCTCTCTCTGGTCCTGAAGCACGCAGATGATCACTTTGCCAACTATAGTTTCAACCCTTGATCCAAAGGCTTACAGTCCTATCAGCAAAGAGACTCTAGTAGAAGAGTGTCTCTTAAACAGCAGCAGTGCAGGGACCCATCATGTAGCTGGGCACCGCCTGCCTGATCCCACAACAGGCAGGCATACAGAACGCACAAGTCAGCTCAGTCCCGTATCATTCACCTATTTCCACAATAGTCAAGAGAGAGCTACATAGAAAAACCTCAAGAACAAAAAGAAGTTGCTGTTACTATAACATGTAAAGAAGAAAGGTGTGTTCTAGACAGAAATGTAATTGCTTAAGCAGCTGAGCTGGGGCACCACACAGTTCTAAAGAAGAGAATAAACTCGGAACAACTGCAAGTCATGAGTAGGAAGCATAATTCAGAAAATAAGACAAATGTAAAAAGTTTTACAGCAGTCTGGTCTGAATGAAAGGGGAAAAAAAATGTTGCAGCTGCTATCATCTCACAAATTTTTAAGCTTGCTTTTTCTTCAGTTATCTGGTATCCTGAGGATATATACTGTGAATGAAACTTCAACAAGCAGAAAGGACATTTGAAGATCCAGGAGTCTGTACAGGTGTGACTAATTGTAATGGGAAGGCACCATCTCAGAGCTGGCAGAAGGACACTGCCACCTGCCAAAGGCTTGCATGACGTGGACAAGTGAGTATTCCCTTCAGTTTTTAAGACAGCATCCACAGCATATAAATCACCACAACACTTGAAATCACTCTCACCAGCAAACTCAGAGAGGAATCCAGGGAACAAATAAATGAAGAAAAACATTCTCCATTTCCATATGAAACACTTAGATCAGGTCAGGACTGAAGTACACACTCCACAGAGGAAGCTGGAATGATCACTGTAAGCACTTCAACCTGTTCAGGAGTTAAAAAAATTAAGTAAATCTCATAATGATCTTTCACCAATGCTAAACTCATTCTGAGAAGGGAACTAGGTACCTGCAAAGACACAAAAATGCTGCAGATGTAGTGGGGATCGTTCAGAGCTCCCAGTCCCCCAATAAAAGAACAGTGTGATAATGCTTTACTAATAGACCAAACCAAGTAACCCTTAGCTTTTTGTTACACAGCTCAGTGAAGTAACCCAACACATGATCTACTCAGAAAAATAAACCCCGTCCTTGTGGGCAGCAAGCGTGGACTGATAAACCGAGTGGGAGAGAATGCAGAGGCAGATGGGTGGAGGTAATCAGAAATGACAGAAAGATAAGCAGGCAGAGGGCAGAGAGCTTGAAGGACAGAGGCAGAAGAGCTGAGATTTTAGAGCATACAGATATTTGAAAAGTTCAATCAACAGCTTTCCAATAGCATTATTTTAAAAATCATTCCCTCTAATATATGCAGGGAACCAGCTACTTGCAAAATGACCTTTAAACCCAACATACCATACCTTATTAGACTAATTCAGAGCTGGAGGTTGGCTGATCCTGAAATCCATTTATTCAGGACAAACAGGCATTCAGCAGGGACAAAGAGCAAACACATTGTCAAAATAATTTTGTCTGTGTTTCTGGATGCACACTCAGGCTTAACACAGTAGAGCAGTGCACTTCTCCAACTTCAGAAACAAGAAGATACACGAGATGTTGCAGCACCATCCTAACTCAAGGATTCACTACCTGCTTCCCTCACATTACAAAGGTAACAAACTCTCATTATAACAAGCATTGGCTTTCAGGACAGCTTCTGTGAATGTAGAGGTCTTTAAGAGCCTTTCACCAACTCCAAGAGGCCCCCAAAGGCCTCTAATGAAAAAATATGTTACAACCAAAAGAAAGTTTCTTGCCAACAGATGAAAGATCAGCACCAGAGCTAACTCTAGCACTATATTCAAATCACTGTAACACGCTGTCTTCAACATGTCTTGTTCCTATATCTGAAGCACTGGTGTCCAGAAAGGTTACTTAAACTGGCTTGAGAAAGTCTAGCTAGGAGTAATACCTTTAAATCTCTTTGGAAGCATCACAAGCATACTAGGAAATATCTTCAGACAAAGAGGCCTGCTGGGCAGACAGGGAGGTGAAACCCACAAAGAAGTTGTGCAGGCACGATACAGAGAGAAACCTCTCCATAAAATTAAGATTTTTTTAACAGATGAATGCTCCACAGTGTTGGACAGAGAGGCTCTGTGGAGAGAACAAGCACTTGCAAGCAGCATCAGGGCAACTTCCCCAAGCCTTCTCCTCCAACATGCCACAGCTCTGATGAGAAAAGGATTTGCTTCCTACTAACAGGAGGGCTCATCCGTTGTTAACTTCCCAAGTTCTCTTTGGCACTGCAAAGAAGGGATATTTAGAACAGTCTTGCTTGCTTGCTAGCAATTCTTCCACTGGACTGGGACCACTGCCACCAGGATAACCCCCATACATGCTATCTACACAGACACATTCAGCTGATTGGTGAAGGCTTTAAATCCTGGTAGTCCTCAGGGTGTTCAGCCCCAAGACCTACTAACAAGAGCAGCTGATGGATGGTGTGTGGAAACTGCAAACTGCATGCAGCGGGAAACTATCCTGAGCAGACTGTGACCAACAAGGAGCATAACAAATCTTTGGTTTCCCAGTTTGTCATGAAGACTTTGGCATCACGGATATAATTTCCCAAGTTATAGCCATGCTGTCAGGGAATGGATCTAACATTAGCACAGAAGTTATGGAAGTCAGGGCTATTTTGGAACTTCTTGGAAGTCTGAAGGCATTTGACCACTGACCTTGTGCTTCTAACCAGCAGTTGCTATCGACAGCAATTTTTGTGGATCTGTTTCAATCTAACTTCTGCAGCAAAACACAGGGTTTTAAAATTGGAAATCAACTTCTTTCTGTCCAAGACTGCTTGGTCATCAGTCTCCTAGAATTAATCTGAGTAAGAATTTCCACTTCCAACTTGCCAACACAGTGCTACAAATCTTTTGTGAAAAAATCTGGCATTAAAACAGCATGATGTATCACAACACCCTCCCACCCCGAAGCAACTATTTCCCATACTAGATAAGCTTGACTTAATACAGGCTACAGTTCTCAGGAAAATGCTGCCTAACACACCATACAGAGAGCACAGGATTAGGGAAACCTGTTTGATACAGTAGATCTGTGTAGGTCTCATTAATTTAAGCCAAAAGAGAATTTTTTTTTTTTAAAAAAGAGAGAGAACAATACATCAGAAAAACATCCCCTTCCCAATAGTGCTTGGCCCTACTTTGCTTGAAATTTTGCTACTCAACTTCAAATGAGCCTTTTCAGATTCACACACTCAAATACCACATCACAGCATCAAGTCAGCTATGACTTCTCGTTCCTGACTGGCTAGCTCTCACAGTATTTTTATTATAGAAAAATTTTTAGATGGCTTTTAAACAGGTTCAGGCAAACTAAGTTTTAAAACAAGAACTGTAGCATAGACCACATTTCAGAACTAACAAAATACCAAACAGTTCAACTTCAGAAATTGTAATGGTATTCTGACTTCTTTCCTTCTTTTAACAAAGTTGCCTTCAAAACCATCGGTGAAACATGCATGCTTAGATTAACTTTACCTGTAAGTATATCTGAGATCAGAACCATCAAGCGAGAAATTAGACCCAAAGGCAATTCTGCCTTACCATGTCAAAAAAACAAACGAAAACCAGAAAACCAAAACTAAATGCACATGGACTGTGCGTTGGACTGTTAGACAATAGACTGTTTTTGAGAAGAGAAATGGGATCACAAGTCCTCTTTCCGGACCAGGCAACGGATACAAGAACTGGAGAAGAAAAGATAATGCAGGGTACGGAGTAAGTATCTCTGGAAGAGGAGCCTTGAAGCACAACTAAGCGAGCAGAAAAGTTTTAAACTTATTTATGCTCTTGTTTTCTTCAAAAATTACAAACTCCAGGAGGTGCCATGTTTGGGCTTTATGTGGACTGCAAACAGCAGACAGAGAGAGGTACTTGTTCACGTAGGTTAATAAGTGCTGAAGACACGCCAGGCTGTGGGGAACATCAGGGCTTCATGAAGTGCTGAGACACAAAGCAAATAAAGAACTTAGGCCTCCAGTTTTGTAAATATTGGGTATAGGCAGCAGCCATTTCTGTTTTAAGTAGGCCAGCATTTTACTCTGGGACATGCCTCATATATTAATACGGCGATTTACACATCCTTTCAGGCAGCTCTGTATTTTTAGTTTATCCACTGATGAATTCTTGAGGATATGATGTGTTGTGTATGGACCCAAGGCTTGCAGAACCAAGAACTGCTGCCTTAAAAATCAAAACAATAACTGTTTCCATCCTTTATAATTAGAAGCAAAATATGGATCCTTTTCACCTTTGCAAATAACAGGTCAGGGTGTGCTTGGGTACAGTTAATCCACTGCTGCTCTCCTCTGCCTTTGCAACTGAACAAACAGCAGCTGCCTGCAGCTTGCAGCCTCTCCACTGGCTCCCTTGTGGGGGCCGTTTATTGAGTCATAAGCTCCTCTGATAGTGTTATCACCACAGCATTTGCACAAATAAAGGTTGGAAAACAGAAAGATTAAAAAAAAAAAAAGAGAGAGAGAGAATTGGCTTTACAGAGAAGGCAAGAAAAAACGCGTTATAGATATGTTTGCTTTGAGCAAGGACTAACCGACAAAAGGCAGGGCAGGCGGCTGAGGATGGCTGGGCCTATCATCACAGATTTATCTGAAATGACAAAGCTGAATTTCAGAAAGCTCAAACAACCCTAAAGCCTTCCAAGTTAAATATATTGCATTTCAAGTAGCATACCATGTGATACATTTATATCTCCTCGATGAGACTTCAACAGCTAAGATCTACCTCTGCAGAATCCCAGGGGAGGAGAAATCCTGCCATTTCTCAAATACAGATATGGACCTCACCATACCTGGCCAAAACTTTCTTCCCACAGTCACACAGCTGACTGCCACTCTCTACCCCAATAAGTCCCTAAACAATCTATAAAGCATTCTGCAATCCATCAGAATGGAAACATCTCTTTAACAAAAAGCCTAATGATCCAGAATGATCAGAGATACCTGCAGCACAGCCCATGGCATCCAACGCATCCTTGAAGCTGTTTCTCTTGAGCAGAGAGAGATTGAGGTTGCGGAAACAACAGTTCCCAGTAGGCCACACTTCAGCAGGATCCAAAATGCTCGAGCGAAGCTGCTCCATCAGGATGGGACACTGCACGATGACCTGCGGCACCTTCTCAGCAATCTAGGTCACTGCCCACAGATTAGAGGCAAACTTCCAGCGGAGTGCAATGCTTTGCTACGTGTGCCGAAAGGGAACTGGGCTTTCACAGGGATCACTTGGAAAAGTAGGAGCAGTAAATTGACCACATTACTTTTTATTACAGTCAAGGGCACAGAAGAATGCAGTCGACTCAAGGTTATGTTAAAAGCCTACC
Organism: Gorsachius magnificus; assembly: GCA_034008185.1. Classification (NCBI taxonomy): domain Eukaryota; kingdom Metazoa; phylum Chordata; class Aves; order Pelecaniformes; family Ardeidae; genus Gorsachius; species Gorsachius magnificus. The sequence continues at coordinate 12,972,116 of CM067090.1, forward strand.
TCTGCTGGAATCTGGTCAATCAGTGTTTTGCAAGGGCTTGTTTGCATAGCAGAGTGACTCGCAGTAAATGAGCGTGCATTTTCCCTGCACTTCCATTACAAACAGAGAATGTTCATATACAGAGAAGTTGCTGTACCGTAAACTCACTCACCAGTTTTTGCATTGTAATTTCCTTATGTAGATAAGCCCTAAAGCCTTGACAGATGTAGGTTTACCTTTGTCTGTTATGAATAGCAGACTCATGAGAAGCTGGACACAGAATAGGGAGAAAGAGCACAGAATTATGAATGGCTCCTAGCTCAATGTATACAGCTCCTATTGACAAGCGAATACATGTGTCTGAGTATATAGCTCGGTTTGGCCAGGAGCTAGAGCGCAAAAATTTCACCTTGGTCCTTCTGTGAAAGACAAGCACCTAGAGACAGTAAGAAAACACTTGGAAAGAAAGGGATACACACTCTTCACTAACAGACATTTTTCTGCACACAGTTGCAAGAAGCGGGTTCTGTTTGAAATCTCAAATCACGTTAATATATGGTCACCAGAGGCCGCTTTTTTCAAGTGGCAGCTGGCTGGAGATTCCCTGGTACAACCACCAATTACATAACAAATTAACCAACTAAAATTCAATAGAAATTCAGATTTGCCTACTGGTATGAACAAGACATAAGGGATGCAGAATGGGTCACAAAATCTGAAAATCTTGCATGTGAGTGCGTATTTGCAGGGGGAAGGAAATGATTCAGTAACAGGACTCAGACTTAAAAAAAAAAAAATCATTTGTTTTTCCCTTCCATCTGGAGTCAAAGTAAGAAATTACGCAGATTTCCACGGCCCACTCTCCTTTTCCTTCCACACCCTCTTCTCATTGGCATGAGATAAAACCTTGGGGAAACAGCAGCAGCAATTTTCAATTCTCATTATTTAACGGCAGTAGTAGCTCTTGGTGAAACTTGTGGTGAATAAACTACAGGCAATTTTAAAAGACACAATGGGAACTGCCCCTCCCACAGCTGTCCCATTATCCAAGCTTTTATTAGATTTAAAGCCAGCGATTTTTATGCTGTAGCTGAAGTTCTGCAGAGCCATGAAAACAGACCACCAGAAAAGATAAAACACTCCTAAATTAAACAGGAGACATTACAGTAACATACTCTAAAGTCAGAGAGCTTCCACATAAGCAAAGCACAGGATGCAGCAAGCAACCCAGAGCCTAAGTGGGCTGACACCGCTGCAGCGAGGCAATGGCGACACAACCAAAGCTTAACATTCAAGGTGGCATGAATGGCAAAGTTAGTGAGCAAGTTAGGTGGGGCAAGTTGAAAGCATAAAAGCTACAAAAGTGGGCAGTCAGAGGGGGATCCTGCTCCCATAACTCTATGAACATCCCACTACGGGCATTAACTTTGGAGTTCATGGTCTGGATGTGCCTCCCAAGCAGCAGAGAGGAAAGATTCACTCGTGGATGGCAATTCAGCTGACCTGTTTCAGAGGACTGTTTTAGGATCAGATGCACCATCCTCTAGCAGTGCCTATTTCTCTCCCTTGATGGGGGACATGCAGCCCTGGTGGCCAGAAAACATACAAACCAGTAATGTCAGTTTTATCCCTGCCATGCACTACGATAAAGTAACCTGTTCCAGTAAGAGGGGCCTGTACAAGAAATGAGTAGAAAACAAATTTCAAAACTCATTAAATGATTACCTGATATATTTGTCCGTGGGGCAGAAGTAACTGAGGGCGCATCTCAGCTCCCGGCTCAGAGATGTGCACAGCAACAGGCAAAGGGAAATGGGTGCCCAAAGGAACAGTCTCAAGCCAACACAGTAAGGGGGAAGATGCAAAGAATTATTCTCATCCACTGTAAACTGTAATTTTCAGCCTAGAAATCTAGAGCTTGCTCTCTCTGAGTCTAATGTATACCATGCCCCGGAGACATTTTTACCAGCCATCAAAAAGGACTTGCAGAGAATCAGATGCTTCATTAAAGAATATTTACCAAGCCTTATAAAATCTTTAGTAAAAAGCAGAAGAACAAATCACCAGCGTGCAAGCGAGCTGAAGTCACACATCCAGCTTTGATTATAACCTCCTGTACTGGAAAACAAGTTGTGTTTAAAAGAAAAAAAAAAAAAGGAAAAAAACACCCAAGAAATCAAGAGATTCTGGCCTCTCTTTCCCACATTCCTCCAACCTGAATTTCCTGAATGAGGAATGCGTGAGACAAAGCCATTTGGTAGAAGATGCTAATTTAAACTTAAAGAAAAATAACAGCTTAAAAGGGGAAGGGAGGAGGGAGTTTTAATGCTTCAAGAAAAAAAAACAACAGCTTGTGATCGCTACATATATCTCAGGAGTCAGAGGACTCAGTGAGAGCAGTGAGGCAAATTGTCAGGGCTTGAGCTGTTCTGGGACAAAGGAAACTACAGATGTACTGCCTTACACAAGTTTTATTTGAATTTGTGCTTGCAGAACTCTCCAGCGCCTATATCTAGCTGCAAAGTTTAGTCACCTATTCCTCAGCCTCTCTCACCCCTTCTTAAAACATAGTAAGGAGATTTTCTGCCCCATTGTCATCATCCACAGCAAATTAATGTCCTATGCACTGCTCCTTTCAGGAGGTTTCTATAACAGTGTGGAAGAAAAAATTCTGAAGTTCACTGAACACTCTGGGAACCAAGATGACTCCCAGTTTTGGGTTTATAAAGAAAATCTACCAAAAAACCCCACCACCACCCAAATCCAAAAAAGATCCAAGTTAATAGGATCTTCCACTGCCCTCTGCTGTTACCAGTCATTTAGCTTCCAATTTACTCTTTAATAATGTCGGGCTGGGGCTCAGGGCTGGCAGCGTCCCAGCCCCTTTCTCAGGCGGGTTGGAGCCGCAGCTTGCAAATATGCTGAAGTTTAATGCAATCTGTCTTCTTTGGTAATCACATTCCGCCCGCACTGCATGCAATAAAGATGTATTGGTAAATGCATTTGCTAAAGATATACTCCACTGAAAAGGCTTCAAGCCTGATTTACAGGAGGCAAGGAGGAAGCATCAGGTAACGGAGGCTGGCAATGGATGCGCCAGTGCTCTGCACACAGCAACAGAGGGCATGGATTGTGCAGCGGCAGCACAGGCACCGCTTTACTGTAAAGCTGAGAAAGGAAAAGAAACCACACGTTTTGGGAGCTGGGGACTTTAAAGATATCAGAGAAAAGCCCTTTCCCTAGCAGCTTTAACCTTGCTGATTTGCAGACATACAAAGACCTTCTTTGTAAACAGGAAGGAAAAAAATTCCACTAGGACTAGCAACAACATTTGGTCTAATATATCCTGACAATTTTCCCATCTCCTTCTGTTGGGCTTCTTCTGGGAGCCGGCTGGCAGCTTGTTTCATGTTATACTTAAATCAGGCATACAGCTTCCCCTCACAATGCCAATGCGACAGAGAAAGACTACTTCTATGAAATCTCCACCTCTCCCCCACCCTTTGCATTAGTAATCCCATGAGAGGAGACTCAGTTTTCTATTCCCGGAAGGCTCCATCCTTTTCCCCAAATCCACCTTACTATAGGCTCAGCACCTTTTGAGAATTTTCTACCCCCACAAAAAAAAAAGTCTGCCCTTGAGGGACACCTGACCCACTGAATTCTCACATGGGGAGCAGCATCCTTTATACTCCAGGCATCCCAAGCAGCAGCTTTTGTCTTACCATTCACTTTTCCCAAGACCATATCCTAGTTGTAATGTCCAAATACTTCGTTTTTCCTTTCTTCACTTATTTCAATAGCCAGAAACTCTTCCAAGGTACTGAGCAGCCACTGTCCTAAGGCATCAACAGAATCTACCAGGGCTCTGCATCTCAGAAGGAAGAGCCATAAGGCTTGCTGGCCCCCTTGCACAAGATGAACAGTTTCTAGAACTGTGAATTTTTTTAACAGGCAGCAGCTTTGCCCAGTAAAGAAGATTCCCTCATGCAGCAACAAAAGGAGGCAAGACCTCCAACTGTGGGAGGCTACCCCCCACAATGGGAGGATATTTAGAGCCTGTTCAAAATGTTGCTGACATGGGCAAAATGCCTACTTTTTGCAAAATACAGCATCCAAGAAAGCAAAACTTGGGAAAAGTATTGTGATGGGCTTTGCATCTTAGGAGCATCAGCGCTACCGTTTTAGTGGCAGCTCAGTATAACAGGACCCACTGACAGGAGTGAAGCTGGGACATACCACAGCATGACTGGGAAATGCAGAATGAATGTGGGAAAACAGATCCCAAAGAAAAATGGTCTCCTATGAACACTGCAATTTGACTAACAGATACCACAGCTCTCAGACACACTTCCCAGGAGAAAACACCATGCAAAACAAGACAGCAAAGCCAGCAAGTACAACAAGGAAGCTTTTGTTACCTTCTGAGCAGCACTAACACAGTGCTGATACTTCTTAGCCAGCTCCGAGCATTTGAGCACTTCGTGTTTGTTTTCTTGGTAGCACTTCAGAATTTCAGACTGCAGGCTTGCACAGACAGGATCAGTGTTCCTCCTCCTGCAGGGAAAATAAGCATGGAAACATAGGTGAAGAAGAGTCTTCACTCATTACCATTGACACACATACTAATCTTGTATTGGAGTCACCTACCCCTAAAAAAATAGAGAAACTGGTGGGAGCAGCAATCACCAAAGTGGGTCAAATGACCAACAGTGTCTTTCAGCTCAAAAATCCTGAGTGGTTAGGGGAAAGGAGGAACACTTTCTTTCTAAGGTTGGTGTGGAAGGCTGTTTTACCCTAAATAAAGGAACATCTCTCCTCTGCAGTCAGGGGAAAAAAAAAAAAAAAAAAAAAAAATCAATTCCAAGAGGTTCAATGATTTCCCCAACTCACATTAAAATCTCTGGCAGAACTCAGGAATCCTAGCTGGGCCCGCAATAGATCTGTAATAGTTTGACAAGGAACTGAATGGACTTGTTGAATAAGCCGCCTCGATCTATTGAATTCCTATCTATTTAAACACTTCAAATAATCCAACATGTTTGGAAGCACTACAATTCTGCTACTGACTAGAGGAAACGGAATAATAGCAAGACCAGATATCTTTTTCTTTGTATTTCTGAAGCAATTAGCACTCATACCCCGTAAGTAGCATTGACAGCTACCCAAGAACAATTAGGGATGATGTTCTTATACTCTAATGTGCATGTGTACATATGGCACATCATCAGCAACAGTACCAATAAAGGGGAAGGTCGTTGTAAAACAATACCAGCAACAATAGCACAACCTCAGTAACAACAGTGTCATCAGCTGCACAGACAGGCAGACACAAATTGCAGGAATTTGCAGCACAATTGCCGTGGTATGTTTTACCAGAGAACAAGAGAACATATGCTTAGGTGCAGCAATCCTCAGATGCCACCTCCTAAACCACAAATCCATTTAATTCCTTGCATCTTCTGCCTCAATATGCTTACAGAAATCTGTGTCCAAATATCAAACACACCTCTTTCTTCCAAAGCACTTGATGCTACAGGCAGGCATTAATGCCATGCTATGATGTACTCATTTCCACGTAACAACAACAGGCACTCATTCAGCAACAGGGCTTCCGTTACCAGGCAGGAAGAAAACATGTCCTGGTCCTAGGCATCTCTCATCCTCTCAAGTGGAACAGTTTTCTAAGAAATGTGAAATCTTAAACCAAGATCTTCTAAAAGCTTTTGGAGAGCTCAGATATGAGTTTCCAAATCATGCTCATTTTTGTAAGGTGCTCAGGAAAGCAAACGGAAGGGCCAAAAAAAGGAAAAAAATAAAATCAAATCAAATCTGTCCTTTCCATATCAGCAAACTGGTTGCTCCCTCAAAATAGTTTGGTTGAGACATACTCTAAATGATACTTCCTTCAGTCCCCAGTCCTACTGCCAACATAGATGGACAGACTAAATTTATCAGTAGCGCTATAACAGCCATGCTCTAAAACACTGAGGTTTGGATCAGAAACCACTGAAGATACTACAGAGACTTCTTTTTCCACCTCTTCACTAATCTTACATCTTTTATAAGAAACTTACTCCATGCACAGTCCCTAGAGGCTAGTGTGCATTTCTAATTTCTATGTTCTAAAGCAAATCACCTTTAAAGCCTCTAAAAATCCATATTCTAAAAAAATCTTCAAATTTTAGAATAGAAAAGAACCCAGGGAGAGCTTCAGAAACTCATAATGTTGGCATTTTGCTTTGTCACTAACTTTAATATCACTCTAATCAAATCAGTGAGACTGTAGAAACTATACCAAACAATACCAGGTCAGGAAATACCACCAAATCCCTCAATTCATTGAAAAAGTTAAGACTTTTAAAATTAGGTTTTTTAAACTCAGCCATGTTAAACTGAAGGGCATTTTGTAATTTTCATGCAGAGAGTTGGAAGAGCAAAAAGGTACAGCATGCCACTAACCAGCCTGTATTCACCTGAACAATATGGTACAAAGAGCTCAGATAAATATTTATAAGAATGCTTGAGGTTGCCATTGTCGGCATGGAGAGCTATAGGAACTGTACCTTTTTTTTTGTCTGTTCCTTCACCGTCCCTCCTATGGCATCAGTCTTCACTGCCTAGAGTAAATGCAAGGCTAGGACCCATCTGTGGGCTCAGACAGTAGTGCAAAGTCCATGGCCCTCTTCTTTCGGAAGAGGCGCTCAGCCCACAGTGCAAAGGGCTGGTTAAAAACCACGCAGTGGTGAGTGAGAAGCCACAGAGTGAGAGTGTTGCTGCCTAAAGCCTACACCAGTGGCAAGGGATCAATCAGCACAGAACTGCATGCATTGCCCAGTGTGTACCTAAATCAGCGTTCATACGTGCGACTTCCCACAATGCAGAAAGGATTGGCTTGGTACCAAGTACCCAGAATCATAACATGAATATACCCTTCATTTCTTCAAAATAAAACCTCAAACTGTGGTTATGCATCAGTTGCACCAGCTTTGGAAAACAGATTTAAAGAAACTAATCAATATAACACAAAGTTGGTTACAGTAATTATCAATACAAATTACACAAACCAATATATTATTGCATTCGCAAGTGAACTGGAAATTCAACAGAACTGAGAATCGCATTTCACTTCGGAGCGGGAAGCTCACACTGCTCGGGAGATAACTGTCACTGTGCCCCACCGTGCAGCGTGATCTATGAAACGAAGGGACAAGATGTACACGTGAGCCCACCATGAGGAAGCATATCCTGCAGAGTCCGGGAGTACACAAGTCACCCACATCCAGCAGACTAGTTCTGGTACCCATCTGGACTGAAAAGGGCTATCTGAACTGCTTTGGTGAAGAATTACTTGAAGAACTTTCCTCCCAGCACAGCAATCGCTACTCCTGTCCTATTGGACTCAAAGGATGCCACTCTCCTGCTCTCATTAAGCCTTTTAACTTCAGGTTGCAAAATGTCCACACAAGTGGGAACTACGGCCCTATACACCAGCTGCACCTTACAGTTGTCTGGCTTTACTCGTACATATCTGAAAGGAAAAGAAATTAAACATGAAAAACCTGATGGAGACCAGCAGTGTCTAACTACAAACATCTCTGTTGAGAGCAATGGCACATTGACTTCCAAAGGAGGTGGACCTTCATCAACTATCTCCCTTCAACCACAGCCCAGCTCAAGGCAGTTGGCGCTAAATAACCTTTAGAAAAATTCATCTTCTGGACACTCCACTACACTGCTCTTGGTAAACGTCTCATTGTTTGAGGGGTTTTATTATTATTTCTTAAACAACGAGGGGGAAGGAACATGGCGGAGCAGGATGAGGACTGAGTACATACAGAGCAGAAGGCTAGTATGCTTTGACCTTTCTTCTAAAATGGGTCACAGTTTTAAGCATAATATGCCATGCATTGGAACAAGCTGCCCAGGGAAATGGTTGAGTACCCATCCCTGGAGGTATTTAAAGGACAGGCACATGTGGTGCTTAGGGACATGGTTTAGTGGTGGGATGGCAGTGCTAGGTTAATGGTTGGACTTGATGATCTTAAAGGTCTTTTCCAACTAAACAATTCTATGATTCTATGACACCAAATAAGGTAGGCAATTAGCCTCTGCCTAAAATAAAACGCGTTGCAGTTGCTATCGCTATTATCAAAACAGATGTAAGAGGCTCATTTACAGCAGCTAGGAAAAAGGCAAGAGAGAAAGGCTGGGCTGGGAGGGGTGAGGACAATATCTGAGGACAGGGAAGTATGGGAGATGAGCTCTGACAATATCTTGGAAATAAATGCAGGACATACAGAAAATGAAAGATGAAACCAATAATGCACGCTCTCATCTGTTTAAAGGAAGAGGAAAGAAGAAAAGATGACGGGGGGAAAAAGGGAAGGATGAACCTAGAAACAAAACTCATTAGCAGTGCCTCCCCCATCATAGTGGGGAAAGAAACCTTTGCCTCACTGCTGTTCAATGGGAAGGAAGGCTATGTACACATGACATCCATGAATTCAGAACTTCCTCTCCCCCTCCCATGGAGGGATCTAAATCAGGTCTTTGTCTCGAAAAGAAGGGAGAGGTTTTCTTAAAATGAAACAAAGGGCATCCTTCTCTCTGCTATCCCTTGAGAACGAGCATGATCTTGCTGCATTTTGACACACCAAGAGTTACCAAATCCTCTCTATCACTGCGTATTCCTTTTACTTTATTTAATAAATGAAATCTCATCAACTTATCCTTCTTCTATTATCACTGCTGACATCAATCTGATAATATTGGCTTGGCGTGGAATCATGCTAGTATATGTCCTCTTGATATTTAATTTAAGAGAAACGTCTGCGGTGGGGTGAATATGTGAAGCAAGCTTTTTATTACTGGCAGCAGTAAGGACGCTGGGAGTGAATTAGACATTCATCTTAGTCAGGGCCAATCTAGTGGCTCACAATAGGTTTTCTTCTTAACCCTCTCCTAACTGTTCAATAGCGGCAGGTAACGGCTGCTCCAGTCAATAACTGCATTCATTTGTCTTAGCAAATTCATTTCTACATGGATATAAACCCCATGAAGAAGTGCTAAGCGTCTGGGAGGTTAAAGCAAGGTTCTTCAAGAGCTTCCATCAGAAGCTCTGTGATAGTAGGAAGAGCGCTGGTCTAAACGTCCATCAATTAATCAAGAAGCAACACAGCTTCCAAAGACAAACACACAAACTTACTGCAAGAAGCGATTAAGGCAGTATCATCAGGACACAGACCCTATAGACAGAAGGTTTCAAACACAGTACAACGGCTACTAGATAGCTGCTGCTGACAGGTTCCCTTTTTGGAAGAAGAATTATGGACTCAGTATTGGAAAGCAAGGGGAAGTTGGAAGATGCGTATGTATTTGCTAGTCCTTCCACCCAGCTGAAAAATCAGACTAGCCAAGTGGAGATACAACTTTAATGCTTTAGGATTTGGCAGCTCTTTAGGCTAGTGCAAAACCAGTAACTCCACTATCACAGCAATTCCAGATGGAGTTAAGAGTAAGATCCTCTTTTTACCTTTTACCCTGGGAAACCATTCAAGCTGAGAAAAAAAATCAAGATAGAGACTGACGGTATCTAAAGCTAGACATTTCGATACCTCTGCTCAGGAAGTGAAAAACAAAGACACACAGGGTCCCTCACGTGAGGCAGCTTTAGCGTAGCTAGCTCCAGTACACAGCTGCAAGCAGCAACCTGGAATTTCCTGTGGGCTGCAAAACCCAACAACAACAAGATTAGCTGCTTTCTGCTGCATTATTTGACTAAGACAAGTGTCTGAGCTAACTTGAGCAAACCACATTAGTCAACCACTGTCACTACGGTGCAGGCAGCCTCGGAGGTCAGCAGTGAGGAGCACAGATAGCACTGCGAGCGAAACCCAGGGCACACAGAAGCAGTTTCTGCATGTCAGGAAGGAATCAGAGATGTGTCGTATAGTTGGTTAGCACGTTTATATATCCAGGGTACATTACATGCGTTTCAGACTAAGCTTAGTGATGCTTTGGTCACATAAACGTGGTGTGCTGCCATGCTGTACTGTACATATATAAAAACCGGTAAGTGGTTAACTGACCTGTAAAACTGCATTGTCCCTTGGGTAGGAGCTGGCTCTGATGGCTTCTCTTTAACATCAGAAAAATAAATCCAGACAGATGCAATACACAGCACAGAAAGATTCCATCCTCTCTCATTATTGCATCCTTGACATTTACAGCAGAAAATTAAACACAACTGAAGCATTTCATTCAAATATAACAAATTCATCAGCACAGAACAAAGAGCCAGAAAAGCTAACGTTCAGCACAGGCTGCAGGATGCTGCACAATCACAAAGCAAACACTGTGGCCTCACTACAACCTATGGGATTCCCTGATCCTGCACATCAGCTTGATAACGTGGCTTGAATGAAAGAGGGAAGAGTTGTGTTGCAGCTGTTTGGCAAGAGAAACAAAAGATGGAAGAAGCTTAATAGATTATCCAAATGTCTACTAAAAATTCAGTAATATTTAAGCTACATAACCTAGCACAGTGTAAACAAACTGCATGCCTCATGAGGATAAACTAATGTGATCAGGAAGGAAATATTTCTGACCAGCCTCATGTATTCAAAACACTGCTAATCAGGCTTTGGCACTGATCTGGATGGAATGCAAGGCTTGTAGAAGTAACATATTGTGTGGAGTAAGACAGGAGGTACTAAAAGAAAAGGTGAAACCTCGTGACACTTTTATGAGACTAGGGGCACTACCTCCAGATCGCAGCTGAAGCAGTTGTATTCCTGTCTGTGTAAACCCTTCCCACGTGCCTTGTCACATTGTCTGTCTGCAGCACAGCCCTGCACAGCTACAGCGCTTCCCCTCTTTCTCCCCCTTGACAGTTGCATTTCAATAACGGGTCACCCGATTCTTTTTCCCTACTTTGTCTGTGGAAGGGCCTAATGAATGCATATTTATAAAGTACTATGAGTTTCTGGATGACTCTGTGATCCTACAAAATTTGTCACTCAAGTACTTCCCAATCTCCATTCCTGTTTTGACAGCTTGTTTGAAGCTGCCACACGATTCCCCGCTGCAGTTCATGCACTCAGTGCACCCATGTCCCTTCCAGGACAGAGATCTCCTTTCCTTTTGATCACACATACGCAGAAGCTGTTCGGAGATCTTCTGCTGTGTAAGTAATTAGATTCCGTCACTGAGAACAAAAGCTAACACAAATGTCCAAATCTCAAGCATGAGCAACTTGTTGTGTCACTGTACTGCATTCAGTGAAAACAGCCTGACCTAACCACATTTTCTTCATCAAACAAACAAAAAAAAACCCCAAAACCCAAACCCAAAATCATACAGATTGAAGTGGAAAAATGACCAAAATTTAGCAGTTCTCTGTAACCACCTCTAATTATGGAAATCCAACAACAATCTCCCCATTTCAGTGATGAAATGGAGACAAAGAGATTGCGTGACCCATCCAGTGCTGGTTCCAGCTCCCTATCTTACTTACTCCAACGTTATCACACACTCTCCTGTCCTCTTACATGGTTTGTCCTCACACACAACAGTCATTTCCCATTTGACCAATGGGTCATCCTAGAAGACTTGAATTTATATTTCATTGTGCTTTGCCAAGTTAGTTTCAACCAAATTTAACTGGCTTCCTTAGCACTTCATGAGCTGCAGGCACTGGGGTTTTGCTGGTGGGCTGCAGGTCTTTGGGGGAGAAGGAGGGTAGCAATATGCAAAATACTGTACAAAACCATATAAAATCAAATGTTCTCTATCCTACTGAACCTGCAAATGCAATAACTAATCACCCCTATTAGCATCCTGCATGGCAGATGGCAAGTGGTTTGGAATAATGAGAGACTTTTCCCCACAAGTGGATCATTCCAGTCTACATTTGGATGTAAATTTTTTACCGATTATGATGGTAGAATACTGAGTTATAAGAAACTGCCAGTTTGGAAGATGAAAGGAAAACTACTGCCTCTTCCTTCACTTGCCAAGAGATACAGAAGTTAACAGAACTGGATCTCCTGCCCACAAAGCCATGCACCATTTTTTCCAAAGATGCCAAGCTACTAAAAGTTGACTAGCAAAGATGAAGAGCCTAAAGTTAGCAGCAAAACGGTCTCTGGAAGCCAAGCAGGAATGAGTCAGAATCTTGTTGCTGGAAGGAGTTCTCTGAATCAGAAAGGAAGCTGGCTCAGCTCCCACAAGGCAGAAAAGCAATATAGCAAGCAATAACTGAATCTGAAAACAACACACAGCCCAACAAGTGACCTGAATAGGGATTTTCTTTCTTCAGATAAAAAACATCTAAAAACTGGTTAAGATCTCAGGTCAGGAAGGGAATGCATGCAGCACTGGCCCTAAGAATATATGGGTTGACGTAGTGCTACAATGTCTCGGGATTAGCTGGGGAACTGCCTGCTGGGAGAATGCTGAGCCCATATTCTTTGTTGGTCTATTAAAACCCTCCCCAAAAAGTATTCGAAAGAAAGGAACCAAAGATGTGATATGCTGATTTCATATAACCACAAGACGTGAGGGACAGACAGGTTCAGTAAATTTTTCCTATGTGAGATGATCACGTAATGAAGTCAGACTGCTAACGAAATGTTCTTTTTAAAAGAAAACCCTGACCACTCATTTGAACAGCAGTTACTCTCCTAAAATGCCACGAAGAGCTGTACTAGGTCTCTACAGTTTACACCAGACTGCACAAAGGGGTATCAGTGACAGACAAAAATATGAGTCCATTAGTATATTCTGCACGGACAGAGTGGCATATCCTGCTAAAGACGAGGAAACAAATTTTGAGAGGAGAATGAAGCTGCCAGCATTAAAGTTCAGGTGGGATCTGAACCTTAACATTCACCTTATTAAAAAAATCCCCTTGCTTCTGCCCATACGCTCTAATCTTCAAAACCACAGTGCCCCCTTTTACCACGCTGTGCAATTTGCTGAGTACTGACTCAGCAAGATCCCTGCTAAGCAGCTACTCATCCCCCAGAGAACATCAATAATGGCGCTTTCAAAGAACACACACAAAGCCTTGAAGTCTGGTTTTGGGTGGAGATTGGGATTCTTTTTTTTTTTTTCTTTTCTGTTTTTAAATAAATAATTTCAAGAAGTCCTCAGAGAATTGAGAAAAAAAATCCTTATAGAAAATTTAGATAACATGGTTTTAAGTTTGGAGAAGAGCATGTGAAATGTCTCAGGTGATTTAGAGACCCATGCCTACTGGAGGCTGCTCCATCACGCTGTTAGTGGCACTCACAGCGAGCACAACACTGAGAAGTTCTCTCCAAAGAAACAATATTCATCCCCGACAAGCAAGTGCTCCTGACTTCCAAATGTCACTTTTTGGGGCCAAACTAGTTACTATTATGGTTGATGTGGTATATGTATGTCCCAGAAAGGCAGACAAGAGACACTTCCAGGACTAAGAAGGAAAAGAAAAGGATAGGAAGGAAGAACCAACCCCAGCAAGGTCCTCCCACAGTAGGAGGAGTACCACCTGATCCTGAGACTCCAAAAGCTGATGGGACCCCATAGCGTAGAAACCTATTTTATCAGAGTAACAAAGTATCAAAATCACACAAAATAAATTAATTATAAAATAAATTAAGTCATCGAAGCCTGGTCTGATGGCAGAGATGTTTTTTCTCTCCCTTTAAATGGGAGGAAAGGACCTCAATCTCTCATCAGCCACCAACTTCCTCTGTGAAAATGGATCACCACGATGGAAGGTGTCCACAGTCGTCCTGCCACAGTCCTTATTTCCTCAGAAGGTGGAGATACAGAAGCTCTAACCTACAGAACAAAGTTTCCTCTAATTTCCCCCCACTGGTACTTGCCTTTGGTCTCTTCCATCATCCCTCCATCACTCCAAGGCGAGACTCTGACTCAACAGTAAGTAAAGATGTTTTGCACGGCACATATAATCCAGAATCAGGAATACAATTACTGTTCAAAATAGCAACATTGCCCTTGAAATCAGTTGCTACTGAATTAATGACCAGATTGTTAGGAGTGTTACCTCAACTTTGCCTTAGGCTGCTAATTAGCAAACAAGTCATTAATTCACTGGTAACAAGTGGTTTCTCAGGCATTATTGCTTCTGACATCTTTAATTCACCACTCTTTTTGGAAAGCTTCCCCAGACAACTTTAACCTCAGCCCTCCACAAACCAACCCTGTGCCACTAGCACCAGCTCACTATACAGCACACATGCTGGAAGACAGAGGCAGAACAACACAGCAGGAAAAAGCTGAGCTGGGTCAGTAATTAATATTCATGATACTTTCCCAACTCAAGCCAAGGGGGGAGAGACCAAAGACACAGGAAGTTCTGGACTTTGGTGTGCACCTGTCATTACATCTAAATACACAATAAAATACTATGAAACCTGGGGAAACCTTGCTTCCACCACGGCACTCAGTGGAATATGTAATTCCCAACCTGAGGGCAGAGATCTGCTGCTATTTTCATTGCATTCTCCATGATAAAGAGCTTTGAACTGAAATATTTCACATACTCTGATGCACAAAGTATGTCTGAGGTTTATTTTAACAGCTGCACAAATATCCATGCTTTTGAAAACAATCTGGATTTGGCCTGCCAACAAACCCTGATCTAAGGGGTTTATAATGGCAACATTACTACAGAATACAAGTGCTTTCCATGTAAAAATCGACAGCAATAGAAACATCCCTAATAGACTACACGGAGTCTTTGGCACCTCTTCCTTTGCTATTCCAGTCTTTGCTATTCAGGTCTTATTTTATAAATTCCCAAGTTCTACCAATGTACCTCTGAAGAAATGCTCTTGCAATTTTGAAAAGATCTATTAATATTTTACACCAGTTTTTCAGACCTAACAGAACTGCAATCTCAGTTCATTGGACTGATTTATTAGTCATCCCTCATCACACACAATATCATCATGCAGATGACACTGTGAGCACTAGATTAGAACATCATTTTACTAACTGGGCAAAAGGAAAGTCTTCTTTAGAACGATCTTGGTAATCCCCAAGAATTGAACTTGAGAAAGAAGACTGCACAGCTTGGATAAAATACACAATCTAATAAATTTTCAAGATTTAAAATTTGGTTCAAAAAAGAATAATCTGGTCCAACGGAAACATTTACACAAATCCATTACACACATTCAACTTCTACTCCCACATATCATGTCCCTAAAGCAGCATGGGAACATACCTTGCTTCGAAATCAACGCACTGGTACAAACAGTTGCTTAACAATGGGCCTTCCAGAATTCGTAAAGAAAATGTTTACATGCCAATGTAATTGAGTGAACATCTTTGTGAAGCAGAACTGAAAATGATCAGAAAGTTTTTCTTTCAGTAAAATTCACACCATGTAAAATGACACAAAGTCAAATTGACCCATCTACTGTTTTACTCTCTTTTGAAATAACTTGGAGGAAAATCATGCCTTACAGTCTCTTACAGCAATATTCCAATTTCCTACTAAGAGCAACTTTATAAACATAAGAAATGGCAAAGCTTTGACTACTAACTCATCTCTTTATTTAAAGATTACGTGAAATAAGACCCAGCGCAGACATAAGTAGGAACAACTACCACAAATCGAGCACTCAGGGAAGAACAGGACTGGGATGGAGCCAAACCATTTTTTGTTAAGGTATCATCATTGCACGGCACAAAAGCACTATGTTGAGATAAGGCTGGGGATGAGCTCCCAGTAGTAATCAGTCTTTTACTCCTGAAAACTCTTAAATCCCTATTGCAGAGGCTCTTAATTTCAACACTGAATTAATCATTTATCTAATCTAATGATAGGAGAAATCCCAAAGCAATTTTGTTTGAAAACTGTATTGTCTTTACCCTTCTTCTCCTTGGTTAATTTCCTTTAAACCAGGCCTCCTTGGGCTTCACAGCTGTCCACATAATAACTATTTCAGAGCTTGACTCCTGCGCACAGCCTCTGTTGAAATACCTGAGGCCTCATAGCAGATTTCAAGATTAATAAACTCAAGTATCACCACATAACTATCTTACAAACTTTCCAGATCTACACAAACAAGAAAAAAAAAAGAAGAAAAAAAAGAAAAGGCAGTTCCTCTAGGTTCCAGTTAGTGTTGCCATTTTAACTGAGGGGCCATCAGCCTCATAAAATTTTGTGCAATTCAGTAAACCCTTCATTTCCATGAGTACTGAAAGCAAGCCATAAATCCCCTGGTCCCAGCAGACAGTCCATCTATGAACTTTCTCTCTCTACCCCCACTGAGTCAGCATGGTTCTCTACTCCACATTCAGCCCAGGGTACTTACTACGTGCTGGTTTCTCTAATGTAATCACCTTAAATACTCATATCCATTAAGGTTACAGATCTTAGGACCATTAAATGGAACTCTTAGATACTAAGTCCCATATGGAGTAAATCTCTTTGGCAGTTTCTCCACTGGAAAGCTGCCTCGGATTCAAGGCTGATCTCCACCAGGATAAGATAACCAACATTCTCTATGCACTCCTTGATAACAGCGCAAAGTATATGCATGCAGTCCGCTCAGCACAACATGCAAAGCAACGCAGCCATCGGTAAGCAGCTTCAGAAACAGTTCTGCAAACTATAAGGAGATCTCTGAGGGAAACTCAGCTTCAGAACAATATTATCTTTTAACAGCTTCCTAATCCCCTCACCCCACTCCTGCAGCTTTACCTTTTAGAGAGTCACATCCCCACCCATGCCAATTCTTGCATCCAAATTTAACAACTACAAAAATAAAAATGTGATAAGACAACCTTCACAAAAGAAAATAAATGATTTTTTTTAAAAAAAACAGCATTTTGAGGATAAATCTAGAGTGCCTGCACTAAGCCATAACCTCTTTACTGATGGTTTTTTCCTTCCCCTTAACAGATTCAGGGACTGTAATGACATTTAATCCTCAGAAGCTAATCTAAATGTAACACTCAAAAGAAGACAAAGACAACGCAAGAGAAAAAAAAATTTGGCCACTGCCTTTTGGGAGTGCTGCTTTATCCCCGGAGCGAGCGCATTAATAGAGCTTGGAATGAAATGCCATTTTATTCTCTGTAGCAGGGAGGGGATTAGCAAGTTGTCTTCTCTAAACCCAGTCTGAGTCATGGCTCTATGAACACTGAGAAAAGGATGTGGAACGAAGCGAAGGACGAGGAGCACTGGCTTTTTATTTACACGCTGCTTCCTTTGTGGGTGATTACTGATGTGCATGGTTTGCTAAATGGGGAAGGAAGGGGTCGAAAAGTTCTAGGTCCCCAGACTTCAATTCTGTTGGTTAACAAAAGAGAAAAATAATAATGCACCAATTATAACAACATCATTGAGACAATATGTCCATGGCAACTGTCCAATTCACCACAGCATGTAAGCAACAAGGGCAAGTTGCTTAAGGTGCTGAAAGCTGTGCTTCATGGTTTCTTGTTGCTAGGATCAACTTCCTGGGAGAAAGAAACAGGTTGGACAGAGCCCAGAACACAGAAGGAGGAGACACTGTGTTAGGAGGAACGTGGAGACAGGAGCAGGCTGGGTTCAGGTGAAGAGATGAGAAGCAAAGTCCATTGCACAAGTCAGGCCATGCAGGCATCAAGCCTAGCATCCTTCCTTGAAGCAGAAACCAAGAGTTAATGGCTGTGTTGGTGATTTAATATGAAGCTCAGCACTAAGTTCTTAACTTCTGTTTCTGTACAAAGGGAGATAGGAAGGTTTACTTGCCGACCTCACAGGCACACTGTGAAGGGTCACTGGTAGAAAGCTCGTACAATATTCCTCTAAGTCCTGTACAATATTCCTAAGTTTCTTGGTAATCACTAAGGAGAGGAAATAGCCCGTGGAACACTTGACCACTTGTGCAGAGCTGTAGGTGTTGATAACAGAATTACAAAAGTCAATAAATGCCAAGAAAACACTGTTTTTTTGTTTCAGATATTTCTTATCTTTGCTTCAACATGGACTCTGAAAAATAGGGTACTCACTATAGAAACAGCCCCAGCTCTATTCCCCTCTTCCTTCATCAGCTGATACACAATGGCAGAAGACAACAAATAGCAGGTAGATTGGTCTCACAAGGCACAAGTGCCAGGAGCAGGTCAAATAGTTCAGTGAAACAGGGATGATAGAAGCTAGGGAGGAGACACTATGGGAAGGAGATGTGCTCTCCTCTGCAGATGGAGAAAGTGCCACTGCTGGTTTCCTTTCATTACAGGAGCTGTTGTGGTCCAGCACTGGAAGCAGGCAGCCCTGCGTTTCATTCATAGTTTGGCTATATTCCAGTTCATGTAATTTTGCTGGAGTGTCGGTTTATTCCTGCCAGCCAAGCTACTAGATCTGCATAAATCAGCCTTACCTATCTCAGCACTTACTGTGCTTGTATGTCTAATGCGAAAGTGCAGAACAGGATGAGCAAACTATTCTTTCCAATGAAGTCACAGGATCTTGTTAATTTATTAACATAAACAGGCTGTAGAGACTCGAATATACAACACCTAACAAGAAGACCTCACCACATGCATACTTCAAGTCCTACCAATTAAGCATGAATACCAGTGTACGAAGGAAGTTTTCCTGTCCCTGTCATCATGACCCACAAGTGAAGCATGTGCACTCTTCAAGAGCGTTTGTATGGCATGTTGTACACCAAGGCAATGATCCCGAAAAGGATCGCTGCATACTGCTGCAAGAGACACGTACGCTGCAGGCTGATGGAACAAAGCAAAGATTCCTTCCGCATGTACAATTATCAAAGGGCATTATCAATCCCGGATCCTATACTCCAACACGCAGCTCAGTGCAGTCCTGACTACTGATGGCAATTTCTACTGTAAAGAAATAGAAAGTATGATGTTCACCTTCTCCCTTGGTTTCACTAGTGCCACACAGCTTGTCCCTTCTCAAGGCATCCCCTAGCCACATTATCTTTTCACACAAAATTCACATTAGGGCAGGCATCTCTTCGGGCTGTAAGGAAGACAGCCTAAGGAATCTGTCCCTTTACGACAGCTCAAGTTCATATGACTTCAAATAGAAAGGCATTGTACAGTAAGGCCAAAAGCCAGGGACTGGCAGATGATGAAGGCTCAAAGAAAAGGGGAAGGAACCCCTAACAGACCATAAACACATTATCTGAATCTTTAAAGAAAGGCATTTGCATTGGTCTCAGCCACTAACCTTTATGAGAAACAGTTGCATCCCTGAGTTTCCTACATTACCAGCCTTTACCTCCACAAGAAACAGAAGAGACCAAATGAAACTGAAACCTCAGAATCAAACTTAAGACTACTATAAAAAATAGGTTAGTTAAGGTCTGTAATAGCAAGTAAAGAACATAATCCAAGGTCCTAATCTCTTCCTTTACAAAGACACAAGCTTAAATCACTGCTAGATGTGTTCCCAACAACTGATTGCACATCTGCAGAAGCAAATCCAAGAAAAGAGTGAACTGATCAAAGACTGTCAGAACTTTATGTCCCATGAATTTTTAAATTTTTATTTAAAAACAGAATTTAGAATTCTGCTACGGAAAACTGCATGAAAATGCACGCAATGTGTTAGCTGCCTTGTTTTGGCTTCTTTAGCAACTTATTGCTCGACTGTCCAAACAAAAATGTGAAATTACAACAGGTTATGTGATGCTTTGGCAGCCAAACATAATTTTAAATAAAGACAGCACAATATACAGTATACCCCACTAACATATTCATCACTACTATATTATCTATTTATGCAATTAAGTATCATACAGTCTGGACTGGACCCAACTGGACTACATATGTTGCTCCTCCAGTTTACTGCATGTTGGCCAACTGTTTACCCAACTGAGATCCGAGTGCTGCTCTTGACAGCGTAATTGCTTTGGACTCATTAATATTAAAGAATTATATAAAATATTTTTTCTTGGACAGCTGTTAGTGCATGTGGAACAATAAGCTATATGACACTACTGGCAAACACAAATGGAATTTAGACACAATTTAAAAAGACAACATTAAAGGTCTGCTAATTGTGCCAAGGCCAATGGAAAAGGTCAGAAAAATCATTGCACCCATTCTAAGAAAACATTCATGATAATTACAACTCTATTTTGATTGAAATTTACAGAGCTAAGGTTTAGGCTGGTTACCTTTTTCTTCCCTGGACAATGAAAACTTTAGAAGGGGTGCCATTCTTCCTATACCCATGCACTAGCCCAATGCTGCAATGTGTAGGTTAAATACATTGGGTCAAAGTTTGAACAGATTAAACATGTTCCATTGCCATTTTGAAAACCCTAGTAAATATTCCCATTTAATATGAATATTCTAAGTCCATGTCTTCTTGCTCATTCTCCCTTGCAAGATCTGACAACTTTATACTGAATTCCGTCAAGCTTGGCACAGACAGAGCGGATGCTAGCTTACAACTCCTCAACATCCTAAATACCTGACAGGAGGTAACTTCACACTCCATTTACAGGAATATCCAGAAGCTACACAGAGAGCGTTATGAAATGCAACTGGGACTGCTGAAAAGAACAAAAATGGCTCCTCACTTTATCCACTCCTCTGCCTTGGTGGCTGCCTCCTGGTACTGCTCGGATGTCAGCTTGTAGATCTCTGCATTCTGAAACAAAGAACATAATGCTCAGGTCTAAAAATTAAAGGCCTCTCAGATCTTATCCCATCACAGAGTTATCTTCTATAATTAATAGTGATTTCCAACAACAAACAGCATATTCAGTTCAAAGAACACAAAAATGCTTAAAAGTTGATTTTCTTTTCAGCAAAATGCATCAAGGCCACAACATGTCCTCCACTCTCCACCTTTGTGAAGGGAACGAGGGGAAAAGGTCGCTCACAACCAACTGTCAGCTTTGATTATTCCCTGTAACCACAAAACCAAGGTGTTTCCAGCACCGAGTTATTCCGAGTTAGGTTGTGTTTAGTTCTCTTTTTTCATTAATTGCTGTGAAGGATCTTGTAAGTTACTGACGTGCAAGTATCAAAATTGGCTGCTAGCACTGGAAAATCCATTTTACATTTCAGTGCTTCTACTTATGTTACTTATTCTTTAAAAGAAAATTATGCAGCCTGTTTCCCTTTTAACACAGGGAGGCGTATCAGGTATCAGTTAAGGCACTGCCAAACAGAGTCTGGAGTGTCTTGCTGCAGGGCTTAAGAGGTTTGCATTAAATTCTCCTGAGCTTGCACGGAAAGAGTTTTAGTTCACAACCACTCAGACGCTGAACGTGGAGGATGAATTCCTCCTCTCGGCTGCACTTACAAGCCTCCCAAGCACAAACAGCAGAAGGGAATGGCTGCACACCCCCGACGGACTTCGCTGCAAGGTCTTGTGTTACTAAACTGCTGATGAAGCTGCTTTAGGCAAAGCCTCTGGACTTTATACTGAAATAGCTGCAATTGCCTCACTCAAAACTCATCTGCAAGGCCCTTAGTCTGAAAAGGCACATGCAGAAAATATGCAATAATCAATCAAAAAAATGACAAAGTGGTATCGAAAGCGAGGACAGCTATTCATTTAGGGCCAGTTCTAGCTGCTATCTCTCCCCAAATTTGGTCATTTTATATAGAATACTATTCTTGCTCTTCTTCATTTATTTTCCCATAAATGCAGCTGTGGTCCTGCGCATGATGAGACAACACATATTGTTCAGCGGTTAGAAAAAGGAAAGGACCGATATAACTCAAGTTCTATTAGCGGTTCTGCCACTTGTGCAATCTTGGGCAAGTCACCATTCTCCATCTGCAAGCGAGGGATAACAGCTGCCTGTATCACTGAAGTTGTGTGAAGCTCAGCTAATTGGAAGGTTTATACAGGTTTTCAGAGCCTAGGCTTCAAGGTGCTATATTTAAGCGTTTTATCTCTGGTGCCTGAATTTATGTCACATACCGAAAAACCCACAGAACAGACTTTGCTTTTCCAAACTTTGACCTGGGAGACAGACTTAAACTGAGAACTCACGGATGAGTAACCACTTCAAAATGCATTTTGCCAGCAAATTGTCATTAAAGTTTTCATTTACTTACTTGTTACATAATGGTCAAACTTCTATGCTATTAAACCCACTTTACTCCTTCCTATAATGAAAAGTTCAGGTTTTAATGGAGCCTTTTTCTCTGTCCTGTAAACAGACCTCCTGACTTTCAGCTCCCTGCTGTTACTTATTCACACATGAAACCACAAGACCTGTGCTTCATTAATTAAATTTGCCATTAAAAATTAAATAATGTGAATAAGTAGATGTAAGCGTTATCTCCATGGGTTTTGTAAGTCTCACCGTTTCTCCAATTACTACCCAAGCAATTTTCATATTTCATACTGTCTGATTTCTCAAAGGGCCTGGATTTGAAAGATCAAAATGAGAGAAAGTGGGAAAGAGAAAAAGCAAGGTAGTAAAATTAAACATTTTTCAGGCAATAGGAAGTAGCCCCGTCAGATACTATTAGCCTGCAGCACTCTGCGGCGAAACAGCAGCGGGAGAGGAAAACAGGAACAAATATGTTGTACGTGAGACCCAGCATGAGGCTGGCATTTACCCCACCTAAAGAAAGAAAAAATAGCCAACAGATTCATTTACTGCTTGCACTGACAATTAAAGTGGGTGTGGCACAAGCTTGCCTGGCTGATTAGAGAGTGTTCAACTGCCCAGTACTATGGTCAGCCCCCTCCACAACAACAGCAACTACAAACATGGACAAAAATAGAGAGAAACCGGTATGAAATAACGCTGGATCCTAAAGCTGGTGAAAAGCAGGCAAGTGAGAACCTGAACGGAGAGGCAAGAACCTCAGTGAGGGAAAGGAGGAGAGACCTGACCTCAAAGAAACCACAAGGCACATGGCGCGATGCGAAGATCAAGGAGGGGCACAGAAGACCTTCAACCTGAAGATGAAAGCTGCTGAGTTTTAAAAATGAAAAGGAAACATCTTTGCATGTGATGCAACTGGGCCTCTCGCCTTTGAGTCAGACCTCTCTGCCGCCTTCTTCCTCCCTCCCCCTCAAAAATCCTAAAAAACAACAAAGCAGTATTTCCAATGCTATGAATCAGTATCTTTAAATGTTTCACCAAGTAAGAAAAACAAAGTTTTAGCATTTAAACCTGAGTTTGTTCAACAAGCAGACTTGTTAAACAGGCTCTCCTTGGCCTCTAGGCCCTTTCCTACCTTGGGAAACTCGCATTCACTTTTGTCCTAAACACTAAATGAGCAACAAATGGGCTAAATGAGCAACAGAGGGGCCTTTCCACATGGGCAGTCGCAGCAGGATCTGTGATTTGGGGCTTCTACTTAGAATAATTTTCCAAGTATCCCCATCTATATGACTTCAGATGCAAGATCTGCTTCATTTTCAGTATTTTACCCTATCACACTGTGGCAAGGGATAACGTTCTGGTGACTTACAAAAATCTAGGACTTTATAATAAGGTTGCAAACAAGGAACCAAGCCAGGAGCCACCTATGCGCTTCCCGTGACTCCAGCAGAGCCGCCCATGCACAAGGGCTATTGAGCAGGATCAAGGTGCCGTATTTGCACTTGAAAAAGTCTGAGCTGCCCCGAGTCTTTAGTGAAGTCCTTTAGCTTCATAAAATGATATTCAGTTGCGCAGTAAAAGAGAGAACATTCAACACAAAATTACAAGACATCAACGCTGCTTTTAATTTACTCTCACAATATTTGATGCTTGAGATAAAATGGCAGCTCACAGAAAAAAAAAAAAAAAAAAAAAAAAAAAAAAAAAAAAAGACTTGAACATAACACCTCAACTATTATTAAATAAAGCTCCTGGCAGCCTTAGTTGCAGAAATAAGTTTTAAAACATGACCAAAGGACACCATAAGGGCTCAAGTAACAAGAGACACAGAAAGAATGAATGAACCACCTAAAATGTTTCACTTCTCTCAATAAAGCTGAGCCTTAGGGGAGCCAACTTCAGAACATCAGAGCTTTGTCATACGGGGAGAGAGCTCCCCAGAGAGGACAAACAAACTAAACAAAGAAATGTTAGTTTGAAAGATTTTCCCCTGCTATTAAATGATGGTTCGTAGCAACTAATAAAAACACTGAGAAGTTATAAAAATACATAACTAGAGCCTAAAGACCATCAGAACCACTTTCTTTCTACCCTACTGCTTTTCTACAACAGATTTGCTGCTATACCCTTGCTCCCCTTTTCACCCAAAACACCCCTGTACTAAAAATTCCCCTTCCAAAGGGAACCAATTTTAAAACTTAGAGCTAAATTTGGAGTAATTTTAATTCAGCATTCCTGCTTGGCTGCAAACATGCAGAGAAACTCCAACACTCGCTACTACACATCGCTGCACTGCCCAGGCCCTTTCCTCAACATATAGCAAAGAAAGGGAGAAAACAATATAGCAGAAGACTGAGTTCTCAGGGTTATTTTCAGGAGGGAAAGTAATTGAAGCATAAAGAGAAAACCCTGCCAGCTCATTCTCACATTGACATTAAACCACATTCCTTACAACTTCAGTGAAACATGCACTACTTGCGGTAACACGTAAAACAGAAAACTGAGCAACGTGAGCATGAGGAACTAGAAATTGATCAGATTTTAGGCAAAATTCTTTGTGAACATCAAGCAGTAGCAGCAAAAACCTGGCACCGGGACACAGATTTCTCCATCAGGTTCAGTCTGGGTCAATAGATCAGAAGGTGTCTGGATTAACACAAAAAAAAAAAAAAAAAAAAAATCCCAACCACCATCACCATAGCTATCTTGAGATATTTTGACACCTCAGAGTATAGAAGCTTGTCAGCGGTCACAGTGCTTAAAGATACAAAGAGGATTACCAGCTGTTGAAATGCTGCCAGCCTAGATGAATGCTAGTGATACCTCTGATGAAACGGAGCGGGCCAGTGGAGGCCTTGACAAATGCTGCAGACGACAGCCGGGGGATTAGATGGCACAATCTGCCTCACACCTGACAGACGCCTTGCTTCGATCCCCTCTCCTAACGGCCGCACGTGCCAGCTTCCAGCAAACCTCCCGCCACAAGCCCCACTCCAGCCGAAAGGAGCACGAGAGGCGGTGCCGCATGGTGGGGGGAACATGCGGTGTGCCCCGAGAGTAGGAAACACTGCAAATTGGGAGAGAAAGGGGAAAGAAAAGTAGAGGTTCTTTCTCATGTATCGAATGTCAACTGGAAGACATTCAAATTCCTTCTTCCAGCTGCTTCTAAAGCCAGAAATAAGACCTCATGCCATCCTGATAAAGCGGCACAACTGCCACCTGCCTGCACGCACTTGGGGACAGGGAACGCGCGCGTGCCCTGGACACAGCTGCTGCCACGAGGAACAGCGGGAAGCTACAGAGAAACTGCAGCCAGCGCAGGCTTCGGGAGCTGCCTTTGCTGACAGCAGCACCGAAGGGAAGCAAAGGTGCGCTTGGGCACTGCGCATCTCACCGGGTCGCCGCTTCACAAGCACCATAAATCAGGTTGCTTGTTCTCATTGCTCAGAAGTCTCATGCAAATGGCTCCTAACAGTTTTGAAAAATTACTCCATCCACTTGCACCCCTCCCGCAGGTGCAGAGGCAGATGAGCTGAACCGATCTGTTCACTGCGCGACCCTTTGGATCTGTTAAAATCAACCTACACAATCAATCACTGCTATCAACTTTGGTCCAAAACAGGACACACTGCAAGAAGCAATCTCTTCACCTCCTGAGCTCGCTCCTCTTCAGTCCCTGCTCAGCCTGTTTGTTGGTATCAGCTAGCATTTAGTTAAAAGGGATCATTCACATTTTCTCCTTCCTATCAAGCACAAGTGTACATACACGTAGAAGCCAATTAAGAAGGAAGAGAAATATGCATATAAAGCATATCATGAGAGCATAGAAGCCAAGGGTTAAATTGCTTTTATGCGAATTCAAATGTTTTTTCTCAAAAGGTAATAGAGAAAAGATGCAAGCAGCTACAGCTTGCTGATACAGAGAAAATTTTATCTTACTTTTTTTTAACCAAAGCCAACTTCTAAACACAGCTCTGTCATTTGCTGTTCATGTGTGGGTTCATCCACTCCTCCCGCTGAGACCAATAATGAAATGAGAGCATTGAATTTGTGTCATTCTATTCTTTCCTTCGGCAATAAGCTGTGAGATCATAAATTTTGGATTAAGATTCAGAGAGGACAGAAAAAGAGCAATGTCCACAGTAACAACAACACAGGAAAGTTAAACGAGTCATAGGCAGAAGTATACTCCTGTTTGAACAGATCTTCTCACAACTGCAATATTATCCTGAGTTGAAAGCAAAATATTAATTCCCGAGCATACCTAGACAGCTTCTCAAAGACAAAATCCCCCAAAATACCAATCTCCACAAAGCTCCAATCTCCACAAAGGGAGGCAGAGCTGGGGAGAAGGACCACAGCTGGGTTTATTCTGTGGATAACATGCTAGGCACAAAAAGGTTAAGCTACAGCCCCTCAAGCACACAGTGAATCAAGCAAAGCTACACACCCCAGGACTTACCAGAACCAAGTCCCACACCAAGCCCCTGGGAACAGGTTTAAAGACCCAGACTGAGATCACACACCAGAGTCAGACTGTCTCTACGAAGGTACCCTGGGAAGAGCCCAATTAAAACAGGTACCCCACAGAAAGATGGCATTAGGAACTTCTCCATAGAGCTGCAAGTGCCTCACTGGAAACGTGCAGAAAAACCTCATGTTATCTTCAACTCAGAAAGACAGCCAGCAACAAAGAAATTATTACTACAGAGGCGATTAAAAGAGGAAGAAGGAGCAAAAAAAACCCAGGAAGAATTAAACACTGTGTTTATATGAGGTTGCTTTAAACCAGACCATTCTGAAAGACTGCAAATAAAGCATTAGTAATTCTTTAAACACAAACTCTGGAAAGCAAAAGCACCTTCAAAGAGAAAGGCCATAAAATGCCAGCAGGCAACCTAGGCTTTCTGACAAGGACAGCAATGTGAAAGGCTCAGATTAACACTAACACCGTTGTAGGAGAGCATCGCTCTGCTCTCCTCCTAGCTGGAAGTTTAATATAGGAGCGAGAAGTCTTAGGTGAAGAATTCACAGTAAATGCCCGAATCAATTATACCTGACAAGTGCAGGTAAACAGGCTTCCCAGGCATTGATTAAACATCAACAGTTTTCAGCATCTGCTTCAGAGAAGTCCTACACCTGGCCGACCTGCACAGATAACATGGTGTCCATGACTTTAAAGGCACGGCAATGCCTGCTAAATCACTGTGCCCGGGCTGGGCTGCTGCACAACCAGTCCCATACTGACACCTGGGTCCTACCAGCTGATCCATCACTCAACCAGGAAGAACTCCTAGGTCACAGGATGCTGCCTCTAACAACTGGGCATTGTCCGAGAGACAGACAGGCATGCAGAGAATCAGTGCTAAGGGAAGGGGACAAAGGGGAAGAAGGGAATGGCAAGAATATGAAGAGTGCCAAGGTACGCAGCTGAAAGTTTCACTAGGAGGCTGACCAGCACTTCAGAGGAAAAAAAAATAATTAAAAAATAGAAAATTGGCAGTCATCAAGTACTTGTCATACATAAAAAAAGATACTAAGTACATTCCCCTGTCAGGCCCATCACAGGAGCTTATTTAGGGAAGGGAGGAACATTATAGCTAAAGTTTGATGCCATCATGCCAAAGCTGGTATTTGACAGAGCCTCCAACAGAACTCCCACCGCCTCGGACAAGCATGCTACAGCTAAAACTCCCAGCTTTATCTGCTGAGAATATCCCTAAGCCCCATTTATAAACTGCAGCAGCCGGCCCAGTTAACAATTCCTGTCCCAATTTTAAAAACCCTAAATTATATTCATGACCCCATCCTTTTCTACAACAGGTAGCTAAGGAATGCAATTCACTGGATTCCCAGAGAAAGCCAGAATAGGAGGGACCCAAGGCAGCAGGACGTGCAAGAGGACTGGAGAACACTGAAGAAAATCCATCACATCCATACACTTGCACGGGTAAAGGGAACTGCAAGGAAGAGAGTCACTGTAAGAAACAAACAAACAAAAACACACCAAAAAAACAGAAGTGTACCAAAGCCTGCAAGTTCCACCCCCTCCTGGGGTTTTTCCTTTACCCCCAACTGCAAATTATTCTCCATGTGCAGTTTCCAGTAAATCAAACTTTGCTAAATAACCCCGACATGTGCAGGGCTGAGAACCAGCCAACAAGCAATGATGAGATGTCCCTGGAATGATTAAGGAAAATGCAGACATCTCTCAGGTTACAAGGAAGCCTGTTGTACTCTCCCCTTAGCGCATATGCAATGCTGCAAGCACTGTTCTGAAAACCTCTGATATTCAAAGGCTCATTTGGTTGACAAGGAGCCTGTGGATTCGTGGACAGATTGTCACACAAACTGTCAGGTTTTCAGAGAGACTATCAGACCTCTCTTTGCCTACGTTATGGAGCACATCAAAGACACAGAAGATGAACCAGACGCAGACTGCACAGATCTGACAGAATGGTGGGTGTACATATTCAGAATACTGTACTGCTGGGGGGGGAGGCTTAATGTGAATAATCAGGGGCTGAAAGTTCCAGAAATGTGACAGGTTTTGGCAGCAATTCTCATCTTTGCATTTATTTATTGAAGGGAGAAAAACTGCCACACTAGAGGCAAACTTGGGAGAGGAAGAAAAATTATATCAGCAGCAATTTATTTTGCCACTGTACTTTTTCTTTATTATTATTACTCCCAGAGCATTTTCTGAAGATATTTGTATTTT
Source organism: Gorsachius magnificus (assembly GCA_034008185.1). Classification (NCBI taxonomy): domain Eukaryota; kingdom Metazoa; phylum Chordata; class Aves; order Pelecaniformes; family Ardeidae; genus Gorsachius; species Gorsachius magnificus. Next base: position 13,000,892 of record CM067090.1, read on the forward strand.
CAGCCAGGGTTCTCTCACTACGCTTGCAGCTTCTCTTCCCGTTTTATGCTGTAGGAGAGGCTGGCTTAATGATTACAGCCAAAGAGACCACTAGGACTTCACAGGTCACTGTACACGGTTAATGACACAGACAAATCCACACTTTCAGAATTGCTCGTGGCTCTGTCTGGAGATGCTCAGGAGCTCATTAGTCAAAACTTCAAGCTCGAGTTATGGGTAATCAGCACATCTGAAGAACTATACCATATCCGGACAGCCAAAAAGTGAAGTAACAAAAGCTATTATAGAAAATACTAACCTCAAGCATTAGGGTCTCACTTTTTAAATGAGGACAATGTTCACTTACCTTCCAGCACGCTAGAAACCTCAGTTAATGAATACCTGGAAAAAGTTCACAGCTCCACAGCTCAAAAGTAGTTTTACAAAGATAACTTGATGCCGTTTCCCTTTATTAGTAATACTTGGACAAATATTACAAAGCAACAGTGTATTTATTTTACAGCTGGCAAAACAAGTTATTAGGCTACTTCTACGAAGTATTGATTATTACTGAAAAAGGAAAGCAAAGTACGAAATGAAACGCTGATAACAAGAAAAAGAAAATTGATTAACAGAGATTCCTTTGGCCTGCCTTTACAATACCACTGTCACATAACCTCCAGTTCTCCCTGCAAAGCATCAGTTATTCCAGAAAAAAGAACACTACTATCTTTTTATATTTATTTTCCTATTCAAAATGGATTTAAATTCTCCACACAGTAAACAGAAAATAAATACGATGTTTATCCCAAGATAAAACAGCCAAGAAGGACAAAGAAGAAGAGATGGTAAAAGGGATAAGAAATCAGAAAATATTTGTAAGCAATTTCTTTCCATCATTTGACAGTCTTATTCTCTCTGCTTTTAGTGATCTTTTCTTTCACATGGTTTTTAACGGAGCAGCTTTGCTTCCTCGGAAGAGGACAAGGCATTGAAGAGACATCTTTGTAGCCAGCAAAGGGCTTGTGAAGTCTCCAAAGACAAGCCCAGAAGGACCACAGACCGCCAATCAGGTAGAAAGAGGCATTTTCACAGCAGGGCCATTGAGACGTAAATATTAACATAAAAATCAAACACCCACAGAGCGCAGAGGCAGCCACACAAATGCTTCATTCCCGTACTCCTGCAGCGACCACTCCTTCACAGTCAATGACTGTCATAAGCCCGGTGCATGATGTCACCCACAGCCTTCAATAGGTTTGGTCACAATCAGCTTAGTATCGTACTTCCATTACAGAATCCAGGCGGAGGAAAGGGAACAAGGGGGTTCTCACTTTTAGATCATTATGGAATAATAGGAATAATTACTTATTAACATTAAACCAGAAAAATCTCATAAAGCCTTGCTGCTAAGGCATCTCAGAGGCATAAACAGAAGAATGTCACATGTGGTGTTTCACACACCTGCAGACACAAGCTAGATCTACACTCAGGATTTAATCTCTAAACGCTGTCTCTAACAGTAAGGAACACTACACGCAAACAACAACAGACCTTGACTGTGGGACTAAACAAGGAAGAAATAAAAGTAGGCTTAAAGCTCCAGAAGAGATACTTTGGTATAAGCATCTGTAATTTTCTGGGGTTTGTTGCTCTAGCTGATAAACGTTGTAACATGGAAAGGCTTGGGCAACAGTGTTATAAGTGGATTTTTCAGGCTCATGAAAAAAGTATCAGTTTTTCACCTCTATCTACTGGACAAGACCAAACAAAACATCCTAGCCCTTCAACTAGGGACAACTTGCGCTCAGAAATCAGACAACAGGAATGCAAAGAAGGGACAGAACTGTACTCTTGCTGGAGAACAACGGGGGGGGGAGGGGGGGGGGGGGAAGAACAAAAAACCCCCAAAACACCACAAACACTGCAGACCTGGAGCCAAATCCTCTCTCCACAGAACAAGTGAAGATACAACAAATTTATAACCCAGCACTGTCCTATTTTCAACTGGCAAGGACAAACTCTGTGTTCCTCACCAGGACACTCTTTGCCTATCATAGAAACTGACAGCTAGGAGACAATTATTGTTTTTTTTTTTTATTCCTCCTGCAACAAACCCTTGTCTCTAACTGGAGGAAGAGTTATTATCTTGGTGCCACAGGAATGAGTGATTAGCCATCACGAAGTAACGGCTTTTTGCTGCTGCTAATGGAAACTGTATCTCAACAAATGACCTGAAGGTGAAAGGTCTCACATACGACACTTAATCCCCTAAACAGCCAAAGGAAATTTTGTGGTATACTTAAATATTATGAAAAATAAAGTTAAAAAAAATTAGTGTGTATGCCCAGGCAGGCACACAAGACAGCATTTTTACACGCCCATATGAGTAGTCTCCTCTGTTTCGAGAACCACAGTCCAGCCAGTTCAAGGCTTGCTGCATGTCAGGGCAAATTAGATGATTTCTGTATACCATCCAATACATCATAAGACATCTCGGGGGGGGGGGGGGGGGGGAAATCCAGGCACTCCTCGATTGACCCAGGCGTGCAAGCTCACAGCAACCTTGCAGCTTGAAATTATATAAGCAAAAATTTGGCTTCTGTTCAGAGAAACAGGGAGGGAAAAGGAAAGAGACGGAATTAAGCCTTTCTTCATATGAAAAGACCTGAAATGCAATAATTGGGAAGGAAAAGAAAAGCTAGCTCTGCTCTTAAAATAACTTAGTTATTACAAGTCTTCTCAAATCAGAGGCTTAGAGTTTTATCTCAGCTCCCGCATTTCCTTCTGCCATCTCTCGCTCCCCTGTGGTCCCTTGGAGGCTGACACAGATTAAGTGGCTTCTCAGTGTTTTCTGGCCATTCCTGGCTGTCGCTGCCCTCTGTGCAGGGCAGCATCTTTTATCTGATGGCAACTCCACTGGTGAGACCAACCAGGGCAACACTCCCCACACATTTGTCAGGGTTTAACTCTACAGTAGGCAGGCAGTTCTAGTGTGTATGAGATGTATGTTTATTATTCTTATTTAAAACAAAACAGATTCAGCCATTATTTCACATTTACTTACAATAGGTCTGGACTATGAATGAGTTAGGTAATCCTCATTTGAGCCAAGGTGTTTAATGGTAAATTGCTATTGGGATCATTCTTGGTGCAGCGGAATATATAGCCAAACTGCCAGCTAACCCCAAAAACAAGCAAACAAAAAACCTACCACTCATCATCCTGGGATCAGGAGAGTCTATGACAGACGAAGCAAACACCGTTTGCAGTGGCTCAAGACCTCACAGCAAGCCTGATAGTGCACATATATTTAAGAACATTAAAACATGTTATTTACAAGCTACTTCTGAGTCACTCTGGTCTCTTGGGAACATGCATTATATGTTCAAGAAACTGGAATAGCTCTTTTATTTATGTTTCTTTAAATGACTGGCAGATGGGGAAAAACCTTCAGAGAAGTGGCCCTAGGCTGTCACGAAACATGTATTTAACACACCCACAGTAAACTACTAAACATACTCACTTCAGAAGGTATAGCTGCCGTAAATACGGAGTAGTCTCTTTTTAAAGTCTGATCTCTGGACTAGTTAATTCAGCACAAATTTGAGATGTTTTCTGGAATCTGCCCAATTTACAGAGTAATTCTTAGCCATATTTTCCATTAACATGATAACAGCATACTCTGTAAGGGCAGAGCTGTAATTTTAAGGACCTTTTAAAAACAAAGCCAAGGCCTGGGCTCGTTTTGAAGTTGCAATGCCTTTTTTCCTGCCACATGTGGAAGGACCGCTGTGGGCTGAAATAGAAATCTCAGATTCCCCCAAAGTCAGGCTCTTATGGAAGTGGATTCCACACACACAGGGAAGTTTTGTCTACCTGAAACAATTTCCAAGACTAAGTCTAAATCTGGAATATCCCAAGAGAAGCACAAGCTTCAATCATCCAAATCCCAGCAGACACGCAGGCTCCAGCCTAAGGTCTGGAACATGTTTAATCAGTTCGCTGCGCTAACTCTCTACAGTTTCACAAAATAGCCAATACTGCAATAACAGGGCCAAAAATTAATTGTACACTGACAGGCGAATTACACAGAAATAACAGGCAGCACTGGTATTTATTGCAGCAGGATAGTGTAGTTGGTGCTAAGGTACAACTACACCACAGGAAAAACAGGCAAGACACAGCGTGTCTGCACACGTGTGTATGTATGCGTGTGCATGTGAGTGCTGCTTTCCTTTAGAAAAGTAGCATTGGTTTTACTGGTAACTGTGTTACCTGTCTATACACACATTTATAAATACCCTTCTGCTTATAAACAGGTATATAAACAGCACAAAGAGGGAGAAACCAGAAATCTATGATATCCTGAGGTCCCTTCCAACCCTTGCCATTCTGTGTGATTTAAACTATTAGGCACAAGAAAATGAATGAAATGCAGGGAAAACTGGGTTGAATAAAAAATGGCAGGGGAGGGTATCAGAAATATTAGATAATGGGGAAAGCTCTCAAAAGACAAAAGCACCCCTTGTTTTGCTCTTTTTGGACTAGACTTGACAAATACTCTGGTGTTGAGTTCTAACAAAGAGACAAGACCGGATTCTAGGTCTTTTTGTTCTGCCTTTAACAAGTCTTGGTAGTGATACACTGATGAGACCAGATACCAGATTGTTATCTAAATTCAGCTGCTAAATTCAGTGTTAAGACACTAAGTTCAAACCACACATTGCCACATTTATTTCACAAGTCGAGCCTGAGGATGGATTCCTCCAAGATGAAGCAGCCCGTAAGCATCCTTCTCTCCCTCTGCAAAGGTACTCTAAATGCCAGGGAAACAAAATCACCGTAAGGCTCTGACAGTTCACCCTTCAGCACACAGACTGCAAATGCATCTCTGCACTAATCGGCCAGACCGAAGGGGAAGCAAACACTTAGTTGCTGTTTACATAGATGCTGTTTGTAATTTGATGTAATGTACTGTACATCAGTCAACACATATTGAAGAGAGAACATACAAACCGCAGAGAAGGCAGAGAGGCAGCGCTGACATCTAACACATTTTATTTACCCTGTTATAGATGTTCTTTGAGTTCATCAAATTACCAATCAATTTATCTGATCTCTAAAAGCTGGTGTACTGAGGTATATTAACTACTAAACTTTACAAGCTTTCAGCAAAACAGCCATTAAATGGGTGAATTGAGCACAGGGTACTAGAAGTCGGTTTGCGAGTTGGCCAACAGCAACAACAAAGCAACCTCTCCCCACTGAGAGGAAGACGATGGAGAAGCATTAGGAAGGCAGCCTCCCCGAGACGCTGTTCAGCCCTAACGGATACCAGCGGAAAAAAAGAAATTATGGATGCCGTACTGCTTCCTCCTCCGCCAGCATGACATTTAATGTCTGTGAACAACTGAAAAGAGGAAGAGGATGGGAGGTCAGAAATAGTTCAGATGACAATTTTGGGTTCATTCTTTTTTCATTTAGTTCCCATTCAGAAATTCAACATGTACACGGGACAGAATTGTCAGTTCTCTAAATATCAAAGGCTGTGCCCTGAGAGACTGCTAGAGCCACCACCACCTGAAAGACAACGTCCATACAGCCTCGGACAGACAGCCCAAGCAACTGGGGAGTGATCCGCATGATTAGGATGGATCTTCTCAGCCTATTTCAGAAAACTATACTGGGGATTATTCCTCTTGTGTTCAGAAGATTAAATCAACAGTTCAATGAACTGGAGGCTTCGTTAGATTGCTCCACTGGCCTGAGAGGCAAACTGCTTTTTTGGATCACAGCTGTTGTAGGTTCACATCAAGCACTGCTGGCTCTGTGGGAGGAAGGGTTTGCAGCAAGGGATGAGAATTAATTGATTAGGTAAGAAAAAAAATGGAAATTTTAAAGACTATTGTAAGGCTCAATTACGAAGGCAGGGACAAGTGATACTTCTGAAAGTGAAACACATTTTTTGAGCCCGGAACTCGTTCTTCCTCAGAGCAGCCCACAGCACCGGCCAGAGCAGTCAGCTGGCAACACAGGGACTGGCAGCAAATGAAGCAGCCCCTATACCCACAGCAATAGCTCACACGCAGCCCTAAGATGTTACATGCCATTTTACTGAGAAAGTAAGTGGTGTCGGTGACACCTGCTAAGACATATAAACTCATTTAGAAAAGGGCACCAAATCTTTAACTCCCACTGAGAGGGCAGAGGGTTCGGTTGAAGATAACGCCTCAACATGGCTTGCTTTTTCAAAGGTAGGCGAGTGCTCTCTAGGTCTCCTGTATGCTGACACAGCCTGGGATCCCAACTCAGGGAACAGATTCCTCGTCCCCTTCAACAGAATTCCCCTGCCACCTTCGCCAGGTGACATCAGTTTGTTCAGCCCTGCAGAATTTGCTTAAAACTGATCATGAAGACCCAACATGAACATAATATTCTGGAAGGCTTTTTTTTTTTTTCCCCCAGGCTGCTGTCACTTTCTCTGAAGAGATTTTTATTGGGATGGCCAGAAAGCATAGAAATGACAGTGGACTCACATGTAGGGGTGACCTTGGTGCACCAGAAGTGGGAGACTGCTCCAAGAAGAAGGATCAAGGCCAATGAGAATAACAAACAAAAATAAGTTCACTTCCCATTCTTTATGCATCCTAAATGCTTTACAAATATGAATTAAATGGCAAGTGCAAGGGCAAAAGGAGATTAATTTAAACAACCAAACAAGGTGAATGCCATGCACAAAATTACAAGATTTGTGAAGCTAAGCAGAGAAAAAGGTGCAGTCTACCTTATTAATAATAAAAAAAGGTATTTGTTTAATGCATTCCTTTCCCACTTGCATAAATACTCCACAGCTTATGAATACCTCTTGTGCTACTTACTGTACTGAAAAACTACAAGCAGAAAAGCGCTGCATATTAATGTACCCACTGCTCACAGTAGTCCACAGCCACCTAATAAAAGATAACGTGGGAGCCGAAGCTTAGGAAAATCCAAACAAAGACGAGACATCCATCTATAGCAAGGAGTTTCACTTCATCTGCCGAGATTACCTTCAGCCTTTCTCTGCCATTGTGCACCGCTCCAAAGAGCGGCCCATGTTTTGCTGTACTGTAGCACTGCCCTTAACCTCTCTCCTGTTAAGCCCAGCAAGAGGCCAAAAGTCAAACAAATATTTACTTGGGAGAACGTATACAACTAATACGTTAAGTGAAATCTCCTGGCATCTGAAAGGTTCCAGGAGAGACTGTATTTCTTCCTTATACTTTTAAAAGGATGCTTCTACCATTTGGAGAAAGCAGGACAATGCATACATGGAATCCGTAATAAAAATCCTAGTTCTGAGCAGTATGTGTGTTAAGTATTTATACCAAGCTCCCTCCATCTCCCTCCCTACTTCTCAGTAACATATAAATGCACGAAAGAACATCAGTTTAAGCCTCTCAAATTGAGTGTTTCTAAGGTTTTCCTTACAGATTATTAGGTCCAACTCTCATTGTTTCTACCTAGAGAAACACTACAGTACAAAACCTCCTTCAAAACAGTTGAGACAAGAGCGACTTTTTGTGAAACAATTCCGAATTACATTGATGAGATGTAAAATTACTCTAAGAAGTTGGAGTTAGAAGTTTAACCGCTTAGAACAAATTACTCCGGCCTCATTGCTGCATTACTTGTTGGATATTACAGTCACATTGGGAACACAGGTGTGGAATGGAATGTCTGTACCCCCAGTTCCAAAATCCTACAATTGCACACAGTTATATAAGAAATAGTCAGTTCAGAGGACCTATTCCCTGTAATTTTCCCTGATTTCCAAAATACTTCAGGCACTCCAAAACAAAAACATACAAGCAACCCAAGAGACTGAAACACACAAGGAACTAACAGAGTTAAAGTGAGGAAGACCATGGGCATTACCAGTGTCCTGATCCTCTGGAAGGAATTTACTCAAATTTGTTTTTAAAAAGTCTAAAAAGCATGCATTGCCCTGCAGGCAGAACAAAACCTACCACCCCTTCTCACACACACACAACCCCTGACAAACCGATAACGGAGGGTGCAGTGGGAAGAATACCTCCCAACAACAGATCGCAGCATTGGTTTAATTCCAGTACAGCTACTTTATGCATTCAAATCTGCACTCAAAATAGCTGAATGCCACTAGTAGCAGTAGTGTGTGACATTTGCTCAACACAAGTCAGAAGTGCAAATCGAGCGTTAGGCACTACAAAGAAACAGAGAACCAAACAGTGATTCTGATACAGCTGCCACATATATTCATGGCCCACCCATATCTTGAGACTGTGTGCACAGTTCTGGTTCACACCTCTCAGAGAGGATTAAATAGATGCGGAAAAGTTTCAAAGACAACCAGCCAAGATGATCAAAGCATTTGGGGCAAGTATCCCATATACTTGCCCTGGTCTTGCCCTCATCCCTGGACATCCACTCTCAGTCACATTCAGGGCCAGCATATTGAACTAGATGGATCTTTAGTGTGACAGAGCACTCCTGCACTCACCATCTTATTTCTTTCAGTGCTTTAGAAGAGGTAGGGAAAATTCCAAAAGTTGAAACATTGAAATTATTTTTTCATGCATGCCCTTTCCTGTGAAAATTTTAATAAGACTGTCTAGAGAAACTGAGTTTCTCAAGATCTATTTGAAGTAAGGTACACCCATAGTTCATCTCATGCAAAACTAAAGGCAAAGCCTTTTTAGCATTTCTATAGCTTTACTGTTTCACAACACTTTGCCCTCCCATTATAAGCTATTCCATCATATAGATGGAATAACTGAGATAGATGGACTAAGTAATTGTTTCAAACTCCCCAAAGAGAAACAGCTATTAGAAAGTGAGCAGTTTTTTGCTTCCAATTCTGTGCTCTGTCCAGTAGATTACATTACTCTTTCAGAGATTACAAAATAAAAGGATAATGTATTCACACAATCTGCTGCATTCAAGGGAACCACTGAGTTCAATTCTGGTCAATACATCTCAAAGACAGAGCCGCAAGGGGGAAAGGGCCCAAAGACAAACAAGCAGAATGAGAAACATGGATTAAAAAAAAAGATCACTCACAAAAGAAGAGGCTGAAAAGGTGAGGACTGCTCAGCTTAATGGGAAGGTAAGAGGGAACAGAAGTCTACAGATAATGAATAATGAAGAGAATTCCTTTTATCTCTTTCACATAAAGGATAGTAAATGAAAAAAAGTATTTGAAACTGGTAACAGAGAATTTATATAGTATATAAGTTAACCTGTGGCACACACTGCCACATGATATTGGAGGCAAAGAGCTAAACAAGGATTCAGAAAAAACGCCTGAGACACGTAGAAGAACGATGGCAGTAATCCAAGTTCCATTACAGTGAATAAAAATACTGAATGAAAATAAACTCTTTTGCAGCAGGGCATGTGTCAGCCTCCAACTGACAACACTTAGGAATACTCTTCTCAAAGTTGTTCTCCAAAAGTTTTTTTTGTTGTTTTGTTTTGGTGAGGGTTTTTTGCATCTTCCTTCAAAGTCTTTGAAAACTGACCACTGTCAGAAGAAACAGGACAGTGTCCGTGTTTGGTTCGGCGCAGCAGGTATTACGTTGTAAGGAGTATATAACACAATTACTCTTAGCATCCTACCAGGAAGGTACTGAGTTCACAACATCAACAGTTCAAAACTTCCTTCAAAAACAAATCTCTAAGTCTCCTACTGCTGAATTCTGTTGTCATGCAGAAGCAGGGACAAAGCCAACCTGAGGTTATAGATAGCCACAGCAGGGGAGGAGAGGGGGGAATTTCTGACAGCCTGGTCCTTAGAAGGAGAAATTTCAGCTTTCTACCTCCACACGGAGCCATCACATCCATTCGCTCCCAGCCCAGCACCTCCTCCCAACTACCAGTGACCATGCTCCAAGTGACCATCCCCTCTGAAAACAGCAGAGAAAGCAAACTTCTCTATCAGAGCTTCTCCCCACCTCATCCCCTTACCAATAGCTTTTTTCTAATGTATACACACCCATACATACATAGATATATAAAAATATATCTAAGCCTGAGTTGGAAGGTTTTAGCACAGTGGAAGGAAAAATAAATAAATAAATGTCGAGGCCTGCGTGTATTCGACAAATAAAAGCAGAATTATATAAAAGCAACAGCTAATAAAAAAGATTGTTCTGTGCTGTGTTTTCCATCTTTCCAACCATTATAGGAATAAAATTATCCACCGAGAAGATCGAAAACCTTTTTCAAAACTAATACAATTAAGCTTTATTACACTGTTTCAAGTACATTTCTCTCCTCTCCCTTCCAGCCCCCACCACCTCCCACTCCAATCTAGACTAACGGTTGGAGGCATTCTTTTATTTTATTACCAGCAAAAATGCTAGTGTTCAAGGGTCAGAAACTATCTAGTGTTTCCAGAGAGGAAAGAAAACCTGTTCTTTTTTATCTACTTGTTTTTGTACACGTAAGAACTAGAAGGTAGTTTCTATGCAGCTTTGAAGCTTGAATAGGACTATGGGCAAGCCACCTTACTCCCCTGAGAAGATCCTGCACTAAAATACCCATCCCCTTGTTTATAAAGTTACCCTGCAGCAAGTGGCATGGACCTGAAAAGGGAAACACAAAATACAATAAGACTTCAAAAAGAGGATAATGCAGCCTGGACACAAACTTCTCCCCACTCTGCTGTCCATAGAGGACAGACACACGTACAGATTTTCCCTGCAGTTTCCGCTTCATGAAACCAGATCTGGAGAGAAGAATATAATAGAAGCACACAGCGTGAGACCAAGAAATTGCAAAAATTCCCTTTGCGTATGAACATATGGACAACTGCGATAATTAGAACGATAGCTGCTAGATTGTTTGCAATTTCACTGAACAATCCCCATTATCTAGAAATAGAATTTAAAAATCTGAATGCAACACTGAGTGGTAGTTTTAATAGTTTATTTTTTAATGAACTGTATGGATTAAAGTGTTGCAAAATTGTATCATGTGAAATTGCTCATGGGCATGTTTTACCATCAATGGCTTAGAAAAAAAAAATGCTGCATGGACAATCATGCAGTAGCAAGAAACAAGAAGGGGAATAGATGTGCCGATAGTTTCCTACCATTCTATAATCTGCAATTTTCCCATGTTCCATATTCACCATTATGCTACATGTTGGTAGTAAAGCTGATTGATTTCTCTGTCTTTTTACAACCCACCTTTTCCATTGTTTGCATTTCTTTTTAGTCACACAACACAACTACAAGTTGGATGTATGCAATTCCCTGTCAGGAGGTCTAATTGCTTCAAATTGGAGAAGATTATTCTCCACATTTATTAAAAAATAAAGACCACTTATAACATTATTTCATTTTGCCATGAAGTAAAAAACGCATTAGTTATAAGGAACAGCATGGCTGCTCCTATTTTTATAGCATCAATTTTTAAAAACTCATCACAGTAAACAATTAAACAGAGAAGTAAATCCCATGTTTGGGGGAGAGATTCAAATCCCTAAATGGATTTTCAAAGGTCATTTCAGGCTTAAAAAATGCTTAACAGTGTCTCTTTAAATCACGTTCATTTCAGAGGCTTATCCAGCAAGAAGCAGGCAGTGCACTGCAGCACCACTCTTTGAACTGTTGGGCTCCCCGGAGAAAAATTAATAATACAACTTTAATTCATATTTACAGCAAGATTTGTGAGTGTGTGTTTGTTTTTTAATTTAGGAAAGGATTTTTAACAAAAGGAATAAAAAAAACAGAGCACTTACTTTTTTCAATTTAACTTTCACCTAAACTCCATGGTGAAAAAGAAAATAAAGTTTGAACTACTAGAAATCTTTTATAAAAAAATCATCCAGTTAAAAACCCCTTATCTTTCAAATACAAGTTGTTCAAAAGATTTGGTTTGTACTGCTTTTTCATCACTTAACTATGTAAGGGATGGGGGGCAGATAGATGCTGGGAGCTGACAGTTACAGGTTTCAGTACAATGCTTCTTGTTCCTCTACTCTTTAGACCCACACAGATCTGCATCCAATCCCATTAGTATGCAGAGGACACAAATAAAAGACAACTTAGCCTTACCTTTCTCTCAATGCGGGCCAACTGCTCTTTATAGAAGGCCTCTTGCCGCTTCAGCTCTGCCTCCCGGCCTTGCAGCTCCACGGCCTGGGAAGAAGAACAAAAGAGCATCAGTAGAAGAAGAAATTAAAAGTAAAAAGTGTGAGTGCAAGGAAAACTCCGGACTGGTGTATGGGATCCCTCTCAGTGGAACTACAAACCTCCAATATTGCAATTCCTGTGTTTGAAACACTTTTATTAGTATCATACTCAAACTCACAGTCTTGATTTTATTTCTCATTACATGAAAACATATAACCATAGAAAGGTGACACCTTCCTATTGCCTTTTTCAGAACTCCACTTTATCCAAGTCTTTGTTTTTCACAAATCATGATGTTTATTGACTCCACTTCAATGTTCTTCACCTTACCTTAAAAAGAAACCTCAAATCCTCCACTTTCTAAACACCTGCCCCTTGGAGTGTCAGAAAACTCCTAGAGATTTAATGCATCCCTACAATCACAAGGAAAATCTGAAATACAAGGCTATGTTGTAACATTTTTGTAGCAACACACATTCTCGCTGACCATGCATTTGCTTTTACAGACATACATAGGACTACCCCGATAATTAAGTGTGCTCTCCACACCCTCTGTGCATATGCCACCAGCACCCCCAGCGTTCCTCCGGCTGGGTGCTGCAGATTTGGAGAGGAGATGGGCATCAGAGAATTTCTCTTCCGTCTTCCAAAGTATAAGCGTGGCACTTCCAAAACAGCAAATGTGGTATACAAGCACATGCTTAAGCATAACCTGGTCATCAACTAGACACTGCTCAATTAAAAAAAAAAAAAAAAAAAAAGTCTGTGTGGTTACAGCAGCAGCTTTTGCCTTTTAGCAATTTACAACCAGCAGCACTTCATTGGATTCCCACTCCTAAAGAGAACTAGCATTAAGAAAACATGGCATTGATGGAACCGAACCAAACTTCTTAAGTTTAAAAATAACAAGCAACAATAGCAAGAAGAATGGCACTTGGTTTTCTTTCCCCCATCCCGCCCCAAAAATCTCTGGGGCCACATAAGTTATCACCAGGCAGAAGACCTTTCAAAACCACAACTATTAGTCCATTTAACATAAACACAAACCCTGCTAATCTATGGCAACCCAGCAGCATTGCTCTTAACTTTTAATGATGATGGTACAATCACAGAAAATGCTGGTCCAATATGATTAAGCAGCTGGGACAGAAACATCCCTGTGGGCTCAGACCTGTCATTTTATGGCCAACAGCCATTGTTAACGAGAAAAATTACATCTGAAAGCAAGTTGCTGTGCATTCCCTTCTTTCTGCTCCCCTGCTGATGGAAACACAGTGGTATAATAGGGCTTAGAAGAGATTTTAAGCTAGGCAGTGAGGGACAGTTTATAAGTAAGCAAGAAAAATACATGAAATAGGGGAGTTGTAAGGGTGTGGTAGTGGTGTCCTCTGTTTGTTTTTAAAGGAAAAAGAAGTATTTTGGTTCCAATGTTTGCCCTCCCAGCCAACAGGGCCACGGTAAGGCACAAGAACTATAGACTTCTATCTAAATCCTCTTGCTCTCAAAGACAGTTGATTAAACCCAAAAGCTCTAGCTTTGGTTTAAGCAGAGCTGCTATATATCTTCCAGCCCACAAACCAGCTGAAATAGGATAGGGAGAGGGATGAGGATGAGCTGCCCCATACACGTAGCCTGACCAAAGGGATACCACAGCAACAATAGTGGCACTGACGGGCACTTTGTAAGTGCCAAAATTATTACCATTTTCTGATAAGAGAACCATAGCTATCCTTCTGACCCAGTATCCATCTTCTATACAGAAAAGGACTAAGCACCTCTACTGAAATGAAACAGAGTAAGAAGGCAGGGTGGTCTGGTGGATGACCAAAGGACCCTGATTCTCCTAAAATCAGATTATTAAAACAAGTGACTTGTATTTCCTTAAGGAGAAAAAAAAATAAGGAAAAGAAAGAAGAGTAACATAGTACTGACCCCTCTGCACAATTCAATGGAAGGTGCTTTTCGTGTGGAGTTTAATACAAGGAGAAAAAAAAAAAAAAAGTGTCAAAAGATGAATTCTTAGAAATGCAAGAAAGTTTCTGCATAATCTAAATAAATTAATTATGTGGCAGCACTACTCTCTTGGGGTGGCAGACCATTCTGGTAGCACAAAACCAATACGTGTAACAGTATTGGTGGACAAGAGGCTTTATTCTGTTTCTGCCAAGACATGGATCCACGTACCCACACCCCCACTCATCTTTTCAACCTATGAGCTTGCCTGACCTCGTTCACGAAGAAATTCAGCATATTTACCCATATGACACCTCTGGAGGGGAACACAAACCAAACAACTGATCTCTCAAGTAGGGTGCTGAGATGCAGACACATTAGAGGGGTGCTGATCTGCATGATGACAACCCACAGACTCCCAAGCAGACCTGACTGGAGCTGGGATGCCCACAGCGAATAATGCCTCCACACCAATGCACCCTGTAGCAGATAGACATTCTGTTAGTGACTTCCCTAGGGTCTTTCAAAATAGATATCAAAGAATCAAAACTGGATCTCCCAACTGCAGACTACGACCTTCGTGTACTCACCATTCTTCCCCCTAAGTACTTTCTCCCATACTATCTCCCATTATGTCCCACTTATGGGCAGTAAGTTGTATGATGAACCGGAGGTTGCAGAGAAAACTTTTACTCACAACTCAAACATTTTCAATGCCTTGCTTGTTTTCAAGAGTTGCTGATGTTTCAGTGTGTTGAAGTATCCTGAGAAACATTCTATTTGTGACAGATCTGCTTGAAAGTTTCTTTCTCTTTCCCTCTATCCCCAGCTGTTATTACTAGAAAATTTAGTACACTTTATGATGATGTTTGAAGTATGAATGGTACAGTCAGAGCATGTGTCGTTTGAAATACTCACTGTTCCAAACTGGGTTAGGCAACAAGGGACATTTTGTATGAATACTGGATATTTATTAAGAGTTCCTCTAGCCCTGCTGCTTATTCCCTACCTGAAGTCAGAAGCCTGTGATGTCCCAGACAGAACTGGCTGCTATGGAGATGATTACAATTTCACAGGGGATTGAGATTGCCGGTGCCAAACAAAGCATCAGATAC
Organism: Gorsachius magnificus; assembly: GCA_034008185.1. NCBI lineage: Eukaryota > Metazoa > Chordata > Aves > Pelecaniformes > Ardeidae > Gorsachius > Gorsachius magnificus. The sequence continues at coordinate 13,016,103 of CM067090.1, forward strand.
ACTTTTCACAAACGTCTTTAGAACTAAAGAAGGAAGGAGAAGGGAAGACATGCGTGATAACATACTGGTTTGAAAAATCACATATCAGAAAGTTGCATTTCACATCCACACCACAGAAGCTATATCTGAGCTTGAACATATCGTGCAAGAGATGACCAAAGCCCAGAGATGACAACTAAGAAACTGTAGTGTAGAACACAGCAGAGTGTGATGTCCAAGGAGTATGAAGACAGAAACAAAAGAGAACGAGGGGAGGAAGAGTGTAGTTAGTTGTAGCACACACAAATGCACCCAAAACTTAGAAAAGGAGCATGGGACAGCACATATTTACAAAAGAGAATGCATGCAATAAGCAATTGCCCTCTGTACAAAAGCCAGGTATAAGACACGTTCAGGAAATGCTCAAAAATTCCCTGTGCTGGTGTCGGAAGTTAGAAGCATTAAGTTCTTACAAAAGGACAGTGAAGGCATACTACTAGCATGCTACCACATCTTCCATGGGCATGGATCCATGGACTGGTTGGGTGCTCTCTCAAATTCTTCCTACATTTTATCTTTACACTTTTTCCACAGTCCAAAGTTTTTTAGGTTATCTCAGTGCTGCTCTAAACGGTGACAAAGAGCTGGGGCAGAGTCGTGCGTGATTCCCCGCCTCCTCCTCTGCCTTTATCAAGTAACCCATTTAGAAACAAACTGTGAAAGCACATTTCTAAAGCTATGCATTCATACTGGCTCAACTAAAGAATTCAAGCACTGGCCTGCTAGCTGACGGGCAGGCCAAAAGAAATATTTTACAAGCCTCTCAATTGAGGTAATGAAATATTATTGGTTCATTCTCGATCACACATCAGACTGTGCGACTGATCTTCTAGAGCTGGGCTCCACTCTAGCTAGCTACATCCGTTCGCAGATTAGCTTTGGCTTTGCCCACCACGAAATATCACCAGATTTTAACGATTTTTAATCACAGTCCCTTCTCATCACCTTGTTAAACATGAAAACTAGGAAGGAAATCTGCTTGAAAAAAAGGGCTTCTTGGCAGGTTAAAATTAGAGTAGGGAATGTGGCACCCAGGAAGAAAGTGCAGGGATAGTACAGCCCACAGCTGACTGCAGCCATCAGGCTGTCTCTCTCTGCAGTGCTGTTGGGATTCTGGGATTTGGGGAGAGGGCATGGAAAAGACTCCACTGGAAGAAAAACCCACCCCTCTCTCTGCAAAGGGCAAGTCGAGCTAGAAGGAAAGGTCCATATGTCAACCTATAAAGAACTTCCTCAAAGGCAAGTTGCAGCGCTTGGCAAGATTATTGCAAAAATATTTATCTTCTTGGCAAAACACATTCACCAGTCACAGATGAACTAGTGAGATGACGCCTAGAGAATCAGTCAGAGGCAATCCAGGGAAAGAAGCCACAAGGATAAAGGAAAGGTCCTTAAGTGTCTATCAAATGCCTTGTTTCTACATCATCCTGTCTTTGCTGAGAGGAGTTATCAGCTTCCCCCAAAAGTATCCAGTAACATCTCTGCAGCAGCACAGCAGAGATGTTTTGGCGGGGTATCTCAGCTTGCCACACTTCACAACTGCAAATTCTTATACCTCGTCTTTCCCATGTCTCTTCCAGCCCTGGTAGCAGTCCAGGTGGCAGGGGAGAAAAACAAACACTATTAAAGGCTCCAAGACTAGAAGAGGGAATTGACAACAATGCACTGAAGAACAGACTAGCTCCAAAATTAGCTAGCTGGCATGGTCCTGACCGCGCCTAGGGCAACACTGAAACAGCAAGAGGCAGCTTGCGCACATCGTGCCTGAGACTGAAGAGCAGAATTTTACAGAGGGGCTTGTACCAGACAAGTAACCATGGGGGAGCCTTGACCCAACTTCCACTTCCATCAGCAGAAATATCACCACTACTGCAGAGCTGCCTGCAGTCACTATTCCAAACACATGAGGCCTACAAAACCACTTGCTTTTTGTCCTTTCTCTCATTATGTTGAAGGCAGGTGACTGGGTTTTGTTTTGTTTTAGAACACAGATGCAGACTCACGGCCTTAAAAAGCCATACTGGTGTAACCTTCATTTCCTCCTGTTTCTGCTGCTCTCTTAGCCAACAACACACATCACCAGATCAAGTTTGGTTTCAGCAGCTGTAAGCTACACAAAAGGAACCAGCGAAAATCTTTATGGAGGAAATAATATGCAATTTTCTAGCTGAACACCTTTTAAAATGTAATGACAGAAAATAAAATCCTGCATCTGTGCTCAGCAATAACAATCTGTACGCACGCAGTAACAACATGACACTTGGAATAAGCAAGATCCAGACAAAAAAGAGAGCTTACCCAGGCATCCAAATCCGCAGGCTTGGAATAAAGAGAGTGCAAGAGAAAAAGGAAGGGAAAGAGAAGAAAGAGAGAAATCAGTGATTTATGGAGGCCGCCTGCTGCTGCACAATATAGCTTTCAGGATGACAAGTTTAGAAAAGTTCCTTAAAAATGACAAGCATCTTAAGCAGTGCAGTGCTGTCCCCTGTTGGGAGCTGTGCTATTAAAGCAAAACAAAAGCACATGCACCCCCAAAAATAAAAACAAAGCCAAACCCCCAAAGACTGCTGCAGGGTCCCCCATAGGGTGGAAACTAAGCAGCGACAGCTGTGAAGCAGCCAGTTTCAGGGAGTCATGCGAGGCGCTGCACGGTGTTAGAGATGCTGATATCCACAACATGCACCAATGAAAGTGGCAACTCAGAAGGAGACAGCCAACAACCGCGCTGTTTCCAAATTACCTGCAAAGAACAAGTATCCTTTTGCAAGGGCATTTTTGAATGCACAAGCTGACCCACATAGCAAGTTATCTTCTTTACTGGACAATTTCTAAGTGCCTCCTAATAGAAAGCCAGTTGACTGATCAGATTTCCAACCAGATCCCCCTCCACAGGCAACTGAACACATCTTTAGCACACAGTCCAAACCTCTCCCAAATCCAAGCTGCCTTCACCTGCTCCTTCTTTTGTCTGCAAGTCTATGTAAGTATGAAGACGAGCAGATGAAGCAGGCTGCAGTACCACCTCCTGTTTCCTTATTACTACTTTTTACTTACACAGTAACCCAGCAGCAGCAAAGCAGGTACAAGATGATAAACATTTCATGCCCATAACCACCTCCTTCTGAAGCCAAGGCATTTATGAGGCAGCCACAGCTCTCATTTGTTGTCAAGGGCTGCAAGCCTTCCCTGCCTCTCAGGACTACATTCAATCAGCAGCACATTGGCTAAGCAGGAACTTCAGAAAGGCTGGCCTTTTTTATCATGATTATTTATTTGAGGGGAGTTGACAGGGCAGGAGGAACTTTCCTCTTGGTCATAGTTCAGTGCCAGAGGGAGCAGAGAGAGGAGTGCAGTGTGTTTATGGGACCTGCCATCATTTTAATGGCACAGAGCAACTACTTAAGGTAACTGAGGGATGATGTGTCACCAGCTACGTGCATCGTCCATCCTCATCATTTGCCACAGCTGAGAGGGCTGGAACCAAACTGGGGGAAGCCAACTCCCCCCTTTCTGCAGACAGGTTTGATATAGCAGCATCAAGTCCTTGGCCAAACCAACCAATACACAACAGGTGTCCACTGGTAATCACTGACCCATCTTGACAAAAGCCTGATTTGAATAACATTTTTCTTCCTGCTGATTTTTATAGCCAGGACAGATGTGCTCAATTTTGCTTTTACATTTTAGCAATTGCAAGGCTGTCCATCCTCAGCAGATGGACAGGAGGAACGCAGGGCTCTTTATGGTGCATGTTATTATTTCAGCAGGTAGGTCATGCACACCAGTAGCTCTTTACTGGATTTACATCTGTCATCCCTGGGGTGCCTAAGCCATTAACTGTCACATTCCTGGTGGACAAATGCTTGCATGACAAAATGAACACAAGGTACTACCTCAGTGGCATGGGACAGTTGCTGAGAAGAGAGGAAGGAGAAGGAACCAGCCCTATCACTGATAGGTAGTCCCTCTTATACACCTATAAGATACAATGCGCTATACCAGAACTACAGTTTTAAGAAAGATATCGGTGTTACTAACCAGAGGGCATCTCTTCCGCAGGTACTGTCAAAGGCTTTAATTTTGTCACCTTTCTGGAAGGGGGAAAATTATTACTCCAAGAATAGACAGATACACTCCACTGAATGGAAACAGGAAAATTAAAACAGGTGTGGGTGCAGGAGGACATATTGCTGTGTTGGGAAAAAATAACTACATTTGGAGTGAAGCATAGACTAAATAAAATAGAATAATAAAATAATACAAAAATGGATATTCAAGAGAGCTACTGGTTTAAGTTTTTCTACCTCCTAAGCATGTGCCAAAATCTCTTTATAGACCTGCATTTACCAACTTTGACTGATAATAAAAGACACAACATGTCCACTAGTATTTTCAAAGTTTAAGTAAACTGTTTACGAAATGAGCAACATTAGGGTTCCTTGCTTCCTAAGCAAGTGAGTTTCACTTCCAGCTCCCAGTTGGGAGTTTCTGGGTTTTATAAACCCAGCCCTGGGACACAAGCCATCTTTTAGCACCCTTGGTCAATACTGCTGAACTATTCTGCTAAAACATGGGTTCATTTCTCTTCCAGGTAACCCAGTGGACAGCAATCACAGAAAGTTGAATAAATACTGGACTTAATCATTCGGGGTCAAAACCAAATAAAGATATTCCTCTCAACTGTATCAGAGGCAAAAGGTTATTGAAATGGGATCTCAGGCCAAACCAGCAACCCCGTCCTAGCTATTTATATGGGGGAAAAGAGGGCACAGTCCACTTGGAGAATGCTCTGGCTAGATATGGGAACTACGTACGTAATGCATCTGTGCTTCCGAAAATTTCACATTTGAGCACTGATTATTCAGGCAGGGGATGCTTTCCCACATATGTATCAACAGTTCAACTTCCAGTGAAATCAAGACTGCAGCGCCAAACCCATACACCACATCACCCATACATGACTGCCATAATGGGCATATCACTCATGTTTGTCACGGTCTGGGCAAACATAAAAATGGCAGTGAGCAATCAAAACAGTTCTGCAATTGGCGGTGAGGGAAGAAGGCATCAGCATTATAAAGCAGTGGCCTTAGGAAGGGCAACGCCTTTGTAACCTGACTGGAACCAGCTTCACCCTAGATGTCCATTACCTTACCAGAGTCAATAACAGTCACATAACTAATTTCACCACAGCGTGACCAGTGACTCAGGAATCCAGACTACCAGCTTGGTAGAGATCTCCTACTTAAGAACTCAATACAGAGTATATTTAGGGGCACTGCCAACTTTGGGAGTGGAAGATAAGAGTGGGAGATGCGAGAAATGAGAGGCAGCAGGTGCCCAAAACCCAAGACAGCTGCTGGCAACAACTTTTGCACTCATGTCAGTATCTGAAGAGCTCTGCAGCACATTCTAACATCTTGATGACCAGACTTCATCACTGAATGAGTAAAGAGTCATTTCTTCTTAAGGCAATAATCCAGCTCTAAACTTTTCCATGATGATAGGAATTAAAGCATTTAAAGAATATATCTAGACATTCGGTATCCACTCCAGACCCTTAAATGCTTCCAGTTTAGTGGAAAATTGAAGCAGCATCAATATTAAATGTAATGAGAGTTAGAGATGTAACCAACTGACAAGACATAGGAAGCAGGAAGAGACACTGAACAGCAATCAATTTTGAGGAAAGGCTGTGATGAAATTGCCTAACTCTAATATATACAAAGCATACACAATTCTACAAACATAAAGATGGGAAGCAGCAGAAAACCCCTCTGCCCTTTTATGATTCAGGGACAACTGCACTTCTAATACTTATGGCATTGCTGCAAATACGTTTGCAATGCTGACAGTTGATAGTTTTCATTTAAAACAAAATAAAAAGAAACATATTTTATAAAATCCAAAGTAAACCATCTGCTTTCATTGCCTGCTTTAATACTTCAGCCCATTCCCCCATTCTCTTTTTCCCATCACCACTTCTATACATGCATACATACATACAGAGTTTTCATTTTGTAGACTGCCAACAGACAAGGCTTTCAATGTCTATAGAAATCTTGCAGAGTATAGGCTCTCTAGACATAATGCTCAAGATGCTTATTTCTGATAGCAGGTGAGTCAACAACTCCCTCTCAATTTTTACTCCCTCTTAAATTCCTACTCTGCCTGTTAGACATAAGAATCTCCAAGACCCTGACCAATTTAGCCAAAAAAACCCACCCCAAAAAACGCCACCTCAAAAGAGGGCATCATGAAATTCTGCATTAATTATGTCTTTTTATCCCAGAACACATTTCAGACCCTACTGAGTCAGTGAGGTATTTTCTCATAAAGCTAGAATCAAAGGCCACTCAACTCTTCTTGGATTATTTCTAGCTCATAATCATTAATACAGACTCCCATTATGCTAGCCTAAGGGTGGCATATGGCTTTCTAGGGATAGGACAGACGGGGGAAAATAACAGTTACGCATGCCTACATCCCAATCTCATTTCTGTGCATGCATATGGGGACAGAGCTTTCTTCTGCCAGATTCTTAAATACCAAATATATTAGCTTCCGAGTCAAACATAGTACTTCAAACACGACCACTGTTTTGCAAAAAATCAAGATGACATGCATAATCAACCCAAGTGCCTCCAAGCAGCAAAAATTATGAACCATGTGAGTTCAGAAGGAATTCCCTTCCCACACTTGCTCCCAGACACTACAAGCAATTTTTACCTGCCTCCAAACAAAACAGATATTTATAAGCAGCACCAATGGATACAGGTTTAGCATAGTACACTGAATACAGAGTTCCTGCCAGAAGATCAGAAATCTAATTTTTTTTTATTTTAAAACAGATTATCTCACATATGATACAGTTTAAGAGAAATACAGTTGAGTTAGAGGCTACTTTTTAATACAGGCAAAGACCGTCTTAATTACATGCTAGACTAAGAGATCTGGAAAGCCCGTCTCTATTCAGTCTCTATGAATCCTTCTGCAGGTGGAGAGTCAGGTGCACGTTCAAACATCATAGTTTACATTTTTATCCACTTTGACAGTCCTTTAAATTTTCTGTTCTCCCTGCTCTTTCATCCCAGGCATACGCAAAGCACGCTTTACACAACGTCACAGCTTCAATGTCTTTCTGGGGGCACAATCTAACCAACCAGTTTGCCAAGATGTATGTGGGAAAAGACATACAGCAATCAACATTTAGTATAAAACAAGTGGATTCCAAAGCCTTACAGAAAGGACTACAAAAAGCATAGGGGACTCAAGTTAAAATAAATGGTCTGGGCTGGTACACACATGTAATCATGCTTGTATTTACTCCTATGGAGTAAAATGGAGTGAAAATAGGTAGAAAGATTAATCAGAAACTGCCCAGAAAAGATAAAACATAGAAGCGATGAACTTCACTGCAATCTCCCTCATTTCTGTGATCACTGAATTTCCCTACCACCAGTTCTGAAACTGCACCTCTGCCTTCACTTGCAGCATTCCCTACCTCCTAGGCCACAGCAAGGGTTATGAAAAGGCTGCCAATTAAGTTGTGGTTTTGAGCTATAGACAAAATGTCCACTAGAGACTCTGATTCTTGCTTCTAAAGCACTTGCAACCCACTGTGTGTTTTAGGAAGAAAATATAGTGGTTCTCAAATACATGCACTCTTGTCTCCTCGCAAGGCTGCGATCAGAGAAAATGCTGCAAGGTTGCATCTTTTAATGAAGTCCGAGTCTATCATAATGAAATTTAAAAAAAAAAAAAAAAAAAAAAGAGAATAGATTCAGCAACAACAAGGATTTCAGGCTATTGTAAAACCATGTTCTTTATTTTTACATTGCAATCTTCAGGGCATGATTGTATCAAGAGCAACTTGCAAATCTATGTCACTGCCAGCAAAATTTTGATTTCCATTTGATAGGACAATTTGCAAACAGCAGTTTTCCACTTTGTGCAAGTGCTTAACATTTGTAAGAACTACAAGAATTCAATGCTGATTCGATGCCCATTTACTGGGCAATGCAACACACTTGCTCAAGACAAGAAAAATCAGGGGCTGGGGGAGGCCATTCTATGAAGTAGCAGGACTTGGCAGTCCCTCAGCAAGGATCACAAACCAGGTGTTGCTGCTGCTGAGAAGAGGAAGGCACAGACTGGGTGCAGCAGGAAGGATTAAGCAGTTTGAGGAATTTTCCTTAGGAAAAAACAACATTTCACTTTCAGTGGAGCTCCTGAATCTTAAAAATTATGTTGAATGCTAAAGAACCAGAGAATTATTTACTCCTGGGCCTTTTGATCAAAAGCAAGAAGCTTGAAATTTAGCTTTAAAATAGTGTATGCTCTAACTATAGCAGCCAGATGACCTGACAGAGCTAAGATTCATGCTTCATGAGTTTGCAAATTGAAAGAGTCAATCCAGTTCAGAGTATCACAGATTGCTGTATTTAGTGTGGTAGATACTATTTACAAACATATCTCCACACTGTTTACTCTCTAATTATAGTTGGGGCACATACAATCATTTACTTTGTGAGCTCCTTTTGTACGCTACACCTCCAAAGTCAATGAAAGTAATTTTAAGAACCTGTTTGATTGATTTATTGATCAAATAAGTTGACCAGTGCAGTAGACTAGAAATAACCAGACAGGCAAGTGATTTGATAAAAATTCCTGAAGACTAGTCACTATAGGCACTGAAAGTCAGGGAAAAAGAAACCCTTGAAGGCAGGTTCAGGCTTTTTTTAGAATCTATATTAACAGTTGGCCCTAAAATTTCATTCCTTGTGCAGGCCTGCTTGGTCAAGGGCACCCCCCAACCAAATGCTTGAGATAACTCTGTACAATCCAGTGTTAGGCTATCAAATTCAGCAGAAGCCATTGGCAGAAGTTCAGTTCCTATTACAAGAAACAATGTGAGAAGAAAGAGGAAAGGGGGGGTGAGTGCGTTATACAAGAGTTTGTGGTGGGAAAGGGATACTTCTGTCTGACCAAGGCCATGGGACAGAAGAAAAACAGGCAGAGACCATCATCCACAGGAGGTTTCCAATGCTTGGGACAGTTTTCAGGTGATTCTGCGGTGGGACTTCACCTCAGCTTTCACCAAGCTCCAACAGCAAGGAGCAGATTATACCCTTGGCCAGCACTGAAAACCGTAAACCTCATCTATCAAGTATTCACTGAGATGGCCTATTTTTTTTCCTGTGGATTTAATTGTGATTTAATGAGGTTTTCAATGAAACGTGTTGGCAGCTTATCATAAAACTAAGCTGAACATAACTTGTACTCCTTTACACTGTCCACTTGGTTGCGTGAAGAGCTGTCATTCAACTCAAGCAAGAGGCAAATTAGGATTCAACTCTGTTGCATAGGAGTGGTTTCCTAAGAGGCAGAGGACAAGCACACTAACAGAGTGGGAAGCAAAGGAAAAAGCTTGCATTAGGACTATTATTAGTACAATGTTTCAGATAATCTTTTGGCACTGTGGTTTTGGGGAGTTTACATTTATCCCCAACACAATAAAGGAATTAAATGTCCAGGGATGCCAATAGCTTTTTCTGCAAGCATAAAATTAAAGCACAAAAAAACCATTCAGGTGCAGGCAAAATAAATTAGCAAGATCAAATTCACAGTCTCTCATAACCTCTCAGCATTCTGGAAAATAAATGCCACACTTATCAAAACAACCTTTAAATAAAAACCTTTAAAAGCTTATTTGTCTTACAATATTCTCCTTCCTGCCTGTCATATAATATATATATTACATACATATAAAAATCAAAAGAAAAATCCACTCAAAGAAACCAACGCTCCAGCACTCCCTTTTCCATTTAGTGTTGGTCATACACCACCCACAGAGACCTTAAAAACATTTTAAAGGATCAAGCTTTCCTTCTCATTAGTACCACCATTGTATTGTTCTGAACTGTGGTCATATAACCTTTTGCACCTTTTCACTCTATTGAATCAATCTCCCCTGGCAACTTCTGGCGTGGCACTCCACTCCCCCTGCCTCCGGCTCTTCTTCCCTCACTAATTCTGTGTTCAGAACTGTGAAGCGCAAAATTAGACGTTTCAAATTAAGCAAGGAGAGAGAATGAGAGAACCTTATTAAATCAACATTAGCATCAGAGTGTCTTTTAAGGAGAAACTCAATTGCAAAATATGACTCGTCTCTGCAAAGCTCTTTACACTGGCAGAAATGAGACAGGCAGCAGCTGAAATCGTCTTCCCCTGCTCCCACCCTCCTCTTCATGCTGGTCACAGCTCCTGAGCAGTACAGGCAGGAGCCTTTTCAGACCACAGCCCCAGAGGACACAGAGCTTACCTTGAACTCACAAGCACTGGAATTGCCAAGTAAAAAGGACAAGGTCTATTAACATGATATTGGGGGAAAATACACACACACACACACACACACACAAAAGCACACTCCCTTCTCCCAAGCTTTCCACAACGCTGGTTGCTCTCTCCAGTCACATTACAAGTTGCAGTCGATTCTTTACTTCTTAACAGCAAAGCAAAGAGCCATTTCAAGTTTTAGTTCTCATTCTTAGACCCCAACAGTCAAAACTACTGACATGATGTGACTACGATCTGCATATTCTGTTCCAAAACACCTTAATGTTTTGAATGTCAACCTCTAGTTCCTGGCCAGATATGCTTAAACTCCCTTTCAAGATAAATCACTGGAGTATCATACTATTCCCCCTTGCTGGATAATTAGACATGCTGTTAAAGCCAGAAATCACCTCTGAGCCTGCACAGTCTTCAAACATGACTTTCCCTCGGCATTTCTTCAATAAGAGTTGATATTTGCACCTCGTGTTAACAGAATGAGCATACACACACCGTTGTGCAGCAGGCTATGTACTTGTCTGTTGGGTTGCCGCCTAAAACGGGGAGCGTCTTGGCAGTATCTCGTAGGGAGAGTTTGTAATGTGTGCTGCTAAGGAGTCCTACGGAAACAAAGCCTACTAGAACAATTTAAGTACAACAAAAATACATATTTCAAAACTATTCCAATTAATTAAAATCAGTGTTTAGAGTACCCATTTAGCTAGGGAATCCTATCCTGAGGGCAAGTGATATGAAACCGAAGCTCAGTTCCTAATGGCAAAACAAAGCTTTCAAAACATTTCTGAGCAAAGCAGACACTACTCAACAGAAATGGAAGCTGAAGCTTTGGATTACTCTGGTCCTACCACGCAATGGAAACTTCTGTATCAGCCAGACACTGCTGAAAACTCTGCATTTTGCAGACAGGTTTCTAAGTGCAGACTCTCCGTACCAATACAACAGCACTCTGAGAAGCCAGGGGTGCTTGGCACTTCTGATACCTCTTCAGAGCTGTAATAGAAGTGACCGCTTCCTCACCTGACAGCCACGCATAGATGCCATTAACTAAGCACTACACAAAGTAGTTCCTACACCAGAGTTAAGACAAAGTGCAACAGGGAAACAGAGAGAAGGAAGAAGACAAAAATAACACCCACAAGAACTAGTGACAAAAAGCTAACTTGGTGGTTAAAGGGCTGTCTATTCCACATCCTTGTTTCATGCTTTATTTTCACCTCAAAGGGCAACAGTAGCAATAGGAGACTGCTTGGAGCCTTTCAAAATGAAAAGGTCCAATGAAGATGAGCAATTTACCATTCAATTATAAAAGCTGAAAAAAGGGGAAAACAGAAAAGCCAGACTGAAGCACTGAACCTGCTGTCCTAGGGCTGCCCTTGATGCCTTTTCAGGACGGTAAGAAGTCTTTACCGAAATGTACTTAACTGCCTGCTACACGCCTTTCTTCCAGGAAAGGACAGCACTAAGCAAAAATTGAAAACATATTTTTTCCTATTGTCTGCTGCATCTAATTTTCTTCTAGCCTCTCCCTAGCAGTCTGACGCAGAACTAGAAGTGGCCTCCCATTGCCTGCACGTCTCATCCCTTGCTTTTGTAGGGGGTATCAGATAGTGCCTTTAATTCAATGGGACAGTAACTGTAATGATGGATGTCTAAACAGAATGATAATAATAGGGGTTTATGAAAAAATAATGATCAAAATGAATAAACTGATATCCCTAAATATGAATGCATTAGTTCATGGGATGGGATATAATTCTCCTGTAAGGCCCTCTTCTCTTGCACACAAAATACCAAGGATGTCAAAATGGAGCAGTATCACTTCAGCCTAAAAAAAAGGCACTCAGACTGTTCACCAGGTAGAGTCTGTTTCTCCACAAATACCAAGTAATTAGCTCTCATTCACACACCCAACACTTCCAGCTCTTTAGTGCCTCCATTCCAAAAATTTTTCAGGAAACAGTCAACTTTTACCAGCCACACAAAATATACAAAACTAAAAGAATAAACATTGGAGACAACTTTTGTGCAACTTCTACCATCTAACTCTGTTTCTTAACTCAGCATATACCAACCCCACAAGCAAACAATGAAATGTGTGGGTACTTAAAGTCACTTACAGCTGAAAGTTTGGAAAAAGCTTTAAGAGAAACACAAAATTTTAAAAACCCAAAAAGCATCGGGAGCAAAACAACCAGAGGGTTCTGAGGGGTTTTGTTTTCTAAAAACACACCATACCATTCACCTTCAAAGATCTCAGGGAATATCAACACATCATGACAACACTTCCTGAGATAACTACTATGCCAAGAAAACTAAAGCACAAGCAAGATGCAATAATTTGTCCCGATTCATGCAGAAAATACTAGATAGGATCATGACTGATAAGAGAGACCCAAACCACAGAAGAAACCAAGATTTTCATCATCCATGTATTTGCATAGATTACCGAAAGGAAAACAGTCACAGTATACTGATGCTTGCCTGTTAATATCCTTCCAAGGTGGCACAATCAAAAAATTATCTCAAAAAATCTAAGTATAATGGAATGAAAGGTTACACGCATTTGAGATGAAGGGAAAGAGCTGGAGCAGCAAAAAAGCAATCCCTATTTCGTTCTTAAGTCTCAAAGGGGCTCAGGAAGCAGCAGTCAATGGTGGAAAGCCACCCACCAAATCCAGGTAACTAATACTGCTTGCAGTGATTAACTCAGTCTAGGTGTCAGCCTGCCACCTACTACTGTCAGTGTGGAAAATTAATGTAAGCACTGAGAAGATTCTGAAGGAGGGAACAGAAACACTGAAAAAGAAGAGGCAAGACAGACACAAAACAACGCAGAGTCACAGCAGCCTTTCCTTTCAGTAATAACTATTGGCTGCAGCACTTGGCCCTCTTCTGAGATCATCGTTCAGTTTTTCAAGCAGCAAACAGGGAATTAATATTCACGGGTTCTATGACTGATATAATTGCAATTTAAAAAGGGCAATTAATCATTAGCCACACTGGCGGCTGACTTGCCATGCTGGGATCCTTTCTCTCCACACCTGCCAACGAACTCACAGGAGGCAAAAGCATCACGTGCCAGGAAACACCATTCTTCCTCTTACCCCCAACCCCAGCCTTCACAGTGTACACAATGGGTTTCATTATTGGTTTTGCTCCCACATGTGCCCCATCAGGATCATTCACCCACCCTTTCCCCCAACAGCTCCCCCACGATGCCCAACCAAACTCCCTTGCCATGTGGATGAGGAATGCTCTCTCCATGTTGTATCTCACTCGTGTCAGCCAGAGAGTTGAGGCAATGAGCTCCATCACTTCTGTTATGGAGTTCTCCTTGTCTCCCTGTTTTCCTTTGTATCTTTGCATGAACTAATATTTTTGAGAGCAAGAGTGACATCTCATCCCATTCCTACTTGGAAAGTGTATTACAAAGGTGAGAGTACAGCTCCAGAGAAGCAATTAACATAGGCTCATGTAAACTTCAAACCTGGCAAGTAGTTTTCATAAGATGAATCAAAAAAGCCACTAAGCCAGAATTTACTTCCATGCTCTTATGGGAAGGTTTTCAAGCATGCTTTAAACAAAACCAAAGACCCAAGCAACTGTTCTGGGTACTAGTTCTGCCACTTTAAAATCTTTCTATGTGAGCATCCACTGCCAGATTTGAAAGGTATTTCAACCGATATTTAGAGAAGAGACTTGGAAATTTGTCAACAGCATTCAGGTCCCCAGAAAAAGTTCTGAGTCTAAATTACTGTGAGGTTAAGTATAGTTTATAACCTCCCATAGAAGTACAATTCTTAATATAACTTCCTTTTCTAATAGGAAGAAAGCCATCAAACTGACCACCATGTTATGCCAGTCTATTTATCTGGAAAGTACATAAAACACTATGGTGATAAATACCATTGAAAATAAGTATGAGAGTGATGGAACAATTTAGAGCTCAGCAAGCTGTGAGGCCTTCACGTGACATACTTAAGACTATGTCCTTGGGCCAAAGAAAGTATACAACGTACTTCTAGGCCAAAGAAATCTTGCTCAAACAGGTGCCACTGCTGCCAGCCAAGTGCAGCAGATACGTAGGGACTGAGGATGCGTGTTGTAACACGAGCTGTATAGTCCTCCCCTCCTCATTCCTGACAGTCAGCAACCAGAAATTGCCTTCATCATAACAATACAGGAAAAGAATTCAATGCTTTTGTATGTGAAAGAGAGTAATTTCAATCCTAAGAATTAAGCCAGGATGGAAGCTGGAACACAATTACATATTGCACGTCTTGGTCAGAGTTCCAAACAAAGGTAGTTGGCAGAACATCTCCACCAGCAGATAACACCAATAAATGGCCTCATTTCCATCTATTATAAGATAATAAACAGCCTTTGCTTCCTCATACTGTCCTCATTTCTATCAGGTCCCTCTCAAGATTTGCTGTCTTTTCGACACATGCTCCATGTGTTCTTCATCCACAAACCTCAGTGCATCACTGCAAGTTAAATGAGGTGTCCACAACCCACTTCTCTCAGCTTTGTGAAACTAGACAAGTGCAATTATGAGCCCGCTCCAGCTTTTTCCTCATTCAGGTTTTGCAAGGTTTTAGAAATTTCTTAAAGAACATATTAATCCCAAACAGACCTTCACCCTCTAACAAGACAAGTATCATGTTGCCCACATGCCCTCTGTTTGGATAGGACCGACCTTGTCGTCCATTAACAAAATCACTCCTTAAACAAGAGAGTGGTGGTGTTAAGAAACAGCAGGTATTTCACTCAAGTAGGTATCTTCTCCCAACTTAGGAGTAAATACCCTGTAACTCAGTTGTATTTCCTCATAACAACTGGCTGGAACAAAGACTTTTACAGGGCTCTTCTGCACTCGAAGAGGGTGTTTACCAAAACCAGAGTTGGTAACAAAGCAGGAGGTGGAGGGGAGGAGGAAAAAAGATAAATACAAAGAATCTTTCTCAAACACAATCAGGGCTCCTGGGCTGCTGCCCAGGATCATGGATGTTTCATTTCTTACATTTCTTCAGAAGAAAAACAAATAATTGTGCTTCCAAATTTTCCTAACACCTGTAAGCTTAATGCCTCCAATCAGCACTTTCTCACATCTTTATCTTCAAGCCCGTATTATGAAGTTTTGATAAGCTTTTTCCTTCCCAGCGACTCTCACTCCACATGGATAAGAGCCACTAATAGAAGACAGAGACCAAAATCCTTGACTCCTTCTATTGCCTACATTTAGCAACTGCCTGAGTATTGTGTGAGACCCAAAGCACTGCCATGTATTACACACTTATCTCTGCAATACCACCCTGCACAAGTGACAACTTCCAGGCAGGGGGGAGGGGGAATTGTGCAGCTTTGCGATAATTAAAGCATAGACGAGTGTCACTGCTGTAGATAATTATGCATTAGCAGTGAAATTACTTAATGGAATGAAATAAACTCAGCCAAATGTTTTGTTTTAAAGGGAATTTAGGGTCTGCAAAAGGCACCCAACTGACAGCCCAGGAGAGCAAGAATGACAATCCTCCGTCATTCACAAAAACGATACAACACCGCAACAGCCTGGCAGGCTTCCACCTTCCACCCAGGCATGGCGGGGAGCAGAGGAGATGCTAAAGAAAATTTCAGCCTCCTCGGTCACTCAGGCTCTGATCTGTCTGATGAGCGCCCACACAGGGACCAGTTAGTCACTAAGTAGAGAGGAAGAACTGACTGGCATCATTTCCTAAATAAAGATACGAGCTCTGACGAAATGGATTAATTCAACCCACAGATCTTCCATAGCCCACCCCCACAAGCAGCCACCAGGAAAAAAAAAAAAAAAAAAAAAAAATCCAACCCACATTTTTAATCAGCTTCAGTACCGACAAGACTCCAACCAACAGCAGAAGCAACAGGAGAAGTAAGTACAGGGCCCACAGCAAAATCACCTCCTCCCAGCAAGCCCAGGAGGTCTTCCCCCATCCTCTCCTCTCGCCTCAGCAATTGGGCACCTACACACGCTCCCACCACTGCTCTCACCGAGAAGGCTCTCAACAGCGTCCTCCTGCTTGTTAAAACAAGGACTCTCAAGGTCAGTCAGAATTTATAAGGCAGCCATTTCATCTTTTGTGCTTCTCTGGCTACATTCCCTCCTAAAAGCTGCTGAACACTGGAGATTCTGCTGGGTCTGAAAGCCCTGCCAACACCAGGGCCAATTAGGAGTTTCAGGATGATGCACATTAAAGTTATTATGGGAGGCAGTTATGCAGCCAGAATAAATCTTAACTGAACCTTTAAGTGGTTTTTATAACTCTTGTTTCTCCTTCTTGAGAACAGATAAAAAGATACAAATCTCCTCCCTAAAAATCTGCAGGGATTCCAGCCGACCACCAACTTCTCCCTCAAGAGAAGATTCTGCCCTCAAAGCAGTAATTCATTTCATCCAAGGCCAGCTAGATCATCTTTATGTTTTAAACTCCAAATCACTCAAATCAGTCAGAAACTCACAGTATCAGTGAAGACTGACCCGAGATACTGCCTTTACAAAAGCACCGCATATACATCTCAAACTTCTGCTGAAACTCCAGTGTTTTTTCTTAGACAGTGTACATACATGCAGGTGGTCAAAGGGACACAGATGTTACAGTCAATTTTTACAGTTCAGGTTTTGTAGGTAGTATCTAATTAGAAGGCTAGGAGGTAGGTCAAAACAGTGATTCCTAAAGAGGATCTGAGGAACAGAAGCAGCAACATCAGTTTTGATAGCATGAGATGCCATTAGGACAGCATCTGCCGCTCTCCTCCCACCACTTCCAAAACCAAGAAGTACTACTAGAAATCAGCTAGAGAGCTGAAGACCAAAGAGAAGTCTGAGGTGGCTGAGAACATACCACATCATTTGTATGGAAACCTGCGCTGTCTTCACGACAGCCTTCTCCTCCCCTCCGCAGCCTGAATACACAGCAGGTTCACAAACTGCTAGATCCATGTATCTAAGCACGAAAGCAAGCCCCAGGAAGCACAGTGAGAAAATGAAAGACAGAAGCAGGCTGATTCAACACACATCTCCAGTTTGGAAATTATGTCAGTACATAGTGGCCTCACAACTCTAAATGATGTATTTGTATAGAACCCAATGAACTTCAAATACTTAGGGTGAGCTCATCCTGCAAAATATTATGGTAACTCCTGGAGAAGGTAGATTCAGAATGAAAACAAATAAAAACTTTGAGACATTTCATTGGTATGCAAGAAATCTGAGGGCTCAGCAGTTCCCCATCTGCCCCTGGAAAGTCTTCATGGGTGTCCCTTCACTGCCACCTTCAGGAAATACTCACAGCTGCTTTGAAAGTGCTCTCCACACAGCAGGGAAAAAAGTATGAACTCAGCAAAGGTATCGTCACTGGCATGCAACCAAAATGCACATTAAAAATATTTCGTTCCAAAAGAAGAGTACTACAGCTAAAAACCACATCCCAAAGAACTGAGGAGCAGAGCACAGAGTCTGCAAGACCAATACACAGAGCAGCTGCTGGGCTGTGCAGTGGGTTTGACCCCAAATAAGTTACATAATTCATCCCCAGGTTCTGCATGAGGCAGGTAATAGATTTTTCCCAGATCCTAAATTCAAAGGGGTATTAATGATGATATGCTGTTTACGGATTGTTTATTAGACTCTATTTGCACCACCATATTCTAAAGACTCACTTGAAAAGCCAACAAATTCCCTCCCTCAAAAATAATTTAAAAAAATAAGCAAATCAAAATTGCTTTGCTAATGAAAGCAGAAAGTTTCATAAGAATTCAGAGTCAGTGCTGAAGCGAAAAAAATGCACAGGTCAAAAAAGACATTCTAATATCACTTATTTACACACACATGTGCACAAGATGTACCTTAAGTCTCTGGACAGAATATTGACATTATCAGTAGATGACATGAATTATCAAGCAGGAAACTTAGTTCCAAATCAGTCTGCATCATAGCTCTTAAAATAGGCAAATGACTTGCTGAACTGTACAGCAAAGCCTAACTAAGCTCAACAGCAACATCTGCTGGCCAAAGAGCAACAGTAGGAAATCAGTCTCATTATATGGACATTTATTCACTCTTACAAAGATGTGAATTTTTACTGCAGTTTAAGAATGCCCAGTAAGTAATATTTCTTGTGCATAAATTGGATGTAACTTCTAAACATGTGTGCACACAAGGAAAAATTTTGCCTGCACTTGCACACACACGTAGTCAGAAAAACCTGTCATCTACCATTAGCTGCCCACCGAGACACTTGGCAGCAAAACACTGAAATTAAGAAGGGTTAAAATTCAGGTTAGTGAGACTATGCTGGAGGAAATCTCTTCTGTCCAGCCACTTCAATCCCATCTGAAGAACACCCGCAGTACCCCTTGAAGTACTTTCTTTCCTAAAACAGCAGCCTCCATGTGCAAGGTCTCAGGCAGTGAAGTATTATCAACCACACTAGTCCCCATCTATGCAGAGAACGGCAGCCAAGACCATTAGAGCTCCTTTCCCTCCAGGTGCCTTAACATATTCCTTATTAACCTTAGAAAATAAGCCTGCTATGGCAGAATGACATTATTGGAGCAGGAGCGTGGCTAATGGTCACCATTTAATTTGGGCACAAACTGATACTCTAGCTAGATTAACTACAATGAAAACTCTTATTTTTACTCCAGATGCATAAAATTCTATGAACTACTTCTAAACCGTTCTAAAGAAAAGAAAATGCAAGTGGCTGGCAACAGCTTCAAGATTGCATTTAGACCTTCATCATGATCTGGAACAAGGACAGGGTGACCCAAGAGCTGGCTTCTGAACAGCCATCAGATGGGGAAAGGTGTTGACGCATCCCACTTCTGTTACCAGTAAAGGAACAGTGTCAAATTCTTACTTGACCACTGAGAACCACCTCTTTTTGCAGGTCGCTGTATAACAAGAAATCACAGACAAGTAGGTTTTTAATAGAACTGTATGATAACCTTCAGTAGCACAAAGCTTAGAAAAATTACACTGCAAAATGCTTGAGCCTTGAACAGGAAAAGGCACCCTGGCTGGGGGGGGGCGGGGGGGAAGGGAGGAATTTTTTAAATGGTAGAAAACTATAGGCTGGACTGACATTCATTATCTTTAAAATTTTTGTTTGCTCTTCAGTTTAAAGCTCTCATGCTTTTTCAAGTTTTGTACTTGAAACAAAATTCTTTTACCTTGAAAAATTAGGGAAGAGGATTTAGGAAACATGCAAGTTTGTGTGCAACTGACAGAAGTTTTTGTTGTAGTGGTTTTGGGGGAGGTTGTTTGTTTGGGGTTTTTAAGGGTGCTGTTTTGTTTTGTGATAGTTTTTTGTTTGTCTTTTGTTGGTTCCTTATTTTAAACATACCCTTAACTCCTAATCCCCCCTTTTCCACATTTAGCTGTTAGACTAGGAGAGCATATCATATGAAAATACAAAAATGACTGATCGCTCAGGTCCTCAGCTGGGAAGAGAACAGCTTTTGTAAGGAACCGTTTGTGTATTGGAAGCTGGAAGCTACAGAGGGGAGTCACAGTTTCAGCTCAACGGTGCCAATTACAGCTATAGCAAGATGAATACTGAGGAACAAACCCGTTCTGCTCAGGGGCTGGAGAGAAGGGAAAAGGAGAGAGAACAGATACGAGCCTATGTGTTTAGAAAAAAAAAAGGGGGGGGGCTTGAAGTCATCTGCTAGACAGTGAACGACTTTTTCCATGGCAAAAGCATTAGGCTGAAGATCTAGTGAATGTACGTGGCAAGCTCTCAGTCCTAATTAGAAGAGCACTGGTTATTTAACAAATGTATCCTTAGCCTAATGTACTATTCAAGTAGGTATTAAACTATGGAGCTTTTTTCTTTTGGACAGTAATTATACATAGCCCTGCTCTATCTGTCTGCTTGATCAATTTTTACTCTCGACTCCTACTACATCATCCTTCAAGTTTGCCCATTATCACAAAGTCTTCGAGGCTAAAAAGGCTCCAAACCCCCAATGTAACACACAGACAGGAAAAAGAAAGCCAGCTAACTCTCTAATTCCTTCCCTCCCTCATAAGCTTGCAGGTGTTCTATTTTCATTGTCTAAAAAGATCAAACAGAAAGTCATCAGCTCATTTCCTCTCCCTTAGTACAGTCCCTTTTAAGAAGCTACTTTTCATCACGTTTTACTCTATACTCATAAATAATATAGATAATTGCAGATGGTCATAACAAACAAGCAGAGAAAGTATACCTATATAGTACAAAGGAAACAATAAAAATTCTGATGCGCTCCAAAAGCAGAAGGAATTCCTGGCAAATAGCAGCAGTTGCATCCAGGTCATTTTTTTAGTTGATGTAAGGCAATCATAGAGCCAAAAATAATACAGGGACAGACTTTAGACAAAGCTAAACAAGGATGCTGGCACTTCCCTCTGAAGCATGTATCTCCTACCTCTTCCCACATGCAATACATATAGCTGTTTCTTCCCTAAAAATTTGCATTAGGAAAAGAGGAATACTGCTCATGGAAAGATAGGTTTAAAACTGCTGAAACTCCAAAATATGTAAGCAGCATGCAATTAGGAAGATATTATGCTGGCTGTAGTAAGAAACTGTAAGAGAGTCCATCCAGCTGCCCAAGAGTTAACGTTATGCATTTCTCATCAAAACCTCTTCCAAGAGGTTAAGCACACAATAGACTATCTAAAGCACAGCTAGAAAGGCTGCTTGAAATTCCACACATGTGCCTCAGCAATGTATTTCTATTAATGTCCAGTGTGTGTCAGCGTGAAGATAAGGTACCAACATCATGTCCAACCAGCCAGCTAGAGAATGGGACGCCGTGTAAAACATTGTCTGATGCTCAGAATCCTGGAGAACAGTGGCGTTTGCAATCTCATCCGCTGCACTCGTGCCTGATAACACCACCAACGAGGAGAGGCGGCAGGAGCAAACTGTTCTGCAGTTTTGGGAAAGTAAAAAGACAGAGAGAGAAAAAGGGAGGGAGAGGGAAGCAAACAAGAATGCAAGTAAACTTTGTCAGTAAATAGAAGCAGGTTTGAGGATGCCCAACTGTAGCAGAGGGTATAAACAAACTGGAAAAAGCCTCAGTGACATTTACTCTTCGTATCAGCTTGTTTTAACTTTTCTTTAAGGCGAGAAATAAAGAAGTAACATCAGTGCTTATTTTGATTTTTCCCATCGTACCATGTAGACTCAGTTTCATCTTCTAGTACGATCCAACAAAGCTATTTGTATTGGGAGACTTGTGGAAGACATTGTATTTGAGGAAATGTGATCTTAAACAGCACACGTCCACTCTTGTTAGGCCTGGTACTTGGGGCTTGAGAAGCCCGTATGTTACCGTGAGCGGCTGCTGTATGGGAGCACGCTGGAATATCCCATGCCGGTCTGTGCAGTGCACTGATGGGTGTTATCACACAGATAACATTCCAGCCCATTGGGAAACTTCCTATTAGGTGAACAGCTTGTTAATATAATCTGTAACTTACCTATCTTTGAGAAAGGCAAACTGTATGTGGATGAAGGGGTGGGATGTAGTGATCCTGACCGGGAGACTGCTGTGCATTGAGGAGGGGGTGATCCACAGAACGGTTACCCTGAGCAGGCGCAGGCCTGCACTGTGCTGAACGTACAGATACAGCTACAGCGTGGCCTTCAGGCCTGTCTTGTGCTGCACAGATTCCTCGGCATGGTAACAGAGGAGCCGGCAGGCAGCTGCCCCTCGGTACCGGCCCCGGCGGGACCTTGCCTTTATCTAAAAGAGCAGCAAGATGTTCTCATGTGAACATCCTTTACAAACAGAGTTGTTTTCTTGTAAGAATGTAATTGCCCAAATGACGAAAAAGGAGGAACCTTTCCATCTGCAGGGCATGCCATGGGAAATTCCAGCCCGGGTCTGTCCAATGCTGCATGAAAGCATGGCTCCCAGCATCTGAAAGGATGTGAGATTTCTATTCTTTCTATTCTATCTTATTAAAACAGCTATTTTATTAAGCCACTTGTCAGCCTTTCTTATTGAGACCCAGAAAGAACCCTGCACCGTGTCTCACTCACACCACCCCGCAGTGCAGAACACTCTACCCATCTCAGGTACCTTCTTTACCACCCTTCTGTTGCTAACGAGGATCACATCAAGACATACATGTTAAGACTCCAAGGAAAGGTGGCAGAAGCACCAAAGCTAGTTTTCATGGCATTTAGGGAATATGACAGAAATGACATCCAGTGGCAGGTCACCTACCTCACATCCCCATCATCTGAAAGCAAATCAAAGTGTTCCATTCAGTGCAAACTTATTTCCTAGCTATTATATTAGCCCTTTAAATTCATAATCTTGCGCTCTCTTTAAGTAACACTTTCCAGACAGAAACATCAAGAAAATTTTCAGTGATCAAGGATCACTGATTCAAGATTCAAACACTGTCATTTTTTAGGTAGAATACAGTGAATACTGGAAAGCTATCACCAAATACTGAGTTAGATATATGTAATATCCCAAATACTCAAGACACAGACAAGCAAAATCATAATCCAAAAATAAAGTTTAACTAAGCTAGAGGAACTACATTCTTATAACACCCTCAGCCTTTATACCGATGACAATCTCTTACCACAAACCATACTACATTTGACTAATACTGGCTCATAGGAAAGGAAAGCCTACTGAAACAACCAAATCTCTGTCGCTCATGCCACTCAAATTAGCTGCAAAATTAGAACAGAATTCTACTACTCCACAGTAGTCTGGCAGTAAAAAAAATAAATAAATAAAGCAGTACTAGCTTTGCTGGACCATTCACGGAAAACTGTCAACATATTATTCTCTTATTTCTTTATGAATTGAATATTTTATAGTTATGGATAGGGGAAAAGTAAGGGTAATCTTATCTTTTGCTTCTTAAACGATGCAATGGCTTTACATTAACCCCAAGTCAGAACAAGTGAATCTGGAAGAAGTTTCTGTGGAATATATGAACTTGGTAGACAAAAAAAAAGAAGTATGAAATATGGGCATAGGAGAACTGAAGGCAAGACAGGGGAAGTAGGCAGCACCACAGACAACTTCAATTTGTTGCAGCTGTAGGATTTAAACTGAGGCCAGCCTTATGATAAGGTCCCTTAGCCCAAGAGACTACAAAAATGAGAAGCTCAAACAACCATCAGCTGCTGAAATCTGCAAAAACTCTCCAAACACAAATTAACCTTCAGTCAGGAGATAAAAGACTAGCTGCAGAAATTGGAAGCTGTTAAAAAAATGCTATAAATGTCTGACAAATCATAGCAGCAGTAGCAAGGAAAATAAGGAGTACATACACAGCATCTTACCCTTAGCCAGATAACAGCTTTGCCTTCCCTCAAGAGAGGATGGAGAAAGAGGAGCCTTTCTTTTGCTTTGGCTTTGTTTTTACTTTCTGGGTTCACTGTAGTACATATTCTCCAAAATTGCTTTAGTTAAATTTAGACCTCACTGATGCTCCAGAGACCGGAAGTTATTACCTTGCTGGAGATAGAAGACATGCCAAGCTTAAACTTAACGCAAACCTTTCCAAAGTCCATCATTTAATACTGAAAAATTACTTTCTATAGAGATCCCTTAAACGTGTAATGGTTTCATGAAAAGAAGTAATTCATTCACTGCAGAAATGCACCCACTTCTGTAGTAGAAGGTAGCAGCCAAAGAGGAACCCAACTGCGGGGGGAAAAGTAGAGATATTCTAGACAGAGACTATAGAATAACAGACCACTAACTTTAAAGACTCCACACACTAATACATTTTCTTCAAATGTAAGTCTAGAAAAGTATCTCTTAGCTCAGACAGCAAGAATGAGAGGGATAGAAGGAACAAGGTCTGAAGCTACTCAGCCTACCTATTTAAATCCCCCTATCAATACCTTGAAACATTCTGTAATAAACATTAAGACTTAAACCAAAAAACACCTCTTTCCATTTGTATCAACACCTTTAAAAGGCAGCTTTATTCAGTTAGTGAAAGCAATCGAAACCAACTGCAATGCAACTTCTAGCCAAAGAAAATGGCACTCCTGCTAACCACGTGAGAGTTCCCTAGCTGGTTTTGCACGCGCTGAGGGTGGGTATGTGAGCATTAGACACGCAGGATGTGAACGCTCTGCAAACAGCCAACCTGCAGGGAACAACGCTCTCCAGGAGGTACAGCCCCCACAACTGGTGGCACCCACACTATATGTGGGAATTAATGTTCTACTAACTAAATGCACCAGTCATTTTCTAAAGAAAACATCAAAATTAATCTGAAAAAAAAAAAAAAAGAGGTGTCATTCCTTTAGTAAACACATGTAGATACTTGTTGCTAATCACTGTAACACCAATGAAAATTAAACTTGGAGAAAAATAACTGAGTAGGCTTTTTTCCTCATTGTGCACTATTATTTAAAACAAGCCTCCATACTTTCTGATTTAAATCAACGTTTTCTGTTTCATCCACAAAAAACTTCAATCAAGAAGCATTTACACAAATTAAACAACACTAAACCCCAAGATTTGCATTAGCAATACCTCCTCCCAGAACCAACCTACTTATCATAGAATCACAGAATGTTTTGGGCTGGAAGGGACCCCTAGAGGTCATCTAGTCCAACCCCCCTGCAGTGAGCAGGGACACCACTAACCAGATCAGGTTGCTCAGAGCCCCGTCCAACCTGGCCTTGAATGCTTCCAGGGATGGGGCCTCCACCACCTCTCTGGGCAACCCGTTCCAGTGTTTCACCACCCTCATTGTAAAGAATTTCTTCCTTATATCCAGTCTAAACGTACCATGGTTTAGTTTAAAGCCATTACCCCTTGTCCTGTCACAGCTGGCCCTACTAAAAAGATTTTCCCCATCTTTCCTATAGGCCCCCTTTAGGTACTGAAAGGCCACAATCAGGTCTCCCCCCAGCCTTCTCTTCTCCAGGCTGAACAAGCCCAACTCTCTCAGCCTGTGACTTACTACATAGAGGCTTGTAACTTTAGAAAGAGAGGAGGTTTAGCTCCATTTTAGCTGCAGACAGGACCAACAAAACTGGCCCTGGTGTGAGCAGTATCCAAACCATAATGCAAAGCTCAGAGACAATACCTTCCATTATATCAACTCAAATAAATAGGGAGGAAAAAAATGACAAGTTTTGACAATAGAGGCCTGACCTCAAAAACAGCAGTCTCACTTCACTGATGGCCCCACACAGTCACAGTTTCAGCAAACACCACGCTACTGCTGGACCTCAGCCAGTCACTCCAGCTTGCCACAATGATATGAGATTACACACAACAAAACCCCAGTCTAATCTACAGATGCTTACCTATCATTAATCAGCCAGGATGAAGCTGATCCCCAGCTTATCACAAAGTAAATGAAAGCCTTAACAAAACTAAATCATGTTCAGCACCGTTCCTAAAACCATCTTCAGTACCAGCTCAGCTGCATCTACAGCTGATGCTGCTCAACAACAGCAGGCAATTCACAACAAAAAATGTAAGCAAGATTGGCTTGAAACTTCATCAATGACCAGAAATCTAAAGAAAATTTCCCAATGAATGAGCCAACTGGATCATTCCTCTGCCTGTACAGGGCACGAAAAAAAACTACTACTCCACCTGATCACTCCCGTACAACCACCAAAATTTTCCTCCATTGTAGCGATCTACAAATGGCCTGTTTATGCTGCTTTCAGCAATTTTAAACAATTTAACTTACACATTCTTTGAACCAGAGAAGAAAAAAAATACCAGTTAAAATGTCAGCAGACCAATATACACTAAACCAAGGGTGGAAGCATCCAAAGTATGCCACAGGCAAAGCCCAAGAGTTCAGAATCGCACATTCACAAGATGACTCCAATATCAAAACCCACTGCCCTGATCAAAGGCATTCCCGGTCACGCATTCTTCCTTCAGCCCTTCTCTCCTGAATCAACAAGAGAAGATAAGAGGCTCTGAAGAGCAAAGAGATTATTTCTGGGCAAGAAATCATCTTAAAAGAATCCGACAGCCTATGACCAATTATAATCAGCTGTTGGAGCAAACAGAGATGGGACAAACCTTAAATCCTCATATTTCCTCCCACACTCATATTCTGGGCCACACTAATCACAACAGTACAATGCTAGTCACCAGAAAGCAAAGGTTCCCATCCAGCAAGCCAGTGAGCAAGGTACAACTAGAAACACTGGCATTGGTAGGGAGTCCATCACTGACAGCCAGAGAAACACTTTCCCAGCAATTTAGGAATTCTGTGTCCAGTCTGTTTTCACCAGCAACCAGTGCCCATCAGTCTTGTCTGAAAAAGCTAATTATGGTGCAAAGTTTGTCCTACCATCACCCCATTTCTGAATTCATTCTTTCAAAGTGGGAAGGAAGAAGACTTTTGGTCAATAACTCTGACAAAGCCATTATGCTAGGGGTATTAAATGGGGAGACAAGAACTTCAGGGCTTTGCACAAATCATATTAGTTCAATTCTCAAATCCGGGTAATGCTTCTTTTCAAAGTATTAATTTCATTTATTCTACTTGCTCTCCCTCTGTCCTGATAACACAGGCACACATGGCCCCTAAATGAGATCCTCCTATTTTATAAGTTATAATCCTCCCTTTCTAGAGTAGTAATGAGATGTCTTCGCTTAATCGCGTTTATTTCCCGCCCCCCCTCTGCTTCTGCTTTTCTCCATCCCCATTCCACATTGATTTGTTTCAAAGGTTTCAGCAAAAACCATCAGGCAGGGAGTCACTGGCTCCAAGAGGCTCGTGATGCATATGCTGCACATGCTGCACAGCCTTAGGAGATTATAGAAGCAAAAAGGAGAAAAAAGAGCAGCTTTGCTTGCAAAGTTTCTTTTGCTGGTAAGGAGAAAAAAAGAAAGCCAAAAGAACTGAGAAGTTGAGAGAAGAGGTTTTGATTAACTGGAATAAAAAAGGAAAGATTGCTGGTATAGGGGAAAGGTGAGACTATTCACAACACAGTAAAGCAATTAAATAACTTGACTATGACAACTTTAGAAGTTCCTCATGCTAGAAATAAAAAAGGATTTAAAGATAGCTGTATTAATTCTTGGATATTTCACATGAGACTTAAGGCATGCTACAAGCATTAGTTAAACACCCTAGGCCCTGCTGTGAAGTACTGTACATATAATCCTTGTTGTATTGTAAGTACCCACAGCATTAAATTATTCAGAGAGTCCAGTCAGCACCACGATCCTGCAGTGCTGTACAAACAAACAAAACATTTTATCTCCAATACAAATTGGTGAGAGTTCTTCTGCAGCAGCTTAGCAGAGTACTTCCATCTGAGCCAGTCCCACACGGTTAATCAAAAGCCATATTCACTCAAAGAGGGAAGTGAATGCTGCAGTGTTTCTACTTGCAGAGCTGTTTTGCTTCTTAAACTAAAACTTTAAGGAGTTTTAGCTTCTAGATACCTTAGGTTTTCAGTAAGTACCTTGTTCAAAGTCATAAAAAAAAAAGATCAAGACGAAAATGTAGAACAGGACCCAGGAACTTAACTCTAAATCCCTCTTGCAACCAGTTCACTGCTTCAAGAAGAAAAAAAAAAAAAAACCACCACATCAGTAAGTTTTAATCTGCACCCTACTGCATAAATGATGAAGTGACTGGCCCCAGAAGCTGACAGCAAATTCCTTATCAAAGGTTAGCTATAGTCCACTCTCCCTTCAGCAGTGTGCATTATAGAACAAGACTGAGTAAGTGCTTCACAGCAACAAGCACCGATAATAAAAGTCAGTGAATGAAAATCATAAAGAACAGATTAAATGACGAGCGACATTCAGCACAATCAAAATTAAATCATTTCAAAATACAGCTATCTTATTTGGATTTATGGTCTACAAGTGGTAAGGTTAAAGGAGAATGTTGCAGCACTACTGGAGACAACTGTACAACAGAAGGCTACTAATCCCCAAACTATTGATATGTTAAGGGCACAGAGCAGCTCAAGATCTTACTGCAAATGTTAAAAAAAAAAAATAAAACAAGCCTTCCTAATTATATGTGGCACGATTTTCAATTTTTACTAAATTAAGTGCTGCTAGAAGCAAATTATTCATTTGTTATTTCTTTCATGGGAGTTGCCCCATTTTTCTCTGGCTTCCCTAGTAGGTTACAACAACAGCCACAACCCTATAAATTGTTCCCTTACAAATTTAAGCAGATAATTTCCAGTGCCATCTGCACCTGGACTACCACTAGGTACCTAGAGTTCCACTACTATCTTCTACCTGAAAGAGAAGACTGACACAGAAGAGATGAAAAAGCAGCTCACACCCACAATTTGCCTCATATGCTAGGGCTAAAAAGCACCAGAGCGAACAAGAAACATTCAAGCCCTATTCCAAATAAAGGAAGAAAACAATACTGGAAGACAAAGGACAGATAGATTTGAGTAGGACTGAGACAATACAATAAGGTAACTATGCCCAAAAGAAAACTAGCTGAGATAAAGCAAGTCTGATAAGGATCCCAATAATTTAAAAGGCTGGCAAAACCAGTTCCTGCTTAGGAAGACACCTAGAAACCAACAGACAATAGCTTTGACCTCATCTTTGCAAGGACAGGCTAGACTATTCCATTTTTAAGGATCTTAAATTTATGACTGATCAAGAGATAGTTAAAGAGCAATGAAATTTAACAGTTTCACTTTCTTGCACCACATTCTGGGCTAACACTCCATGGCCACTATTTATCTTTTACTTGTTACACAAGGAGAGCCTGATCAGATTTCTGCAGAGCATCAAGTATGCAATACCTGGGTATGTGACACTGCAGGATTAAAAGCTAATTCAGATAACAGAAGAGCTTTTGTATGTTAGAGGTCAGGTCCCAACTCATTTTAGAGGTGCCCTCATTACACTTCACAGGTATGCTGAGTCTGCTAGTCACGTTTCTCCAGGATTCCTCTGCACCTCACTGCAGCAGGGCAGGGCTTTACTTCTGAGCTGGACCACATCTTTAGATTGGACAATAAGTCCACTAGCTTTTTCCCCACCCTCCTTGCAGAAGTCCATTAATGGCATTCTGAAAGAGAATACTCTCTTTTCTAGCAGAAAGAGAGTTAATGCTGCATCTGCTGACCCATATGTCCTACACAGAGGAATGGCAGTCACCCGCCTCACACATCACTATTCTGAAGCTCAGCAATAATGCAACTTCCCATGGCTTGGGTACAGTCTGCCAAGAGGAAATTTCCTATGACACAGCAGCCATTCACAATCTATATTCAGGAGAGCAATCTCAGAGACCTACCAATCCAACTACATGCCAACGTTACCATGGAGTCAAAAAGCACAAATGGGTCCGAAAACACAAACGGACATATTCATGGACACAATTTCATCAATGACTGTTAACCACCAAGGTGAAAATACCTCTTATCAAAGAAGCCGCTAAGCCCCAGAAAGGCAGAAGTTGCAAGGGTGTACAGGTGGGAAGCACTGCCATACACCTCATGCTCTCTGTCAGCAGATGCTGTGGATCACTGTCAGAGATGGGCTATAGCTAGAAGGACCTTCTGTCTGAACCACTATGGCCATTCTTATAAAAATTTTATTTATTCAGCCCCCTAAAATACCTTCATATTATAACTCGGAATGCTTCACAGCCAAATCATGTGCCTGGGTAAGCCATGCCTATTAGCATTCAACATGTAGAAAAAACATGCTCATAGAACAGTTCTTCAGTTAAATCACAGGCATGCAACAGATCCATAGGACGGAAGAAACACAATAAAGGCCACCACCATTCAAGTCTGTTGTCTCCCTAAGCCATCCATTCAGTATGTACCAGGCAATGAGAATTACTCTTAGTCTAGTTGTCTCAATAAACCATTTCAACATCACAGCCTAAAAGAACAAGCAATTTGAGCTCACTGTGGCAGGCATAGTCCCACCTCACTATCACACCCCGACACCTCATACCACTGCAGGTTAGGAAAAAGTGGCAGTTCCAGTAAGACTCTGCATTGTTTACAGGCAGTACACCATTGCCATAGTAATGACAGCACTTAAAAGAAAACAATATAAAATAGTACCATGTGAATATTAAGCACAAGGACAACCCCTGTCTACTGCAGTGATATAAGCCTTCTGCTCTACTCAATCTCATCTCACTGTACTTCTGCCTTCATCACTGCTCTTCTCAGCCCTGGTATGACAACAGCCCAACAGGTTATCTGAGCAACACCAAGGTGCCTGACTAATAGTAAAGGCTGCAGCAAGAAGTCCCCCAAAATAAGTCTGCCTACTGGGCAAGAACAGATTGGTTCGGGAATCAGTGGTGTGTACAAAAGGGGTTTATGTTTCCTGGTCCCTAAACAACAATCTTAAGCCTTCTTCAAAATGTTACAATACTTGACAGTTTTATAACAGTTCTTCTGTCACAAGCATCCTAAAAGACTCAAACAACAGAACTCATTGTTTCTTTTTATTAATTTTGGTATTTGCAGTTATACTCTAGAAAAACAGAGCAGAGTTTCAGGATAGATCAGGTCAGCAGAATCTGATCCTGTATATATTGAAACATTCATTTCATATACTTGATAGTTTAAGAGAGTTCTCTCTAGCTCAGACAACAACCCCATATACACACACCATGCTGACCTGTCCCAGGTAAAGCTGTCCTCAGCACTGTCATTGCTTACGCCTTTCCCACAAGCTTGGCCTTAGCATCACCGCATGACATGCTGTAAGTGTAGCTTACACTGCCAGCTACACTGTAAGCCAAACGCAAGTGATGAGTGCTTCAGCCTAAATTAAAGTTTCTAAGCTCATCACACAAGTGACATTTAATGAATCCCCTCGAGCAGAGAGATTTTAGCCTGTCCTGTATGGAAACATACTGGAGTTTTTTGTTACTCACCAGCTGGGCCACTCTCTGCCTCTCTTCATTAGCGTCGTTCCTTTCCCGCTGAAGGGCAGTATTCAAGGCCTCGCTGGCTGCTTCCCTTTCTCTTTTGGCC
This sequence comes from Gorsachius magnificus, assembly GCA_034008185.1. Lineage (NCBI taxonomy): Eukaryota > Metazoa > Chordata > Aves > Pelecaniformes > Ardeidae > Gorsachius > Gorsachius magnificus. The sequence goes on from CM067090.1 coordinate 13,047,506, forward strand.
AGCCGGAGCAACTCCTCTTGGACCAGTGCCTGTTCTCGCTCATACCTGTATGAGTGCCAAAGGCAAACAGAGAGAAGGTGATCAGCAGACTTCTGGCAACAGGGTCATGGCTTAGCATGGACTATCCTGGCCTAGAGGCAGAACACAAATCCATGATCTATTTGACACAAAGTCTGCTCACAGCCCCTCTATTATCAGCAGGAATTCAAAAGTCCAACAAACTTTAAACATGACCTGCAGCTTCAGTGAGGTACAGCTCTGGCAACAACAGTAGACTTAGCACCATATAAGCTTATACTTCAGTTATATTTAGCTCTATGAAGTACTTGATTATCACCTGAAAACAGTGAGAAGAGAAAGTAGTTAGCTAGATAAACAGACGCTGTTTTGGAAAAGATCAAGGGATGTACAACAAAAAAAGGAGTTAGCCTATCTGACAACAGTGCTCTTCTCCTCTACAAGGGGAAGAAAACCACATAAAATGCACGCGGCAACAGCACTGAGAGAAGTGGCCTTGTCAGGTCCATAGCCTGGACGCCTGCATCTCAGATTGCCATGAAGGAAATTTTGTCCAATTTGAGCCTTGGAAATCCCACATGCAAGCAAAGACAGATTAACATGAAGTGAATCACAGAATAAAATAGGTTAGATGGGACCTTTGAAGGTCATCTATCCCAGCCTCCTGCTCAAACCAGAACTAACTTCAAGGTTAGATCAGGTGGCTCAGAGCTTTCTCCACTCAATTGCTGACGATCTCCAACAGTGGAGACTGTATATCCTTCCTGTGCAACCTGTTCCAGTGCTTCACTGCGCTCACTGACTGAGGTTTTCTGCCACCCTCCCCGCCCCCAACACCCAGGCAGAATTTCCTTGCTGCGATTTGTGCCTCTTGTCCTTTCAGTGTGTACCTCTGAGAACAGTCTGGCACTGCCTCTATTTTACTATTTTAGGAAATTGAAAATAGTTAGATCCCCCTTCTTTTCCAGGCTAAGCCAATGAAGTTCCCTCAGCCTCTCTTATTCCATGCTTTTAGCTTGCCAAGGTCCCCCTGAGTGGCAATGTTGCCCTCCACAGAACAATGACCACTCCCTCAATTTGGTGTCATCCACAAACTTTCTCAGGGTGCATTTAAGCCCATCCAGGTCTGGTCCAGGTTCCACAGTTGAGCTACATGCATACAAGCTGCTCCTCCCTCCCTTTCTAGTCTTCCCTTACCTTTCTGCTGCATTTTTGCCTCTACCTCTCCTTTCCCAGAACAGGTATTTGGGATGCAGTTCAGTAGCTCAGCACTGAAAACTGGCAGCAATTTCAATTCCACAGTCCCCAAGAAAGCAAACGAGCTTTCCAGAGACTTCCTTGGATGGATCTCTGAATTTCCTAAGGACAGTGTGATTGATGCAACAGGGTTTTGTTTCAACAAGTTTGGCAGTCAGTTGTCATACTGAAAAAAAACCACACCATACACAGAGACTGCTTTTCATTAATTAACAGGAAAAGAGCAATCTTTACAGCACCTTTAAGAACACACAGACAGATCAGGCCAGCAGTTTCATAGCAGAAAGCTACTGAGTTAGACAGAACTGAAGTCCTCACTGCTTTGCAATGCTGAGAACTAGGAAGAGTTCCGTGCTTCTGACAAAGAGAAGAGGACGTATTCTTCTGCAATTTTCTCACCCATCTTCACAGGTATTTCTATCTTAATAAATTAAAATAGTCTTGGATGAAAAATTCATAGCATTCTACACTGGCTGACAGGCATTACGTCCAGTCTAGGAAAAGGAAGAGGAATGGCATCAGATACATAACATGGATCTGATTATTTTGGGTATAAACTGAATTAAACCCATCACCATGTCTGAGATTCCTAAATCCCTAAGGGAAGTATCAGGCACAGACTCCTTCACTTGTCCCGGAAAAGACAACTATACACAAGGTTATGCTCTATAGGTCTTGCAATGTGCATTACACCTAAGTTTACTGCAGTTACCAGATCTTTACATTGGTCCTCCCTGTTTCTCCAAACACTACTCCAATTGCCCACAGCTCCCTCTCCTAACACCTCTTTCTGGCTAAGGGACAGGCTTCCCTAAAAAATAAAAAAAAAAAAAAATGTGTGTTCCGTGGCCCTTAACTGAACAAGGCTTCAAAGGGGATTCTCAGGCATTAAAACATACAGTCATCGCACTCAGACTGAAGTAAAACATACATATATATAGTCCAAAAGGAGCTAAAATATTGTCTTTTTAAAGAACTTCACCTCACCTCCTGTACAGTTCCTGCTCTGCAGCAGAAGACTTCTGATCAGAGTCACTTGCTGGTGGCTGGATTCCTAGAAAGAACAGAAACATGTGACAACTGTAATACAAAACACAGCCCTTCGTCACATCATAACTTATTTGAGGAGAGTATGTCATATGTGAGTGTTACCTCATCAAGAAAAAAAAATATACCTAGAAAAGTCTCAAGAAAACTTCAATTTGATGGATAAAGCTTGAATTCATGAAACAGAGACACTGACAGCATCATCTTCAACAAGGTACGCTACAGAAACTTCTAGGTAAGGATGTTAACACCTCAAACTCCTGGTTTATATGGAAACATAAGCACGGGTTTAGTCCTACTTCCCGTTTCCTTCCTGTAGTTCCATTAAGTCTTCCCATTCATCTCTTGTCCTGGTCTTCCTGGTAATTACAAGGGATCCCACGAGTGGACATGAAATTATTTGATGGAGTTTAGGCCACCCATAAGGCTGAATCCACTTTCAGGAAAGATGTAGGCTAACAGCAAACAAATCTTTAACAGTGAAGGCCTGGTCCCCTAACTTCATGTTAGTCTGGATGCCTTAAACAAATCCACACTGATAACATATATCAACAAAGTATATTTGAGAACCAAGAGAAACCAAATAGTTTTCTGACCTGTAAAGAAAGTTAAGTTCAGAAACCAAGTCCACAGCATCCACTTGCAAGCTCTGCTTAGTCAGTCTATCCTTTCCTATGAGCTTATTTCCAGAGAACAAAAAGCAGTATTTCCCCCACAATATACTCCCTGTGCATGGAAAGGAGACAAGTCAGCTTGCCAGGAATAAAAGATAAAAAATTTCTGCCTTGCTTATTGTGCATTCATCTGAAATCCCAGAAACATTTACAAAGCGATACAAGTTCATTGAAATACCTGGGAAGGATGGTGTTCCAAAGATGGAGAAGGAAAGGATCTAGAAAAACACCCAGTGACAGAACAAGAACCATAGCATTTCAACTTCTTCAACTGCCAGGTGACATGGCTACCTTTCAGAAACACAGGACCTTAACATCCAAGGCATTCAATTATGCCAATATCTACACCCATAAAACTGTTACAGGCTAATCAAAGAGCTCCTCTCACAACAAGGTAGTCTTGAAAAGATACAGGCATACTACATGACATCCAGTGGCAGCACTACTGTGTCAAAACAGTCAGTAGACCTGAGGAGAATGGACAGTACCTGTAGGAGATTTGGGTTTCCCTTCTGCAGCTGAAGATGGAGCTGTGTCACTGGATGAATGGGGCGATCTCTGGTTGTCCCTTTTACTTTGAGGAGATTCTTTCATTCGGTTCACTACGTCTTCAGAGAGCTGAAACATACATACGTGGGAAAGAAACTAACCAAGTCAAGCCTTAATGTATATACATTCCAGGACAGAAGTTCCCATTTGTTAGTTTCCATGCTATTGCAAAAGTATTGCCAGTTGCCTCATTGCAATGCCAAGGTCCTTCAAATGCAGGTCATCAACACCTGTATGTTGACCTTACATTTAAAAAACCATACCCTATCAGTAAGTAATAAAACCTCGAATCTACTGACCCTAAAGGCTTCACTGGACAACAAGAATGAATCTTCCACAAATACTAACAAAGGTGGAGAGTGCTGCTAAACAAGCCAACCCCTTGAGTCATAAACAGACAAGGAACAATGAACCCACATTTGTTCCATCAGCATCTACCTGATGGAGCCACTAACTAAAACAAAGCATCAAACAAATTGCATCTCTGGTGGGTGAGGGTGAGTCCTCAAGGGGCCCCGCCTATATCCTGGAAAGAGAAATGAGGTGAGAATTAATTTCCCTCTGTCAAACACTTTAAAAAGGAAATTGGCACAATCTTAGTTAATTTTTGTCAAACGATTAGTCAAAATGGGAAAAAAAAATAAGTAACCACAGCAAAACTCACTCCGCAAGCTCATTTCAGATGAATCTTAGGGGAAAACCAGATAAAAGTATGAAGCAACAGCAATGAAAATTAGGGTAATAATAAAAAACCCGTAACCAATAAAAAATAGGGAGAGAAATCTTGATGGGGAAAAGCGTTCCTTAATGACACCACTACCACTCTCCAGGCTTTGTTTTCACAACACATATACGTAGATGTCGGATCAAAGTTCAAGAAGCAGCTTCCCACTGCCCCTCCTAGAAACACCCCTAATCCTCACTAATCCCCACAACCTCTTACCTCCCCGCCTGCTCAGAGAGCGGTGCTGTGCTGGGGCTCTCGGTATCACCGAGAAGGGCAGCGGTGTCTCCTCTCGATGCCCTCAGAGCCAGGCAGTGGCATCAACCCGCCTGCCAAGCCCAGGCGGGGCAAGATGGGGTCATTCCGCAGCGAGGAGAGAAAGGGGCGAGAGCAGAGCTCGGAAGGGGAGGTGAAGGGCTGGCGGGCCACCACTCGACAGGCCGTGCTCAGGCACCCAGCCCTCTTCCCACCGCTCTCCGGTCATCCCATCGCCTCTCCGACCCCCGACGCCTTCCAGTTTTTCCTCCTCTCTTCCCTGCTGGTTTTCCTCTCTCACCCCTTCCAGCCCTGTACCACATCCCCTGCCCGAGCTCCGCCAGCAACGCCGCCCCAGCAGGGCCCTCCCCCGCCCAGCTCCCTGCCCTCCAGCACCCCCGTCCCCCGCAGCCTCCCCGCCTCCATCACCCGGCCCCCGAGCACCCGCGGGCCGCCTCACCCTGATGCCCTGCAGCACCCGGACTTGCTCCCGCTCATCCAGCCCGAAGGAGACCTTCCTGCCGCCGTGGCTGCTCTCGCTGCCCCCCATGCCGGCGGGGCGGGCGCGAGGACGCCTCTCCCCGCCGCACCCCCCACTCGCACCGGGCTACCGCTGCGAAGAGCGCCTCTCCCCTTCCGCCGCCTCCCAACATACCCGCGCCCCATTGGTGGTCGGCTCAGCGGCGGCCAATAGCACGGCGCGGTGCTGGCGGCGAGCCGCGGTGCATGCTGGGGGCTGTAGTCTGGGGGCGGCTGCGCGGGCTGCAGGCCCAGTCGCGGGCGGCCCGGCCCCGGCGGAGGCTGTGCTCCCTGGCAGGGCACCTCTCCCTCCGCACCAAAGCGGCTCCGGGCTCGGTTTCTAGCCCCTGGCCTCGCTAGGCTTCCTCCTCCCCTCCCACACCGAGCGCTGTGCCCATCCTCCTCACCTTCGTTTTGAATGGAGGACCAAAGCACCCCTTAAACTTCCACCGAGACCCCGTCTGTGGGGGGTCAAAATTAATGGGAGGAAGAAAACCAAAACACACGTTACCACACATAAAATAAGATGGGAAGGCACGAAGCTTATCTCCTGCCTCCAAGATTGGGCAACCCACCCAGGTGTTGTCTGTCACCGAGGATCCACAGGCTGAGGAGCTCCCAAGGATCCCAGGCAATTTCTACTCAGCAGCATTGAGACAAAGCAGCCCCCAACACAGCCGAGCGAGGGCATCCCCCTCACCCCACCAGGAATCCCTTCGCCTTCACACTCATTGTTTCTCCGTAGTTCTCAAGGGAGCTGACCACCCCGAGTTGTCAGCTATTTCCCTGGCGATTAAAACCAAAATTACAGTCTAATTTTACAGCAGCAGCTCCATAGGCAGAATTAACCTCTCCGCTCCTCTTGGCCACCCTCTTCCAGCAAACCTACTGACTGTGCAGTCACCTGCCATGACAGACAAACGCAGGGCCCGCGTAGGTCAGGCCATCGCAGATACAGTCCCCGTCACCAGGCGCAGGCAATCCACAGCCCGCACCAAAGGAAAGAGAAGGAAGATCTGTAACACACAACCACCAGGCCAAGAAACAGCAGCTTTGAAGGCTCTTTTCCAAACAAACTTTCTGCATTCCCAGAAATACGGGTCACATGATGACCTAGACAATTTCGTGCATTTGCAATGAGAGTTAATGAAGCCTTGGTATCAATACACTACTCCTCTACTTTTTAGTAGGGTGTCAGAGCAGTTTTAACTGATTAATTCTTATTCTTCACTGCAGTTAATGTGGCAACCACAGCTCTGACTCAGCAGTGGGACTCTGGCCAGCTTTAAGGCAGTATCTAGGGCTGTCTGCCCCCGAAGATATCCAGGCCTCCTCTATAGCATGTTCCTGGAAGCAGGGAATGTTTTTGTTATTTGTGCAATACCTTCTACTCTGGGGACTTGGCCCATTGCTTGCGTTCTCAGGACAAGGGCGCTGCATCATGGTACCATCAACTGTTTGCACTGCAGTACAGAAACACTGCACACGTCCAGCGCAAGAGCAAAGGTCTGGCATGATCCCTCCTAGAACGCTCTCACCAGCCTCTTGTTTATTTCTCATCTGCCACCTGTTCACTTCATTTGATGGCACCCAGTTTTCCTACTAAAAAAGCCTGTGAACAGTCATTCCTTATTCGCCTCCTCTGTCCTCTCAGGGTTTCACAGACCTGCAGCATTGCTCTTCCAGGCCGGCGAGTTCTCAACCACATAATTACCCTCCAGAAGTCTTCCCATAACTGATTATTCCTGTCATCCTTCCTTAGGCCTTCTTCAGGTGTAACTCCAGCCAGGTGGCAGGCAGCATTCTGCAAAGATCCAGGAGGGAGAACGGGCAAAGACAAACAGAACTGCACATCACACCTACAGCCATGCCTTCCTGTGGTCTCCAAGAGCCTAAGGACACCCACCAGGGCCCACTACCTGCAGGACACTGATGTGGAAGCAGCCACAATACTAGTGGAGGAGCTGTACAGCAACTTAAACGGCTCTCCACCTATGCAGGAGTAGACAATGCCGTCAAAGTTAACTCCAGCAGTAGCATCTCCTAGGGCAATCCCCACAGTTTTCCGCAGGGAACCTGGAAAGAGCTCCAGAAGGTTTTATTGCACAGGGGCATGACCCAATCCCAAGGTAGAGACAAAACTCACCCCACTTCCCCAGCCTGTACACCCCCAAAGAGAACCCAACGGGTGCTGATTGCTACCAGCACACTTTGCTGTTACTCAGCAGCTGTCATGTCCTCCCTGCAGCCAGCAAATTAGTCCTGACACACAGGGTTCATCTCAAAGCCCCAAACAAGAGATAAGCAAGAGTCAGTTTCAAGCCTTTACCCAAGCAACAGAGAAAGATACCTTATTGCAAAAGACCCCTGGTTCTAGACGCTCCTGGGAACAGCAAGATTTAGTTAGAGAGAAGAGGCAAAGGCTTCACCCGCAAGTATTTAGACCTGGAGACCACTCTCTGCAGTCATCTGCTGTCCTAGTAATAGCTTTCCAACAAGAGAGAAAAAAAAAAAAAAAAAAAAAAAAATCTATCTCTGACAAAAGGACATCATGTTGTTCCATTATTATCTGCCATATTTGTTCAGGGATTTTTAAAAAATCTGAAAGTTATTTTTTCTCCATAATATGGATCATTTGGGAAAGAAAGTATGACCGTTTATGCCAAACTTAATTTTATTTCTTTATTTTACAAAGAAAAATATACATTTATTCTATATTTTCTCTCTTTTTACCCTCCCCCCCCCAAGCATAACACACTTCTGCTCAAGGACCATTTTGAATATGGCCCAAAGCATTATATATACATAAAAATACAACAGGAGGAAGGTCAGCCCATGACCTAGCGCAGAAGCTCCTCAGCAGCAGAACGTGGGACACTCCAGGAACAGTGGAGTCCTGCCAGCAAAGGACAGGATGGACATGTTGACCACCTGCAACAGGTGATCCTTCAGCACTGAATTCAGCTGATAAAAAGGCAAATTCATAACCTGCTCTTCACATTACCAAGGAGGGCAGATAAGTCCCCTCGGTCAGGGTGTTGAGAGTCAGTAAATACTCCTTGGGATGTAAAAGCAGCTGTGCGTTTATTTCTCAACTGCTTTAGGACCTTCATATCTCTTGGCTCTGTCCAACGCTCACCAGCTCCAGGGAAACTGTGCAGGTTTCCCCACGCTGTCTAACAGCAGCTCAGGATCAGTGTTGTAAGCAGCACCAGGAGCAGCAGCAGGGCAATTTGGGCACTGCATCCTCCATCCCCTTTAGAGTAAGCAAGCAAGCATGGCTCAGGCTGATTCACAGCAAGCAATGGGAGGAGCACGGAACATTCTCTAATGTGGCAAGGGGTGGCTTGGCCAGTGTCTTGTCCAGCCCTTACATAGTCATTGCACGGAGGGGAAACATAAAAGGCTGTTGACCTACATGAGACAATTTGGCTCTCACACATAGACAAACAGAAGCCTTTTTTCCTCAAATGTAAAAAAAAAAAACCAACAACCCGAAACAAAAAAAGGGGTGGGTAGGTGTTTGTTTTCAAGGTGCCAGTGCTACTTAGAAGGCCTGCAGGGCAGAGTCCACAGGCAGAAGAGAGAGGCTGCATTGCTCATGAACAAAAAAAGATAAGCAAAGGTCCTGCATAGTTTTGGCAACCAATGTGAACTTCATGTTCTTACCTAAACTTTCCTTCCCTGTGGTGGGAACACCTGGTAGCAAATGCTCTCCCCTACCTGCTCATGATCCAAACTAACACCTCCACACCGCAACCCTGCATGACGATTTTCCAGAAACTCTTAACTCCACATTCTTCAGGAAGATCAGTGAGTTGGGGCAAGTGATTCACACAGTCCCCAAACATTTCAAATTCCCTCTTTCTACTCTAATCTCTAATTGAAAGTTGCTATTGCTTATAGCAGATCTCCACCTACCTGGAGGACTCAGGTAGGAAAGCACCCCCAAAGCTAGAGGAATACACCTCCTTTATCCTATCCAGAAACCAGCCTGATGCAGCCTTTCAGCTGAACAGTCTGGAGCAGATGTCTTAAAACTGCATGCCAGACAGCTCAGACAACAGTAGTCCCTTTTCCAGCACAGAAGAGGTTAATAAGAAGTTCCAGATAGTCTTTAAGTGAACCACACTCCACACACACATAAGTATTTTCAACATATCGAGCCATTAAACCTATTCAGACCAGCAGAAGTCTGGGAATCTGAACTGCAACATAAGGGAAGGACACTGGCAGAGACACACATCTATGTCCCGCTTGCCTCCCAGCTTGGAACACCAGCCAGCTTGATTCTAGCACACCTATGGTGTTTGAGAGTTTCCAGTCACTAAATACTGACAGCTCAGACTCATCATGGGCTTCTGCTCTGCCTCAAGCACCTGAACATCTCTGGAGCCTCCATCTGCAGAGTCAGCTTCCTCCTTTGCAGCACTCTCCAAGACCCTGCCAGAGCCACGAAGCAGGGTGCAGATGGAAAATGCACCTACCTCACAGGTTTTATTCTCAAAACTCAGCCCTGATTCAGTGTTGTTACTTAGATTTTCCTGTGAGCTCAGATGCACAGTAGTATAGCCTCCATAGACTGTTTCACAGCTACTTTAGCTCAGCTGGACAGCAACACTGTCCATCCTTCTGCCTCCCAATTGTTCAGTCAGTTCACGTCCGTGCTGCTAACTGCTAGACCCTCCAAATGGTCACAGGCCACAAAGAACAGTTCATTCCTCTTCATATCCCGGAATTTTAACCCCTATTTACCCTTCAGACACTGCTATTGCCACCCGTGCTGTTGCAATATGACAACACCCAGGCAATCGTGCTGCTTGAAAAAAGCCCAGGAAGACCACCTTTGGTTTCAACCATCAAACTCTTTCTATATATGAACAATACAGCAGTCAAATCAACACCTTCATCCCTAAATGCCATTCTCCTAATTGGCAGACAAGTGCTTTCAGTCATTGAAAAGGAAGAGGTGCCAGTCAAGCCCATCTTCTGGGTCACATTCATATCCAGAACACAGAGGATCAGGAAGGTTCAGTGTTTATAGGTTTATGAACAAAACTGTTCTACATTGTTCTCAGGTAGTGACAGAAAATGTTCTTTCCAACAGGATTTGGGCTGCCAACTTGGTTCCACAATAGGTTTCAGAAATCCTAAGGAAGAGAAGAAAGCCATGGCAGACAGCCAAGGACAGATTTCCAATGGACATCCTAACAGCTGTGGTATCAGGGAGTTTGGAGGGAAAAGAATGAGGCGTTGTGTGAAGCAGGTAGCCCTGCCTTAGGCATTGATGGCTTTCCAGCGGTCACTGTCTGTGCTGTTGATGCTGCCCACATGATATGGCATAGAGGCCACGTCATCCAGGTAGGCTGTGGTGTCAATCTGAGTGCTCGAGTAGAACCCAGAATCCATTCCTTCCTTCTTGGCAACAGCATAAGGGTGGGGTAGGTGTACATCCACATCCTCAGGTTCATCTACCTGACATTTGTACGAGAAGAGGATCTTCGGTTCAGACCTGGAGCGATTAAAGATTTAAAATACATGTTTAAGTAATGTAGTATCACAGCCACTTTTCCTTAACTAAAACTCAGCAGCACTAAGAAATTGTGTATTCAGACCCTAAGAACTCTTCACACTAGCTTTCAGTCCTGAAATATACCTAGCAGAGCAGCTGCCATAAAGTAATGCTAAACGTAGGTTTGGACTAAGTCATCTAAAAGAAACAAAAATGGCAGAATCGCGACTCTAGTGTGGGAAAAGTGTTCTCATCTTGGGGAGTTCTGAATTACTGGGGGCAAAGGCATCCAAACACCACTGGACTCCACGGCAGCCTAGTCACTGCCACCAACAGAACGCGAGTCCACCTCAAGTTCCACCTGTGCGCATCGGGAAAAACAAAATACAAATACTTGTGGATCAGCAGTTTCCATCTCTAACTCCAGACACTGTTCCCTTCTGATTTCAGAAGGCAGCAGAGGCACATTTTGATATTTTGGGAGGACTTTATGTTCTCAGTTATTTTAAAGCCTGCTGTTTCTTGCTTATGGACTGTAAAAGCTAAAGCCTACACTAAACCACTCAGATTTTCCTTCCAAGGTGCATCTCCTGTCAGCAGCCACACGGTGGCAACCCCGACCCAGGAATCACACTCCCGAGTGCTTTCAACAGTAACTCAGGCCCACAGTAGAGTCCTCTGACAAATTATTACCTACCCCTAGATCCTTTCTACAAAGCTATCCCAAAACCCACCCAGGAGACCATTTAACCCTCTGAGACTCAATCTCTCACTAACCATTTAGTTAACAACTTCAGCAGAAAAACTTTTTACTAAACAGGATGCAGACACCGAAGAAACGATCCTCATTAATGTTTGAGAGGAATATAGCCATCAGTGCTACTTTGCATACAAAGGAGTCTTGGATAGAAGTGAGCAGCCCTGGGTCACACAAGAAGAACATCAAGGCCAGAAATTAGAAACTGGTTCCCTAAATGGCATTCTAGTCGCTGCCTTTGTTCTACAGATGGGGAGAACTTGAAGGCAAAACAATTAAATGACAATATATACCCTCTAAACTCCTGCTCCTGGCTACTCACCCAAAGAAGCCCTTCAGGAATGCCACATAGATGAGAGGTGCAAAGAAGCTGAAGTAAAGGAACGTGGTAGCATCAACACAGCTGTCAACGGCAAAAGCGAACATGAAGGAATTTAGCACTCGAGCACAATACAGCTGGATAACACCAGACACATCCCCCCAGAATGATCCAATTTCCCTCCAGAGTGTCCAAGCAGAGGACAAGAAAAGTCTTGTGCTAAACAAATTCAGATCGATGCAAAGTAACAGACATTGCCATTAACAGGTGTCCCTGCTCCTAGACACTCAGAGGGAAACATGCCAAGACCCAAGGTCTGACCAAGAGCACAGTCTCAGTCAATTTTGACTCACAGAAGTCACACTGATCCCTGCAGAATGAGACTCCTGATACAAGTAAGGGTATCTCCATGCTATTCCTAGCAAACAGACTATTTCCTCCCTTACTACCTATGAAACATGAGCCAATGGCCAGGCATCTGTGGACTCAAACTATTACTCTCGCTCTCCACCTCAGGACCACTGCAGAGCATGCAGCTCCACAGACCTCTCCACTGTGAGTTTCCTGACCAGAGATCTTCTGGCACAAAACAGAACCAACAGCTTTATTCCTTTTTAGGAACCCAGCACAACTTTGTTTTCTTTGGAGAGGCAGTGTCAAAGGACACTCACATGCCACATGAGAACCGGGGCTGCAGACCTCATCCCCCAACATACATACCACAGTCCTTCTATGATATCCACACAGAGGAGGGCACTGCCCAGACCCTGCACCAGGTTCAGCAATGCCAGGATTCCAGCATAAACGTAAAAACTCTTCCTGGCTGTGGAAAAGACAAGGACACAGATGAAGCTCAACCTCATAAGCACCAGCCCAGTGCAAATCTGTTTGATGGAGATGGCAAACCCAACAGAAGCACCTCACCATCTTGTCTGTTTAAGAACTGAAGAATTAAGCTGCATTTTCCTGTCCTCTGCTGGCAGGATTGATGGAGGCAGAGTGGACTAAACCATACTCTCCTGCATGTGTATACACACACACAAGGTGGGTTTTGAAAACACATGGACATGGCAACACTGCAAAGATTTTATAGGCAAGCATCTGGAACCAATATCAGTCACATAATTGAATGCGAGAAAAAACAAAAACTCTACAGCCAAACCAGAATCTGTGCCTTTCCAATGTACAGCACTAACAAAACTGCTCAGGATACCTGGACAGAAGCAGCAGGATATGCTGGACACCAGGCAGATCAGGGCCAGGACCGCCTGCCTGTGGCATGTGCCACACATATCCACTCCCTCAGGGTACCCACACATAGATGCCAACGCTACTTAGAGAGAGAACAACCCAATGCATATATCTTAGCAACAACTTCTCTCCCTATTCAAGAGCTGCAGATATTCTGCAACAGAAAGAAAAACCAGAGGAGAACCTTAATAAAGTAAATGCCCAGATAAAAATTAATAAGCAGCTCCCAACTGGCCTTTCTTTCCCAGGGGAGGACCAGCATGTACACTTTAACATCATACATGCATTTCAAAGGCAGCTATTGTTAAGAAGCCATTCTTACAGCTCTCTGAAGATTATGTATTAACATTACAACTGTATGATTAACGGAGCAGTAAATCTTGTTTTCTTAATGTAATTGTTTAGCTACTAAAGTAGTAATGTAATTGCTCTTATTCTGTTCTCCAGAAGTCATAACACACTATTTTTCCAGGGATAACTTATCAGTCCTTTGCCTTGTATCTGTACGCTGAGATAGTGGGATGTATCTGCAGCGCAACCAGATACAGGAACCTCTTACTCCCACCTATGTTTTATCCGGGCGCTGTCTCCATCTATGCTATGGAACACACCAGAGTCACTTACAGGGCAAAGAAATCCGGTCTTTCAGAGGAGTTTTTGGAAGAATCACCACCAAGGAATAGACCTGTTGAGACAAAGAACTAACTGTTCCATAGTTGCTTGGCAACTGAACTCAACAACCTTTGCAGGGAGGGTGTGTGGTGTCACACACTCCTTAGATGCCTCAGGACAGGGGCACAGACACCCTGGTATTAAACCAGCGCAGATAGCGCAGATGTGAAGGCCCCACACCTCACCCCCATCAGCACAAAAAGGCTGGTCACTGAGAAAGAAGTGAGTGAAGAACATCTGAGTTCAGCTGGAATTCAGCTGCCACAGCTTACACTACTCCCACCACACCTTTATTGCTTCAGCTTCCCTGCCACATGAGAAGCATCAGTGCTGCGCTGTATCAGGCAGGAGCGGGACTAGGGCCTTATTATGCTAAAATCATCCTCCTTGCCCCATTTAGAAAATACAAAGAAGCTATCAGAGTGCATAACATATGCCCAGTACTTACCAGAAAGAAGAAACAGGAGCTGGCAAGCCAAAAGTGTCTCCCTCCATGACCATAGATGTTGAAGTCTTCTGCTGAGAGGTGGGCGTCAGGGTACAGTATTTCCAGGGTGCCCTAGGAGAGAAGTGGCACCAACATGATTGTTACAGGCAGCACCCTCGCTAGAGTGGGTGCCTGGACAAGGAAGACTGTGTTTAAAGACATTCAGACAACAGCTGTCCCTGCCACCTATGACGCAACCATTGCTCTGCTTAGACCAAGTTAAGCTCACACAGGAAAACAGGAAGACAAGACCTGAAGACAAGAAATGGGGGGAGGGGAAGTGGCAGCAACCTGCATCTGAAGGCAACCAGCATCAGTGACATTCCAGAAGAGAGACTGAATGAAGGGATAGGGGATGCAAGCCGTTGTCTGTCTGAAATAGACTGAGAGTTCCTTTTCTATCTCTACAGTAGACCTTTCTTGCTGAAGTGTCCAGAATATCAAAGCCCACACTTGTGCAAGAGTTGGGAAAGGACACTGTCCCATTCACTTGAATTCCTAAAAAATGGTATGAACAGAAGCTACCATACAGACAGTGGAGAGAGAAAAGTGCTTGTAAGCACTACTGAACCCAGATACAGCTCAAACACTTGATATTTAATGAGGCTCCTCCAGCTTTGTCATGTGGTAATGATCAGCTCACTGCCTCCGCAAGCAAGAGCCTGGTCACAGAACAAAGATCTATGTGTTATCCTGGCACTGCCCCAAGTATAGAGACACAGGGCTGACCACTTACATACTGAGGAGAACAAATCCAGACACATACTGCATTGTTTAGAGAGATGGAGACACAGCTAATTAACTGAGCTAGCAAGCCAGCTGCTAGTTTGAAGGGAAGCAAGATCTCAGCTCTCAAAAAGTCAGGAGATAAGAGGCCTGCTGCACTGCCCTCATCTGGCAAGCACACCTCAGGTCTCTCCATCTAGTTTTCAAGGCACTTGAGGCTAGATTCAGAACTTGTGGCTCAGGTGGGAAAAACCTCTCACTCCTGTTCCAAGATTCACTAAACAAGGCAATCCCTCACAATCTCACCTCATCAATCTTCACCTTGGCTGAGCCTTTCATGCCATAAAGAGAACAAGGAGGTACAGTCTCATCTATGCCTCTGGGATCCTCATACATTGCCACAAGCATCCAGTCTTCCCCCAAAACCTCATCCAAAGAACAAAGCTGCTACTTTCCAGATAGGAATCCCATATTTAACTGCTTAACTCCAAGCAGAGTCCCCTCTTTTGCAAAGACTAATTCTTCCACTCCAATGTACTCACCTGGGTGACAGAATATGCCAGAGATAGCACAGTAGTGATTGCCAGAACACGTTTCACACTCGACTTGCTCTCCAGGTGACCTGGAATTAAGGAATACAGAAATGACTCAGGATGTGATCCTAGCCCTAGAAAAATCAGTTCTCTCCAAAACCAGTACAGGAAAACATTTGTATTTCCAGAGGCCTTCAAGGGAAGGTTAAAGCTCACTTAACTGCTAGAAACTGCTTCCCTGTTTGGAGAGTTGGGCCTTTCACAGACAAAGTAATACTTACAAAACAACAGGTTTTAACTTGCTTTCCTTCTGCCCACACTAATACAGAGAAAGCAACTAAGTCCTTCTGCTGGGGTTATTAAAAAAAAAAAGTCAGGAATGACTCAGGTATCACGTACACTGAGATGTTGTAAAGTCTCTTCTCAGGGGAAAAACATTTACAGGAGACTGGGTTAGAGCAGGGGAGAAGGGCTTACATAGTTTAGAGAAATCTGCACTGGAATACGCTGGAGCAGACAATCTCCGGAAGATCCTTCCAATGCAAATTATTCTGTGATCCCTCAAAAGATGAAAGAGCTCAGCTGTCCCAGTGGCAGATGCAAGTGACACCTACCAACCCCTCTCCTCTACCTCTGAGCCACAGAAAGAGGTGCTCCAAACAGCATTTTCACTTGTACAACTGAAAAAGTAGAGTTACAGGGTGCAGGTACAGTTAAAGCATTCGAATGAAGCCACGATAGAACCAGCCAAGGAGGGGACAGAAGGACCCCCAAAGGGACCATAAATAAAATGAGGTTGAAGCAAAGATCAGACTGTTGATCTTTGCATAAGTCATTTTCACCTAAGCTGTACACTCCTTCACCACCTGTACACAGGACAAACAAAGCCCATATAAACCCTGAAATTGCACAAGCCATAGATCTGTAAATATAATCAGGCTTTCAGCCATTTCTAACTAAAACTGACCAATTTGCTTTGTCTTTATTCTAGAGCTCCTTCACTTTATAGAATCAGCATCTCCACAAACTTACAGATGCAGCCTCTGTGGAAAAAAAGGGAATAGGAAACGTTCAAAGCACTCAGAAACCTCCTGACACGTACCAAAGGCAAGGCCTAGAATCACCACACTCAATTCAATCGCCAGAAGGAAGAACCTTGTGATCTCCCACAGGATCTGAGGGGATAACAGAAACCAGACAAACATGATTAGATGGAGTCAGGAACCAGTCGGAAGTTAATACAGCAAAACTTTACTCTCTGCTCCAGGGGATGGCAGCCTCTGAATGGAGCAGGTAATTTCCACAAACCTTCCTCATGCTTTGTAGGGATACTAATTATATGCTTATTCCAAGCCCTGTCCATGCCTGTGAAACAGAACAGTTGTGTGGGGGCGAGCAAATAGCATGCCTAGGGAGGGAGGAAGTGGCCATGGTTCACCACACTTGAGAATCTGTCACCTGTCTTGGGATATGTTCTCTGCTGTACTCCCAAGGAGCACAAACCCAGGAAGACCTCAAACGTATAATATTAAACAGGGCCAGTCCTTAAAGCACTAGATTCTGCAGTTATGACTGAACAAACTCAGTATTCTGCACTCCTCCAAAGCTACTGATCCCTGAAATCTAAAGCATATTCAACTCTAAAGCCCTCCCACTTCCAGCTTATCATTTTCATTCCCATGTTTTATTTGGTGAAACAAGACCAAACAAACCAGCAGGTGAGGCAACTTTCCAGGTAGTCATGCAATAAATCAGTGCCAAACCTAGAACAAGAACCCAGATTCTGGCTTATTAATCCTTTTCCTCTGAACAGTGAATGGCACTCTCTCTTGAAGATACACAGTATTTTAAGAGGCATTCAATGATATACTTCTCATCTCAGAAAAATATACAATATATGTATGTGCATATATGTATATGAGAGAAACAAAAGAAACATAATAGACATGACAGAACATATGTTTACAGGAAAAACTGACAGAGTATCTGCCTTACTGCCCGACTTCCCAGCAAGGTGCACTTCGCAGCAACACCAACAGCACTGAAGAAAAGCACCTGCTCACTCTTCTCCGTTATTCAAGTCCTGGACCTACATCTATTCAGCAGAGGTGAATGAAAATGCTACACACATCCAGTCACTCACAACAAGCAATGTATTACAATGCTTTGACAGGTAACGTTAAAGGGAAGAGTAAAAGAACCACACTGATCCCAGAGAATAAAGCCAGAAGACCTGTAGTCTGTGGGGTGGCTCTTCTTCCTCTAACAGCTCAAGAGATACAGAGCTTTTTGTTTTAGGTAATATTCTGCTACAAATCAAATGACTACAAAGGAACAGCACGTACAGAGCTATTTCCTGTTTGCTAAGGGTTCGCCCTGTGCTCAGAGTGGCTTCAAGGACGTTCAGATATCAGTCTCAAAAGGGAATTCAGTTTTATTTACTTTCAATACAAAAGCATTACATACTTTTCGAAAAGCCACTCATATATTGCAAGAGTAACAAAGGCCAGGTCTTGCCTATCCACTAAAGGTATCTGGATGTTTAGCTCTTACAAAGCAGAGTCATTCCATCCCTGCAACAGGAAAGTTTTGATGCCACTATTTGTTTGTCTATTTTAGGAAATCTATTGTTTTACAGCCCTGGATGTTGTGATCATTTAGATACAGCTATCAGAGCAGGATTCCATAGTACACATAGCTATGAGTACTGCAAAAACCCACAACTCTCGTATGCACATAAAAGGGAAGCTGTAGCAGACTGCTGTGATTAGAACTGCACAAAGCAGAGCCTCTAAAATCAGTGTTGTACCTACCTTATCAGCAACTGTGGCAGCATCAGAGGCACTCACAGTCATGGAGACAACAGCACGGGCAATACCGACTAAAGCCACCACAAATACCTACACAAAAAGATACCAAAAGCAAGCTCATGTCAAAAGGCACATATGCAGTTGTGACCAGAAACCCTTTTGGAATACCATTACCAGGTCAGCTTTCAAGCCTGATAATGTGTACTAAGGATTTCCTGTAGCAGATTAGAGTTAATTTGCTGAAGAAGATTCCTCAGGCCTGTTAGATGTAGGAGTACTGGCTTAGAATTTAGGAAGGAACAAGTTTCCTCAACTGTCAGATTAAACATCTCTGAAGAGGTCCCATCCACCCCTTAAAACAGTATATTTACAGGCAAACAGTCTTCCCACCCTTCAGTCCACTGGGGCAGGGGAAGAGAAAAAACAGACAAAAACCATATCCATCCAAATTACAAGATCAAGTGCTTGGTATGACTGAATAAACCAATCACATCAGATAACAGAAGCCACTGAATACCAACTACTGCACTTCAGATCTGTGACAAAACCAAAATCTGCTGTTCTCTCACTCAGCACTGACAATGCTCAGAAATGCAGAAGAAAAAAGTCACCTGCAGCCATCTTACCCTGCTGCACAGTGCTACACAGAGATACCTAAGTCAGCTCATGTACCATTTAAGCATGACAGCATAGAGCTCAGCAAGGCTAATTTACCAACTCCTGTGCTGTCACAGCCATACTATGCAATTAAGAGCTCAGTTGGATATATCTACCCTCCGCTGTGCAGACTTACCCTCTAAGAAAGCAGATTTTTCCAGACAAAGTTCTCAGAGTCACAGGCTAATTCTAATGATGCAAGTAAGAGACAGCTACATCTATTGGAGAATGGAAAGAGTCTAAGCTGATTCTAAGGTGGTTGGAGAATGAAAACGATCAATAAGCCACGTATAACAGAATATTTCCTCCTTACAAAAAGAAGGGATGCAAATGGCATGAAAGAAGAATAATACAACATTCCTCCTGAGGTGTAAAAATTTCAGACAAAACACTGACAAAAAAGAAGGGTCCCTGAATATAGTGGTGTTCTGGAGCACCAACAACTCATTGGAGAAGAAAACACACCCTTTTTGCTTCCTCTCTAAGTAGGCAGAGACTCTTCCCAATCTATTAACTTAGCTTTAATCACTGACTCCACAAGAAAGTTTTCCTTCAAGACATGACAAACAACCGTTTGAACGGAAATCCTCGCAGAACACACTTACATCCTCATTTCCCCCTAACATACTATGGAAGATCAAACTGAGTGAAAGCATTTTCCTCTAAGGCTGTTTCATCACTTTCTGCTTTTCACTCCATTTTGAAAAAGTCAACAGCCTGAAGACACTACACTTTTTTCTTCCCTTTGGTTTCTCAGGAGTTTTGCTTTTTAAAGCCTTTGGCATGAACTTCTTACTGAGTCATGTGCATCACTGGAAGCATAAAGGAAGATTTAAATCCAGGCTGGAAATGGCTGGTAATGTTTTTAAAATTTTGGGGCATTTGTGTGTATACCTGGTTATCCAAAACTGCACAAGCCCAGTGCCCACATTCCAGGCCTGAAAGATCTAACAAGACTTCCCACCAAAGATTCAGCTGAGGCAACTAGCTCAGATTTGGTTTTGATGCTTCTTGGGTTTTGCCATGCCAGTACCTGTACACAGCCCAAAGAAGGATGCCTCCCATCTAACCCAATTCAAACACACATTTACTTCTACAGCCTGTACTAATCTCACTGAGGAGTAAGCACATGATGCCACGCACCAAGGCAAGCCAGGACCTCAAAAAGCATCTATGATAAAGCTTCTGAATGATATTTTTAAACAAACTCAGGTAGGTTCTTAGGTGCATTTACCATGCCCTGTGAGCAGTATCGGTTAATAGGTATGGTGTTCGGAGATTACAAAAGAGACTACCTTAGCATGATCAGAAGTTGCCTGTGCCTTTTTAAACTGGGGAGAGGAGAACAGACAAGATCTCAGAAGTTTGAGAACTGTAACTGCGCTGCCTATATATCCTGTTTCCACCTTAAGAAGTGTCAAGAACATCATCAAGTCAGCAGCCACTTTGTTATGATGGGAAAGAAACTAACAGGATTGGGTTTCTACATTCCCAAACTAACCAGAACCCTGTCACATTGCTGTTTTCTACAGCAGATGACCAAGCTTTTCAACAGCTTCAAACAAATCATTCTCTAGTGTTTCACTTTCACTACCTCAGTGAGAAGCTGGTTTTGTGTCACATGCTCCTTACTGCAAGGAGCAAGGGAAGTGTAAGATACTAGATTCAAAGACAACAAAGCAACAAAAGAAGAAAAAAGGAAAAAAAAAAAAATCACCACAGGAGAACAAAATCCACTCAAATCCAACAGATGGTCCCAGAATCTGTAAAAAGCAGAATTCAGACAGTGAAAAAAAAATATATCTGTGTCTACTTCTTGTAGTACACCTTGAACTAAATATAGATTTTATCCCTCCAAGATCATGTCTAGGCTCTCTCTCCACTTGTTTCATCATACTGTTCACGAGTGGTAATACAAAAAAACACTCACTCATTCAAAAGCATGGAGCGGTACTCACTAGTATGTAGAATGTAGTGAAGATTGGGCTGGAAGTGACCCGGATTTTGGCCCTGGCAGAGGGCAGCTTCCAGAGAAGAAACATAAAGAAAAGCACATTGGGAACCAGGAGCAGAAGATCCCAGTAGCGGACTCTGCAAGAAGTAAATAAAACAGGGTTTTTTTTCCTGTCCTTCAGCATCTAGAAGGGAAGGCACCAGCCCCTGTCCCTTCTCAACCAAACTCTGAGAAAGCAAGTTCTTTCCCCTGGCCTTGGGTCAGACTTTTTCCTCCCATGGTCCCATTTCCTCCGTCTCACCTGGACTTCCCAATATCCTCATAGAGCAACAACAGGCACTTGTGCGGCACAGTGATGTTGGTGTCGTTGATTGCCTGCGCTGTTGTCGGGGACAAAGTTGTCACATTATCCAGTGCTGTCACCAGGGCAGTCGAATGCGTGATGTTGTCAGAGACGGAAAATCTCGTCACAGACATCATGGACTGGAATATCCTGCCTTCCTTCTGGTCCAGGTCAAACACAGCACAAGGCAACCAGAGCAGAGACAAAAAGCAACATTAAATCACTTGTGAGTCAGAGCTAAAAAACACATCCCTGCCATGAGGCCCCTGCACAACTGCTTCCTGCTTGTTACAGCAACGTATCATCATCTGAAAGATTGTATTACGCAATGAAATGCCACCTGCCCTTACTCTGCACACAGCCATTAGGGTGGACAGTACAAAACCACTATCCTGTATCAGAGCAACAAGCACCTTCAAAACAGTGTAATATTATGCTGGACTAAATTTTGTGATTTTTTTGAGCTTTGGCAGGTTCACAGAAGAAATCAAGACTCAGCAGCAATACACAGCATCATCAGATGGAAAGAGAAACCCTGCTGTACCAGAACATTAATTATCATTCTAGTTCCTGCGATCAAGAAGTTACAGTCAATGATTTGATTTCAACTATTGCAAAGAAAAAATTAAGGCCCCCTCCCTAAAAACTTGTTGCTGTTACCAACCCCACAGTCTGACAGCGGGGAGATCCTCACATACTTTTACCTAAAGGGACTGTACAGTCTCTTTATCTTCCAAAACCAACACTGGCAAAAGCCAGGATTCAGCATTTTTCTTCTAACCCTCTGCAAGACACCAGAACTATTCTGTTTTTAAGCACAACAGTCAGGCTGTGAAAAGACAGCACCTAAAACCCTGTTAGCACAAAGTTCTCCAGCTTCTTTACATCCAACAGTCTTGATTGCATTGCCCTTCTCAGACACAGATCAGCATCATCACCAGGAGTTTACAAACCCAGAACCAGACACAGTCCTATCTACTGGGTTTCCTAAAGTCAAACTCTCAGGCAGGCGAGAGCTATGGTCAGAATCAGAAGTCATGACACTCGGTTCTTTTGCCTGCTCTACCTTACACCTCTCGTGCCTCTCAGATGACAAGACAGAACTTCCCATTCCCCTGATGAAACTTTTTTGTACTGCCTTCCCCAAGAGAACACTCACATCTTTTCCACCACCTGTCCGTCCCCCAGGCCCTACACTGCTGCGAGATGAACTGTCCCTCCAGAAGTTAAAGGGAAACTCTGGTCTGCAATCCATAAAACTCCAGGGGCTTCATGCCCGTGCCAGTGGCTTTGGCAGAATCAGCAGCAGCAGCACTTTATCCCTCTGTTGGTTCTACAATCACCTTGGAAGCTTAAGTGGACTATGGCATACAGTACTTTAGATCAGGATTTAGTATATACTAGAGTTTTGACGTGATTTACCTCAATAAGCCTGTTCCTGATTCAATGTATCATCTTGTGCAAATCCTCTCCTCTTCCCACCCTAAACCAGCAACCCTCACCATTAAGCTATGAGCTGAATGCAAACGCAAGGTCCTACCATCTCTCCTGGCACTCCCCGAAGAAGTGGTCACAGGCACACAGATTCAGAACAGAAAATCTCTATCAACTGGTGTCTTAAAGATGCACATTGCCAGAGTGCTCTAGCAGTCTGTGTGGTATAGTCAATCCAGGATTCATCTAAAAAAAAACCTCCCTGTTTGATTTTAGCCCTGGCTGGCATGGCAAAAACTGACAGCCTCTGTGACAGGACTCGGAAGGTATTTTCCCTGCGAGGTTCTGGGTGACTCACAAGTTGGAAAGAATCAGCACAGCCCTGTGTCATGGGTTGAGCTATCAGAGTTCACTAGCTCCTTCCCCACAAACTGATCAAGCCACAAATTCTTCTTTCTCTTCAGAGGCCAAGACTCTTCCCAGGTCTTCTGAGGGGCAAGGGGATCATCCCACCCTCAGCTAACAAACCCTCCCCTTGATTCATCCATGCTGACACTGATACTCACTGAGCTGGGATTTTTCTTTTGCGACTGCCATATGCTGTGCTGCACAAGAGGCATTGCATTAAACACACACATGCAGACCTGGAAAGATCAACTTTGCGCTGAGATGGCAAAATCCGTGCTAAAAAAATCCTACTTCTAGTAGAGGTTCCAGTAAACAACCTTCATATTCCAGACAATCTCTCTTCTCTCCAGCTTCTCACTTCTCTGAATTGACACTGTTGAGAATGACTTTCTGTTAATAATTTTGCTCCATTCTCTTCCTCTGAAACACCACTGCATCTCAGGAGCCGCACAGACAAGTATATTCACATTTGCCAAGACAGGAAAAAAAAAATCTGATTTTTAAAAAAGCTGGGAAAGGGTAGATAAAACCTCATAGAGCATGGGCAGAATAACACCATCAGCTGTGAACCATCACAACCTCCTCATATCTCTACTGGGAGAAAGAATTCAATCTGCCTGTCACGCTGAAAAGAGCTTGAGTATAAAGCTGTGAGAGAATTACATGGGAAAAACATCTTCCTTATAAAAAGAACAAACAGGCTCCATTCTTTTTCCCTAGGAGCAACCACTATCACGCAACAGCGGCGAGCTGCTGATAAGGAGCGGAGTTGGCCACATGTAACAGAGCTCCAGTCACAAGGTTTCAAAGGGCAAAGCAGAATCAAGCTTACCTCTCTGACAGGCTGCTCACCACAGCTTGGTATTAGTATCCTATTCTTCCTGCCAAGATGGAGTATACACAAAGGCAGAGCAACAGAACATCCAACATGATAAGAAAGGGCAGCCAAAGCTGTCATCCAGACAGCACGATCCCTGTGCTTTTCTAATAGCTAAGGCCTACAGCAAGGATGTGGAGAACTGTCCAGTTCCCAATGAATCACCAGCAAAAGTTCTGTGGTAACAGCACCAGGAACTGATGGCAAGGATCCGACTAGGCTTCGTCATTCCCGCAACAGTGCTCCTTACAGCACACTGTCCAAACCTTTGCCCTGTCTAGTCCAAAATAAATCCAGTCAGCTGACCATATCCAAGAGATCACTCACTACACCCTGCCTCCACAGGGCTGTTGGCTTCAGCCAGCCCAACCTATGCAATGGGGGTAATATCACCCCATAGCCGCATGAAAGGAAACCAATGCCACAGTCCTGGTCTCCTTTTTTCTTCTAGCAGGCAGCTCTATGCACCATACACCAGAAAACAAAATAAAATGGTTTTCTACACTACAGCTGAAGTCAGCCTGACGTGGCTGAGGCCTGTTCCTCTGTCCAGGCACTGGACTCCCAAGTTGCATTCAGATCAGGAACATCCATGTGACTCGCAGGTTGCTGTGGCAGAGTGCTGGGGAGGGCTCAGCTGCACCCTCAGTGTAAATGATTGCCTTTCACCGAGGGGATGCTGCTTCTTGACTCAAGGCACCGTAACCGTATCAGAGCTCAGGGAAATTTAGAGCTCAAATCACTGGCAATTCTCTGTGCTCTCAAAGCCCAGCCACATAAAGGTGAATGACACACTACCAGAGTTTCAGCTCTAATAAAAAAACAAAAGTTTTCTTCCTTTCTGAAAACCATATCAGAAAATCTTCCAGGTAGGGTTGAGATTGCACCTTAAAACACTGCATTTGTGCAAGAAAAAAACCACACCATCCAGATCCCTGCTTAAATACAAGTGTTACTTCAATAACTTAAATGTTTAAAAAAAGACAAAAGAAAAATTAAAAAAGCGCCTGTTTTTCTTCTCTTCAAGATGACTCTTCAAACCTCACTCTTGGTGACAACAGTTGCATTTTGCATTTCATCCTTAAAACTCACAAGGCATGGATTTTCCACCAGTGACCAAGGACCTCTCTTTTCTCCACATATTATTCTCACATTTCATTCTGAACTAAACTGAAAAAGAAAGGAACTGCAGTGCCAAAAAATCCCTACCAAAAAATGCCAAAAGCAGAAGTACCAACAACAATCCAAACCATCAGAGAACCCTGATTCAGGGACACCTTTCAGAAATAAGTATCCTAAGTTTTTTGTCGGTTTTGTTTTGGTTTCGGTTTTTTAGCCTCTAGAAGGCGGGTGCACAGACAACAAACCAGAAGGCGGCAAGTGAAGGCCAGCGACGGTACACGGTCACTTCATTCTACGCTGGCAAGGGCACAGCGCCTATTTTCAAGGCTGGTAAAGGAACCAGGGAGCTGGAGCAAACCTGAAGTTACTCTCTGCCCTCAGGCGAGGCAAAGGGGCCGCTGGACGCTGCTGCCACAGGAGGGCTCCCCGGCTGCAGAAGGAGGCATAAAGCTGCTTTTCAGGGACCCGCTGAAGCGGCCGCAAAGGGCCGGGCAGAAACCCGGAGAGCAGCGAGGTCCGCCCGGGCCGCCGGTAGCCTCCGAGCTGACGCCGACTGCAACCGAAGAACCGCAGCGCCCCAGCCCAGCCACAAAGTTGGGACTCCCTACGCTTAAAAGAAGAGCGGCCGGACAGCAAGGCGCGGGCTGTCAAAGCCTGACGGGCACCCCGGGGCTCCCGCCCGCCCGCCGCCGGCTGCCGCAGCCCGGCGACCCCGCGGGGCCTCGCCCCTCCCCACCGCTCACCTCAGAGGGCCGCGGCCCCCACCGCAGCCCCGGGCCGCCGGGGCAGGCCCCGCCGCCCCGGTGGAGCGCCCGGCGCCCCTCCCTGTAAGCCCCCCCCTTCCCGGCGCCGGCCCCCGCTCCTACCCGCCGCGGGCCCAGCCCGCCCAGCCCTGCCTCCCCGGCGACGGCGCTCAGTCGCGGGGGCCCGGCCCCGCCATCCCAAGCCCCGGCCCCGCCGCTCCCCTCAGCCAGGGAGCGTCGCTGAAGCGCGGCTCAAGCAGAGCGCCGCACCCCCAGGCGGGGACACGGCCGTCAGGGCGGATGGGCCGACACCTTTTCGGCCGGGCCCAGCGCCGCTATTGAGAGAGGGTCCCCAAGAGGGGTGCCGCTTGGGCCAATCGGAGACCAAGCAGAGAGAGGTTGTGTTGAAGAGGCCAAAAGAAATAGCGGCGTGAGCCAATGGGAAAGGGCGGGAGGCGGGCCTCGCGGGGCGGGCCTGCCGCGCTTTAAAGCAGCTCCGTCCCCCGCCGCCCACCGGCCCTGAAACGGGTGGGAGGAGCGAAACCTCTCTGAGCCCTAGTGCTGAACCCCGCTGCCCAGGGCCGGCCCTATCCCGGCCGGTCTCTTCACGCCCTCCATCCCCGGGCCGGGCTGGGGTCGCCATCTCCCCGTGGCCTCACACCGGCCTACCCTCACGCCTCCTCGCCGGGCAGGAGCCACGGCGCCAGCGGCTCGCCCGGGCCTGCCGGGCCCCGCCGCCATCTTGGCGTGGAGCGCGGGCAACGGGCAGGGCAGGGACCCCCGCGGGCCTGCCCGAGCAGAAGCCTGTCCCCGCCGCAGGCAGGCGGTGGTGGGTGCTGCCGGTAACGCCCAGGCTCTGCCTTCTACAGCCGGATCCCATCTTCCAGGCCAGCCTGCACGACCCAACGTCGCACCCGACGGCGAACGAATGCTTGTGCGATCGGCGCCTGTATCATCGCACCCCTCCAAGGCGAGGAGACGAAGGCCACTTCGCTGGAGGAATTATTGATTGCAGGGCAGGGGAGTTAATAATTTTCTTCCACGGACTGGATCTTATAATGAAGTCCCTGCAGGAGAGAATGATTAACAAGCTGGAGAGTTCGGCTTTTAAGGAAAATTTAAAGCTGACAGAACTAACCTGGCGTAGCTTGGGCAATACCAGCTGAAGGGAAACACAATAAATAGCAGGATTTGGAGGTGCGAATGCCAGACAAGAGAAGAGTTTAATAAACAAGGGAACAACTGGAACAAATGAGCCAAGAGTTTAAAAGTAAATTAAAGGAAATAACTGGCTAAATATCAGCAGGTCACTCTTGGCAGTAAGAGCTGCCTGACTGTGAAGAGAGTTTCAAGGGGGATGCTTGTTATCTGAGTCATTTCAGGGGCCGGAGGATAAACTGGCGTGTTTTGCTACCTGTGGTTGACCTGGGGCTCTAGGGATTGTTTCTACAAGAATGCAAGGCTTTTGCTAAGCTGAAATTTGCTGTACAAGGTCTACGCCTCTTTAGAAGATCCCCATATTGATCAAGTTTCATGCCCTGCTCTTGCAAACAGCAGGCGCAGAGTGTTTCAGGCCCATCCCCTCCCCCATCTTTCTCAAGTCTGCTTGATCCTCTTCTTGGGTTTAATTTTGCAGCTTTGCTGAAACAAGCCTCATGGAGGGGACGTACCCTGAGACCATGTTGCCTGCCTCAGCCCTGTTCCTCTGATTTTCCACTGGAGTGAACCAGTTTTTTATGCTGGTGTCATGCTTTTGGAATGACATCTGGAAAAGCCAGTCCTTAGCTTGTCCCTTCTCACGCTGTTGTTCAGGTTAATGACACGTTGCAATATTTTGACATGTTCTATTTATGGATCCAAGATCAAAGGCTCAGCAGGCACCAACATCTCTGAATTATAGAAGGGACACTTCTGTTTAAAGGAGTGCTTCTGCCTAAAAAGTGCCTTGGTAACAGCCACGAGTAAAATCCATGTCTTCTCACTTGTAGCCTTAGGCATTAACAAATTGAACACGTTACCTCCCACATAACTGTTTCAGAAGGAGAGATTTTTGTTTTCCAATCCACTTGCTCTTTCCATGATTCACTCTTGAGTTGGGACACCAGATCCAAAAGCTGTCTCTTGGGCAGAAGACTGCTAGGTGCCACAGCAAGGACTGTGACACTTTGGATCCTGCCTTCCTCACTGCTTACGTGAAACAGAGGAGGTGGGGAATCCACACTCATGGTTCCTTTGTCTTAAAAAGTCATGCCTTTCAGCCCAAACGCAGTGTATGCAAATGTAACTCTGCTCTTCCCACCTCCAAGGACTGCCTCATTTTAACAGCACACATTCTCCCCACTTCAGCTGAGAACCGCTGCCCTTGGTGTCATCTCCTCTGTCCAGTGCATAAAGACAGCAGAGCTCGCTCCCTTTGTCCTTGCTGCATCACTTGGTGTTGCTGGGCTGAAGCAAGACAAGAGCAGAGGGCCCCAAGGAAAGCTGGCCCTTGGTGCAGTACCTGCTGCAGCTGGTACCTGCTGCAGTCTGCTGTTGTTTGGCAATCTCACCTGTCTTGCAGGCATTGGAGACAGAAGGCGCAGTCACAGTTTGCAGAACAGCATTACACCCTCGTATTGTCACCAAATTCCACTCTTCTAGGACATTTGATTTCTCTAAAACTCTTTCAGCTTTTATTGGATCAGTCTTACTGGACAGGATATTACTTCTCATGCGAAACTGCATGTCTGGGTGCTGAGCAACTGCAGAGACAGATGTGCCTGTCTTCTTTCAGAACTGCTCTACCAAGCTACTGATTTCTAGTGTCAGGCATAAATTTGCTCCATGGGATATCACCCAGGCTGCACTCCTGTGTCTCTGCCCTTCTTTTCACAGGGAACTCAGTCCCCAGGACTCCCCCTGTGGTGTAAGCCACCAGTCTGCAAAATCCTAGTGGCGTGTTTTGATACAGTCAGGAGTTTGGTGCTCATCTGCGTTCACCCCAGTGAGCTGTTGGGGCTCTGTCTGTGTCTCAGCCCTCTCATGTGCCCCAGCGCACGGTCTCTAGCACAGCAGACGAGCCCTGCCCCGTGCATGGCAGACACTTGATTTTAGGGATGGATTTAGCTGCCCAACCTCAGCTCTTCTCAAAAAGGCTGAGCAGCCCAGCTCAAGCACAGGACCACTTGTAGCTGGCACCCAGAAGCAGTGAAAACATGGACGTGGCCCATGGTCCTCTGGGAAGGACAGACAGAAAAGCTGTCTGTCTGGCTGTCCAGTGTCTGGACTGACAGTGGCACCCTGTGGTGGGACCAGTTCATCACAGTGCGTCACTGGGCCCTGTCGGGCAGCACACCTTATGCAGGTCCTGGGCTGCCTTCCTTTAAGCCACGGTGGTCTCTAGGAGCCTACAGGCAGGGGCAGTTCTGGGGGTCCCTGCGCCTGTTTCGCTCCGAGCAGCAGCCAGCTCCCCATCATGTGTCACAGAGGCGAGGATGAGCCACTCTCCTATTTATACCGTGGTGCTCCTGCTTTGCTATATTCGTACCAGGCTGAATCACCCAGCTGGGCTCCTGGAAGAGCCGTTTCAGGTCTGTGATTGTCAGCTGCCTCTTCAGTCACTGTTGCTTCTGGTGTCTCCTGTTTCAGGGTTACTGTCCCGCGTCTGGCTGCAACCAGGAGCAGAAATAGCCCGACACTAAATAGTGGTCAGAAACCCTTCAGAGAGGGCATACCTCCAAAATCCAAGCCACCTACCGTAGTGAAAGAGCCTGTGGCCTGGAATGGAACCGTTTCACCTCCTTGCTGAACATCAGCCCATTGTCTCTCTAAATTCCTCTTCCAGTTTCTATGGGACAGGTGGTGTTCTTCATTTCCTCTCCCAAATGGCACTGCTCCCACACAGCCAAGCACCCACAGAGCCAAGCACCCACAGAGCCAGATGTGTCTGTTCTTCCCAGCGGCCCCAATTAGCTCCCCGTTACTGTTACTGTGTACTGGCTCACACCACAAACACCCAAAACACCAGAACCCCATTCCTGCCTCTGGTAGTTTCACTGTGAGCCTGAATAAAGGTGATTTGGGCGGCTCTCCCACGGGTCGGTGGCAAAGCTGGCCAAGCCAGGCTGGATTTTAGCTGCAGAAGGGGCGGACAGGAGAACGGGGACAGGGGAATTTGCAGCGGGATCGCCCCCGGGACTGGGGTTCCCGGCAGGAGGGGACCCCTCGAGCCCAGAGAGAAATGCCCAATCGTTTGCCAAAATTTCCCGAAGTCTGCCACTGCCGCCCGTCAGGCGCCCGAGCCCCCTCGGCCGTGCCCGGAGGGGTCGTAGCCCCGCTCGCCGCTCCCGCCGTGCTCGCGCGGCGGGGCGGGGCCTGCCCCGAGGTAATCCATTATTCATGAGCTTTCGCGCGCTTTTGCTGACCACGTGGGGCCGTTTTCGCGCGGAATCCGGCTAGGCAGGAAGAGGCGGCGGCGATGGCGGTGAGTGGCCGCGTCGGGCCGGGCCGGGCCGGGGCAGCGGAGCGGGGCCAGTCGGGTCGCCAACCCCGCGGGGTGCAGGCCCCGGTGCCTCCCCGCCGCGGGCGTCTCGGCACGGTGGCTGCGATCGCGCGGGGTCCGGAGGGGGATTTCGGGGGGAGGGGCGCATAGGGGTGTGCTCGCCGGGGACAGCCGAAATGCCGGGGGAAGTTTCTCTGCGCCGGAGAAGAGAGCCGACGGGCATCGGAGCCCTCCCCCGCCGCTCCGGCGGCTCTGGGCTCGGAGGATGGGTTTCCCCCCCACTCTCCCATGCGTTCCCGTTGTCATTTGCAAGGAGGGCTAATTACTTTCAGCTCTCCCCCTGCGGGAAGGACGACCCATCGCTGATCTGACCGCCGCCCCCGTTGCAGAGGCTCCTGGAAGCACCGATTTCCCTCTCCCCCCAAGGCCCGGTGCCGGGGGAGGGTGCCCCGGCCCCCCGCCCTCACCCTCTCCTTCCCGCCCCGCAGGACTCCTCCGAGTCTCAGGCGGCGGCCACCAGCCCCGTGCGCAGCTCACGCCGGGGCGATGCCTTCACGTCCAGCCCCGGCCGGGACCTGCCCCCCTTCGAGGATGAGTCCGAAGGGCTCCTGGGGACCGAGGGGCTCCCCGAAGAGGAGGAAGAAGGAGAAGAACTCATCGGGGAAGGGATGGAAAGGTAAGGAAACTGGTGGGAGCCAGCTTCTGGGGTCGTGTGCCTGGGGAGGGTGTTTTGCTAACGGGACATCGGTGCTGCCAGCGGCATGGCGGGGGGCTCAGCCATGGTGGGGTCCCTCTGCTGTCCGGGTAGCTGGGGTGAGCAGGCCGAAGAGCTGCTGGGCAGTGGAGAAAGGTCAGGGCACGGTGTCATCTGGGTCCTGGAAGAACTGAGCAAATTGCAAGCTGGGAGCAAAGTGCCATTGTGATCCAGTGTGGGTAAACCAACATCTCCCTGGATGCGTGATGTGCATCTAGCCCAACTCCTTATTCCTGCAGGCATAAATGTTAAGTTTTTTTTAAAACTCAGCCAGGCCCGCCAGCAAGCTGGTGAACTTTACCATACAAAGGCTTGAATGCTGGCAGCCCTGGTGCCAGAGCCCTCTGTACTGCAGGGCATCTTTGGCTGCAAAGGGCCTTCCTGCTCAGCACGTTCAGTCTTGCTGCAGAACAACTGTCCCAACACCTACCCAGCAGTAGTCAGAGAAGGGCTGGAGAAATGCTTTCTGGAGCCTGGCCTGATTCAATGCTCTGTGTGTGTGCTAGGGACTACCGCCCCATCCCCGAGCTGGATGTCTATGAAGCAGAGGGCCTGGCCTTGGATGATGAAGATGTGGAGGAGCTGACTGCCAGCCAGCGGGAAGCCGCAGAGCGAGTAATGAGGCAGCGAGACCGCGAGCTGGAGCAGGGCATGGGCCGCATGAGGAGGGGGCTGCTTTACGGTAGGTGGGGATGAGCTGTACCGGGGGGCTTCTGGTACCCATGTGGTTGACTGTAAGCCAGCCCTTGTCAGGGAGCTGGACTCTCACCCTCAGATTAGGAGGAAGGTCCCTGGAGCTCTGCTGTGTTTGGGTACTTAGTGCAATCTCTGGCTGTGGGCTTGGCTGGACTCCCCAGTGCATGATCCCTTTGAATTGGGGTTCCTAGGAGCTCCTTTGGTGTGTTTTCCCGGTTGTGTGTTCACTGCTGAAACAAAGTCGGGATCCTGGGCCTGTATCAAGGATTTGGGATTCTACCGAGCATATGCTGTGGAGTTTGGTGGTGTTGGTGTTCCTACAGAGTTTTGTGGGCTGGCTGGGAGGGCCTTTGATGCACTTGGAAGTCCATTCCTTGGCCTTCCTCCCCCAGTGCATTAATGGACATGGCTGTGTGCTGTTGCATACAAATCTTCTTATTCAACCCTGTAAAGTCTTTAGCTATGTCGTGGAAGATGTAGGAGCCAGGCTAGAACTGGATTTAGGCTGGGCCTGGGATGGCTCTTGGTTTGTAGCAAAGGCGCCAACCCCTTTGCTTCCACAGCCTGACTAATCCAAAGATTAGAATGGGAATCCCAGCTCTTCAACAATTTTTCCTCCCAACCCTTAGACAGTGACGATGAAGATGAAGACCGTCCTTCACGGAAGAGGCGGCTGGCAGAACGAGCTGCCGATGGCATGGAAGAGGAGGATGAAGACATGATTGAGAGCATTGAGAATCTGGAAGACATGAAAGGGCATTCGGTGAGGGAGTGGGTTTCCATGGCAGCTCCCAGGCTTGAGATCTACCACCGCTTCAAGAACTTCTTGAAGACTCATGTGGATGGCCATGGGCACAATGTCTTCAAGGAGAGGATCAGTGACATGTGCAAAGGTAGCACTGGGAGACTGGAGGCTCTCTGCTCTTTGTGCGCCATGGTACTTTGCAGTGATCCAGTACATAGGTGGATTTTTTTCTGCCTGCCCTGTTTGTCCCAGACATTAAGTCAGCAGTTTAACAAACTCTGATGCTGATGGGGATAAATGAATAATGGAAACATGTCTACTATCTTCTTTGATTCTGACTGGCAGAAGGCCCCTGGCGTCTGCTACTCATTAATATTCGTATCGTAGAAATGCTAGCAAAAGAATATGTGGGGCAGCAGACAGTGGTCTGCAAGCTTGCGATGTGAAAGAGACAACAATTGCTTGCTGTTTGTGCCAGTTACTTTCTCACACTGAAAACTGGATTATCCAGCGAGGGGACACAAATAGACCCTGTGACTCTGAAGACCGTGTCAGTGTTGCAGCCTTGTATTCTGACTAGGCGCTGCCAGAAGAAGCAGTCATTGATAAATTTTAAAAGCAGAAATTTTCACATCTAGGCACAGCTCATGTAACTGCAGTTGTTTGTATTTCTTCTTTATATTGAGGCAGAAGCTCCCAAAGATTGAGTAGTGGATCAGGGTTAGTGTTATACAGCTGGGAAATAAAAGGCATTTGTCTTGTCCCTTTCTAGGAATGTAAGACGCAGAAGGTTTTGCCAGCCATTCAGCACAGTTGTCTTTCCTATTAAGTTCTGATTCCTGGAGGTCTGTGGGAGAGTTGTGTTGGGCTGAGGCTTTTGAGTCTCAGGATCACTGAGCCTGGGAAGTATCTGTGCTGAACTGGAGCGGAACAGTCATAAGCTTCATACTGATGAAGAATTTGTCAGATAAATAAATCAAAAGGAGTTTTCTGCCCATTTTCAAATTCTTGACCTCTAAACATTTTTCACGGAAGGTACAGATACCTGCAAACTGCAGCATCAGGATACAGGCTTGTCTGTTCTGGCTATCTTTTGCAGACTCCTTGAGGAGTGAGCAAGTTGAAAATAAAATTCACCCCATCTTTTTCTTAAGAGAACAGAGAGAGTCTGGTGGTGAACTACGAGGATCTGGCAGCCCAGGAACATGTCCTTGCCTACTTTCTGCCTGAGGCCCCAGCAGAAATGCTGAAGATCTTTGATGAAGCAGCCAAGGAAGTGGTGTTGGCCATGTACCCCAAGTATGATCGTATTGCTCAGGAGATCCATGTCCGTATCTCCCACCTCCCTCTGGTGGAAGAGTTGCGGTCACTCAGGTAAGCAGCAGAATTACCAGCAGTGGCTGTGGGGCCTGCAGCAGGCTTTGGGGTGCTCAGGAGAACTAGTCTGCAAGCTAAAGCTCTGGATAAGTCCAACAGGATGACTGAGCTTATTACAGAAAAAGAGTCAGATTAAGGATGAACTTCTAATGTCCCCAAAGGTAAAACACAAACCCTGCAAGAAAACTCCTACTGATAACTGGTTTGTAGTAGGCCTGTGGGAGTTGTGCCTTGTAGCAAGAATATTTCTGTAGGGTGTTCTGCCTTCTGTGCCCTGCAGGCATCTAGCATCTCTGTCTTTCCTCAGGCAGCTGCACTTGAATCAGCTGATCCGGACCAGTGGAGTGGTGACGAGTTGCACAGGGGTCCTGCCTCAGCTCAGCATGGTCAAATACAACTGCAGCAAGTGCAGCTTCATCCTGGGACCCTTTTTCCAGTCCCAGAACCAGGAGGTGAAACCCGGTTCCTGTCCAGAGTGTCAGTCTCTTGGCCCCTTTGAAATCAACATGGAAGAGGTAAGAGATGTGCTTGCTTGCCTGGATGAGGCTGTCTGCTTGTCCTGTCCAGGCTGCTGCACTGCCTGTTCCTCCCTCTCCTCCTTCCCAAATTAGGTATTCCCTGATGTGCCAGTTAAGGAAACTAGAGGACAATAGCAAAATCATTGATGTGGAGCTTCTGACTTTCATTCTTTGCTTTGATATTTTTAACCATCACGAGTGGAGCATCCTCCTCCCGGGAACTGGTCCCAGTATTTGGGTGGACAAACACTGTGGTGGCTGAAACACAGTGGTGAGCCATGGCAGTGTGCTTTCCTGTCCCCATTGCTGTCTATCACGCCCTGGAATTGCTCCTGGAACCTCCATCTTCCCATGCCCCTAGTTTTTTTAACCAAAGTATAGTAAATATTTGAATGGACCCTCTCTGGTGAGGTGCCTTTTGAAAACCACCAGCCGAGCTGATGCCTGCCAGACTTGCGGGGTAACTTTTATTTTGTTGCTGCAGACAGTCTATCAGAACTATCAACGCATCAAAATCCAGGAGAGCCCTGGGAAGGTAGCTGCCGGCAGGCTGCCTCGCTCCAAGGATGCCATTCTCCTTGCTGATCTGGTTGACAGCTGCAAGCCAGGGGATGAGATTGTGAGTACATTTTAGACTCTGGCAATGACATCATGGGGACATCTGTGAGGATGTGGGGTGGGATTGCATTTGGGCAGCTACTTGTGAGACTCTTAAAATGGAGAGGAGGCTGTTTTGTACTGTGCAGGCACTGACGTACTGTCTCCTGGTTCCCAGGAGCTAACAGGGATCTACCACAACAACTATGACGGCTCCTTGAACACTGCCAATGGGTTCCCAGTGTTCGCGACTGTGATCCTGGCCAACCACATTGCCAAGAAGGACAACAAGCTGGCTGTTGGAGAACTGACTGATGAAGATGTGAAAGTGATTGTGGGTCTGTCCAAGGATGAGCAAATTGGGGAGAAGGTGAGTCCCTTCTTTTCCTGTTGATAGCTTGCCATCACCTGGCAGCTGGATCAGAAAGCAATGAAAGGTGTCAGCTGGCTGAACAGTGGTTAAAGAAACTTCTAGAAATCCCAGTTCCTTCTGAATGGTCTCTCTGAATGAGTAGCTCTCAGAGAGCTGTTGATAGTGAGTTATAGGAGGGAAGTAAATAAAAAACTTTCCTTGTACTTTTGGGGGTCAAATTTTTCTGTTTCTCCCCTTCCTTCTCTGAGCCTTCCACTTCACAACAGGGCTGGAAGATGTGCAAGAGACACTGAGACACTCCTTACATCTGATGATTGTTTTCTCTCCCTGTATCTTGAAAGCAAAATGGGGGAAGTGTTCTGGGGGGCCAACGCTTGCATCCCCAATCCTCGTAAAGGGATGTTATTACTTAGCTTAAGCTGTGGTAGAGATCTTTTTGCTTTGCTTTGCTTCCCTCTGTGTGTTAAGACTTGAATCGAATACTTAAAAGAACAAAGCTCCTGCATTGGTGCATGTTCAATGTCGCCTGGGTCAGGTTTAAGCTCTGTAATAGGGTGATTTCACTCTGTTGCCTTGGTCAGGGTGTTTTTATATGGACTGCTGTTCCCACTGGGTGGAGCAGCTTCAGCTGAGCCAGGACTGTTGTAGCATCAGTAGTCTCCAGCATCAGGCTAGTATCAGAATACCCTTGAGAAACTAAGCCATAATATTTGACCATGTTGTTCATACTATTTGACCATGATGACAATTCATGCGCAGTGAGAAAGTCTCAAACCAAGGTCTCCAGCTTTGCAGCAGCTGATAACAGCCACTGCGATGTGCTTTGTGTACAACAGGAGTGTGGAGGCAGTGGCAGCAGCTTCCAGCACCAGACTGCACAATCTGCTGTGCCCCCACTTTTGTGAAGCACCTTTAGGAGACTCTGGGTTGGTAGTTACCTTTGAAAAAGCCCCCTCACCATGGATAATAAGACTCTTCAAAGACCGCAGTGTTGTAAGGGTAACTGTAGATAACGGCCCCTTGCCAATTCTCATGCCAAATTCTGCCCAGAATGAGAAATGGTGTTCCCTGGACAACTCTTCTGGTTTTCCTTTCAGATCTTTGCCAGCATTGCCCCATCTATTTATGGCCATGAAGATATCAAGAGGGGCTTGGCTTTAGCTCTCTTTGGTGGAGAGCCTAAAAACCCAGGTGAGTGTCACTTGGGGCTGCTTCACTCAGCTGAAGGCAAATGGATCTGGGTTTGTCTGTGCTGTTGCAATGAGACCGGTTAGAGTTGTCTGTGTGCCTTGATGACAGACAAGGTAACAGCCTGAGGGATATCTGTGACAGAAGTGGCTGCTTTTATCATGCTGAAAACTCTGGTGTGAGAGTAGAAATGCTAAGACTGAAAACAGCTCCTGCTGCAAACCTGGGCAAGTTTTTACCCTTCCTCCTCTAGGAGGTTGTGTTTGATGCCCTTTCAGAGGTTTGACCTTTTGGTGCCCTGATTTGTTATCATCTCCTTCTTAGAAGGATGTGTTCAGCAAGGTTAGAAATGCTGTTTTACATGTGTGACCGCCTCCAAAGCAGACTTCCTTTTTTCTTCAACTTCCCCATAAAGTGGCCTACTGTTCGCTTTCCCATCAGCTTTGTGGTGTTCAGGGCAGGGTTGCTATCAAGCCATGCATTCAGCTGCCACCGTGTCTCTCCCGTTACTGTTGTAGGTGGCAAACACAAAGTCCGTGGAGACATCAATGTCCTTTTGTGCGGAGACCCTGGTACTGCGAAATCACAGTTTCTTAAATACATAGAGAAGGCATCTAGCAGAGCAATCTTCACCACTGGCCAGGGTGCTTCTGCTGTGGGCCTCACAGCCTATGTCCAGAGGCACCCGGTCAGCAAGGAGTGGACTTTGGAGGCAGGAGCCCTCGTGCTGGCTGATAGAGGCGTCTGCCTGATTGATGAATTTGACAAGGTGAGGCCCAGCTTCATCTCTGTGGGAAGGATTAGCTGTGGAGGGGCCGGCTGTAACCTCTGCAGTGAGATGCTGTAACTTGTGGCACCATCTCCCAGCTGACCAAGGTTCCTGCAGTTTGTTTAGGTCCTTGCTGGTCTGTAGTGCTTTGCTACCTTTTCAGAACATCAGGAGCTGATTCCTCTTGGTGTGTTGGGCAATGGGTGTAGGCAGATTCAGTTTAAGTCATTCTTACTTTCTCACAGATGAATGATCAGGATAGGACCAGTATTCACGAAGCCATGGAACAGCAAAGCATTTCCATCTCCAAAGCAGGCATTGTCACATCCTTGCAAGCCCGCTGCACCGTTATTGCTGCTGCCAATCCCATAGGTAAGTGCTGAGAGACCATAGGACCATCTTGGGCTTCCAACATCAGTCTGCAGTCATGAGAACTGTGGTGCAGTTTCCCCTCCCTCTACCTGGTTCCTCCAGTCTGGAGCAGAGGTCAAGTGAGCAGAAGAGTCCCAGTAAAGTGCTGGAAGTCTATGCTTGCTACAGAGACTCAGCTGTAGAGGCTGGGTTTGACTTTGATGTCTTGTCTCTGTGATGCAGGTGGGCGATATGACCCATCATTGACTTTCTCGGAGAATGTAGACCTGACGGAGCCCATCATCTCTCGATTTGATATTCTCTGTGTGGTGAGAGACACAGTGGACCCAGTGCAGGTACAAGCTGTGCTATGAATCTGAGCTTGTGCTGGGCTTGTGATGCTGCTGGGATGCTCAGCTGCAGTTGTCTGAGTTTTGCTATCCAGTGAGTGTTTTCAGTGTCTGTTATTCCACTGCTCTCTTGTAGGATGAAATGCTTGCCCGGTTTGTTGTTGGCAGCCATGTCAAGCACCACCCAGGTAGCAAAGAGGCAGTGAATGGGGACGCCAATGAGGTCATTCTTCCCAACACATACGGGGTTGAACCCATTCCTCAGGAGATCCTGAGGAAATACATTATCTATGCCAAAGAGAAGGTCCACCCCAAACTCAACCAGATGGACCAGGACAAGGTGGCCCGGATGTACAGTGACCTCAGGAAAGAGTCTATGGTGAGAATACTGAGGGAAGGGGGGAAGAAGTGTGTATCTAGACTGCAAATCAGCCTGAGATTGCTCCAGCATATGTTGACACATTCTTGCCATTCCTGTCACAAAAGTCTGTGCCACTGTTTTGTGAGACAGGCAGAATCTGCAGTGTCTGCTGAACAGATGATTCCTCATCTAAATGCAGAGTCTTGCCTGTTGGTGATCTGTGGACTGATGGACCGGACACATGTACTAGCGCCTGCCATGGCAAAGTCCTTTTATTGTCACCCAGTCTGGCCGGCCCACAAGAGATGTTTGCATTCACTCAGACCCATATGTTCCTGGTACATTACAGGGAGCCGTTCTGTGTAGAAATATCCTTCCCTCTTGCCCGTGGGATCTCTCAGGCTCTTTTCATCCTCTCCAAGGGGAAGATGTATCTGTGGAGGTCAGAGGGAGATTTTTGGTGCTTGGGAAAACTTATCTTTTCTTTAATTGGCTTTTTGTTTCTTTAACTCCTCCTAAAAGTTGCTGGAGGAAACGGGATTGCTGTTCCTGGAAAGGCACTAAACAATGGGAAAGAGGGACCCCACATAGCATCCCCTTGCACCCTGCTGAATTAAAATGTTGAACAGGGGAGCCTGTAGCACTCTGTGCAGAACATGCCAGCAGGGGGCAGAGCCTCCTTAGCCTGAGAGTCCTCAAAGGTCGAGGAGTGTGAAGTAGGCTCTGGGTCAGAAGCCACCTAGCTTGCCCCATGTTTCTTAGCCCGCTGTAAGGAGTTGCCTCCTCCTCTCCCCTCTTAGGCAACCGGCAGCATCCCCATCACAGTGCGTCACATCGAGTCCATGATCCGGATGGCAGAGGCTCATGCCCGCATGCATCTGCGGGACTATGTGGTGGAAGATGATGTCAACATGGCCATCCGGGTGATGCTGGAAAGCTTCATCGACACGCAGAAGTTCAGCGTCATGCGGAGCATGCGCAAGGTGGGCACCAGATGAGCCATGGGCTGTAGCTGCACCCTAGACCCTGTGGGTTCAACTGCAGCCTCCTGCACTGCCCTGGCTATGGGACGAGATTTCTAGGCTCTGCAGGGGTCTGTCCAGCAGAGTCAGGTGCTGAGCCCATCCATGTAAACGCAGTGACTACTGCTACGTGACTGCCCTTTTGTTAATGTCTGGTGGGACAATATTTTTGTTGGGGCCAAGAAGGAAGTTCACCCCAAGCCTCGGCCCTGCTATTTTGGCACAGGACTTCTGCTGCTGCTGCCAGGTGATCAAGTCTGAGCACGCAGTTAGTTTCTTCATGTTTTTTCTAGGGCTTCTCAGGGGACACTAACCACAGGGCAGCACTCACTGTGTTTTAGTGCACAGTCTGCCCTTTTGTCTGAGTGACAGGGTCTGGCTCTGAACAGCTCTTGGCTGGCCACAGCCTGGCATTTATCCACTACAAGTGTCTGCCCTCAGTCTGGGCGACTCATGGCCTCTCTTTGGCTGCAAGCAGACAGCCAAGTGCGAATGTCTGCTGGGCAGCCTGGGTTGAGGGGAAGCTGCTCTATGCCTTCCCCAGGGCCAGCTCTCCCACGGCTGCTTCCTCTGTGGGCAGCCCACCTCCACAGCAGTGCACTGCCAGCCCCCAAGAGGCTCCAGGGCCCTTCCAGAGATTTTTAATGGGTATAAGAGCAGCCGGCAGAGGGGTGTCATGGCTGTAACAGGTCTGTATTTTAACTGCATGTGCAGGTGGCAGCTTGGCAAGGCCAAAGCCCCTTAAGAGGCACTAAGGGCGCAGGTGACAGTGGTGTCATTTGGTTCCCCTTGTGCTCTGGCAAAGGAGGGGGTTGGTTGGTGTTGGGCACGGGAAACTGCAGTGCGTCACTCGGTTCCTCACCCTCTTGGCTCATCTCATCTTTCCTCCCAGACGTTCTCCCGCTACCTTTCATTCAAGCGAGACAACAACGAGCTGCTGCTGTTCATCCTGAAGCAGCTGGTTGCAGAACAGGTGATGTACCAGAGAAACCGCTATGGGGCCCAGCAAGACACCATAGAAGTCCCAGAGAAGGACCTGGTGGACAAGGTATGGGCTTACCATAGCAAGCCTTCTTTGGGGCTGGTTCCTGCTCTCTCTGCAGCCTCAGAACCAGAGGTGTTCTCAGACTTGTAACTTCCCTTCCTGAGTTATGGTACCAGAAAAAAACTGGTGTTAATTTAACCCAGAATTGGGGCTGTCTAATCTGTCTCTGCTCCTCTTTTCCCTGAGAATGCCAATTCTTCCCCCTCAGTTCTCATGCGCCCATCAAGCTTTGGGGTTGGAATGGTAAATCCTGCAGTTTGGCTGGTGCTTTGCAGGTGAATGAGAATGCGAGTTCCCTGGCACCTGCGTTTGAAGAAGCAATGAGTAGAAAAATCTCTGTATGAACTTCCCCAATCCCTCCTGAGGCTCACCCTACACCTCCTTAATGCATCCTCATCCTGGTCCAGGGGCTGTGCTCCTGACTTTGCCTTTCTGTGCAAAGTATTGACCTTGCTTGGCACTAAAGCAGTTTTGCTGCTTTTCTGCTCCTTGCATCAAATGTGCAGAGTAAGTACATCCAGAGCTCTGGATCAGTGCTGCCAGTGTGACCACCTCCAGTCGGAGGTCTCCTGCAATACTGTTTCCCACTGGGTGAGGCATTAGGGGCTTTTGGATAGTAGTTAACGTTCTAGCTCTGTTGGAAGTAAAAGGACAAGCCGAGAGCAGGCAGATGCTGAGACAGCATCCTCTCTGCTCAGCACAGCTCTGCCAATGCTCTTTCCTCCTGACCTGCAGTCTCCCCTGCTACTGCAGTTCTGGTTCCTGCTGAGCAGAGCAGAGATTGCTGACTGTCAAATTTTCTGCGTCCTCTGCTATGGAAAAGCACATGGTTCTTATTTTTTTAAAATAAACATTTACCTCTCCCCTCCCTCTTCCTCCCAGGCTCGGCAGATCAACATCCACAACCTCTCTGCCTTCTATGACAGTGAAGTGTTTAAGATGAACAGGTTCAGCCGGGATGTGAAGCGGAAGCTGATTGTCCAGCAGTTCTGAGGCTGGCAGTGGAGTTTGCCACATGTTCCTGTGAGATGAGACCTCCATCTTGCAGCCCTCCCGGGAACGCTACAGAGATCATGATCCGGAGGGACTAAGCTGCATATTCTCTTGCATGCTTTGTGCCTTACAGATTAAAGGAGTGCTGAGCTGCTGAAGACCTTGTAAATAGAACAAAATTAAGTAGTTAAATGCCCAGCCAAGTCTGTTTAGCAACTTTGTTCACTGTTTTGCCTGGTAGCTAGGCATAACAGGAAGAGAATTGGTGGTCACATAGATGGCATGTTTGCTGTTTACTTGTCGCTAGTTGTTAGGGGCTCATCTGCAGGAGAGACAAGAGTGGGAGCATTTGAAAAGCATTTGTCTGCCTTACTCACGCCCCTTGGATTGCAAGCACCTTCAGGGATTCTCTTTTCCTGTCTCTGGTGACTGTGTAGCCTGCTGGGTGATAATTGAGACTGCTTTCAACTCTCCATGAACCAGCCAGCCTCTCCGCTCCAGGCCTTTGTGCCTGACACTTGACATTTCCCCAAGTGCGCACACGGGTTGACCTTGTGCTTGGTTTCTGTAAGGGGGAGGAGCAGAGGAAGATGAGAACTGAAACAAACCGTAACTCTTTTTTTTAATATTAGTGGTGATCTATATGGGCAGTGAAAGCTCCTTCAGTACATCCTGGGGCAGAGTCCAAAAGCCTTAGGGAAGGAGCATCCTCTGCCTCACTGGGTGTTATCTCTGTGCAGCTGCCAGCAGATGTGTATTTATGGCTGGATCAAAGTACTGGCACCTAAACTGAACACCATCTCTCACACCCATCTATTGAGGGTAAAGTACCCATGGTGCTGGTTTTGGGAGTAGTAGTGGAGGAGCCCTGAGTTGGAGGTGTTCAGGGAGGAGAGGATGGGCTCAGTGTTCACATGCAAGATTCTTACTGTGTGTGTTTTGAATACATTGGATTTTCAATACTTTTGTGTTTCCTCCTCTTTTGGGAACCCCTGCAACCACAGGGGGAAGGAAGAGCATAAGTGAGCAACCTGGATGCTGGACCAGCTGCTAAGCAGTTTCTGGGGTCTGGTTTAGGTACAAACACGTCCTGTGCTTATTGGAGCACTGGTCCCTCTGTGGGACACTCTCCTGTAAATGTTAGTATCACCTTGAGACTCTTGTCACCATATATATCTCCCACCTCCCTTCTTTTCCCACCACTGGGTTAGACAGCCTTGATCTCATGGCTGCCAGTTGGATTCCAGTCTGGGAGAAGCAGTAAACCCTCTCCCAAGACGCAGCTGAGGTCTGCAGTCAATGTGCTTTGCCTGGCTAGACTAGGGACCGTCGGGCGCCTTCAGCTTCCTACCGCCTGTGCTTGAGAGAATTTGTGAGTTGGCTGCTGCAATTCTGCGCTGGCCAAGCAGACATGTCCCTGGCTGGCAACGCTGTGGGGTTTGTCATGGTGATGTGTGAGCGTGTGTGTCTTCTCAGCCCGGTTCTTAGCGGGAGCTAGCAGTGCTTGAGCCCCACTGGGAGCTTAGCACATGACTTTCAGCCTGAAACTGGCTCTGCATGTTGCCTTTTCTGTCTGCCAGCTCCCTCCTGTGTATTTGTTTAACTGTTTTGGCTGGTTTTTTTCTCTTCCCACTGGGTCTCTTGTCTACCGGGGCTTTCCGCAGGCAGCCCACAGAGGCACTTTCTTGGCGTGCCTTCCCTCCCCAAGCTAGCCCTTTGCCCCCTGAATGGTGTGCCTGGGTCAGGCGTGTGCCAGGGAGGGCAGAGCTGCTGTGCGTGTGCCTGGAACTGCCTCCTGGTGAAGCTCTGTGTGGTTCCTCTGGGCTGGACACAGCTGTTAGCACTTCACCTCCTAATGCCAGGGGCCATGAGCAGAGGCCATCCCACAGGAGAGCCAACTGCCATCACTTGCAAGCTGTGCCCAGCTCTGCAGGAACCCACGTACCTTGCTGGGGAAGTGCTGGCCCTGAGATAGCAGACCCAGCAATAACGAGGGATGCAACAAGCTTGTCAAGCAAACTGACCTTGTGTTGTGTGAATGAATGTTGGGTGTGGGAGGAGAAAGAGGCTTTGTGTTGCACTGGACAAAATGCTTCCTGAACACTTGCAACCTTGTGAAGCCTCTGCTATGCCTGTACACAGCCTAACACAGCATTAAATAGGAGGCCAAGCATCTTACCGTAAAACATGAGAGAATACATGGGAATGGGGTGGACTCCTGATTTCCCCAGCTCCTTGCCTTGCTGCTGGACAGGGCTGTTGACAGCCACCCTTCAGTTTTGTCCTACAACTTGCTCCTGCTCTGGTGCCACCTCGCTTGGCACATGGTGTGAGAGATGCCATTGCTGGAGTCGTTTGTTTGTCACTTTGTTCACTGTCTCCTCCTGAACCCTCACTACAGAGGCAGTTACGCCCTCCCACCTTGCTGTGTTGCCAGCATCCAGCAGAGCAATGAATTCTTGCAGCTGTGCCCTTGCTAATGTTGGCATCAGCCACTCAGTGGAGTGTTAAAGCCAGTCTGAAGGCATGTTCACTCTCTTATGGCCACTGAGCTTTTCAGGCTCCCTGGAGCAAGCTTTGGGCCTTGACAGCATCGGGTGTCTGGTCTGGACAGGGGTACAGACAGGGGTGAAAACAGATGCTGCTTTGAACAGGGCCTGCCCACCCAGGGGTCATGTTCCAGCTGAACATAGCAAGGATTTTACTGCGGGGCTCTGGAGATTGGCAAGCCAAGCCACGTTCTCATGAAACGAGGAGTTGCTCCCCTGACAACCTTGAGTTTAGCCAAGCTTGAGCACGTGGCTTCTTGCTGCTGTGATTCGAATGTTACACAGCACCTCTGACAACCTTGGGGCAAAAGCAAGAGTCTTGGGGAGGTGAGGTTTGTCCACAACAGGCTGTGCCTGGGCTCAGATGGAAGGCTGCAAAGCAGACGGGGCTTTGTGAAGCTAGGCAGTGTCCCTCCTGGTCGTCATGCCCCCCTGAGGATTGTGGCTGTTGGCAAATCCTGGGTGAGACGGGCTTGGAGAAGCATCTTGATTTGAAAAGGGCTTGATGGTCCAGATCCTGATCCAGTTTAGTTTGAACATGCTGTGTGCACACTCCTGAGAGAACAGCATGGCTCTCTGCATCTCATAAAAAGCTGTTTGACCTCATACCAGCATGGAGCACACATATATGGGTAAACAATGCATACATGCCTGCTTGGGGTACATGAGCAGGTGCTTGCAGCTAGCCAGCTAACGTGAGTGTA
The DNA here is from genome assembly GCA_034008185.1 of Gorsachius magnificus. Taxonomy (NCBI): domain Eukaryota; kingdom Metazoa; phylum Chordata; class Aves; order Pelecaniformes; family Ardeidae; genus Gorsachius; species Gorsachius magnificus. The sequence continues at coordinate 13,092,026 of CM067090.1, forward strand.
CGTGATCTGGAAAAAAGGGGGAGACAAGCCCCCCACCCCACTTTCTGCAAGCTCTTTGCTACCTACTGTCAGGGTTTAGGGTCTTGACAGCTTCTGCCTTTATTGTGATCATAAACCAACGCACTACATCTGCAGGCCCTGGGTTGTATCCAGTGTGCCAGCAGCTGTTTCTGAGTCTGCTTGTCAAATGGCAGATGCTCCTTGAGTAGGGGAAGTTCTACCTCCAGTAATACATCTTTTTTTCCCTCAAATTAATGCCAAAGCTACTTGGAAAAATTAGCATATCTAGCATTTCTGCACTGGCAGTGTTTCACTTACTCCCACGCCAGACCTTGGCTGGAAACCGCTCTGTCCATCTCCTGTGTGTTTAACTAAAGAGCTGTCTGGAAACAGGTTGAGAAGAACTTCCCCAGTGCGACTGTGCTCAAGGTGTAGCAGTTGTGTTGGATAGGGTCATCTTCCTGGTGTAGAGGAGGCCAACCAGCTGCAGTTCAACCCAGAGGGCCATTTCAGGTGCTTACGGCTCTGTCCTTGCTGACCTCAACTGACCCGAATACCTGAACTCCTGCGTGTGATCTCTGAGCTGTGAGGACAGTATGGGAATATGTTTGCAGAAGATGCATATCTACAAATACAGGCGAGTCACTGCAGACAGCTACCCCTCATGCCATGCTGCAGGGAGGATGCACTCTGAACTTCCCAGTATTTTTCCATCTCCTAAAATACTTTTCCACTTAACAAGGCAGAGCCAAACTTGGATCAGGCTTCTGCCGTATTTTGCATCTATTATGCAGTTCTTGCTGCCATGACTGATTTAATGTCTCCATTATCATGGAGCACTGGTCTGCCAAGGAGTCCAGCCATCCAGCATGCTCCTCAGCCACAACTAAATGTCTGTGAGGAGACTCAAGGGGCTGCTGAGCTCTGCGTCTTTAGAGCAAAAGCTCTTTGGGAGGGGGTTGTGCTCCTTTCTGCTCATCTTGCAAGTCACTTCCCTCTAAAAGTGAGGTGAAGCTGTGGAGGGAACCCAGGGGAGGTTTATCTGGGTTATCTAGTGCTCAGAGAGATGTGAAAGGAACTGTCCTGTGTAAAATGCTGAGGATCTTCAGTCACATCAAACCGCATGTAAACACACATGTATGAGTGCCAGTAGTCCCCACAAGCCAGTGCATGGCTCTCCTCAGAGTCAACAGACAACAGCCCTCTTCAGATACAGGCAGCTCCCCCTGCTCTGGAGACACCCGTACCCCAGCATCCCAGGAGGTTCTCTGCAGACAGCATTGGGCTTTTCAGTTTAGCAAGGAGAAGTGTAACCCATAAATTGCCTTTGGGTTCTTCTCAGTGAAGCTGCTTTGTTCAGTGTGGGGTAGAATCTCCCCTCTGGACAGTTTCTCAAGTGACTGTGGAAGGAGGGACTTCTGTTGTCAGGGCCCAGATGGTACTAACAGGCCTTAACTGCCCTAACCAGGCTCACCTAGGGCCTCCACCCACACCCATGCCCAGGGTGCTCTATTTAAGCTCAGCCTGGGGCCCTCAGGCTTGCTGTGCCTGGTTATAGTCTGTACTGCTTTGGGCTGTGACCTCCAGGCTGCCTTCCTTACCTGACCTTAGTCCTCTTCCACTGCTGTGGAGCTGCCAAGTGATCACTGGATGGTGTCTTATGATGGTTGCCATCAGCAGACCTTGACTCTGGCCTAGGGACTGACTTCCTGGTTTGATGTTGGACCAGCTTCATTGCCATGAGCTTCTCCGAGCTTCTGGACTACTGGCTGCCATCCCTGAGCTTCTTTCTCATCTGCCTTGGGTACTGGGGGGGCCTGTCCTGCAGGCTGTTATGGTGCTCAGTCTCCTGATGTATGCTCCTCAAGCCTGGCATAGCAAGAGCTCGGCAGTCACTTATTTGGGCTCCGGTCATACCTCTAAAACAGGCAGAGCTCACACCACGCCTCCTGCACCTTGTCACCAACCTCATGGCTCTACTGGGCTGTAGCCTGCTTATCTTTCTGCCCCAGTAAACAGTCTCAGAAGGTCTGAGTTTTGCCTGCCCTCATGACATTGACTTCTCTGTGTTTCTGCAGATTTTCCATCCTATCCAGAAGGGCATTTGGTCTCTGCTTAGGGTCTGAGTTGATGAGCTCAACACAGAGGTAAGGGTGTTTTCCAAGTTGTGCTGTACAGAAGCCCAGCTTAAATGCTGTGAATAATCTTTGAGAGGTGTAGTCCCCCCTCACACAAGTGGAAGGCTGTGACTGTCTCCATCCACACCAGCTCCAATGGAGCTGTCTGACTGGGTTCCTATTCCTCTTGAGTGAGGAGCCCTGTCCTTGGGCTATGAGAAAACCTGCTTGGCTGTCTGCTGGAGAGCTGTATGCTTCCTTGCCCCAGGTGGCTCCGTTAAAGGTTATTCTGGCCCCTTAATCAAATTCAATACAGCTTTGTTTTCCTCTGGCCTCTAGGAGTCTGCTGAGGTTTGCCATCAGAGCCTCCTGCAGCAGAATGGCATGGCTATGAATGCAGTAGTCAATGCCGCTTTAGCGGTGTTAGAGAAACGTAAAGCTTTGGGGAAGGGAGGCAGCAGGGGCACGTGAAAACTGGAAAAGTAAAGCACAAATTGTGCTTAGTCTTCCACTGCACCTTACAGCAGGGGATGAGAAACAAGCAGGGCTGGTAAGAGCACTGTGTCCCAGCTGGGCAGCGAGCGCTCCCCAAAGGGGAGCAAGCTGATGTAGAGAGATGAAGAAAGGCTCAAAGTGATGCAGGAAATCTTGCTCCCGCTCCTGGGCACTCAATAGAGCAGATGCTGTTCCCTTTTAATTATAGTGTATCCTGGAAGGCGTTAATTGTTCCAGGTCGCTCCTCTTGAAGTGTTTATTATATGTCTTCCCCAGCAGGATTTTGGATGAGAGCAGAAGCTGTGCATTTTGCCCAGAGAATGGCTGCGTGCCTGGGCTACGCAAGAATAGAGCGGGTACCCGCCCCTGCTTGGTACAGTCAAAATGTTTCACAGTGTCCCAGCATTAAAAAGGCTAAGTCAGCAAATAAGCTTATATAAAGCTTGTTGGAGGCCCTGAAGTAAATTCACGTATACTGGAACAGGGGAGAGGTTAAATCTTTCCTTGTGCCTAAGGAAGGAGGGGCTAGGCAGGGGATTTCTTAAGCTTTCCTCTTGCAGGGGGATGAGATGCCAAAAGGCTGCACAGCTTCATGGAAGATGGGGTTAAACTGCGTGGTGTGCCACAAGCCTGCTGTGTCACCCAGGCTCTGTCCCAAAGAGCCAGCAATCCAGGTAATGGGACAGAGTCCGAGAGGAGGTTTTTTCCTTCTGATCTAAGAACCAGCACAGATGTTGTCTGGACGGTGGTCAGTGGGCACAGAAAGAAGGGTTAAACTTTTTTTCCTGGTATTAGTGACATCTTGCATGTTCTAACACTGAGGGAACTTAACATCTGGCTGCTTATTTGTTTTGCTTATTGTTTACTTTCTTGCTCTGCTGAGCAAGGCTAATGGATCACTTTCACCTTTGTAGGTGGATTCAGTTCTGCTGTATTTAGGAGAATAAAACACCTCACCAGCATATTTCAAGTTAACGTGTCGCTTTTTTTTTTTAACTGGAGTTTCAAACTAAGTTACGTTTCTGTTGAGATTAGACTTTGTGGTTAATTTCTTTTTAATTAACAAGTCCTAGGCACCAAATTCTTTCCCTTAGTTATCACCTCATTCCTCTACCCCAGTAGTATTTGTTTGCAAGTATCTTGGAATGAAATGTGACCCTTTAATTGAAATCGGAAAGCTGGCTGAATTTCCTGAAGGCAGAAGCTGTTACCGTAACTTACAGGGGGAGATGGCAGAAGGATTTTCAGTTTTGCCAGCCTAAAATACACGCTTGCTTTCTGATTCTGCCTAACAGACGTAACTGTGAAATTGAACAATTTTGGGGAAGAACAGAAAAGCACAGATAATGGTAATACTGAGAAAAAATTCTGAACAGCTTTGAAGCAGCTATAAAAAAGCGTTTAGTGCAATTGTAAAGCGCCTTTTACCAGTGCTTTGAACATCGCTGGAGAATATACACCAGGTAGGGAGGCTGGAGGAGATCAAGTGAGAAATGACAAGCCTGTGCCTATAAAGCTGTCAATACCTCAGAGGAGAGCTGAGCCAGCCGTACCTGTTCCAGGGAGCGTAAAATGAAGGGAGACGTGAGGGGGTGTGCTGTTCTTAAAGAGAACTGGTGTTGCCCATCTCTGCTGGCTGTTTTCTGCTCCGCTGGCAGCGCTGACCTGGCTGATTGATGTCGCCACTAATTTTATTTAATTTTCTTGCCCAAGCTGTATCTTTTCCTTTCATACTCCCCCTTTGTTGCTCAGTCTGAGATTGATGTACAGCGTCAAAATAAATCCAGGGAGCACCGTGAGCCTCATAGAAAGTGTGCACACTGCCATGCCCGTGTGGTTTCCTTCCCTCTGATTCAAGGCCATGTAATATGTGAGGGTGTTTTTGCGCTTGCTTTGATGTGATTAGGCTGCCTCAGACACTGGATTCAGTTTCTAAGATTTGGGAGCTGGATGTGGCAGGGTCAGGAGATCTGAAAGGCTTTTAGTTACCCACTTGTAGTAAGCCACCTGCATGCTAAGACAGCCAAATTACCAGCAGCAAAGTGAAAAACGACAAGAGCATTCATTAAATGCCATCCCTGGACTAGAATCTGAGTGCACTGAGGTGTTTTTATCTCATCTAGTGGGTAAGAGACAGCTCAGTAGTTCCTGCTGCATTTCCTGCTCAGCGGGGGTTGGGGGCTGCATTGATTCTGGGATGAAAAGGACTTTCAGAGCACTGGAAGGACGTGGTCCGAAAGAAGCCAAAAGCGAGTACTTCAGTTCCAGCCTGTCAGCTTTGCCTTGCCGCGTTGGGTAACGGGTACAGCCAGTCTGTTACCTGCCCTTGGCACGCTTGGGGTAGCTGCTGCATGGGAGCAGATGATGGAAGGAAAGAGCTGGCAAAAAGAGGCAGGCGATTGCACAAAGGGGTGACGTGTGCCAGTGTTGGTCTGGTAGGAGCTGTAAAGGTCAGTACCAATAATACCAAGTACCCTTGGTTGGCTGTTTGATTCATGAGAGGGTTCAGCGGTCTTTGGCACATGACACCTTGCTTCAGTTGTTGAAAACCAGCATTGTTCGTGCCAGAAAAAAATAACACTTTTTTTTTTTTTTTCCAGGAGATTCACTATTCAACCATTAAAAGGTTCAATTCTTGCAGGGAAAAAAAGGCTCAATAATATTTTTAATGAACACTCATTTGGGGGGTAAGAAGATTTGAATTTAAAATCCTGATCACCTTCAGAAGTGACATGCTATATGAAAGACATAGAGCCCCGGGCACCTGGTGCAATCATTGCAAGTGCAAAGACACTTGGTGAGGCCATCACTCAGAGCTTGCGATGCTGGATTTTAGCACCTCCTGCCCTCCTGGAGAAAATTGTTTTGAAACCAAAGAAAAAGGCTTCTAGCTGATGCTTGTTGAGGAAAGCTTAAGAGCATGAGCTGGATGCCTGATGGAAAGGGACCAATACGGTTTTTGGTCCATGAGCTTGGTTTCCTACCATGTTTGCAGCTTTGTGATGCTCAGGACTTGACCAGGTCTCTCAAATGGTTGGCTGGGCTGGACTGGGAGCTGCACAGCTTCTCTGAGGCGGTGGCTGCGGGAGGGAAGTGGGAAGGCTGCAGCTCATGGGGCTAGCAAGGGGGACCAAAGCACAGGGAGCTGGCAGGTTTTCCCTCTCCACTGCTGTGGTCTTACAGGACCTGTTGAGCCTTATTTCTTGAACACCTGTCTGACAAAAACCTTGCTTGCATTATTTACTGTAATGTCATGCCCTGAGGCCACTAAAGATGAGTTTAATTTGAAATTGAATTTAATTGGAGCAGTGGGACTTCTTGTTGCTGCAATAATGACTTTCGGCATAATATTCAGCGTGTTTCTTTGCTGTGCTATCCACCAAAACAGCAAACTGCTCTAAAAGCTACTAATCCAAGAACGGCCACAATATAAATTTTTTTTTTTTTAGACACAGCAGTTTGTGCAGCAGGGCACAAAGAAGGGGGCGTCAGCTGAATTAGTATCACTGTGACAGTCTGGGATATGGTGGTGACACACCCCAGTGGGTGTTGGAGCAGCTGTCCCTGCTAGGGCAGAGGCTCCTACACAGACCCAGCTTCAGGTGATGGATGTAGCCCTGCAAGCCCCAGGCTGCTGCGAGTGCCTCGGGCCTCTCTGGCCCCAGGAGAAATGGCCCTCTGTCCTGCAGAAGGTAGGCTCTCTTGGAGGAGCTGTGCCACCAAGTGGAGGTGTTACAGGAGGAAGCGAGCAGGCTGCACAGCATCCTGCTGCAGAGAAGATCAAAGGGAGAGAGACAGAATCTTCTCTGAGAGAAAACAGCTCAAAGATCACCCAGCCCCAGCTGAAGCAGAGAAGCAGGCAGTGTCCACCCCTAATATTAAGGAAAGCACAGCCTCTGAGAAGGTGAAGGACGGAAGCTTCTGATACCAAAAGGAAGGCTCCTGCTCTCCCTAAGGACTTAAAACTACAAAATAAGTTCACCAGCCTCAAGGTTGAAGAGGAGCCAGATGTGCTCTACTCTGATATCTGCCGGAGGGACAACACAGCAGGACATAAGCAATCCAATTCCTGAAGTGTATTGATGATAATTTCCTCTTCCAAGTGATAAAGGAACCAACAAGGAGAGATGCTCTGCTGGACCTCACACTTGCCAACAATGAGGGGCTCACTGGGGATGTGAAGGTCAAAAGCAGCCTTGGCTGCAGTGACCATGAGATGGTGCAGTTCAGGATCCTGAGAGGAGGAAGGAGGGTCACAACCCTGGTCTTCAAGAGAGCAGACTTTGACCTCTTCAAAGATATTTGGCTCTTCAAAGAGCCCCCGTGAGTGCTGAGGGAGCTGGCAAGCGTCATTGCAAGGCCACTCAATAATCTTTGATTGATCATGGTGACTGGGAGAAGTGCCCAAAGACTGAAGGAAAGCGAATGTTACTCCTACCTTCAAGAAGGGCAAGAAGGAGGACCCAGGGAACTACAGGCCAGTCAGCCTCACCTCAGTCCCTGGGAAGGTGATGGAGCAGCTAATCCTGGAAACTTTCCAGGCACATGAACAAGAAAATCATCAGTAGTCAACATGGCTTGACCAAGGGAAGTCATGCTTAACCAACTTGATAAATTTCTACAGTGAAATGACTGGCTTGGTAGATGAGGGGAGAGCAGTGGGTATTGTCTACCTGAACTTCAGGAAGGCCTTTGATACTGTGTCCCACAACATCCTCATAGACAACCTGTTGAAGTGTGGGCTGGATGAGCAGACAGTGGGTTGAAAACAGTGGGTCTGAATGTGGCTGAACAGCTGGGCCCAGAGGGTGGTGGCACAAAGTCTAGTTGGAGGCCAGTAACTAGCAGTGTACCCCCGGGGTCAATAGCGGGTCCAGTCCTGTTTAACATCTTCATTAATGATCTGGATGATGGGGTAGAGTTTACCCTCAGCTAGTTTGCTGATGACACAAAACTGGGAGGAGTGGCTGATAAACCAGAGGGTCAAACTGCCGTCCAGAGGGACCTTGACAGGCTGGAGAAATGGGCTGATCGGAACCTCATGAAGTTCAACAAGACACTGAGTGCTGCACCTGGGGAGGAACAACCTCATGCACCAATATATGTTGAGGGCCAACCAGCTGGAAAGAAGCCTGGCAGAAAAGGACCTGGAGGTTGTGGTGGACACCAAATTGAATGTAAGCCAGCCGTGTGCCTTTGCCACAAAGGTGGCTAATGGTACCCTGGGCTGCATGAGGCAAAGTATCACCAGGTTGAGGGAGGTGATCCTTCCCCTCTGCTCTGTGCTGGTGAGGCCACACCTGGAGTGCTCTGTCCGGTGCTGGGCTCACCATTAAGAGAGAGACATGGACATACTGGAGAGAGTCCAACGAAGGGCCACAAAGATGGTTAAGGAACTGGAGCATCTCGCATGAGAAAAGGCTGAGAGAGCTGGGACTATTTTTGGCACGGAGAAGAGAAGGCTCGAGGGGGATCTTATCAATGTATACAAATACTTGAAGGGAGGGTGCAAAGAAGATGGAGCCAGGCTCTTTCCAGTGGTGCCCAGTGACAGGACTGGCAGCAATGGACAGAAACTGAAACACAGAAGGTTCCCTCTGAACATCAGGAAACACTTTTTTACTGTGGGGATGACGAGCCCTGGCACAGGTTGCCCAGAGAGGTTGTAGTCTCCAGCCTTGGGGACATTCAGAAGCCATCTGGTCATTGTCCTGGGTGTAGGTAACCTTCTTGAGCAGGGAGGTTGGACCAGGTGGCCTCCCAAGCTGAGGAAATTAAGTTGCCCTGGGGGAGAAGTTTTCCAGGTTATGAAGTGAGGAGGTAGCTGAGGGGTGAGGAAGGCACAGTGGCTCTGTGGGCCATGGGCAACTGAGGAAAGGTCAGAAGAGGGACGTTAAGGGTCTTTGGTCGAGGGACTGTTCCCGTCAGGGCCCCGATGTTTCGGCTGACAGGGAGCTGCCCTCCCGCCGGTGCTCTGCCTCCCGCCCTCGCCTCGCCCGGCGGAGGGGGGCGTCTCCGGTGGGGTTCGGTGGCTCCCGCCTTCCCGCCGCGGGGGCTGATCACCCGCTGCCGGCGCATGCAGCCGCGCCGCCGGCACTCGTTGTGGGCGCCGCGGGGCGCCTGGGGGCGGCAGCGTTGCCGCGCTCTGCAGCCGGGGGTGGCCGGGCTGGGGGGGCGGTGGCTCCGCAGCCAGAAATTAGGTGCAAATCACCGGCTGCGCCCCGCCTCTGCCCCGGGCGCTCCGGCTGCGCCCTCGGCGGGCAGTTAAGGCCCCCCCCCCGCCCCGCTGCTTCCCCCGCCCCCGGAGCGGCGGGCAGCGGCGGCGGGAGGAGGCGGCGCCGGGCGGCGGGATGCAGTGCAGGGCCGGGCGGCGGGCGGGCGCGGCGGCGAGGGGCAGAGCCCGGCGGGCGGCGGGGCGGCCCCGCTCCCCGTGAAGAGGCGGCGCGGCAGGGCAGCGGCCGCCGCCATGCAGCCGTTGCACCGGGCCCCGGCGCTGCTGCTGCTTCTGGCCGCCGGTGAGTGAGGGCTGATGGGGCGGGGGTCGCCGCCATCCCTATGGGCCGGGGCGGGCCGGCCGCTGGGACCCCCAGCGCCGGGCAGCGGGCGGGCGTCTGTCTGTCCCCTCGCTGGGCACCGGAGTGCCCCGGGCACCGGCGCCCCCGGTGGGGTGCGGGTCTGCCCCCCCCAACCCCGGCGAACCGGGGTCTGCGATGGCTCCAATTCCCCGGGACCTCGGCGGGAGGCAGGTCCCCATCATCCTTCCCCCCCCCAAAGCACCGTTCCCCCGGGTACCGGGAGCTGTGTCGGGTCCCCCCCCCCCGGGACCGGGCCCCCCCCCCCCCGCCCCGGGGGCCTGGTCTGCCCTGGGACCCCCGGGGGGTGATGGCGACCCCCGGGTTCCCGGCGCGGGGGACTGGATGCCCATGGGTTTCACCCTGAGGGGATGGGGGCTCACCCGGGGGCCCTGCCGGGAAGACGGGGTACAGGGCGATGGGCCCTGCAGGGACCCCGCATGCCGCGGCCGGCAGCGCTGGCGGTGCGGGGATGGACGGACGGACGTTGCCCTGGACGTGGCGTGCTGCCCACTGCCGTGCTTCGGCGGGGTAGACCCTGTTATGCCAGGGCTGCCCCAAACCTGCCTTCTCTTGTATTGATGGCTTCTTCTGGCGTCGTGGTAATTTTACTAACTACCGCAAAACTGGCACAAAGAAAGGGGGAACCACAAATTGCTCTGAGTTCCCCCAAGAGCCTGCTCTTGAAATTTGGAGGAGAGGTATGGTGCCAGGGAAAGGCAGTTAAGTGCAGGAATAATTATACTCGGAATAGTTATGAAGGCTCTGCTTCTATTTTTAAATAGTCTGGGGAAATTTTCCAACAAAGGGATCCCCCTAAAGACCCGTGAGGCTGAGATTGCCCTCTCCCTCCCTACCCCCGTCCTTTTTATACAGAAATCTGGTTAGTGTGGAACAGGAGTTTCGAACAGGGACATTTAAAGAGTGGGGGAGTCTTTGTCTTGAGTCATTCTGGCAGGAGGGAAGGGCTGGTTTCCCAACCGTCGCTGTCTTCCAGCACGACCAAGCTGTGATATGGTGACATCCAGCCCCCTGGCACATCTCTCTTATTACTCCAATCTCCCGAAAATGTTTACGGGGGAATGTGTCATCTGTGGAGCTGCTCTGTCCATGAGCCGTATGTACAGTGCCTCACCCCGTCATCTGGGGCTCCCTAAAGAGAAGGGATAAAGGCTTTTGGGTTTGCAAACAATAGTGAGCTTAAAGAGTAAAATGGATCAGAAAACCTGTTGGGGTTTTGTGCCAATCCTCTGTGGCACAGCAGCAATAAGCCTTTCCAGAGCTGAGCAGGGAGCCAGTTTTGTGGCTTCCTTCAGGCAAGTTGTCCACATTAGGGAAAACCTCGGGCACGGCTGGCAAAGGTCCTTTAGCCATGTCTCAACAGGAGTCCTGTGTCCCGAAATTCAGCCAGACCTCCACCTCCTCCACAGAGGAGGGCAAGGTGCGTGGGGGGGAACTGCCACATTCCCACCCCACCAATCTGCCAGTGAGGGTTGGCCCCATCCCCATCGCTTGAAAGCCACATTTGCTCTGTGGAGGACGGAGGCAGGCCTTGTGGCGGTTTTAAAATCTGGCGGCCGAAAGGACCACAGCTGATACTACTGTGCTGAGGGGAGGGTGTGTTTCCTATTCTGCTGGGACTGCTGGAAACTTTCTAGTGTTGCTGTCCAGCTGGTGATGATGATACGGAGGATTTGAGTCTGTGGCTTTCTCTGTGATCCTCCCTGCTGTCCTAGCAGGCAGAGGCGTAGGGGAGGGAGGTGAGCAGCAGCTCTGAGGGACAGCTCAGTTCCTAATCTAGTGAAACTGGTAATCCTGGTGCATTGTGGCAGTGCTGGGGGGCTGGACTCAGTTGGCCAGGCACCTCCGGACACCTGGACTGCTACCTAGATGGGAAGTCAGAAATAGAGATGCAGGCTGCTGGGAATTTATAAATCAAGCCCTGTTCTGGTTAGTAGCTTTGCTCAGCTATTCCAGTCTGGAATAGTTCAGTGTACTCCAGCTTTGCTCCTCCAGTCCCACAGGACAGGAATGGTTAAAACCTGAGAGAGAGCTGGAAGGACTGAGCGAGATTCCTGCAGCGTGCCTCCCAGGATCCAGGAGCCTCCACAGACCTGCGGGATGGGCTGAAATGGGACCCATGCCTTGTCGGGGTCCCAGCAGAATGCTGGGCAGCACAGGTCTGCTGGCAGACTGTGGAAGCATCTCTCCAGGCTCTAGGCTGTCTGAGCCCCTTTGCTTTTGCAAGAAAATGATGTGGTTAAAAGCAGGGGGAGAAGGGAGAGAATTGGTCTCTTCCCTCTTGTCTCCCCAGGTGCTTGTCTGCATGGGGGCTATTTAAGACTTTTTTTTTTTTTTTTTCCCCCCCTTCTGCCTGCTCAGAAGATTCGTTGTTAGCATCGTGTGAATGAGCCCGAGCTGAGGGACTGTAAATCAGGATGGATGAAAATTCCCTGTAGCCAGTTTTTCCTTGGCCTCTTCAGTGCCATAAGCAAATGTTCATTTAATTATAGGCATCAGGGGTAGAAATAACTACATTAAGCCCTCAAGGGGAAGCTGCTGGCGACGAGCTGCAGATCAGAGCGCACAAAAGTTTTTCCACTCGCTCAGCATGGGAAGAAGCTCCAGCATTTTGTGGGTACCTGAGTGAGCAGTGGCAGCAACAGCAGCCCTGCTGCAGGGCTGTGGGGAAGGTGCATCAGGGCCTGCAGCTGGCAGTCGGGTGAACTTGCTTCCAGTTCTCGCTGGCTATTGAAACACGTAATCCCAAAAGAATGGAGGGAGGCTATTTGTCAGCCACACGAGCGCAGCCCGCACGGAGGCAAAGCAAACACGTGCGTTGGTTTGTTCAAAGGGCCAGGGATGCTGGCAAGGAAGATAAGCCCTGCTGGAGTTGGAATCAGCCCCCCACTGTCACCATGCCTGATCAAGCCCCATTGTGATTACCAGGGTTTGGATGTACGTTCTTGGTTTGGGGATAATTTTTTGCTGTTGGGAAGCCAACTTTGCAACCTTCCCTCTGTATGAGAACTCCAACCATTCTTGGCATTTCCTGTCCTGCCTGATGCGTTGTGAAAGTAGTCAGGACCCGTACCTGTGCCCTGGGACTACCAAACCTTTCATGAGTTTTTTTGCCTAGGATGCATGAGGTTGTTTGGTAAGTGGAGCCTCTTGGGGGTGAGACTGCTGTGCAGCATGCCAACGTGTGGCAGGGTGGTTGTCACTGCTCTGCTGCAGGGACTGGAGCAGAGTGTAACCATTTTGTGCTCAGTGTTGTGCCCAGTGAGTTTCAAAGACCTTTTGGGATGTAAAAGGCTTTGGTTATATTTTGATGGGTGATCGTGTCTCAAGGGAAGTCCCTCCTGCATCTGCTGTAATGCTTGTTCTGCCCGGGCTGGGAGGCTTTGAAGATGAAGCTGCCACAAGCCTTTGTCTGGTGTGCTGGAAATCAGACTGAGTGCCATGGGGTACGTGGTCCAGGTTGGGACAGAGCTAGAAGAGGAAGCATGGGCCTGGCGAGGTGTTTTTTAGCAGACAGATGAAATGCTTTGGGCCTTTGAGAGGGCACAGGAATCTGTGGGCTGTGGTTTTTCTCTTAGATCAATGGCTTTCATCCTGTGGTCTTTTAACCCCTGGGGGCCTGTGAGCTGCTTTGAGGAGGCCTGTGAAAGGTAACTGAGGAAAGAAAATTCACTTTTGCTGTATACAGCTGTTTATCTGATGCTGTTTCCTGAGGGGCTGCATCTTCCCCCTCCGCCCTGAGCTGGGAACTGCCACTGCCAATAGAGAGAAGCGCGGAGGAGAGCAGACGTTGCAGCAGCAGAGGAGGGAGGTGTGAAGGCTACGAGACAATCTGGGGAGGGAGCGAAGGCAAACAGTCTGGGAGACTGAAACCAAGCAAGACTGTGACTCCTGGCGTGAATGGTTGAGCAAAGGGAGAAGGAAAGATGGGCTTGTCTGAGTTGCTGTGACCTGCTTGCATGGAGTCTCTTCTGTGGAGATGGGTGGTGGTTCTTACAGCAGTCCTGATGTTACTGATCGTAAGGACAGGAGACCTGCCTCTTCTCAGTGCTGGGCTGAGGATGCCTGGCACCCCTGGAGGTCAGGCCCCTCCTGCACGTGTGCTGACAAAGGGCACATCTGCAATTATCTGCAAAAGCAGGTGCATCCTCTGGCAGTGCCTTGCCATTTGCCGTGGATGTACCTGGGTCTGTGTGCTGTAGATGTCCTCTGCTGAAATGCCAAGGGAGCAAATGTTGGCAGTTTTTTGCAAGGTAGCGCCTGCTCAGTATGTGCAGACATGCATACCCTGTAGCCTGGTGTTTGAGCTCTCTGATTATGCTAGTGGTAAAGATCTGTAAAAGCTTAAAGATGCTGGCACAGCTACTGTGTGCTCTAGGATCCCTCTCTAAAGAGTTGTCCCATTGCAAGGGCTTCTTCCGTTGTGCCTTGTCTGTCCCTCTTGTTGGTGCAGTGTGTGTGGTCCCTGCAGACCCGAGTGCTTTTCCCATTGCTTTGTAAAATGTACTGGGGCCGTAGGAAGTTGGGTGGTTTTAGAGGGACACTTGCTGACGGACCTGGTCGCTGGCGGTACCAGAGGAGGATGGCAGTCTGACCTTGTATTCTGAAGCCCTGAATGGAAGTGATCTCTGAGATTAGGGACCTGGCTGGATTTGTAAGTGGTCTAGTGCAGCGTGGGAGAGCAGCAATAAGGCTGTGTGGGAGCTGGACTGGGAGAGGTCTTTTAGGTGGAGCATTCCATCACGGGTATGGTCTGTAACTCTGAATTAGCACCAAAAGGACTTGGTCTGATACATGGTCATCCTGTATGCTTCCCTGTGCAAGCTATTGAAGGTCTGGGGCACAGAGACTCCAGGTGAGCGTGGGAGAATCAGCTTGGACATCCCTCAGCTGAGCAACATTTTCTTCTCTTCCTTCACTGTCTGTGGTTGGGATAGTTTTTTTATTATTTAAATTACTCTGTGTTTTGTTATGCTCTGGAAGTGGTTTGTGCTGTTGGCTGTTCTGCCCTGGGGCCTCTCTGCCTTTGGGCCTTGCTCCTGGGCTTCTGCGAGCAGGGTACTCTGGTGGAGGGAATATTCCTGGCAGATGCTTCCCTCATCTGGTCATTGTGTTTCTGTCCTAACTGATTATCAGTAAATGACCCATTCCTGACCCAGCTGTCCTAGGAAATAACTCTGTTGGGTAACTCCTGGGTTTGGGGTGGGCTTGAAAGGAAGGCCAGTGGTAGCAGGGCCACTTGGACGTTGTTGCAGCTGCTGTGTTGGCAGTACTGAGATGCTCTGACCCCCTTCCCTGGTACCCGTTGTGAGGCTAGGCTCGGGTGGTGGTGTACAGGCTCTGCTGGTTGGTGGTGAGAGGCAGGTAAGTCGGAGCGTGTGCTCTAGGCGAGCGCTCCTCCCTTTGGCAGGCTGATCCTGCCTCCGTGGCAGTGCGGCATAGCCACAGCACCCAGGGTGGAGAGGTAAAACCAGCCTTCGGCGGGGTGAGCCCCTCTGTAGGTCAAGCCGATGTGATGACATCTTAAGGGATGTTTGCGTGTTTCCTTGGAGATAACATTAAGGTTTGCTTGTTGTTAATCAAGAAGCAAGAAAATTTTAAAGGCTGTTTGACACGGTCACAGCCGAGATTCCATTTCACCTCCCCAAATCCTTGCTCTTGTTTCAGCTGGATACAGAAGTGACTGATTTCCTCTTTCACTTCTAGTCCTATTCAACAGGCCAGTTGGGAGCTTTTAAACAGCTGCCCTGTCCTGTGGAGAGGTGGCTTGGCTTGTGGCAAAGGGATGAAGTGGTTCTTGGTTGTCTAATGCAGAAAATACTTCAGGGTTCTTTTAGAATTGTTTAGAAATGTGAAACTGCTCTTATTCACAGCAGTTTGGGAGAGAGATGGCAGATGTTTTTTCCTCAGGTTTTTTTTTTTCTTTCTGCTGTTGAGCAAAACTCCCCCATCTGCCTTGTCTGGGGCTGTTGCATCGAATCCTCTGTGGAGCTGAACAGAGCAAGCTCTGCCACTTTGACTTGGACCCGTTTTCTGAGGGGCCAGTGGGGTCAGCAACTAGAAGACTCATTTCATCTGTGTATCCTCCTGGCTGGCTTTTTTCCAGTGGGCTTGGAAAGGTAACACTGCAGTATTATTCCCTGTTGTTGAAATCGCCCCGTTCCGCGCCTTGCAGAGGTGAAGCATCTTTTGCAAGGTCAGCACTACCTGCACGTGTCACCTTTGTGGGTGCTTGCAGTCAGCACAGGAGCTCCTATGCTGATTTTCGTGTGCTTTCTCTGCCTTTGTTCCCTCTCCCCCGTTCTACCTACCTCTCCCACTTTTTTCTCCTTTCTCACCCCTCCTCTGTCTGGGCTGGGGAGGGTTTTCCCTCCCGTGCTTACAGCCCTGCTGTTTCCCTGAAGGCTGGCTGCCCTCTTTAGCATGCAGAGCCTCATCTCCTCCAGGTTACACAGAGGTGCTGCAAAAATAGAAATGAGAGACAAACGCCCCATTGAAGCAGCTGGCGAGTCCTGGCTCTGTTCCCTGTTCCCTCCCATCTACAGTCACAGGGCTTTATTCGTTTGTGTTTCTTTATTCCTATTGCTTGATCTGCCTTTTAGAATACAAAATTGGGAGACTGATGGCTGATAGAAGTTGTCTAATCCCTGTTCCCCATCCTAGGAGGAAAATGGCTAGCCACCCGTGCCTTGGGCATTAGATTTCCCCTGCTGGCTGTGCTCTGCTGCCTGCCAGCTCAGCTCATGCTTTGATTCTTTCTTTGCCTTGGAGTTGACAGCTGCATTGAGCTCCTTTATGAGATGCTTGGAAGGGGTGGGGGGGAAGGTGGCAAATCTTGGGTCTGCTGTTTGGTACCCCAAGCCTTTGGGTTTTTGCTGTTGGTGCAAAAGGTGTGGTGTCACTGTCTGGAGAGGTGCCCGTTTGTATGCTGGTGCAATGGTGCCGTTAGCCCTGCAGCATTTGGGCTGGTTCCCCGAGGCCAGCCTCTGCATCCTGTGTCTGTGGATCAGGCCCCAAGGTGTTCTCCTCCAAATCCACCCCAGGAGAAGCATGGCTTGCTCAGGCTGTGCCTATTAATGACTCATTCTTAGGGATGAGGTGGGGTAGTTTTATCTTGAGCTGAGCAGAGCAGAGCTTCCCAGTAAACAAGATAATGCAGCTTAGGGGGTTTTAACTGGGTAAACACTTCAGAGTTAAATGAGGGTAAATAAACTCCCGGGATCTGAGCTTCCTGCATGGAAGGGATTAGCTCTGTGGGTGCCCAGGTTCACCTGCCATGAGATGTCTGTTGTAGAGGTGGTGGGACTGGCTGTGGCTGAGCTCTGGAGGCCACCCAAATGGGGTGTAGCCGATGGAAACAGAGAAGCTTGAGCCAGTCATTGGAGCTGTCACAGAGTTACCTTTTGAGGCTGTGCCTAGCTGGCTGGGAGACTCAGGATGCGTATTGTAGCATGGCTGCAGAGCCAGGGCACCACATCAGCCACGTCTCTGCTGATGGGTGTTGGGGGAAACTGAGGCATTGGGGTGGATAAAGAGCTGACATAGGATCCAGGCAGTCAGTTGCAGGCTGAAAATTTGGTCTACGCCAAACTTTCCATGTGGCCTTGGACCTGTGGTGGTCCCTCCCCATCCTTCTGCTCTCTTTTTCTGAATAACTTTGAGAATAACGTTCCCTTTCTCCCCCTTGCTGCTCTCTGTCATGTTTGCTTAAGCTGTAAGCTCCTCAAGACAAGTGCTCTCTGCGCTGGGCTGCACGGGGCTCAGCAGAGCTCTCCGTAGGTGTCTTGTGTCAGCCTGGGGAAGAGCAGCCTAAGCACCATCACGTTGGAGCCTGGTGAGCACCTCTGAATCGGCACAGGGGCTGGCCTGGCCAGGTCTCTCTGGATCTGTGCTTGTGCACAGGAGACGTGAACTCTCATTTACAGCTGTGGAGCCGGCCCATCCCCAGGGATGCCCAGAGGCATTTTGGTTGGCTCCGTGATGCTGCAGTAGCTTCCTTCTTTTTTGGTACTCTGCTTCTGTTGCCATTTCCTTTTTGTTGCTGCGCTGGCCTCAGCCGATCTTGCCTTGGATCAATAGAACAAAATAAATGAGATTGAGAAGTGCTGAAGCTTGGCCCAAGTGTATCTGGGAAGCAGTAACCAATATTGGATTTTGCTCAGTTCAGAGAATAGTGGAGGAAGGTGGAGAGGGTTAGAGCAGGCAGGCTTGAGAAACTAATTTCTGGCTTCCAGCGTTCCCAGGACAGGTTTGGTAATCAGCCTGGCAAGTGAGCAGCAACTCCCAAGCTTTTTGTGGGAACAAGCCAGTGTTTTCAGTGAAAGCACCAGGGCAAATCCATCTGCCATTGCCCCATAGCTCATCTTGGCGCTTGCCCTGATCTGAACTTGTCCTTCTGGGATGTGGAGTCATCGGACATAGTGGTGGGAAGGAACCTCAGGAGGTTGCCTAGTCTGTGCCCTTGCCTGAAGGCAGTTCAGCTCTGCTTAAATCATTTCAGGCCACGTGTATCCAGATCTGCGTGCGGCATCCAGGTGATGTCTCAGCAGTGCTTTGTAAAATCTCTCTATTTCTAATACTTCAGGACTATGCAAGCATTCTCACATCTGCATTCCAGTGATATCTCAGAGCTGTTTCTAACACAGGAGTTTCTCCTCTTAAGACATTTCTAATGGATGATTTCCTATCTTGTATCAGAAATGACTGGTGCTAGTTCTCAAGGTGCTGACTTACCAGTTTGTACTATATCTTTTCATAATATTCCTGTTATTTCCATTCTCAAGATCACCTAACTGTACCTACAGTCTTTCTGTGCAGTGAGGATGTCTCCTTGCTTTGTGTCCTTGGCTAATTTCATTATCGTGTTCCTAATTTTTGTTTGAAGGTCACTTAGGAAAATGTTAAAGAACAGCAGATCCAAGGACAGACCTTGAGGAATTCCACTAATAGCCTCCCTCCAGCACAAGCCTCTGTCGTATATTTTTCGTATAGCCAATGTCTTAGTTTTCCTGCTGATCAGTGTCTTTTCTTGCCTCTCGTAATTCTGCATGAGGCACTGTATCAGATATTTTACTGAAGTCCAGATGGATTAGATCTGCTGTGTTTCTCTTGTCTAGAAAATCAGTTATCAAAGAAAAATACCAAATTAGTCTTCATTTCAGCTTATTCAGTTAGTTCAGTTCAGTGACTAGTTCATTAAGAATTGAGAAACTGAGTATGAGCTGAGAAATCGGGAAAACTTGTCCTTTTTTCTTCTAATCTATGAATAAAAATCAGCTGTGAGAGGATGAGATCTTCTAGTTTTAATGTGCTGAAGAACAGAGGGCTAGGAAGCAATTGGTTCAGTTCACCCAAATTAGTTACTTTGCTTGCTTAACAAAACTGTTTTAAATGTAAAACGTGTTTTGGTAATCTCATTTTTTCCTTCTGTCTCTGTATTTATCATGGTATTTATTGGCTGAATAAAGCCAAGTTCCAGGTGCTGTTTCTTGCATTTTGATTGAAGTTCAATATGCATGTGAATGTACCTTGACACAAATCACAATTAAAGACTCATCTAGGAATCGAGAAGTGTCAGTCAAACCTTCTAATAGATAAAATGGAAATAACAAGGATTTAATTGTTGAAAGAAAAGCATAAAATGCAGCCTGCCTCCCTGCTTAGCATTAGGTAGATGTTTGCTGTTGGTACACTTTAATTCTTACCTGTGGTGGTCAGCCCTTCCTTACAAAAACAAAAAATGTGAATGCAAAATTAAGTTCAAGTCAATGACTTAAAAATAGATTTACAGTCTGCTGATTTTAAAACATGATTAGTATTGGTGATGTAAATAATTTTGGTTTAAATCAGTCCCTCTGGATATAATATAGCTGCAGATCAGGAGCACTAGGATGAAATCTTGCCCTGGGTGACAGTCATAGGAAGCTGTAATTGACTTCACAGGGACAGAATTTCATGGCTTAAGTATAAGATGTTCAACCTCCTCTCCAGGATGGGCGATTAACACGGCACCAAAAAACCTCAGAGAGGGTGACCATCACTGCCTTGTTGAAGAGAGGTGTCCCAGGCTGGGTGGCTGGTTGGCACTGTCTCCTCCTGGATGTGAACGCTTCTCTACGTGCTTGTGGATGTTTCCCAGAATACCCTGGTTTTCCTTGTCAGCTTTTCCTTTCCAGCACAGCCCCTCTGAGGGGCAGCTTACCCTGAAAGCAGGTGTGAGCAGCAGGTTGATTTGGCAGGAGCAGGCTGCAAGGAGAAGACCAAGCCCTGTGGGTCAGTCCTATCTCTGATACAGGTTTACTGTCATTATACAGGGACCTTGTGCCTCTGCCTTGCCTCCTCAGAGGAGCCAACTGCTGATGGCCTCACATCAACTTCCCTGCTGGAGTTTGCCATGATGTCCCACCTGGAGGCCATGAATTCCCACGAGCAAACCAGCCCAGAGGTTGCAGAGCCCGATCTTGCCCCTGGCTCTCTGCATGCTGCCCCAGGATCGGGCTTTGCCAGTGAGGAGAATGAGGAGTCCAAGATCCTACAGCCTCCGCAGTACTTCTGGGAAGATGGGGGAGAGCTCAACGACTCCAGCCTGGACTTGGGACCAGCAACAGGTAGGTTATTTTTACCCCATTCTTCCTCCCCACTCTGCAGGGACTCTGGGGAGGTAGAAGGATGCAAGGATCTGTCTTCCCGCTTTGACACAACTCTCGCTAAGAGGGCCTGAGATTAAACGTCAGCTCTATTTTCTCACCTCAGTGCCTGATGTGTCCCCAGCGAACTCTGAGCAAGCACAGGCTTTAGAAACCAAGTTACAGCTGAGCCTTTATTCCTGAGCTGCTATGAGCTGGGAAAAGTGTTGCCTCCACCTAGTTTCCCCATTGCCTCATACCATTCTTTCTCTCATTCCTCCTTTTATGCACTCTCCCTTCTTTCTGTTGCTGTCAGCTAAGCACAACCTAAAGGTCTCAAGACCCTGGCTCAGAGATCAGGGTTTGAGTCAAGGCTGGGTTCCCTGGGCCAAATTCTGGAATCCTCACTCTGTGACTTCAGTGAGATTTGCCTTGAGAGAATACAGCAGGTTTTCTCTCTGGGCTGCTGTCCTGCTGCCTACCCTGTCCTGCCTGCTTCCTGGGGAGTCATGGCCAAAATGAGTTTCATTGCCATTTGAGCTTGCTTTCCTCTGTGGAGTGTTTTTTGAGACAATTGAGTCCCCTCAGTGGTCTCCCCCTGAGCCCCTCATTGGCTTTGAGACTGTCTCAGGGAGAGGGATGGGAGGAAGGAGGAGCGTTGCAGGGTTTCCAGTAGCTTAGGAGATTATTTCACATGCTCCTGCTCTTAAGTGTCATGTGGGGCATGTATTAAGTGTTACGCAGGGGCCAGGCTTCAGCCTTACCCCTCCTCCCTTATCTGGTATCACTGCCTCCGTCTCAGCAGGTCTGACTGAGGTCTGCAATTAGAAAGTATGAGTCTTGTTTTACCTTCATTCCTATTTCTGTGACCTTAAAAAAGACCTGTGCTCACCCAGGACTGAGGGCTGCCGCAGCGCTGCGGCTCAGGCTGCCCACTGGGGCACATCCTGGCTTAGGTCTCCAAAGCCCTTTGCTCACTGACGTTGCTGCTAAACTCATCTGGCCGTGTTCTTGCTGCCCTGCAGCTCATGTTGCCACAGGGCACTTGCAGGCCTGGCCGTGGGGAAGCTGTACAGATTTCTGCCTCCGCAGCAATGCTTGGGGTGGACGGTGCATGTTCCCACCAGCGCATCCTTGGGACATGCTCTGGCTTAGCTGCTCTCACGCGCTGGCAGCATGCTCAGCGGCGCTTTTATTTGTGTGCCAGCAGGCACCTGCATGTACTCACAGATCTGGACGTGACTTGGAGAACAGCATGTGCTTGTGCATTGAGAGCGAGATGCACTGGGTACCAAACCCAGCCTCGCCTCTTGCACGTGCCTCGCCCAATTTGTATGCAGAACATGCTCCTCTCTCCTTCCGTTCTTGCCTGCAGTGCTTTCCTCCATGAACAGATGTGCTCTTTCAGCTGTCCTTTACGTGTACCCTGCCCTATCCACTGGCCAGCTAACCACTTCTGTGCTTCCGAGCACTGTTTTTTTCCCCTGGCTGTTGCTGTGTCCAGAGTTCTTGTCTCGATGGCATTTCAGAACCTTTGTTAATAGAGCAGTTTGAATTATTCAAGAGCTGGGAGCGAATTTCTACTTAAAATTTAATTAGAAACCTGCTGTGTGTCATTTTACAATAAAGGATGTTGTAATAGCATCCCTAAATTGGGCAGCCTTCTTCTGTCATGCAAAGCCTGTGCGTGTGAGATGCACACAACCAATGGCTTGTACGTGCTGCATGTGTGACAGATGCCATGTGATACCTTGTGGAACTGTGTGATGACATCTGTTTAGGTAATTTTCAAGGTATAAATCCATTAAACAGTTTCAAACAGCTGCTGTTTAAGAAAAAAAAAAAAGAAGTTTATGGTATAAGTTTTCCTTATGTGGGATTTTTCTCTGAACGACAGTGAAATATAGCCCAGCATAGTTGGTAGCTCTGTCCCGGGCACAGATTTGAGACCTTGTATCAATCAAGGCACCAAACAAGATTGTTATACTGCTGGAGAGAGAAAATTCCCTGCTATGAAAGGAGACCTGTGCTGCCTTCTTTCTGTGTTTGATGTAAAGATATTGGGCCTGGAATTGGTGGTCTTGTTGCAGATAGGCCAGATCTCCTGAGATTCTAAAGCTGTATTAGTGATCTCTCCTTTTTTGTTTTATGTCCTTCTGAAGTCTGTGTGGGGAGAATTCTCTGCCTTTGTGTGACTTTGAGGCTGCAAAAGATAAAAAGTAATAACAGTCTGCAGCTGCTGCTCTTTTTTTTTTAAGTGCACTCGAACATCCTTTAAAAATCTTTCTGGAAAACATGTGGCATCTAGGGCCACCTGTTAGTCCATTAGAAAGTGAGAACAAACTCCCACTGGCAGAGCACAGCTCAGCCTGGGGCTCTGATTCTCCCGAATAATGTGCTTTTGCTGATTTATGCTACGGAACAGTAAATCTGTATTGACATCAGTGAGCACCAGCCTGTGGAAGGACCCTGAGATTTGTCTCATTCTGTCTGAGTGTGCATAGAAGTGTACGCTTGCGTGTGTGCTAACCCATGCACAGCTGCTACCCAGTGGAGCTGCATTTGGAAGAGATGGATTAGGTCTGGTAGGAATGTGGATGCCGTATCCTTATGGAAAGCAGCAGCGTGTGACTCATACTTCAGCCAAGAGGCAAGTCAGTAGAGCTGTGAACCTGTTACTTCTGCATCCTACTGCCTTCAGGCTTCCAGGGAACCCAGAAGCTTCTCAGGTTGTAGATTGGGTTTGGCTGCTTTGTTTCACCTTTGGTATCAAATTGGCCTGAGCCGCAGATCAACCCTGAAGGTAGAGTGTACCTGCAGGGACTCATGTCTGGACCTTGTCCTCCTTTCCTTTCTTCTCACCTTCTCCATCTTGTTTTGCCTGGAGGCTTCTAATCCCTCATGTCTCCTACTGTCACACTGGATTTCCTGGGCAACAGATGTAACATCTCTTCTAGCTTTTGGGCTAGAAGATGAGAGTTGTTAGGGCTGCAGGTCCCTTTGAGTCCCTGATTTTTAGTGAAAGAGTTATATGGTGGCATATCCATCCTGGAGTGCTCCTTGGTTTGCACCTCTCGGTGTTCTCCTTCGGCTCAGTCTGAATGCAGTGCCCCGTGTGTTCCCTTTCCAGTGAAGGCTCTAGGTTGAGGCAGCCTAATCATTAATTGCTGGGAAGTGTGGGCTCCCAAAAACTGATGCAAGACCTGTGAATGTCTGGTGAATGAAGGCACTTAGTCCCTCTTCCTCCCTTGCCCAGCAGCTGAGCCTCCAAGGATTGGAGTGAATCATCACACCTTCCAGTGTGATGGTGGGCTGTCGTGAAGCTTGCTTTGTCTTGTGGTTTACAGCCAGGGTCTGCTCTTTCAGCTCCAAAGTTGTGCCTTTGAAGGCCAAGGCATGATTGTGCTGGGAGCTATCAAATCTAGTCTTATAGGTTGGTGATTCACTAAGATGGCATGTGGTGCTTTGGGTGGGGGTGGTGGGAATTGTAATCTTTTAATTATTCATGGTAATTAGAAGAAGAGATTCCCAGGAGAGCTAGGATGAGGGATAGCAGGATAGACAAGTTAGAAGGACTGTATTCAAAGAAAAATAAGTTTTCTGACCAGCTAATGGGATAAAATATTTTCCATCCCCAACTTTTCTCTGATAGTGAGATTTGCTTCCTTCTGTGATGGATTACTTGCTTCTGGCCAGAGAGATCCCAGTATCTTTCAGCCTTACCGAAATCTGCTGCCTCTTCATCCAGACTGACAGCAAATATGCAGTTCTTAATACCATCTTCAACCCAAGCATTAATGAAATGAAGCACCTGGTAAAGACTGTCTACATAAGCAGCTTAGTGCTGAGCAGCCCCTGCCTGAGCTCAGCTCCTGGGATGCCTCTTGTTTATGCCCTGGTTTAGTGTACACTGACATGTTAGGTGATCTATCTTGGGACAAGCCATCTTGACCAAGACATTGCTGGCAAAGGCTGACCTGTGACAAAGAGGGTTTCTCTGTGCATAGTGTTACTCTGGTGCAGCTGTCCTTGACCGACTCTGTGTTTGGGTGAGGGTGGCTTATTCTAGCCTTATCGCAATTCATACGCTGAGTAGGAAAAAGACAAGGGGGTATTTGGGAACAGCCATAGCACTTGGTGCCCAGTCTCTACCTGAAGCAAATTCCAAGCATAATGAAACCTAGCCACTTTGCTGCCCTGGGTCTCTCTTTTGATTATGGTGTCCTTTGTGTGCATGGACCTGTCTTGGAGTCGCAGGTAATAACTTATCTGAGCTCTTCTGGAAGATTAGGATATTAGCCCCAACTGGCTCAATTCCAGCGCCAGTAATTGCATTTTGCTTCTTTGAAATCCCCCTGCAGTTTCAATCAGATGGAGTATGCCTTTTTGTGGTAAGCCTCACTGCTCTATACTGCAAAATGGTGAGCAGATGCCACCCCAGACCTGGCTGCATTTTAAGCAGCGAGTGCACCTTGCATTTCCCAAAGTTGGCAGGTGCTTTAGTGTGAATGGTGCTATCAGGCTGTGCTGTTGTGGTGGGAGCCTGGGAGTGCTCTTGTCTTTATTACAGTGCCTTCTCGTTATCAGTAATTCAATCACTGGTTAACATGATCTTCCAGTTTAATCCAATAAAGACCTTATGGTCAGGTTATGTGTACTAAAACCAATGAGGGTCACCCTTTTTCTGAGCTGTCACAGTTGCTTTAAACAGCTCATAGTGGCAAATACAGGGTAGGGACTTGTAGGGCAGTAACTGAGACCAGCTCTTCTGAATGAAGGAAAAGCAGAAATGTAATGAATTAATGTCTGGCAGGGGAATCGTGCTTTGGCACAATGCCAAGTATTGGCCCATCTGGTGTCAGGGAAGTTTGGGTATTGACTGCAGAGGAAGCGGGACATCGCCGAAACAGCGGCTCTTGCAGAGGTTTGGAGCTCATGTTCACCTCTCCCAGGGCAAATCATCTCCCCAGGCAATGGAAATGAATCTGTGTGACCTGGACCTAGGACTGCTGGGAGATGCAAAGGGCAGGACTTGGAGTGGCAGGAGGGCTGTGCAAGATTGCTTCTGTAGAAAATAGTGCCTGAGGGTCTTTGTTAGAGAGTTTGAAAGATAAAAGCTGGAGGGGGTTGGAGGAGGCGAAGACAGCTGGATGGTGCAATGTGAGTAATATCACTACTGATGGAAAGCATTAAGGGGTGTAGTTAAGGATGTGGTGGCAAGGAGGTGAGGTGGAGGTGTGGAATTTCATATCGGTGAACCAGACACTCCCAAGGGGATGGTGTGACTGAGAAACTCTGGGAGAGAACACAACGTGGAGCTGTGGCTGCCTGCTACGCTCATCAGGCTTACCCCTGCTAGGCTGTTTGGCCAGAGATGCGGAGGCAGTTTTGTGGCTCCAGTGGGCATGTCTCCTGAGCTGTCCTCTGTGATCAGGCTGGTGCCATCATGGTGTGGCTGGAAGGGGTACATAGCACATGCAACCTCTGTGTGGGGCCACAAGTTCCTCTTGCGCTCCAACCCACTGCTGATCTCGGTGGGAGACTTACAGAGCAGACCCTGGCAGGGAAGGAGCTGATCATACGTGCTCCTCCTTTCCCAGACACCCTTCTCTTTGGCAGTGCTCTGCTTCCTCACCAAAGTTTGAGCTGATAAACCAGCCTGACGAATCTGGCACTGCAGCCAGCTCCATAATACCTGTTTCCTTTAACAGAAAATTCTGCCCCGCTTCTGCAGCAGGAGCACAGGCCACCTCAGTCTGTCTGGCCTCTCTGTTCGTGTTTGCTGTTTCTCTCCGCAAAAGCTAGTGGGGTTGGGAGTGGATAGCACTGGCATAGGTAGGTGGGAAGGTCTGTGGGTGCAATTCAGTGTGTCCAGGGTGTGGGAGCCAGGTGTAGAGGGTCTGCTGAAGGGAGAGGACAACCAGATGAGCAAGTGGCTTGGAGGGTCTAGAAGACTGTTCACTGAAGGGGAACAGCTAGCTGAATGGTGGAAGGAGCCACTAAAAATGGGAGATAATCTTTGAGTCCCCTTAGGGCTGGGGGAAAGGGGAATCGAGGGAAATGCTAAGACGACTCTTCCAGTTGGGAAACTCTTAGCTCTGTATTACACAGATGAGTGACAGAAACCAGCTTGTCTGGAAAGAGCCTTGGGAAGAAGATGCTGGGACCAGCTTACTGGCTGGGATCATACCAAGGAGATAGACAGGGTGCAAAAATTCCTTCAGATCATAGAAGAGGCATGTAAACTGAAAGAAAATGAATGCCTTATAGACCTGATCTTGAGAAGTGGACAGATCATAGAATCATAGAATTGTTTAGGTAGGAAAAGACCTTTAAGATGATCAAGTCCAACCATTAACCTAGCACTGCCATCCCACCACTAAACCATGTCCCTAAGCACCTTGTCTGCCCATCTTTTAAATACCTCCAGGGATGGGGACTTGACCACCTCCTTGGGCAAGCCCATTCCAGAGCCTGACAACCCTTTCTGTGAAGAAATTTTTCCTAATGTCTAACCTAAACCTGCCCTGGTGCAACTTCAGACCATTTCCCCTTGTCCTATCATCTGTTACCAGGGAGAAGAGGCTGACCCCCACCTCACTACAGCCTCCTGTCAGGTAGTTGTAGAGATGCACTTGGTAATGAGACAGTAGGAGGTGATTCCAGACAGGAACTAAGTGTCTAGCTGGAAAGTCTGCAAGGAAGGATTGACTCTCCATCCCTGAACCTGGCAAATGATTGAACCCCTTTGGGATCTGGGTTGTATGGAGAGGTCCTTGTTTTAAGGAGCACAAGCCAGTACGACTCTGACCTAAGCGCCTAGAGTTTCACTGTTTTCTGTGCGAATATGAATAACAGCCCTTGTGCCACTGGAGGAGAGTTGAGGTTATAATCGGTGAGGTCTTGTGAACCAGACAAGAGAAGGATGCTCCCAGCTTAGCATGCAGGATGGTGGCAAGTGGGCATCCTAACTCAATTAGCAGTGAGTGTGAGGATTCCTGTGTCTACTTCTGCCTTGTTGATTTGTTGGTCCAGAGAAGCAGCTCAGGTTTCAGTGTTTGTCTGCCTTGTAAGACAGAAGCCTGCTGGGAGAGAGTGGGATGGGTTCTCCCTGAGCTTCTGTTGCCCTGGAGAGATGGCAGAGGCGGCAGTCCCTCCGGCATTTTTAGATCTTGTTGATGGAAAGGTGTCATGGCTGCAGCACGTGGGGCTTTCCCCCACATGAGCTAGCTAATCTGTGACAGCACCTTAAAGGAAAGGTCGAATGTGTGACTTTGAAGGAGAGCTCACAGGCCAGGAGCATTTCTAGTTCCCGTGGGGCAAACAACATGCTGCTTTTTTCCTGTTTGTTTTTCTGCTCTGCCCATCTGCCAGTTCTTGCTCTCCTCCAGGTGGGAAGAAGGGCAGGGAAGAGAGGAGGTGCAGAGGAGTCGAGAATGGCTGAGGGTGTCTTTAGGCAAAGGAGATGGCAGATTGGATTGCTGATCCTTGAAAATAACATCTTGTCTGACAGAGCCTTGTTTTAAGGGGTGAAACCCTCACTTTTCACCCGCAGCATGTCAGGGCAGGCAGGGTTCCTGCTGAGGTTAGTGGGTTTGGTGCAAGCGCTGAGTATCCCTGCAGCAGGAGGAGCAGCAGAGCCCTGGGAGATGCACTAAACCTTCACCATCTGTCTGGAGAGAGTCCTGACCTAAGGTCCTCAATCCCGTGGTCTCTGACTGTTCCTGCTGTTGACTACCAACCGTCTAGCAAGTCATGACTGTGTCTGCAGACGCGGGGACGTGTAGCTGTTGGTAAGGGCCTTTGGGAAGACCAGAGCCAGGCAGCAGAGGGGAGATGTTTTTTGTTTGTCTATGTTGCTGCTGATTGCTCTTGCCAGACTCCTTGGCCTCTGAGGGAGCATTGCCAGATAGGCTGTTGGGTAGCAGTAATCTTTTAATCCTCACGGTCTTTGGGTAGAGTCTCTCTCAGGATGGGTGCTCTCTATTGAAACACAGCAGCAAAGTGGACATTGCTTCTGCCTGCAGTGGTCAGTAGATCTCAGTGGCCTGTTTGCAGCCAGAACTGGGAAATGAAGCCATGAAATCAGAGATATCGGGGGCAATCACCACATCATGACCCTGAAGGTCAGCAGCTGGATCACGCTCATCTTTGGGCAGCAGCTGGAGGGAGCTGCTGACAGCATGAAGGGAATGAACTGTGGGTTAGGGAAGCCACTTGCCAGCCTAATAGGACTGTTCTTTGCACCTCCTCCTTGGGCTGGAGGGAGCAGCACTGTTCTCTGCTCAGGAGGAATGGGAAGGAGAATGCAGGAGCAGCATGGGCAGTCCTGGTTGCCAGGGAATAACCAAGGCAATGGATATGTTTGCTGACATGGCCCTCCCTGCTTGAAAGCCCGCACCCGCTCCAGCAGCAGGAAGCGATGGATTGGAGTCAGGGATGCATGGAGATTCCTTGTGCAGATCTCCTCTGTAAGGCATCCAGGCAGCTGCTGCCCACTGTGCTCAGTGGAGGATCTGCTTTGGCAGGCAGGAGAGGAGATGGGGGCCTTGGAGATCTCAGACAGTCACTTAGTAACCATAGTCAGGGCAGGGTGCTCATTTCTGGCTGTGGAGGGATCTTCTTCCTTCCCTTTCTCAGTCAGAATATGTGCTGTGCTCATCTTTGGGAGAAAGGGAGTTAATTGGGATGCAAACTCCTGAAATGGAGCTCCTCTGGTACAGGCAGTTTCTTAAGAAAGATGGAGGTTGATTTATGCCTGCCATTCTGAGCTTAATGTGGCTGATGTGAGAGATACTCTCCTGACCCTGGGATCCCAGCTCCTAGCTGGGCTTCCAGAAAAAGCCAATGCCTGCTCTGACCTTACATTTGTGAGGTGCATCTTTTTCCTTCAGCATCTACATTTGTCTAGCAATACCACATGCGTTCATGGTCAGAGCCACAGAACAACCAGGGGCTGAATTTGGAGGGAGGGGGTTTAGATTTGGCTCCTGTTTCTGGTTTCTGTTTCCCTGCAGCAGAACTGTTACTTAGTGACATGGAAAACTTGTAACACAGATGTTTGTGTGATGACTTTTCTTCTGTGAAGTGCTGTACAAACTGAAGTTCTGCATTTCAAAGATGCCCAGCTTGATTCAGGTTTTGGTGGTATTACTTAGGTGTGCCAGGGAGTAGGATTTGGTTTGCTGTGCTGTTGTTTCTCTTCCCTAGTATTTCCCATTTAGCTTGTGGCTGAGTGCTGCTACCACCCAGTATCTTTCTGAATCCCATGTGAAATTAATCCCTAGGTCCCAGGTTAATTCTTAACACTCATAACTTCACCTTGGAGATGCCAGGTACCAAAGCTGTTATTTGCAGATCTCCTGGCTAGCAAGTCTGTGAAAACACCTTCAGGACAGAAAGGAGTGGGGAGAATGAATGAGTGAATTATCCCTGGGGAAGGTGGGTTCTTTGGGATGGGACAGGGAGCTGGGCAAGTGCAGAAGGTTGCACTGCACTTGTCAGATGGGATTGTTCTTTTCAGTGGCAGGCTACCTGCTCTTAAGAGGGTTTCTGCCATTTGACCGCATCTGTGGCTGTAGTGGGGGCCATGTAGTGGGGCCAGCTCTCCGCCTCTCAGAGTTCATGGTTACTTGGGATGTGACATGAAGTCTTTTGGATCTCTTTCTAGATTACAGCTTTCCTGCTGCATCTCAGAAAGCTCTGCTGAAAAGGAATGGGACACAGGTGAAAGACAACTGGGAAACAGCCACTGTCCAGCCGCCAGCAGAATTTGTTGAGCCTGACTTGCACACACCTTTTTCCAGCACGCTGGAGGAAGAGGAGGGGCTGCTCCCTATAGACCACTCAAGAGGAAGAGTGGAGAGCCTCCAGACCTCTGGGCCAGAGGTTACATCTTCTGAACCAGTGGGCCAAGATGACTCCTTCTCCCTTCCATTTTCCACAGCCTCCACCAGGTCAGGTGTTGTGACCGAGGCAGCCATAGGAGGGCAAGAAGAGGACTCTGTTCCTCCAGGCTTAGACCTTGGGAGCAGCATGGGACCAGGTCTTCTGCCTGTGTCCCCTATTTTTTCTACTACTGCTGCTGCGAGGTCTCCCAGTATTTCAGAAGAGCCCTTTGAAGTGACAACTGGGGACACATGGGCTGTTGTGGGAGCAGATTCGGAGCTGACTGTGACTACCACAAGAGCAGAGTTTGCAGAGACCACGGTGGAGGCTGGTGGGGAAGAGCATTCAGCCAGAGAGGAGGTTTCAGAGACCACAGTGGGGTGGGAGATGCTGGAGCCCACAGTGCTAACTGAAACAGAGCAAACTGCAGAAACTCCTGTGGGGACACCATCTCTTGGAGACAGCTCCCCAGGCACCCAGACACTTTCTGGCAGTGAGCAGCACCCCACTTCTTCTGCGTCCTTGTGGGACAGGGCTGAGGAGTCTGCGCTGGATCCCATTTGGAATGACACTGAGTCAGTCACTGAAACTGTGGCAGCAGAGAGGAGCTTGTCACCGCAGGCTGGGGATGCCGGCATGGCCATGCTGCCAACAGAGCTGCCCTGGGACTCAGCACAGGTAGCACTGGGAGCAGGGAATGGGTGGGAGGTTGCAGCGGAGATATTTGGGTACTTCTCTCTGGGGTGGTGGTGGTGTTTAACCCCTTAATGTCACCCACATCCTGAAGTTTGACTGGTTGAAGTAGCTTCTTCTATTCACCCAGCCAAAAATTAATTTTGGGGGATGCTTTTCACAGCACTTCTTAAGGGTATTCATCATCCTTGATGGAAGCCCTGCCCCCTAACATCTTCCCCGGCAAACTGCTGCACAAAATCCTGCTTCTGATAAACACCTGTCCTCTGGGGCATGCACAGCAGCAAAACCTCCTTGTTTCCTCAGCCTGCATTATTGGAAGTGTCAGGACCAAAACGGCCCCAAGGAAAGGGAGTGAGAAAGAAATGCTATTTTTGCTGCTGCTTCTGCCAGCAGAGACCAGATGCAGAGCAGGTGGAGCAGGGTACAGAGATCTGTGAGGATGTTAGTCTAGGAGAGCCCATGGGAGAAGAACTGTGAGGTGAACTGCAGTTCCTGAATCCAATGAACTGGCAGCTGGCTAAGTAGGAGCTGACTAGTGAGACAGTACTAGGGAAAGCTTTTAATTTTGGTTTCTGCCCCATGGTACTCAGGACCCTGAGGAACTGACTTATTCCCTCTGCGCATCTGATCCTGCCTGCAAAGTGCTGCCCTGTCTCACCAGTTTGTTGAAGAACCACAGAGGCTCCTGGTTAGGTTTTGTGTTGTGTTAAGTGCTGATCACATACATGATAAGGCTGCAGGCTAGAGAGCTTTTGACTGAGTATCCGAGTCCTCCTGGAGTCTAGATACAGGTGGAAGGTAAGCTGGGCTCTGGCAAGCTGGCACAGTACCTTGTCCCTGCCCCATGTGCTAGCACTCAAATCGTGCTTTCTCCTCGGTGCAGAGAGTTAGACAGTTGCTTCCTCTGAGAAGCGCTTCTCTGGGGTATGGCACAGCCCCTTGCTTCTGTCCTTTGTGTACCCCATGCTTTCAGCAGGAGAGCTCCATTTGCTACCCAAACCCAGCTGTCTTTATGTCTTGTCTCTCCAGGTGATCTGCAAAGACTGGAGCAACCTTGCAGGGAAAAACTACATCATCCTGAATATGTCGGATAACATTGACTGTGTAAGTCAGTATAAGGAGATTTGATGGCATGGGGGGAATAGTGCTTAGAGATGTGGAGGCAGTCACAGCTCTTGCTGTCTGCTTTCACTGCAAAACATTTAAAAAAGTACTAAATCTCAAAGTCCTTATAGAGGCTGTGGAGAGAAGGGGAGGAGGACAGAAATACTCTCCAAATGGGGAAAGAGTGGGTGGAGAGAGAGAGGATTTTGCTCAAAGTCTAGCACATGTCAGTCTCATATTAGATTTTTTACTAACTTCTGGCTGCTGGTCTGTGCCAGTCAGTACCTGGATTGTCATGTGGCATGAGAGCGTTTAACATTGCACCCCTTACTGGTAGAAAATGTGGCAGGATTGAGGTGTGAGCCTCCTTCCCTCTCCTTCCAGGATATTATAATATTCCTCTGATGGCTCAGAGGAATAGGGACTCCCCATTTGCAGTGTGAATGGTTCAGGGTCAAGCAGCTGTCACTAAATCTTCCTTAAGTGCCTCTTCTCCCCACCATGTTATCTTGTGCATTATCTGGGTCTGTTAACCAGCCACGCTCTGTTAATCCACTGCCTGTCCATCCATCCCCATAAAGCTGCAGTTAATTCATGAGGCCAGAGCCCCTTGTGGATCCCTGGTGAAAGGGCTCTTTCGCCTCTGCTGGGCCTTTTATCAGGCACTTTAAAACCAGTTGTGAAAGGCCTGGGGTCAAGGTGCCTTTCATAATTCTAAGAAATGATTACGAGCCTGACAGCCTGAGACCAAAATGTTTCATCAGGGAACTGTGTTCTGGCCTCGCGTGTCTGCGTTCTTGCTTGCTGTGGCTCCTGCTCTGGGCATAGCTGGCTGGTTTTGTTACTGCACCGTGGCTCTGTGGCACTGACCTATTTCCACTACTGGTGAGTTGTTGGGTGGGGTTTTTTGTGGATTTTTTTTTTTTAAGGTGAACTTTTGAGGGACAGGGGAATTCCTATACACAATAAAGCATGCTGACTGCTTTAAAGATAGATGAAAAGTTGGTTCTCTTCCTAATTTAGGCAAACCAGTTTGCTCTTTGGAGGATTTTAAGTATCTCTGCTACAGTTTACAATTGCAACTCAGAAAATCAGTCCTTGAAAACTGGAGTCCTGCTGCCCTGTTTCCTCCATGTCCTAGTCCCTATTGCTCTTTCTCCCATCTCTGGAGTTTAAACGCTGGTTAATTTTGTAACACGTAGAAGCTTCCTTCCTGTGGTCACTTGCGCTTGTGTTGTTTAAACTACTCGGAAGAGCGAGAACTGAAAAGCAGATGTGCAGATGTGTCTTGACCAAATTGTGTGTCTGCTGTTGAATCCTCAGTTCTGCCTTGCTGAAAGAAGCAGTGCCCTGGGATAGGCAGGACTGAACTGTTTTTCTACTTGATTTCATGTTTCAAAACATATTTCCCAGCGAATGATTTGTGCTGTACTCCCCCTTATTCAAAAGGACACTTGTCAACATACATATTTAACATGAACATCGCATTGTTCCCTGCCTCCCATTACCATTTTGCATGGCTGAAGCTGGAATCAAGCCCTTCTCCTTTCCACTGATGTTGATGCAGTTTATTTCCTACCCATGGTAATTTGCTCAGTTTGGGCAACTCGCCTACCTTCTAACTGTCCCTTTTGTTTTCTGCTTTTTGCATTTGAGCCCTGTGGTGGTTGGATTTCCAGGGTTGCAAGGGAGAACCTGCATTGCAGGTGCTGTAGTTTAAATTAGCATGAATGGGGATTCCTCACATATTTCCTATGTTTTGATGCCGTGATCTGATGTGGTACTGAGTCCCACTGGAAAGCTGAGGGACATGAAGGATGCTTAGCCCCTTCCAGAGGGTTGCACCTTGACCTTTAATATTCTTCATGGCGACAGGCTTTTACCTGCCGCAGGGAATAATGTCTGTATTGCTGGGTTAAGCTGGCAGCCTTTTTATCTCTCTAATGGGCTCTGGGCAAGTGACTGCCTTCAGTCTCAATCTGGGCACACCTCCCACTCAGTATACCTGGGAATTTTGCCTAAGTGAGGACTGCAGGATCTGACCTGACGGTGGAAGCTGGCTACAAATCAGGAGGTGACCTCCACCTCGGCTCACATGCATTCAGGCTCCTTCACAGCTCCCTCTTCTCCACCCTGGAGAGCTTATCCGTGCTCTGCAACCTGCTTTCCCCATCACTAGAAACATTTCTCCTCTGCCCTCCTCCTGCTCTTGGGCTAAGCTGCTTCCCCTTCCTCCGCATCCCCCAAAACAGAGCCGCAGGTTGGCAGTGGGGCCGTGAGCCGGAGCTGCAGCTGAGCAGCATGGCGCTGCATCCTGGTGCTGCTCCTCCTGCCTCCCCGTGCCGAAACCTGTAACCTTCTGAGACGAGGTACTGGCAGGCCTTCGTGATTCAGGCCCTAGTCATCGGTGTCTTTTCCAATTAGGCCATTTTCGGCACAGGCCTGTGCCTGCCCTGAGCGCTTCGAATTGCCATGGCAACAAGAGCTCTCCATTCTATTAATCATCTATGTGGCCTTCAGGTTGGCATGGCAACTGGAGATAAGAATAGAAACACAGGAGCGAGAAAGCGGCAAAGGAGCCTGCCCAGGGATGGCTGGAGCATGTCAGGCTGAGCGGCACCCGCTGACCCAGCGCTGGCTGCTTCCTTCTTGCCTTACAAGATAATGTCGCTCCGGGATCCCTGTGTGCCAGGGGACCTGTGCTTGGCTTGGTGTGGGACATATGGTGGCCACAGGAGCCAAGGAGGAGGGTTGGCGTGTCAGGAGATGTATGCGGGTCCAGCCTGGGGCATTGCGGATGTGCAGGGGAGTGTTGCACCAGGTTTAGCTTTGCTGGCTTTTGGGCATGCCTGGTTTAGGGGTCTCAGCCACGCAGCCGTGCCAGCCCTGCAGTGCTACATCTGCCCTGTTCCCTCCATGCACTCACCACGGTCCCTTTCCTATGGCAGGAGGAGTTTCGGCTGGAGAGGGGTCCCCAGCTGTTGGCATTGGTGGAGGATGCCTTCTCCAGACAGGCGGATGGACCGCAGGACCGCTGGCTGATCTCTCTGAGCAAACCCAATGAGAACGACAAGCACTTGCTAATGACACTAGCAGGGGAACAGGGTAAGTTCTGGGAGAAGGAGGCTTCCCACGCCTGGGGGGATGTATTTAAGGGGCTCTCAAAGGGAGGTGCTCAGCCATGTTGGAAGGAGCTTTTGCTCTCCAGTCCATTTCAGTCCCACCAGTTCCCAGTGTTACCTGAACTTGAGGGGATGGAGGGGGGGACTGAGGGCATAAGACCTTTTTTCTTCACACCCGCCTTCTGGCATGTCTCTTACTGCTTGCACGAAGCTCCATCTTCTGTGCTTTGCCTCCTGCTTTGCTCCCTCCCTGGATTGCCTTTGCTTGAGCATCCGTCAGCTTCATCTCGGTGCTTATATACTCCCCTCCATGGGCAAGCCACTGCAAGGGCAGGACATGACAGCCTGCTCTTAGCTCACGTCTTAACACTTCTTAAGTCTTGTCCAAGCTGGGCCAGTCCTGATGATGCCTCCCCTGCATCCCCAAAGAAATAAAAGCTGTCAGTGAAAGGTGGGCTGGGCTGGAACATCCTACCATCTCTTTAATCCCCTTTTGGTAGGGGGCTGCTTTTCCTGTATTGCTTGTGCTGCCTGCTTAGTGATGGAGGCCTCTGATGTTGACATTATGGCCTACATGAAAAAAACCCCAACAGTATTCTAAAATGCCCCACAATGATAGAAAAATAGATAGAAAAAAAACATTTAAGTGGTATTTGCTGTATCGATGCCTTAAATCATTGTATCTCTCCCTTGGGCTGGTGCATGTGTCAGTGGAGGCTTGGGTGAGCATTTGGTCTTCTAAACTAAAACCTTCATGCCATCATGAAAGGTAACGTCCCCCTTCCTGGAGGGGAAAACAGGTCCGAACTCCAGAAGCACAGCCAGGCTGGGAGATATCCCTGAGTTTAGAAACCTCAAGAACCAAAGTATTTTCTGCTCTGAATAATCAAGCTTTTGTTCAGTTCCTCTTCTTACTGCTGTGCAAGTGAAGGGAGAAATGGGCCTCAGCCTCTAAATCTTTCCTGACTGCTCCTGTTCTCCTGGTTTGGAGAGTACCCTGGCAGTTGTTAGGGGAGGACAGTCCCAGGAAGGGGTGGTGGCTCAGTGTGGGCTGGTGGCTCCCTGGGTGAAGCTGTATCCTGCAGGGAGTGGAGCTGCTACAGCACATCTCCTGCAGCATCTGCTGCTGTGCCAGGCACACTAACTTGCCAGGGTGTCCTGCAGAGCAAAACACACCTGCTGAAGGTTGTGATAGGTGAGCATGGAGCTCTGTGGTAACATCTTGAGTGCTGCAGCTCAGGATCAAGTTGTGCTGGACAGGTAGGCTGGATCAGGCAGCATACCCACCTGCCTCCATGACTTTTTGGGTGTTGCTGCTTGCTCCCGCAGCAGACACAGACCCTGAGAGCTTCTGTGGCTGTGGGAAGGGCACCTAGATGTCTCTGGTATCAGTACATGCCTGGATTTTTTCCCCCCTTTAAAGAACATTTGGAGGTACCCTTGGTTGTGGTCTGTCTGTTCTTTCAGCCTCCTAACATAAAGTTCCAATGAACAAAAATGTGCATTCCCCTGCCTCCATTCTGTTGGGGATTTCACAGTGATGAGTATATCTGTCTGAGCTAACCTGAGCTGAGGGCAGCACTGATCTCTCATCCTTCTTTACAGGTGTCATCCCTACGAAAGATGTTCTCATGGCACTGGGGGATGTTAAGAGGAGCTTAGCCGAGGTAAGAGCCTGTCTGCCTGCATCCATTTGTTCAGACTAGCTATACAATTAAAACAAGCACCTTGAAAACTGGGACCATATCTCACTCTGAGTGCTGAACCCACAGCAGGCAGATGAGTCAGACACTTGGCAAACTCCCTTCTCCCCTCTCTGTTAGTTGCCAGGCCATCAAATGTCTGCTCCCATTAAGAGGGTAACTGAGGGTTATTCCCTCCCTGCTTTTCTGGCTTGGTTGTGAAGCTGCTTTTCGCACATTCATTTTGTTGGGATACTTGGTCTCATCCCTTCTCCGCTATTGCCTGTGGCGATGCGGGTGCTGCAGAGCCCCAGATCTGGCCCTGCTCACCATATAGCTGATTTACATATGTTGGCTGCTCAGGCTTTGCTGAAGGAGGCGGGAGAGGTGCCTGTACTACATGGGACACATTCACACACCTTCCTGCAATCCCGGGGTCTGCATGTCACTCCTTTAGACAACTGCCTACACAAGGGCAGGCAGAGGACCAGAGGTGATGGATGCCAGACTCCACTGCCAGCTGCCTCTAGCCCTCACGTATTCCCCTCTAATCCTAGACAGCTTGGACAAGGGTAGAGATGAGGGCAAATAAGTCCCATGATCTCTGACTTTGCCCCTTAGGCCTATGGGATATATAGGCACTGAGGGCCTGATTCTGCCTGGGTTTTTTTACGCTACTGGAGTAATTTTGCTGACTTAGCAGCTGAATTGGGCCACTGCCTTGCTGGCTGGTTGGTCTCAGGTTTTTCCCTGACCTAACAAAGTGCTGCAGTTAGACAAAGCAAATTAAGTGCTCAGTGCTGTATTGATTGGCTTACACCAGAGAAAGTGTGAAAAGCCAACCCTGTAGAAATTGTGCAACTGAAGCATCAGCATCTAGAACTATCCAGAAAGAAGGATTTGTGTTGGTGCAAGCTTTGACTTCTTTGTGCAACCATGACCATATGCTAACGTGCATCTTAACAGAGCAGCCTCGCCACCTGCCTCCAACTCTCTGGCTCTATCGGTAATGAAACACTGCTCATTGCACTGACCTTGTGCTAGCATGAGCTTGGAAGGAGGAGGGAGGATACTCTTACACCTGTCATACTTACTATCAAATTGATACATAACCTGTTTGAAATCTGCCAAGTCACTGGGACCAACGCTGGACTTTGTTTGCTGACAACTACTGGGGGCCCATTTCTAGGGCAGCTATTCCAAAGCTTTTTGGATCACAGGCATCTGTCCACTTTCAAGACCTTGGAAAGACCACTATGCCCTCTTAGAACCAGAGCTTTAATGAAAACCTACTTATTACAGTTACATTTTCTGTCAAACAGTCACCAAAGCCTCAGCACCCATCAGTGGTCCATAGTTTGTGTTGGGACCTCTTAATCTTGGGAAGTTTCTCCCACGAAAGCCTCCTTGTCTTGCACATAGGTGTGATCCTTGTGCAGGCAATCAAGATAAGATTGTGCCTGCTGTCATTTGCTGACGTGTCAGCTTTCATGGAGGATGGGGTTTAAATTTAGTTTTGTGCCTTCTAGTCACATAAGACAGTGTACATCCTGACACCCCAACCCTGGCTTTTAGTTCTTCTGCCTGTAGTGATGGTCCTGTACTTGGACCCTGGAAAGTCTGAACAGGATCCCACCTGACTGCAGGCCAGGGGATTTAGTGTATTCCTTTCTTCCTTCCAGATTGGCATCCAGAACTATTCAACCACCACAAGCTGCCAGTCACACCCCAACCAGACACGCAGCGATTATGGGAAACTCTTTGTGGTACTGGTGATCATCGGCTCCATCTGTGCCATCATCATTGTATTGGGGCTCATATACAACTGTTGGCAGAGACGCCTGCCCAAGATGAAGAACATGGTGAGCACTGGACAGGTGGAGAAGGTGGCTAGACTCTTAGTCCTTGGGATGGAGGGGATTGGAAAGTTAAAGGGAGATGGTTTTTCCCTGTCCACTTACTGGATGTAGCTGGATACAGTGCTGGAGCAGCAAGGGAGCCCATTCAGGCATGAGAGAGATACAAACCTGTCTTGTGCTATGCTCAGGACAGCTCATTTCCACGGCAGGGCTGGGCTAGGAGTAAATTTACCTTTTCCCACTGATCCTGAAAAGACCTCTGTGACTGTTATAGCCTGGTCTGATTGTGCTGCTCAGCAGCTTTAAGACCTGTCCTCCTTTGTTCTCCATTTGTGTTCCTCTCATCCTTTGCAGTCGCATGGCGAGGAGCTGCGCTTTGTTGAGAATGGCTGCCATGACAACCCCACCTTGGATGTGGCCAGTGACAGCCAGTCAGAAATGCAGGAGAAGAAGCCAAGCGTGAATGGTGGAAACACCATCAATGGTCCCGACAGCTGGGATGTCCTGATCAATAAGCAGGCGAGCGAGGATGTGGATGTGTTTGAGGAAGACACACATCTTTAGAAAAAAGAGGAAGGGAACCACCCCCTTACATGCACTTGTCTCTCTCCTGTCTTGACTGATGGACCACGGGATCAGGTGGCTTCTCAGGAACTTCTTAAAGGCTTGTGACAGGTCAAGTCTTTGGGCAAGTTTTCCCAATAGAAGTCCTGAGAGCCTGCGGCTGAGGCTTGGAGCCAGGAGTATCACTGAACAGGGGGAAGCGGGAGGGGTGGGTGTGTAGGTCTATGTGTGTATTCCTATCAGTAGCACCAATGCTTTCATCACCTTTAAATGCACTTACTGTAGCTCTCTGGTAGTGGCTGAGAGTGGCCGGAGAAGCAGGATGGTGAGGTTAAGTCTGCCACCAAGAGTCCAGCTTTAGGGAATAAATTCACTTTGGAAGTCCAGCTGGAGCGATGGCAGCCAGATCCTGACCTTGAGATCATGTTCAGTCCCTGCAGGTGCAGTTAAACCTGTGCATTCTGGATGGAGGGGAGCAAAGATTCAGTCCGTGTCCTGGGCAGAGTTTGCATTCTGCTTGTGAAAAGAGATTTGTTTTTTTTTAAAGTGCTCTAGCATTCAGCTGCTAATTAGATGGGCTGATGTTTACAACTGGGGGAAACATCCTTCTGTCATCTCATCTCCCCTCTGGCACCACAAACAGCCCCACTCCCCTTTCCAGCTCCACAGCTCCAAGCTGAGTTTGCAAAGTTTGAGCACTTTACCCTGGGTTGACTGATTGCAGAGAATTCAGTGTGATGGTGCAGCATCTTAGCTGGAAATTTGCTTTAGGTTGGAGAGTTGCTCAAAAAGGATATTTACCTGTGTCTTTCATGCAACAGCCTGTGAAATCAGTAGCAAAGCATCCATCCCTAGTCTAGATCTCAGTTTTAGACTAGCAGGCCTTCTCCACTCCTGTTTTCCAGGATAGTTTGGTTTCAGTTGGTCTTTTTAAGGTAAATGTAAAGACTATGGGAGACTTTTTAAACAGGGAGAAAAGTAAAAACTTGGAAATAAATAATTTTCTGATCCTTTTCTCTCCTTTCCAGCATCCTGCCCTGGGGTGGGGGGAAGTCTTTAATGTCCCATAGGTGTAAATCAGGGTAACATCTTTAAAATCATTGCATTTAAGCAAGCATAAAAGCCAGTTCAGATGAGATGAGAATCAAATCTAAGAGCTCCCCAATGAACGATTCTCAGGCATGCCTCAGGCAGCTTTGAGGCTCCATCTCCCTGAAGAGGTGTGATAAAAGGCACGTGAATATGCATAATTGTTCTCTGAGTCCTGCCTAAACTGAGACTCAGAACTACTGTCAAGCCTGAAATCCCAGAACGCTTGTTTCTTCTGTCATCAAGGGACTGAGGGACTTGCTTTGGTCAGAGGCAATAGTATTTCTCTCTCTTATGGTGATCCACGTGTGTGCTTACTGCAAGATGCAGCTTTGCATTTGGCCTTTAAGGGAACCCTTGTACAGAAAGACCCCAGATATGCAGCGTGATGCTGAGCCTGTAAATCTATCCCTGTATGCATAGATATTTTTGGCATGTTCATCGCTGATGTGGGTGCCTAAAGTCAAGGTACAAGAGTCTGTTGTTTCATTTTGCATAGTGCTTTGCATACAAACTGAATCACAGATCACCTCGATGTAGGACCACGTTGATACCCGTTTATTAGGGATTGAAGAAATCCCTTTGGTTTCCTATCCAGATTCCAATTTTCAGTGTCTTTATCCTGCTTCCATACCTTTCCCCGTGTTATGTAGGAGATGGCAACCGTCAGCTCCATTTGTATCTTGTTGGTAGGGTTGCAGAGATGCTCAGGGGAGTTCCCTCTCCTGCCCCAGCAGTTGATAGTGGGGGACAGTCGACTTGTGGCTTGTCTCCGACCACCCCTCGATGATGGCTCCTGCTGAGTTTGATGGGTCTGTGCAGTGAAACTGCACAAGTTCAGTGGCTGTGTTGATGGCACTTTGGTACTCACAGGATTAAATGCAAGTTGTTATGATATGGTGAGTAAATTAAAGCATGGAGTTAAAATTTGAGTTTGTATAGCACTTAGCATAGCGGGGCCTGGCATGGCCAGGGCCTTTAGGCAGTTTCACTGTATAAATGTTTCTAAGTCCAATAATCCTCATTAAATATGTTTTTTAATGCCCAGTGGCTATTAAAAAGATAATGCCACCAATCAGATGTGAATCAGTTCACCCACAAAACACTTCCTTGTTGCACTTCATTGCTAGGAGCTGCTTTGCTGCCCTCTTTTTCTCTCCACTTTACTAATTCAGAGAAACAACAAGGTGCTGATAAAGCTATGCTTCTGGCTGGGCTCAGCACCCGCTGATCTAATGTAAACTCTTCAAACTTTAAAGAAACCAAGGGGGCTATGCAGGCTTATTAATAAAAGCTAGCAAGTTCTCCTGATTTCCCTTCTGGCTTCTTATGGCCTGAAGGTTTTCCAGAGACCGTAGAGCTCTCTTCTGCATCCGGAGCATCCAGGCGATCTTGAAGCTGTCTAAGGGTGGCTGTCAAGAGGCTGACAACCATTTTCTGCTGTCTCTGACAGGGTGCACCTGGCTGTATGATCTCAGTTTAGCTCCAGAAATCTACTAGTTAATAGCATTTGACTTTAGTCTGGTAATACTTTTTATACCTTTACTGTTTGTTTTTTCTCTGTACCGTTTTTTTGCACTAGGCTGATCTTGTTAAGTCGATTGCACTGTTGCCCCTCTCCTGCCAGCCTTGCAGAGAGGGGTCATCTCTGGAGACCTGCGGGCTGGGGAGCACTGTAGAGAGGCTGTTGACAGCCCACTTACTCTGTTGTTCAGTGCTTGGGTTTCCAGCTCTGCACAGGGAGGATTTAAAGAGGAAAAGAAACTTTGTCTTAGCATTTG
Organism: Gorsachius magnificus; assembly: GCA_034008185.1. Classification (NCBI taxonomy): domain Eukaryota; kingdom Metazoa; phylum Chordata; class Aves; order Pelecaniformes; family Ardeidae; genus Gorsachius; species Gorsachius magnificus. The sequence goes on from CM067090.1 coordinate 13,133,641, forward strand.
TAACAGGAAGCTTTTCTATCACCTTAATGTAGTTAAAACTTCTTTTTAACAAAAACTGTCAAAGCTGGACTTCTCAGAGCGGTGTGCCAGAGCAGATGCAGGAGACAAAGTGATTTCTGGAAAACTGTTTTCCATCTTCTTGGATTTCACTGTAGTCCCACCTGCCAAACGTTTGATCGCACTGACACCTGGTGGCTGCTGGAGTTGAAGACAAAAAAGAATTAAAAAAAAAAAAAAAAAGGACTTTTTTTTTTCCCCCCTTAGCTCTGGTATTTGTTTCTTGTGACTTGCCTAGGACAGTCACCTGCTTTATTCACAAGGGGCTGCTGGACTCACCTGTGAGCAGAGGGGCTCGGACCAGGCATGTAAGGGATGGTTTGTGTGAGGACATCCCTGTCTGCAAAGCAATGAGATGGGATATTCCCTGGAGTCATTGGTCTAGAGGCCCTGGGTAGTGACACAGGGTCTCAGCTCCATCTCCCCGCTTTCTCCTCCAGTTGCCCCCTTTCCTCCTGGGGAAGCGCAGACAGAAAGCAGAAGCTTTGGATTGAAATAGAGGTGGTTCTTCAGAGAGAGCATCAGCTGCTGCTGTGAGAAGCTCTGCACCCTGGGGAACACCAACGATGGCATTGGCTAGATGCGTGGCCAAGATCGGAGTGGCTCTCCATCTGTGAGATGGTGGCCAGATGTGGTCTGGGATGGTCAAGCTGCAGGTTACTCCCAGATACTGCCCAAATGTCTCAAAACAGTGTCTATAACATGGAGTCCAACATGTGCGAGGACTTTGCATCCTGCAGACTGCCTCATGGCATGTAGGGTATAAAGAAATAATGAGAAGTGACCCAGTAACTGTGCTGTGGAGTATATAAAGCAGGTTGAGAATACAGCTCAAGATACCACCTTAAGGATCCCTCCGGGCAAAGGACGCAGGGTGAAATGGAGGTACGTGATCGTATGGATTATTGCAGTATGACCTTAGAGCACCACAGTGGGATCCCACTGCAGCCACCGCCCTCAGCAGCTCATCTGTTCCCATCCCCCTTTGCAGCCACGCAGGAGCACCTCTCTTTCACAGAGGGTTTGGGGCAGCTCGAACAGTCAGAGACAACAAGCACCTTCATCTGTGCTGGCTTACGAGAGCCTCGTGGGCTTATCTCTGCTGACAGAGGGGCTCCCGGCCATTCTTCTCAACGTCCTCCTCGTTCCTGCTGGACCTAAACTGTCTGCAAGCCCTGGCCACTGCTCGGCATTGCTGCCAGAGAACACGTAGAAACACTCGTGTCTGGCCCTGGAAGCAACAGGGTTGTGGTTTTGTTTTCTTTGCAATAAAACACACCTCTTGGGTGTCCGAACACTGATCCGAGTGGAGTCCTTTGCTTGGTTGCATCTGCCTGAATTTGTGTGTGCTGCGCAATGAGGTGTCAGCTGGGGTCCCTCTGCTGGGGTGGGGGGTGGTCAGCCTCCCCCCCCCCCCCCCGCCCCGGAGCACTCCTCCATTCTTCCATCTCAGGCTGCCTGGGCTGTAGGAGACTGGTTTCCCCCGTGGGTGGCAGCCCTGGTCCCTCAGTGTCCCCGGAGGATGGGCCGGGGACCCCTGTTCCCTGCCAGGGGGGCTGAGCCCCCAGCCAGCCCCCGCCGTCCCCCATCTGCTCCAGGGCTGGACCCCACGCGTCTGCCCGTGGCGCAAAGCCCCCCCGAGTGTTCCTGACCCCCCACTCCCACCCAGCTACTGGAGCAGGTTCCCCCCTCAGCTGTGTTCCGGAGCAGCTCCCCCCCCACCACCCCGTTTGTTCCAGAACAGTCCCCTCCTTTCGCCCCTTTCAGGTGCCCCGGAGCAGCAGCACCCCCCGTTCCACGCGTGTCCCGCAGCAGCCCCCCACTGCTCCCACCGCCGGCTCCGAGCGCTGGTTGCTCCTCCAGCCCGCAGGGGGGCGCTGCGCCTCGCGTCCTTAGGCCAGGCGGGCCGCGGGGCCGCTCCGGTCCGGTCCGCCCCGCCCCGCCCGCCGGCGTGTTTACATCCGCCGCCGCTTCCGTCCCGCCGCCGCTGCCCCTCCGGCCCCTTCCCCGGCCCGGCCCGGCCCGGTCCCTGCGGCTGCCCTCCGCTCTCCGCGTCAATGCGGCGCCGCCGCCCCGCGGCCTGCCCCGGCCATGGCACCAGCTCCGGCGGGCCGGGCCCACGCCGGGCCCGGGGCGTGGGCGGGGCGGTCCCGGCGTCCCCCTGCGTGAGCCGCTGCCTCCGACCGCTTTGGTCACCCGGGGGAAGGGCGGCCGGGCCGGGCCTGGCGGGGGGCGCCGGGCCTCCCCGTGCCGCGTTGCGGTCTTGCGGCTGCTGAGGGGCCGGGGTGCGCCGCGGGTCCTGCTTACCGGGAGCCCCCCCCGGTCTCCCCCCGCCCGCTGGGCCAGCGGCCTCTGGCAGCCTCGGGTCTCTCTAGGGCAGGCGCGGTGCCAGAGATAACTGAGGTGTGCAGAGGAGAGCTTGGTCCTTGCTGAGTGAACGCGCCTGGCGTGTCCCCCGAAGGCACTGGGTGTACACGGAGGCTTTGCTGGCGTTCGTGGGTTTGTGTGGGGCTTGCCTGCTTTCTTAAAATTCGGGCATCTGAGAATCAGGCGGTTATTGTGTACTTCGTTGGCACGCATGCTGTCCGTGGCAAACATCCTTGCAAACGTCTCCTCTCTTCAGCTGCTTTTCCTCTACTGTTGGAAACTGTGTTTGCCCGGGTCGGAAGTTAGATCTTTGGAAAGTAATCATTGTGGAAGTATTTAGACACCTGGTGCTGTAGACTGGGGTGGTGTTCTCTGAGAAATACCAGGCTGCTCAGTTTCAGGTCAGGTCTCCTTGCTCATGTTGAAGCAGTACGGCTGAGCTGCTGTGGTTCCTATCAGGAGCTGGGTGGGCTTGTTGTCTGCAGGGTGAATGGATGGTGTAACGCAAAGGCCTAGCATTTACAACAGACCCTGCTGCTGCATCTCGTGGTTTGAGTCTAAGAATGCTCTTCACAGCTTGATCCTGCTTGGTTCTTCCAGCTCCCAACATGTGGATCTTCCCAGATAATCAGAAGGAGCCTCTCTGTTTCAAGGTGCTCGCTAATGAAGGATAAATAGGCAGAGGAGTGAGGTCTGGGGAACATTGTTGTCAGTCTCATATTTGTGTTAGATTAACTCATTGCAAACAGTGAATTGCAGGTTTACTGTAGAAGGAGGGGCCCTGCAGGTGGCCTTGCAGAGGTTTAAGATGTCCAGAATAGAAGTGATAGTGAAGAAACGATTGTTCTGGAAACACTGGTCAAAGCAGAGGGGACAAACTGACCACTTGGGGCTGAATAGAAAGGAGCTGAGTTGCTTGGGATTTCATATGTGGTCAGAGGAACCTGAAGTTTGAGACAGGAAAGATCGAGGGAGTGAAAGGGGGGACTGATGTTGTGGATGAGAAAAAGAAAACAGCTTGAGTATCTTTGTGAAGGCCGAGAGGGACTTTTACACATTCTTAGGAGAGATGGTTGTTGCATAACAGGCTGTAACAGGAGCCAGGCTGTGGAGAAGCTTTGTGTGCCAGGCAAAGGCTGGCTTCTAGAGGCACCAAAGAGGGAGTGTTGGCACCATTTGATATAGCCCAAATGTGCAGGACAAGAAAGTGGCAGGAATTGAGAGCAGTCTGGAGTGACACAGATGTTGTTACTTCTGGCAAGAAAAGCCATGAGCAGGATGGGAGTCCAGCCTTGGGCTTGTAAACTTGGTCGCTTATTTGTAAGCATCCAGGCTGTGAGTGTTGTTGGAGAATGTGAAAGTACTGCTGAAGTGCTCAGGTTTCTTTTGTGAGTGCTGCCTGTTAGGGGTCAGCCAGGAGGTGGGTTTGTTTTCGCTCTTTCCCCATGTGCACCACTGAAGATTGAAGGGAGCTGCCAAGCCATGCTGCAGCTGTGCTTTGGGCTGTGGATTTGACTGATGCCCCTTCAGGCGTAGCTGACAGCTCCCCAAGTTTGAATGCAAGATCTTGTCATACCTTTGGAAGTTACTGTACAAGCTCAAAGTTACATCTGTTGAAAGAGGAGAATGTGACTGAGTGAGTAGCCACACAAAGTTATAACTTTGCTCTCCCTTTTTCTTCCAGATACCTTCTTGAACAGCGAGATGTGGAAATTAATGTCCGTGATAAATGGGACAGTACACCTCTGTGAGTCCTGCAGCCTAGAGAGCTGGCTGGGTGGGAGGGGAGGGCTTTCAGAGCTCTTTTGCTCTCTCTGCATCAGCAGCTAGGAGCACTCTTACAAAATGTGTCAGGTTCTGCTTTTTGGGAGATTTGGCTACATATTTCTGCTTCTCTTCTCAGTGGGTGCTACGCTAAATACGTGTTTATCTCCCCATCTGACTGACGCTTGCTGTAGTAGTGCCCAGAAGGGTGGTTAATTTTGTGACCAAATTAGCTGGATTAGGCAGTCTGTTCTTGGCCTGATTAGGCATGTCTTTTTAGGTGAAGGCTTGGCTTGGTGAAATGCAAAGTGACTGTAGGATCACAGTCAGTCTGGCAAGGCTGTGAACATGCAGCAGGTAGCAAGGAATCCCCATGGTGGTGCTGAGGAGGGTGGTGTGAGCTTTTTACCTCCCCACATACCAATTCCAAAGTGGATTAGACATCTGAATAGTGGTAAGGAATAACTTCCCAAAGTAAAGGTAGACTAACATTTGCCTGCTGCAATGCATGTTACAGGATTCTCCTAGTTTGTAGGGCAATTTGAGGTCCTTGTGAAAGAGAAAACAAAACTCATAAGTAGGACTTTGAGGGGTGAGTTTGCTGTACATCCGGTGTGGGCGCTGTTCCCTCGTTACAGCATGCGGCAGTCAGACTGACAACAGAAGGAGCAAGGAGTGGTTTTGAGAATTCAGTGGAATTGCTGAGTGCCCATGAAATGAACTCCATTAAAATGAGGATGGATTTGGCAGCTGGTGGTGTAACAAAAGATGCTGAACCCAGATTGGGACCTTGAGATCTCCTTGCAGGACAGCAGTGCCTAGGAGTGCTGGGAACAGATCCTGCTTAGTCTGTCGCTGGGCTCAGACTTCTATGGTATTTGGTAGCAATTCCTCACTCCTATGAAAAGTCATCTTCTAAGCTTATCGGGGATGGCTCAGTGCTGAGGTCTGCATGCTGTGGTGTACCCAAATGCTGAATTTTGCTTCCTACTGTATTTCTAATTTTCTTTCTCTTGTTATTGTCAGGTATTATGCTTGCCTCTGTGGACATGAGGAGCTTGTACGCTATCTTCTAGCCAATGGTGAGCAGAAGTGTCCTGGTTATGGGTGCAATATCTTTCTCTATACTGGTCCATAGGGATTGTATATCCTTCTAGCTGTCCCTGTGGAAACTTCTTCTGTTACAACCAATTATCTGATCCGTGATCTCGGGCAGCAGTGGGAGCCCTGGACACACTTTCATGGTCCCTTTTGCAGGCCATTTGCTGCTTGAATTTGCTACAGGGAAGCTTTCTGGGATGACTCAAGGCAGCATGACTTTGTGAAATCATAGCTGATTTCTTGCAAGGGTGCACTGCTGTTGGGAGTATGCTGATGTAAGAATTGTACTTCATCTGAAGAACTGTCTGTGTAAAACTTCTTGTACTCTTCTGATAACCTTGGTTTGTAAACAGGACTTAAAGGTGAAATGCAAGGGCTTTTACTAACCTCAAACAAAGCAAGACAAACTCCCCAGGCAAAGTGCCTGCTCATTTTGTTCCCAGCACCCAAATTCCCTTAGGTAGTGGTGATGTTATGTGTTCTGGCAGAGGAATCAGAGTGCAGAGTCAGATCTCAAAAGGTTTGTCTCTTCCACTGCATTCAGTGCATCTTAATCAACCACTTGTGTAATTCTAAAATAGCAAAATGCAAGTGCCCTCCAAATTTCTAGCAGATTCTAACCTAAAGAGGCATCTCTTGTCTTGTGCAAGGCAGAAATGCTTTTTAGGAGGAGCTGTTAAAAGCCCAATAGATGATCATACTCTTTGTACAGTAAGATTCTTCTTCTCAGAACAGTGCTGGAGCTGTGCTGAAAGGCTTATTACCAGGGTCAGTTTAAATGAGTCACGACTTCTTCAGAAAGGGATTTTGCTGTGGGAGGAGAGCCTTAAGTTATACACATATAAAGGGAGCTTAGTGTAGAGTAAATACACTCAGTAGCACAGGGGATCACAGTGAAACATGTCAGCAGCCAGAAATCATACTCATTCAGCGACCATTCAGGGACACTTGTCAGGAAAAATGTAACTCTGCCTGCTGGCATGTAACTGTGATTATGTTGCAGGGGCGAAATGTGAGGCAAACACTTTTGATGGGGAACGTTGTTTGTATGGAGCTTTGAGTGATGCCATCCGACGCCTGCTGAAGGAGTACAAACAGATCACGGCAAAGTGCATGAAGAGAGACTACTACGATGTCTTCCTACAGCGGTAAGCAGATGAGGCAGCTCCACGTGCAACACATTCTGTCATCCTTCCTTAGCTGTTAACCTGGATATTCAAGCTCTCTGTTAAGGGCAGAGAGACTTGTTTGGTTTGGTTTTTTTCTTCTCATTAGACTGACTTAAAAAAAAAAAAAAAAAAAAAAAAAAAAAAAACAAACAAACCAACAAGGTTTCAGTATCTGTATCTTCAAAATTGGAGAGCAAATAAGTCCTAGAAAGATCTGACAACCTTCCCACTACTATTACAAGTCCTAATTTCTGAAGCTTGGGGAAAGAGGGGAGGATGGAAACTCATTTACCTGAGTAAAATCAGATTCTGCCTTTCAGAGAAGTAGAATTTTGCAGGGTGATTTATCACTCCCCTAGTGAGTTTGTGGCTTGGACAATGCAGGGTTGAGCACACATGAAGACTAAAATGTGCTGTTTTCTGCTTCTCGTTCCAAACAGACCTTGTGTTAAAATTGAAAAAAGGGCAACAGTAGGGAGCAAAAAATAAACACCTAACTGCATCTATTTTGTTTTGGGCAAGACGCTAATAGGAAGGATGTTCTAGGTGCAGGAGACTGAGATCAGCATTCAAGATCCTGCTCTGACATCATCTCCTTGTGTGACCCCACACCTTTCTGTGCACCAGTCCTGCTCTCTAGAAGGAGCATGATGCCTGATGTCTGCCTGATTTGACCTCTTGGGGATGTTTTGTGAGAATGTATACACAAGGGGTGATGGGGATTAGGAAACACCGGTGGTGGTTCCCGTAAACTCTAGAAGTAGCAATCTTGTTTTTATCTTTTCAAAGAATGAGCGTATAGGCATGCAATCATAAACAAGGCTTCATCTCTGATGTGGTAATCACCTGCATTTCATGCCTGTAACATCCTTCCTCCTTCTAAGGGTGAGTGACATCAAGTCCTCTCCTATTTGCTGCATGGTTAAGGCATGAACACTGACAGTGCCCAGAGAACAGGAAAGTTGCACCTTAATTTGTAGTAGGGTAATTATTTTTGAAAGTGTGTGCTTCTGTAGGGCTTTTTGTCATCTGAGAAGTTGAAAGCAGGATTAACCTTTAGAGATGTGTTTGGGGGCAACTAGTTCCTCTTTAAAGCCTGTTCCCTGTGTTCAGGGGTTCACCTGAGTCAGGAAGATTCCATTCTCCAGCCTTCCTCTTGCACTAACGAAACTACTTTGAGTCATTGGAGGGAGTGAGAGATCCCAGTCTAGTATGTGAAGTACCAGCCCCCATGCTGGCCTTCTAGCTGGGCAGGGAGAGACTGCAATGTCCGGAGGTATCTGTTCATTTAGACCTAATTGTACTATGTGCCCCCCCCAGCTTTCTTCCATTCTCGCCTTTCTCATTCTGCAATGAATTTCCCCTCTCTTTGTTCCTTACAGGTTGCTGGAGCAGGGTTATCAAAGCGACATTGTTTTCATTGTTCATGGCAAATCCTTCTGTGCCCACCGCTGCATTCTCAGTGCTCGCAGCGCCTACTTTGCGGAAATGTTTGAGACCAAATGGAAGGGGAAGAACATGATAGTGTTGAAGCATCCACTGGTGAGCAAGGCTGTGCTTCCAGCTCTTTCTTTTGCTGTTTCAGCTGAGCAAGAAAAGTGAGTAGGAAGGACAGTTTGAGGGTTAACTTCCACAGTGAATAGCTCCTGGAGCTCAGAATGATCTTAGTCAAGGAGAGAGGGGCTTGTGGGGGCACTTTGTGCAGTAAAATAGCATCTTATTTGGATAACAAAAGGCTGCAGACTGCGTACTTCCCCTTTGTTCCCTCTGTCATGGGCTCAAACATATCTTAATTAATTGCAGTAGCAGGTAGCTGTTACCATCTGCCAGCTGCGTCACAGCCCCTCTGTGGGTTGAGTTGAGTCTGTCTAATTCCTGGTGGACAGGTGGTCTGTGGTGAAGACATCACCTCCATAATTGGCACTAATTGAGGTGCTTTTGTTGCCTTTGCAGCAAGAATTAAATAGGCCATAAATGCATTCCATCCATTAATAACCAATACTCTGGCATACGTTTCTATAGCTTGATTGTGGCTATGCAAAACCTCTCATGACAAACATACTTCCAGTTTCTTAGGACATCGCTTAATGTCTCTCCTTTCTCTTTGTACAAGAACACGGCTCTCCTCTCAAATTGAGAAGAGTTGGAAATGTTTGTGACCAGTGAAAGACTGGATTTTACTGAGCCTTTATACAACTGTGTCTTTGGAGCATCTCCATTAGTCAGGTCCTGTCCCCCCAGGCTCATGGATTATTATCAGTTGATACATTTAAAGAGCTGTGTAAGCCAGGTGGAGTGGCAGCATTAGTTACGAGAGGAGCAAGGAGATCAGGTGCGGTGTGTGAGTTGCTATTTAAGTGGGTTTTTTTTGACTTGTTCAGGATCATGTTTGTATTCAGGCAAGTTTCAAGCTTACTACTAAGTTCCTGAGAATTCTAAAGGTAACTTTCTAATTTTTTTCTTAATTTCAGGTTAATCCATCAGCCTTTGGCTCTCTTCTGCAGTATCTATACACAGGTAAATGACTTACTGTCTAGTGTACGTATTCATGGCTGGTGGGCAGCTGTCTGTGCCTCTGCCATAGCACTGTTTTGGTGGCACAGGCTTGCAGACAGCCGTGGGTGCATGAGTCGCCAACACATCCTCTCTGCTGGCAGAAAGAGAGAATGTGAGCAATCTCTGTCTCTTCCAAGTTGTTTGTACCTTTTGCCAGTTGTTGTCCTGCCAATAACTATACAGTCAATTAAGAAAAAAATCGGCTTGGGTTGGTTGGTTGGATAGATGTGGAGAACATGTTTTTAACTCAAGGAAGGTAAACCTGTCATCTGTGATAACAATCCCCTAAGCTGGTGAAAAGCCAGGTTCCCACATAAGATATTTTCAGTCTGGCAGACCTGAGCAGTGTGTATTGAATGATTTGACTACTTTCTAATATTTGTTCTGAACAGAAGTTGATCCTAAACTTTCTATGAAAATGCCAAATGTTGTATTGTAGGCATGCTAACTGCTGAACTACTTCAGGCCAGGAGGTGGTGCCAGAAAATAACTTTATCTTCAAGGCTTTCCTTCCCCAGTCCATTGTTTTCAGAAATGTTCTTCACCATGTTTTCAGTGATGGTAAAAGATTCTGGGATGACAGCTCGTGACCCTAAAGTCTTTTCTCACCCTAAGCCAGATAGCCAATGGTGGCAGTCATGCATGTTGCTGTTGTGGTGCTCTTTTGTTCTTTTCTGAGGGAATTAGTCATCTCTTGTATAAGCCTGTTTTCTCCTTGGCCTCTTGAATGAAGCCGTGAGGGTTGACACTGGAAGGTGGGAATGTGAATCAGATGCCAGACAGAGATTCATCAAAGTGGCGGGCAGTGGGGCACCAAGTCTTAGCTTCTTGAGCGGAGTCGTAACTGGATGCTGAGAAGTGAGGCAATGTGTCGAATTACTGAATTTCTGTGCCATCAAGTCTTCAATCCCTGATTTTGCCATTTTTGCACCTAAGTGGTATGGGTTAAAAGAGCTGGCTGCATTTCTTCTTGGCAGGTCGTCTTGATATCGACGTAGAATATGTAAACGATTGCAAGAGGTTAGCCAAGCAGTGTCGGCTGCAGGACCTCATAGACGATTTGGAGACCAAATGCAAAAAAGTCTATGAATTTGGTAAGCCTTTTACATGCTGTTGTCTCTGCTGTGCCTGTGTGACCTTTCAGGGAAGAAAAGGAAAGTGTGAGGGTGGATGTTTCATGGTGCTCTTGGGGCTTCCAGAAAATGATTCTGTTGTGGAATTTCCATGTTTGCATGATAGTTTCCAGTTGTGGGCTCTCTGTAGGGCAGCTGTAGTGGTTTCTGACATGTGCATGTTTATCGTTTATATTGAATGTTTTCATTATAGTAGAGCAGCCACGGCAGCAGGACTTTGCTGTGGTTGCCAGACATTCAGTGGAGCACTGTGGGGTATATTGGGAAGTGTCTTTCAGCAGAGAGGTTGTTTAAATCCCTGGAGAGATATAATATGTACAATTAAAAAGTATTTTTCTGCATTTATCTGACCCCTAACCAAAGTAAAACATTTGATAATTGGCTCAAAATACAAGCAGAGAGAGATAAAACACCTTTTTAAGAGCATAGAAGTATTTCTGAAAGGATGTGTATATTTACAACACATATGTTTGTGCCAAACCTTAAATGATGCAATCTGCTATTTAAGGGCTTTTTGTTATCCAAAGAGCTTGTGATCTAATCATGACATCAGCTTATTGCATGAAAACCAACAGTTGGAGTTTATCATTCATCTCCTTAATTCAAGCTAAAGGACACATGAAGAAGAATCAAAACAGCAAAAGTAGGGCAAAGCAGTGTTAGTCATTAAGTTAAAAAAATTATCTGGTAACAAAACCTTCAGGCTGAAAACATCTGATTCTCATTTCATGCTCTGAGTTAACTCCTTTATTTCAGTCAAATTCATTTCGGTTTGAGAAGAGAATCTAGTCTGTAGCTTTTAAGTCATAGCATCTTCTTTCTTGATCTGAGAGGTAAGGGTGTAGCTATTCCACCTTTCCCTTTTGAATTATGAGTTTGGATTATTCAGTCTCCTGAAGTTGCAGGGCTTAACAGATAGAGGCAATACTTCTGGCCCAAGAAATTTCTCATCTGTGAATCACATGGGAGATATTAACATATGTATGTCTCCCCTTAGGCATGTGCAACTGTTTGGTGGTGGTGGGGTACTGGATTATTACCACAGTACAACTGTTCCCATGTAGACCAGGGTGGAAATCCTTATATCATGGAAGCTGTATCATAAGTCTTACCTCAGCCATGTAAGCACAAATGTAAGCATGCGTCTGAAGAAATGAGAAATGCATTTCTTGGTTTCTTGCTACAAGTAGTGTAAGATAGTAGTTTGTGTATTAGGTAAGTGGTGGAAAAGGGGAGTGGTGGTAAATACTATGACTAGAAAATAAAAACTACTGAGACAATCAGGTGGCAGAATTATCTTGTAGCATTTTTTGGTATCAGAGTAATCCAGTGTGATGCTGGAGATATCCTCCCCCCCCCCCCCGTTTTTTCCTTTTTTTCTTTTCTTCTCCCAGGGTCTAAGTGAGATCCTGGAAGTCACCATTCCACCTTAATACATCAACTTAAAATCTCATATTAGATTGTGGGAGGAAAATAAGGTGGATAGTTTGCTAGCTGTCTGAGACTATTGCATAGTATGTCATTGGCAACCTAAGGATAGTAAAGTCCAGTGGTTAAATTCATGAACTGCAAAAATGCTGACTTCTTGGTGGAGTTCAAAAATGGAAAATGGTGAAGCAATGTTTTAGGTTGGTTGGGGTTATCAGATATGAGCTCCACTTGCAAACGTGATGATACAAACTTGGCTGGCACCAGACAAATAATTGAATTTCTGAGGGAAGAGTTGTTGTTCGTTGCTGAGGTCTGAGAGAAGACATAATCAATGGGTGGCGTAAAGCACTGATGGAAGTACTAGGCTTCATCTTATTTATGACAAGTTGGATTCAAGTGAATACACAGAACTGCTGATAGATCTGTTAAATATTTCTCATATCAGATCTCATGTGGAAGCCAGGAAAACTTGATTCTTCAGAAAGTAATACATATAAGAATTATAGAAGTTAAAGATTGGGAAAGATCTTGGATCACATCATGTCTGGCACTAGACAAAGCACTGCTATTCCCTCTAGTGCATGAAGTATCTCTGCTTGTTCAAAGTGCTTTCTGTGGAACAGACAGCTGATTCAGGTCTGCAGAGCAGGGTCATGTCTTGCATCTGTATTGTAAAGTTGAAACGTGCCTAATAAAACAACATGAACTCAAGCCTGTGCAGCTCCAGTGGGTAATTGCAGTCTCTGCAATCTCATTATCTAGAGTTAAGCAGCATTTCAAAAGCACTTAGTATCTTGGCATGCACAGACAGTAGTTTAGGAAAACCCTGGAGAGGATGACCCAGTGCCTTCTGTTGCACTTGAGATAGGCTTCAGTGTGAATGCTTGCATATTTTCCCCACATATTGTGGCTATGACAAGAAAAAACCGCAGTGTTTGGAAGAGCTCAGACAGGGTTTGTCCAGATTAAGCCATAATCTTTCCTTTAGAAGTGGAAGTATTTGGAAATAAATGTTCTGCAGTTATTTCTACACGTTTTAGAGCAAAAAGCTTGAGAGCAAGGTTTGTGATGCTTGCTTTCATAGCAGAGGACCTGGCTGTACAGAATCTGTGGTTATAGCTAGTTGTGGCATTGGGACGAGGATGTATATGGCAGGTATCAAAGTGTGGCTTCATTTTGGAAAGGTTGGGAGTTTGGGGTTTTTTTTTTTTGGCCTTTTTTTTGGTGATACATTGGCTCAATTGAAACAAAAGACTACAAAGAAGTATTGAGCAGTGGAAACAAAGTCAGCTGATGAATTGGTAGGTGATGTTCAGTGCTATACAGCTGGGCCAGACTGGGAAGAAAGACAAAATCCTCCATTCTCAATTGTAGTTGGTTATTCCCTCCAGCTCTTTGCATTTTTTATGTTGCTTTTTCAGAAACCCCTTCATTTCTCCTTCTTACAAGAAGGTGATGGTCCCTGCTGCTTGCTTGCAGCCAAGAGCTTATTCCTATTCTGTCACTTTGGTTTTTATTGTTTCTGTTAGGAGAAAGCTGCTTGTGATACCAAACACTGTGCTCTTGAATTTGAGAGAGACAGTGTCTGAAATGTCTCGTGATAGATGTGCTTCTCAGACAAATCACTGTTCTTTCATGTCATGATGAAAGTGCACAGATGCTTTGTAGATCCCAAGAGAAGAACTCTTTCTCTTGACTACTGCTTAAAACTTGCTGGGTCCATTAGCACTTACAGAGCCTGATTGATTTGGTGACTGTTATAATAGGCACTATACAAATATAAATGATTCTTTCTACCATAAAGAATTTCTGATTGCACAGTGAGAAATCTCCTTCTCTCATGCTGGTTTTAAGTGGACATGGTTCTTCAAGAAAATGCATTCTGTCTTGTTTGTGTTGGTGCCAGGTCTCCTCTTGGCTTATTTACCCTGGAAGTCATCTAACCTGAAGGTACCATTTAGTGCTAATAGAGCAGCCTGTCTCCTTGCTGGCGTAGCTCCATGTGTAGCAATGATGGTACCTGACTATCTTGTATTGGTAAATTATGCTTCCCTTTCCAGTATTTTTCTGGGACATTTAGCCTATTTGAGGTACAGCGGTGGCATATCTGAAGAGTGCAGCAGTAACGTGGAAGAGGGGGTGGAGAATTTGTTTTGTGGCACATCATGGCCTCGTTTCGCCCACAACCCGCTGGAGTCATCTGATGGAGCTCATGCAATGCTGTGCAAAATGTCAGGAGAAACGATGTCCTCAAGGTGGCATGATTCACCTGCGAGGGGTTTTAATGTGGTGAATCATGCCTGTCAGAAATTCTTCTGAACACTTCAGCATTGGGCCGCTTAACTCTTTTTGTCCTTGAGAGTTAACTCCACATCTCTCTGACTCCCAACAGCATCTTGAGCCTTCTTCACCACAACTTTGCATTTTGCAGCAGTGCTCTGTGTTTTTTTTCACATGCTTCCCTATTATGTGCCAGGGACTCCTGAATGTCTTGCATGCTCCAGTCCTCACCCCAAAGCTTGCTGAGCTGAAAACAAACATGGGGTAGTGAACTGCAGGAGGGAGGTGGCCAGGAAGAGGGAAGGCTGTGATGGCAGCAGTATTGTAACACAATAGCTGGGTGTACTTTGGGCTGCTGCTTGTTTGAAGTTGGGGGGTTGGCTTCCACAGCAACTTTGGTCATAGCAAGACCACAAAAGTATAATCATGTAATTTGCTTCCCCTTTATCAGGCTGTTTAATTGTGTAGGCTGGCAGGGCAAGATAGGAAGACACACTAAGTCTGAAAAAAGCAAATGAAGTTGCCATCTCTTTATGGTTTATTTGATCTCTTTGGTGGTGGTAGCAATGCTTATTTAATGTTTTCAAACAACACAGGCACACTCAGGAGTCCAGGTGTTTTAGGGGTCTTTGTGCTTTGGGGATCTACAGGTAGAGAGTAGAAGACAGACTTGGGCGCACAGAACTTATTACGTAAACAAGAATAAACCCCTTTGTTCCTTGGAGTGAAGTTAGGGTGGCACTGCTGAAATGGGCCCCATGAGAGCACGTGGCCAAGCAGAGAGATGTGGAAGCAGCTTCATTTTAACTAAATACTCCCTGGCATAGGTTTTACCTCAGGCAACACTGTTGGTGGTAGGAGTGGTTGGCTGGGGAAGGCGTTGTATGAGTGGCTCCTACAGGGATCAGGGGCAACCTGATCACTGGTCCTCAGCTATAATTGATGACAAGGATTGCAGAGAGCAAGCTGAGCTTGAAATATGCCTGTGGCAACTTGTGTTTGCCACGGTTGATACTCCAGCACAAGGAATTAAGTGGAGGTTTGAGGAGAGACAACAATACATGCATCCCCTTCCAGCCCTGCTCACCAGCTGTATGCATGTTTACATAGAGGAATCACATGTGTTTTGCAGTAAAAGCTAAACACCAATAATACTGATTTTTTTTCCTGGAGTGTCTTTCTTTTCGCTAAATGGGAGAGAATGTTTGTAGAGTAATTTAGGCATCTCTGCTCTTTTGTTTTTTGCTTCTTCCAGTTTCTTCCAAGCCAGGGACCTGTGTGAAGGTGCTGACGATTGAGCCCACAGGTAACTGCCAGCTGCAGGAAGATCTGGCTCTCCTAGCAGACTGCGCCCTGCCAGCTGAACTGCGGGTAGGGAGCATTTATACTAATTCTGGTCTCTGTGGGGCTGTGACATGTGTTCACATGTGTTCAGTTGCATTTTTCTCCATTTGAGTTTAGCGCTTGCTTGTTTGCCAGTGCTCCAAATGCTGAAAGCCTTTTATTGCTTGGAAATGCTGTAAAATTGTTTAATGAGGCTGTCAGTGCTGGTCCTTTCCCTTGGATTTTTCCACCAGCAGGGATCTCTCTAAACAAAACCCATGCTATGTGGTTGGTGGGGATTTCCCCATTGATGACAATGGGACAAGAGTTGGCCCCCAGCTCTTTTTCCTTCTCTCTACCATCCTTCTTGAGTATCAGAAATGTTCTATCAGCAGGCATTGGTACCCGAAGGGACGTATAGGTGGAAGATGTCTTGCTGGGCTTGCTTGCTAGGAACTGACACCCTGCAGTGGAGAGGTGCTTTCAAACCCTGAAAATATTTCCAGCAGAAATGTGAGTCCCTCTGAAACGAATTTAACTTGACTGGTGATAGATTCGCTGTTCATAACTAAGTCTTGTTGACCCTTAGAAGTAGCCCACAGACCACAGGTTGATGATCACTGTGTTAAAATACCATCAGTATTATTAGTTAGGCTCATATATGTGGATCTTGGCTCCCAATTGCAGGTGAACAGGATAAATACTAGTGGTCTTCATTCTCCCTGAACGTTAGTTTCTGTAATATCAGCAGATTCATTTTGCTCTTGTGTCTGTCCTTTTTTTCCCTCTCTCTCATACCAACCACTGAATTTAATAACATGAACTCCTTTTAGGTGGCTGCTGTCCTCGGAGATTGTATGACTGAGTGGTGTAGCAAAGTTTATTGCCTTTTTTCTTTTTTTTTCCCCGCTGAATAGACCTGCCAGGTGCAGAGTGTGTGTGTGTGTGGTTTCTTACCTGTAATAAGCCAGCACGTTTTGTGCTGGCTTTTGGCAGATGTATTTTTCTGCATACTGAGCACTTTATAGAGGGAGTTCTCCATCGAGTTTCCATCTATCAATGCAGAATTTTTTCCTATGTAACTTGCCTCCCCCAAGTAACTGTGCGTTTATTTGTGGTTTTCAATATGCTTTTCTGTATGTTTGCAGGCTTTAAAGGGAGGTGATACTATAAGTAACTCTCAGATTTACCTCCCCAAGAATTAAAAAAAAAAGGATCGTGGGCTCTAAAACAGTGAGATTGACATACATTTTAAGTCACTTCACAAATAAAGAGTGCTTTCTGTTTCATTGCTTGTTCCCAGACCTTGACAGAATGCTCCTGTCGGGTTAAGCTTTTCCTCTCAAGGTTAGAAACACTTCCCTTTTAATTCTTTCATGTAGAATAGGAGCTGGAAAGAAAATATGAAACTTGGAATAATATATTAATCTGACAGCACTGTGAATGCCTCTGTGAGCTGTGGTTTTCTTGCTGTGTTCATAGATCAGAATGAAGGCAATTACAGCAGCATTAGACTTGTTATGGCTGTAAAGGTGAAGAGGGCATGGGCACATGGCTCTTCACTAGAGAATTTGTAAGCCATGCACAAATGTGAGTGCTTTGTTTAAGCCTGATAAATTCTAAAACATTCCTGTTTTTCTCTCTCTAGGTTGGTTGGTTTTGGTGTTTTGTTTTTTTTTTTTTTTTGGTTAACTTATGAAGAAATATATGAACAAAGCTCTTCATCCTGTTACCTTTTATCTCTCATCCTAATGTTTGCAAATTGTTAAATTCTGTGAATTAGGCATCTTTGTTCTGGGACAGAGGAATTATACATCCTCATTCTTACAGAGTTTGATGCCAAACAAGGAATAGTATACAAACTGTGTAACCTAAAATGTCAGGGACAACTGAATAGTCACGTACAAACATCGTTGTTCTCAAGAGGAACATACATTTTTGTCCAGCCTATGCAGAACAAAATAGGTATTCAGCTTTGGATAAAAGCCAGCATTTGTGAGCTCCTGCATGTCGTAATGCCATATTACATGAAATGGGGATGTATACAACTTTCTGTTTCACTGTAAACAAAAAATTTGCATGTAGTATCTTTGATGCTTGAATGATGCAGAAAACTCTACTCATCCCAATTTCATAGTTCAGTAACTTGTTATATGACTAAAACAATAATAACACTTACTATCAAATCACAGTTCATCATTAGTTTTTGGAGCGAGAACAATCTATTCTTTGAACTGTTAAACGTGTTTGTAATCTTGGTGTCTTGTTTCTCATTCCTGTTTATACTTGAAAGCCATTTCTCTTTCAGTGTTTGTTTTTAAAAGTTTGGTTGTTGTCTCTATTTTGTTTTAAACTAGTAGTGGCCAGAATTTTTCTGACCACAACAGCTGCTTCTTTGATTTGTTGCAATGAAATTTAGCAGTGACAGATTTAAGTAAAAACCATCAAAAGCCTGGCAACTGTCAAAACCCGTGTGGCTTTCCACTGTCCATCTGCCTAGCTCTTCATCTCATGTCTGCCAGGTGACCTATGAGTTAGAGACTCCAAGGCTTCCAGTATATGAGACTGTAGGCACATCATTTCCTTGTAGCTAGTTTTTCACTACCTTTTAAACAAAATCTTATTTTCCAAGCCAAGGTGAAATCGGACTTAAAAGGGTCAGAGTTTGCTGTGAAATAAACACTGTTCTCTCCATCTGTATTGACATTTGGTGTGGCTGCAAAAAAAGTGACCATTTGTGACTTTTGGGGTAAAGCTACATCTTGTAAAGCATAGAAGGAACAGGTGGAAATGAGTGGATGGGTTCCATATTGTCTGTCTCCACACCTGGGTAGCGTGGTTCTCCATGGCAGTTATTGCTGTCCTTCGCTTTGCGCGTTTGGCAGAGGCAGATTAACTGAGCTACTCACAACATGCTTTATTTATTTATTTATTAATCCAATTCACTTGCATCTGGGTACGGGCTGGTGTTCTTCTCTTGGACCACTAACCCTGTATTTTGTGTTGTAATTTATTTACAGTTTTCTTGCTGAGATAATCTGGCCAAGGTACAAATTGCTGCCACTGATTTGCTTTGTATGTTTTTGCCTCCAGCAACATTTCTATTTAAGTGCTAATAGCAAATTGGTAGCAGCGAAGATGTGGTCCTCCACGTGTGATGGCTGGACGATCCTGTGGATGTTCAAGCTGTCTTATGCTATAGAGGTGTTGAGAATATTTCTGTATGGTGAATAAGTTATTGTGAATATGTTTGCACCTCCTAAGCTTGACCATTTCATGCTTCCTGGGCAACATACTTAACTTTGGCAGCTGTGCTTTGTCTGCACAGGGCTATGCTAAGGAGGTTGCCTGAATGGGGTGTGGGGGGGCAGCAGAGGAATAAGCCAGTTTTCTGCAGGGAGACCCTGAAAGGGAGGTGAAATTGCTCAAGCATGACAAGGGAGGAGAGTAGAAGTAGTAGAGACTCATAAGGGGTGTAAAAAAGAAAATTCTGCAAAGCCACTTCATGCTGAATAGGAGAGGCAAAGACATGAACCTGCTTTTTTAATAGGAATTGGAAATGACCTTGTAAACCTGAGCGTCCGAGTGGGGATGAGGCAAGGCTAGAAGCAGGAAATTTGTAATTCAGGAGACAAACTCTGAGACAAATAAAACTCCTGTGTCCATTCCAGAGGGATGGATTCCTTTTAAACACTTACCTTCGGACAGTGAAAGGGGAGCAAAGAAGGGATGTGTGTAGGAGCTGTGGAGTTTGTCTCAATTAAAATTATTGTGCTACAAAGAGTGGCATCTTATCAAAGCCTGTTTCTAGGTTTGCTTTATCTGTAATGTGGCTGCAAAGTTGCAGCCTTGAAGTCATGTCAGAATTTCTAGGCGAGGATGTGGAAGCTGTGGGCATAGGGTGGGGAAACAAAGGGGGCAGTTGAAACATGACTGCTAGCATTTGTAATGGGATGCCACAGAGAGTGTGGCTGCAGATCCCAGACCGCAGTTTGTTCATTGCCTTGAAACATGAGACACTGATAGCAGCAAAATAGCAGCCTGGGGAATCTACAACTGGGACAGTTTGATCTCATCTTTGATGCTGGAGGTGCTTGTTGTGTTACAGCTGGATGAAAAGCAGGTAATAGATCAGGTGGGGAGCGTTCCTTGAATTGCTGTGTCTCCTCTGGGAGAAGGTCCCCAGTGGGGACAGACTCTCAGGGGAGAGGTGCTATAGAGAGGCAGCATTACTGCGGTAGCCATGCACACAATTTGAACGTCACTGGGGTTACTCTCCTGTGATTAGGAACCAGAAGCTGCCAAACGTTGCTGTGGACAGACAAAGAGCCTGGCAAATGGGTCCAGATTGCCATGTTTAGAGGTGGTGTGAGCTTTTGCCAGCTTGGTGCCTTGCCACATCCTAGAACCTGTTTTGTGAGAGAAACCCCACTGCATGTGAACTGAGCTTAGCTGAGCACCAACCCAGTGTATTGCAGGCTGTGTCTTTGTTTAGTTAGGGAGGGAGGAGTCATCCAGCTCTTCAGTAAGGCTGAAAGTCAGTTGCTTTCAGTTAGGATGGAGGCAGGGGTGTTAGAAATGGTGCTTAGGTTATCTTGGGATGTACCTTTTCTGGATGAGAGAGAGCAGTAATAAATTCTTCAGCCCAGGCAGCTCAGGAGCATGTGTTTGGAAAGCAAGAACCAGGGAAAAATTTTGTTTCTAGAGATTGTCTTGGTTACGTGACTGTAAATATAAACTTTTGTCTGCAATTGAATTACTCTGTATATAGGACAAGGTGAAAGTGAAAATATTTGGAAGTGTCACTTTAAAATAACATAAGGCCAGCTGATTTTTTTTGTGTGTGTGCTGTCTTTGTTGGCATGTGGGACTGGGAGGAGGTGTGTTGGTGCTGAAATAGTTCACTAGAATATTAATACTGCAACAACACTATCTTTGGCTGCAAATCAAATGAGAAGTTTAAAATGTGCTTTAGAAATGTTGGATTATTCAAGTGAGGCAGTAATTGTAGCCAAACCATTTCAAACTGGTGTATACATCTATGTAATCTATACGTTACTACATCTGCCTGTACATCTACACAGTAAAGGGCTAGTTCTAAGCTCTAGTATGCTTATGATACCCACTACATGAAGTAAACTTCACCTCCACTTGGTTATCTGCCTTGTCAGGTGGCACGGCAATGCTTTCCAGAGGTGTACAGAGGGTCAGGGAGTTTCCATGGATAAGGGAGGCAGCTGTAACTTGTACCAGGAATATCTCTATCAGGAGTGCAAGGAGTCCAGTTCCACACACTGAAATCCATGTTCAGAGCACCTCTGGTGCTCCTTCACTGTGATGAGGGAATGGATGGATCGTTGCTTCTGGGAAAACCAAGAAGTCCAAACTTGGGACCCTGAGCATGTTTAAAGCACAGATCGTAAAGGTAGGGTTTTCTGGTTTCTCTTCCTAGGTTGGTTTTGGGGAGTTGCCATTTGACAGCACTGACAACTTTAACAGTTGTCCCGACGTGTGTTTCCGGGTGGCAGATTTCAACTTTTTGTGCCATAAGGTATGTGCTTGTGCTATACTTCATGCTCCTTCCTTTTTGCCATGAGTCTAGTCTGCCTGTCTCCCCCACTCACCCAGTGCTGGATACGCTTTGTAGAAGCAGCATTGCCTCATCTGCTGGAAAACCAAAAGTCTTATTGCAGCTGGAAACTGTATTTAAAGCATTTAACAAAACAGCAAACCCCACCTTTCTTGCAGAGGTGTGGAGATAAATTTATGGGCTCAGCTACAACATTCACAGCTGCAAAATCTCCTACTGCTGGCTTGTGAGTTCAGTGTCTGGAGAGGGGAATGTTTGATCTGCAAGTAAACAGCAGTAAGAATGGATTTTGAGACCCAACCTCAACTCAAACTCCTGCCTTAATGCGATGCTACTTTTGAATCTCTTAAGTTTGCAAATTGTTTTTTTGGTTCTGAGGGTAGGTGTGAATAGAAATAAGGTATGGAAAAATGTTGGAGATGCAGCTTCAAAATATAGGGAGAATCAGTTACAGAGTCTGAACTTCTGAAATATCTTTGAGCTGCTCTGACAGCTGGTTGGTAGGGCTGTTTGACTTGGAGCAATGAGAAAGATGCTAGTGTTTTGGTCTGTCTTCCTTCTCCAGGCATTTTTCTGTGGTCGCAGTGATTATTTCAAAGCCCTTCTTGAAGACCATTTCAGTGAGAGTAAGGAGCTTCAGACACAGCCCAGCATCCCTGTGGTGACTCTCCGCAACATCTCAGAAGACCTCTTCATTCGGGTCCTCTACTACATCTACAGTGATGATACAGAGGTGAGGCCAGCCACGGAGCCATTTCCCCTGTGCTGGTTAATTCTGAAGGTGTTCACGGCCGTGTTTTCCTACAGCATCTGAAGGGGGTGTGTGCGCGCATGTGTGGTTTCTTAAATTCCACTGCCCTATTCTGCTACCTCACTTCTATCTTGGGAACCCACGTGCTGGGACTTGCTGTTAGCCAGGCAGGGATCTAAGTTTATGTGCATGACAAATCCCTAGTCCTTCATCCCATAACAAAAATTGGAAATCAGGTTGCACGTTGTATGTTGGCATGATAAATGCAAGGCTTTGCGGATTTCCCCCTTGGGCTCTATGGAAGGATGAGGTGAGCAACTGCCAGTAGATGGCAGGTGGAACACATTTGGAGATGCAGAAACCTTGAGAGAGTCTGCTTATTTACTCTTGGCGTCATAGCCCACTTTTCCATTTGTAGCAAGTCATTATTTCCACTGTTATTTATTGCTGGGGTGGGCAAAGGTTCCACTGGGAGACCAATGCCTTGCTGTGCTCAGTATTTCAAGCAGTAACAAAATGGCCCTCACCCACCTAGTGTTCAGCCTAATGGAAGGTGCAGCAAATCTCAGCGTTTAAGCAGCTTCCTGCTTTGGTTTTGTGGCAAATGCTTTCAGCAGGCCTAGCTACAAGATGCCAGAACATATTCTGGCATTAGGGCAGTGATCAGAGACGCTGCTGCACCTGCTAGTGTCGCTGCTCCCAAGCAGTATTTGTGCTCCGGGTTAGGTGCCACGTACAGAGCGTGCGTGCAGCTGTGACCTTGTTCCTGCTGATCTGTTCACCTCCAGGTAGCAGCAGGGAACCTGCGGTAAGGAGACATGTATTTAGCAGGCAGCGAGGGCAGGATTGCCATTGGTATGCCAGAGAGCAGATGATTCAGTTGTCTGCACTCTTCCCTCAGCCATGTGCTGAAAGGGCAGGTAGAGGGGGAAAGATATGTGTTGGGGTTGTGAAGACCCTTCTGACCTTGGGACTGCACTGCAGCGTGACCCTGTTCCCTTGCACCTCTCCAGTCTGCCTGCCCTCCTCGTGATGGCTCTTGAGAGAGGATGTTTCCCAAGCAGACATTCCTTTCCAAGGGGTACCACAGCTGCCCTGTCTGGACTTGGAGCAGGAGGACAGACCAACAACAATGTGTAGGAGTTGAAAGGGTCTTGCTCATGTGTTTTCTGTGCAGAATGGTGCTGTCACAGAAACTAGCTTGGATTTCAAACCGAGCAGCCAAGATATGAGCTTCTGCAGAGAGTTCATCTGTCATGAAAAACTACCAGGAAAAATGGTTGGGAAAACAGGAATATAGCTTGACTTCCACACTTACATGTGGAGTGTTCACCCTGCCCTGGGTTTCTCCAGCCAAGTGTCCGCACTCCCAATCCCATGTTTCTTTTTCCAAAGGATTTATATGTCTCTCTGTCATGTAGTAGTGACTGCTTGCAGTTGGAGGGAAGAGTGCATGCAGAGGACAGAAAGGGTTCCAGGCAGAAAGAGAAGCTGCTGGTCAGAATACTTGTGTGGGCTCAAGGGGAGTTTTTGCCAGGCTTTGTCCTCGATCAAGCAGTTGGGAGCTGCTGCCATCAGTAGTACTGGCTCAAAACGCCTCCAACTCATGAGGTTCCTGGAGCTTATGAAAGGACAAAGCAGCACTTGATTAATAACCTCAAAAGCTTTGTTACACCACCGTGGCACTATGGCATTCATGGCATACCTCTAGTACATCTTGCATCCTTGTGCACAGCTGTTGCAGGGTGTTATACAGCTGAGATAGTTGCTGTGAGTAGTCTCTCCAAACACTGGTGTGGACAGCTGTAGGGGAAGAAATAATCAGCCTTTTACAGTTTTCAGAGTGAGAAACCACACGTGTAGATGTGGACAGCAATGTTCTTGCTGCTCACCAGTGCTCAGGGCAGCGGACCACACTGCGCCAGAGTTACCATTCCTCAATCTAGACCAGTGTGGCTTGGTCTCTATGTGCCAGTCATCTTGACTCCTCCACAGCCAGGGTATGCTGCATCCTGCAGATTTGCTGTTAAAGTGAATGTGGGTAACTGCGCTCTTTGCACTTCACATTAGCAGGAACAGAACTGTACAGAGAGAGGCTCTAGTTCCAGGTTAGTGACGCAGATGGCTGACTAAAATAGGATTTGTCCAACCAGGGGGAAGAGACTGAGTGAAGCTGGAGGTGGTGTCTCCAGCATTATCTACAGCATTTTTTTTATCCTCAGATCACTAGCAAAGAGCAAAAGTACCCAATGGGAAATGGGAGGGTGGTTCAAAAGACTGAAAACGTTAAAGGCCTTTTACAGCAGTATAAGTCTGAGCATCTGGTGCATGAATTTAGTTCAGTTTGAATGCCTGTTAAAGCTCCAGTAGTAGTTGATGTGCAGAGTGTGTTCCTTACCTAGCTGGGCGTCACCTGTAGTTTATCTGAGATGCAGATTTCTGTCCTTGGATGTATCCCTGTGACAGGGAGGTTGCACTGGCTGAGTTAGCAGAGGCAGTTTGAGGAACTTAAGAGAATTTTGCATGTTTTTCACAAAATGCAAGTCCATCTGTACAAAATCAGAGGAAAAGTCGTAGTGGGGACAAGGTGATTTATTTTGCCAGCCTGTTCCATTTGTGTCTTTGAAGGGCTTTCAGTATCTCTGGTAAAAGCCACCTCCTTCCACTGCCACACTGAACATTTCTTACCAGCCAGTTTTTGGCTGTGCTTCAATGTTTCAGCATTGTTTTGTGCTTGGCTAGGGGGGTTAGTTGCAGCATGGCAAAATTCTTGCTCTTTGCTGACCAAGCTGCCTCTGCAGTGTTTTAAACTCCTCTGTGGTAACTGAGTGGGAGACCTAGCCCTGAAATATTGAGCTCCTGTCTCTCCATAGTACTGTTAACACTTGCCCAGTAACGGACCAAATAACGCTTTAGGGAATCTCTGCTAAGACACAAGAGAAGAAGGCAGTTTGCCAGAGACAAGCAAAGTGGGTAGGACTGGACAGTAATTCCTCTCTTTCCATTGCCAGCTGTCCCCAGAAAACGCCTGCGACGTGCTGTGCATGGCAGACATGTACCTGCTGCCTGGGCTCAAGCGTCTTTGTGGCAGGACCTTGGCTCAGATCCTTGATGAGGACAACGTTGTCAGCATCTGGAGGATTGCAAAGCTGTTCCAGTTGACCCGGCTGGAGGACCAGTGCACAGAGTACATGGCAAAGATCATTGAGAAGGTAGCAGAAAGACTCCGCACTGCACTTACCAAATGTGCCTGTAAATCTAACTGAACAGTGAGCCATAGATACAACAGATATAATGGTTGTACTTTTGGTCTGTAATAAATGGTTGCCCTCTCTGGTTTAATGTGCTTCCTGAAAATGAGCAGTGGTTAAGTAGCAAAGCATATGGTGAGTTAGAACGGAGGATGAGGAGTGTGGCAGTACCTGATGTCACTGCAGTAAGCCAGATACTGGTAGCTGTCTAGCACATCCTTGTGGGACTGTGGCGTGAAAAACCTGCCCAAAAAGTTCTGCAAGTGCCGTGAGCAAGTGACTTCCACTTAGCTTTCAGCCACCACCTCCAGAGCAACAACAGTATTGCCCAAATACACCAGCTGCAGCCTGGAGCCAGTGGGGTGTGCGGGGGCGCTCTGTGCAGGAAATGTTTTTTGGTGTTTGCTGAAGGGAGTTGTTCTGGGCATAATACTGTAGAAAGAAGTAATCGATGTGATCTCTACTCTCCTCCAGGATGGCAAATCTAACAGTAGGGGTTTCCACAGGGGAAATTTGGCTGTTGAACAGCCAGAAGTAATGAATCTAAAACTGAAGTTTTCTTTATGGGGCTCCATTTAAGTGTAAGCCTGAGTGATTATAGCTTGAAGTTGCAGGACTCATGGAGAAAGCTAAAGCTGCCATACAGAAGGATAAACTAGATTCTATGGGGTGTTCTTATTCTGAGGCAGATCTCTATAAATTGCTTGTACAGTTCACATGGGAACATAACATTTCACCTGCAGCTTGAAAGGTGTGAAATTCCTTTTGGCATGTGAAAACAGCGAAGGAAATTATTTTGGGGCTGTTATTTTTTGTTCAGTGTATAACTTGGGGGTGATAGACACATCAGCATGCACCCGGATTCTGGCTTCCGAAAAAAGGATTTGGTTTGAAAGCTGAATGAGTATCCCAAGTAGTAATCAGGCAAGGTAGGGCTTTACTTGTGTGTTCCCTGTGCATTAACCTTCTCTAGCCTGAGTGGGAGTCCTTGGGCCCAGCATTGGCAATCTGCCTTCCTAAGGGTGTTTGCACAAATGGAGCCACCCCAGCTGTTCAAACATCAGCAGCTGCCAGTATCTTGTAGAGAAGCACTGATGATAGCAACAGGGAGAGATTTTGGCAGTGTGTAGCATAGAGCAAGGCTCAGCAACCTGCTGTGCCCAGGCGCAGTTGGTAGCATAGACAGACGGAAGCTGCCTCTCACCCTTCAGCGCACCACATGTTCCTGGGGAACTTGATGCAAAATCATTTGTAGGTGACCTGATTCTGTCAGTCTGGGTGCAGAACAGAGCAGCTGCCTTGCTGTGATCCACTGGTCGGCTGTTGGTGATGGGGCTGAGAGCCCTGCTGGGGATAGAGTCATCTGTGGCTCCTGGTTCTGAACTGGGCACAAGCACCCACTGTCTGGCCTGTTGCAAGACACTTCCCAAAAGTGTCTGGCAGCATCTCCTGGTTCCTGCTGAGGAGCCTTTCTGAAGGGAATATTGTGTATATTCATGTGCCCCAGTGCCAGAACTATGGATGCTTAGCAGTGGGTATTACAGTGAGCTGTTTGAGGTGCAGATTGCTTATGGTTGTGACCATTTATTGTTGGAGTATTACTGCCTCCTTAGGATGAGTGGCAGGATCTCCAAGTGGTAGGAGACACAGGAAGATTTGGGTCTCCATGTACCCTTAGGATTCCCTTTTTCTTCTGTGGGATCCTTCAACAGTGGTTGAGCCCGTTATCCCAACCTTTTACATCCTTTTACCTGCTGTCTTGTCTTCGTAATGATTCCCTTTTCCATCCTGTCCAGCTGGTGGAGTTGGAGGAGTTTGTGGCCGCTGTGAAGGAGAACGCAGAGGCTGTGGAGGAACGGCAGGAGACTGACTCCATTCCTCTGGTTGATGACATCCGCTTCCACATCACCAGCAACGTGCAGACTTACAGTGCTATTGAGGAAGCCAACCAGAAACTTGAAGCTCTGGAAAACCTCCTGGCCAGCATAGGGCTTGAGTGCTGATGTGTGTAAACCCTGCCTGTCATATGCAGCCTGCGTAGCCCCCAGTGGATTGGCTCCAAGTGCAAGAACATCTGAGTCTCTGAATGTCTCTTTTTCCCCTCCTTTGTCCTTCTTCCAGTCTACTTTCAGGCATGGTTTCTTTTTAATTTATTTATGTCTGGACATTTGCATGTCTAGTTTGTGTTTTGGTTTTATTTTGTTTTTTTGTTCCTCCTTTCAGAAGTAGCTCCCAAAGCTCAGCCCAAATTGCTAGCTGCTGCTTTGCACAATACAATGCGGATGGGAGACTGCAGGCTGGTGGGGGTGGTAAGGGAGCTGTTCTGGGGGACTTGCTAATGCCTGGTGTTAGGACCCATCCTGTTCCATTGCCCAACAACACCCCTGAAACTGGTTCATGCCAGGATATTTGTTGAATTGCCACCAACAGAGGAAGAAAACTGGATAAAACTCCCCAAATAAGTATATTGGAAAGGAGGTGGCCTTTCTTTCACTGTCAGCATTGTAAGATTGGCAAAGGTGGGCAGCGCTTCCCTAACAGTGACACAGGAGTACTTGGCTATGTGGAAGGCACTGTCTTCACCTGCTATTCTAGTTCTTAGATGAAAAAAACCAAAGTGATTTCCAGGTCTTCCCTAGCTTTTCATTGCTTTGAAGTGCTCAGAATTTAAAAGCTTTGCTTTCTGAACAAACACCATGAGAATGCAGCAGAGACCAGAGTCCTTCTGTTCTTAGAAAGCAGTAGCATTCAATGCATAAAAAAGGGAGAGCACCCCTTTTCTTCCTAAGAGAGGAAGGAAACACATTCTTCCTGGAAACAGCACTTTTCTTTTTGTCCGTTGTGGTAGAGCAAAACTGACTTGCTTGGTGGGGTCAGGAAGAGGTGTCACTAGAAATCTTTTTTTTAAAAGGAAAAGGGGCCTTTTGGGTCTCTGGCAGGGCAGTTGGTCCCACTTGTCGACCTTCTGGCTTTGCTCAGCCTTGAGCCTTGTAGCTTCATTGTTCTCCAGGAAATTCACTGTTTGTACTAATGAATGTTTTTGAATGTGTGTTCTGCAGTAGGTCATGTTATCTCATGTTGTCTCCCTAGACTCCTAATGAGGGTAATGATGTTCTTTCTCCTTGGCACCAATCAGCAGGCGATACCCCTGCACAAAGCTTGCTTTGCCAAATAGGCTACCCTCAGAGCTCTTCATCTCCAGAATGGCATGGTATGGGAGTCTCAGGTCCCCAAGGCACAAGCTGGGCATGCTTTGCCGTGCTGTGAGTTAGGAGGGAGAAGAGGCTTTGTGTGAAGCACACAGAGAATCTTGCACAGACAGTAGGCTGCCATTACTAACGCATATTGCCATTTTGGTCACTTTGTGAGGCAAGAACTTGAAATAATCCATGTCAGCTGTGCTTTGAGGTGAGAACTGGGCATGGATCCTCTGCAGCTTCAGGGTGGTGTTTTCTGTAATGGTAGTGGTGCTTCACATCGATAAGGAAAGGGTTTGGAGACCCAGTGTTCAGCAGGGACTTGTTTCAGGTGTACTGGGAGGATGGGTTTCTCTTCTTTGCTAATCTCACCAGGTAAGAGACTGATGCTCCCACACCACGTGAGATCTGCAGCCTCACTGCCCCTGCTCAGAGCATCTGCCTGTACCTGGCATGCGTTGCAGCTGTTTGCATGTACATGGGCAGGCTTTGGGCACCGCTTGCACTAGGGCAGGCCGGGTTCGGCTGCAGCGAGGAGGGGGCACTGGGGTTTGGCCACTGTACTTGAGAGAAGCTGGACTTTGGCAAAATCATGTGTCAGGATTGAGTTGCCCTAACAGAAGCTGGGAACAGAGCTGGTGGGGCAGGAATAAAGTGCATTGACTTAACTGGACCCTGGATGCTTGAGCACTCTGTCATCTGTGTTTAATTGGTTTCTCTTGCAGAACAAGTCTCTTTGGGGCAGGGGATGGTGGCTGAAGGGCTATTCAAGCAGGGCATGCTTCAATACTTCTGTTTCAAAATGCTTGTGAGGAAATGCAAGGAGTTCTTGTGGTTTGTTTTCTGCAGCCATATTAGGGGAAGGGAAGAGGATGTGTCCCTGCAGGGGTGTGTTGCTGTATGGAAGCAGGGAGCAGCAGGAGTGTGCTTCTGTGTGGGGTGGTGCCATGGAGAGGACCTGTGTGTTTGTTGTGTGATTTGTGGAATGTACCTCCATGTCCATCTCTAAGTTTGGTGTGGCTTTGACAGGACCACCAAAGAGCCCAGCACAACTTAACTGGTAAAGGCATCTCAGGGGACTTGAGGAGGGGAAGAGCTATTGAGAAAGCTTTAATGTGAAGTCCCATATATTTTGGAGGAAGAAGGGTGAAAGCAGAACTGCCTGTTTTCTTGCTCAGTGGAGTGTCACATTCGTGAAAGCCTGCTACAGAAACAACCGACAGCTTAACCCAGCTGCTTCAGTTCCCCCGTGTTTCTCTTCCCTATATGGCTGAAGACAGTACTGAAGCAGGATGTTTAGTTTATCACATCTCCTCTGCTCCTCCTGCATAAATTCTGCATCTGACATCTTGGTGGTCAGCTTCCCACAGCAGTGGTTGTGACAGCTCTGCACAAGGCTTGCAGGGAGCCACCAGAGAACAGAACGTGGCCTTTGCCTTCTGTTTGTGCTCGATGAGATGCAGAAACTAGGATCACAGAGGAATGTGCTAATGCTTTTCTCTGCAGATGCCTCAGCTGCTGAAGCAAAATGGACACTGGTAGTGGGCAAAGCAGGAGGAAGGCAGAGGAGGGGCAGTGGTGCTGGGAAGTGTTTTCCATATGGCTGCTCTGGAATAATTCCATTCCCGCATCCTTAAGCGTGGATCAGGTGAGGCTGCAGTTGTACACGTGGGAGGAAAGGGCCATGTGGCCTTTTGATCTGCCTCCCCAGCAGTGCAGCTCCACGTGGGCTGCCAAGCAAACGCCTCATCTGTCTGTCTGCACTTAGTGGTCACATCTGCGAGTCCTGTCAGATTGTCCAATTACTTGGGGTCCTTTAAACACCCCCCATCCCTTTTGGTGAAATAGGGCTATCAAAAAGCATGCGTAAGCAGATGGTCAGCATGCAGGCAAGCTCTCTCATTAAGATAAGCCAGGTCAAAACTTAGATTTGAATTCACTTTATTCTTGCTGCAAATAATTTTATCACAAAATAAAAACCTTTTTATTTTTCTTCTGTTGCCAGTGTCCTTATTGTGTTCTGTTGCCTCTGTCCTTTTTATTTACTACTAGCCACTTGTTGAATTAAGAAGATTGTAAAATTTATCAGAGCAACAATATATTTAAGAAGAAATGTGTAAGCATGTGTGCAGCAATAAAATAGTATATTTCACTACATCTGTTCCTGCTGTGGCCTCTTTGTTACCAGATGACATCATCAGTATGGCTTTATTTCTGAAAGGACTCGGTGAGCTCCTTCAGCTTATTTTCCCGGGCCAAGGGTGGGCTCTGCACCGCCTGGTTCCCAGGCAGTGAGGAAAGCATGACGCTACTCTCCTCCCATGGTGACCCATTTGTACAGTCCTGCCAGAACATGGCATGAAGCACTGACTTGATTTTACTGGCTCCTTCCTCTCAAGATTATTCTGTTTTCATTAAGCAGCACCGTGGCACAGGCTTGGTCGGTGGTGGTGGTGGTGTGTCAGGGAGGTGATTTTTATCTCAGAAAGTTGCTCCGGGCAGCCCCTGACAGGTAGATTGTCCCTCCCTCTCTTGTCACCCTGTGCCTCTGTCATTGCTGACTGTCCATTAAACCCAAGGATGAAGATTTCTTGAGCCTGTGCTTAACTACTCTGACTTTTTCAGTGCACTCATGGAGCCTCTGAAGGATATGGGTTCTCCAAAACCTGAAGTCTGCTGAAGAGCCCGGGCAGTCCTCCTTCTCTTTGAGGACACGGATGCTTATTTTCTTTTGCCGCCTTGTATGTCTGTGTGGCTGCAATAGTCTTGGTGGCAATAACTGAGCTGCCTGTGTGCGGCCCCTGTTGACTTGTGACCGGCATTCAGGGAGTGAGGATCCCAGCCTGTCCCCGTGGCTCTGTGTAGGAATGTGCGATTTTTGTTGGGGGGATACTAACAGCATCCGAGTGACTAATGCTGTTGAAGGGAGGGGCTGGGCTTGGAGAAGTTCAGGCACTAATCGGGCTTTTGGAACTCAATAGACGGTGCTTACAAGGTGTATCGTTGCGCTGCGAGAGCCTGGAGTAAATGACGAGGGTCTCTGAGGCTTGAGCTGTCTGTGTTGGTAGTTGTGGTCCAACTGCAGAGATGGCACTGACCCATGTAAGAGCTCGCGGTTGCTGTGCAGTGGTAGGCTTGTCTGCTCGAGGTGTCCCCTCCCTTGCTACGGGCAGCCTGGCAAAGCCTGGGGATCTGGACTGCGCCTGTGCTCAGCTCCTGGGGATGGGCAAACCCAGCTAGGGCTGGGGGTGGGAGACAGGCTTGGCTCCGTTCTCTGCTCACAGAGGGCGGGGGTGCTGGCAGAGCAGGTTTTTGTTTACCTTCTAAGCTAAAACAGATTCGATGTAACAAATTTTATTAAGATAAGAGTGGCCACACTGGCAAAATATTTATCAGAGTTGGGGCCTGTTTTGAACAAAGGTGCTGGTTCTGCCAGGGTTGCTGCCTGCCTTGAAGAAGTGCTGAGGGAGAAGGGCAGAAAATGCCTTTTTCTAGGGTTGCAAATGGCTTCTAGTGTTTTAGGTTGGAAAACAGAAGTGGGTTATTGGCAATAACCAAGGCAAGGGCTGCAGAGAAGCAGAGTGTTCATTAGGGGACAGCAGCCACATCTGAGTGCAGCTATGGACGTGCAGATCCTTGAGGCCAAAGCCAAGCTGCAAGCTCCAAGACACATGTGATCAGTATGCGGGGAAGGGGGCAGGCATGCCCATGCCTCTCACTTTTCCTAGTTGCGGTTAACTTTGGAAGCCTGCAAGTTCAGGGCAAGGTTTGAAGGGCATTTCAGGAGACTAAAGAAAGCCTTGGAAGAGGATCGGTACCCATGCAAAGAGCTAGCTGTGGTCCCGAGGGTCTGGCTGCTCGGTTCCCAAAATAAGCTCTGAGAAATGAGTGTGAGAGCTTTCCTCTCCCCCCTCCTGTTACCGTCAGAGCAAGCTTGAGGGGAAAGGCAGCAGGGTTGCCAAGTGAGATCTGCTCCCTCCCAACAGCAGCTCTCTGCGTTGTGCCCTGCTCTGGTAGCTGGCATGGCAGAACGCGGGGCCGTTGCTTTGGCACGGTGTGTCAGGGAAGAGGGAGCTGGGGGGTGCTTAGCCTGGCCGGGTGCATCGGTTCATGGGCTTCAGGGTAGGGTGGGGCTGGTCTCTTTAAAGAAATCTGAAGTAACTTGATGTAGCTTTCCCATGGAGGAAACGGAGCTGGTCTGTGTTGCACTAGGATGTCAATTAAAAACCCAGTAAGAAAAAATGCCTCCCTCTTTATTCCTGTATCACATCACTCCTTTGCGAGCCAGGGTCACCCCGGTACGATTCGTACAGGGCTGCAACAGTGACGAACCCTGCGAGCAAGGCTGCGCAGAGACCTGCTCTGGAGGGAAGGCAAGTAAGCGTGTTAGTGCTTCTCGAGATGTGCTTTAGGAGATGAAGGCTGATCTTTCCTATCAAGGCTAAGATGACATTATATCTCTCCCTTCTGCTCAGAAGGTTTTATTCTAACACATTCTTGGCACAGCATAGCAGAACCACCAATATTTCTATGAATTTTATTAAGCTTGCTTCCACAACGGGAGCCAGCAATCTGCTCTCTAGAACTCCTTCCATCCCCCTCTTCCCTGGATCTAAAAAGGAACTTTTATCCAGGAGTTTTAAAGCAAGTTTGTTGGCGGCAAGTTCAATCTCTTTCCCTTTTGCAAAGGCTGTCGTTGAGAAGCTGAAAATGCTTCAGGCAAATTGTCCAGAAAGCTTTTCCTGCCGTGCAGTTCCCCGCCTGAGTGCCCGTCGGGCACAGCGTCTTCGGAGCCGTTCAAGGCGCAGGCTCTGGCCCCGCTGCTCCCGGGGTGGCTGCTCCTTCCCCTCCTGGGGCTGGGGGAGATGGTGTTTCTTGTTTCCTGATTTTACGTGACCTTTTCCAATCATGCATGCAATTTAACGACAAACTTCCAGGTCTGAAAGCACAGGAGGGGAAAGCACTTCTCTTGCTCTGCCATCCCCGGTGCTGGCTGCGATACCAGGGCAGATCAGTCTTGCGTGCGAAGTTCAGCGTTCGCTGGGCATCCAGGGCTTGCCAGTCACGCAAGTGCCCCTGGGCTGGGTTTTGGCCGCAGTGTGGGATGCACACATGCTTGGCACGGGAGGAAAGGGCTTGGTGTTAAAATTGCATGGAGTGAGCCTTGGAAGCTCAGCGCTGTCAGGGCTTTTGATACGGCTAACACAAGGGCTGCCCTGTGCTGGGGGCAGGCGGCTCCTTGCTGTCGCTGCTGCATGAAGCTGACCCTGCAGTCCAGCGTGAGGGAAAAACTGGTGGGTTTTTTTTTTTTCTCTGTATGGGGAACCAGAGTGTTTATTTCTAGCACGTGGATATTTCCTGCTCCAGATTCACTGTGTTGGCCTCAGGAGAGCTTGGCTGGTGTTGCCATTGCATGGTTTTTCATCTAAATGAAGGCACAACTCTGATACGAAGGCTGCTGATGTTGGGAAGGCTGGAAAGCCCTACTTTTCCTGGGGCTCTGCCTCATGGCGGGGTTTCCCATGGCCTGGTTGCTTGCCTTTGGTCATGGACCCTTCCTAAACTGATGCAGGGAAGGCACCACTTGTCCTTTGCACGTGAGCTGCCATTGCTTCGCCGCTGCTGTTCTCATCTCTGCATGTTTTCTTACAAGACAAGTGTTTTCCATGCTGGACATCTTGCCCTCCCCTCTGCTTCCCCCCCAGGCCAAGCAGATTTCTTTGCCAAATTTCCTCTGTTTAGACATCAGTGCATATCATGCAATCCATCCAAACTCTTAATTGGTCCCTTAGGAATTTTTTTCTTCTTTCATCTGAATTCCTGGAAAGTTTCCAAGACACTGAAGAGCTTCCTCTGGAGGGAAGGGAACTTAATCCCATGTCCCTCCTTCCTGAGGAGTGGCAGCCACGGGAAGGCTGGTTGTTTGCCTTGCTCCTGGTGGGAGGCGTGGGCTCTGCAGTGTTTGCTCATGGACGTGGCAGCTGTTGGGAGAGCGGCAGGAAGGTGAATGGCAGCTCTGCATCAGCAGCTTCCCCATCAAATGGAGAAAGAGAGCACCCCAGGCTGATGAGCTGGGAGAGCCTGGCCCTGTTTCTGTGCACAAAGGGGACTTGTGCTCGTACATGGAGAGAAGAGCAAACAGCAGCCTGAGAAACCCCACTTTTGGGAGCCTGGAGCAGCAGCAGCAGGAGTCAGGCTGCCAGCATGGTGTGGGGTAGTGATGCTCTCCGGCGGCAGCAGCCAGAGAGGTGCAAGTCCCCAGTCACTCCCAGCAGCAGCTCTGGAGTGAATTACAGCCCCCTTCTCCCTCCTCCTCTGATGGCCGATAAATCCCATGCTTAACCATTTGCCAGCAGAAGATGCAACTGAAGCACTGATGGTTTATAGACCGGGCAGATCTTCTGAATTAAAATTTCCTGCTGTTCACTGAAGCTGCAGCGTTTGGCCTGAGCCTGGCCCGGGTGATGGGCTGTGTGATCCCGGGAGTCTGATGGAGGCACGGTCCCTGCAGGAATGTGACCGAGTGTGCCACCTCTTGCCCCATGCCCTGACGGTGGGGCAGGCTGCCCATTCCTGCTGGGGCAGCTGGAGAGAGCTCCTTAGGGGTTCACCCCCCCCCATGGCACTGCTCTGGCTCCTGCTTTGCCATGGGCTGGTCCCCACCTTGCACCAACCCTGAGAGAAACTGCCAGCTCTGGGGAGCACAAGACCAAGCACAGGCTGGGGGAAGAGAAATAAGCAAAAAGCTTCAGGATTCCTGCAGACTTGCAGAATCAGACTAGAAGCACAGGCTAAAAACAGAAAGGCCACCTACAGCCGTGACAGCTTGCCGGACACCGGGTGGTGATGCCAGGAAAACTGGCAGCACCATGGCATGTACCCTCTGTCAGCCCTCAAATCTGGGAGGAGTTTGCTGAACCACTAAAATACCAGGTGAAAGAACTGGGGACCTGCCGGTGTTACAGCAAGCCCTGTTGCTACCTCTGTGTCCTGCTGCCACGGGGTGCCCGCTGGCTCGGCAGCAAGCCCCAGTACCGCCCTCTGTGCTGACGGGCGCATCGAAGCCATCAGCCAGAGCTTCTGGGCTGGTGAGCCAGGCTGTGGTAAGACGTGTGGCCGGCGCAGGGCTGTGGGGGGAGAATGTTGTGCTCTTGATTTAGCAAGTGGTAGACGTGAGGAGGATGAAAGGAGTTGCTGGAAGGTTGCAGGTTGGGTCTGGAGCTGCTGACATCCCCAGCCATAGGGTGGGAATGCGGACACGCAGTCCTGTCTGTCCCCTGCCATGGCAGTGGCAGTCGTCACCCCTTTTGGGGTGCAAGTGAGTGGCCAGGGAGCCCTCGCAAAGGCAGCAGCTTGTCCTGAAGCCTTTGTTGGGGGGGAGGCAGGAGGAGACCCTGTGGCTGGGCTGAACCCCAGCCCCCCTCTCTGGGCAGGAGGGGCACCTCTGCAGCAAGGGGCACCCTGACAGCACCAGCCCCGGGTCTGGGCAAACTGGGGGCTCCTACAGCACCTGGGCACTGCCTGGGAGCTGGGAGAGCAGCAAACTCCGCTCCCAGCCCTCCCTGGGGTTGCAGCTGGGGGCAAAAGGTAGGATTTAAGGGGCTGCTGCTCCTGGCCACAGTGCAGATGCTTCCTGTTTGATCTGGTCATAGTTCAGGACCAACGCAGTTTTTTAATGGACTTGTAAAAGCGCGGGAACCAGGTCTTGAAGCAGGCTGAGCTTGCCTGTCACTCCAGGCTCCTCCGCCAGCTCCGGATGGCTGTCTCCTCTGGGGTGGGGAAGCACTTGTGCCAAGGGATTATTTATTTTTTTTTCCTGCTTTAAAGTTAGCACCTCAGCTACAATTCAAAACAAAAACCTTTTACTCTGAGGAGAGTAGAGCTAGTTTTCCTTGAGATCACTCAGCCAGCCCTCTTGGGTCAAAGTTAGACATAAAGACATCTCACACCTGCGGTGCCCCAAGCTGATTTTTTGTTGTGCTGCTTTGGCCTTGTAGCAAATAGTGGCATGAGGCTGTGGATTTCGGTGCTCTTTGAAAAGCTGATCTTGGAGCAGAAAGGGAACCTCAGGCCTCCATGACACTGGGCTGCCCCCAGTCCACCGTGGCTGGGGAGCAGGTGCCGGCAATTTGGCAGCGCCCAGGGGCTGCAGCCCCCTCCTGCACAAGCTGGACAGCAATTTAACGTCTCTCTGCCCTTCCCTTCTCCCCCCCTGAAGGGACAGCAGTCACCAATGATGCCCTCAAACACGCTCTGTTCAGAAAACATAACTTTATTATTAGTTGCAATATACATCGTATTCCTTTAAGAATTCCTAGACTTGTATATGTTCTTTCCCACTGAAAATACATGTGTATGTATATATGTTTTTATATATGTATATATATAAATGTATTTTATTGAACTGGAACACAACAGGAGACAAGCTCGGAAATTACTTGGAAAAGTAAGTGTGATCTCAATGGGTTTGTGCTGGCAGTGTGCGAAGGTGAGTGGTAGAAAAAGAACAGGCTGAACAGAAAATGGGATGGGTTTAGGCCGTGGGGAATGGTCTCTCAGTGCTACAGGTGGTAATATATACAGTAGTTACACGTTGCTATTGCTCAGTCACAAGTGCCACCTATTCTCAAAGGCAGACCGGTCTCCGGGGCGGCTCTGCACAGCAACATTCGTAAGGCCGGCTGTGCTCCCTGCAAATGGTACCTGCCCTTTGAAAATAGAGTTTAATTACATTTCCCTTGGCAGCAGCTCAGCTCATTACTAATCTGGTCAGCAAAGGAAGAATTCCTCTGGGGCATGGTGAAACCTAACTGGGTCAATATAAAGTAGCTTACAGGCAGGGTAAGGGATCAGCAACAGCAGCGAGAGCCGAAATGCGCAGGCTGAGCTGCAGCTGGTGCAAATCAGCATCTCACTGACCCAGGCTGATCTGATCCTGGCTCCTTCTCTCTACACTCATCTCCCCACCTGCAAACGGGCTTTGGGCTTGCTCCCCCTCCGCTCCGCAGCCTGCCTGGAGGTGTGTGCTGCCAGGAGGGCAGCATTCTGGGCTTTTTTGGGGTAGGTTTCCTTGTGTTAATTGCTTCAGAAGATCATTCTTCAGAAAACTGGCTGAGGGTAGCAGTAACCCCTGCTGTGCCAGGGGCTTGGGGTGCTTATTTGGCTTTTTGTTGTTGTTCTTTCAACTTTTTCTTTGTTAACCTGATTTTCTAACACAGCTTCCCCCCAGCCACGTGCCATCGCTGAGCTTTGTCAGACAGAGGGACAAGCCTTCCCCAGATCAACGTACTTGGTTTCCTATTATTTCTGCTGAGCTGCAGATGTTTCTTGGGTGAAAGGACACATTTTCTCAAAGGCACTGACCACAGACCTTCCTCTGCCCGAACCCAGGTTGGAGGGAGCAGACGGGCTCTGACCTTCCTGCTGGAGGGTCACTTCCCTCCCCCCCACAAAGTGCTTGTCAGTTTGGGAAGGGATGTAAAGAATGTGGGCATTGATTTGCTCCTCCTGACTTCCTCGGGAAAAGTGCTTTCAAAAATCCCATCCTTAAATCATCATCTTGCTACTACCCCCGCAATGTCTGTCACCGCTGGATCACGCCTACTTGATTCCCCTTCCAGCTGAAGAAGCAGGTGAGGTTTATCACGGCTGTCGTGTTTCCTTGCTGTCTTTCCCCAGCAGCATCTGGCAAGGAGGGATCTTGCTTAGGGAAAAGAAGTTGAGCAAGCCAGGCTGCTTGAGATGCAGAGCAGGCGCCCTGTGCATCGCCTCCTTCCCATAGCACATGTCACCGGAGGTTTAGCGGGGCTTGGGTGAGAATAGCTGATTGCACTGGAATAATACTTGAATCAAAAGCTGGCGTTGCTGGGAGAACCACAGCTCGTTCCTCTCTTTAGAGGCAGGAAAATACAAGTGTGCAAGTGCCTGGATAAACCTGTATAAAAGAGCTTTCCTGACTTGGGCCTCTTCGGACAATTACAAGGACGTAGCCTGCATCCGCACATCCTTCATCCATCCATGCTGCTGGGACCAAATGGGACTGAGCCCCGATTCTGACTGTTATTGCACAGAGGTCCCTTTCCTGAATCTTGCCAGAACTGGCTTCAAGGCGGGGAGAGGGGGGTGACCCCCTGCAAGCGTCACAGGTGGGGTCCAGCCCCGGGAGCAGTGGCACAAGATGTGGTGATGGTTCCCACTGCTGCCAGGGAAGGCAATGAGCGGGCTGGTTCGTCACTGGGGGAGATGCCCCACTCTCTCATTGTGCAACATTCGCAGGCATTTTCTTCTTGCAAAATTGGAGGGAGAGGCACAGGTTAGACCCCTTCCCTTGGGCTGGTGCCAAGAAGTCTGTTCACAATGTGGGCCACCCTTGACAAACTGACCTGCACGGCCACGCTGTGATCACTATGCAGCTTTTGCTGTATCGATACTTTGCCTCCGCTCCATAACTGGGTATAAAGTCATTCCCTTGGCCCTGCTGCTACCAGAGACCCAGGCAGCTCTAGGGTTTGGCTTGTCTGTGCCACTGGACCAGTCCACCAGCTCCTCTGTGGCAGCCTGCACACCAGTGCCCCTGGGCACCCCCAGTGCAGCAAGGTAGATGGGTACGCTGGGTAGATGATTGCACCCTATACTCTGCCTTCTGCTCCCCATGTTGCTGAAGGGGTGAGCTCAGCCCCTCTGCTCCGTGATCTGCCCCAGAGGTGGCTGTGCTGATTAGGAGGAGATCGGGATGAGCTTGGACGGGATCTCTGTTCACGCTGTGGGTCTCCTGATAAACTGGTGGACCATGAGGACACCCACAGCTAATCCCCACCCACCAGATGCTCTGCACTTCTCTCTAGCACTATTTTCAGGCCATTTTCCAACTGATGAAGGAAAACAACAGATTATGACTATAAAGTTATGGCGAGAGGACTGGATCCCGGTAGGACAACATTATTCCTTGCCAAGAGAAGGAACAATTAACCCCTTCTTTAGACTCTCCCCTCATTTTTCCCCAGCTCCCAGCCACCTCTATATACATCATATATTATATTACTATATTCTCTTAAAACTTTGACTTTGCTTTTTCAGTTTCAGTAGCGCAAGTGATTAATTCCAAAAGAAAAAAAAAAAAAGGAAGGAAGGAAAAAAAGCAGCCCTAGGAATATTTACAGAATAGTTCAATTTGCAGAGGAGAGATGGGGTTTGGCATTGGGAAAAGCATGGGTTTTGAATGTGCCAAGTGGGTTTGATTCGGCATTCCTCCTGCCTCCTCTGGGATCCTGCTCTGATGATGAAAATTAAAGAGTTGTTCAGCATGCTTTCCCCGGGTGCAAACTCGCAGAGGACGTGCAGGGCGGTGGGGGAGGCTGTCTTTATGCACTCCCCTGGTCTGGCCTTATAAAGGCAGTATCCAAAGGGGGCTGACCTTGAAAACCAGCCTTTTGGGGAGCTGCCAGCTCCTCTTTAGCCTCTCCTCGCTTCCCAGCACCTTTGTTACTGCTCTCCTCCCAAGGACCAGGGCTTTTAAGGTACTGGATGGTGGGGACAGGGACGGGACTGTACACACCTGGAATCAAAACTATGAAGTGGAAGATACTGACTTCTTTAACATACCAAAAATTATTGCAGTATAAATACACCCCTGCCACCCCAGCGAAAGCAGAGAAGGGGAAGTGATGGGGGAAGTTTGGTGGGTGAGGGGCATTTCAGCAAAGCCACCCAACTGGAAAGCTTTGGCAGCTGCTCTCACAGCTATCAATTCTTCCCCAGATTAGGGCAATGGCCATTTACATCAGTGAGTAATGCCCCACCCTGCACCTCTCCCCCCACCCTCCCTTACGCTATGCGTGATAAAATATCCCAGGAGTCCCTCCACATTAGATCTTTTTCAGAGAGATGTCTATTAAGAAAAGCATCTATTCCCAGAAAACCCAAGTAAGAGCTGCAAAAACAATTGCTCTTAAGTGTGGCTGGTTTCCCCAGCTGCTGAGACCTTCTGGCCAATCCATGTTAGTATTTCTGTGAAGACAGAGGTAGAGACCTCTGGCAGCTCTCTGTGGAGGGCGTGATAGGCTTCTTCATACACCTGCAACCAGGGAGAGAGCAGAGATTAGCATAGAAAAAAAATAATCCACATGAACAAACCAGCCTTCAGTCCCCTCTCGCCAACACCCACAGGTCCAACGCGTCCTGCCCACGCCTTGTCAGGTTTTTTCCCTAGATGTTACAGGCTATGAAATCACAGAGCTGCCATCGGCAGTGCTGGCCCTCGGCGCGCAGGAAGGCGACGGCATTGCAGCTTGGCATCTGGACATCACCTGAAGACCCCGCTGGCCTTCAGGAAGATAATGCATGTCCCAGCCCCATGTGTTTCTGCCTTCCTATCCTGCTAAGACAGAGGAAATACCTACCATGCCCTTGGAGTTTAGAGGACAATGCGGGATGTTCCCATCATGCCTTGTGCAATTTTACTCCTTTTATGCCCAGGCTATCCAGTTGTTTTCCCAATGACAAAAGCTTTCCCTTGGTCTCCCTGTCTCTCTTTCAGGCTCATCCATGTGCTAACAATTGGTTAATCAGCTGTGGCTCCCTTGACATGAGCCGATGTGAAGTGGCTTTTGTTGTGCAGCGCTTTGGAAAGGGCTCCCTGTACCTCTACGCGCTGGGGTATGAGGTAAGGTTGGTGCTCACTCAGTTGGTGTTGCTCAGAAGAGCTTTTGGGGTCAGCACTTTACCTGCTTATGAGCCTCGCTCTACTTCTACACCAAGTTGCTTATGTCCAAGAGACCCTGTAGGTACACAGCCACCCCTGGGTTAGGTCTTGACATCTCCCACCGCCCCTTCCCACAGCCTGGCTGTAGCTGGTGAGAGGCCACCACACTGCGCAGGGGAGGGCTGCACTTGGGCTACCTCCTGGTGAAAGGGGCTGTAACCTGCTCTGTCTCACCAATGCATCAGCCCTGCTTTGCCTCCAGCTCTCTGGAGCTCAGCAGGCTCCCAACCCCTCACGGTAGCTCACACTCAGGGCAACACTGTCAGGAAAATAGCCTAAAAAATCAAGAAAGTAAGATGACCTTGAGTGTTTTGTCCTGACTCTGCACTGTGTCCATCAGTAAATAGGACCCTTTGATATCACAGAGCTTGTCGGAAGAGCCGTGTAGCACCAGGATGGGCAAAGTCAGCTTGGGCAGAGCTCGCTCAATTCTGGCAATGGCATTCATCAGCTGGATGACGAAGGAGACCTTCATGCCACCATGGTAGACCAAGGGATCAGACGTATAAGACTCCATCTGGCAGGGAGGAAGCGGTAAGTTAAGGTTAGCAATATTTCATGCAGAAAAGACAAAGCAGATCAGCCTGGCGGTGTCTCTTCCCTTGGCTTGCACGGTCACTTCCTATGCTGTCAGGACATCCTGCCATTAGAGCCAAGGCCGAGATCTTTACTGTGGCCACCCTGAACTGCTCCCACAAGCTGGCTTGCCCCATGCTGTGTGTTTCTCTCTTATGTCACTAGAAAACATTCAAGGCGAAGCTCTTTCTGCAGGCAAACAACCAGTATTGGACAAGGGTGGTTCCCACAGGGGAACCTGCCTGCATTTCTCTGCTCTTTCATGTCCTTCTCTCCCTCAAAGGTGACAGTCTCTTCTGCAGAGGGTTCTTCAGACTGTGTTACGTGAAAGCTGATATTGTCCAGGTCTTTAGCCTCTCAGCTGAGGGCTCAGATGTTCTTCTCTTTCATCTTCGCTCTCTGGGGATGGAGACTGTGACCTAGACCTACAGACAACTGACACACCTGACTGCAAAGCACTCTTATGCCGAGGAGTCCTCTCTGGGTGCAAAGTGTGCACAGATAAGGCAGCAAATGATAGTATTTAGTGGTAGGCAAAAAAAAAAAAAAAGTCAACAACTTGCTCAGCCAGACTGTGAGAGGATAAAAATGTACAAGAGCTGGTGCAGAAAGTTGCTAGGAACGAGTAGTTACTGCAGCAGGCAAATCTACAGTAAATATTTGTATACTGTACATGGAGACGGCCCACACAGCCACTGCCATCTCAATATTTGCCAGAATGCTTTGATTATGGGTTGGTCTCTGGCACAGCCTCCAGTTTCTCCCAACCCTGGCAGATGTTTATAGACATGATGGTTATTTATAGGTTAGCCGAAAACAGTCTCCCTCTCTCCTCGCAGGCAGTGGGGTCTGTTCAAATTCTCCTTTGCTTTGGAGAAATGTGAGGCCCTCTTGCTGCTGCATGTGCCTGCCCTGAGGGGACCACAGGTGGGAGGTGGCCCACAAGGCCACCCCAGGGACACGTAGCTAGGCATAGGCATAGGCACAGACCTGCACTGTAGCAGGATGGCGTGGCCCACCTGGTCCCCACCAAGAAGCCAGAAAGGCTTCTGGGTGGATTCTGTATTCATCTCACTGTGAGATGAGTTTATCAGGCTGGCAGAAGGACACTACATGGTGGGGTTTCTCAGCTGGGGGGATTAATTTGCCAGAGGGTGCAAAGCCAGTTTCCCTCCTCATTGACTCAAGTGTGTTGGGGCACAAAGCGCTGTAAGCAGAGCTGGCAACGAGGCATCCTGGTGCTCACAAGTCTTTCCCCATCACCTTCTTGCTTCCAGTCCCCACTATCTCCTGCTGCTTGAACCTGTGGTTCCTACCCCTGAGTGCAGCAAGGGGAAGGAGTGGGTGGGAATTGGTAACCATTAGTGGCTGGCAGCCTTCAGTCCCAGCCCACAGCGCTGAAGATGGTTAAGGGGGTGAGAGTGGTAGAGCCACTCTTAACTTGTGCTGGAGTTGGACCAAAGAAATTCAAGTTGTGGCACTCATTTAGGGACCCCTGGATTCAGCAGAGGTTTCCAGTATTTGATTAAGGCCATTGTTGTGTTTTGGCCTCTGTGCAAGACCATGGCTGCTCTGGAGTGACGAGTAGTTTTGGCAGGGAGACAAAGATGGAGGTCTCTCATCACAGCTCCTAATATTTAGGATCTTATGTATAATATCTCTCTTTCAAAGAAGCAAGTGCCCATGCACGCTGAAGGTTTGGAAAGCACTGTTTGTAAGAGGCCACTGCAAAGATGAGATTGCGGTTAAGGTAAAAGGATCCACTCTTAAGACATGCTGAGCATCCTCTGCTCCTGCTAAAGGCCCTAGAAGCTGAGAAGGCTGAACAGCATGCGGTCTCCTCTCGGCTCTGCATGGACCCTCCTGGTGTCCGCCAGGCTTGCTGGTGCAGACACCTCCACCCGCGTCCCCCATCCCCTCCACCGCTCAGCCTGTCTCCTGCCACACCTTCCCCGCTCTGCAGAGTGCTTCCAAAGGGTCAGAAGCTGCCGGTGCTTAGAAGGAAGAGTCCTCTTGTGAATGTGCTCATGGAAAAAGTTCAGCTTTGACTTCCAAACCACCAGCCACCCAGTGTGGTGTTGCTAGCTCTCCACTGACAGCTGGGTGTACCCTGATATTTTCAGCCAAACGTGTTGGCCTTTCAGCAGCATTTAGAGCGAAACCACCATGTTGCACTGGCTACTTAGCAACTGGCTTGAGCCTAGTCTGGGAGTGACTTGTCTGGATCCATGTCACAGCGCCGTGCTAAAGCAGCACAGCTTTGAGATGGGTTTCTTTTTATATTCTAGTTTTTTTTTTAATTGAAAGCAATAAATGTGGGACTTTGCGGGGGGGGGGGGGGGAGGGAAGCAGGAGGGGTGGGTGGATGGATTGACAGAATTTCCCTTCCCATGGAGTAAAACAATGTTGATGAATTCATGTGAGCTGGCCCCCTCCCCAGCTCCATAAATGCTACAAGAATGACCTAATGGGTTTCTTTTTTTCTCTTGTTCTTTTCTGAAAGAACAGGGGTTTTTTAGCTGCTGAGCAGCCAACAAATATTTTTGTGTAGATGATGGGAGGGGAAAAAATAACAACCCAATCTTAACCTGGATCGATCAGGACTGCAGAGGGAGGATCCTGTTCCCAGTCAATGAAGAGGAATCCCTGTCAGACTTAATGTTCAGTGCATGGGGCGAGTGCAAAGCAGCAACTTGCTGGGGAAAAAGGGAAAGACAGGGAATGGGCTGTATATTCTGCAAGCTATAAACAGCAAACCCTGCAAGCCCAGAGCTCCCATTGGGGCACGAGCTCTGGAACAGCAGGAGCAAGCAAGTGGGGGTGCGACTGCTTCCAACCATGGTCCAGGGAAGGCTCTGCAGAGTCCACCACAACAGCTCTTTTTTCTCTTTACCTAATGTTAAGACAGAAGCCACCATCAGGGCTCCTGCTGCATTACGTTCCCCTGCTTAGAGGTCTGTGTCTTCCCTTTGCATTTTGTGGAGCAATAAATTCATTATAAGGTAATTACAGCCTCATCCTATGTGGACTCTGCAGGAGCAAGACTAAAGTCAGTGGGACTATTCCACTGAATTAAATGACAGCTAACAAGGATTAATGGGGTAAAGAAGAGCCTGCCCCTGTGATGTTATTCCTCCTTGGAATATCAAGACTGGGTTTTTAAGGTTGCTTCTTGCTCTCTTCTGTGTCGCTTGCATTTGATATAGCAAGCAGATCAAACAAACATCTCTATACCATCCTGTGTT
Organism: Gorsachius magnificus; assembly: GCA_034008185.1. Classification (NCBI taxonomy): domain Eukaryota; kingdom Metazoa; phylum Chordata; class Aves; order Pelecaniformes; family Ardeidae; genus Gorsachius; species Gorsachius magnificus. The sequence continues at coordinate 13,178,192 of CM067090.1, forward strand.
TCCGTCCCTACACCCTGAGGACAGCCTGCTGGGAACACAAACTCATCAGGAAATTCTTGGATGATGTCCCAAAAATATTTCTAGAGAATAGAAAGTTGGTCTGGCAGGAGAATATGTTTAACATATAAATAATGGATGTTTCCAGCACATTGTGTGCTTTGAAGCTGCGCGTCTTGAGTCCAAAAGGAGGGTGGAGTATGCATTAGAGGCAGCCAGAGGACCAAGATGCTGTGTTGTCCTCAGTAAGTGTCTGCAGCCTCAAATCCTGGTGTTTGAAGATGCTCGGGAAAGCGCTTTACAACGCAATCCACAGCTGCTCTGTCAGCTGTGTGTTCACTTGCAGTTGCGCAGGCAGCACAGCAAGGAGGGGCTTGTCTCATTTTGAAGACTCCTCCATTATAAGCAGGCTCTGATGAAGCAGACCTACATTTTTATCCACTGCAGAAGGCTTCCCCTTGCTCCACAGAAAGGGAAAGGGCAGAGGAAAAACAATGACGCTCAAAGGAAGCTCTTGAGACTTGGAGCATCATAGAGCAGTGGGAGCAGCAGCAAGTATTTGGGTAGAATGACAGTGCGATAGCATTTATTATAAACTATGTCCAGCGGTTGCTGTGGTGATTCCTAACATCACCCCAACGTTGAAATGCTCAGTCAGTATTGTGCACCACATTAAGGGAGCCTCACTGACACTTTTCTAAATGCATTACGATTTGGGATGTCCCCACATCAGCACTTTTCTCCTGTAAAGCTATTTAGTGCAGCGCTAGCATCTTCCAGCAGAGGATCCAACTGTTGGAGGCGGGTGTATTTAAAGCTGCTACCCTTAAGGACCGGCTGCGGCACAGAGTTCAAGCACTGCACAACAAATCAGCGCAGAAGCAGGCAAAGCCCCCCATGTCCCAGCCACGCTCACTCTTCAGGTGGGGGGTGACACTCTCAAATTCCTCTCCTCCTTCCTCCAGAGCACTGATTGCTTTTATCCTCTCAATGCAAATGCAGAAGTGAAAACTTTCCTCCCTGTGCTTTTAGTGAATTAGTTCTCTAATTTAAACATTTTCTCTGAATTATATGCAACAAGTTATGGCAGCTGAATGTAGTTAAGAACAGGTTTCTATAGCCCCCCTTTTCATATGGTACTTAAGAACATATGTCATACGCTGCATCCGTGCATCAGTGGGTGCAGACGAACTCACTCCGTGCTTGTCCTGACAGTTTCCTAGGACCTACTTTGTCTTCCTTTTCTCAGCTCCTTGAACCTTTCTGCCTGCGGTCCAGTAGAAATGTTATGCTCTGTTCACAGATAAGTGAACTGGAAGTCATTTGACCAAAAAACTCTTTGGCAGAGCCAAGGAACAACCCTGAACGCCTTGTGGCTATTCTGGGAGGCTTTTTGCTTTTCAATTCACCGAATGGGTAAGTCAAAGAGGTGGGATACGCTGAGGCTGAATGCTTTGCACACATTATCTTTGCTCCTGATCCTTTCAGCTTCAATTCCAATGCTGGTCAAGCTTGCCTCCCCAGAGGAAGGCAATTTATTAACTTCTACTTAAGATACGAACCATTGCATGAACAGCAAGAAAAATGACAGCATCTGTCAGTGAGAGCTGATGTGGGAGCACAGGACCAACGGCCCACTACACCAGCAAAGCTCTCCTGCTTTTGACACACCCTTGGGTGCCATTTTCTATCATTCTAGTTGATTTTTGAAATGCACCGAGTTCTGGTCTAGCCAAAGCACCTTCATTCACTTGCAGTTCATGTCTCCCTCCTTTCACTCCTCCCACAACAGTGAGAAGGAAAAAAACCTCATTACGTGTTGTTGCAGCAGTTGCAATGATACCTGCCTTTGCCACTGATGGCATGCCCCGGCTGCAACAGTTATTACTAGCAGTGGGAATGAATGGGTGAGGAGTCCCAAACGATGGTGACACAACAAAAATTTCACCCTGGAACAGCTCCATGCAGTGTCGCAGTGGTCATTACATCAGCTGCTTCAACTGCAGCTCGTTTAAGTCTTATTCTCGGGCACAGCACGAATAGCTTATCTGTTCAGAAAAAAGGCTGTAGCAAAGCCAGCATGTAATCCAGGAGACCTTGTAGCAAGGTCTTTGGGGCAAGCATGCTCTTTTCCTCTGAATGCATTCAGCACAGCATGATCCTGGTTTGCAAGTGGAAAAACAAATCTCCAGGACTGTAGGGCTTTGCACAGTTTCACTGCAAAGAGCAGGGGTGGAAAAGTTGACTTTAGCAATGTGTTTGCAAGCCGTATGAGTTGTTTTTGCCACTGTAATGAGTGGCAGTGGTGCAGCAGAGACCACCATGGCTCCCATGTGCTCTCTGCCGCAGCCGTAGCACAGGTTTCTGCGGTGCCTTGCGCCCAGAGTGGCTGCAGGTGCAAGGCGCACCAAAGGGATGAAAGGCTCATTTCCCACAGTTTTCTGCTATGTGCAGTCAGTTCCACTGACTTCAGGGATGTTTCACCTTTTTACACCAGCATAGATCTTGCCCTCATGATTTAGCAAAACACTTGATTTTTTTTTTTTTAAAGAGAAATGGCAGCACTGGGACGAGATACTGACTATGCAGTGACTTTAAACGGCATTAAGGTTCTCACCTCCTTCTTGTTCCGGGAAATTGCATTTGGATCTATTGATCCCAGTGACAGGTTTGGGAGAACAAAGTTGAGCACTTTCGCTGCAAAAACCTGTGAGAGAGGAAAACAAGCAGTTAAAGAGTCAGTTAGAGCAAGAGAGATAACAGAGAGGGCCAAATCCTGAGCTGATGGGAATCGGCACAGAAGTTAAGTAGCTGAGAAATGTCAACTGACACTGGAGACAGATCTGTCCTATATTTAAAACATTTCTTTTAAAGAGAAAGTGTTTAAACTGCTCCTAGGATCAGGGAGTGGGTGTGCCAGTCTGAAATGCCGTCAGCTGTCCGTCCACATGTAGCATCACAACTTCATTGTACTTCACCTTTTCCTCATTCTCGAGTTAATTTCTAAAAAGGCCTCAGTTAAGCACTTTGATAGGAAAAAGCCATTTCCAGCCCTCAGAAAGGCTGGGCTTTTTTGTTTTACTGTCCTTTCCTTGCTGCCACAGCTTTGATTTCAAGCGGCAGCGCATAAGTGATGTTCGGTTCAATTTGCAGTAGTTGCCTAGGCTGCACTCTTTTTGATAAGCATATTCTCTGGGGAACCTGTAAATAAACAACAGCAAAATGTGCATGCAGCGGCTACGGAAATCCATTGCTCACTTGTCTCCTGGGAACAAAACACAAAAGCATTCAGCAGCCCAGGCTTGAAACCGCTGGCAGAAGAAAGGGTAACAGCTTTCATTTCAATAGCACTACAAGCATGTTGATACCGGGGTTCTACTCCGACCTTTGATAGCTGTCTTTAATTAAGTGATCACCACTTAAGTCAGAAAACATGCAATTAGTGTTTGTTGGCATGTTTTATGGCTCTTCCGTGTTCACCGCTAACCCTTGCAGGTGGGCTGTCCCCTATGTTCTCTGTTTCTGCTGATATGGAATCACTTCTGAAGCACTCCCTGACATTTCGGATCTCACATGATACATGACAAGTCATTATGATATTAGAGGAATAACACAAGGTTGAAGTCAAAGTCATCCAGGAGTGAAAGGTAGTCAAGGCTCAACAGCAGATTTGAGAACGTGTGCGTACCTTGGGCTGGATACGACTGGGAACCTGTGTCACTGTCTGCCAGTATATCGAGCCCCTCACTGGCTATGATGCTGTGTCAGTAAAATTAATTTCTGCTGAGGTCTCCAGAGTTAGCCTATTAAAGTAGCATATCCACACGGATGCAGGTATGAGCCTATGATGCAAACAAGCAGGAATGGGGTTTTCTTTGTTTTGTCTTAACTCCAGGCAGTGATGATTAGAGGAATGCATCTTCATGAGTCCTAGGCAAGGTTATGGACTCTGCACACTGACAACGCTGTAACAGTTCTGCTTCTCTGAAACTGCTTACGATGACCCAGATATGTGCCAAGTAAATTTAGGTACCTAAAGTATTAGTATTATAATATACCTGAGGTATTAGCTTAGAACAAGTCAAATTGTCCTAGGTTTTCTTTGCAGAGTACGGGGAGTGAGAGAAACACCTCCCAGAACACCTCTAAGATCCAAATACTGGTCTGGAAGTGCCCGTCTCTAAAGATTATCGTGATGACTAAGGCAATTAGGCTGCCCTAAAACTGGATCCTTAGTTAAGAACCAGGGTGAGTTGTTGTAATGCCTAAAGGCATTAGTCAAGAGGGAATACCTTGGCATGAGAGATTAGCTGTTGCTCTCTTAATATCTGTTTAGAGTATTGGCCACAAGGTCAATATGTTGGTATTAAGGTCACAGATATTTAGGTCCAAGATGACACATAAAAGAGTAAAGATGGCAGGGTCTTTGGAAGACGGGGGCTTTGCTTACTTTTAAATTTGGCTGAAGAAGGAAGGTAGTCCACATACTCTCAAATTCCAGAAGTAGGTGTGAGTTTGATGGGGATTCTGCTCCATATCTGCTAGGTATGTGTGTATTTATATTCCCAAGGATCTGCAATAGGGATTTTGCAGAAGGAGCATAAATTTGAATCTTCCTCCCATATAAGCAACAACACTCCAGCCTAATGATATGCTGAAGGTGGGGAAGGTGTGAGAAGGAAAAGAGAACCACATACATGCTCTTTCTCAGGCTCTTCCTTGCTGGAGACAGGCTAGACAGGCTTTTGTCAGATTCAGCATGGCCATTTTTCTGTTTGAATGATACATGCTTATCATCCCAGCCCCACTGCTTACTGATGACCTCGCCTCCGTGATGAGTTTTGGAAATGTTCTTGAAGTTTTTGCATGTATGTGGAGTTTTGCCAAACTGAGTCACAAGCTGACTGCTAAACTGCCACAGAGATAGGGCTGGCTTCTGACCACAAGGGTAGCAGCACGTACCGTCCTGGGTTGGTGATATCAGTGAAGTCACTTCAGCTGTACAAGAGAAGCACCAGGCCCTGTGCATAGACATGTCAGATGCATTTACATATCTATATATATACTCCCTGTGCGCATAAAAGCTCCTATTTATGCACAGACAGGACTAACCTTGGTCTATAGGACTGATTGTGCAAGGACTCTGCCCACCACCCTTCAAAGGGTGTTCAGATCTGCAGGAAATGCTCTATTCCCTCCAACATGTAGTACACCCTCAAAATTCAGATGTAATGTTGATGATTCTTGGAGGAAAGGTCACGGACAGAGAAATCAAGTTTTATGCCATAATAAAAAATTCAGAAGGTTCCCCTGGGCTGTCACTGATTTTGCGAGCACTGTGATACAGACATGCCCGACTTTAATTAAAAGCCATGTTGTTGAAGCACTGGCTATATTTGATCCATGAAAGTTTATCTCCCTGTTGGTTGAAAGTGGCAATGTTGGTTTGTGAGAGAATAGCACCCAAGTGATCAAGAACGGGTAATGGGATGGCGGGGGTATTACCAGCTGGGCTGAGGATGACACTATGGAGCTGTGGTTATTAGAGCTGCTCAGGGCCACCGCGGGTGTGTGAAATACTAACGGTGTTCAAATCCAGCCCTCTCCCTCTGTGAGAAAGATCTCAGGATAAGATTGATATAGATGGCTGAACATTGCCTCTTGACTGGAAGTGTAACTTCAAGCCGATTTCATGGGTTTTGCATTAGTTTAACTCTATGGGTGCTTTGCAGTGTAGATGCTTTTCTTCTGAATGGAGCCATCCCTATTCCCTGCACACCCGGATGTGCTTATTTCTCTCTCCCATGATCTCTGCTTGCAAACTGCTTGTGTGAATGCCCTTCCGTTCATTTCAGCTACAAACAAGCTGGTCTAACAAAAATGTGGTGTTTGAACTGGTTAAGCTAGCCAGGCTCATTTGGCTGAGCGGAAAAGTCTCTGGAAGAGAGAGACTCTACAGAGACCAGGTTGAGAGCAACTGAACAGTGTTATCAGGGAGATGTGGTATCAGGGATATGATTTGATACAATATGACTAAGGAGATACCAGGTATGGTGTATCCATATCTTGATACCAAGCCACCTTATATATGTTTGTCTGAACCTGATGACTAACATCTCTGCTAAACTGGACAGACCTGAGCAAAGCCAAAATCAGAGTTTTTTATATAATACTTTCTTCTAGTTTGACTGTATCTTTAAAAACAGCCCTCTGCACTGTTACTGGGCGCAGGTTCAGCCTGAAATGACCGGGAGACCCTCAGATACAGGAACAACACGATGTCCAGTTGGGTTGGAAAGCAATAGATCAGCAAGAGGCCAAATGGAAAACACAAAAATCAAAGAGAGAATATTGTGTACTTAAAGTCATAGGCTGAGGGTTAGCACAGGGTTAATGATTAGGGAATATTTCCTAGGGCGTTGTCCTGCCCACCCGATTTCAAAGCATTCAATAGCAGAACTGTAGTGGGAGATGATACTCTTTTACCCTTACTCTGCTCTTTGCCAGCATATGTGACTTCCATCTCTTTGCATCCTTTGAAATTCTGAAGATCCAGAGCCAAATTTTGCCAGATTAGTTGAGAAGAAAAGGGGGAAGGCAATAAGATCCCTCCCTCTTCACTGTATTTGCAACAAGTGGGTCGATGCTTCTATTAGGACACAGGATTTCTAGGGAATTTATGAAATTGTGTTTCTGCAAAGAGCAAGAATTTGATTTTCCTGCACGTAGCCTGCAAACGTGCTGCATTTCTGCTGCTGCCAGGGCTGGTTCGGCAGCGAGGGAAGGTATTTCTAGTACAGACTGAAGGACCCAGTGTGTAAGCTGGCCCACTGTTATTGTTGCCTTGAGCCCTCGTTTGTTTAGGCCAAGGTAAATTCTTGCTCAGTTGGAAACTTCCCCAGCAAAGGGATGAATGCAATGGTCCTTGGGAAATGGCCCAGGGCCGAGAAGTCGTACCAGTTCCAAGGGAAAAACCAAAGCCTTTATGCCTCAGAGGCACAAACACCAATGAAATGTTTTTTGGCTCTCAGAAGAAAAAAAAGCACACAAGTGTTTTCAGCTCAGCTTTATGGGAAAAAAGTGGCTTACGCAGGAATACTCTGCCTGTTTTCACTCCTTCCTCTTGAAAATACCGTTTCAACTCCAGGACTGATTGCAACCAAATTTGACAGGGCAGAGATATTTCAGGAATAATTAATTTTTTATCAGTTTTGAGATGCAACAATAGATTTGAAAGAGAAAGAAACTCACTGTGCCCTTGTATTACTGCATGCGAGAGACTCTCTAGGAAAGAGGCTGTATAAACACCTCCAAAATACTTCATTTAGAGATTAGGATTTCCTACACTGAAATAAAGCCACAATCTGGCACAAATCTGCAAGAAACCAGACCACAGTAATACCAGTTCCCACAGAACTGGTCAGTCCTTATTTCAGAAAGGGTTTAGCATCTAGCAAACAGTGTGGCTTTAGGAGAAGGAAAATCTTTCATTGAATCAACTGGAAATAGAGGGCTGACAGTGTCTCTCAGATTCAGACTCTATACTATTTTTTTTCCTTGATATTTATTCTTTTTCCCTTTCCAAAGTAAGAAAAAACAGGGGCACTGATGTTCACAGGACCCCTAGGCTGAGTCAGGAATAGCCTCACCTGTGAAGAATCAGCTACCAGTCTCCCAAAAGCACCCTTTGGTGCTCTGACTCCTATTTAAGTAAGTTTTCCCAGCCTAGATGACTTCAGGATTCACTTCCCCAAAAGTAGGTGGACTGTGGGGGAGGCACTTAGAAGGAAAATATTGACTAACATCCAGGTGGTGCAGATCTCAGCAGGGGTTTGCATTTTAAAGCTAGAGGTCTTAATGCGTTTCCTGCAGCGGCAGAGCCAGGTGATTAAAAAGCACCCTTTGGTGCTTGTAATGGTCTGTGGGGTCAGTAGATGGCTTTGGCTACAGCAGAAGGTGTAACAGGATTATACCGAAAGCTGAGGCAATCTGTTTCCTTTCTCTTAGAAGAAAAAAAGCCAGGAGAAATAGCTCAGAAGTAGATTAAAACAAGAAACTAGCCCTAGGAGAAGAGTGTAGGGGGAAAGGATGAAGGAACAAGTCCTGTGGGAATGAGATGTTCTGTCGTTCCTGCTGGCTTTGCTGGTCCCTCCCTTTCATTCCAGCTTCTTTTAGGATTGTTGTTTATTCTTTTAAAAATTCAGACAGGAGGGGAGAGCTGAAGGTCAGTTGCCCTGCAGAGCCTCCCTGGGGAAGCGCAGAGTGGGCAGAGCAAATTTGGATCAGAAACAACTCTGGAAGGGAGATGTGCATGGAAGTGGGGGTAAAGTCTAAATGCAAACTGAAGGAGGTGGTCTGGACAAGAACCAGCCTCGGTGCCAAGCCAAATGGGATGCCGCTGGGGCAGCGATGCTTTAGCTGGAAGCCTTCTTTGAGGCTCAGGAAGGATTCCTGGGACTCAAGAGCTATAGTTTTGTTTAGAAACTGGTCATCCCCCAAATGCCAAAAATAACCCTGGCCTGACTTAGCCAGCAGCCTGTGTTGCAACTCTACCAGATTCTGTACAAGTCAGGAAGAAAACTGGAGGAGAGGAAGGGAAAGGATGGCAACTGTGTGGGCTGCCGCAGGGTGTGGTGAAGAAAGCACAGTCTGCTACCACCTCCCGAGGTAGCACCGTTCTCTGACTCTCATTTAAATAAGTTTTTCTGGACGAGCTCAGAATTCACTTCCCCTCTGAAAAGTAGGTGGGACTGTGGGGGAGGCACTTAGAAGAGAAGTACTGACTGGCATCCAGGTGGCACAGATCTCAGCGGGGTTTTGCATTTTAAGGCTAGAGGTCTCAGTGCATTTCCTTCAACAGAAGAGCAGGGTGACTCGGTGCAGCGCGGGTTTGCTCTTACCTTGATGGGAGTGGCGACTTCTGGGCTGGCTACCACTAAAGGAGAGATTAACAGCAAGCCTGAAAACTCACTGGGTCTCTCACTAGCTGTCAGAATGGAGATGGCTCCCCCCTGCAATGCAAAATAACAGCCCACAGCTTAATACAGGTGTCAACATCTCGTTTGTACAGTAACCCTGTTACTGGAAGGGTTTTAGTCCAAACAAGCAAATAATTTCTGCCCCAGTGAGAGGGCAGTGTGATCAGCGGGGAGGGCTGGAGGACCCAGGGCCCAAGAAGTGTCTGGTTTTTGTGGGGGAGAAGAGACTTGGTTTCTGCTCTCATGTTGAACTCGGCTCTCTGTGCAATGTCCGCCAGCTCCCTAGGATGCCCTGTGTCCTCCTCAGTTAAAAGGGCTAAGAAGAAAATGTCTGAAGTGGTAGTTCAGGTGGGACTTGAAAAATAAGTTGAGGCTCTATCAGTGTGACAGACTGGTGCTGCATCGGGAAGATGCCGCGAAGCCGGGCTCACTCCATGCTTGTGGCACTGGTAACCTGGGCAACGCAATCATGCCATCCGGCATGTGAAAATCTTCACTAATTACTGGAAGTTAAATATTCCCCTCTTCAGCATCCCCAGCCCCTCCAGCACCACAGTGCTGTGCCCAGGGCCCAAGAGTGAACACCCAGCCCGTGGTTTGGAGCCCAACACCAGTCAGGCTGAGCCCTCTGGCGTGAGGACAGCAGCTGGTGGTGTGAGGGGTGGGGGACAGAAGGGACCTGGCTGGCTTGCTCGGGAAAGTTTGCAGAGGATTAGTTGCCAAGGGAAATATTTGGTGAACTTCCATGCTGCCGGAGGACCAGGGGCTTGTTAAATGGAGCAGCAGCAAGAGGCATCTCAAAGACCTCACTGGGAAATTAGCTCCTTGTTACAGCGGCTTTGGAGCGCGGTGAGCACTTCAGAGCATGCCATGGCTTCTTATGCAAGAACACTTGTTTATCTGAGCATGGCTTGAATCCCAAAGTACTTACTCATTTTCGTCTCCTCTGGGAAGGCAGGGAGAGCAGATCAATGACATCAGTGGGAATATTGCTAGCTTGAATAAAGGGATTTGGCCGGTGCTGTCAGAATCAGACTTCAGATCTGTTCACCAAATCAGTGCCTTTGTTTTTGCAGTCCTAATCCCTGGTACATTTTCCTGTTAGGTTGTTGAACAGAATGAGGCTACAGGGTATTTTCGTGCTTCGTCCCCTTGCCGCTCACAAAGCTTTGGAGGGCTTAACCTCCTGGTTACTGGTTAAAATAAATGAAAGGAAAAGCCCAGTGCTGCAGGGAGGTGGTGGGACTTATCATGTACCCGGTGTGAATGAACGGTCCTATTAAAAAATAGGCCCATTGCTGCAAATGGCACTAATTAGGGCCATGATCCGGGTAGAGAAGTTGAGGACTGATGATGCTCAAGATGTATCTCATGGGGTAAGGCATGCTGGCAACTCAGTCCGTGAGTGAAGCGGAAGGGAAGGCTGCTTGTAGTTTTGTTTTTCCTGCTGTGGGCTGAGCCACCTGCAGGAGTACCACCGTGCTGCGGCAGGTCTCCTGGGTGCTGCCGGGAGGGGTAGGGGATGGTGCTTACCATGGAGTGCCCCAGAATGAGAATGGGCAGCTCGGGGTGCTCTTTCTTCATGAGATCAATGTGCTGCAAGCTGTCCCTGATGAAGACGTGGAAATCTGAGACAACCATACGATCACCCTCGCTCTGCCCATGGCCAACTGTAGGGAAAAAGGAGAGCATGCATGCAAAGTCATTCGAAGCAGTGGTTGCAATCCAGAAAGGCTTTAGCAGAAACATGCCTGTTAGACTGTTACTGTCCTAACCTGACTTTCTCCTGCAGTTGTTGAGTCTCAGCAGAAAGAGTGCTGCAGAAATACAGAGGAAGCTGCACAGAACAATTTTAAAAAGTGCCATACTGTCCACGATCTGGTTAAAAAAAAATTATATTCCCCTGTGTTTCTACCTGCTCTTCAAAACTGAGAGCCCCAACCTAATCTCTTGTGGCCTTCAACATCAGGGTGAGAAGGGCAGAAGGGCTGTTTTGCCTTGCTGTAGGGAGGGGGGGGTCACTGCATCCTGGGAAATCAGTTTTTGCCCCAGGGATCATAGCTGCTGGGGTCTGATGGCTCACTGTACTGAGCCAACTGCTGTGCAGAGTCTTGGCAAGAAACAGAAAAATGCTGAAGATTAGATATGGTCACTATAAACTTAATGGGCCATGGACACAGCCTTTTCCAGTGTCTGGGTGTGCATGAGCTTTGCAGAGTTCTGCTTTTCCTCACTGCTACCCTGGAGCACTGGGTGGGCTGGAAACCTTCCCTGCTACCAGGAGAAGAGCTCTCAGCAGAGGAGGCCAAGTGATGGTGGCTGCCACAGCCTGCAGTGGGGACGTGTCAAGGGCCGTGCTCCTCCTAGACAAGTGTTAATGCAAACTGTACTACACCTGGACACTGTTAGCTCATTCTGTATCTGGGAATTATCTTGTCGGATCAAAGGGAAGGGAAAGACTAAAACGGGAGATGGTAAGTTGCTATGGGAACAGCGGCATCCCTGGCAGAGGTGGAGCCAGCATCACCACAAACACAGCCCCAGGCAATTTTGAGCTTGCAAAGGCTTGAAATTAATACCACCTTGGGGAAGCAGTTTGCATGTTTACCTGACCACATATGCATGTTATTATCTATGACAAATAGGACTCTTCCTTAAAAACAGTCTCCTTGCTTGTTTCTGTTCCATGCAGGTTGTTAAGGAAAATTGTGGTTCCATACGGGACAGGATATAGGGAGTCTCAAACAACATCTCCCTCCTGCTGTGTGTCTCCCTAGGCCTCCTCCAGTGAGCACTTCGTCATATTTAAAGGCGCGAAGGGGCAATGGACTTGTCAAAGGATATGAATTGGCTGCATGCTGCATGGGACCCCCTCTAGTGATCAGCAAAGAAAAGCATTCCCAACCCAGCCGGAAAGGTAAAGGCTTTTCAGTTAGATCTGCTGTCATACCAGAAGAAATCGGTGTGTCTAAACTTAGTTTTCTTGCAAGCCATCCGAAAAAATCACCTTCCAAATTAGGCGGACCTTCTAATATAAAGCTGGACTAAATACACTCCATCTAAGAAAAACTGAACCCCAAACTTGCTCTTCTTTTGCCCTGCCAGGTGCTCTCCAGAGCTGGGTCTCTTGGCAGCGAACACTGCAATCAGCCATGCTGTCTGCCAGATAAACCCATAGATGTCATGCTGGTCAATTATAAATAACGTATTACCAGTTCTGCTTTCCATGCACACACTCCAGTTCCTGCCAAAATATTATATAGCCAGTTAAAATACAAGTTGCAATAATCTACAGAAGTGAAGCCATGTGTATAACTAGTGGTTCTATTAACCTTAAACTGATTTTTACTACAGATGGAAAGTGAGCTTTCCCCAACTTTTATACATGTCCAGTCCACCCACCCTGTGGACCTCAAATGCATTATCTGCCTAATATTTAAACTTCAAATTTAGCAGCTTAATATGAGTTGAACAGTCCAGAGAGAGGAAAATTTTCTCTTAGCAGAGCTCTGTGCTTCCACTTCTTTTTTCGCTGCTGCTGCTTGCACTTGCTTCCTAGTATCTCTTTCTCTACAGTGTCCATGTCAGACAGCTGAGCAAGCAGAAATAGCAAGCGCCTGTGGCCCAGGTCTGCATATGGGCCATGACCCCCTGTTCTGGAGCTGTGAGGCTTTGCTCTATTTTTGGATGAGACAGAGGCAGGTCTGGAAAGCCTCCTTGGTCCTCAGCATGGAGAAAATCCCCTGATCCTCCCACATAGCAATGATACTGCTCACAACAGCCACAGTTATGATTGTGGAAGCCAAGAAATATCTGTGCAATAGCTGCGACAAGTATCACATGCGACTTCTGCAGGGTTTGGGTTTTTTTTATTAATAAATTAATGAACCCACCTTTCAACCCTGCTTTTAACTACTGTTCCCCACTCAGATGGCACAGAGTGATTCTTGAGGAGCAGTTTGTCTGCATGTATGGTAATGGAAGGCCATGCACGTCTTTGCTTTGATACTATCCCTGCTCTTTGTGGCATCGCTAGGTTTTGTTCTTCTATTTTACTATTTTTCTCTCTTCCTTTCCAAGAAACCTAACTCACTCCACCAGAGAATGAGTTTATTGCAAGTTTGAATCCCCCAGCTGAGAAAGCTTCAGGGTGAGGAACTAAGACTATTAGATGGAAGACATGCACAACCAAACATCAATACAGTCATTGACAAGTTTTTCTCTGATCTTTTGCTTTTAGAGCTATTAAGAATGAAAGGTCAGGTTCATCCTTGATGACAAAGCTATTTGCTTTGGGTTTTGCTGGGAATGAATCTGTTGTAGTGGTTCCACAGTGCTGGTGGCAAGGCACTGGGTGCAGGAGGAGGGGAACCGCCTGTGCCTGGGAACTGGAACTAACCAGAGGCTGCTCCAGACCCAAGTGACACAACAGAGAAGTGTCACGAGAATCACAGCTCCATGAGTTCCTCATCACAACGCTCCCTCTGGGGCTGCTGGTTTCAGCAGGGCAATGTGAGATTATAACCATGAGATGCTCAGCTGTAAAGAGCTGGGATTGCCAGTGCACATCCACATGACACACTTGGTTTCCAAAAACTGTTGAATAGGTTTCATATCTCTCCGGCTTCACATCCAGCTTGCACTGGTTCACTGCTAGTATTGATTATGTGCAGTGGCTCAGTGACCGACCACTTCGGGCTGCGTGTACTGAGATAATTGTGGGCACCCTTTCCTAGACGTGAGCCTTTAAAAACAAGGATCCAAACCACATCTTTTCAAATTGCAAATCTAGTATTGGAGGGTCTAAGCCTCCATTTCCAACCAAACACACCACTGCAAAATAACACACTTTTCTCAAACAAAGTCTGAATAAAAGCTGCAATGATCTGGCCCAATGTGTAATAGCTATTAAGTTCTGCCCTCTGTGTTTTCTGCATGAGCTTGCTCTGACTGCAGCTCTACCACCGTAAAGACACGAACAATAACTCATGATCAATCAATCCTGTTGGAAAGCATGACTTCAGAGCATGATTTCACCTTTCATTATAGATCCTCCGCAGCTATACACCTCTCTGGATGGGAGGATACTGACTGGCTGTGCAGGAAGACATAGCTGAGGGTTCAGCAATGAAATATTTGAGAGCGTCAGGGCTCTGGGGAGCGTGTTATCATCATGTAGGTGATTATGCTTCCTGCGTAATGGATCCTGTGGCCCTGCAAATGCATACTTCTACAAGTCCCTACATTCCTCAAATACCATATCCTCTTGTGCTGTGGGGCTTGCTTTTGAAAACCACTCCAAAGCAGCCCAAATCTTCAGCTGGTACTGGCTCACACGCCTCAAAAAATGTTGCATCCCGGTCAGATTGGAGATATGATGAAGAAAATGTAAATAAAAAGCACAGTGCAACTTGATGCTCCCTTCCGTTCAGTAATGGCCAAATGGGAACTGCCTGAAGAAACGAGCACCCCAGCTCTGGGCTTGCTGAGCAGGTTCATTCAGAAGGGAGCTGTGACGGGTGCTCTGCCTGCTGGGGGTTAATTCCCACCATGATGCTTGTTTGCTGGGGCTGTGGAGCCACATCATAGCTGAAGAAATCCATCCTCAAATGCACTAAATAAGACCAGCAGAGCATTAGGCAAAGAGGAGAGCCTGGCAGTGCCTTGTCTCTGCACACCCAAGGGTGCCTGAGCACCCAGCCCTCCGAGGCACTGCGGGGATGGATGAGCACAGCAGCACACCTTGACCACCCTCAGATATTTGCAGAATTTTTGTTCTGAACACCAATTTTTATGTAAGCCACACACTATACATATTTATTTCTCTTTCCTAGCGCCAACCCCTCCTTACAAAGGCACAGCCCAACCCTGCACACTCAGGCGTGGACTGAATCGCGCTTCAGAGCTTCAGCAGGAATGTTTTGCTACGGAAGATGAGGTGAGAGGGGAAATGCAGGGTCAGATGTTGACTTCAGCTATGCTGCTGTAAATTTACCAATTTCAGTGGTGTTCCTTAAAGCTTACAGTCATGGGAGAGCAGAAATTATGGACTATGTTGTTTTTTCAGCCTTTGCTCCCTATTTATTATGGAAAAGCTGTAAAACAGAGAGAGAGGACATGAGAAATCTGCCTGGGGAGCAGTATTTCTCCAGGCAGAATCTGGATCTTGACTTTTCACATATTTTGAGGTTTCCAACTTTGGGGGAAAGGGGATGGTTTGGATCCATTTTTATTGCAGCAAGGACACCATCACAGGCATCTGTGGGGAGAAATACTCTCCCTAACCAATCGATGGTAGAAACAATCAGGAGGAATGCAGGGCTTGACTCCTGCCTCGGGATCCATCACACTGTGTTTGTTTTCCTCACTAGATACATAACTCCAAGATTTTGAAGGGGGGGAACCAAGAACAGGGAGAATTAGGAGACGGTCAGGCAGTCCAGGCTTACCACTCCCTGAGCATAAATACCTTTGGAATTGCAATGGCACTAACACAGGAGCACCAGGAGTTTTCAGAAGTAGTTAAAGGTGAGAACTGCCACCACAGTAAAGTCAGTGATTCACCAGCCACAGCCGAGGCGCCGCTCCTGTACCGCAGAGTCCCACATCGAAAGGACATTTCTTAATCATGTCAGAGGGGGCCATTGGCAAGGCTCGGTACCGTAGTATCTGATTTAATAAGCTGGAGCATGGGTGAGATTCAATTCCCAGAGGAGCCATTGGAAGCCAGAAAAGGTGATTTTACTGCTTTGGTGCTGGCTCCGCAGCAGCAGGAGGCAGAAGCACGTTACAGCACGGGCAGTGGTGTGCAAAGGAAGGATTTTTGTTGGAGCCCACACCAGTCTCAGGCTGAAGACCCTCTTCTTTCACTGCCTCCTTCATCAATAAGCTTACTGGAGTCGGACAAGGCCATTTGAAGCAAATACCTAAATTCTTTTTGGAAGAGGAGGTATTTACGTGAGTGTTATGTGTTTGTTAGCTTTCCAAAAGATTTGTTTTATTTCTGAAGGCCTCTGCCTCTGTTTTCTGCCCCAAATTGGAGACGGGATGGGCTCCTCACTGGTGCTGGACACTGCAACATGAGGGAAGGTGAGCCCAGCTACACCCCACCCCTTTTTGCTCTCATGCCCCAGCAGGTGATGCTGCTGGAGAGACACATGAAAATAGTGTCTCCTCCCTGCTGCTAAACTATCTGAGTTAGGAAAAAAAACATAATTAAATGATCTCATAGATGCTTTCACTCTGCAGGTGGCCCACAGGGAGGAGCAATGCTGGGTCTTGAGCCCACAGGAGGGAGAAGCCAGTGACAGAAATTTGGATGGCTCTTCTGCTGCGCAAGGTGCGAATGTGCCAACCCCATCCCCCTCCCGCAATCTCCCTGAGCTTGTGGCAGCTTGCTCAGGTGGGGACCTCGCTGTGGTGGTCCACAAACTGCCCTGCAATCCCAATGCTGTGGGAAGGGACCCCTTTCAGTAGCTCATTTTATTATCTAGCCCCCATAGACTGGGAGACAGTGACCCTTGCCTGCATCTGCTTTCCACTCTGCCCCATACAAAATGCATGCAGAATGGAGGTAATACTTATACTTAAAGCACAAGATGAAGCTGGTGATACAGTTTTCGGGAGTGTTTCAGTTTTGGAAGTTAGTGCAGCAGTTAATTAAGTGGTGTCACACGGCATTACAGTTGATGCCAGTATTTATGCGATCTATTGAAACTCAACTGAGCAAGGACTGCTTTTTTTTTGCACTTGTACAGCTCCCAGCACCGCAGGGCGTCATCGCAGACCTTGGTCCAAGGTACTGCAAGATCTAAAAGTAATAATTAACTCTAATCCCAGACTGTAAGACAGCACAGTTTTGCAGAGGAGGAGATGGGAGAAAGCACATAGATGGAGAATGTGGGTGAGACAATACACAAGACGACACTAATAATGGGTTTACATAGCAAATGTTGTGTGAAACCTTGATTTTCTGCTTGGGTGTTTTTTTAAGGTTTAATGAAAAAAATATTAATGAACTAGTAAACACTTCATATTGTCATAACAGTTCACTACCAAAAAAACGATACTTGTTTTGTAATGAATCAAGTACACATCCTTTTCATCAAGTGAGCAAAGCTCATTAATTAAACATACTGGATTTCAAAGCTCTCAATGTTTAATTATTTGTTTAACAAGCAGTACATCTAATCCACCATTCAGGCACACAAACAACTAAAACAACAGGAAGAAGCTTCAAAGCAGGACAACCAACATCTGGAAAAGTCAACAGCCTGTGTCTGTACTGTCAGTAACGTGTACAGCAAATGTTCCACCCACAGAACAAATACATGCAGGAAGCACCTCTGAGTTCATCCTGCAGATTCCTCCACAACAAAGTGGCTCCCTTGCCCTGAGAACAGACTTACCACAGCAAGGGACCCTGGTCTGGTTTTACTTCCCCTATCTTTTTCCCTTCCCCAACCAAATCAAGTCTCGCACGTGGAGGGCATTGGGTAGTGTCTGCCCTCCCTGTGTACGTACTCATCATTTTGCATGCAGGTGGCAATCCAAGGCAGATCAGAGACACCCGCGCTAGCGAGAAGCAGGGTAAGCTGTCCTAGGGTTTGCCAGGCTGCCTTGACCCCAACCAAGCTGCCACCCAGGTCAGCTGCTGTCCTGCAGTGTATTCTGTAGCTCCACCTTGGAGGTGAGCTTTTCAACGTCCATCTGACGGAGCCTTAGCTGTGCACCATGTCTCTCACCCTCTCCCACAGCTCTGGTTTCCACAAGCAGAAAAAGCGGAGCTTAGGCTGGAAGGGAGCTGTGGAGTGCTCCAGCTGAGGCTCTGATCTGGACCTGGACCACCAGCAGACAAGACCGTGGAGCACAGTGCAGGGTAAACCTGCTCCACAGTACTGGCAAGCTTTACACTGTGAATATTTGATACGAGCCTACTGCCTAAGGCTTTTCCAGGAGGACTACTTCCACCTCAGCTGGCAAGCATTAGGAACTAAAAGGAGAGGGTTCCCCCTCGCTACTGCTTCCATCTTTATGTTCTTTGAGGATCTGAAATATAGCTCAACACATGCTTAACCGCAGTAACTTTTGTCCACTCTTCTCTGTCTGGTTAGTCCTCCACATCCCTTCTTTCACACCGCCTGTATAGATACAGTGACTATGCTGGGTTTCCCACGACAATAGGCACATTATAAAACCATTAGATATGGTACCCAACAGAAGTACCTCTCCACCCTTGATGTTTTATGTATGGAGCATATACCTAAGAATTACAGATGGATTCTGCCTCTCTCTTACCAAAAGGGAGTCTTGTCCTGAACACTCACGTCCATCAGCTTCCCTGTTCCTTCTCAAGGTTAGGAAAATCATTTTCCTTTCAGCATTTGCTGGATAGTTTTTATTCACTTGCCTCACACAAAGAGTGCAGCAAACTGAAAGCCTTCTCCTCCCACATCAGAGACACATTTGCAGAGCTGAGATATTTTTAGAATAGTGCACACACAGAGTTATATTGTTTGTTGTCTTGGTTAGTGGAAAAAAAAAAGAAACAGGCAATTTGCTATACTAAAATTATTTGTGCCTTACTGCTGGGGAGCAGAGAACTAGTTGTCTTGCTGAAACCATTTACAATTTCTGTACTCCAGAGATGACAAACAAAATGACCTGGTACATATCAGAGCAGTCGTTAATTCTGTCCAACAAGGCAAACTGTTCTGCCAGTGTTAAGAGGCAATTCATCCCTAATGGATACAGGCACGGTTCTTTTGGCTTTGGAAGACTTGCCCATTTCTTATGCTGCTGCTGAATTTGGCTCTGAATTACAGTTCCTTAAAAGTCTTCCTGGAACAGCATGTCGCTCGTGAAAACATGCTGAAAAAACCCATCTGAGTGTTTCTGTTGCAAAATAATGAGCTCTTCATAGGCTGCATTTACAAACAGCAGTCGCTGTGGCCAGACTGGAAATACAGGGTCTCCTGGGACATCGTGTAATGAACGGGGGCAAGACAGTATGAAAACCTGCACATGCCACAGCCACTTCCCAAGGCACCAGGGTTAGGGTAGCTTTGTCATTCCTATCACAAAATCCCTATGCTGCTGCTGAGTGGCTCATGGAAGTTAAGGCCCAGGAAAGAGGAATATGGAGCCCGGTTCCTTCCCCACAAAGCTCACACAACAGTATTCCACTTTTTTCCTCAACCCCTTCTGCAATGCCACCTTCCAGGCCAGCCCTCAAGGATATTAAAGCAAAAGACAGCCGAAGGGAATGCCCTTCTCTACCAGGCTACTGGGATCAATGATTTGAAAATGTTTCACAAAGCCAGCACAGATGGTTGAGCAGCGGTTGAGTTCCTCTGCAAAAGAGTTTCTTTTGGTGATGGGTGAAGCGATTCCTATCTAAACTCTTTTCCCATAGGATGAAAAATCACAATATAAATCTAAGATAGATAGTCAGTGAGGCACAACTTATGGTGCCTCTAAGGAGTCTTACAATCCACCACTAAGTGATTTTATTTAAGGCCCTATAATGATTTTAACTGTTACTCTTGCAGTGTTGCACTGAGATTTTTGCCCTCTTCCATGAGGAGCAGGTAATTTCCTGAAGTATAGTGGAGATGACTTTATTTAGTATCAGAGTTGGTCTTCAAAGACTTATTCTGGCATGGCATCAGTGCTCAGATACCGCAGAAAACACTGCATGGACTTTTCTGGAGTTAATACAGGGTCTCACTAGTCACTTGACTTATATGCTGCTGATCTTTTAAGAACAGAGAAGGGCCTATTTTCTGCTCTCCACGTATGACTTAAGATACCCCTAATGGTAGCTAGAGTTTCACACTCACTGGAAGAGGACAGCAGCCAAGGACAATCTCCCTGCTATTTTAATTTAGCTTTAAAAACATATATAACTTTCTTCTCTTGTTTTAGTACCATAACATCAAAAAAAAGGGTGAAAACTTCACTTTTCCCAGATGAAAACAAGAATGAAAGTCCAGTTGCATTAACTTTCTGATCCAAGTTCCAGCTCTAAAACAGCTGGGGTACCAATTCAGAATGTCAGGGTTTTCAATGAAAAAGCCAGCACTGGAGTGGAACCACACACTCCCCTTCCCTGCCCATTTATTCCAAAGCGCGACTGGCATGTGGGTTGGCTCTCCAACACGCACATGCTATTAAGTCCTAAATGACAGCTTGTTTAACTAGAAAACATTTCCATTTTTTTCCCTTAACAAAGGCCATTCATTTCTTGCTCTTCTATTTGCTTAAAGACGGTTTTATTTGCCCTGCCTGAGAGTTTGCACAACCCGCCTGATTGTTCCCCTCCAAATAGCACTGCAAGTTAATGACCCACCTCTTGATCTCCAAGCAGGGAGCCTTGCCCAGCACACTGCAGCATGATCAAGCGAGCTAGTTACATTGCAAAATCCATACATGTGCCTTGAATATTTTTATGCTTGAGAAAACAATTGAAGCGATTCATCTCGGAAAAGACAGTCCTAATTCTTCCCTGCTAACAGTAGATTAGGCATCAAGAAGAAAAGAGGATGAAAGCTGGATCATGTAGCAACTCCCTCCATGCTGTTGATGAATGTCTTGGGGGACATGCACAACTGCCTTTCAAGCTATCTTCAAAAGGTTCTCCTCCATGCAGACCACCCATTGGGAACCCACATCAATAACAAAAAAAAAAAATAAAATTTAAAAGAGCCATTTTTCACACAATTTATATACATGTTAAAATAAACACAAGTTCCCATATAGAGCAAGGGCTCTCGGTGGGTCCCGTTTAGTCTGTGAGATTCTTGGCACTGGAGTACAGCATTTCGCTATTCCAAAGCAATCTTGGCACAGATTTTTTGGTTATATAATTTTTTCAGCAACCAACGAATGGATAATAAAAATGCTTCTAAAAAGTGGGAATCATGTTCTAGAGACACCAGCAAGGTGTTTTACCAATTAATCTGCCAAAAGGTCGTTAGCAAACCAGAGCTCCCAAACTCCTGCATTCAGGGTCAGTCCGCCCCACGGGTTGCACTTCCAGTTCTCAATCAACCTGTCCAGAGGGAGCTTTCCCACAGAGTTAAAGAGATTTTCGCTTTTTGCTTCATTCCTTTGCATTGCCGCATGGCAGTGCCACCCTCATTAGAGTGGATTTGTCCACGTTCCTGACAAGGCATGAAGGAAATACCACTCTTCCAGAGCTGACGTCTTTTTATATCTACTTTGCACGAGCTCAATGGGTGAGCAGCAGGTAGATTATTTGAAATAAGGGGTAGGCTTTTTTGTTTGTTTTTTAGCAGGGTGCATCCACACAGAGCTATAGCTCACTCAAACCCTACCAGGCCTGACTGGGACTTGCTTTTTGCTAGCAACGCAGTTAAGGAAAAAAACCTTCTCGTTCAGCAGGTCTGACAGGGAGTGCTCCCGGGTGGGACACCCGGCCCAGTGTGCCAGAGCAGCGTCCCACAGCTGCCAGTTGGCCCATGGCTGGGCGGTATTTAGATGGTCCACAGGGAAAGTCACAGGAAAAGTAGCATGGCAGAAAATAGCTCTACTAAATTCGTCTTGCAGCAAAGCTCTTGTCCTTTCTTGGTAGAGATTGATTTCAGTGTTATTGTTTCAGCTGCTTTTTAGCACTTGATACCCTTTTCTCCGTAACTCTTCTCCCTGCAACTGTGAAATCCTCACTACATATATATTTACCAAACAAGCCAGGATCAAACAGGCAGGTTATTGCTTTCCGTGCTCTGCTACTCATTTCAAACCATGGCGGGTTGACAGCAGACGATGAATACTGGCTGGCGGCTCTGCACTGCAGTAAAAAACACACAGGTACAAATGCTGAGCTGCCGAAGGTTACAGACCTGGACGTTGCTTTTGGGCTGTGCAAGCCAATTTGCAATCAGTCAGTGAGGGCATATTTGCAACTCAGAGAAAGCTCTCTTCAAAATTGGGGCAAGATAGGTCCAATGTTCACAAAAAGGCATGGGACTGTAGTCAAAATAACAGGTCGTGTCAGGCAGTCTCAGTCCAGAACAGCCCCCAGCCTCCTTCTCCCTTCCCCCAGTCCTCCACTGAACTGGGCATGAACTTGGCACCTAAGGATCAGGCTGCCTACTCCTTCGCATGAGAGAAACTTCCAGGGTGTCCCAGCAGGCTTTGTCTTTTTAAATTCAGAACCAGAAAATAAATGCAGTGTGGAGAACGTCAATTTTAAGGGATGGGGACTGAGAGCATTAGTCTTTGTATCATCTACAATTCAGCACTTTTTTTTTTTAAATTTTTGAAGCTAAACAAGAATTCTCAAATTGGAGAGTACTGCCAAGCCCTGAATAAATCCCAGCATTAGAGATGCTGTGGGTATAACAGCTTTCCCCATGAACTGAATCTGCAGACAGTATCTTCAGAGAAATTAACCCCTGAGTGCCATGGGATAGGCTCTGTGGCATCAGTTTTAATGCCCTAGGAAATCTCACCTTGTGGTTAAAACAGGTTATTCCCACTCATGGGGCAATACTGACAGAGGGTGGGGTGAAGCACATGCTTAGCTGGTACACAATAACTTTTCTGCACTGTTTGTGAAGGTCAAGTTTCCAGGTGCAATCCTGAAGACAAATTCAGTCAAAGGACATGTAACTACCAAGCCAGTCAACCAGCAAGCAATTATCTGAAGTGTGATTGTTTGCTTCCCACCCACAACCCCATTCCTTAGCAGTTCCGAAAGCAAATGCTTAGCATTTGAACAGAATAAAATGCTATACAGATGCAATTTAACCTTTGTTATTTTTCTGCCTCATCCCTTTAAATGTTGGTGAGATATTTTATTCCAAGCTGCTCTCTTCACTGCCTGAATCTTCCTCTCAGCCTGCGAAGAGCCATTCACAGTAACAGTTTTGCATTCTTGGAGCTTGGGGCTTTTCGTCTGCAAGCTTTCTGGAAGTGTGTTGGTATCACATGCAGATTTTGCCATGGGTAACCTGAGCTATAGAGAGGTGAAGTGTTTTTCCTGAGACCCATGATGAATCTGTGGTGGAGCTGAGTGGGGATTTCCAAACACCTTCTTTCATAGTCTGCTACTGCAATACAGAACGAGCCACATCCTGATCTGAATCATACAGGATCGATGGTATGATTAATGGGAAGGACTACCTGCAAGAGATATCCATGGCTACTAAACCTGTTCCTCTATTGAAACATAACAGACCGTAGGCCAGACCTAAAGCTATGTGGAACCCAGGGAAATCTTTGGAATTCCAAGTAAAAGAGCTTTTCTAGTTCACGCCACTAGAATTTGGCCACCACTGGCACAGACCAAGATAGGCTGTCATCTGAGGACTGGCTGCTGCTTACAGAAACAGGTTGATGAGTTCTCATTTGACATCTTAGTGCATTACAAAATCAAAACACCTCCAAAGCGACTGGCTCCCTGACCACCAGCCTGCACAGGAGGCTTTGTAGTGGGCTACTCACACACCTTCAGGTGAGACTTCTTCTAGCTGGCCTCAGGTTTTGTGAGATCTTTTTGCAACCCTTATTTTGTTATTATAAAGGAGGAAGATGCTCATGGCTGAAAGGAATGCTACTGTGATGCTGGAAAATCTCATCTGAGTTGGAGACGGAGCCAGATGTTTGGCTTTTCTTTCCTAATGGACTTGGATACAAAGAGGATCACACTGCCAGAGGCTTTCAGTTATGATTAATTTTTTAAAATTATTTGAAATATTGAAATACTTTTTCTCAGATCAGCAACCATGATTCTCATAGTTCCCTGTACACCCCTTTATCAGCTAAAATCATCTTTTCTTCTCTAAAATAAGAGTCTAAGACATGTTAGCTTCTCACTAAAATAGGAAAAACGTTAAAACCCGTGAGTCAAAATCCTGGCCCCGCTGAAGTTAGTGACATTTAGTTACCGCCTTCAGAGGGTGCAAGCGTGTATTCTGTGTGTAGAGACGGAGAGCTCAAGCAATTAAGAAATAAACCCCCAAACCACTTAAGAATCACATGATAAACATGGTTTTAAATTAAAGGCATTCTGAAATTAAAGAGAAGCTGCAGTACAGAGCTGGAAGCACACACATTGGCACCATCCCTGAAGGAGCAAGAGGGGAAGGTGAGGGTCTGGCACATAGGCGCCCAGCGCTGTAGAGGGGCAGGAGAGGCAGAACCAGGTCCAAGGGTTACTTGATACAAAGTGAGAGACATCGGGTAATGTTAACGCTCTGCCAGGCTCTGCAGATAAGGTATGAGACCAAAAGAGAAATGCTCTTAACTAACATGTTGTGGGCAACTAATAGATGGAGAAGAGAAAAACATTGGCACTGAAATACATAGCTCTAAAGAAATACACTGGGACAAAAACTGAGAAGTTTCTAAGAGCCAGAGCCTGGAACAGCCAGCTCAGCTGGAACAGTGTTTGCCTGCAACCAAACTTGGTTAAAAACTGGGCTTTGATCATTTGTGAGAAAGACAAAGGGAAGCTATTTGCAGGAACAGAAGCCTAGATAACCCAGGGAGTGTCTTCCTGCCCGTGCTCCTAATAAGCATATGCTTTAATAAACAACGAAATGTCCTGTTGCACATTCAAAATGTGAATGTGCAATAGGAGGAACATGATTAACTGAAAAAAAAAGACACTGTAACCAAATATGTTTCTCTGCAACACTCAGACTCATTAAAAGAGGGAAGAATCTGAATATGTGAATCAAAAAAGGATAAATTTTCCTTTCATTCATTGCCTATTTTGCTTCTGGGGTTTGCTGCTGCAATATGCAATGTCTTGTTTGCAGCCACTGCTAGAGAATATTTCAGTTTTCAAAAAAGTCTTGGCATCTTTTGTAATATGAAAGATGTCTGTTAGTTTTAGGACCTGTGAGACAGTCCCTGAAAAGGGCTCACAGTCTGTAGCAAATAGAACTACCCCCAGGAAAATCAGCAGGGCTAGTTATTTATGGAAGAAATCCACCAGTTTGAATCAGCCACATGAGTTCTATAATCACGTGCCACACTTTCTGAATGAGCAAATAAACAATCAGACAATGAACATTAGGACTACAAAGTATAAAAAGCAGTATATGGGCTGCTTCTGTATCTTTATTTTGGCAAGCCTAACTCCGGCCCCAGCCCTCCACCTGATCTAAGAGGGTGGGCCACTAGGGGATGGTGAAGCTGGGGGGACCTGGTACCTCACTTGCAAGGAACCTGTTGTTGCTTGAGTCCCTGTAACAGCTCACAGCGTTTTACGATGCACTCACAAACAGAGTGTGGTGGGTTTGCCTGGGCCAGGCCCTGGGAATCTGTTAAGGGCAATGTCTGGTGAAAAATAGAATGAGACTGCCAGTTTGGATCAAAGCGAGCCCTCCAATGACTTCAGACTGCTACTTACGGTGTAAGGAAAAGAAATTCTTTTATTCAAAGTTTTGAAAAGTTTTGCTTGCTTTAGTGAATAATTTCCCCCGATACTGTAGCTGTTCAGTTCTGCAAGAGCATTTTTATTCAGTGGTTTCCAATGCAGGTAGGGCACAAAGTGCATCAAAAATGAAGATGAAATGGCAGATTTAGGCCATTTATTGACTGGTTATACATCTTACTTCTCCTTGCCTGTCCTTTGCCTTTGTTTGGTGCAAATAAGAGCTCTCTTTGAATACCGCACTCCTTAGTAAGGCCAGTTAGTTATGCTAACTCAGTAATGCTGAACTGGGCACTAACCTGAGATGGACTGCGCTCCTTTGACTCTTGCTATCTATCTACAGAGGTATTGAAGGAAACCAGACTCTGTTTTAATCCAATGGGAGTACTTTTCAAATGGTGTTCAGTAACTTGGAACAGTCATTTGTAACTCAATAGGATGACAAACTCCACATCTGTATGAAGATACATTTATAGGTGAGGAATCATCAGTAATCAGCTTCTGAAACAACCTCCTCCAAATTAGACACATCTGACAAATAAACAATAGGAAAGCTAGTCACAGTAATGAAATGCTGTTGCTATGGAAAAATTTTCCATGTAAAGGTGAAAATCAACATGCTTCCTTTTTCTCATTGTGCAAAGACATCAAAAAGCATCTCCCTGAAGATGAAGCTGTTCCTAATTGTAGGTACCATTAAAGTCTGCTTTTAAGAGGGTAATTTCTTCACCTGTTTCAAAACCTCCTGTGCTTTAATTTTGGAAGAAACAGCCCAAATGCTAGCAGCTAGGATGGTCTTTAGTTCATAAAGAATAATTGAGGCTGGAAGGGACATATGGAGATCCTATCTAGTTCAAGTCCCTACTCAAAGTATTTCCCATTCAATCAGGTTGTTCAGGGCCTTGTTGAGTTGAGCTTTAAATACCTCCAAGGCTAGAGATTTCCCCACCTCTCTGGTCCTGTTACAGCACTTGATGGCCCTGATGGTGAAAACATTATTCCTTGTATCTAATTGGGAATTCTCATGCTGTGACTTGTGCCAGTTCCCTCTCATCCCATCACCATGCACTTCCAAGAAGAGTTTGGCTCTGCTGTCTCCACACCCTCCCACTGTGGGCTTGTAGACAGCAATAAGATCTCCTCTTAGCCTTCTCTTCTAAGGCTAAATAAACCCAGTTTTATCAGCCTTTCCTTGTACATCTTGTTCTCCAGTACTGTAATTGTTTTGACAGCCCTTCTCTGGCCTTGCTCCAGGATGTCACTGTTTTCCTTTTACTGGGGAGCAAATTGGACCTGGCGCTTCGGATGTGGTCTCACAAATGCTGAATGGAAGAGAATAATCACTTCTCTTGAGTTGCTGGCTATAATCTTTCCAATACAGCTCAGTATGTGGTGGCCTTCTTCACCACAAGGTCACACTGTTGACCCATGTTCAACTTGTCTGCAAGGATCCCCAGGTCCTTTTCTGCAAAGCTGCTTTCTATTCATTCAGTGCCCAGTGCTGAATGGGGTTACTCCACCCCAGATGCAGAGCTTCACAACTGCCTTTGTTAAAACTTCGTAAGGTTCCTGCCAGTCCATTTCTTCAGCCTGTCAAGGTCCCTGTGAATAGCAGCCTTCCAGCATATGCTCACTTCCCACAATTTGGTATCCCTGTAAACTGGCTGAAAGTGGTCTTCGTCCCATCATCCACACCATTAATGAAAAAGGTCCACTGATAGTATATGCAACTTCTACTTATTATTTTTTCCATTAAAGAAATTCCTCTGACACTTCTTGAGGCCAAAGTCCTTGCTGATACGAACTAATGTCCTGCCATGGATGTCAGTAAAGGAAATGACCCCTAGAACAAAGTTTGAAGCAAGTTTGATGTCTGTCCAATAACGCCAGATAACAGACATAGCTAGCAACACAAAACAATCTATTCTGTCAGCCTTAGCTCTTTAATAACCATCTGGTCCTTGTCCTTCCACCCTCAACCATCTTGCATGCAGACATACTCCTACAGCTAGCAAAGCTGGCTATGGTAGAGCAAGTAAGCTGTTGAAAACATTACATGGGGTTGCCAACCCTCCTTCACTAATAGGAAATGCAGTTACATGCCTGAACCTGCTTTCTGACCTGGTGACAGAGTTATCCTGGATTTACCTAGGCAGCTGTGAAAGCAGAATTTGACCTTTGACAGAGGGATTGACTTATAGATCTAAAGGCTGAGTACAGATGACAATTGCACAGATCTTTGAGACAACACAACAGGCTGTAAACCAAAATGAGCTCAGTTCAGCCAAGGCTATTTCCTCTTTAGTTTCCCTTATTCACCAAAGTGAACCTTTTGTCCAAATAAAGGATGGTTTATTCCTGATTATCAGGACCACTTGTCCAAAATTCCTATCACTTAGTCCCAACATTATTGGCACCCCACACAAATTTAGTGGCCCACTCCTCTTTATCATGGAGGGCATCTCTCATCTGAGAGGCAGAATCATGGAAGGGAAGCAGGAAGGACTCAACCCTCATGGGAAGAAGGAAGCCTTTTAAATTTCCTGAATGAATGACATGTCTTCCTTCTGTCATGCCGTCTGTTAACAGTTAACGGTGACAGGTTGAGGAGCGCGGTCTGGAAAGTGGCCAGCGCCGACAGCTCCATGCTCAAAGTCATTGTGCTCAAAAGGGAGCACTCTGTTCCTGCCGTCGCTGTGTCCCCTCTCACTGGGGCCCATTGTTACAGCCTCACGCCTCCTTGTGTGAAGGCCAACAGCGAGGCTTTGTTCAAGAAGCAGCTGCTGAGAAGATGTACTGTCTCATGGAATGCCCCACTGACATTTCTCCCCCTTCTCATTAGTAAGCAGTGAATAATTAGGAGAAATAGGGCAGATTGCACGGCCCACTGCTTTCAGAGTAAAAAGCCAGCTCCTTGGATCCCAGCATGCCCCAAAAGGGATTCCCTCATAGAGCGAGCTTGCAGCAAAGCCAGGGCAGCTGGCTCTGTGGCACCTTCCTCCACCACCTGAGTGAGGAAAGAGAATGGCTTGTGCCAGGTGGATGGGACAAGGCTGGAGTATTGGGTGTCCCCGCGCCGCTGCACTCAGAGCTCAAACCCACACCTCTGTTGCATCAAGAGCAAGCTCAGCTCAGCCAGGACCTAAGCCAAAGATCCTGTTTGACTGGATGATATGCTGTTGTTTATTCAATAATCTATTGTTATAGGGTGGGTCTACAGCAGTGAGGAAGTGGTTGAGTGGTTGGAAGGGGTAGAGCAATTGGGGGAACTGAGGAAACCATAGCCATTCTTTTGCAATCTTTACTGCAGCCCAGCGTGATCATCTAGTGATGCCCACATATAGGGGCAGTGATGCAGGAGCATCTGCACTGACACCCCCCCAGCCACACAATGCCTGCATCCAGCTCTGAGTTATTGCACAGAACTTCTCTGCCTGTCTTATATCACTGATCATACCACAATTAAATCTGACTTTAAAAAAAAAATAAATTGGTCAGCTAAACAAATAGGTTGCTTTGAGCAACTCAGGTTTGGTTTGGTATGTTTTCATAGCACACATTATATGACACTACATGTCTGATTTCAGGTGCTTTGGCTTCTATGTGTCAGTGCTAAAGGTGTATGCAGTCCTCATAATTTCCAAACCCCCTTGCTTAAAAGATAGGTGTGGGACCATGTTTTCCCCACTTTTACATCAGCGTGGCTCCAGTATTACTCTTGGAAAGTCTATGAAACAAAGAAATTCTCATCCCCTGAGTGGAGTGGAGGGGAAACACCTCGGAATGTGCCCTGTTTCCTAACCCAAACGTTTTAAGCAAAACACTCCACTGTGGCTTGTGTGCGCGTTGTCAGACCCATCAGCTGCGTGCAGCCTTACTGCCTCTTTATTTTTAGTTTGCTGTGGTCTAGCTGCTTCCTGGCTCGACAGCATTGTTTCATCTGCCTTCACAAGACAAACAAAATAAAAGCCAACCTTGTACTTCCAAGTCTCAGCTTGTGCCTTACTCCAGAGCATGAGACACTGTCGGTTATTTGCTTTCGTGATTTCACCTAATGTTTTCTTGCTGTTGTTGCTCTCCCCTCAAACAGAAACACTGCTTAGGACCCTGAAAGATGCCATGTGGTGCAGGCAGATTCAGGACTGTATGATCCCAGTGTGAATGAAGGGCTGAAGTGACAGAATCACTGCTGAGATGACTTCATCAGAGCAAGACTGGGCTGCTGAAGTCTGTAATGAGCTTCTCAAAAATAACAATAATGGTGTGCACACTTCTGATTAATAAAAACCAGGTATGTAGAATTGCCTGTTGTGCCACAGGATACTGCCCTGAGGTTGGGCTACGCTGTATTCCGGTACAATTACAGGCACATTTTGGCACCATTGTATTGCAAAAGGTGCATCCAGACCACTTTTTCCTACACGAGGTGTGTGGCCTCTCTGGGAGGCACTGTCTCATGACCACCAACAGAGCCCAACTCTGTGCAGCAGTCTGGGAGAAAGCAAGAGAAAATACACTATCCAGTTGAAAGAGTGTGTTCAAGAGCTTGCCCAATGCACAGGGAAAGTGGAATCTTGCAGCAGTATGAATCATTTTGTCTATAATTCCAAAGAGGCTCAAACTGAATGACCTGTTTTCCTCAGTGAGCTGTCACTGCTGCTTTGAGATCCAGTGCTACAAGACCAGTCGTCACTCCAGAAGAGCTGGAGAGAAGTGACTGGTTTCACTTTGGCTGGAGCTCAGCAGTGGTGGGCGGGCTGGTCTCCCAGTTCATCTCAAATTGATCTTTCTTTTTGGTCTTCAAGTTCAGAATTCACGTCTGTGTGGGGAGAAGTGCACACTGTAGCCCCTCTATGCATGAGAATCCCCACAACCGAACTGAGTTAGAAGAGGGTGGCAGAAGTAAGTTTCCTCTGTAGCTATTTATTTTATAGGAGGACTTTGCTCCAGGTTCTTAGAGCTTTCTCACTGCCTAAGGAATTACATGGTGTACTGCAGTATCTGAACTCTCACCCTGTAATTACGCTCTGTGGTTTCATCTCCTGAGTGCCCCGCACATGCTAAGCATTCCTCACCGCTGCCCTGGATGGCAGATAAGCCTGACTGCTTATTCAGCATCTGGAGAAGGAAAGGCTAGGGAAAGCTAGGCTGGCTTGGGACCATACCGAATATGGAGTCAAAACAGGGATAAAAGTGCTCTGCCTGCCAGGCCAAAGAGCCATCTCCTCTGGGCTCCTCCTGCTAAGAGAAACCGGTAGAGGATGCTTAAAAGAGAGAGCACGAGAAGTGGGGCAGACCAGGCTGACTCTTCTCCAGTATATCCCCTCAGTTTCTGCCTCTGCCCGCATGCCACGCAGCAGACATCACTGCCTGCTTTTGATGCTGCAGCCGTGCTGATGACAGCCTTCCCCTGGGTTGAAAGGGGAGAATGGACAAATTCCAGACAGGGCTCATGGGTCCATATGACACTTAACATGGATCAAGGGGCAAAGAATCATTTAAGCATCCCCTTATATTCCTGTTGGTTTTGCTCTGTCATGAGCTTTCAATCTAGCAGTTTTCAGAGCTATATGCACAAAGATTTATGTCCATATACTCGTATCACGGTGGGACGGATTAATCACACGTTAACAGCTCTCCACTCCAAATGAATTACCATAAAAGACTGAAAGACAGACAAGTTGAGATAATTTGAAGAGCAAAAGGGCTAATTTCCCCATAGGGAATGTACTTGCAAAGTGTAATCTGAAGTTCTGAAGAACTTCCTTCTTCTTTGCTTGACAAGCCTAGCGAACGATGAGTGGCAAATGCCCCCGCAGCAGTCCTTATCTGACAAACACGAACGTCTCGGAGTCTTCAGACTGGAACCGTTAGTAAAAATATTAAAAGAAAGCACTTTCCTGACTCTTGAAGAGTAGGGGTTTTTGCAGAGGAAATGCGTACAGAGAGAGGGGAACTCAACCTGGGATCTGGGCTCTGAGTCTCCTCTTGCCCTCACAGTCACCATTCCTGTCTGTGAACTGTATCAGCATTTTCCACCTCCCTGCCATACCAGCTGTGTGTAGGAAACACTGGTTTGCACGACTGCAGATCTCACTGCCCGCCAGCCGTGCTACCCTACTATGGGGGCTCTGCCTACAGCATGCAGTAGGTTCAGGACCTGTATTTATGCATGGGGCTGGGCAGCACTATGAATTTCTCCCCAGAGAACAACTTTCATCACTTCAGAAAAAGCCCAGAAGAGGATGCACTAATACAGGTACACAGCTAGTGCTATATTCTCTTTCCTACCCAAGAAGAATATCTGTCTAAGGATGAGCACATCAGTAGCAGTCCAACTGCTCAGAGCATGGCTGCTGGTATGGTTCAGGTAGTGCAACTTTGTGTGCAAGCAAATCCCTGTTCTGTCTGAGGTTCTTCTTGCTGTGGGGGCATGAATGAGAACAGGATTCATGGGGAGAACAGTCATTTTGCACTTCTGCAAATGCTAATGCGTCCATACCCATGGTTATTCCCAGTAGTGCATATGGAAGATTTTTTTTCCCAGCAAAGTTCACATATTATGCTGAAGGCCAGGAGCCCTTCTCTGGAAAAAAATAAATAAAAATGCCCACAACCTGTTGCAAGCCTCCTGTCAAAGGAAATGCTAACAACAAGTGCCATTCTTTCACATGTCTCTGCAGAAAAGCAGTTTGAACTTTTCCTGCTCTAGTGAGGTAGACTCAGTCAGAGAAAGCAGCAAGAGAACAGATTGCTATGGGTAAGCGGGCCCACACCCAGCCTTGCTAGCAGCCATCAAGGAACAGTTGTGCTGCTCTTGTAAGCAAACCAGCTACGAATAGTGCTTGCCAAGGCTTTCCTGACTCCATCCCTGGAGATCGCCCTGAAGCCTGCCTGATCACATCATCAGGGAGCGCTGCTCTCCAGGAACATTCCCTCGCCCTGGTGTGCATAAGCTCTTACTGCTTGCTCGCAGTGCCACCCTAATTCTTGGTCTTACTAATGCTGACATGCTGCTTAGTCATTTCACCCCTCCCGGTTTGGCCATGTTTAGTCCTTTTTAACCTTTCTGTGTAGATCAGTCCTTCCCAGTGCTATGAATAAATAAAAGCCTTCTGTTCCCATCAACAAAATGGTCTTTTAACAGTTGCAAGAACAACATTGCAATCGCTCGGAAAAAAACCAAAACAAAACCAGCTAATATTTGATGTATTTAAGAATCTCCACTCCAGCTATTTTCTACTTTTCAGAAATAAGTGCTTTGTTAAATAGAGAAAACAGTGAGAAAATTAATGGGGAACACAAGCAGTGTCTGAGAGGGACCTGCTAACCCATCAGAAATGCTCACCACACACAAAGTAGCAGCGGGGATGAAAAAGGAAGCTGAACTTCAGTTAGAAACATCTAAAGAATATGAATAAGGCGCTAGAGCTGCAACCTTTCCCTTTGCTTTGATCTGATGTTACACGTAACTCAAAAGTGGGAGATTCAACAGCTTCAAAGAGGGTCAAAGAGTCAGAGGTCTCCACGTACCAGGACAGGTAGAGGTTTTACTGTCTGGAGAGAGAAGGAGGTTGGAGGAGCTGTCCTCAAGCAAATCTAAGGGCTAGGAACTGCTGCCAGGCTAGGGCTAAGTATTTCACCTTCCTCATCTTCACATAAGACAGCCACATTACCAGTAAGAAGCACAAGCAAGTCCAAGTGAAAAAGAGGGCCAGTGCCACTACTGTTAAAGAGTCTGAGACAGAAGTAAATACATTTTTGTGGCCCTTGCATCTTGGAAATGCTTTTGTAACTGCTATTAGTTGACATGTACTTTTGAAGGTGAAGTTGCGGTTGTTCTGGGCTCTGGCCATGTCATGAGACTAGAGACATAGAGAATAAGATCTCAGCAAATGAGATGTTACAGGGAGAGAGATGAGGATAGCTGGAACATCATGTGCTTTACCAACTGAAAATGCTTGGTATGAGAAAACAAAGCCACATTCTCTAGCCTTTATTCTCATTTTCCTTGGCTCTCAGCTTTACAGATCCCTAAAAATACTGCATTATAGCTAAAGGAGCTGCAATCTGCCTGCGACTGACTGAAGAATTACAGAATCACTCCAGTTTGATAAATCTCCCATGGGTATTCCTTCTAAGAGGGCTTACCTAAATTGATTGCCAATAACCTAACATGTTTGTCTGTCTCTTTTTTTCCTGTCGTCAGAATGTTGCCATAATAAAATAATAGTAATATAGAAAGGAAATTGAAAAAGTGAGGTGTCATTTCAAAATACCTAAAGCTTGCAGAAATGGATAGCAAGGTCATCCCAACAGCCTTAACTCTGCCTTCATGAAGCTGCACGCCAAGTAAACCCAGAAACCATGGGAAACCGTTACCTGCCTATTAAAAACATCATATAAGAGACCACAGAAAACACTGCTGTAATACAAAGAAATACCGTTTTCCTCTTTCATGGGATTGATATAAAACAAAGCAATTTAACAATATGAGATGTAAGGTAGGGTTAAGAGGTCTTCTGGAATTAAATTTTCACCACCTCCCATGGAAAATTTCTAATACATTATCTATGAGGTCCAGCGGTCTTGGGATTACTGTGAAACACCCAAAAGAGTAAATGCACGAATCCTGACATACTAAGAGAACTGAGCCAGTCATACTTTATACGGGGCGATACTGAGATACAAATCTGGTTGAGTACTCCTACTCTGTGAAGTGCCAACCTTTTTGCTGAAGCCTTGCCCAACAGGGAACAGTGGTGCAAAGCAGCCTTTGGCAAGATTTAGAGCCAGTGCATAAGCTCCTACAGACTCAGCAATATAAATGGAAATTATTTTTCCTTCTTTTGACTGAAGGATAGACACAATATAAATCAGTCTAGTCACGCATACTACAGCCCTAGTAACTTCCCAACTCATTTGGGAAATCATGCTAGCCATGCTGTGGAACTGCATTAATAATCTCACAGATAATGCGTCTATATTGGGAATTTTATCCATGAGAATACCAGAACCAGAATAAATGTCTAGGTCAGGAAATCTAAGCCAAGCTCATATGACTAAGAGACACTGTAAGAGATGGGGAACAGAAAGCAATTATTTTGCTAGCACAATTGAATAATTAATATTACCCAAAGATATCCAAAGGACGGGACACAAAGGGGGAACACACTGGTGAAGTGATGTGGAATAGATAAAATGGTGGAGGAAAGCTATAAACTAGTCTGATCTGAGCAAATTTGGCAATGGAGGTGTTTATGTTCAGCTCTCGCTGGCACCCAGCTCAGCCTCTAACCTGTATTCCATCAAACAAAGTTTGTCCTCACTGCTTACCGCTTAAGGTGCAAAGATTATTTTACAGAGCCTAAAATATGTTGTCTTTCTAACTCACAGTGAATCTAGGCTCAGTTAAATTAGCTCCGTGTGTAACACAACTGTGTTTCCATTGTTCTGCTTTCAGGTTCCTCTTTACCTTCTCCCCATGACTGATGAACTAAAACCAGACTGAATTTACAAACAAAACGTCCAACTCAGAAGGAAGTATATTGAAATGAACACATCAACACTTGGAAATATTGTTCCTGTATAGGGAGAAAGAGACTCGTGTGGTCAGCAATGATACTGCTGCATGTGTCAACTGTCTTTGTAAAGCCAGCCTTGAATATGGCTTATGACCAATTGTCCAGAAAAATCATGGGTTTTATTTATTTTCCTTGCGAGCTGTCCTGAGGACTAGGTATTGTCTTTTTCAGGGAAAATATAGGGATAATTTTTGCACATAAGTGCAGTGCTGTGATTGAAAGGGAGCCATGACTGCAAGTGCAAAGGGAAGCCTTGGCCACCTGGATTCGGTAAGGTTCTACTTTTCCTCTCACAGACTAAATGGTGCAATGTCTCACCTGCTCTAACTTCTACTGCATTCAGGGTTTTCAAGCTCAAATTAATCAGTCCTGTCTTTGAGGAGATCTAGGGGCAGGATAGAGTCTCGTCTTCAGCCAAGTAAATTGCAGTACACTTTCCACAGTATTGCAGTGTACTTTCTGATGTCAGGGGAGGATCTGCCAGAAGGAGATCAGATGTAGACTGAGATTCATCCCATTTCAACCTGTCAGCTCAGAATTTAGCCTTGCCTTTTGTCCACCACCATCATTAATCCTATTGATTCATTTTGCTAATATCTAGAGTGACTCTTGCAGGAAGGCAGCGATCTGCAATGATAAAAACAAAGCAGAGACTTCCAAGCAAGTCATGAAGTTACAAGAGTCGGGTGTGACAGGAGGCTACCAAAGAACCAGGATAGATGGTTCAAATTTGTTATCGGGATGTCCCTGTTCATGTGCTGCAGGAGATCTGGTGACACCCAGGACATCTACATCATGGAATGGAGCACAGAGCAGAGATCTTCAATCCAGAAGAGGCTGGGACAGTAACCCTGCGTGGCACAGCATTGCCCAGCCCTACTGGCTGAGGGCTGAACTGGTGTTGCTGTGTTATCACAGCCTTGCATGGACTCATCAAAGCTGAGGTGTGTACAGCCAGCTCCGGAGTCTCTGCTGGACTGTGGAGATGTGTCCAAAGAGAGGTCTGTGATGTCTCCATGCCTGTCCATGTCCCAAGGGTGCAGCTGTCTAGTTGCATTGGTGTATGAAAGCTATGCTGTCATTTCAGCCTCCCGTCTGGGATCATTCAGGACAACGAGCATGGATCCAACAGAAATGGCTCCTAGTCTCACTTCCACTGCGGATAATAACTCCTCACCTCCAAAAGACAGGTGAAAGAGAAATAATCCCTTAGACAGAGGTTAAAATAGCACCGGCAGTAATATCAATGACAAGGCTGAGGAAAACTCACAGAACAGGGACAGCTTTTTTACAGATTCAATATGCAGATCTTTACAAAGCAACAGATGATCCCTTTCTTATTTATGCTGAAGTGTAAATATTTTATTAACTCTTCTCTCACTGCTGAGTAGCTTTAATAGCATTTGCTTCAGTAAGGTCCTGAGCTGCTGTAAATCAAGTACCGTTTTAGACTACTCACCATGGTCATGGGCAAAAACAAACAAGTTAAGTCCTGTCAGCCTCTGGGCCAAGTCATCATAGCGGCCGCAGTGTTCCCCAGCGCCATGAGCGATAAACACGAGGGCCCTAAATGGAGCATTAAGGTATAAATCATTAACTTGGCAATCAACCCACAAAGGCTTCAGAGCTGCAAGTAGAACAGCATATTCAATTTAGCAACAGCATTTCAGACATCAGCAAATACAAGGCAAGTATGTAATGGCTGAGGTGGGTTTTAACAGAGAAGGACCAATTGCCATCGTGACCTGCCATCGACTTGGTCTTCACCTGGCATTGGTACGACAGGCTGCTGCTCATGGGACGGACACTGCTCCTTCCCATTTGTCTGCCACCATGATCTGCTGCAAGCTGAAGATGCAGATGGGCATCAGCATCAATCCCTCAGCTGGATAACTACGTCCTGAGCTTGAGGCCTCTACCCTGCTCTTACAGTGGAAGCATTGCCATTGGTTTCTTTTGGGATTGGTATTTCTCCATGGTTTCAGATACAAATATTGTCCTTAAATGTATACCTTGCCACATTGTCTGATGCTACAGAGCACTCTTAAAGATGAAATTTCAGCTAAAGAATAGGTCTCAAGAAGAGACCAGAACTTTGGTTGGAGTTTGGAATTTTATCTTTTGACCCCAATTCTGGTAATTTTACCATTCCAGCTTCTGCCCCAAACCAGTTGCTTCACTTTGGTGATTAAAGCGACTCTTACATAGCCACCGTACAACTACAGACAGGGATCATAAAAAAACCAGTCCAATAGACTCTTATTTTTGAAAGACACACAAATACTTACCTTTAAAGACTCCAATTTTACCAGCGATGCTTTACCTTTACTGGAATGGCATCAAGTGAGAGTGACTGAAGTTGAATGAACCTTCCCAGTTTTTTACTGGGCAAAGTTTGTATAGAATTAGCCTAGAACTGTAGCAGAAGTAGCAAGGAAATTACAGAAGTTTTGCTGAATTTGACAGGTGACTATTTGAAATCCAGCTTTAGCAACATAAACATAACTTGTTTAAAAGTACCATCTGTCATTGCAACATCAGCAAACACAAAACAGTTTGAAGGCTACAAGTTAGACATTTTCAGTACATTAACAGTGAAATATTAAATGAATTGACAACATAAAATAATGACAGCAGTTTACAGCTAGTGAATTCCTCAACTTTATTTTGATTGAGGTTTTGAATACATTTTTAGACAGTGAATTCACTGCAATAAGCTGCTTTGATCTTAATATATTTAAACTTAAAAAAGATGTTGGATGATGTAGAAACTCCCTCTCTAGCTCTTTGATTAGTGCCTGCTTCAAAGTATTTGCTCATGCTAGACAATTTGAAAGAGCATCCATCGAAAACAGAAGGATTTTACAGAGCACACAGCAAACACAAAAGCAGCGATGCAAAGATGCTCTGGTATCTATCTAATATTAATTAGCAAGGGTGAAGTTAGGTCATGTAGCATATTTAACTTGCTGTGCCTTACAAGTGTTCTTTAGTATCACTGAAGGTTTCATCTAACGATGAGTGCGGAGCGATCATTTCTTCCTTTGTCATCTTCCCCAGTCAATAGATTTGTCAAGTTATCAATGCACTTGCCAGACTAATGTTCAGAGCGCAAGGTCTATTATGATAGCTCCAAATACTGAAGAAATGGAGAGACTGACCATTCCACAGCAGAGAATATTAACTTTCTGCAGCAGAAGTATCATGGCTTTACGTGTCCCGCCTCTCCCAGACACGGGCAGCCCAGCAGAGACACTGCGGCCAGTGCTGGAACAGCGAGTCATTATTCTGTACATGCCCCTGAAAACTGGAGGCACCATCCAAATGCTTCTGCCTCCACCCATGCGTAATGATCTGGTATCTCAGCCCCGGCCCTGGGTCACCTAAAGAGACTACACATCACAGTCCCCAGGCCTGGGGCTGGCAGATCTGTCAGACATTCAGAAATGTAGCAGTGGGGCTGGGGGTGGAGCGGAGCCAGGCTGCTAACCCGCGCGCTCTGGGCTCTGCAGTACGGCAAGCAGTGGCACTGCGTGCGTGCGCAGGGCTCCAGTGGAGGAGCTAAGGAAATGTGAGAGAAAATTCCTGCATACCCATCACCTTGACATCCAACAGACTCAGACAGGCTAAGTCTCTCTGCCTCATACCTCCTATTACCTTGACAGCTTCTCTGCTCAGTGTCTTACTTAAGCCCTTGGTTACTCTTTAGAGGACCTACCTTTTTTTTTCCTGCTGACTAGGCATAGAGATTAAGGTGCAACTTGGCTGATTGAACACAGCCCTTCATTTCTCAGAGAAATATTATTTGAATGTATGCACTGAAACGCATCAAGTGAATGAAACCTAATGGGAAGCTGGCAAAGAGATCTCTGCTAGGAAATTCTTGCGGTTATTTCATCCCCCTGACAGCAAAGCCCCAATTTTGCTTTCATTCACACTGATGCAGCACCACTGACAGCATCCTGCTAGATGCTCAGCCCCCTCATCTTCTGTGAAACCAGTGAGAAAAGAAAAAAACCTCGATGCTTCGGAGAGGCAAGGTGTTCCTGCAATCCTGCACAACTGCCAGGCGTTGCAGAACTGAGCCTTTGGACACCACGGGGAAGAGACCCGTGTTATTATTTGTCTGCAAAATACTGAACAAAATTCCTGAGACTCTGTGCCTTAACAGCCCTAATGGCAGTAGCTGTTGAAAAGACTTAGGTACTTTTGAAAGTTTTACCCTATCAATAGTCATAAACAAGGAGTAAAATTTCCAAATTGTTATGTCGAAACAGACGTAGTTCATTTTGTTGTTCAATAAAAAGTGAGAGTGGCTTTACTGACTAAAAACTAGGTCACTTCTACACAGCAATTTAGCTCCAGTTTTTGGGTCTAAGCACAGGGGCCATACATTAAACACAACCGCTTGAAAAATTGAAATTAGTATCATCTGAGCACGGATTCTAGGATTTGGCTCTTTCACCTAATCTCCCATTTTCCATTACAAAACAAGTTTAGATTTGGCAAATAATACCTGAAGGCGGTATAACAAATACATGGTGCAACATATTTTCACTAGCAAGCTGGCATGAAAACACAGTGAGTTATTAGATTGACTGACAGCTGTTCTTTACTGTATGTAAACATTTTTGCAGACACCCCTGCTCTCGAATCGCAGCCTGCTCTTTCCTACCACAATGGCTGGAATAACAGATTATCAGTGACTGCTTTCAACAGAGTCGCTTAAAATGAATACAGAAACCCTTGCAGGCTTTAAGATTTTGTAGGGCTGCAGTGCCTCTGTGCGCAACCTCAATGGAAGTTTTATTTAAACAAGGTTTGAGTATTGGCCATGGATCAAAATGATCCCAGGGAGAAATTTCTTCACCTCCAGCTCTTGCAGTTGCACTGGTGAAATCCTTGGAAACGTGCACATCTCGGGTAGAGAACACTGTGCAGAGCCTGCAAAGCTTTCTGGTGGAGGCTTTCTGGTGGAGGCTGACCTGTGCCTGAACCCATGTTTGGTGTCTGCTCAGGAATGCACCTAATCGCACAACAGCACCGTTTCCCCACGCCCGGCAGGTGCGTCTCCACACAAAGCCATGGTGCGAGCTGACCATCAGTAAGCACCGACGTCCTTGCTCACACCTAACCAGTGCAGCAACGATTGTGGCTATTAAAGGAAAACAGTTTACTGACTGCTGTTTGCAAAAGCAACAGACAGTTTTCACAGATCTCTGCCCTTCCCATAGCCTTCACCACCTCCTCCTCCCTCCCCACTGCTGGCTTCTGCCCCCTGGTACTGCACAGCTTGGCAATCAGCTGCAGTTACTTATTACAACAAGAGGGCAGGACAATCTTTATCTTTACAGTTCAACTTCTTGTGTGGGGAGCAGCTTTGCAGGGCAGAAATTCAGATCTAGGTGCAAGAGTAGAACCAGTTTTAGAGGTTCCCACCTTCTTTATTGCTGGGCATGCGTGGCATGCCTCTGCCGTGCCAGTACAACTGTTCAGAGATGCAATTCCACAGTCGCTTGCAGGAGAAGAATTGCAGGGAAAATAAACCTCAGCAGTGGGCTTACACAAATGAGCAAGAGCCCTCCTAAACCGGGCTCTGTCAATTGAAGAAACATACCTTGACACAACACTCAGAAAGCTGCTGTGCTATGAAATCTGGTGGGCCAGAAACACAGCTTGGAACTTGGGTCCTGCTGGGCATAGGATCCATGTTCTTGCTTTATTTTCAAAAATAATCACGTTGAAACTGAACTAGACAAGGAAAGTTGTGAGCAGGATGGTATGATTTTAACATCTTGTGTCCTCTGGGGACGGGGGCACTTCTGTGGGACCCCATGCATGCTCTTTTATTGCCAGAAAATAACCCAAAGCACTGGGACTAGACCAAAGAACTGAAGACAAGTGTCCTATGACTGCATGTGTGAAAAATGCCATCTTTTCCACCCCATTCAAAAGCATCCCTCTTCAGAACAAGTACTTGCTTAACCTCAGGAAACTTTCTTCAACTCACAGAAGTCAGTAGGACTTGCAAAGTACAAGATAAAAGTTAAAAAAGGATTTATATATGCTGTCCTGAATAAGGACTGATTTAATCACATGCAAAAGTGATTTCCTGAATCAAGCCCTTCCAACTTAAGCTAATACCATGTTATACTATGTAAGGCAACTATGCTTTCATTTGGTATTATGTATGTGGTTACCAGAAGCAGATCAACTCTAACAAAGAACATCTGTCTTGAGCAGTTTTGAATAATTGACATTGAATTCCTAAAGTAATTTTTAAAAACTGGGAGGAAAGCTCTGAGTTAGCTAGGCTGCCCAACAAATGACTGACCTACTGAAATTAAGTATCGCATTTTGTTGTGTTGTTTGAGCTGATTTATCAGTTCCTTCATAGCTGGCACCAGCCTGAGCCTTAGAACTACAGTGAACAATTAACCTTTATTTATCAAAACCATTTCACTGGTGGCATTTTGGGACAAGCAACTGGATAGTTGGTCACTAAATCTTTTGAACTTGTTAAGACTGTAATGCCATGTATGTATATTTTGCTCCCAAAGTACATTATAATGCAAAATCAATTAAAGGAATGCATTCTTGTCTTAGCTGGGTTAGTGGTCCTCGCTGATTATGAAGATTAGTTATCTTTCACATAGCAAGATTATGCATTAAGCAGCTTGTAACTTTGTCAAGCTTCAACTGTCATTCCAATTTTCTATCCTTGATATTTCGTTAAAGATTACCTTTTTTTTTTTCAAATTTCCAGCTAATCATGTCCAAGAACACATAATGAAGAGTGAATTGTTTTGTTCATTGTAACAGGCATCGGTGACCTTTTCTCTGGAGGACTCTTGAGCCTCTTGCTTTGGGTGCGAGACTTGAAGCTTGGAAGAGGGATGTCTCTGTAGCTGCTTTTTGAGTCAGCTTTTGCACTTTTTTTTTTTTTTTTTTGAGGTGATTTATGTCCCTAGGCAGCCCTGACAAAACTTGGGCCATGGGCAGGGTTACAAATAGTTATGGCAATTTCTGTCATGTTGTGCGTCCTCATGACCTATGCAGTTAGCCAAGAGTTCAGCCTGATGACTCCAGTTAGTCAGGAAAATTTATGGTGGAGTCAGGTGTGTCCCTTCATGCTGTTCTTCCGTCTCTAGGAAACATGCAGAGTTATGTCCCTCTGAAGGTACAAGAGGCAATGACTTTGCTCCCAATTCCAAGCCGTGTTTCAAGGAGCTTTTCTTGCTCTCTTGCTCAGTTTTTTTGAGAAATGCATTCTTAGCCTCTGCTCTACTGGCCCATATATGCTCAGCTTTGCCATGTAGGTCCATAAACTGAGTAGCCACCTCTTTTTTCAGCTATCATTGAAGTCGAACAATGTTATGTTAAACTAGCAGTTCTATGGCCATTTTTCCCAACTCAGGAGAAAAAGCAAATCAGAGTAGCAATAGCCTGGAGCTGCGTCTCTATCAACCTTCTCTCCATATCACAGACAGTGTAGCATCAGCACAGATATCTCACAGAGCTCCAACTCTGGAGGAATTCACCTTTTCCAGATAGACTGAGGTAAGTAGCAGTTCAAGACCATAGCAGTTTAGCCTGTGAAAAACCTGTGACCACCAGAGAATCTGCCAAAGGACTGTGCACTATGCTCACACCACATAATTTCTGCTTGATTTTATAGGGCTTGTGGGGATTTAGAATTCTGCACATTTGTGTTTGATGTGGTTTAGTCTAGTCTAGTAGAATCAGTAGCTTCATTCCTGTCCAGATCCTAAACTGGCAATTAAAAAATAAACCCCTCCAGCAAACTCTGCTTCCTACTTTCTTCCCTCATTTACTCAGGCTTGGAAGTTCCCATTGAAGCCTGTCCAAAGGGGCTGCTGTTAGTTTGGGCAGCATCCTACTGCCTAACATGATAGAGACTTAGGGCTCAGTCTTAAAATCTGTGCTTGCTTCCGTGAGCAACTCTCCTGCATCATGTCTGCAAGCCTGGTCTCATCGTACATCTCAAAATCACAACCATCCCTCATCAGCACAGAGTTAGGAGGACATTTGAGAACTGCCGTAACCTCCAGGAGGAATAACATGGGTAGGTTATTCAACAACACTAGAAAGCATAGACATCATAAATCAATGGGGCAGAACTGGGTAGTATGGATATATTTCAAAACAAAAGGTTCAACAGGATCTAGCTAGAGCCAGCACAAAACAATGTGGAGAAACAGCTTATGCTGATTTATTGTAGCTCTTCGAAAAGCAAGCCCTCACCGAGAATAACTCATGCGTGGTCTAATATAGGGAAAAAGAGAGGAAGGAAACTTCAGGTGGGGGTGGAGGGAAGGAATTATTGGAACCTGGCAACTGCATAGCTCTAGCCAAATCTCTGCAAAGTTAACATTTGAGACCAGCTGCATTTTGTTTCAAGGAAGCTTTGAAGTAGTATTTTAGGGGACACAAAGCTGAGATCAGAGGTGAGATGTGTGGTGTGTAGCTTAAAATTCGTGGGCCAGATCTTCCCACCCCTTTCGTGGATAAAACTGAAGAGAAGGGATTCTTGGGTTACACGGACTGCCTCAGGGAGACACTCCTCCATTTTGATAGCGGAGATGGGATTTGCCTCGGCAGAACTGACTGCCAGACCTGCTGCTCCGAATCTGTGAGGCAGGCAAGCACCCTGGAGACACGGGCAGCTCAGGATTTGGAGCTGCACTTTCCTCTTGCTGCTGACCTTCTACAGAGCACAGGAATCCTTGAAAGAAGAATTACAGCTTCTGTTCCCAGAGAGGCAAGGTCCAGGCACTGCTCACACACACAGGATGGAGGAAGGGATGACCTGGGGGGAGCCTGGGCGGAATTGCCCCTGGACTGGGCTGGGAGTAGGGCTGGAATTGGACATCCCAGTCCTGTACATTGCTCTGCTTCAGCCCTTCTTCGGTACAAGGGCTACAAGAGAGACAAAATGGAGGTCATATCTCCCAAGGGGAGCTACAAGGATGAATACACAAAACAACTGGTGTCTTTCTAAGAAAACTGGGCAAGG
The DNA here is from genome assembly GCA_034008185.1 of Gorsachius magnificus. Taxonomy (NCBI): domain Eukaryota; kingdom Metazoa; phylum Chordata; class Aves; order Pelecaniformes; family Ardeidae; genus Gorsachius; species Gorsachius magnificus. The sequence continues at coordinate 13,222,196 of CM067090.1, forward strand.
CATTATTTAAATAGAAAGCATCAGCTGAAAAATTCAAGTTCATCTGAAAACACACCCAAAATTTTTAGATTAGCTTTAAGCTAAGATAAGCTTTAAGCTGGAGGAAGGATATTCAAAGAAGCAAAAGAGTTTCTGGCACAGATTCCCTTGGAAATCAGGAAAAATAAGATACTCCTTGTTAATTTTATTAAAAATTAATATTCACTTGGAAGCGAAACCACTGCAGATGGAAGATGGCTGCAGGACCATGATTCTCAATGGAGAACCAACAAACAGGGAGTAAGAGCAAGAACAGTTTTCGCAGACCTCCCCCTCCTCTTCCACGGGCTGGCACTGAACCTCTAATGATTTCCAAAGGGAGAAAAACTACCGTTGAGCCAGTCATGTAGCAGTTTCTTCTTGAAATCAAAATGCAGGCACTGCCTGGTGAGCCAGAGCCTTGGAAAAAGAAAGGGTTGTGTAATTAGACGGACTGTCCTTTCAAAGGATGAGAAAGCTGCAATTAAAGGGCCAGAAGCTTTCTTCTACTGCTTGAACTCAGCACTACTCACTAGTTCAGGACTAAACCTGTTCACTGAACAAAGAAGTTGTTTTTTTTTTTAATATAAAAGTATGTCTCTGTTTCAAAGTAGCTGTGCAAAAACGGTTCCTTCTGAGTTCACTTGCAGTCTCTGCATATTCAGAGCATGGGTACCCGTTCCAGTGGGAAGTCACTACTTATTGCTGCTGTAAGTTCACAGCTTGGCAAACCCAACTCAACCCTAAGAGACCAAACAGGCTTGGTAGAAAGGAACAAGGTGTGCTGGATTAAGGGATCAGCTCAAGCTGCAGAAGAATGCTCCCTGCATGGCATCCTAGCCCCACTTTGACCATTTCATCTCACCTTTCTGCATAGCACAGAAGGTGGAATTAGACAGCAGCATCCCTGTATCAAGGTGACGAGTTCTAGTTGAGCCTCTGTATGTTTCAAATGAAGGAAATTACTTAGTAAAGCCATCCCTCTAGTTAGGTCCACACAAGTACTTGGTGACTTTTAAGTCCTTAGTAACATGCTTGCGTCCTCAGTTATTTTCAAGGGTTTGCTAAGAAGTGCTTATAGTTTGAGACAAATCATAAAGTGGTGCAGAGGACACTACATCTAAAGGGTAAGCAGTGTTTCCTACAGCCCTCTAAGACAAGTCTGCAGACTTTTTCTGACTTCACTTTTTTTACAAGGTATTTTTTCATGCAGGAGCTGGACATCACGTGGTCTGAACCTGGGCTCACCGAGGGTTCTTCATGGTCAGCCTCTCCACAAAATAAATGGTTCTTAAAAATGGGATTGTCCATGTTTTAGACTCTAGACATGGCTCTAATCACCTCCAGTCTCGAGCTGTTATTTCAGGGAGTGGATGGTACAGACAACTCCTGACAAATAATGTTGAAAAAGTTATTAAAGGAAGAATTCAGCTCATCACCCTAGCACCTGTGCGGGGAAGGAGCTGAAATGTGCATGCCTGGTACAAGGGGGTCAGAGCGTTTCCAAGCCATTGCTTGCAATAAAAACTGCACAATTGAAGTACTTTGATCAGGCATTTTGGGCTTACATGGGCAAATCTTCACTAGCTTGGAAGAGAGCTGTGTATAAGTAAGGAGCAAGAAAGGGGATGTCACTTTGCCTGTTCTGTGAACTCAAGATAGTATGATATTATTAGTTTTTAATAAAGCACTGACTGTGCAATTCCCAGTCGTATGGCAATGGTTTAAAGCAAAACATTCAATTCCCTGAAATACTTAGACCTGATATTATGGTTTGTAACCAGGCAATTCCACCCATAATGTGGAACTCTTGATTGCTCCCTGCACTGAGTCAATTGCTTGTCCTCACTTTTACCTTTCTGACCCAATTTTGCCTGCTGTCCTCTGTGTTGGCAGATCTTAATTGGTTATCTTTAACAAACTGATGAACTTATAAAAAGTTCAGATGTCACAGATAACAGAGTCTCCAAATAGCCAAGTTTTTTCTGCATGATTTTCCAAAAGCCAGAGTAGAATTATCCCATAAACTTAGAGACGGAAACTCAAGGATTGATTTCTTAATCATAAAGCACTTACATGTATTGTAACATACTTTGAGATTAAGCACATTAATTTCCAATGAATAAGCCTATCTTGGCACATCCCAGAGCTGCACTTCAGCCCTGCCTAGCTATGAGAGGAATCTCTGCAGCGAGAGGCTTTACAAGCTCTGTCAAAATCAATATCAGCAGCTATTCCCTTGGGAAATCAGTAATGTCACAGGCAAAGCATTTGCCAAGGCTTTGAGCATGTTCCAATTAATTTACTATTCCACGTTTGCTGCAGACCTGAGGTAGGAAAGTTGAATGTAAGCAGTTAAACATGAGATGCAGGAATCCTGCTATGACAGTGATCGCTGCGACATGGGCTTGAAAGGCTGAAATGTTTATTCACGTTTTGAACCAACGCAAATCTGAACGGCAGCTGAGGTGCAATGGTTTACCTACAGATGATTTAATAGTTAAAAAATGGATAGACTTCTGCCTGTGGTTGCCAAATCCAGGTCTGTGTTATTTCTTGGTCACACTGAGCTAATCTGGCTTTCCAAAGACTTTAACTATGGCAGGCTTGCTTCCTAAAATGTTCTTGTGTTTCTAGCACCAAGGCAGCTTCACCTATGGCCGGGGGGGGCTGCCAGGCTAATGTAAATAAGGAACTGTTGGTCACGGGTTTTAAACACTGTCTTGATTTGCTCTCAAAAAGGGCTGGATGCAAAAGCTTTGAACTCCAAAAGGTTCATAGGGAGCTGGCCAACTTGGGGTGCAACTGCTAAAACAAGGGTAAGTGGTAACAAGAAAATAAAAGAGTATTCAGTTAGATAAATCCTTGGCTGCAATCACTTTAGGTACAGGCAAAGAAAGCTAAAGGCATGTGGGATGCCTTTTCTGCAGAAAAGCTTAAAATAGAAAAGGAAATCAATACTCGTTTACAGTATCTGGCAGTCACCGAACCAAAACATACATGTACACCTACAGCAGGGCAGAAATAACAACATTTATTTAAACCACAAGCTGTTATTCTGCTGCAGGAACGCTGTGTTTTATGTGGAGCACTTTGCCAGCAACCAAGAAGTACCACATATTTCTGGCCATTTTTGAAAAGCCTCAGCAGTATCAAGAGCAATACTTTCAATACCACAATTCTTAACCCTGCCACTGCCAGGCTGGCTCCGACTCCTCCGGCTACCGGCAGAGAAAGAGTCCGAGCTGATGTGTGAGCTAGCAGCAGGGAAGATGTTTTGTCTCCCCTCCCAAGTTCCTCTCCTGCCAACTTACAAGCCACCATGTGAGGGGTGCATCTGTCACAGCCTGCAACAGGAACAGGAATGGGAAGAGCTTCATTGGCTGTATCGCTACAGTGCAACACCGGGGCTGCTCACGGCATTGGAGACACGGAGGTCTCAGATGAGGGTTGAACCATCACACGTGCTGCGTGGGGCACGGGGAGGAGGAGGGACCTCAGTTCTGTTGCTGTGAGATGGGGACGGGGCTCGGGAGCACTGAAGCACCCATGCCCGTGCCTTGCATGGTGCCCGAGAGCCGGCATGGGCATATGGAGCAGGAGAGGGGTTTGCTCACTGCCTGCAGAGCTAGGGGGTTTGAAAAATGTCTGAAAATGTTCTGGCCTTAGCAAAATGTAAACAAGCCTTGATGCTACATTTAGCTGTGCTGAGGGATCTGACCATCCCCCCTAAAGCAACAGGAAAATACACACAGCAGGAAGCAAACCTTTGATGGTCAGACCCCTTCAATGATGCTTCAAAAGAGAAATGTGTACCTATGTGTAAGCAAGACACTATGTTTCCACCAACTATGTAAAACTAGGGGGTTTAGGGGAAGAAGTAGTGTTTAACAAACCAACATTCCCCAAACGCTGATAGTGAAATTAAACATAAACGAAGTGAATCGGCTGATTGATTTTTTTTTTCCATTCCCCAGCTCCAAGAAATGTGACCAGTAAATAAACAGCATAAATAATAACAACAGCTGGCTTTTGTACAACACTCATCATTCACAAAAACCAAAATAAGTTACAAAGGGTGCTTGTTGTAGAGTCACATAAGGCAGAGGCTGAACGGGACCTCATGGGGTCCTCTGATCCATTACCCTGTACCAAGCAAGGATCAACCCTTCCTCCCACTGCTGCCTACGCTGAAGCACAAGAGGTAAAAAGCCTTGCCCATGGCAAGACAGTACCACGGAGGCAAGGATGGACACACAGCATGAGGCAAAACCTGACCATACAGCAACCAGCTGGTGTTTAACAGCAAGGGTTAGAATATCCCCATGGGTTCCCTGAGCTCCAGCCCTGTGCTTCACACACGGGGCCACAGTGAACCTGGAAGGAAAAAGTCAATTTTTAAAAAGCTTTCTGTCCTAATGAACTTGTGGGCAGCTAATAATGTCAGAGGGATCATCTGTACATTTTCAGGACAACCTGGGTCGAGACGCCTGGTGCTCCTTCCTAAAGTCGTTTGCAGAGGGCCAGAGGATGACTGGATGCTGATCACTTGAATATCCTTTTAATACAATGAGATTGTGGATGCTGCTCAGAATACAGTTTTTAATACTCCAAATATTGTAGACTAGCTCTCACACAAAATTGAAAAAATGAAGAAAAAGTTTAACCATTAAGTCAGCTAGATGTTATCTCTACAGCAATTTAATTACTTGCTGCTTCCTCATCACTCCTTATGCCTTTAGCCCAGCAAATTAAGCCACTGCAGATTTCTGGAATTTGACAGTTGAATGTGAAACCTCACTGAAATAGTTTTGAAAAATAAAAGTAAAAAAGATGTTGAAAAATTACAAAAATAAGCTCATCTTGCCAGCTGGTGAACTGGCTAACCTGCTGACACCTACAGCAAATTAAACCAACTTTCTGTTCTAAAAAAAGGCCAAAGATTTAAGTTTTATTCCCTCACTCTGCAAGCTTCCAGTTTGATCAAGGAAAAAAGAAAACATACAGAGCGAGCCCTTTCTATCACAGGTCAGATAGATGGCTGAAAAAGATCAGTAATCTTTCTTGCCTACCCAATCTATAGTAGTTTGTACATTTTCTCCTTACTCATTTATACACAATACCAGAGCAAACAATTACTACACTATTACCACTGAATGTTTGGCTTTAGCCCAGTTGTCAATATTTTGTTTCCTTTTTTTTTTCTCCTCACTTTCTCTTTTCTTTCTGTTAACGGCTTGCTGCTGAGAGAATTTACTTGTAGTTGAACAGCAGAGAACAACTAATGCATCACTTAGTAGATATTTTTTTTAAATCTCTCTTCAAGCATCAAGCACTCTTCAACCACCAAAACCTCAAGGAATAACTTACTTGCTCTGGCAATTTTAATCTAGGACCCAATCTATATCACTTGCCTGCATGATTACACCCAATTTTAGATGAGGAAGCAAAAGCACTGAGAAATTAAGGGTCCAGTTTGGTAAATCACTGGTCTCTGTGTCACTGCCTAATGACTGCCTTGACCATGTGTTTTGCCTGTTCTCTGCTCCTCACTGACTTCTTTATTCTGTTTTCTGACACTAAATTTTCTAGGTATAGCAAGCTGCCTTTGCCATCACTTAGTAAGGGAGGATTCAGAGGCTCCCATCATCAGGTGAGCACCTGCTGAGCAGAAATGAAGATAGCTCCTGGCTGGAGAGCAAGCATCTGTCATGCAGAAGAGGAGTCTCTTTCCTTCCAGTGGAAGTACTCATGAAGTTTGGTGTTACTCAAGGTCTTGGGACATTGAAAATGGCTACATGGCTGCCACTGCAAAAATAATGAATCCCTTTGGTCATAAACGTACTGCATCTGTCTAGGGAACTAAACACATCCCCAGGCAGAGCATGCTCCAGGACCCATCCCCTCTCCTGCTCCGGCTGTTTGTGGACAGCCCGTAGGGGTGTGCTTGGAGGCAGGCAAGTCAGAATGGAGTGCTCTGGCCACCAGGACTGCACCCACTGGCCACTCCCTGCCTGTCCCCAAGGCCACACCTTGGTACCACTGTCTGGACAGCGAGTCTGGTCAGCTTTGAGACACTTTCCTGACACCACCACCCAGTAACTGCTCCAGGTCTGGATGCTTTAGAAGATGTTTGTGGTCAGGACTGGCCCCAGGTCAGTATTTGGGATTGTTGTACCAGTATTTCTCTCCCAGTTAACCTAAGATTTTACTGGCCTTCAGGAAGAAACCCTAGGAGAGATATAGTTTTAATGATGCCAGAAAACGTTACCCTGGTGCTGCTAATTTCCTTCCTATCGGATAATAAGCCATACTGATACAGTGGCAGAATGTCTGTGCTGGTAGAGTCAGGGGCATGTAGGGGTATAGTTAAGGACATAACTGGGGTGTGATGAGGTAAGGGACCTGCCTTAGCATATCACAAGGAATCTCATGGGCAGGATGCAATAGTATCTCCTTGGATACTTAGGAGAATCAGTCATTTGCTATCAGGGTTGTGTCACATCTCTTGGATAAGGGACAATAGAAACACTGATGGCTGCCATTCAAGTGGAAGCACATTAGGCCAATGGCACGACTGAACCTAGGGAAGGCAACTCAGCCAAATGTGTCTGCAGGGACAGCTCTTAGAACAATGCAATTTCCCTAGAAGAACAAAGAGATCAGATGTTCACCCTGGCTCTGAAAAGCACAAAGCCACAGCAGCTTGAAGGGAACTTGCAAAGAAACACGGGCCAACTCCTCTGGAACAGGCATCTAGAAAAAAATGCCCTCTTCCAGCCAGTACAACTCTACCAGCCAACTCTTGTTGTAGATGTATTCATGGTGATCTAAAAGAGCTGCTGTGTGTTCCCAAGGGATGTTCAAGAGTGCTGAAGAAATTGAGGCAAGGAACTGTGTGCAGCTGGTTTTATTATTTTGTCTAAACCTGTGTATGTCTTGTGCTAATGAAGTAAAGTGCTCTTGCACCTGGAACCCTGCTAAAGTTGCTGATTTGTCTGCTTCAACTATTGCATTGCTGTCAACAAACAACTGGTTTAGAGTTTGATGAGCTGAAGAAAACTTACGTGCCAGAGTCTGAGAGGAGAGCCAGCGCAGTGTCTACTCAGGATAAAGAGACCTGGAGGAACAGGCAGGGCTCTAACTGCTGAGTGACCAGCTAGGGGATCCATCGGGGTCATGGGACAAAGCCAGTACTGATCATCACACTTGTTCCATTAAAAGGAAACAAACTATTTGCATGAGAGAAGAGAGTTTTGCTTAGACTTCAGTCTCTGGCAGAGTCATGAGCAGAAATTGAGTTTTACAACATAATCTCAAGACCATTTTTCTTCTTTTCTCCTATTTCTACCTCTGATAGTCACCGTGTTGGACAGCAGCGTTTCCAAGAGTTCATCAGGTGGCACACCTAGAACCAACGCTGATTTTGCTTCCTTTGCTGCTGTCTCAGGACCAGGATGAAGTTTTACTGCTTTGACATTCATAACAGGAACTCCTAAAGTCACCTCGTTCCCACACACCAATGTCACAAATTTGCACACCGGTGCTCCAAAGCCAATCCTAACAGTGCAATGAGCAAAAGGGACAGTTTAATTACAGTTGTTATTCCCTTTGTTATTTGCCTTTTTCCTTGGGTTCCATGGAATGAAAAGCAGATTTGCTGCTGTTGAATGTTCCTGTGGGGACTGAAAAAAATTATCCTACTAAAAAAGCCTGTTGGAAATACCTACAGCAAGAACCAAAGCTGCTCTCCTGCCTGTCAGAGTCCCTCTTGCGTGAAGCTGGTTTGCTAATTTGTCCATCCTCTGGAAATGGAGAAGAAATCATAAAAGGATGCCCCCACTGACAGCGAATAAGACAGTCACATGGAGCAAAGAGAACACAGGCATTAAAGGAATGCATACACGGCTGATGAATAGGAGGGAGGCTTTAGAAACTCAGGCAATAGCAATACAGCAAGCAAAGCATGTAACGTTGATTCGATGATGATAATTGTTATTTCCCCTTTGCACTGAGTCCAATGTGATCAGACACACCGAGGGAGCTGGATTTATCCTACGACAGACTGTGCTGGCATAAGTCACTTTGCACTGTAGAAATCTGGCCCTTGTGCGTTAGTTTGAAGTCGACCTCATTAGTACAAACAAATGTGTTCTTCAAGACTGACACTGAATTAGAATTCCTTTAAGTATTTCTAGAGACTAACACTACACAGTATAATTAAAGGCATTATAATTAGTGACTTGATTCCCTTTACTTTGACTTCACTTTGGTTTATTTATTTATTTATTCATTTTGGAAGGGTCTGAAAATCAAATTCAACTTTGTCATCTGCTCATGCTGGGAGCTGTGCTGTTCTTCTGGAAATGCCATGGAAATGCTGGTAATGAGGTGCCAAAATCAGCAAGCAATATTCACAATTTAAGGGCCAGTTTAAATATAAAGGCAGTTTGTATTTCTGCACCACAGGCACTCCCGCAAAGTCCTCGGGGAAGAAAGAAATACATTTTCTCCTTACTGGCTTGGCCTTTCATTGCTAACAAGTCAGAAGGAATGACAGGCATTTTTCAAAGAGTAAAACAAATTCTAAAAGTAAATAGAAAAGCGGGTGCTTTTTGTTTGTTTAATTTTGTATTTTTAATCACACTTGTCAGGTGTAGAACTGAAAGAACTCCTACAAAGACAGTGTTTACTCAGACAATTGTAACTCCGTTCGCTTAAACCATGGTCATGATGACTAAGGTTGAGCCAAGCCATTTTGGTGTACATTAACAATCGACCAGGAACACATCTGTGACCCACACGTGGCTCAGCTTCAGGCAGCCTCCTCAGGCAGACCACTTCAGTTGCTGGCAATCATCTAAGTGCACCTAGTGACCGCTATGTGGAGAGAGACACAAGCAGCATGCTAACTAGCCAGATAATGATTTCTGTTTGATAGATGAGGAAGCTCAGATGCGAGGATGTCAGGAACCCACATTCTCAAAAGCATCCTCTAACTACAAGTGTCTCAAGCTTCAAGCACCCAACCCAGAGCAGCTGATCTACAGGGAGAGAGTTGAGCATCATTTTCTCTATCTGAAGTCAATGGTGGCTGCAGGCTATCAGCACCTTTGAAAAAACTACTCTGGGCCAATAAATCTCACAGAGTTTATTTGAGGTCAAGCAGAGGGGCCAAAAGGGCCCCAGAACAAACTGTTTGTGCTTATCTAGGCAGTGACAGGAAGAGCTGAAGCATCCACAAAAGGCTACAGGGATACACAACGGAGAGGAAAAGGTCTTCTCTGAACTTCTCCAGGCCCTTTAGGGGCCTCAAAGGAAATGTCTTGACTTCTCCTCCCAACTTTCCTTCCCCTTCCTCATCCTACCTCTATTCTTAGCAGCTTTGTCTGAGAGCTGGGAACAGAGCATGGTTTCTTAATTCCTCACCTCCTATTACCTCATATTTTGACTCAGACTGCTCAGGGTGGTGGCAGAGGTTTCTAACCTTGCATGGAGCCATTGTTTTTGTTTACACAAAGACTGCGTTCCCATTAAGTGGGATTACCTCAGCTACTGGGACATGCTATAGGTATGAGATCAATCTGGTTTGATACCAATGATTTACTTCCTCCAAACAACATTACATGGCCCTGGTAATGCCCTGCCTTGCCCAGATCTTAAGCTTTGCACTTCACTAGTGAGCACTCAGTGCCAAAGGGTTACCTGTTTTCACGCTCCACAGATCCTGCTGTTGGCACGACACATGAAAAAGACACCAGAAAACACTGCTTTTTCTTCCCTGCTGCATTCAGCGAGACCACTTAATTACACCTTAAGGTGAAACTGGCTCAACAAGTTGGGCAGCTTGCAGGGCTGCTGACTGGGTGAGTCCCAACCTGCATTGCTGCCAGCAGACAGCAATAGAAGAAGACACCCAGTCCCCAGCTCTGCTGTTGGGAGTGACCCCCCACCCGGGGCGAAGTGGAAAATGCTGTCGCCCTCCTTCCTTAGTCCCATTGCTACCTACTCTCTCTACCCCATCTAATCATAATGACATCTGAGTGCCTTTGTGTGTCAGCTTCCTATGAAGTAATCACCTAAATCCCCCTTCGAAACAAAGCGGACCCTGCTGAGGAACTCACAATAGGTGCCTTTCACTCGCAGGACAACCTTGGCCTCGGTGGCGCTCATAACAAAGCTTCCATATGTGCACCAGTATGGGCTGATCAGTCAGATCAACACCACACAGGATCAGAGCCTGGATATTTGTGAGCACAAAGCAAAAGAGCCTTACAAAATTTCCCCATCTTCCTGACAAATCATTTAAAAACCAAAAATGCTACAGCACATTAGTCTGCCACAGCCTTTATCCACCTTTGCAGGTCCTTTTGGGGAGGTAAAAGAAAAGCACGAGCTCCGAGGGGCGATGGCTGTCGGTCGGCCCCAATCCCAGAGACTGCCTAGCCATTGTCCGCTCTTCAACCCCAGGCTAGGGCTACTTTTTAATTTTTCCTTTGGCAGATATCCTGTTTTTTCCCCTCCCTGGGGGAGGGATCAAGGATGATAAGTTCTATTCTAACAGAAGACAAGGCAATGATAACCTTTGGGCATCTGCAGTAAAGAGGTATTTCTATAGCCCTAGCTGGGATTAGATGCGTAATGGATCAATGAAAGATCCCACCATTTGATGGTTAGAGCGTCATTCATTAGTGTTAAGATTTGAACCTGGATCAACAATTGAGTTAGAAGATTGAAAGAATCGCCTTCAGTATTTCAAATAGAATAAATTGTAACAGGCCTGTAAAAGTCCCCTGAGGTGTCTCTTTCTCTCCCTATACATATATATATATAGATCACTTTTGCTGAACATTTAAAATTAGATGAAAGTTGCTGAGCTTCTAAATATGAAGCAGAAAAATCTGAGCTACTTATGAGAAGTGAGAAGGGGAAAAAAATATGTATTTTTGGTTTGCCTATCAAAGCACTTCAAGAGCATTCTTGACTGCAGGATCCAGGCGCTAACTTGTTATTCACTCACTCACCATCTCTCTCATCCATAACAATGCAAAAAGAGCTAATAATAAACAGTACGCCCCCTCATACACAAACACGCAAATGCAAACACACACATGCACGCACCTAGGAACCACTTGTAAATGAGCAACACTGATCCCATCCACTTTTGTTGTCACAAAACTAGGGCAAGCTCGCTCTCAATTAACTGCTTGGTGCACAGAGCCCTACAAAAATTAACTACCCAGAGGACTTAGACACCAAGTTTTAACCCTCAGCTCTTTATTGTCCTTTCGTTTCTGGATCAAAGACCCATCCACTCACTAGTAATTTGCTAAGAAATTAAACATGAAAAAAGAAAGCAATTCCACAACTGGGCAAAGAACGTTTTGGGCAGTTAATGGCTAATTAGCATTATAATGCAGGACAGCCTGGTTTCACAGTAGAAGCCTGTTTTGATAGCATTTTTTTTTTCCATAGAGAAAATCTTCAGGATGGCGCAAAGACTACGTAAAGCATCCGTACCAAAAACTTTCCTCCTCGTTTCTGAAAGGCAGTGAGCAGAAATAACTATAAAATGCGCTGTGGACCAGGTGATCTTAAACCAAGACCCATGTCCTACAGCCCAACCAGTGCAACGGAGCTACAGTGGGGTGGCTGCACTGTCCTCCCCTCTGGGGACAGTGTACTTTGGTGCTTGCCCACCTCCCAGCTCTACGTTATTCCCATTGCCCCTTAGGTTGGCAAGCACAAACCCCAAGGCCAGCTAACTTGGACCCATATCCATCTCTCAGGGCAGCTACAGACTGATTTGGACACAGGGTGATGTCTAACCTGTTGGGTGGTCAAGGAAAAAGTTTAACTCCCGACTACAGTTTGAACAACTTTTTCCTGTGACGTTTTTCCAGCTGTATAAAATCAACATAGCTTTCCTGTTGGCTTGTGGGAAAAGAAAACAATGAAACAATATCCAGATTTTTATGAAGTAGCTTCTTATGTAACTAGTGGTAGCATAAATACATAATTTAAAATCAAAATACTAGTTTATGCTGCTAGTGGTAGCATGAACTGGCAGATACTGGGAAGTAGAAGAAAGATCAAAACTGTGGGAGGAACAGACAGCTTCCTATAGCAGAGCGTAATCGGCACACAGTCAGCATAGAAAGCTGTTACAGTAAAGGGATTATTTGAGTTATAAGAAAAACATTAGAGAAATTTCTCTGTCTGGTTCCTTGTCCATGTTTATTACTGCGGTCACTTTTGAAATGGCAGTTGCCAGTGAAAGAACTCCCTAAATCATTTACTAACTATAAATAATTAAAAAAAAACCCAAACAGCAGTCAAAAAGCAATGGAGTCAAACCGTATTCTGCCTGTTGCCCTGAGAATTTGGCTACTACTTTCACAACTGAAGTCAGACGCTGATGTTTCATTTGTTGACACTGAGAAAATCAGAAAGAGCAGACATCCCGAAGACTGTAGCCCATCCCTCCCTGGCCGCCTGTGCTATTAGTTTGAAGATAGTTGTTTATGGCTGATAGACATCAGCCACCTGCATGTGCCACTCGGTAGCACACTGACCGGCCAACCGAGCCAGCTGGGTATGAAATGACAGCAACTCCATGCTTTACATCTGTAAGGCCGACGTGAGGGAGTAAAGGTTTGGAGAATACAGACTTTACAGTAGGAACTCTCTCAGAGGAAAGAAATCTCAGTGGCTCTGTAACGCTCCATGCATGCAGCCTTGTAACGCCAGTCATGCTATAAATAACTACTACACAAATAGAGTCTTATTTACTGATAGTAAAAGAGGACATTTACTTGAAAGTGCTCACCTGGGAGTTGCTGCTGGCTTCCAATACCTACAGAAGAGATACTGCCCGTCAGCATTGATGATATGGGGCAGGTCCTTGTATGGGATGTTTTGAGGACTCCGCTTTGGCGAACTTTCCTCTGGCATTCTGGAAGAATGACCTGCAAGGCGTTGGAAGAAACAAGACATACTTTAAAACAGGTGAAGGCAAGATAGAGGCTGGAGGGCTTGGTAGCCACAGACATTCAAGAAAGTCAGTCAGTAAGGCAAGCACCACTGATGGAAGTCTCCCTCCAAAACCCCAGCCAAAAAGCCCCCCAAATCTTTGCTGCTTTAAAACAGAAATGTAGCATTTTGTGTTCAGAAAAGGCTCACATTTTGGGGGAGGGCATTGGGGGGGGTGGGGGGGAGGAAAGGAGGGAAGAGCAATCCACCATCGCTACTTCATTACAGCTTTCTCTCCCCCACTTCTCCCATCTGTGTTTATTTTGCATCATTTTGTGAAACGGATCCTAAAAAGAATATTTTAGCTGCAATCAAGTGTAGATTGTGCAGCAAGCGCTACAGATATGAAAAGACAGCTGCATAAAAGATTTATCTCTGCCTTAACATCTCCGAAGACCCGCGGAGGGTACGCAGCAGAGGTATCTGCCACCGTGTCACCATTAGGATCTTTTCTGACACCTCGAACGGTGGCGGCGGTGGGGAATGAAAACATTTCCAGGAGAATTTGCCACCAACCTGTTTTCATCCTGTGCAAGGGTTTGCATTCTAGTGAGGAGCCGGCATCGCAAGTCAAATGCAAGCAGATAAGGCTTTTTGCATCTCGCTGCGGAGATGCATTCCCACTCCGCCGCCCAGGCAGCCCCCACGGTCCCCCGGGGGAGCCCGGCGGGTCCCTCCCGGGCAGCTCCGGTGCGCCGGGCGGGCTACCGGGGCTCGCCGCCGCTCCGCTCGGCGGCTCGCTCGCTCTTTGAGGAAAGTCGCTTGGGTAATTCACCACTTCTTGTTCATTTCATCACTTTTTTTTTTTTTTTTTTTTTTTTTTTTCCCCTTTCTCAAACAAATTGCGTGTGTGGGCTGAAGTGGCGGTGGTGGGAGGGGAGGTTGGGAAGGGTGGGGGAGAGGGAGGGCTGACGAGCGGGAAAGCTGCAGTCCACTTTCCAGAAGCTGCTGCACCCACATCAAAGGCACCTTGAACACATGCAGCTGGAGCAGCTCCCAAAGTTCCTGCCGCTGCAGGTTGTTTGCAACTTTACTTCCTTCCTGCCACTTACTGTTCGGAGGCCACGGCGCCGGGGGGAGGCGAGGGAGGGGGAGACCTTTTTCTCAAAGCGATCCCCGCTGCGAAGCCATCTCGCGTGTAAGCGCAACTTCCCCAGCCCCTCGCTGCCAGGCGGGGAGCGGCAGGAGGAGGAGGAGGAGGAGGAGGGATCCAGACACCGACGCGATCGCAGGTCGCAAGCCCCGCACACGCATCCTCCCCGCTTCCTCCGGCAGAGCCGAAGCCGGGCGGGCGGCTCCACCGCACACTGCTGCTCCCGGAGGCAGCGCCGGGCGGGCGGGCGGTGCCGCGCCCGGGACGCGGTCGCTGCTGGGCTGAGCTGGGCTGGGCTGAGCTGAGCTGAGCTGGGCTGGGGACTGGCCGCAGCGGGCCCGGCGGGCGGGGCGGGGCGGGGAGCGGAGGAGCTGCCGGTGCCCCCCGAGCCCCTTGGCCGCGGGGAGGGGGGCCCCCCCAGGGGTGGGGGGGGCCCGGCCCGCGGGTGGGGCTCGGGGGGGGTTCGCGGGGGGGGCGGCGCCGCAGAGCTGCCCACAGCCCGGGCCGCCCGACAAACCCAAAATCCCGGGCTCTTGGCCGTGGGTGCGGCGGCTCAGCTGAGTGCCAGCGGGCTGGGGTGGCCACGGGTGACAGCCTGGGAGCGGGGCCGGCTTTTATCCGCTGAATTCAGAGTGGGGAGACGCCGGAGCCGTGCTGCCTTCTGGGCTCCTCCGGTCTGAACTGCTCGTCGTCGTCCCAACCCCAAACTTGACCTTTTGCATTTAGATGTGCGGCTCTTCGGGCTTTGGAGCCATGCCAGAAAGGTCGAGTCTTTCAGATACGAGCTCCGAGGGGCACCCACGCCCCTCGCTTTGCACCTTCATTCATGCTAAAGGCAATTTATAAATACAGTCTGTAATTTACATACACATGATCTAATCGTGCACCCAGCCACCATAGATATGTGCAATACATATGTTGCAACTGTGTAATCCGAGATCTGCTTGATGGTATATGATACTTGCGTATAAAAATCGTCACAGCAAGATTCCCCGAAGTTAAAATAGCTTCTCAGCCTTAAGGCATCCCAATACCGAGGTTTGTCATTTAATACTGGTAAGTGCTTAGCATTTATCAAGCACTTTTGAATGGTTTATATTAAGGGCACAGATTTGGGCCTTTTACATTTCATCAGGATAATACTATAAACTTTATTTTTTACATGCCTACATATACTTAAAGGTCTCAGGCCTTTTTAAGAAGAGGCAGCTATTTACAATATTTTTTAAAGCTACGCGATGTGCTCATTGAGTCTAAACCTGGGAACAAAGGCTGAGGAAAGGAAAGAAATATATGCTAACAATAATGACAATAAATGCAAAACCTCAGAGATGATCCATATAAAAATAAAAAGGAAATCAAACCCAGATTTTTCCTCTGTCAGTGTCATTTATATTAAGCACCCTGGGGGGGGACTTATAAACGATAAAAGCAAAATTACATATTCCTGTAACTGCTATTGTTTGAAATAAAAACCCTAAACCAACATTTATGGTTGTTTATAACGAGCAAGATTTAGGTCAGATGGGGTCTTAGCGAGGGCCCAGGGAGCTGTACTTGGAGGTGCACAATTTGGGAGGCCAGCTACTGTCTAAGCAGGGCTGGGTGGAATTAAAGAGCTATCACAAGCCAGCTCCAGAGTTGGAAGAAGCAAGGGCATATATATTTATTTAAAGGATACAGATCAGATAATAACTGGATTATGAAGAAAAGAAAGAAGGAAAGAAGCCTCTCGCACAGTTTATCTGCCAGGAACACTTCACTGCTTCCCTCCGGCCATCCATGAAACCTGATGCCAGGAACAGGCTCCTCTCCTGCTGTGGTGCTGGGAATATCCGAGATCCCAGGGCCACAGGGAGGTGGGGGGGGAGACAAGGAAAAAAATCTCTTTCTAAAATTCAGGATAAAAATATCATCTCAAAGAAAATGACCTTTGTTGGCACACGAGGGCGAGATCCTGTCTTTGAGAGCCTGCCCTGGTCAGGCCAGATCTACAATTCCCCTGGTACCCCATTAAGCTCCATGCAGCTAATACGGGAGGCCGCAGGACTGTGGTCCAGCCTGCGCTCTGCCAGGCCCAGCTTCTCACCACTGCAGGGAGTGGAGGGTGGGCCGACCCCTCCTTCCCTGAGCCTCCAGGAATTTGAGGACATTTCTTCTCCCAGGTAGCACGCCCTCCCCTACCTCCTGCTAACATCATAAAAATGAATGAGACGCAACTGCTGACTGGTTACCTTATTATTTTATAGTGTTTAAGCCGTGAATGAAAAGCCACCTGAGAAAACTGGATTGGGTCTGAAGAATTCACCTAGCTGATATCCAAACAAAATACAGGGCTTTAGCGGAGCAATTATTGCTTACCAGCTCCCTGTGAGAAATCAAAGGGATGTCTGAGCATGCAGTATTTATGAGACTGTAACATCTTCTCTCATCTCTGCGGAGTGAAATACATTTTGGAAATACGGTTTAAGCTAAATCAACTTCTTTATAAAAAAAAAAGAAATACACTTGGTGAAATCTTTGCGCTAACTCAGTAATTGCTTAAGCTTTGTAGGGAAAGGGGTTTGTTTTATTAAAGGCTGAGCTGCGCTTATTTTAAGCGTCTCCATTGACTCCCAAAGTACCCACAGGAGTACAGAGAAAAGGATTATGCCCTCAAATAAGGTAAATTTTAGGAAAAGAATCAATTGCTGGAATGACAGATAAAACACATCTAATGAAAACTTGTTATCCCAGCAAGGGGAGAGAGAGAAGGGGCCAGAGAGAGGAGATGGGAGAGAGTAGGGTAGAAGGGAGACAGCATGGCAGACTGGCGCGTAATTTGGACAGTGGGGCAAGGGAATGAGTTACGATTTTCTTTGTTGCTGGGCTTTCATTCACAAAATGAATTTTGAATGGATCAGATCCTGTTGGCATGCAAAGGTAAACAGACTTTATGAGATCCTTCTGCTCTGGCTGATGATACCACGCTCTTAAATTGCAAAGGAGTATTTTCATTTGAGAAGTGGATTTGATGGAGTGTGGGTGCTAAAACCATTCATGATTCAGCTCACCAGGACACAACGAGAACTTTTGCTGACAAGCAGGAGGAAAAAACAATAGAGAAGCGGGACGCAATAATAAAATATCTAAGAAGTATGTGGTTATGAAAGAATCTGCTCCAACTGAAAAATGCTTGAAGTTATAGCAGTCAGGGAGCAGCTGGGGAGAGCAACAGAGAGCGCAAGCAAGAGAGCACATGGGAAACAACGGGAGATGAAGCATGAAGAGGAAAAATCAAGTGGAAAGCAAAGAAGCCAGTGCCAGTAAAGCTGTCAGTTTGAACTCATTGTTTTGGATCTGCCTTTCTCTCTGGCTAGTTTTTTATTTATCCCTAGCCAGAGTCCAGGCATTCAGCTTCACTTATTTCTGTGATCTGCCTTTGCTTGCCTGTTGGTATTCCTGAATAAGACATGTATGGGGATGAGACAGGAGTGGGGGCTGGGATAAACTCCTTTCGTTTTCCTGTAAAATGTCTATTTTAATGCCTTGCAGCCAAAGAACAAAACTTGGTGTCAGGCAAACCAGACTGAGGAAGAAAATGTTAAAGGACAATATTTTATTGATCAAGTGAGGCTTAACAATACCAGGAGAAATTATAACTAGCTTGGCATTGGTCTGCAATTCTGCAGTCTCACATAACGCTTCACGAATTAGTGCCAAGTGCAATGGAGAAATGTTGAGGGGTTAGCCCAGGGATATCTGAATAGGACAGAAATTGTTTGCAGGCTTCCATTGCTTTGTTGCCCATCAGTAATTTCACTTTCCCTCATCGGTGGGAGTAGAATTATTAGATTAAGCTACAAATGGTTTAATACCTATACACGCAAACTGTAGTCAAGTAATAAAGTATTTTTACCACGTAAATGAAAATGATTAGTGGTAAAAATAGTCCCAATTTTTTTTGTAGGTAATAAAAATTCTGCAAATGATGCTGTCATTAGAAGTTGCTTACAAAGCCGTGACTGCAAACAGCAGCGGTATGAGCGAAGTGATTAGTATCTTGCCTGTGCTCCTTATTTGACAGGACCAAAAATACACACTCTTTGAATACAGGTTTCAGTCCTTTAAACTGATATATGGAAGATGACCCATCCTACATAGATGCTAATTTGAGACGGTGTTTTCATTTACAGTGGCATTACATGTTTTGTTTGGGAGTTCATTTTTAATTAAAAACCCCACAAGAATATTAATACCAGATTCTGAGGCATTCTTAGTATGAAATACAGAAAAGGCATCCTCCAAACGCAGGAAATTCAAAATGAAAGGTGGAAATTCTGCCCTGAAGTTTTGACTGTAGTGGGGAAGTTGATAGAGTTATTCTAGCAACCCCCTTGCTTGACAATAACTCTGCCTTGGGAATAAATATGGGTTTTATGTAAGTCTGGAATTGTGTCACCTTAGCAGTCCCCCACCAAGGGAGCTGATCTGCCCTGGGTGCCACCAAAAACAGCTCGCTGGTGGGTGCTCCCAGGTGCCCAGGCCCTGGTTTACAGAAATGGCAGTTGAGGCTTGCAGGGCTGGGCACTACGGGGCACAGGCACAGCTCCTCTGTGCCCTGGGAGCCTGGGGGCATCTTGGCCCTACCAAATCCCCCTTCCTCCTGAATTACTGCGGTTTTTTAACATCATCTCCCCCTTTATCATGAGAAGGATTTCTTTAAACATTTGTCTCCTTTTATCTCTGCAGCCCAGTATTGGTTTCTAAATAAAAGTTTCCTGTTTTGGTGTACAATTAGTCCAATTTTCCCTCTGGATTCACTCACACAACGAGAATAAACTCCAGTGGTTTATACCCTGGACAAACACATCACTGCAGCACTTGAAGGGAAATCCTGTCCCTGTCACTGTGAGGACAGATTAACCAGGCTGTTATGGGATGGCATTTCCTATTTTACTGCGATAGGGCGGCGTGCAGCCATATTACTATTGATCAAATGTTGGTCACCTCGGTAGAAACAGGGGTCTTATGGCAGAAAACGTAATTAAAAGGTTTCTTGAAGGAGAAAGTTCTAAGCTTTGAATCCAAATATGCATAAAAATCAGACTAATACAACATTATAAATTTTCTCCGGAGGGAATTATGGTCTCAATTTTGAGAAGTACCTGACCGTTCCTGTTCTCATTTCTGTTACTAAGGATGACAGCATAATCCGCTTTACAAACCCAGCATCATTGTGTCAGGACTAAATAACGCAGCCAAAAGACACAGCTATTCTGTCGCGGGTAGAGTGGTGCTTTATTTTGGTAGCCAAACTGGAAGCATTGACTGGAGAAGAGTTATTATTGGGCCGCCTGGTTTTCTTGCTGCTTTGCAATCGACAAAGCATCATTTATCATGCTTTGCATTCCAATTTTTCTTTGCATGTTTTCCAGCTCATCATAACATAATTATGTTTCTGTTTCTTCCAGCCAGGGGCCGATACTTTCTTTTACTAAGACAACAGCTGCACTGCACAACCTTGATGAATCCCCATAAGGGTAAAATGTGTCTGTGGTGCTTGTTTCTGCCTTGGCAACCCAAATGTTCGAGCTCTTTTTTATGACAAATGCTGTTCTAAAATGCACCCAACCCCGATGCTTTCATAGCATTTCTCAAAATGAGGTTTTATATTGTAATTTAGACTTGAAATATTAAACATCTTGTCTGGTTCTTTAATTTTAAAGGCTTCTTTTGTAACATTCCTTTTTATAGTGTTTATAGGTTCATATACCCTGAGATGGAATTTTAGAAGGCCATAGTCCCTGATATGCAATTTATTTTTTGAACTAAATTGATTTTATGTGTTAAAATCAGCACAATCTGGAGGGCTGCTTTATGCCCCTAAAAAGCATCTTAAGGGAGCTTTCGTGGCACAGGTGAATCATTTCCTTACTTGGCCTCAGTTGGTCCAGCCCCACTGCAACGTAGAGGTAATTACACCAGCCTGTTCTATGAAGTGCATTAGCTGCTGGTGATGGAAAATGCCATAAAAGATGGGCAGTATTTTTATTATTACTTACTGAGATATTTTATTTAACTCTAATTTAGTACTTTGAACCTGAGATTTCAAAGTACTTCAGAAAGGAAGGATACAATTTTTATTTTACAGGGGGGAAATCAGAGCAGAGCGAAGTAGGGCTGAATGCTGAAGGCAATCTGGGGGCAGAATCCATTCTCAATGCTCCTGATTTTGTTTACCCAGTTACACCATTACTAACTCCCATCTCATCTCGAAATCTATCCATCAGAGCACTGTGAACAACTGAAGCAGTAACTTTTTCCGTTGTTAAAGATTACCCAAATTTGCAAGTATAGGGAATATTGTGTCCTGGACAAACCCACAGCCTGGATAACCACATTCTTCAGGGCAAAATTTTGCTTTCTATGCTAATCTCCTGGATGTTATTACTGCTGCCACCGTCATCCGAAGATTGGTTTTGTTTATATATAAAAATGACAACAATTCTGTACACAGAGGCAAGAGTTTTAACCCATATGATCAGTCCTATTTACATCTATGTCTGCTGTGATCTAAGGATTCTTTGGGATATTCGAGCATGAGCGTGTATGTGGCAACATTTTAGTTCTGTCCACCACATTGGTTACTGATGTAATTGCCCGAAAGGCTCTTAGATGTTGATGAAAACTGTACCCACCCAGCCAGGGCTACATTCATCTTCTATCCATGAATGGTGAATATAATTCTGCTGTTGCTAGAAAAAGCAGCAGGCTTGTTGTTTTGGATATACAATGTATATGAACGTATGGCTTGTGAGAAGAGGTCACCTTGTGCTGTTTCTTCTGTATAACCCCATTCTAGCAGATTCTGCTCAGATACATTTTAGCTTTTTTTCTTGTTTATCTTTGGTATCTTTAATCAGTC
Source organism: Gorsachius magnificus (assembly GCA_034008185.1). Taxonomy (NCBI): domain Eukaryota; kingdom Metazoa; phylum Chordata; class Aves; order Pelecaniformes; family Ardeidae; genus Gorsachius; species Gorsachius magnificus. The sequence goes on from CM067090.1 coordinate 13,243,246, forward strand.
CACTCACACATGTTCAGTGTAAGATGTGCATTTTCTTTCTGATTCATGTACAGTAATTACTTCCTAACATCTGCCTAACAGATTTTGTAAGAAAAGTAACTCTGCAAATATTAAGAAAAAAATGAATGTATGAAATCTTTGAAATCTCTGTTACTGGGGTTTGTTAGCCACAGCTGACTGGATTCATTCCCAGCCAGGAAGCTGGTTCAGCAAAACAGCTGCATTAGTTATTTAACTGGAGGCCTGATTCTGCTCTTGGTCACACTGATATAAATCAGGGCTAGTACTAGAGAAAATAAAGAATATCTCTAGTGCATGTTGGAGAATAAGTAAGCGTTATGGTATGGAACAACAGGAGAATTCTAGCAGGTACTCCACCATCCTGGCGTAAGGGTTAGGCAGTATCTTCATGGCTTACAGAAACCTTATACCAAACACACTGCTCGCTCCCGGGAGCATTCTCCTGTGTATACACTGTGGTAGCACCAAGTGGCCAACAAAATTAAGGCCTGGTCGTGCTCATTGTTGCACCCTAATACCATGAGTTCACATGTGGCTTAGTCTGTACCGAGCACCACGTTCATTACTGTTTGCATCTGGTTCATAATTGTTCCCTCTCAGTATCTCTAGATACCTTCTAGTGCAGGAGAACACACTCACTGGTTTTCGTCCTAGGCTGAATTAATCATAGAATCATAGAATGTTTTGGGCTGGAAGGGACCCCTAGAGGTCATCTAGTCCAACCCCCCTTGCAGGAAGCAGGGACACCGCTAACCAGATCAGGTTGCTCAGAGCCCCATCCAACCTGACCTTGAATGTTTCCAGGGATGGGGCCTCCACCACCTCTCTGGGCAACCTGTTCCAGTGTTTCACCACCCTCGTTGTAAAGAATTTCCTCCTTATATCCAGTCTAAACCTACCCTGCTTCAGTTTAAAACCATTACCCCTTGTCCTGTCACAGCTGGCCCTACTAAAAAGATTTTCCCCATCTTTCCTATAGGCCTCCTTTAGGTACTGAAAGGCCGCAATCAGGTCTCCCCGCAGCCTTCTCTTCTCCAGACTGAACAAGCCCAACTCCCTCAGCCTGTCCTCATAAGAGAGGTGCTCCAGCCCTCGGATCATTTTTGTAGCCCTCCTCTGGACCCGCTCCAACAGTTCCGTGTCCTTCTTGTGCTGAGGGCTCCAGAGCTGGACGCAGTACTCTAGGTGAGGTCTCCCCAGAGCAGAGTAGAGGGGCACAATCACCTCCCTCGACCTGCTGGCCATGCTTCTCCTGATGCAGCCCAGGGTACGGTTGGCCGCCTGGGCCACCAGCGCACATTGCTGGCTCATGTCCAGCTTTTCATCCACCAGCACCCCCAAATCCCTCTCGGCAGGGCTGCTCTCGATCCTTTCTTCCCCAGCCTGTACTGATACTGGGGGTTACCCTGACCCAGGTGCATTACCTTGCACTTGACCTTTGTTGAACCTCATGAGGTTCACACAGGTCCACCTCTCCAGCCTGTCCAGGTCTCTCTGGAAGACATCTTGTCCTTCTGGTGTGTCAACCGCACCACTCAGTTTGGTGTCATCCGCAAACTTGCTGAGGGTGCGCTCGATCTCGCTGTCTAAGTCATTGATGAAAACGTTAAACAGCACCGGTCCCAGTACGGACCCCTGAGGGACACCACTCGTCACCGGTCTCCATCCGGACATCGAGCCATTGACCACTACCCTCTGGATGCAACCATCCAGCCAGTCCCTTATCCACCGAACAGTCCACCCATCAAATCCATAGCTCTCCAATTTAGAGAGAAGGATGTTGTGGGGGACCATGTCAAAGGCTTTGCAGAAGTCCAGATAGATGACATCCATTGGTTTTCCTTTGTCCACTGTTGTTACACCATCATAGAAAGACTGAGGCAAAAAAGTTGTTGAGTGCCTCAGCCTTCTCCTCATCTGCTGTTACCAGCTTGTTGGTCTCGCTCATCAGTGGGGGTACGCTTTCTTTAACCATCCTTTTCTGGCTGATATACCTGTAGAAACCCTTCTTATTATTCTTTGCATCCCTAGCCAAGTTTAGCTCCAGCTGTGCCTTGGCCTTCCAGACCCCATTCCTACACAACCGGACTGCGTCCCTATGGTCTTCCCAGGATGCCTGTCCCTGCTTCCACTGCCTGTGCAGTTGCCTCTTCCTCCTTAGTTTGACCAGCATCTCTTGTCTCAGCCATGCTGGTCTCTTCCAGCATTATCATGTGATAATTAACGCAGAAGTACACTTTGAGAAAGGGGATGTCATATGAGGAACATTGCAGCGAAAAAGGGGAAAAAGCATCCATGGCAAAGTATTTCCTATATAAGATGACAACGCTCTATCTCAGGACAGCAAAGGATTGTTGCCAGAGCCTCACACGCTTTAGAGATGGACATCTTCAATCTTCAAGGCCTTTAACACCCTTCGTATTTGATCTTATTGTAAATTAGCAGCATGTGCCGTTAATAACATCAAAAGTTATGGTATCTGAGAATTCACATTCCAACCCTCATCCTGTTTCCTCCGACACAAGTTATCTATTATATCTTGGCTACAGGCGTTGCTTCTCATGTAGCAAAGGTATCTTGGTTTTGTTTGTGCTTTGGAGTCACGAGCATCTGCAGTTGCTGTGGGCTGATAATGTCTGCTCAGATTCCTGTTACAGACCTGTCAGTGGGGCTTCCTGAACTCCTGCATGCAGGAACCTTCCAGTTTATGGTACTAGGCTTTGATACCAGCATGTGTTGATTATTTTTACTTGTTGACTTTTCCTAGTACATTACTGAATCTTCTCTGGAGTTACAATCACTTTTTAAATGGAAATCTAAGGTTTGGAGATGCTACCCTTTCAGGCAGAAGAGGAAACACTCAGCTCCTGGATGTAGATATCTGCATGAAACTCCATCATCCCCAGACCTTGGGAGGTTTTGAGGAAGAGGGCAGCAGAGGGAAGGCTGCAACATTCAGCACCTGAGCCAGAGAGCACAAAATATCTCTTCCCCTCCCACGTTGTGAGATGTGTATGAGGCATGCCGAGCAATGTGTGGGTCCTCCGTCCCATCCCAGGACCTGTGCCCAGCACCTCAGCACCTGCAGGAATGGGATTACAGCAGCATCTACGCTTTGTTTTAAGCCAAGGATAAGCTAGCCTTAGATTTTGTGGGTCTCGGTCTGAAGTGAGACAGGAGTGAAACCAATCCAGCAATGTCTGCTTGAGTCCAAAACCTCCCTCTGCAGTCCAGTTCAGACATGCACCCCAGACTGCACCCCGGCAGTCTTGCTCTGTGCCATGGCTCATCTGCCTCCACCTATGCCCCTAGTTTCAAATCTCTTCAGCAGTATGTTCTGCAACAAACAAGGATTTCTGGGGCAACTTCAGTAAGACCAGAAAGACATCCTTCTGCTGCTTTGAAATCTGTGAGCACGTACGATTCATTCAGCACAGCACCCCATGGCCATTCATATCTATCTGATGATCAAATATATTTTTAATTATCAATCTGAGGTGATTTATTTTTTTCACTAGACAATACCCAACTGTATTGTAAGAGCTGTTGGGACTGAGCCAAAGAATTTGGCAGCAAGATACGGAACATTTGGGCTTTCGACACTTAGGAACATATGGAAAGAGGTTTGGAAGACTGCCACATGGGGTGTAACTTGGAAGATGCTACATTTCTTCATCCTTTTTTTGTGGACAGAAGTAGAAGAAATTTTATTTTGTTGAAAGATCCTAATTCCTGTTAATTTTCTATGATATACTGCTGCTCTAGAATAAACCACTATGCTCAGTTGCAAGGTTTGGGCAAAATCAGCTGCATGTTTATGGGCAACTGTAGATGGGCAATTAAAAAGGTGGCAGTATTGGCAGACCTTTCCAAGTTTTTACCCCCTAATTCATGACATCCTCGCAGGTGAACTCACAAAGCTACAGTCTGGTGACTCAGATCATGAGGTAAAAAAGGGTATCTGGTGCCTAGCCTGAGCCACACAGGGTGTGTCTTTGAGGATAAGGCTCGGCTAGCTGGTCCATCCTTGCTCCCTGTAACCATCCATCTCCCCATCACCTTGACACCCATGGGTGGATGGACAGTTCAGGCTGTCTGTCTGCCTCTGGGACATAGTTTCATCATGTGGGTTGGAGCTCCAGTGCTACGCTACAAATGCCAGTCACAGTTGGGGCAGCAGGGGAATGGGAGAGAGGAGCCACCTCCAGCTCAGTGCTCAGGACTCAATATGTGTGAACCAGCATTGTTTTTGTACCACTTTAGGGACAGATGCCTTATGCCCATGATGGGAGAAGTCCATGTCTCTCAGAGTGATTGCCTCTGTCAGAAAAGCAATGCATAGTTTGCTTCATATTTGGTAATTCACTCACAATAACCACTGCGTAAGAAAGGTTTATTTAATGCATTTTTCATGGCACAGTTGCTCGCCAGGTTGGAGGGCTGCAGGAAATGCAGAATTTATTGGACTACACAAACCTGGGTACCCTTCTTAATTTGCACAATTGGCACACAGGCCCCGCAGCTTAGTGAATACTAATTAATCTCTCTGACTGGTAGGAAAGCATCATTACCCTGGTTTAGTGATGAGGGACAAAGACCAAAGAGAGTTGCAGGGGCTTGTACTGAGTGACAGATAAAGTCACAGCACACAGCAGCCAGAATTATGGTCTTCTTTAGTGTCCTGAATAGGAAATCACCCAAGTTTGCAAAGATTACATCTGAACAGCAGGATGGAGGCATTTTGGGACTTTTCCTTCAATCCCTGTCCCTGATAGCATGGTTCAGGGCAGGCTGCAGCTCTTGTCCCTCCCGAGTGCTCAGGTTTCCCTTCCTTGAGGAGTAAGGGCGATGGGCGCGAGGTGTGTGCCAGCTCTGCCTTCAGCAGGGAGCTGGAAGCCAGCCCGGGTATGCATTCGCTTCTGGGAATTGAGAAGCACTCTCAGCACCTGCGTTTTGGTTATAGTCTGAACGCTTCTTGCCCACAAATTCACAGTGGCTTTTTTACTTGCTTTTTCATGTGAGAGTTTGTTTCAACACACGCAGCCAAACTGACTGGACAGGGCAAGTTCCTGTTATTTCTTTGCTAATGGCGTGCCGGGGGGTCACTATGGTATCTCTAGGTTGTGAAAGGGGTAAGTGAAGATTAAGAAGGTGGCATCCAGGCACAGGAATTGAGCATGGAGGAATTGGTGACCTGAGCGGAGGAAAGAGTATCTCCTCCAAAGGAATTCACAGACCTGTGGCAATAGTTCTTGAGGACTGACCACGTAGGTCAGGAAAGCAAAGAAGATAGGCAACCCCCAAATCATTTGAATGGGGTTTATTTTAGAATGAAACCTCTGCCTTTCTGAATAAAACCTGGGAAAGTCTGGGTGAGTGTGGAACATTTTTTAGCTTTATATCCTGTGGCTGCAGCAATTCTGAGCCAGCTAAAATCTGATTTAGAATGTTTTTAATATTTTGCTTCCTCTTGCAGCACATACACTGAGAAACATTATAGTTATTTCTACTTTCTGTGGCCATAATGGCCTTAAGTTCTGCTATTCTGAGTATGCACTTCCCTTCCTGAGTTTCAGTTTTGGTGTCCATTTAGAAATCTTTTTGACCCTAACACAGTTATATCCGTAATTTTCTTAGAGAGATAAAAAGGCACTAAAACTAATGTATGGAACAGCATTTCCACAGACCCCATCCAGTTAAATGCTTCTTTGCATCTCCATTCCCATCTTTACTGATCTAAAAGGAGAAAAAATGCTCTCCTATCAGCCCATTCCTTCTGTCTGATCAACTGTCGGCTATCACATGTCTTCCTTTGCGCTATTACAGTTTCATTTCCAGAGAAAAATAACCTGATGGATATTGTGGCACCACTGCAAAAACCCTCAGGTTTCTGTTTTATACCAAAGGGCCGGTGGTACCTTCTTCATCAGGCTGGGTGTTCATTGGAAATCAGCAGATACTGTGCCTAAAAGCACCCAGCAGTGCAGTGTAACTCTGTAATAATGGCTTATCAGGGGATGGGGGGGATCCCCAGGAGAAAGCCTGTAGGTGCATTTAGAAGCACTGGTGAGTAGTTGACTTTGGGGGCTTTCTTTTGCCTTTTTTTTTTTTTTTTTTTAAGATTGCCTGAATTTGATGGAGGCTCTTTCATTTAAAAGACAGAAAAACCTACAAATTAAGCAACATCTAGCTCCTAATGTGTGAAACTGCAATTTGCATACATCATGGCAGCTGCTGAGTCGGTCCTTATTACCTCCGCTGGAGTGTTAATTTAGCCACAACTTTCTCATTTATTTAAATGAAAAAGCAGTGGGTGGCTGGTATGCCACATTATCTGTCAGGCAACCTGGGAATCAGGTTGACAGAGCCAGAAAGACATTTCAATTCAGAGGGACTGCAGGGGTGCTGCCCCCTGGACCGGTGGTCACAGGCGAGCTCAGGATTGCCCTTGGTCTTTTCTAAAGGTCAACACTTACCCTAAGAAAAAAAAAAAATCAGTGTTGTATTTGGATTGACATAAGAGAATAGATAATAGGATTAAACTGGAAAGCTCTGTTTCTGTTTTTTTCTCTCCCTGTGTATCCAAACTGGCACTATATATGTGGATATGATAACCAAAATATCATTACTGGTCCTAACATAATACAAATAGGATAATGGCCATTTGTAGGGCACCTAGCGTAGTGTGGTCCAAGCCCACCACCAGGGCCCAAGTGCACTCCGGCTCTCTGCCCAAGCAGGAGGATGCCAAAGCTGCCCCCATGGGACATGCCTGGAAGAGGGAGCCTCTGCGGCAGCGAGCGGTGCCACTGCCATCACCGCTGCAGCCAGCCTGGAGGTGCTTCTGCAGGCGGCTAACGCCAGCTGGATGAATGGATGTCACGGAATAACTCACATGCAGGGGGCAAAGCAAACGCCAGATACTTGTCCCCAAACCAGAGCCTGCCTCCTCACTCTCTGGGAAAAGAGGCTGAGGAGCCCTGGGGAATTTCTGGCTGGGAGGAGCGAGGAGCGGTGGCCACGCTGGGGAGTCACCCATGGGTGCAGAGACAAGCATGAGGCTTCCGAGCTACAATGTTGTGCCCCTGTTTAATGATGCGTCTTCTAAAGCTATGTGTTTGTCAGCAGAGAATGCGCCAGAGCCAAACTGCAGAACCATGGCAAGAGTGACAGAGGAGGTGAGTTTAGTTCAACACATCGGTTGCAATGTTTCAGTGGCAGCAAAGAAAAAACCATGTCGTGATACCACCCAGAGTTTAACTGAGCTGATACAGGTCTCTTCTAAAGTTCAGCTATAGCTGGCTTTGGCTTGTGGGTCCGCTCATTGCAAGTCACGGGGTAGCTTCTCCTACAGAAAATTTGCATGCACCCGCCTGGCAAAACAGGTTTTCTTCTTTCAGATGGATTGTACATGTTGCATACCTGTTCCCCCAGTCTTTACTCTGAAAAACATACTCTTGGAAACTGGGCAGACTTTTGCCTAAAAAGCAGGTGTTTTTCCAATAGGTTGACCACTAGCAGCTGAGATTTAGAAGGGAATTACTTTGTCCGTGCAATGCCAGAAGGGTCTGTGTGACCCTGTTCTAAAACATTAAATTCAACGCATATTTCCTTAACACTGAAACATTCACATCAAATGTGTCTCTTCTGTCACTGACACCTACTTCTTACCATTGTTTTAAAATACACTGTGTTAAAAGATCGGGCGTTTGTTGTATTACCACAGATATTTTTCCCTTTGCCATTAACTTAACGAAGTTCAGCAAAAACTTTTGTCTTCGCCCACTTCTCAGCCATTCATTTTTATAATTAAAATCACCATGACAACAGATAATGATATGAGAATGAAAGGATTACGACTTAATTACATGAAGAAGGTGAAAACAGGGTTGGCTTACAGCAGCGAAAGCTTTTAATTCTAGCAAAAATATCGGGGACCTGATTCACCGCGGTGCTACTCCTTTTGTGTAATTGCAAAGTGCCGCTGAGAGCCTCCCAGTGGTCTCCCCACTGCAGGATGGGCTGTCCCAGGTAATGCAGCGAGTTGCAAGTGAAATATTCAGAATTTCATGAGCGATAAAAAGGAATTTGTCTTAAAAGCATTAGTTAGTGGTTTTGTGAAACAGGCTCATTATAGAAATTAGCTGAAGAAATGCACCCATAAAGGAAACATAATTATTATTATGGTAGTAAAGTGGTTTCATATAAATAAAACTTATTACATAAACACTCCATGTTAACCATCACGATACTATAAATCCTCCCACGTAAGAGGGGAACAAGGCAATTTAGGGGATATGGTCCTTTTTTATCACAGCTGTGGCATTTCATCGGTTCACTGTCCATCTTGGCTTCTGTGAAAGCTATAGTATCAGATTGGGCGTTTTTATTTCTAAGATAAAGCTGAACTTTTAATAAGAACAATCTGGGAGTTTAGACAATATCTGTCTTTGTAATCTGATCTATTGAATTTTCTGACATGAGTAAACTTTAATCACTTGGATTTTTTTTCCTGGTTTTGTTCACAAATTATATGCTTTTAAAAATAATGTGCATCTTAATTCTCCCCCTAAAAACAACAAACCCCTATTAACAGTTGAACATTCCTGAACAAACTGTCTATGGCTTTTGGAAAAACTCTGTAATAAAGCCATCAGACTAAAAGTCTAGATAAGGAAATACATTTCATTTTCAATTTTCTCAGAAGCTATTATGATCAATCAACCAATTAGTACAGCAAATAAATAAATTAATGCCATTTAAAAAAGAACATTCCAAAAACCTCTTAATGTCTTTCTCAACTAAAGTTATAGACTCAACATTAATCAATTTTATAACCCTAATTTTTGCTTAATCTTTTTTCCATCTTTGTTTAAACATATGGAGATATAAATAGTGTATTATAGCCCTCTCTATTCTGCTTTAATTTACAGAGTACAAGATCTGCAGCTGATGTAAATCAGTGCAGCCCCATTATTCTGGCCCAATTTAGTGCATCTGTTTCTGATTTACATCAACACAAACAAGAAGATAATCAGGCCTTATGTCTGATTAAAAATATACAGATAACACTTGTATTCAGTCAGGAGTTCTGATTTTATGTTAACTTCAGCTCTTTGCGATCTAGCCAGGGCAGGTTGAAACAGTTTGGGGAAGTTCCTCTCAGCTGTGGGGCAGTGGCCTTGGTTTCGAGAGTGACTTAGATAAGATCAGTGAGCAACAACATCTCTTCTGGTTTGGTACCCAGACCTCAGTGGTAGGTGGGAGTCCGACCGATCATCTCCTATGCTGGAACTGCTCCAGCCACCCAGGAACAATTGCGATGCGGAGATGTGCCTGGTTGTGTGCCTGTTGCAAGGTCTCTGTGTGTGTGTGTGTGTATGTATTTAATTCTTTAGCTGGGCTACCAGCACAAGCGGTGGCTGTGCCATCCCACAGAGGAACCTGCTGCTTTGTAGCCCTGAGCTGGGCAGGCAGCATACGGGCAGGAGAGCAGAACCATTGCCAGTCGGCTGTGTCCTAATGTGCCCCTGTGCATGACATTAAAGCAGCTCCTCATCCCCAGCCAGGAGCCCTGCGTGGGCTATTTATAGCCCTGGCACATCGCTGCTCACCAGCAGCTCTGTGCTGCTGCATGAGATCTCTGTTTCCCTCTCCCACGCACTCCCGCAGACACTTGCCCTCCTGGCGTCGGAAAGGTACGTTTACATCCCTTCCCTGCTCAGAGCAGGAATGGGAAGGGAGTTGGGCGCTCAGATGGATGAGCAATGTGGAAATGCCAGGGCCAGGCTGCTTTGGGTTGCTGGGTGTGTGGGAAATTTGTGGGCGGGGTACTGGAATATATGTCTTGGGGAACCCTTAAAGATGCTGCAGAGCCTGAAGCAGGGCACCTATGTGGAAGAGAGGACCCTGTTTAATATCTATCAGTGCCAAAATTGAAGCCCTCTCACTTTTTACAGTGCCTGCTGCCCAGTGAACAAAGGAAATGTAAGAGACTAATTACAAAGTTAGGATGGGAACTCCCAGACAATACGAAACCTGGGGCCTGTTTGTAACTGTATGGGGTTAGCCAGCTGTGTGGAAACAGGGTCAGCCTGCAGATGCTAAAATTTCAGTGTCCAAGGTCTGTGCACGAGGCAGGGCTCTGTGCCCTCTGCAAGCCTGCAAACATCTAGACTTGCTTGCAGCAAGAAAGTTTAGAGAAAGTCTTACTTCTCCCATCAAGGTATTTATATGTGCCTGGGACTGATCGTTAGCATCAAGAGGCTGAACATTTTTAATATGAGGATTCCGTGGGGATTGCAGGTTTGGTAGGTACCGGCTATGTGTGTTAGTGCAGGGGCCATTTTGGAGGTGGTGCTCTGTTGTTGCCATGGGTTGCTATGAATTTTCTTTTCCGTGGGTATGGGCATACCCAGATATTTGCTTGGTAGTGACTGAAATTGAAACAAGAGAAATTTATGGGGAAGGCTGGATTCGAACAGTAACTAATGGAATGTTGACGTCAAGTTATAAGGGTTTACAACTTGCAATTTATTTTAATTTCACTGCTGAGTGACAGGGATATTAAAGCTTTTACATACTAGCATTTGCTCACCAAATGGATATATACTTCCAAGTTTTATGTAAATATTAGCAATTAGAGTTCACAGTCTTTTCTGTTGTAGAAATGCAAATGGTTTGCACCAAGTTACTAAGTTACATTTCTCTTAACTGTGATACAGTCTGATATATAACACTGTATGATATAATTGTTCCAGAAAGTAAGGCTTTCCTATACTTGCCAGTATGTTTGGATAAATGCAAAAAGAGAAACCTCTGAGACCTTTACCAGGCTGCTTAAAGAGCTACTGAAATACATTTTAAAAATACATTTTCTTCTGCTAGCATCTGTCACTGGATATGTAAAAAACTTGTGCATCCTCCTTCTGTGAATGAGCACTTTGCCATTTCAATTAGTTTTGATATGTAAGAAAAATGATCTGCACATGTGAATGGCAAAAGAAATGGGCTCTGCATGTATATATTTAGCTTCTATTCTTCTCGTGCAATTAATGCACATAATTGGCTCAGACTGGGATTTGTTTATAGACATTTGTTTGTGAACAGAGCCACATCTATTCTCTCCTTAAATCGTGGGATTCTTTTGACTGACTTCACTGAGCTTTGAATCAGAGTAAGATTAAGGTCAGGTGAAGGCATATTTGAAAAGATGGCCCACAGGGTCTTTCATTTTCAGCTTCTTTGATTTTTTTTTTCATGAATCTATAACAGTTTAAAGAAAAAAAAAATATGCCTGGTATTTGCTGAGATAGGATCAATATTAATCCAATCCCACATCTAGGCCTCTGTCTTGGCAGTAAACGGAGCTCAAACTGTCAAATCTTTCCAGAATCATAAACTACCCAAAGGCTTTGAAAACTGATCAAAGCACCTTCAGGTCCCCGATGGTCAAACGTGCTCCCAAACACGGTTTCTGAAGCTTTGCAGGCTGCTTAAAATATCACTGTTGCGTGTAAACTTCTCCTAGCCCAAAGAGCCTTGCTGAGTCCCATTTTATTTTTATTTTAAATTAAAAAAACCAAATAAACTCCTGTAGAAAGGATGGGCCATGTCTCATGTAGCAGTCTGAGTAGAGGTAATGCCAGTCTCTGCTGGCAGCGGGATGCTTTCAGCCACAGGGGTGCCGTGCTGCGCGCTGGGGAGCAAACTCTGGCACAGCTGCCTACATCTGCGGTTACCTTTGCAGCGTGCAGGTCAGCAGCCACCCTCGCTGCACCCAGTGCTCCCTTTTACACCACTCGCAGGCTGGAAACGTCTAAGAAAGCTCCCGTCAGCACGCCTGGTTGCCGACATTCCAGCAGCAGCCAGCCCGTGCCTGGATAGCGTGAGACCCCAGACTGCCTTGACTGGGGCTTCTCAGTATCAGATGGCATGTGAAAATAAACAAGGTGCCACAGGGAGAAAACCAGTTAAAATCTCAGAAGGATTGACATGCTTTATCTTACATAGGCCAATGACATAATTGGTTCTATAGTGTTCACAGTTTCAAAATCTTACAGTTCCTTCTTCCCTTCCAGCAATAAATCAGATCACCTGAAATGTATCTGCTGTGGGGCTGATCCTGGGAGATCAATAGGGCTGAGCAAGGAGAGTTCTTTCTCTGGCTTTAATGGGACGGAGATCACATCATCTGGCAAACCTTTTAAAACTGCCTATGCAATTTAAGGCTGAAGTTTTACCTTTAAAAGTGATGCAGATGCTTCAGTTCCTAAATTACGCAGTTAGCTTAAGTAGGACTTGGATTTTTTAAGTGAATGAGATGCCTTTGAAATCCTGAAAATCCTAAATCTCCAAGTGCCTAGTGACTGACAGAATACGGAAAACTTCAGAAAAGGTCCCCTGGCTGCTAGTAGTTATGGTGAGACTTGAGATGCGTCCAAATGCTGAATGTCTGATTGCCACAGGGAACCATTTATTAGAGACACTTACCTGTATGCCCTCTCAGACCCCGTAGACATAAATTTCATAAAAGGAATTGGATGTTCTCCCACTTAATGCTCTGCCACAAGTTTGTATATTTTATCTGGACAGAATGGATGAAGTTAATTCAGAAATAATATCTAAGTCAAAGCAAGAAGGTAAGTGTTCCCTGAAACTGTGGGTGGCCTTTTCAGCACAGATCTCTAGCCCCAGACTAGAAATGCTTCCTGCTCTGACCACTGATAACTGTTCTTTGAATCTGCTTTTTTTAGCCAGTTCGGCATCTCATTTATGTTGATTTAGTCAGTTGATTTCATCACAATTTGTTTCTAATGAATCACGTAGGACCACATCAGTAACTTCACTCAAGACAAAGTGTCTAATTTATCCCCTATTATCCCTGAAAAAATGAAGAAAATGAGATTGGATTGACACAATTTGTTCTTGATAAATAGGTGCTACAGCTGCTTTTATCACCTTATTGCCCTCTAAATTCTTACAATTCAATCATGTAATAATCTTTCCAGGTATCAGAATTAGGATAATAGTTCTTATTATCCTATAGATATAGGAGAATCCATAATTCCCTGGAAGCTTCCTTTCTGTGTCTTATTCTTACTCTATCTTTTCCTTACATCAAGATTAGCATTATTATTTGCCCTTCTAGAGCACTGCACGGTTTAAAATCTTGATCTTAAATGCCAGCACAGCCTTCATAATTAAACCCTGAGATTATAACATTATTATCATCTGAGTACTGATTTTTGCCTCGCTGTGGCTGTCAGCCAAATGTCATAATGCATACAATTAACAGATTTGCTTCTCGGCTTACTGATAACAAAGGAAGCACAAATAATTCATAGGCAGAGGCACTGGTTCTTTGATGTGACTGAACTCTGATCCTTTCAGCACCTGAAGGGAGGCAGGCTGAAGACAGGGCAGCCTCATTAAGGCAAAGAAAGGAAAAGAAGAAAAAAAAAAAAACAGAGGAGGAAGAGGAAGATGCAGGAGGTGCCCCCCCACGCCGCTGCCCCGTGCTGTGTGCTGTGACCTCTTCTGGGCCAGGTCCCACAGCTCCCACCCTCCCACCACGGCACGGGAAAGAGGAGATTCCTTGGGACTGGGGGAAAAGACAAGAAAAATCTATGTCCCAGACAAAATAATGTCTCTAATTAAAGGTAGTCTTTTTTTTTTTTCCAGAGGTTGAGGGAAATTCCTGATGAGATACTTCCATCTGCTTTACAGTCCCTTTGCGCTGGGGCAGTTCAAAGAGGCTCCAGTGTAACTGAGAATTGAGGACAGCGTTTATTTATAGTTTGATAGCCTCATAAAAGCTGTAGAGCTGAGCTCACAGCAGTGCACTTATTTATGTTTTGAACTGCTCCTGCAAGCACCCTACTGCCTTGCAAAACGTATGCTGTAGCTCCTGCATAAAATTATATGAGACTCTTCATAAGGTTCATGACACAAAGGCAAAAAAAAAAGTGCAATTAGACTAACAAAACAGCTGATATAAAAATAAAAGTAGCAGCCAGAACTGGAGAAAATTAACAGCATGGCTCTGAAATAAAGTAACATCAAGTGAAGATTTGCACCTGAACCCATTTTTTTTTTTCACAATAGAAGAAAAAAATATATCCAAAAACTCTGAATAAGGCAATAACTCTGATTTCAGCTCCTGGTGACATTACAAAGGATTTGAGCCTTGCACTGGAGGTTTTATAATGACAACCCAGCCTCTGGCACAATCTCAGTATAGTGTCTCACTGCAAATTATATTTGTATCACATTTATCCTTCCTTTTAATATCAATGTACCATCTTTTCTCCTCTGTAACCCAGAGGGGAAAGCGAAGCAGCACCATTTCATTATTATCCTTTAATAGGCTTTCCAGTGATATAAAGGAGAATATTAATATCCTTGCAATGACCTCACCTAAACACTGCTAAAAGCCAGGAAGGGAGTGACAAGTTTGTAGCTAATGCACAGGGATGAATTTCTGAAGTTAATGAAAGGATTTCACCCCTGGGTTTTAAACCTGTTTTCTTTTTAACATTTTAGCTTCAGTCTCCTCAGCTGTAGGATGGAGAAAGTAGACTTACATACAAGTTGACGGCATGATTTTATTGAGTACAGTTCAGTCAGGAGCTTGGTGTCTTCCAGAGCAGGGAGATGAAGAAGGTGTGTTCTTAAGAGGAAAGGCAAATACTGCCTTGAAAGTGTAAGGTACCCAAGCTCAGTCCATAGCTCTGGCTGGGGAAGCCATGTTGCAGAGCACAATGAGGTGGGAGGTTGGAGGGTTGCAGATGATCCTGACTGCAAAGTGGAGACTCCTTTGAACGATTCAGCTCAAGGATGAGGTGATGATGGGGTATGGACCAGCTCTGGGAAAGGGGAGGCCACCCTATCTACTGCTCGCAGGCTGTATGCAGCTCCTGCGGAGGATGCCCGGAGCTGACCCAGCAGCTCTGTGGGCGGCAGGGGAGACCATCCCGCACTGGGTGCAGGTGGGCAGTACCCTTCCTCATCCAGGTGATGGGTGTAGGACTTACCCATCGGATAATTTGTGCCTAAAGTGGTACCTAAATGGCATGAGCTAAGATTTCTGTTGCTAACGTCTTAATGAAAAAAGAGAGGAGAAAACGGCTGTGAGCATGTTGTTCCAGATATAATAATCACTGGTAAATGAACACATAAAATTCGCAAATCTGATGAAAGGTGTAATCAAAGACAAAGTGTTGCTCTTAAGAAAGCTAAATTAACAGTGAAAGAAAACTTAAAGGTGACCAACAAAGGAAGTGAAATCATAACTCAGTTCTATGCGCTGCTTCTTCCCGGTCTGTACAAAAGTCTGGGAAAGATGATGATGGTTAATCATCTCACTTGTTCCTCATATTCAAAATGCACATTTTGTCCATTATGGAAAAGCTGGAGGATGTCTGAAGCTCTGACATCACAAAAGAGTGAGGAGAGAAGTTGATAATTTTGGAGGAAAAACCCTGGTTAGATTACTAAACAGGATTGGGGTCTTGTTGGTAGTCATTAACACTTTCATCTAGCTGGAGCATGAACAACCTGGCTAAAGACACTACAGCTCATCTGCTTTATGATATGCATGCTTTTAATACATGATCTTTGAGATATGGTGTGCTTCCTTTATCAAAATGCAGTGAAGATCAAATATTACAAGGTGATAAAATAGCACAAGGAGAAAACAATGAACTGGCCATCTAATTGTCATGTGGGATTAAAAAAAAATTTTTTTTCTATCTCATAAAAGACTTCTACTGGCTGTAAGGTCTGCTCCAGAGGCAGTCAATGCAGGATTAAGACCTACGATTCTCAAATGGAGTATTTAATTTCAATGTAGCCAGAAAAAAAAAAAAGTTCTAGATTTTGGAAGTACCATGACTTTATTTTTTGTACTAAACTTACTGCCTTTGATTGATTTTTAAAAGCACCATGAGAAGAGCTCAGAGCTTGGCCCACATTCAGACTATGAAGTTAATGTTTTGTCTTCCAAATCCATTTTTAAAATCTGGTAATAATCCAGATTCATTTCTCAGATATGTTGCTTCTAGTTCCAGATTCGGAATACAGAAAGAATCGATAAAATCAAGGAAATTCTAGTCTTCAAGCATTGCCTGGCTTTTAATTTAGCACTCAAGTGAGGAATCTATGTAGTTTTCTAAAACAGAATCATGACTACTTCCAGAAACAACTGAACAGCTAAAAGAGTAGGTCTGAGACTGATGATATAGCTGTAGATTTCCTTTTCACCTAGGCAATAACTATAATATTTTAAAAAAATAAATCCATCTATCTAGATCTGTAGAGAAATCTGGACCATTTGTGGAAATACCTTTAAGTGGATTTCAAAGAATTTCACATACTCCTTTTTTATGTTGGTACATATTTCTTTAATGAAGCTAAGACGCTAGGCTTCCAGGATTTGAGGAAACCAGTTCAATCTGTCATACAAGACTCTGACCCTGCAAATATTTAGGCTGGTGAGGGATGTTACTAATTTGAATAGTCCCATTAAGCAATTCATAACATGTTTACAATGTGTTTCAGACATGGTTATACCACAGCTTTAGGACTTGACTGTGTGTTGGTGATTCATGACATGAGCCCTTAATGCATTTCCACACCAGAACTGTTTCAGTACCACATTAGAGACAAAAACTGTGTTAAGGATTGGTATCCCTCAAGTGATGGGTAAGTGTCATTCTCTCACTGACAGCTCTACCACTGTACCTTGAATTCTGCAGCTTGCTAACCTGAAAGCCTGAGAGGTTCAGTAAAGTCCTCCCCCCCAAAAGAATCCAGAAATGGGACCATGAAGTTCCTTGTGTTTTCCCCATAAATACAACTAGAGGGAGTAGTATGTGAACAATTACAATTTAATTAAAAATCTCATTTGACGTTACAGTAAGTGGAACCATAACTCTGTGAATCTGCAGCATGTAAGCATCCCACTGAGAAGTGTGAGGACAGCTCGAAGGCTGGCCCCTATTTACTAATCCTTTATTTATCTCATAGCAAACTAGTAGCAACTCTGTAAAAACCAGTGACCTACACTGGTGTGAAAGAGTAAAGAATATTCCCAATCAGACCAAGTTTCTTCCTGCCACTTCTGCCACCACACTTCAGGGCTGGAAGCTGTCTCTGTCCCGAACAATGTCTTGACTCTCTCCGCTTGAGGCCTGGGGAGAGAGCTACTGGTGAAGTGGGGCGCGATGGGGCAGAGACAAATCCATTGGTAGAGTAACGAGGTGGTGGCTTCCTAACCGCTTTGCAAGGGTGTAAGCACAGCGCTTCTGAATCAAAACCGTTCTTCTAACTGGTAGCCAAGCCTGGTGGTAAGGCAGAGTACTAAACATCCACACACCCACTTATGCCTCTGTAAAATGCCAGTGAACTGCGTTGTACTAGTGGCTTTGTTTCCAACCCGCTTTGCCAAGGCGTAGATCACTGTAAAAAAGTAATGAGAAAAGCAAGTGTAATGTTTTTCCATATTTTTTTTAGTCTTGTAAAACCCTTTTCTGAAGTCTCTACTTAGGCATAACTCCTAGTTTGAGAGGAGCTGTGAGCACTGAAAAAACATTACTCCATTCTAGCTGTCTAACCTAAGGGGCTGTTGAAAACATAAGGTATTTTCAGCATGTAAGCAAGGAATAATGTCCTTCAGGTGCATGTGAGAGAGAAAACTTGAATAGCCAAGGGACTAAGGGCCTGACCTAGTATTAAAGTCAGTGCAAATCTTTCCCTCAATTTTAATAGGCTCTGGATCAGGATCAGGGAAAGGAGGGCAAAGGCAGCTTGAAAAGACTGTTTTGAAGAGAAGTCTGTAATTTTTTTTACATAATCACAAAACATGTGGAGCGATTATTGAATATTGAAGATCACTTGAAGTGCCAATTTTATTTTTTTTGTGTCTTGGAGACCTTGAGCCTGAGACCTCACCATAATTTTCCATACTTTTTATGCATTATTGATTCCTATCACACCCTATGGAATGACTAGCTTTAGATATTAACAGCAATATTCATTTGCCCAATAATTTGTTCTTACTGGACAATGTTATGCTTCTACCTCTAGAAATGTTCCTGATGAAGACCTTGAATTCTGAGGAGATTTAAAAACAGGAAGTTTGGAGATCAACCATGGATCATAAGGCTGAGGAGAAAAGGCGGCAGCGCCATAGCTTGACCTTATTGGAACAAGTACAGAGAATGAAAGAATCAGCAGAGATAACTGACGTTGTGCTAGTTGCAGAAGGTGAGAAATTCCCCTGCCATAAGGTGGTGCTGGCTGCCTTCAGTCCCTATTTCAAAGCCATGTTTACCTGTGGCTTGGTTGAGTGCAGGCAAAGAGAAGTGGCACTGTACGACATCTCTGCAGAGAGCGTGTCCGTAATACTCAATTACATGTACAGCGCAGATTTGCACCTCACTAACCAGAACGTGCAGACTGTTGCGCTTGCTGCATATTTCATGCAGATGGAAGAGGTTTTCAGTATGTGTCAGAAGTACATGATGGACCATATGGATGCTTCCAACTGTGTGGGCATCTACTACTTTGCAAACCACATTGGGGCAGAAGATTTATCTGATCAAGCGAGGAAATACTTATATCAGCATTTTGCTGAGGTGAGCTTACAGGAAGAAATATTAGAGATTGAATTCCAGCAGCTGTTGAGTCTCATAAAATCAGATGATCTGAATATTTCCAGGGAGGAGAGCATTCTGGACCTTGTCATTAGATGGGTCAAGCACAGCAGAAAGTCACGTGTAGAGCACCTTATTGAACTCTTGAAGCAAGTGAGGCTGGTACTTGTCAGCCCTTCCTTTCTCGTGGAAGCCCGGAAAAGGAACACAATGATCCTGTACAACTCAGAATGCAATGATATGTTTGAGGAAGCACTGAAAACCATCAAGCTATCCAGCCACCCTTCTCTCAGCCTGCGATATGGCATGGAGACTACAGATCTCTTACTCTGCATCGGCAACAATTCTCTCGGTATTAGGTCAAGACACGGTAGCTATGCAGATGCCAGTTTTTGTTATGCTCCTGCAACACAAAAGACTTACTTCATTTCCTCTCCAAAGTATGGAGAGGGTTTAGGATGTGTTTGCACTGGTGTTGTCACTGAGAATAATGATATTATTGTGGCAGGAGAGGCAAGCGCCGTCAAAATGTCTAGACAAAAGACCAGGAACATCGAAATTTATAGGTGTGTACCCTCTGTCAGGAAATCCCTAATTATTTAAAAATTTTAAATCCAAATAATGTTTCTGGGGATGAAAGAGGACCATTAGACAAAGCGTTCTTTACTTGAAAGTTTTCCCAGAGATTTCAATTACTCTAATCAATTTGTCACAATTGATCTTTATGGCACAATGAATTATATACATACAACCAAATCCTGATGCCTTTTCTCCTGAAAGGAGGAGGATTTACTGTAGTGGCATCTCTGTGTAGATGCGCTTGACTAGATCCTACGTCCGTGTACGTGGATTTTATATTCTCCTTACTCAAATCTCAATATTTTCCTAGGATGCTCTTTTCTAGGTCATTACTAGGGGGAAATGAGTCAAGTGAATGACCTGAGGAGTCCAGTAAGACAGAGATAACACACTTCTCTGTTTATGGTGATGATAGTACTTCAGACATTAAAGGATAATGATTGATAGCTTTAAACCTTCATTCTGGTTTTACTGATGTCTTTTTCAGATGCACCCATTTTAAAGAAAAACAGACATTTTCTGGATTAAAGACAGAATTTAAAAATGGTGACAGCATTTTCATATACAGATGCCTAAATTTAAGGAAGTAAATCCATACAGAGGCAGATGAAGTGGCTTTATTTTCAGCAGTGCTGAGCTCTCGCTCTTCCCACTAACTTCAGTGGAAACTGTGATTGAGCAGCACATGCAGAAATAAGGGATTCTTACCTTAATTAGGGTCTAATATCTTTGAAAGGATGCCTAGGATTCCTCATACTAAAAATGCTTGATCTTGCAAACACTGGGCTCAATTCTATAACTTTTCTGTGAAGGAGAAAGCTCCACTTGTCATCGTATTGTTGTCTGAATAAACATTGGTGATTAAGGGGGTGATATTTCAAAACGAGCTGATGGGACCTCAGTGAACGAGGGTATTCACAGCTTTGGATTTTCCTACAGATACCACCAGCGAGGAAACCAGTTTTGGCACAGCCTGTGTACCACTGAGTTCCGTGAACTCTATGCATTGGGCACCGTCCATAACGATCTCTATGTAATAGGAGGGCAAATGAAAGTGAAAAATCAGTATCTGGTCACAAACTGTGTGGAGAAGTATTCCATGGAGCAAGGCACCTGGAGAAGCATGGCGCCTCTTCCAGTACCGTTAGCCTCCCATGCGGTGGTGATGGTGAAGAATAAGCTCTATGTGCTGGGTGGCTGGACACCACAGGTTAAGAAATTAATTTTTGTTTTGCTTACTAACAAGCAGAGCTATGCTGGGTTTATAAGATGTGTAAATTTATGGTGCTTCTTGCATAGGAAAAGTATATCAGTGATAACAGAAGAATAAATTGCTCACGTTCCTCTGATGAAACATCATTCTGCAGGAAAAACAAAGAGGGTGAAGAGGAATAATATCGGCCTTATGCCATCCTCACTGTAAATACCAACTCTAGGAAGGGCAGTTATTTCATAGAGGCATGCACAGTGAGCAAGAGTTTAAAATACATCTCCTCTGTCAACGTGGGGTCAATTTTAAAAAACTACTCTGTTAAACACCTTATTCTTTTCAAAAAAACTTGAGATAACTAGGATGATATTTAGTAATTGTTTGGAACTTTTTTGTCATCACAGGCTGTGAAAAATGGATTAACTTCAGCCTTTCCTTTCCTTATATACTGTCTACTTAATTTTTCTAGGTATCAGTAAATAATGGTATTTAAATCATACAGAGTCCCTGTCTTCAAAAAGGGTGTACACAGGTAAATTTCAGGGACAGATTTATACCTGAAAGGTAAAATTCACCTCAATTTCTCAGGAAACTTTCTTGGTTAACCAAAGTTCATTTATTTTCATTAAATTATTTTTTAAATGAAAAGTCAAAGCATTCTCTGGAAAACAGATTCCTTTAATCAATCCCTTTATTTCACTTGTATTACTTGGCCATGTAAAGTTTTAATGGGAATTTTCAGCAGGGCCACAGATACCATATTCAGTAGCACAGGGAATATACCGAACTATGCTACAAGGAGTATGGATGTCAGGAGCAGTGCTTGCTCTCTCCAGTTGCTCCCTCCAGTTGCTCCCAGTGCACAAGATCTTTTTTAAGAGCATAGCCCACTATTGACTGCTTAGTGCAGTTTAAATTTGAGCATTCAGGACAAAGCCCCACATTTACTTGACAATGAAGTAGAGCATCTGTAATCCTTATTGCTGACAGCAATATGTTCAGACTGTCATCACATCTCATTGGTTTGTGTTCTCTTGAAATAAATTACTGTTTAAAGTATTTAAAAGTGAGATGCATTCAGCAAACAAGATTTTCACCTCTTTGGATATTTTGAGTGCAGGAGTCCCCAAAGGAGACAACAGAAAGATCAGAGAGTATTTCTGATACTGAAACGACTGAGCAAGGATAACTCGCTATTTAAAGAATTAAAATATGAAAACACGCTTAATGTAGATACAATCTGTCTATAAAAATCTTGAACCGAAGGGTATGTTATATCACGAAGATAGATGTTGAAGTCAGACCACCAGCTTTGTCTGTCTTAATATTTCTCCAGAACAGATTGTAAGGGGGAAATGTGACTTAGAAGCACAACTCAGGAATGTTGAGCCAAGAATGGTTTTAAAAAAAAATACAGGCACCTTGAAAACACCTGAATCTGATATCTGCCAAATAGTACTATCAGTAACCATACATGGGAGTCCAAGTTTATATATAAATAGGTTTGAGATGAGCAGATTAACAGTAATTGATTAAAAACCATAACTTTGCAAGATCAGGGCATACCTCAACAGATCAGAACTAATTAGCTACAGCTCTCAAGAAAGTGCATTAAGAGCAACACTGCAGAGTGCTGAATTCTTCTGGTGCCACGTACGTCCCACGCTCACCTGTCAGATGCGGTGATTGCGTATGTGGGGCTACCACAGCTGCACTGGGAAAGCAAATTAGTTTGTCAAGCCAGGAGTTGTCCCCATGCTCAAGCAGCACTGAACGTTCTGTCAATCCTGAACAAATACTAACGATGCAGTGTTGATAGAGTGCTGTAAGTGCACGTGTCCGTTACAGGACAGAGATAAATACATGTTCCCTTCCCACTCAGGCTTTGCAATTGAAACAAGACAAGACAAAGTCAAGCCAGGACATAAAATGACAGCTTAGGAGGCAAGGGCTCTACTCACAGCAGTGTTGCTCTGGCTCAGCTCTGGTCTAGCCTTACTGATGCCAGCAGAGTTAAAAACCCAAGTGAGTCTGCCCTTGGTAACTGGGGGCTCTTAAAATGCAAGAAGGCATTTGGTGAGGCTGAGAGGAAGGTTTCAGAACCTGGAGACAGAGAGAAGGGCCACTGGATGTTACGTTTTCTGTACATAAAGAGCATACTGTGTGCTCTGAGGTGAACATTACTGCAAAAATGAGGCAAGATGTGCATTTACAGTATGTCAAATGGTCCCTGCTCCTAAGTATATGCTTAGTCTGTGTTGAAAATACACATCTTGTCCCTCTTCCAGTGCATAAATCAGTGTTTCACACTTATGACGAAGAAAGAGCATGCCCCATGGCACTTAAAGGGGCAACCAAGGGGCTATGCATTTACTTTCTAGTTTGCCTCCTACTGTCTTGTCCATTACATCAGTGTTGTAAAGGTCTTTTGGGGAAGAAAAATAACAAGCAAAGCAAGAACACATATCACAACATCACAAGTAAGCAAAGTAGTTCTTCTCACTCTCTCTACGTGAAACCTTTCATCCCCAAATATTTCAGGATCCTCCCCCCCAGCCTACTGCTGATATTCAAGGCTGTCGTACCCAGAAACCATAATCTGAGTTCCCTGCATCACACTAGACAGGCAGAGAAAGGGGAAGAAGATTAGAGAGAACAAGAGGAGTAGGAGTGAGTACAAAAAGAATATTATGGCAGCAAAGCTAGAGCGGGGGGGGGTAGGAGCTTATTATGAAAACTATTGAAGGAGAAGTTACAGCAGTTGAACAACATTACTCTGGTTAGGCTGACTAAATAAACATGCAAATGGATTAAGAATAAGTTGTGTACGGGCCTGAGAAAGGCAGCCAAGTACCTCGCTGAGACTCACTGTACAGTCTGAGTAACAGTAGGAATAGATTTCAACTTTTACCAGGAAGAAAAAATGTCCAATAGACTGGTTTACTCTCTGTTATTATTAGGACTTCACAGCAGCCTTGTGAAAGAGGTATGTTCTGCCAGAGCCAGGCCCAGGAACGTATTGTTATTACCCAAATCCTCAGCTTTATCACTGCAGAATATAGATGCCTTCTTATTCATTTGCCTTGTACAGCGTGCTCCCAGCCACAAGTCATGGGTGCTGTTAAACCCTAGTGAGTATGAATCACTTCACAGCTATAATTGATGTATTTATGTTATTTATCTGCTCAACTGTCTGCTGTGATTAATTGCATGCAGGCGTGTGCAGAGGGCTCCAAATGTTGCATTATTATATGGCTGTCATATTTCATACAGATGGATCTGCCTGACGATGAGCCGGATCGATTAAGTAACAGAACGTTTCGGTATGACCCAGGCCAAGACAAATGGACAGAAGGCACACCGATGAAGTACTCCAAATACCGCTTCAGCACAGCTGTAGTCAACAGTGAGATTTATGTTTTGGGTAAGAGGAAACAGATTTTTAACAGATAGTACCAAGACTTTTTCTTCTTTCCAGCAATTTGCTTCTGCAAAGTGAAGTATCTCACCCTTTGCCATATATGTAGGACAAAGTACGTTGGACTAGACGGATAGTATTTTTCTAGAATTATTTCTTCCCCACATCATTTCTTCCTTCCTTAATTTGTGTAGATTAAATTAAGTTAATGTTTAGTGTTCTGGATTAATGTAACAAAGATACTTCACTTTTTAAACTACTTTTCTTTGGAGTATCAATGTGTGCTATAAATAACAATGAATTTTAAAAGGTGGGTAGGGAAGCCTTGTTAGCACCATTTCACAGGTGAGCAGTGAAAAGCTAAGGAAGATAGCCAGTGCCACAAAGGAATGGCATAGGGAAAAAGAATTTGCGTCTTCCAGTCAAAACCAACATTATTTGTGGATTCTGATAAAATTCAATGAATCATTTTCTTCCACCCACCTCAACAGAGTGCATTTTTTTGGAACACTGAAATTTTTCATTTTGTCATTTTTTGATTGAATCTTTTCAATTTTTTTGTTTCAAAACAGTATGTTGACCAAAAGTTTTAAGACTTGTGCGAAAGAGTTCAACAATCTCCTACTCCAAAATCTTTTGTCCTCAAATGATCCCCATCCATATCCCCAGTTCTACAGTTCATCCATAACATGACTCTTTTCCCAAAGACCGCAGCCCAACCTCTGTCCAAGCCAACAGAAAGACATCACCTCTTTCTGAACACTAGCAAATACCTCAGGAGGTGGTAAGCAAGGGATTTTTCTGAAGAGAAAATGATGATGTAAGGCGGGGAAGGGCAGATGGAGAAGAAAGGCATTGTGGGCATTGGGAATGATACGGGGGAAAAGTTGAAGTGGCATCTTGAAAGGAGAATAAGAGCCAGAAAGGTGACCAAATGAAGTATAGAAGGATTATAGACAGGTGTATAACTGTAAAGTACTTGAAGAAGTGGTGAAAAAATATCAACAGTCAATTAATCCACAGGTGGGCTGTGGGTTATTCATGTCCTTCAATGCTCCCAGGGTCCTGTGGGCAGCATCAGCCATGAAGAAGGCAGCAATCACACCAGTACCTCAGGACCTTTCAACCCCTTCTGCTTCAAACTACTCCTACTTACAGGCTCATCAAAGTGAACGCAATAAGTACAGTCTTACCAACTTAATACGCCTCCTGTATAAGGGGTATTCTGGTTTTGTCTGGGTTGTTATATACCATGGACAGAGAAGAGTTTGTTCCTGGCATGTAATACAGAAAGTGTTTTGCAGGGGGTGTATCTAAGAAAGGTGTCTTTGAAGTAAAAGAGGAAAACGGCTTTAATGCTGCATTTGTCTTCTTTTAGAGAAACTTCTTCCTCTTAAGTGGCTTGAGACAGGCCCGTAGTCACAGCCAGGGGAGAGGGTGAAAGAAGCCCGTATGGAAAGGAGAGTTTTGCAAATAGAAAATAATTTCATTATTGTCAAAGGTTAGTGATAGAGAGCATCAGTAGGCTGTTAAATGACGAGAGTGGGTTAAATGACTGCCTGGGTTCAAAGGTGCTTCAAAAATGTGGAAACTCCACCCTTTGTAAAAGGTTAAATATATATAATTATTTATACTGACACTGATGCTGTAATGGGGCAGTGGAAGCAGCCATTAATTGCTGGGAAGAGAAAGGCTGTATTCACACATTTCAGTAAGCAGCATTCTGAGATCAAGACCACAAATGCTGTGATTACACAGGAGAGTCAGGGAGGAAGAAAAAGGAGCTGCCTTGGGATGCGTGTGATAAAACAAATTGACAGTCCTCTTCACAGCAAGCCTGACACTGAGACAAGGAAAAGGAGCGGCTAATAAGGAAAACTGCATCTGTTTTCTTCCCTCAGAATCTCACAAAAAAAGAAGATCTGACTGATTACAGTAATGAAGTGTACAGTTTGAACACAGAGCACAGTATTAAATCTGAAAAGTGCCTGTTTAAATGGCATTGAGGAAAGTTCATGGTCTCACAGACCTTCACAAGCATTTTGCTAACGTAAAAATAGAAAAAGCAGCGGTTTTTTATGTATAGTCACCAGTGCTGCTGTATTCAGGGAGCTGAACGCTGACTTGAATTCTTCCTTACACGTCAGCCAATACCAATAATATTTTTTTGTGAGCGAATCTTTGTTAACAGTCGGTCAGTGCGTGGGCCAGAACAAGCTCGTGCTCCGTCTCCATCACTTTGTTGCTTCACATGCCTGCCCATGAGCCGTCCTTATTTGAGCTGTCCTAAGGGAGCCAATGCGCTTAATCCTGTGATTAACAATTTGCTGCACTGGACCCTTCACTCTCACCACTAAATGTAACTAAATACACCTAAAGGCAGTGTTTGCTCTCCTTTCTGACAGTGTAAATCTGGGGTAATTTCACTGTAATGAACAAACTTGCCTATAATTTATACCGAAGGTATAAGCTGACATGCTGCTCCAGGGAGCGGATTTTTGAGAAAGATTGTGCTATTTTTACCCTTGTGTTTCTGAGCCCGCCTCCATTCTGATGCTCTGGCCACTCAAGGTGTAACTGCAGCAAGCACAGACACATACGAGTTACCATCAAGTAGCATGAATATCGATTGCAGGGAAGACACTTTGACCTAGGTCTGAGCTGCTTTCACAAACTTCTGATTGCCTATTTCCACAAACCTTGTGAGGACTTTAATGTCCATAAATCTGTAAAATTTGGTTGAAGCTGGCCAACAGGTACAAAAGCTACGGAAGGCAGACAAAATAATGTAAACACAGATACAGAATGCACATGTAGTGAGGGTAACTGCATGAGTCTTGTTTCCTGAGGAAATCAAATAATATTAGAACGAATTTTTTAATTGAAAGAAAAACCTGACACTGAGCCAAAAATGATTTGTCAACAAATTCTGCCTTTGAATATGCTGGTCTAAAGCCACCTTTAACTGTATGGGTGGAAATAAAGATTTATCTGTTAAAATTGAGAAGACGATGTGGTAGGTAAATGTTAACCATCACAGTCTGAAAACTCTGTGGAAGAAATTAAAGCATCTTCCAAGACCTAACAAAATGATGAAGCAATTTCCAAATTAATTCTGTTTGGAAACAGTGATACAGTCACTGATATTGGCATCTTACTCTGCTGATATCACACATGGCCTCATCTCCAGCTGTAAAATCACACTCGCCAACAGTAATTAAAACCTCACACAGAAAAGCTGCATTCTGCGCTTTATTCGTGGTGACAAGTTCTTGTTACCTTGTGAGTTCTCAGGTTGTTGGGCTGCAAGGTGGGTACAGTTTTCCTTTGGAAAGAATTGCGACAGTAACCCTGGCGGGGTGAACGGGCGATTCGTGGCATTGGAAGGAAGACAGGGAAAGCGCTTGCAGTCTGGCTGATGTGGCACTTGATCATGCAAATGGCATTCAGGGAGAGAACGGGAATGGAGGTTGATGATGATCGACCATAGAATAGCAGCTGTCACGAGGAGGGTAAAACCACCGCAGGCTGTTCAAAGCTGTGGACCCCTCGGATATCACCCTGCTTCACAAGGAACATGGGGCACTGTGGCAGCCTAGAAAGATGCTGTCAAGGGTCTTTTGTGCAAAAAGACACATTCTGAAGAGGATCACAGCTTGCAGGTTGTCATCATGTAGTGGCCTCAGAGACATCTATGCTCAGGCATAACGACTAAGCTTTTGTGCTAGAGAGAGATATTTTGTGGAGTCTCTACCATTGGCCATTTATACCCCTTCTTACTCCAAATGGAGGTTCCCTATGGTGAAGTCTGTGTGCACAGAACTTGAACATCTAACAGGGTCCCATGGACAGTCATGGGGCACTCAGCAAAGGGGCACTTCAGAAGCATGCTTGATGTCAATGCTTGGATTCCCATGAGCATCACCTGCTTTTCATATTGTACTTGTTCCTTCTGTGGTGCACTGTCTCCATGGGCTTCCTGCAGTCTGCACCCACCTAAGAAGATCCACTGGGGGCTCCTGAGGGCCCCAGAGGCAGGAGAGGGAGGGAGGCAAGGTGGAAGCAGGTAAATGCCAGATATCTTCTGTATGCCATGAGAACCAAGCCCCACTTCCCAGAAATAAACACATGAAATAAAGAAATATGTAACTCTATCTGGATCCATAAAGCAGTGTTGCAGAGAGATGAGACTTCTTTCAAGCAACTCTTGAAAACAAAGCCCTTAAACAAAGTTTGTCAGCTCTTTCAGGCAGGATCTGTCTTCCTGTACAGTTCATAGAGGTGTCAGCACATCCAGGATTAGGTGGGTCTCCAGTACGTAAATGAAAAATCACTGCACTAAAAGTTCATCCTCTCTAATGTCTCTGATGTGTGAATGCAATTTCTATCATAAACATGAAGCGAAAAGCATAGATGGAGCACTAGCTTTGAACAAGGTGCAGTAACAGACTCTTTGATATTCAAGTCTACTTTTTGCTCTCGTCCATGTAGGTGTAAATCTGTAGTAAGTAGTCTGCTGATCTCAGTTGTGTTGTGTCAGACTCGTTTTGTTCTAACCCAGATCAGAATCTGATGCTCAGCCTTTGAAGTGTTAATTTCTGAAAAGTCCTATTGGCACAGAACAGAGAGTACACAGTCACTGTCCAAAACCTCTTCCCAGCCTAATTGCCAGCTCCAGCATGTAAAACCCTAATGACTTAAATGGAATTATTCTAGAGTCACACTGATGGAAGGAAAATGAGAAATAGATTAGAGTTTTTGGACTAAGTAATAGCATTGTTCAGGAACCTGTACCATGTGTCTTAATCAGCAATCCTGCAATATAATTGTCTGTTTGTGTTATGTTCCTAGAGACTCTTATGCTATTTATACAGTGTACATAATCCTCATAAGTAAATGAACGGCATTTCCTAAGGCTCAAAATCCTTTCTCCTATTCATCCCATTTGACTGGTCTTAGCTCTTTCTCTCCATATTTTCCCAGGAACATAACTATATTCGTTGGAAAGCCCAAGAAAGAGCAGTATTGTGTTCTTAATGACAGAGGCAATTGAGACACTTTTGGAAGAAAATCAGATAGGAGGGCTCTATTTAAGGTCATGCATTTTAATCTCTTGCTTAAAAAAATATCCTTTCCAGCTAAGTCTCTGAAAACTCATTACAGCCAACAGGCAAATTAGGAAAATTTATCCAAATGGATTCATTTGAATGCCATATTCATTAGCTTATGTTAAAACACATTCAGTAGAACTACTGTCTCTGAAATACAGGTCACTGGTAAAAAATGTTGTATCACCATGACAGCTTTAACCATGTGTTGCTTTTATGTTATATAATTCCTGCATTATAAATAAGAACATATAGAAGGACTTAAATGAGAAATCCTATTAGGGCAGCTTTAGGAAGCAAAGAATTTTTGTTTATCCTCCTTTGCCTGGCATCCTACCTCTTACAACTTGTTTTTTTCCCCTGAGTTCTTGCTGAGAGCTTCTTTTAAAAGTTTTAAGCAGTTAAATGAGGTTCAATTAAACACTGAATGTCTTGATCATAAAATACTTATTTGGCTATGTACTTTGGGGTCTCTCTGGAAAGAAAAGCATGTGTAGGAGGGGCTGGAAGGAGACATTTTAGCTTTCACGCTTGAGTATTAACTGTGCATTTGAATAACACCTTCTTCTAAAATAAACCTGACTATTTATAAATATGTTTTGGACTTCTGAAAAGCAGCAGCTTATGGGCCTGATTCTGCTCTGTTGTACCTGTGCAACAGCCTCTGTAGTGCCTGTGTGCAGGGAGGAACAAAAAAGGCAAAAATTTGGTCTGATAGATGAGATCAGAAATGCTTTCTACTCAAGGGTTATCAAAGGAAAAGAGAACAAGGCATTACAGGAGAAAAGAAGGAGCTGGAACTGAAGTGCTGACCATGTTTAGGAAGACAATAATCTGTTTTTTTCAGCCTTGCTTCTAATCAATCTTTTGCCCTCGTGTCTTCCACGAGCTGCATTACCTCATCTGCTTTGCCCTGTGTTAGTAAAGAATGACAGTGCTTCTCGGTTTCATCTTTGGAAGTGCCTGCCAGCGCTAGCTTTATTGCTCCCTTATTTCTCCGAGAAACCAGCTATGCAGCTTTGCTTTGCAGAGAGTGAGAGCGCAGCGTAAGTGCCGAGACTCTCAGCCTGAGTGCTGCTAAAGCGTAATGAAGGGAAATGTTACATAAGAGATTAGCGCTATTAAATCCGTTGTGCATTCCAGAGATCAATTCAACAGTGAATTATTTTACGGGAGGCAAAGCTTAGATTTCATTTGCTTGTTGGAGAATTACTCCTTTTTTTTTCACCCATTTCCCAGTTTCCTTTGATAAAAATTCAAAGAGGCACTAATAAGAATACGTGTTGCTCAGTATTTTGATCTGAGGACTTATTTATATGATAAAGAATTACAGTGTCAGTGCCCTGAGGGCACGAGTAGCTCTTGATCATCCTGACCAGCATCACCTGGGGCTTCCACCCACACCCTCTGCCCATAGGTCCAGGAGCATGATTTAAACACAGGCCTAGGAGCTCTGCCCTTTTTCATCACCTTGCCTTTGCCTGACAGCTGCTGGTAGGACCTTCTGTAATCACCTGCCTCTGGTCCTAGGAGCTGTGCACTGACGGTGAGCTTATTACCTGGGTCATCTTCCTTTTGGAAGCAGCTCTGCTCTTGTTGCTCCATGATATACTGCCCTGGCTGAGAGTCTGTAGCTCATGTCTAATTTCAGGTGTATGTTAGCGGGGGAACCAAGTTAAATGGTATGAAGTCCAATATTCAGAGGTCCCCATCATCCTGCCACTCTCAGTGGAGTACAAAAGCTCTTTTCAGTCCTATCTGGACCAGCAACCAACTTGTAGGTGTCATTTTGGTCAGCTATTTGGTCCGTGCAATCAGCAATCTAGATTTGGATGTGGGTGGCTATCCTGGGGGGAAAAATTGTCCATGTTGGACTCGGCTGCCTGGTAAATTTAGCTGCATAAGAGCTCGGTGTGAATGAGACTTGGAAGTGCAATTGTTCTCCGCCAGCACCTGCTTTTGCAAGCATCGGTGACATGGGCGAAGTCATTGGGTACATGTAGGTAGGAATGTTCCTGTCTCTTGAAACTCAATGGCATGTCAGTCTCCCTCCTATAGAAATATAAAGATATATCGAAGGCACTTATTTCCTTTGCGCCTGCTGAACTAATTATTAGTAGTGGCTTTACCACTTCACCACTGTTACAGATCTTCCCCCTCAAGTGCTGGAAGGTGTTCTATTATTAGAACTGACGTGACTCAAGTTGTGTTCAGTCTTCTTGGGCGAGCATGGGGTAAGAGGGAGGCAGCTGACCCCAGCCAAAGCAGTACACTTTCCTTCAGCCAGCTACAAGCAGCATGTGGGTATAGCGAGGCACAGAACCCTACCTCTTTGGAATTTTGAAGACATGCTAATCACATCACCTACCCTGCTTTGCCTTCTTGCATCAAAGGCTTCTCAATTCTGATTTCTTAATAAAGATAATGTATTTTATTTATATATTTATTTTACTAATGGAGCTTCATGTTAAATTTAAAGTCCATTAGGACCACTGCCTACAGAGTGCCCTTGAAAAGTATGTTTGATTGCAGAATCATCCAAGCGTGATGTGGAAAGCTCTCAAGCATTAATGGGTTTGGGAACACAAAGGTGGCTTCACTGGCTTTTTTTTAGTCCTTCAGTGGCATCTGAAATATCTCCGAGGGAAAGCAGATAATGTAAAAAACCTAATGTGTTGAAAGGGTGTATTTGTAAGGGGGGGGGGGAGGGGACGACACTGAGTTCTGGGATTAAATCCTCTTGTGTGATGAATGTGAAAATGACAAAAAATGTTCAAAAGTCCCAGTGAGAAATCCATCTCCCCCTGCACAAGGGACATATAACTGCTTTACGCAGAGAACTAAGCCAGGTGGTGTTGAATTCACCTGCTCTGTCTGTGATGAGATAGGTGAGTGTGGGTTAATGAAGGACCCTCCACAGCACCCATTCCAGTCCGTGGGCATGGGAATAGCAATTGCTGCCCTTCTGCTCACCTGCTGGGACTGCCAGGAGGCTGTGACCACAGCATGTGTGTTTTAATGACCCCAGCTATAGTTCTGGGTGGTTTAAGGTATGATGATAAGTACAGATCCATGCGCTGCTGGCGGGTCTCTTGGAACAAGAGTCTCCCCCAGACAAGCTACAACCTTCTGCCTCTCCCTTAGCCGCTTTAAGGTTACCTCCATTTTATGTAGAGGCTCCTGTAGGAGCAGAGCATGGACTCAGTTGTTCAGCTGCTCTACTCAGAGAAGATGAAATAAAGGCAATCTTTACGGTCTTAACTGTAATTCCACATGTCTCCACTTGCACTCCTAATGGTTTCATAAATCTGAATGAAGAAGGCAGTGGGACAGGATGATCTGGAGTCGTGACAGAGCACAAAGCAGCCTGAATTGCCTGAAACAGCAAATCTCTTTTTTTGGCCGATTTGAAGTCTTGCTTGCTATACATATTGTAGATGATGGATAGCCTGGTTAACGTGCGATGCCTCCACTCGGTTGCAGATGTGAACTGATTTAAGTTTGAGAACCTTTTTTGTGGATTTGTTTATTTGGTTCTTTGGGAAGAGGCCTGAGACGACAGTCTCCGAGGAGGAAATGGAGAATTGTCTCACAGGAGTATTTCTCAACTACCGCATCTGGCAACACAGTACAGCGGTGCTGGCAGAGTCCAATATCCTCAGATTCCTTTGTTAGCAATATTTCAGTGTTAGCATTGCTTTAGAAGAGGAGAGTGAAATTATTGAATTCTTGTTTTTCAGAATACTATTTGTCTAAGCTTGAAAATTGAACTTTACTCCCCTCTGATTTTTCCTTCTTACTTTCTATTTGCTGAGAACTTAGCTTTGCCCTTGTTGTAAATTGAACAGGAAATTGGATTTATCTGAAATGGCTGTGGAGGATGTAAATAAAATGGAGGTATTTTGTACTTTCAGGACTGCGTCTGATAGTGACAGGATTAAAGGAAGTTAAATTTAAGTTGCTTAAACTATCCAATGAAGGCTTCATAAAAGCTTGGAAATATGTGGTAGCTCTTAAACTCTTGAAAAGATGCTCCAATAGGTCATGAAAGATTACTTTTCTAGTAACTATACAGGAGAAACATTTGGAGGTGGATCCCCTGGATTGGCAGCTGAATGTCTTCATTAACTGGCAGTGGTTGCGATTTTTTGCAAAAAGTTACTGATTTGCTGTATCAGTTTTGTATCTGATTATTTTTGTTCTTTCTGAAGTTACCATGAAGTTACTCAATTTAGAAAATGGCAATAAAAATGCACTAAGAAAGAAACAGCAATTATGCTTCTAGAAGAGTTCAGGGGCATTTTGTCCAGTGCCCCCTTCAAATATCGAGGCAATCAGCAAAGCTATTGTTTGACTCTGATGTGCCGCATGCATTCCCGAACTGGTACCATTCATTCCTCTGATTGAACAAGATGCTCTTTCATTCTTCGTATATGAAGAGTTTTCCTTTGGGTGAGTGCTTATTCTTCAGCTGTGTACAGTAACACCTGGGCTAATTTTAAAAAGAGCTAGCTTGATAACCAGCAGCAGTCTGTCTTTGGCACCACAAAGCTGTCTCTTGAACAGATCAAATTAGTCTGTGGGGAGCTTTAAAATTATTAGTTCCCAGTTTTAAAACCGGCTTGAGTATCTCTTTCTACGTTACACTCACACTGTGGACTGTAGATGCCCTTGTAGCAAATTCTCTTGCATGGTGTACCCTGTGATTCCACTGAAGGATGCTATAGAATCAGAAAAACTATGGGATAAGCTATCAATTAAATAGCCTTATCAGTTAAAATTGATTAGCCCTTAGAACTTTTCTTGATATATTTGGGGGAATAGTGTCCTGGCCTTAGAGTGGCACCTCTCATAAGCCATTAAGTAGTGGAGAATACTGCATAGAAGAGGGTAATGCTCCTGGCATAAAGAACAATACAATGAGTAAACGTTTGAATTCTGAAACTTATTCTTGTTTCCAAATAGTCCTAAGGAATAGCTCAGTGAGACACCATTGTGAGAAAGGCTCAGCATGACGATGCAGAGAAACTCCCTTTTTGGCATGGAAATGATTAGCAAAATTCCATGACCACAATGACTCCCTACCTCAGCTTTCTTAGGTGAATCAAGGCTCAGAGGAAGAGCCCACCAGAGCACATGCTGCTTAGCCGGGGGTGTTAAGCCAGTAATGAAAGCATTTGGATGCCAGCCTTGTTTAAGCACACATTGAGGAGAGCCTAATACAAACTTCTAGGTCCTCATTGGTAGGTATTAGGCAAGTAGAGATTTGCTGTGCATGGATAATGAACTGAAAACCAAGCCCAGTGAAGGTTTTCAAATTCAAATATTGAACTGAATCAAATGCTGCTAAGTTCAGCCAGAGGAAAACTTCCTGCTGATGATAATGGACACTAAATTTGGTTCTAATTTTGCTGCTCTGATACAGGCATAACTGATCTTGTCTTTATCTGACTCTAAAATGCAGATCAGGAATACAGTGGTAGTAAATCTGAAGCATTACAGTCCCCATTTACACGTCGCTGCCTCTTGCAAATACCTTTGGAGAATGCACAAAAGGTTGAGAAAGTAACACAGTCCATATTAAGAGGTAGATGGAAAACCACATGCAGGTAAAACTTTGAGCACTAGGGGCTCATTTCTCTGACAGACCAGCTTAACAGCACTAGGGGCAACCTATTTCAAAAGCAGCCTGACCATCCTTGCACAGGTTATACTGCACAGGTACAACTGAGCAGTCCTACATGTGTATCTGGAAAGCTAGCCTTCACATGGAAGTTGCTTGCATATTGCAGTCATTTCATACTTAAAGGTGGTCACACAGACATACATGTGCACAAGAGAACTGCTTCAGTGTGCATCAGTGCTCATTGCAGGCTACCGTATCCATTGGCACAGACGGAAATCCTGTGAGGGTACGTCAGCACATTAATTCTTGAGAACCAAAGGCTGTGAACTCAAAATCTGGATTTGATTGCTGGAAAGGATTTGGAAAGGCAACGCTTACACTGTGATTGGAGTGTACAGTGTTTGCAGTGTGCACTGAGATCTCAGGTCTGTCTGTAGCCTGTTGCAGTACATCCCAGCAAGTGAAAACTGGGATCTGTTTCAATCCTGCACACCAACCTTCAGGCATCCTAATTAACCCTTCATCAGTAGGGCTTGTCACAAATAACTCAACTGGCATTCCTGCATGTTGGATGGGTTTGTTCTGGAAGTTGATTTCGCTTAAGAAATGGGTGTAATATTTTTCTTTTATTGGAAAAGACACCAAAAAAATTCAACCAGCCATTGATTAACAAGAGTGAGGTTCAAATCCACCAACAGTAATTGGAGAGTAACTTTCGATCCATTGCAACTTAATAATAAAGCAATTTATCCAGCACACAGAACAAGTGACAGTGAGATCGAATGCACCCTCAGCAAGTTTGCGGATGACACCAAACTGAGTGGTGCGGTTGACACACCAGAAGGATGGGATGTCATCCAGAGAGACCTGGACAGGCTGGAGAGGTGGGCCTGTGTGAATCTCATGAGGTTCAACAAGGCCAAGTGCAAGGTCATGCACCTGGGTCGGGGTAACCCCCAGTATCAGTACAGGCTGGGGGAAGAAAGGATCGAGAGCAGCCCTGCTGAGAGGGACTTGGGCGTGCTGGTGGATGAAAAGCTGGACATGAGACAGCAATGTGCGCTGGTGGCCCAGGCGGCCAACCGGACCCTGGGCTGCATCAGCAGGTCGAGAGAGGTGATTGTGCCCCTCTACTCTGCTCTGGGGAGACCTCACCTAGAGTACTGCATCCAGCTCTGGAGCCCTCAGCACAAGAAGGACACGGAACTGTTGGAGCGGGTCCAGAGGAGGGCTACAAAAATGATCCGAGGGCTGGAGCACCTCTCTTATGAGGACAGGCTGAGGGAGTTGGGCTTGCTCAGCCTGGAGAAGAGAAGGCTGAGGGGAGACCTGATTGCGGCCTTTCAGTATCTAAAGGGGCCTATAGGAAAGATGGGGATAATCTTTTTAGTAGGGCCAGCTGTGACAGGACAAGGGGTAATGGTTTTAAACTGAAGCAGGGTAGGTTTAGACTGGATATAAGGAGGAAATTCTTTACAATGAGGGTGGTAAAACACTGGAACGGTTTGCCCAGAGAGGTGGTGGAGGCCCCATCCCTGGAAACATTCAAGGCCAGGTTGGATGGGGCTCTGAGCAACCTGATCTGGTTAGCGGTGTCCCTGCTCACTGCAGGGGGGTTGGACTAGATGACCTCTAGGGGTCCCTTCCAACCCAAAGCATTCTATGATTCTATGATTATGACAATTTCTAGTATATAGGCAGAAAACAAGACAAAATACCTTTGCATTTTGAAGACATGCTGCTTGTTCTTCCTTTGATACAAGACTTCAGAAAGGATCTTGCTTCAACAGCTGTAGACAACGTGCAGTAGCCTCTGCTTTGAGTTTACTGTCTAAAAAATTTCTGGAGCTGCAAAAGGGAAAAGAAAGGGAGGGAGATGAGGACATGCAGCCAGCAGGGTATTTTTTAGCAGAACCTGGGACTGCTACATTTGACCTACGAATCTTTTGCAGGAGGAATTGGGTGCCTTGGTCGCGACAGGGGACAGACACGGAAATGTCTTGATGCAGTGGAGATTTATAACCCTGATGGAGACTTCTGGAGGGATGGACCTCCTATGCCTTCTCCCCTCCTCTCCTTGAGAACAAATTCTACCAGCGCAGGCTCCGTGGAAGGGAAGCTGTACCTCTGTGGAGGATTTTGCGGAGCAGGTACTAAAATGAGTCTGATGTCCTTTACGTAGTTGAAATGGGTTTCACTGTACACAGACTGACCTCGTGACCGATCGACCCTATCAGGTGGCACTGGCATGCCCTGGAACCACAGAGCTGATTCAGCCCTTTGGACTGTCAGCTCCTAATGTCAATATGAATTTTGTTCTGTTTGTCCTTTGCTTTTTTCCTTAACAAAACATGAAAAATTAAGGATATTTCTGATCTGCGCTAATCCTGTCCAAATCTACATCCAGAGCTACTGAGATCAGGAGCTTAGTGTGTTACGGACATTAAAGAACTTGGACATATTTGTTGAAGATTAAGGCACTATTCATCTGTCCTTAGCCAACCTATCTGGCTCTGTCTATTTACTTACATGCTTTTCATAATCAGTGCTGAAAAAGCTTGTGTATTTAATGAGGTACAAAGAGACTAAAACTCTAGATCTGGTGATTTCAAATAATCCTAGCCCCATGGCCACCTTTCTCCTTTTAAGTCTTCCTCCTCCCAACGGTGCTTGGCTCTATCTAAATCTCCAGTACTGCTAACCATTATTTTTTTTCATTATAAGGGCAAACAGTCCCTCGAAACATGCACGCTTAAACTCTCCTGCTACATAGCAGCTGCTACCCCAGTTTCCTTTCTAGGAGAAAGAGGTAATACAGATGCATTATCTACTGCTAATAAATGTCATGTCAGGATCACTGTTGCCCAGGAATGGCCACAAGGTATCACTGGGTGATGTGTCCTTCACATTACACTGACTCCAGTTGCATCAACTTTTACTTGTGTAACAAATTCTAAACTTAAAGCTGCTGTTATTTTAGAATGATGGTTTTCATCAGCTAGTTCAGAGCTCGCCTTCCCCTCAAACTTCATTTACTT
The DNA here is from genome assembly GCA_034008185.1 of Gorsachius magnificus. Lineage (NCBI taxonomy): Eukaryota > Metazoa > Chordata > Aves > Pelecaniformes > Ardeidae > Gorsachius > Gorsachius magnificus. The sequence goes on from CM067090.1 coordinate 13,280,902, forward strand.
CTCTTTGAGGAAGCTGCTTCCTGAAAACAATTGTATGGCAACTCTCTAACAAGTGTGTTCTCGTGTCATCTCTGATGGAAGTTCTGTGACCTCAGAGCAATTATGGTTATGATACAGCACTGTGTTTCCATAGCAAACACTGTGCCATCATATTTGTCTTTTTCTCAGCAGTGTTAGGAAAAAGCCTAAAGTTAGTGGGTACAAATCTCAAAAGGCTGATCGCTTGCACTGGCAAATGAAGCAATTTCATTCAAGATGACTAACAGATTAGTATGAGATTTTCTGAATAAAGTAGCTTCAGAGCCATAAAAACACTCTCTGTACAATGCCACCACGTTCTGTCACTGAGTCATGTATAAAGAGTGGTAGCACTGGGAGAGGTTGAAAGTCCCCCTGTGGATTTCAAGACAGCCATCCTTTGTATGTTTGTATAATGCCAGCTCAATGGGGTCCTGATTCCTGGCTGTACTATTGCAATCTATATAATTACATATGGAACTCCCCTGCACTAAAAGTGTTATTTACATTGGAAAACAAGAAGTCAGAGTTAGAAAATGCCAGTTTTGTAGTTACCTGTGCAATCTGAATTCTGACCCCCCATGCATGCATTTTGTATACGGGCGAAGAAATAGTATGTGATTGTGTTGTTAGGCGTTGTTATGGTGTCTATTAACAAGGGAGCAAAAATAAGATTCTCATTCTCAACTGTAAATCAGATTTATCCAAATGTTTGAGGAGCTGAGAGGAAGCTGTGCCTTAAAGACTGGCTTCTTAATATGACTTCCAAGCTATTAAAGGAAAAGAGCATTGTAAATCTTCATAACATTAACAACTTTCAGTTACCACCATCAAGAAAAAGACGGGTGGAGCCCATATGCTGAACCTGAAGAGGTTATCTAGCTGGCCTCTTTCCCTGGCCCCATCTTCTCTGTGTGCTGGAAAGAGCTCTTGCCTGATCTGCTCTTTGGGGGTGAAGGGTGGAGCAGGGAGAGGGGGTTATTATGGACATATGGGAACTTGGAGAGGGTGGCTTGTCTCTGCTCTTTAACAATTACAGCTGCTCAGCAGCTTCAGGGTATTCACAGAACAGCATGAGCTGCTGCTGCTTTAGTAGCAGATAGGGTTATTTTAGAATGCGCTTGTTTGGTTTTAGTCTTTTGGGTTTCCTGGCATGCCACTTTGATTTTTGTGAGGGATGCAACCAAGAGAGGATATTCCAATTTTACAAAACATTGTAATTTAGTTTCAACCAAGTGGAGTTTTTGGAACAAGCTGGAGGCACAGCTGTAGTCTCTGGGTTTTCCGCCTGCTGAACGCTAAAGGGCTGCTGTCAACATTCAAGAATGAGTGCTTCTCAAAAAAAAGAAAATAAGCCAAAAGCACTGTTGCGATGGAAAGTCTTAGCCAATGTATACACAGTGCCACAACTAGCTCCCTATATATTATAAATCTGTCCCCAGCTCCCCAGCCTCAACTTGCCTTTGCATTTGCTTAAAGCCACTCTTGATCCAGCAAGTTGGCCTACTAAGGATGTTATTGCATCTTAATTTTACTCATGCATATGCCATGCTCTGTATGCCTTTCTGCACAAGCATTGACCTGAATGTCCCATATGACACTCAAAGCTTTGTGATGGCAGGATTCCCATCCCATATATATTGCCCCTCAGAAATCTTTATCTGCTCCAAGGGGGACAAGTGGTGTGTCCTATCAGCATCCACAGGAGTTGAGGAATTACAGCTCCTTAGGGTCTCCAGAGGGAAGTCAGCTTGGCCAGCTGAGAGTAGAGTTTGAACAATGCAGAGCACAGACTCTCTAAAGAATGAGTGGACTCCCAGGTGTGTCCAGGCTTCCTCCAAACTGCAAGGAATGCTGTTCAGTGTTGAGCTGTGTTGGTAAACATGGTTTGTAAGACTTCCGCTGACGAGGCTTCCTCCAGTTAGAAGCTTGCTGACTGATGTTAGAAGCGCTGGCTGACAAATACTGTGTGTTCTCATGATCATGACCAGTACTGAAAACTATCACTTCCACTTGTTTTGCATTTGTTTCCTCCTTAGCAAGACTTGCAAGACTTCATCTGTTAGCCAGGAGTTTATATGGATTAGCTCATTTTCTACTAAAACTATTATGGCAAATAGTAACCATTGATCTGCTTGTCTCTGACACTCAGCTCCAGCTCGCATAGCCCAGTGTCGTGAATGTTGCCTCCCATTTGTCAGCAATGTTGTAGCATTCATCAAAACATTCAGACATGTTTAAAATGCTTGGGTTTGTCCATTAGTTTATAGTTCTGCACAGAGTGAAAACATTAGCCGTAATATGAATACTCAGAATGACTCAATGGGCAGCAGCCAGTCAGCTTTCTACTCACTGCTAAAATACATTGTCGCATTTACTGCTGTAAATATGGATTTTAAACCAGCCTCTGCAGCCTGACTGTACAATGTTCTTGTTGACATGTTTTATTTCCTTTGCCTTTACCTAGAAATGAAAGCTGCCACCTGCACGGGCTGACAGCTATTAGCGTTACCCCGTGCACGGCGGCAGCAGCCTCATTAGCGTGCCTCACCGAAGGAGGTGGTAAGCAGCTCTTTGGGTATGCAGCATTACACGCTCATAAAACGCCTGCCAGATTGGGTTCCCTTTCTTTTTGACTGCTTCTGAGTAGGATAAATATTTTTTTTCTGGTAAAAATAATGAAGGCAAGGGTGTGTGCTGTTTGCTGGGACCATGTCATCCACTGTCACCGTCAGCTTGCGGAGGCACATGTTTGTTGATTTGGCATTGTTGCTGCACAAATACAGATCTTGTAGCCTGTTTCTGGGGGCTGGGGGTTGTAGCTTTAGTTTCAGGTTATAGATGTTGGTCCAACTGCCTGCCTCGCAGATTTGAATTAATAAATTCGAATCCAGAGTTTATTTTTTTAAACTTGATTATTCTAATTAGAATGCTGTCTTTACTGTATGCCCATGTGATGTCAGCTGATGTGCCAAGTAAAGGGGCAACCACCTCGGTGCAAATAATAAAATGTTTAACAGGTCTGCTATTAGCACATGTATCACTTAAAAAGTCTTATGATTTAGTTAGCTAACAGCACACAATGTCCATGGAACTGTCTTTCTCTGAATTGGCAGTTTTGCCATCTCCAGTGTATTGTATAGCAGAGAATATATATGTACCGCTTCCCTGCTCTATATGTTGAAAAATTCTGTACTGTGTTTGGCATCATGTGTGGGGCCAGAGCTGCTCAACTCAGTTCTGTTAGTTACTTACTGATACCAAGTAGAAATTAATTTTTCACTTAAGTGGTGTTACAGCCAGAGGAAGGGGAAAGGGGAGAAATATCTATGAACTTGGAATGCAAGAATCTCAATTTTGTGTTTGCAAATGTTAGCCAAGATAGGTGACAGTGACACCGAGTCCCACCAGCTGTGTAATTCCAATTCTAAAAAGAAAAGATATATACTTACCCTAGATTCATTTTCTGGCCTCTTCTTCCTCATTTACATAAAATGCAATCCATACATCGGAATAGAAACGTCGCTGCTTGTGGCAGTGCAGAACCGTGTAGTAATTACTGTATTCCAGCTGAGCTAATGAGTTTGTATCTCCACGCCGTCCTCTCCTGACAGTGGACTAGCTTAATAGTTATTTATTTTGACTAATCTCCCATAAAGGCTGTTCCCCCTAGTCTCCTCCATTATGTGATTTAGATGGAGAATCATTCTAGTGCTTGTTTTTTATTATAGTGGTTATGGAACATTACTGGAATCAAATTAAATTTAGATATATTAAGAAGTCTGGCACAGTAAATACTGCACTTGTGAAGTTTGGGGGTTGAGGGATTGGAACAAAACCTGTTTCTCCAGCACCTTCCCATGTTCCCAGCTAAATAAAGCAGAGGGGCAAACCCCAGGCTGCCTATCTGCCGCACTGTTTGTTTCCCTCTGTTAGAATTTACTGGGCAGTGATGAATAATTAAAGTTCTCCTGCCCACAGTTGTTACCATTTGAATAAATATTCCTACCAATGAAAGGGATTCAGGGTCCCTGCGCTTCGCTCAGCGTAGAAATCTGCTTGCGGCCGCCCGCTGCACCACGGGCACTGCCACATTGCCCCAGCCCGCTCCCTGCATCCCCCCCGAAAAATGCTGCTGAACCTTTTGCCTAAATCTCCCCAGCACTGGTGTGAGCTGCTGGGCTGCTGTCAGGAACCAGCGTGTGGGAAAGACCTCCTCAGCTTGCTGCCTTCCCAGGGAGGGCTGCCATTTACCCCGCTCATTAGCTGGGAACTCGCTACCGTAAATAAGGCCAATACAGGTCACGGGAATTGCTGGGGAGCAGCACCTGCTCGTTTCAGATCTAAATTTGGCCAAATAGCTGACAGCACAGTATTAGTAATTCAGTCATGCTTCTTACTAAGGCTCCTTTATAGCTTATAAAGGGTTAATGAATGATTAATAGATATTTTAATGCATTTTAATTAATTGCTGAAGAGGTCAATAGGTTGTTTAGAAACATGGCTTGCAGCCATGTATGACATCTTCTATTGTGTTCATAACTGCCTGTCATGCGTACAGTCTAAACACGCTTTATATCCTCTATTAATAATGTATTAACCCATTGTAAGGCATTTAGAAACAGTATCTTAGGATGGTCTGAGACCAGCAGCCCTTATTCTGATCTTGCAGTTTTTACTCATATGAACGGTGCGTTGGCTGCAAGCGCACTGACCCTGCTGCCCCTGTAACCCGGGAACCTGCTATCACCTGCAGTGCAGGCAGGACCAGGGCTTGTATGATGATGTCTGAAAGAGGCCTTGCCTATGAACAACAGGCAAAATCTGGGAAGATTTTAAAAGCTGAAGTAGCTAGACCAATCCCATGAAAAACAATTGAAGCAACTGAATTAGAAGTTCCTTCCTGTAGACCATCCCGTTCTTATATATATTTTTTAAAATTTTAATATATATTGATTTGTGAGTGAATAGGTGGATCACGGAACTGTGGTCCTGAAGAATTACACAGCAGAGCAAGAGGATAGAGGTCCTGTCTATGACAGCAAATATCTTACCTTACTCCACGCAGGTGCTCTGCAAACAGTACGCTGCCACAGTTGTAAATTCAAGCCCCGACCTGCCTCCCAGCTTTTGCCGTGTCTGGTGGGATCCACTGCCTTGACACTTAACATCACGAAAGCTAGCCAGCATGTTAAACAGCCGAGCCAGGTTCCCTCTCCTGTGTATTCTCTGCCTGCTTCTGCCCACAGGCATAGATGATGGATGTACTTGACCCCACAAGGGGTGTTTGCTGTGCTGTGCGAGCAAGGCTGGTAGAGGCAGGGAGCAGCTCACGTACACAAATGGGATTGAAGGCCACAGACTTGATGAACTTACTCTTTTTCCTACTGCAAATGAGAAGGCAGGACATCTGGTGGTAATGATCTAAATGCACTTTTATCCCATTGCAACACAAACGTGAATTCCCAAGTCGCCTAACTCCACATCATGTAATTATGAAAGCAGCTATTAGTGGCGAGGAAGATAAGAAGCAGAGGCTAGTCCCATATGTTTAAAATCATTCTCTGGTCTCTGGTACAGATAATGGCATGCAAAAACCAGGTACAAACCAGCAGCGGAGGCTGAGCTCCTCCAAGGCAGCTCTGGGGTGGCTGTTAGGTGACAAGAACTGGGGAAGCTGGTGAAAGAAACACCCAAGTAAACATTTTGGAGACTGTTGGGGAACTGGCAAGCACCTTGTGATGTTCAGGTGGTTTTTTTTCCATGGAAAGAGCAGAGCAGACAGTTAACGGTTTAACCACTACAGGTTTGGTGTCTTTTTTTATAAACTGATTTATGGCAAGAGAAGATAGAGCACATTAGGAAACTGCGAACTGGAAAGGGAAAGGTGCTGTGACAACCTGAGATCCGACATCAGCAGGAGCTCGGGCAAGTAGCTGGCATGAGGATGTCCTGGGGCACAGAGCTCATGGACAGATGTGCCAAGGCGGCCAATGGTATCCTGGGGTGCATTAAGAGGAGTGTGGCCAGCAGGTCAAGGGAGGTTATCCTCCCCCTCTACTCTGCCCTGGTGAGACCCCACCTGGAGTACTGTGTCCAGTTCTGGGCTCCCCAGTTCAAGAAGGATGAGGAACTCCTAGAAAGAGTCCAGAGGAGAGCAACTAGGATGATAAAGGAACTGGAGCATCTCCCCTACGAGGAAAGGCTGAGAGTTGGGCTTGTTCAGCCTGAAGAAGAGAAGACTGAGAGGGGACCTCATCAACACATACAAATATCTTAAGGGTGGAAGTCACGAGGACGGAGCCAGACTCTTTGCAGTGGTGTCCAGTGACAGGACAAGGGGCAATTTGGCACAAACTGAAACATAAGAGGTTTCAGTTGAATATGAGGAAAAACTTCTTTACTCTGAGGGTGACGGAGCACTGGAACAGGCTGCCCAGGGGGGTTGTGGAGTCTCCTTCTCTGGAGATATTCAAAGCCCGCCTGGACGAAGTCCTGTGCAACCTGCTCTAGAAGAACCTGCTTTAGCAGGGGGGTTGGACTAGATGATCTCCTGAGGTCCCTTCCAACCCTTGCCATTCTGTGATTCTGTGACACAGGGACTACCCCCGCCACACAATGCAGTTCTATGCTGAGGTACCTGGCCCTGCTCTGGATCAACTTGTTTAGGTACTGCTGGCCATATAATGGGATGTCAATGTAGCTATGCCGCACCCAGTAGGCAGGTGAGCTTGTCCAGAACCATGTTGGATAGTTTTGCCCTTCACTGATGCAGAGGCATCACGACTCGTGACTTGGCATGCCCTCTCACCATCTCCATAACTCTGTCCTCAATCATAAGATGGAGGCAAATGTCAATGGGCTTCTCTAAGAAATAATAAAATATTGACCACGCTTCAGCCAACTTGCCATAACTTTAACTCCAGTGAACTAAAATTCAGCATGAATTTTTTTGCATTCAATGCTCTGTGCACTCAACAGGCTACAGTAGAGTGAATTTATTTGTACTGGCTTACAAGCCTAATAGCTGCGTGGCTAATAGTTCTGGATGACCTATAGATTTTCTACCTGTTAAGCACATTGCTTAATTCTTCTACATCTGCTTCCCTTTAACCTTCCCAACCCAAAACCTAATAACTGTAGCTGAATGTTCAGTTCCAAATAGGAAAGAGAACGCAAGGTCAAAAAAAAATTGGGAATTTTCCTTCCCCCCCCCAACCCCAAACACAAAAAAAAAAAAAGAAAAAGCAGATAAAATATTTATGTTGCCTGCAGTCATACTGGGGGTCTTTTCAGGAATGGTTCATCCTGATTTATGGTCAATCCTGATTCAAATGACATGAGAAAACTTACAGCATAAAATGAAGTCTGGCCATATTTGGGGAGTGACTCATATTTGAAAATAAACCTTTTAAAGAGAAAGCATGCTTGTGTGTCTGGAGTCCAGGCAATCATTTACTGAAAATTAATATTTTTGTTGGTTTTTCTGCACATTCAGAGAAAAATTTCATATGAAAAGTTGTGGGGAAGTGTTTTGTTTACAGACCAGAATGGAAGATAATTTAAAGATTAGACTCTTTTTGCTTTCAGACTACTCTATTTGCATATATGAAATCTCATTTGAGCATTTATAAGTTAAACATTTTCAGGTGTAACTCAAGTTTGTTCACTGGGAAAAGATGGGTTTGTAGGCTGAGTGTTAGCCTTCAGCCTGTACTTGGACATCAAAAAGGCACAACTATACCTAAAGAGCTCTGACTTTCTTCTAACATACCACAATTTCTCGTGGGGATAAATTTATGCTGGAATTTATGTTCCCTAGGCTGGTTTAGCCTTTTCCTTTCCTGAATAAGAATAAACCATACTGTTATAAATGCTGGTTTACTGCTTGAAAAGGATCTGCATTAGGGGTAGGTATGTACTACCTGAATAATTCTAATATTAAGTGGTTTAACTCCTATTAAGTGGTTTAACTCCTATGCAAAAAAATACAGTGTAAAGAAAGTTTGTTAAAACTTCTCACGGTTAAACAAGAACATGCAGAAAAATACTGTTTCATTTTCTAGAAGAAATGGAAGCATTTGGAAAGGAGTGAAATCCGTTCATTAGGTAAGGTGGTTGTCTGGTATATGATGCAGAATAATGCCCTGCTTGACAGGGAGTTCTGTGGGGTGCCTTTTTAAGCAGGTAATCTGTGTAATACAGCCAATTTCTTTTTGTAGATGTCACATTATTCTCCTGTAAGCAAATTTGGCCGCTAAGATGTTGCCTTTAAAAAAAAGAAAAAAATTGCAATTAAATAAGGTGAACCAATGAGGCAGAATCTGGAATTGTTTGCACCTTCAGGCTTAAAACTACTTATTGGGATTAAAGCCTAAATGCAACACTACAGCCTGGAATCAGAGGTGCTATTCTCTTTTCTGTTGTCCTAACCAAGAAAAATAGAAAAAAAAAGAAAATAAAAGGCTTCAGAATTGAGGTGTTTTAACTCATTTCTCTCCTAAAAAGAAAGGGGGGATGTAATTTTTTTTCTGAAGTATGACTGTCTTTTGAGCAGTGCTTTTCCTCACATGAACTTTCTCATCCAAAGGGTACCGCCCAAAAAAAATAAGATAGAGAAATGATTTTCCCTTTTCCAAGAACATACTGTTTTTATCTCCCAAGGGTTAAGAGTTAACTAACACTCCATGTGCTGGAAAGCAGAATTTGTAGGGTGGAACAAACCCAGTTACAGCATCCCACAGAAAAGGGAAACAAGGGACACTAAAGGTTGTGAGTCACCAGGGTCAGGAAAAAACACAGCAAGGCTTGTAAGGGAGGGTTGCTGAATCTGCCTTTGATGTTTTAATTATGATTTTTTTTTTCTCTGAAGTGTTGCAATCACCCACAGAATGTCTCAGTTCCAGTGTTTAATTTTTTTCCTCCGATTGTCTCATTTTTGTCACGGTCCATGCCAAAGAAAATCCAGGCATAAAGATTTATTGCATAAAGGAGATGATCTAATAATAAATACAGAGACTGGAGCCTCCCATGTCATGGCTTAGGTCTGTTTGCATCTCCATATTTGCCTCTTAGGAAAAACCTGTTCACTCTTGCAGGGTCATACAGAAATGAGCTCTTTGCTGGTACTGGCACGAGTTACTTGTTTACAGTTTGTCAGCCATGCCTTCCCTCTTCACATGTGACTGGGGCTTTACCAGTTTGCTGTCCTCTCTCTTGGTTGGGTGCAGCTTTTCTACATATTATCGTTATTCTCCTTTAATATCCAGATTCAATAAGTAAACCATAGTGACTATTGTTTCACTTTCTATAAGCAGCAGAAAGGAATGGAACAAGGACTATTCAGATGAGCCTAAATAGTGAAATCTTACCCAAATTATACTCAAGCAAGTTCCTAGAGATCTATGAAAGTTCCAGAGGTCTGGGTTTGGACCAACAGAAATTATGCCACAATTAATTGTGACACAGCTGAGGGGAAAATGAGTATGAGCTGTGGACCATGGGGTAGAAACCCTGTGCTGCTCTCCTATCAGGGGAGAGAGGGGGCAGAGATGGTGAAGGGTTGATGAGTGGTTTCCTTAGATAAACATGACAAAAATATGCAGAAATTTCCATGAAGTTGAGACATCCACAACTCCCGTGCATGTGTAGGACCTGCAGCGAAGAGAACTGTCTCAAATCAACTCAGCAAGGAAATCGATCCTGGGAGGGGAAGAAGCCTTGTTTCTCACAGCCTGAACCTACTTGCAGAGGAGCCCTAGGGCTATTTTAAATCCCATGACACTATGTCATCATAACATCAACACCAATTTTGCATAGAACCTAAACCACCACAGCACTGTCTGGGGGATACTAAACCCCCAGGGTTGCTGTCCTTTGGAGGAGTATGTGGTCTGTGTTTCCAACATGAGAAACAATAGATTGCCTCTGGATGCTCTTCTGTGCTTCACTCTTTTCCCCTTCTTCAATCATTTGCTGTCTGTTCCACAAAAGGGCAGTGTCCAAACAAAGAGATGTAGCCAGTTAATGTGAAGGATAGGGGTGCTTGTTGTTGTTTAAAAAAAAAAAAAAGCTTTCTAGAAGAGATAGCTGAATGGGAACCTCAGTCTGGACCCTGTAAAGTTTAGACTGTTACCAGTCTTTTAAGACTCAATGAAATGGTGTTGAGTATTCAATGTTTCTTGCTATGATGGTTCTTGTCCTGGTACGTGTGAAGTGTCTGTGCTTGGAAACCTCCGAGACCTGGCTTCTAATGTATCTATCCAGAAATACATCTGTCCAGAAGCTGGCAGCAGAGCACGTGCGTGTCCTCAGCTCAAAGTAAGAAAAGTTTGGACTAAGGTTACTTGCTGTGAGAAAGCAACTTTAAGATGAAAAGAAAAAGTGAGCAGAAATGAAAGACGCTTTTTATTTTTAGGAGAGAGCTTGGCTTTGAGTAACAATTGCTGCAGAGTTCAGGACTTTTTTTAGCAAAGAAAGGCTTTGCGTTCTTATAAGAAGTTTAATATAGCACTGCTGGTTGACAGCTATGCTTGTCTGCTGCATGGTGGTTCTTTCATTATTTTTTGTTAGTCTCAGTAAAAAGTTTCTTGTCTTGAGATTGGCTGTGATGTAATGGCATTCTTCTAACCTGACGGTTCATGACAAATTCCTCAGCACTTCAGAACAGCTAAAGTACATTGAAAACCCTGAACGTCTCTTTCTGTCTTTATTTCTCCCCAAATCACAGGATGTCCAGACTTGGCACCCAAGAAAAGCCATACTATTGGAGCGCTTCCAGGAGCCTGAGAGCTGCATTTTAGTTGGGGCAAAGAAAACCTAACATGCTGCATGTAGGCATACTCATCAACAACAGGCAATGCTCTGTCTCTGAAAGATAAGCATTTGACAGTTGGTTGCACAATGAAATGCCACCTGCATATGTGTACCAGGACGGAGCTCTTCATGCTTCTGACCCTGCAGCTGCACCTGGAGCCCAGGGTGTGAGGACTGAATACACTGTGCAGGTCTCCATCTGCACTATTTAATTTGCTGTATGTTGACAACTCGGGTGCTCTTCAAAGTGTATAGCTCTTAGTACAACAAAAATTACCTTTTCATTGCCACCTTACAGAAGGGTCAGAATAATAACTGCACAAACCTCTTTGGTCCTGTTTGACTTGACTTCCGATGTCTGCTGTTGTTGCTTCTGTTTTACAGCTCGTCATGAAGTTATCACCAAAGAGATCCTCGAGCTGGATACGTGGGAGAACCAGTGGAACGTGGCAGCCGTCAACGTCCTCATGCATGACAGCTATGATGTTTGTCTTGTTGCTAGGCTGAACCCCCGGGATCTTATCCCTCCTCCCCCGGATTTAGTGGACCAATAGGAGTTCAGTGACTCTCAGGGCTTCCGGATTCTGCAGAAACTGGAGAATTTGGGGAAACAAATGCTGCACTAGCTCTGGATGACAGCTGAGTCCCACAGAGAGGAGGCACCAACACATGGGGACAGAATTGCCTTTAAGCTGCGCTTCTCAGATGACGCTTCATTTGCTAGTACTGGTACTCTGGACTCCTGAGATTAAAAGCCGAGGTTGCCCAGCTTTTGTGTGTGGCTCTTCGTCCTCCATCTGGCTGTGCAAGCTCCAGTGTTGGGTGCAGCCTGGGCTTCTGGGACCCTTTGCCTCCCAGGCACAGTGGGAGCCCAAGGCTCATTTCACAGCAGAGCAAGACACATGAAGGAAAGCTCTAGCCAGGGAAGTCCCCCCTTTGCTGTTCATCCCACCTGGTTCTACTAAGCTACTGAGGCGGCTAAGAAAATACATTAAGTCAGCTGATGGAAACCAGTCCAGCTGTACCAAAGGGCCAGACTGTAGTTGACTGATGCAGGAGCAAGGGAAAACAGAGAAGAGCCTTTGTTTTTTTTAAACAAAAACCCATTAGCCAAGGTTCATTAGCCAAGTGCACCAGCTACTGCAAACATTATCTAACCCACAGACAGGACAGTCAGGAGATCCTGTCTTTGCCAGCAAAGCTGAGCCTATGCTATTAGCAAACTAGTCTTTTGGCAACAAGTCGCAAGCAAGTCTTCCAGCAGGATTAGAAGGCAGTCTGTGTCAAAGACAAGAAGAATCCTAAATTTTCACATAGATCTTACCTGTTACAAGGTCTGGTGTGGCCAGAACCTTAAAGCTCCATTAGAAAACCTTCTTCCTTTGAGAAACGGAGAAGGGGATGTAAACTAAAAAGTAGTAAGTGAGACGAGTATTATCTGCGTATCAGCTCTGCAGCTACAGGGAAAGGATAGATGTGCCAAATGAGAAATGCTCATATAACAGTAACTGTTTTTATAGAAGTAGCCTTAATGAAGTAGGATAAAGTAAATTCTCTACCAACAGAATTGGCTATAATCATAGGGAAGAGGAATAATTCAGACAGTGTTTCTTAAGGCAGCGTTAGCCTTTATAGGGCTTGAAGACCGTAGGTTAGAGAGAAAATTGTTACCAGTACTGCTATGCGATTTGAATTACCAATAACTATTCATGAGTCCTCTGGTGCCTACCTTATAGTGTATCTGTCTGTCGCTGCCTGGGCAGTATGGGCAAGAGAACAGGAAATCTCAGTTGTGCTCCTGGGCCAAAATTGCAAATGACAGTATGCTGCAGTGCCGAGTGAATATCAGAGGCAAACACTGGGAGAAAACTATGGTATAGTACAAGAATGATCAGCGTCAGCAAGAAGTTGCTTCTGATGGCTACAAAAGCAGCAACAAAACTGGGAGGAAGTAACTAGCAAAGAAATAATGGAATCCATCAGGTAGTTCATCCATAGTTACTTGCAGGATTTGTACTTCAGAGAATCTCTATTTTCTTTCTCAATTGCTTTCTAGGTTGCAAAAATGCCAGCTGGCTTGCTTGGGGTTTTTTTGTTTTGTTTTGTTTTTCCTGCAATGCTTATGGCAGAGACAGGTGGAGAGGATGACCCAAAAGCCCTTTCCCGATTTTGATTTTTCTGATTCATGAACTATTCTTTAAAATATCCAGTGGGAATATTTAGCTGTCGTATAAAAACAGTTAGCAGGAAGGTCACTAAAGTTTACCTGATAACTATAGGACGTTGAGGACTGCTCGGACAATACAGGAGTTGGTGGGGGAAACTAAGGCAAACATGTAGAAAAGGAGTAAATCTGTGAGCCTTACAGCTAATCTCTTCTCTCCCTTTATGTATCCCAAGCAGAATGAGCGTCACAGTCTAAATACATACTCTTGGGTTTGTATCATCCCATCATTCTTTTTCCTTTCCATCATTCATATGCAGGTCAACATCAGTCTAGAACAGAGTTGTGACAAGCATGAAATTCAGTGGTACAAATCAGTGACCAGTTCCTAGAGTCTTAACCACTCTGGTCGCTAAACACAGTTGTAAGTCTAAGATCAAGGAGGCAAACTCTGCTTTAATATGTTTTTAAACAAAATCAGTAGAAAGTTTTTCCAATTAACCATCCAGTACTGGAAACTGGTTTTTAAACTTTTGTTGTTACTGCAGAGTAAAGGTAATCTTGTTATAATTTCTCTATAGAGCTCTCAAGGCAGCTGGAAGCGATGCTCTTGAGCGTTAGCTAAGTGTTTCCTTGTGAAACTCCAAATTCTGCAACTGTATCTACTGATTTTGCTCCTTTCACCTTTTTTGTTTTAAGGAACAATGTTTTAAAGGGTTTTGGGTTGGGTTTTTTTGTTTTTTTTCTTCTTCAGTCTCTGCTCTGTGGTCTGTTCCTGACAATTCAAATCCTCCTGCAGTTTAGAGCCTGAGTTAATCTACTGAATTTCACTCTCTGAAAAACAGCCTACTACTTGGAATATTTTGAGGGGAGAAGGGAGACTTTTGCAGGCTTTCATTAGTCATATTTGAACATACACGTGCAACACAGCTGAGACTGCTCTATTAAACTTTTATTCCTGTCATGAGCTGGCTGTTTCTTTCCCACTTCATATGTTTTGCTTTTTACACTGACATTTAATGAGCTGGACGGAAGGAAAATATGTACTCTGAGAAGGTCTGTCTTGATAACCGAGGACAGTAATTGCATATGTTTTATATACTGGCCTTGCAGTCAGGTAGCTTGAGCTGTAGTGGGCAGTTAACAGGTTTTTCTTCATGTGCCACTGGCAAGTGACCTGCCCATGTGTGCACTGAGCATCAGGATTCCTGCTGCCCATAGGGTCCGGCTGTTAACGGGGACTCGTGTGTGTCCGTGTCTCTCGGTTTCTGCCCAATTCCAAATGCCTAGTACTATATATCAAGTAGGGAATTGTTTGCTTCTGGATTAACTATCTTGAATGGGGTCACTAACTTCTTAATTTTGCATGGGCCCCATGTAGTTCATGGTTTGCCCTTGGGGTGACTACAATTTCTAAACCAATACTTGGAAGTGAATGCTTGACCGAGGAAGAAAGGAAGAAGTGTAAAGCACACTTATTGAGAGGTATAGATCTCAGCCAAAATCCTTCTGAGAGTACACGAATGCTGCATGTCTGATAGGTTCATGGGTAGTCTCACATTGCGGGGAAAGTCCTTAACAGTCTTAACTACTTCTATTGCAGATCCTGATGCAAAAAAAAAAATAATTACAGAATATGTATTCTCCAAGCTTGTGAGTTTCACTGAAATAATAGTTTACTTCAGCCCCTCTCCGTCTGAGCAGCAGTTTGCTGAGCATTTCATCAAGGCTGTCTTGACATCATCCATAATTCTAAAATGCAAACAAAGCAGCGCTGGCAAGCTACCGACTATTTAAATGAATGGGGGGATTATTAAGCAAAGGCATATACTTCAGTTTCACTTGCAATGCTGAAGTATATCACTAGTTGCCAAATATGAAGAAAAAATGCTGGAGAGGCAGCTGGGCATGTGGCACACGGGGAGTAAAACAAAAAATGAAATGCTATAAAAAGCTAATAGAAGTTCTCCATTTTCATCCTCAGCTAATGTTTTATTTTGAAATTGTCTGTGTATAATTGCTTTCATAAGGATCCCTGTAGATCTCTCATCTCTGTTGTCATACATGAGGTCATAGGAACTGCCCACATATGTAAACCATCAGGCATCTGATCACCCACCCTCACATACCACTACTGTGATTACCTGTGGCTCAGTCCCTGCCCGTGCCAGGCAAACACACACACATTTTGCATGGGTGCAATATTGGCATTTAAGGGGCAGTTTCTGTATTGTGTTCCAGCTGTACTGCAACACTCAGGAAGCTTTGATTTGCCAACAGAAAATTGCCTTGGTGTACACAGTGCTGTCAGCTCCTCTACCAGCACTCCCGAATATGCTGATAGGGTGGATGAGGGATGCATCAGAACTGAGAGACTGGCAACAGAGATGAGAGCTGTTCCCAGAATGTTGCAGCATTCAGGGGAGCCAAGGTGGGAACGATCCTCCTCATTATTTTCCTAGGGAGCGTTCAGATGTTAAAGGATTTGGCCCTGGATCTTCATCTTAAGTTTTTCCTCTTCTCTACTTGAAATATGCGTTAACATCCTTGATCACCTAAAAAATAATGAAAACAAATGCTAAAATAATATGTTTTTTCTTTTAATGTTAAAATATATTCATGAAGATCTGTATTGTTTTTCTGCTGATCTGGAAGACGATGGCATTCTTTTAACAAGCTGTTCACCTAGTGATTGCTATCTTAGTGACAGCGATGGCCTCTTTCACAGGCTGCTCTCCTAACGGATTATGTAGCCCCTCTGAAAATTTGTTTCATGAATCACAATGCTTTGAATCACCAGGTCAGAATTTCAGTTACTCTTTTGCAAATTTCTGTGGTGCTCACTACAGCTTTTCAAGTGGACTCCAACTTCAGCTTCAAAGAAATGCTATTTCACCCCCAGTTGTGCTCAGCTGGAACTAGTACATTTGCAATTTACTATCATTTGACATGTAAAGTTTGAAAGGAAAGGAAATATTGGAAAATGGCTAAAATACCCATAGAATGCACATGGAAGTACACGTCCTTTCTTTTCTAGGTGAATGTCTCCTCTGTGTTTACTGCCCTGCCTGGGTGTCTGACGGAATGATTTACTAATAACCTGTGATTGCAGCCACAGCGAAGGCCACGCTGGGGCCACGTCTTTGTGCAGCCAGAGCAGAGAGAACCAGCACGGTGCAGAGCTGAGGCTCCCGACAGGCTGGCCTGCCCCGCCATAAGACATTAACTTCAAACGAAAATGCATTTAAGTGTTCCAGGATGTATACTCCTATGTGTTTTATATACATATGTATAACATTATTTTTAGAAGTGCTTTACTGACAGCAGCAAGATCCTTTTTTTAACACATACCTGGCAACTCTGTCTTCTGCACAGCTCATCAAAGGACTTAAAGTGCCGGTCTTTAAATATATGGAACTATTCCAGGCTTCAAGTCAAAAAGAACCTTAAATTCCTTGCTGAGCTAAGGAACAACTGGGGAAATCTTTTAGTCCTTGCCTATGTCTCCTTCATTCTCCAATTTTTTGCTGGCTGTAGTGCTCCTTCAGAAGCTCAGAGTCTTCTTGAAAGCTTTGTGCAAGTTTGTTCTGTTTCTCTTTCCCCAACCCCATTTCTACCTCAGCCCACTTGTCTGACCAGCCCTTAAACTCCTCCTTTTCCCCTTCAGTTCCCCAGAAGATGGGAACAGCCACTCGGGATGTTCACCAGGCTCCAGACTTCTTGGAAGCCTATTGCTCTAACACCAAATCAGCTTTGAAGGACAGAAGGAAGACCACACCAGCTCCCTGGATTTGAGGACACTTATCTTTAAGCAGGTTCTAGCCCCAACCCAAACTCTGTAGTCCAGTCTCACTGCAAATAAAACCTGCCTACTCTGCAGTGTTGCTGGTCCTCAGGCTCTGACCGGGGATGGAAGGCAGCTGATCTGCATTCAACTTAGACTTGCTGCTGCCTCGCTGCGTGATGCTGGTAAGTTTGACATTAAATCCCTTGCATACTGTGCGTGCCATAGCTGTAATGATTGCAGGCAGAAGCCGTTATCATTATCTCTGATTCCTGAACGCTAGTTGCTACAAAAACTGAAGGACAGAGGGAGGCAGCTTCGTTATTGTGTTATAGCTCATGTCTTAAAGCCAGATTTTCTCCTGCAGTTTCAGTCAAGCCAGGTTTCACTAAAGAACCTGGTCTCTAATTTATAAGATTTTAGTATTGGTATTTTTATCTCCACTTTGCCCTTTTCTAGTCATTCTTTATAAAAATGCAAGCGATTTCACCAGCTCTTCTACGAAATGCATTATCCCAACTGGCCTCCCGAGGCCGCTGGCTTTTCATTACCGGGGTCGAAGTACAGCCACTAAAGTGCCAGTCAGCTGCACTACTTTTTATTTTCTCTTTCAGCAACTTCATAGTAGAGGAAATGCATTTCATCCATACATACAGCAATGTGAGAGGAAACCACTTCCCACATACACAAATTCCTGACTCATTCCTTTCAAGCGTGGCTGAAACAACTGCTGAATCCTAACATAAAAAGCTATGATACCCATTCAATAGGCTTTTCCAGGCTTTCCAGCATGAGGAGGAGGATCACAGGGAGATGTCTTGTAACCGGAGCACAGATTGGAAATTGGAACCTCTGGGGTTTGTTTCCAGTTCAATTACTCTGTTTACTAGTCTTGGGCATCTGGTCTGTGCGCCTAGGTTCACCCATGTAAAATAGTTATAATATAGAGATGTATAATAATACATCTCCACTTATCTTGTGGGTCTGCCTTGCTATGTTTTTACAGGGGTAGCTCGCAGATGTCCATAATGTTATGTTGAGACCCAGCGATCAAAAAGTGTTATACAATGGTAAAACAACAACAGTATTGCGCTGCTGTCGTCTCCCTGATTTTTGGTAACACGGTTGTCCATAGCATTCAGAAACTGAGCCTTCCTGCGAAAGGGGAGACTGGATGTTTGCAGCTAACAAGGGTATTTTGTCAACTCCTTCATAGAAAAGCAACAAGATATCTCTAATTGTGTAACACATTATGTAGAAGAAGAAATGTAAGGCTTATTGCCTGTGCCTTCATAGCTAGTCACACTTCTACACAGGCAGAACTAATCTCAGCAAATTGAGAGGTCACTAATTGAGGCTAAATTTGAACAGTAGTAATTAGAAGAATGAGTGAACTGTATTTTTCTCGAAGCAGATTTGATTTAATAAATTATGCCGCTTAGATAGCCACAGTTGCTATGAAGCAAAAAAGAGAAGGTGCTTTACAGAAGTCTACTGGATTTACTGGGCAACCGATACCTGAAATTAGATGACCTACCACAGCTTTGATGCGAAAGCTTCAACTCTCCAGTGATTCCCACAACAAATCTGTGATGCATTTAACCAGCCACTAAAAGGCACTGTTGCATCCAAGGAATCACCTACAGAATACGGATAAGAGGAGTTTTGGATATTGCTAAAGTGTAAACAGTGTGGCATCTACTTGCTGAGTTACTGAACTGATACTAGGGATTGTGTTGCCTTCCCCACCAGTGTACATGAGTAAATCATCTTAGTTGAACTGACAAATAATTTATAATACTTACTGACAGGTAATTTATAATACATAAGGCCTGAGATTCCAAAAATCTTTTAGGTTAAGACAAATTGAGCAGGGTAGAGAACGTAGATATACTGTCACTTCCCTGCAGTTAAAAAGCCCCAAAAAACCAACAAAATAAATAAATGCAGCTATTTTGCAGGACAGCACTGATCAGAAAGCTGCCTAATTGCTTTGTTTCCTTTTAACATGTTAGGCTGGAAGCCTGTGTACCACAGCTAGTTGACAACCTTTAAAAAAATCAGTTCAGAGAGAGTTACATAATAAAAATAAAAAATAGGACAGATCCTTCTCTCACATACACTAGTGCAAGTCAAGTATAACTATTTTGTAAGCCAGTGATGAAACAAAGGTGTGACAAGATGCTCAGACCTAAGATGCACCTAAAAATCTCTCTCCGCTCACAGGAGACTCTCACAGTGTTAACACTTCACCCTTCTGGTGAGGATGAAAAGGCAACGAAGTGAAAGACAAGATGTGAGAGACTGGGAGTGGAGACCTAGACCTGTCTTTCTAGCCATAAGGTCAGATATAGTGCAGATATAGATGCTGAAAGTTACTCCCTGTAGATGGCTGTCTACTGCTGAGCAATCCCGTATCTAGTGGACAGAGAATCAAACTGCTAAAAAAAACCCCACCAAACACAAAACAACAACAGAAAACCATTATCATGGCTGGCCTCCCTGCTGGGACACTGAATAGCAAGATCAAGGTCTAAATAACCTGTAATATTCACTTCCCAGTCTCCAGATTATTCCTGTTAGCAGTGTTAAAGATACCAAGCAAAGGAATTTTGCACTAGTTTTGTCTATGCCCATAAGAGGGAGAGATACCACAAGGATTTGAGTGAAGTCAAACCGAGGCAGTGGTGAAAAGAAGGGGAAGAACTTCCAACCCATCCTCATCTTTAAAACCATTTCAGATGTGTCTGTTCCATTTATTCTTCATTCCGCCCCTACTCAGTTAATTCACTGCAGCGATACCTCATTAAAAGCAAAGGGAGCAGTTCTTTATTTAAGGTCAGTTCAAATCCTACAGGAAGAAAGCCCGTATTTAATCTAGGTCCCAAATGTCCTAACAGGCATTTCAGTGTCCATCATTTGTGTGTATTTTTCTACATGCCCCCGGAATGACAGGCTAGATGCTCAGACTGCTATCTCTGTAAGCTTTCTCTGAGCTAAAGTGTTTGACTTCTACTCTTGATTACAATGGCAATCGCCCAGAATAGGACAGCATCTACCTAACAGCGTTCCCCCAAAAACCAGATACCCTTTGCATTTCCTAGAAGGAAAACCAATGGAAGGACTGATCTTGCTACGTATTATATGCAGAGATGGCTATGAGTACTCTAATGCATACAGAAATAACAACATGCCTAAATCCATAGTCCTCTTAAATAGCCAAGATTAAAATTGCAATGGCGAACAATGTACTCTGTGACCCTTGGTGGCAAGGGCTCTGTCTTCCTTTTTGCCTTTAAGAAGGATCAGAGCAAAGGAGTCTACATGGATCTTGTCCCACAGAATTATACTAAGCCACATGCTATTCACAGGACAGGTCTTTTCAAATTGCGGTGAAGTCTTAAATTCTAGCTTACATTCAGAAGATACAAAGGTTAAAGGGTTATTCATATGCTTATTCCTTGCAGCATCCTTCAGTAATGATGTCTTTTAAGGTTGTGTTGCCCATTTAACTACTTAAACAGTCTACAACAACACAAAGTTGGACAGGACAAGGGGTAATGGTTTTAAACTAAACCAGGGTAGGTTTAGACTGGATATAAGGAGGAAATTCTTTACAACGAGGGTGGTGAAACACTGGAACAGGTTGCCCAGAGAGGTGGTGGAGGCCCCATCCCTGGAAACATTCAAGGTCAGGTTGGATGGGGCTCTGAGCAACCTGATCTGGTTAGTGGTGTCCCTGCTCACTGCAGGGGGGTTGGACTAGATGACCTCTAGGGGTCCCTTCCAACCCAAAACATTCTATGATTCTATGATTCTATGAAAGTGCACAGGGAAAGGTAAGAAGAGAAAAAAGCAAGAAGAAAAGTGGCCTTTAAAGGTGTCTGATAGATTCTGGCTCCTCTCTTCTGTCAGCTGGGACACACCTGCACGTAGGGGTATGTTGATAGCAAAGGTACAGCCATACTGCAGTTGTGAGATGTGATTTTAAGCCAAATAGATGCACTCAAGCCAGATCTAATGATCAGCAATGAAGATTCAACAGTCCAGGTGTCAGCTGCCCTAGCAATTCAGTGTGATCTCTGGCTGGCTTGGACAGCCCATGCTGAAGTCCAAACTGTTATGTGCTCACTGCTTGCATTAATTACCAGTCTCAACTAAAGCTAATTAAGGTATCCACTCATGTTGCAGTCAGAACTCTGAAACGAGTATGAAAAAGGCTAAATCTGTAGTTCAGCTGCAGAACTTGAAAAAGTCTTTTGCAGCCAGATCATTTCGTAGTCCACGGTGCCATGAAGCTACAAAATTGCCTATAGTGGCACAGCACAAAGAGAGGCACAGAGGCAGGAACAAGTGCCCGCTGATGGCTGTGTGGTATGGCAGCGGCTTGTGCCAGCACCGCCACTTGAACATTCCCTCGTCAAACCATGCCTTAATGCACCAGCATTCACCTCGGCTCTGAAGCCAGCCCACTGGCAAGCCCGCTCTTCAGCGTGTGCTGAGGGGACAAATAGTCAAAGACTGCACAAAGATTGATAATTGCCGCAAAGCCTTGTCATGACTCATGCATTAGTAGCTGACTGCTTGATGGCTTCTCATACAAAGACGCCAAATAGCATATGAACAAAACCATGGGATAGGATGTTCACCCTCTTTCTAGTATTCGTAGCCGATAAAACCTTCCTAAAGGTTTTTGTTAAGTACTTTTCAAAATGGATTAAGAATCCACCCCTGCTCAGCGTTGCAACATGGAGCAGTCATCTGATGCACAAAATAACAGTTATCTTGCCAGAAAATTTGCTGTACTAATGCTGCTGTCCTAAGCAGCTCAGTCTTTAATCTGATTTCTTTGTTTCTTATTTCAGGCAAGCCACTGTAACAGAAATGTTCAGTAAAAACTGCTAAGCCACTTGGCATGTCTATCAAACTCAGGCGTGTTAACTATTCTCTTGCTCTTTCCAGTTGGCCAGGGTCCTGCTCACTTGCATTTAAGGAGGACTTTAATGTGCTTGTACTGCTATGATAAAGCACAGAGCAGCTTGTAGTTACTGTTTTATTTTCCTCGCTGAGCTAAGTAAATATTGATAAAGGCTTATATGGATCACTTCTATAAAGAAAGTAAGTCTTTATAAGCAAAAATTCAAAGTGAAGCTGTAGTTTGCTTTTTTTTGAACCGTCTGTGTGCTGTGTATTTAATCATATTTCTGCTGTTATTGGATTTGCTGGATACATTTTCTAAAGTGCATTAGGAGATCCACAGGGATGTGATCCACTCAGAGGATGTGACCCAGCAGGATTTTTGGCCAGTGATTGTAATAGGAGCAGGGTCAAACCAAGCCTGTCATCCTCTTAGCATTTACAAAAGCCTTCTCTGAGATCAAGAGATAAATAGTAAACAAAAGTCCATTAAAAAGAAGTGATATGTTGTGAGTAATTTGCATCTAGTTTGGATTTAAACTGCAATTTTTAGAAGGAAAGAAAGTTATCAAGAAAACACTTTGTATGCCCAACCTGAATACAAACCTGAAATTATCCAGCTGCTGAAAGTCACTTGTGAAAAATACGGGTGGATCAATTCTAGAGAAGGAACCAACTACTGGGAATAACAGTAAAGAAATCATAGCATACAACCCACTGTTGAACCATCCACAAAGATCATCCATTCTAGTTAAATTATAGTAGGTTTTTGAGGGGCATGTGTTAAAAAATCTACACCAAATTTCAGGTCAATAAAACAGTTGAGACAAAACTGGAGTCAAAGAACAGTGGAAATACAGCTGCCTGGGGAGTGCCCACAGTCAGACTGCCGAAGTGCTGGTCATTGGGTTAATGACACAGTGAAACCCTTTTGTAGTACAGGAAAAGAAAATCCATTAGAAAACCCTATAGAGACATCTAGCTCTATTACCTAACATCTGCAGTTGTCTGCCATACAGTGGTATATTATGGAGATAAGCGAGCATGATAAAAATGTTATAATAACCTTTAACAATGGGAGACTGGCAATACAATGCTGGTTTTACTTGCAGAGTGTTTCTCATGCAAGTGTCCCTGGGAGATGTTTTATAATAAAGTTTGAATGAAATACAATAAGAATCAAATCAAAGCTCATTCACTGTATACCAAACAGAACTGCTCAGGTTTCAGCTTTGGTTTTAAAGCCAGGAAGAGAATTTACTTGATGAATTTCTGCTGCTGCTCAGAATTCCGAAAAAGAATGAGGCAAGAGCTCAGAAGGTAATTTACAAACAGTTTGGACTTAAAAGCTGATGTTGTCAAGAGATCAAAAGTGAAAGAATTATTCAGCAAGCTGCAAATATCCATAAAATAGACAGAATTCAGTTCTATTCCAGGATCAAAAGCATAATTTTGCAAGTACAGCATTTTCTTTTCAAGTATGCATATGATAATTCCAGCATGCAAAATGTTTCATTTGCATGAAAAAGTTATGCAATTACAAGCAAAGCTTAGCCGCCACTTCGTGTGCACCCCGACAGTACACATTCATGTACAAATGATGAGTGTAACTCCATGTCATTGTGTGCATGAAGATATTCAGATATCCAAACATTGACTGGAAAAGCAACAGCCTGTGCAGATGCAGAATTTCAACGTTGTTGTTATTTTTTTGACTACTGTCAGAACATTCCAACTGGACTAAAGGGATCCAGCATCTTTTAAGATTTGATGACTTGAAAACCAGGCAGCCTTCTCTTACTGGTACTTTTCCATTCCCAAATATAGGTCCAATGTGTTTTTAGCATGAAAGGTATTTTTGCTAATGCCTCATAAAATTCTAGATGAAATTAATGGTCTGTGCCAAAAGCTGTCTCCGCAAAGGTGTAAAGGCTCTCTCAGAAGGTTAATAGCGATGATTTCTAGTCCTGGCCAACCTCCACACAGCGACTGTTGCAATTAAGCTGGCAGTGATTTTTATGTAAATGAGTCCATTATCAGAACTATATATATCTGGTTACTAGACTATAGGCAATTAGGGGAAATTGGCATCAATAGTTCCAAAACAAGCACTTTTTTCCTTAATGTTCCAAACACTGTTGTTTGAGGGTATTTTTCTCTAAACAGTGGTTCCAGGTCAATAGTTTGATGATTAAAAACCAGATCATGTAAGTGAAAGCTAGTTCTTAATCCCTAGAAATGCAGACATGTTTGGGTTAGCTCTATTATAATTTTTTACAGAATCTAGTTAGATAAGCCACAGTAAAACTAGTAGGGCATGAAAAATAACCATTCTGCAAGGGTTTTTTTTGCATAAAAAATATGCTGGAGATTTCAAAACCCTTAAAAAAAGGCAGGGAGAGAGCACTTGGGAAGCACTTACATGTTAAAAAGAGACTAACCTTGTATTAGCTGTGGACCTTTCAGTCTTGCTGAAATATTCACCTGTTGGTTCACCATGAGCTGGTATGATTTGTAAGCTGTCAGTTGAGAACCAGCCATTATCAATCTAGTCTGGAGTTCGGTGGCCAGCAGCCACCAGCACAGCATCCCTCGGGGAAGGATGTAAAACCTCTTCATTCTTCTTGCCTATGTTTCAACTGCCCATATTGCATGTACTGACAGTGGCAAGTATCTGCCTGACCTTGTTTGCCGATCTGCATAATTTTATTGTAATTCGTCCCCCTCGTGGCACATTTTAGCAAACAGAAGGTAGCTTTACTACAGAGCTTTCCCTGAATCAATAGCACCGCTGTCATTGCAAAACTACACATTACTTTTTGTTTCTACTGAGCCTCTACTGAGGCTTCACTTGAAGATATGGGATGAAATGCTGGTCCTATTGAAGTTTTGTTGCTGCTGTTTGACAAGATCAGGGTTTAGCCACTGGCTCTTTGTGTTACACAAGCGCATGTTACATAGAAGGTCTGTCTTATCAGAGCCAGAAATCAGGATCCTAGTTATTGAGAAAGCACTGCTGTAATACTGCCAGCTAAGAGTATGACTGATTAAATTTACAGAATTATAAAGCATTTTAGATACCTTATTAAGTATTGCCATAAATGCACGGAATAAAGTGATGTTCTAGGAGCCCTGGGTGAACAAATTGGAGAAACAGGGGTGTGAGTCATAACAGGAGATCAGGATTCAAAACATTTCATGCAAAGCATTACAAAGACATTCAGTTAACCTCTCATGTCCTGATAATGATGTTAGAAAGTATTTTGTGCATTGCAATATTGGTCTTATGCCTGGTGGGGAAGCTAAGCTTACTTCTTTTGATGTATCTAGGGCAATTCTACTTAATCGGTGGTTTAGGTATCTCATTTTAGATATCTAAATTGGAAATTTTTTTTGCAAATATGCACAGTTACGAAACACCCTATGATCTTCAGGATAGGATAAAATTTTGCATTTCTTACCCATCTGGACTTAGGAGAGATTAATTTCATACCTTATAGAAATTGCAGGTTTCATCTTTTAGAACGCATTTCTTCAACTGGAAATCAGCTAGGCTAGAAGGAATTTACATTTTTTAAAGCCCCTTTTATTAAGGAATCAGAGGATTTGATTGGCTACAAAAAAAAATAATTCACTCATTTCTTTGTTTCAATTAGACAGAAAGACCTTTTTACACAGCATGTCCCATTGCCCTGTAATAAAGTTCAATTCTATGTAATAAAATGTTATTCCATGATTCTTCAACTAGAAATGTGGCTCTCAACATCTCCCCACTGCAGGAGATTCCTATCTGCCCTTTGGCACGCTGCTTTAGGTTTCTCAGGCAAGCTGGGAGATTACCTCCTGTGTACAAGGGAAACTCTAGCTCTGTTGAAATTTGGCTGTTGGCCTCAAAGGAGGTAGTAGTTATGTCTCTTTCAGGCTAGCAACATAGTAAACAATTTGGTTTTGAAATGTCTCCTCAGGGTTCCCCTCAAGGTCATCCTTAGGTCCATGCTCACCTGCCATTCAGACCATGAGCTTCCACTTGTGATCTGAACTGTTTCACGCATGCTACTGCCTCTAGAGCCCGTCCACCTGGGTAGGTAAATTGATAAGGACATCCGACAGGCGACTGTCAAACAGCCTGAGAGACAGCACGGGGGTGGCAGGCAAAGGGGAGGCGAAGCATGTCACGGTTGTGGTTGCTCCCTGGAATGCTCTGTCAGCGCAGTGGACGTACAGCTGCTACGTCTGAGCACGACTGCACGGAGCTCCCCACACGCCGCTCTCTTTGAGGAGCCTCACTGATGTGAAGGGATGTCTAACAGTATAGCTATACCATGCAGAGAAAGAGATCATGGCGATCAGGAGTATCGCAGGCCTGAGCTCTGTGCGGGGCGCTGGGATCTATCTGCAGGGAGCTCCTCGCAGGGCTGCAGACTGTATCTGTATTACACTTAGCACAAGGACTTCTGGTCCTCAGTGGGGCCCTTGGGCATTGATTTGCTATAACAATTAAATAATGACAGTAATAAAACTTGATTACACAGTTGTGTACATTTCACACAAGCTCAGGTGCCACCATAAGTAAAACAGTTCTTCCACCTTGTGGTTAGACAGGCTACTGCTGGCAGAGTTTACACCAAAAATCACAGGCTGCGTTCGAGCACTGCTGTTAAACAGACCCAGTGCACCAAGGGCTATTGCTACCACAGGACCTCTCTTGCAGACCAATGCTACAATTATTAATTACCCTTATTTTGTAAGGCGGACGTTCGTGTGCATGTGTACTTACACATGTGTATACAAATGAATAGAACTATAATGCCCTCTAGCGATCGCAGCCCACAGATGCTATGAGACCTGCTGTCACAACAGCGAGAACATCTCCTTTATCCCCCTTGGTAAAAAAAGGCTTTTATTCAGCACAACATGCAAGCTTTGACACACTGATGAAATGTACAGATGTGGGAACAGAGTGTGAGCATGTCACAAACGTGGAAAATGTGATCTCTTCAGAGAGAGGTTGTAGCCAGTTTCTGCGAGTGATGCCGCTAGAACTAAAAGGAACCATTTGGAGGCAGTGAAAAATTTATCTATGCTTTTCTCACAGTTTCTGCTCTCCACCCCTATTTTCTGCTTTTTACCTCTGGCTATTGAAGCAATCATATAGCCTTTGTTGTTTGCATCAGGGTACAATTCAGCACGATTGTGTCCAGCATCTGTAGTCAGACTCCACAGAGTGAAGCCCAATTTCAAAAGCAGTAATTAAATGTCAACTTTGTACTAATGCAATAGAGGTATATTGAGATATATAATTTTGCAGTACATGCTGAAGAATTGCACTGTGTGAAACAGTGGAACACATTGGCTAACAAACTTCAGAGCCAGTAAGTGAATATTAATGTTTTTAATGGTCCTAAATTACACTATTTCTGAAGCAGGATTAGTTTGGTTATGTAAGAGGGACTGATTTGGTTCAAAGAAGAATAGCAAAACATGAAAAGAATGAGCTGCTTAAAATCTACCTCTGCTTCTCAGATGTTGCTGTTCTCTAAAGAGCAGTTTATTAATTACATGCTATCCTCCTCCTCATCATCATTCCAGTTGAACCAGCTGGCACCACTCTAAACTATCTTACTGTCTAAAATTATTTTAAAAAACAACAGGGACCCAAGAAGTCTGACAGATGGGCCATACAAAATAAAACAGTCTATTAAAAGTAGTTATCTATTCTTATGGCACAGATAGAGGCTACTAGCACAAAAAGCGCATGCGACTATATCCCACAAAGCCAATTTTTAGGGATAGACTTATCACTGTGGAGGGGAAATAGACTGAAACCCTAGAAGAGTGACATTAGCTATTTGCCAAAAGAGCAATTGCAATAGGAGCTGTGGACTGACAAGCTTCCCCTCAGACTCCTTCAAAAATGCCCGAGCTTGATTCAGAGATAACCCCTTTCAGAAGACAGCTTTAGTCTTCATGGGTAGAATTCATCTCTTCTAACATCAGATGTCTAAAATACAGGTTTGTAGTGTGAAGTGGTCACTTTAGTTCCCTCTATAATCAATAGAGATAGATACCTCTGGAGGATGATTCATCTAATCTGAAAGCAGACGTGTAAGATAGGAAGAGTGAGTATTTCTCCAGAGGTATCCACTTGTATCTCCATGACCACAGAGAGTCTAGACAACTACCTAGACACCTGACCTCTAAAGGGCTGAAAGCAGATGAGGCATTTAGGTAAGGATAAAACCATGTTACCCTTTCTAACATAGCAGTGATCTGGCATAGTGATGTTACCAGCACTTCTCACAATAGTTTGCCTTATTTTAATAAATTCAGCAAGTTCTGGCATTTAATTGCATGCTTCTACCATCAATCCCCTGGATCTCTGCTGTTGCTTCCTTGTCCAGACTTCCACAAAACCACAGTTAGTTCGTTCTTCTTTTCCACCTATCGGCTGCAGTAAACGAGGCACAGTGCCCACGTTAGTAAGTCAAAACGATCTTATCAAATCAACTCTGCAAGACAGCACGTCAGTTGGAAAGTAGTTGCTTTATCTCTGATTAGAAATGGGTGGGTTAAAATCAGTTTTGATAAACTGGATGTTTTGAAATAAGCTGTTCTGGACAAGAACTGACTAAAACATTTTCAGACCCATTGGTAGATGTCTTCAGTGACTCCTAGAGGAGATGCATGGTTTCGGAAGCCTGGAGAAGAGCAAGTATACTGTCTACCAATTAAAAAAAAAGAAAAAAGGTAAGGGAAAAAACCAGGAAATTGGAATTAGTACTAGACTTTTGAAGTTCATCTTGGAAAAGTAGCGATCAAATAATCAAACAAAGCATATCTAAATACCTAGAAAATAACAGGGAGATTTGTGGAAGCCATTATGGGTTTCATAGAGCCTATACGCTGACTCTTAATTGCTTTGTATGAACACCTCTGTTTGCTTTTCTCTTTCTTCTAACTTCCGTTTCCCTTTCGTTTTCAGACTGATGGTAACTCCTTCTATAAAAGGCTTGGAAAACACACAGGACATTAAGTGACTCTCAGAAAAAAAAACACCTTCAGCAAAATGTCAATGTGAGCACATTTAACTTGTTGGTGCTCCGGGGTGATAGTTGATGTACCATGACTTCTCTGACACCCAGCACAATGTTTCACATTCTCAGCAATGTTTCATGTTTTATCAGAAGCCCAGCTCGACCTGGGTGTGCTAAACCCAGCCTCAGCCGTGCAGTGACTGCGCAACACCACCAGCTGTCATTTTGCTTATGTGGTGCAGGGAGTTCCACACTGCAGAGAAAGGCCTAAAACATTTCACTATAGAAACACAAAAGCAGAAAATAAATTTTAAGTGTTTACTTATTAATTTATCTGTCGAAATCTCGTAAACCAGCGTTTCGATTTCTGGTAGCTAAAACACGTGTTCCTCAAAACAACCTACGACCTCAACTCCTCACCACAGCCTCTCCCAGGTGCCACTCCCACACCGCATGAAGATGGCGGCCGGGGTGGGACCAAGACTACAACTCCCAGCAAGCCGCGCGCTATCTCGTCATCTGATTGGGTGCGGGAAGCCAATAAGCACCAGGGATCCGCCGCCCCCTGTAGAGGGAGACTGTCACTCTGGCAGCAGTGCATGATGGGAGCTGTAGGCGCTTTGCCGCCGCGGCGGAGGGCGGCGGTTGCTGGGGGACGACGCCTGCGCAGTGGCGACGGCCGCCCGGCGGAGCCGGGCGTGGCAGGAAGCGGAAGGGGGGCGGCCGGGTCGATCCCTGACGTGTCGCTCCCGGGCCGCTGCCGCCGCCGCTCGCTCTCAGCTCCCGTCCGGCGGCCGCCATGGGCAGTGAGTACCGGGGCGCCTCGGCCTGGGCGGCGGCGGGGGAGGGGAGGGGGGTTTCCGCGGGGTGCGTGGCGGCCAAGGGGCCGCGGCTCGGCCGCCGGCTCCCCTTTCACTGCACCTTGGGACAGGCCCTCCTCACGGGCAGCGCGGCGGCCCGTTTCCCTCGCCGGCTCCGGGCTGCTGGCGGCCAGGGCGCAGGGGGCCCCCTGCCCCGCCCCCCCCAGTCTGGGCCCACGACCCTCAGGGCTGGCCGCCGGCGCTGCCCCCGTGGGGTCCCCTCCCTCTGGTCTGGAGGCTCCCTCTGGATTTTTCTTTTTTTCCCTCTCGGGGTTAAAGGTCCCGTTTCCTGGTTATGGCAGATCTGTAGGGAAGGGAGCTCGCTCTGTGATGCCCGGCGACCGGGCCGCTCCGCCGGGCGGGCCCTCTGGAGCCCAGCCATCCCGCTCTGGAGCGTGCCTGGTGCGGTGCCAGGCGGGGGGACACCGGCCCTCACGCTGGTCGTAACGCTCGCAGCCAAAAAACCAGTTACGTTGTCAGAGTAAACTATAAACAGTAGTCTGCAGTCTAGAATTAATGCGAGTGAATGGAAGCCTTCAGAGTCTGCTACCTCCAGGAAGAGCTGCTTGAAAAGCATCATAGTCAATCTGTATGTTATTGTAGTTGTGGGGGAGAATCATGATTTGGTTTAAATTTAAAACCACAATCCAGTGTAACTTTTCAGGCAATTAATCGTTTGAAATTAAGTAATTTTTATGGGCTGGTCTTAGTGTTACAAAATTGACACTAAAGTTGTTGCTTTCCACAGAGAAGTGGGAAGCCACCAGTGGTTTCAGTTCTTCTGCATTGTTGTATGCTTTTTAATTCAAATCAGTCCAGAATATGCGTGCTGGTTTAAATTTGTCTTAAGAAGTTTAGCATTAACTGTGTTCAGAATCAGATTTCTCTGCTCATAGGAGAAATTGTGACTTTGCAGATACCCTCTTCTTTTATATGTATTTTCTAAGACTGAGACTAACTTTGGGTTTTCTGATCTAAGGATTTTGCCTTTTGACGAGAAGGCGATCCTTGCATGAGGCATTCTGTAAAGTAACTCAAATTGTTGCTTATGAATAGTGTGTGGGAATTCTTAAGTTGTACGGCCCAAAAGTAACCTCTGGGTTAAAATTATCTTGGTATTGTATTTCTCAAATATCAGGCTAGAGCAGAAGCTATTATGAAATAAAAGTTCAAGTGTATTGATAAAGTCGTGCAAAACAACAGCAAAGTTTTTTTGTGCTGTCAGCCTACTTGGTAAAAGGAGAAAACACTTGAGGATTTGGTTGTTTTTTTTTCCTATTTCCAGTCCACATTGTACTTATACAGAGGTTCAGCTAGTAAGATGTATTTAGAGCAGATAAGAATTTAATTAAAAAACAAAACCAACCCCCCAGTTGCCCTTAACTGCAACTTTTAACATATAAACTACATGTCCAAATTCAATTTTATTTGAGATTTTTCTGGATGTTCTTTGTGTCCCTGTTTTCACTTTGTCTTTTAACTAATTCCCTTACAGTAAAATTTCTTGAAGTAATCAAGCCCTTCTGTGTTATCTTGCCTGAAATCCAAAAGCCAGAACGGAAGGTAAGTTAATAAAATTCTCTTCATATGCCTATATTTGTGTGGTATAAAGTGTTTACAGCTTAGTTTGCGCTTGTGGGATTTGGGATTTTTTTTCTTCAGTGGGAGAATGGCCATTTTAGGCACATTTGGTTTTAGTGGAGTGCTTGTCTAGTACATCCTGTACTCTGGATATGGTTGTACAAGAATATATTTGCTGGTAAATGCAATTGTGCAGATATGGTTATGCCATAGCAGTGAGTGGTGAGAAGTTGAAAGGAGTACGTGTTGGAGTGTAAACTAGAGTAGTTTAGTAAAATAGCAACTTGAAAAAATTTTCATGCTTAAGTTCTAATCTAATATTATTTGCTAAGATAAGCTTCTCTGTATTATTATTTTTTTCACATTAGAAGCTCTTTCTTATGAAAATATAAGACTAATTTCTGTGGAAGTACTAGAACTACCTTCCATTGGTGTAAGTTTGTTTTTATTAAAGTGTCAATAAAGCTTTGTCATTTTCTTTGTCCTTATATAGTATAAAAGGGATGAAGGGCGTGTTATTTTCTGTAGGATGTCCTGTACTTTGTCCCTTTGCAAGAATATCAAGTGTGCTTTAGCTACTATGAAAGTTTGCCTGATTAGCCGGATCTTATTATCTTGACAGTTTTACCGTTTTTGGTTGTTGATGTGGTTTGGTTTTTTTCCCCCTTTAGATTCAGTTTAAGGAAAAGGTACTATGGACAGCTATCACGCTCTTCATCTTCTTAGTATGCTGCCAGGTATGTTTCTTTCCCGTGTTTTTAAGGAAGAACTGAAGTGTTTAAGGGATATTACGAAGTCTCTAATTTAATCCTGTTTTTCTCTGTTGGTTGGAAATGCAGATCCCCTTGTTTGGTATCATGTCATCAGATTCAGCAGATCCTTTCTACTGGATGAGAGTGATTTTGGCATCAAACAGAGGTATGGTCAGTCTTTCATGAGAGAATTTTTTTAGTTTGGATCAAAACGTTTTTGGACTTGTTCTTACACTGCACTCTGTTTTAGCAAAGAGAAAAACTGAAGTAGAGAGGGAAAAGTAATTTTATATATTATGTAAAATCATAAACCAGTGTGGCATTGGGAAAGGCACAACTTTGTGGACGAAACAAGCTTATGGTTGGCTGTGTGCAATCTTATTACATGTACAAAAATCAAGGAGCATTTTGGAGGGAAAAGGATTAGGGAAGAGACAGTTCCTAACTACCTGCATCACTGCTGTTGCAATCTGCTGTATATATTTCAAACTGTATTATACATGTGTTTTGAGTTTCTGGGTGACACCTTTTGAGTCTGTCTCACAGAAGATTAAAATTCATGATAGTTTTTATAAATTTCATTCCTATTGCAGGTGTGAATTAAGAATGGTGACAGTTTCCTGAATTCACTTTGTCATTATCTATCTTTTGGGCTATCTATCAGTTTGTGTAATAATGAGATGTGCAGGTATGCATGCATGCAACTTGGTGCACTCCTGAAAAAAAATTGGGGTTTCTGGTTTAAAATGACAAATAATAAAGTGACTGATTGTCAAAGGCAGAAAGCAGATTCCTACCTTGGTTTATGCAGAGTAAATCTGTTCTGGACAGCAAAAGTCTCTTTCAGCGAGTGTAGTTTTTAAGGTACAGGGAAGTACTGCATTACTTACCAGACTGACTTTTAACAAGCTTCTGTTATTGTTGAAACCTTTTGTGTTTATGGAGATTTGGAGTTTTCTATCTTCTCCATCATGATGTAAGGAGTGGGGAAAAAAACAAATTTTGAACTGGGTATGGTACACCCCATTATTTTCTTTCATTGTTCTTCCTGTGTCTGGCAGGTACATTGATGGAGCTGGGTATTTCACCCATTGTCACTTCTGGGCTCATCATGCAGCTCTTGGCAGGTGCCAAGATAATTGAAGTTGGTGACACCCCAAAGGACAGAGCTCTCTTCAATGGAGCACAGAAATGTAAGTAACAGCTGATATTAAAGGCTGATGTTTTAGAGTATTTAACCCTAGCAACAGGAAGTGTAAACTTGCCATATGATGAATGTTGGAGTCAGATACATGGGTTTCTGTCATGCTATGTGTTCATGTTGTCCTACAGATTTCTGTATTTCATTAGTCTTTTACTGGCTGCTCACTGGCTTGTTAACTATTAAGCTCCAGATAGGTTTGTAAAGGAAAAGTAGCTGCTGTAATCTCATCAGATAAACTAAGTGATATATAGGCTGGAGGGACCCAACCTTTGAACTGTGGTGGTCATGGTTAACCTAAAAAAGTTAAGATGTTTGTTGTAGTTGTTTTTACCTTGCAGTTTCAAGCATGGTTCTTAGCATTAAGACATCTCTGTGCTCACTTGATAAATGGCTTTTAGAAAAATTCGAGTATTCTTTAGCTATTTTGTGCTGTACCATTCTACTTACTGATCTGTTTTTACTGGAAAAAAAGAATCATAAGTTGCTAAAGTAATATCTTAACACCTTCAGAGTTTTCAGTATCTAAACCAATCATTGGCAACCAAACCCACTTGCTTCTAAGTGTATTTGTTTCTGAAGTGTCTGTGTGTGTTTATATTTTCGATACCAGATTCCAGATGACAAACTTAACTTGCCCTTGAATTTAAATATCCCATGACTTATGTATTCTTTCCCAGATTTCTCTACGAAGAAGTGATTTATATTTCTCTTAATTGCCCACTGACATAAATTTCCAGAACAAACACATACTTTTTTTTGTATTTTACAGTGTTTGGAATGATCATTACCATCGGACAGTCTATTGTCTATGTAATGACTGGAATGTATGGAGACCCATCTGAGATGGGTGCTGGTATCTGCTTGCTTATCACAATTCAGGTAATTTCTAGTCCTCTCTACTTTTTTTCCCTCTGAAAGAATCAAAAAATCAGCCTTACAGACTGCTTACTCCACATGCAGAGAAAAACAATCAAAGTGTGCCTGCTTCCTCATATATATAGTCTTTTACTACAAATTAATTTTTTTAATAAAAATTAAAAAAGGATTGGACTAATGCTGGTTTTTTTTTTTTACTGTAGCTTTTTGTTGCTGGATTGATAGTTCTGTTGTTGGATGAGCTCCTGCAGAAAGGATATGGTCTTGGTTCTGGCATCTCTCTCTTCATTGCTACCAATATCTGTGAGACTATTGTGTGGAAGGCATTCAGCCCCACCACAGTGAACACAGGGCGAGGTAATATGGCATAGTCCGTTTTCTTTACTTGTATTAGGATTTATGTTTCGTTTGATAAATAATTCAAAAAACAAGCTTCCCCCCCATATTCTTCTAGAATTCCAACCCTTTACATTCTTATATAGAATACTACAATGATCATTTAAAATATAAAAATGTCAGTTGTGGAGAAGTCTTAACTTTGTACAAAAAGGCAAAATCTTTTTTTTCTGCAGTATGGTAACTTAAATGGCAAATGCTGTTACTGTTGTCTTAGTTACGTAGTTGCCATGTAGTGAATCTTGTTAATACAGCAAGTGCTCCTATGCAAGCTGCAAGTACAAAGACATTTATTTTTAATTTTGTAGTATCTTACAAGATGTTTCCTCAACTTGAATTTCTTGCAGCTTATTAAAACTCAATAATGGTAGACTGCTGTTGCTGCCCAACTTACTGACAAATACCATCTGTTTCTGCTGCTTGCATATCTTACTCTTTGCTCCAAAGACCTTATTCTCCAAACCTGACAGGAGGTGATCTTGTTTGGTGCTGTACAGTAGAAAACATAAGTGAGGTGGTCACACTTTCTGTAACACAAATGGTAACTAGTGTCTCACCATGAATGATACCATAAAGCATGCTGCCTCCCTCATTTAATTTAATTTTATTAAATTGAGAAAGAACTTGGTGAATGTCTGTGTTTCTTGAGACCAATAAAGTTATCCCATGTGATTCTTTGGTAGTAATTTAGTTTCTAGGCCACTGGGGATTTTAAAAAAAAAAAATAATCTTGGAGGTTGACTGTAGTAAAAGTCTGAGAGCATGCTCAAGATGAAAAGGACTCAGAAATCCCATTTGGAATCCTGTAGTTCAGAAGTATGCATAATGAGACAAAGCACTGAAGTTTGGAGATAGTCACAGCACACCTAACTTGGTTTTTCTTTTCCTTTCCAAGGCATGGAATTTGAGGGAGCCATCATTGCTTTGTTCCATCTTCTGGCTACTCGTACTGACAAAGTCAGAGCTCTTCGTGAGGCCTTTTACCGTCAGAATCTCCCCAACCTTATGAATCTGATTGCCACCATCTTTGTCTTTGCTATTGTAATTTATTTCCAGGTCAGTTGGAATAAAGAGGACTGCAATACTGTTAGTACAGAAGTAGATCTGTAATCTGCTTCCTTCTACAGAAAACTATATTTTCACTTTCTAGTGCCTCCAGAAGACTCATTTTTGTACCTGCAACATCTGGATGTTCATTAGCTTCTCTTAATCAGTTTCCACACTTACTGTAGCCAAAAAAGAAACTTAAGACCTACTTTGGTCTCTGAAAAAAAACCCCAAACCAACAGATGAATGTGTACATGTAATATTGCCTAACCCACATGCTATTGCTTTTTGCTGGAACTTACTTTGAAGTTTTTAAGCCTGTATGTCTGTTACTGTTTGTTGCAGCAAACTGTTGAAGAATATAGAAAGCTTTAATGTTTCTTTTCCTGGATGCTATGTTCAGTCTTCTTGAAACTTCAGATTTCTTCTGACATCTACATCTTTCATACCTTCTTACACGTGTGAGTTTAGACAACCCTGCAGGCTTTCAGGCCCTTTGCAGAAGTGTTTGCATGGATAGCCCTCTAGGCAGAGTATATGTACTTGCACAAAATGATCACAGTTTTTCTGTTGCTGTCAAGGCCTTGCACTTGCAATTTATGATCTATGGTATGGGTTCATGTGCGGACATGATGGGGAACTATTTTGAAAACTTTTCAGGGCTTCAGAGTGGATCTTCCCATCAAGTCTGCTCGCTACCGTGGCCAGTACAACACCTACCCTATCAAGCTGTTCTATACTTCCAACATTCCCATTATTCTTCAGTCCGCCCTGGTGTCAAACTTGTACGTCATCTCCCAGATGCTTTCTGCTCGCTTCAGTGGCAACTTACTGGTTAGCCTGCTGGGCACTTGGTCTGTGAGTATTCCTTCTG
Source organism: Gorsachius magnificus (assembly GCA_034008185.1). Classification (NCBI taxonomy): domain Eukaryota; kingdom Metazoa; phylum Chordata; class Aves; order Pelecaniformes; family Ardeidae; genus Gorsachius; species Gorsachius magnificus. The sequence continues at coordinate 13,317,224 of CM067090.1, forward strand.
ATCTTGCACACAGCTTCATAAGAGCACCATTAAAATGCATGGTTGAAGAGATGGTTTCTCTAAATATTAAGGCATGCTCTTACAGGTGGTCATGTACACCGAAACTCCTGAATTAGTAATTTGTTTAAATTAATGGTAGAGTATGAGACCTGCTGTGATGAATGTCAGTTAAGTCTCTATTTACCTTTTACCTTGGGCTGTGCTTTGCTGTCCTAGGTATTTTTGCTGTTCCTTATTGTATTCTATTTCCACTTTAGAAACTGCTTGTGATAGTAAAGTTGAATCTTTGTGTGATGCCGTAGTGGTAATGATACACAGTGACATGAAAGTGATAGAAACCCAGGCTTAGCTTAATGGCTAAGAAATAGTGAGAAAGTTGGCGACTGCTTGCTTCCTTCTTCTAGGACACATCGTCTGGAGGCCCTGCTCGTGCTTATCCAGTTGGTGGACTTTGTTATTATCTGTCACCTCCAGAGTCCTTTTCTTCAGTGTTAGAAGACCCTGTACATGCAGTTGTTTATATTGTATTTATGTTGGGCTCTTGCGCTTTCTTCTCCAAGACGTGGATTGAAGTTTCTGGCTCCTCTGCCAAAGACGTAAGTTTAAAATGATAATATGTGAGCTTCCATGATGAAAACAGGTGGGCTGTTGCCAGAATAAGACTGACTGACTTCTGAAATAGCTCCTATGCTGGTAATCTTGTTGGTAATATTTATCGTTTGTATAAACAGTGGCTGTCTTTTTTGTAAGTGGGGAATGATGAGGCCAGAATGGGGGTAATTTTTTCCCTGTTTACTGCTTTTTCAAAAACAACAACAGACCTCAAATAATTGCTTTCATCAGCATTAGGAAACTTTGAACATTGCTATGTAACATCTGATCAGTGTGAGGGCAGGCAACGTAACAGGAAAGGTAGAAACTCTTTCGGTGCTGAAGGACAGATGCACTGTGTGCGAGGCAGTTGCCAATTAAGAACTCCCAGGTAAAGCTTGAATACCCATGCCTGGCATAGAGAGTTCTGAACTTCTTTTTGGGGAAGATTAACTAGAGGTTGTTATTTTTAACTTGAGAGCACTGATAAAAGAGAATATAGTGTAGTGCATTAGTGTACCTGAATGTAGCTTCTCAACACTTCCATTTGCTACAGCATGTTTGATATTCAGCAGCTATATCATTCTGAAATTGGAATTGGAAAACAAGATGGAAAATAGTTGTCATCGTGGTATGTTTGTATTGTGTGGTTTTGGGTAGGAAATCAAGTTTGGCAGCCATATGGAATGGTTTAATCCATTCTTTAACAAATATGTAATAGTTGCACAGTTACTGTGACAGTGTGAGCGCTCTTGTTTTGGACTTGCATCTAGCTGCTTGTTGTCAGGCATGCAGGGAGGCACTTGCAGCCATGTATAGCCAGATTTTTATTTCAGTATAAACCAGCATACAGCTTTTAACACTTTCATATACTTTCCTGATACTGAATAAAATTATTTTAAGTTCATGTAAACAAGATCAGAAATAAGAATTGATAAATCATTACTTACGTGTTAAACTGGTAGCTTAATCATCTGAAAGTGTGTTTTTGCAGTACATTAGATTCAGTGACAAGCACGTTCAGGAGCTCCCCTGCTAGAGTTTCGATTCCCCTCAGTTGCCAGTAAAATGTTAGCAGGGCTCTACTGTAACCCTGTACAACTGCAGAAATCCATTTTAAGAATAATGTTCCAAGAAGGGATTCTTTCTAAGTCACATAGTTTCTAATGTGGCCCCACAAATAAATAGCTCAACTGAATGTGGGAAACTGAAAGGAGTGGACAGTTCATAGGGTGGTTTTGCTAATGTCTACTAAACCCTAACTAGGAAAAGGGTAGGTGGCAAAACAGGAATTGAATTATGTGTAGAGAGCCTACCGATTTCCAGACTTTCCTTTTCTCAGTAGGACTAGAATTATCCAAAAAGCTTTGCATAGACTTTGCATTGTGACTGCAATCTGTCTGAAGTTAAAATACTGGATATTTTTAAACTCTGATGAATAATATAAAGAACAAACCCCAAAAAACCACAGAAGAAACCCAAAGCCACCACCATTTACTGAAATGTCTTGCTTCTGTTTTCCCATAGTACTAAGTTCTATGGCCTCAGCAAATGATGCTAAGCTTACTTTACTTCCATTCCTTGATTCAATACAGGTTGCCAAACAGTTGAAAGAACAACAAATGGTAATGCGAGGCCACAGAGAAACTTCAATGGTGCATGAACTGAACAGGTGAGCTACACATTTCACAGGCTATTTATGCAAAGTGTTATGGGGAAATATGGCAAATTTTGCTTTGACTTCCATTGTCTAGATCCTAGAACACAGATGGTCTTTCAGCTTCAATGTTACATGCATGAGACAGAATATTATCTCATTAATGGAAAACCTGTACAGTGCAGCATAGTCTTGCCTCACAATTAGAGAATGTGCCTTAAATTCTGGAGCTTCTGTTTTCCTTGTTACATTTTTTCATTTTTATGCTTGTTATAGGATAGCTAATAATGAGCATTTGAGTGTACTTCAGTACCTCAAACTGATGCACAAGTATTTTTTACTGTAATTTTTAATGTGTTATGTCTTGTACTGTTTTCATGCAGACCTTGCCTCTAAAACAAGTAGTTACTGAAATCTACTGGATGCAGAAGTAGGCAGGAGTTGGTCTCTCTAGGTTTTCTAATTGCAGGGTAGGACCTATGCACCCTTCAAGTTGCAGAAATGTTACCATAACTTTAGATTTCAGTCATCTGCTAATGACTCAAAGAGCTAGTAGCCATAAAGTTAATGTTTGGGCTTAATTGCGTGGTAGGCTGTAATACCTTCTCTTCTTAGCTTAGCATTTTTTCCTCCATTTAGGTTGAGCTCTTTATTTCCTTACCTAGTATACTGGCACTATTACATGTTTCTTATCCTGGATCGCAGACCCACAAGAGGAGAGAGTGTTCTGTCCATTGACTTTTTTCCATTCATGTAGTTTCATTCTTGGTTTTTTAACCACCTGGTTAGATTATCTCTTGGAGTGTTCTTTCTGTTCTCAGTGGGATTGGTGTTTTTAGGAAAAAACCTGCCTCCGATGTACATACTTTCCATAGATCTCATATACCGCCTACCCTAGTGTATTTGTTAATATCCTGAGCAAACTCTAATGGCACCTTTTCTGTTGTCATTTTGTGTTTTACAGGTACATCCCTACAGCTGCTGCATTTGGTGGTCTCTGTATTGGTGCCCTCTCTGTGTTGGCAGACTTCCTTGGGGCAATTGGGTCTGGAACTGGAATTTTGCTCGCTGTCACTATCATTTATCAGTACTTCGAAATTTTTGTAAAGGAACAGAGTGAAGTTGGCAGTATGGGAGCTCTTCTTTTCTAAGCCTAGCTTCTGATGGACCCAGGAAAGCGGGGAGAAACATTCTCAAAATATAGCCAGTCAGGTGAAAAGAAGTATTGTAAACTTGATAATGTCATTCTATAGGAACACAATTTTTAATAATGTTTCCAAAGCGCATTCCCTTATGTTCAGACTTTTCTAGCATACTGTTTGCATTTTATAAATTGATGAAGAAAAATGTGCAAAAAATTTTTTTTAAGAAAATTGTTTTTTAATTATGTGTTACGAGAATGAGCTTTCTAAATTGGATTTAGTTCAGTGACTCTTAACATTTTTTTGAGCCCCTTTCAAATTAAGTATACCTGAAGCCTTTACAGGTTTTAATAAATGTTTGTGAAATGAATGTTGGGAAGGGTTTTTTTTTTTCCATTTAACTTGTTTTTGCAGCTGCTTTGTAGTAGTGGTGAGAAAAATCTCTCCCTCTTATGCTCATGTTCCATAATTATTGTTGTAAGCACAAACACTGTTTAATACGTTCAGGTTTGTGTTTGGGGTTTTTTTTTTCAGTATGGCAGATTTGGAAGGCGGTTGTTTCTTTTTACTTAATGATATCTAATTCCAAGCATTTTGTCTTGTAATTACTATGCTAGACCTTGTCAGATGTTGAATATTGGCTTGAGACTTGTCAGGTTTCTGTGTAAGACAGGAATGTGTTCTTTCCCACCACCCCTCCTCCATAAGCATAAAACTCAGGTCAATCTAGATTCTGCCAAAGTCTGTTGGAGTTGCAACTTTAAGACTTGATCATACTGGCAGCTTTGTGAAACCTCCTAGTTAGTTTTCATCGCCATTAGTGGTAGTACCTCTAGTTCTGATGCTAGCTGAAAGAAATGGATGTTATGGCTGCTTAGATGCAAATCTGCTTGTGCTCTTTGCTGAAGCTAAGTTTCTTTCATTGATAATAAATTCTGGTCTTGTTGCAATCAGGATGTTATCTGACTACTCATATCTAGTGAATTTTGAGTCTCCTTACCACAACACAGTGTGAAAAGAATGTATGTTACTTGTCTGTTTCTATAGACCTAGATATGAGACCCTTGTCAGGTAACTCTTGTAAGTTGCTTATGTAGAAGGCTTTTCCATCCTATCATCTCATTGGCTTGAACGGTGCATAGAAAAGTACTTTTTCAGAAGGTATAGGGACTTTTTTTTGAAGATCACGCCTTCAAATTAGAGAAGTTACAGCAAAAGGCTTTAATGGACCAGAATAATACTTATTTTTCCGTTTAAATTTAGATTGTCAGTACTAATCAGGTGCCTAGGACCAAATGCAAATATTTGTGTACGAGTCTTGTAAATACACTTTTCCTCAATCAGTATTGGACAATGTGGAAACCAGAATGAGGAGTTACAATGTTGGAATGTTTCTCTATGCCACATCAACATACTTTCTGTGCATTTTTGCATGTTGGGCTGACAGTATATGAATTACTGTTTCTGCTTGGAGTGACGGGACTTTGTTACATACCCAGGGAGCACAGATGACATCCAGGAGCCCTTGTTAATGCACTGAGCTGAAATACCAAATGCGTGAGAAAACTGCAAATTTGGAATGATACACACCTATCGATAACAGTGAAACTCCTGGAGTGAGGATCACAATCGGAAAAGGAATAAAAGTGTTGGGATAAAGTATCCATCTGTGAAATGCTCACTTCACATTACGTTCAATAATTTTTCTGTAGTTTTTTTACTAGTATGCCACAGCACAATTTTGATGTGAAATAAGGGACAGTTAAGAAGTGACTTTAAAAGGAGAGGGAAGGAGCTTGATGTGGTTCTTCTGCTTTGGGGATTTTTTGTTGTTGTTATTTTTCCAGGAAGCCCAATACAGATTTTGTTTTGAAATAAAAAGGACTCTGCTTTTGGGCATGCAGCTCTGGCTGGGCTGGAGCTGTACATGTGATGTTGGTCATATCATCTGTTTGAACTGGTTGCGGCTTAGACCGTTAGCTCTTCTGTGTCTAAGCAGCACTCGTTCTCTGCATCTGTATTTTTGTTGTCTAGTGGTGAAATCTTCGTCTGTTATCAAGCAGCTATGTCCTCAAAGCAGGACCTGCTGACCATACAGTGGATGTTCACAAAAAGAAATAATGCCTAAACAATCTGCTTTATAATGAAATAAAGTACATCTTTGGAGCTAATGCTTGGCTTCCGGTGCTTTGAATACTGTTACAATTTTAACACTTGCAGAATAACGTTACCCGCCTATGAGACAATGAAAGCGATCCCTCTCAGACCAGCTGTTTATAGTGTCAGTGTACAATAAAGACAAATTGTATTTGCTCCAAGGTCTTCTCTCAACAATAGGTTGCCAAAATAACAGAACCTCAACCATTCCTCTGGGCTTTCCTGTTCCAGGGGAGTTGTGATTCAAAAGGCACCGCACAAGTAAATAGCGGGAGAGTGAGGTAATGATGCATCAGTTTAACAAAAACCAACCCTATTGTAGCATGACAGTAGTAACAGGATATTAACTGAAACAACAAAACTCAAAGCTGATGATACTCCCAATATTGTTTTGCCCTCTGAGTTTTTAAACTTAACTTGCAGTAAGGAAGAATTTTTATCTTCCTCCTGAATAGAAATACACTAGTACAAATTCAAACAAGCAAATTTATTTAAAATCCTGGTACGGGATGCAAGAAGTTCAGCCAATATTTTGGTCATGTATAAAGTTGCTTTAAGCAACAGCTTGCTTTGTCCCTTGCTGTTTTATTTCTCCACAGGAAATTTGCATTAAGAACTGTGGCTGCTGTGGGAACATTATGTCATCACGCGTATAATCACAGAAATAATTGAAGTCACTGTAGATGTGGTGAGTTATCCACAATGCAGCTGAGTGAAATACCAGCACCAAGGCAAAGTCTGAGATCCTCTTTCTGCTGGCAGTTTAAGTGCAGAATTCTTCGCCTGGCCTCTTCTGCACTGTAGATTTCACTTAAGTGCTGGGTGTTTGATTTTGTCCCTGGTGCCATTATTCAGGAAGCCTTAAAAATCATCTGGTCCACTTATTCCTAGGGCTTATCTCCATATAATTTTGAGATGGCAAACAAAGGGACATCTTCCCCTATTTCTTCAAACATTTTGTTTGTTGTTGGGCTTTTTTGTTTGTTTAAAAAAAAAATCCTATTGGCTGCAACTATAAAGGTTGTTGCTTTACTCTGTGAAATGTCTCATGGCTGTGCTCCCTTGATTTCTTCTGGGGATAACCCTGTCCCTGTACTGTAAACAGACTGTGATTTGTGAAGTAGATTTCTCGGCCAGCTTTTGGTAAAGGAGGAAGCCAAGTGGCCTAGTAACTGCTTTTCCTAATTGTTCTCCCTTGCAGCCAGGAATAATAAGCTTTAGGTGGCCTTCAATTTTATCACGGCTTTGGGGAGTTTCGCACAGGTTTTTGTAAGCTGCTATTTGCTTACCAACGTGGTGTGACACAGCTGACAGGTCCTCAATCAGCCCTGGCTGCCTGGAATGCTAAAACTGCTTCCTGGTGTGTCACTGCATGCTGAACAAGTGTTCCAGCCTTTCCCACCACCAGTGCGTGTCTTTCCAAGCACACGATGGCTGCAGGGTGTCGCCACTGGTAAAGAAGGGTGCTTTTGGGAGAAGTGTGCAGGGGAGGGAGAGCAAGGGCGTTTCTGAAACACTTTTTTAGTTGGTGTGCGGATTGGACAGCTTGCCCGTCTCCCTTTCTCTTGCTGTTCCCTCTGCCAGCTTTCTGACACGAAACCCCAGCCTTCGCCGGCTTCCTGCCGAAACAGGTCACGGTTTGAGCTGCGGCCAGGGCGAGCGGCACTGCTGGCACCCTCCCAGCTGTGCGGGGAGATGTGCAGGTGTTCAAACAATACCTGCTTGTTCAGGGGGGCCTGGCTCTGTGAAACACGGGCCCCTCCACCTTCGCCCAGCCTCCCCGAAGGACGCAGGCTGGCACACCGAAGGGGAGCGTTTGCCCGCCTGGTGGCAATGTTACACTGCAATTCAAGGCAGCAGGTTCAAGGCAATTTGGAACAGTGAACTGCGTATCAAATCTGTTCCAAATGTGTGTTCTTTCTTTACTTTGCTGCTGTGCTGGTGGGTGTTGTACAATGTAAAAAGTTGGGAAAAGAGCACGCCAATATTTATTTGTACTTCCTAGAATTGGGGCCAGGACTGAGGTTGATTTTAAGCTGAACTGCTTAAAATTATGATCTTCTTCTTTTAGAAAGTTTATATAATAATTATAATATATAAACTTTCTAAAAGAAGAAGATTATAATTTTTTATTAAATTATATAAATTAAATATTTATAATATTTTCTAATATTTTTCAAGCGTGCTAGGCATCAAGGGGCAGTTGCTGTTACGGCCGCTTAGTCTGCTAAATATTGCCACACAATTTAAGCCTAGACTGAGACAGTCTATGGGATTGGAAAGAAGACAAGAAAAGAAGCATTTAAAACCAAAATCAATATTCTAAGCTGGGGACCTAATTAGTCAGCTAGACTTTAAGCTGCTGTTTTATAATGTGCTACTGAATGGATCTGCTAAAATTGAAACTCTTCTGTGGGCCAGGTTCTAGCAATCCTCTGGCTATTGCTAATGTGATGCCAGCCAAGCTGGCAGCGCTGGGCAGAAAGAAAATACCCTGAGAATTGGCACCTCCTTTGGCAGCCGCATCAGAGGGGCTGAATGAGCACAGACATGATACACTTTGTCATCGCAGAGTGGGCCATCAAGGTCAGGGATGGGTGCCTGCTCTGAGATATTTCTTGTTGGAGAACAAGACAACTGGGCCAGTCAATTTTCCAGCAATATGAATACCCAAGAGCTTAAAAGAGGGAACAAATAAAATGGAAGAACAGTTAGGATATAAATTTTTAAAGACCTGTTTCAGGCATTTTCATATGGCTTTGGAGAAAATCAGTATACATGGCACATATAAAATCCCAGATTCCCTTTCTTACATATTAAGGCTAAAGTGGACAGTTCTAAAAATCATGTGAGTGCTGTTGGGGGAATATTAGTGATCTGAAATCTGAGGTGAGCATTATCCACTTCAATCTTCAGCATGTCTTTAGCCATTTGATGTGCTTACACCTCTCATGTGCCTCTTCTGTATACCTGTGACGTGAAGCTTTATAAAAGACAGCTCCAGGCATACGGGAGCAGGGAACAGGGAGCAGAACATTTTGCATGGTTAACTGCACTATGTAAGTGTGAATTTCATTTGTGTTTAAAGAGCTTTACCTTTTGGCAGTGCAAGAATGAGGAACTGTTGCTGCTGCTGGATTCCCGAGTGCTGCAGAACTGTGCCTAATGCATCTGGAGCAAGGGCTCACCGCCACCACAAATGTAGTCATTTTATGCAGTGATTGGGGATTGCAGAGCTCAGCTGCAGAGACTGACTGGTGGGTGTGTGGGCAGAAGTAACGTGGGAGCCAGGGCAGTGAGGAGCTGTATCCTTGCGAAGCCAGGATGTGGTGGTGTGACGTGCCTGTGCTTACGATGAGTGCATCTAAGAATGCTCTTGAGCTCCAGGACTTTGATGACTGCTGACAACAAATCGTGAGTGCATTGTGGTGATGGGGATGGTGATTAAAATTCCAAAGGGGTAGCTGCCTGCTAGATCTCCCTAGTGAAAGCCCAGAACACCTGTGTGCTATGGAAATCGATGTTTTGTTTAACCTTGTTATCCCAGCCAGACCTGGTGTTCCCTTTCCACTATACAAAGTTTTCTTCGTATTCTGCAGATGTAGGAACTTGTAAGATAGAGAAGTGTGTAAAAGTGCTTAGAAAAGGAATTAATTTATCTCAGCCATTTGAGGATAGAGCTTGAACTGGTGATCTTTAAGTTATAAGAAGAGCATTTTTTTAACCTGGCCCCTCTTGCTTTGAGTAACTCTTGAAAGGAGGAGAGATTTACAGGGGTAGGGAGTTAACTGCCTTAGGTAGTTAGAAAAGAGCTGCCTCTTACCTTGGTGCCTCCCATTTATTAAGCAGTGCAGGCTAGTGGAAGCAAGCCAACATTTGGAATCAGGCTTATCTAATTTAATGATGGAATGAACACAGTAACACAAGCCAGGGGGTCTAACACAACTTTCTGCAGCTGAGGTACACTGCTGTCATTTTTATTTAGCTTTAAACACTTGTATCTACCTTTTTGTAGTGGATAGCTGGAAGCTTGCATGATCCTTAAAAGTGGAATTGTGACTGGGGTATCTCATGTGACAAGAGAAGAGCCCTACTTGTAGAGCAGATAAACTGGAAGGGTTTCCATTTTTATGAAGTGGCTTCTCAGCTATTACTTGTATTGCAGGAGTTGCTTGTTCTGCATGAGCGCGCCCGTTTTGGTGGGTACTGGCTGTAATTACAACATGAGAGAGATACTTGGCTCCAAAGATTGTACGGTCTGAATAAAATAAAAAAAACCCAAAGGAAACACTGTAGGGAAGGAGAGGACTTGTCCCCAGTCATACAGCTGATCACTGCAAGAGTCCAGACTCAAATACAATGTCTGTACCATGCCTTCTCTGTACCTTCCTCTTCCATCAATGTTGCCTCTTCTTGAAGCACCAGAAAGAAATGTTGATGCTGTAGAAATTGAAATGCAGATCCAAACTGCACGTGTGTGTGTCTATAAAGTGGGTGTCATTAAAACATAACTATGAGCTGCTAATAAATGAAGTCGTACGCTTCATTCTGTCCTTAATCCCAAAATCAGCATGTCAGCAGGCAGTTCGTGCCTGTAGGAAAAAGAGGGTCAGGGAACCGAGGGGTCCATGTGCCAGCATGGTCATGTTTTTCTTTGTTCTTGCAGAATTGCTGAGAGATCACAGCCTTGATGTTATTTCATCCTTGTAGAATATCTCCACTTCTCCAGAGAGTGTTTCTTTTATGCATAGTTCATTAAGTGACGGTCAGCGCTTTGAGTGCCTGCAATTCATCAAGTTTAATGCTTTACGCTTACTATATGAGAAGACAAAACCATTTCTCTATGTTTTTGGTTGTTAAAAGTAATTGCTATAAAATCAACCCAAATCTGGATCATCTCCCTAAGCAGAGGTGACAGATTGATGCTATTGGGGTTCTAGAAAGTGTTATTGGAGAAAAAATGAAATTGCCTGAAGGCTATTACATTACGACGGCCCAGGGAGCTTTGCATGAGTATAATGAAGTAGGAGCACCCTCTAGAAATTGGGAGAAAGGATCATTATTTAGCCCAGGCTCCCACAGCTTGAAAGACCTGAGTAAAACCCTCCACCCTACTTTCCATGGGTGGATCTGTGGTGGGAGGTTCTTGCATGAGACAGACATTGCTCCTGTCAGAGCTTCAGTCCTGCCATGGAAGCGACCCTTAGACTATCCTCACCTCACATTTCCCCCTGATAATGTGCTGCAGCAAAGGTAAACACATCGAAGGGCACTCTCTGTCCATCAGGATGGGGCAGTAAGGGGGAAAGGAGGGATTAAATAGGACAGACCCAAATTTGTTCCTGTGGTTGTAGTTTACCAGGACATCCCTGATGTGAGCTGAGGCACAGCTAGCATCCTCCAGCATTTAAGTGTGAATCTGAGGTGGAGGGGAGGTAAGAAGAGAAACCCTCTCACCTGCGTGCAGCCCAGTGATGGACGTACCTCTCAGCTTCTGAGGGGCTTGGCCGTGCTCTCTTTCCTGCTTGGGTGGGGGGAGCAGGGGAGCTCTGGGTGCAGGTACTGACGGACTTCCAGTACCTGGCTGGATATCTGTTTGTGCCTGGGAAATTTCCATCTGTGTCCATTGTTCCCCGATAGCCGGAAAAGGAACTTGTTTGGTGTTCCTACAGTTACAGGAAGATGCTGTGATGAGGGGATTGGCATGGGAAAAATGTGAGCAAGGACACGTTCTGTCCCTGCCACAGAGTCACTGTGGTGGGTATCTGTTAATCTCCCTCTGGCTATGTGTTAAGATTTTGTCTTTCTCATATCGGGTTTTGTTAAATGCTCTGAAGCATTTGCATGGGGAAAGACATTCACGGGAGAGCGGTGCAGTCTATAGTGAATCACTTCTATGGATTTTGCTCCTCCTTCCATTGAGTGTTTCTGTTACTAATAACCCTCCTTAAGTTACCTGCTACCTTGATAGCATCCTTTTGGCCCGTGGGTTTCCTGTGCAATCTGTCTCACAAATGCATTGAGAAGACCCAACCACATCAAAACCACCTGTGCTAAGCACAGCCCTGAAGCATGCACCAGAGCGTGCAGCCTACCACCCTCTTCTTGGAGAGAACGTGGGTATTGTATGGCCTGCAAGTCTGTGAGAGCTGAGCATGAGCATGTTAAAGGTTAAAGAGCTCAGCAAGGCATCTCTTCTCCCTGCCCACTGGCATTCACCGGTGGTTGGTGCTTTCCTGCAGGTGCTCCAAGTTGGCAGCCCCCAGCCCGGAGCCCTCCCAGCAGGTACCTCTGTCATCGGGAAAGATGCTGCTTTGTTCCATTACCCAGCAGAGCTATTACTGCAGCAATAAAGTGCAGATCTGACAGGGTGGCTTTGCCTTTCTCTTGTAAATCCTCTGGCAGGAGCCTGAGGTGACTCTTGCCAAATACCTCTGTAAGCAGTAGGAAGACCCGAGGGGCTTCAGGAGCAGGATGAATGCCCAGAGAGATGGGCAGCGGAGGTCAGAGATGCCTCCCTTCCCTGTGTGTCAGAGCTTTGTGCTCACAGGCGTCTGCTGGAAGGCACAAGAGCCTGTGGCCCTTGGCTCCCGAGTCAGATGGGGACCAGGAACTTTGCAAGCTTGCCCAGCATGACCTGCTAAAGGGCATGAGATGAGCTTCACACAATTTGCTTTTGTCTTGCAACAACAGCAAGAGCACTTGGCTTTGTGTAAAACTGGTTTGCTTTATTTCTGTCTAAAAGGCTTAGCAATTCCCAGATGTATGTTTTTAATTTTCTCACTTTCTCCTACGTACGTGTTCCGTGGGTCTTTCATTGCCATTTGATGACTGCTTACCTCCTGTCCCAGCCTGGGTGGGATGGGGTTACCCTGCTCTGGTTCTGGGTGAGGGAGGGTGGCTGGTGTTTCTGAAGACAAGTGATGATAGGTGTGGGTGCTCCTGGCAAGATCCTGCCTTCTGAATTGGACAAAGCAAATTCATCCTCTGAAAAAATCTATCTGGAAGGACAGGACCCTTTAGGAATATATAGTTATCAGTCTCTCTAATCTTAGGTGCCTATCACCTGTATCCAAGCTGTACAATATAGATGTCCAGAGGGGCCGGAGCCATTCAATAAAGCTGCTGCTATAGTTCTTTACATTAATACTGAGCTTGAGCACATCACTCCTGCAGTCAGTGGTCTGGAAAACTGCATGCGGCTCTGAGACCCGGAGAGCGTTCGGGATAATAAAAGAAGGGACAGGCTGAAGCAGGGCTGGGGTCCTGACAGTCACCACTTGGGACCCAGAAAAGATGTTTCTCTGGTGCTGGGGGATTGTCTTTGGCCCCTGTTGGCTTGCTAGTCCTCAGTATTTACCTAAATATATTTTGGATTGTTGCAGCTCCTATTGTTTGTGATAAAGGGTTGGACAAAAGGTCCATTGATCAGGCGGTTCTCGCTATCCATCTCTGTCTGCCTCTCCAGGCAGGCAGTGTGTGGTTGCAGTGACACGGCAAAGCCGCGGCGCTACCTCGGGCCCACACGGCGAGTTGTGCTCGCGGGGAGGAAGAAAGGCGCAAGGAGAGCAGTGAGCACAGACTCGCAGATCCTTTCTCCTTTCTTGCCGCACAAATACATGAATCGCTGTGTGAACACGGGGCGCCGTGTGAAGGGCTCGGGCGACTCGCTCCACGCCAAATTCAAAGCCGATGGTGAACTTGCTCCCATGTTCTAGTTTGGCAGGGAACAGTCTGCCAGGTTTGAATGCACATGGTGATCAAGGCCTGCGTGGGAGATTATCATAGGCAAAGATGCTGAATTTTGTAAAAATTTTTTTAAAAAACAAAGGCAGCTGAAGAGTGGAGAGAATCTTGTTTCTGGATGAAAGCCCCTGAGCTTCTTTGGGAGATATTTCACTTTTTCCTAGCTGTTGTTTCAGCTAAACCTTGTCTGCTTTTCTAACGATGACAAATGGCATTTGGTACAATTAAATAGCATATGGAAAATAGTCATATTTATGAAATACTTGTTATTTCTTTTACTGTGTCATATTCAAAATACAGCCCACGTTAGAAATGACATTGCATTGCTCGCAAAGATTCTTGCACTGATGGAGAAATTAAATACTTTTATCCCTAGAAGAGGAGGGAATAAGATACTGAAAACAAAAAGCATCAATATTGCTAATGTGCATACAGAAAAAGAGTTATATCTTGTGGCTCTGAAGCGGAACTTAAATCCAGACATGATAATGCAGATACACACGAAACTTCTGTTTTAAAGAACTCGCTGGGGAAAAAAGGATGTGAGATTTCAATATAGGTTCATTATAATGTGGTTAACAGAGTGCAATATTAAGGGCTGACAGTAAAATTGGCCAGTGATAAATAGGAATTATAGTTACCTACTCTTTTAATTAAAATAACTCAAACTGAAATACTCATTTTATAGAAAGCTTTTTTTGTTTTTTCAAGCAATGGAATACAGAAGTAATACTATCACTTTAAAAATTAACGTGTGTAAAAGGATGTTATCATGTTTTCCTAATTTTTTTTTTTTTTAAATTGGGCCTTCCTTGTTTCTGACCCCTCCCATTCCCAATCCTGCTGTTGGCAAAGGCGGGCACAGGGGTCATCCGGCCAGATCCAGGCACTCGGCCCTGTGCATGGTGGTGCAGAGGCTCCGGCTGCATGGGGCGCGGGAAGCTTTGGAAACAGGGGTGTGAGCGGTGCCCACTGAGCCTGGGCAGGTGGGAGCTGCCTGAGCTGGGGGCAATGCCGAGGGAGAGCTCCCGACCTGGCTCTGGGAAGAGCTGCCGCCTGGCTGCAGCCCCCATCTCTGGCTGCGGGTAGGACTGGAGTGAGAACGGGAGCCTGTGCCTCTCTGTGATCTCTGTAGGCTTTGGATGTGTCCACTTAAGCTAGTCTGATCAGCTACTCCGTTAAGTGTGGAAGTCATTAACTTCACCCAGATGGAAAAACGGCCTCGTGATCCCACTCCAGAGGGAGTCTGTGACAGCTTCCTCTGCGTGTCGAGCGCACGCGGTGGTGGCCCTACTTGCTGCCGCTCGCCCACCCCTGGCTCCTTCCTCCCGCCTCCGCTCTGCCCCGCTCCGCTGGTCTCTGCTGTCATCTCTCATTTGCGATCCCTCACATCTGTGCGGTGCGGGGTCGGGCACGGGCCCTGCTGACGGCTCTTGCCGAGGTGCTCTCATCGTCGGTACGTGCGTCGGAAGATCAAGGCGCGCTCTGACAATGGGAACATTGTACCCGGGTATCTCCACCCTGGCTGGGGAAGCAAGCCTGCCTCCCCGCAGCCAGAGCCCCGTATTCCTGCTACCTGGCGGTCCAATGGCCGCATGACGCAGGTCTGACGCCACAGACGTGTGGATGATGTGTCGGAGAGAGGCCTTGGTGGGAGTGAATTGTGATGGCTTTTGGCTAGTAAGATAATTGAGGGGAACAAAGCTGTTTGACCAAACAATGCAATAAAAGGGGGTGTGGGATTTGAGGTCCCCTGTGCACACTGATTTGGAAAGCGTGTGGCCGTGGAGGTCTCTCTAATACAAATTGAATACATGAGTTAATTCATAACTTGAGTAAAACCTCTGCCTGGGGTTTTGGGGGATTTGCTTCTATACTAGTCACTTTTTTTTTTTAATTCTTTCTTTTCTTTTACTGGCATCGGCTTCCTGAGAAGAGCGTTCGCCAGGGAGCCTGCTGCATCCTCTCAGGGGGGTCCTTTTCTTTCTTTTACCTTCTCCATTTCGCCTTTCTACTCTTCCTCTGCATCTTTCCCTTTTCTGTTCTCTTCTAATGCACAGCCTTCTTTCAAACACCCCATCTCTCTTCTGCTTCTCCTCTTGCTTGCTCTGGGATTGCATTCACTACACAGAGGGTTTATTCCACCTCTCTGGTTGTGCTTTCTCTTGCCTTTGTTTGTGTATTTCTGCCTTTCCCTTTTTCTTCCCCATTCTCTGGATTTTCTTTCTTTCTTCCTCCTCACAATTTCTTCTCCTGATTCTGGGAATTTTCTTTTCCATTTTCTTCTTCCTCTTACCTCTCTGATTTGCCATCCTCCCTTGCAACGTCTGCTCCTTGCTTATCAGCCCCTTTCCTTCGGTCCCTTCTGCCGTCTCCTTATCCCCCCAGTGCTGCTGTCTGAAGTGAGGTGGCCCAGCTCAGGGGACAGCAAGCTGCAAACAGGTTTGCCCTGTTGCTCCGTTGCAGACCTCCTCTGCTTGGGCTCCTCCTCGGCAGCAGCCGAGCAGCAGGGTCTCTGCTCGCTGGCTCAGTGACACACCTGCACTGCCGGAGTGCAGTGGGCGTTCATGGAGTTGTTTCCGGAGGCTAGAGAAGTTGGGTGTTGATTTCCCTGTGGGGTAAATCTCCATTTGCGCAACCCCCAGCAGCCAGTGCAGTTGCATGGAACGGAGTTGGGGCACGTGAGGGATCCCTCCTCTATTCATTTAAATAGCATCATCCTGCCGATCTCATCCAGCCAAGGTGCTGCCATTGTGTAAGATGAGGTTTTGACTGCTGTTATCCTGTGGGATACTGGGTGATTGGATTGCAGGTATGAATTGGAGGATTCAGGAGATACTCACACGAGTCCTTGTGGGTGGTCTCTCAACAGGCAACAGAAGTAAACCGAAATACCATGGCCAGGCCAGACTGCTGGCCGGCGTGATGGGCAAAGAGCATGGTGCTGGGCTCTGAGAACTGGGCTGACAGCTTATATGTTCTAAATGGCCAAATCTGGTGTGTTGGTCTCCCCACTATCCCACAAATGAACAGAAGAGTTGTCTGCGTGAGGTCAATGGAAGTTACGTCTACCTTGCCGGCTTTCCCCTCCTGCTGGTAGAGTTAAGACGGTATCTGCCGATTGTCCTGACCTTCCAGTTTAGAAGAAGCGATGTTGAGCCCTTCCCATGCTGGTGTGGTGAAAGCAGGGACATGGTTTTATTTTGTTAGGCAGTCTGCACCTTTTCCCATAATCCGGTCAGACCTCGTCACCCAAGAAATGTTGGGATTAATCAACTCGAATGGGAAACTTGCTGCAGATGCAGAGCTGCTGCAGTGCGTAATTTAGCTCAGGGCACTCTTCTTCCTTTTCAGAAGCGGACAATGTTCCCGTACAGCAGTAAGGGTCCTGCACTGCGAGAGGTGCCGTGGGTCGGCTGGGATCCAACATCGCAGCGCTCACAGCCCCACACGTCCTGGTGTCGCTTGTCATAGGACTGAGCCTGATGAAACCCCGTTCCTGACTGTTCAAGCCTGGCCTCGATGGTTCAGGAATATTCCCTGCTTTCTTTTCTGGGCTGTATGGTTTTTCCAGACTTTTCCAGAGTGAGTGGCGTTACTTCTTGTCCTCCCCAGAAGGCTGCCTCTCAGTGAAAGATGAAGTGGAATGGTTGAAGCACTACTAAGCTGGGCCACCATAAAATAGTCTTTATCAAAAATGAGCACTGCAAAGAGGGCTATAATTCTTTTGACCCCCTCCCCTTTTTTTTCCCCCCTGTAGGAATATTTCTGCTATTTAATTAATTTTTTTTTAATATCTCTCTTTCCAGACTTTTTATTCCAGCCCCACTGCCTGCCATCCCTGCGAGGCGAGGGGAGGGGGGCTGAGTGACAGGCTAATAACCTGCTCCAGCTCTCGCTCCAAGCCCAGTGGCAGGTGTCCCAGCGCCCCTATTGAATGCCACCATCCAAAAAAAAAAAAAAAAAATTATCAACAATCTTCCTTCAACAATGATTTATTATTGCCATAATTTGCCTTGGTACAATGAGCTGCGGAGTGTATTTCTGCACCCAGCTGACAGGGATTTGATGACTCCAGGTTCCTATTTTATTTAGTCTTGAGCCTAATATGATTTGGTTACCCTCGCCCCCTCCTTCCTGTCCCTACCCTCCCTCCCCACCCAACCTTTTCTCATTTTGTTTTGTTTTCTATGAGTGTGTGTTTCGCATAACCCTGGGCCGGCTGACAGCGCTTGTAAAAACCAGAAGTCGATCTTGCAGTGGCTTTTCACCATTAATCAAGCTGCCTGGAATTGGAAAGTAACACTGACAGGCTTTTATCTTGGAGAGAAGGAGGATGGCAGATGTATTTTATGGTGGATGAGCCTTCACGGCTTCTATTAGACTGGGACTTCAGTGGTACAAGGTGGTGGTTTGGGGGAGGAGGGGAGCGAGGGGGAGGAGAAGCCGGGGAGCAGCCTATAGATAAATAGATCCGTCAGTCAGGCGATGTGGAGGTCTCCAGGCGGCCAGCCATTGTAGGTGACAGAAAAGGCAATCAAAGACAAAACAAATCAAAAGGTACATCTTATCAGCAGCAGGCCAGCTGGACTTCCACCGCACTCGGAGGCCCCGCCGAGGGCAGGAGAAATTAATCGTGCTGTCGAGGCCAGAGAAATTGTCGCCGCTGAAGGTCCAAGTTCAGGCGAGCGGAGGTGGCCAACATTAAAGGAGAGGGAGAGCGGGGGGCGGGAGGAGAGGAGCGAGGAAGCAAGCGCTGCCATCCCACCACCTCTCTCCCTCCCTCTCTCCCCCGGCCGCCGCGGGCTCCTGACAAGTGCATTCATCGTGCGATGATAGCTCGGCACCTATGATTGGTACCTTTAATAATATAGCCCTCGCTCAGCTGTCACCCTGAAAGAACAATTTTTCCTCCCGCTTTCCTCGATGCAAAGATACATCTGTAATGAGAAGGGTGACAGAAAGTGGGAGCACAGGGAGCCAAGGAAAGTTTGGAAGAACATTAATCAAAAAGTGAAGCTGGAGGTGATGCTGGCTGCTCGACGCGCCTGTGCCTCCAGCAGGGAGCCGGTGTCAGGTTTGAAGCTCCTGTCGTGTTCCCTGGCCTGCAGCGCTTCGGGGCGCCCTCGACGGGGGGAGAGGGATCCTTCACCCACCCTTGGAGAGGAGCAACTTTGAGAGCCATCGTCCTCCTGCACGGCAGAGCTGGTTGTGGTGGGAGGGACCGGGGAGCAGCCCCCTGCGCAGGGAGTCGTTGGTGTAAACCAGCACGACCGTTGTGTGCGATGGATTTACGTAGGACAGAAACCTCTTTTTGCCTCTGCAGCCTGGAGGAAGAAATATGTGGTTCCAAGTCCTGTGAGCTCCCCTGCAGCAGGGACCTACTTGTGTCCTGCTCTGGGTAATTGGGACTCCATCCTTTGGATCCAGCCAGACTCGATCCCCAGCCCCATCCCTCAAACCCTATTTCCCCGAAGGAGGAGGAATTTTGCCTTCCAGGACGTGATGCCCCTGGCTCCATGCTGTGGTGCGGCTGGCCCTGGCCCATCATGCTCTGACAGCTCCTCCTACATTGGAAGATGCTTGCGTGTTAACCTGCACCCCGAAGCCTCCCCAAAGCCCTGAATTTTGGACTGAGCCGCAGCGTGGGGTTGCTTGGAGCCGCTGCCCGTGCGTGCCTCAGCACCCAGCTCTGCATCCCTGTGCCCGGGGCTCCCATTGCAGCCACCCAGCACCACGAACCCCTCAGCCCCTCTGAGAGATCACACGTGCATGGGGGCGGCTGGGGAAGTTTCCCAGGGTATACATTCCTCTCCAGCATAAAAAAAGATGCTGGCAGCCCCGCATCGGAGGTCTGGGGAGAGCAGCAGGCCTGTGCATCTGCGGGAGGCACGGAGGGGGCTTGCTTTTGTTGTATTTAAAGAACATGTCTATTTTAATTTAAGGGCTAAGTGGCAACATCCTGTAACACGGTTATCTCCTGTGGTTTTTAGTAGCTTTCCAGGCTGCCCAGCTCTGCTCTGTGGTTGCCAGTCCCTCCCTGGGATGAAGCCCTTGGGCTCAAATTCTTTAGCATTAGCATTTGGCAGTCGGTTCTCTCATTCTGCATATTCGCTCTCTTGTACCTACAACTGATTTGCTAATCTGCATCTGTTTTTGTTTTTATCCTAATAAAAGTGGGGATTATATGCAGATCTGGATCAAACAGGTTTGTCTGTAAAAGCTGGGGCTGCTGGTCTCTGCGGTCCATCATCTCAAATCCTGGAGGATCAGAAGGAAAGCGGGGAGGGTTAGGCAGCATCTCTGAAAGTAGCAGCTTGTTCTATATGGTTTCCAAAAATTGAGTGGCAATTGCTTTCTGCCTTCTCCATGAAAGCAGATAACTTCTGCAGACAGTAGTTGGTGGGTGTGTCAACCATACGGCTGGGATAAATGGTGGTAATAAGTGGTGGTGAAAACAATCCTTGAGGAACATTTCCATCATCCATACAGAAAAGTTCAACCCAAAATGGGTAAGCACAGCTCATGCAGGGAAGCAGAGCTCTGGTCTCAATGCAGACCCCTTTAGCAAGAGCACATGGAAGAGCAAACGGGTCCTGGAGAAATGGCTTGGTCTGTCCATCCAGCAGCTTTGGAGGATGCTTAAAGGATGAATCCTTCACATATCCACTGCAAACTGCAGTTTGCTGGTGCTAAAATGAGGAAATAATACTTTTTCCTGGTAACATTTTCTGCAGTCTGTAGGCTGGTGTCTCCATGGCCTGGAGCTGTAAGAACGGGGACCTCTAACTCAAATGCCTGAGCTGATTTTGAAGAGGTACTGCACATTTTTAACTCTCATGTGCCATGATCTCTAAAACATAAGTGCCCAAAGTAATGGTGGGGAACTGTTACCCAAGAGAATGACTCATTGAGGACTGCAGTGTAAACTAGAAGTAGTTGGGCCTTGAGGTATCAGGATGTGACTCCTAAGTTCATTTCAGCTGTTACTTCTCCAGTGGAAGGATGTGCTGTGTGCAACTTGGGCTTGGCTTCATACTTTCGGAGCATGTCATGAGGGATCGGCTGTGTCTCTAGGGTTACGGCATTTACAAGGGCTTGCAGCCTGGCAGCAAACCTCTCCCAGGTGATTGCATCCAAATTGATGGGAAGCAGGTCTTTTTCCAGTGCAAATGGTTATCATGCTGATGCTACTCTCTAGAGTTGGCCTGAATACCAACCTTCTGGGGCTAAAAAACCAGGTCTGTTAGGGAATCCTGCACAAACATCCTACATGCTGCCAGGTGAAACAGTGCCCCATCCCATTTACAAATCAGCCTCAAAACATAGGTCCTAGGATATATGATGCTGCTGACGTGCCACACGTGCAGTGCAACCTGCATGCTGAGAAGCTGTTATTTAATATTGTACCACGCTGCTTGGGCAGGTACAGAGTGTGCGAGGTAGAGCCAGGCCAAATGGCCTCAGCCAAAAATGGCCAAAATGACATTGCACAAAGTCCATCTCTGCTGCCTAGATCTGCTGTAGCCTACTGCAACCAGTGCAGGTTTGTAATGACGTAAGCGGAGCGGGGGCTCCATTCATAATGTAAATCTGGTGAATTATAGAATGAAGCAGGTTTCAGAGTGCTTTCTTGGCATGTGGTTAATCTCTTGCTAACCCTAACTCTGAAGTATTGCACCAAAGAGCTAGACATTGCATGAAATCTAACCAGAGAGGCTGTCACCTTGGGCAAGATGCATTTAAACATGAGATGAGGTCATGTTTGCATCGTATTTATGGTTATGGCAGAGTACAGATGCGTTGCAGTATTCTGATTGCTTTTGCAGATGGGATCAAATTGTCCCTTAATCACATTAAAGAAATTGGGTTATGAGCTGGCTGCTGTAGCACCATTCCACTAAGATGATTATGAACAATTTGGTCCTGTCTGCAAACATCTTAATGAAATGGGGAAACTACTCAATGTAGTTGAATTTGCAGTGTAGAAATGACTCAGTCTTTGCTCTACTGCTCTTACCACTAGCCAATACTAATCTTCGGGCTCTTCCAACTTCTTAAAGCACTGGAGGTCACAGGATAGCAAGCCCCCCTCCACCCTCACCACACACTGACTTGTGCTCTTCCATTGTTCCATGGCACCAAGTGGAGCCCTTGAACCCTGCCACATCTCCTGGACATCACTGAGAGACTGCAAAGTGATCATCTCTGCTCCTCTCTGGCTCTTGACATGGCAGGAGCTGGACTGTGCACAGGTTGTTACTACCACCACTGTGTTCACAGTTGCCCCATGGGGTGTTCTTGATCCTGCTCTTGCTCCCTCCCTGCTGGAGAGGGGCTGTAATTCCCTGTGAGACGATGGGAAGTAATTTCACTATGGTTGAATTTTCCTGGCCCAACCTGAAATACTTCAGTTGGCCAGAGCTCTCTCCTACTTTCCCTCCCCAGCAAAGGTTGGCACAGACCCTTCCAAGATTTTGCTGGAAAGGTCTTAGCAGCACCTGGCACACCTCCTTGCAGTCCGCATGGGATGGCTGGGGGAGGTCAGAACTAGGAGCCTATTGCAAAAGTCAGCATGACACCAGATCATGGAAACCACAGGGGTTTTTTAACAAGACACTTCAGCCTACAAAGTATTTTATTCTTCTTCCCCCAAAGAGTGAAATGTATTTTCTAGTCTCAGAAAGTCCATTTCACGAACTGGGATAGCCAGTCCCCAGGAATGTTACCTGCTAAGAGCTGCACTGGACACCAATATACTGCCCAACTTCAGTGTAAAGATTGGAAGCTTTCCAGGGCAGAAATCATCCCTTGCTGTGTGGGAAAACAGCATCCCAGGCAATGGAGCCATGGCCCCAGCTGGGACCTCCAGCCATAACCAGGAAACAGATCAAGGAAATAGCATATGCTTGGCAGATGTCAGATTCGGGCCGGACTCAAGGTTACTAGACAGCCTTAAAAATCTTTTCTTATGTGCTTCATCATTGTTGCAATGCTCTGGGGCTCGATTCAGTTGCCCAAACACACCCCTTGAGGTGAGCCATGTGCCACTGGGCCTCCGCGGCATCTGCAGGGGGTTCGCAGCTGTGACACATGGAGCAGCAACGGCAGTGGCACCATGTGCTTCTGTGTGAGCCCCGTAATTACATGTTGTGGTTTCATATGTGGCTGCTGCTGTCTGTGGGCAATGTCTTTGCTTTGGCAAACGAGCCTGGAGCACTTTCTGATCTGGTGATGCTGTTCCGCTGTTCTTGACCACAGTGGTGGATTCAGCTGGGGTCCCTGGGAAATTGCAGGTTTCCCTGGAAGTAAAATCCATTTTGTCATCTGAGATGACAACACGCTCGATATCTGCCAGTTACCACCATTGTTTTTGAGGGGGAATAATAGCCCAGGACAGAAAATGGCAAGCTAGGCATCAAGGGGATGAGTTATTGACCCAGCAAGTGTTAGTCACAAGTGTGTGGAGCACCCCACCAGGCACAGCTTGTCGTGGCTGGGTGAGTTCAGTGCAACAGGGAATTGGCAGCTGCAGGGACGGAGCTCCAGGTCTAGGGGATCAGGCACATGTTGGGAATGCTGCTTTTGTCCTTGCTGACACTTGATTGACAAAGGTCCTGAACAGGCAAATGGCCTTTGCTTACAGAGCAGCAGCCCCTGCCGGGAGCTCAGCCCGGGGCTGGATGGAGCCAGACATCCTGCCACACTCTGCACCCCGACAGCCCAAAGCGTGGGACCCCACAGCCAGCCTCGCTGGCTGTTTCCCACACGGCGTGAGCCTGGTCTGGAAGTTGGGGCACTAATGTGTGTTTACCACAGCTGCCTCCAACAGCCCCTGTGGCTTCCACCTTCCCATGGGAGACAGGATCCACACGGGGCTGTGGGATTGGGGGCCATGGCGAGCGGGCAGCAAAATCGCAGGTTGTGCCATTTCCCACTTTTCATTGCAGACTCACAAATGTGCTTTCTTTCTTTGGAAAAGAAAAAGAAGACGTGAGCTGCAGATGTTGAGAGGCAGATGTGAGCGTGCTCTTTGCTTCCGCGCCATCCCCGCACCCCTTCCTATGCCTGGTTTCAGATCTGAAACGTGCTCAAGTCTCTCCTCTTTCTCCTTGTCTGCTTGTTTTTTCACCAGAAAACCATCACGAGCTCCGCTGGCTGCTGGCAGAGTCACAGGGCTGCCGGCCAGCGCAGAGGGGCAGTGGCAGAGTTGGGGGGCTGGAGCCTGGTTTGGAAACCGGGGCTGGGACCCCAGAAGGGCTGTGCAGGCTGCAGAGTTACAAGGTCAAGCGAGCAGCGTTAGGTCCTCTCCTCTTTGGAAATCTTTAATTGGCACCCCAAAAGCCCCCAGGTGCTGGTTGTTGAAAATCTTGTTTGTAACAAACATAATTTGGTTCTTAATTTTTATTGTTTAAAGGAAAAAAAGTCTGCTCTTTCACTGGCCTTTATCAAAATCTTCCCACTAAATAAATTTTGCTATTGTAACCTTGCCCACTCCCAGGATACCGGTGCTGTCTCTTTGCCTGATGTTAATGACTCGCTTGGATATGCACAATTAAACCATGTACAATGATGCACGGGCTCCAAAGCTATTAATCAGCAGAGGAGATACAGATGGTGAACTGAGGGTCCAGAGTGTATTTATACCCAGCTCCCAGAATTGACACAGGGCTGGGCACTCGCATTTGCTCCTTTTAAAGGAAATGTTAGGCAGGAAAAGCTCACGTTTGCTTCTGGGCACTCTGAGGCTGGACGAGAACACTGGAGTTTAAAATAAACTCCTGCTGGTAATGGCTCTTGATTACTAGGGTACCCTCTGCCAAAACAAGAAAAAAGCATCGTCACCTCTCTGGGGTGTTTCCCACCCTGAGGAATGCTGATGAATCTCACATTCCCACTGTGCGCAGGCATCAGGACAGAAGAAGGGTTTCCCAAATGAGCGTTTTGCCGGCTTTGCCACGGTGCTGTGGATGCAGGGTCTAAACCAGGCGGCTGATGTAACGCCAACGTCCTCTGGCCATCCTGCCTCCCTGTCTCGCGTCTGCTGTCCTTCGGCATCGCCCGTACCCCACCGTGAGCTGCTGCATGCACCCCGGTGCCATTCTTTTTTGGTACCCCAGTTTTGAATGGTAAAGGCCAATGGAAGAGGGGAATCTCAGTGTTTTTCCATTGAGGGCATTTGGACCAGTTTTTGAGATGGGAAGTTTTTAGGATGTGGGTGATCTTGTGTTTTCTTGACTTCAGCGGTCTCCTGCCTGGGTCAGTTTTCAGAGTATCCCCTATTTTTCTCAAAAAATGTTAATTGCATTTTAGATGGTTTTGGCCATGTGAAAACTAAAGGTGTGGCAATTTCTGACTCAGTAGGTCAGAAAAAAAGAGGGGGAATCAACTTTCAGCAGCTACCACACCGTGGCATCTGCATAGGAGGCACGTACACTGCATTTATGTGTATCCATTCTCCTGGAGCAGGATCCGAGTGTGGCACCACTCCGCGTCGAAAGGAAATCACAGCTTATAATATTCAACTGGTTACTATAACCCCCACCCACCCCAGGTTTAATATTAGAACTATTTTTCACGTTGAAACCGAAATAGTACAAAATATGGGCTTGCTGTAATTGTTGTTAGATTATGTGTCACCCTGATAAGATGTAACAAATATTTTCCTACACAGCAGGGCCCGTTTGCCTGCAAGTAATGGATGGAGAAACTTCTCATAGTGTGCAGGCAATCGGTCGTAAAAACTTCGCTTAGAAGATTAATGCATTAAGTGCAACCTTTGTGGAAAACAGGAAGAAAAGAATTAAAATAATAGTTGGTTCTTTCACATTTAATATTAATAACCAAACTTATTTGGTGGGAATGTTCCTTGCTGCATGTGCCTTCCCACTGCAAGGGGCAGCTTTGCGTCAAATAAGCATTTCTATTTTTTTTTGAGATCCTTCATCAGTAGCTATGGTATGTGGTGCAGTGATTCTTTCACCAGAACTATTTTTATCAGTAATATGAAAGACTATTTTCATGGGCAAAGCTCTGACACCAATAAGTCTGCTGGACGTCACTTAATAGGCTAGATAAACATTCGCTCGCCATTTAGTGTAGAAGGATTTTCCCTTTATATCACAGCTTTACGTCTTTCGTAGACACTTAATGGCCGTTAGAGAGACGGCAGCTTCGGGAGAGAGCTCTCCAGACCGGTGCACGGTCAGAGACGAGGTAGGGGCTTATTTGCTGCTGTACGAATGTTACTGTGCAGAACGGAAAAGCAAGGCCCTTCTTGTCGTGAGCTGATTTGCACGGAGCAAAGCCCTTCAGCGGCAGAACCGAGGGTTTAGGAGGAGCACGCCGGTAGGGAGCAGCGATCCCTCGGAGCGCACCCAGCACCTAACTCTGCCGTTGCCCATTAGAAGGGTTCTGGCTCCCTTCTGGGGATTGTTTGGTACTGGCCACCACGCTGCTGCAGAGCAGTGACTGTGCTTAAGTTGGCAGATATGAGGATGGTCTTACATGACGAAGTAGTGATGATTTTTTTTTTTTAAACTGCTCAAGGTTTGGGGAAAATGCCGATTTAGATTGATTGCTGCTGCTTTCCCCTCATGTGTATTTTGAGATCTTGTTTTCCTCCTGAAGTACACTTCTGTACCTGCAGTCAGCCTCAGGTGACAGGTACCATCAGTCATGAAGCCAGCTATGAAACTAGGGTCGTATGGAACTGCTCATTTTCAGCGTGTGGCACGCAGTTCGCTTCCTCCTAGGTCTTTGCTTGATGTCCGAGGTCTGGTAGGCTATCCAGCTTGAGTTTTACAGAGGGCCGCTTGTTTTACTACTTGTGAGAACAGCTATTTCTTCCCAGCTTTACAGAGCCTGAATTTTTATAAAGAACATTTTGTAAGCAAAGAAGTAATTGGTTTGCCAAAGGAGAAACCGAGTTTCCGTCCCCTCCTGCCAGTGGTAGGCAGTGGGAACAGTGGTCTTAAGACTTCACTGTTCTTCTGCCCCTCGCTGCCCCAGCAGGTCTTTTGCTGCTGCGTGAACAGTCTCGAATTTATCAGTAAGAAGCCAATGCCACCAAACGTTGATTGGGACATTGAACAGCTCTGGCATTCACAATTATTTAGGGCTTATTCAAACTTCTTTCTAAATCGATCAGATAGATATTTCAGAAAACTCAAAGAAAAAATTGTACTAATATTCTTAAATAACTACATTCATCATTGCCAAGGACTTTCAAACTGCAACAGGAAAAAAAAAAAAAAGGTTCAGTTTTAACCACACAGCATCTTAGTTCACCGGGTCTCTTTCCACCCTGCCATAGCACTAAGACAGAATGTGCCATCCTGCCATGGTGAAAAGAGATTCTGCAAGCGCTGTGAAAATGAGTCTGATGGCAGAGTTGCAATCTTTATTCATTTGGAGTCAGTAAGAAGAGAGGGGTTTTAAGTTTGAAAGCAGGATTGCCCCTTGGCTAGAAATATTCACAGATAAACCAAAAATAATTAATTAAATATTTCTGTCACTACTGTTTAGTTTCAGGTGTAGAGAAAGGAGTAGATAATTTAAAGTAAAGTACGAAAGCTAATTAGGGTTGGCTGACAGAGTACTGAATTTTACTTTGAAGAATGGGACAGGTTTTACATGACTGAGATGGTAGAATGTGATCAAAACATTATTAAATCCAAACCATCCAGCTTCCTTCCAGCTCTGCTTTTTTCCCTCCAGCAGTCTCTGCTGTCCAGTCCATGTTTTTTGGCGTGGAAGAATCATCAGCAATTTCCACAAAGAGCATTTCAGCACAAGGGAGAGATGAGTCTCTAGAGCATATCAGGGTGAGGACAGAGGTTTTTAGGAGCTGGATTCCTTCCCCCAAAAGACGATGTCTGAGCTTACGCCTTAGTTTTAGAAGTCAGAATCTTTGTTATAATTGATATGTAGCAATTAAGCCGTGTAAATGTATTTTATATAAACATGCATGATATGGCTCTGTGATCATTTTAGCTTCTCTAGCTACCAGGAACTCCTGAAAGAAAACCTCTTAGGAAAGCAAAATGAGTAGTAACAGAGGTGCTTTTTACCTTTTTAAATTTAAAAAAAAAAAAAAAAAAAGTGCAATTGCCAATGTCTGCCTAATGTAATGCTACAGAGATTCTCCCAGCGTGAGGAACCGATGACTTTCTGTGAAGGGTTTGTGGAAGGCTTAGTAGCTGTATGTTTGGTGCTTGTCAGAAAGCTTCTCATTTAGAAATGTGGATTAACATTTTTGATGAGCTAAAAGTATTAATTGGAAACTTATCTTCTCCAATTTGCAGCTGCTAAAAAGGGGTTTAAAACTGGGCTCCTGTGCAAGTTATTATTTCTTCCCTTCCCACCCTACCCTAAGAACCACACTTACTTAAAGTGCATATGAAGCATTTTAAATCACTAAAGGTTCTAATAAAGAATGTGAGGTTAGTCACTTTATAAAGCTTCTACATTTTTTTTCCTAGTTCACCCATTTACATGGTTACATAGATTTGTATTTCAGTGTTACAAGGATCTTAATCTTTAAATCATTTATCCTCAGGGTGCTGTGAAACAATCAAGTACCCTTGCTTTACAAAACACAGATGCACACTCTGTGAAAAAGAGACTGAGGCTAAGTTCACACAAACTCCGTGCAGAGCAGGATTTCAAACCTTAGTTATTGGGTTATTCTTTTCACTATTCATTCTGCTAACTTTCAGGTTTATGTATGAATATTCACACATTTTTGGTTTGTGATTTTTTTTTTCTGATCCTGGGTGATCAAGAAAGTGGGGACAGGAACATAGTGGAAAAATAGCTAACCATGATGGAAAGCAATTTTTATTTAATCTGCTTTAAGAAAACACAAAGGATAAGTTACCCTGAAAGAACGGCTTTCAATAGGGCCAAGATAATTACTGTTACGTATTTCTGCATTCTCCAATGAAGTCTTCAGAAAATAAAACCCAAGACCTACAAAAGAGTAAATACTTTAAAAAGGTCCCATTACTTTTTTTTTCCTTTGCTATAGATCTATTTTTGTGTTGCCAATCCATTTTACTCATACTTGGCTTTGTTAATTTCAACTTACTTTGACTGTTTCTTTAGGCAGGTCAACACCCAGGACAAACAAATGCAAGCTTCCAATATTCTTGAAATATTTTATTATAAAGCACTTCAGACAAACTTTGATTCAAAAAAAAGAGTTCTCATCTGTAAAAGGAAACTATTTTAAAACAACATTCATAAAGAAAATAGACTGTTCTTAAGCATCAACTTCAGTTAGTTAGAGCTCTTCTGTAATGAAATCTAAGGACAAAACTGATGGGTCAAGAGCTATTCTTTTCATATATATACTCGTAAAAGGGAGACTAAGATGTTACACAGACATCACGGAGCATCTTATTGTTGATAATGAAATAGGAATACTTGATAATTAACTCTGGCCTAACAAAGCAGTCCAACATTTAAGTATTTTTCAGTCCCAAAAGAGACAAACCATTAACATTTCTCATTCAATAATTAAGCCAGCCCTGGGTAAGGGTTAAAGCCACTTCAAAGCATCTAACATGATAAGCTCTTTATTTCATGTACTTCTCCTGTTGATCAGCCAAGATTTTTGCTGAGGATTTGGCATCATAGAAAAGTTCATTTATTTCTTCAATATGCTCTTTCTCAATGCTGTCTTTCCCATTAATCTTGGCAAGCAGGTTAGCCGGGGTCAGTAACTGCACAGCGTACCTGTGATCAAACAGAGATGGATGAATAATTACAATTCAGTGCATCCCGGTCAACTGAATGTATGTAGGGGTGGGAGATTTGTTAGGGAACACACAGCTCTACCAGCACTGTAAAAAGTCTGCAAGACCCTCCAGCACGTACATTCCTTATATGAGCGAAAAGGAGGGTTACCACTCTTTTTTAATGTTAGCACTGCTCTTAAGAGATCACATTCTTGTATGGGAGAGGGTTGTCTCACTTCCAAGAGCGAGTTATCCTACAGTGGTTTTGGCCCAGTCATACTTAAGAGAAAAGTCAACTGCAGTCAACTTACCTTAAAGTGGTCTTGGTACCAATTTCCCCTAAATGGTTTAGAGCTTCTTCACTAATATTAATTCCTTCTGTCTGAGCACGAAGTTTTATGATCTGTTGGGAGGGATGAGTAAGTGAGGAACCAGCCCAAACAGTTAGCATGCTATGCTACTTAGCTTAGTATCTGGAAACTGTCAGCTTAGAGATGAGACATGCTATAAAACGAGATGGTGTGGAGAGTTATCCTAGCGTAACTTACCACTAAACCAGAATTCGTAGAATTCTAAGTTTTTGAATAGGCAAATATAATGTTGAAAAACTGATTATCACAAAAGGCAGGTAAAGTAACACATCTGGACTACTAACCCGCAATGATAATTCTGCATGGTTAGCAAAGTGTATCTGCTCATAAGGAGCAGAATATGAGAACTTATACAAGAAAATGGAAAAAGTATGCAAGCAGTGACAGCTGGAGTCTTGTGGACAGTTACACCAGTTAGTAACTAAATTTTGCAGTGTGTCATTGCTGCTGTACAGCAGAGCCCTCCAAAAAGACCTATAGAAAGCTACGCCCTTTCCTTAGCAGCTCACAACACACTTTTTATTCAATTGACAAGAAGATAGTAAAATAAATCAAAAAGTTACTTTCTATGATTCACCTATTCCTGCAAGAAGAAAAAAATCACCAAGAAGAATCTAATCTTTCAAGAACAGTCTCAGGCTTGTACCAGTTTGAAGATCTTTACGAAGTTGGAGAGCAAGATATCACTAATAAGCCTGAGCATATAAAGCTGTAACAAAAGTGGCACAAGTCTCTCGGTAGTCCGTATTGCCAGCTGAGTGATAAGGGGCAGACTGGATAATGATGTTGTGTTGTAGTGCTGAGATAACTCTGGAACTGCAAGCCTCATATAATACAGGTATTTTTCACTTTGGCAGCTTTGTAAACAAGATATCAAGAAGCACTCGTTTAAATTAAAGCCATAAAAATGCGCTAGGGGAGTCAGGGTAGGAAACAGAGTAAAAGAGAGGGGCTTGAAATGGCAGGAAGTTGTGCTAAGATATTAATACTGAATATTGGCAATGCTGCTGCAAATTGCAATTTCGAATTGAAGAAATTTTTTTCTATCTTTTAGATCACTCAAATACCACTTTCCTTTCATTCAAATAATGCTACTTTACTCTTCCCTTTCTAGAACCAGGGTATCTTGAATGCCGTATCTTTAACAACTTTTTTTAAATAGCTTTATCTAACAACGTGGTAGAACATCACTGAAGGATTGGGGCCCAAGCCATTAACCCAGCAAATACATATATAAATAAGTTGCTATGAAATAGGAAAATAAGTATTTATCAGGTAAATACATTAGGAACAAAAAGTCCAGGTTATAACCTCTATTATCTAACAGCAGGCATGTATGCAAAATAGTTTGATTACAACAATACCTGACTAGAATATGCATAGAAGTGAATTTTTTCCCTATTCTGGTTGCACTAAGGTAACTGTGGGCTCGCTCTCAGAGCAGAGCTACGCAATGGGATTTCTACTTTATCAACACCAAGGGGGATATTTTGAACTGGTTATGAACAAACTTTCAGTAGATAAATGGGCAGTTCTTGTGCTGTTAAATCAATTGTGAAAGGCCAAGGCAAAGAATCTCACACAGAAACATCAGCAGTGAAAAATTCTTCCTAGCATGAAATGAAAATGGGAGCAAAAATAGAGAAGTAATTTATGTACGTCTTATTTTTAACCCCTCTCAATTGTATTTAATTAGAAACTAAAAGTTAAGTGTAATAGCTTCTCCTCCCAAGAGAAGCTGTCATTCAAAAGCCATAATTTAAGGGAAGATGAGATTATCTGACTATGGGAACATGATTTATGGGACATAATGTCTGTACTCTACTTTTAGCTTTAGGAAATGCTACTGTAAACACTTCCTTTCCCTCACCCCTGGGGAGAGTGGAAATCACAGCACTTACCCAGCTCTTCTGAAAATCAACAGTTCAAAAATGAGCTCTTTAACAATGTATTACCTGCACGATAATACACCACGCTAGGCAGGTATTATATATAGCAACCTTAACAGAAAGTAACTCGGAGTACATACTCGTACTACCCTAACTACACAAAATTCATACACAGTGTAGGGAAGTCCAGACAACAGTCTTTAACATCTCCAGACTGAGTAAAAGTCACACTTTAAAATGTATTTTGTATACAGATGAAACAGAATTGTATTATTAAGTCGCTGGGTTGCTTCTACCATAATCTGTACCATAATGCTTTAAAGCATCCTTTTAGGCACAAAAAAAATCACCCTGAGAATGGCTCACAGCAGCCGCATGTGAAAAGCTCCTCAAACCAAGTGAAATGAAGCTTTGCCTCTACGTTTATATTCGATAAATGCCTTAGCTTCACCTTGGCACTTATCCAGCAGCAGGAGACTATTATCTTGTGACAACGCTCTCCTCCATTGACACTATCTCTTAAATAATACAAAGAATTGACATGATAAACCATAATGTCTTCTGTATTGTGTCACTTCACAGCATTGAGACGCTAATGAGGGGGATCTTTGACACGATGCATCATAATGGCACCCAAGCATTATAATCGATACACAATACATTGTGATGGCCCCACAGGAAAAGTTTCAGGCATTTAGAAGCATATCTCTGCAACACTTACTGTGCTTACATTTCCAAACTTGACTAGAGGCATGAAAATCCTCCCAGTTTCAGGAGACAGTCCTAGTAGGTTAAAGCTGTAGTACAGGGCAGAGGCAAAAACGCAGTGCTTGAAGTTGCGTTCCTCAATCCCTCTCATCTCTTACGTGGAGGAACAGCCTGAGGTCTGAGACTAAAAGTCCCAAAATGTGACACTTCATCTCCTACCAACTGAAACAGCGTTACCTGCTGGAACCTGCAAACTCTATGGAAAGTGCATCTGTGCAAGAGGTAAGGTCAGCAAACTATTCATGCTATTTCATGCAAGTGAGATGTCACTTTCAGCTCTAGATAGGCTCCCCAGTACAGCTCATTGGTGGGTGGAAATAAGACAGAGAAATTGCAGGCACAATTTTAACCAGCTTACAGTAAGTGGTTACTAAAGCAGCATGCATTTAGGAAGTGGTAAGCTTTCTGGCACAAACTCTGGTGACCACAAAGTGTCAAACAGCGTTATAGTAACAGAAAATACAGAGACGCAGCAGTCATCCTGATAGACTAGACCTCTGGGGACTTTTCAGAATTTGTCTAAAATGCTGTGCATACCTGCTTCATTTCTTGGGGTGTATACAGCATGGTTCGGATAATCATCACTCTATCCAGCAGGTCCAGTGGTATTCCATGAGGAGACACGACATCCTCTGTGCCTCTAAAGGAGAAACCAAACAGAAAGAGATCACATGCTATTCTGAGTTCAGTACATTGATTTTACTAAAATCTATTAGTTTACAATTCTTGTGTCTTCCCATAGAGACACACTCTCCAGATAGAGACAGGAAACATTGTAGTCGAAGTTCATACCGGACAGCCCGAGGGAAACAAATACCATTTCTGGAGTTCTTAAACATGCCACTCAAAAATACTTAGAGGTGGTGCTTTCCTTCATGCTTCCCTGAATTGTATCTTACAATCCAGTCTAATCTAACATTCCAAAGTATCTTCCAGCAAGGAACAAATCATTCTTACTAAACTTTAGCAGTATCAGTAGAAATTATCTATGCTATCATCCATTTGGAAAACATTCTCTCTTGGTGAATAAACCATTATTCTGTTCAATCCTTTCCCCAGTCCTTCCAGGGAATACTGCAGTGGTTTACGTTGCATACTTGGAATCCAGCAAATTGGTAAGTGGAGGTCTGTGCTTGAAGGATAGAGCAGGATCTAGACCCCAGCCATTTCATTTGTTTGATGTACAACACCCAATAGCAAAGGGTGCAGACACATCTACTCTTGGTTTTCCAAGACCACCACTATTTCCTGTGAAGTCAAGAATGAAAGATATCCAGATTTCATGAGATCTACAGAAATTGCAGGTAAAAACAGTGAAGTGCTGGTAGAGAACTACATTCCTAAGTTCAGTGATAGTATTCAGACACTGCAGCTTTGGCCATGGTCCTCCTTGGGAAATGAATCAAAATGCCCTGTAATCATCTGCTGTACTCCTGAGTACATGGTGTTCTCTTTTCTGAAGTGATTCCTCCTCTTATGAGGTTACAGAATCAACTATACTATCCAATTAATTTTTCCCCAGCCCTTTTAAGAGCCATCAGCAGGCAAATCAGAGCATTGCTAACTTCTTGAGACAGCAGTATACAGTTAAGAGCTTTTTTTTTTAAGGACTTAATTTAGCAATATTATATAAAGCTATGCTATGGAAATCTTCCTTTTTTAAATCAGTTTTTTTCATAACAAGATCTGCAGTGAATCCATACTGACAGATCTGCATTTGCTCTGACAGGACAGCCTTTTTATGCCTTTGCAAACCGAGCACTGCAATGTCCACCTTAAACGTTTTTGAAGGGCTTATCACTTTAACTTCTAAGCAATGCAAACAGAGGAAGATTAATACCAGATGAGCCACTAAGAGGGAAAGAAATAGCTGGTTACACAGCTGAATTAAATCAATTTAAGGAGTAGCAATCATTGCTAATGACAGCTTGTTTAGACATAATTAGACCTAGACCACAAAGTAGCAGTAGAACTTAAGGAAGAATCTGAAAGAGGAGAGCACTTCTACTTAACATGCAAAGAACGTGTTGTGTGGGTGCAAAATACTGAAGTGGAGGCACGAACTGGAGTGGAGATGAAAACCAAGTTATCTGGCAAGACCAAATAGTCACAAAATGCTAGACCAACAAAGGCAATAAGGAAGGGTAGGGTGAGACTGAACTGTGACATCCTTTAACAGTAAGAACAGGAAGCTTAAGTCTGATGTAATGAGTATAGCAAACAGCAAAATCATCCAGAAGAAGCATGAAACTATGATATTAGAGGTTTGTAGCCCTGGTGCTTTTGATGTCCCTAATGTGCACCCAGCAGATGTGTTGAGGTATCCTATGAGAAAGGTAGTTGTTACAGATCACCCAGGAAATAAGACAATTCAGGAGCTATTAGAGAAAGAGGGATTCGTCAGTGGAAGTAAAAGGAGGAATTCCATTCTGCTTTAACTCAGTCAAACTGGCATTAAATGTCTGTCCAATCATGATGCTCACGAGCAGTTCTTCAGGACTGATGCAGCTTGTAACCCAGGGATGATCACAGATGTCAGCAACAGAGACAAAAGCCTTCAGAGATTGTAACTGCTGCAACAGCTAATTCCTGGGTTCATAGACCAATGCAAACTGGAAAATTCAACTTTAGACATCATACCTGATAACACAGTTTCCTCGATTGGAAGCAAAGATGACAATGGGGGAAATAGAAGATTCCAGTGCTCGGTGCAGGTATGTGAAACATTCAATATCCAGCATGTGAACTTCATCTACAAAGAGTACGCCTGGGACTAGCTCTGCAATGCCTTGATCTATGTATTTATTTACCACCTTATTTATCTCTCCTCGAAGTTTGTCTGAGAACAGAAAGAAACTGTTAGTTGTTCTGCTAGTGAACTATAGGTCTATATGAACCTATATATATGAAAGTAAAATTCTCCTTTAATTTTTTCATGGTATCTTTACTGCCACAGGGAAAAAAATCTCTGTGACACTAAAATTCTGTAGCATTCCCTCCTGTATTGGGGAGACATCTGTGCAACGAGATATTTCTAAACAACTTCTAGCACTTAACTGAGTAGTTTGTCCCCTCACGTGGCTTCTGAAAAACTATGATTTTTGTGGGTGTGGGGAGTTTGGCGGGGCAGGGGGGAGAGAAGTCAGTCAAACCTCAGTTTAAAACATGAAACTTTGAACAAAAAGTCTCCAAGCATGGCTGAAAAGAATGAAATATCGCTACTGTATTTCAGCACAGAATTTGTGTTTAACAGAATTATAGGGCTATATATATTTTTGTGAACATATGGATCTCAAAGCTATGCAAGACGTCACATCGATAAATCTGACATTAGAATAAGGAAAGTAACCTCTGAAACAGATTAAATACTTCAAAAGACCCCCATTCAAGTTAGGTATTGAAACAGACTTTTATCTAAATTTAGATAGTCACTTACTGAAACATCGTTTCTTTCAAAGCAAAAAGGAGAATAGATCTTTTTTTTTTTTTTTTCCTCCAATAATCTGTAGGTAGGAAGAGCAGCAGTGCACTTAAAGCATCAAGTCAGTAGACAGCTGCTATAGAGGTGTCTAGACCAAACCAAGGTTAGAGGCTTAAAAAGCCATTTTTCTACTCCACAGAAGTTCAGTATGGCTGCTTCACATAAGCATGCATCCTAAGAACATTTTTTAGATTGTTGTTGTTGTTTGGCCCTTTGTCAAAGTGTGAACCTCAGACTCTCTGGCAGGACTGTTTTGAGAAAAGGGGATAGCACTCGCATTCTAACCTCTTTTTCCCCAGGAAGATACGTGCAGAGTACAGCATATATTTTATCACTCTGTGTGTGAACCAATAACATGTTGTACTGTTTCCAGCCATTGCAATTCTAGCAGCTGTATCACTGCTTTTTGAAATCTGAATATTTATGAATAAATATTATGTAGGCATTCATTTAGACATGGTGCATGAATAACCCTATTTTTAATCCTTTTCTAACTGGCAAACATATAGGTTATATTGGTCTAAAAATACCACACAGGATTCCTACCAGTAATTTCGGTTTTCTTAGGCTTCATCAATTGTCCCATCATAGAAAGGATGTCTTGCCCACCCTAGGAAAACAAAGTTACAGGTCAGCTATGACGTCTTACAGTGAACATGTACCATGAGAATTTTATAAATCAGGAATTGGTTAAAGAAGTTGTTTCCTGCAGTTAACTTGATACTTTATATCAGCAGTGGTTGATAAGGTGTCAAAGGTTAGGTCCCCTCACTGCAGCAGTATTCTAAACATCATAATTTAGCTACCTCCTCACCGTTCCTTTAGCCTTGTTCATTTGGAGAACATAAAAAACTAAAATGCAGTACCCTCTTAAAAAATTTTTCACAGAGAAGCTCGTAAGGACTAAAATTGTCAGGGAACACAGAGACTTTGATTGCCTGCATGCGCAGTAGGTGTTCAGCCTGTAAACACAGGAACAATTATGCTGAATTTTAAGAGTTATGAACACCTTTTTTTTTTTTATCATGTAAGTGATTTTGTTGGAAAAAGATTTTTATTTTGAAATGGAGTACGTTAAGGGCTTGTAGTATCATGTTGTAGGGATGCCAGCCTTTAAACAAAGATACTGTATTGTTAGTGGCTTTTGTTTATGACATAGATGGAATTCCCTCAGTACTGGGTTTATGTTAAGGTACAGCAAGGAGTAATTCTCCTATTTTCAATTTTTTGATGCAATATGTTCAGAGCTCTACTGGAAGTCACAAGGAAATTTAACAAGAGGTTATGAAACATTTCTGAAGGAAGCAGGGACATCAACAGAATCTGCAGCAGTCAAAAATACTTAGTGACCTTTTATCATAGTGCTTGCAGTTTCCATTTCACAGCCACAAAACCATAAACACTGAGCAGAATAAATTAATCTGTATTCAGAACTTCCGATAAATAAAATGATGCAGATCTGGCTGCTGCTACCTCACAGCTGTAGGTAACTTTCCTTCTGGAAAGAAAATAATAATCTCTTTTCCTGGTCAAGAGGAGCAGCCCATGCTGTTCTTTTTCTTCAGGGGATGGGGCACAGCAGTGGAGGGAAGGGGGAGAGCTCCGTCTAGATTATGCATGTGAAGGTAGCGGATCCCAAATATCCATGTGGAAGCTCCACTATGGCTATAAGTCTGTTCTCTGTAGTGTTAGGAAATGTATTCTGATAAATATTCCATGACCAGGTGCGTGAATCCTAATCTAGCAACTGCCTCTTTAACTTGTTATGGCAGGGCCACTGAGGTAGCCAACTGCAGCACGACCTCCCTCCGGAGAGCTAGACCGGCCTTCACCATGTAACACCTACTGCTCTTCCTATAGCGGGATCTTTGGGGGTGATTTAGGACAGCTCAACTTTCTACATCTCCTTGATTATTCTAGTAACCACCACAACTATGTCAAGTAATTTTTCTGTAAAGACTTCATCTGTGGAGTCAGATACCTGAGGTCGAGCATTAGCCACATCCAAGTCATGCAGGGTGACATCCTGAATAATTTCCTTTTTCTTGTGCACATCACCCTTTGGCAAGGGAACATACTCTTCAGCTTCAAGGTCAAATTCTGTAGCATAGATATCACACCTGCCTTGCCTCTGAGAAAAAGCAAAGAAGAGAAACCCAGGTACAGAATTAGGTTCAGTGCCAAAACCTTGAGTGACATGAACCTGATAAAGATAAAGGGCTTGGTTCACAATTCCAGTCCTGACAAGCTTCAGCTGACAATTCTGACATCCCACTCTCTGCTTAGCAACAGGCATACCCTATCTACTGATCAAAGCTCAAAAACTCTGTTGAAAAACACCTGATATTTTCAGTGGTAAGAATATTCCACTCCTCTCTCCCCTTCTTTTAACCGTATGCAATTCTTGCTAAAGGACAAATCCAGCAGATTAACTAGAGATTGGGAGAACTGTTCAAGACTCCTTTGTAGGTGGGTGATTTATTATATGATACAAAATATTATGCTCATCCATTAAACAGCAAGTATCCCTGTACACTACTTTCTAAATCAGATATGAAAAGAATGCTAACTAATGCAGTATTCCCTTCTACATGTATATATCTTTTGGAGAAAATACCAGAGCGATAAAAGAAAGATTAAACACACTGCACATGTCAGCCTGAAAATGACTAAAGTTGCTTGTTTTTTTCCCCCCCTTCCCTTAAAGATGTCTTGATCTTACAGAAAAGAAAACTCATCCAGACAGCATCAATGATAGCCTCCTTGCCAGATGACCTTAATTGTGAACCAGATGACCATGTTCTTTCAGTGCAAGAAAGAATTTTCTCTCCAGATAAGGAAAACACTGGGCTCTTTTTAAAACTTCCATGTAACCGTTTCATGTCAGTTAAGGTTAATAAATCGGAGAGCCTTCTGACAAAGGCAGAGAAAGGTCTGCAAGAATACATACACCTGCATAAAAGTGTAGAACTTCTCTTTTACCTTGACGGCTCCACTGTTTGCTTCAATATAAATAACATCACCAGTTTCCACTCGCTCCTTCTGCAGGCTTTCAAATATGCTTGGGTCCAGCTGGAGACAAGCAAACATCACAGTTGGTCAAAACAGTTCCATATTGTTATGGTAATGAAGGAAGAGAAATTTAGTTTAAAGCTCACTCCCACCAGACAAAATTAAACAATACCTCTAGGATTTTATAAAGCTGTAACAGTTGGAGTAATGATAGAGAATAAATCTGAGAGACGACACACAGAACTTTCTTTCTTACCAAAAAGATCTGCTATCTGAAGGAAGTGACGTTAAGTGACAGAAACATAATGATACCAGTTACTATCACAAAGTATGTCTTTGTGTAATGTAGCAATATATTTATATCTAGGATGCAGCACTTGCTTTTAAACAAAACTTTTATAAAAAATCTGGCTACAGCACTGGACTATGCTACTTGATTTGTTGAATCTGTATCCTCTGTGGAGCTGTGTGAGGTAGCGTGAATGTAGAATACGTTAGATGCTTTTGTTTCTCTCAGTACATGTTTATTCACTTTTGCTCCGCATTTTCTTGTTTTCAGAGTGAACAAATGCAAGATGATAACAGCACAGACAGCTTTCATTTCTCTCATGCTCTAACTGACAGGGAAATTGAACAACATGGGCAGAGACTCATACAAGAAAACAAAGGGAAAGTGGGTCTGAGCTGGCAACATACCAGCTCAATTTCCAGTCCAAATCAAGTATTCACTAGAGCATACCTCCCCATGTAGAAAGAAGGGATGTGACAAACATTTATACTGAAGCAGGCAAGATTTCCCAAAACCATCCTCAAAAATTCAGTTGAAAATCAGGAAAACAAAAAACAAATGAGACCCTTCTCGTACGTTTGTTATCATGAACGCGAATTTATAGCCAGGGTCAGTGTGAGTGTACCATGGACTGAGACAGATCATAGTTCAGATTCCCAAATAAACTCATTTTTCTGTGGTACTAGTAATGCTGCAAAACTGCAACAGGATCTCTTCCTGCTTAAACTCTCCTTTAACTTGTTGAAGACATGCAAGTGTGCGCTGCTAAACAGAAAAATAACAGGGTCTGCTAATTGAGCGATGGGTTTATCCCCTATTTCAATTAGTAGGAGACAAGACAAACATCTAAATATTCTACACAAAGCAGATAAACATACACGCTCAGGAGTAGGATAAAGTTGTCTAGCAAAAGAGAACAGCCTCCTGGCATCTACAGAGATGGGGATCAAGAGCTTGAAATGGAAATAAGACGTGATAAAAACAGAAGATGCAGACCTGAAATACTTAAGGAAACTTTTGAGATTCTACTATACATACCTTCAACTGTTTGGTTCCCTTTGCAGTCTTGAGTCCTATAATTACA
Organism: Gorsachius magnificus; assembly: GCA_034008185.1. Taxonomy (NCBI): domain Eukaryota; kingdom Metazoa; phylum Chordata; class Aves; order Pelecaniformes; family Ardeidae; genus Gorsachius; species Gorsachius magnificus. The sequence continues at coordinate 13,357,154 of CM067090.1, forward strand.
TGGCTGATGGTTTTGCCGTAGCCCCCCATAGGATTTTCAGTCTCACATGGAGTTAGTTCTGTGACTTCTCCTTCATAAACCTCCTTGGTCTCTTTAATCCTCAAGCCTGCAAGAAATTTTCATAAATAGTTAAAAAGAAATTTTAGAATAGTTTGCACAAACCAATGGCTGTATACACTCAGGAGTCTGCTCTGTTACTGCCAACAGAATGTAGCATATTATTAGGCTGCATTACATTTAATGGTAATTTTTTACTTTCAAAAGTAGAAATACGAGTTAATTGTCCTCCTCTTCAATATTAAGTGAGAATATTTATCCTGTGTCATCAGAGGGGAAGTTCAGCCCAAGTTCTGACTGCAAAGCAATTTATTAAACTCTAAGAAATTCTTTTATTTCTGTCGTTATTATTAGTTCTTGAAGCAAATGTCAGCATCCTCTCTCATTTTTTCCTTCCCCAAAGAGGGGATGTGCTTGATTTGTTCCCCTATGCTCAAGTCAGAGAAAGTATAATCTTCTAAAACTAAAGATCAGTGACACTAATACAACTGCAAGTTTTACACAATTTTCGTACCATTAGAAAAGCCCTGGAAAATAAGGAAAAAGACATGAGAGAAGTAGTAACTTCATAAAGAACTTTAAATTTTAGCAACTGAGTTAAAAATAACATAAATTCATTAACAGGTATTGTGTTAGAACCTCATAAAACTACAACAAGGTTAATGTATCATTTGAAATATTTTTCAAGTGAATAGTAAAAGGTGTGCTAAACAAAATTTAGCAGAATCTGCTATAATGCAAATTTAAAACTGTTTCAAAATAGCTGACAATGACATCCTTAATTTGTTGGTTTTCATACAGTTGAGCAATCATCACAGTACCTGGGTATCTTCTATTCCAGTCACAACTATTGTAATTAACCAAGTTATTTTAAATTGGTGAATAATAGAGCTGAAGAGTTTTATGGTTAGACTGTTCTAGAGAAAAACCACTATCATCACCATCACTACTACAATTATGCAGACGTTCTAACTACATAAAAGTTCATAAAACTACATAAAAGTTCAAAGAACCCACATCTGAAGAGACTCTATAAAGTATTTTATGAGACACACATGCCATACCAAAAATAATGAATGGGCTGTAACAAGATATAAGGAAGTCATCCTGCCCAGTCTGAGGCTATTAGGACTTTATAAAACTTTCCTTGTTCCATAACTTTTCATTTTGCTTTGAAATAGATCAGACACTTCACCAGTAATCTTGAGTTGCTGATAGGGAAATAAAAAGAACTGACAAATATGAGTCTGTCTCCCTCTACTGGAACCAAATTAAGACAAGGACTTGAAATGTGAGAAATAGGTTAATTGTGCATAACATGGTAAATCCTTGGTAAGAAATGTTTGCTTTCTCTTAGCACTGTATAAGAAGTCCTATATAAGGTTAAGTCCAGTAATTTTTTAAAAAATGTTTTTCAGGCATGCTAAAACACCAGACAAAAAAATTAATGAACCTTTGAGTTATAAAACTGATGTAGATAAGGCTGCATCACATAGGCTACATACGTAAGGAATGTGAAGCAATACGGGAACTGCTGGTACTGAGGTTTGTTTTTCCTTTTTGTTTTGTTTTTAAACTTCCAGCACAAGCTCTATTCTGCTCTGAAAAACTGGAAGCCTGTTTGTGTTTGGGGTATATTTTGTATGCTGCATCTTCCTATTTCATTTCATCTGAAAAAAATCCAATTCACATGCTCAGTCTGCTCCACAACGCAAACCAAAGCCCAGTCAGCAAGGACAACCTAGAGATTTACTTCAAAAGCATGCCTCTAATCTAAACTAATGTGGTCATACAGATGTGTCTAGAGAAAATATTTACAGATGAACATGAGCTGAACAAAGGTAATCAATGCTTTGAACTTGCTGCTGATTATCCTTTGTTTTCAAATGAATCTGCATTTATCAACTATGGACTTAATTCTCAAAAGAGCTCTAAATTAAACAGAGACGTTTCCTATTTACAAGTCAGAGGCACGAGTCTAAGGCAGCTATTGTGGGCTATTTCATGTTTTGGTTCAATAGCACTATATGGAGTTAAATAGCGCTTGTTTGATTTACTGGCAGCTACAATTTGGAGACACAGGGAACAGATATGCTATTTAAGTGGCTATTCCAGCAGTTATTTTTTACTGCAACTGAGCTCTAACATTAGCTACTGTCATCATCCTTGCCAGCTGCTAATAAGCTCTACACAGGATTAATCTCTCTCAGCCGAAGTTTTTTTAACCAGTACAACAATTCCATCTTCTCGTTTCCCACTCTGTCCTTTTATGTTTCTTAGGTATTACAAACTCTCTACTATACCCCAAGCAGTACTTGGCCATGGGACTATGCCAAGTCTGTTACTAATAGACTCCCAATAATAAAAATTCTGTAAACTTGGAATCACCCCAGTTTCCTAATACAGTGAGGACTGTATAACCAGTCAGACTATTGTTTCCAAGAAAATAAAAAAAAAGTAAAACATTGATGTTAATATCCCTGATCATTTTTATAAATTGAGGTGTCTAAACCCTCTGAAAGTAAAATGCACAATGTGAGCAATAGATGATATCTACAGGACCTGCTAATAAGGAATCATACCATGCCGTCCATGTCCCGTCAGTCTCCCCCCCCCCCCCCAAAAAAAAAACCCCAAACCCTAAATGAATACTTTAGGTCCTGGTTGACACGTGAGCTGAAGCTTCTCTTGCACCCAGTCACAGCTGACATTGTGCACACAAAATAATTTTTTAAAAAACACACCCTTTTAAATCATTTATTTACCAGGCAAGGAAGCTAAAACATAACAGAAATTTAAACATAATAAGAAAGTGTTCCATTATGAGAAATGGTAGCTACTAGTCCTTTAAAATATTTCAGAGATTTTTATTTTTTTTACACTGATAAAATATTCAATAAAGGCTGTGTTATGAAAATGTGACATGGAATTCAACAGAAAGGAATAAAAGGAGTTCCATCTTTCATGAACACCAATATTTGTTTAGAAGCGTCTCTCTGTTGACATTCAGGGCATGCAGGGAACTAACAATGTAGCTGGCTGTTAAACCTTAGAGAGTTAAAATACTGCTGTCTCTAGAAATGACAACATGGATGGCGTAAGTTTCATCTGTTGGTTCAGGTTTCCAAATCTCTGACAGGGAACTTCATCACATCAAGGAAATATTGCAGACTACTCAGTCTCTGGCTTCCCTCCCCCAGGCCCTGCCAGATTCATGGTAACTAGAAGACCAGAGACTACTGAGAGTTGCTTTCTTATAAAAGTCAATGGAATACTTTTGTTTCAGTGCAGAACTGAGACTTCTTCACCTTGCTGCCACGGAAGACTAAGTCCAAGGAGAAACATGGTTCAGAAACCAGGAAAATTAACTGTTAATATGTTCAGTAGTAAAATCAGTTAGGCTATCTATAGCCAATCCTCATACAAACAAGGGCCACTTCTAACTGCATTTATCAGCTGTCAGCAGCAATCATGTAAGAGATTTTAGATACTCATTGAGGTTGTGTTGCAAATTCAACCAATTTAACCAATTTACATCAAACTTGTAAAAGCACTCTAGAATTGTGTATTTATTTTGTGGGCATGGAACTTTCTTTGTGCTCGCTGGAATACTAAGTCAGGCTAACACTGCCATTTGGGAGTGCCCGATTCAGACTCCTTGCTTAGTAGGGTGAAATCACTAACATAAAAAAGGAGAGGGCACTTTCCTGTCTACAAGTATTTCTGCTAACGCAAGAAACTAAAAATAATTTTTCTTTCAGCTTTATTCAGAGTCACAGGCAACACCAGGAGATGAACCTGGAGCATGAGAGAAGAATCAGGGGAAGCAGAACAAACCATAATGCAACAATTAAATTATGTTTTACAAACAGAAAATCTGACTTCACTAAGTGTGGAAGAGATTCACTAAATTAAGATCAGCACTGAAAAAAAGAACATACAATAATCTAAAAACCACCATGACCACTGAAAAGTTTTTCCTTTTGAGATGCCTGGGAAAAAGCAAAATAAGTGTCATGCAAATGCTTAATTCTTGTGTTTTTCTGAAAAACTTACCAATTGCACGTCGGAAGTTTTCCATCAGAACTTCTGTCTTCTTGATCTCAGTGGAATAGACCTCACTTCCAACCATAGGACAAAAGGGAACTTTACTTCCCAGTTCCTGGGCAATAGCTAAAGCTAAAGCAGTCTTAAAAAAACCAAAACAAAACAGAAAGAAACCCCACGCGTTAATTTTTATGAGAATTAACATAGGCTTCTTTCTGCACAAAAGTTGCCTCATCACACCACCTTCCATGTATTAACTACCACTTTAATGTTAAGATTATTCTGTCTGACATGTATTTCTCACATATAACAACCCTCCTTCCTGCAAAACAAGTTCGACACGTATAAAGTGACTTTTATCAAAAACTTGTATAACACCTTAAAGAAACCATACTGGGCATTTTGACATGTGATACAAATGCAAGAAATCTGAAATAGCACGGGGGGGAAAAAAAACAAAGCAAAAACTGTTTAGCTTTTTAACATAACATTAACTTCTAAGACACTTCTTCAGAGACCATATTACCTATGTGTCTGATGGTTCCACACTAATGATGCCTGAACACACCACTGGATACTGCCAACATTGATGACATGGCAAAAATCAAAATATAAAACAGGAAACCATGTCAATACATTGATGAAAAAACATCCAGTTGATGAAAACATTATATAACCACTACCCTAAAATGGTTTTGACAGAAAATTAAAATAAAATAGATTTGGAAATACTTTATTTCATGTCAAAAAAAGAAAAGTAATACCTTGCCAGTTCCAGGAGGTCCTGCCAACAGCACAGCTCTGCCAGCCATTTTCTTGCTTTTGATTAGTTCCACTATAACCCCACAAGCCTGTAAGTTAAATAAGTATTTACACTGTTGACACAGGTATGGCTATAATACATTTTGTTCCAATATTACTAAAGTGTTTAGAGATATTAGGTTTTGTGAGCCCCCTAAAAATAAAGAGGATTTCAATTTCATGAACATGAAACGAGGCAAGATCAGAAAAGCCTACTTCCTACAATCACTTTATCTAAGACAGACTTAAAAAAAAAAAAAAAAAATCACAGACAACAAACCAACCTAGGAGCACAGACTCCCCTCCTGGAGTTGCATAATTACAAACGTTTAAAAATACAGCAGCAAAGGAATCTTTCAGAACGACTTATCAGCTATAGCACCCGCCCGGAGCCAGACACCGGACTGAAACGGAAGCTCCAATCCCCACTTGCACCAAATCTCTTGCCTTTCGGCAGGTTTCACTGCCTTTGATAAGCCAATTTCTACGCCTAAAACCTGGGAAGCAGTCGCTTGCTCTTGCCGCCAGCTTACGCAAAAAAGCAGGGGCGTGAGGAGCAGCCTCGGTTACCCCCAGCGCTTCTCGCACAGCAGCGGCAAACACGGAGGAGCCCGGCCAAAGACTTTCACTCGCTAACGGGACTTACAGATACCCAGCACAGATCGGGCCCGGCCCCCTCGCCGCCCGGGGCCCCCCTGGGGCTCCCACCCAACTGAGGTGGAGGCTGCGGAGCCCCAGGGCCTCGGCCGGGCCCTGCCGCCCCCGTCGCTCACCTCCCGCGCGTTCTCCTGCCCCACCAGCCCGGCCCCCGCCGGCTTGGCGGTGCCGCTCTCGTCCAGCCCCAGCCCCTTGACATGGCTGTGGGCGGCGATGCGCTGCGTCTTCGAGGTGCTCTTCACCTCCTCGATCTTCATGGCGGGGCAGAACCGTCCCCAGCCGCCCAGCGCTCGCCACACGCGGCCCGCGCGTTACCAAGGCTCCCGGCGCGCAACCACCTCCGCCCGCCCCGCCGCACCATTGGCCCTTGTGGCGGCGCTCTCGATACTGATTGGACGCGGCGCATGCCTGTCACCGACAAGAGGTGCACTTTTTTTAGGGTCCGTCCACCCATTTCCGTGTGCGACGCCTCCAGAGGGCCCGGCCGGGTGCGGGCACTGCGGAGGAGTGGGGCCGGGAGGAGCTGAGAGGGGCTTTGTGGGGAGGCGGGCCCGGGCCCTCCTGGAGGCGAAAAGTAGCTCGCTCCTGCTCGGCGGGTTTCTTGGCCCAGCACCTACACGAACACCTGCCTTCGGTGAACCTGGTCTGGGGTTGGAGCCGGTGCTTCCCCGCGCTGCCGGGACAGAGGGAGCCCCGCGGGGCTCCCGGCTCGGTCTGGTGCCAGGAACGGCAGGCGATGCTTCCTGGAAGTCTCTGCTGCCTTTAGCTTGCAAAAGTAGGTTGGAGCTTTCCAAGGGTGTTTTCTAGATCCTTGCCAGAGAAAGAGTAAGGGCGATCTTTCACCTGCTCGCTGTCGCTTGCTAACTTCCAGCTTTTCAGTGGGAGTGCAAAATCATTCTATTCCATGTGTCCAAAGCCTTTATGTAAGCATCTGAGGTTTCAACATACACCGTTCCTCCAGCATATGTGACTCCTGAGCTTTGACCTACCGAAATGAGGAGAGATGCTCCACCTCCTCAGCAGGTAATTTCATGGCCTCGGAGGCCTTGCCCTCATTTCCTCAGGTCTGTGATGCTACAGCTTCTGGGCTGCCATAGCTCCTAACTGGGACTCAGCTGTAGTTCTGCTGCACCTTTTATGTTGTGCTTAAATGCTTGAGGTGGAGATCACTCACACTGAAATTTTAGATGGGATCTGGGAACCTGCAGTTCTGGTGACTTCTTGTTTGTAGGTATTGGGATCTCTCACCCCCAAAAATGAGGGGACACTCTTCCCATGAATATATAGTGCTTTCTGTGTTTGGTTATAAAGCTATGGCTGTGCCTGCAATGTTCAAGGCCAATGGATTAACACAGTACGATGCAGGGCTGCTGTCTGTGCGAAGGGATGGTGCCACCTCAGCTTTCCCATAAAAGCAATCCTGTAGGAGAGTGGCTTTTAGGAATGATGGTAGTTATGGTTCAATTTACAGAAGCCCAGTGAACAATATATTTGCTATCTGTTCCCTTTTTGCCCAAGAGTTCCCATTAGTTTTGTTACAAATGTCATTCAGCAGAGAGAAGACTTTGCTATTTGTTGCTTTCTTCTTCTGTTAATTGTTCTGTCAGTTTATATTTACATAATCTAGTTTAAAATTGTAATTACAATATAATTGCGCACATATGTGGTTCAACACCTTTGTAAGGGTATCCTATTATACAACTGTTTAACTAAGAATTTTTGAACCTAACAAATACAAGCTATCCTTTAAATAATTAAAAAAGCGTGTATATTATTGGACTCTATACATCCTCTCAGGGTCATATTAGTCACAGAATACAAATGCCTAATACATACTGAGCTGCAGACTTTTTTTTCTTTGTAAAAGAGCAAATATACAGCTTTGATTTCTCTAGTGCATTAAATTGCCGCAAGTGGTGTGGGTAAGTCTGGTCAGAGTTCAAGTTTCTGCCAGTTCTGGAAGAATAATTAGCAAGCCTTCTAGGAGCTCTGAAGGCAGTGATGCTGTGTTAACAAGAGGTCCAGGCTGGGTATGGCCCTCCTCTTAAGAAGGACTAGGAATGGGTGAAGTACAAAGTCTTTTGTTAACTTACTGAAATATGTCCATGCACTCCATGTTATCGTGTTTACAGCTAGGCCTATATTTGAGCTTATGGCATTTCAAAGACTATTTAATAATATTTGCTTATTTCTTTTTGGTGAAATTCAATATATAGGCACGTAGATGGCAGGAATAGAGAATTGCTGTTAATCGTCATTATAACTTAGAAGAAAGATAAAAATATTCCATGTATGTAAAAATCAGATACGCCACCTAAAGTTCTTTAACTTTAGAAATAGTAATTCATTAGAGATTTTTCCTGATAAAAGTGGGTAACAAGCAGAAGTGTTCATTGTTTTTCTACAGCAATATGATGCCTCAAAAGTAGAACTGAAGTAGAGCCTAAATTTTCAGTCTGCAAGTGACCGCTGCTGTTCAGTAAATAAAATCTGCTGCCATGATGAAGGTACAGTTTTAGTACTGACCTGCAGAAATTGTTATGAAAATGGTTTGGGTGGGTATTTGCAGTAGAAGATGATATTTCAATATAAAAAAGCACCAGTAAACAATTGTTTGTTTGATAGATGTGAAGCTGGCTTCTGCCTCTTCCTTGCTCAAATTAGTATCACTTCACAGGGTCTGCAGTCATCCATAAGCTATGAGTGGTTTGGCACATCTCATTGTATTGATGATTTTACTCATTCCATATGTTCTTTGAGCATTGTACTGAAATTGCAGTTAAAGAGGGGGAGAAGAGTACGTTTGGGTGAGGGAAAATAAACAATAATCCTTTAGACCACACAGGATTAATTGTTTATTCCGCAGAAAGAGCAGAGCACAAGTGGAACTACTGGGAAGTTTAGGATTGAACTTAAATAGCTTAAATGATCTTTTATAATTGACATCTGATGTGTTATGATGCATCAGTATGAGGAAATATTGAGCCTCAACCTTAAAATTATTTTTGTGATTTTTTGAATAGTTAACATGTCAGAGGGGGAGGGTAAAACACTTTTGTTGCAAAGCGTGAGTCATCTTTCTCCTTTGTCCATGCCACCAGATGCAACATAAGTAGGTTGTTCGACCATTCTGCCCATCTCATGTTATAAATGCTTTGAGCGTAATTTAATATTTCACTAGCCAGTTAACCAGAAAAAATAACACCTGTCACTAACAGTCTGAGCTGTTATTCCCCAGGTTTAATCAACTAACTTTACCACCGTTTCTTTTGCCCCCCTGTTTGAGGTCTCCTATTTGGCACAGACGTCATGCGATACCCGATGTGGGAGCTGGAGACTTGAGAGCTGTTTTCCTAGACTAAATGTTTGAGGTTACAGGACGTGGCCTAGTTTCACATAAGCTTTCAAATTTCAGTGGGACATGCTGAATCCTGAAACTGTCAAATAGTGTATTATTTTTGGAGAGAGAGAGAGTACGTGTGTGTGAGTGTGTGAATGACCTTTACATTTTTACCGTATCCCAAAAGTCTGACTTCCTGCCCTTTCTCCCATGAGTCCATAAACTTTAGCAATTAAAGTGAACACTTTTTAAGGAAGAAATTCAGTATAAGAGAGAACAACTGGGAAGGGGAATTGTGTATTAAAGAGAAAACAAGGAAAACACCTAAATGCTATAAACTGCTTGCTTCATGAGGGATATAGAAAAATCTGGAGAAGTTGGGATTCTTCATTTTGCCATGTTCCCCTCTCCATCTTCATGTCAAGACCTCTGTGTGTGTGTGTGTGTGTGTGTGATTGTTCTAATTTGTTTCCTGCAAAAGATGCTGAAAGGTTTTTCCTACTCTTCATCAAAGCAGGAGTGATAAATCTTAATGAATGCCATCTCTTAATTTCCAGATCTGTAATTAATTCTAAAACTTTGTAAGGTAACAGAATGGACCTCTCTAAACACTGAATAAAAATGCTGATGTCTCTACTTATCAGATTTTTCCTCCTTTATGTTGGTGATTTAAGCGTATTCATTTCACAGGTACCATATGCACCCCATTCTTGCAAAGAGCTGTGCCTTTGAGTGATACCTTGCAAAATCAGATCCACAGACTCTAAAATCCTGGAGAAAGAGGTACATTCTGAATGGTAACAACAAAACTGTAGATGCTGGAGCAAATTTACATGTTCGGGTTTTTTTTGTCCTACACAAGGACAACTGCCTTCCCTATCTAAAGAGTTGCAAGTCTTTCCTGTGTCTAAAAGAAGAAAACTAAGAACAAGCCCACGCTTCTACCCAACATCCCGCCTTCATGCAGATCACTCACAAGTATAAGATTATAAAAGAAATGCCACCATTTTAATGTGAACAGTGGAATTAAATCCATTTTCCTATGGATTTTTATCTTCCTTCCTTACATTTCCTTAGCAAAAGAATTCTCCTTTTATTCATCCCACGAGCTCTGTCCAGTATGCCTCTAGTTATTGTCTGAGCAGAATGCAGCTCTTTGTTTCATGGGTAAGTTGGTGGTTGGCACCTGAGCGCTTGCTGTAGCCTCTTACACTGTGGGCCACTGAAACGGGCACCTCCTTTACCTCATTGCCAGTTTTCACAGGAGTTGTAGAAACTTTTAAACCTCTATACTTTGTCACAGCTTGTTCAAAATGGCAGTTATTTTGAATGTTTTGGGAGGACTTCTGGATAATGCCTCTTCTGGTTAGGAATCAGACCTTTTTCCACCTCTTCCTTCTGAACTCATCTAATAATTAATGCTAAAAAAAGAATTAAATGGTAGGTAATATGATACAGGGATATCTGTGTGGATTATAACTGTGCTTTTCTTATGGGAATAGATGTATGCTTTCCCTTCACTTTGCAAGCATGTATTGATATAACAGATTGAGACGTTCATGGAGTGTACATGAGCCTTAGAATTTAGCAGGAAACTATTCAAAGCCTGGGAACTTGCTCTGAAAAGTGACAGTATGCTTAATTTGGCTCCCATGACAGAGCTCCCATCGAGCTGAACTATTCTGCTCAAGAAGCCGATTAACCAGGCCAGCTTAGTGCATTGGCAGTATTCCTTGTGAGTTCATTTCTTTCCTTTTGGGAGATAGTTGTCTCTCAAATAGAACTGAGTGCTAGGAATGACTGCTATTTTTTTTCCCCTGTCACTGATTCTGTCATCTTGACTTCTGTGTGTTTTGGAAGGAGGGGTAATTTGTACCTGGCTTTAAAGCTCTGCAAAGTCTTTCATATTGAAAGTGGTGTTGTATGAAGCAACTTTCTTTGTAAGAAAAAGTCCGGGGTTTGGAGTCAAAGCCTAAAAACTAAATGATGCTGACAATAACCTTAAGCAAGTCATCTTGCACTTCTGGCTCATTCACCAGTGATTCACATGTGAATGATAAATACTGTTAGCAATATATATTACTGCACAGGGAGAGCAAAAAACCCAACAGCGCTGCTCTCAAAGAAAAAAAATCTGTAAAAATATAGTGCAAGTGTACTTGGACACCTGTGGGAGGTCCATAACACAGTGTTGTTTTCTTGGCTTGTAAACAGCTGTTACCATTTGAAGTGGTACTTGGGAGTCATTATTGAAAATGCAGAGCTCATGTGTTAAGCTTTATTGTGTAATGCATTGGGCCCCGTGTGCCTCCTGGGTTATCAGTAAAGCCAAGTGACTTACACCAGTGAAGTGTGCTCCTGCTCTTAGCCTCTCAAATGCTCCAAAACCTGTTGGGTTTTGGTTGGGTTGTTTTTTTTTTCTTGTGGTGGTGGTTTGCAGGAGAGTTGTTCATCACTATTAATAGTCTTGATTATTCTTAATCCCTTAAAGGTAAGATTTTTAGGAAGCACCCTACACAACTTAAATACACGTTTACAGGAAAATTAATTACACAAACCCAGAAATTGGTGATTATGCATAAGGAGAGCAAATGATCCAAATCTTGACCTGCTTTTTCATGTGAATTTGCAATCTCCATCCGACTTTGAAATCAAATCTCTGCACCGTACTTCCAGCAACACCAGGGAGGGGGTGTCCTTGCAGGCAGAATGAGGGTGCTGTGACAGCCAGCGGGCTGCGGCAAGCAGCCCCACAATGACGAATTAGTGCGGGCAAGATGGGAGCAAAGGGCCGGTGCCCCAGGGGGGTTGCAATAACCCCCTTCCCCAGGGGCTCTCTGCAGCCAGGCTCCTGCAATTAGGCCTGGCCCTGACGAGCCCCAGGCACGCACCGGGTGTTAGGTGTGTGCCCATCAAAGCGAACTGCTTTAATGGCAGCGGCGGCGCGGGGAGGAGGCGGCGAGCAGGTGCCCAGGGCTGCATGCCTGCGGTCGGGCGGTTTCCCCCCCACAGGCGCGGTTGCTGAGCACGCGAGTAGCGCTGGGTTTGACCGATCTTTCGCCTTTCTGGGTCACCCTCCAGCCTGCGCGCTGCTAACGCAACGCTCGTAGCGCGTGTTTTGGCGCGCGCCTGTGGGGTGGGCGCCCGCGCTGCGTGGCGGCGGGGGGGCGGCCGCCGCCTTTCTCCTGGGGTCCGTTCCGCAACCCCGGCGGGGCAGGGGCGCCTTTTCCCGCCGTCCGGGGCTGAGGCGGCGGCCGCGGCGCGCGGAACGGCGGCGGCGGGGCCCGCGTTGCCGCAGGGGCGCTATTGGGACGGACCGGCCGGGTGCAGCGCCGTCATGGCCGCCGGGCCCGCGGCGCCCCGCGTCCCCGGGCCACATCGACAGCGGGAAGACGGCGCTGGCGCGGGCGCTGAGCACCACCGGCTCCACCGCCGCCTTCGACCGGGCGCCGCAGAGCCGGGCGCGGGGCATCACGCTGGACCTGGGCTTCTCCTGCCTGCGCACCGCCCTGCCGCCGCAGCTGGGCCCGGGGCCCGGCGAGCTGCAGTTCACGCTGGTCGACTGCCCGGGGCACGCCTCCCTCATCCGCACCATCATCGGCGGTAAGGGGGGGAGCGGGGGTGGCCGCCCCTGCCCGCCCCGGTGGCGGAGGGGCCCCTGCCGCGGTGCTGCCGCGCCTCTCGGGGGGCCTCGGCGGGGCCGTCCTGGTGCCTCGGAGCGCCCCGGTCCTCGGCAAGGCCCCGGCTTCCCACGGTGGGGGGGCGGGGCCGTTCTTGCGTGCCTGTGCCGGGAGCTTCGCCTCTGTCAGTCGGGGCCCGGGGTCGCTGCCCGCTCGGCCTTGCCCGCTGGGCGGAGGCGTGGGTGGGCTGTCAGGTTCTCCACGGGCCTCGTGACTTCGTTACAGTTCTTCGTAATTGCCCCTCAAGTAAAATACCGCTGCTCGCAGAAAAAGCAGTTGGCACATGTGAGTTCCTTTGGGTGCTCTTTGGACAGTCAGGCCTGCCCGGTTTTCTTATGCTTACTTCGAAAAAAAGTTTTGTTTACTACATGTGGAGGCCTTGTTTGTGGTGTTTAAGGGCAATGTTAATTTCTATTTTCTCACATGTTAAAGCTGTCAGAGTTCGATATTCCCAGTGGCTGAGAACTGTGGTGTACTTGCTGCACATACTCATGCCAAACTTTTGTCTTAGAGAGATGGGCGAGTTCTAATGCGATGATCTTATGTTTGGAAATAACTTTGTAGATTTTAAAAACTTCCTGTTTTAGTCTTTGTAGATGATACCAGAAGGTTAATCTGGTTTGCATTAGCGCTCGTTTTAAATTACTTCACCTTGTTCTATGAGAAATAACACCTCCCCTTCCATCTCTTGTAAAGAAAGGTAAGAGGTGGTTGGTGCTTGACTAAAGATATAATGGAGTTACAGCTGGAGGCCATTTAAAGTAGTCGCAGATTGATAAACTGCAACTACAGGGACCTCTGAAAGTTCAGTTCCTACCCATTTCCTCTGCTACTGTCTCTTCAGTGTCGACTAGGTGGTAGTTTTGTAACGCAGTATATGTTCCTTTTCAGCTAGACTGAGGTTCAGACCAAGTTACTTCTCACGATGTATGAATTAACCCCCTTTTGAACAGATGGTGTGTGTTTGTAAATGGTGTCAGGAGTAATTGCCTTGTATTATTTGTATTTCTTTTGGGTAGGATAATAAACATTTACTTATTTGTGGATTTCACCAGCGGTAAAGCGCTCTGTACTGTTAATATCTGCTCCATGGCTGCAAGGGAGGAGTGGCTGGGTGCTGAATTCCAGAAACCTGTGGTCTTCTAGCTGCCTTACGTGCTTTACAGTCAGCTCTCATTCTTAAGTAATTGTAAGCACCTGATTATCTTCTAAAGAACAAAGTTTACTTTGGCAGATGGTAACTTTTCTTGGATGTACTGGAGAGTGGCTTGTAGTAGCTGTTCCTTTCTGCCAGAAACAACTAATCTGAGTAGGGTAAACTTTTTCATGAAGAGGACATGGGAAAACTTGGGAAAACAGCTTTTTTTTTTAATCACTTTAACACTTATCGGGGTGATTGTTTAATACATGGACTTGTTGCTTCCTATCATTTTTATGAAGAACTTGAAAGCATTTAGTCGCAGCTGTCCACGTTGATTAGGTTATTTGGGTTTCCTTATTGATAGGCCATGCTGGGAGAAGAAAATATGTGGGCAGTGGGGTAGATTAGATGACATGATAATTTTCTTCCCAGCAAACATGATTCTTTACAGGTAGCAATTCAGACACATGAGCATGTCAAACTCTCTTAGTTCCAGTTATATGTGATTAGATGTCTTAGTGAAAACATTTGCGTAGTGTGACGCTGCAATTCTGTGTATTAAGAAAGTGTTGTAGAGAAAGTGCAGTATTAATACTTAAAGAGTTAAAAACTTCAGTCTTCTACTTGGTAGCATACATGTATTTTGACAGTGATGCTTTTTTTTGCTACTAGGTTTAAAAGTTGAAATGTTGATGATAAAACCTGATCTGTGCCTGTGGAACTATTTAGGTGCTTACAGTTTTAGTATGGTTTGGTGAAACTCAAACTGAAGTCTAGCGTACCTTGTGTAACAGGATACATCCTTCAGTATTTAGGTATCAGTATTTCAACTTTGGCAACTTTTCCAGCTCTTCAGAAATGGAAAGACAGGCATCCCAGATAATGATACTTTAAAAATTTATATTGTTTTCATCTGCTTCCTAATCATGCACATTCAGGGATCACCATTCTCTGCAACTGGGAATGCTGCTACTTTTTTGGTTTTGATGGAATCTATGATTTCCCTGTTACTACAGTTTTTCTATATAAAGGCTTTTAGTTAAAACTTAAGTGCAGAGTACTTCATTTTCCTGTGTTTATTCTCCATCTCTGATTTCTCACACCTCTTTAAAATACTGCTCTTCTGAAATTAAGTCCTATGATAACTGTGAGGAATTGGGGGTGAAACAGAAGGCTCTGAAGCAGCCTCCTTGCGTGTTAGTCATGTGAATGCAGCTTTTGCAGTAGATGCTACAGGTGTGAAAATGATGTTCACATACTCTTACTGTTTGAAGCTTGCTCCATTTTCATTAAAGGTGGTGTAAACTAGTTGTCTCCCCCTTGAGTGACCCCATCTTATGGAAACGCTGTCTGCTGCAGCCGGGTAGCACTGCTGTTGTTCAGTCCAGGTCTACCACTAGGCGACTGGCTCAAGGGGTGCCTTCTGAGGAGCTCCTTACTGGCTTCCCAAGGGCAGCCGGTAGTGTGTGTGCTTTTCCTGTTTGTTTTTGAATCTCGGCTTTTCTCTTCCAGGGTGCCATTTTCATCAGTGGTGTCCCAGGCTATCTTCTAGTCCAATTCCATCCCCTCTGTCATCTTTTCTGTGGTCCCAGTGTGTTCTAAGGGTTAATTGCTTTGCTGTACAGAGCTGATAAATCTGCCTACAGATTAAATGATACTGTTTACCGTTCTCTAACATATTTCTTTATCTAGCTAATTCTTGAAGTGGATTTTTTCATGGCTGAATCTAGAATTGCATTTTTGTCGTGCTATGCCAGGTAGCGCTTGACCTTGCAAATACTTCTCACAGTCACTTACAAGATGCTTGTTTAGAGACAATACCTTAGGATTAAATGAATGCGGAATATTTGAGCAGTAACCAAATGGAATGAAAAATGGAAGTTGTATTTCATTCTGTGTGGCTGCATTTTTCTTGCAAGGCTTGTCCTTGAAAACAAAACATATCAAATGTTAAATCAAAAGGTTTTTTTACCTGCATGCTGGGAATTGGAAATGTTGCAAACTGTTCCATCCAAGATGCTTTCTTAAAGTTTTAGCTGGAAGGTGATAGTCAAGGTTGGAATGGAATAAATAATAGGCACTTGACTTATTACATCATGGCTTTCATTTGTATTTAGACCATACTGGTTTATTCTTCAACAGCGGACTCTTGTGGGTCTGATGTGGCAGGAAGGTATTGTGTTATTGTGGATAGCTGTATGGCTTGGACTGTGTCGTGTATTTCTTTTTGTCTTATTCTTTCAAACAGCAAGAACAGAACTCTTTTATTTTACAATAACTTCAAGATTTTTCCCATGCTCTAGCAGGATTTTCTGTCATGTATCAAGCAATGCAACAAATACTGTATTTATAGCTGTTCTCCAAGTCAATAGTCGACTTGCTAAACAAAGGAAAGAAACGTGAATAACTGAATTTTAAGGGTCAATTCTTTAGCTTGTCACAAGCAGTAAGAAGCACCCACATGAGCCTTACGCTTGCTTTCTGTGCTGAAGTAATGACTGCAAAATGCAATACTGCTATTTTTATCATTACTACTTTCTTCTGTTGCTGTAGAGATTGATATTTGTTAAAATTTCACACTGAGATGGGGTAGTTTCTGTCCCGCTCCTATGGTGTGGGTTGTTGTTTTTTTTTTTTTTAAGCTTCTGTTTTTTTGTTAGACTTCAGTGCTCTGATCTTCCACAAAGCTGATGCTAGCGTTATCAAGGTAAAATAAGAGTTGCTTTTACATTTGTTTGTTGCAGACCTATGCATCTAGTAGGGTCTGGAATGGTTTCTCAAATGAGTTCAGCAGTAAGGGATGCCTGCAGAGAGGTTGTATTAGTTAATCTGCCAGAAGAAATTCAATCCCTATATTTCATTTTAAGACCACTTTGTGTAGCAAAGTAGTTTAACCAGTAGCAGATTTTTGACTTGCTGATGGTTAATTTCATGCCCTACAAAGGGTCAGCACACTAATACAGAAGAACATGATTACCTCATCTTAGCTTCCCCACACACACACAGTGCAGGGATACCCCAGCGTTTGTTTTTGGTGAGCTGTTGTCACATGCCCTTTATCTGTTTGATTTGGAGATGGGTCCTCAAAAGAATTTCTCAAAGAAAGTTGTCTTTTTTTTTTTTTTTTTCCCCCTCAATGAAGTTCAAAGGACAGAGTAGCCTTATAGGGTTTTATTTGGAAAGCTACTGCTTGACCCTGGTTGTCTAAACGTAGCGGGGGGGGGGGAATTCTGACAAACTTGTAGTTTTGTAATCCTTATGCCTGTCTGAACCTTTGACCTTTTTACTTTATAACTAGAGCTCCATTGTCACCATTTGTCCCTGCAGTTCCTTTCAAAGAAAACTGCCTTGCAAGTGTCTGTTTCCACTTTGCTGCTGTGTTCTGTTAAGGAAGGGTATTAATTCATACCTGATACATTGGAAGGGCCAAGACTTTTGAACTTGCACAAGAGCTTGGGGAGGGGGAAATGAGCATAGCAGAAGCATGTCTTGCTGATGCAAATGAGTACAATGAAAACAGTCTTGGGAGATCAAGGGGAATGTGGTCTTGCTAGCAGCATTCAAGTGCAGTCAGATGCAGATTATTAGTAAGATTAACACAGCACACACAAAAAGTATTTTTATCACAGATTAGTTGTTTTGCAGAGTTTGTTGTAAGCTTTCAAGAGGATTTGTAAACTCAGGGTTACCTTTGCATTATTGTAATGAAAATAACGCTCCCATCAGTGTCAACTATTGCTTGTTGACATCCTTGTGAAGATATGACAGTTCTTGTTTCTCCCATTCCAGGTGAGTGAACAAGTAGAGTTTTATAGTTGTAGGGTGTATATATGGATGACAAATTTATGTGGAGGCCTCTTGCTGTTGAGTGCATATGCTGAAGGAAAAACTGTCCTCTGGAGGAAGGAGTGCCTTGTGTTCGGTGGATACCGTTCTGGGTCAGAGAGAAGTCACTGGAGAGTCTTGAGGACTTTTGGTGCCAGCTTGAACTGAGAATAACATAATAATGAACCTTGTTCTGGTGACAAAATACTAACATACAACTCCCGTGTAATGTAATTCATGTTCACGAGCCTTTATGCAGTGGTTGATGTTATGGGAAGTACTCATGGGCCAAGAGAGTTCAGCTAGCACTGATGTGAATGTTTCCTAAACGCTATTAAACTCGCTGGGTTTATGGTGTTTGCAAATAGCTGACATAGCTTTGTATTAAAATGCAAATAAATAAACTTTATTTCTGTAAAGGAAAACACTTTTCTCTTGAAACTGAAAGAGTATCTTTTTTTTTAAATTTGCTTTAAGGAATTTGGCTGGTGCCTGATGCTTGTGTGACAAATTAAAGTAGTATTTTTATTGACATTTTAAAACGAAAGCCATTTTTTTTAATTAAGGAGCTATGCATAAAAAAAGGCAGCTGGCATAAAAATGTTGCTCCTCTTAAAAAATCTCCTCTCTCCCCAGCCCCCCAAGTGCGGCTCTGCCTGCTGGCTGCCAGGGCGCACCAGAGGGCAGTCTTCCCTTGCCATGCAGCATCTTAACGGTAAGCGCATAGGGGAACGGGTCAGTGCGGATGGAGTGACCTTACTCTGAATTGAAACAGAGTTAAGTAGGAGATTTGAAACACAACTGTGGCTTAATTTTTCCCATTCCTAAAGAAAATACCCTCTGTGGTTTTTGGGAAGACTAGTCTTATTTCATCTACAATTTGGATAGTGCTTGTCATACCTTAAGACAACACCCCATACGTTTTTATTGCTTACACATTATGTGAGATGCAAGTAACGCAGGTGAGACAGAACAACTGTGTTTCCTTGGAGTTGCATGTGAGTGTTGTGACTCTTCACCTGCGTAGAAAGCACTGTTTTATTTTAAATTTATGGAAAGTTTATCTAGTTTAACCTGTAAAGCAATTGGTGATGTGGGAACCGTGGAATGTAGTGTACACAATTATTTTAATTCTTTCCCCATAACCGAGCAAAGCAAGGTAGTTTTACTAGGTCTGTTTTGAACCAGCTCTGTGCTGTATAGGGTTTGTGTGAGATTGAGTAGAATGAAACTTGGTTTTATGTGTGTGTACCAGGGTACTTCAAAATACTGGTCTTCATGTGAAACTTTTATCTGTCTCCATCATAAACTTTTATTGGTTCTAACTTTTCCTTTATTATGTATTGCTTCTCATTTCTGTGTGTATTAATGGGGGTTTTTTTGAATGATGCGACAATGAGACTAGTCTACTTGGCTGCTATGACTTCTATTCCGTGCTTTTTTGACTTGAAGCCGATTTCTCTATTAAAGTTACACAGGTTCAACAAGCTCCTAAACTACATATCAATTTTGAAGTAATATTGGAGAGCAAACCCTTTCCTTTTGTGGGTTGAAGAGTTTAAAAGGAGCAAGAGAGCCATTGTCTTCTGATCTCAAAAGTTACAGTGAATAATTGTATTATCTTCCGCTTCTTGTTAGAATCTTCTCAGAAATATACTGTGTCCTGTGTTCAGTTAAAAAATGCATTGTGCATACGTTGTTCTGATTTATAATTGAATTCTCAATCTTAAATGTAGATTGTAAACAGGAGTGGCTTTATTGAACCTTGTTTGAATGTTAAATTGTCTCTTGCTAATATAGGACGATTTTTCTACAAAGCTTTTGAGTGGTTGTGTTGCATACTTGCTTGTATGCAACAAAATTGTGCTAATTCACACTTCATTATTTGACAAAAAAACTTGACAGCTTCTCAGGAAAACATAATAACCAAGTGCTGTAATGGTGTTGACTGAGTCTGTTTGATCATTCTTCCTATTGATTTAAAAACAGAATTTCTTTGTTCCATCATACTGTGTGCAAGCATTCATGAAATAACCACATGCCCTTTCATTTCACTTTTGCTTCATGTTTCTCTTTGCTTGAAAATATTTTGCAAGCTCTTTGGGATAGTAGTCAAGCTTTATTAATCCATTTTGAGATGTTTTGGGTAAGTATCAGCTAATATAGTGAAGTCTTATAAATACCTGTATAAAACCTAGAACAATTTACTGTAAAATATGAAGCATGTTTACAGTTAAAATTACCCTTGTCAAAATAAATTTAAAGCACATTTTTCAAACTAATATTTTTACTGATGATGGATATGTTTGCTTGCTCAGTAGTCCAATTTAGCAATTCAGTAGTCTACTAATCCACAAACTGGCTTAATAAGGTTCTACTGTATTTGTTCTACAACTTCAACAGAAGTTGTCTTCAACTAGCAGATGCTAGATATAAGTGGAATATGTTGCTTATGTACAGAACCCACATTTAATAGCCACTTTAGCTTGATAGAGCTACAACCTTAGCTTCCCTAATATGTTTCTCTG
Organism: Gorsachius magnificus; assembly: GCA_034008185.1. Lineage (NCBI taxonomy): Eukaryota > Metazoa > Chordata > Aves > Pelecaniformes > Ardeidae > Gorsachius > Gorsachius magnificus. The sequence goes on from CM067090.1 coordinate 13,377,230, forward strand.
GTGGCTTTTTTTGTTTGTGCTGGAAGTAGTAACGTATGTTCTTGGATGACTGTTATAAAGTACTGTTTATCAAAACCCCTAGAAAAACAAAATGCAAATTGAAAAATCTAGGTTATAGTTGTAAAGCAGACGTGCGACAGATCTTCTAGCTAAGCTAGCAAACCAAACCCCCACATTGTCATTGTTAAAGTCCGTTAAGTGGAATAAAAAGTTGTTTTTCTGTATGGCAGCTAGTTGTTTTCTGTCTGGGAACCCTAAGGTTGCCTGGCAAGCTGAAGAGCAAGGACAGATGTTCTGCAGTGGTAATTTCCAGATGGATTCTTGAATGCATTGTGTTCTGTGGGTCACCGCTCATAACGGAGGAAAATTGAGTGAGAGCTCCAGCAAAGAAAGACTTGAACTGCTCGTACGATAGCTATGATCGCAAAGATACCATGCGTTCTGTGGGAAAATATTCTCTGTGCTATCTGTAAAATTCAGATTAAATAGCCATTCTGAAGTGCTTCCTTTTAAACTGTTTGCTTCCAAAAAACGTTGCAGGCTAAGTAAATACTAATAATTCTTATTTCCCATTTCCTTATCAGTTATTCTACCCAAATGTTCTTGCACAGCCTATCTAATCTCTTCAAGTGAACACGAAACAGTTAGCGTTGGCTTCCAATTTGAATTATGGTTCTCTGTTTCAAACTTAAGCTGATTAATTCTACATTAGATTGTAATTATCAGCATTACCAGCACTAGTGGTGGTTGCGACCAGACAAACATACATATATATGTATGTTGAATGTAACAGCAGAATGAGTTGGTAAATAGTGGAAGAAAAGGAAGCGGAGTACAGAGGAGAGCTTAAACAGAAATGAAGGAACTGTATTCAGGAGCATCATGGGGGTAAAGGATGATAAGGGGGGAGTAAAAATCGAAGTTTGCATTTTGAGACTTATAGAAGTTGACCTGGGTAAGAATCCAGGCCCCTCACCCCAGGTTCCAGAGGAGAGATGACTCATTTGGGCATACTGTTTTGTTTAAAAACTTACTTTTTTTTACTTCATGACATAGAAGGATCATGAAGGTTGTTTTGTCCGCTGCAGATCTGCTTTTTCTGCAGTGCCAGAAAAGTGAGTTTAATGCAATCCTCTGTAGCACTTTTGTCTGCTGTGCTAAAGTTTACCTTGTTGTGTTTTATTTGGGATGCAACATATGGTTGGCATATAGGAGCAGCTGGTATTCTCAGACCTCGGGGGCTCTTCTTAATTGTGGAACTTTGCCTTGATTTGTTTGGCAAAATTCACCTGTCTTTTATTTCCATTAAATGTATTGTAGAGCAGGTGAGCATATTTTAGAGATGAGTCCTTTATATGTAAAGTTTGAAATGGTCTTTGAGAAACTGCTGGGTATGGAAAAGCTATAAAGTGTTTGAGAATTGTTGAAAGAAGTATCCAATTACATTAACCAGGATAGGCAAGGGGAAATATCTTTTGTCATAGATGTTTATTCATGCTTAAATCTACTTTTGTTGTATTAAAGACTTCCCTTCCAGCAGTATTACTTTGGAGAAGAAAGTTTCCAAAGCATGCAAAAACTGCATTTCAGGGAAAGAAACAAAATTATTGTAGCTTTCTTTTTTAGGATCAAGAAGAGGGGGAGGGAAAAATGGTTTTCTTGTATTTGACTGTGCTGTTGGATGGAAGACAAAGCTTGGTCTCTCTTGCTGACTAATGTCATCATCGAGGCATTTTTTTTCTCCCACAGAGCAATTTTGTCTCCATTGAGACCCCCACAGCCATTGGCAAGACCATGGCCCGAGATTAAATCTCATGCTTGGGTGAAATTCTAATGACTGTAATTGTTTCCTCTTTTTAAGTCTGTGGTCCCTTCATCAAAGAGTGGTGCGGAAATTATGCATTTATGTTGTAAAAAGGGAGGTCATGATTACCTGAACCTGTGGTTGACTTCGGGGGATTCTGTGTCGTGTTCTGGCAGTGGTTATCTGCGCTGACATTCTAGTATGTGAAATTATTTAAAGTGTGGCTTAGAGTATACATGTAAAGGAATAGTGGCATGCCTCGGTCCCCCCTGGGGTTTGTGCTGCTCTTGTTTGGCTGTCACCCACTGTCGGATGATTGCCACTGCTCAGTTGGGAGCTGTAGCAACTCTTGTGTTTTGGTCATCTGTTGGAATAGGAGAGAAGGAAAAACAGTAAATGTGGGTCCAGGTAGGTTTCTTTGAGTGATAAAGGGTAACCTCCTAACCTAGTGCAGCCATGAAATAGTGCTGGGCTTGTGCCTCCCCCAGATTGCAGAGGGCTTAGGACATACCAGCAAGTGTTACGGGTTACCCTCACACTTCAGTGTTTATTGAAGGTGTTCAGCATTTTGAGGGATTGTCCCAGTGTGGTAGTGCTGGTTGTGGAGGAACTGAACACAAGTGTGTCTGAATGCGGATATGAAAAAAATGACACGTGGCTTTATAGAGGTTGCTTGCCTGATCCTCCAAAATTGGAATATATATGTGCATCAGTGTTGCTGTATGATTGGAAAAACTCAGATAAGTATTTTGTGTTACTTGACTTCATTGTGCGGTTCTGTATGTACACAACTTTGGAACCATATTCTCCCTAATTTCTTTGAAGATTTATGAGAAAAATCATGTACTGTGCATTAAGTACAAATTTTTTGGAGTTTCTACTCTAATTTATGAAGCATCCTTTAAAAATGTCAGAAGAACTGACAGAGCCATTTCATCAGAGAATAAGTAAAATGGTTCAAATGGTACTTAATTTTAAGTGTCTAGGCTGCGTGTGGACTAAAGAAACCCCAAAGCATTGTCATTCTTAAAAGCACTCGGCATCAGAATCTTTCCCTGACCTCAGTGATATGAGTATTCAGTTTAGAGTATTGAAAAGTACAACAACAAAAATAATCCCAAGTGTCAACAGTGCTATTCACCTCAGGGACCAGCTTTGGGCATATAACACTGAAACTTTGGCTGCTGTTTGGCAATATTATAACTTCAAATAATATGATAATATGCCTCATTTTTAAAAATCCATTAAAGCCTGAAAAGCAAGTTTTAACACCAAAATTATACACATGCGTTTATACATAAACTCCATAATAAAAAAACCCTTAAATAATTGTTGATTGGTGTTTATCCTTGTATATGGTACAGTAACAGTATTGCTAAACATTGGCAAGTCAGGCATCCCTAAGGAAGCTGTTTAAGGAAATTGTTTTGTTCTCTCGGCTTGCTTGCTGTGTGATGGGTTTTCAGCCCGTGGTAGGGGCTGATGTGTATTTCTTTCCCTGAGATGACTTTTCACCTGAGTAACAACTGAGATCCTCCCTGTATTTCAAGTGGTGTGATGAAGTTGGGGTGGCTGGTGGTGTTTACCCATGTGTTTGTAATTGAGCTCTCCCTTTGCTCTCTCCAGTGTGTATTGTGATACCCAGCAATGCTAGCTTTTTCTGCCCCAAATAGCTATTTAACTGGGATCTCCTGTGGGAAGAGATTCGCTTCTCTGTGATGCTTTATAGTGCATCTAGGGGCAATACAAAGAAATGTACATTTAGTTAAATTGAACTGTACCAAACTTTGCATGGAGAAAATACCTTTTGGTTAAGGGAAGGAAAGAGTTTTGAACTGAAGCTAAATTCTTTAATAAAATCCAAAAACCAGTGGCTGAAAATCCAGTCTTTACAGAAAGTTAATTTCCAGATGTGTTTTCATTACTGAACTGTATTCACTAAAAAATTGCGTGTGGGTGGGTGTTTGAGTGTTTTTTTCATTATGTGTCCCTAAATGTGTGTTCACTTTTTGTTTTGAAGCTTTATTTACTGTGTGAAATAGTTGATTATTCCAGTAAATAGCCATCATGGCTTTTGTGGGTTTTAATGTTTTCTTTGTTGTAATTTAAAGCCAAGCAAATCAAATGTGAAGATAAACTAACTTTTGTTTGTGTTTTTTAAATGCAAGCCTTGCTGTTGATTTATTTTTCCCACCTTGCACCAAGAAACCAGTGAGTCCTTAACTTATTTTAAAGAACAATTTTTCTTTTTTTGGAAACACAGCAAACTGATGCAGTGGTAGAAAGTAATTTTGTTTACTGTACTACTGTTCTCTTTGAATTTTAAAGATTTTTGTCCCATTAAGAAAATGTTAGACTGTAGCTAGGAAGAATGTAGGCCACATATAAAGTGATGTCAGGTTTATGGATTTTGTGTGTATAATTAAGTCAATCGTAGGTAAAAATAGAATTGACTAATGTGAACTTTAAATTAGTCGACAGTATCGTTTCAAAGCTTATGCATACAGTTTTAAACCTTTTTGCAGTAACTTATGGGCTCATAAGAACAGTTGGAACAAAATCGTTACAAGCCTGTTTGAGGTTAAGCTGTCTAATATTTTTTTTTTTAGCAGCATATGATATTTCAGCAGCACTTTCACTTTGTATTGGAGAGCAAAGAGCTTCATAGCATCTCAAATGCAACTGTATTTACCGCTCTTACTGGATGCTGAAAACTTTCAGGACGCCAGGATGAAATCATCAAAATGCACATGTTCTGGGGTGGTTGTTCTATTTGGAAGCTGTCATGCTTTCTGTGAAAGATTTGTACTTTTCTCTCAGTCTAAGTTCTCCTTTATGTACTGTTTGTTCAGAAGCGGAACAAATAAGTTCTGTGAATAAGAAATGTGCTCCTGCTAAGAGGATGCTAAAGTGGGGTCTGATATTCCCTAAAAAAAAAATTAATTTAGGGCTCAGGAGCATAGTACAGTATAGATGCAATAAAAGCAGCCAAGATCAGCTCAGCTCAACTCAAACAGCCCACTTACAAGAACTTGTCAAAAGAAGCAGAGTTGTGTGGTTAACAGTCATGACTGAAATACAGGATGCTTGGGGACTACCTGATAGGTGGCAAACATGACTTTGTGGTAGGTCAGCAAAATAGCCCATCAAGCCAGTCTCCCCAAATTAAATGGATTCTGAAAAATATGGCTTGCTAAATGGTAATGATCATTGCAAAATATTTTAAATGTCCGAGTTGCAGTCTCTCTACTTCTGTTAGCTCTGAGTAACCAGAAAAATTGAGCTTTAATCACCAAGGCTGTGTTCTTTCTTGGTGATTTCAGCATTTCATTAGGCAGTGATTAGTACTCTTCAATTATGCATTCGTTTATCTTAGTGATGCATTTACAGTTAGAGATAGTGTTGGGTTATTGAATTTGGCTGATGCCTAGCAATTTCAGCAGACTTTTTTTTTTTCCTTGCCACATAAGAACATGCAAGAAAGCAGTAGAGGGGGGTTTATAGCCTTGGCATTGTTTTAATGATAATCTTACCTGATTTTTTTAAGAAAAGTGGGAAATATGTGTTGGGTTCCCCCCCTTAGAACTTTTAGAAGAAATTCTGTTCTGGAGTCCATCTCCAGGTTTCGCCTTTGTCTGCTGGGCATCAGTGGTGCAGGGAATAGGTGGTGTAGCAGGCTGATCTTGAACCTTGTAGTTGGATTGGATTTTTCTCTGTGTACATAAGCTGTCAGGTCCACAAATGAATTAAAAGATCTTTTTCACTTTGGGGGGGCGGGAAGAGGAGGGACAATGCAGTGTGAAATGGGGTTGAATGTGAACTTCTTGATACTTATATGTTGTCCTTTCCTGTATTAGTAAGGGGGATGAGAACAGAAAAGGATTTCAATACTGTTAAAAGCTGCCCTTGGTGGTTTTCTGTCGTAACTGGATAAGGATTAAATTTAGGTGGGCACTGGTGGACTGTGAGGTAGAATGATTGTGGCAGGGAGTACTCTCCCTTGCTGATAACCCACCTTTGCTTCACTTTGTTTTGTGTTTTTTGTTTATATGTTTTAAGTATTCAGTTTGTATACTGTTCAATCTGGAAGCAAGCTTGAGTTCTAGTTTGTTAACAGACCTGAAGTGAAATGGGCTCCAGTGCTGCTGCAGAGGGAATAGATTGTTGCAGCTTTCTCTTGGTACTGAAAATGTCAAAGCTTTCGTTTTGCTGGTAAAGCCCTTTCTAAAACTTGTATACACCCCTTGTATACTCTGGGATGTTGTGACTTAATTTTTCTTGGACCACAGTGACTACAAATGAGTAAATTAAAAAAAAAAAAAAAAAAAAAATCCCTTGTGATGTCTCAAGTCTCCCCCCGGTCCCCAATATGTATGTTGCTTAACAAGGCACTCTAGAGGTAAAAGTCATGTAAATGGACGCCAGTATTACTTCATTGAGGGATGAAAAAAATTAAATACCCATTTATATGATTTTTATCTATTTTTTCTACTTCTGTGTGGACCAGTCATTAAAGACTATTTCATTTTCTGTACCTACATTACTTACCTTTTTTCCTCTTCATAGGCTTTATATCAATGTTATATTTTTACAAAATGGCAAGATAATTTTTTCCTCAAAAGCAGATTAACTGTGACATTTTAAACATAATTAATAAAAAAGAATTTATTGGAAGTACTTTAAGGAGCTCTTTTAACAAAATTTAATTTAAGTCTATAGTAAATTGTCAGTAAGAATATACTTAATAAAGTTCCTTTGTATTTCTCTTCCGTTATTATTATATGGTTCTTCAGCAGCAGTTGTCTCCATCATTTGATGTGAAGACTGAAGTGGCTAGATAACAAATGAAGCATATTTACTTAAGTTCATTTGAAATTAAATTCTCATTCTGAGTTTTCTATCTCTTGTTCTGTAATTCTAGTTCTTACTGTCAGAAAGTTTAATTTAGAATTTATTGTTCTTTCCTAGCCTAGAAGATGCGAATGGGAAACAAGACCTAACAAAATGTGAAAAGTAATAGTTAAGAATATTAAAAAACCTCGTACAAGGCAGAAGCATCGAAGAGCAGGATTCTTTGAAGAGGGAAGCATGTAATATTTACATTTTCTTTGATATGCTTTTGATACTGTTTTGTATTCTTGCTTAGGAATTTCTTCTCCTTGGTCACCTGAGAAATTGTATCACAGAGGTCAGATTAGCAAGTGCAGGTGATTTTGCTGGACTTCTGGGCACTTCATTTCTAGAATCCCATCCAAGCTAGATAGCGATAGTGCTGCCTGTAGTTGCTGCTCTTTGAATATGTGCTGTGACGAGTGGTCTTTTGAAATGTGCTGGTTACGTTGTTCTGTTTTTAAACCGTGAAGTGCAGATTTACAGGTACAGTATACTCTGGAGTAGAAGCATTATTGCTTTGTGCTCCATATAATTTTCTTGTTTATCTAGGATTCTTAGTCTGTTTGTGTATTTCCACTGAATAATGAGCAGTGCCAGCATTCCTCAGAGCTGGTCACATGAGCTTGGCAGAGCAATGTGTATTCTGAGCATACTTCGTTTTCTGTAGGCGTGCTTCCCACTTTCCTGGGGATGTTGTCAGCCTTTGCTTTAGCTTGAAACTTTAGATTTGGGAGAGAAGTGGTTCTTAATTATAAAATAAACCATAGGAGGGTGAGTGTGGGATGCAGAGCTGGGAGACCTGTTGTGCTTTTTCTTCTGATGACCCTTCTTGGTCACAGAAGCACAGCTCTGGCCTTGACAAAGGTTTTGATCTTGAGTGATGTTTTACTTGACCAGCAGATGTTACTGCTCACAAACATGGCTTACACAAACTGCCATTACTACTGGTAGAATGCCTGTACCTTTCAGTCAACACTTGGATTTTGCTCGGCTGTTTATTTATCCTAGGGAAAATGCTGGAGGACTTGCTCTGAGTTATTCTGAAATCTCTATGATAATCTAAGCGTGTTCTGTTTTATATAGTATTTGAGCTGTGCTATGAAATTACCGTGCAGGGTTGTGTTGAACAACTTAATCTTTTGAGATTCTTCAAAATACCTAACAGAGAAGTTTTTTTTCTTTAAATATGAGGGGTTTTAAAAGGACTGGGTTTGTATGTTGATGGTTTCTGTGGTTCACATCACAAGATTGCTTCAAGTTTTCTACTTAGAAAAGCATCAATAAAATAACCTGGCTGTGTCCAATATTAAAATGTTTTCATTATTCTAGGAAGCAACAGGTCTAAGTTTAGCCTGGGAGCTTTGTAAAGCTGGAGCATTGCTTTGTGTCTATCTATGAAGTGCCATGCACGCTTGTGGCTCTGTAGAAGTAACACTTTGGAGTCCAACTGGGCGGTCTGCATCCATGCAGACTTGTAGGAATGAACTCTGTAAGGGGGCTTGCAGGATTAAGGTCCAAACCAGTACAAACTCAGTTTGGGTCTGTAATTTGCTCCTTAGTTGGCTGCAAAATTTCATTCACACAAGTATCTCCTTTTTTAAAAAAAAAAAAAAAAAAAAAAAATAAAATTCAAAGCATTTTAAATTTCTTTTTAAAACTAGTAATCTTCCAGTGAAATTTGGAATATTTTTATGGCACTTATTCTGTTGTCAAATTGTTTAAAAAGTTATCCTTTATAAATCATGACTCCTTAGCTTTTTCACCTTCCCTCTATTAGTACTGTTGCAAACATTTACTCAAGCATTGCCACTCTTATCTCTATGTGGTTATAGATCATTAAATTCCAGCTCCTCTTAATACAGCATAAATTCTAATCTTGGCAACTATTATGTCTAGCTTTATTTAGCAATTAAACTCTGCACTGCTTTCCTCCTTTACAGTGAGCATCACTTCTTACATTCCAGTGGACTTCTATTAATTATATAGGGAAAGTATTAATGTGAAACACAGATAGCACACAACCTGCAATATTTGGAGTGCTTTGTAGCATTGGCAATTTAGATAGCATATCTAGCATGATATAGTTTGTTTTGTCCTGAAGTACTGGGATGTGAGATTTACATGATTGCTGATGCCTTGGGACCATTCTAAAATGAGGTGTGTATCTCGTGCAATCCTAGTCGGCAAAAATTTAAATAAAAATAAATACACTATCAAGAGCCCTTCTGTTGGCCTAGAAGAAGGTATGAAATAGTACCGTGTGCTCGATAACGGCTTCCTCGGAAAAGATTCTCTGGCACAATGTGATGTGACTTTGTGGAATGACAAACTATGCAGAATACTTGTTATTGTCATGATTTGATATAGAATTGTTAGGCAGGGCCTGGTGTCTGCCATGGACTGAAGGCCAGAGAACTAAGTACAAAATAAATCTCTTTTTTTGGAATTCGAATGGCGAGTCAAAATTATCTTTTAAAACTAACAGAAGTTACAGCCTTTGTGAATGTTGAAAGCTTCGTTAAAGTGAACTGAGAATAAACTAATAGATCATTGCTTTGAGTTTGGTTTCAAGTGATAAGTTTGCAATGGTTTTGTATATAAAAACTTTCCTTGGTGGTGCAGTATTAACTCTTAAAACCTTAGCAAGAACAATTTAATGTCAACATTAACTCTTCAATACTCATTTGAAATTTGTAAGTTAACAACCTGCCTTGCTGCAATGCTGAATATCAGGTAAACTGGATGCTAGCTAGACTGTGTCCAGATTCTTCCAAAATATTGCTGTTCACTTTGGCTCTGATTATCTGTGTACAGTGCAGAGAATGGAAGTATCCTATTTCTTAGAGCCAGCATCCTTTATTTGATTGTTTGGGACTGATTTGTTTTAGAGACTTCTTTCTTTCTGTGTGCCATACTGCTATAGCTGTGTAGTAATGCAGGTGCTTGAAATAAAACTTGCCATAAAAACTGAGATTGTTTGCAGGGTATCTGTCTTAAGGATAGCCTTACTTTTTTTTATATAAATATTACTATTTTTTTTTTGTCCTTGATCCCCACACTGCTGTTATTGTAAGGGTTATAATTCTTGTTGGCTTTTGGAGATGGTGAAGGTTTGGAAGTTAGAGTGTTGGTGTTAGAAGTCTCGTAGAATTGTGTATTATGAAGTTGAATGAATTTCCCAGTTTCCGTATGGATAGAGTTATATGTTGAAGTGTATGACACAAGGAGTAATATAATTGTTCTACCTTTATTTTTCCATTTCGTTACATGCTGCTGTGGGAATCGCAGCACGGTTTTCTGCATTACTGTCACAAGATTGAGAAACTTGCATCAAAATTGGGGTTCACCATGCTCCAAAGTACAGAAGACTGAAGGCTAAATGTAATACAGTCCTGGTAACTTGAGGTAGTCTTCTTTCTCTTTAGTCATTCTAGGTTGAACTGCTTGACAGAGAAGCAAAGCTATAGTTGAATGTATGAGAGAGAGATGTGTAGATTTAAATTGAATAGGCGTGTTTATTACTGTTAGTTGTAGTGGGCCTCTCCTTTGTTCCTTGTTTTCTCCCTCCATTTGATTCTTAATTGTAGTGAGATTTGCCCTTCCTTGATTGACATAATTTTCAAACTTTATCCATAGCATTCTGTCAATGCAGGTGATGACCAAGGGTTATTTAGCTTTACAGCCTTGATGTCATTCTGCAGCTGGGCACCACGTTCATCTATGGGGCAAGCTGTTGTGGCTCCTGGTCAAAGCTGGGGTTCCCTTCGAGAAGAGCTTCTTGGCCCTTTGTACTTTGTCCCGTATCTGCCTCACAGGCAGACTCTGGAGCCATTGTCTGGAATGCATGTCTAATGTGTTCCACTCAGATCCTCAGTTCCATTCCATAATGTTAGCTTTAATTGGCTGTTTTTAAACTTTCATGTACAATTTGGATGTACACGGTAAATTACCACCCCTTTTCCTAAGAGCAAGCAACTAGAATCCAGACCGTGCTTTCCCTTGCTGCCTTTTACTATTGCCCTTGAGCTCTTTTAGAGACAGCACTGGTGGGTAGTGTTTCTGTCAGAGGACAGATTTATTTTTTTTAACACTGGCATTTTTTCCTCCAATATCTCAAAGACTGTACTTTTTAAACATTGCATTGTATTTCTGGACTGACTTCTGTTTGAAAGTTTGAAGAGAATTAATACTTGCCCAAAGAAGCATTTCCAGTTTAATAACTGTTGCCTAACTCTTAGTGTGGCTAGATATCCAGTATGTCCTCAAAGTGATTTTTTTTTTTTTTTAAATTTTTTTTTTAATATACATATATTTTAATTTGCTTGTTTGGGCATACCAGAACTTCAGGACAGAATCAGTCGTACAACCAAGGTTTCTCTTTGCTATGTAACAATACCTTTGTATGTGCTTCTGAAGTGTCAAAATTTATAGCGTGGGTGCAGAATGATAGGCTCTGCTATTATACGGATTTCATCTAGGCTTAAGTACTTGATCAGAGCATCAGCAGAAGCTATTTTTGAGAAAGAGGGGTAGTTTATTACACAAGGAAAAAAGTTGGCAGTGCTGCATACAAAACAAATTCTGCAGTTCAAGCTCAAAACAGTGATGAGTCCCTTGTTCGTACTTGGTATGAATAAAGTAAAACAAAGCCTGCCTTTATCCTCCATAACAGGCTTCTGAGCTCATGTTTCGGCTGTTCCTTTCCCCTCCCTTTCTGACATGGACTGTCTTTTTTTTTTTTTTCTTTGCTAAACAGACAGTAACTCTCCACAATAGTTTTAATCTCAACAAGATGTCCAGTGGCTGATGATGCAGAAGTGTTGCATCGACAAAGAGGAGATGATAGTCAGAGCATTCCGGGTCTGACATTTTTGGCCAAGGAGCTGTGTATTGTGGCCACTGATTCCTCCCTGCACAGCACGCTTGCTTTGGGCAGGAGACTACGTTTCATTGACTCCTGTTGTGTGCCTCCCTGCTCCTTATTTTAGGCTTCCCCAAGAAGTTACGACTGGGAGTCTCATGGTTTTAGATGAAAGAGCCTGTTGTCTTGTTGAATTATCTCCTTTCTGTCTATATTTAAAGCAAAGCTGGCAGGCTTAAAAAAAAAAAAAAGGTACAGTGAAACAAAAGTTCTGTTATAGCAACATCTTAGGCTAGATTAGAATAAAACTGAAAGAATGATCTAATGTGTTTTTATTTTTGTGTTTGTTTGGACTGCTTGTTTACCTGTAGTTCATTGGCATTTGGCAGTGGAACTGGACTCATTGTATTCAACTTTAGATGGGTTCCTGGGCACTGGTGGGATCTAACCTACAAAAACCTATTCACTAAAATAAATCATAAGTATTTCCCCTTTTAGATTAAAAATTGTCTGTATACAAACTGTGTATTATAGAATTTAAAAATTATATACATGTGTAATCATGGTATTGAGTAGCCATAAGCATCTTGTACTTAGATTGAGAGAAAAATTGTTTTTAAAACCTAAACCAAATATTTTTTATTTTTTTAATGCTCTAGTGCAACATTTTAAGCTAATGACTTTTTAAGTGACTGAAGTGAATGCAACTTGCAAACCTTTTTGTTCACTAAAAGTATAGCTGATACTTCTTAAAACGGATTTAAGAACTTCTTCATGACAGCTAAACTTTTTGAATCCATGTAAAAATCTGCTTAGCTTACATAATTTACCCTTGCAGCACTACTTTTATTGTGCAAATAAACTATCAGAAATTGATTTATAAGGTAGTTGTTTCATAGACGTGCCTGTTTGTTATATATGACTGTTACTGTTGTAGTCTGTATTTCTTCACAGCATAAAGCCTTCAGACATCTCTTCAGTCATGTCTCTTAGGCTGTTACAATCAGGCACTTCTTCTGGTCATGAAGTTTTTCCCCAGCTTAATAAAAGCAAGGTGGGATAATTTGTTGATTTCTACCTGAATATATCATTAACCATTACAAGAGAGGAAATTGGGGCATGGGTTTGGTGTCTTTTTTTCTTCCCCACCCATTTTGTAAATCTTATTTTTGATGCAAAGGCAGTTCTGTCGCCAGCCAGTCCAGCATGCGTAGACTCTCCCCCCTGCCATAAAACAATGAGCACATTCAGGCACAACTCGTGTTTTCAGTTATTAAAAAACGGAGCCGTCTGTCTCTGCCTGTGACTTTAATCTTTAAGCCTTTATTCCCTGTACCCCACCCCCTCTTTCTTTCCCCAACCTTTTGTTTGTGAAGTGCAGAGCTACAGGATATGTGGGCCTGGAGTTTCTGAATGTATTGTACATTCCCCTGGCAATTACAGATGTTTATAACCCTGACTGATGTTATTTCAGTGTTGTGGAGGGTGAAGAGAAAATTAAAGAATGCTTTTTTCTTTGCCTTTAGCAGTCTTTAATTTTTTTGAGGGGGGGCGGGAAGAAAAATGTAAACTCTTAATTTCTTTAAAAAAAAAAAAAAATCTTGTTCAGCATCCTTAGATGGAACATATGAGAGAACTGTGTGCATGAATCCCCAGCCCAGCATAACTCTTCTGCTGGGACAGTGTGTTGTGTGCGGTGTTGTAAAAAGCATGATAGTACTGGATTCCGGTACAAAACAAGCTCCTTGGTGTGGGGCCCGTGACCTTTAGATACTTCATTTCAAAGACAGAGACAAGGTAGCTTAGGGCTTGAAATGCTTTAAGAGTAGAATCATATTAATTTATTTCTAGCTTTACATGGAAACTGCATTTTCTTTTTTGTAGAAGAATGATTTAGTCTGAATTGGAGATTTACTTTTGTACTGGCGACTTGCAGAATTATTCAAGATAACTTATTTTTGTTACTCAGAAATATGCTCTTGATCTGTACAAGGTTTAAAATCAATTTCTTATTGGTGTTTCTTGAGCTATCTAAAGCTGCAGGTGCACTGTAAGATTAATGTCCTTGAATTGACAGAGGTGGAGAGAAGAAAATCTAGTCACAAATCTCTGATCAAGTTGTTAATTTGTGTGGTTTTTGGGATCCCTGTGCATTTAGTGATCTTCAGGGTAATAGGCCTAATGTGTTGAATTTAAGTAGAGAAAAGTTTAATGGTGTCATGAATTTCAGGGTGGTTCGGCATTATCTCTAAGGTACAACTTTAATACCCATACCCATTTCCCGACTGCATGCAAGCTGCTGTTTATAGGTTGAGCAAGTTCGGAGTTGTGTGTCGTAAATGTATGCTCAGGTCTGTCTAGCTATACTGGTGTGACGGTAGTCCTTGTTTCTTAGGACTGCTGCATGAAACTCTTTGTTAGACTGATCTTTTAAAGATATGGCAGAAGAATGAACAAGAATTCAGTGAGATATTTGCTAGGCAGGACTTTCAGAAGTGAACACAAAAGATAGCAAAAAATTTTACCGTCATCTAATATTAAACTGAGTAAAATATGCTTAAAGAAATTCTAACAGATGTTCTGAGATGTTTGTAATTCAGTAATTCTCCTAAGCACCCAGAGGGAGGCAATAGATGCTCTGTAGTAACAATTCTTCAGCCTTTTGGGAGGAAAAAACCCAGCTAGTTGGTCATTAAGCATAGCACATTATTTTTATCCTGAGATAATCAAGTACTCGAATTGTGTATTACTTGTGTAAGGATTTCAGAAATGTGCTATTTCTTTTTATATTGCAACACAGGCGTGGATGTGATTGAATCCTAGATATGCTAACATAATGATATCATCTTGTAAGAATTTTTAAAACTTGAAAAGTTGCGGAGCTGAGTGTGAAGTAGCACTGATATGGAATAAAATTTACAGAAACTCTGTAGTTACTGTTCAGATATCTGGGTATTTTTCCCCCTCCCTGAGTCCAGTATGTAATAGTATATTAAAATACATACAGAAATATGAACACATTGGTTAGGAAACATCTCAGTCAGTTGTGCTGTTCTTGGAAAACAGTGTTAAATACTCTGAAAAGCTAAAGTTCACTGCCTGGAGCAGCTGTTTGAAGGAAAATGTGTGCATGTAGGTACTGTTTGCCTGTTTCATTACTTTCCCTGAGGCAACCTTGGAAACTATTATCAAGTTATTCCAGGCATCTTTAACATACTACTTTTCTCTCTCCAGTACAGCCTAGTTTTGTATGACTGCTGTAATTCATAACAATAGGCATACAGGTATATCCTACTGTAGGCTGAAGCCTCAGGATCCTGTAGTATCAGGGAGGTAGCGGGAATTTCCATGACTGTAGGTACTGCAGAAACGTTCATTCACTGTTTGTCTCCACACTCCAGTGTTTATCATTGGTGGAGAAACCTCAGGTGCAACATTCCTGAAGCTGGGAATGGTTTGTCTGTTTCTGTCCTGTGTGAGCTGAGTCTTTAGAGATGGAGCAGAAGACTCCAGATGTGTGGAAGTCTGGCAGAACTGGGGACGGGCTCATGTCCTCATTGATGCAGGTTCAGTGCCTTCGTAGTTCTTTTGGATGCTTGATTGCTTTTATACTGCTTAGCCACTATTTTCTCTTTCAGGTCTTGGAGTTTCAAAGATGATGATGTCTGTCTGTATTCTTTGAGAGATGGAGTGGGCAGAATAGTCATACTATGTAGTCATATTTTTTGCAACATATTTAGCATTATAATATGCAAATATATTTACCTTTTTTCTTTGTAACTTGGTGGGAGATCTCGTAGAGAGCAAATATAAAGCTGATATGAGTCAAGACTATAAAAAGGGTATTTTTTTATCTTGTTTCTTCTGACCTGTTTGCTTTTGAGTGTTTACTGTAAAGACTTTATGGACCTTCAGGGACCATTTATGGTCACTGTGTAAGGCCCAGTGTAATGTTACATTATGTTTAATTTTTTAGAGCAATGCAAAAACACACGTGGCCTTGATGCCAAAGCAAAATACCTCTGCATAAGAAGTCTGAAACTTGAACTAATTGCTCATCAGGCCATAGGAAAGCTTACTAGGACCTTGAGCACACAATATTGTCTGAGGAGATCAAAGTGGGGTTTTACAAGTATCCATTTTTTATTTTGCACCTTTCTTTTTCCTGAAGCAGGTATATAGTGTTGATTTACTGTACAACTTATTGCCACATTGTTTCAGAAACCTTGTTTAATGAACTCGGCAGCTCTAGACAGAAGGAACAGGGCGCATTGTTGTAAAACTCTTGAGTCTGGTGTGAATCAGTGGAATTACAGGTGCCATTTTCATATGTCACTTGGGAACCCAGAAATTTGACATGACTTTTTCTTGTTGAGATGTTTTATAGTCTGGATGCCAAAATACGAAACTGAACCTTTTTGTGCTAGGTGTAACACAGGCGTGTAGCGCAAAAAAAAATGTTACAACCCAAATGGTAACAACCCCAATTGTTCTGTGCTTTGTTTTGCTTTCAAGTGTATGAAAGAACCGCTTTTCCTACTATATGCCATGGATTGTACTCCAAAGATGATGAGCTGTGTAACGATGTTCAGTCTAAAATGTTGGGTAACTTCCGCTCTGGTTTTGTGCAGTATCCTAAATATTTAACTTTCCACCTTTACTGGTATCTGCATTTGCATATACGTATGTATGAATGACACTTTAAAAAGTTAATGTTTGCTAACTAATTCACAATTTATGCACTTTTAACTTCAAGCCAAGAAAGAAATTAATGCAGCTGAAATACCATTGTGTTGTGTAATTCAGCAAATGCTAACTTTTTTTGTAACAGTCATCTGTGTCTACTCAAATGATTGTTGCTTTTTCAAGATATGTAGGAGTCTTAAAACCCTACCACAGTTAATGTTTTCAGCTTTAAAGTAAGTAGAGGTCTCTCTTCGACTCTGTCCAGTTTGTGCCTTTTCCGTAGATAAAATCAGATCTAGTAATAGGTAGTATTACAGAAGAGGACTTTGCTACATATGGAAGAAGGATGATGTCTTGTCTCATATGGCACTTTACCTCCATTTTTACACTTGCCACGTATTATATGGCTTTTCTTGTTACGAGGCAAGGATTGCTTATTTTTTATGCTTATATATTTATTATATTATGTCCTGTGCAACATGCTCTAGGTGAACCTGCTTTAGCAGGAGGGTTGGATTGGATGATCTCCCTTCCAACCCTTGCCATTCTGTGATTTTTCCTATAGACAATGAGGGGAGAGCATTCTCACTTGTTATTTTCTGGTTTTGGGAAATACTTGAAGAACAGGAATTGAAATGCTAGACCCTAGTAGTTACTAATCTAACCTGCTACATTTTCTTTGGAAACAGTCAAAGTGAATGTTTCAGAGGGTCAAAGATAGAATGAATCATAGAATGTTTTAGGTTGGAAGGGACCCCTAGAGGTCATCTAGTCCAACCCCCCTGCAGTGAGCAGGGACACCACTAACTAGATCAGGTTGCTCAGAGCCCCATCCAACCTGGCCTTGAATGTTTCCAGGGATGGGGCCTCCACCACCTCTCTGGGCAACCCCTTCCAGTGTTTCACCACCCTCGTTGTAAAGAATTTCCTCCTTATATCCAGTCTAAACCTACCCTGGTTTAGTTTAAAACCATTACCCCTTGTCCTGTCACAGCTGGCCCTACTAAAAAGATTATCCCCATCTTTCCTATAGGCCCCTTTAGATACTGAAAGGCCGCAATCAGGTCTCCCCGCAGCCTTCTCTTCTCCAGGCTGAGCAAGCCCAACTCCCTCAGCCTGTCCTCATAGGAGAGGTGCTCCAGCCCTCGGATCACTTTTGTAGCCCTCCTCTGGACCCGCTCCAACAGGTCCATGTCCTTCTTGTGCTGAGGGCTCCAGAGCTGGACGCAGTACTCCAGGTGAGGTCTCACCAGAGCAGAGTAAAGGGGCACAATCACCTCCCTCGACCTGCTGGCCATGCTTCTCCTGATGCAGCCCAGGGTATGGTTGGCCTTCTGGGCTGCCATCGCACATTGCTGTCTCATGTCCAGCTTTTCATCCACCAGCACCCCCAAGTCCCTCTCGGCAGGGCTGCTCTCCATCCTTTCTTCCCCCAGCCTGTACTGATACTGGGGGTTACCCCGACCCAGGTGCAGGACCTTGCACTTGGCCTTGTTGAACCTCATGAGGTTCACACAGGCCCACCTCTCCAGCCTGTCCAGGTCTCTCTGGATGACATCCCGTCCTTCTGGTGTGTCAACCGCACCACTCAGTTTGGTGTCGTCCGCAAACTTGCTGAGGGTGCATTCGATCTCACTAAGTCATTGATGAATATATTGAACAGCACTGGTCCCAGTACGGACCCCTGAGGGACACCACTCGTCACCGGTCTCCATCCGGACATCGAGCCATTGACTGCTACCCTCTGGATGTGGCCATCCAGCCAGTTCCTTATCCACCAAACAGTCCACCCATCAAATCCATAGCTCTCCAATTTAGAGAGAAGGATGTTGTGGGGGACCGTGTCAAAGGCTTTGCAGAAGTCCAGATAGATGACGTCCATTGGTTTTCCCTTGTCCACTGATGCTGTCACACCATCATAGAAAGACACTAGGTTCGTCAGGCAGGACTTGCCCTTGGTGAAGCCATGCTGGCTATCTCGAATTACCTCCCTGGCCTCCATGTGCTTTAGCATAGCTTCTAGGAGGATCTGTTCCATGATCTTCCCAGGCACAGAGGTGAGGCTGACAGGTCGGTAGTTCCCAGGGTCTTCCTTTCTACCCTTTTTGAAAATGGGCACAATGTTTCCCTTCTTCCAGTCACCAGGGACTTCACCTGACTGCCATGACTTTTCAAATATCATGGAGAGTGGCTTGGCGACTACATCGGCCAATTCCCTCAGGACTCTGGGATGCATCTCATCGGGTCCCATGGACTTATGCGCATTCAGGTTCCTCAGGTGGTCACGAACCTGATCTTCTCCTACAGCAGGGAGGGTTTTGCCCTCCCGACCCTCCTCATGCCATTCATGAACTCGGGTGGGGTGGGGAGAGAGGTTCCCAGTGAAGACTGAGGCAAAAAAGTTGTTGAGTACCTCAGCCTTCTCCTCATCTGCTGTTACCAGCTTGCCGGTCTCGCTCATCAGCAGGGGTACACTTTCTTTAACCATCCTTTTCTGGCTGATATACCTGTAGAAACCCTTCTTGTTATTCTTTGCATCCCTAGCCAAGTTTAGCTCCAGCTGAGCCTTGGCTTTCCTGACCCCATTCCTACACAACCGGACCGCGTCCCTATACTCTTCCCAGGATGCCTGTCCCTGCTTCCACTGCCTGTGCAGTTCCCTCTTCCTCCTTAGTTTGACCAGCATCTCTCGTCTCAGCCATGCCGGTCTCTTCCCTTCTTTGCCCGATTTCTTAGACCTAGGGATCGAGAGCTCTTGCGCTCTGTGGATCACATCCTTAAAGATCTGCCAGCTCTGTTCTGTTCCCCTGTCCCTGAGGACCGTTTCCCAGGGAGTCCTTCCGACTATCTCCTTGAGGAGCTGGAAGTTTGCTTTTCTAAAATTCAGGGTCCTGACTATACTCTTCATTCTTCCCATTTCCCTCTGGAGCGTGAGCTCTACCAGCGCGTGATCACTGCAACCCAAGCTGCCTCCGATCTTGACATTTCCAACGAGCTCACTTGCATTGGTGACCACCAGGTCCAGTATCGCATCCCCTCAGGTAGGGGTGTCTATTACCTGGCTTAAGAAGTTGTCCTCAATGCATTCGAGAAACCTGCTGGATTGCCTACAGCTTGCCGTGTTGGTTTTCCAGCAGATGTCGGGGTGGTTGAAGTCCCCCAGCAGGACGAGAGCCTGCGAGCATGAAGCCTCCCGGAGTTGGAGGAAGAACACTTCGTCCGTCGGCTCCTCTTGATCTGGCGGCCTGTAGTAGACGCCAACCACCAGGTTCCCTTTGTTGCCTCTCTCTCTGATTCTTATCCATAAGCTTTCGACCTGCTCGTGGCTATTCTTCAGGGCCAGCTCTTCACTCTCTAATGATTTCTTGATGTAAAGGGCAATGCCTCCGCCCCTCCTTCCTCGCCTGTCCCTTCTGAACAGCCTGTAGCCATCAATAGCTACATTCCAGTCGTGGGATTCATCCCACCAAGTTTCCGTAATGGCGATCAGGTCGTAGCTTTCTAGCAGCACGATAGCTTCCAACTCCTCTTGTTTGTTTCCCATGCTGCGCGCGTTTGTATAGAGGCATTAGTCCCTCGCTTTAAGTTTCCTCCTAATGCCTCTTACATAGAATCATAGAGTCATAGAATCGTCTAGGTTGGAAAAGACCTTTAAGATCATAAAGTCTAACCTTTAACCTAACCCTGCTATCTTGAGTGTGCTCACCAGGCACATGGAGGACAATCAGGGGATCAGGCCCAGCCAACATGGGTTCATGAAAGGCAGGTCTGGCCTAACCAACCTGATTTCCTTCTACAACCAGGTGACCCACCTGGTAGATGAGGGAAAGGCTGTGGATGTTGTCTACCTGGACTTCAGCAAAGCCTTTGACACAGTCTCCCATAGCATTCTGCTGGAGAAGCTGGCAGTTCATGGCCTAGATGGATGTACTCTTCGCTGGGTTAAAAACTGGCTGGGTGGCCGAGCCCAGAGAGCTGTGGTGAATGGAGCTAAATCCAATTGGCGGCTGGTCATGTGTTATGAACAATGAAACTTCATCCAGCTGGATGTAGCTTAAAAAATAATAAATGAAAATACAGATTTGATATTTATGCAATTGTCTGAAGCCAAATGGTATCCAGCAGCATGGAGTTTGAGGTGCTTGTGCTATTTACCGTTATATAATTGATTGTGCTCTTTTACTAGAGGTGTTTTATTTCCCTTCTCTTGCTCAGCTTCACATGCTTTTGTCATTCGTCATTAACATGGATTTTTCTTTGTAAATGAAGTTGTATGTGAGGAACATAACTGCATTTGTCTTGTTTCCTTTTTGTGCAGCCACTTTATCTTTCAGGTTCCTTTTCTGGAAAGTGATTAGATCTAAGTGCAGTATTTTATTTCAATATTACATCGCATACACAGTATAACACTCTTTTCAGTACTTCTAAACAGAAAACAACTTTGAATTGAACGGCATGTAATGACTATGTCTTTTTGCCATTTTCTAAAGTAATAGCAGTAGTTTTGTGTAAATACATGTGCACTTAATAAGTTTCTTCCAACACTTCCTAACAATACACTGACCATTTATTCAGCTTTAAGTTTCATGAACAACTTAGCCTGCAGCAGTGTCCTGTCCCTAGAAACAGGAGGCTTGCTTTGCTCTTTCCTTTTTTCCCCTTTGCAGCTCCTGGCTGTTTGGTCCTGCTGCCTTCCTTGTGCCAATGCTGGCTCTCCCTGGAGCCCTACATCAGCTGGGTCACCTTGCTAATCCAGAGGAGAGCGGGCTGGTCTGAGCTTTAACTTCTGCCTTTCATCAGACCCTCCGTGAGCCAGGGGAGACTTTGAATAAGCACAGCGTTGGGGAAGCATAGATGGGAGCAGGGACTTCCCAGCTTGCAGGACTGCAGCCTCCATCACCAGGGTGTGCCACCTTTTGAGGATGCTCTGCTGATGACTGCTTCTAGGCAGCTGACTATATACAAATAGCTATGTAGATTAATGTAATAACAAAGTAAAGTGTGTGATTGCCCTGGCTTGAAACTACATGGGTAGAAATGCTTTTTGACTTGTGTGTTTTATCTTTACAATGGAAGTGAAGGAAAAAATCTACACTCGCGCTTCTAAAAGTACGCTTAAAGTGAAATGGAGCCTTTCCTTGTCTGTAGAAGCATGTATCCTTAGCCGTGGCTGTTACTTGTGCTGCTCTCGCTTGGGTGCAGGCTGAGCAGTTACGTGTACTTAGCTTCTGTTTGTGTTGGGGAGAGGGGAGGAAAAGTTTAGGAAACTTAGTCTGTTACCTAAACTAAGAAGATTCACAGCAATCTCTTTTTGGTAGTGATTTGTATTTGAGAGCCTTCAGAGGAATGATTCTGGTTTATTGTGTGTATTTTTTTACAAAGCTACATAAACTTTAATATGTGTATGACCAATGAATTCAATCAGATTGTACTGAGGTCTTCCTGTACTTGCTGCCTTCTGGAATGGTCTCTCTTCTTCAGTGGAATGGTCTCTCTTCTTCAGTGGAAACTGCAGAAGTGTTCAGACACTTCTCAGACTAGTGCTTTTGGTCTCACTTAGCCAAAGAGGAGTAAAGACCTCGGAATACTTCTCTGTAACTATTGCTGCTGACTGAGCAGTGCAGGCTCTTACTGTTCTCCAAGTAAGTAAATCAGGGAGCCATGGGAAAATAATACATTGAGAGATGTCAAGTCAACAGCTCAATGCTAAATTTTTCTCTGTGTCACGGGGTCAAGTGCATCCCTCTTTGTTTCTTTCACGTTTTCAGAGTACCTTACCTCAACTCTTAGGCCTCCTGTGCTTGCTTGCTTGTGGGTTGGAATGCACTGCAGCTCCTGACCCAGAAGTCTGACAGTTCAGATGTGTTTCAGAGCCAGAAGCACGCAGAGAGAAAGCTTATTCAAAGTATTATTTAATTTGTAGTAAGAATAAAAAAACTTGAAAAGGGGAAAAATAGACTTTAAAATAACTGGTCTATAATCATAGTTGCTCTGCTTGAGGCTTACCTTTCCATAATAATGAATTACTTAATCTCCAGATGTCCCTAGAAAATGCGTAAGGGCAAGTCTCTTGTTCTACACTCTTATGTGTGTTTGTAGTTTTGGGTTTTTTGGATGTGTTTTTTTTCAGTGGTTTCCCTCTTATAGCACTGTCTTCTCATAAAATAGTTCAGCCTGACCTCAGTACCGGGGAAGATTATGGAGAGGTTCATCCTGAGTGTGCTCACCAGGCACATGGAGGACAATCAGGGGATCAGGCCCAGTCAGCATGGGTTCATGAAAGGCAGGTCTGGCCTAACCAACCTGATATCCTTCTACGACCAGGTGACCCGCCTGGTAGATGAGGGAAAGGCTGTGGATGTTGTCTACCTGGACTTCAGCAAAGCCTTTGACACAGTCTCCCATAGTATTCTGCTGGAGAAGCTGGCGGTTCATGGCCTAGATGGATGTACTCTTCGCTGGGTTAAAAACTGGCTGGCTGGCCAAGCCCAGAGAGCTGTGGTGAATGGAGCTAAATCCAGTTGGCAGCTGGTCACAAGCGGTGTCCCCCAGGGCTCAGTTTTAGGGCTGGTCTTGTTTAACATCTTTATCAATGACCTGGATGAGGGGATTGAGTGTGCCCTCAGTAAATTTGCAGACAACACCAAACTGGGTGGGAGTGTTGATCTGCTTGAGGAGAGGAGGGCTCTGCAGAGGGACCTGGACAGGCTGGATCAATGGGCTGAGGTCAACTGTATGAGGTTCAACAAGGCCAAGTGCTGGGTCCTGCACTTTGGTCACAACAACCCCATACAGCGCTACAGGCTTGGGGAAGAGTGGCTGGAAAGCTGCCTGGTGGAAAAAGACCTGGGGCTACTGATTGACAGCCGGCTGAATATGAGCCAGCAGTGTGCCCAGGTGGCCAAGAAGGCCAATGGCATCCTGGCCTGTATCAGGAATAGTGTGGCCAGCAGGAGTAGGGAAGTGATCGTGCCCCTGTACTTGGTGCTGGTGAGGCCGCACCTCGAATACTGTGTTCAGCTTTGGGCCCCTCACTACAAGAAAGATGTTGCCTTGCTGGAACATGTCCAGAGGAGAGCGACCAAGCTGGTAAGGGGTCTGGAACACAAGTCATACGAGGAGCGGCTGAGGGAACTGGGGTTGTTTAGTCTGGAGAAGAGGAGGCTGAGGGGAGACCTGATCGCCCTCTACAACTACCTGAAAGGAGGCTGTAGTGAGGTGGGGGTCGGCCTCTTCTCCCTGGTAACAGATGATAGGACGAGGGGGAATGGCTTGAAGCTGCGCCAGGGCAGGTTTAGGCTAGACATGAGGAAAAACTTCTTCACCAAGAGGGTTGTCAGGCTCTGGAATGGGCTGCCCAGGGAGGTGGTGGAGTCCTCATCCCTGGAGGTATTTAAAAGAAGGATAGATGAGGTGCTTAGGGACATGGTTTAGTGGTGGGATGGCAGTGCTAGGTTAATGGTTGGACTGGATGATCTTAAAGGTCTTTTCCAACCGAGATGATTCTATGATTCTATGTGTGTGTGTAGTTTTGGGGTTTTTGGATGTGGTTTTTTCAGTTGTTTCCCTCTTATAGCACTGTCTTCTCATAAAATAGTTCAGGTTTAAGGGACCTTTGGAGGTCATCTGGTTCCAGCCCCTAAAGGTGGGACAGCCACCTCTAAGAAGGCAAATTGTAAGCTAGATCAAGTTTCCCAAGATCACTTAGGGCTTCATGGATGGCCTGTGTACCATGCATCTCCAAAGAGGCTAAAGGCAACACAGGACTCCTTACATTCTGTAAAGTCTTGCAAAGGATTTCTTGATGACCTTCTCTGTTCCTGTGTTCTAACCCCTTTTTTGAGGGAGTTTTTACTTTCAGGTTTGTTGTAGGTGGGTTCCCCCCCCCCCATAAAAGTAGTCTTTTTAATATAAGCTTATTCATACGCACAATATTGCAATAGCTGGATCAGCATATAATAATAAATTAAGGGAAGATACGCCTCAGTCTTTCTTATCATAACCTTCATTGAAGGCCTTATCAGCTTTGCTTGTGCTACTTCAGCATGGCCAATCAAGCTTATTGATGTACTGTAATCATTATAGGTATTTCCTCCCTCTGAAGAACACAGACTTGTTTCTGACATGGAACATATTTAGGCACGAAACATCCTTGGATGACTTGACAAAGGAGAAGGTTGAGGCCCTTGTTGCCTTCAGGGCAATCTTGCACGCTGGTTCATCTGGGAGATGAATTATAAAGTATATTCCGAGTGGATTCTTGTGTGATACTTCTTACAAAATAACCCTTGTATTTTTCTTATTTATAGTAAGAGATGAGCAATTATTTCTTTCCATCGCTTACTATTTGTAGTTGAGATGCACTCAGAATTATGAATAAATAACTGTAAAAGATGGGTTATTTGTCATACAAGAAACAAACTTCTTAAAAGTATGCTGTTACGGTCATCCTGTTCTCTTTGTAGCTCTCAGTTTAGGAAAGACTGTAGTCCTGGTTTTCATTTAAAGGGAATTTGTGCAACCAGTGGTTTCTTTATTGTGTAATGCGTATAATTCTAAGCTTTACTGTGCATTGAGAAAGAAGTTTTGTGGCTTGCTAGTCTGACCCTTGCTATCAGAGGTATTCCAAGCTATTCAGAGTTTGAAGCTGTGTAGCTAGCTCCGTGTTTGCCCTTACAGCTGCTGAAACGGTTGGGAATGGCGTGCCTGGGAAATGGTGGTGGGACACTTGAACTCCAGAAGTTCCTGTTCTTTTTCAAAGTGTTTCCAAACTAAAGTTGTGGTATCAGTTTTGGTCCGTGATTTGCATTGCTTTACAGAGGGTTTCTTCATGTGTAATTCATGCGCTCCAGTTGTGTGCACGTCTCTCTTCCCCCCTCACACCTCCTCTTTCTGTTTAAATTTTAGGAGATTTCCGATCCTGTAAAACATCTTCCTTTTTCATCGCAATTCCTCCCCTAAGGTACCTAGCAAAATCCTGTGTGACTTGTAGCATCTCCCAAGGTGTTACTGCATATGAAGGCAGAGAATAATTTAGTTGTTTCTGAATAAAGATTCTTAACAAAAAAGGGGGGGACACCCTGGGAAGGGGGAAGTTTCATACTCTCTGCATGATACAGACAATATTTCCTGAGACAGGAGATACTAACCTCAAAGAATTTAAAATAAAACATTGATTTTATTATTTTTTTGAAAGGGGACTAGGGGAAGCAAAAATGGTAGAATAGTCAGTCTTTTTATCCTATGTGCAGATGAAATTGATTAAACCTTAAAAACTCGCCTCAGTCCACCCGGTTTATTAATTGAAGAATTTCCTCTTCCCCAGAATGGGAAGTGCACATTAAAACAGAGCTTTGCCCCTGAGTAGCGATGATACTTGAGAACGGTACATTTTCTACAATCCTATTTTCTCTTTCTGCTCTAGAGGAAATCCTAACATGGTAAAAAGCGTATTTTTTTTTTTTTTTTTAAAAAAGTATGTTTAAGGAAGTCCTCTTTCATTTCCTTGTAAAGCATGAAATCAAATTATAGCCCATGGCCCACAATTATTTTATTTTTACATTTCAAATTCCATTTTCTGCTTCCTTTCGGTGCCTGTGAGCAGGAGTTGTACTGTTTGTGCAAAGTCAGCTAAAAAGATTACCATGAACAGGACAGGACACAGTAGCTTAAAGAGTCAGAACTGTGTTTGCGTTCCATGCTCGTGTGGCACGCAAGCCCTCTCGCTCATTCACACAGGGACTCGAGCCCTCTTCCCTCCGCTAACCCAGGCTTTATTGTTTGGAGCCAAGTCAGCTTTACGTTGATGGATTATAGGGAATCTAATGCAATGCATAAATTTATGCTTACCGAAATAGTAGTGGTTGTAAATGCTCTAATATTCCTAATCTACTTTTGTTGAAGGAAAAACAATTGAGGTTCTACCTATTTATTGAAAATGCTTTTTGGTTCTCCTTTTCAGTAATGCTGAAGTTGCTAGGTAGCTCAGTGCTTGGAATTTATAACCTAATGGCCCTGAAGGTGAGCATAGTGCACATATATAATAAAATAATAATAAGCTCTTGGAACTGGTGAAGTAATAACAAGAGGCTGAAATTTTTGGGGTGTTTTTTTTTTTCCCCAAACCTAATAATGCCCTCTTTAACTTACTGCAAATGTTGCACTTTGCTGTATGGCTTCCCCTACACACAGCTCAATCTGCGTGTTTGCATTACAAACATGCAACAGGTTGCGCAAACAGAAGGGGTTTTCATTTCATGTGCATGCAGAATTGCAGCAACTTCTGTGACTGAGGTTGAAGGGGATTTGTTATTTACAATGCAATGTTCTGTTCCAAAACAAACATGACAATTATGATGATTTACAGTTTTTAAAAATGCAGCCTGTAGGTTGGGTACTTGTGTAGTGTTTCCCTGTGAATGCTGGTAGAACAGATCTGGGCTTGCTAATTGTATATTCATGCGTAAGGATGCGAGGCAGGAGCATGTAAACATTGCAGAGTGTGGACCTAAGTGTCTCTTTCAGCTTCAGTGAGCAAAATTGCGTGCTGTGTTTAGATAAGCTCTGTGGAAGTCAAAGGTGGGTGTGATACTATTTAACACATTTGAGGAGGGTGTCTAATGCAGGGGATGAAGGTCTGCAGCCTCGTAGCCTAGAACTCTGGATACGTCTGTCCTTCTATTTCAGTAAAGGTTTGAAGATATAATATACTAAATAACACAAATGCAGAAAATGCAATGAATTTTCTCCTAAAGATTAAAGGTTCAGCAATACATTTTTTTTAATGCATACTATTCTTCTGGGTCACTTGTCTCTCTGGGTGTCCTCAGACAGCAGCTGGTGAGTTCTTTCAGGGTCGGGAGTGAGAGCTGGCTGAGCGATGTGCTGCAGGTGGTATTGCCTTGCTCTTCCCTTGGAGAAATGGAGCTGATGGCCAGTTTAGGGAAACTGAGTTGCTGCCTCCTTTGCTTTTGAAATTTGTTGTAATTTAGGACATCTCTGATTCAACTGGTCCAATGAGTAAAGAGCAGTAAGTCACTTTCCTGATGACTGTTCATAATCAGATACTCCCCAAAATTCAGAAACAAGAGTGGGTTGGATGTCATTGTTCAAAGCAGGGGCCAGACTTTTTCTCTTCTCTCTGAAGGTATTTTTGTTAATACCTATGAGTTCCGTGTTCTCTGTTGCTTTTGTGGTACAAATGAGTGCTGCTGCCTTCAAGTTTTGCTGGTGCTTCTTGCAGTCTTTTTTCTGTGCTGCTGCTCTTGTTGCAGTTTTCCTGTAGCTGGCTCGCATGCCGATTCTCTCTGTTTGTGTTATCTTTCTTGTTTGTTTTTCTTCACTCAGATTGTCTACTTTACTTTGGGTTTGTGCTGTGGTTTAGCTGCTTATCTTGCAACATAATTCCCATCTTTCCCCACCCCTTGTGTTGTCTGATGGCAACTAGTTTGCTTCATTTGCTTTTTACAGGGCTACGTCTGAGCTGTATGTCATCGTGTGAAGGATGCTTCAACAGTTCATCTTTTGTTTTCAAGCAGAGTGAGAAATCTTCAAGACGACTATCTTTCTGGATGTTCTTGAATGCCTCATAGATGAAACAGCAAATGAAAGGATACATCCCTGTTTTTTGTGTAGGGGAGATGATTTGAATACCTTAATTTAACTTTATCATCAGTTCTATATGACGTGCTTCAGGAAAACCTGCAGATAAAATATTTTTCTTGATTGCTGTGCTTCCTTATACGCAGACCTGTCCTTTGCACGTGTCTGCTTTGTTCAGATTAATTTCAAGCCATTTGCCTGCTTTGATCAAGGGCTTGAGGAACACTCATCTCTTCCATATCACTCTTGACTACACAGGACTGTATCCTGTCTCCTTTTTTTGAGCAAAAGCAAGTGTTTCAGTTCCTTTTTGTTCCATTTCCCACAAGACCCCATGGCAAGTGTCCTGTGGTCAAGATTGTGCCAGTTTATTGAGCGATCTTGTCAGCTTCTTTTATTCTTCTTGTTGTTTTTGGAGTCTCTGCTTGGTATGGTCGTAATATTTTTATGCCTTAAGTTTTTTCCATGTGAGACTACATACATGAGAATACCCAGATAATCCATCCTCACTTCACCTTCCCCAGTTAAATCTTACTCTGTGGTAAAAATCTTCAGGAATGTTGTTCCTTTTTCAGGAACATTCAGTGTGGTAGTGAGTTGGTTGATTAATAGTCTGATTGAGATTATCTGAATTGCAGATATGAAGCTAGGCAATAGTAAGTCCGCTATTACTGTTTACATGCTATGTGGAAAAAATGTGCTGAATGAGATGTCCTATGTTCTTTGGAGGGGTTTATAGTTTTGTCACCTTGTTACAAGTAACCTGCCAGCTTTCCTGATTAGGAATGTTACATTTGTGAATCCCTGTGCACTTGTTCTGATTTTCCTAGATTACTTCATTTTAGTATTTAATGAACTATTATGCATGAATAAGGGCAGCTAAGGAAATGGGTTGTAAAGTATAAAACTGGCTAGGAGAAGATTGAGGGACTGGGAAGAAGGTGAACCATCAAAGATGGCTTATTAAATAGCTTAGAGGAAAGTTGAGGAATCAAATCTGTGTTGGTTTTTTTTTTTTGCCTTGTTGCCCGAGGGCCCTGCAAACTTGAGTGTTCATGTCTTGATATGCATGAATAGACATGTACACAACGCCTTCAAGCCTTGGGAGAATGCGGTTAAAGTATTTCTGTCAATGCTGTCCTGATTTTTCCCTTAGGTCCTGTGACTCTGAAGGGCAGCAGCTTCCCAGCTGCTTTTGGGTGCCAGCTCTCCCCCTGCCATGCTTTCTGTTCCATCTTGAAACATCTCTTATGAACTGTGGCCAGTTTGCACATTATGGATTTAAAGGAGGTGCAATAGTTGTACTGGGGCATGTATTTGCTAATTTGAGTGTGTTGCTGTTTCCTTGAGTGTAATATATATTCATCTGTTTTGTAGTGATACGTTTTCTAGAGTCTTTCCATGGACTGTAGAGTTATTTTTCCTTTGTTCATCTTCTGTTTGCTATGAAATGTCCTGTGGTAGATGTTCTTGACCTTCTAGCAACTGGGCTCTCTTAAAGTGTTCCTAATAGATTCATAAATACAGCAATTACAAGTATTTGCTTTATAACATATGTATTCAGAGCAGCTGATTTAGTGTTTCAAGGTAAAGTGGCTCTTGTACTAAAACTGTGTTGTAACAGTTTTGGTGCAGACTTTGTCACCTATTGGAGGGAAGAGATGCCATACCATATATCGTGCATCTTATCAGCCACCCTTTCAAGGCCAGATTTCAGATCTGGTTCCTTTGGCTTAATTCTGGAGCATAAGGATTGCTGTGCTCTAGTGGTCATAACAGTTAGCGAAAACTTAAGCTGCACCATTGTTATTCTACTAGGTGTGCTTTTTATAGTATTAATAATCAATTTGACTTGATGGTTTGGTTTTAATTATTAAGTTCCATTCATTTTAGGGGTGTCACCTGTGTAGTAAGAATTATGAGGAGCAGCTGAGGGAACTGGGGGTGTTCAGCCTGAAGAAGAGGAGGCGTAGGGGAGACTTTATTGCTCCCTACAACTGTCTGACAGTAGAGGGGAGCTGGGGGGGTGTTGGTCTCTGCTCCCAGGTAACGGGCAATAGGACAAGAGGAAATGGCCTCAAGTTGTGCCGGGGAGGTTTAGATTGGATATTAAGAAAAATTTCTTCACTGAAAGGGTTATCAGGCTCTGGAATGGGCTACCCAGGGAAGTGGTTGAGCCCCCATCCCTAGAGGAATTTAAAAGACGGGTGGATGAGGTGCTTAGAGACATGGTTTAGTAGTAGACAGGTACAGTTGGACTCAATCTTATCGGTGTTTTCCAACCTATGGTCAGAGTTACAGTATTAAGTTTAAAAACACCCTCCTGTATGTACTCACAAAAGCGCATGTTTTCTGATTGTTCAGTGTTTTGTCCTACTTGGAACTATTTTCATGCTGTTCATTCCCCTTCTGTATGGTATCTAAAGTCTCAGCCTTTTGTACAGCCTTGATGATGTTTGTGTCATAGTTTAAGCAAGTTCTAAATTAATACAGTTCTTGAAATAATAAAAATGAAAAATACTTTTGAAGATGTCAAGTCTTACATTTCTCATGGAGAGATATTTGAAATGCTCGGTGAAAATTCTGGAAGAGCTTTGGAAATGTCGTAATTATCTGGCTAGCGCTCTGAAGGGTTTAGCATTCATTATTACAAGATGAAAGCTTTGGTAGGTTGAAAATAGTCATTTGTAACCATAATTTTTTCTTTTCTTGTTGTAGCTCACGCCCACTCATTCACCCATGCACTTCAACCTCAGAATGATTTCCTGTTCTGAGTTCATGGGAATTAGGAACAAGGGTAGTTGTTATCATAGCCATTGTACCAGCTTTTAAAAAAAAAAAAAAAAAAAAAAAAAGCGGGGGGGGGAATGTTGGAGAGGGCGAAGGAACAAGGAACAGTTGTATTGATTTCTTGTTCTTCTGATCAAAAGCTTAAGGCAAATACTAAAAGTACTTAAATTCAGAGTGCTGTAATTTTGAATGACAATAGAAGCTGGAAATCATGCAAAATGTGGGTTTTGATGTATGACTTTCCAGTAGTTCGGCTTTAGTTTTGGTTTTAGTTTTTTGTGTTTAAATTTTCTCAACATTAATCTGTTGCACTGTACTTTTTTGTTGTTCAGAGTATTTCAGTTACCTGGAATGAGACAGGAAAATTCTGAATGTAATTAGTGGAAGGCGCAACATTCATCAAAAATTTCCTTGAAAACTATTGTAAATCCATGAAATTCAGGTTGCTTCAGTCAAATGATGAGGGGTTCGTGACAAAAACATTTTGAAAAATAAAAATAATCCATAAGCATGATAGGTAAAGTCAGCCTAAAATTCAGGAACTTTTTCTTGAAGAAATCAAAGTATTGGATCTGTTTGTGCTCTGTACAATGCACATATTGAAGTTATGTACATCTGAATTGGGAGTGAATGACAACATACTGCAGGGTTTAAACCGCCTCTTCCTCACAGTGAGGGATTGTAGGAATTTGTTCAGACTTGGGGTAAGATTGCTTCTGGTGGTGGTAATCTTGTTTTCACTTCTATCAAATTTTGGGCTCTGAAAGAAGAAATGGTGGGAAGCAGGTGGAGACTGGGAATTGCAGGTGCAGTTATGCAGCGAGTAGTTGGCTCTTACTGGGGTTGCTCTGAGTGTGCAACTGTCTGCAATGTTGTGTGTTTGGCCGTACCATGTTCTTGATTAGCTGCTTAGATTGTTTTTGAATTGAGGCAAATGTCATGCTTGTGTTGCTACAAGGGTAATTTTTTTTTTTTCAAATGCAGTGATAACATTCTTAATCTTGAACTGTTCATATGGAGGAACACATCAATGATCACATGCTTCCATTTTTTTTATGTTCCAATGGTAACATGTAATAGCTTCAGTTCCTGAAGTGTTATTTTTCAAACACAGCCATGCATTTGATCCTTACTTTGACTTGTGTTCTGTTCATATTCCTGGGCCTTTGTACGCATACTGACAGTTTTTATGGAAGCTATTTGAGAAAATGAACCTTAATTTTATGCTGCTGCAATACTGACTGTGAATTCTCCTCCAGGTGCCCAGATTATTGATCTGATGATGCTTGTAATAGATGTGACAAAAGGGATGCAGACGCAGTCAGCAGAGTGCTTGGTAATTGGGCAAATTGCCTGCCAGAAGATGGTGGTAGTTCTGAACAAAATAGATCTCCTTCCAGAGGGGAAGAGACAAAGTGCCATTGAGAAGATGACTAAGAAAATGCAGAAGACCTTGGAAAATACTAAGTAAGTTTACAGTAATATGAAAAGCTGACTTGTAACAAAATGTCTAACAAAAATATGTCACCCACATTTCTTCTCCTTCTAAACACACAGAGATGTCTAGCAAAGGTAAGAGAGTGGAAATATTACCAGAAACTTGAATGCAGTTCTGAATTTGCATCTGCAAGTATTGTGTGTAGAGAAATATTTTCCTATAATGAAGCTTTTTAGTTAAAGGGCTGCTTGGGAGTTCAGATTGGATAAAACACAGCCAGAATATCCAGGTGAAGAACTGTTGTTTTGAGTGTGTGGGTGGGTTTTTTGTTTGTTTTCTTTTTTTAGTTTATTGGTTTGCAACTTTTGTTGTGATCTGCAAGTCTCATTCACTCCAGAGAAAAGAAAGTTTTAGGGTTTTTCCTTAACTGAGGATGAAAAATGTGACTGCCCTAACTAGGGAAAGCAGAATGACAGAGGTTTATATAATGGTACGTAGCTCTGGCTGGAATGATTGTCAGTCCTGTTTAGGTAAATTAATTGAGGCACATAATGAGTGAAGTGCAGTGAGATTCATGATGGAAATTATGAAGTGGGAAGATACAATACAGACACAATATTTATTCAGTGGTTACGCAAACTGAGGCACAGCTTGCTTTGCCCAGGGTCATAAGGGGACATTGACTCCCACATTTATAGCTTAGGTAATGTTTTGATTTGAAGAATCAAAGCAATAGGATTCAGCATACAGAATTTCACCAGGACCAAAAAAGCAAAGCTTGCTTGGATATAGTGGTTCCTGCTTAGCTTATTTGCAATGGTGGGGCAATGTCCTTTTTCAACTACACAACTGCCACAGTAATGACTACGAAGATCTTGGTATTTTTCCAGCTCCTTTGTTGGTTTTGGGTCCATTCATTTTGCTGGGAATGGTACAGAGGTCACCAAGAATGTGAAATTCTCTCTTGTGAATTCAAGTGGAATCTTACAACTTTCAATTATCTCTGGCAGCTGTTAATTTAGGGGCAAGTAAATACAGGGTGGCTTGGTTTTCTCTGTAGGTTGCTGCCCCTCGTTTTAGGGGAGATAGAGAAAGGAGATACCTGCAATATTTCAAGGCATTTTGGATTAACAATTTTTTGTAGCTGTGAGTTTGATCAAATTCACAGGTAATCCCAATGGGGTAGCACTGAGGTAGTAAAGCTAGGAAAACTTTAGAGATAGCTATTGAATAGAACTCTTACGATTTTATTTGGTTGTTTGAAAGGTTGGTATATAGAATGTGAATTAAGCAGGATTACAATTAATAGTTATTTTCTATCTGTTTCTCATCT
Source organism: Gorsachius magnificus (assembly GCA_034008185.1). NCBI lineage: Eukaryota > Metazoa > Chordata > Aves > Pelecaniformes > Ardeidae > Gorsachius > Gorsachius magnificus. The sequence continues at coordinate 13,410,636 of CM067090.1, forward strand.
ATGCCAAGAAGTTAATGATTTTTAAGAGTTTATCTTAATACAGTGCTCACTTTTTATTTTGTCCTTTTAAAATGTTTACTATTCTTGAATGGCAGTAATTGCTGCTGCAGGTGGTACTTCATTCTTGGTTTAGTCCAAGATTGTATTGCAAATGATTGGGAAAAAAAGTCTCTTCTAGTTCCATATTCATAAAAGACAGACACATTTTTGTAAGGAAAATGGTGTTCAGAAATGCTTTCTATGTACACTATTTGAATTAAGCCTTCTCTTTATATCCTGGAGTACAGATGGGTCTTTACAGCATGGTTTGAAAATTAGCAGACTTTGTCAAAACTAAAGGGGAAGTGAGTTTTTGAAACAGTTGACATGTTAACTGTGAGGTCCTTACCTCCAGCCCCCTTTTGAAACAAGGTTGTGTATCAGCTGATCATAACAGCTGTGATTCCACCAGGAGAGAAATGATCCTGTCGTAATGTTTTAATTACCCATTTGAACTCTGGATCCTAGAAATGCTTCTTTTATTGAATGTGCCTGTGTTGTTCCCATAAAAAAACCTAAGTTTTCGTGCATGCAGTCTGTGCTTTATGGTGCTTTGAAAGCACTGCTGACCTGGGCTTGATTGTAAAGTGCTTGCCCTGTTGTACCTTAGGCATGTGGTGTTTCTTGACAGCCTCTTTCCCGCCTGACTTTGACTTTCCAAATGCATGTGTTAACTGTTTTTGTATTTCTAAACTACTCTTACTAGTAGAGTATATGCTGAGACCATTTGACAGCTGCCTCTGATCCCAAACACTTGGTGATGTTTTTTTCCGGGAATAGTCTACTTGTTGATTGTTATTTCTTGTTGATTGTTACTTCTCTACACAGAGAGGTGTGCATGCACAATTCCATGGCATAAGCAAGTCTGAAGTCTGTTGGAGCTGTAGAGTAGGTGTTGCCATTGATGCTGGGTAAATTATTGTAGTGTTGTCAGGAGGTTTCATGGAAGGTGGGGAAAAAAAATAGGTAGAGGAAAGTAGCTGTTATATATTTGAATAGTTTGACAGTTTTAAATTTAACCTGACTGTGAAACTTGCTTATTACATGGATTGATACCAAAACTAAAAGCAAACTGTACCTATGAATGGCATTTCTGTTTATTCATAATTTTTTGCACATGCCAGCTTTTATCTTTGTCCAGGAGGGTCTAAACTCTGCTGACAATAAATCGATGTGATGGAGTAAGAGTTGTAGGGCTGAATGATGTTTGGAAGTGCCTCCAAATGTTCTATGTGATTCCAAAGCTAGTATGTGATTACTCCAGTTTGTTTTGGTGTATGGGAAAGGAATAAAGCACTGGTTCAGCATAAACTTGTATTTCTTGCAATACAGTGCCCTAAAGTATTTGTATGAAAATGAGTTTCTAAAAGTTTTGTTGCTAATCACAGGAATTTTCAGTGCGTGTTTTTATTACCCTTTGTCCCTAGATGCCTTAGACTTATGGTGTATAAACACAGAAAACTGATTACTAAATGAGTGCTCTCTATAGAACTTAGCATTTTTTCTTTATAAAGGCATTGTCTTTTTCCTCCAGTTCACTCCCTTTTTGAGAGAAAAATCTGTGGGGAGGTGGGTGTCAAAAGCATGACTGCAATAACTACCTTTGGTCTGAATCTCTTGCATAAGAATCATGTATCTATGAGAACCAGTCACTTCTTTGTATTATTGCTGATTATTGTTCCATTGCTTTAATAAATACTTTTTTACATGGTTAATTCTGACTTTTGTGGAAATGCAGTAATAACTTGACTTACAGTCTAACTTCTCTTTCCAAAATTTAGGCAAAGCAAGCTATTAGATTATTCAAACACTAGGTTTCATTTTAGGGAGCAAAAGTTACAAATTCAGTCAGGGACTTAAAAAAAAAAAAAAAAGCTGCTGAATATTAAGGACTCGAAGACTAAAATTCATTGTCAGAGAAAAGCTAAACTGAGGTTAACTGTAGAGCTAAGCTGAGGTCACCTGTGCTCTTCTCTAAACCCTTCCATGTTTGAGATTGTGGGTTTCATGAACTTTGATTTCAGTAGATTTAGATCTTTCTGTTGTCGGCAGATTCTGCCGTCTGCCTGCAGGCTCAGGTAGGCATCATATGCCATCTTGCATTTGGCTCCCATTTTGAAGGTTATGACTCTACAGCTAGGATTATAATCACTTTCATTAAAGTTGAAACCAGCACTAGTCTCCAGGTAAAATGGCTTCAATGCAAAGCTGCTGCCATGAAAGCGGATAACAGACCCTTGCTTCCGAAATAAACCTGAAGTCTTGCTTTTGACTGCCACAGAGTTGAATCACTAGCTAATACTGAACAGGATTGAAGGTTTCATCGTGAAGTCCAGTAGCAAAGATGCTAGTAATTAAAGAAAAAATTGTCAGTTATTCACTGTGGGGGAAGAACAGATAAGTCTGAATTTGAGGGAGTTTCCTTGCTGCCTTTGTCAAATGAGCATGGGACTACTTTATATAGATACATGTAGGAGATCTGTGGTCTAATGGTGGGAGCCTTTTTCTCTTTCAGGTTCTGTGGGTGTCCTATTGTTGCTGTTGCAGCAAAGCCCGGTGGACCGGAAGCCCCAGAGTCTGAGAATCCCCTAGGTGTTTCTGAATTAATTGAGGTACCTGCTGAACAATGCAATAATAACATAAAATGTGCTCGAAGTTTTCTTTAACTCTTTTGGGGAGTACACTGTATTAGTATCTAGAGCTGAGGAACTCCTGCATTAATGTCAGTTTTAAGGAACCTTATTCTTTAGGGATTCCTTCCAGTGAATGGAGAAGCTGAGGTGACATGCCCCAAAAGTGGATATTTTTTTTTTTTTCAACTACGAGGCTTCTGTGCCTTTGAATAGCTGTGTCTTAAGAAACAGCTATCACATGTGTGGTGAAATTGGTTTTAAAGTTGTGAAGAATTATAAAAAAAAAATTAAAATTCTGCCAAATCCTTGGTAGGTGGTGTTTTATAATTGTACGACAATTAAGAAAACAGTAAAGTTCTGAAGTCAAGCACTCAGAAGTTATACATTAGGATTGTCTCCTTCCTTCATGTGTGTATTATGATTCAGTGTTTAAGTGCATGATTCTTTATTCTAAACAACCCTTACCTCATTCCTTGCACAGGATGGACAGGGCTCAACTAGTAAGCAGGTAGTCTGTATCTTGTTTTAATTCTCATTATTCTCTGTGTGGCCTCATGACTCCATTCAAATGCTGCTCTGCATTCAGGATGATTAATTTCCTCCTGGACTTTTCTTTGGCACACATCAGTGTGGTCTTGAGCACTTGGCAAATGGTTAATTTACTTCCAGAAGACCTATAGGAAGTGTAGAGGTGACTTTAATCCATATTTAGATTGGGAAGCTGAGGTACAAAGGAGTTAAGTCTGCTGAGTCTACTAATTTCAGTTGCCAAATTTAAGGAAACTAGGAACTTTTTTTGGGACATGCTTGTGTTCAGATCATAGTACTTGCCAACTTTGACTGCAATTGTGAGTGCTTAGCACTTCTGATAAGCTTTGGGGTTTCTGTTTTGGACAGTCTGAGGCGTATAGTCAGTGATTACCTGTGGAAAGTTTCATTTTTAAGAGAATGACAATACATGGGAGTTCTGGCATAAGCGAGTGTAGAATCTATTCTCTAGAGGAGCACCGCCTGCCTTTGTGATGAAACCATCTTTCTCTGTGATACTCTGCCTTGCTTACTGTGTGCCTTGCACAGCTGTGACAGATAAAAAGCATGGCCTGGATTTACTCTGTGCCCTGAATGAGGTAGGGGCTGGAAAAAACCTGTGTGATTGTATAACTAACACTGTATCAGACCCATATGAACAAGAAAAGACTTTAAGCAAACTGATGCTTCACAGGTATCATTAGTTTCGGCAATGTGAGTTTGGTTGTTTTTTTTCTGGGGGTGGGGGGTAAGAGGGAAAGAGAAATTCTCAAGTTTTAAAAAAACCCTAAGTTTTACGATAAGTTATATGGTAGAAACTTACACTGTGAAGGGCAGGACACTTAATATAGCAGTTTGAGAGCTGTTTGTAGCTTGTAGTAGACTTGTCACCCTTTCTGTGAATAAGCTTTAGGGAAAAGCATCTTTGCATCCAGCATATTTTCTCTGGAGGAGTGACCCTGTTGCTTGTAGACAGCAGAAAGTAGTCCTAAAACAGTCATCGTTCTTTGCAGACTTGTCCAGGTGTGATTTGGATGCTGCAAGGTTTAAAATACTTGTAAATTGCTGAAGTTGGGGTGTAGCACCAGTCATCAAAAATGTAGTTATGTCTCGCCCAGGGCAGCCTGGCTTGTACAAAGGCAGGACGTTCCACGCTGCTGCTGAGCCATGTTGTACCTCCCACGTGTGGCCCGAGGTGGGCATGGGGGTGTGATGTGGTATGGCCTTAGAACGGACTTAGCAAGAATAGGGCTGCCCCCAGCAATGTCTAGAGAGCTGGAGATAGGCAAGTCCTTAGTTCTCCCTTCATCTGGTGCCAGGTAGATTTACTGAGATGTTCCCCAAGGTTAAAACCTTTGAGGGAAAGACCCATGTTGCAACTTTTTCTGTTAACTCTGAGACCTAATATTAGAAGAGCTGGCAAATGCTGTGTGAGCCCTGCCATTGAACTTAAAAGCATTATCCTTTCTGTCCTTAGTAAGATGCTCTCTCCATTGTTATGCCGTTACAACTTGGGCTTAACCTGCAGTTTCGGACCTTAAAAGCAGACATTAAAGTCAGTGCCAAGTTTATATGTTGATGTTATAACAGAGGTAGAGATTAAAAGTGATTTGAGGCAGTGGTGAAACAGTTCCTCTGAAGCAATGTTGGGTACTTGACTGCATTTCTAAGAATCAAGGTCTTCTGTATATGGTGATTTGTTTTAAGAAACGTAGTATTTGTCAGCAAAACAGAAATCCTGAACTTGGAGAATTTTTTTTTTTTTACCTCCAAGAAGTGTTAACAGAAATCTGAAGGGGAAATTGACTTTGAAAACTTACTCACTACAATAGTTTTTTTGGGTGGGTGGCAGGGATGGGCTTTATGGGGTATTAATATCTCTATATAAGTTCATTTTCACAAAATCAAAAAAGCTGAAGTAGCAAAATGCACTGTAAAATTGTACTTCTGAGAGGGGGAGAAAAAAGGGGGATGTACAGGATTTTTTTTCCTCTCTGCTTTGCTGCAGTGTTTATATTGAGTTTGGCAGCAACTCTATCGCCAGTGCAGTTTTGCTAACCAAGCTAAATGTGCAGCACCAAATCTTTCTAAGGCAAAAAATCAAACTGTTCCCACTGCTAAGTGTGCATCTCTTCTATGGCACGTGGTTAATTTGACATTGGTGCATTCTAAGCTCATTGGGAGATGCTTGAAATCAGTAAAACGGCAAGCTTGTTCAATCAATCATCCACTTGCCTGCCTTTTGCTATATGGCTGTCATGACTTTTTACCCAGGCATGGTGCTGCTTTTGTGTGTCTCTTTCAGGTCCTGAAGTCTCAGGCTTACCTGCCATCAAGAGACCCCTCGGGACACTTCCTTATGGCAGTCGACCACTGTTTCTCTATCAAGGGTCAAGGCACGGTGATGACAGGGACTATTCTTTCTGGCTCTGTTAGCCTTGGTGACAATGTGGAGATTCCTGCCCTGAAGGTGAGTCTCTCATTTTCACTCCCCCCCCCCCCCCCCCCCCAGTTTTCCTGGTAGAAAGAGACACTCAACAAAGAAGAGAGTGTTCTCTTCCAGTCTGAAATTATTCTGTTATCTTCAATGTCTGTTTCTTTTCTTTTTTTGTGCTCTACTATAAGCCAGCTTATAATAGGAGGGTACATAAATATTTTTAAATAAGGCAGCCAGTAAAGTTACCAGCTCAATTTTAGTTGAATGAAGAGGAGAGAATACTGACCCAGATTAGTGTATTAAACTTTCAAATTCAGAAAAGCAAGATCAGCATGTTTCCAAGATAGAATGTGCCCAAGGTCTGAACAAGGCTTGAGTGAGGTTACTTTCATTTGAGATGTTGTGCTGCAGTGAGAAGGCTTGCAAAAGAATCTGACTAGGTAGGTTCCTGAGATGCCTGGAAGTGCAGGAAAAGACAAGAAGAGGACATTGAAGTGCTTGATGCATATTCTCTTTGTTTGTTGGGGCTTTAATTGATGTCAGTATGTTCTGGGAGAACTGCTGGGATGAAGTATGTGGCTTGCTGCCATAGTTTTTTTTTTTAGAGAGCCTGTAGAAAGTCAAGAGGCCTTTCAATGGCCTTTGAACTGCTTAACTGTTGTTGCTATTTTATTTCCTTAAAATATATTCATCCTTTAAAAGAAAACAAGGTGACTTTATCCTTGGAACAGGTGAAGCATGTTTCATAGACGCTGATTTGGACTGTTCTGTCTTTCCCTTTTTGTTAATTGCCCAAAATGAGTCAAGCCTTGAGGAGTGTTTTGCAGCTGTCACTTCAAGTGGACCTGTCTGGTTACATTCTGAGAGTAGGCAGATTTTGGCTGGACAGCCCTGGATGGGACCCTTTTGGTGCTTGTCAGTATTATCCTCAAGTCATGTTGCTATAAGGACCTTATTTTTTCATTGAGTGAACATGCTGCTTTCCCATTTTTGCCTATACTTTGTGGGCAAGTGAGGGACTAAGTGAGGCATTCTGACTTTACCTGAAACATCTTGCTGGTAGCTGATAACTTTTGGTCAGCTTCTGTGATACCTGTGATCATCTGGTTTTTATCATGTTGTTGTTTGCATAAAACTGACTTACATGATACATACCCCATCATGTCTGCTTTCCCAGTCGAGTTCCTCACTGCCCATAATTCTCATTTGCAGCATGCAGCCTGTTCTGGGAGCTGTGCTTGTAATTCCTGCAGGGAATAAGCTTTGTGGGATTGTAGCTCTGGTTTCAGCCTCTCTTGCTTTCCCTGTGCCAGAGTTCCTTCCCTTTTCCGTTGTATCATGCTTGCTGCCCTGGGCCTGCCTGCACAAGGGGTCCAAGGAGGGACAAATAGTTAGGAGTGCAAGGCTGATGAGTGCTGAGTGATGGCTCCTGCCTCCTGCCCAACGGGGGTCTTGCATAGCTGAGTTAGCTACTTTCCTTTTGGCATAGCACTGGCCAAACTTCCTGTCACTTTGAGCTCTGGGAAATGGGGGTGAGACAGAGCAGAGTAATTACTTCTTGCAAAGAAAAAATGCGTAACTAGATGATATCTGCAAGTGACTGCTTAGCTCTTCATGTATAGTCCCATAATGTTTTGGAGAAGTATGTTTAGGAATTACAATCTGTTCTTTGAGAATCTGTATAGAATGTAGTATTTTAGTTGGAAGGGATGTACAATGATCATCTAGACCAACTGCCTGACCGCTTCAGGGCTGACCAAAAGTTAAAGCATGTTATTAAGGCCATCATCCAAATGGCTCTTAAACACTAACAGACTTGGGGTATTGACCACCTCTCTAGGAAGCCTGTTCCAGTGTTTGACCACCCTGTGGTGGTATAGTGAATAACTTGCATATGGCAAATGAGTGTTTAAGAGGACAGAAGGAAAGCCTTTAAGTGGGACTTTAAAAGATGCTTTCTTCCCAAGTGACTGGGGAAGCAGTGAAGTGAAAGGCAAGCTAGCAGATAAAGAGGTCATTGACAAAGAGAAGCCTTTTACAGCTTTTACGGCATTATCGACTTCCCTCAAAATTTTAGTTCTTTTCAGTTGCTGTTAATGAATTAATCCTTCCACTGCCTTGTGTGAAATAGATGTGTCCATACCTCTGAGTGGTAATAGCAGTGGGCAGAGTTTTGCATTTGTTTTTTGCTGCTAGCAGCTTGTGAATATTCATGTTCATATTGTACAGGTATGGAAGCTAAGGCACAGTAAAAGGAAGCAACTTTTTTAAGTTTGAGTTGTGTGTTATACTTACCCCTGCTAGCATCATGCAGAGTTGGGTTAGGATACCTATAAAAGGTCAAATCTTTCTCAGGCCTACAAGGTAACGGAGGAAGCACATTTCACAACACATTGTGGTTTGTGACTCTTTCTGACCTTTTTTTGCCCTGACCCTATGGTAACTGAGATTGACAGCTGGTGCCCACTGGGCATTTAGGGACATTACAAACCAGCTGCTTTTTAAATTTGAGGAACCCTCTCACCAAATGAAGTGGCATCACCTTCCAGTTCTACTAATGGACTTCGACATCTTTGACCGCTTGAACCTGCACAAAGGAGAGACACAGCAATTAAAAATAAACAGTGACATTCTCAAACGCCCATGCTTGCTCTGATTGAGGCTGAGAGCACCAGCAGTGCATGGATTCCTTTATGCTGTTGCCTGTGTCAATTGCCATCTGGGGTTGATTATCCATAGAGCGAAAAGAAAAATTATATGTATCTGTGTTTGGCAAAAAGCTTTGACACAGCAAACAGTTCACTATTCCAATTGAGTTAGTACTATTTGCTCGCTAGCACTTGAAATCCACCTTGAAGAGCATGAACCTAGTATTTCTGCAGCAAAAACGTGGTGTTGGCAGAATTCTGAATGTCCTTTAAGATTATTTCAGTGGTCTTTCAATCTCTACAGTCTTCCAGCTTATAAACTGTAACAACTTGTGACATTTTTATTTCTGCTTTATAAAAGTTCCTGGAGTTTGAATAGTAAGGATTTTTTCAATATAGATTAACTTTATTTTACTGATAGGTTTGGCAATAATCACTTAACTATTGATCTAAGTGGATTTTTTTTTTTTTAATGAACTTAGTTTAAGTGAGCATGACTGTCAAATTCTAGTGTTGCTGTGTCTCTCTTTTAGCATGCTTTAATTGAAAAAGGAAAATGTGTTTTTTTCAGTTGGGGAGAATTATCTTTGCCTTCCTTATCCAGGTGAAAAACCCCATAGTAGTTTAAGAACAGCAGCAACATAGAACACAAAACAGGCAAGAACCAGGACTTTTGTTCTTATCATTGGTTGTCTCAAAACAAAAAAAGTAATCCTTGTGTGAAAAGTAATGCAAAATGTTGTATGGTATGTGGTATTCCTGCTGCCCAGCGTTAGTGCTTCTAGCTTTGGATTGCACAGTTGCAAGCACACTAGAAATACTGGATGGTTAAGTAAAATGGATGTTAATATGTTCATATTCCTTTAAAGATGTTTTGCAGCACAGAAAATGTTCCAGATTGGTTAATAAGAATCACTCTCTCTGTCTTAAGAGAAAGTGGAAGATCATAGAAGAGGTCAAGTCTGAACTGAGTGAGGAGGCAGAGATAGATGTACATGGTTAATGGATGTAAATCTGGTCATCCTGAAAGTGTTGAATCAGCATTGCCTTACCTGTGATCAAGTGCTGCAGGTATACAGCAGCCACAAAGCATGTACGTGGCAACCAAATATGAAGACCACTGTTTTTTTCAGGACTTCTAAGAAGTAGAAACTTTTCATCTTGCTTTGTATTCAAGTTCCTGTCTGTTCTGTTTAATGTAATTATTGACAAATGTTAGAGCAAGCTGATGCAACCCGAATGGCTGGTGGATGTTAATAGCTTCATTGGAACATATATAAAAGTACAGTATGCTGCCATTTTGTACTGTATTTTGTCAGAAGTTCATGAATGCCCTGAAGGCTGAGTAGCTGTGGTATTGGTAAACACTTATGTTGATGTTTATCTGTAGGGGACCATGTGGGGATTTTTTCTGCATGCTGAAGCTGAATAATGTATCTGGTGTAGTATAGTACAAAGTTATTCCTTATGTAATAAATCATGTGGACACCCAGTCATAGGACTGACCTTGGGAGGTGCCTCTTTAGAAATGGTCAGATTTTTGATCTGCTAGGTGTGGTTGAGCTGTTATTAAAGGGGAGGAAGAATGTTCATACTGGGTCCAACCTTCACCATCCCTGAGGTTTTGCAGTAGACAATTGCCGTTATTAGCGTTGAGCATTTCAATCTCAGAAGTTGCAAGCATGTTTCTGAAATGCTTCTTCTGTAGTTGCAGAGTAGTCATCCATATGTTTTAGTACTCTGGTATACTTTGAAGAGGTCATCTGAGACATCAAATATGAAAAATGTGAGAAACTTGCTTCTGTTTATCTTGTCAAGTCTCCTAGTAAATGAGAGTGTCAGTTTAAACCAGTAGTGGATTCTGTCTTGGGAAGGGCCTATTTGCTGTCAAATTATAGTGACTGTGAACTTTTAAGAGGCATCACTTTGTAAGTGTGATACTGAAAAGCTTCATGGCTTCCACCATATGAGAAGAGATTCTTTATTGGCTAGATAACCTTGGTCTGTGTTTTGGCAAACACTGTGCAGCTCTTATGGCTCATCCAACAAAAAAAATCTCCAGTGTCTGATAGAATAACCCAAATAGTATTTGCAAGACTTACTTTCTTCAAACCACAGTAGCTATTCAAATCATAACAGATGTGTCTGCTTTTGCCCACATCAGCCTATCTGATGTTCCAACACATCTGATTAATGAGCTTTAGTATATAAATGTAGCAAGAACTAATTTCAGAGTTGCATGGTTAAGTCTTGTCAGAGAATACTTAAATCTTGGAAACAAAGTTGGATCAAACCCCGCTGAACTGGATCAGTAAGACGCTTGTATGTGGACTTTCATGGTGAAATACAATTTTACTGCTTTCAGTTTGCTTTCTTTGGTCCTCATAATATACCCCTTCCAAATTTCAGGATATCTTGACTGGTTTTTGCCCTGCAAATAGAACCTTTGCTAAATTTTCTGAGAGTATGTCTGAATGCTGTTTCTACATCTTGTTTGGGTTTTTTCCCAATGCTTTTTGGATTTTTCTTGGCCAGTACTGGTAGTAACAGCTTTTAAAATACTATGATTCATCTGCTGTGGCAGAAGTCTAGCTCACATTGAACATTTTCTTTTCATTGAAGTGCTGTGAAGAGGGGCAGTTGAGAAAAATTGGGACAGGGGAGAGAGTCAGTTAAATGTAACTGGTAAAACAGTGAAAAGGCAGTTCATAATACATATTAAAATATATGGGTGATAAAATACAAGAATCTTAAATCCTAAATCAATAAATTAAACATATACACAGTGTTGTACATGTGGTTTAATGCAGTACAAGTATTGAAATATTTCTTTAATTGTCTGCCACTTCTAAAGCATGGGTTGTGTTTTTTGGAGATTTTCTCCTTTCCTAGAAAACATTAGTGTGAATCCTACTGGTTTTGCATCTGCTGTGGCATTTACTTAAAAGCAAAACATGCAGGATTTGGCTTACACTGGAAAGTACTCTGCTTTCAACATTTAGGATATTATCAGTTGTTTTGGAAGAATTAAACTCCTCAGCACAGTTCTTTGTGGTTAAGTAAAGGATTAAAGACCTGATCCAGTGCCTGTGGAATGAAATTTAGATCTGGCAATAAAAACTTCTCAAATCTTTTGGGCTCTATCTCTTGAGAGAATAAGAGTAGCAGATGTTGAGCTCTTTTTAGAGATCAGTTCCCTCATTTTCAGTGTATGGTTTTGTAGCTTTTTGCTGTGGTTTTTTTGGCTTTGTTTTTATTTCTGTTTTAGTTCACACTTTAAAAAGAAAAAAACCCACCACTACCCTTCAAAAAAACCCCAAACCCCAAGACCCCAAAGAGCAGAATCTGTTTTAATTCTGTATTAAAAAAAAAAATTAGTTAACTTTAGACTTAAAAAAGACTCAGGAATAAAAACACTCTGGCAGAGATTTGTATGTGGCTATTCTTTCATTACCTGTTAGTGAAGTACAGTAGTTTAGTTCATATCACTTGCAACTTTTTATTAAGTATCATGTAGGTACAGTAAAAAGAGGGAGCAAGATCAGGAATTTGGTGTTCAGGTTTGTTTTATTCAGGGCCAGGGATAAGACATAATAGAGATGAGCTGGATATATATCATGGGGTTTAATTTTTTTTTTTTTTCTGCTTGGTCAGAGCAGAAGGGAAGGAAGCCAGGGGGAGAGCAGCCAACCTGAGCAGTGCTAATCCAAACCATACACTGTATTTTTGGAGCTTGTATGTCTAATGTGATTTCTGTAGGCAGAAAAGTGGCCTAGTCAGTGCTGGCCAATTAACTCTTCAAATACTAAAATTGATCTGCAGCTTTTCTTGGAGGTCTAGGTGTACCCTGTGCTCCATGCCAGCTGGAGACAGTTGGGATACAGATTGCCTTCTAATGGATTAGAAAAATTACCCAAAGCATACAAGTTTCTTCTTATAGTGGATCTGAAAAGGAAGAGATTTATGTGTAACTTCTGCATTGCTTCTATCTGCGTAAACCATCTTTAAATGACTGTTTGAGATCCAGACTCCACATTGAAGTGCAGCATTGCTGGAAACAGTAGTGTTCTCCAAGGTAGACTTAACTTCCACGGTATTTGGAGCATGTCCAGAGAAGGGCAACGAAGTTGGTGAAGGGTCCTGAGCACAAATCTTATCAGGAGTGGCTGAGGGAACTGGGGGGTTGTTTAGCCTGGAGAAAAGAAGGCTTGGGGAGACCTTATCGCTCTCTACAACTACCTGAAAGGAGGCTGTAGCAAGGTGGGTGTCAGTCTCTTCTCCCAAGCAACAAGTAATAGGATGAGAGGAAATGGTCTCAAATTGTGTCAAGGGAAGTTTAGGTTGGACATTAGGAAAAATTTCTTCACTGAAAGGGTTGTCAAGCATTGGAACAGGCTGCCCAGGGAAGTGGTTGAGTCCCCATCCCTGGAGGTATTTAGAAGACAGGTAGATGTGGTGCTTAGGGACATGGCTTAGTGGTGGACTTAGCAGTGCTAGGTTAACAGTTGGACTCAATGATCTTAAAGGTCTTTTCAAACCTAAACAATTCTATGATTATATTTCTATGATACTGATTGCCTGTTCAGGGATATCATTTCATCAATGACTTAGACAGTGAGATCGAGTGCACCCTCAGCAAGTTTGCAGATGACACCAAGCTGAGTGGTGTGGTTGACACACCAGAAGGACAGGATGTCATCCAGAGAGACCTGGACAGGCTGGAGAGGTGGACCTGTGTGAACCTCATGAGGTTCAACAAGGCCAAGTGCAAGGTCATGCACCTGGGTCGGGGTAACCCCCGGTATCAGTACAGGCTGGGGGAAGAAAGGATGGAGAGCAGCCCTGCCGAGAGGGACTTGGGGGTGCTGGTGGATGAAAAGCTGGACAGGAGCCGGCAATGTGCGCTGACGGCCCAGAAGGCCAACTGTACCCTGGGCTGCATCGGGAGAAGTGTGGCCAGCAGGTCGATGGAGGTGATTCTGCCCCTCTACTCTGCTCTGGTGAGACCTCACCTAGAGTACTGCGTCCAGCTCTGGAGCCCTCAGCACAAGGACATGGAACTCTTGGAGCAGGTCCAGAGGAGGGCCACAAAAATGATCCGAGGGCTGGAGCACGTCTCTTATGAGGACAGGCTGAGAGAGTTGGGCTTGCTCAGCCTGGAGAAGAGAAGGCTGCGGGGAGACCTGATTGTGGCCTTTCAGTACCTGAAGGGGGCCTATAGGAAAGATGGGGATAATCTTTTTAGTAGGGCCAGCTGTGACAGGACAAGGGGTAATGGTTTTAAACTGAAGCAGGGTAGGTTTAGACTGGATATAAGGAAGAAATTCTTTACAATGAGGGTGGTGAAACACTGGAACAGGTTGCCCAGAGAGGTGGTGGAGGCCCCATCCCTGGGAACATTCAAGGCCAGGTTGGACGGGGCTCTGAGCAACCTGATCTGGTTAGTGGTGTCCCTGCTCCCTGCAAGGGGGGTTGGACTAGATGACCTCTAGGGGTCCCTTCCAACCCAAAACATTCTATGATTCTATGATTCTGTCTGTAATGCCAGCTGGTGGTGGTTAATGCATGAGAACTTGACGGTGTTTTGTGCTATTGCCACACAGATAATTTTGCTTTAATAGTTAGGAATTGCATGGAGTTAAAATTGGCTAAGAACTGGTGTTCAGTGGGGTTCAAAATGAAAAAGAAATAAAGGATTGTCTCGACTGAGTAGATGAAAGTACTGTGTGAGACGGATGTCAAATTTTTATTTGATACAATGACTGATTTTCTTAGATAAATCAAATTACATTTTTTCTGTCCAGATCTTAGTAAATCATTTGTCTCATGAGAACTGTTAGAAAAGATGAAGAAAGTTGTTACAGAAATGCAAGGTGGGAAAGAAACTGGTCTGAAGAAGGGGGAACTAGTGGACTAACAGGAAAATGACACAGAGTTGTTCTGAGGTTGGTCTTGTTGCTAATGAAGCTATTACACTTCAATGCCTGCATGCACTCTCCCACGTATGTAGGCGTTCTCCCCACTAGCATGCCACGCTGGTGTGCTCTGCTGAGTAGTGTAGACTTCCATACATAGTCTGTGATGCTCAGTGTTCTGTAGCTCTTTGGGATTTACTGATGTACTGGGTTGCTGGATCTGATGGAAAAGCTCAGTAGGACAGTGCCACAGTTGAAGAAATGGAATATGTTGTTCTATGTTATATTAGGGAGTAACTTGGCTTCAGTACAGCAACATTTTTAAGGATAAACAAATAGGTAGGTTTGCAACTCTAAAACAAAGTTAAGAAGAAAACCAATCATCTAATAAGCTATTAAGATAATACCTGACATTTAGATTTATCTCTATTGCTTTAACTTCCCTTATCTGCTCATTCTACTTTTTCTCCTTTTTCTCCTGCCTATTGCCATCTTTCTCTATCTCTAGCTTTTTTCCCAGTTGCAAAGTTGGCTCTTCAAAGTGATCTTTTCCACTTATACCATAGATTGAAGAAACCTTTTTTCTCTCCTCCTTTTTCTCAGCTGCTGTTGCAATCTTGAGTAACAGTACAGTTGTGTGTACTTCCTTTCCTTTCTCCTTGAGTACATCTTGGCTTGAAACCTCTGGTGCTTGAAACCAGCATCAGTCAGGGTCAGATGAGAAACTCAGGATGGTATTTTTGAACTTGTTTCCATAGGCTGAAGCTAGAGTGGGTCCAATGAAAGAAAGGACAAGACCTGATAAAAATTGAGTATTGTTATCCTCTCAAGGACAGTTTCTGAAGATGAATAAGCAGGTTCCAATACCTCCTCTACAGGATATTGATTTCCTAGGGCTAAATGTCTTTTATAGTTTGAAAGGGAGTCCTGGAGTGTCTAAAGTGGGTACTCTAAGCAACGGTCCTGTAAGCTGCATGCAGGAGGAGAAAGGTCTTAAGACAACTTAAGTCATGACTGCAGCTGAACAAAAACATGCATGTTGTTGGGGATTTGTGTACACTGGCGTTCAAGATTAGTTTGAAACCAAGTTAATGGACATTGCTATAGTAGTCACAAGCTTTCATCCAAATGCTTTTTTGTTTAAACTTTATGGTAACTTTTTAAAGCAAGGGATAGCTGGTTTGCGTTTGCATAACTTGTTTGCTTAAGTATTGCTGCTGCCAGGTCATTAACTTTATTTTTATTACTTTTAATTTATCAGGTAGAAATGTTCTCAATCCAATTCAATTGAAAACAGACCCACATGCACGTATATGTACTGTTTGAGCAGGAATCTTACTGGAACACTCAAATAGTAATTGGAAAGGTAACCTCCTGTATGGTAAACATAGCTTTCACGTTGCATTCCTGCTGTGAATGTAAGTTTAGTATGAGTAGGCTTAGTTAGGGCAGTGAGTAACTATCATGTTTTAAATATTTAAGTTCAAGTGCTGGAGGCTTTGGCAAAATTTCAGAAACCAGAATGAAGGAATGGGATGTCGGTTTTTGTTCTTCCTTGGTCATCCCTATACAGTACAATTCCTCATTTGATCAGGCTTTTAAGAAGCAGACCAATTCAGCAAGCACTGCAATAACTAAGCCATGGTCTGTATATTATAGAGTTCTGCTCAGATCTGGCCATTGGCAAAAAAAAGGATCTGAATATTGAGAATGTTATTCAACCAAGACTGTTGGAGATAAACTTCTCAATTTGACCAAAAGACGGAAGTGTGTGGACTAGTACATATGTGCCCAGGAATCTATAATTGGTCTGTTACCAGAGTACTTTCCCTGAAGTGTTACTGTAACACCACAGTAAGTCCTCTGAATTTCATGCCTTGTAGTGTGTGTTCCTGAGATGGCCCCGTTTCTAAAACTCTAAATTTAGTTCTTTGTTACTACTATGAAAATTACGTGAGAATAGACTTTGCTCTTTAAATGTCTGTTCAGCTCATCATGTGCATCTCTTGTGTGCCACGTATTGTTGAAACGAAATGGAAGATACATCTCTTCACTAGAGTATTCCCATAACTTTACATTATGATAGCTGGTGCAGTTTGAAATGAAAGAAAAAGCAGTACTAGAGAGAGCCAATATTTACAGTATCAGCTGGAATAATATAATTATGTAAGCTGCCCAGATAGCACTCTGATGAACATGATACAAATGCCTAGATACAGACTTTAATTTGCAATTGTCTGAAACAAAAACTACAAACTCCCAGGCTCTTCATGGTCATAAAGATTATCTTGGAAGCATATGCCATAAAATATAGTTGGCTTCTCTTTATTTCCCCTCTAATGAGTAAATAATCAAGAATAAATGTTTCGCACTTTAGGAATCATGATGAAAAGGTCAAATAGCCTTTTTAAAGACTCACTGTAGCTAATACATCTTTAAATGCTTAAATTGTAGACTTAAAAACTATCGGGCGTTTGTGAAAGTTATATTTAGTAGTTGACCTGTCTTCTGTATAGGCAACCTGTTTTTAAAGCTATATTCTATATATAGGGTGTGTAATAGATTCTACAAAAAGAACGACAGGGATGGCCTCGCTCCTTTTCAGGTTAGATGGAAGAAATCAGCTGTGAGAACAGCATTGGAAGCAATGGCCCTGTCATACACAGACATCAATTTTTTTCTTCAATGGGAGAGAGAGGTACTGAAAGTGACCCAGAGGCTTTTTTGTCACTTAAGTTTTGTGTGAGACTTCAGAGCCTCGTGAACTTTTTCTGCTCTTTCTCAATATTCATTTAACCACTTTGGTTTTGTTTTCATTTTGGTTATTATACAGTAGTTGTTTTTTCTTAATATTATATTAATTATATAACTAATTTCAATAGACTTTTATGCTAACCATCCCTAGAAGAGGTTCTTGTCTGATGTGCAACACCAGTGCATAGGACTGCAACAAGTTAAATGGTGGTCTAGGGGAAAAAAATGTGCTGTTATAAATCAGTTCAGTTTTGAAATATGGGTGTTATTTATGTGGTATTTTCTTTGCATAGTTGAAGACATTGATCCTGGTTGTGGAGATTAGCTGACAATAATTTGAAGTCTTCAGGGAGTGAGGAATATGCAGGTATACCACAAACAAAACAAAACCACAGAAAAGAGAATTGTAAGGGGAAACTTGAAAATACATATTTTTAGGAAAGAACTGAAATAAACGTCAATAAGACTAAAATAAATGCCCAGTTTGGCCTTGAGTCAACCAAAGCAGCACCAGTTAGTTTAGTCTTGATACAAAGAAATATAAAAATCTTTGTAAAAAAAAAGTAAAACACAAAATCCCACCTTGGGCTATTTTGCATTGAGTTTTAGGAGAAAATTGGAGTTGGGTGGTTGAATAAGAACAGTATTTTGTACAGTGTGTTTGTATTTCAAATGATCCTTTTCTGTTGTTGGTATAATGCCCTTGTTTGGGGAGAAACAGTTGTTTGTACAAAACATATTAAGGTGGCAAGGACCTGTCATTAATGCTTCATTGCAGTCTTGTCAAAAGCTACTCAATTGCTTGGGCTTCAGCGGAGGTTATTTGGTATCCTTGCCCGAGGGTCTTTAATCTCTTATGGGTGGAGGTGGAGGAAGTTCTCTGATGTGGTGATACAGCATGTGGTCCTAACGTGCTCTGAGCCCTCCCGTGAGGCTTAATGTGAGCCTGAGATGCTCTATGAAATTGAAGTTCAACATAATTTATTCTGATGTGTTAATTTAATGATTTATCGGGCGAGGCAGTTGCCTAAATAGTGGGGAAAATGGTGGAAGTCTCAAAGTTAGTAGAAATCATCACGTCTGCTTTTCCTTCTTGCAGCGAGTGCTGACAGACTAGATGAAAGTTCTAAGTTACGTTTGTAGTCAAACACTTTTTTTGTAGTACAAAAAGTTTGAATTTTTTTCAAGTCTTTCCTTTTATTTGTGTCCTTCCTTTGTTTTCCTCTTCATTTTTACCGCCCACCCATCCTATCTGTTCAGGTTGTTGAACTTCTATTTTTAAATCCGCTTCCCAGATGTGCGTTATGTGCAGACAGCACAAAAGTGGTTGCCTTCTCGGAGATCACAGGGCTCTATTCCTGCTTTTAGAGACTCTTAAAGGTTTTAAAATCTTTGAGGGTGGGGGGGAATCTTTGCAAACTTCAGGTTTACTGTTGGGAATAGAGGTAATAAGAGTAATAAGAATATGTTTAGAGAAAACAACTGTGGTATCAGTATCCCCTGCCTCTTAAAACATGTATATGCTGGACTGATTTGGTGGATTATCAGAAACCTTGAGGGTAATTTTTGTTTTTAAAAGGGATGTTTTTGACAAGAACCTAAGCAGTATTTTTTTTAAAAATGACACATTTTCTAGTAAAAACACACAAATGTGAAGGTAGGGGTTCTATTCACTTGTATTTTCAGAGGTTTAGGGCTTTTTTTTTTTTTTACGCGAGCTTTCTGGTTTAGTTTTGATTAGAAAAAGCAAAAGCATTATAAATTCTGATTGCTTTTTCTTTTAAAAAGGTGATGCTAATTCTTGTCTATGAGGATTGCATGAAGCTATTATTTGCAAGCTGTTTTAAAGGTTCATGCGTGGGAAGAGATGGGCAAAGCAATTTTTGTATCAGACTTAAATGGGGGGAAAAAGAAAAGTTAACATTAGGGCATAGTTTTGTGGTTATGGTGTGACTCACAAGAAAGACTTCGGCCATCTGACATGTACATTACAAACAGTTGTATAAACATACCATTAGATAGCCACAATGTGTAGTGGGCTGAGTTAATGTTATTTTGAATTCATAATGTTAAAGTTATCTGGCACAGAAGGTTTGATTTGTGGAGTCACACTCACTATTATCGCTTTTTGTTTTATGTTACACTGTTGTCACTGATGGACAAGGTCCTTTCTGATCAGCTCAACAGTGAAGTTCTAATCCTGCCTTTCATTTGTTCAGTGTCATCTGGCTACACTGACACCAACCAGGGCTTTTTACTTGAGTCAGGATTTAGATAGACTTTGACAGAGAGAATACAGCGTTGGGATTAAAATTCTTATAATTATGCACAGTGTTTTACAATATGTATGCTTGTTTTCTTGCTATTTTCCTGTATGTGAAAAAATCAAATTTGTAGAAGGTTAGATTTATGTTTAAATGTGATTATATTTTTAAATTTTCCTTAATGTGTCTAAATCTCAAACTGTGTGGTGATAACTTTCCTAGATGTTGAACCTTTGCATAAGTATAATTTTGAACCTATTAGATCTATGCCTATATCTGAGCATGACCATGTAGAAACGAGCCTCATGTTTCATAAACTGTTAAAATTTCTTGGGAGTCTTTATTCAGAATTTGAATTAGTTTTCAGTTTTTAAAAGTAATGGATTCTGTAGCTTCAGTCTCAGCTCTGAAGCTGAGCATCATAACCATTTAGTAGCTTTAAAAGAAGCTTTTGGAAACTACAGTATCTGTGGTATGTGCTATACGTAAGACTTTTTTCTGAGGTGAAAATAATAAAAAAAAGTGGTCTTTCCTACAAAGCTATGAAGATGAGCTGCTTTTATACCTTTTGTGATAAGGAGTGAGCTTTAGGGTCTGCCTCAGATTGAACAGAATCTTAGCTTTAACACAGTTAAGACTTCATTGGGTGCTTAAATCCCCTCACAAAAATAATTGATTCCATCTATTGTTTTTTACCTGTGTTTGTAAGTCAAATATTAAGACTTCAGTAGGTTGGTATAGAAGTTATGAATGTCATGTGTTTTAAAAAAAAAAAAAAAAAAAAAAATTAAAAAATCTTCCCTATACGTAGCAGTTGTACCAAGCAGGATTTGGTTTGAGAGGCTGACCGTGTCTCTTATGCTGGTGAAAGTATTTTTCAGAGTGCAGAGAGATGGCCCAGGAAGGCTTTGAAGCCAGGTGTGTTGGGGTTTGGGGGGGAGGTTTTTTTAGATTTTCCTTGTTACAGGTACTGAAAGTTAGGGTCATAATCAGCATTTCTGACAATCTGTTTTCCTTCGTCCCAGTTAACACTAAAATAATTTGCAGCCACAAGAGCTCAGTGTTTGTGTAGATCAGGCTGCTTTTGTTTAGTGATGGATTTAGTTGTTTAACTATAAAAAAATGGCCAATGAAGTACTGTAACTTTTTTATTTTTGGGTCTGAGACTTTCCCCTGCTATATTTAAGGAACATATTAGATGCATTTCTCATACAGAATTTCCACACAAAAAATTGCATGTAGTTTGAGTTCATAGTGCTCTGATAATGATCAGAATTCTGCAATAACAAAAAATAAATCCAGGCTGAAACACGGAAATTCTGGGGCTGTTGAACCTTCAGAGTAACTTTTTATTGTGTTTTTGTTTGTAAATACAACCACCTGTAATTTCTGTGAAGCAGACATCTTGGTGAAAATGGGAGAAGCTGAAACCAGCACAGGCGGGTGTTGAGCAAATGTCTCCGATGAGCTCTCACAAGGGTTGTGTTATAGATACTCAGTTCTCTTTATTAGTCTGCTCAGAATCTCAGTTCTCAGATTTGGACTTAATTGCTGGGTGATTCTGTGACATAAACATCCAGATGTATACCTGTTGCTTAAATCTGATTCCAGCCAGTCTCCCAAGTCAGATTTGTTTACCCCTTGTGCATCACAGGCTCACTCAGATACCTTCTCCTCAGAGCTGGTATATTGTTGCTTCAAGATAATTTTAACTGACCAAATTACTAGAACACACTCTTGGGATATTTATTAATACCTTTTGAACCACACTTACAAAAACATAGAGGACTTAGATGTTCCAAAAGCATGAACTTTTTTAGCCTCATCAATTATTTTTAATATTAAAAGTCAGCAGATGGAGCCAAAGGCTTGTAGAAAAATTACTTGTGCGGTGTATATTAAACCACAAAGCCCACTAAGTTTAACTAATGATGTTTCTACTGAAATTTATTACAGCAAAGCTATTTATTTGCCGCTAAACCTCATACTAGCATCCCTTTTTCATTCCCTTGTCTCTGTGCAGAGTGAGAGCTCACCCCTTTGTATACCAGGGAGTCTAACGAGACTAAAAGAATAAAGTTTGAGTGGGAACCTGATTTTCTTTGTAGATCTACATCTGCGGAAGGTTTTCTGCAGTATTGTTCACCTCTTTATCAGAAAAAAAATGGTGTTATATTTTGTCAGTACTTTTACATCTACGAGCACGGTAATTGGAATCCACTATTGAGGGTTAGGTTGGAATTCACTACAACCTCATTTTTGTTATTGCACAGTTGGTAAGGTATTGGAGTTTTGTGTTTTTCTTCTGAAGCGACTGAAATAAGTCTTTGCCTTAGATAACATGTCAGACTTATTATTCTAATAGGCTAACCTTATGCTTTTGTTAAATATTAACATCCTTGTGGGATTTCAAGTAATATCTTTAGAAAAATAAGGGTGTGGAATATTTTCTAAACAGCATGCAATTTATCCCACTTTCGTAAAATAAAAAAAAGGCAATAAGTGGTACCTACCTTTTCCAGGAAAAGGGGCAAAAAACCTGTCCTAGTTATAAAATATCATATCCAAAGGGGATGCAAGAAATGATGCTGCTGACTGACCAGAGAATATTCCAGTGGTACAGTATTGTTTTGCCCTTTAGTAAAGACAGAAAAATGAAAATGTTAAGTGACTAACAGCAGCCGTTTTGTCTATTAAACTTCATTTTAAAAATTCTTTCTCCTCTAAATTGAATCTTCTGAAGCACTACAAAATATTCATGTTACACATAGAGTATAGAGTAAGTGGTATATGAGTGTGTAGCTTAAGTATTGCATGTAACTTTTTTCCCCCCATCTTTGTTTTACTGATTTTTTGAAGCTAGGTCTCTTTTTTAGTTTGGAGCAAGCATCTGCTTAGAGTGACTTTGGAAACTTGGCTTACTGGCCAAGTTAAAGGTTTTCTTATTTTTTGGCTATCTTTGGCCTCATCTGTTTTTAAATTGTCTTTCCCCCACTTCTCCTGTTGAAAGACAATTATAAAACTTCAACCAGTTGTACCAGCTTGCTGCTGACTTAATTTCCTTTAATCAACATTGGCTGTAGTAGCAAGAGTTTCTAACAGTGACGTTTTCCTTTTGGATGATATGATCAGTTCTTAGTTTCAGATTCACTCCTGACTTCCTGTAGGCTTTTATAGTAAGACATTTTTCTTCCTAAATAAAGGTACCCAGTCACTACCAATAAAATTATATTTTCATTTCAAGCCATTTGAATTGTGCCAAAAACCTCATAAAATCCAGGGCTGGAGGGTGCATCCTGAACTATATCTTAGTCCAGTCTCCTAAAATTGCAAGTAACCAAATCGTGCAGTCTCACTGTGATGAGTATCTTCTATATTTATATTTACTGTAGAAGAATATTAATGCATCTTTTAGAATAAAGAGAATATAAACTTGTGACATAGGAAGACACAGTGCTTTTTGCTGTGTTTAAGAGACTTATGGACATACAGTCCAAATTCAGCATTGATTTGCACGGAGACAAATGCCGATATCCTCTGCATAACATTGCCCTTAAAGATGAGAGCAAATGCTGGTTTGGTTTTTGAGAGAAGAATGTTTTGGTTAATGAAGAACAGTTGGTAGATGTGGTGGCCGGTGCAGTGGGGTCTCCTTAGCAGAGACACTGTGCAAAAAGGAGCAGTAACTTCTTGGTGTTCAATTGCAAGTTGTTGCCTTTGTCTCCCTTTAAAATGCTCTTCTGATACTGGGTATCTCTGCTACATTTTTAGTAATGAGCAAACCTAACTGGGTGTAGTTTAATTTTGTACATTTTTTTTTTTCCAAATATTTCTACCTCCATAGTGTGTGTGGGTTGTCCTTTGGCATTTCTTAATCATTTTAAATTGAGAAGGTCCATACAATTCAAACATATATAATGTATCAAGAGAGAAAGCCATGATGCAGTTTTGTGCTATTGAAGTACACAATCCTCCAATATTTGGGGGGAAGGGAGCTGTGAGAGCTAGTGACTGCAGTGAAAAATCTGCAGATGAGGAAACCTGGTCATGAAGAAGTACTTCTGAAAAATCTGATGGACCTTTTAGAACTATACTGGCAAAAAAAAAAAATCCTAAATAATATAGTGAATAAAGAAAAATTTTTGCATTGATGGATAAGCTAAATAAGCTTCCTTTGGACTGGATCCAGTCATCTCAAAGAATTTCTTGTGGCCTGCACGCGTTGCATTACATGTAATTTCAACTTTAATTTAAAAAGAAAAGGTTCTAACTTTCAAGACTGTGAGGGAGTGACAGTTACAGTTTTCCAGTCCTGACTGCAGGCAGAGCAGAGACGTGAAATCTTCTTCCACTCTTGGAATGTTAATTTTGAAGCCTAATTGTGGTACTTTGGAATGTCATTGGCTATATCAGCAAAGGTTGTCTCAGCAGGTGTGACGGGGCACGCAACAGCCTTGAGACCCAAGGATAGGAAGTGGAAGATTCTGCAAGGGAAGAAATCTAGCAGAAGATGATATATAGATAGATAGATAGATAGAAGAAAAACCAAAGAGAAACAAAAGGCAAGAAAAACTGATTTTGGTGTGCTGCAATATTTTTTATAAAGTATTCAAAGATTGTTCTTTGGTGTGTGAAATACCTTTACCTGCCGGGATTAGCAGTCCACTCTTTCATAGGCTTCAGGTTGCCCTCCTTACTTCACCAAGCCTCTGTTGTTGGTGATCCGCTGTCAGGTATTTTTGTGTGATGGCTCCAGTGCTGTCTTGCCTGTTACCCATGTGTGTTGTAACCTCAGTGAGCCTATTTTTAAGGTCCCTTCATGGACCACTTTTAACTTCCTTTTAAAAGACCCATAATGGATTAAAACTATTTCTAAATTGACAGCTGTTTTCCATCTCTTCCTCCTGACTCATGACTATTTCCTTATCATTTATATATAAAACTCCCAGAGCAGATCTTCGAGGTTTTTTTTTTTTGAAAATATTCTGACAGAGTGAATTCTAAACCAGATCAATGAACATAAGCACCAACAAAAGCAAAATTGCATTTTTGTTCATAGTTTATCCTGAATATTTTGGTAAACATCACATTAGCCAAGGGAATCCTGTTGAGCAATCACTGTGCCTCGGTGGTACTTGCAGATCTCTGCATGATGGGCTTGTGCCCTTCCTGGAGCTGCAGTAGGTTTCCCATGTCCCAGGTTTTTAATACAGGTGTCTGTGATACTTGATACTGGAAAATGAGGCTACTTGTTTTAAACAAGAAATGAATTTGCGCAGGTGTTCAGAAATACTGAAATAGTAGGTGCTAGTTGACATTTGTTTGGATCCTGATGAAGGTTTAAAAATCATGTCAGTAGGGCTGCTGCTAAAAGGAGTGTGTATATGTAAAAAGTAGAAATATTTATTTACCTAAAGACAGCTGAGCGGTTTAGGCAAATAGAAAGTGTGTTTAGAAGATAGTGGTGTGGAGTGCTATTGTTTGAATACAGCTCCTGGCTGTCAGTGTCAGAATGCACTAGGTATGCTTGCAGCACATATCAGGAATTATTTCTTTTATAATCAAGCCTAGGTTTTTTTTCAAATTGGACAGCTCTTCCATAGCAAGTTAACAAATCCTTGAGAGGCAAAGAAGTCACAACTCTGACTATTCTAAATGCTTGTTGTATCAGAGGTGCGGGACCCTTTTCATGAGTTAATCAAAAAGACCTATGCAAACAAGCAAGAGGATTTTTTTCCTCAGTCAGTCACTACAGTTACAGAGCCTGACATTGTTGGGTGAACCTTCATGATCTCACAGGCTACTGCATACTCCTGTACGCCAGACCCCTCTTAATAAAAATATGGGGCACTGGATACACAAATTCATAGCAGCTGTCACAGCTGGGCTGTGGCGAAGTTTGGTCAAGACCCTTTGAACTTTTTATTTCACACTAATCCCATTTAGTGTGATCAATATATGGACCTCCAGCTCCTAGGTCTGTTAATTAGGTGTCAAGTGTTGGGTTGGCCGGTGTCAGGCTGTAAAATACAAACACAGAAGAGACGATCAGTAGGGAAGTGAAGTGTTTATTGTCTGAATGTATAAGAGGTGTTGGTTTTGAAAAGTTGCCTTCCTAGTCTGAGATGTCTTTAGGGATCTTGAGAGACTTTTGTTTTTCTCTGTAAGGTAAATGTACAGTTACATAAGCATTTTACCAAAAATATTGATGTGGGCTGCAGAATAATGTGAAAGATCTAACTCTACTAATAATTTGATGTTGGAGTAGTTCTTTGCTTACATTCTTCCCTGCTAATAAAAATGCTTAATAATTGCTCTGGTAACTATTTTTACTGGGCTGATTAAGGTAGTCCTTTCTTGTTTTGTGTATGTACATCTAAAATGACACTTCTAAGACTACCAATATTTATTTTACCTTGTGCTTTGTAGCATTCAGGGAATAGACAGGATAACTTAGATCTTCATTTCCCCATCTCAAAGAATCTCAGCATTTTTTTTAACTCCCCCATCTTTAGTTCCCCATCCTTCAAGGAAGGGTAAATATGTAGAATGATATTTCACCTTTCATACATTTTTGGGTTCCTTTATTTCAGTCTCTCAGTGACAGAAGGGGCTGGGGAGTTGAGAGTAGTTTGTTTCATCTCCTTTGAAGAAAACCTTAAATTTATAATCCCAGATCAGACCTTTCCTATAACTCACGCAACTCATCCTGTTAACTGTTTTAATATATGGCACCGCTGTTTCATTAAACAACATCCAGGAATAATTAGTTCAGCAACGATGCCTCGGAACAAAAGCCCTTGATTTCGTTTAACTTTATAAGTTGGTCTCTTTTGATCTGCAAGAACACATCTGGGGCCTTTAAGAAAGAAGAAAGAAAAATATTAAATGTTTAGGAAGGCCATTGGTGAAGGTTTCAAAGCACAGTAACCCTTTGGTACCAGGACGTAGCTCAGAGGCAAAAAAAGTGTGAATTTCTTATTTCATAAGATTTCACATGGCATCTCTATATGGTAAATGCTGGGTTTGCTAGCTGATAACCACTATATTTTTACCTTATTTCCAGTTTCAAAAGATGCAGTCTCTTCATTCTTGCCTCAGTTTTTCTCCTCCCTTTTTCTTTCCTTCTGCCCCCTTTCTTAATGCAGCTGCATGTGAATGGATTAATCGGAATCATTACTGTAAACATGACTTTTTTTACCATGTATCTGTGCATTAAAATTTGTATTTGCTATATCAAACTTTGCAGTGTGCTGCTTTGTTCCTTTAATAGCTTAGTAGTATTTGTGTTCCTTTAATAGCTTAGTATTGTTTGCCAAGATGGTAGGGAGAAATCTATTTGTTCTTTACTTTAGGCTCAAATGCTGAGATTTGGAAAATATACAGTGCAGAGGGTAGAAATTTACTCATCTAATTTTAATCACTGTTACTCACTTATATTAGAAACTGCTTACCAGTTGAACTCTCTTAAAATTTGCCACCAAAAAAATCTTACCTCAAGAAAAAAAAATCCACAAAGATTTTGTATCCCAATTGTTTCTATCTCATAAAAAGGATTATTGCGAAAAATACTTGTCTGATATAATTAATTCCTTTTTCTTTTCTTCTCATAGCAGAAGTAGCCTTTGTTTTGATTGTAATTAGTACAAGGAATTCACTAGGAGTAATACTGTATCACTTGATTTGTACTGATGTGCATACTTGTGTTTGCGTGTTTGCTGCATGGCACTAGAGTGCTGTTGTGTTTATATTCCAGGTATTTCCTAGAAAATGTACAAATCATCACGATTAACATTAACATTTGCCACAGCTAATGAAGCCTACCAGATCTCTCAGTAATTATTCATCACCTTTGTTTCATTTTGTATAAATCATGGCTTCTACTAACATTAGGGAAGGGACAGGAGAATTTTGTTCACGAGAGAGAAATTAGCAAGAGAACTTTGTTCTTATTTTTCCCCTCGACCTGTCAAAATAGAATTGAAAAGAGGTGAAAATATTAATTTTTTTATTATGGGTTTTATTTTTAAATGCAGCTTTATGTTCACTCTGTGTTTGTTTTCTTTAGTGAGCCTTTAACTCCAAGGTTATGACCCAATAATGACCTCTTCTTTCCACTCTCAATTGCTTTTGACCTACTCCATTAAGTAAAAAGAAATAACCTAACAGAAGGGTAACCAGATCACTGCTACCACACCAAGGAAACAGGCAGGCTTTGGGATGCTCTTCTTTAATCTCTCTATCCACAGAGCCTTCATTTTAATTTGCAAAATTGAACCCAGATCGAGAGCAGTAAAGCCTGAATATGGTAAATATTCATGCCTCAGTGATCTAGAGTGGCTCCATTACATTTCAGAGATTGGGAGAATTACCTTTTGGATTATGTATATTCATAGGCTGATTTTTATTTGAGATATAACATTACTTGCATTGGGCTACATGTTGCACATTCTACCAAAACCAGCCTCCTCACAAAGCGCCAAATGTTCCTTACACATAAAAGTTTTACTTCTTTACCCTATAGTTTCCTCCCTTTTATGCTTTTCAAAGACTGGTAGTAAACAAATTTCTTTTAAAGAAGAAGAAAAAATCTCAGTAGAAGTTCTTCTATAAAACCTTCAACCCTCTGTTTACTGTGATATATTCTTTTGCATGTGACTTTGAAGTCTTCAGATAAAAGTATTATTATTGTTCTAAACCTAAATCTATTTGGAAAAAAGAATTCAGTTAATTCTGTTGGAAGAAGAAAATTCCAGACAGCCTTTCTTTAACCTATCACTTTGCATTGGTTTTGACTTCTTTTTGGATTTTTTTCTTTGAAAAATGTTTTATTGAAATATTTTTTGACAAGTAGCAGAAATTTTAATTGGTATGTAAATGTTAAGCATATTCTGTGTCATAGTTTTACTATGGGCCTGATATTCTCCACCTAGATACTTGCTGTCTAAACTCATTGGCATTATTATGCTTTCAAAATGTATCCTTTTTCACCTGCAGAGATGGATGGTACAAGCAGTACCACTTAATGATACTTGACATCTTAAGGTTCCTTTTTCAGTTACAAAAAATTATGAGATTAAGAGGTGCCTGGCTTCTGATTCCTTCCACGCATCCTGGGAGCATGGGGATCTCTTACTTACCTACAGCCCCAAGTGTTAGGCATGTACAGCTGTTGGGCTCCTTTGGCCAAAGGAATAAAAGGAGATGTGGGCTCTCCCCTATGTGAACTGATTCACCCAAATCTAGAAGAGGCAATGTGGAGATAAAATAAAGAAATGAAGGTGCAGTGGGGCTTGGTGCTCTTGGTGTTGCCCTTGCGAATCCCAGTAGAGGAGGGAGATGTAAGGGGTGGAAGCCAAAGAGAGTATTAAGAGCATGTAATTGCTGGGAAATACTGTAAAGGCAAATCATGCTTGACCAGCCTGATTGCCTTCTGTGGCAAAACGTAGAGATAGGAGGAGTCATGATTTTAGTAAGGCTTGGGAAGCCTCTCTCACAGCATTCTCGTGTGGAAGCTGGGGAGGTAGGGGTTGGGTTTGAGGATTTTGTTGCAAGTTGAAAATTGGCTGAAGTGGTTGACACGGTTGGAAGCTTTGCTCTGAATAAGGAAAACTATGAAGTGATAAATATTCTGAAAATCAGCCTTTTGCTTTCAAAAACTGGGCATTGAGGTTTTCTTGAGAATTTGGGTTGTTACAAATTACACAGTTTAGTTTCCTGTCTGTGGTGAGGCGTACTGCCATGTTATATCAAAAGGGCGACAAGATTACTGAAGTTTACCAAATAAATACTTCAGAAAGACAGCACACATGCAGTGTGAATCTGAGGTACAGTAAATAATGAATTCAGGGCAGTTCAGTCATGAGAAGAAATAGAGGATAGTTTTCTTATTTAGTGAGCTTTGTCTAGCTTGTGCATGGAATGGATTAGGTTCTGTTGAAAAAAATTTTAGATTTTAGGTCATCTAACTTTCTGTGCCAAATCTTAATCTTAACACTTGCTAATTTTTGATTTGTGATTGTGTGCATGAATATAGCATACATGTAATTGAAATTTAAATTACAGTTTTAAAGGGGAGCAGCGTGAGAGTAAGATCATTGACCTGCTCCTTTGTTTACTGGATACATATCTGTATTTTAGATGCTGTGAAAGGAAATAATCTAAAGGGATTTTAGTATCCCCTTTTATATTGCTTTATTCCAGTGTTGCAGTGCAGGCTCTTCAGGCTATGGAGTTACTTTATCAGGAGAAGCAGTATGTTAAATAAAATCTGACAGCACGTGTGTGGCATTAAATAAGCACCACAGTAGTCATACGGTGAATGCCCTTCTAAACTTCACTTAAAAAAATTAAGTTAAAATAATCATAGAATCACACAGAATCACAGAATGGCAAGGGTTGGAAGGGACGTCGGGAGATCATCTAGTCCAACCCTCCTGCTAAAGCAGGTTCACCTAGAGCATATTGCAGAGGACATCATCCAGGTGGGTTTTGAATATCTCCAGAGGAGGAGACTCCACAACCACCCTGGGCAGCCTGTTCCAGTGCTCATCATTCTGTGTGGAATAGTTTTTCCTCCAGATGCTATATTCCTTTCCCATCTGCAGGCAGAGTAAGGCCATGGACGAATAATAGATTCTAGAAATATTCAAGGTATTTTAGAAAATTTTTACTAAGTCACATGATCTTGGTGGTACCTGCAAACTTGGAATTATTTCTGTCCCTTTGAGGTTTCTGCTCTCTGTAGTTAGTCCTAGCTGCTGTTGTGATGTTGACTCAGAAGAGATGGCTTTCCTCAACCTGAGCAGTGGGCAAAGTTTGCATGGTGTTATTGCTGTTCAGCAATGTACTATTGACAGCTCCTGTTTTATCTCTGTTTTATGCTGTTCTGAAATCCTGGTTGAAGATTTGGAACTAATATTTCTCAGTGTTCATTGAGATATGACATGAACTGCAAGGCATTTCGGAGAACTATGAAAATAGTCCATATCTTAATTTTTAAAATAAAAGATTTTTTTTTTTTATTTGAATGGAGGATGTGGATGGAGTAGGGCAGAGGCCTTGACTAGTGATTCCCAAATGCTCGTTGTTGTTGATTTGTACCTTTACAGCCTAGGAGTCCTTTTGATGTTTTCAATCAGGAGTGGCTTGCTGCCTTAGCTAAACACATTGCTGCTTACTCATCTGTAGGACGCAGCTTTGCTTGTGAATGTTTGTCCCTCATAAAGCCAAGAATTTGGCATGCTTCGTGTTCAGGAGAGCATTTATGAAAGGATCTGCTTACATGTAAAAGCAGTCTTATGTCTGAATAAGAGCATTACTTAATTTCAGTATGTGTGCTTAAACAAGGATTGGCTGAAAATTAAAATTGTGGTAGCCTTTCAGACAACTGGGTTGCATTTTTTTGACAGCGTAGCTTGATAGTCTCTGACCATCAAGAGATGATACTGGAAGCAGGAAGATGACATGCCTTATTCAGATTTGTAGTAGAGCAATAGGGAGGAAGGCAGTCCTTGCTGTCAAAAGCAGCAGGTAAGAGATAAGTTTTGATTGTGCACCTGGGCCTTGGTTTGCTGCTCCTCTTCGGCTGCAGGCAGGCACTTCTGGATGATGTTAAGGTGCTGTTTCTTGTATTTGGCACTCTGCTGCAATGTATGGCCAGTTAAGGTCTCTCAAGTGTGGGTTTTTTTTCTTGTTTGCATGCTGATTCAGGCAGGATAGCTCTTGATGTATTTCTAAATCTCGGGGCTGAAACGGTGCTTTCTTCACTTACCAGTCCCTCTCCCTTCTTCATGTAAGTTTAAAGATGCAATTGGGCTCCAAGTTGTGATCTTTATTTTGAACTGATTGGAGTCGTCTGCATTTAAAGTGGGGTCTTTTTTTGTAATACATGTGTAATACTCCTTTTCTAAATACTGCATTTATAATTAGTATTTTCTCTAATAGATTATTAAGACTAATTATTTTAACTTTGCAGTTTCTCATCAGTATTACAGGGAAGTGTGGTTGCTGTATCTTTCATATCAGAAAGATGTGCTCACAGCATTGGGAGGCAGCAGGATGGCTAGGTTCTTATCTAAAGAAGCTATGAGCAATGGCATATGGTTGATAACTTAATGGAAGTTGGATAAATAAAGGAAAAGAAGCTCAGACATATCAGGGGAAAAAGTCATTAGTGGACTTTTTCTGTATCCTGTTTTCTATTAGTCTGTACTAAACTGCTTTGAAAATCTTAGTGGACTTTTCCTTTGGTCTTCAAATAACGGGTTCTCTTATATTGAACACACTTGTTTATCTCAAGGGCTGAACTGTTTGGGTGCTTTTGATTGCTGTTTTGCATTTTTTTAATCTGCATTTGAACACATAAACTTCTTCTTTCTCACCCTTTTTACAGACCTTTACATAATGCTTTAGGAACACTAATGTGGTTATACAAATAAAATTTAAAAAGTGAAGCAATTCCCTTTGCAAATGATGTAAGATTTCAGCACATGGCTCTTGATTTATATGACGAGAGATGATCAATTCCCTTGTGCCATTATTAGAAAACAAAATGTGAGTGAATTTCTTAGTGAGGTTTGTAGCGAGTTTTATAATGGTATCCAAGCTTTTTGTGTTCACCTACGTTGTTTGCATGCGATAAAGTCTGTCTCTTTAAAACTGCACTCTTGTTCACTTTCTGTGTCTAAATGCCTAATTCCTCAAAAGGAGGAGGAAAGTATATTTCTGTTCAGTGGATTGCTAAAATGGGCCTTGCACTATTTTCATGGATGAGATGAGATAGAAGTTGTTTTGCAGGGAGCATTTTGGGTGGTCAAAAGAAATGCAAAGGAATGCCAAAGGTGCTTGTCATAGCTGGTCTCAGTTACAAATTCCTATTGCTCAGGACAGAATGCTCTGAAGTATTTAACATCATTCTGTTGGTAGGTGGGTGGATTGAGTGATCCAGCTCCAACTCCTTACTTGAAATTGCTATTGCTGTAAAGCTAAAGAAAATATGTGAAAATTTAGAACTGTGCTATAACTGGTATGGATCCCTTACATAGGGGAAACTAGATATGCATAAGAGAAACAAATCTAATACCGAGGGCCACTTGCATCCCTTTCAGTGCTTCCAGGTTTGTATTTTAAAGGCCAGACAAAACAAAGATGAATTTTAGTTATGTACCTCAGTCTCTTGAAAATAAAACCCTACATTTGGAGTATTTTAAACAATGGACGAATGTCTCCGTCAGTCAGGGTCAGAGGGAAAAGGAATGAAATACCGGACTGATGTTCATGTTCTGCTCCGAAAGCAGGAAGTGGGTGATTTAAAGCTACTCTGGCTCTTGTTATTTGATCCAGTGGGTGCTGATTCACTTCTCTGTGGGTTCCATGTCTGACCTTTTGAAGGAGACTCAATTCCAACTCAATTCTTGTATGATCTAATCCACCTCCCCCAATCACCTAAGCGCACTCTAGCGTTGTTCTGGTCAGATGTGAATTCCTACATACGTTAGGCTCTTGGAACAGAGTTTATGGTCAGGTAAGATAATGTGCTGCGTACTCCTTTTACAGCTGATTCTGGTACTGAGAACATGTAGGGAAAAAAAGGAATGGGCTTGAGTGCGTTCTTCCCATTTGCTTTTCTTATGTCCTCTTATATGCGTATGGGAACATTAGATACAAGACTAGATACCATGAATATAAGGAAAAAAAACTGTTTATATTTAAAACAAATACAGATGGGCTGATTAAATTGTCTGCAGGGTACTGGATAGGGTCAGCACGAGGTGCTGATTTTCAGTAGGTTGAATAATGCAGTATTTTTCCCTTCACCTGTCTTAGGACAAGCAGACCTGCCTGGAAGCCAGACCCAGCTGCAAAGAAATCGGGTGATTCTTTAAGCTCTGGGTGAGCACAGCCAGGGTGGGGGGGCTTGCCTCCTGTGAGAGAGTTGGGGGCAGCACAGATAACCTGCTTTGGTTGGGGGGAAAAAGCTTTGCTTTACACGATTCTGCAAATTTTCAGTGTTTGGGGATTTTTGGGGTTTGTGGTGGTTTTTTGTTGGTGTTTTTTTTTAATTGGGATAGTCTGGTCTGAAAGAGAATTGGTCAGGATCCAAGACTTTTCCTGAACTTGCATTGGAGGCTGTGGTGACTCATACATCACCAAATGTATGAAAGGGAGCCATCCTATTAAAGCCTCATGCGACACTGGGAAATACGCTTGTATTGATAGTCCACTGCAAAATTTCTCCTACATATAAGAATTACAGCAACTTTTGTCATGGAAAACTACACTTAACAATTGTACGCTCTTTTTAATGTAGTTTAACACTGAGAAATGTGGAAGAACACAGCTGGTATTCTGATAGAAGCCAGCTCTGTGCTGTGGTTGAGAACTGCAAATCTCATTGGAAAAAGCTTGATCATGTGAAGTGAATGTTTTTAAATTACTTGTTAATTCTCCTTGTGATTGTTATTTACGGGCTTCATGTCAGATGCATCAAGCCTAATCATTTGAGTTAATTTAAGGGGAGAGAGTAGGCATAACACACTTGAGGAATGTTTCATAGATTCCTGATTAAAAGCTAAGATGTATTCTGGGTATATGCATGCAAGAATAGGTATTTTTAACACAATCATTGTTCTTTAATGTTATCTGAGTTCTGTGAAGGGTGTTTCAGATGAATATATGTAGACTGTTTTAGAGACTGGCAAATATCTGTAGTAATTTCACTCAACTGTTTAGGTAGGTAATTTCTAAAAGGTAATGTTACAAACTGGAATATTAATAAAGAGAAAAATCCTTGTATTGTGTCTCCATTTAAGGTAGACAACTGTGTAGATCTTTTGTGCATCTTTCAGTTCTGGCTTTGTGTTGGGGAGCAACAGGAGTGGAAGATTCCTTAGGTCTTGTCAGTTAATTCACCCTGTCCATGGCTGTAGAAGATGGAAGGTTTACCGCTGGTATTATCATACATGGAATTGCAGAAGTCTTTCAAACCCCCGTGGTTTGGGTTGGTATTTTTCATATAGCAATTTCAATCTTCTAGTGCTTATTTATTTCTTTGAAACACAGATGTTTAGAAAACCTTCTGGGTTTTTTAAGTCCTTACACATTCCTTGTACCATCAGTGTTGCAACTATCGCAATGACTGAAACTGGAGAGGAGGCATAGGCTGTAGTGAATGAAAGATGGAAGGGTTTGATGCAAGCCACCATACTTCCAGCTTTCTGAAGTACAACTTTGGAAGTGAATAGAGAGGTGGAGGTAAATGCTAAATTGTTTCTCTTCAGTCCATCTAGATAGGCTGTAACTGTCTGAGAGGTATGGCTAAAGGGATAATGAATATCTATGAGTGCAAAAATGCTTGAAACAGAAATCCTAGTGTGTATTTAGAATGGCCTTTTAAGTCTGTTCTGACATTAGCTCATACCAAACTATTTTGGTCCAGGTTTTTTAGCAAGGGGTTTTTCTCTTACATGAACACACCTCTTAATCTCCTTTCTCACAATATTCTGTGGATTCTTCAAGAATCCACAGGCATTGATGTGGGATTTGATTTGAAAAATGTTGCAATAATAACTTGCTATAATATGTAAAAGGAGGTTTCTTTTGGTTTTTTGGTGAGCAGCCAGAGACCCAGGGAACCCAAACAGTATTTATAGTGGTGAAGCTCATGGCCATTTTTATTTGTATGATTATGATTTCACAAAGGAATACAGAATTTTTGTTGTTTTCCAGAAACCATGCAGCTGCTGGATTTTTTTTCCCTTTTTAAAATTGGCT
The DNA here is from genome assembly GCA_034008185.1 of Gorsachius magnificus. NCBI lineage: Eukaryota > Metazoa > Chordata > Aves > Pelecaniformes > Ardeidae > Gorsachius > Gorsachius magnificus. Next base: position 13,445,628 of record CM067090.1, read on the forward strand.
TTCTGTATATTGCCTGTGACCATCTTTTTGCTGACTTATTTGGAGAGCTCTTTATATTCCAGTTACTGAAGGTTTTAGTTCAGCCAATAGACTTTTCATCTGCTCCTCTATTTTGATCTAAGTTTCTGGAATTTTTTCCCCTCTGAGTCTTTGTTCCTTTTTTTTTCTCTGCAGTCTTGTCTTAGTATTGCATAGTTTGGTGATGTTGGGAATAGGCATTCAAAGATTTGCCTGAAGCCAAGTACTATGCCCTTCATGTAGGGCAGCAGGCTCTGTAGAAACGGAAAAGGTGAAAAACAGTTTTATTCCCACTTACACATTGCATCCAAGATGCAGGAAAAAAGCTGTTATTTTCAGTATTATCCTGTGAGTAAATAATTCTGTGATTAATAAGGTTAACTTCTGTAGACTGTTCCAAGTTGTCTAATCTAAATGTTTTGCTCTATGCTGTGTGACGTACTGAGAATGAAGCCCAGATTAGCTCAGTCCAATCCTTTGGTTTGGGGTTCTCTTCATCAGTGCTTGTGTATTTTGGTTTCTTACTTTCAGGAGTTAGAAGATAAATGGGGTGACCCAGGGATTAGAAAATGAGCTAAGGGACATGTGGTGATTGGAGATTGATTTCAGAACAATTCCATCTGAGTAAGACAGATACTAATTGCTTGAATGCTGAGAATTGTATGGTTACATTTGACATGAACCTCTTTGATAGCTATAGAATTGGTGCTATGAAAAGGGAGAGAGAAGAAGAATTTATACTGAGAGTCGAGATCTGTTCTAGCAATGTTGTTTTGTACACATTCACAGTATAATATATTGTATATTGATAAAGACATACTAAAGAGATGATCTCTGGAATAGAACATTCCCACGGCGAGTTCAGTTCTTGGATCTGAATTCGAGGTTTTAGCCCTTCGAAATATGTTATTTATAACTTTTCTGTACTAAGGACTCTTGTCCAAATAATACTTAATTAGAAGATAATTTTTTTTATTGCTAAAAATACCATTTCAGTATTAAAAGCTTGATCTCTAATGTAGGAACTTCAAGCAGAGTGGTTACCTATCCAAGCATCTAGTGTTAGTATGAACGCAACAGGTGGCAATGTAAACACTATCAGAAAAAAATTTGGTTACACACAAGCTGGGCAAGGGGCAAATCTTACTAAAGGATAGTTTGCAGAACTGAAAGAAAAGCTGAAATGAAGTCTTGTTAAACTGGCTTAGTCTGATCAAGCTGAGCCTGGACTGATCTTTAAAAGCTTATTTCATTCTTTTCTTCTGCTGGGAACTCCTTGAAATAACTAATATAATAGCAAGCTCATTAAGGTCAAACTTACATAGCATCTGGGAAGAGCTAAATAAATTTTAAGTATAAGTGGTGGCCAGTGCTGCACTTTTCCTACAATAATCCTAGCAGAAGGACCCCCATGTTTTAGTGGCAGTGATGCTAGCCATATGTTTAAAACTTAAGGGACTTTTTTTTTTTTAGTGTATGGAATGTCATAGACTAGGAGAAGGTAGACTTTTGTATTACTAATTATTTTGCAACGATAGCTTACAAAATGTCATTGTGCTCAGTGTTATACAAATGCATTATTAAGAGGGATTTTTTGTTCTGAACATTTTACAGTTGAATTCAACCAAGTCAAAGAAGTCTATTAAACGATTTTCATAGAAGGGGTGGGAAAACAGTCACATAGGTGTACAGATGGGTATTTCAGTGCTACACTTCTGATGGTGCAGGTGGTTAGAGAGAGTGCATCAAATAAGCTGTTTCTTGATGTGGATATAGCTGTTGATTTGCAGATAGTATGTAGGTATTGCAGCACAAATGATGCAAATATCAACATAACTGTGGCCATGATAATCTTAGTCTCATGAACAGAAGTAGAATAAGCTAAGAGGCTCAAAGCTGTGGTAATTCTAAATGATGGGTATGTTCTCAGTCTGTTCACTGTCTACTTTTTGAATTGTCAACTAGTCTAGAAGGTCAGACATCTAATGAGAGCAAGGTGTGATATGTGGGTTTGTGCTTGTGATGCTCTTGTGTGCAATTAATTGCTTCATTTTTTTTTCTTGCTCTTTCATCAATAGGTGACAAAGAAAGTGAAGTCCATGCAGATGTTCCATACTCCTGTGACTTATGCTATGCAGGGTGACAGAGTAGGTATCTGTGTAACCCAGTTTGATCCCAAACTGCTAGAACGAGGGTTAATTTGCACCCCAGAATCACTTCACACCATCCATGCTGCAATAATTTCCCTGAAGAAAATCCAGTATTTTCGAGGAGCTCTTCAGACCAAGGCCAAGTTCCATATCACAGTTGGTCATGAAACAGTTATGGGAAGAGTGATGTTTTTCAGTCCAGCCCCAGCTGACTTCAACGAAGAAATTCACAAAAATGATTTTGATTTTGAAAAAGATTATCTTTATCAAGAAGAATATTTGTCCAAGGACTCAAATTCTTCAGAGAACAAAGAAAATGACCAGGCAGAAGTCCAGCTCCCAAGACAACAGTGGGCTTTGCTAGAGTTTGAAAAACCAGTCACTTGTCCTAAACTGTGCCTTGTGATCGGCTCCAAGCTGGATACAGATATTCACGCAAATACCTGCAGGTTGGCATTCCATGGGGTACTGCTCCAAGGCATGGAAGACAAGAACTACACTGAGACTTTCCTTCCAAAGCTGAAAGTGTACAAACTGAAGCACAAAGAAGGACAAGTGGAAAGGGTAAGCTGTCTCTTTAATGCTATACATGGGAAGGAAAAATATTTGTTTGGTGTAAGTATATGTATTGGTGAGCTACAGAACTTTCACTGTCCTGTTCCAGAGTCTTTATACCATTTTTCTTATGCTTGTATACATAGTATATTGCATCTTGTCTGTTTGCAAACAGTCAGAAATCACTGTTTGAAAATGACTATTCAGTTCAATGTAGTGTTGAGTAATTTGATGCTGTTTTTTCACTGATTGTTTTGATGTATAACCACTCTGTTCTTCCTGAAAACTTGCTTTGTTTGTGTACCTTAAGTGCTCATCTGTTCTCTTCCCAGTTGACAGAACTTCCAGCTTTCAACTGACATAATTTAGTTATTCTGCAGTGCATTGAAAATGTAAAGACAATGTAAACCAAATAGAAAGTAGCATTAGACTAAATAACACAAAGAACACTATTAATTTTTATGTATTTTTAGATTTTATTAAATAAGAAACTCAATTATTAATCCTAATTTTAGTAGGTAAAAAGAATCTCCAAGATGCCTTACAGAGAGCTATAGCATGCTGAAGTTGGGATCAAGCTTGCTGTGTTGTACAGGTATTAATCTGCTATAGTGTATGTACTTAACCCACCTCACTGTGGCAGAAAATAGAGGTACTTTCTGGAGGAGTTAGCATCTATAGTAAAAATTATTTGGGATTTTTTTACTGTCCCTTCAGTATGGACAGATGCCCTGTCAGTAGTGGTTGGTGTTACTACATTGCTGTCATAAGTTTGATCTTGGTGGTGGTTATCTTTCAGTAATCAGTGGAGAACCATTTGTTTATATGTCCCATAGTGGAATTTTTCATAATGAATGGTTTAGGTGGAGATGTACAATATATAAATAACTTAATTGCTTACCCCTAAACGAGCAGAGCTGATGTAAACTTTAGCAAATGTTTAGTTGATGTATTAGTGCAGTAGGTATTTTATTAACTTTTGGGTAAAGCAGTATTAATTTTTATTTTCCTAATCCAAAACCTGACTGTTTGAAGAAAATGTTTAGTATTCTTACTACTTTTCAAAATTCCATAAAGCTGTATTGAGTACTGCATAATATCTGTCCTTACTTCACTGCAGGAGACTAAACGCTTAGCATACCTTACCGTGTTTGCAATGTATAGCAGACTTCTTTACTGCTTGTTTGCTTGCTTTACTATTTAATAGTGTAAAAAAACCAAAAAACAAACAAAAAAAAACCTACCAAAAAAACCCCAAACCCAAAACGCATACCAAGATGCCCTGTCAGGGCATGATTTTGAATTACTTTTCTAAATGCCTCACTACATTCATTGATCAAATGGGCAGTTCGTATTTCTGTCTTCTATGTGAGGATTCTATGTTGCTAGCTTAGCTTTTTAAAAAAAAAAAAGTTTCTCATCTGAATTTCTAGTACTGACTTTGGAGGCCATTCTTTTCAAAGGAACTGCAGACCTGTGGTGGTGTGTTTGGATGCCAATTTTGTCGCTAGGAAGGAAGGAAGGAGGGATGGGATCTGTAGCTTTCTGAAAATTTTGTGTCTATTGATATGGGTTATGTGGGACATGCAAAATCAGCAGTGTTACTCTTCAAAATTGTGGTAGCATGTGTATTTCCTCTGTTTGAAATGGCCAGCTCCCTTTCTCTTCGGCTGATGGCGATGTTGAACTAGAACAACCTGTCCAAAGTGTTCTGTCCTCTAAGCTGTGGAGAAGCTTAGACCAAATGTACGTGTATCGATACCAGTTTGTGGGATGCTCAAAAGCTGTCTGGATGCATGAAATATTTACCTTTTATTGTTGGTAAAAACTTACTCGCTCATGCATGGCCCATGCTGCAAATATCCAGAGACACCTGGCTTACCAACTCCTTTTGTTTCTCTGTGGCTGTAGGAATATGAACGAGAACAGGAGTTTGTGTGACCCATGGAGACACGTGCTGCTTGTGTTGTGTTTAACCAAAACGTATTGGTCAGATCCTTTATTTTCGCTCCCAATGCATGGCACTAGTCTATGGAAGTTGAAAACTTGTAGAGAACCAACTGCGTGAGTGTGAGCTGTCTGACTGGGTGAACGGTGTTTGCAGCTAGTCTTGGTTGTGCATTTTTAGTCATTTTTATTTCGCATTATTTTCAAATCCTTTGCCAGTTTGTTTATTCTGCTATTGATTTTACTGTGTAAATAATGGAATAATGTTAATCAAACTATGCATATTTTATTTTCTGGTCCAGAAAATTACCAGTGAATGTGGGTTATTGAACATTTGACCAACAGTCGTTGGTCTGATAAATTAGTGAACTGTTTTGATATCTTCCCGTGCCTTTTAAAATATAGAGGGGGGGTGGGTGGTGTATTATTTTATCCTGTCTTCATGTGTCACACACTGTGCCCTAATATGGGCCTTGATCACTGTCTGTATGAATACTAATTGGCCCTGTAGATGACCATCGAACAGTCTGTCTGCAGGTTACGTTTGTTCTTGGGTTCTGCCTCCTGTGGTACTGTAGATACTTGGGGCTGGCATTTTCCCTGATGCATGCCAAAAGGATCGTGGAGCGGATATAACAAAAGCTCATGATGTAAAGTGACAGGGGCATGCGGGGACTTGGGTGAGTTGGTGGGAAGAGGATTGTTCCAGTTAGGAAGGACCTGCTGGAGAAGTACTTACAGTATTAGCTGAGGTAGCTGCTATTAAGCCTGCACTTTTGCAGAGCAGAGAGCGGCAGGAACAATTGGGTGGTACGGTGACTTATTTTAGTACACAAAGTTGCTAGCTAATAGCAAATCTGAATCAGCTGGTCCCACCCTGCTGCTGATGGATGGCTGGAGATTAGGATCGCTGAATTTAGGGTGTCTATTCTTGGCACTGATATAGGAAAATTTCTTTCTCTGAGCAAGGAAGCTCCCCCCCACCTTACCCTCCCTGGGGAGGCATAAAAAGTAAAAATAATTATAAAATACATGTTACCTTCATGAGAAGTGAACTTTTCCTCCAGGGAATACTGCTGGGGAAAATAAGCTTCATGGCTTTCTGAAAGGCAGGGATGAAGGAGGCAGGGGCATGTAATGTTCGCCTTCCTGGGTTCGGAATGGGCTGGAAACACACCCTCGGAACTGGGCTGTAGTCGAATTCAATAGTACGTGTCCATAAAACGCTGTGGCTAATCTGATGTGGGCTCTCCCGAGCCCCCTGCTTGCTGCTGGAATTAAAATAAATTCCCTGCAGTGTAACTACCAGTTTACCCAGGAGAAATTGGGCATTTATGGTTTGGTGCTTTGTTCCTATTCTGATTAATTTCAGAGCACTGATGGAATAGTAGGAATTGTAAATTCATTAAGTTTCAGCATCACAGTACTTGCCTTTTGTGCCCCTTTATGTGTGGCACCCCCCTGTATTTTACAGTTTATTTTTTTAATAAAAGAGCAATGTTTATTCTTTAAGATTTTGTTGGCTTTCTAAGAGAAAGTGTGACACTTTTGCTATTTGACACAAATCAAATATATGAACTGGGTAAACACCGCATTTTAAAAAGGTGAAAAAAAAATAAATTTTAGTGAAAAGTCACACCTAAGCTTCCTGGTTTTCTCATCTGCTCAAGCAAAGGTAAATATTCTACAAAAATTCAAGGACCTTTGCTGTTCTTTTGTGCCGCTCACTTTCCTTTTGGTATCTTGCATCCTTAATGCCAAGACTTGAGTAGAGCACTGGGAGCGAAAGAACCAACCACCAGGATCTTTGAATTTACCTGTCTGCAGTATATCCTTGAGCCTCCCTTTTCACATCCTTGCTTATTTATCCACTGATACTATTTTTTTAAGGTGTGCATTAATGTAGTATCTGAGAAATTTGGATTTGAAACATTTATCATCTGCCTTTTTGGTTAAGTTAATGTTGTCTGAGATGCTGTATAGTGCAGGGAACTTGCTTCTAACCGGGTTAGGGCATTTTGGAGTCTGCACCTATGTGGGGATTGCATCTTGGTTACAAAAAAGTTGCACGATTCAGACTGGAGTTAGGATTTTAGCTGATGTTTTTGAATTGTTGGTAGAAGTATGTGGATGCTCCTGTCTTGCTTTAGACCCAGTTTGGTTTGAGGCTAGAGTAAGTATTTAGGGGTTAGTTTTAAGGAAAATCAAAATTTTCCATTCCCTCAGAACTAAGAGGGCACTGGCAAAGGTTTATATTTGCTTAACTACTTGATTTAAAAATGATGTGAAATTCTAGTCCAGTTTTCTCTTGCAAAGAGACAACTCGAGACTGGGGAGAGTTTCAGTGGAAGGAAGTTTCTGTCGAGCATCTTTCTGGCGTGGTTATGTGAAGGCAGACACTGTTGCCCTCTGGACACTTTATTTTTGCAAAACCTTGGCTGCCTGACAAATGTATTTTCAATAGGAAAAAGAGCTAGGCTGGCAACAAGTGGCTTGTACTGATAAAAAGATAGAAGTAGGGCTGAGAGTGCTGCTGTGAATACCAGTGTTGCTTTAAGGAGTGTGATACGGGGATTTTTGTGAAAAAAGGGCAAATAAGATGCTGTGAAGAAAGCTTATCCCTCTGAATTGGCATACAGTGGTGGCAGTGAATGTAGGCTTGCTAAACTGCAGCAGGTCAGCAGCCCCCAGGGTTGGAGACAAGCGAATTGTGAAGAAAAACAGCAAGTGTTGTCCTTGGTCTTGTGCTTCCGGAGACAGGCTGCTCACCAGTCAGCTCTTTGCAGTTCTGTGGGCAGAAGGACTTGTACTAACTGTACCACCACCTCTGAAGTATCTTCCTCTCTGAATTTTACCTCTTATGCAGCATTGCAGATTAATTCCAGTCTGACGCATTGAAGCAGTTACTCAGTTCCTTGTACAAGTCCTTTATATTTGTCACGTTATTTGCTCTTTGGCTTCCACAGCCATACATACCGGTTGAGTGCAGTGAGTTTCAGCTGAAAGGTGAACTCTAAGAGTGCATCGCGCTTTCCTGCATGACTCAGATACTCTGTCTGTTTTGAAAGTGTTTGCTCAAGCAGGATTTATCTTAGGATGGTTGCCACAGGGTCCCTATTGTCAAGGATGCTCGTAAATCAGTAGCTCTATGGCAGAAACAAAAGGAGAAGGAAAACTCTCTGCCTTGCTTGCATAGCGCAGGCTGCACCTTCTGCACTTTTCAAGCTTGTGTAGTGAAAAATACAGCATGTCTCAGAGGCAATTGTTTCCCATTTTAAGCATGGCAGAAAGTTTTGCTATGAGAACAGGCTTGCGGTTCCTAAAGATGCTTTCTCTGTTCCTGTGACATTAAGAAGAATTAATTCTCTCTCTGTATTTCGAAGTTTTTACTGTATTTTTTTCATTATTTGCCTTGCTTTTAGTCTTTACTTACTTGATGGTAATCACATTGCGCTTTTTTCTTCAGCAGTTTCCTTTCATGTGTCACAGCCATGGGATGTCCTGGTTTTATTCATAGCCACTCTGTTCCCAAGTTTTGTGGGTTGCTGGATAGTGAGTTTACTTATTGAACTCGTTCTCATGGGGACCAAGGCCATCTTGTAGCTAGCATGTATAGTTTCTGGAGGGTGGAAGAATCACTTATTGCATAACAACAGTGTGTTACTAATTGTTTGAATATTGCTGTGATCTAAGTGTCCCCAAGGAGAAAAGTATTGTTGCAGGAGCAAGATGTGAAAGCAGTGTTAAGTTATCAAGATTTTTATCTAGCATCTCTCCTGAAGCTTGAATGGAAGAGAAAAAGCTTATCTTTTAGCATCTTTTAAGTGTTGGGCTTTTTCTGTCCTTGCAGTAGGATGACAAGAGCTGTGTCAGAGCAAGCGCGTTACCTGAGTGGCCAAACGGAAGGTCTTTGTCACCATTGCTAACAGATCTTTCTGGCCTTTCAGAAGAAGGATGAGATATTGTGGAGATGAGTACTAGTAAGCAACTGCAGGAAGTTTGAGAAAATAGTATTTAAATTTGTTGATGACTAGCAATGACCCAAACTATCCTAACGGAGCTAGATGTTTTGAATGCCATTTTCGCAACTGCTGCTTTTTTTAAACAATTATCAGCCATGTTTTGTATCTTAATTCCTTATGGCTTTTTGAGTGAAAACACCAACATTTAGTTTACAGAGTACATGCCAAATTTATAGTAGCTCAGCCACACATTTAACCACACTGCCAAGGAGGGTACGAAGGAGGAAAAATGAACTTGCCCATGAGTGAATAGGAACATCTAATGTGGTTTACTTGGGGGATTTTAAGTTTAGTATGGGAATGCCAGAGTATTCCTGTCTGGAAAGTTTCCAGAGTAGAGGATCATGTGTGAGCAACATTGGTACTTTCTTCACTGAATCCTTTCCAGATACTTTATCAGTAACACCAGAATTTGTTTCACAGAGTTGCACCTGTGCATTGTATTTAAAATATTTGTCACAGAAATACCATTCCTTGTATTTTCTGTTGCATGGTTGCAGTGCTGCTAGGAATGAGAAGCAAATTTTACCTGCTCGGATAAGTTAGATGGAAGAATCTAACTCTTTCTAGATAGAGGATGTTTCATTGGTTTACTAGGACTAATGTTTTATCTACTGTTTTCTTATAGTGGCACTGTAGTTCCAGAAGGATAGCAAGTGAAATGCCTTATCAGCCAGGCAATAATGCTTTCTGGGGGACTGATACGGTGTGCAACCTAATATGGGCACAGAGTGGGTAACAAGACCAAACCATACAGGGAAAACTGCTTGAGTGCTGCCTGCAGGCAGAGGCAGTGACCTGGGCTGTCTGCAGAACCTGCTGTGGCTCTAGCTGGGAGAAGCGGTGGATGTCACTCCATCTACTGTAAACATGCAGACGCCACAATTAATATTTTTCCTGCTTTGAAGTCTGAACATGAGTTTGTTTGGTTCTGCTTGGCTGCTGATGGTATGCTAAATACAGTAATAATACAGAGATGAAGGCAATCAGGTGAATAAAAGTGCACAGCACATTCACTAGTTAAAATGCACTGTAAAATAGGAATACAAAAGATGCATTTATTTATTGGCTCTTGTTTAGTTTTTGAGTAAAAGTGCTTGAGAAACTTAGTGGGGGAAGGGGAAGGGAGGGCTGTATGCTCATTAAACGGAAATACCATTTCTGTTAAACAGTACTGAGAAAAGAGTGGCGATGTTTACTGACTGACACAACATATGGATTAGCACAGTAGAATAAATTTGTCATAAAAGCGTACCAGCTAAGTCGCAGAATCTGCTTGCTTACTCATATGAAAAGATTGGTATTTTATTCATTCGCCAAGAAAAGAACGGCCTGCTCCACATGACTGGGTAGTAGAATTTTGCAAGGTTTGAGTAACACCTATGGTTATTATTTATATTATTAAATTTAAAATGCAGACATGCTTTTGGGTCTTACAAGTGTATGGACAGCTGGTCTTGATTTTTCTGAGGTTGTGTAAGAGTCACCTGTGGGGGAATCGGTTTGTCAGCAAGGCAACCAATACACTATTTTATTTATTGGATACAAAAATAAATTAAGAATGTTACTTAGGTTGCAAAATCAAGCACTTGAAAGTTAGGAAATACCAGATTTACAGTTGCCTATGCAACATTAATTCTGTTCCCCTGTGCCTCTACCCTATGCACTTAATAAGGCAGGGTTCCTGTGAAACTTTTTTGGTTGTGGTCATGTAAAGACTATAGCATGGGGCATATCAAAGAGGGACAGAAATAAGGGCATATGGACATCTGGTATTTCTTAACTACTTAAGTGCCCAATTCTGCAACTTAAATAACTTAGGTTTTATATAAATGTAATTTCCTAGGTATTTTTAAAGTAAAAAGGTAAACTAAACCCACGTATTATTGAACTGTAACCATCCCTTCTACTGTACACCTTTGCTAGGACTTGAGTTACAAATATTCAGCAGCGTAGCACAGACTTGTATTGCTTGTTACCACAAACCTTGTTAACTAAATGGAAGATGGAAGCTGTTACTCATGAGAGACAATGGACTGTTGGGCTTAGGACAGAGGATCCATGCACTGGAGTTAGAGACCATTAGGGGAGGGGACAGACTTGGGATGTTTGCACGTTATCACTTGCTTCAGGCAGCTCTTCACAGGCCTGTTGCCCGCTTAATTACCAGCGAGGATTTTGTAAGCGCCTGTTCTTTGTTCCTCTGTGCCATCCCCAAGCTATATTTGGGCAAGTTTCCTTTAGAAATAAATTAACTTGCTGTCACTATACATGACTTATTGCTTTATGTGCAAGATCTATGCCCTGTTCCAAATGAAACTTGAAGAGTCTTACTGATGTTTAAGATCTCAGAACCTGAGATTACCACAGTTAAAATAGTTGAAAATAGTTGAAGGAAGTGCCTGAGAGTTCATAAGATGGAGATGGAGATACCCCCAAAGTCCTTCTGGCTGCTCAGAACCACAGCCTCCAGGAGCCCTCTCCAGCTTGGCAATCCTCTCTGCGACCTTACAAGGCCAGGTCAAGACTTCTGCATCTACAGATCTTCTGCTCTACAGAACAGCCTCTTTCTTGATTTGTGCTTGGATAGTAAGCGTTACAGGGTTTTTAATCTTCGTAGCATTTCAAGCCAGTGCTGGCTGCAGAGGTCCTGGGCAGTATAGAATGTAGTAACAGTCTGTAGCCTCCTCTCTTCCCTCTCTGTCGATGTTGCTTTCCTTAGATGAAGGGAACACAGCATAGAGTGGTGTAAAGATCAGTAAAATCATGGCATCAACCAGTTTCTTCTTACTTGGTAAAGTGAAAGTGTTCTTACCTAGGCTGTGTCAGGAATTTAGTGCCTGTGTTTTTTGGGGATTCAATCTTTCTAAACTTCAGAGGTGAAGGAAACTTGCGCTATAAAGGTGTATGATGAAGTTAGTGCCTTGTTTGTACCCTGTGCATGCCTGCAGAACACAGATTGGTATATACAGAGCTTTTAAAATCTAAACCGGTCTGGCTATGCAGTTCATACTCATTGCGCCAAGTCAATACTAAAGGTTCCTTTTCTACTCCTGTACTTGTTTTAACCAGGTTATAGCGATGGCACAGTGCTCAGCAAAGGGCAAGGCGTTTATGGCTGCTCGTTAGAAACTCTCAAATGCAATCATGCCTTTACTGAGAAAGGAAGAGAAGGGCAGGGAAAGGAAGATGATTCTTGGATACAAGAAACATAGGCTGGGGAGAGATGGCACAAACATCTGACAACCAAAATTAGTGGATATATGGAGGTGGGTGTCTGATGGCTTCTTGCTCTGTTAAATCAGCAATAATGAGACACTGAAGTACTGAAAGACATGAACTTTTCATCTCTGTTCCCTCATGGATGGATGTTCAAAGGCAGAAGTTTAGTTTGTTCTCCTGGAGGATGGTGAGAAGAAGGTCTTTAGAGCCCACACAAATGAAAGCTTCTAGTGCCAGAGAGAATTGCAGAAAGAAAAGCCTTTAATATTTTCATGCTGATGTAAACTCTTGAGGAAACGACATGGCTGACCAAATCGTTTGTTCTTTGTACCAAGTTGTTCACCTAGTTCTTGGTAACAAACTAAAAGCTAGAACAGTCTTTGGAGAATCAGAAAAGCTGCAAACCCAATAGTCAGTGAAATCCTCTCGGTTCCTTTCTCCTTTCCCTTTTTGCGGCCTCATGTACAGTCATTTTCTCAATGCATAAAGCCACATTTTAAAAAAGAACAGGAATTTGCAGCCTCCAGAATATTCCCATTTCTGACACAGAAATGGAAAGTGCTTGAAACTGTTTCCTAGAAATAAATGAGCTGTCACTGATCATGATGAAGATGTCTCAAGTGTACTTTTTTTAAAGTACAAGAAAGTAATAAAAATACTTTGTATTTTCAGTGTTAGTTATAGGTTCTTTTTTGTTCTTTTTCCTCTCCTGTTGGTTTCATTTTTTCAGTTTGCTAAGAATAATCCCCAGACCTGTTTTTTTTTTTTTTTAAAAGCCTGTTTATTTCTATTTAAAAGCACATAATTTTAGATTAAATCAGAAAAGGTTATTCTTTCTCTCTCTGTGTCTCTTTCTAGTATTTAATATTCAGTGCTTTTACTTTCCCCTTTTCCCCTTTTTTTTTTTGAGAGGGTTTTCATTATGGTAACTTCTAGGATATCTTAAAAATGAGAGTGGTTTAACAAGCTGGACAGTATAGCTTGCTATCCCTGCTCAGAGGGAAATCACAGTTATTTTTTCCTTCGAATTATACTATGGTTTGCACTGAATGCCAACGCACGTAACAAACTGTGGGTTTGCAAACAATATATGGTAGCGTGAGTACTGCTTAGATGGGGAGTGTGAGGTGGTTAATTTTTTCTGTGAACTTCTTAGTATTAGCAAAAGTGTTACGTGCTAGAGATGCACAGAATTCACCTATTGCTATAAAGAGCTGTTTACTTTTCCCCTGCAAACACAAAAGCCAAGTGGGAAGGGATATTTCATAAACTCAGTGCTATTGTGTCCTCTGGTCTAAGCCATAAAACAAGAGTAACAGAGACGTTCCCTTTGAACTTGAAATCCCTTTCTAAGCTGCTGATCTAACCTAAGTGAGAGGGGGATACTATACCAGCCAGAAAATTTTTCTCTTCTGGATATTTCTCCCTCCCCCTCCCCAGCCCCTTTTCTTTTTTTAAAGTCCTTAAGTGAGTTTGATGCTGCACCTCTGCCCATAAATTTAAAAAAATATTATCGTAATGTAGGTCAGTGAACTGAAACGCCACTGTACACCATGGGGGATTAAAGTCGGAGAGGCAGCCCTCTCCGACTCCCACTAGGTCATATGACAATATAAACAAGAAATGCAAGGAGCCTTCAGCTTTTTCTTGCCCTAATCCTTTGTTTATGCAGCACTTAAACTGACTTTTGGGGTCGTCTCTGTCTGGCATTAAAGCCCTAAAGCTTTTTGAAGTTTCCCTGAAGTTAATAAAATTAGTCTGCCCTCGTTGCTAGGCCCCTTGCTGCTGCTTCAGAGCAGACTGTGTATCCCTTACTGTCTTTGTGGCATTTGGCTTTTTAAGTTAATAATATTTTATAACAAAAAAAAAGTGTGTTTGAGAGAAAAGCAGAACGATCTCCCAAAAGCCTGTTCAGCTAATAGGCAAAGTGATTGCCATTGTAGATGTTCTGAGAACTCAAAGGGGATTAACTTAAAATCCAGCGATTGGAGGTAAATTGCTGGTAAAGTAATTGGAAGTGTTAAGTTTCAGTTGGAGAGAACAACATGCGTTTCTGTGGCTTTTTACAAAGCAAGACTAAACCAAAAATTTATTTTTTCTTTTATTTTTATGAAGTGGTCTTAATGAGGTTTCCTTTGTAGCAATTCTCTCCTTCACCTATTTATTTTACTGCAAAGATTAATCACCTTAGGTTTTGTTACATCAGGTGTTCTCTCGTTATTTAGTCGTCTTCAGGGATAAATCGGTGGTTGGTTAACCGGGGGGATGGACAGCACGGGATGTCTTCGGTGGTAAAGATTTTATTCCAGAGAGCCACTCAGGCGAGTCACCGATCGCTTCTTATTTCTGCACCGCTAACACAGTTTTTTTCTAAGCGCCTGTAGAGATGGCCAAGGAGTAATGGTGATGTGGACAGAACATCTCAATCGGCTAAAGGAGGGGGGGTTTTAACAAGCTTACCATTGGAGTGAAAGGAACAGTGCAGCTGGAGCCCTTGGTTATTTTGCTAAACTGTGTGTATAAGAGCAAGACCCTAAAAAATCACATTTACTTACAAGCAATGAGGGGTTTTAAAATCAAACGGTATTGAGTATGGCATACATAAATGGATTTTGTTGCTGTTATAATCATCAGTTGTATGTTATCATTACCAGTTTACTCAAAGGTACATGATGCCTGTAACACTTGTTCACAGAAATCACTCAGGGTGGTTTTTTTCCTGACAGTCTTGCCAGGGAGGCTCTACAGTGAACTAGCTAGCCTAGTATGATTGCTCACCCTGTAATTCCATTTTTAATTAAGTTAAAGATAACTTTGAAGTGCTCTTGGAAAAATAAAAGATGTTTGTGTTGTCTTTAAAGTTGGCTTCCTGTGCCATTTTGTGGTGATAACTACAAAAATAATAGAGATATGGAAGATCCTTACTGGAGTGTAAGAGACTGTATTTAAAACACAGGGGTAAGAAAAATGTAGCCACCAGTGGAGGAGAGGGATGCTCAGTTTTGAAATTCTTCTTTTAGGAATAAAAGATATATAGGAAGAAGTAATTTTTATTTTACCACCTAATGCAACTGGAAAAATTAAGAAGGTTTTGAGAATATAAGTGCTGCTTCAGGTTGGAATTAACAGCTTCTTTTTCTGCCAGTCTTCTATTTCAGGCCCAAAGAAAGGCAAGTGTGCCTGACTGAAAGCTTATCTTCTCCCTCTACACCATCTATTATCAGTGGCCCTAGTAAAAGACACTATTCCATTTTAAATTTAAGCCAGTGGTTGCCAAGCGGTGATGCTACCATTAATGGTTCACAAGCTATTTTGAAGCCATGTTTGTTGGGAGGGGTGGGAGAAGGCAAATGCACCAAAAAAACCCAGATTTGTGATATTTTGGGAAAAGATCAGGATTGGATGTTCAGGCAGCAAATGTTGTTGAGACATCTGAATGCTTCTCCTACAGCCTTTACCCTGCACTCAGCTGGGAGCGGAGCTACCAGGTACTGTCGTCATCTCCATGTGAAAGAAGGGCTGTAGACATTTCTCATCCTGCATGTGGGCTGTGACAGGGTGAGGTCTTCTCAGTGCTCTCCAGTGTTGCACTGCCCTTTCAAGGCCGTTTACAGCTGAGCAAGTAAACCTCATAAGAGTGCTAGGGATTTGAGTCTGTATATGCACTGCTTTTCATGGAAGAAGATTCAGGGAAGGAGAGTAGCTTAATAAACGTGCAATACTTTGAGTCATCAATTAAACTGAATAAAGGGGAATGTTCAAAATTGGTTATAATTCCTTACTGTTCTAAGTCACTTTGGTCTTTGAAAACCCTAAGGTTTATCTAAAAATAGCTCCTAAGGTATGAAGAAGAGTTGCAACTTTTGTCACAAAAAAAAAAACTTGAAAAGATTTAAGTAATATCACCTTATTTCTTCTGATAAGTAAATAAATGTTCTTGCTGTGGCTATGAGGTAGAGTAACTCTAGGTGTTAGGTGTACAAGGATATTCACACCTACAGGATTAGGCTCACTTGACTGCACCTTATACTTTGTAATGCCTAAGGGAGGGTTGTTTATCTTGCCTTACCCGCCAACCTTGCTGCCTCTTGTTCCCGATAGCTTAATTAAGAATTCAACTTGGAATGGTTCTTCCCACTGGACTACAAACCTTGAAATTAAAATTGGATACAATGGTCCTAAGGGTTTTGGTTTAACAAATCAATGTATATGTAAAGGTGAATATTTAAAAGGTTCTATTTAGACACTCTGAGTAATTCTGTCATTTCTTGGGAAGTGTAGCTGTTGGGAGTGCAGTTCTGGAGCTGAGAGAGAATGTTTATGTAGGTGACAATGTACTTAGCTGTAGGATAAGAAATGGAATAAAATTTTTATAAGCATAAGTCCTTAAGTGACTTTCATGGAAAGGTTTCAAAGCAGAAAAGAGATTTTAATTAACTGATTTTTAAAACATGTTCTGATGCAGGTTTTGTTCTTCCTGTATTAGTAGAAAGGAGGTGAAAGCAGAAATATGTTAATTTACATAGTCTTCTACAGTTTTAGACACTAATTGCCTTAAACTTAGCAATTTAGATGACTTGTCTAGAGTTATGTTCATTTGGGGGTAGATGGTTTTCCAAGGGCAGGATGGTAGAAGTCACCAAACTTAGTGTATCTCACAGGTATAATTTTTCTTGTTGCTTTAGACTGGAGGCTCATAAAGCCCTATTTCTTTTGCAGGTGATGGATGATTACAGTGTGATCGGTCGTTCGCTGTTCAAAAAAGAAACAAACATCCAGATTTTTGTGGGTCTAAAAGTCAAACTATCTACAGGAGAAGATGGAATAATAGATGGTGGTTTTGGACAAAGTGGCAAATTTAAAATCCGAATTCCAGGTAGGTGCTTATCAGCTAAAAATTACTAACCGTAGACTCATAGAATAGTTTGGGTTGGAAGGGACC
Organism: Gorsachius magnificus; assembly: GCA_034008185.1. NCBI lineage: Eukaryota > Metazoa > Chordata > Aves > Pelecaniformes > Ardeidae > Gorsachius > Gorsachius magnificus. Next base: position 13,462,484 of record CM067090.1, read on the forward strand.
TTTAAAGGTCATCTAGTCCAACCCCCCTGCAGTGAGCGGGGACATCTTCAACTGGTCAGGTTGCTCAGAGCCCTTTCCAACCCATGGTTCCAGGGGTGGGACATCTACCACCTCTCTGGGCAACCCGTTCCAGTGTTTCACCACCCTCATCATAAAACCACTTCTTCCTTATCTAGTCTGAATCTACCCTTCTTTGGTTATCTATGTCAAGTGTAGAGGATCTTTCCATATTGCAAGTGTGAATGTTACCGGTAGTCTCTCTAAGTTCTGAAATCGGCTCATACTCAGTTGCACCGTGATGATTTGGTGGATTGTACGTCTTCCAATTAAATGGTGGTGGCTGTGACTTACATTGTGAGACTGAATGGCCTGAAGCGACATCTCCTGTGTCAGCAAACTCTGGTCTCAAAATGATTTCTTGTTAAGTGCCAATAACATCAAAATTGTGCTCTGCCCAGAAAGGTTTGTGGAAATCTCTCCTCTCTTAATATACATATGATTTGCACCAAAGCCCTTCTGAATAAATAAAGGAAAATAAACCTGCAATCATTTTTACCTGTAGCTGCTTATTAAATATAGTATAGTGAATGCAAGTTCCTTAAATTGACTCTGTTGTGCATGTTATTACCTAACTTGCCTTCAAGCAAAAACTGCTTGATAAATGAGTTTTTGGAGATCTTGAGTGTTTTTTTTATTGCTCGTGTCTCCTGAGCTTGTTTTATGATGTTGTATATTACTGTATTTTTCATCCTTGGTGAATTACAGCAAGGATTTATGCCTCCTTAGGTTAGAGCATGGGGAATGATGGGTGCTAGAGTTTATAACTCTCATTACTGTGGGATTTTCTTCCTTGTTTTAAGGTAGCAAAGTTGTTCTGAGCCTTTTCAAAAGGCAATAATAGGTGCTGCATTTAACTCAGATTATGGGATAAGATTTTCATGATACTAGGAGTACATTGTATTTCTGTAGCATCTCCAGCCCATTTGTCTCTGGTTAATTGTCTGTAGGGAGATGTGTGAGATTACTTCTGTTGTACAAAGTGAAGAAATCATGATGTTCTGTGACAGCAAACAGTTGCATAGCGATTGATCTACAGAGAAAACAGAAGTTTCCTGATTTCTTGCTGAAAATGGACTATTTTCCATTTAACTTAAAGCTTGATGGAAGTGCACTAATTTTGACCCTCAGCAAAATTCCTTTCTTCTTCCTATCACAAGCTAAGAATTTCTGACTAGACAAAAACCCTCCTGTATTCTATCCCAGTCATAATTCCAGTTTTGTCACTAAATGCTAAACTTTGCAAACAGGTCTGAAAGCCTAATTAGCAAGCTCAGTGCATATTTAAAGAAAGAAGTTGCACCAGATACATGCATGTTTTGCATTTTCTATTACAGAAAAACTTTTAAGTGTTCACTGAGATAGGTACGTTTAGGTAGGTGGTGAAATGATGTGTAAATGACCTTAATGCTGAAAAGAGTTCAAGCTGAAAATCAAGATGGTATCTTCCTTAAAACGTAGTGTTCTTTGTAGCTTTTATCTCCCAGAGGCAAAAATGTGATGAAAGAGAAGAATAACAGGAGGATGGCATTTACGTTGCCATTTCCACATTTTGGGAGGAGGAAGTGGTTCTTCATGGGATGGGGAGAAGTCTAATAAGGAGTTTTTGTCATCAATGTGGATCTAAGCAGGAGCTGTAATTGTGAACCAGCAGTCACATTAAGAAAATCGTACACAGATTTAGAAAATTGCTTTTGGCTCTGTATATTGAATTAGTGGGAAGAAATGCTACCTTTCACCAAGGTGTTCGTTACCTAATCTTGGTTCTACTCTTCTGATGTTTAACGGAAGACTGTGAAACAGAGGACCCTTTATAGTTTGTTCTTTCAATGAGAAGAATATATAGCAGAATACCAGAATTCAATACCTCTCTAAAGTAGGCAGAATAATATAACCTAGTTTTATTTAGTCTGGGCCAAATTTGGGTACTCTTGCTATCTGGAAAGAAGAGGCAGTAAGCTAAATCAGCTAAGCTAAGAGTATCAAACAAAGTGTGGCTAGTAAGGCAAACACCCAGAGAATTTGGAAGGGCCTAAAAACCTGTGTCTTTAAGAGTTGCAGAGACTTGTGTGTAGGGGGAGGGCTATTGCTGTGATGCTGTTTAAGTCAACTGCAGTTCACATTCCTTTGTTAGGTCAGTGTTGCTTTTTTAATGTGTCTGCATCCTGTTTGTGGGTATTTAGGTTTTATTTTTTTATTAAATTTAACTGATCAGACTCTTCTTTCCTTTCCCCCCACCCCCCCATTCTTCAGCCTTGCCTCCCCTTGTATAGTTTCTTATGGATTTCTTTTGTGAAGAGCCCTTTTTATTTTTTCTGAAGTTATTTCCCTGTGATTCCTTCACAAATGTATCAGGGAGTGGGAGGGAAGGGAAGGAAACATGCAAGTTGAAAACTGCCTTGGACTGCCTTAGCCTGGCAGTCAGTCAGTCCTCTTGTATTTAAAACCAGTCTTAACCTCTGGAATGGAATAGCTTGTTTGGGTAGTTAACCTGATGATAGCTGAGGGCTGGTTTTAGAAACAAACCTCTACATAGCAGTAAAAATCAGGTAGATATTTCAGAGACTTGTGTCCTGACTACTTATGGTAATAGTAGACCATAGCACATTGTATGGTGTTACGTAGTCCCGCTGGTGCCAACAGCCTCCAGCACTGCGCCTGCTCATGCAAGCAAGTGTTGGGCTCCCCAAGTGTCACTTGGAAATGGCTTGTGTTTGCCTAGGAACATTGTCTATGTTGTCTGTGGGCTGAAACTTGGCAGACCTCGTGACTGGGAATGGCAGAACACGGATCTGTTTCTTATTCTGGCACTGCTTGTGTGCAGCAATAATTCAGATACTTCTCTCTGCTCTTCTGCTTTGTGAAATGGGGATAATTACTATCCATTCTGGATAAAAAAATAGAAACCTCTGATTTAGATTTATTCCAGACTCGGAGCATTAATATTTCTTGAAAAGGCTTAATTATCTTTCTTTAGGGTACAAAAAACATATCTAGAGTACAGCATGTAGTTGGAAGTTCCTCAGTCGCTGAAAGATGTCAGCAATTTGGAAGAAATTCAGGGAAGAGCAGTAAGAATGCTGGAGAGGCTGAAGGGATTGATTTATGAGGGAAAGAAGATGAAAAGAAATGCATGAAACTTGGCTAAATGATGTCTAAGTGGGAGATATGATTATCTGCAAGTATTTGAAGAACATAATGGAGAAGAATCCCTTAGGGTGGTCCAAGGAGGTAGAAGTAAAGCTAATAACATGAAATAAAGCAAAGTGTAACTTGACTGTTGAGAGATGTTATTTAGCAGAGGTTTCTTGCACTGCCAGATCATCTTTGTGGAGGAAGATGATGTAGTTCCATTTTGAGAATACCCACGTAGTTTGCCTGAATGTTTGCTAGTGCTGGCGTCAGGGTAAAATGGACAGGCAGCAGGGTGGTGGAATGTAGAAGGACAATGTATTTTTCATCTCGTTTCTGTTTTTTGTGTTCAGGCATGCTTTTATTGCTTGAATGACAAGGTATAACCTACTTTCTAGACTGTTTGCAGCAGTTTAAAAAAAAAAAAAAAAAGTATTTGTTGGCAGATCTGCTGTTCCGTAGGGCTAGGTCGTGGAGCTGTTTATGTTTTAACCGAGGAAAAAGTTTCAAGGCATGTTTAATCGACAGGGTGATGCTTGCTTTCCAGACTGGTTGTATTATCAAATACATAAAAAGGGGGACATAATCTCTAAACTGACAGGAGAGTTTTGCTTAGTTTAACGAGCTGCTTAAAAAACAAACAGGATTTGAAAGGCAATTTAAACTACAGTGTTTTGTAAGTTATGCTAGTGTGTGTATGAGCAAGGGAGCTACTGATGAGGTGCTTCTTGCTGAGGTGGGTGAAATGTGGCAGCTGTTTTAGTTGTAAATGGGAACACTGCATTATATAGCCAAGGTAAATGAGTGAAAAGTGTTGTTCACCTTTGAAATCAAGAACAAGTTTGGGGAGGCAGGAACTGTATGGTTAAGTGTCTTATTCTAAAGACGACAAAAGCCAACAGTGACAGTCTTTGGAAGATGCTTATTTCAACATAGCTGCACCTAGGAATGTCATGCCAGTTGATAAGAAATTCAGAGGAAAGTTCAGTGACTCGTTTGAATAACTTAATGCTAATCGTGGGTTTTGTTTAACTGTCTCTCACCCAAGAATTGACCCTGTAAAACTCTGGTTTGCAAAATCATCATCTGTTGATGTGTATCTCGTGACATCTTTTAAAAGATTGGCTCTAGATATGCCCATTTCTTTGGTTTTGGCATATTGCATTTGTGTTTAATTACTGTAAGATGTAGTGACTTTTAACATCTAATTGGAGCATATGTGCTATCTCACGTATAGTTAGCTTTTCTTTCTCTCTGTCTTTACCGTCTAGTTGCTAGTAAAGTGTTCATCCTTCTGGAGGCACTGCGGTGTGTTTGAGTGCAATTCTTTTCTTCTCTTTTTGACTCAATTCATTAAAAATTGCTATACGTGAGATGAGTTAAAAGCTACCTTGTTTCTTAATGCGAAAGAAGCAGTGCATATCTAACACTCATAACAGCTGAACACATTTCTGAATTGAGCAAGTTTAAATGTAATAAAAGACACATTTTTCATAAGAAGAGATACAAATGAGAATATTAGAATCCAGGCTTTTTTACTTTGCTGTTCTTTTTACCTGTAGAGGATAATGGGAGTTTTAAGTTTCTTACAACAGGTGAAGGCAAACTTGTTTGTGACCTTGTCTTTTGTTGCCGGTAACTTTTTGCCTTGCATTTATAAGTGTTATTGCATATGAGGGAGAAAGTCTGTTTTCACTGTTTCCACTGCTTGTCATGGTAGAGGGGTTGAATGCACCATAAAAGTCTGTTCTGAAGTAATTGCACGAATGTGCTCCCTCATCCAGGGGGCACAATGCCTCTGGAATCCTGCAGTGTTGGTATAAGATGACAAGAAGTGGTAAGAATTAACCAACGTGCCTTATTCTCGAAGATCTCCTTAAGGGTAGAAATGCTGAATCCCCCTTAGTGCATTGAGGAGATGGTGTGTCTTTGTGGTTTGGTGTTTCTTCTCTTAGGCCAAATGAAATTTAGGCACATTTAATGTCCATGTTTGCCCGGCCCGGCTCCTCTTTTAATAAAAGAAAATAAAAAATTGTTGGCTGCAAGGATCTGGTGGGTTGCCATCCCTGTCAGTATCAGGTGAGGCTGAGCAGGATTTCAGTCAAGAGGAAAAATGAAAGCCCAAGGGCAAAGAAATCTGCGTAGCTGTGTTTTATTTAAAAGCTGGAGATTAGCTCTGCTTGTTCTTTCACAGTCTCTCATCCCCTACCCTCTAAAACAAACAAAAGCTAAAATCCTTGAGGGGTACTTCAAGCATAAATCTCCTTCTCTCTTTTTTGTGAAAGTTGGCTGGTGTAGCATGGACAGAGGCTGGGAGAGGATTGTTGCCGGGGAAGCCTCACTTCCCTGTATGATCCCCTCTTGAGCGGATTAAACTGTAGCGATGTCAAAGTCCTGGTGACCACATAGGAGCTAGGAGTTTGTACTGCATTTATGCAAAAAGGTTGGCCTGATGGAATCAAACCTACCTTTTAAGTGGTGATGTCCTGTAAGCCCACATTGACCTTTGGAGCTGAATATCCAGATTTATTGACCTTAGCGTGTTCTTTCTATAGAATCACAGTCAAGATTTGTGCACATTCCTTCTGAATGAAAACAGAAGTCAAGGAAGTGTTAATTTATTAACTGGCTGGCTGCCTCATTCATGTTCATATCAGTAGATGCTGGTCTTGACTGTAATGACAGAATTGCAGGACTAAGTCTCTAAACTAGCAGCTTCGAAGGGTGATGTGCTGATTGTAAGATAGGTTTCAGGGGCAGCAGGTCATTGCACACTCGAGTAGATGGTGTGCTCATGGGAGGTTGACTCTTCTTTGGTTATCAAGTTGCTATTGGAGTGTCTGTTCAGCAGACTGCTCTTCTGGGATCAGGCAGACACGGATGATAAATTATCAGACATCAGGTGACACAGCAGTGTTTGAGTGCTGCTGGGGAAGAAAAAGGTCCATCTCCTGTGTAAGCCCTTCTGTTGGGTACAGTATAGGCTACACTGTGGTCTTCTGGGTAATTGAAAAAAATGAGATGGAGCTTTTTTTTTTCCCCTCCCACACACCTTCCGTATGTCTAGGCAAGAGGAACTGCAAGAAAGTGTTATTAACTCAACGGAAGGATAATTGGTGCTCTTACACTATGTTATGTAGTCTGTGTTTCTTCCCTACTCGTCGTATACACCAATGACCATTGCCTTGCCTTGAAGCTGGCGCTATGGGTCGCCTTCAGGAAAAAGTCTTATTGTTCTCTGACCAGTTGTTAAGTGGTGGTAAAGAGCAATGTGTACTGAACCCTTCTTCCTACCCTGAATAGCAAAGCACCTTACTACTTGTAATAGTGTGAGCTACTCTGGGCTTTGCTGGCTTTTGTGTTTGTGCTTAGGTGATTATTTCTATTACTTCTACTCTGTAAAGCATGTTTTTGTGAGCTTTTTGTTTGTGTTTTGAAAGCAGTAAAGATGTAGGCACTGCATCAATCTAAAGAAAATTACTTTAAAAAGACAAGTTTTATCAAGGTGCCGAAGGTAAGCATTTAAAACTTCGGAATATAAAAAAAGAATATCTTAATTGTGCAAATATGTTCTGATACCAACTCCAATTACGTGATTGCATTCCCCACACTGACACACACAAGGAAAACATCGCTGGGTTTGGGTGATGCTTTGTAATTGACCTGTTGGCCCGTATGATTTTGTTCTCCTCCGTAAACAATCAACTCCTTTATTTTTTGTACTTCACTGGAGTCCTGTTTTAAGTATGAAATTAATTATTTGTGCAACTTAAGGAAAAAATTCCTATTAAGAAAAATAATTCCAGCAGATAGGATTTGTTTGACCATAGCATGGGTATCTTTACTTCTACAGAACCTCTACTACTTGGGAGGGGGGAAAAAAAAAATCCACAAAACCCCCACCTGAAGACCACTTATATTTTCTTCTCTTAGTAATAGTTTCCAATCTCCATTGAGCCCTGCTTCACTTTGACTAGTTTCTGCTGATGCTCTTACCTCTCTCCATCTGCTTCTGTTCTTTATTCCAGTCTGCTACTCTTGCTGTCCCCCCTGCCCATCTTTCTTCGTCTCTGAAGTCTTATGCCAGTCACAGCTTATTTTACCCTCCAGCATTTCTGCCAGCAGTTTCAGGCTGCTGTAGGGGTGTGCAGAGTAGAGGGAATTTGTTTCTGACTTGTGGATGCTCTGGTGGTGTTATACTGTGAGCCCTTTGAAAGGAAGGGCTGAAGGGTAAACCCAGTCTTCGCTCTGTGCTCGAGGTTGCCCTCTGCAGATGGAGACTGTGGAGAATTTAGCTGCCAGAACAGTCTTTTCCAAGTGTGTGTTACGTAACAGCTTCCTTCTTTCCCTCCAAGAACAGCAATTGCTCTACTAGTATCCTAAAGTTAAGTTTCAGATCCTTGTTGCAAAACAGAAAGTTGCTATAGTTAGAATTTGGTTTTCGTCATTTGAGGATGAAATATGGATCTGATAATATGGGGAGAGCTTGGAGATGCTTGTGGGTTTTTACAAGTATTTTGAAACTGAACAGTTATTTCAGTTGGCAGTGACATTGGTAGTCAGCTATCCAAAGTACTCACAACAGTAAGCCCCCAAAGAATGATTTTTCTTTTATTAAAAAAAAAAAAAGAAATCTGTAAAGATTGTTTCTCTTCTTAGATAAACTCAGGACATATATATAAGGTTCTCCTAAGCCACAAGAGCTAGATACATAAATTAAGCAAACTGAGATTTGCGCTCAGTTGCATGTTTTTAGGATCTGGGATTTCAAAAGAAGTGCACTTATCTTGAGATTTGTGGTAAAACTGAGAGCTGGTAGTGCTGCCGCGTATTATAACCTTACTTCTGTGTAGGGTCTCTTGTGGTCATAAGTCTTTCCAGTTAATCCAGGCTTTGTTATTTTGGGGGAATGTAGTTATTGTGGAAGGTTGCATTCCCTGGGAGAAAAGTAGTATCTTATGTATTTAGGGCTGCTACTTTGCTGAATTCTGAATAATTACAACAGCAGCTGAAGCTACTGGGACCCTATTGCAGCCTCGATGGCTGGCAGGATGTGTCTGTATCTGCTGTAGCTGAGCAGGCTGCTGTGTTCTGAGCTCGTATTTGCTGTCACATCACCGCTAACTCAGCTGGTGACCTCTTCGAAATTATCTAATGTCTTTCAGCTTCATATTGCTGTTGTGTAAACTGCCCCATCAGGCTGTCACGAGCCCTGCCTAACGTGCTTATGAAATCTTTTGTTAAGTGGGGTTCTTTTACTGTAGGTTACCTTTTTGAAGGAAAAAAGGGGGGGGGAGGGGTAGTTTGCATATGTGATAGTTGCAAAGTCCCGTAAACGTACAAGTGCAGAATAGAACTATTCTCGAGTTTTAAAATTTTTGCTGCATTGTCATTTAGGATATTTTTCACTGCAAGTGGAGATGCCTTGCTACAGTCGCTGCAGACCAAATGTCCTGTTCCTTACAGATCAAATTCTGCATTTAATTTTGACTTCACTGGATTTATGGTGCTGAAACTGTTTGGATTAGAAGATGGCATGGAACAACACTATTGCTCTTACTTTCGTGAAATACTACAGAAGTTCAGTGTACTACACATCCTGCACACAAGAGCAAGATGCTACTTTGGTTTTTTGTTGTCCTTTTTAGGTGTTTCATTTTGCAAATTCAATACACTTGCTGTAATTTCAAGTGTGAAAACATTTCTTTTATTTTTTTTCCCTTGAGAAAGAGTACAGTTAACTGGTTTTTATTATGTGTCTGTAGAGTTTGGCTGAGGAACCTTAGAGCACCAAAAAAATAATAATCCTGTAATACCTTATCTCCAAGAGCAAATGGGAAAACCCATTTTTTTATTTCATTCTCATCTAGTTCAACAGAAGAACCCTTATACTTTCCTCTACAGGTTTGGGTTGCTTCAGTGTGTGCCTTGAAAAAAGTACTGAAGGGACCAAGTACAGTTTCTTCTGAAGACTAACAAAATATATATATCTGATAAAAATTTCTGTCGGTTCCCTGCTGCTTAGTTAAGTGCTGTCCTTCTGGGAAGGAAAGACCCTGTTTCTTGCTAAGGACTTAGTTGATGTCAGTACAGCTAAATGCGAGGGATTCAGAGGATCCCTGTGGATTCGGTTATGGGACTGAACTGCCAAAACATGGTACCTTTAAAGTGATCACGTAATGCTCCAAAAAATATGCTGGGGACTTGAACGTTTTAGAATTTCTGCCTCTACTTCTCTAGATGTTTAAGGTGGAGTTTTATTTTGAAGGGCTATTTGGTTTGGTGAGAGAGGACTGTGAAGTATTCTGTGCAGAGATGGAGTGTGGGATTTCAGGGCGAGCTGTTGGTGAGGAACTCGCTCTGCCCTACTTCTAGTGGGCAGCTTTCTCAGAGAGCCCTCTTACTTTTTTACATAGAGCAAGGAGGTGGAAGCATGAGATCTAGATTGGGTTCCCAGGTCTGTAGTTTATTTATACAATATCAAAGAAGGAATTATTTCCCTCGTCTTTATTTCTGCTTTCTTGTCTGCAATATGGGATGCTGCCACCTTTGAATATTACAGTCCTCAGTCCTGGCTTTGCAGCATTTGGGTGGAAAATACTTATGTTCCGAACCTTTATGTAATTTAACTTTGATCTTATTAAATGTCTCAGCTCATGCATTCAGATTGCCCTCTTGCAATGAAATTTCTCTCCCTTTTTGTAAACTGTTTGTGCTTATTTACTTGATTTTGATCATTCATCCCTTGGGTCTTTCACCTTCCCTTTCCACCAGTGTTTGTTCTGATATCTTTTTGAAGTCTGAGTAAAAACATACACTATAGGGGCTTCCTGGAGGCATAGAGCTTTGTGGTTTGCAAATTGTAGGCTATTTGAAGTATTGACTCGCAACAGTGGCCATTGCTTAGTGGATATGGGAACTGTTGTGTGACAAGGACGTTAACCTTGAGAGGCTGATCTGTGTTTTGAGTTTGGGGACAAAAAAAAGTTGTTCTTAATAGTGTGCATTGATTTCAAGGAAGTCTGTGTAAAGCAGTCTTTGGTTTGTGTTTTCACAAAGGGATTTCAGTGTTTAATAAAGAATAGGAAATAACTGGAGCTTCAATAGACCTGTTTTGATAGGGAGGGGGGCTGCTGTAACATGATTTTATATAATATTATACATAAGTAACAAAAGCATTTCCTGCCTGTAACTACAGTACTATTGCATTCAAAAAGCTGCAGAAAATACTTGAAAAGTACTTAATACCTGGAATAAAAGTTATAGGTAATGCAGAGGAAACCATCACCCTGCTTAGAAAAGTCTTTCATCTAATATCTGAGTTTATAACTTCAATCACAAGAATTCCATACTGCGTGCTTTTGTGCTGTGGGGTTTATCATAATAGTTGGGTTTTTTTAAACCTCTGAGCCCTCAATTCCCCCCACCCCTTTTCCCCTTATCCCTCTCCAACTATTCCAGATCAGGAAATCAAGACAATTTGGTAATTCGGAGAACCTGTTCTTCCCTGTTACAACTGATGAGCTACCCAGTTTCATTTTTCTGATGTCTTACCCTGATCTCTGCTCACCCTTCCCCACTCATTTCCATCTCTGATCATTTACCTTTTCTTACTCATACAGCCCCTTCCTCTGCCAACCATCCTTGCCCACTCAATCCTGAGCAGCTTTAGCTGCTTTTTGGTTTGTTATAAAGCAAATATATTAACAACTACAGAACCCTGAACCAAGCAAATGGACCTGTGCCATCCCTTCAATTACTTTGTTGTTTCATCCTAAACTGTCTCTTTGTATATAAATGGAGAGCATTGTTTGTGTAGTACAGTCTTTTGCTGTGCACCTGAGGATTTTTAATTTGGTACATGGTTTTGCTGCCAGGTCTGTATTTACTTCTGAATAAATTTGTTTACATTCTCAGTTTTCAGTCTGTGAAAGAAGAATAACATTCCCTCTTTCTAATTTGACCAGTTAATGTATGGATGTGTTAGGCAAGGGACTGTTTGCCTGCGTGTTCCTAAAGTATCAGCTCATCAGGACTGGTATTATAATATGAATACAACATTAAGAATATGCATTTGCTTTCTTTATGATTGCAATGAATTATCTTTTCAAGCTAGCACAATGGTAATATGGGCTGTGCCAAGCAGCATCTGCCAGGTAATGCTACAGGCACCAGAGAAAGAAGACGTTTTCAAGGACTGAAAACGTGCTAAAGAATGCAAGTTCCTGCTGACAGGAGCAGGCTGTATATCATGAACTGAGGATTTTCTTTTCATGGCTCATTACAATCGACTGTTCTCACAAGTACCTCCTCAGAAGATGTACAAAGATTATAGTCCCTCTGGAGTTCATGTAGAAATTGATGCCTAGTTCCCCGATCCCTGACTTTTTCCCCTAGTTTTTCTTCATGTTTTCCTTGTTATGCTGTAAATAAGTAGTTGGAGGACATAATGTAATTGGTTTTAGTTGTGTATTTTATTTTTCTGTTTTGAAACTGTGCACATTCAGAGCAAGATTGATTTAGTAAACTATCAGCTTTTTTGTACTTTATGTTAAGTGAAACTTAAGACCCAGGCTCTCTCTTGAGTCATTCTTCCTTTTAAAAGAAGTTGAATATTTTAAGAACCCTTTTCCATTCACTAAGCTCTATGAGGGCCAAATAGGAATGAAAGGTTTTGGAGAAAATCCTAAAATATGTATATCACTTAATATTTGCCAGTTTATTCATATGAAATACCAAATTAATTTCTCACATCTGTGAAAATAAAGTAACTTGACTATTTCTGTCCAGTTGATAATCATGCATTTCTCTAGTATTTACTCTTAAATATATGATTAGGTTTCAGAGTAAACATATGCTGGAGCAAAAGCAGGAGTGATTCTCATTTAGGAATTTTCTTATAAGGGTAGGGAAAAAAATCAATTTTCTTTGGCTTTTGGAAAAAACAATAGGTAGATTAACAACAGATTTTAAATGTCTGTATTAAAGCTCAAAATCTTAGAGGAAAAAATACTGATACTTGTAAGGAGGCTGTGCTGTAGAGTTTTGCAAATTAGTTTGGTTGAATAACCTTACTTTAATTTTCATAAAGACAAGGATGGATTTGTAATATACACGAATGATTGCTTTTAGGATATGAAGGGGAAGAGAGAAATCTTGCAAACATGGGGCAAGGGTCTGTGTTACTCAGAATCTGAAGTTCCCTGGTTTTGCTTGCTGATGGTTGGGAGTCCCTTGTTAAAGACCTGATGATTCTCTCTGTACTTAAAGCTTTTACTCTTAAATGTGGTTTTGATTTCAGGACATGCATACATATGGATTGGACTTACAGTAAGTGGAAGCATGTTATGGATTCCCTGCTACTTTCATTGAACCAGGTAGTTAGAATTGGTTTGGGGTGCAAAAGGAGGAAAAGACCAGCTGTAAGCAAATTGATGGAGGCTATTTCGGTCCACCCCTGCCAATTATTTCTAATTGAAGCTGTCTGAGCCAGTCTTAATACAATTTAGTTATCGCCAGCCAGAAGGATTTTATTTATGGGACGGAGCCTGTTGGAACTTCCTCCGACCCTGGAGAAGCTGTGAATGGGAGAGAGCTGATCAAGCAGGCATGGCTGGCCAGTGTATGCATTTCTTTAATAAGGCAGGGATTGATGTCTCTTGCAGTTCAGGGGTTAGGTAAACAGCAGTCCTTCAGTTCAAGGCTCTCCATGTTCAGTTGTTTGTTTATATGGATCTCAGAAGGTTAGGTTAGCCTTCTTGACATCCCAGGGGAGCTTTCCTGACCATGGTATAACCTCATCTGCTCCAAAATTGCTCGGGAGGTGTTGCATCCCTTTTTAGGAAAGGTACCAGATGAGCAGAGTGTATGTGGCTCGTACCTAGTCTCTAGGAAAGGTGGATGTAATCAGAGTGGTTGAACACTGGCTCTGTCTTCAGTAACTCAGAAATAATTTGCATGTGTAGTATGTGTAACTAATTACTGTGCTTCCATTCTCAGACTTGATATTTGCACACAAAGTTGACAGGTACATCTAACTAAGCCTCTTATTGAATTGCATTTTGAAAAACCAGTGACATACATGACTAATTTCACCAGAACTTTGAGGTTAAGTCTTACTGATTTGTGCTTCTATTGAATGGCAGTGGTAGTCCATTAAATTGAATAGAATAAACCCTGAAAAAATAAGTAGGCATGTTAATGATTTTTGTTTAAAAATTAGTGATGGCTACATGTTGAAAAATACTATGAGCTAAAATGTGTCTCGTGAGGTTCATTTCCATGGCTATCACATCCCAGCCTTCCCCCACAGAGGCTGGTGATGGTCACATGAGAAGTGAGAAAGGAATGGTGCAAATTCGTCTGGGTCTTGTTGCAACTGATGAGTGGAGTGGTTCTGGAATTTGAGGTCGACTTTGCTCAGAGTTAGAAGTGTGCTTTATCACATGTATGACTGGCTGCTTTTAAAATGTGACATGCTATGAAGTTGGCTTAAATCCCAGAATTTGTTGAACTAGTTTTCGTTGATTTGATGTCTGGCAATTTGTACTTCATTTTTCTGCAGCACCTCCAGTCTGTAGCCACACAGACCGAAAGAGACACTAATAAAGTAGCTGCACACCTATGCCACAACCTGTGAAATATCCTTGCATACAGACAGGGGAAACTGAGGCACAAATGTGGGCTGTGAATTGCCACTGGACGTTTGAGAGCGCCAAGATCTGTACTCACCCTTCTTGTCTTGTAACCCCCAGCATCACACTGCTTGACCTGCAGTGTCATGGTTTTCTTAGCACAGGTTTGTACCTGTCCTAGAACTTTTCAGGGAACCTGAACTTTGTGTGGTGGTCTCAAGTAGGATGGCACTACTGAAGTATCCTGTCCTGTAAAAATCCTTATGGGTGGCATCCTGGCTGAAAGGTGAGGTGTTCGGAGTGGGAGGGGGAGGTCATGCCCACGCCGGCTGAGGTTTCACAGTGCCAAAATATGAACATCTTGTCGCTTTTAAATAGTGTGTGGGGTCTGACTTAAATGTTGGGTTTTGTATTTAATCAGTATTAATATGATAACAGGAATGTGACAACTGAAGCGAACACAAAGAGATTATCTTCTTAGCCAAATGCATCCATTAACTAGGAAATATAGGTTTCTATTAAACGAAGCAGACAGATGGGCTATTGGAGGTGACTGAGAACAGGAGGGGGAGGGGGCTAAGAGGTGAAAGTTGAGGTTTAGAAAACCTCTGTAAAAATAAAAACAAACCATCCGTCTTGATGGTTGGCGTTTTACCCTCCCGTTGCACTTTAGGGATGGTGCTCCGATTCCTATCGAGAACATTATGCTGAAACTTAATCTAACAGAGCACTTACTCCTGCCAAACTCTGGCTCAGCAACTGCTCTGCTCCCCCAGAAAGAAGTGGCCAGCAAGGCTTCAAATACAGGGCAGTGTTGTGCCATCTTCAGGAAAATTGCTGCTTCGAGATCTTGGGGGAAGCAGATTGGATCTTGTCCCTCTTTTTTTTTTTTTTTTTTTCCTGTGTAAGAAATGTGTTGGGGAAGCAAAATCATGTTACAGCATTTCAGAGCAGTCATAAAGTAAATTATTCATATGTATGTATGTGAGTCCCCATCTAATAACTGTTGCACCAATGTTTATAGCCAGTGTTTGAAACAAAGATTTTAGTAGTATAAATAATTTTAGATAGTGCAGATAAGGAAGAAAATAACATTATTAAAATAATTTTACAAGTTGGACAATTCACTAAGATAGGTGGAGTAACGCAATACATTAAAAACAAAAAAAATCTGTAACAACTCAAACATGACACTGGTGACAGGAAACATCTGTCTTGCCAACTGTCCCCTGGGCCGGCCACAGCCTCACATCTCCACTGCTGGCCTGGGGACTCTCCCAAGTAAGCATCAGACCATTCTGCCGCTAGGTTGGGGTATTTTTGTTTGAGGGCTTTGTGTTGGGTTTAAGTCTATATACATTTTATTTGGGGAGGGGGGGAACACTTCATGGAGCCACCTAGGATGACGTTGCTTAGGAAGAGTAGAATAACTTTGAACAAATCTTAGTTAATTTTTTTTTTGAAAGTTGTTCCTATAGTTGGACCTGATTGTTGTGGAAGCAATTCTGCATGTGAGCAGTGGTAGACTGGTTGGCTGCAAAATGTTTTTTGTTTGTCACTGCCTCTTATCTTCCACCCCATTTTTGATTTTGCTGCCTGTGATTTATCCCACCCACCCCGGATTTTGGGGAAGGTGCCAACCTTCCTTTGGCAAAGCTTTTTGTGGAGTTTTAGATTTTGTGATGGTAGGGAGATAGGAAAGGAAAAAACATGTGGCAGGAGGGAGAAGCAGCATCCCTCTTCTCTCTGGAATTTCCAGGCTTCACATAGGTTTCATAAATGAATGAGGCTTCGTTTTCCAGGTTTCATAAATTAATTTCATGTTCTTTTACTTAAGTTCACTGCCTTTGCATGACTTCAGCATGACTTTTCTCTTAAGCCTTAAGCGTTATGGGACATGTGGAAGTCCAAAGTGGACTTTTCTTGTCCCTTTCCGCTTGGCCTGCTGTCCATGTCTGTAAGCCAGTGCCAAATTAACAGTGACCGGTTCATTTGAGGAGCATGAACAGTATGTTCTTAAAACCTCTGGATCCAAGATGCTTTCAGAAATACAAACTTTAAAACCAGGTTGGTTTTGTATTTCTCCACGGTGTCCCTTATTTATGTATACGGATTTTTCACACGCACGCCTCCTTCCCCAATGGTTGATAGCTAGCAGGGAGGAGAAAAAGATCTCAGGGAAAACAGGTAGAGGCAGGTGATGCCTCAGACCCCCGTCTCCTGCGGTGGCGGAGGGAAGGCTGCGGCAGGGACCCGTTCCCCAGGGACGGTGGAAGAGACAGGGAGGCATGCATGCTCCCCAGTGTTTGTGAGGGGGTGTGAGAGGTGTAGAGCCATTTTTTTTGGGCTGCCCTGTCATTCCTGCTTGGGAACCTGACACATGGGCCCGCTTTCTTGCACGTGTTGTTTTTTAGGAGGGAGGGAGGTGACTGGGCGGCTAGCCTTTTGACAGGGCATTTTTAAAACATTCATAAAACTTTTATTGGGCTACCACCCTTCCAGATAAATATTTTCTGAGTTTATGGGTTTATTTTAAGGATTGAAGCTTAATAGCAGCTTTGTAGCCCTATCTGTCCCCAAAATAGCCTTTTGGCAAACCCCATCTCTGGAAGCTGCCGTGCTTTTCTAGGTCTTTGGAGTTTCTTCATAGCGAAGTTGCTACTCTTTTGCCTCCTTCCAGCTTTGTATGACTAAATGGGACCAACTGTTAAATGAGGCTTTCCCCTTCCCCCAGCCTTGCTGAGAGCTGAAAGCTGATCTAGTGTGCTGCGTTTGGTCATCGTGAAAGGAGAAAGATCGCAGTAGTTATAAATTTATATTTCCTTTATTAAATTGGGTTTGTTAGACCTGTTCTATTTGTCTCTTAATTATTAATCTTTTTTTTAATGCTGCATGTGATTTTCAGATGGTACCGGCTGGTGGCATTTTGGACATGTACTGGCAGTTTTCAGGCACTTTCTCAATGTGCTCCTACAGATATAAAAGCTTTACAGCGCGTCTCAGCGTTAAGTGGTGAAACCCGTGGGCTCGCCGCCAAGGCTATACAAAGGAATGCTGTATGCAGTGCTCGGAGGAGTATAGAGCTGCAGTTCGAACATTCATGCCTTTCGATTTTGCTGCATTGTATCCAAGGAGGTTTCATGAATTTCAGTGCAGGCTTTTGCTCAACGCTGACCCAACGTGTGCATTTTGGCTGCTCTTGGGAGTTCTGTGTATGATTATGTGTTCCCGGTCCTGAAAAGTGAATGCTTTTAGCACCTGGAACACTATTCCATGTTACTGGCTCTTTGTATCACAGTGCAGTTGCTGATCTCCCCTCTTTTCTTATCAGACATAGTTGCAATATTTAGAAGGAAAACGTGCTATTTCTTTTTCACTTGCTCAGCTGTATATTACAGCACTACTTTTGATTACCAATTTCCTGAACAGCAAACGTCTCTCATATGGGATTGTATATGGCATCCTTTGTCTTACCCCAGGCGTGTCGGGGGGGTGAGGCTGTTTCTGTGCAGTGCACAGAGTGTGGGAGCCAATTTTCCAGTACATGTGAGCACTGGTCCCTCAGACATAGGCAGAAAAGAGAGCATAGGGTAGGAAACAACTTCAAGGTCAGATTCAGAGGTTCTTGTGAAAGGCTAGACTGCAGAAGTGACTAAAATAAAATAGGAGCTTCCAGACAAGAGACTAGAATAAACTTTAACTCCCTTAACAGGGTCACTTGGCCCTAACAAATTTTTAAACCAACCACCCCCACTTGCTTTATTTTGGGTGAGGTTGACGAAGCTCACATAATCGGGGAACTCCCTTTTCCGAACCAGTCACAGTTCAGCAATACATTTGCTGGTTTGTTTTTTTTTTTCCTAAAAATAGAAATATCTATTTTGGTACAAAACAATACCCTGAGACTTTTGTTTCTATATTTCCATGACTTCTGTTTTATATGTCAGCACATCTTGGGACTTGTCTTAAAAATGGAGCTGATATAGTAATCCTGGCTCTCTGGACATCTAGCTCCTCATTCCTCGTAACAGTCTAATTTGTTGCTTAGATCAGGAAATTATTTACTTTTGCAAGACTTTTTCTGCAAATGTTACACTGATAATTAAAGGAAAAACCATAAGAGTGGCAAAAGTAATATATTCAGTGTATGAATGAATTCAAACAGCTTAGATCCTTCAATAACTCACTACAATCTGTGCCTATCTCAGTACAGAGTAAAGAGGTTAAGGCATGGCTTTTTGCAGAAGACTGAGCTGTGGCAATGTACGTATGCATTATACGCAGAGTTCTTGTCTGGCATCATTCTGGGCAAAGCTGCACAGTTTGAATTTTGGACATTCATATGTGAATTTTATTGCTATGTTCATTAGGTAAGTCTGAGTGTAATGGCTAGTAACTGTTTCAAGTCCTTTTCCCTGACATTTTGTAGTGGTAGTCTTCCTGCTAGCAACTGAATGGCAGGCAGATGGAGTTTATCCTTTTCTACCCCAGTGAAGGAAGGTATCACCTATGTTTTTAAGACAGGGAACAGAGATCTAGAGATATTAAACAAGTTGCCAGCACGTTTATGGCAGCACAGTGAAGAGAACTCTAGAGTTTTTGTTTGCCACCGGTATAAGACCCAACTCCTGGAGCTTTTGCTCAGTTTGATTTTAGGCTGGTTAGCAGGTCAGCCAGTAGCCTGTTGTTGACTGTTGATAAATATTTTTTTTTTTTTAAATTGCTTGTCATAGTGGTGTGTTTTGATCCATTGCATTCATTCTTGGGTGGGGATTAATCTTTAGAAGAAAGCACGTTTACCTAATTTCCAAGACCTGTAAAACAGTCTGGAAAGGTAACTGAAAATGTACTTTCAGGAAATATCTTAGATGGAGATTTTCCTTGGATGATCTAATATTTCCTCTTAATTCCTAGCATTTTATAGCTGTAAGGAAACAATTTTTAGCAAACACATCTTTTTTCCCCCCCCCCCTCCTTCTGGTACCTTCTGAACACTGTGTTGTGACAAGACTTTCCCCATTTCAAAGCACTTCATATGCATCGGTGCTCCTGCTGCAGCCAGGTGATGCAACCGGCAAAGTTCCACACGCTGTTCTCCATTGCCTGTAGTGACACTCAATCTTTGGCTGTATGAGGTGAGGATACCTTGCAGAACTGTACTAAGAAAGATGTTCTGTAGGACTAAGCCCATCCTTTCTACATTTTAGTGCAATGGAAGTAGCAGCTGTTGGCTTGTGTTGTATGCCATTTTATATTAATCCTTTTTTCAGTTAAGGTTTAAAGAAAAAGGGAAAAGTGGTGGGAGGATTTTATCCTCCTTGTGAACAACTTTAGAGAAAAATTTTGGAATCATAATCTTATGTATTCCAGAGGTTATTATAGACTCTTTCCCAAAATAACAGACAAAAGGTCAAAAGTTTCTCTCTCAACCTACATGACAGAAGAAATAGATGCAGATAGCTGTTAATTATTTTATCAAGATACTGTGGGCCAAAACCAGCCATAATGAGGGTGCAGGTACAGAAATTGGTAGTAGAGGTTATTCTTAATTTTCTGGAAAATACAAAGAATTTAGAGCTGAGGTTTTTTACCAGCAACCTTGGAAGACCCACAGCCTAGGCAAGCTTGAGATACTTCTGATTCTTACTTGACTTGTGAACTCTGTATCTACATTTCCTTTTGTTACGGTTTAAATTTCACATTGATCAAAAGTTAATGCTTCTTAAGGATGTAATTTACCTTCATGATTCTTCTTGCTGGTGGATGGACGGATCAAGCACTGTGATTCTGATGGAAAAATAGGAGCTGTAGACATGAATTGATGCTCTGGAAGCAGAAATAGTGAAACAATGAACACACACAGCTTTAGGGGAAAAAAATGCACTTTTCAAGTTCTGTTGTAAAGTAATTAGCCTTCTGCGGTAGACATGGAGACCACAGAAAAAGGACAGGGAGCTGCTCAGTTGCCTGTGATTTGACTTAAAAGTTTATGACTTTGAGTAATGTGCCTGCCTAAGAGCACATAACAAAAGCATAGTTGATGAAATGTTAAACTCATTAATTACATCTCCAAGAAAAGCCATTTTTAAATTTGTAAAATCAGAAATAGATCAAGATCTTCAGACCTCAGTGGAGTTGTTTAAACATTAAATTAATAGGAACAGGCTGTTTCATCAACAGTGACACTTTATAAACTTAAATGATATGTAGCTTTTCTTCAGGTTAAAAAAGGGCTGTGTATCTCAAGGTATTATATAAAACATTGTAACATTATTAACCCCATTTTGTAATTGGGGAAGCTGAGACAGATGAAAGAATACTGTGAACTGATAGAAGCCAAACAAGCAAAACTCCTTATGTCTAGGTTTCTTAATTTCCAATCCAAATATCTATCCATTAGGGCTATAATACTCTGAGAGCAAGTTGTGTTACAGTTTTGGGGCTTCTGCAAGGCAGTACCTGTTCCTCTGTTTGCGTTTGGATGGGCAACGGTTACTGGTTCAATTGTATTCTCATTTCAACCATTGAATATCTAAAGCTACTCCCAATTTATACTTACAAAATGGGTAGGATCCAGTTTGCTTATGAGAGAATAGATGTGCTGTCCCTGCTACACGCAGCAGCAAGTGCTGGTGTCCCTTGCATGGAGCTGTCAGCCCGGGGGCTTGCATGGCATCAGAGAGCCTGTTCTTCTCTCTTTTATTGCTCAGTCAGTTTTGTTTTATTTGTCTGCTTTAGCAATACACTGCAATTATTGTTATTTATTATTTTGTTTGGGGTTTTTTAAAGTAGTTGTGTGCTACTGTGCTGAAACTGAAGTAGGAAGAGTTTCCTTTGACTGTTGGACTAGATGTTACGATCACTGGATACCAATGAAAGTACAGTTTTTGTTTTCTTGGAGGGCTTTTACCTTCATTTTTCACTTGTTAGGGGATCAGATCTGGTGCTAATGCAATGTATAAAACATTTCCATTGAAAACTGGAAATTTCCCTGGGAAGCTGGATGGGTTTTTAGGTCAGAAGAAAGTTTGAAATGCACAATGGCTCTGAACATTAACTCTTCACTTTACATCCCTGGAACTTCTGAAGAGAATTGGCATTTTTTGGCATTGGTCAAGTAGCCTGGTCTTCGCAGGCTTGCTGTCTGTAGGGTCTTTGTGCTAAGTGTTCCCCCCAGGGGCACCATCCTATGTTTTAATTTGCAGTTTCAGTTGCTGATGTATGGGCTCTTCTGTTAAATAACTTTTATTTTCTATGCCATTATGCCTACATACTTTACTTGATTTGTGTTGCATCCAGTGCTTTCCCCCTGTTGTGTTTGGAACTGGTTTGTAATAGAGTTACTGTTGTGTAACTCTGACTGAAAGTTACAACTTTATCAACAAACACAAAGTGCTTGTTTTGTTTGAAAATTTGTGTTTTCCACTCATCATGAACTATTTATCCATTATGTCTGCTGAGTTTTATTGTTTAAATAAAACAAACCACTATTTCATACATGCTGCACGTTAGGAATTATTAAAGATTCACTGGTGTGTAGAGCACTTACTGCTGTGAACACAAGCGAAGAGCTTCTGTAAACAATTGATTCAAGATTTCAAAATAACACAAGTGCTGAGAAAACTCTTGCACTCAACTATACTGTCACGTTTCTGTGGATTAATGAGTCGCTGTTTGTTATCTCTGATAGCGACTGTCTGAGTGCTCAAACCCCGTCACAAATGCGCTATAAATTCATAACCTTAGATTTCTCTTTAAATCCCAGTGAAGATGTTCTGTTGTGCGTATGATGTGCCAAGGAGTGCATTGGCAGTTATTGGAGCTCAGCTGATAGGCACTAACTTGCTTCTGTGTCTGAGCTGTAAAATGACAAGCGGTTGAAAAATACATCCTTTGTGCCAAGATCAGGGATTTCTGCCTGCAATTGTAGAGTGCTTCAGAGCAATTCAAGAAAATATTCAGATGTCAGCTGGAGAATACATTAATTCTTCTGAGTTCTGACAATTCCACCAGTCTGACTGTACTTTTGTCACTGGCACTCATAAACTTACTGTGCTCAGAGGTTCCCAGGCTGCTTGTGCTTTATGGTCTCCCTGTCTCTCTTCACCCCTGCTTCACCTACAGTTTTAGCTCACTGCGTCTGTGATGAAAAACACTCTGAACGTGAAGATAATTCACTGGCTGTTGTATCCTTCACTTTAGATGTACCTGTGGTAGGCACGTTAGTGACATTAATGTGGTCGAGCTTGCAGATGTGGTTGCTGTACTTTCTATGAAGCATGTTGAATCTATTCTATCTAAACAGGTAGTATTGCAATGAACAAATCCTTTCATTAATGTGTTCTTTTGAAATTAGGCCAAAAAAATTCCAGGAGTTTACTGAATTTTGAAACACGGACTGGCCATGTTTGGCTTGGGAAGGCTGAATGCTCATGCAGTGCGCATCACTCCGATGTGTACTGGATAATACTATGATATTTAAAAATATGCAGTATGTTCTGTGTGCAAAACCATACGCACAAACACTCGCACACTGTGTATATTGTGGCTGTACATCTTCAGCTTGTGTGGTATGATGTGCACACTCATGTGCACGCCCACACACTAAACCTTTGCAGGTCAAAAAGTGAGGATAAACTTTTGAACCCAGCTGCTTCCAAATTAAGTACATGTGCAGGGACCACCAGAGCCGGGGTTACTGTATTCCAGAAAAGTGCCGGACACTGACACCCACATATTGTACTGCAGGAGACTTCTTGTTCTTCCCTTAGAGCCTGAAGGGTGCTGTCTTGAAAACATGCTGTCCTCTTTGCCCTTTCCTTGTCACCTGAAAGGACAGGCAGCAGTTCGGTGACTTTTCCCTTCGTTATGGAAATGGGACTGATACAGTAATCAGGATGCTACATATGGAGCTTTTTAAATTACTGCTCTTCAGTCTTTTGTTAACCTTCATTATTACAGAAGATTTTTTTCAAGTCATAAAAATGGTGGTTTTAATATGCAGAATTAAAAAAGGCAATATGAAGAATACATTTTTGTCAATAAGCTTTACCTTTTAAACCAGTTATCTTAGTTTCTGCTCTAGGTATTTTAATTGAAGATTAACTACTGTTAAAGAGTATACAAATTTAGGTAGTGTGTATTTGGAGTACTAAAATAGGACTGAATAAAAGGTGGGAATAGAGTGGCCTGTCCATTATAATTTTAGATTGCAGAGCACAAACTAAACTTCATTAGAAGTCAGCACAGCCAACCAAGAGGTTCTTCTAATGTTAAAGCTGCTTTTTTTTTCTTTTTTTCCAATAAAAATTTACTAGAAGTATACTTTGGAGTCGCAAGTTGAGCAGGTCTCATCTGGGTGTTTGTTTTATTTCTGCTGTCTTTTTTTGATAAAACATAGCTAGGCTGAAGATGATGCATGTAAATATGAAACAAAATCCTAAAAGTAATTGCTATATACTTCTCACCTCTGACTTACTGCAGAAATGATGTTGATGTGCTTGTTGCTCCGTATCTTTTTGCCCAGTACAGGCAATAAGACTGGTTTATTGCTGTTTGCAAACTGATCATTTTTCTTGGACCTAGAGCAGAACTCGGGTACCACACGGGTTATCTTGAGTATGTGCATTTAAGATGTGGAGGCTGATTTTTTTTTTTTTTTTTTTTTTTTTTTCCTTTGGGTGTTTTGTTTGTTTGAGAGGGAGTTGAAGGTGCTGCTTCGTTCTGACCACTGCATGCCCTTGGGCAAACTACCTGGTTTCTTTTCAAAAAGTTAGGTTCTTATCTTCCCCATACAATCCCATGTTTCTTCCAAAGGATAAAAGGATAGGTGTCCTGAGGAAAATCTCGTTAAGAATTATTGTTTAAACCTATCTGGATGGGAGTGCATCTGGTAGATTTTGTAAAGACTCAGATTTTTCCTTCTCAGAGTTTTCACTAGGGCTTGAATTTTAGCAGTATAAGTATTAATATAAGCTTGCTGTAGATCCATAGCCTTGATGAACCATGTGCAAAACAAACACTTTTGTGAATACTTTTATACGAGTTCCCTCCTCATCAATATGCAGAATGAGGGAATGCTGCTGCTGCTTCCATTTTGATCTGTGAAGGCTGAAATAGCTTAATGAAGTGGGGCGGTAGGCTTGGTGTATTAACCTGCACCCAGGTGTGCTTCCTCGCTGGACCGCATCCTCTTGTGTTACCCAGGATAGCTCTGCACCATGCTGCTCTCTGCAGGGCATGTAGATCTTTAAAAGGAGAACATGACCTAATATTGTGGTGCACTGCAGACTTCCTTCTACTCCAGTGTCTGCTACTAAGGAAGGAACCTGGATAAGATAGGACCTCAGCCTTGACTTAATGTGGTATGGTAGCCTCTATGTTGCTAGCTTTGCGCAGGCAAAATGGTTATCAGCTAGGGCGGTGTCCTTTATCCACGATGCTTTCCCAGTCCTTCCCTTTTCTTGGGTTTTTTTGATTGTTCTTGTTTTCTCCCTCCTTCCAAGGGGGGAGGGTTTGAACCACAGATTTGCCACAATTCTGTTGCAAAATCAGTAACAGCTGTTGGAATTGTAAATGGCTTCTTGGTTGCCTTCACGGAACCTGCAGTTGATCAGCTCTGCCCTGAGCAATAAGTGGAGACATCAAGACCACTGAAGCCAGCTAAAGAGTAAGGGTGGAGGGAATTAAAACCTTGAGGCAGGGGTCTAAATAGAGAACACAGGTACAGATGGGTATTGGAAGGGACACTCTGTTTCCTTTTATTGGATATCTTGGTAGATGCTGCGAAGCGCAGAGTTGACTAGAGCAGTATCAGAATGTGAGCTAGGAGAAAGATGTAGAAGAGGTTTCAGAGAAAATGTAATTTGAGTGTGAGTTTGTCTTATCTTTTATTTCCCCCCTTCAAAAATCCAGTATTCTAGTAAAATTTAGTGGGCAAAAGATATTCCATGCTTTGGTAGGGTCACTCACAAAGTCATTTAGGTTGCTAGACTGAACCATCTTCCTGTGTTGTCTTTGAGTAAGTTAGGATATTATAAACACTGATAAGTTAGTACAAGGCAAATGTTTAACAACTATTTGTCAAGAAAAACAAATCTTGATATGTGAGAGCTCTGGCTCCTGAAATGGACTGTACCTGAACCCAAACTTAATGAAATCAACAGTCATCACACAAGGTGCTGCCTCTGTGAGTTTGGTAATGGGGCTAATTTACTTCTAACTTGTCTGTGTGTTTTGGCTGGTCATATTGTATCTTCTGTAATCTAATTTTTGTTGTCTTCAACATTACCTTTTACTGCACTCCCTAGAAACAGCAAATTTATTTATGGGGGTTGGATTTTTTGCAATGCAAGTCAAAGTGAGTTGACATGTTGGAAGTGTGTAGGGATTCTTCCATCCAGGTCATCAGTCTGACCAGAGCTGGGTTGACTGTTGTTAACACCCTGCAATACTAGTTGTGAACCTCTTCCCTGTTGCTGCTGGATTTGGACCCAGATGTTCAAACAGATTGGCATTGGTAGTGGGAACCTTGTAAATTAGGTTGCTGTAATTAATTCTCTTCCAGCCAGTCTCCTGGCATCTGGACGCTTGTTATTAATTTCTGCGTTTGAGCCTTGTGAATTGCCTGCATCTTTCTTCTAACAGTATCAGCACCTGGAAATTTCAGAAAGATGAAGAGAGTCTTTTTTGGGGACAGCTCAGGAAGCTGATCTCCTTCAGCCTTCCATGTGATCTGCTTCTTGTGGGCTCGGACAGAGGCTGTACCTGCATTTTCTGGTGTTTTACTTGACTAGGTTTAGAACAGTCTGTGCCCCAGGAAGAGTGTAATGCGGAAGGAAACCCAGCCCTTGGGTGCTTGCCTAGAAAAATGGAAGTATCGCAGTGGTATGGATAGAGGTATTAAGTTCTTAATATGTGCTAGGTCTGTGTCACTGTATCTCTGCAACTTGGGTCTGACTTGGTGTGCCTGCCCCTTCATAAACCTATCACTGTTTGACTGTTCAATTTTGTCAGTGTTGCTGTTTATTTGGAGCCCAAGTACTCTAAAGTAATTATTAGAAAACATTAACTTTGGATTCAAAGGTTTACATCTGGTCTCTGATTACTCAGAAAAAGCATGAAAAAATTGAACTGAAAGCCTTGATATTGAGAAGGGGAATATAAATAAGTTATACCTTTAAAAATAATGCTTATATTCATTTTAAATGTTTTTATTTGGAGGGTGGGCTGATGACTTTGTATTTTTTTAAATTAATGGTATTGAAGCAGCTTACAGGAAGAGTCCCATTCTGCAAATCTTCCCCCCCACCCCAACTTTCAAAGTCACTGCCTAATTTATTTCTATAAGAAGGTTTTAAAATAGTAGTTAAATAACACGAAGGGAATCAGTTAAGGCTCAGCAGTGTTCAACCAGTATGTGCTGAATGGGGAAAAGCATAGTGTCTTAATTAAAAGAAATGCAGGAAACTTAGCTCTATTGCAAAGTATTTTTTCACTGCTAGAGGATTTGTGGGTGATTAAGAAACGTATAGACTTGAGTTCTTTATTTTTTTAAATAAAAAACAGATACATGTCTTCATTCTTTGCTGGCTTGTTGACTCAATTTACTTGGATGGAATTTTTCAACATTTAAAACAAATTAAAATTCATGAATCATTTCTGCTTAAAGGCACAAGCTTTCATAGATAAAACAGTTAAGACTTCTAACTGGTTACATACATAAATACTGGTTTGGATATCTAAATTTTGTACTTGCTCCCTTAAAATGCAGATGAAAATTTTAATAGGTAGGATGCAGTAGGCTTTACCTGTTACAATTATTGTGCTTGAATAACTGTCTGGTTTAGCATTGCTTTGTGCCTCAATACGGTTTCCTCCAAAAGCAGTGATGAGTTTGTAGGACAGATGTGAAGAAAACACGGTGCCATGGCAGAGGGCGGCGATGTGGTTTGTAAAGCTGTTTTGTGCCGCCTTTGACGCAGTCTGCAATTTCTTAGTCCTTGATGAGAGAGGTTTTTCAGTTTTGCTGCAGTGATCCATATATGCTTTAAACTCTTAGGTTTTGATGCTTCTGCACTTTTATGGTGTGACCCTGTTTGGGAGGGGGAGGTGGCATTTCACCCAGGGTGCATGCATATTGGATTAAGATCAGCATTGTTTTACTCCGTGGTAAATCCAGCATGTGAATTTTTTTAAAATGTTTTAATTACTGTGGCTAGTTGATTGCTGGTACAGCTAAGAGAGCTTTTTCACAGGCATTTTGTAAATGTGGCAGGCTTTATCATGAGGTTTTAATTTGAGCTTTCCTAGAATTTGCTTAAAAATGTGTCTTGGAAGGTAGGTGAGTAGTCAGTGGATGGCGACAGAAAGTAACAATCGCTCCAGATTTCAAGGCTATTTCAAATGATTTGGTGTACTTCAGGATTCGTTTAGGAAGCTCGTTTGTCCGCTGCACCCAGTCCCTGTAGCACAGCTCTCGGTGCTGTGCTGGTGTTCATAGAAGTGCCAACCATGGCTGGCTTGTTACTTCTCTGGACTTTCTTTGCAGAGAAGGGGAAGCAAGCTGCAGTGTTTGTAGCCATACATATGCACATGCAAATTTGAATGTAAAATTGTGAAGGAAAAAAAAATTAAAATAGTAGACAAATAAGGAAGCAAAGCTCGAATATGCTCTTTTGGATGTTCCTTGCTAAGGCAGCATTGTATCACAATAGACTTGCACTGAAAGCTGGGTTCATTTTTTGCAGAAGGGATTTTTAAGAGCAGTGGATTTGTTGAGAGTGAGTTTCTGTTACATGGGCCAGATAATTCGTGTTTGAAGCATAACCAGACTGACCATCAAGTAACTGTAACTGGAAAACATACAGCGCCTGCAAAAACAAACCCATCCAGTCTTGTCCCTTGGGTGGCCTCTTCTGTACTTTTTATTATGTGACCCTTGCTGTTCTCATGCAGCCTGCCTCCCATTTGACCAAGATCCACCTGTGAATGGCGTTTCAATCTGGGAACCTCACCCAGGAGCATGTGCCCCATGAAGCTGCTGCATCTGTGGGCGTTTGCGTGCTCCGTTACAATCTTCACCAGCTCAGTGCGTGCTGTTGGTCTTGGCTGACTGTGAAAGACATTGGGAGGGAAACTCGCTGTGGAACTGTGAAGCTGAAGAGCCATTTTAGGGAAGAAGTATACAAATAATAAAGGAGGAAGAACTGGCAAACATTTGAATTTGTTTTGGTAAAACAAAATTGTAGAAACTTCCAGAGTCCTTTTTTTGTGGAAAGCCAGAGAGGACGACTTTATAGGTTATGAAAAGACTGAAAACTTCATAATAACCCAACATTCTCATAATGTTTCTTCTCTTCCACCTCCCACAACATTTTTATTTCCCTTGTAATAATTAGTTTGAACTTTCATCTATTTCTGTGGATCAAGTAATTTTCATACAACTTCAGGATTTTTTTTATATGCTTTAAATCTTTTTCTAAATAATTTTTTTGTAACAAAAAAAAGGCCATGAATACATTATAATTTCAATTTTCATAGTGTGTGAAAGATTTCTGCACTAGGTCTTTATTGTTTTTGAAGAATTCATCACCCTAGTTAAGAAGCTTAATATAAATTAAAGAAGGTATTAAGGAACATTAAGACATCAAAATGTGGAGCGTTCTTTTCCTTTCGATTGCTCCAAATGCAAACAAGTTGAATAAAATGCAATCAAAGGGCCTGTTTGGAGAACATTGAGTGGCTTTACAGCTGTGCTGTAGAGAACCTCTGGTAAGAGCATAATTCAAATAAAAAGGCCTTTCTTTCCTTCTCCTAATTCTCTTTGTTGTGGTGACAACAGAGTACAAGCCCGATAAAAATTTAATCACCTTATCTTTTTAAAGCAAATTGCATATTTGTTTACACACAATATACATAACATAAAAAAGAAAAAGCTGCTATCCAATCCCCCTCCCCCTTCTAATCGCATTAAAGGCCCTTGCCTAGAAGTTTAAAAAAAAAAATTTAATGTTTTATTCTTTATTCTGAAGTCCCATTGTTCAGGATTGCTTTATAAAGGCAGCCCAGGGGAAGATGAATATCGCCAAACTTAAACTCTGGACCAGCACTGAGCAGCAGATGCCTGGGATATGTCAGCGGAGTGGGTCCAGCTTAACTGGCTGCTGTGGTGCCTACTCCACATCAAGAGTTGCAGGCAAGATGGGAGGATTACAGTCAGGCCTGCGGATCTAGCACTTTGATTTGAAGCTGCTTTGTAATGAATTGCCTTTGATTCTATGTCAGATCTGCGAACCTGAACTTTTTCCGCATTGTATGTGTTTCTGAAAGGCTGCTGCAGGAGAGATTGTGTATTGGTGCTGGTTTTGTTGTTGACTTTTCACTAGGCTGATGAAATATTAGTCCCTCACGTTGAATTCAAAATGTTTTCAGTTGTTTCTCCTCACCCTAATGCACAGAGCATGAGCGTTGTCAGTTTTGCTTATTCACTATTTTATAGGTACTGGGATACTGACAAAAACTCCATCAAAAGTATCTTCTGGCCCACTGCTGAGTGGGTCTGGCCTGAGAACTCGCTCACTGCATATAAATTTAGTCCCAATGTGATATTCTACAGGTCTTAAAATTATGAAAGCTCATATGCTTAGTGGTACCTTGATCTGTTTCTACATACCTAGCTGTGCTCTTTAGGATGTTTTTGTGATTTTTGTTCCTCTTGATTTGAGGATTTAATGAGCAAGGATCACCACCACAGTAAAACATTTGAAAGTCTGTCCTGTACAACAGCCGTCACAGACTCTCCCAAATTTTACTCACCGTATTGATGTCTGCATGTTTCTTAGAGGTTCAGTGACAATAATTGTGATTTTAAGACACAGTTCTGTGTCTTGTTTTGAATGGTCTTGGATATTTCCCACTGACCAGCCTGTAATTTTTCTATTGTTGAGTTGTAACAAGAGCCTGTCCACATTCCCAGGCTTCCAACCACATTGCATATATTCATATTAATAACTTGACATCCTTATTAGTTCCATTGTTTTCCCACAGTCATTCCTGTTGTGCATGAGGCATTTTCCGTGCACCCAGTTTTTTCTTCAGGGAGTTTGAAGAACGTGCAGACTAAAAGTGCAGCATCAGTAGGAGAGGTGTGTCTCCCTGTAGGTATGCTGGGAGAATGACTACAGCGCTTAGGCATGATCTCAATGATGGCATGGACCTTGAGCAGCCATCAAGTGAAAACAGAGTTTATGAATACTTGGTGGGATGACATACCACCTGGTATAATCACAGCCTTGTTAATGTACTGAAAACACTTGTATAACCCATGCAGAAATTAATTTGAAAATCCTTTCCTAACCCCCTTAGGCTAATGGGGCAGTCATGGATTTAAGGCCAAAAAGATTACCTTAGTGGTTGTCTTGTCTCTCTGCAAGTTGATCTGTTGTGTTGTATGTACACTTCACTTGTGTAGCCTGGACCTAGTGATCATGGCGTGCTGGAGTCTCCCATGCAACCTGTATTAAAGCTAGTCTCTGGCATACAGAAACAAAAAATGGAGTAGAGTGTACAAGTTGTACTGATGTTCCAGGAATGCAAAGTATAAAGTTGTTGTCCTTAGGAGAGTTGCCCTAGGAGGGCTTAGCTAACAAGGTCTGTGGCACACAACATAACGGCAGCTGAAATATATATTGGCCTATAAGGCAAGGTCAGGTTTGGTACTCTCAACCTATTCATACTGCAATATGGCCAACTAGCCAGGAAATTAAGATCTCAAATATGTCACTTCATTTCAGAGCTGTTATTTGGGACTGAAGGGTATGTTGGGTTAGGGTGCGTTTTGGAAAACCTACTCTGGGAACTGCAGATATCCTTCTAAAGTG
Organism: Gorsachius magnificus; assembly: GCA_034008185.1. Classification (NCBI taxonomy): domain Eukaryota; kingdom Metazoa; phylum Chordata; class Aves; order Pelecaniformes; family Ardeidae; genus Gorsachius; species Gorsachius magnificus. The sequence goes on from CM067090.1 coordinate 13,493,187, forward strand.
TGTGTAGGCTTGAGTGGACTTAAATAACGTGTAGACTTACTTAAATAATGAGATGGTTGCAGAGCAATGGTATGATACGTGGTGGTGGTTTGTCAAGTGTGGAAATTTATCCTGCTACGTGGCTTCAGATGACAGTGGTGCATTTGTATCTGGTGATTGTTTATTATATTTTATTTTTGCCAAAAAATGTTAAAATGTGGTTATGTTATGTAAATTTAGGAAATTGGATAATACACCCTGATCATCTTGCTGGAAATTGCGAAGTATAAAACTGAATCAGTGGTATGCTTTCAACACAATGTGGTATGCTGGGTGTCCTCAGTGTAGACGACAAGTTTAGGACTAAGAGGAGAGGAAGGGGCAGGCGAGGCATGGGTAGGGAAGTACGGCATCGATAAGCATTCAACAGCCAATAGATATGGTGTGGTCCTGGAGTCTGTGCTCCATTTAGCAATATGAAAAATATCAGACTGAAAATCAAGACGCTGACTTCATGCAGAGGGTATGGCAGACTAATTAAAGAAAAAAAAAATGTACCAGTTGAGCCTATAAAACTCTTCCTGACCTTGAGAAAGCTTCCAGGGAGCTGTGGGAAACTCCAATCTGTCCCCTCTGAACTCTTTTGTGGTGTTGTTTAAATATAGTAACTGCTTTTTTAATTAAAAAGAAAAATTAGATGGCATTTCAAATTGTGTCCATGGTGCCTTGGGGACCTATTACAGTACAAATTACCCTATACTATTTAGTAGAGGTCTTGTTTACTATTGTGTGAAGCGAGGGTTACCAGTGGAAGGATGCAGGACAAGAAGGGCCCTTCTTTGAAAGTCTGGCTCTGCACATGAAAGTGACGCCAGCAATTGGAAGCAATTTGTGGAATTGTTTGATTATATTAATTATGGCACCAGCAAACATTGCTTGGGAAACAGTTTTGTTTTCTTGCATTCTTTCTTGATTGCTTGCAGCAAAAGCCAAGATACAAAATGTGCCTTTAAGGGCTGCCGGAGAGTGCAGTTCAAGCCATTGTGTAGAATTGGCACCGAGCTTGAAAGGGTTGTGTCCGGCTTGATGTGAGAGTTTTCCGAATACAGCTTTGGCCTGAACTTCACCTAGGCCAGCCTCTTGAATTAAAACAGCTTCTGTCTTCCTCATCAAGGAAGAGTAGCTCTTTCCCTGCTAAGTAGGAGCTCATAATGAAATCCATGTTATTTCCAGTAGTGCCACCTCTTATAATAATTTCTTTCAGTCCAAAAGCCTGTATAAACTTAACAAATTGATACAGAAGACTCGATCAGTTCACCACTGAACTGCAGCCTTCTCTGATGTGGTGTGGAGCAGCTGCTCCCCAGTTTATGGGAAGATGTTTTAGTAGTTCAGGATTTCCAAACAGGGTCTACTAAGCTGAGACTACGGGAATTACTATGCTGGTGCAGGCTGGCTGTCACAACAGTGTTTGGTCAGGACATAGCACAGTGTAATTCCACTCAAAGTGGCTGTAAGGTGCTTTTTTTTTTTCTGGTCTCTGTCATCAAACAATTGAGTTAAGAATATTTTGTGTAGATTCTAAGCACCACACTGAGGCATTAGTGTAATTCTCATCTGGAAGGAGTCTACTTTCTGGTCTCCTTGGAGGTTGATTGCTTTCCCTGGCCAACTTCATGCCGTAGTCCTATTAATATATTAACAAGTCAGGCAAGGTGATCGTAGTAGATCTTGTACCAGCCAGAATAGAAAAATGAACCTACTCTGGAGTTTGAAACCATAGCAGAATGTTTGGGAGAGCTGACAAGAGATGTGGGAGAAGGTGGTGTGAATTCAAAATTAATTACTGGAGAATTGTGAAGGGATTTACATAAGTAAAATTCATTGCCTGATCTGTGAAAGTAATCGAAGTTCAAATCCTGAGCTCCCGAGGGTAATGGGGAAAGGAGTATCCCTTGTTTCTTGAGTGAATCTCTGGCCAACTATTACGTTGAAATTCTCTAGATAATCGTATTATGCTTGTTATCGTGGTGATGATCACTTAGGAGCAGAGCAGATTGGCTCCTGTAGGAGCACTGTACCTAAATCTTCTGGCTACAAAGTCTGGGAGGTGTTGACATATTGACCCTGATGTTGGGCTGAGAATTCCTACCTGATCCCGGGCTCTAGTTAGCTCAGGACACAGTTTTCACCCCTGCTCTTCCTGAAGCATCATGTATTAATGACAGGCAGATGGGATGCCAAATTAGGTAGGGCCAGCAGTCTCCGGGTGACCAGTCATCCGTCTACTGAACATGGTGTGACACATCTGGTGATCCTATTACAGTGCTTATGGTCAGAGTAACATGGTACTTTTGTTCTTGGAAGGCTTATAAAGATGTCCTTTTGCCTGATCAGCTCAGTGGGTTTTTGCTGGGATATTGAAGAAAAATGACCACCGTAGCTTGAATAAAATAAACCAGTAAGATTTTGGGCATCTTCAGCAGCGGAGAAGGGAAGCAGAGTTGCTACCTAGTAGCTTAATGTAAAGAATTCAAGCATTAAGATGTTACATTTCTGTTGTTCCTGTCCTTTCTGTCTGACTCTAGAGATAACTGTAACAGGAGGGGCTGGGCAAATTGATCCTCTGATTTTGGGATGCTTCTGCTTTTTGTTTGAGTCAAAACTCCAGAATGTTACTTTAGGGATAACTTCATGAGCTTTTCATGGGTTTAGGGCACAGATTAATGGTAACTTTTTTGTAGAACCATGTGTTTTGGGACTAGGTGGAGAACAACCCTGTGCTTGCCAGTGTATTGTGGGATTCTGAGCACCACCACTTGTACCACTGGCGTTTCTCTTAATTTTGCTGAAAGCCAGTATTCTTCTTGTTTTGAAGTTGATCAGAATCTGGAACAGACAACTGCTGTACTTGAATTGTGTACCCCTCTTTGAACATAGATAAATATGTTTTTCTTAAGTCTCGGATGAATATACATAACTGTTGCAAGAAAAAAAAATCAAATTAGTTTATAATTGCGTTGTGCTGAAGTACCAGATTCTCAAGTCCTGCGGTACTGGTAAAAAGTCTTATTTCCTTTCACTGGTCCGTCATTGCAGTAAGCAGGGGGAGAGTTGGTCTTTGCCTGCTCTCAGGCGCAGCCCCCAAGATCAGCCCGTGGCAGGGATGCCTCCATCCAGGGCTGCAGTTATTTCTGATGTTCAGGCCAACCGGCTTTTGTACTCTCTGTTAGCAGGAGAGTTGATGCAGGCGCACACTCCTTAACTGTGTAATGAGGGTTCAGGCTCTGAGGGTTCAATTTAAGGAAATCCTCAAATTGTGAAAAACAACTGTTACGAATAATCCATTGTGAGTGAGGATTATCCCCAACCCTTTGCCTCTTTCAAGTTTTGCTCTTTTTTTCTTCACTCAGGAAAAAAGAAAAGTGTCTGCCTGTCATATTAAAAGGTTACATTTGCCTCGGATAAAAATTACTTCCAACATCCAATGTGCTATGTTAACTTGTTCTCTGATGTTCAGTCAATTTTTAACATTTGAATGTTGACAGGAAACAAGAAATTGCAGGTGGTAGAGTCTTCTACCTGCGGTGTTCAAAGGAAGCAAATAGGATTTTTTGTTTACAGAAGGGAAAAGCGAAGTTCAGTTTCCCACTGAATATCTGCTTGCAAAGTCATGAATGGGACGGGAGGTTTGGAGATAATATAGTCTAGGAATTTCTTAATACTGAGAGCAAAAAGGGATATTTTCTCTTCCAGCCAAGAGCTACTGGTGTAGCCTCAATGTGTTTTTTCCTAACACAGTGGTAAGAATTCTGAGCCAGTGCTTTCCCAGCAAATGATGGCAAGTACCATTGCAGGTAGCTAGTGTAATACATCTGCTGATTTTTCTATTGGTAGGATGGACTTTTAATTTTGACCGAAAGCAAAGTTCTCATGAATCAGGAGACTTGAAAACTTTTAACATTATTTTTTTTTTCTCCGTTTACAATTTTTAATGCTGTAAGAAAACTGTGTAATCATCCACGTAAATACCTTCATGTTCATCAGTGCTAGCTAGGATAGTTAGCAGTAGGCTTTTTTTACAAGTGTGCATATGAGAAGGGAGTTGAAGTACAGCAAAATGAATTATTCTTCTTGGCTGTGCTGGAGAGCATGCCCTGCACCTATATTATTACACCTGTTTTCAATGATATTTTTATCAGTTGCTTAAAAATTACTCCTGTCTCTGGCTGGGCTACAAGGAGATACTGTACTATCTTGCTTCTCATCTACAATGTGTCTGACACTCAGTCTTTAAAATATTCCATTCAAACACAGCGTTTTATTAGCTTTGAAGGAGACAGGACTATTCCTAAATATTGAATAGATCTATGGAAACAGGAAGTAGAAATATGGTGATGGGAAATCTGAAAAATAAAATTGGAAAAGGAAAGAGAGATAAAACTAATTAAGGGCAGACTAGCAAGTGGAATTGGGAGTCAAGGAAGGAGGAGCTGGACTTCAGGAGAGAGAGTAGAGACCACCCTTGGAGACCTTTTCAAGGAGCAGAAGACTAATAAGCAAAAAACCCCAAACAAACAAAAAACGCCCAACAAAAACCAAACACCTCCACAAAAAAAACCAAAAAACCAACCAACCCTGAAAACCAAAGGTGACAGAGGATGTTGATAAGGAATGCCAATGTTAAGTGGAGGAGGATGTGAAGTGGGGAAGTTACGTAAAAGGTAAAGTAGGATCTAAGCTTGCAGGTAACAGTTGAAATAAAAATGTATATGGGGAAAAAGCACAGCAGCGCACCTTCATCCTGCCACTGGATTAGCAAAAGGAATTAGAAGAGCAGATATTGTATTGGGTTTCATCCTTCTTCCAGCTGAAGGAGTAGTAGTAAAAACAAAGCAAAAGTAAACCATGCTGGTTATGGACATTCATATGCTTCATGTGTGTGTTGTGATTCGTCTGCTGGCCAGCACTCCCTGGCAGTCTGGTACAGAGACTGCCCATGGGCCTGAGGCAGCGAGCAGCGGGGTCGGCAGCGGGGTGTTTATCACGAGGCTTTGCTCAGTCCCTCTTCCAGGGAGGCCTGATTCATGTAAGGAGAACACAAAGCATTAGAGAAACCTTAAAACTTGTGTCGATAGGAGTATCTTCATTGGGGGAGCAGGAAGGGTGGGGGAGCAAAATTTATTTCCTATATTTATACACAAGAAGGAGTCCAGAATTGTACAAAGTGAAATTTTTATATGAAGTTTTTGAAACTTGTGTGTTTCTATGCAAACTTCTTGCATGAGTAGTTGTAAAACTCCAGGCTGCAATGCGTTTAACTACATATAAGATACTGCAAATCACTAAGAAGCTAGGTTTTATTTATGAAAATTGTGTAAAATACTGCATTTGTCCTTTATTCTGTGCATGTGAAACTGTTCTTAGACTTGCAAAATATTTTTCCTGTTGAGGTATTGCTTTTAATTTGAATTTGAAAATTCACTTTTCTTATTCATAAATGGTTCAGCTTGCATTAAATCCTTGAGACCATGCTGAGATAAAGAATATTATGTTGAGTCTATATTCTTATTTATTAATTATCAACAGCAGTTGAAAATAAAAGAATGAAGTGGATTAAACTATTTTACAACCAGATTTTCATATCTAACCTAGGTTAGTTGATGCTACGAGTACATTTTACATAAGACCTCTCTGGGCACTTCTTGTTACAGACGTGGTTATGATGGGTGGGAATGAATTTGCTAAGCTTTCAGATATCTTATGTGCCTCTGAGGACTGCCCATTAATAATATTAATACATAGGTATTTCCCACTGTTGTATGCAAGGCATTTCTTAGAACTTTGAAGCTAAAGTCTTTTTTTTTAACACACGGACCTTTTCAATTTAATCCATTAGCAACTTGGCAAAATAAAGTAATTGTCCAACAGAGGGAAAAAAAAATCTATTAACATTTGCCACAAATCCGAGTAGTACAGGCAGCACTTAATTAATGGAACAGATTTCTCACTATGTATTCAAGCTAACATAGCTATTGTTCAGGAGAGATTAGACCCTTAATGTAAGTAAGTTAAACTAGACCTCCATCTAAAAATATCCGTCATTTCAGCTATTAAAGGTCTGATGTCTTCTTCGGTGACAGATATATTTCCCTTCATTTCCTTGGTTTTGTAAAATGTAAAGTATGCATTGTGTGTAACGCGAGAAATCCACGGAGGTTGATGAAACCCCGATTGTGCCTCCCCGCCCGTCTCCCTGCCTGCTCCTTTGTGCTGCTCCCTATCGCAGAGCCTCTTCAGCCCTTAGACCTCCTGGCACCAGAGCAGAAAAACAGAAAATGCCATTTGTTAGGGTACGATGCCAGCCACCTAATCTGTTTGCAGAATGAGGGCCATGGGATCTGATTAGGTAATTTAGATACCTTGTGAATTTAATAATACCTGAGCTACCTTTGGCTGTCAGCCCGTCATTTCACTGGTAGGAACTACCATGTTCTGCCATTTCTTCTGTAAACTTTGTACCCATAAATACTGTATTTGAATCCAAATAGGTGTTAAGGGCTTCAGGTGAGCTGTATCTTTACTTCTCCATAAGTTGGAGTTAGCGATAGGGTGGAGGCGGCGAGATTGCTCGGTATTAAATACATTTTCGCCGGTACAGTTCCATATGCAGCATAATCTTTTTTTCTTGAAAATGAAATTTTTCAAACAGGAGATTTTGTTTGAATGCCTAAGATATGATGCAGTGGGTCTCGGAAGTGTTGGGCTGTCCAAGTGCTGGTTTTGAAGCCGGGTTTATCCAAAGCGGTGGTTTCATCCTCGTGGCTGGGAGTTCCCCCACTTGCTGCCACAGCTGAATGCGTGTCTGGGGCATCGCTGCCCCATGGGCAGGGGTTTGCAGTAGCAGCCGAGGTGCCTCGCTTCAGATTGTCCAACAGAGGAAAATTTTAGCTGCAATTTTAATGCCACATCTCCTCCCTTCCTCTCTCCCTTCCACCAATTAGCATTTTTTGGAAATTAGAGTCTCTCAAAGCCTACTAACATAAATAGAAGTGTTTTAGGATTTGTTTGCTTTAATTAAAGTATGTCTTTCTGAAAGGATTTAGTTAAACATCTTTCTTAAACAGTAATGTGCCAGTAACAGCAACATTAGTGATAAGACCCAGAAAGGGAAACCAACTAGAAAGCCAAATGAAATGTTTCTTTGTCCAAAAAATAAATGGTCTTCCCAGGAAAGTGGAGGAAACCCTGTTCAGGGACACTTAGAGTTAGATGGATCAAAACAGTAGAAAACATACAATATGAAATAAAGCCTGCAAAGGTAGGGAGCAGGACTGTGTGAGGTCGCGCTTTTTGCAGTTTTTTTGTTTTCCTCTTTTTTTGACTGCTGCTATTTTTGTTTCTTGCAGCACCCAAGATGTTCTCAGAGCTTTCCAAATAGGAAATAAGTTGGTTTTCATGTCATGATAAATTATTTTTCTTAACTAAGATGGAGTGATTGTAAGGCTAATGATATTAATGGGATTTATATGAAAGCATCCAATTAAAAAATTGAAACAGCTGCATCAAACATGAACATACAGTGTAATAAAACCATATAATAAATATGTGGTTAGGCCACACTGTATTATCTAGTTTGATTAATTGAACCTTACATGTGCAAAGATAGTCATTATCAGACTTCTCAACCATCAAGGAAAAACAGTCTCAATTATTATTTCACAATGAAATAATCGTTGCTTTTTTTTGTATTATGCCATCTGAAAAGAGAAGATGGCTGCTGCCTTCACTGTGGAATACAAGGTCTTGCAGAACTATGCAAAGTTGATTCTGATTGATGCAGCCTTAGTGTAAATTGTAGTTTTAGTTATACAGTAATGTGTTGCTTTTCTCTTGCACTCTTGCATTTTTTTAAAAAAGCAAGCCCCCTCTATGTCCAGAAGTCTCCCTGTGGCTGTGCTGCGGGGCGTTAGGGCTGTTTTGTAACCCCTGGTTATGAAATGGGAAATGAGCAGTTCCCTGGCTTTGCTTCAGCGCTTCCTCATGTCCTCCCTTCCCCTTGCCGCCCAGGGGGGATGCTGCATGGAATGATTTGCTACCTGACATGGCAAGACGAGAAGGTGGGCTCTGGTGCTGGGTCCCCCTGCAATCAGCTGTAAGTGCCTCTAGATGCATCCGTGCTGGAGCGAATCACCGGTGCTTGTAGACCTCCTGTCTCCAGTAAATCATAAGCATCTCAATCTTTTTGTCAGGCTGCGATACGAGAATCCGCATCTGAATTTCAATATGAGGGGAGAGAAGCCGATTAAGTGTTTGAGATAAGGTTATGTGACACCACAGGTTAAAAATACCTGAACTGAATTTGGCCAAGAGCCCGAGAACCACATTGCAGTGTGTTCGGCTGGCGCTGAATAAGCTTCCAAGGAGTGTGCCGTCTTCTGCTCTAAGAAAGCAATTCTTCAGGAGTGGCCTTTTAGGAGCTGCATCTCTTGTTTTACAGAGCTGCTTTGGACTTTGCTATCTTGCATTTCTTATCTAAAATGTCACCGATGTGTCAAGTTAAAAGAAAATATAAAAGTATAATAAACCCTAGCCATTTAGGAAGAAAAGGACAAATACTGCTTTTTGGTGCAAATGTCTGGAGAAAGACTTAAGCTGGATCCCCAGAATCCTACATAGGTTAACTGTAGTTCCCCTAAGAAGTGATAATTTAAACCCTTAAATACTGTGGTTTAGCCAAAAAAACAAGTAAACAACCCCCCCACCAAACAAACACAAAATTGTATAACTTGTTAAAACCTAAGTGGTGGCCTTCTGGCAGGTCTGGGAAATACTAAAGACATTGAAGAACCTTCTGACCTTAGGACTGTATAATTCAATGTTTTACCAGTTGTTTTTCATTCATGACTTATTTTTATAAATATTTTTAGTGATGAGAAGAAACTTTGGGAGATGTGTGTAAATAATAGGAAAGGTCTGCTGAGTAAAAGGCTTAGACCAGGCAAGTTGGTCTGGCTTGTTTAAATTTTTGCCTGTATTTAACACTTTAAAAGCTGTAGAAGGATACAGCCAAGATACTGCACTGGATTTGGGGTATCACTTTTGTGAACTATGTTTGAAGGCTTCTCTTATTTTTCATGTGAGCTACCACATTCCAGAAGCATGATGCAGAGATGTGACTTTCCTATGCACCTGATTTACTTTCTTATTTTCTTTGTTTGATTTCAGAAGTATACTTGGCTGTTTATTTTTTCCAGTTGTACTGAAATGTGATGTTGAGCACGTTTGTCATGTGTGTTCTTGTTTTTTACAGATGGGCTGAAGCCAGATACCAAGATGCTTCTTACTGTTGCCTCCAAGAAGAAATCTAAGGCAGGGAAGGGGGATACAACCAAAGAGGATGAAAGCAATAAGAATGATACAGCCCAACCTGTCACCATCTCTCTTCTCTTTAAAAGATACGTCTTTGACACACAGAAGAAAATTATTCAATCCTGAGAAAGCAGAGAAGCCTCTGATCGCACCTGAAAAACCAGAATCTGAAATGAATTCAGGTGGAATGTGTTTCTTGTATGAACGCATTAGACCTGTTCCTTCCTCACAGAGCGAGCCTGAAAGCTCCTGCTGACGCTGTGCCCCTTCCGAAATATCTGTAGTCTGGTTTTGTTCTGTTAGAATCTGCTTATTTTGTCATCTTTGCGGTGTGAATCTTTACAGCCTCTCGGAGAATGTCACCTGCTGGATGAGCCCATTCGGGTGTGCCTTCTAATAGCAGTGTTTTTCTGGAGAATTGTTTTGAAGTTTCTCTTGATTTAAAAGTTGTCCACCAATATTAATCTAAATGTAGTCAAGATGTGAATTTCATGCGACCCACAAAGTGAAGCTGATTAGTCTAGGTTTACCTTCCCAAGCAAAATGGGGGACAGAAAGCACACGATATAATAGGTGAAACCTAAAATGGATGTTTCACATTCCATCAGCTGCAACTCTGTAAGATGCTATCTGAAAGAGAGTATGGATCTTTTTTATAAATATGATTTGTATCTAGAAATGTTTTTCATATTAAACATAATGATGCGTGTAACTGAGAGTCTTAATTGTTCTGTTTGCTGTTCAAAAGGTTGAGAACCTATCTTCAGTGACACTTTATATAGCTTTTCTGAATTTCCTGCCTGTTCTGCAGTCAATCCTACTCCTGAATTGTTTTCTTTTTTTGTAACCAAAATGTCTTTTGTGTGTGAAGGAAAAAGTTGCCTCTGGAAATAGTCAAGGGCTTTATTTCATTAAAATAATGATAGAAGATTGCAGCATAAGCCTTGTAAAATGAATATCTCAAAGATCCTTTAGAAACCATTAGTTGTTTAATAGGGATCTCAGGGCTGCTTTAGTTCTTCCTCTGAATGTCATGTCCTGGGCTTCTAAAAAGGAGAGCACTGGTCATATCCCGTGTTGTTTGTTGGAAGGGTCTGTGTTGTTTACAAAGCATAGGACACCTTAACATAAAAACAAACAATAGTTCTATAGGTACGAAAGCTGTGGTCTGGAACAGAAATTGGACTCGGGCTTGGCAGTGGAAAATGTTAGTTCCTGCCTTTTGAACAAAAAGATGACTACTGCCCGTTGATGTTAAATAGCAGCCTGTGACCTATTCACTGACTCCAGCCCTGGAAGGTGACCACATGTATAATGTAAGCACATTAGTTGCGTGTGGAAGTAGATAACTGAAATAGATTGCTATACTCATTAATCATATTATTAATAACACTCAAAGTCTTATTAATCAAATATCCATTGATGGGCGTGAGTCCATCATGCTAACGTGATCTTGTTTTTTTCAGTCTCTTTCTTTTCCTTTTCATTTCTAGGTAACCAAAGTGGATACGAATGGCAAAAATAGCAGTTGTTGAGAGGATAGAGGATATTTACAGCTGGACAGTTGTGAGACAGGGCAAGTCTGATGTCTAAACTAGGTTGATGGTGCCCCTTTAAATCAGAACAGAATTAGTGCTTTGTGGAATAATCCCAAACAGTTTCTGCTGAGTGAGTCCCAGCAAAGCTTTAGCACATCCCTTAAGATTATGGGGTATGCTTTCAGTGTGATCCCAGAGGAATTAGGCAGGCAACTTCAGCTATGGCTTAATGTGACTTGTGCTGCCAGCCTTGCTGGAAAATGTATCCTTCTATAATGAAAAAAATGCATTTCACACCCCTGTCACCTCCTCTTCCCCATTTCTCTCCTCTTCCCAGACATCCCCAAAGGCAGTCTTTGGAAAGAATATTTATTATGTTATCTTTCTTTTAAGTCTTTATCAAATCCTGTTTTGTACCCTGCACTGTTAGCTCTGCTTAAGATACTGTAGTGATGGCAGCTAGAGAAACAGATGACATAGAAGGAATGCTGATATTACCATCCCAGGTTACTCTAAGAATTATTGGTATTAAAAAAACCTCTAATTAAAAAAAAATAAATTAGAACTTAATTTATTAAGGAACTTATAGTTCTAACATCCTTGCCAAACTTTAAATGGGTCACTAAATTCTGCCAACCCTGCTGCTTGGAGTTCTGGAAAGAAAAGGGGCAGTCATCATGAGAGGTGTCTTGCTGTAGGATTTTGTTGGGTTCTCCGGAGTTGTTAACCTTACACTTACTGGCTTTTGTCTTTCTCATTTGTAAGGCATTTTTGAATTGTTCTGGAGAAGAGGCTGTCAGCGCAAATGGTGATACGTATTTTTACAAAGCACTGTCTGATTAATGTTTTCCCCTCTACGCTGGGGATTGCCCATAGCAGGATCAGTGAGTCAGTTTTTAGGGAACTTGATCCATTTGAAAACTCATTAGTCCTGAATACTTAGTTTTGCAGCCCTCTGCTTGGCTGGAAGGTTTTCTAGTGCTGAGGGTCCCATGGTTTATTTGCTTGGGGTATGCCAAGGGAGGGAGCAGCAACAACTTCCAGAGTTGGACCTCCATCCCTTTCTTGTCCAGTCTCCTCTAATACCCTTTTAAAAATCTTTCCCACCATCTTCTGTCTCATTTCCAGACTCACGTACTAACTCAGCATCTTTCTTCCATCCTCTCAGTCGGAGAGCTAACCCCTTCCTCAGTGCTCCTGTTTTCCATCTTTGCTCATTGCTTCTCCTTGTTCTGGCTCTGCTCTTGCCTCTGGAGAGGGAGATGTAAATCCAGGAGCTGGCAAAGCTCACACGGCAGGTGTTGGGAGCCCAGCATGGTGGGGAAGGCTCTTGCCCTGCAGCTTATGCCAGCTCCTAGGGGCGGTGAGAAGCTGCCCGTGTTCAGGCACTTGGACTGTGATTTGGGCAGAGCCTCGTGGACAGCTGTTGCTGACCCAGTGGAAGCAGGCAGTGGGGAGTCGCGTGTACAGTGCCTCTTGTGAGTCCCTTCACCTGCTGCTGTGTCCTGTCCTGCTTTGTAATCCTCTCTGCAAAGCCCTGTCCTTTCATTTTGCTCCCCTAGCAGAGATTTGTGTAGGATGGGCAGTTGGGGGGGGTATCTGTTGAAGTTTGGGGTTGTGTTTTTCCCCATTTTTAACCGCAAAAGGAAAACTTAAGTGTGCTTGAGAACTTTGATTATAATGTGCTATTATTGCAGATCTCTGGCTGCTGTCCTGGGGCTGTTGGATACACATTCGAAAAAGGGTGAAATGGTGGAACAAAATGATTATGGGAAAATCAAAGCTTTTAAAGACATTTGTAGGGTGAACAGATGTTCAAACATTCTTTTATTTGGTTTCCAGACAGACGTGGAGACTTTCCTTTCATCCTCGTAATCAGTGCATTATGCTGTAATTTGTAAAAATGGCATTAAAAAAATATTAACAGGGTCATATTGTGATCTACTGACTCTGTGTCATTAAGCCATGAAGTTAAGAACGGCGACTGGGAACAGGGGTTAAATGTTGCAGAATGTACTGTACTAACATATATTGTCAGTGTGTTATAATGAATCCAAAATGGAATAAAGATGTAAGGAGGCTTTTTAATACTGCTAAGGTTGTCAGTGTTGCAAAACTAGAAATTATTATGGCTGTGCAGATGTTCAGTGAGTAATACATCTTTGGGTTGCGGGGAGAGGAGCAGCGAGAAAAGCTTTGTTTTTCCAAGCCTGTTTTCTGCTTTTCCTTGGAATTTACTTTGGGACTGCAGTCTGGCTTGTGATCCTGCCAGAGGTCTTGAGCTGTGAGGGTCAAAGCATGCAATCTTAGTAGCAAGGATTCAGTAGGTGGCATCCTTTGCTTGGAATCAAAACTAAATCTCCCCACCTAAAAAGGGGTATGTGCTGGCATTGATAACAAGGATTTTGAATCAAGCTTGCAACCCGTCTCTCAGAACAGTTTATTTACAACTATGGTGCATTTAATGACTGGGGCAGAGCCATTAACTCTGGGTAATGGTAACTTTTGGCCTGTTGACCAAACCCAGAAGTAGCAGTGTCCTGTCTGGGTGTGTTTCCTGGGGAGGCTCAGCTGAAAATAGCTCCACTTGTGTTAATTGGTTGCAGGTACCTGACTACAGAAAAATGAGCCATCCGTGCTGGCAGAGTTCTTGGCAAGTACGAGAACTCTCTTTCTGGGCGGCAGGCACTTGCTTGCTGGAGTTGTGCAGTTGAACAGCCACAGGGTGGCAGAGCAAAAGTGAGAGCCCAGCACGATGAGGAGTTGTAATGATACAGCCATGTTCCACCCCAGGACTGTCTGCATCTCACTGCTGGGAGAGCAGCTCTGTATTTACATCTGTAAAGTGCTCTGGGATCTTGTGAAATGAAGCATGAAAGGCAGCAGAGGAATGCTAGTTACTAGCAGTTTCAAAAACTCTTTGTGTTTTCCTTTTAGCTTAATATCCACAGTGAGCTGAAAAGCTCTTTATAAACGTGTGGGTTTTAAACAAACTTATCGAGTATATAAATAGAATAATTTTAAGATAAAGCCTAGCACAGGGAGCTAACCTGCTGAGCCTGGAGGAAGGGGGCGAACTGTATGACTATGGCCTGTGGTGGGGCCAGTCTTTTTGGATTATGAGCATCCAGAAAGAATTCAAGGGTTTGGGGTGGTTGTGTTTAAGCAAGATACTGGAGAGAAGGGAATAGTCCTCTGGGATTCCCCACAAACTCTCCTACTATTCTGTGCAAAAATAGGTTAAAAGCATCATTTGATATGGCTGTAGCTCCACTGTAGACAATATGTAAGAGGAGAAAACACGGTGGGTGTGCTTATTTCCTGTTGCCGATACCAAAATATGGAGTCTCTCCCACATCTGCTGCTGTACATGCAACGCTGGTTTTAGTTCCAGTTGTTAGAGGACTTAGAGTTTAGCATAGAAGAGCTTTTCCATTTCTTGGTAAGTATTACAGTTCTTTATTTTTATTTGTGTGTCGTGGTTTAACCCCAGCCAGAAACTAAGCACCATCCAGGCACTTGCTCCCTTCCCCCCCGGTGGGATGGGGAAGAGAATCGGAAGGGTAAAAGTAAGGAAACTTGTGAGTTGAGATGAAGACAGTCTAATAGGTGGAGCAAAAGCTATGTGCACACAAGCAAAGCAAAACAAGGAATTCATTTCCTCCTTCCCACCAGCAGGCAGGTGCTCAGCCTTCCCCAGGACAGCAAGGCTCCATCACACGTAAAGTGACTTGGGAAGACAAACGCCATCACTCCAAATGTCTCCCCTTCCTTCTTTTTCCTCCAACTTTTATTGCTGAGCATAATGTCATATGGTGTGGGATACCCCTGGGGTCAGTTGGGGTCAGCTGTCCCAGCTGTGCCCCCTCCCAGCCTCCTTGCTGGTGGGGTGGGGTGAGGAGCAGCAAAGGCCTTGGCTCTGTGTCAGCCCTGCTCAGCAATAACGAAACCATCCCTGGGTTCTCAACACTGTTTCCAGGACAAATACAAAACACAGCCCCATACTGGCTACTGTGAAGAAAATTAACTCTATCCCAGCCAAAACCAGCACAGTGTGTCTGGTATGGGTGCTTTTCTGGGATGGTATAATCAGTGTGCAAGACTCAGATCTTCTTTCCCCGCTGCCTCAAAGTGGCTGTAGCTTGTCAAAGGTGAACATTCTAAGGGACCACTGTGAGCCACGCATTTTAGATATGTTTGTTATTACTTTCCTAATAAATGGCAGGAGAGGGAATGCCATGTCATTCTTTCCTTTTTGGAGCTCATGGTCAGGATCAGCTGTGAAAGGAACTCATCAAACAGAACCACAAAAACTCTGCAAGATCTTTGGTAAATCTGAACCCTACCCTGCACTCCAAGACTTGTTCCTAAAAACATGACTGTTTTTTTGACTACTGAGTCCTTGCCAGTGCTGCCTGTTCTAGTTCATGCTTCTTAACCAAAAGGTAATTTGAGGTCTGGATCAAGAGCTGCTAAACTAAACAATCCTGGTAGCGACTGAGGTGCCTGCTAGCACCATTGAGCTGGCATTTTAGCTAAACTGATCTGATTGCTTATGATCCTCTAGGACATCCAGACTGCTCATTAGCTCTAGAAGGTTCTGTTTAGATCAGTTTCTCCTCCTTTTCTTTGATTAGAAGTTGTGCAGTCTTTCTGTGTTTTGGTTGCTCATACTTAGATTTCTCGAGGGCCTCGTTCATGCCAATCAGACTCCATCCTCCTTGGACCACAAAATTGCTTTTATTAAGCTGTATATGGCCCCCATTCAGACGTGTAGGAACCAGTTCTTTTATACTACTTGTCTGTGAAAACTGATATTTTAGTACCTACAGCTTCAGTCTGACAATTGGGAGTAATCCATGCCCTCATGGTGAATTCATTCCCAAAACAGCATTCCATAAGGACAAGCTGAAACTTAGACCCCACACAGTGTTTTGGCGTAATCTTTTTCCTTTTAGCTAAAGCAAGCAGTCCACTGTCTAGTTATTTTCCTTAAACTTCACATTAGCTAGAGCTGAGTTGAATTCTGTACCCTCTATAAGAATACTGCTTTATTACCTGGAAAGATCAAGGTCTTTCAGAAGCTCTTCTAGACACTGTCAAGTTACTCAAAGATTACCTACGTTGGTGCCCACCTGTAGTAATGTGTACGTGATTTCTTTTCTGCAGAATATGGATCATACTGTCTAGGAGGACATTAGAAACAGGGTATCTAGAGATAATTCTTGGAAGAAAGCAAAGTTGCTTACTGGTCAGGAATTGGAAATAACCAAAATAACTCCCCCCAAAAATAAGGCATCTGAGATGTTTTCATTGCCTGTATGTATTCCCTAACTCCCCATCCTGGGAGTTTATATGCAGAACATATAAAGTACCCATTTTTATATTATAGCATAGAAAAGATTTCTCTCTCGTTAACAATATCCCTTCTGGTGATTGACTTCTTGGGTGTCACTGCATGCTGAGCCAATGGCTGTAGAGAATCAAGTGAATACTCCAGGATCTCTCCTAAATGGTAACTGCCAATTCTAAGCTTAGTACCATGTAACTTTTGCCTAGGTGCATTAATTTGTATTCATCTATTTTGAAGCTTGTTTGCCCCTCTGTTACCCACTTACTTGGTTTTCTCTGATTGTTCTGGAATTCCAGAACCATGCGGAGTGTCTTCTGTCTTCTTTGTAGGGAAAGAATCTGAGAGTTGGGTCCTTCTGTGCATTTAAACCCTTGGGCTGAGGTATTGAGAAAGGACAGAGGGGATGCTTGAGTGACCTGTAACGTGTGCATGGCTCAGTGTTCTCACTTAGCTTCAAGAGTGATTTTTTGCACAGGGATTGTACATGCACTGAAAGCAGAATGCAGCTTGTGCAGGAGGGTAAGCAAGCATGCTTTTATTTTCTGACATTGATTTTTTTTTTTTTTTCTTCATACCTTGAGATTTAGACATGGAGTTGATGTTCTCTGTATGATGTCATTTCAGTTTAAGAGTGAGATAATAATTGAGTTCCATCAAGTGTTGCTCAGTGCATCAAACCAAGTCTCATTCCCAGGTGATTCCCGGCAAAGGTTATTGTAGAGTATTATACCTATGGAAAAATTTCAAATGTTGGGCTAATTGGGAAGTCTCACTGGGAAGCTTTTTTCTTTTTATCTTGCATCTTAAGAAACAAGAAGGGTGAGAGGTGTGAGACTGTCAGCTGATCTCCTTGGCAAATGTACCCTATTGCAGCTTTCTTGGAAAAAAGGTAAAGGATCAACTCCCCAGCTGATAATTGTGTGATGCTCAAGAACTACGTTGTTTGTGGTGCAGCCATGAATGTAATTCTTTAACTCGCGTTGGAGTTGGTATGCTGGCCGCTCGCAGCAAATGAAAGCCTGCTGCAGCCTTACTGAAGGCGGTGGGGGAGCAAGAGACACTTGGCGTTCTGCAGAAACGGGGCTCGTGGGAGCTGAAGAAAGGTGAGATGGCATAAACAGAGGGGTCTGGCATGAGGGAGGGAAGTTGCAGAGCTTGAGTGTGATAGAACACAAGATGTGTTTTCTCATGTACATCTTGTTTCTTTTTTAAATGAACCAAGGTTTCAGTTAATGAGCGTAGAAGAGAAGAGGAAGGGATGATATGTCATCTTTCCTTTTTAAACATGTAGTTGGGGAACTCTGGCAAGGGAAGCCTTTTATTTGGAGAGAAATCCAAATCACTTTATACCTCAGGGTTGGGGGTTTTTTTGTTTCTCACTCCAGAGATTTGATTTGTGCTTACAGCCCTACTAAGTGGGCAATTTGGTCTCTGTCCAGTTCTCAGTTGAGTTGTAAATCTCATTTGCTGTCTGGCAAAGCATAGTATGACTGGGCAGTTTCGGGGTGACATCCAGGTTTAGAACAGTGGAAGAGCAAAGAGGTTTGCTGGTCTGGGATGAAAACAGAGCTGTCGTGGACACAGATGAGAGAGAGGTACGGGTTTAGGCTAAAATGTATTCACAGAGGCTAGGCACTGCTGGAATAACAACATCTGAGTGCATGTTTATCTGGTAATTTAATTATGTTGTTATAACGAAGGTATAGAAATGTTAAGCATCACAGTTTTTTAACAAATTCTTTTAAAGTTGAAGTTTCAAAATCAGTACTGAGAAAAGCTCTCTGTAAAGTATTTTGATATCAGTTCCAAGTGCTTGACAATATTTGACAATTATTGCCCTTGTTGTATCACGTATTTCAAAAATGTTTTGTATAATTCCCTCTCACTAATAGGTTTGTTGCAGTAAACCCATACCACATTGATAGATACAGAATTTGAAGAATTAATTTAATGAGTTGTCCGCTGTCATGTATGTGGTGTTGCAGAGCGTGGAGCTGAATCTTCAGACCAGAGCTGCTGCTTTTGCCCACGTTTCACTCATCTACCATGTGAAGGCCACTTCTGAGTCCACTGAGACTTGAGGGTGGTTAGTCCAGGCTCCTCAGAACATTTCCTTTTTTTCTTGGATGAAAATAAGAGAAAGTCTGAGAGAACTTCATCTTGCACTGAGGCAGCGTGGACAGAATTTGTCTGTTTGTTCCTTGGTCTTTTTGAGTTTGTCTGTCTTCCAAAGGCAGATGGATTGTCTGCTGTGTGCCATGCACCCTAACAAAGGAGGCTTGTCTAGCAAATATTATTTGTCTCCCACTACTAAAAGGGGCACAAGTGAGCTCCTGGTAACTTTGTCCAGAATTATTTGCTTAGAATACTGACATTAATATGATCTGTGAAAGAGCAACAAAGACCACCTTCAATTTGTATATAAGGTTTGCTAATTCGCAACATTAGTTTTGCTGGTTAGTGTTTTTCCTCCCCTTAATTAGAAATTTTAATTAGAGCATGCTGTGTATTAAGATGTTAAAGCTTTGACTGGCAGTTCGGAATTGCAGAAGGATCAGCTGTCTCTGTAGGGCTGTAGCACAACAGGGATTAGCTCGCACCCTTCTGCCTGCAGGTAGATTTTGCTTCCTGAGTTGGATCATCAGAAAATGTTCTTCAAGATGTAGCATTCATCTGCCTGATCAGACCCTGTCTGTTCCAAGGGAGCTGAGTTTAGAGGAGATCTACAGGTTCACTGATCATACACAGGGTGAAAAGACAAAGTCGCAAAAGTGAATGACAAATGGGTGAATTGTTGGACTATTTCACCATGGCGCTGGATCAGCCTTGCCCCTTTGGCTGCTTACTTGGGTTGTGATGCTGCCAAGCAGGGAGGATTCCCCGTCCCTACCTTTGGAGCGATCGGTTACTGTGTTGGCACTTCCTGCAGCTCCTGTTTTCAGTCCTGCCTGGCAATGTAGGAGAGAGCTGCCCGAAGAGGTTTTCACCATCTTTGATCTGCTGATGCCAGCTGTCTGTAACATACCACGCGTAGCATGGTGCTAGGTGTGAGGCAGCCTCAAAGGCTGATGTGTTTTGAGTTGCTCAAGCTCTCTCACCTCATTTTTCTTCTCTTCTGCTTTAAAGCAGATTTGAGGGAAGATAGGGATAGATTCTAAAACATCAGATGTTTCCAGCTTCACACTTTCAGAAAGTACAAAAACTTCTGCCATGGATAATTATGGAATAACCTACTTGTACAGGCACTGTTTCCCCAGACTCCTCACACTTGGGGGATATCTTGTGTCCTTTGAGCCTGAAGATTAGTATTTCTGTTCTGTCTAGTGTAAGTGTGGGTTTTTCTGTTATACAGATAAATACCCAATCATCTAAAAAATTGCTGAAATGCGTTTTCCAAGATATCTTGTGGCACTCTAATCCACAAGCTAATTATGAAACGGCAATTTTAATTTGCTATTTTCAGTTGGTTTCATGTTCTGCTGGAACAGAAGTCCTGATTTCCTTTCCTTCTTGCTGTTAGTGTGTTTACCTTTATCAGATGTCATCTGTCTTCGGAAGTGCAAATCTTTGCAACCTCTGCTGGAATAGAAAATTATCCATGCTTCTAGTGGTTTTATTAAATCAATATGCTCTTCAACATGAAGATTGATCGGTGGCATTTTAATAATTTCAGTAGTATCTGTCCCTTTTCTTAAGCATCCATCCCCCAGAGTCCTGCTGTGCGGGGTCCGTGTTCTATTGAGCTGTTCATAGTGACACCCAAATCTTTTATCTTGGATGCTTCTGTTAATGTACCAGTGCAGTTCAATTTATACGTTCTTTGTGGTTACCTTTCACTTGTCAATACTCAATTTCAGCCCAGTTTTGGTGGTGCTTAAGTTCTTCCTCCTCTTCCTGCCAGCTACATTAACTTTGGGTTATTTGCAAGTCTTGCGTAGTTATAGTTTTTCCCTTTCTGGAAGGTCATTAAAGTTAAGCTACACAGGGGTTAGTGTGGAGTTTTTTAGCACTCTCTTAATCTTCCATTTGGTTAAAGCCAGGCTTTTATTTTACTTCTGTCCTTTTCTTTCTTTGCAGATGGTCTTTGGTCAGCCAACGGTTTATGAATGTGTGGATAATTCCACTAGGCTGGTGATGCCAAATTTTCCTTTGCTTTTTTGGTGCTTAATGAATTGCATTGATCAGGATGATTGGGCAGCCTGGTTTTGACTGTTGCCTCATGGTTTTACCTGGCATTGAAGTAAGCTCACACTGGTCTCTAATTCCCAGGAGAAATTTTAACTTCTGGTTTAAAGAAAGTGATAACATGGGTAATGGACTGCAGTTAAGACATGTATTTCTGTTAGTGTGTGAATCATTTAATAAGACTTTCAGTAACACAGTGAGGCATTTTAACAGTTGTGTTCTGCTGATTGTCCACTTACTTAGTGAACTTGGCTGTCTTTATGTCAATCAATAGCAGTGAGTAAGGGGATCCTGGCTACTTAAAAAAAAAAAAAAGCTGAAGAAGAGAAAGAGTCTTAATGTAGTTCAGAATCACGTTCCTGGTTTGTTGGGGGGGAAGGTTTGCTGTACAGTAGTAGAATAACCTGAATCAACAGTTGATAACTACTCAATGTTACCGAGCTTCTCCCCTTTTTGCTGAGCAGTTCTAGTCCAAAGTTGGTCACAGAATTGGCTTGGGCATCAATACAAGTTCTTGTGTTCTTCACCTCATTGTGAAAGCAGCTTCTGTTTTTAAATAGGTAAAACTGACGTTTTCATTATTCATTTGGACTTTAAGCTAGCGCTGTCAGACAGTGCTGTGCAATGAGTTTTTGCTGGAAGGACTTTTGCAGGTATCATGCATCTTGAGCCAGGCAACCCTTGAGGAGTGGCTGAACAAACCCAGCGTCACCGTTCTGCACTAGGCTACTCCTGGCTTCTGCCTGTTGTGGTAGCATCGGAGTCCAGCGTTTCAGCACCTTAAAAAAGGAACATCAGGAGAGGCTTTGCAATGAGTCGAAAATGAGAAGTGATGTAGAAAATACACCATGAGTGAAAAAAGGCCGATTTAATTAAACACTTATGGCTGGGACGCTCTGGTGTAAACAGCCTGTGGCTCCTGGCTTGCAAATTAGGTGCCTTTCTCTTTACAGCTAACCTAGCATTTCTGCTTGTGGTACCAGAGTTTCTGTCACTAGGAACTTGAAATATTGAATCCAGGTAAGTGACTGTGCACTATATGAGGCAGGAGAACCTCTTTACCTAAGTACAGGTGGGCAGCCTTTCTTGGAGGGATGGCCGGCAACAGCACAAGTTACAGCACAGCACTGCCGCATCCATCCCAGCTTGTGGCATTTGTGTGTTAAGAGAAGGAGCTCTGTTACGTGCGTGATTTAGAACGAGACGCTACGGTATTGTCCTCCAAGATCAGATGGAAAGCAGTGTCTTTTGAGCTTCCAGTTTGTTTCTGACCTGTCCATTTTTTTCCTTGGAATCCTGAGGCTTGCTTTGTCATGTGAGCTTAGCAGCGATGTTCAAAAGTTGTTGGTTTAAAACTTCTCGGTGAGACTTGGAGCGACTGTGTCCAATTTAGGATCAATATAAAGATATTAAGAAAGCAAACCCTCTTTTGTCCTATCTGTTAGCAAGATCTCTTCTGAATCTGTTGTTGATAAGCATCTCTGTGCCTTTTCAGTAAGGAGTTGTCATCTTTTAGATGTATAGAGAATGACAGGGGCTTTTGCTTCTTGAAGGAAATCCTAAGGTCATCTTGTCCCTCACCCTACCCAAAAGAAGATTCAGCTGTTGTGTGTACATTATTTTTTTCAAGTGTCCAGCTAACTTGTTTTTAGAGATTTTCGTCACTAGCTGTCACAGGACGTTACCATCATTAGGGCTGTAAACTTGGGAGGGAGAGGGAACAGGTTCTTTCTTCCCGGTATCTTTCTTGAATCTTTCGTTTTGCAGTGTAAGCCTATTTATGTTTTTTTTATCCCTGTCCACTGTGGTACAGAGAATAGACAATTCCTTTTCTCCTTACAGTGCTCTTTTATGTACTTGAAGACTGATCACACCATGCTCAATCTTCTTTCCTCTGGACTAAATGTTCTTAATCTGTACAGTCTCTGCCCTTGGGGGCTGTGTTTCCTGGTTGGAGTAGTTTCTGTCTTGGTTTTAAATGGTCAATGTCTTTCCTTAAGTGTGTGTCTCTAAGCTAGGCAGTTCTCTAGCTACGGTCCCAGAGGTACAGACTGAATAAAGCAGGGTTTTAACTTTGAGCACGTCTCAGGTGTTCTTCCTATTTATGCTTCCCCATCTGTGGGTTTTGCAGAATCAGGAGTTTATTGCCTTAAGTTTAATGTGTGATCCCAGTGTCACGATGCCTCTCTAAAGGTATGTCACATGGGCTTTCATTTTCCGTTCTGTACTTACACAGTTCTATGTCCCCTCTTAAATAGCTTCCTGTTTTTTCTGACTGCTTCCCCAAATTGCCAGGATCACTTAAATTCCAGTCCTTTCCTCCAGCATACCCATTCCCACCTGATCTATCTAGTCACCAAGATCATTAATGAAAATACTGGATAAAATGAGCTTGAGGACAGGCCTCTGTGAACCATGCCTCATATATCCTCCCAAACAGCGTACCACTGACAACTGTTCTCTTAATGTTCTCCAAACAGTGTCATGCTCAGCCTGCAATGAGCTTCTCTAGGTGATTTTTCCCTCATTGGCTTATGCGAATGTCTTGTGGAAAACCGACAAAAGTTTTTTTTCTAAATCAAGCTATCTACAGCTACATTCTAGGTGACTTTTTCAGGCCTTTTCACTCTGCTTTCATTTGGCTTCAGCTGTAAAATGGGACCTGTGTGGAGCCTACTGTCCACAAGGCATGTCTTTGTTTCGTTTTTTACTAGAATCCATTTTTCAGAGAAGAGTCAAATTTTTTTAATGTGCGAGAGGATGTTTAGGAATGTGGACTGCTTTGGTGCAAAATATGCTGTAAGCAGGCGACAGGCAAGTTTTCCTCGTTCTGTAGGTGCATTTTAATCTTGACCTGCAAGACTCAGTCTTCACAGCCTTGACTTTCTTATTAAAGTATGCTGTAGCCACAGCCCTAGATCAAAGCTGTCATCAAACGCTCCAGTTGCAAGCATCCGAACCCAGACCAGATTCAGTTTCAGTGCTGCAGCCCTTCTCTCTTGTGGCCCATGTCTAAACCACAGCATGTATGTCTGGGGGCTAAGAAGCAGCAAATTTTGCAGCTGAATTGAAAAATGGTTTGGTGACAAGGCTGAGACCTAAAAAGAGTCTGAGGGGACATTCAGGCTCATGTTCATGTATGAAATAAGCAGGGATTTGAATTGCAGGTGAGTATTCTGGTCCATTTCAGTAAGAGGATGCTTTCAGGTGTGATTAAAATGTTTTTGTTAATATTTAAAAATCAAATAAGACATTTGCCGATAATTCCTTCTCCTTTCTTGGCCTTGTAATAAGCATATAATAAATTCAACAGCTGATGGCATGAGGAGCTATTGGATTTAAGCCTATCTGAACATGTAGATATTAGGACGCCTTCTGCACCTTTGTGTGTAACGAATAGGTCTTAGTTATGATGAAGTGCTGCACAGCTTCACCTCCATGCGGGGTGTTAGGCAAGCAATCCCCAGCAGAAATCGTTTGCTATTGCCGAAGCCATGGGAATTGCGCTCTTACTCCATCAGCCTTGCTGCACTTGCTCATTTCGCCCCCCCCCAGCTACTGACTCAAAAGAGCAGGGAAACATATCTTTGCAACCATGCAAGCAGGAATTAGCCCAACTGTATTTTACAGGTAAACTAACAAATAAGAGGAGAATTTGAGCGGCCCCCAGGGACCTGAATTTGTTTGCCACTGGGCTGTTCTATCTGCAGCTGGCATCGGCGGAAACCTGAGTGCTCCATTAAAAGTTGACAACCTCTGTTCACCAGGGCACGGGGCAAACAGAGCCAGCCTGTTCTGCAGACAGACTGACGGCCTTTATCTTCCCCACCCAGCTCGTGATGGGAAACGATGAGACTCTGAGACAAAAAGCTTGAAACTAGGACTCGGTGCTCTTACCCTGCAGGTGTTGTACCAAACAGGAGCAGCAGCACAAGGTTGCCTTTCAGGGGCCATGTGGGAAATACGCTGAGTGCAATGCATTGAGTGAGGATTGGGGCTCACTTGAGGGTGCTACTAGGAATGGGGAATGGTACATATTGCTGGTGGGGGCCCCAAATAGTGACCTGGGCTGTGCACATCTGAAAATCTTTGTGCCAAAGCCTTGGGGATTGCCTGGGTAAGTTACTACTCTCAAAGGCAGCAGGGATGATAATCTATTATAGCATCCACCCTTTCACCTATGCCCATCGATTAATGCCTTCAGCAACAGCATACGACCCTCTCAATCACCCCAAGGAGGCTCAAACCTACGCTGTCCTATGGCATTATCTTGCAGTAAATTTGACTGCTCAAATGATGCTTTGATGCTCTGGCGGCTCACAAAGCAGAAAGAGGTGGTAAGGGTGTCTTTGTCCCCACGGTACAACAGGATTAAATTGCACCTCAAGCACGTGGGGTTAGGGATGGATGATTCATGTGAAAATACATAGAATTAGATGTTTTTGTCTTTTAAAAAGACAACACTTCAGCCAAGGGACACTGTGCCACACAGGAAGCGCACTGGGCTTTGATGGTATCGGGGTCTGAAAGGAAATGCATGATACTGCTCTGAATGCAAGGGAAGTGGTCTTTCCACCCTGAGTTGGCAGATGTTTGAATGGTAGATTCATCAGTTCTCCTATGCAGAAGAATATACCTTTACCCAGTCCTTGCTGCGCCTCTGTCCCTTTGTTCCACCTCCTGTTTTCATCAATAGAGCTCTCTGGTACAGCCAGCGAGTTGCTGTTTGACAGGCTTAAAGGCTGCATATTGTTACCAAATGCTGTTTTGTTACTTGCTGTTTTCTTTCGGGGTCTGGGTATGTGAACCACTCAATAGTAACACTGGAGTTTTGGAGTTGTTGAGGGTTTCTGCATAATCCTGCTATCCTCTTACTCGTTATTTCCGTCAGTGTTATAAAGTGCGTAAAGGGAGAGTTCCCCTAACCAGCTGCCTTTTGTTCATCTCAATCTCTAGTCAATGTGAGTGACCTTTTGATAACAATCAAGATAGCAGTTGTGCTCTAAAAGCTTGAACACAGAAATGAACACTGCAAATATCCTTCCGCTCTTAGCTTTCCACCCTACGTTGGGTACATAGCTTGAACCATTATTCTAATTACCTTTTGAAGGTAAAGGCAGTATCCTATGAATGGGATTTTTGGAAGCAGTAGCCCCAAGTGTACTCTTGTAACAGTCAAAGTGAGTTTTATGGCTAATTTCGGTGGGATGGGCAAGCCCGCAGCATGCAGCTGAGGGCCCAAACCAAGTCACTACACAGTACAGCTGCATGAGTGACCTCGGTGATCTCCAGCAGAATTAGGACATTTTCCCCCAAATTACAGGAATTTAACCTCTCATTTGTAGGACATACTCTGATGCCTGTACAATAGTCTCTCAGCCTCTCCTCACATACACAGTGAACATCCCTGAAGAGGAAGAAAAAGGAAGGGAAAAGGTCTGGGCAAGGTAGCACACGCGCACAGACCTCTAAATGCATTTGGGTATTGTCCTTTGGCTGTAACAGTGGGCAAAACATAAGTATAACCCACTGCGAAAATGGGGCAAGGATGGCTCCACAAAAAAATACTTCTGGCTTAGAGCTTGTGACCCTGTTTTATATCAATTTGACCATGATGGTGTGCTGTGTCAAAGAATAATCCAAAGCAGTTACATGTTAAATGCAGTGCAAGATGATGCTAGAAGGGATTTGTGGATGTGCTTTACTGGTATGTATCACCTAATGCAGAAGTCTTGAAGATTTCAGAGTCCTCCCTGGGCACTCCAGCTAGTCTGAGATAGCAGCGGATGCTTCAGGTCTTACCTTTTTCATAGGTGTTTCTTGTATCTGTGTGAAGAGTCTAAGTGAAGGTTTGGGGTGAAGAGGGTGGTAGGAATGGGGAGCAGCAAAACCACATCAGCACTTTTGGTTGATTTGTGAGTAACTTTAGCTTTTAAGCCCCTCTCCCTGCATCATGTGTAGGTCCAAGCCTACTGTTTGGCTTCATGGCTTCTGAGACTTCAGGGGTGTTAAGAGTGAGGAAGAAGCCCAATGATCCGAGCATCACTGTGGATTTGGCAGGCCTGCAGCTCACTTAGCAAGTCCCTCTGCATGCATTTTGAATATTGTCTGCCAGGTAAGTGGATCATGCGTCTTTCTGGTCTGGGCTTCAGCTACTTTGTGTCTGTAACTTTCAGACTCCAGAAAAATTGCCCTGGGTGTCTCAAGAGTGTGCCCATCTCTAAGCATTTTGGGAGATGCCTTTGGTTTGCAGTGTTCTCTGCCTCCTGGTTTGTGACCAGTTCTTTTTCTCCCTTCCCTGTTTTTTCTGACATTCTTCTGGTCAAGAGGTTTTGTTTCTTATAGCACCGAAAGCAGAGTCAGAGGCGGAAGCAATGCAAAGCTCAGATATGTCCCCATCTCTCTTCAATCTGTTTATCTTCCGCAGAGGCCTGATAGTGAATGACATTCATATAAACAGTGGGTAAAAGACCTGATGTGCGCAGTTCAAACATCCTGTCATGATCTGGGCACATGCACTTGATTGAAAAATAAACACCTAACATGCATAAACAACTGATGTGTTTTCCTGGTTAAAATTTTGTGTCCCTGTGCTGCACTTTTTTAAGACCTGCAGTTCATTCTTCCATTTTCCCTAAAATATAACCTGGTTTTAATTCTGCTTTGAGCTGCTGGCTGTGACTTGATTCTTGCTACAGACAAATTCACCTGAATGCAAGTTTATGTGATATAACAGGCAGTACCACAGGGAAATACTTAAATGCTTTTCTCTTTCCAGCAGTGACCCATTAAACCATTTTACACGTTTTAATTTAACCTTGTCTTTCCCCCTCAATACACTTGAGGGAAAGGACAGAGTTTCAGTCTAGAAAGCCATGTAGGTAGGACCAGGCTATCATTTCAAATTTTGGAATCTCTATTCTTGCAAATTATCCAAGACAGAGCTGGAAAAAGCCCTGAGCAACCTGGTCTGAACTAACTTTGCTTTCAGCAGAGGTTGGTGCTAGATGTCTCCCAATCTTTTCCAGTCTGAGTGATTCTGTCAATCTTTGTTAAATCATGTGCAGCAATAGTTGAGAATCAGGTGCATTCATGCTGAAATTCCTGTAGCTTAACAGAAAACAAGCAGCTGCCAGTTAGTCCCGTGGGAGCTCTTCAGCTTTGGATTTGGTCTGCAGTTGGTCTCTGCCAGAGAACGGCTGAAGTGTGAGGACCTTCACAACACATTGCATTTCTCTTTAGAGGTGTTTGGAAGCTGATTCCCTGTGATGGGAATCGCAACTATGCGACTCTCAGGCTCTAGAAAAGAAGGAACTGGAAGTCCTTGGGAAAAGATGATGTGGCCCTGAATACTAGGGGGATGTGCATGGGAATGGTGCATTGGCCACTGATGTCAAAGGCTAAAAGTGTGCTCCAGCACCATCCTTGGATACCCTTTTCATTGCCAGCTTCTCTGTGGCAGGCTCCTGCATTGAGATTTTCTTTTTTTTTTTTTTTTTTTTTTTTTTTTTTTTTTGACCTGAAGACCAGATGCTTTCAGGAACTGAAGGAAGACTTAACAGGTAAGTTGCTGAAAAAGATCTATCCAAAAGGTGCGGTGAAACTCTTTTAGAGGCATCATTCGGAGTAAACATGGTTTGGTTCCAGGTTCCACCTGTGCTCAGAGCTGGACTGTCCTGAACATCTCTGGCTGTGGTGACTGGTGGGTTCTGTGCCGGGCCTGTGAAGATAAAACTTATCCAGTGTGCATGGCTGGGGAAGTCACTGACCATCTGCAGTGGTTGCACAGTCCTCATCTCAATGGAGAGACAGGACAGAGCATCCCAGAGCCTTGTTTCCAGAAAGCAGAACTCCATTTCACAACAAGGGGATATGAGCTCACCCATATTACTTAAAGAACTTGTGGCAAAGACCTTCAAACCTTGTGCTTTCTCCCACACCTGGAAAAGCAGATGGCAAACCTAGTTCAGGAGGTGCTGATGTTAGAGAGGATCAGGCTTTGAGCCTGAGGGTCCTCACTGACAACCATCTTAGCATGTGGAAAGGCTTGGTAAGATCTCTGGTGGAGACTTGCGTGTGTGGGTGACGGCTTTGTCCATGAGAAGTTTGTTTTTACTACTAGCCACATTGTGCGTGCTGTTCTTCCCTCGCTGTCTCTTTGCCCTCCTGCTATCCTCAGCTCTTTTCAGAAACCTTAGATTTATCACTCTTGGATCATCTGCCTTGTTCTGGCTTTTAAAAATAAAAGCTTTTCAAAGGGCCTTTGGAACAGGCTGTGTTATTTTTGGCTGGGGCTCTTAGTGACACTCATTGCAGAATTAAAACTTCTAATTAGAAAGCAAAAAAAATGTAAGGGAAGAAAAACACATTGCTACAAAATTAAGGTGGATATTTTAATTGCCCCAGAGGCATGGAATTCAGGTCTGTTGTGGAGTTTGCCCCAGAAGATCACTGTAGAAAATGATTACTACTTTCCGTAAGTAATCTAGAACCGTTTAATTTTAAAACCTCAAACAAGCATCTCTGCCAAGACACTTGGATGCTGTCTCAGCTGATGCAGACGTCCTAATAAGAACCATTTAAAATTTACACACATGATGTGGGGAGGACCAGATACCAGGAGAAAGTAGTAGTCAAGGATGGCAAGAGAAAAGTTGTAATAAAAAAATAGATGCAATGCAATGGAAATAGAAATGCAGATGACCTCTATGACCTTGGATTTTTCAAGTGGTTCATTTCCCCTGCGCAAACTTCTTGAAAATTGCTTTGAGATCATCTGCTGGCAGGGTCTGCACTATAGGGGAGGGAAGTATGTATTGGTAGCAATTCGTATGGGCTCCTTCCCGGTTTGAGTGGGTGCTGCTTGACGCTGCTCTCTTTCCTTTCCTGTGGGTGCATGCCCTGGCAAAACCCTCAGATCTTCCCATAGTACCTTCACCGGGGCAGGGGTGGCATTTTTGTGCTCGTTGGTGTTTGTGTGCGTTTGTGTCCAGCAGAACCCCGGCGAGGTCTCAGTTGTGCTCTCTGGAAAGCTGCTTTGAGAAGGGGGGAAAAAGAAACTGAGAAGAGGAGATGATTGACAGTAGCCCTTTAGATTTCTGTTGTTAATGCACCAGTAATAAGATAAGGCTTATCTTTAAATGTTCATGGAATCGAGACTTTGATGGAAACAGGCTTTTGGGTTAATATATTTTTGATAGATAAAGCAGAATGAAATGGAAAGACCAGGGGAACATACAGTACATGGGGAAAGACACATTTTTCTTTTAAATCTCTCTCTCCTTGTATGCTCTCTGTGTGCCAGTGTTTGATGTGCATATAGAAATGATGTGTTTGTAAACACACAGCTGGTGCATGTGTTTTGGGGGGGGATGCGGGGGCCTAACAGGGGTGTTACTGGTGTGAGAGGCAGCTGAGTGAGATGAAATCTGCTGCTGCCTGCGAGTTGAGATGAAAAGTCTCACCCTCTCTCCCTCCACTTCTGTTCAAGTCCAGCTATTGTAAGGTGGTAAATGTGAGCAGATAAGAGGTTGCAACGTAGCATAGACTTTGCCTTCTCCTCCTCTGTCATAGAAAAGGAGTTGTGTGCCGGCCCCTTGGAAGAGTTTGGGCAGCAAAGTTCTGCTGGTTGAGCTGCACAGGGGGAGTTTTGGATATCGTAGTCATTGATGCACTTCAGCTCGAGCCCGTTGTATGATCTGTTTTGCATATTTGCCCATTTGGATGAAATTATCTCGCAACCGTGTGTAGTACGGTGTCTGGGAAGGCCATGCCAAAGGGATACAGCCTCCTCACAGCAAAGAGCTGCAACATCTGTGACTTGGATCACAGACCCTTTGGGTTCTGTTTTTCGGTTGTGCATGTAAATCTCAATTGTTGAATTTTAGCTACCCAGCCTCCTCCCTCCCTTTTATATCTCTTCAGTGAGGAATCATTTTTCCTTTCTTTTCTCTCCCTGCCCATGAACTCCAATGCTGCAGCCCCGGCCACCTGAGCTGTGCAAGTAGACAGGGCGGTGAGGCGGTGGAAGGAGGATGGAAGCCTTGTCGTGCTGCAGCGCTACCCTAGGGAAGAAAGCAGAGGGGCGACCTCATCTAGCACCGCAGCAGGGCTCTGTGGTGACGTGCGAAGTTCACCTTAGCTTCCAGGCGGGGAGGCAAGACTGCCATTGTAGCTTTAGGGGAAGGCATACGAGAAAGGGGGGGGGGGGGGGGGAAACCAGGTGTATTTAGTGGTGGAATTTGGGTGTGGGTTGGGTGTGCATGGATGTGTGTTGAGGCTGGTGAACACGGTAGAGGGAACTGCACAAAGGACTGGGCTACAGCAGTAGGGGCAATAGCTGCTGATCCCATCTTCCAAATAATCTGAGACACTACGATCAGTAACTTCCATCACAGAGAAAGAAGAAAAGCAAATGGAAAGCTAGGTATAAATCAGGCCCAAACCCACATAGTCTGGAAGATGGATGGGATCTGGTCCTTTACTTGGAGAAATGCAACCTCTTTGCAAGTGCCCGGGCTGTTTGGTTTGTCTGTAACACACCTGAACTCAAAATGATCTCTCCCTCTCAGGGTGCACTTGCGCACCCCCAGCATCTTACCAGACCTTACAAAACATTACTGTAAATTGCTGCTAGAGCATCACTTGCCTGCTGGTAAGCGTTGCTTGGCGAGTGAGCAGCTTGACTGGGGCAGGAAAGCTCCAGGGTCTTTGAAGACATGCAAAAGGATTAGTGAGCCTAAAAACCCTCTAATTCAGATCAACCTGGGAAAACAAAGGATTTTGATTTCACCACATCTTTAGCGTGGTAGTGCCAAACAAGGGCTTTGACTTCTCTTATTGTAATAAGATCTCTTTAGCTTAGTTTGCGGTTTTGCTTGTTTTTTAAGATGTTATAAAGTCAGGTCTTAAAATGAGACTAATGGGGCAAAAGCTTTGGTTCTTTTCAGAATTGGTGGCAGAAGTCTGACTTAATGCCGTTAGGACTGACAACAAAGCCAGGCAAATAATTTTTCAAGGAGTAGTTTGTCATGGAACAGACTACAAACGTAGCAGAGTAAAAATTCCCTGTGTGTTTATAATTTATACTTATTTCAACCTTTTGCTGAGTGTTAGGCTCTTGGTTCTGGCTTCCTGAGCTTGCTTATCCCTGGCTGTGCTCACACCGGCGGTGGTTCTGCTCTCAGCTGGGTGAGTGCATCAGTGCTTGTGAGCACCTGCCACAGGTGCCTGTATTTGCACCTCCCTGAAATCAGCTTCCTTGGAGGAATTTTCACTGGTAAAGCTCTGCCATTAGGAAACATGCATTTTAGAAATCTGTGTGTATGTTAGAATGTATTTGTTTAACTCATGGACCTCTATATTTAATTAACGTAAAACAACCATCTTGAATCTAAGCAGCTATCTAGTTGCAATTAGTTCTTGTTTGCTAATTAATTACCAATGGATGATTAAAGACTTGTTTACTGAGGTTTAGCAGCTATCAAGACACACATCTAGTACTCAGGGGGATTTACTATGCGGTAACTGGATTGTTGAATTAAATTCTTATTGGAGACCTTTAAACTGTGACCGAAGAAAGCTGCTGCGCTGCAAGAGTTTTCCTCTAACAGCTCGCCCGTGTCCTCCTGAATCTGCTGCCAGGGGTACTGCTGCTCCCAAGGGGGAGGCTACGTGGATCCTCCTGGCTCGCTGGGGGGGAGCAACTTGTTTCCTCCTGCAAATTCAGGTAAGGAAAAAACAGAATCTCACGTCTTGGCTGTGTTGGTAGAGCAGCTCTGCTTGCATGCGCTCCCAAATGCCGCCTGTCCAGCCCTGGGTTGTCTTTGTCTCTTCACCGATGCTCATCACGTGTCTTACTCCGAGTAGACTGCCAGGAATGGAGTCTTTTTTTCTATTGAGATTGGTTTGCAAGCTGGCTTTTGCTTCTGCATGTATGTTTTTTGTTTTGCTTTTTTTTTTTTTTTGACATTTTGCTGGGTGGTTTCATTGAATTGTTTTAAGTCTGTGGGTTTGTTTGCAGATTTAGTCCCTGTGTTTATGGTCTCTTTGGTCACCAAAACCCAAGCTTCTGCTCACCACTT
Source organism: Gorsachius magnificus (assembly GCA_034008185.1). Classification (NCBI taxonomy): domain Eukaryota; kingdom Metazoa; phylum Chordata; class Aves; order Pelecaniformes; family Ardeidae; genus Gorsachius; species Gorsachius magnificus. Next base: position 13,525,697 of record CM067090.1, read on the forward strand.
GATGAATGAGAACAAGATTTATGGTGGTAATTAGTGGCTTTTTTGGGTAACCAACTTGAAGAGGCTTGAGAAAGTGGTGCGTTAGCTGCCTTCTCAAAGCCAAACTCTTGAGGTGTTTGGAGATGTGCAACCAACATCGCTTGCTGCTTTTGACAGCCCTGCCCTGCACATTGTGGGTAGAACAGCAGATGGGAAAGTTAAACACAGACATTCATGCACAGAAGCTCTCGGGTTTACCAGCAGAGTTGTTTCCTATAAACTGGCTTGAACAAAAGCTCTTCATGCAGGTGTTGGTGAATATAAAGGGACAGAAATGTGGTCTATGAGAGAAGCATTCAGAGTTTGAAGGGATTTTTTTCAAGCTGTCTTGCAGGATCTTTCAGCCTCTGCTTTCTCTGGCAAGGGCTGCTCTGCCTTTTGGTTTTTAGCCCGTGGGTTGTGAAGAGGGGTAGGAGACCAGGAAGGGTGCTGGGAGTTTCGACATGGAGATAAACCTGGTAGGATTTCATGGAATGATTTCATCCATTCTTTCATTTTCTCTTGTGCTTTCCTTATTTATAAGCCTGAGGTTTGGATTGCTTTTCTACTGGCCTCTCTCACTAAGCAGAGCTAGCAGGGAAAAAAAAAAAAAAAAAGAGAATGAGCAACTGCGGCAGAAAAGTGATTAAAAAGAATAATTAGCATTTGCCCCCGATAAATGAGCAAAGCCATTAATTAGACTGATTTACTCCAGGCTTTTTTTTTCCTTCTCCCTTTCCTCTCCACCCCCCCCCCCCCCCTCCTTTATCAAATGGCAGCGCCGTGGCTGCCCCTTTGGTACATTTTCATCAGCTTTTCACCAGTTGTCAGAGCTAACACCCTCCTTTCCTGGAGCCCAAGCAGCCTCTTGTAGCTAATGGATATGGAATGCAGCCAGAGCTGATAGCTGCTAGATCTCCACTGGCTTACAGGTGTTTCCATCATTACTGCCGTATTATCTGCCACTGGGTCCCCTTCCTCCTCTTCCTCCTCCTCCTCTTCTTCTCTCTTCTCTCTGTTTTTGCCCTTCTTTGCAGTGTTCTAGAAGTAATTACAGTTTAAAGAAAAAAAAAAAATCCTGGCAGATTTTTAAGAATTTTATTTAATGCAACACGATGTCCTGGTGATCAAATCAATTTCTTTTTTTGGCATGGTGACAAGCAGCGATGCTGCTGCTGTCGCCTGTTTGAATGTAATTACCAGGATGAAAGGGAGAATTTTAATTAAGACAATTTCCCCCTCACACCTTCTTCCCTCCCCCTTATTCAAATCATGAGCTGGGGGCTGTGGTTTTTTTAGCGTTTTTTTATATATGATTTTTTATTAAGAAATATTAGTAATCATCAGGCTATTGCATATTATATCATGAGAATGTCCTCCCCCCTGCTGGGAGCTGGCTGAAGGCATGGGTCTGTGTGGAACAGGAGAATGATATCTCTGTGGTCTCAAACAGGGGCTTGGCACTTTACAAGCAAATACGAGCATAAAAGTCCTTGTTTCAAAGCTAAATGCTGCAAATGCCATTGCTGGCATATACATGGTGCTTGGAGTCTTTTGTGATTAATTATTATATGCATTCCTGTAATGCCCAGAGGCCAAATTCTTCTTGCAATTTAGGGCATTGGAAGCAGAGGCAGGCCAAAATGACTGCCTAGGAGCCAAACATCACAGAAACATTGCAAAATCTGGATTTAACCTTCATTTTTTCAGGCCCACCTCTAATTTAAAGGAAGCAATTGAATTCTGTGCTGGGAAATGGGTAAGAGAAGGTGCTTCTAAGGGAGGAGGAGGAGGAAGGAGGTTGCTAGTGAAGGGGAAACATGAAGTGAAGTGGGAGAGGAATATGCCGGGTTTTGTCAGAAGGAGCTGGTAGGAAGCTGAGGAGAAGTAAAATGGCAGCTACTGTCATGTAGCTTGGAAAATAAGGGAACGAGGCTTTATCGGGAATAAGCTTTACTTTTAAGGTTCAGGGAAATACAGATAGATATTTCTTGTGAACATCTGGCATGGGAGGTGCATTGGCAATGGGTTTTGAAACTAAAGACCACGAATTAGTGTTAGGGCTTCATAGAGAGGATATGAGGTGCTGAGCTAGAGATTTTGTGGGTTAGTTAACCAAATTCTCTAGTCATCCAGTCCAGGTGAGTCTTTTGATTTTTATCTCAGGGGGCTGCATAATGGAGGATGATTTTAACTGGCTGTTTCCTTGGAGGGCAGTGATACCCCACACTTCTGTCACCTCTCTGAGTCCCACCACCATTTGCAACAGCTACGCAGAGGTCAAGTGCCCTGGCAGTACTGCGATGCAAAGGCAGCAGCTGGGCAAGGAGCACGGAGAGAAAATTCCTCTCATTCCTTGTGAGGAGGGCAGAGAACACCTTCCCAATCCTGCACATACCTGCTTTCATCCCATACCCTGCCTCACAAAACTCCTGTGCTCCCAGGCATGGGTAATTCAAACTGCTGCTTCCCCCCTAGGGCAGGCCACGCACGGCTTCCAAAATACTCTTTTTAACCTGCAGTCTTGGGACCAGGGCAGAGCCATTACCTGGGATTGAAATTAGCTCTTCAAAGGGTTGGTGTTGGAGGGGGCTACAGAAGAGGTAATTCATTTCCCAGCTGTGTTTTTGAAGCATGTCTCATGTCAGCGGAAGGTAATTTAGAGCAATCTGGGTGCTTGATTTCCCAGAACAACTGCAAGTTTATGTGCGAGTACCTTGGCTGTGAAGCCTGTGGCAGGTTTCCTGAGCAGGACTGGTCCCCAGACTCCCGGTGCTTCGCCCTGCCTTCTTGGGGATCGCTTCAGGCGTGACTTGAAGATTGCTGGACAAATAGGAAAACCTGCAGAGCAAGGTAGGTGCCTGCCAAAAAATGAAGGAAGCAAGCTCTGTTGGAGTCTCGTCACCTCCTCAGTGATATTCAGAGGAGATATTCACCTCTGCCTCCCACCTTGGCCGTCATGCCAGCTGCCGTGGAGCAGCAGAGCTCAGGCATTTGGGCAGCACAGGTTGAAACGGCCCAAACAGGGGAACTGGTAGGACTTGAACCTTAGCTGAATGGCTGCCCTTGTCCTCCACAAAGAAACCATTCCTGCTTACAAAATCCATGTGCTTACACCTGTGCCTTCAAGTCCAAAGTGGAACATGTCCTGCTCTAGTCATTCCTGGGTGAGTCAGGTGGAAAGGCGAGCTGTGGTGGGGCACGAGTACCAAGGTTACTGGATGGAGGAGATCAAAGGGGTCTAGGTGAGGAACAAAACCAGAAATAAGATGCTGAGACAGGGAGGAGGGGATATATCGTTCTCCTCTGCTGAATCTGTCCCAAGCCTGGCAGAGCCATTCACAGGCCGGCAGAGACCACCACAACGGCCAGCTGTGTTGGAAGAGGTGGTTTCTTTTGGATGCCAGCCCTCGGGGGTTTGGCAGAGCTTGGATGCACTGGGTTAACGAGCAAGGATTGGTATGCATGCCCCAACCACACACAAACAGATGCAGTAATCTGAATTATTCGTGTGCAACCCAGGTCCCTGGCTTGCTCAATTCCAGAGTGGAAATTGCGCCTGAGGTTAATGCACTGCAAAGAATGTACGGGAAATGTTTCACATTTTAAACAAATAAAAATCAGTGCGTATTTTTTTAATGCTTGCTGACCAGCTCTTCACATCCTGTTAAGCTAAATATTTGCATGGTAGTAGTGCAAAGAGGGCTGAGCAAGGAACCCCCGTGTTTCATTTGGGTGGCTGTATATTACGATCAGCTGCTCTTTCCTCTTCTGTCTGTTTTTCTTAGCAAGGTCAGGACGAGTTTCACAGTCCGAATGGTTCACTGCAATTCTCTACAGGATATCCTCATTTTACTTTAATGGGGAGGAAATTAATGAAACATACAGGCCCTGGGGCTTCGAATACTATACATTAATATTATCCCAACGCATTGTGGTATGTGTGCTCTCTCAGACTAAACTTTACACTGGACAGAGGAAGTTGTGATCAGATTCAGGTGCCTGTGAAATTTAAGTGGGGGGGGGGGGAGAGGGGGAAAAAAAAATAAAGGAAAAGAGAAGCTTGAAGCAGTTTCCTTCCGTTTCAGCCCCTGACCAGTGTGAGAACAGGGATGTTCAAATGGGATCAGGTCAGTACAAACCAAACAAACTATCCCAGCTCCTAGGACAGGACTCCTTAGCTGTATTTGTGTGTCTGGGAGGTTCATTCTTTTGATTTGTTGGTTGTCTTCGTTGGAGAGTGAATTTGTCCTGTCTGTGAGTAGACCAATAGTGATCTGTAAGACAGTGGTGGTCCTTGCAGAATATGGGCTGCAAAAGGATTGTAAATCTTCCCACCTCCCTTTCCTCCAAATGAAAAACACCACAAGTGCTTTCCAGCGCCTGCAAGCAGGCAGACAGTAATGTGGGACAATATTGAAGTAGTCAAAGAAAATTAAGTTCAGCTTCAGTTTTCTTTGGTGGCAGCTGGGACAATGAGAAGACAGGCCTGAGCATGCAGCCGTTACCGCTTGTGCAAACCACCTTACACGGCAACAGTTTTCCTTCAGCAATGCATGTCGGCTTCACCACAACCCAGGACCTGAGGGCTGAAGGTGCCTTGCCCTGATGATGGACCTGTAGACTATAAAGCCTCTTAAGATGATGGTTGAACTTGATGATCTTAAAGGTCTTTTCCAACCTAAACTATTCTGTGATTCTAAGACGACCAAAAAAACTTTGGCCATGGATTGGAACAGCTTAGACCCAAGGCGCTCGGATGCCATCCCAGGGTTGCTCCCAGACACTTAAATATAGCCCCTCTGGTGGCAACTGCTCCTGTGGCTGGAAGGGGGTCATTAACGTCGGGCTGCGTCAAGCCCACTGATCAGAAAGCTGCTGACAGTGAATTCTGTTTTTCCTTCTGGGATTTTTGTTTTGTTTTCTTTCCCCTTGTGGTGCACTTTCCTCACGTTACAGCACCTGGCACTGTCTTTGCATCAAAAGGAATGGAGCCCTTCACGATTTTGGTGAAAGAATGTGGAGGAGGGGACCTTGTTTGGAGAAATTGGCTGCATCAAGGAAAAATAAGAAGTTAAAAGGTCACCATGGTTTTGGTCTCTCAGGGAATAACAAGGCATTTTTTCTTTTTCTTAGAAATACGCTAAAATACCGGAAATTTTCTATGGGCTGAAGAAGGAAGCGACCCCCTCCTATTCCCAAACTCCACATCCTCAACTCTGTCCATTTGATTTTAAATGTTGCTGAACTGCTTGCCTGGTGGAGAAAACCACAACTTGAATATTACCACATTTTGCAAACTGAAGGCTCTGCCTTGGGATACGGGGACAATTTATTAGTGGAAATATCTTTAATTAATTTGTGCACAAGTTCGTGTTTTTCTTTAATTCTTCTCCCCAGGCACTTGACCCATAGTAATGAAATCCGAGAGCCCTTTTCAGAAAATGACTTTCTCAGCATTTTTGTTCCTTTTAAAGTTAAGTGTATCGCATAATGACCATGAAATGTTATCCTTTATTAGGAACACACTTTTCACTGAGAGTCTTCAAATAGACTTTATTACCAAGAACTCTGTGGTAAGCTGCCATCCGCTGCCTTACAGTCAGACAGGCCTGGCTTTGAACTCCACATGCAAGTATCTTCGAGGACAAGTGCTCTGCTCCAGCGGCTCGGTCGGGACTAGCTGTTGCTGGAAGGAGGTGGGTCCTTGGTTTGGTTCCAGCCTCAAAGGCCAGGCTGGGGAGGAAATGTAGCTTTGACCATGAGTGGCCAAAAGCTGGCTGATGGGCACCTGCAGCCCAGCCGTACATGAGTGCAGAGGGGACATCATGAACCGGCGCTGGTGTTTGGGAGCCTCATGTGTGACCTGATCCCTAGGCAGGTTTAGGTGCCTCCAGATCTTGTGGTTGGAAGCACGGACTTTTTTGCTGGGTCTGAGTGGGGTCCATGGCCAGGATGGCTCTTGCTGGCCCAGTCCCTGACAGTGTCATATTGGGGTAGCAATGTTTCAAAGGTTTCTTCTTTCTCCAGGCTGCCCATAGGGTAAGTTTTCAAGCTCAGAAAATTAGGGCATGCCTCTAGACTTGCTTCAGTGTCCTAGAGACACTTTGCCTCTCACAGCAAAGAGTCCTTAAGGATGGAACCGTTTCCTTTTACACGAAGATGGATCAACGGCCCCCTGTGGTTTGGCCTGTGTGAACGTTAGCGCTGACACAACAGGCACGCTGGTGATTTGAGGGGTTGTTTGGAAGCAATACTGCCAAAGCAAAATGGGATTTTTCAGGTTTTTTTGCAACAGAGAAAGATGGGAGGGGGGCACTTAACAACAACAGGCGATGAAAGGTTCTGATTTATAACCCATCTGAAATGTGTTATCTCCCCACCCCATCTCCTGCCCTTTAACTGCCGCTCTCCAAGGCTGGCACCTTCTGATGCAACGTTTAGGGTGCTAATTCAGAATGGACTCGGAGGACATGGTGTCACTGCGGACTAGCTCAGATGGATGTTTCTTAGAAAATCTCTCATTCAAGTACTAACGAGGCTTTTACCCCCACCCTAAACATAGGCCACGTAACATGCTGTAACGTTACCACGTTGTCCTGGAATGGGCAGTCTTGGCCAGACAGAGTCTCCTGTGCCCCCTTCAGGTCCAAATCCTTTTTTTGGACAGTAACACAGGGCACTTACTGCTCCCTTCTGTCTCTGTTGCTCAGTCCAAGTAGATTCAAACCCCAGGGATCTGGGTGGCTCCCTGGAACCAATTCACACCATGCCCAAGTGATTTGTCTTATCACAAAGATATTATTAGTGTTTAGAAACCCCCCACCAGCAGCAGAAAGGGCTGCTTCACAAAGGGCCTGTCCCTATTGTTTTGAGGTCATCCATCTCCCTGTCCTGGTCCCGTTTTCTCTCTAATTTGTTTAGACCGCAGAATGGGCGCATGAACAACTCATTTTGTTTTTGTTTTTGGCGGGTGACCACAAGAACATTGGCTGCATGTGCTTTTCGTTTGGTTGCAGTTTAACAGCTGTTCCCTTTGAAATAACCCCGTTTCTGCTGGCTTTATTCCTTAGTTGCTCTTACCCAACTTTTCCGACCAGTAAGGCTTCTCCCTCCTCCCCACCCACCTGGCCCTGTTCCCTGCCCTCCCCGCCACTACCCTCGGAACCCTTTTGGTTATTTCAACCTCCGTGATTAAACTGGCCCCCAATTGTTATCAAGAAGATTCAGGAAGGAGGATGAAAAAAGGAAACATAATCTTATCTGAGAATAGAAAATATGATAAGGGCCCCCTATCTGGAGGCTGCAGTGTCCCTCGTGGTGGGGCTGCAGCAGTTCCTTTGAAAATAATCACAGACACCATCTCTGCTAAATCACCTTTCACACAGCTCAGGCCTTTGTATCAAAGGCCCCTGGCAAAATTAGAGCAGGATTCTGTAGACCCCAGAGCAAATGCATTAAATGCTCAAGAGCTCAGAATTAGGGGGCACCCAGCTATAATTGCACAGGAGGAACTTCTCTTGTTGGGGGGTGACGGCGTGCCTCTGCGGGCGCATGAGTATGCGCATTTGTGTCTCTGGTTGCTACCAGATGATGACTACAAGTTATGAGGTGTGACATGAGGTGCTAATTAAACAGCCTTTGTACCTTTTAATTATCCACATAGGAGAGGAATTAATGTTGCACCAAATGCAGTGTATAATGATTCTGAGCGCTCAGCTTTTCCAGAAAGTCTTGGATAAAGCACAGGCGGAGCAGTCCTGTGCTGCTTAGGTGTAAAGAGCAAGACCAGGCGAGTCCATCTGGCTTTTAGTCTCTTTCTTTTTTTCTCTGCCTGTTTTGTTGTCAGAAACCTCAGGGTTAAACTTTCCTTGTTTAATTTCAGCTGAAGTGAATTTCATCGTCTTGTATGCTAATAGACCACATTGGGCACATTGGAAAAACAAAACCAAAAAAAAATCCCCCAAAAATTCCAGTGCATTGCTCCCAAGAACTTGACAGACTTTTGCATGAATATACCTGACCTGAAACAGCGTTGGTGCAGTGAGGGGAGGCTGCTGGGGCTGGGAAAGTGAAATATCCTGCGGGGACAGGATGGAGGTGCATTGAGTGAATGTGTAGAATCATAGGAAATACAAATATACGGGCTGTACGTACTACTGTTTAAAAAGAAAAAAAAAATTTCCTCTGTAATCGTTCTGAGGTTCTAAGCAATGCCTAGGCATTTGGGGTACTCGGTCTTCGGGTCCTCGGCATGGGGTGCCTTTCAGAGGGTGGTATAAAATAGCCCTTTCTAAGCAACTAGGTTATTTTAAAATATTTGGCATTAGTGACCTAAAAATGGAGGATCCCGGAATCCCAGCTCACTTCTGAAAATTGTGCTTTGCTAATTGGCTCCATACATTTGACAACCATGGCTTACATCCTTATGAAGTGATTCAGGTTGAACTGGAAAGATCTCAGAACCACCACCCCACCTCGCAGGTGTTATCCGTCAGCTAGCTTACCCATTTCCAAGATATTTCAAGGCAAAACTTAAAAATATGCTTAAAAACCCAACACCAACAAAACAACCTACTAAAACTTCCAACAGCCAAGCGAACCCCGCTCTTTAGTGAATATCAGGTTCAGAAGCTTTGCTTGGGGCATAGGAAGTGCTGAAATTTTTGTATCTTGTGAAATAGTTTAACTAAAGTATCCAAGCTGAATTTGGCAAAGCTTAAACTGTAACGTCGTTCCTTTGCAACATAATCACCTCTGAACTAAATCCCTTTTTCTCATAGAGGAAAAATTACTTTTTTCTTACTGCAACACAGGGGAAAGGCATTATAGTATTGCCACCTGGTACCTCAAGGCAAGGTGTTGCCTCCAGGGCTGCATCGCTATTCTAAGGTGAAAAGTTTGTAAAGTCACAACATTTTAAGTGCTGGCCTGTAAGCAAACTACAGAGGTGGGAAATTGGCACGAGAAGTGATAGATAAGCTCAGAAATCCTTGTCTTTCTGCTGATCTAGCTTTCAGGGGCTGGCATTTGTGAATGCAGCCCATTGAATATGAGTGCTGTAGCATGTTGGCCTGTAACAGAGCCGTGGTCCACGTGGGATAAGGTTGTGGATAACTGGCAGAACCTTCGGTCCAATTTTTTCCATATACACAAAATATGCCCTTTTAGGTCTTTTCCTCCTATTCTTCCCCCTTGACAGTGAGAATTATGGATGGAGGTGCCAGCCTCAATTTTAAATTTCCTGTTGCATGTTGATTTGTGGGATATTTGTGCAAGTGAAAAACCCATTGATTTGTGGAGCATTCATGGAGGGGTAAACAGTGACTTTGAACATAAATTCATTTTACCTTTCACAGATGGGTGGAATCCTTTCAGTCACTTCTGTAGCTGGCTATGAAGTGCACCTAAACCAAATGTTCAAATTTCCTTGATACTTGTGGGAAGCTTAACTCTGAGATGTATCACATGAGGCAAAAGTACAAACCTAGGATCATCAAAATGGCCCTGTTTTATAAGCTTTATAGAATTCAATTTAAGTGCTGACCCAAAGACGCTACACTCCAGTTTGGTTGCAGAAGAAGGAAGGGAGGCATGAGCCAGCCAAGGCAAGCTGCGCTTTCACCTGTGAAAACTGCTCATCGGCATCGGGGCCCGGGGGCATTCCCACCCTGCCGCAGCCACCCCCTTGTGCTGACCCTGCAGCTCTGGAAGGTGGTGCAAGGGAACACCTCGGGCAACTGATCCACCTGCAGAAGGAAAAGAAAAATCCTGCTTCAGTACCCCGCGTGCCTCTTGTTAAAGCAGATCCGTTCCCCTGTCAGGCCGATGTCACGCAGCGGCACAGTGGAGGGGATCACACGCTGCGGGGCAGAAGCAGTCAGAAGGGAATCCCTGAAGCTGGTGGTGCTGCTGAATTTGAAACTGTAACCCCAGCAAAGGAGGAGAGAACAAGTGTGTGAACTGTTTAAAGAAAAAAAACAGCAGGGAAAGCTGCTTTGTTTATTTTTAAAGTACGCTCTCCACCAATCAAACAAACAAAAATACCCCCCAAAACCCCAAACTAAGTCCTTTTTCATCAGAAACAGCTCAGGAGCAGCGCCCTTCTGCCTGACCCCACAGTGGAGGGCCGGGGGGGGGCCTGTTTCATGGAGCTTGCAATGCAGAAGGGGGAGAGAGGAAAGAAAACGAGCAGCATCAACAAGTGCATGGTCAGTGAGGTTTAAAAATCCTCCCTCATCTGGGTTGTGACAGCAGGAGGAGACGCGAGCAGCCGCGCAGGGAGGAGAGCTTTCCCGTGCGGTGCGTGACCCCAGCATCCTCCTTCCGTGCCGTTAGCAGGGGCTGTGTGCAGGACTGGCGTGCTGCTCCTGTTTGTGGACCCTTTTTATGGTTGCACCTTTTAAAGAGGGGTTCCCAGGCATTGCTCAATCTGTAACCTTCGTGTGCTTCCTGCGGAGCACACTCTTAAATTATTTTTTATCAAAAAGGCCCAGAAATTTGATAGGGGAGATGAGAAGATGGGCATGACCAGGGAGGATAATAAAGAAGAACTGTCACTTCCCTGGCTGTAGCTTTGTTGGCCCTCCTGCTTTCTGAGATAAAGACACAGTGGCTGGTCTGGGTTCTATATCAAAAGGCTGATTTGGCTGCTTGATTATATATGAAATATAGATTTAAAGCTTAACTTATGTTCCCAAAAGCGAATCAATCGCAGGGTAAAGCCTGACACATTTGTTATGATCACTAAAGAGCTTTGCTGGGGTTGTTGATGCTCATAGTGGCTGGAGGGGCTTTAAAAAGCTGTTTGGATCCAGTTTGCTGAAATCTTACCTGTTCAGAATAAGTTATTTATTAGTAACAGCTCAGGGTGGGAATGAATTTCTCTCTGCTATCCTTCTACCCCTGACTTTCAAGAACTGCCTCCAAAGAAGGAATTAAATCTCCTTTCGCCAGGCAGAAAGGGAAAGAGGCAGAAAAACTTCCAGAGCCACCGTCCAGAAAGGCTGAGGTCTAGCCAAGTGCTTAAGTTCTTCTGAAGATGACCTTGCTCAACCCATGGTTAAATGCTTTGCTGGCTGTGCCGCTTTAGGCTTTGTTCCTGGAAAGCAGAGTATGTTAGACCTGGAGAAAAGCTGCCCTAACATTACTTAAATGGTCTTTGGTACCCAGGCAAGCTCTCGTGGAACAACCTGGGGCATCCCTGTGGGTGCTGAAGGAAGAAACGTCTTTCGGGGGCTGTGGATCTTTGCCACATTCACCTCCCTTGCAGCACTGAGGAGTCTGCAGCCCCAAGGTCAGCGCAGCAGCGCGCATTTGCAGGAAGCAGGGGCTGGAGCCATCCTGCCGTGGCTGCCGGGCCTCTGGGGCTTGTCTTCTCACAAATGACACACACATGCGTGCACAAATAAAACCCTGGCAATCTCTTTCTGCAAAAGCCTCGCTGCTTCCAGGGGGAAGGAGTGCAAAGTAATTTGATGCCTTCATTATCTTCCTAACATGAACCAATTTGTCAGCAAACTACTGTGCGGCCTGATTCCTGATTGCAGAGGAAACCAGGCTGGGAGAGAGGACTATTATTTGCAACTAGTTTAAGCATTGTTCTTTTTCAGAGGAATATAAATATACTGTGTAGAGCTGGCTCATTAGACACTTATCCGTTTGTATTTATGGTTTAATTAAATAACTGCATGGGAGGACTTTGGTTTCTAATCACAATAACAATAATGGGTTTGCTCTCCTTATGGCAGTTTCTTTCTTCGTAGGCACGAGTGCATTTAATCTGTCAGCTCCCATCCCTTGGTGGAAAGAAGGAAGTAAAGTATTTTAACCCCCGCTGTATGGACCCGGAGGGAACACTGACGGGTAAACAGTTTCAGTGACCAGCCCTGGGTTACCCTGGTTACTAACTTCTTATGAGAACGCTTCGTTTTCTGCCTGAAATGCAGGGCTTGGAAGTTTGTGTGAGCTGCTGGTTGCTCTTTGCTTCTAAAGAGAGAGTCCCCCCCCAAGAGCCACTTCCACCTCCCTTCTTGTTGCATTACAAATTCCAGGCTTAGTCCAGCTTTCCAGTCACTTTGAATCTGTGTTTTTTGCAGATTTGGGAGAGATTTGCCTGTCAGTTGTCCGATTTTAACCTGGAGCAGGAAGGATGCAATGTACTGGGTGTGATGCCTACGAACGAGCCCCTGTGCAGCGTCCTGCACCGCTCCCCTGTCCCCGGAGCTAACCCCAAGGGCTGGTCTCTAGCTCAGGCTGTGCAGGATAGGGGCTACCTGCTAGGATGAGTGTCATGCAGGTGTGAGGTGGGTTACAAACCACCAGAAAGCTACAGCCACGTTAGGTAACTCTCTGCCTATCTCCAAAGGATGGCCCTGATTCTGGTATTACTTTCTGTCCTGGGATTGCCTTCAGACATACCAAACCCTGTAGGGGTTGCCACCCTGTATTTCCCATAAAAACAATTCCCGAGAAGATCTGCTTTGGGTTTTTGATGGTGGGGAGTCAGTGTCTTGGCTCTGGAGTAGAGGGCAGGTGAAAGTAAAGCTACTTTTAGGTGTAAAGGTAGGCTTTCTGTGCCTACCCACCCCTTCGCTGCTTGTGTTAGCTCACCTCTGCAATCTCAAGCTGGGACAGAGGACAGAAGGGTTATGAGATCTCCTGGCCAGGCATTACCTCTTCATGCAGTGCTTTGACTTTAAGGCTGAATTTTCTCTCTGAAAAGTCAGCGGAAATCTAAAGGAGCTGCCTGTTGCTTAGAGAATAGAGAGGAAGAGCGCTTTGACATTATATTTTGTTATTCCTAATCCCTCTGGTAGCTGATGTTTTTATTTTTTTTACTCTCTTCCATGTTTAATGTGGTCCCTTAAATTACTTAAGCTCCTTTTTCTTTAACTCAGTTAAATCAGATTCCCCTGTACCCTGAAATATAAAATACAAGGAGGTTTTCTCTAAAGCATAGTTTATGCAAATAATTCCCTCTCTGCATTCCTGTGCTAGAGTCAAGCACTGCATATCTGATTGGGCTTTTAATGACTTTTGGGAATCATTTAAATATCTAGCTGACTAGCCCAGTTAATAATCAAAGCTGCAGCTCCTTGAAGCAGGAGTGACTCATGGAAGAAGAAGAAAGCTTCTGGTTATTTCTAAGCCTTGCTCCTGCCCCTTCACCGATGTGCAGCCTCTCAAGGGCACGGCATTATCAGATGTTCCCAGGCAATGTGCATCCTTTCTGCCTTTGCTCCCCATCACACGTTCAGGTGGTGCAAGCTGCCAGCTCAGTGCCTGAACATCTGTTGCCTGTGCATCCCGTTGCAGGGAGATCACCGGAGCTTGCAGGTTAAGCAGTTCAGGGGCAAATTTAGTGTTTGAATTGCAGATTATTCCGGGGGGGAACCCTTAGATGTTGCAGTGGGGATGGTGCTTAGGAGACAACCCTCTTTACTCCTGTGTGCTTAAGTGCGCCTTAATGCTTAGCACTACCTGTGAATGAATCAGAAAGCACTGAGCATTAGCAACCCCAAAGGTAAACCCCAATCTAATTCAGGGTGTCCTTTCCCAAACCAGTGTTACTCTATTCTGATGTTTGTCCCAATTTTTAAGGTATTTTCAGATCATCTCACCTAATGTCTCCTGAGGTTTCCTTTAAAGTCTAGAATGAGCTCTTTTTTAAAATTTCCTGTTCTAGAGTGTCATGGATTACTGTCACGTGCTGTTGCTGCTGGCTGTACTGCAGATAGGCAAAACTCTGCTTTGGTAATGGAAAAATAATAATTACTGTATGTTTCCCTTTCTCCTGCCCCCCAGGATTACTTTCCTGAGTACTAACATGATGTTAGGACTACCTTTGGCATCTCTGTATTCTCTTTTGTGTCCTGAATGGCAATATTCACCGAGACATGCTGCTTCTCTGATTTATGAATCAAGATATATTCCACCAGAGAGAATGAGTGCCTGGGGAGGAGAGCAGGGCTTTGATCTCACTGTGCTTTTGAAATATGACTGTAAAATCTGAATTAGATTGTAATCTCTTTGGGGCAGGGATATCTTTGTTTGCCCTGTACAGTGTCTGGCATGTTTGGGTGCCATGTTATCAACAGCAGAGGTTGAGTAATGAGCAATGCTCACGAACTGTATCTATTGACCCTGCGGAGTTGAGGGGCTGTTGTCTCCTCATCCTATAATTAATAGTATATTTTGATTTCTTTCCTCTGCTCCTGATCTCCATAGTAGCTGGACTTCACTGGGCTCTCTGATCACAGGTGTGGTGGGATGGATCTTCTGCCTAGCCGTGACCTGGGACTTGGTGTTCTGCTGTGTAATTCTGTCTCGTCGGTAAGTGAGGAAGAAAAGGAGGGATAGGGAATGATTTGGGCTGAGCACTGCCTGTGTGATGTGTGGCACTATGCTATGAAATGAGAAGCATTGCCATGCTGTGGATGGCTGGCCAGGCCTGCCCTCAGCCCTGCACACCCCGCGTGTCCTGCTGTATGGGCAGTGTCAGCTCTTGTGGCTAATCTGCGACACCCAACTAGCCGTGGTTGGCCTCGAGCACCCTCCATGGCCTCAGGAAGCCTTAAAATGGCAAAGATAGCGAGGAAAAGCACAGGGAGGGATTTAGTCACCCAAATGAGTTGCACTAAGCCCACAAAATGATCCCTTGAAGTTTGCTTTCCTTCAGGGTCTCCTTCTCCTCCCTCCATATGTGTGAAATGTGGAATTTTTTTTTTTTTGCTTGTTAATCACCTGCCCTAAATCAAGGGTTTTCAATGGGAGGTACAGCTGAAGCTATTCTGTCCGCATCCCTCCAGAACTGTTCCTTCCTCATCTCTGAAACCATTATGCAATGCCATGCATAATGGTTTCATCGAGCTTTTGCTGTCGCTACTAAAAATCCTGGTTTAATTCACGCTCATTGCATTTAAGTGGAAAACTTGCCTCCTCATTCTAGAGCAAGCAGAAGGAAAGGATACTCAAGGTGCAATTGCTGTGACTCCTAAATGGGTCGTGGGTTTTGGTGTTGAAAGAGCTGTCCATGTCCTCTTAAACTCTTTCACCTCTTAAGGTGAGAGGCAGGGTTTCTGTCTGTTCTGCACCTGGTGTTCAGATTTGAGGATAGTAGCTTCCATAGTCTTGACAAAGTTGTACAGCTTTGGGATAGAGGGCTGCCCCACTCCAGGACACCCTGTTGCTGTGGGGAGGCTGTTCACCATAACGGCAAACATTTTTTGAAGAGGGGGAGCAGGATGGGCTCTTGGATTATTTGAACTGAGGTGGCTGGGAAATACAGTCCTTGTGGAAACTCTTTCAAAGAGGACTATTTTCCCATCTGTCATGATAAGATGCAGGAGCACTTTTTAAATGGCCACACTTCCCTAAAAGTAGATCATGATTCAGAAAGAGGCAGAGAAGATGCCTTTTTTGAGACACACCAAACTATGAGTTAAAGCTGAGGTATGCTTAGGTGATGTCTGCAGCTCATTTGCCCATAGATACTTTGCTCTAAAATGGCACGTGTTGTGCCTCATTTCCCGTGGGCTACTGAACTGTGTCCTAAAACACTCACCCAGTTGTCTTGGGCCTTCAGCTACAAAGATTCATTAACAGAGATGGACATTTCTTGCCTCCCCAGACAGGAAGAAAAAGGCATAAGGACTTATGAAAGGGAGGGGCGATTGCTCAAAAGGAGACTTTGCTGGCAGATGACTATGGTGAATCCTACAGCCCCACGCAGTGCATCAGTCTCTCCAGAGTAGCTGATGGCTTGTGTGAAACGCAGCAAGTCCTTGGGCTATTGTGTAACTTGGGGGATGCCTGCAGCCACCGTTTGTAATTAATCATTTAATGAACAGGAAAATCAAATGACTTTACTGACAGTATCCAAACTGCTGACCTCAATGCATTTTAAAAGTTCGCTGGATACTGAACCTCGAATGACCCATGGATGGATCTGGAATAATAATTTTCATAATCCTCAAGTCATTATCTTAAGAGGGAATGTATTGTTCTCCTAATTAAGTCCATCCACACGCAGTGCATCTTCCCATGCAAATGCACTGTGCATAAACTAATTAAAAGAAATATACAGCCACAAGGACTTAAACTGTCTTTTGTGCAATCTCTTTAAATTATAAGGAGTCTCCCTCCTCCCCCCTCACACACACTCTAACAAGGGATTCGGCACCATATTCAGCAGGGAAAAACACTGAGCAGTTTTGGATCAGAATCTGGAATTCCCCAGAATTTATTAGAAAGCCTTTGTTTTATGACATTTTTGTGGGGGCTCTGGATGTGTGGAAGACCCTAATTACAAGAGAGTTATGATCCTTTAATAGGAGACAGTCCCTGCCCTGAAGAGCTTACCGTCTAAACAGAGAAGACAGCCAAAAGCTGGAAGAGCCTTGTTTTGCAGCTAACCAGCTCATCCATTGACGAGTTGAATGACTTTTTCAAGGTCGTACATACAGAGCTGGAAACTGGAGGCAGACCTGCTCCAGCACTGCAGGTACCTGCGCCTTCCGCCTTTAGCAATAGACCCAAAAGACGTAATTTGTAGAAACCTATTGGTGCAACAGCACCAAAGGGTGATTTCCCAGTGCAACTCACTGGTATTTGCTTAGCTGAGAAATTGCTGTGAGACTGCTTGGCTGCTTTCAGGATTTATTTCACATTCTCAGGTGTGGTGGGGGCTGTCCCACTGGAAAGCAACGTGTTAGAGGCCTGTGACCACCTTAAAACTTTCTGCCATGCCTCCCGACTTAGGCCTGAGCAGCACTGTGCAGCAGAAGCCCCCGTGCCAGCAGCGTGCATGTGTTCGTGCTGTCTGCGTGCCTCCTCGGACCACGGTTTTGATGAACCCTGGCCTGGCTTCTGTGTTTGGTTGTGGCAAGAACATGAATGAAGCAAGTTGAAGGATAATGTCAGGGTCAGCTTTTTTGCTGTAATCTCCCTTGGGACTGTTGCTGACACTGCCTTGGTCTTCTGCTCTGCTGAAGAGGAGGAGTGGAAGCTCTGCATGTGTCCTGCTTGCTCTTTCCACTCCTCTTGTAGGATGTGTGTCTGGTGTCTGGACATCTGCCCAAGCACTGTGACATTACTGCTTGCTCTCCTCCTGTAAGAAATCAGGAGCAACTGAAGTATTTGGTCTAATAGATCATCATAGTCTCCATGAGTACAGGAGAGGATGTCTGTGCATACTAACATGCTAAATAGGGGGTGGCCTAAACCAGTGGGTGTGCCAGCAAAATAACTTGCATTTTTCTCTTGCTCAGACTTTCTTCCACAAACACCTTTCTTGGCTGCTGGGGTTATGATATACCCCAGATTAAATCTGGGGCTTCTGAGCAGGAGCAACAATCTTGTAAAACTGAGTCTGAGTGTAATGATGGAGCATCTCTGCATTTTCACTGGTCTTGAATGGTCTTCAGTGGGTTTGGTGCTAGAGAGACTGGCATTTGCAAATCTCACATGCACGTCTGTGGGCCTGATCTGCACAAAGGCTGGGAGTGACCGGTGACAGCAAACAGGGCAGTCAGCAAAGGAGCAGTTTGTGAGTAGCCTGACCTGAGCAAACTACCCAGACACAGGACTTGATATTTGCAATGAAGTGAACTGGGACAATGCAACTGTGCCCACCATGAGAGAGGCCACAAAAGCAATCATGCAGCTAAGCTGCTCCAAACTAGGTGGGATAATATCAGCTAGTAGATGAAGATGGGCTGTGTAGCCCGCAGCCCTGCAGAAGACCTTCTACGTTCTGCCAAATAGCCATTAGTTGGTGTCTGCAGCTTCTGAACAAGTAATATCTGCAATTATTGAGGCAACAGAGGTCTAAATTTCAGAAACAGTCTATCAGTGTGAGTGAACGCCATTCCCAACAGGACTAGTTCAGGGGAAAATGGCAACCAAGCCCTCGACAGCCCTGGCATGGCTGGATAGGAATTTGCACATAAATTTTGAGAAAGCACAGGGATTTCCTTGCTCTCTTTTGTAGCCGGTGTCTATATGTGCAAAGTGAAAGGTGACATTTCCTTAGGCTGGTCTTGATTCGTGCCTTGTTCTTTGCAAGTGGTAGGTTTCCTGACAGCGTCCCTACCGACACAGCAGTCATTGAAAAAGGCAGCTGGAAAAGGAGGGTGAAGAAGAGTCCGGCTCTGTGGCTGGGAGGCCAGAGCGAAGAGGCAGTTCCTCCCTTATCTGATGTAGCCTGGAGAGCAGACAGATAGGGCCGCAGCAATCAGTATGATGGGAATGTGGTGGGTGGACTCTACCAAGAGAAAAGAAGCCCTCCCCTCTCTGGATGAACCTTCATCTCTCTGTTTCCCCCCTCTCTAGTCCTTATTCTGGTAAGAGGGAGGATCTTCCCCATCCAGTGATGAGATGAAAGAGTGCCCCCCATTTGACACTTCATGAGTTGGCTGAACCCTACAAAATGATCTTCATAAAATCCTGATTCCAAAGCATCAAAGCCTTTTCCTGACTGGTAAAAACCCCAAAAATTCCTGGAAGAACTGCCAAAGGGCAATGGGGCTGATTCTGTCAACTGCCTTTGGTTAGAGCTGGGTTTGGTTATTTATGGGGGCTGGGGGAGGCAAGAACTTTCCAGATGGGCGGCTGAACCAAATATAACAATGATAAAAATCAATGCAGTTATGTGAAGGGAAAAGAATGCCTGTGCTGAAGGGCTGCATGAGGCACATGCTTCTCTGAAACATCCCTCAGCACAGCGCTGATCGTGGCATCCCACCCTGAGCTGTTTCATCCCTGTGCATTACACAGACATCTCCTCCATGTCTGCTGAAATGTGGCCTTTGCTGGGGGGATCCTGGATGGGTTTAATGGCACCTACCTAACAGGACTGAGCAAGGACTGAGGAGTCAGTGAGGAGTAAATACCTTATCCTACTACAAACATGACCAGGAGAGTAATCGCCCAAATGCAATGAGACTTCATCCCACCCCAGCGAGATTATAGCAGAGCTGGTCTCTCAGCCCATGCAAGAAGCCAACAACTGATTAGCAGCATGACTTCTGTCTCCCAGGAAGGCTGCGGTGCTCTAGTGTCCAGACCATGCTGGGACTCCAAAGAAGCAGATGTGTATCTCATCAAATTATGGCTCAGAATTGGTGCATGAGGGATGAAGGTGGGGTCACAGGGTATCAAACGAGTTGCATGGAAGCCTTCAGATGAAAGGCAAGGTGTAAAGATGAACATTCCCTGTCTGAAAAATCTGAAGAAATTTGCTGTTGCGATGTGACGGTGTAAAGGAACTGAGTGAGCAGGGGGACAACCTTCAAAAGCATTTGGGTTTTTAAGTCATCTTGAGGTACTAGTTGCGATCTCTTGGAGCCCTGTTGGTGTGCATGGCACTGCACAGCTATGAGTCAGAGTGAAAAACTCTGTCCCTTCTCCAAAGGCATTGCAGTCTAGGCATACAAGGGAGGAGAAAGCATAAGAAAGGCAGAACATATGGGATTAGGACTGATTGTTAGCTCTTTGTATGCATCCAAGAATAGAGGAGGAGGATTCAGTAATTCCTTCAAGAAGGAAGTTTGCTTGCCATCTACTTTGCAAGGAAGCATGCTGAGTGTCTGGTGCAAGTGGGAAGATGGCTAGGAGTCAGGACTGAGTGGGAGAGATTAAATATCTGGTGAGAAAGGAAATTTGCTGGAGAGGGTTGGAGTTGGTGACTGCAAATTGCCTTTGGCTGAGCGCACCCTTGGGTTCATGAGCACCATCCTGTGCTAATGAAGTTTTGGATGCCTGCATGTGTTGTTAATAGCCGTACAATTAGCCAGTCCAATATAGTCATCTTCCCAGTGTTGATCTTTATTTTTGGAAGTATCCTTTGGTGGAAAACCTCCAGTACTGTCATGGAAAGGACATGCAAAAGATACGCAAAAACTTGTCCCTTGGGCAATTGCTTTTTTCTGCTGAGTCCCCTTGTACTTTCAGTCTGGCGTTCACACTTCTTGGTCTCAGTTGTTGACCAGTATGTGTTTATGCTGTTGAAAAGGTGGTAAGGCTCAGCCTCCTGAGGCTGCCATTCACCACTCTGTAGTGAATTCCGTCTCTCTAGGCAAGTCTAATAAAATTGTGGGGATTACTCTGTCTCACCCAACAGACAGAGCCTTATTCGATTTGGTTTCTTTGTTTAGGTGAGGTTCTGCATCAGTGCATGTGGTCCCACCATCAGGTTGCCTTTCACCAGCCTAGTGCCCTGCGGGAGCCCAGCCCTGGCCTCAGCCAGCTGAGGTGCTTGCTCCTCTCTGCTCCTTACCCACGGGGGGGGACCCTGCTTGCAGCGCTTCAGTAATTCAGCAAGAGAAAGCCAGGGTGAGGCGAGCGATTTGTTTGCTAGTGAGGTGGTGGGACCCTTGTTTCTTGTTAAAGGCACATGAGATAAGAGATGCCGTTGATGTTTTAAGCCGTTGCTATCATAGGCCTTAGACTGAAATGACACTGTTCATCCACATTTTCTCTCCAGCTTATTGATGAAAATGGAGAATTTTCTCCCATTGTCTCCAGCCTCTGGAAAGGCCCTAGACAAAAGAATTTTTCAGACCCATCATTTTCTTTTGTGAATCAAACTCTAACCCCTTAACATTCAGCAAATAATTTGTTCCAAAGGGGCTGTGTTGTATGTGATCGTAATTACATTTGGTTTTTAATAATCATAAACGCTCTTGTTTTCTAAGAACCAGCAAAACTGATTTCCAAATCATTTAATATGAATGGCATGTTTTGTGTTTGTGTAGCATCTTCTCCCCCATACGCACTTCTAAAGAAAAACAAACAATGTATTAAAAAAAAAAAAAAGCAAGGTGGGGGGAAGAAAACCTTGGAGAACTTTAAAAGACTCTAAACCTGAAAAGGGAGGGTGGGATCAGCTAATTTGTCCCTCTTTTGTGTGGTTTATTAAGCCTTTTGTTCTGGAACGCGTGGGTTCAGTGGGAAAGCGGTTTTTGATATATAATGTATTTACTTTTGCTAATTAATTAAAGCAGTATTCATATGAAAATGCTGACTGATAATGGCTTTCACAGCAACAACTGTGTTTTTTAAAGTAGCAACTTTTAATTACAAATTGACTGGCAGAAATATATAAACCCAAATATTGTTCCACTGATTTCCTTTTAACTGTGTTACTCTTGCTTGATTTATCGGATTAGGGCTTTTCACACATAGTGCGTACAAGATATTGTTTTTAATGAGAAATTAAAAGATTACCAACAATACCCATAAACCATTAAAAACACAAACTCTAGATGAATGGTAATTAGACAGAATGATTTGAGGCTGATAAATTGAAAGCAATTAATGTATTTGTTTGGGATTGTGAAGATAGCTCTGGGTGTTCCAGAAAGCACTGAAGGGTTCGGATTCGGTGCCAGGTTGCCTGTGGAGATACCTGCATGGCTTCAAGGGTCTGGGGTACGAGTAGAGCACCAGTGGAGAAGATGCTGGCAGGGCTCCACTGGGCTTTGAGAAGGGGGAGAGGTGAGGAGTTACATGAAGGGGTTTGTGGGGAGGGCTGAAGGGATATATCAGAGCAGGGCTTGCTTGGATCAAACCCTTTCTGTGTTTCATTGTTATCTGCGACATAATGTAAGGGAAAACTTGAGGAGGTAAGAGGGGGGGAAAGAGCTGAGGGAGAGGTAAAGGATTCTCCTCTGTGCTGTTGTCTATCGGTACTGCAACTTGTGTTCAACTTGAGCAGTCTTGAGTGAATAAGCTTGCGTGAGTGTCTCTCTTTTGGGAGACGAGGAGGTTGCATTTGTTAATGGTGGTTTGTAACCCCAGCAAGAGCATCCTGTTTCTATTCTTTCTCTTATTCTTGGCAAAGCAAATGTTTTGGGATTCTATTTCAGCAGAAGGAAGTAGTCTCGGGTGGTGATGCCTTTTGATATTGTGTTCCTTGTACTTGGGTCTAGAACAGAGCTCACCATGATTTCCCAGCTCAGGAGAATTTCTTAGGACAAGAAAAATAGCCAAAATCAAGTAATCTCCTAAATCAGCATAGAAATGTCTCTTCTCAAAAACTTTAAAACAAAGTAGCCCTCCCCACCCCAAAACCTAAAGCCCCAGGTGACAAATGAACTGAACAATTGAAATATCTCATTTCAATCTTTATTATTCTTGTTTTCAAGTCTTGTCCAAGCGTAAATTAAACAGAACGTTGAAATGAAGAGTCATGGCAAACAAAAACCCAAAGCCTTTTCCCCATTTTTCCCCAAGTCAGAAATATCCACCAGAATCAGCCCTTTCTTACACACAATGTTTTGCTTGTGATAATTTGGCGTTTCATGTCAGGGGCATGTGTGTGTTATATTTCATTAAAAAAATTCTTGACATGGAATTCTGCAAGTAGAACTCCCTTCTCCACCGTCAGCTTATCTATCTACTCCAGTCCCTCCTGTAGATGTATTTCTTCCATGAGGCTTTTTAGTCCTTATCCACTGTGGAAAGAAATGCATTATTTAACAAGGCAAGAGCAAGAGAACAGTGTATGCCCTTCACGTTTAACCAGCAGCTGCTCGTACCTTGTTCGGGGAATCAGGGTTTCAAAGGAGCTCAAGCTCTTGAAAGCACTTAGCAGTCAGCAGAGGGGATGCTGGTGGGTGCTTGGTTCTTTTGAAAACACAGTCGTTGCATTCCTAATAGAAACTGTTGGTTTGAACCAGATTTTTTTTTTTTTTTTTTTGATGTTTTGCCCTGAAAAAAGTATGTTCTCTGTGGCTTGTAAAATTTAGGGCCCGATTCTTTCAGTTGTTGACTGTCTTCCAGGCATGCTTAAGCCTTGCAGGTGCTCTGAAGCTTACATTTGCAGGAGCCCTGTCTTCTGTCCCTATCGTGTTGTCTGCTATGGCTCGGTCCCTGTGCAGCACAGGGATGTTGGGTTCACAGTGACTCTCGCGGGGTGATCGGTTATGGCTCTCTTCCATTCATCCTTCTGGAGCCGCGGTGGGTCACAGGGAAAAGCAGGTGTGTTAGCAAAGAGTATCTTGCTTCCAGGGATGAACTGGGTAAGGTGCTGCTTCACCCAGTGGGCCTACTCTGGGGAACATTTGCTGGGTTGTTGCCGCTGCTGTGAAGTAGAGTCTTGGGCATTTCATAAAGTATTTTTCGTTCCTTGTACACCAGTTCAGCCATCAAATTAACAAATAAGGTTCTTGGAGGAGCCACATGGGACTTATTGTAAAAGCTGGATGCCAGTAAAATCCAGTTGCATGTTGCAAAAGGGAAAAGACCAATAAGGAAACAATAACAGAAAAGCTCTATTAAAAAGGCATATGGATACAATGTTGCTGGTCCAGTTAATGAACCTGTTATATTCAGTAGTGCAATAAAATCCAAAGTAATTGCAAATGAAACTTAATGCCTTGTAAAAGGATTCAGCTCCTTTCTTCCATAGCTACAGCTTTTTGAAATAAAGGCCTGATCCAGCAGGAGGTGTATGTGTGCTGCACAGCTTAAAAAGTGTTTTGGGAAACGTCTGATTAGCTGTGGACAATGTTAAGGTTGTTTGAAATGTTCTGGCTTTTCTGGCCAGCCCAGCCTTCTGCAGGAGGATGTGGAACAGGGCAGCACATGGAAAATTTGGCCTTGACCCTGTGCGTGTGGGATCCTGTGAACTCTGGTCTTCCCTGCAGGCGCAGGAATCACTTCCAACTAGTGCAGCCAGGGAGCTACTGAGGTGATGGTTACTTTTTTCCCCTATTCCCAAATCCCTGTGTTTCGCTATCATTCTGACTGGAGCAGTGGGCTCAAAAGCCCTGCAAAAGCAAGGCAGGGGAGTCCTTCCAACCTTGCCTGTGTGCATAGTCCTTCTGGGCTTTGGTCCAGACTTTTTCCTGACTTTTTACAGCATGTGATTCCTTCTTGCTTCAAGCAAATCCCATTTGTTAGGGGAAAATAGAGTCATGATTTTGCTCTCTATTGCAGATTTTGGATAGTAACAGTCTCTTTAAGTCGTAGGGGTATATCATGGTTGTCTTTACTCAGCCCTCAAGTCAAACTCGCTTACATGAGTAAGAAATACGTAGGAGGAGGGGATTTGCAGCACCAGCATTTTCTGGTGAGGGTAGTGATGGGTTTTTGGTTCTTTAGTGCCTGGCCTTTGGGAATTTAATAACTGCTTGAGAATTTTTAGCTTGGTTTCAAAGGCATGTTTCTGGTCCTTATGTTTGTGCGAGCTCCACCCCCTGTGTAATCTGAAAGTGTGACTTGGTTATGCTTGAAAGACTCGGGATCCAGAAGGCAGACAAAAATAACCCAAAGCTGATTGTTATTAAAAACAAACACCACCAGCCCCCTCCCCAGACTGGCGGTATTTGAATTCCTGGGTTTGCATCGCTGATTTTGGGCCAAGGGAACTGAGGGCAGGTAGAAGCCTGAACTTGCATTAGATCAGAAGCAGGAACCTGGCAGTTTGCTTGAAAATGGCCTGAGCCTGGTGAACAAGCGCCTGCAAAATGGGGTGGGCAAGGACAGAATGAGTGCCATAGAGGGAAATACCAGCCCTTCGAGAAAATCTTTCCTGCTTCCACCCATAAAACCTCATTTTTTAGGAGAGAATTGTCAGTCCTGCAAAGGGTGATATCCCCTCCTCCTCCTTTACTAATCAGGTTTTCATTTAATTTGCAATGCTTCGTTTCCCCACATGAATTGACTACAGTTGGTAGATAAAGCTGTGAATGGCCCTTTTAAGTTCAAATGATGGTTCTAGCTGCACGTTCCTCGGTTAAAAACGTGCAGTGTCCCTCTTTCCTGACATGTGCTAGCAGAAGTCATGGGTTGCACCCTGAGAAATAGCTCCCATTTTCCTTATTGTTGTTCTTTCCTTCCTCTGATGGCATGAGTCAGGGGTACTGTCAGTCCCCGAACTGACAGCGTCTCCATTTCGGCAGTTAGTCTGCCCGTTCCATTGTTTGACTGAGCTGTAACATGCTACAAGGTTTATCTTGGTTCTGTGTAGTTGACAATAAAGGGGCAAATTTCTGAAATTCTAATGGGATTTCTGGAGAACTTCCTTCCCCCTTTTCCCACTCGAAAGGGAGCAACCTCCAGCAAACTCACCAGCCCACTTCTTTTCTTACAGGGTTAGGGCTGGCGTCCTTTACTAGCTTCCTGCGTAACCATGGGTTTGACTTGGCTTCTCTCAAGCTTCTTGCTGAATTTGGTCCAATACTTTATCCTCACGTCCACCCCCGCACGTGAATTCCTGAGTGTCACAAGTTGGTTTAAGATCCATCTCTCCATCTTTGGCCCTTTGTCCATCCCTGTGAAAAATGTGTGGTGTTGTAAGTGGAGGCAAATGCAAATATATACAAATGCAAATATATACAAGGTTCCTTAGTGATAAGGGACTAAGAGATGAGGGCAGCAAAGGCACAGTTTGGGGAAGGCTATTAGGGCTTTTCAATAATGAAATGCAGGACCATCCCTTAAAGCTGGATGTGAAGTCGTCTGATGTCAATGGAGAGGTTTGTACTGATTGCAGCAAACTCTGGATCAGTCCCTTCCAAAGCAGCAAGGAATATGGTCCTAATCAGATGATATCATTGTGTGGTGAAAGATAGGGCTTAGCATCTATGCAGGACCCTAAATAAGACCTCAGGATGTTCAGAAGCACTCATTAGGAAAGGGACAGATCCTGTACTTGGGGGCCGGTGGATGTTGTGTGCTTTGGAAACTCAGCTCCTTTGGTTAAACGAGAACACCATGTATTTTCAAATCTGGTTCCAGCTGTAGATGTTAAATGCTTGAAAGTCTATTTCTGAACAAATTTTTAAAGAATGCCTCTCCTTCCATTTTAAAACTGAATTTTGTAAGGTGTTATGTTCCTTCAGCTTTTATGGCTAGACATACACATAGTCAAGGACCTTAGGAGGATAGCTGTTGGGAAATTTAAAAACAACAAAAAAAAACCAAACCAAAAAAACTTGGATGTTTGGAGCAAGGGTATGAACATTTGAGATCATTTTAGAAACAGCAGGCCAGCCAGCAATTTCACAACTAGATCTTGATTTGAACTCTGAAACCCCAGCAAAGTTGGGGTATATGATCCCAAGGCTGGGGTTGTCTAAACATGGAAATCGCTCAGAACTCAAGTCAGCAAAAATGTATGTAAAGGCATTGAATAAATGCACAGCGGTCATGGGTAGCTAATCTTCCCACCCAGGAGCTCTGGTATTCTCAGTGCACACCCATTATCATCTAAAATACTACCTGTCCCATTGCAGCCTGGATTTGGTCTCCTTGCCTGTGGATTAGACATAAGGAATATAAAGCAAAATACATGCACAAAACCCTTGTGTTTCCATTGCAAAATCAGGCTGTGCACATAGCTAATTCTTTTCATGTTAATCTACACTTACAACCCGATAACAAGCTAGAGCTTTCTTCTAACCAGGCTTGATTAAATTTGGAAGATTTCTTCCCAACAGGAGAACCCTTTCTGCTTTCATGCAGTAAACATGATTTTGTGCTTTCTGTATTTCCCTTTTTTATTTTTATTTCAGGATTTTTTTCCCTTATTATTATTATTATGAATAAGCTAGTTTTAAATCAATTTCAACAGCTGGAATTAATTTTCCTGTTACTGACTCTTCACTTGGGCCTGTCACAGAGCGGGAGGCTTTCTATTAGCATAAACATAACTGAAAGCTCTGGAATTTGCATTAATGTACTTTTAACAAGTTGACAGTCTTTTGGCACACGCTCCTGAGACCTGAGAAGCAAGAGGAAAAAAAGACTGTATTATACCTTACACTGGCTGGATTGTAAGAAGCTGTCAGGTAAAACCTCAGGTTTCTTTCCTACTACAAAAATATGGGACAAAATATCCACTCATAAGCAGGTGCACATATCTGACAATTCTGCAAAGTCCTTACTGCTTGCATCCTAGCCGCTGAAAGAGCGTGCTCGCAACTCGGGAGCGAGCTGGTTTATTGTTATTTAATGGCTGTGGAACTCGCATAAGGGCTGGAGGTGCTGAGGTGCAAAATATTTTGCAAATTTTTTAAAGGGTCTCAGGAAATGTTTTTTTTCTAGTGACAGGGTTGTGGGGCCTTTGAAAAGTAATCCAAACCCAGCTAAATAAGTGTCAGTAAAGAGCTGGTCCTGCAAGCTCCTTATTACCATGAGGTAGGCATTCAAGAGCATGGCAGTTTTGCCAGGAGATGACAAAACTATAAGTGAAGACCCGAAGACCAAGATGATGGCTTTATACATCTCTGTTTAAACCAAATAATTAAAGTGACAGTCTTTCCATTTGCTTCCAGCTCCAAAGTGGCAAGTGAGTTCTGGTTGAACCTGGCCTTCATTAGCCACAGGACCAGAACCCAATTTGTGGATAAGCAGAAGCTGATTGCTCCCACCAAATGACCTGGCTGTAGCAGTAAGGCCTTAAAGGAGGAGGATGATTAGGAAAGCTGGTGTCAGTGATATTTGGCTGAACTTTGCTGGCTTTGCAGTCAGTGTGTAGAAGTAGCTGGGCTACTCCTGGGTCAGTGTGGGCAACCAGTGGGCTAGTCTATGGGCCACTGTCTGCTTGCAGGGACATCTGTGTGAACGGGCTCTGCTGTGGCTGGAAGCCAAGCGTTAACTGAGCCCCTGCGTTGTGGGCATCAGCTGTAAGGATAGCGGGCGTTGGGCAGGGATAGCGGGTGTTGGGTAGCTCTGGATCCCTCAGCTGTGTAGATGTTCTGCCTGAGAATCAGTGGGGTTGATGTGTGTATTTAAAGAATGCAGTATGTTTCCACCAATTACTTAGGATAAAGGTGCTACAGTATTTGCAAAAAATGTACAAGCCAACATCAAATTTGTATGTGTATTTATGTGTGTGTGTGTGTTTCCAGTTATACTGTAAAAGTAGGCAGGAGAAAATACTTGGGCTACAGATCAGACTCATATCAGTTGCCATGGGAATAAAAGGGAATACAGAGAATTTAGGGAATCCTTTAAACTACAAGATTTTTTAAATTGAGTTCTTATTTGATTGTTTATTTAGGCCCTACATTAAGACAAAAATGTGTGTTTAGCCAGCTCCTCCTGCTGGATCCAGAGCAACTATTAAAGCATATTTCCATAGAGATATTGCTGATCCTGGCCCCAGAACAGAGAAGAAAGAGGCCTGGGAGAGCCGCTGTGCTTAGTGGCACTGGGCTTGCTCTGCGGCCAGGGGCTCACGCAGCCCCCTCGCAGCTTGGCAGATAGAGGCTGCCTTTATGCTTACATGGTAAAGCTGCTGCCAGGGGTTTGGCAAGGCTGTGGTATTCATCTGCTCCAGGCTTTCTTCCTGCGTTTGCCTCTTGAGTTTGGAGAGACCAAAATGGTACCCCTTTGGTCTGGAAACTATGACTCAATCTGGCCGGCATGGGAGCAATGTGACACTGCTTACAGTCAGTTGTATGGTAATAGTCTTGCTGCTGGGAAGAGTCACTGAAAGGTCTGCTACTTAATTAGCAGAGGGATTGTACATAGCTAAAACCTGACTGAATTCCTCTGTCAGCTCAGGGCGGGATCCTCCTGCCTCTCCTCTTCCTGCCTCTTCACTCTTTGACCACAATCGGTTATTCTGGAGATAATTTTTCTTCTCCCTACCACGAAACTCACTGCGGCTGTTACTCATTGCCTATAGGAAAAGCAGCAACTCAGTGCTGTGGAAGAGCAGTATCCTCTCAGTCCCCTTCACATCCCCTGTAGTTTTTCCCTTTCCCAGCGAAAGGCCCCAGGGATTCTGGCTGAGAGCAGCGGCAGCCTGCCCAGCGCTGCCGGGCTCCGATGCTGCTGTCTTCTCTTGCTTCAGCTGATGGAAGGCACTTGAGGTAGATCTGCCTAGCTGTGCCTGAATCGCATCTAAGTCTTCCTGAGCTAATCTGCCTATGTACTTCTGGCTGCACGGAGCTCACTGCAGGTTCCTCGTCCAAGCAACAGCCATGTATTTGTGCGCAGCCCGTGCCAGAGTGGATGGTTTTAGAGATACCTTGGTGATGTCTTGAGCTGCAGTCACTGATCGGTGCACAGGGCCAGAGCAGTGGAGTGGGGAACGGGACACTTCTTCACTCAAGCCTCCAGACCCTATGATCATGAAGACAAGAAGCCTTCTAGAAGGTTTAACTCTTTCTTCTTAAGGCACTTCAAAGAGCCCCTGGAAGAAACCAGTTATGTTGGTATAGGCAGTGTATCAGGGCTGCAAATGCACTAGAGCTTCACCCATCTGACAAGTGTGTGTCCTCCTTTGATAAAACAGAGATGTTTCTCCTCTTTCACAAGATTTTTCCCTACCTGCCAGCCCAACCCTTTCCAATCGCATGAGCCCAGAAATTGTCCCAAATGCAGGAGTGGTGAAAGGGTAACAGTAATGTTTGAACCAGGGGTCAGCAACTGCACTTGTGGTGAGGGAAGCTATCCAAAGCCAAGGGCCTAGTGCCTATGCCAGCGTTGACTTCATCAGCATCAACGGAGGATGTTGCGTGAGCCAACATTGACAGCATCAGGCCCCTGGTCAACGTTCATGTGTGTGAGCGATGGGCAGAGGAGCTGTGGGCTGGGAAAGCTTTGCAATGATGGGAAGAAGAGTGTGGGAGGGGAAAAGGGAAGAGTAGTTTGGTTTAGAGATACTGTCCGCAGCGCTGATTCACTGGGCTAATCGGATCTTGGTGGCATTTTTCCTCCAGTATCTGCTCTGGGCGTCTGTCACTGTTTTTGAGAATTTATCTTTCTCATCAGAGCTTGGGTTTTTTTGTTGTTTTTTCTCCTCTCTTCATTCAATGCCTGTAAGAGGAAAACATTTTAAAACAAAATGTCCTTTTTTCAGAGCTCTGTTCAGTAGTCCTGGGCTGTGATAAAGTTTCTTCTCATGTGGATTGCCAAGGAACACGGGTGCCCATGGGCAGTGGGCCATCCAGGACTACCTACGGACTCTGCTGAGTTTTTCCTTTTTGGTAGGAGTTCCCAGTTACCTCCAGTTCTGGAATGGTACAAAGTAATTTTTTGTTGAAGCGTGCCCTATAGCATAGATCCTGTGGGTGGGGGTCTGGGGCCTTTCTTTAAGTCACCCTGTTTCAGGCAAGCTTGAGAAATGGCAGACTGTGATTTAAACTGGCAAACCTAACGGGCAATGATGGAAAGGATCACTGTCTCGCCTAGTGGGTCCTTGTCCAGACCCTCCCACAGAAAAAAGCCTAATGAAAAATAGTTGAGAAGCTTTTATCATAGCTCAGGTTCTGGTACTGTTCCCAGAGAGGTTTGAGCAACTGTTGTGGAGCTCTACCCTACCCCATGCAATCTGGCCTGCATGGACTGAGGTGAAGCCATGAGCAAAGTCGAACTCGTGATGACCGGTGTGCCAAACCTCCAAATTCTGCAGCACGGAAAAAAGGGGTTCAAGTATTAGTTATGATCCGGCAGCTGAAACCTCCCCTCCAACCCCTGTTCTGTTGAGCATACCATGAGACGGGGCTTTTGGGGGGAATGTCTGATAAGAGAACTTGAGCTGTGGAAAGCTCCTTCAGTGAGACCTCTCCATAAACATCATCTGTTGTTAATTCAGCCTTGCATACTTACAGACAGACATTTGTGTTGATTATTTGTGGTTTTTGGAGGAGAGATTTTAAAATATGGAAATAGAGATACTTGCACAACCGGTTAGCATCCATTTCATAATATTATTTAATATACGTATTACGGAAGTGCCTAGAGACCTTAGATTACAGTACAGCTTCACTGAACAAGGTACAGAATATGCCTAGGGGAGATATGCCTTGCTACAAACAGCTTGAGACCATCCTAGCCAGGGCAGAGGGTTGGGCAGAGGGAGGACAGCAGAATGGGTATGGTGACCTGCTCAGGGCTGTGTGCAGGAAGGTAGGAGTGGAGCTGGGCCACCCTGCAGGTCTTTTGGCTCTGCCCAGTCCTTAAGCCCTGCTGTCCCCCCAAGCTTATGTGAGCAAATGACAAATAAGAATAGCCACATAAGCAAGTGATGATATTGCTATAACGTTGTCAGTGGTGTTTTTTCCAATCCTTTTCATGATATGTCTGGCCTTAGACCCTGAGCTTTTGAGGGGAGAGGTGCTGGTTTTCTTGAGACTAAAGCATGATGCTAATTTTACACTTTTTCTGTATTTGAAGTACCAGAGATGATAAGAAAAAAGTTCCTGTTACTTAAGTAATATCAAAATTCAAAGAGTCATCTCAAAAGCATGTATATTAGTTTATAGGTCTGTATAAATCAATATATTTGCTTGTCTAAATTCAAGAACTTGGGATGAGGCAATGAAAGGAGATCAAATAGAATTGTAAGTGGAGACACAGGCTGTTCTGACCTGTTTGTAGGACACTTTGGTTGGGGATTTGGATGTGAGTGAGAATCTGAATCCTCCTTTGCTGGAGCTGATGTTATGCGCATTTGAATTCTACCATCTTGAATGTGGGGAACCTCAGGACATCAGCTGAAGGTTATCGCCATCAGAACTGCATCCAAATGGGACCAGAGTGGGACTGATCCCAGCCTGTTTCTTGCAGATGGGTTCCGACCTAGAGAGTTAAGTCATTATTTCCAGGCACCAAATATGTAGAAATGGCAATTGGCAGGTGTGTCCCACCACCATGGAGTGACACATGTGATGCCTCTGTTCTTGCTGAGTAACACCATAACCCAAAAGGCTCATAGTATTTTCCAGAGACTATTCTTGGAGTAAAGTGTGATTTTTCTTTGCATGCCTTGTCCTGGCTAAGCTATTGCTGGCATCCTTCCTACTCACTAGTGCCTTTGGCCTGATCTCTTACGTCCCAGAACCAAGTATGTCTGCGTTTGCTCTTTTTATCCTTCAGTGAAGGATTTTGAATAGCATTCAGGATTGGCCAAACTCTGCTCCTACCGAAACCAAAAGGTGTTTTTCCATTGACTTTGTTGGGAGCTGTTAGAGCAGGGCTTGGTGCTGTTGGAAATCCCATGCCAGCTGACGGAGCAGGTGGGGAAGGGCTCAAAGGACCTGGCATGTTTCATGGCAGAAGCAGTATTTCAGAGGGCTATCGAGATAACTCTCACAAAAGGCAATTTTTCTGGGATGTGGTAGGTTGCCTTGCTTAGGAGTGTTGTGGCAGGCGTAGGACACACAGCCCAGTGCAACTGGAAGAAGTGAAGGAGTCAGTGGGGATATCGGGGGGGGCATTTGTTCCTGAAAGGAGCTTATGTGTTTCCTCCTGCCTAGTCTGTAGTATTCCTCTGATTGAGTTTTTTTTAACCCTTCAGACTATATTGATTCTTCTCTTAATGCTGCAACATCCATTTTCTTGAATACTCATTCCCACAAGTCTAAAAGCTGCACCAGCCCTACAGGGACTGGAATAATCATTGCAATACATGGGATGTGTCAAGCCCGTATTTTCTGGAACCGGCATTAGGCCACAACCAAGAGCCTTCTCCCATCTCAGGGTGAGCACCTGGTGCTGATGCAGCTGGCACACTGACAGCAGGACCCCAAATTGAACTTTAATTGCATGGGGAAGGCTATACAGAGGGAGCCCAGGTTTACATGGCTTCAAGGAATCCTGTCCGCAGCCTCCATTTCATTGTCATCACCCAAAACTTCAGAACCTTCCTGTGATAGCGGGATGACCATTTGTTACAGTTATCACAATGGTAAAATTGTCATGGGTAAAAACATCCCATTGTCCAGAAATACAAGACAATAGCATCAGCGAAGAGGCCCCATCCTCTGCACCCCCCTTCCCCTCGCAACTCCTCCACACTCAGGAAGTGGCAAGGCTGCACGGTGTGGCCAAAAACAAGGCAGAAAAACTAGTGAAAAGGGGAGTTAGAGCTGATTGGTAAGCCAGGCATGGGTGCTGAACATCTCTCAAGAGATAAGTCTCTGACGCTTGATTCTTTTCAGTCCTTTTGGAGACGGTGATAAGGAGGCGGCAGTTGCTTTGTCAGGGTTGCTCACGCTCTTTTGTGCAGTGTGTTCAGTCGCTGAACTTGTTCAGATAAGACAAACATCTAAACTCCATTTCCGGAGACACATACCAGTCTTTGCACTCGGGCAATGGTTATACCAGGGGTGGGCTACCGGAGGCAAGCCTGATGGTGAACGCCTGTGAGAAGGATGCTCCATAGTATCTGGTGGTTCTGTGTCTCCTTTGCTTCCCTGGAGCTCCAAAAGTGGAGTCCACACTTCCCAAGCAGTCTAAAGCCCTGGGATATTTGGCAAAGGTGGCCATAAGCACCCCAGCAGTGGAAGGGGAACTATTTCTGAAAAACTGTCCAAAATTCTGGGTGCTTTGGGCTGAACAAAGCTGGGCCTTCCTGAAGTCTGATCACATCCAGACCAGCGTGTATCCCCTTCACAGGATTTGCAAGTCCTCAGCCATCAGGAGAAAACCTGTTGTAGTTAGTGAGCGCTTCAGTCACTGCTGAAAGGCAGCCACAAGGGAATAGAGACAGGATTGACTAAAGCGAACCGCATCTGGACACAATTGTTTAGGACAGAGGGGGAAAATAGCGTAGACAACTGGAAATCTGCAGAGGATTTCATAAGGTGTCAGGATGTGATAAAAGCCCAAGGTAGAAATCAGTCTGGGTGTTACTTAGCCACCCCTGCTGCACGAAGTGCTGGGGCAGCTCTTGTAACCGCAGCTGGCTTGGAGTTTCTTCCGAAAATCTCACGGAAAGTAAGAGACTTGCTTTGGGTACCGGTCCTAATTAGAAGGAAGAAGCACTCCCTGTTCAGTTGCCCTTATTTTTTCAGCTTCTATGCTTTCTGTAGAGGGCTCTCAAATAACTACTCGTCTTGCTTTTACCTCTGAGATCTGAGAATTCTTTGCCTGAGTTGGTATGGGCAGATACACATGAAATGGCTAAGCTGTCCCTGCTTCAGCAGGAGAAGCGGACTCGGAGTGGTCGTGCTGTCTGGGCAGCGAG
Source organism: Gorsachius magnificus (assembly GCA_034008185.1). Taxonomy (NCBI): domain Eukaryota; kingdom Metazoa; phylum Chordata; class Aves; order Pelecaniformes; family Ardeidae; genus Gorsachius; species Gorsachius magnificus. The sequence goes on from CM067090.1 coordinate 13,559,646, forward strand.
GGTTATGGGAAGCTGTGTCTGTGGGGGTTATATTTTCTGTTTTGAGTGTCAACGTGAAAAGGCTGAGATGCAGTTTGTGTAGAAACCAGTGTGTTTCAGAGGCATTGTAATGCATCTGCATATATTTTGCTTGTATGATTTCTGGCATCTCCCAGTCTGACAAGAAACAATCAAGCTTTTGCCTTCTCTTGGCCAGCTAGGGAAGTAAATACATCTAACAAACCTTCACACCCCAGAAAAGACTCAGTTCCTTGGCAAGGGGATAATTACTCAAGCTGAACAGTGGCAACCCAAAAAATGCTTGTCTTGTTCTCCAGGCCTGGGATGAAGCATGTCTCGCTGCGTGCTACCCACCTTCTGAGTGGTTGCATGAGCGACCTTCTGAGGTCCCTTATCCCAGTAAAAGTTCCATTTTTATAACTGATGGTATTAGTCTGCAGCTCTGTGCTCAGCCTAGTGGGAGGCTGATCCAGTTAGCCTTGGAGGAGATGAGAAAATGTCAGTGTTGGAAGGGAGGGACTGCGGGAAGAAAGTGGCATCGTTTGACTTCTGTGGGAGGGACTTCCTGGTGGTTTTGTTTTTCAGAAGGAAAATAATGGGGTTTAAACTTAACTACACAGTAGTGTTCATGCCTGCCTTCTAACTCAGGACTAGCCCCTTGCAACTTGCTGAGGCCTGGGTTTGGTAGAGCTGAGTGTACAGCCTAAGGAACAAAAAGAGCTGTGTAATGCTTCTGAGGAGATCTGTCACGAAACTGCTGTCTCACACAGGGTCAGTTTATACACCAGGATACCAGTATCAGACTGGTGATGACTTGTCTTAAACTGGGTGCCTAATTTTGCTGATGTTCTACATTGAAAATGGATGTACTTTAGGTGCCTCCTAGGAGCCCTGGAGGGAGAGGGACTGCTGAAACGTTGAGAACTGGCTTCATTATTCTGTCTGAACCTCCTTTGAGATCCCCATGTGAAGGGGTTTAACAGAAAAATCTTCTTTCCCCTCCTCAAACAGGTTTCACCTAAAAGCCACCAAGAGAGCTGGGGATCTTCAGCACTCAAAGGGTCTGGTCCCCATCAAACATGTTGTCACTGCTATGTCCCTGGGGGATGTTCCTCCCTGTGACCCTGTGCCGTGCTCAGCTTAACCCTCACGTGAGCAGCAGTGGCATCACTTAGGCATCTAATCCTATTTATAAGTTGAGATACCAGTTATAAGATGGCAATAAATTTAAAAAACCCTGCAATGGGAAGGCCTATCATTGGGCCATCTAGGATGCAGTTCTGTCAGCGCAGGGTTATTAAATTAACTGGGATCCAAGTCATTAGTATAGCAGGGGGGGTTTTGTTAATTGCTACTACCAGAGCAATGATTTAAAGCATTTCTGAATTTCAGTGACATTTCTACTCAGGGCCAGTTGCCCAGGGTCAAATATTGGGCCTAAAGCATATGATGGTGCCCTCCTGCTGTGAACAGCAACAGAAAATCCTGTCCTGAGAGATGCTCTTTCTGGGAGGAATGGGTGCACACAGACCTCTTTCTCATGCTGCATTGGATTCTCTTTTACAGGTTGCTCAGAAGTGCTGTGTAACGGTGTGGATTTCCCAGCTTTTCCCAGGCTGTTTTCTCCAGGGATCGGGAGCAGTTTTGGCAAGTGGTGACCTAGTCATGGTGCCAGGGACCAAGTGAATTCACAACCTTGTCCTTCACAGTTTTTCCCTGTGTTCTGCTGATGTGCTGTGGAAACTAGAATAACACATTCTGCCAGCAAGCAAAACCACCGAGTCCCGCTGTCCCACAGCAGCGTTTCCTGGATGGAAATGCTTCTCCTGCTTTACCTGAAAATACCCTTCTGTGTCTGAGGAAGGATGCACCCTCCGTGTGCACCTATTCCCCCCAGGTGCCAGTCCATTCTGGTGCCCTCCACTTCCCCCATGCTTTCATTTCATTCTTGCTCTTCCCATCCTCAGACCAGCTGCCTGCCCTTTTGGGAAGGCTGCCTTGTCCCCTTCTTGTGGAAGGCAGCTGCCTGCATTTGGGGACTCCAAGAGCTGCCCAAGTCCTGAGCAGTGAAACTTTGTTGTTTCAAAGTCACATTGACCTGAGTGCTGCAGCAAACACGTATAGCGTCTGCTGCCGTTGTTTCGCATGAGGGAGCTGCAGTCAAATATTAAAAAGGCAGCAAGAGCATTAAATTATTTGGCAACAGAACATTGTCATTCCTCCATAAAACTATTTTGACCTGTAGTTTTCTATGGAGTCCATTGCTCTTAAATGTGCAGTGAGAAAGGAAATTAAAAATTAATCTTTATTTCCATCTCGGAAGAAAACCTTAATTCTCTGCATTGAAATTATACTCGTAATCCAGGGTAATAAATTATATTTTTTAATTGCAGCTAGTCACAGCCAATCAAATGGGAACGTCTCTCTTTCTCTCGCTTGCTTTAACTTTGCTATGCAGAAGAACTCATGGAGTGCTGGAAAAAAATCACATACATTGACCCAGGCTCTTAACATCGTGTAGAATAAGCCCAGGATGAATTACAGCAGTAAGGCTCTGCTCTTGCTTGGCACCCTTGAGGCAATGACCCAAAAGTACCTCTAGGGCACTGATTGCACCATGCACACAAGCCCAGGGAAGAGCATAAATTTGACCCCATTTCCACAGGGAGAAGGTGTGGTGCAACATCTTGTTCAAGGTTACGTAGTGAATTTATGTTGAACAAGGAACAAAATCTTGATCCTGGTTCACCTGCTTTTGACTATCAGACAATAATTCTCCTCGGAGCAGGGAATAGGAGCCAGGATAACCTGCTCTGGCCTGCTGACCAGTTTGGCTGACCTTCAAGAATCTGAGCTCTGACGTTGCACCTCTTCTGACAAAAAGGACAGCTGGTTAAAGTAGATACTTGTTTATGCTCAGTCTTTGGTGCAAGTAACCTCTGTGTTCTTTCACATCACTGTATGTTGCAGCAGAATGAAATGTTTCTTGGGATTTGATGTTGCTGTATTGCATATGATGAAAGTTACCTTGGAAATGGGCTTACTAAGGTATGGCATGCTTCAGCACAGCCACAGAGGTGTCTCTGTTCCCGTGTAACCGATGCTCTGCAGGTGCCAACTCTTTCCATTGCTGTCCCACAGTGTTTATCCAGGTGTTTGCACACTCTCCATACTGCTAGATCACCCTGGCTGGCTGTCATCTTGCCACTTGCGTCGTGGCACTTAGCTAGGGTTTGTTCTCTCTAAGAGCCACCTATAAGTTGTTCAAATTACCTATGCAGAGCAGGTACCTGAAATGTTTATGGAGCATCTTTCTCCAAGCAACCCAGGTTTGGCATTTTTTTTTACCCTGCCATATCCCAGAAAGTGAGATAGACCTGTGCTAACAGGGAGGCTTTTGGAGGTATCTTAGCACTTCCAAGCTCAGCTAAGAAAAGGGAGAGACAACAGGAATGCATTCCTTAGCTGGAGGGAGAAAAAATGCTGGTTGGAGTCTACTATTCTGATACCTTTTTTTTTTTTTTCCTTTTTTCTTAATTGTACCAGTATGTGGAAGAGTGGGCAAGAGAGAAAAAGGAAGGAGAAGTGGCTGAAATATCAGACGCAGCTGTGGGAATGAAATGAGGTCCACCTGACATAAAAAGCCTTCTGTGGTTGTTATCAATATAATCACAGCAAAGGTGTTTGTTACTAATCAGGATTAGCCTGGCATGTCTGTAGTCATTGATTTGAAAAAGACTGTAAAATCTCTGCAGTCAGGGTCTGTAGTCTGTGGCCATTCCTCCTCATGAGCTCAGTCCTATCAGCTGCAACGAGAACAGTGGGGTGAAATCCTTACCCTGGGATGCATAAAAAAGTACAGACAAAAAAAAAAAATCTAACAACATTTTTGCCCAAGAACACTTATGTTCTTGATGAGTAGCCCCTGTATTCCAGACAGAAGGTTTTTATGGGGTGTCACTCTGCACTTTGTTAATGCTGGCTGTTTCCAGAGAGCTTAGGTGGCATTAGCACAGGCAAAACATCCTGGTGCCATTATGAAAGATTCATGCCCTCAGAAATGCCCCTGCCCGCCCCTCCCCCATTACAGGACGTGAGCTGCTGTGCTCACCAGCCAGGGCTGGTCTGGGGGATCTCTGAACCCCGAGCTGGCAGGACAAGGAACCACACGTGTGCCCTGCAAAAGGCCCTGGTGCGATTAGGGAACCCAAATGATGCAAGCCCTTTACCAGGTGACTGTCTGTCCTGTTTTCAGATGATTGGCAGCTCCACGTTAGCAGGGGACACGTGTGCTGAGCAGCTGTGCAACAGGCTGATCCACCTGTGTGAAATTTCACAAGGGAAGACGAGCGGTCCGGGTGGGAACGGCTGTCCTGCGTGCTGGGGGGAGCGCTCGGTTGTGTGCTCTTCTGCCTCAGCCCTAGGGTAAGCTAGGAAGTGAATTCGATGGTTACAAGGAGATAAATTCTGACATCCCGGAGTTCTTCTGCCATCCCTGGACATCTCAACTCTTCCATGCATTTTGTTGCACAGAGCTCTCACAGTAAATGTGTGTATTGGCAAGGGCTGCTTCTGTCTGGAGTCACGGAGGTGGCAAGGGCTGCTTCTGTCTGGAGTCACGGAGGTGGCAGGGGCTGCTTCTGTCTGGAGTCACGGAGGTGGCAAGGGCTGCTTCTGTCTGGAGTCACAGAGATGTAGATGAGCATCTTGCACTGAGCATGTTCTGCCTACGTCTTTGCTGCTATCAACAAGTTTTAGCTAGATTAAAGGTAACTTATGTGTGCTCACATATGGTAAGCACACCTCTGTTTTGTTTTATCTGAGCTGCTTTTAGATGTGAACTCTATCCCTTTCCTAGGCAGGTTTCACTACGGCATAACAAACGGAACTGCTCGGAGGCTTTTCCTGGTGGCCTAGCTGAATTTTGCAGTTAACTTCCTTCTCTTCTGGTTCTACCAATTGGATTTGGTAGAACCAAATTGAGGTCTGGAGCACCTCTCTTATGAGGACAGGCTGAGAGAGTTGGGCTTCCTCAGCCTGGAGAAAAGAAGGCTGTGGGGAGACCTGATTGCAGCCTTTCAGTACTTAAAGGGAGCCTATAGGAAAGATGGGGAAAATCTTTTTGGTAGGGCCAGCTGTGACAGGACAAGGGGTAATGGTTTTAAACTGAAGCAGGGTAGGTTTAGACTGGATATAAGGAAGAAATTCTTTACAATGAGGGTAGTTAAACTCTGGAACGGGTTGCCCAGAGAGGTGGCGGCGACCCCATCCCTGGGAACATTCAAGGCCAGGTCGGATGGGGCTCTGAGCAACCTGATCTGGTTAGCGGTGTCCCTGCTCACTGCAGGGGGGTTGGACTAGATGACCTCTAGGGGTCCCTTCCAACCCAAAATATTCTATGATTTACCACTGAGCAATTCTCCTTTCTTGGAGCATTTAAATGTGAGTCAAAGCTGCATGGCTTTTGCACTCTTCCACTGTTTTCCCTCCGAAATCAGTCCCTCTCAGCTCTTGGTCATTCTTTATTCTATCTATTTCCCCACTTTCAGTTTCCCACAAATAAAGCAGTGGTAAAACAATTGTTGGGCCTCTTCTCCAAGCTGTTGAAACTGCAGAACAGCATACTTGGATTGCTGCTGGGGGTAAGTAACAAATGCAGTTGCTTATGGCTTGTGAAAGTGATTCTTAAATTTTGAATGAGACAACTTCGTGATGCAGAAAGCAGCGACTGCCAGTTACACGCTCGCCCAAAACCTCTGCTTCCCAACAGGGAGCAACTGGGGAGAACAGGAGAGCACCCAGCGGACTATAACTTGTATGTGTCTACAGACAAGGCTCCTTCTGGAAATTAAATGGTTTATCTAAAGTTATCAGACTACTGACTGCTCTTTAAAAGAGGTACTTCAGGGATGAGGAAATAACTGCAGTTCTGTTTGTCAATTCCAAAGGACGAATAGTCCTGGAATTTATTGTCCTGTATGTGTAATTTTTACATTTAGCAAAATATTGAAGTGAGGATTTATGAACTAAATAAACATGTTTCTGGAAGATGATGGCAGCTGTGTGCCTTTAGCAGTAGTGGCGGCATGGTGAATATATCTCATCAGAAATTCTTTTAGTTTATAGGACAAAAAATTAAAAACAAAAAGAGAGGTATAATGGATCTGGATTTTAACAAGCATATGAATCAGTATCTCATGAGATCTTACCTGAAAAAAATGTAATTGTATTTGACTGATCAAGGACACACAGAGAATAAGGGAAAGAGATTAGGGGAAAAGAAGAGGAGGGGTAATATTGTGACCATGGCTGGAGATTTGACTAAGATGGGGTGGCCTGGTTTTCAGGACCTCAGCCAGTAGGTGTAATTCCTTGCTCTGCCAAGGACTTCACAAGGGCACATTGCTTCTTTTCTGTGGACCTTGGTTTGCCATTGTTAAATGAAGAATGGTATTGTTGCCCTTCTTGCTTGTGAGAACGATGGCATTTAAAACTAAGAGATTCCACAAACTGTGGGAGTGGAGACCATGTAACGACGTCAGATTTTTCCACCCCGCCATGTGAGTAATTAAAAGAAATTATCCGTTTCTCATCATTTCATGCTTCGTGCACAAGGGGGGCAGGCTCTGGTTCCTATTAGAATGGTAGCATTTCATACACGTTTTCAGTCGGTGCAGTTATTGACGCAAGCTGCAGAAAATAAAGCAAAAGGTCTTTGTGACTGTGGGACAACCCCTTCCCCACAAGTAGCTGTTACACATCTGTTACAGGCAACTGATGTTTTTTTTTAATTTTATTTTATTTGACTAACATTGTGTGGGAAGAGGAAAAAGATTTATCTGGTGTTTGGAAATTTCCTGTAGTGACAGCAGGAAAGAAAAAAAAGGTCTTGCTCTTCCACCGTTCTGGAAGTATGTAGGAAGAGCCCTTCAGCAGGGCTACGCAGCGATCTTTCAGGCTCATGGCCGTGTCATTTAGGGTTTGCTTGGCTTCCTGGCGTTTGGGAAGGAAGGGGATTGCCTTCTCTGGCCCCCTGCAGCCTGGGGACGCTGCTGTTCCTGGGCCCAGCAGCATTTGCTTTTGCCCACTCCCCCAAACATGTGTGCAAGCCAGAGATTGTCCCTAACACAGGCTGAGCGGCTCTTCCTCACGCGCTCTTCTGTATCTAACACGTCCCACCTTGAAAACTTCCTTGGTTAACTGCTCATTTCAAAATCATTATTAATGTATTTGCACAGGGATTTTGGAATTTAATTAGCCTCTTTTGAACTGCTCTTAGTGTGTTTGTCTAGAGAAACAGAAAATCCCTCCATGACTTGTTTGCTTTCTTCATTCGTTGGTTTTCACTGGAAGGGAAAGATACCGATGGGTTTTGCGGGGTTGCATCCTCCTGATGCAACTGGTGCTGCATCTGCGGATAAGCCGTGGGGCTCTGCGAAGGGAACTGCTGCTTCTGCGGTGCATCGAGGCCTCTCCTGGCCAAGGGAGGGTGCGAGAGTGTCGGCATGGGCTGGGCTGCCGAGCACAGTAGAGCTCGGTCAGCTGGTGATGAGGACCGGTGCCATGTCCAAGCACACGGCTCGTTCTTACGCCTGACCCAGATGCGTTTGCACCGTGGCTAAACTGGACTCCCATTTCCCTCTTCCTTAGTTTCCCTTGGGAAATTTAAATCCCTGGCTGTGATTTGAATGTATCCCGCTTCCAGCAGCCAGAGGCCAATTGGCACAATGTTATTTTCATCTCACTTCTTGAAAGTGCATGCTCAGGGCAGCGGTTCTGCCACGCCGCATCCAGAGCGTGTTGCGGGCTGTGAGTGTGCATGCATACCGATCTGCAGGCACTCGGTTCTCATTTGAAGGTTGTTTTAAGTTTGGTTGTTTGTTGGTGTTTTTTTTTCCTTTTGTCCGATCTTGCTTTGAAAAACAAGGCTGGGCAGAGCAGGGCAGGGTTTCTGGTGTTCCCTGCTGCTGCGGGAGCACGCACATGTGCTCTCTTTCTCTCTTGCAAACCGCAGTGGTTATGACCACTGCCTCTGGTACTGTTGTATTGGTCCCAAATTGAGGAAGGATGACTAACTTAATCACTTGATAGTTTTGATTTCTAAAATTAAACAGCCTGCCACATGTGCAACACTGTTACTATATTTATGCCAGCAGTTAGCAGACAGCATCAGCCGACTTAGAGGGGCTTCGCAGCTGCAGCTTGTGCCTGTGCTGCTGTTGTGTGTACACAGATGTTTCTTCACCCTTTTCCTAAACGCAGCCCTGTAAACATTTCTCTTGTAAAAACAAAAGCGCTTGTGCTCATAGAGTTTTCTGGACAAGCTCTCAGCTGTTGCTTTGTAAACGTTGTCCTGATGCTCCTTGGTGCATCTCCGCTCCAAAGAATGGGTAGAAGGGTTGAGGGACTGGCTCAAACCCAGGCAACCATGTGGCCAGCCAGGCCTGAAGGCTCCAGCCCCGCGGCTGCAGCAGCTGCTCTCTGAAGCATCAGGGAGAGCAAGCGAGCTGCAGAAAGGGGTTTCCCTGGGGAAATGGTGGGTGCTCCTCCCAACTTCCAGTCACTTCAAGAGCCGCGCATGGCCCCTGGGGACACGTGGCCGCACGCTGTCCCCAGCTGCCCAAGCTGTTTAGTGAATACGGGATGAGATGCCTTTCTCCCACCATTTGTTTTATAGGAGCTCAGCTAGCACCATGCAGATTTGGAATCTAGGAGAGAGGAAACAAGAGGAATAAGCAGTGGATAAAAGCCAAGGTGAAATGTACTGAAGTGGAAGGAGTGGAGCCTCGTCCTTTGGAGGAGGGCAGACTGAGGGATGAGATGTTAGTTATTATTTCAGTTCAGGCAACATTCCTCTGTGATCTTGACATGTTACTTTGTTTTCTAGCAGAAAATCTGGCTTGCCTGGCAGAAGGATTAAGAGACGGAATGAATATTTAGCACTAACTAACTATGAGTGTCTGGGTGAAACTGAAATATTTTGACATGTTAGATCTGATTTTACCAACTGACTCGGTGACTTAGATGTGCTTTTGTTCGGTGTTGAGCAAGTGTTGCTGCAAAGCATTAGCAGCAGCGTGTTTTGGTAGGGTTGCATGTGCTTGTAGAGTAGGTGGCAGGAGAGGGTTTGTTTTTCATTTGCTTAGGCTTTTTATTTAAAACAACTGGAATCCCTGGGGATTTCTTTCTTGTGGAATAGAGCTATATGGATCTGTGTATGTAATAGAAGCAGAGAGTATCTCTGTCCCTTAGGACAGTGTCAAATTGAGACAACCATATCAATTAGATCAGAAAAAACCCTAATTATAGACAAGTTTCTGTGCCTGCTGCACACTCTTCTCTAAGGATGCACGAATGATCCTGGGGTACAGGGACACCTCCGAGCACCCAGGGGTGACCCATGCACTTCATAACCCTGTGGACTAATCTGTCACTTCTCCCTGCAACTTTTGGAGATCATCTTCCATACCTAAACACCATTCCAGTGTCTACAAACTCTCTGTAGCTAGTTCTTGTTTGACTCATGAAGTTGCATGAGACTCGCATGCGTGGACCAGTTGTCGTTCTGGAATTTCCCCACAGCATGCAAATTCTTTCAAATTTCCTTGACTTACAGGGGCAAAATGAAACACTGACAGGTTGTTTTTTCAAAATCTTCCCTCCAATATTTTTTTGGGGTGGTGTTGGTGTTTTTTTGATCCACTTCCTTCTGCTCCTTGTTTGTGGGGAGCCAAGGAGGAGGCCTGTTGGACTGTTTGCTGTTGTTTATTAAGCTTGCTTCCTTTAGGAAGATTTTCAAGCCCACTGTGGCCAAGGCAGGGAAATGCCTTCCTATGCTCCACCTCTGCTCAGAGGGCAGGAGTCCGGCATACAAAAACAAACAAGGAAAACTTGAGAATAATCCTTTCTTAAAGAGAGACAGACCAGATTCACAGCATTTGAAGTTTTCTTCCGAAACCAGGGCTCAGCATTTCCATGGATTCACAGAACTGCTTTTGTACCTTAAAACAGCATTTACCTTTGTAGGCAAAAGGTGCCTTTATTATTATTGGTTTGCCTGTGGATAGTTTCAGGTAAATTATTTGCAATTCTCAGGTGTCTGGAAAGCACAGAGCATTGGGAGGGGAGGAGGGATGCTTCTGCACCAAAGGCAGCATGGGCAGTGGCAAGTGAGCTGGCTTCTCTCTCTGGCTTGTCACCTTGGGCAGCTCAGTTTCTGCATCTGGGCAGTACTGTTTCCCAGTGGTTTTAGTAATGATACGTGATAAATTATTAACATTTGGAAAAAGGCTTGTATTTATTTGCAGAGATCTGCTCTGGGGATGCAAGGGTGACTAGTTGTTGGGCTTTTTATTTTTTTCTCATTTAGTTAAATAACTTTGAGTCCGCACTTGGACTTGACTTTTAAATGGTAAAACTGCAGTGTTGAGGAACTTGCTGCTTACACCAGCAGGGCATTTGGCCCTCTCTTTTTTGCTGTGCTCTCTGCCTCCCGTCTGAAAGGCAATGCAATGCGGGGTGTATTGATCCTAGTTTTTAGGACTTGTTCTATTTATGAACCCAGATTACAGTATGAAGGTATGAACACCATTTGAAAAGGGAAGATCTATATTAGAATGACAAAGAGAATAAATTAAAACAGCCTCCCCTCTCTAATGGTCTGCTGGGCTGCTGTGCCTGGAAGGAATGCCCCAGTGCTGCCTACCTGAATGATGCTTTAAAGTCTCCATCACTGGGGGCTTTTCTTGAGCACAGTATTGATTTTTGTTACTACATTAAGCTTTTAGCTTTGCAAATGGTTTTCTTTGAAATCGTTAATATTGCAATGCATAGCATGAGGGGTGAAAGATCTCCAGGGCTGTTGCATAGGCACCGCCTGTGATCACGTCCTTCTTCCCTTCCTCTGTTGAAGCCCCATTCAGCTGATGCACCTGGAGGAGAGCAAGGAGAAGAGGAAGTTAAGCTGCAAGCCACGATGGCCTCTGAACCAGGTGAGGCAGACCATTTTTCAAGAAATTGGAGGGAGTGGTTTCAGCTTTCTTAGTGACTGTGAATCAAGGAGGTTGGGGGGGGGGGGGGGGGCAGGGGGAGTCAGAGCACAACCTAGGGCCGAGGTTGGGGTCCTCTGGGTGGGTATGTGGCTGCGTAGAATGGATGTTGGGAAGCTGTAACAGCTCGGTGGGGGCTGAAAGCTGCCATCAGCATGTTTATTCCTGCTTGAACAAGGAATCTTACATAAACTCTGTTATCGGGTAAACTCAGACTTTCCCACCTCAAGACTGAAGATAGTTGAGAGTAAGAGGTGACAGGGCAGGATTTGGAGGGCTGTTACTAGCATTGGACAGGGGCTTAGACCAGGTTTGTTAGTTACTGTTAGAGAGATTAACACAACTGAGTCAGTAAATCCAGATGGTTGTGGTTGTTTCAAATCTATCCAGCTCCTGGTTTGATGGAACTGCTTGCAGACAGGAGCATGTTGCTGCAGATACAGCAATGCTGTTTGAAGCAGCTCATTCCCTCCATCTCATCTCCTCCCTCTGTCACTCTTCCTTCTCCATGTCCTGCTTCCTAGCCTGGTTTGCTGTTCTCAGGGCTGTCCCTAACCCCAGTGGAGTGGGGGGGATACTGCAACGTAGGTGGATGCTGTGGAATTGTCATGCTCTGCCAAAGATTGCAAAGACACCCACCAGGATGCCCAGGCAGGGTGGGGATTATCCACAGTGGAAACAGTCTCCTCTTGCAGTTGTGTTGTGGGGGGAAGATGTCAGTACGAGCTCTTTTGCTCTGGAGGAAAGAAGGGTAGGGGGGTTGACTTGCCTCTTGGCTGTTTCCATTTGCTGTTGACTGTTTCTCAAGCCATGTGCAGCATCGCTGCTGTCCTAGGAACTCAGAGGGCTTTAGAAACTCCTGTGTGCCAGTCTTTCTGCTGCTTCCCAGTGGAGGGATATGGGCCTTCTCCATGGACAAGCTGAGGTCTCACATGTGCCAGGCAACTATCTAGCAGTGACCTTCACATAGTTATGCTTGACCCTAGGCATTATTTAGTGTAATGGGCCACAACCCCCTATCCAACAGTACTGCCCCCTTTGGCAAACCATCTAAAAGCTGATTTATACAGGACTTCAAGTTTCTAGGTGTTTCCCAGGGGCTGGGGCAGGACCCAACCTCATGCTGTTCCTGCCCATCCACAGCTGCAGGAAGTCCAAACGCTGCTAAAGGCATTGCCCTTCAGACCGCATGCAACACCCCCTCCCCTTTGTGGCACAGCGGTTGATAAAGTCCCCTCTGCTTTATTACAAGGGATGAAGTAATGATATAGGACAGGAATAGGCTTCTAGGTCCAGAAATAAATCACAGCTTTCCCGGGCTGTGATCAGTCATTCTTGGATCAGTCTGGCTCCCTGGTACTCAAGGTCTGCGTGCATGAGCCCCATGACCTGGGTCCTTCAGGTCTACTAATATTGTTGCATTCAGGACAGGGCAAGGAGCTTTTTGCCCTTAACAATCCTGACTTTACTGCTGTGGTGAGTTCCTGGGACACATGGAGGTCTGTCTCTCCTGCTACAGAAAGGAGGGAGATGTTGTGATATGGTCACAGAAATGACAGGTGCCAAAAGCCTAGGGGCTTCTGTGTCATCTGGCCCTCAGAGTTATTTTAATGTCAGTCTTTCATGGGAAGGAGGGCTGGAAAGGACCTGGAGGAATTCTCTAGTCCCTTCCACTGCGCGAAGATGGAGCCAACTCACTCAAAGGTTTGGTTTGGTGCAGCATAGCACAGTATGGGCTCTGCTCCTCAGACCACCTCTTGCCTGTCCCAGTCCTACCAGACCCTGTTGGATAACCCTCTGCAATGCAAGTGGGTGCTGCTCAGGTAGGAAGCTGTGCCCTCTTCTCCCTGCACTGCACAGGCGTTTTAAGAACGCTGCAAAGCCAGCACCCAGTTTATTTGCAGCAGCAGTTAAAGTCAACCCATCCCATTGCTCTGGAGAGACAGCGTTTAGTCTTCTCTGTTGTCATCCTTCACCTAAAACAGTAATTCACGCACACAAGTTGTGTGCGTAAAGCTGGAGCATTAGTAACAGCTCTATTTGTGCTTTGATTTAGTTTTTAATATTTTGTTCTCTGTCATGTCTCCATCCAGACAGCTCAAATAAGAGGCAGTCTCTCATCACTAGAAAGAATTTCCCAGGTTTGCTGACAGCACGTGGGCTTGGGGAAGCGATGAGCTTCCTACCTTAGCAAGCAGCACAGAAAATTTTTCTTTTCTGTGGTCTCCACCCCTCCCCCAGTCCACTAGTGTGTCAAAACCTTGAGTTTTGTGTAAAGTTGTTAAATAAGCCTCTAGGCAAAATAAAAGATCAAAAGGGGTCTAATTAGCTGCAGTCTGCTTAGGAATTGTGGATGTTCACCTAGTTTTATAAATTGACACTTTTAACATCAGAACTCAAAGCAAAAAATGATGTAATTATTCTCTTTTTTGAAGCTTAGGTTTAATGTCTTTATTGAAAATTGGGTACTTCTATGGCATCTCAAGATGCTTTATTCTATCAAATCTGGAGCAAGTAATTTTTCATTTTGGATTGTAATGTGGTATAAATGATAAGGGCTTGATTCAGAAATCTTCCCTCCCCCCCGCCCCCACTGGCAGCCTGATGAAGAAGCTTCATAGTCACATGACAATAACCCTGAAGATAATCTATGGCTTGAGTCTTTATGAAGCTGCTCACTTTAATACAAGGGAAAGAGTGAGATTTTTGAGCTCTTAGTTAGGGTGCCAGAACCTAGCTTGTTATCAGAGGAATTTTAGTTCTTTTTATATCTTTTACCAGATGTAGACTGCCAAAGCAAAAGTATCTTTCTCCTACAACCTTTCTGTGCTGCAATCATGCCTCTGGGAGTACTTCAGGTCTAATTTAAACTTCAGAGAAGGTAGCAGGTAGCTGAATGGAGAACATCTGGTGGTTAAAGCAGAGGAGGAATGAGAGAGAGATAGATGAGTTTTGTTATAAATTTTCCAATTTTGTTCTGATATGGCCTGATCACGTGTCTTGTTTCCTAGTCTCTGATCATTTGGATGTACCATGTATGATTCACTTCCACGTGTTAAACCACACTAATTTTAACCTCAATAACCTAGAGTAGCGTGGATAGATGAGGGGAGTATCATCATGAAGTCATGTGTTAAAGCTGGATGGGTTACAAATTTTATTTAAACTGTGGCAGGACACACAGGCTCCATTTAGAATCAGAAGTTGATGGTGCTGGCATTTTACTAATGCATAGGCAGTCCTGGTGCCTGCCCTGAAGACCTTACCACCCATAAAGACAAATGGCAAATACAGGATTTGTGTGAGGGTGACTGTAGAAAAGGGTCAGTCCCTCAGTGAACTTTAAACTTTTTTTGGATGTTTATCTAAAAGTTCATGCAACTGGAGGTGGTTTCTTTGATCAGAGATTCTCATGAGAGCTGTCTTTTGTAATTTCAACTGCTCCCTGGCTTGTGTCAGAAATACATCCCATGGGGTCTCCCTGAGCGTTTGGCATAGCCCAGGTTTTAGCTAGGCTGGAAGGGAAGTGGTGCAAGATTTATGCATCAGAACAGGGCTTGAAGTAAAGAGATTTTTATTGGCATCTCTTATATTGTCCTAATTCAAAAGTTTCAATTCTTGATGATCATGCTGGGCATAGGTTCAAGGTTTCATTTGCACTTGGCTTAGCTCAGATGCTGGAGGAAACTTCCATGATGGGAGACAGATCCTTTTCCTTCAAAAACAGAATTTCTCAGTAGACAGTAGGATCGGATTAGAGCTTCCTTTAAGAATCCAGTAGGGATTTGCTTGAATTTTTCCAACTCTGCTTCTCTGATGCAGTGTGGTGATTAGAGGAGAGCCATTCAGGTGCAGCCCTCTGAGAGTGGTCTGGCTACTTGTTTCCATGGGTTTTTCAGTAATTAGAGCTCACTGAATGAAAAGCTCGGTATATCCATATATTATTGATTCATAAAGGTTTTCCTGAGAGAATGGGTGTTGATGCTTTATTACTCCTCAATTATTTTATTGGCTAACTAGTAAACAGCCATTGCTTTCTAACCCCGAGACAGCTGCTTTCTGGAAAAGGTTCAAGTATTCTTTCTTCGTGCATACTCTATATGGTCTCAGCTACAATACAGCATATGTATGGTCCAAGGCGTTTTCCCATTTGCTACTTAGCAAGATTGGCTCCAGTGGGAAAGGCAGAGCCCAAAAGCAGCTCTGAGAGCCACTGCAGTTTGATGCAATGAGCAGCTGATGAAGTTTAGCGGCTGATGAAACTTAAGGCTGTTTTTGTTAAGGAGTTAATGAAGGGGAGTTTTAGTCCCTCTGTCTTGCAGAGATGGATGTTCTCTCTGGCTGTACGTTGGGTCGAGGACTCGACCTCCAATGAACAGACAGACGTTGTGGAGCTACTCTGTGCTGTCAGACTTGTAGCTGGGAGGGTTTATGTCATGCAGAGCATCACTCCTGGGAAGCTGAGCTTGGACAGCACAAAGCAGCTTGCATCTGGCTCTCATACTGCCATAATGGTAATTAAATAACACTTTAATGTTCTAGAGCTCAGTGGTTTTGTTTAAGTATTAAATAAAGATTTTCTTTTAAGGGAATTTAGCTTAATCATCTGGTTGCATGGCTGACTTGAGCACTGAAAGTCTGCAAAATTCCCACAATGTGCCAGAGAATGAAAGTCCTTACAATTTCATAAACTGTACAAGATAAAGTAACTGGACTAGTAAGTTTGTGATCTGTAACTGAGCAACATGAATGTGTGCACGTGTTAGAGGTAAGAAATCAACGCTTCCAGCAGAACACGCAGCTGCTATCTTAGAAGAGGATGCACTCTGGTTTTTGCTTTGTCTTTCCTTAGAAACCTGCTTATACCAACCTGCCTGCCCTAAGTACTTCATTTTAGAAGTGTGTGATTTTTCCCTTTTTACTCACTCCTCGGCAACAGATGCATCTTGTAAGTTCCATTTATTGTTTAGCCCTTTAGAAAGTCCCCCAAATTGGCCGATATACCATACAGCTGCCCCTCGAATCCACTGGATTGCCTCTAGACAATTCCTGGT
Source organism: Gorsachius magnificus (assembly GCA_034008185.1). Lineage (NCBI taxonomy): Eukaryota > Metazoa > Chordata > Aves > Pelecaniformes > Ardeidae > Gorsachius > Gorsachius magnificus. Next base: position 13,575,748 of record CM067090.1, read on the forward strand.
GCTTCAGTGCCAATCCAAAAATTCCCAGAGTGTACATCACCAGTTAGGTAATAGAGAGAGAAATTCTTATCTGAACACAGGGTTATAACTACATGTTAAAGAGTTGGATTAGATGGGTTGTTTTATTTTATTACAAGGTTTTGACTACCTACAAACTGGGGCATAAATTGTGTAACTGTGTAACTGATGATCACCTAAAAATGCTCCCTCTTCAAATGGCCATTGCAAATTTGATCTTTCCTGTGCCGAAGTGACCTGTCAGCTGCTCATTGTGATCCATTAAATATGTTGCAACTGAGTTACAATCATCACTAGTTTTACAGAATGCATCCAAACCCAAGGATACCTTTTTTGTTTTCACCGAAACAAGCTGTCATGGGTGTCAATGTGTCTCCCTCACTTAGAGAAGCCTTGGTCCTAAAGCTCACTTTGAGTGTTCTTGGTTCTTGAGAGTTTCTTAGGAGTTTCAAGAAAGCCTCTCGAGAGCAACGTATCAGCATACAGAAAACAGAAATTTGTAAAGTAATATTAACTTTTATAATTTTTGGGGGGTTATAAACTTAATTTTAGATAACTTTCTTTTGACCATTTTGTTTTCAGAAGCATTCATCACAGCACTGGGTTTTCATTTCCTTTTGACTGACAAATTTTGGAATTGGACAAGATCCAGCTCTCTGATTACTGCTGGACAAGGCTTATAGGTAGAGATAATGTCTTTTATTAGACAAACTAGTATGACTGGAGAGCTTAGGCAAACGTTGAGGCATATCAGCTCTTCAAGTCCAAAACAGAAGCTTTCAATCCTAAGCGCATGCTGAATAAGCATCTGCTTGGGGTTTAGTTGGCTATGTGTCCATCAGACCATCTCAGTGGGGGTGAAGACAGTGCGTACAGGTATCTCTAGGTCATAAAAGTGATGACGACATATTGCTAGATTATTTGTAAGCATCATCTGGGACACAGATGAAGGGTGGCAGAATTTTACAAAGAAGAGTCTGTGTCTTAGGTGTGGGAAAGATGTGTTTCTCTTGAATGATCTAGTAGCAACATATGAACATGAAATTTCTTATTTTATGCTTAGGACTGTGTGTCCTCCAGAAATGACTCAAATGCGCTTCAAATTTTCTTCCCTTCTAATCTCTGCAGGCTTTTGCAGGAAGCTCGGAATGTGGTTTTTACATTTACAGCCTTTTCTGCTCTGGCAGAGGCAGAGCAGTCTTCAACATGGAAGCTGAAACCCTGTCCCTGGGGTAGTGAGTCTATGGAGAAGGTCACATATGACTGACAACGCCGAGCTAGTGAAATCTGCTGTTCTGGTTTTGTCAATGATTACCTGGCCTGACAAAGGTTCTACCATGAGCATTGTGGTAACTTCTTAAAGTTGATTGGGAGCTATTAAAGAGTGATAAAAATCAGATATTTCTGACCATGGTGATCAAAGGAGGAATTCAGTGATACTACAATAGGTGCTTGGAGTTCTCCGGGCATTGCCATCAGTATTGTTTAATGACCCAAGAGCTATGGCTATGCTGGGTAAATAGCAGCTTTGGCAGGTATATAGAAAAGAAGTTCTTAGGGGACAGGGGTTTTAGAGTGACAACATGATTCACTGGCAAACTGTCTGCTTTCCTTGAACGCTGGCAATTGTCATATCGTGACCGTCAGCCCGGAGGTTGGTAGAATCCTGATTTATTCAGAAACCTGCATATTTCCTCTCTCAGGTTTCAAACACATTGCTTGTGGTCTAAAGGCAACAGTTCCACCAGCTGAGCTGTTGAAGGTTTCTTTCTGGCTGAGGTTATGGACACATGTTAAAAGCTGGTGTCAGGTGAACTTTGCCTAATAGGATTCTGAAATTTCCCTCCTCCTTTAAGAACAAAGGTAATTTAATGCTCCTGCCCTACCTGTAGGAATATGCTGGTTCGGGAGCACAAATCCTCCACTCTACCATGCTTGAAAGATTTTAGCAGCCCATGCTAAGAAGTTGGGAGGCTCAGTGTGTGGAAAGCATTGTGGTGAGAGCTCGGTGAGGGTAGCCACCAAGTCCTCTGGCAACCCAGACCATTTTTTCCCCATGTTGTCTTTCACCCAAAGCTTGTGGGCACCGTCACACTGGTTGATGCGTGGAGCAGTGGCTGGGGGCAGGCTGGCTCGCTGCGTCTCAGGCCTTTCATCCCTCAATCCCCCAAATTGCCTGAACCTGCCACGTGTTGGAACTTTGTGAATCTCCTTCTTGTTCTTGCTGACCAACAACCAGCAATTTCCCAGGCATCAAGTACGTGTATGTGTAGTACTGACTCATTTCTTTGGGGCTATTGTTTAAGTCTTCAAACCATGGAAGGAAACCCGGGAGCCTGTTTAGATGGCACTAAAGGTCACTGGCTATTTTTATAGACTACGTTAAAGAAAACCAAAACTGCACAAAAAGAATATTCAGATTCTGAAGTCAGGACTTTGAAAAATATTTTCGCTGCCAAACTATCACAAATGGCTACGGAGCATGTGCAAACTGATCTTTCAGGGGCTCATAGCTTGGCCAAAGCTGTGTTACTCTCCCTGTAAAAAAAATTATTCCCTGGCACCGTTGTGACCTTCCTGCCAAATTCTAAAGCAGTGCTCCAAACTAAAGCACTGAGACTGTTCCACCAAATGCTTGCAAGAGATATTGCTTGTTGGTTTGGGGGGGGGGGTTGTTAGTTTTTGTTTGGTTGGTTTTTTTAAACTTGGGTAAAATGTTTTCCTGTAGTGGGTGAACTGCATTAGCTGAAACTTTCACCCCAAATTCCAGCTGGGGCAGACAACCAGCATGGAAAGCTTTAATTCAGAAGATTAAAGTTTGGCAAAATTCTAAGCAACCAGAGTCTTATAATAGTGAGTTTTGTACAGTGTGGTCAGCCTATCAAAGGGAAATAATTTTTTCTGTCTGTTTTGGTTTTGATGTCATTCCATCAAACATTTAGTTGGGAGACACAGCATTAGCTTCAGACTCATTTTGAAGCAACGAACATTAGTTAGACATAAAACAATGGGCTGGGGGCAAACGACATGACTGCCAAGTGGTGGGAGAGATTTTAACAAGGGGCTTTGCAAACCACTTCCCTGAGTGAATGAAATTGCCGCAGAGCAGAAAACAGACCTCAGCCTGGGCTCTGCTGGAGGGAAGCAGGGCTTGTCCAGCAAATGGGAGGCACCTACATTGCAGAGTCTTGAGCAAGGTACACAACTGCTCAGAAAAAGCAGGCCAGGTTGGGAATGCTCTTAGTGTGCAGAGCTGGCGTTGGGGTGATCCAGGCAGGGAGCTGGTGGACTCTGACCATGTGGTGCAGCTGAGTGGTGGCTTGATCCAAAAGCCTGCCCGCCTGCGCTCTGGGGGACAGCGGGGGTAATCCTCCGGTGGTTTAGAGGCAATTTATGAAGTTAAACTGGAGGTTATGAGGTTAAATTGGCCCACAAAAACTGTGCAGGCAGCAAGCTCCTTGAAAATCTGTAGTTGCAGTGACCAGATCTCAGACACCATAAAATAAGGAATAACCTTTGCTAATTCTCAGTCATCACCACTGCAGAATATTACAGCTGAGGGAATGCAGGCCAGAGAGGCAGGTGGGACTTACTCGAGGTCTTACCTCAGGTTGGAGCGCAGCTGAAGGTTCATTCCCAGGTCCATGGTCTCGCTGCTGGAACAGGCTGCCCAGAATTATCAGGAATATGTTTGGTTTTAATCTTTGCACTGTTCTCCTTGCTGAGGTGCCTGGAATTTATCTCCAAAATATTTCAGAGAGGAAATATGATCATAAAGCTAGAGCTTTGGGCTATGCATGCTTATTTTCAGGCTCCTAATGTCTTTGAAAAGGGTAAGTGTTACTAACCTGCCTCCTTTGGTTTTTGACAAGGAGAGTAATTTTAAAAAAAAAAAACAACAAAAAAACCCCATTTTAATCCCTTACACTGAGTTCATGTCAGCTTTAGCTTAACCCAGCCCACATTGCAGGAACTTTGGGAGGCATTTTATGTTTGTTAAAATAGATTTGGGTCTTTTATTGCTTTTATGACTGCATCACTAACTGGGGCTAGAGCCTTGTCATAACTGGCACATGCAGTGGGTAGAGAAGTCTTGCCCTTGGCGGCATAAGTGAGAGAAAGCTGCTCAACCCTGGGGTGAGGTTTGCTGAGCAAACAGCGTGCCCAGCCTTCTGCAGAAGGGCTGAGCCTTCGGTTCCTGTCCATCTCCTTACACAAAAGCCTGTGCTTCCTCTCCTGTATCTCTGGAGCCTCATAAGACCCTTCCTCTTCCCAGCACATCCCGTTGCAGCTGTCTCAAGCTGACTGGCAGTGAATTGCTGCTCCCCAGTGTGGCCTCAGATTTTTTTTCCCCCAAGCAGAAGGAAAAGGCTGAAAGTTCCCAGTTTCTGTGGTCGCCGGACAAGTGTCCCAGCGAGCTCATATCTGTCCTGTTGAGAGATGTCTGCGCCCATCTTGGCAGGAGGAGAGCATGAATGCAGCCGAGGAGCAGCGGTGTCGGGCAGGCATCGTGCCTACCTTTACCAGGCTGATGGGAACAGACAGGGACAAAGGTAAAGCTTGTGGCATGAAAAGGCTGCTTGTTGCCGCATTTCATGACCAGTGAGCGTGACCAGCCTTCAGGGCTAATTACCAAAGGAGAGAGAAGTATGTTCTTGTCAGCAGACCTACAGGGTTACTATTTAATGAAGCAGCTGTGCAGGTAGCTTGTTCAGTGGCATGGGCAAGTGACTGACTTGTGTCCACGGGGATGTAGGGGTGCGTGGTGAGTTGCTTCATTTTTATTTTTCCTCCTCTTTTTCAATTACTGATGCTAAACGGCATCAAATGGCAGTGTCACCACTATTTCATCAGGCCTGCCCCGGTTCCCTGCTAGTGGTTTGTGGAGCATGTGTGAGCCGGGAACAGCCAACATCCTCCCGTGTGCTTGCATCAGGGTCCCCCACTGGTCACACTTGCTCGGCACATCTGACAAGTGTTACGTGTCCTTTTCCTGGGACTGCCCGTGGAGGTGTGCAGGGGGGCGCTGAGCTGTGCCAAACCCTGGTGGTGTGCTGGCGGGGTTACAGCGAGTGTGAGGATGCCTCCATGCTACAGGAATCCCTTTGTATGGCCCAAAAGTCAGTTGTGTGTTAATCCAGTCCCTGCCCTGGTCTCCGCAGGAGAGGCGGGACAAAACACAGGAATTAATCAAATGGGGATTTTTAATTTTTTTCCCTAAACCAGTGGGTATGGGCAGACCTTTCTGCCTCCTAAACTTGTACTCTGAATTCAAACAATTTACTCCATCCAATGTCACCTCCCAGACTTGTCCTGACTTCTAGACTGGAGTAGGTATTACTAAGGAGGAGCAGCATCTGTGCTACGACTCCTCTCAAAGTTCATTATGGGAACTACTCATATACTTTGCTGCAACCTATGTTTTAACCTGACAGCAGAGCTACATTTGACAGGGGATCTTTCTAATACAGAAGTTGATTTATACATATATTAGACAGTTATGGATCTCCTCTAACAATGTCCCTTGTGCATTTACCAGAAATGATAATTTGATTGTCAACATTTCATCCAAGCTGATGGTCCTTCCATGGTATTGGCAGGGATATGTTGGTTGAAAACTTAGTGTGACGGCAGAGATGTTGAAGCACAGCAGCCCGGGTGTGGATGGGGAGCACAGACTGCAGCGGGGAGGACGTGGCAGCTCAGAAGTGAGATGCATTGGCAGAAATTCTGAGAGAAGCCACACCGTGTCTGTCTGACTCGAGCCTGCTATTCCCTGCCTGTGGAAATGTCCCCTGGATTCTTTTTGTAGGAGGTTCACCAGGGTATGACAGTTTGAAAAAACACAACTGACTTGTATGTTCCCTGGAATTCATGCTGTTTCTCTATAAAGAAACACTTTTTTTTTTTTCCTAGGCTATTAAGCAAACAGATCTTGGGAAAGAGTGAGTCTTCCTTTTATTCTCCTTTTTGTCTCTGAATGCTACACAAACCACCTGATACGAGGCACTGAAGATGTTTTGGTATAGAGTTGTGTGCTTGGCCTCAGTTCAGGCTGCCAAAGTGGCTGCCACCCACAGGAGAACATGGGGCTGGGATGAGAGTAAAAATCATGCTACCGCATGGATGCTCTGGGTCCCAGCCTCTTTCTCCGTGTCTCTACAGAAAAGGTGGGCTGTTGAAAAGCAGTCCTTGCTGGCTCCAGGACCTGTCACCAGTCCACTTGCAGTGATGCTAGGAAATGCATTTGTTTACAGTTGTGTTGCTTCACCCTCTCCATTTCTACCAACAGGATCCAGGCCAGCTCTCCGACTCTGCAGGCCTGGGCTGTCCCCTGGGGAGGGTCCTCCTGCTTACCTGGCCACTGGTGACCTTGCAGGGGACACAGAACCGCTGGCCGTCACAGCACCAGATGGAGCAGAGAAGGATGCAACAGCATCACGAGCCGAGGAGGAAGGAGTAGAAAAAGCAGCAGCAACAGGAGAGGTGGAAAGGGCAGAGGGAGCAGGTCCGGGCGGAAAGGTGGTAACTCCTGAAGGAGCAGTAGCAATAGTGGTGGAAGCATCGGAAAACCCAGAGGCAGGAAGAGTTGCCGAAGCATTTGCCCGGGCAGCAGAAAGGATTGCAATGTCAGAAGTAGCCAAGGTGTTGCAATTGGCAATAGCTGAGGTAGGGACCGCAGCAGCCTCGGGTTCCCACTGGGGTGAAGGGGCTGTGGGTGCATGCTCCCCTTGGCTAGGCTCGCAGGTAGCCCGTGGCACAAAGCTAAGCTAAGCCTGCCTTTCAGCCTTGCCCTCTGAATCCCTCAGGTGGATGGGACCACATTTCTGCTTAGCCCCAAGCTATGGGAGAGATCTTTATTTTGGAAAAATTGAAAGCAATCAAAAAAAAAAATCCCTGAAATTCCTGCTGAGAGTTTGTGCTCTTTTCCCATCTGGTTTCCCTCTGTCTTTCAGATGAGCTTTTTTTTCATGATAGCGGGCACTTTATCACGCCTGGTATAGTTAAGGATACAAAGCACTCTCCATTACAACCCCGCTGGCCCACATGCTCATCCTGTTCTAAAGCATTCATTTTTGGGGATCAAAAAAGGTCTATGCGTGGTGTTTACTCAGTCGAGAATTTTTATTTGACGTTTGAGCAATTATGCCTTGTGTTGTTCGTGAGTTTGCTGAGGGTGATAAATGCACTTTTCCCATTTGAAAAACCTGTCTTTTAACATTGACGATGTGGTGACAGATTTTCAGCAGGGCTGGGAGTTGGATTTGCCAGGGCTCAGTGCCCACTCCAAGCACCAGATTTTCAGATGTGTTCGGCACCCAGCAGCTCCCCATTGGGTGTGAGGCCCTTGGACATGTTTGTTCCCATGTGCGGAGCTCATTTGAAAAGCTGCCTGGCTGCAGCACCACTGAGCATCCACCTTCTGCTTGCAGGAAAATCTGGATCTCATCTCCCGAGGCTCTGATTTAATTTTGGTTTGCAGGGTCAGCTCACTGCTATACCGGTTTCCTGGGCCCCAGAGCTGTCCCGCGTACATGGCATTTCCGTAGGATATCTTCTTTTAACTTATCCCCCAGTTTGGGTAAGTAGCTTCACTCAGGAAGGGCTCTTCAATGTGAGTTTGAGTTTTGGTGTGTTTTTATGTCTTGTGAAGATCAGCTGGATTTAGGCACATGCCAAAACAATTCTCTAACTCAGCCTGTGAATAGGGACCTTTATTTTAAAATATCAGCAGCTTACTTTCTAGTGACTTTTCCAGTGCTCATGTATTTATTCTCTTGACTTTTCAGCTCAAGGAGAAGAGGAGGAGCACGTGGCTAAAGCCAAGGAACACCACTCAGCAGAAGGAGGAGGAGGACGACTGTGTGAAAGAGGGAGAGGTGAAATGAAATGAAGGAGCAGTTCTGGGTCATACCTAATGGGGGACTGGTACCCTAATTCTGCGACCGCTCCTGAAACGCAATAGAGCTGCCAGTTACATCTCTCTTGTGACTGCCCATGCTATTAAAAATAAAGATATGCCATATTCCACACACAGTAGAGTTCGTGGTCTTTCAAAGGCCCTTGTCTCCTGGTTTTGTGATGTGGCAGCTCTGCACCTCTTCCTCAAAGATGAGGGAGAACAAAGCGTGCTGTTCAAGTTGGAAAATATGTTATTGGCATGAAATTATATAAAAAATAAATACTCTAAATATGGGTCAAGTTTTCATGCCTGTAGGCCAAGAGGTGGTCCATGGGAGCACAGCTAATGTGACTTAGTTTCACATCCTTACAGAGCAGGTGCACTTGCAAGTCTATCCAGCTTGCTCCAGCTCTGAAGCATGGTTCTTGGCTAGGTGGGAATGGTAGGTATGATCTTTTTTCTGGTTTTTTTTTTTCTTTCCTAATTCTGCTTATTCATCTGGAGCAGGGAATGGGAAATGTGTCCCCATCCAGATTGATAATCGTGACATGCAGGACAGAAGTAGTCCAGAAGAAATTCAAGAAATGAGAAACAACATCTTCAAAACAGCGGTGGACTTTTCAGCGTGAATGATGCTCCCCAGGCAGTGCAGCTTCATCATTAAAACAGGCTTCTGATTTTTGAGAGGAAAAAACATTGTTTGTTGTAAGATTTTCTCAGCCTGTGAGGTATAGGTAAGTCTGTGTTGCAGTAGGAGTTGAATGGTGGGCAGTCACCATAAGAGGTAAATAGTGATAAAGTGTTAAGAGAGCGTATGGGATTAAAACAAAGCTAGTCTTGGTGCATGTGTCCCAGGTTTTCCTGTGAAGGATGATCACAACTTGGAAGCGCCTGATGCTTTCAGCAAATATCTGCTTTGTTAATTCCTTCCAAATACTTTATGGATTGCTGCTCCAGGCTTGTGTTTAGCAGCCTGGGGAGATGGGATCAAACCCATAGTTGGATAGGAAGTTTCTGAACCAAAAGCAGGTGGTAGTGTGAGTGCCTGTCTGTGATTTGTTGCCGCACCCCAGGTGAGGCGCCTAGGCAGTGCCACCGGGTGAAACAGAAAACAGCTCCCTGACCACAGAGGGTCATGAGCAAAGCCATAGAACTTTTGGAAAGAGTAAAGATTGCAGTCCTGGATTCTGCCCCCAAATCCATATGTGTATTGACAACCCATCTCTAAGCTCCTGTGTAGTTGCAGCTGGATGTGATATTCTCCATATACCTTCCAGCTTCCAGTGGTGTTCCTGTGGGAAGCACGGCATTTGTTCTGGTGCACCCCAGAAATGGCAGCACGTTGGTAACTGCTACGGCATTGTGTGGAACTGTTCTCTGCATGAAATGATATAACGGGAGGGAAGGGTGCCAGGGGTCTGCTGCTACCCTGTGCTGAGCTGGCTGGTGATGAAGATCTCTCTGTAACTCCCTCTCGAGAAATGTGTCCTTGTATCGCAGCAAAGTCCAGGGGTTTCAGCGCCAGGCTTGGGGCTTTGCACCCCTGCAGTGCACCCAGCGCCCGGTGCACCTCCGCTGGCGTCTCTCTCCGTGTAGTGACAGGCTGGGGAGGAGAGAGGAGGGGAGAACAGCAGTGTCTGATTAAAACTCAGCCCCCTGGCCCTAGATCTGAGGAGACAGAGCCCGCCCTCCCTTCCCTTACAATAATTTTATTTTATTACAAAAAGAGTCCATATTAAAAAAGCTCATGATTATGTTTTCTGTTCACCAAGACTTTTCCTGTATTCGACCTTTGGATAACCTCCAAGGCTTGCAAACATTTGAAAGGAGTAAAGGAGCTCGTTTTATTGCAGGGCCTCAGCATACATTCTTTCCAGCCTATCTTTAACATCAGTTGACAAGAATTATATAATTGCAGTCTGTGATCCCTTTAAGGCTAAAATGTATTCGTTTTCCCTCAAAGAACACTTCAGGTTTCAGAGCTAAATGTATACGGTTTTTTCTTCCCCCATCCAGGTTATTCTGTAAAAAGACGTTTTCTCTTAAACTGGCAAGTCTCATTCTACCAAGTTGCATGGATTTATTTTTTACTGTGGTTTTAAGCTCATATGTTAACAAGTAGAAGAAATAGCCTCCAAATCCCAACCCGTGTTTCCCATTCCATTGGAAAATTAGTGGGTTACAGAGAACACACAGGGGGAATTATACTCCTTAGGTGGACTCAAATAAAATTTCAACCCACTGATTTAATCAAATTAGTGTCTAATGCTAATTGATAGGCAGTCTGGAGATGGACAGGTAGCTGGATTGGATTTGATCTTGCATTTCAGAGGCATGACGTAGTCTGCTGGGTCAGGAAGGAATTTCTGATTTCCTATCAGAATGGCATCTGCCACCATGTTTTAGGAAGCCACAGACATCAGATACTTGGATAGGAGTTGGGGAGTGATGCCAAAAAAAAAGTCTGAAGATATTACCTGGAATTTAAAAAATGAATTAGCTGTTGCCACAATGACATTCTGTTTGCATACGTTCCTTGCCATTCAGGTTTTCACTGGTGTTTGTGCTCTTGGAGAGTAAAAAGAGCACGTAAACGTGTGAGTATTCTTGGAAGCTTTTCATGACAGTTGTGTCCCTGATGCACATCCGCAGCGCTTCTCGAGAATGGGGCAAGGAGTTCAAAGAAACCGCAAAAACCCTCACCCCTCTTGCGTATTTCTGGACGATGAAGAATGGAGGGAGCAGCAGCCTGCTCATGGGCATTCGCGTGCAAGAAGGGGAAGTTACATTTGTCTGGTAAATTGGCTCTTGGTAGTGATTTAGCTGGTTGAAGCTGGAGAGGAGGCTGGGCTCAGGGGGGCAGTCGTCTGTCCCGGTGCAGCAAAGGGGGCTGGGTGGGGTTGAAATCAAGGGGTTTGGGGGGTTGTTCTCAATTTTGCTGTGGGCTTACCCCAGACCTCAGCTTTCTTACCTGAAAAGAGGAGGACGGTGGTAGCCAGCGTGCCTGTCTTCATCCTCTTTTATCTAAGCACTTGAGGAAGTGCAAATTTTATTCCAAATAATGTTTTCCAGTAAAAATGGGTCCCTTCTCCAAATATTTAGTTAATTTAACACCGATTGCCCCCATTCTCTAAGGGGAGGAGGGGGCAGGGGCAGCATTCCTGGTTTTATGGAGGGGCAGGTTTGAAAGGGCTGTAAATGCATGTCACGGGGGTTGGATACAATAACCGAAGAGAGAGGAGCCAGTAACAGAATCCTTTTAATGAACTACAAGCCCACAGTTTATAAACTTGGACACAGATTACGCTCTTGCCTAGTGTGTAAAAATAACCACATTTGGATGTCTTTGTGGCCAAAGGATCTTATAACCTGTTAAGTTTTTGCTGCCTGTTTTTCCATCGTAGCCAGGACCTGTGTAATACCCTACTGAAAGGGAAAATCACCAGTCTGTTAAGCTGTTCCCTGCCTTTGGTAGCCTCTCTGTATCAGGATTCACATTCTTGTTTCCGTTTCAAACAGGAGACTCGTTTACAAGGCAAGTTCCTCCTTGGAGATCACAAGAGGCTTTTTTTCCCCTTTCTTTTTCTGAGAGGGAGGATTAGGTCACCAGTAATACCGTTTGCTTTTTTTTTTTCCCCTCCTTTGGCTAATCTGCTCTCCAAGATGTCCATGTTACAAGAGAAATAAAAGGCTTCAAGTCAGCGCGGGATTTTTTCCCCTCACCTCAGCACTCCAGGCGAGAAGGGTGATTTACAGAAATCGCCGCATGGAAAAGCCTTAAAACAGAATTTCAGATGCTTATAAGACAAAGCAGAAAGATAGCAGAGCGGCAGGTGCCATCTCCTTACCTCGCAGAGTCGTGTTCTGCCTGCTCTTAAGGAGTTTGGTAGGTGGCGATTACAAATATGTCTGCACCGCGTTGCACGTGCACTTACAGCTTCGTAGGGCAAGCTTGTGTAGTCCCTCACCCGCAGTCGGGAGGCTTATCGTTATTCAAAGACCTTTATTTTCCGTTATCTCTGCGTGTTTTACGTGGTGCAAGCGTTAATGGCACCGCGTTTTGAGATGTGCTTTTTGAGTCTGGCACCCTTCCCGGTAACGGCATGCAGTGTGCTGTACATCACTTGCCTTCACCCAAGAGGAGGATGCACGCTGACGCCAGCTCTTCTGTGAGGAAAGTTTGGAGACTCTCTAAACAAAATTACTGTGGTCCGAGCATACCGAGCACAAACAGATTATTGCTTCAGTGAAATCTATATTATTCTTGTCCAAATACCGAGTACTGGTACCAGCTTGTGGTAAGGCATAAAGATTTTGCAGCAATAAGTGCGAATCTGCGTTGGGTGGTTTGTACCTAGCACAGGTACAGCTTGTTCATACTGGTCATGTTACACTTGGCAAACGGTGTCTAAAGGGCCAGGTCTGCCTTGATTTAAATCAGCACAGCTCTGCTGAACTCCATGCCAGTCTCTGCCAACCAAAGTTCTGGCTCTCAAATGTTTTTGGCTGGTTTTTTTCAGTCCTTTCTTCCCAAAGAGTTTTAAAAATGCAATTAAATGGACACTAATACTCAACAGTTATGCATAAAAAGCTGTTTATCTGAGGATATCAAAGCACTTGACAAAGGTGGGGAATTCTCACAGTGCCCTTTTTTTTTTTTTTTGCAGGGTGGGATGCTGGCATGCAGAGCCAGCGAGCGGTTTATCTGAGTAACAGAGTCGGTAGCAGAGGTAGTAATTAAAACTTCGGTCTCCTGACACCCAACTCTGTACTGTAACCGCTAGACAAACTGCCTCCCGGAACCCTATCTCATCTCTATCTCCCTACATATGCACAATAAAGCCTTTGTAGTATATGCTGTACACTTGCTATTGATAGTTGTATCAGCTGGAAGATAATGCTTGCTCTTCTCACTGACTGCGAGTGTGCTCCGTGCAACCTCAATTATCTGAACATAATGGGGAGAAGGGGAGAATTTTGGATAATCGAAGTTTCAAATAATTGAAGGTGTTTTCAGTGTTATTAATAGACAGGGTGGGGGGGACAGTGTGGTTTGGAGAGCAGGTTCGGATAATGGGTGTCGAACTGTGCAGCCAGTTAATAACCAACATGCTGCTGGTTGGGATATGGTTTTGGTTTTCTTTTTTCTGGAAGGAGGTGTGTCTCTTCCTCGCTTTGTTTCAGAGGGAAAAAAAAAAAAAGGACAAATGCATTGCAGACATGTTGCTGGTGTCCCTTTAAGGTTGGCGAAGACCAACAGCCGTCCTGTTGCTTAATGGAAAGCCGCTTATAGACGTGGGTAGTTTAAAAATACCGATCGATAGGCATTACGCAGCCCGGAGGGCGGTGGGGTGTGGGCTATGTGGGTGGCTCTGAATGTCTGCAGAGAAGTAGGACCAGAGATCATCTGAAAAATAATTTCCCCTGCATATGCCGTAAACTCTAGGATTTCAAGTATGACCCAGCTGTTAATGAGCTCCATGCAGGCAAACAAATGTACAGTTACTGTAGAGACGCATTCATTTATGAAGATAAAACATGATCCACAGGACCCGCTCACATAGTGTCTTTACGCTGAAAGCTGACCTCCCTGTGATGGAAATCTTTACTGCTGTGGCTTTATAATAAATTTCACCATGCCATCTAGGCAAGCCTCACATCGCTGCCTGCTTTCTCTAGAAGCTAATTTGTTTCTAGAAGCAAGAGTCAAAAGATGGGATAAAGTTTGCAAAGTAGAGCATGAAGCGTTACTGACCCTGTTCAGCTTTCACCGCACCGTACGCTCTCACCATGGCTGGCTTTTTAAAGCTGGCTCTGTCCTCTGCCTCACACCAGACGCAGAAATTAAGAGCAGCCTTTACTCTTGAAGCTGTTATGAACTAGCAGATGGGCGCAGGTAAGGCTGAAAGACCTTCAGGAAGGGATTAATGTGGTTAGGTTTTTATGAAATACAGCATTAGGTAGAGGGTGACTATTTAGCATTGACTCCTGAAGCATTAATCTGAAACCATGGCAGTTATGTGCCCCCCATCAGAGAAGCACGCACATGCGTCCAGATTAGTACCAAAACCACAGTTGGGTTTATTTTCCTCGGCTATTACCTGCGAGACAAGATACGCTGACAGCTGGGAGCTGATGTCCGACTTCTTTTCTGAAAAGCTCAGTCCAATCTTAGTTGCTATAAGTTATAATCTTAACTTTTCTCCTGTAAGTTTACAGTGCCTGGTCTCATCAGCTACCAGCTGCCATGCCAGAAAAATAAATATGTTTCCTTGTGTGTTTCAGTGCTTACCCCAATGTATGTTTGTGGAGAGAGAACGTGCATATTTATTATCTTTAATGCGGTTTGGATGTACACACACATATCTAATTCTATTTAGACACCAGTCTGTATATATGTATTTATGAGGGATTCAGTGGAAACAGGACTGACCCCAACATTTTATGCATTATTAGGAGGAGTGACAGTTCGCCTTTCAAAATGACTATATTTGGAAATCTGATTCTAAACACATGCTGGTTTAACTTAATTTTGTGGCTTTTCTCCAGATTTTCATAACCAGTGGAAGTGAGGACAGGAGCGAGAGGAAAATTTGTGCTCCTTGAAGGTGAGCGTTGGTGTAGGCACGCCTGTGTTAGCTGCCATGAGGGACAGGGTAAGCCTGCAGCCTTCAGCCCCGGCGTGAGGAATGGCTTCACCGAAGCCCTGTGTTTTTACAGTTAGATCTTTGTGCTTTTTCACTTGCTAAGCTTTTTTTTTTTTCCCACCACCACCACCACTTTGCTCATCGCAGGTCGCATTTATTTATTTATTTGGTTGGTTTTAATATCTGTTCAGCTGCTTTTGTGGGAGTCTTGTGCTCCCTCTTCTTCTCCCGGATTGTCTCTGTCCCTTTTTGGGATCGTTCTGTAGCACGTAAAAGCAGTGAGATAAGCACAAAGGGTCCGCGATAAAGTTTTGTTTAACTGTTCGGATAGTGAAAGTTTACAAGAGCTGCACTGGGAAAGCTGCGCCGTGCACACAGCTACGACCGCCGTTATCGCAGTGTTTAGGCTGGGGGGCCAAAACGCAGGCGCCCCGTGTTGAACAGCTTCTCCGAGCTGGGTACCCCTGGGGCCGTGCGGGCAGAGGGCTGCAGGTGACACAAGCAGCAGCACCGGGGATGTGACAGCACCTCAAGTTCGTTGTCAAATAGCGGAGACGAGGCAGAGGGGAGGGTTTGGCTTTACCCGAACTGGCCGGCAGCTGCCGGGGCCGATAGAGGGCAGCAGCCTCCCGCGCTGGGGCCGGCCGGGGCGGGCAGGGAGCGGGCAGCACGGGCAGCACCGCCGCCGGCGGGGACCTGCCAGCAGGTTTTACCGCTCAACCCCCTTTTCCCCCGCATAGACCCTCCAAGTCCCACTTATCTGTCGTCTTTATGGTAACAGACCGCCGCAAAAAGGGGCTTTTTTTGGGGTGGTTTTTTGGGTTGTTTGGTTGAGGTTTTTTTCTTTGTATGTGCGCAGTTGCAGATGTATAGTGGGGAGGCTGCTGGAGTGGTTTCCTAGATAATTTTCCCCATCATTTAAAAAAAAAAAGAAAAAACCCAACCCCTAAAAGCCTAGAAACAATATCACATTGCTTGTGCAAAAATACCCCCGAAGAACGTCCAAGTAAACGCGTATACAGACCATACGAGTTCCTGTAAAAGCATCTTTTTATTTGTGTGGGGGTGCACATGAAACCTAAGATGATATATCGTGTTATGCTTAGATCTTTGTTTCGAGATATAGCTGCGGGTAAATTAGATGACGGATTGTCTTTTAGTTGTTATTTCAGCACTTCTTACTCTCCTATTTTCAGTACACACACATTCAGTATTAAAAGCCCACGATTATTACTTTTTTCAACTCTCTCTTTGCTTGTTAACAAGAGTCTTTAAAAACCAAAACAAACCCCATGTGGATCCCATGTGGATTTGTTATTCCGGTGTCAGTAACATCAGTACCCAGCTCCAAACTTTACGGGTAAGTACGAGGGCGAGCTGCTTGCCCTGGCGAGTTTGCCACTAAACCCGATGCTGCGCAAGCACAGCGAGGCGAGCGGCAGAGAGCACGGAGCAAATGGTTACAAACGAGCGCTGCTCCTCGGTTCCACAATTTTCTGTTCGCCTTAAATGCACTTTATTGCACCTTTTCTGCAGTTCATTTTGAGGACAGCCACACTAATAATCCTTATCCGACACAGAGGAATCCCCCTCCTGGCTCTCAGCTTGAAGCCGTGGCTGGCATTCTGCTGCTCTGATTTGTTGACTTTGATATTTTTTTAATTATTATTCCACATTAGCTCTTGTTGGAGTTGCTGGTGCATCTTACCTCCAACCACAATCTGAGACTGAGTAACAGTTGCTATAATCCAGCCTCAGCATTTTCCATCAGTGTGTTTTCAGGGCTTGTGATTTCTGCAGAATCCACGGCTTGTCATTTCTGCGGGGCTCTCAAACTGCGCGGCAGCCGTGAATTCAAAGTGCAGAATCCATGCGAGAGGCTGCCTGCGTGTGTGGCGTCAGGGTTGTCAGATACGGGCAGATTCTTTAATGCACTGAAAACATTATTTTTGATCGTTGGTGCTCTGGAAGCTTTTTGTGCTACTTTTTGATGATGGTTTGAACTGTTCCCCAAACTGAAAGTAGTTGCTTTTCCTTTATTTTGACAGCAGCTTCTAATGAATGGAAGCCTTTCCTGGTATTTAGAAAATCAGTGTATGGAATACATTCTGTGTAGCAAGCACGATTCTTTTTGAAGTTCTTCTGTATTGTGAAGTATCAATGTTTTATATGTTAAAAGCAGTACGTGCAATTCCTCGTGACTATTTACGTTCACTTTAAACAATGAAGTCTTTGCTCAGGAATGGTCCTGTGTTCGTTAGCAGCGCTGGCCCAAATCAATAAATGAAGTTTGCTTGTGCAGGACTGACAAAGCCATTGTATAAGAAGGGAGTCCATGTATTTAATGATTTTTCTGGGGTTTTTTATTTGCTAGTTTTCAGACAAAATAGTGCCACTTAGAGCAAGTAATTAATCTTTTTTTTTCCTTTTTTCTAAAAAAAAATAATAATAATCTAACTGTGTAAACGACGCTGAAAACTTAGCACTGAACCTTGATCTCTCAGGATTAGTTCCCATCAACTTCACTGACTCCGTTCACAGGAGTAAAGGCCACAGGAGAAATCCCACACAGGAAAACATATTCTTTGCCCTGGAAACCTCGTTATCTTATATGATCCAGGTATAAACAGTCGGTTCATTCCTGATGCACAAAGGGCAAACTCCTGCCTTTCTTACTCTGGTGGGCTTTTGCCAGGGCAAATTTACTCCTGGCTTACACCTCTGGTAACCTCAGTGGGAGCAAAATTCAGCCCTTTAGCTCAAACGGGAGCCTGTTTGATCCAGTCCTTTATTGCCAAGTGGTATCAGGAAGGGAGCCGAGCACAGAAACGTGACTACCACCGAGCTGCTATTTGTTGCACTGCATTATCTCTAGTATCCTTGTTATTCTAGAAACTTTTTTTTCCCCTGCCTGGAACATTTTGCTGCAGCAAATGAAGAAGGGGGGAAAAAAAAATTGAAGAGACCTTCATTTGGTGGCATAGAAAATTTACATAAAATATCGCTCTAAGCATTGAAGGATCTTATTACATAGGGTTTTGATGATAATCTTTGTTGAAATAATATTTAACACATGCTGCACTTTTAATTAAGTATCTGAATAATCTCAAATTAATACCAGAGGTTTAAAAATAAGTTTTCATTTTAGTGAACTGTAACATAATAGCAAGCTGCATGGCAACCCCCTCCTTTACCCTTTGATTTAATTAAATGCCCTTCTGTGTGCTTCTTCTCACTTCAGAAACGCACATAAAGAAATCAGACCCAGACATTTTATTTAGGATTTTATCACTTTCCTTTTCCCTACGTCTTTACTTATTTATTTGGCCCACTTCCTCTAGGGCTTTGATTAAGGTGTTTCTTTGGGATCGGCTCGTCGGGGGCTTCGCAAACTGGCCTGTGTGTTTGAAAAGGGCAGTCGCGGCGTGTGATGTTTGTGCCCGCATTTCGGTTCCACGCTCCCTGTTTGGAAGCAGCCAGCTGTGGCGGGGAAGCGTTGGTGCGGGCACGCGGGTGCAGTGGGGAGGATGCAGCCCGTTAAATCCCAGGGCGGCTCGCACGGCGCAGTGACGCGTTGGAGTGCGTTATGCTCCTGGAGTTTGATTATAAGGTAAAAAGGGGCTTAGCAGTGTAATGGTTTCAGAGAGCAATCAAACCATTGCAAATAAATTCACGTTTATTCTATTTATTTTTTCAAATTAAAAAGGCCTGATCCAGCCAATTTGTTTGCCTTCCAGTTAGGCGTGTTTGACAATCACTGCTTCATTATTCCATCTTAAGAAATTCCATTAACCAAAGGAGGAAAAAAAAGACCTCGCTCAGATCCATGTCAGCAAAATTGTTTTGCCGAAGCCACCTCGCTCAGTGAGCACGGGTGCGGGCTGGGGGGAGGCTGTTTACCGCCTTTATGAAAACATATTCGCAATTTGGGAGCATGAGGATGTGAAGCAGGCTGGCTTTGAAGGCTTTCTGTTAGATTTCCCTCTTTATCCCTTACCATCTATCATTGTAAAGGAGACATATATAACCGCTGCGCTTTGTATATTAAGGGGAGATGCCTGCTTTTTCCTTTTGCTGAGATAATGACGCTGAGGGTTGTTGACTGCTGTTATCTCTGATGACAGCCTTATCTGCATGGCTCTGATTCCCACTCCCGGAGTCAGAGATATCCAGTCCTTCGGAAAGTGACCACTGCTCCCATTACGGCTGGGCAGGCTGGAAAGCAAATATTCAGGTGCAATAGAGATCTTTAACTGGCTGTGCTGTTTGCTACCTTCCTCCCCCTCCCACAATAAAAGTATTGAAGGGAAATGCTGGGGGTGAGGAGAAATGAGAACCTCAAAATAAGGTCAGACAAAAGGCAAATGCCCCCAGCCCCCTCCCCAAACAGCCTCTGGTGGGGACACAAAAAAAAAAAGGTGATAACCAATTGTTGAATGGGGTCGGTGAGGGCCTCAGCCTCTCCGCACCATGAGGACCCCTCGCTGATGGGCCTAGGGATGGTATTTACAGAGCGGAGGGATCATTACACCCTCCTGGCTGCACCGAGTAAGAATCCAGGAGTTTATTTTAATTCTTCTAAACATAATAATCTGCAGTTAATTGGCTAACGTTCACCGTGCCTCCAAGGTGCGCAGCACTGCCATGGTTTGGCACGCTGCATTCCTGTCCCTCGGAGATCTCAAAGCAAATTCCAAATATTTATTAATTTAGTCTCTTAAAGCTCTTGAGAAACAGCCTTGTTTTACTGCCGCATAAAGCGAGATACAAAGATAGCGCCTGCGCTTGGCTGGGATCCCCCCGGGCCGGGAGTGCAGTCGGCCACGAAGCCCGGGGCTCCTAACGCCTCACTGGCACCCTGCTCATGGCACCCATCCAGTCACCCAAGTTTTATCATTGCAACCCTTAAAAATAGGCAACTGAACCCATTTTCCACAATGTGGATTTCTGCAAATCCCGCTGTATTAAAAGCACTTCTCAGGGTGGAAAAACTCCTGGGTAATTCCACCTTAAAGCAGTGCCGAGCAGGAGCTTGTGGAGCAAACTGCGGGAGAGCCAGGAGCTGCACGAGTTGGGGCTGGATGCGAAGCCCTGCCCCGTACTCTGCCTCGTCTTCCCTGCAAGATCATCTGCCCTTTCTCAAATATTAGGGGGCTATTAGGAGCTTTTTTCTCCTTGTCATATAATATATGTTTCAATCTGAACACTTAGACCAATTTCATTGATATATGGTCCAGCCTGTCCTCACCGTGTTGCACCTCTTATGTCAGTTCTCTGCAGTCTGGGCTTGCCTAAGCTGCAGTTCGAGGCTACCAAGGTTAACTACAAAGCGAGCGTTACTGGAAATACACATCGCTGAAGTATGCTGATGCTTTTTTTCCCATTTTAAAAATGTGTTGTACTGGAAACTGCAGTGGGAGGGGAAGACACTGTGTTTGCCCTAAAATTTTAAAGGGACATTTATTTTTCCAGTGCTTCAGAAGAAGGCAAAGCCAGACTTGTTTTAGTACTGAAGAACAATTAAACAATTCTGATTAAAAACCAGAATTTGTACTGAAAAATCACTCCGAATTTCATTATTAACTTTTTTGGTTGAAAAGACAGCAATATAAAACTGAAAAGTTTCTGTTTGAAAGGCATTTTTTGTTTGAAAAGCCGTTTTTGTCATGCAAGAAGTTTTTCCCTCACTCCCACTAGGGTTTCATGTGGTGTAACGTGTGACCACTGAGGGCTCCTTCTGCACTTTTCTTGTGGCTGACTTGCAGGACTGTTTTCCTAAGATGTATGAAACTGTACTGATCTACTATGAATATTCAATTAAAATGGTAGGAAATTTGTTTAGGATATTATTAAATCAGCAGAAAATTCAGTTGCAGACCACAGTGTGGGATATCCTTACACTGTTTGAAGAGGAGCTTGGGTATTAATAACTGTCTGCTTTTTCCCCTCCAGTGCTTCCAGCTGGTCTAATAAAAGTGAATACCTCACCCTATGGATCTTGCTTTGCCGTTGTACATGAAGATGGAATAGGTCAAGTGCATAACTCTTATTTTCCAAAGTTGGGAGGGACTGAAAGGGATTAGGATGGGGAGGCATTACCCCATCTCACTGTGGCAAAATTGGGATTACAAACTGAGATATAACTTTTCCTTTTAGCTGGGTCTGTCTAGTGCTCTGGCTCAAATCCACTGGCTTGGGGACTTCAGAGGCTGACCCCAGGAGGGGCCCTGGCCACCGGTGTCCCGGCTGCTGGCTCCTTGTTCACGTTGCAGAAGGTGCATCCTTCCCCGTCGAAGTCTCAGCAGCACCAGCGTCGCTGAGAGCAGAGCTGCACGGCAGTGCCTGCCCGAGCTGGGCTACCCCGTAAGTAGCACATAAACCCCATGCTAAAGCCAAACATCTCTGCTGGAATTTTAACCCCAGCTCACAGGCAGAACAGCAATTTCATCGTTCCAGCGTACTGTTACGCAGCCCTGGTGTTGGTAAGGGTGGCTCAATTCCCGCATTTGCAGGTTGGACACTTTTTCCTGACGGTTTCTCTGTTGCAGTTCCCCCACCCAGGGCATGCCATCCTTGACTACAAGCGTGGACATTTTTCTGTATTGTTTTCAGCACCGCTGTGGCATCGTGGGCTCCTTTCCCACGGCATGGCCCCGCGATGGGAGGACGTTTCCCCGTGCATTCAGGATGGAGGTGGGAGCGGGTTTTGTGCGTTGGTGAGACTTATCTGCCGCTGTGGGAATGTGTTCTGCCAGACACCCGTGTCTCCCGAGCATTAATTACGTAGCCCTGTGTGTTCCTCTGTTCCCAGCTGTAAAATGGAGATACCCTTCTAACCCACACCATCGCTTTAGTTCACCACAGCTTGTGAAGTGCTTCTGGATCCATAGATGGGAGGCACTGGAGAAGTGACAAAGATGATTAATAAGGAGGTTATTAACAAATGCCACAGGTCAAATTCTGCACCGGTTCCCAAGTTAATGCTTGACACGGAGGTCAGTGTCATGAACAACTCCCCATGTGGCTGGGAGCTGGACTTGATGCTTGGATGTAAAGCCAGGATAGGCAAAAAGTTGGTTAAATAGATTTCACCTGCACCCGATAAGAACGTCTGAGGGAATGAGGTGTTTTCTGTGGTATTACAGAAGTGTAAAGCCTTCTCCCCAGGTGAGCTATGAGTGGTCCCACAGACTGGTATAGTTTTGCAAGCTGGTTTGCCTAAACTTTTGTGATTTGAGGGGCTGTTGACACACTTAAACAAGACCTCTGGTGATCTTGGGCAGGCAGCAAAGTGCGCCCTTGCTGCGGGGGAAAAGCGCTGCTCTTCTGAAGCATGGTTTCCATTTAAACTTTTGGAGGGCTCCTAGCTCTGGCCTGCCTGTATTTATCTGTGCTGAGTGTGAATGGGAATTGAAAAAGGGGAAAGAGAGAATGGCTTCTTTTTAAAAAGCTAATTTAAAAGCAGGCGCAGTCTTCTGTAAAGATGATTCTGATTGTCCAGAGCTCTTTTAAAGGGACAAGGTTAAATGCATTTGTATTGAGAATGTGGGATTAGACACACGCACAAAATGAACAACATCTTCTTTATTTATTTCATACTTAAATGGCCAAGAGTGCAAGTCAGTCAATTCCTGATGATTTGGGAATGCAAGGGGATTTTCAGTATTGTTTTTTTATTTCATAAAGCTCTTTATCTCTGGCTTTGTATATTAGCTATTTCTACATTGCCACCAACCTTCTTGGGACCACTATCCTTGCGTAACCAAAGGAGGAAAATATGCGTCAGCTGTAAATGGCACAATTGGTTAGAAGCTACAGGTGAAATACTTGTGAGCCTATTCCCGTGTGCCCTGATTTAACGGTATAAAACTACCTCACATAGGAAAGGCTGATATCCATACTGCTATTCCATACAAGATCTGAAATGACCGAGGGTTTAAAACAGCTTTTGTGAAGCAGGGGATCACAGTATTATTTACAAAGAGCTGATGTTTTGGCAAAAACCATGAATGGCCCCAGTTCAAACTGATTGCAGTTCAGTGCTGTGTCTGGAGCAGGACTGCCTTTTCTTGTATATTTTTACTGCGTGACTTTAATCTTGTCCATGTCTGTTCATTGCCACTGTAAGAAAGAAGAAATTATAATAATTTGAAGAAGCAGCCTGGGGAAGTGGGAATTTCTTTTTTTTGTGAGCTTTATAGCTAGGGAAATTGAGGCATGGAGCAGTCCTGGAGCTTTGCAGGTGAAGAAAGCTGGCAAAGCAGTGGAGGAGTCGGGGAGAGAGCCTGGGATTCCCATGCCACACGGCATCAGCAGGAGATGTTCCTGGTACACAAGTATCACGGGAGAGCAGCCCAAAGCATCTTCAGTTGGCAGAGTTTGCCCGCGCACATCAGCAGCACTTTTGGCCCAGGGAGCTAAGGGCTGGAAGACAACAGCGAGCCTCACGAGTTAAGATTTGGTAGCTTGGTGTCTGGTGAAGCGGGATGCAGAGAGGCTGACTCTGTTTACTTATCAGAAAAAAACTGGCTGGAAGCAACTCGGCTTAAAACTCCCTTTGGATGAGTGCAGCCAAAAACTTCAAGGGCTTTCCATGTGGGCTCTGCGACAAGGAACTCTAGTCTCAAACTGCATATCAGTGTCCAGAAAGAGACTTCCAATCAGTGCAGTGTCTTCCTCCAAAAAAAAAAAAAAAAAAAAAAAAGAATTCCAGCTTGTCACAGACTCTCTGCCTTGTCTCAGCTGTCTGGCTTTACCCTCCCACCCTTATTTTGGTAGTGTCATCTCTCCAGATACTATCTTACCTTTCTGGAACGAACACAGTCTCTTGGTTACGTAGATGGGGCCAGGATCTTTGCTGCAGGAAAGCAGTGTGTCACTGTGCAAGTTCAAACGAGCTGTGTTGAGTCATGGCAGCTGAGGATCCCACTGGTTGGATTTATTGCTGAGAAAAGACCAAAAGTGAACACCCAGCACAAGGGAGGTTCTGTCTTATGTGCCCCATAGGCTTAATTAGCATAGAGATTTTTGTTCACAGCCATTTCTTAAAACTAAAACCACTAACAAGCAAATGGTGTAAAGAAGGGCAGCAATGCTGTGTTCATGGCTTATTACTGTTTATGTAGCACCAAAGTTGAGTAAGGCATTTAACGGGCATGATGGCATGAAGCACTGACCCTAATTAAGCTGGATGGAGCTTTGGTGTTGATTTTAGTGGAGTTAGCATTGTTCTTTCCCAAGAAGTTCCTGTTTTAAGGGGCAGCAGGTTGGGTTTGGATCTGCTGGGCAAGGTCTTGGCCTGGAGGAGCCCTAAACAGTGAGACTGAGCCCTAAACACTGCAGGGCTGCGCTGCCTGGGGATGCCCCTCTTCAGTGAGGGCATGTCCCAAAGGACCTATGACTGATCAGACACGCTCGTTAAACGCTTGTTATTCAAACTGTTGGAAATATCATAACAAAAATAGCCTCCTACAACTAGGACATAAATTTTCTGTGCATCCTACTAATTTCTTTGTTCCAGGTTTGATCTTGGCATTGAATATTCCAGGATTCCTGTTCAGAAGAGGGCAGACTATGCTTTCTCCCAGTCCTCAGGCTGAGTCACTAAATATGTGTTATTTCCTTGCTGTGGTGATGTCCAAGATTTAGAGGTCGCAATCCAGCACATCAGCCAAAACAATGACCTTGGCTTGCAAGTGAGAAAGTTTTTCAAAATTTGATTGAACTGCTGGAGGTTTTTGCCTTTTTGCCTGCTTTCTGTGTTTGAAACCAGTAGGATACTTAAAAAATTACATTTTCAGGCCTTCCCCAAAGCTATGAAGGCCAGATACTTTTCCTGCTGAAGATTTTGCTGCTGTTTGTGCTGCTCACCTTAAGACACCTGTCTTAGGTCCCTGAGTAGCGAAGCTCCTCTTCTTAATTCATACATGCACCTCTAGAAGGAGCTTTTAGAAACCAGCCTCCCAAAGTTAAGCACCCAGGTCACAGTGTGTGTGAGCATCCCTCGCCTCTGGTTTCATCTCATCGGTTGCCTCTGGGAGCTGAAGCTGAAGCTGCAGGACAACACTTGTATGTTATGAGCTTCACAACAACGCAAAATCTGGCAGCACTGCAAGCGTGTGCTCTCAGCCAGCTATGAACAGCTAGTTGCAGGACAGAGGGCCCAGCAGAGCTGTTTCATGGAACATGAAAATACTGCGGCAAGTGTTCTAGGACTGGAAATTTGATTTTTACACCGGCCCCTTTGGCTGTATACTTGCTCTTGTCTGGTTCCTATGTCTGTCTGTGCCAACACATTTCATTGGTGTTTATTGTTTGTGCCAAATAGTTTTGACATGGGTGAGCATTCACCCCTTCCCCCAAAACCAAGAGGGAGTTCTGCTTATCCATCTAAGAAGCCATTTCACATGCCTGTGTTGCCCCTGATCACAGATAAGCTGTACAGCAATAGCCACAGCATGAGTGAGAATAGGGAATAGCCTTAAATAAATCTGAAGGAATCACAGTTCCCATATAGATCTTCCATAGCCATAAAAGTTGGTGAGGGCTGTTGCATCAACTACTCCTCCCAAGCAATTCGATCGACTGTTCTCCTTCATGACCACAGTGAATGTACCCACTGGTTTCTGAGGCTGCAGATCTGGTACCGCAGGCTGCTGCCTTCTGCACTCAAGCGGTAGAGTGCTACAGAACAAACTGACTCTCAAAGCGGGATCTGGGTGCAAATCCAGAGTGGCCTTAGAACACCAGGGCACGATAACAACATTGCCAAACAGACCAGCAGGCTGGCAGAGGTGTTTCTCTTTTTGCAAAGCTGTTTGTCTAAAGACCCTGGTTTATATGACAGGAGGTTGTAGCAAGGTGGGTGTTGGTTTCTTTGCTCAAGTAACAAGCAATAGGAGAGGAAATGGCCTCAAGTTGTGCCAGGGGAGGTTTAGATTGGGAAGCATTAGGAAACATTTCTTCACGGAAAGGTTTGTCAAACATTAGAACAGGCTGCCCAGGGAAGTGGTTGAGTCCCCACCCCTGGAAGTATTTAAAAGATGTAGATGTGGCACTTAGGGACATGGTTTAGTGGTGGACATAGCAGTGTTAACGTTTATGGTTGGACTCAATGATATTAAAGGTGTTTTCCAACATAAATGATTCTATGATTCTATGTCTCGCATACTTCACTCAAGCTGTTCTCTTGCATCTGCAGGTTTATCTGCTAGAATCCCATCTTATGCTCAGCAAGAGCTGTTGAGTGAGATTGGGAAGGACCTAACAGCTAAATTTTACAGTGCCTAAATCCCCCCTTCATTGTTTTAACATCTATGTAACATTTCTTTCTGCTTTTCCCTTCCAGAACTGAAAGGCCATTTCATGGAACGCAGTGACCTACCCTGGAGGGCTCTCCCTGGCCTGTGGTTTCATGCTCTGCAATCTTAACCAAGACAACTGCATTTGGGGTTTCCCTTCCAGCCTGTCTCCCACAGAGCGTTTTGGAGTAGGTACGTTTCTGTAGTGCAGGACTGAGCCTGGGGAGCACTGCAGAGCATGTGTGGGAATGTGTCCTGTGCAAAGACTGCCCTTATGCACTGCTCCCCAGCCCCACGCTGGCAGTTCATGGTGTGCTGTATTTGCATAATGTACATAAATTGAAATAGGTCTTAAACAATTACATTGGCATTAGTGTGTCTTTTTTCCCAGCCAAGCAGCAAAGGCAGCATGTCTCCTGTTGTGGAGTGTGCCAACACTTTAAATGTTCTCCTGCCAACATCCTACGTAAATCATGCCTCATCCAGCCCTCCCTCATCCTTCTGGAGTCCTGGAATCCCATCCTGTTCTTCAGTTACCCAGGGAGTTCATTACTTGCTCTCAGGTACAGCTGACATACCAAGACAGGACGTGTCTCGGAGCCTTTCTGCTCTGAGGACTTCTCCTGCTTCATTGCAAATGGTACAAGATCAGTCTGTGCTTCCTTAGAGCATCGTGTAATGGACAGATAACTGCATTTGATCTCACTCTGTTTTTATGGTAAGCCACTGTCTGAGATTGTAGGACATTTTTTGTCCTACATAATTGCTCTCCTTTCCACCATGAGTATGCCTGAGCACATGCTGTGATGAATCCTGGCAGAGACCCACCCAAGCCTTTAGCAGCAGGTTGCCCAGGTCAGCCAGCGTGTGGTGTTTGAGAGGTGACGGTCCAATTTGCTGAATGCCACAAAACACTTTAGTCCCCTGATTGTTTTGGTTTGAAGAGCTGATGTTTCTACGAGGAATAACTGTGGGGGGAGGTAAAGCTGCAAAGCGGATGGGGCTTTGGTTAACCTATCTTCTGTCTCTAGGACTTCCACAGTTCAGTAGGAGAACTTGAGAAATCTCCTTGTCTTTTGGGGTTTGTAGTTGTACAACTGAGTGAATTTGGTTGCAAACCTTCCATACACCATCTTAACCCCTGCTTATTTTGATATTCGTAAATCAGCAAGGTACCTACATATCATAGAGGAGGAGGGGGACTAAACTTTGGTTAATTTGGAGTGTCTCCATGAGGCTTAGAACATATTTCATGGAGCTGGTTTCCAAAATTCTGAAACCAAGTGGAAGGAGAAAGGTTTTCATGTGAACATTAGGAGAAGCATTAGGAAAGTGTTTGGCTATGAGATGCAGCAGGGACTCATTGCTACTCCAAGGAGTAGAGAGCACTGCCTTGGTTTCATGGTGCACGTACAGGCTCCAGCCCAGCTGGACTAAGCCAAGCAGTCTAGGTGAGCACGAGTCAGGGAAATAAGGGGGCACGAAGTCAGCCCTTGCCAAGGGGTTCAGGGCCGGGGCTCTGCTCCTGCCGCTGTCCTTGCGGCACGAGCACATCTCTGTTTTTCCCTGCAGCAAGGGGGCCATCGTTGGGGTGAAGTGCAGTGTGCAGAAAAGCTTGTAAATTCTGCTTGGTGGCTTGAGGACTGACTGGAGGGCTTTGGGAGAAGACTTTCTCCCTCTCAATGGGCTTTCACTTCCCAGCAGGGAGAGAGCAGAGCAGCGGGGCATTAATCGAGGGGGTTTAGAGGATTGGGAAGGACCTGAAAAGGGAGGATTTGGTGGCGGTTCCTCTGGGCGAGGAACGTGGCCTTGAATGCTCGCACGCTCCTCATTGTATTGGGAGGATAAAGCTGGGCGGCCGGAGGGACTTGGGGCTGGGGGTCCGGTCGGCACCGGTGTGGAAGGAGCCCAGCCCCAGCGGGAGCCCTGCCAGCCTGAATAGCGGCCCGGCCGCCTCGCAGGCCTCCCCAGCACACGGCCCTCCTCACTTTGAAGCCCCCGCTGCTGCGAGAGGGGTGCTTTCTCTGGCTCTTGTTTGCTGATGATCCCTAAATTAAGAAATGCAAATCTATTCAGGGCAGATTCCTTTTCCAAAGGCAACTTGCCTCAGTTGCTAATTCCCTGCGTGGCTTCTATACAGATCCCTCACAAACACCTGCAGCTTGCTTTTTTTTTTCTCTCCCCCTTTTTCCAGGGAGGGGGTGGAGATG
Source organism: Gorsachius magnificus (assembly GCA_034008185.1). Taxonomy (NCBI): domain Eukaryota; kingdom Metazoa; phylum Chordata; class Aves; order Pelecaniformes; family Ardeidae; genus Gorsachius; species Gorsachius magnificus. Next base: position 13,603,826 of record CM067090.1, read on the forward strand.
GGGAGTTTATTGAAAATCTTTGTTTTCTCTGGTGCGATGAAACTTGCTTTGCTCTTTTGCCTCCTTTTCTTTCCCCTTTTCACAGAATAAATACAGCTGATCCATCTCCAGCCCCTCTGCACGTGCCAGAAGAATAAATCGTCCGCCTCGCCCCCAGCCCCCTCCTTTAATTCTTTCCCCTGCTGCTGTGTTTGCTTATTCTCCCTGCAGCTGTAGTGCTGGTCGCAAGCATGAGTTGACCTATTGCTGGTTTGTTTGGCACTGGCTCTGCAGAGCCACCCCCCAAAAAAAAGACTTTGAAATCAACTGTTAGAGCCCTCACTAGGCTGCTTTTTTGCTTCCCCCCCTTCATATTATCATAGCACTTGCCTTTTGTTGCCAGTGCAAATACAAACACACACACACGCGTGCGAGTGCGCAGAGCGGAGGGGAGCGCAGCCCCTGAAATATTGCACTGTCCAAAGTCCACGGGTTAAAACAAACATCAACACTGCGTCAAATAGTTTGCCCGTAAGAGTCTTTTGTTATGAAGATAAGCTTGTTATCTCTTTCATTCAGATTTTAATCTGACAGGTCATTTGCATACTGCCAGCCGACTTCAGGGTGTGCATTAGATCCACTTTGCATTTAAATCCTCTGTCACTCAGGCAAATAAAAAAGGGAGGGGAGGTGCGGGTGTGGGGGGGGCAGCAAAGAACCTCTTTCAGAGCCTCCCAGTTATTGCTATTACTATTTGTGTTGATTGTTGGTGCAGTTGATGGCAGAAAAGTTGTCCTGGCCCTTGGGGCTCTGCTTGTTTTGGGGGCAGCTGGGATGCTCCCAGGCCATGAGCTGCATGGCCAGGGTCTTCCCAAAGAGCACACTGTGACCCCTGGGCCCCCCTTCCTTACCCAAATCCCTCTTCAAACCCTGCTTGTGCAGGCTCTTTCCCCAAATTGACCTCTGTTGCTAGCTAAAACCCAGACCTGCTCAGTGTTTGGTCCTGCCCTCAGTCAAGTTAAGCCTGCCCTGGGCTTGCATGAGGAGGGATCAAGCCCTTGGTGATAACCGGACAAGGAACAATGAATGTCCTGGCCATAATGTGGCTAATAAGCCACCTATTCAGCAACTTTCATGTAAACATCTCTCCTCCCTTAGTATTCCACTTGTCTCGTGTGTCTATATATCTTTTCTTCTCCACCTGAAGCCTGATCCTGCACCCTTATTCCTTTAGCTCCATCACACATGCTGGAGGGATCCCAGGGGCAAGGCTGCCCATACAGGTAACAGAGATAGGTTGTGTGACTGTGAAGGACGGGAGCTGGAGGACACAAGTCACCTGTGCTGCAAACACAGGCTGATGGGGTTGTGTTGCACTGTGGGCACAGAGAGCTACACCGGCTTCTGGTGTCTGGAAGGTACTGTAGGCACAAAAAACAACCAACCAACAAAAAAAAAACTCCACTTCGTGAAGCTGTTATCAAAATGCATGGCTACTGTGGATCTGTGGTTCTTGTTACCACCCTGCAGCCTTGCACCTGACCTTTCCAGCCCTGTTACAGGACAAGAGAAGGAGGGGGCTTGGCTAGCGATGGTCCAAGATCGTTGATGGCATGCTCTGGTGTCCTGGCTTATGCTTGGACATGTTTCCCATGCTCACTTTTCCTCTTTCTGAGGCCAGCACAAACAGCACCGAGACCCCTGTGTTTCTTGGAGTGCTGAGCCCAGGCTCCAGCCTGCCCTGGTTTTGGGAGAGCTGCTACCCAGCTGTCCCCGCCAGCTGGCTGCGGAGCACTGGGTCCTGCCTGCTCCTGCCAGCACCTCCCTCTGCTCATGATGTTTCCTGCACCTCCCCTGAGATGCTGAAACAATGCACCGGGGACAAGATTAAACCTGGTGCAATTCTTCTCCTGTGCACAGAGGTGTAACCACAGCTTTGCTGAAGACCACAGGAATTACTCCGGGGTAAGTGAAAGGTGAAACTGAGTCTCCTTCCTGAAATACAATGGAGAGCAGGCGAGATAAGGCCAGAGTCCCCCTACAGAGAGAGGGATGGCGTCCCTGGGGACTGTGTCCCAAGCCACAGCAAGCAGAGCCACAGGAGAACATTTCCTTCAGCCCCAATGGGGTTAAAGATTGGATCTGGCGCAATTAGTGTATCCAAAAGCAGGGCAGTGAATAGTTTCAGGGCGTTTATTCAGCTCTAATGTGACAAGTTCAATTCTTCTGTTCAGAGCCAGTAATTTTCTTCCATATATTAATTATTTGAAATAATTCTCTGAATAACATCTAGAAATAATTCAGGCAATATATCTTGATAATGAACCCATTGCTACTGAATGGTTGAAATCTCAGCTGTGCTGGTGACTTTGGCTTGGGTGAACGTTCACACGGCATTGTTTCTTCTCTTAAATACTAGTGCGTGACTTTCAGAACCAGATTCTGGTCTGAATTGCCATGTTTATGAGGTCTCTATTATTTGCCATTTCTGTAAATGTTCCTCACAGTAAATGCCTTTGTTAGAATATTATTGGTAAAGCAAACATAAAAAGCATGTGAATGAAGGCAGGCCAAATTTGAGCCACTTATTTCAATGGATAGTTGGGGTGGAAAAAGTTTCCGAGATACGTAGCCACCTCCAAGCCTTAAATGAAGCGGCTGGAAGAAGGGTTTCTCTTCCCAGCTGACATCAGATTCAATTTCTTCTTTTCCAATTTCTTGTCAAGATTTCTCAGAGCATTAAGGAAAAAAAAAAGGTTTTTCTTTTTCTTGCAACGCACAGTAGCAAACCTTAATAAGCAAAATCCCACATAATGCCACAGTATTGTAAAAGCAGCAGCGTTCCCAGTCCTCTTGCACTCTGTCACAGACTGCTTTTGCTCCCTGGTGTTTGCAGTGGGGCGGTAGTGTCCCCAAGCATGTTGCATGGTAGGGGTGGGAGAGGGTGTGCTCCTCGCACTGGAGCTGTCATCTTCGGATGGTCCCTGGGACAAGGCGATTGAGATGTCCAATACGTGCTGGGGCTCTCATGCGAGCGTGTATTTTCAGTTATTTATCACCCAACAGTGCTGTCGGTATTACCAAGACTGAGGCAGCACAGAGCAGCATCCAGCGCTGGCTGGCTGAGCGAAGAGCATGCCTTGCTGGTGCTCTCCTGCACCGAGGAGCGGCAGCGGAGCCGTCACTGGCCAGCAGTGGTGAGAGCTGGCTGGGCACCGTGGGCATGGCTGCGCTGCCAGAGCAGGGCCAGCACTGCTCCGCTCCCTGCTGCAGCCAGCCGACCCCATAGGCTCACAAGCATGGGAGTTTTAGAGGGATTTTCTGTTCAAAATCCAGACCATTTGGCCAAGGATGGAGCAGAAGGGAAAGGCAGAGAGGCCCGTATGCAAATAGGAAGAGCTCCTTTTGCAATCCGGTTTCTCACTCATGCCCTAAAACTGACAACACTTAAGACCCCTGGACTAAGGGCAATGAATGCAAAATGAGAGCTCTGCAAAATCCCTTGGTTCCAGGCCAGCTCTCTTGCTTTGCTTTGCTGCTCCTTGGCATCAGTCTTTCAGCCAAGTGAGCAAGTCAATGGCTAGTGTCATTGCCAAAAAATCTTCCTAGCTGTTTTCTGTATAGCTAATAAGAATGCAAATGTGCTGGGTTTCCAGGCTTGCTTACAACCTCCACTGCTTCCTTTCTATGCATGGTACCTAAGTGCCCTGCCTCTTGCCATAAGATCTAAATATATCACAGTGGCTGGTGGGGTTGTCCTCATGTTGCCAATGAGAAACAGAGTGTTTTGGTTGGAACACCAAAGGAGGAACCAGAGCCTCTCAAACACCTGCTCTGCACTATTCTTCCACATGTCATCCCCAGAGGGTTAAAGAAAGACCAGTTTAGAATTAGAAGAGCAGGCAAGAAGCAGGTCTGTCTTTATAAGTTAGATACCACAACAGAGTTGAAGTCACCCCTCATCCCTACTGCATACTGCAACCAGCCTGTGGTTGGGCAGAGTAGGGCTTCTCTGCTGGGCTCTCCCTGGGAGTTTTCCTCCTTCTTACTGGTGCTCATGGCTCTTCTCTTCCATACTTCCCACAGTAGTGTTGCTTTTCTAACTCCCCATAAAAAGGTTTCTCATCAGGCTTGCAGTGCAATGTCATTTATAGCTTTGATCCTGCAGAAATGGAGTGGTAACTCTGCACCTTTTGCTGTGCTTCTCTATTGAAGAGCAGAGCCTCTCTTGACCAAACCCTCCTGTCGCAGCTCTGCCGGTGTTCTTCCTCGGGTATGGTGTCACACACCATTATAAAACTAGCCCTGGGTGCTTTCCAGCTAGCCGAGCCTGGACAGAGTCCAGGCAGTGTCCCCAGCCCTGGCTCTCAGGGACATGTTCGTTGCCTGGCTCCCTTTATGGGGATGTTGGATCCGAGATGAGAGCTCAGTAGCTCATGGGCATTGTTGCATCCTCTGTCCCGATGGGCACTCTGGACACTTTGGGGACCGTGGGGATAATTCAATAAAGGGACACAGAGGCTGCATAGGAATTTTTTCCACACAGACACATGCACTTCATCCCTAGACAGTGCACAAGTGCTGCAGAGCGAGGCAAAGCTGCCGCCTCCTGAGCGTTGCCCTTTTCTTCACTCTCCTGCCTGGTGTTTGTCTCCAGATTTGCCTCCAGTCTTTAAGGGAGCCCAGGTTCCTCTGGCTGACCCTTCCCACCCTGGCCACCAAAGGGTTTCCTCTGCCCGGAGAACATGTCCCTTTTAAAAGCAGCCTGACATCTTTCCTTTGTTCCTGGCTTTCCACTAGGATTTTCCATGATGCAATCCTGTATGGGGTTACTGGCAAAGAGCTGTTAAAAGTCAGTAGCTGTGCCTGGAGCAAACCCATTGTTCTGCCAGCGCAGAGCCCTTCAATGCCGCTGACTCCTGCGTGGCCTCTCTCCTGCTCCCCCAGCACTGCCAGCCAGAGGGACGTCCTCATCCACACCCAGGGGTACGGCCATAAATGCAAGGCAGAGCACGGAGAGCAATGCGTGATTAGACACAGACGTGGCCCCCCCAGACTGTCACGCCGACCAGTAGCACCGGGCTCGGCCATGGTTGTGGACTGGGCTGTGACTCACCAGATGCATCTCACTTTTCCTGGGGAAGTTCGCAGGCTGTTGCTCCAGCTGAGAAGGGTTATTTTGGAGTGGAAAGTGAGAAGCTGTAGCTTTTATCCTTTTGGAGGAGTAATTTGCAAGGAAAACAATGCAGGATTCTCTGGAATAAGGAGTATTAGCTGCATCATCTTTTAAAAATAATTTAGTCAAGTGAATGTTGGCCGGGGATTAGCACCCTTGCAGGCACTTGGGCTGCAGTGAGGGGATGTTTGCTGAGATTTATTGATGGTGGGGATTGTTACAAATGCATAGGTGACATCTAATGCCAAAGCTCTCTGGCTTGCTAATGAGATAAGTCAAAGGCTCTTCGAAGTTTTCAGCGGCGTAGCCATTAACCCCAAGATTACAATAGCCTTTGTGTTTTTGCAGCATGTTCTGCCAAGATTCTGCCTTAAGCAGCGGAAAGATGAAAAAGGCAGGGCCAGAGAGTGTCTTACAGCTGAAAACTGCTGTCTGCTGTGTTGTTCCTTGGGACAGAGAAGATCCCGTGTATAACCAGCGCTGAGCAGGGAAACATCTCTACTGTCCAGCACAGTCATTTTCTTCAGTGTCGGACAAGTGGAAAAAGGAAAAAAATCACAGAGAATGGTCCTGTGTGGGGACATGCAGTCTTACATCCCCCACCCTGCTCTGCTTCTGATGCTTGGATGTATGGGACTGCTAAACTCAAACTTCAGAAGGGCTTTCTAGGTAGTTACGTTGGATACTTCTATTTCATCCAAGCAGGTTGTCTTCCAGGAATTATTTTTTGTGGTAGTAATGACATTTTCATCTCTACTCTTAATTAAAGGTTGCAGACCCAAAATGAGATAGGTGAATTCCAGTAGTAACTGCCCAGGACTGGAGATTGGAAAAATCCCTCAGCTAAAAAATTTGTAGGAAATAAACAAATGCAGTTTAAGTAATGGTGAGATGTTTAGTGACTTCATCTTGATGTGTCTGAGCTACTGCGTTGGAAGGACCTCAACTTATATTTTCTGTCCACAAAACATGAAACATTTTTTCCTAGAAATTTCCTTCAGGTTTATTTAGATCATTAAAAGAAAAAAAAAAAATAGTACCTCCCTCAAAAAATAGTCTTCAGTTAAATAAAACCTTTTGTTCTGCTCCAAATTTTTGAAAAATACCAAATACACCAAAATGAAAACTAACGTGGTTTGGAAGCTTGAAGCAAATTTCTTGTTTCCTTTTATTCTCTGTAGTTCCTTGGTGAAGAATTACTTCCACTTAGGACACTTAGACAATGATTTACAGATTTAAAAAAAAAAAAAAAAGGAACAACCCAGAGTTACAGAAGTTTCAGTATCAGGGGTAGGTGCTGTGGGACTGCTTTTTAAACTTCACTTGGAGAGCTGAAAGAACCAAGGCATTGACTCAGCCATGAGCTAATGAATTGCTTCCAACCTTCAAGGAACTAAACTAAATGGCTTGTGATAGCAAGATAATATCCACTATGTTATTGCTAGAAGTGTACTTCTGTCTCATCTATATGCTGAATAAACAGCTTTGGCCTCTTTGCAATGATACAAACATTTTGCATCACCCATTCTCTCATGAAAGAGGCTCTCCTGACCACAGCTAAGTTTTTACTTGGGGAGGTGGTTTCAGCATGGATCTCAGCGCTATCTCAAAGACTGGCAATGGCTAATTCCCTGTCTGCTGGAGCCATTCTTCACGCCCTTTCTTTAGTGTCCGAGACTGGGACAGCTCACCTGCCCTTCCAGCCATCTGGAAGATGCAAAGTCCTCAGCAAGACCGTGGTTGTTTCTGTGGTCCTCATATTGTGTCACTTCAAAAAGTTGCCAACTTTGCTTGTTCCCAGATCCAGCTTTGGGTTTTACAGGATCGCTGTTCTCAAAATACACGTGCTCTGTGGCCAAGGATGAGTCGGAGGGATGCTGTTAGTGGTGCACTGGGTGGTACAAGTTAGTCCTTGTCCATGGGAGTCCATGAGCAATTAAAGGAAGAAAATTGTAATTAATGCCAATCAGCATGAGTTCATGGAAAATAGATGTGATGTCTCTCTTTGGCTTAGCTGATAAAAGTGATAGTAGTGTACAAGACTTCTGTGAGACGTTTGACTGGGTACCACATGACATTTTGATTAAGGATCTAGAGCAGTATAAAATCAAGAGGGTGTGCATTAAATGGATTAAAACCTGGCTCCCTGACAGGTCTCCAAATGTAACTGTAAATCATCCACTAGCTGTGTTTGTAGCAAAGTCCCTCCAGTATTCTTGCATTTAATATCTTTATAAATGACATGGAAGAAAATGTAAAATCACCACTGATGATGGCGTAACAAGCCAGGAAGCGGTAAATAATGAAGAGGAGAGGTCACTGATAGGGAGGAATACCGAGCACGTGGGGAGCCAGGCTCAAGCAAACAGCAAATTTGGTGATGCAGGTGAATGCCAGAACAAGGAATAAAAGCTGCATTTATAGGACAGTGGACTCCAGGAAGCAGGATGCTGAATAAGCTTTTGGGAAGGCTTCTGAAAGGGGTGGTCCTCATGCTGGGCTGTAACTGAGCAGGATGCTTGTAGGTAGAAAGAGCAGAAGAGGGTCTCTAATGCTTTTGCTCCTGATGGTGCTGCTGCTGTGGTGAGTAAAAGTATCAATATGTTGGAGAGGGTTCAGGGAAGAGCCAGGAAAATTTTGGAAGTCTGGCAAAGCCCTGAGTGACCCCATGCGTTGAGCCACCAAAGTTGAGGACAGAATTGGTCCCAGTTTGCAGATGTGGGATGTGAAGTAGATCCTAGGATTTTTTTGTCTAGCAGACCACTGTGCAGCAACTGGAAGCTGAGTGTGGAGGCATTCAGATGGAGAGAAAGGCTTCTGCTTAAGGCTTCAAGGAGTCTGCTTCATCAGGAATTAACTTGTGTCATCTGGGAGCTTTGGCCAGGCTCAGTGTCTCATGGCATGAGTATCAGTATCTCAGCAGGATTAAACCAGCATTGCTACAGTGGCATAGCCAGATTGGTGACTGACTGACATCTGCGTGTAAGTAAAAGCTGAAGTCCTGGTCATGTTGAAGTCAGTGTCAAAAGTGCCAATGGTTTGGGGAGGTAGAACTACCCCTAGAGTTCTTAGACACTTTTTATCCTAGTCTATACACAAAGGTGGATAAAAAACCAAAAGTGGTTTTTAAACCAATGTAGTACAACTTCCTAGATTAACATCTCAAAATTATTTTAAAACTGCGATAGGCAGTGTTGGTTGCAACTCCAAGGCTTTAGATAGATGTTCACTATGCCAGCAGCTGTGCTAGCTGAAATGTTACCTTACCCATAGCCTTCCCAGCCAAGTGGTTCTTGTCCATCTCAGCTTGAAAAGTTTATATCCATTAGTGGGCTTGCGGGGTGGCAGCCTCTCCAGGAAGGTGGCAATGAGCATCTTGTGGTCATACCATCAGCTAGCACAGCAAGACCTGGAGGACATGGATGTCCACCACAACTTGTATTCACAGCGTGAATCAACATTTAGGACTGATCTGTGTGATTGCACTGGTGTTCCTATGTGTTAAAGTTGTTTGTTAAACAAGATCTAAAGCAGTTCAAGTGTTGTTGAGAAGAACAGGCTATTGCCAGGGATGGCTTCACTGCAGCTTGAAGGTAGATTACACTAACATGTTTTATCTTGCAGGATCAGGCTAGGAGAATGCACTGACAAGTGGTAGATCAGTCACTGCCAACTGTTTATATTTTGTGAGTAGAGGAACACTTCAGGCAGATTCATTTGGATGTTGTTATGCCAATGCAATGAGGTCCAAGGGAGTCTACAACTGACATAATTTACACACTGTAGAGTCCAAAGACGTTGAACACTGTATCCGAGAGGGACCTATTTAAACTTACATTTGCTTACAAGGCTTTTGGGAACAGATTCACGTTTTGGCTAATCCATCTAGCTGGGCACTGCATCCAAAAGAGGCAGCTTTGCTCTTCCCCTTCCCACCCCACCTTGTCTCTTGTGTTGGATGAAGTGACCACGCAACCGGTTGAAGAGCTGGATTTGCTCAGTGCTCGGGCATATTCTGTTTTGCTGAGCTGGTTTCTGCTTGGATCACTGAACCAATATAACTTCCAGAGTGGCTGCCCAGTAACTACAGTCCAAGAGGGTGGGCAGGAGTTTTGTGTCAGCCATTGGTTAGAAGAGATGGAGCCTTTCATAACATTGGCTTCTCGGTTGCTTTTCTTACTTGGACTCTTTGAGATGGGCATTGTGTTATCTCAAATCCCTCTGTGCATCAGCAAAGCAGGTTGGTTAGCATGTTCTAATAGGCCGAATTATAGAAGAAAGCTGTGAGCAAGTATAGTGGCCAGGTTACACAGGAGAGGAGTTAGCAGGCTAAGCAAAAAAGGTAAGACGAAGCCAAAATAACATGCAGTGCTGCACAGAGTGGAAAGTCACTGTAAGGGGCATGGTTGCAATTCACCTACCTGTGAGGTCTGCAGTGACACTGGAAGAGCCATCATTTGCCTCTTCCATAATCCATCACCCGTCACTGCTGCCTGGAGTATGGGAATTTTAATTTCCCGTGAATCGTCGCATCATTTGCAAAGTTTAATCCTACATCTTTCCGAGCCTCTGTTGACAAAATAGTTGAATAAGTCTGTCATGGTATTCCTGCCTGCTTAATTGTTGTTGGAAGTTGTCCTCTGGCCCGGCAGTATCTCCATCGGCTTCAGGGTCACCTGCAGTCTGGGCTGCTGTGGCATCCCAGGTTGGTGGACTGGAGATGTTGATGGAAGAATTGCTTGAGTTAAAGGCGAGCGTCTGATGTCAGGGGACTCCTGCCAGTCATTGTTTTGCTGCCTGTGTGGAAACAGGCTGAACTCTGCGGTTTTGCTATGTAACATTCTTATGTAGCTGGCTGAGTCGCCAACATGATAAATGCAATTATTTTTTCCAATTGTTATTTTTGCCCAAAGCATGCAATTGACACTGAAGTCTGCTGGGCAGCATGGGAATGTAGCAGCTGCTCACATCCCTGCAGCGGCACGACGATGTGAAAGCATGACTTGCAACGATGGGAAGCAAACGCTGCCCCGTGGCGCATGCTGGGGGCAGGCACCAGTCTGTGCCTCCGTCAGTCCCACCCTTGAGTGTCAGCAGCCAGGGGGTAACCTGCTTTCTTGGTGTCATTGGAAGGGGAAGGATGCAGGTTTCTGGGGCAGTTGCAAACATGATTTTCGCTGGGAAGGTGGGAGGGTGCTGGCTTTTAGTTATGCAATGTAGTCGAGGGAGCTGTATTGCACCACCCGGGAGGGGAAGCAATGGCACCAGAGCTGCTTCCCTCTCCCCTATGCCCACAGAGGCCATCAGCCTCCCCAGCTCCCAACAGGAGTGTTTCCAAAGGGGAAAAAAGGGCTTGGAGCCCTTCCCCAGGGGAGGCAAGTCTTAACTGGACCCTGAGATTGGGAGGGAGGCACAGCCCTCTTGTGATGATGGAGATGAGATTGTTTTCACAGAAGGGGGGATGATATGCTGGGATAATTTGGGCCATCTGCATCCGATGGGAAACCAGCACTGCGGGGCGACCGGTGCTGAGGGCTCCCTATGCCATGGCTTATTCAGACAAGTAAAAGGACGGGCCAGCCAAGCTCCCACTGCAGTGGTTAAAGTTTGTTTTAGCCACCTTATCTAATCTCCCTCCTAACTTTTGCTGGGGGAAAGCGTTTATTGCTTGTATCGTGTTACTCCATGAGCACTTGCTGGCTGTGGCTGTTTGCGTGTGTGTATGTAGATGTGAAGGCGGATAACTTCAGGCCTTGCAGTTTTATGGGTCAGTCAATCCAAACTACTTCCACTGGCAGATGTGGGGATGTGCTGCATTCATTACCTGTGGGCCATGTGCTATCAGAGTGTAAATCAGCAAACCAGGGTTCTGTTTATACACATAAATTGCCCCAATCTGACAGCTTAATACCCTTTCGACTTTTTACCCTCTGCGGGGGAGAGCCTCAAATGTCTTGCAGCACTGCTCACCCTGGGGATGACGGCAGCACAGGGAAACCAGCCCTTCTATAAAAGGAGGGAGCACACTTTGCTCCTGCGCGTCTTCAGGCTTGGCTGCATAGCCACCAGCTCCCCGGAGGGGAAAAAACCCTTCCAACAGACCAGTTGAACAGGAAATTATCTGTTCTCCCTTTGCTAAATTACTAGCTGGACAGCCAGTCACAGGGTCCCAAAAATGCCAGCTCCATCTATTCCCCTACGGACATGATTCCCAGGCACGCAAGATCCCGGCTTGGTCACCAGGAGGGCAAACCCACCCGTCCATCCCTCCCTTGCAGTGCCTTGCGCAAGTCTCCATTTCATCTCTTTCGTGGGACACAAAGGTCACCCGGGTGAATTTTCCCCGAGCAATTGCAGGGTAAAACCAGCTAGGCTTCCTTTGGCTTTGGCTGAGGGCTTTTGTTGCTCCAGGAGATGCTTTATTTTTTTCAGCTGATGAGAGGGTGTTTCCAATGAGATAGTAGGGGGTTGATGAGAGGGAAAGGCAAGCGCCAGAACATCACAGCGAAATGGACTGCTGTGATATCTTGAGGAGCTTCCAAATGTAAATGATGTGGGAGTAGGGGTAAGATTGTTGAAACTGAGATTCCTCACCATTTGAAATGTCCTTCTTATTTCCTCCTCTGCTGCCTCCTTCACCGGCTTGGAGAATAGGAGCTTGTGGCTGTGACCAAACCTTTGGTCACTCCCTTGGCTATTTACCTTCATTTAGTGCATCTGAAATCTGCTTGCACTAAACCATCCTAAACCCAACCTAGAGAAAGAGACACTCTCTTAACCAGAATTTTTGCTTGTGCTGGCACTAAGCAGCCCTGGAGGGGCTATTGATTTACCCCGTTGTGCTTTCCAATCCCCCTCCCCACCAGCGCCTGTGTTCTGCAGGAGCATGGCAGCTTCCAGCTCGCCTCCATGATCCCACCCTGACCAGGAGCATCCCCATGCCCTTGCATGAGGAAGAGGCATCTGCAGCAGGCCTTTCCCAACTTGCTTTTAAAGTGCAAGTCAAGGCTGAAAATTGATGCTGTAGGAGACTGACCTTGTGGGAGCGTCCTTCCCTCTGGCTGATCCCGGGTCAAAAGCTCTCAGTTTACAAGTCACCAACTCCCACGGTAGCTGGGCTGCACCGGGCTGCTCCTGCCTCCACTCCTCCTTGCCCGAGCGGCAGGAAAGACCTTGCAGCTGGGATGTTGCAAGAAGCAGAAGGTGACCCCATCCCTGCTCCTGGCCTTGCATCCCCTTAGTGCCCAAGAGGTGGCTTTAGTGCAGGAAGGGCTGAGGACCAGCTTTGGTGGCCAGAGAGCTGGCGTGGGTACTGCCCTGCGACTGCAGACACCTCATTTTACCTGTCTGGGACTGCTCCCCTTGCTGACATGACTCAGTTGGCATTTCTCAGAAAGAGGGACTGTCGGTCTCCACGATTTTAAATTCTCAGGGTAGAGCAGCTTGGATGCTGCTGTTTCTACAGCGCACTTGGGGCGCTTCAGTGAAGCGCAGCTTCCCACAGAGAAACATATGAGGCAGCTCAAGGTTGGATGCTCTGGTGTTTAATATCAAGTAAGCTCATGCTGCAGCCTTTCTCTCAGCATGGGCACAGCTTTCTCTTGTCTTTCCAGCCCCGGGAAGGCTTGTAAGCAGTTAGTTTCTTTGAGGACTCTGCCCTTCTGGCAGACTTGGTTGAAATTGGCCAGTGAGTTCAGAAGTTTTATTAGGGAGAGAGACACACCCACAGCACGATCACAAAAGAGTTGTTTCTCTAGGAAACTAGGCTGGAAAAAAAAGGTTGTTTAAGTAAGCAAATATATTTCTTGGAGACACTAGAGCAGGGGAGGTGGTAGGGCAAATGCGTGTTTATTTAGCTGTTGACCCAGCCTCCTCTTAAGCATTAGTTTCTTGGTTTAAATCTCTTTATCCCTGTTTCTGCTCATTATTATCATGTTGGTTGTTCGTTCTAATGACTAGCTCTGCCCTGCGCTGCCGCCTCCTTCTCAGCAACCTCCTGTTTCACTGCAGGAGTCCACAGACTCCAAATAACTTTACACATACGAACGAGTGAGCCCAGTGAGGGAGAGGGACTGGCCCAGCCCCGTGAAGGCAAGGCGTAGATGTGAACAAAATTAATTGGTGGCTCAAGCTCTCCCATAAAGCTCCCATTTCAGGATTTGCAAACTGGCTTCCTCTATCGGCTCCAAAGCATCAGAGCTGCTAATCCCAGGGCAGTAAAGGCCCTTTTGGTCTGAGCTGTCAGCCAAAAATTCAAGTGCCTGTGAGTTGTTCTAGTTTTGCCGAAAATGGGTGCAGCAGTCAGGTGTCCCTTTGATGCGCTCTTGTTTATTTACAAAGAGCCTGAAAGGTCCTGTTCCCCCCTGATGGTGGCAGGAAACAGGCAGGGACAGAATTTGGTACCTTGTTCTTCCTGTCAGGGCTGAGCTCGTGTGTGAGTGAACAGCGGGTGCATGGTGAGCTGCAGCGAAGGCTTTGCTGCCGCGAGAGCCACTGCTCCTCCCAATTTCCAGCCCTGGATGCCTCTGCGGGTCTCCCTTTCACTTTCCTCCTGGCTGGCTCAATGCAGGAAATCAGCCTGATTAAAAACTAAACAGGGAAAAAAAAATTTTTAAAAAAGATGAAAAATATGTTCCTTTAAAACAGAAGGAAAAAAAGTTAAAGATCATTTTAATTAGGTTTGAAAAATCTGCAGCAGAGTTGACAGGTGGGCTGACAGGCCTCCCTTTCACCAGATCGCCCAGCTCAGGGCTTTTCATCTTGTGTGCAGAATATTTTGACATTCATGCTTTCTTGGCTCCATTTGTAGAGCCCAGTGGAACCTGCAGCCTAATTAAATGTAACAATTCCTGAAAATGAGGCTTGTTATTTTTTTTCCTAAGGATAATAATAGAGGTTTTATTTTAAAAAGAGCTAATCTATTTACTCTAGGCTGCCTGCTTCCTGACCTGGCCTCAGCACCTGAGGGGACAGGAACAGAGCGAATTAGACAGGGGCTTAGTCACTGGAAAAGATGAGGGTGTTAATGTGTGTGTGCACATGTGTCCCGCATGCTCCGCTTGAAGAGTTGAGAGGTAGAAGGTTAGGAGGCTTGGATTTTCTCTGGCTTTTTTCCCTTACTTTTGTGGTTCAGTGCTGGTTTTTAGCCAGCATCAGACCCAGCGGGCTCCAAAGGGGCTGAAAGTGGCGCTGCAGGGCTGCCTGGTCCCTTCTCTGGCTCCTCCACTTCAGTTGCCAGCCTGCAGGGGAGGGGGAGCCAGTGGCTTTGCAAAACAGTGGGTAAGGACAGAGCCTTTGTATGGAGAGCTGCATTAAACAAGGAGGCAAAGGAGAAGGAAAATGTGAGCCAGTATTGCCAAGGGCTGGATGTGCCCAACCATGCACCAGGAATCTGCAGCTCTTGGTGCCCGGAGCTTTCCTTCTGGAGTTTTTACCCACACCGTCTTATTTTGACCATGGTGTAACTCCTGGTCCCTCGAGCACATCCTCATGACCGATGAAGCATTGCTAAGCTCCAGGAGAAAGTTGAGTCAGGGTTGTCAGCTCGTGCCTCTCACTCTGGGTTCCTCCTGCCATTGTGTCTTGGGTCTGGCAGCTGCCACGGCCGCACCACTTGGGTGTCGCTGCTCTTGGCTTCCCATGGGCTGCTTGGCACTGAGAGCAGCTCCGGTGTGAGGGCAGCGAGTTCCTCTTTCATCTCAATGTGCAATGTAGCCTCCCAGGCTGACGCAGACGTGACGGTGACAGTGGCTGAGGAACACTCCCCACCATCCCATGCATGGTGGATGGCTGCCCTGTGCCACTCGGTTCGGCATTGCTCATCAAATCAATTCAAAACTTCCCATCAGCTGATGTGCCCATTACTCAACCAAAAGCGGCACAGTAGGACGTGAGAGGTGCAAACCGCTCGCAGGCTTTCCCTCTCCCTGTTTCCTCCTGCAGCTCCAGGGAGGTCCCCTCCAGCACCAGAAATCAAAGCTTTGGGGCCACTTGCCCCAGCTGGCTGTGGCAGGACGGGCTAATGGTGCCCGGTGCCTTTCGCGGCCGGCAGCCTGATGGCAGCAATGAATCAGCAGCCAGTGGACTTGTCAAAGGCATTCCTCCACTTTAATCCTATTGACAGGGACTACTGCCTGGAACAGGAACTGCGGGGTGAGCCATGTCAACAGCAGATTCTTATTACAGATAATATTGATGGGGCCTTTACTTGAATAATGAAGGGAAGAGCCCTCTGCTTTGACGTTTGTCTCCAAAACCTGGAATTACTAAGAGTTTAACCATCGGAGGGGAGCTTAAGATAGTTGCATCTTAAAGGATCTGCTTTCTTGTCGCATTCAAGGCTGGGGAAAGGAGTTTAGCCAATACGCTGGGAGCTCCACACTGACCTTTTCACTGCTCTTAATAAACGTTACAGTTAAATAAAGTCGGATGGATTTTTCTATCTACTGTAGTGCGTTATCCCCTTTCTGAAAAAAAAAAAAAGTAAAAAAACCCCAAATCCCTGTTTAATATCACTGTTACTCATTATCTTTGCCAGCTGCAGGGCAAAAGGCAAGGAGGAAGGGCAGGGGCAGGACAATTCAGGCTGTATTATCAGGGTAATTCCTACCATTGCACATGATTATGTGTGTCTCTCCATATGGGTGAATCAGGGCTGTTTAAGTCGGTTGTGATCTTATGGCCAAAGCTCAAACCAGAATCAGCAGCTCTGGAAACGTTTGGGGAAAGTTTTGTTTGTTTGTTTTTAATTTACTTTCTTATTTTCTGTTCTTTGAAAAAAGGGGGGGGGGGGGGGGGAAGCCTCTGTTGGGTCTATATCGCTTGGTTCCCTACAGGAGCGGAGACACCAGAGTTGCAGGGGAGAGGCTGCCTGGGAAGTCAAACGAGGGCAGAAAGCATCAGCCATTCCATGGAATAACCTGTCCTTGCACACTTCCTCATGTTTGGGCTTCAATATTGTGGTTGCAAGCACTGCGATGAGAGAAGGTAAGGAAGGAAGATGGGGCTAAATGGTGGCATCCCTGTTCTTGGATTTTAAATGTAACCAGGAGCTCAAAGGTGTCCCTCTAGAGTCTTATTCTAGAGACATCTTTAAATGGGGTTTGGACCTCTAGCTCCTATTGGGACAGATGAGGAAGAGAGCAGGCAGAATTGGCTTTCGGCCATGTTTATACCTCCCAGATCCTAGAGCTGGCCCAGGACTGAACCAGCAGGTGGTTTAAGTTAGAGCAGCCCCGTGGCTGCTCTAACTTAAGCCAGCTGGAGTCTCTTCTGGGGCTGGTTCTACCAGCCAAGGTTTGCTGGATTACAGCAGGGGTCTGAAAGCCTCCAGCCCACCCCTGCATGGCCTACACAAGAGGACCAGGGAGCAGATGACATGAAAATGTCAGGGCAGTTCCCAGCTGGTGCTTTAGGACAGCTATAATTCCTTCACACTGCTGCAGAAAATTAGTATCTGGTTCAAGGGAGCTTGTTCTCGTGGTATTTTTAGTCTGATTCTGAAGACCCTAGGAGTTTTGGATTGCCCTTAAGTTTCTGAATTTTGGGCTTTCTGACTTGAACTGTTAAATATTTTCCATACATAAACAGCAGCCACAAACTTTCAGGTTGGATGACTTGTGTTTTAGATTTTAAAAAAAAAGTCGGAACAAGACAGAAGAAAAGTAAAATCTCCAAGTGGTCCAGCTACTCTCCTTGTCTGAACGTGTCTCCTCCCTCTGAAACAGGTTCCTGAGACAGGGATGAAGTGGCCTCTCCTGGCACATTTCTTAAAAGTGCAGAGGAAAGACTTAGCAGGCACAGAAGGGCCCATCCTTGGAGTCAGTGAACAATCCCCCAGCGCGTGGAGAAGGCAATCCATGCTCTCTGTATGCACCCTGCACCTCCAAACATTGTTTAGGTTGCTGGCCATATCTACATGCAGTGTTTTAACCTCCTCAGACCTTCTGTTTTACCCAGGAAAGCCCATGGCTCACATGGGCACTTGTTTTCCCAGGATCATCTCTTAGAGCAACTTGGAAACCCCACTGAGCTGCATGCCGCCTTCCCTTCCAGCCGAGATTTATGCCCCTTCGCTTCCTGATGGCTGAGGTGTGGCATAGAAACTCAGCCCTGCTCCTAACAACAGGGGACAATCGGCCATGCCTGACATCAGGCATTGTGGTTGCACCCAGAGCCTTTCCCAGGAGGGACAACTCCAGCAAACATGGGTGGCTGGGGGCACCCCATGCCAGGCAGGAATGGAGCAGGCGTGAGGCTGTGATGCTGCCAAGTCTTGGGCCAGGCAGTGAGCAAGCAGCTTTGGAGAAAGCATCTGACCAAGGCGTACGCCTGAAAAGGACTGCAAAAATACTTGTGCACAAGCTCTTGCTCTGCAAGGTTTTCCAAACTGGTAGAGGCTTGCAGTGAGGGGGGAACAGACATATACCCTTGAGGCAGTGATGCAGCAAGTAGATCTGTCCCAACACCCTAATTAGAAATGTCAGTCCTCAGCCTTTTTGTCTCAGCCAGGCACCTATGAGATCCCACACACCAGGATCTGTGGTGGGGGTCCCTGCCCAGCTTCAGCATGGGTCAGGTCCAGCCTGGGACTGTCTGCACCAGGCATCTCACAGAACTATGGAGAACCCCTGACCAGGCTGTAGGAGGTGGTGGGCATGAGCTCAGGAGATGGAGAGATCGAGCAGCTTGAAGTTGTCCTTGAGCCTGTCTCCATGCTGCAGCTGTGGGGATGGCCAGACCATTCATGGTCCGGCACTGGGGTGGGTGAGCAGAGCAGTGTGTGGCTCCAAGCCCCCCATGTCCCAGGGAAACGCCACCCTCTCATCATCTCCATGTCGCTATACTGGGAGCTGAAATCTGACCAATGCAAGCCATTGGTGGTACATATTGAATTAGCTGGCCCTTCACATAACCCCCCTAATGGCTCAGAAATCAATTGGATCCTTCATGTCATGAGGGTTTTTTTTAATCATCTCCTTAAAGAAGAAAAAAAAAAAAAAGAAAAAAATATTAGTTCACCCATGCTTTCTCTTTTGGTTTGGAGGGTGCTTTAAGGTGTGCTGATCTTGTGTTTCTCAACTTTTCTCTAGAACCTGGAGGCCCATGAACTTCTTGTTCCTTTTTCTTCTCTTTTTAAAATGAAATCTGAGATTTTTGCATAATACATTGGAGCAAGAAGCTGGGGAGGGGGTGAAGAAAAACATCAAGTACTGTGGGACTAAAATTGCAAGAGTTGGTTTTTGTTGTTGTTGTTGTTTTTCTTTCCATTTTCCAGAGAAAATGAAAACACTCCCCATTTTGCTGAGCCCCAGCAGGGTGAACAGAGGGAAAAGGTGCTTCGGGGCAGGAAGAAACTGTGAAGAAATAGGTTTGAAAACTCCATTTATATTGGATTGTTTGAAAATTGTCCTGAGAACTGCCTTCTGGGGACAGCTGTCCTGATCTGAGCAGGGAGCACAGAGAGATGCGTGTGGGGACAAGCTGTGTGGGGCTCTCAGGCTGGGACAGGACTCAGGTTGCAGTCACCTCTGGTTGCACTCAGGTCTCAGCAGTGCCAGCTCCTCAAGGATGGCAAGGAGAGACTGGGCATGCAGAGGAAAGGCTCCATGAAACCCTTCCTCCCCATAGGAGCAACATCTCCTTCTGCAACAGAAGTCACGGTTGGCCAGAACCTGTTCTGGCAGGCAAAGAGGTTGAAAAGGACTGGCAATCGGTGCTGTTACCCCACACACCCTCCCTGCCAGTCATCTGGATGCCTCCATGGTCAAGGAAGACATGCAGAAGGACCTGAGACTGTGCTGGAGATGTGCATGGGATGGTGGTACCCAACCCCAGCTCTGGTGCTTGCAAGACTCCCAAGCTGCCGGCAGCTGCAGGAGTCAATAAATGGAGGCTCAGCAAAGTAGGACATTGTCCTTAACATAATGCATTCCAAGGGATGTTGCCCCTGGGTGTAAGGATGCTGGTGTGGATCTCCACTAATGCGACCACAGCCAGTATCTACTTTGGGCTGTTTAACAGCAGAAACAAACGCATCTATCTTGCTGTGGCTGCACGTGGCATGCACAGGGGGACTGTTACTTATTAGCGCTCACAGTCATTGGCAAGAGCTGCTGGAACAGAGGTTGAGCTCCAACTGCTATTCCTGCTTGTCCTCCTTCACTTGTGCTCGTATCTTTCTCAGACTCATTCCTTTTGGGCTGAGATTTTCCATGCTTCGTCTTAGCCCAGTGACATGTTTTTGCTGAAGGTATAGACTGTGCTGGTTGAAGTCCTCTTTCTGGACCTCCTTGCTAATCTCTGCCCCGCAGTGAATGTCCATCTTTCATGTCTGAGGAGAGATCGGGCTGAAGAAAATCTTTAGAGGATGGATTCTGATTTATTTACTTGTTTGTTTATTTGGAAAAGTGACTTAAAAGTTTGTATTTCAGTCAACTGGAACTTAAAAGGAAATGTTTTATTTAGATCTCCCCCAGTGGAAAACTGAACAGCTCTGGCAAAACTAAAGTTTTTCCATGGAACGTTTAGGTTTTGTGAAAACTACATTTTCTATTGAAAAAAATTAGTTCGATCATTAGGTTCTGACCTGCTCTACTTCTTAAGGATGATTCAAAAACATAAAGGCAAGAATCTCCACTTCCTACCTCTAATATATCAACTTTTTTTTTTAACATGACTTCAATTCCATCTCCTTAGCGAGGAGGCTAGAAAAATTATTCAGCTTAAGGAAAAGCATTTTATCAGTTATAAAGTTGTGGAAATTTAAAATGGGTATCTTACTGCAAGTATTGGATTTGCAGCTTGCCTTTCTTCCTATCTGGGTTGAGGATGCCGGACTTAAAAACCTGGTGTTAACTTAGTTAAGAGTATCTCTGGTAGGAGGCTTTTGGTTTGTTACTGGGTTTTTTTAAGGACAGCTGAAATACAGAAAAAGCTGTTTAGGACTGAAGGACTAAAAATTACTTCTGGGAACTGGGAAACCTCCATTCATGGTGATTCTGTAACAGCTATTCCAGGGTCGAATTTATCATTTATGGGAGTCTTGTGGTTTAATACATGTGTTTCCCCTGGATTTTCAAACTTAAAGATTGTTTTCCTTAGACAGCCTTCTTTTTCTTAGAAAGTTAGGATAACCAAATACTAAGCTTAACTAATTAAATCTTCAAAAGTTAGCAAGCTCCAGTCCAAGGATTAACGGCATTGCAAAGTTAATACAAGGTCATCACGCAAATGTAGAATTTTCACTATTCCCTTCTCTGCCCCGTTGTGATGGGGCAACTTCTTGAATGTTCCAAGATTGTCCCTGTGAGTAGATATCAATTTGGCACTTTCAGGCATGCATATACATGTACAATATTGGTGGAATCTATGCACTGAACACATTAAATAGTTCCTTGAATGCGCAATGCATTCAAAATGGCTAATTTGCAAAATGCCCAGAATGCCTCACAGTGGATGACTTGATTTGAAACATTAGAGTAGGTGATAAGAAAGTCATGCTATAGAATATTTATATATATTTCAAACGACTCCCACTTAAAAGGGAAAAAAAATCTTTATAATTAACGCAACAGATAAAAGCAACTGTGATGCTTTAAATAAATGTGATGTATTTGATTTTGAAGTAGAGTTTAAGATTCTGGGATGTGTTCAAGAGAGAAAAAAAAACGTGCTCAGAGTTGAAAATGAAGAGATACTATAGATCATCTTTATAAACTGAGCAACCTCACAGAACTTCCCTGTTCCTAATGGCCTTCAGCACAGAGACTCCTAGGAAATGGAAGTGGGGTTAATTAAAAGAGAGCTGACAAAAGGGAGGCCCTACAAGGGAAGGTTTAATGAGGGCTGCTTTTGTATGCCAAGAGCCATGCAAGGAGAAGGCATCCAAAGATCTAGCCATGGTGGAAGTATTGAGGAATGCTACCTCCTTGCAGATTTTAAAGTAAAATGCAGGGCCAATGATGGCTTAGATGTTAGATATAATGGACATTATGTTGGTCATTGGATGGAGACTTGGTAGCTCAGTGAATAGTTTTGCTTAGGTTTTGGATGTGTGATCCTAGGTCCTGTGTTGGGCTAAGTTCCTGTGGCTCGTCCAAAGACATGGGGGAGAGGTGGACAGTTGTACGGCAGAAAAGGGGAATGGGTATTTCCTGACAGCACTTTTATCTGCAGAGCTCATCACCAGGATGAATTAAAGAACACTGATTTCTGCAGCACTTTCTTCTCGTTTCTTAGCTGTTGCTCAGGCAAAGCTGTTATTAATTCAGGAGGAGTCTGCCTGAGCAAGAACCCTCCAGAGTCCAAAATATTTTGCAGAGAGTAAATATAAGAATTATTCACCTACCACAGAACAGCATCAGCCTCTGGGTGGAATGCAGGAGCTGTTTAATAGTGCGCAGGAACATTTCCCCACAGGTTTGGACAGGAGTTGTGGGTTTGTGTATGCCCAATTGGAACTAAACTGAAAGCAATAAGCAATAAGATGAGCCCCCTCCCTTGCCTTGGTACTGATGGGCTTGGAGGGGTGAGCACCACCTCCCTGAGTACCACACCACTTCCTCTAAGACACTAGGAGATTTTTCTGGAGCTCGCCCATCTGACCCAGTCCTCCACATGAGATCTGGCAAGATAATCGCTCCAAGTGTCTGGGTAAGTACTGTAAAATGCTTCAAATAAATGAATAGAAATCATCTGCTTCATAAATGCCAAGGGCTTTCAACATGTCGTTTCTTGGTAAACAAAGAATTTCAGCACAACAATATCTTAGGATGTTATTGGCCATATTTGTTCTCTCGTGCATATTGAGGCGAATGGGAGCAGAGCTGCACAGCAATCCTTTACGTCCTCCTTCAGCTTGGAGGTTTTGTCCCTGCTGCAGAGGAGATGAGAGGGCTGCTCTGGCTACCCCCAGACAGACTGATCTGCCCCCAGTCCCTAAAACTCCTATTTCTGTGATGGTGAAGGGCAGGTGGAAGTTCTGCTTGTACTCAGTTTTGTACTAAGTGCCATATAGTATGATTAGAAAACAAAACCCACAACAAAATGTCCTTTTTTTTTTTTTTGCGGACATTAGAATGCAATAAAAATATGTGTGTGCTTCCCCCCTCGCCCCCCAGCTAAATTGATTACATCTGGTGGCATAAAAAGAAATAGCCAAAATGTCAGACTGAGTCACACAGCCCCCTTGGGTGGTTATATTTATTTCAGGGTTGGAGCACTCATCAAAACAATTTATCCTTGGCTCTCCATCTCAGCCTTCCCATCTCTGTGCTTACAGACTCTTCTCTGTTCCCTAACACTTGTATTTAGCCCCAAGCCGTCTCCTTCCCCTGGTCTTTCCTTTCTCCATCTTTTCCCTCTCTGTGTCCTCTGGCCTGGCTCCATCTCTCTCCTTCCCCTTTGCTACATCAACCCCAGCAAATCCCGTGGCTACAATTCTCTGCTGGGGATAGCAGGGGAAGCTGGAGCTCAGACAAGGCTTAATGTTTCTGATGCTGTGTCACCTATTTAGTGTCTTGTTTCACATTGCTTGGTGTGAAGGGATGTGGTAAAAATGTGTGAGTGAGGTCCCTACTGTGGTTTCCATCATTGCTGCAACTGGTGGGGCAGGCGGGGTAGGACCGTGCCTGCTGGGATGGCCATGGCTTCATCTCCAGCCTCACGTTGCTCTCCCTTGGCTGCCCTGACCTGTTGCGGTGGTGGAGGTGGATCTGCTGCCTCTCTTTTGGTGGATTATTTTTTGGGCTTGGTTCACCTGTGTCCTGTGTTTCCTCTCTGGCAGGAAGCAGCATCAGAAGCATCTGCAGGATGAGGAGAGTCTGTGCTGCAGTGAGCAAGGAGGACCTTCCTTCCACCTCTCTTCCCAAACCTCATCCTTCTGCCCAAATCACCAGGAGAATGGCCTCCTCCTGCCGGCAGCCCTGGGGACACCCTGTACATCTACAAATCCTGTTGTGATCAGCTACCAGGTTGTGCCTGCTCTCATGCCTTATGATGATTACAGTTGCAGAAGACCAAGCGCCCTAGGATCCTCTTGGATGGAAATGGCTGCAGATATGCATTCCTCTGTTTTTATTCCATGATGGATGATGAAAGGTCCTGGTCTGGCAGGAGCAGGGACTGAAGCTCTTGGTTGCTCTTTCTCTTGGGCTGGAGGATTACCCTGCATGGAAAGACCCCCTTGCTTTCTTCACTGCTCCTACAGGGATCAATGATAGAAGAGGAAGACAGGGCTACCCTCCACCGTCATCTTGGCTGGGAGAGGACTTGAGAAGCTCTTGGCACCACTGCCTCTGAACTTAACCATCTCTGCCCCATCCATTGTGCAGCCCGCTCCCAGCCTGGGCAGTGGGCTCCTGTTATACAGTGTGCCACGTTTTTCTGCTGTGGTAAATCAGAGTCCCCTGGGATCTGGTATTGTGCTTTTTTTTTTTCCCCCAGGTATTTTTGTATGTGAACCACAGAAAATTGAATAGCAGGAAATGAAGTGCAGATTGAGAACATGGTTGAGTGCACTTGCTAAAATAAAACATTGGGGGGGAGGGAGAGATTCTTTTATAAATAGAAAATGAAGTGTGTTTACTTTTTATTGATGAAGTATTTAATTGTTGCTGAGGGTTTGAGAGATGTTCTTAGTGGCACTTCAGACTGCACATTGCCTAGAAATGCCAGTCGGTCTTTGGTACAAATATCTTGCTAGGTCAAACTCACCTGTTTTGTGGCTGCGAGGGGCAAGGGGATGTCAGGATTTTTTGGTGATCTCTGACGTGCCACAGTTGTACCAGGAGGGCCAGAGAACTTCACTGGTATCTTCTCAAACTGGATTAGATGCTTAGACAACCCAAAGGCTTGTTGAGTGGATCCATGTGACAGCAGAAGATAAAGTCTCTGCCTATTGCCTCTGGCCAGTGTGCTTCAACTTTGGCTGGACAGGCTTACCCAAGTGGTGATGTTGGTCTCTGTGGCCCGTTCAGCCTTTAGTCTCCGTGGAGTCTGCCAGCAAAGCAGACCATGCCACAGAGCATCTGCTGAGCTGGTACTGAAACGGCCCTGCTGAGGAAGGTAGGTTAACTCAGATGCTGTCACCACACTGCCATCGCTGTGCTGTTTCTGGGATGCTTCATGAAGCTAACGTGCTGAACTCTGCACGGCATCACGTTGTGTTATGGAGCTGTGCCACAGAGCCCTAGAGCCTGCTTGCTCTCTGTTATGCCTCTGACTTTTTTTTTCTTAGGCGGGGCATGGAGCCCAAGCAAGTGCAGGGTATGGAGATAAGGCTGCGACCTTTTAGATTATTCTGTTGCTCTACTACAAATGCTAGATGGGTCTGGCCAGGCAGCTGGATTCTATTGTGAGGTTAAATTAATCTCATTAATTCAGATGTCTAAAAGTAGCAACATTTCGTCATCAGTGACCTGGACTGCTTTCTTGTGGGGAGTAGAGCTCTAGAGTTCACCTCCCATCCCTGGAGCTGTCCTGTTCTCCCTGTGTTTCTGAATCACTGAAAGATTGTACTTTTATGTTTGTTTTGATCCAGTGAAGGATTATGTGGCCTCAGAAGCAGAGGAGACCAAGGTGCTTGAAGTCTCTCCATGACAGGTCTGTGCACCTTTACAAGAAGCGTGGGTGCAGCCAAGAGGTCTGCCCATAATGAATTAAATGGGGCTGCTTTCGTTTGGGCATTTGTTTGGTCTTAGCTGTGTAAAGTGTCCAGGAAAGATTTTAAGCACATGCAAAAGTCAGTCAGAGCTAACTGCCTTTATTAAAGCTTGCTTGAATCAGATCCTAAATGTACAGAAATTGGACAGACTGGTTGGTTTTCAGAAGGACCAGTTATTGATCATCCAGGTGTCTATGGAGCAAAACTGTTATAAAGGAACACCAGGCGAGTGTCCCCATCTCAACCAGCCTTCACCCCTTTCCAGCTGTGCCTGCACAGGGAAAGTCATCGTTCCCTTTAGCAATGAGAGCCGGTGGTGCCGCACACCGCTGCCTCCGCTTCTGGGCCAGATGGGAGCTGAGGGTCTGTTGGTAATGTTCGAGCGCTTCCACCGGTCCCTAAGGCCATGGAGTAGAGCACGTAGAGATGATCCAAGCCTCTTTGTCTTACCTATTTACACCAAGTTGCTATTTCCAAAAGTCCTGTCTTGACAACACCTTAGCAGGGGAAATGTCCAGTTATGCAGCCTCCAGATGAAACCAACCCAACAGAGGAGACCTCATCTGTGAGGGGATTGAAAGTTCATTCACCTTCCTTCAGGTTAAAAGCCTCTTAGCTGCTTCTTGTGAGCTCCCACAAGAAGAGCGGAATCCTGCCACATGGGAGTGGGTAGTGCCTGTGCTGGCAGAAAGTGGAAGGGGTATTCAGGCAGAGAAGAAATTCTAGAGGGGAGAATAGATGCAAGAAATTCCTAGGAATGTTACAGAAATCAACATCCCCCCCTCTGCTCCTTCCAAACCAACCCACCTAAAAAATGCCGTTTTGTGGGCTATTTTGGAAAGGAGTCCATGCCTGGGGAATTTTTGGCTGATGCTTATGGCTTTTAGAAGTGTCTGGGAGATCAGACGAATAGAAACAGGAACCAGATGGGACTTCTAGCTGCTGGAAAGAAAGGAAGAAAAAAAGGGGGAAAAAATCCATCCCTTGTTTAAAATGTGAAGAGCACTTGTTCGCTTTTGGGGAGTTTCTCCTTCACCCTGAATTTCTTATTTTAAAGTAATTTACCCCAGTTCTGTGATATTCTCTTAGGACATTTATCTCTTTTGTTGTTGTTGCTAGGAATTTTTCTTTCTTTTGCAATAAAAAACAGTTTATTCTTAGGAGAATTTAAGCCTTTGCCTTACTAGATAAAAAGAAAGTCAGTGGTTGGTTTTGTTCTTGCAGCAGCCTCAACATCCCTTGGCCATTTACTTGTTGAGTTTATCTCTGTGAAGCTGCAAAATATGAAAAAAGGCAGCGGAGAGTAGAGCAAAGTTGGAGACAGCTCTGAGCTAGCAAAACTGAGCACGTGTAGGTCCTCTTTGAGGTAAATGGCCATCAAGGGGAGAGTTGCACCATACTGGAACATACGATAGACCCAAACAAGGACATCAGATGCATGCTGCCTGCGGTGACCCAACTTGTCAAGCATAGTGTTGGATTTGTGGTGTCTTGCTGTTGGGTTTTGGGGTTGTGGATCCAAAAGACAGGCCTGGTCCTGTCCCAGGTTCCATTTTATCAGACCTTGGCTCTGGAGCTGGTTCATTCTGGAAAACATCCCAGAGGCTGAATAGAGGCCAAAGAGCATTTTCCAGCTCCTGGGTCCAAGCTGGACTCTGTGCTGGGAGTTGTGGTCCAGCCGTGATCTGACGCCGTGCTGGGACTGGGCTAGGCTGTGCTTCATCCTCCCAGCCTTTTCTTTCCAGGCTGGCAGGCAACAGGGGACCAGTGCAGTGAGGTACATAGTGCCCCTGCTCTACTCAGGAGAGCCATGAAATCTTATTCTGCAGCTGGTAGGAAGGAAGCAAAGTGGATACAACCTCATAGGTGAAGATAACAACTGGATATTACCATATGTGTAAGCTTTGCCACTAATTTTCTTTTAAGAGTTCTGGTTTTAAGGAATGCTTCTCATGGTTAATTAGGATTTTTTTTCCTTCCAGTTTTCCAGATATTTACTGCTTCCTGGAAAAAAAACTGCACTCTTCCCAGGTTCCTACCTTGTTTTATAGTCTTCCTTTTCTTGATAATAGTTTCATATTATTTCTCGTGCCCTCTGATCTGCAGCCATTCCCAAGATAGGGTCATCAGCACAAGGCAATGACCCTTGATAAACCTTCACCCATGGTTTGTAAGTCAGTATGAGAGGAAATCCGTCCCTGGGACTTAATAATGTATAAACTGGATTTCTAGGGAACTGATAGGAGGCTCCACAAACAACATTAGGACTATACTGTGTGCTATGATACTTATTAGTAGTGATGCACAAAGTCAACTGTAGATATTTTAAAACATAATAGTTGATCTTTTGTTTGCATTTTGAAACGTGCGTGCATTTGAACACATGGCTTTGGTTCTAAGGTTCGTCACAGATGGACCTAACTAAGCCAGCTGCTTGAACCCTCTATTATGGTGACCAATTGATTAGATTAGTTTAAATGAAAAAAATGCCCCAGAACATAAGGCTTTGGGTTTGAGTGTCCAATTTGAGTTCTGACTTTTGTGGCTTTCTTTTTTCCTTTGGCTCAGGCTGGTCCGGCAGGATGTCCCGTATTAGAATGCTGCTGGGTTGTTGTTGTTCTTTGTGGTTCCAGTGAGCTGTTTTTTTCAGAAATGTCTGGAAGGAAAGAGACATAGGGGACTTGGTTCACAGGGTTTGTACAAAAGCTTTTATTTTCTCTTCCCACCCCCCCCCCCACCTTCTTTTTACTTCTCATGGATCTGATGAGAAAGTGTTCTCAGGAGTGACACGCTGAGATTTTTAAAGCAAAGTGCTTATCACATGACTCAGGTGACTGCTGTCGTGGTTGAAGCAGTATCATCCTAGGAATTTTGTTTGAATTTAGCTTCCAGCTCAAACAAAAGTCATCTGAGTAGGCAAGCTTTTACTGGTTTCACTTTGGCTTCCCACGTCGGTTTAATTTGGCCCATGTTTGCTCAAAATGTCTCCAGCTGTCTAGAAACTTGTTTCTAGCTTGCTGGAACATTCACAACCCTTTCGGCCAGTGTGACCTTAGTTATAAAGGCTGGCTGTTGGGTTTTTTCAGATTATTTTTACTAGGTCTATTATATATAAGGCAGCTCACATAATTGAAAGAGACAAATGCGTTGGTTGCTGTCCTTGCATTCGCAGGTTATAAGTTACTGCTATCCACAATGCTCAGGCGTGAGATCTGCCAGAGAACACCACCTCATTTTGTTCCATGGCAGTTTTTGCTAATATTTTCTTTTATATTATCACTCTTTGTTTCTCTGATGGAAAGTTTCCATGTGTTTCACACTGAGGACCAAAGTGTCAGAAGATTAAAGGACTGTCTTTTTGCCCAACTAATATGAATTGGATGCTGAACTGTGCACTACTCAGAAAATAAAAATGCCTTCTAAAGAAGCAGCTGGAAGGAGGCAGTGAAAATCCATCAGATTTGCATGACTAATTAGCTTATCCATTAGTTATTATCCTTGTGTTTACTTGTAATGAGAATCTTCAAAGATTATTCTATATTGGACGTGCAGCTAATTTTTTGCTGACGTAATTTTTTCCATACCAAGATACTACTGTGATGTGTGCTGTGCCTTGACATGCATAATTCTCTCTTAGCCCAGGTGTCCATCCTCTGGCCGGTGTTGATCCTGCATCCATCAGTAGGGGACGGACTGAGTGCCCACGCAGCCCAGACTGCATATGAGACATATTCTTTTTCCCCTGAAATTGGGTCTGATTTTCTGAATTTCTTGGCAACCAGATCCCAGTCTTGTTTCATGAGAAGCAAGTGTTTCTGGATGTCAAGTCCTGGTTTTCAGTTGGCATACCTTGAGCTATTCAGCTCCTCTGTTCTTAAACAAGTGTTCCTTTTGTGGAAGTCATTAATGCACCATAGGGAGAAATTTTCTCTGTGTGCCTTTCTAATAGTTTTCTCAGTGTATGATAAGATTTTGTAAGAAAAATATTACTCTTGTAGTTGTTATTTTCAGATCTTCCTTACTCATAAAGGTTGAGAGGATATGTGTTGGGGTCTTTAGAAAATTAAAGGTCATCTTTAAATAGCTCCACAAGTTTCTGTATGTTCTATGACTATTTAGATTTATTCAGTTTGGGGAGGGGTGGTGGTGTTAATGTTCATATGCCCAAAGCAGGACACACAAAGCATCTTATCTTTGGATTTTGAAACATGGGGGCTTAAAAGTAAAATTTGGAGGATTTTTGTTTTGTCTTGTTTTGAAGTCCCTGCTATGTCATTTTCTTAGAAGCGTTAGTAGAACTGAAAAAGAAGGTTGATGCAATAAACCTGACTTTTGACGAATCTTCCTGATGAGCTGGATTTGCTTGTGTTCTCTTCCTGCGCAACTCAACCAGGCAGGTCGGTATCATTTCTTGTTTTCTGGCATTCACAGACATCCACCGGACGTATAAAATTTTACATTTACCACAAAAAGTCACCAAATAAAAAAAAAAATTCTTTTGTGCTTGATGAGGCCTTTATCTCTACAAGAACACAAATAAAATCTGCATTTGTGACCTAGCTTGTCAGCTTTAAGAAAACTTATGTCTGAGCCTGATGTTACTGTGAAACCTGATTTTGCAAGGTCAGTGATATTTTTCCTTTGCCAAGAACCTGCAGGATGTGGTGGATGCATTTTGCCCAGAATCAAAGTTCCTGATGTGTTTGGGACTTTTATCACCACCTACTTCAGACTGAACAAATGGTAGGAACTGCTGTCCTCTCCAAGCACATCTCCATTGTTTCTGTAAGTTTGCTTTAGAGCTTATAGAAAATATTATCTCCATGTTGCCTGGAGCACATTCAAAGTGTTTGCTGCCTCGACAGCAAAAGCAGTGACATTATTTTCTTTGAATAGTGCCTAAATTTCTGAGGTGCTCTCTGTGCCTTGGTTCCTGCAGGTTCCCTGAGCTGGAGTTTCACGACGAGAACATTCCCGGAACATCTCCAGGCAGCTGGCTCTGTGGGGTGCATCACTAAGGGAGATGGAGAGGAGAAGTGCTGAAGATGACAACAGGTCCAGCTCTGTTCCAGGAAAGACTGAATGGCCCCGATTCAGTGAAGCTCACCTCTGAGCGCCCAAAGAGCCCCGGGAGGAGAAGCGACAAGGCCCTATGGCGTACAGTTAAGTGCTTTGCTGAACAGGGGCCAATGTCCAGCGTGGAGCCACCCTGCTCCCGCCGACTCCCTCTTTGGCGCCGCACTGTGGAGTCGGCCCTTGGCTCACGCTGGAGGACCTTACGAAATCCTGGCCCTGACAGAGAGCAGATGCATTATTGGGAAGCCCTCGGGTCATGAGAGGGCTAATAGTCACATTCCTGGCTGGGATGGCGAAAGATTTACGCCGGGCGATCGCTTGCCTCGCCCTGCACCAGGCCGGCTCCCTACTTCACTGGCCCCCTCGGCTTTAATTGTTGTGTTAATGGCCCTTTTATTTGAAGCAGATCTCCTGGCTTAGAGAGGAGAATGTCATTATGTCGTATTTTAGATGTATTTACATTCTCCTTGCCACAGGGATAACGTTCTAATTATTTTCTATAGCTGACAGCACCAGCGTCTCTGGTATTAGGGACCCCTTAGACCTGATTACATGGTCTGTTTTTCTTCAAATCGCCCACAAATGACAGTGTGGAGCAGGTTTATTATCAATTGACGTACCTTTGCTTAACTCAACTCGCTCCCGAAACAAATGTCCTGAAAAGATAATACATGTTTAGAGCATGTGTCTTTGCTTGCGTGAAGGCAGATGGACTTAGGAGGTCAAGCCAATGGTTGACCTCTCTTGACTCCTCAGACTTCTCTGCACACCTCCGGCACGGGTGCATGGAGGCAGCGTGGTGCCGCATAGCATTTCTCATGCAAACCGTACTCAAAGGCCATCGAAAAGGACTGCTCTAAGTTTTACAGCTACTGTGTCAAATGGTGGAGAATGACAGCATGGGAAGGGGATGGAGGTGCAGAGGGAAAGGAGGGAGAAGTGGAGGATTTTAGCTTAGTTTTGCAATCAGGTGTAGAGAGGTATCAGAGTCTGGTCTAGACAGCAGGGTCATGCCTGTGTGAGAAGTTGACTTTAGGGAAGAAGAGAAGCCAGGGCTCCTCACTGGAGAGAACGGCAACACACAGTGGACACAATGGACAGGGTGGTGAGAGGAGATGCCTGGCAGCAGGATGTGTGGGGCTGGTGGACAGAGGTTGGGGACCGTGTCGAGAAAAGAGTTGCAATAGAAGATGAGACAGGAGAAGCCCGATAGCTTGACAAGAGAAGGTGAGATGGGCACCATCGCAGAGCTGGAGACAAAGAGCAGAGAGGGTGGCTTCAGAGCAAGAAGCGATGCCCAGGAGTTGGCCAGGGAGGTGCGGGAGCACACAGAAGTAAGGGACAGCAATTGAGATAAGGAGAGTGAGAGACACAGTTACTAAACAGAATGATTTGATTTATCCCAAGTAATTTATTCACCAAATTTTCCCCTTGAGATCTTAAACAGACTGAAGTGGTTTCAAAAGTTGTCATTATTTAGAACAATTCAACAAAATGTTTGTTGCTTTGAAATAAAGGGAGGGGTGAGGGATGGAGAAAAGAAAGAAAGAAGGGAGAAATAAAAGCCTGGATGGACTTGTTTGCCACATTTTAATTTTATTGCTGAATTGGGATGGGTCAAGAAAAATCACTCTTTCTGTTCTCTGAGCAGGAGTTTCACTTACAAAGCTGCTTCTGATGTGAACGCTTACCCAAGCTCAGATGCAGTCTCCATGTGTATTCAAACATGAAACCATAAAAAGCAAGTATTTGTGCTAGTGAAACCCTGTCGAGGAAATGTTTGTGCACCGGGACATCTCAACATGGAGACAATTTCATTACAAAATTCAGGCGCGTCTTCATGGAGACTATTCTCCTTGCAGCTCTAAAGATTATTTTATACTTGGTGCTGCTGGGCACGCAAGGCATTTTAAAAGCAAATAGAAAGGCAAAAGTGCTGCCCTGAGGGAGTTACAATTTAAGTCAGACCAAAGCAGAGTGAAAATGCTGGCTGCATGGTATTAAACACCAGAAGGTGGGCGCTTTTATTAGGAAAGCCAAGGATTCCACGAAGTTATTTAGTTTTTCTTGTGTGCATGCATGGCTTCTGGAGCCATTTTTAGCCTTGGCTTAAAAGAAATGGGTCACACTCCTTCCCCCAGTAACACTGGAGCCTATCTGCAAGGTTCAGTGAAAGGTGGCAGGAGGGTAGGGGTCTCCAAAGGTACTGTGTTCCTGTTCTGTTTTGTGAAAATAAAAAGCCAGGTGGAGGAGAGGTAACCAAACCATTATTTCAACTGAAAGAAAAGCTTCTGCATGTGCAGAAGCAGTATTACCAGTCTTCAAAAAATCTGAGAGGAGAAGGAGGATAGATGCTTTCTTGCAGCCATTGTGGCTGCAGCCGTTGGAGGAGTTTCCATCACAGCGTGTACGTGGGAGTCGTACCTTTTGAGACATGGGATAATTCAACCATGGGAACACAAAGTCCAGGAAAACAGGATATTGACTTCCCCCTCTCTTGAAGTTACCTGCTTGTTTTTAATTTACTCATATGCATTTGGTGGATGGCAGTTTGGGGATGCTTCTTTCAGCTCAAAGAACCATGAATGAGCACAGAATCTCCTGCCTCCGCTGGAGAGCGTTTTGGGAGTGGAGGTGCTGATGGGTCATCATCCATTTGGCCACAGTGCAAACAGCAGCTAGAGAAAGGATGAGTTATAATTTTCTTACCACTGTTTTTATGTTGGACTGAGTAATAGGACTGAGTAATAGAACTGAGTATCTGCTATCCTGTTGTTTGGTCAATTTGGACAATCTGTTGGTCTCTGTATGGGATGAAGAATGACAAAGTGTGGGGAGTATCACCTGAGAATATTCAAGTATGTGTGTCCTGTGCAGATTTGCTGCCTTGTGAATGTCTGAGCTGTAATGAGGTGAATGCTACTGGAAGACAAAGGTTTAATTAGCTCTGCTGTTTCAATACTTTCCTGAAGTGCATTTCAAATCATACACTTAGTTGTGAAATCAGTCATCAATGCCGTGTTTGATGGTTACAGAAGTTGTGTGGTTTTCTTTATCTCTTTGCTGAGGATCCCCCTGATCAGATGACTTAATTTTCAGAACACAGCACAAAAGAATAAATTGCAAGTACTCTGTGAATTATTAAAGGAGAATATTATGAATAAGTTAAAAGAGGAAATGCGTGCTAGAATTTTGTGTCATGTTGGCTAATTGTCCAGTAGCAGAAAGGAAAAGAAAGTCTAAATCAATTAGTTCAGCCTGTTTATTAAAAGGGTTTTGCTGATAACTTTTGGGTAGTTGTGCTTGGCAAACCAAATGTTAGTGTGAAGAGCACACCAGAGATTCGGGAGTATGGTTTATTTTCTAAAATAAAAACTATTGGATCACAGAACTGATGGACAGAAAAGCAATGTAACATGCTTCTGTAGGCCTTTTCTCTGAGTGAGTCACAAACTCTACTGATACAGTGCTCTTCTGAAGGGGTCAATACGTAGAGCAACAGAAAGATTAGAGGGGCCATAGTTTTGCCAGAAGCACTGCAAGACTCTGGTCACACACACACACCAAGACATGCAGGAGCAAAAGTCTAGAAAAGTTTAGGATCCATAAATCACTTCTGGTGGAGACTAGAGGTGAGAGCACCAGCAGGAGCCATGGTGTGGACAGACTTGGGGCACTACACCTCCGCCGCATAACAAATCCCTGTCTATGCTGTAGGCATCACCATCGTTATTTCCACTCCAGTGGGGTCTCGGCTGGTGGAGACTCACAAGTCACACTTCTGCATGGAGCTCACTTTATCTTCGTCAGGAGGTTGGAGGGCTGAGTCAGCCCTGCTGGGATTTGCACCAGTGGTTCCAGGAAGTCTGGGTATTTCAAACCTTAGGCTTAGACCTCTAATCATCCCCTTATCTAAACTGCCTAACATCTGAGTCTGCAAAATTGGGTTGGAAATCTCACACAAACATGCTTTCCCCAGCGGCATTTCTACGTTCGTTTGCCAGTGGAGTCCTGGACTACAGAAGGGCACAGAAGATTCAGCTTTGAAACCAAAGGTTTAATCAAAGTGTTGCATGAAGGCCAGGTCCTTTCTTGATTGATGGCTTGCTTACTGCTTGCTGACAGCTGGAGAGGTTCACCCTTTGGGGCAGAAACCCAGAGTTAACACTCAGAGAGGCAAGTGTTGACCCTCTTGGGTCATAAGTTTAGAGGAACCCAGTTCCTTTAAATTAACTTCTGCATCTGGTGGGGATGGAAGGAAGGGCTTGATTGCTTTCTTGTAACTTATAAAGAAATAGTCTCATCCTAAAAGCCTTACTGCTCAATACATGCAGAAGTTGTTTAAATTATCCAAGGTGGGATTTTCAACCCAAGAATTCAAAGACAAATGGTGTGAGGTCCTACACCAGGCCAGCATCTCTGAATCCCTCTCCAAGTAATTTTTTCAACCTCACTTGGCCACAAAGCCTAAAGAGCTCAGAGAGATGAAATTCTTACAGGTTTTGTGAGAATAGCTGGTTGAATGGGGATGACAGACTAAATCACTACCCCTATTAGGAAAAGACTGCTGTGTTAATTCACTCCTTATCATGCAGCAGAGGATCCGAAGCAGAGGCTGGGTCAAGGGGAGGCAAAGGGCTTTCCAATGTCCCCCAGCTGTGGAAAAGCTCCAGTCAAAACTCTCACTTTATCAACCATCTCGTCGTGCAGTGGCACCTTAAAGAACAAACAAACCGGCTTTATTTGTTCCCCAGCTCTTGGAGCTGCTTGCTTGTGTGGCATTTTCATTGATAACTTATGTCCACGTGGAAGCTCTTTATCTTTACTTTCGTCCTGTCACTGAAGGAAAGGACTACTCCGTGGCTCGATGCCACATTGAATGGGGTGATACAACAGAAAGGAAACTTTCCGGTTTTGTCCTCTAGTCAAGAAAGAGGACTGGCAGAAATAATTTCTCACAAATCAGTGCTTTGATATGTTTGGCTTCTTTCAGAGTATCTCTGAGCAGATGCATGATAAATTTCTCATTTTATCCGATGTTAGCAAACCTCTGGAGAAACTGGCTGCTGTTCGCTGCCCATCTATAGTAGTTAAGCCAGATTCCTCTGTTCTGATTTATCAGATAGGGTGACTGATGATGTTTGTAAATGTAAATTTTAAGTTTCCTCAAATTCTAGTGTGTAAAGCTTCAAAATAGTCATTTTCTATAAACATTGTTGCTTGAAAAAGTCCTGCTACTTGAATATCTGGTGAAGATGAATGCACATTGCATGCAGAGTTGGCAAAGAGGCACCCATCTATAAACATACAGTTACTATTCATGGAGATTTCTTTTATCCTCTTTCCAGTTGTACAAACACGACACCACCACCACCCCCGGCAATATTGCATTGTAAATTACCTTCCTTTTAAAAGCCCTCTCCCCTTAGTGCTTTTCATTCAGGAGATGGGAGACAGCCCTGGGCTTGTTGTCTTCAGATCAAATACAAGCTGCAGACTCTGGGTATTCACCTGAATTATATGAACCTCTGTGCCGTAGCTATTTACTTGTGATACATTTCCTTTTCTTGATTAACTAAGCTCTGAAAAGACACATCTGTTTCAGCATTGCCCCCTCAAGGCAGTCCATCAGCCCTCTGCTTTGTAGCATCTTTTTCTCTCACCTTTTCCTCGCCTTACTCTCTGTGATCTGCTGCATTTTTTTTTGCCTCACGTCCATGATTTGTCCTAAGACTGCTAGGGCAGGGACTATGTTGTGGTTGTTGCCCGCAAAAAGCCATCTATCTTGCCATGGGTATGAGAACTATTTAGGGACGTGCAAGTGCTGCAGCCCGTTTTGTGGCTGAAGCCCCAGAGGCTGAGCTGCTGGCTGTTTCTAATTAGTTACACAGCGCCTATCTATAGCCTCCTACATGCTCCAAGGTCTGGGTACCCTCAGTTTCTTGTTAACTTTACTAGTGTTCAGCATCCTCAGCACCAGGCTGGTCTGGTCTTCAATAATGGACTAACGAACCAGCACCTTCTAGCATTTTAAATATATGCACTGAATGCTACTTTTAATAGAAACTGAACAGGGCTGTGATTTGCAGTTAAAATAAATACAAGATAATTTATTAGAATACACTGTTGGAGTCACAGCCTCCACAGAGTATTTCTCTCTGTTATACTATCCAAGTACTGGAGGAGTTTATTGCATGGTTTACTATGTGGCATCCAAAACCCCTCTATAAATAGCTGTTGGTTTGCACCTAGGAATCATTTTAGGGAGAAAGGAGAGCAGGAGCCTTAGGCTGGTTCTTTGATTGTGGAGGGTATTAGGAACAGTGGTGTTCCCCCAGCACCCTGGGCCAGAGCTGGCACCTCTGTGCAGCCCCCAGCCCTCGCCACGGCCCGTACCCTGCCGTCCTCTCCACAGCAAAAGCAGCCAGGTTTGCCCAGCGGTGGTGGCGTCTGTCGCTGTGTTCTGCTCTCAGGCCTCTCTTGCCCTTTGAAGATTCCCCATTGTTTGGGCTATTAACATACTTTCGGGGTGGATGTTTATCTTTTTTGAAACTTTTACGGCAGGCGTGTTGTTAAAGAAAACCCCGAGAAGCTCTTTGCAAGAAGCACCACTGGAGCCCTTTGGTGAGTGTAATGCAACTCTGAGCAGCCCTTCCCTTTATGTGATCAGCTTCTAATACCTAACAGTTCTGTGAGTAAACATTTATAGATCAAATCAAAAGCTCGCAAAAGGAAGCACTCTTGATAGATTAGAAGCTAAACTGATCTAAATTAGAACAGATGCAGAGATAACCTTGCCTGGCTAAAAAGCATATACTATCGGTTGCACGCAGATAATTAAATGAATGAGCCCTTTTCTATTGAACAACTGATGTGCAATTGATAAACTTAATTAATAATTAACTTTTTAATTAAATATCAATTTAAAACAAGTGTGGTAATATGCCACTCGCATTTAATTTTGCTGCCTTTTCTTCATTAAAGTACCGTCAATAGGGTTACAGGTATCTGTTTAAGATGCCTCTGTGCACTGCACAGGGAATAAATGTGTCCGCTGGGTGCTTGCCAGTGAAGAGATGGTGATAAACAGCAGCAACCAGAGACAAAGCCGGCATGCAACTTCAGGGATTCAGAAGGAACCATGGATAAATGGCACATCCCTGGCCGCAGCTTTCTTTGCAGCAGGCCTGCCTGGGTTTACACCCTTGTTCACTGTTAAAAGAGGCAGCAATGGGTATAGAAGAGCTGAGCCCTCCTTGTAACAACCCTTCAGGAAGAAGGTCCTTCCCAGCCTTATGAATGAAGTGGCTGGATGAAGCCAAGACTGAACATCTAAACCTTGGCCTGTGTGGAGGGGACAGAGCTCCATCAGTTATTGCCTTGTTTCAGCAAAACAGTCCTGAGTAAGCGAGGGAAAGCTGCGATCTTTTTGCATGTGTCTTCTCACATGCTGCCTTAGTGCAACTCCTATTAGTGCTAATGGGGTAATTGGCTCCCCCCAACGCGAACTCCCTATAATGCATCCAGGTAACTTGATTTGAGAGTGTAAATCCCATTAGCCTGAACGGCGATCTTTTCTGCCTCTAATTTACCCATTTGATCCTGCAAGCACTAACAGCCGATCTCGTCTCCCTTTGAAAGCAATAAATAGGCATCTGACTTCCGCTAAATGGTGTTTGCAAACGTGCATGACGGTATCACACCTCGGGGTTGGTGCCCCTCTCTGTGCCCTCCCCCCGCGAGTCTGCCCTTGCAAACATCTGTGCAAAAGGGATATTGCTGCAGGGCCACCGCTGTATGCCTGCTTTTCATCTGGTTCCCCAGGGCAGCCCCTGCTCTCAGCCACATGTGGTGGCTGGGTGGCTGTGTCCAAGCGGCGTGGGACAGCAGCAGGTGCGTAGGGCTCCCAAGTGATCTGGACGCTTTCTGGGAGTGCGTGCAATTGGATGCTGTGGTGCTGGAGTCATAGAAGCTGCTTGGTCCATCAGCTGCCACTCTTGTTGGACACTGGGTGTTTCATGATGAATAAACACACTGCATCGAATGAGAATAATGAGGGAGCTAATGGTTTCTTTGCTGCAGGCTTTCCCATCCACCATCCACCGAGTCCATGCCTGGTCCTAAGTGTCCTCCTTTATTTTTTCCCTCTGTTTAAAAAATTACCTAGAGAGGTCAGCTGTGATTTATATACCTAAAGACAACAGAAGAGACTCGAACCAAACAGTTCCTGCGCAGCCCTGGTGTTTGGGATGGTTCCTTCCACCTGCCTAGTAAGCACTTACAAGGAGCAAAGAAATATGCAGAGATCAGGAAATAGGGTTTGCAAACAGGGAAAAAAAGGTGAAAGGCTGCAAGAACCATTTCCACCAACCCTGCGCCTGCTAGCAACAAGGAGAAATATTTGAGCACCTCACTGAGGATGTAAGAAAATCTTTCCGCTGTGGTGTGGAGGATCTGAGTGAAGATTAGGAGTTACTTTTTTTTTGTGAATGTCCTGATTTGTTTCCAACTGACATAAGTAGGGTAGAGGATAAGCCAATGGGCTCTTGATTGTCCTTCTGCAATGTGGGGCCTGAAGCCAATTGGCAATGACTCCTCAGAAGGTACCATCTTGGAGACGGCACCAGACACCTATCCGGTCGGAATACACCACCGATGAAAGGATGATTTCTTTTCCTGCTCTGCCTCATAAGAGGATATTCTCGCTTCTCCACATGTGAAGGGAAGATGGGTCCCTCCCGTGGGGAATGTTACTGCTGGCCACCACTTCCTTTCTGAAAGCCCCATTTGAAAAGGAGGAAATAGTTGGTGGAGGAAGTTCCTGAAAAGGAATCTTTCAAATCCTTATTTTTGTCAGGTTTTTTTCAGGGGACACCCAATATGATGGAAATAATTGGTGTGGCTGCCTCAAGTGATGGAAAAGTTGCAGAAAACTGCAAAGGGTGTGACAGCAAGAAAACTGGCTTATTCTCCATTTATTGTACAATATTTATCATCAACCCGTTTTGTATATTTTGCTTTCTTTTGTGTAATCTTATCATCACTGGGGTTGAAAACGATGTAATTTTTGCTCCTTTGAGTAGTTGCCAAAAAAGCACTTACGTCGGAGTATTAGTGTATCATTTGGCTAGCACATCACATAATGGTTTTTTTACAGCAAGTATTTAACCGTGTTTTCATCCTGTGGGAAAGAATGATGGGTCTGTTTTGTAAAAATAAGACCTTGTGGCAATGTGGACATGCAAGAGATAGAAACATAATGCAACAAATTAGTTTCAACACACAGAAATGAAGTAGTCCAGGCTCCATATACATTCAGCAGTGCTGATTTCCCTCTCTCTCTTTTGTCTCTCCTTTTTTCTCTTATTCTGAAATGTATTGTTGGATTTTATGGGAAAACTTTGTAAGCAGAAACTCTTAGAATTCAACAAGCTGCCTACTTGGTTTGGGCACACAAGATGATGTTATACTTGTATATACACTTATGTTTGTGTATATGCATGCACACATATAGGTAAAAATAGTATTTATGAGCGCATGTGTGAGAGAGAGAGTAGTTGTGGGTACCAAGCAGATATGATCAAGTTCATCCATTTTGTGTGACTCGATACAAGTTCATGGTGTTATAGCAAGAACCAAATTAGCTTTGTCATAGGCTGAAAAGATACTTTGGGGTTTAGCAACAGAAATGGTACTGTGAAGCAGGAAGAATCTGATCATTCTCATTTCATCACAGAAAATTAAGACCTAGAGCAAAAAATAATTTGTCTTTAGGTGCTTCAGAAATAATCAGGCAGTTAATGATTACAATTTGAGGTGATCCCACCAAATCCATCCCAAATAGTGGTTAACTGAATCTCTATTATAACCTGGAACCCACCATTAAATTGAAAACCCTTCATGCTGTGATCCACACCTTTCCAATCTGTGTGTTTTACAACCTGCCCCTAATAACGGTTGCTTCTCAGCTCTGCCAGAAAAAAGTTAGAGTTGCTGTTTTAAAGTTCTCCCATTTCTAAACTTTATTCTTTTTATTAAAATGTCCCAGTGAGTTGTGACTAAGGTTTCTTTTTCTTTGTACGTAAAAATTCACCAGGATCTCTCTCAGCTTTTGCCAAGTAACTATACAATCTGTTTGATGTCCACCTTCCTTCTTCCCAGCAGCCGCTTACCCGTCTGTGCAGTTACATGCACATTTGTATTTTGTCATGTCTGAATTCAGCCCCGGAGTCTGGAGATGCCAAGTACGTGCCTAACTTGACTTATGAGAGAAGGAGTGGAGTTGAGCATATGGCTACATGGTTCCTATATAAAATAAAAAATGCCATTCAGCAAATTTATTAGGGCTTTATAGTGAGTTATCATCAGTAATTGCACTAAAATACAACTCAGAAAAAAGACTCCATAGCAGAGACTTCATGATGGAATAGGCTTTTTGCGTGTCTTGTCTTTGCTTGCTAATTTACAGCATTCCATAACTTCTAAAAACATCTATGAATTGTTCTCTGAAATCCTCTCATCCTGAAAGGTACTGGGAAACCACACTGCTTGCTGGCATTGGCATGAGTCAGGGTGCTCAAAAGCTGCCCTTTGGGTGCCCAGGTAGTTCCTTTGAATCTCAAGGGGTTTTATCATAACAAAACCATGCTTAGGGAGGGTTTCTCCAGACTGTGGTAGTACTTCGGGACTATTCTGCTTTGAAAAACTGGAAAGCCCCTGTTGTGCTACCATAAACGAGTCACTAGAAAAATGAGATGGGAGAGGGGGAATGAAGACCATCCTGTGTGTCTGCAGTCCCACAGAGGAGGATGCGTGAGCTGTGGCTTGCAGGAGGAAGATGTGCCCAGTGTTTTCCTAACCAGTTTGCTTTCCTAACTAATCTTGCTCTAGGTGTGAGCAAAGCTTCACCTTTCCTGTGCTGTAAGAAGAGTGATTAAAAGCAAATGAGAGAAGGTGAGTCAACAGTCACTAAAGACCATGCATAAATTCCTAACAAATGGCTGCCAGGGGAGATAAATAGCAGAAACATGAAGCAGCCTGATTTTACTTTGAGCAACACTTTATCTTCACCAAGACGTCACCACTGTGTTATATCATTTCCTCTCCAGATATGGCAGTGGAAGAGCAAGACCTTCCCATAATGGGACAGCACAAGCAATTGAGATATTTTTCATGGCTGCCTTGGGAGTGCCATCAGCCATACCAGAGCAAGGACTTGGGGAGAAGAGCTAATAAATGACCTTTGCAATAGTGCAATTGAGTCAAGCCCACCAAAACATGATAGGTGAGGTAAGAGTTTGTTCAGGAGCTGTGTCCTGCCCGAAGGGTATAACCAGGCAGTCAGGTAGATAGGAGCAAACTTGCAACACTGGATTTTTTTGGAGGGTTTGTGTTATCCTTGATAAAAATCTCACTGGTATTTGGGGCAGAATGGCTCTGCTGGACATTCAACCTGGCTCTCACCATTACTGCTCTGCTAAAATCCCAGTGTTTGGTTATTCTTGCTCCAAATAAAATGCTCTGGCCTGAATACATCTCCCAAACTTTAAGGCATTTTTTTGCAATACCTACACAGAAGCGACTCTGCTTTTAGCAGCACTGAGCTACTTTAGGGTCCCCCATCCCATGCTGTGCCAGCCCTGAGTAAGGTGCTGCTAAGTCCTGTGCCCTGCCAAGCCCCCGCCATGTGGGCGCCCCTCTCTGCTGAAGGGCCAGGCCCTGTGCAAACCCAAAACACACGTAGCCTGAACACAGCAGTGACTGTCACCGCAGGGCCGTGCACTTCTCTAGCCTTCCTTGTAAAAGTCTCTAGAATAGATGCCTTGTGCAGAAAGAGGATTAAATAAAATTTAAGTTTCTAGAAGAAACCCTATTAATTTGTGGGGGTGTTTTTGTTTTGTTTTGTTTTTGCTGGAGAAATACCCCTTTATCCCCAGTGAATTCATACAGATTTTTTAGAAAATATGCTCTTTTGCAGGATCTTGCAAGATGGCAGGAGCCAAAGGACTGCACGGAGCCTTGTGTTGCAGTCAGAGTTCAAAAAGGTGAGTTCCCCTGAGAGGGAAAGATTGGTTTTCTTGTTTAATGCCGTCTCTTGTTTAAACTTAGGGATTTGAATGGCCTATTTCTCTTTTCTTCTTTTTCCAAGTATGTTTATCTTCATGTCTGAAATATTTTGTGAACTTTGCTTTTCTATCCCTGTAAAGGGTATCTTTTAGATAAGTTCTTGTTTCTTGCATTTTCCATCTATAACTGCAGAGATGTAAGAGAGAAAACGTACATTTTCATAAAGCAGTCATCTGACATGAAGCTATGGTAAATATATTTGCTCTGACTGTTCCCTCTTTATATTGACTTTCTATTAATATCCTGGCATACATATATGTATACACATATATTAATATGACAGGCAACAGATAAAATAGGCTAGTGGTAGAGAATGTTGAGGGATGGGGGCTAGCTTTAAACTCTTCTTAATGTGTTTTTCTAAACTTTTTTACTACCTAAGTGGCGATAAACAAGCACTGACAGGTGTGTTCACTGGGAGACAGATGAAGGATTTAAAAGACAGATAGATGTGG
Organism: Gorsachius magnificus; assembly: GCA_034008185.1. NCBI lineage: Eukaryota > Metazoa > Chordata > Aves > Pelecaniformes > Ardeidae > Gorsachius > Gorsachius magnificus. The sequence continues at coordinate 13,646,301 of CM067090.1, forward strand.
TGTTTAGGGACATGGTTTAGTGGTGGAATGGCAGCGTTAGGTTAACAGTTGGACTTGATGATCTTAAAGGTCTTTTCCAACCTAAACAATTCTATGATTCTATGATTTAAATTTCAATTTTCAGATGACAAGTGCTGCAATGAGTGATGCAAGTGATGAAAATTAGTTGCAGAAAATTAAAAAATGTGTCCAAAACCATTGCAGACTCTTTACTTGCTGTTTGCAGGAAGAAAGCAAAATTCATTAAATAATTCAATCCAAATGATTTGTCCAGTTGCTGAAGGAGCTAACAGGGTGTCTGGACTCATGTACTAGTTTGGTTACAGCTACAGCGATGAGGAGCACAATGCAGAAAAGCTGGGGTTTTTTTAGAAGGAAGCACAGGCAGTTCCTGAGATGCTATATTCATCTCTTGAAATTTCTGAACCAGTGTTGTCAAACACCAGGGCCCGATGCAGTTGGTGGAGAGCAAACAAGGCTGGTCAGCACAGTGGGGCAAGGCGTGCTGCAGCACAGTATGGGGGCTGCAAGGGTGTTGGGAGAGCTTCTTGTGGACCCCTTGGCTGCAATTCAGCAAACCACTGATCCTTTTCCACTGTGAGAAGGGAAAGGGATGGCAGAAAGTGCTTAGAAGGTTGTTGGTGCTGCCCCTTCGGGGACGGCCATGGGGCTGCTCGCACCACTGGTGCTCTGCGTGCTCCAGCCTTGCCACCTGTGTCAGTAAGAAAAGGCTTTTCCAGTCTAAAAATAAGCAGCTGGTGTCTGGAGTCTGCTCATGGGAGTGTGTGTCTGATACGTAATTCAAACTTGATTGCAAGGGCCTCATAACCTCTCCTGGAGCTGGTGCTGCCATCCTGGAGCCAGCTCCCCTCTCCCCCAGGTGACCAGGCTGTCTGTAAAGCTGAGCTCCAGCATGCCCTAGACTTGGTCCAGGTACACTCCAGCCTCCCACCCGGGGAGTTATCGGGCAGAGATGACTCACAGTGCATTATCCTGTTTTAACTCTTCTCCCACTGCTTTGCATCAAGGCATTGAAACCCATTTGTTTGGCAACCGAGGAAACTTGACACTGATGAGGATGAGCAAGGGAAGGGAGAGACCTGTTGTTTCCAAGAGTGAATCTTAACTGCAAGAGCTTCATGTTTGCTGCAGAGCCCTTTGGGAAAGCTGTTGGTGTCTTGGGATGCTGCTCTTATGAATGGGGCCAACTTGGAAATTCGTTTCTGGATCTTATCTTCCTTGCTTGGAAACATTTGGATCTGCAGTGCTTGACCAGAAAATCACAAGGAGAAGTTTTTCCTTGCGTGTTGCTTATGTGTGCTGGATAGGACCTTTCCTGGTCCAAACTTTTAATGCAGTCATTTAATTAGAAGAAAATGGTACTTAACAGGGAAATGGGCCAATGAGTTTTGGTGTTGGTCCCATCACCAAAATGCTGATGCACAAGCCAGACTAACCCTGCTTGTGGGACTGGCTGAGGAGGGTTTCCATGCAGCTTGCATAAACTCTGTCCATCTTAATTCCATTTTATAGCATGGAAATCAGAGTGGGCTTGGAATATGTAGTTGGAAAACCAGGTGCAGCATTGATCCAATTTCCATTTTATCCAAATAACCAGATCTTAGAGAGAGGGGTCTAACGGAAATGGGTTTGGCAGGCAACAAGAAGAGGCCCAGTCAAACTTCTCCAGTACCAACAAACCTCCCCTGGCCTTCCATATAGTTCAGAACCATCTCTCCAACTCAGGGACCCCCTTGGCTATGGGTTTTCTGTGTCACAAAGGCTGGCTCTGACAAACATTTTTAGAATCACCATCTGTCAGCTTTTCCTTCAGGGATCCCCATTTACAATAGCTTGTATCCAGGCCATGTGCAAATCCCACTGGGCTGAAACTTGGCCCTGCACAAGGTTGGCCTGGATGCAATTAACAAACACAAAATTTATTCAATTTAGTTTGGCCAAAAATATAAGATTCTTTTGTTTGCAGATGCTGAAGTTTAGATGCCTTTCCAAACTTATCAAGGGCAAGGGAACCACTCTGGAGAAAATAACAACCAACCCCAAGGTCATCCTAGAATTCAAATTGAACTGGAAACCTACACACCAAGTAGTTTTTGAAGCTTAGAAACAGAACCCATTTTTTCTGAGTACTTTAATTTTTGCTGCTGTCTCTGAACTTCATTGTTCTAGCCGAGCTCTAGACAGAAACACTGAAACATCAGAAGAAGAAAACCGGCGTTCGTGGCATGTAGGGGGGCCCAGCAGGAAGTATTGGAAATCTCCTGGGAATTTTTCAGTTCCAGGAGATTTGGAGAAATGTCTGATCCAAATCTCAGAGTTTGGAGGTTAGGACTGTCAGGGGACTGTGTCTAAATTGCTTTGGTCTGGAGATCTGGCTGGAAATGTTGTAAGGTCGGGATCTGTCTCTCTTGATTGTCCACCTAGGCTCTCCATTTTTAGGTCTTATCTGCCAGACTCAAGCATGATAAACCTTATGGTGCCTGATTTATCTGTCTCAGAAAGATGAAGGGCTGAGTCAGTCCTGCATTCACATCTTTGTTTCCCAGCTTCCACAAAAGCGCCAGACCACTTAATTTATTCCCATCCTCCATGCAGGTACTCTGTGATTATAAAACAGAATTAATATCTAGGACACATGCTTTCTTCAAGCCCTTTTAACCCCTATCTACTCCACTGACCCCTGGTCCAGGGAGGTTGCAATCCTTCTACCTGCACTGCTGGGTGGGATGGGGAGCTAAAGGAGAGGTCCTCTGCATGTAGCAGCAAGTAGGTCTGGGACAAACAGCTAAAGTAGTGCAAGAAGGATCAGCATGGTGTTAAATTCTTGCATATGAGCAGCTCCCAGATTGCATTACTCTCAGAGATGTAACGCTGGAGCATTTCATAAAGACAATCTTTATTAGTTAAAGGGAAGCTGCGCCAGCCATCTCCAATGAAGCAAACACCCAGAGGTACTGGGGGTGCTTGGCCACCCCTTTTCCGTACCTCCCAAACCTCCCTGCCATTAGAGCAGATCAGGAACGATAAACCCACCCAGCACCCTCAGCAGCAGCTGGGCCCCTTGCTGTTGGAGTAGTTAGTATGCTGGGGCTGTGCGGTTCCTCTGCCATCTTCATTCACCTTAGAAATGTGGAGTTTGAATGGTTTATCTCTATTAATCACCAGCTCAAAAAGCTTTGTGCACCAAGGGCCGCAGATAATTAACTTCACTATACTGCTTGTCTTATCAGTATCAACCTCTTGTCCTCCTGTGAAATAGTTAAAACCATCAGCCCCTTTTTACTTTTCCATTTAACTCTAATGCTTTAACACTGATGTTCTAAATGGCCCTACGACTCATACTTATTAGACAAACCTTTCTTTCTCATCTTTATATTTTTTATAATTGGCCATGTACGTTTCTAAGGGGCTCAACAGCTTTTCATGCCACTATACTAATAATTAAAGGTTTCTCACAGCCTTTCAGATTTCTCTTTACCTTCTTTTCTTTGATAAGTATAATTTGCTGTTTAATTGGGGAGGTGGGGGGAGAAAGTGGTAGTAGTAATACGCTAACTGCATAGGAAAAGGTTTTATTTAACAAAATTCTCTAATTTGAAACAAATCTTTATTGTTTCCCTATTTTTTTCCCTTTTCTTGCTGGAGCTACCCTCCTTCCCGTGCTGTAAAATGTTGTAACAGTCCAGTGCAAGGAAAGGGAGAGGCAGGAGGGGGAAGTAAGTGAGATATGTGGTGGAGGTAGGATGGCAATGGGTGCTCTGTTCTTCACGATGCTTCTTGGTTTAGCCCTTTGCTTTGCTAATGTCCCCATCCGCACTGCTCATTTTCCTCCTGGGAGCTGATCTGGGACTAAGCTCCTACTCTGTTGGGGACAGTGGCCTGGCTGGCCCAACGTCACACTGCCCAGCTACACAAAGGTGGGGACAGCAGATCTGAGGGAGGCTGCTTGTGCATCCAACCTGCCCAGCAGCACTCGTGGCTCACCGTAAGCAATCCCTGGGCACTGGGGCTGAGCGCCGCAGACCGGCCAGGGGATGGCCCACGAGCAACAGCCCTTTGGGCATTCGCATTGTGCGTGTTAGAAATGCCTTCCCAGTGCATCTCCCCTCAGAAACCCTCCCCAATGGGCTCTGACGTCAACAGTCAGTGCTGTTGCCCCGGCTTCCTTTGGGGTCCTCTCAGCTTTCTCAGTGGGTGCTGTGGCCATTCCTCACATGGTGCTGTTGGAGTTTCAGCCTTTCACATCCATGCACCAGCTTGTTTTTAAGAGGCTTTTCCTCCTGGAGGCTTTTCTTAGTCCCATCCCTCTGCCATCTAACCCCATGTCCTACCCTACCTGCTAGGAGGAGGTAAATGTGGATGTTCGTGCACCTGATGCTTATGTTATCCAGAAGCATTTCTCCATTTTCTGTGGTTTTATCCTCTGCCTGTCTCTTCCACAAGCCCTCCCTTGCAGTCCCCAATCCAGAGACCTTTCCCCCCTCTCCCACTTGCATTACTTGAGTTTTCCTTTTTTTCTTTTAAAATTTTTTTTCCCTCAGGTTCTCCAGTTCCCACAACAATGTCTTCTCTCTCCCATCTTTAGGTCTGTTCATTCTCAGCTTATTTCTTCCGTTCTCCCTGTGCAGGGACCCTGTCGGGGGGGTGGGGGGGGGAGGAGTGACACAGCTGGGGACTATCCTTGGCCCAAGTGCTAGAGCCATCCTGCATGGAGAACAGCCCAAAGGGGGCATCATCCAGCATCTACAGAGGATAAAGAGGCTTTTAGACAGCCTGCTGGATCTTCTCTCAGCTCCAGCCATGGGTGAGTTCCACTGTGCCAGCAGAGGGAGGTTGCTGGTTCTGGGTCTGGAGCAGCCCCATTACTGCCATGGCCATCTCTGCTTCCCTAGGTGTTGCCTGGCTTGGGAGAGGTGTTTTGGGGATCTTGGAGGTAGTGGTATGGGGGGAGGATGAGATCTGGAATATAGAAACTCTGCTGCTCTGACAGCCCATCTGGCTCCATCCACACGAGTGAGGCCATTTGAGCCCAGAGAACCCAACGCCTTTGGTCTCCACTAAAGCTACTCTGAAAAATATTGCTCAATAGCTCCCATTATAATTTTTAAATTAATTTACTCCAACTGCCTATCTCTTTCCATGTACATGGATTCAAAAGGCATTAATGTTCTTGTGGGACATATGCTAGTGTACACTTCTAAACACCAGCTCCTGGAGTCATGTGATGGGAGGCTCTTTAGCTTTCCTTCAAAACAAAATGCTTATGCAGTTGAGCAGAGGGTAGAAGTGTGACCCCAGTGCTCTGAAATGATTGTACAGAGAAAAACATCCAACACTGTGTTTTAAGAATTGTAATTTTTACAGCACGCCTTGATGAGGGGAGGCAGTGGGAGCAAAGGGAAGAGAGAAGAGCTGATCCAGAGTTTTTGGCTGTTGGATATGGGCAACATGGTGTTGCATTCCTCCAGTCAACATGCAGAGACCATTTCTTATCAGTGCTAGTACTGAATTGCAAAACAAGTTCATGCAGAAGTCATTCAGTTATTTTTTAAGTGAAGAATTCACACAACCTCTGATCTATTCTAGGATTATTCTCCAACAGGAGAGGAGGAAGAAAAAGGCTGGTGGCGCCTCTGTTGTGAATAATTCATCCCATCCTACTCGCGTGGGTGCTAGGTGACCCCTTTGCTTAGCTCCCACTAAGGTTGGGGAGGAGAGCGGGATGCCTCCCATATCTCCGTTTGCTACTGGGGGTTAATAGGGGCACTCAACACACACAAGCATGCTCTAAGCAGGGTCAGGGGGCAACCAGCACATTGTGACCTAAAATTTGACAGCTTTTACTCATTTCATGTTCGGTGACCCCATTTCTCTTTGGCCAACTGCCTTGCCCGGTGCCCGTGCCTGGGGTGCATGGTGCTGTGGGAGCCTGGCCAGTCTTCTCTGAGCACTGGGGACAGCAATGACCCCCTGCACAGATGCACTCTTTGCCCTTATATTCTATTTGCCAAATTGCTACCCAGTATCATAAGGGGAAATAAAAAGCAACAGTGGCTGTTGAACGACTGGCCCTGCCCCTTTGCTGTCTCAAACAGGACAGCTTGAAGATGCTCAATTCTAGATAAATTGTATTTTAACCCACCAAGTCCTGGTGCCATGTTGCAGCATGATGAACCTTTCCAGCTCACCATGGGGCCCTGGCAGCATCCGAGCTGCTGGAGCGCCAGCGACCTGACCCTGGTCATGCCACGTGTCACCGTCTGTCCCATCCAGGGATTTATTTTTGGTAACTGCGATGTGACTAGCAGTAAGATCTCTTCCTGAGCTCCAACCAACATCCCTGGGAGTTCTCACTGATGCTTCAGTTTTCTCCCCTTCCCCTGAGATGAGGCTTTGAGGGCAATTCTCTTATCTCCGCTTGTTTTGTTTGGGTATCTTATGCAGCAGTGTGTCTCGAGGTGTCTCTCCTCTTTCCTCCTTTCCAGTTGTCTGTCTCCCTCCATCACTTTGTCACCCTCAGCTGCTTGTTAGTCTCTCCGATTTCTTCCTCCTTCTCCCTCGTTGGTCCATTCATCATTTTTCCTCAGTAGTCCATGCTCCTTTCTCTCCCACTTCTCTGTCTCTTGTTTCTCCCTCGTTTCTCTTTCGTTTTTCCCCCCTAGTGTCGGAACTTCTTTCTTTGATTTCCCCCCCGCTCCACCTCCCACCCTTTATAGTGCTGTTATCTGTGATTTTGGCAAAGAGCACATTTATTGGGGAGGAATATCCCCATGGCAACGCAGCAGATGGTGACTTTTGATTAGCTTGGCTTTTTTTTTTTTTTCCCTGACTGCCAAATCACAATCCGTCTTTGAAATTAAATCAGGCTGTGATAGCATCAGTTGTTCTGGAGAGGGGACGAGAGAGAAACAAGACTGAAGTATTACAGCGGGAGCCAGGATGTAATGCAAATTCGTGTTTTTTAACCCCAGCAATAAAACCCCCTGTTCATTCGAGGAGCAGGGGGAACCACAAGAGAGGGAATAATAAAATAAAAAAAAAAATTTTTAAAAAAATGTTATCACCCCACATGGGCTCCTCACTCTGACCACGCTGGAGTGTGCCTCTGTAACACTGATGTCACTCCTTACCAAGTCACCTGGTGCTGCCGGGCCTCATTCTGCGGCTGTTTAAACATTATCGAGGGTTTTCCTTGTGCCATGGGTGGTGGGAAGAGGCCAGGTTCTTAGCTGGCCAATTCAAGCAACTATTTACTTACAGGGGTGCAGTGTCCAAAGTGGGAAGGAAAGCATTAGGAAGCAGCAGGAGGAAGGAAAGCAAGCACTTCCTGGAAGGCATTGGAGGGAGGTGAAAGGAATTCAGGATAAAGTGAGGAAGCGGAGGGGCTGGAAGGGGTGGATGGCATCACCGAGCCAAGATGCTGAGTGATCGAGGAGCTGTCTGTAATGGCACCAGGGAGGTCTGAGCCTGGGGAAGGAAGGGCACAAAGTTCTGCCAGCCACAAAGAGGGAGTTACAGGGCATAGCCCCATGGAAGATGGGGAAGCAGATACTGAAGTCACACGGTAAAAAACTTTCTTGAATACTTCAGGAGTGGGTGGTATTCAAGTCGCATGAGTTCCTTTGCCTGGTGCTTTTTTGGAGGGTGACCAAAGGTGAACACAATTGAGTGCTAATCATAGCCAAAGATAAAGGAGGGCTTGAAAATGAAAGCTGTGGAGAGGAGATGAGTAATGACCCAGCAATTTCATGGGAACTGATGCGTTGTCTCAGGCTGCAAGTCTGCCGGACTGCTATCTCCAATTACTAATGTTCCTCATACAGGAGTTTAGAAAGCAGTTGTCTGGTCTCAGTGCTGGCTTCTTTGGATGTAGTGAGTTTAGCAGTTATGGTTAAAGGAAAATAAATATTCAGTCTTGGTGAGGTTCAGCTGGGATGGTGAAGTTTCATCAGAAATGAAGTGCCTCAAGGGTTAATACTATTTCCTATCTGGGGTTGTAGCATGTGTATTTTCTGGTACTGTGGAGAACAAACACACTTGAGCACTTGGTATGCTTCATATGAGCCTTGAGATACTCAAACTCTGCCATTAGGCTCTCTTTTGCCTTTGCAAAGAGGCTCTAACTTCCCGTAATATAGCCTGCAAAAGATGCATCTCCTGGAGGAGCTCTGATCTTAATGTAGGATTCAGACCTGCACCCTTCTGAAAAATCTTTAGATATATGGGATTGTCCAGTCCCTTACATTACGAGAAATAATAGAGGAGCTCCCACTACGCTTTCTGAAAAGCAGTCCATATTCTCTTGCTCCCTGGGAGCTACGGGTCACCAGCACGTCTCTCCCACTGCTTTTTTAGTCAAGGTAGTGCTTTTTCCTGCTCTGCTCCAGGGGACTCTGTGGGCTGGTTTAAGTTCTTCCAGGATAAGCTCTCTGGCCAATAGATAAAATTTTGCTGCAGATGTTGTTGCTTCTGTTGGAGACCTCACTTCAGGAGTGTTTTGTGTATGCTGTGTGTTAGATCTGATGTTCTTTGAGAAGAAGATAAGATTTGGGTGTGGGAGATAAATCAGGTAGGGATGTCACTGGAGTTTAATTGCCAAGAGATATCTCAGGGCCTGATTCTTCCCTGTGAGGCACAGGCACAAGGGAGAGCTCCAGTCTGCAGGGGTTCACATGTTGGTGGAAAGCATCAGTGTTTCATGAGCACAGTGGGATCTAAAACCCTGTTTGAGTCTCAGATAGCTAGTTGGGGCGGGGGGTCTAACCCATGGTTCATTCTGTTTAGATGGTAATCCTAGTTTAGACAAGAATTTGTGTCTGCTGGGTGCTGCTTCTCCCTGTTTTGGTCAGATTGCCACTAGGCTTCTTGCTCCAGGCACCTTGCCAGTGTCTGTCTGTCCCCAAATCTCTCCTTCTTTGCTTGCATCTCCCCTTGCCCTGCACAAGCGCCTTGCAACCATGCTCTTCTCTCCCCTCGCCCAGCCCCCGGGGGCTGGTTGGCACCCATCGCGCCTTTCCGCGCATATCGCGTGCCTGTGCGATTGCTCTGCCCTCTGGTACCAATGTGCCCCAGCTGGTGACCCCTAACTGGGTGCAGGAGCTGTGATGGATGGAAGCCAGGCCTGCCCTGTGTCCTGCCCCTGCAGCTCATCCCCTTAGCCAAGCATACGTGTCCCAAGCGGTCCCAGCACGGCAAGCGTGGCATCCGCAGGGCTGCAATCCAGTCCGTAGAGCTGCACAAAACTGTGACACCGCGGGCAAAGCGCTCGAGCCTCTCCGGCTTGACACCACATCGTTATATATTGATGCCATGACACCAGCGCTCAAAATAGAATCAGGACAATTTGATTTCCTGCAGATCTCAGGATGGGGTCATAAAAACGGAGACTGTTCTGGAGAAATGGGATAGGGTGGAAATGTTTGTAGTGACATCACAGCCACTTCTATGCCAATGGCCTCCTACTGCTGCAAACATGTGATTGTGATTTTGCTGCACGCTCCATCAGAAAAGAGCCAGGCTGGCCAGGGAGAGAGAGGGAGGGAGGAGAAGGGACGGAAATATTCTGTTCTTGTATCTCAATTCAAATATCTGACAATAGCCTCACAGCCCAGGGTGCTGAGTGATCAGGAGTGGGACTGTGTAGCAGACACTGCTGCCAGATCAGTGGAGCTCAGGGGTTTATGGCAACCCTAACCAGGGACCTTTGATTTTATGGTGGAGGATCCTGGTCTTCATTGGGGTGCTTTATTGGAGATTTGGGTGGTCTCGTTGTGCTCACTCTTCCTCACTGGTCCCATTTACTTCTAACGTCACTTTTCTTGGCAAGAAAAGCCTACAGGCCTGAAATATGGCCGCAAAAGCCACTGTGTTGCTGTTGTCTTTTAGGGGTTCCCATTATAGAGAGGAACACATCTCAGTGTTGGAGTTTCACCCATGAACCAGGGAGCAGCAGGGAGGGATTTAAGTAGCTGGGGGTAGAGGAGGAAAGAAGGGAGAAAAGAGATAAAAGAAACAGAGGTCAACCCAGAAAACAGAACTAGTTTGCGTCTGAGGACATTGCAGGAGGAAGTCTCATGTGGGTTGCCTCGTCAAAGGCACCGATGGCTGCAAAGCCCACCTTGGTAGCAAGGTCCTTCCCGAGAAGCAGCCTGTGGAGGTCAGCCCTGGCTGTGTCCAGCTTGTGTAACCCTGGGGGGTGCAGAGGGGAGCAGTATCTGTGGGGGGGACGGGGGAGCAAAGGGATCCCACTAATGCACCCGTCTATCAGATTAGGCTGTCAAAAAATCAAACCGCTTCCATCACTGTCCGAGGAGAGACTCTCGCTCCCTGCTTAATGGGATGGCGGTCCTGTTGTTGCCACTCCAGGGAGAGGGGCCACTGCTACCACAGCGTGCAGCAGGCTGCGAGTTTAAAATCCTATTAGGCAGAGACTAACAGTTGCAAAAAGAAAGCAGGTATCCCCTAGTGGGGATTTAAAGATGTTTAGACATAATTGGATTTTCCAAGCAGATGTCATTATTGTTAAACAGTTGCCCACTTGATATGTTCAAGTTGTTGGCTGTAATTGCTAAAATTAGCAGGTCTGCATAGAGCAAAGGTCAGTTGGTTAATATTGTGATTTAGTATTTTATGAAGTAATTCCAAATGCTTTTATGTATGTTTTTGTTTTTGCAGCCTAAGCCCACATTAAAGTAGTTGTGGGGCCTGCTAATAAAATAAAGACTCAGCCTCTCCGCGCAGGCTGCTGGCCGGGCTTGGTGGCGGTGCTCCAGCCGCCTTCGCTCCCTGCCCTTCCCGGTGCCACGGGCCAGCTGGGGCCACGTGCTGGGGTTTGGTGCTGCAGTCAAACCGGAGGCGTCAAACTGCCCCCCAATGGGATGTGTTCAAGCAGAGCTGGTGCTTGAATGAGCCCATCATGTCTGGTGGTGGCTGGGAGGATGAGGGGCTTGTTTCCATCGGCAAAAGGCTCTGCTGCTGGAACCTGTGGTCCTCATCAGTGGATCGACTGCACATGCAAGCGCATGCAAGTGCCTTCAGCCATGAACACACCTGGAAGACACACCACTGACCAGGCAAGGTCCCAAAATACAACTTTGTAGAGGGTAGATGCATTTCTGGAAGAGGAACAGAGGGCTGGAACTGGGCAAGGCAAAGGCTCCGGGTCGTGCTGTGGCCGGACATCTGCTGCTGCCTCCTCCGGCGCTGCAGCTGCTAAATGGCATGAGAAAAAGCTTTAAAAAACTCCTTGAAGGTGTTAGTGTTTTGCTGGCAGGCTCAGTGTTAGTCTGATCCCGTGTCCGTGGACAGGCAAGGGTTTTCTTCCAAGGCAAGGTTTGCTGGGGTTCATTTATCTATCTCTGAGGCAGAAACACCCCGTTTCCATGGGTGCTTTGGGCATACCTGGCAGATTTCTTGCAATTGCAGGAATGCAGGACTTTGCTAATGCAGTCTGACCTGCTCTCTTACCACTAGACCTTTACGGTTGTCTTTTTTTTTTTTTTTTTAATCTCAAATCTTTTGCTCACAGAAAATGCTGAGAGGTGTTTCGTGGCCTACAGCGCACAGGGAGATGTGGAAGAGGATCTGCAGGTCCTCCTGGACTCGACACTTACTGGGTGAGCTGGGTCCCTTCCCGATCCATGTTCCCGTATTCCAAGCCGCAGGTTTTGGTACATGCAGCTGCCAGAGCTGCCCCAGGAGCTCTCTGCTGCTGCAAGCAGCAATGGAAACACTCCGACCCAGGTATGGCGAAAGTAAACGCTTGCTCTTAGATGCTGCCTTAGATACTGATACAGGAGAGGGACTTGCTGACCCAAGCTTGGCAGGACAGGTCCAAGATATGTGTAGATCTGCGTATCTTGATCTCAAATCAGGAAATATTGATATAAATATACATATATATAATATAAAAATATCCCATTAGAGATGAGACTGAAGCAAGCTGAAAAGGTTGAGGAGCTGAGAATTCAACTCTGGTCCAGACTTCAAAACATGTTATTTTGATCAAAGACCATTTCAGTTTCTGATACAAAATGTGCAGTTTGGGGTTTTTGTTGTTTTTTTCTGTTTGGTTGGTTGATTGGTTTTTTACCTTGGACTTCCTCTGAAGAAGCATAAGGTAAATTCAAGAAGCCATCTCACATGAACATGGTGTCCACAGAGAGAGTATCGGTAGAAATATTTACTCATGTTTGCCATGACCAAAATAATCTTTCTGTGCCAAGCCCCTTAAATCTTTGCAGTCCTCGGAGTCCCAGTGCCTGCAGGACTGCTGATGGCTCCTAAGCTGGAGAGGAGCAGCAGACGTGGTTTGTCCCCTCGACGAGGTTTTCCCTGCTCCCATCACCACTGGCCTCCCCCATGAACACAGCATGTCCTTAGACTTCTGCTTGCCTCCCAGTGCTGTGTCTCTCTCTTAGTGGGAGAGGGACTCACAGGGACTTAACAGCCCTTAACATAACAGATACGGTTTTGGTCTGTTTTTCCAAGCTGGGCATGGCATCAGTTGCTAAGGAAGGTGATTTAAGCTACATTTTCCTCTTCAAAAGTAAAAGGTTTTGATTAAAGGGTGGCAGTATTCTGGCTAATTTAACTTGCTGCTTAATGTTCAGAGTCCCTTACCAGTATCGCTACCTTGCAGTCCCCTTCCAAGACTGGGAGTCTGTTATTCACATTTTACAGCAGAGGAAACAGATGCAAAGACCTGCCCAAATGCAGGCAGCAATTGCAATCTGGATTAGAGTGAAAATGTCCCTGAAAGCTAGTTCCAGTCTCCAGGGAGACATCAGTGGGCAGGGCAAGCTGGGAAACTCAAGGGGATGTAGCGTGGGACTGAAAATAAGAGGCGTGTAAGATTTTAAATGCCTAAGGTGATCTGGCCAAGCAAGAAATGAGGCTCAACAGTTCATGTCAGCACAGGGGAGGGCGGAAACGTGGGGAGCATGTCCCTTAGCTCAGTGGAGGACGAAAGCAGCATGCTGGCAGGCTGTGCAAGAAATGCATTGTGAACTGGCTCTTGCAGCTGTGAGCAAGACAATAAGGATGGTAAAGCACCATCTAAGTCCCCGCATCCAGCTTTGCACAAAGAGGGAGCTAAACTCAGCCCCCTGGAATCTGTTTGCTCATGGTTTGAATTTAGCTCTTTTTGTTTGAACAACTTCAAGCAGAAAAAGGGGACTATAGGTTGTCCCAGTCCAGGAGCCAAATTCACCTTCTCCCTGCTCACTTTCAGCCCCTGAGCTACACAGTGCTTTCATCAGGATCTCTGGTCATAATTTGCAGGGTATGCTCAAGAAAGCCTCCATTTTTTTCTACAGACTGAGGAACGGCATTTTCTTTCTTCCTTTGTTTTCTCCTATGCCAGTCCCTCTCCTCTAGGCTCTGTGTGACCCACTGAATCTCCTCCCTCCCTCCCTTCTCTCCTGCGTACAAAAACTTTTTTCGATGAATATGCATCTCCTCATATACCAAAGGTAGGATATTCTTCACTCAGCCTCAGGGTTGTGTATGAGGGCCACACAAGTCTATTCTTCCAGCTAGTAGACTTCAAGATTGGCATTTCAAGGAGTGGGAAGAGCACCTATAGCTTGTCATAGAGTTCTCTTACCTGTCCATCAACCACCCTGTCTCCTCTTGCTGTATTAATCAACTTTGTCTCTTCAATAAACCAACAAGGTTGCTTTCATATATATCTACCACACCTATTTACTGGACAAGCACTATCTATCACCTTGTACAGGGTTAGTAGAGTCCCACTCCGTAGTTTAGCATAACTCCATACCTTTACCTGTGACGTGTTTGTTCCCAACCATTGAGAAGTCTGTATCAGTTGTGTCATGAACTCAGCATTTATTAACACTGCTTGTAGTAGATCCCATCCATTGAGCAATGAGAGCACATCCCACAGCTTGCAGTTAATGCTTATGCTGGGGGGCATTAAAATTTCGGGTGGTCTTTCCCATTTATTGTCACAGACTTCAGCTGACCGTCATCTTCCACTTCTGTTCTCTCCTGCCCATTCTCAATGATTTTCCGGGTGGTGATCTTCTTGCCATTGATCACTTCAGTAGTGGTTAACACCGATCTGACTCTGTGTGGCCCAGCTGTGTCCCCAGCAAAGGAGGAGGTGGGCTGCTCTCTGGGGCCGAATGAATTCCATGGCATAAATGACTCCATAAAGTCAGAAAACAGGCTGCAGCTTCTTCCTCTTCTATTTGTCCTGTCCCTGTTTTCACCATTGTTTCTGATGTTGTCAAAGGGGTCCCAGTAAACCTGTAAAAAGGGATCCATTCCTCCAAAGACTTCCCTAAAGATCTCCTCAAAGTCATGGAATACATAAGGGGAATCAAAGGAGCCATTATGACCCCCTGTGGCACTACTTCTTCTGTGGGATCTGCTCTCCGTAACAGACCTGTCGTAGAATAAACGTTTCTGAGGGTTGGACAAAACCTCGTATGCCTCAGCGACTGCTTTGAATTTCTTTTCGGCTTCCTCCTTGTTGCTGGGATTCTTATCAGGATGCCATTTTAGTGCGAGTTTGTGGTAGGATTTCTTAATGTCTTCCTGCGAGGCACTTTTTTGCAGTTCAAGGACTTTGTAATAGTCCACCATCTCAAAGGAAAGGTGGGGCTGCTTGGAAGATGCTTGGTACCTCTCCCCCACCAAGGATGTGAAGCCCAGGGACGACCAGCATGCAGAGACTCCTGGACACTGAATGCTGCTGTGCTCCTCAGGGGTGGGTAGATGCACAGTTCATCGGTTGGTCTGCTCTGTCCTTTTGCATCATGAGGCCACACAGTGCTGCCTGACCATATCCTTTCTTTTTAAGCCTGTTGTTCACAAATCATGAGATTGTGACCTCAGGGGGGGGCTCAGCCAATCATTGCTCAGTTGACCTGACTTCGTTCTAGGGTGGAGTTGGTTGTCGCTGGTCTTATGTTTTTAAATGTAGATCATACATGTGACAGTATAGTTGCCTGATGTAGCTGTGATGTCACAGCTGTGATGTATGAATTTGTCAGATTATTTTTTGCCTGTACCTGTCCAAAGGTGGGATTCTTAGAAACTCAGTGTGGTTTCATGTGCAGTCCAGGGGAGTGTGGTATGGTGAGGTCGTGTTACCCCTATGGGGCATATTACCATATAGCAGCAACTATAGGAAAGCTGTTTGCAGTTTGGCCACCCACAGTTTGGGAAGAGTGTTGATAAATTGGAGAAGGCTCAGGGAAGAGCCATAAAATGTGATTAAGGGTTTAGAAAATACGCTCTGGAGTGAGATACTCAGGGAAAAAGTGTCTTGGTATTAAGAGGAAGTTCAATGCCAGCTTCATCGCAGGCTGTAAGAATCTGCATGGGAACAGAAATTTAATGGCACGGGAATCTTCAGGCTCCCAGACAAAGCCTTCATTATGAAGGTAATGAATCATTGGAACCTCATGTGACCATTTTTAAACCCAAAGGCCATTTTTCCTAAGATCACATTTAGATGACCATCATGATCTCTTCTGATTTTATAGCCAAACATAACACTTCCATAAGAGCTTACCAAAATAAATGCCTAGAATGAAACTCATTAACAGCCTTAGCCCCTTTGTACATGCTTTTTTGGATATCTGTCCCAAGGTGTATACATGTGCAATAGGGATGCCCCATGAACTTGACAAACAAGTTTAGCCTGAGGAGCTGAACTTTGATGATCCAGTCTGGGGTTATCCTGCATTTGTTCCCTGAATTTGCCATTCCTGTAGGAAATGCAATATCCTCACAGGGAATCGTTGCATGAAGGAGGTCTCCAAGGAAGTGTCAGTAACAAGAACTCATCCGTAACATGGTGTTGTAAACACCTACTAATGGCAGCATGTGTTGCAGCTCACTGCCCTTGTTTCCATTATCCTACACTTTGGGAAGGACTCAAGAGCCGGCCAGACCAAAGAGCATATGCGCAGCGTATGAGCTGGCTGCTGTCCTAACATATATCATACGTGTGGGGCCATGAAGCCAAGGGGCAGCCATGTCAGCTTGTAGAAAGCAATATGACAGAGGAAGGAAGGAAAGCAACTGAGTTGGCGAGTGTTGGGGAAGGGTTTTGTTTTGCTGGTTTTCTCACTGGTCAGTGATGGGTCAGTAGTACGGAGGCACTTGTCATATTATGGTGGTAAAATTTGCCATAAGGCAGCACGGTGCTGCTCTGGAGGCTGGAGCTGAAGGAAGTGCAGAGCAATGAAGGAGCTCATGGTCCCAGGGGCTCACCTTGTTGGGGAGATCTTGGCTTTTGTCTTCTTTTGCACAGAGGAGGTCTTCTTAACTACAGGGTCGTTGTGCCACGTGAATTATTTTTCTGCCGGGTGTTGTTTGTACTGTAGCAATGGCAAAAGTTAATCTGGGCACAGCAGCAAGCTGCTGCTGCCTGTTTGAACTTGGAGGACTCTTTGCAGTCCCAAAGTGTTCTTCCACACTGAGGTGAGAGCCAAGACTTCATGGTTTGCTCACACTGTGGTGCTTTGCTTGAAATCTTTACCAAGGGGACTCATTTGTCTGGGCTAGTGGGTTTTTTTATGGTTGTCCATTGGACTTGAGGGTGATCCAAGCTTACCACCCACAAGCCACTGAAAGGTGCCAACAGCTTCTAGCCACTGCCAGCGAGGTCCATTTGCAGATGCTTGGCAGAAATTTCAAGAACAATTGCTGTTCCTACTCTCCCTTACCCAGAAGGGAAAATGGGACATCAGAGAAGCCTGTTGGAGGGTCCCAGACCAGTTATCTACTGCAGGGAGTGGGGCTGTGCGTGGAAGGGAGGAGGTGACTCTGCTTTGTGCTGTGTCTTTGCAAAGCATCTCCTCCTGTACTTGCTTTTGATGATGAGAGCCCATCTCAGACTGGCTGGCGCACCAGATTATCTGTCTTGGATTTAGTGCGTCCTACCCATCTGAAAAGTAGGGAGTGTTTTTCTCCTGTCATCCCCGAACGGGGGACGCTCACTGCCTGTCTGTCTGCTGCCTGCAGCAGGCGTCAGAGATTAGCAGCCATTCAAGAGAGGCCACTGCTGTGAGCCAAAAGGGTTTGCGAGGAAAAAAGAAAGGGTCGAGGAGAGGCAGGGAGAAAGGGAAATGAGAGGCATGCACACCATCAAGTAACTAGACCCAAACTAGGCTGGCAGCCCCATCCCTAGAAACCAAGGCTTTGAAATGAGAAATGTTTTTCGTATCTTAAATCTCAAGTACAAACAATAAAAAACAGCCCAGACTGTGTTCTTTGAAGAGAAAGTACGAGTGACCTGAACAGTGGTTATCAGCAGCGTCATTAAGATAAACCCTTAACATGATTTAAAGCATCCGAAACTGAAGGCAGCACTTTCAGATACTAACAAAATGGTCTGACATTGGGGATGAAAATCAATAGTAATCTGATGTCACTAAAAATACTCAAAAGTGTCCCATGGCTGATGGAGGTGAGATTAGTGTAAATATTTGTATTCTAATCAGTGGCACGCGAGGGCTGGAGGCGGCCTTTCTGTCTATTTAATTAATGGAGTGGCTTTTTAAAAGGATCCTAATCATATGTGATTGTATCTGCTTATCAACATTTTTGCTAATTAGATGATATGGAGGCAGTCACTCTGCTAATTCCCTCATCCAAACAGCATATCCTGCACAGATAAAGTACAGTCTCTTTTTAATAAGAAACAATCATGAGACAGACTAACCTTAATGGTGCTTATTATCCGAGGATCTTTGGGATTTTCTCTTCTACCCACCCCCTCCTTCCTTTTCCTTCATTCGCTGCTTCAGTATGCCAGATGGATGCGGATGTGGCAGTCCCTGTCCCCTCTGGCCCCCTGCTCCAGGCTCTGCCATGTCCAGCCTTCCCTTCCCTCCCAGCCAGGCATCGGGTCTGCAAGGGTAGGGGTTGTCAGCCAGGTCAGGATGGAAAGCAAAACACAAGGCACCAAGCAGCAAAATACCCCAAGCTTTTGGTCACCCAGACCACAGGTGACCCCAAGCTTGCAGCCGCAATCCCTGGCCTTGCTTTTGGCACCCCAGCGCGCCCTGGTCCAGAAAGGAGTGAGCATCTCTGAGTTGTGGAAACTTTTTTCTATTATTATTATTATACGGGATATTTGGAAAAATTTCTTCACTGAAAGGGTTATCAAGCACTGGAACGGGCTGCTCAGGGAAGTGGTTGAGTCCCCATCCCTGGAGGTATTTAAAAGATGTGTAGATGTGGTGCTTAGGGACATGGTTTGGTGGGGGACTTGGCAGTGTTAGGTTTACAGTTGGACTCGATGATCTTAAAGGTCTTTTCCAACATAAATAATAATAATAATTAGTATTATATAATATAAAATAAAGATTATTGTTATTGTTGTTTTCTTCTGTTTTAAAAGGGTCTGAGGGCAGAGGGGGTCTACAGGAGTGGTTTCTCACCAGCCCCATTGATCCTGTGACAAGGCTGGATCCTTTTATCTAAACCAACATGAGTTGGAGACATTTGTTCCAAGTCCTTTGACTATCCAAACAAACATGAGTCGCACTTCACTCCGCCAGTCAAACTGTCATCGGATCCCCCCAAGGCAGCCCCATTGGAGGAGATACTGCGCTCGTTGCTCGAGCCGTGTTCCCGGGGAGCATGGACGGGGATGGGTACATTAGGCTGACCTCCTGCTGGGGGCAGCCGGAGGGACCTGCCTGACTTCAGAAGACAACTGGAAAATAAATAGAAACTTTGCCCCAAAGAAGGTCTCCTTGCCTCTCAAAACATAAGGGGAACATCTTGATAAGGAGAACCTGTCCTAAATGGGGGTAGCTGCCACCCCAAGAGCATCTGGGTGGACCAGAGGAGAGAGGAGGTAGGTTCCTGGTGTTTAGTTTTGGAAGGTCACGAGTTTGCCTGCTGTTTTTGCAGCTGTGAATGTTGAGCAGAAAAGGCTTAAATGACATGGATTCCCACCTCTGTGGGCAGGAGGCAGGGTCGGCGTGTCCCATGCATTGATCTCACATGTCGGGCTCAGCATGGAGGTTGGCTGTGGGATGGGAGATAGGGCAGCTCTGGGGAGTGCTGGCTGGGAGGGACTCCCAGAGGCTGGAGACAGAGCCGAAGGAGGATCCAGAGAGCTAGGTCTGTATACAGCATTTCTGTGCCTCAGGTTGGGGCTTGAGACTACACCAAGGTTCAGGCAAGAAGGCGCCCAGCTTCTGGGTGGTAGCAAGAGGCAGGAACCTCACAAAACCACCTTTATTTGAGGTATGAAGCCAAAGAAGAGGCTTGGTCCTGCTTAGTGGACATGGTTTTTTTATGTTAGATCATGCCCTGTGCCCAGAGCAAAGGCCTTGCTCAGGTCTTGGAAAGCTCAAACAATACTGTTACTTGTGTTCACAGACTCCGACCCCAGCAGAATTTAGACCACTCTGGTTTCATTGCCTTGCTCATCCCCATGGTGTCATCTGCACTATCCTCATCCAGGCGTGGCTACGTTAAGGTTGTACTCAGCAACACAGCTGGCCAGTCCTTCTACTATTTCTCCCCTGCAGCATGACCCTCCTTCCTCCCCGTGCTATGTGCAGGAATTAATTCGATATTGACCGCTTTCCCAGAGCAATTTCTGTTGCCAGTTCCATGACTGAGGGCTACAACTTGAAAAGAGGAGGGACTTCTGGGCCAAGGATGGCGTTGCAAGCCGTTGAGTCCTGGGGCTTAATGAGGCACTGCTTATCAGCAGAGCACACTTATCTGGAGCCCGCCAACGGTGTACCTGCTCCAGCCCCATCGTGAGCGAACATGTTTTACCACCCAGTTGCAGGGAGCCGGGAGCGTGCGTACGGGGTCAGACGGCACGGCTCAGCCGATGCGTGGTAACTCGCGAAGCCACAGCAACTTTATCACTTCACAACATCCATACATAGCCACAGCCTTGAATCTTCTCAGGGGAAGAAAGGATGATGAGTTACTGTCCTGGGATTTTCTCTCTGTCTCCAGTCAGTGGGAAGTGGTATGTGGAGCATTCATTTAATAAACCAGAGGGGAAAAGCTGTAGATCAGCTTCTCATTATTTCAGTGCTGGCTCACACCACCACTTGGGTTTGTGCCTGACAGTTCAGTATGTTATTTGAGGCCACTCAAGCATTCTGCAGAGATGATGCCACCCTCTTCTGAAAGCATGGGGTTCATCCAAGTGGGGAGGGCCTGCCTCCGTTAGTGGGTTTATCAGTGCCAATTCCATCTCAATTTTAGGTCTCAGTTTGCAAAGAAGGTGCCCACTTTGGAGACCGATTCCTGTTGAGAGCCACCGCTCCAGCAGGAAACCTTCTGGAGATGGTTCTTCTGATGTGGACCTCTGAAGTAAAGCAACTCTAGGTGGGTAAAAACACACCAGTGGGGCTGCTTTGCCGGGGATGGGAGGGTCCCAAGTGGTGCAAAACTTAGGTGAGGGTCCTGATGATGTGCACATAGACCTGAAGCCCCCTGATTAAAAGCAGCAGCCCCTTTCACTAGAAGGTAGGAGGGATTGTAGGGGATCACTGTAAGTGTTTGTCCCCCAGTATTTGCCAGTACGTTATACCTACATCCAAGAAGGGGCTCTGGGCAATCAAGGTAGTGGGTGGGGGACTGATCAGTTACTGATGACTTTACGGGGAGTGGGGAACTGGAGAAGACCACCCCACACTGAAGCCATCAGGGAGCCTGTTCTGGTCCTGCCTATGGGCAGGGGCTGCCAGGAACAGTGAAATTTCCACACTGCCTCGGCAAAGGTTTAGTCCAAGTTTATTGCTGAGATTAAAAGACTGGAGAAGATAAATTGTAAATGTGATGACTTAAGAGCTCATAAATTCAGTATACAGGCCCATTCCAGAGAGCTTGTGAGTGGTGCAACCATGCTGCTTTGGGCTCATGAGTTGCCCTTGCTCCTGTTGCTCAAACCCACGCTCTCCAAAGAGCCCTTCTGCCCTGCCCTGGCTCCCCAGGCTGTGCATGTGCTTGTGCACACATGTTTGGAAATGCACATGCGCCCTGACCAGGGACGCATCCTTTCTGTGCACGCTGTGGTTTCGCTGCTTATGTACAGACATGGACACTCTGCCACTGCTTCAGCCCAGAAACCAGTGGTAGTGCTGAAGCAGCATTTGCCTCTCTGACTGCAGTGAGGGAGCAAGCGGAGGTCTTGAAGATGATGTTGCATCCCCTGGGAGAAGGGACAGTCCCCCCTAGCTGGAGCACCATATGCATATACCTGAGGTCCCAGTGTCTTTGCTTGGGACTTGCAAAGGAGCTCTGTGGTCTTACCCATGTTCCTGCATGTGGACAGCATGAACTGCCTGGGTGAACTGGTCATGCACACGGAGTCAGTCGAAGCAGTGTTGTCTCTGATGGGGTGGAGACTGCCAGAGTGGGAATGATGATGATTTTGACCAATGCACAGGTCCCTCCACTAATTTTCCACTTATCCCCACCCTGGACCTGGGTGACGCCTGTGAGCAGAGGGCTAACAAGAGCTTTTCAGAGCAGTGGTTAATGTGCCAGGCTGTTTCTGGGGTGAGTTGTGACAAGGTTTCTACAGCTGGGTCGTAGCTGTCACTGGGTTTGATCAGGACAAAGTTCCTTAAATAAATTGCTTGGATATAAGCACCTTTGGCATTATGTGCTTTTTCCCCTCTTCCTAGAGAGATGGAGAGCTGGAAACCAGCCTGCTTGAAGGACTAGTCCAGCCCGTGCCAGGGACATAACTTTTGGTCCGGGAGCCCTAACTGAAGCCAAGACATGGATGCAGCATCCAGTGCCAACCTGCTGTCCTGCCGGGAGCAGAGCTTGTGACCACTGTCTGAGCAAGGAGAGCTGGGGACACATCCCGGGGGGCCACCAGAAGATGCTGTGGGATGCCTTTCTCCCCAGTCAATCGGACCAAGCACCCAGAACGCAGTAAGTGTGGAGGGGATGGGCTCAGTGGATGGTTGCCGCAGACCTCGTGGCTCCTGGTCCTTGCGCAAGTGCCCAGGGGTCAGTGCTCGGGGCAGATTGTGCTTTGGCTGGCTTGGGGTAAGCCCCAGCCTGCTTTTCAGGAAGCAGAGCCCTGCGGCCCCCCGTGCACAGGCCCAAATCCATGGCATGCATGAGTCAGCGCCAAGCGCTCCTTTGGGTGCCAGAGTTCGTTTTCAGGGTCCAGCATAGGGGCCAACAGCAGCACTTGCAAAAATGCACGCAGGCCTCTCTGAGCAAAGCCAAGTCCTCGAGCTCTGCCACGTTTCTCTGGAGAAAGTGGGTCAGGCCTCCCGGGCGGCATTCCTCGAGGTTTCCCCTCTCCCAGGGTCCGAGCCTGGGGAAGGCAGTTTGGGCAGCGTTTCGGCTTGGAGGCGGCCATGCAGCACCAGTCCCTTGGGGCAGTGTAGGTGCCGAGGGTTGCGTTGTGTACAGCTGGTGTTTGCTCATTTTGCAGACCCTCTATTATTGAATGGACAACGGGGAAGGAGAAGGTGATATTTTTTTTTAAATAATTTTTAATCACCATAAAAACTGCAGCCCTGTTGTTTTTCTTTTCGATCTGACTTGCAGTAAATTTGGCATTGGTGCCACAAAAGCATGCGCAACTTGTAGGGCTGGGTGTGCAGGGTTACAGCAGTCTGCTGGCGTGCATGGCTGGTGGGTGCCCGGAGGCAGTGGTCCTGCCCGAGCAGAGTCAAGAACACACTGTATGTATCGGCCAAACTGTGCTGCATTTTCCTATCCTGGCTGAAGTTTATTTGGCAGCATTTTGGTCTGACAAGACAGTCTTCCCTTGCTTCCCTCCACCCAGACCCTCGAAAACTTTGCAAGTGCACCCAAAATTTTTGCCATTCCTCAGCACCCCGCTTGTGTGACCCACCATGACTGCCCTTTCCCGGGACTCGGCTCTGAATGAGGAGCAGAGATAACGTTTAACAGGCAAGAGTAGATAAAAAGGAGATAAAGGAATAAGGCGGGAGGAGGGGAAAGGGAAAGGCAGGAGGGGAGGAGGAATGCAGAGGTATGTTGTATATGCATGTTGTACTGTGTTTATGCATAAACAGGCACGCTTATCGATATCCAGATGTAAGCATGTGTGCGGGGTAATATCTCCTGAAACAATAGGCGCTGCTCGACTCGGGGAGCGCTGCCGGAGCCTCCCCGTCAGATGCTGCCGTGTTATCAGGTTGCAGCAGGCGTTCCCATCTAATCGGGGATCTAAGCCCCGTGAGCCGCACCCGGGGCTTTCAGAGCTTCTCCTCCAGCTTTCAGCCTGCTTTGCCTCTCCCAGGAGGGAGGGCAAGAGGGGACAAAAGGGGCCAAGCATCTCCGGAGGTGATACCCGGCGTGTCTGGCCGCCCGGCTTCACACCTTGGTGGGGATGCGGGAGCTGGTGTTGCCGTCGTTCTTTGGCAGGGATGGCAGCAGGGTGACCCTGAGGACTGGGCCAGCCCTTGCCAGGAGGAGAGAGCCTGGCCAGAGCCACAGCAAAGCACCCACTTTTTTCAGTGTGGGGCAGATGATGCCAGGTGGGCCAAAATGGCCATTTTGCCCCCATCCCCTGCACTGCAGCAAGCACAGGAGCCAGCGCTGGGGGAAGCGCTGGAAGACGGGGGCCTTTTCTCCTTTATTTTCTTCTGCATTTTTAAGGAAGGCTTCAAGAGCAAAAAAAAAAGCTTATAAAGCCTTCTTCTCCCCGCCGCTCCCTAGCACCAAAACGCAATGACCACTAATCTTACATGGCTCATAACTGCAAATAGCTCTGGAACTAATTAAATTGACAGTGCGGTGGCTGCCTGCCTTTTTCACCAAAATCAATTAAGGAAACGCACGCTTTCCCCTTCTCCTCCCTCCCCGCGCCACTTTGCAGCGAGGCAGAGGAGCGAAGGGGCAGCGAGGACCTGGTGCTGCTTTCCCAGGGCTCCCGGGGGGTCGGGGTGGGGAGCCGAGCTCCGGAGCACAGCGAAAGGGGATTAACAAGGTGGAGGGAGAGACGCCACTGCTTCTCCACAACAGGAGCAGGGATGCTCCCCAGGGACGGGTGGCGGTGGGAAAGCTTGATTGCCACACGCAGCCACGCCGCGCCGTGCTCCTCCCTCCCTCCATCCCGGCTCCCTGAAGACCCCCGTGAATTGTCATTCCTTGCCAGTGCAGGGGGGGAATTGGCCATCAGGCTCTCGGAACACTTTATTTGCATGGCTAATGAGTCCCTCCAGAAGGGGCTGCAAGGGAGAGGCAGGTGGGAATTTTCGGCAGCTTGTTTTCCAAGCGAGGGCAGAGGTGTTTGTTAAAAAGGAGGTGGTGAGGAATTTAGGGAGGCGAATTTTGCATTTTGCGGGAGGCAGTGGTAGGAATCGGAGTGGGGTCTCATGCAATTTTTGAGTCTTCTGGCCTCAGAGGTTTAAAAGCACAGCCAGGGTGTGAAGGCAGGGAGCATGCCAGAGGGCTGGGAGTGGGGCAGGAAGGTATCAGCATCACACCGCTTCCCAAAAATTCCAGTGAGAACAGGACCCCCAGAGATATATCCCCCCTCTACACTTGTTCTTCTGGCTCCAATTCCAGATGGAAATGAGAGCCAGGTCTGTGGGAAATGGGTTGAGCTATGGCAGGGCTCTGTGAGCATGCAGCTCCCCAAGACCACTCTGTTTTCAGGGAATGAGAAACAACCGTCCCCAGGACATGGTGTTGAGACACCTGGCCAAGCTGGGTAGAACCTCCTGAGCATTATTTCTGTAAATGTCTCCATTTGGTCCCTATCGCCTCCTCCAATCTCTATTGAAATGCCCTTCTATTAATAAATAACTCCATTCTCCATTACCCCATCTCTACAGCTCACGTTGAAGTAACCGGGAATTTGGGTTTGGTTTTTATAGACATTAGAAATAGATTTTTATCTTTATTAAGGGCTCGCTCTCTACCTCCCCAACCTTTGCTCCATTGCACCAAGCACAGCAGCCGCTGGAGCGGAGGAAGCAGCTCCCTGGGCTGAGCCCAGCGCAGGGGGAGGAAGGAGAACCTGTCCCTAGTTTTGGCGAGGGCAGAAGGGGTTTACAAGGGCCGGGTTCCTCCCTGCACATTGACCTGTGCGTACATCTCCATAGCGTGGTGTAAAGCACTTGAGAAAGCCAGGGAGAAATTTTGAATGAAGGATATTTAAGAAATTGTGTATCTGAGCGATTTAGTTCTCAAGGGTTTGTTTGTTTTTTCTTCGTGGGGGTAGATATCTGGCTTGGGAAATACCTATAAGGAAGCCTCCCTGAATGCAGTCATGATGCTGAGCCACCGCATGAATTTGGGGAAGATTTTCTTTTTTTAAACTGTGGGTTGCAAGCATTCCCTGGAAAATATTTGAGTTTTGAAGTGCATCAGTTGGTTGTGATTGGGCAGGGAAGTCATGGGGCGGCATTTCTATCCCTGGGTTAGACGGCAGCACGGTTTCTGGCAGGGAAATCAGTGCATGTAAATTAGAATTGTGGTTTCCATGAATACTATCATATATGGATTGGAAGCTGATTTTCCAAGCGCGGTTGTGCCAGGAAAACTTGTGCTCTCACATAGCCCCAGGCAGCAAACACAAGTGACACAAACATAGTGAGGGTGAGTTCATTTACAACTGTGACTGTTCAAAAAGTATTTCTAAAATTTGCCTTCCCTGCTGTTCCTCCCCTGTTCCCCCTTCCTCCTCCCCTCCCAGCTATGCTGGAGTGAGCTCGGAGGTTTGGTATCCAGCCTTACGCAGCGGCTGGTGCTCGGCTGGCGGGGATATGCGCTGCAGCCAGCGTGCACCTGGGCGCAGGTAAGGCTCCGGCAGGGTGGGGACTGGATTCCTTCCCAGCCCCTCTCAGCAAACAGCTCCTGCCCCGGAGCCCTGCGTTCCTCTGCCCTTATCTCCCTGCACAAGGAAAAGCTATAAATGTTATTGGCCATGAAGTTATTCATCCCCTTCAAAGTTACGCGTATGCAAAATAGGTTCTTCTGCTAGAAATGGGAGCCTTCTTACCAAATGTGAGTGTTTAAAGATATTTTCTTTAAATAAACAGAAATTAAATCTCTGAGGAAGAAGTGCATTAACAAATAGCGATGTTAATAGCACTGCATCTGTATAGACCTAATTATGTATGTTACCACAAGTAAATAACCACAGCGTTTCTTAAGAGGTAAATATGCTCATGCTCCAGGGACGGCTAAACCAAGGTGTGGAGCAATGACCTGGCTGGTCCATGCAGTTGGCAGTGGAGAAAATAAGTGAGAAGTGACATCCGAGAGCTTGAGTTGGGGCACAGGTCCTGCTTTCACTGCAGATACAACTCGGCCCTCCTTAGCCCCTCACCGTGACTGTCCCAGGGACGTGGCACCAGGTCCCACCACCCGAAGCTCTCTGCAGCCAGCCACGCTGGCACGCAGCAGCCCCCATCCCGGCTGGGTGCGGTGATGCTCCCACCACAGCAGCACACAGCAGTGGGGGCTGGCAGCAGAGATCAGACTTTCAAAGCTCAGAAGACCTCGCTGCCGCCTTCTAGGAGTTCATAGATTTCATTCTGGTTCATACCTGTTATTGTTTTAAACCCATTCCTTTCTGAGGAATGACTCAGATCAAGAAAGAAAAGCAGCTATGTTATTTTTTGGCTAACTAGGAGAATCCAATGATATATGAAAGGATGGGAGATCTGTTACATCTCTCTGACCTCCAAAGCTAGAAGAAGCCATTCCCCCATTTATGGCACGTCTCCTATTTTATTAGGCTCATGCATGGCCTATGCTTGCCTGTATCATCCATCCCGTTTTTCCCCCACGCTGTCTGTTGACAGCTCAGACCAAGACCTTTGCAATGCTTCAAGCCAGCTGAGCCTGGAAACCTCTGGATGATCCAGGCAGCGTTTTCCAATCACTCTGTCCCATCCCCTTCCCCTATCCCCACAGGGCAGCTCTCTGCGGAAGGCGGCAGTGGCAGGGTGAGCTGATGCGGGACGGGGCTTTTTTGGGGAAGCAAATGCGAGACCCCATCCAGCTTCTGTCCCGCATTTCAACTTCTGCAGCCCAACATCAAACATGTCGCTGCAGCCTGAGCCCCCACAGGCCTGACAGAGGAGCAAAAAGAGAGGGCTGGAGGCAGCAGATCCTAATCTTTATTAAATAAGAACAAAGCTTATGCCGGCTAATGAGAAAAACAAACCGATGAAAGATCCGGCGAGCTCCTCAGAAGGACACAAAGAAATTCTCTCTGAACAAGAGCAGGCTAAAAATATTCCCGAATATTTATTTTGCTGGCAATGGCTTCACAGGCTCCAGATTCGATGCCGCCTCTTTGGGGATTGGCATGGCCGTCACAGCGATTTCAGAGGAGGGTGCTCCAAACTCTGCACGACGCCCAGAGCCACAGCAGAAACAGCCCTGCAGCCAAGATGCAAGAGCATGAAGTGCCTCAGCGCTGTGAGATGACAGCTAGGCCCTGTACAGAGGGTGTTTTACCATCGGTTTAGGTCCATCATCCTGTTTGGGGCTGGTGTGTAAGAACCAGAGATGCTGCAGGCGCTTTTCTCCAGTTTCATGGGCATGGGTCCCTGCACGCAGAGTGCCGAGATTGCTGCACTAAGGCTTGCACTGATGCTGCTCACCCTCTGCATCACGACATCAGGGACAACTGGCAGAAAACTGGGAGCTCTGGTGGTCTTATCCAGCTTGAGCCCACAATGTTCCCCAAAACATCTCCACAACTGCTGAGCCTCACCAGCTCCAAGTCTCCTCCCCGCAGCAAGCCGCAGCCTATGCTGCCATCATCGGCAAAGACATGGGCACCTTTTGCAACCAAACCCGAAACCACATGAAGTTGTCTAGGTTGCAGACGTAGCGTAATGAACTCAAAGTGCAGACTGTGCCTGGGGAAACCAGCCAGGGAGGGGAGACTTTCGGGAGGTCATGATCAGCCCCATGCAGGCTGGGGACCCCAGCAGACGAGAGTGCACCCACACAGGGGTTTGCAGAGATTCGGCCAGCCTGGCTGTTTCACTCCTCCTGCCCTTGCCGCCTCTCGCAGGCCTCTGCAACTTCCGAACAGCCCGCTATCTGCAGAGGTGGTTAACGGGAGGCGATGGCAACCGCAGCACTGGATCAGACCACCCGGCCAGGACAGGCAGGCGGCTGCAGGAGCTGCTCAGGATTTACCTCCCAGCTTCACAACTGCCCCCTCTTTCCCCATATGGGCTGAGCCCTACACCTTTGCCTTGAGTGCCACTGAACTTGGCTGTAAACACCACTTCTAAAGGCAAAAGCAACGTAGCGACGAGGCCTGCAGTTCCTCCTCCACCTTCGCTGACCATGAAACCTCAGCCTCTGTTCCTTTAATGTACTGTGGCTGAACTTGCTGCCAGCAGGTCAAAGGGAACATAATTTACTCGGGCTTTGATGCATTTGATACAGTTTGGGGTGAGAAGGGAGAGGGGGAGGACAGGCCACGCAGGGGATAAGCGCTGGTAAAGAAGGAAGGAAGGAGGTTGCCTGTTTGTATGGGAACAGGATTAGTATGAAGATGACGGAGCCATTTTCTAGCCAAGAGTGATGTAGCAATAACCAGGAGGGTTTTGACTGGAGCGGGGGGCTCTGTGCTCGGATTGGCATGGTGTGTAGGAGGCAGCCTGAGCATTTGTCTGCATGCCCCTTTTACCTCCTTTTCTAATTAGGAGATTGGCAAGGGGAGAGTGGTGTTTGTATGCTTTATTGCCTGGGAAGTCCTTTTACTGCTCAGGCAGGACCATGGGACGGTCACAGTTCCCTTCCTGGCGGCCAGCTCTCATCATCTTTGCATTTCCTTAACACCTTCTTGTCTTAGAGCCGTTTACCAGCTGCTTCATGAAGCCTCCCAGCCCATTTTCCTGCAGGAAGGAGGTTGCAAGGCAAGGAGCAGGTAAATAAACCCTCATGGCACCACAGGTGGCTTTTTCAGAGAGAGAAACCAGAGGTACCAATTGCTCAGTCTACTCTCAGAGCATGGGGAGCTCACGAACACCAAGGACGGGCTGAAATCAGAGGAGCGCGGACCTTATCTCACATTGCTTCTGGCTGTGCTTTTTCACAGCAAGCTGGCCCAGATCATCTCACCAGCCCCATCCCTGCTGGTGTTGTGCAAACCTCAAAATATTGTAAAACCCTCACCCTCTACCCTTCTTGCTCCTCTAGCAACCACCGTCAGCCCTGGAGAAGTCAGGGGCCATCACGTGCCCGTTGATGTAGGTTTTTCTGCAGGTACCTGAGCCATATCTTGGCTATAGGCTTCCAGGCAGGACTGAATTAAAAGCAGGAGCCAGCAGCTTTTGCAAAGAGCCCCTCCTGATGGCAGTTCTTTTGGGCCATGTCACACACCCCGCTGTGCTGTCAGTGCTTGGGCCAGAGTCTGAGGCTTTCAAACACGGGATGCGCCCCCCTTCTTGGGGGGGGGGGGTGTGAATAGTGGAAAAGGGCAGCATCCCTCGTGAGAACATAAATATTTTACTCTCCAGGTTTTGTCTTGACTGGCTGGTGTTTACACGAGGGCAGAGACCGGGAGGAAGCGAAGCGATGTGGCTCCTGTGGTTTCAGTTCTCACTCCACCTTGCTACTGAGAAACTGGACCCGTGGTTTGGTTTGTGGCTGAGGGGGAAGAAAAAAGGTCCTTGGATCCAATCCCTGCTGGGGAGCCTTTCCCAGCCCCACAAGAAGCGCCAGCAATGCTGATGGGGGCTTGAGAAAGAGGAGAGAAAACCAGACCCCTAACAAACCCAGCTCCAGCAGCTCACGGTGCATTAATATTCACTGCAGAGCGAGGGGTGTAAATTCACTGCTATCTCCTCGGAGTTTGCCGTTTATGCCGTTCATTTCACATAGATGTCACTACTGCCTTATGAGCACTCCTCTGAGCCAGCCGGTTAAATGGACCCAGTGCATTATAGTAATGGAGTAACTGTATAAAAACAATGAAATCCAATCTCTTTAAACTGATTTGATGTCTGCCTGAACCACAACATTTCCTGCTAATGACTTCCTTCATTTTGTAACCGTGATCTCCACCTGATCAGATTACAGCTGTTTTTAATTACAAAGCTAATAGAGTTTGTAGGCAGTGTCAGGCAGACAGCGCATGCCTGGGGTGGGCACGGGGTGGCGGGGAGCTGGCAGGGGCTCTGGGTGACTCTGCTAACACACTCAGCCCATCAAGCTGACTGTCAGAACACTGGGAGCAGGGGGCAGCTAGGAGGGATGGTGATATTTTTCATCATGGAGCCAGCTTGCCGGACTCTGGGCCAGTCTGTGCGACAGCAGCCAGCCCTGGGTTATGCTCCTGCTCCGTGTTTGGGGTGCCTTGTCACCCAGCTGCGTGGCTGGTGGTACCCTGGAGATTCGTGGCATGTTTGGTGCTCCTGAAAGGCAGGTGCCATGTGGTAGGAAGGCATAAGAGGGGCAGAACCAGATTTTCTTGATGATGGACTATAAAAAGACCAAGGGAAGAAAAAAAAAAAAAGACAAGAAAAAAAATCAGGATAGGGATGCGCGGTGCCATTTGACTTCTGCAGCTGATGGGGCAGGAAAGAGCATTGTGGATGACTGACAGTGGAAAAAGCCCTCGAGATTGATGTCTTTCTTATGGGATAGTGCAGTCAGCTGCAGGGTCGGCATCCTCCATCTCCGCCCAGGCAGCAAACCCCCTGGGGACCATCTCCATGGCTCAGCCCCATCCCCAGTGGCCTTGTTTTGTCCAGCAGTTCGTTTGTGTATTGATTGCTCCATCTCTCTGGGTTAGAGGCACAGATCAGCACAGCTGCAGGGAGAGCAGCAGTTTGAAAGAGCTGCTCCCAGCAGCGCTGGCCAGGGGCACCTGTATTTGGCAGAGCATGTGCATACGCTGCAGGTGAGCCCCAATTTGACTCTCCAATGGTGGGAAAAAACTCTGGGTGTGTTACAGATGGTGCTGGGTAGCTCGTGCCGATGTTTAGGATTCCGCCGAGGTTGGACTCAGTTGAAGCTGGTTGAAAAATCTCAGCAGAGAAACAGCAGCGTCTCCCTCTCGTACCACCCTGTCCTGCTGTGCGAACATCTCTCATGGGATGGGGGAGCTACTCTCGTCCATGAAGCGTAACACCAGGCAAGTGGGAGGGCTCAGTTGCGAGCAACCCACTTAGAGCAGTGGGGTAAGGCTGGGGGCAGGCAGAAGGAGCCCCCCACTCAGCCAAGCCTCTGTGGGGGGGTGTCTCTGGGCGGTGTGACCCATGCCAGAGGGGTCTGGCCCTGCTGCTGGGGATGCTCGTCCCTCGCTGTTGTAATGCCAGAGCTGCACAGTGGGTTACACACCAGCCTTGTAAATGATTTAGGGCCCACATCAATTATGTACCCTGGGACTTAATTATTTAGCTTGACAGGAGTCTCTCCCCTTAATTTCATTGTCTTCTCGGTCTCCCCTTTCACAACAGAGACGTGGGTGCTCTGCCGGGATGGGTGCGTCGTTGCACATTTCTGCTCCTTCCCAGTATTGCCCGAACTCATCTGCTTCCCCCTTCCCTTAGCAGATGAGGAAAACAAGCCCCAGACACGACTCCAGGGCAAAGCGAGGGTCTGGGCCCATGTCCCATTGCTGCTGTGCTCTGCCCTTGAGGCATGTCAGGGACCGGACTCTGCCACCAGCCCTAAATGAGCAAATTTAGGAGGCTTTGGGGATGCAGTAGGTGAGCTGGGTGCTGGGATGAATTTTTGTGATTTCCAAAGTCCTTTCTGCTGTCTGGTCACCCACCAGCAGCCGGAGAAGAGGGTTCCAGTAGCCCTTCCAGGTGCTCCGTGGCAGCGCTGGGGATGCCGCCTGGGCACGATGCCTGCCCATCACACTGAGAGCCATCACCATATGCCATCATCGTCCAAGTCAGCACTTGGCTCCTCACCTCCCCCCCTCCTTTCTTCTCCTTCCACCTCTTCCTTTATCTGAACTTTTAAACCCCGCGTCTGGTGCAGATTTTTACAGTAACTCAAGCCTTTGAGAATTGTTAATGTCGTGCTGTTTTCACAGTGACATTAATATGCAATGCAAAAATGCCAAGTATCAGAAGTTGGTCATTGCTGCTGGGAGGCTGCAGGCCGTGGGAGAGCAGAAAGCGAGGGCACGGCCACACTCGAGGGGCGCAGCTCAAGCAGGCAAGGCCCCGGATTTGACAGGATTTCCTTTCCGCACCATCGCTTTGCCGTGTCTTGGTATGTCTCTAAACATGTTTATTTTTCAACCTTTAAAAACTACCTTTTCCTAAAATAAATAAATGAAACTAAGACCAGGAGCCTAGGATTTTAAGGCAACCCTACAATAACAAAGCAGTGTGTGCAGATCAGTTGTCACCAGCAACCCTACAATAACAAAATAATACATGCAACGCTAAAACAACGGCTATGGGCATGTGAGGGAGGAAATATATTTTCCACCTTAATGAGACTTTGTTCTGCAGTAAACTCAGGGGTGAGAAGAGTGGTGTAAGGACCAAAACACCTTGAGTGGCGTAACTCTAATGTCCTGCAGCAGGCAGGGTCATCAGGCACGCGGCAAACACTGCTTCGTTAGCGTGGGGTTTAATAGTCTGGAAAATGAAAAGAAAGTGAGGTGTTTGCGATGAAGCAGGAAGTTCCCTCAAATCCTGGAGCCTTTGAAGAATTGTCAGAGGAATGAGAAGTCTGTATGTTTGAAAAGGCTCTGGGTTGCAGAGCCAGAGGGAGCAGGGGGACACGGGGAGCAAAGCACCAAGCGCAGACCTTCTCCAGTCCCACACGCCATGCTTTGTTCCCCTTTTCTTTTTTTTTTTTAATTATTTGATGCTTTTTCATTGCTTAAGCTTTTTTCTGATGCACATGGGCGCGCTTTGAGGTTAGCAGGAGTTTTCTCAGCACAAAGCCCCAGTCCTCCATCGGGCCATCGCCAGCGCGGCTTTGCCTGCACCTTGCTGCCGAGCAGCGAGTGGAAGTAGCTCTGCGATCCAGGCTCTGTTCATGCCTCACACACAAAACCATTTTTTTGAGGAAGTGTTTCTGGAGTTTGAAAAGGTCTGGTTAGCTGCTTTTTTGTTTGGGGTTTTTTTTATTATTTATTTTTAAATTTATTTCTGCCCCTTCTATTTTTTGGGCACGGCACTTCTGTGTGGCTGCAGGAGGTGATGCCTCCCTTTCCCCGAGTGCCTGGTTGGCCGAGAGTAACTGAAGAAAATTCCTGTCTGATTTCCAACACATTTTTCTCAGTGTTTGAAATACAGATATGCTGAAAAAGTGTAGTTTGGTGGCTTACCTGTTACTAGAGGGAATCTGGTTGCTGCAAAACTGATTATAACGATTGTGACAGGCTGGTCAGGGCTGTGTTTAAAGGCCTGTTGCGTGCCTGTAGAGGGGACTGGACGCTGGACCTGGGAGAGGCTTTCAGCCAGCTGAAGGCATCAGGAGGATGCCCAGCCCTGGAGGGATGCCTGCAGGCGCATCTCCATGGGGAACGGACTTCATGTCTTTGCAAGCCCAATGCAGGGAGGCCCAGCTCTTTCTTCCTACCCACCGAGGGAAACAGGATCTGCCCTTCCCCAGGCAAAAACCT
The DNA here is from genome assembly GCA_034008185.1 of Gorsachius magnificus. Classification (NCBI taxonomy): domain Eukaryota; kingdom Metazoa; phylum Chordata; class Aves; order Pelecaniformes; family Ardeidae; genus Gorsachius; species Gorsachius magnificus. Next base: position 13,679,866 of record CM067090.1, read on the forward strand.
GCTGGTGATGAGTTGCCTTTTCCCCTTGAAGGGTGCCCTTCCCAGTGCCCAGAAATGGCAAGACATGAGCAGCGAGGTGGGTGAGAGGGAGCACCCAGGCGCTCGGCGGAGAGGGCGAGCCTGGTGAAGGGAGCCTGGAGGAAGAGCCAAGAGACTGTCATGACCCGTGCTTTCCCCTGTGCTAATTGTACGCTTGGGACCAAATTTAGCCTGGTGTAACTCCGCTGAAGTCACCAGGGATTCATTTGGCCTCTGGTGGCTCCATTGTTTTAGCTAAATGAGTCAGAAGAAGCAGCCTATTCTTATCTGCGCACAGTGGGGCGGTGACAGTAATGGCTCGGCGAGGCAGACCCCAAAAGCAGCGTGCCTAGGACCCAGGATAGGGGCTACCACGAGCCGAACAGGGCTGCAAGAGGAAATGTTTTGACATTTGGGTTATAGATGGAGGCAGGCTCGGTGTGGGTGCGCTAGCGGCACTCACCGCCACTGCAGGAGGAGGGGAAGGGGGCTGTTAGGTTCCCTGAATATTTGGCGGTGCCGTTTGGAGTTCCTCAATTCTTCGGCCACTGGAGAGGGAAGCTGTGGCTCTGGAAGGGGCACGTGGTGTCGAAGGGGACTTCACGCCGCTTCCCAGGCCAGTGAGAAAGGGAGCCCAGGCTGGAAATATCCAAAAAGCACCAGCTGCATCCCTGGGCTGCTTGTGCATCTGCCAGTGCCTTGGTGCGGGGAAGGAGGGATGGGACAGAGCATGGGCTTGCACAGGGCTGGAGGAGGTGTCTTGGGCACAAGTTCTGGCCACTGGCCCAAGGCAGCATGCTAGGTTGGTGTGTTGTGAATTCCCTCAAACTTCTGGGAAATTCAGGATGAGTTGGGAAGTTGTGACTTTTTCCAGCCCAGGTTAGGTGCAAGCTGTTTTCAAGCAGAGAGGTGTTTGCTGCATGGGCTGCAGGAGCTGTGGGCCTCAGCCAGCCAGCATCCAGCCTTGCAGCAGGCGGTTTTGGAGGGGAAACGGAGCGGGCAATGGAAACAAAACTGTTGTCCCCCTTCCCATGCCTGCTGCTGCACCCAAGCTCCACTTTTCATGCTGTACCCACTGGGCAGATAAGCACAAGACTTCAGTCTCCGAGGCTGTCTCCCTGGCACCTTTCGCCATGGCTGAACACACTTTAAAGTGAGTACAGAGGCAGATCTTCTTCTGAGGACAGAGATAACAACAGGGAGGGAGGGAGGGGAGAGCAGACCTGGAGCCTTGCTGCTCCCAGCGCTCTTCCACCTCCGCGGCTTGAACAGGCGCATTCCCGGCGTCCAGGGCCGGATAATAAGCAGAGCCACGGCAGCTATTCAGGAGGCGCTGACCCTGGGTAGGTAACTACATAATGAGCCTGTTTGAATTGCTCCCGTCCCTGCCAAAGGGGTGGGATCGGGGATGCTTTTGTTTGCAATAATGAACCTGTAATTATGCTACATTTCTTGGTTTTAGCCACATTTTTTGTGTGCGTGTTGTTCTCTTTGTATTGGCAGATTTATGGCCAGGATACTCCGCTGCACCACCAGCCGTACGGCACTGTGTGGAGACTGTCTGACTGTTGTCTCAGAAAGGTGTGGGGAGAGGGGGAGGAGGGGGGGACTTTGCACTACCTCAGCCCCTGAAGGGTTAAATAAATACTTTAAAATTAATACAAACGGCAGAGGCGCTGCCTTTCCAAAAGTCACTGGTTTCAGCAAGGCAAAAAAACCCCCAACTCTTCTGAGCTCCAGGTGAATTAAAAAAAAAAAGTAGGGAACGATTAAACTGCATAAATAAATAAATAACACACCAGATTTCAGCTCCAAGGCGCTCAATAAAATTACACTTTGAAATGCAAGGATTAAGCAGGGTAGGTGACAAGGTAACTTTGTTAACAGGCTAATCTCTCGCCTTAACAGAGACAGAGGATTTACATGTGACTGCACAAAACTGCTTTATGGTCTCTTTTTCCAGCTGGAGATGGTAGGAAAGGGGCAGGATGAGATGGGACAGGGTTGGATGTTTTAGAGCCATTTGTAATATGGGTTTAAACTGCTTTGGTGGTTTTTTTTAGGTTTGTTTGTGGGTTTTTTAAGCAAGTCTGCATGGAAATCTGTCACCAATAATCAGCTGTTACCAAACAGTTCAGTAGGGGATGATGAAGATGTCACGGGATGATGAATAATTGGGTAAAAGCATTGATGGTGCCATTTCTCCCTGGTTTTATTTGCTTTCTTATAAAAAGCCAGCCAGCAGCATGGGCTATTCAAAATGTTATGTCAGGACTTCTTTTGCCCCAAGCCTTTCCCCTGAATTTCAGCACTGCTTATCCCAGGGATGTGTGAAATCTAAATCCAGATTACTTTTCTCAAATAGCCCTTCTGTTCTTTGGGGGGGGGGGGGGGGGGGAAGAAAAAAGAAAAGAAAGAACAAAAATTTAAAATAGCTTCACGTCTTTAAATTTCTGTCCATTACTAAAATGTGACAGTGATGGACAGATGGATCTGAAATGAGACCTGGATTCCCCTGCATGGGTTTGGTCACCCAAACCCTTCAGTGCCTCTTTCACTTTACCAGGGTCCAGCCACCCCCCACCATCCCTCCCTCCTGTACCGGGCAGAGTGCTCCCCTCTTTGGGTCTCAAGCAGTTGCTGTTAAACCACCCATGGGGAAACAGGGGAGATGCAGATGAGCAGTCAGGAGTTCAAAACTTCTCCAGGCTTCTTTGTTTCTGGAGAAAAGTGACAATGAGAAAGCCATCTCCTCTTAATGTTCATTTGAAATTCAACAGAAAACAGCAGGCTGAACATGTTCTCTAGTTTTAAATCTATCTGGTGAAAGTATTTATCATGTTGTCTTTGTTGCAGGGTATTTGTGCTGGCTGCAGGTGGAGGAGGCTGATCTGGAAGGAAACTCGGGGTGTGAAGTCCCCAGCCCATTTACAAATTCATGTGCTGGACCATTTCTGGATGACTTTTCAGCTTTCTCAGGTGGGTGAAGGTGAGCTCATCTATGAGGGCACTGAGGTCCTAGTGAGGGAGGCTCTGCCGCTGCATTGGGAGAAAGTTGCTTTTCCCTTTGCTTTGATGCCTGGGTAGCAGCGGGAAGGCAGTTTCATGCAGGAGGGTTGTGAGCCTCAGTTGAGTACGACTGTTTAAACATTTCCAAACCATCAGCCCTAAAAGTCTTCTCTACTAACTCTGAAAAAACAAATTATGTGGTCAAGCATGACCCTTCAGCCTTTGAACCTCAGGGTTACGTCCATTCCTGCGTTTCAAGCTACATTTGCAGGAAGGTGCATGTAAAGGCTCAGCAGTGCATCTGCCCAAAATAGCCATGGCCAGCGTGCCCACGGGTGTGCCGGCAGGTCATGGAGCAGACCGGAGTCCAGGCGGAGGTCAGAGCTGTAGCGGTGCGGCAGGAGGGGAGACGGGGGATGGGACAGGGCTGTCACACAGCACGGCGGGTCACCATTTCCCCTGGGGAGCTATCCGAGTGCATGCAGCGCTTTTCCAAAGAAATTGCCTAACTTTGGGCTGAGTTGATTGAACCTGATGAATTGCTGTCCAAGGCCCAGCTGTGACTTGGAGCAGGTAAGTGTTACGTTGAGACCCCTCTGCCCCCCCGGCAGTAATAACCAGGGTGAACCCTCCGCACAGCTTGTGGGTGACAATAAAACTTGCCTGCTTGCCGCTGCCACAGGGCTCGAGCTTGCACGGGGCCCACACAGGCTGCCTTGTGCCAGGCCCCAGCAGGGCTCATTGGAGGTGGACTGCTGACTGTGGGCACGTGGAGAGCTTTCCCAAGCATGGATGAAACAGAAAGTATGAATTACCCACTTTAAAAATCAGACATAGCCCCAACTCTGAAGTTTATCCACCGTTCGGGCGCTAAAACATATTCAAACTGAGCAGCGGACACTTATTCTGTGCAGGAATCTGACCAATTGTTTCCCTTCTCTCTCTTGTCCTTATACCTTAAATCATTTTGACCTTTAATTGGCCCTAATTTGCCCACAGACGGCCCTGGGACCATTCAACACATTTGCTTGTAATTGGGTCTCTTTGTTGTTTTTCCAGAGAGCCACTGCTGGTTGTTTCTTTTTAAAAACATTGCGGCATGTCATTGAGAGCGGAGCCGCTTTTAAATTAGCCCTGCTGGGGGCCAGGAGAGCCCTGTGAAAAGCCCAGCAGAGAGAGACAGGGCTATCTAAATGCAATTATCATATCACTGCGAAAACGTGAAACCAGCCTGAGCTTAAGCAAACATCACACGCCCCTCGGCTGGAGGGTGGTAAATACTTTGCTGGGAGGCGCGGGGTTGAACACCATGGAAGAGGTTATCCCACCATCGCACATTTCGCCCGGCAAAGCGGCCAACGTCTCCCTGCCTCTCCCTCGCTACAGCTGGGGATGTAACTTGGCGATGTGTTTGGCTTAGTGGTTTTATTTAAATTCACCTTATTTCAGCGTGATGGCTTGCAAGCAGTTGCTCTGGCACGGCTACAGGGCACTGCACTGCAGAGCAGGAATAGGAAAGTCCAGGAGAGGAGCAGCAATAGCGGTGAGCAACTGTATGAGCAGGCTGGGTAAGGCCCTGGGTGCGCTATTAATCTGGCTGTGGCCACAGCTTGCCCCTAGCCCCGCTCATAACGTCATCAAGATCTTAACTGTCCAAAGCTAAGTTAGAACAGCAAGGGATAATACTGCAGCTAGATAGCATCTGCACAGCCTCCTGCGCTAATGGACAGTTGCTCTGTAACCCAGTCTCCCAGCTCAGTTAGCACTGCAGCATGGAGACCTCGCTTTAATATTTGCTCCATGCAGACCCTAAAATCAAGTTAAGTTACAGCCCTGTCAAGCCTCTGACCACGGGTTGTTGTGCCAATGGTCCTCTTGTCAGCAGCTGAGATTGAAGCTGGTGCCCAAGCAGCTGGGAGCTGCAGCGTGTCCCATAAAGTCATTTTAGTACCAGATCCCAAATAAGTTTACTCTTCCATGGTTTAAAGCATCCACGCAGACAGCACCCACAGACCTCCACCACCTTGGAACGGGTTAGCAAACTACATCTCTCATTGTACAGAAAATCGAGTGAGCCATGGCTGGCAAAAGAAGCCTGGAGAAGAGGAGACTGAGAGGGGATCTAATCAGTATGTACAAATATCTCAAGGGTGGATGTCACAAGGACGGAGCCAGACTCTTCTCGGTGGTGCCCAGCAACAGGATAAGGGGCAATGGGCACAAACTGAAACATAAGAGGTTTCAGTTGCATATGTGGAAGCACTTCTTTACTTTGAGGGTGACAGAGCACTGGAACAGGCTGCCCAGGGGTGTTGTGGAGTCTCCTTCTCTGGAGATATTCAAAGCCCACCTGGATGATGTCCTGTGCAACCTGCTCTAGGTGAACCTGCTTTAGCAGGAGGGTTGGACTAGATGATCTCTGGAGGTCCCTTCCAACCCTTGACATTCTGTGATTCTGTGACATTCTGTGAAAAGCAAAGGCTGGATTTCTGCCCTGCAGAGGGGAGTTTTGTATCAGGTCAGTCTGTCCATGTGTGGCTCCAGCAAGGGAAAGGCGCTGCTGTTTTCAGCTGGTTGACATTAGTGGAGGTCGATGGCAATCGAGGAGGACTCGCTGCTCCATGAAGGTACAGGTATGATGATTCCTCCTCTCCCTCGAGGTTGTGCGCTGAGACAGGCGTGGCAAAATGGTGACTGCAGTGTAAAAGGGACATGTTTGGAAGGAAGAGGGCGTCCTGCCCTGCCAGCGTGGCTGTTAAATCATAGCTGACGCCAGCAGAGGTGGGCCCTTAGAAACAGGCAAACCTCGCAAGTCCTCCGCTGCCCATGGATATTTCTTGATCTGAGAGGCTGGAAGCTGTAGTTTCTAATGGTCAAGGCATCTAATTACAGTTGAAGGTGGATGGAATTAGCTCAGTAAATTGAGTCTTAGTAGTTGGGCAGCAAGACTCCTAGTTGTGTAAAGCTACCACCGTAATCTGGCAACACATAACTGGCTTTGAGGTGCTGGGGGAAGAAGTCCATCAGTGTCCCCCCTTCCCTCCCCAGGCCAGCCCCTGCTCTCCCAGAGCCATGCAAAAGGGGCAGCTCTCCCCTGCCCAAAACTCCGCCAGCTGGGGCAGCTCACCCGAAATACCAAGATCTGAACACTGCTGGTGCGGAGAAGTTCCCGAGTGTGACTGGAGTGCAGGTTTCAGCCAGGGGATCACTTACAGTCCTGCAACTGCAGCCAGGGGAAGTCCTTTTCTACAGGTAACATATGGAGCCAACAGGCCTGGGAGTGAGGTTTGGTGTCCACATGATGCACCCAGGCATGGCTAGGTCCTTTGGAGGATGAGCTGGGCACCGGGAGCACAGCCCCGCCAAAGCAGGACTGAACACTCTGGAGTCTGGAAAACTGAAGGTGGAAAGCATTTTTGTAGTCATCTTCATAATCTGCATCTCTCTTCTAACTTAACTGTATATTTTTCCTGGGTTTTTCTGATGTTTCTGTCCAGCTTGCTTAGGATCCAAGGCATTTTATTTCTGCTAATGAGGTTCTGGGCTCTTGTTGGAGTTCAGCAGTGGATCCCTGCTGTACAGCTCTACGAGAGGACAGCACACACCCCGAAGCGTTTACAGTGTCAGGCCCAGTCCTGGCAGACGCTGGTCCGCATAAGTATGTTCAGACACACGATCCTTCCCCTCCAGCTCAGAGTGCCTGGGATTCTTGCATATTCAAATGTTTGCAAAGTCAGGGCTCTGTTTGTACTGCCTGTTTACTAATTTAAGTTTGTATTTAAGATTTTGTTGTTCGTTTTAAGGAAAGTTTGTTTTGGTTTTTTTTGCTGAGTTCAGCATGTTGCTGCAGTAGATGCAAAGCCTGGGTCCAGTGGTTTGAGCTGGGGTCTCTAGTTTTGAGCAATGGCGAAGGAGCGCAAGAACTGTACTGTACAAAGCCTCACCGACCTGTTGCCATTCCTGACGCTCTTGTGTCCCAGTCACTGCTAGGACTTGCTTTCTCATGTCAGACCATTAGATAGGTCTGCGGTTGGGGCTGAGTCAGAGAGCTGGTCATCTGTCCTGCCTTTGAGCAAAGCAAGCAAAACAGGGCATGCCTGCATATGCCAGCTCCTCTTACAAGCCCAAAGCCTTTCTGGAGGCTTGGACAAAGCCAAAGCATCACCCTGGCATAGGAAGGTGTTCGTGTCATGGACGCCCTCCGACACTACTGCCTTGGTCTGATCCAAGTTAGAGACAAAATGCCTCGCTGGTAGGGGATGGTGGCGTAGGAGTTTGCTCCTGCCGTGCTCTGATTGCAGTACGTGGAGAAGCAGAGGGTACTGGTCTTCAGGGCTGTCAGTCCAGCACTAGAAAATTCCCCTTTCAACAATTCTCTTTTTTTTTATTAAAACAAAAAAAAGCCTGAGTGGTCAGGCAGGAAGAAGTCATATTTTTCAAAAATACTCAGCGATGAATTTGGGAAAATTGGAGGGAGGCCAAGGAGCTACAGCAGAGAGTGAAAGTTGGGTGGCTTTCCTGGGAGTGCCCAGGGAAGCTTTCAAAGCCACCCCCCCCCTTCCCCACCACTGCCGCAGGAGAGCGAAAACCTTGGCGGGCAGAGGAGCCGCTGCCACCGCCGCTGCCTCCTTTTCTTGCTGCCAGATAAAGAGGACAGACTCTTCTTTTTCAGCCCATTCTGCTCATACAATGGGAGAGGGGGATCAGCGCCAAAATTACAAGTGTGAGCCCTTAATGCATCAGGTTGAACAATGGGCTTCGGAGGCGTCTGCCTTGTCGCGAGGAGCAGTACAGCTAGTTCTGACTACCCAGTGCCATGGAAAAAAACCTCATTGTCCTGGCAAAATGCTCCCCAGAATGAAAACACCCTCCTCCTCCTTTCTTCAGCTTCCTAATGGGAAGCAAAATAACAAACCAGGCCCACAATTAAACAAACATGCCACTAACCGAGCAGAGCTCAAGTGTAACAGATGTTGTTGCAGTTGGACCAGGCTGGGAGCCGGGAGAGAGCCGCGCTGGCGGGCTGCAGCTCCTGGGACGCTGTCACTGCAAGGGCTTCTTTGCTACACCACAGCCTTCTCCCTCTGCCGACCTTCCTTCCTTTTCCCCCAGTGTGCCTTTTCCTTGTTCTCATCCCCCTCTCAGTGCGCCCCTTCCACTTGTCCCACCTGGTCACCCCACTTCATCCCAACATCTCGTTCATCACAGATGGTGATTTTCATTTTTTAACACTCAGAACCACAGATTTTATTTCAGAAAAGCTCAAGAGGAGGGGCAAAGCCACGTCAATGTACTTTTTAGACCATTTTAGTATAGGAGAATGTAACAATTATTTTTCTCTATTTCTTTTTTCTTGCTTGTATCCAGTGCAGGGACCAAGTCTTGTCCCCTCAGTCTCCACAAAGATGCTCAATGCCACCTCCCAGTTCCTGCAGCCCCCCAGAGTTTGATGGTTGCAGTGTAGGTGGCTGTGGGGCAGGAACTGGTCACACATGAGATCCCTACCCCAAAAGTGCTGCCCCCCTCCCCCCCTTGCTGCTCCTGAAAATCACTGGCATCTCTGCAACACAAGAAATTTGGCGTTGGAGAGGTGACAGAGGTGGCTAAAGAAGGGCAAGCAAAAGGGAAGATGTGTCCTTTCTATATTCGGCTGAATGCATCTTCTCTGGGGCTTTGCAACTCTGGTGCAGTCCATGATGGGGTTCTTACTACCTCTGAGGCTTAAAGTCCCTATCTGGCTCCGACTGATGCTTCTGATGGCCCGCGCATCCCTCAGCTTTGCTGGGATCCATTCCTTCCAACTCCATGTCAAAGGGACCAAAATAATTTGGCACATCCCAGAGCTGGAGGCTGGTTGGCCTTGCTCACTCCCCTGCAAAGCTGTGCCAGGGTTGTACACTGCCAGAGGGACTCAGGGGTTCAGTGAGAGCCCAGAAGTCCTCTGGGGTTGGGCACAGTCTTCTCAGATCTTTGGGTCACTCCCCAGAGCAAAACCTCCCTGTCTTGTCTGGGAGCCAAGGTCACCAACACCTTGCTGAGAGGTTTTGAGGAGGAATACAGGGCTGTAATGTGGGGCATCTGTGCCCACACACATTTTTGGCTTGTCTTTTGTTCTACTTGCTCTTGCAAGTACAAGGTCCTGTGCAGTGGGGTTTTGCCTTGCCCCAGGCTGCCGTAGCACAGCAACTTCTGCAACTATTAATAGAAGCTTGAAGATGTAAGAAAAGTTACTTCTCCTTCTCCTTCAAGCAGGGGAGCTGAAAGAACTGAGAAGATCCCTGAAAACTTCCACAAGCTGTCTCAGAACAGGGACTGGACCAGCCCAAAGGCCCCCAGGGCTATGGCTCACCAGCACAGCTTGGGACTGGCGCATCCCCCACTTGCCATGCCCAGCAATGCTGTGGGGTGGAGCAGGTAAGCAGCTCAGAGTAAAGCCTTGTTTGGTTTACCCTGTTTGTTAGGTGAGATGGGCTTCATACCCCGGGGCACTGGCAATATTAAGCCAACACCACCTCTCAATGCTCTGCTTTGGTAAGGAGCCAGCCAAATGCACAGCCACTATGGACCAAGACTGCTAGTTCACCATTCCGGTGGTCAGAGCAGCACAGCCACAGCTAGCTCTAGCCAGGACTGGCTCCCGTGTGCTCCCAGATCCCTAGCACAGTGCTGAGTGATATTTCCACTTAGACGACAAATTTGTGAACAAACAACAGGGAGCCCTTAGCAAAAAACACCCCTGCTGTCAACCCCCCCCTCCAGTTCAAAATGAAAACCAAGCCCAGGTGAACGTTTAGGTGTTCCAGACCAGGGTGGTGCTGAAGGCAAATCACAGCAAGCCAACCAACCACATATCAGGTTACTAAGATTTCAGGTTACTAAGAAATCGCCTAAGATTTCAGGTTTTATACTTTTGAATTACTTACACTGAGGCAGGGCACCTCAGATGGAAAATTTGATCGGAGTTATTGGTTTTTACTTCCTTTTTCACAGTTGATGCACACAATGTGGACACATATGTAACTGCACGTTTGATAAATGCAGCAGCAGTTTTACAAGGTCGGCTCCATTAGAACAGCTGATGACATGACCTAAAATGACTAGGAATTACCATCCAGAAGTGGATGTAAAATTATCAGACTTTAAGAAACTCAGGAGAAATCCTGTCCTACAAAACACTGGTGCTTTGTTCAAAAAATGCATCTCTCTCCTCAGCGCCCTTCATTCTTCACCCCACCCCCTTCTTTCTCTCATTTGAAACTCAAATTTACCTCTGTTCAATTCCTGCTCTGTTGCCCACAGCATCTTTTATTTTCACAGCAGCTTGACAATGCAGATTTTGAAAATAAGACCTAAAGAGACACACCTGGTTACAGCAATGTACCTGTGCTGTGGCTGCACAGCAACCTCCACCCTCTCGCTGGCTCCGGGGCTCACTGGATCCTGCTCTGAGCCTGTTCGGGATGCTGAGCAGCAAAAAGAAAGTAATTTTTGGCTGCGTTAGTTTTATGGCAGTTCAACATGTTGAGGCAATTCTTTACAGGGTCAAGTGAGAAAGGGAGTGGAAAAGACCATGTAGGACAGCAGTGTGCAGCAGAGAGGTTGGCTGAGGATGCGGCAGAGCTGGTGCCTCCAGCCCCATTTTTTTAATACTGGTGCATAAATATCTTGTATGAATGTTTGTCCTGGTTCTTGCTCAAGGCATTAACCCAAACATACCTTTTAACAGCAGTCCTCCACTTAGCCCCATCCCAGTGAAGACCTATTTTGCTTCTATATTTTAAAGCCCATTTAATTTTGGTCTTCTGTAAGCAGAACTATTTTGACAGAGCTGGGAAGTGATGACACAAATAGTTGACAACACAAATAGTTATGCTGGCAGATCAGAAGAGGTGGCAACCTCTGGATGGGAGCCATGAAAAGCAGCTGTGGACAGACACCTCTGCACAGAGCTCAGCCGCAGCTGAAACAGGATGCAAAACCTACGGCTTCAGTCACCGTTTCATCAGGTCAAAGGAAGGGGCAGGGTGAATCAGTCCAGAGCAAATGAAAACTATTCTGAACATCTGCTCATAAAACCAAAGGGAACTTTTTTTTTGCTGAGATTTGAAAAGATTTGGCTAATCCTCTGCCATTCTGTTATTTCTATTGTTGATCTAGCGCCTGGTTTAATTCCCATCCCAGACAGAAGCAGAAATGCCGGGATACCACAAGTAGTTGTTGGTCTCTGTACCCCTTCAGGCCAGGTAGAAGCAGAAGTAGTGGGGGTTTCTCATTAATTAATTTCCTGGGTTCTAAAAGTGTGTCTGTACAGTCACTTGAGTGTCTCAGTCACCTCCACAGCAGAGACTGTAAGGCACCAGCAACAGCAGCTTTCCTGACTATGATTTGGCTGCAACACCTTGGATGCCTCAGATCCCATGAGCTCCTGAGAGGTATAACCTCCATGCGTTGCTTCAGGTCCAACCAAGCATTTACTGGAAAGAGAAGGTAAAGCAAAGGGGAAGCACTCTGTGTGACACAGAACAAGGAATGAAGGCAGAGCTGAGCGAGGCTAAAAGATGCTGCGTGACAGCAATTCCCAACCATTGTGACAGCCCTCTGGAGAGCTGCTACAGACTGGAATAGTTTGTGACAGTCCCAAGGGACGAGGGCCAGAGCAAAGGAGATATCAGCCAGCTTTGTCCCCCTCACAGGAGTGAAGCTCAGCATGACTTGGAAAGCAAAGGATCTGTTTTTTTCTCTCTGGGTAATGGGGATCTAAGGATGCGAGCTGATTAGGGCTCTTCTGATGGAAAGTGCAAAATCAGAGCATTGCATAACCCTGTGATCTGCTCACCCTTACTTAATCCAGTGATTGCTTTCTCTTTTAGATCCTTCTCCTGTCCCTCCTGGATAGATTCCCTCACTTTTGCTGAGCACTGGCGATGTGATAACATGCTCCTGCAGGCCTGGAGGAGCCTTGTTCATTCCAGTGCCACCATCAGGAGGAAAACCTGCCCTTTCTCTGCAGCCAGACCAGCCCCGAAGAAGCCCTTAACCCTCAGGCCACTGGTGAACAGGATGCCTGACATCCACCTACCCCTACGAGCATGTAGTGAGATCTCTCTGATGCAAAGCCCCTTTGGCTGTGTACTACTGTGTGGGTCATCCTCCATGCTCTTTGCATTTCAATCGCATGCATCTACATCCAATCTGGGAATCTTATGGTAACTCACATAAAGTCCCCTCTGCTCCATAATTACAGGGACCAAACTAAGAGGGTCCTTAAACTGTTTGTGAGTCAGGTGATCGGGATTTGGCCTAAGGTGTCAAAATTTCCAGCAATAAAGGGGACATCATCGTTAGGTAACCCCTTCAGGGGCTGGTATGTGGCAAGCACTGGAATGCACCACTTTTCTTCGTCTTGCTTGATATAATTACTTTCAGTGTTATTTAAAGCTCTGACTAATCACATGGCAATGGCCAGGTTTATAATGCAACAGTGTGTAGCCTGGAGCAAATTCTGACATAATTACACTGTATAAATTCCCCCATTGGAAATGACACTGCATTGGCATTGTGTACAAAGCAGCCATGGTCCAGTCAACTGGCTCTGTGAAAATCTGTCGGACAATTGTTTACCCTGTATCTTATTGACACTTCCTACAACGATGAAACCATTACATGACAGCAAAGGGGAGCCAAAGGCCTGAACAAGTCTCCTGTTTCCTCTCGCTTGCTTCAAGCGGGGTCGTTTTCTTGCCTGGTTTTTCTGGATGAGGGCTTGCTCAGTTATGATCGCTCTGAAATAGAAAGAGAAGCATATGGTTATGGTCCAAATCACAAAAGCCCATAGAAATCCTGGTTGGGGTTGCATCACTTGCCACAAGGAGCAATTACTCCCCTAGGCCCTGTCCCTTTGCTGCACTGTGATTATGGGCCATTTTAGGATTCATTCCGACCTGGCATTGCCTTGCGCCGTGGCAGGGTAGCGGGAGCCAAGCTGCTCCCCTGCTGCTCCGTGGCACGTGCCAGCAGAGCGGCAGGGCGTCACGATGAGATAATTTGTCAGACCCTGGCATGTTGCGCTGCAAAACGATTACATGACGTATTTGTTTCCCACCGCAGTGTCGGGGCGGTGGCACGTTTGAATGGCTTGATGAGAGGGAGGCTGCCCGCTTGGTTGGGAGGAGGATGAAACTCTGAGGGCTGCGGCCAACACTACTTGGGCGAAGGAAGCCAGGCTCATTTCCAGTTTCAAAGCACTGATTCAGTGTAGGACAAGGAAGGGTTTTGTCCTTTTTGGTCATTATCTTGTACAACGATAGGAAAAAAGAACTGGGAAATACTCAGCAATCTGGAGAAATTCAGTGAATGCGATGAATATTGGTTACAAAACCAAAAACTTGTAGACTGCTTCAAAGGCACCTCCCTGAGGAAGGTTCAGGAGGAACCCACTGAAACCGTATTTTAAACACCAGGCCTGCTAGCAACAGAACAGCAGCAAGCGGTGACATGGCTCAGAGGACAGGGGAGAGAGGAGTATGACTCCAGTCTCCCTCTAACCTGGGAGGCCTGAGTAAATTTGAAGTATGGGGAATGGGATCTGGAGCCTTTCTCAATCTTTAGTTTCAAGCTGGCTCAGAAGACCAGGAGGCCTCCAACACAGGCAAACTTAAGAGAGAAATAGAGGGGGGTGGTGGTGGTGTGAGTAACAGCTGAAAAAGAGGGAGAAGTTGAATACCTGCATCCCTACCTATGGAGGATTCTTCCTTGCAGGATGTTGTCTATACCAGTTAATTTACAAAATCCCAAAAGAGTGAGTTTCTTCATTTCCCTGCAGAATAGATTGTGTTTTAAAGGATGTGTTGTCGTGTCCATTTGGAAATCTTTGGGCCTCTGTGCAATACAAGTAACATTGGTAGCATTGCCCATTTTCCCCAGGTGAGAGCTGAACCCATTGACTCCCCCTAAACCTGGAACAATAACCCATGTCTTTGTTTGTTTGTTTTCAACGTCATCAGGAAAGCTGTGACCTGGATGCACCACGCAGTCTCCTTCCTAAGCAGTAACACCCCCAAAACAGATTTTTTTCCTGATGATATTCTGAGGCTGGAGCAAAGCACAAAGATGCTGTTGCATGTGTGGGAACAGTGGTGTGGTCCCCTGCTTGTGCTCCCAAATCCCAGTGTCCCCACACTGAGCTGGGTCCCTATGGGAATGCAGTGGTTTTACCCAGTCCCACTAGTGGTACGGTGGGACCTGAGCAGCCTCCCCCCCACCCCCGGGGTGCATGTCCTTGCCTCGGCGAGGAGCAGCGTGGAAGAAGTTAGCACTGCTGTTCCCTATGGCAAACCAAGCTGTGGCTAAAGGAGTATTTAGATACCCTGGGCTGCCAATTCAGAACTTTCCTAAAACCAGCAGTAAAATTTGCCTTCTATTCCTTTTTAGGCAAAGAAGGCTGTAGTATAAAGTCCCATTTTCTAGGCATTAAATTTTACAACCCGGACCGTTAAAAGCAGCATTCTGTGTCAAACTTAATGTTTGGGCTTCAGGAACAGCTAGGAGGAAAAGAGGTTCCCTGTTTGTTCTACAAAACAGGAAAGTGGTTGCTTTCTATACTGTAAATATGCATTAGAAAGCTCTTACAGGCTCGTGCTGGGGATTTGATGTTTTTAACTGACTACATTCCTTACATTTTTGTATAACTGCCAAGAAAGCTAAATAAAATGGCTTTTTTAGTGTTTTCTCTAAGAATAGCCCCACTTCTTTGTAAATATAGCAAAGGAATTGTTGATAATAATTCTTTGGGAGAATAACTGGTGTTTTTGATGTTAAAAGTAGAAAGATTGCTTTTTCTCTGTCTCAGAAATACAGCTAACCAAGTGGGCTGGGGCTTCAGAAAGCTGAAGCATTCCTTAGCCAGTTACTGAGATTAGACTGGTTTCATTCCTGTGCCAGAAGGTGTAGAATCAGAGAAGACTAGCACTAAAGCTCAAGTAGAAAAAAAAAAGTAAGATTTGCATTTTCTTTCAGAATGCAGAACTGAACTTTTTGCCTCCTAGTTTGCATTTCTCAGTTTGCAGATGGTTCTGCCTTCTGCCACCTTACCCTGAAAAGCTGGGGGTTAAACTACTACTCAGTCTGACTCAAATATGAGCAGTTAATAGCTGGGCACCCCTAAACCTCTGCAGTGTTAGGTGAAGTCCCATCCTCCTGAGATACCAGCAGGCAAAGGCTATCATTCTCATCTAGAAGTTGACAAGTTGAGCCAAATTTTAGACTACAGGCACCTGGCTGTTGCTGGTTTATGCCCTTCATATGCCAAGACCTTAGATGTATTCCATATAATAAACTAGGGGTAAAACCAGGATTGCAGCATGAGAATTTGAACCAAGCTATGCCATGCTCTGGCTGCTAAGTATTGCTGCCATCCAGGATTGGTGGAAGGCCCATAACCCACTTGTGTGTTACTTCCAGGAAACACAAAGGCTAAAATTATTGGTTTAGGGTTGACTGAAAGCGTCTGCCTTCCCTACAGTTGAGGCAACCCCTCACAAAGGTTCCATGTCATTAACCAGACCTGCACTTCAGTTAAGCATGCAGAGATTTGGTGCTTGTTCATCCTGGCCTCGTCAGGGCTGGTAGCCCTCGTCAGGGCTGGTAGCCCTCGTTAGGATTATTTTTCAAAACAGAGACTCGGTGGGGCCAGGCTGTAGCGTGCGCTGCCTAGATGCTGCCTTCTCTTGGCTCTGACTCTGCCTCCTCCCGCTTTCCCTCACTGCTCCCCACCGCTGCTGGAAAAGGTGGCAAACGGTTGTTCCCAGTTCACCTTCGCCAGCGCCGCTCAGCAATTTATAGACCTCTATTATATTCTCTGTCTTGTTTACTTCCCAGACTGAAACACCCCAGTCTCTTCCAGTCTCTTCAGTTATTCCTCATAGAGATATAGTAGGTAAAAACAGGACCATTTTGGGAAAAGAGGTATCCAGTCATGATTTTTTTTTCCTCTCTTGTCAGTTTGGTTACATGGTATGGTCTCCTTGTCAGTGCCAGATGGCATTTGAGGCCAAGCATCTTGGCATATTTTGAGCCAAAGGAATCGTTCTGTGCTTCACCTTCAAGACTGTGCTTGTGCAACAGCTTCGATGATATTCTCTACCCAAAGCTACAATATCTAGAATGACCCCAAAATTTATGGAGCCTGTAAGGGAAAGGCATCTCATCATCTCTACGAATGACTTGTGAACGTGAGTTGAAGAAGGCTGGAAGGCAGAGTTCCCACCCTGTAAGGATTTTCAAGATTTAAAAATTAAAATCAGCCCCCAGTGGTCCCCTTAGCTATCAATTAAAAAAAAAAAATCAACAAAAAAAACAACAACACCCAAACCCAGTTTGTTTTTATCAAGATTGAAAGATGCCACACAGGCTGACTACAGCATTAATGAGCTTGTCTGTGGTTTAGGAAATTCAGATCCTTCACCTGTTATCTCCAGTACACATCTGGGCTGTTGGCTGCTCTGAATGTATTCCTAGATCTCATGTTGTCACTGCTAGTTCCAAATTTGGATTGAATCTCAAGCAGGTAGGACCTTGTTCAGGTCCAAATAGCAGCCAACTTACCAGGCTCACAGAACTTCAATCCTGAATGAAGATAAAATTATGAAAATTGCTTGTCCTATGAGATTTCTGTCAAAATCCACATGCTAAACTTGATTTGCCTTTTCCTTTTGCTGCTCTTTGGAAAAGTCTGAGCACTGTGATAAGGAATGTGTGGAGTACAATGAGAGAAGAATACATTAAACGTTGCAGATGTGCTCAAGTCAGTATTAGGGAGAGAACCCAATGGGAGAAGTAGTCTGGGATCCAAACCACTTTGTGACTTCTGCATAACTGGAGAATTGAGCTGTAATGGGATGCAGAGCGTCTGCATGTTTGTCTGCCCATGAGAGGCACAGCTTCTTTTAAGTTGCTTGGACCACAGGCCCCAAAAGATCTTGTACTAACTATAGGATAAAATAACTGTTGCTTCCTTGAATCCCTCCATGCGCCTAAGAAGGAGGGATGTGAGTGAGGGCTGAGTTCCCAGAGTGGGTGCTGGGAGCACAGTGTGAGAGCGTGCGATGCTGTGCAGAAACACAGCTTAAGGTCAGACTCAGCTCTAAAGCTTCCCCAGAATCCCAAATCCTCTTTTTATATGAGTTTCACTCAAACACAAACAATTAAAGAATTTCATCTTCTCCTGTTATGGTGGGAAAGCCTGGATGCTTCTCTGGTCTCTAAACTTTATTAAATAGCTCCAGAGTGTTCCCTAGATGAGGGTCCTGCTTGGCTTCAGACAACCCATATCTTTGTGTTTGGTGTGAATAAATTCGCCATTGATGCCAGTTGGCAGTGGGGAAGAGAAATAACACAGCCTGTTGCAAAGAAGGGGAAAAAAAAAGGGCAGCTATGAGCCTCGTGTCTGCTCGTATGATTGGAGTCATTTGACAAGGACTCCCATCAATGGCAGCTTTTCAGAGGCCCGAGCGTGGGCTATTGCACATCTCCTCTATCTGCCCCCTTTTATGTTTCGCCTCCTAAGGACAGCACCCATGCCAGCTTTTGAGCTTAAGCACCATATGTTCTGATGTCTGCCTGGAGCACAGGGTGATGCTTTTTGTAGTTTTAATTTTGGAATTTGCCCCATTAATAGCAACAGTCTGGTGGAACGGGGAGAAACTTTCCCCCTGGGCCAGATTGCTCTGGACGCCAGCAGCTCTCTCATCACCAGGGGTTTGTCAAAGCGTGCAGTATGCTAACATCCTGCCAGCTCACCTTTCACAAGCTGAGTCAAAAGCATTAGTCCCACCAGTGCAAATAAGGCGTCTGCCACATGTCTGCTGGTTTCTCCCTGGTGCACTGAGGCAAAGCAGCCCTTCCGTGTCAGTCATTGACCAAAGCTGTTGATTCTGGAACAACTGACTGTGCTGGTTGTAAAGGATGCCAAAACCTCTTGAAAGCTGGGAGGCAAAGGTGTTTTCTTTTTAAATGAATTAAGCTGTAGAAGAAATTTCCCTGAGAGCTTGTTTGATACTTGGAGTAGAAATGGCTTTCCTTCTCCACCTACTCAACACTCAAGAGTCACGTCCAGTGAACCTTTGAAGACATTTCTCCTCTCTTCTCCAGGCTCCCTGTGTTGGAGTTCTTCTGCATTTATTTCTAGAAAACTGACAAATGTTCCAGGTGAGTCCAACTTGAATTTGCTTGCTGGGTCAGTGTAATGGACTTAGCTCAGCCAAGGGAGAATATAGCAGTGGTAGAGCGCATTTTCTGTTTTATCAAATATTTCTGGCAGGGCTGAGCCTGGAGGAAGTTTGGTCCAGTTTGGTTAAACTGTTAAAATCACAGCCAGTTCCTGAACTGCTTGTTAAAGCTCAGGTCTGGTACATCCCACTTGATGTTCGTGCTCTCTGTTTTCCTGGGAAGCCACCCCTGCTCAGTTTAGCCTGCAGTTTCCCCCCCCTTCCCCTCCACAACAGTAGGCTGAGAAGGGCTTTATGGGCAGCCCCAGGGTCACCCAGGCACCTCCTGACCCCCCTGCCTCGCTTGAGAAACATAGCTGTGCAAAAGGAAAGCACATGCCAAGATCTGCATGTGCCCAAAGCAGCACAGCCCTGTCATACCGCTAAATGCTGTCACGTGTTGTGTGATCAAGGCAGGACCTTGCAACGCAAAAGGCTTTTTGCAGACACATAGGAGAGCAACCCCGTGATAAGAGTGGCTTTTAAAAAACAAGTCTTATTGAGAGGATTGGTAAGCCCAGCTCTACCTGTACCTAAAGACACAGATAACACCTGGTGGCACTGATAAAGCACTGGAGCTGTGAGCCTAATGCCCCTTGGCTCCCGCAGGAAATAGGACCTCTACCAGCATCCGTAAATAAATATCTCCCTGTGTCTTTACACACTTAAATACCTTTGCAAACCTGGCTCCTTGCCTGTTTCCCATACTCAGCTGCTGCTTCTTTACTTTTGCACAGCAGCAGGAGCAAGGAGCTCAGCTGTAATTTGGGATTGTGTTGTGCTAAATGCTGTACAGGCACAGAACAAAAGATCTTTGACCGCTTCCCAGCATCTAGCTCTAGTGTTGTTTTAAAAACAACCCTCCCTGGTTCTCTCTCTCTCTCTCTCTCTTTTTTTTTTTGTCTTTTATTCATTGTTTTCTTGCTTCCTTTATATTCCTGGTGCCTCAAGCTAGAATACCTTTGCTGAGCTCCTGAGAGAGCCAGGCCAAGCTGGCCACATGGAAAGGACTTTTTACCTGCGTCCCGCTTATCTGCAAGTGGTAAGCATGGCTGGGGTGAAGCTGCAAGGGTTGACATGAAGGGTGTTAGGGGTAATGCTGCACAACAAACTTAGTGCTTCAAGGTTCCCACTGGGATTAGAGAACATAAGCACTGCTGGAAAAAAAAAGCACAAGTTTAGACCGTGGAGAACTGTGCAGATACAAACACGTGACACACAACTGGAAAGCTGTGCTCCAAGAGAGGCAAATGTACCCCAGCTGCGCTTGGAGTGGGTGGGTCGAGCTTTTCCTGTGCCCAGGCTGTTTACTCGACAGCAACTACCAAGATGGGATTTCCTCCAGGTTTACGTCAGGGAGCTTCATTTCTTGCATCTTGATGCTTAACTAGGTAAAAGTTATTGTATTAACAATCAACCAACCTTGGGTTCCAGCTCTGACTGATGATTTGCATCCATCCCCGAGTTACGTAAATCTAAGCCACCGTATTTTAAAGAAAAAGTTCTTGAGCTGGTGTTTCTTGTGAAATGCCAATGGGAGAAGTGTGTTTTCTGGGTGTTTTCAGGTTCATTTTGGGGCTCTGCAATTCATGGCAGCTGGTTCTCTGATTATTTTATATTAAGGACCAACTTCCAGTAACATCAGTGGGAGCAGGATTTTAGCTCTAAAGCTATTATTAACTAATGCAGCACAACAATGCCTGGCTTTCGTTCTGTTTTGTTTTCTCCCAGGGTCGGAACGTGTGTGTATCCCATTAACTCTGTCCTCGCTGCTCTCAAGATGTTCTGCACAAATGATTTTATTTTTTTTGTAAGAAAATATATTTTACTAGGCAGTTTTATGAGAGCTGACAAAATGCCTCATAAATAACCCAGCAGGAAATATGGGGTAAATAAAATTTTTACAACTTTATCATAAACCTGAGAAGTCTTTGGTTCCTTTTCGAATGGAATGAGCAAGGTATTTCATTAAAGGAAAAGACATGCTCTCTAAAGCCCAACAATTATAGACACAATGTCTTTTTAACCTGCAATTCAGTCAAACAGGTTTGGTGGCAGTGGAAAATGTTAAAGGCCCTGTTTTGACACTTTGGGTCATGCTCCCCACAGATCAGTTTGTGCTGTAGGGTCCCTGCACAGTAGAACCGGATAACTGGTGTGTGCCCGACCTGCCCCCAAAGTATCCTGGACCTCTAAGGAAACACATATCTGGGGGAATGTGCTTAGGACAGGCTGAGGTTTTATGTTGCCTTTGTACATCTCCTAGTACAGGAGTAGGGGGCTGTGGCTGGGCCCCTAAGAGCAAAGGGAGTACAAACAAATATGGTCCTCAGGTCTTCAGCACAAGCCTAAAATGCAATGATTTGGTCAAAGACCAAGAGTCTGAAATAGAAACACTTGGAACAAGCCTCAGTCCTTGAACTTTGCGTGAAGGGGGAATTCAGCTCTCAGCAGGAGGATCTTTGACGTGTGATATTTTGGTACTGTGGGAAGATGGGAGAGGGTGCCACATTTAAGTCCTTTGCAATTGTAAACATTCATATTGACATTCATGACTATTTTGTACTTACAGCGCAACAGAAATTTGGCAAAATACAGCCTGTTCCTGGGTGCATAAGAGGTATGGAAACTACCTCCCAAAGGAAGTGATAAAGTGCCATTGTATGCCTACTTGGTCTGATGAAATACCAGAGGAAATGATCTGGAGTGAAGGTCCTTGCCATTTCTCACACCTCTGGTTCTCTGATCCACCCTATTTGTGTCTCTGGGTTGGCTAAAAACTGAGAGAGCACAGTCGTGGAAAGGCTGAGCTTCACAGAAGAATTGGAGATGTTCAGATATGCATGTTATCTTCCCTGCATTGAGAGCAGGGCTCTTGGACTCATCAGAGGACGACCAGAGTGGACTCCACCACCCAGGCCTCACCTTGCTGGCACCACGGGTTGTACTCCACAGCTATGGCCCCCACCCCTCCTCCAGGGCGTTATTGCATAAAGCCCACCACCCAGGGTGGTATGGGCCCCACCTTCCCTTAGAGGCACTGCTGCATTCCCCTGCCTTCCCTCCCGGTCCCTCCCTACTAGATAGCCCTTCCCCACCCACCCACCAGATCACCGAGGTCCTCAGGACATCTACAGCAGCTTCCTACAGGAATGTTGTGTCAGAAAAGCATTTAAAGCCTTTGTAGCTCTAACACTGTGTAAATAAGGAGGTAAGCCCACCCCACACCACCACTCCAAATCCCTTTTGATGTTGATTTCCTTTATGGCCACCAGCCACACTTTGGGAATGGGGCACCTACAGTAGAGCTGGTCCCTGCACCAACAGGTTTGCAATCCTGCAGCCTGATCCTACACCATGTTGCATACTCGGAGCCTTAGCTGACTTTCAAGCCAAGTCAGGGTGTCCCTGGGAGCTTTGCCTGTATAAGGGCTCCAGCCTCTGGCACGTTGTCTGGAAAGCACTGTGTAAATAGGAGAGACAATTATTGCAGCCCTTTCCCGAAAGGAAATTCCATATTGGCACTGAACAGCACGTTAGTATGGCAGAGCACAGCCCTGACGGAGCAGCCTGGGCTGCGTGCAGGGCTCTGCCCTCCCCCAGCAGCGACTGACAGCACGCTGAGGGAAATTGGCTTTTTGGTGGGACATGCTGCTTTAGTGAAAGCCCATATGTTACTGAGTTATCTGTTCTGAATCCCCTGTATTATCCCCACACCTCTGTCACCGCCCCCCTGCCTCTACCCTCCCCTCAGGCCCCCACCCCGATGCAGAGGTTAAATAAAATATCATTTCCTTCTGACTTAGCCTTTGTCTTTGGCAATCAAAATGCCCTTCAGGCCCCTGTGGATTCAACCTTCCAGGTCAGGGTAGGACATGGGAAACCCCTTCCCAGGCATTTCACTGTAGATAATGTCGTGGCTGATTCATGAGATCATTCAAAGTGCTGCCTTCCGCCACGGCTGCTGCTTTCGGTGCTGAGGCTTCTTGGCTTGGGCTCTACCTCCTTTTCCCTCCCCACAACACCACCTCTCCTTCTGGCTGGATTTTACAAACCATCTCCTGGGCAGCTGGAAGACACAGGAAGGGTGCTCAGAAGGAGAAGACAAATAAAGGGCAGGCTAGGTATACCTCAGCAAGCCTCCGTGTCAGGGAGAAACAGACTGGGTGAGCCAGGAGAGCCAGTGAACTCTGTCCCTGCTCCAGGAGGGGCTGATCCAGGGAAGGACACCAAACTGAGTGGTGCGGTTGACACACCAGAAGGACGGGATGTCATCCAGAGAGACCTGGACAGGCTGGAGAGGTGGGCCTGTGTGAACCTCATGAGGTTCAACAAGGCCAAGTGCAAGGTCATGCACCTGGGTCGGGGTAACCCCCAGTATCAGTACAGGCTGGGGAAGAAAGGATTGAGAGCAGCCCTGCCGAGAGGGACTTGGGGATGCTGGTGGATGAAAAGCTGGACATGAGACAGCAATGTGCGCTGACGGCCCAGGCGGCCAACCGTACCCTGGGCTGCATCAGGAGAAGCGCGGCCAGCAGGTCGAGGGAGGTGATTCTGCCCCTCTACTCTGCTCTGGTGAGACCTCACCTAGAGTACTGCATCCAGCTCTGGAGCCCTCAGCACAAGAAGGACATGGAACTGTTGGAGCGGGTCCAGAGGAGGGCTACTAAAATGATCCGAGGGCTGGAGCACCTCTCTTATGAGGACAGGCTGAGAGAGTTGGGCTTCCTCAGCCTGGAGAAGAGAAGGCTGCGGGGAGACCTGGTTACGGCCTTTCAGTATCTAAAGGGGCCTATAGGAAAGATGGGGAAAATCTTTTTAGTAGGGCCAGCTGTGACAGGACAAGGGGTAATGGTTTTAAACTAAAACAGGGTAGGTTTAGACTAGATATAAGGAGGAAATTCTTTACAACGAGGGTGGTGAAACACTGGAACGGGTTGCCCAGAGAGGTGGTGGAGGCCCCATCCCTGGAAACATTCAAGGCCAGGTTGGACGGGGCTCTGAGCAACCTGATCTGGTTAGCGGTGTCCCTGCTTCCTGCAAGGGGGGTTGGACTAGATGACCTCTAGGGGTCCCTTCCAACCCAAAACATTCTATGATTCTATGATTCTATGATAAGCAGTGCTGCTCTTGCCATCCTGCTGCTCCTGTTTGAGCCCCTGAGCACCCAAGTGGGCAGAGGAAGCATGAGGGCTCCTGTTGTAATACTGCTTGGTGCATATGGCAAGAGATGGGTGAGCACATGTATACCTGCCTATGGAAAGCAACACTCAGCATCACCTGTGTGCCATTCCTCAGCTTGAGGGTGCAATACAAAACAATGGCATATATTTTTATTTATTATAGCTCCTGCTCAGCATCTTCCTGGAAACTCCTTCTAACATAACACCCAACAGAGCTCATGCTGGTAAGAGAACCAGTGGTGTAAGGGGAAAACCTATAAAGGACAGTATATTACCTGTCTTTTATTATGGAGTGGTTATTTTAACCTCTCCTTCCTTGTGCGGTTTTACATACTTGGGTTGAAAGTGCAAAGAGCAGCAGGGAAATAGAGCACACTGACTTCACCCTGTTCTGTGCAACATAGGTAAAAGGCGAGGCAGGTCAACAGTGGGTTTTGTCATTTGTGTGATCTCCAAGGTAAGTAGGATGAGCATGGAAGGAAAGTCTCCAGCATTGGTGTCCCACCCGTTTTGCTGGCTGGGTTTGTTCGTTTCAGACGTAGTAAAGTGTGCAACCATGTGGCTGGGGGGGAGCATGCTGCTGTCATGGATGTGCAGCAGGGATGTGCTCAAGGTGATAGTCTCTGTGAGTGCAGGGCTTTCATCCACCTCCCTGCCTGATCAAAACTATTCTGGATCAACCCCATGGAGGGATCCATCTTGGCAGAAAATCATGCTGGTGAAAACTGTCAGTGAGTTGTCAGCACTCATCCCCAAACTGGTGCCCATTGACACGGCCGGTACTGATACAACTGCAAGGTCTGTCCGAGGACTCGGCCCCAAGCATCTCTGTGCTGTCTGCTCTCTGTGGGGTAGCAGGTAGGGATGCAGGAAAAGGCAAGCACAGAGTAAAGGACAAGGTATGGGTTGTGTGTGTGCATCCACCTTACCATGGGGTTATCCATGGGTCAAAGCACCCTGTATCTTTGGTGGATGGAGCTGTAAGGAATTAGCTCACAGGAGTTTGGGCTATTGAGGCCACTCCCTGGTTTTCCTTGCAGAAATAGAGCCTATTTATCTCTTTATTTCTTTCTTCTTAATTAGCAGCCTCCTAAATAACTATCTAAAGCATTTCGGAAAGCCAGGTTGGAGAGACATGAAAATCAGAGGGAGACTGCAGTGAGGGGAAAGCGCCTGGGAGACGGGAA
Source organism: Gorsachius magnificus (assembly GCA_034008185.1). Taxonomy (NCBI): domain Eukaryota; kingdom Metazoa; phylum Chordata; class Aves; order Pelecaniformes; family Ardeidae; genus Gorsachius; species Gorsachius magnificus. The sequence goes on from CM067090.1 coordinate 13,704,526, forward strand.
TAGAGGACAAATGGCCCCCGCCCCAGCAATGGTCCCAGCCCCCCATTCTCACCCTGCTAACATCCCTCTCTTTGGTAAACAGAGACAGGCAGGTTGGCACCTTGTCTCCTCGGACAAAGGAGCTGGCCCTTTGTTTCACTGTGTGACTCCCTGGCAGATGGGGGCTGGAGGGTGCCTGAGGGGTCTTCTTCAAGGAAAGCCTCCAGTATGCAAAATGCGCCCACAGGCAGACAGGAGAGCGATGGGTTTCCTCCTGTGAAAGGGCTGGGTGGAACAGTTTCTATCTCCTGACAGTTCTTTTTTGACTTTGAGAGAACATAAATAGTCTGTAATTTTCCTGACTGAGTCTCTTGTTTTTATAGGAACTGAGAGGGAAACCTGGGATTTGGAGCCAAACTTTACTTGGAGAGGGAGACAGCCAAAATCCTGAAAGCAGGAATGTGTGCATATCTTAAATATTTAAAATTCTTGCACGAAATTTCTTAGGAGGTGAGAATTCAGATCATAAATCAGCAAGATGCAAGTTTTGCAAAGCCCTAATACTTGCCAATCCCTGCTTCCACCCCCAAGGGATTTACTGGGTTTTATTCTTGTTGCTTTCAGGGGGGTGAGCCAGGCAGACAGGGAGGAAATAGCCAAGCCAAGGCACAAGAGTTGATGAGAAGCCCAGAGTTAGTTGGTCAGTTAGTCTATCATCCACTGGTGTGTTTTAACCAGGTCTTCTTCCAAGGCCATTGCACTTCATATGTGGCCTAACCTTGGTGTATGTGCTTTCTCCTACACCACAAAAAGCCGGGCTGAGGCAATTAAATCACTGAAAATATATTTATTTCTTCAGGGAAGGTGTCATGCACTGCATGAGGAGACTGGTGGCCATTTCCATACCCAGCTGTACTGTGATGGCAGCTCAGATCTGTCCTTGTGGATGAGGAATCTCTGGGTTGAAACCAGTCTCAGTCAATGGACCTGTTGTGCTGGCTTGGAGGTCTCGGACCAGCTGGTAACAGGAAGATGCCCACACTGCTGTTGGCATGATTTGTCCTCTTGTTTCATTATTTTCCTTCCCTACTCTGACCTATTATTAACAGACCCACCTTCTACCTAGTGCTTCTGTTTCCCCTGATATATTTGTAAAAGGCCTCTTATTCTCCTTAATCCCTTTGGCTATAATTAACTCATTCTGCATTTTTGCTGCCCTTATCTTTTCCCTGCAAGCCTTAACTGACTGAATATTCTCGTTTGGTTGCCTCCCTGTTTTCCATTTCTACTAAAGGTTTTCTTTTTAATCCTTAGATCTCCAAGCAGGCTTTGCACACTTATTTCTTGCATTCTTCTTCTTTATTTACTCTTCTTTTTCTCTCCCACCTTACTTATTGTGTGTGTAAGAACCCCTATCTGCCTCGCATGTGGGTAGATTTCAGGACCGCCTTACATGGTGCCTTACTTGCTCAATTTCTTAATTCCCTTCAACACATTTGCCTTTTTCCTTTGACACTAGGCAATTTTTTTGGCTATGTTGAATTTGTTCTTCCCACTTGGGAGATTCCCACTTTCTCAGGCAGTTCTTTTCTTTCATGCAATACCTTTTGTTCTATGGAAAACATGTGAAGTAAAAATGATGTCTTTTTACAAAATTATTATTTGTGCAGGATTTATTTTTGACCCAGAAAACTAGAAGGGCTGAACATGGGCTCAGTGCTGTTCAGGAAAGTGACTCTTGGCTCTTGATGCCAAAACTGTCTTTAGAGTTTGGGTCTTCTAACATCCTGGCATCTCTTCCCAACGGGACTCTACAGACAGCCCTTTCCTTTGCTCCTTTCAGTCCCCAGCTTTTCCACCCTTCCTCTCAGATGGGTTTGCCTTTACCATGATGGCTTTGAGCAGGTTTTATTTTCTTCTGATGGTTTTTACCTCTCGTGCCCACAGCGATATCTCTGAAGGGGGCTGCACTCCTGCTGCTGGGGCTCAGCTGGGAAATGGGGTGTTCCCACACACTCAGAGAAGGAAATTTGTGGCACATGATAGAGATCCAGTGTGTTCACCTCCAGGGAAGGTGCCAGGGCTGGGATGACGCTGTGTGGTTGTGGGCTGGGGCTGTGAGAGCCCATGGAGGACAATGGAGACCCGTCCGCCATTGCAGGGCTGAGACCGCCTGTCCTGACCACCATCTGAGGCATCAGAAGGAGGGGCCCTGGGCCGCCCTCTCACCCTTCGGCATGCTGCTAACGCCCACCTCAGGACCAAGCATGGTGAGAGGAAACTTCCGCTGCTAACAAAGAGGTGTAAACAGAAGTGGGATCTCCAGCCATGCTTTTCCTCTCCCTCCTGCAAAACCCTGCCTGGGCACCCCAGGAGCAGCTGCTGGGCCATGCAGTTATGCTGCATAATTCGGTGGGTGGGGATGGTGATAAGCAGCCCATTCTTTTGTCCCTGTTATTGTGGAAACAGAGGCTGAGAGAGCCCTGCTTGGAGGAGAGTAATGGGTGAATTTGTCCTGTTTGGTGTCAGCACGCAGGAGGTTGCCAGGGTGGTCGGTGAGGGTCTGGCCAGGCCACCATCTTCCCTGTGAGAGGACAGGGCTGCCTGAGCCCACCAGCCTGTGCCACTCGCCCTGACAGAGGGCAACTAGCTTACCGTGGTTTGAAGAGGGGGAAAAAGACAATCAAATTGACCATTTTTTACCCCACTGCCAGCTCCCTTTCTCCTTCCCACCATGTTCCCCCAGGCCTGGGCCTCCACAGAGGCGTGGGCTGTGTTGCCTGGACAGCAGGATGGTGGCAGGGAGGCAGCAGGGTGGTGAGGGGTGGCATGCAGCTGCCTTCCCTCCTCAGGTTCTCCCTCACTGGCATTGCGCAGGTCCCGCCAGTGTTGGCAGTGCCCATTCCACTCTGTGCAAGGGCCGCAGCGGCTGCAGATGGCTGCGCCCACGGACAGTTTTGCCAACCTTGGCCCCCAGCATCACTCTTTGCAGCAGCCACAGACATTTTTTACGCCCTTTGCTCTCCTCCAGTTTCAGGCTCTGCCGCTCGGGCGCTGCGGTTCAGTGGGGCAGAGCGGGGGAGGGAAGGAGGAAGAAGTGGGGGGCTGCTTTACAGAAAAAAAGAAAAAAAAGTGAAAAGGCAGTCATCTGGGGCCTGGGCATGCTGGTGGTTTCGCCGCTTCCGTTGCCTGATCCACCTTTTCAGACACGCATGAAGAGACTTCTGAGAAACAGCCCTGGGCTGGCCCTGAGCGCTTCAGCATAACCGTGCACACACGTGCGTGCACACACACAGCCCCGCACGCGGGCTTGCATGCCAGGAAGGAGCCCGCGAGGCCAGGCTGCTCCCCAGCACACACTCACACATGCACACCTACCATCCTCCTTCCACAAAAGAGGTTTCTTTAATTTCCTTCGAGAGGAGGAGGTGGGAGAGAGGGAGCCTGAAGACTGCAAATTCCTCAGCCGCATATCTCGCCTCCCTCTCCTTTCCTATGCTGCCTGCCAGCTCCACGTTCAGGAGCCATGGCTCCCGCTTCCCATACAAATAGGCAAGGCTGAACAACTGTGCTTTTAAAACTTGTGAGTAATTTCTGTTGCTTTGTGGCTTGCTTTTTTCACAGCATTTTTGTGCTTTGCCTGTCAGAGCCACCTCAAGGCTGCTCTAACTCTGTGGGGCCAAGTTGCTGCTCAGCTGGCTAGGAGTACAGGCATGCCTTCTGCTGTGGTTGAAGCATTTTTTCCACTAGAGCTGTCCCCTTCTTGCCCCCAGCCAACCCCAGGAAGCTTGTCTTCATGCATATTGACAATTACCCTGTGCTGGAGCAAGGCTTTTCCAAACCCTGAGCAGTATACATGGCATTTCAAAGGGATATTGCTGTCAAGCACCCAGCTTGTCACAAAACTGTGAGCTGGAGCCACTAAAGCAGCAGGTGGTACCTAGGTGTATTAGGCTAATCCTCAACTCTCCTAAACCAGAGTTACTTTCCCTCACGAGTAACTAGGACAAGCACAGGAGAGGCAGAGTGTTGCTGTTGCTGTTTCACAGTTATTTGGCGCTTGCAGGATCTCCCTTATTTTCTACAAGGTAGGAAGTATTGCTTCTCCTGTGTCATGGACAGAGACATTAAGGATAGTGGGTAAGATCTTATTCTCTCCAGACCTGTGGCAAAGCAGCTTACACCAGCCACCCCAGGGCTGCTGTGGCTGTGAGGTGGTGTGTCTTAGCCCACTCGGAGCATCCTGATGCGGTGTTTGGCTCAGTTAGAGCTGCGCTGACGTAGGAGGGAGTCCAGCTGGCTCTCCTGTTTCTTTGCCTGACACTGCAGGCATAAACGAGTAGTATCAATCAGGAACCGTGCCTGAAAGGCAAGTAGATTTTTTTTTTGTTCATCTGAATAGAGGAAATCCTGTGCACGGAGATTTCAGGACCTGGTGGCTGGAGTGCAGAATGCATGGAGAGAAAGTCCACTTTTGCAGAACGTTTCCCAAGGCATCCAAGGACTCTCTCAAACCCATAAAGCCTGCCCTAAAACCACAGCTGCAACAAAAGAGGAAGAGTCTACAGCAGAACTCATAGCATGTTAAACCTTGCAAAAAGTGGGGGGAGGTATGTGTATAAATATATACATACATGTACATGGAGAGAGAGCTGGGTTTGTTCAGCATCAGGGCTAAAAGTGAAAGCAGCCTGCAGGAATGCTGAGCAGGGGCGGTGATTTCAGACAGGGCTAGCAGTGGCAGGGCTGGATCGCGTGGAGGAGCGTCCCACAGTGGTGGCTTTGCAAGGAGAATGACCAGTCTTCCCAGGCCCTAGTGCAGCAGAAGTAAAGGACTCTGGCTGGCTTGTGAGCCACAGAGGTACATTCAGGAAGGATGTAAACAGGAGAGTGAAACATTGGGAAGAGAGCACCGAGAAAGAGGGTGCAGATTAAAAGATGTCCAACTGGTGTAGCGTATGTAGGCCAAAAGGAGTGTAGTTTCCATGTGGCACTAAGGAAGAAAGCAGGAAAAGAAAGTGTGATAAAATATAGCCAGCTGTCTAACATGCTGGTACCATCTCTGTTCTTGTCAGTCCTGACACAATCGAGTGCAGCCGCTGTTGAGTTCAGAGTTGTGTGGATTCCCATGAAGGCGGTGTTCAAGGCTGGTCCCAGTGAGACTCTACCTGTGGTGGCTGCATTCCTGTGCATTGAGTCAGGATCTCAGGGTTAACTCTTTCAAGGATGCAGGGCCTTTGCTGAGCAGGTGTGGGTCCCTCATGGACAGCTTTGCTGGAGCTGGAATGACGCCCGCCAAACGGATCTCACCAAAGAAAGGAAATTCCAGGAGCCCGTGCTTGGACACAGTGTCTGTAAGAGCTATTGCTTCGTTTGGACATACCTCTGGCCCACAGCGCTGGTGCATACTTTGTGAATGTGCCTATGGTACGGTTTGCAGTCAGAGATGCGTATTTTGGCTGCTGCATGTATCCAGCTTCAAGTTTCCATTCTTGGGATGTGACCATGTCCAAGGCCTGCACTAACACAGACTAATGGATTGCCACAGCACCATACAAGGTAGATAAATCCTGCCTTAACTGGGCAGGCAGAGACACTAAGACACTGAGTTAAACGGATGTAGAGCCCATCCTAGATCTCAGAAAGTGCAGCTTCTGGGCACAGTGGACTTGCCTCATGGATCACTTTAGAAAACACAGAAGAAGGAAATTCACAGATCCCTGTTACTATCTCAGTTCTTGTGAGAGCAAGGTCAGCAGAAAAAAAGCTATTCCATGCTATGTCTGGACTGCAGGCAGACAAGCTCCACTGAGCAAGCCACAACCCTTATTCCTTGGTCATCTTATCCAGGCCAGGAATGTGGTTGGAGCTCCCTGACCTCCTTTAGCCCACACACCCAACCTTTCTTCCCAGGGAGTCAGAACAGCTGCTGTTACCTTCAAGATGGAAGGACCAAGGGGTGTCTGAGACCAGAGGTTACAGTAGCATTTCCATCTCTGGGATTATCTGTGTCTTGCCTTTCACTGCAGCAAAATTCATTTCCACATCCTTCAGTCAGCCTGCTGTGGAAATGATGGAGAAAGAGAATAAAGCAAGCAGATAATGCAGCAGAAGAGCATTTCTTTGCATCCTTCCTGGATAGAAGCATCGTCTCCATTCCCATCGCTTGCAGGACCAGCTGTGGTTTCTGGCAACGCCAGACACAGCCATCACTCTCTGGGTTCCTTTCCCTTTCATTGTCCCTCTGGAGAACAGGGCTCCTGTTAAATACCCCGCAAGTATCACTGAGAGCCAGCTCTATTATTCACCAGCCAGTGAAGCAAGACAAGCATACTCTCCCACAACCTGGGGATGCCCCTCTGATCTGTTACAAACGGGGCTATCTTTAATGGGATCAGAGCCTGCCCTTTTCCACATCCCAGTGGGACAACACCTGCCCACCAGAGAACAAAGAGGAAACCTGTTGTGATGGGAAAAAAGACAGAGTTCTCCCCAGAGAGGCAGCAAGGCCATTTGATTAAGAGCATCTTTCTCCCAGCCAGCTGGTTTGCTAGCAAAACAACCAACTAAACTTCATCTTTATGCAAGAGAAAATCTCTGTGAAGCAAATGCCACAAGTCCAGTTTTACTCACCCTATATAAACCATGAGAAATCTGGGGAAATCCTTGCAGAAGATGACTGTAGGAGCAGGAGGGAAAATATTTCTGCCTAAAGACAGTATTTAAAATATATCTGTAAAAGGTAAATTCAGAGCAATTTTTTGAAAGGCTGCAGCAAAGAGATCTAACTAGAAGCTTCGTCTCTAACTTGTCCTCCTCAAAAGACCCAAGGGTTGCCTGTTGCTGTACATTTCTCTCAAGCCCATCTTTGCAGAGGTGCAGCATCCCAGTCAGGCAGGTCTAATTCCAGCTGTGCCTTCTGCATGAATGTCCTCTGGAGACTGACTGTCCCACCTGTGTACATCTGCCCCAGGGGTGTCCTTCATCCATAGCACTCCCAGCCCTGGGGCAAGAACCAGGACAGGACCAACCCACGTCTCCTCGACAGTGGTGCCAAACTCCACATCAGGCTGTGCTTTCTTTTTCTGTGTCCGTACCTCAAATCAGAGACCATAGGCTTGGTTGCTGGTGTTTATCCCATGAGCTGCCTGGCATATGAGCATAGGTGCAGGCTCCAAGGAGGGCAGAAGAAAGTTATCTGTGAGCCAAGGGCCGCCTTGTGGTACATGGTTCATTAGGCCTGTCCAGAGTTGGAGTGGAAGGACTCAGGCATGCTTGGATGTGTTTGTGCATCCTAGTTTCTTTGGGTGTTTTGTGGTTCCGGCAGAAGTGTAATCTTGAGCAAAGCTTTATTCCAGTGAATGCGGCACGTAACAAGAAGTTCACCTTCAGTCAGAGAGGATCTTAATATGACCTTCCATAAAAAAGGGGCATTGTTTTGAGTTGTTAAACAGCTGCTGTGTTCCACCCCAGTAATGGTTGCAATTCAGTAGTGAATAATATAAGCCTTAGATAAACAGCCGGTAAAATAATTTGGGATCTTTCCTGGCGGGGGGGAAGCAGGCAAGTTACTCTAAAAAAATAAATTATTATTCTCTCTGCCTAGGAAATGAAGTGTTTCTCCTTTTCATCACCAAGTGGGCTGTCACACAAAATCTCTTCCCGCCCTTGTGTGCTGGAAGTAGCCCAATGCTGTTTGCGGTACTCTCTTGCCATCTTCACCTTCATAGGAAGCAAGAGGCGGTTTCAGTTTGGATTCATGAATCTTCTCTGTTTCCTCCTCTGACCCTGGTCTGCTTCTCCATTCCATCCCCAATCTTCTTAAAAATAACCCTCCCAAACTGCCCATCTGCTGTTCTGCACAGGCACAAACACCATCTCCTTTCTTGAAGCAGCCTCAACGTGACTGCAAGTGAAGCAAAAGTTTCCCTAAACCACTCCCTCCTGCGAAACTCCGAGTGTCCGTTCGGTACAGGCTGCGTCTGCTTGTGCTGGGGCAGGACTGAAAAGCGCCAGGCCTTGGGTCTTGGCCTCCATCGGATGAACAATTTCCCGTTGAAGGTTACTCACTTCCTGTTTTCCGTATTTAGACAATCTGGGCCTATAGGGAGGCTTTGATTTGTTGTAAACTTCAGCTGGTTTAAACGTTAAGTCGCGGGAGACAGAGGCGAGGGGAGGAGGGGAAAGGCCTGGAGATAAATTAGGGCTATTTAATACCACGACTGTGTTCTCTCGAAGTTTTCAAGTGACGATTAGAGCATGTGAAAGGAAGGTCAGTGGCTGACAGCATGGGAGATGGAGAAAGGGCTGCTTCACAACGGGCTGGGGCTGGAAGCAGTTTGTGTGTGTGTGCGTGGGGCTCTGTGCGTGTGCGCGGCAGTTGGGAGCAGCCAGGTGATGCACTCCAGTGACTAATTTCTCCAATGTGTCATTTTTGCCACAAATGGCTGTACAGAGAGGCTAATGGCAGTGGAACAGCCCCGCAGCGAAGGCAGGGAGGAGCCTCTAACCTAGAGAGGGGAGTGCTGTGCCCTTTCCCTGTACCTATCAGTGCACACCACACACTGACATGTGTTCGAACTTGCCCAGAAGTCTGTGAAACTGGAGCAAGTCAAGGCCTGTACATAGCTGATAGGGCAGGTCATGTCTTTTTTATGCCTGTTTTGCAAGGGGAAACTGAGGCATGGAGTGCTGTAACTTTGCTTGTTATCAGAAAGTGAGTGTGTGAGGGATTGGGGTGAGTCCTGGCACCAGTCAGGCAGCGGTCTGTCTCCTGAGGTGTGCTTCATCATGAAGAACATCTTCCCTGTGTTGGTGGGAGTTATGTGGGATAGAGAAAAATAGTGCGCAGCCCAGAGTGCCTGTGGGCACAAAGGTTACAGGAATGGTTTTGGTCTGTCCCTTTTTATTCACCTAGTTCTCTTTGAACAGATTAACTCTCAAAATGGGGTGCTTTTTCTTCCAAATTTTACAAGGTTCTACAAAAAAAGAAAAAAAAGCCTAGCGCATGGGCTGAAATGCAGCAGGAGATGGTAAATTAATCTGAATTTTACAACAAAATTGAGTAGGCATTTCCAGGGATGCCCTGAAATCACTCTAGCAGTATAACCTGCTACTAGAATGCCTATGTGGGCAAGTGGGAGTGAATGAAAGAACCAGAGATAAAAAATCATAACCAAAACAGCCAACACAATGCTCTTGTGTCCCAGGTAAAGAAATCTGCCATGTCCTCTCCGCCTGATGGAGAGCAGGCAGGAGCAGAATCAAGCTCCAGAGGAAAGTAAAAGCACTGGGGAAGATTTTGGTGAAGCACTGAAGTGTTTAGGAGAAACAAGGGTCCGTGTTTGCGCTCTGGCATTGATAGGCCCAACTCCAAATGATTTATACATGCTCTCGACCCTCCTGAGCCAGAGCCAACTTTCCTCCAAATAACTCCCTGCAGCCCAGAGTGCAGAACCACAGAGAGAGGCACAGGAGCAGGATACAGGCAGGTAGCCATTTTCCCCCGGCATTGCTGCATAGGCTGGGTTAACATTATACTTCCCCAATTCAGTTTTTATAGACCAAACAGTAGCAGTTCCCTCCCTCAGTGGTATGTCGAAGCCTTTCCCAAAGGAGGGGTTAGTTCTCCATTGTGTTACTACCTGCTGGATTTTTTTTCTGCTGCATCTCCTACCCTGCAATTGCATTTTGCTCAGCCGAGCTTTTGGTGCTCAGAAATGCAACTGCGTGCTTCCTGCAAATGCAGTGTAGTTCTTGCTGCAGTCTCTCCCATAAGTTTCCTCTGATTGGGCCCATGACCTCCCAGCAGCACCATGGTGCAATCTGAGCCCTGGATTTAGGACAAGCTCTGGATCTGACAGGGACACATCAGACTGAATCAGGATTGACTGCAAGGCTGACACCACAGAGAATTGTACCCAAAGCTGTTCAAGCAAATGGTGTTTCTGAATCAGCACCAGCCGGCTGCCCTGCCACTGAGGTTTGATCTGTTAGATCCAGAGCAGCCTGGTTTGCACTCATATCACCAAGCTTAAAGAACAGTCACTTAATCTCACTTAGAAATGTTTACTTGCAAGGACCAGATGGCCCAGGGAGTTGGGCTAAACAAAGCATTTTACTTCTAGGTCACGCATTCTAATCCAGTCCAGGTTGGTGATAAATGAACATATTCACCTGATAGCCACTTTTGGCTTCACTTTTGGTGTTTTTCAGGCTGGTTTCTACGGGGAGATGTCACATCACAAAAATCTCCCTCTGTGCCCTGCCACAGTTGGTACTGATTTGACTGTCTCCGCGGAAAAGCCAAGGATCAAATGCTCTGTGGCGCCAGACTGTTTTCTTTTGCAGCCTGCAGGTAAGGGGAAGTTGTCCTGTGTCTGGCTGTGTCATGCCTGCTCTGCGGATGGGCAGGATTTCAGTTTGCAAAGCTGCCAGTCCAACCCCCTCCACCAACATGAAATTCATTAAAAAAATAGGGAAATGTTTAATTGCAGTTGACATATAGGCACTCTCTGCTATGAACTTTACACACAATCACAGATAACAGCATCAAAATTAATGCCTGCTTCCCACTTGTCCTGCTATAAGCAATAAACGTTTGGCAAGTCAGTAAATAACAAAATTCTCATGTGGCCATCTACAGGTCACCAGGATACTTAAGAAGTTTGCGTTAATTATACCATGTTTGCCATCAAAGAGGGGATATTAACCCTTTCAAGCTGTTGCAGGAAAGCAGTGGAGTCATTTGGAAGTAAGTAAATGAAATCTTGTCACTAAAACTGCAACCTTTGCAAAATAAAAAAAAAAAAAAAAGAGGAGAGATGTTTGAGGCAAAAACCTCAGTAGACATCATGGAAAATATGCTACCTTTTCAGCTTTCCTTTTATTTATTTTGTATTTTGACATCAAACACTCCCTGTAACCTAATCTTCTTGGCTTTTGATGTGGCCGTGGAGACATGACAATTAAGCACGGCTTAAAACAATAATCCCAACAACGGGAACCAAAGGCAAGTAATGTCAGGGTTCCCCCCTCACGAAAAGCCTGTCCCCCAGTATTTGGTGGTAGTGAAAGGACTGTAAATCCCAATTTGTTACCTTGATATCTGCTCTGTGCTTACACTTTACGTTGAACTTTACACACTTGCTCTATTTCCATTCCCTGCTGTTTGTTTTTCTTCCGCTATGCAAAATGTCTGGAGACAAAGACCATAGGCACATTGCAGAGAGATGGTTTGATCTTTCACAGATTAGTGCCACCTGACAAACACGGGATTATTTGTTATCTGTGTTGCAGGAACCACTGAAGACCCCGCTTAGAAGAGGCACGCTCCTCCGGGCGCTGGGGGGTTGCAGCACCCCTCCTGACAAGCTGATGGATTACGGCCCCGATTCTGTGAGCGAATTGGACCGACCCGGTGAAATGCCTGCAGAGAGACAACACTAAGGTAAGACCTCATCAAAGTCTGAACTTTGTGTGCAATGTGCAACCAAAGCAAATAGCTTGATTATTCTAAATTATTTTAAGTGATGACGCTAGTTCTCCTGCTCTCCCCTTGTTTCAGCTATTCAAATACGGAGGGAGAGTGGCTGAGTTTACTTGTAACCTCATTTTAAACCTGTCTGAAAATGAACATGTTTCTTTTTAAATGAAGCTTGCACGGTATGCTATAAACGGCTTTTTTTTTTTTTTTAATGGGTGTTTGCACTAAGCCTCGCTAAACAAGTTAGAGAGATGATTAACTCGTCTGAAATGATGCGGGAAGGCCTTGTCCCGGTTGCGTGTACTTTCTTCAGCACATCTAGAGCTTCTGCGACTCCTCGTCATTCACGAGCAGGGCTTGCAACAGGGCTGGGGAAGAGGCTGCACGGTTAAAGAGAAGCAGTGACAGAGAGGGCTGGAATTTGCACACACACACAGAGAAAAAGGAACTCAGGTTATTTTTTTCTTAATGAGTAAGGAGTTATCCCCAAGTTGGTTTCCACAGAAGTGAGACGCAGCTCCCGGGGGTCAAAGGAGGAAACCCAAAGTTCATTAGCAGTTTTCATGAAAATATTGGTTTAGTAGCAGCAGTACTCACCCCTACACATGGCAGGGGGACTTTGCAAGACTTTGCTTTGCTTTGTAAGGCCCCAAAGAGTTCCTTGTGTGGGTCAGGCTCGACCATGTGATGAAAGCAGCTGCAAAGTTTTGGCCGCGTGAGAGCTGCCAGGTAAGCACTCTTCTCCGTCCTCACGTGCCAGCCCGCATGCACACCCCCCTGCACCCACGGCTGCACCCCATGTTGCCAGGACAGCACTGAGCAGCTCCAGGCTGGCCATCCCCGCTTGCTCCCTTCCTGCCACTGACAACACCAAATGGTAAGGAACAGGGTTTCATGTTGACCGTGTTGCCTGTTACAGCAGTGCAAGAACCTACGAAGAACTGCCCGGTCTAATACAGGCTCTGCCTTGAAATCCATTAGGCAGCCGGCTGCTTTTCTGCATTTACGGTGCTTTTAAAACTTGTTTTTAATTGAAAATTATTTCTCCAAACACTTTAAAAAAACAACCCAAAAACCAACAAAAAAAGCCCAGAGAAACTGCAGTTCATCATCTGCAATGTGGCTGCTGCCTTAGATTTTAAACTGGTTTAGAAACTTTAGCGCACTTAACTGCATGACCTTGTCACCCCAAAACAACACCGGAGAATGAGCTTTTGTACCTGTGCTTTTTATACTAAATCATTCACCAACTACTTTTTTGTCCTACCCTGCTAGGTTTTTCAAATATCAATAGACCGCTCTGCATGAAGTTTAAGCTAATAATTCTACTGGCAACAATGACGATAATTTTTCCTATCTCCCCCTATTAAAAGCAGCCTTTATGACATGAACCTGGGCACAGGTACTTTGACAAAAAAGGTATTTTATTATTCTTAGCAATATTCACCTTGAAGGAATATGAGGAAAGCATACACTTTTTACAGACAATATATAAACATGTTGTACATAATTAACAATAACTTAGTTCACTAATCCAAAAATAAGCAAAATAAAAAAATTAAAATAAAACCAGAAAATACTGCAGGTTTTTTTTATGCTGATACAAGTACAAAATAATTTAAATCTTGACTGCCGTTGTCTATGCTGCAGTGACTGACAATATATTGCACTTTGTCAACTGTATCAGTAATCCCTGTCTTCCACCCGCATCCCTTTCCTGCCCCCCCCCGCCCAAATCCTACAGAAATTTGAGTTGGGTACAAATAATGTACAACTGTACCATTGTAAAAGGTAAAAAGGAAAAAGGACCCAATTTTTAACCTCAATAGATTAAAAATTCTTACGATTTCTCCCAACCAATTTAGTTTCCCGTTTATTTCCACTTCTTTACAAAGTGCACCTATATGCCTACACAGACCAGAAAGAGGAAAGCAGGATTTTCATGGCTGCTTGGTTCTTAATTCATTATCAAATATTTGAATTATGTTTAGAAAAAAAATTAACATACATCCATTTTTATTTCTTTCATTGTGTTTTTTTCTTTAAAGCAGGACTTTTGCAGTAACGATACAATTGGCTTGATCCAAAAGAAAAAAAAAAAAAAGAAAAACCCCAACAACAAAAAAGTTAAAAATCAAAAAAAATAAAAAAAGCTCATCACAGAGTTAAGCTTATGTGGTTTACATTATCGAACCCCTCTGTTCATTGGGGCATTTTCATCAGAAGTATAGCTAAATATGTACATTGTATGTTATACTGGAGCTTGTGTTCACGAGAGGCATCAGATCATAACAATCAATAGAATACACTTCACATTGGCAATAGCTTTGTTTTCAGTCATTTACGTACAGTATGGTTTAATAATGGGAGATTTAATTTTTTTCTTTTTTTTTTTTTTTTTTTTGTTTTTTCATATAAAATATGCTACGGAAAACGGACGTTCCCCTTAGAACGATGCTTTCCCTCATCTCGTTAGCTGTCGCTGTGTCTGGGATTTGACGGATGCGTGAAGCTCAAACTGATTGTCTCTCTCTTTCCCTTCTCCAGTGATCTCAACCTCGTTTCTGCCCTTCCTCCCTGTGAAGTCCACCGGGGCCTGGATGCCCGAGACAGCACACGCACTGGCTGGCTGCGTGTGGACGTGGTGGCCGCACTGCTGTAAGTTTACCCAAGCAGCTAATCTGCATTTTTAAGCGACAGCTGCCAACACAACAGAACAAAATGCTTCAACCTCCAAAGTCTGCGAGTTGGATGTTTTTATGCCCTGTGATGGTTTTTGCTGTGCTAGAAGATAGCTGCGAGACAGTTTGGTAAATGCCTGTATCTCACCCCTCACTAGTGCAGGATTGCCTTCCTCGAGAGTTCTTTTCCCAACAGTTTGTCTAATCTAGCTGTCTGTTTTGAGGAATAATAGGGTAGATGGGAGGGGGGGACTGTTGTTTTTTTTTTTTTAAATAAATCTTTCCTGTTAGGGAAAAGAACGAAGAAATTGTGTCAAAATAATCACCATCTTGGGCACATTAAAATCCTGTATTACGGCTACATTTTTACTTTGTTCCCTTCCCCGCCAGTCTTATCCCCCTTCCTAGTAGATATTTTGGTATGGAAGATAGATGGAGCTAATCCAAGGGGGCTGCTGAATATGTTCCCCCCCTCTTTCCCTTGTTTTGAAGGCAGGTTTTCTTACAGGGTAGCCATTGCAAACAACAGCACAAAAACATGCAATCAGAGGGGTTGAGGCTTTTTGTGGAAAACAAGAGCAAAATAAATATGACATTGTGTCTGATTTAGTTTTAAAAATTACGATTTTATAAAGATGTCCTTTTCTTTTTTTTTTTTCTTTTTTTTTTCTTTTTTTTGTTTTTTCCCCATCCCAAACAAAGTCCGCGATAGAAATCCAGCATGTCTGGCTTCCAGTGAGCCGATTCCATCCTGGGAGGCTGCTAATATCTCTTTACAATATTCACAGTAATAACAAAAAGAGAGAAAGGAAAGCCAGTTCCAAGCCTTTTCCTTCAGCTTCTGCCACCTTTTGCTTCCTGCTGGACCATTAAGTATCGAACAGGCGAATTCTTTTTCCTTATACCTGAGGGGACAAAGTGCATTACAGGCACCACTACACGTTTCTGCAGAAGACCCATCATTTGCAAGGTTTTAGTCCAGCATTAATTAAGAATTAAACCACATGGGAGCAGAGATCCCCTTTTGCCGTCCCTACATTCTCCTCTTGGCAGAACATTTTCTTACTTGGTGTTGTCTTAGGCAAAGCCCCATGTTCTTAATCTCTGGGTGGGTCTCTTGGTCATCAGGTTTTATCCCATGGCTGTAACCATGCTGGATGGGTGCGGATGTCCAAATGAGATGCTGGAAGATGGGTGGATGGGGGTAGGTGTTGGTAGGATGTGTCCAGAGTGGCTGAAAGGTGGCAAATGCCCCATGGGCGCCATGTGACTAGCAAGGGCAGCAGCGCTGAAGGGAGACGATTTCTCCTGCATGCACTTGGACAGTTCCTCAAAACACTCGGAGCCTTTCTTGCTCTTCTTTGATTTGTTGGACATTTTCCTATTCCTGGTCTGAATTCCTTCCTTTTTCATAGTCAGAGGCCTATTCACCTGCAAGAAATGAGAAAATCAGGCTCATGCAGACAAAATGACCTTATTGTGCAAAAATGAAAATATTTGGACAGCCCCCATGTGTTTTTCCTGGCCTTTTTCTGGCCAAAAAAAAATGGTGTTTCTCTCTGCAGAACTTGTTTATATTGATTTGTTTAATAAAACCACACACACAAAAAAACCCTAGACATGAAAAACAAATGGAACTGAATTTGGCAGCTGATGACTCCCTTTCCCGTAGGCTTACCTTCAGTCCTCATTTATTTCCTAATAGAAGAGATCAAACTAGGAGGCACATGTTGACCCAAATTCAGTCCCAAGACATGAGCAATCTTGTACCAGTAACCTCAGTTACTTACAGTTTAAATAACGTTCCAACATGTCAAGTGATTCCTGCTTAGGATTAATTTAAATATATATATATATATATATGATAAAACAAAGCCTTAGATGTAATTATTTTTAAACAAAATCAAAATGAAGATGCCCCATCAGGGTTAGTTTTTGCAGAGTCCATCCCAAATGGCCTCTGTGTTTCTGGAGGGACACAAAACATGCTTATTTAAAACCAAGTGTGGTAGCTCTATTTTGCCTGATTTGCCCAAGCGTTAGAAGCCAAGCTAATACATTGTAATGTCACTGAACTTAGCATCACTATGCCGACAAAGAATGGCTGTCACTTCCCAGGGGAACCTTAGAGACGGGGGAAGGAATAAAACAACAACTAAAACCCTGAAACCAATAAAAGCCTAGTGTACGCCATGCAGTTAAGACATCAATCCCAGCCAGGCAAGCAGCGACACATGAGATGAGTAAATACTCACATTGTGCAATTTATAGTAGAGTCCGCAGGCATTACAAACTGGGTCCCCGTTTGCATTACGTCGCCATAAGGTCGTGGTGGTTGTCTGACAGTTGGCACAACAAGTCCCTGCTCTCCTAGCCGCTGACTAACCAAAAGAAAAAGAAAATTAAAACTGTATCAGCAGGAGGGAGATCATGAGAAAGGTCAAGTTGGACTCAATATTTAGGCTAGGTGGAACTTGTTATTAAGATTTTACAGAGCATCAGGGCTGAAGGGAAACTCCTATCAGTTTTAGGTTTTTGTTTAAACTCAAGTATTCTCCTATGCGGATTGCAGCTTCTAGGCCTGTGGCACTGTGCATGCAGGGGCCGTAGAGAGAAACAACGCATCTCTAACTCCACAAACAAAAATTTTAGAGGGGAAAATGACATCTGATTTGTTCAGATTTTCCCTTTTTAGGATTCTAGAATGCATCATGAAGATGCATTTGCCTTGGGGTTTTTTTGTTTGTTTGTTTTTAAATGACTAATTTAGTTTGTGCCAATGTTGGGACTGGGTTTGAAAAGAGGGAACAATCTTAAAGAATGTGATTTTTACCCCTACTCTGTCCCTTTAAAGATGGGACACAAAAGAAAACCAACCACATTACTTAACTGGATGCAGTATTTATCAGAGCCATCACTGAAAATTCAGTTTCCATTTACAAGTGAAAGGGAGAAAACAAAACCGGCTCCAACTTTCTTTAAATATTTAGCAAACCAAATTTCATGCCTTGCAGCAATGATTCCGCTGACCCGTCTGCCGCCTCTGTCCCTACTCAGTTCCTTGGCTGACAAGCCCTCAAACTGTGTTTAAAAGAAAAAAAAAAAGCAAAAGAAACCCAACCCAAAATCCACCACCTTTTCTAAAACTATTATTCTGCTGGAACCAAGGTGGGGGGAAATAAAAATGCCCAAACATTCACCCACCTCCCAAAACAAGAACAGGAAAAGCAGAACAGCAGGCAGCCAGTAATTTCTGGATGGGCCCTTGTCTAGCAGACCCCACAATAATACTTTCTTTGAGCAAGCGTGCTGTCGTATAAAGTGTTATGGACAGACTAATTGCACCCCGTATTTTGGAAAATAATAATTGTATTAGAAAGCTTCGGCCCTGCCTCTGAGAGTGGTCAAAATACAGTCCATTTTGTGCAACTGGATTAATGCTGAGGACTCAGCATTTTCTTTTCTTAAATCAGCAGTTTACTTTCTAATGCATATCAATCGTGGTAATTTCCCTGGGGCCTTGCTCCCTGGATATTTTTGCAATTAGCCACTGAGAGCCATAGGGTGAAGCAGCGGCGAAGCTCACGTTAACACGCAGGGCATCTCTGCGAGCAGTCGCGGAGCGGTGGGTTTCCCAGAGAACTTTGTGCGCTTCCCTGCCTGCCGGCTCTGCTGGGGAGCTGGTGCCGCTCGAAGCACAGACCCACCCGGCTCCTAAAAGCGGAGCACCGGGTTCTGTTCTCACTTGCTCCTGATTTACACCATGGCCCTCTGTAACTTGCCCAAAGCTGATGGACGGCTCAGCAGCTTAAGGCAGGAATCAGGCCCTAGGAGACTCATATATTTCAGTCCCTTACTCGCCTGTGAGAAGAGGCCAAAGGCAGAAAGAGGGGGTACCCCCTACTGCAAGTACACTCATGCAACCCAAACACAATTAATGCCAGACTTCCAAACACTGACATTATTAATATGATCACTTTGCTATTGCATGTCAGATGAACAAATTCCCAAAGATGGCCATCTCCTCTCCCCCGCAAACAAGCAAACGACAGTGGAAAAAGGGGCAATAAACAAAGCTGTAAATCAATTAAAACAAAACATTAAAACAACCTAACTAAAAGAAAACCTCTCTAGTGCCCCCCAAACCCCTCGCAGTGATCCAAGTATTAAGTCTCCCAACACACTGGAAGGTGGACACCTATGTTTGCATATTTGAGATGGCTTACTGATACTCAACTATGCTGCTTAACTCTATGGCCTGTCCCATTCAGACTGGAAAGCACTTGAGCCTGAGAGACGATAATGTTACACTGTTGTCTTAACATTTTTCTATATGTCAGTCACTTTAGAATGTAAGTCATTAAGAAGCTTGCATAGTTGAAATTCTGACTCACGACAGAAATCTTCTCTATCCCGTCCCAGTGTTAGAGCAGTAATGCCAATTTTCTGCTCTCTAAACCTCATTGAAACGTGCCCACGAATAGCTAAGAGACTTAGGCACCATAAATCACAAAGCTCAAAAAAATATATTTATTATTCTTAGCATTTTACACATTATTTGTGGAGTAGAGTGTATTAGAAATTTCAAAACAGCAAGCATGACTGGCAAGGCTTGCCTATAGAAACTCTCTAAAGCTTTTAGAGTCAGGAAACAGATACACAAAGTTTCCTTATCTTTAACGTACAGATATCCGGATAGGAAACTACTACCAGGAGCTTAGAAAGGACATTTTTTTTAAATCACTCAAATGAAAATACAAAGTATAGGTGACTCCATGGAAAAATAATGGGATTTTTTTTTTTTTAAACAGTAGGGGATTGTCTGGGGAGGGAACCAATATTAATATTGCCAGAGAATATAAGAGTGAAAATTACTTCATGGCTTTTATACAAATAATTATTAAGTAGGGAGCAGTAGCTTTGACTCATCTGATTTGTTTTGCTTTTTGGAGCTAGAACTTTTTTTTAGTACACGGTGGAGGGACATTCGTGCTCGTAACCCTTTCACTCCCAGTATGTGCCCAAAACATCCCAAGAGGCCAAATAAACGAGGAATTAAATTAAAAGCTGTCATCCGAGGATAAACGGGGAGATGGATACACGATATCCCGCATGTACTGTGAGCGGCGGGGAGGCTGGGGACAGAGGCGCGCTCGGCGGGCTGCGGCGGCACGGTGGTCTGTGCCGGGGGGGGGGGAAAGGGGGGGGGGAGGAGAAGGGGGGGGGGGGGGGATCTGCCCCAAGGCACAGCAGTGACCTCGGCGTGACTGACCCCCATGTACAGTACAGCTCGGCTCCATGCAGGGGCTGAGCAGAGACGAGACACGTTCGACCTGTGCCTGCGTGTGGTCCCTTTGCCTAATTTATCCCCAAACCCAGGAGAAAGAGAGACACCTACCAGCCTTCGCTTAGGTTTAATGAGAGGTCGGTTTTGACCATTCATTTTGTGGTAGAGCCCGCAGGCGTTACACAGGTAATGCCCGGTGCCGTCTCTTCTCCAGAGAGGGGTGGCAGTTGCTCCACAGTTCACACACTCTCTGCCTTCTAAATGGAAACACGAAGAAACCGGATTTCTTTCTTTAAAAACAAATTCACAAAAGCTTTTTGCATTGTCCTTTAGGCGTTTTCCAGAAGTCAAAACAGTGTGTTAATTCAAGCACAATCAGACAGCAGTGACATCTACAGCACATGCAGCAGGGAGCTCAGTGTTTCGAGAACGCCTGGGCTCCTGCAAGTATTTTATATCCTGATCAGAAATAGGCAGCTCTCTCCGCAAGGTAAGAAAGAGTGACGCTCTTATTGTGTCAGATGGAAGTTATTGTTTCAGTAACGAGAACTCCCTTAATCTGCGCTGGGCACCGCTCCCCTCCCCTATCTAGTGCACTCCGATGGTTAGATCCTGTGTTCTGCGGCCACAACTACACACGTGTACACACACACACACACACACCTGCAAACACACACCATGTTAAAGAGAGTCAAAGGAAGATGTTTTGTAGGATTAAATCCAAGCAAAAAGACCTCCCGTTCTGTGCTTTCTTTTTTGCTGCAAATGCTACGGGATGAGAAAGTAGAGCCGAGCAGATTGGGAATGGATACAGAATGCCAAAGGCTGGGTTATGATTTTTGTTCTAAAGGCAGAAAAACACTGTTAACACTGATCTTTGAGAAAGTTCAGTTTCAGCAAGCACTCTGGAAATTACTGTGAAAAACAGGCTTTCGGTTCTTTGCCATTTCTGTGATTTTTTTCAACAATACGGTTTGGATTTGCTAGGGAGCCGTTCAGCTTATTACTGCTTCATTATTGGTTTTAGTAGCACAACGTGGGAAACGCGGCATTGTAGAATGGCTCCATTACAACCCAGCGTGTAACTCCTAGATATCTGTTTCTGCCTCAGAAATCCCTCTGCTAAAAGTTCATTTGCCTCTGATGGTTCGAGGGCAGGTCTGCTTAATATAGAAATCTCTCTTAATATAGTTTATGCAAATCCTACAGTATTTAACCAGAGAGGAAATTCTTTTTGCTAATAACTGAAGCAGGCCATGTCGAGTTCAGCGGGGCTTGTGTCTCCTTTAATCTAGGGAGTGGGTGGCTTTTAAACAACACAGTCTGCAGTGAAAAATGAGGGGAGCTCTGCGGCGCTGCATTTGTAGCTTTTGTCCCTCCTAGGGCAGGAAGCTGCAGGAGTCGCCGTGTCGTGAGTCTTAGTTTTCCTACAAAAACACTGAGTGGTCACGAACTTTCCCCAGTTCCTTGCACAGGGGGCTCCCTTACAGAAAAAAAAAAAAAACCAAACCTAAAACAAACAAACAAAAAAATGCTCCATACTTCCCCCATCTAATAAAATCATCGGCAACTACGGGACAAAAATTAAAAAGCTACTCAAGATCCCTTTATCTTCACAGAACCGAGTCTTGAATAGGTTTCCAAACTTGGGAGGCTCATGCTGCTAATTGCCTTTACTGACTACTCTCTGCACTACTAAAAAACACATACACATAGCAGCAACTGCATTTAAATAAGGGCAGAGGAAGAGCGTGGTTTCCCTCTCAGAGGAGCCATTTGAAACAGAGCTGAAGAGCTTGTAAAATAGCCGATATTTTTGTTGCAAAACTCGTAAGAGATCGCATTTCCCAGTTATTGTCTACTTTAAAAATAAATGCATGTGGCGTATTCATAAGCATAGATGCGCAATGATATGCAAGAATACACACACAAAAGCATATATAGCCATTTATTTTAAAAGGGCCTTCTGAATTCAGTCCCCACATACCGTACTTCCATGGCTGAGGATGTTAAAGCAGGAAGAGTGGTAGCATTATACAAATTGTCTTAATTCGTCTGTGTAGCTGTGCAACTACTGTGATTTGAAAGTGGGATGAAAACTTCACCCATCACAAAATTTGCTGATTTAGGGCTGAGCTTTTAGGAAGAAATGCAAGGAAGGGTTGCGAACATGGGAAAAGCCTGAAGTCAGTCGTTTGGAAGCAGAGGTATGTCTGGTTTGGGGGGGGGGTGGGTGAGGATTTTCTAGTTCAAGTTAGGCTGGAGTTAAGTTAGCGATGACTGGACACCTTAGTCTTTTGCACTGGTATGTAAACTATATTTGAACTTTTGCCTCTGCAAAACGTGAAGGAAATAAGGCCCTCTGCCATTTGAAGCAGACCGGCCGGGTAAGTTTCGCTTTCATCCTGAGCTGGAGCCTTGGTTCGTATTTAAAATAGAGACGTGGAAATTATTGAGGGAGAAATATCTATTGCTAGAGAGTCCCCACAGGTAACCCATAGCAGAGGTTTACTGACTCGGGGGAGCAGGGTTGGGCCTGAGCCCCCTAAGCTGGCCGAGGCCAGCTTTTCTCCCAGGGAAGCTTTTTTTTT
Organism: Gorsachius magnificus; assembly: GCA_034008185.1. NCBI lineage: Eukaryota > Metazoa > Chordata > Aves > Pelecaniformes > Ardeidae > Gorsachius > Gorsachius magnificus. The sequence goes on from CM067090.1 coordinate 13,726,549, forward strand.
TCCCCCCTCTCCTATAAATCCCTCTTTGTACAGCTCTATCTGCTGTGCTGGTCCCCGTGTCACTCGGCCCCATCTGGGGCTGGTGGCTGCTATGGATGTGCTGGCACCCACAGAAGCCTCGTGCAAGCCCCATCTCCTAGTTTAAAAACCCAGAAAAGTGGGACGGAGCAGTCACCTGCCCCTCTGTCCCAAAGAGAGCTGACACAAGCACCCAGCCTCGCAGCAGCCCTCAAACAGCCAGCAAAGCCAACCATGACAGGCACACAACCCCCAGCAGCACAGCCCTCACCTCGGCCCTTCCACCCCGGGGGTACAGCTGGTGGGCGACGGGGCAGGTCGCAGGGTGCAACACTTACCCGAGCAGGATCTGGCCTTGCTTCGTGGCTTAGGGGTGAAGGGGGGCCCCCCGGAACCGGGGTGGAAGAGGGTGGGCGCCGGCACAGGGGGGTAGGTGGGGATGGGGTGGTGGGTGGAGGGCTGGGCCCCCATGCTGGTAAGGCTGCTTCTGAGCGGGCTGGCGCTCTCCATCTTCATCCCCTCCGACAGCGACACTTGGTACTTGATGCTGTCTTTGTCCTCCTGCCGGGCCCCGGCAGAGGAGGAAGGGGAGGCAGCGCTGGTGGAGTTGGGGTCTGGGGACACTTCCTTGGGAGGGGTCGGGGGGAAGCCAAAGAGGTGGGAGCCGGAGTGTGAGGCTGGGGTGAGTGAAGACACGGAGGCGGTGCTGGACGTGCTGCTGCCTGGGTACACTGAGATGGCCCCGGGCGCTCCGGCTGCCGAGGGGTGCAGGGGTGTCTTGGTGAAGGGGTTGACGGTCCAGGGGTTGTGGTGATGGGCAGACAGTGCCGCCTTGCTGCTGTCCAGCCAAGGGATCCCGGGGCTGTGGATAAGATGAGGCCGGCACATTTGACTCCCGGTCAGGCGGGCTGTAGGAACACAAGAGCGTTTGGGATCAGCGTGGGGTGGCTCAGCCCGGAGCGGCTCTGGGGAAGCCCCCCCCCCGCTCCCGGCCCGGGCAGCTCCCAGCCCGCAGGCAGCCGGAGGGGAGCCGGGCATGGGCAGAGGTTTCACAGCCCGGAGAAGAGCAGCCGGTCCGGCGCAGTGGCCCTTCCGCCCGTCCCCTCCGAGGAGATAACAGCCAGCCCAGCGAGAAAGAGCGGCAGGAGGGAGACCCGGCCCCCCGGGGCAGAAGTTGGAAGCAACCCCTTTCCTCCCACCCCACCCCTGGGAATAAGCGGCAAACCCCTTTCTGCTCTGGCTTCCGAGCTGCTGCAACAGGCTCTCTTCGGCTCCTAAAACCACCCCCAAACAAAAAAAGCCATCGCCGATCCGAATCGGTTTGTACTTTGCATCCGGGAAGTAGCCGTGTCTGAGAAGTTTTAGCCTGTGCGCACACTATTTCCCCTTCCTCTCTCACCTCCCCCCCTTCTTTCCCTCCCCTCCGCCAGCCCTTGGCTATCCCTAGGGTTAAAATCCACCCGTGCCTCCCTTTCTACCCCGTTTTCTTAGATCTCCTTTCCCCCCCGGCTCCGACACAGCGAAGCGAAACTCCTCGCCTGCAGGCAGGACACCCGCACGGAGGGGCCCGGGGAGCAGAGGCGGGCGGGGAGGGGGCCGGGGGTGCGAAGGCGGGCGGCGGGCGCCGGTTTACCGTGTGCCTGGCTGTAGGAGACCCTGGCCCGGGCATGGGCAGAATTGGCGTAGTAGGGGTTGCCCTGGGAGTCCAGGTGGTTGAAGAAGACGTCGACTTCGTCCGGAGGTAGGAGCTGCGCTGGTTCCATGTAGTTGTGAGCCAGTCCGGGATGGTGGCTCTCGGGGTGCTGCCCGTTGAGCACGGCGTGGTGGGCCATCCAGCGAGGCTGGTCCGTGGCCACCTCCATGGCCTCGGGCCTCCCCTCCCACCGCCCCCGGACCAGAGGCGAGCGGCGCTCGGTGGGGGGGTGCGTGTGTGAAGCTGCTCGGGGCGGGGGGGCGCGACTTTCGGCGCTGCTGGGGGGTTTTAGGAGATGGGGTGGCTTTTCTCAAAGAGAAGACCGCCGGGCGACGGGGTGCACCCGAGGGAAGGTGGGGAGGACCCCCGAAGGCGGCGTGTCCCTCTGTCAGCGGGCGGCGGCGGCTCCGGGGAAGCGCCGGGGCAGCACCTGTAGGGAGAGACGGGCGGGTGAGCGGCTCGGCAGCCCCGGGGAGCGCTGCCCGCCGGGCCGGCTCCCCACAGGGGTGGTTCCCCAGCGGTAAATGGATGGGGAGGGGGAAGCGGAGCCCCTCCCCCCTTCCAAAAATATCCTCGCCCCCAAAGTCCTCGCCGTGCGCCCTCCCCGCTCATTGCCCCACAAAATAAACAGAGATCCCATTTCAAACTCTTTACCAAAGAAGAAAAAAGAAAAAAAAAAAAGGCAAAAAGCTTCCTTTTTTTTCCCCCCCGCTCCTGCTACAAACGTCAACAGGAGTTTTTCCAGCTGGCTTCAAAAGCGGGGTAAAAAAGGAAGAACGGCAAACCTAATACAGCGTAGTTCTAGCAAGAACTCCGACTGACACAAAAGGAAAAGGAGGGGAGAAGGGGGGGGGAGGGGGGAGAAGGGTTCAGCGAAAGCAGCAAGCGCGCCCTGGCAGCGGCGCGGCGGCCCCCCCGCGCCCCACACTTACCCGGCGCGGGAGGCAGGATGCCTCGGCGGGGTGGGTGGCGATGGACGCCTGCTCGGAGGATGCGAGTGCCGCAAAGAGGGGGAGAAAGGAGGGGGGAAAGAGAAAAAAACAAAAAAAAAAAAAGGGGGGAGGAAGGGGGGGGGGAAGCGGAGTGAGCGCGAGAGGAGAGGAGGCTGGATGGAGGGTGTTACTCAGATGGCAAAGCCGCTGCTCTGGCCGGCTCGGTCCCATCCCCGCGCATCCTATATGAGGCTGGCGCCAGCTGGCCGCGGCGCCGCAGACGGGCCGGGGCGCGCGCCCCCGGCCCCGCAGGCGCCCGGCCCGGGGGGGGGGGGGGCGCGGCGCAGGCACCCCCCCCCATCCTCCGCCCCCCTTCCCCCGCCCGCGGCATCCTCGCCCGGCAGCGCCGTGGGGGCTTTCCCCGCGCGGGCGCTGCACGCCCCTGCGGGGCGGGGACGCCGAAATAGGGGGGTCCCGCCGGGGTGTGCGCGGATGCGGTGTCGGGGGGTTGGGGGGGGTCCGGGGTGTGCGAGCGAGGAGGGAGTGCGGGAAGGGCTCGGCAGCGGGGCCGGCTCCGTCGAGTGCTGCCTGGGCGGGGAGCAGCGGCTCCCAGCGCCGCCGCCGGGATGCCCAGGGCCGGGGCGGGGGGGTGGGGTGGGGGGGTGGGGTGGATGGAAATTGGCACCGGGGAGATAAATACACCAAAATCCCCTAAATCAGGCACAGCAGCGCGCAGCCGGGAGCGGAACGAACCCCAGCGTCGTCGTTCCCGTCACGTTAGTTTGAAATAACTCTCTGAAGGGAGGGGGAATTAAAAACAAATAAATGCGAGGTTCCGCGCCGGCTCCGGGGACCGGCAGGGCGCGGAGGGCCCGGGCAGCGGGGCAGCGCCGGGGGCTCCCCGGCCTGCGGCGCTCGGGCCGGGCCCGGGCCGGGGTTCGCTGGCGACCGTGGTCGCGAGCGGCCGGGCGCCGGCAGCCAAGCCGGGCCGGGGCGGGAGGGAGCCTGGGGAGCGGCTTCGGCCTCCCCGGGGGGGCTGCGGCGCCGCCACCCCGCTTTTGTTCCCCCTCCCTTTTTAAAAAAAAGCAAAACCAAAACCCCAGAGTTTTAGTATTTGCGATTACCGGTGTGCCTTGGGCCGGGAGGAGAGGCGCAGCCCAAATCAACAGGCGTTCGCTGCCGAGTTTGCGCTGCAGCCGGGGCGCGGGTCGGACTCCGCCACCCCCGAAGGTGCGGGTAAACCCGTCCGCTTTTGGGGCGGAAAATAATGGGAAATCCACAACCGAACCCCCCCCGAGCACGGCCGGGCGCCGCTGCAGGTCCCCTCTCCCAGGCGCTGCCCTCCCATCCCTCAGCCGTCGCTTTCGGGGGGAAAAGGGCAACGCTCGCCGCGACCCCTTGGATCCGAGCTGGACGCGGGGCGAGGAAGCGGCCCCCGCCCAGGGAGCGGGGGGCAGGGGGTGGCGGGGAGCGGCCCCTCCGCCTGCCGGGCAGCGGCGGCGGCTCCATCCCGAAGGCCGCCCCCCCGGCGGGCAGCGCGGGGAGCCGGAGCCGGCTTCCCCCGGCCCGGCCGCCCCAGTCACTACGACGCCGGGGCTCTGACGTCACCCGCCACTGCCAAATTCGCCAGGAAATGAACTTTTTTTTTTAAAAATAATAACAATAATAATAATAATGATGACGGTAATAATAATAAAACTCCCTTTCCTCGCTGCGGAGCCCGTCTGGCCGGAGCGACGCGGGGCTCCCTCCCTAACTGCTCCCCCACCACCGCCCGCAGTCCCCCCCCCAAGGGACCTCCAGCGCAGCCCCAGGGCCGGGGCAGCGGGGGCCGGGCCGGGGGCACCAGAGCCATTGCCCCCCCCCGCTCCCGCCCCCGCCCCCTTTCCTCCGCCGGCCTCCTGCACCCAAAACCCGGGTCGCCCCGCTCCCCCCGGCCCCCTGCCCTCGGGGCTGCGCGGCGGCGCCGGGACGGCGGAGCCGGCTCCTCCCGGGACGGCCTGGTTGGGCCGGGCAGGCCGGGGACAGGCCGGGCTTGGAGGGAGAGGGGCCGGGGCTCGGGAGGGTAAGTGCCCCCCGCGCTGTGGAGTTGCCTGCCCGCGGCGGAACGTGCCCGGCGCCTTAGGCCGGAGGTGCCAGGGAGGAAAGGGAAACAAAGAAAAAAAAAAAAAAGAAAAAGAAAAAGAAAAAGGAAAGTTAAAAGGCAGGGAGAGAACGAGGCGAGCTTTCTAAAAATCTGGCTTCTCCCTCCGAAGAGATTTTCTTTCTGCACGCACCAGAAACACCCCACCAAACCCATCCAAATATCCTCCCAAAACGGATTTTTTTTATTATCATTTTGAAAGAAGGGTGAGTATAAAACCGAACGCGGGCGTTTGCAGGTAGGCTCCCCCACGCCTCGCTCTGCCTGCAGCCCGGAGGCGGTCGGGGCCGGGGGAGCCGCGCCGGGGGGTCCCTCCCGCTGCAGCCGGGCGGCGGCCAGCCGGGATCACCCCGGGCCCCCGGCCCCGGCTCCCGGCCGGCGGCGAAACCCAGTGCCTCGCTACGCCCTTATTAATTAATACGGATGTTTTAATTATTGTCCGCCTGCCGTCAGCACGGGGCGGCGATTTTTTTTTGGGGGGGGGGGTGGGGTGGGCTGTTTGTTTTAGGCAGGTGATAAAATCGCAGTTAACGAGCTGATAATTCGTTCGTGTTTGTTTTAAAAGACAAATTGTTAAGATTAATCAGGCGGCTTGATTTATGGCGAGGCAGACCCCGGCGCTGCCCGGCTGCCCGGCCAGGGCTCCCTGAAGCCCCCGTCTCGGGTTACCCGGGGGCCGACAGGCGAAGCAAAACAAAAGGGGCGAGCGAGCAGCGGCTCCGGCGGGGTCCCCCCCTCGGGCCGGAGGGTCCGGCCGCCCCCTCCCCGCCGTCGGGGTGCTGGCACGGCGGCCGGCGCCTCTCCCCGCACCCAGCGCTGGCGTTTTTGTACCACTACCCCGCCTCCCACTAAGACCCTTTGCAAAATAAATGACCTCTCCGGCAGGGATGAACGATTTCTGCTGAGGGAGCGGTTTAATTCCCGTGGCTGAGCTGGGAGATTTCCTAGCCAGCCGGCTCGCAGGATTTGACTTTATTTTATTTTATTCCCGCGGCGTCCCGTCCCCGCTGCCTGCCTTTGCCGAAGCGGCTGCCGGCTCCGGTCCCGGCCGCTAAATGCCCCGGCGGCACGGCTGGGGGTTTTAATTGAATTAATTCACCCGTCGGGAACATCAGCAGTCCCGCGCCGGCCGCGGGAGGCGAGCGGCTTAGCTCCGCTCCGCAGCCCGCTTCCCACCCCCCCCGGGGGGGGTCTGCCGGCCGCCGGCCGGCCCGGGGCGCGCCCCGCTCCGTGTCCCCCCCGCCTGCCGCCTTCTCTCCCTTTCCTTTTTTTTTTTCCCCCAACACGACGGGCTCCGTTTTATTAACTTTATTTTGTTATTGCCGTCGCAATTTTTTTTCTTTTTTAATAAGGGAGCTTTCCCAGATCTGGAAGCACAACTGGTTATTTTGATTTGATTGACAAGTGATGTCATATCGTTAAGGGGGGGGGGAGACAGACGACAACGTGTTTTAGCAACAGTTAGTAGCGCCATGTGATGGAGTTGACACCTATGCCCAGGCAGAGGCGAAGGCAGAAAACAAATACCCCCGGCCGCGCACGCAGACGATTTATTTACACGCCGAGAGCGGGGGTTCTTCCTCTTTTTTTTTTCCTCTTGATCCTGGGTGCTCTTGGACCAGGAAAAAACTGTACCTGAGCAAACGGGGCTGGGCTGGGTGGGACCCGCAGCCCCCGGGGCACTTTTCTCCAGACACCCCCCTTCCCGGGGTGCCCCCCGCCCAGGGGCCGCGCTCCCTCCCCCCGCCCGGTGAACGCAGACCCGGGGGTCCAGACCTCCCGCGGAGGCCGTGCAGCATCCTCCGCCCCCTCCCCCCGCAACCCGCGGCTGTCGCAAGCAGGGGGGGAGAGAAAAAAACTCCGCGAAAATAAAGGAAAAGAGGGCGAGAAGGGAGAGGAGCCCACAGCCCCGCACCGGGCCGCCGAACCCACGGGCGCCGTGCGAGCCCCGGGGCGGGCCGGGGAAGGCGGCTGCTCGCCGGCGGGGAGGGGGCCGGGCGGGCCCTGGTCTTTGGGCGTCCTGGCCCGATCCCCCGCCCCGCCGGGGCCGCGGCCGGTAGAGGAGCGGCCAACTGGTGCCAGCGGCCCCCGCCCGCCCGCAGGTGGGAGCCCCGCGCCCCCCGGGCGGCCAGCACCGGCCGCGGCGAGCGGCCCCCCCGCCTCGGGTTTATTTCCTCGGGTGTGATTTTTCGGGGAGGGGAAGCGCTTGCTTTCGGCCCTTTTTTCGGTGTTTTCCTCCCTCTTGGTCTTGTCGCCGCTTTGCTTTTCTTCTCCCCCGCCCCCCCCCGTCCTGCATTACTAGCACGCATTAATGGCTGCTAATAGGGTTATAAAATGACACAGTTACCTCTTAACCACAAGACCCTATTTAAGCTGCATTTAAAAAAAAAGAAAAAAAAAAAGAAAAAGAAAAGAGAGGCGGCTCGGGGAATAAATCACGGAATACTTTATATATAAAAAAAAAAGATTAAGTACACTGTAATACTGTAGGAGCCTCCTCGCTGTCCACCCATCCCGCAGCCGATTTCTGCGGAGTACGATGTCCCCAACCGTGGGAGCCCTCGGTCCCAGCCTCCCTCCCGCTCCCGCACACGCCTTCACCTGCGCTTTGTCCGCAGTTTGCCCACCGCCCCCGCAGCCCCACGGCTCGCTCAGCTGCAAATAAAGGGGAGGAAGAGCCTAAAGTCGCCCCCAGCCTGCCCACAAAAACGCCTTTTGTGCAAGTTCCCAAAGAAAAACGCGTGCGGGAGGGGGAGGTGGGTTTGCACGCGCACAGCTTTGTCCAGGAAAAGGTATAAACATTTTTTTCAGGCGCTGCCAGGAAAGATTTCGTTCGCAGGAGCTCGCCTTAATTTTATAATTTTTTTTTTCTTGCAAGGTTATTTTGGGCGCAGCTGTTGCAGGAGGGAGGGAAGAGGCTGATCCCTCAGGTTTGATTTGTTTCTCCGAAGGCAAAACTTCGCTGGGGAGGGACCGAGCCCGGAGCAGGGAGCGGGGCTTGCCCCAGGCCCGGCAGCGGCACCGCCCGCGGCTGCTCCCCCCGGCCCGGCCGCCTGCGAGCCACGGGGCTTGAAACAGGCCGGGGTTTAGACTTCCGAGGAAAAAAAAATAATAAAAAAAATTGCGTTTAATAAAGATGCTCCGTGCTCTGGGGGAGAACAATCTCCACAACCGAAACCTGCACCCCCCTCAGTGAAATCGCTTTTCTTATTGAAATCGCCTCCAATCCAGACAAGCTCCGGTCCTGGTTGCTTCTATTTTTTTTTTCTTTTCCTTGCCTTCCAGCCTCAGCACCCCAAAGCGAAAGGAGGATAAAGAGGGGAACTTTGCACATACAACAACAACAAAAAAAAAAAAAAAGGAGAGGGGGGTGAAAGAGCCCGCGGAGAGGAGCGGCCCCGTCCTCGATGTGGCTGGGTAATTTTAAATCATGCAAAGCCCCGTAAAGCTGTCGCACGGGACTGGGACGGGGAGGACTCCCCGGCAGGCAGGTGCAGGGGGAGCGGGGCCGGGCCCTGCCGGCTTTCCGGGGCAGAACAAACCCTCGCATCTTTTTTTTTTTTTTTTTTTTTAAATGCCCAAATTGCCAACAATGGGAGCGGGGAGATAGGATGTGGCTGCGGGGAGGGGGCGCAGGGCTCTGCACACCCTGTCTCTGGGAAGAGTCTGCCTGGCCGGCCTGGATGAAATGCAACTTTCCAAGATGGAGATTTAAATAATTACCCCGGTGACAATGGGGGGGGGGGGGGGGGAAGGACCAAATTCAAGCCCAAAGGCGGCCCGGCTCCCCGCAGGGTGCCGGTGCGGGGAAGGCAGCGGGAGTGCCCCGGACTCCGGGCAGAGCCGGCTGAGCCCCGCGGTGCCCCCGAGCCGGCGGGCGCTGCAGCGGGCTCAGCCCGGCCCAGCAGCCCCGGCCCCGGCCCCGGCCCCGGCCCCGGCCCCGGCCGGGCGGGAGGAGGCGGCCCGGGGGGTCCGGCCGCGCTGGCGGCGGTTTTCCGTTCCTTACAAAACCCTGCCAGGGTTTTCCCCGGGGAGACTGCCCCGAGCGATGCGCTCCGGCGGCGGGACCCGCACCCCGCTGCGCTGCGGCGGCGGAGCTGCGGTGCCGGAGCGGGGGTCCCCGGGCCGCGCAGAGCCGCGCAGAGCCGCGCAGCCGCATCCCCTTACCTCGCCTTTCGCCCGTCCTCGTTTTTCTTTCAGTTTTCCGGCCGGTGCCCGGGAAGCGCCGCTTCTCCTCCTCCGCGGGGCCGCTCCACGGGCTGGGGAGGGGGCTCCGGCCGGCGGGGGAACCCCCCCCGGCTGCCTGCGCCCGCAGCGGCGGCTCTGCCGCGGGCGGTGGGTGCGCGCAGCCCGGCGGAGGGGCTGCCCGAGGTGCGCTCTGCTTGAAACTGGCAGCGGCGTTCGAGCTGAGCCCTTTTTTTTTTTCCTCCCTTCCCTCCTTCCCCCTTCCCTTCCTCCCTCCCTCCCTCCCTCTCTTTTCCTCTCTCCCTTCTTTCCCTCCCCTTCTCTCGCTCACTCTCCTGTATTCAAGGATGGCACAGCGAGCCACTGTGTATTTATGTACATAATAAGGCAGCTCGTCCCCTCCACTTCATTTGCATCATTACAATATCTGTACAAGCACATCACATTGTCTGTTGCTTGCACCTTTTGTTACGGTTGCTGTCACAGTCTACGCGACTTGACTTTCATATTTTAAATGAATTGATATTATACCAACAACACACACTCACATCCCAGGCGCTGGGAAACCGGGCTCTGGCGCGCTGGGCGCCGCAGCCACAGCCGCTCCCGAGCCGCTCGCTTCTTCCACCGGATCCCGAGGAAGGTGGGGTGGGGGGCACCCGCTTTGTAGGATCAATTATTCGTATAAATTATTCCTATTCGTATCAATTTTGTTTCCACTCCCCAGTGAAGGGAATGTTTTGGGATATTTGGATTTTTTTTTTTCCATTGGCCAGCCTGGCTTCTGTATAACCTCGTCTTTCTCTCTCCCCCACCCCCCCACCCCCTTCCCAAACTCAGTCTTTCGGGCTATGCACCTGCACGTAAGAGAGGCAGCGGAGAAGCTGGAAGAGGCGCAAGCAGATATTACGCGACGAGTCGTTGTTATAGCTAGGAAAGAAACGGTAAAATACGTGTTTTGTAGACCTCTAGGAAATTCAGCCAGAACGAATGTTTTGGAAATGTTTATGCGCCCCAGCCCCGGCTTGGCAAGCCTCACCTGCTGGGTATTTTCCTCCCGGTGCGTGTGTATGTGCCGGGCTGGGGGGGATCGCCTCGCCGAGCGCCCGGTGGCTGGATGGGGTGGCGGGCGCCGGGGCCGGCCGCGCCGAGGCGCCGCGGGGCGCGGCGCGATTCTCCGGGGGGAGCAGGCGAGACCCCCGCCCGGGGCTGCGGGAAAACCATATTAATGGAGAGACAAAGACCGGACCGTCCGGCGGGGGCCCTGCGGGAGCGGGGGAACGAAATACGGTTCGGGAAGGGAAGGAGAAAAGTTTCGCGGGAGAGGAATTATCATCATAATGGAGGTAAAAATGTGAGCAGGGGAAAGGGCGGGGGGGGGGGGAATCCTATTCTGCTGGCATTTTCTGTCTGTCTTTGTGATATGGTTCGGGGGAAAAAGGGTCCTTGATATGCGGCAGATAATTCTTATCAGCCCTACGCAGCCCATTTCCAAAGTAAGTGTTTTAATTACTCCTCCTGTATTACCCTTCATCCTCTGAGAGGAGATACATCGCCAGATTTATGCAGGGGGGAAAAATACAAAAGAATGCGGTATTAAAATATATACATATATATACATCCCCCTCTTTTTTCCCTTGTGCCCAGGAAGAAGGAGACGCTGTCGCCAGCCGCGCCCTGGGATCGTCCCTACACGGAACGACTCTAAAACGAGGGACCGTCGCTCAGGCGGAAAAACTATGGGAAAAGCAGGGTTTGAAGCCTGCAGATTTTTCCGCACGCGGGGACAGAGGGGGGTGTCCGAGCCGGGGGCTCGGGGGGGCTGAGAGCGGCCGGGCGCTGGTCTGCCCATCCCAGCCTCGCCGCGCTGCTATACCGGCCGGCCGGCCGGGCTGTCCCGGGGCCGGGGCCACCCCCCCAAGCGCCACCAGAGGCATTTGGGGCCGGAGGGCGGGGGGGTTGCGATTTTCCCCTCATGCCTGATGGAAGAGGAGGATGTTTTCCTCTGCTGTTTAGCTTTCGTACTAAAGATGTCATCTGAAAATCTGGGAGGAAGGGGGGGACTGTGCTCTGCTCTCTTCCACGGTAACAACCATATTCTGCATATTGAAAAATATAATAGACAGTGGGGAAGGCTTTTTTTGTCCCCCCTTAAAAAAAAAAAACAAACAACCTTTTCAATATTGATTCAACAAAAAAAAAAAAAAAGAGAGGGAGAGAATTTTAAAAAAGAGAAGAAGCAGCACCAGCAGCAGGAAGAATATAGGCTCAGCAACTCTCCAGGTTCGCTTCCTTATTATTACTATCCAGGGGTAATTTTTCATCTCTGCTAGCTAATCTTTGTTCCTTGTGAAGATAATGAATAGCCCAATCCTTATCTCCTGGGCTCCTGGAGGCTGCTGGAGAATGGGGTTGAACAGGGTTGAAAATTGGTTCCAAAGTGCTGCTGAATAAATGGTGTTCCTTATCTCTCGCTTCCAGATTATCGGAACCCTTTCAAAACTCACACAACAAATACAGCCACCGCATCTAATGCATCATTTACCAGAGCAGATCTCCGCGTTTGATCGGCAGATAGGCAAAATCTATGTATTCCTTGCTTTACTTAGTATGCATGGACGGGGGCTGCTGTGCATGCGGGGTGCCCCTAGCCGGCCTGGGACACCCCCGAGGCTCTTAGCACACGCAAGTCTTTGCTGCGGATTCCATGCGGTGAGGAAAGTGTCCCCTGCCTGTCCCCGACCCGGGGGAGCAGGGTGGGACAAAAGACCACCTTGCAAGGTGCTGTCATGCAGTGTACATGGAAATTTGGGGTTGCTCCGCTGGGGAGCTGGCAGCTTTGCAGGGAAAGGGGAAGAGGTGCGAGCATCATCCTGGGCACCCCAGCCACCTGCTCCCACTCACTCCTGTGCTCACAGTTGCATTCAGCTGTACCCCAGCCCTCCCCCAAAAGCCACTTTTTGGCTCAGCCATGCCCTAGTCCTGCCCCAGCCCTTGGTGGTCTCAGGGCCCAGCTGGACCAGTCTGGTAAAACCTCCCCGTGCTCCCCCAAAATTGTCCACCTCAAATCCTGGCAGCCCAGCCACAGAGCCTGGTCAGACCCTCAGGTCCCCCAGGGGCTGGGGCCAGCTTCCAGCCCTCCCCGTTGGTGCTGGGGGATCCCCCCGCATCCCAACTGCAGGCAAGACAGGGCACCTGGGGCAGCCTAAATTTGGGGAGCAACTGGTGATCCTGGGGGAGAAAAATAAACAAATTACCCCCACAGAAAGAGAGCCCTTCTTTGCTTCTGGAGTTAGAGTGAAGTGTCCCTTCCAGTGCAGGGCAGTTATCAGGCCTGCCTGCCTCCCTTCCTCTCTCTGTTTCTCTCTCTCTCTCTTTCTTTTCCCATTCTCTATTTTTTAATTTTTTTTTTTTTCCCAAAAAATCATGGGCATAACAGTAAATGTGTCCCAGCCTGGCTGTGTAGCCCCCATCTCCAGAGCAGGACATTCCCCCAACCCAGAGCCAGATGTCCCCACAGCTCTCACCCACTCCTCCTTTTCCCAGCAGCACCTGAGCCTGTGCCCAAGTACCCAGCAAGGTGACATTTTATCTTGTGCACACAGCACACCCTGCATCCCCAGCACTGCCCTGGCCCCCAGCCCAGGGGGGCAGCAGGTTCTGGGCTGGGGACAGGACATCCACAGTGTCCCACTCCCCTCTTCTTGTCTGGCAAAGCTCATCCCTCCCCTGCCTGGAAAGGGAGAAACTTCCGTGGGAAGTCACGGGCAAGCAGCAGCCCCAGCCAGCCCCTGCCCGTGCTCAAGAGTTTTGCAAATGTTCAACTTGTACTAATTTTTTTATGGCTGTATTTGCAGTTGTTCCCTGTGAAAAATGGACCTGTGTTAGTTTATTAATAACCTAAACATTACGTATTAAAGACCTATGAGTGACACAAGATGACAAAAAGCTGTATTTTTCCAATATACACAAGCACACATTTAATAACCTTCTATTGCATCTCAGCTAGGCCTTCTCTCTGATGGTTCCCATGGCAACTGAGATAAAAAAGCAGCCATTTTCCATATCTCTATGAAAGTCTATTATATTGCAGGATTAGTTCATCTTCTGCTAAGGTCAAACACAAAGTCATACAACCTGAAATATTTAGAATCCATGTACATTCATTTTTTTATATGCCCTTTCATTTTCCACAAAAGACCGGGCTCCTCTGAGGTTTTATTCCCCAAAAATGCTAAGCAAAGCAATAAAAAAATCATGATTAGCAGCTGATGAAAAGTTCAATTGTTTTTTTTTTTTTTTCCTAGGGCTTTTTTTTTTTCCCCCTTTTAAAAAAAAAAAACACACCACTATTGTTGGGCAGATAGTGCCTTCCTCATTTATCTCTATCAGCAGCCGTGATTGCGGCCGATACCGGCCGCCTAATTGGGCTCGGAGCAATTTGCAGGCGGACGGCGTCACCTTCTGGCTGAGGCGGGTGAGACAGCGGCGGCGCAGGGTCAGGCCCGGGGTTGGGGGCGGCCGGGGCCGCCCCCCCTGTAGCCCCCCCCACCCCGAGTTCCAAACCGGCGGCCCGGCGCGGCCGGGGACCGAGGCAGGGGCCGGGCTGGCGCGGCGGGAGGTGCCCAGGGGGCTCCGGGGATCCCCGCGGGAGGCACCGCCGGCACCACGCAACTCTGCGCCGCTTCACAAGAACCCATATAATCACACTACGGGCTGGCAAATGTTTCGAGATTGAACGTTTTTATTTATCAGCGTGGCCTGATGAGGTGCTCAAAGCCTTTCAGCTACCGCACGTGCAAAAAAATGCGCTGAACACATCTGAGTTGCTCCCCTGAGCCCCGACTTCCAGTGCAGTGTGGAGAAGGAAAGCAAAGTCATTTCTTTTTTTTTTTTTTTTTTTTTTTTTATGAAGGAGTTGGCAATGTAATTCAGCTGGGTCTTGGTGACACCTCGAAATGTAATAAAATAAAACCTGGGCAGCCTTCAGACAGTTTGAATGGTGACAAATGTGTTATCGCCCATGACATGAAGAACTACGGCTTGCTCTTTTTCCAAGGTCACTCCTGAAAACCTGGAAAATCAGGGGAGAGAATTTGTGCATGTGGCCATCCACACTTGTGGCTTTGTTCACAGCTACGTGCTGCAACGTGAAATTTATTCCAGCCCCTTTTAATGTGGAAAAATAGAGGCTCTAGAAATATGTGCAAAAGGGGAACAGCTCGTGGGTGGCAGAAGGACTGAAGAATTACTTTTTTCCTTCTTTTTCCGATCCCTCCATCTCCTGGAGGCCCCACAGGGATGTCCTGGTGGCTCCAGCCATGCTGTTGGAGCGGGGGGGGGGGGGGGATCCCAGGCTATCCCTGGAGATGACCTGAGCCTGCTGCGGAGAGCTGGAGTGGGAGTGGAGGATAGGAGCCAGTATGGGCAAAGCCAAACCCCAGCCCTGCCCCGCCGTCCCCCGCTGCCTCGATTTCCCCCAGCCTGGGTGCTGTGGGTGACACGGGGTGCGCACCCGCACGGTGTTGCCAGAGGTCGGCATGTACCTGAAGGTGGGTTTAATAAGCTGTTCGCAGCTAGGTGTTGCACAGCAGTGACCAGCTCCCAAAAACAGGCAGCAGCCCCTGCTCTGGGCAGCACACCTGGGAGGGGGATGCCAGGGCAGCTTCCCCACCTGGGGACCTGCTCACCTGGGGCACCTGCGCACCCATAAAAGCCCACACTTGCACCCTTCCTTTCCCTTCAGTCTCTGCTTCCTTCTGCTTCTTTCAGGAGGGCAGACACTTGCATTTTTAGGGCTGATGCAAAGCTATCTACTTTTAAGCCCTGGATCTATTTTTAAGCCTTGGATCCTGGGATTTGGAGGTCTCATCCCTCTCTTTTTTTGTTGTGTGTTTTTTTTTTTAAAGGTAGCTATATTTCTAGTCTCAGGGTTTGTACTAAAGAGAAGAATCCTGAAAGCACACCTTGAGATGGAAGTTTGAAGGAGGAGTTCAGAGCATCACTGAATGTAGGTGGATTTCTTTTTTAAGTCTTGTGGTTTCTTTTCTTCCCTACTTCACCCTTGCCATCCTGGGCAGCAGCTGGTGTTGTGTTTGCATGTCTGGGGTCTGCAGCCTTGAGAAAGCCTCTAGAAACCTGAGAGAAACTGCATCCTCTAGAAAAGTGGTGTTCCCCTGCTCATAGTGCTAGGACCCTCTTCTTGGGTATCATAGCTCCCTCTCCTCATAGCTCTGGCTTTTTTGTGAAATCTGCTGCTGGGCATAGGTAGACGCTGAGCTGCCCCAGTGCTGGCAGTATGGGTGCTACAGGGGGGCTGTGATGGAGCTCCCTGTGAAGGTCCTTGCACTCCAGTAAGAGCGGGTGTTTGTGTGCCAGTGCCCATTGGGGCTGCCAGGAACTCTGTAGAGCCATGCTGAGTGCCGTTCAAACCCAGCATGGGGCAGAAATGGGAAAAATGCTCAAGTTCCCTTTGGGCTGCAAATATTTAGATTATTTCCAGTGGCTGGTTACTGCTGGGGGAAGCCTGGAGGCATGTGGGGCTGCTGTCATGTGGCTTTTTGCAGAGACAGGGTGGCCGCTCGTGCCTGGGACGAAGAGGGTCCTTCCACCCCCAGGGGCTTGGGGGCCGGCGGTGCCACCAAGGGGATGCTCTCTGCTCCCCCTCCCCAGCAAGCCCAACGCCGTGTGGTTTGGGATTCGGGGCAGTGGCAAAATGCCCCAGTTTGGCCCCTGGTTGTTTTTCTGTCTCAGTGACATCTGGTGCATTGCTGCGAGTTCCCAGAAAGAGGCCCTGATGGAGCATGTCAGGGTAGGAAGAAAGGAGCTGACCTTGCTATTAAAAGGCAACAGAAATGTTTCAGGCTGTTTCTAGCAGATGTCTCTGGGAAGAAAATCTCCTCGCTCTGCTCTATCAGGCCCTCGTGGGCAGCTTTTCTCTGCTAATTGTTCACTTGATACTGCACTGGAGATGCTTAATTTATCCTCACCCCCATTGCTGCGTCTGAAAAGATCTTGTGGAGTTTGAGGATTTAAGTCCTATTGATCCTGCGTGACTTTGTACATTCCTGGTCTTATAGTGACACCAATAGCCCCGATGCCCTCGGATCAAAGATGCTCATCTCAAGTGGGAAGCGTCTGGGCCCAGATCCTGCTCCAAGTCAGGAGCAATCCCACTGAATCCAGCCCAGCATTCCCAGCAGCACCTCTTTAAAGAGAGAATCTCTTGCCAATCGCCAATCCTTGCTCTGAGCAGGGTCCCATGGAGGAAGGAAACCTTGCCATCACATGGCTGCACCTCGTGTTGTGGGAGAAGTGGAGTAATTATTGAGATTAGCAAGAATAAGCTTTCCTTACAGCTTGAGATGAATGAATGTTTTAAACTCTCCTGGCTTTCTGGCTGAGATCAAATGTGGCATCAGTTTAACATCTGTATCCTTCATCTGGGGAGCGGAAGACTAACCTTTCTCGATGCAGGGTGTGAACTTGATTTCAAAGGGCTCTCCTTTGTGCTGTGTGATCCTGCTAGGTGATGCTGCGGGGAGCAGGGGCTGCTTGGCCTGCCTGGAAGGGGAGGGGAGGAGGATGAGGAGAGCATGGGAGGCTGTGCTGGACACTTGGAGAACAAGGAGAGCAGCACATGTGAAATGTGGCTGGGGATGGACCTGTGTGCTTGAGGTGACAGCGCAGTGACAGCAGGCAGCCATCGGGATTGAGATGTACGGATAGTCCCTGCTGGCTGCAGAGCAATTGGCTCCACCGGTTCGGTCTCCTCCAAGCCAGTTGTTCGCTGAGCTGTGGCTGGCAGCGTATCTTGGAAAAACTGAACAATATATCTGCTGCAAAGGCATAAATCATCCCAGGTGCCACATACCTGTGCCCCAGCGCTCCTCCCATGCCATATGCTGCTGATCCCACCTTGTTGTGGGAAGCGCAGGGCCAGGAGCTGACAGCCGGCATTTGCCCACCGTGGGTGGCAGAGGGGGCCTGGTAGCAGCCGCTGGAGCTAATGATTTAAATGATTAGTGCAAGGAGCACAGGCAGCTGCTATTGACTTCAGCCAAGGTACTCCTGTTGTTCAGGCCAGTGTTTTCCAGCCACTGCCTGCAGGTATGACACTGGTGCTGCTGACGGCCTCCTTGCTGTGATGGTGGGATGCCTTGATGAAGCACTTCCCAGGAGCTGTGGGCACAGAGCAGGGATAGCAGAAGGCTTTCTGAGCTCCACCTTCACATAGTTTTTGGTGATGAAAGTGGCCATTTCCTTGGGATGGCAGCGCCTGGCTTGGCTTGCTGCACATCATCGCCTCTTGACCGCCCCGGCTCTGGGGTCCAAGTGTGGGTGGGCTGTGCCTGGGCTAGTGGCCTGTGATGCTGCGGTGGTGGCCAAAGCTGAGCAGCGAGGCTGGTGTGCCCCCAACAGGGAAGACTGGCGTGGCTGTGCCCAGTGCAGGAGCTCAGGGTCAGGCTCTCCTGCAGGGCTTCTGCATCCCCAGTGCATTTTGTCTGTACTGGGCACTGGCTTCACCTTCCCCGTTGCTCTCTCTTAGCATGTTGCTTTTGGTCTGTGCTAAGGAGCAGTCCTTAATGGTGATAAGCCCCTGAACAAAAGAGTACCAAGTAACTTTGGTTTGCACCCAACAGAGAAGGAGATAGTATCTAGTAGTGCTCAGGAGTCTTTTACCCCCTCAGGAGCCAGGCCTGGCGCTTGTTTGAAAAAAATCAGCCTAGGCTGGCTCTGCCCATCCTTGCAAAATGAACCCCATGCATGTTGGAAGGATGTTTTATTTGCTGGGCCAGAGAAAGTGAAATGCAACCTGAGAGCAGGGCTGGAGCACATCTCACCCCCCAAGCTCTGGCAAGTGGCACACAAAGTAGCAGAGTCGTATCCTGCACCCCTGGCCCTCGAAGCCTACACACACCTGAAGTGTGCTGCTCCGGCCCAGCGCAGGCAGCAGTCAGGTCAGTGGGTGGACATGATGCCAGTTCCTGGAGAGTCTCCAGAAAGGTCCTTCAGAGGCTAAGACGGTTGATGCTGAGAGGCAGAGTGGGTTGTGTTTGACTACTGCGGGCTCTTAAAACTTGCTGGAGCATCTGGCTGAGCCGCTGTTGGGGACAGGATTCTGCAGTAGGGAATATTGGAGCAGGTCCACCAGCCAGTTCCTGTGCTGTGGGGATGTGTAATGCACACTGACACATATATACTGTGCAGAGCGTGTGTCTGTGGATACAATATTTATTTAGGTGTTGAAGGTGAAATGAATCTCTGCCATTTCCCTCTGGGCTGAATCTTTACCTGCTCCCCCAGCTGAAAGCCCACACTGCTCCTCCAGAGCTCAGGAACCTCCTCCTGGCATGGTGGGTGGACGCTTCCCAAACTTCAGGAGAAAAGCCCTTTCCCCCCCTCCACCCCTAATGAAACATTCACTCCCCCTTCCCCAACTTCCCACTCACTTTTTCATTTCCAAAGTCTGGTTGGGTGCTCCTGCTCTGCCCTTTTCCCTTCTTTTTCCCAGCTGTTTTGGAGCCCGGTGGGTGGCTTGGGACACAAACCCGCCCAGCTCACAGAAGCCATAGAAATGCTTCCTATGGGGCTCATAAAAGCAGGTTGTTTTGGTTTGGTTTTTTTTTCTTCTTGTCAGAACCCAAAATAGCCATTTCTAGTACAACAGGCGCATCACCACCAAGTCAGTTTGGTACAGTAACTGCCAATCCTGCGGGATGACGATGCTCCAGAGCAGGCAGCTGGGCTGCTGCTCATCCCCAGTGTGTACAGGTGAACTGGGAGCAACTGCACTGGGATCCGTGGGACCAATGGGAACACCCCTTGAGGAAGAGCTTTCCTTAACCCATTGATCTTGACCCTTGCCTGCTGGGCAGTTCTCAGGGCTCCTAAACAAAGCCCATCCTTCATCTGGTAACGTGGCTGCATTTTTTTTGACGAATGGAGGGATTTCTTCATAAATCACCTTTTTTTTTTTCACTAAATTAAGAAGGAAGAGAAGGGGAGGAAGGGAAACCCCCCAGCCCTTGTCTTGGTGGCTTGTCATGCCTGCCTTTAATTGACAGACCTTGTTATTAATGTTTTCCAGCCGCCTCTCATCCAGGGCTCAAACCTCCCTTTTAAAGCCCTGTCATGTTCAAAATTGACGTGTGTTGACTTTGGCCTGGGAGAAGCTGGGCCCTGGCTGTAGGTAGGAACTGCATGTGTTTAGTCTGGCTTACTTTTTATTTTCCCCTTTCATCAAATTAGTTCAGCTGTATCTTTTTTCTGAAGGAAAGAAAAGAAAAGAAAAACTGTTTGACAATCCGAGGCTCTGGGTTAGAATTGCAGCATTGCGTTAAAACAACAAAAAATAGCTTACAAATGTGGGCTGCAGCAGCCCGGGTGGAGATGGGGCCACCGTAGCAGGGACTGGAAAAGCTGCTGCAAGTAAACACCATCTCCAAGGAGGCGCATGGATTCCTCCTGCAATACCAGTCCTGGCTGTTTGTTTGTTTGATTTATACCAGTTGGGGTAGTTGTATTCAGCCTTGCTAAAATTAGTGCTGTCCTGACTGCATTGGGGGTGTTTTCCCCCCTCCTCCTAGTTCAGCCTGTGCAGCAGCCTTGCAGCGGGTACCTGAGTGCTCCGCTCCAAAGCTCAGCCAAGGATGTGCTGCAAGCCCAGTAAGGTGACCACCTGCCTGAACCAGGGCTAGAAAGCCAAGGAAATCCTGCTCATTGCCCACTGAGTGCCTGGGATTTGGAGCTATGTGGCGTGTTTCATTGGGATTGCAGTTAAGAGCCAAACGGCATCCATCAGGGATGCTCCTGCTTGCAAATGTGGAGTGGGGATGTTCCCACATGCTGGGGAGAGCATGTCCTGTTTCTGCTGCAGGACATCACTGCAGGGTTTTACTGACACCTCAGTGCCTTGCTGTGGGAGGCATCTGCCCCCCTCCTGGTTCATTTCCCCAGATGCTTCAGGGTTAAATGCACCTGAAATAGCAGTGGGGTTCACTTAACTATAGGAGGTCTCCCCAGCTCCAAGTCACTGAGGACCAGGGGAAGAACCAGATGCTGTTTTGGTGCCAAATGGAAAGAAATAGCTGAAACCTCAGGAAGTTACTAATGCGCTTGTGCCACCATCCTGCCTGAGCTGAATCCAACCCTGCTCGGCCGGGGCAGAGGAGAGACACTGGCCTGGGGCTGGAAACAGGGTGGGGGGACACAAACCCCAAGTGGGACTGCCAGGAGGCTCCATGGGGGCAAGGGGAGCCTCCACTCCCACCCCCTCAAGAGCACAGCATGTCCTCATGTCCCCATCGGGGTTTCTCCTGCAGTCCTTGTGGACGTGGGAGCAATGGGGCTCAGCATCTGCTGCTGTGTCCATTGCAGAGCCAGTGTCGCTCCTGCAAGGGGTGATTGCCCCATCACACCCGAACAGTGCAAGTTAAGTGGAAAGAGGCAGCAAAGGATCCCCATTTGCCCTAGGGCGTGTTGGGGACAACTTGTCTTTGCCTCCTGAAGAGTCTTGCAGGTGGGTGCTGGCTTAGCATCTCCCCTCTCAGCAGTTCCCATGCATCCTTTTTTTCCTGCATCTCTTGATGGTGTTTCTGTGGGCCCCATGGGATGCCTACCACGCAGCCCTGTATCCCCTGTGCCCACCAAGTGCAGTGCCAGACCCCACCACCCTGGAAGCCCTGGGATCCTTAAGATGGATTAGCCCCCCCATTTTCTGGCAATATGAGGGGACAAGAACGGGTCCCATCTGAGGTGCTGGTTGCCCCACAGGTGTCATTCAAACTGTGGGACCTGGAGGGTTCCTGGCTCCGTGATGGACCCAAAATGAAATAGTTGCACCCAGGGAAGTGTGGGGAGATTTGGCACCTAGACCTCTTCTCCCTGCAGCTGTGATCCCTTTCCAAAGGGCCTGGCTGGGCAGTGCGCCCATAGGCACGAGGACCTGACCCCTTGCAAGGGCTGAAATATTTTCTAACAGCTACTTTTGTAACATTAGCAAAATCAAAGCAAAATGTGTAAAAATTCCCATTAAGACACATTTAACTTCCCTTGTTTCAAGACAAAGTGTCTTTGCCTGGAGGCAGGTTTTGGGTTTGCTGTGCGGCCGTGGGAGACTATTAGATTACAGGCAGCACAGCGCCAGATTTTGCTTTCTTCGGGGTAGAGGCTTTTTCTAATCAGGATCAGTTTAATTCTGTCATCTGAATTATTAGCTTGGCTCAGTTTCTGGCCTGTGCAGGAAGGAGAAGAGGGAAAGGAGCCTGTTGCTGGAGGAGGGGAGGTGAGTGGGGACAGGGTCTGAGCCCTGAAGGGCAGGGTCTCTCCCTGCCTGAGACCTGCTCTTTGCCCTACAAAAAACCCATGTTGTATTTTAGATGGTGATAGATGGTGGAAGGTGTGAAGGCCTCAGAGGGCTTGACAGCTATGGATTAAGCCTCACCACATGGCTCTGCCATAGATGAGCATCAGCCTGATTTACTGGTGGGGAAACTGAAGCACGAGGCAGAAACCAGGGGCATGGAGCTGTGGTGCTGGCAATGCTGAGCTGCCCTCGCCTGCGGGGAGTAAGGTGAATTCCTCACTAAATAGAGCAGATGGCAAAATCCCTCCTTTCCTCATGGAAAAAACAGCATCTCTGCATCCTGTTTCGTGTGTCAGGGGAGGCTGTTTGGGCCTTACCACATCCTTGCTTTGAAAAGGATATTTTTTTTTCCCTTCCCTTTTTTCTTTCCCTTTCTTCCCCCCCCCCCCAAGAGTGAGGGTGTGTATGGAAATTTGAAGGCAGTGTTTTCCATATTATTCCTCCGACATCCTCACTCCCCATGTCATGGGTCCTGTCTGCAGTCCTTATTCCCAAGTGGATCTGGATGCTTGTAATCTGGACATGCACAGTCCCGCTGCCTTCAGCCCAGGCCGCCCAGGGAGCATTTTGGCTGTTTAACCTGCTCAGAGGGCACCAGGCAGCAGCAGCAACAAATAATAACTGACGTGGTGGGTATTGCTGATCACATCGTAAGGAGGATGTGATGGGGAGCATGAGGGTGGTGCTGAGACAGGCTGGCTTAGGTGAAGGGGCTGGGCAGCGCATCCCAGGTGACCAGTGACTGAGGTTTGGGTTATCTGCACATCTGAACGGGATGAAATCAGGCTGGACTGAGGCATCAAAGGAAAGCTGGTGCTTGCTCTTGGGGGGAGCAAGGTGGTTCCTCAAAATGAGGGGAAAGTTGCTAGTGTGAGGGTGACCCCATTTTTGTTTCACCCATGCAACTTGGGGGAGAGGAGCCTCACTTCAGCCTGCAAGCTGGATACCTGCTTGTGCAGAGGTGGCACCAAGGCACCTAGAATGAGAGGACACAGGCACAGGTGATGTGATCGGGATTAGCCAGGCCACCGAGGCACCGCTGGGGTGGCTGAGGCTTACAGGAGCATGCAAGAATCCAGTGCATCTGACTTAAGCTGCTGAGCAAATCCTCAGGCAAAGGCACGCAGCATGGGGTGATGCTGGGTCTGAGCAGCATGGGCAGGCAGCACTACAACAAGGATGGTCCTTGCAAAATAGTGGGAGGCACTGAAGGAGGCAAATAAGTGAGCCCACTGCTTGGTGTGAGCATTCAGGAGTCCAGGCCCCATCTGAGAAAGGGAAAAGGGAATTGCTTCCAGCTGCCTCTAAGGAGAGGAGGGTGTGTGGGGAAAGGGGCTGGTCAGGAGATTGCCAGGTTAGTTGGTGGGAGGGGAGAAAGTCCTACAGCCAGGCTGGCTGGTGGATTCACCAGCAATGGGCATCCTTGGGAGACCCCAAGCTTTCTCCTGGGCTGCTAACGTCTGCCCTGCAGCTGGAGCTTCGACTGCTGCCAAAGAGTACTTCCAGAGCAAGCAACTGAAACAAGCAGCATAGTGCATCCTCTCCCTCATGCCAATGGGGAACGTGGCCCATCAGGTGCATTTACCCTGGGGCAAGAGGTAATTCAGTGTGACCTTCCCCATCCTGAGGCAGAGATTAACCTCTGCTTAATAAACTCTCTGGTCTTTGATTACACTCAGGCCATGGTTGTTCAGAGGCCTGAGCCCAGGTAGGACGGAGATGTGTTGGCAGAGCTGGGGAAAATGGATGAGTTGCAAAAGACCTGCGGAGTCCTGAGTAGATCTTCCACTGAGTCATGTCTTACTGGGGTTTTATAAGGTTTCCTTAACACCCGTGAAGAACAAGAGAGACCTAGCTGGTACATGAAGGGTCTTCAACCTTTTAGATTTGGGGTCAAAAGAGCTGCTTGTTCCCTGGCTTGGCCAGTGCTGGGGTGGGAACAGGGAGATCCAGCACAGGGCAGCGAGGTGATGTGAACAGTACTGGGTCTGGCTCATTGGTGATGGGGAACCTTTGACTGGACCCATATTGGTCAGCATGTAGGGGTCCCACATGTGGCAGAGCTCAGCTCCAAGGGGAGAGAGGCTGATGTGATGTTTTTGGCTTTGTTCCTTGCTGGCATAATCAATCTTCTGCAAGAGATGCTCTCCACTCAGCATTTCTGACGTTATCTCATCTGCACTGTCAAGTGCAGGCTGAAAAAGTGTCCCAGCACTTTAATTTTCAGCCACTTAAGCCCTGAGCATCATTGAAGCCTTGGTTCCATGCTTCCCTCTGCACCCACATCTCCTTGCTGATGAGCGGCTGTTGCACAGGGAAGCCAGCCTGTGTCTTTGGTCTCCTGTCCCTGCAAGGTGTCCCTTTGTCCATGGCCCGTTTTGGTCTGTAGAGTCCTTTAGGTTCCCTGTGTCAGATATTATCTCTTTCCTCCTAAACCAGGAGCTGCTGGTTGCATGTCTGAGTCCAGGAACACAGTGATCCTGGAGGTGTCTTTCCTTGGCCTACTTAAACTGATGGAGTCAACATGCTGGCTCTTGCTGGGCCCAAAATTTTTCCAAAGAAGGTGATTCTGTGGGGATACTGCTGTGGGGTGTGCTAGTTTGTATTTGGGATTGTGTTGTGTATTTTAAGATTGTTGAGGATTGTGAGATGTGATGCAAATATGCAGGTTGGTGTTGATAGTCAATGTTTCTTTGGGTCACTGCTGTAGGCTTCTGCCGTGGAGCTGCTGGAGCTGGCGCCTAGAATGTGTGAGGTACCAGCTGGGCTGGTGCCTCTTTGGACATCTTCACCAACATTGTCCAGTCCATGTATCCTGGAGTCCCTTCCCCTCTTCTAGAAAGAGGCCAAGGAGATGGGAGATGGCAGGAGCTCAGGCCATGGGAGCTTTCACCCTATAGCATGAGCCACTGAACCTGGATGACTGGGATGGTGCTTCCCAGGGCTATCATCTGGGACAGCCCACTTCTTCCCCAGGGAGGTTGGTGCCACTTCCAGCTCTGTCTTGTAACTACTCCTTGGTAAGTGAGGGCGTTGTCTGCCCCCATCTAGGCCTTTCATGGCACACCCACCCATGGGAGAGGGACCTTTTCACAGCTGCTGGGGGTGGGCAGAGCTGTGAGCAAGCCTGCTGTGCCTCCAAAGCTGGCTGGTGGCTGGCTCCCCTCACCCCAGGGTGCCTCACCAAAATAGCTGCTATGGAAAGAGGTTTGTTGACTTTTTTCTTTTCCTTTTCTTTTTCTTTCTTTTTTTCTTCCTGTGCTCAAACTTCCCCAGACCTCCTCAGAAGGCTCTGGCATATCATCCTACAGATGTGGCATAGAAGCCTTGGTTGCAAAATATATCCGGCATGGCAGTTGGTAGTGTTATGCAATCTCCATCAACTTACGGAAACCACTGTGAGATACTATTAAAGAGAGACTCCGGCCCCATCCATCACTCCAGCCGCAGTCACGTGTCCCGCTGTCAGGCAGAGGGCACAGGCAGGCAGCACAGGGGCTGTAGGCACCAGGAGAGCTTTCCCTTGCAGTGGGTGCTCTTGTGCTGGGGCGGATGGGATATGATCTCTCTTCCAACACCTTTTGCTGTTCAGACTGGATCTGTTGCATTGCCACTTACGCCCTACCATTAAATATTCCTCTTCAGTGTCCATCAGCGCTGCTGGTTTCACACCAGTGGTCGAAATCTGGGTGACTGTGAATGGCCATGCAAAGCTCAGCAGGGAAACATGGCAGAGATGATGGTTTTGGCAGCTCTGAGAGGCCAGGCATGGGATGGGAGCATGAAAGCCGCTGTTCAATCTCAACAAGTTTCCTTTTTCTTAACCCAGCAGAGACCTTCCCATGGGCTCTGTGGCCTAGGCTGTCCTCTGTGGCTGTCAGTGCAGTGTCCTAGCATGGGACAGCCTGTGCCACCACATCTGACACCTGCAAGCATGTGTGAGAAGGAGCTGCGGCAGCCAGAGACCCCAGGTGTATCTCCTTTGCAGAAGAAGGATGTTGGGCAGGTCAGAGGATGCTCTAGGGACTTGAAGCCAGAGGAGAGAAGGGGATTGGAGATGTTTGCAGGAACAAGGGCATCCACACTGTTCCTATGCAGCTGGCTGGCTTTTTTCAACTAAAAGGGATGAGCAACACCAAATGGGGAGCAGAGCTCTACCTGCCCACATGCAGAGAGGCTCCTGGAGGCAATGTCTGGGCTGGTGATGGGGCATCCCCCTCCGATCCTGCATCTCTGTTTTCTGGGGCTCTTACTCATTGCCCTCCCAAATAAGCAGGGCCTCAGCTGCAACAGCCTGGGTCTTCTGGATTGGCAAGAACATCAAGGGCTATGTGGGTGGACTGGCAACCTTCAACCATGGGCAGATTTGGGTGAAGGGCTACAGGACACAGGTCTCACCACCCCTGTCCATCCCTGTTCTTGGGGCACCTTCCCCACCAACCCCAACGGCTGCAGCACTGGGAATGGACACTGTGCTGGCTGGGGCAGCCATCACTGACGAACCCTGCTTGGCATGGCAGGCTCTTTATCACCATGGCTAATAAAGCCAAGCACCTTATTGCACGGCACCTCCTGGCCCAGCGCACCTGCTCCTCCTGAGCCGCCTCTCACCCACCTTGCTCTCTGCAGGCATATTAAATCCCCAAGGTCTGCCCGGGAGAAATTGCTATTGCTCCATTACTCTGCTGTCAGCATCCGCTGCACTTCTGAGAATCAGGCTCCGCATCAGAAAATAATAAAGGCAATATTATGAGCAGAGGGGAAAGGAGATTAAAAAACCTGTTTAAGGAGTCTTCTGGTCCCTGGGCTGTTTATTGCACATCGTGACTTTGGGTTATTTTTGTTGTCACTGAAGTTGGACTTTTAATTTTCCTCTGATTGTCAAGTGACCAGTTTGTAATTTCCCTATGGCTGAGGATTAAAAAAAGGCTGGTTTTTGAAGTACCTGTTGCTCTCCAAGATCAGCCAGTGATACTTTCTCTGCTAGTTGAAGTACTAATTAAATCCTTTATTTAACCAGACCACAGTCATGGCATGCACTAAGTCCAACCCTGAGGCTGAACCAAACTCACAGTGGCAGTGACTGCTTGGGGAGGACTTTGTGTCCAGTTCCCAGACCTGGGCTAGTTCTGCTCTCCTTGGAATCTTGCTGTCACACTCATGTTTATCCAGGACCTTTTTTTTTTATTATGGGATTTACTTTCCAGGCTGTTTTGGTCAATTTTCACCCTTAATGCCTTTGGCTAATGGACCTGCTGAATTTCACAGAGTGGTTTTCATGCACTGACACGTTTGTGCTGTGGGTTGGCAGCACTATAAAGGGAAGGTATTTAAGTCCTCCAGCCAAAAATGCTGTCTCCTCCACCCCCATGCCAAATACTTTATCTGTGATAGGGTTTTTTTGTTGTTGGTGGTGTTTTTTTAATTAATGGCTAACTGCATACGTAAACCCTGTGAGCTGCAGAAGCAGTGCTGGGTGTTGGTACCACGGAGCTGTCACGGGCTGATGCCGCAGCAAGGGCTGTATGGGCACATGGTAGCCCTGGCCACAGCTGCCTGCCCTGCCTGGGTGCTGCCTGACGTGGCAGCCAGTGCCCATCTCTGTACTGATGGGTTTGTGTTATACCTCCCCAGCCAAGGAGGCCAAAGCTTACCTGGGGTGACTTAACTCATTTCATCACAGCTCAGGTCTTTGTCAAGCCCAAAGAGTTTCACCAGCGTGAATTTGGGATCCGTCAGGTAAGCAGCTTTGCCTGCAGCTCTGGGGCAGGCATCCCTTCAGCTGGCACAGCAGCAGTGGAGGAGGGTTGGTCTTGGAGACGTTGGCTGGAAGCAGCTCCTGGAGGGCTCCAGGACTGTCTCTGGCACTAGAGCAGCTCAGCTTTGACTTTGCTCAGCCAAGTCTTGCAAATCTCTGAGGACGGGATTCCTCACCCCTCTGGGGAGCCAGCCCACTGCTGCACTCATCCTGCCAACAGCAAGAAAGAACAAGGTAGGGATGAGCACAACGCTGTGTGCAGCTCCTTCAGGCACAGCACTTGGACATGGGGCCATGGCAAACACGATACGTGTGAGAACCTGGTGAAGGATGGGCCATGACAGGCGCAGTTGCTGGCCTCTCTACATGGCAGAGCTGCTGCAGACCCTGCTGGGATGACCGATACGTGTGTCTGCATTGGAGTTACTTATCACCTGAGATGCAACCGTACCTGTGCCGTGCATGCACCCAAAGGGAGCCAGAGGTGAAAATCCACCTCGGGAGGTACTGCTTCATTTTGGTTTGCTGTCCTCAATTTCCCCCCCTTCCTCCCTGGGCAGAGCTTTCCTGAAGGCAAAGAGGTTGCGTGGCTTTGCTGGAGATGAGCCCAGGTCCAGCCCCTGCTCACCGCTGCCTGAGTGAGAGCTGTGCCTCTCCTCCGGTCCATCCCTCCCCTTCCTCCCAGTCCCAGGGAGCAGGGTTTGGGACTCCCCCACCAACAGGTCATGCTGGCACCAAAGACTAAAATTAAAAAAAAAAAATAAAAAAATCCACATGTTTCTAAAGAAAACTCCAGGCTGAGCTTTTCCAGCTGGAGGGTAGGAGACGGTTGCTTTGTAATCGTTCCTGGCTTACTGTTGAAAACATCTTGGTCAGATTTTTATCAGCGCCTGAACAGGAACAGCCTTGAAGGACTGTCTCTGGGGAGATTAGGTGGCTGCCTAGTACAGCGCGCGATGCTCCTGCCCAGCCAGCTGAGATGCATTTTAAGTGACACTGATTTGGTGGCTGGCTAGGGACCTGCATCCCTGGTGTTTCGTGGCAGAGCTGGGTGGCCACTGTCTGGCCCGGGGAAGACCATTAGCTGTCAGGTGATGCCCACAGAGGGGTGTAAGTGTGTGGTTGACTCCTGCTCACAGTGTCAAGGAAGGGCTGGGGGTGCCCAGAAGGCAGGTGGGATGAGTTTACCCATCCTCAGAGTAAGGTGAAAGGAGAAAAGGGCAAGGAGGCTCAGGGCTGCCCTGCGAGGAGAGGACCAATGAGGCTTGAGCTGCAAAGAGGGGACCCTGTAGCATGCCCCCAATGAGGAGACATCTCCGCTGAAGACATGGGAGTGAGGTGAGACCAGGCGGTGCAAGGGGAGCTGGGCTGGAAGTGGAGAGATTTGATCTGTGGTGTTTCTGAGCAGCTTTGGGGCCAAGATGGGCCCCAAGGAGGTTACGGCATCCCCCAGGGGTGGTGATCAGGGATGGGAGAGGAACCTGCACAGGAGGAGGTGGATGTGAAGAGCAAGAAACAGCAGGTCTGGGCTGGGATGGATGTACAACGGGCAGGGAAGAGATGGAGCTGGTCCCCTGGGAGCAAGCCTGGGTGTGAGGGAGCCTGGGTGGCAAGGGCAGCGAAGAGCTGTGCTCCCACCAGGCAGTCAGCACAGCTCTGGGGGCCCAAACCCTGCAGGGATGAACCCTCTGCTTGGCTGATGTTGCTGCAAATCCGATGGAAGCATACTAGATGGTCTCCGCAGAGAGCGCCTGCCCCAAAAGCCCAGGCACTGAGCGGGACGGGTTGGCTTGCACTCCCTGTGGCCTTGAATGCCAATGTTGTTGCCCACTGCCAGGGCTTGTCCCATTCCTTCCCTCTGCCTTTGCCATCCCATTCCCTTTCATATCCCTATGGAATGAAAACAAACCCTATATTCCAGCAGCAGCACAAACCGGAGGGGAAGGGGGAGAGTGAGGCTGTGGCTTGCGCCTGCCCTTTGCCACCTGGACGGTGCTGGTGGCCAGGCTGGGAGCATTGGGTAGAACTCAGGGTTTCCAGTAAAGCCAGGGCCATGGCGGGGGGCAGGGATGGGGGCAGGAAGCGTGCAGCAAGCAGCAGGAAGCTGGCCGCCGCGCCACCCGGCATTCCTGTGCGCTGGAAACCCGAGTCACGCTTCCTGCGGCGTGCCGGGAGTGCCTCCGCCCCAAGCAGCTCCTGCTGCCAGGCTGGATGTGGCCCTGGGGCTGCAGGGCCCCCGCTCATGAGGATGGGAGCAAAGTGATGCTTGCTGGCTTTGGTCCTCAGTGCAGGGCGGGATGCAGCCCAGCAGCCATCCTGAGGATGCTTCAGGCACACGTCCCAGCTGCAGTCCCTCTGGTGATGATTGCACCCCAATGGGGAGATGGTTATACCCAGGTGAGACGACAGCTAACTGCAACAGTAGACCACACGCGTGTGTTTTAGGTGACCTTGGTGTGGAAACGAGCAGTGCCCCATGGCAATGAGTCCCAGACGGAGCCCCGTGCCCCCATGGCAGTGCTCCACTGCTCCTCTCCACTGCAGGCTTGTCCCAGCATGTCTCCTCCATGCTGTGCACCCACGCTGCCCGTAGGAGTCCTGTCTCCGTGTGTGCCTCCGCTCTGTGTCTCCTGGGGTTTGGCCCTGGAGAAACCCACGCTGCTGTATGTTAGGACAGTTGGCAACAGACCCATCCCTGAGGGTCGGTGTTATTTCCTCCCCTCCACCCACATCCCCCAGCAGGGCTACAGCCAAGAGGGGGGCTGTTACCGTGCCCCCTCCAGCTGAAGTTGCCTCCTGCATATCCTGCTGACTGTGATCCAGGCAGGGAGGTGAGACTTTGGGCTCTTCTCCCAAAACCTCTTCCACATCTATGCCTTGGGTTTTTTCCTTTAAGGTGCTTGTGGTTTAGCTGGTAAGACCTCCACTGATTAATAATTATTGTGATTCCCTTTGCTTTCCTCCTAGATCTCTGCGATTCTCCCTCCTTTATGCCCACATCATGTTCAATTAATCAGTGTACCCATTAAACAAGCCCAGGCTCTGCGCTGGCACCACAGAGCGTCTCTGAGAGGGTTTTCAGCTTTGTTCTCTGACAGCCCACCAAGCAAGTTCAATCGTCTACAAGTTACTCATGTCCAACCTTACCCTTGCACTAGAGAGCCCATCCAGCGCTGGTGTCCTGGCTGCATTTCCTCTGGCGTCCTGCAGCCATGCAAAAAGTGCTGCTCCACCGCCTCTACCCTTGTTTGCAGCATTGCTGCTCTGTTGCCCTGTCTTTTCTTTCAGTGTGGGGGTGAGATTTCTCTCTCGGGGTGCTAGGAGGTGTTGTAACAGCCGTTCTGGATGGAGCTGAGCGTTGCCAGTGGCGCTGTGAGCAGCGGGATGGCTGCAGGAGCCCCTGCTTCCGAGCTGGGCTGGCACAGCTGGCAAAGGGGAAAAGCGGATGGGTACAGGTGGTGAGAAAAGTCCCACTGGGCATCTTTTTGGATAGAAAGAGGGTCCTGGTGTTCCCGTTTGAAGTTGACACACGCCAACATGGCTTAGGAGTGTAAACCAGAGCAATTGAAGCCCTGCAGTTCACAGCAGGGGAAAATCTCGTATTCCCAACCAACAATGCAATATATTCTCTAGGCCCAAAAAACTTATTTCTGTTCTCTCTCATTCTAGTACAAGTCTGGCTACTCTGGTGAATAGGGCGAGCCTCTTTGCTGCAGGGTTTTTCCAGCACAGCTCTGCCATGGGGAGAGGGTCAGTCTGGTTCAGCTTGTGAACCCGCAGTATTTTTTCCTTGGCAGTGCAGGTGCTGAAAGCGTAAACCTGCCAGCTTAAGCCTGGCAGCAACCTCTCCGCTACCTTGGCTGCCTTTCACAGCACACCTGGAAGCAGACTGATCTCTGTTTGAAAGCCAAGCTCTACCTGTGAGCTTCACCAAGCCCCTCAAGCGCGGCCCAGCCCACAGGCTTTGATGGCTCTGAAGCGGCTTGCAGCGAGCCCGTCTGAGTGCCGTCCCCATGTCCCTGCCACCTCAGTCCAGCAGCAAGTCCGACTTCTCAAAAAAAATACCCCAAACCCCACTGCCAGCTTTTCTCCAGCCGATATTCCCTTCCGAAGGGGTCAGTCCTCTGCCAACCTGCTGCTGTAGGAAGCTGGAGCGCAGCTGCGGTTTCCCGCGCGGCTGCTTCGCCGGCTGAGATTGCAGGGCTGGAGTAATGAGTTACCCAGCCTCCGAGGAGAGCACAGCGGGAGCTGGTGGTGTTTCCAGGGAAGGAAATCCCAGCGCTTCGTGAGCTCCGCATAATCGCAGGCAGCAAGGAGCAGGAAGCGCTTGTTAGGAAGGAGCAAGGAAACGGAGCCGCTGCCTGGACCCAAGCACACTTTTTAGGACCGGAAAGTGGGAGTAGGAAGGCGTAAAAGTGCTTTGAGCTTTCGCAGAGGATTGCAAAGGGCAAAGGGTGAGGGGAGAGGGAACAAATACCAGCGTGGCGCTCCAGGAGGGGGGAGCCGGCGTGTGCGTGCCATGGAGGAGACTTCACGGTGGAGCTGCTAATTAAATAAGAAAGGCTCGTCTCCATGCTTGTTAGGTTAACTCAGCAGGGATATTGCAAAAGCAAATTCCTCCCAGCAAGTGTAATTAGGGAGCCGGAATTCCTCCAGTTCCTCGTCCTCCCTACGAATCCTGCTAAAGCCATCAGGTGAGGACACGGGGTGAGGGGGGAACACGCAAGTCCTGTGCAATAACAACGCCCCTTCTTTCACATCAGGGCTTGACATTTTTCTCTCTGATTATTCCAGGGTGGAAAATACACGTTCAACAAAACAGGCTCCCTCTCTGGGCTGGGTCACAGGGCTGCTTCCCCCAGGTCAACGTGCTCATGTTGGAGGTGGAAAGAGGACTGCGAGGGGTCTGGGCAGGGCACCAGCAGCTCGCAGCCCACAGGATTTGGGAGGTGTCCGCACACAGCACAGTGGTCCTGGATGGTATCGCTGACCTGTCGGCAATCTGCCTCATCTTCCTCGTCAAGAGGTGCGGGGCTCTGACCCAGCGCGTGGCTGCAGCGGGATGTTTCGGGGCTCGCCTGGCACATCGTGGCATGTGTTGCTATGTTTGTGCCAGTGTTGTCTGTGCAGGCAAAGGAGCATGCTCGTGGGGGGCAGCACATGAAGATGTGTCTCGCCTGGCGCTGGGGGACATCAGGTATCTCTGGAAACATGGGGACAAAGGGGGGACGTGTGGCATGGGTGGAAGAGGGGAGCCCGGGGCTGACTGGAGGGGATGGAGGGCATGGGTGAAGGGTGAGGGGCTGGGAGAGGAAATGGGGGGGGAGGAGAAAGGGTGAGCCTGGGACCTTAAAGAGTAATTAGTCAAAGCTGAATTGTTTTTCTAAACTCTTAATGAAAACAAAGAGTGGGGCATGGCCCAGATGGTGCCAGGGGATCAAATAAATGTCGCGCTCAGGAAGCAGCTGCTACTGGGAATGTTTCCTGCCAGCCCTGCTGCTGCTCACAGCCACTTTTATTATTTGTTATTTTTCAGGACTGCAGCTGGGGTTTCCCCTCCAGCTGTGTGGAAATATGCTTAAGGCTGGTCCACGCCAAGAGGCGAAGGGCCTGCTAGGGCTCGTCCCTGGCCCGTGGCAGCGGGCAGCCCCAGGGTATGCAGGCTGCCTGCCCGGCATCTGTGGCCACACTCCTCCATGCCCTCTTGATGGAGCAGTCTTGTCCTCCGACTCCTGCCCAGCCTGGTCCAGCACCATCCCTGGCTCGTACATTTGTGTGCCTGTATCTTGTGTAGGGTATTATCCAAGGGCAGTGTCCTTTTTCCCTGCACAACCCAAGCATCTGCCTGCGGGGGTTCCACCTGTCCCTTCTCTGTGTGGTTGGTGTTGAACAACCAGAAATCAAGAAATTTTACAAAAGTGAGGGGAGAATTTTGTTCTGTAATCCCAAAGGCTAAAATACCCTTGTTTTTAGGAGAAAAAAAAAAAATCACGATCAAACCAAAGCTCCTCCAACTCCAGCAGCTGGGATTTAAGAAAAGCACCGAACCCAGACAGGTTAGGTCACTAGCTGTGAGCTGGCAGCCATGGGCATTGGTCAGCCTGAGAGCTGGAAAAAGGTAGCTGAGAAGGGACATGTAAGCTGAGCAGATTGTGAAGGCTGGTGTCCCTCTGATGGAAGGGCTGGTGACTAAATGGAGGGGACTGTGCTCTGTCCACCGCGCTGGTTGGTCCCATCCAGTCCACCAGCACTCCCTCTGCTCCCTTTTTTTGGCACACAGGAGACCTGACTGTCTCACATGCACTTTTCTGTGCACATCAGTCAGGAAAGCTCAGGTTGTGCCAGTGCCACAGATTTTCTGGGCTTTCCGAGGCTCCTGAAAATGCGTGTGCAAAGAGCTGACCTGGTAGCAAAAAGGGTGCATTAGTGCATCCATGGAGGGAAAGAGCGCAACATGTGCTCAACCCCTTATTAGCCAGCAGAGACTCTACATGGGGCTGTACTTTCACGGCACAAAACAATTGGAAAGCTGGCTTTGTAGCATAGCTGCTCCCAGACCAATTTGCTTTTAAGACATGAGGACCATGGTGGGTTTGTGTATAGTCAAATATTTTATTGGGAGACCAGCTGTAGGGACCACTCAGGTCCCTCCTGAGGAATTGTGCACTCAGCTCCTGCCCCGTGCTTTTTATATGTGAAAAAATGTCAAACATGCAATGTTATGGTACAGCCTGATCTCTAGAGGATCTCATTTTCCACCCAAGCCCTTCTCTGTGTGCCCAGGAGGATGAGCATGGATGGTTTGCTGAGACTCATGGTTGGCTTTCATCCAGTGTCCCCATCCAGGGTGGGGTTGGACATTTCAGCAGGCTGCTCCACTGCTCAGGGATGGAGATTGCCCCAGATAGCAGGTATGGGGGACCTGTGAGTTCCCAGCTGAAGAGAAGGAGCTGGGCAAAAGGAAGCAGCCACGGAGCAGTTGTCGCCAGCTGAGATGGGGCAGGAAACCCATATATGCCCGGGGTTCGACAGCACAGCCCCATCGCTGTGGTCCAGCGCACCGGCAGGGCAGGACCCTCACTATCCAGCCGTGCCCCAGGAGTTTTGCTCCAGCCACACCGTCGACTCCGGCCATCGCAGCAATTTGGAGATGCCCACTGGGGGTTTCAGGCTGGGTCGGGTGGGGGGCTGTTTCCTGGCTGCAATGGCCTAGGCTTTGCCAGCTCATGCTGGAGACACCACTTTCCTGCCCATCATAGCATGTCCCGGGATTTGTGGTTACATCCTCAGAGCTGTTTGATCCGCTAAAATCGCTGCTGATCAAAGGGGCAGTTTACGAGAACAGAACACTGAGTGACTTCCTCCGGTGGTGCCAGAGGCAGCCCTTCGGAGGCAAGATACAAGAAAAGAAGAAAGCTTTTAACTACTGAGTCTCTTGGCTCCTCAGATAGCTGCTTCTGTGGGATAGCCCTGCTGCACAGCCCAGGAAAGAGCTGAGTGATAGAGTTAAAAAAAAAATAAAAAAAAATATATATATTCTGATAGATGACCTTGGATTTCCACTTCTACACATACACACACATCTAAAAAAATGTGAATTCCTGCATTTCCAGGCTTGTGAGCAAGCTTGGCTGCTGCAGTAACTCAAAACCAAAGCCCACTATCATTGTCTACTGAACAAGTGCAGAGCCAAAGCCTGATGGGTCCATCAGCTTTGGGGTTTGTCAGGTGGGAGAGGGAAATGATGGCAAAAGCAGGGGCACCTCGCGAGGCAGCCACAGTCACCCCATTCCCTCTGGTCCTATGTGGCTTTCAATGGATGTTTTGGTTATTAACATAGGATTTAATTATTTTTGCTTGGACAGGGGAAGAAAGAGCTAAGGATGGCTCTGCTGCAGCAATAAGCATGCAGTGGTGGCTGCACACATCACCTTCCTGCCTGAGACCTGGGGAGTGCCACAGCATGGGAAAAGGCTCGTCCCAGGTAGGTGCTGCCTGGTTGGATTTCAGCTGCAGAATCCCCTGTGGTCCCTGTGCTATGTGACCCTCCAAAGCTTCCTGACCTTTTTGACCTATTTAGTGAATTGGGAGGTTTGCTGTCAAACAGGGACTGTGTTGAACATCATTTCTGGAAGCTGGACCATCCTCTGGGATGGTTGTGCCAACCCTGATGGTCTCAGAAGTGGATGGGATGAGCTTTTTGGAGGGACTGTGTAGGAGTGGCTACCACTCTGAAGGGAGCTCAGGTTCAGAGCAGCACTACTGAGAGGCATGTTTCTGTGCTGGTCCGTGTATTACCAAAACACAGAACTCCTGAAAACTGAATCGGTCCCATTGTGCAGGAGCGGGAGGAGATGGGCAGAGAATGGAAAGTCACCCGGTGGTGGGAAGCATTAAAGAGGGCTGGGCAGAGGGGTGCTCCCCACCCACCCTCCAGGCTCTGGAAAAAGCCCGCTCCCCAGGTGGAGGAGGAAGCTGGCAGTGACAATGTGCTCCGGATGTCACCATGCAATCAGGGAGGCTATTTATAGGTCGCTAATTGATTAGGGCAGCCACAGCAGGAGGAAATGACTTTCAGGAGTGACAGAAAACTGCAGTGTCCACCCAGCTTTGGAGAGGTCTCAAGGAGAGCAGAAAGCCCCAAAACAGTCAAAATGCTTTGGAAAGAGGCCTTTCACTGGGATGGTGTCTGACTTGGGGTATGATCTGTGCCATTTGTGGGGACCCCTTGGTAGGACAGAGCTGTCATTGGTCTGGGAAGCCACATGGAAATACTGGTGGCTATACTCTGTGCTGGGCCATAAGACAGAGCTTTTGGCTCTCCTCCTTAGCCATTCCCCCAGGGGGCTTTCTATTTCTTCTGAGCTTCAGTTAGAGGCTTTGTCCCCCAGGGGGTGTCTCAGGATTAATTCATTAAAAGCTGGTAAGTAGAACCCACACCAGCTCAGAGAACACCTTAAAGGCCAGTTGATGTCCTCCTAGGTGGGATGCTTTTCTTCCTCAACTTCTTGAGCGAGACATGTTCCCTCCAGCCAAGGGCTGATCTTGCTGTTGGCCATCGGGCTGCTCAGGTCAGAGCATCTCAGAGTAATTACAGATTTCCTTACAGCCTGGAAGATGCCAAGTTGATCTCAAGATCAAATGTGGGCAATGTCATGTGCCTGTGACAGGGAAGAGCCTGTTTTCTGGAGGTCCTGATGTGAGATCCTAGCCTGTAGGGATGCAAATAATGGGGATCTGGTCCTGGCCATACTGGGGCTGCTCAAGGCGAGCATGCTGAGCTGGTGTGAGCTGCAGGAATGCACTGTCTCCGAGTCCGCTCGTTTGGAAATGGTGCTCTTTTCAACGGTTCTGTTATCAGATGGAGCATTTCCTTCATCAGTGTTAATATCCATGTAGTGAAACAATGAAAGGGCTTCCTATCAGTTCCAAATAGGACGTGAAAAGCTCTCAGCGTTAAGAGTAGAGGATGCTGGAATAGGGCAATGGGAAACGCCTGAGTCACTGAAATGCCTCTTTGATTCCATGAGGCTGATATGTTCAAAAGGGAAGAAGAAAAAAAATAAAAAGAGAGAGAGCCGAGCTAGTTAATGATCTGCAGGACAGAGGACAGGAAAGGCCAGCGCTTGCAGCGTGGGCCCTGCAGAGGAGGGGAGGCACGGAGGGATGTCTGGCAAGGGCTTTGGAAAGTGGAGAGTGCAGCAGGGAGCTGAGTGCAGGGAGCTGCCTAGTTTGTTTTCAGAGAGGGGGGAGGCACGATGGAGAAAGCCTTCCCCAGCCTAACCCTGTGCCCCTTGTCCTGCTGCCCCTTGGACGTCATGTGCCAGCTTTGCCTCCCCCTTGCCTGAGTGCTGCTGGGTCTGTGATCCCGGACCAGAGCAGGGCTGTGCACTGCAGCACAGTGCAGGGTGATGAAACAGGCCAGGGCAGTGCCCTCCAGCAAAAATTGGAAGGGCTGAATGTGTCCCCATTGCTCTGTGTGGGTGTAGGACGTAGCAGCATCTTTTCTTCACATCTCCCTTTTGCACTGGCAGACCCAGCTGTGGCGAAGCCACTGGAGGGGCTGCTTTTGGAGTTTGTTGAGCAGCATCAGCAGCACCGCGAGGCTGTCCTGGGGACTCCTGGTGCATGAAGGCATCACCAGCTTTCCTCTATCTCAGGTGCAAGAAGCTTGCCTGCAAGCTGCCCCTGCAGCCTCTGGGCTTTAGGCTGTCAGCCGTGCTCAACTCGGGGCCGATGTGATGCAAAACAAACTTTTAAATCACTGTAATTTAACAGTCCCTCAAAGCCCTGCAGACTTGGAGTAGGGGAGAGGAAAACTGCTTTGCAAAGTGCCTGAGGTCACCAGCCCACAGCACAGATCAGTTGTCCCTTTCCATTGCCTGTTGTCCTGGCTGGAGGACAAGCATGGCATCTTGTGCTGGAGCTGTGCATGCATGCAGGAGCAAGGGATTCGCTGAGATTGGGCAGAGGGAGCAGGATATCCCCAGCCTGCAGAAATCCCTGGCCTGGAGCAGGGCAGGTGGCCAGGGGAGCGCGGTTGCTTGCTGCTCTTCTGCTGGGACTGAAGGTCTCCCTGCCTGTCCCCACTGGCCAGGTGTAAACCTCAAGGCCACCGAGCAAACACAGAGGCTGTGACGTGTGCCAGGTCAGGGGCTGTGAGCAGATTTTTTGTTGTTACCGGAAGATCTGCAAATACTTTAGAGGTATTCTTGATATCTTCTCTCTGTTTTGCAAACCATCCCCTGTCTCCTGGAGGCAAACACCTCATCAGACATAACAAAAAATGCCTCACTGTCCTCCCTGGAGAAACTCCTCAGTGAAATGAGGTAGGAACTGCAAAGAGGAGGAACCAGAGAAGAGAAGGTCAGACCTGCTCCATCATGGT
Organism: Gorsachius magnificus; assembly: GCA_034008185.1. Classification (NCBI taxonomy): domain Eukaryota; kingdom Metazoa; phylum Chordata; class Aves; order Pelecaniformes; family Ardeidae; genus Gorsachius; species Gorsachius magnificus. The sequence continues at coordinate 13,764,533 of CM067090.1, forward strand.
GGTAAGAGCATTTGGAGCTGCAAAGCTTTGATTAGAATAGAATAGAATAGCATAGACTAGTTCAGCTGGAAGGGACCTACAATGATCGCCTAGTCCAACTGCCTGACCACTTCAGAGCTGACCAAGAGTTAAAGCAAATTATTAAGGGCATTGTCCAAATGCCTCTTAAAACACCCCTCTGTGAAGAGCAAGCCCCTCTGTGAGGAGCAGGTTTCTCCCCACCCTGAGAAGCACCGTGGAGTGCTGTACCCAAGGGGCATGGCTGCTTCCTGCTCAGGGTAATGGAGCAGTGCACACCCAAAATCCCTCCCCTCCTGCCTGCATGGCTGCAAGTGGGAGGTGTGGAGGTGTCCCCTCGCGAGGAGGCATCCAGGAGCCCCTGTGAGCCTGCTCTCCAAATGTGTGCCCTGTCCTCCATCCTGGCTTGCCCAGGAGATGCTTCTGGCTCTCTGCTTCCCTCGTTCCACAGGGAGCTCAGCCCCAGGGAGACCAACCCCCGGGCGATGCACAGCACAGGCCAGCCTGCTGCAGCTCCTATTCCCACGCAGGACAGGGCTGTCCTTTGTGATGGCTGAGAGGAGAGGCGATGAAAAGCTGGTGGGGGAGATGTGCCAGGCCTGGAGGGAGCCCAGCACCAGGGGTGAGGGCAGCCGGGGAAGGCTCGCACACAAAGACCCATCCTGTCTTCACACCTGTGGGGCGGCCGGGGCACTGACAGGGGGATAATGCCACTGACAGAGGCGTGTTGCTGGCAGAGAGCGGCAAGGCTCTTCAAAGAAAGGCAAGCAGCACGGTGACAGGAGACGTGCCTGGGCTCAGCTGCATGGGGGAAGGTGGCTGCTGTGGGCGTGGGCTGGGGACAGTGCTGGAGACCCTGCAGAGGGGACAGGGGAAGGTCAGGCGGTTAGCCTAGGCAATAATTTGGTGTTTGCCAGGGTGTGTCTTGGCCAGGCTGTTTTCTACTGCTGTGGGAGAAAGAGGTGGTCTGTGCAAGCAGGGGCTGGAGCCAGGGCTTGGGCTAAGGCTTGGACAAGCTCTCAGAAAAGGCTACTTCCATCTCTACCTTCTTGAAAAATATACAGCATAACCCAGCCCATCCCTCTGGTCTTTCCAAGAGTTTGCTGAGGTCCCAAATCAGGAACCACTGTGGATTTCAAACTACTTTTCCTACTAGTCAGGTGTGACTTGTGTTTGAACCCACCGCCATGCTGTTCCCTTGGCTTTCTGTATCTTGTTCAGGGCACATTTACACTCAGGACTGCAGGCAGTCCCTGGCTGGGGCTGGGTCCTGAGGGAACTAGCACGGTTGAGTTCAGGTAGACACTCAGCAATGTTTTGCCCCCACCACACTTTGATAGGTTTCAGTGTGGGGCTGTGGTGGGCATCCATCACCAGAAGGTGATGAGCTTGGGCTACCCAGCCCTTTTCTTGCAGTCTGCACCAAACCTCACTGCTTCTAACCCCAAAGTACCAACATTGCCTCTGCTGGGAGAGACGTAGCCCAGGGCTGTGAGACTTCTCTTGCTCACCAGGAGGATTCGGAGCTGGGGCCCCCTGTGCTGGGGGATTGTCTTCTCTCATTGGGGTGCAGGGGTAACAACTCCTTTGGGTCCTGCTCCTTCCTGCCCATTCTGACCGGTGCGGGGACTTCTGTGCCTGCTTCTTGTACCTGTGGAGGTGAACAGGGGTTAGGGATGCTGGAGGAAGGGCGGGGGCGGCGGGTGGTGTCTGTGCATTAGAAAGCAGGTTGTAGATTTAAGCAGCTTCCACGTGCTTTTGCCCAGCCTGAGGTGCCAGCAGCTCTGGGGACAGCCGGGCCGGGGCTGAGCCTCGGGTGCTCCCCGCAGCCGCCTCCCCCGGCCGCGGGCAGAAGCGGGCGGATGGTGCCCTCCTGCGGCCGGGCTCGCCTTCACCCCGGAGCACGGGCCGGGGACTTTGGATGTCTCCGGTTCTTTTAATTTGTTTATCGGGATGTTTTCCCTCCCCTGGCCTCTGCTTTTCCCTGGCTTCCCATCTGCTGAGCTCCCAGCTCTGTAAGGCAGCGGGGGACGGCTGGGGCACTGCGCAGGCATCGGGCTGCTCAGCCGGCCTCTGCCCCGGAGCGGGGGCGTGGGGTCCCTGCCAGCCCCGTTCGCGTCCCCTGGATCCCCCCCGGGGCCCCGAGCCCGGCAGGCTCCCACTCAAGGGGTGGCAACAGACCCTTGTTGTTAGGTTCACGGGATCTGGGAGCCATCCAGCTCCGGGTGGGCAGCAAAGGGGCATAAAGGGATGGGGTGACCCTGAAAGGAGCCTGGCAGGACAGGTACCCTGGGGTGGGCTCCGTTCAGTGCTTGGGTGTCCCCGTTGCAGCCACCAGCGCAGAGGGTTTGGGCTCTGAGCACGACCCAATGCGTCTCTTTCCTGCCCCAGCTGGGAAGGGATGGGTCCCTGCCAGCTTTCCTGTTTGTGTTACACCCTGCTGCTCCCCAGCAGCCTGTCCCTCGCAGGGTGGGGGGCGAGGGCAGTAGCACTCCCCCAGGGGATGCCCCCATGGCTGGCAGGGTGCTGTCACCCTGCTCCCCTCCTGCCGTGACCCACCACATCCCCCCTGCCCTCCCGCAGGAGAGGAATGGAGGACTATCCAGGCTGGGCAGGTCAGCCTCTGCCAGGTTCTGAGCAGCCCCAGGGCCCCTTGCAAGCCTCCCTGAGTCATGGGGCTCTGGGGGAGGTAGTGGGCAGAGCCCACCAGCGGCTTGCAGGAGCCCTTCCCCTCCAGCTGCGTTTTGCTGCAGCAGGGGAAGGGGGAGATGATGGCCTCCTAGCCTCTCCTCCAACAGGCTGTGCTGTCCTGCCCACCCTCGCACCAGGCTGGCGGTGAGAGATGCCTCCTGGAGCTGTCAGGGGACGACAACGGAGGACAGAGGCACCCATCCCTGCCCCGCAGATGGGCGCAGGCAGGGCTGCCTTCAAAGCAAAGCGTGGGTGCTCCCCGGCCTGCCAGGATTAAAAAGTTGAGAGCTGGCATTGTTTTCCCAGGTCCAGAGGGGGTGGATACTAGGCAGGATTAGTCTGGCAAAGCTTCCAAATGTGCTAGAGGGGCACAATAGGACCTTGAAGAGAAGAAGCTGCGCTGATGACAGGCATGAGGAGCGTCTCTCAGCAGCCTCTGCCTCCTGACGCAGGCGGGATGTGCTTGGGGCAGGTGCTGCTGCTTTGCAGCTCCGTCTCTGCCAGGACACACTTCCCTGTGTGTCCCAGGACACCCCCAGCACCACTGGTCCTGTGGGAGGGCTCATGGGGTACAGGGCCCTCTGCAGCAGCAGGGGAGAGGAAAGGTGGTGGCAGTGGGTGATCTCGGTGCCTCTCTGCTGCCAAACAGCCCAGGTAACCCCTGCGAGTCCCTCAGGGTCTGTGCTGCCCACCCCTGGCTGCAGAAAGGGGTTGAGCCCTTCCCCCCAGGGGTGTCTATTCATGGAGTAAGAGGTACCTGTGTTGCTGGTCAGATATTTGCTTCTCCAGTTATTGGTTTTATAAATGATACTTGGCTCAAGAAGATCAAAATGCACTGTTGAATTTGGTGGGGGTCTGACAGTACCTTGGGGCAGGGTGAGCTCACCGTGGCATGGAGCATCCCCCGCAGCAGTCAGCTCTTTCCCAGGGCATCTCTCTGCCACCCAAAGCCATCGCTGCCATCAGGGAGCTCCAGACTCCCCTGGGATAATGGGATGGGACAGGACATGTGTGCAGGCATTAACTGAGCCTGGAAAAAGGGGGGCGAGGGGAGCATGAAAGTAAACAGGTAATGCATGCATAGGGGTTATTTCTTCTTTTTTTTTTCCCAATAATTTGCAATCACGAGCAATTAGAAGCTAAAACCTGGAGAGTGACAAAGCCCCTGCCTTCCCAGGTTGCTGCTCCCCAGGGCTTCCCCACCCAGAGACAGCAGCGCTGCAGGGACAGCCATGTGCTCTGGTGCAGATGTAGAAAGCATGGTCGCAAGGGTACTGGCAACCAGTGTGGCAGCCAGCCAGTGGGTGGCACCTCCTGCCCAAAACATGGCCTTGTGGGCATGAGTGGGGGGCACAGGCCTCCTTGGGGGGGCTGGGAGACAGGCGTGCTGGATGCGGCCCCAGCAGCAGGGAGCATGCAGAGTATGGCCCGCGGGGTGCTTCTTCCTTGGGGCGCAAGATGATGTCCCAAGCAGGCCCTGGGCAGGGGAGAGCCTGTGCCCGTACATGGGATTCCCTGGAGTGTGCAGGCCCTTTTGTGACAGTGCAGTCATGTTCCTGCTTACCTCATTTTTGCTGAAGCCTCAGTCACTGAGGGGCAAATTTAACTGAGTAGAAAGGTGTACCTGAGCAGAGCTTCATGGGTTGGCAAACCAGTGCCCAGGGCATTTACTGCAGCATAAGGAGCTGTTCCACCAGAGAGCTGCAGTGATTGCCCGGGCTCCTTGCTGAAACCACAGCTTCACCCAGCAGCATGAAGCACCAGCTTTTGTTTGTCTGTGATAACTTATTAGCCCTGATAACTTGTTAAGTGGCGGGGAACTTGAGCGCGTGCCATCGCCTGCCTGGCCCAGCTCCTCTAGCATGGGTCACGCGTGGGCTTGGCACTGCCCTGCTCCACAGCAGCCTGCTGGTGCCCAGCAAGGCAGGTCTGTGCTGTGCTGTGGATGCACCTGAGCTGCCGGGAGAAGGCAGATGTCCACCACGGAGCCTCTGCCTTGCCCATGGCCTGTCATGTGCGATCTGAAGCACTGCAAACCAGGCTGAGAACTGAAGAGGCTCAAGGCACCTCAGGCTTCTAACCCACCTGGCCCCAGGATGGCTGGCCTGGAACAGAGGCTCCAGATCCTGTCTGGGCTCACTTTGGGGAGGCAGTGGGGGATCTCGCTGTCGGTGTGGTCTTGCGGAGCAGCCGGAGCATCCGTTAGGCTGCATGGGGCTGGCGTGCCGTGTTTGTGAAACCCACCGTGCTTGCGGTTGACCAGAGCGCTGAAATAAGCCCGGCCGGAATTGGTGCACTGCTCTGTATCCTGATGTGGTGAGCAGCTCCGACCAGCGAGGGTGGGGGCAGCCCCACTGGGGAGACTGTTGGCAGCAGGACTGCGGGGGCTTGGCAGCACTGGCACGAGGACCGCACACAGGGCCCCGCCAGCGCCCGGAAAGCTCAGCCTGGCACTAACGGAACTGTGATAAAAATGAATGTGACCAGGACAGCGGCGTGGGGGAGATTAATGTCAGATTGTCAGAGGGGAGGAAACTAAGGCGGACAGCACTCAAACAGATACTGGAGCATGCTGGGGGCGTGAAGGGGGTAGATGCCGCTTTTCCCGGCATTGCTGCATCTGCAGATCTGCATCCCCCCCTACAGCCTTTGAGGAGAGAGGAAGGGATGAAAAGTTTACCTGAAGCACGTGCATCGTCCTTGCCAATCCCTGTCCCACAAATCCTCCCACCTCTGCAGGTGGGGGACCTGCCCTTCCGTACCAGCCTGAACACTAACATTAGCAGCGCTTGCTGCCTGACACATTGCTGCACGTCTCTCATGGGACCCTGCCCAGGCCGGGTTTGCTGGTGTTTCCCAACAGCAAAGCTTTGACTGTGATGGGAGACCTCTTGGCTGCAAGACGTGCTTTGCCATGACTGCCTGCAGGAGCAAAGCTCCCCTCATCATTGCTATCAGCTGCTCCGGCCTTGCCTGCATTGCCAGAGAAGCCTGGTTTTTCAGTGTCTCCCACACTGCCTGGTCCCCTGGTATCACCACCAGCTTCTCCAGGACCCTGGAGCTTCCAGCCATGCAGGTAAGAGAGCCTCTCGGAGGTCTCCTTTGCTCCATCACCTCTGGTGACCCTAGTAGTGGTTTTCTCTCCAGCCCTCCTTTCTCAGCTGCTCTGTCAGGCAATGTTCATGTCTGATGGGTCACACGCTCTTTCCCACCTGAGTGAGGCAATCCATGTCCCTATCCAGCCTCCAGTGCATCACCTTCCCTCCCTGTCCCCTGCTGTGCCCTGGACTCTTAGTACATCTCTCCCAGGGGAGCATCCAGCCCCTCAAAACCTGCCCATGCCATCACCCCAAACAAAGGTCTCAGCAGGTTAGGTCAGAGAAAAAGCAGCCCCAAAACAGGGCTTAAGTAGCCACAGGAGCTGGTCTCCAATGGGGCTATGTCCGCCCTGTTCACACTCTCACCCTGCATCCCTCAGGCATGCCCCCTGTTCCTGTCCCGCATCCCTCCCTGCACGCAGAGCATGGGGTTTGGCTCTGTGCTGACCCGGCTGAGCCAGCAAAACGCCTCAAGACCCCAACCCAGGGTGGGCAGAGGCGGGGGAACAAGGTTCCACCTCCAGGAGGAGCCTCCGGTTTCTCCCGGCTCCCTGCGGGCGGCCCCGGTCCCGGTGGCCCTGCGGCGGGGCCAAGAGCGGGCCTGCAGGGACACCTGGTGGCCACCAGCCCCGCTGCCGCCCCGGGGAGCCGGGCATCCTCCGCCGGGCAGGGCTGCACCCCGGGAGCGGGGGGCAGCCCCCGGGGAGCAGCGGCGGGGAATCGCCAGGTTGCAATTGCAGGGTAAGGCTGGGGGGGCAGAGAGGCTCCTTTCATGTACAGCATCCCCCGAGCAGCCGCAGCTCCTTCTGTTCTGCTGCAAGAAGGAGAAGGGGAACTAAAGACTTTCCCTCCCCTGGGCTGGGTGAAGAGCCAGGGAGAGGCATTTTCCACCTCAGTCCCTCTAGTTTGGTTTCCTTCTCCCCTCCTTGCAGCGCGGCAGGGGGAGCGGATGGACGGGACGGCTGCCAGCACGTGTTCGTGCGCCGACCGAGCTGCTGCAAAAGCGATGCTTGCTCCTGTTTGTGAAGCTGGAGGTGGCCGGTGCCGGTGTGGGAGTGGGCAGTCCCAGGCACAACCAGCAGCGATGAGTGACAAAATCATCGTCTGTGAGCAGCAAATGGTAAATCTTGCAGGAGCTCGGAGCCAAGAGGCAAGTGTGTGCAGTGCCCATCTGCCTCGACTGCACTTGCTCCCTCACTGTATTTGTTGGACAGCCAGGGATGCTGAATGCAGGTGATGAGAAGGTCCACTTGCAAGTCATTAGCAAAGCGTAAGGACAACAAATTTTGGCACTGCCTTCTTGCCGGCTCATAAAGCTGCTGTGCCAGAAGCACCGTGTGGCATGGATGCCTGGTGTCCTAAAGGTAGCAAAAGTTCCTGCCTGCTCTACTCCTCCAGCACGGGGGTGTCCCAAGGCCGAGGCTATGCCAAATTTTGTGGGCAGAGCTGGCCTGTGCCACCACCTGGCCTGTAGCAGCGAAGGCAGGGGGCACTGCGGGTGCAGGAGCCGGCAGGGACAGGGTGAGCAGGGAGGGCAGGCAGGTTGCAAGCCCAGCTTGCTGCCCATGGGCTGCTCGTCCTCCTCCTGTGTTCCTGGCTCCTGTGGGATGAGCTGGCTGCTGCTCGTGCTCTGCACTTGCCCTGCGGAGGCCATGCTGCTCCCAAAAGCCAGGGTGCTCTTGGGCTGCTGGCCCAGATAAAGCAGAGAGGTTTTCACATCCTCCTGCCTGCTGGAGATGCACAGCCTCGCCTCGGGGTGAGGCTCATTTATCTGGACAACACTCCTTCAGCTCCTGTAGCTCTGTCCTGCCAGCTCCTTTTCAAACAAGTCAGGTTTTTTATATCCCAAACAGCAGCCCCTGCTATGGGGGACCAATTTCTCCAGGACAGTGACCTCTGTTAGGATGCTTACTCTGATGCTCTGGTTCTATTATTCCATTTTTAGCTTTAGCACCTAATTCATTCACCTCCCCCAGTGCTGGTACACTTGATCCTCCATACCTGAGCTCGCACCTTGTCCCTGCTAACTACTGCTAACCCACACCATGTGGATTTGCTCTTTCAGCACCATCTCCTCAGCCCTCTCTGAATGCTTCCAGTTTGTATGATCTCCCCTGGTACCAAAGGGTTTGTCCTAGCCCTTACCGGCATGCAAGGAACAGAGGTAGGGGGGGACAGGGATGAGTCCCCTTCCACAGCAGGGTGAGGAGGGCTGTGCTTCTGTTGCACAGCCCCTGGGGGAGCCAGATGAACCAGGTGCCTGCTGGAAAACCACCCTTGGAAGAAAATCCACCCAGGGATTTTGGTGGCAAGTTGCCTGTGACCCTCACCCCAAGCAGCTGGCTCTGGCTGAGGACACCAGCCTGGTTTCTAGGAGCAACATCCCCTGCAGGCTGGCCCAGAGCTCCCCACTGCCATTTCCTTCACCAGTCCCTTTTTCTCTTTGCACGACAGGTTTGCCAAAGAGGTGCTGAGCATTGCCTTCCCTGTCCCCACTCTGAGCTGTTGCCACTCGGATACTGCTCTGTGGGCAGTGAGCACAAAAATTTCACCCTGTGAGGGTATTTGGTAAGCCAGCATCTCTGGTCTTTGGTCCAAGCCCAGCAAGCCCTAGACCACTTCAGTTTGGACCAATTCAAGAGTCAGAGGGCAAGAAGTGCCCAGGACCTTTTTGCCTGTGCCCCTGGCTGAGAGCAGACTTGTCCTAATGATGAGCTCTGGGGCAGAGCCCTGCACAGCCGCCCAGTAGCCTCGTATAACCAGGAACTGGGAAGGATGGGGAGAGAGGACCAAGTTGTGTCCCCCGGCAGATGGATGTGGCGGGGCTGGGTGATCAGAGGCATGATGACATGGAGGCAGCTGGCAGAGCCCACGTGCCCAGGTCAATAACTTCTCTTGGTGAGGAAGGTCCCAACATGACCTGTGGTGTGGCTCCTGCTTTAGCTGTGAGCTTGCTGCTTCTCTGCTGCTTACCTCTGTGCTCTCAGAGGCGTTAGGGAAAGGGGGGGTTCTCACTTTTGAGTTGTCCCATGCCATGCCAAACTCAGAGGCGTGGGATGCTCTCAGGTTGTTCTGCCCAGGTCAGCTTTCTCCCCCGGGGGTTCCCGGCCAATTGATGCTCTGCTCTCATGGCTCTGCCACGTGGGCCACTACCACGTGCAGCCCTCGTGTCCCTGTGGGAGGAGGATGCTCCCCACTGCCTGTGGAGCCCCTGGCACAGCAGCAGCTTCAGGCTGGGCACCACGCAGAGACACACAGGTGGCACCTACAGGGGACATCCCCTGAGCCAAAGCCGTCAAAGCTGGCTATCGCCCACCACCCAGGTGAGGCCCGCATGGACCCGGCAGAGCTTCTCCAGCCACAGCGTGCATGGCCGCTGCCCTCAGGAGGAGGAGGCAGCTCAAAGGCACAACATGGGACCTGGCACAAGATGGCAGCAGGGCTGGGTGGGGAGGATGGGGGTCCCGATGGGCCCGTCATGGCCCCAGTGGGGTGGCCCACCTTGGCTGTGCCTCGAGACCCTGGGGTGGCCCCAGAGGAGCTCCCCGGGCCCAGGGGACGTTTCCTGTTTGCTGCCCGCACTGAAGCATTGGCCCTTCAACCGCCGCCAGTCCTCCGCTTCCGGCAGGGGCTCCCGCCCGGAGCCCCCCTGCACTATCAGTTCGCCAGATGCCTTTTTCAGGATACTGTGGTAAAACTGTGCCGGGCAGGCGCTGTCATTTGGGGTTTTCTCTCGTGTCAGCCTCGAAGACAAATTGGATGAGGAGGAGCAAGAGGGGAGGAAAGAAAAAATAATATATATTTAAATAAAAAAAAAAAAAAAAAGAAAAGAAAGATGTTTGCTGCCATTCTCAGCTGGGGCTGGCCTGTGTGCCAGCACAGCAATGGGTCCCCCAAGCGGTGGGGCCGGCGGTGGGCTGAGGCCAGGGCAGGCTGGGGTGGCCGCCATGGTGGTGCGACCTCCCTGGGTGGTGTCGGCCTCTAGTGGCGGCGGCAGCGGTGAGGTGCCATGGTGGCACCCTGAGCCCCTTGGGCCCCACCAGCGCCATGGGGACCTTATCCCATCCCTCCTGACACTGCAGCCTGCTGGGACATGGTCCTCTGGGTGCTGCCTCCCAGGGGAACATGATCCTCCTCTGGGACACAGCCTACCCTGTGCTGGCAAAGGAGCGGGGGGGTTGAGAGACCCCCCCCCCCCACCCGGGGCCCCAAACCAGCCGGGTGCCTCCTGGGCCACTGGTCCACAGCCACTGGATGGTGCTGAGCAGCCACTGGACTGGGTAGACTGGGAGCCAGGCAGCCCCACTGAGGACAGCGGGAGAGATACGGTGAAGGAGCACATGGGGAGGTCTGTCTGGCTGTCTGTGGAGCCGTGCAGGGCACTGTGCCTCGCTGCTGGGGATGGCCCGTGGACACAAGGGTGACAGACCATGGATGCTGTTTAACCTGGGAGCTGGCCAAAAAACCCTGTGCTGGTGCAGGGTGTGCACGCGGGTGTGCGAGGGCATGCATGTGGGTGTGCGCTCCCTGAGGCTGTAACTCAGCAGGCAGCACTGAGGCACAGCTGCTTGCATGGCGCTGCGCATGTGCTCGGGCTCTCCCTGCCTCCCTGAGAATTGATGGGGTCAGGTCGGCTGGAAGAGGTGTTGCTAAACCAGGTGTGGCTTTGGACATGCTTTCTCGGGGCATACAGAAACAGCGGCACGCCCCAGAGCTGACCACAGACCTGCAGGATTTGCTCCAAGTTAAGCCCAGTGATTTTATTTGGTTGGAGGAAAAAAAAAAGTGGTCGGTCCCTACGGAGCAGATGGGAGGCGGCAGCATGGGGAGGGAAGACAGGGTCAATGGCGAAGAAATAGTACTGGGCTATCCCCACCCACAGAGGGTGGATGGGGGGCTGGCTAGGGCTGGAGGGTGTGGGTAGGAGTTACTCTGCACCTGACTATAAAACCCAATTTTCTCTCCAGCCCCTGAGTCTGAGCATCTACTGGAGGATGGGCTGGACCTCCTGGCCACGTCTTCAGTTCTATAGTTTCCCTCGGAGGACTGTCAGTGAGAAGTCAAAGAGGGAGAAGTTGTTCTCTGCCTGCCTGGGACCCTCAGGAGGAGCTTGGGGTGTGGGTAGCCCCCTGGTGAGAAGGGGAGCAGCGGGAAGGCAGGGGGGAGCAGCAGGGAGGCAGGGGGGAGCAGCAGGGAGGCAGGGGGGAGCTGCGTGCCACCCTGTGCGAGGCAGGTGGCTGCGCCAAGCTGGGGACCTGAAATCATGGCTGCTCGCTTTTGCCGGCAAATCTTGCATTTGTGTGGTTTCCTTTTCCTTCTTCTATGCATACTTTTTTTTCCCCTTCTCTCTTCATTTCATGTTCCCTTTGCTGTGGAGGCAAATTTCAGCCCTTCCAACCTTCTGGTTCCAGACTCTGCACAGGAGTGAAACTAATCAGAGTCCCAGCAGGGCTCAGCTTTAATTACCTGTGAGATGTTAATCTGCTGGAGGGTGTCAAGTGCTCCTTTATCTGAGCCTTCCTTTTTCTTTTCCTTCTGCTGCTCCGCAATTCCCCCGGCAGATGCCTCCCAATTCCTCACAGCCTCCTCACACTATTTTTTCTGAACAAGATCACAAGTGAACTTCCTAGCCCAGAAAAGCTTCTGTGCAGAGCAGCAGAGACAAAGCCCAGTCCTTTTGCAGCTCTCAGCCCTCTCTTGAAGGCCTGGCTGGTTTTGGAGGCAGCAGGAGGATGGAGGTTGTCCTCTCCATTAGCTTGGGATTCCCCCTGCCCACAGGTCTCAGGTTAGATGGCCACAAGCATAGCTGAAGGGAAGAGGAGCCCTCATGCCTGGATTCCCTGATGGCAGTGTCTCCATCCCTGCCCAGTGCTGGCTGTGATGCTGCGGGAATCTGTTGGCTCCAGTTCCTCACGCTTGATGAGCTGCCAAGCCTGGAAGAAATAAGGGATATCCTTGGAAAGCAGCAGCTGGAGTTCAAGGAGTTCCCAAAGCCAGCCAAAAATGGTGCCAGCAAGGCCAGCCCTGGCCAAGGACCTGCTGGACTGGCCCTGGTGGCAGAGGCCAGAATGGTGGTACTGGCTGAAGGATGCAGGAGCAAAGCAAGCACAGCCTGAGGCAACGTGGAGGGAAGACTGAGCTCCCTGATGGCTCTGCCTATGGGGACTCTTTTGGGCTGCCCTGCAGCAGGTCCTTCCGAGGAAATCCATCCTCAGCAAGCACCTTGGGACACACATCTGGCGCGGGGCCACTTCTCTGCTTGTCACTGGGGTCTGAGCAGGGAGATCATTTTGAAACCTCCTTGGATACATTTATTCTTTGTAAAACCCAGCCACAAGAGAGATTTTGAGGTCAGATCCCCTTGAGCCCTCAAAGCTGAGGGGGAGGATGGCAGGAGGTAGACAGCTGACTGCCTTTCTGACCTAATGACCCTCACCATTTTTCCCCCACCCCATGGATTGGAGGCTGTCTCCTTTAAATTTGTCATAGACAAACAACTGCAGCCCTAATTGATCCGTTTGCTGCCATCAGGTGCTGTTGCTCTGGTTCTCCCCCAGCTTCTGCAGACCCTGAGCTCCTGGTAGGTGCTGTGGTTTTCCCTCCTCTTTTTCTAGTTTATTCTCAGGAGTAAATTTGCAGGAATCCAGAAATTGCTCCAGTTTCTAGGTCGCTCTGCTGCTGTGTGTTTGTTGAAGGGGTTCCCTGACGTATGTGCTGCTGTGGGTTATTGTCACAGGTTGTGGAGGCCCAGCTACTCCTTTTGAGGGGCTTGGCAGGGAGGCTGCATGCTTTGGGGTGTGGGGTACCTGCTTGCTGTGGTTCCCCAGCAGCCCTGGGGGTTGCTGGCACAGGGGAGCAGGTACAAAGGCTGGGGACCCTCTGGGGGATGAAACTCACCTTGGGGAATGTCTCCATCCTGTTTTGTAACCCAGCTGAAAAGTGTGTAGGAGCCAGAGCCTGTCTCCCCAGGGATCTCCTGCCCTCCCCAAGGACCTGTGTTGAGTCCTAGAGTGAGGATGTCCCTGGGGTGCTTGCCCTGAATTGCCCTTCCCCTGTGCATGGGCTGGCCCCAGAGGAGCAGTACTGAGGGCAGAATGGGCTCAGGGTGCACGGGGTGGGAGGCTGCGGCCACCTGGGGAGGGCAGCAGAAGGGAGGAGCAGGCAGAGGAGCAAAGCATCTCTTTTTGCAGCAGCTGTTTTATTCTTGGGCTCTGGAATTGGGGCAGCTCTCCTCAGGGACCAGAGGCCTTTTTTGCTGGGGGTGGCTGCATTAATCCAGCCTATTTATAGCTGCTGTCTCTGCAGCCATGGCTTCCATTAGCAAGCAGGATCTGAGGCTGCCCAGCAGCCATGAGGGCTGAGGTGTATGCTGATTGAGCAGAACCCCTTGGGATAGGGAGGGAAAGACACAGAGACACACCATCAGCCCCAGGGGGCTTTGATGTGATGGGCATGATCAGCTCTGCTGTGCCCTCGTGGGTCTGGGCTGCCTGGGAAGCCAGGTAGTGGTGGGACATGGGGAAAGAAGCATGGCACTGCCTTTCTTCTGCCAGGGAGAATGGAAAGTTGAGGATATCTCTGGGATCATCGGTTTGATCCCTCTTCTCTTCCCCTAGACCTGCCTGTGTTGCCTGCCCTGGGTGCAACATGCAGCCCTTGTCTGGCTTTGGATGCCCCTGGTACCTCTCTGGGTGCTGTGCATGTATGTTTTGGCCCACTGTGTTAATGATTTATTTGATTTTAGCTGTTGGTCATCCCCACCCTGGTCAGGCAGGACTCGTGGTGTCAGGGCTCCCAACAGCACCCGCACAGGAGAGCGGCAGGGGATCTCGGTTTGCCCACCCTGCTGCAGGCTGAGGTCTGTGGGTGCGGGAGGGAGCTGGCACCTGGCAACGTGGTGGGTGCCTGGGCTCAGGCCTGCAGCGAAACAAACCTGCTTTGGAAGCTGTGGTCTGGGACAAAGGGCTTTCCTACCAACTGCATCCTCTGAAAAGAGAAAAACATCCCAGGAGAGGATAAGGACAACTTTTACCTAAGATAAGAAGCCCCTCCAAGATAAGAGGGGTAGTTAAGTGTCTGTGACAGAGACCTTGGCTATGCGGGCTCAGGATCGAGGGACAGACAGTGCAGGTGGCCTGGCAAGGGCTGGAAGGTGCCCAGCTACTTGCATGGGTCCAAGCACTGGGCCGCAGGGGCTACGTTTGCCCCAGGCCTCATGCGGAACCAGCGCAGGAGCCGTGGCAAACCTCCGCCCCCCAGCACAGGCACTTTTGGCGCTAGCATCCTCTGGGGTGGCTCAGATAGCTCTGTGGTGTAACCATGTTCCTGCCCAGTTTGTAAGCAGCCTCCAGCTCTTCAGCCGAGCATGCTTCCTGCAGGTGGCTGTGGATGCCCAAGGGAGAGGGCTGCACCCCACTTAACCACCCCTGCCCTGCAGAAACACCCACCCACAGGCATCTGCCTCCACCAGCAGGATATCAGTGAGAAAGGCAGCAGAGGGACACACCGCATGCTGCTCCTTTCTGGCCCTTTCTGTATTGGGATCTCAAACAGCTTTGGTGCACAGCTAAGCTATGCAGGGGAGACCTATATTCCAGTCCCTGCAGCCAGCTCTGGAGTGTTTAGCAGTGTGCTGAAGCAGAGGCAGAGGAAAAAACAAAATCCTAGGAGACTGCAATTATCAGGGATAATGGGGTATCCAGGTGTGAGCAAGGGCCTACTGGGGCAGCACAAGGGATGCAGGGACTGTTGTCACATGCAGCAGGAAGGTATGTGGCACACAGTGAGAGGCCAGCAGGAGGGGCTGCATTGTTTTTTCTCCCACTACAGGTGCAGGTGCACACACAGCCCTAGGCAACAAGGGCTTGGCATTCTCCCCTGCCTGGGTCAGGGCCTTGTGTGGTGGCAGAGCTCTGCTGATGGGCAGCAGGAGCAGTCAGGGCTGAATTCTGTCCCCAGGGAACAGCACTGCCTGGTTGTGGGTAGGATAGGGCCACCCAGCCCCTCTGCCTCCCCCCACCCCTGCACAACATGTAAAGGTGAGGCGGTAGCAGTTTTATTTCAAAGTAGAACAAAGGTGTCTTTTTTTATTCTTTCTGGAGATGTGACATTCAGATTTGCCATGAGCGTGTCTGTGCTCAGACTGGCTGTCTGTGTGCGTTTAGTCAGGGCACAGCTATACAGGGAAAACCAAAAGCGGGAGGCTGTTTATAACCTGGCTGAGCCTCACCTCTGGTAAAGAAACCCTGTTGCCCAGCCAAACAGCATGATGTCATGGTCCCTTGTACAGCACATGTTGTGAGCAGACAGGCTCTACAGAAAAATCTAAAACCAAAAGGTATGTTCAGACATTTCACATCAACTTTTCCCCTAGTTTTGCTGGGAAGGAATTTTGTCTCAAAGCATATCCACTCCCAGGCTTCTCATCTCCCTTCAGACCTCTCCCCTCCACCTGGTCACTAAACCAGAGAATTACAGTGCATCGAGGATGTTGTCGATTTTGGTGACCAGGTCCTGGCGTTTGTTGGAATGCATCTTCTCATTCTCGATGTACGTGTCCTTCTTGAGCTTGCCAGCTACCAGCCTCTCAGCCTCAACCGAGGACTTCAGAACAAGCTCCTTGACTTGGCCATCGAGCTTCTGAATCTCACTCACCTTACGGGAGGAACAAAGGGAATATGAGAAGAGACAAAAAACCATCCCTACAGTGAAGCTAGAATAGGAGGTAAAGCTGGAGCAAAAGATGAAGTCAGTGCTAAGTGGAAACATCTCCAGTCCCTGAATGTTGCCTCCTGAGCAGTCACCTCTCTTAGGCATCACATTATGAGGAACATCTCACAAATGGATAATTAAGCAGTGCAGATAAAGGGGCTTTGAGGACCCAGGAGCCATACCGGCAGAAGAGAGGTGCCATGACTGTTAAAGAGCATTTAATGATAGATTTTTAAAGGCTTCAAGCTAAATCACAGCTGACAGCTGGAAGCTGTGTCCCTACAGTTAATGGTGTGGGAGAAGCAGGTCTGTAATGACAAGTGTCATTACACCACAAACTCATTGAGTCAGTAACAGATTAAGCAAGGTGGCTGTTGGTTGAATGGACCTTCGAGACTAAAGTGTCCCTCACCTGGGGTTAAGTGGCTGTTCCAGGTTAAGTGATGAAATACAGGGGAGAGAGGAAAGGCTAGTGGGTGTGTGCTCACTGTGCCATGACTTTCAACATGGTACAGCGAAATTTCCCCTGAGGAGCATCATGTTACCAAAATTCTGTCGGCACCAAATTCACATGTGCAAGAAAACAAGAGATGAGGGAGAAGATTTTGGTTTGGCTGGTGTCAGTAATAAAGTCAGAACTGATAATGTGTTGATAGTTTCCATTTTTTGCCTAAGTGTCGCTGCCATGAGCTCAATGAGAAGCATCAGGATTGTGGTACAAAAGCATTAATCTGTACTCGTGCAGCTGGTTCAAGGGCTGTTTAAGAAACAGCATAAGCAGCTGTTTACCAGCAGCACTTAGAGGGCTGCATAACCAAGATCACTGCAAAAAGAATAAACTGATCTTTGTACACCCTGGCAGGGATCAAGCCATTTCAAAAGGAAAAAAATTACACAGGCTGCAGAAACTAAACCACAAATTAAAACTCACCTAGAATACTTCATAGAGCCAAGAATAGGAGAGCTTAAAATATTAGAATTTCTTACTTTATCACATAAGTCAGAGCCTTCTGTCTTCAGTTTAGACTGCAGAGAGGCTATTTCATTTGTCAGGGCCTTGTGCTCCGTCTCCAAAGCCTTTTTGCCGCTGTTCAGGGTGGAGATGTCCCGTGACTGCTTGTATTTATTCACTGCTTCATCGAAGTGACGGTACAGCCCAAGTCTCTTGTTCACCAGAGTAAGCACTTGTTCTGTGATGCAGGCAACCTTCATCCTAGCTTCAGCAGCTGGATCCTGCAAAAGGACAGAAGGGAAGATCAAAGCAGTCGTACCTTTGATCTGCATAGAGCCGTGTTTGCAGTCTGCCACAGGACTGTTACAGAAACTGCTGCCTTTCCAATTAAGTCAACTGACAGTAATTAGGCAAATGGTATAAGTACTGACTAGAGCAAACACCTTTCAGCACTCATCCTAGCCCAACAAATAGCTTAACAAAAAGTTAATGTTGCAGAAGGAGAATTGGGAACATCCCTGCTTTTCAGGGCAGGATTCCTTTTCATCCAGAAGGCAAAGCTCAGATTAGCCTTAGCACACCAGTTCAAACCCTGAAGGAGTTATCAGTGCTGAGGTAGCATAAAAACAGGGCTCCATTTAAGCATCTAGTAAGATATCCAATCAGCAGGAATATTCAGCAAGAATTACTGGTACAAAAAACCTCCAAACTAATGCTCCCACCGGGCTCTTCATCATATAGCACCTTAGTGATGGAGAAATCCAGCCTCACATAGACGATCACAGTGAAGAACAAGATGTAAAAAGCTCCAACCACCAACAGAGGCTCCTGCAGCATCAAGATTTTGTTGAAGGTGTAATGAACCTAGAAGAGAAGTTCAAAACGCTGAGGATTGACCCGTGTTACTATGGGAGAGAGCTCCTCTCCTCAGACAGCAGCAGAACTGGCCATGCAGTCTAGCAAATACGTATTTCTGGAACCCAATACGGGTGTTTTGACTGTACTGTTGAATAGAGGAGGCGCAACTACTCGGGCAAACCATGCAGAGAGGCCACACTCACCACGATGTCTTGGATGTGCTGCTCTACCAGGTTGCTCTTGTGTGCCACAATAACTGGACGTCCAAAAGTGTCCAGGTAAGTGTAGTGAAGCTCATCTGAAGCACGATTGATTTCGTAGGGGCTGTCCACATGGATATTCCTGTGAATAAAGCCAGACAGTCCCATATGAGTCTACAGTGTTTGAGATGATGTAACCTAGGACTTGGCTGGCCAACTGTGGCCTCTAGCACAAGGCCAATTATGAAGTTTAAACAACACTCTAAAAGGAAGCAAAGCTGTGTTCCAAGGTCTCCTCCACGTGCAGTCATGGTTTTGTTTCACTGTCCTCAGGCCATTAGAGCCGGCTGGAGAACTGCCACCAACACAGCATCGTCTGCAGTAATAAGCCAGGAGTAATGACACTTACTTGGCACCTTCTGGCAGGACGATCTTGACAGTCAGTGAGTCCGTAACTTGCTCATCAAACACGTGGTCCACAAACCTCATTTTCAAGGCATACTGATCACCTAAGAGAGTGCAGGCCAGAGAGTGGTTACAATTCCTCAAAGAACAGAGGGCAACCTTAAAGCTCAGCTCCTAACAGAAGCAAAAGCAGAATTCGATGGATACATTGTGCAGCAGGGGGCACTAGCTCACTCAAATATATTTTAACCAGGTGTCTAGAAAAACCTGAAGGAAGCACAGAAAAGAAGGTGGATTTGCATATTCTAGAAATAATAGCTAGCAACTGTTGTTGCTAAGGTGCAGCATACCGCAGCTTTGAATTCTTTACTCTACAGCAACCACCTTTAAACACAGAGAAGGTTTCTTATTGCCTTCTGCCGTGCCACCCACCGAGATTGTAGAGGTATTCATAGCTTGGCAGGTTATAACCAATGATGTAATGGGTTTTCCATCCCCCAAAAAGCGGGAAGCGGGGACGGATCTCCATCTCCACAGAGTCATCCAGGACAAGGAGGTGGCTGGTGGAGATGTTTCCGATTTCATCTCGGTAATAGACATCCTGAGCAGCAGCTGGGAGAATGGTCTGTATGGAGAGAAGCAACAGTCAGTGCATTGGCTAGGAGTTATTTCCAGTGAAACTGGCAAAACCAATAATGGCTGTTAAGTATCGAGACACTGCGCTCCCACGTGAGAGATGACAAAATGGCTATTCAGTAGCATTGAGTGGTAAAATTGTGCTATTATAAGCAATTGGCCACGGAAGTGGCTGCCAGCACTAAAATCACTTGGCCTCTAAATGAATGTGCTTTCTCCAGCCCAGTTTCAAATATCCCAGACAGCAAGGGATCTCATCATGCCCACCAGGACAGCAATTCCCTTTTCACTCCAGCCTGCTGCCCTAGCTCACTGAGCTTGCTGGCCTTACAGTCAGCAAAATGAGATTTCTGTTTGGCTGCACCACCTTAGAGAATTACAACAATCAATCCTGGAGGCTTCAAGCAGCGAGAAAGGCTTTGGTTCAGATGAAAACACATAATACTTTTCACATCTGGCTAGCAGAGCCACAGCTTTAATTCTTGTTGAGTGCTTTGTGAGCAAGGAATCAATGGGTGAGTTTCCAATTAATAGTGTTCAACATGATGAGGATATGACAGAGAAGGCAACTCTGAAAATAAGAAGGTGAGGACAGAATGAATGGCCCTCGCACAGCGGAAAATGGAAAGCAGAGCTGTCAGCGCAGGGATTATGGGTTTTAGAGCGTCCCTGAGACTGGAGGGGTGGGAGTGTGGAGAAACACTGCATGCCCTGGTATATGCAGTTTGTTTGGCCAACAGATGCAATAAAGCATATAACCTCCAAAAGCTATTCCTATCTAGCATGACCCTTCTCTGAAAATAGATCAGAGCGTTAATGTTCCCTTATTACTTGGATATGGTTACCAAAAAAAGGGCAAAGGAAAAGGACAACTGTATTTTTTTTTTCCCCTCTAGGAATGTAAGAAAGGGGGCAGCCACAGTAAAAAAAAAAAAAGTCAACCTTAAAAGACTTGACAGAAGAGATCCCACTGTCTGGCTGTCTCTGGTAGTCATATCTGGAGAAAGGCCCTTTCAGCACTGCTCCTGTGTGCTTTAAATCAACCGTCTCTTCAACAGCAATGTTCCCCCAGTGAGACACCTCAATGACTCTGGTCATACTGGTGATGGTCAGGAATGGACTATTATTTTCATAGTGCACTTTCAGAGAGTCCTAACAAGGAAAAAAGATAAACTATTAGACCCGAAGTAAGGAGCACCCTCCCCTCGCAATTATCTGTCTCTGTGTCCCACAGAGAAACCTCTTTGACAGACTCTGCAGAATGGTGAAGCTGACTGCACGGGAAGGTTTGAGCCACCCCAGCCCAGTTCATGCAGTGTACTGGGTACATGAGATGTACTTATAGGTCGCACCCCACACATCTGGCTGAGTTATAAGGGTTGAGTGGGCTAAAGAAGCAGTCTTCCCCATTGCAAATACTCCCCTGCCAGAACCATGCGTAAATTGGCTTGGTTTGTTCTGTGGACACAAAGCAGCAGTCAGAGATCACGTCTGTACTAGGAGCACATGTTCCTAGCCTGCACGTAGGCTAACTCAGGCTTGACCTATGATTCTTACACAAAAGCCTCCGCTTCCCACTCTCCAGCCTCTGAAATGCAGGTGCCATGTTTGCAAGACACTCTCTGCAAGCCACAACTTCTCTGCACAGACATTTACCTGGCTGTATGGAGGAATGTCCTTGAAGGGGCCATATTCAATCACATCTTCAGTGCGGGAAGGGTTGCCCAGCTTGGTGTAACTCTCCACATTCCTAGAGGCCAGTTTGACCCGGGTTGTTTGGGTCTTAGTGAAGTATGGCGAGTAGAAATAGTGATTTCCTTCAAAGACCACAAACTGCTTCTCGCTTTGGGTGATGTGGGTGGGGTAGGGCTGCAGGACGTGCGTGAAAACCATTTCAACAGATACACGGACCTTGGCTCCTGGTGCCAAAGGAGATGGCAGCTTCACAGAGAAGAATTTGCCACTGGAAGGGAAAAGAACAGGTAAGTCAGGTGAGACCTCCCCTGAGAGAGCAATCAGATCCAACCCCTGCAACATTCCCTGTGGATGGGAGCCCATATATCATGTGTGATTGGGGTCAATGTATTATTTGCTCCTCCAAGGCATACAGATGTCTTGTCCCAGAGGGTGTGCTAGTAAGCTGGGGAAGCAGGACAGGAGGCAGCACAGGGTGAACTGTGTCCAGGCACAATTAGAGTCAAGCACCTGGCTCCCATTTTGGAATGGTGACACGCTCCCCTCCCTAGTTCTGCATTTATAAAGCAGGCTTCAGCGGGGTTTTTTTTTTCATTCTTCTCCAGATGACACGAATGATCTGAATCAGAGGAAGCATATGCAAATGTTCAGAAGACAAATCACAAGTATCTTAAGCACCTGTTCCCACAAAGTCTTCATTCTCAGCTTTTTGCCCACAGGATCTGAAACTAAGCAAGAGCCAGAAAATAAGCATGGTTTTAGACTGAGGTTCTACAGAAAGGATCAAGATTTCACCAAACCTCTAAGGATGCACCAGATAGACCAAGGTGATGAAAGAAGTGAGTGGACTTCAAGTCATGACTGGTGGCCCAAGAGCAGGATCACGTGAGGCCTCCAGGTATGTCAGAAACCACGGTCTACCTTGGCAACTCAACTCCACAGCTACTGTCCTCTTGAAACTCAACAAGACTGTGCTTCTGACCCACTTTACAAGCACCCTTTATTTCTCAGCTCTCGTGGCTCAGAAATCACCCGCCTGCCCAGTATTGCAGCGTATGCACAATATCCCAAGCTTGTCAGTGCAGAGCCTCAGGCAAGAGGCAGGATCCTCTCTCCCTGCAGCAGCCAACAACCCCATGCTGGACCACAGTATCCAGTGCACTGTGGTACTCCCCACATCACAGACTAAGAATGGTGCTCTGGGGACACAGCCAAAGAGCACTTACAATCTCTGTAATCACCACCACCAATCATTTGAGACCTCAAAAGAGAGCAATGGGTAAAAGCGTGACCACAGCTATAATGCTTCTCTTACCTGATGTCCCTTAATAAAGGAACAGGGCATTACTTAAGGCACTGAATACAGGAGATTAAGCACAGCTGAGCCCCCCTGAAGGCAGCTGGGTTGCATTTAAGAGAGAGATTGTCTCCCTTATAGGGCTCTCCCCTCACTAGCACTGTAGGTAGCTGTGAGAAGTAGGTATGTGTTGCTTGTGCTGGGCTCAGTACACAGCTCTAAAACTACATGTGCTAGCTCCCAAGGAAAGAGCATCTCTAGGAGGGGAATGACTTCTACTGGGGCCTCTTGGGCTGCAGGAATTGGGTTTGGCTGCTTGTGTGAACTGTGCTCCCTGGTTCTGTAGCACCCCAGGATGTAGCCCAAGCACAGAGCAGATCTTTTCAGGAAGACTCTAGGATCTCTAGGTGTGTTGGACTGCGGTAGTATCTGTGAGGATGATGTTGGAACCCCCATGTGCAACTCTAGGTACTCATCTGAGGGTGACACTCACCTTTTGCCCTTAACTTTAGTCTCTCTTACTTCCAAGGTGTTCTCCTCCTCTTCCTCACCCTTTACCTGTTCCAAAACAACAGACTGATCAGTGTGCTGCTGTTTAAAAGACTTAACATGTCCAGGGCAAACGCCGTACAGTCCCTATCTGCTTTTTAGGGGGATGCCTCCCAGAAAGTATAAGCTGATAGAGACCTACTTTATAGAAGGGCTTTTTTTTTAATAATGTTTTTCATTAATACAAATTGTGGTGTAGACAGTGTGCAAGAACAGATATAGGAGACTTCTGATAAACCTTCAAGCTCCTCTCAGCCTGGTTCCCAAGCCAGTGCAGTCAGCTGGAAGTCGTGCAAATGAGAATCTGTCAACTGCTTTTGTGATTTCTCTTGTATGTTTTTTACTGTGGCTGGGGAGCGAGCAGGTCACAGGAACCAGACTTGGCCAGCAACCAAAAAGGACATCGGTGCAAATACTGCTGGGATTAGAAGAGCCCTCTTGCAGGTACGTCCCGTGGAGTAAGGCGCCCCATCCCCGGGCCTGCACCGGCTGGGGATGCAAGCCCCGCTCCACCCGAGGGGCTGCGGCTGCTCTCCTCACAGCAGCAACGACGCTAACTTGCTCCGGACACCCTCGCCGCTTCCCGGCCCTTCCCACCTCAGCCATTCACCCCCCCTTTGCTCCGCATAACGACAGAAACCCTCGGCCTCGTTATTTACGCGGCAGCGGGAACAGAGCGGAGCCCCCGCCGCGGGTAACCGGCGGCAGCGCCCGCGGGGCGGCGGGGCGCGTGCCGACGTGTCCCTGCGGGCGGCGGGGCCCGGGCAGCGCCCGAGGCCGTGCCGCGCCCCCCCCGCCCCGAGGAGCGGGGCGCCGTCCCCGCTGCCCCTCGCGGCCCGCGCTCACCTGCACGCCCAGGTAGGCCAGGCGGGGCCGGGCTCCAGCGCCCAGGAAGGCGGAGGGGCCGTGCCGCCCGCCGCGTTGGCCAGGCTGAGCTCGGCCGAGACCTTGGCCAGGTGGGTGCTGAGGTCCACGGAGCGCCGCGCCTCCTCCAGCAGCAGGTCGGCGGTGGTGCCGGCCCCGGCGGCCGCCAGGCAGAGGAGCAGGCGGCACAGCAGCCCCGCCATGGCCGACACACCGCACGGGGAGGGCACAAGATGGCGGCGCCCGCGCTGTACGGGGAGGGCACAAGGGGCGCCCAGCGGGGGAGGAGGCTAACGATGGCGGCGCCCAGCAGCGCTTGAGGCCCCCCCCCCGTGGAGTAGGGCGGCCGCGCGGGTGCCCGAGGAGAAATGCCGGGCTGGAGGCGCGGCTGCGGTGGGGCGGGCCCCTCCAGAGCCCTGGGGCTGGCTCCGGCCTCCCGCAGCCCCGGGCGGCCTCCTCTTTCCCCCGGTGCTTTCCGGCGCCGGGCGGCAAGCCCGGGGGTTCCTGCGGTGCGGCTGGGCCCGCGCCCCTGCTGAGCTCCTAGGCCTGGCCAGATCGCGGGGCCGGCCAAGCGCCTGAGGGGCGACAGCCGCTCGGTGGGTTCTGCTGTGGAGAACCGTTGCGGGGCCTGAGAAGGCGCAAAAAGCAATTGTAACAAATAATCCGGGACGCTCAGGGCATCCACGTGCTCTTAAGTCTCCTCTCCAGCCGCCGCACAAAGCAGCTCTGTTTGCTCCTCCTTTTTATCCAAAGCTGGCGATTGCCAGGGCCCTGACAGTGGCGGCTTTGGGTGGCCAAAAGCTTAAAGCCTGGTGGGATGGCACCGGAGAAGGGCAGTCAGCACGACCAGCGCCAGGATTTAGCACCAGAGATGAGTTACGGTGCTTTTGATTACCCTGCTGAATAAATGATCCACAAATTGGGACCGTCTGTCTTGCTGGCATGCAGGCTGCTGTTGCTCTACTGTAAGGCGAGGTTTTACACGAGTAGATTTTAAGCTGAATCCCAATCTTTGCTAAAAAACACTGATAATTGGCAGCTAAATGATGCCAGACTAGAAGTGCTGCAGGCAGCCAAGGCATGGTAATAACCAGCCCTGAACTAACTCAGGCTGGGGGAGAGGTGATTGATGTTTTATTCCCAAATATCTAAGGCAGATAAATGCGAGGAACGGATGCTGTCTGCCGTGATTGCCAGAGCAGGGTTTTTGCCTGTGAGCCCTGTGGGACAACAGGCTTTTCATGTTTGCATAATGTGATCCAGGACTCGACCTTTCTTAAGATCTTAATATGAGTCACAGAGATAATTCTTTGAATTGGCCTGGGATTGCCAAGTATCGGAAGGGGATTTCCTAAATGTTGTGAGTTTGGATCTGGAGTCAAATAGCCCCTTGGCAAAGGCTAAATAAAACGGGATGTCTCCTGGTGTGCTATGCATCACCTCTTAACTGGCCTTCCCTTTCTTCCCTTGATGCCCCCCTCCCCCCCCCCCCAGTTCCTTATCATGGAAATTTTCTTGACAAATGACTTCAATTTCCCTTTGATTTATTTAGGCACCAGAGCTGTGGATTTGGCAGCTGGCCCTGCTAGTATATCCTAGTGCAAGCGGGTAGTTTTGTCCCTGTGTTTTGGGTGACAGCAGGGCTATCTTCCAGCAGCACAGCGGGAGATGGTCGCAGGGATAGGTGTTCAGCTCCTCAGCCTCATGCTTCCGACTGGGGAAATGTTTCAGGTCCCTCTGCTCTCCAGGAAAAGCACGTTTATCTTGGCCCTCTTCTCCAAAGAGCTGGGCTTTGGGGCCCTGGAACTAGGTAGACCGGTTCAGGGAGAAACCACCATGAACCACGGAGGGCTCAGTAAAACAGCCGGCTCCAATTTAAGGCTGGCCAGTGGTGCTATGACTGGGGACTCCTTTCAGTCGTCCGGGTTGGTTTTGCTGTAGAAAGCTTCTGTGCTAGGAGTAGCTGTCACTGTCCTTCCTTCAACCCCAGCCTCTGTGTCACAGGGAATAAATGAACTCCAGGCCCTGTCTTTAATAACACGTGCAGCTCCAGCCTTTGTTTCCCCTCTCCCTCAGGGCAATTTCTCCTGGCAAAGGGAGGGAAAGAAAGAAATGCACATTCCCCTTGTGTCTGAGATAATTGGGCTGCGGTCATTACATCCCCGGCCAAAGGTTGCTCTGTGATGGGTTCAGCCCAGAGCCTGGATCTGAGCTTGCTGGTGAATGCAAAAGTTTCAACATCTGACCCATCCCAGACCCTGGCAAGCTCTGAATCAGGCTGTTATATCCTAACCCCACGTTCAGATCCATTTCTAATTGCGATAATTGAGTCATGCTGAGCCTGTGCAGCGTCTGTTCCAGGACTTCAGCCCTACCACATAGGCTAAATTTATCTTTGGGTTGAAAAGCTGCTGCCTTTAGGCTTGCTTCAAGGACAAGTTTGGCTCTGCAGGCCCCTCTCACTGCTGCCCTGCATGCTGTGTAGACCTTTAAGCTTGCACCGAGCGATGCCAGGCTGTTGTTCCTTTGTGCATGGGTCCAGTTAAGAGCTGGCAGCAGGCCCCTGGCCGGGTGTGGGTTGGGGGGGATAGCTTGTGGATAGCTTGCAGGCTGTGTTCAAGCAGGGAGAGGCTGCTTTTGCAGGCAAGGAACGCTGCAGGGCCCGCTGCCTCCTAATTGTCCCAGGCTGTGGTGACTGCGTGTGGATCCGGCCACCCAGGGCTGGTGCCAAGCAGCAGCAAGAGCCAGGAGTCCAAAGCTGCTTATTTTTCTCTCTTTACGTGCTGGGTTTTTTTTTTGGTTTTTTTTTTAATTCTCCCATTTAGAGGAATGTCCCCCTCCAGCAATAATGCCCCAGAGCTGCAGGTTGGGAAGCAGCATGAGAGAGAGAGGTCACCAGACCCTGCTGCCATACAGACACTGGTGTAATGCCCCAAATCCTGGTGACGTGGTGTGGGAGAGAGCATGTCACCCTCAGGGACATGGAGCAGTGGGAGGGGAACAGCTGTGATGGAGCTGGTGCCAGCCCAGCCGTCTGCCAGAGCTGAGGTCTAATAAATGCCTCTGGTGGGATAAGCCATGGACAGAACTGCACCCCAGGAAAAACCCTACGCTCTTCTGTTTTTACAGGGCTGATGACAAACTTGGAGCTGTGTCATCTGTCAGAGCAATTTGTTCTTAAAGGAGGAAAGGAAAAGAAGTTGTTTTCCTGAAGGAGCAGGTTGGCTGTAACCACAAGCGGGGAGCTTGCACCAGGAATATGCAGGGACCATGATACAAGGTGTTGCTCTCTGAGGACCCCAGGTCAGGCGCAGGAGATACTAAACAGGGCTGTAGCAGAAGTCATCCTGGCAACACCTTAGCTTGGAGGTTTTAATACAAATCTAACAATGACCCTGAAAAAAACCACAGGCACGTGACTGTTGTGATGACCAAGAAAAAAACTGTGCTTTGGATTTCATTGGTGTTTTGCTGTTTAATCCTGTCCATGTAAAATTAAGGCAGCCTTCTGGCTGCCAGTGGGAAGCACAGGGCACTTCTCTCTGTGATCCTGAGTGAGGTTTTGCAGTTCCCAGCCACGACAGTGCAGGTATGACCTGGCTGAGTGATGGCAGAGTTTATTTAGCCTTGCTAAGGCCCTTGAAAAGCAGCTGGGGGGAAAAAAAAGAAAGAAGTCTTCCAGTTTCATTATTTTTACAACCTCATTTTTCAGCTAGTCAGCACAACTCACGTTTAGCCTTTGCCAAGCAAAACACACTGTGATTCTTGCTTGAGGCTCGCTTGTGATTTCATGGGAGTGGTGGGCCTGGAGGGGGGGCTGGTTAGGGCTCAGCTCCTGCGCTTTGTTCGGCTGCCCTGGTAACGTGTCCTGCCTTCACACAGGGGCAGTGCTGACGGGGCACTGTCTGCTCAGGGGCTGCTCCTGTGGGGCTTCTTCGTTACTTCAGGAATCTGCAGTAGCCCCCTCTTACAGTGTTCACCCTTCTGTAAAATAATTTCTTCCTGGGTTTAAAATAAATCTCTTTTCCTTCCCACGTTAGACCATGAGACTCAGAAAAAACTAATGGAGAAAACTGCCTGTGCACAGAAAGTGGAAAAAAACCAATTACAGGAAGCATCAGGAAGTACACAGGAAAACCTGCAGGAGGAAAACGGGAGAGCATCTGTGAGTCTTGTCAGGGGGCGAGACCAATACCTTACAGGTATTGTTGCAATACTGAGGAACACATTGCAGCAAGAATGATGCTTTATCAGTATAAAAAGTACTTTTAACTCTGTTTTTAAAGCTTACTAGAAATGTAATTGAATAGCCATAGACAGGCACTGAGGGGCTAGTAATAGAAATCTGCTGCGCGTGTGCAGTTAAAATGCGGAGTCTGAGCAAGGAACGGGTATGTTGCCCACTTGAGGAGACCCGCTTCGGCTTGGGTGGGCCTGGATTTTGTTACAGGATCAGAGCATGTTTTGGATAGAGGGAACAGTGTTGGTTTAACTGTATCAGAAAATTGGGGTGTGATCAGGGCAGCCACTCAAGTACTTCCCACTGCAGACAGGACCTGGGCACAACACCCCCTTTGAACCAACCTTAAAGTGGCCTGGCCACATCACACCACAGCTTGAAAATGCCTCTGGCAGATTGGTGTCTGCAAAGCCAGAGGAGGCATAAGGAGGATGGGGTGCAAATCTTGGTTTGAAAAGACAAATGCTGCCTTGTACAGAGAACCAGGAGGGCAGGGCAGCTGCTGTCCTTCCATGCTCCAGAGGCAGTGGCTGGGGATCCTACCCACGGGCAGAGAGGGGAAATGCTGGCTCCTGGGGCAGCGGCTGAATCACACCCTTGTGCTGTGGAGGGGCTGCGTTCAGTTCCTCCTGCCAGGGCCTGGCACAGGAGCACACCTCTACCAGCTGCTCATTTGCCCCAGGGCTGCAACCTCCCAGGGCAGGCGATGAAGGGACCTATATTTGGCAGAAAAACATGGGGGCAAAAGCCGTGAAAGAGCATTCCAGCAGCAACCCCCATGCTCCAGGGCAGGAGCACCCATTTGGCTGGCACCAAGCTCCCTGATGTGGGCTGGGGTCCTGGCTGGTATCTGCAGGGAGCAGTGCTGGAACAGTGGGGCCCTGCAGCTGCGCTGCCCCTTCTGCCTCGCCTGGACTGCGAGATGGAGCTCGTTCCTAGCTCTGTGGCGTGGCAAAAAGCCTTGCCTCGCCCCCCCGACCGTGCCCCCCACACCGCGGCGTCCCCCACTCGCTCCCTCCCCGCGGTGTCCCCGCGTGTCCACACGCCGCCGCCAGGGGGCACCCAGGCGCCCCGCAGCCGGGGAGCGCCGAGGGGGCGATGCCCGCGCGGTAGCGTAGCGCCGTGCCTTGGCGAATAGCGTGCGCTACGCGGGTGGCGCAGGGCCTTCCCGCCGCTCGGGGGGCAATGGCTTGGCGGGGGGGAAAGCCCTGCCCGGGGGCGGCCCCCTTCACTGCCGCTCTCGTATAATAACAGTTCATGAAAGGGAGGGCCCAGTTCCCTTCCCCCAAGCTCCTGGCAGGAACCCCTGATGAGGTTGCATCCGTTGGCTATTTGTGACAGGCAAAAGTCACCCAAATCTGTGGGGGCACTGCAGGCATCAGCAGGCTTCACTGCATCATCCCAGTGTCATTGCCATCCTGCCAATCTGCCAGGCTCTGGGGTGTTTGGTGCATCTCCCGGGGTTGCTGCAGGGGGTGGCGTTTGTCCCCGGGATGAAGGACGGAGAGAGGTGGCACACATCTCCCCCAGGGAAGGGCAAGGCTGTCCAGAAATGCAGTGCCCAGGTGCCGTGGGACCGTGGTGTGATTTAGTGCCCAGTCTCTCAGATAAGTGCTAATGCATTTTGCCTTCTGACCCTTTAAGGTCCCGCAAATGTGGTGCCAGGCCCCACCCCAGTCCTCAGGCCACGATCCTATCCTCCATGTCAGTGAAGCCCGTCGAGGGATTGTCACTAGCCGCTCTCAGTGCAATGAGTTTCCATCTTTGCATGGAATCCTCTTTGCATGCATCCTCTTTCTCAGCTTCTTTTTGGAAAGGAAAGCATTTGCTGGTGTATTTACCTTGGAAGCCCATTGTTCACATAGAGTTTAAACCTGGATTTTAAAGCCTCACTTTTGTGATCTGCCACAGACAGTGGGAAGTTGAGGATCCCACTAACAGCAGCAAGAGGGGGTCATCTGCAGATTGGCAGCTCTTGCTGTGCCTTCTGCTTCCTCCAGGAGCCTCCTGTTTGTGCTGTGTTTTCTGTGAG
Organism: Gorsachius magnificus; assembly: GCA_034008185.1. Lineage (NCBI taxonomy): Eukaryota > Metazoa > Chordata > Aves > Pelecaniformes > Ardeidae > Gorsachius > Gorsachius magnificus. The sequence continues at coordinate 13,793,779 of CM067090.1, forward strand.
ATAATGCAGATTTCTCACCAGGTTACTAAATTTTGGAATCTGCAGGTGGGGACTTCCCTGGATGGTGTTGTGCAAAGTACCAGCTGGCATTTACATTTCTCCTGCAAAGGAGGAACCTTTGTGAAAACCTCTGACCCAAGCCTGGCTGTTCACGGACCTTGGGCTGGTGGTGATTCCGATTCCTTCCCACCACAGGCTGTTTGATGCGTGACCCAAAAAGAGCAACCATTAACCCTCTGTGAACAGCATTGGTCTGCAGCAGTGAATGCAATCCCTCTTTCCTGATAAGAACAACACTGATGGTCAAGGGGGAAAAAAAATAAACCTTGAGGATAGAAAATCATTCTTATTCATTTCTCTACTGATAGGTCTCAGTCTCCTCACACACAGCTCTCCTACCTGCCTGCTAAGAAATGCCTGATATGGCGTTTGCATTGTTTTTCCCTGAGTCGCGGGTATTGCTCAGTGAACTGATCCACTCGGGCAGGCAGGCCATGGGGCACGTAGCCCCACACAGATCACCTAGAAAGCAGGCTAAAAGGCAGCCTTAGCCTCTGCCCCGTACTCCAGCAGGCCAGCTCCAGTTCTGATGTTGGGGTGGCCCCAGTGTCTGAAGCAATTTAGCAGAGGGCAGGAGTGCAGATTGGGCAGAGCAGATGTTCCTCAGGCTGGCGCTGTGCTGGTGTGATGGGCTAATGCATCTTTTGTAGCCTGATTGTGCTTGGGTTGGCTGAGGACTTCACTGGAGGAGACAAACCCAGAGAGATCCTGTTCATCTAAACAAAGGAAAAGGTGCTGGTTTATATTTGCCAGGAATTCAGGCAGGGATAGGGAGCCAGCCCTGAGCGCTAGAACAGAGTAATTGAAGCTTTAACACCCACCTATAACCATTTCAGTTTTAGGCAATTGTGCTTTGTGAGGCATACCTTCAATTTGGTGGCTCAGGAATTTGCAAACAGTGAGTCATAACTCCCTGGGGTCAAAAATGCAGCTGCTGAGGCACCAGGCATTGAAAAGTGTTGTCCAAGATAAAAGCAAAGCAAACCTCGCTGCCCACACACCCTTATCCTTCAAGGCTGAGTATCTTTGTCACTCTCTTTGAAAACATGCACTCAAAATTATATAGGCTTCTTGTGGTTGCCATTGATACGGAATTTACTTCTTTTAGAGCAGACAAGATGGGATTGTGAAAATCTGAGACTTGAAAGAGTTGAGAGAGATCTGAAGCTAATATGCAGCAACTCATGCTTACAGAGAAGTGGCTGGCATTTGAGGAGGGAACTGTGCCATGGGATGTGATGGGAGCATCCCAGAAGAGCTCCCTGGGCCTTTGCAGACAACTCCTTCACACCCAGGATGGTCCTGCTGGTCCTGGAGAGCATGTATGCAACCACTTTGGTTCCTACTCGTGGAGCACTGCTTTGGGACACCTCTTGGCACTGACTCACGGTTAAGGAAGATGCAACGTGCGAGTCACCTGTCCCATAAAGTGTCCTGCTCACAGTGGTCATGTGGCACTGAGCTCCTGTCCTGTGACACATTCTGGGTACAACAACAACGTGACATGGCCACCTCTGCCACTGCCTGGTTGCAGAGCCTACGTGGCTGGTCTTCCCCATGCAGAGAAGAGCGGTGGCACGCAACCTGTGGGTCCTGCAGAGCATTCCAGGCACTGTCATCCATCAGCCTGTCCTGCCTGGCCCCATGGCTTCAAACCTACTATCGTCATGAGCTGGGAGGTCTCAGGGACACCAGACCTTCACTGTGAAGGCCTCAGAGCTTGGTAAGTAACAGCTTGCAGAACCTGCTGCTTTAACAAAATTGCTCGAACAAAACCTTGATTTTTGAAGAAAGGCCAGTTCTGCAAAGGCCTGTGCAGTTCTGTGCTGGCTGTGTGCATCTCCCTCTGTACCCATTTTTATACTATTCCTACAGTTTAAAAAACCTTTCAGAAATGTCCATGTTTAGAGGGACCCGGATCTGACAAAGTAACTGACTCAGTCTGGCCTCAGGGAAGTTACTTCACTACCTGGTTCATCTTCTCCACTTGAGTACTACTGAGAACAATCATATGGAACTATCTGGCATACGTCCAATGGAGCTGTAAAAAATTAATTAGCTGGTATTTAGCACTGGCTGTAAAAGTGGGAAGGTGGTAGTGGTGGTGTTGGAGAACCTCTGTAGCTGGGGAGGCCAGCTGGGAGTCCTTCGGGGGACTCAGATGGTGGTCACTATTTGTGTAACAGCCTTATTACGGTCATAAATAGGATGTAGACGCCTCTCTGCCCCCGAGCCCGAAGTCTGGACCATCAAAACACCCCTTTGCTTTGTGACACTTCAACTTCCCATGGGCTTTGTCTTCTACCAGTCCAGGATTCAGGTAACTATGGTGGTGCCAAATGGTAAGCACAAAGCTGTGTGGTGCCCATCTTACACTGTGACGCAGCAGGATGTGGTTGTTTCTCCCTGCCTGTCTTGCCAGGGCCAGCGTAGGCACGTGTCTAAGGGGATGTCCCCTGTGCTCAGCATGTTGCCCATAGCCTCTGTGGGATGCTGACTCAAAGGCAGAGCAAGGGAGGGATTTGGACCTTCACATATCGGGGAGTGAGCTGGCATCTAAGCTAAGGTGCCAGCATTGCTGCCTCCCAGTATTAAAGGGATCACAACTCTGCAGTGGTTTTGTGGCTCTTGCTATTGAGCAGGGGGAAGCTGTCCAACAAGTCCAAAGCCATTTCTTTTATGTGTTCATGTCTCCGATGTCTGGTGTGAGGGGACATAGCAGAATCAGGCTTTGCAGCACTGCAGGTCGGTCCTCACCCCCTGCGTGGGGCTCAGCCTTCAATGGCTGCATTTAGACCCTTTATCAGTGCTTTGGGTTTTTAAGATGTTCAACCTCCAGCAGTTGCATTTTATCAGTGAGTACAGATGCTGGTAACGCCTTGCGCTGTATGCAATGTCCTCTGCACCTCAGCAGAAGCTCGGATTGGAGGTCTGCCATGAGATAATGTGATTGCGGTTGCTTCCTATGGTTGGTGTCTGGTGATCAAGTCTTGTCCAGAGCTAGCTCTTTGCTTTCATGTGTTGCTGCTATATGACTTAGAAATCAGCTGAGGATTGCAAAGGTGAAAGCATTAGTAGATTACTGGAACAGTATTTGTGCTGCAGGCAGGGATTAGAGGGCAGGCAAAAGTCTATGGCTGTACTTTTGCCAGTGGAAATACATACGTGGTCATGCAATTGCAGAAGATTTCTAATGAACAAAATGCCAGCAGAAGCAGGGTGAATCTGCTTTAGACATGACATATCAAAGGGTGACAAAGCTTGGAGTACAAAAGCAAGATATTGTGTGTTTACTACATTTTAGTTCCCCTTTTTTATTTTAGTAAGTAAATTAGATCTTTACAATGATAATTTGAGTAAGCTGGTCTGGAAAGCCAATGGTGACAGGAGGAAAGCGTTGCATAGCTAGTTGAGAAAGGCCAGCTTTATGCACGGATCTCCGGATAGTCAGTTTTCACTGAGCAGTACAGCCACTGTGGGCTGGCGCCACATCTTTCTGGGCACAGAGGCAAAAAGGGTCCCAGGGCCATGCCCAGCGATGAGGAGGAGGGACTGCGGGACTCTGAAGAGCTGAGATATGCTGGGTAAGTATCAGAGGAATGGGCAGGCTCTCCTCAAGCATTTAATACCACAGATGGACAGAGGTGGAGTAGCTGTACATCCACAGGAAGAGGGTGAATGCATTAGACACTGTGGGGAATGTCAGACATTCACAGCTAATGTTGAGGAGTTGCAAGGTACCACAGCTAAGCCAACATGCTCACTGGACCTCTCTGCAGGCCCTTCCACAATCAGCAACCAGCAGGTATTTTGTATCCCTGCTATTTTTGTTCACTGTGCCATTTTATGGACTAAGAAGAGAAAGGGAGGGTCCCTTTTGGTCCAGTGACAAAAGCAAAGAGATCATACCATGTTTTATTGTCTCTAATTGAATCAGGAAGATTAGTAGATAGAGATTAGATGTCACAAAGGGAAGAAAATCAAAGCTGGAGACATTCTTACTTCCTGGTTTAGAGGGATGAGTGCATGAAATAGGTTGAGGCTTCTGCACTAGTAAATGTCTTCAGATCTGCCACTGTAACCTTAGGGATCTGCTCATCTGTGTGAGGGTCCCTCAAAGGCAGAGAATGGATGTCTTCGGAGCACTGTTAGTGATTGGAAACTATTGGCATTGGGTTTCAAATTGATCCATTTTTATGGGCTTTCATTGGGTTTTGATATTATCAAGTAAGTGGTCAGATGAGGAATAGAGGTGTTCTTCATGGACTGTTGAAACTCAGTCTGCTGGGCTGCTCACTGTACCATGCTCTGGTTTCTCCACGTGTTTATTCTGTTGGGGAGGTGTGCGTGTGTATGTCTGTATGCCCAGGCAAAACGTAAGCGCCACTGCTCGATACTTCCCACTGTCTTTCTACTTCTATCCTGCCACTGTGAATGTAGCTCTCAGCGGTGCCAAAAGACGGGTACGCAGCCTGGATAGCAAGGAACTCTTTGCTGACATCAGTCCTCCCGAGTGCCAGGATTCGTATGTTCTTCAAGGCAGGCAGGATCTTGCCTCATCAGTATGAGAAAATGCTTCATTCCCACAGAGGATCAGAAACTCATCACAAACAACTATTGCATGACACAGCTGTTGGTCATGCCAAGAAAGCTAGCAAGTGACACAGGAACGTGGTGCGAGGTTCTCCTCTGCGTAACAAAGGTATGTGATAGATGGTGCCAGGATCACTCTGCGGTAGAGGAGGAAGGAGGAAAATTCACCCACCGTTTTTGATTACTTTTCATATTGTGTAAAAAGAAAGAAAAAAGGAAACTTTTAGGAAGACAGAGCTGAGGAACACTCTGTAACTCACCATTAATGTCTGCTCATAACAGCCCAGCATGTCGGTCTCCTGCTAAAGGAAACGCACTGGGGCAAGCAAGTGCTCTGTCCCACTAGCTGCTGATGTGCCCAGGGCTCACAGTCCTTTGGCTGACCTGACAGGAAAGCTTCCTCCCCACCCAAAGAAATCATGTGTGTTTGGGAAAGTTTTCTCTGTCATTTCACTAATCAAAGCTTTTCCTCTTTTGTCTAGTCCGGGTTTTAATTGGTACAAGGTTCTTCTGCAGCTCTTTGCATCTAATGGGGCACCTTAAAAACACTAATAAACTAGGTATCACAGGCTCCCCTCTCTTGTGAGATGGATTGGTAACGTCAATACAGTCCTGCAGATAGAGAAATGAAGATACAAAACTGGTAATGAACTTTCCAGCATCATATGAGGAGAGCCCAGCAGCCCTGGCTCCCGTTCACCTTCTCTTCGTCTGCATTTCTACAGCTTAAACCAGCCCAAGGACTGGTGGCCATGTCCTGCCTCACCCACTTCCTTCCCTTGCATGAGGTGCACCCTGCATGAAGCCAGTTCAGTGCACTAAGCTGGCAGAAAATTTATCCATGCTGCTTTTGTTGTTAGTTATCAGCAGGTTTAGTGCTGAAGTGACTCAGGACAGGGTCAGTCAAGAGCTGGCACTGGTGTGCGGGAGGGGGACCCTGACAGTGAGTACCTGAAGTTGGCTTGGGCTGGGCTGCCCTGTGGAGCCAAGGTGGTTTCCGCTGCAGGCAGCACACAGGCTTCTCTGGGCAACAGAAACACCGAATTGGGCTCAGGCCCCTACACCACTCTTGCCTGACTTCTCTAAAGTAGGACACCGCATGTGCTCTGTGGTAGATACTCCTTAGAAGAGATTCAGGCCAGGCCCAACAGATAACAATGACTTTAACAGCACACTTGCCATGCTGTGCTACCATTACTCTATTGATCTCAAACTGCTTTGCAAGCATTAATGAATCAAACCTTGCAGCATCTTTCCGCGGTGAGCGTTGCCGTTTCCAGGTGACACACAGGGAAACTGTGTTACCCTACAGAGGCAGCAAGCAATTTGCCTAATGATATGTGGCAGATTTGTCTCTGCACAGAAGGAAGAGCAAAGGTCTTCTGACTGCCAGTTCTCTGCAAATCAGTCCCTGTTCTTAAGAGCTGGAAGCAGTCTGCTGTATGCTGCTCAGAAGCAATTTTCTTTCTAATGCAGCTATAAGTAGCTTTGTTCCTTTTATCTCTCTAATTAGCTCTAAAAATACTTTTTTCCTTAGTTGCTTCAGTTTTTGCTTTCCTGAGTCCACAGGTTAATGAAACCCCCAATAGTCATGTGACTTGAACAGAATAGAATATTCAAGTAATTGCTGAATAAGAAAATGAACTTGCTGCTAACATGCAGAGTAGGAAATACAGATTCCTCTTGTACCACCAGGATTGTTATTCTCCCATGTGTTAAGGTGCTGGAGAGTTTACATAGTCCTATTTCACTTGCATGCATTACTGATCTTGGAATTGGTTATTGCCTGATAATCAACCTAAATGTATCTTCCCTCAACACGTTTGCAGATGAAACTAAGCTAGGTGGAAGTGTTTATCTGCTTGAGGGTACGAAGGCTCTGCAGAGGGACCTGGACAGCCTGGATTGGTAGGCCCAGGCGAATTGTATGAGGTTCAACAAGGCAAAGTGCCGGGTCCTGCACTTGGGTCACAACAACCCCATGCAATGCTACAGGCTTGGGGAAGAGTGGCTGGAAAGCTGCTTGGCAGAGGGGGATCGGGGGTACTGGTCAACAGCCAACTGAGTATGAGCTAGCAGCGTGCCCAGGTGGCCAACAGCATCCTTGCTTGTAATCAGAAACAGTGTGGCCAGCAGGACCAGGGAAGTCATCCTTCCCCTGGACTCAATACTGGTGAGGCTGCATCTCAAATGCTGTGTTCAGTTTTGGGCCCCTCACTCCAAGATGGACATTGAGGCCCTGGAGCATGTCCAGAGAAGGGCAACAAAGCTGGTGAGGGGTCTGGAGCACAAGGCTGATGGGGAGCAGCTGAGGGATCTGGGGTTGTTCAGCCTGGAGAAAAGGGGGCTGAGGGGAGACCTTATTGCTCCCTACAACCATCTGACAGGAGAGGGGAGCCAGGTGGGGGTCGGTCTCTTCTCCCAAGTAACAAGTGATAGGACAAGAGGAAATGGCCTCAAGTTGCACCAGGGAGGTTTAGATTGGACATTAGGAAAAATTTCTTCACTGAAAGGGTTATCAGGCACTGGAACAGTCAAGTCCCCATCCCTGGGGGTATTTAAAAGATGGGCAGACGAGGTTCTTACACACATGGTTTAGCAGTGGACAGGTACAGTTGGACTCAATGATCTTAAAGGTCTTTTCCAACCCGATGGTTCTATGATTAAATCATCCTATTTTACTTTTTTCTTTTTTTTCCTGACAAATGCTGTTGCTACTACCTCACTCCAGATCACTGTTGCAAATAAAAGGATCCCAAAGAAATTTGCGCCCTTGTGTTCCCACCTTTATTTTCGAAGGCATGAAGCAGAAACATTTCTCCAGCCGTTTCCATCTCTCCTGAGCGCTCTGAGGAAAGGCCCGCGGCTGTGGGCAGTGCTGCCGTGCAGACAGCAGCTCTGGTGCGATGGGAGGCCATGGAGGCAGCAGGTCCCTTCCTACCCACGCCCTCGGCGCCCGCACGGGCGAGGCTTGCGTGGTACCACAAGCAACATCTGGGCTCCCGAGAGGCGTGCTCGTTCCGGCCCCTCTCGCCTCATAAATGCCCGCTTCCCGCGGTGCGGGGCGCGGCCCCGCCACGGCCTCGGCGACCCAAGATGGCGGCCGGGCGCTCACGGTCACGTGACGCGCGAGCCACCGTTCCCCCTTCTCCCCCCTCCGGGCGGCGTGCTGACGTCAGGGCCAGCGGGCGGGCCCCGTGACCGGAAGTTGTCGGGAGGAGGCGGAAGTGAAAGTGGGGAGGCGGTTGGGCCCATTAAAGCCGACCGAGGCGAGCGGGGGGCGGCAGCGAGTCTCGGGCGGGCGCCGCGGCACAGGCACCAGGTGAGGCCTTGCGGGGCGCTGGGGCCGTGCCCGTGCCGCGGGGTGGGGGATCCCCGTACGCCGGGGGGCGTCGCCGGGCGGGGGGCGCCGCTGGAGCCCCTCCCCGCGGTCGGGGGGGGGGGTGTCGGGTCCCCCTTGGCAGGGCTGGGCGGGGGGGGCGCCGCTTTCGTGCTCTCCACGCGGGCTCGGCCACCGGGGCCTGGCCCGCCGGGGAGGGGCGGCGTTTGTCTGCCCCCGTGGCGGTGTCAGGCGGCCGGCGCTGCCGGGTGCTGAGCTCCTGGAGCCGTGCCGGGCCCGGCCCGTCGCTGCCCTCGGAACAATGGAGCTGGGCCGCGGGGGTCTCGCCGGCAAAAGGCTCCTCCGCGCAGCGCTGTGGGAGGCGGGGGACCCGCCGGCCTTTCCCGAGATGCGCCTTTGTGGGAGCCTTCCCTCCGGAGAGGCCTAGAGAAGCCCGGAGCGGTACCTGCCAGGGAGGGAAGCGTATTGTCCGCGACATGCGGTGCTGCCGTGGCTTCCTCTCCAAGCGCGGAGGGGCCTTGGGGCTGCTGTTGGCAGAAGGTGGCCTGAGCGCTGGGCTCTGGGGAAGCGCTGGGTCGGGGTGGTGAAATGCTGCTCTGGGTGGTCGGTGGCTATCGCTTTTAAGATGAGCAGGCTGCCCTGGCAGCAATTAATGTGACAAAACAGGCCGCTGAAGAGACTGGCAGTTATTGCGAAAGTAGCTCTCGGCATGTGTAAAGCCTGAGTCAGTTCTAAGAAGTATTAGAGTGGATGTTAGAAGTGCTTTTGGCTGTGAGTGTATAATAAGGTAAATTAAATGATAGATATGTTATTAGTCCCCAAAGTATATATAGACTAATAAATATGGAAATACCTAATCATTGTGCTTAAGACAATTGCACTGCCTTCCCAGTAAATAGAGGGATTATTTTAGGAGTAAAACAGCTGTAAAAAGGCTGTCTTAATATGAAGTAAGATGGGTAATCTTAGCATCAAAATGAGTATGTCTTACCCAGTAACTCCAAACCCTTTGAGTCAAAGCTGGAATTCTCAGTATTATCTCACTGAAAACTAAAAATACTTTCTGATAAGCAGTGCTGTTGTGATATGTGTATGAGATTTTTGTTATATGTAAACTGAGAACACACAACAGAACAAAGTCCTCCCAACTGTAAGCAAGCTGTTCTTTGTTTGACAATTGCCAATATGGAAGCTTTAAAGCTTCCAGTACTTGCCACTGGCTGGCCAGCTCTAGCCTGGGTCAAGCACTCTGTGTGGGAATTCAGGCTGGGAGAAGTGGAGAGCTCTTTTTAGAGGAATGGTAGATAACCATCTGTGCCATGGTGTTTGGCTGGCTGTGACTTAAAGGCTTACTTGTGGCTGTACCATGTTCATGGGCTGCAGTGGTACTACTCGTGTATGATGGAAGCTGCAGCCTTGCTGTGCTTCCAGTAGAGCCAGGCTGCTGGAGTCAGTGTACCCTGTTCTCTCAGTAGCTGTATTTGAGGTTAAAGTGGGTGGAGTCACTTGAATATTCCTTGTTAAATAATCAGGGCTTCGTTGCTGTACTTATTCAGGAAGAACAAGTATACTTGTCTTTTTTCCCCCCTTCCCCTTGTGACTTCAACAGCTGACTGAACACATGACTTGCCCTCCATGAACTAACGAGTAGACCCACCATGCCTGGCCTGAGTCCTCAGAATCCAAAGCAGCTCTAATATGGTTACTTTCAAGTGCTGCCCCTTTTTTTTTGTGCTATTATGTTAATACTCTACTTCTGGTGTAGAACAGCTGTAAGGTGGGGTTAATCTGACCCTTCAGTAAGGAAGACTTTTAAAATCCAATAGCTGTTTCTTGTTCTTCTAACCTGCAGCAAGAAGTATAACTGAAAAATGCAAGGCAGTAGCTACATTAAATGTCCGTCTTCCCTGTGGTGTCATGCGGTGGTTCATGCCCTCAAATACCCTACTAATAGTTCAACACAGCACACTAAGAGCTGTACCTTAAAAGGCAAAGGTGCCAAGTTAAGGATTTAAATAATTGTGTTGCAGAGGATATACTACAGGCTTCCTTGCCCTCCTACTGAAGCCAGTGAATCAAACTGTATGCTGAGTAGCACAGACATATTACAACATTGGTGAATCCTTAACTGAAAGTGGAAAATGTACAAGCTCTGCAATAGGCTTTCCTCTGAAATCACCTAGGGAAGATACCACCTTGCTTCGTTTACAACTCAAAATGAATGCCTGCAGGCAAGAGGGCTACCAGATTCAATTTCTGCAGCACCTTCTTAAAGCTCCTGTTTTAAGACTCTTGTCTTGGAAGGTCATGTGAATTACCTGTCAGGGCAAAACTCTGGCAAAGCTTGTCCTTGAGGAAACATGACAATTATAATCAAACCATCTGTGCAAAACTATAAATAGCTTTGTCTCTAACATGTATGGGATTTTGGTCTGACTTCTCTGTGAAAATGAGACAGCTTATGCAGAACTTAACATTTGGCTGTAAACAAAATTGCTTATGCTTGATTAGGGTGCATTTTTAAATGCTGCATCGTGGGTGTATGGCAAACCCTGGTTTGGGAATAAGGGCCATGGAATAGGGCACCTGGATGTTTGCATTCTCTAAAACTGGTGGATGTGTGGGCTCACAGATATTTACTGATAGCTGTCCCTGCTGTTATAATATAGCAATTTCCTCAGTGACTGAAGTAAACTGAGCATTTGATAAACAAGAACAGAACCCTCACCTTGCATGCTACTGGTGTTCCCTAATGTCTTCTGGGCTACTTCTCGGCTGTGAACTGAACTGCTCTTAAGCCCTTGTTGCTAGGGCCTGATGGACCTAAGATTCCCTTGCAGAACTGTAGAATAACTTAAAGCTTGTTGCCTTGACAGAAGGGAGTCCAGATAAGACCTTACCTAAATGCTAAACTTGGCTGAGTACTAGCATGCTTCCGTGCTGATTGTCTGACAGCAATCCTGCATCCTTCAAATGTTGAAGTACTTCATCCTTGCACAGCATTGTTTTGATAATTGCAGTTTAATTGTCTGCTGAGTTGGAGTTCAGTTGGCTTCCCCCTGCAGCTTCCTAAAACGATCTCTTGTAGTTGCTGTTAACAGTCTGCCTTTGGACATAGTTAAGCTGTGACAGTAGATTGTGAGGATAAAAGGATTGCTTTCTGCAGTGACAATCCAAACATGAGCTGTGCATCTCAAAACTGAATTAGGTGTGGATAATTAATTGCATGTCAATAGTTAATACACCATTTTTGGTTCTGCAGTTAGCTGCTCTATTGAAGATCGTATTTACCTTTAAATGCACCTTGAATAAAACTTCCAGGTGAGTGCCCAAGGTCGGTGACTCCAGATGTGCTGTTCAGAAATAGCAGGCAGTTTAGGGATACCCCTCTATCACATGGTTGCTCTTTGGCTTCCTGTGTTCTTGTTGCTTTGTGCTCTGTTCACGGGGATGCAGCGCTCGAACTCGGTGTTGCTGCTGCATTTTCTGCTCGGTGGAGATCTGCCGTGGTGATGTCATTGTTGCTGTTAGTGCTGTTCCTGAGAGACTGCTCCTCTCCAGTGCCAGCAATGAGTGCTCTGTCCATGGGGGAAGCTGTGTCAACACGGCTGTTGCTAACTCATGGTCAGTGACGGGGAGGGAAGCAAGCTTGTCAAGGCCACTGGAGTGTGTTGATTTACAGCTGATCTCAAATAGCCTTGACTTTTCTTGCTAGGGAACCCATGGCTGTTTTCACAGGGCAGTGAGACTTAAGGAGGGGGTGCTGCCTTTGAGATGGGATTGAAGTGTAAACTTGTGGCACAGATTCATATTTGTATAATTTAAAGGCAGTTTGTGTTAGTTGTGCCTCTCTATAACTACTTAAAATGTCAACTTAAGGTGACTAATTGTATCCAACTGTACTTGCATGAGTTTCAGGCAGAAATTCCTAAATGAAATTGAGTAGAACTTTATATTGTCAGCTAAGAAAACAGTATTTTTCTGGAGCCTGTCCTATATTGCTGCATGCTGTAACTTTGGTTACTTGACAGACAAGCTGGACTAGCAAAGTGGTGGGCAAAAGTGAAGGCAGGCAGCTGGAGCTGCCTTCAGAGGCTATCTGGCTGCAGTACCTGGACCTTGGTTGCTGGGGCTACCAGTTTATCTAATGAGTCTGTACTGAACCCTTGATCTCTCTCCAGCTGGGAAGCAGCATCCTTCTTGAAAATAACCTGCTTGGTGCTTGTTTCCCTTGAGTCACTTGGCTCTGTAGCTCTCCCTCCCTCTGGGCTCCCAGACCTGGATAATGATATCTGAAGTCCAAACTGGCACAGTGGTAACGGTGTCTCAAACACAAGCCATGAGGTTGGTTGTAACTGAGCCATGCCTAGGCCTGATCTTCCCCCTCCTTAACCAGAAGATGCAGTTTGCCAGCACTGCTCTCTTAATTTTACCATGCCAGTCACTTCAGTGAGGATTTTTTGGCCCTTTGTGGAGTTTCATCAAGAGAATAGTTGAGCTGGGAAAGTACTGATGCAGGATCTGTGCAAGAGGTATGAGGGTATGAAGTCTGAGTCTGAAACAGTCTCCACAGTGGGAATTCCTTGTTAGGCACTGACTCAGCTGTCGTGGCAAGCTACCTGTTATATTCCCATCCTGGGACTGGTACCGAAATACTTGTCCTTCCTGCTCTGCAAACTGCATTAGCATAGTAAGAGGCATTGAGTGTGTGTAGGATCAGGAGTTCTGCTTGCAGATCAAGGTTTAGTTCTTAGATTGCAACCTGTCCCTAGAGGAAGCCTCCTTTCTAGAAGACTCATTACTAAGAAGAGGGCCTCCTGGAATAGATGTACAGGAGTAAGGTTTTTGTCATTAGGGTTGGTCTTGTACTTCTCCACATCTAATTGGCAGTAGAATCTCCCATCAATATTTGTTCTGTCTCTACTATCTGCTGAAGGAGAGACAATACTCGCTCTCAGATCTGAATCTCGAGTGTAAGCTACAGGGTCTGGCAGGCCTCCTGAGGGCCATCATTTGGCTTGAAGGCCTGAACCCTGGTCAAAGTCTACCTTCAGTCACTTGTTTCCTGCCCAGCCTTTAAGAACTGGTGGAAGCTAGCAGTCAGGAGTAGATAAGCAAGGCTTGTTTACCACAGACAAGGTCTAAGATCTGTGCCTTGCTTACCACTGCAGAGGTTATCTAACACCTCCGATTTGTGTTTCCAAAACTGAAAGCATGACAGGAATGTGTGAAGCCTTAGGAAGCTGTAGACAAAACTAGAAATTACTCGGAGTACTTGAAAAATAGTCAGATATGGTTAAGACCTAACAACTTTACTGTTTCCTGGTGGCCTAGCTAACTCACAATGTTTTGTATTGGTCAGCCTTATCTTCTGGGCATGAAGATTAAAACCTGGCTGCCTCTGGCACTGTGCTTGATTTATAGAAAGTAATGACGGGAAACTGTTCAGTGGGATGGCCTGACATGAGAACCGTGCTGGGCTATTGGTATTCATATAGGGGTTACTGAAACTGTTGGGTGGCTGTGTGTCAAAAGGCTGACAGACACAGCTGTATAAACCAGGCTGTATGGGCACTATAGCTATGTTCCAGTTAGTAGTGTAAGATTTGTCTTGCTTGATTTGGCAGCTTTCCACTGAGGAGACCCTTCTAGTAGGGGCATGGCAACATGGACACTCTACTGGTATAGCTGAAATGCTTTGCGTAGGCAAGGCCCTTAGTCAAGATGCATGGCTTGTTGCCTGGTGTCTCCCAGCAGCCAGCAATGTGCTTAACTCTCCTCCCACATCCTGAGATTGTCTCCCCCAGGGCAGAATAGGGGAAGTTGAGCTTGCTCTGATAAAGGGGGAAGGGTGTTAAAGCAAGCATGCCTGTTCTTGTAACAGCTTGATCCTTGGGGGAAAATCAAGTGGGAACTACCTGAAATCCTGTAGGATTTACAGGGGAACTGCTGCATCCTGGAAGGTAGGGGCACAGCAATACTGATTCTTGAATGACAATGTAACTTGAGCCTCCAGAAGAAGGCTAGCTGAAGATATTCAGACACTTGCTGTCAGCCTGTTGGGGTTCTGTACACATCTGCCCATTCCTGAGAGGAATACATCCTGTGGTATAAGGGCCCTCCAGCTGCTTGGAGAAACTGATGGACTGAGAAATTCATGACTGGAACATCTAGCTTTCAGTGAAGCTTCTGGGTATGGCTTTCTCGCAGAGCTGTCTTCCTGTAACTTGAAGACTACCACTTCAGCAGCCCTGCCTTTCTGTCTGGGAATCCTGGTCTTGTTACTCTGTGGCATTAGCTCTAAAAGGGCCTCCCTACACTCCTGTCCTGTGCACAGCTGCAGTCTCCAGATACCTGCTGTGGAGATGGTGGTGATCATTCTCAGGTTGCTGAGGAGCAAAGTGATTCATCCAGAACAGCTGTCCAGCATAGCTGGCTGCATTGCTGGGGACACTTTCTGCACTCTCTTCCCTCCCTCTGGCTCAGGGCATTTATCACCTGAAAGAGCCTGCATGTGCTGCTGTAATCTTAGACTAAGCAGCAGTCTGGGCACAGTAGTATTTCTGTATAAAGCAAGAAATGACCTCCAGACCTTTCCAGCTGCTCCTAAACCCACTGGTGGTCTAACTAAACATGCAGACACATATCTGCCTTGGTACAGTAAGCAAATGCATTTCTGTGCTTGTTTTGTTCCCACTTTCAAACCATGTAGTCAGATCAACATGATACCTCCTCAAGAGAAGGTGGCTACTGTGGTATCTACACTGGGTAGAGATCAGTTTCTAAGCTTCATACCTTCCTGGATGTGGGGGTGAGGGCTAGTCCTATGTATTTGGACTTTTCTAGGGTAGAGTCACAATTCATAATGGCAGCTTTAGAGCAAGAAACTTGTTCAGTTCTACATCTAGTATTTAAACACTGTGCAGACATAAAACAACTCTGATCTGGAGAAATGCCGGGAGGTGTAACAGGGCTGTGAATCAGCGAGGCTTGGACTGGAGAACTTGGCTTTGAGCTGGACTGATCATGTGCATCAGTGCCTCTCAGGAATGCAGTGCTCTCCAAATCTCGGCACTCTCAGCCTGACGGAGCCGCAGATGAGCTGAGACCTCAGGCAGGGCAGACCCCTTCTCACATGCAAGTCCTGTGATTCCACTGCAGACATGGCTCCTACTAGTGGCATTGCTTCTGCATCCCCTGTGTCATCTGGATTCTGGCAAACTGGCCATTGGCATATCTGCTTCCAAGAAGCTCTTTGGGTGCTTGCCCACAGGAGGGATGCATCCTAGGGCCTCCACCTGGGGATTGAGGGTATGCCTGCAGCAAGAAAAAACCTTATTTCCACTGAAAGGAGTATCTTCCCCAGCATGGGCTCTGGAGCTTCCTTGGTCACACCAAGAGCCTGTTCTGCTCACAGCTGTTCCAGAGCTTTTGCTTTCCAGCTGGGTTTCCTATGTTTCCCCAAGCTGCATGTTGCCCTATCATTCTCTCACTTCAGCACTGCGCTGTCTTAAGAGCATGCTATCCAGGAACAGGATACAGCAGAGCATGTGTGTGGGCCTGGTATCATATCCATCTGTGGCTAGCTTGCAGACCAGGTCAGTTGGCTTGTTAAGGCCATGTCATGCCAGTTTGGTGCTCATATTGAAGCAGTCAGTGAACTGAGCTTGAAACCATGTGGCTGAATGGTAGCTGGCTGCTGCTGGCTGGTTCCTGAGCTTTACTTGGTCCTAGCACAGCTCCTCTGGCACTGGAGGCTGCAACTCCACCCTCAAAATGAGGTGGAAACTTACTGCAGACAGCTGTAGTCTAAAAAGCTAATTCTGCTGGGATACCGAAACATCTTTTGAGATTCTATTTTGATCTGAGCCATGTCAGCATGCTAGCAAGCATCTAAAGCTCTAGGCTGTTCTTCAAGAAGGTGAAACTTTTGGCTTAGGACTCTCAGGTGGGGGTGGCAGACACTGGACAGCATACCTACACCTGACAACTTGCAATATAATGTTTTACGTAAGGTGTCAAAAATTTAATTTGTAGCTGAGTCTCCCTGAACAGAGGTAATTCCTGCCTCACAGGGCTGGCTGGGAAAGGCACCAACTGGACAGAAGCCTGCGCTTGGTGAAACTGCAGTAAGTAGCAGGCAGCCTAGCTGCTCCTAAAGAGGGAACGATGAGCTGTGCTTGAGCTCTTGGCTGGGTACCAGCAGGAGGGAATATGTTGGTTAGAACAGCAACATAAATGTGTGGGGAGGAAGGAGGTGGAAAGCAGTTTTGAGATGCTACTGATACAGCAGCAGCTAGAGTGTACCCTTCTGTGAAGCTGTCACAGGAATATCTTGCCAGCTGCTTTTGGTGTGGGCTTCACTTTAACTGACTGCTTCTGTGGTGCATCAGTGAGGCCTGAAGGCACCTCTGAAGCACCTCTGACTCTATGGACTGTAGGAGTCCATTGCCCTAGAAAGCAACCCATTTACAGAGAGCAGCTCTTGCAAGTTGTCAACCCAAATGGCAAGATGTTCCTAATCTGCTTTTTAGGCATGAAGCCAGCACATGTCCCCACTAAATGTGAGGCTTTCCTAGATGGGATCTTCCAGCCAGCTGGGGAGGCTGAGCTACTGGTAGATCTGTCATGGGAGTGGAAGAGGGTACTGTCCTGCTTGTACAGCCCTTGTCAATGCAAGCCTCAACTTGCTGTTAAAACTTCATGTGCTTCTGTTTGAAGACTTCAGTGTGAGGATGCTGGGCACTTGTTCCACTTGTAGAGCACTTGGTAAGGAAAATATGCACGCTCTGTAGCAGTCAAAAAAAAAATAATCAAAGGCAGGCTTATTTCTAGCTTCTTCCTTAAAGGCAGCTTGGCATCTCTTAAGCCATGTTCATATGTAAGTAACAGCCCCTCCTGATTGTCCTCTGGCTAGTGCTCAGCTTTTTCCCAGCTGAAAGGACAGGGCTTCTGCTGTGCTCATGGGCTGTTGTGTCACTTTCAGGAGAATGCATGTGACAGGTGTTAAAGGTTGGATATATGCTCATCTTTGGTAGGTGTTCATGTTGAATTGCTCAGGGTGTCACTTGTAGCTTTGCATTAGTAGACACCTTGTTAGCAAGGTCTGCATGACCAGGTAGTTGGAACAAAGCTGTTATTAAATTGTATTGGTAAAACTTGTTCAGCTCCATCTTGAGCTCCTGCTACAATTAGGGATTGAGGCTTCAATACAAAGAGTGTCTGGACCACTTGGGCACTCTGCAAGTGGGAACTGTGATCCTGGTCAACTAATGGCAATCAGACTATTTGCCTTTCCTCAGGATAAGGCCTTACATTTTCAGGGTAGCTGAACTGGAACAAATTAATGTGTCTACTCAAAGCCTCAGCTAAGCTTGGCTTCATAAATCATGGCAGGGTAAAGTGTGACCATCATGGGGCAAGTGACATGTGCCAGTCTGGTGTGATTGATCCTGTAGGAACAGGATAAACATCCAGTGAGCATCTCATTTCAGTGGCTGAAGGTCTAAGCAGACATAACCCCCTGAGGTGCAAAACGTGCTGGGGAACTTGCTACTTCTGGGAAGAAACTGGTTCAGTCTGACTGAGCTGGTCCTGAATCATTCTTCCAGCTTCAGTTTCCTTGAAGAAATGCAGAACCATTGGGAATACAATGGGGGGAATAAAAATAGCTCTTTGGTGTAATACAGACTCAATGCTTTGCAGCCTCCTCCATGTGAGAGAACAGTGAGTAGAGGTGGCGTTTCTGTGTCGGAAATGCACTTAGCTGCATTTCAAGATGCTCTTCCTGCATTTCAGGACAGAAGGTTCTTCCAGTGTTTAAGTGTGGCTGTCTTCTCTGCTCAGTCTGGTTACTGTGGTGAGCCCTTTGCAGTGCATGGTGTCTATTACTGGAGTGCAGCTCTATCCAGATTGGCCTTCTCATGGTTGGGTGTTGTTGCTAAAGGTCCTGTGATATAGCGGAGAAGTGAATGCTTCACTTCTCAGCCACAGCACTCAGAACAGACCTGCAGTGCTTCAGGTTCAAATCTACCTTTTTGTGGAACACCTACTTACTTAAGTACTGCCTGCTGGGACAGGGGAGCAGAACTAGGAATTCATAAGTGCTGCAGTGAGTTTAGCTCTGCTTGGTGCTTGCTCACCTACTGCTTTGTGCCTTGTTGGCATAGTGTTAAATATTCCTGGCAAAGGACACGAGGTGAGAGGTGCAGTCCAACAGCCTTGCCTTAGCATTTGGCTGGTTTCTAGTGGAAGGTGCAGATGGCAGCCTGGTAGATGTAGGAGCAGAGAACTCCTGGTCAATGTCCCAGTTATTCTAGCCTCTGCATAAACATGCTTTGGTTCTTGGTTAGGATTGTGACTTGAACTGGTTAATAGCAAAGCTGTGACAGTAAGGACTGCTCCATCAGCTTGTCAGTAGGTTTAAAAATTGGTATGGGTATGCTGTTGCTTAAGGAGCTGTTGTCCTCTGTGGAGGTGAGATTTCCCCCTCCCCAAGGCTAGCTACTTTCATACTAAAACTGTCCATGAGCAACTTAACACAAGTAGACCCTGTTAAAGGATGGCTAATCTAAGAGATCTGGTGGGCCATCATGCAAGCTCCTACTCTTCTTTGCTTGTACCAACCTAATTAATATTAAAATGCCTGCATTGTGACTTGACACATGTGAACATCTCTAAGGAATCCTTAACCACCCATTTCTGCTTTGAGTTAAAGCAGCTGTCCTTTCGCTTGCTATATTAAGACAGTTGTAATGTACTCCGAAACAACAAGGGAAGCCTAATTAGATTTGGCATAGACTTTATTTGCTCTTGCATCTGGGGAGCTGTAGCACTATGGAGCTTCATAGGACAGGTTTTGACTCTTCCTTTTAGACTGGCTAAGCCAGTAACACTTCCAGGTCAGATGTTTGGGGTTCTTCCTTGCTGCTCTGGCAGGCCAGCCTTACAAAGGTAGTAACACTACTGTGGGAGACAGTGTGCTATACCAGCTTTAATCTTGTGAGGGTCAGTGTACTGTTAATGACTTGTTTGCTTAGAGGGGTACTGGAAGGACTCCTCTTCTGTATTAGAGACAGCTGTGTCATTCCTTTGGTACCAGTTAAGCCAGGAGGAGGAATGATGCTGACTGGTCTCCTGACTGATGGAAGTTTCTGATGTCTCCCGAGCAGGGCTAGCTGGGTGTGCTGGTAGACTGTGTTCTGAGCAGTCATGCAGGTGACCTCACTCCAAGAGACTTCACACAATGTAAACCAGAACTGATGTCTTAGATCAAATCTTAACAAACAGGTTTTTCTTCATGATATCTCTGAAAGCAAGTGTTTGTTCATAAACACTCCTGGGACTGGATGTGAGTAGTGTGTGAGCTCACACACTGCCATCTTAAGGGCTTACGTGACTCTTACAGGATGCTGCTCTAGGGTAATTATATCAAATATAAAGCAAGACAAGCTGCATATATAGTGCAAAATAGTCTTAGAATTGGATACCACTGACTCAGCACTATCACAGTTTTGATCTCAACTCAAGCTGAGCTTGCTCTTTGCAAGAACATGAGGGAAACCCTGCACAGCCTACATCTTGGATTAGCTCAGTAATTTAATGCTTTCCAGGTGTGACTGGAGAAACTCCTCGTGTGAACTAACTGCTCCTTCAGGTATTCAAACCTGCTTAATCTGTGAGCCAAAGCTATATTCTTCTTGGTCTCCCTTAGTTGATTTTGTACTAGTAAGGCTCACCAGAAGTGAGATCTGTGTAGCTTAGAGCATGTATGTGGGCTCCATTTCTGGGACACAAGACAGTAACAAACCTACTCTAGTGCTGTGTAATGTGAGAAACAGCATGTGTTAACAAGGGAATAATCATAAGCTGCCTCTGACTTCAGGCAGGCAAATCTTTGAGTACTGAACCTGGCCCAGGTTTGGTTGGTTGTGCCTTATTCTACTGACACAGCAAATGGCATGCTGTAACCAGGATCAACAGAGGTATTTCTGAGCTTCCTTGAACTGCAATGTGTAGAAGCATCCTCTGCCATGAAGATGTTGTATTTGCTGTTGGCTTCGTATGAGCTGAAGTCACTAATATCCTTTGCGTGGTGTTAAGGAGACTGTAGTAAAGCTTAGCTTACAGGGCCTTCAGAGCATGCTAGTGTCTTTAACTTCCAATTAAAAACACTGTGGCTGGAAGTAAATGTTGGAGGAGGCATGGTATCTTGTCCTTGGGGTAGTTTGACCCTTTGGGTTGCCTCATAAGAAACCCCAGTTAAGATAACAGGGATGTCTTCAATCCATAGAGATTGAAAATCTCACTGAGATCAGTCAGACCTCTGTTTAGCACAAATAGCTGCTTTAAAGCTGGAGCTGCTGTTGGAGACCTGCTCAGCTACACAGAACGTGGAAAGGATGAGGGAAAGAGCAAAGGTGCTGCTGTAGAGAGCAACTTGATGCTACTTAAACATAGAGGGGGTTTCATTCTGTAGAAAGGCTCCAGGAGATCAAACACTGGTACTTCCTCTGAGACCTGGAGATATGGTCTCCTCTCCAAAGGCAAGGTCCCTTCTTATACTGGGCAAGGAATAACTCTGAAGTGCTGGTCTGTTTATACCTGTAATGAGAAGACTATTAAGAGGGCTTGGCCCATCCATTGAGTGGACTTCAAAGCAGCATTGATCAAGACTAGTAGAAATAGGTGTGGGAAACTCTGGGCAGTGTCCACTGCTGGCTCCTGGCAGGACTGGAGTTCCTCACTGTCTCGTGGCCCAAGCCAAATACCAAGCTGAGGCAGCTCCTTCTGTGCTATGGCTCATATCCGTTCCATCACCTGGGATGGAAGCTGTCTCACCTGACCAGTGTTCCTGAGGCAGTAATAGCCTTTCACACTGATGGGGCAGTGCGTCAGCGATGACAAGAAGGCAGTGTCAGGCCTGACTCAGATGTCCCTCCTGTGTCTGCAGGTGGCTGCTCAACTGAGCTACTTCCAAGGTAATGAGAGTTGACAGGGAAGTTTCCCCTCCCTTCATAGTGGGACTTCAGGCTGTGTTGAACTTGGGTGCTAAGCATCCAGTGTGATTTAGTGTTGTAATTTAGGGCTTTGTAAATCCTTCCCTGAGCATGAGAACTAATGCCAGCTTGTCCAAAGCTGCTTCAAATACCAGGAAGCAGTGAGCTGCACCAGCCAGTGGCAAGTGGCACCGAAAACACTCATAGGAAAATAGAAGCACAGTACATGCTGGGTTCTGGCACAGTCACTTTGGGGTGAGTTGTTTTCCTCTGTCCTGAGGAAAACAGGTGACTCAACACTGGACCTGAACCTATACAGATGTTTTCCATGACAGTTCAGTGTACACAGCTGTCTTTAAGCTGTTTCAAAGCTCTGCTTGCTTGCTTCTTGCTCCATCTGGGTTGATTGTGCTGCAGAAGTCTCTGGCTTGGCTAGCACAAGTGTCACTTGTGCTATGTGCTTTGAAAACACAGGAGGTGCAGTCTGCTTGAAGGAGCTTACATGGTCTGTTCTCCTGATGGCTGTAGAGGAGACGAGCTGTATAGAGTGTGGATCCTGGCAAGAGCAGAAGCAGGACTAAATGTTGGGGTTGTTGACAACTTTCAGCTGGCTGTACCTTGGCTAGTATAGCTGGGCTACTAGTTGGATCATTGAGCAATGCAGCCCAGCGTAGATAGCCTTGGAAAGGAGAGGTGTTTACACTCAGCAAAACTGTCCTTGCAGGCTCTCTGGCATGTGTTAACACCCATCTAAGGACATGAGCTCTGTAGGTGGCCTGTCACTGCTATTCACTTGACAGCCTCTGGCTGTTCTCTTTCAACAGTGTTTCCCACCTAGATGTATCACAAGGTGCATGAGGTCAGTGCAGTCCAACAAGGTGTAGCTGTAAGTGCACCACTACCCATGGCAGCTGCGGGAGGGCTGCTTCAGCTTCTGCAGCATTCACTGATGGCAAAGTCTAAAAGACTGCATGTCTTTTAACACTCAGTCTGAGATGATTAAGACCTTTTGCAGCTGGATTCTGCAGGCTCCTACAGCTTGGAGCATGTTACCCCCTGTAATAGTGGGACGAAGCAGGTTGCAGTTATCTAGCATCTGAGGCTGTTGCACATCCCAGGAAATGCATAGGACCAAGTTGCTCAGAAGATGCATATATCCATGTTGTGGAAGTGAAGGCCTCCTTAGCGGTGAAAGTCGGGAATAGATCCTTAAGAGTAGGAGTTGTGTGATACAATGAATGTGGTGTAGCAGGATGGGAATTTAGGGTAACCAAGTACCCATATAAGGGCTTAATACATGAAGCCTGTTGTCAAGGGTCTTTGAACTCAAGTAGCACGGCTATAGCCATCTTCTGGCTCCTCTTGCTGTTTAGAACCTGCAGGGCTCCTCAGGGAAAGCCAAGGAGTCCTTGTGTTGTGGACCAGGTCAGTACCAGGGTCTGTGATCTGATCAAGGCTGAGCACCTAAGAATGGTTTGTCCCATCCCCTTCCCAGAGGTGGGGAGAAGGGCCTCTCATGGTGGGATGGGCATGCTCAACCACTAATAGTTAGACTTTGTATTTGCTTTCACTATGCTAAAGCACATCCAGAAGTGTATTCAGGCCTGCTGCAGCTGATATACTTCTAGCTGCTTCACGAAGCTGAAGGAGACCTGGGAACAATTAAGAATGTGGCTTTCTGGAGCTCAACTCTCACTCTTACTAATTGGATGGACCATTAGTGGCCCATTTAGAGCCACCTGCCTATAAAGTGGACTGGAGTCATGGCAGGGTGCAACTGAACAAACAGTTCCTTGGTCTAACAGAGGTTTGAGGTTTGTCACTGTAGCCTTACTTGTCCTTCCAGCAAGGGTGAGGTGGCAGTAGTTAGCTTCATATGCTCTTGGCAAAGCTGTGGAGTCCGGCAGCAGTTTGCCTTGCTATTCAGCTGCTCAGGTGGCCTGTGTGGTTTTGTTGCGACTGCTTCAACCACAGTGTATCCTTGGACCTTGACACTTTCACAAAGTACAGCCATCAGCTGAACCTGAAAGGTGGAAGAAGACCTTTTTTCTTTTTTTTTTCTACTGGGAAACTACTGAACAGCATAAAAAAGCTTGAATGTGGTATTAGACGTATCTCTACTTGCATTTCACTCAGTAGCATGTGTAAGAATTAGCCTGTGCTGGGAGCTGATATGCTTTACTGCACTGCCTCCAGTGAGACGAAGGGAGATGGTCTGGAAGTAGGGTCCAAAATGGACCAGGTACTGTACAGGACAAGTGCTTGGCTCATCTACTTGTTGGTATTAAGTTGCCACTACTGGTCTGACATGGCCATGCCTATGAAATGGACAAACACCTGGTTAGTGCTCAAGCGTAGCCTTGAATTGAAGGAGTCTGGCTTCAGGAGTGCTGGGCCCTGCCTGTCCCTGGTTCCTTGCTGGGAGTCAGGTTTCTTGGACTCCAAACTTGCTTCTTTCTGCCTTGAGGAATGACATGCTAATGGTGTCTGATGGGATTGTTCCTCTTCCTTTCTAGTGTAAAAGATGACTTCTAGGAAGAAAGTGTTACTGAAAGTCATCATCCTTGGAGACTCTGGGTAAGTGGAGGAGCCTTTAAGCTGCCAATCTGCATCTGGCTGGAGCAGCGCTCTTGACTAGTAGGAGCCTGGATGTACTGTAAGAAAACAGCAGTGCTGGGAGAAGAGATTTTACAGCCCCAGACAGCTGTGTTACCTTAGAGCTTTAAGACCTCTTCACCACCCTCTGTCCTGAATGTGTCCCTGCAGTTTCATATCTTGAAGTCCTGCTGCAATATTGGACAGGAGAAATGCAGTGGGTAGACCACTCCAGTAGCAGAACTGGATAGCCTTTCTGCAAGGAGGACATGTGGTGTTGAAACGAGCATTTCACTTCAATTAAAAAAAAAAAACAACAAAACTACTAGTAAGCAATCTTAGGTGACTGCTTAAAACTCTGCCTTTGTCAGAGGCATAGTTTATACAGAACCATCTGCTTAGCTTCTCTCTGATCTGGCCAGAGCTTGCCCCTTGGAGGGAAAGGCTTTGCTCTGTGCTGTTGAGCAAGGATTCTGCTAGCTGTTGCAGGTTACTTGCTGTACAGGCTGTAACCTGACTCCCATGACACAAGGCTTATTTATACCACTGTGCCCAGCAAGCTGTTGATCAGGCAGTGTTTCTCAGCTGCAGAGAGGGCATGTGAGCCTTTAAGCTGGTGTTGTGGGCAGGATCTCCACCTCTGGGTGCCTAGCAGATGCATATGTGAGCTGTTGCCATCCGAGACTGTCTGTTCTTGTTCTTCTACCACCTCCTTCGGAGGCTGAAGATGACTGTTTCTGGTGGGTTTCTCTAGGGCACTTCATCTTCTTCCAAAATTGCCCTCATTATCATAATGTGATGCATGCTCCTTACCAATGATCAGATTACTGATGGGGAAACAAGGTTTCTCAAGATTGTAATCCTTTGTATCCTTAGGTAGCTAATGCTCTTACTCAGCATGTTGCCTCAGCATCTATTGCTGTAAAAGCCCCTTCTTGCAAAGGTGGGTGCATTTTCTCTGACTGAAAGGCCAGGAGGCTGTGGTGGAAAGCAAAGGGCACTGGGATGTTCTGTTCAGGGTGGTTAATTCAAACACTGTTGTAGAAACAACCTACTGAGTCTTTTTTGTTGCCTTTCTTTACAGGGTGGGAAAGACATCACTTATGAACCAGTATGTGAACAAGAAATTCAGTAACCAGTACAAGGCTACGATAGGTGCAGACTTCCTGACAAAAGAGGTCATGGTGGATGACAGGCTAGTGACAATGCAGGTAAGGAGTGACTCTTCTCCCTGCTGCAAGGGGTGACCGGCTGCCTAGACCACACTTGTGTGGAATTATCTGCTCCAGTGTAGTCCAGAGCAGTGGAAGGTCAGTGTACTAGGTGTGAATCTCATTTGCACTGAACTGCTCAGGGCCATAGGTGCTGCTGGGCTTCCCTACAGATCTGTCCATGGGCTGAACAAGGGAAGGCAGAGATCAATTTGGGCTCAGCTAAGAGCAGGTTTTCCAGGCCCAGTTTAAAACCCAGCATTTGGTACTGTCAGTAAACTAGATCTTATTGGAAAGATGCATTTCCCTAGTGTTCAGGACCGGGAAAGGCCTGGGAAAGGATTCCTTAGTCAGGTCAACTACTTGTGCTGCCCTGAGTCCTGTGGGTATTGTGTTAACCTGCCAGCCTGCTTAATCTCTAGTATCTGAAGCTTTCATCTCTCCACAGTGAGAGTGCCTGCAAGGCAGCAAAAGCCCTGTCGCAACTGTCAGAGGAGTGTTTAGGCTGTGCTGGTACCCAAGTGTACCTAAACACTGCGGGCAGGTCATGTGCTGGCCCTAATACCCAAGTCCTGCTTGTCTTGACCAAGGATACATCCCTTGCTGAGGCTGAAAACAAAAAGGGTTAACTATTTTTCAAGAGCCAGGAACACCCTTCTATACTTAATGCCTACAGAAATTCCCAAGCCTTCAGGTGCTTCTCTCTGGCTAGCTGGGGGCTATAGGTGCCTGGTGAGGAGTTTTGAAATGAATGCCCTAATTGTGGACTGACTATGTCAGAGTAGAGCTGGCTTATCTGCCCTGTCTTTTGTTCCAGATATGGGATACAGCAGGACAAGAACGATTTCAATCTCTGGGAGTTGCCTTCTACAGGGGAGCGGACTGCTGTGTGCTGGTGTTTGATGTCACAGCCCCCAACACATTCAAAACCCTAGACAGCTGGAGGGACGAATTCCTCATTCAGGCCAGTCCAAGGGATCCTGAGAATTTTCCTTTTGTTGTGCTGGGAAACAAGATTGACCTAGAAAACAGACAAGTGAGTACTGGGACTTGCTAGCCTCCTCTTGGGAAACTGATGGAGTGGAGACCTTGTAGGAATACAGCAGGGTTATCTGAGAAACAGGAGTGGGAGGTGCCGGAGTGTGGCTCAGCTGTTCCCTGCCACTGGGGAAGAGTATCTCCTGCCTGGAGAGGTCAAAGCCCTGCACACAGCATGCTCCTGCCCACTGGTGGAAGGATTGCAGCAGCTTCCTGGGTAGCTGCAAGGAGAGAAGCTGATTCTCCTCCTCCAGAATTGCTGCGAGACTCCTATGGTAGCAAGTCCTTGCTCTGTGCTGCCTGAGCAGTCTGCCCTGTGGTCTTACCTTCCTTAGGCATGGTGCTCCTTGCCCTGGGGCTGAGTGTATCCCGTGGGCAGCAGTCTCCTGTGCTCTGTAAGAACTGCTGTCTTAGCTCAGGTTGGATACGAGGGGTCTCTGGCCTTGCCCTGGAAATAAAACCCCCTTCCCCCATGGCTGAAGGTGGTGATGCTGCTCTCTGTCTACCCAGGTCACCACAAAACGGGCGCAAGCCTGGTGCTACAGTAAAAACAACATCCCCTACTTTGAAACCAGTGCCAAGGAGGCCATTAATGTGGAACAAGCTTTCCAGACGATTGCACGAAATGCACTTAAACAGGTAGGGAGGGGGCTGGTGGGTGCCCTCTGCTGGTGCCGGTCCTGCCAGCTGAGCTCAGCTGCTGTGGGCAGCCTTGGGCTTGCCAGCAGCTTTCCCCAGCCGAGAATGGCTCCTTGCATGCTAGGAGCTGTCTGTAGAGCTGTGGCACTAACTCCTCCCTTCTCTCCCACTAGGAAACCGAAGTGGAGCTTTACAATGAATTCCCTGAACCCATCAAACTAGACAAGAATGACCGAGTGAAGGCTTCGGCGGAAACCTGCAGCTGCTGAGGGGAGAGGGAGGGGTTGAGCACAGTCCTTCACAAATTAATATCACACTTAGGCCTTCAAACACACAGCCCCTCTTCTGTGTTTAAAATGAAATTAAAAAAAAAATTTCATCTCCAGCTGCCAAAATCCACCCATCTCCCATGAGCATCTGAGAGTCCCATACTTCAGAGCTCACGTCCCCGCACCATCCGCATCACACTTCATGGTAACAGACCTTTCTCTTAGTTTAAAATGGAAACTTATGTATGTTTGGAACTGAATCTTAATTCCAGGTGTCCAATGGAGAGAAACTGTTTACAGGTAATCTGTGTAACAAATTACATACATTTTTAACTGTCTCGTGTTTTCCCCTGTGAAGGCTGCAACTGGAAAGGCTGACTACCCATAGTTCATTGCAAGCTCAGCACTCAGTCCAACTAGGTTGAGTTTTGTATGTATCTCTGTTAATGCTTGTTACTTTTAACTAATCAGATCTTTTTACAGTATCCATGTATTATGTAATGCTTCTTTAGGAAAAATCTTATAGTACATGTTAATATATGCAACCAATTAAAAATGTATAAATTAGTGTAAAATTCCTGAATTACATGTTCAAGTACTGAAACACAGATTGTGTAGAAAGTGAGGAGGACACTTGTGAACTGCAGTGTGCTAGCAACACAAAGTCCAGATAGAGGCAGTATTCTGTACAGTAGAGATGAACTATGTAAGCCTTCTTGTTTTGAGGCCCCAAAGGCTTCATCTTCTGGAAAATCTGTCTGGCTTCCTTGTATCTAAATTCCCAGATTTGCATAACAGCATTGATATGCACACTGGATTATTGGATTTAAAATTAAATACAGCTATGAAATGACCTCATTTGTTCACCTACCCTACTGCTTAACTCCTAACATCCTGGAGCGAGTCTGAGAAGGAACCAGAGCTGAGGTGTCCCCGTGGCTCTTTGTGCTGTGGAAGGAGCTCCTCTCCCACGTGGGTTGTGGTAGCTGTTTCTCGATGAATGACCTGGACTATGAATCTTCCCTTTCTTCTTACTGACTGCTAATCTGGATTTTTGGTATGGAAGAACTTGGCAATCTAGTCCCTTTCCTCTCTTCCTTTCTCCTTGGTATTTGTTCTTGCGTTTGTAGCTTGCTTAAATGGAGCCCTTCTACCTGTTTTCCAGAGGTCTACATTCTAGTACGTAGGCTGAGCTCTTATGTAAAGAGACAAACATGATGCCAATAAACTTAACAAGAACAAACCTTCTTGTTTACTCCTGTTTCTGACTTTTTTTTTCTTCACTAACATGCTTTCTTTCCTCTGTCTTGTCACCATTTCAGCAAGCCAGTGCCTGCTAACTGAAGGAGGTTTGTGCTTCCTCCTTACTATAAAGTCGGTGCCTTCCATGTTATTTTTCAGGAGTGGGTTGAGCAGGCCCTGCTTGCTTGGCTGACCCAAGACTGCTGTAGGGCAGCAACCCCTCTGCTTTTCTTGAAGCTGCTTGCAGTGGCAGGAATGGTGCTGGACGTGATTGCTCTTCTATGAGCATGGTTCTTCAGCCCTGTCCTGGGAATAGGAAAAGCTTTGTGGAAGGGGGGAGAGGAGGGCAGTGCTTTTAAAGCTCTTGCTACCCTCCTACTGGGAGCATGCTGAGTCCTTCCCAGCTCACCAGTTAGGTGCTTTGGCTTGAGGAGAAGCAAGGCTGGCCTAGAGTACCTTAGAGTGAGTTAAGGACTTCTCCTTACTCCAGCCTAGTCAAGTTTAAGCCTTTAATTTCCAGATGCTGGGCATGACCCTCTGCTTGCACTCAGCAAGGCTGAGCTTGCTACTCCTGTGCCCACAGGAAGATGGAAAACAAAGTATAGAGAAATGAGGCCAGTTATTTCAAGAGCATTCTAACAGTCTTTGTGCTCTATATCCTATTTTATGGCTCTGTCCTAGCATGCTTTTCTCTCACTTGGCTGGGCTTTTGCTGTCTCCATCAGTTTCAAATAACTACCCTGCAATAGCAATGTTTCTGTCTGCATCTTTTTGAAAGACTTAGACCTTCTGCCCATCTCCATTTAAAGCATCACTCCCTCTGTACTTGTTTTCTTTAGATACAGCTCTAGTGTGGAGAAAGCCAAGCTCGGCAATGGGGGAGCAATAACTACACAGTGATGTTTTTGGGGAAGGGGATGGCCTTAATTCTGCACCTGCTTCCTGCTGCTTTGGCCTTGGATGATGGAGCTGAGGCTGGGAGGGCTGCATGCTGTGGCTGTGGATGGGCCCTGAAGAGATGCTGTTTTATTTCTCTCCCATCAAATAAACTGGTAGTGATGTGAGGCAAAGGGTGAGTGCTCCACAGGGGGTAGGACAGCCACAAGGTGTTACGGATGCTGATGGGGAGGATTCCCTTTACCACTGATGAACCAATGTATTTGCAGGTGGGAATATGATATATACACACACAAGTGTACAAAAAGCAGTGCAGGAGGCAAGCAGGGTGGTGGGAATTGGTGCTCTGCTCTTACCTTTGGGGCTGATGGTGTTCCTGCAAGAATCACTTGTCATCACTGTGGTCTGAAGAAGCCTGGGACTGGAGAAGGTGGCTGCACTGATTGTCACTGTGGGGTACAAGTGTACTTAAAACCACTCCTAGTGTCAATGAGGCTTTTCCTTCTGTGCTGACCTTTTTGCCTGATGGTGTGTGCAAGGGGGACTTGCTGCTGGGCAAATCCCTGAGGAAACCTTGCCCTGGAAGAGGCTGAGGGGTTCAGCTGATGCGCTGAGGCAGCCAAGCGTCAAGACTGGTTTTGCTCTTCGTCCAGGTCCTGGCTGGGCAGGAGGCACAGACCTGAAGAAGGAGGCTGGCTGGTGGGAGCGGGTCACTTCCCCCATCCACACCAAGTGTAATAGGTGATAGCAACAACCAGCACCTGGAGTTTGGAGAGTGGGGTTGATCCTGGCCCTTGCCAGTGGGTAAAACCACAGGAGGTTGTGGCAGGGCAGCCAGGTGTGGGGCTCGGAGGGGTTGGAGCTGTTGGTGAGGGCAGCTGTGTTTTGTGAGACACTGGTGCAAACATGAAAGCTGGGTAATCGCACAACCGCATCTGCACTGCAGGGGGTGAGGGGGGTAGCATCAAAGAAATTAAAGGCCAAGCTTTAAAGCCTGGGGTGGGAAAGCTCGGCACGTGCCTTGGCAGCAGCGCTTGCGTGGGCATTGGGGCTGGACGTGTCCTGCACCACAACCTGCCCTCGTCCCACAGTGGGAGCCCTCCTGCCAGCCCCCCCCCCACTGGTGCTGCAGGCAGGGGGTGCCAGCCCCCCCCCCCGGCCCCCCCCCCCACCCACAGCCCCCGGTGTCATAGGGAAGCATGTGCTACAAGCACAGAAGTATGATCAGGATTCTATAGGTACACACAAATATTTTTAGCTAAATATTTGTGTGTATGTGGTTTGCATAGTCAAATGCATTTACCCAGGTAGTAATGTGTATAGGGATATATTTATCGTGACATCTTTTGTGAGCTAGAGAGCACAGAGAAGACAGTGTGGACACGGAGGGCGTGCGTGTGTGGATGTTGCTATATTATACTTACAGGGACACCTATCCCAAGGCTCGGAGACAGAGAGCACAAGTGAGTTCAGTTGCAGGTTTCCGTTTATGAGACATAGGTGGTTGCAGGCTTAGCAATGTACCCAGATGCAGCATAAAGTATTTATTTCTTCATATACCTGTATATATTCAGAGAAAGAGAAAAAAATTATCTCACGTGGATATGGTACTCTCATATATATCTTATTTATATCTTTATATAAAAGCATTTAAATAAAAAATGTATAGCTATAGACACATACAAACGTGTGTATGTCTATGTATTATCTATCAATCACCCCATATATAGAGAGACAGAGATGATCATACACAGTGAGACACATTTTAAGTTATTTTATACTTACATGCTTGTATTTATAAGTCTGCATGTGTGTGTTTTCCTCTGTCTCTCTGACTACACACAGATACCCCCTACTTTACTTTTTATATTTATACACTTATGTGTGTGTGGTTTATATATTTTTTAATATTTTTAAAATATATTTATATATTTATTTATGTGCTTTATATATAAACCCAAGTGATATACGTGCGGGTGTGTGTGTAGTTTAGCTATTTTTACATTTCAGAAAGGAAAGCAGGGAGGGAGGGAGGCAGGGAGAGAGAGTGAAAGAAAATACAGGCTCATAAATAAATATTTAAATAAATTCTAGGTAGAGGTGGGTATGGGGATATCTGTGCGTGAGTTGGGGGGCGGGGAAGGCTGAGCTCCCTTGTGCTCTCTCCATATACACAGACAGGGAATATATATCAAGGTAGATACACACACTCACACATATATATGCACCAGAGATTATAGATGAGCGCGGAAGAGAGAGTGGGAGACATCTCAACGCCACACACACAGATACCCCCCCCCATGCATTTTTGGGGGGCCGTTGTACACCATTCTCTGTGCCCGTCTTTTTCTCTCTTGGGTGGGGGGGGGAAGACAGCAAGAATGATAGAAAACACAGAGACACACACACACACACAATTGGTTACATATTTAGGTAAACATGTAAATTATATGTGGTAGGGGACGGGGGGAGGTGCTCTGTGTGTCTGTGTGTGAAAAGTGTTTATGCTCTTTCTCATATATGTGTATATATGTGTGTGTGTATGGCAAGAGAAAGAATAAGTGTGACCAGCTCTTGCTTACACTCTTAAGTATATATGTACACACGCAGAGAACATGTGCATTATGTGTCTTTAAGCATATATGTGTATATATTTAAAGGGAGGGGGCATACCGTGTGTATGTGTGTGGAATCTCTCTCTATGTTATAATATATAAAATTACATATTCTTATATGTGTGCATATATATAGCACAAGAGAGTGTTGCGTTTGTGTGAACAGCGCTCTCTCTCTCTTCGTGAGTATATATGTGTGTATATATACAGAGCAAGAGAGAGGGGAGTGAACAGGTCACTCCCCCCCCCCCCAAAATGTAAGGAGGTGGGGGTGGGGGGGGTGGGGGGGTGTGCGTGACAACAACTCTCTCTGATATACATATGTATGCGCGTGCGTGTGTGTGCACACGGGTGTGTGTATATAGCAAGAGAATTTGTGAAGAGCTCTCTAGCCCTTTCTAAGTATATATATGTAGTGAATTAAGCATGTGTGTGAAGAGCTCACACGCTCTCCTGCTGTATATACGTGCGTGTAAACAGCATTTTCTCTAATTATATATATGCATATATAAGAGAATTATGTGTATGAATAGTCTCTATGTAAGTATATATGTTTATATACATCTATATAGGTGTAGATATTCTGTGTTTGAGCACAGCTATCGCTTGTTCTCTACATATGGATATACATAGAAAGATTATATATATATATATTATATCAAAATACAAACATATATATGTATATATTTATGCACCCAGATATTATATATGGGGGAAGGGGGGGGGGGCGAGAGGGAATGACAGAAAATTTGTGTGTGTGCACGTGCGTGTGTGTTTGAAAAGCCCTCGCTCTTTCTCAAGTATGTAGGTAAATATACCTGAATATATATACACACATACAGATGTATCAGGCGAGAATAATGTGTGCAAATGGCTCTCGGGGGCAGGGCAAGAACAACCACTGTGTGTGTATTTGTGCATGAACGGCTCTCTTAGTATAGATGTATATATTGAGGGGTAGAGTGAAAAGCCCTCACTCCCTCTCCGCATATATATATGTATATGTATGCGCATATAGACAGATTAAGAGAGAAGGGGTGGGCGGGGGGGGGGCATGGTCAACAGGGCTCTCAAAGTATATATGCCTCTGTGTGTGTGTGTGTGTGTGTGTGTGTGTACACAAAGAGCATTATGTTTGTATGCATGTGAACAGCCTCTCTATATGCATATATATGTGTATGCACAGCAAGAAAGTACTGTGTGTGTGTGAGAACAGTTCGCTGAACAGCACTCAGTATATGATGTGTATATAGGCAGGGGGGAAAGGGGAAAAAAGAGAATGAGACCCGTTACCTGTTCCCTTCCCCCCATCTAAGTATGTATGTGTATATACGTACGTGTGTGTGTGTGTGTGTGTGTGTACACAGCAAGAGAATTGTGTAATTGAGTGAAGAACTAAGTATCTATAAATGTAGTGGGTGTTCAGGGTGAGAACAGCAGTCTACATATATGTGTATATGCATATATATGTATACATATAGCAAGAGAGAGTATTGTGTGTGAGAACAGCTCACTAAGTATATCCACATGTATGCATACATATGGAGAGAGGATAGTGTGGGTTTGTGTGAACAGTATGTGTGCTCTGTACATATGTGTGTATGTAGAGATTGAGAATTATGTGTGTGAACAATTTGTGTATATAAGCATCTATACATTCATATATACAGCAAGAGTAGTGTGTGTGAGAACAGCTCTTGCTCTCTCTACTTATCCATATACATACAGAGAATATGTTGAGATATATACATATATATGCAGATATTTACGCACCCCAGAGATTATACATGTGTATGGGGGGAGGGAGGAGAGACTGAGTGATGGAAAATGTGTTCCTGTGTATGAATCGCTCATTTTGTTACGTATATATGTCTAAATATAGCGCAAGAGAGGATGTCTGTGAACAGTTCTGTGTGTGAAAAGTGTGTGCTCACTCTGTGTATGTATGTGCATATGAAGAGGGAGAGAGGGAAGTGTGGGTGTGTGCCAGAAAGCAGAGCACTCTCCCCCCCCCGCGTGTAGTGAGAGACTATTGTGTTTGAACAGCTCTCTTCCCTTTTCTCTGTATGTGTGTGTACATACAGTGACAAAGAACTCTGTGTGAACACCTCACACTCCTCTGTATATATGATGTATATATGCACACACACATATATATGTATATAATATCTTGCTCGAGATAATTGTTTGAGAGAGAGTGAGAGAGGAGATAAAAGGTCTATCATCTTTCATTATATATGTATATATGCATATTTTTTATATAGTGAGAGAATTATGTGTGTGTGAACAGCTCTGTGTGTGTGTGTATGCCTATACATGGGGGGGAGGGGGAGGAGAGAGCCTCTGGAGACTGTATAAGTGTGTGTGTATATATATATATTTGTGTATATTTGTGTAAGTATATATTTGTGAATATGTATATCTGTGTATGGGGAGAGGGGGTATGCGGAGAACAGCATGCTCTCTCTCTGTATACATGCATGTATATATATGTGCGTGTATGTATAGCAAGGGAACTTCATGTGTGCATGAACAGCTCGCTCCCTAAGTCCATATATGTAGCAAGTTACATGTGTGTGCAAACAATTCTGTGTATATATAGGTATATATGCATATATATGCATACATACAGCAAGAGAAAGGAGTATCGTGTATGAGAACAGCTCAGTATATAGATGTATGTACATATATATATATGGAGAGAGAATAGCGTGTGTTTGTGTAAGCAGCACTCTCTCTATACATGTATATAGAGAGAATTATGTGTAAAGTCTGTGTATATATAAGTACACATGTATGTATGCATAGATATAGAAAGAGACAGTATTGTGTGTGTGAGAAACCCCCCCTCACTCCCCATATGTATAGCCATACAGAGAGAATACACACACACCCCTGCACGCATGCATACGTTTATGCACCCCAGAGATGATACGTGTATATACGGTGGGGGAGACAGAATGATAAAAAATGTGTGTGTGTGAGAGACAATAGCGCTTGCTCTTTTTTCTCAAGTATATATGTATATATACCTATAGAGAGAGCAAAGAGAATATTGTGTGAACAACCTATTCACTGTGTGTGTATATATCTAAGCATATATATGTATATAAGGAGAGATAATATTGTATATGTATTTGTCTGTGAACAGCTAAGTACAGCTGTGTATATGCAATTCTATATATCAAGGGGGGTAGCCTGTGTCTCTGTGTGAAATACCACACGCTTGTGCTCTCGCTGTGTGTATATACATGTGCCTACAGAAAGGGGGGGAGCGGGAGAACAGGTCTCTGATTGTATGTATATATGTATATGAGAGAAATGTATGCGAACAAGACTCACTCTCTGAATCAGTATATATGCTCTGTGTGTGTGTGTGAGTGTGTGCGTGTATGTGGTGAGACTGTGGGGTGTGTGTTTGAACAGCTCTCCCTCATTTCTATATATGCCTATATCGTGACAGAGAATTGTGTGTGAACCTCTCTCTCCGTATATATTCATATATGCGCATATATAAAAATATACCAAGATAGAAGTGTGTGTGAGAAGTGTGTCTCTGTATATGTTTATAAGTATGTATGCATATATGCCTATATATGTGTGTGTATCTATAGCAAGAGTAATTGTGTCAGAAGAGCTCACAGTCTGTATGTATTCGCTTTATATATTTATGAAAGGTGTATGCGACCAAGACTCACCCTCTGTGTCTATGTCAGTATATATGTACATATAGGGAGAGAATGTGTGTGTGCGTTGGGGCTATTTTCTCCTATCCCCTGTCTCTCTCCAAGAAGCACCCGCACACAGGCTGCCTCCCCCTATAGCGTATTCAAGTATCTATATCCTCATGTATTTATGCACGTGTCTTCTGTTTCCTGCCACCCCCCCTGGGGCAGAGGAGCACCCTCACAGATGCCCCAGCTGCACTGCGGGGGGTGCAGGGGCCAATCACCCCCATGCAGCCCCCACAAGATTGTGGCACTGCCCAGCCCCTCTCGCACACCACACCCCCCCCATCAATTTTATTTAAATATCTACATGTTTATGTCAATATTTTAAAAATAGGTGTTCATGTGTATGTGTGCACTTACATTTCTTTTAAATTTACGCATAGATATCACAAGAAATAATAACTATTATGTGTTACATCTATATAATACACGACATGCACCCTGCCCCTATAACACCCATAACATATAGCCAGTGCAGGTGTAGGTTTCCATTTGGTTACAGCACTGGATCAACACATGTAGACACTTGCATGTTTGCGTGTTCCACAAGTGCACACGTGTCTATACCTTACACCCCCCCCACACACACCCCCACCCCCCCCCCCCCCCGCCGTTGCAGCCGCACAGGTGGGGCGGTGGGTGCTGTGTCCCGGGGCGGGTGTGCGATGCTGCCCACCCCGGGGGGGGGCTGAGGGGCTCGCTGGGGGGTGGGTGTGTGTGTGTGTGTGCCCCCACCTCCCCCCCCCGGCACCTCCTGCCCAGCGCCTGGCAGCTCACAGAGGCCGCACCAACTCATCACGGGGTGCCCGGCCACGGCTGCTATGGGGGGGGGGGGGGGGGGGGCGGCCCCGCTGTGGGGGGGGGGGGGGGCTCCTCCTCGGGGTGTGGGGGGGGCAAGGGGCACCCCGCTGCAGGACGGGGAGGGGGCACGGCCGGGCAGGATCCAGCCCCGGCAAAGGGAATGCCTGGCGGGCGGCCCCGGGACCCCCAGCCAGGGGGGGGGGAGGGGAGGAGGAAGGGGAGGCGGCGGGACTGTGCGGGCTCGGCGCGGCGTGCGTGGGCAGGGGGCGGGGTGCGAGAGCGGGTGCGGGTGTGTACGTGTGCGTGTGCATGTGGCATGTGTGTGCGTGTGCCTGCGTGTCTAGGGCTGCGTGCACGCGTGTGCACACCCCCCCCGTGCGCGTGCCCCGTGTGGGAGCGGGCACGCGTGTTGCCGGCTGCGGAGGGTGCCCCTGCGCACTCACCACGCCCGCCCACGGCGGGGGCAGACGGATCCCGCTCCCAAGTGCGGGCAGAGGGGCCCCTCCAGGCCCGGCGCCGGGGCTCTGCAAGGGGGGCGTTGTGCACCTCCCCCCGCCCCGGCCCGGGAAGCCTCCTTCCCCCGGTGGGATTTAGGCGGGGGGGTGGGGAGAGGTATTGATGTGTTTAGGGGGGGGTTCACAGCACCGCTGCTCCCCGCCCCCCGCCCACGCAGCGCTGCGGCCTGCAGCGGGGCTCGAAGCCGGCCCCCCCAACCCCCTCTGCGGCGCGAAGGGCTGCGGGGGCGGCAGCGATTCGCACCCCTCGCCCCCCGCACTGTGCCAAGCCGGGGGTCCCCCCACCTCGAGCCCACCCAGGCCGCCGCGCTGCCCGCATCCTCCGCTGCGGGGCGATGCCCGCCGGGGGAAGGGGGGGGGGTGGGGGCACACCGGACACGCAGGGCTCCCCGCTCAAGGACCCCATCCGGGCGCCCGCGGGGGTGGGGGTCGGTGGGGGGGCGGCCCTCGTCGCCGGGGCGGGGACCCCCGGCCTCGGCGCGGTGTCTTCGCGCTGCTGCCGGCGGCCGCGGGAGGGCGCGCCTGTGTTAGTTCCCTTCGGAGAACCCGGGGCCGCGCCGCCGCCGCCGCCCCCCGCCGCCCGCCGCCTCTCCCCCCCCGCGGCGGCCCCTCTTGGGCAGCGGGCGGCGGGGGCGCCGATGGGCGGGGGGGCCGCCGC
The DNA here is from genome assembly GCA_034008185.1 of Gorsachius magnificus. Classification (NCBI taxonomy): domain Eukaryota; kingdom Metazoa; phylum Chordata; class Aves; order Pelecaniformes; family Ardeidae; genus Gorsachius; species Gorsachius magnificus. Next base: position 13,830,981 of record CM067090.1, read on the forward strand.
GGGGCCCTAGCCGCCGCCGCGCCGGGCGCCCCCCTCCTCGCTCCCGCCGCCGCGCCGGGCGCGCCCCCGAAATCGCGACGGGGGGCGGCGGGCGGCGCGCGGCGGGGGGGCGCGGGGGCGGCGGCGGGCCGGGGGGCAGCGGGGCGCGGGGCGCGGGGCGGGCGGGGCGGCGCGGGGGGCCCGGGCGGCCGCGCGGGAGCCCCGGGAAAGGGCCCGAAGAAGCACAAGTTGGAGCTGGCGGCGGACCAGGCTGTTGTTGTTCTCAACGTGGTCCGCCCCGCGCCCATATAAAGGGCGGCGGCAGCGCCCGCCCCGCCAGAGCGCGGCGGCGGCGGCGCGGAGCCGAGCGGAGCGGAGCCCAGAGAGCAGCTGCGCCGCCCCGGGCCCCCGCCACGCCGCGGCTGCCGCTGCCCCTGCCCCCGCCCGCCGCCGTCCCGTCGCCCGCGCCCCCGCGGCACCATGTCGGTGGAGCTGGAAGAAGCCGATCTGCCCCTAGCCGAGGCGGAGGAGGTGCCGGTCGCCCCGGAGAAGAAAGCGGCCGCTAAGAAGGCGAAAGGCGGCGGCGGCGGCGGCTCCTCGCTGTCGCCGTCGAAAAAGAAGAAGAACAACAAGAAGAAGAACCAGCCGGGCAAATACAGCCAGCTGGTGGTGGAGACGATCCGCAAGCGGGCGCAATGGCTCCTCGCTGGCCAAGATCTACAACGAGGCCAAGAAGGTGGCCTGGTTCGACCAGCAGAACGGCAGGACCTACCTGAAGTACTCCATCAAGGCCCTGGTGCAGAACGACACGCTGCTCCAGGTCAAGGGCACCGGCGCCAACGGCTCCTTCAAGCTCAACAGGAAGAAGCTGGAAGGCGGCGGCGAGGGGGGGCGGGCAGCAGCGCCCACCCCACAAGAAGGCGACGGCCTCCGGCGAAGGACAAGGGCAAAGCCAAGAAGGCCACCAAGAAGGGAGCCGCGTCCCCCGGGGGCAAGAAGGTGAAGAAGTCCGCAAAGCCCAAGGCGCTCAAGAGCAGGAAGGCATGAGAGCGGGGCGCAGGGAGCCCCCCCGCCGCCCCCCGGCGGGCGGACCCCGGGGCCCGTTTGCTTTGTGTTGCTGCCGGCCCGCGCCGCCGCGGGAGCGGGGCTGCGGCGCCCCGCCCCCCCCCCCCCCTCTCCGGCCTTATTTTTTCCATCCCCCCCCCTTCCCCTCCGCGCCCCGCCCCGCGGCTTTTCCCCGATTGCGCCCCTTTTGTTTTAGGCCGTGCCCCTCCCCGCGTGCAGACGGTTCCCGACGCCCCCCCCCGGTGCTTCGCAGGGTTTCTTCCCGCCCGGTTTCCAAGCAGCCATTTTGCGGCGGCGCCCCCGCTGCCCCCCGCGCCACGTGGGCCGGCTCCCGCCGCCCGGGCCCGCGCCGCCCCCCCCCCGCCCCCCCCCCCGCCGGGCGCAGCCCTCAGCCCCCCGGCGCCCCCTATTGGCTCCCGGCCCCCGGCGCCATGGCAACGGCCCGTTGGGCGCCAATTGGCAGCCGCGGCGTCGGGGCGCGCTGAAAGGGCCGGCGCTCGCGGGCGGCCGCCCGCCCCCTGGCGGGACAGCCTGGGGGGGACCCCCGGGCCGCCGGTTCAGGTCGCATTCAATGGCCTTTTTTTTTTTTTATTGGTTTTGGGTTGGGGGGTTTTTTTTTTTTCTTTATCGTCGTTTCAAATAAATTGTTAAAAAATGTCGAGCTGTCGTGTGCTCCCTGCAGGCGCCGGGGGGGGGGGGGCATCCCGGTGTTGATGCGCCAGACCGGGTCCGGGGGCTGCTGCCTGCGGGGGGGGGGGGGGGGGGGTGGGTGGGCAGGGCGGGCAAGCAGGGAGCGCCCCCCAGAAGGACGGGAGGAGGGGAGTGAGGATTCCCCTGCAGCGAGGGTGGGGAGCAGAGCAGCCCCTGCACCACCACACTCTACTGAGGCCCCCAAAGAGTGGGGGGATGCCGGCTGCAGCAAGTGGCATGCACAGGGGAATACCCCGCAGCACTGACCCCAGCCAGCCTCCTGCAGCACCCGGGGGGGAGCACACAGGTCCCAGGGTGTACCCCCATCCACATCCCTCACTTCGAGCCCCGGCTGCAGGGAGCTGCTCTGCCAGGAGCTGGGGTCCCCACAAGCGGCAGCCTGGGTAAGACAGGGGAGCAGAGACCCTTGCCTCCATGGCGCGGCCTATTTATAGCTGACAGCAGCAAGGTTGCGTAAAGCCCGACCAGGGATCCAGGCCATCTTGTCCTGCCTGGCTGCAGGAGCAGCCCTATGCTCTGCACCCTCCCCACACCAGAGATCCTGGGCCCACACCAGGACTGCAGGAGAGGGAGCCCAACCTACACATTCACTCTCCAGGAGGGGACAGCCACAACCCCAGGGGACAGCAAGGCCCCTTCGCACTCCCAGGAAAGGAGCAGCCCCTTTCCTGGTCCCTGTGCAGCTGTTCTATCCCCTCGGAGCACAGCAGGGAGAAGGGAAGCAAGCTTTAATTCCCTGAGGAAAGGTCCCTCAGCTGCATCCGGCAAGAGAAGGTGGCTGCGCTGCTGGAAGGGACCAGCGCTGTTCTGCTTCTGGGAGGCTGCAGGTGCCCTCCAGGTCTGTATTTAGGACAGGCAGCTGCCAGGTCAGGCCAGCACCCATCCCAGTCCCACACCAAGCCTGAGCACCCGCCAGCAACCCCGGGTACCAGGAGGGAGCTGCTGCTTTCCAGCACCCCTCTGCAGTTGCCTCCTCAGTCAATAGATGACACTGCAGGTTTTGAAGGGCCAGAGGGGATGCCCTCACCAGGGGTCGCCCGCTTGGCAGCAAGCACCGCACCCAGGACTGGAGCAGCTGGCGAGCCCACCAGGCACGGCTCTGCCCCGGCAAAGGCCTGGCAAGGAGCAGCACCTCAGCAGCAAACAACTGGCAGCATTCCTGTGGAGGTTGGGGCAGAGGGGAGGCAGCGGGCAGGGGGCAGGCAGCAGGTCCAGCCGGAGCCCTCACCTCTCCATCAGAGGGGCCGGCAGCATCTTACCTCGCAGGTTGAGACTGCCAGGAGCTGTGACACCAGAGCATCCCCAAGCACACTCCCATGGGTGCTGCCAGCCATGAGGAGGGAAACCCAACCCAAAGGACTTCCAAGGGCCAGGGATTCCAGTCTCATCACCCAGATGAGCACAGCCAGTCCCAGACTGCTGCACGCGGCAAGATGCATGGCAGCCCCCTCAGCAGATGGCTTCAGCTCCAGGTCTGCGCTTATCTCACCTTCAGATGCCCAAGGGGAGCCAGGAGAAGAGCCCTGCAGCCTCCCTGCCCTCTCCTTGAGGGAGGCAAAGGCCAACAGATCCCTTCCTCAGCCAAGTCCTTCCCATCTCATGAACTGAACTGCGCTGGTGCTATGAAGCTTTCAGAAAAGCCAGGGCCAGCAACACTGCTCCAAGAAGCCATGAGACCCATCTCTGGAGCTGCAGGCTTGAAGGAGATGAAGTCCATTCCAGCTTTCTAATAAAGACCAAGGCTTCCACTCTCCTGGTCACAACGATGTCCAGACATGAAGTTGAAGAGGTGATAAAGGCCAAGCACTTCAGCAACACTTGGCAAGACAGGATTTCCTTTGGTCTGCCTCACAGCAGCCCAGCTTTTCCAGCTGGTCCATCACACGGCTGGCAGAGGACCTTCAGAACCCAACTGGAGCTCAGCATCGAGGGCACCACATGTGCCACCAGCTCCTAGATACCACTGCAGGCATCACCCCGCCAGCTTGGGCAGAGCCACACAATGGCTGGGATGGCTACAGATCCTCCGGGTGCGCAGTGCAGCAGCCGACCTGTCCCTGGTTCCTGGCCCCAGGGCACCCCCAACTGCTCATACTCATTTCTGCCTTTTGTTCTGGACAGCATTTGGTAGGGGAGAAGGCGTCCGTCCTGCCCTTCAGAGGTCAGCCCAGAAGCTCCAGTCCTGACCTACACCTTCCATAACCCAGCACAGACCTTGCCAGCACCCAACCCTGACTACACTGGCAGTTGTCTAAGTCATCCACAACCCTTCCCTCCCAAACCCAAGCCCTCTGGCTTGCAGACCAGTCACCAGGACACGTCCAAGGAAGGGAGGTGTCAGAATAAGAAACAGACCCACACATCCAGGCCTTCTCCCTCCCCACCAGGATCAGCTTTTCCCATCTGACCCCCACAAAGCCCACCTCTGCCTACTTGCCTGCAAGGTCACCCAGGGGTCCTGGGGCAGCCCATGGTGGTGGGAAGGCACCTCCAGCGCTGAGGGAAGGTCCTGGGTCCAGCCTCACTCCTCCTCTGCTGCTCCCAACCCAGGCTTCCTGGCGCTGGTGACAGAGCAATGGGCTAGAGAAAGGTTTTACCTGCTCCCAGAGGTAGGAAAAGACTATTTGACTGAGCAAAGGGCAAGCGGGACCACTGCTAGGCCAGATCTGGTGTTTCACTAGTCCTTCCCTGCTTGGAAAAAACCAAGGCCAGACACCAAGCTGCCACCAGAGAGCCTGCTCCCGCAGACCGCTACCAGATTCAGTAGGTTTGGTGAGGTGACAAGACACAGCACATGTGACAGCATTCAACAGGGAACCAGTTTAATCAGATATTGGGTTTGCACCGTTCTTTTCAGTACCACAAGTTCTGCATTTTTCTAAGAAATACAAAGCACTCTCAGGTTGTACAGAACGCTGGTCCTGGAGAACACAAGAGGGAGAGAACGAGACACTCTGATAGACACGTCAACCACTGTGCTGGGCAGGAGAGAGGAACCCCCCTCGTCCCCACCTCGCTGATGACAACAGTCATTTTACAGGAGGAAAAGAGATCCCAGGGGGTCTGTGCCGCAGCAGCGGGGCTGTGGCCAGGTGCCCCACACCCACCTGAGGTCAGGGTACCCCAGCGTAACCACCAGACACGTCCACACCCCCATTAGCACAACACTAACAAACAAACCGCTTCCACATTCCACAACAGAGTGAAAAACCCTTTCATAAAACCAGTTGACGAGCATCCAGGTTCATCTACTCTAGGTAATCATAAACTCTGAGCCAGGGCAAGTTACTTCATCCACAAGATTAACAGCTGATTCAGTAGGCTGAACGCATGCTACTTACAGCACACAAATAGAAGTTGTCAGGGTTTTTGTTTGTTTTTTTTTTCCTCCTTAAAAAAACACGTTACAAAGGTCTACAGTCCGATTGCCTAGACACAGCCGCATGCACACGACTATCGGCCTCCACAGAAGCGGGCTGCTCTGAGCAGCGAGGAAAAGCTGTCTCTGCATCAGCTATTCCAGGCATCACGGGACAGCTAGCCTGCCCCCGTGCTCGCACGTTATCCACGCAGCCATTAAATACGGTACTAGCTAAGAGGGGGTTTTAAATACAAACTCCAGGGTTGCTTTTTTTAAAAAGAAATGTTAATCCATGGAGGGTTACAGTTAACAGATATCATCATCACTTTATTTCTCAGAACCAGAAATAGTGTTGGAACAAACAAACAGAACAAAAAACCCCAAAAGACACAGCATGTCATTTCCAGAAGTGCAACCTGGGTACAGGGTAGCTCTCGGCAACATGAAGGGCTTCTGCAGCCGGGAGAGGAGGGGAGCCACGGCAGAAGATGGCAGCTCCCACTCCTGGCAGGCGGCTGACCTTGCGACGCTCTCCGAGGGGATTTGTCACTGCACCCTCCACCCCACCCCGCTAGCAGGACCCACGGCACGTGGGACCACCGAGTCCCCCAGCGCCCACCGAGCCAGGGAGCTGCAGAGAGGTGACTTTACAGGGGTGTACCCCAAAATAAGAGACCTTAAAATAAATAGGACCAGAGCTTCTTTACAGTAGGCAATGCACTAGCTTTACCATGAACAAAACTAAGACTAACAGTCACTTCTTGCCAACGGAGAAACTTTTCCTCCTTTTCACATTTTCCAGCCCCCTGCCCTCCCTGCTGCAGTGCGGCCAGGATGGCATTGCGGGGGGGTGCAGCAACAGCCGGTCCCATCCTCACACCGGGGCAAGCAGGGCCAGCTGAGGGGGGCCCTGCACAGCCCCGGGGCTGGTGGAAGGGACAGGCAGCCAGGGGTGCCCGCATCCATCTCCATGCCAGCCGAGACAACCCTCAGCAGCTACCAGCAGCTCTGCACCATGACCCAACCATACGGCTCCGGATGCCACCGCTGCTAACAGCTGTGATCCAGCTGCCTCCTCCAAGAACACTTCTTCCAGTGGGAAGAGGAGCAAGGTGGGAGCACAAGCAGGGCCCAACCTCACCCATGCTCCCCCAGCGCCCCGCCGCAGCCCAGACCGGGGGGGCTAGCAGAGGGCTGGCAGGGTGCTGCCGGGGCTCACCACCCAGCCCAGGCTGGGGGGGCAGGAAGGGGACCCCCAGCCCCACTGGGAGGGGAGATGGGGCAGTGGTGAGGAGGGGGCCGGGAGGGGGGCGGGGGGCAGCGCTCACTTCTTAGAGCTCTGCGTCTTCTTGGGCAGCAGCACGGCCTGGATGTTGGGCAGGACGCCGCCCTGGGCGATGGTCACGCCGCCCAGCAGCTTGTTGAGCTCCTCGTCGTTGCGGATGGCCAGCTGCAGGTGCCGCGGGATGATGCGCGTCTTCTTGTTGTCGCGGGCCGCGTTGCCCGCCAGCTCCAGGATCTCGGCCGAGAGGTACTCCAGCACCGCCGCCAGGTACACCGGCGCCCCAGCGCCCACCCGCTCCGCGTAGTTACCCTTCCGCAGCAGCCGGTGCACCCGGCCCACGGGGAACTGCAGCCCGGCCCGCGACGAGCGCGACTTGGCCTTGGCCCGCGCCTTGCCGCCGGACTTCCCCCGGCCCGACATGGCCGGCAGGCAGCGGCCCCTCGCCGCCGCCTCCTAAGGAGCGCGCCGTCCTGCCCGCCCCGCCGCCCGCCGCTCCCCATTGGCTGCCGCCGCGGCCGCCGCGGCGCTAATTGGTTGTCGCGCCGATCCCTGATTTGCATAGGGCTCGCAGCGCCCCGGCTCTGCTGCGGGGCCGGCGCCGAGGGCAGCGCCCGGCGGGGAGCGACCCTGCTCTGCCCCGTGCTCCGGGCGGGCGGCCCGGCTCCCAGTCAGCCAAACCCGGCCGCAACCAGGGCTCCCACACACCTCGGTAGCTGCTTCCTGGCTGCGCCGGGGCCGAGGGCGGGGGAGGGGGGTTGGCCGGAATCCCCCCTCCACCCGTGCGTGTCCCGGCAGCGCTGCTCCTCACCAGCTGCCCCTTTTTCCTTGGCCGAACCCACAGCCTCCTCCCCAGCCCAGCCTCTCCTGGGAAGGTGCCAGGGCCTGCGGGCGGGGTTGTGCTCCTATTGGGGGGTTCCCCCCCCTCCGGAGCACCCCCCCACACACCAGGTAGGAGCAACCACTGCAAGCAGCCAGGCTCCAGTTAACACCTCCTCATTAAACCCTCAGCGTAGGTTTTTTTTCGGCAATGGTGCTGCTGGTGCTCACAGCCTGGGGGGAGATGATCTGTACCCTGCGTCTTTGCATCGCCCCTGCTTCCCCGAGGGAAGGATTGTGTTCCCCAGAGCAAGGAAAGGGAGCATCCCTCACTTGCGCTCCATATCTCCACTCCCTCCACAGCAACTGGAGACCTGAAATGAATCCGAGATGAGCGGGTGACCTTTGGAAAAGCCAGGCTGCAGTTAGCACCGAGCAGGCCAGGGCAGTTGAGCTGCTCACCCCCGAGGCAGGGGAGAAACCTCCCTTGTGGGTCCTGCAAGGACAGGCACAGAGGTGACAGCCCCAGCACCTGAAGTCCTATTTATTCTGCCAGGAGCTGCTAATGCAGCAACTCTTGCTTCAAGTCACCGTGGGAGCGATGAGGAGCCAGCTAACAACAGGCTTTCTGGGTAGAAATCCTAATCTCACCGCAGCTTCCCATAAGCCAGGAGACGTTCTGGGCTCATCTGCCTCTGTGGCACGCGAGGGATTTGGAGGTGGATTTGGCTCCGTGAAGGCTCGGGTCTCCCCAGGTGCCCAGCCTGCTGCTCCTGCCCCGGCTCCGCTGTCCCTCCTCAGGGACGAGCCCCAGCTATGGCTGCCTCTGCAGCTCCCTAGGGACAGATCATTCCCAAGGAGCCCCAAAATAAATCCCTGGGGAATACCTTCCAATGGCAAATGGAAATGCTCCAGCAACAGGGCCCTGCTGGTACCCCGAGAGCTCAGCAGCTCATCGTGGTCTCCCCCTCAGCAGATGGAAGAGATAGGAGCTGTCTGCCAAAAGGAGCAACCGGGCTGCGGTGGGCAAGGGAGACGCAGGCACATGGACAAGGGCACTGCGCAGTCAACTATTTCATCCCATTTTATTGTTTCCAATACAAATGAAGTACTGCTTTCCAGCATGTGGCCCACAGTGTAAGGCTTTTGGTCTGTCACATCTGGCTGTTTACAAAATCCCTGTCCTCAAAAACAACTGCCCTATGCTGTTCTGTAATGGCACTTTGGTTATCTGGGCTTTAATGAATGACCTTTATGAACATGGCAGAGCACTTCCCTCCACAGATCAAGAAAATCCTCTCTAAGTCTTCAAATCCCATTAACAAAACGATTGTACAAACAACGTGACCAAGACACACTGTCCCACCCTGCTGCCCGCAGGGAAACCCAAGCAAAGCCCAGTTCCTCCCAGGCACCGCTTAAATATCTCCCTGTTTAGGAGCCACAAATACATGTAGCAACACTGATGCAGAGCGGGACAACTCCAGCAGATCTTCCTGAGCCTGGGGTTTCCTCCTAGCATTTATTGCATGCTCCTTCATACTGCAGCCATCTTTTGAGGGTGAGACTATTGGAAAGGAATTTGCACAGAACCAATATGGAATTAAATGGAAAAGAGGTATCAGTTTAATACAAAAAAAAAAAAAAAGAAGAAAAGAGGAAGTGTGAACAGTACACTGTCAGAAGGCAGAAGCTACTCCTCAGCAGGCCGAGATGCTTCTCAAGGCTTTATCTGCGCTTGGCAGGAGTGACTGCCAGGGAGGGAGGCCAGCAGGTTATATCCAGTCCCATCAGCACAAGACAAAGCCAAAACCTTTAAAGACAAACACCAACCTTTAACAAAACATGAAGAACAGAGACAACAACCTAGAGCATCGAATCAACACCTGAGAGGCTGGGAGAATCTCAACAGCAAAGCCTAAAAAAAAAAAAAAAAAAAAAAAGTTCCTCATTCTGCTTAGGAAAATCAGGAGGGAAAAGGATGGCCAGCCATCCCAAATGGTGCCTAAGCCTTGCGCTTCTTTGCAGCCGGCTCTCCCTCCTTCCCCAGCCACTGCTGCAGGATATCTGCGCTGGTTTTCTTGGGCGAAGGGCTGTGGATGAACTGACTCTTCCACCTGGGCAAATCATTTTCATTCTTCTGGGGAGAGCCCTCCTGGGAGTTTTTTAACCAGCCCAGCATCACTTTGCTGCTTGGGGTGGCTTTGACCTCCTGGAGAGACAAAAGACAGTGGGAGAGAAGTCAGAAGCACATCGAGAGCAGGGCAGGCAGTCGACTCCAAGAGCTGGTCCAGAGCTGGATGTGGAGGCTGGAGCCACAGCCCTGCCTGCAAATCAGGCACATCTGTGGGAATTTCCCCGGGCTGCTGGGAACAGGCTTGTTCCAAGCCCCATTTCGCATGGAATTTGTCTCATTTGGCAGAGAAATCCTGGCACGGGGTGACAGTTTCTGGAAGCGGAGGGAAGGGACTCTGTTCAGGGCTCTGCACTCCAGCATCAGGCGCAGGCATGCCCCATGGAGACGCTGCCTGCTGCTGCCCCTCTGGCAGCCTGGCAGCACCGTCCCTGCTCAGGGATGTCACCGCCACCAATCCCTCCCCTGCCAAGCCCCTGCCAGCCCTCACCTTCTTGGCTCCCAGCTCGATGGGTGCGAGGCACTCGGGCGTGTTGTTGCGGACACTGTTGACAAAGGTGGAGACTGGGTGGAAGACAATGTTCTCTGTGGGCTGGATGAGTTTAACCGCTTCTTGGGTTGGCACTTCAGCAAAGTCCAGCCATTTCCTGATGGCCTCGTCCCCATCCAGGATGGCTGGCATCCTAGGGGACAAGACAGTCAGAGCCAAAGCCCAACACTGATATGGCAGAGCAGGGTGGCAAAAGCCAGGCTTGTAACCTAGCAAGGAGCTGGCAGCTCAGAGGGAAACAGGGGGAAAACCAAAGCAGCAGGATGCTCTTCCGCAAGGCGAAGTGCGCATTTAGCCTGGGTAGCTGCTCTGCTGGAAGAGGCAGAGGGGTTGACTGTCAGGCCCCGGTTAGACAGAGAGCAATCCAGCTCTGGAGAGCGATCCAACTCCAGCTGCCACCCCCCAGGGCACAAAGATAGTGATTTATGGAAAGGGCACGAGCCGGTGACCCGGAACGAGCCTGTAACATTGTAGCGTTTGTCTCCAAGGGCATCAAGAAGTGGCAGGACTCCTTGCCTGCGTGCTGCTGGACCAGTGTTTAAAGGTGAAGGTTTCCTCCCTTGCCCCCCCACTGCCCTGCAGCCATCCACCCCCTCTCACATGCCTGTGATGGATGAAGCTCACATCCTTGGAGGCATCCACGGTGATGATGGTGTAAGTGTACAGCATTTCTCCTCCTGCCGGTGGCTCCCAGCAGTCAAAAATCCCAGCCATGGTGAGCAACCTCCAGCCTCTCCATTCCTCATCTGCCTCCTTCTCCTCAGCCTGCAGGAGAGGCCAGCCCCATGGCCCCAGTCAGTGCCAACCCACGGGCAGCCAAAGCATCGCAGACTTGCCAGCCAGTGCCACCACAGGTCACTGACTCAGATCTAAGTCATGAACTGAACTAATTTGAGGTAACTCCAGGAGAGGTACCAGGACCCTCATCTTCCCACAGGCAAGCCAGTGCCCTCCTTCCCTTCTGAACATCCCGGCCACTGGCTCAGCCAAATGAAAGAGGTAGAGAAACTCCCAGCCCAGTCCCCTGCGAGACACATCGCCCGCCCATGCAAATATCCGGCATGTGGGGAGCAGTGAACGTGGCAGCGGGGACCCTGCGGCACCATTTACAGCCAGGGGACCTCAGCAGCAGGGACCGCTGGCCACAGAGGGATGCCAAGCCCACCACAGGATGGAGCCCCGTTGGGAAACAGAGATGCCCACAGAGGGGCACAGCTGGAGGGAAGGGGACTTTTCCCTGGGCAGCTGGAAAGAGTGAGGGTTCAGAGCTGGGTGTGAGCATTCAGACACAGCAAGGGACTCCGTACCGCAGCATCCTTGCTCTGGGGGAAGTAAATGAAATATGGCTGCTTCCCCCCGCCATGCTGCTGCCACTCGTAGAAGCCATCTGCCAGGACCACGCAACGCTTGCCCTTGAGGAGAGCACCCTGGGGGAGAGAAAACACAGGCGAGCGGTGAGCAGCAGCCTTGGGCAGCCTGTGAGGGCTGACGGGGGCTCCCGGGACCACGCAGCCCGCTCGCTCCTGCCCAGGGTTCCCCCAAACTGCCCCACAGGGTGCACAAGTGCCACCGCTGTGATGAAAGATGAGCTTCACCAGCGACAACCCTCTCAGTTCTTCTATCTTAATGAAATCCGCCAGCTCTGCAGTACAGGCTCTTACTCCCCTGTGCAGCGGGCAAACAGCGACCAGTACTCACTAGGGAGAGGCCTCAGCTCTGGTTTTGCCGACTGCAAGATCTCTTTCAAGCTGGACACAAAGACAGCAGCGACTCACCTTGTAGGAGGTCTTCTTCAGCATGGTATCGCTGCGGCAGTTGGAGGTATTAAACTGCATTTTGGAGGGGTCATCCTTTTTGAACCAGGGAATCAGGCCCCAGCGCATGTCCATGAGGACCCGCTCAGAGGAGTCTGCATCCTTTTGAATGAGACAGAGGAACACCCCAGGTCAGAGCCACATCACGGGGACCACGAACATCCCCACAGCTTGAGAGAGGGGCTCTGTGGAGCCCTGCCGAAGTGGCTTCTCCCCCTGCAAAGGGGGGGGAAAAGCTCGGCGCCTCTGTGAGAGCTGAGCTGGGGCTCGCAGCCCCTCCAGCACCAAATCTGCCTCTGCTCTTTTACCAGGATGCCACTCACAAGCTGTGCAGAAATAGGCACTAATTATAACCCTTTGCATATTCTTAACGGCTTTCCTGTAAGAATTAATCTTCAGCAGAAAGCACAAGAATATTTTGCAGGAATAAATAACCAATAAGTCAGCGTCTCAGTGAGGCTCGCTTGACAACTCTCTGGAGGAATGAACACAGTTTTATTTCAATGGGAAGCGCCTGGACACCTGAGCTCCCCAGCTCTTGAGTGAACGGTCGTGTCAGGCTGGTGTTAAGGTCCTCAAAACTTCCCTTGTTACAGCCAGTGTCCCAAAGGGTGTAAGCCTCACCTTCATTTTAATAACGTGATTGCTGCTGACCTGGTTCACTTTCACTCCTTGTGCTTTGCATATCATCTGCCTTTGGACAATGGAAACGGCTTGCGGCTTTCACTTCTCCCCCAGCTCGCTCTCACTTTCTGCCCGCAGCTGCAAGCCCTGGGTGGCGCACAGCTGGGGCGAGCAGGGCCCCAGGGGTGTCTGCTCCCAAAGAACCACAGTAGAGATCAATACATACACCTACTATAGGTATAGGTATCTATAGGGATGCATATGTGCCCAGTTTTGCAAAGTCTTCCAGAGCCGCCCATGGATGAGGAGCAGCAAAAAGGGGCACCTTGCACTGCACCTGTGTCCCAACAGCTGAACAGAGATGCACAAGCGAGCGGGTGGCTGCCTGTCACCTGCATCACGCTCCCAGCCCCGTATTCCTCTGCTCCACCAGCTTATCGGCTGCTCTCGGGGGGACGTGGGACCCCAAGGCAGGAAAGGAGGGTACGAAGGATGCCTGATGGCATAGCCCATGGCACTCCAAAGCGGCCCCACCGAGGCGTCCAACCCCATCCCCTCTGCCGGTAATGGCTGCAAAGCGCAGCAGCCCCTTTTGCTGCCCCCCCGGCCCAGGGAGGAAGAGGTGAGGGAGCCCAGATTGGGGTGTTTCAATTCAGTGCGCCCAGCTTCACCCTGCTGAACACGAAAGAGCAGCAGTTCGCCGGGCACCCTCTTATGCGGAAACCAAACGAGATGCACAAACAGTTGTACAGGCTGCTCAGGTTGTCTGGGGAAGGTCTGGTGAGGCTTAAATTAGCTGGGATAACGGTCACCACAGGTGTACGGTTATTTCACAGCTCTGAAGTTGAGATTTTTTTTTTTTTTTTTTTTTTTTTTTTTACTCTACCCTCCAATTTCCCTACCAACACAACCTGGACACTTTCAGCAGCATTATGAAATGAAAAAGCCTCAAGAAAGCACAATAAAACCAGCAGAGCAATTACAGGCATTTGGGAAAAAAATTCTACCACTTCTATACAAGGTTTTGCAGAAAACAGAACACGATGCTGGAAGCATGGTACTGATTCCCCGCCCTCTTTTGGAACACTTAGACGCTAACAAGAGGAGACACCTTTGCGCTTAGAAAATTCAATACTCGCCTCGTACGCTGAGCGAGGAGAGGCCAAGCAAGCCCTTACGATTCCAGCTGGGTGCCGCACCACCCCGGGAGGCGCAACCCTGTTCCCACCGCTCGGCCAACCTCGAATTTAAGCCACAGGACAGGCAGCGGCCGTGCGGGCCTTTGCACAGCAGCGGCAAGCAGGGTCCCGACGCGAAGGGGGCCGCCGCCGGAGCCAGGATGCGGCCCCGGCGCCCTTGTTTGGGTTTGCAAAGCGAGGGGAGGGAGGGGGGGCTGGTACCTGCTGGAGGTGCCGGCGGGAGAGCAGCACCGGGCCGCTGGACTGCGGGCCCTTGTTGTACGAGGGCCGGTACCGCTCCGCCCGGATCCACTCGGGCTGCCGCCGCCGGCCCCGCCGGTCGCGGTAGGCGCAGGCCCGCCCCCCCCCCGGGGGCCCCGCAGGGTGCCGCCCCGGAGGGGAGGCGGCGGCGGGCGGAGCGGGGCCGGGCGGAGGCAGGGCTGGTCCCGCCCGAGAGAGGGCGGGAGGAGGCGCGGGGAGGGCCCATGCGAGCGACAGCGGGCGGGGAGCGGCTGCCAGGGCCCGGCGCCACCTCCGCTCCGCCCGCTGCCCCCCCGAGGGGAGCCGGCCGGCCGCTAGGAAACCTCCCCTGCGGGGACAAAGCGCGTCCGAAACCCCGGACCTTAAAAACATGGTGATTTTATAGACAGAGCCCCAAATACAGCTGTACCGCGGAGACACAAAAGCTGCTGCAGTGAACGTGATCCCTATGCTGCTGCCAGAGAAAGAAGCGCTGCCCGCGGGGCTCGGTCTCCAGCCAGTCCCGGAAAGGGCGGTTTATCCGACGGAGGCCATGATCACATCCACGGGGAGCTCCTCGCTGCTGCGGGCAGTGACCTGCATCGTCACGGTGTCGGTCAGGACGAGACGAGACCGTACCAGGAGGTCGTGGCCACCCCGGAACACACCTGGAAGGGAGAATGGGAGGAAGGAACGAGTGCCCCACAGGCCGCCCTCCCCTTGCAAGCCTAAAATGAACACCCCTGCTTGGCAAGGGCAGGGTTTCCCAGTGTAGTCTGGCAAATCCCCAGCACTAGGCCAGGAGAGTCCCTCGCGCAGCACATTTCTCATTCATCGTAATGTACCTGGGGCTCTTGCTACTGTAAAACTCATGAAAGCAAAGTGTAAGATAAACTCCAGCTGAGAAGAGATCCAGGCGCTCCTTCAGTGACTGCCAGTCACTCCTCAAGAGCTCCAGCATGCATCCATTTTGCTGGGCAAGGGCGCTGTACTTTGCCCCCACAGGCTCGCTGCAAACCGGGGTGCCACAGAACACAAAGACAGCCAACTCCACCCAGCTGAGCGTGGGGCCGATCCCAACATCCCCCCGCCACAGCACCCTCCCTGATCCCAACCCCAGCTGCTCTGTGCTTGCAGAGACAGAAACCATGGCAGGGACAAGCCTCCAAATCCTACCTGGAGGCGCAGTGGACTCCATCAGAAACTCCCGCCCTGATTTCCAACAGGTTGCTCTATGCAACCTCCCAAAGAGCTGCTACTCGAGCAGAGACCAGAGCTCACCTGCCAGGTACAGCGTGTGAGAGTTCTTGTTATCTGGCACTTTATCTGATCGCTCACAGGGCTGCATCCCCAGGAACTTCACGATATTACCAACTGCCTCTGTTAAAAAAAAATAAATAAAATGAGCTCCCTGTCAGGGTGTCTTGACAAGGACACAAAAAAGGCATCTAAAGGTGACTCAAGCCCTCCCTGCATGCTAGGGTTCGTGTTCCTTGTCCCGAGGGACACACAGCATTGGCCAGTATTGTGATTTTAGAGGCCACCGGGGAGGCAAAGGCAGCACACAAAAACCCCACTGCCACACAGCAGTTCTGTTTATCTGATAAAGCAAAGGTGCAGCAGAAACAGGCGGGTGAATGAGTCAGACAACGGAAGTAGGAGAGTGCAGCTGGCTGCATGCTTACTGTGCAAGCCTGACAGCCAGCTTGATTCTCTAGGGACAGATGCAGAGGGAAGGAGACACCTTGCAGGTCTTCAGGAGGAATAGGGAAAGGCCTCAGGGAACATATTTCAAGCCCAAGGCACTGTGCAAGGAAGCAGAGATGGCTATAGGACAAGGGCAAATTTTTACAGGCTTCTCAGGAACAACAAAAGGAGTCTTCAATACATGATGAAAGAGAAGGGGGCTTACACCACAAGCCTGCCCACCAACCTCACGTCTTCTGCTTTACGCATCTATTTTATTGGTCTTGAGTTCTAAGGTCAGAGCATCTCCTCCTTTCACAGAAGGGAAGTGGGAGCTCACAGCTGAACTATGGTCTGTCTGCTTAGGAGGGTAGAGTGCGAGAGCAAAGCAAGATGTTTGCTTGCCTTCCGCAATCCAGCCTGCTTTCCACAGGGCCCAGAACACTCATTTGGCTTTTTTTGAAACCTCAACTAACTTGTTATCACAGTAACTGTAGCTCCACATTTAACAGCTACAGTGAAACTACTTGTGAAGGGCTTTGCCCCATTAGCCTTTCTGTGAGAGAACCAGTGAGCCAGACTGCGCCTCTGAACTTTGCCTGTTGGAGAGAGAGAGAAATGCTAAGAGCTCTGCTGGGGTCAGGCACCCCCTTACCTTCAAGGGTTTTAATAGCAGATAAAGTAAAGGTTTCTTCCTTTTCATATTCATCACCCACTTCATCCCAGGCTGCTCCAAAGTTTGGCTTCAGAACTCGCTGGATGTGGTCAGCCACTGTTACCTCCAGGTCTTCAAGCTGGTGGTAGAAGAGGTTCAAATGAAACATGGTTGTTCCTAACTCTGCTCTCTCCAGAGTGAGCTTTAGAATGGATGCCCTCAGATCAGGTGAGTGTAGGAGACGACATCCACTTTCACTCGTGAATATGTCAGAGCAAGCCCTCACCTTCTGGTTTGCTCAAGCAAACGTCACTTGGTTGAGCAACTGCTTGGCCTGGGAAAGCCACTGGTCATGCCATTTCCAGGCCCATTCTGAGTACAGCCCGTGGCCTGACAGAGATCAAAACACTGGACAAACGTCCAAAACAGAGGACAAAAGCTAAGAAACAGCTGCCTGTGCCCACATAGTTGCAGGATTTGCTTCCCTGGAATGCACATAAACTTTTATCTTGCCTTTCTGGCCCATCATTTTGCAGGCTGGTAAAGTACAGTGAGACACTGTCAGACACTTGCTATCACCTAATGGTGTCTGCCGGGTTAGCTGAACTGCAACTACATCTGTGCAAGGCAGAAGTGGGCTTGTCCCTCCAGAGCATGTATCGAAGAGCAGTCAGTGCCAGATCTGGCTAGATACCAGCCTGCGTTCGTTTCAGCCATCGCTGCAGGAAAGAATCTCCTCCCGATTCTAGTTGAAACACATGGAAGAGTTTGTGTCACTATCACTCAAATGCCCTGGTGACTGGTGGGAAGCAGAGAGAGCAGTTAACCTTGCACGTTCCTTTGGGAAAAACCCTCCCTGCTCCTGGGAGGATGCTGTGTCCTCAGTGACTCACTGCACAGCAGTGCTTCTGATCAGATTTGCAGCAGTGACAGGCAACACATAGAAAGCAGCTTTTGGAGCTAACAGGGCAAGCTGAGGTTGGGTCACAACATCCCTTCCTCTCTGGAGGGTAAACACCACCCTCTGCAAGCCAGTCCCAGGTCCTGACCAAGCACAACTTTAGCTTCTTCCTTTGTGGTACAACAGCCTTCCTGGAAATGGCAGAGCCTGGAAGAGAGGGGCTTCTGCAGCGTCAGTGCTTTCATCAGTCTCGGTACTGGGGAGGGAAAAGGCCCACTTCCCCCAGAGCAAGAACAAGGGTGGCAATCTACAAGACAATTAACTGTGGCATCAGGGAGAGCAACTCATGGAGAATAAAAAATGTCCAACAGCCCTGTCTCCACAAACCTGACTGTGCAACTGCTGGAGCCCATAGGGCATGGCCAGCCAAGCCTGGAAGACACACTGTGGCCTCCCAAAACATAAGTATCCTGCACATTCAGGTGTCTGCCTGGAGAGCAATAGGAGGATACTCCAAATAAGACAAAGCAAGCTCTCCAAACCCACATTTGCATCCTGGGACAGACACCACAGAGGCAGCAAGAACCCGCTCTTCATGCAGTGCTGCCCACATCAGCATCAGTGGTCATATAGTTGCTTGCAGGGATCTGAGTACAGATCACAAAAACCCTCAAAACAACTGCAGTTTACCCAGTCGGGTGCACGCCCAGCTCCTTACCACATACTCATCCTCGTAACCCTCGTCGTCTGTCTCCCCCGTGTTTGGATCACAGTCCTTGACAGTGAACTTCATCATGCAGCTGAAGGTACAGGCCACTGGAGGTGAGGGAGGCAAAGGCAAAGCTCACATTACCACCAGATCTGCAATCCTCTGCAGCAGAACGGGGCTGGAAACTTGGAGCAGTCTCCCCCTCACTGTCATCAGCACAGTCTTAGCCAGTGACCTACAGAGGGCTCTCTGACAGTTTCTGCCTCTCAAGGATGAAGTATTTATTTGTAACATTAAGGCTAGCAAACAGTGATAAAGACAGGCTCACGATAGTTGTACAAGACCATAACCCTCAGAGCAAGTGCTATTACTGATGAACCTCAAGTCATGTTGGGAATACTAACTGAAAGTGTCCCACCAGCGCCTTGTGAAGTAGCAAGATCCTTATCTAGACATCGGTTCATGTGCATCTGAAATGAAACCACCTTGCACTGCAACATGGCAGCTGATTAATACCACTCATCTGCGAGAGGAAGCAATCACTCATCCCCGAGACGATGGGCACTGCTGGGAGAATGGCAGCAACACACACAGGTGAGCAGTCCCAGAACATAAACCACTCACAGCACTTCACAAGTACCAGCCTCCCCACATACCAACAGGAAGAACAGACAGGCTAGAGGACACACCGGGGTGCATGGGAGACAACTCAGCAGAGAGCAGAATGCATCTGCTGGCTCTCAGCCTGACTCAACAGCACAGGGCAACCAGGAGGGGAGAAGGGAGGCCTGACAGCCCCCAACAGCAAAGAGAAGTCACGCTCAGCATCACTCAGGGCTGCACCCACACACAGGCTATAAATATCTGGCTAGGATGCAAGGTAGAATGTGTGGGGGCGAGCAATACGGTATGCTTAATTTGGGGGATGTCAGGAAAATGGAGGGCAAACTGTTTACCTGCTGTTGGATCCTCTTCAGACAGTGCCACCAGTGTGTAGCAGGTACCCGGCTGGTTGTACACCAGGGTTTTGGCAGGTATGCAGCCAATGACCTCATACCCTTCTGTTGGCTCCATCTGCACCGTGACATTCTCCAGAATCTGATCATTCAGGGTGTTCGTGCAGTCAAACTAAACAGGGAAAGGGAAAGCAGCAACAGCTTGAAGCTGCTCGCTATAGCTCTAATAGCAGACTCACTTTAGGCAGAGTGGGAGCATGGCGTCAACTTGTGAACCCCTAACTCTCCATGTTTCAACAGTGCACCTCGCTATCAGCTGGCTAGTCATAGGGCTCATGCATTCCCATTTAGTCACAGAGCAACTGCAACTAAAAACTACTCATTTAAATTCTTTAGGGGAGAAACTGAAACCCTGCAGGGGACTCCAATGCTCCAGCAAACTTTTTACTATTTTTAAGGAAACAGCACTTAAAATGAACCAGCACACAAATATCCAATGCCTGCCCTCCGCAACCCAGGCAGGAGCACAAATTCAGCAAGGGCAGGAATGTGTCAGCTCCTGCCTGTTTCAGTTCACCAGTTTGGAACTTTTTCCACTAAGTGTACTGTGTACTTTGTCCTTTCTCCCTGGATGGTAATTCCCAGGTTAACTCTTTGCTGTATGGAAATATGAGTACTGTGTTGCCTACATCTTCTCACTTGATGTTACAGAGCCCCACAGCAGATGGGAAGACAATCCTTTGCATGGCTCAAACTAGGGATAGTTTGAGCAAGTTTCAGCAAGCTTGATGGTTTCGGCAAGTCTAAACATGCTGATTAGATTTGGTTCCAGCTGCAATGACAAGTCACTTAACCTCGTAGAACTGCATCTAGTGGATGGACAACAGAAACAAACATCAACCCCTACAAGGGCTGTGTTAGCAGTTCTGGGCTTTTGAGGAAGGAGCTGGCTAAGGACAAAACACTGCTGCTCATAAACTACCGTAGGACTCGCTGTGCCTTGAACTCCCCAAGGCCCAGGCAGAGATGCTGGCACATTAATCCCAACATCTCACATGCAGCAGCAGGGTGGTACAGCCAAGGTCAAGGCATACAGAAAAAAGAACCTGTACTACACAGGCTAAAACAAAATGTAGGGGGATGAAGAGTTCTCCCCCACCACATCCCTTTCTTGGGTACCCTTTTCAGCCTCTCACATATAGTAAGCTTCACTCTTTTATGCCCAAACCACATGCTTGGGGACCCTGAGGAAAGAACACAGCTTCCCTTGCTCAGTGAGAATAGCTCCATCTAGTGCTTGTTTGATTTATTTTGACTGTATGTGTAAGCATTGTTCAGACACACACACGCGCTCTGTAATTCATTTTTTCTAGGGCTCTACTGCTCTGGATGAGAAACTAAGGATGCCTCACTGCAATGATGTGCTCTGAACACAGATATCCCCGAGCTATTTCTTCCCACTGGAGCTTTTAACCAGTCAGGAGCTTATTTTCCAATCTGCTTTCGGCACCACATGCCAAAGCTACCCACCTGGAACACCATGTGGCTGACAAACGTGTGCTTGGTGCAACGAACCACATACTCCGTCTCCAGCTCTGTCAGGGCGACAGGCTCTGGGGAAGACTTGAAGAGCGGGCCCAGTCCCCGAAACTCTGGGATCGCCCCCAGTTGCTCTGAAACAGAGGACACAGAAACCATTACTTTCATCAACACAAAGGAAGGTGTTAGTAGCTTCAAAGCCCTCGTTTAAGTTGGCAGAAGCTGCTGCAGCAAGGAACTATCCAAACATCCATAAACATTCACTAGGAACTTTTAAAATTAAAGACAGTCATCCTTTGCCCATGTCTATTGCAAGACAGAAAGAACAGGACTGCAGGCACCCCCACCCCCCAGGAGTGAACAGTTGAGAGCCCATGTCACCCTCTGAAAGGAGATGGGAAAAAGCCAGAGGGGCTAAGGCAGGCTCAGCAAGTGGTGGCTATATTGTTCTCACACACGCATAGGAGAGGCCTTGCATCAGTTTACCTTGGAATATTTCTTGCCGTGTTGCTGCCACCTTGTCTGGCTGTTTGACTACAGCAACAGGGACATTTTCTGCAAAAGAAAAAGAACAAACAAACAAAAAACCGAAAAGATTTGAAGGCAGAGAGCAAGAATTAACTAAATCGGAAACAGATCAATGTCTGGATTTTACTAAGGAATTTTACTAAGGATTTTACTAAGGGATTTTACTAAGGAAAGGAAGGGAGCTCATTTCTCATCTTGCTACAGACTAGACACCTGTATTCAGCTTCCTAAACACCTCTGGAGCTGCAGCAGCTCCAGTGAGGATTACCAGCTATTACTATTATTAACAGTTGGACTAAACCAAAACACTGATGTGGGAGCAACGAGATTTGCTGGCCTTAGTCTTTACAGAAGATGTAATCCCACAAAATTCAAATAGGATGGAGCTCAGCAATTCCCAGCAAGCCCAATTCAGTCTGCTGTCTGAGAGGCTGGAGCTGCAAGGGAATGACTAGCACTTTGGACCAGCATACAGGGGACTGTTCCTCACCTGCTCTTTGCTCGACAATAGGAGCTGTTGCCAAAGGAACAGATTTCAAGTCAAAGGGTTTCTCAGAGGGCTCCAGAGTGTACTGATGCAGAGCCCTCTCCAGGCCAGGGATGGACACCGTCAAACCTGGGGACAGAAGGGACAGGTCACTCAAACCACAGATAATGCCAGCTCTTTGTCACTTGTTAAACCAGGAAAGAGGTGCAGACTTGTTTTGAGGACTTCCTGCATTACCATTCAGGATGTAGCCAGCATTGAGGGCTTTCTGCTTCTGCTCCAGGACATTCAGGTAGAAGGTGGCTCTGTCTCTCACTTCGTTGTCATCATCCATCACACACCTGAGAGGAAAGTGGCAAACTTTCTTCCACACAAATAAATGCAGGTGACTAAGCCACCTTACAGGGCCAGAAAGAACAGGCCATAGGAGACAATCACTCTAGTCTGATACTAGTAATTGTATTAGAAAAACAATCATCCACCACACTTGGCTTCTGACCAGTTGGTGGTGCTGAATGCAGTGGTGATCCCATCACAGGATCCAAGATACCCACCACACCTTCTCAGATCTGCAGCTAGAAGAGACTAGACATGCATGGGAATGCTAGCAAGCTCTCAGGCAAACAGAGGTTTTCACCCAGGATGTTGAGAAACTCTGAGGTACAACTCACCTTTTCAGTAAGACCAAGATACTGGGTAACATCTCCTCATTCTGGGCTCCAAACTTGGCCAGGGCACTTACAGCACCTGTAGCACAAGTCATGAAAACAGAATTAGAAAGCAAATAAATCACCTGAAGCTTCCTCCATTTCCTGGCCTTGTTCAGATGCCACATCAGAGACACTAGCACTAGTATAAAGCATTACTGTGACTAGAAAGAGGCAGATTTATTAAAGCAAAGTGCCTGCAAACCTCCTCTCATCTAGTTTCAGAGTCACTGCATCTCACTCCCCATCTCCCAGCTGCAGGCCACCTCTTCCATCAATACTACTGCAGGATCTTTGCTGCGTAAAAAGATCTGCTCCGGACTAGAGCGAATCACAGTCCTCAAAAGCAGAGGTGTTCAAGCAGCATGTCTCCTTGAGAATCTGTCATAGGGCAGACAGCTTTCCAGGTCTGTCTCTTACCTGCCCGGACTTCTTCATGCTCCAGGACAACTCTGTTGTAGATGAATCGAATGTATTTGGAGGGGTTGTTGGTTTTGGGCCCTTCCTGCCCCAAGAGGTGGAGGATACGAGTGGCCAGCACAGTGAACTCGCAGTCCTCAATGAATTCACAGAGGTGAGACAGACCTGTCTCTTTGCTCTCCGAGTTCTCCTCAATGATGCTGATGATGCAGTCCACAATGGCTCGCTTGTATTCAAAGCCACCCTAGGGAGCAAAGGGAACTGCTCAGCTGGAAATCTCAAAGTATTTTAGAGACTCTGAACTAGCCAGACAGGAAAGAATTTCCTTCAAAAAAAGTCACTCACTCAGTGCTTTTAATCTGTGTTTGAAAAGAGAAGGGCAGTAATGCTGCCCCCACTTTTTGACGCTCTTTACACCCAGAGGGACAGCTAATATTCAAGCTCTCTTGCCAGCTCCCTTCAGAATGACTGCAGTGAGCTAAAAAACAAGTCCTAGAGAGGGTAAAAGAACCATCTACCTCAAGGGTTTAAATCTCCTTCAAAATCCTCTGCTGCTAGAATTAGTGCATAAAAACAGCCATATGGGAGGAGGAAAAACCCAACCCTCTCCCCTTTAGCACCAGACGTCTGAGGATGAATCACAAGAAAAATATATTAAGGATCATATCTGCCACAGCAGGACCCAGCAAATAGCCCCATTAGTATGGGAAGACAGGCAATCAATACCTCCCCCAGGCACACCCCATAACCAAGCGTTATCGGCATGCCAGGTTATCTGCAGACATTATTTACTAGTGTCCTCAGTACACACCAGGGGATTAAACTGCACACTATCCTCTGCCAATTACATGCACAGTGCTAGGCATTTGGGGGATCTTTCTGGAGCTACTTTAGATTAAAAAAAGCTTTAAAACAGAATGGTTTAAACTACAAAACCACACTCAAAATGATACCACCCACCCACAGAAAATCTGGGAAAGGAGGATGGTCCATTTTTCACAGGAGCAAAATGAGATGCTCTGGTTTGTTGCAAAATGAGAGGCTGTAATTGGTAGAAAGTGATGTCAGAGCAAGCAGTGGTGCCAGCTGTGTTGCAGGCATGTTAGCCTGCAACAGAAACAGCCTCAGCAAACCTCTGTGAAGCTGTCTTTCTGCAATTTATGTCTGACTGAATGCAGAGAATGGTTATAGGTACTCGTGATCCCTTCACTCCCACAGCACAAAGAACAGAACAAAAGCGGTCCCGTGTCATCAATAAATAGTTTGTTATCAAATCTTTGTGTACAAGACAAAACTTCTTGGAATTTGCTGTCAAAGTATAAAAGAAAGCTGGTTCAAATGTGAAACACACATGGACTGCCAGCAAATCTGCTGCTGCCTGCATTTGCTTTGAGAGATAATAAACCCCCAGAAAAATCAAAGAATGAAAGCCACATTAAAAATATGCCTGGCAGTTGTGTATAACTATTGTGCACAACTGGCCATTTCTGCCAGTCAGACTGCAAGGCTTTTAGAGAGAGGCTCTTACTGCACAGCATTATCAGTAGAAGCTCGACTCCCACCAGGGCCACTGTGCAGTCCTGCAGTTCATGCATACATACAAAGAACACAACATAGTTGTCCTGCTAACTTACCTCTTCCCGAAGCATAGTGAAGAGAAAGTTCATCAGGACAGTGTGTTTGCGAGGGTACTTCTGACACAGTGCATTGATGGCCTGCACCACTACAACCTGGAGAAAAAGGGAGGCAAGTGAAAAAGGATTCTGTCTCACCAGGCAGGAAAAAATAGTTGAATTCTGTCAATTTTGTGCTGGTCCCTAGCCTGGAAACTACTGTTTTGCCTTTACTTATCCAACAAATGCTGTTCCAGGAGGTACAATCCTAGGAATTGGAGGAAATTGATTTTTATGCACTGGCCAGCCCCTAGCAAAAGCCCACACCCATTGAGATTTCATTCTCAAACAGCATCTCCCCAGAAGAGAGCATGTGACTTTGGAGCTGGATGCTGTAGGACCGAGGCACGGCTTAGGCAGACAGCCTCAGATTCTTTCTCTTCCCTGCAAATACTCCGCAGCCCAGCTCCTGGAAGGAGCTCCATGCAGGTTTCAGAGTGCACACACAAACATGGACAAAGGCCAGGTGGTTTCTTCAGGAACCTGCATGCCTCTCCTTCCCCAGCTTCCTTACTTTGAACTCATCTGAGATTTCTGACATGAAGGAGGAGATCTGCTTCATGAGCCGGTCAATGCTGCTCTCACTGCCGGTTTTCAGCAGCGTGGTGATGGCCAGGGTGGCTATGCTGCGGTTGGAGTCCGTCACAAGGTTCTCCAGATCTAGATTACAGGCAGTCACAGCAGATGGGTGCTTCATGGCCACCTAGAGCAGAGAAGGAAGAGTGGAAATCACTCAATAGATGCAAAAGGCCCAGTAGGCAAAACCTACCAAGTCTCTACAAGCTCTCACTCCTTCCTGTAAAAATAAATGCTACAGACTGTACATGAGGGTCATCTCAGAGAAACATCTGAGGTTAAAGTAACAGGCTCTTTCTTCCTGCAGAATTGCATCTCTTGCTAGAAGAGAATCAGTAGCAATAGATGATATTTTACTATTTTTAACTCTCTCATTCTCCTCTATGTATCAAGAAAGCTCTGAACTCCCAACAAAAATTCAGTGAGCCTAGCTGTGCTTTGTGGGTGGAAGCACAGCAGTTACCAGACACTGCCATTCTGTCTCTTACTTTTTTAGAGTTTACAAGGTCAAGGGAAAAACTGGTTCAAAGATTGCCATGGAACAGGCAAGAAGCAGCATCAAGGTTTGATCCCTGTTTTACAAGGAGCTCCTTCACCTCAGGAAGCTCAGAAGGGACAGCAGTAACACATAAGACCAGTGACACTCTTATAGAGATAGGTGAAAGTGATTGCTTTTTTTTCCCCTTCTGTAAAGTGTTCTTTGAGGTTTTATTCCACTCAAAAAGCAATGAAATGTAAGGCTGTAGCCCAGGGTAGAGGTTATTCACACAAAGTCATCACATAATCTGGCCCCCTGTCTCTTCCAAAGCCTGCACCTCCCTGCACATGAGAAACTATTGCAGCTCCCAAGCGACTGGCTCCTACCTTGTTGAGGGTACGGACAGCTGCATATCTCAGTGCTGCTTTTGGGGAGCTGCAGAACAGCTGCAAAACTGCAAGGCAGGAAAACCAAAGGCAGACATTTAGGCAACCTATTAGTAAGAAGTGTTTCATACCTAAAGCAAAAGCTTCAATGAAGACACAGCTGCAAGCACAAGGTAACTAGAAGCATGCTTAAGAAGCAACTGTGAATTTACTAGCTTCCTCCCTCCCTGTTGTCCCGTTTGCCACACATCCCTGCTGACAACTAGCTCTTACCCACCTCCCTTTTTCCATGGTGCTGCTATCCTTCATTCCTCCTGAAAGCCAATTTCATCACCTTGTCATCTTTCCTATTAAGTCAATTTGAACTGCTGTTCTCCATTTCTACGCAAACCCTGTTCCTTTCCCAGGGCTGGCCCATGAAGGGCACCCTCCCTGTGCAGAGCAGTGACACACAGCCTCCCTACCTGCCAACAGTCCCAGCTCAGGAGAACCTTTGGACTGGACTGAGCTGGGAAAGCAGGACCCCAACACCTTGGCTTCTTGCACAGTTACACTCAATCTAAAGCAGGGAGATTTATCAGTTAGAATTCAGCCCTGTTTCATAAAAGACGACCCCTACAGTAACCCACACTTGAACAAACCAGACAAATACCTTTACAGGAGCAAAGCTATTCACACACACCACAGGCTCTCATCAGCAGCATAAAGCAACAAAGGGTACGGCAGCATTACAAGCCTGAAACTACACAAGGTTCTTGTTTCTTAGGGTAATCAGCAGGTGTCACCACTGCAGGCCCACAATCCCCTCGCTATTGCCATGAGTGTCACATTTACCTGAGACAGCCGGAGCCAGCTCTTTAGCGGTGCAGTTGGGCAGGTTAACTATGGCAGACGCAGCTTCATAGACAACCATCTCGTGCTTGTTTCTTAGGCAGCTCTCAATGAAATCAAACAGGGGGCTATCACGGCTAAGGGACAAAAAAACCCACAAGAATGAATTAAAACAAAGGTGCTAACAGAAATTAAGAACCTGACAGCAGAAGTGGGCAGGTCCCATAGCCCATGGAAAGTTAAAAGCAGCCATAAATCCACTGTCCCCAGATTTTACGGTGGTCATTATACAGTACTTCCAGCATGCTTGGCTGGAAGTCAGGCTGCTTTCTGAGAAGACATCCTCACACACTGAGAGCTCACCGTACACACCAAAGTCTTATCCACCTGGAAGCCACAGTGCATACATTAGCCAAATAATTACAGAAGACAGAGAAAACGAGGCAGAATATCTCAGTGAGGAACAGCCATGCAAAACAGGCAAAAGCAGCAAGAAAGTACTCAGTGTGCAAGCACATACAAGATGCTTTCATGTTATGAGGTGGCTTCTGTGAGTTTTGACTGTGTATTTTCTCTGCTGCCTTTTAACCAACAATAAGAGGGTAGAAGCTGTGTGCTGCTCTTCAAAGACAGAAATAATCGCCCTCATGAGATGGCAAGTGAGCCTGCAAGAGGAGATGGAAGCAGGATCTGAAGACATTTTTCCAGCAGGGCAAAGGAGCCCCCTCACCTGCCAGCCTCTTCCTCCAGCAGCTTGCTGGCTACTCGAATCATCATGCAGTAAGCAAACGGTGACTTGAGGCCATGGCGTGTGAACTTGCTGAGCATCTTGTTGACTGCCAGGCGGTCATTCTTCCGCACGTGGTAGAGCAAGCCCAGAGCATGATACTGTGCAGGGAAAGAGATTGTCACAAACCCACAGTGTGTTCCTTCCACTTTTATCCCCTTCATTGCCCAAAAGTGCCTGGCTGAGCTCTAGAAGTTTGCTCTGCTCCCAGCTGCTGCTTGCTATACCCTATGTTGGCAGCGGGTTTCCTACCTGCACCATGATATTGTCACTGGAAGCTGCCTCCTGAGCCTCGTTCACCCAGCGTTTTACCACATCATAGCTGGTCTTGAGGAGGTGCTGGGGGAGAGACAAAGCCACAGACAACGCGTGAGAGAAGGATGGAGGAAGCTTTGGGAATTACAGCTCGTATGAAGAAGTGGCAAGCCTTCCCTGCTGGTGGCAGCAACTTCTAGAAGAGCAGAGGATCAACATGCAGGGACCCGGCTGTGATGGCTGTGGCCTCAAGAGGTCGACCATATCCCACAAAGTCAGCACCAGTCCCTCAGTTCACAAAGAATGAAACCCTGAAACTCCCAAGATGTCCAATCCCACCACAGATCACTGCTTCCTAGTTTGACTATCACTCAGGCCCACCCTGCGGGGAGTACATACCAAGGAGGACACCAGAGCAGAGCTGGATACGCTTGGCACTTTGTCAACAATCGCCTGCTTCATGTAGCGCTCGATGGCCTGCAACATGGTACTCTGCAGGGAGAGGGAAACAACAGCCGATACAGAAAAGCCATCAGGAGCATGAAAGGGAGATGCAAAGGCATGAAAAGCAGAGTGAAAGGTGGAGTGGGGTGAAGTAAGGAAAGGTGAAGGGCCTAGGACTGTCCCAAGGGAAAAGCAGCACTTACATCAGTGATTTGACAGAGCGCTCTCACAGCAGGGCCTCGGTAATTGTCATCCTTCCCAGTCATGTCTTTGGTTAAGCTGGTTGAAAACAGGAAGGTCTCAATACTGCACTCCTGAGCCAGCAGCTCTCAGGCGCAGGCACAGTGCACACAGAGCAGCAGGCAGCCAGGATCGCAGCTGAATGCCAAGTAGGCAACTGCAGGTCTCAGACAAGTCCCACCAGGGTGGGAAAGCAGGAGGAAAAGATCAGTACTTGGGTTCCAAGCCCATCAACAGGCTGTACAAGCTCCTGATCACCACAGAAGGCAAACCCATCAGCAGGCTGTTCAAGCTCCTGATCACCACGGGAGGCTGGAGTGCAGACACATGACCCAGAGCCATTTGCCTTCCTTACTAAAGGCTCATTCCTGCCCCTTCCCCAGGATCCCAGTCAGTGCAAGACCATTTATGAGGGGATGGGACCAGTTCATCACATTGCAGTGCTTGGGACTGACTTCTGCCTGCTGCATGGCCTTGTCCCTCAGCAGACCCTGCACTCTCACGCTCCTGTCTCCCGATATGGCACTGGCCTTTCAGTGGGATGAGCAGCAATTCAGGAATGACTCTCAGAGGAAATTTTGTTCCCCGGTGCCTGTGCTGCTACAGGAGCAGTAAATCCCTGCCTACCTGTTGAAAGTCTTGGGATTTATGCCAGAAATCTTCAAAAAGCTTCAAGGCATTCATACAGGAAAGTAGGATTTAATGAAACAGCCTTTCACAAAAGGGGAAAAAACAGCAACCAAAAGAGACAATCCAAACACCCGTGGGCACAGGATATGGGCACACAGCACATTTCACATACATCACTAGGAGTTAAGTGTCTGTATTTTAATGGCCTCTTTTAAAGGAAAAAATTTTCCTCACCAAGGGCATTCCCTGTCCTCACCCTGCTTAGGGACTACAGTTGTCTCCAAGAGGCTGGACAGGCACTACTGGAGGACACAATAACAGTAAGAAAAGTGAAGTGACTGACCTGCTAGTAACAATGATTACATCTTCTGCAATAGAAGACATCTCTTTGATAGTCAGGTAACACATCCTGCGAAGAGTTGGCTGACAAGGAAAGAGGGAAGACAGACATCAGCTGAGAGGATCCCAGACAGGAAGGGATCCCAGTTTCCCCTGCTTCCATGATTTTATTGCGAATATCAGATAGCCGCGGTGCCTGAGTGTAAAAGATGTACAAAATCCGTATTGACTAACAAAATGCCTCTTTCTCTTCTAAATCCCTCAATCTTAGGGTGAAGCTGCAGAGATACCAGATTTAGCTGAATCTACAGTTTCACCTTTCAATTGTCATTCACATGAACAAGGAGAGAAGCTTGAAATCATTAGCTGAAGGCATCCTGTTGCTTCAAAAGTAAGAAAGCAAGCAAATTATATTCCTGAGTCTAGGGATTTCTACATCAATTTTAATGCCTTGTGTTCTGGGGCACAACTAGTGATGGTACTACTGCTGTGGGTAGGTACTAATTCCTGTCCTCCTCCAGGTCTCACTGTTGTTGGCACTCAGAAGGAAGCAGGATCTTTTAATGCTGAGCATAAAGCATAGTGGACTCCAGCTGATTATATGCTTGATCTGTGCCTAGCACAATCTCAAGAGTTAAACAGCAATTCAGAGGGAGGGATCTCTGTCTCAGGAACAGAGTGTGCTTCAGTCAGGCTGCTACAAGTTCTGGGAAGGGCTAGGAAGCTGATCTCTGTTTTTAAACTTTCCTCCTACTCTTCCCACTCAGATCAGGTAGCTCCAGGCAGGACGGAAAAGCTGATTGTATAAAAAGGCACATCTCAAGGCTGAAAAAGACACTGTTGACAGCTTGTCCTACCAGATAAATACAGCAGAAAATGGCAAGCAGACTTACATCATTGGACTGAAACAGCTTGGTCATAGCAAAGAAGGATTCTGTAGCTTCCATGACACCAAGGTGCTCCCCCTAGAAGATGTTTAGAAAGAAGGAAGGAAATCCCAGTTACCACAGTCAGCTTTGGGCCTGCTGTGGGTGTCTTTGTAGAGGTGTCATTTTCTCTCTCTTACCTGGTTTATGAGATACAGAATCTTGGTGAGGATGTGAGCACATTTTCGTGGGTTTATGGGAGTCTCGTTAAACACCCGTGCCTGGAAACAAAACACAGACAAGGACGTTGACACCAGCACACCCTCGGAAACACTGCCCCATCTGGTCTCGGTCACTGATACAAACAACAAATTGTGGGTGCAGTATGTCTTGATTCTTAATGACTTTGGCTCAGACTTCCCCTCAATTTCTGTTAAATATGGTCTCCTTTTAAACAGCTGGTTCTATGGTCTCATCCTGGGATCGCAAAGTCAAGTGCAATTAAGGTTTAAAGGCCAAATTGTCATCACACTTTCACCCACACAAGTCTGGATCATGTGCTAGCTAAAAGACTACTCCTCTGACAGATGTACGCTAGCTCTGCAAGACTAACGGGAGCCAACACCATTCACAACATTGCAAGCAAACAGATAAGGCTGAAACAACAGGGTCTGGGGATTGAGAAGTTTATCTGCTGTTGAATAGAAAGGCATTTTTTCAGAGCAAAATTATTTAATAATAAGACTATTCAATAACCACTCATATCCTGCTTGTTAACTTTGTCATCTACAAGAAATTTGAGGTGTCCACGGCCAATTTCCCAACCATCCTGTTTTAGGGTCAGCTTTCTCAGAAGATTTTATTCATGTTATTACTCTTTGTAGTTCAGAGTCTTTAATTTGTCACAGAGACCATTTCAGACTTCTCCCTTCCTCCCTCCAAGAATAAAATAAGAATGAACAGTACTGTTGCCCATTTCTTTCAGAGCTAGCAGGACAGTAACAAACCCACACTTCCCTGCTGAAGTTCTCCAGTGACCTACTCAAGAGAGGCCTATGCAAAGGAGAGCACCTGAGGATTTACCTCTTGCAAAACTGCACTCTTCTCCAGGTGCTGGAATGGGTTGGAACTCCCACCTGCAAAATAAAGAGAGTAAGAGTCTTTCCAGGGATAGTGCTATGGGAAAGCAACTTTCTAACCACACTCATGCTTTAAAAACAGACTGAGCATTTTGGGGTAACTTTTTCATGAACACCAAGCAACTAGAGCTCCCTCTTTTAAGCGATATTAATTGGATGTCTTCATAGCAGTTCAGGAAGGCAGAGCAGACAGGATTCTTCGATTTGTCATCCCCCCGCCCCTGAAGTAACTAGCCATAAGCCAGGGTAAACTGATTAGCTGTAAAGTAACTGCGCTCCACTGTTATCCCCACAGACCTATTTCCAGCCCCTGGGCTGGGAGCTTGCTGACAGTTAGAGCATCAATAAGACAGGCCTGGAAACAAAAGCTCAGACAAAAAGAGGCATTGTTTGCCAGACTGGTGAGTCAGGAGTGTTTTATTCCTCCCTTATAGACCAATCAGGAATCCACCAGTAAAGTATTTTTGGCTCTATCACTAATTAAGAGAACAAGACAGCAGACTGGAGAGTCTGGACACAGAGTAAGTTTCATTGTTCCACTTAATAGAATAAATTATATTAAATAATTAAAACCCTCACCAATTAAGGATGAAATAATCAGAGGGAAAAGCACTATCATTCTGCACCGTCTCTATTAGCTCGCCTCCTAAGCATTTGCGAGCTGCAGCTTTTCAAAAGCTGCCAGTTATTGATAAGCAGGTTTTAATTAGTACCTATGTTCAGCCTGGCCCTGGGACAAAAAGAAGCCATTTCCAGCTCCGTTCCAATGTTTAACAAGCCTGATCCGCTAGAAAGCACAGCTCCCGGGCCCAGCTCCGATCTGACCTGGGCCTGAAGCATCCTACACTGGCACCAGGAACCTTTGCAAGAGTTACTCTTAAACTTAAAGGCAAATACATCTGCACCCTGGCTCCTTCCCAGTTCATAAACTGCCCTCCTCTGGCTCAGGAGAAGTTTTCAGGTGGCCAAACAAAGCACAGACACTTATGCAGGGTTGGAGAGAGAAGAAAACATGGGGAAAGAACAAAACCGATGTCTCTGGTATGACTATGAACCAGTTCTAGTATGAGGATGTGAATGTGTTCCAAAAAACCGTCCTAGCAGCACAATATTCCCCATGGCCCAGCGTGTCCACAATCCCTAAATCAGCCATCAACAACAGACCATTGCCTCTTCATCTGTCATAGCACTAAGAATCTTGAAATATATTGCACATGAGGTCTTGGTCCTGACAGCACCCCGCATCAAGTGTTTTTCCATCAGATGAGAAAAAGGCACAGGGAAGGCAGAGTCTGTGTGTTCAGAAAGCTTCTGGTATTGGATGACTAACAAAGGTTTGCACTGATTTGCAGAGGAACAGTCACTGACCGAGCAGGGATCTCAGAACAATGTTGTGCCCAAAATAACATCTCAAAGCATATTTCTGAGAGCAGTGGAAGCAGCTCGTCCAAGACTACCTAAACCATCCATAAAGAGCAAAGAAACAGAAGCCAATTAAGCAGACACACTCATCTCAACAAAAAGACTGCCCTGTTAGCCTTTACATGGAAAGAATAGGTATAAAAGGCCTGTAAACTCAGGGATGATGCAGTCCACCTAAGACAGAGAATAACAAGCACTGAGGCTGTACATTTTGGACATATACACAATCCACAGGAGAAAGGCAGGTGCAGTAAATCCTAGGAGTCTTCATTCAAAACAGAAGCAATAGGATGAGAAGAAAAAATGTTGGGAAGCATGCAAGCAGCAGTGCCAGAAAGGAGAGCTCTGTGAGCTTTCAGTATGAACGAAATCAACAAGAGCCAGCATCACCATACAAGAAGTGCTTCTCCTGCCGGCCTTGGCCACAGGTAACACAATACCTTGAAGCGCGCAGCAGGCGCAAATGAAGAACAGCCCCAAGAATGAAAGGCAAGAGCGATTCCCCTCCAACAGTTGCCTCACTAAATTCTCCACTTATCAAGATGTCACTGGAGGCTTCAGACAAGGGAAACAAGGGCAAAGCATTTAATGCATATTAAAATAAAAAGCAAGCACAGTCACACAGAACAATCACGAAGATTTATGCTGAATCAACCCGCTTTAGGACGCATCGATTTGTTATGCAGAGCAGGCTGCACGAAAGCTTCATAGAAAGATGAAAAAGACACCACAAGGCACAACCTTGAAAGTAAACACTGCCATACCAAGCCTCGATTCCACCTGAATTACACACCATGTAAAATACCAACCTCTTCCTTACTACTCAGCCCTAAAGTTCTGAAAGGCCAGGCAGGCGCGTTGTGTTCCTTTGGTGCTCTCAGCCTTTCAGACTGAAGCCGGCAGCAGTCTTGCTGGAAGACCAGACCGTGCGTGTGGGAAAAACAGCGCTAGAAACTACAAATTGGATTCTACCCTGCTTTAGCACCTGGCTAAAGTTGGGAACTGTGAACAGGGCTACCGTGCTCAGTGTTTAGCCTGGGACCGGGCGCCTGCAGCGGGTAAGGCCGGAGCGCTCTGCCCAGTCAACAGATTCAGCCTCCGGCCGCAGCGGGGCGAAGAGGACGGCGGCCCCGGGGCTTCCACCGTGCACCTCGCTGCGCTCTTGCGCACACCAGCCAGGCCCCGGCGAGGCCGGTACCGAGCCCCCCTCACGGCTCTCCCGTACTGACGGGGGGGGGGCCTCCCTCACGGCGCCCCCGGCCTCCCCCCGGCCCCCCCCCCCCGACTCCCGTCCTTTTGTGATTTTCAGACGGCCGCGGCCCCGGGGGCTCCGCCCCCGGGCAGTCGCAGTCGCGGTCGCGGCCCCGTCCCCGTCCCCGTCCCCGTCCCAGTGCCGGTGCCGCCGCCCGCCCCCCCCTTCCCCAGCCTGTCACTGCCGTAGCCGCCCGCCACATTGCGCAGGCGCGGCCCCGCCCCCTTGACGTGGCTCCCGGCTGCGGCCTGAGCCGCGGGCGGGGCGCGGAGCGTTGACTGACAGGAGGAGGGGCGGGCACCGAGCGGGAAGAGCGGAGTCTGATTGGCGGGGGGCACGGGAGGCACGGGGCTGGGGCGGCCGGCACGGGGGCACGGGGCTCGGGGGACACCAGCGCCAGAGGGGGGCCAGAGCGGGGGGGGGGGCACACTGGCCCTCGGGGAGGGGAGAAGGGGTGATGGGGTGGGGGCTCAGTGCCCCTGGGAAGAGGGGGGCAGTGGGGGAGAACCCCATCCTGGGGACAGGCGATTGTTGCCTGGACTGCCTGCCCTGGAGCGTCCCCACTGTGGCACACCATCGCCGGCAGCTCCTCCTGTGCCCCATGTCCCCACTGCCACCCCGTCCTGCACCCTGCGCCCACAAACCTCCAGACCCAGTCCCACGGCACCCACCCACCGCAGCGGGGTCTCCCCGGGGTCCACCATCACCTGAGCCCTGGAGCAGGCAGGAAAGACAAAGGACCCATTACCCACTCCACCACCCCACCCCAACCCACCCATCTGCTGGCACATCCCTTCACCTGCTACCGAAACATGTCCCTCCTGCGGGGTGTGGGGTCACCCCAATCTCTCCTGCCCCATCCCCAAAGCCAGCGCCAGTTCCAGGACGAATGGGCTGCACTCACCCTGCAGCAGGTACTCCTCAAAGAGCATGGCCGTGTCCCCCACCAGCTCCAGCAGCCCCCCCGACGGGCGTCCCCCAGCCTCTGCCTCGCTTGTGCCGCCCTGTACTTTGCACGGGGCGGCCGCACTCTGCTCCGCGCTGCTCTTATCTCCCAGCCTTGATGAAGACGGCAGCGCCAGCGGCACAATGCGACGTCCCTGTTGGCCCAGAGCTGCTACAGGCACCCTGAGCTGGGGCCTGGCCCTGCTGCTGGTGCAAGGGGTGACATCCCTCATATGGGGCTTAATGAGCTGTGGTCCCGAGCCTGGGATGTGCCCTCACTGGGAAGAGGGAACACAAAACGAGGGTGGAGAGGGGCACAAGACCAGTATAAACCACACCAAGTTGTGTTCAATGCCACCTTTTATTGTGCACACTCACTGCCCCGGCTTTCAGGCTCACCTGAACTTTGGGAAGGATTTTTGTGTGCTGTAGCCACCTGGAGAGAGGCGGCACTGGCTGGATGGAAACCTGCCTGGCTGGATGCCGCCCCTTTGGAGACGTTCCAGCAGCGGTTGAGTGAGGAGCAAAGCAGTGCACAGAAATCTCTGTGGTGCCCAGGGCTCGGACCCATCTGTGCTCCAGGGCTGGCCCCAGGGGAGGCAAACCCAGCTGTATCTTCTCCAGTGGTGCTGAGGTGGCAGTTTTTAAACCAAATCTTCCTGTGGCTACTGCTTGTGCCATGGGCGCCACAACTGGGGGGATGAGGCACCATGTCCATGGTCCCCTGGGGTCACATCGATGCCACCCCAAGCTCCCCTCCGCCCGTGTCCCCCATCAGCCCCGTTGCCCCCTCCAGCCCTGGCCAAGGAGCCGAGCCCCACCTGGGGGGGTTTATTTCCTGCGCCCGAGGCGGGCCATCAGCTCTGTGTTGGCAGCCGCCTTGGCCCGCAGCTCCTTCTCTCTCGCCAGGTCAAGCAGGATTTTCAGTACATGGGTGGGGACATCA
The DNA here is from genome assembly GCA_034008185.1 of Gorsachius magnificus. NCBI lineage: Eukaryota > Metazoa > Chordata > Aves > Pelecaniformes > Ardeidae > Gorsachius > Gorsachius magnificus. Next base: position 13,866,535 of record CM067090.1, read on the forward strand.
AGTGACAGGGACACCTTCCGCACCTTTTTCCTGGGAGCAGGTCTCCTGGCAGCTGGGCTCATTGGCCAGGGGAATGCTTTTCTTGTTGACCCCTCTAGCAGCAGTGGGCTGGCTTTGTCCCCAGAGCCATGGTCGCTACTCCTCATTTCAGGGAGACCCAGCCGTGTCTCGTTAGCACCAGTGGTTTCCTGCCTTGTCAGCTTGCCTCCATCCCCATCTTGGGGGGCTGGCGGGAGCCGCCCATGGCTCAGCCCCTTCCAGGCTCTCACCGGCCCCCCAAGGACCACCAGGAAGGTGAGCAGTGTCCTGCAGCGCAGTGTGGCCGGGAGCACCTGGGGGAGCACACAGCCGGCACTGAGCATCACCCCATGGCACGCTGCCATGACCCCACAGACCCACAGGCAGCACCTGTCCCCATCGGGGTGCTACATGCAGAGCCCCTGCTCCCGGTGCCAGCTGACCATGCCCAGTACGGTGGGGGCTCACCTCCCTTTTGGGCAGCCTTTGGTTTTCCACCCTGATTTTAACCTTTTTGTATGGGGAGTGTGGAGTTTTGGGGAGGCTGAAGGGGTTGCAGGAAGCAGATCAGCAGGGTCTGCCAGATGCTGTCTGCCCCCTCCATCTCACACCATCCAGCCCTTTGCTGCCCAGGGGAAGGGACATTCCCACCCAGGGGCGTGACAGCTTGGGGACAACGTGCACTCCCCAGCCCAGACCTGCCCTTTGGCCACGGAAGTGTGACGTGTCTGAGGTCTCAGGACCAAGCGAGCTGTAGGGTTCTCCTCCTCCCACGCTTTCCCCTTCAGATGCTGTCCCTTCACAGGGCTGCTGGGCTCTCTGGGACAAAAGCCACTCCACTGGGAGGGACACGAGCCACTTGCCCTAAAATACACAGCAGGTCGGTGGCTGCAGGGAGATGAGGGCACGAGTCCAGCCATGTGCACTGAGTTCTGCCAAGCCTCAGCATCTTCCTCCTCTCCAGCCCCCACCCTGGTGCCAGGGAGGGCCCCAGGGGATACAGGGTGCTGTGCCGTGGGGTGGGGGGTCAGGGTCCTGTGGATACAGGGGCACGGCCGCACAAATCCTGCTGTATAGCCTCTCCTCCCCCAAATCAGTCATCCAGCAGGGATTGACCAGCTGGAAGGAGGGCAGTAAAAGGCATCCAGCCTCCTACAACCCATCTCCAGGGTGAAACCCTTCAGAAAGTACCAGACTGGGCAGCCGGAGGTGGTTTAACTAGCTGGAAAGAGAGCAATGAAAAGCATCCAACACCCTGCAACCCATTTCCCGGCTAAAACTGACCCAGAAAGCATCACCAAAGAGTGCAGCCTCACCATTTCCAGAAAGTCCTCCTCCCGCTGATGTTCAGGCGATGCTCCTGGGGTGCAGGGACCACAAGCTGGGGGTTTGCCCTGCTCCCTGCCGAGCCCCGTCTCTTATCCTGCCCCCAGCTCCACCTCCGACCCGCAGAGGGGGTGACGGTGACACACAGCGGGGGGGGACAGACTTGATGTTATTAATACATTTTGCCTAATAGCTGATGAAATCATCCTGGCCTGTGGGTGGGCATTTGCCCCCTCAGCTCTATACGCTGTGTTTGGAGGGGATTCTGGGGATCCGGGGTGGCTCAGGAGTAATTATTTCACATCTGACTCGCAAGAGGGTTTTTATCCATCTAATTGAGCCTTCCTGCTCCTGTCAGCCTTGGTTAATCATGTCAGGAAGGGAGAAAAACGCACGTGCATATGCTTGCGTGGCACTGACAGAAAGTGCCAGCCTCCCTGGCGTTGTGCTGCACTAGGATCCCGGATGTCTCCCAGTGCCGTTTTGGCGCTGCTGTCCTGATGGGCTCCTTGGCCCTGGCCAGCTGGGGGGCATTGCTGGAGACACATCATCTCCCCGCTGTGCCAAGCTCAGAGCGCTGCTTGGGCCACTGGTCTGCAGTCAGCTACACCAGTCCAATAAGAACACCACTGGTTTGCAGTCAGCTACACCAGTCCAATAAGGACACCGCTGGTTTGCAGTCAGCTACACCAGTCCAATAAGGACACCACTGGTTTACAGTCAGCTACACCAGTCCAATAAGGACACCGCTGGTTTGCAGTCAGCTACACTAGTCCAATAAGGACGCCACTGGTTTGCAGCCCACCTGCACCCAGTCCAGCCTAAGGTCCAGCCCTTCTGCCAGCTGCTTGCAGCGGGGAGCAGCCTGTAGGCACTGCATAGGATGAGCCCCATGCAGAAGGGTTTTGCCCGAGTTCCCACTTAGTGGCTGCGGGAGCACCAGGGGCTCTCAGGCCAGGCAGGCACCCACGTGAGATGAGTTGGTAGGTGCTCAGCCCTGAGGGCTGGCCAGGGCGAGGGGCCAGGGTGCCCGGGGCTGGGGCTCAGACCACTGGGGGTCTTGTTCACCCCCATAGCCGCAGGGTGACCTGTCCTGTGCCAGCTGCCCCACGGCCTCCCTGGAGGCAGCAGCAAGAGGAAATAATGCTGGCTCTGTTCCTCCGCCCGGGGATGGCCAAGAACTCACCCCCCGGCTTGGCAGAGCAGCCAAAATTAGCCGGTGGTGCTGATTCACCCAGTGCATCATGCAGCACCACAGCCCCGCATGCCAACACGTCACAGCCTGGCCAGGGGGTCATGGCCTGGCTTGCATCAGCCGGGCACGCACCAGGCACGGGGATGGGTCCCCGGGGGGGTGAGGACCCCCAGACGGCACTGCTGGCAGTGAGCAGCTGGGAAGGGAATCCCAGCTGGGGCGGGCATGGGCACACTTGGCTCAGGAGCTGGCCTCAAACCCCACAGGCATTTCCAGCAGCGCACCAAGAAGTGTGGCAACTCCCCAAGAGCACAGCTTTAATATCACAGCTCCTCCCCTGCTCCCCCGCCCCCCCTGCATTAGTACACATATACATTCGCTGTATACAGATATACACAGAGGGCAGTGGTACATATGGGTGCAACAAAGCCCACCCGGCAGCCCATGGGCCCCCTGAGGCAGTGGGGGACATAGCCCAACTCAGCCCTGGGGCTGGGGGGAGGCAGGGGCTGCGGACCCCCGGGAGCCAACATTGCTTTCAAGAAGCCTTTGAGAGCGAGCGTAGGTGAGCAGGAACCTCTTCTTAACATAGCACCATCCTCAGGGTTTCCCTGACAGGCTGGGGGGTGCAGGCGAGCACCCCCTGGATTAAAGACAGACGTGCTGATGGCAGGCGTGCGAGCTGGAGGGTAGCACATGGAGAAAGCTTCCACCCCGCCCAGGTCTTTGCCAAACCATCACAGCCACAAAAGGGGAACTGGGTCCCGGTTGAGGTTAAGGTGAAATTTATTCAGGTGGAGCTTGTTGCAGGGTGGAAGGCAAGGGATGCTGTGCAGGGAGGCACCACCTGGCCCAGGGATGCGGGCAGCCTCCCCCGGCAGAGAGCGGGGAGCAGGGGTGGGGGGGGGGCACAACCCCCCAACCCCCCGGATGGAGGGGGGGGGGCCGGAAAAAAAAAAAGGGACGCCCAGGAAAGGGGAAAGGGGGTTAAGAACCTTGCGGGGGGGGGGGTGGGGGGTGGGGGAATGGTTTCCCATTTGATACAAATTTCACCTTAACGGGCAATAAAACTGATATGAAAGGAAAAACCCGTGAGCAGCAATAAGACACGTTAGAAATAGCACCAAGTTCCTGCTGGGGGCTGGTGGGCACGCACCCCCGCCACCGTGGGCAGCCCAGCCCCAGCCAGGGCGGCAGCTGGGCCCCACCGCCGGGCAGCCCTGCCTGCCGAAATGCTGCCCACGTCTATGCCTTCGGCTGCCCTGCCACCTTGCTGCCGTTGCCGTGGGCAGCTGCAGAGAGAAGTGAGTCGGTGTCAGAGCCGAGCCAGGGGACCAGCATCGTCCCCCCGGCTCCGCATCACCTGAGCCCACAGCACCGGGTCGGGAAGCTGCTGGACCTGCCGGTGCCGGTGGCTGTGCCGTGCCGTGCCTACCTGCCCCTGGACGCTGCCCGCAGTGCAGCTCACACTCCTCCTTGCTGTCGAAGCGGTTGAGGTTGCCCCGGCAGCCGCTGTAGACGAAGGGCCGGCACTCGGTGACTCTTTGGTTGTAGTACCACCGCAGCGTGTAGCGCTGGCAGTCCCCCTCATCCAGCGGCAGGCTGCAGGGCTCGGCTGCGGGGGGCAAACGGCGATGGTGAGGGCAGGCAGGGGCTGGCAGCACACCGGCGGTGGAGGCCACCGGACCCGCTTGGCAGAGGAGGAAAAAACCCCAGAAGGGAATGGCAGGGGATGGCACCTGGCTGAGCGTGGTCAGGGTTTGGCTGGAAAGGACATCCCCGTGCCCTGCCCAAGTACTGGGAGTGAGGGCAGGAGATGCTGCTCTGGGCAAGCACTCTCCCAGGGGCAGCTCCTAGCAAAGGCTGGAGATAGAGCTGGGAGGGAGGTGGCATGGGGACACGATGGCCACAGCATCACCTGGAAGGGTACTGGAGGGACCCTCTGCATGCTGATGCTGCCGCTACTGGGGCTTCCCTGCTCTCCTGTGGGCTTTGAGATCCCCAACTGTGGCTGATGACCAGGAGCACAGGAAAACTGCCAGGGGCAGCCGGTCCCACCAGCCCAGCAAACCACCCATCACTGCCAGTGACGGCTTCAGTGAGGGGCATAGAGTGCAAGGTCTGCATGACGTGTGCGGTGCGGTGCTGGGATGGGGAACACGCACCCCACCTGGGTGCCAGCAAGTGGACTGCAAATCCCCAATTCCCCCTAGCCAGAGGACAAAGGGACCTGCTGCCAGGCAGGATGTGGAGGCACCACCCCAGCAAAGCCTGGGCAGCCCCGCAGTCACCCTCAGTGGCTCCATCCTCAGTGCCAGGTGGGCACAGGGAAGCTCACCGCTCATCGCAGGCTGCTCCAAGCTGTCCATCTCTGGGACTTCATCATAGTCCTCCTCCTCCCCATACAAGCTCTCATACTCGAGGTCATCGGTGTCGAGCATGGCCTGCCTGTCCTGCCCTGGGAGACAGCGCCGGGCATGAGCAGCCCTCGCCTCCCACTCCGTCACCTCCGTCCCGCTGCCCCCAGCCACAGCCCTGGCTCTGCACGTGCCTGCACGCACACAGCACACACCTACACACGCCTGCACGCACACAGCACACACCTGCGCACGCCTGCACGCACACACGCATGCACGCACACTCCTTGCTGCCCTCTCCTCTCCCTGCTCTTTAATTAAAGCCTCCTGGGACCGGCAGCACGGCCACTGATGGATTATCCCTCAGCGCAGGGGACGTGACCGGCCACACACATGGAGCAGGGGAAAAGGGGGATGGGGACTGAAAGCACAGGGACGGCACTCACCCTCCTCTTCCTCAGCATGTGACAACTTGAGCACAGGGACTGCATGAGCACTGCCAGCGGGGAATGGCTGGGTGGAGAAGAGTCCTGCAAGGGGGAAGGACATGGTGGAGGCATCAGGGAGGAGGCAAGGGGGCCTGGGGTGCTTGCCCCCTGCCTCCCAGGGGGAAACCACCCCTTGCAGGTGTGGAGCAGCCCAGCAGTGTCCCGCCACTGCTGCAGCATGCTGGGTTACACAGCCAGGGATGGGGGATCTGGGGACACGCCCTCCTCTCTCTGCACTGCAGACCAGGGCTGCCAGAGGAGGGACAGGCAGGAGGAGCTGCTGCCCAGTGCGACAGCACCCACTGAGAGCCCAGCAGGATGGGGACAGGGATGACGATGGGCACAGGGAGGCACATGTGCCCACAAGGCCAGATCTTGTAGGTCCTCCGGGCTCTCCATCACCTGTTTGGCCATGCTTCCTCTCCTGGCGGATGCTTCTTCCTCCTCCCTGGGCAGAGTGGAAGCTGCTCCTGGCCTGAGCCCCCCAGCCTCCTTGGAGAGAAAGCACCTACCTCATCCCAGCCCACCCCTTGCCCCCATCCATTTAGCCCACTCTTCCAGCCCACCCTCCCCCTCAGCAATCCTGGCCCCTGCAAGCCTGCCTGCCCCAGCTCTGGCACCCAAGCATGGATGGGGCGCAGTCCCTGTGGTCCCTTCTCGATCAGGCAGACCCTGGCAGTGCCCGGACCCCTTTGGCACCATCCCGAGCTGGCTGCCCCAGGGATCCTTGCTGCGCCATCACTTCTGCCACACACCATCCCTTCTCCCTGTGCATGGTCCCACGCTGATGCTGGCCCTGACTAAGGGGGCCCCAGGGGGTCCCAGCTGCCTCCAGCACCCCCAAAACCGGTGGCACACCTGGGTGCGGGACCCCTTTGGTGCCACACGTGTGGGGCTGGGGCAGGGGGGTAGGAAGGGAGAGTTGCAACCTGAGTGCTCACGTGAATCCAGGCGCCGGGAATTGTCCACCACAGGCTGCGGGAGAGACGGGTGGGGGGTCGGGGCGGGGGGGCCAGGGGCAGCAGGGCCCAGACCCCTGTCCCCAGGGCAGTGGTGGGGGATGCTCACCACAGTGCTGGCTCATCTCCTGCCTGACGAAGGCACGGATCTCCTCCTCCTGCCAGGCACATGGAGGGGGAAAGGATCCACGTCGTGATGGAAGATGGTGCAATTAGAGAGGAGGAAAAACCCTTTCCTCAGGCCACAGCAGAGCCCGGAGGTGGGAGAAGTCCCTCCATCAATGACAGTGGGACGGATCTAGCACCCTTCCCACTCCGGTGACCCGAGCGCCGCGAGCCTGTGCCAGGTCCCTCCTGGCTCCTTACCGTCATGCCCGGATCCCCCTTCTCCCCACGGAGCCCCTGGGTGCCAGGACTGCCCTAGGGACAAGCAGAAGGGGGGTGGGAGGCTGGCCCCAGCTGGGGCTCCCCCAGGCAGGGCCGGGCAGCCGCTCACCCACCTGCTCTCCTCTCTCGCCAGGGATGCCGGGCATGCCGCGGGCCCCTGGCACCGACTGTCCAGGGGGGCCTCTCTCCCCCTGCAAAGGACACATAATCGAGATGTGGCTGGTGCCTCTGGAGCCTCCCTGTGCTCCCCAGTGCCATGGATGTGCTGCCTTCCCTGTCCCCACACCCCAGGGATGCCCATGCAGGTGGGGATGGGGATGGGTCCAGACCAGACCCAAAATAAACAGGGTCACAACCCCCCAGGCTCCCATCCCCTGGACAGAGGGACACAAGGGAGGACCCCAAAGCCAGTGAGCTGGCAGGGCACGGACATGGCTCCTTATGCCACCAACCCTTTGCCCGCTCCGGGGACAGGGCCCTCCCCTCCTTATGGCACCTGGAGGGAGACTGGCCACCCGTGGTGGGGACTCACCTTCTGGCCCTGCATGCCCTCGGGACCTCGTGGTCCAACGCTCCCTGGGGGACCAGGGGGACCAGGAGCACCGTCACTACCCCGGGGACCGGGGCCACCAATAATGCCTGGGGCACCCTGTGGGAGAGCAGAGGGTGAGGTCAGGGGTGTTGGTGCCCCCCAGCCCCAGAGCAGGCACCGTGGGCATCCTCCGACCCCACAGCTGGGCATCCCCAAAGCACTGTCGCCTTCTGTAAAGAGTGGGGATTTGTTGTCACCTATAGTTTAGTGGCATAATTTAGAGCAGCACCAGACAGCTCTTCTGGGAGCATCAGGCTCTGATGTGCTTCTGACCAAGGCTGGATCCTGGTAGAAGCAATGTGGTCCAATGCATACCATCCCTTTCCAGCCTACTCACCCGGTCTCCTTTTTCCCCCTGGTCTCCTTTGGCTCCCTGCTGCCCATCGAATCCCCGGTCGCCCTGTGAAGAGGAAGGGTCAGGCAGTGGGAGACAGGCAGCCGAGGACAGGCAGCTGAAGTGCCAGCACAGCTTTTCCCAGCACTGCCCTGACCTACCTTGGGTCCCATGAGCCCCTCCTTCCCTGGGATGCCCGGTGGTCCTGACAGACCCAGCTCTCCCTGGGGGACAAAGCAGGTGCCCGTCAGCCACCAACCCTGTGTTCCCGTCCCACCCCAGTGTCAGCATGGTGCTTACCGGCTCGCCTTTCCTCCCCGGCAGCCCCGAGCGCCCCGGGATCCCTGGCTCTCCCTACAGCGGGCAGGAGAGAGGCAGGGCGGTCAGTCCTGTGCCCCTCAGTGCTCACCCCAGAGCTGCAGGCAGAGGAGGGGACCCCGTGCCCCTGCCACAGGGCCAAGCTCCGGCCTCAGCCGTCTCCCTGCTCCCCCCCAGCTGGCGGAGGGGATCCAAAGGGCCGCAGCCTCCAGGCAACATCCAGGCTCCTGTGGCACCCCGCGGGCACCCACTCACCTTCTCGCCCTTGTCCCCATCGATGCCACAGGCACCTTTCATGCCCCGGTCACCCTGTGAGGATGAGGAGGGGAGTCAGAGCCACGCCAAGCTAGCGCGGGTCCTGGCCGTGAGAGCACAGCAGGCAGAGGGGCCAACCCACCTTGGGGCCACGCATGCCCAGGGGTCCAATGTCCCCCTTCTCTCCCCGGGCTCCGGGGATCCCATCATGGCCAGGCTGGCCCTGCAGGAGAGCACACAGCGTGACTGGGGTCTGCTCCTGCCCCGCAGCGGGGTGGCAGCGGCACCGAGACGCAGCTCCTCACCGGCTCGCCGGGCTCTCCTGACACTCCCACCTCTCCCTGGGGAAAGCAAAGGCATCAGTCAGGGCAGGTGAGGGGGATGGTGCCCCCAGCACCCCAGCAGTGGGGGCTGCCCAGCTCCTTACCTTCTGCCCGCCAGGGCCACGTGCCCCAGGGAAGCCCGTGGAGCCCTTCTCGCCTTGCTCGCCCCTGGCCCCCTGCAAGCAGAAATTCAGATTGACACAGGGCAGGAGGGAGAGCTCTGGCCACGGCATGGCCACAGCAGAGCCATGGGTGACTTCTGACCTCTGGCAGCTCCCTTGCTGGGGTGCCAAGCACCATGCCAGGGTACCCACAAGCACCCGCACACGGGGCACAGGGACCATGCCCTGGTCCCTCTGTCCCCAACCCCCCCCCCCCCCCCCCCCCCCCCTCCCTTCCGTGCCCTTCAGGCCACGCTCTCCCTGCAAAAGGGGAAACACAGGGAGAAGTTGGGGGGTGGGGAGGACAGACCCCCAGGGCAGGGACATGGGGACCCAGAGGTGTCTGAAGGAGAGGGGACAACGTGCTCTGCAAGGGAGGGTCCTTCGGCAGCAAGAAGGCCCCCAGCTCTTCTGGCAGGCAGAAGCGGGGGGGAGCTATCCTGTGCCACTCGGGAGAGGGGGTGCAGGATTGAACCCGTGAGGCTGGGAGCTGCCCTGTGCCAGGAGCAGGGTAGGCAGGGCGCTGGGGAAGGGGATGCGCAGGAGGGCCCCTGCCCATCAGGACAGGAGGGACAATGCTGAGGCAGACAGGGAGGATGGGGACAGCTCTTACCGGCTCTCCCTTGCTGCCCCGTGCTCCGGCAGGCCCCTCCACCACCACAGCGTCGCCCTGCACACCCGAACGAGAGAGGTGGAGGTGAGCGGGGGGGATGGCGCTGCTGCCCTCCCTCCCGCTGCCCCCTGCCCCCAGGGACTCACCTTGTCTCCTTTGGGCCCCGGGGCCCCAAGGTCTCCCTGCAAGGAAGGGGAGATGGTGAGATGTTGCAAGGATGCACAGCGGATGGTGGGCAGCACCTCCCTGGGGACTCCAGTCCCTGGGGCTGCATCATTCTTGCCCCACAGCTCAGCTCCCCAGTCCCCAGAGTCCCTTACCTTGTCCCCACGCTCCCCCCGGTTCCCGGGCAAGCCCTGTGGGAGAGAGAAGAGGGGTGATCAGGGAGGGGCCCAGAGGATGGGGGTGCAGCCAGGGAGGCGGGTATTTACCGCCGGCCCACGATCCCCTTCTGGCCCTGGGCGCCCGTCTTCACCCTGCAAGAAGAAAGAGATATGAGAAGGGGGTCTGGGATGGGGGCACCCCCAGCATCACGCCACCCCAGGGACAGGTGCAGCTCTGGCTCACCGTCCCTTCAGGGCTGGCACCATGGGACTCCTCATCCCTGGCGGTGGGGACACAGTACCTACCCGTGGCCCTGGGTCTCCGCGCTCGCCTCTGGCTCCCGGCAGCCCGGCCCCCGGCGCACCCTGCCAGGGGGAAGGCAAGAGCTCATCTCAGTCCTTGCTGTCCACCACTCTGCCCAGCCATGCTATGTCCACCACTCCACCCAGCCACGCCATGTCCACTGCTCCTCCCAGCCACGCCATGTCCACTGCCATGCCAGGGGATACCCCACAGTCCCTGCTACCTCCCCGGGTGCCTGGCACAAAGCAGGCTCCCATGTGCCACCATCTAGAGTGGGCTAAGCATCCCCCAGGGGGTGGCTGCAGCAGGGACACCCCATGTGAGGAGCAGCCCCCACCCCTCATGTTATAGGGCTGCCCTCTATCCTACCTTGTCACCCTTCAGGCCAGAGGCCCCTTGTATGCCCTAAAAGAAAGGAGAGGGCTGAGTGAGCCACAGGACAAAGGCAATGCCAGGCACCCTGTGAAGCATCCCTGGGGCTCCCACAGCAGCTCCTGTCCCTGCACCAGAGCCCCTGGAAACCCCCAGCCCCAGGGACAGGAAGGTGCAGGGTGGGTGCCCATCACCCTGCCCAAGCCAGCGGAGGAGCTGAGGCAGAGCCTGCACCCCCGGGAACGCTGTGGCACTGGAGCCTCATACTCACGGCCGGCCCTGGGGGTCCCACAGGTCCTGGTGGTCCAGAGGCACCATCTCTCCCAGGAAAGCCGATCAAACCCTGGCAGGGAAACACCGGTGATCAGGCAGGGACTGTGGCTGGGAGGCAATGGGGCTGACAGGGACCTCACTGACACTGCCCAATGGCCCAGGGTCACCAGGACCAGTGAGACCAGGTGCTGGCCATAGCCTTTACCCTTTCTCCTGGAGGACCAGGCGGGCCAGGCTGCCCGTTGTCCCCTCTCAGGCCTGGCTGTCCTGGTGTCCCAGCAATGCCTGCTAAGCCTGGGGGTCCTGGGAGTCCTGGCAAGCCGATGTCACCCTGGAGCAGGGAGAAAAAAGATGGGGCCCATGAAAACAGCCCCTCAGGAGCATGCTTCTCCCTTGGCCAGCCAAGCCAGGCAGCACCTGGGCATCAGGGATGGGGTAAGAGCCAGGGTGAAATGAGGACAGGAGTTACCTTCAAACCCAGAGGCCCGTCCTGTCCTGGTGGTCCCCGCATACCAACACCCGGTGATCCCTGCATGGTGGCAGAGAGCATGTGGCACGTCCCCCAGCTGGCAGACACAGGTGTGCCAGGGGCACCTGCCACCTGGAGCAGCCCCCCAGGCTGGGGAGCACCCCTTGGAGCAGAAGACACATACCTTCTCCCCTTTGGCTCCAGAGGACCCCTTGGCTCCCTGTGAAGACACCAAGCCACCAGGAAGGGCTGGGCAGTAGGCAGCAAGGGCACAAGTCTCACCCCACAACAGCATCCGCTGCCCCCAGCATCCACCCTCTGGCCCCTTATGTGCCTCCTACTCACATCTTCCCCAGGATCTCCTGGCTCCCCGAATCTTCCTGGCTCCCCCTGGCAGGGGGAAACAAGCAAAAAGCAAGGGTGTGTGATGAAGCACAGGGGGAGCAGCTGCAGCCAGACCCCCCCCTGCACTGTGGCCAGGCAGCCAGGGAGCCCAGAGACCCCATGGCCCCCTCACTGCTGCCCCTGGGGCAGCACTCACCTTCTCGCCCTTGGGACCTGGCAAGCCTCGGTCACCCTTGGAGCCCTGCTGGGGGGAGAGCGGAATTAGGGGAGGGGGTTGGCCACAGAGCTCGCTAGCCCCCCAGAGGGCAGGGTTGGTGGGAGGAGGGATAAGGTTAATGGAGGGGAGGAGGTTAATAGAGAGGACAAGGTTAAACAGGGGCAACTTACGGGTCCTCCCAGCAGCATGCCCTTCAGCAGTGCCGGCTCACCCTGCAGCGATACACGGGTGCTCAGGCATGCCCGCAATGGGTGCCAGCACCCTGCGGACCCCTGCCCACCCCAGCCCTGGTGGCTTTGGCAGCACCCAGGGGTGGGGGTCCCCCCACCTCACAGCCTGACTTCTTACCTTCTCGCCTTTGGCGCCGGGAGGGCCGGCGATGGCCTGGGGCGCAGAGGAGAGAAGGGGCAGGTGAGCAGGGCTGCACGGGGATGCTCCCCCTCGTCCTGGCCCAGGAATGCCAGGGGAGCTCCCGCTGCGGAGGCAGCTCTGCACCCACCTGCCCTGGGGCTCCGGCATCCCCTGGCTCTCCCTTGGGACCGGCAGGGCCTGAAGGTCCTGGCATGCCCTGGCACAAGCAGCACAGCCCTCAGCCTCAGCTGCAGACAACCCAGGCTGAGCCCCCTGGGGTCTCCCGCTGGGATAGGATGGGATGAGCAGTACCATCTTCCCAGGGATCCCTGTCTCGCCATCCTTCCCTGGCACGCCGTCCCTGCCTGGCACACCTGGCTTCCCGCTCTCCCCCTGCGGGTGATAAGAGTGGGGCTGGGGCGCAGGGGTCCTGCAGCACCCCAAGCAGCCCCGAGTGCCCACACTGATGGCAGCGGGGCAGGGGGGATAACACACTCACCACTTGTCCTGGCAGCCCGGGGACACCCGGTGGGCCCTGCAAGGGAGACACGAGCAGAAATCAAACAGCAGCCCAGGCACCAGGAACAACCAAGGGCCAGGTCAGGGGGGACTGCAAATACCTACCCCCGGTCCAGGGAGCCCAGGGGGGCCGGGCACCCCGCCCTGGGGACCAGGCAAGCCCTGAAGGGAAACGGCACAGAGGGGGAGGCACGCGTCCTGGAACAGCCAGGACCTCAGCTGCCCCTGCAGGAAGGGGCAGGTGGCAGGGCGGGGTTTGGGGGGCCTTTTTTGGGGGTGGCGGGGGCGGCGGTCACCCGGATGCCAGAGCCAGGTTCCCCTGGATCACCCTGCAAAGAGATCGCCTGTGTCAGTCCCACTGCCCCAACCCACTATCTACCACAGTCACAGCCACATCCCCACTCCTGCCATGGGGCTGTTCCCCAGGGCCAGCTGGATTGAGAGGGGACCAGCCAGAAATGTCCCTCCATCCAGCCCAAAATGTCCCAAAATGTGGCCCTCCATCCAGCCCCCAAATCTGGCAAGGCACCGCTTTCCTTTGCCAGGTCAGATGTGGCGATGCCGATGCCAATGCTGTACCTTGGTCCCAGCTGGGCCCTGGGTCCCTGGTGGGCCAGCGCTGCCCTGAAGGGGACAAGGGGACATTATGTTGGGGCAGTGCTTGCTGGTGGCACAGGATGGGGAGGGGGCAGTGGGGCAGCATGGTCCCAGCACTGCCACCTCTCCCTGCTCCCTGGGGGGACGACTGCCCTTGCTGACATCCCCCCTGCATGACAGTCCCCTGCCCATGGCGCGGGGTGGTTCCTTACCGGAGGTCCTGGGGGTCCTGGGTCTCCCTGGCTGCCCTGAAGGGAGGAAGAGATGGGGTCACTGCAGGGATGGGTTTTTCCCAGTGTTCCTGGGAGAAGAGATGCAGACAGTGCCAGCATCTCTGCTAAGAACCCATACCAAGTGAGGACAAGCCTGGCCAGCTCCTGGCAAGATGCCTGGGGCCAAGCACCCACCCACCCAGCAGGGTGTCACCCACAGCTTCACCCAGCACCCCCAGCCAGAAGCCCCCATCTGCACACTGAGGTGGGGGGGCACAGTGACATGGAGGGGGACACAGACACCTACCGGGCGTCCCAGCACGCCGGGGAAGCCTGGCAAGCCCTGCAAAGAACCACATCAGAGCTGGTGGGTGAGCGGGAGGCTGCCAGCCCCAAGCAGCCCTGCCTGCCCCCAGGGATGCTCCCCATTGCCAGTGTGCGGTACCTATAGGGGGCTGGGAGGCCCCCTAAATCCCTGTGGGCCCAGTGTGGGGCCGGGGGGAGGAGGTGAACAAGACGTGAATGCTCCATACTGGTGTCAGCGGTGGCTGGTGTGGGACCACAGGACCTTCCCCACATCCCAGCCCACATCCCCCCACTGTGTCCCCACTCACCGGCTTGCCCTCAGGGCCGGCCAGCCCTCTCTCACCCGGGAGACCCTGGAGCAAGAGATGGGGATGGGGTCAGGGCCAGGCAGGGGGATGAGGTCAGTGCCAGTTGGGGGGACAGCGTGGTACTCACTGGGGCGCCGTCCCTGCCCTTCTCGCCGGGCTCCCCTCGCTCACCGCGCGGACCACCCTCACCCTGCAGTGGGGACAGGCGCAGGGTCATAGGACAGGCAGGGACCTTCCCATACCCCTCCAGGGCCTGCTGACACCCAAAGAGGAGTGCCCCCAGCAGTGCCCCCGCCCGGGGCTTTGCTCCATGGGGCTGCCCCCTTGGCAGCAGGAGACTTACGACTGCAGACCTTATCTCCTTTGGGTCCCCGCTCGCCCTCAGCTCCCGGCTCGCCCTGTGTCAGGGAGAAGACAGATGCCATCAGCCCCCACTGCCCCCCTGGGGATGCCTGCCCTGCCACCACCCTCAGTCCCAGCCCAGCTCATCATGTTGTCCACAGCTCAGTCGCCTTGGCTGCCCCGCTCCTCTCTGCCCAGCCACGCACCTTCGCTCCCTTGGGTCCGGCGGGGCCGCGCTCACCCGGGAAGCCCATCAGGCTGCCCTCCACCACATCTGCCTGCAGGCAGGGTGCAGTCAGGGCTGGCACCCAGGGGACCAACCCTTCCCCTGGCCCCGCAGCCGGGCACCACCTACCTTGGGCCCTGGGGGCCCTGGAGGGCCCGGCAAGCCATCCCTGCCCTGGGGTGGGGAGAAAAATAGATTGAGCTTCAGAGGGACAGCAGGGCATGGGGGAGGAGAGACATTCAGGTATCGCAACTCCTGGCCCCCATAGGGCATCCCCCTGCTCCCTGTCCCCCTGAGAGATGCATAGCACAGGGGGGACAGGGAGGACAGGGGGGAATGTGTCCTCGTCCCAGCTTACCTGCTCACCCCGGTCGCCCTTCTCACCCCGGTCACCCTGGGAAAACAATGCGGTGGCTGTCACGGGGTTGTCCCCAAGCCCCTGGACCAGGTCCTCCAGCCCTCACCCCGCGCCTCTGCACACACTCACCTTCTCACCGGGCCGCCCAGCCTCTCCCAGCTCCCCGGCCCCCCGGCCCGGGGCCCCTCGGGACCCCGCTCACCCACAGCACGGCCCATGGGGCCCTGGGGGCCAGGGGCACCTGGGTCCCCCTTGTCACCTTTGGGTCCTCGCTCACCGGGGAAGCCTAAGGAACCCTGCAAAATATAACACCATGCTGCCAGAACCAGCCCTGTGCCGGGGCTGTCAGGTCCCCCAAGCATCCCAAGGCTGAGCCGGCTGCATGGCTCCCTGCAGCCAGCCTGGGTAAGGGGGAGCGGGGCAGCATGTTTAGACATGGCATCGAGCCCCACTCCACTCACCTCTCGGCCTGGAGGCCCCCTCTCTCCTGGCTCCCCCCGGCTGCCCTTCTGGCCCCGTAGCCGCTCAGACACCGGCAAAAATGAGTCTGAGCTCCCGTCGTAAGCACCCGTGAGCTCCTTCAGGGAGGAAATCTGGAAGGAAGGAAAGAGCCACCAGTCAGGGGGTCAGTGCAACCCAGCTGCAGCAGCACCCCATGTCCCTGCCAACCTGTCCCAGGTCACTTGGGTCTCCCCCCACCTCCCATGCCTCCCCTCCTGCTGCCGCGCGGCAGGAACAGCCCCCAGCCCAACAGGCAGGGACTAAGTACCTTGATGCCAAGCGCTTCTAGGCTACGTTCAATGTTCTGCAAAAAAACAGATATTAAACACAAAGCAGGTGTTGGCTTGCTCCCACCACAGGGGCTGTGGATGGTCCTCTGTCCGCCGGGCTGACATCTCAGCCCAGCAGGTCCTGGGGGACTCACCACTGCAGTCCCAGGGTCTCCGCGTGCTCCAGGGTTGCCAGGTCGCCCCTAGGTTTGCAGAGAGAGAGAGAATGCAAAGATGTACAGAGGTGCAGTGGGTGAGGTGATCAGTGCTGATGCTACCCTCAGTAGGTTTCAGAGTTAACGCTGCTGGTGCTGCCTGGGCAGGGGCTGTGGTTGCCACCACTCTGGGGTGCTCCCAGATTGTCAGGCTTGGTGCTGGGTACTCACTGGCTCCCCTCGCAGTCCGGGCTCCCCTGGGTCCCCCTGAAATGCATCAAAGGGTGTCAGGGTCAGGTCTGGGGGGCAGGGAGTCCCACCAAGGATTCATCCCCTCTGGCATGGGGTCCTCCAGACCTTTGCCTTGTGGGGCTCAGGGGCAGCAGCACACCTACCTTCGGTCCAGCCACCCCACGGAGGCCTGGCGAGCCCTGGAAGACGCAGAGGGGACACAATGGCACCCAGAACCCATGGACATGGGGCAGTGCCCTGAGGGAGCCATAGGCAGGGGTCCTGACCGCCCCAAGGCAGCCCAGCCGGGTCCAGTGCTGGGTGGCACCATGGGCCTGGCCTGGGGGGCCGACCTGCCCTGGGACACCAGGGAGGCCAGGGGGGCCGAGGGGTCCTGGCACACCTCTGTCCCCCTGCTCACCCTTGGCACCGCTGCGGCCCTACCAAGAGAGCAGTATCACACCCAGGACCTAGGTGCTCAGGTCTGTAGTTGGTGGGGGCATGCACCCTCCACCCCCCATCACCATGCTCCTCTGCCGGGAGGTACTCACATCTCTGCCAGGGGGGCCTGTGTCACCTTTGTCTCCCTAACCAGGAGGGAAAGGAGTTAGAGGGAAACGAGTTAGAGGGATGCTGCCCCAAAATGATGCTCCTGGACCCAGGCAGGGAGAAGCCAGCAGGTGTGTGGTGACTCTGCAAAGACTGCGCAGGGACCAGTCGGGGTTCAGCTCCTTACCTTCCTCCCGTCCTCTCCTGGCACCCCGTCTTCTCCCTGGGGACACAAGCTCCCAGTCAGCACCCAGCTGAAGCACCCCAGCTATGCCTGGCACAGGCACCACCCAGGATGGGGACAGGCACCAGGGGCATAGCTCAGAGCCCAGGGGCCTTTTGCCGCATGCCCACCTCTTTATGCTGGACTGGGATCCCTGGCCCCCAGGACCCCTGGGCAAGCCCCAAAGCCAAGCCCCGCTCCCTCTACTCACATTCTTGCCGCTGAGGCCGGGTTTGCCATCGTCACCAGGTTTGCCCTGGGAAGAAGCAGAGGCAGTGAGAGCCCCCTCCAGCACCAGCAGCTGGGGGTCCCCGGGCCCCACCACAGCCCCAGCATGCAGGGGCAGCTGGGCAGGGGGCGAGCCCTGGCAGATGGAGCCGGCTGGGGCTGACTGCAGAGGGCACGGGGCAGGATACGTCCCCAAGGCACAGGATGGCCAGTACTTACAGGGACACCGGGTGGTCCCAGAGGGCCCACGGGGCCAGGTGGTCCCTGCTCCCCACGCAGCCCAGGCAGCCCCTGCAGGGAAAGGAGACAGGGGAGGACAGGGGAGCACGGGGCAGCAGGGCACCTGCCTTCCCCAGCCAGCTCTGGGAGGAGGGAGCATGGCCGGGATGGTGGCACCCTGCCAGGGACAGGGGACGGTCCCACTGTGCTGCCCCAGACCAAGGAGCACAGGACAGGATGTCGGTCCCTTGCAAGCACGATGGCCCCAGTGGGAGCACAACCCAAACCCGCTCTCCCCGGAGGTACTTACATCCCGGCCGTGGTCCCCCTGCTTCCCCGGGTCCCCCTGCAGACAAGGAAGAGGTGAGGGCAGGGACACCCCCACCCTGCCACAGGGCCCCCATGAGCATCCCCAGCCCGGAGCAGAGGGTGTCTGGGGGGGGGGGTTCTTCCTGCCCCATCGCCCCTCTGTCCTGCAGCCCCCACCCATGGTGCCCAGGGGCGGCTGCGTCCCCCACTCCAGACCATGCTCACCCGCAGCCCGGCGGGGCCCGGGGGCCCAGGTTTGCCTTCCAGCCCATTGCGGCCATCCAGCCCCGGTGGGCCACGGTCCCCCTGTAAGAGAGCAGGGCAGGAGGGCTGAAGCTGTGAGGCAGGACGGGGGTGCTGTGGGGCAGCCCCCAGCCCCCTACGCCCTCACCTTCTCTCCTGGCAGGCCTCGGTCCCCAGGGTCACCCTGTGGGGTGGGAAGAGGAGTGAGCATTGTCGCCCCTGAACAGGAGCCAAGCAGGGTGCAGACCCCCTGCTCAGCCCCCCTTGGGGAAGGGGGCACTCACCCGTGCACCAGGGGGGCCACGGGGGCCCTCCACGCCCTGCAAGAGAGACACGATCAGCAGTGGGGCATGGGGGGAAAGGAGGGGGTCCTGGGTGCTCGCCCACAGCCCCTTGCACAACAGGACCCCCAGCTCTCCCGCAGAATATTGCCCGTCTTGCTGTTCTGATGCCTCCCACACCAGAGACCCAGCGCCTACCCTCTCTCCAGGCAGGCCAGGGGAGCCAGCATCGCCCCGGGCGCCCTTTGCACCATCCTCGCCGGGTTCCCCGGGGTCCCCCTGCCAGGGAAGGGCACCACAGTTAGAAGGTACTGCGCCACCACCAGCACAAACACCTGTGCTGAGCCCGTGCTGAGCACCTCTGCTTATGCTGCATGATTTAAGGGTGGCATAATAGCAAAGTTCTGAAAATACGGGCATGGGCTGAAAAGAGAGCCAGCTGAGCCAGTGGGAAGGCATTGGCCGTGGCCAGGGACCAAGGCACCCTCCAGCACCCTGCAGAGCACAGCCCATGGCCAAAACTGCCCTGAACCCAAGCTGGCTTGTAAAAGCAGAGCACCCAGAGCATGGGGTGCTGCTGTGGGATCCCTGTGGGGCTGGGGAGCCACAAGCATGTTGGCTCCTTTGAGGATCTAAGCTCTACGGGCACCTTTTGCTCCATCACCCTCTTCCCAGCACTGTGCAGGAGCGCAGCCCACATGCCTCTGGATTGCTTGTGCCCCCTGACACCATGTGCCTGCCCCCCACGCCCCACATCCCCCCACATCCCATGCATCTCTCAGCCATAGCGCACACCAGCTCCACATGGTGGGGGCTGTTTTGGGCAGGGAGGGCTTGGTGCACTGGGACCCCAGCACACAGCCAGAGCCCAGTGGGGGACAGCACAGGGCACCCCGCCACCAGCATCCCAGGAGACCCACTCGTTACCTTCTCGCCCTTCTCCCCCACTCCTCCAAGCCCCACGTCAATCTGTGGGGCAGAGAGGGGCTGTCAGCACATGGGGCTGGGCACTGGCCCGTGGGCAGGAAGAGGGGTGGGGGCAGAGCTTACGGTTCGTCCTGGGGGTCCGGGAAGCCCCTGAAAGAAGGGTAAGGGAAGCAGGTTAAGGGGAGCTGGCACAGCCCTGGGGAGGGCAGGGCTGGCTCTGGGGTGGGGGCCAGGCAGGTGGCCCCATGGCCCCCCCCCAGTGTCACTCACCGGCTCCCCACGGTCACCCTTGCTCCCTGGTGCTCCAGGGCTGCCCTGCGGGAGAGAGGGACAAGGATGAGGGGACGGGGGACCCGTGAGGCAGTGGGTCCCATGGGGTAGGGGTGGATGCAGGGCAATGGGGTTCATGGGGTGATGGGTGCCCCCCATGGGGCAGTGGGTGCACATGAAGTGGTACTCACATTCCTGCCTTCGGGACCTGGGTCCCCAGAGTCACCCTTCTCCCCGGGGGGGCCACGGTAGCCGGGGAGGCCCTGGGTGGGGGCAGAGGGAGGGTGTGCATTAGCAGGAGCCACCCTGAGGCCACTGGGCATCTTGCCCGCCCTGGGGTCCCCGCCAGCCCCGCACTTACCCGGGGGCCCCTGTCTCCGGGTTTGCCAGGCGACCTGCTTCACCCGCGGGAAGGAGGGAGTGAGTGGGGGGCAGTAAGAGGGGGGGTGGCCAGGGGGTCATCACTTACCGGGGGCCTTCGTCACCCTTTCTCCACGCTCTCCCTGCGGCACAGGTCAGCAGGCACCAGCCGGGGGAGGAAAAGCACAAGTCACCAGTGCCCCCCTGCTCCCCCCCCGCCACCACCTCTTCAGGGCCCCAGCACCCCACAGCCCCCGGGTCCGCCGCCCCTCTTGCCCCATGTTACCTCCTTGCCGCGCAGCCCGGTCTGCCCCGGGGTGCCTGCTCGGCCGGGCTCGCCCTTCTCCCCTGGCTCCCCTGGGTCACCCTAGGCAGGGGGGAAGGGGGAACGGGTCAGGGCAGTGCAGGGGGAGTGCGGGGGCTGCCAGGGGGGAGAAGGGGCTCAGCACAGCACCCTCCACTCCCCGGAGTGGCATCACAGTGTGGCTTGCTGGACAGCCCCTCCAGAGCCCAGTGGACGGACAGACAGCTGGACAGATGGATGGAGGGGTGATGCCTCCGGCAGTGACATTACCTTTGGGCCACTCCTGCCCGTGAGGCCAACGATACCCTGATTGTTGGAGAGGGAGAGCACGTGTCACCAGGGACCAGGGTAGCCCCGTGCTGCGGGAGGGACTGGGGCTGTGAGCCCATGCCAGGGGGGCACCAGGACGGTGAGCCAGTGCCCCAGGGCAGAGCCCAGTGAGCCTCAGCCCTGGGGCACACCCAGACTCACCCGATCACCCTGCTCGCCTTTGGGGCCAGTGGGCCCTGGGATGCTCAGGCCAGGGGCACCCTAGACACAAAGGGATGCAGCTTGGAGCAACGACTCAGGCACTGTGAGCCTGGGGGGGCTGTGTGATGCCCCCTGTGCCCCCCATCCCCAGGCAGTACTCACACGGGCACCTTTATCTCCTGCTTCACCCTTGGGGCCAGGAGGTCCTTCTGGTCCTGGGAAGCCTCTGTCACCCTGGAGCAGAAAAAATGACACCAGCAGCTCCCCCAAACCACCCTCCTCCCTGCCACAGCAGCTGGGGACAACCAGGTCTGAAAACCAGCATGGGCATGCCCTCGTGTTGGTGCCCAGCTGTGCTGTCCCCCTCCCCAACCCACAGCTGTGCCCCAGGGGGTGCCAGCATGGGGCTTTGGGGGCACAGCTGGGGCAGGGTTACCTTCTCTCCTCCAACACCGGCCACGCTGGGAGCCTGGGGGAGAAGCAGAGGGGACCGTGCTGGGTGCTGCCCATCGCCCCGTGTCCCAGGGCTGGGGCAGGCAGAGGTGGACTTTCTGGGCAGCATCACTTACTGGCTTGCCCGGTGGTCCTGGATCACCCTGCGGAGAGATGGGTGTCATTGCCAGCCCCTTCCCCAGCAGCCCCCTGCCACCCCACTGGGACCCCACTTTGCCCTCACCTTCTCCCCCCGGGGGCCGGCTGGTCCTGGAGCTCCCTGTGGAGAGAGAACAGACCTCAGGGGGCTGGCGGTGCCTGGGGACGTGCACCCAGGGCATGGCAGGCACCACGGCCTTTGCCCCAACTCACCTCTCTGCCCGATGGCCCAGCGCGCCCTGGGGCTCCTGCCTCACCCTAGAGGAGGGGAGGAAGAAGAAGGTGTCAAGGGCATCTTCCCACCCTATGCCAGGGCAGCTGCTTCAGGGCAGGGCAGGCCAGGCATTGCCCCAGTGTGGCCACAGCTACTCCAGCCCACCTACCTTCTCGCCCTCGGGGCCCGGCATGCCACGGTCCCCCTGCAGAGTGAAGCAGAGGAGGGTTTCAGGGAGCCTTCCTTCCTCCACACCACACTGCCCCTGCCCCATGCACTGCCCCAGAGCCCTTCAGGGCCTGGCCCCAAATCCCATCAGAGACCACTGGGCTCTAACAGCAACCCCCAGGCACAGCCACCACGGGGCCGCAGGGACACCAGGACCCGCTGACGCTGCTGAATGGCGCAGTCCCGCTGCGGTGCTGTCTCACCTTCTCGCCCATCTCTCCCAGCTCACCCGGTGCCCCACGGTCTCCCTGGTGCAGAAGGAAGATGGGGTCAGGAGCAGCAGGACCCGCGGGGGACAGCATGGGTCCCGACACAGCACCCAGACCCCTTTTCTCCCCAACAAAGGCAAGGCAAGAGCCTTTGGTCCCCGCACCACTCACCTTCCTGCCCTGCTCCCCTGGAGGTCCTCGAGGGCCCTGCAAAGGAGGATGGAGAAGATGTCACCTCCAGTGTGGCAGGACAAACACCCGGGCTGGCCGGAGTGGAAGCCCTCTGGGGTGTTCTTGGGGCTCAGCTCGCCGGCAAGGCTGGCTCCTGCCCGCCTTACCTTCTCTTGGGAAACTCACCCGGTCTCCTGGGTCCCCAGGACGGCCAGGTGGCCCTGGGAAAGCTTCTGTGCTGTCGCCCTGGGGATTAGAAAAGGTGGCAGCCATGCCCATGAGATGGGGATGGGCGTCCCTGCTGGAGAGCAGTGTGGGGTCCGGCCCCAGCATAGAGCATCCCCACCACCCTCTTACCTTCTCTCCCTTCAGGCCGGGGGGCCCAGCAGGTCCTCGGGGCCCGGGGTCCCCAGGCAGGCCCTGCAAGAGAGCACAGCTCAGCCCCCAGGGACACATGTCAGCCCTGGGGACACGTGGCTGCCACAGCCCCACTCCCCTCTGCTGCCCCCACTGGCCCGGGGGCCAGACTCACCGGGGGGCCGGGCTCCCCTTGAGGTGCTGCCTCATCCACAAGTCCAGGGGGGCCCTGCAGAGACAGGGATCAGCTTCTACATGGCAGCCCCAGAGGGCTCAGTCCTTCCCAGCACCCTGGGGGGGCTGCAGTGCCCTTGGGCACCCATGGGACCTCTGCCCAGGAGGGCAGAGGAGCCAGGGAAACGTGGAGCCACTCACCCTCTCCCCTCGGTCACCCTTCTCCCCCTGCAAGGGCAACAACAAAGCAGGTAAGGGCAGGTTTGGGCTCTTCCCATGCCCCCTTGAATGGAGAGGGGGAACATGCTGGACAGAGCCCATCATCAGTGGTATCAGGGCACATGCACGCCATGTGCCTCTGCACGCTGCCCAGCAGCCGGCAACAGCTCACGCCTGTGCACGTGCGTGTCGGCACAGCCCACGAGTGGGACCAGGAGTATTGCACAGGGGACCAGCTTCAAGCTGCTGGCTGTCCTTCCGTCCATCTGTCCACACATCCCCCCAGCTGTCCCCGCGTGGCACCAGGGGACATGTACCTTCACAAACTCTCCCGGAGGTCCTGGTGGCCCCATGGGTCCAAGTGGACCAGGGGGGCCTGCATCACCAAACGGTCCCCGTGGGCCAGGGCTCCCAGGGGGGCCAGGGCTGCCCTGGAGGACAGAGATGCTCCATTAGCATGGACTGGGGGTGCCGGCAGAGACCCCCCCAGCATCGCCATCCCCATACCTACCGGCGTGCCCGGCTCCCCTTTCCGGCCTGGCAGCCCCTGTGCTCCATCCACAATCACCCTGGGCTCTCCCTGAACACGGGCAGGGAGGAAAAAAAATTCAGTGTCCCCATGTGCCCTGTTGTGTCCCCCGTGCAGGATGGGGACTACAGTGCCACCCTGAGGCCAGGGACCCAGCAGGAAAATGGGGAGACCCTGGGGTCACCCAGACACTAAGTGCCAGGAGTTGCCAGGGGTGGGATGTGCCCACCAGGGTCCCTGCTGCTCCCCAGGGACCCCCGCAGGGCAGCCCTGTGCCCATCACCTACCGGCTCGCCTTTCTCCCCCTTCGGGCCAGAAAGACCCATCGGCCCCCGTGGCCCCTGGGAACAAAAGGCAACAGTGAGGTGGGGGGGTGTGAGGGAGGGGGGGATGGGGCCATACTCACGGGATCCCCTCGGGGGCCCGGAAAAAAGGGGGCCCTGCCAGCCAGGGGAGTGGGGATGGGATGGGATGGGATGGGCTGGGATGGGACGGGATGGGATGGGATGGGCTGGGACGGGGTGGGACGGGGGGTCCATCCAAGGCAGGGATGTACAGTCCCTGCCCAGTACACTTGGCCTGGGACACATACACTGGGGACAGCAGTGACCCTGCCAGCTATGGATACCCCTCAGCACAGGGAAAGGGTGGGCAGAGGCCAGCTCGGGGAGCAGGGCAGGCAGGGTGATGGGAAGAGCCCACCATGCAGCAACAAACCCACGGGGGACACCCTGCACTCACCGGCTGGCCAGGGGACCCAGGGTTCCCAGGGCGTCCGGGGCTTCCTGGTGTTCCATCAGCTCCGGGGAATCCCTGCAGGACAGAGGAGCATCACAGCAGCGCCCAGCAGATTCCGGCACTGCTGGACCCTCCCAGTGCCCCAGGCCATGCTGGTTCTGGCACTGGGAGCCCAGGACAGCCCCATGGCAGAGCCAGGTCTCTGGGTGCTGAGTTGGGGTGTGAGGGAGCAGCGTGGGGCTGGACCAGGGCTCCCCAGGGAGATCCCCTCTCCAGCCTGGGCGAGGAGGAGGAGGAGAGAGCAACGAGGGGCAGAGAGAGACCCCTGTGGGGCTGGACCTGGGGACCCAGGGGCTGTCTGGGTGAGGGGACTGGAGGTACTCACTCTATCCCCCTTCTTGCCCGGCTGCTCGACACTCTCTCCCGGCAGACCCCGTGGCCCCACAGGTCCTGGAGGGCCAGGCAGCCCATGGCGGCCCTGGAGGGACAGCAGAGAGGACAGGCTGGGCGGCAGGCAGTGGTCAAGGGACATTCTGTTCTCTGTCGTTGTGATTGGGGCTGAACAGGTCCCTGCCCTGGCACCCACCCACCAGCAGGACAAGGGGACTTGGGGACCATGTTGTTGCCCCCCACCAGGGAGTGGCCCCCCGTCTGCCCCCTCAGCAGGACATTACCGGCTCGCCAGGGGGGCCCGGCTGCCCCACGCGTCCTTGTAGTCCCTGCAGAGAAAAAGCCAGCGCTGACCATCCCCTGAGGGCTGGCATCAGCAGGGTTTGGGGGGATGCAACCCCGCAGAGCCAGCAGCGGTGGGGGACACCAAAACACTCACCGTTTCACCGCGGTCCCCCTTCTCACCCTGAAAAGGGAGAGAGGGAACAGGTTAGGGGCTGTACC
This sequence comes from Gorsachius magnificus, assembly GCA_034008185.1. Taxonomy (NCBI): domain Eukaryota; kingdom Metazoa; phylum Chordata; class Aves; order Pelecaniformes; family Ardeidae; genus Gorsachius; species Gorsachius magnificus. The sequence continues at coordinate 13,891,247 of CM067090.1, forward strand.
CCCATGTTCGGCTCCCCCCCTGCACTGCTGCCATCAGCAAGCTTGAGGGTCCCTGAGCCCTGGCAGCATGGCGTGGCACGGCATGGCACAGCACGGGATGCTCACCCTGGGGCACTGCACGGTGCAGGGCTTTGGCTTGGGCTCTGGCTCTGGCTGCCAAGAAAAGAGAAACCCATGTGAACCCAGGGGTAGGAGAAGCCCCAGGCCCCTGTGGGGCTGCTCCTGCTCCACACCCCCCAGGGTACCCTGGCCCCTTACCCTGGTGGAGATGATGGTGCAGAGGTCGTCAGTAAGCTCTCCCTCCAGCTCTGACAGGGCGTTGTTGCCATGGTAGATGTACCGGGGGTCCTCGCTAGTGACCACGCGCCGGAGCTGCTCCCGGTCCGCCCCCTCCAAGCCCACCGCCAGCACCTGGACCCCTGAGCCAAGAGCACCCTCAGGACCCCGCAGGATGCGGCCCACTCCCCACACACCCCACTGGGACCCCATCCATCCTCACCCCCAGCCTTGATGTCCCTGGCAGCGGCGATGGCATCGTCCCCGGAGGGGCCGTCGGCCAGGACCACCAGCACCGCCGGCACACCAGGCCGGCGCCCCGCGCTGGGGCTCAGCAAGTAAGTCCTGGCAAAGGTGATGGCTGCCCCTGGGGAGGGAGAAGGGGGAGTGGGGTAGTCAGCAGGGCACTGCTGGCCATTACCCCGGCTCCCGGCACAGCCCCTCACCGATGGCGTTGCCGCTGGGCTCCTCGTAGCGCATGGTGCGGATCTGCTCCAGCACGGCGGGCAAGTTGCTGGAGCGGTTGAGGAGCAGCCAGGGCAGGCTGCGGTAGCTGTATGTGGCCAGAGCCACCTGCGAGGGCATGGGGAAGTGGTGGGCACTGCTGCTCGCCCATGTCCCTGGAGCCCCCCACCGCCGCCGCAGCCCCATACCTGGGTGCCCTCAGGGCCCAGGCGCCCCAGGGCAGACACGGTGTTGGAGAGGAGGGTGCGGACGGCATCAGCGCTGGGGGAGCTGTCACGGGTGCCATGCACCAGGAAGACAATGTCACCGTGGGCATCCCTGCAGACTGCGGGTACAGGGAAGGGGTGAAGCTGCTGGCAGAGAGGGGACAAGCCCAGCCCATTCCCCCGGCACAGCCCTGCCATACCCGTGCGCTCGGTGACGGTGGTCTCAGCACCCGGCATGCTCCCCAGGAGTGGGCGGAGGGTGAAGGTGTAGCGCTGGCCCAGGCGCAGCCCGGAGACCTGCTGGGAGCTGGCAGTGCCGGGCAGCGTCCGCCCCGTCTGCCCCCCAGCTGCCACCCAGGAACAGAGTCAGGAGGAGCTGGCAAAACCCCCACGGGGTCACTGCCCCCCGCCCTGGGGCTGGCCACCCACCTCACCTGTGGGAGGGGTCCAGGAGAGGATGTAGCTGGAGGCTCCAGGGACTGGGGTCCAGGCAAGCATCACCGAGTCCCTCTGCACCTCCGTCACCCTCAGGCTGGTGACATGGGCCAGGGCAGCTGCCAAGGACGAGGAGGAAAGGGTGTCCCGGCCCCATGGGGCAGCCCCCACCCAACTCCTGGCCCCCCCAACCATTACCCTCCCCCAGCCCAACGCTGGGACAGCCCAGTCCCCGGGTGCCCCTCTGGGCTCTAGCACCGCGCCAGGGGTCCGATGCCCCCTTGGCCCCACACAGCCCCTTACCAGTGATGGCAGTGATGGTGGCTGGCTCACTCTCTCGGCCACCAGCCAGGCTGCCCCCGGGTGGGGGCCCCCCTCCCGGGGGGGGGTGGGGGGGGGGTGCGGGGCTGGGGCAGGGGTGCCGGCCGGCCACACTCACCCTCTGCCAGGCGCCAGACCAGGCGGTACCCGGTGCTACCAGGTGCTGGCACCCAGGCCAGGCGCAGGCGGTGCTCCGAAGCCTCCATCACCTGGAAGCTGCTGACTGGGGGTGCTGGGACTGCCTCCGCTGCGGGGCAGAGGGGCAAGCGTTAGGGGTGAGAGTGCCCAGCACCGTCCCGGTGCTAGCCCCCACCCCAGCACTCACGGGTGGTGACAATGATGGAAACGGGGTTGCCCTCCCTGTTGCCAATGAGCGCCGTCACCTTCACGGTGTAGGAGACGCCACCCTCCAGGTCAGGGATGTCAAAGGAGCTGGTGTGGCCAGGAACCCGCTGGCTGCTCTCCGAGCCCCCTGCCAAGGACCGTGGTGTCAGTCCCCCACCCTGCCGCCCTCACAGCCCATCCCCATCCCTGTCCCACGGTACCATCCCTGCGGCTCCACACCACGCGGTAGGCGGTGGCTCCCGGCACGCCGACCCAGGTGACGCGGGCAACGTTGCTCCTGGACGCCTGCACCTCCAGCTGGGACACGGTCCCCACCTGCTCGGGTGCTGTGACACCAAGAGGGCGACTGTCACCTGGGCCTTGGGCACAAGTGGCACCAGCTGGCACTGCAGGGTAGGGGGACACCTCACCTATCCGCCCTGTGGCAGTGATGGGACTGCCCTCACGGCCATCCACGATGGCTGAGACACCAACAGTGTAGGTGATGCCAGCACGCAGACCCTCGATGGTGAAGGCAGTGGGGTCAGCTGGGAGGAAGCGGGATTGCTGCAGACCTAGGAGAGATGGTTGGGCTGGGAAAGGCTCTGGCGCCACAGCCGCAGCACCCTGCGGTCCCCACACTCACCGTCGCTGCCTCGCCAGGTCAGTAGATAGCCTCCGGCACCCGGCAGCCCTTGCCATGTGACCCGCAGCTGGCTGGGACCAGCCTCTGTCACCTGCAGCTCCGAGATGCTGCCCACCACTGGGTATTCTGCACCGCCCCATGGCACCGCGGCGTCACCTCAGGATGCCCAGAGGGGCCCCGTGACTGCCCCAGTGCCCCAAAGGCTTTCGGGGGAATACAGGACCAAGACAAACCCGGGGGAAAACATAGCACCAGGACTCCCGACGCCAAGTCCTGGCATGGACTTACTGAGGCGGACGGTGAGTGTGGCAGCGCTGCCCTCCTGGCTGCCCACCAGCGCTGAGACGCGCACCAGGTATGCGATGCCCTCCCGGAGGTCACCCAGCTCCAGCCCCGTCTGGCTGCCTGGGACACGCCTTGTCCTCTCTGTGCCATCTGCAAGGTGGCCACAGAACCTTAGCGCTGGCCAGCCGGGGTTACCCAGGTGCCACCCGCGCCCCTGCCTGCAGACTCACCCTGGTTGTTGCGCACTACCACTTTGTACTCGGTGGCACCGGGGACGCTTGTCCAGCCCAGCCGCACCCGCCTGCCTGCCTCTTCCACGAGCTGCAGGTCCGACACGGCACCCACAACCTCCACAAAGGGATGAGTAAGGCATGGACGGAGCCATGCAGTCCAGACAGCATGGCCCCCATCCTCACCCTGGGCCATGATCGGAGAGCTGGGGGTCTCATGGCCAAAGGGGTCCCCGGGCTTGAGCAATGCCATGTGGGACATCCCTCCATCCCAATGGCTTGTGAGGTGGGGGACAAGCCAGGGGACCAGTGGTGATTGCTCACCTGTCTGGAAGGTGGTGACAGGGGTGGCCACCTCCCCGCCGTCGTAGAGCGTGTAGAGGGTGATGCGGTACACAGTGCCTGGCTGCAGCCCTGTCAGCTGGTAGGTGTTGGGGATACCATCCTGGGGGGCTCTGGTCCTGTGGGGAAGGGAGGGTCACTGCTGGCTGCCAGCATGGGGAGTCTGTGGGGGAGATCGGGTGCCCCAAGCCCACCTGTGGCTCTCTTCCACTCCAGGCGGTAGCCGCGGGCTTCGCGGGCGCCAGTCCAAAGCACCTGGATGGATGTGGGGCCTAGGATGTTGGTCCGCAGTGCCTGCTCCGCACCTGCCTCTGCAAGAGGGACCCTGTGGGCCAGGCTGCCCCATGCCACTCCGCCACCAGCCACCCACCCCAGCGTGTCCCTGGTCCCTGCACATGGCAGGGTAGGAGCATCACCATGGTGTGGAGCCATGGGAGATGGTCCCCATCCCATGGCAATGGCACCAGGGTAGTGCCAGAGGCTTAGCGGCAGGATGACATCACCCATACCCACCACCTACCTGTTCTCTGCCGCAAGGTGGTCATGGGCCCTTCCAGCTGCCCAAAGAGTGGGGCCACTGTCACCACGTAGTCAGTGTTGGGCTGCAGCCCCCCCAGTGCGTGCGATGTCTGCCCGGCATCCAGGTCCACCCTGTGCCTGTCCTGCCCTGCGAGAGCTGGTGCAGAAGTCCCTTGGAGGGTCTGGGCAGCGGGTGCCACTGCCCCTCTCCTGTCCCTCCTCCCTAGAGCCACCAGCAGAAGGGGAGCAAGGTCTGGGACAGGCACCTACCTGTAAGGGTTGCCCAGGAGAGCCGGTAGCCAGTGGCACCGCCGACGGGCTGCCAGGCCAGCAGCATGCTCTGTGCTGAGATGTTGTGGACAGCCAAATGCTGCACACCCACCGGTCGCCCTGTGGGCAAGAGGTGCCCATCACATCCCCTACACAAGAGCGGGGCAGGGGGCAGCGGGAAGCACCTTTGCCTGCAAAACCTCCTGCTCTGTGGGGGGGAAGCCCCCTTGCCCCTGCTCATGGATGCTGAACCACACTGAGGTCACCGAGTGCAGCCTGTGCCCGGGCGGCTCCTTCAAAGCACCCCAGCTCCAGCAAACTGCAGCTCAAATGCCTTCCTCAATGCCTTAAATACTTTCTGAGGGTTAAGGCTGCCTGGGGCAACTGGAGGAATTGGTTTGCCAAAATTTGAAGTTTGCAAAGGTGTTGCCCCAGGGCCTCACCCATGCTTCTGCCCAGCGATGCTTTCCACCACCCTCACGGAAACAGTGCTTTCCTCCCAAAGAGTGTGGTGCTTGAATTTATAAAAAAACCCCTGCACTTTTTGGGTCAACATTTTTATATCATGCTAGGGAAAGCTCCAGCGGAAAGAGTCCCATAAGGCTACTAAGGGGCCGGGAGAGCACACAGTGCTGCATCCCCTCTGGGAGCACCTTTTGGAGCTCAGAGCATCGCCCTGTAGTCGTGCTCGCCCACATCCCCATCCCATCCCCCGCAGGCAGCAATGGGCCAGGCAGCCCCATCCCCATGGGGCACGGTGGCTGGAGTGGCACCCCTGCGCTGGGAACTCACCCCTGTCCCCGGCTGAGCCCCGGGATGGTGCAGTGCTTACGTGTCCGAGCGGTGAGGGTGGAGGGGACGGCGGGCTGCTGTGCGTAGCGGGGTCGCAGCGTCACCACGTACTCTGTGTCAGGGCGCAGGTTGCTCAGCATGGCTGACTGTGCGCTGGCCCCCAGGCTCTTCTCCTCCCCCTGGGCTGCTCCTGGGGGGACAGGCGGAGGGGTAAGGGTGGGCGCGGGGGCATGGCATGTGCCGGGCCCGGCCTGGCAGGGAAGGGGTGTCCATGGGTGCCGGGGTGGGGAGCGTGGGGAGAGGCTGGGACGGCAGCCAGGGCGGGGCCCCCCGGCCGGGGCCGGGGGGGGGGGCCCGGGGGGGGGGTCGCCCCCCCCCCCGGCCCGAGGGCCGCAGCGGGGGGGGGGACACGCTGGGCCCCCGGCCATCATGCGCACCCAAGCACACGCCCTGAGCCCTGCGCACCAAAGCCTCCAGGTATAGGAATGCACACGCCGCCTCCACGTCTTTGCACGCGCATGAGTGCTGGCCGCCGCGGCAAAGACAGGCGTGTGCACACTCACGGTGCTCTCGGTATGCACACCCTGCATCAACCCCCATGCGTGCACCCCCCCGTGCATGCATCCTGCTGTGTAACCCCCTGCCATGTCCTGCCTGGCCCACGGGGCTGCGCCAAGGCAGGGCATCCAGGCAGCACCATCTCCTCACAGGGACCATCCCCTCACCTTGCACAGCGTAGCTGAGGCCGTAGCCCTGGGGGGGGTCAGGACTGGGCTGCCAGGCCAGCCGCAGAAAGGTTGGTCCAGTCTCCACCACACGGAAATCCACCACAGAACTGGCACGGCTCTCTGGGGGCACATGGAGCCAGGGATGAGCCCCCAGCCCCAGGTGTCACGGGCATGCCAGCCCACTTCCCCGTGGACATGGACACTCACGAGTGCGTGCTCGGATGGACACCGACTGGCCGATGCTGTTGGCGTACTGGGCGGTGACAGTGACCAGGTACTCTGTCCCCACGCGCAGACCCCGCAGCACGGTGCTCGTCTCCCGTGGCCCCAGGCTCACCTGGGCAGGGACAGTGTCACCTCCTTGCCATCCCCAGGCCACACATGGGACTGCCAGGGACCCCCAGGGACTCCAAGCAGGCAGGTGGGAGCACTCACCTCCTGCCTCTCTGCCACGATCGGCTGCCCCAGCCCCGTCAGCGGCACACGCTGCACCCGATAGCCAGTGACAGGGCCGCTGGCTGCCATCCAGCGGATCCGCAGCTGGTCGAGGCCCCGCTCCAGGATCTCCAGGTTGGAGGGGCCAGCGTGGCTTGGTCCATCTGCAGGGGAACACAGGGGCCGTCGGCTCCAGGGTGCATGGGGCACCCACAGCCACATGCCCAGTGGGACGGGACGGCCAGGAGGGCATTTTGGAGAGAATGGGTACTAAGGGTGTACCCAGGGTGAGTGCATCCTGGCACCCAGCACCCGTGCCCTGCAGGGAGGAGGATGGGGGCCCATACTCAGCATGTGCAGGGTGCCCCCGATGCTTGTGCACACCCTGCGTGTCATCAGCGGCACCAGTGTCCCCAGCAGCTTGAAGTCACCAACATAGAAGAAGAAGGCATCAGTAGGCATTGAGGCCACACGGATCAGTTCCTTCTGGTCGGCGTTCTTGATCCCTAGCAGAGATGGAGATGATGGGTGAGGGTAGAGACCCTGAACCCAGTTGGAGACCCCCTTGCCTGGTGCCAAAGCCTCGCTCACCTACAGCAAAGACCTTGATGCCCTGGCTCTTCAGTTTCGATGCCGGCCCCTCGGCATCATCCTGGGACTTGCCATCCGTGATGAGGATGCAGATCTGCGAGGCCAGGCGAGAGCTGTGAGACCCAGCCCAGGGCCCACAGATCCACTGCAACCCCCTCGGATGTCCCCAGGGCCACCGCCCTGCACATACCTGGGGGACCCCGGGCCGGAGCTGTGTGGGGCCAAAGAAGTTGTCAGCGACATAGCGGAAGCCAGCACCGGTCCGTGTGTTGCCACCCTTGTAGCTCAGCTGCTGGATTGCCCTCCGGACACTTGTGCCATCACTGTGCTGGGAGAAGGGGAACTCCACCCTGGGAGGCATGGGGGGATGTGTCACCTCCTGGCCCTGCTGCCTCGCCACCCTGCAAGCCCCCTACCCGGGGCTCACCGCGGCTCGTCACTGTACTGCGCCACAGCGAAGCGCACTGCCTTCTCGCCCACCGCCTGCACGAAGGGCCCCACCAGGTCGTCCATGAAGGTACGGATGGCACGGAAGTTGTTCCTGCCGATGCTGGATGAGCCATCCACCAGGAAGGCGATGTCGGCCTCCAGCACGTCCTTGCACACTGGTCCAGGATGGTGACAGCACTCAGGGCACGGACCGGCACCATGGCATGGTGGTGCTGGGCCCCTCTTGCCCCCCTGCCCCATGCACCCAGTGCTCAGTACCCACCTTGGCTCCTTTTCTGTGCTGTGGCAGCTGGGGGGCCCAGGAGCGCAGGGAGCACGGCAAAGAGCAGGAGCCGGCCGCTCATCATGGGAGCCTGCGGGAGAGGATGCTACCACCACCACCACCCCGCACCAGCCCCACACAGAGCAGGGACAGAGTGGCAGGGCCCGGGAGGTCCCAGGACCCTGCTATGCCAGGATGCCTGGCAGCTGCGGGAGGGCAAGGTGCCAGTGCTGCACTGCTGGCACCCCGCGGCACAGGGGAGAGCCCCCGCTTTGGGCTGGGGCAGGGAGGCAGCGGGGCTGTGCCGGGCTGCGTTACCGCGTGTCCCCACGCCAGGGGAGCAGCGGGGAGCAGCCGGCAGCACCCCACTCAGCACTTCGGGTCTGCCAGCTGACCGAAAACTGACCGAAAAGTGCCGGGTGGGCAGGGGCTGGCCTGTGCCTGGCCAGGTGGGAGCGGTGCCGGTGGCTGCCCCACGGCACGGGCACGGGCACGGGCACGGGCACGGGCACGGGAGGGCCCGGTCCCGTGGGTGCCCCGCTCCGCCCTCCCTGCCCAGCCTGGCCGGGCCCGGGGCCCCGGGGGCCCCCCGGGCCCCCGGCCGCTCCTGCCTACCGGTCCCCCTCCCGCAGGGCTCCCCGGCACCCCCGGAAAGGTGGCAAAAGCGGGGTGCGCCAGGGCAGCGGGTAGCTGGAAAGGGGGGGGGGGGGCAAGCCCCACGCCCCCCTTCCCACGCCCCCAGCTGCGGGGGGCACCCGGCCCGACACCGCGGTGACGGTCGCGCCGGGGCTCAGCCCAAGCACAGCACAGCCCGCCCGAACTCGGGAGGTGCGAGCCCGGCGGTCGCCCGGGCGCAGGAGGGCGGGCGAGCGCCCAGGGGTGTCCGCCCGGGAGGCTCGGTGCTGCCCCGCAGCCTCTCCCGCCTGCAGCGGGACCCCCGCCGCCGCCCCCCGGCCGCACACACTCACCCGCCGCCCCCCGCGGGGCCACACCGCGCCGCTCCGTGCCGGGCCGTGCCGAGCCGAGCCGGGCGCAGGCGGTGCCGGCGCGGAGCGGCCCCCGGCGCTCCCGCCCCTTTATTGAGGGCGGCCCAGAGCGCGGTGCCGGGGGGGGGAGGATAGTGGGGGGGTGGAGAGGAGCGGCAGCGCCGCGGCCCCCGCCCAGCCCGGCCCCCCAGAAAGGGCTTTTCCCACGCGCTCCCCGGGGAGGGGAGAAAAGCGGGTTTTCGGGCTGTTCCCCCCCCAAGTGCCATCCCTGGCTCCCCTGCCGGCTGCACCCCGGGCAGGGGCTGGAGGGCTCCGGAATGGGGGTGAAGCAGGAGGGGGTCAGACCCCCGGGAAGGGTTTCTGCTGGGCTTGCCCTGGTGACGCTCGAGGCAGTTTCCCCTTCAGCACCTTCATCCTCGGTGTCCCGGGAACGCGGTGAGCGGCTCTGGGACCTGCCAGCCAGGAGCCAGCCGCACACCTCTGTCCGTCCCTGGGGACCCCGGGCCCCGGGGCCGGGGGCCTGCCCCGGGGGGGCCACAGGGACCCCACCCTGGTCCCCTCCAGGTTAGAGCCTGGCTCTGAGCACCAGCCCTGGGAAGGACGATGGTGGAGAAGGGCTGCTCAGCTCTCACGAGGCTGCAGGACAGCAGGGCCTCAGCCAGGACCTCTCCTGCACCCACACCTCATGGTACCCACCACAGGGGACCCTAGCACGTGGGGCTCGAGTACAGGGACTGCCCTGGAGCCAGCTATGGGGCATCCTCCTGCCCTGCTGTGGACACAATCTTCCAGCAGCCGCCAGAGCAGACAAGTGGCAGAGACCTACCCCAGAGCTGGAGAAACACACTGGGAAGCCACTGACAGTGTAACTGCAGCTGGTGGGAGGAGGCGAAAGGGAGAGGATGCCCAGCAAGGTGGGCAGGGACCCCACACTGCCCTAGCCTCACTCCCTGCCCACCCAGGACTGTCCCCTGGGGGCTCCTCCTTGGCTGAGGGTGCACCCCTGACTCTCAGGGTGCTCTTCACCCCCAGGGCACACTGGGGCACCCCAGCTCATGGCCCCAGCGTGTGTCTCATGCCACCTCCCCTCCGTCCCCTTGGTCACCCGGCATCCTCCTGTCCCCAGCACCCCACGTACCTGTGCCCTCCTGCCTGCTGGCCCAGGGGCTCCCCTCCGGCTCCTGGCGGGGCAGCGGGCAGATCCAGGGGCATCTTCCTGTGGGCAGTGAGGGGAACAACAGTGGGGGTCCCTGGGGCCCAGGGCCACCTCACAGCTGGGTGCCCAAGGCAGGGCCACCTGCCACTGAGCAAAGATGCTCCAGGGCTGGCTGCAGGCAACTTTCCCAGGCACACACTGTTCCCATGCAGGGGAGGAGTGGCGATGCCCCCGCTCTTCTTAAAGGCGCAGCAAGCAGTGCATCCCCTCCTCTTCGTTAGCCTCTCATTAGGCCCCAGCCCCAGCCCCCAAACCTGGCTGGTCAGCTCCAAAGTTCACTGTGGCCATGGATTTCCCTCTGCCTGCCCCAGCTCTGTGGGTCTAGCCGTGGGTCTAGCATCCTCAGGTCAGGACCATCCCCAAACCCTCCTCCTGCCAGAGCTCGCTTAATGAAGGCAGGGCGGCCTGTCCTAATTAGACAAGGGGCTTCGTTAAACAGGGAGTGGAGGGGTCTGCCAAGGGCTCTGTGGCTGGCCCTGGGCCCGGAGCTGGCGGAGCAGCCCCACGGCGTAGTGCCGGCAGCAAGGCACGGGCGGCCAGGGGTTGCCCCGGCTAATGGGGGCAGTGCTGGGGCAAGCATTGCCCAGCAGGCACCGCAGGCAGAGGCACTAGGGCAGCGATGCTTTGCGGCTGTGCTGGGGGCTCTGCCTGCCACCTCGGTCCCTGGGAACATGGTAGGCACCCATGTGGGCTGGTTCCAAAACCCCACACCCTCGCGAGCAGCCCAGGAGCATCTTGACTGTCTTGCCAGCAGCATCCCCCTTGCATTGGCACTGGAGGGGGGCATGCAGCGGTGCTGGGTCCCCAAAACCAGACTGCCTCTCCCTCCACAGTGTTTCCCAGCTTCCTTCCCCACATACCAGGGCTGGGGAAGGAATCCGCGGCCCCGGGCGCGGGATGGTGCTGCCTCGGCGGAGGGAGAGCACCAGGTGCGAGTGACTCATGCGGCTGCCCCACGCCGCTGCATGCCAGTCCCTCCGGGAACATCCCAAAAAGCTGCCGGCCCTTTCCCAAGCCTGGTGGGCTGGCAGCCAGGCCACCAGTCCTTATTCCACAGCACAGGCTTGGGGTTCCCCATCTCTGGCTTGGCCCCAAAACACGTTGACTCCTCTCCACTAACACTGACCAGAGCTTGCAGGGCTGACCCTAACCCCAGCCCCTTGCCCCTGCCTGCCCTGTGCATGCCACCCCCATCCCCGTCAGCGCTGATCTGGCACAGGCTGCCCTTAGAGGATTTTAGCTTCCTGGCCCTACGGCTGTCTGGCAGCTCTCCCTGCTCCGGCATGGTGTGGGCATCCCCAGCAGGCGGGATGCACGGGGACTCTAGAGCTGCTGGAAGGGAGTTGTCCCCTCCCCAGGCCTTCTTAAATTTGGGGGCTTTCAGGCAGAGGGGAGCAGCAGGGGACTGGCGCCAAGATGGTCGAGGGGAGGAGGAGCTGGCTGGAGCCGGAGGGGGAACCTCGCCTGCCACGGGGGCCAGCTGGGACACGCTCCAGGAATGTCTCCGAGCACCAGTTACTGCCAGCTCCCCACTGCAGCACCCAGCTGCCTGCCCCGGCATCCTGGGACAGGGGCCTGTGGACCCCCACCGCCATCACAAGCCAGCTCGGGGTGAGCACTGGAGGGCCAGCATCATGCTCACGGTGCGGCCTCAGGGACCCCGTGCCACCCTGCAGGGCTCCTCAGCAAGCCCAGGGGCCATAAAATGGGCCAGGGTGAGGAACCAGTCACCCCTTACCTTCTGCTGACCTGCCCCAAGGGGTCTGGGGTGGCACATGGCTGTGCCAGCCCTCCAGACTGTGCTTCACAAGGGGAATGGACAGCAGACCCCCAGATCCTCTGTGCTGGAGAGGACATCTTGTAGCAGCCCTGTCCTGCTGCTGCCCAAAGCCACATGGGGAATGTGACCAGCAAGCTGCCCTCTCTGCCCAGCAGCTCTGGGGATCCCAAAGCAAGGGGAACCGGGGGCCCTGGGGAAGGAGCAAGTCTGGTGGGAGAAGGAATGGAGGGACAGTGGTGGTCCTGCTGCAGCCAGGCTTGGGGTTGGGCTGAGCCTGTTGTGGCCCCCACAGCAGGACTCCCCGTGGGGCAGGCGTGTGCCCTGGCTCCCCCCCACATCTGCTGCAGAGGGATGGGAAGTTTTTCCTGCCCATAAACTGTTGTGTCTGGAGGCTGCTGCCAGTGCGGCTGCACACCAGCATCTCACGAATTTGTGCTGGACTGTGGCCAGGCCCGGCCATCCATGCAGGCAGGGCTCGGGGAGGGAATGTGACCCCCCCCACCCTGGCTGAGTCAGGCAGGAGAAGGCAGCCCTGGTCAGCCTGACCGTGGAGGCTGGACTGGATCTCAGGGACAGCAAGAGAGGGGAAAGCCATGCACCAGCAGGGTTCTACCAAAGGCCAGCGGCGCTTTGCAATGGCATGGGGTCAGCGTGCAAGAAAGAGAGGGCGATGGTGGGGATGATGGCAGGGGGATGAGGAGCCAGCAGCACTGTATGGGGCTCAAGAGCTGACAAGCTCCCTTCATCAGCTGCATACTGCGGCTGGGCTTTGGGTGATGCTGGGGATGCCCAAAGAGGCTGCACAGCGCCTGGGACTGGGTGTCAGGGACCAGGGGAAGCAGGGTGGAGGCAGGGGCTGAAGCGCCTCTGGAGGTGATGTGCCCCACACTGCTTGTGACCACCCACACAGCCTGGCTCATCCTGCAGGAATCCGGCATCTCAGCTGATGGAGCAACTTGTGCCTCACTTTTGCTCCTGGTCCCACGGTCCCCACCCGCAGAGGGGACCGTGCTCCATAAAATAAGCGTGGCTTGCCCCTGAGGATGGGGATGCAGGAGAGGGTGGAAATGCAGGGACCAGGTGCAGCAAAGCTCCCCCAGCACCTCCATGTGGGGCCAGTGCTGCTTTTCCCTGTGCTGACAGCCCCGGGGGGTGCACATGCCCTAGAGATGGCCCAGCCAGCCCAGCACACGCTGCTATGGAAGGGAAATCCTACCTCTTGGTAGGGGCAGACAAGTTGCCTGTCTTGGGGGCATGGCAGATTAAGGCGCTCCTGGCCCAGCCCTGGCTGCGGGGTGTGCAGGCAGTAGCAGGCAGCGCCCAGGGCACAGCCGGGCTCGGCGTGCATGAAGGGAGACCCAGGGACCCACTGAGGTGCGAGAGCAGGGGCTGGCAGAGCAGAGGGAGCGGTTTCCCCTCAGATGCCTGCAGGAAGGAGAAGATGAAGGGCGAGCTGCCAGCCCGCGCGCTCGGGGCGTGCGCAGGCTGCGTCTGCAGTGCGCAGAGCGTGACTCGACACGCCGGGCGGCTGAGCCAGCCCGTGCCCGCCTGCACCGGGCGCCTGCACCCGCCGAGCCGCCCAGCCTGCCCGCCCAACCCCACGAAGCTGCAGAGGTCCCCGGGGACCAGCATCAAAGAGCCTTGGGCCAGGCGGCGGGATGCAGAAGTGAAGGGTGGCATTCCTGTGGCTGTCCCCTGGGAGAGCAGGTCAGGGCAAGGCCAGGTCACTGGTGCTACCCTGCAGAGCCAGGGGAGGCGAGGAGATTGTCTTACCTGCAAACACCAAAATGCCACATCTCCGGCTGCCTCAAGCCCTCACCAGCATCCCTCCTGGAAGGTGTTGCAGGCAGATGGGGCTGGGGGGGCCTGTCACTGGGGCAGGGGCTGCCCCTGGCCTCCCACAGTGCCTGCCACTTGGCCCCAAACCTGGCTCCCAGGGGCAGGGCAGGAGGAGCACTACAGCTTCAGGGGACCGGAGGGGCACGCTGGAGCCCGGCGCTGCTCCTGGGGACCTCACAGGAATACTCACCAGTGCCGCAGGTGGGATGGTACAGCTGCTCCCTGCTTCAGACTGACTCAGAGAGCCGCTGAGCAGGGGCATCTGCAGGAGCCCAGGACACAGAGGCCACTGCTGCAGAGCCACGGTGCTTGCCAGCAGCACAGCAGCCCTTGCCACATGCAGGGGCAAGCTGCCTGCCAGCTTCCAAACCCCGCAGCACCTCCGCACCCCATCAGAGGGGATAAGCACTGCGAAGCTGTGGCTGCCCCATGCCTCCTCCCCCAGCCCCAGAGCAGCTGGGGCAGGGGGAAATGGGCAAGGCACTGCCACCTTCCCTGTGCACGGGAGCTGCTCTGCTGCCTGATGCTGAGCTTCTCCCCCCTCCCAGGGCTGGGAAACAGCAGCTGCCTGGCTCCCAGCATGGCATTCAGGGCCAGGAGGCCAGCTGCAGGCTAACCTGGCCATGGGAGCCCCCATGGACCCTGGAGCCCCATGAGGGGAGCCCCTGCAGGAGCAGGCGGGGGTGGCGAGGGGAGCAGCACGGTGGCAGGGGCACACAGCAGCTGCTTGCCAGGGGGGGGCCGGGAAGGCCCCGGGCCGGCGAAGAAGGCCTCACGGGGGGTTCACACAGCTTGACAGGGCCGGGAGTATTTGTTCCTCCCTCCAACGGCAACAGCAGATGCCTCCCTGGCTGCAGCAGCTCAGGGCAGCTGTATTCCCAGGGGAGGAGTGTTGCCAAGAGGAATAACTGTGAGTCTGAGGAGCAGGCCCTCGGGGGCCCCTATCCTAGCCCTGAAGGACGGGAGCGAGGATGCACTGGACCACTGCCCTAGGACCCTGCTGCTGCACCAGGGCTCACTGCGGATGGTCACTGCCTTCCCAGGAGATGGAAATAACCAGTCACCAATGGCTTGTGCACAAGCCCTGCTGCTGCCGAGTCACGGGCAGAGGCGCAGCCAGCACTGGCAGAGCAGCATGCCGGCCCCTGCTTGCAAGTGACCGGCAAAAGGGACCTGCTCTGGGGCTGCACCTCATCTCTCCAAACCCAGCTCTTCCACAGCCCCTGTGCCAGGGAAAGGCTGCCCCTTCCTCCCTCCCTTTTCGGTGGATCCTGCTCTCGCTTCCCCACTTTTGCATCTGGGATGCAGCTCCGGCGGCTGGGAGGATGGGGTGGTTGCTCAATCCTTCCTCTCTGCCTCTATTAAAGTGTTTCACAATCTGCACCAACACCCCCTAAAAACTACCTGCAGCTCCATATAAATTTCTGGCAGGGCTCATGAAAGAGCCCCTGTCCCCGCTTTTCATGAGGCTTGGCCGCTCCTTGCGCAAGGGGCACCCGAGAGAGCCGTGGGGAGCATCGCCCGCAGCTCGAGGGCTGGTGGGAGACGTGCAGGGCGGCACTGCAGCCCAGCAGGCAGCCGCTGGCACGTGCTCCGCCGGGGAGGGGACGGCACAGCTTGCACCGAGGCGCGGCGGGGGGCCCTGCCCAGGACAGGCAGGAGCACAGAAGGGGGTATGTACCACTGGAGAGCTGGGGCCATGCTGTGGCCTCTGGGGAAGGGACTTTTGCAAGTCACAGGTGCTGGTAAAGGCAGGTGGATGGCAGGAGCTCCTCTACCTGCAGGACACCATCGTGCATGGCACAGCAGGGCAATGCCAGCTAACAGCGCTGGACGTCCAGCAGCTGTCGGATACTGCCCCGGGTGTTTCATGCAGCAGCCACTGTCCATGGGGAGGATGATAAAGGTTTGTTCATCAGTCTGCGGGGGTGGTGAGGAAGCTGGTGAGGAAGCCCAGCACCCAGAGACCAAGGCTACAGGAAGGGACAGGAGCACCCCTACCTGTGAGGCAGCAGCCAGGGTGCAAGGGGGACCGTGCTCCAGAGGGATCTGTGCAGTTCATGAGACCAGACTTGTCCTCACGGCTCTCCCCCGTGAGGCTGTGCCATTGCTCCTTCAGCTCTTTGGCTGAGTGCCCGACTCCAGAAGAAAAGAATAAAAAGGACTGAGCACCCGCCCTGCCCCGTCGGGTGAAATCGCTGTCTGTCACCATGGGAACTCCTCCTTCCCCAGACCCCCCCTGGGATG
The DNA here is from genome assembly GCA_034008185.1 of Gorsachius magnificus. Lineage (NCBI taxonomy): Eukaryota > Metazoa > Chordata > Aves > Pelecaniformes > Ardeidae > Gorsachius > Gorsachius magnificus. Next base: position 13,906,892 of record CM067090.1, read on the forward strand.
ACTTCATATCTCCATCGAGCAGGAGGGCTGCGTCACCAGGATGGCACGGGGCGGGTGGCCACGTACATCACACGCATGGACTTCTGCAGCTGTGGCGGGGGATACAGGGCAGGACACCCCAGAGCTCCAGGGGGAAGGCTGAGCAGCCCAGGCAAGGGTCCCACAGAAGACGGGGGTAAGGTCTGCACCCACTCAGTGTATCCCCAGAGGAACAATGATGGGGGGCTCTCAAGAGCTCCAGCTCCTTGCAGAAAACCTGTCTGCAGCACCTCTGCACCCCTCCTCTTTGCCATCGGGGAGGGAGGAGCACAGGATCCTGTCTCTGTCCGTCCCCCCCACCTTTGGGAGCCACCAGCCTGGGACCGTGGGGACCTCACCCCTCTCCATCCTCCTCAGCAAAGCTGGGGCAAGGTCACCTGTGAGTCACTGCCACGCGTGCGAGGCAGAAACAGGAGATACTTGTGTTCCCATGTCATAGGGGCTCCTGCCAAGTGCTGCACATCTGGAACAGCTGTAAACAAAGCAGGAGAAGCCGGAGAGGCACAGCAGGGAGCAGCCAGGGGCAGCAGGGACCTCCAGCCTCGCAGCAGACTGGTGGGGGGAAGGGGTGGAAATCCACGCAGAACCGCCACGTGGAGCCCAGGCGCCTGGGGCTCAAGCACCCTCACCCAACGCCTCTTCCTGGAAGCCCCTTGGCAGGCCAGGGCATCCTCTGTGCCAGGCGAGCAGGGGCAGACGCTTGCCATGGACGTACTGCCTGCTGCAGGGCTCTGCTGGCTGTTGCAGCCCCCAGAGCTGCTGCTCACCAAGCCTTCTGTGAGAGGCCCCAGCCCCGCGCGCCATGTCCGTGGGCAGTTCCCGCTTCACAGATCCCTACCTGGAAACCACATCCTCCCAGTTTCATCAGTAGCACCAAGTCTGTTTCTCAACGGCTACGAGCACTACTCAAGAGTGATGCAGCCTCAATGGTGAGGTTGTGGTACTGGTGCATGCGAATCTGCACAATGCTAAACTGCACCTGGAAAAGCTCAGAACACAGTTTTCTGAAGCTGAATACACACCAAATCCTAAATCTCAAAGCAACTCAACTTTAATTCCCTAAATTAAACATTCAAATAAGGAAGAAAAAAATCTCCCCTTCCTCCCTCCCCCCCCCGCCCCGAGTCAGATCACTCTTCCCTAAATATAACAAGTAAGAGTTAAGCAGCACGTTCCTTTTACAGCTTTGTCCAAACTACATGCAAAGTAGAAAACAGTGCATGGCAGTGGGGCTATTTTGCAAAACACTTCACACACCTGAGTCTCCGTGTGCTGAGGGCCATGCACGCAGAGCGGCTTCATTCCACATATTGCACCAAGTGTCAGGACCCATGCTGACAGCAGGGCAACGCAGCGAGAGAAAAGCTCGATGTTCCATGTCCCACTGCAGCCTCTTGGTGAAACCCAGGAAGAGTACTGAGGATAGTCAGGCTCCTGCTTCAGTACCTTAATTATATAATTAGCCTCGCTCAAATCAGGTCACTTGGCATTCGGTCCAGCTTCCTTCGCTGTTCTTGTGCTGTCTGTGCTACGCAGTTCTCACACCAAGGCAGCGTACAGAGCCTTAAACAGTCCCAGAGTGCAGCGGAGACTCAGCGATGGATGGTGGGACACCGAGCATGAGCAGTGTCTCCAGAGCACCTGGCAGGTGATCCAGCACAGGTACTAGTCCCACCAACGCCTCTTTGCTCTCACAGCCCAGAGCTGGGACCTCCCCAGGCTGTCACCCCCAGCAGCCTAGTGCTGGCCCAGCAGCTCCATTTTCCATAGCTGGGCAGGCGAGGAACCTGGGCAGATTCTCCTCCAGGCACCACGCTCCTACTAGCTTTTCTGGGCATCCCCAGCAATGGGCAGCAAAGCCGAACCTCTGCCTGGTAGCCCCATTTTAAAAACCTCAGAGCCCCAAAGAAGGAAAACGTGTAAGGGGAAAGAGCTGAAAGGAAGAGACTTGCATGGAAAAGTGAGAACCACTGATCCTCTTTGGATGGCGTGTGGGATAAAGCAGCTTTTAATGAGGGTGTTCAGGCCTCAGACTCACCCCCTTCCAGACACGTCATTGAAGAAAGAGCTGAGACAAAGACGACAAGCCCTGCTGCCGTGCCCTGCTCAGCCTCGTGTCTGGTGGCGGCCCGGGATGGCTGTAGCTGGCAGTCAGGCCTGGATGGGCCCTTTGTCCGTTGCTTTTCCATGCGATGAGCACACTAAAGCTTTAGATGAGCAGTTTCCTTTTGCAAATAGGAAACGAGACTTCTAGGTATGCATCCGGATAGCGCTGCTCATGTTCCTCCCTCCTGGTGTACGAAGTCCTCACAGTGCACAGAAGGGCAAGGTGAAGCACAGGAGGCCTGGGCAGGGTGAGCCTGGGAGTCTGCCAAGCACCAGGTACCGCCCTCACCCCAGCAATCCTGCAACTCTGCTGGGTGACACTTCCATCACAGGGAGAACTCAGCCCTCCTCCAAGCAAACCACACTGCACAGGGGCCTGCCAGGGGAAAAGATCCCTGGTCATGGCCAGGCCAATGCCTTGGTCAATCCCTGCAACAAAGGGTCCAAGCAGCGCAAGGCTCCAGCAACGTGAGACACCAGCAGAGCTGCACTTCTCCTGCCCTGTCTTCTAAACCCTGCTCACCTATTGCTCCCACTGCCATTTTTCACCAGCCTTGGCAGGAGAGCAGGCAAAGAAGCAGGCCCGGAGGGCTGTGGGCTCTCCTCCCAAAAGCTCTCTGGCACCAAAGAGTGGCACGGCTCCAAGCCTCTCATTTCTGTAAAAGCCTCTCTGCAGCTCCCTGCTTCCCTGAGGACAGGCTTGGCTCAGCACCTATGATTAGTATCAACTGTACTTTCCAGGGGGCGTAATTAGTTCAGGTGAGGCAACTACTGACAGTTGGCTGCTGTGGCCCCTCTCTTGGCAAGCGCCCGAATCCCAAACAAGCAGCTCACATATCAAAGGGGCTGCCTGCTCCACAAGCAGATCCACCCTGCACATCTGCCCCGGCCCCGCAGACCCACACTGGGGGTACCGACTGCTTTTCCTGCTAGACACCAGGGAAACCTGGAGCACTCAGCACAGGTCGCTAGCAAGCGCTCTCCATTTTCACTGCTAGATTTAACATACCCAGAATAGCTCTGTATGGCAGAAAAAAAGTCACCAAAGCACTGCGCAGGTGGCATTACAGAGCCTTGCATGGGGTGCACACAATGATGCACAGCATCCTCTCTTCCAGCCAAGAGACAGAGCGCCCAGGTGTCAGGGAGGGAAAGCAACTGCCTAGAGGTAGGTGGAGGGCACAAGCTTCAAAGAGGGAACTTTACCGGGAGAGGATAAGACACCACTGTGCAAGAAGGGGAGGGAGCAAAGGGCAATTCATACACTAGACTAAATTTATCAGCAGAGTCTAATGGGATCCCAAGCAACTTTCCAAGTGAAGTAGCAAAATAAAACACTTAAGCCATTGAAAACTAGACTGGTCAAAGAGCCCCGCTGAACAATCCCACATTGTCCAGGGAGCCAGGAAACAGACTTATTAGGTCACCCAGGCCATCTCCAGTTTCAGTGAAATTGCCCTGTTCTAGGGATGGTTCCAACTCCCTCCTCCGGCACTGCCACTGTCCTTCACTGGGCAGCGGAAACCACAGGAAGAGGTCCAGAGGAAGATCTCACTTTTTCAAGGTTCGGGAAAAGCACTGAGGTAGAATGCTTCCGTTGTGCCAGACATTTCCCAGTTTGGATTCCCCTGGACTGAGGCTGCTCCAATGGAGTAACGGAAACATGCCCCCATGGCTCAAACAGCAAGAGACCTGCCAACAAGATTAGAGCTTCAGTTCATCCAGCACCACAGGATTTGTCTGCCAAATGCCTGACAACTCTGCACTAATTCCAGGTTACGCTTCCCAAGCCCCCCACCAAGGCTCAGAGTACGGGTGTCTTTGCCAAGCAATAACGCTCTTGACTCCTGAATGGGTTTCCCCTCCCCACCTTTTAGATCACCACTCTGGCTGCTTCTTGTTTACCGAGGAAAAATGGTATCGTAAACCTCTCAATCCTTGGAGCTGGTGAGACGCCCGTGTTTCTGGAAGCACAGACTGCCACGGCACCCAAACATGACAGCACTACAAGGCAGAGTGCCACTGGAACTGCAGCCAGAAGATGCCAACAACTTGGGCATGGCTCAGCCTCGACTCCGAGCTGCTAGCAGGCACCCAACAGCGCCCTGCATCCGGTGCCACTCACCAGGGAACAGTTCCTACTCTGTATCAGCCCAGATACTCACATTTCTACATGGATAAAACACCTAGTGCTGCATAAGCCAGCCACCCTTGCAGAGCTGCAGCCTCTTGGTCAGGAGGGAGTGGGCATTAGTCCTTGCTGAAGTGCTGGAACGTGCTGCTCAGCGCAGCCAGCCTGCTGCTTTTGCAGAGAAAAAAAGAGCAATTTGGAAAGCAACAGCTGCAGAGGGGCTTGAGTCTGTTCCTAGTATAAAGTAGTGCAGGAGGGCCTGGGGAATTCCTCAAGGAAAACAACCATTCCCAGGCAGATACCTCCAGAGAAGAAAACTTGTCGGAAATGCTAAAGCAAGGATGTACATCTCCCTTTCTTTTTATTTCTCACCAACTGCAAAACACCCTGGAAGCTCACCTGGAGAGGGAAAATATGTAGCAATGGAAGACAAAAGAGGATTACAGTCTAACTGCAGTCACAAAACCAAGACAGAATCATTTAATGGTTCCACAAGGCTTGAGGCATAAGTGAGCTTGTTTAGTTTTTCAGCCCTCAGTGCACTTGTAACGAGCCAGAGCTTGCGACGATAGTTAAACCCAAATTGCATCAAGAACATTTAACAGTTTCAAACTTGTCTGGTATACACAATGAGTTCAGACACACTGACTCTCTCATCAAGAATCCAGATTCAGCACAAATGATTTAGTACACTGGATTAGTCTCAAGGGTAATGACTAACACCTAGAAACTTTTACACTATTTTTAAATCCCACTTGTCAGGGCAGCACCTGGAAATTAAATGAGAATCCCAGGGAGATTTATCCCAAAGGCAAGAATTAAACAGGAGTATCTCCCAGCTTCGAAGGGCAGCTGCAACAGGCTAGTGCCACCTGGTGGGAAGCTTTTCTTCATCTCCCTGCTCAGTTTCATCCTTTCTTTTCCATGTTCCAGCTTCCCGGAGGCAAGACAAGGGAGCAGCAACTAGATTAACACCAGAAAAAGTTGGGTAGCTCTTTCAACTATTCAGACCTACAGATGATGCTCCAGGTATAAGCCGTGTCACCCGATACTCCAGGCAGCAGCTATTACATAGCTGAGACTGGATAGATGGAGGCTCATCTACAAGAGGAATGTGTAGACCAACACCAACACACTCCACAAGAATCTCTGCTCATTACTGAGCTGATTTACAGATAACCAGGAAGCTTAAGATGAGAGGTGGCATATCCCCATACAGGCTCTGGAAAGATGTTTGTCTAGCAACAGCTCCAGCTCCTCACACCACCCCGGCTCTGCTAGAGACAACTGCCTCAACCGTACTGAGGCAGCATCAGGCAAGGCCAGGCTGATCAAACCTTCGCTCGCTTCAGTAGATGGTGGGAACTCAGCGGACCAGTTCTGCCTGTAACTGATGAGGGGGAGAGGGGTTGACAAACTGCCCCAGCCACAGCGGCGGTCACTTCCATGAGAGGGTCACACACAGCCAGGCCAGAAACACTAACACTATACCTCAGGGACAGGAAGAGGACCAACTGCCCATAGATACATTTTGATCTCCTTGACGAGCAGGCGAGCATAGAGGTCCTCTCAGATGAGGGCCCTTTGTTCTTAGGTCTGCACAAGCAGCAATGCTACAGCCCGAGTTTGACCATGCTGCTGCCTGCACAGAAGGGCACAGTAGAAATAGTTAGAGCTAACCTGGCAGCCCCGTACCAGCGGAAAGACTTCCTTCAACCAGCCTAAAGGCAAGACCTCTGAACCAGGACGCTGCCAGCTCAGGACAGAGGAGGTGGGGCTGCAGGCAGACACACAGACAAGATTCTAGCATGAGCCCTGGCAAATCAAGACTGATTGGTCCAATATCTCACCAATTTGGCAAGATTAACCATGTCTACATACACGACCCAGCAAGACACGGTCGACTCCCAGCAGAACCAAGTCCATATAGGATATTTTTAATTTTATACATTTAACACCAAGAAGACAGCCATTTTGATGGGATTTATCTTGCCCCTGGAGCACAAGACATTCAAAGACAGAGAGAACCTGTCAGTCCACAGCTTCAGTATTTCCAACCTGCAGGGACACGTCCTAGAAACGGATCCAGTACATGGCACTGCGGATACGATTGTAGTCCAAAAGCTGTTCAATGGGACCTGAGTGAACAGAACAAGAGTCAGTCACTGGAGACATACTTAAAATCCCTGTCCAGTTTCCCATAGTCTTAAAGCAGATGGTGGCAGAGCAGACTGCGCTCACAATCCAGAGCAGCTATGCACAAAACCAGGCAACTACAGCTCAAACCTGCATCAGGAAAACCAGCAGATACCATCTTTTGACAGAGAAAACATTACTTGTTTCCTCAGAATAAGCTGTTTTCTCACACTGTTCCACAACACTCTGTACAGCTCCACATACAGGTATGAAATACAGGGAGCCACAAAGTCACGGCAGGTTTTGGCTAATTCATTCCAACTTCCTGTTCAAAAACCATCTCCCTTTTCCAAGCTGCTCTGCTTTGAAGGCCAGAGGAAACAGCTGCGTGGAGGAGGGGAATCCACAACACACAGGAAGGAGGCAACAGAGTGGAGCTGAGCTGCTTAAGCAGGTTTTCCAAGAGGAATTTGTCCTTGGCCAGACAGACATGCCAGAGCAGCACAAGAGAATTGGGTCCCTTCACTTCCCTTACATAAACCACCACGACCCCAGGGTAAGGACGCCTGGCAGATGCCACTGGGCCCGCACCCAGCTATGGGACTCTCAATCTTAGTCATGGCTCCAGAGCAAGGGGAGAAGTGGGAGGACAGCCAGCAGCTTGCTGCCGCTGCATCTCCATCACCTGCAGGTTTGATCTCTTGGCAAATGTGCCTTGGCACATCTAACATGCAGAGGCAGGAGGATACCAGCAAAGAACCAGAGTGGTTAGGAGGCCAGAACAGACACGTAGAAGTGCCTGCAGCTCACTTCACTCAGCTCTTGACCCCTTCCTGTTTTGTGAGCTACCATGTACTAATTGCCACGTACTACTTACCAACTGCTGCAATTGCCGGGCATTTGTCATAAATGTATTTACTGCAGACCTCTCTCACCATTCTTGCATCAACGTCCTAATAAATATCAAACAGGCAATTAATGACCCTTCTAGCCAATCTGCATTTCTCAAAGTTGGAAACTACTGTTACCATTACATATCAAGATGATTAAGAAGATATTGTCAGACCCTTGGGGGCAATCTGCACCAGTTGTACAGCTCCTGCCTGCAAGGATGGCTAATGTTCTACACAGCACATTTTTCTGAGGGTACAGAAGACGTGGCAATCCAAAACCCAAAGACTTCCAAGGGATACAGTGGCTGTAGAATTACACTGACTTGATGCTGGCCACCTCTAGGGAAACCATTAAAGGAATTTCAAGTTGTGCTGCATAACACAGGCATATGCCCTCTTTCTGGGATGGACTGAATCCAGCCACAGGGACACAGGATACACTGAGACTATGCCAGAGATTGTGACATATTTATATCTGTGCCAGTGAGCTGACAGCCTGGACACCAGGCAGCTTGACTAAGGGATAAGTAAGTCTCATGTTACTGCAGCAAATTAAAGCCAGAAAATTCTGACACCAACCATGTTCAGGTACCCCAACCAAAACAGATACCTACAGCAATCCTGGCATCCCATTCCTCCAGAGGGATACGGCGTCCATAGTTTAAGAGATGGCTTCCGATATTTTCACACACTGGTGTAGTACCTAGATGTTGAAGATACCACATGGTCAGCATGGCAGAAAGCCTTCCAGAATTGCACAGCCTGATCATCACTCAAAGCAGACAGAAGCAACTCTAGCCATTAAACTGGATTCTAATGAAGTACCAGTCACAGTTTATTACTCTAAGCAGCTCTGGCAGGAGTTAAGCAATATAAAGATTGCTTCACTGGTCTGCAAAGTGTTACAGCCAAAGCAGACCAGTTTGAGGGTCTCAATTCTAACTTCACCAGGCAGCATGTTACTCACCCTCAGCAACAAAACTAGAAGTTTACAGAGTCAAAGCTAGCTGGGAGCACAGCAGGCTGGAGTCAGCTGCTTTGACAACATGGCAGAAGGAATGCAGAGCAGGGGAAAGGAAGTTTTGCCCAGTGTCTGCCAGCAGTACTGCAATGTCTAGCAGAGCTCTTGCTCCCCAGGAGACATAGAAGTGGGTAACACTCCAAAAGCTGTGCAGTGGTCAATCATCCATAAGCCAGAACATACCATCCAGTTGAGCCACCATGGCATTTCGGAGATAGTTCTTGGCTCTCTTCACCTCTGACTCTGTGGTGCTAGTGCACAGACGCATCCTGGAGAGGAGACGGAAAGACCACTAAAGCTCTTAAAGATGTTTGTCTGCTCAGACAGAAAGTGATTTCCTCCCTTTTCCAAGCCTCTGCAGAAATAGGCTATTATCAACATCGCTTGTCTTGCAGGCTTAAGATTCAATCTTGATCACTGCAGAGCAGCTAAGAACTGGGGAGCACTGAACAGCAGGAGGTGAGAGAAAGAGCTCAAGCTTACAGGCAGGGCATATCAGGCAGCAGGTTACACACTGAGTTACATTCACAAAGGTCTAAGCAGCCCTGGTGCCAGCTCTAGCTTGCCCATCAGGCACAGCGGCAAGCGGTCCGCAGTACGCTATCACAAGAGAAGGCACGCGTGTCAGCTATTCCCATGCATGGCAAGCTGCTATGGAAACTGATGCTGAAAGAACAAGACAGTTCTACTGAGTCTGTTTGGACTCCAGCTGCTAAATCCCTTCCTCCCTTGCCAACTGCAATGTCTCTAGGGCAAGGGCTAACTCCATCTGCTCCATACACAGCATGGCTCAGCTCTGAATCTTGGGTGTTGCCTCAAATGTGTACTAGTAATGACTGAGACATACATGTAATACAGTAAGATGGAAAGACAGAAGGCCTCCAAACGCTGGCATGACTCCAGCAGCAGGGCACTTATCAGCCACAACACAACAGGCAGGAACTCTGCCTGCTTCGCTTAAGTTTAACAAGACATCGGAGATATGTCTCTTGGGCACCTGGGAAAGCCTTGTCTCTAAGGAATGATCTCACTTGTGTATAAAAAAAACAAAGCCTCAGTGCTAATGTCTGGAAGCACGAAAGACCTGAAGAGCCCTAGGGGATTTAAATTGCTCCTGAAAAACCACATCCTAAGACATTTACAGAAACCACTTACAGGATCTCTTAACCAGAACATGAGTTACTGAGAATTCACAGACACACAGCTCTCTGAAGACCTGATACGCTGCCCACCAGCTCAGTCTCCCACAAGAGGGTCAGATCTTAAACAGGAACTTTTGCGGAAGTTGTACTTACCACTCTCCCTGAGCACAATACAGCATATCATCTATGGACAGAGGATCAGAAACAAAATGGAAACCAAAGAGGCCGGTATCAGAGTAAGAAGTGTTGAACGTCTGGAAACTGTGGCAGAGATTATGCTCCACAGCAAGGGTAGCCAACCTGCTGGACTGATTCTGTAAATAAGGAGAGACCATCAGCCATTTCAGTCTTACTTAGCTTACTTAGCTTCCTCACAGCTCAAATTCTTTCCAACTGAGCTGTTTTTGCAAAAACCACAGACAGGACAAAGACAGAACACTTTGCTGAAGGAGAGCTTAATTTAGGCCCTTCATGTGGTCAACAGATGAAATTCACTGGTGGAAAAGCCACAGACAATGGCCTAAGAGTCCATTCAGCAAAACCATTTCCTTTCCCAGCTGCAGATGAGGAGCTGGCATGCATACCGCTGTAGGAGTGGGAGAAAATGGGAAATGCAAGGTCTCCCAGTAGCAGGGGTTATGCACAGTTATGCAGGCCAGGCAGATTTCAGACTAGACTGGATGTAACACTGGGGTTTTAAACAAGTTCCATCTGCTTTGCAGTTGTAAGACAAGCTTGCATCGTGAGACTATAGACTGCTCTGTCCTGCTTCCACCACCACCCCCACTGAGCTGTTAGTTTGTGAGGGTAGGTATAAGCTGATGAGAATTCATCAGCTAAACCTCTTCCAAACTTAGCAGAGAAGGCTCAGTTCATCTTCCAGCATTGCCTCTCAAGAAGTGTCCTGGATTAGTCTCGATTACACTTCTATCCTACTTCCCAGACTCCTGAGCACTTCACAGTTGGAAGCTAACCACAACAGCCTCCCATAAAGCACATTCACCCAGGGCTTCCACAGCATTTAATATTAAAAGGCTCCAGGCTCTCCCTATCACATTGACAAGCCTCTTACCTTACCACCTCCAAACGTGCGGTCGTAGCGACCAATGATAGCATTAGCCACGTTGAGGACAACGTTATCGGGATCAGCCCATCCTGGCCCCTCCACAGCAAGAGCAATATGGGCAACGGGCAGAGCATCATCTCTGGCACGGATCTAGAAAATCATCAAGGAGCAAGGGAGAACTCAGTGAGCACCGCGGCTTTGTCTACAGCCTGCTGCAATGCCAGTTGACAAACTGGAGGACTTGATATTATCCCAGTGAAATTAAATAGTCTCAGGCACTACTGAGCAGAAACCAGCTGCTCCAATGTGAGTTTTCCAGCAGGTGATGTGAGCCACAGCCTCACTTTAATAGATTTGGGTCCTATCTAAAACACAACACATTGTAGCAACAAGCCCTAAGAACAGAACATGGGGGCACTACCAAGATGCTGCATCATCAATTTCTCTGAGATATATAAACAGATTTTTTCTCTCAGAAGCAGCTGTAAGTGGCTTCACATTCATTCAACAGTTTGGCAACAGCTGCTTGTTTTGTTTAGGACCAGAACAACTTTACCTCACTCCCTGTGAAGCGACAGCGTGGGAGGACAGGCACAGCATCCTCTTTGTATGTAAAAGGCACTCCACTGAAGTGTTGCCTAGCTACATCTACCAGCTCTTTGTGGGAAATACCTGGCAATGGGAGACAGATTTGCAATCTCAAACAACTTCATTTAACAAAATCATCTGTTTTTACATTAGAGATGTGTGACAGGGGTTTGATCGCCAGCTTGAAAACAGCCAGGCTTCCCAGAGTCACAAGGATCTAGAACCTACCTCCAGCAGCTGCCAGGACCATACGAGGTGCCTTGAAGTGAGTATCGACATACGAAACTAGATCTGCTCGAGTCAGATGCCTAGAAAGAACACAGAGACCCAGCACATCAGCACCTGAGTTGGAGGGATGAGAGGCTTAGGAGAAGCAAGTTCACAGTGCAGAGACAGCAGTGATGTTGTTGTCTTAGTTGTAGGCTAACAATACTTTTTAGAAGTAAGACTGCACTGTCTGTTTTTTTTCCTGTGCTCTAATTCCGGAACACAGAGAACGGAAACCAGTGCCCAAGATGGAGAGCTAAGGACAGACTTCAATATGGACTAGAGAATACTGACCCTGGTCACTGACCTACCAGCACCCCAACAGGTGTGTAAGCTCAAGGCCACTGCTTTAATGAGCATCCCTAGCTCTTAATGTCTCTAACAGCGTCAAACTGACAAGTGTGGGAGAAGGTTCAACCTGGCCCTACCAACCTCACGTCTTGTGTGAGGGGGATTCTAGAGAAGAATGTGTGTAGCATTACACTTTCCCTAGCGCCAACAGGGAAAACACAGTCAAGACACAACAAGTAGCCCATGGGGACAGATCGTGTCTGTATACAGACTGTTTCCTCATGCAGTCACCACTACTGAGAATCAGCAGTTGTGCACCCCAAGGACTGTGTACCGCATCCAGCCTGTTGCTCACTTGATGTTCTCCGTGGTCCCCTCAACAGTGCGGGCCAGTGGAGTCCCCTGGAAAGCAGTGGCATGAAGGTAATCAAAGGTAACATCTGTCAAGTTGCTGTCGATTTCTTTCAACTCCTGAAGGATGACCCCACGTTCCTTCTCGATCCGAGACTCCTCCAGTGCACAGTTCTGCACAATGTCAGCCAGAAGCTCTACAACTGCAACACATTTCCTACGTTAGCAATCCCACTGCCTGAGACTGCTACCCATTGCTGCTGAAAGGAGAAGAGACACACAGGCAGCAGGGACCCCACAAGAGGAGCGAGCAATAAACCACGCTGGGGAGACGATGCAACATAATACAGATGAGTACTACCCATTCACACAGCATCAGAGAGGGACAAACAACACTGTTTTAGCATGAAGTCTCCAAGTCAGCTTGCCAAGCATCACTGCCAGCAGAAAGTAGGCAATGACTGCAGAAGGTAAAGCACATCAGAAGCAGGGTACTGTTGCAGAAACATCCTCAATCCTTACAGAGAGCTTGCGACATCTACAGCATAGCCCGCATCTACAGTAGGGCCCATAGCTCTGACTCAAACCCCTGCCTCCGGACAAAACGGGCCCAAAGAGGAGTCTGCACATGGTAGTACAGAGCACAAGCACCACCCACAAGAGCCACACTGAGCACTCCCAACACAGTAACTGTTGCTACTTTGTTCTCAGCTTTCTCAGCTCTGTAAGACAACCACAGACTACTGAAACCCCCCCTCTCCTTCCTAGCAATGTAGTGGAGCATGACATAGCAAGAGTTTTGCAAAACTGGTTTTAGGAACACGTGAACTTGCAGCCTTGAAGCACTATGTCATGGCAGCGTTCTCTTCAACTACCAGCTAGAACCTCCAATTTACTGTTCAGCTATAACTTCATTCCCTGGTCTGTTGTTAGAAAGGATGCTGGTGGGAGAGAAACACAAGCACATGAGCTTGCTTCATCCTTAATCTCCGAATCAGACTTTGCCCACTGGCCATCCTACCTTTGGGCATGTCCTTGGACAAGGCTTTTATGTAATAGGCAGTCTGCTCCCGTGAGGTGTATCCGTTCAGGTGAGCACCCATGCTTTCCAACTCCTTCTCAAAGGCAGCACAAGGACGTGTCTTTGTGCCCTAAAGAAAACAGATAAACACAATTATGAAATTAACAGATTTCCCTCTCAGGCAGAACAAAAGCAAGAAAAAGAGTAATAAAGAGCTAAAACAATCAAACCTGTCATATGATTCATAAAAGCCAAGAGCAAGTGCAGAAAGCAAGAGATTTAAAACTGGGCTTATTTACTCTAAAGGACGGTTGAGGTGTGTTTTGAAAGGCCAATAAAAACCCAGCAAAGACCAATAAAAACCTACTATAAGACACAACAGTGGCTGAAGATCACATCCTTGGAAGTAAACCAAGAACAAGCCTAAACCAAAACCAAGCAGGTTTCTAGCTATCCAAGCAGCAATATTCAGAAGCAGCCAGAACAGGAGCACAAAAGTACTCCTAATACGGAGCTCATCTCTTAAGGAACAAGCCAAATGCTGCAGTTGCCTATGATGGCACAGGCTGGACTCAAGTCAGCAAGCCCCAGGCTTAGATGCCTTCTGGCCTAGGGCTCTTCAACAGACACTTACATTATTAGAAAAGTAAGAGCTGTAGCTTCTAAACTTTGCTGGTCCACTAGAAAACCAAAGAAAAATAAATGGCTAAAGGAAATGCTGCTTTGAGCTCTGCCTGCTAGCCTGAAGAAACATGCTGCATAACACCGTCCTATACGTGCACTACACAGTGGCTGAGATAGTCAGGCATTGGAACCACAACTCAGTCTCGCTTGTGACTTGCAACTTTTTTTCCTTTAAGAGGGCAAATACATGGTAGTAAGAGTTGCCTTAATTCATGCATGCTTGCAAGTTACTACATATTCAAGCAAAGAGCGCCATACAGGATAGGTGCCTTTTGAAGTTTATTTTTATACTATGTGCAAAGTCTCTGGGACTCAGATGACCTGATTTGCGCTCTCTTCTAACAGCTACAGTCTCCGAAGTGAAAGCGCAATATATAAGCACATATTTAGAACAGACCTCCACACAGTCCTGTGCCAGACCTAACATACCTCCTTACCTTAAAGGCCAGATGTTCCAGGAAGTAACCAGCCCCGTTGTTCTTCTCGTTTTCATAGCGGCTCCCTGCCCCAATCCACACACCCACCTAACAGCAAAAGCATCAAGTACACAAATTAGAAAAGAAAACAAACAAGCCTCCTACCACAAATGTAACAGCAGAGACAAGAAATCTCCTCCACGGACACTGCACGAGTAGCACCAAAATAAGAACAAGCACCAGCAACTGTTTCTTGTACATGTTCTGGCTTTTTATCTAGCAAAAGCTTTTGTGAAGCTGCTAGTTTTGCCAGAGACGTAACTACTATTGGTCACTTACTGCTTACACAAAAACTGTAAGACTGAGAAAACTCATAGAGCACAAAAGCTAGACTACAAAGCCAGGCCGGGCCTTCTCCTGATACATTAATCCCACCAGGTAGTGGCAGGGTGTCTGTCAAAAGCTCTGGTTCAAATAGGGGTTTGTCACTTTTGGAAGAGCAGCTGCAGACCAGGCAAGGCTGACTGTTCCAAACATGCCCTTGACCCATCTTAAACTTACCGTACAAGTTGGCTGATTGGACTCCTCTGAAGCTACACGGAGACCATTGTCCAGAGTGGTGACTTGGGTCTCAGGGATATTATGGAGTGTCTGGGCATAGGTGGCAGCACCTCGGTTCCTTGTCAAAGTCAATAAAGCTGCCTAAAAAAATAAAAAAGAAAAGGCTGTCATCACCCCTAACCAGCAGCTGGCCTCTGCAGGGCAGACTCCAGAACATGGACTGCTAGGCACACAGCTGACCAAAGCTAGGCCAGACAGGCTCTTCCACCTTTATATTGAGGAATTCCTGCTACACACCGTTCGTTCACCGGGCGTTCGCCTCCGCAGCGCCAGGTTTCAAGCAGGCCGAAGACCTCCGGGGAGAGTCCCATGAACCGGGCACAGCCCGGTACTGGGGTGGAGGAGGGGAGCGGACAGCAGGCCCCCAGCAAGCCCCGCGAAGGGCGAAGGCGGCCGCCGCTGCTCCCCGCCCGGCCCCGCTCCGCTCCGGAGGCAGGGGGTGTCCGTGGCGACCGCCGCCCGCCCCGCACCGACCGCCGCGTCCCCGTGACCTTCCCGGCCGGCCGGCAGCCAGGGCCCGGCAGCCCTGCTACACCGCGGGGCCTCCCGCTCCCGCCATCTTGTCCCCGCCGCCGCCGCCCGACCCAGCGGCGCCGCAGCGCGCCTGCGCAGGAAGGAGGGGGCGTGCCGGCGCGGGGCGCATGCGCGCGAGGCCCTGCGGCTGTCGGCGTGTGTCGGCTATGCGCATGCGCATGGCGGGGCAGGGGAGGGGGCGGGTGTCCGCGAGGGCGGCGCCCCCTGGCGGCGGGTGCGGGGAGGGGCAGGCCTGGGCCCGGGCCCGGGCCCGGCCGGGCAGCGCCCACAGTGCCCGGGCGCGGCCGGCGGCCCAGCCCGAGGTCGCCTTTATGGCGGAAAATGCATTAAAACGAAGCCTGAGGAACGTTACATGGTTTTATCTGCGACGTCAAACCGCCGCCGGGAGCAGGCCCCGCTCAGCCGGGCCCCGGGGCCCTTCTGCCCCCCCCCCCCCCAATCCTGGGCCCGGCCGGTTCCCGGCGGGCTCCTTGCCGCGACGTCCCTGTGCCCGAGCGGGGCGCGGGGCCCTGGGAGCAGCAACTCCACCGCGGGGGGTGCTGGCAGCCGCAGCTGTCAAGAGTTCGGGGGGGCTGGCGGGGGTACAAGGCCTTCGGCCCCCGGGGCAGGTGAGTTGGTGCCATTGGGGCGGCGAAGGCCCCCTTGCCTGCCCAGCTCCTCGGGGAGACGTCTTCCTCTCGGGGGGCTACATTCTGGTGCTGAGGTCCGCCTAAGGGAGACAGACGGGGAGGGGTTGGCTCAGCTGCTGCCGCTCTCTCACAGCGATGGGGACAGCGAGGCTGCATCCTTACCGAGGCCTGGCGCTGCTCCCTGCTGATGTGGACTATGGCGTCGTGCACCGTGGGGAAGAAGCAGCGCTTGGTGATGGTTGAGCTGAAGAAGTTGCCCCGCTCCAGCTGGGCGAGGACGGGCACTGCGTGGAGGGAGAAACATCCTAAGCTATGGCACCTGGCCCAGCCCAGCGCCCCCCACCCAGAGCAGCCTCCCTCTCGCTGCACTGCAGGGGGGGCTAGGGCCATCACTGAGGATCCAGCTGCCTTGCCAGGGGTTGTGTGGCTCAGACTGGATCCCTGAGACAACCTGCAGTGCCTGTCCCCTGGGGAAACCCTGGGGATGGTGGCACCATGGAGGGAGCCCCAGGCCAGCAGCTGTGTCCTGAAGGGGTAAGCATGCCCAGCAGGGGCTGATGGCTCTGCAGAGCCTCCTCACCCGGGCAGCCGGCAACGAAGACATCCACTTCTATCTCATGGAAGTCCCTGAAGATCTGCAAATGGCAGAAAACATGTCTCACCGGGAAAGAGGGATGGGCAGCAGCCATCAGGCCACCCTGCAGGGCCCTGGGGACACCCTCGGCAAGGCTGCTGGCTCTCCTCCCCCAGTCCCTTACATTCTTCAGGATCTTGATGGAGACGGTGTCCACAAAGTTGACGGGGCTGAAGTCCAAGACAACAGCATGGAAGCCGGGCTGGGGCAGCCCCAGGGTGCGCAGGGTGGGCTGGGGGGGTGGGCTGCCGTCTGCCCTGCTCAGCTCGATCACCGCCATGCCTGGACCATTAAGACTGTCCTCTGCATCCTGGGGGAGGGAAGGAGACCCAGCGTCGCTGCATGGGGACTGGCAGCACTCCTGGCTCCACTGGCCAGGCAGCGTACCTCCCACTGGGCTTGCCCTGTAGTGCAGTGGGGCCCGGCAAGGCTCTTTGCCTGTGTTAGGGCATGGTCAGTGGGTGGCCCCAGGAGTGGGTGCCTCACTCACACCTTCACCTACCTTTGGGCTCTTTCCAGATGCACCGGGACCCACCCCCTTCCCCAGTGATCCTCTCCAGAGCAGGGCTCATTAGCTGGCACCAGGTCAGCCTTTGCTCTCACTCTTAATTCTGATTAACTCACCAAATGGCTAATGACTCACTGGCTCCACCACCTAATGATTAACATCCCGACTTCCCCCAACGACCTTGGGTGTGACACCGTGGTCCGGCTCTGCCCCAGTGCCTCTTCTCACCCAGTGGCCCCAGAAAATGGGGGGCCCCCCTGGGCCACCAAGCCCAGCAAATGCACGGGCAGGAGGGCAAGGGCCAGGCAGGGAGACAGTGCAGACTGGCACTGGAGAGGTCCCCCACGGCAGGGAAGCACCTTTTTCCTCTTTGCCTTCTCCTTCTCCACTTTCTTCTGCTGTTTCTTCAGCTTCTTGAGGGCCTTCTTCTTCTTCTCGATCAGGCGGTCCACGTTGATGCCACTCTGCAAAATAATGCCGCTCCGTGTCTCCAGGTGCCCTGCTTCCACCCTGGTGCCAGCAGGCGGGGGGCACAGGGAGCACCAGGGGGGCTGGCAGCTCTCCTACCTTCTTCTTCAGGGCCTCAGCATACAGCTCCACATTGGCAAAATAGAGGGTGGAGGAGGAGCGGAAGATTTTCACACCGGGGACCTCCTGTGCCTGGGGGCAAATGGGGAGGGTGCTACCCCAGGGACAGAGGCCCCTGCTCCCCTTCCCTCCCTCCCCCAAAATGTCCCCCACTCCTTTCCCCAGCAAACAGCTCCAGTGGGTGATTTGAACTGCCCCCATTGCAGGAGGCTCTTCTCCCACCCACTGGTGCTGTTACCATCTGGTATTCAGCCACGTCCCTGTAGACATCGATGTCAGAGATGCGCCCCAGGATGGAGTAGTGGGGGCTGTGGGGAGCAGAGCAAGGGGCTGAGGTCACCATGGGCTTCTGCTGCCCTCGGGATGCAGCACCAGCACCAGCCCCAAGGTACTCACAGCTGGGTGCGGAAGATGACGGTGAGCAGCCCAAAGGCCACTGAGGCCCCCAGGCCGATGTCCAAGTTCAGCACGAGGGTGGCCACGAATGTCACAATCCAGACCATCTGGAGGGGGAACACAGTCAGCTACAGCATGGCCTCCTTGCTGGCACCTGCAAGCCTCGGGGAGGGTGGAGAAACCCTCTCCAGGAACAAGAGCAAAGCCCCAGGGCTGGTCAGCACCTTACCAGGTCCACCCGGTTGGACTTCCAAAGTACGCGGATGTCATCAAACTGCTTGAACATGCCCTTGAGGTTGACAATGATGATGGCAGCCAAGATGGCCTAGGAGAGAAGTCCCTGCAGCTATGAGGATCCTGAGGGCAGGTCTGGGGGGGGCCTTGGCTCTTCCCCTGCCACACCACCTTGCCATGGGATGGGCACAGGGGTGGGACGTGGCACGGAGGCTGTGGGACCAGATGTACCTTGGGCAGGTCCCGGAAGAGCTCTCCAATCTTCACGATGGTCACCAGGATGACCAGGGATGAGATGACACCAGCTACCTAAGGGGAAGGAGAGCTGGAGGTGAGAAGTGAGCCCTGCACCGCTCGCTGTGCTCCTTGCCCCCAGTCCAGCCCCATGGAGGGAGGCAGTGCCACCCAGACCCACCTGGCTGTTGCCCCCTGTGCTCTCCTGCACCAGGCTCCGCGACATGGAGCAGCTGATGGCGAAACACTGGAAGAAGCCCCCCAGGAAGTTGCAGAGGCCCAGCGCGATCAGCTCCTGCAGGGACAGAGCAGCAGTTGGGGAGCACGATGCCTTCCCCCAGCTGCAAGAAGTACAAGCTTGGTTTTCACCCAGAGAAGGGGCCCTGCATGTCAGAGCATCACCTGGTTGCTGTCCACTTTGTAGCCATGCTTCAGGGCAAAGATCTTGCCCAGGGAGATGCAGATGGCATAGCCCACCACGGCAATGGCGAAGGCGTTGCCTACCACCTGCCCAAAGTAGTTGATGTTAGGGACCACAGGCGCCTTCAACCTACAGCCAAGAGAGGGAGATGGGGCTCAAAAGCGGCCTCCCATGGGCAGCATGGTGCCCTGGTATAGCCGCCCTCACTGCCTGGCCCTGCTCACCCGCTGGGGATGTTGCCCACTACGGAGATGCCAAACTTGGCGTTCAGGTTGACGGCGTAGGAGATGCCAGTGGAGATGATGATCTGGGGGAGAATGGCTGGAGTGAGGCAGGGCCTTCCTGTGCAGGGATTGTGGTGGAGGAGGGCAGGACGCATGCCCTGGAGCTGCACTCGCCAAGGCACCCCATCCCAGAGGGGATAGGGCCACCCATGGCTGCATCCCCACAGGGAGCTGGGGCAGTTCTGGGTACCGTGACAAGCTCGATAGGGATGGGCATGGGCAGCTTGGCAGCAAACTTGTGGTTGAGCTCTTTCACGATGAAGATGGCCACCATGGCAATGATGGCTGTCACCAGGGTGCCCACGTTGGTCTGTGGTAGCTTCTGGCAGATCTCAATGAAGGTCTAGAGGACACAGGAGGTGGGAATAGGCTCAGGAAAGCAGATGCCTCCGTGGCAGGTCTTTGGGGGCCTCTGTGTGTCCCACAGGTGAGTGTCCAGGGGTCCTAGGGTAGCAGCAAACTCCCACTCACCATGAACATTGAGAGCGGCCCTGCGTGCTCACCCAGGGAGACCCCAAAGACATTCTTGAGCTGGGAGACGAGGACATGCACGGAGGCAGCAGTGGTGTAGCCGCGCACCAGCGGGTCCGAGAGGTAGGTTACCACAAAACCAAACTGCAGGAGGCCCAGGGCCACCTGGAAGGAGAGGTGGCAGGAGGAGCACCATGCAGCTCGCAGCCATGGGTCACCACAGTCCCCTGTTCACTGCCCGGATCCCTTCCCTGGCCCCCTCACCTGGAAGATACCCGTCAGGACAGTGATAGTGGCCACCAGCTCCACCCTGGCAGCATCGCGCCGTTCCTCATTGACCATCGTGACGTTGGTGCCATTGACGGACTCCAGGAAGTTCTCGCTTGGCACCAGGGAGTCTGTCATGCTCCCGATCATGACAGAGATGACGGCAAAGGGGCCTGGGGACAGGCAGGGCATGGGCAGGGAGCCCAAGGTCAGCACCAGGACCTCTCTGAGGTCCGCAGGCACCTGTGCCCTTGGGCTGGGCTCAAAGTGCAGCTTCTGTGCTTTGGCTCTGGTATGGCCAACCACCTTCTTGGTGGGGCAAATTGAAAGCAAGAAAGGTTCCCCCCCAACCGTGGATGTGGCAATGCTGTGCCATGGATGAAGGCTTGTCCCCCTCATCCTCGCTTCCTCCCCACCATCCCTGTGGGAGCACATGGTCCCTCAGCTCACCCACGGAGTTGTGCCTGGACGTCCCAAAGAAGAAATAGAGGAAGACGGGGTAAAAGGAGGAATAGAGACCGGTGACGGGCGGCAGCCCGGCCAGCAGTGCGTAGGCGAGGCCTGGACATGGGAGAGCAGGGAGAAATGTCACGGATGGGCGAGCCCTGGCCCCCTGCCTGCGGGGAGCCCCTGGCAGCCTGGGCATGGCATCACTCACCCTGGGGCAGGTGCATGATGCCCACGCTGAAGCCCGAGGCGATGTCCCCCAGGAGCCACTCCTTGACCGGGTAGCGGGGCACCCAGCGCAGGAAGGGCAGGAATCGGAAGAGCAGGGACTTGGCGGTGGAGGCTGAGCATCTGGTCGGGGAGGAGCAGGAGCCGGGACTGAGCACAAGCACAGGGGCTTGGGCATCAGTGGGAGAGGATGGGGCCCGTGGGGAGCAATGAGTCCTGTGGGACCCCAGGCTCCATCCACTTGGAGCCAGCCACCCAGGCAGGAGGACAGAGTGGGGACATGGGGGTTTGGGTCTGGGGGAACCAACCCCTGGGTCTGCACCATGTCTGCCTCTGGGACTAGGATAGCCAGAGCCAGGCTCCTGTGGCGGTGGGGCTGGGATGCACAGTACCCGCGGGGTCCAGGCACGCTCCTCTGGCCGGCACGGTCCTACCTGGTCTTGCGGAGACAGCCACGCAGTGAGGGCTCGGCGGGAGGTTTCCGCTGTGCCACTTCCTCCAGGTCAGCCTCACTCAGGACCTTATGGGCCGCTCGGTGGCTCAGCGCCATCTCCGCTGCCATGGCTGCCCAGCCCTCCCGGTGCCAGCCTACTGCGGGGAGATGAGGGGCAGCTCAGCCACAGCCGGGGGCACTCAGCACCCTAACCACCATGCAGCCTCTCTCACAGCCCTGCTTGCCCCATGAAGCCATCCCATCCTGGCCAGGCTTGCAGGATTGGCCCCAAGGCCAGGGGTGAGCTGACTTTTGGGAGTCCTGAAGCAGTGGCAGCAGCTTGCACTGGAAAGTGGCAGGTAGCCAGTGTGCAGGCGGGGGGGAGCCAAGGCCTTGGCAGTCAGCACTGCCTGCTCTTGCCCCACACCAGCCCCATCTGCCCCACCGGGCTGCAAGGGTGGATGCTGCCCCGGGGGAGCAGGAATGCCCCCCTCTGCCTGCCCATGCAGAACCCCCCTGCCAACCACCCTTCTCCTCCACGTACCACGGCACAGCCAGGGCAGTGGGCTACTACAGCCACCGAGCAAAGCCTCAGCCACCTCACAGCCCTGTCTGCAGACTTTGTCCCTTTACACATGAGGGGAGCAGGAATGTCAACCCTGGTGAGTGTCACGGGCTCACCATCTCTCTGCCGGCATCTTCCCCAGCCCCCTGTGCTGCAGAGCAGGCTGAGCCCATGGGCAGGGAGGAGCGGGCCTGGGATGGGGTCTCTCCCTTTGGGGGCCAGGACAGTGGGACCGAGGCGTCTCTGTACAGATCTGCAGCCTGGCCTTGCTCAGGACTCAAGCTGAGAGGTGCCACCATCCCACCAGGCTCACCCAGCTGGTGGCCTCAGTAGGTCCTGAGATGCTCACCCACTTGCAACCAAACCCATGAGCCGCTCGTGGGGTGCCCAGGGCTGTGCCAGCCTGAGTCCCCGCTTTGCCCCCAGCCCTCATACCTGCTGTACCCAAGCCGGTCAGGTGCCGCCAGCTGGGCACATGCTCTGCTCCGTCTAATTAATACCTGCCCGTGATCTTTGAGACACCGCTCCCTGCCTCCTGCCCCCCTCCTGCCCTGCTGAGGAGCTCCCTGCTTCCCAGCACCCACCACAGTCCCCCAGTGTCCTGTGGTGCTGGGTGCCCCAGCTGCGGCAGGCCCTTGGCTGTCACTGCTGTCCCCAGGGCCATCCCATCCTAGGGACTGTCCTGGCCAGCCTCAGCCACTGGCCCACAGCTGTGCCCAGGGGCCGCTGTGCCTCAGTGCCCATGCCAAGGCATAGGGCAGGGGTCTTCTTGCCGCTGGGCACATCCCGGTGTCAACCTCCTGCCCAGGGCTGCCAGCGCTCACCTCCCCGGGGCACTGCTCAGGGTCCTGCCATCGCCCTCCTGCGCCCCCAGGGCTCCCACAGTTGCGGCCCCGCTGCCCCACGTCCCTCGGAAGGAGCTGTGCCTGGGGCGAGGAGGGTTACCCGTAGCCTCCAGTGGTGGCACCTGGGGTATTTTCCATGGGGTCCGGCGCCTGCTTACCTGCTGGAAACGGGTGTGCTGTGCCCTGTGGACTGCCCCGCTCTACCTCAGTGTGCAGATCCAGCTGTTATCTTGTTCCAAAGGTCCCCAGCAGGCACCGGAACCCTGCTGAACACATCACACCATCCTGGGCTTTGCCATGACCATCACTCGTTTTGGACCATTCCTGAGTCACACTTGGCCCGGGCCCACAGGGACACAGCAGCAGAAAAAGAGGCACCTGTGGGCTGGGCTGGCAGGTGCCAGGGTGCAGGGCAAAGCCGGCGGGCAGGGCAGGGCAGGGCAGGGCAGGCACTGGGGCGTCCCAGGTGCCCTGGCTGGTGGTGTGGGGCTGCTGTGTGGCACGAGCGGTGACACCCAGGACTCGTTCCCATCCCTGGCTGGGTGGGTGGGAGGCAGCCCGTGGCCACCCTGGCTCTCCCCATGGTTGGCATGACGCAGGTCCCACAGCAGCCACACACAGATTCCTCTGCTGCCTTTCGGCAGCGGGGCTGAGCCTGCTCCCCTCAGCCTCCGCCACGTTCCCAGCCCCACGCTGTCCCGCCCCCTGCCCATCAGACCCACTGTGGCCAGGTAGGTGCATGCCAATGCTGGCACAGGTGCCCACACGCAGCCACTGCCTCCCCATCATTTATCCGCTCACCTGGCACTGAAGTGGAGGCCATCACAGGGCTCCTGCTTGGTAGCAACTGATAGCACCGGGTGCCATTTACTGCCTCCTTATCGCTGCTCCCGGCCCCCACCCTGTGCCACTGCTTCCTGCGCCCCAGCCTCCAGCCCCACTCCCGTGCCCTGGGCTGGCTGCTCTGCCCGTGGCTCCCGTCAGCCACCCCCAGCAGCCCTCCCTGGCCCCTCATGCCCCAGCCAGCCAGCCTCGGGAAGGGCTGCAGGACAGGACCACAGCTCCCGGCACAGCTAACGTGGGACTCCGGGGGCCGCCGTGAGCCCGGCGCCCCGGTGCTCAGGGGCTGCCCTGGGCTGGGTCAGGCTCAGGGCCAGCACTAAGGAGGGAGCCCGTGAGGGACTGAGGGTCCACACTCATCGATGGCAACCCTTGCCCAGGGTGCTGTGGATCAATACTGCCCTTTGCTTACCTGTTCTTCCCTCCAACAGGAGAAAGGGAGAGACAAAGAGCACCAGGATCACACTTGGCCTCTCCTCCTCCCGCTTCCCTCTCTGTCCCTGCTGCCCAGATCAGCCCCACTGAGGCTGTGCTGCCTGCGGACGGTGGATGTTCTCCCCTTGGCCTCACCCAGGCTGCTGGCCAGGGGTACCAGCTGCTGCCAGGCATGGCCCCACAGCCACCACAGACCCACCAGCCAGCGCCGGGGCTGCTGGGCACCACCACAGCCGACCCCATCTCTGGGTGAATCGGTCTTGACGCAGTCAAGGTTAAACAACTGGCAGCACCTGAAGACCCTGTCACCCGGTCACCTCATCCCGAGCCACAGCAACACCCCTTCAGCCGAGGAGCGGGCTGCAAGCTCCTGCCCAAGCCCCCTCCCAGCATTGCCTCGAGCCCAGGCGCTCTGCCCACAGCCCCAGCCATGGAGCCCAAGCGCAGGGAGAGATGGCGGAGAGGCCACTACCATTTTATAGATTTTTATTTCCAAATCCGGCACTTCCATGATACACTTTTACACAGCCGGGGTGGGGGGCGGCGTGGGCATCTCCTCCTCCTTGCCCACAGAACTGGGAGATGGAGAGAGGAAAAAAAACCCCAAACCAACCAACCCCCCCCCCCCCCCCAAAAAAAAATAAACCCAAACCCAAATCCAAGGAGGATGCTCCCCAGAGCCCAGGCCACAGCACTGCAATCAGGGACCAAGCCACAGACAGACTCCTGCTTCTCGACCAGCCCAGCTCTGCAGGGACAGCCGCTGGCTCCGCTGCGCTCTTCTTTTGGCACTTGTCACTTGCTCTCTGTTTGGCACCAACACGAAACATCCTTGTGGCCAAGCTGGCAGAAAAGTGGGCCCTACAGCACAGCAGGGACAGGACCAGGGTGCCGAGGGGGTAACACGGCACTGGCTGAGGCACAGCCCAGGGCTCCGGTGCAGCGCAGCCGGAGAGAAACATGTAAACGAGTTTGTTCGCGAAGGCGAAGACAGGCAGCACGGAGGGGCCCAGCTGTTCCCAGTACGGGGGGGCTGGCAAGCTTCCCCTCTGCACACCAGTCCCAAATGGCATGTAAACATGTCAGCAGACCCTTCCCTCTCCAGCCCTGGGAGAAGGGCAGCAGTGAGCCTGCCTCATCAGGGCTGTGATGGGGTCAGGCAGCCCCTGCCAGGCCCAGAGCACCCCCATCACCCAGCCCCTCTGTCCCCTCCATGCTCTCCCTGCTGACTCGGGGACATAGCTGAGAGGCCTTGGCCTCTCCAGAGGCCCGGAGGACAGTGGCACAAGTCCTCCCCTGTAAACATGTCAGGCGAGGCTGCAGTGAGACGCTACAGCAGTGTGGTAGTAAGGCAGTAAGGAGCGTGCTGTTATGCAGCCCCGAGAGCAC
The DNA here is from genome assembly GCA_034008185.1 of Gorsachius magnificus. NCBI lineage: Eukaryota > Metazoa > Chordata > Aves > Pelecaniformes > Ardeidae > Gorsachius > Gorsachius magnificus. Next base: position 13,932,047 of record CM067090.1, read on the forward strand.
CATGGGGGCAGCCGAGCTGAGGCACCACGCTTGGCAGGTGAAAGGGAACGCCGGCCCCCCCGGTGCCCCGGCCCAAGGCTGGGGCGGCACAGGTTAGTGTCACCTCATGGCAGAGACCCTGGGAACCCCGGGTCAGGCCCCCGGACAAGCAGAGAAACATCAGGGTGGCCTGAATTTCCAGAAAGGGCAAGAAGTGCCGTTTATTCCCATCTCCCCAAATCCAGGCCACTCTGAGATGGGGTCCTCTGCCAGCTAGAGAGCTCAGGGACGAGTGCGTATGTACACAGAGCCCACAGGGGACCAGCTAGATACAACCTTGTGGACAATGCTGGACCCCAAGACTGGAGCCACATCATGTTCCTGTGGATGCTAATCCTCTGCAGTGTGAGTGCCAGCTCTGGGAACAGCCTAGCCTGCTGCAGGGTCATCCAGCTCCTTGCCTGGACCCCACAAACCAATGGAGGTTTGCTCTGTAATACGCAGGTTAAAGAGCACAACATACAGTGTGTAAAAACACAGCGCTCATTTGCTGAGAGGAGGAAACCAGCGCTTATAGGAGCAGGACCACCCTGGTACAGGATGGGACAGAACAACAAAGCTTGTTTCCTCCCCCAGCAGGTCCCTAGTGCCAAATTTGCTGCCCCACTCATTTGTGCTCTCACTGGCACACAGTCCTGGCTCAAAAATGGGGGGCAGCCCCAAGGGGGGTCCCATAGGAGGGCAGAGGGGGACCTGGCTGCAGGGCCAGCATGGCTACAGGGGGCTGAGGGATGCCAAGGCAGGAGGAGGGAGGGGGCGCTGGCCACAAGTGGGGTTGGGATGGAGCAGTGCTGGCAAAGCCATGAGGGCTGCCTGGCACTGTCCCTCCAGCCCACCAGGTTCACGGTCCCTGGTACCCCCAGGGAAGCTGGCAAAGGAATGTTGGTGAGACAATGCTCCAAGTCCTGGGAACAGACCATCCGTAAAAATAACCATAGAAATTTCTTTTCTCTCTGATTATAAAGATACAAAAAGGTAGAAAACCCTCCTCCGCCCCCACATCCTGGGCTCCATTTCCAGCCCCCTGCCCGCTCTCCGTGCACACACACACGCATACACGCACACCCTGCATACAAACAGGTTGCAGAGGAAGAGATCGGCCCCAGGGGGTCGGAGAAGCCACCTTCGCCTGAGCAGGCTCCTGCCGTACCTGTCACATTGGGCAAGTGACAGGGAGCACGGCGGCAGCCAAGAGCCCGGAGGCTCCCGGCAGTGGGTGGTGTGGGCTGCCGGCCCCTCAGCCCGGAGGGCAGGGGAAGGCAGGGTCAGTTTTGGGCCTCTGACCACCATCAGTTCTGGCCCCTGCCCTCTGGGGACACCAAACCTCAGCTGGCAGCACTTGGCGAGGTGAAGGCCCCTGCTTCTTCTGTCTCTCTTGTGGAGAGCTTCAGCCCCTCAGGAATGGCCCTCGTTTCTTGTTATTCTTCTCGGAGGAAAGAAAAACAGCATTAAGCCGTGGCATCTCCCCTGGGCTCCAGCTGCCTCTCCCATCTATGCCAGATGGGGACAAGGCAGAAACCCACTCCTGTGTCAGGGCAGGAAAAGTGTTTCCAAGTCCTTGAGTTCAGGGAACAGGAAAGGAGGGAAGGGATGGGAGCACAGCTGGAGTGGAAGAAATGACAGAATGGGACTGGGTCCCTGGGGAGAAGGGTGGCTGGGGCAGACAGGGCTACTGTAGGACTTGGGCCCCTTCCTCCCCTCCGGCCAGCCTGGCCCTTGCACACATCCGCTCGTTGGGACTGAGCAAGAGCAAGAGGACCAGCCATGAGACTGCACAAAGCATCTTCCCTGAGCCCCACAGGCCACAAGCGAGGGCCATCACTTCTGGCAGAGCGAGCAGACTCAGACACACTGATGCTTCTGCTTGTGCTGCACTGCAAGCACCTGAACTGTCATACCCGAGGGTTCTCCCTGCCCAATCACTAATTCAGGACCAGGAGACACCTGCCACTCACCCCAGGGGCTCACATTTACACAGCCCTCTCCTCCCAAACCAAACCCCCTTCGGGAAAAAAGCCAGGCAAGCGGATGATGTGCAAGACCAGCTGAACGAGGCCTGGCTGAGGAAGGGACACACTTACTCTGAGTCTGGTGACAGCTCCGAAATGCTGTGGGAGGTGGCGGAGCGAGGCGTCGAGGGGCACATGGCAGAGGGCGTTGAGGAGGTCTGCGCAGCAGAGGGGGTGGCAGTGGTCTGGGGGCCTGAAGGCGTGCTGGAAGATTGCACTGAGGACAGGACGGAGGAGTTAAAAGAAGCAAGGATGGAAGAAAGGATATCTAACTGTTCAGTGGAAGGATGTCGGCTGCGAATGGCCTCCAGGTTCTCTCTAGAAGGCTGTCTCCTTGACAGCGGCTCTAGGCTTTCCCTAGACAGCTGCCTCCTAGAGAGACTCCCCAGGTTGTCCTGCGAGGGATGCCTGCTAGGCACCATGTCCAGAGGCTCTCTGGAATTAGATCTTCTGGAGAGAAAGTCCAGCTGCTCCCTCGAAGTTTGTCTAGCTGATGCTAGCTGGTCCCTTGAAGGCTGTCTTCTAGAAAGCAAATCCAATTGTTCTCGAGAAGTATCTCGACTTGGCAACGTGTCTATTCGGTCTCTGGACACTTGCCTACTTGGCAATGTATTTAGCTCCCTAGAGACCTCTCTTACTAGCCCACAGTCTAGCTGCTCTCTTGACCCAAATCTGCAGGGTAAAGTGTCAAGGTGGTCTCTGGAGCCCTGCCTCCGGGGCAACGTGTTCCCATGATCTCTCTGACTGGGCCTAGGAGCAGTAGATCCAAGTTTTCCCTAGATCCATGTCTGCTCGGGATACTTTCCAGGTGTTCAGTAGACCCATGCCTGCTGGGGATAGTGTCCAGCTCCTCCCTGGACCCATGCCGGCTGGGCACGGTTTCCAAGCACTCTCCGGAGTTGTGTCTGCTCAGCTGCTCCCGGGACATCTGTCTCCTCATCAGCATGTCAAGCTGCTCCCGTGACGAGTACCGGCTGGCTGGCTGTGACAGACTGCCTGCCCCAGAGTAGATCCTGCCGTAGGAGGCGGCGGGGACAGCCCTGTGACCCAGCGTAGAGGTCTTGTACCATGTCAGCTCGTTGGTCATCCTGCCAACGGATGGCAAGCCCTGGAGAGTCGGAGGGTACTGGAGGCGATTCTTCAAAATCCCTGCACCAGACAGAAAGAGAAGTCAAGACTTTGCATAACAGTGAAAAGAGCATGAAAGCTGAGGGAGATAAGCCACAGCTCCCCAAGGACATGACAAGACAGATCTGATGCTGAGCCTTCAGAGCCACATGAACCTGAGACAGGCCAGGCCACCCTTGCCTGCTTGCTCCAGGCTGTTACCTTTTCTTTGCCGTTGGGTCTGGGTGAGTGAGTTCTCATCCCCGCTGGTCAAGGCCAGGTCAGGCTGATTATTGTTGGCTGCATCCTTGTTGATGTCAAATCCCAGCTTCCGCTCAGAGCCCCACTTCTGCAGGGAGCAGGGGTGAACCTCACACTCGCCCAGAGCTGGCCAGTATGACATGAGGTCATTGCCATCCACGTCTGGTGAAGGACACAGCAAAACAGGGGAAGAGGGAGAGAGTATTTCTGTGAGCAGCAATTGAAGCCATCACAAGATACAGTCTGGCCCCCAGGAACCTGAGCTCACCCCTCCCCTGCCAGAGCCCCCAGGACTTGCCTTTGGGAGCGGTGTTGGCGGGGTTAGTGAGGAGACGTTCACTGTGTGCTGCCTGCTTGAACTGGCGCTGGAAGCGGCCCCGCAGGCGCACATTCTCCTCGCTCTCTGAGGATGGGATGGAGAGGCTGCGCTCTTCGTCCAGAGACAGGTCGCTGTCTGAGTCAGAGTCCTGGTCTGTAGGGACACAGCGTGTGTTGGTGAGACATTTGGAATGAAGGTGGATGAGGCTTTTCAGCCCAAATGGGGAAGGATAGACTCGTGCCCGCGAGCATCTGCCAGCTAAATGACCAAATAACGGAGGCAGGGAGGGACCCAGAGGTCTCTATTCTGACCCCTGCCCAGGGCAGGGCCAGCCAGGCTCTCACTGCCTTCGGGAAGGCAGAACCACCCCAGGGCTGACCACCCTTGTGAGGACAACAGCCTGCCTTACCCCTCACCACCCTTCCCTTGGTAGCAGCCTGCGCCTGCTCCCCCTGCCCTTCACCAGGTGACTGTGAGAGGGGCCTGGCTGCACCTCCCTGTAGGGGAGTTACAAATAGCTGTAAGATCCCCTGTGCCTCCTCTTCCCCCAGGCTGAGCAAACCCACCTCCCTCAGCCCCTGCTCACCTGCCCCCCCCCAGCCAACCCAGTGGGCAGTGCCTGTGCCATACTGGGGAGCCCAGTGTCTTCACAGACCCCAGCACAGCCTATACCCCCGCCTCTTGCCTCCTCCATTTCTAGCTCCTTGGAGACTGGCTATGCCCTTTGCTGTCTGTCCAGCTGCAACACAGCTGCTGCCTCTCCTTCATATCCACAGTGTGTTTGGGAGTCAGAGCCAAACACGGGGTGGAGGATGTAACCATAGAGCCAGAGCCTGCACTGGGAAGGATTTCCTTAACCCAGGAGTTAATTTGGGATGCGCTGCGTCAGTGCCAAACCCGGGCACCAGGCTGAGCCTTACCTCCCCTGGCATCACGGTGGAACATGGCCACGTCGATGTCTGTAGGGCCAGCATGAGCCAGCAGGCTGTGATCCAGGGCTGAGCCCTGACGCACTGTCACGTTGTCTCTGAAAGACAGGAGGCCCGAAGGGTCACAGCGGCAGGAGCCCTCGGCTCTGCTTGGGTGCTGCCGGCACCCTGGAGCCCTGCGCCGCTCCTTACCTGAGGTAAGCCCGCTGGCTGGAGTGGGTGCGGGCAGAGCGCACGCTGCTCACCGAGGAGATGGTGGAGGCCCCCAGGGTGATGCGGATGAGTCCGCTCTCCTCAAACAGCGCTGTGTTGTTGTAGGCGTTGGGGCCCTGGTGAGGTGGGGAGAGGAATGTGCCCTGTTAAGGAGGCGCTGCGGCAGCCCAGGGGTGCCCTTCCCACCCGCACCCACCATCCTCCCAGGGAAAAGGGGACATCCCTGTCAGCTCCTGTCCCCGGCAGGCAGCCTGTCCCCAGACCCCTGGGCTGCTCCTGCTCTCGCCCACCTGTGTGCTCCTTGTGGCCTCCTCGCTCTGCCCCTTCTTGCCGAGGCAGGCCAGCTTCCAGGCCTCCCGCACCTCCTTGTTCAGCACACAGAACAGGACCAGCACAGCCAGGCCCTGTGGAGAGCAATGTCATGAGAGACAGCCCCTTGCTGTTGGCTGACCCGCTCGCCCGCAGCACATCCTGGCTGCTCCCTGGCTCCTCCGGAACCCAGCGTGTCAGCCCTGGTGGCCACCAGGACAGGGATACACCAAAGAACCTCTCAACACTGATCAGCGCTAACCCCCATGGTGGTCACGGGTGAGGGAGGAAAGGGTGGGGTGTCCCATGGCTGGCGGCAGCCCACATGTGACTGGCAGGGTCTCCTGAAGCAACACCAGCCATGGTGGTTGCAGGAGGTCTGCAGGGTGCTGCCATGGGTCACATTTGGGGTGTCCAACACCTCTGTTGCCGGACACTCTCTTGCTCTGCTCTCTGAGAGCAGGGAGACCCCTTCCCTCCAAAGATGGTCCTCGATGCCCCTTGGATGTCACCTCTGAACCAAGCACCTTGCAGCCACCTCCTGCTCCATGCCACTGCTCACTGCAGGCACAGCAGCGAGAACTGGCAGGAGCTGCTCGCTGCCACAGTGGTGCCAATAGAAGGGACAAGGAGCCCAGCGGGATGCTGGGGGCTCAGCGTGGGGTGCCTACTCTCCACAGACGGCCGTGGGGATCACAGGGACACTCTCCTGGGCTGACCCACGCCCTCCCCGGAAGAGGCCGGGCAGTTACCTGGAGGCTGCAGAGGACAGTGTAGAGGTAGTGGAAAGCCAGGACACTGTTGTTGACAGCCAAGAGGCCAAAGAGCCAGGTAGTGCTAATAACTAGAAGCAGAACAAAGGAGCTCCGTAACGTCATGCTGGAGAGAGAGACAGACAGACAGGCACACAGACACACACCAAGAGGTTAGTGCGTGTTGTTAATCTACAGTCTAGTGCTCACAGACAGTGATCCAGAGGGGAAAGCACGCTCCTGCCCAGCCCTCCCTGCTATGCCCATCACTGTGGGCTCATCTCTGCGCAGCCGTTTGGCTCCTCCCGACTCCTGGGTCTTCCCTTCTGGATCACACATGGCAAACACGGGGTGCCAAACGACACAGGTCATTTGGAGCCACAGAGAGCTGAGCCAAGCTCCAGGGCTGGCCCAGGAGGGAGTGCGGGAAGGTCTCTGAACAAGCATGTAGGAGAAGAAAAAGCAGGTGCTGAGAGTCAACAAGGGCAGAGTGTTGAAAAGGGGTTGGGAAGCGGTGAAGTGGAGGCGAGGGGTGGAGAGGAGAGCGGCTGCAAGGCTGACACTGATGCACAGAGGGACACTCTGCGATGGTGGAAGAGGGAGGATGATCACTGAAAATACTAAAAACCATAAGCCAGCCGTAGGAGCTCTGCTGGGAGTTTGGCCACTAATACTCACAGAACTGATTTCTTCTTGGTCTCCTTTTGGCCTGGGGAACAGGACATCTTGGCCACAAGCAGGAACATGACCCCATTCATCTGAAAGCGTTGGCACTGATTAGAAGCTGTGCCAAGGGCTGGCTCTGACCTGACATCCCCAGCGCAGGGCGTGGGCAGACTCCAGGTCTGCCAGGCCCATGCAAACATCCCCTCCTTTCCCCTTCATGCCCGAGCCATGGCCTCCCCCAAGTTTGGCTGGAGCGAGGAGGAACAGAGAAAGGGCCTCTAACTGAGGAAGGAGAATACAGAGAAGGGGGCAGGCAGTGGGCAGCCGGGGAAGGGGCAAGTGCCCATGGTGCAGAGAAGGGAGGCAGGAAAGGGCTGTGGGTGAAACAGGACAGGGTTTTACCACAATGACGACAGTAATGGGGCCTGCAAAGCTCCAGACCAGCTTATCATGAATGGAAATCCAGCAGAAGTCACGGTTCCCATAGCCCTCAGGATCCAGGCCAACGGCCAGCCCTGCAGGAGGAAGGGAGAGGTCAGGTCCAGACCTAGCAGCCTTGGACTTCCCCAGCCATGTCAATCCCGTCCCAACACTGAACGCCATGAAGGGGCTCTCTCGCTGCTCCTTGCCCTGTGCACAGGCTTCCCTGCCAGAACGGAAAGCCTTTAGGGCCTTTATTTCCTTTTCTCCAGGCATCCCTGACACAGCCCAATGCAGCAGGCATTCACCGCCAGCAACAGATCACCCAAGCACGCTGGCTTGAGAAACCAAGAGACCTTAACCACAAGCCCTGAGACAAGAGCCCCATGCCCATAGAACAAGCTATGGGGAGATGCACTGAGGAATTACTTCTCCCCAGGAGGGAAGACAACAGCCCTTGATACGTTGTGCTCAGCCCACCGCCACAGCATTGCTTGCTGCCAGCACTGCTGGCTGTGGCAAGCCCACCCTCAGCATTCCCCACTGGGTAACTGAGTTGGGCAACGCCAGGGGTTCAGGAGGCTGCTGAGAACCAGTGCTTTTGGCATGGCTGTAGGACAAGCAGCTCTTACCAGTGATGACGGCAGGCACTCCCCAGCCGATGGCATAGTAAAAACGCATGGCCCCGAAGTTGACATTGCGGGCTTCGGTCTGCATGCGGTAGATGTGGAGGCCCTGGATGAAGAGCCAGGCGAAGGTGGAGAGGAAGAAGCAGTGGAGGAGGATGGCAATCACAGTGCAAAGAAACTGGGGAGACAAAAGTCACTCAGAGATGGTCCCACTGTGCCACACACTAACTGCATAACTAACACCCACACCTTGCCCCCACCCCCACAGGCATGCTTGTTCAAGCCCACAGACCTGGTTCTCGGTGCGGTTGATGCCCAGAAGAAAGAGCAGCTCAGAGAAGAAGAGGGTGACTGATATGTTGGAGTGGATGCTACGTGTGTTGGACTTGAGGCCTTTGAGGCAGGTCAAGAAGGAGAAGGTCAGCAGCAGAGCCACCAAGGAGAGAGACACCAAGGAATAGGTGACAATTGCCAATGTCTCCAGGTCACCTTCCAGTTGCTGCAGCAGCAGAGAACAAAGGCAAACAGCAGTGTTAGGGGGAGACGTGGGAAGCCTGCTGAGCTCTCAAACTCTACTTGTGTCCTACAGGGAATTTTATGCCTGTGCCTGCTTATTCTGGGATCCAGTGGCTAACAGCCCCCACCACCGCCCACAGCCCCACAGGCTGAGGTTACCTCTCGGTGCGAGCTGTCCATCAGAACCCCAAAGGTGCCAAAGTGGGAGCACTGGCAGTGGACGTGTGTGGTGTTTCGGTACACAAGCTCGCAGTCCCTGGCTGTCCAGAAGCCGGAGGGGTTGGTCCTGCAGCCACCAAAAAGCAGAGCACACTTAGGAGAGAAGACAGATGAGTGTGGTGTGTGGGGAAGGAACCTCAGAGAAGAGGGGTGATTGGGAAGGCTTTTCTATCAGCAGATACAACTACACTCCTACAGCTGACGTACTGGGGCCAGAGCTCTGCAGGGACCCTGCTGTGCCCTCCCAGCAGAAACGAACCCCCTGGGAGAGGGCAGAAACCCCCATGTCCCAGTGCTGCCCAGGCACACAGCCTGTCATGGCCAGGGAGACTCGGAGAACGAGGAGGTGCCTGGGGAAAGCAGCTCAAAGTGAGTGGCCCAGCCTTGCTTGACTCACAGGTTGGAGTGGTTCCACTGGACACAGAGAGGTTTGCTCCTGTTGGCTGTCTCCAGCAGGCAAAATTCCAGCACGAGAGGGGTGTCCAGGGGCCCCCGCAGGAAGGTGTGATTGCTGAACACGGACACGCTCACGATGGGGGAGTTCATCACAGGATTCTTGGGGAGCCTGCAAGGAGCAACAGAGCTCTACCATCACCATGCCTGGCAGCTGCAGCCCTCTGGGGACTTCCCAGACATCCTGCACTGATGTCTCAGAAGGAACAGCTCTGCCCACCCTGCACAGGAAACATGGGGCAGAGCAACACCAAGGTGGGGAACAGGCAGAGCACTGCAGGACTGTCTGGCTAGGAACCAAACCCAAGCCATTGCAGACAAACTCAGCAACTGTTGGAGGAGGCAGAGCAGATTCCAGCCAGCCTCTCTCTGCTTGTGGAGGGCAAAAGGGAGGAGGACATACCTGACGCTGCGGCGATCCACCTGGTAGCGTGCAGGCAGCAGCCCCCCCAGGGTGCGGTACATGATGAGGATGATCACAGTGAGAGCGGGCTCGGGCTCTGGCAGCGCCTGTCTCGGGGAGGAGTTCTCCACAGTGTAGTTCCCTTCGCCCCCAGCCAGTGTGGGCACTGCCGTGGGGGCAGCTGAGGCACACAAGGGGATGGTGAGAACACACACATGCTGCTCTGAAGGCAGCTTGTGAGCCCACCAGGGGCCTTTGGGATATGGTGAAGTCAGAAGCTCTGAGCTCTCAAGGGTGACTTATGGATCTCTGACAGAAACAGGTCTCAGCAGGGACACATCTTCCCTTCCATGCCCCCCCACGCTGTTCCCCAAGCGATGCTCACATGCTCACCTTCAGCTTTCGGGGGGCTCAGCACCGACAGTGGCAGCACAACATGGGTGTGGGGGTCCCAGGCAGGCTGGCCCCGGAAGAGGCTGCTGTGGTAGCGAGGGTAGCGCCGGCGGATATGGGAGTGGTTCTCCATGCGATCAATGCTCAGCACTGTGGAGGAGTAAGGGAGTGAAAGTCAGCTCTAGGATGGCCACCTGGAGAGCAACCATGCTCCAGGGCACCCCAGGTTTGAAGTCACCGGCAAAGGGACCACACGAGCCACAGGCTGGTTTGTGGATATGTCCCGTGTTTGGGCATGACGTCAGATCCCAGCACCCACAGTGCTCCTTCCCAGCCCAGATCCGGGCTCTGCCATAGGGCAGGCTACTTCTGCCACTGAGGTCAGCAGCTTTTTCACTAGAGACTGGGAGGTAACTGGGAGCAGGCAGCACACTCATGGCTCTGCTGGCTCTTGGTAGTGTGTCATCTACTCCAGGCAGGGATGGGATCAGGATGTCTCTCACAACCACCTCCCCACTCCCCGTGTTTGAGAAAGCCACCAAGGAGGTTATCAGCACCCTTGCTGAGGTGAGGTGAGATGAGAAGGGGACAGAGTGTGATGGAGGAGTGGCTCTGCACCACTGCAGCCAGGCCCCACCACCAGCCAGCTCCTACTCACTGATGTTGGGAGTGACGACACCGACGGGGTTGAGGTAGGTGAGTTTCATGTTGCTGGCCAGCGTGCCAGAGTAGTCCCGCAGCTGCTCCATCAGGCTGGCGCTGCCATGCTCACTGTGTGGCAGCATGGCCCAGTGCTCCCGGTTCTCGGGCGCCAGCACGGAGCTGCCTGCACGCAGCAGGTTCTGCATGGGAGAGACATGGGGGGGACAAGGGAACCGGGCCCTGTCCTGACCACCCCCAGGCTGCAGCACTGTGCTCTCTGCCCAGTTACTGCATAAGGGCTCAGGGAAGAGGGGTACTTTCTGTAACAGCGGGCCCCCACTCTCAATGCTCATAGGCCAGTATCCTGCAGAGACATCTTTCCTGTACCCATGCCATGAGGGACTTGCAGGCAGCAAGATGACCTCCTTTTGCGTTCCCTTCCCCAGGCTGAGCAAACCCAGCTCTCTGCCTCTCCTCATCCACCTGAGCTCTAGCCCTGACCATGCAGGTGGCCTTCATGGGTCAATGAGGTGTGGCACTGGGGAGCCCTGTGCTCCTGACATGGTTTCACAACATCCTTGATCCCCTCAGAGACCCAGGTTCAGGGTGGCTGATAAAGAGAAGCAGCCTCGGAAGCCACCCTGGGGAAAGGACTCACCTCATTGAAGTGGGCATCCTGTGTGGCTGTCAGGCCAAAGCCACGCTGCCGGCTCTCAAAAGCCATGAGGTGGGACAGCAGGCGGAAAGTGATGTGCACATCATTGCCAAAGTAGTGGTCCATGTGGTCTGTTACAGCCCGGAGCCGGTGGGCCAGCTTCTTGGCTTCAATTGTGTTGAGTTCAGTCTCGTTCCTCTCCAAGCCCTCAAGCTGCCAGTGGAGAGAAAGGAGAGGATTAAACAATTAAGCAGTTCCTCCCTGGGGAACTGGGATGCTGCAGGCCCCACTTGGCCCATAGATGATTTTTGAAACCATGGCACAAGCCAGGGACATGCAGAGTGGTGGTCACTAGAGCAGGAAGAATCTCTGGCAGATGAACAGCCTCCAGCAACACATCAGGGGTTGCACTGGGCCAGGCTCACCTAACCCAGTACCATATGTGACAGAGGCCAAGGAGGTGAAAGGTGAAAGTATCTAGCGATACTTCCCTGAAAACTCTTCTGGCTTCAGTTACAGTTCAGCCTTGGTGGGATGCAAGTGTTTAATAAACTTGCCTGGATACTTCAAAGGGATTTGTCACTGAAGGGTCTGGGGGCCACAGATGTCCCAAGGGGTAGATATCCCACCAGCTTCAAACAATTCAGCCCTGCTCAGGGTTATTTGTTTTCCTCTCAAATCCTGGGGCAGGACACAGGTAATTTCTGATGGGGACACTCAAGGGATGAGACAAACCCAAAGTGAACTTCAGCTCAGACCAATGCTCACACAGGATGGGTTTGGAGGCAGGAGATGGGAAGAGAAAGGTGCTGAGCACTGTGGCAAGACCTGCTCCTACTCTAGGTGACCACAGAGAGCTGAAGCTGAGCTCTGAAACCCGGCTGTGAGCCCTTGCTCATATGGCTCCTGCCCTGTCAGGGCTGTGGAGCTGAGAGGGGATTACCAGCATAGAGAGTTCCTTGAAGGCAGGTGAAGTGCAGTTGAAGAGATCTGGCTCCAGCCAGCCCTTCTCCTCATCACAGTGTCTGATGGCTGCACCTAAAACCAGGAGGAAAGGCATGCCTGACATTCAGCATAGGACACACGGCTCCCCTCCTGCATCCCCCCAGCAGGGACCCTCTGCACCAGCTAACCCCAAAGAGCAGCACCAGAGCGTGATGGGAAGGTCTGTAACACCCCAGGGTTGTCCTCCTGCTTTGCACCAGTGCAACCCATTCCACCCTTGGTCTGAACCACCTTGACAAGCTGCTCCTGTCCCCTCCCTCCAAGAGCTGGGTTCCTATGTGTGCTTCTGGACTACATCACACCAGGTGCCATCACACAGAATTGCGTAAGTGATTTGGCAGGGCTCAGGCTGGAGGAGCCCTTGCTTCCTGCTGGGGATGTGTCAGTGTCCTCAGCACACATTTGATCCCAAACTACTGAAACCTAGGCATCCTCCAGCTGACAGCCTGCGATGCCTACTGAGGTCCTGCCTCTCTCTACAGGGCAAATCCACCCCAAGAGGACAACACCCGAGCTGTGGCGCTGGCAAGTCCACCCCAGAGATGAACCCCTGCAGCCGAGTGGGATGGAGGAGGAGGACACATCCAGCAGTGTGGGTTCAGTACCCAGTGCAAGACCCCAGCTCCTGGCTGGGGCCCAAGCACCACAACAGAGATAGAAGCAATGAATGGGATCAGCTGTCAACCACCACCAAAAGCACTGCTGAAGCCAACATGGAAAGCAGTGTCCTGGGCCGGGAGCATCACCACACACGCTTTGAGCAAAAGCAACCCAGGTGACCCCAGTGTACCTGGCAGGACTGCGGACCAGGCCCTCCCTGGGGAAGGCACCAGGGCACAGGAGCCCACCCAGGCACCCATGGCTGGGAGAGGGCAGGAGTGTGGCCAGGGCAGGGAGAGGGAGTCTGGAGCAGTCTCCAGTTGCTGCTCAGAAAAGCCCCAGTGACTAGCATGCCCCCTCCCACCATCAGCTCCCAGCTGTCCTCCCCAACCATCTTTCCCCCAGCTGCAGAAGCACAGGGACCAGTGCCACTGAAGCTGGGAGCAGGGAGAACCAAGACACCTCTGCACTGCTGGCCTTTCCCTGGCAGGGAACAGAGATCGGCAGAGAACAGATTGGCTCAGCTGCCAACTGAGCAGAGGGAACAGGACCTTGTGCTGAGCATGCCCATCATGCCCCCTGCTCAAACAGCTCTCCCCTTCTCCACCCCACAGCCATTCTTCCATGGCCTTCCTACCCATTGGTCATCACCAGCTCCTTCCCTTCCCAGCCTAAGCAAGCAGGTACCAGCCCGGGAGAGCCAGCATCCATCACAACCGGGGAGCACAGCGCAGACCTGCCCAGAGCCAAAGCTCAGGACAGTGGGTGGCAGGGGTGGCATGCGGCTGCAGCCAGGTTTGTCCTGGTTAGTGTGCTGGGAGCGGGGAAGCAGCATGTAGGAGTGGTGAGGCCAGGCAAAGCATTGGGAAGACACTCGGCAGCTCCAGAAGCGGTGGGGCAAGTGCAGGGGTGTGCAGGGTGCCAGCAAGGAGCAGGGAGGGAAAGCCACATGGCACAGCCCTTACAGCACAGAGAGAAGGAGGTGGGAGCAACCTTACCTGCACCCCTCAAGCCTGAGCACGGAGGGCGAGAGAACCGGGGAGAGAAGCGACAACAGTTAGGAGCCGAACCTGCCTCCTCCTGGGGCGAACGGCTGGAGAAGGACAGGGTTTGTATTGTCCCTTAGGGCTCGCGCTGCCCTACAGTCCCTGATGCCCTGCTCGTACCTTTCCCATCAGAGAGGACAGCGTCCTCCAGCTTGGGAAGTGACTCCTACCCAAGACACTCACCTAACAACATGCTGTGCCCTGCTCCCCTTGCAGTGCACACTGAGGATGGGGCCAGCAGAGCTGCAGCAAGGTGCTGCAGGTGCCAAACTGCCATGCCAGGCCTGACCCCAGCCTCAAGCCCACTGAAACCAAAAAGCAGCAGGAAGAAGGTGGAGACCGAGGCTGAGGGAACAGCACAGCTCCAGGGTTGGGTGATGGGCCTAGACCCTACAGCCTGTCCCCAGCCTCAGCCCCATGGCCAGCCCCCTCTGCTCTCCCCTAGGCTGCAGCATTTTCTCCTCCAACTTCCTTCACCCAGCCCTCAAGCCCAGCTAAATGGGACTGGGACAGCACAGAACAAAATGGTATTGCTGGGGCTGCTACAGCCCCCAGCAGGACAGCCAGGCTGCCCCCTCCCCTCCCCACTGCATCCCCCACTCACCCAAGGAGCCTTTGGGACACAGCACTGCAGCAGAGAAGCCAAACTTGGTCTGGGGCCACCATACACCCGCCTTCAGGCTTTTGGGGCAGCCGTCATAGAGCACTGTGGAGACAAGCACCCCAAGGGACCGGTCACAGGGGGAGGCCATGGATGCCAAGCCCTGCAGCACCAGCTCCCCACTGTGCCCACACTCACCCTCACAACCGCTGGGTGTCACCTCGGCAAAAGGGCTGTCACAGCTATTGCACTGGCGCCCGATGACCCCGGGCCGGCAGTGGCACCGGCCTGTCTCCTTGTCACAGGAGCGTGAAGTGGAGCCCACGGGGTAGCAGTCGCAAGGCAGGCAGGTGTCGCTGCCTTTGGGGTGGTAGTGGAAGTCCTGGGGGGGAGACAGGGACAGCCATCAGACAGCCCAGGGCACCGCTGGAGCCAGGGCAGAGAAGGGCCAGGCTCTCCTGATGTACAAGCACCTCCACTGCCCCCATCATCACTGTGCTGGGGCAGGAGGGCTGCACAGAAGAGCTGAGCAGGGATCCAGCCCAGAGGTGGGCACACAAAGCAGGGCCTGAGCAGCTGCCAGGCCTTTGGAGAGGACAAGGAACAACATCAAGGACAAGCAGGGATTGAGGCAAGCCATGGGCCACATCCCCACAGGCACAGCTGCCCCTTACCTTGCAGTGGCACTGCCCATTGGTTTTATTGCAGTCGGGATCAAAGCCCTTGTTCACATCACAGTTACAGGGCCCGCAGGTGGGGGTCCCCCACCAGCCCTTTGGACACTGCTGGTCCATCCTAGGGAGAGATATACCTCTGCTGTTACAACAACCAAATCCCCCGGGCCTTCTCCTCCCACCAGCCCAGCTGCTCAGCAGCTGCAAGGAGCTGGGTGGCACTGCGAGGTCCCTGGTCACATAGCCGGGATGACAGGGCAGCACAGATCCAAGCATGGAGGGCATGGCCCTGCCCTGTGCTCCACATCTCACCTGTGCTCGCAGTACTGCCCGAAAAAGTTCCCTCCGCATTCGCACACATAGCCCAGGGGTGAGCCTGGCTTGCGACGACAGACCGACTTGTTCTTGCAGGGGTTGAGGTGACACACATCCACGCAGTCCCCGCCGTAGTACCCTGAGGTGTGGACAGGGAGCACCACGTGAAGCAAGCACCTTTGCCCTAAGAAGGGCCAGAGCACCAAGGAGTGGATTCAGGGGGCTCAGGAGGGATTTTGTTCCCCACAAAAACTACTGAGCGCCTGGTGGGGATTTCTGGGCCTGGGACTTGCCCAAGGGATGGGCAGGAGAACAGTCACAGGCCAGGAGGGAGCCACAGGGGAGAGGAGAAGACAGACAGGCATGAAGAGTAAAGGGGTGGCAGGGTGCTGCAGGCCCTACCTGGCTGGCAGACGCAAGAGTAGCTCTGCCACTCGTCCTTGCAGACGCTGTTGGCCGGGCAGGGGCTGGAGTCGCAGGGGCTTGGCACGCTACAGCCAGCCTCCACCCGCAGGGCATGGCTGGGCTTGGGCAGCGCAGTCCCGGTGACGCTGTCACCCAGTCGCACACCCTGCAATGCAGGTGACAAATTCACAGTGAAGCCAGGACACACACACAAGACTCCAGTCCTTCTGCCCTCCACAAACCCCCAGGGGCAGCCACCCCCCATCACCCCTGCTGCATTGATTTATGGCTGCCCCACAGCACCTCAGAGCTCTGAATGCTCAGAGGGAGAGTGTCACCAGCAGAATGGATGCCGGCAGCAGCTGCCAGGCTTGTGCTTCCACCCCTCCGTGTTACAGACCTGCTGGAAAGGAAAGGCTCAGAGCAATGGACTTACCTGTATGCAGCCCCTCAGCCCATTCTGCACCTCGCCAGATCCCAGGACTCCCCCCACGTGCAGGTGTTTCACCTTCAGGCCATGCAGTTCATTTCCAACAACCACCGTATCCTGTAGAAGGACAGGGAGTAACACGGGGCAACCGGCATCAGCCCTGCCCCAGCCCTGTCCCTGTCCTGCCCCAGCCCTCTCCGAGGGCGCATAGCCCAGCCTGGCGCATGCATGCCAAGCATCCCTCATGGTTCCTGTCCTGGTGCTGGGGTCTCAAGCAGCACTTACTTGGTAAAGCCCAAAGTCCACGGTGAGGGTGATGACATAGCGTGAGTCTCGCCCACTGCGGACATCCCGCAGCTCCAGCTGGAGGTCGTGCCACCTCCCATCACTGAGCCGCAGCTGGTCCAGGAGGAGGCTGGTGCTGCGGCCGGACCCCCTGCTCACCATGAAGGACAGCAGGCCCCCAGCCAGCTGCAGAGAGAGAGCCAGCAATGGCAGCAGTGAGAGAAGGCCTCGCCAACCTTGGCTGCCTCCAGCCTACCCTCCCTCTGAGCTCTGAACATAGGGAGGGAAACCCAACCCTGCTAAACACCCCTCCCTGCAACCACCCTCTGCTTGGGCTGGAGTCAATGTGGAGGGCAGGGTCCTCCTGCTCCCCTGGGGCAGACAGCAGTGGAGGCTGGGGCACAGTGCTGCAGCTGAGGCTGTAGCCCTACCTGGCAGAGCAGGGTGGTATACTGGCCAGCATGGGCCTGCAGAAGCACCCCGTCTGGCTGTCGTGTCCGAAATGCCAGGCCCAGGTACCACGGCACTGAGATCTTTACATCCGTCTTGAAGTCCCAGGTCAGGACGCTGTTGCCCTGGAAATAGTGGGCATGGTGCATGGCTGGAAAGAAAAGTGGAGGTGAGAAGGGATGGGCACTACACAGGGAGCACTAGATGCAGGGACAACAGAGCTAGTTCATCTCCCTTACCCTGCTTCCACAGCAAACCCAGCAGAGTCTTGCCCGTACCCACCCTGCCCACGCCCAGCGGCGCCCGCTCACTCACGGTGGCGGCAGTCTTTGCCCCCGAAGCCAACAGGACAGAGGCAGGAGTAGGTCCCCCAGCTGACAGAGCAGGTCCCACCGTTCTTGCAGGGGCTGGAGTCACAGAACCTGTGCTTGGCATGGCAGCCTGGAGGTATCAAAGTCACCCACATCAGCCTTGACGTGCTCACCACCTCCCTCCAAGCCCATATGGACATATGGAGACACCACTGCCCCAGCCCTTCCCCTGGCTGCCAGAGGGGCAAGCCTAGCTGCTCAGCCTCTCAGTACAGACCCTGCCTGCTCAGGGATGAGGATCAAGGCTGTTGCTGTTCCTTATGCCAGAAGAAACATGCTGTGGAGCTGTACTGACTACTTACCGTCTCCCACATAGGCCAGCTCTGCAGGCTCCGCACTTGGGATCAGGGGACATTTCCAGAACATTAGCTGGGATGGGGACTGGCTCATTTAGGGGGATCTGGAGGCCCCCTTCCCTGATGCAAAGCTGTTCAGCTCCAGCTGTGCTATTGCACCGCTGTTTACAGCCTGGCAGGGCTGCTGCATGAGCAGAAGGGGCAATTCCCAGGGCAGGGGCCAGCCGGAGCAGAGGAACTGGTACCTGCAGTGGTTCCGTTGTTGGCAATGTAGGAGGCCAGGTCAATGTGTTTGCTGTCAATGTACAGGTCTCTCATGCATCCCACAAAGTCCCGGTGAGTGACGGGGAAGTTTTCCGGCAGGTTGGGAACCCCTCCAAGGAGCAAGGGACCTGTGAGGTCCAGGGACCTGCAAGGACAGAAGCCGAGGGCTTTAAGAGCCATATTGACCTCAGGCCAGACAGCTGGTTCCCCAGCACAAGGGGCTGGGAAGCAGAAATCCCCGGAAACAGGCGCACACACAGCCAAGGCCCCTGGAACTACAGCTGTCCCAGATGTGAAGGGCTGACTATGCAGGGGACCCAGGTGCCCTGCTCCTCTTCCCACCCAGTCCATGAGGAACTCACTTCTTCGAGCTGGTCTGCACACCCTCTGCAGCACAGGAGTAGTTCCCGATTTCGTTTCCAAACTGCAGGGCCACTGAGGCATCACATTCGTCCACTGTCAAGATGGCCACCTTGTCCTTGGAGGGGCCCTGCACCACTCCCAGGGCGCTGACCTTGGGCTGAAACCAAATGCAGGGCATTAGCAGCACACATACCCCCAGACCCAGGCACCCAAGGGCCCACAGATAACAAGGAAAGGGCCTGAGCACAACCCAGGCACCACTGCACTGCTGGAGTGTGAGTGAAGCAGGAGGGACACCTCTGGTCAAGCCCAGCAAGCAGCACCAGAGATGGATACAGGTGAGGACACTGCATGCAGCACATTTCTGCCCCCTGAGGGTCCATCTTCCCTGCACCCAGCTGTCTGCTCCATTGCACCCATCCCCAAGGGCTGAAAACCACCTCTACCTTCTCTCCACAGCCTCCCTCATGGGGCAGAGACGGAGAACAGGAAAACCAGAGTGGCTTGCTCACGCCTCATGGGGAGAGAAACCCACACACGTGGGGGGACAGCCGGGGCACACATACCTTGTTGTAGTAGTGGAGCTGCAGAGTGTGCCACTGCCCATCACTCACGCCCCCCGGCAGGTAGGGACTCACCACTGTGCTGGACTCTCCTGCGGAGACAGGGATGATGGCAGGCTGAGGAAAGCCAGACAGCCCTTGGACATGCCTGCCCCTCCTGCAGGCACAAGCTCTTCACACTGCTGGCAGCCTCACGCAGGGATGGAGGAGGTCTTCAAAGAGATGAACTCAGCACGCTGGACCCTGCCTGCTGCAGCCTTGTGGCAGGAGCAGGGCGGGGGAATCACAGCCCTGGGACCGGCAAGCCAGCACCCTGGGATGGCTCCTCTGTCCAGACTGACTGCTGGGGGTGCCCTGGCACCGTGCAGCCGGCCCCTTGCCAGCCACTTGCTGCTGGGCCTTGCCTGAGGAGACTGGTGCAGCCAGAGCAGCAGCAGGATGGCCACCAGGCGCTGCATGCAGGGGAGAGGTGAGGAGCACTGGACACAGGATGGGATGGAAGCCCCAGTTGGTAACACAAGGGCCCAGTGCTCCTGGCTGCTGATCGTGACGCCCTGCAGGGCAGGCAGGATGGGTGCAGGATGGGCACAGCAATGGCGTGAGGGAGCAGGGATGGAGGCTGACAGGATAGCGAACACCCTCCCAGGAGGTTCCTCCTCTCCAGACTGGCTCAGGGCAAGGCAGGAGATGAAGCTCCTGATGATTAATGGGGCAGAATGGCAGGCAAGACCTCAAAAGGGTTTGTCCTAGTTTGACTCAAAACCCCGCTGCTGCACTTGCGCTCCCAAGCCTAGGGAGGGTCCCGAGACACACACCCGTCCTCTGTGCCATCCACTGACGCTCACCAACACCTCTCAACCCCATCTCCCTTAGCGTGGGCTCCATCCAGGGCAGCACCCTGCTCTCCCCTCTCAGTGCAGGCCTTCTTGCAGCTCCCATGACACAAATCATGCAACAGACAGGGCCGAGCCTACCTGTGGAATATTTCAGCTGGATCTGCCCCTGGATGATCTCCACCGCCAGGAAGTCGTGCCTCTCATTCAGGCGCCCGTTGTAGAGCAGGAGGCCATTGGGCTCCACGGTGCTGAACCTGGGGCAAGGGAGGAAGCGGGAGGGCAGGGTGTGCGCAAGCAGCACACAGAGATCCCTGCTCTCCCGTGGCACGCACCAGCACCGCGGCACAGGGACAAGTTGAGACCTGGCCCTGGCGCCGGGTGCAAGCCCAGCTGGGAAGGGGCTCGGAGCTTGATCCAGTGGATGCTTTGGGAGCATGGGAGGGCCTGGCATGGAAGCAGAGAGCTGGCAGCAGGGAAGGGTAGAGGCACTGAAGGAAGGGATGAGATGATGCCAGAGGACACATGCCAGTGCAGATGCAGAGCCCTTTGGCTAAAGGTGCCAGGGCAGCCCCGTGGCGAGGCAAAGCCAGTAACGCAGGGGTCTGGGGAGCAGCAGTGAGCCCCTGGACAGGCCCAGGGTGCACAAGAGCCACCAGAGTGGGGCCCAGGTGCCAGTGTCCAGCGGAGGAGGGAGAGGACTCACGAGAGGGCGAGGGTGAGGTGGAAGCGCTGGCGCAGGCCCCGGAACATAACGAAGGATCGTGGTGGGAAGGAGCGCGTGGACACCTCGCAGAAGGGCGTCTCGAAGCCACCCGCCGGGCACTGGCAGCGAAAGCCCCCGTCAGCGCCGTTGGTGCAGGTGCCGCCATTGCGGCACACACCGGGCACACAGCGCCCCGAGCGGCTGTCCACTTCGCAGTTCTCGCCTGGGGGGAGCGAGACGGGAGGCTTGGGACACGTCCCAGCTGGAGGGCACACACACAGCAGCTGCCCATCTACTCCTTGTCCCGGGGGTGCAGGCCTCAGCCTGGGTTTGGGGCAGGGCAGCCAAAGGGCAGGAGCTTGTGGAGCGGCTGGGGGCAGGCGAAAGATGTGAGAACCCTGGTGTCACCCAGGTGTTCCCCACAGCAACCAGCAAGCTAGCTACCACTGCCAGCCCTGCAGCCCGAGCCCCTGGGCTGGACGGGATGCCAGCTCTAGCTGAAGGGGCAATTTTGGACCCAAGATAGCATGGGAATGGGACAGGAGGGGACTGGCCACAGCTGGGCTGCACGGTCCTAAGGATGGAGAGGCAAGGACAAGCCAGGGAAGTCCTGGCGATGCTGAGTGGCTCCTTGGGCACAGCCACTGCACAAGCTGGGACAGGCATCGCAGTCCTGGCTCTGGGGTATGGGGACAGCCAGCACCACTGTGCTCCCCTCCCAATAACTATGAAAGTCTCACCCACAGCACCAGGAACCTCCTAACCCTGCAGGCAGACTCTGACATAGGAGCAAAGGCCAAGTGGAAACCAGCCAGATGAGGGACACCAAACACCCTTGCACCTTGCTGGCATTGCTAACAGGGATGCCCCAAGCCAGACCCTGTGCTGTCCCCACAACACGCAGAGAACTGCTCAGCTGCAGTCCTACGCCCTGGGGCCCCGCTCCCATTACTTGCTCCATGGCATGCAAGGAGGATGAGGAGACAGCATGAAGTGACAGGGAAACAAGCTCATTAACCCTTCTGCTAATGGCTGTTCACGCTTCAAATGCTGGGGGCTAATTACCACTGACTGCTTATCTCACCAGGAGCCACACAGGAGAGTGGTTCCAAGGCAGCCATCTGCTGCCACGCTCCCTCCCAGTGGGAACAGCAAAGCAGGGGCTCCCCCCGCAGTAGCCACAGGCCACCTTCCCTCATGCCCAGGTTGCCCATGTCCAGGCACAGATCTCCACAGCCTGTTGAGGACTTGGGGCAACAAGCCACTGGGCAGCCCAGGGATTGCCCCTATGGCTAGGACCAGATCTGCTTGGATCAGATCCTGCCTGGTGGGGCAGCTAGGCCCAGCCTCCCCTTCCATTTTCAGTGAGCAGCGGCTCACCCACCATGTGTGGGCTCCACACCTCTGCCAGACCACCTGAGGACTGGCATGGGCTGAAACCAGCATCTCCAATGGTCCCAGAGCCCATCGCCCCACTGGCATGGGGCAGGGCTGAGGAGCCTCCCATGCCCCAGCCTGGCACAGTCCAACCTGGTCTTCCTGCTATGAGAAAAAGGCTGGGAGGTGGTGGCCAGGGTCCCCAGGAGCCCTCCATGCCACCTCCCTAGAAGACAGATTTCTATGGCAACTTCAGCCCTACGCATCCAGCACCATGGAAACACATAGAGCCAGGAGCAGAGCCAGACCTCTGCAGGCGAAGAGGGGCTCTGCCACCCCCCACCCTGCTGGGAAGAGCACCTCACCATGGTGACAGCAACGCCAAGGGACCCGCTCACCCGTCCCCCTGCAGCCCCCAGCTCCAGGCACTCACCGCTGAAGTGCTGGCGGCAGACACACGTGTACCCCCCCTCCTTGCGGGTGCAGATCCCACCATTCAGACAGGGGTTGGAGTAGCAGAGGTTGATCTCCGTTTCGCAGTAGTCCCCGGTGAAGCCCTGCGGGCAGCGGCACCGCAGGCCGGTGATGGGGTGGATAGGCCGAAAGAGGGTGGAGGGGGAGGCGATGAAGGGGGATGAGCTGTCAAACTTGAGGACAGAGATGCACTTCATGTAGTTCTGGCAAGGCTCCCGCAGGCAAACGTTGTCATCGAAGGGCAGCACCTCCAACATGGAGGCACCCGTCAGCGCCATGCGCTTCATGTACAGCTGCTCCTGCAGCTCCTCCGAGCTGAAGTAGCGCCCGCCCTGTGGTGCCAGGGCTGAGAAGCTGACGTTGAGCACCGTGCCGCCCACATCCGTGTCATTCTGGATGTTGAAGATGAAGATGTCCTCCTTGGGTGTCGCAAGCACAGTGGCCACCCCTTCCAGGAAGGTGGACAGCAGCGGGGAAAGGAAGCGCTCTTGCCACATGTTCTCCAGCCGCACTGTGATGCTGTTAGCCAACATGTCCTCTGTGATGATTATCACCCGCAGGACACACTGGGCTGTCACACTGTGGATCCCGTCTATGGGAGGGAACAGGGATATGCTGCAGGTCTTTGCTGTTTGTAGGGTCTCCTCCCTCCCACCCCGGGCACAGCCCTGCATCTCAGTGCAGCCCCCAAAAGTCCTAAGTCCTTGGCTAAGAAACCTTGGAGCCACAACCCCAAGGGCTAGCAGGGTGCCACCTGGGCTAGAGGGTGAGCCGTCTGTGTGGCTCCACCTTCTCCCTCCCCTCAGGTTCTCCACTGAGATAACTCTCAGGTTTCTTCCCTGTCCTGGATCTCGGCAGCAAACTGAGCTCTCAGGAACAAAGATGCTGGTGAGACTTAGGCAGAAGGAAGTCCCAGCAGGAGGTTGGGCAAACACAGGAGCCGATGCCAGGGCCTGGGGTGTTTTGCTTCCCCGCTGCGCCCTGTCTGCCTCCCCCACGCTGCCATTCCTTGTGCTCTCCTCCTGCCATTTCCTTCCTCTCTCCTCCAGGGTCTCCAAGGCTTTTGTGCTGGTCTCCCTGCTTCCCCCCTCCTCACCATCTGCTCCGCATCAATTCCTCCCTCGGCCCATCTCCAGTTTGTTTAATTCTCTTTAATCTTTATTTTCCTTGGAAACAAACTCTCTCCCCTTGGGACCCCGCACCACGCGAGCAATCTCCCAGGCGCTAACACAACAGCATGCATGCACACTCGGAGCCTGCCAGCATGCCCGCCTGCTCCCCCCCAGGACCCTGGCATTAGCAGCATCTCACCCCCACGTCAGGCATGTTTACGTGCCAGCAGCTCGGGGTGCAGGCAGCGCAGCACCAGCGCAGACAGGCAATGGCGCAGCTCCCACCCCAGCAGCTGTGTGATCTGGGGACCCCCGCCTCACACCCACCTACCCAGCTCCCAGGAACCCAGTGAATCCCGCTACCTTGAAAGGTCATACCCTGCTGCAAATTAGGAAATACTGGCCAAGATGGGAGCTGCACAGAGAGACAGATATGACCACATTCCTAATTCCTCCGGGAAACCCTGCCACAAGCACAGGCAGGCACACAGCACCCCTCCCAGTGGGACGCAGACTGTAACCACCCCAGCTGGGGACCTGCCAGTCAGCAACCTTGTCAGATAAAATGCCTACTGGTCACTTCCACAGCACAACTGCCCCAGCCCATTCCCCAGCCTCACCACTTTACGCTGCCCAAATGCAAGCTGCCTAGCCCTTCACTGGGCCTGTCACTCTTCCCCCTCTCTATCCAGGCAGAAGTTTGGGCAGTGGTTTTATTTTTCAGTTATTAACTCTCTTTTCCATGTGACCCCAGTCAGTGGCTTTGCCAGGAGGTATCCCACAAAGTGGCCTGCCAAGGTCCCCCTTGCTCAGGCCACCCCAGGCACCTTTGCTAGCAGCTTTGGACGGGGCACCCAGGAAGGGGAGAAGCCTGCTTGCTGCTCCAGGACACCTCCTCTCTCCCCAGGCCCCCTCCTTCTGGGCCCTCTGCCCCAGGCAGGCAGAGCCAACCTGTAGATCACGAGGCAAGGACTTCGCCTACATCTGTGGCCCCAGAAATGCTTGAGGGCCTCGCTGCTCCTGGTGAAATAGGGCAATCCTCTTCCAGCCCACTGCCAGCACCCCAATGCTGATGCCCTGTGGGCATCAGCAGCACATGACTGTTGCCTGCTGTTCCCATCTCCTACCCCACATCCACCATAAAGCCCCAAAGCCCTGCGTTTCCTTGGAAACCTGGCTCTCCATCATCATCCCAAGATGTTTACATCAGCATATCTCAGTGGTGACTCCCAGGACTACCCCAGGCAGCAAGCCATGCTGTAACATCCCTCACACATGACCAATGAGTGGCAAACACAAGCCACCCCCTTCCCCTGGGTATGGTGGGTTTGGCTGCCCATGCACCCCCACAGGCAATGCCACCTGAACGATGAGTGAGGCGTTTTCTGGGACGCTCCCCTTTGCCTGTCTGTCACACTGACCCCTGGCAGGTAAATCAGCTCCACAGAGACAGCCTCGTGCATCCTCTCCTGGGCATCTATGTCAGGTTCAACACTCTGGCCTCCTGTTTAAATGCTGCCATTGGACATGGGCGTGTGAAAAGGCAGGCAGGAGGACTCAGCTCGCTTCAGGGGAAGAGCAGCTAAAGCAAAGATCCCCCAACACTGCTGAGGGCAGCCCCCCTCTGCCTCGCTCCAGCCCTCATCTGTCCCCCAGCACACACTAGTGTGGGCAAACCAGACACCCAGTGCTGGGCTGCTCACGCTCTGCCCCTCTGCCTCGCAGCCAGAAAGCTGAAGGACGAGCTCAGAGGCTCTGGCTGTTCACAGCCCAAGGGCCAGCCATGCGGGTTATAAACAAGCACACTGGCATGACCACCCTGATGACCAAAGGCACCATGGTTCCGTCTCGCCTGCGGTGGCCCTGGAGGGACCACAGAGCATTACCAGTGAGAACACAGGAGAGCTGCTCGTTTGCTTACACGCTGTAACCTCTGTCCCTCTCTCAGCCCAGCTGTGACACCACCTTGTGTCGCACAGAGCAGGGAGGTGACCGATAATCTTCAGGGTGATCCCATTGTCAGCTGTGCAAAGGCACAGTGCAGACCTGTGCCATCACACATCCCCTGCCTGCCCTCCCATGTGGCATGTAACAGCGTGGCAGCATCTCCTGTGCACAGATGTAACCCAGGCTCAAATAAGCACCACTACCAGGGTGTGTAGGACAGACTAACTGACCAGGCTGTCACCACCAGGCAGCCCTGGCCAGACCGTGCTGAGGCCACGCATGAAATGAGCCTGGCAAACTGAGCCAGACCCTGCTCAGCACTGCTCCATCTCCTACAGCCCAGTGCAATGTGGCAGAAGGAGCAGCAGGCTTCCTGGCACCCTGGCCAGCCCCAGCCCCACTGAGGGCCAGGGGTGTAAATGCCAGCCCCCCGGCCCCTGCCCCTGCCCCAGCCCCAAGCCTCACATGTAAAGCTGCCTTTATTGTTCCTCTCTCCCCATGGCTGCCGCACTGCAAAGCCTTTCGATTTCCGTCAGCCCCGTTTGAAGTTTGCAGTGCAGGAGGATTTAAAGATTGAAACGTCTCCCTTTTTTCCCCTCTCTCTCTCTCTTCTGCTCTTCAGAAGGTGAAAGCTTTCTGGCGACCCTGCAAATTCCTGCGCAAGCGGCAGCCTGCGCACTGGGGCTGGTGCTCTGGAGATAAGGCTCGCACGGGGCTGGGGGAGCCGCAGTGCCAGTACAGTCACCCAGGAGCTAATCTCCTGCAGGAAGGGGGGTTGCTTTTCTCTGAAATCAAACTGCTCACGCCCCATATGGAAGCAAGGTGAGAAACTATCCCCGTGTGACACCCTGCTGGATCTGGCATGGAGGGCAGCATGAGCAGCGGTTACCAAACAGCTCCATCCAGCACCTGGCTGGATGTGCCAGGGGATTTAGACCCGCCTGGGCTCAGCGCGAGGCAACGGCATCGTCACCTGCGTCCCCCAAGGCACCTCCTCTCTGCAAGAGGCTCACGGGCTGCTGAGAGCACCCAGCCCTGGGGAAGCAGGAGCGAGGGGAAAGCCACAAGCGTTGCTCAGCCATGCTTGGCTAAGATGCTCTCCAAGCCACCAGCAGTCTGGTGTTCCTCCTCAAGGGACCACCGGGTGAGGCAGCACCCTGGGAAGCCACCGCTTTGACACCAGCTCCCTTCTTAGCAGGAATAAGGCAGGGTGGCCCCAGCCCATCGCCACACAGTGTCCCCATTCCTTCTCCTCTCCCCTTGTCGCCTTCTTGCAGTTTGCCTCTCTGGCCAAGGCAAGCGGGAGCTCGGTTCAAGCCCAGCTGCCTCCTGCTCTCCTCTCTCCAGCTCATGGCTCACCCAAAAGCAGTCGCGAGGCCCAGGGGACAGCTCTCACTCCCCCCAAGGGCTGCTCAGTGTCCAGCAACAGGCAGGCAGGCATCCGCCTGATTTATGGCTGTTATTAGGCCTCGGCTGATGTGATGCTGAGTCCCTGGGGCAGGTTGGAGGCCAGCAACACCTCCCGGGAGCAAGAAAGCCATGGCTGGGGAAGAAGGTGGGCTGCAGGGTGCCCAACACCTTTGGCATTGCCCAGCCCACAGGAGGAAAGCCCCAGTGCCCCTTTGCCAGTTCTCCACAGCAATGCAGAGCCAGCCCTGGCCCCTCAGCCCTTGTTGGTAAGCTCTCCAATAACACCCGGTCCCACCTCAGCATCACACCCAGGCTGACCTCCCCGCCTCGGCTCTGTGCAAGGGGAAGCAGATGGTTAAGAGAATGACCCACTGTAAATAGGGAAGAAAAAAAAAAGAGCTACCAAAAGAAAGCCCAAAGCTGGCTGGAGGCACTGACCCCCCTGGGAGGCATTTTAATCACAAATGCTCAGCCTTTCTGATTAAATCCTGTGGCTGGAGAGCTGGTGCCTGGTGAATATTCATGTAGCGGAGCGAGAAGCCCTGGAAACACACCTACAGGGAAAGGAGCAGGGAGAAGGGACTCGAGGGGCTCTAACCCCTACGCTGGGCAGCACCAGGTCATCATGTTTGCACTTCCAAGACTGACAGTTACCAGCTTCAAAAGCAGCAAAGCTACAGAAAGAAGAGCCCCGGCCAGAGGGTGGCATGGGCAGCAGGCTCCCCCAGGGGGCACTGTGCTGTCAGCCTGGGAATGGACCTCCAGGCCTCCACTGGAAACCTCTTGGGTGGAGCAGGGCTGCCAACCACTACCCAACAGTCTCCTGAGGCTGCCAGGAGGAGAGCCCATCTCTCCTGTCCCCCTATGCTGCCAGATGCTCTCCAGATCCCTGAGCAGCACCCCGGCCTGCCGTGCAGCACGAGGCATGGGCTCCAGCCAACACTTCCACCCCAAGAGCCTTGGAGTCACTAGCAGAGGTTCCCCTTCCCCTACAGCAAACATTCTGTCCTTCAACCTCCCAGGGAGCTCCAGGGATCGCGAAGAAGGCAGCTCAGCTCAAATGGCCCCCCTGACCCAGGAGGGCATGCACCCCTGTCCTTTACTTGGGGGGGACCAGGAGCTCAGAAACAGGTTCTGATGCATCACCATCTCTCCTCTTCTGAGTGGCAGAGGCAGCGTCCGAGAGAGCAAAAGCCACCACTCTGACTGCAACACCCCGAGCAGCCACCCCAGAGACAGCAAGGGTGGCCTGGGGACAGAGAGGGGTAGCTTTCACATTTGCAGCTGAGGAGCTGTAAAACACCTCCAGACAGAGAAGCCAGAAAGGAGACAGGTATGGGTAAGGTGAACATTCCTCATCACTTCCGAAGGGCTTTGGCAGACCTCTCAAGATTTTGATGATACTTGACAAGTTATGAGATCTTGGAAGTAAATCAGATTCCACTCACCCAGCACAGAGTATGAATGTCACTCTCCCAGTAGTTCTAAAGACAGGGACTAAAACATAATAACCAAGATGACTCCAAAACTGTTCCCTAACCAGGAACAGAAATCCTTAAGTCTTGCACCCTAACTTTGTGGCCAGCACATCCAGCTGTGATGGACCTAACAGGGGAGGAAGCTCTGGAGAGTGGGCTCTTCAAGAGAGAAGAGGCATGCAAGTTGTGAAAGGCCAGGGCAGCCCTGGGACCCTTACCTGGCTTGAAAAGATGGCTCTGATGTGTTCAGACATAAGAGTCAGGACAAACGTGCTCTAGGGGGGTCTTCCCCAACAGGCTGGGATTTTAGGTCAGACACCTTGGACAAATGGGTCCCCTCACCAGAGCAAGATCCTGGGCTGCAGGACGAGGGGAGATGTATACAAAGAGCTCGAGAGGAACAGTGGCAACGCAGCAGCCATAGCTGAGCGCAGCTGAGTCTCCACCTTTACCACCAGCCCAGCAGCATGGCCCAGTGAAACCAATCTGAAATGCTTTAAAGTCAACACAACGTCAGCCCCCTACAATGCCCCAATCTCACACTGTGCTGCTGGCCACGGACACAGCCCCACCACCCCACTGTCTTGCACCCTTGGAGGCCAAGAGACGTTTTTAGAAGCCATAGGTGCTCACACATCTGCGAAGAGTTGGGGTCAGTTTTCAGGCTGTCAGTCCCCCAGAAAAGGCACTGGTTTGTGATGGCCCAAGTCTTCCCTGCCTCCTACAAGGAGAACATACACAGCTCACAGGCAGGCAGAAAGGCCCCTTGCCCTGTGATTTAGGGGCAGCCTCCCCTGAAGGGACCATAAAGCTCACAGGCAGGCAGGGAAGCCGCCCGCTCCTTGGATGCTGACCCTCAGGGCACCCACCTAGGTGCTATTGTTGCCTTCCTGCAGCAGGAAGGTGCTCCCGCACAGCGCTTCGCCTGGGCAAACAATGCAGCCGGGTCTGAACGTCCTGGCCGCCAGCTCTGCAAACCCACCCTCCCCCTGCACACAGCGACGCAGGGGCTGCCGGGGGGGGGATTGTTGCGAAAAACCAAACCAGACCTCCACCTCCATAGCTAATATCAAAGCCAACAAAAGGCCTGTTTTCCAGTGTCCTGCTTTCCTCCCTGGTAAAGCTCTTCCCCTTCCATCTTCTCCCCTCCTTTGCAAGTGCACCTCTCCCAGTCTCCCTTCCCGATGGAAGATGACGACACTCTAATTGCAAGGGCCCCTCGACGACGCAGGACTTCAGGATGTGATTGTCTCCTGCCTTTGTGCAGGGTTAAGTGTGTGAAGAGGCAGGGCTTGCATAAACACACTCAGGCAGAAGCTGGAAAGGTCAAAACCACCCCCCATCTCCAGTGATGGGCATGTGTGCGCCTGCACCCGCTCTCAGTCAGCCCCACGGTTACAATTAACCCCCAAAGAGCCCCAATCCACCAACGGGCTGGTGCTGGCCATGCAGGATTGCCTTGAACAGGTCTTGTCTTAAAGCCCCCACTCCATCTTTTGAAAGAAATTTTCCCCTTGCTGAATAAGCTGGATAGAGAGAGGGTGAAAAGGGAGGGCGGCTGGTGGCCAAGGGTCAGGGGAGCATCATGATTTAATGTACAGCTCCCCAGGCGCTCTCAGTACTTTGGCACTTGGCCCCTCCAAAGAAGGCTTTTGCCCTCCCTCCCCCACAGCTGCCCCTTGGTTCAGCGATGGACGGATGCCTCCATTTCAGATCATGCATCCACGAGCAAAGAAAGGCTGATGGTGAAGGCAAAGCTCAGGCAGTGGGAAGCTCTAGGTCCAAACCTTGCTTGCTCACAGACAAGCCCCTAGGTCCATCTTTGCCCTGCCCTGGGCTGGGCCGGAGGGGACCCCAACACTCCCCAAAGCCACCCCGGCAGCTACTGCTAGCATCTGCACTTGGATACTCCAGCAACACACATGATGTGAGAGTTTTAAGCACCATGCTCTGAGGTTTGTCACAGCTGTCCCCTGCAACAGTAAATTGGCTGCAGAAAGGTGGTACCAGGTTTTAGAAGCTGCAGCAGAAAGCACAGGTGTTGGTAGGTGCCACAGCCAGAATCCAGGCTGAACTGTTTGCTACCAGCAGACGGGTATTTTTTTTTTTAAGAGGTCTCCCTCTGTGCCGAGTTCAATCCCTCCCTCCTGAGTGCAGCCAGGGAAGCGCTCAGTCCTGGCAGGGAGAAGAGCCACCCAGGCTTGGGAGCGAAGCAGCATGCCAGCCCCCAGGGCCAGTGGCTTGGCCACCCTGGGAACCAGCCGTTTGCCCGGCCAGCGCCCCACAGTGCACATCGCAGCCTGGCTGGTGACAGCCCCTCCAAAGGTATCTCACTAGCAGCTACCAGCGATCCTCACAGCTGAGTAACGATGCTTTGTTCTTGCAGACCACCTCTGGCCTCAGCCCCCTTACAGAGCGTTCCCCTGCAGCATCCCCCACTGCCACCCTTCCCGGCCCCTCCAATATTCCCCAATTGGAAGCGACCCCCAATCCAAATCTTGTTGCCAGTCCCCAACCTGGACAACACAGAGCCCCCCAAAGGTTTAATGATTTTCACACCCTACCTGTGACGGTCACCAGCATGGAGGCCACAAGCGGACGGTTGTTGTCCAGCTTACGGCTCAGCCTCAGCTCCCCACTCGATTGATTCACAATCAACAAGTGCAGTTCATTTCCTCGCTCAAAGGTGTAGAAGAGGCGGTCAGACACATCTGGGTCGTAAGCTGGGACCTTCCCTATGACCCCCGAGGGGAAGGTGTTGGACTTATTGGACACGTAGTTATTGAACAGGATCTGGAAGTTCTTGAGAACAGGGCTGTTGTCATTCTGGTCAATGAGTTTGATGTGGACCGTGGCTCTGCTGACCAGAGGGGCAGAGGTGGCTTGCACTACAATCACGTACTCAGGTTTTGTCTCATAATCTAGGTCTATCAAGGCTGTGAGCTCCCCAGAAAAGATGTCCATCTGGAATATCTCGGGGATGTTGCCTTCCACAATTTGGTACATGATCTGGGCATTGGGTCCCTCATCCGGGTCGACGGCTGTGATTTGGGCCACAACAGAGCCTACGATGCTGTTCTCCTTCACCAGAACCTCAAACTCTTCAGCGGGAAAGACAGGGGCATTGTCATTCACATCCTGAATGGTAACCTGGATATGGACAGGAGTTCGCTGAGGAGGGATGCCCCTGTCCACAGCATACGCAGTCAGCTCATAGACAGGAACATTCTCACGGTCCAGCCTGCGGACAGTGCGAATGATCCCTGAGGTGGGCTCTATGGTGAAGTCTCCATCCCCATCCTCCCCGTTCTGGAAGGTGTACTGCACTCGCCCGTTGGTGTGGGCATCCCGGTCAGTGGCAGAGATCTGAAGCACGCTGGTGAAGGGAGGTGCATCCTCAGAGATCATGCCCTGGTAATGAGGGCTGACAAACTGCGGGGCATTGTCATTAACGTCATTCACCATGATTTCAACATATGTGGTGTCTGCTTTCTGGGGGATCCCGTTGTCCTTAGCAGTGATAGCCAATGTGTAGGTGACCTGGTCCTCATAGTCCAGTTCTGCCTGGAGAGTGATGGCCCCGGAGTCTGGATCGATGCGAAACTGAGGGACATTGTCTTCTAGGTAGTACGTGATGCGTGCGTTTTCTCCCACGTCATCATCTGTGGCGCTGATCACCACCACGGTGCTGCCCACAGGCCGGTCCTCATTGATGCTCACAGAGTAGTGGGCGCTCTGGAACACTGGCCGGTGCGTGTTGGCATCGGTGATGTTGATGTGAACGTGGCAGTTGTCACGCAGGGTGCGGTCTGAGGCCGTCACGGTAAGCACGTAGCGCCTCTCCTGCTTGTAGTCCAGCGGCAGAGACAGAGTGATGAGCCCCATCCCACCTTGTGTGCTGATGGAAAAGCGGTTCCGTGTGTTGCCTCCCGTGATCTGGTAGGTGATGGCACTGTTCACATCCCGGTCAATTGCCGTGACACTGAGGACGCTGGTCCCCACGGCTGCGTCCTCATTCAGGCGGATGAAGTACTCCTTCTGGGTAAACTCGGGATGGTTGTCATTGACATCCATGACAGTAATGGTGACGCCTAGCGGAGGCGGATAAAGATGGAGAGCCATGGTCCCGAGCCTCTACCCCAAAAAAATAGTGCTCGACCGACTCCCGGTCCAAGGGCCCACTGACTGTGATCCACCCCGTGGCACTGTTCACCACGAAGGGTGTGTCAGCCGAGACACCTGTCAGTTTGTACTCCAGGCGCGAATTCTCGCCATAGTCTGCATCCACGGCCTGGATGTGGATGACAGAGTGGCCGAGGGGAGCATTCTCCAGGACAGAGATTTGGAAAGGGGTGCTGACAAAGATGGGGGCATGGTCGTTGATGTCCACCACCTGGATGCTGGCCATGCCGGTGTTGTTAGAGAGGGGAGGGCGCCCCGCGTCCTGAGCCCGGATCCTCAGGGCGTACTCCCGCTCTACCTCAAAATCCAGCGGGGCCACCACCTGTATCTCCCCAGTGACGCTGTCGATGGAGAACTGGCCCCGGCTGTTCCCACTGATGATGTTGTAGTGGACCAGCGCGTTGTTGTCCTTGTCAAGATCCGTGGCGGTGACGCGCAGGATCTCGGTGTGGGGTCGTATGTCCTCCCTCACCTGGACGATGTAGCGTTCTAAACTGAGGGGTGTTGTCATTCTCGTCAAGGACTGTGATGTAGACCTTGACTGTGGCGGAGCGGGGCCCCGGCTCCCTCCCCTGGTCGTTAGCCTCCACCACCAAGGAGTACCTCTCCATCTTCTCCCTGTCCACCGGCCCGCTGGTGGTGATCAGGCCGGAGCGGGGGTCGATCTCGAAGACGGCATGGGCAGCACGCTCATTGACGAAGCGGTAGCGAATGTTGGCGTTGGGCGGGGAGTCGACGTCAGTGGCCCGCAGCTGCAGGATGGGGTATCCCTCCTCCACGTTCTCCCGGATGGTTTCACGGTACTCGCCCTGCTCAAAGACAGGGTCGTGGTCGTTGCGGTCAGCCACGGCGATGGCCACCATGGTGGTGGCGGAGAGCCGGGGCGCCCCATGGTCGGCGGCTGTCACGCGGAAGTAGTGCAGGTCCATGCTCTCGCGGTCGAGGGCCTGCGTGGTGGTGATGAGCCCGGCCCGCGGGTCGATGCTGAAGAGCTCCCGCGAGCGGCTGTTCATCAGGGCATCCATGGAGTACACCAGCCGCCCTGCCTCGCCCCCGTCGGGGTCCTGGGCTGCCACCGCCACCACCACCGTCCCCGCCGGCTGGTTCTCCGCCACCTCCGCCTGGTAGTTGTACTGAGGAAACAGCGGGTGCCGGTTGGGGGCTGCGCGCCGACCCCGCCCCGGGGCCGCCGGCTGGTTCTCCGCCACCTCCGCCTGGTAGTTGTACTGGGGAAACAGCGGGTGCCCGGGGGATGAGACGTGAGGGGAGCGGGCGCGGCGGGGCGGCGCGGGGCGGGCAGCGCCACGGGGACCGGCGGCGCGGCCCCGCGGGCAGCGCCGGGGGCACCGCCGCCGCCCAGCACGGCACGGCGGCGGAGCAGCCCCCGCGGGCCGGCAGCCCCCAGCCCAGCGGCGGCGGCGCGGCGGCCCCCAGCCCGGGGGGAAACAAAGGGAGCAGCAGCAGCAGCGGCAGCAGCGGAGGCGGACCCCGGTGGCGGTGGCAGCGGCGACGGCTCGGGGCGGCCACCGGCTCCTCCGCCGCCATGGTGCCTCGGCGACCGCCGCCCGGCCCGGGCGCACGGCGGCTGGGCTCGGCGCCGCCCCCGCCTAGCGGCGGCGATGGCCGCCCCCCGCGCCGCTGCGCCCCGCCGCTGCCGCTGCTGCTGCGGCCGGGAGTGGCGGCCGCGGCGGCTCCTCCCGCAGCCCCAACATGGCTCCCGCCGCCCCGCCCCGCCCCGCCCCCGCCGCGCGCCCCCGCCCGCCCCGCCGCCGCCATCTTGAGGGAGGGCGGGCGGCCCAGGGGCGCCGGCCTGGCGCGGGGGGAGGGGTGCCACCGGCCGGGGTGTCCGCGCAAGGCGGAGGGGCAGCCCCGGCGAGAGGGGGAACGGGCACCGTGGGAGGGCCCTGCCCCTGGGGAGAGGCGCCCGCCCGCCCCTGCGCGGGGGCTGCGTCCCCTCGGGTGAGGGATGTGCCTGACCCCGCGTGGGGGGCGCGTCAGCCGCGCCCGGCGCTGCGTGGGGCTGCCGCCGCCTCGGAGGGGCAGCGGGCAGGCTGGCTGCCGGCACAACCCGCCGCCTCCCGCCGGCCCGTACCCCCCGCCGTGCCGCCCCTCCGGGCACGCAGAGCCCAGCGGTGCCGGCCCTGGGGATGGCTGCCGGTGGTCGGCCCGGCCTGCCCTCCCCCTGGCGCGCCCTGGCGCCGGCTGCTGCTTGGCCGCCGGGGTGTGATGCGGGATGCGCGGCAGCCAGCCCGGCCTGCCCGGTGCCGCGGGGACACCCGCCCGCGCCGCAGGTGGGGGGGCCGTGGCCTCTGTCCGCCGGTCCTCGGCGCGCAGCTCCGCTGACACCCACCAGCACCCCTGCCGAGGCACCGCTGGCACACCGGGGGGCAGGCAGCGCCCTTGTGCCGCTGCTGGCACCCCCAGGGCCGGGCTGCTTCCCCTGGGCACCAGCGAGAGCCTGCGCCAGCAGCAAGGGCGAGGCAGGGGAGCACCGGCGCTTTGGTGGGAGGCCCTGCCAGTGCTTTGCAGCCCTAACGGCTCCCTCTGCCCACTTGCATCCATCTGCAAGCGGCACCAAGCTTGATGTCTTCAGGGATGGGGTTTTTCTAGTGCATGCCTGAGAAAGGGCTTCCCCTTGCCCCGGCCGCAGGGCCGTAGTGTGACCAGGCGGTGCCCAAGCACCTGCAGCAGTGCCGCAGCCCCCGCTGTGTGTGGCAGGGATTTAGCTGGCCCGCTCCCGTGCCCCGCTGCAGACCTCAGCTGCCCCCATCCACCAGGTGAGGCTTCAACTCTGGGGAGCAAGTTGCAAATTTTTCTTCCAGCATCCATGTAAACCCCCCATTTTTCCAAGGAAAGTTCACTTTGGGGCCCTTGCATCGGGATGGTTCATTAGTGCATCAGCCTTGCAACTTAGCTGTTGGTTTGATCTCAATCAACTAATATCGCAGTCTAATCCACTGAAGCTTGTAATAGGCTTAGGAATAACGGGTTTACGTCCTCATTACCGTTCACTGCATCGCGGCAGGGGAAACATCCTCACCCACGTCCTGTTGAAGAAGAGGGGAGCCTGAGGCACAGTGGCTGGGGCGCATGCTAGGGAAGAAAGAGCCATGTTGGGGAGGAAAATAGAGTAAACTTGGGAGGTGGGGGAATTTAGGATTGGGTAGGGAAGGGCAGGGAGTACACGGGATGCATGGTGCCTCCATGCACATCCCAGCTCTGAGGGGGCTGCAAGAGCCCACTGTGCTGGAGCGGCTGCAGTTCAGGATGGATAGGCTGGGGAGCAGGGACACCCCTGTGCCAACACTGCAGCCAGGCTGGGCACCGCCAGCACCCCTTGTGCAGCCCTTACATCACTCCCCAAAAGACACGCGAGTTAACAGCGGGATGGATTTACACCGGCGATGGGGCTCCTCGGCTCGCTCAGCCCTTGCTCCCAGCATTGCAGGAGCCTCCCACACTCTCTGGCACGCCTGGGGAGCCAAATGCGCTCCCACCCCGCAGGAAACCTAATGTGCAGGGTCCTGCGGTCCCTTGGCAGAAATTTGAGTGGCTGCTTTGAAGCTGCACGCTGCTTTGGCCATCACGGGCCATCTGTGCAGCAAGGGGCAGGTCAGAGGAGACATGTTGACCCCTGGGCACAGCAGGTCTGGGGACCTTGGTGGGTCCAGCTGCCACTGCCACCAGCTGCAGACGGGGCCATGGCATCCCACAGGCTGCTGCCACAGCACCGAATCCTGGCGTCACCAGCGCTTTGCCTCTGCCCAGTGCCCTGTGTTTCTGTGCTCCCCCACCAACCATGACTTCCACCAGCTCTCACCCAGCTTCGGTTCCACCGATGGTGACAGATGGTCCCCTATCAATTATTGTTAGTGTAAACGAGCGGGTGGGGAAAGTGCTTGCTGCCTGCTGATTTGGGTTTGATTGCAAGCAAGCTCCCACTCCCATGGAAACTAAGCAAATATGGAATACAAGCTCAGGGTGCGCAAACGCACCCCACAGGTCCCCAGACCACCTTGCACCATCCTCATGGCCAGTGCCTCCCTCCCAGCACCATCACCAGCACAGGAGCTGAGGCCTGTTCCCCACCCGGGCAGTGGCAGGGTGGGCAGAGCAGGCAGGGCTCATCCTTGCCCCAGGGCCTGGGCTGAGTGCACACCTCAGGACCACCATGGGAAATACCAAGCAGACCCTGAAATGCACCTCAGCACGTGCCAGAGAGAAGCTCCCATGGTGCTCACCCAACGCTGAGGGCTGACACCTGGTGTGTGTGGATTTTTAAGCCTCCAACGAAGCTGGCATGTTAATTTATAAACTCCGTAAGATTGCTGAACATCAATAATCTGCTGTGATTAACTCTTCAGCCAGCACAAAACGTCTCTGCCAGCCTAGCACCAGTGCTGATGGGGCTGTGGCCATGCCAGCTGTGCCCCATGGGGATTTACGTTCTCCCCCTCCAGGCCCTGATGCACCCACCCGAGCCTTCCCAGCACCGTTAGGCTAACGCTGATGGGCAGAGCAGCCCCGGCTCCCTGTGCAGCTCACCCAAGAAACCTAATCTGATAAAGGGCAGAGCAGCACCCACCTGTGACAGGGACATGCCAGCTTTGCATGAGCCCCCACCGCTGGCTGGATTATACATCGCACCTCCTCGAATTGGGGATTTGCCATTAAGAAACCCAATCAGGAGAGAGGCGATGCTTTTAAAAAATTATTAAGGCTTTCAAGTTTATTTGTTCCAATTACCCAGCTGACAGCTCAGAGGAGAAGGAGAAAATCATCAGGGTATTGCTGCCACAAAATAGTTGTAATTGAATCATTCCAGACAATAAAGCAGAGGCACGGGTCACAGGCAGCGCATCGCTTCCCCCCACGCCAGCCCCCCAACACCCCTCACTGCTGCACCGCAATGGAAACACCGATGCAGGGAGATACCGCTCTAATAGCGGCCTGCTAGAGCTAACGGCAACACAAGCCCGTTATCTGTGCCTGTCACCCGTGTGCAGAGCAGGAACCGCTCAGCAGGCTTGAGGATAATGAGTTCACACGCTGCAGTTTGTTTCCCTGCGGACGTGCGAAGGCCTTTCCCGGGCAGTGGGTGCAGCCCCCTGCCCCGGGACCCCCCACCTCTTCCAGCCCTGGCTGCAGTGACAGCATGGTGGTGGTGCAGATGGGGTGATGCTTGGTGTGTAGCTGGGAGATGGGGTGAGCAACCCCTAGGGACAGTAACAGCTCAGGAACACTGAAGGGAGCCGCCAGCTCTGCCTGCTCAGGCTCAGCTCAGCCAGGGCTTCACCATCCCCCTGTGGCAGGCGGGGTGCTCTCACGAAAGGCTTTATCCAGGCTTTGCAGAGCTAGTGGAGCCATGGGTCCTTCCCCAGCCTGGCACAGCAAAGCCTGCATCACTGAGAGCAAGTGCCGGAGGAACATTCCACCGCTGCAGCGGGGCACGAGCCAAAACCAAGCCCAAGCAGAACCCAGAGGCAAGCCGAGGTTGGCTTGGGGGCATGTGTAACCACACTGCACAGAGCAAGGGGGCACAGGAGAGCTACCCGAGTGCTGGCAGCCCTCACATATCATGATTCCCCCCGCAAGGCGTGCAAGCTTGACACACTGCAAGGCCACAAGCCCAGTGCCTCTGGGAGTCACTGGCCATAGAGTCAGGAGCTGGGACACGGCCCTGGCCCCATTGCTGCAGGCAGCTGTGCTTGATGCAAACCCCATGTTTGGGGGGACACTGCCTGTGCCTGGCATTTACATCCCTACTCTCGGCCAAGGCTGCAGCCCACTGCCCGGCTGGCTCCACCCCAGCATGCAGCCAGGAGCAGAGCCCAACCTTCCTTGCTGCCAACTCAGTCCTTTACCAAGCACCCGCTGCCCTCCCACCACACG
The DNA here is from genome assembly GCA_034008185.1 of Gorsachius magnificus. Taxonomy (NCBI): domain Eukaryota; kingdom Metazoa; phylum Chordata; class Aves; order Pelecaniformes; family Ardeidae; genus Gorsachius; species Gorsachius magnificus. The sequence goes on from CM067090.1 coordinate 13,970,060, forward strand.
CACCCCCCAAAGCAGCACGCACGGGGCTGAGGTTTGGGAACAGACACCCGCAGCCAAAGAGTGACTCATTAGCACTTGACACAGACCCTTAAACCCTTGCATGGGGCTTGCTGCCTCAGCTGGGAGCCAGCTGATGCTGTGCACACCTTGCGGGAAGGAACGACGGGGAAACCCTTTCTGGACAGCGATGCTGGGCAGGCCCACGGGTGATAGCTGTGCCCCTCCCAGGGGCTGCTGCCCTCCACCACTCCCTCTCTGCCAGCAATGTGGTAGGAAAACGCAAGGCAGAAGCGGAGGTGGGAAACTGCTGCGTTGATCCCATTCGAGGGTCAGCACCCAGTGCTTCACCCTTGTGGGCAGCAGGCACCCGAGCCACCCCCACCCCTTCGGTCCCCCCAAAACAGGACAGGGCAGGCAGGGCTATTTTCACAGAAGTGCAGTTTAAGACATTTTTATTCCTCTGCATGTTACACAGTGTTTAAGAAAATACAGGATCCCTTTTGACATTCATACATTTTTACAGGGGAAAAATAGGTTTCTCTATGAGGGTAGTTATTAACCTTTGGGTGTTCCCAGGCTGACTTCAGGGGGTCCTCGCCCCCCTTGGCTGCCAGGCTAACCCCCTCCATTCCTGAGCATCACTGCCCCATTGCCCAGAGTCCAGGCCTGCAGAGCAGAGCTCGTGTCATCTCCTCAAGCTAAAAAAAAAAACCAAAAAAGACAACCAACCAACATACAGTGCCCAGTATTTCCAGTTCCTCTTTCCAATAGCTCCTACACTGGATACTGCAAAGGAAGAGCTGAGGACAGGGAGTGACCAGACTGCGCACACAGATATTTAAGAGACCCACATTAGTGCATGTGACTATCTGTAACAGGGAAACACGTTAATCCCATTTGCTAGAAAACTATATAAATAAGGGTTCCCCACACTCGTGCACAGTCACAAACAGCTACTGGACACCAGGCTCACACTGCTTCCGAGTGCTGCCACGTGGAGAGGGAAGGCAGCGAGGCAGAGACACTATGAAGCTCAAGGCAAGAAATCCACACGCTTCACGAACAGAGAGCGCCTGCCCATGTGCGGCCCCTCGGCTCGAGGCCCAGGGGCAACTCTGTGAGAGCGGTGGCAAGCGGCAGCTTTCACTTGGCAGGACACGTCTTTGTGCTGTGTCCGGGCCAAAGGCTTCCTAAGGGCAGTGTCACCCATGCAGTCGTTACTTCTAGGCTGCCACACTGTGCAAGAAATTCAGATTTAAACAGCACTACAGAAAGCAGATTGAAAAAAGCAGCTGCTGGGATAAGACCCCTATGACCCTAGGTGGGCTGCTACCCAGAGGCAAAGCTGAGGGCCAGGAGGGAGTGAAAGGCTCACTAGACGAGGCGTTAGACAGCGACCTAGCTACCTCCCCTTGGCAGGGCTGCAGTACATTGGCACTAGCCGCAGAAAACAAAACAGATGTTACGAAAGCTTCTTCCAAGCACCAGCGGACTCCACTTGGTCACTGCGGGGAGAGATGCACATGGAAAAGAAGTGATACTCTAAGGCAAAGGCCATTCGCTTCGGGACCTCGAGACACCAGCACAGCTAAACATTCCCCCCCGCCCCAGCTGCTAAGTCCCTCACAAGCTCTCTGCCCTTCCCACTAACACCAGCTGCCTAAATACTAAATACCTCCTGCCCGAGTCCTGCACACAAACCATGTGCCAGCGCCCACCCTGCTCCGACCTCCCCCGAGCACCAGGCCCCGGGGCACCCCCTTGCCCTTTCTGCCGCTGGAGTCTCTAAAGGGCTGGCGAACACTGTCCCAACCTTAGGCCTCGCACGGAGGGATATAAGGTATGAGCTGTACTGGAAGGGAATGGGGAGAAAGTGTCAACAAGAGACATCGTCGATCCAAGTGGTTCAAACTCCAGTCCAAGCTGAGGGGTGGTTAGCTGGTACCAGGAGAAATTTCTGGGAACTCCTTATAAATCTCCAAGATGATCAGTTTGTCCATCTGGCACTGCTGGCCCTCCTCCTCCTCCCCCAGGATGCGCTGCAAGATGCCCTGCAGGTCGGAGAGGCGGTGCTGGTGCTGCAGATAGGGCGTGGAGCGGATGATGGCGTGCATCAGAGACAGATACTCCATCCTCAGCTGCCAAGTGGGAGGGGAGACAAAACACAGAGCACAATGGAAGATTTAAAGTGAGATAAACAAGCATGCCAGCCTCCATTACAGCGTGAGCATGGGAACAGCTGCTGCTGCACCACCAGCCAGAGCGCGACTCCCGAGGCACCTGCTTTTCCTTAAGGCTCATTAGCAGCTGTGGAAAATTCTGCTTTTCCCACAGCAACAGTGATGCTCTTCACCCACTCTCAAACATGGGCACATCCCCTGCCTCTTGCAATACCAAAATGGAGAGATCCCTCCTACTTCTACTCAGAGGGTCCTCTGTTCCCAAAGGTCCCTGGACAGAAGGGTGCAGACCATCAGAAGCCTGGCAGATCTTTCTTCAAACGTGCCTTTCTACTGCTGTGTGCTGGGCAGGATAACTCCTCCCTTTCTCCTCAGTCCCAGGGTTGACTTGAGCACCCAGAAATGTTGTGCCCACCCCAGGGCTCCACTCTTGCCTGCACCAGCAGGCCCCACAGAGGGCCAGGAGAAACACCATTGCTTTGGGACTGTGCTCCCTTCCCCAGTGCCTACGGGCTACTGTGAGCACCTTATCTCCTGGGGAGAGGTCAGCAATCTGCCGCACCAGGATGTCTATCAGGACCATCATGTCTGTGTGGTAGAAGACGCTGGCCGTATCCTTGCTGGCAAAGATGTCCTGCAGAAACTTCAGCACCGAGTGTGGTGGCTGAGGCTGATGCTTGAAGATACACACTGGATCATCTGGGGGAGGCAGAGAGACTGTGCTAAGCCACACGCTCCCCCCTGCCCACCTCCTCCATGTTCAGTGAACATCCCTTCATTAGACCCTACCGGCTTTGGAGATGAGGCTGCCCCTAGCCTTGGCCAGCCACTCCCTGCCCGTGGCTAGCTTTTGTACCAGCAGACCTCAGTGGCTTGCACAAAGCTGCGTAATCAGGATGGCAGCTCTGCAGGGTACCAAGCAGTGACCAAACGCATTAGCATTAATCATTGTTTATGTTTCACCTACCATCCCAGGTGAGAGCTCATTAGCACATTGCCTCTCAGCACCTCCCCTTTTTGCTCAACAGCTACCACTCATTTTCTCCCCCGTTTACCAAGTCAGGTCCAATGACCCCTCTGAAAAGCCCACCAGAGCCTGTACCAGAGACCAGGCTCGTACCATCCCGGAAGCAAGAAACACCTCCAAGTTTAAACGAGCCATCATATCCTGTTCTCTTCCAAAACATGTCCCTGCAGTCCCCAAAAGGGGCTCTGGGACACTGCAGCCCCCCCCCAGCAGTTGTCAGGAAGGCAGGCAAAAAAGAAGTATCTTCATTAGGTTGTGGCCCCCCTCTTTCTTCCCCCAGCCCCTCACAGTAAGGTGATCCCTGCAGGGAAAGGGCTAAACAAAGGCTTTGGGAGGAGGCCAGACGGAAAAGCACTGAGATGCCGGCTGCCCTCAAGCTGATACAGTGTGGAGACAGTGATTTGCAGCCCCAAAGAGAACTAAAGCCAGAGTAAGATGAGCAGCAAGCATCACAGGATGAGTTATTCACCAGCAAATCAACAAAATGAATCTCAGGCAGCAAAGCGCCTGTGCTCCAGAAGGTATTAGAAAGCACAATAGTGGCATGCAGCACAGGCAGAAGTACCTGGCACCGTTCATCCTGCGGAGATCTCCAGCTTTCTAGCAATCCGCTTTGCAAAAGCTCTACATGTACAGTGGATTTCACTCTATGCCTGGAGCAGACACAAAGCTAACCCTCTGCTGGCAATGCTGAAATGGCAAGTTCCACTCTAAGCAGCATTTTGGAAGGCAAAACCTCACTCTGGATCTGTTCCCCAGGGCAGATCATCACCACCACGGGCTGAAGTTTGTGTGCCAGTGCTGACAAAGCCCTGTCTGTCCAAGGACCAGCTTTCCTCCCAGACAAGAGTTTGCCTACACTGCAGCTGGCCATGCCACGAGATGGGGCTGATCTGACCCAGAAATACAGGGGGACCACTTTGCATGGAAATACCAACCCAGAGGCCCCTTATCTCCTAGATGCCACCAGCATCACTTTATTCTTTGTGCAGCTCCACCCTCAGCAATGCAGCCTGCCACCCTCTCAGCCTCACTGGGAAGCAGCATGTCCTGCCTGATGCCTGAGCCGACAGCTCCTCAGCTACTTGCATCCCTGACACATCCCACCCCTTAACTCCCGGAGTCACCATTAGCTGCACCCCCTGCCAGGCACGTAATAGTGCCGCAAACACTCACCTCCCCTGTTCAGCAGCAGCAGCAGCTTTTCTGTGAAAGTCTTGACATTTGAGTGCTTGCTTATTGTAGTCATGATCACACTGTGTTCTGGAACTAAGGAAGAAACCTGTTCAGCACATCCCTTTGTTTCCCGAAGACCACGGTAATAAAAACAAAATAGTGGAAGGCTCCTATTTTGCATCAGTGCTCTGGGGAGGTGTCAGGGCTATGAAAAGTTTCAGCCTCATAGAGTGGGTGGGCAGGGAGAAGGAAGGTGAAATAAATCTGGAAACGACGCATGAAACACTTGGGACTTTGTGCTTTCTCTGTGCACCTGATTCACGTGCAGGATCCAGCCCAGGCAGCCAAATACTGTCAAACGCCTTGCAAAAGCTTTGTGTTGTGAAACATTACCTCTGCTTGCAACCCTCTGAAGCCAAGGGCTCTGCTCTCTAGAATTGTCATACTTTGCATTGGTAGTGCCCTGCTGGAGTTTATTACCTTCTCCTAAGAAGGGACAGCCAGGTCCCAGGAGCATGCCAGAAGGGAAAAATTCTTCTTCCCAGTACTCAGCACAGGGCTGTGCAAGGGGAGGTGCTGAAGACTTCTAGGAAGTGTCCCCTAACTGCTTTGAGGGTGATTTCTTGTAATTAAAATATGTTCACCCTAGCAGACTTTATGCATGCATGTGAGTGTGCATGCTCAGAAGCATCCAAACAGCTCAGCATGACTATTTCTATGGCATAGGGTTGGCAACCCTATAATATTTCAGAGGCTGCAAAGTGCTTTAGGATCCTTCACAGCAAAAAGCATCAATATAATATGTTATTAGGAGCATTTTTGAACTAACACTGCATCTCTGAACTGTACAATAGATGAATCTTGCAGAGGAATAAAAATTCAATCCTCTAATAAGCAACCTGAACACCATTTAACATGTTCTTAGCATCAGAGAACAAGTCACTGCTCTCGGCTACACCCCAGGTGGGCAATAATCCCCCAGAAACACACTGCCTGTCATGCATTATTGCCTAATTACTGCAGCCGGGAAGTCTATGGGCAACTGTGGGAAGGGGGAACGAATGAAAGCAGCAGAGACCATACTTAATCAGCATCTGTGCAATCAACTTTCACATGAAATTAGAAACTTTCACATAAATTTTAATGAAGCACAACTCAAAACAACAGGTAAATTACTGGACACGTCCTTGCTGCTTTATTCTCCCCTCTCTCCACAAAGCCGAGGATAAAGCCACGAAGCAGAACAAGAGGAAGTAATTAACTACAGACAACTGGAGCAACAGGAGATTTTGGGTTAAGGAGTGGCCTCTCTCAGCAGGACCTGGAACTACTCTCCAATCTTCCAACAATAGGCTTTGAAACTTGCAGGCAGCGAGAGGTCAAATGCCCTTCTCCAGGGACCAGATGCGGTGTCTGTTCTCATGGAGCTCAGCAGGGGAGGGAGGACAGAATGAGGGCACTTGGGAGAGAGCAGAGTACAGCTCAGGCCAATGTTGAAGAGCCTGGCCCCAACACATAGAATCACCTCGGTTGGAAAAGACCTTTAAGATCATCGAGTCCAACCTTTAACCTAACCCTGACATCCCACCACTAAACCATGTCCCTAAGCACCTCATCTCTCCTTCTTTTAAATACCTCCAGGGATGAGGACTCCACCACCTCCCTGGGCAGCCCATTCCAGAGCCTGACAACCCTCTCGGTGAAGAAGTTTTTCCTAATGTCTAGCCTAAACCTGCCCTGGCGCAGCTTCAAGTCATTCCCCCTCGTCCTATCATCTGTTACCAGGGAGAAGAGGCCGACCCCCACCTCACTACAGCCTCCTTTCAGGTAGTTGTAGAGGGCGATCAGGTCTCCCCTCAGCCTCCTCTTCTCCAGACTAAACAACCCCAGTTCCCTCAGCCGCTCCTCGTATGACTTGTGTTCCAGACCCCTCACCAGCTTGGTCGCTCTCCTCTGGACATGTTCCAGCAAGGCAACATCTTTCTTGTAGTGAGGGGCCCAAAGCTGAACACAGTATTCGAGGTGCGGCCTCACCAGCACCGAGTACAGGGGCACGATCACTTCCCTACTCCTGCTGGCCACACTATTCCTGATACAGGCCAGGATGCCATTGGCCTTCTTGGCCACCTGGGCACACTGCTGGCTCATATTCAGCCGGCTGTCAATCAGTACCCCCAGGTCTTTTTCCACCAGGCAGCTTTCCAGCCACTCTTCCCCAAGCCTGTAGCGCTGCATGGGGTTGTTGTGACCAAAGTGCAGGACCCGGCACTTGGCCTTATTGAACCTCATACAGTTGGCCTCAGCCCATCGATCCAGCCTGTCCAGGTACCTCTGCAGAGCCCTCCTCCCCTCAAGCAGATCAACACTCCCACCCAGTTTGGTGTCGTCTGCAAATTTAGTGAGGGCACACTCAATCCCCTCATCCAGGTCATTGATAAAGATGTTAAACAAGACCAGCAAGATATTAAACAAGACCGGCGGCATGAATGGGCATTGAATGAGCTTCAAGAGGTGCAGCTAGGTAAGCAGAAGGTTTGTCAAGACCCAAAGGCAAAGGATTTTCTTTCTGGACTGGTACTGAGAAATGCCCACTGAAGCATTTTCTTTCCCAAATCAGCTATGCCTGTAAGTTAACCCCACTCCTGTTCTGCAAGTGCAGCCCAGCAACTGCTTTGATCCAGGCTGTGTGGAGAGAGAAATCTGCTGGGCTTCACAGAGCTGCTGTGCCCCAGAGCATCAGTTGGTTGGACATGGGCGCTCAGACTGTTTTTTCCTCTAGGGTTTTGCACAATATTTAAACACAGTGTATTGCCAGAGGCTAGGGGAGCTGGAGTGGTTATCCCAGCACCGTAATGTTCCAGCGAGATTCTCCCTCCTCATTCTCCACGTCCTCACTGCTCCAGACCACTGAAATCCTGCCAAGGCACAGCAGCACCAAACCCACCTGGAATGTGGAGATTGAAGGCCAGAAGGACATTGACAAATAAGTCAGGCAGCTGGTCAGTAGTGTCCGAGGGCAGCCCATCCTCAATCACATCCAGCAGGAATTGCACAAACTGAGAGTTGAGGTGTTCTGCGCAAGGAGAAAGGGGCATTTACAGCACAGTGAAAGGAAAGGGAGCGACAAGAGACCACACAAACCACTTCTCCATGCTTTTATGCTTAAAAACCCTTGGTGGATTGCCAGTGCCAGCCTCCAGGGAATTAACCACCCTGCAAGTGGGCTAGCCGGACCACTGAAGTGTCTTTGTGCAAGAGACAAGCGGCTCAGAGAACTATCCACAGTGCAGGGGAATGCTGAAAGTTGGTCCCCACTGGCAATTTTTTTTTGAGTAAATAAAACACCAAATCCTGCTTTAGCTATTGTTCCAGCACCACTGCTGCCAATGAAGGCTTCAGGTAGGAAGAGATTTGTATTCTTGACCACTGGTTTAATCCATCTATTTAAAAAAAGTAATCATCCAGATCATTAGTTATAACCCATTTTTCAATTTAGCTATTAGGAAAGCTCAGGAGCTCATGCAAATAAGTCCACCTGCAGGAAATAATTGCCAGGGTTACACAAGGAGAGAAAAGCAGGAGGTATGTAAGCTCATTCTACAGTCTCTACTGCACTGGCTTAAGTCTTGCATGTATTTACCAGGCTGTTAAGGTGAAGCTGCTGATGAGATGCTTATAACAATCTCTACTGCATTTCTAGGAAAACTGAATCCAGAGTTTCCCAAATAAAGGGAACACAACATGGCCAGGGGAAGAAGCAGGCAGGCAGTGCTTTCTAGCTGAAGGTTGGAATGAAAGGACAAAGGATAAAACAGGCAGGTCTGGCATGTTTGCACTTCCCTATTGACTGCAATAGCCATAATCATCTCCACCCTCCCTAAGAGCTTGAAATACACAGGGCTGCACCGTCCTGTTAGAAGGCAGACCAGGAAGAGGCCACGTTATGCAGCTGACAGCTTTGGTGGGTGTTTGTGGAGTGATCTGGGCTCTCAGCCTCAGCAGCAGACAGAACGTCTCTGAGGCAAGTAGCATGTGCGTGCTTTCACGCAGGAAAGAGGTAAAACAAAATGCTGCTTAGTCACAGTGATGGGCAAATCCAACTCTTCTGCAGCGTGGCATCAGTCCTCCCCTGCTCTAACGCAGATCTGTGCTGCTCTCTCTGGAAATCTAGCATCTCAACCCAGTGTTTCAGAAGCCAGGCTCTACTGAAAAAGAGCAGACCCTACTGTTGTCCTGCTTTTGGTGGCTTTTCCTAGCTGTCCCCACCCTGGCCACCAGGAAAGGTCCCTTCCCTGTGCCTGCCAGCACACCCAGATGTCCCACCATCACCTCTGCTGTCCTACCAAGCCATAAGCACAAGCTGCTCTTACCATAGTGATGGTATGGCAGGGGCTCCCCCATGGAGAACATCATTGCCAGCACCAGTGCAGAGTAGCACATCTTCTGATGATCTGCAAGGTAAAGGTCCTGCCATTAGTTCTTCTGAAGATGCAAAAGACTATTCCCCAGCTGCAGCTGGGAAGTCACACATTTAATTCAGACATTTAACACTCATTAGACTGCTCCTTGTCACTGTATTTACTGAGATATAAGGGTGTTTTTCCCCCTGTTTAAGCACACCACACGCCTTGTGCGCCATGCATTTCCAAAGCAATTTAAAAATAATCACAAGAATTCTCAATTTTTTTTCCCCTCCACTTAAGAGGATCTGGGCAAACTTGATCTGAATAATTAAAAGCCTCCCCTGCACAGTCCCAGGACACATCCCATAGTTATGCAATTACTGAACCCAGAAAAAGCATCCATCTGGCCACCTTGAAATACTGCCTGTTCCAACCTACACCACCCCCGGACAGTTATGCTGCTTGTTACTGTCTCTGCACTGCTCTACTTTTGCTACCTCAGCTCTGCCTGGAGGTATAAGAGGTCTCTGGAGAGACCAGATCACTGCTCATGACTCGGGCTCTGCATCTGCCCACCTCCCAGGCCACACGTGTCTCCAGCATTAATACATCCTGCAGCCTGCTAGTCCAACACAATTTTTGCTGGCAGCAGCTATACATGAATACTCCACAGAATCAAAGCCAGTGCCTTTCCTGAATTTTAATTAATGTATACACCTCAGTAGATATTTGCAGAAGGAAAAAAAAAAGTAATGGAACAGTATCTATGCCATAATAAAATGTAACCTCCATCCAGTTCAGCAAGTCCAAAGATGATAGGAAAAGGAGTATGATTTTTATCAAGTAGGTTACCACAAATACTGGCTAAAGTTCAGCTACATCTGCTGGAAAGAGCCTGGAGCACCTGATACAAGAAACTGAGTGTGTATTTATAAAACACTGATCAAAACTACTTTTCATTAGAGGAGAAAGTCCCTTCAATGTATGATGCTTCTCCCAGCAGTACTGCTTCCCTGGACAATAATACATGCTGGTTCCAGTTTGCCCTCCAACCCATGAGACATTTCACTTCTCCATGCACAAATCGGTCCATCTCTAAGCACCTGCACCCTGCAGTTTGGTTTGACTGCACAGGCTGGTGCCTTCACTGTCACCGGATTTACGGTTAGCATGGGGGAAAAAATGCTGGAGAATCGTTCCAGCCTCACACCCCTGGAAAGTCAGCTCTGTGAGCAAAGCCTCTCGAAACAAAGAGCATGCAGACTTTGTCAGAACTTCACAAGGTGCCTGAGTTTTCAAGCAGCAAATATTCAGAGTAAAAATAGATCATTCGGGGCTTAACCAGAGATACTACAGCATTAACAAGATTAAGAGTTTGTAGGAGAGCACTCTAGACCATGTGGCAGCAAAGGAAAGCTGGAAACTGCTGTTTACTCATGGTAAACAAAGACTGAGGATATTCAATGACTTAAATATAATTTGTACTTATATAAGAAGCTCTCAGCTATAAGGTGTCAGTGATGCCAAAGCTCACTGTTACAGAAAAAGAATCTGACAAACTGTTCACTGCACGATTTTTTCATTCTTTCCTGCACAGCTTCAGGTGTTGGGTATCAGAGGCAGGATACTGCAGTAGGTAGATATAGGGACCTGCTGTTCCCATGTTCCTAGTAAGGCTTTTGTGAACAAAACATTTTCTGGCATCACATCAGGAGCAATGAAATGACAGTCTGAGAACCAGAAGCCAGTGAGAAACATGTGGTTGTAGCAAACACGGAGGAAGAGATTAATTAGAGATGGGAGCGGGGAGGGTAGTTTTACACATCCTTGGCCCATCTGCCATGAACTGATGTCCATTCATCTCAGCTGACAGCAGACTCCACTAATAGGTGGCAAATCTTGTCGGATTTGCCTAAGGATGCCAAATCAGGATGCTGAGACCAGTCAGAAAGCTGAACTCAGGGAGAATCTGGATTAACCTGGTACACTTGCTCAGCACAGACTCTACAAGTTTTTGGAGTGTCCTGGCTGCAGCCAGACTCATCCAAGACTCACCATGCTGGAGAACAGAGTACTTGCCAGTCAAAGCACAGCTTCTTTTTTCCTTCCAGAGCAGCAACAGTAGAAAGTAAATAGCATTAATACAACTCTCCTGAAGCAGAGGGACTCTGCTGACGACAGACTGATAAGCATCAGTCAAATGGCCATGAAGGGCAGGAGACGTGCGGCTGTTTGCTCACCAGCCTGTATTTCCGAAGCTTGCTGAGGTACTGGTAAGAAAGCTGCTATTATGTATGACAGGTATTTCTCAGAGGCCTTCAAAGACCTTGTTTCCAACCTCTAAACACAGCAGTGCAAAATTCGGGCTCTGGGAGAGACACAACTGTCTACAAGTCAAGTAAAAAGAGCCCGACAGCTGACTCGCATGTACACTGAGCTGCAGCAAGGGAGAAAGTCACGATTACAGAGTGGATTATCCCCGTTTGTTTTCTTTGGAATTGTTCTGGCTAATTCTGCCTTGCTGTGGCTTATTATAAGCTCTTCTAACACTGATAGATGTGCAGGCCAGCCGCAGCAGAGGGAAGTGGCTGTCCAGAAGCAATAAGACCCAAGCATCTGGCAGAAGAACTGGCCAGCAGCCACACGCCTGCAACAGCCCCAGGGTAAAGTGCCTTCTCATCAAAGGTACCCAGCATCCAGGCACAGAGCTTCTGCCTCGGCTGCTCTTCAGTAACAAACCAGGAGGGATCCCACAGAGCTGCTGCAGCCAGTTCAACGCTCCCCAGTTGCTTAGTGCTGGCACCGATTGCTCTGGCCCCTGCCATCTGCAGAAGGGATTAGCTATTCCACGGTATGTCACGGATCAGCTGCTATTCCCCAGTTTCTAGTACCAAAATAAGCTCAAGTCATTCTAGGATTCAAGGTCGTGTTTTCACTCAAGGTACTGCTTGCCATTTGCTGGCAGCACATAGAGCAGGAAGCACCAGAATGGCAGGAGGGAACTACTAATGCCCTAAACCACCTCTGAAGGACAGACACATTTGGGTCAAGGATGGTTACTTTTCTGCAGCCCCACTGCAAAGGCCAAGGGGACTTGGATGCTGCACAGATGACATTTCCACAAGCACCTGCCATAAGCTTAGCACAAGGAAGGCAGCGCAGGATCAGGACACAGATTTGGGGAGGCTCCTGTGTCCAAAAGCAATCTGTCAGCAAAGGATGAGCAGCTTTTCATCCTTCAACTGCACTGCCTACGTGTTACAGCTAGGAGGGAAAAAACTTTGAGTTGAAGCAAGGGAGAGAAGGGGCATGCTGCAGAGCTCCAGGTTGGCAGTTCAGAGGACATAGCAGAGTTGCTTTTCCCTTACTTCCACTGAGATGCTTTTTAGGTCCCCAAAGCAGAGCTAACACCTGCTGGGAGATAGGCCTGCTTCAACCAGCAGCATTAGGTGGAGATCAGCAAAGCTGTGCTGAAGTCACTGAAGTCAGAGCTCAATGCCCTGGCACAGGGAAGAGGCCGAGTTAGCTGTGCTACCTGGCATGATGCAGCCCCTGGGAAAACGCCCTGGCCAGCAACATCGCAACAGGCAGGGACAAGGGGCTCTGCGAAAGCTCAGGACCAGCCCGCCCTGCCTGCACAAAGGCAGCTCAAGGAACAGAGCAGGAGTCTGAAGCCTGTTTGAGCATGGTGCAGGAAATGCTCACCAGAAGACAATCTTTATGAATTAGTGACAGATGCACGATAAAGTTTATTTCTGGCAGCACAAAATCAGGAGTAATGTTGTCACAGAAGCACAGCCATAGCCCATAACCAAATATTATTTGCTTCTTGGGCAGTAAAACCTCAGCCTAGAGAAGAGGCTTCTCATGCATAGTCAGATGAAACACCAACACTGTGATAAGTTCAGTGTGCGGAATTGATAAGCAGTGGTAGCACAAAGAGAAAGCGTAGCCAACACAGGTGTAATGATCTCAGTCCCTCTCCACGCCACCAGTGCTTTGCTCTGAGCTGAAACATTATTTTTCAGGCACTCCCCACCTTTGAAATGCCCGCAATTCAAAGCATCTAAGCAAAGGCAAGCACAAAGGCTTCTGCAATATGCTTGATTTTCACCTCTCACACCCCTTTCCAGACACCAGATTAGCCCAACTAGTCCTGTCCGCCACACAGTCGGGTTGGCACAGTCAGTGGTGGGAGGCTGGGGACAGGGACATGTATTATGCATATCCAAAGCTGTAGTCTTGGACATTTACTTGGCTCACATGCAATGGATGTGACAGTCCCTGTTCTGCACAGACTTGTCAATTCCTACACAATCTCATCACCAAATTCAGCTTCTCCACAGTTCTATGACACTCAGCAAACCAACAGGATACAGACTGAAATTAGGGCAGTGAGGCTCCAAATATTGGGATTTGATCCACACGATCACTCAACAGCTACTTTAATTGTTGGCTATGATTAGCACAAACCAATGGATTTTCAACATCCCTTTAAGAGAAAGTGTAGCACATGCCACTGCCAGTGCTGGTGGCCTACAGGCTGACTTCAAAATGGGAAGCAAAGCTGTGACTGCCCATGTTGTGGGCATGTATGGGTGGCTGGAAGGTAACGTCAGGGGATATTACTACATGTTCACCTTGTTCTTGGGTTCTTCCTCAGCACCTGCTCCTGGCTGCTGGGAGATAAAGGACACTGAGCTAAGCACGATCTCTGGGGGACAACACTAGCAAAATCTGACCACACCACCACCAGCGAGCTTTTGAGCACATGGAGCTCAAAGGGCAGGAAGGACGTTCCTGTTAATAGCAGGGACAGGTCATCCTAACAAAAGGGAGCAGGAGCATGAAGTAGAAGGAACGTGAGGGCAAAGCCTAGGCATGGAAAGCAAAGAGCTGGGACAGCCAGAGGACCAGGACCGGAACTTTGTTAACAGCACTACCTTCTCCCTTGGTACAGTGCTGGAGAGAAGGTCCTTTCCTTTAACCAGCACACGTCTCATTCACCAGCAATAAACAGTGCAAAGATCTGGTGTAGAGTACCAAGAAAAACCGCCTATAAGGAGCTGCAGAGATCTTGAGATCTGCAGGTGTCTCCTGTCAACAACATGAAACAAACTGGAACAGCTCAAAACATCCTTTAAGACACCTACAAGAAGTGATGCAGATCACTAATGGCACGTTCAAGAGCTAAAGGGCCTTGCATCATTGGACTGAAACACCCCCTCCCATGCATTCTCCACTTACAGCTGTAACAACCTGAATAACTTTAAGGACAGACACCCTTCTCCCCAGAGCACTGGGCATGTAGAGCAGTCAGGCAGTGAGGGGCCACCAGTTCTGCTGTAAATCATCGAATGGAAAGACGCGTCCCTGGGGACCTGGGTACAGCAGCTGTGGCTCACCTTGTGTGTGAGTCTGCATGTCCCGGGCCAGCTCCATTGGCAGCACAGAGTTTACAAGCGTTGAGATGACTGCAGCATCCAAGCTGCACATGGCTCCAAAGCACTTCAACAGCAGCAGCCGTAATGGCACCCTGTGTTCCTGCAAGAACAATTCATTAGATGAAACAATGTCCCAGATGAGGGCTTGCTCTAAGGCAGAGGCAGAACTGGCTAGAAGTTCCCACTGCTGGGGAGCTACAGACCCTCCCAGGATGACAGAGAACCCAGAAGCTCCACTAGCTTTTAACAACAGCGTAGGAGTCCTTTTACGGTACCTTCACAATGGGGCTGGCTACAGGCTGTTAGCACATGTGGTCTGATGGCAGGCGGCAGGCAGACCTCCTATCTGAAATGCCCCATTTAATGCGATACAATTCAGCAACCTATGCCCATCCCCAGCAAACACAGATTTAATTTGCTGAGTAGCCAGAATTCTCTGAGCACACTGAGGTTTTGCAAACGCTGCTCTGAAGACAACACAGTATTTCGAAACCCTCTTCAGCACGTGACGGTTAATGAACAGGGCGGGAGCTGCTCCTCCACTGTAAAGCTGTCGGGTTTGTGCTGGGAGCAGAGGGGATAACCCAAAAGTTTTAGGACATGCAGGGATTCCAGCAAAGACAATGCTCAACCTGCAGCTCCCACACAAGAGCTCTGGTGCTGGGGTAACCTTCATACTCCAGCCTCAGCCAATACGTGGCACTGGGCACAACCAGCCAGGACAGGAGACCCAACTGCTCTCCACGTGGCCATTCCTTGACCAGCTGGTCAGAGAAAAGCAGGCAGCGAAAGCCGCAGGCTCCATCAAGCCTGCCGTCCCACTGCTCTCAGATATGCTACAGCACCCCAAAGCTGAGCTCTGGGTTCAGACACACAAGTGCCAGATGAAAGCTAAATGCCACAAGGCTTGACGTGCTGTAGCTGAGGACTTAGGGACAAGTTTCCAACCTGCATAGAGTCCTACAACAGCAAGTTCCAGGAAGGAGAGGGACAAAGCAACACTGCATAGGCATTGAAAGCAAAGCTTCCATTTCTTCCTCTGAATACTGATTTCCTTCCTCACTCCCAGGGCTTCTACTCACAACCTACTTTCCTAAACAAAGCTATTTACTAATGCACAGGAGTGCATCAATTAAAAGAGGAGCAGTCACAGCCTGTCAGTTTTCCCAAAGCATCCTCGGAAATCCTTCCTCTAGACATTAGCAATGCCGATTCTGTCCCTCAATGCAGCTAATAAAAGCAGCAAGCTTTACCCTTCACAGTGCTAGCTACCGCTTCGAAGTCTATAGCATCCCCTGCTCTTCCGTACAGCTTGCATGCATAGCACTGACATTAGCCAGCATGCAAAAAGGGATGTGCTGCAACTCCATCTAGCTCACAGAACTGCCCTATCCAGTGGGAATGTCTTATGTACATTCATCATAGCACCTCTGCTATCTTCATGGAAACCTCAAAAAGAAGAGAGATTTGATGCATTCTGCCACCTTACCATCTGATAATACGCCACAAGGGACAGGACTGATTCAAACTCATTCTTCTTGCACATTTTCTTGCAAACTTCTGGGTCTGCATCTGTCTGGAAGCAGGAATGAACAGGTCAGCCCAGTGGCACACCAAAGAAGCAAGTTGCCTGCTGCATGGACCCTGAGGGAGGCCAGCTGCTTTCAGATCTCAGTAGCCCCAGCCCAACCATCTCACAAAGAAACTGAAGGCAGAACTGCTACCCTGCAGATTCTGCAAAGTGAATTCTTGAGAAACGCCTCTGCCATAACAGCATGTCTTGGGCTGAAAACATCTAAAAAACCCATGACCTGAGCAGCAGCCTGATGAGTGCATCATGCAGTTGCACACAGCAGCTCCAGCACTGTTTTCCCCCTGAGAAGTATTGTACATTTCCTCCCACCCCTAAACTATGGGGAAATGGTTGCACAAAATCCCCTTCAGCCTTGCCCTGCAGCAAGGCATCAGGCCATGTGTTGAGTGACAAAGACACTGGCACTTATTACGCAAAAAAATATCTGCTGTGCTTATGTCAGAGCTGGAGAGGAATATGAAACAGGTGCCAGAGCAAACCCCACACCAGCACTCGTAACACAGACCATGTCACTGCTGAGCAGCAGCTCCCATACCATCACACTCCCTGCACACATATGGGATTGTATGTGCTAGCAACAGCACTGGGACGCTACTTCCCACTGCTGCTCACTACGGGGATGTACCTCTCCTATATGCACAGATGTGGTGAGATACTTCATACTTGCTCATAAAAATAGCTTTGAAGCTCGCTTTTAAGACAACCAAAGAGTTTTCTTCACATTTAATGGGCCTCACCCTGCAGGTACTTCCCAGCCACAGAGGACATTTTAAATGAAAGACATTTTATATGGGCCTAGGAGTGCAACAACACTCACAGCAAACTTCCAGGTTTGCTGCAGGATAAGTTTTTAGTTTTGGAGGTGACCTGTGATAGGTAAATACCACATCTACCATGAAGAACAGTTCTAAACTCTTTTCAGAACAACTTTGTAAGGTGGAGTGGAAGGCAAGCACGCTGCAGACCCCACAGAGGAGAGCAGGGCTTCACATTAATGATAAGGGATGCACAAGAAACTTACGCCCTCCAAAACCGCAGATCTGATGGCAACACAGGGGCGAAGGAGGTCAGAAAAAAGGAACTTCACTGGGACTGTCTCCTCTGCCTACAAAGAAATTTACTCACCAGGATGCGAAGCAGCTCCTCCAGGTAGCAGCAGATGACATTCTCATCCTCGTAGAGCGCCCAGCTGCGCTGCTGAGCATCATCCTTGTGCCTGGCCAGATCTGCAAAGATCACCTCCAGCCGCTGCTCGTCGTGGCAGATCTGTCCTGAGGGCAGCCCTGCACTCAGATTCTGCACGATAGCAAAACCACTGGTTAGCGGGGTCCTGACAGCTAGCTGTTGTTTGGGTGCCTGTTTCCTCTAATCTTTGTCGCGGGACTGGCAGTTGACCTCTTTCAGTCAAGAGCTGGCAGCAAAAAGACAGCAAGTTTAAGGCACACATGTTATTTCAGCTCTCATACTTTTGGGCCCTCTACCTGCCTCCTTTCCTTGCACAGTTAATGCAGTGAATGAATCAAAATAGGTGCCTGAATTGGTGCATGATCATAGTTTTTAAATCCAAGCTGCCACCATCCTGCTGGAGCATTAGCTGTCTTCTGAGGATGTGCAGAACCCAAGAAACTTCACTCAGTAAGAGCTACACCCCTTTTTTTCTTACTGCTTTTAGTAACCTAAGGCTGATCCAGGCAAACCAACATTCCCAAAGCTGTGGGAATTTGTACCTGAGTCTCTCCTAAATCACATAATTGTAACCTCTTAGCATACAGGCTAAGACCTACACCAACATCCCTGCTTCCCTTCACAGCA
This sequence comes from Gorsachius magnificus, assembly GCA_034008185.1. Lineage (NCBI taxonomy): Eukaryota > Metazoa > Chordata > Aves > Pelecaniformes > Ardeidae > Gorsachius > Gorsachius magnificus. The sequence continues at coordinate 13,987,696 of CM067090.1, forward strand.
AACCAGAGGTGTTTGCAGAACACCACCCACTGCCTGCCTGCCTGCCCTGCGGAGGGCGAAGGCTGTGGTAAGGGGAATGCCCACTTCCTATAAGAGAGGAACTTAAGGCAAGAAGCCAACTCATATGACCACAGCCCTCTGCACATTTCAACACGCTTAAAAGAAAATCCAAAATGCTTGGCTGGAGTACTACGCTCAGTGCCAGTTAAACCTTCATTCGCCCTTCCCACAGGGCAGCCGAACACGCCACATCTTTCACAGCAGCAGTCCAGTGTGCCAGGAACATGGGGCAACCCAACCTCAGCAAACCCAAAGGTGTTACCTCTCCACAAGACAAGTAAACCAGTGGTTTCCTTCTGGGTGTGGGCATCAGGCAGGTGTTCAGATGCTCTTCAGAGGACACACACAGAGCAGACTCTGAAAATCATCCTGAGAATGAGGAAAGCCAAACCAGCCAGGCACGAGCTAGGAGCGCTGCCAGGCAGCAGCTGAGCACAGCTCTAGTCTCATTCCCAGCAAAACAGTTGTGTCCTGGGACACAAAACCACCACACTGCACAACTGCCTCCAGGAAGAAGTTCCCTTCACTGCCCCCTCCCTCCAGCCCAAAAGGGACAGCCCAAAAGGATCTTCCTTTAATCCTTGACTTGAGAGCAAATGCTTGCATGGTACTGTACGTGCCAACTGCTCAATACTATGCCTGCCATCATCTGCAGCAAGGTTCTGCCTTCTCCCAAACAGCAGAGCTCAACCACTGTTGACAGCAGCTCTGAAGATTGCAGCTACGATGCAGACTTACCTCAGCAAATCTTACTGCACATACTCGTTTCTCAAATAGCTGTCATCTGCATCCCCACCACTCCATCTCATACATAACCCTTGCCATGAAGGCTTCACTCTTCAGTAGTCTTTCCTACACTTTCCCTCTCCTTTGAGAAAGAGAAGAGAGCAGTCAGGCAGCAGTTAACCTGCCCCAACCGCTGCTGTGGTCTGTGGTTTAGGATAACCCTCTAGGACCGTAAGTGTATTGTATGAACTACCCGTGTTCCTGAGATCAGGGCAAGAGGGGGGACCACCATATGGAATCAGGCTGATTACAGGTGATAAGCCCAAGCACCAGTAAGAGAGGTAAGGACTAATTTGCAGAACAACTCAAATTATATACACAAGGGTTTGGCAGCAGTGACAACAAGCAGCAGGAGATCAGCAAGGTGGAAGAGAACGGAGCTGAGAAATTCAATCAACAGGGAAAACCCACTCACTGAGACAAAGCCCTTAATTTTTGGATGAAGCTATTCTGCAGCGTACAGTGACAAGTCGTGATCATTCATTGTGAAAAGGTCTTTACCGCTACCAGCCAGGACACCCTGCTACTTCACAGTGTCTTCTCCTCCTGGACTTCTAGAGAAGACTTAGTTCCATCCTGGACTTCCAACAGGCCAGCTGTGTGGCCAGGGGCAGCAAGCCTGTAAGCAGACCTTCACGTTACAAGCAGAGCAGAACGATTCTGTACAGAGACCCAAGCCCACATTTTGTGTCAGCAGTGATGCACACAGCCACACACCCACAGCACCAGCACGCAGGGCTGCCAAGTGCGGGAGCAGCACCCTCCCTGCACATCTTCAACCCTCCAGCCCCTTCTGGGAAAACCACTGCAGGTTTAACAGTGACGTCTTGTCTGCTTTATTAGAGACAGAATTGTTAGTAATTTGCTTCAGAGTGCTTGGGGTGTGAACTAATTAGGACTTCAATTCAGTGCTTCAATTATATGCTAAAAAAGTATTCTTGTTGTCGCTGCTGATTACATAATCTCTGTCAGGCAGGCAATGAAGGAAGGAATGTGCTGGTTTAACACAAGCTTCTGTACGCTCCTAAAATTTTGGGAATCTGTCCATGTCCAAGCAGAAAACCAGGTAACCAGCTGTGAGAGGACAGCAGCCTTCAGGAGCTGAACACAAACGCAGGAGAATCTCCCACTGAATGGTGATTTATCACATTAGTGAAGAGACTCGCTGGGTCTCGCCATCTCCTCCTCTCTTTAGGAGGACCTACAGCACTGCAGCATTGCCTGCCTGTCCTCAGGCGCCCCAGCTGCTTGGGAGAGGGCTCTCCATTTACACACCTTACTCACATCCTCCTCACCAGAGCAGTGCAGGGTTGGTCCTACCTCAATCCACTGCTGGGACGTCTTTTTGGATGAGCATTTTAACGAGTACTCATTTTAATGATCAGCCTCTTATCACTAATCTGCTTCCTCCAATTCTTCATCTGCAGCCTTTCCGATTCCATCAAGCATCAAGCTCCTAATGGACTTGGATGAGATCAATCCATTAACAAGCTCTTCAATTCAACCAGTGTAACTACACTGCACTGTTTCAATGCACTCTCAGCACCATTCTCAGTCCTCCCATCACCGGGGTCAGGTCCCTGCTTATTAAACATCTTGGCAGCTACTTCAACCTGCAGCCTCATCATATGGCCGTTTCCAGGAACCTGCTGGAGAGCCCATAAGCAGGAGGAGGTTTCAGTACTTCTAACAATGCCACTTTGCATTATCTTGCTGCTTCAAATACTTCCCTCCCTGCAGCCCAGCAGAACAAACTGCTGCAGGGGTTTTGTTCCTCCTGAGCAGCCCAAAAACATTTTGGGAACCTCATGGCACCTTCGCTGCTCAGAGGTGGTCATGTCTGCCATGCAAACCCAGCTGCCATCCTGCCAAGCTCTTCCTCCTATTTATTCCTTGCCCCCTTCCCACTCCTCCCTCCCCATCACCACTCCAGCAAGCACAGCGGATCACCGGTGCCATGGGTATGCACGCTGACCAGCAGTGTCCTTCCACATGAGCCCAGATCCACCTTGGCTAAACTGTACAGGAGGTCTTTTACACACATTTCAGGGGGAATTCCCCCTCCTCTGGGGCAGCAAACTGTTCCCACTACAGCACCTTCTATAAAAACCGAGCGGCTAATGCTGCTCTCGACACACGCAGACTGCCAGGCACCTCAGCAGCCGCTAAACCAGGTTAAACACGGTGTAAGAGAGACGCCCAGTGTGAGCTAAGCCAAGCTCCCCAGCGCAGGCCTTTCACTCATGCTCCTTCCACAGCAGCAGGTCTGCTCCTGGCTGGGCACCCCAGGGACACAGCCCCATTGCGGGGCAGGTTGGCTCTGCAAGGAGGCAATGCCTACTGTGCACAGACCTGTGGGGTGCCATGGGGAGAGGAGCACTTGGCTTCCAACCACCATGTTAGCTACGCTTCAGTAAGGTCTCTGCAGCCTTTGCTTTCTAGGTGTCCCGGCCATCTGTAGCCCAACGCACGTTTGCTCTGCAGATGCACTCAGCAGTGGCTCGCTCTGGAAGAGTACGGCCCATCTACAGCTGCACTGAGACGGCTGCACGTGAAGACTCTGGCACAGACCTTCATAAAGGTTCCTCAAGCAATTAGGGAGCAAAGGACTTGCCTAAGCACTGATGCATTCCTCCCCGCCTCCAGATTCACGTGTCTTACAATATTTCACTAAGGAGGAGCCCTCCGCAGGCATGCTAACAGCCCAGTCAAAGGGGTCAGCCTTGAAAGCACTCACCCTGCTGACCTTCCCATTATCCCAGGCAAGCAGAGGGACAAAGCTCCCGCAGGGAAAAGCCGAGCCCCAGAACAGCATTTGTTTCTTGTCAAAAGCAATTCTCCTTTAAGCAAAGCCGAATCAATGAATGAATGGGAACTGCATGTGCGGGGCAGCCCATGTGGATTCAGGGGAAGCAGAGGGAGCTTGGCCACACTAGCCACGAGGTTCGTAGGGGCTCGTTGGTGACAACAGGTGGCCACCAGGCTCTGGTGAGGGGCAGCTGGGAGCAGGTCACAGCCCAGCACTACAAGGGAAACCCCCTCCAGAAATGTGTCACCTCCCACGCCAACTTCCTAACATGTTCCTCCATCTCCTACACTTCCAAGAACCGTTCAACCCCACCCAGCAGCCTGGGCTGGTCTGTAAGACTGAACTGAAGTACAAACCTTTGCTTAAATTGAAGGCAACCAGAGATGGGTCTGAGTCACAAGTGGAACACAGCAATGCCAGATAAGTGATTTCTAAGCGCTCCCTCTCAAGGTGTAGCTAGCTTGTGTATTAGGCAATTTTTCTTGCCTCACACTCAAGTTTCATAAATCCTCAAATTGACTTCCCTAGACAAGATGTTTTCGGTGCTACCCCATTCTCTCAGATGGGAGATAATTCAGCAGAACTGAAGGCAATCACACATCAACAATACATACTAATCCAAGTGATTCTCTAGATGCTTGAAAACCAGGCAGCATCTATATTATCTTTAGTTATGTTCAGATTTCAAATGAGTTCCCATGAAAGCCAGCTCCAGTTTAGATGGTCACTGCAGCAATGCCTTTGAAAAGGTTTCATTTCCCTTTGCGCATCTTGCCCAGCCACCGTTGCCATTCATCAGGAACTGACTCGAGGACACAAAGAGCAGCCATTTCCAAGGCTGGGCCAAATCCTGACACAGGGAAGCCAACTCAGCATGTTTGCTCCTGCAGATCAGGCTTCCCCAAGCAGTATGGTATCTCTGAAGCACCTTTCCTAAGGTGTGAGCACCTCAGCACCCTCCTTGTCTTTGCTGTTCCCCCAGCGTAGCCGTATGTTACCCCTCTAACAGCAGGAGCACAATGCCGTCCCAGCATAAGGGTCTTTTGTTCTCTTGAAAACGTGCCTTGGCAGACTCCACGCTGGAGGAGCAGTAAGGTAAATAAGAGGGAAGTGCCACTGCGATTCAATCTTCGGAAGGCACTGGGGGATAAGAGCGAGGTAATGGATTCTGGAATTGATTTTGTAAACTGGTGATCTGACTTCAAATTAAGACTGGAATAGGAATAGAAAGGATATAACTAATTAAAGAACATGATAGAAAAAGGCTGAAGCAGGTATGATACCTACTATGAGCAGACCAAAGCTTTAAATCAAAGCTGATCTCTTGCTCTGTTTTAGGAGGTAGAAGAAAACCTTGAAAAATATGCAAAAGAAGAACAGACCACGTATTCGCATGGATCGGAGTTTAAAGGGATTTCAGGAGTTATGAATTAAAGAAAATAAAAGCCCTTGACCTAGAACTGACAACTCAGCAACAATTCTACACAGAAACCCCTGAGATCATGGAGCTATTTGGTATAATGAACAACACAAAGCCAACAACAATAATTTGTACCATTACACTACGCCAGTGAAGCTACGGCAGTACAGCCTCCCTACAACTACACGTGTCTGCCCTTTAACTGTTAGAGCCGGTCTTCTACACTGGGTGAACAACCTTATCTGGGACCAGGCACCCACGTGTCAGCAGAGCTGCATCTTCTGCATGGGACATTCAGTAAAAATGCACACCATGACCACAACATTTACACCTGAGCACTGTGCAAGTCCACCCAGGCTCTCCTTCTGAAAGCAGTATTGCTCAAGGCAGGCAATGAGGAGGTATTACAAGATGGGACAGGACCTTTTTCTGTGTCTCCATGCCGTACCGGGCATTTTTAAGTTCCATGGATGTCCTAGATGACAGATACCGTATCAGTTATGGGTAGATCCATACTCGACCCTGCACCAGCATAAGAATTTCTTCTCACCTTCTTCAGGTTGATCTACAGCAATGGCCATGAAATTGAGCTTTTCAAATCCCCTCTGCAGAAACCTGGCACTAAACGACTTCTGCGGAATTAAGCTTATTGTATACCAAGAACAGGTATTAAAGATAAAAATAATATTCAAATCTCACCAAGGTCCAAATAGCAGAAAACTGCACTTCTTAGCATGCAAATCAGAGCCAGAACATTTGCTTGAAACAGCTACATTTTTTTGCTGAATCTAGATTGCACATTGACACGGTGTTGTTATTGAAGTAGGAAGCAATTAACCATTGGGCTACGGCCACAAACTGAGACTTGGTGATTGGTTATAGGACCCTCTATTCAGCTCAGACAGTTAACCAGATTACGATTTGATCTAGAATTTGAATGCCATTACTTTTCCATATTCAAATGCCTCTGAACAGTTCATTATAATGTTGCCATTAGCAATGGAACTCCAATCTTAGATGTTTATGTACTCCTCAGGGCTGTATTCAGGAAGTGGGAGCTGAAATTTATTATCCTTCTAACCGAAGCGGGGGGCTGCCCAGGTGCACTTCGCCATTTCAACGGCTGCTGCAAGAAGCATCCTTTTATTTCCCTCCTTGTGTATATGCAGCAGAGGAAGGAGGAATACGCGACCATTTTGGCATATGGTTCATTTAGAACAAGCTCAAGATAATGCTCTTCCTCCAGTGGCTGAAAAACTACCCTTCCATTTTTTTAAAAAAAAAGCAGGGCTGAGGCACATGTGATGGAATAATAGAGAGGTTTGCATCTATGGAAAACTAGTTTTCATTGCTCTGATGAAAGGCCAGGCCAACATATAGAAGTTTTGGGTGCTCCATCACCAAAAAGAGTCAAAAATCCATGCAGATTTATAGTATGCAATATGCATGCTGAATCCTCACAGAGGACATGCAGCACCACAGAAGAAAACAAGTTTACACAACGTATTATTTCATGAAAGGTTTCTATAAAGAAGCACTTACTGCAAAGGCTCCAACTTCCTCAGCTTCTATTTGTCACATTCATAACAGAAAACACCTCCTTAAAAAGTCACTTTCATTTCTTTCTCTGATTCTATGCTACCATGATGGTTCTCCATGAGCCTTCACAATCAGTGGTCAACAGCTCATGTCAGAGCTTTCTTCACCATGCCTCAAGTCCCACTGCAGCCATTCCCACCGCTGCTTTGTTGCCAGTGCTGTCCCTGGGACCTGGAAGCCTGTCACCTCCCACCTAATGTGCTCCTGTGGCTCACTTCACTGCTCTCCATCTCAGCAACCTCTCCCTAAACTGCAGTCTCATCTGAGACACCCACCCTTCCACCACAGCCTACCAGTGCTTCCCAGCACCAAGGGCCCTCTCAGCTGGTTTTGCCTCACCGCCAGCTCCAAACTCAAGGTTATGCCATGCACCTGCAGCTTACTTGAGGAATAAACTCACCTGTTCTCCACTTTCCAGCACTCAGACCTGGTTTAAACCCCTGGTTCACTTGGCTAGACATTTACCCCATGTAGCATCACCCCCCCTCTCCTTTAGGATCTCACTGCTTCTCATCCCAGACATTAAGAGAGCTCACTGAGCTCGTAACACCACCTGCCCAATGCTAGGAGGTGGTTTGCAGCAGCCCCCTGGCCCAGCCCCGCACACGTTACCTTACTCTCCACCACGGAGATGAGAATCTGCTCCATGATGCTGCTGGTTGCTGGAATGGAGGTCTGGATGTGGCCAATGACAACGCCGATGGCCACACGGGATAGCTCGTAGCTGAGGTGGGTGTTCCTGCGCACCAGCTCAATCAGTTCAGCACCTATCGTCTTGGGCACGGATGCCGCCAGACCACTGGGTTCTGGTGGCACTGGCTCCACCACAGCCGCCTTCTTATCCTCCAGGCAGAGGGAGTTGAAGGCATCCAGGCTTACAGGGGGGGCCGGAGCAGCTTTCTTCACCTGAGAAGTCTTCTCCCCATCCACAGTGTGGGACCTCTGGGTTCCCCCTTCAGCTGGCGGTGCTGGGGCAGCCCTCTTGGTCTGGGGAGATTTGCTGGCCCCATCCTTTGGGGAAGTCCCGTAGCGGGAGTGGGCCACAGAGCCGGCATCCAAATTACGTGTTATCGTGGTGTGGACGCTCCGGCTCGGGACAGGGGGTGGGGTGTTGGCAGGACTGGAGGTGGCTGTTGGGAGAGCAGCCTCTGACGCAGAAGAAGCAGTGTACAAGGTATCCAGGGATGTCGTGCTTATAGAAGAGGCGCTAGAAGCTGACCCAGGGATAATTTCAGTAGCATCTGAAAGGGAACAATTAAAAATGCCTTAGCAACAGCATCAAAGGAAAAAAGAAGAAAAAAAAAAACCAACCATAAATTGCTACAGTGCAGTTCATTAAAAGGCTCATTGTGCATTCGACCAGAGCTGTTTAACTCCTCTTCCTGCCTCACTTATCTCAAAGCAAAATTGTACCAGTTCTCTCTGGAGCATTCCCACACAATCACCTCTTTAGAAAGGGGAAAACTACTCTATTGAGATGAATAACCTTCAAAGGGCTTAGTGTTTTACGCAGGGGAAGAGGGGGACAGGACTAAGGGACAGAAAAGTCTTTTCCCCCTGGTTTAACGAGGGCCTCTTTGTGCGTTCAGGATCTAAGCCCTCACTTTTGAATGGCAGTGCCTGAGAATTCCAAGACAACGAAGGCTTCGCACACCAGCCGCGCCTCCCTCTTGCACGAACATCACCAACTGCACACCACAGTTAGCACCGACGGTGAAGGGAACATTTGGCTGACAACACCTCTAGTCTCTCCCTTTCAGCACTCTCCAATGTTTGATCACGAGCCCTGCAGCCCTGCTAGCGTCCACCGCTTTCGCAAGCCTCCATGCTATCTGCTCTAACGTATTTCTTCCCCCGCCTCTAATCTTGACTAGTTCTTAGCAGTGGTAGCTACACCACCTTCCAAGGAACAAAAATCCACTACGAGAAAAGAGATTTTAAGATTTCTCTCTCCTTTAGCCTGGTCTAATATATATTTGGGTAAACCTTATCCATTAGTTTCTAGGGGGCAGAAATATATCCAAGTCCTTCCCTGACTATGAAAACAGTTACTTGGGCAAGCACTGGACTACCTTCATCTAGAGCTTCTTGATTGCAGCTGATGTTGGAAGGAAAGGAGTGCACCCCACGGAGAGCCCAGCTCTTGGGGAAGGCGGTTTCCCCCACACCAAAGGAAGGCCCAGTGGGACAGACACATGAAGCGCCTTTGCTGCACCTCCGCAGGCATCTCCAGCCCCTCCTGCCCCATTGCTCCTGGGAGCCCTATGCTACACCATTCACTGCTCCATCCCAAGGCAAGCACAAGCCAGGCAAAAAAGCAGGGCCCTTCCCTCCCACAGGGGCTCAGCATCCCTCTTTTTCCTTCTCCTCACAGAACAACATTCACAAAATCATAGCTCCCACCATGCTTCATCAAATCAAGATAAGAAGTTGAAGGAAACTGACCTTTGCGAATTCCCACTACCGCAGTGAAAAATGGCTCAAAATTAAGCACACTGGTGCCAGCCCCAAGTTTCAATTCACTACCTGCAAGACAACAGCTCTGCCCCGCTTCTTACAAGCAGAGACAAGCGGGCTTGAGATGGGCTGTGTGTCACCAATGGCGCGACTGTCACAGCGCAGGAGAGCACCTGGCCAAGCCGACAGCAGCTCAGCAGGATGACCACTGCCTCTGCCAGCCCAACTGCGCTGAAGATGGAGAAGCTCCTGCTTTGGCCCCGTGGTCCTGCTCTGCTCTGAAGCCCTCACACCCAGCAGCTCCCCTGCCTGTGGGCAGCACATACACGGCCGTGCCCCGACACTATTTGCGCTCCTTAAAGCCACCAGCCACTGCTTCTATGGAAATCTCATCCGAGCACTGTACAAAGAAAGCACCTGACAGACTAGGAGCCAAAAGCAGACTTGGGCCTGTCCTAAAAGCGCTACCAGCGAGTTCCTGCAGTGAACTACCACACTCTGCACTGCCAGGGAAACCTCCCTCTGCCTTGCTGGGAGATGGCCATGGGGTCTGTGGGAGTTAAACACCCACAATGATCTTAAACCACCAACATTGTGTGCTGGCCAGGTTAGCCACACAAGCAGGCAGAGCTTGCTCCCAGGAGACTACCACATTTCCCAGGGCCACATGCACTGGAGGACCAGGAGGATGCTGTGCCTGGCATCCATCCACAGGCACCAGGCTGCCCAGACCCCTCTGGATCAGAGAGCATGAAGGAGCACTGGCCACTAGCTCATAATTGCTAGCATTAAAACTTGTAGGAATTTGGGATAGAGAGAAATATATATGAAAGGATATAAAACCTATGGGAATTTAGGTTATATATAAGGATGCCCTTCTAAGCCCAAAGCAAAAGCATCCGGGCACCATGACTTATATTGCCCAGCGTCTGTTTCATGCCCAAGATCTAGACAGCAGTTTGTCCTTACTTTTAACGGGAGCAGCAATCTGTGCGTTCTTGCGTTTCTCTGGAGGTGGGGGGGTGATAGGAGCAGCACGCCGGGGCTGTGGTGGGATCTATAAGGAAAGATTTCAGAGCAATCAAAGGAGGTTGACAATAAAGACATTCCCTGTTACGAAACCTTCTTTCCCGCGTGCATGTGTAGATTTGTCCTTACATCTCTCTCATCATTTGGGGAAGTTTTCTCAGGAGGACAGATATTAATAGGCAGCTTCCTAGAAGAACAAAGCAGGACTCAAGCCTGCTTCATCCCCTCCCTGTGACAGGCAAAGCAGCCCTTGTTTAATTGCTGTGTTCAGCAGCACACAGCACACGCATCGTGTAGACCTGTCAAGCATTTACTCCTCCTTTATTCCAAATGCAATCCCACACACTCACTGTGACTCCACATTACTCTCAATAGCTCCACAGAGGCTGCAAACAGAGCGCATATTTAGACACTCTTCTGGAGAGATCCATTACATCAGCTACAAATACCCTTGCAGAAAGACAAAGCCAAGGACTGGAGACATGTAAATGCCTTTGCCATGCTTTCAGAGCTATTTCTGCTCATGCAGGGAGGGAGAAAAATAGGGGTAGACCCTCCATGCAATCCTACGATACCTATAGCAAGACCTACTGGGAAAAGCTTTTGCCAGGGACTTGTGCTACCTCTCAGTATCTAGGATGTCTCCTACAAGTCTCCTCCACTAGGAACGCCGAGCCAGCGGCGTATGAGCTACAGACCCAGATTCCTGCACTCACCTTTTCCTGTCAGATCCAGGCACCATGATCACTGACATTGCTTTCACCAAGAATTACGCCGGTGCAGTGTAACCTCAGGGTTAACCTCTGATCAGTAAGACACCGCTGAACACAGCAGCCAGCCTAGGTGGGAGCACGTCACATCAACACGCTAATCCTCACATCCCAGAGGCTCAGGGCCAGGAGACTCTTAGGGGTCTCTTAGCACTTCTGTGGTTCAGAGCCTGCTGCCTGAAACGCACCTCTGTTTTTATGGGATATTGCAAGCACTGCCTGCAGCGAAACTGCCCAGGGCAGCATGGGAAGGGAAAGGAGGCGATGGCCTGAATGTCTCAGGTAGCCCAGGTTGAAGCCAGCTGGCATCTACCTACCATAGTGACATCCAGACCACCACACAGTGCCATTTTCCCAGGTTTCTTTAGCCCTGGAAGAGAAGTTTTTCTGTGACCCATCAGTGCTGAACAGCCCTGTAACACCGCACAGGGCGCAGAGTGCTGCCAGTCCCTGCAGGGAAAAACCGAGACAGGCCCCTGAAAGGTGGGATGAGCTATTTTAAATAGCTCAGAAGGAGAATGAAAAATGTACTTTTTTCCCTCTGGATCCAGGAAGGACAGAAACTTCCTCTGAAATGGGAGCAAAGATATTCCTGGAAATAAGACACCTTCAGGAGCCACCTCAAATATTCCAGACTCAGTGTCACGAGCTGACAATGCAGTGCTCACAGCCCATGCCTGGAGCCCACCAGACAAGTGAAGACACAGCAGTTTGCACAGCTTACAAAGACTTTTAAAAAGGGATCTCTTGGTCACTTTCTCCCACCCAACACCTAATACATCCAACCTTTTCCTATGGCAGATAACAAGTTACTTCTTTACAAGCGCCTTTAGCTGGTGGATTAGTACGAGATACGGCTGCAGACTCCCGGCCTGAGCTCTTCTGCTCTTGTCAATCCATCCCACACTGTTCTCTGGGTAAAACGCTATATGATACTGGCATACAGCTTCAAAAATTATCTGTGTCTGTCCAAAAAAGAGATTGCACAGCTGACAGAGGCCAAACAGATCAGGAGGGGTCTCTGCATCGTGTGGCTGGAAGGCTGGTCCCAAATCCAGAAAGCTCAGCTGTGCTAAAAGCAGAGCCCTCTCTGCAGAGCAACGGAGCTAACAGCACGAGTCGGAGCCGCTTGGCACGGCATGGCCACGGTTACCGAGGCAGTGGGATTTAGCAGACAGGCAGGCTCAGATCTTAGGGCAGCAGCATGACGTTATTTGGAGATAGCTAGGGCTGGGTCATTCTAGAGTACTTCCATGGCTTCATTAGCCCTTCCAAATTTACCACGCAAGTTTAACACAGTTATTACAGACTAGTGCTTAAATTAATAGATGTACAGCTAATGTTAGCTCAGAGCCCTGCCAGCCTCATTTGGACTTGAAGCATCAGATGAATTTCTCCGTGCTGGTGCCTCCCTGAACTGTGAGCTGCCGCACAGTCAGGAGTTGTGAGGGATAACCAAAGGCCATCCCCTCCCTCCGCCCCATGTCCCAGCCGCTGCACAGGGCCAAGCGGAGGATGTACAGCATCGAAACTCCCAAGGGAAGGGGAGGAAAGGGGGGAAAACACCCTCTGTCCAGCTGCCATTAGGAAGGTGACCATGCAGGAGGTCCCTGCAGCACAGGTCCCTCCCATCCAGAGGGGAGAAGGGGAGGGACCCTACCACGGGTCCAGAGAGAAGCACCTACACACGTGTTGAAAGCCTCCCTTTACCCAAGTGTCTAACAGAGGGCTGTGAACTTCCCCAAATCCATGCATTTTACACATGTGCTTCCTCCTCTTTTCCATTTTGCAGGGACTGCTAGTGGAGGCTTTGCTCCCTGCGCTGCTTGAGACGAGAGCCAACTCAACCACACTCCCATCCCCTTCCCAGATGGGCAGGCAGAGACCACCACTCCTTCACCTCCTGGGAATGATGCTATTATAGTAGGAACCTTTAAACAAACAAACAAACAAAAAAACCCAGAACAAAAAACCCAAACCAACAATCTCCCACCCACCATCTCCTCTAGGCAAGCTCTGCCAAGCCAGACAGACTGGTCTGCAGCAAAGGCTTCTGGAGACAAGCATCACAAACACTGAGCATGCACAAAAGCAGCAGACTAAAATATTATGAGATCCCAACCTCCTCCCTTGGCAGCTGCTATGTAACTGCCCCAGCTTCCCACCTTATGCTAACTGTGGAGGAGCTGAAGAGAGGCTCAGCACAGGTGCCATCACCAAGTACTTCAGCCAGTTCAGCCCTGGGAGCAAAGCCACCAACAGGAAATTTGCACCTTAAATTTTGCTTAAGTTTTCAGATGCAAACATTGAATGTACCCAAAAATCCCAAGCAGTGAGAAGCACATCCCCAGACCTCTGCTTCTCCAGACTTAGTGAGAAAGTTTAGATTTCAGTACGCCTCCTCTTAGGCAGCTGCATAACCAGTGGAAGAAAGCAATGCTGCTTTCTCCATTTTGTATTTTGAAAGCACGCAGGAAATCCCTCAGCTGAGCTGTTAAAATCTCAAGGAGCCCTTTCAGCACAAGGCAAAGTTGGAAGCCCTTTGACTGTATCCTCAGTGCCACCCAGACAGAAACAGTTCTTTGTCAGCTAAGGAATCCGTTTTGCTCCTTTTTGGCAAGCAACTAAACCACAGACCAGATAAAGATGGGGAACTGGCATGGAGAATGGGCCAAAAGGTGCTCCATTCGCTTAGCCCGTAATGCACAGGCTTGAGAATGGAGCTGGTTTGGCTGCCCAGAAAAGAAAATTAATATCAAGAAGAAAAATGAGGTTTGTAGGGATTGACGTGTTCTGCACGAGCCAGAGCTACCTTTTATCTCTGCAGACTCAGGGTTCTTCAAGTGTAAAACAAGCCTCATCTGCTAGGAGTGACAGTGTGTCAGTACCTTATAAACACTGCCTCCAAACACTCATCCCAGATAGACGAAGAAAAACTACAGCGCACATGTTCATCAATAGGAGAAGAAAAATCTCCGCATTCATCCTTGCTTGGCACCTTTAGCCCTGACATCCAGCTATACCTACACTGTGTAATCGGCCACATCATTCATCCCTAGCAACTGCTGCATCCGTCCTGGGCTGCTATTTTGAAGCCTCGCTGGCGCCACACAGTAACCTTGGAACTGTGTGCCACCAAGATAAAAACCAAAACCTCTAACTCATATTTCCTGCAATTTACCTTTAATTCATCATGACAAGCAATGTTCAGACAAAGCAGGATCTTTTGGGTTTTTTAATTTTTGAGTAGTAAAAACAGGCAGCCACAGCAGACTGAAATGCTTAAGGACCAAAGATCATGTTGAGCAGATTTAACAAGGGGTAAACAAAGCAGTGCGGAGTACTCGGAGGGAGTTCTGCTGCTCATGTCAAAACTGTTTTTCAAAGTATTCTCTGGGGAGCTTGCAACTCTTTTAGAAAGCTGTCAAGAGACAGTCACACAACATAAAGCGGATCTCACATGTCACCATAAAACCCTGGACCCTCCAGGATCCCAAAAAGCAGCACAGGTGCAAATGGCAGAGGGACTGTTCCAGACTCCTTACATAGGGACAGCTTCAATTTACATCGCAGTAATCCCAGGTAAGCAGCACAACCACTTGACTTGTGACTTCAGCTGCAAAGGCGTTTTATTAAACAGGACAAGCGATGCCATACCACACCAAAGGAGGAACCTAGAAAGTGTCCAGCCACTGTTACCTGATAGAGACCTTCATCCTCCTCCTCGAACTCGGTGTTTGGAAGACTGTGATGTCGCTCATATCCGGTCCGGCACACCCCGTTGGGCTGCCGTGCCACATCCAGATGGTGATCACTGGAGGACTGTGTCATAACCATCACCTGCGGGGTGGGAGAGTGACCTTTGCGGGACACGGTCTCCTTCCGGTGATGGATCAGTTTTCTGAAATGGAATGACGACATCAGGAACAACAAAGCTAGAGGAAGCAAGTGACTGTGCTGCAACATTTAAATGATATTGTAAAATTATTTATTGCATTTGGGCCATATATACACCAGAATGGGTTACATTACTCTGAACACCAACTCCAGTTTCATTAACAACTACGGAAGCACTTCTGGGGGAGGAAGGAAGAGGCTTTACAAGAGCCCATGATTTATTCATCAGTTCGCTGGAGAAAAATGCCTCTTCCTTAGGGGAGGAACATTGCTTTGCACACATTGCTTTGCAAGCTTCAGAAATTGCCTGCACTTTAAAATCGCTGTTCAACTGAGATTAAACCAGCGTGCCTCAGCAGACAGTGTGAGGCGTCAGAGAAAAACAAAAATTCTCCTCACAAGCAATTATTTGAGAACATATTAAGGACCTTGTGCCACATGCCAACAACCTCTACAATTCCTGGCTGCTAGAGAGGAGAAAATGAACCCGGAAAGGTTTTGGATTTCTCCTCAAGCCTCCAGTGCAGCTGAGAGTTTTCTCTTCTTTACACGCACAGGGATAGAGGGGGAAACCCTTTGCTGGGCACAGTTGACCAGAGGAGCAGCATCAGCTACCAGCTCAAATGCTGGGAAGCTATCCGAGTGCATCAGCACTTTGCAGCCCAGGGACTCAAATCAACAACATCCAACTTGACCCCCCAAAACAGAAAAGACACAAGCATCACACGCTGACCACCCTCCAACCGCCACCTTTCCCAGATGCCCATCGTACTTACTGGAGGACATCTCTCTGCTCCAGGTTGTACTTGCCCCCATTCTTCATTGCCGCGTTGTGCACAGCCTCAATGGCACGGTCAATAGACTGGAGAACCACATCTTGCTCCAGCACCTGAGAAACACAACATCCCGCACGTTATCACACTGCTTCAGCTGCGGCTCTTTTGCACCAGAGCTTATTGCAGGAGAGACCACAGCATGTGAAACCCAGAGCGCTGGCACTGCACAAGCCAAATGACCAACGAACAGCTCCCAGAGACAGAACCCCAACTCTGCACCATTTCACTTTTCCCTCCTTCCTCCAAAAGAAAAGTATTTGAAGCCGTGCTTCAAACTGAGTCTGCCCATTCAACGTTTATGGATGGAAAAGAAAGTCACTGTTACAAGCACTGAAGTCCAGCAATCACGACAAAACAACCAGGGTCAGAGCTTCATAATCATGCAGCAGCCTGGAATATTCAGCCTGCTGCAGGGAGCTTTTGAAATCCCACTGCAAAGTCCAGCTTATCCCAAGCTCAATTCCTTCTGCTCTCACTGCCCTGCTACGGAGCAAATACACAGCTGTGAATGTCACACACCTAGTCAAAATCTGGTGGCCTTCAGAGTTCATTGGCTCTGGGTTTGCATTTTCACTTGCTTTTTTTCTGGATTGTTTTTATACTTGTTTCACCACTTGAAGTGCCTTTTCCAAATCTCCACCCAAACTGTCATAGCAACATTTATTCCTCCTGCCAGCCAGTTTAGCACTCATTACTGCAGCTGAAATAAACACCAGCCTTGAAGCAAGAAATACCAAAGATGTCATTCCCCGGGCTTATACAGGAGGCTGGGAGAGCTGTGGCGAACGGGCACAGGAAGGTAAAGCAGGTTTCCACGCTTGGGACATTCTTCAAGGCTTTGTTCATCAACAGCTGACATGCCTTCAGAAGAAGAGACCTGTATGGGACTAAGGCTGAAGGCAAAAGACATGCTACTGAATCTTTGCCCTGGATCCAGCAGACCCACAGGTCCTCCCGTAAGCTGCCGCCAGCACCATCGCCATCCATTCGGTACCACCATCGGCAGCCTCAGCCCGTGCACGCTGGGGAGGAGCAGGAGAGGAGAGGAGTGCTTGGACTCCAGCCCTCATTGCAGCTGTTTGAACACCAAAACCCCCTTCATCTTCGCTTGCTTTGCCCCCCTCCCTGCATCAGAGCAACCATTTATCCAGCCAAGGAGTGGCTGGAATCTCATCAAGGATGCACCTTAATTGGCCTTAGGGAGCTGCAGAGCAGCAGAAGGCAAGCCCTCCCCACCAGGGCTGAAAGTGCCTGCCTCCGTAGGACTAGCATGCAGTTTTCTGATAACATGCTATGTTTTATTTATATCCTGATTAATTACTAAACCAAATGTGAATTAACAGCAACTGCAGACTGGGGGGGAAAAAAAACACCAACCACCCAAATCCAACCTCCAAACAAGGTGGGGATGAGAAGCCCCCTCTGCAATACTCAGCTTTGAAAAAGAAAAATTTAGGAGGGTTTTATTTTCTTGGTTTGTTTTCTCAAGAAAGAGAGATAGGGAGGAAAGCATCTGGGGAAAACTTTAAAAATAAAACCAGGTGTGTTAAAATGTGTCTACCGAATTCATTAAAGTATCAGATCAAGGACAAAACCAACACTCAGAACCCAACTTTGGGATGAAGCCTCCAAGCAGCCCCATATGGTCTAGGGAGCATTTCACCACCTCTAACTACAGATCTAAGCAAAGAAATGGAGCAAAGCTCATTTGAACACCTTTAAATGAGCATTGGAAGGAAAGGCAAGTTACTTCACAGAATGTATCTTGTTTTCTGAGAAAACAAGGGAAAATGACGTCAAGCTGCACACTTTCTCTGCAAAAGGGGAGCAGCACAGGAGTCTCCAGCGCTGCTGTCCCCAGGGGATACCCCTGCCCTCCGCAGAGGCTGTCTGCCCTCGTGCCGCTCCCACCTGAGCTCCCACCCCAAAATTCAAGACAGCTCCTGCTACAGCCTCCAAACACCCACCCTGGCATGCTCCCCAATCCCCCAGTTGTAGTCCCTCCACATCCCCCACCGTCCCCTCCAAAGCCACCCCCTCCACAAGCTGCACCCTTCATGCTGCCTTCTCTCACCCTCCCCAGCCCGCCAGGCTTTCACCCACATGGGTTTCCACCTTTCTCAGTCTGATCTTCCCAGGGAAGATGGCAGTACAGAGCGCTGAATCCCACTGAACAGCTCAGTGTCTCTGCCCTCTCCCAGAGAGCCTGTCGACGTTGTCCATAGTCCTCAGGAATCCACAGGCTGGAGCTGCTACTCCCTGTGTGATGCCATTTGTTATGGAGAGGGCGCTTCTTTCCTGACAAAACACAGCATTTTCACACTAATGCAGCAGCGCTGTGACAACCGGCTTTTAGCTGCTGTGCTTGTTCCTTTGTTTCCGCTCCCCAACCCTCTATTAACAGGGCTGGAATAAAAAAGCAGCATTAACTTTCCTCTTGCACTTCATGACATTGTTGATGCTACTCGTAAATCATCTCCTCCCTTGCTCTGCTGAGCTGGTCAGGGGGCAGGGTCTTCAGCACAGGGGCCACCTTGCATTTGGGGTTTGCAGGACACCCAGCATTGGGGATCACCTGCACTGTAGTCATAAACTTAAAAAATAGAAATCAGTATCCTGGATAAATCAGGTGATTAGAAGGAATCTGCACACTCCTTGGGTTAACCAAAATGGCATTGCTTTGTTTGAAAAGGATGGACAAAAAAGCATGTTGCAGTTACAAGGAGCATGGGTTCGCAGCAGAAAAAGGTTTGCCAATGTCTCCCCTACAATCTCCTTCCCCCTAGGACTCAGGGGATGACCTGCTCACAGCAATTCAGGATAATGCACGTGCCTTGACATCCTCCCCATGCAGTTTAGGGAGACCAGTCACTCCGCAGCGCTGGCAGGGGATTCCTGCCTGCAGCCAGCACCCATTCCCGAGGATGCTCGCAGCCTGGACACAGGCGGGCAGAGCTGCCGAGCGGTACGGCCAGGCTGTGCACGCCCACGCCTGCTCACACGCTTGCAGGCAACGCCGGCCACGCACGGCTCCGTGCCTGCAAAAGAGAGAGGTCACAAACTGGCGCCAAGGTAAGGGAGCAGAGCCTTTGAGCTCAGGCAGGAGAGACCGGTGCTCAGAAGCCTGCTCTCGCCCTCGCAGGGCCCTGCTGTGATCCAGCCCCTGCCCCCTCCCACGCTCCAGGATTCAGAGATGAAACCCTGCTCATGGCAGGCTAAGCCAAGGCTCACACGGAAGCAGGGGAGCGCATGAAAGGGCATCGCTGCGCAGTGTGCTGTCAGAGGAGACGTACCAAGTAAAGCCCAGGAATTCAGCTGGATTTACTGAAGCTGTGCTGGTAACCACACGAGTGGGGGCTGGCAGAGCCTCAGCAACCGCTGCAGCACACTAGCTGTTAACTATATCGTTCACCAGTTACCAGCTCGCCAGCGGCACAGCCACACCAGCGGCTCCTGAAATGCAGAGAAGGTGGCAGGGATAGGGCAATGATGGTGGTGGAAGGCGCCGGCCGTGCATGCCCACCCTTACGGGGCAAGGGCAGGGGTCTCCTCGGTTGGTGTGGGGGGGCACAGCTACCGGGCTGCGGCCAAGAGGCATCAGTAGGACACCAGCTCCTGCCCAACGTACCGTGAAAACAGAGGGGTGTTTTGGCAAGGTATGGATCCACATTCACATGGCATCTCACCCCAGAAAGGAGTGGCCGCTACCCCCTCTATCAGATATTTCTGTTTTAATCAAATAGAGTGCTGCAGCCGAGAAACAGCCTGTCACAACCAGCCTGGCTATACCAAGAGGCAGGAGAAGAGCAGAGCAGTGACCCTTGATGATCACGGGCTGGACTGGCTGATGGGCCACCGCTTCAGAGAACTGGGGGCACCGCCAGCACCCTGCAGGCGAGCTGCCCTGCAGGAACAAGTTACAGCTCAATTAGAGCCATGAACATCAGCCGGGAAATGGAATTTCTTCCTTCATAGCCCAGTGTAGGAGAGTCACAGGAGCATCAATAAATCATTACTTCCTCTCTCCTTGCTAATAACAGGAGCAAACAAAGGGTTTCCCCAGAGCCCACTGCCAATTTCCTCCTGTCCCCATCCAGGGCTCCCTGCCTGAGAGGGACAGAGCCAGACCTGGGCACCGCCCTGGGGTGCTCTGCATGCCCCCCTGCCCTGAGGCAGACTGGAAAGGATGCCTTTCCCCGGGCCAAAGCCAGGCTTTTAAGAAGCATCCTTCCAGGACGTCTCCTGGGTACCCAAGTGTGGCCAACACAAGGCACGGCAGTGCGCAGGCAGGAACACATTCAACCCTGCGGCTCACGCTGCTCTCATCTCCACTGCCCCAAGAGCAGTCTCCCCAAAGAGAGCATACATGCACAGGACGTGTTGCACACCCCTGCTTCCCCACGTACGGGCTGACGAGAGACCCAAGCGTTTTGGAAAACACTATCGGTGTCCTGGCTGCGCAGGCAGCACGACCTCCTCTCCTGCTCTCCCGGGGCTATTGAAAATGTCACCCCCCTCCCTCTTCGTTTTGAGTCTTTCTACACATAGCACCAGTGTTGTTTAAATGCACTCACACAGAAGAACTTGCTCAACAGTCTAGAATAATCATACCTTTCAGAAAAGCATTTTCTAGACAAACAGGCTGACAGCTGCATCAGCGCAGAGAGGCTCAGCCACCCTGCGTGTGTGAGACTCCCACATTTATGAAAGTGACCCATTAACGTATGGCAGGCTTTTCTTTGCCTCCACAGGGGGCCGATCCAAGAAAACATGGCATTTTTTTTTCCCCTTCTGCCTCCTCAGTTTTTAGTGATCAAAGGCATTTTCTCTTCTGCATGTGCAGGAATTGGTGCCCTCATTCCAGCAGCTGCTTCTGCAGCCATAGGGGTACCCAGGCAGGGCTGCTCATTTTCACCCTCATGTCATTGCTCCGGCTCTCACAACACAACAACAAAAGACAAAGTTTTTGTTTTCAGCGACAGCTCAGTTTCCACACAGCTGCACTGACACAGACCACTGCTGAAATTAGGATATTTATCCTGCTGGCATACACAGGCACAGGCTGGTTCTTTGTTAACTCAAATCTGAGACGAACACCACCTCTTAGGTCACATGCCCTTCGTCCCCAGTCACCACCAGACTGCCTGCACGCTGTATCCTTTCAGATTTAAACAATCGCTGCAGCAATTTACAAAAATCAGCTAGCCTTTGTCCGCGGCAGAGTGATGTACCAGATATGGGGTCCCCTTTCTGAGCCATGCAGCTCAAAAACCAGGCTGAGTTTTGGTTTTTGCATTGCTGTGGGAAATTCAGCTCCTTTCTCTTCCCCTCTCTGCAGCCTCAATCAGAAATTTTAGTCCCCAGGCTGTTGGTTAAGAGATATGCATTAACTTATTCTTGTCGGCATGAAGATATTTTGCCTCGCGGCACTTAAAAACACATGATAAAAACGCAAGTGAAACAATGGGCAACTGTCCTGGTTACTGAGCAAATAAGATGAGAAAAGCTCCAAACAAACCTGCAGCATCTCTGACTTGCTAGAGAGCGAACAAAGACATGGCTGAGCTCTTCTGACAAAGAGGCAGCCCAGAAACAGACCTGGGATTCCTGCTGATATGCTATAGTGGGTTTCTAATAGATCGGTGTTTTTCCACCGTGTGCTGACAGCAGCCACTGGAGCGGACAGCCTGCACAAATGAGAACTGGAGAGAAAGAATAGCCAGGGAAAGGGCTTAAGTTGTGCAAATAGTGCTAAAGCAAAAGCCAGGGCTCCTGGGAAAAGACATATACTCGCTACGGACAGTACAGGCGCGAGTGGCATTTGGAATAAATAAAACCCTGAAGGCAGCAGAGGGATGCACAGCAACCCAACTTCAACCAATTTCTCTCCCAGGAGCAGGCAGCTTCGGAGTCAGAGAGAAGGGGGGAGAGACATGCTGAGGAACAACAAAACACATGCAACCATCACTGCACACTTGTTCCCAAGGTGGAAATGCTTCTTCCTGGGTCTCTCCAGCCATGCTCAGACCCTGTTTACTGGTCACCATGATCAGAATCAGCCACCGGTTCCTTCCCCTCGCAATTCTTCGCCCTCCAGCAACCAGAACGCATCTCAAGCCAAAACACGCTAAGAGGATAAAAGCAGAGATAGAAGTTTTTTAAAATAAAGCAGTCAATGCATACTTATATATCTCACTGTTCTCTGCTGCCTTAATTCTTCCTGCTCTCAATGCTACAGGGGACTTCTCTGGCTCAGCCTGTCCCAGGTGAACAGCCACCGGACAACAGAGCTGCCCCTCTCCGTAGCATTACCCGCTTAGCATCCTTTTGGCACACAACTGTCAAGCCAAGCCGATATCAGACATGATCAACACTGCATCTGTGCAGGGGAAACTTATGTTTCTACTTATATATGTATATATAAATTATACACACACACACACATATATACACACTGGAGTTACGATCTACGCTGAAAAAGAAAACTGCAGATAGCCTCTACTTTGACAGCAAGCTCAGGATTATGAACCAAGATATATCAAGGTGGAAGGAAAGATGCGGCAGTGAAGAGC
The DNA here is from genome assembly GCA_034008185.1 of Gorsachius magnificus. Classification (NCBI taxonomy): domain Eukaryota; kingdom Metazoa; phylum Chordata; class Aves; order Pelecaniformes; family Ardeidae; genus Gorsachius; species Gorsachius magnificus. The sequence goes on from CM067090.1 coordinate 14,009,931, forward strand.
TAGCAGTTATTCTAGGACTTCTGACGTATTAGCAAATTGCAAAATAGCCCAACAGAAGGGGTTGTGTCAGTCTTTAGAGACTCTCCAGTTTGGTAGCCCAAAACACCGCTTACCCTTATGCTCACTGAGATTCAGTGCAGCTCCTAGATCACTCACATGCAATTAGCACAGGTGCATAAGCAAGCCCCTATATGAAGTATGATCAAAAACTAATTTCTAACTTCCCAGAGCGCTGGGCAGACTAAGTCTCAGCCCATCTCTGTTTTGACTGAATTGGCAAACATATGGATGTGGACTGAAGACAATTAATCGTGTTTGCCAAACATCGCCAGGACAAGGGGCAATGACAAAGTCCAGAGGAAGAAACGAGCCTGGGAAACCAACGAAGTTCTGGCTCCTCTTCTGGCATTCAAGGAGGAAAGTTCAGTTTTCCCCCCAAAATCTATGTCCATAGCAGAGACTGTTGGAAAATGCTGGAAAGGTGACAGTCATACGAGAGGCAGGACCAAGAAATTTAAATTTCTGCCACATTCAAGAAAACTCTTGCCCTTCCCATTCACCTCCATGCAGGAGTACATTTCCAGCATGTGACGACTGAGTAAGTAAAGTCTCCAGGGGTCAAGCAGGAAAAACTGCAAGTAAGGTGGCAATTCAACTGATGTACAAAGACAGATGCCATAGAAGAGCACGTATGTACGTGTTAACCGAACAGAACTTTCCTCCTGCGTGCCATAGACCGGCACTGATTTAACAGCATGCAGTTATGTGTTTGAGAAAGAGGTAGTAACTTGTGACTCATCTTGCAAGAGAATTTATCAGCTTTTCTTGCAAAATCCTCCCTCTCCTGTGACCAGCCTTCTGGCAAGGGACAGAAGGTGGCAAACTGCAGCTATGATGCTCTTTGGGCATAATTACTATGTTGCCCAAACCCAAAACGATGGACAAATTGTAAAGTGTCTCTTATTGACTTAACAGGAAAGGGAAGACTGGGAAAGAAAATCGACCTGCCCCAGTGAACATGGGAAAGCAGACCCAGCAGCGGGCACATGCGTACAGCCCAGGAATGCCGGCCAGGCACGAAGGAGAAGGGGCAGGGAGGGTGAGCACATCAGCAACCGAGGGAGCACAGAACCCGTGGGCTTGGGCATGAAGGATTCCAGTCTGCCATGCAGAGAGCAAGTGCGGCTTTCTGCTACCCGCTGTATGAACAGCCATATGTACTTTATTAAAGCTGCTAATGGGGGAAAAGAGCTTCCATCCTCACGGGGCAAACTCAGGAAAGTCATCAGCTAGTTTTATTCCTGGACAGATGTAAATTGCACAAAATTGTAAACCAGACACAAATCCCTGAGATCTTTTTAGCAGCACTGGGATCAGAGCTGCCAGGCCCAGCGCAGCCGGTGCTCCTTCCTGCAAAGCTGTCACTGCAAAGATAAAAACCTGCCTTGCATTACCATGAGAGAGGCCTTGCAAAGTTCTCCCCAAAGATGATTCCAGTCAGAAGGATCAAAGGCAGCTTGCTTGCTGCAGGATCAGTTAACAGCTCCCCCTGCACACCCCAAAATAAAAAGAAAGCCAGCAGGGCAGGATCAGAAACCACATTAACTCATACAGAAAACCCAGCGCTTTCCTCTGTAATGAGCATTTATCTTCAAGTTACTTGTGCATCCTACCCGAAATGCACCTTATCACAGCGATGTGATCAGACCATATCTGCGACCTACTCCAAAATACCAATACTCCAAATGACCCCCAAACCACCACATGGAAAAAACTGAGTATTTGTTACCAGGAGAATTGCTCCAAGCCAACTGCAGAGTAACAGCAACCACAAAGTCTGGGTTTATGTTGTCCCTCTGCTCAAAGAGAGCAGCTCCACATTCCAATGGAGCAAAGCTCATTCCAAGCTGGAGGGACCACTTACAAACAGTCCTTTTACCATCATCCCTTCACATAACTCCCAAGCACATCAGGTAGACCAAGATCCTCGAGGACTTCTCCCCCAATGGTGTTTCAGGCCAGGGACCCAAGAGAGCAAGCACACACACAGTTTCTCCAAAGTAGGCACCAAGAAAACACCTAATTTCTATATAATGTTCCCGTAATACAGATCTCACCAGCAATGTCTCTTCTGTCCGCAGCCCCACCTGGGTCACAGGCACAGATATTTGAATTACCAGTACTAGGAAACCCCAGGATACCCAGCCACCTCCTCCCCAGTATTTTCAGGCTGTATAGACCAGCTCCCACCAGTGCGGAGCAAACACAGCTCCCCTGTGCTGGGCAGGTCCTGCCCCACATGGGAATGCCAAACAAGTCTTCCACCCAAGTAGAATGGCATGTTCAGACCCTCCTGCTACCAACAGCTTTCATGACTTTAATCTGGGTACAAAACACTCATTAAAGGATTTAAACAAGTAGTATGACAGCCAGGCTCCCAGTAAAAGATAACCTTCAAATGCTCGTTTCTCTCAGGTGGGCCACTGTAAAAGCTAAGGCAAGAACCAACACCTCCTTCTGAAAGAGAACAGGCATCTCCCTCACTCCCCCGCCATGGATTTTGGTAGCTATACATTTCGACACATTCAGAGCAGCGCTATCAAACAGGGGATGCTATCCATTGTATGCCAGCTAATTATAGCAAAGGCATTTAAAGACTGTTGAGGGAGCAGGTGCCGGGCAGCAAGGGAGTGGGCATCAGAGGGGCTGAAATACTCCACACGGGCTGCGCTGTCAAGAGGTAGCTCATGCTAATTGGCCATAGACAAAACACCCAAGTGGGCCAACGTGCTTGTTAGCCGAGCGCTGCTCCTGCAAGCACGTTTATTACTGGTAAAGCAGATGTTTCTGCTGTAGCAGTCAGCACCCAGGCACTCATCAAATCCAGGGAGTCCACGCAATTGAGCTTTACTGGGACAATGATAAAGCTAACACTAACTCATGCCGAAAAATAAATGAAGATACCACTGAGATTTATAGCCATATCTTGCAACTACAACTGTTACATGTGTGATCATAAAAATGGCGCACAACCAAAAACAAAAAAACCACCAAAAAAACCAAAACAAAATTGTGAACTAAAAACCCTGCAGCCTCCCGAGTTGCTTTTTGCCTGGCACAGAGTGGAAGCGGACAGCACATGATTTTTCTGTGCTGCAAAACTTAGACAGACTGACGACTTCCATTGACCTACAAAAGTACCTTGAGAATTGCAGGCTTAGCTATGTTTATCAGAGGAATGAGGCTAACTTGCTGTTATCTCCAGATTCAGTTCAAGAACAAATTCTGGGGTTTGTTTAGTGGGCCTTTTTACCTTGGGAAAAGATTAAAGGGTTCACCTGGATTTGCTGACATTTCACCTACAAGGAAGCGAGAGGCAAGTCACAGAAGAAAAGCAATTCATTAGTGTCCCATGCTATCTGCAGGGGAGAAACAGCCTACTGCTCCAGCTGCAAGTTATAATCCCATCTCCTTTCACAGTGTGGAGTGGCACAGGCTCCCCAGAAGACACAAAGCAATGGGAACAGGAGGGGAATGTCCTCTTAGGACATTGTGCCACAGGCAGCAGAACAGCCATAATCCTGTTTTCCTCGCTTCCCAAGGCTGTGAACAAAGAACACTGCATTTGTTGGGCTGTTCACTTCTCACGTGCAAAGCTTTTGCCCCGCTCGCGTGCCGTATTACAGTATCCATTTCTTGCATCCACCTCTTCATGTGCCACATTCACCCGTGTCAGCATCCACCTCACTCGGCCGCATCAGCGAGAGCGAACTGCTGTATTTCAGGAAATGTTCCCAGCCCATCTCCAGTGGGACAAATCCCACAGGAAAGGAGATGGCCAGGACTCAGCTCACCTCCACCCAACCCAGCTAGTGGCCCCTCCACAGAGGAGGTCCAGAGCAGGACCCCTCCAGTGCACAAGGCCACCATGGGGCACCACAAGTTGTGGAAGCTGCCTGACAACAAGCAAGCAACTCTCAAGCTGTGTGGTTTGCACAAGCCCTGTGCATGCTACCTCTTCCCCTCCCAAACTCCTTCAGGTCAAGGCTGATCACTCTTCCCTACTCGTGACATTCCATAGCCCACCTATGAGAGGTCTAGGTGGTCCTCCACATCTGAAGAGTCACACAAGATCAAACATTGCCAATAGCAAGTCTTTTGGGAGAACTTTTTTGCTCAGCCATTGATAGTATATTAATAGCGTATAAAAGCTTTTAAAGTGACCAGAGCTCAATATCATTTTGAGATCTTAAGTTTCTGAATGAGAGCTCAAGAATGCAGTGAGTTCACATATGTTCATAAATATAAGAGACTCAGATGCTGGCCCATATCACTGGGCAATGCTTCTAAAGGAGCCTGAGACCACAGGCAAGACGATGCTTCACAAAACTGGATGCTGGAGGGGTTTCTTTCCATCCCTGATGTAAAGAATTACACTGTACAGGCCCCTTGATAATAACTGCACTAATATTTCAATGCTGCTGCTATCTCATCAAGCTAATGGAAGACAGACACATGAAATCAATTCAAAAAACAAATGAAAGGGGATGCATTTTTCAGTTTAAGTCAATAAAGGTGATTCTGGGGCAGACAAAAACTTCACTACTTAGAACCCAGCACTTCAAAGGACGTTGGTTTTTTGATGTCAAATGGAAAAAGTCTTCAGCTACAAACACTGCGACTGGGCCAGGCTCAGAGAAATCCCTATGCTTCTGCATTAAGTAGGTAACAAATTTTTATGGTCATCATTCGAGGTACTGGATTTTGACGCAATTATTCTTTTTACATGCTGAAAAACATGTGCTTCCCTGATACTTGTGCTTCTCCCCACTTATTCCTCAGGGACAGCCAAACCCGGGCACGGAGGGAAAGGGACCCGGGACCTGCTGTCTGGCATGTCAGTCGGGTGCGATTTATCACCTGGGCGTAGCAGACTATGTTCAAACCATGGTACCCACCCCATCCCCCTGCAAACACGCATCCTTTCTGCAGAAGGAGAGGGAAAAAGGGTATCTTCAAGCAGCCTGGAAAACCACCGAATTCACTGAGTTTACCCAAAAAGGAACTGTCACCACATCAGACTGAGAGGCCACGGAGGTTTGCATTTGTCTGCTCGGTGGGAAGCTTCAACTTGATCACTTTAGGCAGCCATCTGTTTTTTACAGGAGCTGCCACAGTTCTCTGCACAACCATCACAGCACACAGACACCGCACTGAACTCGACTGACAGAGAGCCCTCCACCCTGAAAACCTATCCACCACCATTTCCATCTTTCGTGTGCAAATAGGTGAAAGTCGCCTGTATGGTCCATCAAGGCTTTCTTCCCACCTCCAGAAAAGGAGGATGCAACTCAGAGGCTGAGCCGTCACTGGCCTGGCAGGCAGAGGAGCTCGAGGGCAGCGGAGCTGGAGCAGGAACAGTGGGAGATAAAGAGACCACATCAGCAGCTGTGGATGTATCACCCCATGCACAAACCCCATGGACGAGAACGCAAGACCTTTTCATCAAGACATCGTCCCAGCTTCCAGGTGATTCCCTCCTCCTTGTGGGCGAGTGTCTATTTTTGCAGCCCTTGCCTCATCTTCTCCCTTTGTTTTTATTCAGTATAATAGCAGGTTTGGAGCTGGGGCCTGCCCTCAGGTTTCCATACTACAAGGCGCTGTCCCCACTTGTACTAGAAAAAAACCCAAGAAATAATTAATAGCTATTACTTAGAAGAGATCTAATCTGAACCTTGAACCAACGATTAGCAAGAAGCAATCCACAGCCTGGAATTATCTAGCATGCATGATCCAGCAGCTTGATTTTTTTTTTTTTTTTTTTTTTTTTAATTGAACCTCTTGAGTAGCTGAACAAACTTAAACATCAGTCTATGCTGGCATTTCCAGACCACAGGCACAAAAATCACCGTCTCACAGACAGCCTTCACGCACATCAGCCCAGCCTCAGCAGCCTGAGCTGGAAAGGGGGATGAAGCAGTGTAGGTGGGACCCCATCAGCAGGACAGGACAGACAGACATCAGATCAAGAGCAGGTCTCGCTAGCACAAAAGGCAGCCTGAGCCCCGGGAACGGGCTCGCTACGCTCACGGCTGGGTGACGCTGCCGCTTCAGCTGTACCAGACAGACAGGAGGAAGGACAGGGGCTTCACAACTCTGTTGTCAAGAAGTCAGCAGCTTCCAAAGAGGAAGGGAGTGACAACTTCTTCTGAGCAACTTCAACAGGCAAACAAATAACCAGGAAAAACAAACCCATGAACTTCCCACCCCATTCTAAAAAGCCCACACTGCCAAAATTTTACTTCCCCTTCTTGCTTAAGCATTATGTTAAAAGAGGACAAGTACTGTGTTCCCTTGCAAGGGGTGCAAACAGCTCTGCCAAGTGAGCTCTACATTGCAGGGCATGGAAACAGAAGAGCTGAAATGAAGCCAATGCTCCTCTCCTGCTGCGGTGGGTCTCGTCTTTGGGACAACTCTGTTTCCCTGTTAGTGTCAACAGAGCTTTGGCCAGAATAGTGCTCAACATCCCCACGGCAAGAAAGTGATGGGGGGTGAAGGGGAACGGGGAGAAAGAGATGCAGTCATGAATCGCGTCCTCTGTTCCACTGCTCACATGACAAGCTTCAAAGCTTTTTTTTTTTTTAAAAAAAAAAGGTTTTGCCATGTGATAAAAATCAAGACAAATTAGGCTTGACAAGAAAAGGTCAAAACTTTATTTGTGAGCCACTGGCTGGGAAAGTGATGCTCTTCCAGAAGCAGGACCAGGACCCACTGCAATTCCTGTTGCAACTCAAGACTAGAGGCAATGAGGGTGGTCAGGGTCCACATAAAGAATTTCCAGGGAACATAAATGGACTGTCATTTCAACTGAGAATTTTTCCTCTAAATACAACAAGCATTTTGCAGCTCCAGATGCCAGCTCATGGAGAAAGCACCAACTGGGGTCCTCCCGTAGGGCTGGCCCTCTGCCACAGCACACGGACCAAACTGATTCTTGCACCCCATTAGCGGGAGCACTCAGGAGCAGCTCCAGCAGTGAGCTCAATTATTTCTCCCAGGCCCTGTGACACAGCTTTGTCACCTCCATTCGCCAGACCAGCCCTGGAAATGGGACCTCCTTCCCCATCAGAGGTCAGCGTCCATCAGCACAGCAGTCTGCACACACAGCCTCAGCAAAGGCAGCAATAGCAAGCCTGAGCAGCAGCTATCACCGGCCCAGCATCTCTCCCCGTCAGCACTGCAGCAGTCTCCACCACATTTACTCATCACCGAACACCGTCCGGTGCAGGCAGTGAGCGGCACAGGCAGCCCTGCCCCGTCTTCCCCAGCAAGGCATCAGGCAGCATGCCATTAGGAAGAGATCAGACCTGAAAAAGCAGGGTAGGTCTGCAAGAGCCTGTGAACAGGGGCTGATCTCCCAGTCCAACAGCAAACGCTTCCAGCACTCACAGCCCTTGCAAATCCGCATACAAATGTGCCTCTTCAGTGAAATAAATCGAACCAACTGTTACTGCCACAGCCAAGAAGAAAGCCTCAATTTAAGGTTTTCTCTCTGGAACAAATGCAATGCACGTGAATTTCAACTTTAAAATCTCTACACACCACAGAGGTCTGTTAGAACCTGTGGCTTGTAAAATTTTGGTTATAGCATTGACCACATAGGATGTCAGCATCTGTGAAGTCTAATTTTCTTGAGGTCTATCTAGTGCTATAGTTGCACACCAAGGCTACTTGTATTTCCCTCCTTATAAACCCCTCCTGGAATTTATCCTTATTTCAGCGCCCAGACTGACAACTCATATGCTGGATACATAATCCTGGCTGGGGAATGACAAAGTTTAAATCCTTCATGAGGGAGGGAAGCTGGGATGCTCTTAAAAATTCTGTTTGTTTTTATGTACATCTGAGCTATACAAGTAGGGAAGAAAAAGAGGCGGCTGCCTCTGTTCCAGAACCAGAGCTCTCCTAACGACGACCTCAACAGACAGGTTCAACTGTTTTCCATGTTTCACCCATGGACAGATGCAAATACGCATTTTGCACCATGGGATTTGACTTTCCCCATAGGCATTAATATGCCCCAGAACTTGCAAGGGATCTTCTTAGGTCAGCCAGTGACCATGATGTAGTCTGATTTGGTCAAAGCCTTTCCTAGCATACAGCACGGAGGTTACTCTTCTCTTGCAAGGAAAGTCCTTCACATTGTTTTCCCATTATTACTAACACAGCATATTTTCCTCCAAGGACAAGCAGCTGGAATTCCTTCTCCCTCCTCTTCAGTGTCTTGCTCCCTCTGTACTTTACACAGAGCAACAATCACAAAACAATCAATTCCCATGAACTTTCTGGTTTATTGGTTTCAATACAAATCCCAAATCCTTCCTCCTGTTTTGTTTTGGTTTTTTTCCTACTCAGAGTTCATCTGATGAGATGCTGGAAATCCTGGAAGGAAACTCAAGGGTGGGATCATGAGAAGAGGTGCACAAACACAAGCACAGAGCAGGTGCAGCTCGGCAAGCCCAGAGACATTCAAACTTCGTGCTCGAAGACATCTGCCAATCCCCTTTGGCTCAGAAAGAGCAGCCGAGGCCGAGCTGTTGGTGCTCTGCTCAAGAGGAGGATAGCATAAGACTGATCTCCTGAAGCACCAGAAGGCAGTGATGGCTGAAGGTGGGACACCTTTCAGCAGACCTGTTGCGTAGCGCATCCACCGGCTTGACTTGATGTTAGCACTGTTATTTTAGAGACACATACCTACGCTGCTGGGCAGTCACCAACAACTTGCTGTCCCATGGGCTGACAGCAGTGTTGATCAGCTTAAGTCTGCATCCACTAAATTTCAGCATTAATGAGAAATTCAGCTAAGCCACAACCCTCCTGTGTGGCCTCTTGACCGTATCCTCACTTACGGGCAGGGGAACAAGGTCTGGCAAAGAAAGCTACTTGCATGGAGTCCCGTAGCGAGCTGGTGGCAGATTTCAACAGAATCCAGATTCCCGTATGTTAATTACTGAAGCATCTTGCTCAATAAACATACATGATTCAGTCATTACTAGACTTTTCCTGCAAATGAGGCAAGAGGAAGAGTCTCTGCATTTGCTGTCCTCCAGGGTCAGCGCCGCACTAGCCTTTTTGAATGGATGTTTCTAGTCCAAAAATGGCAGCTCTTCCTTTCGCAATGAGAAGTTGATCATCTTCCAGATATAAACCAGGGAAAGAAGTCTAGCCATCTTCTCCTGATGAAAAGCATTCAAAAACCATACAGCAGGCAGCCCAAAAATCACAAATTTGGTCAGTAAAAGTGCAGGAAACAGTACTGTGCAACACAGTGAAATGTTCATGGGCAAGGCCAGCACTAGAAAGCAGGGGTGCAAATGACCTGGCAGACATCACAACCCAGCAGAGAAGCTGGAAACCAGATCGTGACTATCATCTCTGGGCAAGTGCTGCTCCGAAGGCCTAGAAGAAAACAGCACATTTCTTCTTTCCAGTCTGCCTCCTCACCCTGCCCTTCCTCCAAGGCAAACAGAGCCACAGCCACATTGCCCAAGAGCAGACACGACCTCTCAGACATCTCCCTACTGCTTGCTCACTTGACAGCCTTCATGTTGTTCAACCCTCAAACAGGCTTAATGTTCCCAGCCCAAAGCAAATCCACCGGGACCACCCAAGCGCCCACCAGTGCCACTCCACCCACGCACAGCCATTATGCATCTGCAGGAGCAATAAGCACGGACCGCCAACAGTGCTCATACATGGGCATCCAGGCCACAAAGGCAAATTTCAGCTGATATCCAAAAGCCTGATTATTTTTAATCAGAGTAAAAGTGAGAAGAACATGTCTTCACAGCCAAGCAAAAAGAAAGGCTAAAGATCATTAGCGTATTTCTACTTTAATAATTCTGAACTGTGAAAGATTGCAGAACTTCTGGCTAAAATGTCAAGTCTTTAGCTACAGTAATTAGAAATGGTTATAATTCCCCTGGCTGTGTAATTTAGTCTCAAGAATAAAACTTCATCTCAAAGCATTAGCAGCTCTGACATGATAGCATCTCTGTTATTGTGACAGCCCAAAGAAAAATGCTTCATTCTTTCAGTATCTTGCATGTGTCAAGAAACGCAGCCTCAGCTGCAAAGTACGACCAGCTGCTTATTCTCCAAAATAAAACTTTATTTTTAGCCTAAGCGCTTATTCAAGGTCTGTGTGAGTATTGCGATTAAGCTCTTACGCCCATTGTAAGCTCCGTCAAATCTGTAGCAGATGACAAATAACGATGCAGGCTCCAGCGCAGGAGATGGCCTGTATGACATTCTGCTCCACTGTCACCTTCTGTTCAAGAGCAACAAGAACTCCTCTGCCAGGGGTCAGGACAACCGAGTTTAAAGCTGGATTTTACGTAGATGGAGGGAGAAACTCTTACAACAAAGCACAATTGCCAAAGCTCAGTTTCCAGCAACTGGGGATTTGCTATCAGAATATCTGATTATTTGATTGACACCGTACAACTAACTCCGTGCTCCACAACCATCATCATCTCCACACTAGCGTGAAAGGTTTGACAGTACCTGAGCTACCACAGATCGCTGCTTCCCCAGCGGTCCTACGCTGGCACCAGCCTCAGCATGTGCTGCTCCATCACCGAACCAATGCATTTGCTATCCTGGCAGAAAAACAACCAGATAAGAAACAAAAGAGTTTTCCAGCAAGCCACTGAACTGAATTAATTGAGAGCGGGGCCAACAAGAGCAGAGGCAGTGTGGGGAAAAGCTGGACGGCAGGGCTGGGCGTAGGATGCAGGATCAGGCTCGAGGAGCGACCGCGAACTTGCTTTGAGCCCTGGCATGCCCCAGTCTGCAAGGAAAGCAGCTCCTACGCTACCTCACTGCAAACACACTCCAATCTTGAACCCATGTCAATGCTACAGCATGAACCAGGATGAGAGGGTTTTCTGCAAACAGAAAGCACTAAAAATTCACTCCTTCGCAGAAACCACTCTGCTCTTCGCCGCTCGGGAGGTGAAACACCGTTCCTGTGCCTGCCCAGCCAGGACTACCTGTACTCTGCTGCTGTGCACTTGCTCAAGCTGCAGGAGGATTTAAAATTGTTGCTAGGCTGCACAAAGCAGTCTCTTATTTTTATCACACGCCTGTTTATTTTTGTAGAAAAAGATACAGCAAACAGCAATCCAAGGCATCCTCAAAATGCTTGTTATACTCTCGGCCGGGTCTGTTTTCTCACCAGATGGTCCAAAGCTTCTTGGCCATCAGCATAAGCACCTTCACACCCAGACAGCCCCCTTCTCGCTCCTCCAGAGGTACAACATGAAAGTGTGACCAACTGGAGAAGGCCTCAGCTGAGCAGAAAATCTAAAGCCACATTGCAAACAATTTTTCAGTTATTCCAAAGAAATTCCAAGTAATTTTGAAAAGGCTCTTAATAGTAATTTCAAAGCTATTTCCTAACAGCTTAATACAACTGAGCAGCTGCTTTGCAGCAGCCAGCGTGCTAAGCCATTCCCATTTCACCAGGAAACATCCCCCTGCAACTTAGCACTTTTTTTTGCACCCCTGACATTTACCAATACAGCATTTTACAGCTGCCATTCCCCTCCTCGGCGTGTAATATTAGCACTTCTGTTGATGAGGAATACAGTCAGGGTCAGCGCAGACAAAGGATGAGGCAAGACCAGTGCCTGGTGAAGACGAGAGCTGAAGCAGGCTGCTGCTCCCGTACGTGGGTCCCACGGCCAGCAACAGACCACTGGGGCCAGCCCCTGCCCTGCTCCCAGCCCTGCCAGGAGCAGAGCAAATGAGCCTTCCTATCAGGCCAAGTGTCACCCATAGTTTGGCACCCTCAAGGACAGCAGCTCACTTTGCAATCCTTGTGCTGCTGTGGTACAGCCTGAAGCCTTCAGCCAAACCTGCAGTAACTCCAGACTACTGTTACGAAATTACACGTCCCCCTCATAATGATAGCAACATATGGGCTATTTAACCTAAAGGAAGGACCCTTATTATTTGCTAGACTCAGCAATTTTCCCTTCCTGACATTGAGTGAACCTCCTGCTCCTAGGGAAGCCTTCTAAATTGAACCTTTTACTGCTCTATACAAAGCTTTGAAAGGCCTGCCTTCCACAGTGACTGTCTGACTCCAGAGGACACCCTAAGCTCCAGTTTAACCTCCACATTTTTCTGCCACTCATACATCGCTTAAGCATCAGCACACAGCTGGAGACAAAAGACCAACCTCCTGCCGATGGGCACCTTTCCATTCAATCAGAAGCCACGGCGCTCATGCCGACAGCTTTGCTGCAGCAGTATTTGCCTGGCATTAGATATTAGCATTTGTCTCTTGCTCCGTCAATAGCTGGAGGCAATCACCCTGCGTGCTGTTACCGGTCAGCACAGCGCTGGGTACACGTTTTCACTTGTCTCAGCAGCAGTACCTGTCAGCCCCCAAGTTCATTACGGCTTTGCTTGCTGCCGCCGCGCCTGCCAGCATCGCCGCTCGAGATCGCCGCTGTGGGCTTGCGGAGCTGGGGTTCAGCCACGTGCGAGGGCAGCGTCTCGGCAAGCAGCTCGCTCTGCTTGTGGTTCACAAGCTGGCCCCGTTCAGTAGCACATGGCCCAATCCTTCCCTCTCACTGCTTGATGTATCTGTCCCCAGAATGGCACTCGACTCGAAATGACTCAATAACCCACGGCAGAGCTAAAAGGGAACTACAGAAGAGTAAAATCAGCAGGAATATCAGCTGAAGTTGAGTGGTTTTAATTGACCCAATGCAACTTCACATCATCCACACCTTCTGGTGCCCTAGCTTGGCCCTAACTTGTTTCTTAGAGGCACTATGTGTCTCTAAGAAGGATTTGTTGGTTGTTCCCCCCCGTCCCCCAGCTAACCCTCTTCTAATAGCAACACTGAGCCACAAGGATTTCAGTACAAAGTTCTGCCGCATTTGCAATGAAAAGACATCAGCCAAGAATAAGCTTTAAATAATAAATGGGAATTATTTTTTCCACTAGAGAAGCCACGGCATGAGTTTCCCATATCTATGAAAGCTGAGGGGGGGGGGGGGAAAAAAAAAAAAAAAAAAAAAAAGAGAAGAAAATCAAGAGGAGCTCCCAAGAAAGGTAATGCTCCTAATAGTGGATGGCAGCAGCAACAGCAGCCCAAGCCTCTCCCATGAGCATCCCCTCAGCAGCCTGCTGTGAGGGGCTTTTGGGAGATTTGCTGCTGTTGCCTGTGACTGTTGTGCAACCTCCTGCTCACCTGGAACCTGACTGCACTGCTAACAAAGCCTAAGGCTTGCTTTTACAATGGTGACTCCTGTTGGCCACTCTCTCTCCCTGCTAAGCACGCTAACACTAGTCATTAGCTCTGGTTTTTTCCCCTGTTGTGATTGGGGCAGCATTAATTGTCTCCCAAATCCCTGTTCACTAATTAGTCCCAGTGCCCTTATTAAACTGAAACTGGGTGACAAATTTTTTTGCACTCTCATCCCGGACATTCACAAACAGTCTCAAGCAAGCCTTCAGAGAGCAGATGCCTTTTCCTGTAAATAAAAGCAGGTTTTGACGTCAGATCAGCTCTTCAGAGCTGGCAGGATGCAACAGCAGAAAAAGTCAGGGACACAGAGCATTACTGCGACTGCAGAGCAGCAAATTAGATCCTGCTGCTTCATACATCATCAGGCAAGTTCTGGTGCCAGAAACTTAATGGCCAAAAAAAGATGAGCAGATGCAGGGAAGGTTCTTCCATTTCCTGCTACCAGGTCTAAGGGCATTTGAGAAAGTTACACCTGAACTAGAGGAGAGTGCTCATGAAGTCACCAGCAATGCTGCTTTAGTATTAGTGCATTACTAACGGGCTCTCAGGGGTCAGCCTAGCAGGCTGCAAGCTATCTTAAGGCTGTAGCAAAACATAACCTGAGATATGAATGTAAAGTCAGTGAAGAAATGCTTTTCCTGGAAGATTTTGAAACTGGTATGAGCGAGGTAGAGAGAGATGCAGGAAGGCTGCTGCAGAAAACTGCCTGGGAGAAGGCTCCCGCACCCACGGCAGGCAGACGACGTCATGCCACACAAGCAAATGAAGCAGGGGACTGCAGAGAGGAAACTCATGAGCAGCAGCCTGGAGCTATGCCACCGTGGGGTTTTGAAGTCTAGTAGTTTACTAAGGTCTTTGCTCTGTAACTAAATAGCTCTGGTAAATAGCTTAAGGGCTTATTGATACACAAGATGTCCCCTCCTGTCAGGCCATTCTGCCAGGCTGTGGAAGAGCCCCAGCCTCACAGGGAGGCCGGCTCCTGAACTAAGCAGCCGGCAGAGACACACGGTGTTGCCCTCACACACACACAGGCTCCCCAGGTAACGCTCATCTCACCAAAGTGTTCTGCAAAGCATGCGCCCACACTTACAGGCCGAGTTACTGCTAATCAGAAATTCAATGGCATCTGAAGAAGCATCAGCAGCACACTGAAATAAAGGGATTTGTCACCATTTTCAGCCAGACATTAAAAGGACCATTTGTAACATTCACGTCCATTTGTGTGCAGTTCCCCATTCACTGATGCGAAGAGTTTTCAGCATGCGGTTCCCACAGCTATCCCCTGAGGCCCAGAAGCATAAACCCCCCATGAATTAGCCTTGTATGAAAGGCCTATTTTAATTTCAGAAGCCATGTTGTCCATCAGAAGCCTCCACTGAACAGCCCCCTGCATTGCACAAGCCACACACAACCTCTCTTCCACCACACCTGCATGGGCACAGAGCTCACACCCACAGCAGCCAAAAGGTGCCCCCTCCCTCCTCTGACCCCAGTTGCAGCTGCAGCAGCCTGCTCGTACTTTCTGTAATTACCAGTATCACCAGGTTGGCTGTAATTGCTGTCATCGCAGGCAGCTGCTGTGGCTTCTCCCAGTCCCCAGGATGGTACAGGTCTGCTATCAGTGCCATGGTGTGGAGGACGATCACCCCCTCGCTGCCCTGATGGTGCTGGGGTGCTGCGCAAGCAGGAACCCCCGTGGCTGAACAGCTAGCGTGGAGATGGCCACACCAGCGCTGCTTGCTTACGCCAACTGGGGCTGCTCGTTGGCAGGTTCCCGGGTTACCAAGTCATCACGTACGCTCCTGGGAGGAGGATGCCCCTCACCATCTCCCCAGGGCGTCACACTTGTGCGGCAGCCAGCCCCTCGGTGCCCCGGGCACCCTCACCTAGCCCATCTCCCCCAGACAAAACCGCAGAGCTTCAGTCGTGCCCCTGGCCTGCGGAGCTGGGGCTCCCCAGACCTCGCTCTCCAAACAGGGCACCCACACAGGATGCCTCCCGCCCCTCGGAACTCACAGTTCTCACCCCCGGCAGGGGCACGAGGCCCCCCCGCTTCCCCCGGCCACGGCCGGCAGCCCCAGAAGCGCCAGAGCAGGGACCGTGAGGAGCCGCGGCACCCCCGGCCTCTGAGGGGGCGGAGGGAGGAGGCGCCCGGCCCCGGGACCCCCAGCCCCCGGCGGTGCACGCGGGGCCCGGCACCGCCGCGTCCCCGCACCCCGCCGGCTCTAGCCCGCCGCCGAGCGCGGAGCGTCCCCGCGCGAAGGGCAGCGAGTTGGGCTCGGCCGAGCGGAAGCTGTACAGGGCCCGGTACATGGCGGCGGCGGCACCTGCACCTCCGCCCGCCCCGGCTGCGCGGCCCTGCCCCGCCGGCCGCGTGCGCGCGGCAGGGGGCAGCAGCGGCTCGCGGAGCTGCGCGCGGGCCCGGCCCAGCCCAGCGCGCGGCGGCGGGGGGGGCGCGGGGGGCGGTCGGGCCCCGCCACGGGGCCTCTGGGGCCGGGCCGGGCCCGCGGCGGGGTCCGGCGAGCGCTGACGCCGCCCCGGCGCCGGCCTGCTGGCGTCCCGGCGCCCCTGCTACCCCGCGGCTTTGCCCGGGTCGCTGCTGGCCCCTGGGGCTCGGGCAGAGCCCGGCCGCGGCTCGCACCGCCCGCCCGCCGGCCCGCCGGGCCACCGCGTCCAGGCCCCCCCCCCCCCCCCCGGCCGCGCCGGCCCGCCCCCGGCTCAGCCGGGTACCCCCCGAGAAGCCCCCTCCTTTGGGGGCCCCGCATTCCGGCAGCCGGTGCCGTTAAAGCCCCAAAGTCCGCGTGTGGCGGCGAGCCCTCGCCCCAGGCACCGCGCTCCGCTCCCAGCACATGAGGGGGATTCGCCGCGGGTGAGGTCCCGGGGAGCGGTCCCTTCGCCCTGCGGGGGCCGGCCGTGTCCCGCCGCCCCCCTGCACGGAAATAGGGCACAGCCAGAGCGTGCGCCTGGCCCCACACTGTGCCCCGCAGCGAGCGCGGTGGCCTGGCCTGTGGCCATGGGGATGCGGGGCGCCGGGCCAGGAGCTCTCGGAGGGGACACAGCTCCCCCCGGCCCTGTGCATCTCTACGCCTTGCTGCCCTGTTCCAGGAGAACAACCCTTTGGGCCACCACCCCAAGCGGCTCGAGACCCCTGCTTCCCCCCAGACATCAGCATCTCCCCTCAGGCCCCCGCTGCCCTTGCCGGGGGTCCAAGCCCCTCCTGCTGCCCTGGGGCAGTGGGTGTCAGCCCTGCAGCACATCCCCCCCCCTTCCCCAGCCAGGGCTTTCTCCCTGCTGCCCTAGGGACAAGAGGAATTTTCCACCTGGCAAAGCCAGCACTGAGAGCCCGGCACAGGGCTGTCAGCAGCGAGGCGGGGGGGGCTGGGGTTATGGTATCCCAGCGGGACTGGCGCACATGCTCCTGCAGCCGAGCCCACCGCAGAGATGCCCCACTCTGGTCTTGCCCTCCCCTGCATCCCACTGGTCCACAGACCACCCCCCATGCCAGCGATGAGGAAGTTTAATTCATCCAGAAACAGCAACAATCAAATCCAGCCGGTGGTTATACAATCAAAACCAGGCTTGTGGCTACCACGGCCCCTGCCTGCTCCCAGCACAGCCCCCCAGGCCCCACCCCGTTTTCTCATCACTGCTGGTGAGGTAATTCTGTCTGAGCCTGGTTACAGCGATGAGGATGGAGCCAGTGGTTGCCAAGGCTCCCCTGCTGCCGGCAGCCATACCGGGAATCACTATGGTGAGCTGAAGCCGGGCACCTTCGGGCTGGGAAGGTGTCCGGGCACTTTGAATGGGAACTGCGAGATGCAACTGGGGCTGAATCCATAAGGAGCCCTTTGAGGTCCGGGCTTCGCGCCTGCTCACAGCCTTTTCCAGATGCCCAGTGGGGTCATGGTGTGTTGGTGGGCAAGGAGTGAGCAGCTGGGAAGCAGCGCTGTGGGAGGGCAAACCTTCCCACTTGTGGGGTTGTTACTCATGGTATTACCTGGATCCTACAGGGCTGGGATCCCCTCTGCCTGCCCATCCCTGCCCACAGCAACGCAGCCCGTTCTGGTTTCGGCTGCAGTGTTTGCCCTGGCTCAGTCTCCACTCGCAGCCGTGTCCCTGCTCCAGGTGAGCCCTGGCCGCTCCCTGGTGCGGGCCCAGCTCCTGTTTGCGCTGGGATAACAGCACTTTATTTCCATGAAGTCAGCAGCACAGGCTGTGCCGGGAGGTGAAGGCAGCCAGGGGGGATGTAGGCACCCACCTCCCGCATGCACTGCAGCGGCACCCTGGCCTCTCCCTCTGTTCGGCACAGCGTGCCAGCTCTGCCAGCCAGCAGCCAGGAAGGGGTCTGGATTTCCTCCACAAGGGCTCCTGCAAACTCTCCTTGCACCTGGGTATGATGCACCAGGGGCAAAGAGCCTCCGAGGGTGTTGGGAGCCCATGACGGGTTCCTGCTGCTGAGCAATCGGCTCTGAATTGCAAGCGCTGGCTGATTTATCTTGGACAGGGAGGGGCAATGAGGAAAGATCCCGCTGCGTCATTTGCGGGTGACTTTTAAATCTGAACTTGAGACCTCAGATGATAACGCTTGCATCCCTTGCCCTCAGAGCTGTGGGGACCAGGATCACCACAAGCACTTGATGGACTCAGCGTGTGCACGGCAGCCTCTGCTGAAGCACCGGCAGCCCCCACGCACCCATTTTCCTCTGGGGCTGTGGGGGGGAAGCATTGCACAACAGCACTCATATGATTGAAACACAAACTTGCCAGCTCCATGTACACTTATACAATTCTGCACCGCCTGGTCGTCAACATGTTGCAAAACAGCAGCGGGATCAATCGTTCTACTTTTAGGTATACAAATATTATTGTACCCTCGCCAACCCTCTCTGGGTGAAAAGTCGTATGGGGTGGGAGGTGCTGCGGACCCACGGCTCCAGGGACAGCACTGCCAGCATGCCCCACGGGGACTGGTGGTGTCTGTCAGTGGGATGGGGAGGCACTGGGATGTGTCTTAGGCCTGCCCCTATTTCCCGATGTCCTGGCAGCTCTCCCTCCTAGAAAAACCTCATTAAAAAGCTGTAGATGGGACTCCCCCACCAGCATCAGCCCAGGCCACCCTGCTGAGGGCAGTGGGGCCACCTGGGGAGGGGACAGTGCCTGGCCTGCGTTACAGGCAGGAGGGGCAGCCCTGCCTCGCTCCTGCAATCTCAGGGCATGGCTGGCAGGGTGGATGGCCCCAGCCCCTCCACAGGCAGTGCCACGTGCCCCCCCCCCGGCTGGAAGCTGGGGGCCCCTCCTCTCATGACGGGCTCCTGCAGGTGGAGGAGCTGCCGAGGCTGCCATGGCCCAGAGGCACCTCCACAGCGGAGCAGGAGGGCAAGCTGCAGGAGGCTCGGGCTGCGCTCTGCCTGCTCGCCCACAGCTGGGCAGGCCTGGTCCACGGCGCATGTTGCAGCTGGGCACTGCACAGGGTTGGGCAGCTGTGCCAGGGCAGCTGGCACTCAGGACACATGATGTCCCTGCCCCTGAGTGAGACCTGGAGCTGGGCGCACACATGGGAGGCAGGTTTGGGCAGCTCTGCACCCTGTGCCATGTGCATGGCCCTGAGCAAGCTGGAACAGCTTGCAGCTGGGAGTGCAGCCCCACATCCAGCCTGCGCAGTGCACACACCGGCATCACTTACGGGGGGGGGTCTCACCCCTACAGCTACATCTGCTCCCTTATTGGAGAAACCCCAAAACGAGTGCTGCCTTCCAGCAGCAGGGAAGGTCGCTCTGCCAGGCAGGAGCAAACCTCGCTGCTGCCTCTCGCTGGGACATGGCGCTCCGTGCTGAGCCCAAAAACACCACCAAGGGGCTGCTCTGCCAGCGGCTGCTTCCCTGCAGGGGCCAAAGCATGAAGAAGCCGAAGCCGTCGCAGCGGTGGATGGCTCTGGGACCCGCGGGGCCGGGGCATCCGCAGGGCTCCTTGCGCAACCTGTAGCACAAAGCCCAAAACGGGGCTGGCAGGGGCCCAGGCCCCTCCTGTGGCCGGGAGGAAGGAGCGGCCAGTCGCTGCCAACAGCTGTGCTTCCTGGAAACGAAGAAGACAGAAGGTCGGGCGAGTTGAGGGATGGTGGCGGGGGAATCGGGGGGGATACTGTGGGAAGGATCGAGGTGCTGCAGGTTGCAAAGCGAGCAACACACAGCCCGGCCTGCGCTGCAGCTCCACTTTGGGAAAACAAGCTCTTTGGCTTCACGCAGCAGTACCCTTTTCCTCACTAAGCTCTCTGCTCACATCCTGACCTGGCAAGCCCCTCGCCGGGCCACACATTCTGCCTGGCTGGCATGGCCAGCAGGCACAGGATAGCCCCTGCCTGGCTCCCCCCTGCCAGGGTGGCTCTGCAGGCTGCAACGCTGCGTTGTGGGAACGGCTGTTTCAGGGGAATACTGCTTTTTCTGCCACCAGCTCAGCAGCCAAGTGCCTTGCCTGTGGTGTAAAACCTGGGTGCGGGCAGAAGGCGTTTGAATGGTGAGAGAAGAGAGGAGGGGGGACCTGGAATAAGGTGTTTGGTAGTGAGAGCTCAGGGTGCAGCACCGCACCCCGGGCTCCCCACGCTGTCCTTCCTGCCGCATGGCTGCCAGGGTGAAGGAGACAAGCTCTCGGGTTCATGTCTCTAACCAAGCCAATGCTGCACTGCCCAACATCACCCCTCTCGCATCCATTCTCCGTGGCACACGTGTAGGCCAGGGAAGAGCTGCAAAGCGAGGGGTTGCCTGGGGTGCAGCAGCAGATCCTGGCCCTGTGGCCTGGCAGAGCTCCCCTGCTCCCCTTTCAAAGAGAGACTTGAAAAGACCCCGCAGGGCCAGCACAGCCTGTCATGGCTCAGCCGGTGGGGACATTGCTATGGTGCAAACCCAGGAATGAAGAGAGGACAGAGCCCATGGCCCCATCTGGAGCTGGCAGCCCAGCATGGCGGATGCAGGCTGAAACGCCTGAGGCTGCCTGCCAGTGTTGCCCTTTGCTGCCCACACTATCCATGGGGGAGGGGGGCAGGGACAGTGCCCCTGCTTGCACCCCTTGGCTGAAGGGAGAGCCTGGAGCAGGGGGTGGGTGCAGCAGGTGAAGGGTGCTGGGATGGGGATCCCCACCGGAGGAGCAGGGTGCTCGGCAGGATGGGGGCTGGCACCAGACACCCCGCTGGGGTTTGCTCTGCCCTCGTGCAGGCGGCCGAGTCACAGGCTGCGAGCGAAGGCTGGGCAAGAGGAGGCGGCAGGATTCCTTTAGCCAACCCTCATTTCCATACAATTCAGGGAAGGAGGCTTCGCCCCTGGCAGCTCCCAGCCAGGGACACAAGCTGTTCCCTGTCTCCTCTGCCCTGCCCTGCGTGGTTCCAGGCTGGGGCACTGCTGCAGCTGGCCAAGTGGCCAGCGTGGGACCCTCAGTGCCCTGTGCTGGGCATGGACCCATGCGCGGGATGGACAGATGCCCGCCCCCAGCCCTGCTACGGCATCATCATAGAAACGGCTTAAAACCGGTTTATTCCTGGAGGTATTTAAAAGAAGGATAGATGAGGTGCTTAGGGACATGGTTTAGTGGTGGGATGGCAGTGCTGGGTTAACGGTTGGACTTGATGATCTTGAAGGTCGTTTCCAACTGGGGTGATTCTATGATTCTATTCTATGATTAGTGTCCAGTTACACAAACTTGAACCCACCACCGCTAGAACAACAAAGGTACCGCTGCTCAGCCACACACAGCGCCTGCCGTCCCCAAGGCAGCGGGTGCCACGGAGCCGCAAGGGCACAGGGTGCCTCTGCCCCCACGCTCTGGGTGTCACCGTGTCCCCAGCAAGGCTCAGGCAGTGGGACATGCCCTGAGCCTTGCTGGGGCCCGAGCACTTTGCAGCCCTGGGGCCATTGGGAGAGCGGTGTGCCCCGCTCACCCTTGGGCAGGGGTCACAGCAATGTCATGATGCTGCCCTGCAGGGATGCCACTACCCAGCCATGAGGAAATATTTTGCTCTTGCACCACAAAAGCCATTTGTATGTCCCTCCCCACTGGCAGGGACCCAGCTCAGGGGAAGAAGTCCAGCAGCTACTCAACATGCTGCAGCACAGGATGGGGATGGAGGTGTCCTCTCCTCCAGGGGGACCATGGGCTGTCCCTTACCTCTTCTTGCTCCTGCCCTGACAGCCCCAATGCCGGGGTGACCACCTGCCAAAACGCTCTGGCTACTGGAGCTAGCCTCAGTTGGTCTGGGGCTCCTTCCCCCCACCAGATCCAACTCCATGCATGGGGCCAGCGCTGGCAGGACCTCCTTCCATCCTCCCTGGGAGTGCAAGCGCAGACCCTCGCCACCTCACAGGCTCTCCCCTGGGCTGGCAGGTCCATGGACTCCTGCCTGCTCAGCCTCCTGCTCCGGTCCCCAACGCCTTGCCATCAAAGCGGAGCTCAATTCACTGGGGAAGCCGGCACCGGCCACAGGAATGTGTTTCATCTCCGGCCAGCTGACCCGTGGCGATTCCCGGCAGCCGCCCCAGTTTTGGGCTAGAAGTGACCTATTTACATAAGGCGAGCTCCTTGCGAGCCCCATGCGGGCGCAGCATCACTCAGGGGAGGCTGCAGGGCAGAGGGGCTGCAGGTGCCTGGGCCCAGCCAGGCTGGACCACGCACTGCCACTCGTCCAGCCCCTGCAAAGCCCCCAGTACAGGGTCAGTCCCAGCACATTGCAGCCACCCTGGGTGATGGCCTCGCTGGAGCCGGGCTGGCAGGAAAAGGTGGATCCTCTCCGAGCATCAGGAAGCAGCAGCTGGGGAGGAGACCAGACACGGGGGAGCTGTGAAGAAGGGAGACGTGTGCTCAGCATCGTCCTTCATGGAGCAGAGGCTGCAGCGACTGCAGAGCAGGGTGTCCCCTGTACAGTGTTCCCCAGGGCAGACTGGGGAGAGCCAGCCCAGCTGCCCCTTCCCAGTGCTCCTGCTGGCACAGCCAGTGCCAGCGGGTACCTTACTGCCCAGGGGGGAATGGAGCTGCAGGGAGCCACGCTCAGGGCATGCACAGCAAGGGCAGGATTCATCCCCAGAGGGGAAAGCGCTTTCCCACAGAGGCAGAAGCACCGGTTCCCGTGGCATGCACGCCCTGGACCTTGCTGGAGGCTTTCTCCCCAGTACCCGCTGTTGCTGCTGCTGCCCGGGCTCCTTCACCACCACCCCGCTGCCAGCCCCGGCTGGGAGGGACATCTCCAGAGCATCTGCCTCCAAGGTCAGCCCAGTGCTACCTGCCAGCAGCGGAGGAAAACCAGGAACAGAAAAGCCCTCAGGTCTCTTCCCTGGCCCAGCTGCCACTCTCCCATTACCCAGTCACTCCATCCTTCACCATGCAGGCAACCCCCCCCCCCCCCCAACCTATAAGCTGCTCGTCCCAGTCCTGTTCTCCAAGAAGCCCAGGCGCAGGGGTGACGGGCAGCTGCTCGCAGGTGTGGGGGGACTGCAGGAGCCCTGCTCCCACCCCAGCATGTCCCAGGCTGGCCCTTACGCAATTGCCTTTCCACAAACACAAGGAATTGCTCGGAGGGATTTGTGCAGAGCAGCATGGAAGGAAAACAAACCTGCTCTTGAACTTTGCAAGATAATATGCCATTCAGAGCGACTTGCCATCTGGGGCACCCCCTCTTTAACCCTTGAGGACCGCATCTGGGCCAGGATGCCTGTGGTTTAGATCAACGTGCAGGTGAGGGACATTTTTTTTCCTCCTGACATTTTGCTCTTACAGCTTTTAAAGCAACTAATAAAAAAGGTCATATCTATACCCACCCCCCCCCCCCGCCAGCCCAGGAAGCTCCCAACCACCTTGTTGTTGCTTTGCAGCCCTGGCACAGCCCCCACTAATCCTCAGACGATATTGGCAAAAGGATTTCAGCAGTGCAGGCCAGGGCCCGCAGGGGCAAGGTTTAGTCCCCCAGCCTTCCTACAGCAGCACCACTTCTACCTGGGGTTTTATTATTATAAATGCACCCCCAACTGCTCCAGGCCTGGGCGCTGACACCATACTGGTCTAAGACCAGGTCTAGACCCAAGCTTACTCCACTGGCAGCGTTACTGAAAGGGCAGCTCCCTGCCTGTACCCAGGGCTCTGTCTGCAGGCAGCAAAACAAAGAGGACTTGTTCTGGAGGCAGCTTGCATCAGAGCAAATGCGATTGTTCTCATCGGATTTTATGAATTCCCTCCAGAGTCCCTACGTAACACAAGTACATTAGAGGACTTTATCCCTGCTAATTTCAGACTACAAAGTCAAACCGTGTATCAGATGAATCTGCACAGGCAGGCTTATTTATATGCAGCACCAGTGACAGGCAGCCACAGGGCCTGCCAAGAGGCTCATCATTAGCTTATTAGCAGAGGGCATCCCATCCGAAGCAGGAGAACTGAAAAGGAAAGGTCACGTTTCAGCCACAACCCCTCTCCGTGTTCCAGGACTCACAGCTACGGCACATCCCGGGGCCAGCAGGCAGGAGGTGTCCCTGATCCCAGCCCAAAGCATTTTGCAATTGAAAGTGCCAAGAATAAACAGCCCCATCCTCCCTTGCAAGGCTTTTTACCGCCAGTGCCAGGAGCAGCACTGGGGCAGCTCACCAGGCCCTCGTCAGCAGCACCCAGCACCGGAGACACATGAAGCAGCAACAACTGGCAAGTTAAGGATGGACAAACCTACCTCATGAGGAAATCCCCAATGCGCAGACATAAAATAGCGAGAAGGCTGCAAGATGTAAAAATACCCATTTGATATTGACATCAGTTTGTGCCTGAACACTATGGAACAAACACAGGCAAGCAACCACAGACTCATGTAACAGCAAAGGTAAAAAGCCTCTTCAAAAAGTACAAAAGCAGACAGGACAGCCATCCAGAAGACTTTGGTCAGGAGAACCCCATAGCAACAGCCGGGGAATATGAAACTAAAGCTGCAACTAAAGCAGCAGGGCTATGGCTGATGGAAGAGGGTGACCCGCCAGCAGCAGCTCTGCAGCCCCCCTTACACCCCACCTCTCCCAGCACCGCCTGCCAGGAGCCAAAGGATGGGCCGGGGAGATGACCCCGGCATCACCCACCTCCCCAAACTCTTCATTTCCACATGAACTTGCTGCTTCATCCTGGGCAACTGTAACAAGCAACAGCATTCCCACGCTTCCCTCAGCACTTCCACACCCAGTTTTCTTCTGCGCTATCATGATGACTTACAAACTTTACAAGCGGTGAACTCATTTACCTAAAAATGGTTAAATAAATGTCCCCCTGAAAAGAAGAACCAGCGGTTTGCAGTTACTCCATTATCTTTATTTCATTTATTCACTGTCCTCTCACTTTCTGACACTTCCTTCCCACCTATTTGTCCCAAGTAAGACTTTAAGCTGCTTAGGACACCTTTCAGGCTCTGCAGCTCTCCTACAAGAGCAACCAGGGGAGTGTCTTACGCACATCATGGCTCAGCTTCACTTAAAAATGTCAATAGATCTGTAGAAACAGGTTACACAGCATGAGATCTATTTTATAAGACCCTGAAACAGGACGTAGGTTGGTAGAGATTTTAAGAGAGAAGTTCTCACCTATCAAAGCCATACCACCATTCTGGTTGGAAGGGACCTCTGGACATCCCTCATCCCACCTCCTGCCTTTCGGTCCCCCTGAGATGTCTTTTCCCCAGTCTGCATAGGCCCTGTTGCCTCAGTCTCTCCTCAGAGGGCAGCTGCTCCCGCCCCTGGCCAGCCCAGTGGCCCTGTTGGGCTTGCTCATCACTCCCAACAGGATGCCCAGAGCAGATGTGCCACAGGCACAGGCGGTCTCGCCTCGCTGTTCATACGCTGCTTTTGCATTGTGCCACCAGAGATCTCCCCGAGCTTCACCTCTTCCTCAGCCACCAGCAACAACAGAAGCATCACTTACAATGAACAAAAAGAATTTTATTGGAACGTATACACACAGGGATAACAGAGGTATCTGAGTAATCAAATATGGAATGTTTAAGAAAGTTAAAATAAATAAGGATACCAAGTTTTGCCAGTGCTAGGTCCAGCACCAATGTAAGTAAATGCCCTCTGAACAAGTCTGACTCTGACAGGACCATGCCTGCAGAGCCTGTAAAGATTCCTACCACCAGAAAGTGGCCAATAATTTTGGAATACCAAGAGTCACAATAGTGCTTTCTACTGATGTGCATTCACACTCTTTATTCACTACTTTCGTCTCTTATTTCTTTAATAATATCTATTAAATTCTGAAGTCCGAAAACATAACCCGTGTCTTGGCCCTCATGCACCACACTATCTTCTCCATAGTACTTGCAGGTTGTGTGGGCAAAGTCTATCATTCGGACATCAACAGTACTAGCCGTTGGCTTGTAGGCATACGCTCCTGCCGACTCATCTGAAGACTCCTCTGAAAGGTCCTCTAAGTCCTCTGGGTCCGAGTCGACAGCAACTTCCTGCCTTTCCTTTCCGTCGTAAATGATCAGCAAGGAGCTCGAATAGAAGCGGTAAGATTCCTGCTTCTCTAGGACAGACTTGAGTTCAGTCAGTTTTTTAATAACAGATTCAAAGAGTTCCCTGCGTAAGTATTTGCCATTATGAAAGAACTGGTAAAGTGCTTCTTTAAATCCTTGGACTGAGAGTTTTCTTCCGTGGTACTTATTCATGAACATGAGCTGGCCAGTGCCTGCCTGGTAGACCTGCACATACAAACACATACAAGGCAAAAGAAAAGGAATAGTTAAAATTGCTGCTAATACTGACTCAAAGCCTTGAAGGGGAAATTAAAAAAAAAACCACTACGGAAAGCTTTTACAAGATGACATAGTACTCTCTTAAAATTACTCTTGCGCAGTTACAGAAACTGCTAACAACAGACCCATCAGCAGCTATGGAACTCCGAGGCACAGAGGAAATGGAAAATTCCTTCAGTTTAGATTTGAGCTTTTCCACCAGGAATGTAAGAATGAGGAGTTTTAGTGAGATTAGGAAAGCTGCGGCCAAGATCTCCAAAGTCAAGTTACAATTCATGCTGCAGCCACTCATTCAGCTCATTATCTACTGCTGCTTACAGGCATACGGGTCAATTCCCAGAACACTGAGCTCTTAAGTGACACCGAACACTCCTCTGTGAAACTAAGGTGTGCCCCATAATCCTCTGTATTTAAAGAAGTCAGAGGTGCTCCTGCAGGAAGATTCCTTCCTAGAGGAGAGTAGTCTACACACCACACAGCTCAATGCCTGAACATCTGGGTCAGTTAAGGATTGCAGGTGCCTCCAAAGTTCCTCCTTGTTTTCTAGCACAGGCCTATACTGGAAGGCTAACAACAAGCAGGCCCCACTCAAAAGCCAGCACACTGTGGTTAGAAACTCAGCTCCCACACTTCCACTTCTGCCTCATGCTTTTCTCCGAAGTTAAACAGTGAGCTGAACACCAAACATGCCAATAGTCATGCTGTGGAACAAGTCCTAGCAAACACTGCTGGCATTCCTGGAATCTACTGGATGGGAGGAGAGAGGCTTCTGAAAAGCCTCAAATACAAACATGTTGTTTCCCATTTGTCACTCTAGGAATACAGAAACAAGTAAACAAAAAACTCAGGTGAAAGTCCAAGCAACTCTATCTCCTTATTTGACCACGAGTCTTATCACATTTACCAAGCCACTTCTTGGCTGCGCTTTGCACAAGTCTACTTTCAGCAGTGAAAGATCTGTGGCTTTTCAAACAAGACAGAACTGATTGCTTCTTAACACTCTGGCAAGTTTCCACATGCTTTATTCAAAACCCATGTACCAGCAGACCCTCCTTTCAACTGTTTCCTATGCTATCCTGAAATGTTAATCAAATCAGTAATTTTACTACACAGTTTTGAATTGCTGCTATTGTGCAGAAGACTCTTTTTGTGCTCAGAGAACACACTGACGCTGAGCATGTGCTGCAGGTTGCTCCTGCAGATGCTGCCACCTTCAACTGGTAAGTGATACTCAAAACCTCATTCTCCTCGTTGAAGGAAATGAAGCTGGTGAAGGGTCTGGAGAGCAAGTCCTACAAGGAGCAGCTGAGGGAACTGGGGTTGTTTAGTCTGGAGAAGAGGAGGCTGAGGGGGAGACCTTATTCTGTCTACAACTGCCTGACAGGAGGGTGTAGCCAGGTGGGGGCCAGTCTCTTCCCCCAAGTAAGAAGCAATAGGACAAGGGGAAATGGCCTCAAGTTGCACCAGGGGAGGTTTAGATTGGATATAAGGAAAAATTTCTTCATGGAAAGGGTTGTCAAGGACTGGAAGAGGCTGCCCAGGGAAGTGGTTGAGTCTCCATCCCTGGAGGTATTTAACAGATGGGTAGATGTGGTGCTTAGGGCCATGGTTCAGTGGTGGACTTGGCAGTACTAGCGTAATGGTTGGACTATGATCTTAAAGGTTTTTACCAACCTGAATGATTCTATGATCTCAAGGACAGCAACACACAGGATGACTATGTAAGCCAAAAAACCCACTAACAGAAAATGGGTGCAAGTCTGTTGCACTACACATAATGAGTTTCCCTCTCACCTGCATGCCACAAACTCGGACTCCAATAACAGCTGATGTACTTTGTTGACATTTGCGAATCTGATTAGCCGCCTTCTCTTCTGACGCATCATCTCCATGCTGTCGGGTTCCCATCTTAAGGTCCAACACACACGGTACTTCGTATCGAGACGTTAGGTTTTCCAGCAAAATGAATTCTGCTTAGTTAAGGAACAATCCTCACAATGAGGAATACTGGTTTTAAAACCATTATCACAGATTTTATAGCCACAGTCTTAACTTTAAGCATACCCACACCATGCCCAGTATATAGTAACCTATCAAAAATTAGTTACATAAACTTGGCATAAAGCAGAGTGGGTATCTAATTCCAGTTTCACTGATCTCTACAGAAGACAGGTGACTTTCCACATTAAGTGGAGGGGAAAAAAATAACCGGGGTCATAGAGAAATTTACTTGGCACCTGAGGCACAAACTTGGAATTATGAAGTATTTCCTTCCTAGCAAGAGACATTTTCTTGTGGGAAATAAGGACTTTGTGTGCTTCAGTTACCACTCAAAAACAGTGAAGAATTTTCACGCCACCTCTGAAACAAGAGAACTTAAAAAGCATTTCAGAACATCTGTAGTAATACTGTTCCAGAGGTATCAGAGACTTCTACTTAGATAATTCAATGATCATCTACAGTGAAGTGGTGAAGGTACCAGCCATGAAATGCTTTCTATCATTTTGAACAGTTAGTCAGAGATGTTTTAGTGATCCATACACTGAAATGCACAGAATGCACAGGGTGGAGATGTTTGCCTACAAGTTCCAGAGCACAGAAACTGTGCTTCAGCTTTCATGGATTTGGTCACTGGTTTTGTGTTTCTCATGCTCCCATCCTACATGACAGTTTATATTTAGCCTTTCTTTACCAAAAAGGCTCACTAAAAAGAGACTATAGAAGCTGACAACTGCAGGTACTGGAATAGCCTCTATATTTGAGGCAACATTAAGAAGTTGCTGAAAAGGGAAAGATGTTACTGTTTTGATATTGGTGATCTTAAAAACTAGTGTCAAGAAGTGACAGAACTCTTCTCCTTTGAGAGCTCACATTAGCAGACTGGTTTTGTGGAACATCCCAAACACAGTATGCTGTAAAACCTTTCCACTAACGAATCCACAACTTGTAGGTTTGAATTAAGTTATCTGAATTTCCTAGCCTAGCCACTTTATCACATGCTGGAAAAGCCTATGTTCTGGAAATTGCTGGCAATCTCTTCAAAGTCACCAAATAAATCATGGCTTCACAGAGTCTCTCTGGATGGCAGTTAAGCCTGCACTGTACTTTTATCTGGCATGTTAAATAAAAACCAGAACCCTACTCATTCCATTGTTATGAGGCATTTTCAGGAAAGGATACTATATTGATTCCGATGTTTTGCATTTTCCTTCATCCGCTGTAACTGCTGCTGGTGACATTTCATGCTCCAAGGATTATGGTGTTTAAACTGTGAACTGACATTTCCTTTTTTCTCTACAGTATAATACAAGACTTCAGATTTCTTCAGCCACTCAAATTCTTCCTCCAATTTGTGACTAGAAAACAGAAAGCAGCGAGTTAGAGGTCAAGTAGAAAAATAAGCACTTTAAAGGGGTTGTCTGTGGATTTAACTTTACAAACTCTTTTGCTCACCTTCACTAACAGCTAGCATGAACTTTCATTTTGCTTTCTGTACAACTGGACAAGTTGCTCATCAATAATATTTCAACCTTTATAAAGCTACTTTCACTTTAATGGAATTAATTAGCATGTAGCCAAAAATGTTACAAAAGATGTAGTGATTCTATCGAATTCACACAGGTAAAGAATATATAAATAGAAGTAATACAAGAAGCAGCGATATGCTTTAGAATTTATCCTTTGCCAAGGTACTGTTTTTAGCACAATACATCACAGCTCACAGTTTACAGTGGGCACAATTCATACAAATGAACAAAGGGAAAAATGTCACTAACGGGGTTAAGATTCCTACAAAAGTATGCCATATAGGTAACCTTGAAATTATTTTTTTTTATACAACTATTGTACTTGCAGGTGGTTGGGGTTTTTTTCCCCCTTTGTTTTGTGGAAGCTTCAAAAATAACATTGGGAAGCCTTTTTCAGTTGACCACAGCACAAAAATAATGAAAAGATTCAATGCATTACTGGGCTGAGGACATCTTAAGTTTCACTACTGAACCTGTCTCCACTAAAGAGGTCAGGAAAACAGGAGAAACAAGAGTAGAAAGTGAAAGTTAAGAGTCCTGGAGAATTCTCTGGAATTCTGGAGACCAGATCCTAATTTGAAAGCAAAAAATGTTATGCTTCAACAGTCTGCATTCCAGTTCCCCCTATCAAACTTACCTTTTCATTTTTTCCTCTTTCCTGTGCTGTCGGACCCATTCCTTAGATATCTTCTCATTTTCTAACAACATTGTCTTTTTGTTAGTCCATCGCAACAGCTTACTTTTGGGTTCACAGTCAGAATTATCTAAGTTTTCTAAGTTATCATGGTCCCCATTTAATGGATATGCTATTAGACATAAGTTTCCATCTTCATCCTCTTCAAAGCTCACTGATACCACACCTGAAGAGAGAATGGAGAGAGGACAGTTATGAATTGCTGAAGTGACAAGCAAGCCTTTTAGAACACGATTTTACACTAAGAATATAGCAACTTTTGGTTTTTTTCTCTTACCCTCGTCCTTAGTTTCTATCTTGCCACAGGCCAAAACTCATCTGTCAACCTAACAAATATCAAAAGACCTAGACAAAAATGACACCTCACAAAAGACAATTTATCATATTGACAAAACAATCATACAAAAGGTTCTTTTCTCTCTCTGATGCAGTCAAGTAAGAATCAAATAATAACAGGAGACAATTTCAATTAATGAAAGTTTTTATTAATTTAAAAAACCTGACTGGTCTGACCCTAAGTGAGATGCAAAACATTTGTTAACATCTTGCAGTGAAAAGTGACCTGCACAAAAAAAAACACCACACCACACCAAAAGCTTTTAAGTTTTGCATCACAGCAAAGCAAAAAGCACTTATCCAAACAAGATTTAGTTAATAGATCCCCAGGGGAAAGGAAAGACTTGCAAGTAGAGCAAAACAAGGAAAATGTGACATTACAATAGAAACTAGTCCAAAAGCTTCCACTTAATCACCACGTTTAATTATACATTTTCTTCTCCTTTTTGGAATATATTTTATTGATACTGGTTACGCAGCAATCTTGATAAATAAATAATATAAATGCAATACAAAACATCTGTTTGTTGTACAGAAACATGGTGAACCTTGAAAGCATTTTTTTTTCTCACCCTCCCCTCAATAGTCTCTAGAGCACTGCATTGCATTTTGAGAGTCTTAGCGGAGCGCTCTGACAGAGATGCGCTCAGTGCTACGTTAGCAAGTTTCAGTGGTTAATGCAGAAGCCGTAACAATTGTCTGAATTGGTTTTTAATTTTTTTTTTTTTTTCAGTCCTCTCTCTTTATTCTCATATCAGTCTGCACAGTTCTTGCAGCTCATCACTAGGCCAGAGGGGAGAGGTCTCGGCGACAGATTGGCACTTCTGAGCTGGGCAGGCGGCTCTGAGACCTACAGTAGCTGGGGCAGGGAGCGCAGCAGCTCTGACTGACAGTCCTGCTGCCACAAAGGAAAGGACAACAGGAAAAAAGGGGGGAGCCAGCTAGCAAATGGCCTTTGGCTTTATCCTGGAAAAAATAACAGATGGACCAAGTGAGGCCCCTTACCCCTAGGTCCCCCACAAACTCCCCAAAAAGCCATATACACTAGTACAGTTCTATTACATTTTGAGAAGTATCATTCAAAGAACACATTTTCTTCCAGTCCAACAGAACTTGTAGTTAGATGTGTCAAAAAGTCTCTGTAAGCATGCAGGGAGCATAACTTTGAAACATCTCCTCTGAAGTCTTCCGCCAGTTTCACAAACAGTATGCAAAACTTCGTCACCCTTATGGTTGTTAAAATCAATGTGCTTTAAAAAGCAACTCCATTTAAAAAAGTGCTTCAGACTTATTTATTAATCACCAGGCAGCAGTTGATGGAATAGTGGAGAGAAAGAAAAGTGTTTCTGTTAACTAGCACAACGCTTAGGAGAACTGGAATTTCCACTCCTACGTAACTTCTGACTCAGCCTCATCATGGCCACTTGATCCTTGCCTACCTAAACGCCATGAATTTTCATTTCCTTAATGGCAGAAACAACATTGCAAATATTCAACAAGACACCTTGCTGACATGTATTTATTGTGATGAAAATGAGAGTCAGAGTAGAAATCCAAAAACAAGAGACCACAACTAAGCTTACACAGAACACTGTCAACCAATCTTACCATCTTTACTATCTTGTAAACAAACATTAAACAAGTGGCAAAAAAAAAATATTTAGAAATCCACAAAAAAAGCAGCAGAGAATTACTGAAAACATTCACAAGCTGTTAGCTACTTACCTGTGCCTAAGGGAGATATATGGGCTATCACCAGCAGAGCTGCTCTACTCTAATGCTGTTAGTCAGCCCAAACACCAACTTGGCAAGCATTTCCACCCTGCATCTCCACAGCCTGCCTCAGACAACATCAAGATACATGAAAAGAAAACCCTAAAATCTCTTCCACACAGAAGAGATTTCAGAGATAACAGAGAGCACAGCACGCTTGTATTTACAGAAAGAAAGAGCTCAACCCCATCCTAAGGTTTGGTAACTTACCCTCATACTGCGGAGTGAATTTACGCATTTCTGTTGGGAGAGTCTCATAGAACTGGTGTTCCCTCTGAATAAGGGGTTTACAGATGGTCTTGTCATTAAACCGGAGGACACAGGAGTGTCCTCCAACCTGGTGGACAAAAGGCTCGAGCAGGACTCCCTTGGAATAGTGCTCCACTTCCATAGCTCCAAATGCTGGGCTCATCCTTGTAGCACATTAGACAGAAGGCGGCGACAGTAGTGAAGGCAGTTCAGAACCAGAAGCCTCCGAGACCTGAAGGTGCTTATTCCGATTGAAAAGTCTGTTAAAGCAAACACAAGAGAGCGCCGGGCCGTCAGTCTCCCCTGGGCAAGCAGGGCTGCGAGGCGGTGCCGCTAGCACAGCCGGCCGCGAAGGCTCCTCCGCGCCGAGAGGAGGGGAGGGGAGCTCGCACCTCTCGCTCGGCGGGGGCGGCCGACTGCGGCCCGGCTCGAGGCGCCGCCAGGCAGCCCGGCCGCGGCCCCGCCCCGCAGCGCGCTGCAGCCAATGGGAGCTGCCGCGGGGCGGGGCGGACAGAGACCGGGGCGCTCGTCCCGCCCGGCCGCGCATGCGCATCGGCGGCTGGGCAGCGGGCGAGCTGCAGCTAGAACTCCGAGGTAATTTTTTTTTTTTTTTTAATTAAAAAATACTGATGCTAAGTCCTGGCGAGTCCTACTGCAAGTTACGCCTAACGCCCTCCAGCGTCCGTTCACAGAGCCAGACGCATCAGCGCTCCCAAGGATCCCTCCCCCGCGCTGCAGGCTAACAGCCGACACCCCGGGCCAGCCAGAGAAACGCGTAATTAAACCAAGTTTACAATTCCTCCCTTCCAGACGCCGAGAGCAATCGCAGAAACCTGCCGAGGTCCAGGCTGGACACTTATTTCACCGCTTTAGTCACAACAAGACGTCAGATTTTTAAAATACTACATAGACCCTAACTCTTCAGATGAAAAACATAATACTAATAAGCCATTTTCCAAGAACTCATTTTTTGCGTAAATGCAGCAGAAGGCAGAGCGTTTTGTGCCATCTGCATCCAAGGCAGCTGCTACCGTACCCTGTGACCACACTGCTCGGGCCTGGCCAGCCTCCCGTTTCATGCAACTTACACTTCAACATGCAATTGAAGGAGCAAAGCCTAAAACCAAAACATGACTGTCTTGGTCTCTACCTTCCAGTAAATTTTTAAGTCAAGTTGCTCTAATTTTAGACCCAAGCTTTAATGATTAACTTTTTGCAGCTAAAAACTACCTCAGTTATTTTGTCTGAAGATCATTACACCAACAATAATGCACTTAATTCAAAGAGACTACAAAGTGTTTAGGTCACAGGTCTATTTTTATTTGTCCTCCTTAGATATTTAACAGCTTACATTAACTGGAAAAGCAGACACCTGCGGGCTTAAAGCAGCGGCACTAACAGAACTACAGATGCCTACAGCATGCCCTGTATGCAAGGACATTAATTGAATTAAACAACTAAACAACAGATCGATCAACTGAACTCCAGCTTCTGGAATGTTTACCTGCACCTAAGGATAACAGGTCAATAGAGTTTTACTCACTATACACCAGCCAGCTTTTTTTCCCCCCTTCTCCTTCAAGAGTTTTATCTGACAAAAAGTTAGCAGTGCTTCTTTTTTAAATGAATTATTTAATACAGAAAACAAAAAACTCCGGCCACCGCTGCAAGAGTATGTAAAATTTAATCTGGAATAGCATTTCCCAGAAACAGTACTCTTCTGATACCCTATTTGTATTTCAAGATTAGAGCAAAATCAGTAATCTTTCCATCTCTATTTGTACAGCTTTTATTTTCTGAGTAATTTTTTTTTGTAATGCAGCTATTGCATCCCCAGAGAAGTTTCTTGCCTACCTCAACATCAACACCTTGACAACTCAGAGACACACTGGTAAAAACCTCGCAGTTCTGCCCCAGACACAAACTATTTCCAAAAACCTATTTAATGACAACCAAGCTAAGCTGTTTAACTACAACCAGGCAGTGCACCCTGGCCTGTCCTCACGTACCAGGCAGTCCCATCCACCTCCACAGCCGCCGCAGTCAAAGGCAGCACTGTCAGTGCTTTGGAGTCACAGGTTTGCTCACTGCCTCCCCACAGTACCACCCACTCGCATGGGGGCCACACTGCTCCTCACCTTAGACCTGACTACAGGTTGGCTTACCAGCAGACGTGCAGCAAATGTCAAGCTCTCCCCCAACACGCACTTTGCAAGCCACATCAGTTCCTCAGTACAGCTCTGACAGAGGAGTTGCTTCTTTTCTATCAGAAAAATTTTAAGCATCAGTTTGCACTTTTATGATGCACCGATGATTTTACAAGTCTCAGGAGTTTTCATCAGGATTTCCTAGAGCCAGCAGTGCCTCCAGTCTTCTGGAATTTCCCAGGCAAAGCCAGAAGGATGCCAGCTTTCACTGGGAGGCACAGTTAAATATATACAAGACCCTGCGGTGACAAAACTTTACTCTGGCACAGCCACTTTTAATAGCTTCACAGTACATCAGCACTGCAAGAGCCACTCTTTCCAAAACAGCATTACCATTCTGTGGCCACCTTCCTAATTACCCCGATGTAGAGACACTGATTGGCAGCTGTGGCAATTCAAACTGAGAAAGTACCTTGCAACATCTCTTAACCTCAAACACCTAGTCAGTGCTAGTCCTACTGCATAAGAGCTGCATCAAGAGTTAAGCCTTGTAGATGTTTACACTATAGAAATGACTCTCTAGCAAAAAGCACCTCCAACACAGACGATGCACAACACCTTGTTTACCGAACACATGTTCAAGGAGCTCATTAGGAGCAGCTCAACTTGTTTGCTTTCATGTATACCCAAGTGGTCTGGACAATACTTGTGCATGGTGCACCACATCCACTCGACAACAGAATGGCCAAGCACAGAACTGGGCAGGACTACTCACACTACTTTACCATTTCCTGAAAAAGTAAGATCTGGCAGCACATCACACAGTGTAACTTCCCATTCGAGGGATAACAAAGCAAGATTTTTATAGCTCTGATGATATAAAAATATCAGTTATGAAATACTTAGGCAGGGTTGGTTTTTTGAGAGAAATGTCAGAAGCATCTATATACATAGTCAAACACAGTGTACCCAGTCTGCATGACCACAAGACAGATGTGAATCTACCAGAGATAAAGGAGGAAATTCACACATGTAAACACGTGTTTACTGTGCCTGTATTAGTAAGCTCTCCTCCTGGTTTTATCTTCCAAAACCACAGTGCAACTCCCACATGTTCTGTTTCTACTATGAGATTTGTAGTATATGCCCCAGCTGAGAAAGCTGTGTGCAAGAGGGCTGCTGAACAGCAACAGCAGGGAGTTCATGCTGTAAAGCCTTTAACCAGGCTCCTTATTTGCACAAAGCTATTTACTGCCTTTTTATAAACCTATAATGCATTTAAGATTTGAACAGACCAACAGTGCTCAAGGCAGCAGCAGCAAGCTAACACAATCTTGTCAATAAATTTCATTTTAAGGAATCCAGAGGTTTTAGTTTGCACTTTGAACAATTAATATATTTTAGCCTTTAATAAGAAGCACTGTTTATCTAATAAATTGTTTGCTTTCATCCAATGAAGTTCTTCTCACTTGCAAAAAGATTTTGAGTAAGATCTTACAGGTTTTTTCTGCTGCATGCTTTAACATTACCACTACAATCAATCAGGATTTGTTTGTCACTTTGGCTCTACTTAATATTGGGAATCTTGCCACTCAGATATACAACAGGACCTGGAGCACAACTGTAATGCCCATCAGAAATGTGCTGCACTGTTTCATTTAGAAATACCTTACTTCCATAAACCAGCTCACAAGTATGTCAATTGGTTCCACTTCCTTAGAAATAAAAACTTTAACCTAAGATCAACAGCTTCAAGTGGCATTGATGCTCATGAGCATAAGCACACCACAGTTCTTCGGTGCCTTTCTTCCGATTCTACACCATTTGTTTTCAATGCTCTTTGGGCAAGAAAGAGACAGAACAGCTGCGTTTAGGCAGTTTTCCCAGATACCAAACACAGGCTCAGTGTTCCCTGCCCTTTCCCCTCCTACGTGCTTTTAAGTGCCTTTGGTTAAGATCTTTTGTTCAAAGGACACATCGGCAAAAAAAGCAGATGTACTATTCCTTCACATGTCAAGCATTTTAAGAGACAAATCTGACATAACTTGAAGGAAGCAAATAAAAACTCATCTAGACACAGTAACAATAGCTTCAGCCGTGTCATTCTTACAGTAAGCAGCAAAAGATGTTTAAAACCCAAACCTGTAAAACAGAAGTGACATGTACAGACATCTTATTATCATTCTCGTGTGACAATGACCATTGAAAAAATACTGCAATGAACTCATGCTTTCAGACTTTTAATATTAAATCTCAGGTGATGTCATTCTTTGGAAGGTATTTCATGTCATTACAGATTCTCAACTTAGTCCCATACGTAATTGCATTAACAAGCACATCCTCTGGAGAGCACCACTCTCAATTAAGCAGCAGCTCCTTCCTTCATAACAATCTCAAAAACAACACCTCTTCCCAAAACACACTAACAGCAGAATTACTGATGCAGAGCTGCCCTCCTAAGCACACAGTTAAAAACTGGGTTCTCTCAAGTGCAGACTTTTTGCTTTGGGTGGTCAATATCTGCAGCTCCAAGTAGCCATAAATCAGCTTTAGTGACAGAAATAGCAAGCCAGCAAAGCTTTCTGCGTGTCCTTTTCTCACTTCACTGGGGAAGCTGACAGGAGCTGCAGGATGCTATAACCCCACTAAACCAAAGCTAAGCCCTGTCCCCAGGCTCCAAGGAAATAAAGAAATGGCATAGCCAGACAACAGGAGAAAAAGAGTATCAGTGACCCATTAGAGAAGTCAAAGAGAAAGCTGCATCAACCTGAAGAATACTCAGGAAGAAGTGAATACCAGCTGAGAAAGGACATGGGAACATGCAAATATCAATGTGGAAAGTGTATGGTATGTTTGCAAGTACCCACCACCACCAACGAAAGGGTACTTCAGGTCTGAGTTGGTAAGTCATTACAATGCTTGAAGAGAATGACCCTTCACAACTAAAGCAGAATAAACACACTAAGAACCTACAATACACCTACAAAGCTGCAATAGTTACAGGAATTTTACAAGCCCTTATGTGACCAAACTACACATTCCATTATAGGATTCTGTTCATTTACAAATAGCAAGGTACATTCCCTGAATTAAAGAACACAAAATATGGAGCAGAAGATGCAACATCAGGATATTAAAAACATTAAGTATGTTAAACATGCTCAGGCACAAATTTCTTGCACAACTTCTGATTTATTTTGATGAAAACCAATGCCATTCCTCTACACGTAACACTATATTATTAGCAAATTTGATCAGTCTAGCACTGGTAAGGGATTGCTTCTAACATTCACTTTAGTTGCTGCTTGGCTCATGAATTGAAGTTACTCTGGTGTGTTCTGCTCCAGAACTTCCTAACACTAGAATGGAGAGACTCAAATTCTCTAGTGTCCAGACAGCTGCCTTTAAACAGTATCAGAAATACAAAATTATTTTTAAAGATGAACCGCATATAGATTAGGAAGCAAACCCTGCACAAGTTTTTCATTCTTAATGGAAAAAAAGATCTCTGCGTTCACTTATCACAACTGTTTTAATAAATTCCTAACTTTGAGGATATTATACCTCTAAACATAATGCAAGTCCCACACTAGGATGCTTTTGAAGCCTTTTGTATCTTCAATAGTAACAATAGTAACAATGTAAGTTTAAGCCATAAAAGCTATAGTTTCTAGCTTTTTATCTCATTAAGGTAGAAACGCAGAGCCCGCATAATAGTGTGCTCATATGAATCCTACAGTTTTGGAAAAAGCCTTAAGAGCAGCCCTAAAATCTGCACGATTACAGGAAGCAAATACATATCCTGGTAACTAATTTTAATGAAAAAGTTTTTTGTCAGTACAAGAGTGCATTGACAAAAACCCTGTCCCCTAAACTACAAATAATGCAAATTTAATACAGCAGACTTAATAGCTTTCAACATGGTGGGGGGAAGAGGGGCAGTGTCACAGCATCAAGTGGGGAAGGCATCACACAGGTGACCATATTGCTTTTCAGCTGTCATTTTCTGTGTTCCCTAAAT
Organism: Gorsachius magnificus; assembly: GCA_034008185.1. Classification (NCBI taxonomy): domain Eukaryota; kingdom Metazoa; phylum Chordata; class Aves; order Pelecaniformes; family Ardeidae; genus Gorsachius; species Gorsachius magnificus. The sequence continues at coordinate 14,048,762 of CM067090.1, forward strand.
GCAAGAACAATGACACAAAGCAGCAGCATGCTGTAGGTCTTTGCAACATTCACTACCAAATTTGGCTAGTGTCTAGAAACACCCAGACCCATAAAGTATTCCAGAAAACTACTCCATTGAGCTTACTTTAAAAGAAAGACTAGAGTGGGGAAAAAAACCCTTCTTTTTCATTAAGTGTAACTTTAAACCGAGTGGTTGTGATAAAAAAAAAAGGAAGATGCTGAGCTGTAAATTTCTAAGCAAGTCAAGGTTATTTAAGCTCTTCTGCAGCAAATCAATCAATGTAACAATCATTAAATTATCTCCACATGACTTGTACTCAGAGGTGAGTAAGCATGAAGTTTTGTAAAAATACTCAGCAGGAACACTTACAAATCCAAGAGTAAAATACCAACTCCTCCACACCTACATATTGAGACTACATGTGCATTCCCCTTCCAAGCAGAAATACTTTTACTATAGCCTTAACTGGCAAGTCATGAAGGTGATGGGAGTCAGGCACTGCAACAATGAGTCTATTGTAACCACCGACAGATACAAAAAAGCCAAAAAAGAGCAAATTCTTCTTGTGGAATGTAGGGTGCTTGGGCTAGACCAATAAAAGAAACCACCTGCTTGTTAAAAGTGCTGATAAAAAGTTTTGGGGTTTTTTTAACCCGTCTTTATTAAATGGCTGGTAACTGCAGCAACACATCGCTGTAGTTTAGAAAAATGAAAGAACTTCTCCAGCTAAAAGAAAAATCTTCAAATTAATTTACTTAATCACACAAAACAGACTCCACCTATGCACAAAGTTTCTACAAAACATGTTTGCAAAACTGTTTGGGAACATGACAGAGCTAACTGGATAGCAGTCGTGGCCCATCAGGGTAGAAAGCTAATCCTATTTTTAACATTAGACTGTGAACAAAGGAGTCCCACCAAGAAAGAATGCATGCTTATTATCAGGTGGAAAGTATCTGTTCATCAGTTCAATAAATTAAAGCAGCAGCCCTTGCCCTTCTCCATACCAATTACAGGAACTCCCTGTATCAAGTTGTATATATTTTTCCTACTGTATTATTGGAGGAATTTAACAATGAAAACAAACAACATCCATTGGCAATAGATTTTAAGAAAATTCTATGCTCTATGCCAGAATTCATCTATCACTGGCGCATGACAATTCAAACACAGCTGAAATAGTATTTAGGTTTTTTTAAGAAATGTTCCAATGTTTTTGTAAACATTTAACAGTTTAACTTATCTTCAAAACCACTAAATAATTCAAAAAACCTCTAGGCAGTTTAAAACTACAGTGCAGAAAAACATCCTGAAATGCCCTAGGTTCTTCTGAGGACCTCAGGTCAGGTTTGTCACATCTAAAGGTACCGCTCCTCTAGAGTTTCTTTCCCCTCCACCAAAAGCAGAGGGAGGACGACAGTCCAACCTCGGCTACAATGGCAAAGGACTCCCAAGTGCTACGTGCAAGATCTTGTTCTGCTATGAACTTGCCAAGAGTGTAAGCCAGCACCCTTTGTAGGCATCACTTTTCATAACAAGGGAATTGGGCCTGTCCAGTAGGAATTTTGTCTATAATATAGAAATGAAAGATAATGCACTCGGATGCTGACAAAAGTACAGAAACATGCACTTTTTCAGCACAAAACGTTTTTTTGAAGTAGCAACATTTTTATGCTATCTCCTTTTACACTCTAAACACGGAGGACCAGTTTTGTCTTCCTTTAAATATAACCCAAACATAGGAGTAGTTACTATGGGAAAAACACTGCCACACAGGTTAAGACATGCATTTACACCTGTAAATTTAACACCATAGCTGCACAGCCACCTCTCATAGCAAATATCAGAAAGACTTTTGAACATAATTTCCACAGATGAAACAGATATATCAATGTTGCATAACTCTTAGCATAACATATTAAGGGAGCAAACTATAAACAAAAAATATGAAGTTGCATAATGTTCTACTATTGTTCTCACACACAATCATTATCCCCATCTTCCTTGAACAAGCTCCACATTACCAGGAAAAAGGATTGGGGAAACTCAGTTTCATCTTGGAAAGCAAGGCAGTAACCAGGGTGGTCTCCAAGAGCTTCTAGCTTTTTCTTAACAGAAGCATACACAGAAAACCCTTAGCTGCAATTTCTTAAACCTCAATGAGAAGGTTACATGCCCAGTAAAAAGCAACGGCTTTCCCTACACCATTTGTAATCTCTAAACTTAACTACACACACAAAGCTCTGGAGAAATGCCAGAGTTTTACCCATCCAGTAAAGCTATTTTATCTCCCTAGAACTAAAATAAAGCCAAGTTACAGGTTACTAAGCATATTCAGCCAGAAAAAAGCATGCAATTCTGACCCATGCAGTTTTTCCAGGGATTGGGTAATTTAAGAACTAGCCTCTTTTCCAAGTAAAAATGCCATGGAAACTAAGAAACCTGAACCACCAAAACTAAGCTACTTAAACTTCCTATTTAGAAACTGATCCATCTCAAAGCAGTATTCTGGCACCAGTAGCTATAAAAAGAGAATACTGCCCTTTGTCATGGAGAAACCAAAATAGCATTCAGCCTTTAATCTTCTGAATATATGACAGCACGAGCTAAATTGTGTGGATTACACACATGAAAGTGTCATTGAAGATACTACCCCCCCTCCCCCCCCAGCAATTCCTGCATTAAGATTAAAATAAATCCAAGGCTATGCCTTTCTCATTACCATGAATTTAGCAGTCTGGGAACTGTATTTCTAGCCACTCTATAAAAGAACATGGTACCTTTGTGACTGGCCCTTGAGTTGTGACCAATCTGCCATATACGAGAAGTTGCTCAAGAGGACAACTGTCAAGCCCTGTTCAAAGGTCCCATTCACTTAACTACACAAATATTTTCTCTGTATTCCCTTCAAAAATCCCAATTCCTAATACTTTTTAAACCATAAACACTAGTGGCCCACAGGACAAGATTGTTAAATTTAAGCTTAGATGCCCAAATCGTACAATCCAGTCTGACTCCTTGAGCAAAAATTTCCAGAGGAGCACAAAGCGGAGATCATCTAGAAATAAGCTATTACAGGAAGAATGGTGCCCAAAACACAGTTACATATTTCATGCATCCTGTTCATGTGTATATTCATCTATACCATCAACATACTTCAAAGCAGCTTAGTCTCTTTTTGTACAAACTGGTGGAAAAGTAGCTCAGAAGGAGAGTCAGACTTGAAATGCCCATCCATTTTAACTATAACTCTTCAAGTGTAGGTTCCAAGACTTTATTTCTGATAATTACAACAGATGGAGTTTTTGCTCCAGAACAGCTCAAGTTCATGAGATGCATTTAATGTACCTTTTAAAATTGTATTTGTGTTTCAAAACATTTCAAACTACTGAAAACACATCTCAGATCAGATGACACAACCCAGACTTGCATCTTAAAGGGAAGAGTTTATATGATTCAGTGACATCTACATGCTCTTTCCCTAAAAAGTTCGGAAAATAACTTGGTCCTAAGACCTTGAATGTATAGCTTCTTCAAGATGACTGAGCAGTTATAGAAGTTCAAACCCCCAAAACACAAAAGAATAATTTCACTGTGCTTCTGGCTAAACTGCAGCAGACTGGACCTGAGCAAGTAAGGACAGGAGAGGAGTCTTAGAAGACAGACTCTGATGTGGCACAACAAAACCAAGGGGAAAGTCAAGAATGTTTCCCCTTCTAAATGTAGCTCATTTCAAGCACAGTTTCTCCCTAGCAAAAGGGACAAGGACCTTTTGTACAAGAACACCTGTGTAGTACTTTAAAAATACTTTTCAAAAAAATTTACATGCTTCATCTTTCAGTGATCTCATAGTACACCATCTGGGGCCAATTACAGGCTCACCATAATAAACACTGTCAAACAATTAATCCATTTTAATCTCATACAGTTTATGTATTAAAACAGGAGTACAAAACCACTTGAAAAAATCTTACCCATTTCAGTAATCTATAAAAGGAAGGTTTCACAGGAGCTTGGCTGTATTGCTCTTGCCCCTGCCCCCCGGCATTTAATGATGCAAAAGGGCCAGTTCTATTAGCCCAGGTAATGGGACACCACTATAGTAAGTCTTACTCCCTTAAACACATCTGTTGCTTTACAGGCAATTTCTATAGCATCTAGTGACTCTACAGCACAAGGTGTGGTTCGTACAACTGTCTTCAAAAGGAAGCCAAAAAGGGAAGACTCACAACAGGATGATTGCCCAAACCCCATTTTCTCTTCAAAACCCTGCAATATAGCACCACCATCCACACTGTGCTCATGTTCCAATTCTGTATTTCTAAAGAACAGCACACTGTTAGGAAAGAAAAATTCAAGAAGTCCATCTTATAAAAGAACATTTTAATTTTTGGAAGCAAACTGTGCATAGTGATGTTAAATCATTATTTGCACTTTAAAACAAGAAATCACCATTCAGCATTTACATTTAAATACAGGAAAGGTTTTGTTCCAACAGAACTAGAAGACAGTCCTTTCACCACACAACTCACTGCAGCCCCATCAGTGTTTACTTCATTTACCCGTCATCCTTGAAAGACTACTTGTTTCCAGGAATTCTAAAATTATTCTCCAAAAACATTTTGTTCCCTCCCTACCTAGAACTATACCATCAACTTTAACACTCACAGATGTCTCTTCAGAAAACTGGTTATATTAAGCCAGTTCCAAATTACTTCCTAAGTTATTAATTCCCAGTTACAATGCTAGTTATTTCAGTATGAGCACATCTACCCATCAATTTAACCTCACATCTTCAGTTAAATTGAATCAATCTTCTAAAAGAGCTAACACCTCAGACACATGAAGATGATGCCTATCATGTCAGCACTTTCACTCCTCACCTTTGTAACACAGAACCACATTAATCTAATTGATGTCACTATAAAAAAAAAATCAATTGCCATCACATTCACCCTATATATTCAAAATGTTCTTCTGGGAAAAGATATGGAAAAAGGAAAAGAGCAAACGTTAAAAGGAAGAGGTCATCTTCAATAAGCGTGAAATTAGGCAGCACCCACAATTCCTGATAAGGTTTCAGGCACTGTGGAAAATTTTTGCATCACAGCACTGAACAGCTATTTGGGTATGCTCAGAGCCCTCTGTGTTTCAAGAAAATAAAATCAACATTTTTTTGCTGTGCTTATTCTAATACAGATTATGGCATAAACACCCCCTCCCAAACTCTTGCTGCTTCTGAGTTTCTGATGAAAAATAGCCTAAATAATTGTATCTTCTGTCCTTGAGCTTGTTCACTGTAAGTCTCAACAACCCAAGGCATCACTAACCAGCTTCAGCAAGTCATCAGGTTTTTTTTTTTCCACCTTCCTTCCAACTTTTTGGATGTCAACACAGCAGGACAGAAGACAGGGATGAAGAGAGGTACTACAGCTGAAAGGCTACTGCATGAATTTAGCACTTACCTGTTCTGTCTGGGCTATTAACTGCTGATGAGCATGTACACAGCTCCAAACCAGCCACCACCTGTGCGCTGTCTCTTGCCCAACCATTCATCATGGTACATGCACAGAGTTTGTCTTCATAAAGCAAGACTCTCAGTGGCCAAAACCATTTTATGAGTAAACTTTTCTTTTTCCAGTAAAACAATGCAAAATTGGGCACTAACTGGTTCCAACCATCTCCAGCAAGACAATCTTCCATATGCATCAGCAACCCAGACACGGGGTCATCAAAGGCTGCAGGTTAATTATCTGACAGCCAGGAGAGTGAAAAGAGTACTTTCTGTACCTATTATGAAGATTATCATTACTGTATTCTAACACAGCCCGTCTTTCTGAGACACAGACTTCAAAGACTTAGTGCTACACAAGTAAGCAGTTTCAAAAGCTTCCAGTGATGATTTCAAGCTCTGAAACACCTGATTAAACACAACCAACCTTAGACCTTCATTTGAACAATTTTGCTTCCGTTATGCTTGCAGTATTTCAGCTTTGCAGGAGAAATTTCTAGCTACTTACAGCGCATGATATTGTGTCATACAGCTTTTTGCAAAAGAGGGGAAGAAATAATTATTTTGAAACAAATTAGTTTTTATAAAAGACCCAAAAATAATGCTCTGATGAGATATTTCTAAAAAAAGCTATAGAAATGCACATCTGCAGTCATACCTTAAAACTCTAAAATGTAGCCTCCTAATATTTGAAAGCTATCCCTATATTGTTTCAAAGATACAATAACCTTGTGCAAGACAGAAAGCCAGATAAAAGAATTAGCGAGAGGAAAAATCCTCTCCCCGCAATGGAAAATTTTCATCTCTTCAAGCAAGGCACAGAGATGCTCAGCCGGACCTGCGTTGCCTGGAGACCAACCGCAGCTTCTTGCCAACAGGGACGAGCAAAGCATCAGCAAATTCAACAACTGATAAGTGGATGAACTGAATGAGAGGCAGCAAGTTTTTCCACACACCAGTGTAAAAACCTGATAGCTTTCAGATAACAGTTCTAGCCCATGCTCACTAGACACACAAGAATTATGAATATAAAATATCAGCCTAATGAAGCTTCAGACTCCACAGCTCAACTCTCATCCCCACACTTCTGGGTACAGCTAGCAAGTAGACCGCATTCAAGTCAAAATTTTTAGTCGCAGCTCAATTTCTGCCCTTTCAGTCTTTTGACGCAGTCAGTATCTGAACTTTTGGAATATGTTCCTACCCATTAAAAAAGTCCTGTGTTTAAGCATTGGTGCAGAAATGTTAAGGAAACCAATGAACTACATCAAAAAGGAAGAAGCTACACCTCTGCTTAGCATTATAAACCACATCAAATCATGCTTCACTTCAAAACCCTGCCTTTGCCCCTAGCCTTTCCCACCCAAAGCACAGCACCCCAGGCAGGACAGCATCAGAAGATGCTGGGAGACACTTGTTTTGTCTATTCTGGATCTGGAACTGCTCCCGAGCTCGGGCAGGCACTGACTCGGCTGCAGGAGCAGTGCTCCTGACCTCCCAGAGGCACACGTCAGCTGTCTCCTGATTTCCAAGCTCCACCAGGTGAGAATCATCAAAAGTAAATGACATTTAATACCACTTACTCCAACATTCCCCCAGACCTTATCTAATTCAATTCACTAGAACTATTTAGACAGTAAAGAATTAAAGATTCTTAAGAATGACTATTTATCCCTTTAGATGCAATACCCTTGTGGAATTTCTGTCGCTAGTGAAGTAGGCTTTTCACTGTCAACCTGATAGCACACACTCCCCTGCCTCCACCTATTCCTAAACCAAAAAGACATTCGTATCGCTACGACCAGAGCTAACAGACTGAGGCACCCTTAGTTATGACAAGGTTTACACCATTCCCCTACCCTTTAGAAGAAAAAACATCCCCAAAATATCCTCCCACACTCTCCAGCTGATCAGAGAACAATTGAAGTACCACCATACCAGCAATCTGGCTGGAAGCCCATCCACTGGCAGGCAAAGAGTTTCTTTCTTTAACATCTTCTCTCATCCTGTTTCAAAACAGCATGCCTGACAAATCCAAAGTCTTCCTTGCAAGCAACTGGCAAGGAAAGAATTTTTGAGAGTATAAAGCCCAGCATTCATATGACTGACCACTACCCACTTTTCCAGCTCCTTCCCAAGTTACCGTACCAAATGGTTATAATGGCTCTTACCTACCTTTCCTCAAGAAGAAACAGCAACATAAAGCTTACATTACTCACATGACTGAAATACCACAGACAACGTAACATCATTACTTCAGAAAGGTATAAACAGCAAAGACAGAAAAGGTAGAAAAGCAGCTTTTCAGTTAAATGAATTAACATAAACTTATGAAAAGCTACCTGGACAAGCTTAAGGTCTGAAATTTTTACAGATAAGCATATATGAATAGCTGTAACCCTTCCCCCTAAAATCCTTCCTGCAACCCTTAACCAGGAGACACTTCTGAGAACTTAAAATTATTCTGTTTTGAAGAACTATTCCTGAATTCTGGCAGTTAAATCCTTGAGTTCTTCCTCATTTAGTAATATACTTTAATCATGAAAAATCATAACAACAAGCTGGAAGATGCTTAACAGGCCAAATGTAAACAAATTAATCAGTCCATTTTTAAAATACAAAAATTTGTGTGTGGATGCACGTGTATATAAACCCAGTTTCCATTCCTTTATGTTATAATAAGTCCTGAAAATATGCAAATTGACTTCAACTTAAAAGACAATTTCTAATTTTACAAGTAGTTTTTATCTTATATAAGCAAAGTTATGCGCAAAGATGCCAATTCTTAGATGTTTAAAAGCCAGAATAACCCTGACGTGTTATTCTCGAGTGTCAAATTTAAACTGCTCTACTCTCACTTCACTGTTACATGTTGAGTAATGATCAATAACACACCATCTGACTGAAAAGTTAAAACAACCAAACTCACATTAGTTTTAATGTTCCAGAGCTAAACATTAAAGCAAAATTTTAATTATAATATTTGACAAAGAACTGCCCCCCTAGATGTTCCTGTGTCCAAACAAGCATATGGGCACTGGATGCATTTCTAAAACACCTCAGTATATGGGGCACATAAGGCACTGTGTCAAAAAAACCTAAAAAGACAGGCTAGCAGAGAGCAATTAAATTCCAGCATGTATCAGGAGAGATATCAGTGTCAAACACGCATACTTTTCACAATGGAATTAAGGCCAAGGACATACCAGGGTGTAACTACCAATAGGCTGTTATTCTATCAACAACGATAACATTTATTTTCTTAAGCAGCATGCTGATTTCCAAAGCCTCAACCGTATGCATTTTTGTTTAAGAGCCTAAGGGCCCCAAGCCACATTACCAAGGTATTATAAATCTGGGATGCTCAAAACAGCTTATAAGAAGACATCACCCAGTATTTCCGTTTTACACAGAAAAGGGCATTCGTGAGCAGCGTGTCCAATTATGCAACACCTCCCAAAGCATTCTTTTTCCATTTTGTAGTATTACCAAGTGTATGCAACAGTCATCAAACCTGCAGCACATCCACCAACCGGGCAAAACGGAAAACCATCGTATCATGATTCAGACAGATGAGAGAACCGCTGAGTAACAGCAAGGGGCGACAGCCAGCTCGGGGGTCACCCAGCCACGTAAGACCGGGTAACTGCAGCCCTCCCCACCCCCCGCGGAGCCGGCGCTGCCGAAACCCTCCCGCCCGGTAACCTGCACCGCCCGCGGGGGAACAAGACTCGGCAGGAAGCGTGATGCGGTGTGCGATCGGGGATGCTCCGTGAACGTTGCTGTCCACGCCCCCCCGTCAAGGAGCAAACCCGCATCCCCCGGGGGCGATGCAAGGCCAGAGCCCCACTCCCTCTCCGCAGGCAGAAGCCAGGACAGTGCCCCCCGCCTTCCCGCTACGCCCCGCCAACGGCCCTCCCCCGGCCACCGCCAGACGCCCGAAGCTGCCGCCGAGCATCCCCAGCGGGAAGTCGGGCAGCTGCCTCCCCCCTCCCTCCGCCGCCCGGCGGGGGGGGGCCCCCCCCCCGGCCCCCGGCCCCCCCAGCCGCCCCGGAGGAGGGGGGTTCGGCGGCCAGCCCCCGTCCGGGCACCGACCTCCCGCGGCAGGCGGGGCTGGGCCCGTAGAGAGAGGGCCCTCCCCCCGTTACCTGGTGTCAGGCCGGCGCCGGCGGCGGCTTCGCCTCTTTTGTTCCTCAGACGTCAAGATGGCGGCGCGCTGCGGGGCCGGCCCTCCCCCACCCAAGCACGCCCCACCCTCCCGCCCGCCTCCCTATTGGCTCGGCCCTCACTGCCGCGCGCTGATTGGGCGACCGCCAGCGCCGCTGTTGCTAAGGGAGCCGGGCGGGCGGCGGGCAGGGCAGGGGCGCCCTGGCGGGCCCGGGCACCGCTCGGCACCTCGGGCCTCCCCGTCCTCGCTCTGCATCCCGACCTAGCATCGTATCCCTTCCGCGGAGGTGGGGAGCCCCGGCCTGGGAAGCAGGACCGCAGGAAGAAGCGGCCCCTCCGTGGCTCCCAGCCTCCGCGCGGGACCTGCCTCAGACTTGCGAGGCAAAGACGGGACCCGGCCTCCAGCTTTGCCGGGCAACGCCTCGGCCGGCCCCCGGCCCGGGCCCCCCGGCGCCAGCCCTGCGCGGGGCGTTGGGTTTCCTCGTCCCTTAACTTTTGGGACCTCCGTGACCTGCCGGCTGCAGCACCACAGATGGAGCTCTCGTTGACGTTGCCTCAGTGCCTGCTTGAGGACGGTTTGTCTCTGTTCGCCTGCAGCACGTGCCGTTAGTTTGGACGTGACTGGGGCCTGGCTGCGGGGCCGCTTCTGCTGCTCGCCCCACTGAGGAGGCAGAGCATCTGGTGAGTCCAACGGAGGCTCATAGGGCCGTACGCCTGAGCCCACCCGTTAGGTCTGTGTTTCTGTTTCTGTACCACCAAGAATCTCGTTGGGGCTTACGCAGCCAAAAGTCTCGGAGGCTCCCCCTACTCAGCTTCACCCTGAATGACTTCTCGGAGCCTGCGGCCTAATGTTCTAAATGCCATTGCAGTTGTCAGGGTTTGCATGCAAGCCCACGAGTGCTCCTGTAACAGCAGAGCCACCATCGTTGTAAGGAAAAAAGACTGAATAATGAGATTATTGCACTTTAAATTACTAAGCAACAGTCTCTCTGACAATGAACTTAGTAACACTCTGCCATCTATCTAATCACACTAATGAGACAGAACAACTCCACTTAGATACAAATTACTTGGCATTTCATTTAAATAAAGGTCAGAGGGCTAAAAGCCATACCAGCCACAATTCTGCTGTACAACGCACCCAGCAAAAGGCATCCTTTGTTTCCAGAAGGGACACAGCCTTTCTGGCCATGGGCTGCTGAGGCAGGGTTGCATGCACAGAGCGTCTCGCTCAAACCTCCCACCTCTGCTCCCTGACTGCCCGCCCCTGCATGGGCCCAGGGCCTGCCTGGCTTGGGAACGGCTCCTTGGTTTGGAGAGGTGAGCACCGGTTCACCAAAGAGATTCAGAGGGTGAGAGATGTCTGATTTCTCCTTGTTCTAAAGTACGAGCAAGCGGCTTGTGTAAGAAACAATTACACGCCTTGGTTCTCACTGCTTAAAGTATGCCTCTCTTGTCCGTCAGGCTGACAGTCGAAGCCAAGCAAGGGCTGCCTGTTGAGAGTCTCCTCATTGTTCTGGCTGGCGCCATCATGATTATCTTAATTTCAAAATCTGTTTTCGTATGTGTCTCTCACCATTTAAAGCTGGTGACTTTCCTTGGGTATTTAAAGGTTTTGTTTAAAATGCACGCCTCTCTGGGCTGAAGCTGGTCGTGAGAGAGCAGGTCTGTAATTTACTCAAGAGACTGGCGGTTATGGCTGGAGATTATGAACACATGCTACTAGTTTTAATCTTCATTTGCAAGCCCAGAACTGATCCAGGGCTCACGTCTGGTTTATGTTCCCCAGCCACAGGGAGAGGGGAGCTAAGGTCCCACCCCGTGGGACCCCTCCCCAGTGGGTGGCTGCGCAATCCCTCCAGAGGCTGGGAATATTCCCACATGCTCATGGCAGCATTAGGTTTCTTCAAGCCTTGCTCCTTGCTGTGCTTCTTTCAGTTCCTCTTAATTAGCGGGGGAGCAATTCCAGGCTATGCGAGTCACTCAGCCATCTCCGACCTCCCCCGTGATCAGCTTCCCTGATGCAGTTCTTGCCTGTAATAAGATGTCAATGTCAAGCTCGGCTTGGCAAGCCTTTCATTCCCCCACTGCCCTTGCCCGCACACAGCTCATGGTCACTTCCTAAACTTCCAACCCCCTACCCTAATGGCTCTAGGATGAACTTCCAGCTAGCTGTGCTCCCAGACACACAAGCAAGGCTGATCCTTTGGCTGCCTGGCACTCCAGGTGACCCCGCACTGCTTCTTGAGAGCATTGCACCCTGAGCAATGGTGTGAGGCTGTTAAATGCAATATGCTTAGTTCTAGGAGTCACTCCATTAGCAGCACCCCTCCACCCTCCTCCTCCTCGCCAAGACAAAGGAGAGGCAGCGTTTAAGGCAGTGAGGATCTGCTCACACAGGCAGTCAGAAAGGTGCCTGTTTCTCCCACTGCCAAAATCATTCACAAAATAAATAAGGAATAAATATCCCGCTTCCACAAACACCTTCCTCTCCCTTGCATGCACAGTGTGTGCACGTGTGTGTATATATATATGCACACACATATTTTAAAAAGCTGGTGAAAAGTGCCAGACTGATAGTTTAAAGGAACAAGCACTTCCTGTTATTTACAGAACTGGTACAATATAGGAAGTGGCAGAGCAAACTTCTCCCTCTTGGGCTGTGTCAAATCTATGATCCAGAGGAAACACCCTTGAACACAAAGTTCATGCATATTCATTTTTAGTCTCCCCTGCTAAGGATCTAGGAATTGTTCCTTTTAGAAGGAGCAGAGGACTGTTATAAAGTTCCCTAGTTCAATGTTATTCTTGCTGTGATGAGGGTTGCAAAATTTCATTTATATGAAAACTGAAACCCTGAATCAAAAAATGTAACCCCCCCAAAATTCAGCCACTTGTCACCAAATCATCCCAGTTCCAACCCAGTATGGTTTTCTAACTGCACAGTCCTCACCCACAATCTTAATCCCGTGCTCTGTCTGCATGGTGTGGTTCGTGCCATTTTTACCGTGCCTGTGGTAGTCAAATTAATGCACATGGTTCTAGTTATTATTTACTTGCAAAACATTTCATCAGATGATGTGTCTGATTCAGGACTCAAAAAGCCAGGCCACTAAAAGAGGACAGCGCTTAATTTAATGAAGTAACAGGGAAATGTCATGCTTTAAAGATGTCTTGCACGGAAATAGATTCCATGCTCCAGCCTCAGTCCTCTCAGGGTCAAAAATAATAATTATGAGAACAGAGCGGGAAGAAGGAGGGTAACGATGGGGGTTTTTTTGCATGGGGCAGCAGCAAAGCCAGCTGCCTGAGCCCCAGCAGTTCAGCCGCCCGCTGGGCAGGCCTGTCCCTTGCCAGGCACTTTCTATTACTCCCAAGCAATTACAAATTGATGGATGAGTCACAGAAGACAAATGCAACTGGACTTTGTTTACTAGGACAGAAGCTCAGCTCTGGGATTTCTCAAAAGCTGCAGAGATGGAGAGCTGACAGACGCTGCTTGACGAACCAGGGCATGAGGGATCGCAGGTGAAGGATCTGTGCTTTCCTGCAAAAGGCTGTGATTACTGGAAAGGTTTTTCTGCACCCCAAGTTCCTTTTAACTGATTTGACCAGACCCAGGAACCACAAGCAAAACCATCTGTAACTTACGGTTTAAGGTTTAATTTGTTGGCTGTGCTTCAGGCAAGCAGGGAGTGCACATGATCCACGGTGTGCTGAAAATGGGGACGGTGGCAGTGCCCAGCCAGGGAGGCTGCTTACCAGCCGGGAAAGGGCTGAATGCCACAGCGAAGCATGCCTGTGCTTGTTGGGTTTCTGCAGAAGCCCTGGACTGACTGCGTGTGCCCGCGTCCTGCTGCAGCCTGCTCCACTGCCCGGGGAAGATGCAGGAGAGCAATCAAAAAAGAGAGCAGCAACAAAGAGCTGCCTCTGAGCCAGCAACGCATGCAAACCACTCCCTGGCCCATCCCAGTGAGATCTTCAGCCTCCTCAGAGAGCAAGGACTCTTGCCAGACCCACTCCTGGGGGTCCTGGATGAGCCTCCTGGATGAGCCTCCCAGCCCCAGAAAGCCTGCCTTGGCAACTCAGCCAGACTGAGCCCCAGAGACGGTGTCTGTGGGCTGCTAACGGAGATCCAGCTTGGGCTCCTGATAACAAAGCGCCAGTTACTGCTGTGTCCCCTCGCTCCCCTCCCTTCATCAGTCCTGTCTACAGAGGCTGTAACGCTCCAGCAGGACTCTCTCCTACCTAGGGAACTGCTGCCATGGCAGAATTCATGTGTTATTGTAGGATAAAACAATCACTTGCCAAAAACCACATGAAAAGAACAATACATAAGATAGCAAGTGTCCAAAGGTTAGGAGAGGCCAGAGGGTTTTGTCCATACAATCGTTTGTAAGTTTTTCTGCCGGGCAAGGCAGAGCCTTTAAATGCACAGGCGGGACCCCGCTCCTGGTGCATGCTGATAACACTGGTGGCACATAGCCGTGGCTGCTCCAGCACGGTGGCATCACCCGCATGTGGTCTACCAGCTCTTCTGGGAGAGCGTGCTGGGAATCTGCCAGGCTGGTGGGGCGTGTGTTTGGGGCAGCTCACAGCCCTGCTGCAGACTATACAGCTGGAGTGAAAACCCAAATCTGCTGGTTTGGGTCAGCCCTTTGCTCCTGGCTTCTGTGTCAGCACTGCTGCGCTCCATGGGCGACCATCTCAGCCTCAACGGAAGCCAGAAAGAGGTGGCAGTTTTGGCTTCCTCTTGCGCTCATAGGCAGCAGCAGCTCCGTCACCCAGCACCTGCCCTCCTGCAGCTTCGCCGCCTGATTCTCCTTTTTCTGAGCCTCCCTCAGGCGCTTCTTGGTGAATAAATCCCCCCGCTCCTTTCCCCATCACGCAGCACTGGGCAGTGGCACAAGGGCCAAACCAGCAGGCTGGAATAATTATCTCTATTTGTGTTATTATTTGTGGAATAATTATGTTTATCATGGTGGTTCTTAGGGTCAGACTCCTGTGTCTGGGATTGCATTTTCTGCTCCAGGTTTTGTTCAGAGACCCTTGGTCTTTGTTGGTGCACCCAGACCTCGCCACAAAGCAGCTCGTGTGCTCGCCCCGAGGTCCAGCACTCTACCCTCTATACAGTCACAATTCTATGGCTTCGCCTTCAGTGACACAGCCCCAACTCCCCGGCATGCAAAGAGGAGCACAACTCAGAGCTGAAACATCAGGGAACATTTTGGAACTTCCCAAGACAGGTGATACTGGGACTTGGCTGGCATCCTGCGGTCACACACCCTGCCACACCTACCTGCCTGGCATTGACAAAATGTCACCGGTGCTGCTTAGCGCAGCAGGGCAGACTATTTAGAGCAGGGAAAAGCCAGTTCAGATATAAATATCAATCAAAATAAGTCAACTTGTCCTTCAGCTGCTTTAAACCTGCCACCCCCAGCCTTCGATTTCCATTTTTGCTTCTGTGTCCGCTTTACACAGCCTGGTTTTGCCCAGAGGTACACCCCAAATCCTGCTCTTGCTGCATTTCTGTGGAATCAGGGGCAGTCCCAGCAGACCCTTTCAGGGGTGTTTGCAGGCAAGAGGCTTTGGCTCGGCAGCTGCAGACATCCCTCACCGAGTCCCCCTGGGTGAAGAGCCGATTACAGAAAACTTCTCGTCCCCATTCAGCCAATTTAACGCTTGCAAGATTTTGCATCAGTAAGTCAAACAAGAGAAAGAAACGCTGGCAAAAATAGCGACTGGGAGGGGACTGTCTGTATTTCACACATCACAGGGCGCCTTTTGTGCAGGAAGGAAGGGGCCTGTGACGCCTCACTCACCGCCATCCATCTCAACGCAGATGGGCCAGGCGCTGCATCAATACCTCTGCTTCTTTGCAGAAAACAAGTGTGACTCCGTCTTGGGGCGACACAGACTCAGCAACAGCTCCATTCCCTGCCTGCCAAATAATATAATATATAATAATAGAATATGGAATAACTGCAGGCTCGTGCTGCAGATGCTCCAGCACTAACCCCCCGCTGCAGGAACCAAAGCCTCCCTGCCTTTCCCTTTCCTGTCTGTCCCTGGAGGCAGTCCCCCATCACTTTCCTATTTTCTCTCCATGGATGTGATTTTCCTCCTGTTTTTTCCCCTTGCCTGCTCCTCCAGTTAGCTTTCCTCTGAGCAGCCACCTTACTCCAGGCACTGGGAAGGAATTGATGCTGTAGGAGTCAGAACATACCCCCATGCATCTTTAGCTTTGCAAATGAGCCTTTTCATCCCACTTTGAAGGGGAAAACTGTACCAGGTTCTCCTAAATGAGGAGGTCCAGCTCACCTGAGAATAAATCCTCTTTATTCATGGAAAAGCAAAATCTTTCCCCTCGATGGAGCTGTCCCCACTGAGGAGCTGACAGTGCTTGTGGCAGAGCCCATGGTGCCAGGGGACAGGCCAGCAGTGGCTGCAAGCTCCGCAGCTATAAGCCCTCCAGGGAAGCTCAGCCTCATGTGATGGGCACCAAGGAGGAATGGATTCAGCTACTGCAGATTTCCTCGTTATCTTTCAGGGAACTTCCTGAGCAGATTGCTCCACTCAATGCCAGTCCTCTGCCAAAAAATGCTGTAATGTGCATTTGTGTGGCCAGGACCTGCACCCTCCTGCCCCTTGCTGCAGGCTCTCCATCCTGCCCACCACCCAGCTATAGTTTTCCCCACCAGTTCTCCATGGCTAAGGGTGCAAACCAGAATACCCACATGAGAGTTGGGAAGGATGGGGATGAGTGATGCCCTCTCCCAGCTGGGATGAACACGCTCCATCAGGTCTCCAGGGCCCAGGGAGCCGGCAGCAGCCAGCACTCCCGGCCCATGGCTCCTGGAGCACCAGCTCTCTGGGCAATGCCAGGAGACTGAATCAGCATCAATTTGGAATGTAATTTCTTGTGAAATATATCCCGTATATCCCTTGCCTGCAGTTTCTCCTGCTGCTTCAGGGACTCTTCCTTGGGCTATTTTTAGTGCCGGGTTACATCACTGCCAGCTTCTGATGCTGTGAAACAGGCACCGGCTGCGAACATCCAGGCATCAGTGACCGTGAGCCGCAGGGCTGTTAAGGACGGGAACTTTATCACTCAGCCAACAGACAACCAGGCTGCACTTGGGAGCTGGCAGATGGAGCCTGGTTTGGGAGAGCAAACAAGGAGCATCTCAGTCATGCTGGTGCCTGATGATGAGGAAGAAGGCCCTGCCGCAAGAGCCTCCGCTTCCCCCAGGGCCGGGGGATGCTTTCCAGCAGCACTTCCATTGCCTGGCTGTGCAATACCAAGCAAGTTAATTAATCCTCTGTGCTTCTCCTCTTTCCAAAGAGAGGGTTTATGCTGACCTACTTCTTACAGGGAAATTTGCAAAGGGCTTCAACATCCATGACGGGCACCAAAAGCGCTAATTATGCTGGCTGTTCCCAGTACCCCGACCACTGCAGAGCCAAAACAGCATCAAGCAAAGGCAGAACATCACGACTCTGGAGCAAGCAACAGAGAGCTGCTCCTGCAGGGAGGTCACGATTTCCAGCCTGGCCACCGGCTCTTGATTTTGGGCAAGAGCAACTCACGTGCTGGCTGGCCATGTGGAAGGGCAGCTCAGGCCATGAGATGGCACCAGCAGCCATGTGGCAAAGAGGAAGATTCACCTTGCACCTCTCTGCAAAGATGCTGTGAACTGGGCAAGGGGGTCACAGCAGCCCGTGAGCAGAGAGCCACAGGCAATTAGCCTGGGGCGAGCAATGCAGCGCCGGGGCAGCGAGGAGAGGCAGGGGATCTGAGGAGAGGCAGGGGATCTCGGCAGGGAGCCTTCTGCATGCCTGTGAGGCTGCAGATGCTTCGCATGCCTCCCCAGGCCTGACACTGTCACTGTGTGCCAGGGCCTATGGGGCCCTGGTGGGGGCCTGCCCGAGACACGGCCCCTTTTGATGTCTCTCCTCCCCACCTCTCCATCTTTGAGCCTCCCCTGGTAGCCAGGGCTACAGAAACCTGTGCAGGAGAGATTAGCAGAAATGAGGAAATAGGGGGATCTGAGCTGGCCAAACACTCTTCCCCAGTGGCATCCCGGCCCCCATAGCCACCCCCTGCCCCCCCCCCCCCGCATCCCAGCTGGCCAAAATCCCTCTCCCAGAAGGCTGCCCAGAACAAGGGCTGGAGCTCTTAAGGAGGAAATTCTGAGTTAAATTCCTTCCTCCCAAGTCATTTGCAGAAGGGAACAGCGTGTGCTCCCAGCACAGAGATGACGTCTTGCTGGCCTCCTGCCGCTCCTCGGCTGCCTGTCACCGCGGGGCCAAGGCTGTCCCAGCAAGACGGCAGGAGGGTTTGTCCAATGGAGAAGGACCGGAGGCCTCGCCAGAAAAGCCCTGCATCCCCTGGAGGAAAGAGGATGCAGAAGGTCACCCGAGAGCTGCAAAGATCCCCTCCATCCCCCAAGGGAAGAGTAACAGATTATACTTGAGCCCAGCCTAAAGTAGTTATTAGTGAGGGCTCAATAACCAAACCCAGGATTAAGTAGAATGACCAAAGCCTCATCTGGTGCAAACGGCCACAGCTGCACAGAGGCCATGAGCCCCAAACTAATTCATCCTCAATTCCTCAGCAGGAATAATTAAATAGTTAAAGCAGCCCAAGGAAGCTGTTCATTTTGTATTTGCATTGAGCTGCTTAAAAAGTAAACACGGCATAAGACCAGGCCTGCCAGCAGCTGTCACTGACCTCAAAAATCAAAGATGTTGTGAGCTGATGCAAAGTAGGGCAGGCTTGCAAGCAGAACGACCACAGCAGCCATGCTAGAGATGGGAGGAACGTGAGCTGTGGCTGGCACGGAGCAAAGGCTGCTGCCCCCCTTCCTGGGCCAAATCTATCAGCAGGGTCACAGAGGCGGTAAAGTTATCTGAAAAAAATTCTTGGCGATTTTCTCTCATCTCAGAGATGAGGCAAACATTGCCCTGATCTGGGCAGTCTGTGTAGGGATTATTAAACCAAACTGTATCTGGGCCAAGGTTAATGAAAAAGCCTGTAAAATCCTCCTGGCCACAGCATTTTGGTTCCCTCACCAAAGGTGGCTTGGCGCCGTGCCGGTGGGGAGGCACAAGGCCGGCGGCGTGCACGCGTGCTGTGAGCCGCAGCAACCTGACCGGGGCTCACGCTGGGTTTCCCATCCTCGCAAAGGTGACAAGAGGCTCACTTCATGCTTGCTTATGAAGCCCGCGGAGCACCTCTGCTGACAGCTGGCAGGGATTATTGTCATCTGTTGCCACCGTCGCCCCGCAGGGACACAGGCTGTGCGGCTCAGCGAGGGCTGCAGCGCCCTTGGAGCAGCTCCAGCCCTGCTTGCCCCATTCAGGGCTTTCAGGGCAGAGCTCGTGCCACCCTGCCATGGATGGTGCCACACAAGGAGAGCCACAGCCAATCCGCATCATGGGCAGAGCCAGGCTGTGTCCGTGTGATATGCAGGTACCCATCCAGGAGAGTTTTCCTCACCTGCTTGCAAAGCCCCAAATCCCACATCTCTACTTGGGTGGCTTCAAGGCAGCCTTGCTGCTGCGGGCTGTCCCAGGGAAGATGGGAAAGGTGCTCAGGCTCTCTGACCCCTTTCTTTTAGGTGAACAGAGAAGTTCTTCAAAGTGTGGCTCTTCCATTTTCCTGCCTTTCTTATCACCGACGGTTATGGAAATGGAGAATTGGGGTCATCACTGCATGAGCTCACACATCCCTGCCCTGATGGGCTCCTTATCGCTGGAGCAGTTTCCAGCATCTCAGTCCTGTTGTTAAAACCATTAAGTTTCTGGTCATCAATGCAAAGAAAGACTAGAAACCACAGCATGGCAGTAATCAGGGCAATTATGTCTTCTGCTTCCATAGCTTGAGGCTGCCCGGATCCTGCTGCCTAAATCTGCTGGGAAACCCAGCCTCTCCGGTCCCAGCTGCTTCCCTAGGGCTCTCACTAGGGTGCTTCCTCTCCAGTGCCAGCTCCTTAATAAATACTGGTTGTTCCCGTCACATTTCTCTCGCACCAGCCAGTGACGCCAGCCCTGCTGGCAAGTGACCAATTCCCTATTCACTGAATCACACAAATTCATCAAAAAATCACCCTGGATCCATGGAGACAGGCTCCTCAAAGTGCTGGAGGAGGTTGAGGGCAGAGCTGCAGTGGTGGCCATGGTCTGGAGATGCAGCACCACGCAAAAGACTTGGCACCAGCCGTCTGTCCTCATCCTGCATGGCAGGGCCAGGAGGAGCCACTGCAAATGAGGGAAGCAGAGCCCATACCCCATCTTTTGTCTCTTCAACATCCACCCTTCAATAAGGCAAAATTATCTGTTTACTTAAGCGCAAGGGTAATTAACCACCCAAATGATTACCGAGGAATGCGAGAGTCACAATAGCCCCTATTATAGAACAGATCCATTAAACGGAGATCATTGTTCTTCCTGGCCTTAAAAGCCTGGCAATGCACCCCAGCACCTTCACCCACTGCAGACTGGCACTGAAAATGCGCAGGGAACTGGGATCCCTCAAGGGCAGCACTGGGAAGCCAGGCCAGCCGGGTCCACGCTCTTGGTGGCAGGACCGAGAGTGCCAGACCTGCCCGCAGCCCCTGGCCTGCCTGGAGCAGGGCAAAGCTGCCAACTTGCAAACGTTTCTGTGCAACGTAGGAATCAAGGTTTCCCAGTCCGCCAGATCACAGTGCTAATTTGAATGCTGTAAATATTTGACTTTCATCTGCAATTTAACCTTGCCTGCCTTCAGCTAAGAGTAATTTCCAAGCAAATGGCTGACTTAACTGCGCCTCAGGGGTCATGAGCCACACCACCAGCCCCCAAACCCCAAGCTCTGCAGAGATTCCTACCCCAGCAAACAACCCTGGGCACCCCAGGGCTCGCAGTTGGGGTCAGCTCAATCCCTGCCAGGATTTTCAATGTCTGTAACTTCCTAGGGGTGGATTTCAGTGGAGGAGGAGGAGGCTGAAGGTTCCCATCAGCCCTGCTGACTCTGACTGCCATCCCAGCAGGGCTGCAGGCTCTGCCGGCATCTTTGTCCCCACCTTGCAGCCATACTGGGGATATTTGTGTCACCAGGCCATGCTTGTGGTACACCGGTTGTGTCATTGAGATGCATTTTGGGAGGGACCCATTTGGCGGACGCAACAGCCACCTGTGTTTACCCGCTCCTGTCTCGTGCTGGCACACACACGATTACAGCTTTCGGTTTCAGCCTCCCATCTATTTATACCAAACGCCTTTGAGTGATGTGCTACCGCCTCCTGGGAGCATTACTGTGCCGGGCCAGCCTGCCCAGTACCTCCTTGTCAGAGATGGCTTCAGGGTGACTCGATCACAGGCTGAGAGCACCTACACATGGAATAAAGCTCCTATGATGGTCTCCCTGCCATGCTTGCCACACTCATGGGGCTCTGAAGCCGTGCTCAGGAAATACGGTGGATCCTGCTGAGATGCAACCAAAGCGCGGGATGACAAACGGCTGCTTGTCCCCATCCCCAGGGACAGGGACCTGCCAAGCTGCCCAGTCGCTCCTGGCTACTGTGGAGGTCACAGCCTGGATAGTTCTGCTCCGCAGCTCCAGGACAGCAGGAGCCAGTCAGCGGGGACCTGGCACATGGCAACGGGATTTTGGGGACAGCACTTGGAGGACAGAAGAGATGCAGGTGAGCAGCAGAAAGGGTTGCTGCAATGAGATTCAGTCAGAGGCACCCACAGAGCTACTGCCATCAAAAATAAAAGGAGGAGGTAGCCCCAGACAAGTCCACCTGCCTGCTCCCATTCCCACAGCCATAACAAAGTGTTATGCATCCCTGCCGGGAGGCTATCTACTCACGTCATGTCTGGGCAAAAAACAGTAATAGCTGGGTATATGTAATCAGGAGCAAACCCTATTTATAGCCCCATATAATAAGCTACATCTGAGAGAAGATGAAAGGGAAGAAGATGAGTCAACAGAGTAAATGGGGCTGAACTTTCCCACTAGCAGGGAGCTCTCCCCAGCAGCATTGCTCTTCCAGCGGATAAAGGCTGACAGCCCCTTCCTACCCAGGACACATCCAGCTCCTGCAGAGGCAGGCCTCGGTACACCCCTGGGGACTGAGGCTGGAGCTGGGAAGACCCAGCTACTAAATTATGGCCCTTTAGCTTCATCCCGCTCATCAGCTCCAGGCTTTCTCCTTCCTGGCAGTGGGGAGAGGCTGGGGGCCTCAGCACCCCCTCGCTGGCACTGCCCTGGCTGCCTCCTGTGCTCCGTGCCATCAGCAATGGTCTCGGGGGTATTCTCTGTGTCCCCATCCATCCAACAAGGGCTTGCACCAGGAGAGGGAATGTCTCTGCCCCAAATGCAACATAACCAAGCTTAGCTCCAGAGCAAAGCAACCCAGAGCTCAGCCCATCTGCTCTGGCGTGGGGAGGGTTAACCAGTGGCGCAGGTGCCCAGGGTCACAGCCCCGGGGACCACTAGGTCCCCTCCCTGGCTGAGCAGGCTGGCAGCCCCTGCTGGCCCAGTGGCTCTGGCAGCCAGCAGCTCACGAAGGGCTATTTTTAGCCTCCTTGCTCAGCCTTTCATTTTAAAGCCACCCACGGGAAACATTTCCATTTTATCATGAAAACAACCCTGCTGCAAAAATAAATTATAAAGACATCAAAGCGCTAAAATAAAGGGGTAAAGAAAGGCCTCCTTACGCCAGGGAGCAGAGAGAGCAGAGGGGCAGCCCTGCTTCCTCCCAGCGGGTCGCATGCAAAGCGGCCTCCTAAAGCTCTTTCGGAACAAAATAACAATGCAGCAAAAGAGAAAAGCAAATTAAAATAGAAGAGGAGAGCTGCAGCGGTGAGCGGACATGCCAGCAGCAATGCAGTGAGTCCTCACAGGGCAGCTGGCTCTCCTCCACCCAGGCTGGGGTGGGCTTTCCCCAGCCACCTCTGCCAGGATTTCATCGGGATGAGTTCCAGGGAAAGCCTGGCTGCACGTCACCCCTGCTCCATGTATGGGCTCTGGGTCCCAACATCTAATGAGGCTGTGGGATACCCCCCCACACAAGGGTCCTCAGAGCCCCCAGCACCAGCCCTTGGCTCCCTGCACCTTTCCAGGTCACAAGGAAGCTGCTCTCGTTAATCTGATCCATCCCAGTATCTTTGCTAACCCGTGGCATTAGGAGCACAATGTTTCTGGGCTGTAAAAATAGCCGTGGGCTTGCTGGGAATGGGATTGGGCTATGGCCAGCATCACCATCCCACTGCTGTGCCAGCCAGCAGCACACGCTCCCTCCTCGCCTGGCAAAACTGGCAACACCCTGAGCGCAGGGTGATGCCGAGATCACCCTGATCTCTGTGTGGTCCCCCACACCTCGAACCCAGATCCTGGGGGGATGTCTTGGAGACCATCCGTGCTCCTTCCCCATCCCTGAGACCTGAGGAGAAGCTTCTGCCCCACAAACAGCCATACCAATGCGTGCCAAGCACAGGGGACAGGATGGGCAGCAGGGATGCCCTTGCTTCCTGAGCAATGGCCATGGGGAACAGAGCCTGTAAATGAGGGCAGGCAGGGCAGGGGACAAGCCAAGAGCCTGACCTCTGTTTGACATCATGGTGGGTGAAATCCAAACCTCAACCAACAGTGTCTATTACCTAATTAATAGATTATAATAGGCCTGAGGAAGTGAACATTTCCCAGCCCAGTAGTGAGGGCTCTTGCAGGGGGGAGGAGGTATCTGCCCATGCCCCCATTCCAGTATTGACTTGTACATGCAGCCCAGCTGGGCAGGAGCAATTCCTGGGTTTGTGCTGGTTTCAGCAATTCAAAGCCTTCAGCCCTCTGCAGAAACCTCATGGGAAGAAATCCAGAGAGGAATAAAGCACAGGGCAGCCCTTCTCCCCTGCCTGGGCTCCCACGGTGGCCACCACCACCCTCGCAGTGCCCCGGGCACGGCGGGGGGGGGGGGAAGACAGGAAAAATTGGCTGTCATCTGCCAGAGTGCTGGGAAGAAGCCACAGAGAGGTCATTCCTCGGGCTGGTGACGCACAGAGCAAAACCCAAAGCCTCTTCCCTCTGGATGAGCACGCTCATGACTCCTCCTGGCATGGGGTCCCGTGCTCTGGGAACTGAGCAGGTTGCAGGGAGCACTTAATTGTGGTGGCGAGGCGTCCCCCTGTGCTGACACCACGGGAGGCAGCAGTGTCCCACACAGGGGTGACCCCAGCAACTGTGCCATCACCTCCCCACTGCGCAGCTCATCAGGGACGGAGCTGTGCTGCTTCCCCTGGGGAACAACTTGAGTTGAACACTTAATGATTTTCCACGAAAAAGCCCTTTGCTGACGCTCCCCCTCCACAGCCATCTGGCGCTGGAGCACACCGATAGCTTTTCTAAGTGACTGACCCGCCCCAGGGTCCTGGTGTCCCGGTCAGCCCAGCGGGGCTGAGCCATGCCGCCCCAGCAGCAGCTCTGGGTTACACCAGCTCTCGCTCCGGCAGCTGCCCCAGAGCATCCCCATGGGATGCACCGCTGTCGCTCAGGCCTACTAGGCAGCCCTGGTCCTGGGCGTGCTCCCTCACACCCCACACCCAGAGGGTTTCCTCTCGGGGTCTGTCTGAGCAATCATCACCCCAACCACTGCCATCGGCTCTTTCATAGAATCACCTCGGTTGGAAAAGACCTTTAAGATCATCGAGTCCAACCTGTTAACCTAGCACTGCCATCCCACCACTAAACCATGTCCCTAAGCACCACTAAACCATGTCCCTAAGCACCTCATCTATCCTTCTTGTAAAGACCTCCAGGGATGAGGACTCGACCACCTCCCTGGGCAGCCCATTCCAGAGCCTGACAACCCTCTCAGTGAAGAAGTTTTTCCTAATGTCTAGCCTAAACCTGCCCTGGCGCAGCTTCAAGCCATTCCCCCTCGTCCTATCATCTGTTACCAGGGAGAAGAGGCCGACCCCCACGTCGCCGACCCCCACCTCGCTACAGCTCTTTGCCAACCATGAAGACATGTTAGCTGCTACAAGCCCAGGCACAGCCACCTACAGTAACCACCATGGATAAGAGTGGCAGTGTGTTGTCCCTGGGACACCCACAGCTTTGCCATCCCTCTGAGGGTTTGCACTGTCCCCCTCTCTGCCAGCTGACACCAGCGTGTGATAGGGCTTGCCAAGGATGTGCCCAGAGCAGGCAGCCATGCTGCTTGGGCTGCCTGGCACAGAGAGAGGCTGCACCACGATTTGGTTCCCCCCACATCCCGGGGACTCTTGGGGGCTGTGCACCTGGTGAGGAGCAGCAGGGCTCATGCACTGCCAAACCGCTCCTTGTGGCCGAGCGCCCAGCATGGCTGCGTCCCACCATGGGTCCCCCCTACTCACCAGCAGCAGTTATGCCACAGCCCAGCTTTCAAGAGCCTCTCCAAGAGCATAGCCAGCACCCTCCTTTTTTTGTTAAGTGTTGCCAATTTACCTAGATGGGAAGGGAGTGCTGAATTAGACCGGCTCCCTCCCTCCATCAGGGCTGGCAACCCACAAACTCCCTGCTCCTGTTAGCGATTAACTGCACTTGGTGGAAGGTCTCTTCTCAGCCCGGTTTTTCAATTAAAGATATACCCCTAAGGAGAAAACCCCATGTGCCATATCATTAATGATGACATCAGCCTACATTTGCCCCAGGTGAGAAAGTTGGGGTGGCACGGGCAGCTGTCAGAGCAGCATGTGCGGTTCAGCCTTGCAAAATGTCTCGGTCCACGGTGAGATGGGTGAGGCGATGCTGTGGCTCAGCCAGCACGCCTGCATGGCTCTCCCGGAGCCCTCCCCTTCGGGATCACACCAAAGAGAAACTGCCTCTGGTGTAGTCTCCTCGCACTAAACACACTTGCTGTGTGGTTATTTTAAGAAGCTGGCATGGACAGACACACAGATGCTTTCTTTGGAGCACCGACCTGCGCCAGCCGCCCTGGGAGCCAGCCGGCCCTGTCATTAGCAGAGGTGCAGATTTCGGGGGTGTGGGTGGCTTTGTTTGCTTTGGATTTTGCACATGCACTTGCTTTCCTTGGTACTCGCCGCTGCAGCTCCAGCGGGGCACGTTAGCCTGGGGTGGCTCAGCCAGCTACCTCCACAGTTCTGACCTCCCCGGCACTGCATTCCCCTTTGCTCCAATTTCAGATAATTTCAGGCTCTGCTGGCTAAAAATACTGACAAGCAATTAATCCCTTTCTGTAAGATGGGACTTTCCCCCCTCCCTGGAGAGCAGGTGGGGAGGCAAAGCCAAACCATGCCAAGTTACAAAATCCCCAGGGGGTGAGAAGGGGAGAAGGCGGCTGGCAAGGCAGTGCGTTTCTGCTTGAAAAGACAGGGCTGAAGGTCATCCCTTCCCAGGTCCACACGTCCCCCGTTGCTCAAAACCCCAGCTGAGTCCTTCTACCAGCTGAACCCCCATACCTGCACAGCCAAGGCTCAGCTCCACTGTTAACTTGGAAAACTTTGGAGAAAAACAATTCCCAGCGCTGCTGACATTGGGTTTCTGTGGCCCCTAGCACCTGGTACCTTGGTGCCCTGCTATCGCAGGTTATTCAGTCCTGCCAAGGGCCAGTGCCACGAGCAGGACCATGCCTGGGTCCCAGGAGGGTGCGGATGAGGGCAGGGTGCTGTTATTAAGTGCCTGACCCCACAGGCAACATTTTAATAGCATTTGGCTCCAGGAAAGCTGCAGTGGGGCTGGAGCTGGAGAATATTCCTGCATCTGCACAGGAGCAGCCCCAGCAAACCTGCTGGCTGGTTGTCCATCCCCATCCTGCTCCAGCAGAACCTATGGATGTCCCATCCCCTCTGAATCACCTTGGAGGGCTTCCTTCAGTGTTTTGCAGCTCTGGGGAGTCCCTTGTCATGTGGTTGACACTGGGGGTGTTTCCCAGGTCCCCCCTGGAGCATATGGAAACCCACCGGAATGGGTTGTCTTTGCAGCCGGGACAGCCCATGCTGTTCCCATGGCAGGTACAGATTTCGTACACACACACCCACCTCACCCTGATGCCCAAACAAACATGTTGCCATGCTTGTAGAAGCAGCTGGTTTTCTTATCCAGCTCCCTATGGTCACACCTCTGCACGTGGTGGGTGCTAGCAGCACGGTGATGCACCAGAGGCCTTTCAGTAGCCGCGCGGTGATGCTCTGCATCAATCGGAGGTGGCGATTGCTGCCACCTTGCCCAGCAGCATGGGGAGCTGGAGCCACCTCTGCTTCACCTCCGCTGCCTGCTCTGCATCACTCAGTGGCATTTCCCAGCTCCAGGCTTCCCCTGGCTGCCCCAGGGCGCGCAGAGGAGCTGTAGCAGAAACACAGTCAAAGGGGAGGTCCCGCAGCCGCTGCCAGGCTGGGGGTGCCACCACCTCGCACCCTCCCGCAGCCTTTGCACAGGGGTTCCCAGGGTGCACTGGCCTCTGAGCCACCGCCATAGGCAGCGCTGCACATTTCCAGTGCCAGGGTCCATGCTGGGGACACCAACAGCCCTTGGGGGAGGGTCTCATGAGAGGCAGGGTGATAGAAGGTGACCCTTATCTCCTGCAGTCCTGGCCATGCACATTAGCTCCTGGGGGATTTTGTGTCTCATGCGATGGCCCCTTTGGGTCCCCAGCCTGAGCCCCATGTGGAACAGGCAAGAAAAGCAGGCGGACACACATCCCTACGCCCACCCACCCACCGCACCCCTCTATGTGTACCTCCCTTGTTTGCAAACACAAGCAGATGCCCCCATGCAAGCCCCCCAGCCCTGCCCTGCCCGCCGGGGACAGCGGGCTGGCCTTGGCTGCCAGCGCAGGGCTCAGCATGGGGCCACGTCACGTTTTATTGCCCGATGCTGGAATGCAGTGGGTGTGCCTCCCTCCCACTGCCCTGGACTTCACCCCACCTTCCCTGCCCTTCCCCAGCTCCTCCAGAGCGAGCTGACTGGCGTCCACGGCTCTATTTTAGCACCAGAGACCGGTTGTTTCCCTGTCACAGGTTCATGTTTTTATTTAACTCCCTTTCAGCTTCCCAAATTAGCATGGACAAGCTCTGTTTGCCTTGGAAGAAGATGTGTTGCCACAAATTATTTTTGATTCAAGTAAACAAAGCCTCTACCTCTCTTTTTTTCCCCCACTCCTCTTTGATGTAGGTGGCTAATTCCAATGCCCAGAGAAGCGAGTGCAAGGGTGCTGGCCAGGGCCCAGCACAGGGCACTGGGGACGCCGTGGGCTCCCTGCCCTGCTGCAAAGCCAGCGCAGCTCCAGCCTTGCTGCAAAGGGCTGCTTGTGCCCCCGGGCCCCGAAACGTCCCAGGCTGGGGGCTCAGCCCGACAGCAGCACCTAGAGCACCAGTTTCCAAAGCCGCTAACAGGCAGCACGGCGGCTGGTGTGGTGCCAGGCTGCCCCAAATCCCTCCTGCCCGCTGTTGCCTGCTTATGCCAGGACAAGGGCCAGGCTCTCTGCCGGCACGCTGCAGATCTCCGCATCATTTCCCCCACCCAGTGTGCCACTGCAAAGATTTCCCAGTCCAGAGCAGCTGGGGAGCTGCAGGGGGATGGGCAGCTGCCACCATCAGCAGGCATCCCCCAGCCAGGCCAGTGGAAACCGCATGGGACCGGTGTGAAATGTGCTGGCTCGACGTTGCTCCCCAGTGACGGGGACAGTTGGCCATGCTGTGAGGGGACAGCAGCCCATTCCCAGCACGTACATGTGGTTGCGAAAGCAGGGCTTTGTCCCAGTTCCGCTGTTCCCAGTGGCTGAGCCAAGGGATTAACTGGTGCAGTAATTCCTCCTTAACCTGTGGGGAACAGCGCAGCTTCCCATTCCCACTTCCCAGCCGGTTGCTCACCCCTCTTTACTGACCCACCCTCCCCTACCGCTCTCTCCTCGGAGAAAGGGTTTCTCTTGCTGCCTCCATCCCAAAGCTTCCTCTGTGTTTGCGGCTGGGAGGACACACACCTCTGGGGGGGTGGCACTGGGGAGCAGGCAAGCCTGGAGTGCAGGTATTAAATCAGGGGGTGCCAGCAGCCTGCCCTTGGCCATCACGGAGCACTGCAGGGGCTGCGGCAAGCCCTGGGTGGCATGGCATGGCATGGCACAGCAGCACAGGGTGAGACGATGGGCAGGGTGAGACCGGGTAGGACCCTCACAGTGGCCCCTTGGGGCAACGTCCTGCAGCCCTAACAATGCCGGGGGATTTATGGGTGACAAGTTGCACGAGGCCCCATGGCAATAAGGGTGCATTGGCAAGGTGTTTATCCCAGACTATTTCCGAGACCTGTTTTGCAACGGGACAGAGCTGCCGTATCCATCGGCCCACGATTACCTTGGGGGTACGGCCCTTCCCAGCAGGGTGAGCGCCTCAGCCCCGCAGCGGGGCCAAAGCAGGACTTTGCAGCCTGGTGCAGAGACCCCCCTGCAATGGGGCCAGCCCTCCTCAGGGGACGGTGACCCCACCGAACCCCATCCCTTACAACCCGCCCTCTCAGCCTCCACAGACAGCCCTTCTGACATCGATCCACCTAGACACACACGGCTATTTACAGCTGGGGCTGATGTTGATTTGGATCAAGTGGAAGATAACAAGGCTATTTTTAGGTTTATCTCAGCCTGTGAAGGGAAATAGGCTTTGCTGGCTCAGCCAGCTCTGCCCAACCTGTTGGGGCATGGCTGGGTGCCGGGATGAGTGACTCCCGTGGTGGGGACAGAGGAGGGATGCACCTCGGATGCACCGAGGGCACAGCGGATGCAGTAGGACAAGCCCCGACGCACCGATCGGTCCCGGTTGTGCCACCCTGCCTGCCCGTCGGGTCTGCTCCTGCCACCTCTGTTGGGGCAGCAGCTGCACAGGGAGCCCACAGCTCCAGATTTGCAGGTCTCAAAAAAAAAAAAAAAAAAAAAATTGGAGCCCACCCGGGCTGTGACCCCTGAGCTTCTCCATCCCTCCCAGCAGCAGGGGCATCCCTGGGGGCCCTGTCCCTCCTGGCACATCCGTGCCCTCACCAGGACACGGTGAGGTTTCAAACCAAGTGCTCCAGCTTGGCAACGTCCGACTGCCAAAATGTTTGCTTTAATTATGAAGTCCCAAGCGTCATCTAAAAATATCAGAAAACGCTAACTCACCCCATAATGAGACATTTAGCAGAGGGAGCCACCACAGAAACCAAACCAGTGGCGCCAGGAGGCTTTTCCCATTGGGAAAACTCTTGGAGCCACCACGAGCTCCCCCAAAACACTCCAATGAAACCATGGCTTTGGAGGGAGGGGAGACGGCTTTCCCATGGCTGCGTTTCCCCTTTGCTTCAGCTCCCTGTGAGAACCCCAGGAACAGGGGGGCCCTGGCAGGATGGGGTCTGGGAGAGGTGTGAGGATGCCCCAGGTCAGGCCAGGTGTGCCCAGACTCATCCCACAGGGACCCAGCACCTGTAATGCCATAATATCTTATATTTTCTTTTAGATTTTTTATTTCCTTTCTGATTATGCAGAGATGTTGATGTGACTGTGTTTTGCCATATCTAAAACTATTTCAGCAACAGCCAACTCCGACGGGCGACTTGTCCTGTACAGTGCCAGCCCCATGGCTAAGATGCGGTAAAGCAGCAAGGTGTTGCGAGTAAAGTTTGAAACAGGAATTTCTGGGCAATTTTAACACTAAGTGGTCCCGGTCAGCCCAGCCTATGACAGCCAGATTACTTCGCAAGCACTTGGACAGACTTTAATGGCCAAAATTTGGCCACCCTGAAGACAGTGCTGCCAGGGCTGCAGCAGGGCAGGGGTCCAGAGCCAGCTCTTGGTTGCCCTTGGCTCCAGCACATCTGTGGCCATGGGCGGGCCAGCACAGGACCCATAACTATCTTGCGTCAGATTACTGAAGGGCACGGGGATTGTTAAGGATGGGAGGTGGTGTGGAGCCCGGAAATGGGGGGCTGGCTCCCGCTGGTGACAAACTGCAGGGGAAACACACTGCAGCAAAAATAGTGGTCCTGGAGAGCGACCCCCACCCCCCGATGATTAAATTTTAGACAAACCGCTCCTGATTTCCCCAAAGGAGTTATGAAAACCTCATTGCTCCTAGCATCTGGGAGGGGAACGGGGAGGCCCTGCTCCCACCACCAGCCAGCCTTTGTCCCTCCAGGCATTAGGGGCTGGGATGCCGGCTGTGGCCCTGGCACAGGGAGAGGTGCAAGAATGATGGGAGCAAGCTTTGGCTGTGGAGGAGTGCTGGTGTCACATACTGTCCCTGCCAGTGTCACATCTCGTCCCTGCTGGCTGGGACATCAGGGCACATCCCAGGAGAGCTCCTGGTTGTATTTCAGCTTTTGATTTACAGTAGCTCTTATCAAAAAAGCTTTCTGTGCTCTTCATAACGGTGAGAAAGCAGCTGGGACCGTACAAAGGTTTCTGCTGCTCCTCCAGTCCCTCCCAGTATTGCCAGCACTTCCCGCTACTAACTGTATCCCCACACTCGCCTCCCTAAGGGCTTGCCCTCCCTGGAGCGGGGCAATGCTCCCATCCCAGGGATTGGCCACTGCGGTGGCTTTGCCCCCTTTCCCAGGGATACCTTGGTTTCCTGGAGCAAAGTGAGCGACTCCAGCTGAACCCACTGGCACAGTCAACAACCTTCCAGGTTATAGGAGCGACCCACGACCCCAGTGCTGACACACCTGATTTTAAATACGCAGTCCTGCCTGTGCATCTCAGAGCAGGCAGGACCGTACTGCCTGGGTACGACTCCTGCCAGCCCACGGTGGCCTTTTGCTCGCCAGCCTCCCTCAGTCAGCAGGGCAAGATGTCAGCCTCCCTCTGCCCATGCCTGGCACAGGATCGCACCTGGGAAAGCAGGATCTGACCCCGAGCTGCTCATTTGGCAGGCACCTCGCTTGCTCGATTAAACGCAAACCCACTGAGAGCAGCATCCCAGAGCTGCGGTGAATTCAGGTGACAAGCGTTCAGTTCCTAGTGTGCCCGGTGTGAGGGCACGGTCACCTAGCTCCTGGGGGCCATGGGGGCGAATAACAGTCTGAAAAAGCAGAGGGATTTTTTGAAGGCAGCTGCTCTCTGCCTCATCTGACCCACTGCCTCCCACCCCAACCCCGGACACTTTTCATGAGCTGACTGCCTTTCGCTGGTGGACCACTGATGTGTCAGGGGGCTGGAGGTGGTGGTGGGAGAGCAATCCATCCCTGTAGTGCCCACCCAAAAGTGAGAGGTCGAGGAGAGCACCCAACCCAAACCACAGACCCTGCTGTCAGCTGTGCATGGGCTGCCCTTGGCAGCTGGTGTTTATGCCACCAGCTCTGGGTGCCCAGCACACAGAGATGGGGAGAGGGCTGCCCTGCACCCTGCTGCCGACAGAGCACCCTGCCGTCGACAGAGCACCCTGCCCTGGGCTCGGCACACGTGCCAATGCCGCCACGAACAGCAGTGCTTCATCCCCCAACAGTCAGGACACTGGTGGCACTGGGCTCCTGGCAGCGTTAGTGTCTCTCCCGTGTTTGTTTTTCTAAATGCTGCCTGTGCCCCGACACCCCCTGAACCATGGACAGTGTGTCAGCCGCACACCTCATGCTCTGGCCCCCATCCTGGCTTTTGCAACTTTTCCCTGCCTTCCCTCTCTATGCGTCGTGGGCAGCTTTGCCTCGGGAAGCGTGATGCCCAGGGCTGCCAGCTCTCCTGCCCCCGACGCATGCCTGGGCACGGACTGCCTGCAGCCCGGCTGCCCTGCACCCCAAGCCTGCTCCAGGAACCGCAAGCAGAAACACAGCCAGACCAGGGGTACATGCAGCCAGAACGCCTGTGATCAGGTAAACGTGGGTCTTCCTAGAAGACACTGGTTAGAGCATGCAGCTCTGCACCTTGCTCCTGGCCCCAGCAGCACCCCAGGATCAACCAGGAGAGGACCAAACTGGAACTGGGGAGCAGGAAGGTGGCAAAGCGGCAGTTTTCAGAGCAGAGAGGAGCTCACATCTCAGCCCTACCCAGCCAGGAGCCCGAAGCCCCATGGGCAGAGCTCACCTGGGGCCCTGCACACCAGTGGGATGAGCTCAGGCATCCCTTACCCCCAGGACAACGTCTGGGGTGGGGGTGTCAGAACCCAAAGCCCAGGGCCCCTGTGTGGGCAGGGAATGGATCAGCGGGCTTGTACCCTGGGCTGAACTATTACATAAGGGCAGGGACATGTGTGGGCTCCCGAGCAAAACCGTAAATAGGTTTGTGCCAGAATCCCAGCTCCAGAGCCAGCGGGACTGGGAAGCCTTGTTCGGGGAAAGCTGGGGCTGGGTGGGCAAGGGCTGCCGGGGGACATGGTGAGGTGGGCACGGGGAGCCCCTCGGGCGAGACATGGCACTTCAGGGAAGACTAGCCAAGGTTCGTACCCCCTCTCAGCCTGTGCTATTTAAATCCCTTGCTTGTGAAAGCGAGACCCGAAACAAGCAAATAAATATTATCTGGAAACACAAAAGCCCTGACAAATCTCCCAAAAATTCTCTACGTGGGCTGCGCAGCAGTTGCACAACAGGAAGAAGCTGTTGATCCCATTTGCTCTGTGCCGGCGCCGCGTTAGCCTCCACCCAGAGCTGCCTGCTCAGGCTTCACACGTATCTGAACCCAAAGTCAGGCAGCAACATAATATTTCCAGGTAGCCCATGGCCAGGTGTCTCCCACTAACCGAACCCAGGTCAGCAGCTCTCAAGCACTGCAAGAGGATTTGCAGGAGCCCTCCCAGCCACGGTGCTCTGTTTGCATGGCTGGGAAATGCTGGCAGGGGAGTGGGTGCCGAATAGAGGTGCGGAGGGGAGAGGATGTGGTTGCACGGGCTCTCCTGAGCTGCACGGGATGGGAGGCCTGATATCACTTCTCCAGGGGTATGGGGGCTTCATCCTGCATGCATCCGCCCTATCTCCTCCAGCACCCTTGGGGTACATCATGCATGCACCAACACCACTCTTGGCAGTGGTGCAACTGCTGGTTTTCTCCTTTCGCGTCCCTCAGATCATCCCCCCTCTGAACCTGAGCTCAGAAACAGTCTTTGTTGGCTGGTGACAGCATCCCCAGGAGCATGGAGGGGTTTGCTTTCAGTCCCAGCAGACTGAATTAAGGCTGTTGCAAAACAAGTTAATGATTTAACCCCTTTCAGGCATGACCTGCCCTTAAACTTCAAAGTCTGGACATCTTATGGAAGGAGATAATTTGACCCTGAGAGCACTCAGCTCCGAACATGAGACAGGAATGCTGGGCTTTCCCCCTGGATGGGTGACACATGGGTCAGAGATGCACGGTGCACCCAGCTCCTGGGGGGAGCATGGCTGGACCCTGCCCAGGCATCAGCCCAAAGCAAGGAGCAAGACCCCAGTGGGATGCTGGGCTGTGCTGGGTGCAGGCTGGAGTGGGGGGGTGCAGCATCAGGGCTCTCCTCTGCTCCCCTCAGGGTGCTACAGCATCTCATGCTGGTCACTTGCTGCCACCTGGTGCCACCTCACCACAAGTACTGGGGATCTGGGGTGTTGAAAGTGGGGAGGCCATGGATGTCGAGGACAGGGATCCCACAGGCACAGAAGAGCCTGTGGGGTCCCCGTCCTCGACACCCATGGCCCCAAGCAGCCCCACTTATCCTCCAAAGGACAACCTTCACCTGGTTCTCCAAACAGGCCAGTGACCTCTCTCCTGCCTACGGGGTGAAAACTAGGTCTCCAAATATTTCCCAACCTCCTGGACACCACCAAGGGTTATTTCCCTTACGGCAGGTGGCTGTTCCAGGCATGGGACCTGGAGGTGGCCCCCATGATGTTCCAGAACAGCTTGGGAAAGGGGATGCAAAGCACCTAGAAACCAGCAGGGTGGTACATACCAAGAATTATTCATGTTACTCCAAATCAATTTTCTTTTGCAACAGGGGTAACAGGCCCCCGGAGGCAAAGAGAACAGCAGGGAGTGTATTTCCTTAGTTGGGATTTTGGCAAGTGAAATGGTGTCATTTCCAATGAAAGAATAAGGAAGTTGAGATTAACCCAACCTGCAAGGTGGCTGCAAAATACGTGGCAAAATTGTTCTTGCTCATTACCAGTGGTTCCCTGTAGTGGTGGAAGGAGATACACTGCTTTCCACAGCTCCAGCAGTAGCTCACTAATTGAGCTAGAGGATGGGGACAGGGTGCTTAATGAATACACAGCTGAGACCACCCCCAAGGGGTGGGTAGGATACAAATGAATTTGGCAAATAGACAAAAAAAGGGGGAAATGAAAGAATGGTGTAATTATGGAGAGACTCTGCTCTTAGGTACGAATAATCAGTTGTGCAAAGGCAGGCTAAAGAGCAAGACTGCAGGAAAGGGCAAATCATGGCCCAAGCAACATCATTTGGGGGGGTTGCTCTTGTTATTGTTACTATTTATTTATTTTAAAACCAAGCTGACTGGGCTGTTTGCTCTCAACACACTTGTGAAGCAAGACACCCAGCATCTGAAGCCAGCAAAGCCCAGAGTTTGTGCCCTGCTGCCTGCACTACCCCTCCAGGTATGGGAGGAGCAGCTGGCAGAGCCTGCAGGATTTTGTTCCGGACACAGCAAGTCTGCAAACACACAAGAGGGTGCTGCAGGGACTTATGAACATGCTCCCAGCATCCGATGGAGAAAGGAGAAGTAATAAGCTTAAATTTCAGTAGAGATTCAGGCTACTCACTAGGATGCCTAGGATGGGGGTTGGACTAGGTGCCCTCTAGGGGTCCCTTCCAACCCAAAACATTCTATGATTCTATGCCCTGTGAGCCCGGCAGCTCCCGGAAAGCTGTGGTAGGATGTCCAAGACCAGTGGGGTCATTCAGGGCTGACCCAGTCTATCTAGGGATGGCCTGGATGATCTCTCAAGGTTTCTCCCAGCCCTATGTTACTGCTATCCCATCAAACGGCTGTGGAGCAGCACAGGCTGCTCCTCCAGGGCACAGGCACAGACTCTGACCCAGTGCTTGAGCTCTCCTGGGCTTCCCCAATGCTTGGGTGGCAAAGGCAGAGGCCAAGTCGAACCTGCGTGAAGCCTCCCCTGCAGCTGCATTTGCCTTTGCCACGTGAGGACTTTGTGTTGTCCACCCGAGGAACGCAGGTTGCCTACACCAAGGCAGTCCAGAGCCCAGGCCAAGGGAATGCGCCGCAGACCCCGGGGGAGAAGCACAAGTCCCGGTGCCCTTACCAAAACCCTGCCATCTTACCCAATGCTCCGAGTTCAGCTTTTCCCAGAACGCAAGGAAAAAAGCAAATAAAAGCAACAGAGCAGCACAGCAAGGCTGTGGGTGGGTCCTGCTCTCCACAGTGAAATACGGGTTTCTGGGGAACAGCGGGGTTCAGAAAGCGGCGGCGGTGCCAGTGTCTCTGCCGGGCACCCAGCTCCAGGCAACAGCCGAAGCCCTTGTCAGAGCACCCTGTGCCCGGCTATTTGCTGGGCATGAAATAAAAAAACACCCCAGAAAAAAGGCAGCGACCCTGTTCAGACGGCTGAGGGCGTACCCGTCCCGGGCAGCGCAGGGGAGCGGCTGCGGGCGGGAGGCTGCGCTGTGGGGCCGGGCACGGCGGGGAGGAGCGGGCAGCGCAGCGATCCCAAACCGCCCCCCAGAGGCCGGTGCTCGGAAAAGGGCCTCCCAGAAGGAAAACCAACCGAAAGCAACTCCCCGTCAACGGATCCTGTAGGTTTCCCTTGCAGTCGCCGTAAGTGTCAGCCGGAGGGTGCAGGCAGGGGACCCCTGGACGTACCGGGGAATGCGGGGACACGCGTGGGGAGGCTGCGGTGCCCCCTCCCACAGTGGGCTGTGTCCCAGGATGCTCCCACCCAGGCTTCTGTGGGAAAAACACGGTTTGTGTCCAAAGAAGATTGCAAAACACATGGAGTCAGGGGAAGGTTCAGCCGGGTGACGGTCTGCTGGGGTGGGGGACAACCGCACCCAAACCATGGCACCATACACCCTGGGCGTCACCCCAGCTGTTGGAGGATGGTCTGCACGAGGCTGCACTGGTGATATCCCCCCTGCAAGGCAGCAGATGCCGTTATTCTCCTTTACTGGAAAAAAGGGAGAAAGATGCTTCCCCACGCCAGGCAAACCTCTGGCTGCAGCGGTGCAGAGCAGGACCCAGCCCAGGTTTCCCTGTCTGCCCATGTCTCAGGGGCACCGCATTTTGCCCTTCAGTAGCAGGTGGGCACACAGCAGGTGGCCACCAGCTCTGTCCCTCCTGCTCCCACTGACACCCCAGGAGCGGGGCAACAGGCACCACCACAGACCTGGATGCGCAGCAGCAGAACAGCCTGCTTGGAGGCATCATTAGGTTTATTAGCCAGCCAGCCCTGCTGTGTTTTGCAACCTCTTTTCAGGGTACAGTGAATCAGCCTCAACAAGGCCCATAACAACCAAGTGCTGACTCCTTACTTAGCTTTTATAGAAGCCTCCACTGCCCTGTGCCTTTGCCTCCCAGCCCAGCCCCAGCACAGACCTGGTTTATTCACATAATTACAAGGAAAGCAACACTTAAACACCAAGCAACAAACCAAAAGGCAAACTCACTCCCTCCTGTCAGACCAGGATGCCCTGGCTAGGTGCAGGTTCCCAGAGCCCAGGCTCACTGTGACTGGGAGCCACTGGTTTCCCCATAGTTCCTCCAGGACAGACAAACCCGCCAAGAGTAGCAGGAACCTCTGCCCTTCCACAGCCCTACGCAGAGCCCAGGGATGCAGCCTTACCTGGGGGGTAGCTGGGGCTCGTTGCCAAGGGAGCAGCAGCTGAAAACATGGGAGCAGCCCTTGCCCTCCTGCCAGGGCCACAGGACCCTGGTGTGGGGCTTTTCTGGCTCCTGGCTGGAAATGAGGGTTAATGGGAATAGCGATGGGTGTTATCGCTTGTGCTTTTTGCAGGTGCAGGCAGTTTCCCTCCCTGCCTCTCCTTAGCGGGCTCAGCCGCTGCTACAGGGCCCTCTTAGGCACAGGCACAGCCAGAGCATCAGGAGCGAGTGGCAGTCGCCCTCAACTGCACAGCTGGGGCGAGCTGGGCCAGCACCCAGATTCTCCCTCCCAAATAGACCTGAGATTTTTATGACCAAACCATGAGAGGCTGCAACGCGTGGTGCAGATGCCCTGAGCCGCCCCAGCCCCTGACTGGAGGCTGCAGTAACCTGAGGTTTCCTGCAGCCCCTGTCCCCTTGACCTGGGCATCACCGTGTGGGCAGGGTGCCACAGCAGGGCCGGGTGCCACAGCAGGGCCAGGGCGAGGGGACGAAGTGCCAGGAGGATGGTCCCCAGCCTGCCCTGCAGCTCCTGAGTCACACAAGGCAGCCTCCTGGGGCAAGTAGAAATGCAAATAGTTTTGCCTGGGTATTGATGTAACACTATTCCCAGCACGCTGTATGAATTCAGTAAGACTTGTAATTGCAGCTGAAGTTGATACTTAACACACTTTCAAGATTTTTAAGAGGAATCTTTGTGCTTGAAACCTAACTCCCCTGCCCCTTGAGGTTTTGTTTTGCTTCTCGAATGTTTAGGGACACTTCCTATTAGTAAAAAGAGAAAAAGCAAAATTCCTGTTGTCTTTGAAGAGATGAGACTTGAGCCTTCCCGGTCTTCACCATCTCTCTTGACGTTATTAAATATTCTTTGAGGCAAAACCTGCATCTCCTGGAAATGTGGGGAGGAAGGAAGCAGCAGAACAAGTCCCCTGTGCCGTGCGCCATCTCACACCACAGCCCCCTTCATCCCCAAAGGAAAAAAAAATCATTGCACTGCAGACTCCTTAAATCACTAGATTTTAATAGCCATATAAATCCTTTGCATACAGCAATCTGTGGCATATGAGAAACCATATAGATACCCAACAACTTCTTCTGGCTTTTACCACATAAAACTATCAGCAATTTATTTTTTTTAATCAACTCCTGTAGTAGAAACAATAACCAAGCCATTAACAGCAAATTTCTAATTTTCTAAAAGAACAATGTTCTCTTAAAAAGAGCAGAGGAGCTGCTGGGGAGTTTCAGATGTATGTACAGATTGCGGTACCTTGGAAAGATGGCAAGAAGATGGCTGTCAGCCCCGCAAGTGCGCATACCCGGTCTGCAGGGGGGTCTTGTGGCACCCAGTGTCAACCCCCCGCTGGGGGTGACTGAGGGGTGACGGCCACCTGCTGCTTTGCCTTCCAGAGGACCACACACTGCCTTGCCTCCAGCAGCCGTGGATCCTGCTGTGACCAGGACCAGCTCTCTCCCCCCGGGACGTGTGGTGAGGGACTGCAACTGGGAAGGTGCAGGATCCATCCTTGCACAACACCTTGCAGGCTGCAAAGCATAGCTTGTCTGCGTTGCCCGTTTCCATCTATAATTTCACTTGGTCAGGAGTTATAACCCATCGAGAGGATGCACAAGCGCACCGTGCGTGTCCATGCCGCCACCCAGCACCTCCCTCGCAGGTGAGCTGTCCCCCTCCTCACCACCCAGCGAGCCCAGGAGCCCGCACCCCCACGCTCTTTGCATACACAGCCCGCTCCCACCCCTCACACCTGGTTTCAGTGATGTCAGCATTTTCAGAATTCATGGAATTCATTAAGAAAATTGTTATTTACATCAAGGAGTTTAGCAGCACGACATGATAGAAGAGCTGAGACAAGAGTTTGCCCGAGTTTGCTGACTTGCACCCTGCCCACGGGCTTACTGCTGCCTCAGGCTTGGGGACCGAATCGCTCCGGGTGGTTTCCATCCCTCCGGTTCACACAATGGTGGCAAAGCTGCTGTCTGTGCCCCGAGTTTTCACTTGCTGTGTTCACCCTCAGGGGGAACCATCCCGTGGGCAAGGTGGGCTGCACGCAGGCATCGTACCCTGGGCAATGTTAAGGCATTACATATACGCAGGAGCTGTTCCAGGATTTAAAAAAACCCACTCAAAGTGTAAACATTTTTGCACATACAGTCATTGGACTTCCACGCATGAAGTTTTCTGTTGTTTTCTGCATAAATCACGAGTTAAGGAGCTATACAAAGAGCACTCGAGCAGACGCCTGGAGCACTGGGGGTCTCTTACAGCACGGCAGCATGCAACGCGACAGACTCTAAGTAGTAGAAATATTCTAAGTCTCAGTCCAGGATGCTTCCTCCTTCCTACGTTTCTTATATAGTTTAGGTAAATGTCATTAACAACTACGTGCCAGTAACTCGGGTAAGGTGGGCGGCTGCGTAAGGAGCTTCAGCACACTGTATGGCTAGCGCTTGGTGATTTCAGCTCGTTCCTACTTTACCTCTAAGTAGAAAAGGGAGACATTCTGCTTCCGTTCCTGTATCTATGGAGATTGCTCAATGACCCCTAGGTCGCTGTGCCGGCGGTGCTATAGGTTTAGGTGTCAGTGATTCTGCCTTCCTCAGGGACTTTTGCACATTCATCCCGATTCATACAAGATCCCTGAGAACTTATCAAAGCTGCAGTACTTTACAATTTAAAAGACC
Organism: Gorsachius magnificus; assembly: GCA_034008185.1. Classification (NCBI taxonomy): domain Eukaryota; kingdom Metazoa; phylum Chordata; class Aves; order Pelecaniformes; family Ardeidae; genus Gorsachius; species Gorsachius magnificus. The sequence continues at coordinate 14,088,909 of CM067090.1, forward strand.
CAGCATGGGTGCTCGGCTCCCCACCACACTTATGCCTGCTTCTTGTTGTTGTCCATGCTGTGCAGCATCGCCAGGAACTCCAGGATGAGGTTGGCCGTCTTGCGGGGTCGCTCCACCACCACCGAGTGCCCGCAGTTCTCCAGGATGTATGTGTGGCAGTCTGGGATAGCGCTTGCTAAAACACTGGCTCCAGAAACATCCAGGACCTGGATGACAGGGGAAAAAACCAGTCACTCCCATGGGCAGAGTTAGGTTTTGCTGGCAACCATAGAAACCCTGCTGGAGCTGCCTTTGCGGGGATGCGGACACGGTCCTTGCAATGGCAGTCCTGTCCCACGGTACCCACGCCTGGTGAGAGGGCAGGGAGGCTGCATGGTGCTGGTCGCAATGTGCAGCAGGGAACTCTCATGGATGCTTTTGGGCTGCCAGCTCAGTGCAAAGGGGTCATTGCAAGCAAACATTTGCAGAGCCCTTTGCATGCCTGCAGCTTGCCTCCTTCCCCCCTCCGTAACCATCCCTACACAGAAACAGGGAACAAGAAACAGAAGCCCATGCCTTTGCCTCACCGCCTACCCACGGACAGCACGTTTCTCCCCAGTTGCCAGGACAACTCTATTTGCTGGCACTTTATTCCTCTTCCCAGCCCATGCCTGCTGTGGCGCTGGCACCTGCACCCACCCCAGCCCTTTGCCCTCCCCTCCCTTGGCCCTGTGCTGGCTGGCAGCTTTCCACCCCGCTGAGCCCCCGTGTCCAAACCCACCAGGGATGGGGACACATGTGTGCCAGCTTGCTGCAGAGCAGCGCACAGCTTGGCAGCACAGCCCATGCTGTGCCCCCATGGGTGGACGCGGGCAAAGATGGAGGCACGGTGCCATGGGGGAGGCAGAGGGGGCTGTGTACCTGGTCCTGCTTTCCCCAGATGACCTGCGTCGGTGCTTTGATCTTGCTCATGTTCTCATGGAGAGAGTGCCTGGACTTTTCATCCGCGATTTCTAAAAACACTAGTGGGGGCAAGAGGAGAGTCAGTCCTGTGCGAGAGGGATGCTTTGCCTTCCCTCCTCACAGGGGTCCCTGCGGGCCAGCCCCGCCAGTGTCCCCTCGGCAGGAAACCCCAGGCAGGGATGACAGGGAGAGCCCTGATGAGCTGTCCTTGCACTGCCACCAAGCCCCGCTACGGAGAGATCCTCCTCCAAGCCCTTCTCCTCATAGGTATCAGTACTAATTAACCCAGCTGGGAGGGTGAGGGCAAAGCAGTGACCCCACCGCCTGTGGGGGTGGCAGTGGGTTGCTACCAGCCATCGAGGTGCATCCCCAAATCTGTTAATCACAGTGCCCCCTCCCACCCTCAGCAAGGCAGCAGGGGTTGCTGGGGCCAGGTGGCACACAGGGGACATGGGTACTGGCTAGAGGGCCTGCTGCCACGCACTTACATTTCCGGTAAAAATCGTTGTGTGGGATGCGGACATCAACAAGGCCCTGGAGGATCTGCAGGGAGAGCAGAGGAGAGCTGCTGGGGGGGACCCGTGCCCCGCACAGGGCTGAGCGTGCCCAAGAGCACCCCATGTGCGGCAGGCACATTCCCACCACCCCAACGTGCCCTGCGCAGCCTGGCCCCGGCGCGAGCTCCTTCCGAAGGGCGCCGGGCTGTCGCAACTGTGCTTAAGTAACATGTATTTCAGCAGCAAGTATTTTTGTTTTTATGATGCAAACCTGAATTTCTCCCCCAGGCCAGCTACCCATGGCCAGCAGGCTGCCTCAGCCATGACTGTGCTTTTCTTCCTTCTTTTATTCTTTTGCCAACAACAAAAAGGGTCTTGGTGTTACCTTACACTTTTTTCTTACTTTCCAATCGACTCATCCCAGACTTCCTAAGGAAAATGAGCTTAATGACAAGCCTCTCACCAAGCTCCTCTCACCTGACATGAGGTGATTAATATTTCCATTGCTTTTGCTTAAAAAGCGACAGTCCCTCTCTAGGGCAGACAACAGCTGCCTTATTTAGTTATTTAATGATTCCTGCCAGCCATATTTACTCAAAACCCCTTCAACATCTCAGCCCACTGCCCAAGACCTCATGGGAAGAGGAATTTCAGTGGGTGCTGCTGGAGGGAGCTGGGATAAGTGGGTTTGAAGGGAAAGTGCTGGAAAGGTGCTGGGAGTGGGGCTGGGGGTGTCCTGCCTGGGCCCATGGGGGATGGCAGCATCGGCTCTGCTCCCAGCATCACCTTGGCTGCTGCTGCACAGGCTCGGGGAGAAGCAAACCTCCCCCCCTGCCCCAAGACCCCCTTTCACAGCTGCTGCAGCCAGCCCGGGCTCCTCACCTGCTGTGGCACCTTGAAGCGAACGTAGGAGCAAAGCTTCAGCATATCCGCCATCTCCTCGGGAGTCGAGGGAATTAAAGGGATCCTGTTGATGCAGTTGGACTCTTGCAGCTCCCGGAGCTGCTTAATGAACTTGCTGTCGGTGGTACTCGGCAGGCCTGGGTTGAACGAGAAGGCATCACAAGCTAAAAGCCAAACAAGACCTCAACAGCCCCAGCAACAGAGCGTTGCTGTATTGACCTCCATCATCCCTGCCTCGGGCCTCCCGCTTGCTCAATCGTTAAAAAAAAAAAAAAAAAAATTAAAATAGAGGGGGAGAATAAAATCTGTACAGACAGCAACCTTAATATGCACTCAGAGATACCCCAGCCTCCTCCTGCTCCAGGGCTTGATGCCTCTGGGCCCTACCAGCTGACACAACATGAGGTGTTTTCCCCGTAGGCAGGCATGAGTACTCTGGCCAAAACTACAGTGTTTATTTTTATGTGGACAGCAAGTGCAAATACTAATGCCCATGCCCAGCCTGCCACAGAAAAGGGTCAGACAGAAGCTTTCAGAAGCCCCATCCGCATGCACCACTGCAGGGAAAAATCCCCTGGCAGCCTTAACCCCAAACCTCTCTGCAGCCCCCACATGGAGGTTTCACATCCAGAAACACCCAAAGAGTCAGCCGACACCTCTCCCAGAGAGGAGGGGGAACCTCACAGCCCCCAGAGCCCAGTAGCTAGGTAACGTTCGCTTTGCTTCATTGCCTATTTCTTATCTGGGAGCTGCTCCCCTTGCGTGGGAGGGGGAAGGAGCTGCTATAACAACTGGGATGCAGCAGAACCCTCCCCAGCAGAGCCCTGCCAAACCCCTCTGCCTCCTGCTGCACGTCATGCCCACGCTCCACCAAGCCCCTGGCCAAGGGGACAGTGGGGAAGGAGGGGTGCTGCCTGGGCACGGGACACCCCACTGGTCCATGCCTGGCTCCCAAGTGCTCTTCCCACTTGGAGCACCCAAACATGGGAGCACCCAAACGTGGGAGGACGGAGCTCTCCGGCTCCCAAAGCCCTCCAGCACACTAGGGCTCTCAGGCAGCCAGACTGGGAAGGCTTTTCCCATTGCTGCCTGGGTTCCCCCTTCAGAACTGAGAGGCTACAGATGTGCCCTGTAAAATGGCTGCCACCCCAAGGGGAAACATGTTCTTCCAGAGCAGAACTTGCCCTATTTGCCTAGTGCCAGCTCTAACCATGGCACAGCATGGCAAACTCCAAAGCACTGGAGAAGGGCAGCTGGGACAAGGCTGTGATTTTTTCCCATACCCTGACAGAGATTTTCAGGCTGTATATATAAAATTATTTCCAAATGCTTTGCACTAAAAGCCCGGTTTGCTCCCAGCACTGCTCTGGGCTTTTGCACCAGCTCCTGCTTGCCCTCTCCCCATCTCGCCTCCCCTGCATTGCCCACCTGCGGGACAGATGAGGGTCAGGCTGCAAATGTCTTCTGGGTACTGAGCAGCATAGACGCCGGCAACGTTTCCCCCCATGGAAGTGCCCACCAGATGAAAGGGCCTTCGGTTCAGCTTGATGCACTCCACGAACTGGCAGGGGAGCAGAAGGAGTGTTGTTAGGGGAGAGGAAGCAACGGCGTGGGGTCATTAGAGAAATTCAACTCAAAAGCTTGAAGATGGTGGCTCTGGCTGCCTGGGAGGGGTGGGAGCGGGGCCACACAATGCAGGGCTCATGGGGATTAGCATCCCTCGTGTCCCCACATCCCTCGTGTCCCCGCATCCCTCTGCAGAGGCAATGCAATGCTGGAGCATTACCTGGTGTATTCTCTTAGCTTGCCCACTAATGGAGTAATCATCCAAAGCCGAGCGGGTCGTGCCCTCATGCCCAGGCATGTCAACACACACCAAGTGAAGATTCTTCGGCAGGAACTGCAGAAACAAACCAGGGGAGGTTACAGTGCAGGGGAACTGCTGCAAAGCCCAAGGATGGAAACTGGTGACCACGGGTGGGAGCAGGGGGGGGTTGCTCTCCTCCTAGTAGCCCATGGTTACTTGTGCACCAGAATAAGTCAGCTCATGTACCAAGGATGACATGATGAGAAACCACAGCCAAGACTCACTTCCCGTGGAGGAGGCAGGTACATACTGCTCTTCCTCTGCAGCTCTGCATGTCATAGGGATGGAAGGGGTCCAACAAGCAATGAGCACAGAGCTAAGGAGAGTGTTTCTAGCACATTACAGTGATCATCACAACCCATGAGTGCGACCATTGGGTCCCTACACCACCCTCAAGCCCAGGACCATCAACTCCCACTAGGTCGCAACACAGCAGAAATGGAGTCCCACCTTGACTATAGACAGCCACATGTCTTTGTGGGCTGAGAACCCATGTAACATCAGGATGGATGGTCGGTATCCGGGTCTCCCTCTATAGGAATAACAGAACTGATAGTCGTCATAGTTTGCGTATCTAACCTGCATGCCCAAGGCTCGGCGCCAGTACCTGGAAAAAAGGAGAAAACACCACCAGTGAGTGAGGCAATACCAGGGCCCCGCGGCAATATAAGCCAGGTGACAGGGCCAAACTCAGCCACAGACTTGATAGTTTGCTAGGGCCAGTAAGGTTGGGCTCACACCAGCGCTGTCACAGCCCTAACTGGGACCAATTCTGAGCATCTGGCCCCTGGACCAGACCCTGTGCTTACGTGTGATCCCTTACACATGTGATACTGGCGGCTGGCTGCTCATGGCTGCGCTGCAGATGGCTTGTGGAGACACTCTGTTTATTAAAAACTTCAAAAAAAGACCACAAATAACTGATTTGGTAATGGAAATGGGCCAAAATAACAACTCTAAAGCTGAAACCACTCATATGTTGGTAGAAGGAGAGAGGCTCAAGAGAGGAAGGCAGAACACATGGCAAGGCAGTGTGCAAGATGGGCAGGCCAAGGGAGGCGGTTGTTCTGGGTGGGTAAGGTGGATCTCTCACTGGTTTATTTGGGCACAGCCTTGCAGCCCTGCAGCCATGGGACAACATCACCCCACGGACAGGCACATCGATCCCAGCCAACACAACCGTGTCACCAGGAGCACCACAGAAACCCAGCTCCCATATGCCAACTAGATGATCTTTAAAAATGTGTTTACACACACGTGAAGGACTGGAGGGAGCCATCCTTATGCAGGGTCAAACACCCCAGAAGATAGCAGGCTCACCCCAAGGAAACCTGGGTTATTCCTCTGAAAACAAGGAGACAGACAGCTCCAGCCAGCACACACTTGCAGCCTGCTCAAAGAGGATGCAGTGAAACTGTCAGCCAGAGGGGACCTGGGCAGAGATTATCGGTGACACTTTGGACACATGATGTGTACATGCAGTCCAAGATGGAGGAGCAGGCATGCTTTCACTGCATTTCCCCTATGCTGAGACTACCACGCTACTCCTGATGGCCAAAATACCAGCAAATACTTTTATACGCGATATCAGAATTTATCTGAGACACAAGAGCAAGGTCACCAGCACTGCTGGGCTGTCCTAGCTCTCTGCCCACTCAAAGCTTATGCATAGTGAAATCCTCTTTTAGCATAATCCCTTTTTGGAGGGAGTTAGTGGGACTTAAGCAGCATCTTGGCTCTGTGCTGGTCCTACAAGGAGAGGCGAATTTCCCCCTGAATAAGTGTCTTAAGAGTCCTCGCCTCAAAGGCACCGGTGTAAACTACCGATGGGGAAGATGATAACATTTTTAGCAACTGATCCTGAAGGATCAATTCAGCAGAAGACAAAATAATCTGTGCAAAGCTGAACTGATCCCTCGCAAGGTGTTAACGCGCTTAGTGGCAGCAGCTAAACTGATTAACCCCCGGTGGCAGAGCCGGCAGGGCAGGCAGAGCGGGCAGGGTGGGCAGGCTCTGCAGCTGGGGTCAGCGGGGCACCCTGGACGTCATGCCCGGCAGAGAGCCGCATTAACTGCTAGGGAGGGAGCGAGGCCGCCGCTGTGACCCTTGGCTGCGCTGGCTGAGGACACGCAGGCCAGCAGCGAGGAGGAAGAGGAGGAGGAGAGGGGCAGTGAGCAGTGACAGAAGGGGAAAGCACCCCTGGGGACCTCCCAGGAGTGGTGCCACAAAGCTGGAGCCGCATGGGGCTGGAAGGGGAAGGCAGCATGGCACAATGCCCACCTCCTCTCCTGCCTCTCCCCATGGGGAAACACAACAATTTCACACCAAAAAAGCCAACTCAGAAAGAAGCAAGTAGGAAAGGAAGAGTAAAGGGCAAACCCGTGCTTCTCGCCCACTGTCCCAAAGAAATGAGGTGCCCATGAAACACAGAGCATCCTGGTCACTCCTGCAAGATGCCAATGCTACCAGAAACACTGGAAGAGAGAGAGAGATGGGGGCACTTACCCTTCAGAACAGCGCTGCTGATCTCTGCTCACACGCTCCCCCAGCCGAACGCAGACTGTCCTACCCATGGTACATTTTCACTCAGCCCCTAATTTGCCACCCCGAAGGACAAGGAGGCAGGCTCTTCTCTACCTCCCGCTCAACCCGGCTCCTCGAAGCTCCTCGGCATCAGCCCCTTTCGCCTCCTCTGCCCAGTCCTGCCCCACCTGCCTGCACCCCCCTGCAGGCTTTGCCCCGATTACACTTGCTCTGCTCTGGCACGGCAGCATTTCTCCGCTGATCCTCCTCCGAACCTGAGCCCATCAGGGTCCTCCCTGGCTTCCACTGGCCGCTCGTATGTCCAAAGGAAAAAAAAAAAAATTTTGACTGGCAAATCTGGTACTGGATCTGCCCCCGATGCCAGCCCTGACATCCCCAGGGCAGGAGGTTGTCATGCCAGCTGCTCTCCTTTGCAGAGCCACGTTTGGCCTTGCAGGTCCCTGCGCGATGCACAACGGGAATAAATTCTCTTCCGTGCTGAACCAATCGCTGGGGTTTTCATCTCATCCTCCCTTCCCTCTGTCAGCCCCCAGATGCTGTGATTAAAATGTTGCTAAAAAATGTGCCGTTAGAAAAACAGGCTTCATCAGGCTGCTGTGCCCGAGTGCTGGAGTGGATTAATGTCCTCCTCTCACATGAGGTCACTTTGATTTGGAAACGCCCTGTGAGCAAAACTGCAGGAGCCACCATCTGCCAGCGGCAGGCGAGGGCAGCCTGCCGTGCCGCCGCCGCTGCCCCGGCTTCCCAAGGGAGCGTTATTCCAGCTTCCCTCTGCAACAAACCCAGAGAGGAAAGCCACCAGCATGCTTATCACGGATTTCCAGGGACAGATGAGGACTGACGGATGTGGTGCCTGCCTGATGTTAATCGGAAAGGAGGAGATGCAAGGCGGGTAAGGAAAAGCATTGCTCCATCTTCTCTGATGCTCCAGCCCAGAAGAGAGGGAGAGAAAGAGAGAAGCCTGGTATGTATCTACTAGCAAGAGAAAAGTCCCTGCCTGCTGAGCAGGCTGCCAGCCAGGAGAGAGCGTGTGAGGCTGGGGAGCTGCGGCAGAGCTGAGGACACCCACGCCGACGGCTGGGTTGGCGAGGCAGGAGGTCGCCAGCCTGCCAGGGGTGGGATGGGCAGCAGCGGCGATGCTTTTCCCAGCCGCAGCCCCGTCCTTGGGGGAAACAACCCAGAAAGGTTTGGAGGTGTCCTGTAGCCCAGTTGAGGCTGCCCCAACAGACGTAAGCCTCAGCAGCAAAAATGCAATAAGAAAATGCCATTTTCTTCTCCCAGAGATGCTTAAAGCTACACACAGCCAGTATGGCCCTAAAAAACCCCACCTCACCCGTTCCCACCGCCACCATGGGCAGGAGCACCCACCCCTGTCCGCACTGCCCTGCTGCCCACCGCTTCTTTGTGCATCCGTGGGTGTGCGAGAGTGCAGGGACCTGCTGGGGACTAGCAGCAATTCCACCCCTGCACTAAAATGAGAGCAGCTGGGCTGATGAACTCACCAGTAGTAGATGCGGATGAGCGCTGAGGGCCAGAGGAGGAAGGAGGCCACGAAGGCCAGGATGGGGATGGCCAGGGTGCCGCCGGCGATGACAAACATGTTCAGCACGTCCATGTCCATGCTGCTTTTCACCTCCTGGCCTCACCTGCCCACCTTTAGGGAATGATCAGAGGTTAAGCACCAGAAACGATGACAAATTGACACTAAATGAGGTCTCTGCTGCCAGGGAGAGAGGAAAGTGCAAGAGGCAAAGGATGCTGCTGAGGAACACAGCAAGGTCTCAGTTTTAAAACTCAATTATTTCTTCTGGCTCCTTAATAGATCTAATTATTGCAGTGTTACCCTCTCAGGAGAGCATATCTGAAATGGGCAATGAGCCTCCTAACAGGCAGGCACGGACCATGTCCAGGGCAATGGGGTACTTTGCAGACGGGGGGGAGCACAGCTTCCCCCCAATAGATGCAGGCAGGGCCGCCTTAACACAGGCTCCACATTGCTTTTTGGAGGCAGGCATCCAGCTCCAGCTCCCCTCCCCCTGCCCGATCCCAAATCCCCAGCACACAACCACTGACCTAGAATTGATGGCTTGAGTCCGGCTCTCATTACTGCTCCGCACTGGCACCAACTAATCAAGGGAGCAGAGCCTATTACTGGGCTTGGGAACTGAAGGAAACAACCTGGCAGGGTGCTCTTTGGTGACCAGCCCTCATCTGAGACAAATTCAACCCCATCCCCACATCCTCACTCCTGCGCTGTGGGCATTTTGCACTGGCTGTCGATCACAGGTCCCATCCCGGCTCTTGAGCATCCTTCAGACAAATCTCAGGGCAGCAAGCGGAGGACACAGGGTGCAAGGGCGAGCTCTCACGCAATGCCATGCTCATCCCTGAACTCTCCCCACCACAGGCAGCCGGGATATATTTTTCTCATTAAGAGATTAAACCCTGTCGCACACACATCTCCTCTAATTCCCTCTGCTAACCAACTTATGTCTCACCCTTTCGTCGGCGCTAGCTCTTTTGTCACACAATTGTTTCTAAAATTAGATGTTTCCAACGCCTGCTCTCCCACCAGCCATGGCCTCCCATCACCGCCACATTTCTCTGTGCCAGGACAGGCAGATTTATTTCTGTTTCCTGCAAGACTCACGGCAGCATGTGGTACGTTCTATGTTATGCCGTGAAGCAGGAACCGAATCGCCGCAGTCACATCCGCTCCCCCTCCGACGCCGTCATGCTGGATCACATCAAAGCCCCACATTACACATAACCAAGAAAAACAGTTTACAGAACCTCTGAAGCAACAGCCAGGTTTGCCCTCTTGCCCTAGGGAAAATAGGAGTAACTGAAATTTGAGGAATACTGTAAATATTTCCACCAGGCGCTTCCTTAACAAAGCTAAACCTCATTTCCCTCTTCAAGCCTCAACAGCACACCGTTATTCGTTTAATTAACATTTTGTAGAAAGATCTTTGATCTCTGCCTGGCTTGTTCATAAATAAACACTTTGTGCAACAGATAAACCTCGGACGTGAGCCAAGGGCTGCATGGGAGCCCACCTGGGAGCGCTTGCTGCCTTTCGCTATGTCACTAAACCAGGGAAGAAATTAAGCACAGAAAATCGTCATCATCCCCGTCGGCGACCCCTAACAAGCGAAGGTTGCAGCTCGGAGAAAGCACGGGAAGAGCGCGGGGCGGTGGGAGCCCCTGTGCTCCCCAGCGTGGGGTCACCGCCTCCGCTGCTCTTGGAAAGCAAAACAAGAAGGAGAAAGCCTTTAAAAAGCCCAGCTTACTTTGCAGAGATCCCCTCCTCTGCTCGGCACAGGTCCTGCTCTCTCTGGGTAGCAGCGGTGGCTGAAAACGCTGTTGGAAGAGGGAAAAAAAAAAAGGGTTAAAATCGCACTCCTGCTTTTTTTTTTGCTCCTCTCAGACTTGGTAGCCAGGCGAGACAGCGAGTTTGGGGTATTTAAGCCACCAGCTTCCCTTCAAGACGCCTCATCTTCACCTTCTGACCAACCTTTCCCCTGTTTATGTAAATATGGTCTTTCGTACAGTAAAGCCAAATGAGGGCATTTGTTCCAAGCAGGAACAGAGTGCAAGCTGCCATTGGAGACGAAGCGAAAGCTGGCGCGGCGCAGCAGGGAGAGCCGACGCCAGCACCCCCCGCCGCAGCAGGGCTGTGCGGCACCCGGCGAAACGGGGCTCACGGTTGCGCTTTGGGTGATTACAGCTATTAGGACAAAGCCAGCTAAGCTGCTTCCTATCCCCTTCCTCTTCGTCTTAAATGTAATTTTCCAAGCGCTCCCAGTGCCCCCCCCCCCCCGCCCCGAGCCTTCCCTGTGCCAGTCGTGCTGAAGCGTAGCACAGCCGCAGGAAATTACTGGAGAGGCAGAAAAACACCAGCCTGAACTTGCCAGCAGATTTTGGCCATGGAAATTCAAGCTGGAGGCACAGCAGAAACACTGGAGCTCCTCTGCACGAGCGCCCGGGGCTGCTTTGGGACAGAAAATCTCTGAGAGATCCCCCCTGCTGCGGCTGCGGGGCCAGGGGTGCCTCCGGGGGCTCCTGGCCCCATCATGCCGGAGCATTTCGGCAAGGCCATGGCAGCCGCTGCTCACCACGTGAGCCCCAGCGCCCAATGCTGGCCATGTGCACCCAGCGAGCCCCGCTCAGGGCCCCCGCCAGCCATGGGTGCCGGGGGGGGAGGGTGCTCAGGGAGCCCCATGGTGTGGCCAAGCCTCCTCCTTTGTGGGCAGAGCATTGCCACCGATTTCTACGGTTACCTGCGATGGAGGTGGTGAGAAGGGAAACACTGGCGGGCCCAGCTCCACGAGTGGGGGCAGCCTCTGTCACCCTGGCCCCCAGAACCCACAGCCCCATAAAGCCACCCCTGTACCCAGCAGCGCTGCGGGGACACCAGCTCCCCAAGGCCACGCAGGAGCACCCAGGGTGCCAACCCCCTGCAACAGTGCTTTGCCCAGGGGACATGCACCCTCCCTGCCGCCAGCAGCACCAGGGATGGGAGCAGGCAGCACCACCCCAGACCCTGGCACAGTCCCATGTTACCAACTAGAGAGACATCATGGGCTTAAAAATAAAAACAAGCCCTGCGGTAACAGCTGTAAGACTTCAGACCACTACTCATCCATCACTTTGAGGCACCTTGTGACCAAGAGACACAGCCAGTGGCCCCAAGTGTTGCTCCTGCCTTCTTGGAAGGATCTCATAAAATTAACTTGCAAACATCAATTAGGCAAGTTTGATAAATGCCGTGTGATCATGGCAGCGATAAGGCCGAGCACACTGTGCACCCAGTAGGGCACAGGATGCCAAACCAGGAGCACCGGTTCCCATGCCAGCAGCCGAGCTGCAGGCACTAACCACTGTGGCCCCCCAGAGAAGCCACCCCAGGCAATGGGATGGATGGACCAAGGACAGATGCTAAGGGGAGGCTCCACGTCCCCACTTGTCCCCTGCTTCCTCCCCTGCACCAAATTCAAGCAGGCGCCTCATCATCTGCAAACAGAGGGGCCAAGAGGTGGGGGGGGCTGCGTGTTGCCTTGGAGGGCAGCATGTTGATGGCAGTCCCCAGGGCCACTGGCCAAAGGGACAATAAATTACTGTGAGCAGGGCTTGAATCTGCATGGGTATTTTTTCTCTTTCAAGCTCGTTGGCTCTCACCAAGGAGGCTGGAGGAAACCAAACAGCGCAACTCAGGTGCATATATTGATTTTTGCCAAGCCCCACTAAGATGCAGCAGCATACCCCAGGGTGTGGGATCAAAAACCTGCATTTAGCTCAAAAAAAAAAAAAAACCCCAGAAAAAAGAAAAAAAAAAGCAATCCCAGAAATGTGAAAGCCACTGAGTTTGTTACCCAGGGAGACCTGGAGGCTCTTCACCAGGATCAGCAGCTCTCACAACCTCTCTGACAGGGCAAGGGGTACCGGGGGGGGGGGGGGGGGCCACAAAAGCCTTCAGGAGGCAGAGGAGCTCAGCTGGGAAGGGGAGAGTGGCATCTCATGTGCTGGGCAGCCCCGTGCAAGGCCAGGGAGGGTTTTCACAGCACAGGAATCGCACGTGTGCGCTCACTGACCAGACGTGTCAAAATTCAAGGGGCTGAGATGGGGCCCCCAGAAACCATAACTCACACCACTAACCGTGTAAGAAAAAAACCCCCAAACATGCAAGTAAGCCATTTCCCTTGGAAACCACCTCCCCCTCAGCATCATCAACAGCCAGAAAAATAATACTGACCATATACGATGACATAACTAATATCACGATTCCTCAGTGGTACATTTTGCAGCATGATCTTTTAGATACCAGTCACAGTGAAGTTATAATTTAAGATCTATTAACATTTGAAAGATCTCTGTCCATCAGTCAGCCAACTCTTGGTCTTAATCCAGCCCCCAGAGGGCTGGGAGTAGGAAATATGCCCGTTCACCTTCATTTATTTATAGAAGGCAGAAATGAGATCATAATTTCTGCAGTGCCTTTTCACAAAACGTGCATCTCTGACCCATTTGTATCTGTGCAACACTGCTTATAAATGTGAGATGTGAGCGGGAGAGTCTGGCTGCTGCACCCCAGGCTGGGAACACACATGGACGCACCGATGGCAGCCGAAAAGCACAACCGGAGCGGGCTGTGCTGCCAGCCAGCTGTTGGTTTAGAAATTCGTAACGTGCCCGTCCTCCTTCCGGACGCTGTCGCCATCCCCATCCTGCTGCACACGCACGCATGGCACACCTGATGTGACAAGTGCGCCCGGACTCAGCCCTCCCCAGGGTGGGGGGGTAGGAAAGAGGTGGGGAGGGATGGAATAGGGGTACGGCAGGTGGGAGGGTGTCACCTCCAGGTCCCCTATCCCAGCACACAGCACCCCCCCCTCCCAAAAGCATCCTCCACCAGCAAAATGACGGCATCCTCCAAATAGCAGGGGCTGAGACGCAACGCCGCTCTCCTCCCCTTCATGCCCTTTTTCCCTATTATTTTGAGGGGTGGGGGAAATTTAAGGGAAATTAATTAAATATTAAATAAATACATATTTAAAATTATTTCTTCTAGTTTGGCTTTGCTCTTGATCTCTCGCCCACACCCAGCGATGCCAGGGTTGGGACCGGGGGAGGGGGACGCCGGACGCCATTCCGGCGTCCGGCGTCCCCCTCCCCCGGTCCCGGCATTGCTACCTTCATCCCCTCACCGCCCCCCCCGCCTCTCACCGTGCCGATCCGATCCGAGCCGAGCCGTGCCGCGCCACAATGGCAGCGCTGAACGGCGAAACGGGGGCGGCTCCGTTGCGCCCTCCCTCCGCGCCTGTACCGGGGCGGCTCCGCGGGGGCGCAGCGGAGCGCGGCTGTGCGCGGTGCAGGGAGGGACGCGAAAGGGTTGGGGGGGTGGGGGTGTAGAGGGGATACAGCTGGGTTGAGAAGGGAGGGGAAGGGGGGTGCAATAGGGGCGGTGGGGGTGCAAGGGGGGCAAAACGGGGGTGCAATAGGGGCGAGGAGGGGGAAACAACGGGGTGCAAGGGGGGATGTAACAGGGCTCTGGTGGGGGGGGGGGGGGGTTTGGGGGGTGGTGAGGATGGGGGTGTGGAAGGGGGACACAACAGGGGTGCAAGGGGTGGTGCAACAGGAGGGCAGTGGGGGATGCAAAGAGGCTGCAAGGGGGGATATAACAGGTTGCAAAGGGGAGGAAAGGGGGCTGCAATGGGGGTACAGCAGGGATACAACAGGGGTGCAAGAGGAATGCAAAGCAGCTGTGTAGGGATACAGTGGGGATACAATAACGTTACCATTGGGGGTGCAAAGAGGCCTGCAACATGGCTGCAATGGGGATGCAATGCAGCAGGTCAAGAGGCTATGCAACAGGGAGTGCAAAGGGGGGGATACAACATGGTGCAAGGGGAGCCATGACAGGGGTGCAAAGGGGGTACAGTGGGGAATGTGATGCAGCGGAGGACACAGAAAAGGGGAACCCAGCACTGCACCCCACACAGGGCCCACACAGCCCCCTTGCAGAGGTCTGGGAGCAAGCTTGGGGGTGGGGGATGTCTGTCCCTTTCCCGGGTCCAGGGACAGGGCTGTTATTAGGGAGCACAGAGCTCTGCCACATTTCCCATGGAAAGGGCACAAAGGTTGAAATCAGAACATCCCACTGATACTTTTACACCTGAAATAAGATTTTTTTAGCCTGCCATTTAGGCTATAGGCCTGTTACCTGCCCTCTCTTCCCAACAGATGACACCATTTGCTCTCCAGAGCTGCATTTCAACCTGCATTTAAAATCTGCACTGATTTTTCTTAAAACTGTCACCCAAATCCTTTTGCTATAAGCAAATTTACATTCATTCCCCCTGGGTCACATATCAGCTTGGTATGCACCTTTAAGATATGCCCAAAAATATGAGAAAACTTAATTAAATTGGAAATTATATCAGCTCCTTAGTAAATGCAAGCAAATTGGGTCAAATCCTCACTGCATCTGTGCTTTGATAAAGGATGTCCCTTTGGTCTGGCAATCTGGGAGAGCCGAGAAAACTGGCATAAAGGGCTTTCCAGGTCAGAGCTTACTACAATAACCAAAAGCTTTTGATAACATGAGCTGTCAGAAGAGATTTATAAGCAAAATCGAGGGTTTTAGGTGGCCTGGTAAAAATGAGGCACAGCTTTGTGCAGCTTTTTTGGGGTTTTGTTTGAAGAGCTTCCCAGTCAGGCTAGGCTAAGCAAAGATGAGCTTCCACTAAGGTGACCTAAAGAGGCACAGAAGGTGTTTCACAAGCCTTTAAATGTTGTTTGCAGTCGTATTTGTTTGTTCAACTTTCTCGTGCACGGCCCTGGGCTCCCGTGGGACACGTGCAGGGCAGCGCTGACTCATGCCGGGGATGGATTACCCACCGGGCAGTTATTCCAGGCTATGTGGCGGGAACGCCCCTCGGAATAGTCATAGTGAATGATGGCTCTTAAAATAGACAAGCTGGAGCAGAGACCTGCAGGGGTTTTATGTCAAAACATGGCATGAGCTAACCAGGGAACCCGCTCTCGCAATCCCAGCGTGCAGCCATGGGGAAGAGTCATCGAGTGTCTCCTTTGGTGACGATGGGGATAGGAGGGATCTTCAGGACTCTCCTGAGCCAGACGCCGCTGGGACAAGGCCACGGCTCCAACAGGTCACGGCCCTGGTGAGGCGGTTGGCAGTGCCGTGATGAATTTGCTGGGTGGAAGACAAGGCTGCTCCTCTGTCCCAGCACAGTGGGGGAGACCTGGGGTTGTCCAGGTGGCACGGGGGCTGTGGGGGAGCACAGGGCACAGCTGGGCTCCCTGTCCCCACAGATGAGCTCTGGGCTTGAGGGAAGCCTCAGCAGCTCCCTGGGCACCTCCTTGAGGACCCTGCAAAGCCATTTTTGGGGTGGCTCAAGCGTGGCAATCTCAAATTAAAGGCCAGCGCCTACACTGACCTGCTCTGTGCATTTTGTTTCTCCTCTCAGCCCACAGATGCAACTCATTACACAGCTGCGGTGGCTGGTGAGGACCGAGCCACCCCCACATCACCCCCCAAGACTGCCGGCAGCGTTTCG
The DNA here is from genome assembly GCA_034008185.1 of Gorsachius magnificus. Classification (NCBI taxonomy): domain Eukaryota; kingdom Metazoa; phylum Chordata; class Aves; order Pelecaniformes; family Ardeidae; genus Gorsachius; species Gorsachius magnificus. Next base: position 14,104,742 of record CM067090.1, read on the forward strand.
GAGCCCAGTGCCAGCTACCCTGGCCCTCAGCTGAAAATGCCTCATTCCTAATGCCAGCATCAGGAGCTGGGCTTCCCATCAGCACAGGAACACAGCTTTGATGCTGTGAGCAGGGCAGAGGATGACTTATGATCCAGCAAGAAAAAAAAAAAAGCCTTTCTAAATCAGAGTAGCCACAGGAAAAAAAAAAATACAAATAATCAGGATTAGCTGGCCTATGTCCCCAGAAAAGCAGCAGTGAGACTTTCACATAAACTGTCTTGTTTTCCATGGGAAGCTCTGGTTGGATTCAGGCCAGGGTAGCTGTGGAGAACCAAAGCTTCCACCTCACCAAGCTGAGGAGCAGCGTTGTTCCACCAGTTAAAGGCTTCCATGTTATTTTCCACTGCTGGGTGATGAATCCCCAGGGAGCATGGCAGGATTGTTTGCAACTGTAACAAGTGACGGCATGCCACTTTGGCAAAGTGAGTCATTGTCCCTGGGTGACTCGTCCCCATCCATTTCCACTCATGCAGTGTTGGCCCTGCAGGACGATGCCGTGAGCCATCCCCAGGGAACCGTGGGCATGGGAGAGGATCAGGGCAGGCGAGTGCCCCACGAACCCAGCGTGGCCCCACGGCCCACCCATGGGACCTGCTGTTGAGGAACGCACTGCCATGCCCTGAGCAGAGGGCAACATCAGTGATATACAACTGCCAAAATTCAACCCCCAGGGCAGGGATAAGATCTTGGCTCACCCTGGTTTGCAAACAGGAGCTCTCAGTGGGCGGTGAGGGGCAAATAACGCCTCCGGGCACCGCTCCTGGCAGCTACCCCATCGCTCTTCAGCGGTTTCGTTGCACAACCCGGGACAAACACAGGAACAAGTGGTCCTGACTTTTAAAACAAGACCTGCTTGCCTGTTAACAGCTTTAAATAACACTTTCTTAACTCTACTCAAAGTTAATGCATGTATAACATGCATTTTAATTACATCTTTAGCTGCTAACAAAAAGGGTGTACTTACTGTCACAAAACACGCCTTATTTGGTGGCTGCAATATCTTTATGCAGGGTAACTTCAAAGCCTTGCCTAATCGTCATGCGTCAAAGCCTTTATTTCAGATTACCGCGTGGTCTCCTACGTCTCAGCTAAGTGGCCTTGTTCAAGAAACTGAAAACATGATGAAGTGTTTTTCCTTGAACTGCTTTAGCGGGCAGGCTTTCACACATTAAACCACTACTTGAACAATACCGACATATTAAGTTGAAAAAGAAAACCCTATCGGAGTCCTGTGCCAGCAAAGAATAAATTACTGTCAGGGCATAATTCAAGTAGAACCTGTACCTTCCAGAATTATAATTAAAGATCACTTATCAAAGAAGACCTTATCGATTCAAAATGTACCATGTATCTCGCACACCACATATTTTTACCCTCAATTGTACTGAATTTCCAGAAGGTCACTCCAGGACACTTATCGTCATTAGATCGGCACTGAAGCCACTTCCCCAATGACCATATTGGGTCTGCAGCCCAGCTGTGAACTTTAGCAATACAAAACAGTCCAAGTGCTTTGCTATTTATTAACTTGAAATTCCAGGAGACAGCGATAAAATACTCTGCCTGATGATTGTGATAAGGTCACCGAGAGCCCAAAGGTCATTTCATTTCTCCAAAGGAACTCACTTTTACGATGACATTGCTGACTTCGGGGCTGGCCCTTCCTGCTTCTCCCAAGGACCTCCCCTCGCTGCAGCGGATGTTGACAGAACTGCAATTTGGGTAAAAGCGGTAAAAATAAGAAACACCCAACACCTTAAAGCCTGGCACATGGGAAGTTGGATGCGTGGGCCCTTTGTCCAGAACACAGGGCTGTAGTGGCATCTGGGAGCTCAAGCCTGGATGTGCCAGTCCCCACACCACCCCCTTGCATCCCAACACCACCCTCCACCCACGCTGCCAGTACTTCCCCAGAGCTGCATGCTCCCCTTTGTGGGGGGGGGGGACAGGCTTATGGGGGTGCTGGATGGGGCAGCAGGGGCACCCTGATGGGCCAGGGCTCAGGCAGGCTGGGCCAGCCTTGGTGCCCTTTGCAGAAGGTGCACAGCAGCGCTGGTGTCCCCAGCAGTGCTGACCCCCCCAGCCAGCACACAGACACCACATTTCACCCATGGGAGGAGAAATAAAGCTTCAGCATTATTTTCAGGCCCCAAGCAAAGCCTTGTGCCCCTCGGAGCACCCCTTGAGTCAGGCTGCCCTTCAAGCCCAGAATAGGCTTCCTCTGCCAGAGCAGAAGGGGATGTGGGCTCGCCTGCAGTCATTCCCTGAAACCCTCCCAGAGAGGCGCAGGAAACGTAAGAGATCCTCTCAGTCCATCTCTGCCAGCAAAAACAAAGCTGTGGGTGCCCCATGAGGCAGCCAGGGCTGGAAGGAAGCGGCTGCGCCTGAGGGGAGAGAAGGAACCACCCACGTGGCTGCTGGATCCTGGTGCCCCCGCTGTCCCATGGGGACCCTAAGCAGGCATAAGACATGGGGACACATCCCACTACATCTCACCTTCTTGGGAGTGAAAAGACGATGGAGGGCTGAATTGCTGCTCTCGAGCTAGCAATGCACCAGCCACAGCCCCCATGTGCCCAGCACATACTGTCAGCAATGCCTGGCAGGGCCAAACCTGGGCAGCACCTACTCACTGCTCTAAGATCTTGCCCAAGCTGTTTTGGCATAGCCTGCAGCCTCATCACCTGCCTCTTCTCCCCTGAGAACAGGGAGAGGCTGAGGAGGGGCTTTATTAGGGAATGTCCCACAGGTGCTGCTCGACTGGGGGTGATGTCTGTCACCCAGCATCGTCCCAAGGAGGGGCAAAAACCCAGCCCAGCTTGGTTTCACCACCAGCTTCACCCCTCTTGTGCAAGGCCAGGACAGCCCTGAACTGGCAGGGTTCATGAGCCTGCATCGAGCAGATTTTATGGCCTGATAAGGAGCAAAGAGTACATGTACAGAAAGTGCAGTAAACAGAGAGATAAAGCGGTGGGGAAGGGAGCGTGAGCTCCCTGTGTGCCCCCCGCGGGTCACCTCGCTGCTGCCTGGCCCTGCAAAGGGTGGCTCTGCCTGTCCTCCTGATAACCTGGGGCGGAGGCGAAAGGGGAGACTGATAAGCGAGCAGCCCTGGGGACAAACATGGCGTTGAAGAAGGTGGGTCCCCACAGTTCAGGGTTAGAGCCCTCACAGGCACCACAACAAACACTTGCTTTTTGATGCCAGGGAAGCCCAAGCAAGCCTGGTTTGGGGTTTTGATGACTCTGACCCCAAGGCCGCAGCCGCCATCGCAAGCCCTCAGCTCACGCTGAGCTTTTGGGAAGGTCAGGCGGGAGATTTACAAACCCTAAAGCTGTCGCTTTCCCTCCCTCTTTATGAGGTGCCTGCAGAGCCTGTCCTGCCTGATGCTGGCTCATTAGAGACCCCGCAGAGAGAAAGCACCGTACAACCCCGGTGATTTTGGCAGGCCGCACACCCGCTCTCCAGGTATCTGTGGTCATTAGCAAGCACCACAGCAGCATGGCAGCAAGCCCCTCGCTAGCAGCAATGGCTCCAAATCCCTGTCTAGCCAAAATGGATTTGTGGTGCCCGTTCCCACGCTCGCAGCATGCACTCTGGAGAGCCACAGCTGCCTCCCCAGCAAGACTGGGATCTCACTGCTCTCTGCTGTACTGCATTTTTGGGAGCCCCCCATACGTTGTGTTTTGTGCCAGCTCCATCTGCCCCTGTTTAATCGATTTAGACAGGGTCGGGAGCCATGCACTGGTGCTTCTGGGGCTGGATCTGCACAGGCGGCCATGCAGGCAGGGCAGCAGGGTGCAAACAGCCTTCGTGGCTGTTCTCAGGAAAAGGCGAGAGGATGTGAAAGCATCCTGTAAGCACAGGGAAAAAAATCCAAGACACCTGAAGATACCATTTAGCCTGACTCCTTGTTACACCTCCCACCACTATACCGATCAGGGGCTGACAGATGCATCTCCAGCTGAGGGCTGGCACATGGCAGAGGAGGAAGGGAGGGCAGGGGGATTGTTTCCCTGCAAAAGCTGCCCCAGCTGCAGCATCCTCACTTGAGCGTCATCTTGGCCAAACTCATGTGTCCCCTTCTACCATGAGGCACAAGCCAGACCCATGTGCATGCACCTTGGTTCACCAGCCCGAGACTGCGGTGTTGGGGTTGCTTGGCCGGGAGTCTGGGGGGCAGTGCCGGGGGCATCACGTACCTTCTCCAAGGCTGTGCCGCGGCGGCTGAGCCGGCAGGCCCTGCTGACCAGGGGCAAATGAATGTGGCTGTCCCGCAGTAACTGTCTGGCAGCAGGGCACATCTCAGCCCTGGGCAAAGGAGGGAGCAGGTAGAAGTGGGTGGCCTGGAGCGCTTTCTCACGGCATGACTTTCCGACCAAGGGAAAAGCAGAACCAAACTGGGATGTGGTCAAAACCTCTGTGTCCAGGGTGTCCCACCACTATTCACTGGGGTTTCTTGTGCCCACCACCAGTGCCCTCCAGAAACCCCTCTCTCCCCACTGCTGCTTCCCAGACCCTCTCACCATCTGTCTCATCCACCTACTGGTGGCTGGGCTCTTGACCTCCTGGGGTGGCCCAGGGAGCCCGGTCCTGGCCCAGCACTGCCCTGGGTGGTCCTGGCTAGTGCCCAGGCATGGCAGGCATCCCGCAGCTGGTGCCCCTCTGGGGTGGGATGCTGGGGTCTGCCCGAGCAGTTGTTCCTCTGGGATGGAGGGGTTGGCTCCAAAAAGCCAGTATTCCCCCAAGGCAGAAGTTCAAAGTTTCCATGCTGCTTCATGCTGGGAGATGGAAACGAGGGAAAGGAGGAAACAGCGATTCCTGTTCATGTTCGTGATCGACACAGCTGACTGCTCAGTTTGACCTCCCAAGTGGCCGCAGAGGGACGGATGCACAAACACGCACACATATATGTATTTATAGCCACACTCGCAGCAACTAATTTTGTACAAGTCCCTGAAGATGTTGCTCTTCATCTTGCTTTCGCTCCTCAATTTCAACCCGTCTCTGAGCCTAAAAATCTGCTCCTTCAATGTGAGGTCTTTTGGAGAAACAAAAATAGCCAGACCTGAAGTAGTCGATGCCGTGGTAAAGGTACGTTCGTTTGCCTGGGTGAGACAGACATTGGGCTGCCCAAGGATTTCTTAGTTACATAATCTTGCAATTTATTTATTTTTCACAGCTGAATTTCAAGTAAAAAAAAAAAGTTAATAATTTCAATAATTTTATACTCTTAAGTAAAAATCAGCCTGTGGTTGAGCAGGGTGTTTGCTGTTATTTTAACCTGCATGGGAGTATAACAGAAACAACATTTGTTGTTTCCTTTGGAAATGGTTAGGAAAGGAGGAAAACCTCTGTGCGCAGTAAAAATAATTTTCACTTTGAATCCACAGAGCTTTGTTTTGTGATACATTATTTACCTTGTTTATGCGCTCATTATTCTGAAATATTCTTGGCTAATTGAATGTATTCTCAGGACAGCAGAGAATATCATATTAATGTGGTACCAAATTGAAAAGCCTGATTGCTATTCTATGTAAATAAGTCCTCACCATCAGGCTTCCTCTGCAGCAGCTGAATATAACCCAGCTTCCTAAAAGAACCGTGTTTTGGACTTACAGCTTTTGCAAGTCCCCTCCAAGATGCCTCGGTGAGGGAGGATGTGGTGCTTGGTGTTGGCAGGATGGCAGCGGCGAGGAACGCCACCGTTTAGTTGGGCTTTAATCCTTCATTGCAAACAGCTGGGGGAGAGGGGTTTGCTGGGGTTTGCGTTTCTGGATCGTTCTTCCTATACTGTCAACATTATACTAAATTACAGGCAATATGTTAATTTCTTACAAATTTCAGGCAGCAAAAGAGGCTTTTTCCCATAAATATCACTTGCAAAGTTTGAAGAGCGACAAAACCGGGGCAGAAGGAAAGCCCCTGAGCATGACGGGCTGTGGGCTGAGCCAGGCTTTCCCACAGGGAATTCCAGCGCTGACTGTGGGAGCTGAGCTGGGCTGGGGCAGCCTCCCCCCTGCGCCCCAGCACCCTGAGGCTCCTCTGTGGTGCTGCACCTATGGGTGCCGGGGCCCTGTTTTCAGACAGGGGATCACTTTAGGCTCTATGGGCTATTTCAGAGGGTTCTGCAGCAGACGACTGGGACAGGCAAACGCTGACAGCACACACAGCTTTCAGAAGGCACAGCATAGCAATAGGACCTTAGGGGCATATCCACCAGAAAAAGGGTGGAAACCATTGCACTGAATTGATGCAGACGCGAGCAGGGTCTCCTTGATGCCCCCCAAATCCTCCTGCCACATCCACCTGGGCACCCAGTGAGTTGGGATGCTTGGGTGCAGCACCAGTCCAAAGGAGAGAAGAAAACCTACGTGGTGAGGGGCAGGGAGGAGAGAAAGCACAACCGACCGTAGGGGTGGGGGTCCGGGGGAAGCACCCCAGCAGTGGTGGGGGGAGGGTGGGCTCGCAGCAGCAGCTCTTGCTGCCCCTTCCTCTCCACACTTCCTCCTCAGGGACAGGCGCAAAATTTTTTCAACAAACACGAAAGTTCTCTGCTCTCGAGTTCCCTCTCCCAGCTCCTGTGCGGACGTGAGGCAGCTCTGAAAGCAGAAGGGCTTTGCTCTGGCTGCTGCTCCCCTCTCACGATCCCAGGCTGGGCACCGCTTCCTCCACAAAGGACTTCCCCCACACCAGTAACCACTTCTTTCTAACCCTTCAAAACCCACCCCGTGCAAACTTGCTTCTGCTCCTTCCCCTTGCAGATCATTTCTCGCTGTGACATCATGTTGCTGATGGAAATAAAGGAGAACAAGAACCGGGTTTGTCCTCTGCTGGTGGAGAAGCTCACCAGGTAGGGTGGCCATGGGCAAGTAGGCAAATATTGGGAAAGATGCTTGGCAAGAGCCTGTGCGCTGCTCAGCGCCACCTTACTGGGGTAAAAGCTCAGGGTCTAGGCTCTGTCCCACACGTCAAGGAAAGACCAAGCTCTCGACAGGCCCTTGCCTGGCTAGCACCGGGCTGTGGCAGGGCAGCTGCTTTCCTGCAGGGTTAGGAATTGCTTTAGGTCTGGGATTGCCTGCCTGGACTGACAGTCCAGAGGGAAGAGCAGCACACGCCTGGCTGGACATGAGACCCAGCTGAGAGAGAGACAGAGGCTGCAATAAGCAGGGAGGGGGTGGAGTGAAAGGGGCAGAGATGGAGCACAGGTCCAGACCACAGGTCCCGAGAAGGGTTTATTGCCTCTACCACCCGCCTCTGAGGTCAGGAAGGCGACATCCCATACCTTTGGGCACGGGCAAAGTGATCTCCCCCTCAGCCCCTTGCGAATGCAGGAATAAACTCAGGACCACCACTTCCCTTCCAGTCAGCTGAAGGGGCCAAAGGAGGAATACAGCTGCGTGGTCAGCGAGAGGCTGGGAAGGAAGAGCTACAAGGAGCAGTACGCCTTCATCTACAGGTGAGCCAGCTCCCCTCAGCAACGAGCCAGCCCCATGCTCTGCCCTCCTGTGTCGCAGCCCCGTGGAGGCAGGCTGGACACGGTGGTGATGGCTTTGCTCTGAGGGAGCTGGAGAGGTGCAGGCTGCGCAGGCGGGATGGGCTGTGCCAGGGTGTGGGGATCATCCCAGGCACAGCCACCAGCCTGGCTGCATCCATCCTGGAACATGGCCTGGTGTCTGGGTCAGAGCCTGGAGTCAGTGTTAGACGCATCCCGGTGAGCCACAAGCGTGACATCCCCTATCCTGTTTATTCTGCTGCAGGCATCATCTGGTGTCAGTGAAACAAACCTACCAGTACCCTGACACCCAGCCTGGGGACGAGGATGCCTTCTCCAGAGAGCCCTTTGCCATCTGGTTCCAGTCTCCAAAAACCGGTGAGATGTTTCAGAAACAATTCTCCCTCTGGCGAGTCTCACGGAGCAAGACGGTGCCAGCTGGACCCAAGTGCGTGGTGGGGGCGGGCGAAAGGGGCCGCATCCTGATCCCACACCTCATTTCCTTACAAGAGCAGCATCTGCCTTTGGGGCTGCTGCCTCCAGCACCGCCCGCAGCTCAGTGCACACCGCAGCCTCACCGCCGGCAGCCCCCGGAAAGCCTCTGCCACCGCCATGGGCAGTGGCCCCGTGAGCAGCTATTGCCGTGGGTGTTGGAGCGGGCTTGACTTACTCTAACAGCACCTCATCGCATCGCAGCCTGGCATCGGCCAGGCTGCTGGTGGGGAGCACTGTGCAATTACATAGCAAACGCCTCTGATCCCCAGCCAGAACAGAAGCTGTTTCTTCTTCAGAAAAACCTTCTTGCTTGCAAGTCAATCTCTGTGTCTTTGTGATTAAGTGTGCGTTTAACCATTATATTTTTTCCTGTTCTTTGCCTTGTTTTTAAGCTGTCAAAGAGTTTGCTATAATCCCCCTGCACACCACACCGGAGACAGCAGTACGGGAGATCGATGAGCTCTATGATGTGTATTTAGACGTAAAACAGCGCTGGAAAACCGAGGTTAGCTGACACATCTGCATTACTAACAGCGGCTTTGGTACCGAGTCACCGGGCACGCTCTTCGCTATTCACAGCCTGATAACCTTGAAGCTGTTGATAACAAGCTCCAGATTTTGAGTATCTCTCTGATGTATCTTCATCGAGTTCTCCATATTTTAGCTGGTAAACTTGCTCTCCCAATACAGCCGCTGTTTTATCAGCATGCCTTGGTGGTGCACCCGGCAGAGAGGAGAAGCTCCACTGCACACAATGAGTGCTCACTATTTGAGCTGTATGGGCTATCGGGAGCATCTGCTAACCCTAAATGTCCTCGCCAGTCTTCTTTTGAAGAGCTGTCCCCATGATTACTTTTGAAAACCCTCCTACCTTCCAGAACTTCATCTTCATGGGAGACTTTAATGCTGGATGTAGCTATGTTCCCCAAAAGCAGTGGAAGAACATCCGGCTGAAGACTTACTCTGAATTCATCTGGCTAATTGGCGACAAAAATGACACGACGGTAAAGAGAAGCACAAGCTGCCCGTATGACAGGTAAAGGGTTCACTGCCAAACCATTCCCTGTTTATGACTTTCGGAGAAAAAAAAAGTATGTAAAGATGTCAGTGACTGTCAGATAAAGCAAATGTGCATGAGGCCTTCAAAGATAAAACAGCGTCCAGGGGAAAATGAGATCTGAATACTTCTAGTCAGGAGCATAAAGCACTTTGCAGGCTTGTTGGCGAGCAGTTTTGCAGAAAGGGCAAGATTTCATGCAAGCAATAGCCATCGCTGGGGCTTAGGTGGAGATAAATGACAGGCAATTATGCAGCACTTCTCATCTGCAGAGCCCTGCAGACGCCCAGGTGGAAGGCGCTGCTGCCTCCTCCGTGCCAGCTTTGCATCATGGTTTTTGCTCTTGCATTTGTAATTTGGATTGACAAATGCAAAATCTGGTTCTGCTCAGGAGGTGGGACACCTCACCTTCCCTGGGCACGTGGCAAGTCCTGCTGCTACTTGCAGCTCCCTCAGCAGAGATAATAAATACATCAGCTTATTAGAGCCCAGAGTAAGTCAAGTCTTAAACCTCTTGCAGAACAAGCTTCTGGATCAAAGCAGAACTTCACTGAGCCTTCAGTCATTGGTGTCCTATGATTTTTGTATCCAAAGTACAGCTTTGAACTTTGCAGTACTGTAGGATGGGTTTAGATACGAGTCATTCAACGTTGGCTTCCAAGGCCAACGCGTGCCAAGGTATTTAGGTGCCTCACTCCCAAGGAAAGCAATCAGCCGAACTCAGCAGAAAGCACGTGCTGTCATCTTTAAGTAGGCAGTCCATGGGAAAGGACAAACCATAAGAAGCTGTGAGTCCATCAGGGCCACCTCCCTGGCCAGTGGCTCGGTGCAGCTGGGCGCCTCATAACAGCACCCCCATTCCCTTGCTCCTTACAGGATTGTGGTCAGCGGGCAGAAGCTTGTCCACGCCGTGGTGCCACACTCTGCCAACATCTTTGATTTCCAGAAGTACTTTCAGATGACGGAGGAGCAGGTAGGCACAGCATGGGCTCTGCAGCAGCAGGGCAAGGGCTAACACAGGAGCGCAAAACCAACAGTATCCAGGAAGTTTTGAACATGGTCTTGTCTATAAAACCCTTGAATCCTCCCAAAGTGATGCAATGCTTGCATTGCACCTCCCCACATCCACCACTGCACATCCACCTCCCTGCCACCGCGGTGAAACTCCCTGAGGCAGGGTTTGGAAAAAGAGAGCACAGGTGGCCGGCTCCCAACACCTCTGTGCCGTTGTCTTGCAGGCACTGGGGGTGAGCGACCACTTCCCTGTAGAGTTTGAGTTAAAAGAAAGAGGCGGCTTCTTCAACTGGCTGAAATCTCAGTTTTCGAAGAAGAGGAGACCAAGAAAGAGCCACCGCTCGAGCTCATGAGTGTGCTAAGTCCTCTCATGTGGCATGGAAATACACAGATGCCAACAGATCTTATAGAAGACTAGTGTACATACACCCACAGCAAGTGCAATATTTAGTGGGAAAAAAACCCCAACTAAATATTTTGTTAAACTTCAAATATTTTGTGTAAGACTAAAACTTCAGGCTATTTTCCTTATTGTATGTGAAAATAAATGGGCTAGAAGCAGCACACTAGACTTACGTACTGATCCCAAATGTAAAAGGCACTGCAAGGATGAAATACTTTTGTCTGCTCATCTGTAAGGGGTGAAGGGCAGGGATCTCCACGCGTTCGTGCAGGCTCCAGAGCTCTGCCATTCCTCTGCAGGGGCAGAGGGATTAAAAGGACCTTTCTGCACTCTGTGCCCACATGTGGGTGCTTCAGAGCTGCGACCGGTGGGACACAGGCCTGGTAATTTGCAATTGAAAATGTTGCTGAACTTAGAGTATTTGCTCAGTGTGGGTTTGAAACTGCTCACAGCATCGAGGGCTTGGGGAAAGACAGAAAGAAAAGACAGAGGGACAGGCAGCGAGAGCCCCTTTTCTGCACTAACCCAGCAGGGAGCAGCAGGAACAGAGGATGGGTGGCTCCTGCCCCTGCCCGCTGCCACCACCCTGCTTGCAAACCGTGGGTGAGAGCGCCTGTGGATCCAAGGTGGCAGCGCTGTCAACAGGGAGCGTGAGCAAAACTTAAATTAAAACCTGATTTCAGCATCCTGGCATGAAAGTGAGCTGCATCTCCCCCCTCCAAAAAACCACCACAGCAGCCTAAAGTTCTCCAATGAGCCAGACTTGGATGATGATTATTTAACGTAGTGGTGCAGCAATCTGTTTTCTCAGCTCAGCCTACAGGCTGTATTTAGTGCAAACCAAACCCTGTCACACAGATGGCATCTGAAAAGTGGGAATAATCCAACTGTTAGTAGAGGCAAATATTCATCTCCCTTCATCAACGCCTGCCGGGTTGTCTGCTGCCGGGGCACGGCGGGCTAGCAAACGAGATACACTTTTAGGGGAGGAAAACAGTTCGGCCTTTGCGAAACTCACTGTCTAGGAGAAAGAATTTGAGGAAAGAAATCAAACTGAGAGATTATCCCAAGGGGGAGGCATGCAGGGCAGACAACAACCCCCCCAACTTTCAATAGCAATTAATCTTGAAACGATAGAGCATTTCATAAGCTCCCTCAGTTATACTCCAGCCAAGGCAGAAGGAGAGCCTGATTTAGAACAAATATTTACATTGGGATTTTTATAGAAATGCCACTGTCTGGGTGACAGCAGTGATGATCCATGCAAAGGCTGAAATCAGTCCAAGTCTCTGCCTCACGTCTTAGTCCCTATGGTCTTTTGGCTTTCAGAAGGAAGCAATGCATAAAGGAATAAATCACACTCTGGGAAAGCAATAATGGATACATTCAATCATGAAAAAATATGTAAATATGACTAAGTTTTACTGAAAAAGCTTTGTCCTTATTTGTGCCATCGAATGTAATCCTTTAGCGAGCATCTGAAGGTAAGCGTGTGGCCAGAGCGCAGCTGCTGCAGCAGCCGCAGCCTCGGGCATGAGGTTTGTGGCTGTTGGTCTGGAGATGCTGCTGCAGGGGGGCTGGGCATTTGACCAGCAGAGACATCTCAATGCAAAATGATGCTCATCATGGAGAGCTGGGATGCACTTCTTGTGGGACTCGAAGCAGAGAGACAGGGTTTGTTCCCCCTTCCTGGCCTTGACACTGCTCCCCACTAATCCCCAAGAACCCCAACGCCTCTGCCTGTGCCATAGGGCGAGAGACCCTTTGGCCCTGGGTGAGGCCCTACGTACCTCCTTTTGCCTCCTGTTAGGTACCAGCAGCAATGAGGACACAGGAGAGCTGGTACAAAACCCCACAGGGACCTCCCTGGCTTGCCCATTCAGGTCTGTATAGCCCTGAGCACAGACCAACATGGCACACACTACCACTGAACTCACAGCCCTAGGGAACATTAACAAATGGGATATAAACCACCATCAGTGAGACCAACATGCTGGGATGTGCTGTTTAACCAACTGCACAGAAGGACAGGGGTCAGCAGGACCGAGGACTCTCCCCTCTCTGCATCAGGGCAAGCGTCTCCCGCTCTGAAGCCCTGTGGCACAGCAACACCCGTGTGCAGCCCAGTCCCTCTTATTTGGGTGCACATCCACATTCACTTTGCTCTCCTGAAAGTTTAACTGTGCACAAATATACAGGAACATGAGCAATTCAAGCATGAACACCCTCCAAAGCTCTCGCTGCTTCCCTGCCACATCACGGACAATGGGGGAGCAGAAGCAGGTGCCAAAGCCTCCACCGATGGGGTTTGGGCTGGGACCTGTACGCGTCCTGTGTCTGGGCACGCAGGCGTACACGCATACAGATATGAGGCCACACACAGGTGTGCAGCAAGCAATTGCACTGCAGCCCCGGGAGAGGCTGCGTTGCGCTATTGCAGAGCAGGGCGGGTAGCACTGATACCAATATCAAAGGCAGAAAAATCAAAGAGCCTACCGGGGTGGGACTGCCGAAGCCAGCAGTTGGTCCAAGCCTGAATGCTTCGTGGCTCCCTCAGCATCTGGAGGGATTGCAGCAGCGGCTCAGTGCCCCAGGCTGGACTTGGGCACTCACTGGTGGAGCATCTGCTGCGGAAAAGGACCAAGAGCAGAGCAGGGGCTCCCTGGGGGTGCTCACATGGCACCCCCAGGGACCTTGTTTTCAAACTCCGTGCTTCCTGGTGGGGCTTTTCTCTGCCGAGCAAGCCAAGGAGATGGAGAGCAGAAGGTGCAGACAGCGGTCATCTTTTCCCTGTCTTTATTCAAAAAGGAAAACAAACAGAAGATTCACATTTTTTTTCTCCTCCTATGGGTTGTTAGAAGTATTTCCACAACCTTTATCAGCCCCTTTCCCAGGATAGCACAGGTTTCTCCTTTCTGGGAGGGCTCTCGCCACCGGCCATGGGGAGCCCTGCGTGCATTAAATATTATTAGGGCCCCCTCTGGTGGCACAGCCATAAATCCCAACATTTGGGGGACCCTGCTGTACTTGAACCCAGGTGCCACAGCACCAGCAAACCCAGCTGCGGTAAGGAAACACAATTTCATCCTCAGATGTAGATCTGCATCCCTGTATGTCTCTATACAGACCGTTTCTATTCACCATGGAGAGCTGGCCTGCAGCTGACCCCAAAGCATCCCTGTCTCGCTGTGCCTGTAAATGAGCTTTGCAACCAAGAGGTAGCACATTTTTTGGCTCCAGGCCTTCTTATTCATTGCCGACAGTTATTTAACTGGGAAACATGCCACGGTGACCTTTACAAGGCTGCCCTGCTTGCAGGCAGCGGCTCCCAGGACAGGGTGCTTGGGAAGTGACGGGGCACATCCACCCAGGGGGACTCCTTGGCACCCCTTTTCCCCCTGCGCCAAGAGCATGGGGGTGGCTGGTTTAGCCCAGCATAAACCACAGCCTTTCCAGCCTGCCCAGCCCCTTGAGATGTCTTTCAGTGACTCCGCTTCTACCCCTTGGTGGTTTGTACCTGGCTTTGGGAGAGATGTGAGCCCTCTCCAGCACCAGCACCACTGCCTGCAGCAGATGCTGCCGACCCCCTTCTCCGGTGCTGGGGGAAACTGCGATTTGGATCAGGGGCTCTTTCTGCAACCCCCAGGGCCGGGTTTAGCCCACATTCCTCTCCACCATCCTGAGGGTTAAGCAACACCACCTCTCCACTATCACCTGGTATAAAATTATGAATGCCCTTTCCATGCAGCCTGGTTGTCTAGTGGTGCAAAAAAAAAAAAGCAAAAGGTAAATGCTTCATCTGTCATTTTAAATATAGTGCCTCAGCTGTCAGTGTCTGCAGGGTATTTTCTGTTAGTCAGGAGACAGATTTATAGGAATTAATTTCTATATTTGGCAAAGGAACCAGAAACCTTCCCTGAAAAGCTCTGCAAATGCTGGCATTTGAGCCCTGACCACTTTCTGTGTGTCTCAGTTGGGAGGGGGCGCCTGATCCCAGCTGTTTTCAGTGAAGCCAGATGCAAAATCCCCCCCCCCCCCCCCCAAAAATACCCTAGCAGGACACTGCTGTCAGAAAGAAATACCCTCCCATCAAGGCCAGCTCCTCCATGGGGCTCGAAGGATTCGCAAGCTTCCAGCCAAGCATGGCTGTAAATATTTGCAGTACCAAGGTCCCGCAGAAGGGCTGTTCATCACAGGAAAGAGCTGTCACCACACCTCTGGGTCCTGCTAAATCATATTTTGCCTATCAAATATTTTTTTCTTAAAAATCACATGTATTAGTCTTTCATTCATGTTATATAATGAATGTGCCTTAAATCCTTGTCGAATTAATAGTGACACGAGCTATAAATCCAGCCTGATTTAGTGACAATGTTTTTTCTAACCGTGTAATATAAATTTGCAACTATGAAAATTAACTCTGAAAGCCTGAGAAATCCTGAAAAACCATTTCAAAGTATTTTCCCAGGAGGCCCTGGGGAAACAGCCCTGCACAAGAAGGAGAGCTGGCAGCAGGGCTGTTTTGATAACCCTCTGCAAGAGGGACCTGCTGAATATTAATGATTACTGCAGGCTGTGGAGAAAAAAAAAATGCCGTAGCCCATCCTGCTGCTTCCTCTCTAGCTGGGTTGGAGCTGTGAAGATGTGGCATCTCATGGTGGGATGGGAATATCTCTAAGTTACTGTAACACAGGGAAAAAAATATTTTTTTTAAATAAATGTTTGCTTACAGGAGTTGGAGCGTTTGATGTTGAAAGCTGTGGGTACCAGGCAGGTTTGCTTGCAGCCTGCGGCAGTACAGCGGCAAAACTTCAGACAGGTTTTTCTGCTACTCTGGATGCAGACAGGAGACGTATAAAATATGAAAAAAAAATAAGAAAAATGGAAAAGAGGAAAAAAAAGAAGGAAGGAAAAAAAAAAGAAGGAAGGAAAAAAAAAAGAAGGAAGGAAAAAAAAAAGAAGGAAGGAAAAAAAAAGAAGGAAGGAAAAAAAAAAGAGGAGGAAGGAAAAAAAAAAGAAGGAAGGAAAAAAAAAAGAAGGAAGGAAAAAAAAAAGAATGAATTAAAAAAAAAAGAAGGAAGGAAAAAAAAAAGAAGGAAGGAAAAAAAAAGAAGGAAGGAAAAAAAAAAGAAGGAAGGAAAAAAAAAAGAAGGAAGGAAAAAAAAAAGAAGGAAGGAAAAAAAAATCTTCCAAGCCAGTAGCAGAGAGTGCAGAATAAACACCAGGGGATGCTGACAGCAGCTTTGCAAGGCCGAGTCCCCTGCGTGCCAACATGTCCAGGAGCTGTCCCTGACCTGGCAGAGGCCAAACTGGGCAACTGGTTTCGTTTGGCCTGTGGGAGAGAGCGGCACAGCCAGCTGTCATGATAACAAATGCTTTGGAAAGAGTCTTTCTTCAAACACATAAAAAAACGCTGTGTAAAAGAACATTGTGCCGTTCCCTGAATTAAGAGCTTCATGCAACTCCATCCCAGTTTCTGTCAAGCGATGTCTGTTTATATGTAACCACTTCAGACAGGCTTTGAAATGTGATTAATACATGGTTTGTTTCCTTTTTTTTAAGTAAGAAAGGTGCACTGTCTACACTGCAAGTACACGTCAATGTGGGGTAAAAAAAATTTGAAAATAAAATCATATCAGTTTAAAACAAACACATTTAGAAGTTAAAACTGAGTAGAGAAAAAAGCAGCTTCTGGACTGGAAACTTCACAATCTCGCTTTCCACAGACAATTAGAGGGAAAACTAATTATAGTGTTTGCATAATCTGACCAAACCCGGAGTCCTGCTGGGCAGCAGCCCCAGCCCCAGCCCCAGCGCAGCTAAGCCACCCAGTACAGGCCAGAGCAGCGCCCGGCTGTCTGGTGGGTGAAGGGAGAGCCAAGATACCCTGCGCAGCCCCAGCCCTGGCATGGACTGGAGACTTACAGCTGCAAACACTCATCCAGAAAAATTAAATATACTGGATTATCTTTACTATAGTTAAGATATATATATTATCTATTTACTTAAAATAAACCAAAGATGAATTTAAAATTTGAAATAATTTAAAGATGTAATAATTTAAATTATTAAAATAATTTGAAGATATCTATCTCTTTAATTTATTAAAGATAATCACTTACTTACACTGGTGCTGGATAGGGCAAAGGTGGACCATCAGCCCCCCACTCTGCCTGTGCACCCCGGGCTGGGCCCTGCCGGTCCCCAGGCACCCCAGCTGACCTCAGCACAGGCATCACGGGGGACATCAGTTAGCCCACCAATAAAGCAAGGCATGCGGTGCTACATCCCAAACCATATCACCCACTCTTTATTATGAGGTAAGGAGAACATACCAGGTGACAAACGGCACGAGGGCTATTACACCGGCACGCAAATGCTGAAGGAGAAGACCAGACCGTACCAGGCTGCGGACGGATCACCTTCTCCCCTGGCCAAGGCAAGGGCCCGAGCCAGAACACTGCATGACAGCATTTGGAGGGGGCTGTACTTTAATACTTTATTTGAGAAAGGCTGAAGCAACTTTGAGAAGTGAATCCCCACGCTGCTAGGGTAATCACTAGGGTAATGCAGGGCAAAGAAGTCAGGCCATGGCACTATTAAAGTGTGTTTAATTTTACTTATGTGTGCAATCACTTAAAAATCATTTAGTCCACTCACAAGACTAAAATGAAGTGCATCCATGGCCACCTACGGAATGAGGGCCATCTGGTAACTAGAGAGACAGAAAATGCAAGAGAAACCCTGTTTCCACAGCCACCGCTCCAGAGGGATGTGTGAAGGAGGGCTGGGGGAGAGCAAGAAGGGGCGAAGAGGCACCTCCTCTGCTGCGCATGCAGCCCCCAAGCCTGGGGGCAGCCCTGGAGACACAGCAGGATATATTCAGAGACAGTTGGGAGACTCTTTGCTGCCTTTCTAAAGGCAAAGCTTCAGAGCAAGGTGTGCCGCAGCCTGGGATCAGACAGCAGCTGGAAGTGCCCATGCCCAGGGTTTTCCCCCAAACTGCTGCATGGGCGGGCAGTGGAGCCCTGCAGAAGGCAGCTTTGTGCCCAGCGTGAAGGACACCCACAGCACCCTGGGACCTTCACTGCTGTCAGAGCACACCTGATAGAGCCAGGCCCGTCATGAGCTGCATCCTCCAGCTGACACAAGACCTCTTGCATCTTTTGTATCAGGCACAGTAGAACAAAGGGTGCCCACTCACGTTCCTCAGTGGTGCAGAAACCAAGGGCCAGGCTGTCAGCAGGTTTAACTGCACCGTGTGTCCATGGAGGGGCCATCAACCACCCCACTGCCCCCCCAAGGCCACGTTGATCAGAAGTGAAGTGGTGGATGCTCTCCTGATTGCACTTCTGTACCAGAGCTGCACAAGACCAAATGCAATTCTCGGTTTTCAAGAGGGAACTCCAGCAGCTCCCCAAACCAAAGGAGAAAGCCAGCAGGCAGCAAATGCAGGCGAGACCCCAGGGTGTGGCAGGAACAAGTACAGCACAAGGATGGGGACCGCTGCAGGATGGATTTGAGCAGGGTGGAGTGAAGGACAGGCTGAGTGTGCAGCTTGTGAGGAGCTCCAGCTCCAGGACATCATCTGCAAAGACCCCTCCACAGCCCACCGAGATGAACAAGTGCTTCTGACATCAAAAAAACACCAATACCAGCCAGGGTGGTAGGATGCTCTTGAGAGCTACCATCTCTCAGTTGGTGTGCTGCAGGGACTTACCTTCCACCACCCACCAAAACGCGTGGTGAACCTTCTGGAGATGCAGTGGGCCCCAGCAGGCTTTTCTGTGTGGCGATGCCCTGGCCATCAGCAGGCAAGGGTCCAGCTGAGGAAGGATGGAGGAGTTCCCAGTGGGACACACTGGTACCAGGTGGCCAAATCCTACCGCAAACCACCACCAAGGAGAGAAATCATAAATAAAGAAGAACTTAAGTTCAACCAAATTGGCAGAAGAAAAAAACCCCAAAATCATAGCCCAACGCCACAGCTAGAGGCAAAAATCCACGCCAGTCCTTTGCAAATAATGAAGAAAATGTATCTCACACCATTGCAAGTCTACCCAGCAAGAGGCACTGGGACACCAGTAAGCTGGTACACCGATGCCCCAGCTACCTGCTAAGGTGGGCACTGCAAATGGAAACCTTTGCCAAGGTGCCAAAGACCAAAACCAGAGCATAATCCTCCCCCAAAGCACTGCTTTGTGCCCAACACAGTCAGTTCTCAGCTGCCAAAGCTGGTGGAGTTGGCTGAACACCAAAGGCAATTGATGCAGAAAAATTGCACCAAAAGCTCTTCTGACCAGCACCACTGAGTGCTTGCTGTCCTTAGCAAGTTAATTTTTGCTGCCACCCCACAGCTCTCAGTGCCCTGGCAGGGCAGAATTGCTCACCTGAAGTGGAGCTCAGCTTTTGCTGGAGGTGACCTCAGCCAAGGCAACAGTCAGGGGTCACCAACTTCACAGGCAACTCCCATTAATTTCAGCCAGTGTGATGAGACCAAAGCAGCCAAAGGCTAACAGGCAAGAGAAGGCCAGGCACGAGCAGGTTTACTGGGCAACAGGCACCAGGCTCCCAGGTTTGCTCAACCCAACAGCTGTATCCAGGGGTTTTTTGTTTTGTTTAAAAACATTAAATAAGAGGTTCAAGATGATGTAGCACAAGCCTAATGAAACACAGTTAACTATAAAAAGGAAATAATCTGACAAACCTGGGGCAGGAAAGCCCTTGGCAGCTGCCGTGTCTCAGGTTTCAGTGGGGCTTCCAGTGGGAGCAGTGTTTGGGAAAACATCTGTTGGTTTCCATGGCCATGTGCTGGAGCAACTGGACCCAGGTCCCTAGGTGCAGCACCATGCCGGGAACCACCTTCTGCAAACAACCCCAGGGAGCCTGGAGGAGCTGGCGGGTGCCGCTGGCAGTGGCCCAGGGTCAGACCTATAACCCTGCCAGCACCTCGGGGAGACGCTGCTCCCCAGCTCCGCTGCCCCGTACCCAGGGGCTGCACAGGGGAAAACCAGCACGGCCCCGTCGTGCCCTGTTCGCACTCTGCCTGTTGCCGCCCAGTACATTTATGCTACGGCTTAAAACTTCTGCCAGACATTTTGTTTTAGGAAAAAAAGAACATTCGGAGAGGGGGAAAAAATGGTACTGAGGTTACTCCCAAGTTTTTCATGGCTACCTACACGGTTCGTGGGCCGGGGGTTATTTGGTCTGCCTGAAGCTGCTGCATGCTGTAGCTTTAGTTTGGACTTCACTGACTACATATGAAAAGAATCCAATGTTGTTTTTAACATGCACATTTTAATGAAGCGAACATTTCTATTTAATAAGTTATAAGATACAATTTTACAATCCTGCATTTTATTCCAGTTTATTTTGTTTTTACTTCCTAGTTTACAATGTAGTGAGCATTTCACATTAAGGCACAAAAAAGCACAGTAAAAAAACCAACAAACCCCAACCTTCCTTTATTTCCCCAATGACTGTGCTGGAGAGTAGTGCATCCACACATAGCTACAGAACCGTAAGCATGAACCTCTCCCTAGGGACAGACAGTGACATTTCAACAGGTTTTTAACAAGTCCTACCTTCTCCTAATCGCAGAGTTAAAGCTCATTTGGAGAGTTTACTAAAGCCCCAGCAGCTGACAGCAATTCAGATATACACTTGGGAAGTAGCATGGAGTAATCCAGGACAAACAGACACGTTCTAATGGAAGCTTTCACTCCCTGACCCTCAGCAGGAATGCCTTTTGCAGCGCAAAGGGGGTTTCAGGGGAGATGAGCGTGCTTCAGGCATGTCCTTGGACCGAGATACAATAAAACAACTTGCACCAAGCACGGATTTGTTGATTCATATCGCTATTATCGGCAGATCTCCACATCTGCCCTCCCTCCCGCCCCATACCCAACCGCAGATGTGGGGTCCCATCCCCAGGCTGGCTTTGCACTCTCAGCTACTTGCCTGGCCCATAGCCTCCAGAGAAACCCCTCATCATCCTCCCAATACACCACTGGGCTCTCACCTGTGTGAATTTTGAGCCACACAGGTGAGAGCTGTGCCAGGCTCGGAGGGTTTAGGGGCTTTTATTTAACCTGGCCAAAGTGGGGGTTGTTCTTAAAATAAATCAAAGAGTGTGAGGAGTTACCTGTAAAGTTACAGAAATTTCACCAGAATCCCAAGCTATTAAAAACTGCATTGCTAACATCATGGCCAAAAAGCTACCTGTCTAGATTTACAAAGCGTTAACATAGACAGGCTGAAAGCTTCCAGGAAGTAATTTTCAGCCTGCTTTTGGTTTGCTATAAAAGATAAACTTTTCCTAAATGTAAACCATTAGCAAAGCATTTTCAAAAACATTTTAAATTTGAGTGGTAAAGCCACTTTTAGTAGCTTTTTATAATGTTAAATGTTAAAATTGATCAAGTATACGAAGGCACCTATTATAGTACCAGTTTTACCTCATTTCTTTACAGAAAAGAATTTGAACTGGGGACAGCCCAAGTCATATTCCATAACTAAAACGTAAAGTCTCCAGTCAAATAAAATCAGTAGTTAAGATACCCAATTACAAAGACAAATTCCAGTTTTTAATTAACATCTAAAGTCTTTAACATCCGCAAGGGAAATTAGTGTCTACTTATCCACATGATTCTCCAAACATTAACAGTGACCCTGACAGTACTGCAAGGGTACAATTTGAGGAGGACATTAAATAGATTGACATTAGGTTGGTAAGTAGGATAGAAGTGAAATGCTTGTAAAAAAATAAAGTTACAGAGTTTACTTCTGACTGTATTGAAATGTGAGCTGTGTGTATCTAGATACTGTATCTTGCAACAGGACTGCACCCAGTATAACTCTACATCCAAATTGCAAATGCAAGATCGGCCCTGACACTCGGCGAGTTTAAGGAACGGTGACGTGGAAGGGACTCCCGGGGATGTGCTCGTCACCCCATTTCACTGCCAGAATGTAGTCACCCCTTTCCTTGACGACATACGTTACGTTGTACTGATGGCTGCCCAAATGCTTGATGGACACCTCTTCGCAGGGTATTGTAGGTCCGTGGACGCCAACTAACAACATATTTGAACCTACGGCAAAATAACAGACTGTTAGTGTTCCTAAGGTTAAATGAACAGCTGTAGCACAATATACTAGCTCCATAACACAAGGATTTTGTTATTTTAATTCACAGAGTGGTAGCCTGAGGTATGGCTAAGCTAGTTTGGTATGCAAGAAGGAATTTTATTTTAAAAAGCCTGCAACCTCATAGAGGCAAGTGTTTATTTGTGCATTTTGCCAGACCTGACAGGCTACCACTATCTAACTAGAGCACGGGAGACATTAACACTGCTCATGAAATCGAGCAGGCACTGCCTTTCAAGTACTTCGTTAGAAGTTAATAGCAGAGACCAGCGAGCATGGCTGGCCTGTAATCCACTGGCTGCAGAGCTCCCAGATGATGCCGATCAGCGCTCCAGGCTTACGGGAACGCTTGTATTCCAGGCTACAACACACCACAAGGGTTGCTTAAGTTCAGCAACCTGTTTGTTTTCATGCCATAACCCTCTGGTTTCTCCCGGGTGCACCTGGCTCAGATAAAGCCATCTGGAGAGGAACTGGCATCCTTCCAGCCTCTGTACCAGGGCTGATTTGGTGAGCACCATGTAGCATACAGAGTTCTTCTTTAGAACCAGATCACCATGTCAAGCTCTGAATTTTAACTTTGCAAGTTGGTTTAGGGCAAAAAAGGTCCACAGCTAAACCACCGTGACATCCAGCTGGTTCCTGTACCTGTACCTGCTTTGCTGCAGTCCACAGAGAAGGAGCTTTTCTGACCCACAAAAGCCTTTGAGAGTCCTGCTCCCCGGGATACCACTTTGCTAGCATCCGAGGTGGATTTGGGAACGGCACTATAGCAAGTTTCAGTTGATGACCTTGTCACCGACTCTACCAGGATGGAGGACGTTTCATTGGCGCTGCCTGGGCTAACCAGTCGCTGTCCTGGAAACAGAAAAGACTCCTGACATTCAGATTCACACCACCTGAAAGGCATTTACAAGGAGGTTTCAAAACCCTCCCAATGACCAGCATGCATTCTGCATCCAAAAATGCATTTTCGGAGAGGAGCAATTTCCTACTTGGGTATTTAAGCTGACAACTTCCAGCAATGCTGGCAACAGTCCCATCCCAGAGCCCTTGAGTGGTTAAAGGACCACAGGAACTTCAAGATTCATTAAGCAAAGCTGGCTGCTTAAGAAGAGTTAATTGTGCTCCAATCACCAAATGCCAAAAATTACTTGAGTTGGCAGAGAAGCAGGTGCAACTTTGCAATAACCCCTTTTGAAAGCAGAACACGTCCCAGCCCAGAGGAGCACAGTCCCTGCCGTCCACTCCCGAGAACGTCACCGCGCCACGGGCACCAGGAGAGGGTTCACTAGCTCAGGGGCAGCAGTAGGGATAAACTCCAGCCTGTGCTTAGACACAGCACTTCCTCACATCATCTGAAAGCCTCCCAAACTGACCTTTGATTAGGAAACACCTGCACCAAAGTGAGACCAACAGAGGCATCAATTATGCTACAGGCATCCAGGTTTCAGGCTTCAGGAGGCAAGGGGGTCAGTCAGTCATATCTCCCCACTGCCAATGCAGCTTCCTAGCACTAGGTCAGGATTTAATATTCCCCCCGAAGCTGTTTCACAGCCCTGCACTGAGTCAAGCTGGCAAGCTCCATGACTAATGCTCCTGTAGCCTCTCCTGAGATCCCTCACCTAGGCTTTGGACATGATGGGGAAAACGTTTCGCCTCTCATGTTTTTGGGCATCTAAACCTGAGTGCTGCGCTATCTTAGAGGGACATATTTGCTGAATGACACAAACTACTTCAGGCACGCAGTAAATACTGGTTAGCTTTTTACCTGTAACCTTTGCCTTGAAGGGGCTGCCCACTATGTGGTTAGGTCCACCATATTTAACTCCAATTAAATAGTTTCCTGGAGCCATGGGTGTGTACATGACTTTGTAACCTTCTGGAGTTTCCTGGCAGTCCATTTTCACCTTTGATGGCCCTTCAATTGTAACAGAGAGGGTACCTGGACCAGCCTTGGTCGTGTTAATGAAAAACTCCGACTGCAATCCTAGAAAGATGTAGCACAGTAAGACACACTCTTCCTCACACCCAATGTTACAAAAGCAGCCTATTATTGAATAGGAATGGGTAATTCTGTGCACGATGGGACCACACAAGGCTGCGGGCAGGGAGGGACAGCCCACCTCCCCCCAGCATCCTCACACGGGCTAGCCCCAAGTGGGGGCTCCGCGACCCGGCAGTCTCCCCGCTAGCTTCCTGGCTCCCTCCTCCACTCATGTCTGTGACTGTGGGGCAGGCAGGAAAAGGGGTCATGAGAGCCCTTTAGGACCAAAAAGGAAGGATTTTGGCATCAGAAGACTGGCTTGGAGAGAAAACTCTTAGAAAGGAGCCATTCCACTGGGTGTTGGAGCCCTTGCCGACAGAGCCTCCTGTGTGGCTAAGCTCGGGAAAGCTTGGAGCTGCCTCACTGCCTGGACCGTAAATCAGCAGCCAAGAGCCCACAAGAAAGCAAGGGAGATGAGGGGCAGGAGATCTCCTGGAGGAGATGGGTGTTTGAACTGCTGGGCAACAGCACTCCAAGCAGTTTGTGGAAACAAAAGCTTGGGTTTGGGGTTTTTTTTGGTTTTGTTTTTTTGTGTGTGTGGGTTGTTTTTTTTTTTTTTTTTTTTTTTTTTTTTTTTTTTTACACAGCATCTGGTTAACGCAGCTGAATTATTGCTGCTCATACTAAGCCAATGACACAATGCCAACACCACAAGAAAAAATTAAGCAAGGCTTTCAGCCCCTAAATAATTTACTGTCAAACTCTGGCTTCAAATATTTATGATCTTTGGGCTGTTGTATCAGACACTACTGAGGGGGAATAAAGTGCTCGAGCTCAATCAAAACCAGGATGGTTGCGGGAAAGTTTACTGCAGCTGTGACCAGAGCATGCGAGTGTGGTGATAAACTGGGGAGGAGTTTCCAGCCGCTCCACAGAGGCAGCGGGTGTCACAAGGCTGGAAGATCCCAGCTCCCATGGAGGACTGTGCCATCTCCCTGTGCTTTAGCAGTAAATCTCACTGGCACCGCCTGCCTGGGAGGTCAGGCAGTCAGCTTGCAACAGGCACTGCTCGACCAGAGGGAAATTAATTTCCAAACCCAGCAAGCTCCACGGCTTCTCACCGAAGACTTCTTGCTCCGAAGTCACTACTTTCTCCCCGTGCCCCAGATGAAGGCTTGCATTGTTGGAGGGCGCAGACGCGCACCCCTCCCAGGGGGGGACACACGCTTCAGGTGCTCAGCCACCGGCTACCGAAACCTCCACACTAGACCATTGTTCAGAAACGCTGCTCAGCAGCTCCCAGGGCACTGAGCTTTTGGCAGCAGCCAGGATTCAACAAGGGGGCACAGAGTAACTTTGCTGAAGTTAAACAGTCTATTTAGATTAAAAACAACCCCAAGCACCTTTACAGATGGAGAAAAATCCCCCTTGTCCCTGATGCATCAGCAGCTTGTATTAATGAGTGCTTTTGTTTCCACCTATTACAGCAGCACAGGGTAAAATATCTTTATTTTATGTAGTATATCTGCATGTTTCCAAAACCAACTACTTGGTTTCTCAAGAACAGCAGAAGCTTTGACTGAGTAACTGCAGTATTTTTTTCCAGGAAGAAAAAAAAAAGTATGAACTGGAATCCACAAAAGGCAGCAGTAAATAGGATAAGAGGACTTAGCTATCACATTGCATCTCAGAAGGAAAAAAAATAAATCAGTTTTACTCTGCTATTCACCTGTGTGTGTGGCCCCAAGAAAGCACACAATTAAATAAATTGAAGTGCGTATTCTGGAATGTTTTCATGCTTTCTAAGACCATAAATCATATAAATGGAAAAGAAAAAAAACCCCAAACCCTACGCCCTACATTCCTGAGTTGAGAACTATCAGATGGGGCAGCCGCAGCAGATAACTAGGTGTCAGACTTCCAAGAAGAGTCAGCATTCACGCTGCATCTAAAGCACGTATAGCACGCCACACAGAACATCCACCGTACTGCGTAGACTTTATTACATTTAACTCGAAACCCCTTGGAGGTGCAAGCACCAAAGAAAAGGTAACTGGGTACACCCCGTACCCATTTAATTAACAGGGGTATGCAAGTTAAACAAGATGCCTTCAACTAGACAGCCAACTCGGTATCTGCACTCCCAAAAGCCTCCGGTCTTTGCAGACATCGTGTTCACACGTGGAAGGGAGCCAGAGCATCTCTGGAGCTCCGAGGGACCACCGACGTGGAGCTAAGCTACCCGGCAGAGCTGTAGCCCAGCTGTTAACCAGTTCAAGTGAACTCGTGCTGCAGTTGCTGGTTTGCAGAGGTTTTAAGTTCATAAAGACTCAGTATAGCCTGCAGACTTGCTAATTGATGGTTATAAGACTTGAAGAGCATGCGAGAAAGCAAAGTTAGGCTGCGCCCAGGTCGGCAGAGAATGTGGGTTAGTTCAGCTGCCTTAGCAGGGAAAGTCACGTAAAAATACGCCTAGGAACAGCTTCTGCATCTCTCAGAAAGCCAAAGCGCAAAGGGGTCTATATCAGAGCTGTAAAAGAAGGGTTACCCGTGGTGCCGCTCTCCAGGCCGGATCCGTACGCCGTGACGAGCGCGGGGTTGCCCGCCTGCCCGGGCTCGCCAACACGCACTTTGAAAGGGCTGCCCACGACATGGCTGCCGTTGAACTTCACATCAATTGAGTGGATGCCATTTTCATGGGGGATGAACCGCACGGCATACTTATCTGCAAGAGAGAAGTGGCTTTTCTGATATATCAAAGATAACAGCAATTAAACCCGACACAGGGCTGGTCAGCAACCCAATCAAGGCTTCTGTCAACATATTTTGGTCCCAGCTTAAGCAAACTACACAAGCTGCCAAGCTCATATTTAAGTAGGAAAATGCTGTGTTTATTGCAGGAAGTGTCACGGGTTGCATTTTCACCTTGCCTACTAAGACCTGATCTCAGCTGTCATCTAGTCTGCAGGGTGAGTTTTAGTGTTATTTGCCTCACACATGCACTAAACATGACAGCTTAATCACAGCCCAACCTGTCAGCGGCCCAGGGAGCAGTGCAGAGAAGAAAAGCAGCTGGTAAGAGCAACCCAAATCTTACCAGCAGGCTGAGTGTGCTGCCCTGACACCACAGGCACCACACCTTTATTAAATAAAGTCATTTAGCACTTTGCTGATACTCAACATTTTTGGTCACATGTTAACCCAGAGGAGGGACTGATCTTTCCCAGCCGGACAGCTGCTGTCTGTCCACAGTACAGACTATAACTCACTCAGACTTCAAGTGACAAAGAAAAGCTCATTGCCAAAACAGGTGTTGAGCTTTCCGTGGTGTTTACTTATAATTCAGCTTCCTTGACATTTCGTATGAAGGAGTGAGTGCGAGTTAAAAATAAACTATTAGTCCAAGATGGAGGCATAGCTTTGAAAAATAAACTTCTCCCCTGGCTAAATTCAACAACCATCTTGTATTTCATTTATGACTAATATCACTGTACCTTCACTGGCAAGCCAAGGCTTAAATACCTGTATCTTACACAAGTTAGGGCTCAGTCATTTCGTAAGCTACCTCAGAAAAGCACGGACATAACCCTGACAGAACGACTTGACACCAAGAAATCATTCTCCAAGCAAGGTGCCCGTTCCTTGGCTACACTGTTTGCAAGCCAAAGGGACGAAACCCCCTTGCAGCAGGGCAGCGAGCGTGTTTTGGAGGTCGCCCGGTTTGTACTGACCAACATAACGCCGTGCTCACCTGGCTCCAGCTCAGACACGTGGCACTCTTCTACAGCTCCGGAGGGGCTGTGGACTTTAGCATCGATCTTGCCCTTTGCCCCGTTCAGCCTTATAGCAAAGGATGCTGGCTGATTAACTTTTAATCCAGACTCCTGAGAATGCAACAGTCAGATTATCAAATTTAAACTTCTCATTTCACACAGCGCAAGATTTGTGGCAGGAAAATAACCAGCACATTTTTTTTTTTTTTTTTTTTTTTTTTTAAGATTTCAACAAAAGGCATAAAGTTGTGACTTGCATTAACTCCCAAATCCAAAGCTCTCTCCCTGTTACGGGGTGGCTGATTTAGGAGTTACCCACATTGGCTAGGCTGACTTTTCCCATGGTATCAGACCGTTTTTGGAAGCCGGATGACTCTGCCAAATCAGGCAGAGGCAGGTTTACGAGACTAGTCACCCGTTATCACCGAGGTCAGCCCCCTGTATTCAGGCACTTGATTTAAAGGATGTTTAAGCTGTAGCTCCATTTTCAGCCCATTCATTCATTCCAGATTCATTCAGGGGAAAAGCCTCTGATAATCCAGTTGTCTGAAAGAGTAATATGCATGTTTATACTTGCCACAAGAGGCTGAATTTAGAACACCACCACAAAATGTCTTAACATGGAAAAGCAATTTAAAACACGAAACCAGATGTTGCCATGCTGTCAGGCCATCGGTGGAAGGTGAGGCAGCTCCGCATCCGTGCTGCAACGGTCCTCAGCCGGAGCAGCCCATGCAGCTATCTAGCAGTAGTATTTCATGTGGAACATACTTCACCTGATTTTGTTTTCAACTAAATCCTGAAGAGGAAAATAAATGCAACTGAGTAGAACTGAGGTACAATGTATAAAGCAAGGCCCTGATGTGGGTTTAGTGGAGGTGGATGCTGCACGCTGCGCTCCATCACCAAATACTCAGCTTTATCTGCCTCTCCAGGACTTAATTGAAGCAAGTATTCCTGTCAAAGAGTCTTTAAATGAAACACAAGAGAAACATCAATACCACAGCGACTAATTAATGCCCTTGTAACTCCTGGATAGAAGAGATACTATCGGCTCAGGCTGTCATGATTCATTTACACAGGCAAAAGGTGGAGGAGTCCTGCAGCCCAGGCAAACTCCTGGGGACCACAGCTGGAACGTATCCAAAAAAAAAGCCTCAACTGAAGTACTAACTGCTTATCACAACTCGATGAAGACTGAGGTACGGTATATTTAGACACAGATTCTCAGTCTCACGTCCAAGTTTCTGGCTTTGGAGATTTAAATCAGGCCTTTAATGTTACTTGTATTTTAATGCATGTAACCACACACACGCAAAAATGATATGGTGAGGTTAACTGATGAGCCCAGGCCAACTACAAAGCTGTGATTCACTCCGAGATTGGCTACTGTTCATGAATCATCTGATCTGTGATCCTGTGGTTTCATGACGTCAGCCAGCGGAAATCTGCGCTCTGACCTCACAGCGAGGCCCCCTCCATCTGCCCACGCGAGTGCTCCAGCAAGGCTGCAGCAATGTCCCAACCTCGCAGCCCTACACTGCCTCACCCGTGGAAACCCAACTCTTCAGTCCATGAGCCAGCCGAGTAACTTGGTATGAATGCGATCACTGGTAGCTCATGTTCATGGTTCAGCTCTCCTTGGCCTTCCCCTAGCTAGTGGGGTGGAAAGCAAGTTTTAGCTCCTCCAATACTATTTCTAAAGCCTCTTATTCTTCATTCCTAAGCGCTACCACCTGTAATACACTCAGTTGAGCCTTCTGCCTTCAAATTCTGGCTAGCCAGAGCTGGGGCAGCTCTACTGGCCCAAGTTACCAAGCGGCCAGCTGCCAAAAACCTCTCTCTGGCTGCAAGCTGAGCTTGAAAACAAGCACCAACCTAGGCAAGGCTATTACTAAGAAGAAAGGACAACCATTTTGGTCTCGGAGAACAAGGACGAAATCAGTCTGTGTGGCAAGTTGTGGCGATGTTTCCTTATGTCTCACCTGAAGGCTAGTGACAGTGAGCCTGCGAGCATCATCGGAGGGGGCGATGACAGGAACCAGGTAGGGGCTTTCAGGAATGTGCTCGTCATTGAACTTTATGGACACCTCATAGTTGCCTGCAGGGAGAAAAGAAGCAGTGGGTGTCCTTAGTTTCTTTGAAAGTAGCATTCAGGGTTACTTCAGTATGATTTGGTCTCGGTACATACCTGGCTCTTGAACTATGTATGATACACCACAAGATCCATCTTTATGGTCCTCAAAGGCGATCTCTGCTTTACTTGGGCCTTCTACAGCAATAGACAGTCCTCCAGCTCCAGCTTCCCGTGTCCATATACTGAACTCAGCTGTTGAAGCACATGAGAGCACACACAAGAGTAAGCTTGCTGCTGCTGGGTTGCAGCTTCTTCCTAACAGTGCATGCAGCATCCCGTACTGATGTGTATGAGGAATGGTACCTCGTCCCGTCATCCTGGGTGATAACACTTGGCAATTTCTCCAAGAGGCTCCTATTAGCCTTGAATTACCCTATCAGCCCTGCATAACACGGCTTACAACATCAAGCTCATCCTAAGAGAGCAGTCAGTTTCCAAAACATGGATTTCCAGACCTCTCCACCTGCACAACACAGCAATATTGTTTATCCATATTTCTCCAGTGACCACCACTCAGGGCGACCCCGTGGCATTACACCAAGCTCTGCTCAGACTCTCAGAAGCCAAGGCACCACGCTGCAGACCTGTGCACGGTGGGCGCTGGAGCCTGGCGAGAGCAGGGGACTCACCTGGGACACCCGTCTCTCCGCGCTCCAGCCCTGGGCCTCCAGCTCTCACTTTATGGGCCCCTCCCTCGCCCAGTGGCCCCACGGTGAACTGGAAGGGGCTGCCTGGCACCGGCTGCCCTCTGTATTTGACATCCACAGTGTGGACTCCCATTTCTTGCGGCACAAAGCGGACGCAGTAGGTGTTTTTGTCAGCTTCTACGATTTCGGCATCAAAATTTCTTCCAGAGGGGCTAGTTACCTGGGCTGTCAGATCCCCACAATCAATTTCTAACAAGAAGAGAATAAAAAAATGCAGATTAGAAAGCGGCAAAGGGGTTTGCTATTTTGGTTTTGGAAGCGGGAGCTGAGCTCAAGTGATTAGGGAGCACAAACGACAGAAGAGGCACGCAGGTGCCAGTTTGCACGCCCAGCCAGATGCATGCTGCTGGGCAGCCAGCCCAGCCAGTTACGGCTTACCGGGTGCTACGGAGGCAGGTGAAGGGGCTGGGTAAGTGCAGCCAGTTAAGACCAGCCAACATAATTCACATGTGCCAGACAGCAGTGCAAACACCTCACAGCCAACACGATCATCTTAAAACCCTGGCGACAGGGTGAGCTGTGCAGCCCATTCTCCAGCCTGCTGTACAGAATAGATTAAGGCCTCCCTGGTATCTGTTCCTCCATATGTTGATCATGATTATGCTTACTTTTAACCATTCAAAGAGACCACACTACCAGTGTCTCTTCTCTAAACTATCTTAATAGGAGGATGTCTTAACAACACTGAAGTTCCTATTTCCACTGCTTTGGGTACACCCACACTATACAAGTGCAAGTTATGGCTATTAGGATAAGGACGTTGCTTACCTGGAATTTTTAGGTTCAGATCACATATGCTTCCTACTGTTGCGACAGAGGGAGCCCGTCTTGTTCGCGTGATGCTCTCCTTAACTCTTCCTTCACCACTTATCTTCACAGTAAACGGGCTGCCTGTAAGTACCACAGCAAGTCATTCCTCCTCTGCTCCTTACACACCACATCGAGGGGAGGAGCGAAAGCTTCCTCCGACTTGTAGTGGATCACAAGGGAAGTTTCAGAGCCAGCTAACAGTCAGGTCCAAGTGAAACACACCCGTGTAACCAGAACAGCTTTGGATGCTTGCTGCTTGTGGAGGATACTGGTAGGACCTCCTTGAATCTTTGGGACTCACAGTCTGAGCCAGATCACACCGCCCACCCACAGTTCCAGTGCACCGGCCAGCTAGGCATGACTTTTGCTGTCCAACACTTCTGCTTACCTGGAATATGTTCATCTGCAAATTTAGTGGACACAATGTACACGCCAGGTACAGTTGGAAAATAGGACACTTTGCAAGTTCCATCTTCTAGGTCTTCAGTTTGGATATCTACCTTGCTGGGTCCTTCAACTGCCAGTGAGATCCCACCATAACCTACAATACAGCAAAGTTAGCCTCAGATTTCAATAGAGCTATTATAAATTTGACATAACATAGTCCAAACCCATAGCAGTAGCTAGTCGGTAGGTATGTATCATAATGGGCACATGGGAGTTGCATGATGCCTTAATGATATTCTTGTAGTCCTGATCAGTCAGATATTCAAGGCATAGCATGCATTCAGCTCCTAAAATGCTCTGATCATATGCCTTTTATTTCACTAACGTTGAAAAGTTAGCTTCAAAGACTGTGGCCAAGGCTCCACATTAAACCAACAGGGAAAGATCTTCCTCATTTCCTTCTTGCTGTACACAACAATACTAGAACCAGCACCACCAAATGAAAGAAAAGCTTCATCGGTGCCTCAGTGGCAGTCCTTGTTGGCTGTAGTGGAAGACATCAGCCAAGACAATGCAAAACATTTTAGTAGTAGCACTGTCTGTAGTTAATAACTGACAATAACAACCTTAATACACTACTTGCATCTGCTGCTTTGCAGCTTGTCACCTTGTGGTCACATGCCAAGGGAGACAATGCTCTCATGCAGAGAGGATACATATCTCACAGCATCCCACGGTTTCTTTGCGATGGAACTAACCTGCATCTCTTGTGTCTACAATAAAGTCACACATTTCAAAGGTTCGTCCTTCTACCAAACCACGTCCAAAAACTCTTGCTCGTCTGGCATCTCCTATCTCAGACTGGACCACCATGATTGTTACAGGGCTGTTTGGTACATGGCTTCCGTTCTTCTTGATGCTAACCAGATGTTCTCCTACTTCCCGTGGAATGAATGAGATGCCTATAAAGCAGAGAAATGTGACAAACTTATTCACTTTTTATGCATGCTATACTTGATCTGAATGCCTTAACCACACCAAGAAATGAAATATTGAAAGAGCACTCTCTTTACACACATTGAAATGTTGCTCTCAAATGGGCCACAAAGCCATTTGCATATGCTAACAAAAAGCACTTCAGTCACAACGTGGCACATCACATGCAAGCTAACAGGAGAGGGCATTCTTCCTACTCTTCTGTCTTTGGTCAACTGTACCAAACAGTATCAACCACTTGGTTTGGCAACGCTCTTCTGGGAAGGAGCAAAGAAGTCAGTCATTTCACACAGCAAAGCAAACTGGAGTAGAGGCTACTATATTACCCTCTCAGATCAACACTGACCAAGCTTACCAATGTGGTTATTGGGTAGCCTCTTCAGAAGACAAGGCTCATCACGACCTGATGGGGCTTTAATGGTGGCTGTTAGGAGACTGAGATCAGTCTCATTGATGTCCAATAAAAAGTCAGCAGCAGAACCAAGCTTAACCTGGGACCGTCTTCTGTTATCGTCTGAATATATAAAGAGAAACGAGACAGAAAATATTACAAGGTTAAGTGCAGAACAAGTCAGAGGACTTCATGTTTCTGCCACAAACCAGGTCCCCTATGCTATCAGAGGTTAATTTTCATTATGAAGTGCTTCCAGAAGTGTAAACTTTATACCTGTGATCTTCGCCGTGAATGGACTGCCTGGGATGTGCTTGTCATTGTACTTGACCAGGATGCTGTAGTTCCCAGGCAGAGTAGGCAGGTACGTGACTGTGCATGTCCCGTCTTTATTATCGATGCAGCTAATCTCTGCTTTTGAAGGTCCTTCAATAGCCAAGTCCAGACCACCTAGGAAAGAAGGAGAACAGTACTTCCGTAAATCTTCATGCACACCAAGTCCAAAGACGAAGATCCAGTACTTGGTACTGAAAATGCAGCTTAGATGCATGTTTTCAAGGGACAGAAGCAAAAAGAGCTCAGGTCAATCCACTAAGACCACAACTCTATTCAGTCTGCTACATTTACCCAACAGTGATTCCACATCCAGTCATCATCCACTAGATCTAAGCTGCCTTCAGTTAATTTTTAATTAAACAAATCATTTGCACCCTGTGCCACAGGGTACATCTACTGCTCTCAGGAAGTAATAAGACAGCTTTTACTGCAAGTTACAGCTTGATGAAATCTATTCCACCTGGTATTTGCACAAGTTATTTGTATCACACTGGAGATTCACAGCTAGACCGATGAATGCAAATTAATGCCAACATGCATTACACTTCCAAGAAGTTCCTAGCTCAGGGTAGGACGGGTTTAAAGAACAGACTTACCCTCTCCTGCATCTTCTGTGACAATGGTGAAAGTTGCTGGTTTATTGGCAACCCCATAAATGAGGCCAGGCCCATAAGCAGACACACTGCCGCTGTTTGGATAATTCACATAGAACTGCAGAGGGCTCTCTGAAGGAAAAAACCAAACCAAAACAAAAGAAGCACTTTTAAGGATGAGTGGCCTGGACTGCGAGAACAAAACAGACATCAAGCTGCTCCAACCCAACGGGATCTTATTCTTATGCTTACTGATACCCATGTTCTTCAATGCCATTCTCACTACTTGATATTTGAAGAACCTTTGTGTGACTGTAATGCACTTAAATAACCAAGTAAGCCTCCCCTTTCATCTTCAAAAGATACTTCTCCACAATTTGCTCCACATTCGGTCATGACAAAGTAAGTGTTACTCAAATTACCAGAGATAAGCTTCAATGATGTTGTAAAGGGTCCTATTCATTGCAACTTTATTTTTAGCACATTAAATCAGAACATGACTCAGAAGCAAGCTTTCAGTTCAGGCACAGATCCTGAATTTTGGTAGTTCAGAACTAGGAACTAGCACAGCACATTGTCTGACTCAATGAACCTCAACTAGCAAATTTGAAGGGTATCCAGAAACATATTTGCCAGCCTCAGATTAGCTAAGCTGGTGCACAAGAACAAAAAGTACAGTCACCAACAGCCAACAATGGTTTCAAAAAAAGGCACAGATAGCTCAAGTCCAAAGCGAGATTTTGCAGCTGAGACAGCAGCAAGTTTGATTCATGATAGCCTTCAAGAAGGAAACATTACGGCACATCACCCTTCTGCCCAGGCGCAGGGTAACGGTCTTAACCAATGCATCCAGCAGTTTGGCAATTATGGAGGTGCTGTATCCACACAAAGTGCTGGAGATACTGAAGTAGCACCATGCATCACGCTATCGAGCTCCCTGCTTCAGCCAAAGTTATCCTGTGTTTCTGTACACCAACAGAACCAGCAGCCCAGAGAAGAGAAAGGGAACGAAAGGCAGTGGTTTCTGTTTGTTAAGAAGCAGCCAGGAAGAAAGAAAGATTACAGCATAGCATGCATGTGTGTTTTATTTTATTGCAATGAGATGGAAAGAGTAACTATAATGTTTTAGCCACTCAGTCCTCCCCACAGGTCAGAGATTTTATGCCAATGCAGTTTTACGGATAAACATACACTGTAACCACTAGTTTTGTTGAGCACCATGGCAGTAAATTCCAACCTGAAAAAAATGGTAGTTAGAAAATTGTATGTTTCTTCTTCATAATAAAATGCCACAAAAGCCAGTTTCCAAAACCAAAATCCATTTTAAGCCTGGCTGGTACTATTAAACCGCAATGGAAGCTCACATGTGCCAGCACTTACTCCTTTGCTTTAGTTGCTCTCTGGGCTGCTTGCACATGAACTGCTGCTGAATGGCAAGATGTTCCGGGCAGTTCTTACTGCAGCGTATACAACAAAGCTATGGAAACCTCACCAGGGAGCAGATGTGCCAGCAGGACACTGCACTCGGATTTGGGTCGCCTGCTTTGTCAGACTCACCTGGGATGTGCTTTCCCATGTATTTTATGTGCATTTCATGCAGCCCGACCTCAGTAGGAGCATATCTCACTGTTACTGTCCCATCTTTGTTATCCACAATATCTGGCGTATCCGTCTTTCCAGAGGGCATGTGTACTTCACCTACAAAAAGCCACCATGGGAGTTACAGAAGAAGCTGCCTGCTTCCCCTCTCCCACCCACAAAGAATTGTCTAGCCATTTTAAACAGGCATTTTAAACTGTTAAATTCCTTACCCACAGACACAAATAGGAGACTAATGGGAACACTAACCAGACATGTTTTCTACTTAAACTACATGAATACAACGCAGTGGTAGACATCTGGCAAACAGTCCTGTGACCTTACAAACTCTACAGGCAGGGCTGTTTGCTTCAGCCACTGAAATTTTCAGGGCAAGCACCCGGAAAGGCACCGATCTACCTCGTCGCAAGACGCTCCCTCTCCCATGGCTCTTTTGAAAAGGGAAGATTGACTGTCCCTTCAGCAGGGACAGACCAGGGCTTGGGGGGGAGGGCGGGGGGGCGGCAGATTTCTGAGCTAGAGGGCAGGAGGGGACGTAGCCCATGCACGCAGGAGCTTAGTGCAACCAGGGTGTTACTGGGGTGATGCCCTCAGGTGCCAGACCTGTGGAAGCGGGGTTGCCTGCTTTGGAGAAGGTACGTGACAGGAATGCGGGATCAGACTGTTTTGCAGCATCTGCACAAACTAAATAGCGGATCTTATCAACGATGCATGTAGCTGCTCCAGAGGGGAGAAAGCAGCAGCAGATCCTACAGTGCAGCAGCTCACAGCCTAGCACCGAGGACCACGGCAGCACCAAGAATCCCCTCATTTAACTCAAACCATCAGCAGGGCGTATCCTCCTCGCCCTCAGCGGGTGCCACTTCATGTGAAATTAAACAACTAAGTTGCTGTCAGGATACAATCTTCCCCCACACGCTGTGGTCCAGACCACCCAGACCGTCAGCTGCAAATGGATAAACATGCTAACAAAAAGAAAAACCTCCCCGAGAGGCTACGTGCACTCCAGGTACCTGTTATTTCTCCTTTCCTTACAGCAAAAGGGATAACCATATCAAAGGGTCTGAATCCCATGCCATTCATGTCTTCCACCGGGACATAAGCTTCTTCCGTGACCTAAAGGAAGCAAAAGGAGAAGTCACTTCAAAAAGGATGGTAGACCCAAACAAACCCTGAGCAACTCCACTGCGAGCACAAGCAGAAGAGAGTGTGGGGTGATTATTGCAGCCAGCTGCAGGACTGGGCTCAACCAGAGCAGCCTCCAGCCAAGCTCTCCTCCGTAACACCACCACACTGCAGAGCAGAGTGAATCAAACACGGTGCACATGGAAGACATGCTGGAAAAAAGTTAGCGATAAAAATGGAACACAAAGGGATGGAAGACAATGTAGAGCACACAAGACCCAGAGTGGCTCCATCTGAAAGGATTTAGTTGCTTAAGGCCTGGAAGAGAAAGTGATTTTTGAATGGGGCAGAGTGATTGCAACACAAAATGGACAAAAGAAATGAGTTTCACAATGCGACTCTGGACTCAAGACACTGTGCTATTTTACTGAGAAAACAAAGCGATGCACTCGGGTTGCTTTTGCCAACAGTAGACATTGCAGAAGTAGAAGCTGTAGGTGTAATGATCCTCTTCATGTTGAAATGAGAGTTATTTGGAGACTCCCTTCAAGCAGCAAAGAAAAAACAAGGTCTGGATCCCAAGAACAATTGATCAAACAGAAAGAATGAACACAGTGACCAGAGCGATTCAAGCAGTCCCAAGAAGCAGGCTGTCATCTGAAATGGAACACAGATGGGGGGAAAAACAGCTGAAAAATGTAAAAATTGTGTACCCAGCGGTGGAATCCAGGGGGGGAGGCACCCAGTGGCTTCTGCGACCGCACAGCAGCATCATCTGCATCTACAGCCTGGGCAGGGTAAAGGCAGGTTAGGTGTTATTCTGGCACGGAGGCATTCCCACCTTTCACAGTATGGAATGCACAGCTCCTTCCAGCTCCTCAACACCTTCTTCCCCCCGTGCAGCCCTCCCAGTCCTCTCGCTATCGCAAGGGCCTAGATCCAGCCAGGGGAGCTGGGAAACTGCCCGTATCCGCAGGTGTTGGGCACTGGGGGAAGCCACCAGCAAAGGGACAAAGCCAGTACATGCTGATGTTGGGAGCTTGGGAGGGAAGCTGGAAAGCAGTGCCTAAACACCGGTGGAATTGAATTTCAGAGTTGCTTTTTTACGGGACTGGTGCAAGGAGGGAAGTGAAGGTTTAAACCTAAGACACAAGTCCCCCCCAAAGTGCTGTGCAGCACGGTGTGCGAGCGGGAAGGGAGGGGAGCCTGCTGCCGTGGGAAGGCTGCTCCTGGCTCATGCACTTGGGTGAATGACCCAGCCCACGTCCAGCCATAGCTGCAAAGCTATTCTTCCGATTCATAGCTGGGATAGCGTTGTCAAGACACCAAATGTGTTTTTCCCCGGCGCAGCCTCACTTCCCACCAGACATGCCAAGAGGATGACTTGCAAATTCCCATCTCCCCCACTTAACCCAAGAAGAGTGGCCGGGGCTGACACCCACGCACGCAGCTCCACTGGGCTCAGGCACCCCAGCTCCTCCTGCCCGTTTACACCACTGCAAACCACCCTAACAAAATAACCCGCTGGAAACTTAATGTATGGAAAGACTCCACTAAGAAAACCAATGCAAAACAGAAATACTGCTGTTCCACTGTTATCTGTCCCCAGCCGAGACACCCAAGTCAAACACGTACTGTATCAGTCAGCTAGGAAGTGGGAATTTTGGCTGGCCAGGAGTGGGCTCCTTGACCTCGAGAGGCATTTCCTGCAGTGAGCTTTGAGCAGCGACCAAAGGAGTCGTTTTTTTCGGAAATCTTTGGAGACACCGGTAGCGATCCGCCAGTGAGGCAGATAGGAAGAGCCAGCGTGCCCGGCCCTGAGGGCTCGCCCGTGGGCTCTGGCCAGACTCAGCACAAGTCACAGACTAAGATGTGCTGGAGGTTGCCTCGGCTGAGACTACAAGACCAAGACTCTTTTTGCAAAGACTGAGGGCTGTTCTTCACATGAAGGGTGTCTGTGATCCCCGAGAGGCACCTAGCCTGCTCCTTGGGGAGGCTGGGGTTTTGTTTGCTTTTTAAACCTAAACATGCTGAAATACTGCACGTTGGAAGGAACGTAATTAGGAGGAGGGAGATTTGGCTCTAACAGTTGAGCTAGCACTTGCAAATCATTTTTAAGCGTGAGCTAACAGCCTGCTTCCCTGGGATCTGTCAACAGACTGTTCCTTATTTTGGGGTCAACATTACAAAGAGTGAGACACGGACACGTTAGGGCACCGAATCTGACAACGACTGAAGTAATTAGTCATAGAAGCCGATTACAACCACCTTTACGTCATTTAGAAAAAGAACTACATGGTCAGGAAATGAAAAATTGATTTGTTCAGAGAAGTCAAGTCCCCATCCTCTGACAGCTTCTATCCCTCTTCACTTAACTGTATGGACTGCTCAAAACAAGCTCCGCAAGTAACAAGGATTCATTAGCTCCTGCTAGTCTAATAGATGCCTAAACTAACATTTACACACAGAGTTAACCTATCAGGCAATAAAACGTGGCAGCAGGAATCCGAGTGGGAGGTATTTGTGGAGCAGAGCTGGCTTACCATGACAGTGAAAGGACTGTTGGGAATGTCCACCCCACCAAAGCGGACATAAATCACATAGGTTCCCGGCTTGGCAGCGGTGTAGAAGATATCGTAAGTCCCATCCTCGTTTTCAACAACATCTGCTTCAGCTTCTGTCCCATCTGGTGTCAGGACGGTGCACGTCACTTTTCCCTTCCCTGCTGATTTGGCGTCTACCACAAAACCAACCTCCTCACCAGTCTTCACAGTGGGTGCAATTCCAGGACCTACAAAGCAATTTTCATTACAGAAAGTGTTCGGAGGACAGTTTTCCCAGGCAGGCCGCCCGCGAGGCACCTGGGAAGCACAGCACCAAAACGCTGCTCCCAGGGACCCACAGACATGGTTTTGGGAGCAGATGTACAAGGGACATTCGTAGTGTTGGTCGGCACAGCGGCATGCAAGAGCTGGCCACCAGCTTTCCTTCTCCTCTGCAATCAGAGAGGCTGGATGAGAACAGAGGAGAAAAAAAGCTAAACTTGAAGAAAGCAATGCCTTAACCCATACGCTTATCGTCATTGTTTTGCAGAGCCAAAGGCACTATCTTTTGCCCCAGCCAGCAACTTGGCCATCACTGCTTTAACATAAGCCTCCCTGTGTAAGCAGCTATCAAAGGGCACAGTAGCAGCCGTGGCCATGTTTCCTCCTACATTATCCACAAATCATTTTCCACTGTTCTGCTTCACATCCCCGGAAAGAGAAAATAATGAAACAGTGCCCAAACTGTAGCAATTGGGTCCAGCCTAAAGAACGCTGTGTTTAAATGAGAACTATTAAGCCTTATTTGCAGTACATCTTTAATACTCCTCTTTCTGACCAGCACTTGTCACCAGGTAAATGGCTCGTTTTCAAGTGGCAACGAACCTGCTGTTTCAACACTTTGACGGTATTCCAGCATCTACTCCTACGGCGATTATATTTCAACTTTACAGCGGAGAGTCAGAGGC
The DNA here is from genome assembly GCA_034008185.1 of Gorsachius magnificus. NCBI lineage: Eukaryota > Metazoa > Chordata > Aves > Pelecaniformes > Ardeidae > Gorsachius > Gorsachius magnificus. The sequence continues at coordinate 14,144,745 of CM067090.1, forward strand.
ACTTCTTGGAAAGGGGAAATTTAAGCTGGCATCTGAGAGTAATCTCCATCACAGTTATTTTGATTAGTTAGCAACCTGAGTTACTTGGAAGAGTATCAGATTCAGCCATTAAGGCCTCTTTTAAACAAATTTTGGAGCAAAGGGGACACTGTGCCAGGAATACATTTCTGTTTAAGCAGGCCTGAAAGCAGCCAGCTGCCTGACGGGCACCAGGTATGCTCTCACTGGTCCACAACCACAGATTAAGCTTCCCTGTTCAATTTGGTCTTGCCCTATTTATTTATTTATTTTAAAATCAGGGAATTTAATATTCAGTGGCATTCTTGTAACTCATTCCCATCACTTCTGCTCCCTGCCACAGCCTCTGGCTGGCTGGGAGGTGGTGGCATGCTGCAGTGGCCAGCCCAAAGCTGCGTGATGGCCACCCATCCTAAAAACAGCTAAGGGTCAAAGCTATAAGTGTGCTCCTACAGCAACAAATTTGGAATCCCCCCCTACACCAAGGCACTGATTTTTGAGACAATGTTTTGGTTTTTTGGTTTCTGGGGTTTTTTGGAGGTGCAGTGATGTCTTATCTTTAGGTTTTCTCCTCCCACCCACACCTTCCAAAAGTCTGTTCAGACCCTAGCCAGCCTTGACCAGACATAAAAGCAGCACTCCACTAATAACACCCAGCCTGAACAGGCTTTGCTAATGCAAAAGCACACGGGCAGCTATTTACATCCTCAGAATTAATTCTGTTCTTGCTCGAAACGAAAACCTTCTTGCAACACTCACAGTGCAAGGAGCATGATGCAGTGAGCATGTGCAGATATGTTATTTTTAAATCAACCTCACTGCAGTTCTCAGCAGGATTTATGTAGGCCAAAATAAGCATCAGACTTCGGTTGCATCTGGCCGTTTATAACAACCCAGGAAGTTTGAAAGGTTTTGCTAGAGACCGCAAGAGATTTCTGCTCACCCACAGGGTGGACGCTTCTTTATCTTTAGGAAAACCGCCCCTGTAAGAGCAGCCAGATTACACAAGTCTCTAGCATCTTCTACACCCATTACATCAACTGTACCATGCTCAGAAGGCAGCTTTACACCAAGTAGAAACAACAGCAACAGAGAGGACCCAGCACTCACCTGTGGCCAAACACTTGCTGGCATCCCCAGCTGGAGATGCCCGGATCCGATAGGGAGAGGATGGGATATCATCTCCACCATACTTCACACCTATGGTGTAGCGGCCAGTTTTGTCGGGGACGTAGGTGACTGTATAAGTGCCATCCTCGTTGTCATGAATGTCCACTCTCTTGGGTTTGCCCTCTTGGTCCTGAGGAAGGCCAAACAGAAGATTTGGGCACAACAAAGTTAGTTACGAATTCCTTTAGCAGGGCAGCAAATCTGTTCACAACCACATTTGGATAGGCTCAGACAGACACAGAACTGCAGCTTTTTGAGGATTAAATATATTTCACTCAATGACTAGTATCAGGAATAGACTATTAGGAACAAAAAGGTATCAGACCACTATAAAACAATCAATCAGTGCTATCATTAACTACCCATTGTTTGATACAAGAATATTTGTAAGATGCAGCAAGCCATGTTAATGAACTTTAATATTAGTTGTAAGAAGTTTTAGGCTTCATTGTCATATAGCTGCTGGAAATGAAGAACACTTCCCAGGTCCCTGAGGCACAGATCGGGAGCCAGACTGTGCAGCTCTGTCCTGACAAAGCTTTGGCCAGCTGCTCCCCGAAAGTTTTGAGGTCGGGGCAAGCATTACTGGAGTTGCAGTCAACCCTCCTGGATGAGGCATCCAGCTCCTGACACACTGCAAGGTCTACAGTTAAAAGCAGGTCTATGTAGTCCCTTCAACTACCATTTCTATACTGAATACAAGAATTTAGAGAGATTCATAAATACAGATACGAGGTTCAGCACCAGGCTTTCATATCTACAACCAAGATCAGCACTGTGCGCAATGTTTCTGACAGAGCTACTCCCAGCTTTCAGTGCAACTCATCAGCCACAAAGTGTGAAGAAGCATTTTAGAGTCTTCCAGGCCTGCTTACAGGGAACTGCATGTTGACTCCATTCTGTATTTTATGACTTAACACTGCCTGGGGTACAGAATAAGCTGCAAAGGACTTGAGATTTGAAGTACAGAATGAAAGAGCTTGCTTCTTTCAGGAAGGCTTGTGACATGTTTGACATTCAACAGCTCAGAACAAGAAGCAAACAAATGCTGCGAGGAGGATCACCCATGCACTCCCACCACGCAGGACTTTTGGAACTTGATCCTCAGAGCCATGGCCAGGCTGGGAGCTCTGACAAGCATTTTGGATCCTTTCAGAGCACACTTGCATGCCAGAATAAAGGCAACTGCTTTGCTGCACCTGAACAGACATCGGGACAGCACAGGAGCAAGAATGCAGAAGGGCAAGTACAGCTGGCCATGCCGCAACCCAGGCATGCCAGAGCTGAGAAATGTGCTTTATGGCCCACTAACCAGAGACCCTTTTTGCTGAGGCCACAGAGTCCAGGCACCAGAAATTTCAGGAAGGGCAATAACAAAGTCAAATAAAAACATTCCTGTAGTATCTCCTTAAGCAGCTTATGACTTCTGACAACCTTGAGGGAGACTTGTTTGTTAGTTTATCATGTAACGCTCAGCGTGGATGTTATCTCATGGCCTTGCTGAACTACACTGCTAGAAATCTGTCTCTATTTTAAATTCCAGCACTTTCACAATCTTACGAGAAACTGTTTATCTCATTTCGGGCATTTGCAGAGCATAAGGTTAACCAAGAGCCAAATATAGCGTGGGTGATGACTTTAAGACAGAAGCCTCATAAAAGCAGCCTCAAGAGCTTCATAGATGCAGAATGCAAAGACATTCCTGTACCAGAGCTTAAGGTCCAGCCAGCAGCTCACTCTCCAGGACACTGGATATGTCAAGGTACAGCTGTGGACACTTTGGATAGGAGCCACTTGCACTAGAACAACGTGTTTCCACTCCTGCTTGGTTTTGTGGTTACTTACAGTGATCTGTACGGCCAGAAGTCCCTGCCCAGCATCCTTAGCATCCACAGCGAACTCCACAGGCAGGCTAGCTGGTATGCCGTAGGAACTGAGACCTGGTCCGCTTGCTGTCACTTTACTGGCATCATACAGAGGAAGCACCTTCACCTTGAAGGGACTTAAAGAGAAACGTGTTACTGCTCCCTCCTCCTAAGTCAATGGCTGACAGCTACTGCAGTACACACTGAGGGGTGGATACACCTCCTCCACGGCATCTCTGCTGTAGGTGCCGCAGGCTCAAACCACTGCTCAACCCTGAAGTTGTGCAAGGAGCTGCACTGGTTAAGTAGAAAGGACCACAGCTAGCCTTAAATGGTGCTCACATGCTGGGAGAACACGATCAGGTCACTAAATCTTCAGTTCATTTAAGTTCATCTTCATCACCTTACCTGCGAGGAATATCTTCGTCAGCATATTTGACAGAGATCATATAGGGTCCCTCCTGTGTAGGGGTGTACACCACCGTGTGGGTGCCATCTCCGTTGTCTACTACATTAACAGGCTCCACAACTCCTAAAAAAGCAAATGATTATTTTCTCAGCTGTGCTATTAAAACTTAATTCCTCACCAGCCATTTGCTGCACAAACCACAATGCTCGTTTACAGTTTGCAACAAGCTAAATTTCAATTTTATTTTTTTTTAATGAAGGCAACAGGCATGGATCAGAAATCAGTTTCCCTTATTTTGTATTCAAGACCCATTGACTTGAGATAGATTTGTTATCCACCGCTCTTTGGGCTCCCGTCATCTCGCTGTAAACGAAAGCTAGCATGCAAATACTGGGGAAAAGTCTGCCTTTCTGTACAGTCCAGGTCAAGAGCAATTGCTCAAAAGACACTGAAGATCTTTCAAGAAAGAAAATTAGTAATGGTTATAATTGCCTGAACTGTCATTTACAAGATCACCTACTGTTACTGGGATTCACTGCAGAGAACTGAGCCCTAAAGCCAGCTGGTGCACAGCATTCACCAGCAGGGTCTTTCACAATCAGGTGTGTGGAAAGGCAGGCTCAGTGCCTGGGCAAGAGAGCCCTGCAAGCTGACAAAGCCCTAAGAAAGCAGGATCAGTTATTTCAGTTTGCATGAAGCTGAATCTACAGCAGATTATGTGACATATTGGTTTGGATCAACACACAAAGCAGTCTACAATTACAAGTTGGCTTTAAAACACAGGAAGGATTAGCAGTAAAGCAAGCGCAAAAGAAACGTATAGTTGCCATGCAAAGCCTAAAAGCAACAGCGTTGGTTCCCACTCCCTCCTCCAGATGATTCTTGCTGTTGCCAAATAGATTTCCGAGAGCCAAAATTGCCAGTAGTTAGAGTTCGAACCTGTCTCAGTGTCACCTTTTGGATCACCTTTAAAGAAATCCGAAATTGCTTTCAATGGGGAGCGCCATCCCTGGGAATCCATCTCATCCGCTAAAATTAAAGAAGGATTACCTGAGGGGCACCCGCACCAGCATGACCTGACACTTGAGTGGGTAAGCAGCTCTCGCCTCCTAGCAAGGTGAGATTTGCAGCCAAAATGTACTCGCTGCCGAGATACCGTGCCAAGACACAGCATCCTAGGTGAATGCAAACATCGATAACACTATTGCCCGAGGGCCTTGCTGCTCTCTGGGCACCACTGAGGGGTTCCACCATGTTTCGAAGACTCCTGCAACCCAGTGACACAGGTTTCCCAAGTCACCATTCATGTGCGAGACTTTGGATTTACTTTTTGATGTCTAAATCTAAGCTACAATTGTTCACCAATGACAGTTACTCACATCACTTCTCCCAGCTCTGAGGATTAGGATAAAGTCAAAGACACTGCCCAAAGCAGCACTACCTAGGACACAGTTCTCCTCCTTTTACAGCGTGACACATGGGTCAGCTGTCAGGGTGCACACGTCGGATGAACAGGAACAGAGGGAAATGCTCATTCAAGTGGTATCACCACCTTTGCAAGCAGGGCCAGGACCATGTTACCCACCCAAACACAGAGTTGAGGGCACAGCTGGATGGAGTACTTCAGTTCTTACCTCTGGGTCCTGCCACCACCACCTCGAGGGGTGCTACTCCTGCCTTGCTGGTGTCTACAGTGAAGGACTGTGGGATTTTGGCTCGAACAGCTGTTCCCAGACCTGGTCCCACTACCTTCACCTTGCTGGGATCCACAACATCCTTCACAGGAACCTTGAAAGGACTGCCTGGAAGTTAATGCAGCAAGTGTTAAACACCACAGATTTAAAAGTTAAATGAAGCCAAAGATCTTTTTCCCTGTTTTTCCTTGGGCTTTTTTATCACTATCCCTCATCCTCAGGTGGGAATGACAACCCCACAGCCTCCACGTTGCTCCTCTGCTTCTGCAAAAGCCAGAAGTGTAATGATGGTGCCTCTACATTTTCAGTCTACTCAGTAATTCAGTTGTGATCCATTTGCTTCTCACGTCTCAGAAAAAAAAAATGCATGAGAGAAACCAGAAGTACAAACAAAGTGTCATGCAGGCACTGGTCTCCTCCATGTTCTACCACGTTCAGTATGTTCACAAATGAAACTGAACCAAATGGGAAAGAATTGGCTCACTCACAATGCCTAGGAAAGAATACCTAGATATATGCTGTATGACAGCACGTAAGAACCCAAACGTGACAGCAAAATGTGTCTGGCATTTAGCAGCATTTATAATTCTTGGTATCAAGCAAAATATCCTTTTTTTAATAGTGAACTGCTGGATACCAGATGTACCTGGAACATTCCTTAAGCCTACCTCACTTCAGCTTATCATCCAGTGCAAATGCAAGCACAGGTAAACATCTGGTTTAAGAAACAGTTACTACCCTTTCTGCAGTGACCAAACCTTGCAGTGTTTAATATAGTCCCCATGACCAGCTCATCCATTAGACCATCTCACTGCAGGACAGAGTCTTGAAGGCATCCACGTACCAAATGGCCAAATGGCTATTTTCTTGACCCAATGTATTACACAGGACTTGTGCATAATACCAGTTACCTGTCAAGGGCTAGCATCCCTCTCCCCATCCCACCCATCTGCACCCTCTCTTTTGTTTCTCCCTGCAGGCGCCACGGTCTCAATGAGGCTCCTCCATGTCCCCGCAGAGGCCATCTCAGAAACAAGAAGAGACTGCAGCCCTTCCCCAAAACTACCACACCACAGCACAAAGCGCTCCACACTTCTGTGCTGGGTGCAAGGAACCAACACCACCGCTGTTTCTGCCTGAATTCCCAGGAAAAGCAGAAAGTCAAAACCTCAACATCCCCCAGCATGAGTGAGATGCAGCCAAGGCACCAAGTCCTTAGGTCAATGCCTTCCCTCTTCTGAAAGCCACTGAGCAAGAGCTCTTACCAGGAATATGCTCTCCACCGTACGTGATGTTAACATCATAGTCTCCTGGAACATAAGGAACATACTCGGCGCTGCAGCTCCCATCCTTGTTATCCTTACAGCTAATTTTAGACTCTGAAGGTCCTTCAACAGTTATTCCGAGGCCACCAATTCCTGCCCCTCTGCAAGACAGAAACACACATCATTGAAATTACCTGCTTCTAACAGAAGCTTCATAGCCTTTGCATGCTCTACCTGTATTGCAAATGCAGTAACTTGACTTTTGATGTCCAGCCTTCAGTGGCGCTGGCATGCAAAGCCATCCAGCGTAACCTCATTTGCACTTTCCTAGAATTTTATCCTCGACCACTATCAACCCCTAATCTCTGCAGAGCAGAGTGCTTAGTACATGATGAGGTAGCACACACAGAAATCAGAAGGACACAGCTTGGCCTTTTTATAAATATTTAGAATCATAGAATGATGGAATTTGTACTGTGTTTAGCATCCTGCATCGCACAGGCCACTGCACTCCTCCCTCCCTCAGATATTTCTTAAGGGCCAAGTAGGCCCAGTTACCTGGTGACAACCGAAAAGGCATTTGGCTGATTTGTGAAAGCTTCTTTGAGTCCAGGTCCTTGTGCCTTCACGCGTGATGGATGGCAGCCCTCCGTCACATTCACTCGGAAGGGACTGTTTGGCACAGGTACGCCATCATACGTTACGCTGACTGCATGCGGACCTGTTAAGTGGAGGAAAACAGATCTCAAATTCCCTAAATACTCTCATCACTTAACATCACTTCTACAGGATGCTACAGACTTAAACGTCAGTATATGGGTAAGGGCTTCTTCCTGCATTTCACAAGACTTCACTAGTGTTTCACAACAGAGATACCATCTTTGTTTGCCAAGTTACTGTAGAAGTCCGTTCTTCAAGTCAGAAGAGCTACTTCCTGCAGAATTAGCTCCTCTACTGACAAAACCTTGGTAAGATGCCAACAAGTTACTGGCAGACCTCAGCAGTTTGCCAAATGAAAGTGTCAGAAGAGCTGCTTGCTCTTGGTTTTCCCCTCTCAATTAAAAAAACCCCACAAAAACCACCAAAACACACCCCCGACCCCCAAAAAAACCACCACCCAAAAAACCACCCTGAGGTTACCCTTTTCAAACGGCGTGTATTCTATGGAATATGTGCCATCGTCATTGTCTTGGATGAGACAGTCTGCGTGAGAGCCAGATGGGCTCGTGATCTGCATCCCGATGTGGTCGCCACCAGTCTTCGTCAGAGGTCGAGCATCCACAGTGAACTCGGTTGTAGCTTCTCGGAAGACACCTACAGAATAAATTTTGAAGAGTCACTTCAAGAACCGCATGTATTTCCAGCGACAAAACATTTTGTGAATCAGCATAATAAACTCCTCATGTGGGAACATAACGAAACACCCCCGTCCGAGGGTCACCATGGGAATGTACAAGGCTATTACAACTTTTAATGCTCAGCATACTCTGTACAGGATAAAGGACTGCAAGCCCTACAAACTCCGATAACAACAGTTATTCTCACCTTTTCCTTCCACTCCCGGACCAAACACTTTAACTCTGCTTGTGTCCACAGCTGGCTCCACTTTGACCCGGGCTGGGAATTTAGGCACTGGCTCTCCTCCATATCTCATCTTGATTGTGTACATGCCAGCCGAGAGCGGCACGTATGTTATGACATAGGTCCCATCTTTGTTATCATCAATCTGGACCTCAGCTTTGGAACCATTATCTGATACCATGTCCATCTGCAGGTCCCCAGGACCTGCTTCCGTGCAGTCAACGTTCAGCAGCCCTGCCTCACCTACTTTACCATGTTCCAGACCTGGGCCCGTGGCAATGACTTTAGAGACATCAAACGGCATTTCTATGTCTGCCTTAAACGGCGAACCAGGAATGTGAACTTCTTCAAAGAGGATGTTTACAAAATATTCTCCAGGCTTCGTAGGCAGGTAGGAGACAGAGCAGGTTCCATCGCCATTGTCTGAGCATTCAATTTTAGCTTCACACGGGCCTTCTACCGTCAAACCCAAACCTCCAGTTCCTGCCCCTTTGGTATCTATCGTGAATTGGGCTGGTTTTCCAACAAGGCCCCCTCGGAGACCTGGACCATGAGCTTTTACCTAGAAGAGAATATGCAGTTGAGCTAAACTCATTTTTTCATGTTATTTCCAGCACAGACTGCCTACTCAGACTTGTTTGTATGTGGGACTCTACTAACAAGCTCTTAAAAATACACAGAAAGCGATGTCTCCTTTGCCGCTCCTCCCAGTTTTATTGTAAAGTTGGCATCTCTCCTCCAAAGAGGTTTCTAGACAAGGATATTCATGCTCTCACCAAAGCTGTTTTCATATAGCCATGCAATATAAAAGGTAGAAACACTAAAATATTTGATGGCTGTACGCACATTTTTCTTGAAATCTATTTCTTTAAAAAAAAGCATCTCAATTAATACAGTCGAGATGCTCATGAGGCCAACTTCTATTAAATTAGGAGCAATACTTGTATTTGCCACACTATGCAGGATGCTTGCAGCATTCTTAATTAATTCAATGTTTTTTCAAATACAGTGTTATAGGAACAACTTCCACAAGTCATGGAGCCTGCAAAAGAAACAACTCAGTGCTCTGAGTAAGGATGTTCCTGGGTCTGGTTTGGCCAAAACCAAGCCAAGTCTCATGCCAATAGCCCACAGTTCAGTTTTCAGGTATCAGTTGCTGTTAAAGCCCTAAACCATTCACTTACCTTGGAGGGGTCTGGAGGTAGTGTGGCCTCCACGGTGTAGGGGCTCCCTGGGATTGGGTTGCCATCATAACTCACATCCACCACGTACAGCCCTTCTTCCCTTGGGATGTATTTTGCAGTGCTACACTCCTTACCCAGAACTGGTTCCACCAAACATGGCACAGCTTTCCTCATAGGACTGGAAATATTAACATCCAGTTTACCTTGCCCACCAGCTCCTTTGGTGTCAATTACAAATTCCTGATCCTTCCCTACTTCCACTCCTGAAAAAGACAAAAACCATGTCATGACGTTAATTAGTCAACATCAAGAAACCTCTCATGCATGTACCACCGAGGGAGCAAGCACTGGCAGTGCCCTGCTCAGTCTGCATCCCTCTGCATGCAAAAATCCCCTGCCAAACCAACCAAAAAACCAAACAAGTGCTTTTGGTAATCGGAGCTACAAAGCTACAGTGCTAAACAAGCCTGGAAGACATGGCCTGATAGTATCAGAGGCTCATTTCAGGAACACAACAATATTTCACATCCTTAAGTTCTGCTTTTAGAAAACAAAGAGACTGTACGAAAGGCATTCTGCACTGTAGCAGTTCCATATATTTGAACAAACAGCCATCTAGCCCCAAGGAAACCAGATTTCATCACCCAGTCTGGTGAAGAGTCCAGCTGCGTTCACCACAAGGGAATAAACCCCAACACATGCTTTGTCCATATTGCTATGTAATCTTTGGGGGAGAGAAAAAAAAAAATCTAAATTGAAATTCAGTCCTCAAGAGGACCAGATAAGTCAGGGTGGTCAAGTATAAAGTTGGAGCTGGTTGATCCCCAACTGTAGCAAATTAAAAAAAGATTGTTTTGCTTCTGTTCCAGCAGGCCATGTTGGCTATTGCCCAGATCCAGAAGACACTTCAGAGGCAGGCTATGGGGCTTCCAGCCCAGAGGTACTTACTGTTTTCGAGTCCATTGACTTTAACTTTGCTTAGGTCTAGCGGAGCAGCAACTCCCACAGTGAAAGGGCTTTTAGGGATAGGATCACCACCGTAAGTTACCAAAACCTTCATTGGACCCTAGATGGAGAATTTACAAGTTAGCTCAGTTCCTCACTTCATACAGATGCACTAACATCCGAGCAGGACATAACCGCTCCACGTAATCCATTTTCATAGAATCATAGAATGTTTTGGGCTGGAAGGGACCCCTAGAGGTCATCTAGTCCAACCCCCCTGCAGTGAGCAGGGACACCACTAACTAGATCAGGTTGCTCAGAGCCCCGTCCAACCTGGCCTTGAATGTTTCCAGGGATGGGGCCTCCACTGCCTCTCTGGGCAACCTGTTCCAGTGTTTCACCACCCTCGTTGTAAAGAATTTCTTCCTTATATCTAGTCTAAACCTACCCTGGTTTAGTTTAAAACCATTACCCCTTGTCCTGTCCTATTTTAGCTGACCACAGCCAAATTTATTGGTTTATGGACCCTCAAGCTTTCATCCCACTGCAGCCCTTCAAAATATTAAATGGCTTTTATTTAATGCAGGAAGGGAGAAGACGACAGTTCTTTCCAACATTTAACTAGACTATACTCAAGCTACCCGGCAAAACCTCTGGCTCAGGCTGGCTCCCACCCTCCTGGCGCTCAGACCCGACACCTGAATGAACGTCCCAGTGCTCCAGACCAGGTATCCTCTCCCACCGCACGGAGAGGCCAGGCCAAAGCCAAGCCTGCAAAGAGGCCATATTATTACAGCATCTGAAATACCAGGGTTTTAAGCTCTACAAGTCAGAAAGATTAATGCTCTTGTGTATTTTGGCTGGCATACCACACAGCCATGGCAAGCTCCAGCCCGGGATGTGTGCTCCTTTTATTCTCTCCTGCCGCAGTCCATATTTTAGCTATATTCACTGTTTGCTTACTTTTCGTTCTTGGCCAGTTCAGCTCCCAAGTGAAATAATCATGGACATTTCACACAAGCTAGTGAATAGCTTCCATGATTATTCTTGGTTGTTTTCAGAAAACACACACACGGGTAGCTGTAGCAACACCGCGAGATAGATAAGGCTGAGTAAACAGCATTAAACCAAGGCTCCTCTGCTGCTGACGCGGCCCCTCAGGAATTTAACTACCTAGTCCTTCCTCCCCCGGCTCTGAAGAGTCCAGAGTCTCATTCGTAAGCTACTGCTTACAAACCTGAGAAAGACAGGGTCCAGGAACAACCTACAAGCTCACAGCCCAGAGGGGCAATAAGGCTACTCTAATTACTGTGCAGTCGATTTTCATCTCCTCTTTTTAACCATTGCTTTCCTGCCACGGTTATCTGCATCTCCTGCAAGTCCACAGCTCCTCTGTGACCCAAGGTACTCCTCCAGATGCGAGACTCAAGTAGGAAACCTGGTTTGGGCATCCTGGCTTATTTCACCACTGCTTTTCATGTGAAACACAGCAATCTGGTACTGCTCGCGCACGCAAAGACAACTTTGCTCCCTTCTGCATACCAACCCTGACTGAACAAGCAAAAGCTTCTCCAAACAGGCACGCCAGCCACATCCTGAGATCATGCAACTGCTTTATCCAAAAACAAACTAGCTCTATGGTGCTTCTAAAAATGCTAATCCAGCATTATCAGAGAAACAACGCTGCAGTTCTCTGTATCAGTTCACTTTTACACAGCTACATTCAAGGAAGCTGGTGCAGATGACCAAGTAGCTCATGTATTTGCTCAGCAGAACAAGGGCAGCAAAACACTTTCATCTCAGCGCTACAGCACCTACATCTCCAGAAATATATGAGATTCATGCATTCTGACGTTTAATGGACCTTTACAAACACGCAAGCACAGCATAAGGAAAAATACTTCTAGTTATTAGCAGCTTCCTCTTTCAGCTCTTTAATGGTGTTGCTAGGAAGCATATGTCTGTGAACCAAAATGAGTTAGACTGAATTTTTTTCCAACCCAAGGGCAAACCTCAAATACAGACAAATACTTGGACATATTTAATCTGCAGCCCAGCTTCCCTCCTCAGCACCAACTTGTTCACTTTCCTACTGGGGATCTGCTGCACCATCACCCAAATGCTGTGTTTTTTGTCCCTGCTCTGGTTTGCACCACAGCTCCTTTACAACAGCAGCTTGCGGAGAGGCCACACACCACAACCACGGCTTTGCAGGACTGCGGCAGCCCAGAGCAGCTGGTGCAGCAGCCAGCTCCGTTTTGGACCCCAGGAAGGTTTGCCACCTTTCCTCTTCGACTGATAAGGTGCGGAATGACAACATGAGCTGTGTGCTACAACTTCAATATCTCACTTGTTCCCAGAAAACAAAGCAGTGACAAGCTGTCAATAACTACACCAGAAAACTGCATTACTGCTTCCCAATCCCAATTGTCCTGCAGGCTTTAGGGATCCCAGGGAGCAGGACACCCTGGAAAGTTTTATCTGCTTGTTCCTCTGTGCATAGGTAGTGGGGAGGGAGGTCACGGCACTACGACAACATGAGCCATTCAGTCTTGTATTCCTACAGGAGTTGGACCTACCTGCTGTATTGGAGTGTACCTAACAGTGTGGGAATAGTCGTAGTTGTCAATGATATCCAGATCTGCCACCGCCTCTCCCGGCACCGGGCTGCTGAACTGCACATCCAGCAGCGCTTTTCCAGCTCCCTTAGTGAATACAGTGAAGTGCGTTGGCTTGCCATTTTCCACGCCTGAAGAAAAAAGTTAATTTAATTTATGCAGAGCTCACACACAGAAACTCTTCCCAAAAAGCATTCGGTACCTATAAAGCCAAGTCAAGCAAAATGCCAAGGGAACGGAGTAATTTCCAATTGCCTGGCACCCCATCCCGCTGTATCCAGGACTGCATCGCCACATACCAGCGATGCTCAGCGAGGCAGTGGCCACACCACCACAGCCCCTCAGAGTCCAGCACTGGCCACACCGCCTCAACCCAGCTCTCACCAGTTTTGTTCAGCCCAGGTCCTTCAGCTTTCACTTTGCTGGCATCATGTGAGGGGTCCACTTTAACTCTGAATGGGCTGGCAGGAATTTCCTACAAAAGAAACACAGCTCTAAACACAATCAGGTCACTCTTCACTAGCCAAAACTAGACAGGTAGCCATTTAAAGATACTTCTGCTTTAACTCCAGCACCACCTTGAGTAAAACTTTGCCTCACTTAAAAACTCTGCTCTGCCTTAGTGAGTAGTATGATTCACAGTCTAGGGCAAAGTTAGCAGCTGGACAGTTTACAGGGGCCTCTGCCCTTTTTTTTTTGTTTTCTTAAGGAAAACTTACTTTTATTCCCACATTCCTTGGAGAGTCACTTAGGTTTTACATCTTTTAGAAAGCAGCTCTGCCCCATCACCAAGACCATACTCATTATGCCAGCCCAGCACAACACGTGCTCAAACTTCAGCGTCTCCAGCCAACCCCTCTCATTCGTCTACCTTCAAATACTACAAAAGCGTTTTTAGAAACAGTGACCAGACAAAGCGCACGTGAGCTGACATGGAAGGAGCCAGCTGTAACCTGCCACAGCCAGCTGTGAACTGGCACGTGCTCGGCGATCAAAGAGCAGATAAACAGGGTCCAGAAACATCAGGCTGTAAAACAAAGATTACAAACCTCTCCTGCAAAAAGCACTTTAATAGTGTAGCGCCCAGCGGCGGGTGGTGCGTATTTCACTGTGAACGTATCATTAGCATTGTGGATGATATCGAAATCTATGTCCTCTTCCTCATTGCTGACCACACGAGCATCACACTTAATTCCAACGCTGACATCACCTAGGAAAAGCAGGTAGAGGTTTTGCTACTGGATGGTACAGACATTGCTAGCCAAACAGCCAGCACATTCCCATTTCTAGTAGTTATTCAAGTCACTGTGTTAACTGATGTAATGGATCACACCACAATTCATTGCAATGTTCTGCTTCCCAAGGTTTTTCCATGAAAAAAGGAAAACCAGCACAAAACGGTACATAATCCCCCCTTGCATGACCTGTGGTTCTGATACCACAGCAACAGCCCAGCCTGCCTTTACCTTCTCCTGCATCTGTGCAGTCCACAGTGAAGTGGGTTGGCTCATTCGCTTTCAGGCCAGTTCTCTCCACACCAGGTCCAAACACTTTCACTTTCTGAGGATGACTCCCTTGACCTATAAGGACCTAAACAGATTCACGAGGCTTGGAATCATGTATCTGTGTCATGCCCAAGACCACAGTCAAGTCGGAACATCGCTTGGTACTGTTTTGCTGTAGCCTCTGTCGAAGGTAAGAGGTAATTGCCCTGACTCCCCCAGGCTGCAGCTGGATTGATAGGAGACCTCTGACAGGTGAGCTTGTAAAAACAGACAACTTTTTTCAAGTGGATAGATTCTTAAAAAAAGGGGAGCAGAAGGGCACACCTACTTGAAGGTCACAGAGGGGTTTCATCATCCTAGTTGTAATGACAAGTAGGTGTGAGCACAAATGTGCTACTGGGTTAGAACTAGTAATATCCACCTCTGTACTTACCCTAAAGGGGCTATTGGGCACGTTGGCTCCTCCCCAGACAACAGAAATTGTATGTTTGATTGGTTTAACTGGCACATAGGAACAGGCAAACACACCATCAGGCTTGCTCTTTATCTGGATATCAATAGGGTTTCCTTCTCCATCCTAAAAAGCAAAAATACAATCAGAAGGTTGAGATACTTTAAAAAAATATTTGTACAGTTTGAACAGCCTAAGACTGTTCCAAAATGTGGTTAGTTTCCCCCCCCCCCCGAACTGCAGCACAGAAATACTGAAGAAACATGCAAATTGCACTCCTGCAAGTCTTTCTCATCTAACACTTGCGCATTCCTAACACCATCCTACAACACATATTTTAACAAGCTCGCCTGAAATTCAGATGCTCAGAGACACTTCGGGTGCTTCCAAATGACAACTCCAGGAAATTACAGCTTTCTTTGCTGAGGAGACTCCAAGTCAGGAAGCAAAGCCATGTATTTCATATGCCAGGGAGAAGTCACTCTGTCCTGAGCTAGGTTTGTTGCCTGACTACATTACACAGATCAAAGCACAGAGCTTTGAGAGAATTACACATGCCCAGAATTAAGTGGTGTGTAAGCAAGTAGAAATACTTAAGGCACTCTTCTCACCAGTATTAAAGCCCTTCTGCTGAAGTTTCACATAACTGCCTTTGGCTTTTTACCTGGGCATACATCTTCAGAGGTGCTTTCCCAGCGTCCCTGGTCTCAACTGTGAACTCAGCAGGATTGTTCACTATACAGCCAGTCCTCTCCAGGCCCGGGCCATAAGCCTTCACCTAAAAAAACCACCCCAAGAGTCTTAGCTTGCAGTTCAGAAAGAGAAGTGAAACCAAGTGATTTCTTTCTGAAGACCTTCCCCTTCCCACAAAACCCATGAAGCATGGGATACAAGCAGAGGCTAGTGTGGAAGTTGAGAATTTGGACTAATTCAGCAAGTTTTCATTACATTAAATCAAAACCACAACAGCGTTGTTAGAAAAAGCTGAGTAATATCTGGCTGGCACATGGCAAATTCAGAGCTTTAAGTAGAGGCAGCTTAAGAGTCCAGTCTGTTACCAGAAGCCCTCAGAAACATTGCTACTGTAGTTATAGCAAAGACATGTTATGCCCTTGTACACCACCTTATCAGGGTTGAAGTCTCCTGAAGCCGGTCGGATGAAGGCCATGTAAGGACTGTCTTTTATGTCCTCATCATCGCACATGATGTGCACAGCATATTCACCAGGCTCTTTGGGCCAATACTTCACATCACATGAGCCATCGTTCTTGTCATCACACTCAATTTTAGCCTGAGAAGGGCCTTCTATTGCAAAGCCTGAAAAAGGAACAAGTAGGTTCCTCCTGTTAGGTTTGTGGTGGCTGCTAATTTAACACCACTTCCCCAAGCTGCTTTTTATTAGCCATAACCATGTCTGATGCTCTCTAATGCCCTTCTTCAGCAATATAAGAGATAACCCATCATTCCCTTCTGGATCTCATCCCATAAAACCACAGATAAACACTCCCCATCACACACGTTCCTGTCTCTAGGACTTGCCTTTGGTACAATGATGTAAGTTTGTGTTTAGACCAAAACATCTTACAGACATGTTTTTTTACTGCTGGGAAAGCTATTGTTTCTCATGAGTTCATTGCTAGCATTGCAAGACAAATATTTCAGGCAAACTAAGTACAGTAACATACCAAGAGAGCCAACTTCTGTGCCAATGGATTCTACCACAAAGTCAGCAGATTTGCCCACAATCCCCTCATGCAGTCCTGGCCCCCAGGCTCGCACTTTCTGAGGACCTGCTTCATGACCCACTTGAACTTCAAATGGGCTACAAGAGAAAAGCAAAGCATAGGATTAAAAATGAGGACAAATACAGCATCCATGTTTTTCCCCAGGCATTTTAATGAGGGTTTACATTGGATTTCCCAAATTAATAGATGCTATCATGTGATGGCACAGTGCCCAGCAGACTGTCTTTCTAGCAGAGAGGTCATCCAACCCATCACATGCTTACATCTTGCACCACAAATCCTGAGTGTCAAATACTTGGCTTGCACCGCTTGCTGTAGCCCTGGACACTAAAATAACAGATCCCTTCAAAAACTCACAGCGAAGTCCAAGCTGCATGATCCACCAAGTTTTGTTGGGTTTTGTATTCATCATTTTGGGTTTAGCAAGACTGATGCAAACCACCCTTCAAAGCTTTCCCAACATAAGCCACTGCAGCCCTAAAAGAGGCTGTAGATAAGCTGCCACAGAAACTGCTTGCCACTAACTTTGTCCCCCCAGAGCTTCTTCAAAGGTCAGCATCGCTTTAAAAGCCCACCAACTACACAACCCACCAAAGGGCACAAAAACTCCAAAAAAAGCTACTTCTAACTCACCTTTTTGGGATGTTGTGCCCACCCCATGTAATCGTGACAACGTACTTCCCTGGGGTAGCTGGATAATATTCAAATGCGTACACACCATCCATAAAGCCTTTTTGTTTCACCAGCTCCTCCAAGCCCTCTGTTGAAAGATCAGTTCAGCATTAAATGTAACAGCTTCCATCCTGCCTTCAATTACTCAGACAAGTTCATGTTTTCTAGTATTTATTTTAGCTTGCAAGAATAAACTTCTCTCACCAGAAAAAAAAAAGGTCAGGTTATAAGGGAAGTTAGTTCTAGCTGCCCTCTAGGACAAAGACAGCAAACACTTGCAGAAGAAATACAGCAGAAAGTATTTTAAGTTACCAGACTTAATAGGTTCCCTTGTGTTTTATTTTCTTAGTCTGCAGTATGATGCATGTCATATGTTAAACCAAAAAAGCTTAACATTTGTCAGACTTTGCAACCACAAGTATGCAGGGAATGCCTACTTTTCATTTTCTTCAAGATGAAGAATTTAGGGAGAAAAGCTTAATACACCAAAATTTACATCGATACGTCTGTTGCTTTTTTTTCCCCCCCTAACCGCATTAAGCCACACAGTCGGAGCACTGTGCGTGTGGAGGAGGTGAAGGCAATACAATGCACCTTTTAATACCCTCCCGGCTGGGGGGAGGCGACTGGCTCACCAGTACAACACCAGCACAGCACGAGCACAGCCGCTCCCCACGAGCGGCAGCGCAGCCACCACATGGCCGCAGACTTGGGAACCCGCTGTACCGGCCCGTGGCCACCGGCGCTCCCATCGCCCCAGCCTGCTGCGGTCCAGGCAGAGGGCCACATCCAAAGCTCAGGACACAGCAAAGGACCTGGGGTTGGATTCTGGCAGAAGGTCTCTATGTCGGCACAGGTTCCCTCAACCCCCTCCTCCCCTGCTCATGCGCCCGAGCATCCAGAGCATCCAGGAACGCTGCTCTGAGCCATTCCTAGCTTTACAAGAGCAGGATTTCCACCTTGCCAGAGACCCTGGAGCATTGCTCCCACAGATCAGATGAAGATGGAATGCAAAACCCATAGAGCCTGGAGGCCACGGCAGGCAGATGTGTGGATTTTCTCAGTTTTGCTAACCAATATACATTAAAATGGAGAGACCTAAAATGAGGTGTAATCTCACCCAGCCCTGCAGATCAAAACCTTCACGCTAGACACAAAATACAAGAAAACCCTTCTGAAATTTGGCTTTTCATGCTGATACAAATCCCATCAGTTTTATCAGGCCACCATGTCCTTACTGCTCTTCCTTTTAGCACTCCCTGCTTCCGCCCCTTCTCCAAAACACATCTGCAGCACAAATTCACCCGAACACTTACTTGGTCCCTTTATAGTCACTCCGAGATCTCCGCTCCCAGCTGCTCTCGTATCAACCTTGAAGTCAGCAGTTTCCCTCATGCGGACGCCCTTGGGCTGCAGACCTCTGCCAGTGGCACGACACGCATTGGGATTGCAGGCTGCAAGGGAATTTTGAGAATCAAAGACAGTATTGATGCCTAACAAACACGTAGCCTAGCCAGCCTGGAACAACCTTTAGTTTAATGTTGACTCAGGGCAACCACAGGTTAGCTTTCAGCACAAGTTTTAACGTTACAGCGTTATGGCAGACAGACAGGAGTCTGCCCGGCCGTTGTCTATGTCCCATAGCTTTTGGGCAGCAGCGTTCAGTGCAGCCAGACAACGCTGACCCCCTACAAGCGCCACTTTTTAAGATTAAAGCAAATGCTGAAGCCCTGTTGTTTTCCAATTTGATGCCAGTTATCAATACAAAACTTTTAGTATCATGTGCAGACATTCACTGTACTAAGCACAACCTTGATGCCTGCCACACTGAGAGGCCCACGTGGCGTGGGGTGAAGTTTCCCTTTGCAGATAAGCCCCCATGAACAGTACTATTGTGCTGTTCTTTCAGAAGCACATGACTGGAATAACTGCTATTAGCACAGTTCTGCACATGCTTCCTTAAGAGATGTCACGTCAAAACCCCCTGCTTGTCACAGTTCACACTTTCAGAAGCAAAGCCATCGAGCCCTCTGCAGACCAACGCAGCCGTGGGTAGGGGCAGTAGGTTACATATGGCTGAGCCTGAGCTTACGCTCAACCCCTTTACTCCAAGTGCTTCTCCAGGCCTGCAGAAAGGCTACATAAATAACACACACTTATGAACAGTTTTCGTTACACAATCCCAGCTATCACGTGGTCTTCAACTCCAGAGACCTGAAGGGTTTGAAGAGACTTAGAAAGAATCACAGCTTCCCAGCAGCGTAAACCCAACATGCAGTTCCCCACAAAACACCGTGCTTACAGCAGGAGCACAAGCCCGCCAAGCAGCTTGTTAGGTTTTCACTCATTTCAATAGGTTACAAGTTTTACCCTCACCCCTGCAGCAGCCAACATCGTTCCGCACCCTACACCACGGTGTAAGCGAAGATCACATGCCATCTGCTTGCTCCAAAACCTCGGTGGGAGCATACGGAGGCGTGCCCAACGTGGAGTGGGAACGGCTCGCAGAGCCCTTACACAACTGAGTCAGGCAGCTTGTGATTAAGCCAGTTTCACTGGGTCACACACCACTTCAGTCCGCTTGCAACCTTCTTCCCCAACCCCAACAAAACCCTTTTGGCTGGGACAAGCTGCAGGCTAGAAGCTTACGAAAAGCAAACATGACTGAGCATCCTGCACACCTCTTACCAACTATGAAGCCATTAGCAGTGAAGTCCAAAATTCCACAAATGGAGGGTAGCTCAGGAGAGATGAGCAGAGATCTAAAAGCATAGGAGCACGCAAGGACGGAACAGAAAGCAAGTTAGGTGTCAGTTAAGGAGGAAAACAGTAAATATAGTCATTTGAGGAACAAAGGTGGAAAACAGCAAGACACTGCATAGCTGCATAAAACACTTCAAAAAAAAATTACAAAGGGCAGCTTAACTTCGGAGGTCTAGGCAGAAAGGACACTCTGAGCAACAAAAGCCATATTACTGTTAGAGAGCACTGTTTCACCCTGTGAATACGCAGGTGACCCACTGACTCGGGTCCAAGATGTTGAAAGGTACAGAGAATGTCCAAGGCAAGATTCAAGCACATTCTGCAATCACAGCCAAGGTAAAGAGTGGCCACCGACATTTAGGTGCATTTTTAAAAAGCATACCCTCTCCGATGAGAACAGTGCAAGGAGTTTTGGGAATTGCCTCCCCAGCAAAAGACACTTTGACAATGTGAGGACCAGCTTGAACAGGTTTGTAGGTGCAACGGTAGACTTGGTTGCCTTTGTCTTCTACTGCAACTTCAGCAAGGCTTCTCCCCTGAGGATCCTCCACTTCCACGTTCACATCACCCACACCAGCACCTGCAAAGGAAACAAGCCCAGCTGAGCCTTGGCTTCCCCACAGCACCGTGCACGTGTTTAGGATCACAGCCAGCTGTCTGGGCTCAGCCAGCCATCCTCTGCTACCATTCCTAGGCACAGCCTGAATAGTCAGCTGCTTCTGACAGCAACCAGACATTCAAGTGGAGAGTGGGCAAGGCAGGATGGTGGCATCTCCGTGAAGTCAATCTGACAGGGCTCTGCTGCTCCATCCACAGGGTCTCACAACAGTATTATAGCACTGAATACACATAGAGCCTGGTTGTCCTGTTGCTACTGCCCCATAGCACCTCTACCACAGACTAGCCCAGAACTTCACCAGTCAGTTCAATCTCTCAAGCTTTGAAGCGGTTTAGGTTGAGAGCTCAGACAACATGCCTGGTGGTCTGGACAAGGATCTCTCTCTGCCGGACTACACATACTCACTTTTGTTCAGACACCTGCTCCTCTCACGTTTTATTCAACTCATCATGCAACAAAAACAGTTTTCCAGACACTTGCAGAGGCTAGACATGTCTTTACATGATTCAGACCACTCCCTCTCCCAATTAAAGGCTGAACCCAACACTTCCCTTTGCTATAACCACATTCAATTTGATTTCTAAGCACCCTCAGGCAGAAGGCAATTTAAAATAATGCTACTCAGCATATTTTGGTGTTTAAATACTTCAAGTAACTGCCCCAAGTAGTTTCACATTGTTCTAAAAGAATTAGCATTCGTAGCATCTTACTGACTCGTTCCTCTAGGCTACAGCATTGGCCTAATAGCAGGCAACAAGCCACATGATGGGGATGCCCTAATGAAGATAGTAGCCCTCTAATAATTACAACAGAGGTTGAAACCAGTTCATCATTGAAGTATCAACTCAAAGTAGCACTGCAGCAGATTCCTTCTGTGAAACTAAATACAGAACACATTAAGCGTTTACAGTCAACTCAGTTTGCCCTTCAGAGGTGGGCATTTCACATTCCTGTTTAAAATGAGTTGGGGGAAGAAATCAGCCAGGAACTTGCCTGCTGCCATTCCACAAGTGCATGGGAAATTTCTGCGCAGTGCTTAGCACCTTCCTGCCCCAGCTCAGCTCCATACTTCAAACACTTCATACTCAGCTGAAGCCTCCAGAGCAGACTGGCACCTCTGAACTTGATGGGGCTGCAAACCCCTCATCCATCTTTCCATTTGTTTATTCCTCCAAGGCTTAGGCTCTCCTCACATTTGAGGAAGCTATGGGATTTCGGCACATGTTCATCCTGCTTACCTGCTGTGTAGAGGTCGAAGTATGTAGGCTTATTGGCAATGTTTCCTGCCACCTCCAGTCCTGGTCCCTTTGCTGTTACTTTGCTCGCATCTCCCTGGGCTTTGTCAACGTTCACTTCAAACGGGCTCTTTGAGATGTGCTGCCCAGCAAACAGGACTGTAACCTATGGACAGACAGCGTCAGCTCCGACCCACCAAGTGGAGGTAGGGCTCAGTGTCACCACCATGTAGCCAAGCATGGGGTCAAGCACCTGCATTCCTAGCACAGAGTCTATGCCTCAGAGGTGAGAGACCATCCATCCCACAACCTTTGTCCTGTCCAGACAGCACAACTGCTGGCCACCTCCTTAAAGTGCTACCAACCACACAGGGTGGGGATGCTTCAATCTGGATGTGCCAATAAACAGCAGATCTCCATTCAGCAATTAAGTGGCAGCAGAAGTTGCATTTATCTTTTCAGGCTGGCTGTGGGGACCAGTCATTCAGGCAAGTGCCAAGCAATGGGATCACCCATCACAAACCTGCTTCTGCAGGCACCTGGGGACAGAGCTGGGTGGAGAAACCCTCTGCAAAACCCCTATGGCAGACAACATCACCAGCAAAGAAATGCCTTATAGAAACAACCTGGTGCTCTCCTCTGCAACAACCCACAAAACTGGCTTCCTGAGCTGCAAGAAGTGGCCCCACATGAGGAGAGCCAGCTGTAGCACTTGATACCCAAACACCCATACAGGGGGCAGCTCAATAGCCCAGACTGAGAATTAAGGCCACATCAGGTTAGTTTTATTTCAGCATGCTCGGCGTGGCCCTTACACTGTCAGTAAACACAGAGCCCTCACATGGACCAGCAGAGCAGCTCATTTAGAAGAGAACACTGGCTATTGACACACAACCTACCTTGTGCGGTCCAGTAACCCTTGGCATGTACTGAACCGAATAGGTCTTGTTTTTGTCACTGGATGGTGTTATCTTCGCCTAGGAGGGAAAACACATCCATTATTGAGCTGTGCCTACACACACCAGTCTAAGGCTTTTCTGGGGAGCGCTTGATGCTGCAAACTATTTGCAGAGTCAGCAATGTCAAAGACTAGTTGCTGTGGGAGCAGGGACACTTGCTACCTCCTCTTCTCAGAAGGAAAAAACCCCATTGGTTTTGTCTTTACATGAGACAAGGCAAGCTTCCTTTTCCCCACCCCACCCCTCTCCCTTGCTGTTAATTGCTCTACTAAGGCAGGCCAAAACCAAGGAGACGCTAAGTCCAACATACAGCTGTATTTTTCTGGAATGTTGTAACATGATCAAGTGGAGTACTTGGATGAGAAGTTTCTATAAACATTAAAACCAGCATTTTAACTCAAAATGATTCATGGCATCTAAATAGCTGCTTTAGCCATTCTTGTGGAATGAGTAAGGGCAGACAGTGATTTAGTGATGTGTGTCATCTAAGAGCGTGTCAGAATGTACTTGGCCAGTCAAGCTAAAGCACTGCAACTACTGCACACTGGAGTTGTGTTGCTTAGATGCAGACAGTGAAGTTTTTTTCAAGTTCATCCAGTAAGGCAATTATGAGGAAAAGCTTCAGGCTTGCACTTTTGACAGATGATATTTTGCAACTTACTTTTTTTTTTTTTTTAGATTCCTTATCTGTTAAAGCCTCACTTGTGAAAGACAAAGGTTACTGCAAAAACTTCAGCATTCAGATCAGCTTTACTTTTCCACACAAAATATTTAACATGCGTACCTCTTCCCTGTTTCCTTCTGGATCCTCTACGAAGACCATCAGGTCTCCCTGCCCAGCACTGATGGTGTCTACTGTGAAGATGGCAGGCTGCTTCACCATGTTCCCATGAGGCTCAATCCCTGTGAGACAGACACAGGGAGGCACATTAACTGTTGCTACAAAACCCAAAAAGTAGTTTGGAGGCTACCTACAAGCTGTCCAACCCGTCCTCCCGCACCAGCTTCCCCAGGCCGCTGCATGACACCTCTTCACCAGCTGCCTAGAGCATCATGCTCATGACAGCCCCTACTCTTACAATACAAGCATTTTTAAAAATTGGTTGAACCGCTGGTGCTCAACTGATCTCAGGATCTCCGGCTCAGTCAGGAACCCAGCTGGCATCCGATTTCAGGTGAAAGCAAGTGACCCCCTTTCTCCTGAGCAGCGTACTGAGGGTCGCCCCTACCGTGGGCGAGTGCCCGGCCAGTGCTGACAGCGAGCGGGGTACGTGCATCAGTTGCTCTTTAGGAGCTGCTCTGCTTCACACAGCTAAATGCTGCAATGGTGCTGCACCGCAGGAAGGGCAACCAGGGAGGCGGGACAAATTTTGGCAAGCCTTCTGGTAAAGGCATTACCGTAGAGCCAAGGGTGAAAGCCTTATTTAAGACAGTTCTTACCTATACTGTCCCATTTTATGCCATTTTCAGAACTTGGCTCTACAGACACTGCCCATATTTATTATTCTTTGAAAGCTGCTCAAACTACTTTCCCAGAGTGAACACTGTACAAATGGCACGCAGGAACCTCTCTAAACCATGGAAATCCTGCAGTTCAGTGCCATTTCCACTTAGCTTTTCACCAGAGCTTCCTTATTGCTCAGCACAGGGCCTGCTACAGCACGCATTTACCAGCAGGGTTTCATCATCTCCCTATACGTAGCCCCAGGTCACGACACCTGTCATGGTGGTGTCAGACTGAGTGGGTGGAAGAACTTCCCAAAGTTGCTGGTTCCAGACTAGCCCAAACATATACCTCCTTCCGTCCAAGGGAATTACTCCTCAGCTTATTCATAAAACCGTGGGCACTACTGCTCCGTAGCACAATTAGTGGAAAGTGCAATGTCTGATAGATTATAAAGGAAGTGGTTGTGAACAACAGAATTCCCGAACTTGTTTATCTTCAGAAAACAATAACTTGATAGCAATGCAAGGAAGATCATGTTTTTACTAGGAAATCTGAACATTCTGATAAGGTGTTAACAATTGACATATTCATCCTTTCAAACTAAGCCCTAGATTATCATCTAGTTTAAACAGCTACAAATTCGCTCTGCGTATCTTCAGTCCACCACATTAGGATATAGTATTCGAGTTCAGTATCCCCCCGTCTGCAAGCACGAGAAGGATTGCTTATCCTCTTCAAGACAGCTTCAGCCAGGACAGCGTTAGTCACAGCACTTTCTTAGCCTACGTTTCACCTTCCAGATTTTACTCTCTTGTCGGAGATCTGCTTTGGCTGGTTAAATGAGAACTCATAGTATGTCATTGATGATCTGCACGATTCCGTAAAGCACCTCTGTAGGCTCATTTCACATCAGGTCTACACCCAGCTGCCCTCGGAGCAAGCCACCGCAATGTCCAGGGCGGAACGCCACAACTAAGACTCACATTGGGAGGTTATGAGCAACTTACATGGAAAAACAATAATAATAATAATAATAATAATAAAAAAAAGCTAGGACTGACCCACTTCACACTTGACAGTCACCTTTTTCTGGAAGCATGAAGACCTGTTACCCATTTGTCCAAAAGACCCTCAAAAGTGAGCCCTGTGCTGCTGGAGTCACTTTTCAGTTCTGACACATGTTAGCAGTCAGAATTGTCAGTTATATTCAGTGACTCTGCGTCAGTTCAGGAAAAGATCAATCTCTCAAGAAGAGCTGCTCACCCTTTATAATTTCCATTGCAATGGCTCCAGAGTATTGTATGCATGAAGGTACACAATAAAATAATCCCAGTTTTCGAAAGAGTAAGAACATGACTGAAGCTAGCCTTGACAGATGGAGGCAGGTTGATCACTCATTTACACAGTAAGTGGAGTATAGGCAGACTACACATTTGGGGTATCACAAATGTATCTGTATCGTGGTTTGCTGTGGCAGGCACCAACGAAGGACATAAACCCCAAGTAGAATAAGTCCTAAACCCACTTCTGACTATGGCGACTGCTCTTCAGTGCACAAATAGTGCCCACATCCATTCATTCCACTGGTTAAGTTTCAACGGGAAATCAAATGAAAATAAATCAAAAAAGAAAACCAAAAAAAATAAGGAAAGTTTTGTTTCTTTCCATTTCACTCTCATACACTCAATTCCAAAACCCGCTAATTCTAAAGATCTTGAAGGACCAACAGCAGCCCCCAGATCTAAAAAAAAAGAAAATGCAATGAAGAACAAAGTGTAATGCTTAAGTGATGTCTTCCTACATACCAAGCATATTAAAGGTAAAAATTTGTTATTCATTTAGTTGTGATTGTATTCTAATCTAGAGTAGAACCACATCAAAAGTTACAGGAAATTACCCATTTAAAAGGCAAGTTGAAAAGAAGAATGTCTACGTAGATCTACAGTTGCATAAACATCTATGGACAAGTCCTTCCAGTTAGCAGATACAGCCTTTACAACAAAGGCTCGGCACTATCTGATGTTTGAATGGTTATCAACCCACCTCTGTGCTTGTGGAAACAAAGTATTGACTCCTACCACTTAATTCAAATAACTTACTTAGAATTGCACATCTGCCATCAAGCCTGGGAAAGCAGAAACTCTGCCTCTACAGAGAGCCACCCGCCCCAAAAAGACACAGATGCAAAGAGGTTTTTCCTCTTTTAAAGGAGTGCTTTGTCACGAGATGCACCTGCTGCTAGATCAATGACCGTCAGCAGCAATACTGCTGGCTTAAATCGCACACCAAGGTTATTTCAGCCCTGTATCATGCTACTTCTTCCAGCCATGGACTGCAAGGCTGGCAGCTTGCAGAACAGGTTCAGAGACTTAGGGGAATTTACATGTTAGAACTAGGAGTGTCTTTTGGACTATACCCACGTATTTCTGAAACTAGGCACCACGCCAAGAGCATACAAGTGAAACTTTGAAGTCAGTTACAGTAGGTCTGGAGTTCAACACAAGCAGAAAACCCCACCCAGCTTTCTGAAGAGTTAAACGCTCTGTGCAGCTTAAGCTCATGGTGTCCTTACCTCTGCCATAAGCCCTTGCTTTCTTTGGATTCAGTTTGGGTTTTAAAGGAGCTCCTGGTTTCAGCTTGGCTTTGGGGAACTGGGACAGGTAAGTCATTACAGAGTGCTCATCCACATCAGGGTGGATAATTTCTTCAGGGGTAATAACCTGAAAGACAGCGCAATTAAGTATATTGTACCAGTGCTTGGTTACCGCATGTCAACACAGAACCAGAGCTGGAACAGAGTCTCACATTTCAAAACTCCCGCATGCTAATGCAATTTCTTACATTTATTTTCCCTTTGATACACACAACATCATGTATTATCTCACGGCAAGAAAATCAAGCTCGTTATGGTCCCAGTGTGGTTTGGGAGCTCTTTGTGCCTTGATTATTAGGGGTTCTCGGGAGACCGTGACAAACTAAACAGCAGCAAGGCAAGACAATGGTGGCTATGTTCCCCTCGAAAAGCAATGTGGGGATAATTGAAACTGAATTTGTAATTCATAATCCTGTGTGCTACAGCTCTGAACTGCAGCGCGTGGGACATGAAACTTCTTGTGACCAGTCTCTTCTCATGCTCCCACGATAGAAGAGACTTCAGCAATTCTGTCCAACTTTATCAGCATGAAAACAATCCAGTTTGCAAATACATTGTTCTCCATTGGAAAGTCATCTTTGCAGGTGATTTCCTACGCCAGTTTTTCTTCTGTGGAATTCAATGCAGCAAAACAAACTCACTCCATGGACTAACAGAGCAGGGACCACTACTCATGCAATTTTCCCCTACTCTACATGCTGCAACACCAGCTGTCCTCAGCAGAGACACCTACACAAAATCTTACAACCAGAGCTCAGAAACATAATAGTGCGTTTTATTACAATTCACCCTTTCTCAGGCAATTTCACACGAGTAAACTGTAACTTTTGGACGTGTCCAAGCAACTTCACCTGCTTTCCTCAACCTCAATTCAAGCTAGTTGCAGGCAGAAAGCAAACCGCTGTGCTTCCCACAGGCAGCCCGCACAGCCCTACCTGCGGCACACCCAGCCAGTCGTCCGCCTGCTGCATGGCTTCCCGAGCGTTGTCAACGGGCTTCTTCGGGTCCCAGGTCTCCCAGTCAGGGCACAGGCCTGCAAGTACATTTTAGTTGTTAGGTGTTATCTGCAACGGAGCTTCCCTAGCTGAAGAAACCAGGTATGAACTCCAGAGCCACTTGCATTATGCTGCTATACAGAAAGACATGCAGAGCTTTGCAGAAGCAACCAAAACACAATGAGGACGTGCTGCTCACTGAAACGCTTCTGAAACATCAACCATCATCTCCAGGGGCCCTTATGGCACAGACGTTAAAGCCAGTTTAGAGACCCCCACCCACCTAGCGTTTCAACAAAAGATGTGTGGCTGGCTGAAAAGCTATACAACTGCACTGCTTTAAACTTAAGCTGTGCGAGAGACCACTCTAAATTCATGATGAATACATCTAGAAATCCTTTATGTTCCGATGGCTCTCCTGCAGCAAATCTGGAAAAGAAAATTTCAACTGCTTGCCATAGCACCCCAGATTGCATTAGTGTTCACCACCAGCAATCGCGCTAGCAAGGCTGTTTTACAAGAGGTGGTGAGGAAACTGTGCCTTTTTCACACTTCGTCACACTACTCGCCTTAAGTAGCACAGCCTGAACTTGCTAAACACTGAGGTTTCAGGTAGCATGCAGCTTCTGGCTGCCCTGCACTCCTGCTGCAATCTTATTTCAGAACACATGAAGCCTCCTGCTGCGCCCTGAAGTTGAAAGGTTGTTGGCACTTGCTGTGGGAACAAGTCTTTCTTGCATTTAGAAGCCAGCATTTGCGCCTTTGTCCCTTGCACCCAATACAAAGCTTAGACGTGGCACCTCCAATAATGCAATCACACATTCTGCTTCAGGCCAGTATTTCTCTTGGCCAAGTCGTTTACAACTTGCTGCTTCCCACAGCTGGCCTCTTTGGGCTCGTGTTTTCTCGAAAGCCTCGTTCCCATCTCCAGCTCAGCGGTCAAAACCTCCTCCCATAGGAACAGCAGAGCAGACACCAGGAGAGCAAGCAAGGAAACACTGACCATCAGAGCAAAGGACTTACCTGGAGCACAGCTGTCAACAAGAGCCCCCAGTGCTTTGCCATCCTGCCAGTTTTGATTGAAGTTCGTGATGGGCAAGTAAGGAATTTTGTTCTGGATCCAGCCCAGCAGCCTCTGCTTAGGGGTCTGCTTCTTTGCATCATCATCACCTTCATCCTCCCACACGGGCATGGAAATGGAGTAGTGGAGGATAAGGGTCCATATCAGGCCAAGGATCAACTTCAAGTTTCCATCAACTATGGCCTTACTATCTGGAAGACAAAAGACACATATCTGATTATTTCCCACCCTAGAGGAAAGAGGCATGGTTTTTAAATACTGTGCCTGCACTCATGCCCAGGTAATCAAGGACAAGAGAAGCCACCCAGGTCACTGCAGACACTTGCTCAGAGACATCGTTCTTCATGCTCTGCACTATATGGGAGGACAGAGAAGAGTCCAAGGACTCAGTGGTCTCCAGCTGTCTTGAGAGCTCCATGCTCTCCAAAGGTGGTGTGACTCGCCCTTGAAGTTTTACAACGTTAAGCTTAGGAAAAATCGGCAGTTCAAAATCTCTGGGTTTTTTGCATTTGGATGACAACTGCCACCTGGTATTTTTAATGGCATTTGTACCTTACGAAAGAGGCCAAACAGCATGGACTGGAGTTCACAAGAAGAGCATCCCAAGAGGGGCAAAATACCGCAGGGCATTCCTAAAGCACCATTTAGGAAACTGCATTTATATACACAAATGTGTCTCCCCACACACATTGAATAGTTTGCATTAAACATGGTAGCAAAAAAAATGTGAAG
This sequence comes from Gorsachius magnificus, assembly GCA_034008185.1. Classification (NCBI taxonomy): domain Eukaryota; kingdom Metazoa; phylum Chordata; class Aves; order Pelecaniformes; family Ardeidae; genus Gorsachius; species Gorsachius magnificus. Next base: position 14,174,351 of record CM067090.1, read on the forward strand.
TCCAGCAAAGCCAGAGTTCAGAATTAGAACAAAGTCTGGATGTATCATGACCCGGGTACAAACGGCAAAGCAGGGATTGGAGGCCCATCGGGCATCCTTTGCACCATCACAACTCCCACCTGCACAAAAAGTCATCCCTTCACACTACAAACCGAGAGTTAGAAGCAAAAGCCAGCTCTGGCAAAACCATGTTACACTCTAGCCTAGGGAGTTTATCACCACAGGGGCTGTGCCGCAGCTCTAAGACACACCAGTTTGAGGCACCAAGGGCGTGAAGAGCAGATTGTCGTAAGAAGCTGTCTGAAGGGGCAGGATATTTTCTGCATCAGTTTGGCCTTACGAAGTGACCTCCACAGCTTTGTGAATACTCTTGCAATTTACTTTGGGTTTAGGGAGTCACAGGTCAGATGCACTCCCTTCCAGCTTGTAGTTGCTACTCAGGTTGCACTACACTTGTAACAGCTCCAGCTTGTCCAGGCTCAACCAAACTGGGGTTGTTCTGCAACTTTATGGGATGCCCTCAGCCTGACTGATCCTTTCATTCACAGCAGCACATTTACAGCAGAACATTTTCCTGTTCTTTCCTCCATTACAGTCAAAACTACTAAAGAAACCCCTTTTTAGTCAGCAGAAGTTACAAGTGATCTGGAAGCTTTTGCCTGCTCTCCAGCTCCCAGAGCAGATGCTGCAGTAAAGACAACTACAGCAGTATAAGCTCACCTTTGTGCCACCCAAATAATTGTACAGGGATCTTACTGAGCCCTAACTAACAAAGAAAGAGCATTCAGTACTTCAATGGCCCTCTCCAATCCAAATTCAGAGCGTTTAGAGGTAGAGTCCTCCAAGCCAAGGCTCCCCATGCCCAGCATCCACTGGACATGCCTTACTTGCTCCTCTTTGGCTACAGAGAGACCGCAGCAGCAACCCAATACCATCTTATCAATACAAAAAGATCTCCTGACTTTCAAAACAAGCGATTATACAGAATAGCGACCGAGAACAGTAAGCACCAGGGTGTTCCCTTTAACCCAAGGCTCAGGCAAAGTGGTTAATATTTACACGGTTTCACAATAGGGTGGTATGTACAGATAACACTAACTTCAGACCTCGAGTGGAGTTCGGCCTTTATGAATAGTAACATCTGATTTCTACTCAGATTTTATTTGTATTGGATTTTTTTTTTTAAACATCAATTTTGCCTAATCTTACAGGATGATAAGTGTTTGCCACTTGACTGCTTGCTGCTGATTTCACCTCCAGTCCGAGATATACAATAGATAGCTTCGAGATGATTAAGCCCCGCTGGGTTTTAATTACAGGTTCCAAGGTAAAAGTCTGCATCGTGTACATCCTGCAGCTCCTAGCAACAACTAAACAGTCCCTGCTGTTACCCATTTCCCCCCTCTTTCCAGTTCATCTGCAAACTGGTCAGTGGAAGGAAGATGCTCCCTTACAACCTTTTGGGGAAAGCTTTCTTGAAAGAAATTGTATCAGAGCAGAAAGAAAAGCTGCATTTTACATGACAGACACAAAGTCCTGCTGGCAGGCTCACCACAGTGCCTGAGCTCCGCAAACTGGAATTAAGGGCTACAGTGTGCAAGTGCTAGCCCCCGCTACCTGCCCGCTCCCCGTGCCTGCGGCACCCCCGACCCTGCGCCCCAGGGCAGGACCACCCGCTCACACCGCCGTGCTGGAGCACACCGCACCCCTGTGCCAGAAACGCTTCCGAGCTTCAGTTTCAGATTTATACTGACATCGGCATTTTTACTTGAGTGGACGCAGCGATGATTTAGTATGCTACAAGTAAACTCGGTTTCAGAAAGCCATCCAGCATTCCTAGGAAGGAAAGCCAGCGAGAGTCACCTCAAGCATGCTCCTACATGCACATTACTCGAGATAAAGAATTGCCCATTTCATATTTACAGCACATAAATAATGCCTATATGGGGATGCGCTGCAGTTACTGCAGCAACCGGCCACTTGCTCAGAGCTTCCTCCAGCGCCCCATCACCACCTCCAAGGGTACTGCTGGGCAGCGGTCCTTGACCTGGGGAAGAAGAGCCCATGCACAAGACAGCTTCACATCGAGAGCGAGAATATCCCATCTCATCAGCCTTGTCCAGAGAGGCCGGAGCGGGGCCGCTGCCCTGATGACAGGAAAAGGCCACTGCAGGAACGGGACGGCTCTTCCTCCCGGGGTTGGTGCCATCCCCACAACTGCACTTTGTTAGCAAAGTTAACAAGCTCTTGCAGCCTCCCGGCTTCCTGACAGGCATTGGGATCTCATGATGTAATTTTTTCCAAGCATGCTTGTAGGAGGGCTTGTCTGCTTTCATTCAGGGCGGGAGGAGGGAGGGAGAAGAACTCCTGGGCAGGACAGGAGACCTTATCAGCACCCAGCAAAGCCACCCGCACGCCTTTCCTGCAGGCACCCCACTCCCAGCTACAGGGGATCCCACTGGCAGCTCAGCCCCTGGCCAGCCTGGACTCACTATCACGATATAAAAGGACCCTCCAGGTTCAAGAAGAGACCAGAGTCCAGCCCAAAGCAGGCTTAGCTTCAAAGCACTGGTGTAAAGCTCAGCTCCACCCAAGCATTCAGCCTCTCCAGAAAGCTTCCGCTTTAGTGCTGCCTTTTTAATTAACAGACTATAAACATTCAGCCCATTCTCCTTAAGGCATCTCAGGCATTAAGACGCAAGCAGCACCCAGGAAGCATCTGTTAACAGGTCCTGCACAAGGAGCACAGAGCTGGCCCAGAGAACCCTGAAACCCTCTTAGCACAACCAAATTTGCAGGCATCCCCCACCATCTCCAAGCATCCGCTGCCAGCGTAATACTGCCAAGATTTTGGCACAGTGAAAAAAAATGTGTTTCCAATGACACTTAAGCACCAACAGTCATTACTGCAGGCACTGCTGTGTACCCCAGCTCTGCTGGCTTTCTCCTGGATTCCCCACATTCCCCAGTCTACTTCAAGACAGTTTTTCTGGCCATCCCAGGCTGGAAAACAAGTTACATGAACAGCAGATCTTGCAACACTGCTTTCCTACCACAAAAATTACTTTTAGGCATACTTATTGCTCACATGATCTATACTTTGCAGCTTTACAGAGCCTTTAAAGCCACGTTTCTCAATTGCTCCTCTGGAGCTCATAGCAAATTTACAACTTAAAGAGATGCGCGCTTGTTGAGGCCAGCGCTTCAGAACCACAGTGCAACAGCCCGGCCCCTCAAGGATGCTCCTCCACCATCAGCAGCGCTTGGCTTTCAGCTTCAGTGAGTTCGGTAGATGGGAACAAATTGTCTGCTTTCAGCTGAAATGGAGAGTTAGTGTTTACCCCACGGCACCAGGAGAGTTTCTGCAGATTAAAGGAGCCCTCTCCACGCAGGCAACAGCCGCTGATCCTTGCCTTCCTGCAGCTCAGAGGAAGCAAGCCGTCATACCTCCATCCACCAAGATAATTTAGCAGGGCTAAACAAATTCTTTACAGCACCACTGTAGACAGCTTTAATGTAACCTTTTCTGGAGAAAGCGTGGTCATCTGCATAATTGGCTTTATTCAGATTACAATGCCTATGTTTGCCCATGTTAACACCTGCAAGCTGCACTCACACGCATGCCAGAGCGCAGGGGTTCACTGGTTCGCTCTACCTGGTAGGGGATGTGTGCTTTGGAGATCAAAGTTCCTGCAGAGCTGAGTCATGCCCCCAGCACACGTCAGCAGTGGAGCAGGATGCCTGCTGATGGCCATTTCACTCATACTTTCAAAGGACACAGCTTTATGGGGAGCCCAGGCATAAAGCAGGAATCCATGGCTGGAGTGCCACAGGACCTCTCGCCTGCCCCAGACCAGGACTTCAGAGGACTTCAGCTTAACTGGAAACACAGGCAACTAAGTTTAGAGCCATCTAAAACAGCCAAAAGGTGAGGGCTTGGGGTTTGGAGTTTTTTTTCATTAGAACTCAAGAGTTTTGGGGCTGCTACATGCAAGTCCTGCTGATACTCTGCTGCAGACTCCAAATTTGTGAATGCTGTTAGATGACCACTTTTAGACAGACTTCAAATTATTATGGCTAGACACATGGTCCAAAACCAGCAAGAAGCAGGAACACTCAAGTTTGGCTTTAATGGGAACCTCCATTCCTACCTATGCTGTTCAATGTCCAGTTTAACTTCAGTTACCCCCACTCTAACTTGCTTTCCTCCTCTAAAAGTACCCAGTGGCAATCCCAGCATCGGGATGTAGTTCGACAGGACCCACACACTGGCTGCTGTGGAAAACCTGCCAGCAAGACTTAAGCTGTTCTGCAGAATCAAGACCAGCATTGAACAAGCAAGCACTCACTCTTCTGTAAAAAAAAAAAACAAACACCTCCATACAGCCTACAACATTAAGTTTTATGTAGGAGTATCCTGCTTCTTAGTCAGCTGTCAGGATTTAAGTGGCTGCCTGGCAGGGTGAAGAGGAAAACAGACTGAACCAGAGCTCATTTGCTTCCCCCATCACACCTCTGAGTCTAGATTGTAATTCTTACCCTTTTATTATCCTATTAACTAAGTGGCAACTGGCCCAAAAAATGGATTATGGCAATTCCATAGGCCGGCAGTACACACCACCAGTCTCAGTCTTGAAAAGGAACCAAGTTTTAACTGCTCAAGCTGATTTATAATTGTTGCTCTATACTAAGTATTAATACGATATGTTACACTTGGACTGTTAATATCCCACTCCTTAAAGCACAAAGACAGACATTAAAGTGCCTCAGCCTTCAGTCAGACCATCTCGAGACAAACATGTATCATTTTTTAGGGCTAGGGCCACAAAAAACTTCCCAAACCAACCTACAAAGTGGAAAACCACCAGGGCTGCAGAGCTTGGTGCTCTGTATTTGTGCTTGCAGCTGCCCCCAGAGCAAGTGCCAGAACAGAAACCTGGCATCAACGTGAAGCTTGCAAAGTCATCTACTCCAGTAGAGATCCCTCAACCCTACCTGGAGTACACGGCTTGAACTATATGACCTTCATTAGGTCTTTTCAAAACTAAATTATTCTACAATTCAAAAAAAACCCCCAGCATTACAAACCAGTTCGTGGCCAGTATCTTTTGCTCACGTGCAAGTCTGGTTTGCATTCCGATGAGGCACAAGTACTACCCAAAATGTGGCAACGCTCCTTGAACTCCACCCTACAGCAGAGCTGCAAGCCATTTTCTGTGGGACAATTAGCGGAAACAAGATAAGCTGCTGCAGCGACAGCTTCCTTACTAAGTCAAGCTAGTAATGCAGACTGGGCAAAGTCTTGTGAAAAAAATGAACGACTGAAAAAGCAACTTTTGAGTAGTGAATTTTTTTTTTATTTTTTTTTAAACGCTTTCTTGGCTGAGGCTGCAATCAACACAGCTTGTTCACAACCTGGGCAAAGTCATCTCAGAAGTTTTGCTGTTGATCTTCACACATGGAAGTTCTACCACAACCAGCACTGATCTTTGCATCCAGCTTTGCTAAAAAGGGGTGACCCTCTCCAATCTTGACGTCCTCCCCATTTAAAATTTCAGTTTATGCATTATACAGCAGAAGAATCCAAGATGGAAGCTCCTTAATACAAAACAAAGGAGCGGCTCTCCACAACAGCCCTCACTCCTTATGTCCAGACATGGAAGGAACTTTGTATAGTGCACTAAAGTTCATCTCAGTTATGGATCATTTATGTAGAGGCTGTAGGAATTTTAAATCCCAGTGTCTTGAAGTTTCTGCATGTTTCCCCACCTCTAACTATTCTCACCTATTGTTAAACAGCTTACCAATTAGAGGACGGAAAAATTAAGACTTTGTTAGGGCTTAACCTTCTGCAGCAGTGAAAACTCCACATTGAACCCAGCTCTCCAAAAACCCTGCTCCGCACTGCGTGCATGCCAAACAGAAGTACGCAGATGAGACAGAGCTGAGCAAGCTGCCTAAGGAAATTCCTTGCTGAAGCATACAGTATGTGTTCACAGGCTTACTGCGCCTGCTAAAGACATTAGTGACATCCTTTGCAGGGATAGTATGTCTTTAAATCAATTACGCGGGTTCCTCTGTGCTTTGAGAACATACTGCAACCATTTCCTCCAGTGACCCTTAAGCCCGGGCCCACCTCGCAGCTTCCCGGGGCTCAGTGCATGCCTTGTCTGGCTGCATGGAGCCGGCTTGCCCAGCAAGAGCACGGGCTGCGCTTACTGCCAGAGCTGGCACCGGGGCAGCTGAACACCGGCCAGCTTCGTGGTTTCCTAGCTGTGACCCACCAACCTCCAGTGGAGACGTGCTCCAGCCCCCGCTGCATCTCTGCTGCTTCCCCACAGTGTCTGCAGTGCAGCGACCCTGGGGAGAGCTGTTCCCCAGCATCCAGCTTGCCTGAACACCAGCTCGCCCACCCCCAGCTCAGCTGCTGCACCCTGCCGAGGCACAGCCAGCGGTCAGCTGCACCAGCGAGCCTCCGGGCATTCGGTACCCGAGCAGAGCATCTTCAGGAAGCACAAGTGATATGCCATGCACGCAGCAGATCCACTAAGCTTTCTACAAGGTGGGTTTTTCAGAGGAGGAATGCCATTTCATCGAGCAGTGCAAGAACAGAATGCTGACCTGGGGACAGATAGGAAGAAAAAACCATGTTGTTTGCCTTTTTTTTTTTTTGCAAGTGGACAGAAACCATTTCCCTATATGCTTACAAGGGGGCCTGGTTATTAAAAAAACCAGTAAGATTCCTTTGTGAGACTCATCTTAGGATTTGAGAGATTAAACATTACAGTTCAGAGGTTTTCAATAGTTTTTACTTCAAGTGGATTTAAAATCATTCAGATCAGTCAGAGAACTTCAGGCCGCTATGGCATCCATCGCCCTGTGCTGTCTACTGGTGCATGTTGGGCTTCTGGAAAGGATCTCTGGTGAGGTGGAACAGGCAACTCTAAAAATAAGGTCAAATCCAGTCCTTTCAGTGTAGGTTTGGCAATAAAAAAAAGAAAATCATACAGACCTTTCATACAGAAAAGAAGAAAAAGAATCAAACCAGTGGAGCTCACAGGAGTGAAATACAGATTAAAATAGCTCTGCCCAACTTCTTAATGGGCACTCAGAGACCACTTGGTCTCACATCCAGAAGAGAAAGGCATAACATGAAGCAAGCTTAAGCCAGCAGTGTAACAGCAACAGCAACCAACCCAGCTTGTCCAAGAGAAACTGAAGACACCCAAGGGGGCTGGAAGGAGAAGTCAAGAATTTCAAAATTAGGAATTGTTAGGGTGGGCGGGGAAAAAAGTCAAACTGTGGGTGGCTTATGATCAAATTCCTTAATACTTTCAAGCCATATACCAAGTTACAGATATGAGAAGTTAACGCGTTGATCTGATGTTCAAGAACAGCCCCAGGCAGGAGGTGTTAATGCACATCTGACTCTTGCAGAGTGCTCCAGGAGAGCACCTCCACCACGAGCACCAGGAGGGCTCCACACTGCTGGGACGGGACTGGCGGCGAGCGAGGATGCATCGCAGAAGGAGAAGAGCTGCCCTTCACACCGGCCGTTTCAGACTCAGCTATTTGCTGCCAGGCAGGTCCCCGCTCGCAGCTGCGGGACGGCGGTGCAGGCACCCAGCCGAGCTGCACACAGGAACGCTGCGCTAATTATTCAAGATCCTTTTTGGGGCAGGGGGCGAAGGAGTCCGAACGTTCAGCCTTTGTACAGCAGCAAGCCGCCATGAGTGCTGCTTTGTTTGCAGTGAGCGAGCCCCTCACCAGCTCCACAGGGCAGCCGGCCAGCCCACCACCGCCACCCTCTGACCCCCAAGCCCCGCTGGGCTTGTTAACCGGGCACCCGGTGGCCGCAGGGCAGCAGGCACCGCAACGCTCCCCGCTCCCGTAAGCCCCCACTTCCCTGCCCGCACGTCGCCAGCGGAGAAGCAGGCTCCGGCCGCCCTCCCGAGCACACAGGGCCTGCCGTGGCACGCCGCCGTCCATGACATCATTGCCAAAACCGCCCCGACAATGGGCCCTGTGAGCGCGGCCCCCCTCGCACCCAGCAAAGCGCATTCCCCGCTGCTGAGCTCATCCCACCGCCCCTCTGGTGCTGGCCCCGGGAGCGGCCGGGATGCCACAGCTCCTGCTTGCCTCTGCTGGGGATGGTGGAAGCTCCCCGCTCCACTGCCGAATGTGGCGGCTGGAGTTCAGTGCCCTCGATTGCAAAGCTCTGCATTTCGGGGGAGAAACGAGTGGAAGCCGGGCAGCAGGGGCAGGAACGGGCTTGCAACCCCTTCGTGCCTCATCGTGCAAAGGGAGCCTGACTACGCTTGGGACGTTCCTCCTCCCCACCGGTTTGGGGTGATGCAGCAGGCCCCCACCCTCCAGGACAGCATGGCTGGCAGCACCCCAAAGACTGGTTGCATCAATCCCGCAGGCAACAGGCTGCCTGGGAAAGCCCCCAGAAAGGGCCAGGCAGTGTGGGATCAGGCCATGGGAAGGGCTGAAGGATTGCACCCCCACCCCTGCTTACCCCCGCAGCCCCAGGGTCAAACGCCGGAGGAGGGAAGCGGGAAGAAGGCAACACAAGCTGCCCAAGCGCTGATTAATCATTTGGGGATGACTGGTGGAGAAAGTCCCTGCAGTGGGGAGTGAGGCATGCCAGAAAGTGGATTTCTGCTAAATGATGGAGGGAGGAAGAAAGAAAGGAGTCCTCCTGCCTTTGCCACGCTCTGCCGAGAAATGCTTGGCTCGGCTTTTAAAACCAAGTGACACAAACTACACCTCCCTCCTCTGGGCATGGGATGGGAATGAAAGGGGAATGATCCTATGCCAAATCTCTGCTCCCCAGGGGTCAGTGCATTTATTGCCACGGCACAGGAAGGCTTCGCCTTCCCATCAGAGTGGGCAGCTATGCCTGAGTCAGCAACACCACCACCCAATTCACAGGAAACAAGGTTCACTTTAAGACAGACATTAAAATTTTAGTCAAATGCAAAATTGTCTAAGTTTAGCATGAAATACTTGTCTAGGAGTCTGATAAACTTGAGATTGTTATTTCATGCACGCACACAAACAAAAAAGCGCCTCCTCACGATACATCATGTGCTTACACAACTGGAAAGCCAAGCCTTGATCAGCAAGGCTAAGAAAAAATGCTGTGGAGTCAGAATTCTGCAAGCCTAACACAAGAAAACTAAGAATTGTCTCTGAAGCATGAGCGTGCTGTAACCATCTCTGCAGGATTAAGGTAATCCTAAATCTTACCAGGTCACTTCAGGTTGCATCAAGGTTAAAAACTTGGACAGTTCTTGCAAAGACCTCCCCTAAGTGGCATTAGGTGACAAGCCATTAGCACAGTGTTGTATCTTACATTACTGAAGGAAGGTTACCACGGTCCAGTGTGGAGGTCCGCCCTCAGGCACCAGCGTGCACTGGAGATGGAAAAGGTGCAAGAGATGCAGCAACAAAAAAAAAAAAAGCCTTGGCGAGGCCGAAGCGCAATGAGTAATCCAGAGGTTTCGAGACGCCAGAGTGACCTCTGCATTACTGAAGAGCATGTTTACTCACACTGGGGGTAGGTCAAGAAAGTTAAAAGAAACAGCATGTAAAATCCTGCCGAGATAAATGAGCCCATTCAGATAGGGCTGTCTAACATCTTCTGCGTGGCAGACGCCAGGCACGAAATCTGCAATGGATGGAGTTCCTGAAGCCAAAACCAACACATTAGAAATTATCAGAAGTGATTACTGTTTGGGGAAATCCTTGGCCACAACATACACCAAGATTCAATTTTTCCATCTGAAACCAGAATTGCTGTACTGACTGTGATTCACTGTGCACAGGGCTGTTCGAAGGAAATCCCCATTCATGCAGCCCTGCAGGGCTCAGCCCATCTCCACTCCATGCTGCAGCACCACAGAGCTCAGGACTGGAGCATGCTTTGTGGCCTGGAGGTGGTGACACATCAGAAAACACCCTGCCAGTCACTTCAGCTACGCGGAAGATTTGTGGTCTGTCTCAGTTTTGATAGTCTCTGATTCTGAGCACCTAACAGCACTGCCCCATCCAGGACTGTTCTGAAGCATTTAAGCACAGATACCCTGTTACAGATGCTCTATAGCCCTCTGTAACTTAGTGACAAAGTTATTCCAGAATTTATCAGCAGGTCAGCTATCTCTGTCCTATCATTTCCTCGAGAAGCAATAGGAAAGGTAATTAATCTCCAACACACAATTGTACCCCCACTGCAGATAGGAACAGCCGCTTTGGAAATCTCCCTCTGACATCTGAGCCATTTCAACAGTTCAGTTTGACATTCAGACAGAAGTACACGCTCTTAACATCAACACACAGCACCGAAAGCAGCCCTACACCCGCATGCTGCCACCAGAATGTCTCTCACCAGGCCACTGCCATTCAGCACTGCCGCAGTGGTGCAAAACGCCCAATATCAGCTGCCGTCCTGCCTCTGCGCTCTGGCCACTGCCACAGCATTGCCATGTGCCCATCAGGAAGGGGATGACACATCTGCACAAGCCAGGCTGCTTTCTGCAGCTGCACACCAAGTGGGGATGCTCAGGGCAGTCGCGCAGTCACTACAAACACATGCATCCTCTGTGCATCCCTGCATTCCCGGAGTCACCACTGCTTTTCCATGACCACTACAAAGATGTCTTAATGCTTTTCTGTGTAAACCGGCTGGATGTTCATTCTTCAAGCATTGGAACGGGCTGCCCAGGGAAGTGATTGAGTCCCCATCCCTGGAGGGCGTGGGATGGGAGGGGATTTAAAAGATGGGCAGACGAGGTGCTTAGGGACATGGTTTAATGGTGGGATGGCAGGGTTAGGGTAACAGTTGGACTTTATGTCTTTTCCAACCTAAACAATTCTATGATTCATGAGCTTTCACATACAGGCACCTATCCTCCCCTCCACTGCAACCATGACCATCCCTGTCCAAGAAGGAAGAAGGCCACTTTCTTCCTGGAGCATCAATCCTTAAATAAAAATATGTTCAGTGTCACACAGCTGCTTCTCGAAGGAAGAAGCCTCCTGCTCTTTCTGGAGAAAGCAGTAAAGTCATTTGAATATTTTTGTATACTTGTGCAACCCAGCAGTAAAGACACTTCCATCTGCACATAGTGCAAGGCTTGCCCCTGCACAGTCGAGATTTAAGCCCTGTGTGTTTAACATCCTACACAGGACAGCACTGTGTTTATACGGTTTCAGCTACAAGCCGCTAACATAGGAATAGACGCTTGGCCTGAGGCCCAGGTAATTCATCCGACGGTGGCAGCCGCTATCAGACAGACCTCTTTTGAGGGGAGCCTTCATGACCAGGAGCACAGCAGTGAATCTGCAGAGGCACAGCCTGTACGGGTGGTCTCTGAGCACCTTAAAGAGGACCATATGGGATTAATGGTACAGCTTGAGCACATATTAGCCACAGCTGTGGGACACGCACTTGTGCAGACCACATACCCACTCCTCCCACCCAAACTCAATCACCACACAGCAAAGCTTTGCTTCAGATGCACGAGGTCTGCATCGCTCCAAGCAGCCCGCAGGACCCTGGCTCATACCAGAGGCCGTCGGCTGGCCAGCCCCGGCCCCCAGAGCTGCTCTCCCACTCAGTGGGTCCTGTGCCATGCACGGGCTATGCTCCAGAGCCATCCTCCTGCTCTCCCCCCTGCAGGCTGCTCCTAGCAAGCAGCAGGAGCAGCTCTGCTCAGTTGGCACCATCAGCCTAACCCAACTGCATTGGGAGCTGCTTGGCCATAACAGGCTCTGGCTGCTAACAGCGTTTTCAAGCTAGCCAGCACTCAGAGGGATACCACCTTTCCTCTCCGGAGGCTGGACTTCAATTCTTCCAGCTGAAGGTTCCACACAAGTCTTGCCAAACATCACAAGCTCACAGCTCTCCCTAGTCTTCAGGGACAGCGCTCCACCACACACATGCTGACCAAGCAGGGTGCAGGCAATTACCCAAATCCTCACCAGCTGCAAGATCTCATTTTTAATCTGCAGTCTCACATTGTTCATATTTGCAAGCCCATTGTATTCCACACTTTTAACACAACACAAAGAAAGCAAGCACTGGCTCTAGGGGCAATTTCGCTAGAGCAGGAATAGTTGCAGCAACGTTGCAAGCTATGCTGCTCCGTCTGATCTCCCGTACCCCTTCCAGTTACCTACCAGGGTAGGTACAGGCTTAGGCCACCTTGTTTGTTATCAATTCCTCTATTTCACCATGAAAAACACTTAGGAACATGCTATTACCTCTAAATGGCCAGAACAAAAGCCCCACAGGTGTCTGTCCCGCTCCTAGACAGAGACCAGGCTGCTCATTTCAGCTTCTACATTTGAGCTTGAATACTCTTGCTGACCAGGTACTGCTTTAGAAGCTTGAGCTACTTTTCTTGCAGGTAAGCTATGAAATATTCTGCAGCTTGTTAAAGCCTATGTTTAAGTAATAAAGCCAGTTAACTGAAATATTTAAGCTTCCTCTGACTTAGGCAGCATTTTCAACCAATAGTTGCAGCATTTCATGTGAAGCAGTTCATTTTTCCTCTTTGCAATTAAAAGCCTGTTAAAGGTACATAGTTTTCTTTGGTTATTTATCAGAAGAGGTATTTCCTTAGTTTTAAACACTGGATTCAGAGCTAGGCTACAAAACCACAGCAAAAGTTAAAGTAGATTTGTTGAAGTAGGGTTTTATACCACTAACTTCAGGGGGCTTCCCTGGTTGAGTCAGGGCTGTTTAGCAGAGCTTTCCACCCAGGAAGCCCCAGACATCTCCAGGGCCTCAACTAGCAGCTCCTTGCTGGAGTCTGCCGCTCCTGGTGCTTTCATGGCAGGGCAAACCAGGTCCATGAGCTCACTCTCACGAACTCTTTCCTCCCAGAAAGCGGTGTATTTGGATACACTCAAGTGAGCATCCCCACGGTGACGTGGTTAATTCTCTGGGACAAGGTCTTTGCAATACCCTTGTCCAGCAGTCTCACATGCTCCTATCTCTGTAACTGCAGATGTCTGCAAGTCATTAGCCTGCTCAGTAATGCTCACTTAGCAGCCACTAATCATCTGGTGTGACAGCACCAAGGGCAGGGCTGACCCACCGGCTCTGCAGTGGCGGTGAGCTGAATGCAATTGGTGCTTCTCCACTCTTGCATTTTGGAGGAGAACCCGAACCACTGGAAGACTAATCTCAGGCTTTTCTAACTTTTTTAGATGCCAAAAAAAAAAAATGTATCTGGCTACTTGCGAGCCACACCTGCTTCTGCACAGCTCTGGGGAGCCCCAGGGACCTGCAGGCACTCCTCAGGAGCCTCATTTTGTGGCCTCTCAAGTAGACATCTCACTTGGCCTTTGGCAACTCGGTTGAGCTGGCATTCCTCATGCTTGCTCACCACTCGGGTTAGGTCAGTGAAGTACTGTTAGTGCAGGAGCTGGTTTATCAACATACAGCCAACCTCTGCCAGCCGGGGTCTTCTCTAACAGCAGCTACCCTAGGTTGTGGTAAGAGTTACTCTCCTCCCTTTGGCCACCGTGTTTGATGTAGCTGTTCAGTTGTCCAGCAGATATGCTGCATCCTGTTATGAGTGTCAAACTTCCTTCAGCCAGCACTAGATACCATGGGGCTGCACAACCACAAAGCTTTAAAGAGAGCATGGAGATGGCACCACTACAGAGGGTCCTGTGGTCCGAGTTTAAAAGCCTCCACATCTCTGTTTTGACATCTGGCAGCTGCAGCATCCGGCACGGCTATGCTCAGGCTGTGGCGCTGGAAGTTGCCTCCCTTTCAAGAGTCACCACAGATTCTCCTAGCAGCCACCAGCCTAGTTCTTCTATTTCCTCATAGCTGCATTTTTACCACAAGCCTAAAAGAGTTACCAAAAGAAATAATCCTCGGAGACAACTAAAGCTGTTTCTATTTGACTTTTAATTAGGTCATTGATCTTCTTCAAGCAGTTACATAAGCTATCAGATATTTGCATGCAGCCACACTGTTAACCAACAGCCGAAACAAAGCTGAAACAACACGATTAGCATCCTAAGTCTTCCCACAGCCTGTGTGTTAAGTCTGTTCAGACACCAACTCTTCCCCCAAGGGGGAATTTGGTAACAAGCCATGTCTGAGCAAGTGACAACTGCTCAGAGAGCCACTATGACTAGCGGGGACACCAGCAAACAGCAGCTCTGCAGGAGCATCCAGGTGTTGGAGCAGGCTCAAAGGTGCCTGGGCTTTGGATTATTTGGGAGCCTGACAAGCAGAATTACTCCAAGTCTTGCAGAGAGAAGGAAATCCACTGCCTAGCTATGAAGGTGAAATAACACTTGATATCTTGCACCATCAAGACTACAGTTAGACACCAACTTTGTTTAGCAAGCTGGTGTTCCGCATTCTGTCATGAAGATCAAAAGGAGTCAGATTAATCCAACATTTGTGTCCCACACCATGACAGATACAAGGCATATTTGCTATACTGCCAGTTTCCAGCCAGGGAGATGCATCAGAGGTAAATGCAGGACCCTGCACATATCCCCCAGCTTGGGCTCTTCATCCCTGTGGCCCAAGCCCAGAGGGACCAGCTGCTACCACTCACCTTATAATAAAGGGAGGATCTGCACAAAGGTAAAGGTCACCTCCAAAACATACTCATCGATGTTTTAGCCTTAGACCTAAACTAGCTCTGACAGCTGGCTTGCCAGTATCTGCCTGTGGGAAGTCCACTAAAACTGCTGCAAGGTTGTTGCAAGAAAAGGGAATGTAAAAAAGTTAATTATACCAATTAAAGGAAGCACAGATAGAGCACATCAGTATCTAGCCAAGGGGAACAGCGTTTCCTCTTCTCTGTTTGAATAACCTTCAGATGTACATATCATGGGTGTTTGCTCAGAGCAGCTCCCTGCACTGTGCCTTCTGCTGCCGGGCTCCAGAGGAGACTTTCAAAGCGTGTTTACATTGCACAGCTCACCAGTTGCCACCTACCACTCATTTTAGGCCCACCAACCACAACAGTGCCCTTTAATATAGGCTCCGAAATACAGACACATACATTGTCTCCTCACAAGAGCGGCCACAGACTAATCAAAACCAGTAGGCAGCTGCAAGCACCCAGGGTAGCCCAAAATCACCGTGGGCTGCGAGCTGTGGAGGAGAGCCAGCTGCCAGCATCCCACCCCCAGGTCAAGCTGGAGCAGCCCCCAGGTCCAGACGCGCTCACAGCACCTATGCAAGGCACAGGAGTTGGCGTTTCAGAGCAGCATTTGTCTCGCAGGCAGGCAGTCTGAAGTGCAGCCCCCAGATTTCACCACAAAAAGCGGGTGGAAATGCACCGGCCCTGGGCTAGCAGGAAGGGTGGCTCCACTGCTTTCAGTTACTGCTGCGCCGCAGAGGGCCTGTGGCCAGGGTTGCAAACGCCTGCACCCCACCCAGGCTTGCAGAAGACAGCAAGAGCCTCCCCAAGAGCCTGACGAGAGCAGAGGGTTGCTCACAGCCACTGGCTGGTTGCTCAGCACAGCACGCACCCACGCCACGCAAACACCGTCCGCAGCAATGTACCGCCTGGGTGATGCTGGGACGTGCTGCTGCGACAGCCCTTGCCCAATTTTCCCCCTCAGAGCAGGCAGGCTGGGTGTCATCATGGCAGTCTGTGCCCACCTCACCCTCAGACAACCCAGCTTTAAGGAGCTGTGCTGCCATGCAGCCCAGCCAGCTCACGCTGGAGTAATTCAATGCTCTGACAAATAATGTATCATGATTTACAGCATACCCTGAAGCAAGGGAGAAGGAGCCGCAGCCCATGATGTCATTGCAGTCCACAGCCACTTTTGTGCTATTACTGGGTAACGCTGGCAGGAGCGTTCATGCAGCCTGCTGCTGCTGGTAGATGAAAACAGCTTGGCCCTTGCAAGAAAGATCCCAGCCTGGATGTTTGAAGCTTTCCCACCACCAACTTCCCAGCCCGATCAGTAAAACTTGCTATGTTTCAGTGACCCAGAGAAATCAACTCAAATACCGGCTGGATTTATGCTTTGAAGTTAGACATTGCCTTCGGTATTTATTGGTTCCTTCCCATTAGATTAGCTGTCTACTTCCCCAAGTTGTAAGGAACAGCAGAGGACCATTGCACCTCTGACTCAGAGGAAACATCCCATTAGCAACCAGACAGTGCAGCTGTACATGTGGCCACTCTTCTCAGCCCATTTATTAGAGAGCCATGGCTGCTTTCTTCCAAGGGCAGTATCAGCAGGAGGTCCAAACAACCCCAACCCATCACACCAGGGCAGACAGGATTCGGCTGCTCCATCCCCTGCCCACCCCCAGGCAGCTCCGGGGCAGCGTCTGCCGTTACTCAGCACAGGGGAGTACGTGCAAAACAACCCTGACTATCCCAGGAACTTGGGCAAAGCTTCGCTTGGCTGTTGTTTGAAGTGGCCTAGCTTGTTTTCACTCACACACACAAAAAAAGCCCAGTTTATTCTTGCAGTGGTTGTATTACAGTTGCCATGTACTAGCACAGTAGGAACAAGACATTGCATACATCTCGCTACGGATGTTAGACTTCAACTGCTCACAGCAGAACAGTGTTTACGCAAGGAATTGCAATCCATTAGCCAAACCCAAAGCCCACCACAGCAGATCCAATCCTCACAACGATGTACCAGATATTATGGAGGCATCTCCAAAACTCAAGGTTAGTGGCACAAGGGACAGAAAGCTGAGTGAGGCTCACAGAAAGGTTAGAGACCAGAGAACCCTCTGGTTATGATATAACACACTCACTGCAAAGCTTTTGAGTAGAGGAACTAGGATTTATGTCCTCAGGAGGAACACACACAGGCAGGAGTGCAAGCTACAGAAGCTTTTGCCTTGTGGGGAAAAAAAATCTGCACAAAGTCCCCAGAAGTGAGACCTGGGGTAAAAAACCTCAGTCAAGCTTCATTGCATTAATCCAAATCAACAGAGCTCACTTCGCCCACTGAAGAGAGAACCTCAGATCTCAGCTGACTCAACTCTGAAACCGAGGTCAAGTTCCCAGGAAGAGCAAAGGTAGCTCTGCTCACCCCACCCAGGCAGCAGTTGCAAGACGGATGGGCAAGGATCTACCTCTACCTCACACATGTTACTAGGGCAGTCAAGAAAAGATGAGCAGCTAGCACAGGTTTCACAGACACAGCATTTTCATGGAAACTGCTACTCTTATTTCTCCGAACACAACGTGAAGCACATACCTGTTCCCCCCCACCATTAGCACGCATTCAGCCTGCAACAAACTAAACCCTGCAAGCAGTACCACACAGTGAAGGCTGCAGCAAAGACTGCTCTGATCTCCTTGCAAGGATGGGCAGTGCCTTCCCTTAACCTTTTCTACATAAGTTTTGTCTTGGATTCTTCCCCCGACAATTAACACTCAGCTCCACAGCATTTCCTTCCTCTAGCACAGACAGGCTGGGAACATCTGATTCTGTTTTTCTTGCCAAGTCCAAGCAGATTGCAGCAACACATCCTCAGCTACTTCTACCCACCATGCGTGCCCATGGCTACCTCGGTGCACCCACAGGGAGGTGACTCTCCCTCCCCATGGGTGGGTGCTCTGGAACAGCATCCACAGTACTATCAGAGTACACACACAAAAAGCAAGAAAAATCTCACAGGAACCTACAGGTTTCTCTACAGAAAACCTGGCTACCTCACCAAGAGCCAAAGTCAGGCTTGTTGCTTTGTAAAGCAAGAGCTGCTGGGACAGGCTCTTCAGTCACACCACTACCAAGCACCAACAGAGCCAAACCCCAGGTCACTGAGCTCTGCATCTTCATTAGTGTAATGACTTATATGTCAGGGGCCATATTTGTGAGCCATGTACCATGCCACACAGTAAAGGAAGACAAGTCCACAGGCAGATCTGCCTGATGCTGGTGGCAGAGACCCAGCAAGTGTCACAGTCCACCAGCATCACATGCAATGCACTGTTTCGCTCTGGCATGCTTGCTTAGCGTTTATCAGTGGTCTAAGCTTGGCAGGCCCTCGATCAGGTCCCAAACTAGCTGCCCATCAAGGTCTGCTTCTGAGGGGCAGAGAGAAAACAGAATTCCTCTGCAGCTTGGGGGATGCAGAGATCATTGTGTTACTTCCCATCGCTGGGAGCAGACACTGAACAATACTGGCAACACAGAAGCACGGCCACACACAAGGCTAACCATGTTCTTAGATTACAGCTGTAGGCTAGGAAAAGAGTTATCCTGACCCATTTAGATTTAAACATCCCCACGTAAGTCATTACAGGACATGGCATTAGAATATGGAGCAGTTAAGACTTCAGTCCTTCTTGAATAGCTGGCATAGTGTTCAGTGCCTTAAATAAAAAAAGCTGTTTAGCACATTAGTCTAACTGGTCCCAAGTAATTTTACTGAAGTTTGATCACTTTACAAGTTTCCGCTCGTATGTAAAAGAATGCAAGAACAGTCTGTGTAAGCTGCCTGAAAGTTTCCTGTAACTTGGACCAAATAGCTCATGCAAAGCCACTTTTTCTTTAGAGCAGCCATCCAACTATTGAAACAGAAGGTCCTAAGGAGACCAACCACCTTCAGAAACCGAATCCACCTCCAGTCTCCAGCAGTGAGGCCCACTGCCAGTCTATCAAAAATAATTTTCGAGGGGAAGGATTAAATGTCACATTTCCAAGAAGCAGAAACCTGCTTCCAAGACACACTGGACATTTTCCAGAAAACAGCCTCTGGGGAAGTCACAGGTAAGTGGCAGACAAAACGCAAGTGTATTTTGACTACCTCCTTATGATGTGCTAATAGCACCTGGAGAGAGACAGAGAGAGACCCTAAGCATACACAGGCTTAAAGCATTTTATTTTTTTTTCCTTTTTTCAGTTTTCAAGCACTTAGCTCTAGGCACTATAGGACAACACATTCACCAAGTTTTAGAAGACATGAGTTTTCCTCTAGAAATTTCAGCTTTTCTTTGTCACCCCTCAATGTATCAACAGCCTAGGGAAGAAAGTTGATTTTCGACTATTTTCCTAAAATGAGATCTCCATGAGGTACTCAGACTCACAGGTCAAAATAACTTCATCTTTAGAGCATGCTGGAGGTCTCCACTAAGAGAGCACAGTGCAGGCATCAAATACTCTGTCATTAACCGAGACCCCACCTGAAACGCAGGTTAGGCTCAGTCATAAAGCAACAGCCCTTCCAGAAGTTCTCTTGCAGTTGGGACATCCCAAGACCACCAAAGACTCCACGAGGCAAGTACCAGCAGTACCATGACTATAACCCCAACCACTCCTTGCCCATCTCCCTCCTGGCACAGCTCAACTCCCTCCAGGCCCTGCAGCGGGACTCAGGACCCCCAAAAAGGCAAACCTGAAAACGAACAACACAGATGTAGCCGAGGCTGGCACCGCATCCCAGCGCCACAGCAGCAGAGCCGCCACACAGGCCTGGCTGCCCCTGCCCACGCGTTCACACACATCGCCACTTGACATCCTGTGCCTGCGAGGCAAGCAGAGCAGCTCGCTCATCTGGTGAAAGCACAGCCCGGCAAAGAGAAACCGCAGGTTTTTCAGTTAGATCAATCTGACCACAGCAATCTAAGACTGCAGTTTTACTAAACAAGCCAGCCAGCCGCTTGGCACCCACCCTGCCTCCACCAGCGACACAGGGCTGGCCAGGAGAGCATCAGCCCCAAGGACGCTGCTGAGAGGCACCAAACAGCACCGGAGTGCACACCTAGGCCCTGCTGTTTGCAAGCGTGGGTGCAGCTTGGCAGGTCACAGCCCCAAACCGCCTGCCAGGTTTCAGACACTGAACTCCTCTGTTTCTAAGCTAAATCAGTTGAATCCTATTGCCTGGTATCAGGGTTTCTAGGGTCAAACTCAGTGCCAAATTAGCTTCAACCCCCCCTTCTCTGGCACTCACTATGGCTTTTACCAAGGCACAATGTGGTTCCCATACAAAGTAATCTGCGGAGTCAATCAGCTCCTTCGGCCAAGGAGCAAAGCCCTTGTGCTCTGCATTCCTGGCGTCCTACTCCCCAGCGCCTGTCACGCCGCATGCCACTCAGCACCCAGGAATCCGCAATTATCTCAGTCTAGCAGACAAAAAAAATAGCTGGACTTAACACTTGAGTAGCACAGCAGCTACCTCGTGTTGAGCAGAAGACTCCATGAAGTCACCTGCCCCCAAAGCAGCTTTTTTAGAGCTTTCAATCCCATCTTTGCCGAATGGCACAACACCCTTGTGAGCTTTATGGCCATTTTTACAGTAGACCACACACGCAGTCAAATCCATGCTGAAGTGAAGGCACTTCGTGCCTAGAAGAAAAACATCCCAAAACTACTGAAAGACTCCAAGCAGAGACTAAACAAGCAGTAACGGCAGCAGGAGACGTTGGGCTCCTAACTGCGCATCCAGAAAGGGTTGTGGTCAAACACTACAAATTTAACCAATTTCTCTCTGTATAGGCAGACTTACTTTAAATGGGCACAAATTGAATGCCAAAAGCTCGCTACTGAAAAAGCTTAAAAGGGTGGTTGTAGTATAGCAGCAGTAGCTGAGCCATAGTACACGGCTTCCAAAAAATTCCTGGAAGTTAAATAATAACTGGAACAGGCACTGAATCCACTTAGCAGAGGTCTGATGGCATTATTAATGCCAGAAATGCAGCAGCCACAGCCATCAGGTTTTCCCAGCTGATTTGGCCCAGAGCTGGCCCTAAACACCCCAGGGCCTAAAGACCAACCTGGTCATAAAACTCCACCTAAAAGCTTTTAGTGGTACATTGCTCCAGGCCCCATAATGGCCCTGGTTTTGTTTAGCAACACAAAAGAAGAGACTAAAAGCTAGAAACAAAAAGAAAGCCCCGAGTTCTTCAGAACCTGCAAGGAGAAAGACAGCAGAGGCAGGTCTCGATCCCAGCTGCACCTGCAGGAGATGTGGCATGGGCTTCAGCCCCTTCAGCCAAGAGGAGCACCACAAGGTTTGCTTTGAACATCTTTTTGGAAAGCGAGTCCCAGATGTTTGGGGTTTTTTTTCCAGGAGTGGCTCAGTTTATCCAGAATGATACAGTAGGGCTCCTGCGCTACCACTTGGCTCCAGCTCTGGTGGCCCAGCACAGATGGAGCTGTACACCCCTTCATGCAGAGGCTGGGACACGGCAAAGGCACTAGCAGCCATGGCCATTCCATTCTCCCAAAGCTTCAACGACAAGTTTTTTCAGGTTTGAGTTTTTTTTGTTTTGTTTTTTTAAATAGCCAACACAAGGCAAGCAAGCTGCAAAACATTTAGACATGTCTTAAATGATTATGGCCACCCTGGGGCTCAGTCTAATCCTGCAAGGGAGCTGTGCTGCTACAGCAGCGTTTCTAGAAAGGAAGTCGCTGGAAGCCAGGCCTGACCGGACAACCTTGATCTCCCAAACCCGCAGCCCTTGGGAAGTCCTGAAGACAAATAGGAAGGCAGCTGAAGCAGCAACATTTTTTCTAGGGCAAACAATACAACAGGAGGGGAGCGCTGGCCTGCTGTTAGCGTTGTGGCGGGTAAGGAGCTATTCCAGTGGCTGAAGCAGAAAGGTGAGCTCCAGCGTTAGCAAAAGCAAGCTCTGCCCAGGAGTCAGCAGCTGCAACTCGAACCCTACTGTGTGCAAAGGGAATGCATCTCTAAGTAAATAATTAGCACCAGCTCCATTCCCAGCTGTAAGTACCTTAGCTGTTTCGCCCTCAGAGGATAATCAGCCATTCGGGACCCAACAGTCCCCATTTGCCCAAAGCTGCTTTTACACATTACTAGAGACGAACAACAGGGTACCCACCTACTCCACCCAGGCTTCCAGAGAGGGCCAGGTCTCTCCCAAACTGGAGAAGTTTATATTTTCTTGCTATTGTAGCTAAAGCCTCCAAAGGGAAAGAGCTTTCACCTTGGCCAAGAGTTTTAGAGAACTGAGCAGAGCTGCACTCACCCAAATTCAGCTGTGCAATTCACTGAGGCCAGAGTCATCAGGAGGCAGTAATTAGAGTTATCTGGCAAAGAGCTAGAAAAGGCATTCACATTCCTTCCCAGAGATCTCTCAGGCATTCAAATTATTGCTTTCCAGACTGTGTTGTGGCCACACCTGAGCTATTCCCCAAATGGTCACCACATGCATTCCTGAGGGATCATCTGCAATTTGACGTGCATGCCAACAGCTTTCATTTCCTGAGCAGACCAACAGTTATCCAGCAATTCCACCCTCCAATACAGCATGGACAGTCAAACCTAGTGCCAGACAGGGTGGGCATTAGCTCAAACCACCCATCTCCTGGAGGCAGAAGAGGTCCTTATACATTTTGTGCCCATGACCTACCACAGCAGAAAGATTAAAGAGAAAGCTCAATCCCGTTCAAAAGCTGCCACTGTGCTTAGGCAAGCATCCACGCTAATCTGAACACTGGCATCATCTGCTGGGCTCTAGTGAGCACGAAAATTCTCCCTGCTCTCCTATACCACCTATAGTAGCCCCTACCTCCTCCTAGCTCACCCACCCCATGAGAGCCAGGCTCCAGCACCCTGCCACAGCCCCGGTACCCCCGGCCAGCACAGGCTAGGGCAAGCATCATCCCGGCTGCATCTCCTGCTGGGGCAGCAACCTGGAGGGGTCAGCGCCTGAGGAAACTGGCTATGCAGGGAGAGAACATGCACTGGGTTTCTGTAGGAAAAGGCCTGAAAGCAAAGCCTCACCTATGAGATAGCAACTAGGAGAGAAGCTCAGGCAGATAGGAAAGCACCACCAGCCCCGACAGTCAGGCTGTGGGTCAGCCCCACGGCACACCCTGCACACACAGCTTTAGACCAATGCTACGCTGCACCCCCAAAGCTTGCTCTTGAAAGAAAAAGCAGCAATTCCCCAGCTGCCAACCCCGGGAAGCCCGGCCGGCAGCACCCCACGGCCACCCAGTGCCCCGGGCCCATCCACGCTCTGCAAGGCAAAAGTCCGGCACAGGAATAAAACACCATAAACTGCGGAGAAGAAAAAGAAAAGAAAGAAAAAAAAAAAAAAAGCAAAAAGCCACCCGCAGGGGAGGCACTCACCGATGGAGACCAGCTTGATGCTCTCCCGCTCCAGGAACTCGAGGGCCACCGAGACGTTCTCCAGCTGCATCTGGCGGAAGGTGGGCCGCTGGTGGTACTTGCGGTACATGCGCTTCTGGCTGAGCACCTCCAGCAGGGCGATGAGGCGCAGCCCGTCGCTCAGGTCGTGCTGCAGGTTGCCGATGCGCTTGTTGACGCAGCGCAGGTGCTCATTGCACCAGCGGGTGAAGGTGTTCTGCTGGATCCGCTTCCAGGGCGCGTCCTCCGCCAGGTCCTTCTCGGTGGCCGGCATCTCGCCGTCGGCTCGGCCGCTCGCGCCCGCCCTGGCCCCCGGCTCATGCGCGGGCCCGCCCGGCCGCGCCCGCCCGCCTGCGGGGAGGGAGCGCGGTGCTCGCGGCGGCCCCGCGCCCCCGCTGCTTCGGCCCCCCGCTCCGCTCCCGCTCCCCGGCTCTGCGCGAGCCCCGCGCCGCCGCCCGGCCTTTATCCGGCGCACCCCCCCCCGGCCCCGCGGGGGGGGCGCGGGGCCGGGCTGGGCCGGGAGCGCACCCGGCTTCCCTTCCCCCGGAGGGGCGGGTGGAGGGGGGGCTGCTGCACCGGCCCTCACCTGGCCGCGGGGCCGGGGGGCGGCCCCCGTGGCGCAGCCGCACAGCCCGGAGTGCGGCCCGGCGGGGGTGCCACCCCCCGCGGCACGGCCACCGCCGAAAGCCAGGGCAGCACCGGGACGCAGCCCGGGCGCACCCCCCAACGCCGCCGGCCGGGCGGGGGCCGGGGGTGAGGGCAGCCGGGGGTGGGCGACCCGCGGACCTGCGCGGCAGCGGCTAGCGGCGCCGGATCTCTCCGGGCTGGGAGGGATTCGGCTTTGCCCGTCTGTAAAACACTTGCAGCCGCCAGGAGCCCTGAGCAAAGCGCAGCCTTGGGTCAGCAGAGGTTGCTTGTGCTCGCACAAGATGCAGCCGCGCTGCTAAGGGGTAGCGGGGATAGCACCTTCTGCACCGATACACGCGATTTTGTCAACCGCGTAAAGAAAATAGAAGCTCCCAAAAGCAATCAAACAAGGCTTGGATTCTCGGGGGCTTCTCTCCTTTTTTCCCCCACTTTTGTAACTGGTTTCCTGGCATGCCACTCCCTGCCGGCGTACAAGACTGTGACTTGCCGCTGACTCACTTGATGACAGCAAAAAGAGTCAACAGAAGTACCCCAGCCGCCGTTGCTACATGCCTGCCGACTTTGTGCAGGTTGCCCAAGACGTCTCACGACACTTACCGGGTCAGTGAAAGCTGCAGCGAGGTGTCCCTGCATGTCCCTGCCCCGAGGGAAGCCTGCGCCCACCCGCGCACCCTCCCCTCGGGCCTGATCCCCGCACACTTACAGTCTCGGCTTTGCTGCCCTGAGCTGCTCCACCGATGCCAAGCGAAGCGTACGCGTGCGTATCTATTTACATCAAGGCTGTCACACCGAAAGATGTGGGAGTCTGTCAGAGCAAACAAATCCATTAAAACACAATCAATAAAGTCTAATTTAATTAAATGACCATAGCCACTCTCCACTAAAATTTGAATACAGATTTCCAATTATTTTCTTTCAAGAGTTTTATCCTAATGCCTTTATTAAACTGTGGTACTGTGGTTTCTCCCCAGCAATCTAAGAGCTCCTTCCCCCAGACTGAATAATATTAGGTAAGTTTGTTCACAAGAAAATAAGAAAGAAGCAAAGATGAAGGTGAGGTAAAGTGAGACTTACACCTAAGCTTCCAGTGGTCCCCAACCATTGCTCCCCAAACGCCTCCTGCCTTAAACCTGTCAGAGCAATCCGCAATCGGATTTAATATACTGACATGATGAGGTGTATCTCATGGCACAGCAGCCACTGCCCTTCCCTCGGTTTATTGAGCCAAGCAGCAAGAAGGGTTAAAATAAAAACCGGCTTCAACACGGGGATTATATTTACAGCTCAGCAGCGGCGACAGGCCCCGGGGGTGCCCCAGCTGGGGCAGGTCGTGCCTCCGCCAGCAGGGCTCTGCCACCAGCGCAGGTGGGTCCAGCCCAGGGGGAAGCAGGCTGGAAATGTGGAGCTGAGCCTTCTTTCAAGGGCTTTTCTCCCATCGTCCTGTACTTCATCTTTTAATAGATGCTAATTGCTTATTGACTTTGGCCTGGGTTGGGACTCGTTAGCAACCATTCCACATCCGGATTAGCTGATTGCTTATAACATTTTCGTTTCAGTTCCTTTCCACTCCCACACCTAGTCATGCACACTCTCTTTAATATTGTTTTGTGCCCACACCACATTGAAAAGTTGAAGCTTCAGCCATTTTTTTTCTGTAACAAAAGAAGCAAATAAAAATTATACTGGGAAAAGGCAGAATCAGTATCAGGACCTTAATTTTTAACCTAAATATTTAGCTAAAATCTTCAGTAAAGGTCATTTTTTCCCTAGGCCCGGCAAAGAAAACTTTCATCCCAACGACGTATGCTCTGCACACAGCAGTTTCTTTGAGCAGTTTTGCACCACTTCATCCATCCATGCATCCATGCATCCATCCCACCAGAAGCACTGAGGCAGGAAAACAGATGTGAGGTGCTCAGCAAGGCGCTGGCACAGAGCTGTAAGCCCAGCTCAACCCGTCAGCCTCAGGAGAAGGGCAGCAGCACAGGCGGGGCTGTTGCAGCTTGGGACCATGCGGGGCTGGTGGGATGCTGGTGGTCTGGGTGCAGCAGCCCACATCGCAACTGCCCTTCCCTGCACATCACAGGACTTTTGAACAGAATTCAGCCTTTTGCATCCTGATAGCTTTCACGATTCTTGGGAAACAAAGACTGCTTTATGGAAAGAGAATGGAAAAAAGCAAAATAATTTCTGCTCTGAGGAACAGATCTTGCTTCCTTCCTTCCTTCCCATTCACAGATGACCCTCCCAGCTGCGGTCTGAGCAACGTTTCTGCTTGATGGGCAGCGGAGGGGGGCAGCCCCTGTGTGCACCCCACTGCCTGCAGGCGTGTTTGAGATCAGGAGAGGCACCATGTCTGGGAGCTGCCTGGCCACAAGCGTGGCAGTGGCTGCTGCACCAGGCAGCTTGGGCAGCTCCTCTGGCATCAGTGCCTTGTCCTCCTCTACCGATGAGGGAGTCCCTCTTGCTGTTCTGTGATCGGGTTCTTCCTGGGGTCATGTTTGGCCCAAAAAACTGGATTTCCTTTGAAATGAAGTTAAAAACACTTTAACACAAGTGAACACGTGTTTCATGTTTCATCAGGAGGCAGAGAAGTAAAAACAAGCTAACCCGTGAACCTGTACTTGCCCACATACCATCTTGGTACTGTGTATTATTACAAATGAACTATTGTATGCCTTGTAGAAATACCTTATGTGTATATTTATACAGGTAGATGTTTGTGTGGATGTAGGTATATATGCAGAGAGGGAGGGACATTTCAACACTACGCTCTGGGACAGACGCTTTTTTCTTTTCATTTGTCCTGTATGACGAGGCTCTTTCCATCCCAGCTCTTCCTTTGCTCACCAGATGCAGATATAAGGAAGGAAGAACACTGTCATTGCTTTTTGGTTCTCTTTAAGCAGTTGCAAAAACACAGCATTGAATTTTTTCCACTGTTTTAAAAATACTCTTCCTCCCTCTATATGATAATTCACTGCAAGGCTGGACTCAAAAAGTTTATTCAGCAGCCACATACTTACTGTTTTATCATGGAGCCGCTCAGAATATTTTGCGTTTGAAAACACAGCCTTGACAAATGGAATGAATTGTAACGGCATTTGGTTTCTCTATTTTTAGCAAAAGGACATTGAAGAATGTCTCTCAACCCAGAATAAGGCATTAGGCTCTGTGAATTTACAGAGAGCTGCTTTGTAGGCAGGAATAAAAAAATTAGGAGCATAGTTTAAACTGTAAAGGTAAATAAAAGTTGGCTGGCCTTTACAGGCCTGCTGCTGCTCTTTCTGGAATGCGTGATAATCCTTAATGGAAACCTAATCTCAGCACAGATTATTTATCTCATCTTTCGGGGCCCTGGAAGCGTACTGTGGGACTCCGCAGTGGACACTTGTCGTTGGTGGTTTTGAGCATCCTAATAGTAGGGGGGAAGTAGCAGCTCTGACCGCTGGCTGTTTCGCTCAGGAAAGGTCTTTTAAGTCTGGCTTGCAAAAGCAGAAGGGTGTGGGGAGCGGCAGCGTGGGCCCTCGCTGACATCAGTGGACAGGCAGCGCATGATGGGGTGACTAATGAAGCCTGAGGTCTGCTTCGGGGTAATCACTTTATCACGGTCTCATGTGATGATATGTTCTTGGATCCCTCCAAATCATGGGCTATTTATGAGAGATCCCGGCCATTTGGGACGCTGTACATGTTCTCTGCTTGATGCATTGTTCAGCAACAGCTTGCTTTGATGATAAGAGGACAAGAATCAGAATTAATATCAAATGTTAATCCAACACCTGCACAGTTTGCCTGGAGCAGGAATTGGCTGTGGCTGAGCATTCAGGGCAGAGTCTTCACATGTGGAAGGGCTTTTCTCTACCACTGGCAGATTGTGGTTCAGTTATCGCCTCTCTGAGGACCTGTGCAACTAGAAACATCATCTTCTGAAGATTTCAGTGGTGCTGCTCATACACAGGAGTACTGATTTTTTTTTCCCACGCTACAACTAATCCCACACAAATGACTTTGAAGATGCATCACATCTCAGTAGAAATGTGTGGTGAAAAGCCAGCAAGATGCCTCCATCCTTTCCAAAGGCTTCTGCCAAAGCCGCAGCACCCTGAGGGTTTGTACCCGAGGGCTGTCAAAGCTGGAGTTGTCAGGGCTTAGAAAAGGAATAACTGGGCCACGGGCTATAGCACCTAAAGCAGCTAGCTTTAGAAATTTGTCAGGAGATTTTAAATATTTATAAGGTTTGGGCACATAATAGCCTTATCCAAACACAGGACAGCATTGTGCACTGCAACAAAAGCCATGTGCGACAAATACCATAAAATAAATTATAGCACATTCAAAACACTGTGCAGATGCTAATCCTCACAGCACCACAGGGAGACTCATCTGCTAATCCAGCACTCAGCCAGTAACGGTAAAGACAGAGGAGCTGAGGCTCAAAGTAGTTAAAGGCTTGGTTTTTCAGAAGCCACAGACACCATAATTCGTGGTATTTCATGACTAAGTGACCATAAATGGCATTGCCACACGGCCGGCGGCACTGATCCTGGCTCAGCAATCACAGCCAGGTCCCCAGGGCAGCACCCAAGCCTCCTAGTCCCAAAGGTTTCCAAACACACCGCACACTTTCTTCTCCCGGTATGCTATTTACTGAGTTTTAAAAGACAGTAGAAGTGTTCCTTCTCAATGGATGAAGTAGTCATTAAGCCTCTCCTTTTGTTACTGTGATCGCTACCAAGTGAAGCAAAACCGAGACAAGTTGTTCAAGTCAAAGCATGAATTCAATGGATTGCGTCATGGATTGCATTTTCCTTATTCAGCAGCTCCATGGAAGGCAAAGGAGTTCTGAACTGTACAAATACTGGCTAGGACATTTGATACAACTTGTTCAGAGTTTTTCCATCTTCTTTTTCCTCCTACCTCTGCTATCCAGGGAAGACAGCAATACGAGAGCACCCAGCAGCAGTCCAGTCCAAATCGGGCAAAGGGATGTCTTTAGGCAGAGAAATCTCTAGAAATATGCTGAAAAATATAAGACTTGTCCTGGAATTTCTGTTGAAATTTGTCTTTTGACAGTCTATTTAGGCAACAGTTGCTTGCAGTAGCAATTGTGTCCGGGGCATTTTTTTCACCTCCCAGTGTCTGGAAGACTATGATTTTTCTTTTGGGGTGTGTGGGTGTGGGTGTGGGGGTGTGTGTGGGGTGTGTGTGTTGCACTATATATGTACCCAGAAGCTGAAACTGGTCCCAAAAGCAGCCATCCATCCAGCAAACACGGTGCTTTGTCAGTACTTAGGTGCTGCTTTTGCTTTGGATCCCGGGGAGACTCGCAGCTGGAATTTAAAGCTCTGCTTTTGAAACCGGCTGTAAATGGCCCAAGGGCAAGGCTGCTAGTGCTTTTTGCTATCCTGTGACAGCTGAAATCGGGGGAGACAACCAAACTGGAATCCATTTAGCACATACTGGAAGAGCAAGGACAGGGCATTCCCTGGGAGTGTCTCATGCAGGAATTCACATCATTTCTTTGTCCAAAATACCCTCGCTGCTTGTTCCTATGGAAATGCTGCAAAGTTCATCTGTTTTACTAGGTTCAACTATTTTTCTGACCAATTAATTGCTGCAGGGTGTTTAATTTTACTTCTAATTTCTGAAGATGGTTTTAAGTCAAAAAAATGTGTACTCACAGCCATAGATAGGCATCTCTCC
Organism: Gorsachius magnificus; assembly: GCA_034008185.1. NCBI lineage: Eukaryota > Metazoa > Chordata > Aves > Pelecaniformes > Ardeidae > Gorsachius > Gorsachius magnificus. The sequence continues at coordinate 14,203,797 of CM067090.1, forward strand.
CTTTGCAAAAATCCAAATAAAAGTTGTGCTGGTACCTGAGGACGACATCTGGCAGCGCAAACATCCCCACAGCCGTGCCTGCTCTCAGCTAGAACACCCACCGAGCACCAGGAATGCAGCAATGGCTGTGCTGTGGGTGTCCGAGCAAAACATAGCTTACCCAAATAAATGTGACCTGACATATCAAACACAAAGTTGAAAAATAATTGAAATAGCAACTCATTTTTAAAATAACTCAGGATCTGATTTCATGACCTGGGAAGTCAGATCCCATACAAAGCCACACAATGCTCCAGTGTGCAGCCAATTGCAGCTTCCTGCCCCTATCAGATACCGCAGGCACGGTCCTCATGAGGCGTTTTCTCTGCTTACTTCCAGCTTTACCTACTGCCCGTGTTTGCATTCAGAGTAACTGGGGCTCTCTTCCTAAGATGGTAGGCCCATTTTTCTCAGGGTTTGGCCTTCTTTTCTTGTGCTTTTACTCCACAAGTTGGAGTTTGAAGGAGGAAGGGTGCAAAATCAGAATAAAACATCTCACGTCTGCCAGAGCTCGTGGACTGCATGGAATTCCAGGTGTTCCCCAGTTACTCTCCAGGAGTTGTTTTAACTTGGGGTACGGGTGGATGGTTGTGTTTGACTGCAGAGGAGCAGCCAAGCTCCTCCTTGGGACAGCTGGATGAAGCGGAGGAAGGAAGGCTTTCCAGGGGAACAGTGTATATTTTTTAAACAAACCAAAGCCCTTCTGTGTGACATAAACAAAACTGGTGACCTGCGTGCAGCCAAGGGGGGAGGTCGCTTGGCTCCCCTGGCGTGCACCCCGGGACGTGGCAGCCACACGGGTGAGAATGCCAGTGCACGGAGCTAGTGAAAACACGCACATCCCAGCTATTTCAGAAGAAAGGCACGATGCTGCGCAGCGCTCCTATCTACCGTCCCCATTGCAGCGTTCTCATCGTGGTGAATAATCAACCAAAAAAACCCGCTTTAAGTGGATTTCCTTTCTGCAAAAGGCTGAAGTCACTCTCCTTTCTGTCTTTTAAACATTTCTCGCGAAAATATTCCCAGACAGAAATCTTGCATAAGAAGCCCTAAGTCTACTGACTCATTTTGAAAGCTACTTTATTAGCCCCTACGCGGGCTGAGAAGCCTTGGCTGGTGCTAAGGCCATAAGGGCTGTGCATTGTTCTGCTGCTCAGCCCGGTGCGGCGCTGGCAGCCTGGTCTTCATCCAGCCAAGCAATTAGAGAATTTAACTTCCTTCATAAATTCTTGTGTGTGTGAGGCCATATATTTGGGGGCATTTCTCTGCTCGAAAGGGAGCTAAACTTTTAAACCTGTTGCAGAACCACAAGGAATGGCAAGAAGCCTCTGTGGGCAGCATCTCATTGATTTGGGTGAGAATTAGGAATAATAAAGGGTGGAAGGAAAGCACTCGGGTCTGGCCAGCAGTCACCAGCCTCAAGCGACCATTCCCCCCATGTAGTTTCAGCCAGTTCTGCTGTTAATATATTGCAGCATAACAATGTCCTGTGGCTGAGCTCTGCCCAGCAACACCCTGCAAGGAGGAAAAGGCGGAGGCGGGCGCAAGAAGCACCAGCTGGGGGAAAAGGGCAGGGTGTTGCCACTGTCCCAGAAAATAATGGGAGACGCCACCCCAGGGCTGGGTGGGAGGAAGGCAGCAGCTAGGGGAACCCTGGGCTGTGCGCGCTGGCACAGCCCCCAGCAGGAACTGGGGAGCTGGGTGTCCAGGGACAGGTCCGTGGGGTTTGTCCGGAGAAACCGGAGTCCCCAGACAGGAGAAAACAGGGCAGGAAGAAAGCTGAGCAGATCACCCATCCCCATGGCACAGTCTATGCCTTACCTATTCCCAGGAACTTTTCTGGGTGTAAAATTTTCCTAAAAACTGTGAGATTTGCTCGCGGGGACCCCCGCTCTGTTCTGGCTCTGCCCTCGTCTTGTACGGCAAAACCTGTGATTCCCGTGTTCCTGCCTGTCGTGCAACTGTGATTCCCAGGTTTTGCAAAGCAGCTCCAAAATCACCAGCTAAAAAAAAAAGCAATAAAAGACATGCTACTGGGAGAAGATGGCATCAGAAAGATGTTGCTGGGCAGCTGGTGCCTCTTGCTCCTTGTGTGCCCGACAGAGATAGTATCGAGAATGAGCCTGGTCACACGCTGTCTGATTGAAAAGGACCAAAAAGTAAAAATAGATCCTTTTCAGTCAAAGAACAGTGTATTTCAAAGGGGACTTCAGCCATACTACAGTAGCTGGCACTGCACTTCACATCAGCCATCTGGTGCAGTGCTCCCAGCGAGGAACCTTGTCTTTGTAAGCCGCACGCACTGTGGCTTCCCTAGGGGTTAAAACACCAACAGAGAGGCCGCTATGACACAGAGGGGGAAAAGGGGGCCCTACCAAGCCCAGTCCTGCTAATTGGAGTGAGCAAGAGCAAAACGGAACGGGAACAAGGTTGGGACATGGCTTGAGACCCTTTTTTGAGGGTGGTCACCATGCCTTAGTCCCAGCTGCCCATTGCTGCAATGGTGGTGTTAGAGATGGGAGAGGGAAGAGTGAGATACAGATACAGCAGCCTTAGGTAAGTGGTTTTATCTTTACAGCCCTGGTGATAACGCAGGTTGCAGCAGGATGGAGGCAATCCAGCTGGGGCCAGTTGTGATACCTGGGAGCCCTGCAGGGGCCTGGCAGTGGGGACCCCACTGGTGCCTGGGCAGGGCTGCAGGAGCCTTGCAAAGCCCTGGGTTATCGTTGCTGCCCTCTCAGAGGCACTGGCTGCTTGCACAGGCCCAGCACAGTGACTGCCCAGGTGCCTCCGATGGCCCTTGTTTGCTTTTGGCCTCTCTCAGGCTCGAGCCTGGGGAGGGAGGTGGCAGCAGCTCCTCTGGGGACCAGAAACCGACTCTGGGGTTTGCAACACATGCCAGCAGGACCTAGCACACCCACAAGCAGCCCCTTCTCCTGCTTTCCACACGGCAATTGTCTTCTAGATATCTCCTTTATGTTGAACTTTGTATACAAAACTTTTCCTCCATTCTGCATGGACTTTGGTCCCTTTGGCACCAGCCATCGCTGGCTGGCAAGCTCCCGGTACGGCTGTGTCTTAAAGCGCCGGGCTGAGCAGGGCGCGCGCCAGCACGCCTGCATTATCTCCATCTCTCTGGGAGCCGTAGGTGGGAAGAGTCCACAGCGAGAGCCTTTGCTCCTGTGAGAAAAGCACAAATCTGGCTGCTAACACACTGGTGCTGCCAGTGCCTGGCTGGCACGGGTACTGCCGCGCAGCTGCAGCCTGGGGCCTGGGAGCTCTGTACAGATGGATGAGCCGTGCCCTGCCCTGTGACAGGCTGGCTTAGCCCCACAGAAGCCTTCCTCCTGCTCCTTCACCAGCCTCGGCCGTGGTGTGCCCAGCCACATGCAAACCTGGGGTGGCACTGGCCCACAGCGTTTTCTGTAGTCCTCACAGCAGCAAAGCTGCTGCAAAGCAAAAGTCCTCTCCCTGGTTCCTTGACAGCAGCAAGTTTCCAGTAGCAAAGTGGGGGGCGTGATGAAGGTTGCAAACTGGTGAAGCACCACTGGAAAATGGTTTTGTCATTTATACTCCAGCCTAGAAGGCAGGGGAGCAGGGGCTGGCGCAGTTCAGTTTCCCTTCCCGGCAATTCCCAAACCCTCCGATAGCTCTCAGAAATGCTAATTAGCACAAAGTCCATTTAGCTGCCAGCCTTGGAGTACAAAGGGATAAGGTAGAGGCAGTCACTGCCCCAGCGGGCTCTGCAAAGGGCCCTTCAACCCAGGGCTGGATAAAAGCCTGTAAATTATCTGAAGGTGAGAAGCGAAGCTGCGCGCCGCAGTTCTGCTGTGTACGCGCAGCCGGGCGGGACACGGCAAGGCAACGGCCACCACGAGTGGTGCCCCACGCAGGAGCGAGCCCGGGGATGCAGGGCCAAGCCGGGGACTGGCAGGGTCCCGCACTCGGCACATGCCCCGGGAGCGGAGCCGGTGATGGGCAGGGGCAGCCCAGCTCCCATGCCTCATGCCCCACGCCTGCGGCTGGGAAGGACGAACCCCCTGCAAACACTTCACGGTGCTGTCACCCCCTGCCAGCCCCACCGGCCCCCGTGGCCGCTCCCCGCAGGGCCCTGGCCGGCCCTGCCACGGCTGGCAACGAGCCTGCCCTTTGGGCTGCCCAGGACACCAGCCAAGCTCTCACGCCCCCAGCATCAGCCAAGCTCCCCGCCAATCGAGGGAGAAGTTTGAGGTGATAAACATCCCCGCAAACCCGCAGCAGGGAAATCTCCTGCCCCCGGCGCAGGCAAAGGGTTCGCTCGCTCTCCCTGAGCCTTAGAACCGCCGCAGCATGGCTGGGTGGGAGGCAGGGAAGGGGATGTGCTGCCCCTGCCGCAGCCTGGGAACATCTCCTAATGTCGCAGGAACGTGGTTATGTCATGACGAGTCCCCCACACGCCCTGCCACTGTGTCCCAGTCGTCCGCCGGCTGAAAGCCTGGGAAGCATCATTACAGCTGAAACAGAGGCATAAATTTCTGCTGGCAGGGCTGCTGGCTGGGAAAACTTGTAAGCCGCAACAACTGCTTGCCGTGACAAAGTTACTTCAATGTTTCCCATGTACCTGTCCCATCCGTGAGAGCTGTGGGCAGGAGGAGAGGGGGGAACAGATTTTTAAAAAACTTTTCATTTTCCATACGTAGTTGAGCGTTACCAGCGGCGATACTTCTGACTGTGCATGAACCCTTCCTGCTGAACTCCCGGGGCATGACGCACCGGCGGGAGGGGGAAGCATGCCGGAGATGAGAGCAGCTGAAGCACTCTCCTGCTGAGCTGCTCTTTCTGAAGATTTGTATTTCTTTCTCCAGCCAAGGAGCTTTATTATTACAGAAAGAACATGAGATTTTTATGAGTGATTTTACAAATTAGCTTCTCAAATTGTTTGCAGCAGCACAAGAAATGTTGCAGTCGTTCAAGTTCATAGAAAGTATCAAATGCTCCAGCGCTGCAAAGCTTTTCCTTGTGCAACAGAAACAAAGCAAAGTCATCCCTGACATGTTCAGATGCCTGACCCTGGAACGCTCTTCATCACCTCTCCGCCGTAGCTGTATGGCCACTCATCCTGCCCCTGTGCACATTGGTGGAGCAAGCCGGGAGCTGAACCAGCACAAACCCAGCTACAAACATGATTTTAAAAACAAATGACTAATTATTTCCATTCACTGCATTTAATTTGGGCTCACGCAGAAATGCTGTTCAAAATATGTCACGTATTAGGAGCGAAAGAGTCCAACCCAATGAATGAGTCATCACCCAGTGGATGAAATCCCATATCTTCATGGCTGCTCATAAATAAGACAAGCTCAACTTTATAGTAAGTCATAAGTAAACAATGAACTATATGAAAATCAGAATCAGCTGTGTTATAACTGCACAGGCACGGTGCCCACACAGAAATGAAAAGCGAATGCAATACCATCGCTGTTTGGCTTTGGAGGCTGAATTTGGGGCTGAAACTCCTAACGGGGGTTTTGATGCGTGTAGCAGGGCGGTCAGACATCCAAACCTTCGAGGCCACTGCAGATGCCTGTTTGCAATAAACAACACATTATCCTGGCCATTACCACTTCTGAATGCAGCCTCAGATCCTGACAAGCAGATTTTCTGAAACTGAGGTCTAGTGTCTTCCTACTACAGCCCAACATCTCCAGGCAGTGCTCCCGCGCCCTCACAGCCCGCTCCTGCGTCGGTGCTCTCCCCTTGGTGGAAAAGCTGCGCCTTCACCCTGCCATGAGCATCGGTGCATCCTGTGTACCCCACATAACCACTACCCTGAGCGCTGGGCTGGATTCGCAGAGCTGGCTGGGTTTTTTTTTTGGGGGGGGGGAAGGGGTGTTTGTTAATAACAATTTGAACCAGCGTTGTGAGAGAGGGCAGGAAATAGCTGAAAGTATTGATCAACCTCCACCTCACTATAAAATTAACAGCAAATAAGACTCAGCATTTAAATAACTGAAAGCCTGACTGCACCGCAGACAGCATAGCCAAAGGGCTGGGTGAGAGAAGGCGTGCTCTGGCTTGGGGAAACCCTCTGGGCAAAGGGGCCACGAGCAGCGGGGGCAGCTGAAGCCACCTCCAAGTTTGAGCTCCATCATTCCCCCAGGGAGGGTCTCCCCTGGCCACAAGCAGCTCGTGGGGCTGTGAGCCAGCTTTGCAGGGGCACTTACTCCAATAAAAGCATCTTTCTGCTCCTGAGAAAGAGAAGCATTTTGCTATCTTGTCAAAAACCTTGGGAAATAAATGTTTTTCTCCCCCCCCTTCTCATATATTATTTGTGTCTGGGTTAGGCAGGATACTCATCCTCAGAGCATCATCAGAAGCAGGTCCTTGTATTTTGGGGAAAACCAGGATGTGCTTGGCAGTGCTGGAGGGGAAGTGGCAGGTGGACAAGGTTGACCATCTCAGGGGATTTTCAATTTTCATTGGCATGGCACCGCGCAGGAAACCATTACCGGCAGAGGCATCCAGAGCTGCTGTTGCCTGAAGAAAGCGCTCTGGGGATGGGTGCTGGCCAGGGGAGCAGCCTTTAAAGACTCCCAGGTCCACGTGGGCTCGGTGGTGCACTGAGGTGGAGACGCCCTGCCGCTCCCTCGCCCTAACCTTCTCCTCTTCAGTACAGCAGAGCAGCTCTGGCTGCCATTAGAATAGCTACAGGGCCCAGACAGTAGCTATCGGGCTATAGGAAGGGGAGAGACCAAAGCAGTTTTTCCCTGAGAGAGCAAAGCTTCAGCATCTGCCAAAATACACAAGGACACAGCCTGCCTTGCAACTGTCCCTGCCGAGCAGGGGCTGGGGCAGGTCAAGATATCCGTTCTACAGTGATGTGTCTAGACATGGGGGGGACACCTTAAACATGTGTCAGAAGAATGAAAGCCCAGAAAAGGCACAAGCCTGGACACCATTGCTCAGCCCACCCCAGGGATGCAGTATCCCATGCCGGGGGACAGGGCCTGGCTCCCTCCCTCCCCCTGGGACATTCCCACCATCCTGCCACCTTGGGCCACATTTCTCTAAAATGCTGGGAACTGCGGGGCCCTCTCAGGACTCCACAGATGATTTCCAAGTCTTCTCAGGAGACCTCCAAAGAGCTCCTCTGGCTCCCTGGCTTTCCCGACAGTCCTCAGCCCAAGCAGCTCCGGCAGTGGGAGCGGGCTGGGCAGCCCCACAGTGCAGGCTCTCCCCACCACACACGCTCTGGATGGGAAAGGCGTTTTATTTTCTCAACCCCGTTATAGTAGGAACAGGGCAAAGTATAGATGTCATCCAGCCAGAGATGCGACTGCACAAGTCCAAGTGCCAGCCTTCTGTGCAAGCAGAGGTCCTCCATATACATTCTCTTTTTTACATTGGAAAATTATAGTATCTTGTTAATAAAGTCCTGTAAATGGGTGAATAATTTCCACAAAGGAAAGAATGTAAAACTTGCATCGGCGCAACATTACTTCTAATCAAGTGATCTTCATAATTCTCCAGAACAAACGGAATTTCATATTTTCCATATGTAACCATCCTTGTCACCCAAAGCACTTTGCATTCAATAAAAATACCAGCTTTCATTAGAGAAAAAAACCCTTCTGGTCCAGAGTTTTCCTGGCATTGCACATCTCTGGTTCCCTCACTTAACATGTTTAGAATTAAATCACAAAACCTTAACTCACCCTCTAATGATCTGTTTGTATTCAGATTCATATTCCCACAATATGTTTGCTGACAGCAGTTGGGCTGTTTGACAAAAGACAAGGAATTTTTCCCAACAATGTATATTTGCTTCATTCTGGTGCATTGGAAGGGAAGGGTGTAGGCTGTATGAGCCATATGAGCTGTCACCAATAACGTGGCTGTAAGACCAAGTGTAATTTATTTAGTACAAACTAAATGTTTATAGTAAGTGTTCTTTGTTCTGAACATTATCACTTCAACATTCAGCTTTTTATGAAGAAAGCTGTGAGAAAGGTTGAGCCCTATTTTGAAAGGATTTTTAAATTTAGCATGACTGTGAGTCGGAGCCAAACCCCCCACACATACAGCTCTCGGGAGGAGGATGGTAAAAAGCTGCTCCCCTTGGTTTCAAGCACTTCAAAAGTGTTCTTTTAAACTTTGTATTATGTGTTAGAACAGAATAAAAGCAAATAAATTCTTGAAAGGATACGTTGTTTCAAAATAAATCTGAAATGTTACACCCCAAATAATGTTGGATGCAGTACTTTGACATTATTGCACCTTATTTCTTCCTCCCACCCTTAAAATAAGCCCTTCAGATTCATATCAATTACACAAACCACTTTGATCTCAACAGAAACTAAACAGGCTGGGATGAAATCCCGTCCCACAAGTACATCCTCAGGCTTTCTCACCTCCTCATTGATGGATGGGGCCAGGGAGGTGTCCCCACCTTGATGCCCACACACAGACACACTCAAGGCAGCAGCCACAGCAGGGGATTATTTAATAAACTGGTGACACCCAAACACAAAGCAGACCTAAGCCTGTAGTATCTGGAGAGCCCCGGGTGTGATCTCTTTTAAAAGAGAAATTTGTCTTATATTTTTGGGAGTCTAGTGCAAGTTTCTCTAGCAGAAGAATATTGGACTGTGTTAGGGGCATGAACAATCTCATCCCATATCAACATACTGCGAACCCGCTGGAAACCTGCATCCAGGTGTGGTATCCACCACTCAGAAAAGACAACGAGAAAAGGGAGAGCGTGGAGGGGGATGGCTGTGGCATGGGACACCCTCCTTGTAGCAAAGGGCTTTGGGAGCCCCATCTGCTGCTGAGATCGTCAAGGCGTTGTGGTTTAACCCCAGCCGGCAGCTCAGCCCCACACAGCCCCTCACTCGCTCCTCCCCTGGTGGGATGGGGAAGAGAATCCGAAGGGTAAAAGTGAGGAAATTTGTGGGTTGAGATAAAGGCAGTCAAATAGGCAAAGCAAAAGCCACGCACGCAAGCAAAGCAGACCAAGGAATTCATTCCCTGCTTCCCATGGGCAGGCAGGCGTTCATCCATCCCCAGGAAAGCAGGGCTCCATCACACATAACGGTGACTCGGGAAGACAAACGCCATCACTCCCAACGTCCCCTTCTTCTTTCTTCCCCCAGCTTTGTATGCTGAGCATAGAATCATAGAGTCACAGAATCGTTTAGGTTGGAAAAGACCTTTAAGATCATCAAGTCCAACCGTTAACCTAACCCTGACATCCCACCACTAAACCATGTCCCTAAGCACCTCGTCTACCCAACTTTTAAATACCTCCAGGGGTAGTGACTTGACTATTTCCCTAGGTAGCCCGTTCCAGTGCTTGACAACTCTTTCTGTGAAGAAATTTCATATGATGTGGGATATCCCTGGGGTCAGTTGGAGTCAGCTGTCCCCGCTGTGCACCCTCCCAGTTCCTTGTTCCCCCCCCCAAGCCTCCTTGCTGGTGGGGTGGGGTGAGGAACAGCAAAGTCCTCAGCTCTGTGTCAGCCCTGCTCAGCAGTAACGAAACCATCCCTGGGTTATTAACACTGTTTCCAGCACAAATCCAAAACCTAGCCCCATGCTAGCCACTGTGAAGAAAACTAACTCTACCCCAGCCCAAACCAGCACACAAGGCCAGAGGCGGTCACGGGCTGCATCGCCTGCATGGGGAAGAGCAATGTCAGAGGCGAGGGGTCCTCCCCACCAGAGGGCAAAGGACTTGCTGGCAGAAAGCTGCAGCTGAACAAAACCATGCACTAGGAAAATGTATTTTCAGAAAAGAACAACATGTCATTGTGAACAACTGACTGTACCCTTATCCACCTATTACAGTGGATCCTCCACCACTGCATATGGAAAAATGAAAGCCAGATGTTTCTCTAAGACACACGTAATCTAAATAGGAACAATTTAAGGTGGTAGTCCCACCTGTTATATTGTACCTCGTCACCAATTTCACAGTCCCTGTTTCCTTGGGGGAAATTTGTCCTGTGAACAGTGATCCCAAGTTTTACTCCTAGATAGAATCAATATCTTCCTATTACTTCCATTTTTACAGTAACTAGAATTGTTCTTATTTGCTTATTGCAAAATATTTTAGACACAACAAATAAAATACCCGCAGCTTTATCTGAAGAAAGGAAATCCTTTCCGTGGACTCCCCTTTGCTCCCTGCCGAGGTGATGACTCAGGAGACTGCAAAGTCCGGCAGCAGCAGCACACGAGGGTGTTTCGCTGGGGTGTGAAGCTGACCCTCCTGTATTACAGATAACAGCTCCACGGCACAGGCACGGCTCTGTTTTACCAGTGCCCTGTTTTCACAAGGTATTTAATGAATAGGCTTTCAACCACAAAAATGCAGGCTGAAATCAAGGCAGCAAATGACCTTTGTACTTGTGATTGCATGTTCACATAGTTACGCTTATTTTCCTCACTAACATATAGGTATCCCTTTTTTTTTGTTAACACACTTTATTTTATTTTAATAGGCTTTTTTATTGTATTTTAAAATGTGGAGGAAAATAGAAAAAAAAATCCCATTGTTCTCCCACATGTTTGTTTTCACTACAACTACTAAGAGGAAAAGCCCTTTACAAAAACAGGATACAGCAGACTCCTCTGCGCTGCCACACCACGCACCCCCGCACACTCGCACACTCCAGGCACGGCTGCAGCGGTAATCAAGAGTCCATAGAAAGTCATAAATAAATGAAAAGCATCAATGGGAGTTTTATTATCCACTTGGATGGGAGTAGCATCAAGTCTCTGCTGAGTAAGCCCCACCAGCCTGGGCAGGTTCTGCTCCCCTTGGATGCGTTACCGCCTGCCATGGTAATCAGTCATTTTTTCCCTGCGACTTCAGGTATGGACAATGAGGGGCAGCTGGCGATGTCCGCAGAGCAAACCCCACCGTTGCGGGAAGGTGTCAAGCGAACCAGCCGCATGGCAAAAGCCATAGCATCCAGCATCCCTTCCCAGCTGTCCTAAGAGATGAAACACCAGGGACCCATCCAATGTCACCTACATCAGATGCTGCCTGGCCGCAGGAGAGGCCCTCAAATCCCCCATCGGCCTTGCTGAGCAGCCGCCGGCTGCCTCTGGGGTGCCCTCAGGAGCCGGGCTCCCTGCTGCGTTTCTACTAATGACTCTGTAGAGCTCCTCTCTTAATGTATCCCACAGTCTCCTTTCCCCCCGCTCGGACGATTGCTCCCCCTGCTTGGTTTTCAGCCGGTCAGCAGAGGGATCCCCGGCTGCGCCAGCAGCCCCCGGGAAAGGTGCGGGGGCCAAGGCAGGAGGGCTCGCAGGCTGCGCTCGCTGCAAAGCACGCTCCTGCGGGCTGTGGTGAAGAGGATAATAAAGATCACTCGTTTCCTTCTCCTCACATATTAGCATTTGGAGGAGTTGGTGCTTCCAAAGAATAGCACTGGCTTGTTCCCCATGATACAGAAGAATAAATCAAGCAGAGTTACCAAGAGATCTGCATTTCTGTAATCAAGAGCCTCACCTCTGGCCAGAAAGCACCTTGTGGGAATCTGGTTGTAGCGACTGGGACGCCAGTAAAAAGCAATTTGAGCTTTTCCAATTCTGAAATGCAGTGATTGCAATTCCATTCGCCTGGTCAGAAACTACTGGTTAGCAGCCATCCACCTGGCAACCTCCTTCAGGCACCATCCCAAGATAGTTTCAATTTAAAAAAAAAAAAAAAAAAAAAAAAAGACTTGGATTTTAGGGAAATAGATTTTCTGGTTTCTTTCTAAGGAAAAACATATAACGCCATAAGGGTTGAGGGTATTCTTGGGGCGAGAGGAATGATATACCACTCTAGTTTTAATTTTATAGGGAAGTGGTTCTACTTGTTTTTCTTTGAACTTAGTGTAATCTTTGCTTCTTCACCAGAACAGATTACGACTTTTGATTCAGCCTTGATTTCTGAACAAGAGGAATTACTACACTTTACAATGTAAATGATATGATAAAGGTTTATGCAAAACCTTAGGTATGACTACACCACTTTATTACTGCAAAATAAACATCCGAATTACTGACAGTGTCTTTGACCCAGTGAGTGTTTGCTATGATTCAATAAATCGAAGAGCTGGGGAGACAACACAGACATAGCACAACAGGCTATGCCTCATATTACCTAGCATCAGATTATGATGTTTTCAGCTCAAGGGAAAAAAAACCAACCTATTTCCATTTATACCAAGATCTTTCATTGTTTAGAAGCTGTAAAGCAACATCCCAAGTTTTTTGCATTTATTGGTAAATAGCTGCCCACCATCGGAGGGGCAGGATTAAAGAATGTGGCCATCGTTCCTTCCTTGTGAGGGACAAATAAACCCACAACATCCTCCCTCACTGCATGCAAGGAGTTCAATTACAAAACCTCAGGATCTGCCGGCTGGGCGTCCCAAAAGGCATGAAATCGCACGTCCCCGGGCGTTGCTAGGGCAAGCTCGCTTTGAGCAATCCCTCTTCTGAAAGCGGCTCAGGGACAACCCTCCCGGCGCTCCCTCCGTCCCAGGGACCATCACACCCCGCACCCTGCCATCACTCTCCAGCCCAGCCCAGGGGTCCCGCCTGGTGCCCAACCACGCACCCCTCGCACCTACCGGCTGCTGCTCCCCGCCGGCCCCGCCAAGCCAATGGATGAAACTGCCGGGCTTGGGCTGGGGAGTTGCTGCTGTCCCAGCAGAGGGAGGTCACCAGGCTGCTGGTTTGATCTTCAGTTCATTTTCCATCTGAAAAGTTTAACTCTTTCACACCCTGGAAGACGAAATATCTGGAGGGACGGATGTGCCGTTGTGCTCGTCCCTTGCCAGGGATGCTGAGCACGCCCTTGCACCAGGCTGCCGAAGGCAAAACCAGGATGGGGGGGGTCGGCATAGGCAGTTTTGCTCTGAATTGAGTGTGAGTTTGCTGCAGAGAAGCCCACAGTGAGCTCTTCCTCTTAACTTACACACCCCCAAGCCCCGTCCTGAAGCCTCCCATATTCCCATGCATTCCTGTGGCTGCCAAATCCCTGCCGGAGACCCTAGGGGCTTATGCTTGGGAAAGGAAGGGGAAAACCTTTGACAGGACTTTTTCCCCTTTCTCACCAAGCCCCTGGGAAATTTCAAGGGGGTGGAAATTGCTTCTGGCAGAGGAGAAACCCAGATCTGTGAGGACACACTGGGAGGTGGCCCTAAAACATCCCAGCCCCAGACCTGCTGCCAGGAGCCCCCAGCCAGACCCAGCCTGGCCATGCCCATTCCTGGGCACTCACCTTCCTCCTTGCTTTGATCAGAGAGGGGTTCCTGGGGATGGGGACGGCATTTGGTAGTTCAGCTCAAGATGAAAGGGCATTTGCTCGTGCAAGAGCAGAGGGAAGAAGATGCCTCTGCTTGGCCCTTGCAGCTCCCTGTGCACCAGCATGTGGTACTACCATAATGCATAGAATGGGGTAGGGCCAGCCACCAGGAACTCAAAATACTGCTATTTCCAGCAAGATGCATAAAACAGTTACGTGATGATGTCAGCCCTGACCTCCGTGTTCCTCTTGCCCTTCTCTGCTGTACAACTGTTGAGGTATGGAAGAGCTTTCTGCATTTTGAGGTGCTGCTTTCTGTCCTTCATCCCCTGCTGCAGGCTTGCTCTCACCTTTAGCCACCACACATGCCCCGTACAGACTGTTTGGAGTTGGCAGATGGGAATTTTTAGGCTCCTGCCCCCCAGGAAACTAAGCTAAGTCTGGCCCTCGTGAAGACTTCTTCAAACGACACGTGTTAGGCATGAAACCTCGGCTTGGTACAAAACCCTGCTCTTGGAGCTGCTATCCCACATGGGCTGCCCTCTCGCCCGGCATGAACACTTACCCGCCTCCTCCGCAGGAGGATCTGCCAGGTGGGCAGGCTGCAGGTCCTCACAGGGAAGGCCACACGTGGCAGGGACAGGAGCATTGCACGAGACCAGCGGGAAGGCAGCAGGGCCAAGCCGTGGTGGAGGTTTCCTCATAGACCCAACGTGCCCAGGGGTGTTGCAGTGCCCTGTGGGCACAGTGCACGCTGGCCCAGGCATACCAGCACTCGCTGTGCTGAGCCCGGTTGCTGCCCACCCCTGCTTAACCTCCTCATCCTTCTCAGTGCATCAGCCCACGCATCCGCAGGAGTCTGTACAGGTCCTCATCGCTGGCAACGAAGCGCTCAGAGGAAACAACAAGCACTCCTCCAACTCCTGGCTCTGATGCTGGCACGTCCCACCCCGCACCCTGCGTCTGGGCTTCCCTAGCAAGCTCCCCAGGGATGGGCTTTGCCTAGGCCCTTGGATGAATCCAGTGCATTTTAGCCCTGTATAAATAAGATGAACCTCACCCAGCCCCTCCAGGGTGGATGCACCCGTCAGCATCTCTTCCTGCCCAGGTGATTCCCAAAGGACCATGGCACATGCCCTGGCCAGCCCCCTCGGGCACCCAGGCACCCCAAGTTACACAAAAGGTGATCTTTGTCCCCAGTAATAGGAGTCTTGATGAAAGAGGAGCCTGAGCAAGGGAGAGGGAGGGGAGAGATGCCTCCCTGCCCTTTTTCCCCAGAGCAGGAGGCTCCAACTGCAGCGCTGTAATTCCAGGTGATGCACGGCATCCCCGGGGCTTCACCATCGACAGCCAACACGTAATCCCCGTGCAGACACCCTTATCGAAGGGCTGCAGCAGCTTTTCATTCATCCCTGGGCTCAGCCCCACTATGTGACTTGACTTAAAGACCAACATTTGAGATAATTTTTCAAACCTTGCTCTGGAGGGAGGGCAGCTTTGGGGCTTTTGATTTCAAGTATGAAAAATGTAATTATGGATAATGATGCCTCTTGCTCCAGTGCGAGCAAGAAACCTTTCTGTGTTTCATGGCTGGTCCCTGTGTCCTAGAGCAAAAGAGGATTTCTGCTTCCATTACAAAACATATTTGTATTTCAGCCTGAAAGGCCTTCTCATCTGGGAGCTCTCTAGCGGCCAGCAGTCTCTCCTGCATCTGGTGTTACTTAGCCAGCAATTTTTCTTCTGCGTTGCCTGGGGGCCAAAAGTACTCCCCAAAAGGCAAAACATGGGTTAAAATTGTTTAGAGAACAAAACTCTGTTAGAACGTTTTATTGGAGCCCAGGGAAATTACTTTTAAAATACATACACATAATATTAGCAGCAATAATGTACTTTTAAAAGAAGTCCACTGTAAAAGTAATGATGTTTCAGAACGGAGCCAGCGTTTCAAACCCATCTGTACGGAGATCACATCAGACTCACGGCTTATGTTTCCACTTCCCACAGTGTGAAAGAAAATACGCTGCTAAATGTACTTACCTTTAGCTAACACGCTTGCTAAGCTTGGATAGTTCGGTTTGTCATTACTTGAACTCAGAAAGCTTCACTTTCACAGAAAGCTAAAATTGTTTGAGGTTTTTTTTTTATTTACAGGCTTCTCAGCTTGCATCAAAACCACCCTTCTCAGTCCTCACTGGGTTCTGCCACTGCGATGCTTAAATCCGCTGTTATAGTTAAATGATTATAAGGTGACAAATTAATCTCGGACATGAACAGTGAATGCAGGACCCATCCCAGCAGCCGCCTCACAGCATTACATCGCCAATGTTTAGGCTCACCTGGTTGACATCCAGCCTCCATCTTCCCCTATGGTTAGGAGAGGGACAGAGGCACCCATGGCCAGGGAAGGTGCCGGGGTGGGCAGCGTGGAGCCAGGACCCCATGCTCCACCAGGCACCGCCATGAGGCAGCTTCAGTGCCCAGGCCACCCCGGCCTTAGCCCTTGCTGATGTTAGTTAAGCAGTTTCATTAAATGCTGATGATTTCTTAGCTGAAAAGAGAGAGAGTGGGTTACCTCCTCGTGCATCTCTTGTGCCTGCAGCCCACTGGGCTCCTCCTCATGGGGAGGTGAAACGTAGGAGACCTCGTTTCACCTCCCCACGAGGAGGAGCCCAGTGGGCTGCAGGCATTCGGGGGGCACTTCAAGGAGGTGCAGTCCCAGCTGGTTTGGGCCCTGCCCAGGGTACACTAGGTCCAAACACATTATACGTCACTTTTGCTTATGGTTACCTGCCCTTGATGGCATTTTTGGGTGGGAACGGGAGCTCCAGAGGACTGTCCCCATCTGCAGAAAGACGCCATCGGCTGGGGTACAGAGGCAGGGGGTGCAGCGGGGATCTGCTGGCATGCATGCTCTAAAGCTAGTGTGAGATTTCCACGTCATCTTAAAAAAAAAGGGGTAAAAAATATAAATGATAAAAATAATGAAATCTGATCAAAAAACACTAATGGATTTTTTTTCCAAATTTCTTAAGCCACCTCCTCTGTTTATAAATGAAAGAGAAACCTCCAGAGGTTCCTAGTTTGAGATGTCATTTTCTTGTTAATCAGAACTGCCCTGCATACTTCTCAGTCTCTGATTTCAGATGTTGCCTTCTTACAGAAATGGCCATCTAAAGAATTTACCTTTTTGTTAAAAATACATCTTTTCATTAAAAAACAGCCCTATGTTTTTCTTATTTTTTTATATGGGAACAAGCATTTTTCTAAACTTAAAGAAATCCTTCTCAGAAGGGGTGGAAATACAAAACATTTCTAAGATGCAGTTTTCTTTGATTTCCAAGTGCTAGAAAGCTGTGGAAAATAATCCCAGTGAGAGAGGAGTAACAGAGAACCAGGCTCTTCCTAAACCTCCGAGACCCTTTCAAGTTGGTCTGAAAACCTCATTGTTAATCAAAATAATTGCATGAGAACCAATCAGAAAATCCTGAAACATTCAAAATGAAAACTTGTCATTACAAATTCACCATCGTGGCTAAACCCCAGATTATCTCTTTCAAAAGCTGTGGGAAAGTTTGCTTTGTACCAGTAAGGGCAGAAATAAATATTTGCCCAATCTGTTTTGTTTATCCCAAAAACATATATACATGTGCAGCACCTCAATTAAACACTATTTTCTTTTCCCCCATGCGCACATCATTGGAGCTGCCTGCGTGAGGAGCTTTTAAAGCATCTCTCCCACGAGTCAGGGCAATGGCTCGACGCCAGCGAGTGGCTCAGACAGTTACACCACGGCAGGGCAGGTTGGGCTGCTTTGAATTTTAAGCCTCATTTCTTTGGTCTCACCTCTGAGTCCATTTAAGTGTAGCTGACCCCTGGCTATAATGTAAAGCAGGCGCACAAAGTGCCACTGACAACGTACCTGCGCAGGCGGTGTTATTTCGCCAGGTGCACCCGCGCCCTCCTGGCACGCGCGGGCCAGGCTGGTGCTTGCAGGGGAGGCGACGCAGGGTGAAGGGGTTGGGGTGCTGACAGGGTCCGTTTCGCCAAGACAACATGAAGATTCCCCAAATTCAATATTTAAACCGTGTAAGAAATTGCATGTTTTCTCGAGGAAGAGTGGTGCTGGGGATGACTGAGGTGGTGGAAGAGCTTGACCCTATATGGGGACCAGGAGTGGAGACGACTTCTGCAACTGGTACCAGGGAACATCCCTGGGTTATGCCAAGATACCCAGCACCATGTGGCTGCCCCATGCTGGCCCTCGCCACCCCGACTACCGCTGCCAGCTCCTCTGCCCTGGATCCCCTTCCCTGCTAACAGGGTCCTTTGGGGCTTCTCCTGAGCAGATCGTTCAGGGCTTCTCCTGAGCAGGTCCTTCCTTCCCCAGGGATTCAGCATTTTTACCAATTTCAAGTCAAATGACTGCTCAAGCTAGGGCCCAGCTTGCTTAGGGACACCAGGCTAAAACAAGTGGTTCAAAACACAGCAGTGTATAGCCTCTCCTGTATGTACCCCGAGAACAAAGTCCTTCGTGCCGACTACTGCTTTTGCAGGGACATGGTCAGAGTTACAGATGCAAAAGGTCTCCAGCCTGGGCTCTTCTTGTAACAGCTGTTTGCAAAGTTAGTGGTGCACTTTGTTTTGAAAATAAAGTCCACACATATAAACATGTCATTTAAAAATGCAGTTGTTTAAAAAAAAAAAAAAATCAGAAAAATAAAAGGAAAAAAATTCCAGCCCAGTGATCCAACCCTCCTGGTCCCGTCCCCTGTGGCAGCAACGTTCAAACAGGTGAAGGGGGAGAAAAACAAGGGCTGGAAAAAGAACGAGTGGTCGCCACATTTAAAAACACCTGCTGGAAGCGACTGCAGCAGAAAATAGCTCAGAACATTTTGGAAAAATACATGGACAATGCCCATAACCCACCCCTGCTCCTGAGGGGGCTGGGGACCTCCGGGCACTTCACCCCTGGGACCCCACCGGAGCATCTGCTGATCCCGCTGGCATCACATGAAAGCGCAACAACCCTCTGTGAGGTACAAAGATCCTTTCAAAATCTCTTCTTGCCTGAAACAACTCACAGCTAAACAAAAGCACAGCTTATTTTGTCCGGATTTAGCAAGTCTTGACTCTTCCTCCTCTCAGGAGATCAGGGTCTTGGTGCTTCTCCCACTCGAGTTCATCAGGAACCTTGCCACAGGCTCCAGCCGGCAACCAGACCTTACCCTACACGCTTATCTATCGAGCTGACACCTTTTAATTTCCTAGTGCCTATCGTAACAGTAAATTTGCCAGACCTGAGCATCGCCACAAGCAGAGTGGGACAGACAGCAGCTTTCTGCTGCTGCACAGGCAGGTGATGATGCTTGATCACGGCTGCCATGGGTCCCTCCAAACCCAAACCCCGCACCCGCTGCTGAACAAACTGGGTGCTGGGACCCCTGTGGCGGGGGCTGAGCTGAAGGGGCCACCTGGGATGCTCTGGACCTGTGTTTGGGGTTTCTCTTCCCTGGCCATGGGGAAGCACCGCAGGTGTAGTATGAGTTTTAGGAATGAGAAACTCTGGCATTTTGCTCCAGCTCTCCCACTCTCCCTCCCGGCCCTCGCAGTGCAGTGAAGGGCTGGCTCACCCCAAAGCGCTGCAGCTGGGACCCACCAGGCCCATGACAGCACAGGAATTTGCACAGAAGCACCACCACTTTTATGTGAGGAAGACAACTGGTTTGACACAACGCTCTGGTTCTGAGTAAGAAGCGGTAGCAGCTACAGGCTGGGTCTCTGCATGGTTGAATTTACTTTTCAACCTGTTTGTGTAGGATGTAGCAGGGAGATTTTGTAAAACCATGGAAGCAGACACATCCTGCATGCATCCCCTCGCAGGAACATTGCTTCTGGTGGCAGACACCAGGAGTGCTTCTGGCCCCGGCACCTCACCAGCATCACAAGCCCTCTCTGGCTGGTGACCCAAAGCCAACTACTGACAGCTCTGACCACCTATTTATGCCTCTATGGACGCAGGTATGGGTCTGCCCCAGCAGGACGGGCAGAGGAGGCACACGGCCACCAGCGGCGGGCACCTACTTACCACCCCTTGGAAGAAATGGAGAAACCCGAAGGGAGGCAAGGACACCTTAAGAGAGGAAACAGAAACCAACGGGGAGCTGCGCTGGGGGGGTAAAGAGGCCGAGGAGCAGGATTGTAGATACATAATGTGCAGTGTAATTAATCTAGATTAATTTTTTCTTTTATGGCATTAACAGCCCACAGTCACAGCATGCGGTGATCTGGTCCTGTGAGTTCCCAGCATCCACAGGGCTGGGTCAAATCGCCCAGCGCTGGGAGAGCTCCAAGCCCGGCGTCAGCGTGCAGGAAGCGGTGCGTGTGACTCACCGGCTGCATGCTTGCTTGGACACTAATGAACTCATACCCGGCACTCCAGCCCTTTCCACGGCCCCCCTTCCATTAATCTTCTGTTTAAAAAGCGCAGCAGTTGCTCAAGGGGGAAATTCCCACAGAACAGAAGGATTTGTGCCGGCAGCCCCCCTGTGCCGACCTCCTTGGCAGCCCTCGCAAAGCCAAACGTCTGACTCCTCCGACCCGGCAGCCATGCTCAGGAGCCGCTGGGATTTATGGCTCTTCCTCCCGACTGCCCTTGGAGGCTGGGTTTCCTGCAGCGCATGCTGGGTGATGGCTGTTCAGGCTGCAATTCGTGTTCCAGGGACAAAATTCAACAGCAGCATCTCACCCCTGCATCAGGCAGCTCGCAACATCATCTTTGCTCACATAAAAGATTCACTTTGGCATTTCTTGGCAGATTCCACCTTCTGCAATAGCAAGTTGCCTACCTGAAGTGCTCGTAGCCATCCTCACTGCTCCCCCAGACTCTGCCCCCTCCCAAAACCCTGGAGATTTGGGGTTTTGCTTTCCCTAGATTACAAATTGCCACATGCTGTCCCATTACCAACAACTACTCCTAGAGGGCCCACATATCTATTGTGCCTGGAGCAATAATAGAGCTTCTTCCAGCCACAAAAAAACTGAAGCACAGTTAAAAATTGTTTCTTAAAACTCCTGAGCCCCAAGAGCTGCACAGTGCCGCAAACAGCAGGAAAACCTGAGATCTTGGAGACAGGCTCTACGGGTGAGCAATGTGTGACAGAATTTGATCTGTGCTTCCCTTTTCATCCGGGATAGACTGTATTTGACATCGTATCTTCATGTCAAAAACTCCTAAATCATTCCAGGGATGGCAGAGATGTGCAACCGCAGTCTTTGCCCCAAAGGCTTTGCAGCCTTGGGGAATGGGACAACCAGTGCAAACAGGGACTGGGGGTCCAGTTACCACACAGCTACTTCACTCCATCCTTTGACTTTATTTTATATTCGTATTTCTTCAATATAATAGAATACAACTTATTTTACATAATGTATACAAACTATATCACAATGCTTCACAGAGCAAAGCATGAATTACATGGTAAAAATTGGGAGAAAAAACAATGAGGTCCTCTGCACTGCCAAGCCCCCTGTTTTCCCCCCCTATTCGGTGACCTCCCAGGACATCCTCAATCTACTGGGAGATTCCCACCCGATTAATTACTGGCCCCAAGGTGAACGTGGCCCCTCACCCATGCAGCTCCCCTCTCCAGAGCACGGGCAGGGCTGGAGCACCGCTGCCGCCTGCGGGCCCTCGCTGCCCGGCCCTGAGCCAGCCTGAGGACTTGTTGCATTTAACCTCTCCTTGTTCTTATCTCCAGTTTTTCCACAAAACAAAAAGCAGCTCTCTTTCTTTTGAGCTACAGAATTATTCCCAAAGTAACTACTGCAAACTCAGGGGAAAAAAAACCCAAAACACTACCTCATTCTTTTCTCTGAGGATGAGTTATTTTTTGCATAGCACATGGGTGGCCCCAGATAAACCACTGGGTTTGGCAATGCTGTTTGCTGCCTTTATGAAAGCAGTAAATACATCACAGCTCCACAGTAACAGAGCCGGTGCAGGATGCGGACCAGTCTCCACTGATAGTCTCCTTTTGTAGCTGCTTTATGAACACAGCTAGGAAAAGCACTCACAACCACCATTCGTGGTGTTACAGGATATCATAAGTGACCTTAGATTGATGACTGCCAGGTCTCCAAGACCTAGGAATGAGAGTACCGACAAGGGGACAAAAGGAAGGTTTTGGAGGCTGGGAGAGAAGAGGCTGCCAGGGGTTGGGAGCACACGCACAACGGGAGATTGCAAGGACAGACAGAGGGAGACTGACCTTACTGCCAGAAGAAAAGTTTTCAGATGGATCCCCAAAGCGATCCCTGTAGGAATCCTGAACGAAACACGCACCTATGCAAATACACACACACAGAGCAACGAAAGCAAGGTACCGGCTACGGCTTCCCCCAACGCCTGCGTTACTGCAGAACATCCCATTCTGAACAGGGCACTATTTTAACAAATATTTTTAATGAGTAATAAGAATAATAAACCACCCATTTTCCCTTCTCTAACCTAATGGAATAAATGTATAAATTCACAGCATCTGTACAACAATGTCATGTCCAGACGCTTCCCAAATATGGAAACATCAGGATCCTTTCCTGAAAGAGCAACATTGAACACACTCATGGCAGGACTGATGACAATGGGCAGGAAAAGAGCAAAGGCAGGCATGTAGGAATAAGTTTCTCTACAACACTTAAATTAGAAACATAGGTTAAATATACATTTGATGGGTAGGAAAAAAATGGTTAGTGGACAAGAAACCAGAGAGTTTTCCTAACTTCAGAGTCTACTTCCTCTCCTAATCCCTTTTATTCCAGTTCCACGTCAATGAATCAGACTTTGACCTAAAACCTTTGCAGCAGGAGAATTAGCTAAATGCTTGAGTTAAATATTGCTTATAAAAATCTATTTCCTTTTCTTACCAGCAAACTTTCCAACTGGGAAAAGTGTTTGAGGCCCACATGCTTTCTAAGTTTGCAGAAATAGAAGTTTCTCTCTCTTGCATCCCATCCCTCATAATCTGGAAAAGATACAGCCTTACACATCGAATTATTTTCCAGGAGACACTCAGCAGGATATTTGCTTAACCAGGAGGAATTCTCTACACCTAAATGATCCTTGAATGATCTCTTCATTTTTGACCACACTTCCTGTAGTCCTTGAAACCACTTCAAGTACGACGGGTCACTGCTGACCCTGGTGGCTGCCATTTGGCATTCCAGGAATTCTTCCTGACCAGGACCCAGAGCATCAGCTGTGGCTCTCCCAGGCCCAGCAGCCAAGGGACAAACCTACCTTGGCTTGACTGCAAGGTCATTCCAGCAGGGGAAAAAAACCCCAAAAAACTCAGACCCTGCCCACATAACTGCAAGTACAGAAAAAAAAAAAAAAAAAGACCAAAGAAGTCACACACCCCCACCCCCCACCATGTCCCTCTCAATTTTATAATATATTTGTATCATATAGTTATAAACTCTGGAGCAGACCAGCTGTGGCTCACTGAGTATGCACAAATTAAGCCT
Organism: Gorsachius magnificus; assembly: GCA_034008185.1. Classification (NCBI taxonomy): domain Eukaryota; kingdom Metazoa; phylum Chordata; class Aves; order Pelecaniformes; family Ardeidae; genus Gorsachius; species Gorsachius magnificus. The sequence continues at coordinate 14,226,646 of CM067090.1, forward strand.
AGCAATGGCCTTGCGAACAAAATAAATGCCTTGCCAGCTTACATGTGGCCATGCTGGCAGAGGTGGGTGAAATACAGCTTATAACGTTTTCAAGAACAGACTAAGACTTGGGGGATAGAAGCCCAGCTAATTTTGCTTTTAATCAATGGAGGTACATGAGCTTTTATCTCTAAAGTTTGGACATGATGCACAACTGATAAAGATGGTAACTCTAATCTCAAATACTAAAATAGCAAAGCGTTTTATTAAATAACTACTGGCTAGTCCATATAAAGCTTCTCTTCCAGAGAAGGTTATGACTGATTAAATAACATTTAAACCCTAAATAGGACTTTGGTAACTGTATTATGGTCCCATTTTCTTAGTCCATCAATCATCACTCTTGGCTCAGTTTATGAGCAGCAACCATTTCTCAGACCATGGAAAGGAGGTTGTATCTTCCTACAAGCAAGCAGAAGACCATCGCATTTAACAAGTGATGGAAGCTTTGCCTGTGGAAAATATCATCATTTAAGTTTCCATATTGGTGGCATAACTGGAATATCTAAGTAATTGCGTGAGTGTTTTCTTGGACTAGTTTTAAGATTACTGCATAAAAGGAAACACTTCGAAGTTCTGGCAAAAATGAGAAATGGAGATGGTGGCTTTATATCCTACTGGGCCTTTCAGGTGCCATAGGCATATATTTAGAGCGGCAATTAGGTCAAGCTTTTCTGCTGTTCTCAAGAAATATTTCTACATTTCTTGAGAATTCTTCCTTCCCTGTTTCACTCCCGACTTGCAGAGTGGCTTTACGCAACGCTCTTCAAATGCACAAGGATGGGGTCAAGGAGCACATGAAGTCCACGGCCCACTCCTACAAAGGGGCACATGCCACAAACGTGGAAGTATTGTGGACTTGAAGTGAACCCATTGCTGTGGTGTGTGTACATGCAAAGACGTCTTCCTGCCCTCTCCATGACAGAGGCATGCTCCAGCCACGAGGAAGATGTCTTGCAAACCTCGTCCAGTGAGTTTCTCTGAACCTCTGCCTGGGGCCTTACGTTCTTGCAGGAACACAGGGCCATGTTTCAAGTCAAGATCGCAACCCAGACCTCCCTAACCTACCCCAATGTGGATGGCACGCTATCGGACAGCTTTCGCTGCACACAGGATCGGTTCATACCTGCCATATCCTGCTGCCTCCATAAGGGAGTTGAGACACATACAGCAAACTTCATACACAAGTTATTTTGGTGTGTAAACAACAACTAGTGGACAAGACATTAAAAAAAAAAAAAGGCAAAAAGTTAAGTGTCTAGTATGGCACCAGGTAGCTTAGAATACTCTTCTTGCTTTACCGCCCTTGCTTCAATTGGATCAGTACTTTTGAATACAATCACATCTTATTAATGAAAACATTATTTAATTCTTTTGAAGCAAAATAGATTGCATCACAAAGTATAATTTCCTAGGATTTCATGCTGATGGCATACTGTCATGTTGATTCCTGTTCTAGATGTGTAGAGTTTTGAAGGACACCCAATATCCTACTAAATAGCCAGTGAATAGCTCTTCTTCAGAAAGTGCTATATGTAGATATAAGGACCACTGAAATAGTCCGGAAAACACAGACCATATCCTAAGGCAGTGATGCTTCAAACATGTGCTGAAGCCCATAAAAATAAGTTAAAGGCTGTGTTGACAGACAGGATGAAGGGAAAATCTGTTTCTGGGATTAGTAGTTACAAAAGGTCTTCCAGATTCTGGAGTAATCACAGGATGAGATTTCCAGATGGCTAACCAGGATCTGAGTAAGACCAGGGAAGAAACACACAACCCTAAAGTTACCAGGCACAGCAAATCTTCCACATAAGTGGTATCTCAAGGGTACTCCTGAGAATCTTCACATGAAGGTGGCATCCAAAATATTCTCCAAAATGAGGGTCAGCCTCTCTAAAATTGGTCCTGGAAGCAGGAGGAATAAAAACTGCTTCTTGCTCTACATGCCAGCTGGGACACCAGCCTGTAGCCCTGGGCAGACCCCCACCAACAGACGAGCGCACCGAGCCCCTTGGGGAGGGTGTTCAGGCTGCCAAGCAAGGCCCATCTGCTTTTATAAAAGCTGTCGCTTTGGGATGAAGGTGAAGACACTTGATAAGCATCAGGGAGTTACCACTCCCACAGGGAGCTGAAGAGACAGAACATCTGAAGATGTGGTCTTCCTCAGGTTTTAGCCTGAGACTCGGGCATTAGAGCAAGCGAAACATGGCAGGAGCCATAAAAAGCAAGTTGGTGGCCTCCTCCAAACCATCCCGGCAGTGGTTTGGCATCTTGGCAGCGCTGGAGCCCTTCACAGGGCCAGGCACTAGGCTGTTGAGTCCACCCATGAGCGCTTCCCCCGCTCTGGCTGACAGCTTGGCAGCACTGCGAGCGGCAGCGGGAAAAGGCAACAACCAGATGAGAGAAATCAGGAATCTGACACAAAAAGTTTGCCGAGCCAGCCCTGGCTTCAAGCCAGGGAGGAGTGGCAACAGCCGCTACACAAGAAAGGTTTGGGAAGTGCTGTTCTGCCCCTGGCATAATGCAACATTTGTCTTCATTTACCACGGAAACGATCCAGAGAGGACAGCAGGTACGCAGGCTTAGGACGCAGCTGGAGGATATTAGGGCCACGGCACCCGCACATTTGTGTTCCAGCACAGTTATGCTGCACAGCTTATCTATCAGACAGGGCTCCTGGTCCTCATTAACAGCAAAGTCCTGCATCAAGGAGGGAAGGGCCCTGAGGCTGGGGCACAGGGGGTGGCAGAAGAGCTTTATCCTAAGCTTCAGGAAAGGAGAAAGGTAAAGGCGGGGGCTTAAGGATGAATGAGCCTCCCCCTGGGCTCCCCTGGCTCTGTTCTCCCCAGAAGCATGGTTAACACTGGCCATTAACATGGCAGGAGGTCAGGTTTGAAAAGAAACTCACTGAAAATAATCACTAGTGCTTGCTAAACACTTTTCCACTTTAAAAACAAACAAACAAACAAAAAACCCCAAAGAACTTTCAGTCTTCTGTCCTTGACTAGTACAGGTGAAGTTGCTTTCTGACAATGAGAAGAGAGGCACCCTGAGATGAGGTCCCTGCACAAAGGCAGGTGCTAGGAAATGGGGAGTGAATATCTACTTTCCCCATGGCGATTCACTACAGGACCTACTCCTTTCAAGTAAATATTGCGTAGAAAATCCAGGTGAGGAGAAAACAGGGCTTTCTCTCTCCAGCAGGAAGCAGACAGATCAGCGTGTTGCTGCCAGTGTGCAACTCGCACAGAGGTGGAGCCTGCCAGTCTCTGGCTTTCCCCTTCGGAGCAAGTTATCTCCCATTCAGGTACAGAACAGATGCAAGAACCCAGCCAGGCCAGCTCTTGGCTGCTCGCAGGACATCTTTAAAAAGCTGAATGACAAGCTGTAGAGCAGATGTTCACCCTTGGCAGCAACCACAGCCATGCTGTGGTGTATCGTTTTGCTTTTTCAGCTCTGGCCAAAAAGGATGCACATTTCCTCCACGCTGTGTTATGCAGAAGAGACCGAACCTGAAAGCGGTGATATTTTCTAATAGACACCAGCAAACTTTTCTCCGGTAGGAAACCGAGCGCTTTACTGGCAGCTCATCAGTGCCCTGAACACCACCATGCTCAATGACTAACGCACTGCATCCCAGAAGGGAGACAGTAGTTACTGCTACCTTAGGGGTCAGGCATCATTTACAAAAGGCTTTTGGAGGAGTGCAAAACCAGATTTCTGGAGGAAGCTAGAGGAGGACAAAAGAGCTGCCTGTGCTTCGCCTAGCACTCCCCAGCATGCTGCAAGCACCAATTTTCACATAGTTTAAAAGGAAAAAAAATAAAGTGAATAATTTTTGCTAATAAATTACAGTTTGAAATGGAGTAAAGTTGGATTCACAGGGCTGATTTGGCTCAGGATACAGTGTCTTTCTTAAATATGCACACTTGAAGATGAATCACATATGTCTCATAAGGACACCGTTCCTAAAATTTGCTCTCCCATTTAAGGTTCCTATTCTGCAATAAAAGGTGATGTCATTATTTTTATTAATAATGGTTCTCAGATCAAATCTAGGAAACCAGTCTCTTCCCTCTTAAAGTTTAGTAACCACATTAACTTTCTTACCAGGTCAGAGAGCTTCAGAACTGGCCAGGGTATAAACAGAAACATAGAAAGACAAAAAAGGTGCAAAAGTGACCCAAAACACATACTTGACACGTATTTGCTTTGTTCTTGGAAAACTGGCTAAGTTAAAAGTGATGTAGTTCTCATTGCTCTCACTCTGTCCGTATTAGGGAGATTAAACTTCCGCACAGGAGAGCTGCAACTGAAAAATATTGCCATTATACTGAGCACAAATAGCTTTTTCTTGAACACCGAGCATGCACGTGGCCTCCCCTCTCCCCCCCCCCAGCTTACATTTTATGAGATTTTGGACAGTCAGAGAAAACTCTCCTTCCATATGTTCAGGATGTTAAGATTTCAACCTCCTTGCAGCAGGAAAATAAAGTCATCTTCTTTGTAATGCCACAGCACTGAGCACACACACAGCACTTAAACAGTAACGCATGAACTGATCTCTGCCATTGCTGAAAGCTGCAGGGATCCCGTAGCAGGTCTTGTTCCTGTCATGTCTGCAGATGCTCTGTTAAGGACTCCAGGGACATAGAGCAATTACTAGGGTTTGTTTCTGCTTTCCAGGAGCAGTTCTGTTTAGGAGAGAATAGAAAGGGATTATTTTTACCTTATAGTTTGGACTTACAGGGTGTGAACTGAATTTTTCTTCCCACAGAGATACATTGTCGTAACAACTAAGTATTATAGAGCCTCGTAAGGAGGGTGCACACAGTCCCAAGGGCTAGCGAGGGTGAAAAGCAGGGCCCAATTAGCGGCGCAGCTGGGGGCTGCATAGTCAAAAGGGCTGCCGTATTTAGGCCACACACTGAGGGTGGCCTAAAAGTTTTTTTCCTTTTGTTTTGGGGGGCTTTGTTGGTTTGTGGGTCTTTTTCGCTTTGAGCCTGCTACACTTGACATCTGCTTCTGGTAAAATTAACAAAATCATTTTATTTAACATTAATCGTAGATTAAAACAGCACTGCGGACTGCATTGTCTCAGTCTGTGGGATTGTAGGAAGCATCTATGAAACATTTTCCACTTGCATGTGTATAGCGAACAAAACGTTTAAGTGAAGATAATTTTTTCCATATATATTACATACATTACTATATACAAGAGAGAATTAGACAAAACAAAACTAGAACAAAGATTCTTTTAAGTTTCAAAAGAATCTTTGCCTGCCTTAGCCATAGGGATGGCTTAAGCAAAGCTCCACAGATGAGGCAGTGAATGAGGCGACAGATGCCTCAAAGGCATCTCACTCGTCAGACACGATTTAGTGCCAAAGCGATACTAAGACCATGCAGAGGACACGCTGACACCAACATAATTTTTCCTACAGCAGGAAAGGTCTACAGATCTTACCTTCTCCTGACGTAGTCAGGCACAGGTTGAACCTTCATTCTGCCCTACAACAAGCTATGGCACTTTGACGAGTAGAGCTGCTGTTACCCAGGGCCGTGCTCACGCCTGCGATGGCACTGTGCCATCGTGGCAGCGTATGCATCTGTACTCTGCAAGATGATCTCCACCAAATCTCACCCCACGTCTTCTGCAGCAGCAATTGCCAAGACAGAAGTCTGTACTCCTGGAGACCTCAGTGACTGGAAGGTTGCCTCTAATTAAACCCCCCTGGACATAACTGGCAGCTACTTTCTTTATTGTTCACCTGCTTAATGCTGCAAGCAAAGCTCCACATCACCTCCGTGTTGTTGCAAAAAGCAGAAGTCTTCTGCCCTTGGGGAGAAGGAAGCCCGTGGGCCCAGGTCCCACACGGCGGTGGAAGGTGCTGGCCTCCCATGGGCGAGAGGAAGCCTCGGGTTGCAGCAGATCCGCAGGTCAATGCCAGGAAGGGGAAAAGAATGGAGCAGGCTTCCCACAAGGTTCAGGCATAGGGCAGGAAGGCAGATATTGTCTCTGAGGCCCCTCTCCTGCACAGTGCATTAAACAGCACCTTCCACCCCGCGGCATCCAAAGCCACACAGGGCCAGCCCCCCCTGCACAGGGCAGCTGCTGGGTAGGGGCCATCGGCCACCATGCTGGCCGATGGTGGGAGGCAGCAGGGCAGATGAGGGGAACAGAAAAGATGGGGATGCTCTCTCAAGGCCTGGAGAGTACTTTCCTCCTCTGTAAAAACCCAGGAACACCCCCATCCTTCCCAGATCTGCTCACTTTGCCCTTCCCTTCCTGATGCCCCCCCTCCCCCCCCATGCCTCTCCTTTGCATTGTGTGGGAACTTTCCCCAAAACACGCTGTTTTCCCCTCATTTCCTTCCTCTCAAGACACCTGGAACTTCCTCCTGCAGGCTCTTGCCACCCCTCATGGTGACAGGGGCCAGGCCACACTTCCCAGGACAGCGGCTTATTGTCTGTGAAACTAAAACAATCACACGTACAGCACAGGGCTGCTGGGGTGACACATTCGGACGGAATACACCTATGGATACAAGGGCTTTTACATACTGAAGGTGACAAGTACCTTCTTTCAGCAAAACCAGCCTGACATATTTGAGGAAAGAGCAGCAGCAGCTACTAGCAAGGACTCCCTCCAGAACGCTATAGGGGAAGTACTCTCTGTCATGAAACGGGTGATGAAATGTATTTGAAATTTGTGTTTTGACATCTCAAGCTGTTAGTAGAAGCTCCTTGCTTAAAAGACTTAGTTTTGCATGCAATAAGCAATGCAGCACAGAAACAAAAGAAAAAATAAATCCTTTCCAGCTTCAATGCCAGTTTAAAAGTTATTGGGAGGCAGCCAATATATTTGGGGAAGCTTTTTAAATTCCCTCTTGCAAACTAAGAGATGCCTCCAGAGAGATCTGTGCACACAGCAGATGCCACACATCTCAACTCCAACTTCACCCTTCCAACACAAATGCTTAATTTTAAAAGTCTGAAATAGTTGTACCTGAACCTATCCCATTAAAATGGTATTGAGAAGCACAAAGCTTCATGCCACTATGACAGACTGTATAGATGAGTTTTATCAATGCTCTGCTACACCAACTTGTTTCTTCTACAGTGTTCAGTTGATTCAAGAAGCCATGCACACACACACAGCTTAGCTGGCTCATTGAATGCGTACTGATAAAATCAAAGCCGCATAAACACACTTAACATAATGCTGGACTCCAGCTGAAAGCCAACCCCACAAGGCAGACTGTAGTCTACTGAGATGCAAGAGCAAGACAGTGCTTTTCACTGACAGGCAGGCATTCAAAGCATGATCACGTGGGCTCTGCTAACTACTGGGGTTCAGTTCTCCCACTCTGGATGCCTGTATACGCTGGAGCACGTGTAATCATGTTTAACGAAATCAGCCCTAGATCCCACTTCTCCAAACCCACCAGAACCTGCATCACAGCAAATCATCTCAGCCTGTGTGATTGCAGAGAGAACCAGAGGGGTATACGCTGGATGCAAGCAAGGCCATTACATCTGCCTGAGTCTGTAGATGGCTGCCCCTCAACGATGGGGCAGGAACAGCTACCACCAGTGGAAAGCAGTCCACTTGCCTCCAGGACCTCCATAAATGCAGTGCTGAGCTTGAGGTGCTTTCGAACAGGTAAGATACCTCCATGCAAAATTTGGATAGCCACAAATCTCTGAAGGATTGGCTTTCCCTTTTTCACATTTCAAGGCTCCTCTTTTTACCTCTTTTAGCCTTCATTAGTCAGAACCGGGAAGACTGAAGCAGTGGTGTCCCTAACCAGCGCCCTTCTAAGGGCAGCCAGTAGCAAAGATGCCCAGCAGACCCACATCCCAAGCAGACACCAACATTCTACACATCTGACAAAGCAATTCAGTTCTCACCAAAGAAACATTCCAGAAGCACTCATTCAGCTGGAATGAGTCCACTATATGTTTCCTAATTACTGGGGGAAGCATCAGTTTGGGGCAAATAATTTTTTACCACTCTCTCTAGATTTGAAATGAGAAACATCATGTAAGTCAAGAGATTTTTTTGCTATTTGTCTTCTGAGTCTCCTCCTGAACACGGGCATGGATGTACTAAGGAACACCCCTGCTCACCGCATAAGCAGTCTGTCACGTAAAGTAGTAAGGGAGATTGTTAATAATCTGTTATTGGCTAGGATGTAATTAAGGGATATATAAACATGATACTACCCTGCAGGTGCGCCATGGCAGCACCTTCAAATTTACTGTTCAGACAGACAGATGACAGCCCTTTACATTCGAAAGTATTAGAAACTAAGGAAGAATTACAGTTCAGAGAAGTCTGCAGAGGAAGGATGTACAATTGCTGCACCACGGAGCACACACACACCAATACCTGGCCAACCCAAGTCTGCAAGTGCAATTTAAAAAAAAAAAAAAAAAAAAAAAAAAAAAATCACTGTGAAGTTGCTGCAGGCTACATTTTCACTTATGTGCCATTACAATAATTATAAAGTGGAAAAAACTGAGCAATAAATGTCTATTACAATGCCCAGCTGCAGCTGGATTACAGTAGTGTTCTGCAACGGAAAAACTGCCACTCAACTGTGAGTGCTACACAAATGACAGAGAAACCAAACGCTCTCAGCGTCACCCCTAACTAGCCTGTAATATTGATACTGAATCTTTAACAACGAGCAAACCTTTTTGCTCATCACTTTTCACCTATAGTGTTATTTAGAAATAAACTAATTCAGTGTTTGCCTCCTTGGGTCTAAGAAAAAACGCTCTGCACTGGTATTTGGAAGACAGGAATTTGAGATGAACCTACAGGTAGATGTTAGGTGTGATCTCTGCTACTAAGAGCATCCCATGAAGAGCAACTAGACAGACATATCTAACACTTTAGGCTTTTTTCCGCCCCCCTCCAAAACCCCCAAACATCTAATGCATCTGGTAGAATGTTTTAATGTTGACTCTGATTTTAACTTTTTAAACAAAGAAACAGAAGAGAGGCCAATTACATAGGCTCTGACACCAGGACTTACCATAGCCTGGAGTGGAACCATGCTTACTTAAGCTACACCCTGGGGTGGATTCAAACCGCACAGCAAACAGGGAGGACACTTCCCTTCCTCCGACTTGCTGAAAACCACGCAAGTGACTCAGCAAATGTCCTTCTCGCGGGTCAGCACTGAATCAGAGCTCCAGGATCACATCCGATTTACAGTTCAGGCTAAAGACTGTAGGATTGTTGGGTTTCTTAAAGGGTGATCTGTGAATGGTATCCTGAGGGTGCGGGGTCACTGGGAAACACGTAGCCCTTGCACAAACCGCAGTTACACTGGCACCCTGTGCTCCAGCCCTTCTCTCTCTGGGTTTGCAGGCAGACCTGTCGGAGCAGGGCTTTACCACATCACACGGAGGACGAAAAGTCATGTGGCTGTGAACCCCATTTGTATGAAGTAAAGAAGTAAATAGATTCCAATTTTTTTTAAAAAAAGTTTTAACTGATTTCATTGACTAGTAACTTGTCTTCTACCGCAATAAAACAGATTTTTTGCATGTTGTGGAGGGCTGAAATTTGGAGCTGGCTGAATGAAAGACTATGTACAATACAAATCAGCTTTCTGTTGTGTTGTAAATTTATTCTTGTTATTTTTACCATTTATTCATCCCAAAAAGACATATTGCATATTTGGAACATATTTTAAAATAAGAGCCACTATATTATTCAAGACAAGTAGCTTTGTCACATCAAAACTGATGACATACCCAATAAAAGTATTTTCCAGAGCAAGAACTCCTTACAAGAAATATAAATAGAATATAATCTTCATCAATGATCTAGCACGAAAAGATTAAAATAGTAAATCCATTGCATACTGAAGGCAGTAGTTTATGACTCATAGTATGTGTGTGGTGTTACTAAAAAAGATCAGTTTCCTAACAGAGGGTACTGAAACAAATACGGGATAGCTTTTGGATAAATTTTATTCCAACAGAACAGAATGAATTGATCACTTAAGCCTTTTCTCTTAAGTTATTGATTAATATGATCAGGTAAGAAAAAGTTACTTTAACACAAGCTTTGGATTTGTTCATCTTCATCAGATATGATGAAGACATGATGTGTGGAAGCACACCCGCATTTTGAATCTATCAGCTAACACAATGTCCTGGCCTGGGCTGGGATGGAGGTAATTTTCTTCCTAGGAGCTGACATAGTGCTGTGTTTTGGATGCACAAGAAGCTGGGAGGGGGCACAGCCAGGACAGCTGACCCCAACTGGCCAAAGGGCTATTCCACACCATATGATGTCATGCTCAGCATATAAATTAGGGGAAGCTGGCCAGGGGGCCGCTGCTTGGGGACTGGCTGGGTATTGATCAACAGGTGGTGAGCAATTGCATCATGCATCACGTGCTTTATATATTCTTTTATTATCTTATTTCAATTATTAAACCATTCTTATCTCAACCCACAAGTTTTCTCTTTTACTCTTTACTACTTTTACTCTTCCGATTTTCTCCCCCATCCCACTGGGGGGGGAGTAAGCGAGCGGCTGGGTGGGGCTCAGTCACTGGCTGGGGTTAAACCACAACACATAATAAAAGAATTACATCTCCATACTAACATCTCCATTCCCATAGTTGAGAATTATTTAATTGAGAATCTTAGTTACATCTCCATTCTCATAGTGGCTAAATGCAAGTCATCATGATCAATCTTACTGCATGCAAGCGCAATCTCCGAACAGCAATGTATACACATGCACGACCCGCCCCCCGGTGCGTTAGAAGTGTTACATCTCCAGCACTGAGAATAATGCTGACCCAAATTGAGTAGACTGAAAAATTTAAACGTAGTCACATGAATAATTTAGAATTAGAAATGCCTTATAGAGGGAAGCGGCAACAACAGTCAATGGCATGATGGAGCTGAGGGAAGAGTAAAATGTATGATCTTGGGAAAAGGACTGGTTTTGGTTCATTTTAAGATCTAAGCAAATCAGAGAGTAATCTACAGAAAGCAATCAGTACCAAATCCAAGAATGCAGAATAATTCATGCCTGTCAAAGCATTTTAAAATAAAATTTCCCTTTTAGAAGTTTTTTAAAATATAAGTATTGGTGCTATTAAACCAAGATGTCTGTAAATCATTTGATGTTCCAATAAAAGTGATCACTACACGACTATCACTGTAACTAATAATCCGGATTAAAATCCAGCTGACAGATTGCAAAAACTAAGTGAAGGAATTATTCTATTAACGTTTTCTTTAATGTCCTATAGCGATCTGGTTTTGGCTCACTACCATTCATCAGTGTATGACCAATAATCTAGAAAAGCTTCAGTAGTCACCCCTGTTAAAACCTTAAGGGGAAAAAAAAAACCCAAAACATTGATGAAGTGCTGAGCAGTAATGGGAACAGGTTGCTGCCTTGGACTGCTTGCCTGCAGAGGTTTTTACCGAGCAATATTGCAAAGTCAGATACCATGGGGCTGGGGTGATGCAAGGAATGCACAGATTTGATTCACAAGATTAAAATCCAAATGGTACAACTCAGTGAATCCCCAAAAGGCTTCTGGTAGGCAGCCAAGTAAGAACAGCAGAGCAGGATACAAAGCTTATTATCTATTTATATGGTGTTAGTAAGGTCACTACTGTAAGGACATGTTCTGTTATGGCATCTACTCTTCAAAAAGGAAGATTCAGAAAATTGGAAATAGTTTAAAAAGCTGACAACAAAAACTAGAGGGATGAAGAAAAAAATCTAAGAAATTGAATTCATTTATATAAAGTAAGATGGGAAGGTATTTTGATCATGGTATGTCAAATCTCTGGATCAGGACATTTGCAGTAGCAGAACAACCTCCAAGAGAGATATATTGAAATCCAATGGTTGGGAGCTAAAGTGAGATGAACTCAAACACAGGGTTGGGTTTTGGGGTTGTTTTTGAGAGCACAGTTGTTGCTCAAGCAACTTACCTGTAAGAGGTCAGTGATTCTTTTTCTGAAGTTCCTAAAGCAAGACCTGTTTTTTTTCTAAAATACATGCTTAACTTCTGGACATTACCCTTCTGATGTTGAAATCAGCCTGTGAAGTTTTATGACTGCGATATCCAGAAAAGCGATCAAATATAAGTTACCTCTACCTTTACTAACAGATGTGAGTCTCTGATGGCCCTTACCACCGAAACCTGTGTTTCAGTTGCTAATTTGCCTTCTACTTCTGGGAGCCTTTAGTCCAATACTGGTAGCACCCACTGTTTTTAAAGCAGTAGTGGGTGCAACCCTCTCTCCAAGCAGAACAACCTGGCTCTGTGGGCAAACCTTTGCTCACTCATTTGAACAAGTTGGCCCAAACTAAAAAGCCAGGAAGGCAGGAAGAACTGGGAGACCCATACTGCAGCCCAATTCCCCACCAGAGGAGAAAGAAAGGAATCCTGTGTCCAGAAGCACCTGCGAAGAAGGACTGGGAATGAGTAAATCAGCTGGATCTGAATAATTCACTGCAGCTGTTTGCTGGAAGCAATCACCCTTCAGATCCAGAGGTACATGCCTGAGACAGGGGGAGAGAATATGACTTCTAATTCTTTCATATGACCAACTGCTATGTTAATGGAAGACTCCAAATCTTGAGACAGTTGCTAATGAAATACTATAATGGTGGGTGAAAAGCCAGAGGGAAAAAAAGGCCCCTGGTGGAAAGCAGCCAGGCCTGGTTGCAGAGACAGTGCAAACGAGAGTGGCTTCCCTAAAGCCATTGTGGTGACCTGGTGTTTTAAAAGCACTCAGATGCTGCTGGTGGAATGAATCTCGGCAGCGGATTTGTCATGGAGAAGATTCAAGCTGAAGAAATGATTCTTGCAAGTGGTAGAACCCTACAGATTAAGGCAGGAGACATTCAAAATCTTATGTAAAGCACACTGAAAATTTTAACAGGTAACATAGTTAAGACGACCTGATTAAAAAAAGGAACTTAGGAATATACCCCCAAAATACATGCACAGACGATTACCTTTGCTTCAGCCATCAGTCATTTGATACTAAGCCTCACTAAGACTGTTTTATGAGGAAACTTTGCAATATATTGTGCACCCTCCATTTAGCACCAAAAAAATCCAGAGATTCTGCAAGAAGGATCAGGCTAAGACTCTGGAAGAACACATTTAATTCAGCTACAAGGAGTAGGAAAATTACACTGTAGTTTTTATATATTGTATATTTATATTTTTATTTAAAAGGTCTGTTGTTGTAGTCCCCATGTAGGTAGAATTCTTTTAGAATTTAAACAAAGGTGCCTCAGTCAGGACACCAGGATAAAACTGAAGAAGTGTTCATATATTTTATTATATTAAATATTTCAAATTGAACTACCAACTGCTAAAACAACTCTCAGACTAATTTTTCTAGTATGAGGAAACTTTTTAAAACCTCAAACTTCAGTGCAAGCTCAGAGCATTACTTTAAAAGTAGACTAAGAGCATCTTACACGTTTGTGAAAAGCTGCTCTTGTTACAGTAACTCCCAAGGCTTAGCTAATCAAGCCTTACAACTAAAAAGAACAAACCTAAATATGAATGTAAAAGAGCACACGTTTACTATAAACAAACGCAACAAAAACCAGAGAGGTTTGTGCATAGAGTGCTTGCAAAATAACTCCGCTTGCTGCTTTAGTATCAAAGCACTGAAGAACAGCAACTTCCCAGTTATCCAATCCTCTCCAGGGATTCTCACAATGAAAGAGTGAACTGTGCATTTTAGTTCATTCTTGATCGTTTTGAACATGCAGATGCCAAGAACTCCTGGGAAAGGCACTGTATCAGGGAACCACAGGTATACCTGTAAGCACAAACTCCCGTGCAATGTGTACTATGCATCTGTGTATACAATATGCACACATGCACACAATTAGAAATCTTTCTCCTTTAATACAGCCATGTTGAGTCTCAAATTTCAGCTCTCTGATGCTCTAAAGAGTTCTGAAAACACAACATTTGTCTTTAATACAAGAATGAACTTAAGTCACAGGCCGTGTTGCTCAGTATGGGGCACCCACTGGCAGCGTGGGCCCACCCTGAGGTTGGTCCCAGGGAACTCCGCACCTTCCCCGCTGCCAGCCAGGAGGGACCACCGCTCCGCCAGGCTCTACTCCACACCTCCTCACACCACGTCTACATGCTACCGGCAGGGAGGAGAGAACAGAATCAACTGGAAAAGAAACAGTAGCTGAAAGAGGGACAAATAGGGAGTTTGAGATGCTAAAGAAGAGAGGAGGCAGCATCAAGCTCCCTTCCCCTAGGAGGGCTTTCCACTATTGCCCCACTATCTACAGCCACTGCTCCTCCAATTTCATAACCCTTGCCACAGGCACAATCCACCCTTCAGCTGTGAATGCTTTTTTTTTTCCTCCCTGTGGCATTAATGCTCTCAAGCCTTTCATCGCTCTCTCCTCCCCCCTTTCTTTCTGAAAACCACAGCCAGGAGAGAGATCAGCTAGACAAAAACTTACACCAGTGCAAATGTGAAATACAAGGTAAAAAATTCTTTTGCAATTACTGGACATGCTGCAGACATTGTGCCTAGTAACTGTGGCAGTATCTAGCACAAAAGAAACTTAGCATAAATCTGTTGGTTTTAAATGACATTCAACTCAAACATGCATAGGGAGAGTAAAGTTATTTTATTAAATCATGCACATCACGTGTGTTAGTGCAAATAGTTTAATCTGTACTCCAGAAATTCTATTGTATTTTTATATCTTTACAAAATAGATTTAAAACAATTATTTACTTTAAAAAATGTAATTCTGAAGTTAAGCATTTCAGAACAATATTTGCAATAACCTATATACAAGAGGTACTAAGTACCACTGGCATACGAGTGTTCTGTGGTTGGGTGGCTTCCTGCAACTGAAAAGGATGAAATGAATGAACTAAATGACAATAATTAATTTTCTACAAGTCACTTGTGGACTATTTTTTCCAACTAATAATCCTCCCATTAGCAAATCCCATGTAACTTAAGATAGAACCTTTAATTAAAGGACAATGACCCTTAAAACCTCACAAAGTAAATTATATGCTAAATTTCTATTTAAATATTTAAACTATCTGTCGATTGCCATAACATTTTTAAAGCCAATTCAATTGCTGAGATTACCTCCCTATTTTGAAGTTTCCTTTAGCAGAGCCATTTTACTTTACCATTCTTTAGCATATTATTTAAGTCTTTAATAAACTTTTTTGACAGAACTGTTGAGCTGAACAAGACAACTACAGTCTACATTTAATTCAGCACTAACCACAGTGATTCCCACCAAAAGTTAGCAAATAGCAATAGTTATAGTACTTAGATAAGGGAAATAAACTTTGTAATGGGGACCACCGCATCATACATACAGCCATGTGATGAGGATGCACAAAATTTCACTACCAAATTAAAATCATCTTGACCTGACGATACATCATCAGGTACATGATTCCAATTTTGTAGCATTTTATGCATCTTAGATTTTTTTTTTTAGTTGATCACAGACGTACTGTAGCAGTGCTCTTAATAAAGTTACGTCAACAAAAGCTTATCTAAAGAGCTTCTCCAGCTCAAGTCAGAAAGTATCAAATGACTGAAAAAATAAATTGATACATGTGGTATGTGAGAAAGTATTCATACTTTTAAAGAATGCATCTCTTTAAATATATGAAATTTAATAAATTACATTCAAACTAAGGTTAACGTAAGTTGAATCACTGCACTATGTCCATCAAATGACCAAGTACTTGTTCCCAGAAATACCTTAGTTCACTCAAGAACACACACATGCTTACACTCGCACACGCGCACACTAAATACTCTAGGCTGGTCTTCACCATCAATATCTATCTCTCTTTAAGGCTGGACATGAATTGTGTTTATTCCCAAAAATCATTAATAAAGCAATCCTTATCGAAGAAAAATATGCTTCCTTCAAAAGGTGTGGTAAGAGAAGTTTTCTTAAGTCTTGTTCCCAACAGCTCAGTGACTAACAGCAAGTAAAATGGTATACTAGTTTAAAAAAAAAAGTTTAAAAAAAAATCATACTGAAAGGCACTGAGCACACTGCATCTGTTTTCCAAGTATCTGCAAGATTACTTGGCTTGGGTGGCCAAATCAGAAATGTGTATTTTCTTTTAAATCTGGCAATCAGATTCTAAAGTAAGTGTCCACAACGCTAGCCATCATAAATAATTTGGTACCAAGAAGCCTACTTTAGGCCACCATTATAGTATTCAGAATCCCAACATACTAATTTAAAACTTGCATGAAATTGTAAGCAAAAATGTTGCTCACAGTATGATGAATCACAATTTTATTCCCTCTTTATAGACAGATACATTTTATACAGTTTAAAGCAAATGACCCTACTGCTGTTCTCACGCAGAGCTGTGCTGTATTAAGAGGTAAAAAGGAAGAGAATTAATCTGTTTTCCCTCAGTATATGAATGTTGCCAGCTTCTAAAGGGAGGACGGTGTATGGATTCAACAACAGTTCTCATGGAGAAGCTCTGGTTAGGCCTGGGTACAGCACGACGGCTGTTACAGCAACCAAAGCTGCCATCACAGGCATCCAAGGCCATTGTCTCTGTGTGGAGAGAAAAAAAAAATCAATATCATATTTGTTCTAATTCATACTAATCAGTTTACCCCGTGGTTCCTGAAAGTCCTGAGTACCTGTTGATAGGCATGACTGAAATGTTACCCAGGAGCCCTACTGCAGGCTAGTCCCGACTTAGAGCATCACAGTAAACCGTGTTCCGCCAGCAAAGGGAACTCCACGACTCTTTGTGACTGAGGATCATCAGGAGAACTTCTGGCAGTTCTCTATTTCCAGCTTCATTACTGTACGCACCTCAAAAAAACCTGCTATTAAACATGTGAGGGCTTAAGATGTTTGAAACATCGCTCGTGCCAAGTAATCGCTAGACACAGATTTATGCAGTACTGTCATTTTTAACTTAGTTTTTGAATGTTTAAATCCAGATCTATGAAGTTAGTTTGTAGCAGATCCTAACAACATCATTTCAAATGGATTGTCACAACATTTCATGACAGCAATAGCATTTTAAGAGGAGGACACACAGAGACATTAAGAGAAAATGCAAGCTGAGAGTTCAGAATACAAACCAACCACCTATTTCTCGTCTTTTTTTCCCATCTTCTTCACAGCAATAGTGAGAAAATTGAAGTGTTTAGAGCCAGAGAGGAATTTCTTAGTCCATAAATAGGAACCGAAGGTTGTTGATTTTTATTATTATTTAGAGGCAAACTCTTCATTTTCACAGTTAATCAAGCAATTAAGTTCTCTTACAGGCCCTAGCATCGCAGCATTGTGCAAAAGGTAGCCCATTTGCTAAAGACAAACTGAGACCGAGTTAGAAGAGAGACATTCAAAACCAGTTAGAACGAAATTCATTGTTAGAATTAAAGAAATCACACAGATGTTAAATGATTAGTTGATTGCTCAGCTCATCAGTATCAACAGAATGGCATATTAAATGAAGGGTTTGCTTCAGGTAAAGAAATACCTGTGAGCATTTCACCATGCACTATTTTATACAGAAATGGCACAAACAGGTGAGAGGGACAAACATACATTGACTGAACAGTAGTGCTTGTACCTTTCGCTACCACAATGGGCCGTAACACCAATACAGGAAAGCCAGGATTAGGCCGATGAATACGGCTGGGACGGGTTGTAATATGGAAGGCTAAAGAAGGGAAGGGATATTAAAAATCACTTTGTGCTATAAATCAATCAGGTAAAGATGACTGGGGGGGAAATAAGAGGGGAAAATAAGTCAGTGAGTTTTGTTTTAATTGAAATGTATTAAAGACATCTAACACAATACAGCATTATCTAATCTGGTATACAAAGTTAGTACACCATTCTACTCAAATGAACAGGGGATGTTTGAAAATAAAGGGAAGTAAGCAGAAAGTGTTCTAAGAAACCTCGTCATAACTTGGAATTTAGCACTTAAAACCAATACAAATCTTAAATTGATTTGTCTGTATCTTATTTCTAGTTGGTTTTAGTTTTTCTAAGCAGTAGGAAATCCCATCTGGATTTCTTAAGGCAGAAAGGGTCACACGAGATACTGAATTTTTCAGCTACTTCTTAATTTCTTGCAAGTTTGCTTTTCCCATTTTCCATCACGAGCATCCAGGAAAAACAATCTCTTTCCTCCGTTAGTCAATCAATTACAACTATGTTCACAGGCAAACCCAGCAGTTCAGACATTTCCGTGAGATTGTAACATGACTGTACAATCAACATGAAGTTACTATAAAGCAGGGAAGTCCAGTTCTATTAGAGATACCACAAAGATCAGCATCTGTGGCAGGTCATCAGCCTTGTGACCAAATGCAATTCTGAAAATCAATCAAATGTTGCAGCTGGGCTGAACTACCAGTTGGCAAGATTGCAGGGTTCGTTTAGGTTATGGCCTCATTAGAACCATCTACACATTTTCTCAGCTACATTCAATTAAAAACTGTAAACTACTTTACTTCACACTCTGGATGGACAGCCTCTATCCTTAATATGATACATTAAAAGCAAAAAAGGACCTGATTTCTTTTTAAGCTGTCCTTGGAAGACATCTGCTTTCTCTGTATCCTAGCCTGTATATTTGTGCACACACACAGACGCACAGAGGTTAAGTTCAAACCATGCTAAATATTTTCTTAAGGACTTTTTTGTGCTGAAGCCACCTTGATTTTGTTCAGTCAAATAAATAAATAATAAATTCACATTTGAAGGCTTTCTAAAACATTGTGATTCATAAATAAAATCGCATCCTGTTACGAATTTGTAGAAGTCACTTAATCATACAACCTCCAATATGGTTCAAAACAGGAATCTTAGAAGGTATTCTAGTCTCTGCCATTCAATTCAGATTGTTTTAATCAAGGCAAATATTTAATAGACAAGTTATGTGTAACTATTAAATTTTCATGCAGACTTATTTTTGTGTCATTGGCGTCACAAATCAGTGCCACCTTCCCACAGAAAGCATGTTGATAGAAATAATCACAGCAGTGTTCAAAAAAGTGCCAGAAGTCAACCAGAGCAGCTAATATTCTCAAACCATTCACATAAACAAATCCATCATGTAAAGCGCATCAGGAAATAATCAGTGACTACAAGCATGCAAGCACAAGTAGTACATCACACTGCTAAGCATTTCAGAACACAACAATTTTTTTGTTTTGAGTATAAAAACTTAATATTTAAACAATATCCCAAAGGGAGTACAGAAGCCTCCTCTTTTCTAGTATTTGTTGGTTCACTGAACAATTTTATGGATTTGGGTATTTTGGGGTTTGTTTGGGTTTTTTTAATTTAAGTTATACGCATTCATGGCTGTGGCATCTTGGCAAATGAAACAGATGATAAATATCTACCATATAAATATCTAGTTATCAATCTACAACAAATCTCCTTATTGTTGAGGAGCATTTAACTAGGTGCTTCATCAAAAATGTGCATCTTGTATTAGAATATGAAGATATGCAAACTCAGATACAGATGGGCTGCAAAAAGGAACAAATCCCACAGTGGGAAGTCACTTTCTGTGGGGGGCTGTCCTCAGAAATGAAGTAGCAGATAATGATTCCAGCATAAGGTGACAATAGTACTTGAAAAATTTGACCCTGGAACCCAGCCCAGTATCCATGATGCTTCAAATAATCCATAAGATAGGTATGTTTTACATTACTGATTGCGAGTCAGGCTTGCTTGAACAGCAAGCTTGTCCTGCACATCCTTATATGGTTGGATGCTCTTCATCATAACCTGACCTCCAGGTTTCAACGGTCATAACTTCCTCCTCTGGAAGCAGATTTTGGCAACTGCTGTGGTACCTGATTTCATTTAAATACTCACCTCAAATTGTTCCTAAAATTTCCCGTACCTTGCAAGCTTTTCCATTTTCATCAGGTGCTCCAATTCCCTTCACCGTATTTCTTCCCTCTATTATCCCCCTTGACCATTTTAATCCCAAGGTTAATGTTTTTAACAGAGCAGAAAACCTCACACTGACAATTACCTATTCAGTGTGATCCTTTCTACTAGGAGGAGTTTTTTGGTTGGTTGTTTTTGACTTTTGCCTACTTTAGTAACTCAATATTATCTGAGCATTGCAGAAGAATTCTAAGCAGGAAGCAAGTTCCAAGAGAATTATAACGTCATATTCCCGAAAACATAGCTGAAAAAAAATGAGAAGGGCTTTGAATCCTTTACATCTTTGACAGTTCTACTATGTTAAAGGTTTACATTCAGTAATCAGCTATGGCAAGAGTATTCATACAAACTTTGGGCATCTAGCAGCCAGCTGATTTTAGAGGATGGTACCTGTAGAACTTTCTTCATAGTCAGAGAAAGCGTTTTCTAAAAGGCATCCATTATCCTCCTGTTTTGTACTGACCACCACAGGAGTTGTTCAGCCTGCACTGATCACAGAGGCAGTACAGGAAGACAATAAACCAGCTATCCCAGGGTAACAAGGTATCTAAAATAAGGCTATGACCACCTTATAACATCTGCCACAACCTTAACATCTGGAAGATTTCAGAAAACTCAGTATAAAAAAAAGTTGCCTCTAGCTTTAAATTCAATTCTAATGATACAACCTCTCAAATTAATTGCAACAGAAAAGAGTATTTTCATTAGTGAATAGAAAGGACAGTTCAACTGCACTGTTTAAAGCATGAGCTGATCAGGGATAACCACCGTTAAGAAGCATGAGCAAGAGTAAGGAGGGAGCGTCTGCTGTAATAAACACTAATAAAATAAAAGCATCTTCAAAAAAGTTGCTTAATTCATTTGGATACAGGTTTCTCAACTTTTACCCATACCATTCTCTGAAATTAAAAAGTTTTGCTTAGTTCTGGTTCACTAGTATTTAAGCCAGACGTTTTCAAGACAGCAGATACCTAAGGTCATATTTAAAACTGTTACACAACTGTAAATCTAACTTGCATGCGTAATTGTAACAGTGTAGAGACGTGCAAATTTGCACAGGTAGTTCCAGAATGGAATTTTGCATATAATACAGTACCCAGCCTTTTTTTTTTTTTTTTAAAAGGTAGGTCTGTCCTTTTCTATTTGACACTTACATACTCCCTCAATCAACGGAATTGTCAGTGTCATAACCCTACTTCCCCACATACTTTGTACGGACTTACGTTGTTTCCTTTTTCTTGTAGCAGCTTCAGGTTTTCTTTACATTGTTTGAGCTCTTCTGCAAGTGACTGATTTTCTTGTTCAGCCATCTCATACTTCGCCTTCAGCTCTGAGAGCACAGTCTGTGTTCTTTCATACTAAAGACAAAGATAAAACAGTCTGTGGACCCCTGGACACCCAACACATGCCCACATTTGCTTAGCACACTGCTTCCTTTCCTGTCACCTGCCTAGAGTAATTTGCCTTGGATCAGTGTACTCTCTTTTCATAAAAGAAAGGTAGAAAAATCTTAGTTTAGATTTTCTTTTTTTCTGAATGAAGATTTTTGTCTCTAACTTTGAAAGGCTAGGATTACTAATGAAAAGGAAATATGAAATAAATGCAAGGCCTTAATTCACCTCTCCTACCAAACAACTGCTTGTTATCATATTGGAAAGGACTGTAAAAACTAAGAAGACAAAACAAGGAACAGCAGAACAAGGAGTGCTTTACATTTAAATAGCGGTCTTACATGTAGGCTGCAGTTTAAGTGCTTCCACCAATCAAATAGTTGCAAAAAATCAACATTCTGTATGAAGTAAAACAAGCGCTCTTCCCGCACAGCAAACTCAAACATAAGAGTAAGAAAGGCATTAAAAAATATTATGCCTTATTACAAACATGCCATAATCCTTAGTGTGGGTCGAGTACAAACAATACTGGGTGAGTGCGCCACATCTTCCTACACTATGGGCAGCTTCTCCTTTTTCAAACTCACATTCAATCTTTTCTATAGATCACAAGCTTTCTAGTAGTCGGCATGACAGGGATTAGTAAGGACAGAACCAACGACTTTCACTACTGGCATTTACCAGAAATTTAAAAGATTAGGCATCTTTACAAATATATCTGATTACAAAACCACAGACTAACAAGATTGGGTTTTTCAAATGCTGAAAATGGTAAGGAATGTGACATGGATGAATTGACGAAAAAGCAAAGCAAAGAACTGCAAAAGAAACTAAAAGCAGCGACTGGGGAAAACTTCACTCAAAATGCTCATAAGAGAAGCCAGTAATTGGTGGAGGCTACGGCCTTCTTCCAGACATAATCTTTAGAGGGTAGGCAGATGAAATATATGCTCAAAGTGCTAGCTTTTCCTTATGCAGTTGCCAATCATCTTCAGCAGCCTAGTGTGTAGAATGTGTAGTCCCACTGTCAAATAAAAGAGTTTAAATCTAACTAGGAAGATCCTACTAACTAAACAGAATTAATTTTGATTCATGACAGCTAATGAAACTCTATACCATGATGTTCAGGAAGACTCTGAATAAGGATTTACCTGTCTGAACAGCTTAAAAGTAAATTCACTAAGGTAATGCATGAAAGTAAACTCTAGGAAGTTCCCAAGACTCATGCAAGTAATTTTATCTGAAATCTTCCTTTTTAGATTTAACCCCCAGTTTATATATAGTTGGCTACCATAAAAGTACTTGCCATAAAAATATGAAAAATTCCGATTACTAGAAATCATATATTTGTCCTTCTCTTTTAGCTTAAAAATCAAAGTCATTGGGCATTATATTCTCTCAAAATAGAAATAATGTTTTGTGTTACCTCTTTCTGAACATCTTTTGCTTGACTCTCTGCTTCACTGAGTTGGCTTTTTAGACTAGCTGCATCCCGTTGATGTTTTTCTCTCAAAGATCCCATCTGATCTTCAAGTTCCTTTCGAGACATTTCAAGAACACTTATATCGCTGGTTAGTGCTAAACTCTGTTTCTGAGAGCTGAAAAACAAAATCCAATTGATTCCTCATGTGTTTTAAATTTAAACAAACGAAATTCTTTTAAAGCACTTTTCATCCTCCAAAGCTTGTTTTTATTTAATATGGAAATATCAGCTTAGAGCAATCATAGAAGTGCAGATCATTATTGTCTCCCTACACAAAGTACTGACACAAAAGTTCTGGCCATAGTCTTGCTTTTAGATATACGTGTACAGCTTAGTGTGCATAATTAATCATAATCTATATTTTAAATAATTTATCATTCATAGTTTTTAGTTTCTTATTTTACTTTTTATTATTCACTTAAGCATTTATTATATACTCCAAAGTATTTTTAAACAAATTTGTAACAAGAAGTCTGTCCAAGGTTGTTAGAAGTATTTCACTTATTTGCACACACGCTTCTTTGCTTACTCCAGTCGCATAAGCTAAAAGCTAGTATATTCTTCAAGCGTTTAGTACAGTTGTGTAATAGTCATAGAAAGCTCTAAATTAAGCCATTACAGAGTTCAGTGTAATAACTAAGTAGTGTTAGTTTGTGCCTGTGCAAGACAGAAAAAAAATATAAGGGAGAGATCTTGCATATCTCCATTATGCAAATCCTGTATTTGCTTGTGTCACCTTCTGTATGAAAAAATACGAGTGGAAATCAGAGCATGATGAAATGAAAAAGAAAGGTTTGATCCCTGTAAAACACCACATTACTTCTAGAAATGTTTTACTGGGGGAAACTCCCATTGTTTCAATTAGATCTTACAACAGTGAGGAACTCGGAAGAAAAAAGTTATCTAAGCATGACAGTAAAATTCAGATCTATGACAAAACAAAGTTGCTGTCCCATATTTACTTTGTGAATTAAATTCCGGTATCCAAAACTGAAAACCAATATAATAATGGCAGATGAAGGGATAAGAGAGGGAAGCTACTTCCAGGCAGAAGATTTATATAGCCTTTAGCAGTGTCATGTGCTCAAATAGCAAAAGAAATTCAGTAAAATACAAATACTCCTGCACTCTAAAATCCATCCCGGAAGATATTATGGCACTTGCAATAAAAAGATTTTTATTTTTCTGTTAACCAAATATGATATAGAATACTGTTTCTGCCCATCATTACTGTTTATAATGTGACAGGCTTCCATGAGACAACATACTATCCGAGAATCATTTTCCAACCCTGAATGCTGAGAAAATTTTAGGTTAGGAAATCTATGTAGTTTATTATTTTTTAAGTAGAAGGAGAACTGTTAAGACTAAATACTTCCACAATGCACACTTCCAAGCCCTTATGAAAAGCAGCAAAGTCAGTCAGGTTACCTTATGACAATATAACATGACTGTTAAGTAATACAGTAGCATTTGCAAAATAGAAAAAAAAATAGCTCGGTATAACAATTTGGCATGAAAGTGCATTCTCCCCAATACTATGATATAAATAAAATTTCAACACATTTATTGAAATGACGTCAGACACTTAGTACCACTTTTGGGAATAAAAAACAACAGCAAAAACACCTATTCAGCTAATATGATACCTTTCTAGACAAAACCATTGTACCCTTACCTAGAAAGCTCCTTTTCTTGTCGTTGAAGTTCAGATGTAAGCAAAGTATTTTCCTTCCTTAGCGTAACACACTCGGCTTCCAGAGCACTCCACTCTGCCTTCAACTTTTCAAGTTCACCTGCAAGGAATAAAATTTAATTGAATTGAGTAAAATCATGTCATGACTGCTTCAAGTATCACCAGCTAATAAATGGAGAAAAAGTTGATATCAGTCGTAAATCTCAAATATATTTGATTATAATCATGTCACATGAATTCTCTCACAAGCACCTATAAAACATTACCATATCTTCTACTGTTATGAGGTTTGTGAGCCATTAAACAAACTAATGTGGGGTTTTTTTAGTGCAAGTTGTTTCTAAGGCACAAAGGAATAGGAAACAGTCTGTTTATGGGTCTACTCTAGTATTTTAGAAACAGTGACAGAAAAGTGTATTTGAAGAAAATTTCCCAGCCTTTGAAATAGCAAACAACAAGAATCACTAAATACCATGCCTCTGCTACAAGAACAGGATGTTTAAAGCAGTAACTAAAGGGTGAAAATGAGATCTTTGAAATAAATCAGTCCCTAGTAAAAGAGATACAAATCAATGTTACACACGTCTTGGTAATACAGTGGAGAGACTGGAGTCTGAATTGGAAAAATGCTTCTCTGGCAACAAAGATTAACTGATTCAGAATTTAAAGCATATTTTTCATACGCCAGTTTCTCTTTGATATGTATAAAATTTCAGCATAAGCTTTTGAACTCCATTAGAGTCTCCAAAACCTGAAGCTATAGGCCTGGCGTACTGGCTCTCCAACAGCCCTCATGAAACATGGGTGTATCACAGGTAAAATGAAATGCAAATGAATGAGCCTAAAAGAAACCCTACGCTGGCTCAGCACAACACATTTGTATATCTCTACATCATACGCCCAGAATAAATGTTTACTTTTAAACATATTTTAACATTTTCATGTTAAAAATTAGATGGTATCAACAGTTTTATTAAGTCATATAATACAGTTATGTGTCTGGAGTAAAGCTTTGCTAGAAAAACTAAAAGGTCAGAAATTACCCATTTACAGGCTTAAATTATAGAGAAGTTACACAAGTCCTTTTGGAAATCTGTGGCAGTATCAATCCCTCAAACAGTACAAGTTTTCCATCTTTTCTAAGTGGAACTATACTTGGTCCACTTTTGATATCAAAGCTAATTTAAGCATAATTGACAATTACTATTTCATGAAGTATACAAAACAGCTTTTGTAAGACTACAAGCCTTGATACGCATATATAAACACACACATGTATATATGTATAGACATAGTTAATGACTAGAGAGACACAGACAAACAGCAACTTCAATAACTGACATTCCTCAGATTGAAAAGGATGCTACTGCTGGTGCTGGCCTGTGACATCCATTTAAACAAGTACCTTTTAAGAGAGCAGCCTCTTCCTTCTGCTGATCCTCACACTGCTGACATCTGAGCTGAAAACTGGCTTGCAGACTGACAATCTCTTTCTCATAATCTGAGGCGTCTTTCCGCCACCGTTCAAGTTCTGCTCGCACTGTTTGCAGCTCATCTTGCAATGCAGAAATATCTGTATCTCGTGCCGATGCTGCCTTTTCTGCTACTTGTTGAAGTGACAGAATCTCATTTTGAGCACTGACTAATTCATTTTGCGTGCTTGAAATTTCGTTCTCCTTCTCCTCACGAAGATTCTCAATATCTTCTTGTAACCTTCGCAACTGAGCTGGAAAGCATACACTAATGTTAGTATTTTTTAAAACTG
Source organism: Gorsachius magnificus (assembly GCA_034008185.1). NCBI lineage: Eukaryota > Metazoa > Chordata > Aves > Pelecaniformes > Ardeidae > Gorsachius > Gorsachius magnificus. The sequence goes on from CM067090.1 coordinate 14,253,034, forward strand.
TATTTACAGAAAAATCTAAAAAACTTAACTCCCTCTCTCCACTTGCTGATGTTAATAGGGCTAAAGAATCCTAATGCAATTGAAAAAGATGTTTATCTTGCCAAATGCTGTACCCTTAAAGAGACATGTATGTGGGGTCAGGTATTACAGAGAGTCAAAAGAAACAAGAATTATGGTTGGACACAGCTTTCTTAGACAGGGTTGTGTTATGTGTGTGATACTAAAGCAACTCTCCAAAATCTGAAACCAAGATTTAGATCGAACTTCATTGTAAGCAAAACAAGTGTTACAGAACAAGGACACTGTGGGGTTCAGGGACAAGAGGAAAAGCAAGAAAGCTTCTGTGACAAACCAAACAGTTGCAAAGCTACATTGGAAACGTTTGCCTGTTCAGCAGTTAACTTGTGATGTCTGTAAATATTTGAGGCATGGGGTCTAATTTCTACTCCAGTCTCAACATGCAGTAAAGGAAATAAAAATTACCTTACTTCTTTGCAAAAAGCATTTTTCAAAGTGCAAGATTAATTTTGAATTGGACAGCTGCACCGAATATACTGAACGATAAGAAGTCCTTCAGCATTTACAGTTTACTGTAAATGTGCAGCAGTCACATACACGCTAGGTTATTTTACATTTCTGCATGAAGCAAATCTTATAAATTATTCCCATTCAAAACTGTTTCATTACTAAACATCTCTTCTGTGAGCACAGCTATTTTTCATAAACACACATGCAAATACAATCCAGTGCAAACAGTTGGGGGGAGAAAAAAAAAAGTAGAGTACAGAGGAAAGGGAAGGATGAAAGAAAGAACAACAAAATTATAGTTAAAAGCCTGACTGATGGAAGCAAAGTGTTCAATTTGCTCAGTGTTTTTGTTTTGCTTTTTAAAGAACACCTATCAGAGTTCACATGTATTTCATGGATTTTTAACATGGGGAAAAGCAATTACTAAATTAATGAAGATTTTCTCTGAGAAAAGTGCAAAGTTCTTAACATCACTGGAAAATCTAATATAAGATACTGTAGAGGGTCAGAATTACACTTTTAAAGTTATATGTTTCAGAAGCAAAGGGCAGAAAAGGACAGTGGAAAGCACGGGGAAGATAACCAAGACTGAGTAAACTTCATAGATTTCTTGTATTTATTTTTGTTCTCTCAATACATTTCAGAAGATGACATGGAGAATGTGAGTTGTGCCATAAACTGATACAGCATAAAAACTATTCAAGAGATACTTGCACTTTCATTAAAACTATACCGGATGTTTTTCAGTAGCTGCATATACTGTAATATTGGTAGAATTCATATATAGGTACAATCTAGAAACTTTGCTGTTAGTTGAAGAAGAAAAATTGAACTTTTTTCCCCTCCTCTAAACAGGCTCCAGCAAAACACTTAGCTCATTAGATAAACTAAAGAACCTATGAATTACCCAGTTCCACACTGGAGGAAAAAGACAGTATGGGAAAACCCATGATAGTTGTTATATATTGTAAGAGCTATTACAGACAACAGTAAGTTAGATTTCACAGCAATTCTGGATGAGATGAAACCATCTATTTGTTCCATAATAAAGACATTTGCAGCATGGTGGATTTTTAAATACTTGTGAGTAACATGGGGCTTACTACCACCTCATTTGTTTGGAAATAGTTTCTGCATGGTTATACTAATAGAGTAGCAAACAAAGTAGTAGATGAGAACAACCCAACAGTAATACAACACACTGCACATTAACAATTGCCTTTCCGTGTATCCTTACACTAGAAGCCTTGAACCTACCAAACCAATGTGCTAGGAAACCAATTTCTAAAACACCAAGAATTACAACTTGCTAACACAGCAGGTGCCCATTAATGAGCAAAGGAGTGATTCTGCAAACCGTATCTCCCTAATACTATTTTCTTTGTCAAGCCAAACTAAATTCCTGCTTCTCAGTAATGGCAGTATTTCAAATAATTTTTTTTTTTTCCTACTGTCTGCATTGTTGATGAACAACACTCCCTTTAAATGTTCAGGCATGAAAACAAGCATGGTATGACTGAAAATCCAAACACATACAAGTGTTTCCAAAGTTTGGTGGCATTGTAGAAATAACTTACACAGAAAAATTACTACCAAGAGTATTAGAATGGTTTCTGAAGCACTGGATGTAATTTGAAAGGGCAATTAGAAAGAAAACTTCCATTACATCTCTTATTTATGTAAGCCCTTACCTCATCTAAACTGAACACTTAACTTTTTTTTTTTAAATAAGTAATGACAAGTTACTTGAATTTCTTTGCTTTACCTATCTGTTCATCTAAAGAACTTCAAACGTAGAGACAGGACTGTAGTTGTTCCTGTGGCACCTTCTCTTCTCTGTCAAACATAAAACCACATAGCACTGGATGGCCTAAAACATTCATCCCATGAAAATACTTTAAGAAATGTTACTGCATGAAGCTGCCAGGATTATTTTCCTCCACTACGGTTCATAGAGGCTGCCAAGAGAGAATCCTGACATCCTGACAGCTTTTCCCAAGTTGTGAGATGTGTCACAGCCTACAAGTTTAAGAAGCAGCAAGCATACAACGAACATCAGAACATTTTGAACTACCATGGAGAGAGAAAAATAAGCAAGACCTCGCTTAAGAAAGGTTCAGGAGACAAAGAAGTACTGAACTGACAAGAGGCATCTTGCAGTTAAGTTTGGTTCTGTCAAGCTTCTACTTAGATTCTCTTTTTTCTGAGAGGAAAAAAAAAGATTGCTATTTTCTGCATAGAAATAACTACCAAATCCTAATTTCTAACTTTGGCTACAGTATTTTTACTTGGAGAATTTTCATTATTAGCAGGACAAGAGTCAAAATTAAATTGCTCCTCTTGTATTGAAGATATGTATTATGTAAGCTCCTCTTTCTTACAGCTGTAATGGTGGAAAATGTAAATATTCTTTGCTGACATTCATATAAAACAGTGATATTATATAAGCTTCTCAGTGTAACTGGTATATGAGAAGTACCACATTCCACAACAAACTACTGCCCACAAAGTAATTTACTAAACCTATTTTGATTTCCTAAGAAAGTGAGGATTGTCAGCCCATCTGCCTGCCTGCTCATCTGCCTTCCAACTAGGTCCAAACCAAACGATATGCTGACAGATACCAAGATATGAAGCTCCTATAATTTTCGTAACAATCAGTGGCTGAGTAGATGTTCAAACTTAATGCTTGCTCTAAGGAAGAGTTATAATATAACCCTTAATGATTTTAAGGCTAGACAGCCTCTTGACCAACAGGCTCACTCACATGCACAGCCTGAGAAGTTAAGGTGACACAGAACACAGGACACAGAAGTTATGTAAATCACAGGATTCCATTCTGCCATACTTATTTTGGGCTGAAAAGAGCATAACTGGTCATACTGTTTTTTCCAAAAGCATAGACAGTGTCTTCATTGCAGAAATTTTACTGCATGCTCTGAGGTTGGATGCACATCTGGAGTGATTAAAAATTTAAGAGGATTCTACCAACCAAGTGAGAAGACTGAGTAGCACAAAGACTAAACCTTCTGAGTGCTCTAAAGATAAAATAAGCACAGTAAGAATCCCTGAATCATTCAAAACTGAGAAAAACTGAAGAGAGAGGAGGAGAAGAGGCATCCCTTACAGATTATGCAGATGCCTTTTGCATTTTCTAAGTTATGATGAGAAACATAGGAATTGACAAGAAACAATTCACAATAAAATTCAAAGATATAGCACAAGAAATCAGATTTAAAACATACACTCAGTTAGCATTTTCCTTTATTAGTGCTTACAATGCCAAGGAAATAGCCAAAGCTACGTATTTTCGTTAAAAGAGTGGGGTGGAAAAAAAATTCCTACCTTGCAGAACATTTATTTGCTTGTTAGATTCTTCAACTTGCACTCGATATGCTTTTCTCTCTTCTTCCAACAGCGCTATAAATGAAAATGAAAATGTGCCCAAAGATTTTTGTTAGGAAGAAGTATTTCAGCTCTGTAATTAATTTTAGTCACAACTTCCACTTAACTGAAAGAATTAAAACAATCATATTATTGTAACTGTGTAAGTAGTTTAATAAAAAGTTAATATTAAGACATCATTCCATTATTGTGGTAGTATTACAATTAATTTGAAATTAATATAATCTGTTGCCTGATCCAAAAACTCGACGTGTGCTAAATTCAAACTGGTGTGGGAGGAGAAAAAAAAAAAACAAACTGTAAATATACCCCATGAAGAATGACGAACAACACGCAATTAAACTGGACTATACTATATTCTGTCAAAAACAACCTACAGTTTGCTGAGGATAATGATACAGCTACGTATCTGATAGGATATCTAAACAAAGAACTACCACTGAGTACATTAAATTCTGTGCATTATCTGACTGAAATACAGATGAATCAATACCTGTAGATTAATATATTTTATAAGGATGAAATACATGGAGTTCACATATGTATTCAATACTATGAAAAGGTGATGGTCTATCTTGAACCAAAAAGTCAGAGCTCAATCTGACCTTATATAGAGTTTAGAAAAAAAATCAAAAGTTTCTGACATTCTGTGCAGGAGATGTGAATGCTATAAAACAAATCTACCTAACAGTCAGCAAAATTGGACCCCCTTTTAAGACTACCTGATAAATACAATTATAATGGATGCCCTAAACAACCAAGTTGATCTGGGTCTCACCTTGAAGTTCAAAGCATTTTTGTTTACTTGTCCTAGCTAGCTCTTGGGCTTCAATCAGCTCCTTGTGCAGTTGCTGAATTTCTTGTTTAGCCTCAGTTTCTGATTGTGCACCCTGCAATTCATCTGGTAAAAGAACATTTTCTTTAAGTCATAAATTTGTACAACAGTTTAATTTGCACTGCCATGTGATGACTGGCGACCTTTTATTCAAATCATCCAAAGTTAGTTAAAGTAAACTCAAAATTGGATTAGGTAAATATTAGCAAAAATATTAATACACTTTTAAAAGGAGGAGAACATATGCAGCCTTTAAAATATTCATTATATATAACATGCAGTATAAAACAAAACCAAACAAGAGTTAGAGAGTTTTTTAAAATGCTGTATAGATTGGCAAGGATTCCTGGCTTGACAGCACTGAAGGAACAACAGGCATAAGACAATCCTTGACTGTGTTTACAGCTTGTCTATTTTTCAAAGGAAGCTGCCCTAACCTTCTCTCCTAGCACACGCTTACCAGCACTGATCCTGCGCCCGCTGCCTCGCGCGCCACCCTCCCGCAGCCCTGCTCCTAGCGGCACGTGCCAGCCCCGCAAGGCAGACACGCACAGAGCCAGCCTCGCGCTGGGGCTGGTTAATGCCAGTCAGCCGCCAGAGACTATGCCAGGAGTTGCTATTAAGGGGTTTGCTACTCCCAATCAGCTTGCTACCACGCAAGGCTTGGCTTCTCCTCAACACCACCACCACCCCCCTGGAGACCATAACTACAAGGAAATGAAAAGTTTACGGATATTTTCCAAAACAAAATTGAGAAAATTAAGAAAAGTCCACCCTCCTCACTTCTTTCAGAGGCCTAGTGAATGCTAAGCTAAATTTTGCCCTTTTCACTGTGTCTTAAAATATTACCTATATCTTTAACACTATCAGATACCTATGCATGTTATTTAAACTCTAAATAAAAATATTTGCTCTTCCCCAGAAGTTTTTTATTAGCCAAAATACCAATTAAATACCTCTTGGGCTTAGAAGAGATGACCTGCAGTCACAGACAAGTTAAATACTTTTAAAGCTGAAGCTTTGGGGAAATTTAAAAGAGGAAATATAAGTATTTGTAACTAATAGCAGTGTCCTCTAGTGGGCACACACCAGAAACTAGATGGAGTAAGGAAGAGGAAAACAACGCTGTAGCCTGTAGGTGTCTGCCATGCCAAGAACTGGATCCAGGAAACTCATTCACTAAATTTTCCTTAAGTAGCATCTATGTGGAAACAGATCTTTTCATAGGCTCAAACTGCACTAATAAACCATATAAGCAGAGGGTTACAACTCTATGTAAAGCCAGTTGTCTACCACTACAGACCGTATGGATTTAAGATAAAGGTGCACTGCTTAGAATAAAAAACCCAAAAGATAAATTGCTTTGGTTGTCTGGACCTTTCACTAATAAGAAAAAATAAATACCAGCAATAGTTTAGATTGTCATTATACTTTTAACATTCAGATTTGAGTGTCTATGTTACCAGTAAAGTAACTATAAAGTCTTTTTTGCTGTTTTCTCCATTAAAATAATTGCTTATCAAATCACACTGAAGTATTCCTACTGTATCCCTCTACGAAATGAGGCTATGTTTTTCCTGTTCTCACAGTAATGAATCGGTGGGATCGAGTAGAGCTGAGGGCACACATGTGCTTTTAGATTTTCAGAACAAAATTATGAGAGCAGAAAGAAGAAAGAGGACTACATATTTCATCCAAATACTTTCTTTTATAGTTTATTAGAGCTCCAAATCCAAGTTTCTCTTTACTGAACATGTTTTGTTCTTAGCTTCTCATGGATAAAGACTTGGGGCAATTAGACTTTCAACCCTCCTTAATGAGACTGTTCAGAAGAAATGGATGAGGAAGTTGACAAATTATGCTCAAATCATGCCTGATAAAGCAGCAGTGTTCCAAATCCAACAACAGACACCCTAAATGAACTTGGGGAGGGACAGTATTTTCCAATCAATGAAAGCACACATCATAAAAGATAACACTGCTACAAAGAAGATGAGGAACTCAACTCATGGGACAACACAATCAGTTTAGCAAAGGCACAATTCAAGGTAAAACCTCTTTCCTACTCAAATGCAATAGCGGAATTCCCATACGCCTGACATGCTTCTAAATAAAAACCCAAGAAATATAAACAGGAGAAAATAACAACTTTTGAGTCTTACCCAAACTGAAAATTTCTTTAATGCCTAGTTCAAAGCAAACATAATTTTTGTGCTAACTCTAGTTTTGAAAAAAACTCCTTAGTGAGTAGGATTGCTCTATTTATAAATAATAAAACTACTAAATATCATCAGGCTTAGAATTAGTTCCCTCAAGAAGCAAATTCACATCACAAAAGTCTGGTTTGAGAACCAATGTGAAAGGCTGCAATTAAAAAAGTATTTGAGCAATTTCCAGAAGTATTCAGCAGTGGTCAGAGAAGTCTACGGAATTCTATCATTAATTACAATAAGGTGCCAAAAAAAAAAGAGTCAAATACAACAGTTTGAAAACCCTCATTCATTTATTCTAGCTCATGGAAAACTTGACTCTGACTGCTTGCCATGTTACAACAAAGGTTCTTAATTAATACCACTTTGTTTCACATGCACACAGAGGTTTTCCTTATCAGCTCTACTAGTAGATTTAAGATTGTTTAAAAAAAAAAAAAAAAGTGTGATCTGTACAAATCATTCCCAAAGCACATGAAAATTTCTTCCCCTTCAATCTGGCCCAAGAAAAGGAGTCTAACCCATGGGTCAGTTTTGGCAAAATGACCATTTCCAAATCATTAAAGATGACTATGGTGTGTGAAGGAATATTTTGCAATTTTAGGATCTATAAAATAAAATTTCAGTAAAATCAGAAGAAAAAACAAAGCTCAGATTAAAATAGTATTTACAGATACGAAAATACTAACAGAGCTCTGCTTATATGTTTGCCTCTACACTGTTGTTTTGATAACAGAGATGATATAGAACCACACACAGGCTGTGGTCTTAACTGATCACTTATCTGCATGTGCCTGGCCTGTGGAAGCAACTTTACAAGCAGGCTGGTATTTCTCCAAGTCTCATAGTAATTCACTTTCAGAATTTTGCAGAATTTCTCAGGTTATTCGGGTGTCTATTTTCAGAGTACTCAGGTGAAGTCAGAAAAACAATCAAACTCACAAGTTTTCTTCAGCTTCTAAGATCTGTGTATACTATATCATACATTTAAAATATTTGCTATTGCAAGATAAAACAATCGTTCCCAAACTTTCTGAATCAACCATTTATGTAAGAAATTTTGAAAGTCAGCAACTACCACTGTTCAGCAAATCCTCAACTGAAAACACTTTTTATTAAGATTCCATGAATCACACTTGTAGTTACTACGAAAATATAAGCAAGTTGGTAAGAACAAGATAACCAACCTTCCAATGGCATTTATTGCTTTTTTCCATCTGTTTAACATTTACCTGTTTTTAGCTTTTCAATAAGTAGTCACAAACAGCCTGTCTAAATAGAAGCATCCAGGGAACTGCTATTAATGGCTAATAAAGTTGTTTACCTCGTGGGGAAAAAAAAAAACCAAAACAAAAAACAGCCTGTGACAGCTTTTCCCCTTCCCCTCTTTGCCTGATTCTGATTTATAGAAAGTTGAAACAAATCCTGAATGCACTCAAAATTTATTGATGGAAAATACACTTGGAGGGAACTACAGCAATTAAAAGTCTCATCATGTTCTGGTTCCATTAATTTGTTTTGTAAATTCCAACAGTTCAACAAAAAGGAACCCTGCCTTTACTAGCAGCCATTTCCACATTCCAAAAAGCTGTCAGATCAGGAATGTTCTCACTCTTCCTTAATTATATGGCTGCATAATAAATCCACTTGAAAGTCTTTCTGTGGCAAATAAAATCCTTTTTAGGGCAAAGTCAGGCATATGAAATAGCTCTCTGACAAAACCTCAAACAAAACTGCGGGTTTACAGGCTCGTCATAAAAATTACTAGGGTAAATGATTCATTGTACAGATATTTTTTAATGGTTTCATGACAGCAAAACAGGAATGCCCATAAATAGCCTCAAGAGAAAGAGAGTTATTCCAATTATTTTTGTTAATTACAATATGTAATTCAATAGCAAAGTGATATACACAAACAGGTATTTTTCTACTTATTCACTTAAAAGTTATGGTTTAAATCTTCAACGGGATGAAGACAAATGAAGCAATGAGAATACCCACATCAGCAAAAGACTGCTTCCATGTTACTGCAGAAAACTTGAATTTAGTCTTTTGATAATTCAGTTAACCTTCCCTGATAGTTTAATACACCCTGGACAGAGAAACTATAACCACAGCTGACCCTTGCCATGACGTTTGTCTGTCTGACCTAGGAAGCAGCGTGCTGCACACAGCCGCCTTATCTTCATCCTGAGCTGTTAAACAAACCTTTCTGACAAAACTCCGGAAGAATTCACTTGCATATAAGGAGAATTCAGTGGTTTTCAGCCTGAGGGGTCCATGGACTACTTTTAATGTGTCTGCAGAAGAGAACTAAGAAATCCAGCCAATTCTTAGTAGTATTCCCTTGGCTACATGGGAGCATTCACTCTCACCGAAATATTTTTTTTTTATTTTTGAGGATAAAGAAAGATAGAAAAATCACTGACTCAGTGGACCTACTATGATTGCTTGGCTTTTTTTTTTTAAGCGTGTATAGGTGTTTAAAATATTTAGCAAACTACTTTGATTTATTAATATATTGTGCAAGAAAAGTTATATGCATAGAAGTCAAGTCTGCAGCATGAGACATTTTTCCCCATCAGACAATATAGGTATGTGAAGCTGTTGCCTATTATGAGACTCATTATAAAGTTCAATTTATGTAGCTGAAAAATTAGCCAGAACAAAAGTGTATCTTACAAATATAAAACTTAGAATTAAAATAATTTTGACACAAGCTGGCCAAATTCAGTTTCTCTACTGTACTGTTTACATACAGAGGTTTGTCAGGGCTGTGAATTCTGTGCATGCAACACTGCTCACAGGAAACAAACTCCTTAGTGTGGATCCCCTTCTGGACTTAAAGTTCTGATACTTAAGGAACATCATACTTTTCAACCGGTAGTTTTTTTTCAAATAAAACTTGCTGCCAGCCCCAAATTTATTATCAAAAATAAGACTATCATAATCACTATGAACAACATTACCAAGATTCTACCTTCTAACACAGGAGGTCCCTGAATAGACTTGCTATTAATTGCAGACATTAGAGCAAAACACAAAGGGAACATGCTCAGTATCTCAAACACTCCTTTTTAAACTGCTTTACTGAACTGATATCCACTGGAAAATATCAAACTCAATTTTAGTTTTGCTGTTTAGAAACATATACAGTACATGCAATTTTTGGAAGTCGTTCTGTCATAAAATTAGAGAAGTGTAAACAATTACAGAAAAAAAAGCTCTTTTACAGGTCTCCTAAATTTCATTATGGTTTCCTGTCTTTATGAACCATGAATAACTGTGACATCCCTTTTACTTGTGATCCCAACGTAAGCATCACTTTACAAATCTTATCAAAGGTCTAATTGTACATAAAGCATAAAATTAATTTTCAGTATGCTAAATGTAAAAAACTAATTAATATCCCAAAAGTTTTTCAGCTCATGAATATGTAAATATTAGCTTGCTAATCAAGTTTTAAGTACATTCCTTCAGTGCAAAGAGCAGTAAAAAAAATAATTTTACAACTATGTAGCTCAAAGCTAAGGCTCAGCAATCATTCTAAATACAGTTACAACAGGAAATTCAGATCTCTAGTATGTTAACCAAAAAAAGATTTTAGATATTCTTTTTAACCCATCAGGTGCAAATTAACAGAAGGATTTCTGTTGATGGATGGAAACTATAAAAGAAAAATTTGGTAATGCTTATAATATTGTCAGTGATGGAACAATCCCTCCTCCCCACAGCTATTAGCCCTAACTTAAGCGCATGCTGAATTCTCAACTCTACTTGAAGTTTTAACATGTAAATTCCTAGAACAGTGTTGGTGAGTGCAGAAACCAGCTTTAAGCACAAATTTTTTCTACACTAACGCTCAGAAGTATGCTTTCATATTACATCCCCTGAAGGAACCATTATTGATATTTAAGTGCAACTCTTCTGTACTACCGTGATTAAAACATTTGCATTTCAGCACTCTACTTCAATGCACGTTTGATAAAAAATGGGTAGACAAAGATATATATACAGATTATGCATCTGAAGTTACAAAACCAAATTTGTTTACCTTTTAGAAGAGATACTTTAGCAATAGGTTCATTTAGATCTTGGTCATCCATTTGGGCATCTAAAAAAAAAAATCCACATCTTTCAGCGAGCAGGTAGACTGCAGACAGTTTCCATATAACCATTCTTTAAGCAAAGAGAAGCTTTTAAGTTCTTCTCACTTTACATTTAATTATGAAGTTGCAAAACAGAAAATACTGCTCTAAGCTTCTCTCTGGCTCCGCATAATACACGTTTTCCACTCCTTCAGAAAATGAATTACATCACTTAATCATGAGCAAACTAATTAGATGTTATAGAAACCTCAGTTAAACACTTACCTGTAGTGTCGTCGCTGCTTTTTTCCTTGCTTGGACTAAGAGTGTCCGACAAATCAGATTCTTTGACTCTTGCTTGATTCTCTGTAAGAGACAAGGAAAATCAACTACAATCAGTAAATGCTTTATTCAGTCTCTTTCTATTGCTAAATGTCGACAGAAAACAACATCGTTCAAGAAACAATTAAAAACCTGGTGATTGCTTATTTCCATGTAAGTCTGGGCTAAAATGGATTCAGCATCACTAAGGTCATTAATCTAGTCTAGCATCTAATAGGGGATGCAACTGTTTCACGCACAGCTTGAACTTTTGTTAAAGCTGTATTCTTGCCAGTTGGAACTGTGCAAAAGCTGATTCAACCAGGGAACAAATAAGAAAAGAAAAGTAGAACAATGCAGATACTGTAACAAGTCAGAACGAAACTGCTGTTAAGAATAAAGCTGTGCTTCAGTATTTTGGACAAATAAAATAATAGCAACAAGTCTTGTACATACTGTACTGTAAAAAAAAAAAGTGTGGTATGAACCAGTAAAGAATGACTGCAATATAAATCAACACACTAATTTCCAGAAAGAATTGTCAGGTCAAATTGTTTTAAGAGAAGGCAGTCTGTCCTTTCCACCAAAAAATACGTTCATGAAATATCTGTTCATACACAACTCACCACATTATTACATGCAGATTAGTGAAGCCACACAGTGGGTTTTGGTTTGCCTTTTTTTTTACCAGTTCTAGATTCTTAATGGAGACATTTTCAAAAGGTGAGGGGACTTAATTACACCAGTGCATCCTTTTCCCACACAGAAACATCCCCAACTCAGTCTAAGTACTTTATGAGGCTCTAATTTTTTTAAATTTCCCCCCCGCCCCCCCCCAATAACCATTCCAGTTTAGTTCTGATGGATCCCTTAAAGGCACACCATCTCTGGAGTGGGCAAATCTAGTAAATTTGCCAGCAAGGAACGTCACCAATAAGCACTGAGGTTATATACAATGAAGTCTTTCTTGGATGACTATGCAGAGCCTGGGTTTGACATCATTGCTGCCCAACCACAGATTAATAGAGGTTTCCTCTGAGTCTCAAGTTCCAGGTAGAGAGATATATATATAAAAAGGCATCATTACAACATTCCCAGTATACACTTCTACCATACATGCAGAAAAGCATGGTGAATACAAATAATTTCTTCACATATAGATACAGTACATGCAACAAAAAAGTACCAGGACACAGGAAGAAAGATGCATAGCAATAAATAAATCAAGTGTGTTATACCAATAGGGTTAGTATATGAAAATACATAAAAAACAAAGGAATGATGAGAAAGCTTGTGTGCATTGTTTTTTTTCAAATAACAAGAGAACAAACAGAACTAAACACCCCCAAAATGAAAGAAGTGGAAATCGAAGACAACACTAGGAAATTAGCAACATGACAAAACACAGACAGGTTAATAGAAAAAAAAAGTTTTCTTCATCTAAAATGAAAAGTTTTCTATTTCTCTGTGCCAGAATAACATCCACTTGTACATGAAACAGAAGAAGGCAAGTACAAACAACTTAGCCGATCAAGAGCCAGACTCTTCCTATCGTAATGTAACTCAAGAGGGAGAAGGAGAGGGCACCCACACACCTAAAGCGCATTAGGGGTTTGGACCTGGCAGCTATTCCAAACATCTCTCATATGACTTCAGCAGACTTCAAAGCTTGTAATGACTGGAGTCGTTAAAAACTTGAGGGTTGGGGGGGTGGAGGTGTTCTTTGCTAAAACAAAAAGGGTACTTTCCTATTTTTAGGAATCAGGTTTTTAATTAATATCTAAAGATGTTACAATAACAAAGCATTTTACATGTACCACACAGAATCAAGCTCACAAGATTGCCTTTAAAACTGTAATAATTACTAACCCAAGTAATATGGTCTTTTTAAAGTATTAAGAAAAGCATATCCTAGAAGTCTCACCCATGTCGCTTATGTTAGTGGCCAATCCAGCTGCTCTAAGCTGAGCAATATCTGTACCCAACTAACTTTACCGTATCTGGTCATACAGGGAAACGCAGCTTTCTTGCTCTGTGCAAAACGGGAGGAACGGTGCATGCTCCAGCCGCTGAATTAATTCTCTCTCCCCACAACTCCCTCCCACCCCGGGTACACCAGCTTTTTCCTCCCTCCTACCCTCCTCCCCCTGAAACAGGGAACTAGATTAGGTACTACAGGAAAGATGCATCAGTTTCTACATCTGAAACAGAAATCCAAAAGAGAAATGGTTTAGAAACCTGCTTCCCTATTCTGGAATCAGTCTCATAAGCACAAAACTCTTTCCTGTACCATATTACTTCACAGCAGTTGTCCCTATTTCCCATAATAAAACTGAGCTGAATAAATATAGCCAAAATGATGAAGTATATTAAAATGTGTTGACATCATACTTACTTGATGAGTTGGAATATATTAACAAACACCAAAAATAGCTCACCGCTTTGCAAGATAACCGGCATGCAAGTGTTACGTTACAGTTATTGTATGCATTCTTTGGCCAAATATGGCATGCTGGCTATAGCTTACTCACATACTGAAACAAATTAAAGGTGCAATTTCAGATAAAACTGAAGATAAATTGAAAAGTCGCTAATATACCAGAACTTTCAACAAGCTAACATTTATTCAGTACAGTAACACTTTGCAGAAGGACAGAGGGTAAAGAAGTGAGTTAGTATGTCTAGACATTAACAAAATGCTACAAAAGTAGAGTCAGCCTACAAGTCCAAAAAAAACGTACGTTATTGGACACATAGGAAATATCGATCTACACACTTTCTAGCATTTCCGATTTTGGCACTGCATGATAAGGATGACTGTTCCTTGACAAGATAAATCCTTTCTAATTAGACCTGGTATTTCACTTGTTTTATACCGAAGAAAAAAAAGAGTTAAAGATGCACATTTATATTTTACTTGGAAAAGGCACAGTTAGGAGGTTAATAGTTATTTTAAAGTTATGAGGGTGTAAGTTAGAAAAAAATCAAATTAAAATTCACTTTTATTTAAAATTTAAAATGAGACCAAACATTATTTCTGTTTAGTCCTATAAAAAAACAAAAACCTGTCTGAAATTTATGCAGGCACTGAAGATTTAAATACATTTACAACTTTTTTTTTTTTTTTTTTTAAAGGCACATTCAGGCAAGAATTCAGTCAAAACTGAGACTAGCATTACATGCACTCAGTCTTCAAAAATTGTTTCCTTTAAATCTTTTTATCCTACAATAGTATTTGGAACAGAGTTCAGTAAACAATATACCTCCCCTTCATTGATTTTTTTTTTTTTTTAAAGTGAGTATTTAACATAAGTCAGACTGCTCGTTTAAGACAGAACATGCACTGAAGTGACATAAAAGACATGCTTCAAACACAGTTAAATAATGCAGAAGTCTAACCTTTCAAAAGCTTTGTTTCTTCCACTTTAGTTAGATGTCCTTCATCTATGATCTTGTCTGCCAAACAAAATAAGTGTTACTTTCCAAGCTCAAATGAAACAGGCTTTTCCCTGCACACATTACGCAGACTACATTCCATGACCAAATTAAAAGCTGATAATATTACTTCCTACTTGGGCTTGAACAAAAACTTTATTCTGGCATGGAACAATGAAACAGAGCACACAAGCCTACTGGAACTTTGTGATAAACCGCATAATTATTTCTTCTACAATTTATTAGCTTACATTATTAATGCTTCAGTTCACTAAGGAGAAGTTAGAAAAATTAATTTTTATGAACTTTTAAAAATCTAACTGGGAACAATAAACAATTAATACATTTCTCAAGTTATAGTTTAGAGTATAGAGCTGTTTGCCTGAACTAGATATCCACCTGACAGAGCAGAAAGCTAGAAATATGCCACAGTAAAACAGCAATTGAGAAGCCTCTTCCACATCACAACTGCTTTAACAGTGCCTATGAAAGTTGCACAGAAATATCCTGTCTTAGCTTAAAACTTTGAAAGCTACACAAGCTTCCAGAAAGTTGTGCATGCATCACATTCTGGTTCACAAAAGTTGAGTTTACATATAGCATTGACAGGGAAGTCTATTCATGTATGTCAGGTGCATAAAAACCTAGAACACGGGATTTGAGACTAGATTGCTAACTTCTTCCTAACTCCAGCTAGGACGTGAAGGCAAACAGTAAGACCAAGGGAAGAACAGATCTAGATGAATCAAAGACGCTAGAAGAACTACTGAACCATTAATTAATTAATTTCTTTTTTTCAGAGGAGATTTCACTATTTCAAATTCTGAAACAACCAGCGAGCGATACCAACACACAAAATTATCGAGGGTCACATAGCTTACAGATCACATAATCAATTTCTATGCAGTAAATCTTGCAATTTAGACAATGTTGAAAGCTGTTAACTCCCACTGAAACACCAAGCTTGAAGCTGCCCCTGCCTCCACCCTGCACCCTCCCTGCGGATCCCCGATCATCAGGCAGGGAACCCAGTTTGCTGGTTACCCCATGTGCTGTTAACAGAGAACGGAGACGCAGGAAAGACTGGACAAACAGCACATGCAGGAGAGTTCAGATTAGGGAAGCTGGATGTCAGTAAATTTTTTTCAAATTTTTAATTAAAAAAAATATTGCAAGCTTTAGTCAGCATTTCCAGCTTCAAGATTAAGAAGCGTCTGTACTCCTCTGATGACATGTTGCTGTAACCATGACAACCTAAGGACAGAGGCAGGACATTTGCATGGAGATCTCTTTTTCAACCCTAGATAGTAGACAAGTTTTCATACAAAAATCCCCTGAGGTCTGAAGAAGGGTTTGCACGGCCAACAGCTTGTCCTGTCCCCTTCCCTCCCCCCCAGCCAGATACACCAGTCTAAAAGAGATATTCCCTCCAACTACCTTTATCTACAAATACTGTCCTTCATTCCTGTAACATTTTACAAATACTGCTTCAGAGATACACCGGATTTTCAGGACTGGCTTCAGGTCTGAAGCAACTGTAGGAGATCACTCATCATCCAAGTTCAGAACACTCTCGAGTTCATCAGAGCTGGGGAGAGTCTCTGTGCCTGGACTGAGGAAGGCACCACAGAGGTAATCAAGTTACTGCAGCCACAAGAGAAGAGTCACCGAGTGGTATCATGAGCCCTCTTCCATTAAAAAAAAAAAAAACAAAAAACCAACCAAACATCTAACCAGAAGTCTTCATATGTGATTCCAGGACTCAACTGAGGGTAGTTAAAACCAGAATAATTACAGCACAAAACACAGAAACCAGTCTTCTTGACCCAGATGTTTTTCCAAACTGAAACCTTTGCACCAGCTCTTTAAACTTTTTAGAATTCTCACTTCCTATGACTAAAAAAAATCAGCAGACTTAATTATTTTTTTTCTTTTCCATGGTGCCTTACTGTTTTCTAATGTCCATTATGAATTTCAACATTTGTACAAAAGTTTCCTTCTTGACACTGTTTCTTCAGCAAAGAACTTCAGCAGTAACAAACAAGTCCCCTTGCCCAGTGTGACCCAAAGCTGGTACAGCCAGTATTTTTCACTTGATAGCTGACATCTCTTCTAACTGACAAACCAAGTAAGCATTCTCTGTGCTGTAAGAATGCTAGCATTAGCATATTGCAAAGCCAACAACAAATAGTAAAGCCAACAACAAATAGTTTATTTCAACATGCCTGTGTATGTTTAGATAATAAACAGAACATTGGAAGTAAATTTTTGGCTACCAAAATATAAATTAGGGTGAGGATCTTAGCTTTAATTTCTGGCACAAATAATTTTCATCTTTCATGCTATCCAATCACTATTTAACTGAAAGCAAAGAATTACTGATACATATCAATAGTAACTTTTACTGAAACAATCTGCTTTGAAGTTCAGTCTTCAGTTCATTTTTAAGACAGTCTATGGTTCTTTTTGCTGATGAATACAGTTCAAAGGCAGCTTTCCTTTAGATCTTTAGGCATTTCCTACCTTTACAATTTAAGAACTCCCTTTTAGATTTAGGTTGCCTATCACTATGAGTAATACAATAGTTAAGATCTGTTAACATTACAGTGATTAAGTAACATGCCCTCAAATACATTTATGTTTTTGTATCAAATTAGTCTTTCAAGGAGGCCAGTTTTGAAGACCAATGGAAGGAAACCCAGCCCTCAATACACAAATTTCAAACCATCTGAAAAAAGTGATATGACGCAGCTTTAACTCTACTTGCCCCCTGAAGATCATAAATTCATGGAAAAATTGAGGAGCCATTCAATCCATCCAAAAACTACTCCGTTTTAGATAAATAAAGAAAAAAACCCCAAAAACTTATAAAAAAGCATAAAATTGACTTGCATACAAAAATCATAAATACAAAAAAAAAAAAAATCACAAAATGAAGAAAAAAAACTAAGGACACAAATAAAGAAGAGTTAGATTGGAGGAAGCTAGCACGACACCAAATCTCTCTTTCGTTTATACATCATCACTATTTTTGGTAATAACTCATACCATGTATTAATCAAAAAGCACCATGACTTTTGCTGTCGATGTCACTGGTTTTCACCAGTGGTTAGTAAAAAAAAAAAAGTTATGAAATGAGCAACAAGTGAACTGAATGTAATGACCAGAAAGTAACAGACTTCCCAGATCATTCAGAGCAAGATTTCATAACATCTACAGATGTTGTTGATCAGGACAGGTTACTAGATGATATCGTAAGCCATATTCTGCTTAAAAAACAAAAATAAAAAATATCTTTGAAAACCTACAGAAGCCAGATTTTGCAAGCAATGCTACCCAAGCTAAGCAGTTCCAACGCAGCCTGAATCAGATTTTAGTGTCCCGTTTTTTCTCCCCCAACAAAAAAATTCTAGCTTTAGTACCTTGAGAGGTCTTGATTGCTCTTAACTGATAAGCACTTTCAATTACCTTATACCTCTGTATCAACTGTTTGTATATAATACTAGACTGTTTAGTTTTCCTTCTTGTGCCATCTTACATACCCTACTTCCTCGACTCAAGCTGTTTTTCCTCATTTCTTTGCTTATGCTTTCCCAATTTAAGTGTTTCTTCCCCAGAGCTATGGAGATGCACACTTTCCTCGCTGTACCAGCACAAGTCAGAACCTTCTCTTCTAGACACAGTGCATGGGTGTCTCAATTATCCTTTCTTTTTAGATTTCTCTTATGGTTTGCAGATCCTATAGTTTTAATTCCTCTGCTTCTATTACAAAACAGCAAACCCTACGTAACACAACTTCAATGAGTAACTCTTATTTCTGGGATTTTTATTGTATTATTATTTTGTAACTAATAAACCTACTCCTTTCCCAATATCTAAACCCCCGGGCAAAAGAAGCATAGTATCATATGATAAATTATATATTCTTTCTCAATATTGCCAATCTTTATGATATTGTTCTACACTTAAGTATTTGCTGCATGTCTTAAAACTCCAGTTCCTGGAGATTTCTAAACCTGTAATTTTTCTCCCCACTAGTTCCCAGCCCTCACTGCTGCAGAGAGCAAAGAACAGGAGTACGACTGAAGGGTGGTACTTAAATAAAGGAAAATAACAGATCCCATAGTTTGCAGGTTTTTAACCTCATGATGTTGTGAGGCCTGACTAAACATATTTGAATTTGGGAAAGGCAAGCTTTCAGTCCAGAAATAAATACATGAGCCACAGACTGGAATATTTTTTGTTCTTGATTAGATAGTAAGAACTTATACTGCTGCAAAAAATGAAGAATACTGAACCGTTTGAACTCGTATTAATTCTTTTAAAAATGAGGCAATCGAGGCCTTACAGTGTCTTTAATCTAGGGCTCAATCTCTCAAGAAAGGGGAAACATAAGTAAATGGATCTTTATTTTACTCTCTTATTACTACTTCAATTGACAAAAAATATTTTTACTCAAACATTTAACTTCAGTTCATTTTTATGTACTGAATAAAGAGGATTCATATAAGATCTCTGCAAAATTTAAAATTATTTTAAACTTCAGCCTAACCAAAGACAGCTACCAGTCATTCGTGTTTAAAAATAAACATTTTTCAAATAAAGCTTAAATTTTTAGACAAACATCAGCAGTATCCCGCCACTCAGTTTATAGCACTGCATTCCATATCACAAGCAGTGAAGTCAAACAAATCTGTTACATTTCCGTATTGAAATTTAAAAGGGAAAAGAGCAGCCCAATGGGCATATTGTCAAAAAAAGATACTGTCTTATTTCTGCATATAAATGCTTCTCAACTTTAGGTACATAATTTCTGTAAACTCTTAAGTCAAAAATGATTCTTTATGCTACAAAAGAGTTTTATTTGAAGTTCAATAGCACTTTTCTCTTTTCATTCTAATGATATTTTTCTCTTGGTGGACAAAAAGTATTAACATCTTAAGTTTTTCTTTAATTACAGATATGCAGACTGTGCTGGTTTACTGCTCATTTTAAAAATCCATTTGCTTTGAAAAACATGTTTCTTATTCCAGAATAACTCATCTTTCTAAAGTTTGGTATTTATGGGTTTTTTTCTTCAAAGAATCTCAGACTTCCACATAAAAATTAAGGTGTTTTTTTTCCTTTTTGTTCTTTGCAACAAGTAATTTGAAGAATGTGTAAGACCTTTAATTATCAGATAAATTATAGATACATGAAATGAAGAAAAGGCATCATTACCTTATCTCTGTCCTACTGCTGCTTGTTTGCTTAAACTGACAGTGTTAGGCTTTCAACTTCTTAATTCATAACAGGTGAAAAATTACACTGAGTTTTAAACATCATGTGGCAACATTACCACCCTTTTATTGGTCAGAGGACAATAATGGATTAACTGCTAACAAGAGACAATGTGATCATCGCTTTGCAAGAGCAAAGATATCCTCTTACCACAATAGGCATCTGCTTAGTATCACAATGCCACAATTCTATGCTTAGAAAATTTCTGCTACTACAGAAATATTAAATAGTAGTGACAAAGTCTGTTTTTTATCCACCTTTTCTAGGTTTTCTGTTGGTTTTAAAGCAAATGTGATGAACACTCTTGTACTCACTCTGACATTCTATGAACTGATGAATAAAAGTGCAGTCCCCTCCACTCTTTGAAAGAAAGTGCTCTAGTAAAGAAAGAAACACTTAAGTTCACATCTTCTTATAATTTTCAAATTGATGCAACAAAAATTTGAAAGGTATATTAACAATATTTGTAATTTTGTATTTACAGTGAACTTTTGAAATGGAGTTAATATGCAAGCAGACAAGACGTAATTGAAATGATGTCTGAGTGATATTAGAAAATAATTACTCTTTTGAACTGATCAGAAGTACTACAGTTCTGAAGCATAATAAGGAGCCCTCAGTAGAAGATATTTAAAAATCCCCAATTTTATTTAACAAAATATAGTAAGAACCAATTAATAAAAGTCCAAACATACTGCATTTGGCATTTGCTGTATTGCTCTTTCAGGTTAGGTGGTGAAAAATGACTTATACTAAATTTCCATTAACAACTTCATATCTTTGGCAAAAAGATTAATGCACATAAGTGATACTTAAATCACAATAAATTTAGAATACATAAGATGATACACACTACTGAAACGTGCAATTCCATAGCACTGATGTCTCTAGTTCCTCCCATTTGTTAATTCATAATCAGACATGGATAATTGCAAATACCAAATCCAAGCTTTGATGAAAGAAGAAACATAAATTTAACCTATATTCTTCAGTATTTTTTACTAGCTTTAAAAGGGCATTTAATAAGTTTTTCTTTATATCTAGTTCTCTCTTGAAATGAAAACTGTTTATTTTAAAATTGTTGCTGAATATCTCCCTTTTTAAACACAGTTTCACTACACAGAAACAATTTTTCAAATGATAGTTCTTACAGTAGAGATCCTAAAACTGGGCTCAATTCCCAGGTTTACCCAAGTCCTTCTGTGCAACCTTGTACTGCTCCAAACTCCATCAGAATCTTTCAGCTCAAAGTAAAAAGGTGCTAACACTTCCTTTCTAAAGAACCTCAAAAATCCTTTGACCTCAAGAATCTAGCAATCTGAAAAGGCTGCTTTTTAGTATACAAACCAGCAAAATGAGTTACATTCGAACAAAATTGTTCAATCATTAGTTTCTGATATCAGAAGCTTAGCTGTTAAGATCCAATATGTAATACTAAGCTTTATTATATTTCAAAGTTACTCTAAAAAGTAAACTTTTTTCCTAACCCACTATAACAATTATTTTCCATATTTAAACTTTTTTATACAATATATGGCTCACAAAACTTAAAATATGAAAGCCAGGTGTGGTGCAACTGACTGAAAAACAGAACATTTCTTGAAATAACTCAATCCTACACAACCCTTATGTAGTTTGATGTATAAGCAAGTTACTCTCTTCTGCACCAGAATTTTTATATGTGCAATGAGAGAAAATGAATGCCTAACCATCATCTTAATACACTTTGTTATAAAATGCCTCTACAGAGGCTATAACATGAGTTCTTAGTTCCTCTACTCAGAGGAGTAGCTCTTTTAATGTTATGGACATCCACAGAAAAAAGTAATGTAAAAACCTTGTGCTTGCAATGACTAGGTAGTATGCCTAGAAACATACCTTGAGGACTTGACCTGAAGTTTTGAGATAGACAAAAGGAATCTTAAAAAGCATACTGATTTTACACGGTTTTACCATTTTCCTCTGATGGGGGTGGAGGCGAAAGGTATATATACCTTTGCATACAAATAGAGGGAACTTTTTTATTCCCTTACAGGCTATTTAGCACAATTAAAAAAAAAAGTTCTGATTTCTGCCCTCAACCTTGAAGTCTTTCCCTTATATAAAATATCTACAACCTCTTTCACTGCCAAAGTTTCTGAATCTACATTTTAAACCCTAAATTCCTAGCTCTTCTAAAATAATGCAAGCCTACTCAGCAACAAAAGCAGTAGCTGCCTCCTGCTGCTTTCAAGAGAACAAAAGCCAAAGTCTGGCAGAGAAAATTGCTGCCCATCTGCCATTACATTAGGGCTAGATAAAGGACAGGAGGATACAGAAAGGCACAAACTGTCATGAAGAGAACTCAGGCCAGCAAGCTGTAAAATGCCAGAGAAATGTGGATGGACCAGGTACAGCAGAGATGCACAAGAATGTGGTACAACAGACAGAAAAATGGAAAACTACGCTAAAATATAGAATAATAAAACAGCATGGTAGATGCACGACAGAAAAAATGTGATAGACTGTATAAACACACAGAAAGACAACTTGCATGAGCAGTTATACGTTGTCCATATTCATAAAGAAAAACAAATTGGCAGGCAGCTTCATAAACTCCCAGGTTTAAGCACAAGTTCTACTGTTACTCATAGGATGGAGGAAACTGTATTTTCACGCATCCATCCAGATAACATTTTGACTCTTCTGCAATCCAAAATAAGTCAAGAAGGGATTGACTTCTTCAACTTTTGACAAAAAAGTGAACATCAGTGATACAGTGATATTTGTTATAATCACATAATGATGAATTTCAATTTTGAATTCAAATTTTAGACAATAAGAGGTAGCAGTATATAAAAAACTAACAAGACATTCCTACCAGCAATTTTAAAACAAACAAAATGCTTGTCAAAAAAGTCTTATTTGGTGTGATGTTATCAATTATTTCTCTATAAAACAAAATGTATTTGCACTCAAAGTTTGAAAGCTTTTACTAAATGTTGCAATTTAGCTCTAGGCTACTTTTATTCACAGTATTGCATGTTTTTCTAATAACCTTCAACAACCTAACTTTCAAAGTCTTTTTACGCCTTACATCATTAGAATGAAGAATCACCCATGTAGTACCTCAGTTTTGCTTTAAAAAATTTTCTGAGGTAGAAGATTTTAAAAAATTAAAAGCAAATTTACTTATTAACCATTCCATCAAGCATTAAGAGTATTACCAACCTAAAATTATGCATCAGCAAGATGGATCAATCTATCTAAAAACAAAGTATGGCAGTCCAGAGAACTGGGAACAGACGTTAAGTCTCCTGCTTGCTAATCTCAGCGTGCATCACAGCTAAGTGCCTAAAATGCCAAGACATTAAGGGATAACTAGTACTCAGTTTAAAGGGAGGTTTTTATACAGTTCCTGTCAGTGTTTAACAGATCTCTCTTCCTGCTCCAAATAAGAAATAGACATGAGGTTATGCCTCTTATTTTGCTACTAGTCTCCCTAATTAAGTAGTTCTTAATTTATAACACAAATAAAAGGTAAAAAGCTAAGAATTAGAGCACAGAGTTTAAAAATTTTATTTCAAAAATGTATATGGTTATCCTTAAACACTGTGAATATTAGTTAACACCATGAGTTCTCTACATAAGAGCCCCATCCTTTCACCTCATACTACCACCATTTCTTAGAGCTTTCACTATCCAGCAAGACACAGCAAATGCTGAAGAAAGCTACATAAAGGAAAAATTTAAAATGAATACGAGGACAAATATATCTTAGCCAATGGAACAGTCCAGTGAATTTAGAATCATAACTGAAATAATCTTTGCTATATGTGATAATGGGCATATTTTTATCAGACAATTTGATTCAAAAAACTTCAAGTATATCTTAAGACACATTAGTTAAAATAGTTAGTTTTAACTAATTGGTCTTTATAAAAGCCCATCAGTTAGTTCAATTTGTATTCATTCTCGTTTTACAAAAATACAGTCCTAAGTTTTAAAAAGTTAGTTTTCACTATTTATGTATTTCATATACTCACATTTTTCATGTTATAGTTAGGAAAAAAAAAAATGTTTTTCTGACTTTACTTACCATACTCAATTTACTAGAAAAATGGTGTATGTCTGTGTTGTAAGGGAAAATAAAATTAAGAGGAAAAAAAGTCAATGAGTTTGGATTCCACTTTCTTGTGTAACAAGCCTGACATCAGTAGACTCCTGCTGATTCCAGCAAGAGCCCATCAAAAACAAACAAACAAAAAAAAAGACGACTTCCAAGTTGGCCCATTACATTTTACAGAAGTTTCTAAAAACACTTAGACCAAAAGTCTAAGCAAAAAACCACTGCTCAGAGGAGTGGACAAATTCAATTTCATTTTTTAAGAGAATATTATTCAAAGTAAAACTTTAGAGAACATTTTGAATTTGTTCAACTTCAAACATCAACCATAAGACAAAAGGTAGCCTTAAGATACACTACCTTTCTCTGTGCTCCCATTAATTTTGGGTATGAAGTCGTCAACTTGTATGCCTAGGATTAAGAAAGGGTATTATTTCTGGAACGAAGCAAATGTTTTGGGTTTTGTTTCTTTATAAATACAGAATTGTGAAATGCATCTGGCTTTTCATACTATGTCCTGCTTCTGAGTATCTTATCTAATCAAACAAAACAGGCAAAATTTAATGTGTTTTCCTGCACTACAGATCATGTTCTTGTTTGTTTAATCGTGTAAGAGGTTACTATCATCTAAAGAATTACTGTCTATTGTTTTTATATATATATATATTTTTTTTTTTTTTTAAATCCTTTTTCATATATATGGATATAAAAACTTTCAAAATCTTGGAGCTGAGGGGGCACGCACAGAGCTCTAAATTGAGCAATGCCCCAGAAGGCTGAACACTCACAACAGCAGTGCCCTCTACTGGCATTCTGTTGTGGCCACATGTCTTTCAATGTTAAAAAGTAATAATCGAGAGGAATGCACTACTGGGGTAAGTGTAAAACATTATTCTTTTGCCAGACCCCTGGACTCCAAGTCTGTTATGAAAAAAAGTAACTGAACAGAAAATGTGGAAACCAGCTTGAAACAAGAAACTGATCACACCTACCTAAGCTGTTGTGTTCTTTAAGAGTTTTCTCTTGAAGGTGTTCTAACCGTACTGTAAACAGAAGTCCAAGAAAAAGATATTTCACAGATTAAAAGAAAAACAAATAATCAAAAGTTTTTTCCCCACTAGTGACTAACCTTGTAAAGCAGTTAGCCGCTCATTGGTGAAATCATTATCAGCCTGCAAAGCTTCTATTTTTGCTTGAAGCTCTTGCTCTCTCTCTTCCATTTCATCTATTTTATGCTGCAATTCTTTTTTCTCAGCCAGTCCTTTCTGTTGGATTTCTTCTTGTCTTCCTTCTGCTACCTGCTCAAATTTTTCTCCTGTTATTTTTCTACAAATTTCACTTCAAGTACAATAACAGAAAGAATCTCAAAATATCTTCACTTTTTGTCTGAGGAACCTAAATTTTACAGGAACAGTACCAGTGCCCAAGAATTAAGAAACACCCAGAGTCTCCCAGCATCTCAAAGCAATCAAAACCCAAGAGTCCTTCTGCACTGAACGTACATTGTACAGACCAACTTGATTGAAAGACGTATCTTTTTCCTTGCTGGATTTCATGATAATAAGTTTCAAAGACCCCCTCAAAGCTAGGTAGTAAGTTCCAATTTTGATCCTTCTGTGTATACTCATCATCATCAGTGATTAACTCATAACTGTGAAACCAATTGCCTTAAGACCATCTATTTAACATTCTGATTTGCAAAGAAAAATCTTCTGGCTGAGCTGCTAAACTAGGACTTGAAGAACCGAAGTTCAAATTTCAGTATTTACCCAAGACAAATGCAACAACTGTCTTGGGTCTACAAAGAGAATGCTACTACCTTCCTTCTCTGCATCTTCTACTTTTCTAGATTTGAGACTCTTTAGGAACAGGCTTTATCATACTGAAATTATTTTGTCCTCCAGCATAAAGGAACTTTAAATATTAATATACTTAGACGTTTGGTTTAGTAACAAACCTGATAGCACACTCCTTCCCACTGGAAGTTGAGCCGTATTACTACTAATGTGGTAGGCTAGTTATGTTTGTAGCTGCTAAAGCAGCAACATGAAATGCAAATTTATTTGTAATTCTAGTTTTCATTCCCATTAACTGTAAGATGTTTAGGTTGAAAGTTATTTGTCTCTATAAAAGCAGCTGAATATAAAGTTTCATACCATAGGTAATTTTCTATTAAAATATACCACAGCTCAAAAAATATGTTAACTTTCAAGTGAGTGAAAGGGGAACCTTTTTAGCAATTTGTTTAACTGATGACACTTTCAGGTACATTAAATGTAAACCAAAAGAATACATGAAAGATGACATGCATCTTTCTTTCATCTACCTGTTGTTTAAAAAGTTTCTGAACCTTTATCTGATTGCTACATTAGAAATTAAATTGTGTCTATTTGTTCCATGCATTATAGTACCATCATAAACAGATGAAGTTCTGTCATTACCTTTAGCTTGTCAGAAAGATCTTTAATTTCATTTACAGCTCCATTGTACTTATTAATTCTCTTAATTCTTCCTGAGTCCGTCATTCATTTCTTTCAGGTGAGTACACTCATCTTCTTATTACTTAAACTCCTATAAGAAAATTTTATAAAAAAAAAAAAAATTATAATCTAGCAAACACTAAAGTTGATCTATTTTTTCCAAACAGTGTATGTAACTAATCATATTTAAGCACATTGTTCCTAATCATTAAGGCTAAACAAACAGATCAAGTCCTGGCATAAAAGGCTGTCTATACAAACCTTGGTAATTTCCTAGTTAAAGAACAGATTATGTGAAAATGTATTAGCTTCGTGCATGTGTAAAAAAAACCCCAAACCAAAAAATCCGGAGTAGGTTATACATTTAATTGTGATTGATAGGAATAAAACTGAAACCTGTGATCTATCTCCCCCATTCTCTTCTGGTTTATGATAAACCGTGAAAGTTTTATAATATTTTGTTATTCAATGTAATCAACAGATTTCATCATACCTTTCACCCAGCAAAAGATTATATAGGCCAAATGGCTCCCAGGAAGCGTTCTAAATCTTTTTCTGAACTCCATAATGTGGAAAGGCATCTCAGCTAAGATCCCCTTACTCAAGAAGCAGCTGGGTCTTCAGGAGGCAAGCAATGCTCCAGAAGTTTGCACCAGCTAGTAATAGCAGCACAACTAAACGGTGTGCAGAGCTTCCTCCTCACAGCTCAAGATTTGTTTCTTCAGTCATACAATTATTTTTTTTTTTTTTGGTAACAAGCTTAGACTTAGTTCTTCACCACCAAAACATCTTTAAACAAAAGTGCATTCAAATAAAGGACAACTTTCAGCCAGGAGCCAATAATTCTTCTGTATGGGGAGAAAAGAATGTGGCAGGAAGCACTCAAGTAAATATCTTACTAAAGTTAAATTAGTATTTCTCCCCCAAGAGGCAAAGTAAAGAGGAAAAAGTATAATAAGTCAAAAGATTCTTCTCTTAGTATAGAATTGGAAAGGAGAAGAAAGCTAGAAGTAAATATAAAACTCCAACCATTAACAAACCTGTCAAGAACTATTGCAATATAAAAAGTGGTTTTTAACTGAAATCTCTTAAGGTTATTTATTACAGCACTATATGTATCGCAAAAAGCATAAGAGGGCAGATACTTTGGACACTTAACATTAAGTCTTACGATATTTCTTGACCTAAGGGAACATAGCGAATAATGATACTGGAAAGACAAAAGAAAGGAAAAGATAGTAATGAGAGGCATTATAGGGGCAGAAATCTTATTTGAAGAAAAAGCATCCAACACTTTGTAATCTTAAAAGCTCATTCTTCAGTGTAATTTGTATGAGAGGTTAAGCTTACATTCCCATAAATTTTACAGTTCAAACAAGGTCCAACAGCATTTTTTCTAATGCACGTATGTCATTTTCCCCTCACTTACTTCCCACACATACTAACTTGTGTAAGACAGCTTCATGAATTTTGAAATCTGACAGAAAAAGGGCTTTAAAGAATAATTTCTCATTAACTGTTTAACAATCTAAGTGTTGTCCAATAGGAGAAATTAACACTATTATTTAATATACTGCCAGTGCCACAATACAACAAATACTGGTGTATTACAAGCAACAGAACAGGGATCTAAGTAGCAGCAGTTATAACCATTTCTGCATTTCCAGAAGACTAGGCATGAAACTTCAATACCTCCACTTCAGACAGTTTTCTGACCACTTCAATTTTCTCCTGAAGGACCCGCCTCAGGGACTCTTTGGCTGTTGTCTCATAGTTGTGTTTGTCTTCTTGTAATGCTATAAGCTCTTTTCGTATACTGTCTTCTGTTTGATTCTGCACATATAATTCAGATACAAAGATAGAATATAAGTTAGTATTTTGCTGATTAAATATATTCAATTGTGATAAGACCTGTTCTATTCCAAAATGTTTAGCAATTTCTGGTAGATGGGAAAACACTATGGACAAATCAGTGATCAAAGATTCTTGACATAGCTGGGTGTAAACCAGTTATTTTTGAAGTGTATGTATGGCACCACACATGCAGCGATAAGCTTTGATTATAGGAAAACTATGGAGGCTTTTTGGACATTGTTAAGACAATGTCAAGCCTAGGAGACCTACAGTTTGACAAACCAGAAACCTATGAGGTCCCATCTGAAAGACCTCAAACAGGACTTGCAAAAAAAGTTCTTATAATGTAGGTAGTTGAAAGGAATTAAAAATAAAGTAAAAATTTAAGTCATGCATAGGTGGCCTAAACAACAGTCAAGGCAGCGCACACTTGTTCCTCTGCTTCTGAATATCAGACAGCACATTGATAATGCCTTTTTTCAAATCCCTATTTGGAAAGAAACATCCATAGGAAACAGGACAGAATGGTTGCTTCTCCCTGATGACAAATTCCTTTTCTGCATTTCACTACAGAAATGTTTATACACATATACAAAAGAAAACAGTTTGGGCTAAAAAAATGCTGATAAATAGCCACTTATCTAGATTTAAAGGGATTCCATGAAATACAGAACAGATCTACAGTTTTCATACTATTCAGATTATGAAAATTGCACAGGCTCATTTCAGAAAGTTTATATTCCAATTGCTTTCCTACAACTAGCTAATTTCAAAACACTTCAAAAGAGCTATTTCTCAGCATTCCTAGTATTCAACTTTAAGTGAACTACTTACCTTTGAACATGCCTGTAATTGATTTCCCATAACCTCTAATCTTGATAGCAGCCTGTCTTCATCTATTAAAGCCTAGCAGAAAAGAAGTATCACCATAGTATTAACATGTGCTTTACGTAGTTCCAGTAGAATTCTGCTTTAAAGACTTAATTTTGTCAGAGAACTTACTACTAATTGTTATTTCAAACTGGTAAATAATCACTAAATTTATTAAACATTATCCTTTGCACAGTTTAAGAGAACTGCCATAAGCTTCTTATTCTTTCTGCTGCTTTTTTCCCCCCATTGTTTGTAAATTAATAGCTAAAATTTATACGCCACTGTGTATTTCAGTCCATAAAGGAAAAGGATGCCTGCAGATACCTGCCAACTAGTATCTGAAGCCTCTTGCGTGACAGCAAGTAGTCGCTGAAGGGTTGCCAGCTTTTGTTCCAACATTTGTTCCCGATGTAAGGCTTCCTATGAAGAGAGCAGAGCACCAGCCAGTTCAGCTATAACAACTCAGAAAAACAGAAGCAACAGAAGAGATACCAAAATACAAGGAAAAAAAAAAGGAAGTGTGAGTAGCAAACAGTCACATATATAAAACTGTAGCAAGCCCATCCCATTTTATCCATCCACACATTTATTTGGGTATTTTAATTTAAAAATGTTATCCTATAATCTCAGGTTCCTGAAAACCTTCATTTTTCATGCATATATTGCACATGCTGAGTACACATCGTAACAAGTTATTCTTTCAAAGACTTAAAAAACCACTTTGACTTTTGTCAATAATTTGCGTAACAAAACTAAACACCAAAAGGCAGCTTGGCAGCTTCCATGCAATGAGCTATTCATCCTCAAATCAGGTCACAAAGGAAAAATGCCGAGCAAGAACTACTATTTTTGTTTTGGTTTTGTTTTATGACACTAAGATAGACGAGCATCTTTGTTAACAATTCCAGGATACAGAGAGTGAACAGATTGGTGAGCAAGTATGTATTTGGCCTCCCAAGAAAGAGCATCTGCCTGAGCTGCTTCCTGCTATGTCAGCAAGTACATATAAAGTTAGTATCTGCCTCAAAAGCCTCATCACTGATGTTAACAAATAAAAATTGCCATTACCAATAAAAACAGATTAAATAAATCAGTAGAACTATACACAAATTACACCTAGGTAGAATTTACCAGTAAGAATGGTTTCATATCTTTTCCAGAAAGCTGCTTATATGATCCTTTCTAAAGAGTTTCTTTTTATATATTAGCACACACATTAATGTGTGTAAAAGACACCTTAGGAATTACACATTGTTGTGTAAGACATCTTAGGAAAAAAACACACCTATTAAAACTGACACAGGAGCAGTCACAGAAAGACTGGTGATGCCCATGAGGAAGAAGAACTGCTAACACTGTTCCTCCTCTTTGTACTTTGCAATAGATACACAGACAGAAACATTCACACTAAGAAGTTATATTCACAGAAATAAACTAGTCCTTGACACATGAAATTACTTGTTTTGCCTTTCTTTTGTTCTACCAAAAACTTTTATATGCACATACAGTACATCCACAGCAATGGATGACGACAAAAATATCGTGAGCAAAAGAAAATTGGGGACAGCGAGGTAGGAGAAAGGCAAGGAAAAGCAGGTATATAGCATTCAGGGAGCCGCCTATGAAATAGGGAGCTTTCACATTTCTTCTATAAAAGTCATAGTTTATACTGCTCATGGAAAACCCCAAAAGTTTACATAGAACTATACTATCTCCAATTACAACATGTTTTACATTATTTCACTACAGAAAAGGTAGTTAAACACTTATCATGTTCCAGTTTACAAAAAGCAAGCCAAACAAAGACATGCAGAGCATAAGATTTGTGTTGACAAAGATCAAATATTTAGCCAAACTAAATGCTGTCAAGAGAAAATGTACCTGTAGATACTGTGAAAGCTGAAACAATTCCTGAGAATACATACTGGGAGTGTTAGCAGCAACCTGAAAAATAAGAGAATTTAAGCATCAAAATGGGTTTGGATTTTTCATTAAACTCAAATAATGCAAAATTCATCATTTAAATCTAGTCATGAAGGTAAACTTAAGATTTTTTTAATAATGGCATTTTTTAAATAATGGCATTTTCTATCATTTATTGTTACTGTTTATTCTTTGTTTTCTCATAGACTTTTCAAACTCTGGACTGAGGCCCCCTGGACTGTGTTAATGTCTTTACAAATTCTTGAACCACCAACACACCAAAGAGTTCAAGGCTTCTGTTTCAGCTGAGATTAAATTGACAAAAAAGAAACAAGGTGCACAAAGACAAAGCCATTCAACCCAAGGACAAACAGAAATTGGGGGCTTCCAGAATTAAGTAAAGTCTCTCACATTCCAATTCATTGTTATCAACACACACACATTTCCATCATGTTTCCTGTTGAGCTACTAGCCATCATCTTCAGCATTCCTCTTTATAAGGATCTATTTCAGATTTGAGGAACACCTGTATCAACTTTAATGATAACTGAAACTGTTCTGGACTTGGGGGGAAAGAAGGGCATTGTTTTGTGAAGGTTTTTTGGCAAATGTATTTGTTTACTCATTTTTGTAGGCTCTTCCTACACTGACATAATTCTGAAGCTGTTTTTCACACAGTTATACCTGCAGTCCCTCCTCAATATTTCTGCCCTTGCCCTGGATTCAAGCTACATATGCTGTTTTGAAACCTCAACTTAAATACAAAGTCTATGAACTCCTCGGGCTGCTGACTTCACAAATAAGTTTCCTCAGTTTCTTCAAATTTTGTTCTTCACATTTAAAACTCCAATTCAAACCTATTTAAGTTAATTCTTCTTTATAGAGGCTAGAGAGACGATCAATTCCTGTTCACTTGTCTTAAGGGTGTATCTGCTAACAGCTTCTACAAGTGTCCCCCTTGTCAGAATTGAGTTTAAAAATTACACTAGACATTACTGACTGCGTGACTCTACAGTCTCTGGCTGTGCAAAAGGAGCAGAGAAGTCTGGTCTCAATCTTCCCTTGCAACATGCCAGAGCAGTTTCCAGCCTGTGCAGTGAAGCTTCTCCTCCATAAAAAAATACAAGGACAACAGACCTTATCCAAACACCAAATGATGAGCTACTCCTGAGCCCCACCAAAGTATCAAATTATGCAATACCCAAGACCTGTTAGTCAGTCAACCGGCACCTGGAAATTTAACCGTCTTAACATCAATTTTTCTTTTTCTAAGCCATGTTTCAGAAGTCATACTACATTCAGAACTCAAGCTACCTTAAAATATACACTGCAGTACCGCGTTACCTTCTCTACCTTAAATCTCACTCAAAATATTAAACTAGGTAAAAACAGGCAGTGGAAAACATATCTAAATGTAAATGGACTTCACCATTTCTTCACCTTTATAACAAGTCAGAAAACAGCACGTTTTAAGCATGAATAAGGCAGGAAACAGCAAATTACTGAATTACCTTGTCAACAGGACTTGGTAATGGAGCATGGATAACACTAAAAAAAAATAAAAAATTAAAAGTTAACACAAAGTGCAGAATAGCAATTCAAAAATCTATAAGATCCCTAGTACTGTGCATTTCATCAAGATGCCTTGTATTTTTAAGTTTATTCTTCAGATAAAAATTAAGAGTTAATATACAAACATGCAAAACTAATTAATGCTATGCTGAGCAATGTTTTCAAAGTTACAGAACTATTTTCAAATTTTAAATCCAAGGTCTAATCTAAAAACTCTCTTTACCAACTTTTATTTCAGTAGTTACATAATATTGGGGTTTTTTAAAACTGATTTATTAAGATTTAAACCAATTTACATGCACAAACCTATATGAAAAGACAGTGGACATACTACTCTCATTTACAGATTCAACAAACAGAGTAAAATAGTATTTGATAACTTACAGAATTTTGTACACTTTCACTAAAGCAAGTGTTATACCTGCACATTTTCATCAGAACTAAAAATTTAACACCATACATTTCTATTATTTCTTATTAGGACATGTAATTACTTGGAAAATTTCCCATAATGATTTATTTTGACTTATCTTCCCAAGAGCAAAGACATCCTAAAGCTTCATGCAAATATTTCTGGATACTAATGATAAAAATATTTAAATAAACAATCAAAACCATACAATTACTGAGGATGAAATATGATCAAAATTATGTCATTTGTAACTGGCACTCAGTTACTGCAAACAAAATTTTTACATTTTTTTCTACTGCTCTTTGAAATTTTCTCCAAAATGTGTACATATGTTTCTCCAAACGTATACACAGAAACCCTCTCAATATTCATCTAAGTTTCCAAAAATTATTCCATCCGACATATTTTATGATTTTTTTTCTCCTCATGCCAGGCAAAGCTTTCTTTCATTGTGACATCAAATAACTGCACCACAAGGATATGTTACTATATTACTTATCTGACAAATCTAAAGTGTTATATGTACGTATGTACACATAGAGACACCATTAACCTCACTTTAGCAGAGTCTATGGGCATTTAAAGGAGCAAAAATAATAATCCCAAATAAAAAAAGAGGGAAGGAGAACGCTCATTGGCTTTCTTTTGTCCTATATTCTTCTGCTTTATAATACTCATTCCAGTACACTAAACCACAGGCAGTCAGAAAAGCCCAATTTGATAATAACTTTTTTATTCTTTTATAGAACTTCTTCATTCTTTCCTAGTTGTCTTAATTTCTAAAAGCAACAAGCGAGTAAGATTTCTTTTTCATAATGCCTGCAAAAGAACCAGGCTCTCAGTTATTTTCTTTGCATGATCACAGGACAAGAAACTGTTCCTATGATCATTTGAAACATAATATCCATCAGATCCGCATTATACAGTAGTTTAATTTGCTAGACACGAATAGATACTTACTCTGATCGCAATCGAGCTTCCATTCCATCTGGAAGAAACAGTTTGATTGTGGAGACTATACATCCATGGGTAACTGAAAAGAAGCAAATACTAAGTTATCATGACTTGTTGCTAGTTAATTATAAGTTCAGTCATTAATTTTATAGTAACCAAGTGAACCATCTTAAGACACTCTGAGGCAGGCAAAGAAGAGGAGGCATGAATGCCTTCAAGCACCAGTGCCTGGGCCTGCCTTCTTGGACCTCCTCTGCAGAGAGGCCACTTTATCATAAGAAACTTGAAGAGTTTATGCTGTGCACTTAGTCCTGGCTGCGAAGCAGTTACAGCTCCAATTCTTCCACATGCAGCAATGCCTGCAAGATGCCTTTACTGTAGAAAGTTAAAAAAGATAACTGCATGTTTTGATCATGAAATGAGGAAAAAGGAATGCACCTTACCTGCGCGAGGTAACAGGAACGCAGAATTATAAACAAAATAATGAGCTACCTTTTTGACAAGATTCCTATGAGCATATCCAGGGATTTAAAAGGTAACACATCCAATCAGTGCTGCCAGACACTCACTTCAACATCTGGAACTTGCCAAGTGATTGTCATTTTCAAACACAAGGATCAGAAAAGGGAATGCAGAGGAGGAGTACAGGAACCACTGAGAAGTACGTCCTCTTGAACACTATGAGCAATATCTGATTCTTACATCAAGTTCAATCTCTCTTCACAAAGTTTCCCAAAAAAAGTTATTGATACCATTTTCAATGACATTGCAAACAGTCAAATTACATCTGGTGGTTGCTTTTCTTTTTCCTTGTATGATTCTATGATTTGGGAAGTAAAAATTCTTTCCAGTTACATAGACAGACAGATGTTGTTCCCAAAAACACTACCTCAAGCTGGATACAAATAAATAAATGCTCAACCACCATCTACCACTACACCTAAAGCATCCACCAACATACAGAGAGCTGCTCTACTTTCATGGTTATTAATATCAGCAAAACAGCTAATCTGTCTTTTAGGAAAAAAAAAAAAAAAAAAAGCAAAAAAAAGCAATGGGTGTTTTAGGACGATGACAGTGCTCCAGGGAAACGAGACAGGTCTTTGAGGAAGCTACCTCAATAGAATCTAAAAATACAGGAGAAACATCCAACTAAACAGAGATGTTCTTAGCCTTTATTCAGTGCTAAAAGCTAATGCTTTGGAGAGGTATCATCTTGGCTACAGCACCTTGTTTTTTCAAGCTGACCTGTTAAAAGTATTAAATTTAAATGCCAGGGAAGAACAGCCAGGACTTCATTCTCAAAACAGATTAATCCATGGGCACTGAGGTCTTTTTTGGCTTTAGACTTAGGTGCACAGAATTCACAAATCTGTTCTTGCAAAAACATTAAAAAATTACATTAGCAATATTAGCTGACACATGTAATACCCATGCAGCTTTCACACTGAAGAATCTTTCCTTTAGAGTATGAAGAAGAAATTAGTCATTTCAAGAAGAAAGTAATAGGGTATCTGGAATTAAAGCATGTGCATTTGACAAGTGGGTTTAATTTAATAGTGCAAATTAATTGCATTTAATGCAAATTAAAGCCAGTGCATTTGACAAGCAGCATGCACCGGGTTTCCTAATTAAAGGCCAACACACAGCTTTACCTTTGGGACATGTATCAGATGGGTCTGCTGTGAGATTATATAATTCTGAAGTTTTTCCATCAGACCAAAAAAATTTCCTAAAAGCTGCATGAGATTAATTTGTGTTAAAAAGTAAGATATTAAAGGGATTTAGCAGAGGGTCTCAAATGGACAGTGACTGTGAAAAGATACTTAGCATTTTTATATATTTAGAAAATAAAAATAATTGAAAAAGAAAAAAAAAAAACAAAACCCTGCACTCAGTCCGCTACCTATCGGTTCATTATAATTGAAAGAATAATGAGAAAGCCTAAGGGAAAGGTAAAGCAACATATAAAACATTATTATAGCGCTGACCGAGAGGACAGTAGTTTAAATTCAAGCCTATATTATTCCTTCTGGGGAATACAATCAAAAAAGCAGCAGTAAAGCCACCTCTGGTTGCCAAGTGGGACTGAGAAAATTCTCCCCAAACTAAACCATGTTCCCTCCTGAGAAAATTCTTCTCAAGCCACCCCGCGCCCCCGCCTCCCCCCGCGCCTCGGGCAGGGAGCCACGCTGCCGCGCCGCCAGGGGGCGCCCCAAGGCCGGCGGCCGCCTGCGGGGGCGGGGCGGCGGGAAGGGGCGGCGGGCCCGGCTTTCGGCTTCCAGACCGCCTTCCCCACAGCCAAGCGGTGAAAAAAACACCTATTCCTGCCCGGTTTGCCCTGCGAAACTTCAGTCACAAGCTTGCCGCGTCCTTCTGAACCGCGCAACTGTCACACGCATCACCACACAGCTCGAAAAAACCACCGAGAGTCGCCCCGGACCCTGATGAGGGGTTCATGCTGCAAAGGAGCATAAAAACAGGAATAAAGAAAAAATTTCTGTCTCAAAATTTTTGCTTCTAAGAGAGACAATCTGCAAATGATGCTCTCATTTTTATTTTCCCTTGCAGCCGTAGCAATAATCAAAATAGCGCTAATAAACTGCTTCTTTTAGGCGTTCCCCTGGGAGAGCTCTGGGTACTTGACAAGCAGCACCCACTGGGTTTCCTGGTCCGCAGAGGCTTTTTCGAACACCACGTCAGAGAAAAGTTCTATTAAAGAGCCCAAACTTGACTAGAAAAAAGTGCATAAACTGTATTTGAACTAAATCATCTGGGATTATTTGACCCTATTTGAAAGCCTGCTGCTCCTTCCCATGCAGGGAGGTCACCGCCAGTTAACCCTTGGAATGCTCCAGCACCGATTGGGAAATTTAGTTAGTGCTAAAAGAATATAAACCACCCTGTGACAGAGAAAAGCGTGTTAAGAGGATTAATAGATAAGTACTATATTAGGGAGAGGGAAATGAGCAGGCCCACTTGTTAATAATATAGCGAGTGGACAAATAAGGCAGCAGGAGGCTTGGAAACTTTTCTCTTGGGCCTGTTCAGGACTTCAGCTCAGTAGCAGAAAGCAGAGGAATTGGTACTCAGAAGATATCCTGAAAAATCACATACTGAACCTGTCACTATTTTAATGAACCAAATCAAGATCATATTTGCAAGGAAATGACTAACACACACGCTGAACAAGAAATGTATTCTAGCAATATTTACACAATTTAGAGTTTACATAGCCAAGTAAATTCTGCCTACCCTGTCATTATAATTACACATAGCAAAATGCTGAAATGTCTTGTGCAAGTAAGGGGTTATGTAAATACCAGAATGCAAAACGGCTTTAAAGGCAATCATTAATTTAAAAACTACTTTCATGTCTGTTTCATTACTAGATTAGGTTAACAGTAGCATCTAAGATTACCAAAATGAACTGGTGAAAAAAGTGTGTTTATATGCATTCCAATTGCGTTCTTGGGTAAACACTTTAACTGCGATGCAGCTGTTTCATGCCCCAGTATGATACAATCTTCATTCATTGTGTGGGAGAGCACAAAGAGGGAGGAAAGCAAACGCGTACGCTCTTCCTCACGAGCTAGCTCAACACATGCACCAGTAACACGAGTACAGTTCCTAAGTTCAAAGCTAAAGAGGAAGAAAAGGGAGGCTGCACAACCCCATCACCAATTACACAAATGCCAGGTTGCTGGGATCGTGTTTTGTAAAACTAACATAAAACAATTGGGAAGAACTACTACTGGCAAGAATTCCTGGCAAGTATTTGCTTATGATGAACTTTCCACAAACTTTCACAGGAGCTGATGGCAAATAATTGCTGATAAAAACAAGCGAACTCCAATTTTTCTTCCAACTAAAAAATAAACTAAAATAAAAATTGGTTTAGGTCTAAATATACATGAAGAAATTCAGCTTCTTTTAGCAAGGACAGCATCTCATCAAATCAATAGTTCCTGGTTCATTAGATGCAATGTATTCCTTTGATTTATTCCATGTGTACTTAGAGGGTGACAGAGCACTGGAACAGGCTGCCCAGGGGGGTTGTGGAGTCTCCTTCTCTGGAGATACCCAAAGCCCGCCTGGACAAAGTCCTGTGTAGCATGCTCTAGGAGAACTTGCTTTAGCAGGGGGGTTGGACTAGATGATCTCCCGAGGTCCCTTCCAACCCTTGCCATTCCGTGAGTCTTTGTATACTGCTAGTACTCATAAATATTTGCAATCACAGTTTAAGTAATAGTTTAAGTAACTCTCAGACAATTCCAACTAGACATCCAGGAGTTTAATCTTCAAAACATCATTTTTGAGAAAAGTGAAACAATGTAATGTGACCTTCACTACCATGAATCACTCAAAAATACTATAGCTCCAGAAGCTCTCCATGACAAAATACTTCACCCCCTCCATGGCTTAACAATGTTTTCTTTAAAGCTGTATTCATTAACCATCCTCTGACACTTCAGACTTTTGAGAACTGCAACCTGCCTGGCTAAAGACAGATAGAATTTGTGAGTAACAGATGGAGCAGGCTTCATGTTTTTGTTTTGTTCACTTAAAAATTCTACTATTGTAATATGGGTTGGTTTGTTGGGTTTTAGAGGGGTTGGAGGGCTCGTTTGGGTTTTTTGGGGGTTTGTGTTTTGGTTTTGTTGGGTTTTGGTTTAGTTTGGGGGGGGTAGTTTGGTTTTGGGGATTTTTTGTTTGGTTGGTTTTTTTAAGAACTCTACCATCAGCATTTAAACGTAATATTATCTTTCATTTTATTCTTTCCTATTATACCCCTCTATAAGGATAAGCTCTATGAAGGTCTTGTTCAGAAAAGTAGTAAAGAGGAAGAGCGATGGCAGTTCCGCCATTTTATTACCAAATCTATGTGTTACTGGATTAGGATTCTTCAGATCACAGCCAGAACTTTGACGCTTACAGAAAGTAACAGACCCATTAGGTAACTTTAGAAAGTCTTGACAATATTGATTACAGTCTAATAATTCATGTACAGACCAGTCTTCAGAAAGAGCAAGAAATGACTCCTGAAACACTGTACATAAATGCAAAAGGGAAGAGACAGAGGCTGCATTTTTATTGATTAACACAGATATATAGTGATCACTGTAATACAAGATCTATTGAGTGTGCATACTGGAAAGAGGACAGCAAGAAAACCAAAACAAACAAAAATCCCATCACCTCATTTTTCAGCTAGCAATGTTTTTCTATCCTCATTTTAAAGTACCCGCAGAAACCAAAATCGGTTATCAGTCACAGAAAGAAAAGTAGGTATCTTGACAAGAATTAAATTAGCCTGTGGCAAACTTACGCAGAGTACTTTATCAAGAAATGCAGTTTCATATTTCTGCCACATTATTAGCTGAAACTATAGGGTTCATAGGCTTGACAGAAAGGTAGTTACAAAAGTAAAATTAAAAAACCCCAAACACACACACAAAAACCCCCACATAGCACAATGCACACATGCCCACGCTGCACTTTTAAAATAGCTGTAAGTCAGTTTCAGCGAGGTAATAGGTAAACATGTGGTCCCAGTGGAGCCTCCTTTTCTGGATTTGCATTTCCACTACACATGCTAGCACCCACAGAGCCATAGAAGAAGGTGGGCCATCGAAGCAACCCAGTTAAAATCTAGTTGGAGGGTGGCAGGGTGGATAGAGTCAGTGTTTTCAGCAGATCAGTTTCTTGATCCAGTTTATCACATGGCCACAGGACTCTCTAACAGCACAAAGGAGGGAAGAGGTAACCAAAAAAAAAACAACTCCAAAAAACCTATTTTATTACAACAGGAATACCATTTACTCTTAAACATTGGATTGCAATAAGGTGTTCTAAATAAATATACTTGAAAAAAAAAAAAAATCAAAAAATGATCCATACCCTTACCTTTCCGCGTGTTCTCCGTCACATCTACACCAAACTGGATGATGTCACCTGACATAATTTCACATGGTGGGCTTTCCTCAGATCCTCTACTCAGTCTCTGACTATTAATAAAGGTACCATTACTACTTTTAGTGTCTTGAAGATAGAACTGTAAAAACAAAACAAAAAAGAATAGTAAAATATCTGGAAAAAAACAAAAGTAGTATGATGAAACATAAGCTCCAGTAAAAATTTATTTGCTATAAAACGTAGCTTGACTTCTCAGTATAGAAGAGGACAAGTGTATCAAACTCAAAATACCCTCCTCAGGATGCAATACCTGCACATTACCAAAAACCACTTGCATTTGATTTTCAGTTGTTTAACCTACGACTGAATTCTAGCACATAAGACTATGCAAATAATCGCCACAAACCGTACTTAACCTACTGCCTGCACGGAAAGGATCAGACTTTGCTAGCAACACCACCTTTTGCCACACATACATAAGAATTTATATTTACGTTGGTCAATACACAAGAACTCTAACTGCTCATACATTTAAGGTACCAGTATTCCATGACGGAAACACGCTGTAGGGAAGACTATTGCTGAGGGCACAAGGAAAAGCTTTGGCAGAAGACACAATTCAGGAATTGTAATATAAGACCACGGTGAAACTAGGGAAAAAAAAACATTAGGATGCTCTTACCTCTCAGCGATACTAGTTCACAGCATTAAGTTAATCTCAAGATTGCTGCATCATCAAGTATCTTTGTAAATGTCCACTTGTAGAGTTAATTAAATTTTAATAGCAACTTACTGAATCTGAAACGGCTTATGACACAAGACTTCTAGTCAAAACTGCTGCATCTGAGAAGAGTTACAAGTGAGTCACCTGGCAAAGACCAGAGTCACTGGCTGAGACCTGATTAGCAGACAGCATGAAAGAGGGGACTGGAACGGTACTGACCAGGCAGGTGTAACTACTGAACTGAGTCACTTTCAGTAGTTCAAGATGACAATAATTGCCCAGTTTGGGTCAGTTATTACAGGAACCTGATTGTAGAAATCCCTGCCTTCCTGTACTCATAAAGGAAGCTCATCAAGTCCCAAACCAAGCGTAAGTCTAGGGGAGAGATGTTGCCTTCAAAGAAATGAATGTATTCCCATGTTTTTCCTATAAAAGCAATTGACAATTTTTTTCAGGATTCCATGCAAGCTTTCCCATGCTTTTATTTGCCACTATTACCACACTCCTCAAAAAAAAAAGTTATATATAGCTCAAAACAATACTATGGAGGGAAAAAGTGGGTTTAAAATGGAGCGAGAGACCAGCACTAGGGCTCGTCATATCTCATATTGGAAAATGACACCAAGCGTGCGTTTCTCACACACCTGTCCTGAGCAGCACAAAGCAGTGCCCCGAACCTGAGAGCTTAAGTGCCTCTGAGTCCAGAAGATGGAATTCAATACAGTAATCAAGGGGAATGCCAGCACAGGAAAGCTCAGTTAGGTGTATGTAACGACAGAATGAAAAGCAGCACATGGAAGATTTTTTCCCAACAGATATGCCTTTGATCTTAAGTTGAAGAAAAAGAAAATAATAATCAAACAGTCATTATGTTCATAAAGATGAAGAGTAAACACAAATTATGGACAGATCAAGAAATTATGGTTACATTCACTGCATTAACAATCAGACCCACCCTATCCTAAATAATACTCTCTATATTATGAAGTACTACATATTACTGTATAATAATGTAACATCATATAATATAGCTTTTATAACAGTCATAAGTTTAAAAGCCAATCAAATTAATTAGCTTGTTAACTGAACCCTCCCACTGTTCAGTGCAGAGATAATTATTTTTTACTTCCTGTTTGTTTGCAATTAGCATTCTGCTCCATTTGAAAATCCTTCTGTTATGAAAAGGTGAGTCACAAGTAAGGAGAAACAAACATGCTTGTGCTTATTTGGTTTTCCCCACCCTTTCCTTTCCTATGCATAATGTCTGATTTTTATCCCTCCAACTTTTTGATTAATCACTGCCCCTTGTAAGCACACTTCTGCAGAATCTGCAGGTGGGGCACAGATGAGGTAGCACTGGGAAATGCAAGAGAGTGACCACAGGAAAGGAAGTGCAACAGAGCATCAGCAACACAAAACTTGCAAAACACCAGTAGACTCAAAATTCAAATGGCAAAAAAAAAAAAAATCTGTAAACAAATGGCCATAGAAAATACACATTAAATTGAATATTATTAAATTGATGTCTGTTTAACTGTATGCTACTGAATTTCATTATGTAAATTCTAGAAAAGTGATGCTCTTGATGTCTTTACAAACAGGATTAGGAATCTCTCATCTTCCTGCATCTAGTAGAGAAATCAGCAAAACCAGCAACATGTTCATAAGCTCACGTCCAAGTAGAAATGCACTGACTTCAACACTTCGCAAAAAGGATTCAGTCATCTTGTCTTTAATTTAGCAATTGGTCAGCAACCCACAGCACTGGTCCCTTTCACGTAGCAAATTTAAATGTTATCTCCATACTAGTTTTCACTGGTTCGAATGATCTTAAAGGTCTATCCCTTCTTCACTTTTGTATCATTACTAGAAGTTATCTTTAGAAAACAAAGTCAAGCACAAGCCCGGAAACAAACGTGTATATGATAACTAGTGTTTATGGTAGTATACTGGTATTTAATATACTATTGATTACACAGTATCCTTGGTGGATTCTCCTATTCCCAAAACAACGCCCTTTACACAGCAGCTACGTAACACAGCACCTTCTGTGAAACCAGCACCATTTGTTCCTCCTGCTTTCCAGCGCAAAGCAACAAACTTCAGCAGCAGTGCTAGCTTAAAGAGTAACTATAAATCTTTCCCTGCCCCAATGCTCATTGCTGAGTTGCACCACCACTTCTTCAGCTGCACTGGCTCAAGCATTTGTTTAGTCACTGCAAACCAGTTTCAAGAGCTCTTGCCATTTATATGAGGAGGTGCTTAAGCTGGTACGGTCAGAAAAAAGCACAGCATATACTGACCTAATTACACTTGCTTTTATAATTCACACTTCCCTTCAGATCAAACTGAAGTCCCAGCCCCTTTGCGCCTCGTATTAACAAGTCCAATTTAGAGCAGAGAGGATGGCTCAGGAGCATTCAAAACACCTCAGCCTTTGAGGACTGTTAAAGAATTATCACATCCTTCATTCAGATCACAACTATATGTATGGTTAAGACTGGTAGTTTTCCCTCTTTCTTAAAATACAAGGTAACATACAACTATTTA
The DNA here is from genome assembly GCA_034008185.1 of Gorsachius magnificus. Taxonomy (NCBI): domain Eukaryota; kingdom Metazoa; phylum Chordata; class Aves; order Pelecaniformes; family Ardeidae; genus Gorsachius; species Gorsachius magnificus. The sequence goes on from CM067090.1 coordinate 14,296,499, forward strand.
GAAACTTACTCTGCAGTATTGTAACACCTTCTCAGACAGAAAAAGAAATCCCAGCCCACAGTAATTCATGTTCTCGTGACAGCTTGCATCCTCTCTTATTTATACCCCATTAACAAACTCAGTTAACTGCAGACATCCTACCATGCTGCTTCCACAAAAGGTATGGAGACTTTGTTCTAAAGTCAAGCTTGCAATTCGCCAGTACACTCCATCTTCTCCAGTACAGCCCATCTTCTTTAGAAACTGCATTAAGGAATTTTTTTCAAAAAACTAAAGATTTTTGTTTCCATGTTTTATAAGGAATTATGTATTAATTTTACAAATTTATTATTTAGCATATTTCAAGTTAATATTCAGTTTTGGAAACTGAACAAAAGAACCTCCTCTGCTTTGACCTGGGGTATATAGAAATCTCATTTAAGTTCCATTGGTTTCTAGGCCATTGACTCAGAAGAGTACCACAACTTGCTAAATCAGTCTTCATTTTACTTTCATGCAGTTAGATAGCACTACAATTTTCCCCCCTGTAACAAATTCCTAATATTTCCTGATTAATCAAATAGAAAAATTCTTCCAGAGAGATCCCAGATTAAAATACATTCAATTTATGCACATACAATATATGTATCCTAGCTGATATTAGGAAGTTACAAAATTGCTATGCTCCAGAAGAACAGATTTTAACTTTACCTATGAGAAGTAGGTAGACTGTTTTCTTCAAAGTAATAAAACCAACCAACAACAAAAACCATTCTGCTTAATTACTACCCTAACATCTTCCAAGAGGTAGGCTGAAGATAACTCCTTACTTAGCCTGACAAGTGAGAAAGTCATCAAGTGTTCTGTTTCCTAAGCCATATGCAGTTCTGGTGTAGGATGAGACACTTCTGGAGGATCTCAGAGAAGACAAAGGATGGGCTCAGAGCTGCACAGAAAATCTTGAAAAGAAAGCAGCGCACTTCTTCAGTGATTTAATTACAGTACAACACAAGGGTAGAACAAACAACTGACAAGCTTTTGGTTTAATACCTTACTTTAAGACTTGCTTTTAGCACAGCTTTTCTTATCTTCATCTTGGTGATATACAGCATCTCTCAATATATGATATTATTTCATTAAGGCTCAAACTAGAAATTTAACATGAAGTTCTAGAATTGGCCTAAAATGTAGCCAAATGCGTCATCAAAAATGAAATTTTAATTAACTTGCTAGTTGAACATTTTAGCTTTCTCAGAACAAAATTAAAAACTTAAAACAGTAGTGCATAATAATCACACATTCAAAAGCCAAAGACATCACAGATCTTTCCATTGCATAATTGTTCATTACAAGGTAAAGAAGGAGAGTAAGTGCGCCACATAAAGGAGAACGGGGCGGGGGGGGGGTTTGGGGGGGGCATGGAATCAATGTTTAAAAAGTAAGTCCTCTATTAATGGGTTCTTGATTGTTTAAATAGTGTTTTTTTCAAAACCTCTTATGGCCTAACTACTCCAAGTACAATACAATGAACAAAAGAACATCAAGTCTCTTCTACAGTAGAACTGTACCAGTACTGCAGTAAGGCTGTAAATCAAGAATGGCGATCAAGACAGACTCACATAACATTTGCTATGACTATGTATAGCTGTCCTTTTCCATTTTAAGAGCACATTACTGCTACTCCATCTAACCCAGCTTGAAACTGCAGTTCAGGACAATTACACTGAGAATTACAGTGAGAAGAATTACTGGAGAACTGAGACAATTTGTCTGCAGAGATGCAAGATTCACTCCATGAAGAAGAAAAAATGCAGATGTAGACCACAGCATAAATTTAAACATATTTCAGCCTTATATCATAGCTGAAATAATATTTTAGTAAATAATAAGACCAAAATGTAGGCCATTGCCCCTTTTATAGAAAGTCAATCATTAGTATATATTATTCATTCAATATATTTTCACTGCCTAGACAACTCATGTAGAAAGAGAAGCGCAGTTTCAGGACCTGCTAGTTTACCGTTCTTTTCCTCATCTCTTATTTTCTGTGTGAAAGAAGTATACACAACTCCCACGTGCTTCAGAGCCACGTTATACAGGCTTTGAGGCATTATTTAAACCAGAAAGATTTAAATTAATTTGTCAAATTCTGAACTATAGCAACTAAGGAGATGACAACTTCATTTTTGCCATGCTTACTACCACAAAAGGGCAGCAAGGCTGCCAGCTAGAGCAGTTAAGCCTAAAATGCTGCAGTTAGTTGAGAGATTCTTCCCTCACTCATGCTACAAACTAAATGATCAATCATTAAACAATTAATGCTGGCATTACAAATGCACCTCCTAAGTAGTAAAGCTAATACTCAAATGCAGCAAGTAAATGGGGATCTAAAAATTGGAATATTTGCCCTAGATGAATACTTCAGCCCAAAATTGGACTGAGTAGTACAACTGTGCTTGTTTACTTGTTTCATGCTGAGTATTCTACTAGGAAACAAAGTATATTGGCTTTCACAATCTGAATTGTGCACAAAGATTTTAAAACAATACATAAAGGGTCAAACCAATATGGCCAACATTTATCACACTGCAGCCAGAAAGCTTTTTCTCCCATACAATTAAAAGATCATTTTATCTTCCTGGAAGTGTTAACACTGAGTATTTTCTCATTTTGGGAGCAGCACTTCTGCTAGCAGTGTACACTGTGCAAACCACACTGAGTTCCAAGTCATTCCTTTGGCTGTAATATAGAGAAGTTCAAATGCTAAGTTATCTCCAGATCCAATTGATTGAGTTCCTCATTCTGGTCTGCTTAGACACATCCTAAATTCCTTTCCTCTCACTTGCCTAACTCCACCCACCTATCAAGGAAGTAGAACTGTTTGTCTCCACAAGCAATCATAATTCACAGGGTGGGGTACATCAAGCAAAATTGCTTTTCTGTTTAGTTTTCTATTTCTTAAACACATGGATCCAATAGCTCTTTGCTTGCTAAACACCAGCTCCTTCAACTTAGAAACAAAACTAGTGCACTAACTTTTGAGTTCTTCACAAACCTCCTTGTAAAAATTATTCTGGCTACGGAGGCAGGCACAGGCTGTGCTAACAGTGACCAGACGCAAAGGGATTTTCCAGTCAGACTGAACAAACTGAAGGAGCGCCAGACAGCTATTTGGGGATCATAAGTATGGAAGGTCCCCAGAAAGAAGAGCACAACTTGCTAGTAGTTCTCAGTAACTTCTTTGGAAAATAAACTCAACCAGTCTTTCTATGCAGTGAATAAGAAAAAAGGAAAAAAAGTGAACCTTCATCAACATAGCACTGGGGGGAAAAAAAAAAAAAAAAAAAGTGTTCACCCTAAGCTTTCAACTGAAAATGTAAGCCTAATCTAAATCCACATACTCTGATGAAAAAGGTTAAAAATCCTCAGCTACCCCCAGGGATTCACCGCTATCCTTCCAAACCTGCCGGTAGCTCCAAGGGGCAGGAGGGAGAGGACAGTAGTGAATGTGCACTTCTGCTGACCAAGTTGTTCCATGTCCATTTACACCTTGAAGTTCTTTTGACTGTACTGCCAGGACAACACTGCTGGTTGCTCATACCTGTTGTCAAGCAAAATAAACTGCAGCAGTAAAAGCAGTTTTGTGCCAGCATAACTGAGTCTGGGTATAAACAGAGCTCAGCCTTTTCTAGATGCATTTGAAGTGCTGTAAAGCATTAATCCTCCTGCTGCTTTGAAGTTCACTACAGGCCCTGTCATTCAGCTTAAATTTTGTCTGAGCTAACTCAGCAGACTTTGCCTGAAAAGGACACAGGAACTATGATGGGGAAGGGAAGACAGGATGGATTTGGGAGGCGGGGAGTAACCACCTTAGGTAGAAGGGCAATACCAAACACCGAGAGGCACTAACAGTTTAAACTGTGCACAATACGTATGTTTGCCTACAACCTTGAGTTGCTCTAGTGTGTTCCTCAGCAGCAAAATGTCACCTCCCTCAACAAAACAGAGCAAACATTTCCAGGTGTGTTGTACCTGCAAACATTTCAGCACAGACCCTTCTTTTGACACATTACATTGCAAAGCTTATTTTAACTGGTGAGTTCTACAGATACGCTTATACCTATCAGAATTTTAAATAATGGCATATTGAAAATATTCACAAAAAAGAAAAACATGTCAGCATGTTTGCAGGGCTAATACCGTCTCCTACCTGTTGTGCCCATTAGGCAAAAGCATTTACTTTCTAAACCACTATTCAAACCCCTCATTTGTTAGTAGTTGTAACTGAACTTCTGGTCTGAAGGTGAAAAGCTCAGGACTCAAGGTTACTATTAGTCAATAGCTCTATACTATTCTTCAGTATTTGCACTTATCCACATAATCTACTTTACATCAGGAAAATTCAGAAATAGGATGTCAGACAGTTAGTTTAAAAGGATTTTAAAATTTCTGTTAGGAAGTGGTTATTATTAACAGAAAGGCTACCAAAGAGACTACACAATACTTGTTCATTATTCAGTTTTATAACAAGCTATGCGGAGCTTAAAAGCATTCTACTTAAATTGTTTGGGCTATTTATCAAACAGAATTGTCGAGCTGTACTGTTGCATTTTTCAAAGTCAATCATATTAAAGAGATTGGCAGATGGCTAAAAGTTTAAGTTTACGACTTCAAACTGCATCACAATCCAAGTTCTCTGGTTTATAACAAAAGCAAAAAACCATGGTCACAATTTAAAGCTTGTGGATATATATAAAAGAATGAGGATTAAGATCTTTTACTGATTACCTCCACTAGTTTGCTGTCATCATGCATTGCGGCCCTCAACTTCAAACCATAGTCCCATACATCTTTCACCATCACTGTACCATTCACAACTGAAGTCTTCAACTCGCATGTGGAAACAGATAAAAGAAATGAGGCAGCTGAACCCACCACCATCCCAGTCACCTGCTCCTTACCCATCACAGAAAGCAGCAATGTTGGCTCGATGGCAGGGACAGCTGAACAACTCAGCACGGTTTCAGAATTCCTACCATTTTCAGTTTAATTTGGTTGGTATATAACAATGACCTGGGCTAAAAATGAGCATACTTTAGAAGCTGGTTCCTAAGCCATATAGTCAAACCTTCAGTAGCAGCATTCAAGAAGAGAACGGCAGAGAGCAGGCTGCGTTTATGGTGTCAACCATCTGATTTCTGTCAATTGCTGTATGTCAGAATCTTAATACTTTAACATAACATTTCGCAACCAGAATTTGGAGTTCTCTGTATTAGGAGATAACAGTCTGAAATTGGAATACATTAAGAAAACCATGACGACCTGCATCATCTTTGGTTTCATAAAATATAAGTGAACAAACTGCATTACAATTCCTGGAACCCCCAACATCCCAATGATCAGCACAGAACTGTACAAACACCACTAACCCACTTTCAGATTTCTTTTATTTACTTTAGCTCTAGAAAACTATCAACACTCCAAACACAGAGAACAATAAAACTTCTGGAAAAAATACAGTAGTATTATGGTGATTTATGTGGAAAAAATTCTTTCATATGAGAGGATATCGTAGGATACCAACATGAAAGTAACAGTTTACACTGAAAACAGTGCTTTTACTCTATGATTGTGCAATCATCCAAAGCTTTGCACAAAAGGTGCCAAAGTCCTGTCTTTTCATTTTCTTCTCCCTCTCCCCCCGCAAAAAAAACCCTGGAACCAAGCAACAGGAATAGAAACACTAACAGAAAGGATGGTTCCCCTTGCTAACCTATCTGCCCTCACCCTCCTCTGGCAGAACTGGTGGCATTCAAGTAACCTCACCAATTCTGTTTATTAGAAACAACAATTTGCAACCTAACTCAACGGTTGTGAAGCTAACTCCTCCCAATAATCACGTACTGTAACTGCAAAATGCAGTAAAACACCCAGTCGCAGAAGAACAAGTCCTGACCACCCTCTGTCACGCAGTAACACCTCATTCCTCAAAATTCTGTAATAAGTGCATTCATGTAGAAGATTTGTGCTGAAGGATGTGACCTGAAGCAATCCTAGGCACGGTACACGATATTAATTCCTCTTAGTGAATAAAGATTTTTGTGGTAAGCAGAAGGTGTGGAATAAAGTAGTTCAAAACGGTAAAAGTTACTCATGAGCACTGATCTGTCCGTAATTATTCAAATAATCTAGAAATGCACTCATGGTCAGGAGGAACAGGATGACAAGGTACTCCCGAAAAACCTCAAGATAAAATGTTTTACCACAAAATGTGACAACACAATACAAAAAAAGATCTCTCTCCACATCAATGTCACTAGTTTTGATGCAAAAGGCTATTTTTAAAAAGAAAAGATCTAGAGGGAGAGTTCTAATTTACAAGTAATTTGGTAGCTGACTTGTTACAGTAAGACATCTGTCACCATAGTTACTAATTACTACTCTTTAGAATACCTCTTTTACTTAACTTTTGTCCGCACAGCTCACAGTAATTCCTGAAAATCAGCCTTCTGCTACAAATACTGGATGATTTCGGGACAACTAGAATAATTTTATCTTTATTCTCTTTGCAGCTGAATCAAAGGCTGTCCCTTCACATATGTAATGCTTTAAAACTTTTATAAGGAAATCACAAAATAGATTAAGGACATGAACAGCCTCAGAAAATAAGATGCAACTCCATTCTATACAGAGACAAAGCATAAAAGTTTCCTAGAAAAATATTCCCCAACTCCCTACTAATTATATAAAATTTTCTTGAGGAAAACAAAAAATTACTTGAGTTTTCAGCCTACATGAAAATTCTCAAATAGAATTTTCATTCTATATGAAATTCTCATCCTGAAGATGCTGAAATTTTTAAGGTATATGGCTGCTTTAAGTTCTAAGCTAAAATATATTAAAGTGCAATCAAGGGAAATATTCCTGGGAAATGATTACTCACATATGGTCCCAAGATCCTCAAATTGACTCCCTAGAATACAAAAGCAATATAATGAAGATACTTATTTTATATTACTGCTGTCAGAGATGACAGTATCTTACACAACACCAGAGGCTTTGAAAAAGAATTCCCAATCCATATTAAAAATCTGAGTAGTGTAATGGACTTAGAAAACCAATAAAAACTAGATAAAGAACAGGTTTCTGCAAGAGTATTGTACTTGTTGCAAAGTTGTTCTGCTCTGTTTCCTTAAGGAAGCTCAATCTCTTGTTATGCGAGACGTTTATACAGCTATGTATCACATATCACTGTGATACCCGTGATTACGTCGTATAATTTACATCAACTTCCATCACCACATCAAATATTTACCCTGGGGAAAACATACGGACAAGGTGACTTTCTGAGGTTTCTCTTAATGTTACAGTGTTCTCTATATTAATCAATTACGGAAATATACTGCAACCTAATATGGCTTTAAAATAAAGAAAAGAAACAAAACACCTTAACAGGCCATTACCCAGAAATCCAGGCTTTTCAGGATAATCACTTAAGATAGTAACTTCTAAGTGTAAAATATCACTGAAATACTCACCGGTCCTGATGCCCTTACATGAATGCTAGACTAAAAGCTAAATACTATTGTTTACTGTAATAAATTTAAATTGACAATGACAAATAAATTTAATAAAAATAAAATTATCTTGAAGTGTAAAAGTCAAAAGACTGTATTTACACGTATCCAATAAAAAAAAAAAAAAAAGAATTATGAGCTCTGCAAAGCGGGTTCCCATATAACTAATTTCTCTTCAAATGTATGTTCCTAAAGGTAGGCAATTTATCATTGCAATTTATTCTTGCCTTCAAGGGGCAAAAGCGCCTGTACTAAAATTCTGCACTAGGGAAAAATGCTAAGAAAATTCAGAGAACTAAAATTTCTATTCTTAATTTCACAATCAAGAAGTGATTAAACTTGACAGTTACATTCTTTGACCAACTTTAAAAAGTGCAAGATCAAAATAAACTGTGGTCTTGTTTCCGGCTACAGCAATGAAAAGTATGGCATAAAAAGGGAGATTTGTCATGTTTGGACATAGCTTTGCCCTAATTGAAGACCAGAGGTAAAGGCATAAATCTCTCCTGGTCTTTACATTTTAAGAGACTAACCTTATTAAAACCTTGTATAAATAAAAATCAAAACCAAAGTTCTACAACACCTTCTAAAATAAACACTAAATTGTTTTTGTGGGAAAACATTGGAGAATAGGCAGAATTGACAGAAAAAGCAGAAGACAAATGAAAAATAAATGTTTGAGGGGAAAAAAAGAAATCTTGAAATATTATCAGGATCTGGCGCAGTAAATACTTAAAAGAAAAAATCCAGCACTAACGTTATCCATTGTTTCTGCTTCCTCAAAAATCTTGAATTAATGATAACTGATTAGCAAAAAATTAACCGAAATTGAAATTTTTCTCAAAAATTTTGCATTACTAAATTTCTATGAGCAAACAATTACATTCTACATTTGCAAGCAAATTGGAAAAAAAACACAACAGAAGCCAAAATTACCAGATACTCCACCAGGTGAAGAGCCAAAGGAGAAGATCTACTTATATGAGAGCAGAAAGTATGAGGCAGCTCATTAGTTTATCAGGAAACACCAACTCTCAACCATAATCCCAGACATTTCAAGGCAGGTGGCAGTACTGCAAAAGCCACTTAACCGTCTTGCTACACACTGTTCAGTTTCTCCAATTAGTTAATCATTACATCAAAGCTCCTCTACTTCATGCAAAGAACCTCTTCTCATGTGTTCACTTTTCAACTGTATAGAGAATAAAGGGAGAAGTTGTTGAAACTATTTCATAGAATCACACAGTCATAGAATGTTTTGCGTTGGAAGGGACCCCTAGAGGTCATCTAGTCCAACCCCCCTGCAGGGAGCAGGGACACCGTTAACTAGATCAGGTTGCTCAGAGCCCCGTCCAACCTGATCTTGAATGTTTCCAGGGATGGGGCCTCCACCTCTCTGGGCAACCCGTGCCAGTGTTTCACCACCCTCATTGTAAAGAATTTCCTCCTTATATCCAGTCTAAACCTACCCTGCTTCAGTTTAAAACCATTACCCCTTGTCCTGTCACAGCTGGCCCTCCGAAAAGATTTTACCCATCTTTCCTATAGGCCCCCTTTAGGTACTGAAAGGCCACTATCAGGTCTCCCCGCAGCCTTCTCTTCTCCAGACTGAACAAGCCCAACTCCCTCAGCCTGTCCTCATAAGAGTGGTGCTCCAGCCCTCTAATCATTTTTGTAGCCCTTCTCTGGACCCGCTCCAACAGTTCCATGTCCTTCTTGTGCTGAGGGCTCCAGAGCTGGACGCAGTACTCTAGGTGAGGTCTCACCAGAGGAGAGTAAAGGGGCAGAATCACCTCCCTCGACCTGCTGGCCACGCTTCTCTTGATGGGGCCCAGGGTACGGTTGGCCTTCAGGGCTGCCAGCGCACATTGCTGGCTCATGTCCAGTTTTTCATCCACCAGCACGCCCAAGTCCCTCTCGGCAGGGCTGCTCTCGATCCTTTCTTCCCCCAGCCTGTACTGATACCGGGGGTTACCCCGACCCAGGTGCAGAACCTTGCACTTGGCTTTGTTGAACCTCATGAGGTTCACATGGGCCTACTTTGAGTTTGTCCAGGTCCCTCTGGGTGGCATCCCGTCCTTCAGGAGTGTCAACTGCACCACTCAGCTTGGTGTCATCTGCAAATTTGCTGAGGGTGCACTCGATCTTGCTGTCTAAGTCATTGATGAATATATTAAACAGTACTAGTCCCAGTACGGACCCCCGAGGGACACCACTCGTTACCAGTCTCCATCCGGACATTGAGCTGTTGACCACTACCCTCTGGATGCGACCATCCAACCAATTCCTTATCCACCATTTCAACCTTTCCTCATTTCTACTCCTTCCGCCTAAGGTGCTGTGTTTACCTACTATCAATTCCATGCTACTGCTGGTTTATGACAGAGGAAACTCCCAGTGATCAAACATTCAGATAAAGAAAAAAAGAAAAATACCGAAACGCATCAGATTTCACAAACACCTCCAAATGCAATAGTGGTTTAGTATCATCACAATAACACTACATAAAAACTCTAAAAATATCCTAAAACATTTAGGAAGTTATCTCCCTTCCTTTTAAGGGACATATTCCATGTGAAAGGACTTTTCTAATGTGACTACAGTATTTTTTTTTTATACAAGCATCTGCAGCAGGCCTAGTTAATTCATCTCCTTTGCACAAAGCAAAGATTTCTTGCTTTCTGACATCATCTGCTCCTGAACTATTTATTAATGGATGACAGGTGTCACAAGGAAGATAATGTTGAGCACATTTCTAAATTACAGTTGAAATGACCATACTGAGGATAAGCTTAATGTTACAGTGATATAAATTCAATGCAGCCAATAAAGATGCAGAAATACAAGTCCTAACTCAGAACAACTGCCTAAGTACATGACACTGTACTAATTTTAATCATGTCAAACTAGATATTTTTGTAACAGGTCCAAACCACAACTACTACCAAAATACAGCGCAGTGAGAGTTCACTGCACACTTCCTCATACTGAAAACGAGGGGTCATCAGAGCAGTATGCTCCTCCATGTTTTTCTGAAGACTTCTCTACATCAAGAAAGGACCATAACTTTTTTTTTTAAAAAACTTAGTAAATGTAATTTATTTTCATTCTGTGTTTTGAACTTCAGCATTCCATACAGAGAGCGAATGCAATTAACTGGAAACCAAACACTATCAGAGAAGGGTGCGGCTCCATCCAAAGACAGAAAATTCATTTTCTGGCACAGAGGAGAAATTTAACAATTGGGAGTTTAATATTTGTACTCAAGGCACTGCCAAGCCATACCTCCAACAAAGTGAGAGCGAAAATAGTTTGGGAGGAGGCTGTATTTATTTGCAACTCATTCTTGGGTCAAGGCTTTCAAAGCAAGAAGTAACTGAATGCCAGTATTCATGAACAAAGGTAGATTATTCTGGTGTTCCTTTGAGATCAACAATTTTACAATAAAAAAAGATGAATTTTTTTTAAACTTAAGGAAAGAAATACCTATAGCATGCATTCATGTACTGAGATGGGTCTGCCAGCAATGTGAGAGGTTGTATGAGCTGATTTTTGATAGGCGATCTTAGAGAATATTAGTCAGCCATTTCTTTAGCTGTGTCTTACTGGCTTCAGAACAAGGGGAGAGTGCTGCAGCCTTCTCACCAGCACGGAACATCAGAACCACCCCAGCAGACACAGAGGAATGGACGGAGCGCAGATAAGATGTTCAAGGATATGGTAATTACAATTTCAAACACAGTGACTCGTGATTCATACCAGTCTTAGTCGAGGGCAAAAATCACATGCACGGTATCTTGGGTTTATAGATTAAAAGATTGGCTAACATGGCAAAACTCAAGAAGGTAATTATTCCAGTAGAGCTTCCCACACAAACAGAAATATTTCAATGTCTTTTTTTTCTAGCTATTTTCTATCATCTCCACAAAGTCATCAGGGACATTAGACTGATAACACTGTGCCCATGAATTTTATTCTTCAAACAAGCTAAAGAAACAATCCTGAATGTCTTTTAAAATACCTTTGTCAATAAAAAAGTACTTGGAATACATGACAAGTGCCCATGTCCAATCTTCCAAGTGGGCACGAGGAGCAGGGGCAAGGGAATTGCAAAGTACTGCTGGCAATCTCACACCCTTTCAGTTGTAAATCCTGAGAGTAGTCACCCACACCTCTCAGAAATACATTACCAAGTCTTGCAATTTTTTTTTACTAAATGTGCCGTATTTCCCTCTAAAACATGGAAAACACTTTTCAAAGTACAAGAACAACCTCTTTCTAGCACCAGTGTTTCTAGATTGTCACTCTAGGAAGAAATATCCTCCATCATAAATCTTATAAAGGGAAATTGATGTTTTAATTCTTTAAACAGCCATCGAGTCATTTTCCAAATGGCAGATCCTTCCAGGTATGAAAACCAGAAACACTTCCAACCATCTATATGCAGATTTCAGGTCACACTGTCCAACTGACAAAACACAATATAGCATTATTCCTACCAAGAGATATGCATTTTTAATGGTTAGAAATGTACAGTGAAATTTTCCACAGTACACCTCCTAAAAGCAGCAATGTACAGTTCCTGATACATTGAATCACTTAGGCCGTTCTTTGTTCTTCACTATCATCATCAGAAAAGTTATTTTCATTCCCCCCTCCTTTTTTTTTTTTTTTTTCTTTTTTTTTAAACAAAGCAGTTAGGATAAGCTTGATAGTTGTTTATTCCAAATTGATTTAATTAAAAAAAAGGAGAGGGGATGACAGGGAGAGAAAGAGGGAGAGATGACATAAGTACAGATATTTCAATCCTGAAAAGCATATGCAAAATTAGAGAGATGACTAGTCCCTCTAACTACCAAGATTTTCCATGCAGCTACCGATTCAGGGAACTCATCCCGCTCAATGCAGAAAGCTGCTGTATTGATCACCCATGAGTAAAGGGTCATCAAGTGATTTTTCTCATTAACTCGGTTGTGATGCTTTGAACTAGACCAAAAAGGGGCAGTTGTAGAGAAAATATGAAGCAAAAAAATCGTTCTGCCTACCAAGAATCACAAAAGAGAAAATTAACGTTGGTGGCCTGAAGGTCTTGAATATGTTTTTTTAAACATACACTCACCTAAGAGTTGAATCCAAAGCTTCATCAAAAGGTTGTAAGTGCCACTATATTCTTCCCATGCAGTAGCCAAAGGCATAACCCCAAACATTGCAACCAGCACACCAATAAGGCACTCATGATAATCTCATAAGATTAGACAAAAATTAAATGATACAATAAGTCCATCAAGATTTTTTTATTTCTGTCACAATAATTAGAGGTGGTATTCCATGCTATCAGCAGCATATTATGTTTACTCTGTACAATCCTGGTATTATTCAGCTGTCAAGAAGGTAGCATGCCGTTCCACAGACCAATGAAGACATTGCTGCTGTCTTAACTCAAAAACACCCCTAATTATTTGCAAGCAAGAATCATTAAATCCTTTCCCTAAGCATGAAAATGCCTTTTCTTTTTACTATTTAAACCTCAGTTGCAACCACTAGAGGGCAACATAATTATACACAGTCTCACCCAGATTTGGTAACGCAAACCAATTCAATAAAAAGTACATATCAGAAACTGAAGTTGCAGACTGTTGGTATCATGAAGGTGGTTTTTTTAATACTGAAATTTCTATTAATTATAGCATGTGTACCGTGGGTTGTCTAAACTATTAAACCCATCTTTACAGTCTAGAGCCTCAAACACAAGCTACTTTTAAGCTACAACATCCACATTAACAATTCTCCTACTTCTCAGATTTTAAAATTAGGTTTCTCAACTTCAATGTTCCTGCTACTGAAATTATGCAAGTTACTGAAATTCTACCCAGAATAAGCAACCATGTGTAAAAATCAGAATGCTGTCAAAGCCTTTTCACATTAAATATAGAAATTGAACTTCCTAATCAATGCTAAAAAAATATCTACTAGAAATGGCCATATGTTGCAAAAGAACTGGAAATGCAAATTTTTTCCATGTCTAATCAGCAGTTCAAAAATATTGCTGTTCTGCGAACAGCTATGCTTTTTCTTTACAAAGGTAGCACCTTCTTGAAATGTATTCTTGACATTTAACATGTTAAGTTCTGCTACATTTCATTATCTAGACTCTTAGAAGAACAAAAGAGAAAGTCCAGAAACTAAAGCAAACCAGGAGAATGAGTCATTTACTAAAAGAACAAGAACAAAAACAACTGGCAGAAGGATATGCACTGGTAACTCAAAGCAAAAACATTTAAAGAATTATTTCAAAATCTACGGTCTCAACAGAACACGGAAGAAAGCTCAGCAAGCTTGGTTTCTCCAGTCATTAAAAGTGATAATGGCATTTAGTAAGAGAGGCAATGCACTGGTACTGTGCATCACATCAGTCCCATCTACACTGACCCATCTATTCTATGAAAAAACAAACTGTATATCACCAAAACAGATGAACCCTCAAATTAAGTTCACATAAAATTCAAACTGCACTCCCAGTACAAACACAGCCTTCCCACAAAAAACATGTTTGCTCTTAAGTAATAAGCTTTGAAATACCAAGAGGTTTGTCATCCAAGCTTAAATTTAATACAGCTGTAGACAAGACTATACTTTGATTAAAGAAAAATCTGTGAGACTTTTACACTACCTATAATTAGTATGAAGCTTTAATAAACTTTAATTAGGATTAGATGCTATCCATAGCTTGCTTCAAAGGAAGATAGGTTGGGCCACTGGAAATCGGCAGCATTAAGAGCAACATGGTTAAATACAAATTCAAGAGAAACTTGTGTGTCCCCCCATTGCTTCTTTCTTCTACACTTTTTTTGGAAAATAGTTTTCTTCTGCAGCCAAGTACTATACTGAGGTCCTATGCAAATGCCAGGCATGTCAAAGCCTATAGATGCTGCAGGTTGACAGAATGTTTCATTGGATTATTACAGCTTTGCATTATTTCAACCCTGTCATTAAAAAAACCAAACAACCGAATTTGTGAACACTTTCGCTAGAACAATTTTAAGGAAGTGTTTATGACTCAAAACCAGGAAAAGCGCTCCAAAGTTTGCCCAGTCTTAAAACAATTAAGACATTATTGTTATAATAAAAACAAAATACAAAATTTATATATAGATCAGTAACAGCTCTCCTGACTGCTTATACACAGATCCATGTGAATATCCACTGAAGCTACATAATGTAGCAGATAGAGGTAACAAGGACGACCCTCTTACATGAAAGCACCTTTTCACACTGCTCGTGGTAGTAGGTGGGAGTTAGTCTGTCTACCATGGACTTCAAAAGAAGGAAGCTAGTCCTTCTGCTTATCTTACAATTATCTCCTTCCTCCATTGCCACCTAACAGTAGCTCCTGGGGGCTGAAGAAGCAGCTGTATTTTAGGTATTCTTAAATGAGAGACTCTGCAGCAACTCCTGGAAAGTAACATACATACAACCTGTCTTTACATATCTCTTGGCTTTACTGGATAGCACATTCCTCGACAGCACTCAGTATCTCCCATCTAAGTATTCATGGAATTGCCAGGGGTCAGCTCTCTGCTTTCTTCTCTATGTATTTCACCTATTTTTCATCCTAACAAGTTCCTTCTTTTGCACCAGGTCTATGCTGTGGAGCAGTAACGTTTCTCAGTGCATGCAACTACAGGAAAGACATACTGTGCAGTGCGCACAGCTGTTCTACTCTCCCAAACATCTGCTTTAAGAGTTGCACCACAGCACATCTCCAGCTTCCTCCCTGTTTATATGCTCTGGTTTCTGTTGGAAAAGAAAAAAAATGGACACATGGAATAATTGAGTGTAGACTGGTTGCCTCCCATCAGGCAACTGCAACATGTGCAAAGCACATCAGCGACTAGAAGCACACCACAGAATATCCTATACTACAGTTTCAACCTTCAACAGAAGACAAACATAAATACATAACTTAATAATAATTAAGTTCTTATAGGGCAAACAAACTGCATTTTTACTATATTTGTGTATTCCATGGCTTGCTTTTCTGTCTCTTAAAGTTAGGTACAAGTCAGATAAAATAAACATGTTCTGTTAACCAAGGTCCCTCACTTACCTTGTTAGATCGCACTTTTCACAAGTGGACAACTTGAGCAGCTTATCTACCTGCTGCCTGCACAAACTGGATGGCCTGACAACTTCCAAACTCAGTAGCTGAATGTCTCTAGACTTCCAATACCATCCACTCAACCAGTGCCAACGAGAACTAATTCAAAGCGTGACACACTTTATCATCCACTACTACCCAGCAGCGTTTGCCTTCTGTGTTTCTCAACAGTTTTATAACCTCAGTGTTTCTTAATAGGAGCATCAGGAACGTTGATGTTTTCTTCACTTCCCTTTGAAAGGTTTAGCTTGAAAATTTAAATACCAGAAACAGTAAACTAGTAAACAAAAATGTGCAAACCACATCAGTAGTTCAGAGTTACAAAGTAGAGGAGAAAAAAACCAAGAAAACTCACACAGATATTACTTTGAAAGAAAAATAGTAGGCATTTCAAACCAACTGAACTTAACCCTTTAGTCCTAACTATTCTACCAATACCTAAATTATTTTGTATAAAATAATTTACAAACATAAATGGTCATAATTTTAGAAAGTCCATCTGGATTTTCAGTCATTCATGTATACAATAACCAATGTGCAAACTCTTAATACAGTTTTCACTTATTACTTAAAAAGAAGACTATTATCTTTCATGCAGAGCAAGTCACACAACAGTAATATCCTATGATAACTTACAACAGAAGTATTTTTGCACTGGGCCTTATGATAGAATGCAACACATTTACTAGTTTTCCTCCTTTTTTAAAGGTTTACCAGCTGTGCATAATTTACAAACATTTTGCTCTGCAGTCCAGAAAGTGTGCCCACAGTGAGTCAATCAGCTGGAACCCCAATACCACTTACACTGCAATAAATTACTGCTTCTCTTCTCTCAGATTTATGAGCAGCCATCGTTTCAATCTAAAATTCAATGTTTATTAGAAGAATTCAGTCCCTAAACTATTCCAAGAAAAAAAAAATTAAAACACCACAAAAAACCCCAAAACAAACAAACAAAAAAAAACCACAAGGAGAAACCCACCAACTTGATGCAACATTTTTACATTCTGCAGATATGAAGAGTAACCACTGTGTCAGTTCAAGGATACAAACATTCATCTCTACTTAGTATCGACAACAATGCAAACCGAATTATTAGATCTCTCTATGAAGCAACATGTTCAAAACTACATTAAGGACAAAATAAACTATTTTAGCTGTGACAGAGACATGGAACATAAGTGGTTCCACGCTGCTATTTAAAATGTAAACCAAAACCACTGAAACAAACTCTAATGCTCTCATTAGCAAGTCAAGAGATTAAACTATTTTCCCTAAAATCTTTCACAGAAGATGACCCATCTTCCGCTGTATTAGTAGTTCAATGACAAAAATCTGTCATCAAGAAATATTTATTTTGCTATAAATGAAGCTCATTACAACGGCCATTTCTGCATTGCTCATAATGATGGCTTTTTAATGTTAAGAATATTTTGAAAGAACTTAAAAAATTAAGCTGAGAAAAATATGCATTTTTAAAAATTAAGCATTCAAATAGCAGGCTTAACATGGAAAATTTTCAAGGAAAAACTTTTTTACCTTAAACGAGAACTTAAACCTTTACGATGATTTTTTTTTTCAACGGCACAGAACTCTGCTCTTCAAGCACCTTAATGGTTATGCTTAATGGTACAAGTAAATTTAAAAAGGAGAAGTGGCAATACATGTTTCCTGTTGGTTTTTCTTCTTTTTAAAAAGAGCAACTTGCACTCTAAAGTGTGTAATCATGACTTCAATTGTTCTTAAGTTTCAATATTCCCTTTTGCATCACTCCATCCACTTGCAACATCAATGCTCTTGTCAGAGCATTGTAGAATTTCCAATGCAATCAAACTCCATGGTATCTTCACTGGTCAGTGCTCTTTTCACCTGAACGTTTATCTCTAATACTGAAAAGTGATTTGTGCCTCAGTGCTGATAAGAAGCTCATCTCTACAGTTCTCCAAGCCCCCCCAGTACCTAAGCACCTACAGACCACCTTTCGATACGGCTAGTTGCCACAGTTGTATTTAGAAGGACTCAGACACAGAACCAGAAAAGTTTCTTCCAGCCCTTCATCTCACTCCTCTTTCCCCTAATTTTCCTCTTTTCAGCCCCTAAAATCACTTGTATCTGGCTGCCCCATCACCAGACACTTACATTGAACACACTTGGACAGAAGAGGAGAGGAATCAAAAGTGCAGCTGATATGGGATGCTACCACAGTCTGTTGGCAATATGTCTGTTTTTGCAGAAAAGAGCAGTAGTAAGAGGAAGGTGGCAGCTAGAATAACAGTGACTTTCAGGAAGACTGCCTAATAGACTCCAATAGAGAAGTGGTGCTTAAAAACAGACGGGGTAGATGTGCTGGTTTTGGCTGGGATAGAGTTAATTTTCTTCACAGTAGCCAGTATGGGGCTAGGTTTTGGATTTGTGCTGGAAAGAGCACTGATAACCCAGGGACGGTTTCGTTGCTGCTGAGCAGGGCTGACACAGAGCCAAGGCCTTTGCTGCTCCTCACCCCACCCCACCAGCAAGGAGGCTGGGGGAGCACAAGGAGCTGGGAGGGGGCACAGCTGGGACAGCTGACCCCAGCTGACCCCAGGGGTATCCCACACTGTGTGACATCATGCTTGGCATATAAAGCTGCGGGGAAGAAGAAGGAAGGGGGGCTGTTCGGAGCGATGGCGTTTGTCTTCACAAGTCACCATTATGCATGATGGAGCCCTGCTTTCCTGGGGATGGCTGAGGACCTGCCTGCCCATGGGAAGCAGGGAATAAATTCCTCGTTTTGTTTTGCTTGCATGCGCAGTTTTTGCTCTGTTTGCCTTTATCTCAACCCACGAGTTTTCTCACTTTTACCCTTCCGATTCTCTCCCCCAATCCACCAGGGGGGAGTGAGTGAGCGGCTGCGTGGGGCTGAGTTGCTGGCTGAGGTTAAACCACAACAAGGAGATAAAGTAGCTCTTTACAAAACTTTGGAATTCTTTTCCTCTCAATGAGTGGAAAGAAGACAGGACCGACAGCACAGAGCATAGACAAGGGAGCTGAAGTCTAAGGTCTAGCTGTTTTAAGAGTGGCCCAAGTGCAAGAGTTAACGTGGAGGATAGGATGGAGTAAAGACCAGTTATGCTTAAGGGCTCATCTGACATTTGAGAACCAGTTTGGGAAAATTCTGTGCACCCACAACAACCTTTTCTGCCACAGATTTGTTCTCATTTCTTCAGTTTTGACATATACCTTGCTAAGAATCACTATTTTTCAGAACATTTTTTTTTTTACCTTCTCAGTAGAAAAAATAAAGGTAAACCTAATGCACAACCTGAAGTACCGTATTTTCTAACGGTAATACATACCCATTACAAATAAAGGGAAGTTACTATCCAAAAAATCCACAAAGAAACACAAGACAAAGAGAAGCACTCGCTGCTAGATAGGCTGTAGGTCTCAAGAGGATCAGATAAATGAAACAAGGAACACTCTGATGCTGTGGTTCATTGTGCTTTTTTGGTGCCGACTCCATTTCACTCTTCCTGTTAACTTACTAGATTACTGCCCTAGCAGTGGCAAGAACATCTTGTTCTAAACAAGCATTATCTCCCACATTTTCAGAAATGTGTAGGTTCAGTGACCTTGGATTTTCTAAAAGATATTTTCACTGGATAATGCAGAACAAGTTGACAAGATTTTGTTTCATGCTATTAGCTTTAGTTGTTTTGTCAGGGGAATTAGCACACAGAAATTGATACTGAAAAAAGGTACCTTTCGATTTGGAAGGAAATTGTGTAAAAGAGTAGAATTGGAAATTAACAAGCATGATTCCTCTTTGAATTGCAGCACTGAGTTTTGCAGAAAGTAACAGAGACTCCATAGTCTACCACAGTTTTCATAATGCAATTTCTCATTACCATTGTGGGAAGACGCAAGACATACAAGCTTCCTGCTATGGGACACTTAACAGTTTTGCCAAGCGTACCATCAACATGTCTGAAAAAAAATGATAACACTTTATTTTATAAAGAACAGTCACCCATGTCTATTTTCCAGAACTTGAAGCTGTAATACTTGAAAAAAAACAAACAGCTCAAGTATTCAAATTAAAATGTTTTCAAAACTTTTAAGTTTGGCTTAATACCCTATTAGCATGTTAAACAACTAAGTTAATTATTATAATTTATACATTTAAATGATAATACCCTTACTACGCCTCAAGTGTAGACAGGTATCTCAGTGTTTTATGCTTTAAACAAGCCGCACTTTAACTGACTTTACTAGTTCTGATTATATAAAATAAATATAAAAGACATTCCTCCCATCATGATTCTTCTTCAAGCAAGGTCACACAGTTCTTTCTAAAGGCTTGTTTATCAAAGCAGATAAACTTTCTCCTCCCTCTTTTAAGATGCCAGGAAACAAAGCTCATACTTCAAAGGCTACTTTAAAAAAGTAAGCTCTAGTACAGCTAATATTCTTTCAATTGCTCAAAAATACAATGCATCAGGAAGATAAGGAGATAATTTCCACAAACCTAAGTCCACATAACATATGCATAAATCAAAAACAACCTTGCTAAGTAGTTAAAAAGGCCCTCAGACCTACTCATGGACACAGCTAGAGGAATCTGGACTCCTGGCCAGCTGTATGAGCAAATGCAGTACATCTAATACCCATCTGATTTTGTGGTAATTTATCAGTGTTCTTTTCTTCCACTGAAATAGGATATTTCATCAAGAATTATAAAAAGCACAAACAGCAAGAAATTCTACTGCAATCACAAGGTTTGTTAATAACTGTTCTAATATTTGAATGAGCGCAATGGAGTTAAAGACAGACCATGAAAGTAACAATGATGGGAAAAAAACCCTGGAAGATCAGTAGCAGGTTGGTCCCCTCCATCCTCCATTTCATATTTGACTCGGTACACTCACTGAAATCCTTTTTAATGTCCTAGCAACTATGCAGCCACTGGCAATATTAAAATTGCAAAAAGCTGACCCCTTCCAATGCTCCCAAATATTTGGTTTGCTTGTGTGTTCTTTTCACAATGTTATTTGTTAGTTCAGACTTCAACTAAAACTTTCCAAAAGTCGCAGCTTCTCTTCAGATTGCAGAGACTATGCCTAGAAAGGGGGTTTGCCTCTTTTTCCTTCTTACTCACATTTCCACTCTCTCATCCATTAAATATAACCAGATTTAAAATAAAAATGCAAGTAGGCTGTGCCTGTATATGTTTAGTCTTTAAATAAAAACAATTTTCTGTCTGACATATATAATCAGATTCTCATTCTAAAACAGACCCTGCCATAAAAGTTCTTTAATACAATTCCCGAGTAAAACAGCATTTACTGTTTTGTTAGTAAATGCTAATAGTACAGCCTCCAAATGGGTTGTACTGTCATATTACTAATTCTAGTCAACAGTTTGGGACTCAGATACATAACACCTACCTGTATAGGCACCCTTAGCTTTCAGCTACAGACTGAACCAAAGTACTTAGCGTTTGCTGTGGACGTGAACATTCACACATAGGCAGCTGCTGCTGCACCAAGTCACTTGTTAAACCACCACATCTTTATCAGCTGTAAGAATGCTTAGTTCCTGCACAGTCCAGGAACAGAAATTTCAAGTGAAAAAAAAAAAAAAATCAAAAAAAATTTCAGATGCAAATGCCTCAATTCTGGAAGGTCAAATGTTCCATTTCCTTTTCTTCTTTCTTTTTAATATGCCATCAAGCAGATGTTCACGATACAATTTCTCAGGTTTTATTCCAGCTTAAGAAAAAGAGATTCAGATCACCAGATACTTATTCTACAATTACAAAGTAACTTGTTGTTTTAGCACTAATGGAGAAATCATAGCTGTATCGTGTCTCAGCAAACAGCTCTAACCCTGACAGTATCAAAAAAGTAACCTTATTACTAACAACAGTGACCTCATTAAACAACACCTTCTGGACGCAGATAATTGACCTCAATTTCAGATCACTAAAATACTGTACAAATTACCAACTTCGAGCACTGCCAACTATTAAACCGCACTTTCATATAGCACAACTAGGACTTGGGTCCACAACTACAACTGTCCTATGAAAAAGAATACTTGGGACAACTCAGCACGAGTGCAGCAGTCGAATAAAATTATTACCTTTTCCAAAAGTCCACAAGTATTAGCAAGCACTTACTATTTCTTAAATCCTTCCATTGTCTGAAAACTTTTGCTCTCGATAGGAAAGAACAGTTCCCACTCAGCTTTGCTCACCTGTATAAAAGCTGTCTAAAGCAATACTTAAAGCAGAACTTCATAACATACTTTCTAGAGTTCATTTGAGGCATGACACCAGCAAGCAGATCCAGTCATTGAAACAGTGTTACAAGATTACAGGTACCCTAACATTAGACTCAAAACTATATCTTCATAAGAGGTTTTTAAAGGATATTACAAAGCAATTATTTCTGTAAAACTTTTGGAAACACAAAACTGCAATTATAAAGGAAGATGTGTACAGCAAGTTTAAACTATAAGATACATCAAAGAGTACAAGTTACAGATGTCAAAAGAAAGACTAGTCATCAAGATCCTTTAATATTAGTTTACAAAACTTATGTCATCATGTAAAATTCATCCAGTAACTCCTATCCTGGTAAGGCTCAACATAAAGTTAAGTGGGAATGAGAAGAAAATTGAGCACATTTGATCAACCATGGGAAACAAAAAAACCACCCACCTATCTGCACATCTGCATACAAAATTGTTCAACTGCAGGCACATTTACATCAGGCTGTGAAGCAGCCAAAACCCCAGAACAGGATGGCCTAAAGCGCCCACAGGAATGCAATCTGGATGTCCTAGCATGGCTCAAAGAAAGCAGGACAGCTGTGTTGGTGCAGTGTTTTGCCAAACTAACCCTTCCCAAGCCCATTTCTGGAATGTCAGGTCAGAGCAAGTCAACCTACAGCTAAAATGTAGATCCGCACTGAATTTATCAGGAGGCAATATTCTCAATAGGATGTATGTATAACCTCTACAGATTTAAGTAGGTGAGGGAACATGCATACACAAATTCCAAAACAAAAAAGAGAGGTTTGAGAGAAAAATGTCCATGTGTGTGTCAATGCAGTGCATTTGTTCAAGTACAAAAACCACCAAAAACATTTTCCCTTCCGTTTACATGAAAGTTAAAAGTTATCCAAACACAGCATACATACTTTTAACTTTCTAATTAACAGCCAGATTCATAAATTTAACTAAAAATCAGGATGACACCATGGGTAAAGAGCACTCAAACAGAATAACCACATGCCTTTCTACTTTATAGGTAATGTATTATTAATATAATAGCAGCCTATCGGTTCTTCCTTTAATTACATAGGAAGGCCTCTCTTCATAGACCAAATCATTGGCTTACAGTCACAGACAGTATCTGTACACCTACCAAAGGCCCTGCCTGAACAGTACCATCAGTAGCTTTACGGTATTTCAACTAGTTAACATAGATTGGGGAAAGAAAAAACAACCAACCACAAACAAAAACCAAACAAACAAAAAAATATTTGTATTCCTGGCTTTCTCTTTTAACTGCTGGAATATGCAGTCTAGGAAAAGTTCTCAAAGAGGAAGACTGAAAAAAAAATAATTAGTTTCCCCTTTGAGTTCTTAAGAAGGAAGTAGTGGTTGAGAGCTGTAAGTGAAAGTGTTATATTATTTGCACCCTTATGGAATTAGCAGTGGAAGTAGGAACATTCTTACGTCTTTCATTTAGTACTTCTTTTTCTCCAGATAAATTTTAAGAGAATTTCTATCTGACACATTTTGGTAGGAATTTTAAGTTACGCTATAAAAGAAGTATTCCAGGTATTTCATAATACTAAATTATATATACATACACCCTTACGCACAGAAAATTCAGAACATGACTTAAGACAACAGCAACATAAGATAGCCTACCTAGCAAATATGCCTGACCCTGTCCTTGGAAGCTTGTTTGTTGGTAGGGATTAATTTTGTACCCAAAACTCTATTATCCCAATTCCACTAGCAACCTAAACTAGTTAGACCTGCTGTGGAACAGAGGATAGGACTGGGTGACCTCCAGAGGTCCATACCAACCTAACTTGTCCTCTGACAGTACATCCATGTCATAGAATTTGGCTGTCCTTATTCGTAGTATTGTAACTCCCCTTAAAGTAAACACCACTCTAACTATACATAACGAGTTACAGTTCTGGAATCCATAGAAACAAAATAAACTTCATAAAACTTGTACTTTGTCCCTAATAATATGTGATTATATTTACTCCACATAGCCTTAAAAATCCTCTGGCATTCAATAAGAGGAATGCCTGTAATGATAGCAAGAGTTGCAATTATCTACCAAGATCAAAGACCTGAAAAAATAGTTTGACTACAGAATGGAATCTTTCACAACCAGATATAAAACACAAAGCTTTTTTTAATAACAAAATTTAAAATGTTAAGAATTACAAATAATTTGTTATGCCTCCCAAAAGCTTTCAGATTCTTCAAGCACCTGGAAACAGTAAGCATAAGTGCAAAAAACAGCAACGCCAGAATAAAACCGCAAGTAATAACAGCAAAACTGATTTGCAATGCTATTGCTCATAAATTCATTAAACTATTATAGCTAACAACGAAAAAGAGAAGAATGGCAATTAATTGTGCCAGGAATTACTGGGAAAGGTCACCAGCATTTTAAAAGGCAAACAGGTAGGCAGGCTAAAAGCTCAGCATTGCTAAATCAAGAGATTTGTCTCCTACTCCTAATTATTACAACTTCAAGAAAGGCAATTAAAAAATAGAAAGCAAAGCAAAGTCGTCAAAATCCGCTGGGGGGGGGGGGGAGGGGAAGTTTAAACAAGGAAAAAATCTCTTACAAAACATTAATAATATTGCATCGAAGACATCAAAGTTTTAGAAAATCTATGTGTAAACTTAACCTTGCTCAACATCCAGAAAAGGAATAACTCTAAAAAAAAGTGCCAGTTAAGAGCAAAACCTGCCACGTCAGATAAGACTAATGGCATATGCACGTAGCAGCAGCCAGTACCAAATGTCTTCTAAAGAATCTGCTGTACAAATATCTACTTGGCCCATAACAGAGTTTTTCTTCTTTGATTTGAAACAAGCATTTCCATTCTTTCCTTTAAAAAGGTTATTATTCAATACACAGTTACAAGCATCCACAACTCTTGTATCTTAAGCTCTTGCATTCATTTAATTTTTATGGAAGAACTATTACAACTATAATTATGAGAATATACAGCATTAATAAATTGTTCTTAGTTTTATTTTCAACAGTCTCTTAATAGGAGAACAAAAGGTCACTTGCCTGTTCTTATATAGCTTCTATATCTGTCTCAGATGTTGCATGTTTCCTACACTGAAGTCTTTCTGTCAATAAATGTTTTCAACACATTCAAATTATCATATGAAAACCAAAACTGAACAAGATGTTCCAACTGGGGACAAATTTACTTCAACAGCAGCACAATCCTGTCAATATTTTCGTATTTAGTTACAAGTTCTCACTATTTTACACTATTAGAACATTTGTGATTGAGCCTGTCTCATCACCAATTCTTCAGTCTTTTCAATGGTTGGTTACAGTAATTTTATAACCTAAAAAGGTCTAAGAATAGCACATATGAATTCATTAAACTATTAAACATACTCCAGTATGCACCACAGTTCAACTATCAATACTGAAATGTTCCTTAGCTTTGCAAAGATATTATAAATTCCTCATGCCCTTAACTACCCTTGACTAATCCCAGTAGTTTTTATATTTACTTTTTACATGTTCACAAAAGTAAAATAAGTCAAACTGCTGCTAGCATTTTCTCCACTCAACTACAGTGTTACTACAAGATTTTGGACATTCTATTATAAGCCTGCTGGAAGTTCATCATTTATTTATACTTTCTCAAGACTGAAACTCTAAGACATTGCTCAATCACATGCATGTGTGTCTGGTACAACATAACACAAAAATTGTATCCGATTAAGTGTCTGGCTCCAGTACAATTATTTTCCTTTTCAAAAAGGAAACTGTTCTGGGTCTCTGGCAAACACATATGTCTTCTTACAGAGGCTTAAGATGGTAGAGTCCAATCCTTCTCTCTGCCTGAGGTCCCACTCCTAAAGCAGACTGAAAAAATGCTTGTCTATACTCAGCAAAAACATGACAATACTGCAAGCTTTCTTCTACCAATTCTGTCACAAGCAGAAATGTTTCTGGAAAGACAGACAACTTGGGAAATGTTAATTCATTGTCACAGCAGTATTTAACTAAACTTGGAGCTCTTAGATAATCCAAACTCAGCAAGTGAGCAACATTAACAGGAAGCAATTATTGATGTGACTCAAAAGAAAATCCAGAGACAATAAACAATTGTATAATTTAGTAGCAATAGCCTGTAAAATTGCTAGCTTTAGGGATGGAGACAGCATTCTTCCTTCCCTTTCACTTCCCAGGTTCCACAAACAATAATCATTTTCACTTTATATTATCTATTAAAAGAAACTAGAGCAATCAAAATGCAACAAATCAGATTACTCTTTATCTACACACTTTGCAGTTTTAGCTAGATCAGGTTCAAATCAACACAACCAAAGTAGCCCACTGACACAGTTAAGACACTAACCAACCCACAAGGCCCTTTACAGCGTACATAAATTCAGTTACTTTAATTAGATAACAAAGCAACCAAAACTGTTCAAATTCAGTAAGAAAAATGAAAGGGGAAAGCCAAATCAAAAATATTTCTCAAGTGTAATGTAAATCCACCTGCAAATGATCAATGGATTGCTGTAACTAATATGTGAAAGAAAGTCAAAGAAAAAGTAAAAAATAATTTTATGTAATGAAAGTGTATTAGGGAAGCAAGGTTTTACATTTATAGGCATGGGACCAGAGGCAAACCCAAACCATCCCATTAGAGACCCAAGGAAAACACATTTTACTGGCCAATGAAGGCTAAGTATACGGCTAAGTATCCTGATTCATTTGAGGTTTGTAAAAATTCATTGTAAATACAAAAGGGATTTTTGTTTGTTTTTAGAACCTAATCAATGTGTTGGTGTTCCTGGCTCAGGATAGATGCATCATGACTGCAATGGATCAGCTCCAAGAATTACAGTATTAGCTCTGCAGCAATGGCTCTAGATGGTATCTCTGCAGGGAAATCCTTGTCAGCAGTAACTTACCTCTACTATAAACTGCCACCAGCACTCCTACACTGGGTTCTAAAAGAAGCACAGTGGTGAAGTTTGCCGAAACAGACCTCCCTACCCCATACTACTCTTATGATCAGATTAGCATAAGATTGGAAAGCTCATTCAGGGTGAAAAGCACTTACATAAAAATATTAGCAGGTGTATATAAGAGCTGGCTGACACCACCCTCTTACCAAAAGCATCTAAGCACTGAAATTTCACCTTAGTGTATTATAGCAGATCCCAGGTCAGTCTCCCAGGGCACTTGGAATAAACATTCAATGTTTGGAAAATATTGTCTCCTCTACAGACACTACAGACTGTAAAAAACTGAAAAATAAAACATTTGTTCAGCTCTCAAGACAACAATTGTAACAGAAAGCCGAAAAGATGTAATAAAGTAAACAACAGACGTGGTATCTACCAAAAGAAATGCTACTGATACATGAGAAATTAAACATCTCTTACACAGATCAGCACCAAATAGCCCAGAGTATACAGGAATCTCTATAGGAAGCAGCAGAAAAAAAATCTCCCATTAAAATCCTGCAGTCTCAAAATTGCACTAAATTTTGTAAGATAGATTCACTAAAATACTTCTGAACAAACAGGATGTCCAGAGATGATGTCCTATACTTCTTGAATCTTGCCAAATTCTTCTACACAAAACAAGTAATGTTAAGTGAACAACATATTTCCTATTTACAAATTCTTTCTCTTCTTGCTTTCATGGTCAATATACTTTTATCCCAATGCAGCAAGAAAAGAGAGCATCTAATCTTTCAACTCCTGTTTATCAATGTACTTCTTGCATTGGTGGTCCAAAATTAGATGCAGTACCCTTGGTCTAACAAGCTGCAAGGGGTTCTTCCTTTCCAAGCACAGGACTTCACATTTGTCCTTTTTCAGACTCCTGAGGTTCCTGACTGCCCATACATTCAGCAAGGCCAGGTCCCTCTGGATGGCAGCCCTGCCCTTGAGCATGTCAACTCATTCCCCACCACACCAATGCCCCTAGATTTGGTGTCATCTTCATACTTGACTGGAGTGTACTTCACCATGTCCTTCAGGTCATCGATAAGAATGTTAAATGGACAGCTCATAATAGAAACTCCTGCAGTATTCTGCCTGTTACCAGCATCCAGGCAGAGCACCACCTGTTAACCACTACCACTGAGCCTGAGCCTCAAACCGGTTTTATTTTGCTCATCTAGTTGTTCATACATCCAGATTGCAGTGCCCTTAGATAGAAGACCATCATGGGAAACAGTCAAAAGCCCTGCTGAAGGCAAATAGTGTGCCCTGCCCTCCCTTGCCCAAAATCTGGTCATTTTATCACACAAGGCAATGAGACTCATCAGACATGATTATCCCTGCTAAATTCATACTGACCATTACCAAATCATCATCTTCCTGTGCCCAGGAAAGTGTTCCAAAACTTGTTCCATGATTTTCCCAGGGACGCAAATCTGCCATTCTGTAATTCCCTGGCTGTACTTTTGGGGTTGCTGTTTTGGAGTGTTCATTTTTGGTTTGGTTGGGTTTTTTTGGAGGGGTAGGGTTGGTTTGTTTTCTTTTAAGAGGGTGCTCCCTGCAGGAAGTGTTCTGTAACAGTCACATATATCTCACATATTTAAAGCCTAGAAGCCATAAAGTACAGCCTTAACAAATTTTATTTGCTATCATGTGGACTATTTGGCTTTCAATTTACTAGTTATCCTTTCTGTAAGCAATATACTATGAACATGCTCAATTCAATTCATACCCACTTTGAATTAAATGAAAATAGTAGCACTAGCTACCAGCCTAACACAGAAACTTGTGCCTACACTGTTTTTTCAGTTGTTAAAAATTACCAGTTATTTGGAGTCCTTTTGGCCTAAGAAAATACTTCTCACACAGTTTCCCAGCACATTTGGTAAACTGTGGCAATGGATTCTCTATAAAAGGTACTCATAATAGCCACTCACAACAATCTAAGGCACTGAATAATTCCAATTTTTGAAAGCCTGGGTATCTGTTGGAAACTTCAGGTTTCTACTAAAAGCTTCCATCACATCTGTCAGAAGCATTTCAGCCTGGGAGAAGTCACAGACAAATTCTCAAGGGTTTTCAACTTGCTTGTTTTTAAAAACAAAAACCAAACCAACCAAAAATAAAAACAAAAAATAAGTTTAAGACTATTTCAGTTAAGCAGTTTTTACAGAGTTTCTGCCCATATGCAGTGATAGAAGCTGAACAAACATATTTAGATTTTCCGAACTATAGCCCACTTTTTCTTTTGCTTTGATTCACACTTTTTGGAACGCTCCATGCTCAGCACAACATCCACTTCCTACATATCTAGTGACTCACTTTTTCAGGCATCTCTTAAAAAAATTCATTAACTTGTAATTACTTAAAAAGAAATCAAAACCAATTCTAAGCATAAGCTTCTAATGTTATTGCTGTATGAAAAATCCACCAGGAAATATTACACTGTTTCTACAAACAAGCAAAAAGATGCATTGCACTGGTTGTCTGTAAAAGTATTACCAAGCACAGAAAAAGTCTGAGTACAGATATTCCGCCCATCACCTCCTTCCACCTTTCTCTTACACATTCTTAGGCTTACATATTATGTTAAAAATATTTTAAAAAGCAAATCCAACTTTAAACATCTGCTTTTAATTGCTATTTACAGGTGATCCTGAAGACTCATCCTACTTTTATCCTTAATAATGCTGGTGTTACATAGACATTATCTCCTTTGGGCATGTAACTTTTTTCCATGCATAATTAAAATGCCTTTATACAAAGTAAACATTCACATCTTTCAACTGTAAATAACATGTATCTTCAACTTGGTCTATTTATGCAACATGCTTCAGCTTAAGCCTACCTCTTCTTCAAAAAAAAAATTGTACACCAGTTTCCTTGCCACTGCTTACTGATGCTCCCTCTCTTCAGTTTCTACCCTTCTTTAGCGATCATGCTGATACAATTGTTTACAGACTATGTAGTAAACAGGATTACTCATGAGTCACTAAAACAAAACAAACAAAACTCCCAGCTATCAAGAAAAAAAAAAATTAGAGTATAACTGTCAGGCAGCTCAAAAGGCAGCACAGAGACTGGGCTGAGTGACTGGGAATGCCAGAAACCTGTATTGTCATCAAACTCACAACTTACGAAACTGCAGCCCCAGATAATTCATGAACTACTTTGAATTATTTGAAGGTTTCTCTTTTACTAAATTAACATTTCAAGGTCTTTTGTATTTCATAAACCCCAGAATTTATAAAAGTCCTATATAAAAGCTCCTAAGAAATGTTTACAAAGCCTGTAGCAAAAAGAATTTATGCAGGTTTAAATATAGGTCAAATTGATAGGATAATGACATATTTCTAAACGAGATGTACTTATTAGAAGTTCTGTAAACAATGATAATAAACATTCCTGCACGCAAATGTTCTGGCATAGTTTTATGTTTGTACTTTGAAAACACCACAGAATTCTTTAAAGTAGCTTTTGTGATTCAAGATTAAGACTGTACTTCCCAACATCATCTACTTGCCTTTTCACAACAGCATTTTATATCTATTATCTACAATGATGCGTTTTCCCCTCTCCTCCAACTATCTCACAATTTACCATTCAGATACTCAACCAGAAGAAAAACCAGACCATATTCCCAAGAAGCAAACACAGAAACCAAAATTCTCCATACTGCTGCATCAATGCTTTAAACTTTTTACAGTACCACAACATCTAACATGCAAAATTTACAGTAACATATTCCTATGCACAATCTTAAACCCCCTCTTTGGCTGATCACTATGGCTGCTGATCCCAATACCCACCTGGGCAAGTTTCACCAAGACCCCCATCAAATCCTCACATGATGGTATCTCAAGAACTATTACTTACTACTACCAAGCTGCTATTTTACATCAGCTAGATAAAATTAATAAGCATATAATTTTTTTACCTGTATTAGACAAGCCAAAGCTAACTGAAATTTAAAAACAAAACCCCCCAGAGCTGACTGTTTTAAGTTCGTCCCTTAGTTAGCAGACTTACTCAACACTCAATCCTTTGTCAAAGTAACCATCTTTAATATCGCTAGACTATTTGTAAGCATAAAAGAGCACATGGGGGTCTTAAAATCTTTATAAATCAGAACATGAGAAATGCTGATTAAAAGTTATATGCACACTATTTTTTAATTTAAAAACAGTGCAATAAATTGGAACATTTCACTTGGTTGAGTCAAACAAGAAAGGTTAAAAACTAAGCCTAAACTGAAAATATTTCACACACTTAGGTTTTCTGAAGTGTCCAAGAATGGACATCACATACTCAACAGAGCCAAAACAACATGCCTAATGAAACACTAATACAGATAGCAGTTTGCACAATTATGTGCAGGTAACTTGAAAGCCATGCCATAACCCAGCCTTAAGAAATTAAACGCTTGTCTTGTCCCATCATGCCCAGGTATTGCATAACATAGGATAGTTAACAATGGAAGGTTTAAGAACTCTGACTGCATTGTACTGTTCCTCATGCTGTGTCATACTACTAAAAAACACTGCATTAACTTATTCTTAAAATTGGGAGCTACACTGACTGCATTTCATAGAAGGGTATGCTGCAAAGCTAAACCACAGAGCTGATTTAGAGCCTGTGAAGTTCTAGGGCATAACGTCAATATATTTGAAAAAAAATACAGTGCAGAGCAACTGAAATTGCACTTTGTTCATTTCGTGCTGGATATTTAAAATTAACTTGACAGTCATTAAGTAAAATAACTTTACTTGTCCCAGTTCAATCCCTAGTGGACAAAACATGCACTACAGAACCCCTAAATTTCACTTAATGAGACGGTTAGCCTTTTGAGAGGAACAGTTAAGACAGCACAGGATATATTTTAAAACCGTTTTCACTATCAATGAGAAAATACCTTTTATGCCATTCGTTATACTCTCGCTGCCAGTAACAAACCTTCTATCAGACCCAAACAATAAAATACTCTTTATAAAATTTCAAAAGGGCAAGTAGGAAGAGTGCCAAACCAACACTGCATTTTTTTTAAATCCATTTTTTGACATTGCTCACAATGAGATTTATTTACATCCTCAAATAAAGTAGTAATTTCTCAGCATTTAAAAAAATACTGTTACACCCTTATATTCATACAAGCCTGCGCTTTCAGGTTGGTATTACTCACCTCAAAATCACCTACTTCCAGCAATGAATAATATGCATGCAAATTTTTAGGTACTCATCACCATTTTCAACTGTTAGTGTTATGTACTTTTAATAATATTTAAAGTTTCTGCTTAGGAAGAAATTACCAACTTACCTGAAAAGTAATAATTTTAACTATAACACAAATCTTACTCCTCTCACATGAAAGCGTATTTATTACAGCAAAACCAAAGTGATCTGCAATCTACAGGGACTTGCTAAGACACATGTGCAATTCATTATTTTTGAATAAAGAAAACAGCTTACCTTGCCTGTCTTGTGATCAAACCAGACAAGAGCATGGTTCCTGGACAGCACCTTACAGTCAAAAGTTGCATTATTCTGAGCTGGCCGGCAGCGAGCCACTGAGCGGCCGATCTTGACGGGCTCGTCCAGGTAGACATGACGCTCCTGAAATGGATGAGAGTTCGGGCGGCAAGTGAAGATGGCCAAGGCTGAAGGCATCGAGGACAGATTGGGGTTGCCACACCAACCAGAGATGAAGAGAGCCTCTTCTGATGCAGACTGTCCTCCACAATTTTTAACGCAAACCTCCACAGCAACTTTATATTAAAGCAGGACAAACATTATCATATGAGAGGCCTAACAACTCATTGTTTCAGTGTGTAAACTAATTCTGGCAATAATCCAGTGAAAAAGCCCCATTATGTCTTTTAATAATATCAGCAGTGGCTCAAAAAAAGTCTAAAATGTACAACTTTCAATCCATCCTCCTCTGGAAGAATAGGAACAAGCATCTGATTCCTTCAAAGAGACGCAAAGGCTCCTTGAAAGAAGGATAGAATGTCTTAAATCCCAGTAGATGAGTCATACAAGTACTTTTGTTTGTAACCTCAACTGCCTTCTTTCTCCCCCCCTTCCGTAAACAACACTGACCAAAATTCTGACCGATGCAACATGGAAGCAAGGAAAGGTTTAGGGAAGGGGGATGAGGGAGAAGGATTAGCGTCCCCTCTCAAAGCGCACAGATCAGGAGTTGGAAGGTGAATACGAAGCCCTCGCTCCACCACAGGGATCTAGCCGCTTCACAAGGCAATCCGCATTTCACCATCTTCAGATATTAAACCAAAGCAGAATAGGTGGTCCTCGATTTAGGATGGGGTATGACAGCTATACTGTTTTCCTCCCCTACACCAGATAAAGCTGAACTGGTCTACAATTTCTGGCAGCCAGTGAGATAAGGAACTTGATAAGGCATGGAGAGGGCTTCAAACTCTCCTTCTCTCGGGGACAAACGAACGCGTGGGAAGGGTCCTTCGGGGACGGCCTACGAGGTGCGCTGACAGGTTGCTCCCAGGCGGTGCCCGCGATGGCTTCGGCCGGCAGCAGCGGGCAAGCGTCCCCGCGGTCTGCTGGGCGGGGGGGCGGGGGGGCGGCGCCCGCCGCCCGCTCAGCTCCTCTGCAGGTGGCTGCGCATGAGGAGGGCCCGCTGCTCAGCCCCCCGCGCTCTCCGCCCGCCGAGCGCGGCTCCGCTGGCCCGGCGGTGGCCGGCCCTGCGGCGGCGGGAGAGGCCGGGGCCGGGCCCGGACGCCTCCCGCTCAGTAGCTCTGCCTCTCAGGCAGCCGCCGACCACGAAAACTTTCCTCCGACCTGCAGAGCCGAAAACAAACCGGGTCAGACGCGCCCTCGCCCGGCGCGGCCCCACGCCTCCCCTCGGCCTAGCGCTGCCCGGCCGGGCCCCCCCCTTCCGGCCCCGGAAACCCCCGGGGGGGGCGCCGGGGCGGCCGCCTCCAGCCCCCGCGCGGGCGGCTGCGCAGGCGCGGGAGCGGGGCGCGCGCCGGAAGCTGCGGCAGCGGCCGGCCCCCCCCGCTGCCGCTCTGTTCCGGGCGCGCGGGGGGCGAGGGGGGTGATCTGCGAGGGAGGGGGGCGGCAGGGTGGCCGTGAGGGGCGGGGTGCGGGCGGGTGTGCGGGGGCCGAGCGGGGGGGCGCTGCGAAAGGGCTCAGCTAGGAGGCGTTAGCAGGTGGGCGCGGGGGCAGGTCTCTTGAGGTGAGTGCGCCCCCGGGGCTGGGGGCCGGGCTCTTTCCCCTCCCCTATTCCCCTCAGCTCTGCCTTGGTGGGGGTGGGAGGGAAGGAGCGAGCGGGGCTCATCTGCCGGTAAAGGGGGGGAGCCCTGAGGAGAAAGTGGGGTCACACGTTATCAGCAGAGCTCTCACGAGAGAGCGCGGGAGGCTCCCCGACATCCCCCTGCTTTCCCCGTGCTCTTCTTGTCGTTTTATGATCCCAGGTTGAAAATTTTGGAAGCCGCAGTGTCATTCGACGTGCCTGGGGGAGGGAGAAATGCTTTGCCGTGTTTTGCCGTCTTTAGTTCCAGGTTGGCGGCTGGAGCGGGGGAACCCTTGAAGTGGTAACTGCAGGCACAGGGCAGTGGCAGGGAAGTGTCAGGGCAGGACAGCGGTGGGGTGACTGGTCCAGTGTTTTCCCTCAGCAGATCTT
This sequence comes from Gorsachius magnificus, assembly GCA_034008185.1. NCBI lineage: Eukaryota > Metazoa > Chordata > Aves > Pelecaniformes > Ardeidae > Gorsachius > Gorsachius magnificus. Next base: position 14,331,111 of record CM067090.1, read on the forward strand.
GGAGCATCATCCAAGGTCATATTTATCACCATTTTCTAGAAGCCAAGGAAGGGTTGTTCCTTTTTCAAGGTCATACGGTAGCCTTAGTGCCGAACAGGTCTCTCCAGTCCGAATTCATTTTTAAGTCCGTCATTTCCTATAAAGCAAACAAGCGGAGATTGTTTGATATAAGATAGATGTTGGAGTCATGCCAGCACTATAATTGCCCTGTGACAAGGTGTTAGGATTAGGGATATGGGAGGGTTCTCTGATGCCAGGAAGGCCAGGCAGCCGTGGAGAAGTGGAGCTGGGCCAGGCAGTTTAGCCAGCAATATATGAGGGAAATAACCAACAACTGAGGTAAGGCAGTGCACAGTATGAGAGAAAGCATGATTACTGTGCTGTTACTTATAACACAGTAAAACCTCAGGGTTGTCTTCATTTTTTTGCCCTTTCTTTTTGACTGCACTGTGATTTGGGGGGTGGGGTGGTGATTCATTACAGCCTAGTTTTCTTCTGTTTTCTTCCAATGATCCAATGAGAAAAAGACAGCAAAACCAGGCTGTAACATCTGTGTTTGAAGCAAAGAAATGAAATCCAAGATGAGAGAGACAAGTCTGATTTTTGAAGACAAAAAAAGAAAGACATTAGGTGGAAGCTTTAGGACTGTATGTCCGTGGTTTTTGGTTCTCCTGACAGGAGAAAATCAAAAAATTGTCTGACACACCACTTCGTGGCTTTCATCACCTTGTTTATGAGATTATGCTACTGTGATAAATACATTCCTAATTTATGTGGGTTTTAAATAAATGGAAATTCAGTATGGCTGTTGCTTATAGCACACAAGGTGCCACAAGTAATCAAAAGGGGGAAGGAAAGGGGTATAAAAACAGGATGGGGAAAACGGGGAATAAATTAAGTCCATCAGGAGTTAGATTTGAGGGAAAGAGTTGCAAAAGTAGAAATAATTGAGAACATTTTGGTATTGCAAAAGAGTAAATAGTGGGAACAAAGGGTACTACAGGTGTTGGAATGAAAAGAATGTTTATGAGAGCATTTTTTATATTCTTGTACGTGCATTTAATGGAGAAAGGAGTCTGAAAGTAAAATTAAAGATGAAGGACCATTACCATCTATAAGGACTAAGAGAATCAAGTAAAAAAGATAAGCTGAGCAGTGGATATCTTTTTCTGGTGTTCTCTGTAAATAATTATAATTTTTAGATATTCTTACTGAGTTTCAAACCAATTTCATACTGTTTTGTCTGCACAGTATCTTTCTCAAGTCTTCCTGCGACCAGCAGAACAAACTCATACCCTAAGTATCTGTGTCCTTTAAACTGAAAGCTACTGCCATATTATGGTATCCTGAACCCTTCTCCGTCCCCTGGAGAAATCCCATTTTGACAGTCCCGTGGGGGAAGCAATGGTACGTGCCAGCTGCCTTTTGAATACTTTTTGGCACTGCCGAGTGGCTCGTGTAACAACAGAGTTCTACCTACTTTTCAGTGAGGGCATTAACTTGAGCCCTCCTTTTCTGCACGAGTGCCAGCTTTCAGAGAAGTTGGATGGGTTTAGTTATCTCTCAGACTTTTACTCCTATTTCAGGTTGCCTAATGTGTTCAGAAGTTATCGGGGCAGACTCATAGACTAAGTTAAAAATACAGAAAGTGGTTGCATTCTGAATCAAGGATACAATTACTGTATGGGTATTTTATGAGGTTTCTGATGCTTACCAGACAGTGTCCATCTTAGAACGGTGGAAAGCAGCAGGTGGATGAAAAGAGTTCAGTATAAAATGCTCAGCCGTTGTACTGTGCTCGGCAGGAGTAAGGAGGATGTGTAAACTCATGCTTCATTTCTGCGAACCACAGTTTGCCACACAACCAAAAGCGGCAGTGAGCTTTGGCAGCCATGTTAGGTAAGGGCAGCAAGATGCCACTCAGGTGGCCATCCTTTTTCCGGGCAGGAAGTCCATAAACATTTTATGATAGCCATCATAGCTGAGGGCAGAAACAGCCCACTCTATAGCCATCATAGCTGAGGGCAGAAACAGCCCACTCTATGGCCATCTTGGATAAGGGAAATGGAAGGGAGGTGACTGCCACATTTGTCCCCTAAAGAGCCGGTGTCTGTTTCAGGATGATGAAATGCAGCAGAGGTAGAGTTCGTGTGCGCACCTGCCAAACATCCGGATTTTGGCTTGAGTGTGCCAAAGTGCAGGAGAGATTCTGTGGTCTTAATCACTTGATGAAAAATAAGATCTTTTGCTGAAGGAAGCCTGTTGTGAATTCTAAGTTAACTGTAATTGACTAGAGAAGAAAAACACTGAGCATCATTATAGGCCACTCAGTGCCAGGTTTCTGAGTATTGTGCAATAATGATCTAAAAGGCTACCAAAATATTAATATACATCAGATTAAGATTGTCAGTGGGGAGGTGTTGTGAACCAATTGCTTGGTGGGAGATCCTGACTGAAGAAAGGTGGTTACATATAGCAAAAGTTCAGTTTCTAGTATAAAAATGAAGATGCAAGCTCATAATGAAAACAGAATAAACAGGTTAAGGACGAAGTTGGAGATGTGCAGTTTTCTACTGAGTTCTCATCCCTTAAACTCATTCATCATCAATTTGCTAAATTAATTTCTCAGTAATACAATAAATTGTATGTATAATTGCATTCTTTTAAGCCATACCAAATTTTAAAACATGACAGTCAATAAAGGCATTTATTGCTACACAGAGCAATGTGGAAAAATATAGCAAAATTTGAACTGTTATTTACATCCTAATGTTGCATCTTTTGCAAAACAAACTTGCCTCAGAAGTCGCTTCTGAGACATTCAGAATCAAGCTGAACTGTCTAAAGTAAGGAATTGTTTTGGAGCAATAGGTTCATTTTCCTGGAGCTATAGATGTGTGAATTTGAATGTTAACAGTACAGAAATGTAGAGCACATCAATCACTTCGTGTCCACTAGACGACTGGGGGGAGCACTAGCTGTGCGGCATGTCAGGCTAAGTAGCTCATACCAGTGTTTGCTGATCTATAGTTGCTTTTGAGATGCAGTGACTGAAAACGTAATCACTTTTTTCTGAAGTAGGAAAAGCGGTCTCACAAAGTAAGTTAAACAAGGAGCAGCAAGATTATTGTGACATTGTGGTGATTCTGCAATTTGTTGAAATATTCCAGTTGCAATTCTTGATAAAATTCACAGTATTCTGTGCATGCACCATAGTGTGCATCACTGGGCAGTCACAGGCATAAATGGTCTAGTTGCAGTGTATGTCAAGACAGTGACAATCCAGTTTGAATTTTTGGATAACTGTTTGTTTTAGGAGCTGCTGAATACGTATACATTCTACAAATGTGTTCTCTAGCAGTGTGTTTCTGTCCATGCTGGTGTATCATGAGAAGAAAATGGAGCAAGATCATGTCCTCAGAATGATGACTATTACTGGAAAACAACAACAGGTATTTGCTAATAGATTATTTGCTGGTTTCATGATCGCATTGAAAAAGAGCCAAATTACCCTGAATTAATAAAGATCATAGGTAACATGAAGCCTGTAGTACATCTAAGAGCTGATTTAGACTTCAGTTTTAACTATGAACTTCACTACACAGTGTTTCAACCACTGTATGTAAACCACTTGTAAAAGATTCCGTACGGATACAGACGTTGGTATGTGTGTGTCTGACCACTGAGTCCCTCTGCTTCCAGTGGCAGTGATCACACAAAATCCTTTTTATAAGCTCACCCAGCTCCTCAAAACTTATTAGGACTTTACTCTCCACTACTCTTGTTGGAAAGCATCATTCAAAATCTTATTTCTCCAGTGATTAATAAATTTATGCTAATTATCTTATTCAAGTGTGGTTACACTTTTTTGTTGTAGCGCATCATTGTTATTTAGTTTCAGACTTATTTTCTGGTTTTGATCTTTTAACTCTGACTGATTATATAAAGAACAATTGCATTACCTTTCAGCATTAATTTTGAAAGAATAAGCAACTCAGCTCGTTTAATCCTCTCTTGTAAGGTAGATTCTGCATTTACCTCATTTTCGTTCTGACCCTTCCCTGCTCCTATTTCTAGCTGGTGTTAAGCTTATTAAAAGATACTCATACCCAGCGAACAAATGAGTATCTTGCTAATGTAACAGACAGTTATATTAATCTAATATACCTAGTAAGCATACATAGAATTTACTACTTAATTTATACGATATATCAAATATATGCATGTTATACAATTGTACATAAAATTTATTATTTATAAACATACTCTATCCTGTTTATATATACAATATACATCATATAGTGTGTTGATAATATACGTATATGGCATATATAAATTAGTATAACATGCATACTATTAATACAGTATTATACTAATATAAACTAATTTTACATACAATGTTTCTTAATCTCTAATGAAATTAGGTAGGTTGGTACATCTGGCTTTTTTTTATTTTTAAACTTCTTTTTAATAATTTTAATTATTGCTGCTTTATCGTTTTAGTAGAACATAGTCATCACGTAACCAGCTCTCAGTTGCTTTTCTATTGATACAAGGCTGACTTTTTGAAATGTTTGATGTTTTCTGTGTCTGTCTGAAAAATAAGGAAAAGTGTTTTAAAAATAAGTATGACATTTCTGTTGTTTGTTTGTTTTAAATAAATGTATTTATTAGACCAGATCTCATTTTCAGATACAAATATTGCTTTAAATTGAAATCCCAAGGCAGAGGGTGGAGGAGGGAAAGGTGCGATGAGCAGAAGATGTTTATCCAATTCTTTGGTGTTATTTGGTGGACACGAACAGTCTGCACAGTCGCTCCCTAGTGAAGCTGATGGAAATTGGCCAGCCAGCAGCCGGCACAACATTTGCTGCTACCTGATAGAAAGCACCCTGCTGAGAGCGGCAGGACAGAGCAGTAGAGATAGCAGCTGTAGGAGAAAGATAGAGGGTGGAAGAAAGCAAGGGTGGCTCAAATGCTGCACGGTTTTGGCTCTTCAGAGTCCAGCTCTCCCACACAGGCCAATACTCATTTTTATTCCAGCACCTGACATCATAGGGGATGCTTTTTCTAGAAGATGCTCTTCCCCAAACCCTACCGAATGTTTATATGAACAGATTGCTGTCTTTCTGCAAAATAAGACAACATTTATAGAGCTTTGTAAGGGCAAATTCCGTATGTAGAGCCCTACTGTTTCATGAGCCTGTGCTGCCATTTGTGGCAAACCATTCTCGGTTAATAAATTCCCATCTTTGTATTTTGTTCTGCACCAATGCACTTCTTGAAGGAGACAGCAGTCAGTTCTCAGTTGTTCTAAATGTTACAATACTTAAAATACATGCAGAATTTTAAAAATTCTTTTTCTTAAACAACTGGCATCTGTTCTCAACTGAGGAAGATTATCACATTTTACCAAAACTAAAATGTATTTGAGAATGGCCAGGTGAAAATCTTCCTGAACTAATGTTTCCCTAGTGATTTCGAATGTCTCCAGTAGGGGAGAATCCTCTCTTTTTTAGCGACTTCTTTCTCAAAGATCGCGTGTCGTCCTCTCAGCTTCCTCCCGCCAAGAGAGCAGAGAATATCCGTCTTATGAAGTACTTTACTCCTATTATTTTACTTGTGTATATTGAGACTTTTTATTCACATGAAAACTTGCAAATCGAGGCCAGCAAAAACTAGAAGGGAACGCATGATAATAATAGGTAAAATTTTGTTCTGCTGATGATAGCAAGAATGTCAACAAGGGAAAGTATAAAAATAAAAACAAGGGGAGGCTTGTAAGAAGCTGTGGGACGATACCTTTTCTTCAGCCAAGTGCTAACAGCTTTTGGCCAGGCCCTGTTTCAGCTCTTCAGTGGAAACAGCAAATGAAATACCATGGCAGAATCATTGCTCTGCATGTAACCTGCTGAAGCTCAGCCTTAGGCATGTCTTACTTTGGGTAGTGACTTTTTACGGAACTCGGGAGTTAACTACTGAAAAAGTTCGTGAGTCTTACGTGGCATCGTGGTAAAATACCGGAAGCAACTAGAGAGAGCGAGAGCCTTCCTGTGCAGCCGCTCCCGCCGCACGCGGCGTAACGCCACTCGGAGCTTATCTCTCAAACGCACTTTGCCACTAATGGGTTATGATAACTGAAGGCTGCTGATTCTTAAATTATTACAATGATAATGTTGTATATTATAATTTTGTCTGAGTTATGTGTTTGTTCCTCCTTTGTTGAGGAAATCACTATCATGATCAAAGCATACTTTTATTTTCTAGCAGTTTGGTTTTGATAGAGAAACAAATGTTAGTGGGTCTTAAGGAAGCAGTGTGCCTGAATAGTCATAAATTTTCGGTTAAGCGTGTATAGATGTGGTAGCTTGGTTTTAATATTTGCAACTTCTATTGGGAAAGAGCGGCCTGCTTTCAGGCAACCGGCCTGCCCGCACCTGCTGCTGTTGAAGCTGTTCTGGTGGCAGTCAGCCGCAGGTCTGGTGTGCCTCAGTTCAGGAGGGGAGCAGTGGTGATGGTGGTATTTTGTTTGTTTTTTTTAATAAAGTAACTATTTTGCACTTTCAACTCCACTTAATGTTTCCTACGGAAATATAAACGGGACCCGGACTGTGCTAAAAGAGTATTTGAAAGCTCTCACATTATTAAATCAAGAGCTCTGCTTTTGGCTAAGGCACTAAAATAGGTTTTAAGAGATTTGGATGCTTTCACTTTTACTATTCCCGTTTCCTGTGCAGTCGAGGATAACGTTGTCCAGCCGTCAGCCTGTGGGACAGTTCCATCCGGCTCCTGACAGACGCTCAGCGTTGCGTAGGACGTGCCTGTTCATTTCTTAGCCGCAGCCTTGTCCAGATGCTGCTCGCTCGCACGCCAAACAGGGAAAGAAAATGGCGATTGCTCGCCTGCGGCGCGTTGCCCGCGGGAGCGCCGCGCCGGCCGCAGCGCCCCGCGGGCAAGGTGGCTCTGGCGCGAGCCCCTCCCCCCGCAGCGTAGCGCCCTGCCGCGCGCCAGCTGCGCGAGCTCTCCCGGCGCGCTGACAGCCCGCGGCCGGCGCCAGCCCGGCTGTCCCGAGCGGGGCGGGCGGCGCTTTCCGCGGGGGGGCGCGCCGTGGCGGCGGGGCGCCCGTCCCCGCCCTGGCGGGCCGCGGGGTGGCGCTGCCTGCGCCGCAGCGGGGCCGCTCCGCGCCCGCCTTCCCCCCGCGGTCATGGTTTTGGACTCTCCGGCTCCGGTCCCCCCCCTCTCCTCTGGTGCCCGCTTGGGCTCTCCCACGTCAGGCGGCGCCAGTCCCCGGGGGGGCGCGGAGAGGGCGGTGCGCCGGTGGTCACGTGACCCCGCGGCGGCGGTGGGGCCGGGGCGGGGCCGGCGCGGTGCCGGTGTCGCGGCCGGTGTCGCGGGGCCGTCAGCGCCATGTCGCTGCGGGAGCGGAGCCCGGGCGGCGCCGTCGTCGTCGAGGCCGGGGAGGACGCGGCGGCGGCGGCGCTGGCGGAGCCAGATAGCCCGGACCGGTGCCTGTCGCTGCTGCCCTGGGACCGTTTCTCGGCCTGGCTGCACTGCGTGTGTGTGGTGGGCTTCGACCTGGAACTGGGCCAGGCCGTGGAGGTACGTGAGGGGCGCGGCTGCCGCCCGGCTTCGGCGGGGCGCCGCGCACGCCTCGGTGGGCTGGTGGGCAGCGTCCCCTGCGGGGGCGAGAGGCTCTGCGGCAGGGCCGCGCCGGAATCGGGCACTTCCTCTGGTGCCGGGGTTGCAGAGCAGCGGGGGAAGCCCGGCGGCGTTCTGAGGGAAGCGTGATTGTGCGAAATCCCGGGAGGCGGCTGAGGGGAGGGCGCGCGCCTCGGCCAGGTCCGCCGGAGGGAGCGGGCGGGAGCGGTGGTGGTGTGGGAACGCCGCTGCCGGCGGCGGCTGTCACGGAGCCTGAGGGGAGGTGAGTTGTTCTGAAGCACCGGGCTGTATTGTGCTGGTCGCCGCGGCAGGATGCCCTGGTGAACGGTTTTCATCTCGTGCCAAGGTTCATATTGAATGCATCATCAGCTTGCTCCGTGTACGAATAGCGCTGATTTCCACGGCGTCTGGACGTTAAAGGTTTTAAGAGTGTAATAGTAGCGTGAATGCAAGTGACCTTCATAATTAACAGTTTTCTCCAGATCGCTAAGGTGTGCAAATAAATTATCTAAACGTTTGAAGCATTTTCCTTGCACCCTTAAATGAATGGCAAACTGACGATGGGTTAGTGACACTGCCACAAACTGCGGGTTTTTTTAATTCCCTGCTGCTCTTTGACATTTTCTGCAACAGGCAAACATCTATGAAATTGCATGGTGGAACTGCATTAGGGAACTGATTTGGCTGAAAAATAAACTAGAAAGAATAATTATTGTTAGGATCAGTTTCACATCCTGTTTCACCATATTCTCCATATGACTCTGCAGCAAACAGTTGGTGTGCAGGGAGAAATGTCTTTTTCTTTCTTTCTTTTTTGTTGTTGAAGTGGTGTTAGCATAAATGTATGGCAGACTGGCCTAAAATTCAACTAAGCTAGCTATTACAATATTTAAAATATATAATTGGTGTGCATTGTTGGCTGCAAGAGAAATGCAAATAAGAAACCAGCATACCGTGATAATTATCTAAGTTGTAGATGCTTGATGTTACAAGGTGTTGTTAGCAACAAAGACAAGAATTTCTTTATAACTTGTGACTCAAGCAGATGATGTGCTTGGTGGCTGAGGGAAGCACAGAGTAGCCTTGGTCCTGTTTGCAAACAACTCTGTTAACAGTTCCATTAATTTTAGTTAAATGGACACATAAAATGAAATGTCTGCATAACTAAGACCTGAGTTTTTTTGGTTGCTGCAGGAAGAATAATTAGCTTTTCATTTCACTGGAATCCTTAACGATTAGGTTACTTAACAGTACGGAATATTAAAAGACAGGGAAATGCAAAGCAAGCATTTGTATTGTTACACACACACAGAGAAAAGCTGATGTTTATTCCTTTCTTGGAAACTCCTTAGATGGAACGAAGCAGCTCCTTGCCCAAATCTGCAATTCTAGAAGAAAGTTCTTATGGCTGTGTTTGAGGGGAAGACTTCCCAAATAATTACCAAAGTTACATTTCCTCCAAGAACCACACTTTTCAAGTTAATTTTCTTTGACCTATTAGGTGGAAGCTTATTAGGCTTTTTTGGTTTGTTTCCTGTCCAGCAAGTTAGATTATTATTTTTGGGGGGACATAAAGTACATGTAAAGGACAGTTAGATTATGGAGCCAAACGTTTGGAAACAAGGAAGTGATGGTCTCTGCCTTGCAGTCTGTCTTTTCCCCTTTGCTTCTGTGCTTTTGGTAGGTGGCTTCGTCTTCAACACCTTCTGGTGATGAACAGCAGGCATAGCAGTAGCTCACAGGAGTGGTGTTCATGCTCTTTGCCATTTGGATTTCCTTAGTAAGGTTGTTCTCTGAAATCTGGTAAAACTTCACCTGGGCTGTTCTTACTTTCACTATGACCGCATCATTCTGTTCTTAGAGAAGTTCCCATCTATGAAAGCACTGAAGCCTTCTTTGGAACGTAATCTTTGAATTCATATTGAATTTCCTTTGCCTTAGAAGCTAGCCAGCCATTGCAGTAGTTTTGAGGGGGGTTTTTTTGAGGAACTTTTTAGCTGAAATTTAAGTATCTCGGGTTCGTCCTCTTTCCTGTATGGTTTTTTCTCACTTACTTGCCTAATCACCAATTTTGTCATTCAGATTTTTTTAAATGATGGTGCTTCCATATCTTACATTGTGTTGTATTGGCTTTGATTTCTGCATTGTAAAAACATATCAAATCAATGTACTTTTCTTCTGTCAGTACAAAAGTAGTATTTTTTTTTTTTTCATTGAGCTTTCACAGTTCACAGCTCTCATGTGGGGCCAATGTTCATCCTCCAAGAGTTAGTGTTAATATAGCGGGTGTTTTGTGATTGAATTTTGATTACTCCCACCTAGCTATCCATTGCAAGAGATTTCAGACAATAATGTGTTGTTGGCTTTTTATGGAATCATCTGCATTCTGTATGTACAAGTTAAATCTAAAGGGTGTAATCTTGCTCTCCTTTGAGCCCTGTTGCACCAAAAACCTCGAGTATTTTGAATTTTTTAATGTATCTGTACGGTCTCCAAGTGGCATCCAAAATACCTTGTAAAGATGAGTGATCAAGTTAGCTTAAAAGCATATGAAAAATAAGAACAGAGATATAATATTAATAGTTTACCATTGAAAATAGCCAAAGGCTAGGCAGGTATTTGAGGGTTGTATTATAAAAATATTTAATGGAAGCTTACTGCTTATACCTAGTTTATTTTCAAATAAAATAATACTTTTTTCCTGTAGGTAATATATCCTCCACATTCAAAACTCACAGATAAAGAGGTAAGCCATGGTTGCTGTATAAGTATATAATTTGTTTTTAGTTTAGTAATTTTGGGAGATATAACGGCTCTCTCTTCTTTTCCCCACCCTTTAGAAAACCAATATTTGCTATTTGTCTTTTCCAGATTCTAATTCAGGTAAGTGCTTCCTTCACTCTGTAGTAATTTGTTGTTGGACTAAGCAGTGTTAAAAGTGATGTTTCAGAATACTTTGCAAGTAAAGAATGAACATCTTGACCTTGCTTTTAAATAAAACAATAATACTGTCATTGTAGAGAGAAGCGTAGGCACAGGTTTAATAAAGCAAATGGAAGGGATATGGAACAATCTTCTCATAAAGGAGTAAATTCTAAATTCATAATAGTGAAACTGACTTTTAAATTAAAAAGCATTTAGAAAGGACAGTTGTGAAGGGAAAACCTAGGCTATCTTATATCTTCTCTGTTCTTGAAGCTTCTGTTGCGGTGTGTGGTCCTGCTTGCTAAATTCTTCTTTAATCTAAATTTCTCCTGTTCTGCTGCCAAAGAGAAATTGGAGGCATGTAGCCAATGACTTGGACCACCTGCAGAAAGACACGGCAGACACTTCCTTTCACATTTATTTCTTTACAAATGTCAAAACCTGTGGTAACAGACTTGTCCCTGTAATGGCTCTTACTTTGTGCTTTTGGTTGCTCTGCAGCATAGCAGCTCTGATATGGGGAGATGCAGATGTGTGCTTTTAATACGCGTGAGCTCTCTCTCATGTAATTTTATAAAATTTCTTGGCCAATTTTTCCCCTTTATCTTAATGTCATTAAAATTAAGATATTTTCTCTGTTCTTGATATCCTGTGTGTAACTAGAGGACAATCTTCTTTCTGTTACTGAAAGAGATGAGTTAACTCTATCTTACTACTTTTGTTGTTAATGGTTATAAATCTGTCCAACCTTCAAAAGGTGTATTGAAGGTACAAAAAATACATTGGGAACAAAGGCTGTGGGTTTTGTAGTTTGGTTTGTTGTTTTTTTTTCAAGTAAGAGTGGTATTATTTTAAGTAGAATAGGTATATGTAAGGAGGGTTTACTTTCAGTAGGAAAAAACCCCCATTTTTTTGCTTTTTATAATGTCCCTATTAAGGTTCTGATCGTTCTTGGTAGGCTGAAGTTTCGAATGATGCAGAGGTATTACCTATGTTAAACCTGCATTCTAGAAATTAGCTGTGAATGTATGCTATCTGTTACGATTTATTTTTTCACTGTAGGCTGTAATTTAAAAAGCTTTGTGTAATATAGAGGTGAAGGAAGTTACTAGCTTGCAGCTAAATTTGACATCAGTCTTTTCTAGGTTTTCATGGCTCAAAAGATTAATTCAATCTTTTTTTTTCTTTTACAGTAGATATCATTCTAGGACTTGTAGTGGCTATGAATTTAGGGGGGGAAATTGATTTTATCAGGTACTAGATCATGACACTTTTTGTATTTTTTAAACTAGGTTTCCTAGTACAGATATCTCTAAAGTAATGCTTTTGCCTTTTCTGCATGGATAGTTGAAGAAAGGATAGACGTTTACCAATCTTTTCAAATTCGACGTACTGGAATAAATATCTTGTTACATGAGAAGCCATCATATTCCGAATGATATTTCAACATATTAATGATTAAGGGTAATTTACTTTTAGGTCTTCTTTCTATAGCTTTTTATAATAGCTTTTTGGGGTTTTTTTTGCTTTGGATGAAGGGAACTAGCTATGAAAACTTGGAGCAAATATTTAACACTTTGTTAGTGGCATGTGCTGTGTTTTTTCTTGTTATGATTGGATGCGTATTGCTAAGCACTTGCTTTAGTTACCTGTTTGAATTGGATGGTTATCCCATCATACAGTGTTCTGCTACTTTTGTTTTTGTCTTGGTGCATTGTGGGTTTCCTGCTGCAACTTCAAGGGGTTCTAAGACTCAGACCTGAACGCACTGGTATTAATCCACACTGCCAGCTGCACAGCCAGCGGATTCGACTGATGTTTTGGGCGCCCTGTGGTTGCTGCAGCAGCATGTGTGTGGCTGAAAGAGAAAGAAGATGAAATTGAGCTTTTAAGTCTGAAGAATAGTTATCTGGGGGATGGAGCTCTGCCTTACTGCTTAGTCAGTCAGCACTGGCTGATGTAAGACAGGACAGTTGTGAAGGGTCCAGATGATCGGTAGTGACTTCATAATTTTTTTTCCTGAGGTTTTTGCAAATTACATCCAAAAGCTGTAAGAGCAGAGCACTAATGAAGAAGTTAGATTCATTATGGAGAAGCAAGCGTCCTTTGCCAGCTGGAAACTTACTGCTGCGATAGTAGCTGTAAGTTTAACGGTAGATTGTTTTTTCTAGGCACTTACATGAACATTTACATTGTTGTGGTTAAGATAGTCTGCTTATCACAGGTTGACAATGCTCGGGAGGTTTTTGTGTTCATGTTAATAACACTGTATTCCAAAGGGACTTTTTTTTTTTTTTTACAGGTTTGCTAGAATGTGCAATGTACCTGCATGTTCTTAAGATTCTAACAGTCCCCCTTATCACTGTTCCCCTGAGCATCACATTTTGTTCAGCTTTTATAGCTTCTACTTGAACTAAAGGTTTTTTGGAGCTTCTTCTCTTTAACAGCAGACAACATTTGTAATAGCAAGGACACAGCCATGACAGCATCAGTGATAGAAGTTCTGATACTTCAGTTCTCACATGTTCCACCTGGAAGAAGTTTCTTTGATACCTGATACAAACTTAACCCAAACTTATTTTTTGACTGCAAATAGTCAATATACTTAGTTACATTTTTTCCTTCAGAAATTAATTTTGATAGAAATAAAGGGAAACTTCACTCCTTGGGAGTATTACTGGGAGGTAATACTCAGTTTCACTCAGTTTTCTGCAGCTGGTTTTGCAGCTTTCAAAAATACTGAGTCCTAGGCCTGCACATGGAGTTATAAGAGATCGGCATAATATACTCCAACGGTGTGACTTATGTATGAGCTGTTCAGTGTCAAAAAAAGGATAAGTGCAGTCACTCAACAGAAAAATGACACGTAGTTAAGATCATCAGAACTATACAGGCAGACCAATAAAATGTGTAATAACTGTAGAAGGACAGCCATTAGTAGAGCTGTGCAAGGACGTGACAGTCTAATAAACTCAATGTAAGGCAGAGTGACTTTTTTTTTTCTTCTTGAAGGTAGGCTATTTATTGTGGCCAAAGATGCCAAATTATTCACTCAATATAAATATATAAATGGTTGCAATAGCAGGGCAAAATAGCAGTGCAAGATAAATGAACTAGAACTATTTTACCTCTTTGGCTGTAGACAAGTCCATATGTTAAACAAGGGTCAAACTCAGAATACTGTCTATTTGTTGTTTATATCTTCCCCCTGTGTAGGTTGTCTTGGGGACACACAGTTTTGTTTTAGATTTCGACGATCTCCTGGAAGGAAAGTCTCATTGCGTTGTTTTCTGGACCAATTGGATAGAGATCTACCAGTTTACTTAAAGGTTGGAAATAAGAAAAAATGAAGTTAATATCTTCTGGGTAATATTAATTTATGGGTCTTCACGCTTAAATTCAATGCTTGAAAAACAATCTCTGAACTGGATGTCCTGAAAGACAAAGCTCAGCAAATGTTTTAATGTTTTTTGTAGTGTATCTTTATAATAATAATTAACTAATACTTAGTTCTCTTAACTATTCTTTTAAGTTTTTTTTTACTGTGGGTTTTGGACTGCAAGGAATTACATCGAAGAGCATAACTATTTTGTTACTGACTAGAAACCTGTAGATCAAACTCAAAAAAACATTACCTTATTGAAAATCTGAAGTGCTTTATAACTTAGAAAAATAAAAGTTAATAAAAGTTAACATATGTCTCTGCTTGCACCCTTTTTTTTTTTTTTTTTTTTTTTTTTTTAGAACAGTTATCCAAAAGAGGTAGCAGCCAAAAAGTTGTTCTCAGCATGTCCTTACGGAATATTGAGGCCTTTAATTATGCTAGTGGGTGCCTGATTATCAAATTTAATTTCGATTGCAGCCTTTCAGTACTTAAAGGGAGCCTACAGGAAAGATGGGGAAAATCTTTTTGGTAGGGCCAGCTGTGACAGGACAAGAGGTAATGGTTTTAAACTAAAACAGGGTAGGTTTAGACTGGATATAAGGAAGAAATTCTTTACAGTGTGGGTAGTAAAACACTGGAACAGGTTGTCCAGAGAGGTGGTGGAGGCCCCATCCCTGGAAACATTCAAGGCCAGGTTGGACGGGGCTCTGAGCAACCTGATCTGGTTAGCGGTGTCCCTGCTCACTGCAGGGGGGTTGGACTAGATGACCTCTAGGGGTCCCTTCCAACGCAAAACATTCTATGATCTGTTTATGTGGCAAATACTTGAATTCCTGCTTGTAGGAAGGATGTTTGAAATCTGAGATCATGCTTCCTTAATACTCCAAGAATCTTTTATAAAACTAATACATTGAAATCGACTAGTTTTCATCTTTTCAAGTCAGGGCTTTAATGTTTTTAACTGCTAAAATCTTTTTAGTGCTACTTTGCACAATTATGAGTGTTGATTTATTCCTCAGGAAATTAATTCTATTTTTGCTTTTATGGTGTGTCAGGAGAATGTAGATGTAAAAATAGTAAAGCCAGAAAGCACAGCTATTTCCACACACTGGTGTTTTCTCTTTGAAGTACTTACTAAAAAAAATAATGCCAATAAACAGAGTAATCATCCTAATTTATTGTATCTAATCAACTTTGGAACTTGCAGGGAAATAAGCTTTTTAAATGCATTTCGAATGCTTCAGAAAGAAGGACAGTATCAGGTTATTGTATTGAATTCTTTCCTTCTTTTGCAGAAAGATCCAGCATATTACTATGGCTATGTGCATTTCAGACAAGTTCGAGACAAATCATTAAAAAGAGGCTATTTCCAGAAGGTAATTTCAGTTCTTGTAGGAATATATTAATTTGGAAATAAATTATTTTTCAGTGACCTCAGAGGAGCAGGAAGGAGTATCTTGCTCTTGTAACTAAATTCATTGTTGATTTATAATAAATTGGTCTAATTTCACATCAGCTATGCAAAAAGTTGGGAACTCCTAGGAGTTGTTTGTTTGCAGTTGCCTGTAGTGAAATGTGTGGTTGGCTTGCATGTGTGAGAAAGATCACACCTGATGTTCTCTGAGGATAACCAGTAGAACTGCAATAGAACTGAAGGGAAGGGTTAACTTAAAATTATATTTTTGTTTTGTTACTCTTTATTCCAGTCGCTGGTCCTCATCAGCAAACTACCTTATGTCCATCTCTTTCGCACCATGCTTAAGCAAATAGCACCAGAATATTTTGAAAAAAGTGAAGCTTTCCTGGAAGCAGGTAGTGGAACTATTATGTTGTTCTGGAAGAGCTCCTATATTATCACATACTTCTTTTGGAGAAATAACAAACAATGCTATCACATTCTAGTTTGCATTTCTGTCTTCTTGCAGGGTAGAGGATTGAAAGTTTAGCAAACTGGCTTGATTTCTAGATTATCGAACAGAGCTAAGCTAATTTTGGATTTTCCATGGGAGAGTTGAAGCTCCCCCCCAAAAAAAAAAAAAACATCTAGGGTTTTGTTATATGTTTCAGGACCAGCTGTTCAACATAAGAGTAGCTGATGGCAATCCTTAGTTTGCACTTTTCACAAATTGAGTCCTCTTGGGCATTCTGGCAATTTTTGTTGTTGTCTTGTGTGAATGTTTTTTTGTGTGATTTCTTCCCTTCGGTCATAAAAAAAAAAAAAAAAAAAAAAAAAAGCAGCAACAGAGCAGCCCTGATAGCAGGTGCCTCAGCCTTAATGTAGAACTTTAAGAGCCAGAGAGGGCAAATGGGAAAGTTAGTTGCTCTTTGCCGAGAAGTGCTGTGTTTTTCGTACTGTGTCTGCCCTATACAACATTTGTGTCTTTTGTGCTTTCACTGAGCCGCAATTTGTGGAAACCTTTCTTGATGAGGGAATTGTATTTTTTTAATCAACTGTAGATAGACCAGTTTTTTTGACAGGTTGTATTATAAACAAAATAAGGTCTGCAGAACTACTAGAATTAGTAATGATATTCATAATTGTTTACAACAAAATGCTGAAAAACTTTCTAGCTTGTCTAGAAAGCTAGCTTTTTCCTTGACTGCTTGTGTTTATCTGTTCTACAGTAGCTAATGTACATAAATGTGTGTGTTCTCTTCCAAGTTTCTTAATATGTACTTTCATGGTTTCTCACATAACATTTCTTTAACTAATTGCGAATCTAGTTGCTACAAAAAACAGAAGACAAGAGGATACTGTTTTCTTGAAATGAAAAACTTTCTAGTTCTAATGAAACAATACATTAAGAATGTCAAAAAGGCTGTAAAACGTCTTTAGAGTTTAGAGTGATCGAGATGCATAGAACTGTTGTGGGCTATCAGCACTAATTTAAAATTGCAGTGTGCACAAAGGTGACTACGATATCATGGGTTATAGCATATATAAACTAATTAGAAATGATACTGTTTTTCTTCTTCAAGTTTGTAGTGATGTTGATCGCTGGCCACCACCAATTCCAGGGAAAATACTGCATTTGCCTATTATGGGTATTATAATGAAGGTAAATACTTCTGCACTTGTTTTTCTCTGAGGTTGTTTTCCCCTCCATTTACTGTATAGATACTCATTGTATTCTGCCTTGTTTTCAGTGTCTCATACTTCAGAACAGGAATAGCTGTATACTGCACTCAGAGTGAAGGTCTGGGAGATCTTGATTGAGTTCATTGATTTTGGGAAGGATCCTTTACAGTGTATAGGTTAACATGTAATTTTTGTAGATATTTAGAAGTGTTTTGATACAACTACTAATTGCAGTGTCTATCTTTCTGGAATATACATTCTAAGAGACTTTAATGCTAATTATATTTGTAAAATCAAACATTAAGTAATGCTTCAAAATGCTGAGAATGAAGTTCCAGTCAAGCAAATTAAATATATTGATGAGAATCATTCTTGTGTCTGAAGTTTGACAAGTAAAAATCTTTTTTGGCCCATACACTAGAAATTAATTTTTTGGTCTGTTAATAATTTCCAGTGAAAGCTATTAAAGAAGTTGTATCCAGTGCATGGGGAGGAACTGCAGAGGTTAAGTGGTGGCTGAGAACTGGGCCTCTGGGAGCCATAGCATCTTCATATGAAATGCAATTAAATGGATTTGATGGATCCAGAGGTTACAGTTGGAAGTACATTCTTAGCAGATACTCTCAAGTTTATGGCTGGATGGGTGTACCTCACCAGGGAAAGGAAGGAGAAGCGCAAATTTAATAAAGCAGTGTTGTGGATGATAATGATGAGTGGCAGATATGTCTTGTTGGGGTATTGCCTGCATTTATCTCGTAAGTAACTCTTATCCATGAGAGTTGAAATTGCGTTCCTAAACTCAGTAAAGCCGTAATTACCATCTTCAGTGATATTGTCCCTGTTTTTTTACGCTGCTTGGGAAGTCATTTTTAATTGTTGTGTATAAGTTACATCCATTTGTGCACCCAGCTTCCAATATGACTAAATTTGTAGTCCTTGAGACTTAGTTGCAGACTGTGAGGTCAGAAAAATATATTTATGTTGTTCAGTCTATTGCATTCTGCCTTATACCCACCAGGATGTGTGATGTTTTAGGAGAGGATTTTTTCTCAAAGTAATTCTGTACCACCTTAAAACCCCATAACTTTCAGATTGTTCTCTCCAACATTTAAACATATTTTTATTGAAATTATTGTAATAGTTGTGACTAATGCTATCAATAGTCTTTTTTAACTGAAGTATAATTTTCATGTTCTAATATTCAATTTGCAATGTAGTACTACATAGTATTGCATATTGATTCCTGTAGCAATGATCTGTAGTCTTCAACTACGTATACATTGTTACATGGATGTTCTGTAGAGTAAATTAAGCATCATACTGTAGTACATCCTCTTCAAATGTTACATCTTGTCTGTAAGTCAGCATTTTAATTCTCTGCTGAATTCAACACAAGGAAAAAAAAAAAATCTTTCTTTTTCTTTCAAAGTTGCGGATTCCAACATACCGTGACAAGCCTGGAACAACGCCAATAGTGCAGAATATGCAACAGGTAGAGATTAGATACTTCTCTTGTATATAACTCAAGACAAAGCTAAATACCTGCGTTCATTCTTTTACTTTAAACTTGTTCATAAAAGATTGGTAGCAAATCCTCATAATTTGGTAACAATGAAATCCACGGTCTTTGAAACTTTGAATGGAGGGAGTCTAAAGTTGGATTCTTCATAGAAAAGGTATTCTGACCTAGTTACCCCAAGTACTTTAGAAGACTGATGTCCAGCTCCTGGAAGAGGATAGTTGGCTGACAAAATTACTGAGCTTTAACATCCTTTTAATGGGTGAAACGATACTAAACTAGTTTTTTTGAGGATGAAAACTGAATTAAAAATCTTTAGCTATAGAAGATGGATACAAAACAAATCTGTCTGTGCCTTCATGTGCTGTGTTACTGTTGTTCTGTTACTACTGTTACTTCAGTATTTTATACCTTCTCCGGACTAGAAGTCGCATGCCTGTAAGGGGTGTGTGTTGGGGGAAATCTTGCTTTTAGCACACAAAAATAGTTACTTTTGGAAATAATGCAGTACAAATTGCAGTAGTACAATAGTGGTAAATAGGGTATATACCATCTACTGTCTGTACATCATTTAAGGGAAACTATTTTGTTTAATACCTAGGTGTTCTCATGACTAAAAACCAAGCATTGCAATGTCTTTCAGGTAGATGCTCAGATCTCCATGGCTTTACCAACTGTTCATGAAGTAGATCTTTTCAGGTAGGAGTTTGGACTGATTTATTCCTAGTTGTGAATTCCCACATGTCAAAGATTTATGATGGTTCCATTATATATATCTCACAGCGCGCAAGCTAACATTTATCAGTGTCTTTTTTAATATTCTTCTTCTGTAAAGCTGGCTACAAAACAGTACGGGCAACATGCAGGCTGAAACTGCAATAAATAAGCAAGTTCATTAAGTGTTCCATTTTACAAGACTTACTTTTCAAATTATTTTTCAAGTGACTATTAAATACTACTGGAAACTTCCATTTTATCCAGTTCTTAATCAAATACGTATTTCTTCTCATTACATTAAGTGTATTAAAATACTTCTGTCTGGTTTTAGGTGTTTCTGTCCGGTGTTCTTTCACATCCAGATGCTTTGGGAACTAGTCCTGCTAGGAGAACCACTTGTTGTGATGGCACCATCACCATCAGAATCTTCAGAAACTGTGTTGGCACTTGTTAGGTAAATGTCATGGAGCTTCCTAACTAATGACCAAGTGAGTCATTGTAGATTGCAACTGAATGCAACTTCATTTGATCTGAATATAAGAAAGCATTACTAATTTTAGGTTTGCTTATTTCTTTCATGAAATTTTGCACTGTATACATATAACAAGCTTATCCTCTTTCTACTCTGCAGTTGTATTTCACCATTGAAGTACTGCAGTGATTTCAGGCCATACTTTACCATACATGACAGTGAATTCAAAGAATATACAACTCGCACGCAAGCCCCGTAAGTCAAATTTTGTTGTGAAAGTGTTGCTCAAAGCCACTCGTAACATTAATTTGTTTTAAGATACTACTTAACTATTCTGAATTTCTATCATTAGAGAATACATTTAGAGCTCCTTATAAATAAGATTTATCTCAGAGTGCAGTAATTAGCTGTTTTAAGTTTTCACTCCAGTTAGATAGGACAAAGAAGTTATGAAACAATGTCACAATTAAACTACATTTGAGCTTCGTAAGATACTTGTGTACAGAATAAGTAAAACTGCAAATACGAAAGCAAGAAAAGTTTTGGTTTCCTGTAAGGGTTTGTCTATACAACTCTTGTCTGAACAGGCAGTAGTTGTTTTGCTGGGTTTTTTGTTTGTTTTGTTGGCTTTTTACTGTATTTTTCCTCTCAATGAAAGTATTGCCAGAGATACAGCAGTGGAAAAACATACAAACATAGGCCTTATGTTTCAGATTGTGTTCCATGGGAATGGTTATGCAGTATGTAATTTAATTTCTAAAAATAATTCCATGAAGAATTTGGTTAAACTTTAGTAACCCATGTTTAAAAATTGCATCTGCTCCTCTGCAGCAAAACAGAATGGTTGTTCAGTACATACGTTAGTATTTGAAATAGAACTAGAATTGCTCTGGCTTTCTTACGGAAAACAAAAAAATTTGAAAGATTGGAAGTAGGCTTTTAAAGCAGTGGCTCTTAAGAAGGGGAAGAATCCAGATGATACAGATTCTGTGTGTTTTATTACCTTTAGCAAGAGGGGAGCAAGGGATATTTTTCATGTTGATGTTTTGTTTTATTGTCCCGCTTCAGAAATCAGTGGTTTAAAATCAGAATTGGTTCTGATAAATATGGTAGATTAAGGCTTCTAAAAGTGACCAAGTATCTTACAAAGACTTGCTATTCTATCACCAGTAGCAGTGAAACAAGATTCCTCATGATTTTCTACCAGTTTACCTTGACCTGGAGAATTAATTTATATTGCGTGTGTATAAATTAAAGCCTTACTTCACTTTAGCCCTCAGTCTTTAACCCTTCAGTTCATAAAAGAATGTCAGTTTGCATACATTGGTCCAAATCAATCACATGTTAAACTTGTCTTTTCGGTTCCCACAAAATAGGCATGAGAAGATTTAATAGTTGTGTTAAGTTAGGCTAGACTTGATCCGTTCCTGTGGAGAGAAGGAGAGTGCCTATTGTTTGGGTTCTTTTGAGACTCTGTTTGTTTCTTATATTGATTCTTATGACATGACCATGAAAAGAACATAAGGTAAAAAAAAAATCATAAGTAGATTTTTTTTTTTCAGAGTACAACAAAAGAATCTGTTGAGACCTTTTTATGGACAGTGGTCTTTATCATTGTTTTTGAAGAGAGTCTATAAATCATGTGTGGTAACACTGAAAAATCATGAACAACATTTGCAAATCCCAATTAATTTAAATCAATAATGCAAATTAGTGTAACAGGATTATAGTAGCAGCAAAAAATAACAAAACTGAATTCAAATGAGTAGGGAAAAATATATAATATCTGGAATAAAATGCTGCCAGGTGAACATACTTGAACAGCAGTAGGACTTGGAAGAAGTAATTTTTCTGGGGAAGGTTGAGTCAGTGACAAGCAAGAAAAGACTTCTGAGAAACTGATACGATTTTGTGCTCTCATTCAAAGATGGAATGGAGAGATGAAAATTGCTGTTTCCATAACCCAGACATAAGCTACAGAGCTGTGTGATCAGATTTTTCTCCTATCTGTGAATGCCTAATGAGTTTTTATATATATAAATATAGTTATAATTAGAAAGTGAAGGGAGGAATGAAAGTCAGAAATGTTTGTAGGTTAACATAGAAATTGATGCCCAGTTGCTGTCATGATATAGCTGGAAGAATTGAGTAATAATTTAAAGAAAGATTAGTTGTGGTTTTCTCCCCACCTTGCATTGAGAGACAGGAAACTTAAGGATGGTGTACAGCAAGTGTTATAATTTGGGATTTTTAAAACCAATCTGAAGAAGTGATGATAACCTATTTTTAATATGGCAGTTCCAATGAGGCTTGCACTTACAGTCTCTCCTTAGCTAACAGTTGCCTGTAAAATGGATGGCAGCCACTGTACTGAAAAATACATTGATATTTCATCATATCAGTGCTATAAATCCCAAATTGTGCAGCCCTATGCTCTTATTGCCTCTTGTTTTCTGGGTGCCCCTATGAATCCTCAAAGCCAGATTCTAAGCACAGAATAGACAAAACAATCTCACAGGTTGCGAGCTTGGGCACAGTGCTGCTAATGTGCTTGTACTTCATCACTTGATAACTGCTTTTTAACAAAGAACGCTGAAATGTTGGAAAGGAAGTAGGATACTAAGTCTCTTTTTCTTAATCATGTAACCTGAGCAGCAGCTCTGCTGAGAAGTGTCATACAAACAGCAGTCACACTGACATGCACATTCAAGTACTGAGGGTTTGTTATAATCAAATCTTGAAAAGCAGGAATTTGTCTTTCAAATATGGGACAGATTCCTGCTCATTTAAAAAAAACAAATCAGATAATAAATCAGATAATACCCTGTTCTCATAACTGTAAATGGGCAGAATTTAGCTAAAAGTCTAAGCAGAAGATGTAACTTTTATTCTCCACTACTGTTTGGACAGATGCATCTGTCTTGCTAGCTTCTAAAATGAAAAACTTTGATAAACAGATTGTGCCCTTACATGCAACTTAAAATGTAACTCTTGAATACAAAAGGAAAATAATTTCAAATAAAGAATTAAAGTTGACTTTTTATATTCATTAAGACAGAAGTTCTTACTGTCATATTTTTAAAATTGTCATTATTTTTCTAGACCATCTGTCATTTTAGGGGTGACGAATCCTTTTTTTGCTAAAACACTTCAGCACTGGCCTCACATTATCCGAATTGGAGATATTAAACTTCCAGGTAAAGTACAACTATCTTCTACTATCCTGCGTGACAAGATCTAACTGCGTGCTTATTTATTTATAAACACATGTAATGTAATTCAATTAATTTAGTTTAATACTAACCAAATCCTCATGGATGTAAATCTGTCAAGTGAAATTAGCTTCTTGAGTACTGTATATCTTGTATTGCCAAATCTAGTATATTAAAAGGTGGTAGTACTCAGTAGTAGTAATGTTTTAGCATTTTCTGTATCTCTACCAATAAGGTATTAAAATGACAAACATCATTTATTACTGATGTTAATTTTAGGATGAATCAGGAATTGTATCAGGAATAGTGTGGCCAGCAGGAGTAGGGAAGTGATCGTGCCCCTGTACTCAGTGCTGGTGAGGCCGCACCTCGAATCCTGTGTTCAGTTTTGGGCCCCTCACTACAAGAAAGATGTTGCACTGCTGGAACATGTCCAGAGGAGAGCAACCAAGCTGGTGAGGGGTCTGGAACACAAGTCATACGAGGAGCGGCTGAGGGAACTGGGGTTGTTTAGTCTGGAGAAGAGGAGGCTGAGGGGAGACCTGATCGCCCTCTACAACTGCCTGAGAGGAGGCTGTAGTGAGGTGGGGGTCGGCCTCTTCTCCCTGGTAACAGATGATAGGACGAGGGGGAATGGCTTGAAGCTGCGCCAGGGCAGGTTTAGGCTAGACATTAGGAAAAACTTCTTCACCGAGAGGGTTGTCAGGCTCTGGAATGGGCTGCCCAGGGAGGTGGTGGAGTCCTCATCCCTGGAGGTATTTAAAAGAAGGAGAGATGAGGTGCTTAGGGACATGGTTTAGTGGTGGGATGGCAGTGCTAGGTTAACGGTTGGACTCGATGATCTTAAAGGTCTTTTCCAACTGAGGTGATTCTATGATTCTATGAATAGAATGTAATAAATCTGCACTGCACAGAAAGTAAAACCCACATGAAAGCTAAGTTTGAATGTTACAGTAATATAAAAAGTTGTTTGTTGACAGTATTTTGATAATATATTTCTAATCTGGCAATATTCCAGTAACTATTAATTATTCAAGTTGGATGACTTCCTTACATGATTGGGTAGGATTTTAATGTAATCTTTGGATAATTTGTCAATTGCTAGCCTGTAATAAAATACTGCAGTACTCTAATTATTATATGAAATTCCTGAACGCAGCTGTTTGCTGTGGCAGGTTCACTGTTCTGTTCTGAAAGTGGGAATGCATAAATAACTAGTTAGGATAATACACCATGAAATTAATTTTTGTAGAATAAGTTACATTCAGTTTCTGAACACACTAAATTAATTAAAGATTACGTACTGTGTTCAATACAGTTAGGCAAGGTTTTGCTTTACTTCAAAATATCATGCCTGTCCATGCTTCAGGATACTTGTGCGGGTTCGGGGTTGTGTGTGGAGGAGTTAGCTAGCCGCTGTGTAGTTAAGATTTGGTAAATAGAATCTCACTTAAACTGTTAAATCTCTGCAAAGCCATATACACAGGTTGCTTTCAAACTTGATATACAGTTTCAAATATGAAATTCTAAAGTTTTGGTGCAGCTGTGCAAAATGTTTAGTCAGGCGGTTAATCTGTCTTACGTGCCTTTAAAAATTTAAATCCTATTTCTTACGGGACAAAGAGGGGGCTTGTGATTTTTTTTCTTTGTTGTTTGGAGGTTTTTTGTTTTCCTTTTCTCCCCACTCTGCAGGTTCAATAGCAACTTATACTATTATCTTTTCTGAAGTCGAGCATCCAACTAGATCTAAGAGGAAGGTTCTGCTGAGGCTGCAAGACTGTTAGCAGGGTTTAGGGTCTTCTAGCTGGAGAAGGATATATTTGAAAAACAAAATAAAAAAACTTAGTTTGGCCTATGAAAAAGGAGACTTAAATTAATTTTCTTACAACACTTAATCCATGGCTATTGTTCTAATTTCTTATATACAATTTTTATTTTGGCTAAGGTACTAAAGATTTGTTCCTGAAAGCATTTATCCTAAGGGGAACAAAAGAAGATGCAATAAAACTTGAAATTAGAGTAATTCACTGTTATATAGTCAGTATTTTCTTTGGCTGCTTTGATGCAGAAGGTTGTCCTTCTGGGTTTTTGATTTGGTTTTGTGGTGGTTTGGTTGTTTTCTTTTCTAAAGGGAACCCTTATATAAAGTGAAAAGCCTGTTTGCTGTTATTCATATGTTTACTGGATGTTTCTGGATATATACTTGGATGCTTGTCAGTGTTTCTAGTGCTTCTTACAATATTAGGTAGTCTTCTAAATGAAAGTATCTGTTTATAAAATCAGTGCGACATATAGCACATTAACTGTAGTATCTAGTAATAGGGATGGAGATTTCAAGTAAGGTGGCTTTAAATGTTTTGGCAGGTGAAGTTCCAAAGCAGGTGAAAGTGAAAAAACTGAAGAACCTAAAAACTTTGGACTCCAAACCTGGTAATAACTTGCTTTAGAGTTAAATTATCAGTACTTTCATTTTAAAAAGCATACCCCATTTTCCCTTTGGCTCTATGCTGCTTTTTTTCTTTAGGTGTTTATACCTCTTACAAGCCATACTTGAACAAAGATGAAGAAATTGTTAAACAGTTGCAAAAGGTAATACTGCAAGTCTCTTCTTAATGGAAATTGGTTTATGTACTGCCATAAGCTGTTTTCATTTAAGGCTGAGCTCTGGCTCATAACTGAAATGAAACTGGATTGTGATTCTTTTTCCCCAATTTATAATTTAATAGATAGGTATATACCCTCACTGTAGAAGGACTGCTGCCTTGTTAGCAGTTTCTGTAACAACATAAATGGTAGAACTCAAGAAGTTAGCTTAATAATTCAGACAATTGAAGTGATTGATCAGTTCATCTGTTTTGGGTTTTCTACCCTCTGACATCCACCTCTAGTCTCTTTGGTGTAGAAATCTCATGCATGAGATGTGTAAGAATCAGGGCTTCCAAACTTTAACTTATTTGTGCAAGTTTGTTTATAGAAAGTTTTCTTTCCTTGAATTTCTTTACATGAAAACAAAAAATCAGCAATTGAAGGGATGAATATCTGTGCAAAAGGACTTGATGCTATCGCTTTCCTTTCATGGTTCAGGGTAGGGGGTGCTGTGTGTAAGCTTATGACAAATGAATACAGAAACACTGGAATAAATATTCTTTAAAAAACCTCACAACTACTTACATATTTTGGGGTAACAGACTGATTGTGATATTTTATTTCTTTTTTTAAGGGTGTACAACAGAAACGTCCTACAGAAGCACAGAGCGTGATTCTTCGGCGGTATTTTTTGGAATTGACGGAAAGTTTCATTATTCCATTAGTGAGTTCTTAAACTGTAACTAGCACATCTCGGTTCTTTTCATCTGCTTTGTCCAGATAATTTCATTACTTGTCCTCTATGTAATTAATTTACTTCTCTTACTTCTTCACTGTCGTGGTTTAACCCGGCTGGCAACTAAGCACCACGCAGCCGCTCTCTCACTCCCCCCCCCTCCCTCAGTGGGATGGGGGAGAGAATTGGAAAGAAAATAAAAGGTTAGAGCTGAGGGCTGAGATAAAGACAGTTTAAGAAGAGAAAATAATAATAATAGTAATAATGAGAATGATAACAGAATATACAGAATATACAAAATGAATGATGCACAATGCAATTGCTCACCACCCACTGACCGATGCCCAGCCCGTCCCGAGTTGCGATCACTCCCTGAGCAGCGATCACACAGCCCGAGCTGCGACCACTCTGCCCACGACCGACCGATCGACTAACCCCCCCCAAGCATGACGTTCTATGGTATGGAATAGCTCTTTGGACAGTTTGGGTCCTAGCTGTGCTGTACTCCCAGCTTGTTATGCACCTGGCCGAGCAGGGGAAGCTCAAAAAGTCCTTGAGCAGTCTGAGCACTGCTTGGCAACAACTAAAAACATCAGTGTGTTATCAACATTCTTCTAGCACTGAATCCAAAGCACAGCACTATGCTAGCTTCTGTGAAGAAAATTAACTCTATCCCAGCTGAAACCAGGACATTATCCACCCCTTATTCTATACCATTTACGTCATGCTTAGGTCCTACCCTTACAATACATTCCAATTAATCACCACCATTTTCTCATCTTTTTGGTATATACACAGATATCATTCCCTTAGTCTATGGACCATCCCTCTGAAATGTCCATTGGGTTCATCTAGTCCACGGTTTTGGGCTCCATCTGTCGTAACAGTCTTTCAGGCCAGGAGAGATGGGGTCTGGTGTTGGGTTGTTGCTTGCTGAAGTCAGTTCTGGTTCCATCCACTGCATTTCCTCAGTTTCTTCAAAATTCATTCTTCTTAATCTGGGTGATCCTTACTGTTATACCATTGATATGACATACAGCAATAGTAAAAATGATGACATACGGCAATTAACATTATACAATTCAGTTCATTGGCTATTTTCACCCAAAATCAAATCCCTTTGAGGTACACATCGGACTTCCCCGTCCTTCAGCATCACCCACCAAGTAGAGCCAGGTCCTTGAGCAAAAGCAATCCCACGGATGTGTTTGCCTTTACCTGAGGCAGGAGAAACCCAGACTGTCTTCCCCAGCATATTTTTTACATGCACTACAGGGACTTTATCCCCTTCTACAGTACATAAGAGGTTTGATTGGGCAGGGCCAGCTCGGTTGGCAGATCCTCTAGTGTTGACTAACCAGGTAGCTTTTGCTAAATGTGTATCCCAATGTTTGAATGTTCCTCCACCCATTGCTTTCAGTGTAGTCTTTAACAGTCCATTGTATCGTTCAATTTTCCCAGAGGCTGGTGCATGATAGGGGATGTGATAGACCCACTCAATGCCATGCTCTTTGGCCCATTTGTCTATGAGGCTGTTTCGGAAGTGAGTTCCGTTGTCTGACTCAATTCTTTCTGGGTGCCATGCCGCCATAGGACTTGTTTTTCAAGGCCTAGGATAGTGTTCCGGGCAGTGGCATGGGGCACAGGGTGTGTTTCCAACCATCCGGTGGTCGCTTCCACCATGGTGAGCACATAGTGCTTGCCATGGCGGGTTTGTGGGAGTGTGATATAATCAATCTGCCAGGCCTCTCCATATTTGTATTTCAGCCACCGTCCTCCATACCAGAGAGGCTTTAACCGCTTGGCTTGTTTGATCGCAGCACGTGTTTCACATTCATGGATAACCTGTGCAATAGCGTCCATAGTTAAGTCCACCCCTCGATCACGAGCCCATCTGTATGTTGCATCTCTTCCTTGATGGCCTGAGGTGTCATGGGCCCACCGAGCTAGAAACAATTCACCCTTATGTTGCCAGTCCAGATCTACCTGAGCCACTTCAATCTTAGCAGCCTGATCTGCCTGCTGGTTGTTGTGATGTTCTTCAGAGGCCCGACTCTTGGGTACATGAGCATCTACGTGATGTACTTTTACAACCAAGTTCTCTATTCGGGCAGCAATATCTTGCCACAATGCGGCTGCCCAGATGGGTTTGCCTCTGCGCTGCCAGTTGTTCTGTTTCCATTGCTGCAACCACCCCCACAAAGCATTTGCCACCATCCATGAGTCAGTATAGAGATAAAGCACTGGCCATTTTTCTCTTTCAGCAATATCTAAAGCCAGCTGGATGGCTTTCACCTCTGCAAACTGACTTGATTCACCTTCTCCTTCAGCAGTCTCTGCGACTTGTCTTGTAGGACTCCATACAGCAGCCTTCCACCTCCGATGCTTTCCCACAAGACGACAGGACCCATCAGTGAACAGGGCATATTGCTTCTCATTTTCTGGCTATTTATTGTACAGCGGGGCCTCTTCAGCACGCACCACCTCCTTGTCTGACGATATTCCAAAATCTTTGCCTTCTGGCCAGTCCATGATCACTTCCAAGATTCCTGGGCGACTGAGGTTTCCTATTCGAGCCCGTTGTGTAATCAGTGCGACCCACTTACTCCACGTAGCATCAGTTGCGTGATGTGTAGAGGGGACCTTCCCTTTGAACATCCAGCCCAGCACCGGCAGTCGGGGTGCCAGAAGGAGCTGTGCTTCAGTACCAATCACTTCTGAAGCAGCTCGAACCCCTTCATATGCTGCTAATGTCTCTTTTTCAGTTGGAGTATAGTTGGCTTCAGATCCTCTGTATCCCCGACTCCAAAACCGTAGGGGTCGGCCTCGAGTCTCCCCTGGTGCTTTCTGCCAGAGGCTCCAGGTAGGGCCGTTCTCCCCGGCTGCGGTGTAGAGCACATTCTTTACATCTTGCCCTGCCCGGACTGGCCCAAGGGCTACTGCATGCACTATCTCCCGTTTAATGTGTTCAAAGGCTTGCCGTTGTTCAGGGCCCCATTTGAAATCGTTCTTCTTCTGGGTCACTTGGTAGAGAGGGCTTACAATCTGGCTGTAATTTGGAATATGCATTCTCCAAAAACCCACAATGCCCAAGAAAGCTTGTGTTTCCTTCTTGCTAGTTGGTGGAGACATGGCTGTTATTTTGTTGATCACATCCATTGGAATCTGACCATTTGATTCCTAAAAACTGGATCTCCTGTGCAGGTCCTTTGACCTTACTTTGTTTTATGGCAAAACCAGCCTTCAGAAGGATTTGGACTATTTTCTTCCCTTTCTCAAAAACTTCTTCTGCTGTATTGCCCCACACAATGATGTCATCAATGTATTGCAGGTGCTCTGGAGCCTTACCCAGTGCTGTCTGGATCAGTCCATGGCAAATGGTAGGGCTGTGTTTCCACCCCTGGGGCAGTCGATTCCAGGTATGCTGGATGCCCCTCCAAGTAAAAGCAAACTGTGGCCTGCACTCTGCTGCCAAAGGGATTGAAAAGAAAGCATTTGCAATATCAATGGTGGCATACCACTTGGCTGCCTTTGACTCCAGTTCGTATTGAAGTTCTAGCATGTCCGGCACGGCAGCACTCAGCGGTGGCGTAACTTCATTCAGGCCACGATAGTCTACTGTCAGTCTCCACTCTCCATCAGACTTTCTCACTGGCCATATGGGACTGTTAAAGGGTGATCGAGTCTTGCTGATCACTCCTTGGCTCTCCAGTCGATGAACCAGCTTATGGATGGGAATCAGGGAGTCTCGATTGGTGCGATATTGCCGCCTGTGCACTGTTGTGGTGGCAATCAGCACTTGTTGTTCTTCAACACTCAGCAACCCCACAACAGAAGGGTCCTTTGAGAGACCAGGCAAGGTAAACAGCTGCTTAATTTCTTCTGCCTCCAATGCAGAAGCCCACCGGTACCCTTTTGGGTCCTTGAAATACCCTCTCCTGAGGTAGTCTATGCCAAGGATGCACGGAGCCCCCCCCGAGCCGCGATCACACAGCCCGAGCTGCGACCACTCTGCCCGCGACTGACCGATCAACTAACCCCCACCCCCGAGCATGACGTTCTATGGTATGGAATAGCTCTTTGGACAGTTTGGGTCCTAGCTGTGCTGTACTCCCAGCTTGTTATGCACCTGGCCGAGCAGGGGAAGCTCAAAAAAGTCCTTGAGCAGTCTGAGCACTACTTGGCAACAACTAAAAACATCAGCGTGTTATCAACATTCTTCTAGTACTAAATCCAAAACACAGCACTATGCTAGCTTCTGTGAAGAAAATTAACTCTATCCCAGCTGAAACCAGGACACACAGACTTGTTTATCTTTACAACTCCATTTTTACCTATGTTCTATCTGACTTTCAAAGAACAATGTCTGTCTCCAAAGGTAGACAGTTTGGTTTTGTTTTGATTTTCTTTTTTTGTTCATGGATTTTGGAGTTGTTTTGCCATTGGATTACCTGCAGTAGACAAATTTTAGCAGTCAAACCTCCTTGGGCAGTTGTTTTATGGCCTCAAGGCAGTTATTTCCTCAGATTGCTGCAGTATTTGAAGGATTTTCAAATCTTGCGCCTACATCAAGCATAAACAAAAGTTACAAGAAACTTTTGAGGAAAGGGCAATGTCTCCGCTTAGAGTCAGAGCATCTAGAACTGGCAAAAGGATTATTATGAAGCTCAGCTTTATCTCTGTGTCATTTCCTGTCAGGAACTGTTAATGGCCAACATGGTGTAGCAGGGGCTACAGAGTTTGCTTTCCCTTGCTTGGTCTCAGTTTTTCTCATTATTACTGCTGTTTTAGAAGAAAATGGGCAAATGAAATTTAGTATGGATGGCTATTTCAAACACTTAAATGCCCTTGAGGAGAAAAGAGCTCTTCACTAGATCATAAAATCAAGATGAATGTAGGTTAACTGGGACATCTATTCCAACCCTACTGCTCAGAACAGGGCCAATTTGAATATATAGCTAAATATCAAACCTTGTTTTACAAGTATAGGCATAAGCTTTTGGACAAATTCAACACACTTATGTCCCCTGATTCTAGAGAAGGTTTTGATCATTATCCTCATGCTTTGTCTTCCTCAGAGGCAGTAAATACAGCTTTCTAGATCACTGGTGATTGCAAGGATCATGCACAGTACTGCTCTTCCCCAGTTCTTTTCACAGTTTTAGAATATAAGACATTTTCATGATTATCTGCTATTTCTCAGTCCTCCTCTGTTTGGCCATAAATCTGATACAGTTTTACATCACGTCACACAGAGAATAGTTTTTCAGTAGATCAGGATATTTTATTGTACAGCATCATGATATTCTGGAAATGGCAGATATCTGGTGTTTTGCTCTCCAAACATGGTACTTCACCTGCTCAGATCTCTAAGCCAAAGTTAGGGGGCAAATTTTGTCTCATTTCTAACCAGTCAGCAGAGTTTGGAATGCTTAATGTTTACATATATATGTATTTTTCTCTTCTGGACAGAGATCTCAATTTACTGAAACAGATTTTAAAATAGGAATTTGTATCTAAAGTAATAGTAAAAAAAATTCCCTGTCCTGTAAACTGAAATCCTGCTGTAGTGTTTAGAGACTCCTGACATACCTTTATGCTGATGAATATCATGTTTAGGTTGCTGAATCCATGGAG
The DNA here is from genome assembly GCA_034008185.1 of Gorsachius magnificus. Lineage (NCBI taxonomy): Eukaryota > Metazoa > Chordata > Aves > Pelecaniformes > Ardeidae > Gorsachius > Gorsachius magnificus. The sequence continues at coordinate 14,363,038 of CM067090.1, forward strand.
ATTTGTAGGCTTCGGCTTGCACTGAAATGGGAATTGGTCATCTGTTTTCTAATTTGTGCATTAAGATAATGATAAATATATTCTAATATGCTCTTACCTAGGATTTGGAGGTATGAGGTCGGAGTAATCACGGACTTCACCAACCCAAAAAGTTCTGTGTGAACTTAAGTAATTTCTCTGGACAAGTGGTTAAAATTGGGAAGTGATACCTCAGGCATTGGATGTTTACATTAGCAGCTGCCCTGTTCTGAGCTCTCTGAACACTTTTTGTGGATGACCTGAACTTCTCATCATTTTAGGGCACGCATGATCAGGTCCAATTTCTGCCTGCAAGAACTGGGACATCCGTAGACACTTGTTTGTCCTTGTCAATGATTATAGGGGTTTTTCCTTAAAATGTTGTTGTTCTCTCCTGTTCTTTTGAGACATGTAGGGTGAATCTAAAACCTTGCCCTGGTATTCCCCCCATCTTGCTCAAACTTTCACTTCAAGTGAGAAACTTAATATGTGTTCTGTCCTAAATCTTACATTTATAGCGCAAGATCACCCTTTACATTCTCTGCCACCAGAAAAGTATATGGGAGGTCCTTTTTTTTTTCAAAAGATAGAACTAGACTTTCATAATGTTATTGAAGCTGATTATGTTTGCAGATCAAAATGTATGGTGACTTGCGTGCAAACACTTTCAAAATTTATAGCAGCTTATATTGATGTGCTTGTGTGAGCTGGCAAGATGGAGCTGCCTCCTGCCATCAGACCTTGAGCTTCAGCAGTGGTCTTGCTCATATTTGCTATATTTAATGTTTGTATGAGGGACTCTGAAAATCATTTCCAAATACTTGATACAAAGTGGGATTACTGTTTGGAATCGCCCATAATATGAAGGTACCTGTGGACTGTCACCAAAGAAAAGAGAAATTATTTACCAGTGGCTAAGTTCAGGAAATATATATTCTGCGTATATGTTTGCTTCCTGCCCTCCTTTCCCTCATGTCCTTCTTGAGTCTTACTGACATAAAGTTCTGTAGTTGGGAAACACAAATGGTATTAGATAAGCTCCTTCTTATGCTCTCATGTGGTAAATATGTATGACCCCACCCTGTACCAATACTTAGAAGAGAAAATGGTGTGATCACAAGTGATAAGCAAACATACACGTGGACTGTGTATCTTTAATACTGGTTATGCAAACAACCTTTCTTTTTCCTTTCCCTAGGAACGTTATGTGGCAAGCCTAATGCCTTTGCAAAAATGCATATCACCATGGAAGGTAAGGGAATACAATTTGAATGAGCTGGAAACTGGTGATTAGAGAAAACAGTTATGGTATGCTAATGATTTTTTTTTTCTTTCCATAGAGTCCACCACAGCTGAGGCAGTTCAGCCAAGATGACTTCATGAAGACATTGGAAAAAGCAGGACCACAGCTCACATCAGGCTTAAAAGGAGACTGGATAGGACTTTACAGGTCATTTCTTTCATCAGCATAAAAAATTGTATTATATAAATGAAGACAAATCAGTAATACAAATGCTCTTTTCCTGAGCAAACTTATCAATATTGATTTGAGTAACTTACTGTTAGAATATATGCTTTAGTAGGAATTGACAGTGCTTAGTGTACTTTACTCGCTTAAGTCTGGTTCTCTGTAACCTGTTAATGTTTTTCATAAGATGCTATAAAATGCTGCTAACACTGCAGGTCTGTCTATACCAGTAGTATTTGTGGTTTTATTTGTTTCTAACTTAATTCCTCCTTCCAACCGAACACAAAAATAAAAATGAGGGTATTTCAAACTGAGCCTTGCTTTTTTTCCAGACAAAATTCCTAATCTTTATTGTCTTCCAGACCCCTTTTCTTTACATTGTTTTCTCAATCCTTGCCTTATTAACAGAAGCACCTGTTATGCTCCACTTCAGAATATTACATTTTTTTGAAAGTAAACAGAGAAGGGGTCCTAATATCTTCGTCAACCTCAAACATAATTATTTTACATTTGATTATGTAGAAAACAGAGTGTTATCAAAATTGTAATTAAAATATAAAATGTATTTTGCTTCGGTGTTTTACCAGGCATTTTTTGAAATCGCCCAACTTTGATGGTTGGTTTAGGAGCCGGCAGAAAGAAATGACACAGAAGTTGGAGGCCCTTCATTTAGAAGCACTCTGTAATGAGGTTAGAAAAATGTGTGCTTGTGATATTTATTATCTTGTAATAAAAATATATTCTCCCACAAGTCAGTTTTCTCCTGCTGTTTTAATTGGTTGAATGTCAACAATTTTGTCAAGTCTGATCTAGCAAAACATGAGTTTGTGAATCAAGTACAAGCTAGAACTAACATAGCAAAAGAGAACAATACGAAACACAGTTACATTTTACAAGTGATGGCAGTTGTAAAAAAAGTTATCTTTCGTCCTTTTTTGGTTTGTTGTGTGTTTTGAAATTGAATATAATCCCTCTTGCCTGCCCAAAAAAAGGGTTTTTTTTCTCTTATTTGATGATGTTACTTCATTCAGCTTCTCTCCTTGGCATTCCAACACATTTTTAGTTGTGATCTAGTTTGTAGCTTTGAAGGTATAAATTCAGTGAGTGCCATAGAAAATTGACAACTAATTAGCTATGGATAGTAAATAAGCCTACAACTGATCCATAGTTACTGGAAATGGAGAAGTGAAATCTCTTTATTGATCTATAACAAAAAGCCACTAAAGATCTTCTGTTGCAAGATCCATTCTTTACTGAAGAAGCTGAAGTGGTTATCAGTATAATTTGAGTCAGAACCACTGATAAAGGTTTTACAAGAGGAGAAGAGATTGCACAGCTAAAGAGGGAATAGGAAGAACAAAAAAATAAGTCCACACCACAGCTTTAAAACAAACCAAAAAATAGTGCTGGTTATTTTAAAAAAGCCATTGTTTTTTAGCTCTTGCTTTGTCAATTCCCAAACAGTACATTGTAGCAACCCAAATAGATTGTTCAAATAGAGCAGCCCAACTAATTTGCAGGGCAATAGCTAGGTAAATTATATCACCTAGAATCTATCCAACTATGTTTGACATCAACTTACTGCAAAGGAAGGGGAATGTGTCACAACTTTGCTACTGACTCTGCTCCTTATTAGCTTTTTCTTTTGATCCAAGTGTTAACATCTTTCTGTACACGAGGAAATGGCTTTAATAGGTGAATAGTAAAGGAGTAGGGGAACAGAACTTTCATAAGAAAATTCACCTAATGAATATATTTTACTAGTTATTGACTATGTGATCTCCTTTAGTGCCCTAGAAACAATAAGTGCTTCCTGGCACTATTTTAACATTTCCTTGTGCTGGTAGATCTGATTTGGTAAACATTCACTGCCATTTTGCATTGTAAGATGCTATTTTTGAGACTAAGCCTGTTTGGCATGATTTTTTTATTATTATTTGTTTGTCTGGTGTTTGTGTCCTAGTCTCCTGTTTTGCTAAGTCCTGGGCAAACATGCAAATAAAGCAGATTTTGCAGTTCACAGTAGAGACAGGACATGAGTAAAATAAGTTTAGTAAATGGCATGAGAATAAGGAAAAGGAGAAGACCCATGCTGAACAGTAGGTGTAAATTAATACTACTATTGAAAATTATATATGGTTCCATAAATATTTCAGTGCTTAATTTTTATTCTTTTAGAACCTGGTTTTCTGGAGTCAGAAGCATACTGAAGTAGAAACAGTGGATCTTGTCTTGAAGTTAAAGAATAAACTGGTAAGTAACTGAATTGCACATGGCTCAAATTTGCCTGACTTAACTAGATAAAAGTATTATATATTTGTGTTTAGAGATACTTAAATGAAAATGTTCTTTAAGATCTAGGTAGCTCAAGGAATCAGTCATTCAGGGTCATTTCAGCCATGACTGAAGAGAGATGGCTAGCTTCCCAACATTGTCCAGCTATGCTGGAAGCATTGCATTGATCTTTTTTTTTTTTTTTTTTTTTTTTTTTTTTTTTTAAAAACTAGTTGCAACTTTGTGACTGATCTGAGTGGGAGCAAGGCTGAATCCTCAGAGAAACAGAAAACCAGACTCCCTTGTGATTACCGAAAATTCAAACCCGTGTTAGCTCATGCTGTTGTGTGGCTCTTGAGGAAATCTGCTGTTGCCCAAATTCCTACTCAGTCTGCAAATGAGGAATTAATTTTCCAGATTTGCTAATATGTCACTTTGGTGTGCCTTAAGGTAAACTTGCATTTTTACTAGAAATTGTGTTTTATTTTGCCTTTGCAGTTGCAGGCTGACAGAGAACAGCTTCCTGTGAAAACTGACACACTGAAAAAGCTGCAGACACACATCAATGATATTATACTAGCACTCCCGGATGACTTACAGGACATCTTGCTCAAAACGGGCACATGATTTCTACTGGGCTTTTCTTTGTACAGAAAACAAAAGGCAAATGTAGTTTCACAGAAGCCAGTGGCGTACCAACTTCGGAACACAGCTCTAAATAGTACGTTAACACTACAAATGGACTGTACTAATAGTATAGCCCACTATACTATTTTCACTGTTTTTTCTACTTAAATACCAATGCAACTAAAGGAATTCCTGTGTCTAATAATGTTTGAAATAAGTGCTCTTAAAGAAAAATCTGTGGGCCTATGGACCACAGTGCAGTGCTGGCATTGCAGTATGTTTTCTAATTGGTGCTGCTACACACAATCCTGTTAACTCAGGGGTAAGCAATATTGATCCTGTACTGTCCTGTTGATGTAGTATCTGATTGCTTTTTTAATTTTTGTTTTCATCTAGTGATAAACCCAACTGGTACATTATGTGACTTGGTCAGAATACATTATAGTTGAGGTATTTTACTGGTAAATCATTGCTTTCAAAACTGTTTCAGGGACAGCTGAAATAATCAGATTGGTTCTTAACTTTCTTCCTTTCTCCTTCTTACCATCTTTCCAAAACCGTATTAATTTAGCATCTTTAAAGAAGAGAAGGCAGCTGACAAAAACTTCCTGAAGTCAAGTCTCTTCCATTCATTGTCAGTTCATTAGGGTGCTCTTACTCACATGCCTTAAATATGAAATAATTGTATACTAATTGGTGTTTTTAAACTGCTGACGTTCAGGATTTACAGTGGATTACTAGCTTAGAAGTAAGCAAGCAGTATTCATCACAGGAAATAAACACGGTGGTGTTCTAATACAGATTTTTAAATCGGTGATTTCAGTAGAGTTAGCTCATACACAATCTGTTTCAGTTGGAGATCATAGCAGTGAGCTCCTGTTATAAATTTTTTTATATTTTTCCTTTTTTTTTTCTTTTTACTTATACCAGTAGGATGTTTGAAGAGGTAATGGGGCTGGAGGGAGAATATGTTTACTTCAGCTGAAACAAACATATGGAAAGGTCAAACTGTGGCAAGAAAAGATTGTAGCATAAAATTACTCAGTATATGCATGGAGCAGACATGCATAACGAGTAATTTCCTCTTGCATATTAAGCAACAAGAATGTGATGTTTATCTTCTTGAACAAGTTTCAGTGGTATATTAAGAACTCAGCTGCTCCACATGCAGTGTTGTACTTTGACCAGTTTCAAGTAAACTTAATGCTACAGTGTACATACAGCATACACTTTTATATGACAAGTGGTTCACAGTTATAAAATAAAAAAATCTGCTTTTAAGTGCTTGGATAGAATTTTTAAAAACTTACAACATAATCCTGCTACAAGAATATGCTTTTGTATGATAAATACTTCATACCATCTTTTTAAAAATGTCTTATTTAGATATAAAGTGTCACAGTGGTATTTTTATGATAATATGTATTTTAATACTGTTATGGTTCGTATGCCTCTATTGGTTAATGTCTCTTATGTTACTCAAACTACACCACTTCAGCATTAATTTCTAACTTGCAGATATTTTTTGCACACCCTGATGAATAGCATTTCTAATCCAGAAATTAGTAAGTGGCCATTCTTATACTAAATTATCTTAAATATTTAACCTGGAGCACTGTGTAGTTTCTTGGAACCATGTAAACTGCTATCAACTATGATAACTATCACATGACTGCAAATATGTATTTTTGTAAAAGGAAATAAAGGGTTTGATTTTTTTTTTTTCTTTGGAAGTGATGCGACTAATATGCTGATGTGCGTGATTTGTTTGGTTTTCCCCTCTCCTTTGTTAAGCAGAGCTGTTCAACAGTTGGTAGAGCCTGCTGCTTAGTCTGACTTTATGAAGCTGTGCCCCTTAGGCGACCAGAAATACCTGATGTGATGGAGTGGTGGTGTAGTTTGATCATGCATCATGGCTGTACTATGATAGAGCTGCAGCATCCTCAAGGAGGCAAATACCAGGGACTGGCTTCCAAGCACAATTTATCCAGTCATCATTCTGTTTCCTGTACACATTGGAGAGACCCTTGAGAAACACGGTAGCGGGAAGTCGACTGCAAACAAAGTTCAATTCAGGTTTCTTTAATGGGGTTGGTATTAGTTTAAATCCCTTTAACTAGGTGCTTCAACAGAATTAGAATCTTGTTCAAACAGAAGGTGAAAAGAAAAGTTGTACTAGGTTGTTTGCCATCTTTGTGAGTGACTTGTAATGCTTTTAGTAATGGTGGTTCAAAAGGACCTTAACCTCTAACCACAAGTCTAGGTAAAATGTAGTCGCTAAACCAGGAACAGTCTTTCCTCATTGCAGGTTTCTTCTGATCTTGTCCTGTCTCCCTGCAGTCTTCCTACACTGGGCATACATATTTTGACTAGGGGTGCTTCAGCCATCCGTAGTGTTGCAGCAGAGGAATTGTATCAGCTGCAGACAGTAGCTGCTGGCTTGGTGAGCTTGAATTTTCCCACCTGTTCTTTGGTTTTGTTTTGTTTTATACTCAATGTGCTGAAAATGGTAGGTGAAGAGCTTATACTAACCCTTATTCACCTGAGGCTAAAGGACAGTGTGAAAAACAACTAGTTTCAGTAGCTTTGCCTCAGTCTGCATCTTTAAACTTTAAAACTTAGAACTTCAAAAAAAAAAAAAAAGCATGTACAGACTCATTGTTTGAACCAGGATGAGAAAAAGTCTGTAAGTGAAGGAGAGAATACATAGATGATTAGAAAGGGTCCTAGAAGAGAGGTGTAGCAGCTGCTCAGTAAAGAATTGCTAAAGATAAGGGGCCCCAATTAGGTCATTAGAAGAAGTTAAGGCTGCCTCAATTAGTGTAACGGGAGAGTAAACCGGATGTGCATAAGCTTTGGGGCTTCTCAAATTTCTTTTGAACAATGTAAAAATAATGCCAAGAACCAAAACGAGATAAAGTGGTAAAGGTGCGGCTAGTCCTTTAATGGTGTTAACATCCATGATCTGAATAGAGACTCAAAAGTATGTGAATAATAGTTATGTACAGTTATACAGAGCAACCACTTATGTTAATATTGAAACACTGATGATTGACAAAGACTCTTAAAGCAAATGTTTGTTAGATTGTATTCTAACAACTGAAATAATGAAAGGTATCAATGACCTAGCTATAGTAAGAATATGCCAGCTTGGAGGTCTAGAAAGTAACTTATTTCAAAAGGAGTCCTTCAAATATTTTGGAGAACACTTATCCTCAGCTCAGTTCAGGGAAACTTAACTTTCCTGGTGTAAATACTGAGTGCTCTGAAGAGAAAATGGAATCCTTAAAACTATCAGTAAATTGAAACTATCCTGAAGCTATCAGGAAATAGTTGATCAGGAAAATATTAACATCTTAGGCACTAACTAGATAAAGTGAAATTATGACTTATTTGAAAATTAAATTTTATAAAAATACAATTTTCAATCTTAATTCAAAACAGATTTTTGGTTCAGAAGAATGTAATTTAAAACTTGAGTAGGACTTTCAATGTGACACGTAAGAAAAGAACAGCCTAAGTTGAGTCTCACTTAGTAGCCTACTGTTAGGATCTGGTTCAGGACTGTCTCTTTATCAAGACCATTAAAAATCTTTTCCTTTAATGGAGGATAAAAGCAAACAGCTTCCGTTTGAAAAATGTGACCTATTGTGTACTGACATAGTTTCTAATTAGCATAGGTAGGCTACAGCTCCCTTGAAAATTTTTGGGGCTTTTGATTGAACCAATGTTAAGTATTAAATGCAGCTCACCTTCTGTTGCCCCAAATTTAATTATCACCATACTATGGGCTTCTTACAGTAGCTGTGAAAGAAGCTATTACAGCTGGTTATGAAATCAAACATCCTTCTCAAAAAATGTCGTGTTTCTAAAACCATGGCTTGTTTCAGTTTTATTCCCGTATTACTTCCCTGTATCTGTCTGCTGCTTCCTGGCCCAGGACCTGTATGCTATTCTGGTGCCAAGATCCCACGGGCTTGCCTTGACTCTGCTGCCTCTGTAACTGCAGAGAGCCCAAGAAAAAGATCCTGCAGTAATCAGTGTCCCTGTGATGGGGGGTGGTGTTTGTTGTTTTTTTAAGTTACCTAGCTCTGTTGCTACCAGGGTATATTTAGGGCCCCTGAGGATTTGTTTTACCTTGAAACGCCTACTGCTCTTGCCCTCAGCCCTCCTTTGGCCCTTCGGGAGAAAGCCTGGGGGCTGCCACCCCTCAGCCTAAGCACAGCGGGAGCTGCAGTGAGGCGCACTACTGGGCGGGGGAAGGGGGTTGCGGCGAGCCAGGGGCACGAGTGCCCCGGGGAGCGGCGCTCTGGGCCCCGCCGGGCGGTGCTGCGGGTCCGGGTGTTGGCGCCGGGCGGCTGGGCCTGGCCCCGGCCTGAGGCGGACTGCGCTTCCCGGCGTGCCGCGCGCTGCCGTGACCCGGGCGGCCGGAAGCCGCGGCGCGGCCGGCTGGGCGCCCGCAACTACATCCCCCGCCATGCGCCGGCGGCCGCCCTTAGAACGAGCGAGGCGCGGGGCGGGCGCAGCGCCTGCCGGGAGCTGTAGTCCCCGCGGCTGTGGGGCGCTCGGGCCGTGCGGCGAAGGGTGGTTCCGCGGCCGGGGGATGTGGCGAGCGTGACGTGATTTTGTCCGCGTTGGAGCCGGGGCGGCCGTGGCGAGCGTGACGTGGCACAGACCGAGCGAGCGAGGTTCCGCGGTCACAGAGCAGCAGCCGCCGCTGTCGTTGCTGCCGCCTGCGCCTTATAAGTCGCCGCCGCCGCCGGGCGAAGCCCGCACCTCAGCAGCCTCCCTGCTCGCTCGCGGAGGGATCCGTGAGCGCAGCCAGGCGCCGGGCCGCGCTCCCCCTCCCTGCCGCCTCGCCGCGCTCCTGCCGCTCCCTGCGCCGCCGCCCAGCCCCGCGCCGGAGCCGCCATGGGCCTCACCATCTCCTCGCTCTTCTCGCGCCTCTTCGGGGGGGGCCGACGGCGGCGCCGCCGCCCGCCCGCGGCCCCCCGGAGCCGCTGCCGTCGCAGCCCTTGCCCTGCCCGGCCGCGGCCGGCGCCAGGCCCGTCGCCCGCTCCCTCACGGACGCGTCCCGCTGGCGGTGGGGGAGGGGAGGCTGGCGGGAGGGGGCCGTGGGCTAGGGGCGGCGGGGGGGCCCCCCCCGGGGGGGGGGGGGGACACCTCTCTGCCCCCCTTTCTCGGCGCTTGCGGGGTCGCTGGAAAGTGAACGAGCGGAGGGGAGAGGCGGAGCGGTGGGGAAAGGGGGAGGGATGGGGATATGTCTGCCCTTCCTTTTTCTCTGCCGCGTTCTCGGTTTTTTCCCCGTTGTGCCCCCCCCGATCCCGCTGTCGGGGGCCGCGGCTGCGCTGGACAGGGAGAGGCAGAGCCCCGCTCTCTGCGGGGCGTGCGGGGCTTCGGCCCCGTTTCCTTGCACCTGCGTTTCCGCTTGCGTTGGGCCGGAGCAAGCGTAGAACAAAGATCGGATCGCGGGAGGCGAAGCCGGTGCCCGCCGGCTGGGGACGGCGCGTAGGGCTGAGGAGGGTGTCCCCCTCCGGGGCGGCCAGCGAGGTTTGCCCCTTGCTTTTCCCCGCGCTGCCGCTGCGGTTGTGCCCTCGGCCTGGCGACGCCGCTCCTGCCCAAGCGCTGTGGCTTTTCGAAGGGGATGTGCCAAAGCCTGGTGTGTTCAACGCCAAGAGCTTAAGAAATTTGCCGTATAATGGCCGATTTTCGGTAACTAAGGTGTCTGTATCTCTTGACTTGCGTGAAAGGACACATTGGTATAGCATCGGTGCACTTCCATTCTCCTGTGCCTCATGTACAAAACCATAAAGCCCCGTAGGTTTCTCTTTCAGTGCTTAATTAGTTTTATTGTCTGCCCGTAGTTATTTATGCGGAATTAGATTCTGGTTCCCTTGACACAGACTGTGTAAGAGTTGAAGCCAGTGGCTCTTGAAGATTCTCCCTTTAAGATTATGGTTCAAAAGGTCAAAGCAAGCGTGTACTGCATGCGGTATTTCCTCCTCCATTTCAACTCTTCCCGGCCTTCTCCCACCCACCTCTCCCCCCTCACCCCCCCAAGCTTTATGTATAAACAGATCTTAACCCCCAAATTTTTCTCAAATGTTATCACCAAAGTGAATGGAATTTGACTTATGGCCGTAGACTGAAGGAGTTTGTCCTCAGAAACTATATGAAGTGCTCGTTTCAGTGGGACTGGGTCCTAACTGTGAAACAACTTGGCACGCTACTCATCATTAACGCTGCCTGCATATGCACAGCAGACACAGTAATGCAGCTTTTTTTAAATTACAGTTGTCCATGTTCTCCATACGTTTCGTGGTGACAGAGTTCTTTACTACATGCCCAGTAATTTTTATTGTATCTTCGCTGCTTGAAATTAGAGACTCTCATCCATTCCAAAATAACCTGAGTAATTTTTGTCTTCAAGACAACTTAGTATATCTGTTGATTTCAAGGAAGTGATTTGACTGTCTCCCTAGCAGTCAGACTCTTCATATGACTCTGAATGAAGTAAAGTCCTCAGATGAGCTTGACTGTGGGATGAGATAGATAGTGTCTATGGTATTTGTAGTTCTGTTGCATTCTGCAAAATAATGAAAACAAGAAAGCAATGCCATACAGATCAAAACAGCTTGCAAGGCTTTAGTTTCTTCATTAGTAGGTAATTAGCTCTAATTTAGGTTAGGTATGAGTTGGAGAGCCATGCTTTCTAGCAGTTGGTTCAACTGCATTGTTTTGGGTTTTATTTATATAATTTTGATTTTGAGGCATGGAATATATTCAAATACAGGACTGGATCAGAGCATGAGGCTGCACCATATTTGTTATGTAGATTAGAGGGTAAAACTGTTGCTATATTGTGGTAAGAGTGTGTCATAGGACCTAAACAGGATATGTTATATTGGAGATCACATAATTCATTCATACCTGTAAGATGGAAAAGAAGCTTTTCATAGTATTCTACATTATGTATCAGCACTTTGAGGAGATATCTCTGAATAAATACTGGGACTGAATTAAATTTTTCCTCAAGGTGATAATTTTCAATTTATGATTTGAAAATGAGCTGGACCAGCCTAGGTATTTAAGTAATACACCAGTGAAGTAATTTCATGGGGTAAGGTGTTTATGGAGTAATATTTAAGGGAAAATATTATATGAGTGAGTTGATCATGAACAGGTGATTCATTTATAATTCAAATTTCCCTTTCACAGCTTTCTTCTGCTTCTGCAGAATTCAAGATAAAGTAGAATTAATTTAGCTCTTAAGACCGATTTTGTGTTACTGAGTTCTACAGAATTTGAATATTTCTCACCAGGTACCGTTACCAACAGCAAACATGACACACTATCTTTTATATTCTCAAACTACATTTATGGTAAGAGGTGGACATTTGATGGTATATTGTTACTGAAATTTTGTTTTTAAAAAACTGCACTTGTATAATTAAGTATTTTTCAGAAATATTAAGTTAACATGATTCTGAGGAAATGAATGTAAAATAATTCCCATGTTGTCTTTATAGATGGAAGTAACGTGAGGGAAAAGAAAAAAAATAACTGTAGGATAGGATTAAATGACTTAAAGTTAGACTAGGCAACCAGGGCATTGAGAGTGGAAAAACTGAGTCCTGACCCTACACATACCGGTCTGTAAAACTCTTCACTTGCAGTTTCTTGTGCTTAAAAAAGAAAAGTTATCGATTCATTTTTCACCTTTCAGTGTCATAATTCAGCGTTCTGTGTCTTGGTGTAGTTGTGCAAGTGTTAACTGAGGTAATAGTTACTCAGGAGCTCTGAATACAAAGGTAATTACTAAATACATTGGGAAGAAATTGTCAGATTCTTTGGGAGTTGTGTCACTGTACAGCACAAAACCATTTAACTTTTTTATTTGGTTATTGGTGGGGTTTTTTTTAAGCACTGTTGGTTTGCATGCTGTTGAGTTTGGGTTTTTTTGTGCGTATGTTTTCTTGAGAAGCTGTATTGAGAATGACCCCTTCATGACTCCCAAAGGCTTACCCAATTGAAACAAAATCTGAAAGAGGAATAGTATGTTTAATAAGACAAGTTTTGAGAGAACTGATATGAAGGTAAAAGAAAAGTGAAGGAATACAAACCTGTGGCAAATTGAGGTTCGTTAATTTTATTTTTTTAAGCTGGCTTTTGTTTGTAACATGGATGTCATGAATCAGTTAAATACAGTAGAAGCTTTTTTTTTTCTTTCTCTGATTATGGGAAATTTTTGTGTTGGAGGCAGCAACGCGCTGTATTCTATAGTAAACTTTGGAAATCTCAATCTGACAGCCAAAACCTATTGGTCTTGATGGGGATTCCATTTAAAAAGTCAATTCTCAATTTTTCTGCATCTGTAGTTCATATGAAGCTCTATGCTATGATAACTGAGGCAGCTTGATATTCAGCCACCAATGATCAAAGTAGAAAGTTGGTAAATGAGGAATGTGATGTGGTCACAGGGGTGGCATTCCCAGGGACAAACCAACTACAAGCTTGAGATTTAGAAGCATGACTGTCAGAGTGTGAATAAAACACTCTTAAGAGGAGTAAAGATCTTAAGAGCACAGTGGTTTTAACAGCAACTGAAAGCATTGTAGATTTTTTTTTTCCTCCAGCTAGAGGAAGAGGATGTTTGGCTCAGTTTAAAGATAAATGGTTGCAAGTACAAGTCTGCGCTTCCCATTTGTACTTTATTGTAATCTTAATCCTTTGTGGTACAACTGCTGACTGCCATACCCTACACTGAGATTCTTACAGCTTGGTCTTGTCAATGGTCAGTCAGGCAGTGGAATCAGAGTGGAAATGTAGAATCAGAAATATACATTATTTTGGGATTTAAGACTTAAGTTTTAATCTTGATAGTTAAATCAACGTAAACTTTGACATGGAAGTAGCTCATAGAATTGCGTTCAGTGTTCCAGTGCAAATGTAAACACGTTTATTCTTGGGACTACTAAAAGCAATAGTTATACTTCTTAGCAGCTCAAAAGATTAAATGTGATTTGGTGCTCTGAAATTTTGTGTTCTAAAAGGGGTGGTAAATGGCAAATTGGAGTAAGAAGTATGAATGGAAGCTATGCTCTTGATGACTATTGCTTGTTTAGACTTCATAACATTTGCAGTTTGGCTAAAAGCGGCAATTTTTGCAAATAGGGTCATGGTGATTTGCAGAAGTTGCCTTCGCTTGGTTAAAAGCTGCTGTCTCCAAGTGTGGAGTCAGAAGAAGAAAACACATATCCATAACTCAGCCTGCCTCGGTGCAAATTCCTAATTAACAGCTTAATTAGAATTGTGGATAATAGTAGATTTAAACAAAGTCTCTGGGCTTTGCACTTGAATAGCTAATGTAGCCTTCTGCCAATGCCACTGAGGTGGTGGTGGGTCCTGGCCCAAGAGCAGAGTGGATAACTGGGGCAATAATTTCTTAAATTTAGCAAATAATTTTGAATTCTTGACTAGTTTCTAATTTCTTAACTCTTGAGTCATATCTTCACATGGTTCTTGATACCCTATGTATATTCTTTGAAATGAGATTAGCTTTTTTTCCTTGTCTTTATCTGTATCTTTAGTATAACCCCTCAATACACTAAAATCATTTGTGTAGATAACACCATCTTTCTTTCGTTGCTGATTTTAACAAATCTTGACAGTTTGTTCTACTGATAACTGAGGGGGTTTTTTTGGGGGGGGGAGAAGATTTTGTGAGTATGAGTAGTTTTAATTGGTGGTTCACTAAATTATCTTAATGTTTATTTACTGGAAAACTGTCACGTGTATATCATGTGTGTGCATTATGTTCTGCAAATATCTAGGCATCCTACAGATGCTCACTTGAAGCTGAGCTGTGTGAGAATAGTGTTGGGATTCAAGCACTGTGCTATTAAAAACATTGTTTTTCAGCACAGATGGAGTATTTGAGGGTTTCAGAGTTCATTTAAAGGGTTTTCTTGGGCTAACATTTACAAGTTTCGTGACTTGCAAGCTCTTGTGAAACTTCTGCACCAGGTCTTTTTTGTGTACATGCTTGTGTGTGGCTCTAAAAGATACCAACACTTAGACAAAAGCAAACTTAAAACTGTTACATTTTAATTTGAACATTTTGGGGGTTTATTACCCCTTGAAGAGCTTTGGTTTTGGTGGTAGGGTTTCCCCCTTGCCCCTTCTTTCATTACATTAACAATTAGAACAACTGTTTTTTTTAAGGCACAGTGACAATACCAAAGAAACTGCATTGGCATGTATAATCCTGTTCACAGTATCGGAATATAGGACAATTCTAGGTCAGGTTTTTTTAATTAGTTTGCCATAACAGCAGTTTGTGTCTTGAGAAGGAGGCGGCTTTTTAAGAGTTTGGTTTCATTCTGAATAAGTAGGTAATCTCGAATTCCATTTTATTGAAGTGCTAAGGAAACAGTTGTATTATTACTAGTCAAGTCATCAAACCACTTAGAGCTTAATGTAGCGCAGTTGCCAAGTAGAAAATTAACTCAGAACACTTAAGAATATTATCAAACAAGGATAAAATTTGTTTTCTTGTACAAGTATTATTTAATTACTATTTAATAAATCTTTGGCGGTTTTATTTTTGTTTGGGCAAAATTTTATTGACTATTTTAAGTAAGTTTCACAAATAGACATTTTATTCCAACTATTGCTGTGGAAAGTGTTTAGTACCTACTGTTTATTTAGGTGCTTACATGCTAGGCATTGGATTCTAACATGAAGGGTAATATTTTGAGTTGCTCTTATGTGTTCTGAAATGCCTAACAATAAGCAGTTGCACAAACAGTTTTAGAAAACTACAGTGTATGCCTGCAATGTTGGCGATGCTTCTCAAAAAATGTCTTTGAGGCTCTAGTTTTTGGGGTTTTTCCTAAGGATCACATATTTACCACATGGCTTACATTGAAAAACAGCAAGCTTAAGTTTTGTTGTAGAAACAGAGAGCAAATTTCAGTGCAGAAGGCCTTCTATAAAGATGAGAAGTGGAGACTCCTAATGAAAGCATCCTAGTGGATCTCAGTGAATAGAAGTGATGTTCTGAAGAAGAGTTACAGCCCTTAGCGTATATGCGGAGGGATGACAGGAGTTTCCTAATATATGTGTTTTGGTCAATGCAAAATAAATGTGTCAGCAAAGGGACAAGGGACTGGAATGAGGGAGGCTGAAGTGCCTTCCATTGCTCACGCCAACTCCTGTTGGTTCGGGTGCATGGGAAACTGGCCTTAGCTGAAGGTTGAGTAAGTGAGACCTTCCCCAGCTTGAGTGTGGAGCAGCAAATGTGATCAGTTAGTAACTATGTGCTGCCGGTGTTGCTAGGCATTTGAAACCATCCTGACTTACATAGAAGAAAGTTTCAAAGTGAATGATAAAACTTAAGTAACACAAATACTAAGGAAGATGATGAGAACCTTGTGGGCCTGTTGGCTGTGGATGAAAATGTGTTATTGACCTTGTTTTCTTCATTGCTTGTTCTGTCTCTCAGTGCTGGATAGAGGAGACAGGGAGAAACATACAGCAGTATATCAACAATGACTTAAGAGTGTTTAAAAAGTTGTTTCTTAGAAAAAAACTAATAGTCTGCATGTAAAATGGCTTGTTTTTAAATTGGCCGGTTGTAGTTCATATTGTGAACTAAATCAAATTTTCTGTTTATTCTAGTTGGTTTGGATGCTGCTGGTAAGACAACTATTCTTTATAAGCTGAAACTAGGAGAAATTGTCACCACAATTCCCACTATTGGTAAGATAACCAATTCTCATGTCTTCATTCTTGTTACTCTAAATTTGTGTTGTAGAGATGGGCTTCTGAAGAGTGTAGAGATTTGCTATCTTTGCTGCCAGTATAAGAATCGAGACAAACATGGGCTTTATTGTACTGCCATAACATAGCTGTGTCAGATCAAAGGTACATCTAGACCAGAATCCTGTGTCTGATGGTGGCCAGTAGCAGATGCTGAGGAGTATGGGAACCAATTACATAGCAGTACTTCCCCAAAACACCATGAACCTCTAGCGGTTCGTGACTGAAAGACCTGTTGAACCAAAAGTGGTGTACTTGGATTTTAGTGATTAATTTCCCCCTCCCCCCTTAAGTCAACTTTCTTCTTGACCTAGCAATTCAATTCTGATAAGACCTGTTATATATATTTGGGAGAAATAAAGCTTAGGAAGTAACTATCTTTAACATGATTAGAATTAAATTTTAACACTAGTATTAACTATTTCTAACTCTTTGACTCTTTTATTTTAGGTTTTAATGTGGAAACGGTAGAATATAAAAACATTTGTTTCACAGTTTGGGATGTTGGTGGTCAAGATAAAATTAGACCTCTGTGGAGGCATTATTTCCAAAACACACAGGTAAGAGTCCTGACATGGCAGGCATTGAAAACCTGTTTTGGAAAGTCTCATTATGTGTGGAAAGTTGTCTTCTGTCCCTTCATTTCAGAAAGGCTCCTCGCTACTTCCTGCAAGTTCTGAGGGATACCCAGATTTTATTCTAGCTGAAGCTGGTTTGGTACCCTGAAGGCTTCAAATCTAGTTGTGAGTGTAGCCTGGCAAGGATGAAGTCCTTCAGGATATACCAGTGTTCTGTAACGTGCCAGAGCAGATGGTTTGTTTGTGAGGAACTCTTCAGCTTTGCTGCATCCATGTTTTGATCTTTTTGAACTGGTGTTGGCTTATACATAAGAAATGTTATTGTCTGAACACTCTTCTACATACTGTCTTTTTCTAATCAATCAGCTTCAAAATATACAGTTTTTACTGTGCTATATCAGTGTATTTAGTACACTGAGTATCTAAAAACATAAAAGATTTTGTTACCCATTGGCTAGAAACTGTCTGCTTCATATTGACGTGACTGCTGTCATTTTTGGTCACTAAATATGATTCTTTCCTTTGCTTCATAAGTACTAAGGTAAGTTGCTTATTAGTATCATCAAACCCTTGGAGTGAGGTTTTTTTCTGTGTTGAATATAGAATTGTTTCCAAGAAACTTCTGTGCAGCATAATGGATGTGATTGGTGCAGAAAAATGGAGAAGTCTGGATTGACAAAAAGGAGCTAGCAAAGTACTGTTGTGAATAGAGTAATACTTAATTTCCGTTCCTTATTCAACCCTGTTACTAAATATTCTTAAAAGAAGCTTCTGTTTTCTTAAAGAGAATGATGTAAAGTTTTCAGACTGAAATTTTAAGAGTAAATAGTGTGTTTGTAAGGAGGACACTTGAATAACAGAGATGTCATTAGAAATACTGTTTGGTACAAAATTTTTTTAAACAAATTCAGGCCTTACTTTAAGAGTGTGGGGGTTTTTCAGTGAAACATGAGATGGTGAAGTACTTGTGATTCTCTTGCTGCATTTAACGTGATACTATCAGTGAAAAAAAGGGAGGGGGGAGACTTAGCTTCTGAAATTTTGCTTGTATCTTTTTTTTTTCCAAACTAATGAATCCCCCACTAATCTATAAATTGACCATTATGTTACCTAACTTTTGATTTAGAAGCCCTAGCTTTATTTTGCAGCTGAAACTTATGTACTTGTTCAGACAGACATCTTGCATTGCTTAAACAGAAATTTCTGTGAAATTCGCTTACCTAAGAGAGGGGACAGTCACAATATTAAATAAGAGTGGGTTTGTTTTGGTTTTTTAAATAGTACTGCATGTTTACATTGGTTTTCCAAAACTTCTTAACTTCTTACAGGGCCTCATCTTTGTGGTAGACAGCAATGACAGAGAGAGAATCCAGGAAGCAGCAGAAGAGCTGCAGAAAATGGTAAATATCTATACCTTCTGAAATATAGTTGTTATACTTTGTCGTATTCTTGGATGTGTGTCAGCTTCACTAAGAGATTGAGGATTTTAAAATTTTAGGTAGTTTGTACAGCGCATATTGTAGTCACCTGGTAATTCTGAGTCACATAGTGCACTGAGTTGCACATACAACTTTCTATAGAGCTTTAGCTCAACTACTAATGTGTCAGAACCTTTCTTTACTTCATAAAACCTTAATAGAAACACAGCAGATGAAGAAAGAATTTTGGAAAAACAAATCGGTGCTAAGAATTTCAGCAGCAAGGTGCTGGTAAATTTAAACTGCCCATTGGAAGAGTATTTCCTTCCTTGTAGGAGAAGTTCTGTTGGGTACTGGTTAAATTTCACTCAGTACTTATCAGTGACTTCAGGAGCAAGAATGAAAAAGTTTGTAACAGTTAAATCAGTATTTAGGTTTCTTTAGCAGTTGTTGAAGTAATTGACATACTTAACTGAGCTAATTTAATAATGTGACGATTTTTTCTATTAGCTTCAGGAGGATGAGCTGCGAGATGCGGTGCTGCTTCTGTTTGCAAACAAACAAGATCTGCCAAATGCCATGGCAATCAGTGAAATGACAGATAAACTAGGTCTTCAGTCTCTGCGTAACAGAACTGTAAGTGCTAAACTTCCTGGTTGCTGAACTCTTGTATTCCTCTATTATATATCATAAATGTAATCTCCCTTTAAAGGAGAGGGAATTTTTCATGTCTTTCTACAGAAAGATGCACATATGTGCTATTAAACTCTGTAGTGCATAGTTTAAGGTCCTTGTTCAAAGTAAGTGATTTAGAAGTATAATGCAATGTGTACAGTTGTCACAGTTTTTCATCTCTCACCTTCTGGAAAAATACAAATATTCCAGGCTGTCTCTGAAATATAGCTGTCAAATATGTTTGACAAAGCTTTCAGGTGGGCTTTCTTGTTTTCCCAATACTTGTTATTCTGGGGGAGAAAATGCATTCTGCCTTCTCATCACTACAAAGATGGGATGAAATTAAGTAGCTCCTGAATCATTAAGTTCCATCTGCACAAGCCTTTGAGACATAGGGTTGCTTCACATAAACCATCTATCCTTCTATAACACTCGCTTAATATCTGTATGTTGACACAATAAGGTCATATCCATAGAAGATGTTTTTAGAGGTCTGTTAATATAGATAATCCCATGTCCATTTCCTGAAGAGAGTGGTCTTTCAAAAACAAGAACCTAGTTTTCAGCATATAAACCAAATGCAAGTTCTGTATTTGTTGCTTAATGTGCTAAGTGGTGTTCTAGCATTGGGTAGGCCAACAGTGAATTTTTGCATGATGCCTGAACCCCATCTATTGCATATATACTTTTCAAAACTTTCAAAAATACTATCTGTTCAATGTTGACTCTACTTATTGCACAAAACAGTGTTTAAAGAACACTATTTGAGCATGTATCCAAGTGTAACATGCTGTGATAACGCACCTTGCATTTTGTCAGTTTTTAAATTTAACTTTTCTTTGTGTTCTGCATTAACAGTGGTATGTCCAGGCTACCTGTGCTACGCAAGGAACTGGTCTGTATGAGGGACTTGACTGGCTGTCAAATGAACTCTCAAAACGCTAACTCAAACTGGATGACTCTTTCACCAGGGACATGTTTGATATAAGTGGTCTAGGCTTGTTACAACAAAATTAGTTTGCATCTTGGTTATTACAGTATCTGGAACTGATATTTGGGCAGGATATTACAGCGTTTCAACTTATTTTGTTGCCAATTATTGTTTACCAAGCTACATGTTGCAAAGGTAGCAATATGCTTGGGTAAAAATCTCCTTAACTTGGATAAAGTGTATCTTCTGATTTTATTCCCCTCGTTAGCCTAAATGCCTGAATATAGTTATTGTGACATCTTTAAGATCTGTTTTGAATACCCTTTTGAGCCCCAATAAATTAATGTTTTAAATTTTTTTCTTCCTGCTACCTTTAGTTTACTGATGCCCTGTTTCATTCCTCAGACAGTCTGCTGATTTAAAAATGTAGCATTCCGTATGTATTTATTTCTCTCCCTTGCCAAAAAGAATTCCTAATACTGCTTGTTCCAGCCAAGGAAATGCTCTAAAACACTATACAAATCTACTGCACTGAGGAACGTTTTATTAATCCTTGGGTTCTATCAGCCCAACTTGCCTTCGTGTGAATTGGATTTGATGGGTAGAATAGTTCTGTGCTGGTTGCGAAGAGCTCATGTTAAGGTTGTTTTTAATATTCAGCAGATTGTCTTCCTTTATATTGTATCTTTTTTTTTTTATGTTGCATGTTGCTTTTTGGTATCAGCCTGACTATTTTTGCCCAGTGTATAATAGTTCTGCTGAAGTTTTACTGTTTGTTGGTGAACATATCTTCATAAAGAAATTTTGGAAAATTCATCAAACTCAATGGATTAGTTTCTTCATAACCCACTTGGAATTATTCCTAATAAAATGATAAAATGTATAGTTTTGTGTATGCTTTTCTTGATTCCTGAAATAATTGAACTGCAAGTTATCACTTACTCTTTTTCCATATACTGAGCTTTCCCGCAGCTTGAATGTGAATATCAATCTTGGATTTTTCGCTTGTTTGGAACTATGTAGAGTGGGACATGGAAGGTGGGCAACAAAGTTGTATACAGTGCAGTAGAGTAGCTGTCATCAAGACATACAATTCTGTAAATGTCTTTTGAAGTTGTAAATCTAAAATTCCTTTTAAGATGTCCAGATATGAAAATACTAACAGTTACAAAAATTGTAATAAAACAAATACAAACTGCCTGAAAAGCATGCATGTCTGTTTCATAGTTGTATCTACATCTAAAAACCAACATGGGTTGTAGCAGGAGAATCACAAATTCTGTTGGTGGCTAGCTGGGAGGCTAACTTGAATACTTGAACAGGGATTTTGTCGATATCCTGTTTATGGTGATAGTCACCCCAGAAAATCAGCTCTATGCAGCTGTGACTGTCTGCTTTCATATTTCTGCCCCCTTAAACCTCTGTAGTTCAAAGACTTAAATTAACATGTTTTTGAGGCTGCTACTAATAGGTATTTTAGAATCTATTTTTCTGTTGCCTGTCTGCTGTATGGATGCAAATATGGCTCAATCCTCCAACTGAAATACTCTATTGATCATATGTCTTTAGGAACCCAAAGCATGATTTCATTGCAGTTTTAAGTTAAGCTTCACTCTTATTTTTAGCCCAGGTCTTGTTATCCTTGCTACAAGAAATCCCAGTGACAAGGTCTGATAACACTCAAACTAGTTTAGGTTAAGAGCACCTTCCAAGGCAGCTGCAACTGAGGTTTACGTTTTTAGGAAGTACTGTTACTACAAACACAACTAACCAGACACAATTCCAGAGCTTTTGAGTATGGTCATTAACTGTCTTCAGTATGTAACAGAAACCCAGGAGACAGTGTAAGGTGAGTAGGGTTTTGCTTGCACCTTTAATGAATTGCCGATTATGTGTTAATGAAAGTTGATATATCCATGTATTGGATCAATAGCTGTTAATATGCATATTTCTAGCAATGCATTTCCTTGAAATAAACCTTAAAAGGAACACCTTGTTCAGAAGAGGGGGCTTGTCCATAATACGGGTGGTACTGGTAGTCCCAATAGGTTAAAATGAAACAATGCTTGTGAGCAAATTAAATGCCATCTCCTTTTCCAAGGAAGAAGTTAGACTTAAGCAGATACTTAAAAACACATTAGGCCTATTATCTTGAAGGATGCATGCAGTTTAGTAAACAGAGATTAAGATTGCATTGGTTTAATTCTTTCAAGTGCCTTTAAGTAATTAAATACTCAGTTTTAGGTGAGCTTTGTTTAGCTGCTACACTTTTGAGTTACAGCACGTGTATAGAAGTTCATATTTCAAAGAGTCACCATGCTTGGCTTTGTGTACCAGGAGGTTGTAATTCTGCTATAAGTAATTTCACAAAATCAAAGTCGGAAAGTAGTAAATATCTTGAGCCTTATTTAAGAGTGATGGGATCTGCATGAGGGGTTAAGACTACAGCTTACAGCTGAAGTGTAGTAAGACGAAGTCAATAAAATTCTTGGGTGTAATGGAGTAGTTGCTGTAGTGTTAATCAGAGCATAAAGAGGACCTGAATCAAGTACTTCAATCTTCCTGTAAATAGATAAGATCACACTTGACCTCTGTTACTAAAGTGATATTTGCCTCTTAATGCTCTGTAAGGTTGTAATCGTGGAAGCAAGGTTTACGCAGTTTATTCATAGTAGTATTAAGCTGTGGAAGGGACAAGACACTTGATGGGCTGTGGAATAATGTCACAATTGGCAGAAGTAAATAAACTTTCCCTTGGGTTGTTACATTCTCACCAACTGTTCTCAATTCTCTAAACATTTTCAAGGTATACTCTAGATTATGTGTTCTTGATAATAAACAGCAGTCCCTGGGGTTGGTGCATGTGCTTAGAAAGCTGCCTTGTCTTCAGATGATAATCACAAAGCAGTTTGTTACGCATGTTCTTCATGTTCTTACTGGCTATTGCTATATGCCGAAATCTTGGTGGCTTTCTTTTTTTCTCTTGTAGCTAGTGCTTGTCTGTTAGTGCAAGAACAGACTTAGTCCTGATGAGTTTTATTATGCTGTCTTAATTCTTCTAGTACCAGGATCACATGTGGTGTTGAAATCTATATCCTATTCCATTAATGTGGCTATGCGTCAGTAAATTCATTAGCTGTGGCAGTGATGCTTTCTTAAACTGACCATAATGATAATTTGTATGCTAGTCTTCTTACTGGAACTTCTGTAAAGGCACTGACTGTCATTTAAGGTATTGTGGATAGGTAAAAATACTTCTTTTTGGCATTCTTGAAAATTGTTAAATCTGGCTGAAGCAATTATAACAGTTACCTATATATGTTTTATATCATTAACAATGTATACTACAGCCCTGCTCTCCAGAGGCAGATGAAATTTCCATGAAGATCCAACTCTGTCATGTCTGTTAAGAGTTTAGATGTACTAACTTTGCCATTTCTCTATCAGAAGTCAAATAGCTGAACTGAGCTGTTGTCCCAGAAGTTCAAAATCTTGGACAGGCACAAGACGGTTAAAAATTTGTTCCTCATTCTACTGTAGTTGCAGGAAATCCTGAGTTCCAGTAGCTGAAATTTTTTCTTCTCATAGCATCAACTCCTATATTCAAACAATGGGTAAGCTTGGCTGCACTGGAGAGTCAGTCTAGTAATATTTCTATACAAGAGGGTTTTTTTCAGTGTGTCAGATGGCCAGCTTAACTATAGAGAGCAAAACACTGAAGAATGTGTGTGTTTTCTTTTATTTGGCCATGCTGACACAATTTATTCCTTGTATTTCAGAACATGCATGATTGGCTTTTCAGTTTTTTCCAACGTTTGAAGAACAGTTTTGCATTAATATTCAGATCTACATACAGACCAGTGCAAAAAACTTGTTTTGTTTTTCTTACATGTAACTAACCTGATCGCTCAATCCTACAGCATAAATAGTAGAGGATATTTATTGGATGGTTTGGTTGGGGTTTGTTTGTTTTTAAAAAAAGGCTTCATGAACAACATAATCTAGAATTTGTTCTGCAGCTGTTTTGCAGATAATCTGCAGACTTTGGTTTAACTGTTTGCAAGAACAAAGCCTGGTTCTAAATGCAGTAGGAATTGGCAACAAATGCTATAAGCATTTCTACTTGCTTGGTTTGTCCTCAGTGTTTTCAACATACACCAGTAAAACAATGTACCGGAGGGAATAGAGCGCTGTGAGGGCCCTTGCAGCAATGGCTTGGCTTGTGTAAAAAGCGGTTTAGGGTTTTGCCAGTAATGAGAATTCAGAGCCCAGTTTGCAGTCCTTGCTCACCTGAGTAATCTTCATATAAAGGTCTGGACAAAGGCAATTTGAGTGCAATTTGATGAAACTCTGCACATCATCTTGTCCCAGTCTTTCCTGCCCTTGCCAAGCATGTTATTGACAGGGGACTTGAATAAGAAATGACATTGGATATGCTGCTGTTGGACCTATGAATAAAGCTTAGCTACCGGATGTGTTGTGCAAGGTGCAGAAAAAATTTTAAAAGCATCAGGTTCTATCAAGGGATCTGATGCAAATGCTAGGATAACTCTGAAATGTTTCAGGCTTTCCTCTTACTGGATGGGAGTTGAAAGACTTGAATTTTTAATTTTTTTTTTTTGATGCTAAGAGTGTGAGAAACAAGGCAACAATTAATTTGAGGTGTTGAAAGATCTGAGTCCTTAGCATGTTGGGTATTTTTCCCCTTGTACTATTTTTCTCCTTTTCTTCCTCCTCTCAATCATACTTTGCATTATTGTTTGCTTTATCATGATGCATAAATGCATATCTTTGAAGGCTTGAATTAGTCCCTTCAAAAACAGCAGTGATACAAGAAATACTGATGTGTAAGAATTCAGGTACTGTCACTGGTGGCTAAGGCCCCTTTGTCTGGTACGGACCGGCCAGGGAATATGAGTTCCAAGTTCCCAGACCGGTCTGAAGGATCTGACAGAACTTGGTTGGGTTTTGTATGTATCGGATACACAGGTAAACTACATTTCACAACAAGAACAACCGAAAAACTAGCCAAGTATCTGTTAGTTCCAGAAGGCCAGTCTTTCAGTGCTCTTAGCTCTTGTAAAGTTCTTGTGAGTGACAAGCTTGTCCACAGCAGGAGCCAGTGTGAAAGAAGAAACTCCTCCCTCCCGAGACAACAGCTAGTCAGCGCAGATGCCGGAGCAGTGCTGTGTCTCTTGGTTGATGCATCCCATATCAGAGATGGGGAAGCTGTTTAGGAAGCAAAGTGAGATATTCCTTTTTCCCTTTTTCCTTAATGGCTGGTCTGGGAAAGTAGAGTAACAAAAAAAGAAATTGAAAAGATGCAAAGAGAATATAACCCAATTTTTTTATGTGAAGTATATGAAGCATTCCAATAGCTGGAACAAAAGTGTGTTTAGCTTTATGAAGTAAAATGGAGATGGGCTTAATGGGACTTGTCTGGGTTCTAGAGGAGATTTTGAGAGGCAGAATTAATTGCTTGGCAAGGTCCAGATGTGTAGAGGGAGCTAAAATGGGAGCTAAAATCACCTTATGTGGAGTCAGAAGCAACATGTATTACCTCACGTAGATGTAAATATAGCTTGGGAGCATGGGGGATATGGGTTAAAGGTGCACCTAAGGGTTGTTTCTCAGCCCTCAAATAAATGACAATTCTTTTGAATTGTGACTTTTTCCTAACCTAGACCCTAGTTCTGCATTTTCACTCCAGAAATGCCTGACCAGTTCATGACACATTGCTGCTACTGGCAGTCAGCCCGTGCTGCCACATTTCACTAATTAAACCAGGGATACTTGGACTGGAGAATCTCCTGCATTAGCTCGTGGGGCTGAATTTCCTCCTGAAGATACTAAAGGATTATCTGCCGCGTGCAAGGGCCAGTTAACTTTTAGTGGGTCTGTTCCAGTCCCCTTACCACTTGCTTCCTGCAGGTGCCAGCTTTCCTGGGCTCTCCCTCTCCTTGGTCTGCAAGGAGACAGAAGAACAGCAACCCAAGTACTGATACAGGGAATGAGAGGGACCCGCTGGTTCTTGGAAGGAGGCAGAATACTGGGCAAGTCTATTCTCTGAGCAGGTCCATCTTCTGGTACTAGGGAGAAGTTAAAGATTTTTAATGATCTGGGTTTTGAAAATAAGATGAAGTAACCCAGTTGTAATGGATAGGTACTAAAAAGGAGTTACAAGGGGAGCACAGTTAGCCTATGTAAGTAATATGATTTCACTTTCAAACTTAACAATTGCAATCTTACTAAAGTGACTGAGACGTTTCTCTTGCCAGTCTACAAGCCTGTGTTACTCAGTGGAGTTTGGTTTTTTGGAGTGTTTTTCCCCAAAATTTTTCAGAGCTGGCAAACTGTAGAAGGCCTCTGACTCAGCTGTAGTCATTTTAAGTGTTTTTTCATGGTGTTAAGATTTTCTTCTTGAACAGATCTTCCAATTTTCTGTCCTTTAAGATGATTTAACTTTTGCAAGTATATGGCTTCAGGTGTAACCTTTCCCTCATTTACTACATTAGTAAATATTTTTTGCCCAGATAGGAGGTCTACAGCCTCTATTCTGTTTGCAAGATTTTCTCCTCGTTCCTGTATGTTGAAACTTAAGTTACAAATCACTGATACTTTTATTATGAACTTTGTAGTCCCATGCAAGATTGAATTACATTTTACTTTTTAATTAGACTTATCGGAGAGCATTAACCAATCAAGGACCCACCCAAAGTATTTAAGGCCCAGTTTTACAGGGTGACTGCTGTCCATCAACTCTGCTGCAATGACCCAATATCATTCATTGCCAGTTCTATTGCCACATACCCTGTTTTGCTTCCATTTTTTATCCAAAGGCCCTTAGCTACCCTTTGGCTTAGCTAAAATGCTAACTTAGCAAAAATTGGACTCTGAAGGTTTGCAGATAAGCCTGCCAAAGCCCATCACAATAAATGAGCACTCTTCCAACAAGGTCATGTGTTGTTTTGTGGCAGATACGCTTAAGCAGGTGAATGCCTTGTTCCAGGACTTGATCACTTATTCGCACCTCCAAGCCTCTATCTTGCTCTCTGGGCACAAGAGACTTCATGGTGAATCAGCTCAGGATATAATCACCCACTAATACAGTCAAGAAAAGAAAAGGCCCTGTATTTTTAGCTGGATCACTTCCCTACTTTGGTTTGGTGTGGCATGAGCAGGAACAAGTAGCCAGAATTCAGAGGTGGTAGAGCAGGATCAGGCAAGAGAGGCTGGAATGAGAGGGAGATGGAAGGTTAACTGCTTACGTGCTGGAAAAAGCTACTTGCAAAGGACGTTTACATGAGATCTGTAGTAATGGAGGCTTCTACAAAGTTGTGTATTAGTGCAACAGTCCTTTTGTTCATTCCCATTTACCTGTGTTTATATGCAGAGTTGGTAACAAAATTTTGGACAGTTAATGAGATTAGTCTTCTTGTTGTTTCAGACATGTTTTGAGATTTATGGATCTGCATCTTTTTAGCCTTGTATGACCTCTGAGCCTAAACCTGCCTGTTGGCTTTACTGTGCAGTTCTTTATCAGCATCAACTTGTTAGATGCTCAGATACTACAGTAACAAAAAACAGTAGTAATTTTAATGGCAATAACATCGAAAAGGCTAAAGAGCAGATGTTTACAAGGTTCTGAAAGCACCACCCTTCACAGTACAGCAGGTACTACAGCAAGAGACAGGACCAGTGACCCTTGGCAATACGCTATGTGAAAGTGACTGCCTATTTTTTTCAAGTATGTAAACAGTTTAGTGAATCCCAGCTATAACCTACAGTCCACCACAATGCAGTGGCGGTGAGTAGTTGTGCAAGTACAGGGTACACAGCTTTTATCAGCCTGGGCAGACTTGTTTTGCCATGAAAGACACCAGTAATTAGGAAAAAAACCCCAAACAGTTGACAACAGTGATAATTGAAAAGGGAATTTTATTAGGTGAAAGAGGGAGATCTAGTGAAATGGTTTTCACATGTTGTTTGTTTCATATGGACTAATGATGCAGGGAAAGAAGCTTGTTAAATGCTTCAAACCCCTCCACATTCAGTGAAGGTACAGATAAAATAATTTCCCCACATCCAAATTATCTCCTACAAAATAGGGAAGACCATAGACTATTTCTAGAAGGAAAAAAATGCAGGTAAAAACACTATTAAAAATTTGGGTGGTCTTTGTATGTAGTAAGTCAGTCACTTGCGTTTCTTCTTAAAGGTTTAGGCACAGGTAGCTAATGCACCACATCAACTGTTCTGTATCTCCCCCTACCTGAAAAGATTATATTGTTAAAAAGTTCCCTCCCATCCAGGGTTGGCTGTCCTAAACTTCAGTATTTCTTTTATTGCCAATGACTATAAACAACAGAAGGAATAGATGTTTAAAGTAAATGCTACCTGGGTATGTAGTCCAATTTTACCAGGTGCTAAAGTTACCCATACTAAGCAGGCAAGCAAAAAGCTTCCAAATCAGTTATAACCTTGAATTTAACATGGTTGATTGTTGACAGAAAGCCTATTCACTGATAATTAAAAAACATCTTTTTAGAAGGTAGTAGGTACAAGTACATTGTTCATGCCACTTACTAAAAATTGGGACATGGTAAGTGAACAAGACAATTTCTGAACTCGCTATAAAAAAATTGCCTTATGACAATAATTACAATGAGGTTGAATCAACTAAGTCCATTTGTTTTCAGGTTCTGCATTTGGTTCTGAATTAAGCAGGGTTCAGTTTGTACACTAAGATCAAATTCACGTGTTTTTTTTAATAAAATAATTCTTAAACCTTTAAAAACACCGATAAAAAGGTATATGATAATCCAGTTTTCAAAACCCCATCTTAAATATATTTTTCCCATTAGGATATAAAAAGGGAAAGTAAAAGTCATCATGCAAATATTCTGAACAGAGAGATAATATTAGGTAGAACCATTAAACACGTGAATTTCTCAGTAATCATTCTGACTTTCCTTTTAGTAGCATGAAAGCCAGGGTGTAACCTCAGTTCCCCATCAGTAAGTTAAATTTCTTGTTCAAAAACCCTCACAAGCACCATGCAAGAGCTGATTTATTTCCACTTTAAGTCACATATTAGTGCTATATGATCAGAAGGGTGAGAAACACTTGGCAAAGCCTGATGGGTTGTTACTTCTTCATGACTTGGCAATGGAATGACCTGTTCAACTTCCAAAGCATTTTGGTCAATGAAAATGTAGTCCAGACATCCATGAAACCCACCAACATAGTTTGTATAAGCAGGTTCTCCGCAAGCACTTAGCAGTTTGAAAGGATGGCTTAGAGGCATATTACACCTTTCTTCTTCGCCATTGGAGGCCCAGTCTTCATGATCCTCAGCAATGCCACCACTGTTAATGAAACTGTAAGTTCCAGATGATGGTGTACTGTTAAAATCTCCACAGAATATGATTGGTATGCTAGGATACAGGTCGCACGCTACGTGCTTGATGTGAGACAAGGCTACAGCAATTTGGATGAGACGGATGTTCCCACCTAAGAATATAAAAATGTATTACTTTAAACACTTCAGAGTGGCCTTGGAGGAATTTTCCAAGTTACTCATTTAAGCATATATCACATATAGCTCTGAAACGGTAATCTCATTTTTTCTGGGCTTTACATGTTAGAATATTTTTCGTGAATAAAGAAGACTTTGAAGTTTGTGACTATGGAAGTTGTAGAGAGGCAGACAATGCTTTAATTTAAACTCGCACATGCAAGACTTTGAACCTTAAACACCCATACTACAGCAGCTTTCCATTTCGTGGCCACCATCCTAGTAGTGTTCCTGAAAGGCATGGAACCAAAAGAAAATTAATTTAAAAGAGAGGAGCCTCTTATAAAAGCTTCTGTAGCCCAATTTGGTTGCCCTTCTGGCAGTACCCCAACATAACTTGTCAGGTGCAATAGGATTGGGAAGCCACGAGCACACACAGAGCTATCTATATTTTATAATCTACTCTTGGGGTGAATTGTGTTTAAGGTGACTTGCCCAGGCAGACTAATCTTACTCTAAGCAAAATAAATCAACAAACAGCCCTAGTAGCCTGGCTTGATTCATTGAGAATGGGGAAAACCTGTTCTCCCTAGGAAGGACAAAAACCTTTACAAACCCAGTTACTCTACATAGAGGAACATGACAAAATTACCTTTTGGATGCCAGTATAGGTGGGTATTAGCTACACAAATCTTCCTGGAAGGATCAGTTGTAGACTGAAGAACTGAGACCTTCAAGAGAAAAAGCAATCTTTGATAAGTCTTAAACAAAGAGGTTATATATTTTAAAAAATTGCAACAGTTAGTTTGCTTATGCCTTCATGGTCCCATTCAAAGAATCTGATGCTCATAACTAATGAACAGTACAGCTCCTAAATTGAGTCTTTATCTTCTCTATAAGGTCTGGAACTCAGCCAATATATTACCAACATTACCCGTACATCCAGGTATTCGACAAATGTTCTTTTGTCTGTAAGTGTCTGGTTTGGCCATATTTTTTCTTAAGATGTTGCTAATGCTGTATCATTCTTAATTACTTGTATTTTCTATTCTCCCACCTCTGCAACAGAATTGGAGCTGTATCTCTGGGTTTAGCAAGCAATCTGTAGCATCGCAAAGTTGTTAAATTGAACATAAATTCAGAGGTGATTTCAGTTATCAAGGAGAGCTTGTTAGTCCTACTCAGTGCACAAGTAGGAAACTTTTACCAATGAGTGTTTCTGAAATTCCTGACACAGACCTAGATCTCGCACATTTGTACTTAGAGGATAGCTCTGCTGGCAGACCTGCGGGCATCAACAAGCTCAGAAACCTCTCCAACCTTATTTTCCTCCCTACTGTCACTTTTGTAAAGTGGCATTATTAAAGCAAGTCAAATTAACTTAATCTCATTTAAACTGATTTACAAGGCTTGCATTTTATCAAATACATATTCTGACATATGAGATGAAGCAGTGAAAAACTTGGCAGCCAATACCACCATCAATGGTCCAGAATGTCAACAGCTGTCTTCGTCTTAAAACAAAGAAAATAGTTTTGCCTCTTTTACCAATGTTGGTAGTTCCATCTATCCAGTTCAGTAAAGTCTCAATGTTTTATTTGTGTTCCGAAGTTGCTCTTCTGGTCCATTTGTTACCCTAGCTAACAGAGAACACGCCGCTGCTATGTCTACATTTCAGACTTAATCCTTTGCCTCCCTTCTCCTGTGGTTTGACGCTCAACAAACCTAGCTTGGCTGCACCTGCCCAGAGGAAGAGGAGAAGGGAAAGAGGAAGAATGTGTCAAAGCTAGTACCTGCAGCACAGATGATCTCTGCAGCACCTTCTCCTGCACCAAGGGGTACTTGGCCAGCTTATCACACAACTCCTTGTGCAGCGGGTCCGAGAGCAGGGCTTCGCTGAAAGCTATATCGTGCCGGCTAAGGAGGCTGAACTTGTCCCTGCGGTAGAAAGTGGCCAGGCCTTCGTGCTGCTTCTCCTTGATCTTGAAGAGCCCATCAAGTCCAAAAGCATCCAGGGCTGGAGCCAAGCTGTCCACGAAGACGGACTTATCCACTTCTTGCAAGCAGATGAGGTCGGCATTGTAGCCTGCCAGCTCCTTCTTGAGCAGGTTCTGCCGGTAGTCGAGCTCCAGGGCATACGGGGCGCAGTAGGGGTAGAGCACGGTGCGGGAGAACTCTGTCTGGGCGTAAGTGTCGGCCAGGATATTGTAGGAGACGGCGCGAACGGAGCCCCCGCCGCAGACCTTCTTGGTGTAGAGGTGCCGGGAGTCGAAGGTGCAGGCGCCGGGGCCGGCCTCCACGGGGCCGCTGCTCTCCACCTCGCAGGGCGGCCCGTAGCGCTGCGCCCCGTCCCCGGGCGTGCACTGCAGCTTCAGCCGCAGCCCCACCAGCGCGTTGGAGGGCGTGAAGACGCGCTCGGCGGCCGCCGCCTCCACCCAGGCCGGGCCGTCGCTGCCCGCCGCCACCTCCCCGCCGGCCGCGGGCCGCTGCTCGCGGTACCAGCGGAAGAGGCAGTGCTGCGGGGCGGCGAACTCGGCGCTCACCTTGGGGCACACGGGGAAGCCGGCCAGGAGCGAGCGCGGCAGCTGGAGCTCGGTGAGCGCCGGCGGGTTGCGCTCCACGCGGTACCGCGCCTCCCCGATCTGCAGCACGGCGCCGTCCTGCCAGGCCGCCGCGTTGGACACCTCCTCGGCCACCCCCCGGGGGAAGCCGCACGGCCGGCGCCGCCGCCGCAGCTTCCCCCGCCGGGCCAGCGCCCGGCCCAGCGGCTCCGCCTGGTCCCGCTGCATGTGCTTGGCGCTGCCGTCGGGGAGCACGAACCGCAGGCTCAGCTTGGGCTCGGACGGCACGCACCGCACCACGGCCCGCTCCATGGCGGCGGGCAGGCGGCCGCCGCCGGGCAGGAGGGCGGCGGGGGAGGCGCGGAGCCCCGGAGGGCGGAGCGCAGCCGGCGCCACATGGAGCCGGCGTCACCGCTCGCGCCTGAGGGAGGGGGCGGGGCGGGGCGGGAGCGGCGGCGGCGCTTCGGCGTGAGTGAGGGGGCGTCCCCGCGGCGGGTCGCCTCTCGCCTCTCCTCTCGGCCCGTCTCCCGGCAGGTACCTGCCCGCCTGGCGGGGAGGAACGCCAGCCCCCCCTTGTTCCCCCAGCAGCAAAATCCCGTCACCTCAGGAAAGCCATCGCCTCCCGCGGCAAACGGCTGTCGGGAGCGGGGGTTGGCCTCGCACGTAGCGCCTAGATGGGTGCACACTGCTTATGGATAAATCCCCTGGTGTCAAGGGTTTGGTTTCCGTTTGTGAGAAACCGTGTCGCGGCTGGATTGAAACCTCACCCTGAACAGCCCCGCGCTGCTCAGATGCCTTAGGAAGGTGCCCAGGGCGTTTGCAAACGGGCCTAAACGTCTCTCCGGCTGCTGTCCTTGCAGAGTCTGCTCACGGGGCTCTGCCCGCGCAGACAGAAAATTAGGATTCTGAAGTCTCTTTGTCAAACGTGGGCAAGCGGGTAGTAAATCTCTGGAGTTCCTTAGAATTTCCATTTACGGTTTTACAAGGCGTAGAAGCTTAGCAACGGCTATCTGATGCGTATTACTTCCTAGGCGTTCTTGCTGTGATCTGGAACAAGGTTTTAACTGCTTTGTGCAGGCAGAACGCCGCAGCAGAGAGCCTCGCTGACTTGCCCAGGCTCTATTAAGCCCCGTAGCAGACGAGGAACTTTAAGGTAAGATTTTTCCGAGTCTTTGCTTTTTTTCTCTTTTTTACTTTTTTTTTCTTTTCCCCCCTTTTTTTTTTTTTTTTTTCTTTTATCACAAGGGTATACTAATAGTCCGGTATCGTACAAACTGCAACGAACACCCTCTCTGTGACTAAATAGGCCTTGACTGAGCTTTTTGTTTCGGGCAGATGAACCTTGTTACCAGCAGGGACCCGGGCCGGCGCCCCTCCCCCGTGAGGGCTGCGCGCTGCTCCGCGCTCGAGGCAGAAGCCGCCTCTGGAAGTGCCCGTGAACTGGGCGGTTGGGCGCGAGGGGCCGCGAGGGGCGGGGCTGGTGCTGATTGGCTACGCCTCTGGCTGAGGCGGCCGCGAGGGGTGGGGTTGGTGCTGATTGGCTGCGCCTCTGGCTGAGGCGGCCGCGTGGGGTGGGGCTGGTGCTCGGGCAACCCTGCCCCGGCAGAGGGGCCCCCCCCAGGGGCGGAGACCCGCACGGCGCCTCGCCCCTTCCGCTGGCAGCGCTTCGCCCCTTCCGCTGACGCCCGCCGCACCGCCTGCCCTCGGCTCCGTGGCAACCAGTTTGTTGTCCTGAGCCGCCTCCGCGCCGCCGTCCCGCCCGGCTTCCCCCCGGGACCGCGGCAGCAGGAGAGGTGAGGGCAGCGTGGGCGGCGGGGTGGCCCCCCGTGGGGCTGGGGCGGCTGCAGGGGCTGGTGCTGCTCTTCGCTCCCCACCAACACGGCTGCGTTCCCGGACCCTGCTGGGCTGAGGGAGCGCCTGGAGAGCGTAATACCGTCTCGGTTGTCTTCCTCCACCGCCACCCGTTTTAATTAATTTCTAGGACACTAATTTGGGAGGTAGCTTTGGCTTTCTGCTCCCCTGTGAGAACCTGTTGCAATGCAGTTGTGAGTTTATGCATCATGTTTCCAGGGGAACCCTACCCTGAATGTTTTGTGATAGCCATACTCAGCCACAAGAAAGACTTAAGCTGCCATAGAAGGATAGTCTTTCAGTGAACCTGAAGCTACTCACACAGTGGTGGGTTTTTTTCTTTCTTTGACTTCTTTTTTTTCCTTTTGTCTGTCTTTATACATGGTGATTATCAAACTTTGGTTGCCAAGTATCTTTAACCGTGCTTACCTAACTATCTGCTCCACATCTTCCTTCTGCCCCCAAACTAGGATTCCTATTTCAAACCCATACCTGTCTCCGCTTTTCCTGTTGCACAGCCCAACTACCCACAACTGTGGTCACAACCAAAACGCCCATCTGCTTAGATTGAATCCCATATCCATCCCACCAAATCACAAGCCTTTTCACGGGGAATTTGCATCCACGAGCCAGGATTTAGCCATATCCCCTCAGCCACATTAACACCTTGCTTGCTTCTTTTGTTTGAGTAATCTCAGTTTAGTCTTTGCTCAATTTAGCCTTGCTTCTGAAGTTGCACACCTTGGCATACTGTAAGTGAATATTATCTAGAGAATCCAGAATTGTTGCAGCTTAAAAGATTAAAGTACTGTAAAGCACCGGCCTGGTATTTACAGAGGCACTTGTTCCAGTAGCTCATTTCCAGACAGGCACTTGAAATTAAATTGTGCCCTGCTCTGCCTTAAGTAAATATATAAAACCCTATCACTAGGGTTAATTGATGGAATATATGTTTATATGCAAGATAGAGTTCTCAAGCAGCCTGTTAAGTGCACCACAAGACTTTCAGTATCACAAAATTATTTCTGAAGAGTCTTTTACACTGCTTTGATAAGGTGATCATAGAGTTTCTTAACCTTTCCATGTATGGAATAGAACTTTTAATGACTACTTTGCACACAGAAAGTATGCTTAATTATTTTTTTCCTTGAAAAAATATGAAAATAATAGGGTGTTGTTTTCATCCAAATACGTTCTTGATAATTTCCTGCACTTTTTCTGTCTCTAACAGTGGTATAGAGTCTAAAGAATAACTTTCTCATCATTTTGCTTTGATGTTATGGTGAAGCTATAAGTCTGTGTGGATGTCATTATGATTTTGTTTCTTTTCCTTTAAAGACTGCCTCTCACTTCTGTAGAATTCTAGGATCTCATATTTGAAAATTTGCTGCAGCTTTATCTTTACAGTAATACCAAGTATCAAGGGTGCTTTTGGGCATTTTTTTTTTCCTTAGAACTTTAGAGGCCACCCTTGTCCGAATTTGTTCTATGTTATCTAGCATGGGTGGACTTAATGAGGCAGTAATTTATTTTTTTTTTAGTGACCAGACAAGAAAGGAGTAGGTGGTCACCTACTGAAGCCACAGGAACAGCAGCGCTGTCTCAGGCCCCATCAGTACCGGAAAGGTGCCTACATCAGGGCCAGCCTGCTGCAGTCAGCCTAGGCGGGGAGGGGTTGGTTAATGGCTGTTTTTCTGGTGTCTTCTGTGCTGTGTACAGCTGCTAGATTAGCACCTAGAGAGATTTGTAATAGAACTTTTATGCAGTGTGCTAATCTTGAGTTATAGAACTGTACCATTGTTTTTTACTGTTGCAGACTTTGTATGTACGCACTTTGCATTGAACTTTGCCATTTTAGCATATACAGTATTCTTCGGTTTTCTGAAAGCTAAACTTGCATATCTAGGTTGTGGAAATCCCTGAGGCTACCTCATTTTACATCTTATATACATTCAACTTAATACATGCATCTGTTAAACTGCTTTCTGGACAGGATTAATTGTATTCTAGAATCTTGGTTTTCTTATGGTTTTAGATGCCACACTCAGATGGAGTGCCTTCCAATGAAAAGACTTTGAGAACTTTATTTCTTCCCACTGTTTTACCTTCATCAGTCGTATTTGATACATCACCAATACAGAATAAACTACTGGCATACCGAAGATGCAACGAACAGCAAAAGATGCTTAATCAGTTACTGTGAGTTTCATGTAATTCAAGAAATGTTGAAATTAAAATGAAAGAAACTGCACATTTTACATCTGAGAAATAATAATGGTGTTTGTTAATTTTAGAGGTTTTTGATGTCACTATTGCAGTGCTGAACACTTTCCATCTAAAATCATTAATAATAGAAGAACATTTGATGGAATCTCTGATGTTTTTTCTTTTACAGCACTTAAAATCTGCTTGAGGTATATATGTTGGGGTGAGTTGTGAGGAGAAAGTGACCTTCACATTTTGAATGTTGTTTATGACAGACTGAAAGAAACCCTTTCTCTTTATGAAAACCTTTTTCAAAAAGAACCAAAGTCTGGATTACTTGCTTGCTTTTGTGTGAATGATCTAAACATGGGTCTACTTCTAACAGGCTTTGTCACTATCTTAATGCGTTTGCTGCTGAGCTTAGTGATCTGTGTCACTGCCAGAGGAGCACGGCTGCAAAGACAATTAGTAATTCACATAAAATTGTCTTTGAAGATTTGTGTTTGCAAAGGAGGAAAGACAATAGGAAAAGGCTGCTTTCAAAGAATTGTTGTAGGTCTAATAGAGAAATAGGTTCTTTTTTTATTTTATTATTTTGATAAAAATTTATTCCTGAAATATCAACAATATTTTCAGGAATTTACTGAAGAATCCCTAGACATGTCGATTATCTTGGCATAAATATGAGAGGATTATAGAATCACACAATCATAGAATGTTTTGCGTTGGAAGGGACCCCTAGAGGTCATCTAGTCCAACCCCCCTGCAGTGAGCAGGGACACCGCTAACCAGATCAGGTTGCTCAGAGCCCCGTCCAACCTGGCCTTGAATGTTTCCAGGGATGGGGCCTCCACTGCCTCTCTGGGCAACCCGTTCCAGTGTTTCACCACCCTCATTGTAAAGAATTTCTTCCGTATATCCAGTCTAAACCTACCCTGCTTCAGTTTAAAATCACTACCCCTTGTCCTGTCACAACTGTCCCTCCAAAAAGATTTTCCCCATCTTTCCTATAGGCTCCCTTTAAGTACTAAAAGGCCACAATCTGGTTTCCCTGCAGCCTTCTCTTCTCCAGGCTGAACAAGCCCAACTCTCTCAGCCTGTCCTCGTAAGAGAGGTGCTCCAGCCTTTGGATCATTTTTGTAGCCCTTCTCTGGACCCACTCCTAGAGTTCCATGTCCTTCTTGTGCTGAAATTATGTGGGCTAAGGTTGAAATATATATGCAATGAAATATATAGCAGCTTCCATTTTCATGCAAAAGATTAAAAAGGTAAGGAAAACTAATGGTATTTGATTGGATAAAAAATCACAGTAAAAAAATTGATTTGGCCTTCAGAAGAAGAAATGGAAATTAAAGACCTACATACAGTCTTAATTTAACCAATTTTAAATATTGTCACTGATATAAATAATTTTATTTTTGTTGGTGTGGGTTTTTTAGTGATTCCATTTGCTGTGACTAGATTTGGTGATGGTAACCAGTTACTTAATTAATTCCTATGCAATTGATGTTCCACTTCAGTGGGTAAATTTTTAAATGGCCAAGTATTACAGGTTATTTTTTCCTCAAAAGATACTTGTATGTATCCCAAATTGTTGGCTTCACTGGAGCTAGGCAGTGGTATAAAACTTAAGTTGCAGGATTGAAGTCTGAGAAGAATTGATCACAGAAGGGAATCTGATTTCTGCCAAAGATAAGTGGGGGGGTGCCTTTTTTCTTTTTTCTTTTTTTTTTTAAATAATGATAGCAACAATAGTTAAAGAAACCAGTTAATCTATACAGAAGTTAAAAATAGAGAAAGATGTTTCCTTTCTTTTAATAGTTTAAAGGCTATTATAATACAAATCTAACAAACAAGAAGCCTTTTAGTTTTAGCTCTAGGGAAGTAAATCCTGACCTTTCAATAATACCTGCAGTAGCAGAGTGCGGTTTTTAGAATGTAGGTGTTCAGTATGCTGAAATTGTCAACTAATGCAGTGATAGCTTACTGTGCAGGAAAATGATTGCTGACCAGGCATCTGGCAGACAGTGAATATTCTGCTGGAATGTTGGTTAAGTTACATTTTTGTACAAAGTGAACTGTCTTTCAAATAAGGTCCCATGAAGTAATGATCTGAGTGTATACTTGAAATTGGCAGTCTAACTTCCACTTAGGATTTTTTAGCTGTTATGTTGAGGTAAGGCTGAAATACTCTTTGCAAGATATGTACAGAGCGTACCCCAAAAGGATGGACTGAAATGTGGGTTATTTAGCAATTTATAACCACAGGCAGTAAAAGAGCTGGCTTTAAAATATACAGCTTTAAGAGTTTTGTTCTGCACTTTTTTCTTTTTTTTTTTTTTTTCATGATACAGTTGGACGAGATCTGCTCTAGTTGTTTGAAAAGTAAGATATAAACCTAACAGGAGCACTGGGCAATTGGATGAGGTGAATCAAGGCATGTGTATATTGTGATTGTGGTCGAGAGAAATGTGTCTCCTTTATATAACAGAAGACAGAGTATGCAAAAGCAGCTTTCCCTTTTTCCCTTTTAGTGATCAAAGAGTTGGTAAACATGAAAAACCATGTTGCATCAATTAAAATGATAGTATTATTTTTAATATATTATTATATATATATATATATGCACTTCTGACTCAATGGTTTTACTTCAGAATTGATCGAGCTTTAAAAGTCTATCGCGTATCCATGGAAGAACAATATCACAGAGATCCTGTACCTCCTATCCCGGAATTGCCTTCCACTGTGAGAAAGTATTTCTTTAATATTTTAACTAGTGCCTGTTTTGTTCTTTGTTATTGGGGTATTTATGCGTCTTACTACTTGGCATTTACTTAAAGATGCTTATCTCAGTCCTTAGTAATTGATAAATGTTTTTATATGGCCAGGTAGTCCCATTGAAATAGATACCTGTATATCTACAGATTAAAGTCTTTATTTAGGAATAATATTTGTTAAATTTTATATTTCTGATTATTTTTATATATGTTCTTAATACATTATAATTTTCTGTTCCTTTTTATACAGATGAACAGTGAGCAAAAACAACAAAGAGTGAGTTAAATTCTTCTACTTTTTTAGAGTAGAAGAGTCAGAGGGGTTGAGTATGTTATGTGGAATTAATGGTGATTAAACAGGGGAACCTTTTTCAGTAGTCTTGTTGGGGAAGGATGGAATCAGAAGCAAAATAGGTATCTTTTCTTGTGGTCCAATAGAAAGAAGGTATTTTTCTATTACAGAAAGTATGTCCATCAGTAATTTAAGTTTTGATCTAAAATTTAGTTAAAATTCATTACTTAGAAAAAATTCTGACAGGTTTCAGGATTTTTTTCTGTTGAAGTCATAGATCATACTTTAGCTTGTACAAAAGGTAGTCTTTGACATTGTTCACTTGATTTGAAGAACATATATAAATCCTGGAATTTGTGTATAGCTTTTAAAAGAAGACTTTCTCCCTGAGAGCCACTTTAAACTCAAATTACTATTGAAATATTAATATAAAGTAGCTAATGGGAACATGTATTTTTCCTAGCCAATGTTAGGTAAACCCATTCTGAAGACTGTAGAGATTCAGATCCCTTTTTTTTTTACAACAAAGCTATCGCTCAAAAGCATAAATACCTATTTCTTTGGGAAAAAAAACAAACCTATTTGTGCATCCTTTTTGCCAGATAGATATTTGTCCAAAGAACAATAACAGGAACCTTGAACTGTTTCATTGTCAGTCATAAACTTCAGCAGAGAACCAAGGAAAATGCCATACTAAACAGTACAATATTTTGTATTTAAGCATTGAGACAGGGACACCATTTTACTGACCACAGAGTAGCTTTTAGTGTACAGTCAACGAATACTGAAAATATTAGATTATGTCGCCTGCCGTTAAGTATAAGAAATGGTGAATAAAAAGAGACTTCATTGTCCAGCCTAACACAAAAATATTTACATAGCCAGTTATTAGACCTCTGACAATATTGTTCTTTCAGAGAAACTATCTCTTTATGAAGAAGTGTGTGCAGAGTAATCCGGTAGTTCCCATTCAGCAGCAGTGGCTAACATCCATGCTTACATTGGTGCCACAGTCACTTATGGAAGGCAAAGATAGAGAGCTGTTAGCTGAAAAGCTTTTAGGGGAGATAATAAGGGATTATGAAATCAGCATGAGAAGATGTATGGGTAAGTACCAGAAACTACACAGTACTAATATTAATATATTAATGTGTGTGTATATATATATATAAAAATAAAAATAAGCTGTTCCGTGTTCTCCCACTGAAAATATTTTTTGTGGATTGTTCTTTCAGCCAGGCATGATCTTTGTAATTAACCACTGATTTCTCTTTTTCTGCCTCATCAAGCATGTATTGGCCGTAAAGTGTAAGGCAAAACTTGCTGATTTTATTTGGACTAGTAAAAAGTTAACCCACCAAAGGTACAGTTCAAGCAAAGACAAAAGCAGCTGTACACTTCATGAGAACAAGGCTGATGGCTGATGACCTTATTTCATGAAGTCTTTAACCTTTTTAGTTAATTTGATGCAAGAAAGTATCGTTGTTTTCTACTAAAGAAAGTAGAAACTTTTTATACAGTAGTAATTCTTTTTCTTCCCTCTTCATGAACAGCAGCTTTTTTTAAGCTGTTCATCCAAAAGTACATCCATAAGTTTTCTGATGCTGCTTTTTATGCATGATGAAGCTCGCAATAAAAACCTGCAAAGATAATTAGCTGTTTTCAGATATCACTCATACAACTCATTTCCATTTTTAAACTTCGAGAGTCATGAACTGGAATTTTGAAATTGTATTCCCTTTTAATCCTGTATTCACGTCTTTTTTATTTACATTTACAGTATTTAAAATTGAGCCAAATTATGTCAATATTTTGGTGGATGGCTGATCTTTTTAAAAATGCGGATTAAAAAATACACAGTTTAACATGGGACTAACTTCATAATGTCATCAGTGGGATAATTGTAGTATTGCACTATTATTATATTAAATAAAATTGCCATAAATACTTAATCATAGACTATCTCAAGTTGGAAGAGACCCACAAGGATCACCAAGTCCAACTCCCTGCTCCTCGCAGGACTACCTAGAACTAAACCATATAACTAAGAGCATCATCCAGATGCTCCTTGACTCTGACAGGCTCGGTGCTGTGACCAGTTCCCTGGGGAGCCCGTTCCAATGACCAACCATCTTCTCAGTGAAGAAATTACTGAAGAAAGTACTTATTTAAACACTGATCTACCTGAAAACCTTCATGAATAGGGGACAGACTGGAATTAAGCTACCTGAATCTGTGTAGATATTTAGCAGAAGCCGTGATTTTGAGTTACCTTTGGGAGAGTGTGTTTTGAAGATTTGGATGATACAGTTACCTTTCCATCCTACTATGTACTTGGTTCAACCTGGAGGAAGTACAGTGCCTATTGAATATGGCTTAATTTTCTTCTAATGTTCATAGATTTATTTTATTTTTCCTAGTGCGAAGCATTCTTATTAAACCAGACATAAAAGGACTTGAAGATGAAGAGGAGGCACCTTTGCCTTTATTACCTCTGTGAGTGGATTAAGTTAGCACATAACTCACTGGCAAAAACCACAGTTGCACAAGTGAAATTCTAGTTGAGCTGCATGAACAGAGTTATAGCACAATATTAATTCTGGAGTCCCTTAACGAGACATTTTTTTTTACCTCTGTAGAGGATCTTCAAATGTAAGAACATCTTATATCTGAATGCTTTACAAAGTTTTAGCACTGGCAGTGTTTTATTACTATTGTTACGGTTACATGGAGTAGCACTAATGACTGCAAATGAGACTTCTGGCTCTGAGTACCCAGGCACTAAAGTCATTGCAGCCACCTCTGGAATGAAGCGTGTGTGTGTAGGGGATGGTTTACTGGCAGACAGCAGGGTTGTACAGTACTTTAACATGCTAAAACTGCATCTAATGCCATGGTTTCCTATTACTTTGGTGTTATGAGGTGAAACCTTGAGATGGAAGGAAAGGCTATTGTGTCCAAAATAGAAGAGGAATTCAGGTAGACGGGATATAATTACCTGAATTGCACAATTTGCTGAAGTGTGTGCCATCTAAATATTGATGATAAATACTTCCTGTTAGCAGCTGGTGAAATTAGAAGTTTACATTGAAAGAGCTTCAGGAAAAGCAGATAATCTGAAAATACTCTGGAGTACAAAATATGGTTGATCAGGCAGAGTATCTTTATGGCTTCTACTGCATCATATTGAGGATATGTGTATGGCATTTAAATAACTATTCATGTTAGGGAATAAGCTTTTTAATACTGCTTTTTATATGTAAGAATGTTTTATTCAAGTATTGCTTAAGCTTGTTTGTTTGGGTTTTGTTTTGTTGTGGTTTTTTTTCAGAGGCCTGGACTTTTCTAGGCCGTGGCATAACAGTTTTATCCAAGCCAAAAATCAAATCCTTTCCAACTTGCACATTCTCCACCCCACAATGAAAACTCTACTGGATTTT
Source organism: Gorsachius magnificus (assembly GCA_034008185.1). Lineage (NCBI taxonomy): Eukaryota > Metazoa > Chordata > Aves > Pelecaniformes > Ardeidae > Gorsachius > Gorsachius magnificus. The sequence goes on from CM067090.1 coordinate 14,405,493, forward strand.
GGTTATGCAGCTTTCTCTACCTTTCTTATAGTGGATTTCTCAAGTTTCAGGTAAAGTCTATTTTGGTGAATTATTAACCCATATAGGGTTTTTGAAGCTGGTAAACAAGAGCTTGTTCAATTCTGTTATTTATTATATATTTTACTATATTATAATAAATATAAATTATATAAATTAAATATATATTATACTTTATATAATACATTTCTTCAATGTGTCATTTAATGTTCTTTGAGTAGGTTACTTTGTGCTATGACACATTTAACTTCTGTTACGTATAAATATTTTATTGGTGCTTAAATTGCTGGTGGTATCAGCCCTTTTGATTTATGTTTTGCCTTTAATTCTGTAAAGGTCTCCTAACTATTTATTCAGTCTTAATGCCATGATCCCCATAAAAGTCTGGTTGAATTAGCATTTGAAAATTGACTTCTAGTAGTATTACTATCTGTAGAGATTTCTAGGCTAACCGTAAAGATCAGATTTCTTGCTGGTTTTATCAGCTGAATTTTATTTTAATCTTGGAACTTTGCCTTTTCATAATTTTTAAAAAAGATAATTTTCAATATCTTTTTCCTCATTATTGTTCTGGTAACTGTTCTTTATTCCCTGGGGTTTGAGGTAATTTTTTTTCCTCATTTAATTCTACAGAAGTGATGCTTAGGTTCCCACTGTGCTTTCTGTTAAAAAGAATGGGTTTGTAATACAGGATAGATTACTGTTACTTTACTTAATGGGGTTTTAATTTTTATTTTTTTTTTATAAAATTGCCTGCAACTTTCTTTTTTAGATTGAAAGGGCCAATTGACTGTGAATCTCTAAAGACTGATGTTTCTCTAAGATGTTCTAAAGCAGAAGAGAAGATACTGAATACGTGGTATCAAAGAGTTATTGGTCTCTTTACTCAGAAGCAGTCATTGAATGGTGTAAAGCTGGATCAGGTTGACTCTTTTTATAACTGTGTGGCTACGCTTATGTCTAATCAGGTAAAAATCTTTCCGTGATAAGCTTACTGTGAAATTTAGGTAACTTTAATGAGTCAGCATGTTATATGATACGGAGCCTGTTTAATTAATCATTGTTAGTCATCTGTTGCATATAATCCAGTAAATATTCAAAGTGTTAAATATTTTTAACTTCCCTCATTTAAAATAAATATGTGGTCTTGTCTACTTCTAGTTTTTTAGATGCAGAAAATGTATTCGTTCTACCAATTAGAATGTAATTAGCTTAAAGAAGGAAATATCTCAGTGTTCTCGGGACCCTTCCTATCACCAATCTTGGCACTACAATTACATGTCATATTAGCAAAATGAACAAAACCTGATCTCCCTCCCTTGAAAGCAAACATACCTACACAAACAGACTGAAAGTCCAGCTCTGCCAACGTGTATGCAAGTGGCTGGAGTTCTGCAAAATTTTCAAACACAATTTTTTTTCTGTGGAAGTTATATGAAGTGTTTCTCAGTTAATTTTTTTTGTTAGCATTTTCCAATTGTTTTATTTCCTAATAATAATAAAACAAGAACATTAAAATCAAATCACTGATTTCAGACCGAGACAATTGTTATTCCAAGTTCTTAGTTTACTGAAAATGAAAAATCCTTTAACTTCCAGTTAACTTAAAGCATCTGTTGTTTACATTGTTCTATTTAGGAATATAATAATCAGTGGGTATATATATGTTCAGCAGTTTGAGAAAGCAGTCATATTTAGGATTATACCTGTATTTACTTTGTAGAAAAAAAATGGAACAATAGTCTAACCAAATCATTGTCATAAAAAAAAAAAGTCAGAGGAAAATGCATTCCAGGTATTTAATTTATACTTAAAGCACATATTAGTGGTAGACCTACTTTAGTAGCAAAAATAAATGCATGGGCTTTACTGAAATGTTGGTTTACTTGTTCATTAGTTTACATCCTTTAAGGGTTGGGACTAATGCCCACTGAAGTCATTAGAAAAATTCACACTACTTCAGATATCCATGAATCAGGCCAAAAGTACTAAAATGAATGGAAATTCTGGCTTACTGAATGAAGGGAAAGTGGAATGGGGCTTTCTGTTCTTTCAACTAATAGGTGATCTGTTATTACCTAGCTGAAAGATTTATTAAGAAGAACGGTTGAAGCTTTTGTGAAACATTTTGACCCTGAAGACAGAAATTGTCTACCTTTATTTAAGATGGAATTGACTCTTGATGAAAAGAAAATGGAGTTTTATCCAAGCTTCCAAGACCTAGAAGAAGCAATTCTGTTTGTAGTAAATCGTATAGGACAGACCCTCCAGGTGTGCTTTTATCTTTATTTAATTGTGTAACTGCTAAGTTGCTCTGTACATGAATATACTAGTACAAATTAAGTGTCTGCTTGTTCATTAAATAGAAGTCAGGCTGAAAACTTACCCATGAAAATTAGGTAGAAGATAACCTTTTTGTTTTCTTTGCTATGTTTAGAAAACCTGAGAGTGCTTTAAGTATAAGTAACCATATGTTCTAATTTATTTATTTATGTATTTTTAACATTGAAAATCAGGTAGTTTTTCAGTGTATACTTTCTGTGAACTAACATTTTGATAGAAAAATTTTAAATAAGCTTACATTAAAATGCTCAGAGAAAGACAAAGAAAATTAGAGTTAATATTCCCCTTCTTTCTAAGAAAAAGAAAAGCTTCAAATCCCTAACAACTAATATGTACAATATCTAAAGATTTATGTCTTAAGACCCAGTCTGTGACTCCAGGGAAGACAGCCTTTCTGGGGGCTTTAGATGTATCCCTGTGGATGTAGTAGTGGCCTTTAATCATGCAATCATTTAGGTTGGAAAAAGCCTTTAAGATCATCAAGTCCAACCATTAACCTAGCACTGCCTAGTCCAATACCAAACCATGTCCCTAAGCACCACATCTACATGTCTTTTAAATACCACCAGGGTAATCATACATGATGGTACTTTTAGAGAAGCATTTTGGGTTCAGTTTTGTGTGTTTGCACATAGGATAGGATTTAGTTTTATGTAAGATTGGAAAGTTATTTTTTGTCCATTTTACATGTTTCCTGTTAAACTTTCTGAATCAGGAAGAGTCATTCTAGGTGTGTATGAAGCACCTGGCCTTGGTCATGATTACGGTGTCATACTTTTCTGATACAGTGTCTTCTGAAGATTGCAACTTACTTTTAAAATATATGTATCCCTGCATTGTTTTTTTAAGTTTAAATAATCAGAACTTGCACTTCTACTAGAACATCCAGACAGTGCGTTCTTGGCTAATGGGAGGTACTGCAACTCTGGACACTGAGCTTCCTAATCACGTCATAGTATGGGCCACATCTACACTGCAAAAATCTATCAGAGACAACTTAGAAGGTCCAAAGAAATATTTTGAAAACTATGGTGAGTGATAGAAGCGTGTTTAAATAAGTGTGTTACTACTTTGAAGTAAGTAACTCACTGTACAGTGTATGCATTATAATAATATTAATATAATATTATTGAATTGTAGTTGAAAAGTATGGCTGGCTTGTAGATGGAACTGCACAGGCACAGATAGAAAGATTTGAAGCAGAACACCACAGTTTTGATGAATATACTGCAGTAAGTTTTAATTCTACATTTTATATATAATTTTTACTATACATACAGCGATAATAAAAAGGGAACAGAGGATAACGGATGCTTAGCCTTTAGCTAAAAATTATATTGACTGCCTAAAAATCTACAAGATAAGTGGGGTTTTTTTCACTAGAAGTCTGCGGTAAATAGAAAAAAAATATTATTTATTTTCTTCAATGTGTAATACTTATTCATGTAGCCAAGTATTTCAATAATAGCTTTGAAGTGTAAAATCTAATGTTTTTCTGAAGTTCATAGATGAATTCTTCACCCTTAAGAAGGAAATCTTGAGTTTACCAGCTGTGGCTCATTTCCCTATGATCTGTTTGAATTGTGAGGATTTAAAGCAAGGTTTGGCTAGCAACACAAACACCTTTGCAAAAATGCTAATGGACAGAATAGTTGCGAATTACAGAGAGGAAAATGAAAAGTAAGTAGAATTTTCTGCTTGTGAATGGTAGGTATATGTGTTAAATGCATAGTAGAAATGCGTAGAAGAAATGCAAATATACCATACTCCTGTTCAATGAAGACTCTTGGCTAACTAGTGATCTCATGCAAGTTGCACCAGCTGATGTATTCTTTTCCTCTGCTTTAGACTCAAAAACTAGTAGGGGAACTTACTAATAGACATAGATAATGGAGGAGCTAAAAGATTAAAGGGCTTCATTACTGCTCTAGCTTTCAAAGTAGTACTGCACTGTCGAAGGAAAGACTAGCTAGATTCTCTTATTACATGACAGATACCTCTAGGTTTTCATAGATAATTACAGATAACACACTGATCAATTCTAAAGGTTAATTTGCAGGTCTGGATTACATCATGAGTGAGGTCATATTAAATTGTTTGGATAAAATGAACACTTATAGTCAAGTTTTATAGTGATTCCACATTACCAAAATGACAAAATATTTACTAGGAAAGTTTTGTGTGTATGCTAATGATACTGTACTTAAGTTCATGTATTTACCAGAAGTAATTGAAGTACTTATTGCAGAAGAATACCCCAAAATCCAAACAAATCAATCATTGCAAGTTAATAAACAGTATTTTTCTAGACTGACTTGGTCATATTCCCTATTTAGTTTCATAAAATAATGGAGTATGTTCAGGGGTAATATTTAAAGAGTGATTTGAACTTTTAATTCCATTAAAGCTGAGCTTGAAGTGAGTCAAACCAAAATCTTAAAATGTTGATATTTTATGTTAAATAAATTTATAGGATATGCAGGGAATTTGAAGCAATTAAGGAATGTGCATTAAAAGTTCCTGAGACAACCGAGGAAATGGTGGAAACAATAGCTTACATTAAGAAGGTCAAAACCAAAGGTATTCAGGACCTGTTGTTAAGGATCAAGGTAAATGACTATCCTTTAATTCTTAATCTTTTACCAAACATGCAGGCCTATAAAAATACAGAGTTCATTCTGGACTGCAGGGACTTTTGTCTGATCATTCTGCATGTATGAATAAACTGTACCCTCAGCGTTACTTCAGAGGGAAGTGGGAAGTCCAGCTCATTATTTGCCATATGCCTTTCTTTCTTATTCCCCATTCCAATGTGTTCTGCATGTCAGTGAAGAAATGCAGCTTTTAGTAAATCATAGCAGACTGTAAGACACTCAGTTTATTGTTTGTACCTAGAAACTTACTTCAGGGCTGCTTAAAAAGCTATTTGTGAAAATGTAACACACAAGTATAAAGAGAATTTTATGTATAAAAGCAGTCATGACTTTGAACACACAAGAAGCAACGTACTATTTGAACAGAATATAGATGACGTTGCATTAGCAGTAGTACTTTGTTTGTGCTCAGAGAACAAAATTGAAAAATTGTGTGAGGTGTGGGTCAGCCAAAACCATTACTGGAAAAGAAGCTCTTTGGTATATGTTATAATGATATGTATCAGATTTTTTGTTATGGTAATAGGTCTCTAAATACAACACAGTATTCTGCAGAATTTATTATTTGTATATTTTTAAATAATATTAGGATTTTTGCATGTGGATTTACAGGCCACAAGAGTCATATTTAGAGAAATAAGCTCATGAACAGGGCAGGGATTTGAATACCTTTTAATATGTATTTTGAATATTAATATTCAGTTGGCTGAAATAGCTCTGAATTCTGAAAAGTCTATGAAATGTAGAATTCTATTTTATCTTTGTAGATAATATTGTCCTACCCTTTATTTTAAACAGACCTATGATAACTAAAGTTTTGTGAAATCGCTTTTCATAGGAGTGCTGTCGGCAAATGAATTACTTCTTAGATGTTTTTTTGTTTCCTCCTGAAGACATTGCCCTGAATGCAACAGTTCTACTATGGCCAAAGAAGATTAACCCTATTTTTGATAAGCATGATGACGTAAGAGCATTTTCTTAGTTTATGGTGTATTTTGGCTTGTTAGACTTTTCACTTTAGCCTGCTGAGCAAATAAATAGTTCATGTAAATGTATCTACACGTATAACATGAACCAAGCTAATTTAGACATGCATAGATAACATATTTCCAGATTTTTATATCAACAGAGGGCTCTTTGGAATAATTTTTAAATTGTCACTGTAACTTAAAACCTTCAGCAAGTCTTACTACCTTAATTTGTTTGTGGTCAGTACTGGGTAATTCATAGGAAGGTGAAAATTCCCTACACTGCAGTTGACTAGTACTGAAAATGTCAGTCACTGCCAGGCCCTTAATAAGAGTTAGTGCTCTGGACATGAAGTCATTTAGTTAAAATGATATTTTGCTCTGTCAGTAAAAGAACTGTGGGAATTGTGGATTTAGGTCCCAATCATTAATAGAAAATATACAACATGTAATTTTCTCTGTGTGACTGTAGATTACTTTCTTTTCTTCCACTTGTCTATATTCATCTTGCTAGCTTTTTTTCTCTCTGGTTGTGATACAGTAAGTCAAGCCTTTTGGTGATCTCTTACCTCTCTATAGCAATTTAGCATAGATTTAATAATTTCTTCTAAAAAATTTTAATTAACATTTTTTTAAATAAAGAATACCTTTTAAATATCACAAATGAGGATTTCTCTTTCACTAAGTCTTATTTGGATACTAAGGAATATGTCCAAGGGTAGTAAATATGTGTCTGACTTGAAACATGCCCAGCTTGGGAGACTGCTATGTCTGTAAAATGTTTTGTTTGCATGTTATCATTCTTTTAATTCTGAAAAATTAATGGGTGAAATTAATTTTCTATTTGTACATGGAGAATCCATGATACTTGTTCAAATTCTTTTTAATGAAAGTGGTAATACAGCGTGTATCTGACTTAATCAGAGTCCCTCAGGAGTATCTTTATCTGTAGTTGACTGTCTGGCAACTTGCATTGTTCTAGAGCTTGAGGACAAGAGTAGTTTTGCACCAAGTTTTTATGAGTCTGCATATTTGCATTTTATACTTTCAGATACGAGTCCGTTCTTGTTCTAATGCACTAGGAAAAGACTGGTTCCTCCTTTGGAGAAGCTCTGTTTGTCGGCTTCACAATTTTTGCATGGCAGTAGGTGTCCTTGCCTCGAGGGATCTCCTCTGCCTTGGTTGATTTCTTGTTTGGTACTTCAAAGATAATCCCACTGTGTGCAGACCCTATGCGTTAGAGTGGTTTTATATTCTAGAATTTCTGCCTTTTATAGCAGTTGATACATGTGGGATAGCATTGGCTTTCAGCAGCTGTAGATGTCCCTTCTTTTGGCAATAAAACATTGAATCCTAAAGATGACAATCTCTCTATTTTTTTTTCTGTAATACTTTCCTATCTTTAGTCTGATTGCTGAAGGAGGCCTTTAAGGCAATTGTAACTGCTATGATTATTAAGATAAGGGTTTCATGTTAACATACAGAGGTTGCACACACTTAAATGGAACATACAGAAAGCAACTCCTGAAGAAATTTCAATTATTGTAAGGATAATAACTTATCTGTATTGTTTATTTTCTGCCTGTTTGTGCTAAATGTTTAACTTAGATGGTACTATGTATGTTAATCATTGAAAGGACTGACAAGCACTTTTCCGTTGCTTTTTTTACCATTAAAAAAAATTATTGTTTTGTAGATGATTGAACAGTCTAAGCGTAAAGGAGAGCAAGAACTAATACATAAATGTGAGAAACTGATGGTGGAATTAGACAAGCTGACACGTTCTGTGACAGAGTTTGAAGAATACTCAGAACTGGATTGCATGCAACAGGTTTGATTGACATTTAGTATAAAATGGGTAGAAACGGTTTGTATATTTAATACACAGAGATCATGGAAGAAATTTAGAATTAAAAGTAATCAGTTATTTTAACAAATGTGAAGTAAAATGTTTATTATCGTCTTTCCACAATGAGAAAACTCATAAAATGCCCCCTGTCTGTCCCCATTCCCTCCTCCCCCCTTTTTGTATTGCATTGGCAAAAACATTTGACTTAGTTTACTATAAAGTTGTGCTTAAATTAGCTGAAAGATAATCCCAGCAAGAGCTGAGATATTGCAGATGAATAAAGTGAATGATTTGTTTTCTCTTACTCTTACTTTAAAAAGCATGTCTTGCTCTTTAATTGGAGGATATCAGAATTGTGCTTAGTAATTTTGGTGTTTTTTTTAAAAACCAAAACACTTCAAAGCACAAAACAGAAATCCTAAGGTAATAAATCCCAGTTGCCCTTGTGATATGTCAGGTACATAAACTTGTGTATGGCTGCAGCCTGGAACAGTGAATTTTAAAGCTCAAACATTTTAAAAATGGTTTTATACTCTTGAATTCAGTAATGATAAAACAACTTTATTTTCCTTAGTGTTAATCTGGGTTCTTCACAGTTTATCCACTCAAGGATAAGAAGATGAGTTTTTAACTCATGTTTTCTAAAATAAATACAAAGGCTTATTATATTTTGATATCTTATTTTGATAGCTGTTCAGAGCATAATGTAGTTATTTCTCAAGACATACAATTATTTTATTTCAGTATGTGGCTGACCTGAGGACGTTACAGAAATGCATACAGGAAGCTGACGAAACAGTAGCTCTTATTAATAAAGAAGAAACTCTGCTCGAATGGAAACTGAGTGAATTCCCACTCCTCAACAACTTAAAAGTTGAGATTGAACCATACCAGAAACTCTTTCATCTTATACTGAAATGGCAACGAACAGAAAAAAGGTAATTCAGCTCCTGAAACTAAATGAGGGAGGGCATGAAAAATGCTCCTGCTGGTTTTGTTCATGTCAGATGTAGAATATGGATTTGTTTTCTTATAAACATTTATTTGCCACGTAGATGTGCTCAAATGACTACATTGCTATCTGGTGGCTAGATCCTATCACAAAAACTAAGTATGTCTGAGTCTAAATTAAGTGAGGGTTTTTTTTACCAGTTCCTGCACTCTTTAGAAGTTATAATGTGATATGGCTGTAAAGTATGGATTTTTTTGAAAATACAAAGGCCTAGTATATTTTGATGTCATATGTTGATCTCTGTCCAGAGCTTAACTTAAATATTTCTCAATCCATGCAGTTAGTTTTTTTCAGTATGTGACGTGAGAGAATTACAGAAATACGCACAAGAGTGTGATCAAGCCACCTTTAGTTGTGCGTTAGAATTTTGTGTAGAATGACAGTAACTGGAAACAAGAGCTTTGCTCTAATTAAAATAACTATTAATTTACATCTTGTTTGTGTTGCAAATCAAAGTGTTAATTATTTGTGGATTATTTGTTTGTTATTCTGTTTACTAACTTCTTGGTTGTTCTCAGATGGATGGATGGTACCTTTTTGGAACTAAGTGGGGAAAGCATGGAGGCTGAGGTTGATGAGTTTTTTAGAGAGATACACAAAGCGTCAAGACTGTTCCAACAAAAGCAGAAGAAAATTCAACAGGAGTGGAAAAAGACATCACAACATAGAACTGTAGAAGAGAAGACAGAAGAAGAAACAAAGGCAAATCCAACTCTTACAATGTGTTCTTCAGTTCTGGAGCAGATTAAAGACTTTAAGGCAAGACAAGATGAGGGATATTAATATTTGATGCTGAGGGACAAACACTAAATTCAGCACTCAGTATAAGTGGACGATGCGGCATCAGACCCTCCTATTATTACAGAGCGAGCGAGCTCTGAATCACCATTTCCAGATTGTACTGTCCCATTGATTTTAATAAAATTGGATTTTTTACAACTATCTTTGTAGTTTTAGGAATGTGAATTGTTAAAGAGTAGACACATACAAGAGAAAAATAATTTTTGGATGCAGAGAAACATTTAAGGATGTAGTTGGGAATTTTGAAATGGCACTGTATGTTATGTTAATGGAAGCCGAATTTGACATAACATAGCTGAAAAATTGTTCTTTTTCTCTTCTCTGCTAAGACTGTGCTTAATAGTTTTGTATTTCTTCTGCAGTAATTTACTACAATTATTTAGAAATGGAATGGATAACTGAATGGATCCACCTACACTTTTCAGAAAAGATTTTCATGTTATCAGCTACTGCAGCAGAATTTTAAATGCATTTCAAAGATGATTAAAAAGTTAAGAAATAATGCACATCACACTTTTTACCTTAAAAATGTTTTTCCTCAATTAGGAGAATATTCCCACTGTGACTATCTTTTGTAACCCCGGCATGAGAACTCGTCATTGGCAGCAGATGTCAAATATAGTAGGATATGATTTAACACCAGACTCTGGAACTACCCTGAGAAAAGTTTTAAAGCAGAATCTAGCCCCTTATATGGAAGAGTTTGAAGCTGTAAGTGTAGGTGCAAGCAAGGTAAGCATAGGGATTTGATAGTGACAAATATAACATCAGGTCTCTTAGTGATGGCTTTTATGGCTTAGTGAAATTTTTTGCCTTTGTCCTTATGCCACAAAAGAGATTTGGTGAGACTTTGGCCCATGAGGTGACAACAGTGCATGTGTAACATTTGTATCTCATGTTACATCATTAGTGTTTCCCGAGTGTATTGCTTTCTGTGCAATAGAAAAATTATATACTAAGAAAAATAATAACAAGAAGTTAATTTATGCTGTTAGGGCAAAATAGCTTATTCAGCTAGATAAGTTTATATACTGAATTAATGAGATGGAAAAAAATAATGCAGTGACTAAAATAAACTATTTTCTTTTTAAACTGTAGGAATTTTCCTTAGAGAAAGCAATGCATGCCATGATGGAAACCTGGGGTTCAATTTCTTTCATTACAAGTTTGTATCATGAGACTGGTGTTCGTATTTTGTCTTCGGTGGATGAGATTCAAGCTGTTCTCGATGATCACATTATGAAAACTCAGACAATGAGAGGATCGCCTTTTATTAAACCATTTGACAAAGAAATCAGGGTACGATCAATCAGTACTTTTTTTTTTTACCATTTTTAATTGCAGGATAACTATAATGTAGGAGTGTGCCAAATGTATAACAGCTTTATTGTTTGACTTGTTAATGGAATGCTTTCACTGATTTTTCAGCAAGATTCTTTTGAGTTCATCTAAGTCCTACTTACATTATTTCTGTGTTGGAAATACCTCTTGTGTTCAGATTCATGTGCAACCAAGAGAACGTGACTATTTTTTTCGCATATTTTGCAAGATCACCATTTCCATTAGTGTCTTTAACCTTACTGCTTAATAACTGGAAATTATGTTTTTATTATTGTTTATAAGAACGTTTAGTGATTGAATCCTTGAGTTTTGGACTCAAATTTTGAACTATAGTGTTTTCATCTGGGCAAGGAAACTTCTTGAGAGCTGGGAGAAGGTTTCTTAATCAGGCATTAGAACAATGATGGGATCCCTTTACACCTGCTTTTGTCTTTTCAGGGCTAGAGTAGTTTTTGTGGTGCTAACACCATGACTATTGACCGGAGAGAAGCTAGTGAAATTGCTTTGCAGTTACCCTCCCTAGTTCTTTGTTAGTTTATGTAGGAAATCTTCAGGTTCAAGCAGGCTCAGTGAACGTAGGTAGTATTTACCCTTTACAGACAGTCTCTCCAGTCTCTTCTAGAGGTATCTGTTGTTGCTTACTTTAGGGACAGGATGCTGAGCTGGCTGGATCTCTCCTGTGATCTAGTATGGCCTTTCTGGTATTCTTGTGTCCTTGCTGTAATTCAGCTGTAAACCAAGAGCTCCTGGCTGTGGGGAGATGAAACAGAATTTGTCACTGGTAGTCTCCTGGGTATTACTTGACCATTAGGTTGCTAAAAGATCATAGCACTAAAGTGATAACTGCATTTTGGAAAATTCATTTCAAGGTAAGTTAAATTTTCTGAACTCCTTGGCCATCTGTTTATGTGGAAGAACCTAAATACTTCTAAATATTTTTCTTTTATTTTGTCTACTGCTAGATGTTTTTATTTCCTCCTTGGGAACTAGAATACCACAGTGTCTACCTTTCCTGTATTTATTCTCTTCAATGTTACTTTTTTTGAAATATTAAGGTAACATTCTTTAAATATTTATTAAGGAATGGGAAAATCACTTAATTCAAATTCAGGAGATTATTGATGAATGGCTGAAGGTGCAAGCACAGTGGCTTTATTTGGAACCCATTTTTTCTTCTGAGGATATTATGCAACAGATGCCAGAAGAGGGGCGTCTCTTTCAGACTGTGGATAGACACTGGAAGGATATTATGAAGCATTGTGCCAAAGACACAAAGGTAAGGAAAATATACAGTATTAAAAGGAAACAGTAGCGTCTGGTTTTTTTGTCAATGGTTCAGAATATATACAATGAACTACTACATCAGTTGCCTAGACTTTCTCGGAACAAAGCCATGTTGTACACTGTTTGAATAACTTCTGTTGTTTGAAGTATCTTATTTATAACTTACAGTTTGCCTGTGCTTGTTACAGGTTCTTGTTGCTACTTCCTTGATAGGGTTATTGGAAAAGCTTCAGAACTGTAACGAGCTTCTTGACAAAATCTCGAAAGGGCTTAATGCTTATCTTGAGAAAAAACGTCTCTTCTTTCCCCGGTATGATGAGTTTTGGCTATTTAAAAAACAAAGATTCTGAATGTTTATTTTGTTGTGAATAAGGTCAGACTTTAAAGTAGCTTGATAATACAGCTGACTTTTCTTTTTTCTAAATTTTTTTTTTAGCTTCTTTTTCTTGTCTAATGATGAAATGTTGGAGATCCTGTCAGAGACTAAGGACCCTCTCAGAGTTCAACCTCACTTGAAGAAGTGTTTTGAAGGCATTGCTAAGCTACATTTCCTTCCCAATTTGGATATTAAAGCAATGTATAGTTCTGAAGGCGAGCGTGTAGAACTGATTTCAACCATTTCTACTTCTGAAGCTCGAGGTGCAGTGGAGAAGTGGCTAATTCAAGTAGAAGATATTATGCTGAAGAGTATACATGATGTTATTGCTAGATCAAGAATGGTATGGGTTTTGTAATAATTTAATAACTGTAGCACAAATAGACCATTATTTATTTTAAGGCTGTCTCTTGGCTTCTTAAAATTCTTCCTTGAACACAAGAGTTAATGACGTTACGGGGCCAGGACCAAGTTATACATGACTTGTATTTATAGGCCGGTGAGATAAGTAAGAGTTCTGTTTGAATAAGATTCAAGTTGTTTTCCTGTAACACTGGATATAAATTTTTTTAAAAGCTTGGCAGCAATACTGTGTTTATAGGTTATATCACCTGATGTAAATAAATTATTCAGGTTTTTTTGTTTAATTACAAGATAGAAATACAACATTAGCAATATGTTTGTTCCCTCCTAAAAGAAAATCATTAGGCAGAAAATGTTTCTTTGCATGAAGTTAGTAAGTTGTGAATATTTACATAATACAGAAAGATAATTGCAAGAATCTTTAAACTTATCTGATAACAAATTGCAAATATAAAGGGAAAAGAGCATTAAAAAGTTTGTCTGGACTTTGAAAATAGGAAAATAATATTTTTTAGCAAACAATATTAATAGGATCGCATTATATGCTTCTGTATTACATTATGATATATATGCACTGACACTGTGCTTGTATACTGTATTTAACTCTTTCAGGCATATCTAGAGACTGAGAGAAAAAGATGGGTTCTGGAGTGGCCCGGACAAGTAGTATTGTGCGTATCTCAAATGTTCTGGACAAGTGAGGTGCATGAAGTTCTTTGCAGTGGACCAGAGGTACTTTGTAATGCATAGGCTTTCTTTAAAATCTTTATTAATTTTCATTTCAGCTTATTTATTTTGCATAATCAAGTATTTTTCTACAATCCAAACAAAATTTGAAAAAGGATCAGCATATGAGTTTTATATACATGAGTTTACGTGCAGTTACCTTGTACCTTTGATTCTGGTACTTAAATATTTTTGTTTAGAGTAAGCATAGATTAAAATCTAAAGCTAAAAATAGCTTTGCAACATAAATACGTAACTGGGAATGAGAGAGAAGGTGATGCAAAAACATGACAATGTAAAGGAATGGCTTAATATGCAATCTCCAGTCTGGAACACTTGAAACTAATCAGTTTCATGATTACCTTTTTTCTCCTAGGGTTTAAAGGATTATCATAATACACTTCAGCTTCAACTTAATGATATCGTAGAGCTGGTAAGAGGAAAACTGTCAAAGCAAACAAGAACTACGCTGGGTGCCTTGGTTACTATTGATGTTCATGCTAGAGACGTCCTCATGGAAATGATCGAAAGTGGTAATTATCTCTTTAAAACTTTTTCCTTCACATGTGTCTTAATACATAGTTAATATAAAATAGTGAACCAATTTGATTTTGCTGCCTAAAACACAACAGTATTAAGGTATGTACACGAGTATTTGGGTGTGAGCATCAACGCTAATAATTCCAAAGCTAGTTTAAATTTAAAGCTAATAGAAAATCCAGTTACCTAAAATGTCTTTTATGATTGCTTTCAATTCTTTGTTTCAGGTGTGCAGAGTGAAACAGACTTTCAGTGGCTTGCACAACTACGATATTATTGGGAATTTGAGAACGTTCGTGTCTGCATCATTAATTGCAATGTAAAATATGCCTATGAATACCTTGGAAACTCACCACGCCTTGTTATTACTCCTCTTACAGACAGGTGTTACCGCACCTTGGTATGATCTTCCACGAGTGCTACTAAATACTATCCTTACTGTAGTATAGTATTTCTTACACTGTTCATTACAGCAATACTTTTAGGGCTTGCAGTTGCTGTCACTGTGGTATTTCTGTTAAAATGTGGTTTTCAAAGATTGTAATTAAAACTTAAAACAACAAATCTGGACAGCCCACCAATGTGACTGAAACATTAGTGGATTGTTCTGTTGTGGATGTGTTATTTAAAATACAAACGGAAAAAACACACAACATTTTTATTGATTACAAGAACACAGAATCCTTTTCTGATGTTCTGTGGTTGCTAAGTAAAAGGGAGAAGGATCCAGTTGTGATCATATTGTTCCTAAGATTAGTACAATAGTTTGACAATTTTTTAGTATCCCTGCTCTTGTTAGAGGTGTTTATTATTGTACTGGTCTATCCTCAACTAACCTGACAACTGAAAGTTACCAAAGTCATCTCAGGTACAGCTTTTCTGACTATTCATTAACTGCAGTTTATTTGACTTGAGCATGGTTTCAAGTTTTACTAGGCACCACCCATCCTCCTCCTGTTGTAAGATGGTAATTTTCACACTGTGGAGACCTAATCACAAACTTTGTAGGGTTTAAGAAAGAGAGGTCTGAAAGGACCTGACTGATGTGTCTGAAGATTTTTTTTTTTTTCCCCCTTCTTCATAGCTTCGGATGTTATCATATGGTTCTAGTTGATGCTTGGTACCTATTTGTCAAAACATCAAGGTACATTGGTGTAAGAGGCTGCTAGCCTGTTTCTTTTTTAAGCTCACAGACCCTGAATCTTGGGGCAAAGCAGTTGGAATCCTGGTATCCTGGCAAAGAGAAGTCTTGTCCTTTACCCACAAAGGTCTCAATACAGTATTCCCAGTGCTTGTCAATATAGGTGTGGCTCTGTAACTGTGGATTGGAAGCCAAATACATCTGAGGTTTTTTTGTTTAGAATCTGCAACTTGATTTTTTTCTGTCAGATTTTCCTCTTACTTCAATGGAATATAGGAGAGAATATGGAATGCTCAATGGAATAGACATGTGACAAAGGGGACAGTGTGGGAAACAAAAAAGAAAGAGGGGGGAACAAGTATATTAGAGAAACAGAGGTAGAAAAGAGTAGCAACCAAGTAATTGCATCAAATTTAATTTGAAAGATGTGTCTAAGCAGGAACTGAAAGATTGGATCCGATAAAGTTTGGTAACTAATCATGATCATGATGGTAATAAAACTAAACTCTCTGTTAGGGTCAAAATTAAATTCTCTTGTATATAGTTCCAAGCTGTAAGTAAATTTCAGATTGTTTTTTAATTAGTATAACCATACTTTTTATGTTAGTTTTGTGTCATTGTATCCATCTAGTGCAATTTAATTTAACATTTCAGTTCAAAATAATTTCATATTAATGAAGAACAAATAATTTCCATAAACTATTTCTGTTTCTTAGATTGGAGCCTTTTATTTAAACCTTGGTGGTGCCCCAGAGGGTCCAGCAGGGACAGGTAAAACAGAGACCACCAAAGATTTGGCTAAAGCTCTTGCTGTTCAGTGTGTTGTCTTCAATTGCTCTGATGGCCTTGATTACCTGGCAATGGGCAAGGTAAATAGAAAATAAATGTTAGGCTTTGTATTTTATTTTTTAGGATGAAAATTGTAGGATGCCTGCTTGCAGATACTCTTAAATAAATGCGTCACCTGTGGTCCGCTACCCTTGGACACTCTGTACTGGTCTCTACATATGTTTAATTTTCTGTGCTTTATGAAGTGCTGTTAAGTCACTAATTAAAACATATAAAGAGTCTGCAGGATCAGGATCTTCTGATTTAGCTTTCTTTAGAACCAAGAAAAGGCTTTGTTCTTCAGTACATCACTGATCTTTGCTCTAAACAGGCTTAGATATTATTATCATAACTGTACCTTTCATGTAATTAAACTTCTAACATGATATTTTTAGTTTCTTTTGAATCTTCTAAGATTCTATTAGCGATATTACTGCTATCTTTCTTCATTTGCAGTTTTTCAAGGGTTTAGCTTCATCAGGTGCATGGGCATGTTTTGATGAGTTCAATCGCATTGAACTGGAAGTACTCTCTGTTGTGGCACAGCAGATCCTTTGCATCCAGAGAGCTATACAGATGAAGCTAGAAACATTTGTTTTTGAAGGAACTGAACTGAAGCTTAACCCCAACTGTTTCGTAGCTATTACTATGAATCCAGGTTACGCGGGACGTTCTGAACTTCCAGATAATCTGAAGGTAAAATAATAAATACATGCTTCTGCTTCAGAATGAATTTAAAAAATATATGAGGGGAACGTGTATTGCTGGTTCAGAGTGTACCACCTGGAATATAATCATGTACTTGTTATGCAATTTACACATACTAAGCCTCTTCTTTTTCTTTTTTTTTTTCCCCTAAGTACTTTGTTCCTTTTCAAGGGATTTGAAATATTTTTTATTTTCTTGTGTCTATTGGTGTGTTTCATGACTATTTTTCCAGGCCAAAAGCTGCAATGCTGTAGCAAGTAAACTGGCAAGTGCCAGGCTGTGGGCAGATCGTAAGATTTGGATGCTAACTTTAAGACGGAGGGGTATGTTGGAAAAAATGCTTTAAGAAAGTATTTTTGCATTGCAGTTATTGCAGTCTTATTTAAAAGAAGTGTTAGTGAACTACACTTAATAAATGTAATTAATTTGCTTAGATTACCCAATTAAATACAATCTTTGAGATTATTGTTTTGACTAGATTAACTGTTTCATTGAGGAGGCTTGGCTTTAGCATAATCTGGAGCCTTTTGGAATAGTATCTGTTCCTTAAGACTCAACGTGGCACAGAGCTACAGGGCCAGAGCAAGTTGCCTCAGTGCAGGGTATACTGCGAATGTTAAAGCAGAGTCCATGCAGCATGAAGAGTATACCAACTGCAGATTACTTAAAGAAAGGAAGTGCATTCTCTCACCTGCCATGTACAACACCTTCCTTCACGTACTGCTGTTGGATGTGTCAGTGTAAGGGGAAAACTGCATTCCTGAGACAGTGATGAGGGAAAAGAGCTGAGAGAGACAGTGTCTTTACTGCACCAGATTGTACATTGAGATGGATCTTGATGGCAGCTTACACATTAGCTTCTCAGTGAGTCATAAGCTGCAAACATTAATAATTCTTCTATTTCACTGGCTCCCAAATGTTCTGCAGGCCACTGCTTTCCAGTGTAACTGTTTTAAATGATCCACAGCTCACCTAATCATATTAAGCAGTAATTAATTTAAGCTTCTATTACTATTTTCAGTTAGAAATGCTGTGATGGGATGAATACTGATCCATCACCTGCAAAAGTTCTGACTTACTTTCCATTTCTTAATGAATTATTTAAAGATATTTCTTTGGGTATGTATTTCAGGTGCTTTTCCGAACAGTAGCCATGATGGTTCCTAACTATGCTCTGATAGCAGAAATTTCGCTCTATTCATATGGATTTTTGAATGCTAAGTCACTGTCAGTGAAGATCGTAATGACCTACAGGCTTTGTTCAGAACAGCTTTCCTCTCAGTATCACTATGACTATGGTATGCGAGCAGTTAAAGCTGTGTTGGTGGCTGCTGGCAATCTAAAATTGAAATTTCCCATGGAAGATGAAGATATATTGGTGAGTTCCTGAGGGAATAATTTTTAAGGAATTTTACAGATGCACACAGTTCTGAGTCTGAAGGCAATTCCACTATAGAATCATAGAATCACTTTGGTTGACCATGTCTTGTCACATCACTGATCCATGTTTCTTCATTTCCCTGTTCATGAAACGAAGATAATAAAATACATGATGAGCTTTCCAGTGCTACACTGATGGATCACACAGTTGTGCTTGACTGCTTATCAAAGGCACCATTTAATTAATTAATCCTTATTACATGTTAGATTATTGTAATCGATGAACAGTTTATTCTGTGTTTTTAATAAGAACAGTAAAATGTATATTTGTTTCCCCTAGCTTCTTAGATCAATTAAGGATGTGAATGAACCCAAATTTTTGGCGCATGATATACCTCTGTTCATGGGTATAACTAGTGATTTATTTCCTGGAGTCAAGGTTCCCGATGCAGACTACAATGTAAGTGCACTTGTGACTTTTCCTTGGTTGTAATCATTGTGGGTTGTTATATGTTGTTTTGTTTTTAACCAAATGTAATTAATACAGTAATTTATGAGTTACTGCAAGGTAAGGAAAATTACCGAATGTTTGCAATGAAGCAGAACTAAAGAAAATTCTTGTATCTGTTCCAAGTGTAATCCACATCAGAGTTACACAACTCTTCTGGATGTAAGGGAAGGCATCCTACAGATGGGCAATTGATCTGTAGATTTACCAATTTTAGGGTCTCTTGGTGATATCTTTCCTAATTTTTGGACATAATTAAGAGATTGAGTTTTGTGTTTGTATTTTCTTTTGTTTCTAGCAACAATTAAAGCGTTGATCCTTTGTAGGAGGATGGTTGGGAAGATGATGAGTGTGTTGGAAAAGACAAAATGGATTAACTTTTGAAGTGTCCAGTAAATACTAGTTATATGGTAACTAGTACATATATTATATATGTAATGTATAATATATACATATATATGAGAGAGAGAGAGAGATACTATCTATTATACTAGTCTTGTTAGTTTCCTGATGGTGATATGCCTTCTCCTCAAGGTAAAAATTGTATTTAACTCCTGTTCTTGCATATGAAGCACAGAAGTGATTGATATTTTTTTTTTCCCCCCAGGGATGTTTGCTATATTCTGATTAATAGAATTTCAGTTATTAATTAATTTGAAACCCTTATTCGTGAGCATGAACAGTAATTTAAATTGCAGCAATGATAAGATTATGATCTGTTTTGATTTTAGGATTTTCTGGAATGTGCCAGTGAATGTTGCATTCGACATAATGTCCAACCTGTGAAAGCTTTTATAGAGAAAATGATACAGACATATGAAATGATGATTGTTAGACATGGGTAAGATTCTCATAACTGTTTCACAAGCAGTAGTTTTTGTAATTTTGGCTTATACCATAGTGGTTATTTATATCAAATATAAAAGGTCTTAAGGGTGGCAAAATGTTTCTATTTGTATTGGAACAGCTGGGTCACCAATACTGCTTTTACTTGTACCAAAATTCTGTAAATGTACCTCTGAGAAATTGTACTGTTCTTGATATCAGAAGTAACCTCACCTGTGTAATGATTTTAGGTGTGGATATTAGTATGGTGAAGACTTAGAACTGTAAAAGTTTGTCTATATTAAAATATTAGTTAACAGATCTCTGCCATTTTATTCCTAGCTTTTATTACTGAATAGCAGCTGTGTGGAGAAAATATGTACAGTACGACATTAGTCATATGCTTGTTAATAGTCAGCTCAGCAATTAATCTTTTCAATGTGACGTTGTCGTAGTTGCATCCCTCTGCTGGGTGACTAAAAAAAGCTATTTTGAAATGTGGGCAAAGATAGCTTGATTTTTATGTGTGTGTAGTACAATTTTCTACTGTTTGTTTTCTTCCAGAACTTTGTTATAAACTCTGTCTAGACTGAAAAGAAACTAGAAAGTAATCTGTGATTCAGCAAATAAATGAAGTAGTGTGGTGGTAAATCTATGTTTTAGAGGACAACTTGCATACAGTGGCTGTGCAATCTGATTTGCATGTGCAAATAAACTGGTTTTGCCTAGATGTTTCCTATATACAAACCAGATTTACTTGCTCTGCTTTTTGAAAGTTAGGTGAAAATTAGCTTTAAGCATGTGAATGATGCTGTTCGCCTTCCTGTGGTCTGTAAGTCTAAATTGCAAGAGAGATTTATTAATAGCATTTTTTTTTCCCGTCTGACAGTTTTATGCTTGTAGGGGAATCTTTTTCTGGGAAGACCAAAATTCTACATGTGTTGGCAGATACACTGTCTCTTATGAAAGAGCGTGGTTATGGTGAAGAAGAAAAAGTAATTTTTAGAACTGTGAATCCAAAATCAATCACTATGGGTCAGCTTTTTGGGCAGTTTGATACAGTATCCCATGAGGTAATGTATGTTTTAAAAATAGCATATAGTAATTGTCCACCTTTATCTGTTTCTTCCTCATACCTGCTGCAGGTTTCATGGGGTTTGTATGAGTGCACTTGTGTAAGGGTGTGCTAACTTCAGGTTAACTCATGATGTCATTCCGCAGTTGTTTTCAGGGGCGGGAAAGGCAGTTTACAAGGCTCCTACTTCTTGTTTCTAAGTCCCAATTCCAGACAGCATTTCTTCATCTGTTCTTTGGACTCCAGACAGTGTTTATAGGGCTGTGCTATAAATTAAATTACTGGTTTGATTTTATGAAAAATGAAGGAAACATACCAGTATGGGTTCAAGACTAGGAGCTATAATCCTGTCTGTTTTTTCCACTTTGTAGTATTTCTAGTGCTTTCTTTTTTGTTTCCTTTTCCTGTATGTGTCAGACCTCTGTTATTCTGGATTGTAAATCATTGCATTCATAATTTGATGATTTTAAACACAGATGAGAACATAATTTTTATTTTAATTAATACTTTTATGGCTTGTTTTAAATTGCTGTATAAAAAAAGCAGTACCAAGTGTGTATGCAGTTATGTAGGTTTAAATATGCAAAAAAAAGCGCAATACCATTCTGAGGGTCATTGTCCTAGTATAGTTGATCCATGCTAAGAAATCATACCAGACATAACTTTTCCTTTCTCTGTTTAATCTTAACCAGTATAATCAAAGTAATGCAAAAACTATCTAGAAAAACTTATGAAATCGTGGGTCCCCGAGTGTGAAACTTAGGTTTGGAGAAGTAACAATATGAAGACATGAATGTGAAATAGTGAAACTTAGGGCAATTCTGGGGAGAAACAGAAGCAAGACAGAGCAGAAGCACTTCTAAGTTTCTGTAAATTGAATTGCTGGTCTTTGGTTTGTTACAATATTTTTTAAAGTGAAAAATCCACTATTGTAAAATTTGCTGATGTTGCATGACTCTGAGTGAAACTGTGATGTTATGTTCTGCTCTCTGCAGAAAAAGAGAATAATAATTAAGAGAGGAATAATGAAAAGGAAATGGAAGGTTTTTCTGTTACTTGAAGTTTAAATTGAACTATGTATACTATGTCTTACTTTTCATTCCTACGTTCTCCTCCTCTAGTGGACAGATGGTATAATTGTTAATACTTTCAGAGAATTTGCATTATCTGAGACTCCTGAACGCAAATGGGTTATCTTTGATGGCCCAATTGATACCCTGTGGATAGAAAGCATGAACACAGTTCTGGATGACAACAAAAAGGTATCAGTCAGTGGAAATAAATGCCTAAGTAAAATAATGTGACATTTCGAAAATATTCTTCTACATATAAAACCACAAATGCAAAGAGCAGTGCCTGGTATTTCAAAAGAGCAAGTGCAATGTGGTTTTGGTAACAAGTTGTAAGCTTTTTTTGGTTGGTTTTGGTTTTTTAATTTTACTTTATTGGAATCATAATTGCAGAATCAACTCATTGCTGTAAGACATTAAATGTGTAGTATTTCCCTGATGTCATATTGTAAGTTTGTAACATAAATAATTGACATTTAAACTTAAAAAAATGCATATGATTACATTTAACATAAATCCCACTGTTTCAAAACTTGCACAAACTTAGGCATTTATGTTTAAAGACAATCCTAAAGCACAACGGGTTATACTTTTCAAAATTAATGACTTTTGAAGTCAAAGTTGTAAACATACAGCACTTTTGAAAATGTGCATTAGGAATCTCAAAGTGAATATAAAAATTAGAGATGACAATTTAACTTGAAGTTCTGGATGATGGCGTGTCAAAATACTCAAACTGGACTTTTATTTTCATAAGTAGGATTGGTGGGTTGTGGCATTGCAGGCATGTGGCAGAGAAGGCAGGTGTGGCATTGCAGGCATGTGGCAGAGAAGGCAGGAACCCAAGTTGCTGCACAGGCACCATCAGAGTGATCCCATTGCTATTTATCCCTTTTCTCATTGGTCCCAAACCAAAGTCTCCACACCTGCAGATCCTACAGGTCAACCACCACACCTGCAGATGCTATCCTTATCCATCACACCTGCAGATCATATACTTACTCCCACAACAGTGGGTCTCCAGCTGGAATGCTTCAGTATTAGCAACAATAGCAGCAGATATCCTAGATATCCTTTCTGCTTACTGTCGCTTCTTTATCCTGTCATATGCAAGATTGATAGTTACCTGTGATGAACCTACTGGTAGAACATGGAGTATTATGGTTTAAGTGAAGAATTTAGCTAAAGCTTGAAAAAAATAATTATTGCTCCAAGTGATTAAACATTTTATGTGGTTGACCTTGCCTGACAGAACGCTCCTGTGATAGGAAGTGTAATTTGCAACTATTTTTTTTACTAATCTTGCTTGTGGGTTTTTTTTATTGTTATTAAAGCTTTGTTTGATGAGTGGGGAAATCATCCAGATGTCCCTTCAAATGAATCTTATTTTTGAAACAATGGATCTTTCCCAGGCATCAGTAAGTTTTGTATTTAATAAAAATGTAAAGCAAAGTTCAATATATTAAATGTGCAATAAAATAAGTTTACAATTTTTCCTTAGCCTGCTACAGTCAGTCGTTGTGGCATGATTTATTTGGAACCTTCTCAACTGGGCTGGAGGCCACTTGTTACCTCTTGGTTGAGTAAACTGCCTGAACCTCTTAACTTAAAGGGACATCAAGATCTTCTGCAGGGACTTTTTGATTGGTTAATACCACCAGCGTTAAGACTCCGTCAGAAACAGTGCAAGGTATTCTTTGCCATTTTTTCCTGCAGTAGCTTGGTAGCCGTTTCCATTCTGTTACTCTTGGTAGGGAGTGGCTTTCTTTTGTGACAAGCTCTATTAGAATGAATATACAGCAGCCTCCTGTTGTTTTGGGGAAGGACAACTCTTGGGTCCAGTTTGGAAAGTTAAAATGAGAATGTTAGGGAAGACTTGTATTATAAGTTGATCATAGTTTTCACCTTGTTCTTTTCAAAGGTAAAATAAGAATTTAAAGCACTGAGTGGAAAGTTTTCCACATTTGTACATATATTTTTTTTCTTTAAAAATGTCATGTTGAATAGAAGGGTACGTCTTTAAGTGTTAGGGGAAACATACATGTAGTTCCTTGTAATCTCAGTGTGATGTAGTGCTTAGGCTTTTGCTCACGTATTGCTGTAGTTACATCCATGGAGATTTTTGTTTTAAGGTGTATGATTTTAGTGGTCAGGTGGTAGCCATGAACATAGTTAACAAGCTAAATGTCTTGACATTTCAAGGATAGAAGAGGGCAAATGATCTTTTGAGTAAAAGTCAGTGTAAACCTTGCCTTCAAATATTTGTTCAGAATTATCTAATTATTTCAGTATTTTAGCTCCAAAAGATAAACTAACTGAACACAGAAAGTATAATACCCATCCTTTCATATCTCATAGGAACTGGTACCTACAAGCAATACCAATGTTATAGTAGCTCTTACACGGCTTTTTGAAATGTTAATTTGTCAAACTGTGCAAGAAGATCCCACCAACAGAAACATCCGTGCGTGGATTATGGTTGGTTTTTTTAATCTATAGAAAAATGTATATCTGTTTCTGCATATGCTGCCCTTCAAAAATGATTGGACTAATCAAAATAACTTTAATTTGGGATAAGAGACATGTGAAACAATTGGAATACATCTCTCCTCCCTGCCCCCCAAACTTTGGAGATGTCCAGATGAGACACAAGTCTTGGAAGTAACAAATATGATTGTACTATTTTCCCAGTTAACTGTGATAAATTGTGGTTTTGTTAAATGTGCTTTTTAACTAACCAAGTAATTAGCTAAATCAAAGTGTCTTGTTTCCCTTAAAAGGAAGTAAGTGTTCATGTAATACTGATGGGCTTGTTTGAGCAAAATTTCTTTGGGAAGAGTGTTTTCTGAGAGTTATATTAGTTGGACGCTCAGTCTGACCTTATATGACTCTTCCTATGAAAAACTGAAGAAAACAGAATGTAAAAGTATTTCTTTAAAATTGAATTAGAAATTTCCTAGATCCTGGTTTGTGATTAGAAAATCCCGAGACCGCATGATTGAACTCATCTCAGGTTTTTTCATGTGACATAATGCTTTAGTCAGTGGCCTTTATTTTTTGTCATATCTCTCTTTCTCTCTCCTTCAATATGGTTGTGGGTTTTTTTCTCTGTCTTGAATCAGATTTCTAAATCTCTTTAGACCAGGGCTGTTGAAGGGGAACTTATAACACCCGTCTTCTTAACAGTATTTTTCAGAATTATGTTTGTTAATTAGATTGTACAAGGTTCATATGTCAACTTTTTAGACAGGTGCTCATCTTTTTGCCCCTGCAGGGTTGTTTTGCTTTTGCCACAATCTGGTCCATTGGCGGAACTTGTGATGGTGACAGCAGGATAATTTTTGATAATTTCTTGAGGGAAACTTTGGCTGGGAAATCTGGAATAAATCCTATACCAAAGAATGTGGGAAAATGGGAGTGTCCCTTTGAAGAGAAAGGCTTGGTCTATGACTACATGTATGAGGTATGATTGATTGCTTCTGCCTTGACTGAAGTAAACTCTCACAGTCTGATTGGAAGGAAAACATAGCTAGATGGATATTTTAACTTTGCAAAGCTTGTTGGATGTTGTAGAGTGTTGGTGTTGGATTAAATCCCACACTGTGTTTTTCATTTTTCTTTTTTGAATACTAATGTGCTGACCAGATTTTTTAGAAAATACCATGATGTACGCATCAGTTATATTTATAATGTTGCCGCATTATAGCTATTCTGTAGCTAAAGCTAAGCTGATGGACTCAAATCTGGTTTCGTATAGAAGGGAAGATGTGGACTGTCTAGAAGGAAAGCAGGATATTGAGCCCGTAGGCTGTTTGCTTATGTTACAGTTTACAGTATCCATTAGAAATATTGGATTATAATTACACTTTTAAATTTCTGCATATGTTCTTCTGTTGGGTTTTTGTATGGTTTTGTTTGTTTTGGCTGAACAAAGTCTTTAAGAAAGGAGTCTAAGCTTAGGTATGTACTTTAACACTTTATTAGTGACATAAAACAAACTAAGTATGTGAACTTCTGAAACATTTAATATTCATTAATTTATTAAAATTTATTATTTTCATTTTTTAAACGTGTAGTAGAGAAAACTTTCCATATGTATAGAAGTAACACCATTCTATTTTAACATATGTATTTCTTCTTCTAGCTGAAAGGCAGAGGATGTTGGGTGCACTGGAATGGCTTTATTAAAAATATTAATTACAGTGATAAAAATGTGAAGATTCAAGATATAGTCCCAACTATCGATACAGTCCGATATACCTATTTGATAGAACTATTCATTACCCATGGAAAGTAAGTTACTTCACTTCGGTGCAAACTTCTGAAATACTGGTCATAGGTAGAAATATCTCTTATTCTTTCCATTGACTTAATTGTTTTTTCAAGCCCTCAAAGTTTATTTGGCCTGTTAAAAATAGAGATTTACTACAAACAATACAATTTGTAAAGTCTGGGTTTGGTTTTTTTATGAAACCTTATTGTAATCCAGTTTTAGTATGCTCATTCTGAGGATGCTGTTACAACAGCCTAAAGAGGTTTTTTTACCCTCTTTCTTCTTTGGTAATGAATTATTTTTTTACTTTGATTAGTCATATCTAAATCAGCTATATTAGCTATGGTCAGATTGTTTAAGAGAATGAAATATAAAACAGCCTCAGGTTAAATTTCAAGGCTGTAAGTTTTATGAAGTTTAAACTACTGCAAGACCTATCAGGAGAAATTTAATTCCCATGTATGTTCATACATACTCCAAAGCCAGTAGAATGAGGGAATGAGTAATGTCTCTTTCTCTATGTCCTCTTTGTCTTGTTGGTGGGAGCAAACTAAAATTATGAGAGGGTTATATGAATATGTTAAGACTTTAGTTTCTTCTTAAGGCATGTAATGTTTTTAAAGGTAGAACAAGCAGGGAAAGTTAGTAAAACTTTTGACTTCTAATTGCAACGAGTTTATAGTTTGTTAGATTTCTGCAGCCTATATGCTTTCCTACTTTCTTTGTGAAGACCACTGCTTTTAGTGGGACCAACAGGTACTGGGAAATCTGTGTATGTCAAGGACAAGTTAATGAACAACTTGGAAAAGGAGCGCTACTTTCCCTTCTTCATTAATTTTTCAGCTCGGACCAGTGCCAATCAGACCCAGGTTAGTAGAATAGATAATTTATGTTTCAAAGAGATAACATATATGACTATTTAATCTATGTTTTGAATATCCCTGTCTGCATTATAGAACATTATTATGGCCAGGCTGGACAAAAGGCGCAAAGGAGTCTTTGGCCCTCCGATGGGAAAAAAGTGCATTATTTTTGTAGATGATATGAATATGCCTGCTTTGGAGAAGTATGGTGCACAGCCTCCCATAGAACTTTTAAGACAGTTCTTTGACCATGGATTTTGGTAATTATTTGAAATACAATTGAAACTTTTTTGTTGCTGCATTTCCTGTTACAGTTATTTATTCACTTGAATTTTACTTTCAAAACTTTAAAAAAGTGCTTTGGAAATGTTAAGATAACATATTTTTATATAAACCAAAGCTATTTATAGTTGAAGCAACTTCTGTGTTGCTCTGTAAGTGACTTTTCAATTTAGGAAATTGATTATCGGATTCATCTTGGGTTTTTTAGAAGGTTTTATTGCTGAACTTCAGCAGTATTTGTATATATAAATAAAATCTTTTACACTTGGATTTTGTTATGTCTGCGTCTTTCATTGTTTTTATTTTTCCAATGCAGTTCCTTGTTCCTTTCCTTTCTCTTCCTCTTTAGAGTGAAGTGGCAGGGATGTGTACATACACATATATATATATGCGATTATGTAAAACTTTTAATTTTACTCATTGCATTGGTTTTTAATGTCATCCAAGATCACTTTTTTTTTTTAAACAACATTTCAAAATAATTTTTTAAAATAACAGTGAAATCAGATCTGGTCATAGGCATGAAGAAAAATAAGCTAAAGGTCTTCCCCTCTTTTGAGGTTTTTTCGCTCTGCTTATATGGAAAGATTGGAAAGGGTGGTCTCCTGAGATCCTTTCCAGCCTGCATAATTCTCTGATTCCAGGCACTTCTCAAATACTGTTATTTTTGTGATTCCAGGCTCAAATATCTGTTGCTCTTGAATAGAGATAATATATCTTGCCACATTACAGTTTTAAATATGCATCTCAAAATTTCGTGTCAGGCCTTATGTAACCCAGTTTAAACAAATAATCTTTCAGGCCAGCATGATGTGTTGAAATTAACTGGGGCATCGTTGTAAGATTAGTTGTTCTTGGGTTTTTGTGTTTTGTTTTGTTTTTTAAATAAAAAATATATACAAATACGTATTAAAAATATAATATATATTACATGCTATAAGTACATGTTATGCATGTAGAGAGTACTCTGTGATATAGATGCATCTAAGCTGTAACAAATGTGTTGTATCTGTAATTATCTAAATGTCACATTGCCATTTATTTTGAAGGTATGATTTGAAGGACACATCTAAAATTACACTTGTTGATGTACAGTTACTTGCTGCTATGGGGCCTCCAGGTGGTGGGAGGAATCCTGTTACTCCTCGATTTTTGCGACACTTCAACATTTGCACTATTAATTCTTTTAGCGATGAAACAATGATACGCATCTTCTCTACTGTAGTAGCTTTCTACTTACGGACTAGTGAATTTTCTTCTGAGTTTTTCACAATTGGAAGTCAAATTGTCACTGCCACTTTAGAGGTAAGAGGCAAATACCTTAGTCGAAGTTTCCTTTAATTTGTTCAATGAAGTTCCACTGGCTCTATAATAATTTAATTGGTGAAGTAGAGATTTTAGATATTTGCTCCTTATTATTTTTAACATACAACCTCATCTGCTTTGACAAGGACTTGCAAAGCCGGTATTTCAGAACTATTGTTAGAGAATACATTCAATGGATGAATCACAAGGCTGACTACCGCTGCTAGAAATCTTTTTGTAGGTTCAATTAATCTTTCCAAAACAAACAGACAAACAAAATTTTGTTATACTGTTAGACTCTTACATGTTTACCTGCTAGAGAATCTGTTCTAAAGTGAATTTACATCCTGGTTAGCAATACCCTCCAACTCCTGGGATTAAAGTATAATAGAAGAACTGGGCTTTGGAACTGGCTATGGACATGGGACAACAGGTGAAATGTGTACTCAATACCATGGATATAGTCAAGCCTGTGACACCTGATTTTACTGTACTTTTTTTTTAGCAGGTTGATGTTTGATGATTGTCTTCACCTATGAGTATACAGACATGGATTAAGTTTCCTCTGTCAACATTCACTTCAGCATGTTATTTATGTTCAGTGTAATGAGAAATGACACTATTTCTGGCATAACAGTGTGAGCTAACAACAGCTGATGCTGATGCATTCCAGATTAGAGCAAAACATAGCCAAAAGAGACTTTTCTTCATCTGCCTTTTCCTTCCATATTTTTATTGACCATCTTTTTGGTTTTGAGTAATTTGTAGATATGCAAACAAATAAATTTAATCAACTGAAAATCTAGGAAGTTACCATTAGATACCTTTCAGTCCTTCACCTGAAGGAGGATATCATATGATATCATTAAAGGAAGATGAGAGCCGAGTGGTATTCCTGGTCCTACAACAGATATCTTTACACTTGCTACAATTACTTCTCCCATTTGCAATTACACTAGTAGTACATGTACATTCCAGAACTTCATGAGGTGCTTCTGATACATTCAGAGGACTTTCAGATCATTAGACAATGTTAGAATTTATTAAGTGTGAAATGTTTTTCTTGGAGAAATACAATTTTAGAAGACACTTAAGATTTAATATAGTCTGTGTTACTGTTTTGTTGATTTTGTTCTTTTTGTTGTTATTATCTTAAGGTGTATAAGAAAGCCATTAAAAATCTTTTGCCCACACCAGCCAAATCTCATTATACATTCAACCTGCGTGACTTTTCCCGTGTTATCCATGGCTGCTTGCTCATTAAGAGACAAACAGTTGAAAGCAAACATGTAATGATTCGGCTGTTTGTACATGAGGTATTTCGTGTCTTCTATGACCGTCTAGTGGAAGACAATGATAGAGCCTGGTTGTTCAATTTAATGAAAGATATTGTGAAAGAACATTTCAAAGAAGCATTTGATTCAGTTTTTGCACACCTGAAGCAAGGAAACGCACCTGTGAGTATCACATTTAACCTGTTGCAAAACAATTGCTTTCATTATAAATGTAGGACTAGAAAGTTTCTCAATCACAGGTGAAATTTTGAATCAAGTGTGCTTGAAAATTTGACTTGAATTTGGCAAAATGGCTTTGGGGGGGAAAAATAAGTAAAAATATTTGGAGAGGTTTAACCATTGTATGTAAACATGCTTTTAAAAAAAAAATATTTAAATTGTGGGTTAACTTACTACTCTTCCATAAAAGAATTTTGAATTCTGTGTATCTGATAGTGAAACAAAAACTTGTTTTTTACTCAACAAAAAAAATAGTGCAACATTTTTTCAAATTTACCCCAAAAACCCTGGGTATTTTTATCTTTTGAAATCAAATTTATCCAGTATAGTGTTGTATTAATCTCCTACATGTCTGCAGATAGAAAGAAAGCATCCAATTAATCAGTAGGTCAGCAGAGCAACTTTTCAAAAAAATTTTATCACATCTTTTCTAGAAGATGTAGCAGCATGTACTGAATCTTTGTGCAATGGGACATAAGATAATAGAAACAACCGGAGTAATTTATAAATAACTGCCACAAAAGTGGCTGGGATCTGTATATGGTACTGTGCCTGCAAGGAGGAATACAAGTATGAATACTCTTAAATGGCCTTCCAGAGACCTGATTTACAGGATAAAGAAACACTGCCTTTTTAAATTTAGCCTGTGACTGAGTTACTGTGTGATAAACAGCATTCTGTAATTGTGATGAATTTTAGTATTTAAAATGTTGTATAATCATGTTATACCTTGTCTTCCTCTTTTTTTTTTCTTTTTTCTTCTCCTGTCATGTCATTGATGCATAGAAGAAATAACTTTGTGGTCTTAGTTATCCATTTCACAATATATTGAAAATTGCTAAACATACGTCTGTATAAATTTGGTGCAATCTGAAGGTCATGATTATGAAACTGTTAATGGCTATTTGAGCCAATTGTGTTCCAAGAACAAATTAAGAATAAGTCTATTTTTAAATACAGGAAATAGAGAATTCTGAGGTGGGTGCTGTCTGTGAGTCAAAGTATTTCAGAGTGCTTGTTCTCATGTCTTGAGTGTTTGTCTAAATTCCCCTTTGTTTTTTAAAATTCCAATGAGGAATATGTTCATTAAATATTAAACTTGACTTCATAATTTGTTGAATATTTAACATAGGTAACAGAAGAAAACATGAGAAGCTTGTTTTTTGGTGACTACATGAGTCCAGAACTTGAAGGAGATGACAGACTTTATGTTGAAATTCCAAGTATTCAGCACTTCAGTGATGTTGTGGAACAGTGTCTGGATGAATATAATCAAACCCACAAAACAAGAATGAACCTTGTAGTTTTCAGGTGCATACAATCTGTGTTATTAAGAGGTTAAAGCCTAGTTGATAATTCAGTATATGCAGCTTTGTGGGCTGTGTTTTTTGTATGTTTTCTCCCTCTTATGCATCCACAAAAATGTTTGTGGCGTTACACCTTTTTGGATGGAAGTGAACTGATTTTTCTCTTATGCCCGTGCTTTTTCTATCCAAAAGTAAATAATGAGAAGGTTTTCTCCTAAGGGGCTTTGAATATATTCTTTGGGTGTTAAAGAAACGTTGTGCACCAAATCAGGTGGGTGCTCTACTTCTGCTAGGCCTCTGTTACCAGTGAAGATGAGTGTCAGTTTTGCCTGCAGCCACTGGACTTTCATTTCACCAAGGACAAGGCTTCTAAGGTTGTGAGGTGCAGAGTGAGATACAGCACAATCATAGCTATCTGTCTGTTCTGTTATTGTGCAGCACAGCCATGCCCCACTTTGGGGCGTGTACCCAGCCTGGTGCTGCAGCTAATCCTGTGAAATTTTAGACCCTGCAGGCTGCTGCTGTTCCCTTAACTTGTGATCAGGCAGAGCTACAACTGAGACAGATTAGGAGGTCACAACACCTTCCTTCTTCCTATTGCTAGAGATTTCTGCCTCTTCATATTTGCCAGTGTAACTTGACACACAGACGGTTTGTGAAGGTGATTTGGGTTAGTTTGAACACTTCTAATAGCAGTTTATTTCAGTCTAGGTTATTTTGACAAGCTGGATTTGTGAGTACCTGTATATACAACTATGCTGGGAGTTTAAAGACCTGGCAGCATCTGATCAGAGGCCACTTCCTGAGTGTGGAAGCAATATCCCAGTTACCTCACTGAAAAGCAGTCAGGAGAGCATGTCTGGCTGTAGCCTTAGAGTCCAATCTTGTTGATGACATCTGGATTTAGCTCCTTTATTTTTCTAACCAATTAAAATAACCAAGAATTTATCTTCTTTGAAATGCTTTAACCTTTTTTTGAGACTGCTTTTAGCTGCTGCTCAGCTTACTTTAACTGCCCCATGTCCTGCACTTAAAAAGGCCATCTCCTGTAGACCTTGCTGCGTATTCCAAGATAAACTATGCTTGCATTTTCACAATAGATAGGACTCTCAGTAGTGTGCAGATGCTGCTTTCTGAAGATGTTGTTCCAATATCTATTTCACATGTAAGTTATAAAACTGTCAGAGGCAGAGGGAAGGAAGAAGTTTGTTGATATAATCCTTTTTCCTCAGTTGTTCTTTTAAGAAGTATTTAAACTGTTATACTTCAAGAAAGTTAAAACTGGTAATACTATTATGATTTAGAAGAGAATTTTTTCTTTGACACCTTACCTTAGTGCTCCTGTTCTCACCACTGCCCATTCCTTTCAGTAATTTGTAGTCATTTGTAATTCAGCTAAATACTGATATTTGCATATCAGTATTTAACAGAAGAGTTGTGAATTTTATTTTATTTCTTGGTGCATACCAAATCCTTTTCTTCCTCTTCCCCACCACCCCACCCTGCCTTCAAAAATTTGTTTTGGAGATGCTACTTCCATACTTGTTTCACAGATTTATAGGTGCACAAATGTATATGTTTTTCTGCCATTCTGGTAATCAGCACATTTCAAATACAGGTATGTGTTGGAACATTTGTCTCGTATAAGCCGTATCCTGAAGCAGCCAGGGGGTAATGCTTTGTTGGTTGGAATGGGAGGAAGTGGACGTCAGTCTTTGACTCGTCTAGCAACGTTCATGGCAAAAATGTGTGTTTTTCAACCAGAGATTTCTAAGACCTATGGTACAAATGAGTGGAGAGAAGATCTGAAAGTGAGTATTAATAACCTGCCTGCATTTTGACTTAATTTTGAGGAAGCATGTTTTGAATTGTACAATATTTTAACTGTCCTGTATTTTTAGAGTCTTCTGAAGAATTCAGGTGTAAAAGGCTTGAAAACTGTATTTATAATCACAGATGCACAAATTAAAGAAGAAAGCTTTTTAGAAGATGTTGACAGTGTCCTCAACACTGGGGAGGTACCCAATCTTTTTGCAGCAGATGAAAAACAAGAAATTATAGAGGTATCTTTAGAAATTCTCTTTAATGTCCCCTCCCTTTTAAGCTATTTTGTCAGTTCACTTTGAAGTGTAGCTTTTACATATATGCACTTAATTCTATGACTTTTTTAAGACCTTAGATAAATCAGTAAACTTACGGAGTGGCTTATGCCTAGTACTAGCTTTAATTCTGACCTGGCGTTTTGCTCATAAAGGAATTAAATTGTGTGTATAGGGAACTTTGATTGTTCACAAATACTCTGTGGGCATAGTTATTTTTTGCAGTGTATTGTGCAGAAGAAGAATATACATCATAATGTTTTCATTGATCAGTTAAGGACAAAGACTTTTTTTTGAGAAAACACAGTGTGCCTTTGTCAATAGACTCTTGCTGCCTAGGGCACTAGGGCATTGTTAGAATTTCATAATCTTGAAATTTCTACTCAGACAGAAGTTGGGGAAGGATGCTCCATGAATTCAGGCTCAGCAGTAAAGATAAAGTGTACTCAGGCAATTTTTAAAAATTTATAAGTAAAATCAGGCTTGGATTTTCAAAGTAGTAGTCACCAGTTGGGAGGGAGGGGCATTAATCTTTCCATACATCAGGTTGGAAACTTAATGTTAGCTAACAATATTTGGAACTGTATGCTGTGCTGTCTTCATATCTCTGTGGTATGTTTACTAATAAATTACCCAGGTGTGCTTCTAGTTGACATTTGAAGTGTTTCTTAGAACATAAAAAAATGTTCTTTACTGAAATAGCTGTGTCACTTGATAAATGTTACTGTATTGTTTTTTCTTGCACTTACATTATGGAGCATGTTGATACCTGCATGCCACATATTTTGCAAAGAAGTTAGATTATAATTCTAATAATCTTTCTCTATTACTGTTTCATTCTTACCAGGTATATAATAACTGTTAAGATAATGTTGCTCTTTTACAATTTTATTGCACAAACATATTCAATTGGTATATGCTAGAACTTGGTAGCTATCCATAATAAGGCAACTGGAGCAAAGTTGTTTTTTACTCCTTTAAATCTGCTCCATCAAAATATTTCCACTTTTACTCTATTGCTAAGTAAGCTAATTTTTGTCATTTATTTTAATTGTGGGATTATGTAAAGTATACATGCTTTTGTGGAAGAATAATTTGAGTTTTAGGGGTTCGTAGTCAGTGTTTCATGAAGTGTTAATTAATTGAGGATAATATTATGTTTAGTTTCAAATCTAGAGGTTTCTTCTTGTTTTGAGAGATTATTGGTTTTGGTAAATGAACGAAGGGAATATATTTTGGTGTTTGAAACTTAAATCTTCCTCTCCAATTAGGTAAATACAGCATATTTTAGTATAATAATAAAGATTAAAAAGTTCTTAGTAAATTAATGTCTTCAAACATTGTTTAGGGGGCTTATATGGCACTTAAAGCATAGATTATGTATTTTTCATTAGAAGGCTTTGGTTCTTTACTTCTCTAGGGAGCTAATTATGAATTCTGATTTTTTCAGAATGTGTCTTAACCCTCTGTCTCATCTTACTGTGTCTTAGCCATCTGGAACTCATCTTGGGGTGGAGTTTTAGCTTTTGTTCTGATGTATTCTCAGTTGCTCAAAGCAGCAGAGATGATCATTTCTAGAATGAGTTGTTAGGGTCACAGATAAATATTGTAATCCTATTCTCAAATAGTATTTACTGCTTGTTCTGTTTTTCTAGTTTATTCTACCTGTTTCATTTATCAATAACAAAATATATTTCATGGTGATGGTATTATTAACAGGATTTCTGTAGGACTTCAAAAGCGCTTAATGAGAAATTATGTAACTTTTTTACCGTATGTATTATTCCTAAGGGTGTACGTGCAATAGTTCAGGCTGGCAAAAAACATGAAGAACTCAGTCCCTTGGCCTTGTTTGCATTTTTTGTGAACTGCTGCAAAGAAAATCTCCATATTGTGGTAGCATTCAGCCCAATTGGAAATGCTTTCCGCAATCGTCTGAGACAGTTTCCCTCACTCATCAACTGCTGTACTATTGATTGGTTCCAGGTATGTGAAAATGTTTATACTGTTTCCTCAGCAAACTACTTCCATTTTCTAACAATCTGTATTTTCATATCCCATTAGATTTTTCTCTTGTCTTCTGTATAGAAGTACTCTGTTCTTTAAAATTTTAAAATAGCATAGGCATTTTTTGTAATATTTTGGGAGCTCTTTGGTGTGCATTCTCAGTATTTCTACAACTAAACAAACTTAAATTCTGTTGCTACAAATTTTATATTTCTGAAGTAGTGAATAGTCTCAGTTTGGTGATGGTAATTTGTCATTTTATCGCGTAATGTGTATGTTTTAAAGGACTAGAGGAACTATTTCAATGTAATTGTAAAATGATCATCATTGCTTCTGCCTGCTAAGCAGATCATGCATGGTGGGAATGACTTAGAAGATACAAGTCCTGTTGTTTACGAGTAAATCTTTTATATAGCAAAATAAAACTTGGAAAATTACTGTAGTTAACAATCCTTAATGTAAGCAGTGTTACTCTCAATAAAGTGTAGTTAGCTCTATAGCTTGGCCTGGTGCTGACATCAATTAATTTTTCTGCCAAAGTATGACATAGACACAGAAATGTTTGGAGAGAATGGCAATATGTAGCTCTTAACTAGAAGATCAATCAGGACTTGCCAGAAAAGATTGCATGGGTAGTGACCTTGCTGCCTGATGTAACCCTTATATCAGTTCATTGTTCTTGAGATATAGTTGGGACTAGTGTGTCTCATTCTGGTGTTTTGAATGGTACTGCTAACAGCTGAATTTTACAGATGCTTCTCTCCTCACTTCTACCTCAGCCATGGCCTGAAGATGCCCTTGAACGTGTGGCTAATAAGTTCTTAGAAACACTTCAGCTCACAGACAGTGAGCGTCAGGAAGTTGTGCCCATCTGTAAATACTTTCATACTTCAGTTTTGTCACTCTCTGTAAGGTCAGTCTGTATCTTTTGAAAACAACTAATTCGTTTATAGAAATGTTAAGAGGGAAAAGATTATGCTGTTGAAAGTAGTAAACTGAGCAACAGAGAACTCAAAAGTTGAATTTTTAGAAGTAAGAAACAACATAGTAGGTGATTTGGTTTCATTACTACTCATTTCTGTCTTAAAAGTTCATGTATAATATCTGCCTGCATAAAAATATTACACAAAATTGTTGAAATTGTTTACACCTATTTGTCAAAGAGTTACGTAGCTTTGCTAACAATAGTTAAACTAAAAAAAGAAAACAACTTAAATGTACTCTTTTTTTTTTTTTTTATAGGTTCTTGCAAAGTCTGGGACGACATAATTATGTTACTCCTACTTCTTATCTTGAGCTTATTGCTACATTTAGGAAACTTCTTACTCAGAAACGAGACGCTGTAATGAAAGCCAAGAAGAAATACATGAATGGACTAGATAAACTAGCTTTTGCTGAATCACAAGTGAGTTAGGACAAAAATGGAAATGAAAATACAAAATGTTTGGCAAAAGCAGGTCTTCTTCTGGAGAAGTCAGTCA
This sequence comes from Gorsachius magnificus, assembly GCA_034008185.1. Taxonomy (NCBI): domain Eukaryota; kingdom Metazoa; phylum Chordata; class Aves; order Pelecaniformes; family Ardeidae; genus Gorsachius; species Gorsachius magnificus. Next base: position 14,442,434 of record CM067090.1, read on the forward strand.
AAAGCATTACTTCAGATTTTGTTTAGCTTGGTCTTCAACAGTAAAACTATAAGAAATTTATTTTTCCTTTTCTTTCCTACAGTCATAACAGTTGTACTAGAGGCCACAGACCTCTAAACATGTATTGCTAAACTGTATATGAACAGAGCTTCCCTTTCCTAAGTGGTTAACAGGTTACTATAAGTGAATGTAGCTCTTAAAATTAGAAAGCGTACATATGAGATAAAAATAAATCTCTGAAGTGTTTTGATTTGAAACTGAATGTTATTTCCTTCTATCAATAAATGGGTCATTGGAAAAGGGCTTATAGAAATTTTGGAAATTAATTCCCCCTTCTTCTAAACATGTATTGCTTTTGCATACGTATAGGTTGGTGAGATGAAACAAGAACTAATTCAGCTGCAGCCCAAACTGGAAGAGGCTAAATTGGATAATGCAAACATGATGAAGGTAGAGTTATACAAGTACAACTTTGTGGTTTTTAATGTAAGCACATTGTCCTGGTTTTGGCTGGGGTAGGACACACGTCTATACTTGTGATCCATATTTTCACCTTTGTAATAATTAGCTTTGCATGAGGAATCTTAATCGTACAATGTACTTCTAATTCAATATCTCAGCTGATTGTAGGCAGGTTCTAAAGAGTAAGCCTGTATAAGGTTCCTGATATGTGATTTCCAGAAGATAAGAGTGGAGTTCATGTTTTCGTACTCGTTTCTTCTTTACTGGGGTTTGCAGTATTGTGAAACTTGCCACTATCTACACTTATGTCCCTAGAACTGGAAGAAAATAGTGTTCTTTATGTAGGATACAGATTCTGGATATACTGTCCTTGCCTAAGCTCTGTGCTGAAGGATGCTAGACGAACTTCCATGCTAATAGTTATTAGACTGGATTTCCCAAGATCATTCACAAACACTGTAAAAACCATAAATAGGTAATTTCAGTTTATTTGATCATTCACTGCTCAATAGGAAGCTCACCTACATGTTTTTCTTTAGACTATAGAAATAGAATCTGCAGAAGTAGAACAAAAAAGAAAAACTGTAAAAGTAGATGAAGAAATTGCTACAGAAAAAGCTGAAGAAGCTCAGACATTGAAAAATGAATGTGAGAGTGACCTGGCAGAGGCGATCCCAGCCCTGGAGGCTGCGCTTGATGCTCTTGACACTTTGAAGGCAAGCTGATCTAAACTTCAGCATTTGAAAGATTTATTTAACATGATGAAACTCTTCCATTTATTTAGAAAAGAATGCACTAAGAGGAAAGGAATTTGAAAAGTCTTAAATTTCCTCAGTTTTGGCAGGGGAGAGGACCTGTACAGTCATTGTTCAGTATATTTTCTATTCTGAGTACATGAATAGGAAAGCAGGGGGGTGCATTTGAAAAATTGTTTCTTTGCAAGAAACCCTGCTTGTGGGAAAAGTAACCAAAATCTGAAGTTAACAACAGTGGTATCAGCTGAATTTCCTCTTTCAGCTAAGTTAATGTTGACCGCCAGTGTGTAACGTGGTATTTGTTTATGGGTAAGAATTACCTGGATCTTTGGTTTAAAAGTTTTATCCTTGTCATGATTTACACATGATCCGAAAACAGGATTGTTGAGAAAGTCCTGCAGGATTTTAGTATAGTAGGAGACAGTTTGGTAGGTAGTTATGAAGTATATGAGAGGTCTTACATGACACTTCTGGAAGGGTACAAAAAAATATTCTGATCTGGACTTTACAGTTACTAGCATTTATTTCATTTTTATTTCCTCTGCATAGGATACATTGATGGATATTGTTAATTGTCTTGCTAACACTGTATGATCCCTTCTAAAAGTCCTCTGTAATTATGTTTATTGGCAATGGTATTATAATTCCCCTTTTTTCTGTTCATTCATTTATCTTAGTGGTGAGAAAGTCATAACATTTGTCACTATTTTTTTAAATGTGATTATTATTTTAGCCTTCTGATATATCAATTGTCAAATCAATGAAAAATCCTCCATCTGGTGTCAAACTTGTCATGGCCGCTGTCTGTGTCATGAAAGACATAAAACCAGAAAAAATTGCAGATCCTTCGGGGACTGGAGGCAAGGTAAGATGACAGACAATAGTTTCAAATAAAAGTGTAATTCATGTTCTTCTCAACGCAGAGCACTTGTTCAATAAAAAAGATCACCCAAGGTTCATTAAAGTTGTCAAGTACTTACAGCCTCCATCCATTATTTTACTGAAAACTTCCAGAATTCCAAACTTTCTAAGTTTAACAATGTGCAAAGAGAACACATTTAATTTGCTTGACTCGTATATAGATAATATATAATACATAACTCTTACTTGAGACACTGTTCAGTTTTTGGCTTTAGGTATGGTTTGGGGAAAATGTTTGATCTGCTAGACTTTCTCCTTTATTGACGTCTCAAGAAGATACAAGGTCATCAGTATTAAATATGCATGAGTTTTAGTTAAACGAGATTTGTCGTATTTTTTGTTTGTGTGTTTGTCTTAAAACTTGAAAAGATATTTCCCACTTTGTTTTGTAGATTTTGGATTACTGGGCCCCAAGCAAGAAACTTCTTGGTGACATGAATTTCTTAAAGGATTTAAAAGAATATGACAAGGACAATATTCCAGTAAGAATTCTGTCTAATTTTCAGTGATTTCTACCACGTAGACACTTTCTTGCATGGGAAAAAAAAAAAAAACAAAATAGAAAATACTATACCAGAGGTCCACTTCTGTTATGACCAAGGCTCTTTACAATATCATAGGGTCTCTCTGTAGGGTGAGTATGGTCATGGCAGGTGAGTCAGATTTCCTCAGGATGAGCCTTCTAAGTGGCATTTCAGAAGATTTTAGAATTCCCTTTGGGAATTTCTAAGGCTTCTATACAGCCTGTCTCTATTTGAATGAAATGTCCTTCTGTGCACAATTGTTTCTAACTTTGAAATTTATAGGTAGTATCTCATCAAAAGGTAAAAATAACACATTAAAAAGATGTATAAGAGTAAATAGTCTGTCGTGTCCATTATCCTGTGTCCAAAAATGGCCATAAGCAGGTGCCTTGGAAGGAGTAGGAACAGTATATATGATAATTTTTCCAAATATTCTTCTAGCCTCTGGCACTTTAAATGAAGGACTTGCAAAGCTAGATTTAGTTTCTGTGTGTAGCTTTCAGTGGATCTCTTTTCTGTAATTTCTCTAGTCTCCTTACACCCATGTAAGTTTTCTGTATATACAATATCTTTTACAAAGCTTTCCAGAAGTCTACTTTAAGTCATCTGAGGAGCTATCTCCTTCTGTTTCTTCTGAACCTGAGTCCTTTTAGCCTCATTTAATATATTCTGGTTTGGGTTTTGGCTGGGTTTTTTTGTGGAACCAGGGAATATTTGATCCCTGTAGAGCCTTTCTATGCCTTTTTTTTACTAGTTTTTCTAAATCAATTACTCTGGCATTATAAACTTTTTTCTATTTTTAAATAACTGCCCATGTTGATGCTCTTCTTAATAGCTGTTTATAATTGTATTATTTTGATTGAATGAATGCTGACAAAATGGATAATAGACAATAAATGCAGAATAATTATATACTATATATATATAATAAATGCAGAAAAGTACTAGCTATAAACTTTATTTAAAATATTACTATCTCCCCCAAAGATCTTACTATCTAGGAGTATGATTCTTGCTGCTTGCCCAATTCAGTGGAAATTGAATATGCTTTGCCCTTTATAAAATGGGTCACCAAAAGTAGGCACAAGCAATGTAATTAATTTAGATTGTCTTACATTAGTACAAATACTTCTTTTTTATAATGATCCCCAACAGCTGTGTCTTGAGAACAGGTAGCAAGTAATGAAATTAGCATGTTCTGCACAAGGGACGGCATAAAGTAAGGCTTCTATGTGGCTGTAATGTTCTTAGCGCTTAGGTAGCTGCCACATGGAAGCCATACCAAATGCATGATTATAAAGGATAAGGATAGGATTAGGATGAAAACAGGAAAAGGCCACAAAGTGTGATAGGAAAATCAAAAGAAACAAATGATCAGTGTTTTCTACCACAATTAATTCTGAAGAGTTCTTTCCTGTTTCATTGTGTAGAGAAATGGCAATCAATCAGTGTAATTTGAAAATGTCAGCCATAAGACTTTGATGAGTTATAATGCTTTTGTTATCCAGGCAGCTGTCATGCAGAAGATTCGGGCTGAATACTTGACTAATCCTGAGTTTGATCCACAAAAGGTGGCTAAAGCTTCCTCTGCAGCAGAGGGTTTATGTAAATGGATTATGGCAATGGAGGTGTATGACAGGGTTGCAAAGGTGCGTTTTTGATCTTAGTCCCTCAGTGCTATGAAATCTTTTCTTCTGCTTCGTGTATTCACTCTAAACATTGCATTAAATAATAAAGTTAGAAAAATGTGCTTTAAGCATTTGTGTATTGGTTGTAATTGAATAGGTGGTTGCACCCAAGAAAGATCGTTTGAGAGAGGCACAGCAGTCCTTAGCAGAGACATTGACACTCTTGAATCAGAAGAGAGAAGAACTTGCAGCAGTTGAAAATCGTTTGGCTGCTTTGGAACAAACCTTCACTGAGAAAACTGAAGAAAAGACTCGTTTAGAATTCCAGGTTGATCTGTGTGCTAAAAAACTAGAACGAGCAGAGAAGTTGATTGGAGGCCTTGGTGGAGAGAAGTCAAGGTCAGGTTAAAGTTTAAATGTCAGATATAACAGCCACTGTAGAAATAGAATTTGCATTCAGTTCTCTTAGCTGTATCTCTGTCTGAGGGCTGTACTGCTCAAAAGTGTAACAGTCTGGGCCCTTGAAAGATTCCTAATTGTAATGTAAAAATATGGGCAGCAACATTGGGAGATTTGTAGAGGAAGTCTTCAAAATAAGAATAAAGTACATAAACACAGTGACCTTATTCTCCACCTGAAGTCAAGATAAAAAACAACAAAAAAGGTTGATTTTTATCGTCAATATCATTAAGGTAGAGGTTTCAGCACCATTTTTTTCTGTATTTTCTGCTTGTCATAGATGGAATAATGCTGCAAATGATCTTCAAGACACATATGATAATTTGACAGGAGATGTTCTGATATCAGCTGGTGTGATAGCATATCTGGGAGCTTTTACTGCTGGATTTCGACAAGAATGTACCAGAGATTGGAGCAAACTGTGCAAGGTTAGAAGGTTATCTAAGACTTAAATAAGTGTCTGCTTTTTCCAGACTACTGCAAAAGGCTTCAAAAATCCTGTGTTGTTTATTTAATATTAGCGTAGTAAAACTCATTAAGATCAATGGGATAAATTCTGCTGATCCAATATTCTGTAAATTTGTAATTAATTAAATTAATGAATTTACTCTAGACTTAAATTAGCATATCAGAAATGAGAGCGCATCATTGACTTTATAAGGCTTGATTATTACTTAAATAAAATTTCAGATTTTTCTCTATTTTGCCTTTAAATGAAAGAATTAACTTTAAAATGCAGTTACATATAGTGTAAAAAAATTTCTATAATAACTTACACTGTCACATATTTATGTGTTAATTAAATGGTTGTTTATGCTGTTTGCAAACGGACAGTTCCAACATACTTATACTAATGCCATAATTCATAAATCAAGGGATTTGAAGTTACTGATTGTGACTGTGACATTAAACAGTAACAAATCAGCATTGGATTACTGTATTGAGTTAATCAAAGATATCATTTCCAACTCTGTGTGTGTGTGTTTCTTAAGGTAATGCTTTGTCATAACTTTATTTAACAAAACCCCCCGCATTTATAATGTACAAAAAAACTGGACAATTCCTGCAAAATTTGGAGAGAGAGTAAATATTCACTGAGGAAATATAGTTAGCAACTGAAATTATGATTTCATTTTTCCCAGGATTGTTACTTATACTTGACCTATTTCAAACTCTTAAAAGGAAATGGACATTATCACTTTGGATTGAAGTGGCATTTAATAAAAGATATAAAGAAATATGAGATAAAGATAAATGCGGTTTTCTTCCCTTTTTTCCAGGAGAAAAATATCCCTTGTTCTGAGAATTTTTCTTTGAGTAAGACTCTTGGCGACCCAATAAAAATAAGAGCCTGGAATATTGCTGGTTTGCCAACTGACATATTTTCTGTAGACAATGGGGTCATTGTTGACAATTCCAGACGTTGGTAGGTGTCAAAAGGTTCAATTTTCAAATCCAAACAAGTTTTCACTTTTTAAGAAAAAGCAAACTAAATATATAGAGGCAATGTAGTTTCTGTAGAGACAATGTAATTGAAAACAGGCGTGGAATCTTAAATTTAAGACGTGTAACACTTTAGGCATTTGTGTGTTTTATAGATATTTATTTGTGTGAAACTCACATCTATATAAAGGGTTGGTTTATGACCTTTAACAACTCTTTCTTTTCCTCCAACTGAAATTTTAATTCAGGGATGATGTCTATGACATTACATGAAAGCTTGTGATAGATGTCTTCAAATAATCTACACTCAGTAGAAATACAAGATTATAAAACTTTCTAGTGATGTTCTTGTGATCTGTATTCTCTTAAGAATCTTCATGATAGATTGAGACTACATTCAGATTACAGTCTGTAATTCTATTTTTAGAATGTTGCTCTGTTCTCTGAGTGTGCAGTTGGAGGAAGTGTTTGATACCGTTCATGCCTGACTTATTAAAATACATACATACAGATGAAATCAGCAAGTGCAAAGGGAGTCAAATCTGTTAAAATTGAAAATACTGTCACCTTTCCCTGTCCTGTTTACGTTTCCAGTCTTACGCTAGCTGATATACCAACATCTCAGATTTAAATTGCAACTAATTGTTGATTTTAATTTTTTTAAGTGAAAAGATGAGAAAGAACTCAATTTGTAAAAACAAATAAAGTCTAAATACCAAGAATTCCAGGGCAGAGGCAGAACAAGGTTTTAGAATTCTGCAGTCTGGTGTATTTAATGAAAAATGTTATGAACATTATTTGCAACTCTTAAAACTATTTTTGGTATTACTTTTCAAATTATGATAAAAACCCTATACATCTATTTTTCACTGATCTCTTAAAATAACAGAATCAAAATTGTATCACTTTTTTCTTGACAGCCTGACACAGAAACATCTTAAAATAGTTTAAAATTTTCAAAAACTCCTGCAAGCAACTGAGAAAACTCTCTTGTGTATTCTAGGCCACTAATGATTGATCCTCAAGGTCAAGCAAATAAATGGATCAAGAATTTTGAGAAGCAAAACCGCCTGAATGTTATCAAGGTCAGTGACACAGATTATATGAGAACCGTGGAGAACTGCATTCAATTTGGAACTCCACTTCTGCTAGAAAATGTTGGAGAAGAACTAGACCCATCACTTGAACCTCTGCTACTTAAACAGACTTTTAAACAAGGTACAAGCAAAATTAATTTTGAACCCTGAAGTAGATTCCATTACTGTTCATTTTATAGTCTATGGTACTGTCTGATGGTTTTTTTAGTACTCTGGTTTACTGCTGCCTGTGGTAAGAGGAAGGTAGTTTCATGACAGCCTGAAGTTTTATTTTTCCAGAAGTATCATTCATATATCACATGATAGTGGTTTTATGTGAAAACCTTCACAGTGTCACTGTAGGAGACAAAATAAGACACTTCACTCTGCAAAGGAAGGATTGTCAATGAAATTATGATTTGCTTATTCATTTTCATACGTTTTAATCTGATACTAATATGTACTAAATTTTGCATAAATCAAGAAAAGCTGTCAAGGCATTTTGCTCGAGGAACAATTTTCCTGTGTTTCTCTGAAACTGGCTAATTAGCTATGAATTTATTTTTCAACTTTTCTTTCTTTTCCTCCTGGGAAAAGACAGAAAAATGCAGATAAACACAAATATGTTTTTCTTCCTTCTTGCGTATTTATCTTTACTGGTTTTCACATTGATACTTAAAAAAAAAAAAAAGTTAAAGAGGAAAGCTCAAATACTTTTTTTTTTTTGTGGTTCCTATTTAGACATGTAATTGAAGGAAAGAGTAGTCTGTAAGAATACCATATTTGAGAATAATTCCATGGCGTTCTGTTACCATCTCCAGTATTGTGAGAGTTTTTCAGAGTATCAGATTTATTTGTTTATTTTTTTATTTACTTATACTTTTCTGGAAATTTGTCGTTGACAAGAAACTTGCTTTTATTTAATCACAAAAGTAATTTTTTTTCCTGTAAGTAACTGACGTAGATAACAGTTTTCTTAACATTTCTTATCTTAACTTTAGGAGGCATGGAGTGTATCAGGCTCGGTGAGACCATTGTTGAGTATTCCAACGACTTCAAGTTTTTTATTACCACAAAATGGAGAAATCCACATTATATGCCTGAACTTGCTACGAAAGTTTCTTTACTCAATTTTATGATAACACCAGAGGGACTTGAGGACCAATTGTTAGGTATTGTTGTAGCAAAAGAGAGGTAAGTCTCCCTTTATGGCAAATAACCATTATTTTTTTTTATGGCATAATTCTAAGGAAATAAGAGGTTAATTTATTGTAAGGTAATATGAATGTTACATGGTGTAAATGTTGCTCAGTAACAGCTTTAAAAAAAAAATTGGTTTCTAGTTTCCGTACCTAAAAAGTTTTAGGGAAACAGATTGTCATGCTCACAGTGGGGTAAGTGCCCGCAAGCTAATTAAAATAGCAGATGTAAAGTCAATGTGTTTTCATGGCAATTTTCTCCTGAAATATTCCTTGAATGTTAGAAAAAATTATAGATAATATTTGAAGTTTAAATGCGTTATTGTGATTTTTGCAATGTGACTGAGCTGCCAGACAAGGATGCAGAATTATGAGGATTTAATTTTACTTTTGTATGAAGTAAATGCACAGTACCTCTGAAACTGATTATGACTCTTATCTGAACCCTCACAGAGGTATAGAGAAGTAGTATCTGGGTTGCATGGAAATGTCGATGCAATTGGGCTAAACTCTATTTGCTAAAAAAGTATTTCCAGCAGTAAACTTATTCCTCATACCACTTGGTGGTTTTTCCAGACAGCAGGGATATAATAAAGTAAAACTAGGATGCACTGACATTTGCAAAATGCTAAGATGTTAAAGTTTAGACCATTGTTTCCAAATACTGAAGTTATACAAAGAAATCTATACTCAGAATTATAAATATATGCTGAACAGTAACAACCTATTCAAACAGAAGACAATATTCACAAATATTTATTGCAGGAAGAGGGAGTCATCTTCATGGGCTTCCTTTAGAGTCAGTGGAAGATGAGCATCCACTGGTTTTGTTGTATGTGTTTTTCTTCATTAGACCAGAATTAGAAGAGGAAAGAAACGCTCTCATCCTTCAGTCTGCAGCCAATAAAAAGCATCTAAAAGAAATTGAGAAGAAAATTTTAGAAACTTTACATTCATCTGAAGGGAATATTCTGGAAGACAAGACTGCTATCGAGGTCTTGGATTCTGCTAAAATAACAGCTAATGAGATCACAAAAAAACAGCAGGTAAAGAATGTGTATGTGTGCTTTTCTTAACAATACATAGAAATTAGATGTTAAAATTTGCAGCTAGCAGAAGGACTGTGAATTAGATGCAGAGCATAAGGAAGAAATTCTGTGCTTGTGAAATGTGAAGAGAAATAAAATTGGATTCAGTCTAGAATCTTCACTGATTATTTATTCAGTCTTTAAAATGTTTTAAAGAATGTGTATCTGTCTATAATGACTGAGTGAAAAGTAATAAAATCTGAAGTTAAGGTAACATGTTCAGGTAAAGAAAGGAACTACTTTTTTAAAACAACAAAAATATTCAGGGAGACATCAATAATCTGGGTATTAATTATTACATTAATAATATAGGTATGTAAGCACAGATTCTTTTGTTACATTTAATGTATAAAATACCAGCTGAAGTCAATGAGAGCTAAATAACATTGGGGAGAGAATAAAGACTTTTTTTTTTTTTTACATTTTTTTAAGTACTATAGACTTAACAGAAACCAAATATTAGTGTTTTCTCTAAGCTGATGTTGGCCTTACTGCTATTTGTTAATGACTATCAAGTGTAATCTTAGAATTTGTCTGATGGTCAAATTTTGAAAAACCTTTTCATATTCAAAGTATTGTTTTGTGTAAAGCTGATTTACAGTAGTATAGGTAGAGCTTAAATACATAACCAGTCTGAAATTAGTCATATTATTGTAGAGATAGATTGATACTTTTGATGCTAAAAGATGCAGCAAACCTGTTATGCCTCATTTGTTTCGACTATTGCATCCTGTAGTAGAGGTAAATAGATCAGGCAGTACTATGTTAGGGGCAAGAACTCATTTTACCTAGTGTAGCCATTACCTGCTGTGATTGTGCCTTCAGGAACATAAAAGTTGTCTTACTCTGCTGTTACAAACTGCTGTAGAGAACTATTTTTATAATGTTCTTAAGTAGTAATGTTTTTGTACAAAGAATATTGAAAGCTTTTCTTTATCCACTACTATTGATATTTAGATTGCAGAGAAAACAGAACTTAAAATAGCTGAATCTCGAGAAGGCTATCGATCTGTTGCAAAGCATTCATCAGTGCTGTTCTTTAGTATCGCAGACTTGGCAAACATTGATCCCATGTACCAGTACTCCCTTAGTTGGTTTGTTAACCTCTTCGTCAACTCTATTCATGATAGGTAAATACAGTCTTTCCAATGTGAAATAAGGTGTTTCCATTCTCTTCTTATGAACAGTTCTCTCCATTTTGAAACCATTTACCTCTTATCCCTCCTTAAATGCAGGCTTTTGAAACAAAATATGATCTGTTAATGAAGTGAATGCTCTTTTTAGTTACTGTTTGAACAAATCATGAATTGTAAGCATGTGCTTTAATTAAATATATTTAAGAACATGACTTACAGAAAGTGTGAAGTCTAGTTCTGAACTAGGCTCCATTATGAACACTGAGTGCCACCACCTAACTGTGGCAAATTGATTTCAGCTCATTATTTTGCTTGGGACTTTTAAAAGAGCTGTAAAACATTGAGTGTAATTGAAATTTTGGGGAAATGGACATCTAAGTCCCTTGTGGAGCATGTGGGTCTAATACCATTCCTCCACAACCTTAAATAGATTTAGATTTCTTAACTGATTGCCTAAGTTATTTAATTTGAAGTCTCAGTTTCTCACTTCTTTTCTTTTTAGTAACAAATCCAAAATTTTGGAGAAGCGACTTCGGTATCTAAATGACCACTTCACATACAATTTGTATTGTAATGTGTGTCGTTCACTGTTTGAAAAGGACAAGCTGCTCTTCTCATTTTTGCTATGTTGCAATCTTCTCATGTAAGCATATTTTTGTGAAGTCTCTTAATAACAGAAAGTAATGATTTTATTGGTAAAAAGGTTTTGTGCATATTGATAATCATTCTAGTCATAATTTTGGATTTTCTAATTTAATATTTGAAGTGAAAGAGTATGCGAGTGCATGTATCGCTACTACTGGACACATTATAAAAAGTATGTTCCTATGCTCATTTAAATCAATGGTTTTGTCAATGCTACATCTTTGGCTCCCTTTAAAGGATTTGGGTAGTGCTACATAGCATCCTTATGACAAGAACAATTGTTATTATTTAAGAAAAAGTTTTAGAAAGAAATCTAAGACAGTAATGTGTCATCCCAACAACTTCTAGGCTTTTGTCTTTGTTTTTCATTTTATCTCTTCTTTCTCTTTTATGCTTTTGCATATCATGAGATCTCAGTTGCAGTCTTCTCTCTTCCACCAGCTTTTTAGTTTCGTCTTCCTGTTTTTTTGTAATTTTGTGTAACTACATTGTGAAAGGAAAGATAAGTTCAAAATTGCACAATCACGACCATAATGTGCATACTTAATTACACTGTATACATCTGTATATGGACCATTCTTCCTGGGCCAGTTTGTAAGGCTACTGTATTCCCAGAACCCATTATTTTCTATAAAGCCTTTAAAAATCAGGAATAATTGCACTTTTTAAGAATAAATAAGCAGATATATACCATATACCTCTTGAAACCCTTACTATAGTCTTAATCAGTCATTTTTACCATAGTTTTTTAACTACATAGAATACTGAAATCTGATCTCAGCTGTTACTGCAGAAGTATTACTAGATGGCAGTGAAGTGTAATTATTTTTTAAAAACTCTTTATATTATGTAGAATTGTATCTCAATAACTGAATATTATCCATCTTTTTTTTAATATAGGGCTAAAAATGAAATAGAACATCAAGAGTTTATGTTCTTACTAACTGGGGGTGTGGGTCTCAAGAATAAGTACAAGAATCCAGATCCATCTTGGCTACCAGATAAGAGCTGGGATGAATTATGTCGTGCAAGTGAAATCCCAGCTTTGAAAGGACTGAGGTATAGTAAAATGTTGATGTGAATTAGCCTTAATTGTTTTTGACCAAAGCGTGTGTAACGTGCTGAAAGAAATGTTGCCTATTTGTTTTCCAAACCGGTGCCAGAATGCCAACATGGTAAAGCCAGCCCCTTTTTTCATCATTAGATTTGCTTCACCTATTTAAGTCAAACACTCAGATCGCTATTATAATATTGTTTAATTAAACTGTTTTTCTAAATTATTTGAGGTGTTCCCTAAAGAAACTTTTCTTTTGGAATGTCTCCCTGGTAGAGAAACAGTGTTTCAAGGGTGTTAGTGGAGGCCAAAGGAAGTATATGTAGCAAAATTCCACTGCAGTGCTGGCGGAGGAATTTTTCTGGTAAAATCTAATCTTCTGGAATCAGGAAAATTTCACCCTGGATTGAAATATAATTTAAGCCTATATTCTGGAACCAGCATGGCTGTCCAAGTCTTGCATATAAATAGCTTACAGAGCCTGAATATTTGGAGGATTTGGATCTGACTGTGGAAACACTGCTCTGTTAAAAGAAATTGTTTGGAGCTGTTTTGTGTTTCTCCCCCTTAGGAGCTTTAGTAGCAATGTGGGTGATCATCCAGCCTTTAAACAGTCTGAGAGTTATCCCATTGCAGAGGACGTACTCTGCATGTTGTGTGAAGGAGAATAATTTTTCTTCTCTGGTTGAATTTCCTGGTAATTTTGTTCAGTTAAAGGGTAGAGTTTTCCTGAAATATGGGAGGCAGAAAATTCACCCAAATTCACCCAAGACCTATGAAGGTCCAAGCAGTGCTGGCTGGAAGAATAGGCAGAATTTATTGTCAACTCAGAACCTTTCAGGTAGAGTCTTATATGTCTGAAGCAGCATGTTGGGAAAAGACTTTTCACTCTTCAGCATGGAGAAGCTCAACTGTAGGATTATTTGCTTATGTAAATATGGAGTGGCATTTATGACAATACAATGTAATTGGCTTTTGATAAACATCGTAAAACAAACTCCAGGTATGTACGGTAATTTTAAGTGGTTTTTTTCTCTAGGAGTCACATCTCTGAAAATACAGGCAAATGGCAAAAAATTTATGAAAGCAAAGAACCACAAAGCTTTCCATTACCAGAACAATTGAATAATACATTAAATGAATTACAGAAGATGATAATTCTTCGGTGCTTAAGACCTGACAAGGTAAAATAATCTGTTATCAAGTCTTTGTAGGCTGTTCCATGTCTTGTAGCATAGTTTGCACTGCTTGTTAAAATAACAAATCTGTTCTTCATCATATTTTGTTAAGAAAATAAATTATATTCTTATTTTTCAATTGAGCAATACAAACACCACAAGCATCAGCTGAAAACTTTTGTCTGATGTGGTTTAATGCATCTTTCAGAGTATGCTCATTGTTCTAGTTTTCTTCAAGTGCTTGTCCATGTTTGGTTTGTTATGTACTCCAGAGCAGGGTATATTAACCTGAATAAATATACAGATTATCCAGTACCATATGCTTTCACACAAAGGGTTCCAAGGCAAAGAGTGATCAAATGTATTTATTTGAACAGCCAAGCCGAACTTTTAACACATTCTGCCTTTGGTGCGCTTAGCAAATTGTATTGTATGTACTTTAGGAGCAATCGGTGTTAGGATTTGAAGTAGGTATTGCAATTGCTCCTTAGAATTAGTTGAAAATAATTACATTAATATTAACTAAGGAGGAATGTGCTGGTCCTCCATATCAGTTAAAGCCTGAATTAAAGTCTTAATGTAATTTAATACTGTTTATATGAGAGAGGCTATTTCTTATTTTCTAAAAGCATTATTATTCCTCTTGTAAGGAAAGAAAAATGGGGGGGTGTCAACAAGAGGTAGAACCTTTGCTTCTGAAGCATTCTGCAAGAGTAGTCTCAAATCCATGCAAGGCAGAGAAGTGTCTGTAGGCTCAGGAATTTAACTCATATATGGTACTTGAAAGATGATGTTAAATATATAGTTATGTTTAATTTAAGTTAATGGTTTATCTTTACTTTTTTTACCAGATTGGTCCAGCTATAACAACATTTGTAACTGATAAACTGGGGAAGAAATTTGTAGAATCACCACCTTTTGATCTAACAAAAAGTTACTTAGATTCAAATTCTACAGTCCCTTTAATATTTGTGCTATCTCCAGGAGCAGATCCCATGTCTAGTAAGTATACACAGAGAGAGAAAACAAAAGCATAGTGCAGCTTTTCAGATTAGGGACCCAAATTTCCCCTTCAATACAGAATGAGGATTATTTTGCTCTCTGTGCAAGTAGATTTGAGTGCATCACGTTACACTGGCAAAATTCTGTGCTCCCTAAAAATGGCAATGGTATTTTAAACTGAACGAATTTTATACTCTACGTTAAAGCTATACCATCTTATTGTATGTACATTTTAACAAAATAGTAATAAACATTTTAAGCTATTTTTTTTCCTGACATAACTTCTTTTTAATGAAGAAATGCTGAAGTCTTACGCTTTCTGTTCAAGGCCTCCTGAAACTTGCAAATGACAGAGAGATGGTTGGAGATAAGTTTCAGTCCATCTCATTAGGACAAGGACAAGGACCTATAGCTACAAAAATGATTCAAAAAGGAATGGAAGAAGGTACTTGGGTTTGTTTACAGAATTGTCATTTAGCTGTCTCCTGGATGCCAACACTGGAGAAAATATGTGAAGATTTTAACACTGAAAAATGTCATCCAGTCTTCAGACTTTGGCTTACTAGTTACCCTTCGCCAAAGGTACGTGCATTGCCAAATATTCAGTATTTGGGGAACGGAAAAGTTGATTACATTTTTAGGAAAAACTCATATCCCTGAATGAGCTGATAATACGGAACTTTCCTGAAATACAATGAGGCTGTTGAAAAGCTAATTTAATTAAGAAAGGCTATTTTAAAATAAATAATTATAAACATAGTAATGCCAAGCTTCCTTTGTAATATTTTGATACTGCAACATGTGATATTTTGTGTACTAGTGAATGGAACTGTGTATGGCCATGTATATAGTTAACCAGGTTTTTTGCTGTCACTGAGGTTTTGTTTCACATAAATTCAAAAATTTAATTTTCCATTTTATTTATAAGGTGTTAAATACCAAGAAGATATTTTAAAATATGGTTTAATTGTTTACAGCAAGGTCTTACTTTCTTGATGGCTTTGAAAAATCTTTTTTAAAAGCCATTGATGATTAAAATGTAATTTCTTACAGATAATTGTTTATAAAACAAACACAGAGTAACAATATCTTGTTATAACAATAGAGCATCTATTCCATGCTTTCTGAATGCAGTTTTGCTACTTTTTATTTCTAGTTTCCAGTAGCCATTCTGCAGAATGGAGTGAAGATGACAAATGAACCTCCTACTGGTCTCCGGTTAAACCTACTGCAGTCATTTCTTTCTGATCCTATTTCTGATCCTACATTCTTCTCTGGATGCCCTGAAAAGGAGCTGGTAATTTGCTTATCTCTTGATAGTTTTATTCTTTCTTTCTTTTTTTTTTTTTCTTGTATCCACAAATATACTGATTTCTGAATATTACAAACTAAAGTTTTTACTATGGTTGAAAGTTTAGGTTTTGCAATGATAAAGATGATTAGTTGAGAATTACTCTGCCAGGTAATTTCATGTGGCAATATTTACAATGTTTTTTTAGGCTTTATTAAATTATGTACATATTACACACATTACATAATGTACATAAACTCTGATAATTCATTAATAAGGCATACCCATCACTATTTAGATGGTAAGCACTGAGAAGATCTTTTCTTGCTACCAGGGACCAGTACTGCGGTGTCCATGTGTCTTACTAATAAGTGATGAACCATTTAGCTAATCATTACCTGTGAAGGAAGTGAAAAAACAGAGGGATTACTCAGAGGTATAGGAGTATGGTAATCAGTATACATAGGTATAAGTGGGTGCATCTAAGGATTTCTATTAAACAGTACATCTGTATTTTATCTTTTTCTAATGAGCCTTAAAAATAAATATCTGGTGCTATTTGAATTCTTATGAAGTCGGCTGCCCTTTACATGGAAGAAGAGAAAAATCTTATATAATGGTACCTGAGGAAACTAACTAAATGTGCTTGCATATGTGGCAACTATGCATATATTTGTTCCCAAGTCAAGTAACCACAGCATACTTAATAGTTGCCTGTATTTGTCCCTAGACAGACAGTGGTAATCAGATGGTGTGTTCTCTACATAAGTTACAGACTAGCAAGACCATATAGGCTAGTTAATAATTTTTTTTGTTCTGTTTTTCTCAAAGGTATGGGAGAAACTGCTCTTTGGAGTTTGTTTTTTCCATGCTCTTGTTCAGGAGAGAAGAAAATTTGGGCCTCTTGGTTGGAATATACCCTATGGATTTAATGAATCAGACTTGCGAATCAGTATCAGACAGCTGCAGGTAAAATCATCTATTGCTGCTACCTTTTAACTCTGGTCTTGTGAAGCACAGGAACAAGCTGATAATCAAATAGGAGCAGTACACTTAAGTTACATCAAATGTTCATAGACTTTCATTACTTCATTTCACTATAAAGGCAAGGAATATCAATCCTATTATAAATATTTTCAAAATTACAAATGAAATAAAATTAAAAATGGTTCTTCATGAGATTTAGATTCATATAGATGTGTGGTATATAATGAGTATATATGAGTATAATAAGAGTTTAAATTGTCATACAGAAGAGCTCTCTGTGCTTTAAATAACACCATGTCAGTGACAGTCACCTATTATGGTGCTTTTTGTGGTTAGGAGGAGGATTTTTTTTTTTCCTACATATGTACTGTTAGTTCAACAGAGCCTCAGACTATTCTCCTTCCCTAAATTGAAATGCTGAACACTACTTGACCTCGAGTCTTCTGCAGGCCCTGTGTAGAAAAGTTAGGAGAGCTAGAACTGTGGATTACAGAAGTTGAGCCTGAACAGTTTGGAAGAGTTATTGAGAAGTCAATGAAAGAGATCAGAGGGTTCTGAAGGTTGGAAGAAAAGTTATGTGAAATGCACATTCCTTTGTGACACAGAAAAGCATCCATCTAGAAAGTTACACTGGAAGAACTGTCCGCTTATAAATAATTCAAGAATTACTTGGATGACTTACAAATTTGGACATTCATAAGAGGCTTTTACTACTAACTCCTCTTTATTTTAAACAGTAATTTTACCTGAAAAAAATTTCAGAATTTGAATTTCCAACAGAGAAAACTGTAAACCACAGTTTTGCACGCATTATAGCTTCGAGCCCCTGCCTGTAGGTCACACTGTTGTTCTGCGGATATTTCAAGTCTCTAGAATTATTCATGTCTTCTGTTTCAGTTGTTCATAAATGAATATAGTCATGTTCCTTTTGAAGCTGTGTCTTACCTAACTGGAGAGTGCAACTATGGAGGTCGAGTGACAGATGACTGGGACAGACGTTTACTGCTGACAATGCTGGATGACTTCTATAATCCAGACATAATTGAAAATCCTCATTACACTTTTTCTCCCAGTGGCAACTATTACGCTCCACCTAAAGGCACATATGAGGACTACATTAAGTTTATTAAGGTAAGAAGTAGCAACAAGATTTTGAACAGTTAAAATGATGATGTGCTAAAAAGCAATCCCTAAAGGCTTCTCTGTATTAAAAAGGTAGTTTTGCAGCATGTTAAACTGTGTGCTTGGCTCCTTGCCTAACATCCTTGTATTGTCCTTGACGTGATTTAGAATGTTTCTGAGAGGGAGAGGGAATCGGTAAGTAGACAGGAGGACCTAGCATAGATAATAGAGAATTCCTTGGAAATGGCTTTCTGTAAGTGAGGTGATGGCTCTACCACCAGTAATACTGTCTGTGAATACCTAGCCTTAAGGTACTTTTCCACCTTCAGTTGAAGTCGGTGATAATTTTTCACTTGGCTTCTTTAAAGATGACTTGTGTTTAATTGCTTTATCTCATGCAGATGTTTATTTATTTTGTCTTAGAGTCTTCCCTTTAGTCAGCAACCAGAGATATTTGGTTTGCATGAAAATGTGGATATTTCAAAGGATCTTCAGCAAATGAAGACCCTCTTTGAATCTCTGCTTTTAACACAAGGAGGTGGCACTCAGGGAACTTCTGGAGGTGGTGACAGCACTCTTCATGAAATTGCAGATGATATTCTTAGCAAGGTATTGTATTATACCAATGACTCCAGTTTATCTTTTTACAAAGCAGAAATTCTTTAACTAGAATCTTCAGTGTCAAACTGATTTCGTGTTGCAGAATAAACTTACTGGGAGGAATTTAGTGCAATATGAAAGTAAGAACTTGTGTGGCTGTAACAGACCACAGCTGTATTTCAGTGAAAGAAGTTTTATTAAATAGGTAGAAGACAGGAGATAGAGAGAGAAAACAGAGCAAACACAACTTGGAATAACAGTTGATTCATTCATGTGAACAAGTTTAAAATTAATAACATTGAAACATGAATAAGTTTTCATGGTATGAAAAATTCTAGGTGGTTTTTAAAAGATAACATCACTTAAAAAAACCCATAATTTTTATTTTGATTAAACCGCTAAATATTGTATTGATGAGATACTCATCAGAAAGTTTAATGGTGCAGATGTGAAAATCTGCAGAGTTTAATATAATACCAATGCATAATGATATATGGAATGATTTCCAAATATGTTGTCATTACAGCTTCCAAATGATTTTGACATTGAAGGTTGCCTAAGTAAATATCCTGTGAAATATGAAGAAAGTATGAACACTGTGTTGGTGCAAGAAATGGAAAGATTTAACACGTAAGTGTGTTATATTTCATTAAATGTAACTCAAATCATTCAATTTGCAGAAAAAGTTTTCGTGCAAGTCATACACTGTAAACTCTGTTCTGTGGAATATTTTATTTATTTATTTTGTTCCCTTCTAATTGTCTGCAGAGTTATCTGCAGTCCAAGCATCATTACTCCTTGTGAAAAATCAGAGTGTAGGATAGATGTCAGGATAAATATCTAGGGGCAAACCAAAAGAGAATAATACATGATAGAAGAAGGGAGTCTGAGAAAGCACTTGGAAAAGAGAATATGAACAGTATTTTTATGTCCCCCCCCCTTTTTTTTACTTGACTTTCTTTATCTTCAATTTTTCTTCTCCATATTTCTGACCTATAGGGTAAAAGGGTTAGAAATTGTAATACACAGTTATAATTTATGAAACATAGTTGGAAATATTTCTGCTTATTTCTTTATTGTCTCACATGCTTCTGTTCTAAATTTTTCCTTTTTTTTCCCCTTTCCTGATGCCTGTCTTCTTATACCTTATTTTCACATTTATTCTCCTAGGATTACAAACCTATAATACCTTTAATTTTCTCTTTGGGTCCCCAGTCTCTCTTTTGACTTTGTTTCCTAATTTTCTTTTTTATCTTTGCCAGCTCCTCCAATCTTTCTTCCCTTTTTTCCCAAATTTAGTAATGCTCTCTGGCCTTCGGTCTCCAAGTTTTCCTTTGTTGCAGACCCTACCCATCTTTTCTTTTGTAATCTAAACCTTTTTCCTTCATCTAGTATACAGGGATAGTATACATCTAGTATACATTTGGAGTTCCAATTTTATCCTCTTACCAAACAATACAGAGTGTATCAAAGATAACAAAATAATTTAAGCTATTCCTAGCCTTAAATAAATTGACACAAATGCACAAATCCACGACTTTATAAATGTAGCTAATTATGCAAGTTACATAGCAGCTATACAGGTTCTATAGTTGATTCCATAATTCAGTTTTTTCTTTCTTTCCAGTGAGGATGTTGTGGTTTATGAATCATGCAAAACGCGTGAAAACTCTGTTTTATATTTTAATTCTAGTTTAATCCGAACTATTCGTATTACGCTAATTAACCTGAAGAAAGCCATTAAAGGACTGGTTGTTATGGATGCTGAACTGGAGGCTCTGTGTGGCAGTCTACTTATTGGAAAAGTTCCTGAGAAATGGGCTAAACGTTCATACCCAAGTCTAAAACCATTAGGGAGCTATATTCTAGATTTTCTAGAAAGGCTGAAATTTTTACAGGTAATTTACAAGAGGCAGTACTATCAATTATGTAATCTACTTCTTTATATTATTTGTCCGTTACGTTAAAGAAATATTGGGAAAGAAGTAATAGACTTTGCCTAGATTTTTCTGAGTACAGTTACGTAGAAAATAGTCAAACAACATGGGATTTGTCTCTTTTTGATTACTGAATGTGTCATCTTCCTCTTTCCAGGATTGGTATGAATTAGGGAAGCCCACGGTTTTTTGGCTGTCGGGATTCTATTTTACCCAAGCCTTCTTAACTGGAGCAATGCAAAACTATGCTAGGAAGCACAGGATCCCTATTGACCTTCTGGGATATGAATTTCAGGTAGAGATAACTTATAAATCCGTATATTATTAATCTGAGTCCTGATGTTGCAGTGAGATGTAGTAAGTAAATCCTGACTGGAAGGTTCATTTTACAACTAACTCATTGCAATTTGAAGACACATATTTAATTCTTTGGCAATGTAGGCACGTTAAATAACATCCATAAAAGAGATGTGTTAAAAGGAGTTCTATCAGTGGACCTGGACCTCCACTCAAGAAAACAGTACATATTTGTCTGTGTGATTAAAGCCTTATTTTATAACCTACAATAAAGGTAATTAACAAACCCACAGAAATATGCTATCTTTATAGTTTTGTATAAAAATAGTACTGAAAGGAAGGTATTACTGTATTATTCTCATTTTGGATTGATCTTCTGAAAATTGGCTATCGGCATAATACCTCAAAAAGCAAACATTATGAACGTTTAATAACATAGAACACTTACTTCTTGTAGGTTATTCCTCAGGATACTGCTGATACTGCACCAGAAGATGGTGTTTATATCCATGGATTATTTTTAGACGGAGCTCGCTGGGACAGGACCAAGTCAGTAACAAAGTGTTTTACTATGGTTCTGAAAACTTTCTTAGGTGCTCAAACAAGATTTGTTTGAATGTTTTAAGCGATTCTTTTCAAATTATTGAAATAACATGCCAAATGAAATACTCTTTCATGCATGGAAAATGGGGAAGAAAAATCCCAAAAACCCAAGCAAGCAACAACCAAAAAACACACACCAAAACCCTCTTCGGTTTAACACCAAGCCACAAATAATTACTTCATTGCTTTCTTTCACCAGGGGAATGTTGGCTGAGCAGTATCCCAAATTGCTCTTTGATATGATGCCAATCATTTGGATAAAGCCAAGTGAGTATAATTTCTTTAAGTGTGAGCTATTCAACAAGAAATTGCAACAGTGAATTCCTTTTTTACAGAAGATCAATGCTTCTACCTTCACCAAAGTAGCCAAATGTGCACAGAATTCATGTGCATCTGCATCTCTTACATTAAAATTGGGCCTGCTAGCTTGACTCAGTCTCATCTCATCTGAGCAATAGGACTGTCCCTCTCCCCACATATGTTTATAATTGTGGATTAGACAAAAGGACTAGTTAAATGATTTTTTTATAAATATTTTTAGGTGCTGCCCAGTCTATTTTTTCAACCAAAAGTTAATTTGGGTAGGAAAGCACATGGTGCTTGAATTCCTGGCTCTACTCAAGTTGAGGACAACTTTTGATTGACATAGAAGACACTTGGTATTTTACCTCACATAATTTAGCAAGGTTTGCTCAGGTTATTTTTAGCTGCTACGCTAGTTGTCTGTCATATTGGTAAGATATTTTCTGTAACTCTTGTTTTCTTTGATCAGGAGCAGTAAACCCCTGTTTTTATTTATTCACTTAAGCAGCAACTTAGATGCTAATATGCTGTCTTAGGAAGTTTCCATTTTTTATGCCAGTCCTTTCTCTTGAGGTTGGATGAATCTGTTTGGACATGCATGATTTTAGACTTTGCCCAAGTTGCATGTAAGCAGTCTAGGCATACAAAGAGTTCCTGCAGAGTTGTGTCCTTGGATCTCAGGTGACTTGAATTGTGGTTAGGTTCTGTGGCTGCTGGACTAGAATTCTTCTGGAGCTGTTAAAATCTCATATATAAACTATGCTTTAACTATGTAACTATTTAGATTTTAATGTGTCTTTGAATGATTATAAAGCTGGTAGAATCACAGAAAGGCATTGAGTCCTGAAAACAAATTTTAGTTAACTTAGTTGGGTTTAAAAACAAAACGCACAAGATGACACAAAAAATGCCAGATAATTTTATTATGTTACTCACTTGCATTTGTATTTAGCTTTAAAGATGTTACTGTAAATACATACTTACTTTGTATGTAGATTCTGTCAATAGATCTGCCGAATGTAATATATTATTTTGGGTTTTTTTTTAAGCTGCAAAATCGGACATGAAGAAATCTAATGCATATGTTTGCCCACTCTACAAGACAAGCGAGCGTAAAGGGATCTTATCTACTACTGGGCATTCTACTAACTTCGTCATTGCTTTGACGCTTAACACAGATAAACCAGTTCAACACTGGATCAAGCGAGGTGTTGCATTGCT
This sequence comes from Gorsachius magnificus, assembly GCA_034008185.1. NCBI lineage: Eukaryota > Metazoa > Chordata > Aves > Pelecaniformes > Ardeidae > Gorsachius > Gorsachius magnificus. The sequence continues at coordinate 14,465,365 of CM067090.1, forward strand.
CTGCCAGCTGGATGACTAACTTTGGACAGTTCAGATACAGACTTCACAGGATCCCGTTCTTTTTGTTGGCTTACAGAGGAAGTGGAACATACTGTGTAAAAGAAATATCTTGGCTTTTTTACATTAAAAGAGGGCATGCAAATATTTTCTGATCCTCAATATTTTGTCTTAAATTAAATAAGTATATACTATTATTAGCATTTTACAATCTATAAAAGGTACAGCTAGGGTTTTAGCCTTTGGTAATATTATTAATGTATAAACATCAATTTTATGCATTAGTCAAATAACAAAAAGTGTATCTTAATGGAAAATTAAAATAGTCTGCACTTTCTGCGAGAAACATTACAGCTAATGAACTTGAAGCATTAAGAATGCTGAATCATGTGAGTGGAAAGCTGGTAGGTAGTAGGTTTTGGGCTTTCAGTCTGGATTTATATATAGCCTATGCTCTGTCATAACAACAGCGAAGACTGCAGATGAGAAATCATTTAACTATCTATAGTAGGTACTTCTGATGCCTGCCTTCCTCATCAAATTCATCTTTTCAGGATTTAATTTGGATAGTCTGATTTTTGTAAGTTGTTTTTTTTTTTCGAAATAGTTTCCATGAAGAATAAATGATAAAATCTCCCTTATGACCACCTGCCACGAAATGTTATCTGTTTCCCTATTGCTCCAGAGAGGCAGTCTAGTTTCAATTACTTCACTTGATTCTGCACTTTTGTTTTCTTAAAAAAAAAAAATAATAAAATTCTCAAGCATTCTTCCTAGATCTCCTCTAGCAAAGAACTATTTCTACCTTGCATTCAGACAGCCATCATAATTTCTAAGGATCCCTCTATAAAATACAATAGGAATAAATGAAGAACATCAAAGTCTCACTCTGTCCTACCTTCACTGTTACACCTAGGTGTCTGTGTCCTTCATTTCCTTGCTTTTTGTGTGTTACACCAGTGTAAGTTTTCAGCAATGGTCTATCTTTCTGAAACTGTGCTTTTGCCTTTAAAGACTCTGAATGTCGCAATTTGTATATTAATAGAAATAGAAATCAGAAACACATAGTAATTTTTAATAGAGTTTTGCTTGATTTTATTTGCTTGTTTATGTTTACTTTTATTGGGTTTAGGTTTTATTTTTACACTGTCTTACTCTTTTAAGTGAGCTCCTAACAGTATCTTTACTCTCTTAGGAAAACACGAAAGAATTTTCTTTCCATAATGTAATAGTTACTACTTATAGTTCTCAAATTCTCATTCCAGAAAGCTTTAACGAGTATTTTTACAAAGAAACTGAACTTTTAATTCCTTCTTTTGCTGACACCATTTGTCAGGTCAGATTATTAAACATAACTAACCTATATGAAAGAAACATGGAGAAAGTCCCAGAGTATCTTATGATGAGGTATTTATAGTGAGCTATTAATGGACGCAGGCTCTACTGAGATCATTTTCAATCCTGAAAATATCACTTTCAACTTAATAATCATTTCTTCAAAGTGTGAGGTCTTCTCTCTCTCAGAAGGTGAGTAAAACAGTATTTTTTTTCTCAATTCATAGGAAAATTAGTGGTCTTTTTACAAAAAAGGAATAGTCTAGATTTAAAATGTTTATATACTCATTGTACTATAGGAATAATCAAATATTAACAGTTATTTGTCTTTATATTTTGTTAACATATTTCTCTTTTTTGCTACATGTGCAATTACAGAGCAAGGCCTTGCAATCACACATTAGGTGGATCGAGTAACAAATTAAATGATGCAGGTTTGCCATGAATTACTGCTGCTCAACTTTAAGATGTTTCTAGAATTATTCCAAACTTTGTAAGTGGCATGTTGACAGCTTCCTTCATTTTGCTGTGCTCATTCATTTTCCTAATTTATTTATTTGCTTTCAGTTATTAATTTTATTTTACTTTGCCCTGTATTTTTTGTTGGTATCTTCAGGCCAACTTGCTTGAAAGAACAAAGTGGAAGTTTTGATAAGGTAAAACAGAGGAGAGGTTTGAGCCTAACAGAACATCTGTGATTTTAATCTGTAATAGCACGTAGCTGAATACACAAAAGAACAGTGTGACTGCTTATGCATATAACAATGTACATCTACATACATTATACTATTTAATGATGGATTTGATCATTAATTTTTTTTATTATTTCTTCTTAAATTTTAACATTTAGACTTAGCAAATAGTATCAATGGGATTTATTTCTATAATTTGGCAAACTTTTTTTTTAAAACTAATGCAATTATTAAGCTTTTTTTTTTAATTAACTCCATTATGGTTACACCAGTGTTTTTTTATTTCTGCCTCTATTTGCATATATATTGTTGGAGTATTTTATATATATATCCCTTCCAAGTATTAGAAAAAAACAGGCATGCATTAATGAAAGATGAAGAATTGCAAGTTTATCTGTTCTAAATGGCTGTAGATTATGTACATAAGGTGGTAAAGTTGGTCTTTTTTCAAGCATATTGTTTCAGTTGGAAGGCTGATACACATAATAACACAAATGTAGTATACTTCCCTGATTACAAGGTACGGCCCTAATGATATCTATGTTGAAACAGCTTGAACAAAAGGTATTATTAAAAAATTTCATGTCCTTCATTTGCCCTTCACTTCCAGGCCGGCTGTGAACAAACTGAAAAAACATTGCAAGTCTTACTGCACATCTGTTTTCCTACTAAGGAAACATTAGAGCACAATTGTGATGATACTTGAGTGTCTAAAAAACTTAAGAGGGAATGACTATTTATCTGAAAACTTTTTTATTTATTTTTGTTGCTTTCTAGTAAGTAATGCCAGAACAAGTAGCTATTCTGTATGTTCAGTCTGAGGAACAGAGATAAAAGCTATCACATGCTATTGAAATAGAAAGCCTTTACTCTGTTCTAAACAGAATAACTCTTTGCAGCACAAACTTAAAATACTTGGGAGAAGGCTGGAGCTTGAGATGGAGAAGTTCCAATCCATTTATTTTAAACTATGTTTCATTTCTCTTGATACTTAAACAGCAATTGTTATTTCTGTTACTTCAGTTTTAACCTGAAGATTTAACATCTGCTTCCAATTAAAATGCAGTGTTTCCCTACAGAAAGTGATCCAGGCTGTGCTGATTTGCCATGTATAATTCTACATATATGTTCGATGATGATTCTGATGATGAACTCCCTACCCAACAAGCTATTCAAGAAAGCTTACAAGATAGACATAAAATTGAAACAAGTGGCAGTGCAACAGAGGATGAAAGGTATGAAGTTATTACTTCTATTTTAGGTGTTTTCTTGGCATTATTATAAGCAAGTAGTAACCTTATTTTTCCTTTGTGACTCCATGTGTTGTTGCTCTGACCTTGTCTCCTGGTTACTGGAAACCACTGGTAGCTTACTTGGTCTGAGTTCTCCCTAAAAAAGCATACCTATTTCCTTGAAAATAGGGAATGTATGAAACTTTCAGGTGATGTTTTATATCAATATCTAAATGAGTATAAGGCTTTATGAAGAAGAGAAGTAAGCGATGTAAAAATAGATTGGTATGGTTGCTTTCCCTCATTTTAGTACTTAACTGTTGGCCTTTGTGTGAAAAATACAATATTTACAGCGGCAGGAGAAGACCAACAAAAAAGTGTTTTAATGTCTTAAACACTGACAAAACCTATGTAACTTACAGAAATCTAACATGTATTCTAGACTGGAGTATTTAAATTAAGGTATAATTATATCCTGAACTTCACATTAATTTTTACTTCTCATTTTATTTTTGTTCTGTTTGTGCAGTTTCCAGTATATTGCAAGTAAAGAACATGGAAAGATAATTGCAGCAATTCGGACAGTTAAGTACAAATACACCGCCCTAAGCCTATACCCCTAGGAGTGACTTGACTATTGCATTGTTGAGCCATGCCTACATTGTAGGTGTTTGATTACGTGATTTAAGTGCAGTTTTTCTTTATATAGTCTTGAGAGAAGTAAGGCAACTAAAAACGCGACACCCTATCTAACTTATTAGATAGGAACGTGGCAATGGGATGGGTTAAATGTCACTCCTCTCAGATTCCAGTGCTTCATCCCCTGGAATTAGGGGACAATGCCAGGTCTTTCTTGTAAAATAAACAACAGGATGGCAAGGCCCCCAGTCACTTAATGCTTCCTAAAACAATTTCATTTTGTGAGATATCCAGATTAAAATCCCCTCTCTACCTGAAGAGTGTTCCAGAATTTATCTTAACTGCCAAAATTTAGTATATTCCTATATGAGATGCTTTTAGTCTGCTTTTCTGAAACTTCTACTTTTTGTGGTATAATCAATTTATATAGAGTCACAGAGATAAGTAAACAATGAGCATAAGTAGTGCAGTTGTTAGGACAGTTGCCTGGCAGTGGGAAACTTTCAGTCCAGTCTTAATACATGTCATCATAAGTGGTTGTAGAGATACTTAGTGGAGTAGGAATCAAGAAACCCAGTCTTTTCTGGAAAAGCAGATGCTATTATATGTTCCATACGCTAAGAACAATGTGCCTAAACTCTAGTTACACTTGCTTTCTGGCCTTATGAATATATAATTCTTCCACATGTAGGAGAACGTCAGCAGCAGAGACTGAGAGCTGTCTGTCCCCTCACCCTATAGTTGCAGGTAACAGGAGGGCAGACCGCCTTCTTCCAGGAATGATGGGATAACAAACACGAGTGGAAACGAGGCCTCTACTTAAACAGGCTTTGCAGCCAAGAAAGTTTTGCTGTTCCTTGATGAGCTATAAAATTGAAAACATAATCATCTGTGTTGATTAAAGTTCCAGTAAGAATGTTAGTAAAAACAGGAATAACGAGATAGGTCTCATCCTATTAAATCAGCTTCATTTCACTTGTGCCAACCTAAATATTTTTTACAGTTTCACTAGGACTTTTTTTTTACTGTTTACTTTATACATTAAACTTCCATGCACTATTGCTCATGGGAGAATTATATTTGAAATATTTTAGTCATACTAATTATAAGTTTTTTTCAATGTATAATTCAAAATGCTTTGTGAGTCAATATCAATCATTGATTGTTCGTTCATGTAAACCACCCTCTGAGAAAAAATTGTTTTGACAAAGCAAGTTGTTTATTATGGCACTCAGTAGTTGCCTGAATTTTGTTTTATGATAATGGGATATGTGTCTGTCTTAAAATATCACAGGCCAAGAAGAGGCCTTGATGAAGTTGGTGAGGCACAGTTCTGCTTTTGAAGAAGCAGATCAACAAGGCTGGCTTCCTGTGCATGAAGCTGCAGCACAGATAAATACGAACATCCTTGAAATAACTTTGAAAGGTACGGAGTCCTTGTTGTTTCCCACCAAAAAGTTTTACAGAGTGAGGTCTGATGAATGATCCAGCTTCAAATGTGTTCTGCTTTTCTGTATTTCAGCCTCCCATGCTATTACGTGGGAACAGACCACTCTAAAAGGGGAAACACCTCTCCTGGTGGCAGTAAGAAATTGCTTTGTAGACAATGTCCGTTTTCTCCTGCTCAATGGCTGCAATCCCAATGTTAAGAATGAAGAGGGAGATTCTCCTTTATTTATAGGTGAGTACCTTATTTAGGGGTGGAGAGGTGAGGGAATGAGGTGAGGTTATAGTTACACATTCAATTTGACATATCTGACTTCAAATCAATATCTAAAATACTTTGCTATAAGGAGCAAAAAATGTTAATTTCAGTGTTGAATGTGTCCATCCCTGTCTGGTTTTCTTAGATATCAAGGCTTTAAATGAGCTGGCAATTCCAAGTGAAGGACTGTGACCACAAAGTTCTTAATATTATTTATTAATTAAAAGTATTATCCTTATTGGTCTACTGAAGTATGGGAAACAGAACTAGGAGAAGCTAAAAATCTTTCCCCAAAGTCTGATCCAATGGAGGGAGCTCCAGATGCCTGCCATTTTCCATCCCTCAGTTGCAAAGAGTTTGAGGTTCAGGCTGAACATACATATTTTTCCTCAAAGAATGAAATAGCTTTCTCCTTGAAGTGCCAGAGTGTCTTCCTCTGCTTTCCTTGGCATCAGTTATTCAGTGGTGCCAGATAACCAGGTGGTTCTGCTATCACTGTTCTTCATGTCTCCAGACATAAAACAGTCTCTCATATTCTCTGCTTACATATTATCTCTTTCATTGCATTAGCTTGTCTTTCTCTAAAACCCACGATAATTGGTTTTGATTTTCAAAAATTACAGCAAATTGGCATGATTTTATCTGCATTATGTAGAGCATAAAACAGTGTTTGTCCCTATTCAGACATTGTTGGAAGTAATCCAAGTATGACAAGCAAAGAAGCTAGCCAGGCCTAAATTCTTGGTTCACTTCTCTTTGAATTTCTTTGTTTGAAGAAGGTCCCATACCTAGTATCACTCTCAGTGTGAATGCCATTTTAATTTGATCATACACAAGAACTGTAATTCTTAATTTTTAAAGAGCTAGTTCTAATATTTTTGCCAAGACATTTTTAAAAGATGTTCTATATTAATTTCATTTGCTTCCCCCAACTTGGGCTATGATGCTATTATTATTACAGAGTTGTAACCAAAACAAGGAAAGCGTGTTCTCATTATCTGAGTCTTAACGGAGCACTGTAAGGTTTTTGGATGAACCTGTAAGTTTTTCCATATTGGAAGGGTGTTTTTTTCAAAACGATTGTTAAAGGAAGAAGAAAAAGCCTACCTATCTGTATGACCCAAATCCATCCTTTTGAAATGACTAAAGCTTCTAGTCAGGGCCACCTGCTCAGAAGAGATGCAGAGAACTCCTAGATGCTTTTGAAGTGCACTGTATTAAAATGCACCATCCCCCAAGAAGGGGATGTGTGGGATTTATCTAAAGCAGCCATGTAGGTTACAGAGAATGGGACACCACAGGTTACACTATGCTGTCAGTGGTATTTCAAGCAGCTGTGGCACATGAAGCTTCTGTGCCTAATCTGTCTCGGTGAAGGGCACTCTCTGTTCTGCCCCGCACAGCCTGGAAGATCAAAGAGAGAAGGAGGGAAAGGTGTTGCCTATTCATTCCATTCACTGGAGTCAATGCTGATTACTCTTTCAGATCAGGCTTATTAAACTAAGAAGGTATATGACACAGTCATTTTAAACTTTGTTTCATATTATGGTAACTGCTTGTGGAGATTAAATAGAGCTCTCTGAGCAGGCCAGCTCCTGACTGCACCAAGTCCCTGTATATGATCTCCATCTGGTGGCAAGGAAAGTTGCATTCTGTTGCATTACCAAAAGCAACAGAGGATTACAGAGAGAAAAAGAGATTATCATAAAATTATTAATTTGTATAGTTAATGTTATCCTGGAAACAAAGAACAGACTTGTTGATAAGTTAAACCTTTCAGTGTAGCGTGACGTTTCCCAGTGTACAAATAGCACTTCCAGGATCAGTTTGAGCTTTCCTGGGCTGCCACATAATAGAAGCCATAGTACCTAGAATAATGTTGGAATAACATTCTGGCTCATACTTCACTTATTGTCTTACAGCAATTAAACACAATTCGTATGAGATTGCCTCCTTGTTGATAAGTTCTGGTGCAAAAGTCAATATGCGGTGTGTCCACAAGAGGACTGCTCTACATGAGGCAGCCAGGCTAGGCAGGAAGGATCTGGTGAAGCTTCTCCTTCATTCTGGAGCAGATCCTGATCCTCGCAGTGGATATGGGCTCACACCTCTAGCGTTGGCTGCTCAGATCGGACATACAGAAATTATGGAACTCTTACTGCAAAAAGGTGAGCTTTTATTATATGGGATATTATAAGAAGAGAAGGCTCGGGGTAGAGGTCTGTCTTGCCAGTGTTATAAATATCTGATGGGATGGTATAAAGAAGGCAGAGCCAGATTCTTCTCAGTGGTGCCCAATAACAGGACAAGAGGCAATGGGTGCCAACTGAAACCTAGCAAATTCTGTCTGAACATAAGAAAACACTTTTTTTCTGTGAGGGTGGTTGACCATTGGAGTGGGTCACTCAGAGAACCTGTGGAGTCTCCATCCTTGGAGATACTAAAAACCTGACTGAACTGCTGTACCTGACCTTGCTTGAGCACAGGGTTGGACTGGATGATCTCCAGAGGTCCTTTCCAACCTCAGCTATTCTGTGGTTCTGATTTACAACTCAGTAGATTGATTTAGTAACATGTAGGTTCAGCAGTGGCATTCCTCAAGTGAGCAGAAATTGTAAGCGACGTGTGTTAGTACTGAAATGTTTAAAGCCCAAAGGGGACAAAGTGAATCCTCTTTCCAACAGACAAAATTTTTCCTAAATGCAAAGGCAAAAAATTGTGCTTAGCACAGTAGCCAGTAAAACTTTGCATTACTGATGTGAAAGGAAATGAATTCTTGCCATGTTACTGAGCATACAGCTTGTAGCGTTAACAAATCTGCACATATGCAAAATGTATTTTTAGAGATTACTTACTTCTAGCAAGCTGTAGTAGTCATCAGTGAATTCTTTGCCAAACTGCAAGCAAATCTGACACATTGCAGGAGATATTTTGTTTGCATTTTTGGATGGCATCTTAATTTGAAGAATTTGACTCCCAAATCACATGAGTCAAGGTCCGTCTAAAGAATTCCTAGTATCTAAATTTAATGTTGTAAGATATATATGTGTGAGTATACTCATACACACACACAACCCCCCTTATATATTCTCTCTGAAGTAGTTAGCCTATTTACACACATTTTTATTAGTCTTCTGAAAGTTCTGGCCATCTGGATTAAAACTGGTTATTGTAAGATATGCCTTCAGAAATAGCAGAAGTAACTTTCCTTACTAAATAAAATTGAATGCTGTCTGCACCAAGAGGATTGTTGCGATGTAATTAAGTAAAGGCCTGATAAAGACTACGCTTTCATATTATTCAAATAATGTGTCAATGTTTGATACCGGGTTCTCTCATATTTACAGTTATATCTGTCTGGTCTTTGTAAAGTAGAGGAACCGAAATGTGTTGTATGTAAGCCAAAACCCAATTATTTGTATGAATAAAACCCAAACCCCTCACTTGCCCAGTTCTAGCGTCAAGTCTTACTGTGTGGTTGTGTCCAAAGTAATTTGGACCTACTTGTTCCCAGGATCAAGGATCCAACATGAAGGTTTATGCCCATAGTGGTTTTAGTTGGTGAAGAATGGTATCCACAATACCATGTCGCTGGAGGGTTGGAGATATTAATTACTGCTGAATATTTACAGTGACTACTGTGAAAATCTGTGATGCTTCTTTGCAGGTGCGGATGTTCTTTCACAGGCAATGGATTGTGCTTCTGTATTATTTGAAGCAGCAGGGGGAGGAAATCCAGATTCTCTGAGTCTTTTACTGGAATATGGGGCTGATGCCAATGTACCAAAGCATTCTGGTCATTTGCCAATCCACAGAGCTGCATATAGAGGGCACTTTCTGTGAGTTAATATACTGAAAAATCAAGTAATGGTGACACCTATATACTAATACTATACTAAATACTAATTTTGCTAATTCTACCTTATTCAAAGCAGGCAGCAAATCTGTAGTTTTGTAGAAGGAATTCTTTTGGACCGTGTAAATATGAGTTTTCTGTGTCTGAATGTAAGAGACCGGTCAGGATAAAATCCTCATCACTTTAGGATGAACATACTGATTCCTACAGCATTTCCCCACTTGTCACAAACACTAACTTGTCCGGTCTGCTGTTGAGGTTCCCAGGACATCCTCACTCTCTTTGGGTGTGCCTCATCTCTGCCCTATCTCAGGAAAGTAAATGTTCTGAATAATCAGAGAGAGCTGTGGGGCAAGAGCTATCCCTATTTTAAAGGCAGGAAGGTCACTGGAAGATACTTATGCTAAAATCACAACCAATAAGTGAGAAACAACTCTTCCAATACTAGGAATGTTGCATTGTGGTTAAGAATCTGAGAATTCTTCATTCGTATGTTAATATGTCATATATATATATATATATAATTAAATTATATTTAAACTTAAAGGTATTGTATGTATTACATATATTCATAGTACAATTTATTATATTCTATTAATTCCCTAATTACTATAGGTTAAGCAATAACACAGTGCTCTTGACATTCGGGAAGAGTTTCTATTAAGAAATCATTATTCCTCTAGCAAGGAATTCAGTTCATCAATGATAGTAAAATAGAATGGTGTTTTATGTGTAGTAGGTGTAAAGTCAGTATCCATTGCTGGCTAACAAATTAATTGTTAGCAACTGAAGTCAGTGCAGAGGTACAGCATGTCACGGTACTGATTGGGTAGATTAAGACAATTGTATACAGTCATGGTGAATTCTGAAACCCAGCAACAGAGAGAGATTCAGAGATTGAGCTTGCTGAACCAGTATGTTTAAGATTCTGAGATTCTTCTTTTTTTAATTCTTCAGAGCCCTAAAAAATTTAGTTCCTGTTACTAATTTTGATGCCATTAAAGAAAGTGGGATAAGTCCAGTTCACTCAGCAGCAGCAGGAGCACATCCTCAATGCCTTGAGTTTCTCCTCAAATCCGGGTTTGATGCCAATTTCATGCTGGATCAAAGAGTTCGCAAAGGCTACGATGACCACCGGAAATCAGCATTGTACTTCGCTGTTTCCAATGGGGATGTTTGCTCAACACAGTTGCTGTTGAACGCTGGAGCCCTGCCAAACCAAGATCCCATCAACTGTCTCCAAATCGCCTTGAGAATGGGCAACTACGAGTTAATGAATCTGCTGCTCCGACATGGGGCTAATGTAAATTAATTTTCCAAAAACTTCTGCAGAGTGAACTGATGAACTATGGGTATGATGTGCACCGCTGCTTTGATTGCCCTCAGGGAAACAGTTCACATTCGCAGTATGTGACTGATGGATGGACTTCTACTGTTATCAAAGATACAATGGTAAGTATACCAGATGGCTTCATGTGTTGTTTTACTGCCAGTATCCTTCCTAAAACTAAATGCAAATGTACTTAATGCAGTGTCAGAAAAGGACGTTGTGAAACTCTAAGACAGTTTACACATAAAGGTAGGAATAGACAAGGCTTTAAAAATAAATAGATGTTCCCATGAGACCTGGTTCATGACAGCAAATTATCATAAGCAATATTTTTGAATTGTGCAAACATAGATAACGATAGCCTAATGATCAGTACAGAATTGGCTCTCCAGGGCAGTCTTGTCCATGCTATGAAAGCAGGGACTTGCAGGCTGGCTCACTGGGCTGTCCTGTGTCATAACGCTAATACTGGAAGGCTGCTGTAAGGACCCCTGGAGCTGGTGTGATAAGCCCTGAGGAGAAGTTAACAAATCTGGATTGGCCTATGTTCCTAGAGACACCCATCAGCGTCATTGTTTTGCAGTTTGTAAAGTCCATTTGAACCTAAGGAACCCTTCTTTACCCTGAGGGTAAAGGGTGTGCCATGCACTGGGCTGGGACACAAGTCTAAATTCCACTTAGGAGTGGTAGCACTTCTTTCTAAGCACTTAGTTACCAAATATACAGCTGCTTAAGTGCATTTTTGGATCTAGTACAAAATAACCATCTCTCAGATTCTCATATTCTACCGGTGAGGCTTAATGCAAGCTGTGACTGCCTCTGAGGCTCCCCTGACTGACAGAACACTCATCTTCCTGGCGTTCTGCTGCAGTTACTTAATTGCTCTTGTCCTGCAGAGGCAGAAGTAATTTACAGGAGCATTGACTACTACCCTGTTAAACATTCTGTTTCTGTCAGTTCTGTGAAGTGATAACCTTGTCATGGTTGAAGCATCTGTCTGGGAAAGTAGTGCGAGTAATGTTAGATTATGTCGATCACGTCAATATCTGCTGGAAGCTAGAAGCAGTTCTCAAAGAACAGGAACTCTGGCCAGACATCAATTCCATTTTAAGTAAGTATCTGATGTTTACATTTGAAATTACAAGCCGTTTTGGGATTGGGGCCTTTTTTATTGGTAGTATTCTAGTTTTCATTCTCTTTGCTTCAGACTGGTGCTTTTCTTGACCCTTATTAGGCCAAAAGTTATGTTTTGACAGTAAGAGACCCCTTAAAAATCAGTCTATGTAGGAATTAAACTAAATTTCTCTCAGAAGTCTGATAGACAGTAACTGCACAATTTATGTTGGGCACTTGGGAACTTTAATTACAATGTAGACAACATGATCCTCATCAAGGAGAGAAAAGCTTTTCCCCCACCTCAAGCTGATGGAACAAATCTAATAGATTACTTAATATTTTTGAGTGATTTCATTCTAGCCTAGGTTAATTCTGTGTCCTTTTTGTTTGTACATAGATTAAGAAGTAGTGACTCATCATTCTACTTTCAGTAGCTTCTTCAGGTTGACAGAAAACCAGCACCAATTATTTGGGGTTAAAATACATTCCCCAAACTTTACCACTTAAACTTGCATTATTAGCCAACTTGACAGAAAGAGAACCTGTTGATTTAGTTGCCAATGATTACAGATATAACCAAAAGATGTATGGGCTGAGCTAAAAAGGTCCTGACAGGTCCAGTTTTCCAGGTAGCAGAGTATTGAATAAATAAATTGAACAAAATTTAATAAATAACTTATGTCAATCTTGCCTTTTCATTTCCAGCAAATCCTCGCTCTCTGAAGCATCTTTGTCGTCTGAAGATACGGGAATGCATGGGCCGGTTGCGTCTCCGTTGTCCTGTCTTCATGACCTTCCTTCCACTGCCAAACTGCTTGAAAGACTACATACTATACAAGGAGTATGATCTTTATGGACAGGAAAACTCCACAGGAACCTACAGCCTCAACTGTACGTAATTATTAGCTCTATGTTGACGGGAATGTTGACGTGGATAAGACAGTCTTACGCAGCTGCTTTTTTCTTTTGGGATTTTATCTCCTGTGTATATTAAGGAATACCAGCATTCCCCCCCCTCATCCCCTGAAGAAAATGGGGAGAACCCAGAATGTAAGTATTGGCGATCCCATTCTATATATCTACTGGAATATAAACTATCTGAAAGCTACAGCAGTAGTATTTTAAATGTTTAGTGTGAAAAGTTAAGGAACTGTAAAATGTAGGGCTGCAAACCTTGTGTTATTGCCAAGTTAAAGCCTGTCATAACAGGTGACGCCACCCACAGTGCAGGGTTAAACTCCGGCTTTAGTTAAAGGCCAGGGATTTAACCAATGCCAGGAAGGGACGTAGTTCTTTTTTCTCTTGTACTTTCTCTTGCCAAGAAGTAGAGTTTCTGTTTGTGGATTCCTGCACTGAAGTTCTGAAGAGTAGCCTAAGTAGATCTATTTTTTTCACCCAATTAAGCAATCCCACATTCTAAGCAGTGAAATGGGATTAACAGCTACAGGAACCTCTGCTCACACAGCAGCTAGTGTGAAATAGCGATGTTTCAACAAGAAGGCACTATTTCTGACAGACGTGTTAGTTCTGCACTCGTTCTTGGGTATTGATATGTCCCATCCATTACATATTTTGATTGCTCTCTCTAGAACCAGGTTTTGCTTGTACAGTGTTGTCCAAAGGCATGCTCACAAGTTTTGGAGTTTCTCTCTATACAGTTAGAGCTTAAGCTTTTGGAGCACTACCTGTCAGCAGTCACAGGTGTCTCAGGAAGCCTTAGATAGTACACACAGACCCACAGCATGCCTGCTTTTTCTAAAATACTGCAGACATCAGTCCATGTTTTAGGAGAAAAAAAAAAGTTCATCAACACACTTGGCATTAGTAGTATTTATTCCTTCATTATCAAGTAAGCATAGATTTATTTTTTTCTAGTTATACATGCATCTTTGTCACAGAAGTTACATAATTCAAAAGTCTGCTTTTCCCCAGAAAAATCTACAAACCTTATAAAATACAAATTTAACCATAATGTAGTTATGACCCATTGCTTTTTACACGGTGTTTATCATATAATAAACTAACAAAGCCCATGAAGATACGTATCAGTACCCATGTTAACGGTTGTGCTGGTATAGCCTCTGTACATGTGAATTCTGATCACTACCACAACCACAGCGCTGCAGGGTGCTACGTGTTGTCGTATGACCACAACAACATGTGCACTAAACAGCCAGCTACAGTGGCGAGGGTTTTCTTCTACCATTCACTCTTTGATTGTTGCAAAAATAAGTTACCATCATTCCCAAGTACTATAACTTCCTCTGAGGTCATCTGGCTAATATAATTAAAATGAAGAGAATTGAGATACACTTTGAAAACAGAGGGATATAACTGCATGTTAAAGCTTCATTTAATGGAAGGGAACACATCCTGTTGCCAATAGTGGTACTTCCTGGAAGTCAGTATTATGAAAAATGCAGGAGGTTTTTGCATCAGTACAAAACCCACCCAGAAAGTTACAATAGTTAAGCTTTTATTTAATCTACAAAATGCTGACTGAAGCCCTGGCATAATAAGTTTACTATTCATGTTTCCAAGATTAAGACACGACAATCATAGTTGACATAAGTATGCCGTTGGAGGTTTTTAATACAGCTATTCAGGGAAAATGTGCAAGTCAGTCTCAGACACTGCAAAAATCACTTACACGTCACTAGAACAGGACCAGTCCAGAACATCTTTGTAAGAATTTGACAACTCCACTCTATTATAAAAATTACCTGAAAGATTGTACAAAACCCTTGGCTAGCAATATAAACGTCATTAGGAATACAAGTGCATTTACAGTGACACACTGACTTACTCTTGTCACAACAACTGAGATACCACCTTGGCAGGGGGGAAAAAAAAATCAACAAAAAAAAACCTTTTTTTAAAAATTTTAAAAAAATTACAATTCTCTATAAATTCAATTTTTTTATGTGAATTATTTCTGAAATAACAAGAGACTGCATCATAACTTAATTTTCTCCATTAGCTTCTCCTAAATTCTGTGCAACTAATGCGTCAGAATTTACCTTAAGCATATGCACAGTCAAATTTGCTGCTTTATATCAATGCTCCTAAATTTTATCTTCATAGCCAGCTTCAGCTGGTTCAGGATTTTCAACTCTGGGTTTACACCCATATAAGGATGAAATCTGACAGCATTGTAGACGGGGACGGTTCCTGAAGTCTTAAATATTTCTTTACTGTGACGGTAAATTGTCTTGACACAGTTTCAAACCTAAACAGGTTAAGGAAGTAATAAACTATCAAAGACAAATTAGGTTACACTACCCACTTGTAACCAGTTATATATGGCTAAGTTGTTTATGACTCTTAACTTCTCCTCTGATTTAGACTTGGAGAAATCTATTAATGGTCATAGAGGAGTGCTAGGTATTATCTATAATGCAATAAAACGCATAACCATAAGCACACTTCATATATTTTGATATTCATGCCAGTACATACATAAGAATGTATGTAGCTCAAAACACCCGTCAGCAAGACTTGCTTGGTCTACAGCGTGTAAATCTACACTGGGTAACTCAATATCCCCTTAGCAAAGGGAAAAAATGTGGCAGGAACTATGAGACTGCAATTAGCAACATAACAAGTTAGTCCTAAACAACACTGCTGATTCAGTACCTGTACAAAGTCACTTTAAAATCATGTACTTGAAAGAGTATTTTTAGGAGTGTCTTAAATAATAGTAGAGTCATAGGAAGCAAACTACAGCTCCAGCTGGAAGTGCCTGGAAGTAAAAGGTGACAGGAAACACTAAATGGGAGAAACAAATTACAGGAGAGGAAACCAACCAGTAATTTACTTAATAAAATGTTCAGGTGGCAAACTCCCACTGCAGTAGTTCCCAGGAGAGCGTGAGGTGTTTATATTCAAAGTCAAACTCTCAAGGAAAATACAAAGCACTCCAGTTTTATTTTTTTTTTTAATTAAAAAAATTTTTCCAATGAAGTAGTTCAAACCTCACAAAAAAAGGGTACCAGATAGTTTGGTTGTTTTTTTTTTTTATTTTGGGGAGGAGAGCATGGATAAAACCTCAGCAGCTATTTTTTTTTTCCTTGAGGTAGTTCTAATTAGAGAGCCAGGTGCTCCTCCCCTTCAGCAAAACACAGCCCCTCACCCCACTGCTCACTCACCGTACCCTTCCAGTTCAGCTTCTGCATCTCTCTGGACCTGCCACTTGCTCTTGCAGCTTTCATCACTCTCCCAGATACTTTCATATTTCTTGCTCATTTTATACCAGTGAAACTCTCCTAAACAATCAAAACGCCCTCCTCATTTCATTCATGCATGTCAATCTGTTTTCTTTAACCATTCTCTTAATTCATTTCCCCTTTTTTTAGTGGTTAAGATGAGAATCATCCAACACAAAAGAAATGCACTTCACTCCTATGCTGTCTGTTTTGGAAAACTATGTTTAATGGCATAGATCGAAAGCCTGAAAAGCAAATGGAATAATTCCAATCTCGTATTGTTAAATCTGAAAAATCCCGTATGACAGTAAATTCATCTGCCAAAGTACTTTCTCCCACTTTCTTCCTCAGCTGTGCAGATTTAGGTCTAAAACAGTAATGGTAGGTTTCAAGAAAAAAAAAAAAAAAAAGAGTAATTCAGTTTTCTGACATTTCTTCACTAAGGCTAATGCAAACCAGGTACAAATCAGAAACGCCTTTTGATGAGATGGCTCATCTATGTACCACCCTCCCTACGGAGCTATGGCTACTGCAGCTGAACTGGTTAGTGCAGTGATCAACCCTACTCTGACAAGCTGGGGGCTTGGATTCTAGGAACTGGCGACGACTGATTTCATCATCTTCCTCTGCTGTTGCAAAATTTCTTCAGCACATACTTGAGGAAGATAAAGTAAGACACAATAACCTTGAGCTATGCTGTCATATTATTTGATAGACAACAGAAATATCAGTAAGTAAAAACAAACAAAAAAAAACAAGAGAAAGAAACATGAACTGGACCGATTTACAGAGACAAACTGGCTGCCATGCCATGTAAGCCTAGATTTAGGCCCAAAAAGGAAGAAAAATTGGATTTGCTGCCTCTCTGTATATTTTTGTTGGCAAGAATAAAACCATTCTCTTAAGGATGAGAGCTGAGAATAGAAGACTATATATGAAATAAAAATGCCACTCTTTTAGAAAAAAGCCCCAGATTTGTGTGGTCCGTGTGACAGTCTGCCAGCCAGGCAATGCCATTTGGCCTAACTGGGCAACAAGCAAAAGCCGCTATTTCTGCTACTGGCTACTCTGGGGGTAGAACATGTACTGGAGCAGGAGTCACTAACCAGCTCGGGAAGAGAACCTGGAGGCTCTCTGCAGCTCAGCCTCCCCCTCCTCTGGTCAGGCAGGAATACCATCACCCCTTCCCAGGCTGCTGGGGCCCTTCCACATCTGCTCCCGGAGCTGCTCCAGCTCCTGCTGCAGTAGCAGCCCCAGCCCAGCAGACTTAGTCCTGCCTGGGTGCTGCTCCCCTTCTGTGACAGGAGCCAGAGGCAGCGAAATTCTGCATTGAAATCTGCACCTCCAGCATAAGGGGCAGGAGGTGGCTGCTGCCTTCAGCCAACATGGGGCCACCCGACACCTGAGGAGAGCTACGGGTACGGATCACTCCATGCGCATACAGCAGGGAGAGCCTGAGGTGCTGAGCAACTCCAGCTATGAAGGGCTGGGCCCGCACCAGCTGAGGGGGAGATATTCTGAAAATTGCTTCCATTCCTGAAGACCAGAAATGCCCTGCAATGAACTGTAAAACACTCATAACTGTTCTATTATAATTTGGAGTATAAGCATATTCTTCTCTTTCTATATTTCCTGTTATTTTCATGCCACTATTAGAGAGAGATCTTCTGTTCCACTGGATTCTAGCATTTATAGTAATTAGTGCAAAAATAAATATTTCTCTTCAAACAAGTTTTCTCTTCTGGATCAAAAGGTGAATGCACATTTAGTACTATACAAAATAAATATTACACAGTTCAGATTACAAGCTGTAAACAGACACTGCTTCAAAAAACGCTTTACGGGATTGACTCGAGGACGGAGGATTAGCATAGTCTCTTTCTTCAGAGCTAGTAAATTCTGTTTGCAAAAATCAATTTCCATAAAAAGACTTAAAGAGCCTTAACTCATTTGCAGTAGATGTTGTGTACTGGTGGCAAGGTGTGTACATATTCAGATTTTTTCAAATGATGGAATTGAAGATGTTCCTGTAACTCTAAGCATGTTTTATAAAAAGTGAACTGAAAGGCTTACAGCTTTTTATTACATGTACTGGGGAACAAAACAAGAACATGGCACTTGTGCTACAAGACTATATACATTATTCTCATCATTTGGTAAGGAATGCTTTATGCATTCCTCATGTAGCAAAGTGCAACTGTGTCTCATCAGCTCTGCTCTAGGTCTCACAGCATTTTTTTCTTTCAGCATTATATTCACCAAAAAAATCAAGACAGTATCATACAGTGCAATATGAAACAAAAAATAAGATCTTTCTGTCTAGAACTATTGCACGGCTCACTGATGTTAATAAGGATTTTTCTTTCTAAATCTAAGAACAGTTATGTGCAACAGATTGGGTGAAGCTTAGCGCTGCCTTATGTGGACATCCACTTTTATGTCCAGCAAGGTGTTCTCCACACCACAGTGTAAAGAACACGTTTCAATGTACTGCTGAAGTCAAATGAGAGTTTTAAGTTTTGCTTCAAGAGCAGTCAATTGCACAGCGAGGTAAGTGGGGAAAAGCCCCACAGTTCTTCTATACTGCAGAGAAGCCTTGAGAAAACATAGTTTTGTAATAAACATGGTAGCATCACCATGCTGCTTCTGGCATACAGAAGAGAAATTATACTGACATGAAAATGGAAATCACTTAATTGAGAAAGAAAAATCAAGGCATAGCAAGGGTCTACATATTGTGAAGCCTTTCACATATACAACAGACCCTCCACCTACATTTCACCTCTTGTAGAACTTGTGCCATTTCACCAGATCCATCCATGATTCCAATTTTAATAAAGCAGGCAACCTTATGCTTCAGATTCTCTCTTCTTCTTTCCCTCTTCTCCTAAATCGCTGTCTTCCGACTGGCTGCTGCTAAGGACTACAAACTGTCCTTCTCCACTGCTCTGGTTGGATCTGCTGGAAGCAGCTATCAACCGGCTTTGCTCCTCTAAGTCCTAATTCGAGAAGGGGCAGGGGGGAAAATCAGAAAAAGACTATTAACTTTAAAGCCATCTACAGATGAGACTGAATACTATCATTATGATTTTATAAACTATCTTTTAATACCATTAACAGACAGCTTTCTGTACAGAGGGCATTAAAGGACTGAATAGGAAGCCAAAATGTTCACATTTCAGTAGCTGGCATTATTATAACAGCCAGCACACCAATGTATCTGTACCTACAGCCCCCAAAACACAGCAGGCCAGAACAAGGGTCTTCACTTGCAGCCCCCTCCCCGCAGCCCCTTCCGAGCCCTGTAACCGAGCACTCCTCAGCACCTGAAGTTATTTTGGGCCTGGGATAGGTGTTCCTTCAAGCACTGCTCTTTACGCCTTTAAAAATGCTTTGAGGTTTATCTCCTCAGAAGAGCTCTTTTTAAAAATTACTATACAAGATTACACAAAATCTGCGGAGGAAATACTTGCAGTAACTAACTTAATTCCGTAATGTTCTATGAACTTGTACTAAAGAATGTGATGATAGTGGAGCTTGGAGTACAAAACTGCAAAAGAAAGGAAGTAGGAAGGACAAAAAAAAGAATATTAAGAAATAATGATGACGTGTACCTTTTCAATTTGTTTTTGCTTATTCAGTTCTTTTTGTTGTTTCTCTTTGACTCTATCTATTTCTTTTTGCTTTTCTGTTGCCTTTCGATCCTAAAAGGTAAAAATGTAAATAAAGTGAGCAACAACAGCCTGAGACGTTTCATACACCACCGATTTATATTGAGTTTGCTCAGAGCCGTTAGAGCGCTGTTCTGGTTACTCTTCTTTTAAAGGACTGGTCTGTTTGTTAAAGGTAGTGAGCTGAATCCTGTCTCGCATCTGGAGATCTCAGCAAACGTTGGTCCCAGTCTTTTTATCTCAGGTTTAAATTCTAGAAAACAAATCCCCTAAAATACACAACGGTATTACTGCGTCTATAAGCACCTCACAGAATATATTCTATGACACATATTAAATCCACTCCCTTCCATTCACAAGTATCCCTTGCCCCCAGAAGACTCTTACCAGTTCTGCATGAAAGGCTATCTGTTTTGCCAGTCCAACAGAGTCACAAATCTAAACACAAAACAGATTGGAAATCATCAAAAAGACTCTAATAAAAATGCCGTGAAAATTAAGCCAGATTCCCAAATTAGATATATTGCATATTAAAGCACTTGCAGGTACTCAGAGTGCCAGGCTTAACTGTTTGTCAGTACATAAACAAAATACTCTCCCATAGAAACCCCTCAGACAGCTTCAATGATCGAACGTCTTGGAATCCCCCTCAGGTTCAGGCCTGCCCTGAGCATAACCATCACCGATACCTTTTCGCCTTCGTTATTTGATTCAAATATATAGCAGACGGACATTTGGCGGCTCTCAACTCTCCCTCCTGACGTTCTAAGGACAAATCCAAAAAGGCGCTTATTCTCCTGGTGCGTGGCGTACAAGACTACATTGGGCAAAGGAAACTGCCAAAAAGCATCAAATATGGAGATATTAAAACTGGTTCCAAATATTTCCTATATGAGGTTTCAATATACTGCATGTTAATTACTTCAGTGCCATAACAAGAAGTTACAACCTGACCAAACACGTAATTACGAAACACAAACAGTAGATTAGAAGGCAAGGATTAAATTATTCAAAAGATAGAAAAACTTCTAAAAACACACTCCATGTAAGCCAAGGATACCTCATGTGCAATGTAATTCCTAACTCTACATGCACTCCTTTTCTATTTTTTATGAAGAATTAGAGAAAAACCCCAAACCAACCAGAAACTGTACAACACCCTCAATGCAATCATGCATTTGAAAACAAAATGCCAAACAAACCTGAAAAACCCAAACACCAAGCAAACCCTTTTGGACTTCAGAACTAATTTGACTCCCACTTTAATGTTACCCCTCTGCTAACAATATCAATGTTTATAAACAAACACGTTGTTAAAATACAATATTCTGTTTTCCTAAGATTTTACCCTATCAAACTGGGGGCGGGTGGTTTCAAAAGCCTTTCTGATCTATTGCAATCACTCCCCTTAAGCCTGATTTGCTGGTGTTTTTCTGTCAGTTTTTAAATGTATGCATTGGTCTCCTCATTGCAGTGGAAACTTGTTGGGAAATCTCAAGCTGTCGGTGATTTTTGCTAACATCTAATAATAATATTTCTAAAGTAGAAGAATCACATTGCCAGTATTTATCTTAAAATGTAAAGTTACTTACTCGTAGTCTTGTAACTTGTGTCTGTGGATCAATTAACCTAAAAATTTGTTTTTAAAAACAAACCAGAAAGTAAATTTTACCAAAGTGAAAGAGGATAATTCTGTAAATTAACATCAGTAGAAGTCAGGAACCAAACTTACTTTAAACAGTCACAAGTGACTAATAGATGTGATTCCGTCATCCTGAAAATGTTATGGATGGCGCGAGCTGCTAGTATTTGACGCATTGTTTCATAAACAACATCTGGACTTTCATCAGACTTCACCTCCATAGAGCCAAGAAATCTTACAATAAATAACTGATGAAGAATTGAATCTAAGACAAAGAAAAGTATTGGAAAAAGTGAACTCTGTTTTGGGGGTTCCCTTCAAAACCAAAGGACTGCACTCAGCAAAACTGCAGACTTCCCATAGCTTGGAGCGAGATTGTTCACACTGACGAATTAGAGGTACGGTTACCAAGCAGCAAGTCCCACATCTTTTCATTTGGTTTAACGAATACAAAAGATGCAATGAATTCTTTTTAAAACAGACTTTCAGATGGTAGCCTGATTTAACTCAACTTGTCTAATACATTGCTAATATAAGCATTCTAAAACTGGTGTTAAATGAGGAGAAGCTACAGATGAAAATAGAAAAATAATTTTCAAATTCTATTTTTTATTTTGCATTGAAATAAAATTTTCGCTTTACCTTCTGTTTCAGATTTTGAGCCTCCAGATTCACCAAAAGGATTTGTGCGTCTATTAAAAAAATGAAAACATTAAACCAGGAGTCAGATTACAACAACCACTAATGAATAATGTAGTCTTATGCTGCATCAAATAAGAACGTGTAATGATTTCACAGACTTGTAATCCAGAGGAATAATGGATGATAAATGATAAGGACGAGCAATTTAATCAGGAGTTAGACATAAATTGCTATATTGCTACAGGGCTGAAATTATGGGAGAAATACCATTGCCAGATGACAAATATCATTGTCCTATTGCTGCCATATAGAGAGTTTTGCTCACACGGTATTTTTTTGTATCTGAATTAAGCCCAAGGCAAGACCTTGTTAATATTTGAAAAGGTACAGTCTTAGAGAGTGGAAGGTCACAGAAAAGCTTCAGGACATACAGCCAAAAGCTAGTCCCATCAGAACCCCATAGGGGCACCACACTTCTCATCACTGTCTCAAGCTGTGGGATTACTTACTGAAGAGAAGTCACTGGCTTTGTTTCAAATGCAGCTTTCTGAAAACATCACTGGGGTTTTACTCCTAGAGGGTCAAGAGAAATGTGGCTATTGCTGGCTCTCAGAGGCAGAATTGCTATCAGTTACAATGGAAAGTGAAAATACTCTAGGCTTCCAAGTCTACATTTTTCAAAAGCAGTAAAGCAATGCTGAAAAGAGTATGGAAAATGGGGAAATTTTATTTAAAACTTATAAAAAGGAAAAACCCCTTTCTCTTTGGCTAACTAGTAGCTGAAAAACTACTGTCAAGAGTTCAATAAACTTCAAATCAGGTTTTGTAGGGGAGTAATGAAGGTGCCACCTCTCAATAGTTAGTGCTCTGAAAGCAAATTTCAGAACTAAGAGAAAAAAATATCAATCTCTTGTTCAGTCACGTGTCATACTGACTGCCAGTTTTCCTTTATCAGTGAAATCTTTTAACTAAGAGATGTCCAGTTTAAAGTAATAAAATTGTTCCAGATTGAACTCTGAAGTCAGGATTGCATTGCTACAATGCTTATGTACCACGGCCTTAATCAAGAGTCATCCCGTTACATGTTGACCTGTGTAAATACACTAAAGGGAAATTCTTTCTATTGACATCTTTCTTTGCTGAGATTTTTCTTGTCGTTTAAGACTAGACTGGAACAGTAAATGCAAAATCTCACAGGATCTCTCAAAAGACGAAAATAAAATTTAAATATATGTCATCAGTATCAGAAACCAAGGCAAGTTTTTTTTTTAAAATACTACTTCTGAAGTAGCATGCTGCGTATCTACAAACACTGCGGACAGGGATGGTTAATTGAAAATACTCAGCACAACTTTGTATCATTTCTGCTATGAAAAACATGATTTTCTAGAAAGGAATTATAACTGATGACAGGAATTTAGCTGAGGTATTAACCTTTCCACTTCCTGAAATACAGTTCAGGTCTATTTTAAATCAATGTGTTCTTAAGGATCTAGTTAGCCAACAGATTATCCTGCTATACCAAACAACAACAAAAAACTGTCAAAAAAAAAAAAAAGAGTTGAATATATATAATTTTAACTCATGTATCTGTGAGATGCAACTGAAAATTGCAATATTTTTTGAGAGGGCAGGGGATACCACACATTACTGTGACTAGACTCATGTAAAATAGTTTTCAGCTTTTTGGCTTTTGTTGTTAAAAGCAGCTGGACCTGCAAAACGTTTCCTTAGAATCTGAATTCTGTACATATCATTCCAGAAATGTAGTGCAGATTTACAGGTTTTTAATTATTATTTTTGAATGGGAAGTTTACAAAAAAACAAGTAGGAGAAAATGTTTCTGTATTTTGGGAAGAGCTTAGACAATTTTAACTTGTCTGTATATGAGGTTACTCTAGAAGCCTAGATCATTTTCACTCACCTTTCAGGTTAAGAAGAGTGTCATCGTATGCCATCATCACCTGGAGGCAGGGCTACCAAATTTCTCTTGAGTTTCCAAGAGGAAATAACCCAAGCTGCTGGGTGAGCAAGCAATAGGAAAGGAAAATACTTTGTGAAACCAAAAGTTTAAAATAAATCGAGATATAAAAGCATTAGATGTTAAAGCAAGAGAAGCTGCTGCTAAATAGAAAACTACACCTTGAGTCTAGTGCATGTAATTAAGCCATTTTTTTTATAACTCTACTTAAGTATTAATAAAATTGTTTTGCTTCACTAGCCACTGCAAATTTTGTGACACGAGTCAGGGCAAAGGCAATGTGTGTTTTGGAGATGCAGCCTAAACGTGGTCTTCTTGTTTGCTTGTTTGTTTTTAAATTAATAACATTAACTTCAGGAATTTTTTTCCTTCTCTCTACATTTCCTACCTGCCTGACTGCCCTGAAGATTTTGCTTGACCAGGCAGATCTTCACTAACTGGAGATATTATGTCAAATTGTATAGGAGTGTCAGGGGCAACAAGTGAATCCAAGGAAAGCGCTGATAAAGCTGCTGATTCAGATCCCAGTGACCCTGTGCTGCTCGTACGAGCTGCAGGAGGACGAGATTGTCTAAAACAAAACAAAAAGTCAAAATGAAGATATCTTAGTTTCAGGTTGGTGGATAATAAATTAAACCATATGGCAGACCAACACAATATTCTAAAACTTAGATATAAATCAAAATAAAAACTAAAAACCTGAAGAAGTTCAGGGTGTAGTAAACAAAAATGTAGTTTACATTCCTAATCAAATTTAAGTAAGTCAGTTACTACTTGCATTAATAATTGCATCAGATTGTGTTATATTTCATATGTGATTATATATCGATGTTAAAACAATCTGAGGTCTGCTTTCAGGAGTTGGACACATTAAGAAAAATCTCATTATGAATTCATACAACAAACCAGACATATGATGCAACCAACAAAGCTCTCTAGTCAGCTTGAAGTCTGGATTACTTGTAACAGTGGATGCTAAACAATGCCAAAAAGGTGAGTTCAAGAAATTTTCCTGTAGCCTATCAAAGATTTAGTTCTGAACATAGAAAGTTTTGTTGTTTAGGGTTTCTTTTTTCCTGGATTCTCTTTATAGACCATTCATTAACTTACACAGCTGGCCGCATGCTCTCATGCCTCTGCTGAAAGGAAGGAGATGGAGTAACAGCCTCCAGAGCTGACTGATTTACACGTGCAGCAATTTCCTGCAATAGAGAGATGGGGAAAAAATAACTGAAAACATTTTTCTCAAAATAGCTTTAAGATTTTAGTTTTATTTATATGCAAATGACAAAATTTATAAACTCAACCCTTTGTGAGAATCTTATATCCCTAAATTTTCACTAACACAGTTGTAGTATTTCATAGAATCATAGAATCATAGAATGTTTTGGGTTGGAAGGGAC
This sequence comes from Gorsachius magnificus, assembly GCA_034008185.1. Taxonomy (NCBI): domain Eukaryota; kingdom Metazoa; phylum Chordata; class Aves; order Pelecaniformes; family Ardeidae; genus Gorsachius; species Gorsachius magnificus. The sequence continues at coordinate 14,490,811 of CM067090.1, forward strand.
CCCTAGAGGTCATCTAGTCCAACCCCCCTGCAGTGAGCAGGGACGCCACTAACTAGATCAGGTTGCTCAGAGCCCCGTCCAACCTGGCCTTGAATGTTCCCAGGGATGGGGCCTCCACCACCTCTCTGGGCAACCCGTTCCAGTGTTTTACCACCCTCATTGTAAAGAATTTCTTCCTTATATCCAGTCTAAACCTACCCTGGTTTAGTTTAAAACCATTACCCCTTGTCCTCTCACAGCTGGCCCTACTAAAAAGATTTTCCCCATCTTTCCTATAGGCCCCCTTTAGATACTGAAAGGCCGTAATCAGGTCTCCCCGCAGCCTTCTCTTCTCCAGGCTGAACAAGCCCAACTCCCTCAGCCTGTCCTCATAAGAGAGGTGCTCCAGCCCTCGGATCATTTTAGTAGCCCTCCTCTGGACCCGCTCCAACAGTTCCATGTCCTTCTTGTGCTGAGGGCTCCAGAGCTGGACGCAGTACTCCAGGTGAGGTCTCACCAGAGCAGAGTAGAGGGGCAGAATCACCTCCCTCGACCTGCTGGCCACGCTTCTCCTGATGCAGCCCAGGGTACGGTTGGCCTTCTGGGCTGCCAGTGCACATTGCTGTCTCATGTCCAGCTTTTCATCCACCAGCACGCCCAAGTCCCTCTCGGCAGGGCTGCTCTCAATCCTTTCTTCCCCCAGCCTGTACTGATACTGGGGGTTACCCCGACCCAGGTGCATGACCTTGCACTTGGCCTTGTTGAACCTCACGAGGTTCACACAGGCCCACCTCTCCAGCCTGTCCAGGTCTCTCTGGATGACATCCCGTCCTTCTGGTGTGTCAACCGCACCACTCAGTTTGGTGTCATCCGCAAACTTGCTGAGGGTGCACTCAATCTCGCTGTCTATGTCATTGATGAATATATTAAACAGCACGGGTCCCAGTACGGACCCCTGAGGGACACCACTCGTCACCGGTCTCCATCCGGACATCGAGCCATTGACCACTACCCTCTGGATGTGGCCATCCAGCCAGTTCCTTATCCACCGAACAGTCCACCCATCAAATCCATAGCTCTCCAATTTAGAGAGAAGGATGTTGTGGGGGACCGTGTCAAAGGCTTTGCAGAAGTCCAGATAGATGACATCCATTGGTTTTCCCTTGTCCACTGATGCTGTCACACCATCATAGAAAGTCACTAGGTTCGTCAGGCAGGACTTGCCCTTGGTGAAGCCATGCTGGCTATCTTGAATTATCTCCCTGGCCTCCATGTGCTTTAGCATAGCTTCTAGGAGGATCTGTTCCATGATCTTCCCAGGCACAGAGGTGAGGCTGACAGGTCGGTAGTTCCCAGGGTCTTCCTTTCTACCCTTTTTGAAAATGGGCACAATGTTTCCCTTCTTCCAGTCACCAGGGACTTCACCTGACTGCCATGACTTTTCAAATATCATGGAGAGTGGCTTGGCGACTACATCGGCCAATTCCCTCAGGACTCTGGGATGCATCTCATCGGGTCCCATGGACTTATGCGCATTCAGGTTCCTCAGGTGGTCACGAACCTGATCTTCTCCTACAGCAGGAAGGGTTTTGCCCTCCCTGTCTCCCTCATGCCATCCATCAACACGGGTGGGGTGAGGAGAGAGCTTCCCAGTGAAGACTGAGGCAAAAAAGTTGTTGAGTACCTCAGCCTTCTCCTCATCTGCTATTACCAGCTTGCCAGTCTCTCTCATCAGTGGGGGTACGCTTTCTTTAACCATCCTTTTCCGGCTGATATACCTGTAGAAACCCTTCTTGTTATTCTTTGCATCCCTAGCCAAGTTTAGCTCCAGCTGAGCCTTGGCCTTCCTGACCCCATTCCTACACAACTGGGCCGCGTCCCTATACTCTTCCCAGGATGCCTGTCCCTGCTTCCACTGCCTGTGCAGTTCCCTCTTCCTCCTTAGTTTGTCCAGCATGTCTCGTCTCAGCCATGCTGGTCTCTTCCCTTCTTTGCCCGATTTCTTACACCTGGGGATCGAGAGCTCTTGCGCTCTGTGGATCACTTCCTTAAAGATCTGCCAGCTCTGTTCTGTTCCCCTGTCTCTGAGGACCGTTTCCCAGGGAGTCCTTCCGACTATCTCCTTGAGGAGCTGGAAGTTTGCTTTTCTAAAATTCAGGGTCCTGACTATACTCTTCATTCTTCCCATTTCCCTCTGGAGTGTGAGCTCTACCAGTGCATGATCACTGCAACCCAAGCTGCCTCCGATCTTGACATTTCCGACGAGCTCACTTGCATTGGTGACCACCAGGTCCAGTATCACATCCCCTCGGGTAGGGGTGTCTATTACCTGGCTTAAGAAGTTGTCCTCAATGCATTCAAGAAACCTGCTGGATTGCCTACAGCTTGCCGTGCTGGTTTTCCAGCAGATGTCGGGGTGGTTGAAGTCCCCCAGCAGGACGAGAGCCTGCGAGCACAAAGCCTCCCGGAGTTGGAGGAAGAACACTTCGTCCGTCGGCTCCTCTTGATCTGGCGGCCTGTAGTAGACACCAACCACCAGGTTCCCTTTGTTGCCTCTCTCTCTGATTCTTATCCATAAGCTTTCGACCTGCTCATGGCTATTCTTCAGGGCCAGCTCTTCACACTGTATTGATTTCTTGATGTAAAGGGCAACGCCTCCGCCCCTCCTTCCTCGCCTGTCCCTTCTGAACAGCCTGTAGCCATCAATAGCTACATTCCAGTCGTGGGATTCATCCCACCAAGTTTCCGTAATGGCGATCAGGTCGTAGCTTTCTAGCAGCACGATAGCTTCCAACTCCTCTTGTTTGTTTCCCAAACTTCCTTCTAACTTGTAACACATTTCCTGCCAGTCACTTTCGAAATTTAAATGAATGCACTTGCTTTATAATACTGCGAATGTTAGTAAAAGCCAGTGATAGAAAACAGTCCCAATGATAAGTCTGACAACATAAGCAAATGTAGCCAGGACGAAAAAGAAAAATGTCATTTGAGAAATGCAGTCCTTAGCTACTGACTAAAAACCATGAAGATTCAAAAGTTTGCACTTGAGATTTGGGAACACTTCAATGTTTCTGGAAAAACAAGAAGTGAACAACTATCAAGTAAGGACTATGTAACAGTGTTATCTCAGCAAATAATGGACCAGGTACAGTTGCAGAATTCCATTTTAATCTTCCATTGAAATCACTAATTCTGAAGTATCACTATTTAATGTTGATGGCTTTGCTTCAAGGGGGAAAGCCAATAGCAAAAGTCCTTGAGGAAAGAGGATTTCTGGAGATAGAAGGTGCAGCAAACACATTTTGTGTGAGCCTGTGACTCATGAAACGAGAATGACTATAAAGCCATTGGGAAGCGAGGAGAAGGCACCGAGATCCAGGCGTGAATGCGCACACCCTCACTGATGTAAGGAGCTGCACCTGTTTATGCCAGGACTAAGCAGAACCTCAGCTGTATATTCATCAGAACATGTGCTTTAGGGAACTGAGCTCTGCACTAAAACCATTTTGTTTCTCATATGTATAGTTAACTTAGACAGTCAGCCTGGTACTTGTATGATCTACAAAGTTATATTTAGTTACTAAACCAAAACCTGCCATGACACGCTTTCCATTTCACCTTGATCTTCCAGATCACTTGGCAAGAGCCTTGTGCTGCACAGTTGAATGATGGATTCCCGTATTATTCAACAAGCTGCCTGTTGACTGCTATATCTACGCTTCTCATCTCTGGTGATCACTGAAAAGTTCCCTTTCCAATAACCTGTTTCAGACCTCAGCAGGGGCATCAAGGAATACAACTTCACTTTCAACACACTTTATATAGCAATAAATGCTCTGTTATAAAACAACAGATTTTGTTGGGCCAATTCCCCTAATTTAGCATGTAAAAATCACTATGTAAGGCTCTATCAATATGAATTTACTACATAAATATAAATGAAAACCATATAACTGACATTAATTTACTTACCCAAATTCTCTACATGAAACAAATCATCGATTTCCAACTCTTCAGAAGGCAAATAACTCTTTAATGAAGCAAAAATATGTCTTTCCTACAAAATTCCTATGCTCATCTAATTCCTAAGACTGTCAGTTCCCTCTAGGAGAAATTAAATGCATGCATCTGAATATTGGTCGTATTAATTGGTAACATTAATTTGTATAACATACAAAGTACAAATACAGGATCTTGAAGATGTCAGAAATTTATACCAAATGTAAGTCACACATTTTTAATGCTTTCTGTATAAGCATTTAGATGAAGGAGACAACAGACTGTACACTTTCGTGCCATGAAAAACTTATAATGAGACATGTAGGAAGTACTCAGCTTAATTCTATACTATCCAGTTAGACCCCGTTCATCTCTTTATTTTTGTGCATATGTGTGCATAATATGCATATCTACATCTTAAGATATTACTGATACTATACATTTTAGAAAAGTTACCTCAGGGTTTTCACTTAGATATATCTGTTTAGATATGTTGTTTATGGTGCATATCCACTGAAAAAGAGAAAGAGAAAAAAGAAAACATTTACTTTTTCATAGTTTTTTAACAAACTTGATCAAATACCTGAGTTGGCCAATGTCAGCACTTTTTCCACTTTCTTTCTAACTTCAGGGAGCCAAACCAGTATTCTGCACACCCAGCTTGTCACTGAATTCACTACTATCTGCATACTGCACCTTACAGTATCAGACTTTTACTTGAAAAAGTTATTTTCGTAACAATGAAGATGAAAAGTAAAGCAAGCCTAAATCAGAATTATAAGTAAAAAAAAAAAAAAAAAAAAAATCAGGATTCTCTGTACTCCATTATTCTGTGACTGCAGATGACATTGTTTCCTCAAGACATTATACAGATTCCATCTGCTTTTTGTGGAGTTTGCCCATTTCTTGCACCTGTAAGCCAGAATCTATTTTCTCCCTCTGCTATGGAAAACCATCTGCTCCTGCTCCTTGCTTTTTAACTTTTCTCTGAAGGAGAAAACTAACTGGACTGCACACATACTACTGATACTGTTCCACTGAGCCCCAGGTTGTTGCCAGGGTTGTCACCTGAGCTGCCTGAAAGACAGCACAGCAGCTGCAGCCCAGAAGATCACAGATTTGAGCTGCTAAAGCTGCCTTTGAACTCCCTTCCTCCAGTGAGGCATCTGAGGGCAAATGTTTTGGTGTTAGGCTACTGGACAATCTTAACAGAGCAAATGAACCAGGGCCACAGCCTGACACAGCCCAGCTAAAAACCTCAGAAATAGCACAAAAGGTCATTTTCTATCAATGTAACATTGAAGACTGCAGAGGAATTTGACTCCAGGCTGAAAGTACCATATTTTCTGTATTTCCCTATCCACCTGCTTGGCCAAATGTATTTTAAATCAACAATGCTCTTAAAACATTTTCTTTCCCATCCCACCCCTTATTGAAAAGTCTATATTGAATAATAATGCAAACAGTCACACCTTTTTAATTAACAAATACTTTATATCTCTTAGTACACCTGTTCCTTTGTTTCTGGACAAATGTGACTGTATTCATAGACTACGATTGTAATGAATCTATTGGTTTGGCCCATCTGTGCAAGCCTTCGGAAAGCTGTAAAGAGCTGTCCAAATACAGCACAGATTCTAATAAATAGAACCTTCTATCTTAGACCAGTACACGCCTATACCATTAGAATATTATTTGCAAAAATTCTAGAGAAACTTTTTATTCTCAACTCTAGAGAAAGCTAAAAAAAAGTAGGGAAAAGATATCCCTGCTGGTTGGGTGGGTTTGTTTATTCCATTTCCTTTCCCCATCAGTATTTGCTACAACATGGAAGTTTGCGGACCAATATTTGAATACAGACATTTCTCAGCCGGCATTCATCCACTGCACCGGCAAGTAAATCTGCATCACCAGACTAAGCAGCCATTTGGAAATAGTGATCACAAGCAGATTTGAAAGCAGTCCAAAAGCAAATTATTTCACATTTCTTGATTCACCTTGTTCATGAAGTACACCCATGTTTCCTGTCACGCATCAGGGGCAGAAAAACAGTTTTTCCTCATTTCTCAATTGCCTGTATCATTATCTGTGTCCTAACCTAAGATTTCTTTTATTTTCCATTCCTGACAAGCAGGTAGGAAGAGAGAAGGCTGGGAAGGCATGAACAGGAATGAGGAGAAGCAGCATTTATCAAGATTCCATTACTGCTAGCTATTTTGCTGTGTTTGTTTTTTATTTTAATGTTTCCCTTTCTTCCATAATACTGAAAAGGACTTGGTGGCAATCAGAACTGCATTTTTTTCTCTAGGATTTAAACACAGTAGCATTTTGTCAGACTTTCTGAAACCTGTCATAGATAGAATGAGTTAAAAGTTCGCTGCTTACCACCTAGAGAACACAAAATGAGCATTCCAACTACTGTTATGAATGTATTCCTTCTGCGCAACAGAAAATGATTGGACTCCATGCAAGCCTCCTATAAGCTTACCTCTTCATAATCTTTTTTACTCTCTGCCTGTAAGATTGAAGACCTGAAAGAGAAGAATGGAAAATACAATTTTGTCTCTTTAAAATGCCTCAAGTCCGTTCAGACAGAAAACTCCGTATTTGTACATTACACCACAAATTAAGTAAGGCTGCAGATTCTGTGTATGTGCCAAGTGCATTAACAGTTAATTGGGGGGGGGGAGCAAATCTGTGTTTTCATTTCAGTTGAAAATAGAAAAGGAACAAAATTCTATCTGTGCTCATGTAATACAGAGGCACTCACAAATGTAATAATACACCATTGTAAACTGATTATGGTAATTTTATTGTGAAATACCACTCAGCTACATTACAGAGCTGATAAACTAAAACGCCCAGATATTACAAAGTTAAAAAGACATCCCAGATTTTGCTATAACCCGGCCAAAGGTAGGCCATCTTTCTTTTCTTAATTAGTGAGTCAGTATTACTTACAGGTAACAGCCATGTAAGAATACTTACTTTTTACCATCAAAAGACGTTATCTGAAAACAGTACCGCCTGTCCTCACAGTCCACAGCCATCACAGAGCAATTGTCTATATCCATGACAAGTCCCCCAGCTACATCACCTCTTGCCTGGCTCATCAAATTTCCACCTTGCGTGAAGTAAAACTGTCTCTCCCAGCTGGAAGATACCAGCCCTGTCTTACTGAAAGATAAAAAGAGGCTCTTAGTTAGTAGATTAGGAGTTCAGCACAGCTGTATAAATTAGGAAAAAAATAAAATCGCTTGGAACAAACCATCTGCACTTAAGACAACTTTTTCCCCTGTTTAATGTTTTAGTTTAGCTTTAGCAGCTAAATTTGTCTCTTTCCATCTGTTGTTTTTTTCATTCTAAACCTATTGTTGGGCAAAGCATACATAAAATAGTTGTTTTCACAGATTATGTGAAATTTAAATTAGAATAAAAAGGCATAAATACTTCAGTTTTGATTATCACCTTTTATGGTATTGCTTTACACAATATGCATATTCAAATGATACACATTATCAGTATAATTGGTAAGACCTCTGAAATCTGCACTTACGTTGTTAAGACTAAGTTTTGAAGAACTCTGTGTTAAGCACTAGCTTAGTCACATAAGATACCTCAATTTTCTAAGTATTTTGTACCATCCAACAAGATTTCCAAAATTTTGTTTAGAGCACATTGTTAGGGTTTTTTTTTCCATCCCCCCCTCAGTAACAGAAGAGGAACAATCTGAAACCAAAAATCAGTAACACTTGCCGTTTAGCCCCCCCTTTTGTTCAAATACTCTCTTCAATATTAATTGCTGCAATTGTGTTCTACTATAGGAATTCATGCCTCATTCCGCGAGAACGTTACTCGAACTATTGTTGTAAAAGTAATTACATTTTTTTTAAAATTCCTTGGAGCTTGTTATATAAATTATAGAAAAAAAATCTGAGTGTTACAACTTCTTTTTAATAACTATAAAAATCAGCTGCTAGACTTTAATAAATAGAGTAACAGCTCCCTCCAGTGGACAAAAGTCTACTCATGAAATGAAGAAGGCTGTTCAAAGTGTAGTTCGGTTAAGAGAGAGATGTTTTACCTTGTCATATTTTACTAGTAACTTGAATCCTAAACCTTTAACAGACACTTATGTAACAATCCTGATAGCTTCAATCTTGTTGTTTTCCAGTGGAATTGCACTCTGCTAAACTTTTAATTGTTCTTTTTTTTGATGTGAAAATTCAGGCAAAATTAGACTAAAATCAGGATAACTATGCAAAAGAAACAGAATAGCTCCTGCGTGACTTACTCAACTAAGTACGTAAAATCAGCAAAGCTAACTTCAAAAAAACATTGCATTCTTCTTCAGCTTTCTCAAAATTAAACATTCTGGAATTTTTAAGTGACAAGTCAGTCTTACTTTCTTGCATTGAGATAGCCAGCTTTCCGTGTTAGATTTCTATGAACAGGAAATTTTGTAGTATCAGGATCAGGCAAATACAGTGGATCACTAGCTACTTCCAAGTCCTCTATAGTTTGTTGCATGTTTTCTACTTCGCACTCCATTTCCCTGCGAACACTAAGGTAGATAATGTGTTATTAACAAAGACAGTTCATTAATAAATAATAATTGTCTTGATAATAGTTCAAAATTCAACAAAACCAACTTACTTCTGTACACTTGTGCCAATATTGGTCAAAAATTCTTCCAATTGCTCAGTAAGATTTTCTGAACCCATTTTAAAAAAACTTATCTTTAAAAAAAATAAAGGAGGAAAAGGGAAAATTTAGTCATTGATTAAACTACAGCAACAATTAACAGATTAAACCATAGGTTAGTGTTTCTTGGAGAAATCTGGTTTTGTCCCTCATTCCCACCAGAGCCTCTCAATAAAAGGAGCAGAATGCATGCTTCTGACTGCAAGCGAGGGCTGATGCTGACACTGCTGTGGGACTTCATTGTGTCAAGAGGAAGTGCAGTCACCTGGAGGAAACACAGAAATACGCAGAAACTGCTCTGGAAAAGAAACAAGGTTTGACCTTGTAGCGATCCCAATGTCTCTCCATACATTTTCCAGTGCATCAGTTTGCTAACTGTTGTGTTACGGGTGGAGTTATTTGGGGGGCACAGGAGAGGGGACACCGGGGAGAATTTGTCTGGGGCCATCCTCTAACTGTGGGCCGTGCCACGGGGGACTGAGAGTACGTATCTTAAAGACAGCATACTCCGTATTGGTCCAGAAAAACTGCCACATCTACTTTGAGTTTAGCCATACAAAATCTTAGAACAGGAAGCCACGGGGCATGGCCCTGCCCTTCCCGTCCTTAGATTCAGCAAAAACCTGCACCTGAACAACACGCTGCACTATCTACTTTGTTATAGAAAACATCTAGAGCTTAGTTTTTAAATACAAGCTGCAAAGTTTCAAAAAGAAGCAGTTCTTTTTGGACTTGGAAAGCTTTCAGACAGTATGCGGAAGTTTATTTCTACTCAGGACACTGTGGCAGTGCCAGATGCTGGAAAGTTTGGCTTTTTTTCTTCTTTTAAAAAAAAAAAACCATATTGACAACATACTTCTGAAAACACAAATTAAGTCTCTCCAAAGAACTTTTTCATACTTGTATTTTCTATTGCACCCATCCTCAAATAAAACAATCATGAACTCATTTATATTAAACGAAAACAAGCCAGAAGGATTTTTAGCATTCAAGTTCTTGCACACCCTTGACGGATAACAGCATTGATGTGAATCTGATGATTATCTCATCTCAGAGCAGCTGCTATGGGAAGGAGTTTAACTGTGTCCACATTACTTCCTAAGAAGGTACACTTCCATGTGGACTTGCATGCATGAAAGCTTTAATCAGCTATTGCCATCAGTGATCCAGAGGAAAAAAAAAGTACCCAGCAATGAAAATTTAGGCAGTCCCTTAAATTTAGCCATCTGGGTTTTGGGGTAGAATTTGACATTTACATTTGTCACCCAGACTTTCCCAAAAGATTCTCCAACGGGAGGTGAGGGCACGTCCTGATGAGATTCATGTATTGAGTGGGAAATGACTAGTGCTAGCTAATGACAGTGTTCGTGGCAGCAGCTACGGGGACGGGCTACGTCTTTTCTGCCATTTGCTTCCTTGGATTGCAGAAGAGGTCTTGCAATGGATATCAGTACATCAACCATCATGAAGTACTTCTACATCTTCTTTCAGACCTTGGCTTTCAGAATCTGAAATTACCTGAGCTTGCATGTATCCTAGCAAGGGTTCTAGCATAGCGATTTTCTTTTTGTACTGAAGAGTATTTAATGCACAGAAATAATGCATCATAGTCTGATGCTGTTTTTTCCTGGAAGTATATACATCTTCTGTAACTTCAGCCTTGATCTAAAGAGACACAGACAGGGGGAGGGAGAAAAAGGAATGTTTGAGACTTGGTACTCATCACATGCCTGCTGGACAGCTTTATAGCCAGCGTGGAAAAAACAGAGTCATGTTCTACCCTCTATCATCAGCAACTGCGTATTTTACCCTACAATTCCGCTTCTCTAACTTACCCATGAGAGACATGAAAAACAAATACAGCATTCTTTTCTCCCTGGAAAGTGTAGTTGTTTCTTTACAAAAATAAACTGAATACAGTATCCTGACCTGCACCTTAGAGCATTCTCAGTGGTACAAGACAGGCATGTATTGGGGAAACCTGCTTTTGTTCTGAAGCAAACTGTCTAGGCTGCTAAAACATGAACTATCAACCTTGAAGTGGCATCTGCCATACATTGTCTTCCATCATAAATATATATCTATTAGATGAAAATTATTTCTTACCTCCTCTAAAATCTTAATGTTAAGTATTTTGTTTTACGAACCTTTTCATTTTCCCTTCTTTTTGACAACCGACTGTATCTCGTAATGGCAGCATCATGGTCTAAGCAATCAAGAGAGAATTTATGATCATTTTGATGAATTAATGACTCATGAAACAGAGCACAAAACCTTTTATATCACTGTGTGTTGCACAGCCAGCTGAATGCAAATTTCTGTCACATTAAAACCTTTAAGAATTGTTCTTGCCTGTTTATAATTACTTCACCACCACAAATACTTGGGCTGAAGAAAAATTCTAACCAGACACAAACATGGCCAAACTGTTACAAATTTCCCAAAGCATCTAATATTCTTCAAAGATAGAAACTTTCTATAAGTAGAGACAACTTTCCATTATCATAGAATTGTTTAGGTTGGAAAAGACCTTCAAGACCATTGAATCCAACCATTATGAAAACCTGTATCTAATCTTTCTTGCTTCTAAAGCAATGAAGCAATTTACATTAAGAGAAGCAGAGTCCTTACTTAACCCTTACTTAAAGAACAAGTTCTCTACAAGGTTGTAGTAGAGCTAGCTAAAAAAGTAACTTCTGACAATAAGGAAGAGAACTGTCAAACTAATTTTAGGGAGGTAATATTTGTTTATAACTCCAGTCCTGACTTTAAGAAGTGAGCTAGCACCTTACTGTTTTTAGTAATTTTGGTAGCATAATCCTAAATTATTTAATAATCATATATGAAGTAATGTAAAAAAAGTGTCAATTTGCCATAGCACTTTGGTACATAAAGCAGGGATTTCCAAGTGAACCAAGGAAAGTTGGGTGCCTAAGTATCACTGAAAAAACTTACACCTTAATGAGTCACCTTAAGCTGTGCAGATTTCTTCGCTAGATTTCTGAGTAAATAATCTACAATAATACTGTTGTCTTGCAATATCTATAGCATTAAGTATTTTACACTTACCATTGCTTGCAATTTGGAAAACTTCTTTTAGAGTTAGTATCTCTACAAAACAACATATCACAATTTAAATAAGTTATTAGCATGACATTTATATATTAAGGTTTCTCATGCAATGTTTCACTACTCAACAGTTGTAGTTCACACCACATACCACACTGAATTACCACCATAGGCACTATGTGGCCAAGAAAGTCTGCTCCTGCTTAGGGCCTCAGTATCATTTATGTGGCTGTCCGGCTTACCAAAAAAGATACTGCGCTATAAAAATGTAAAGGGGAACTTCTTTTCAAAAGACTTTGGAAGAGATCATCAATACAAATGCGTCACCTACATTTCTGGTCTGAGTTGGGGAAGTGGAAGCACAGGAGACAGGGAAGTATCACTGGATCAAAGGAAAGCCCCAAACACATTGTGATTCCTCTCACCTAAAATTAGTCATGGTCTAGATGGTTATTCGGTCTCACTGTGTCAGGGAACAGAAAGCAGCACAATGCTTAGCACTTGTTCTGATCTTGATTGTGGTTTTGTGTCACATAAACAAGCAGAGAGCTGTGTTCAACTTCATTGTAAAGCAAAGACAAAAAAGCATGGAAAAGCTTTACAGAAAGTGCCTGTGAAGTCCATAAAGTAGTATGGCGTCATTAACTACTACATCAGTTAGTGGTTAAAAACTTCCAGTAGGAAAATTTCATTTGCTATTATTGCCTCAGGGATGCTGCTTCAGTAAATATTAACAGAAGAGTTTTCCAGGTTCTGAGGAGTAATACTAGCCTTGAGATACTCCTGTTCCATTGCTCAAAAAGCATAACCTATTTAATCCATAATTTCACAACAAACTATTGCCAAAGAAGTATTTTCCAAGACTCATAAAGAGCTAGAAGGCTTATGGAAGAGTTGTAATTTTTATTTCAGTTTGGACTTAAAACATTCATATATTAGGTATACCCACTCTAAGATGTTCACATTAGGGATTTAAGTTATTTTGGGTTTTACCATTTATATTTGAAGCCCCTTTGCCACACCTGTCTACACACTTTAGCACCTCGAGTAAAATCTATTACAATCAGACACATTATATATTATTTTAGACCAGGCAGAATAAGATACAACTGTTAGAAAAATAAGACTTTGGAATAATCTTACGCCTGCACGTAAGAAGCCACCTGTATTACCAGCAGGGCTGAAGAACCACTTTACTAAATCTTAATAATATAGTAAGTACTACAACTTTGGCGCTTTGCCTTTTGAGTTTAGTCCAGCCATTATATTGATGCTATGCTATTATACACAAATATTTCCTGAACATGCAAATTATCTGAAAATTATTCTTTCCTAATGTTTATAGTAACTGCAAAATTTTAATCTTTAATGGAAGTAAGTGCTTCCATAATGTAAGTAATATTTTTGTTGAAACAGTAATAGTGTTAATTTCTTCAACTGTAATACTCTCATGAATAGAAATAACTTGCTTTTATTTTTAATTGGGAGGTGCATACTTTTGACAGCTGAAAAATAAGTGGCGCATTCTATTTAGTGAAACAAGAGCTATGGAGATTAAATGCTACGTTTTTGTTATTGCTGCTGTTGATAAAAACAGTGTTTGTTCGAGCACTCTACCTTTTAGATCCCTTTCTTTAAACTGCGTAATAGGAAACATCATCGCATCCGCAAGTTGAGTTGAAAGTACTGCGTGGCAAGAGCTGAGCTGTAAAAAGCAAAAGAAGAAAATCAGAAGAAAACAGTGCTGAGATAAAATAAAATAAAATAAAATATAAAATAAAAAAGATAGGTTGACATCAACTTCACTCATAAATGGCATGTACAACTCAAACATAATTCTGCACATTCATTTTTTTGTAGCTATTCTCTTCTCGGTTCCTGATCTCAGCACTAGCTTTTTATAGAAGACCATTTAGTTTTTGTCCTATGTTTACTATTTGTCCCTACTTTTCCAACTTATTCCAAGTTCCTGGATCATGTCAGAAGATGGCCTCATACATTCTGATGACCAGTCAATTTATTTCTCCAGTTTCCCTCCAGCTACATCACAGCCCATCTTTCACAGGTAACAGAGGTAGAACAAATGTGCTCCTCCTCCCAAAATGCTGTTTAAGTAGTGTTAAAAGTGAGGAGAGGGATCACAGAAAAAAATCCTGATTCAGATCTTAATGGTGCTAAGTTGCCTTTCAGAAGAGGCAGTCCCTGTCTCTCATACAGACAGCAGGAGGTTCCTCAGTCAGGTATCTGAAATCGGGCAATACAAATACCCTCATGAAAAGCAGTTTCTAGCTGCCATTCTGTGATGTTCTTGGGCTGTATCTACAGGAAGTTAAACTACATTCTTTCTCAGCAACGTATACTCACTTTGCTGAATTGATTCTTTATCTTCAGGTTATGTAACTTTAAATATATGCTGCAATAAGCAATTAAGTGTTACCTTATTGACAAATGAAAGCCATTTCTGTACCTCCTGTCTTTAAAAAGGCTGAAATAATTAAGCAAGTTAAAGCCTATACACGACAACATTAGCAAAGTTAGTGAAACAAACACAAGTACTTGCCTCATCTATCACTTTTGCAAATTGCTGTAAAGTGGAAGTCATAACTTCGTCATCTCCCCCTAGTGGAAAACGCTAAAAGAAAATAAAAGAGGGCACGTTGTTTGCAGTGTCTTCTGCCATTCACAAAACTATATTCATCGTGTCTATGAATGTACTGGGTATTCCATTATTTTAAAATATTATACCGTTATGATACACTGACGCACTTCTTTATTGTCCTGTGAAGAAGGAATATTTGGGAGGGGGAGTAACAAACAATTCTCATTTTTAAAAAATAAGTATTTTTTAAATAGATTAATCTAATTAATAGATTGTATAACTTAATTAATATATTTTAATTTTTAAAATCAGGAAATACGCAGACTTGACATCTAGGAAGATTTTTATCCAGCTTTGCAAATTATTTTAGAATTACCAAAAATTAAGCAGTAAGAATTAAGAAAATTTGGGGTTCATCTTAAACTTCTAGCTCTTAAGTTATGTATTTATGTGAAACTTTTAAATTATCCAGAAGAGTTTACTTCTATAATGCCTTGATGGAGGCAAAAGTATGACCAAAATGGTCACAACTAAAAAAAAGAAATAATCCAGTTCAAACTGGATTTGTGTATTTTTAAATAAAAATAAATAAAAACTTATTTGTGTATCTTAAGCTAATCTCCTGACTGGAAGAAAAAGCAGTCCAAAGGAGACAAATCAGAAAAATAAGTTAAAATGTCCAATGCTAATTCAATTCTTCTTTTAATTCACAGCAGCTATACATAAAGCACTTGGCAATATTAAAAACCCCAACTTCTTTATAAAAATTTTGAGCACCTCCTTCCAGCTAGTTAGGTTCCCCCCTCCTTCTTCTCAATGAATGTAACAAACTGCAACTGAAATAAGGATATTTGGTGTATATTTTGATATCCGTAACTGTTAATGAATAAGAATATCATGCCCTAATTGGTTCTTCTAATCTGAAGCCTGTTCTTTTCAATTTGATTTTACAAAAACTATGTTTTTGCTAGAAAACAGCAGAAGCAGTGCAATTCATTAAACAGCTGTGTCATTACAGTCAACTTGGTGTTTATCAACAATTAAAACAATTCAAACGACAGTACCGCAGCTATTTAAAAAAAAAAAAAAGGCAGAAATAATTTAATTCCTGCTACAATTTGGACTGTGCACAGACATCTGAAGCAGCACTTCCAGTCTGTCATTAGGAATGTAAGACCGGGTTTTTTAAAAAGACACTCTAAACCTCTCTGTTTCTCCATCTCTTCCTGATGGGGCTACTGTAGGTCTGAATACTCACTATTCTTTTGGATCAGCACCACTGTGGTTTTGATCGTATTTGCATGACACCTGTTTGTTAGTAACAATTAGCAAAGGAAAAATGACGTGCCATCTCACCCCTCTAGACTCACCAAACCAAAGTAATTCACAAATAGTACATTTTCCAGTTCACCTCATGAAGTGCAGGATGATAGGGAGCACCAGCCTCCTTAAAAGGAGTGAATTCTTGTTTTTAACATGCATCTCATAAAAGGGATCCCAGCAGCGCAGCTACAAATAGGAAACCCTCCCCAGTACAGGTACCAGTGCAGAAAGCTATGGGTTCCACAAGCCGCGCTTTCAGAGACAGAATTATTCTCACAATAAGAGCGAATTATGGTTGTTAAACAGAGACTGCTATGCAATCTCTTCTCTTTGTGACAAATAAAATTAAAGTGCTTAACAGTAAACAGGTTTATAAAACAAAAACAAACCACCACCACCACCCTACGCAACCCCCAAAACACTGATCCAAAATTAAAATATTCCAGAACTTACTAATATTCACCGTGGTAAGAGGAACTTCATTCTGGTTTAGATGGAAGAACTAATACAGCAGATTCTTTTGGCAATGATTTGAGCCACCAACTACAGCAGTTCATTTTATCTGGAGCAAGTCTAAATACATTGCTCTGGGAGATAAAAGACTATAAAGATATGTAGTCCTGACCACACAAAGAGAACAATGATTTCCACAGTACCTGTTTCTCATATTCCTTCAGAAGCTTTGATGTCAGATGAGTTGCTGCACTTAATTCATTCTGATTGAGAAAACAAAACAAAACAACAAAATACCGAGCTTGTTACTTTTTGATTTAAATTAATATTAAAAAAATCACGTATTTGAAGAGGAAACTATTACAGACATGGAACTTAAAATCTGACTACCGATTTTCAGAGAACCTAAACATCCTGCCCTTCCATCTCTCTGACACTGCTGAGAGTTACAGGGAATAAGTGTTTACAAATACCAAGTTCACAGCCTGTACTATGTGCACTGATTTCTGTATTTTTCATGTTATGCAGTGCATATTTTCATTTAATTATTTTAAATTAGCTGCCCTAGTTCCTGAGTATTAGGACTTTGTTATCTGTAAAGGAAAGAAAAGATTACAGTGAACCCCAGTACTACCTGGTTACCAACTGCTTAGTACTTGTACACAGACAGGACCTGATTAGCAGATTCAGGGTATGGAACAACTTCATCTTTCATGATGCAGTTGAAGGAGAAAGCACAGAAATTAAAAGCTAACTAGGAAGGCAACAGCATCAAACCTACAATCATAAAAAAAAAAAAACCAGAGTAACAAATCATAAAAAAGTCAAACAGTTCAAGTATATACAAATTAAAAACACAACCATAAACTCAATTGTTCAAAAAACCACACAAAATAGATTCTGCCTCTGGCATAAAACTGCAGTTGCTTATAGATGATGAGTGAAACATGAATACGTTGCGGGTAAAAAATAATTTCCCACTTCATACACACTATTATAGACACTAAGATCATGACGGAAAACATTTTAGAAACACTTGGGAAATACAATAAAAGCATTAGAAGACCAGAAAATCTTTTTACTTGTCATAAGAAATTCTGTTGCAAAAGAAATCACAAGAACTTAGTCTTTACCACTCCCTAACATACAGAAAAATAATCATTCTTATTTTATTTCACTTCCACATTTTAAAAAAGTATTGCTCATAATAATTTCAAAAAAAGCAAGAGACATGAAATGTGGTTCAAAAATTTTATAATGCATTCAAGGATTTAATTAACACTACCTGTGCATCATATATTCTGTGCATGGCTTGAAATAACTGATTGATGTAATTGGAAATTGCAGCAGCATCTTCTTCAAATACTCCCAGCAAAGACCGGGTCTGTAAAAACCAAACAGCCAAAACACTAACAGTCAAGTTAACAAAGTAGTGTTCAAATGTAACAGAATTTCAAAGTTAAATAGCACTGTTTCAGGTTTCATTACTGAAAAGTTTATAAACCTTCCAACACTGTTGACAGGAATGATACATGTTGCATACCAGAGAATCTTAAAGATGTCCATGCTCAGCCTCTCTCTAGGTTAACACAAATACATTTTCAGAAAGGAAGGGACCAAGGGAGATGGATAAGCGTATAAAACAGTTGGAACTGTGGGCCACTACTGGCCTCACTACAGCACATCCCTAAGGAAAAGGGTAGCGATGACAGGTATTACATAGCATGCCAGGTATGCACATTTCTTCTGCAGTGAGATGAAAACAAAGGCTGTGGCATTCTGAAACTCTCCGTCCTGCATGAAGACAGTTGCTGGCTGTGCTTGGGCCTGTAATTCACCTGTGCAGTAACAGTCAATTCTGTGATCAAAAGCCTGAGGAACTAAAAGCCAAACCAAAACAAACCAGTACAACCTACACCTTGCTGTTCTTAAGAGATGTGTTTCTCCCCCTCACCACTCCATGGTGAAAGGGAGCAAAAAGATCTGTCCTTTTGTCCTCACCTCAGCCTGTCAGTCTGTTCCTTAGCTGGTGTCACCCACAAGGCTGATGACTATGCATCCTACTGCACTGCCTGCATCGCTGGTGAAGGTGCTTAACAGTACCCACCTCAAAATCAACCTCTTTATCACTGTCCACCTATTAGACTTCAGAACACTGATCACTGCTCTTTAAGCCCAGCTATCCAGCCAGTTCTTCCACCCAGGTTGCTGTTAATACCTCTCCGTTTTGGCCAGAAGGAAGTTACCAGAGGCCATGTCAGAATCCTTGCTCAAGTCAAGGTAAATGACATCCACTGCTCTTCCCTGTGATGAAATGACTGACTCTGGACAAGAAGGCAATCAGGTTGCTCCGGCATAATTTGCCCTTAAGCTTAAATGAGATGCTGACTCAGTGTTCTGCACCCTTTTTGCGCTTGGAAGCAATGTTACGCCTCACCACGAGGATATTGAATAGCTGCCTTCCACCAAGAGAAAAATCCAAAATGGTGAAGAGCAGAGAATGTACCTGTAACTGCACAGGCTGCATTTGCCTTTCCTTATCTAAAATACCGGTTGGGATGCTTGGATGTACACACAGGAGTATCACTTGCAAGACCCACAAAATAAACCCTTTAACTCTAGTAACATTTTAGCAAGAGAACTCCGCTTTGGTTTTAGGTTTACACTAAAACTAATGTCTTTCTTACAAAAGAATTGTAAGTATATAACTTTTTCCCCAAAATTATGGTTGTTAAACACTTGAAATTGGAAATTCTCTTTCTTAGTCTTCTCTAGGCTAAATAACTGTAGTTTTCTCAAAGAGGAAGGGAAGGAACTTATGGGACCTGGGAAAGAAAATGAAAGACTGACACAAGAAGTCTGGTCATCAGGAAAACCTCTCTGATGAGATTAGCAAAAAACACTGGATCGCACTGCATATGAATCGTGGGGGGGTATTATTAGGAGTTCTTGCTACGTCAAAGACTTGTCTTGAAATGACTGAGACTTTAGTCCATCTCCCCTTGAAGCATGGAGGTCTTTTTTGCTAGTTTTCTGATTTTCTGCTTTTAATGATTTCCAAGGAGTACATATTAATCTCTATAAAGTATATTATTTGACCATTCTTTTGACATGAAATTATTTTATTTAACTTGAACTAGAGGCCTGGTTGTCTTATAAATATGATCATAGCACATAATGCCTAATTTCATTTAAATAAAAAAATAAATAAAAAAAATCAAACAGCATCATCAACACAACAAATTACTTTAATGGTGGTTCTAGTTTATAAAACAAGTGGAAAAGGGGGGTGGAGGAGGAAAGAGTTGGAGAACTGAAATGCTTGCCAGGTGTGGCAACATGTGTCATCCTAATAGCTGTGACTCTCCCACTAAAGGAGACATACATGAAAGAATGCAAAAGGAAGAAATTACATAGTACCATAACCACTGAATTATATACTCATGACCTTTAAATATGAATATTAATAAACCTGAACATAAATAATCCTGAACTTGTAATCTTAAAGGAATATCATGTAAGGTTTCTAGATTATGCTTATTCTCTAAAACTGAGCACTGTTGAATAAAAGCATTTCTATGTTTTATTGTAAAATTATCAGTTATTGATGTCCGGACTTCAAACTGGCATTGCATGATATTGATGGGAAGAAAATAACCTGAAACTACTGTAAACAAGTTTTGGCAGACTGTTGCTTAGCAAAAATTAGAGGAATTGTTTATGCATGTTTCTAGTAAAACTTCACATCATTTTGCATGTTCTTTAAGACACTTTCATCCCACAGATATGAGTAGGTACCCTAGAAAATCCCGGTGATAAGATGCACAAAGAAGTCACCTCGGCAGAATTCAGTGAATTGTTAAGCACTCTATATCATCATATGTATGGTAACGTGAGGGACATGAGATAGAGCCTGTACTATCAAGTCTCCTGCTTTTATACTGTGCAATGCCTAATGCAAGGAAGTCTGAGCAGAAACTCTTTCTAAATGTATATATAAACACTGAGTACATGTGTAATATATGTCCTAAGTTAATATTTAAATTGCACTGCTTTGCACAGCAGAAGTTAATGTAAACTTAGCATTTGGTTTCTGTCTAAAAACACGGTGGTTAGATTTTTCTCCTGCGACAAGAGGAAATGAATGGGTTTTGCCATTTTAGAAAAGCCCTCCCTCAGATGCACAGTAAGTTTCATATGATGTTCATATGCCTCAAGTCAGTGTCTGCAACACGTCTAAAGGTGCAAAACTCCAGTCCATAGTTCAGTACTAAACAACAGCCTAGGCTGATGATCTTTTTCAATGTTACAGCATGAACACATCAATCAGAAAGTCATGGCAACTCCTAAAGGAAGCAAGGTTTCTTTTTTCTTCAAGCAACATTTGCTGCCATTTTCATTGCACTGATTTCAGAATAACAGAAATGACCTAATGTAATACAAGACTACAGAGTCCTACTTACATTCTTCTAAGAGGTGGCTACTCAGAATTCACCTGAAATATTAGGTTGACTGAAAGATGTAAAATCTTGTACCTAAAATAGTGGAGGATATCAGCAAATCTAATAGTCTAAGCACATCAAACTCATTGGGCTGAGTTAGGCTTTGCTAGTCTGTATCACAAATAACCTCAAATGAAAGATTCTAGAATTTATAATTATGTTCCAATACACAATTTTTTTGCCTGTGCTTCCCAAACGACATTCCAGTCTTAAGTGCTTGGGAAAAAAAAAAAAACCAAACGACTCTATAAGGATCCCAAGTTTACCTCACATTTGACATTTCCTATAAATATGAATAGTTCTGACTTCCATATACTGAGAACAGTCCTTCAAGAGATAATTTTGTTAAATTACTATTATTACAACACTTTCAAAATTTTTCCTCTTCATGAGTGTACATCAGGTTTAGTCTCTGCGCTAGAGACCACACTACAGGCTAGATCTCATCTAGCATCTAGTATTTGAGCTATATGGGGCGCCATCCTTTGGCAAGCAGTGACACACTTCCTGCATGGCCTTCTGCTGGTGCCGTTTCTAAGTTGTCCCTCCACCTGATGTAGAGTTGTTAAAACGATTGTTATTTTAGGGGTTAAAATTCCCTATTAAGCAAGTGAGAGTTTCTCTTCCAGTGGCTGAGGAACCAACACTACCAATGCATATGCTGTTACCATATAGGAAGTCTTCCTCATCTACATCAACACTGCAGCAAAACAAGGATCTTAATTCAAAAGGTTGCAGAAAAAGAAAATATCTCGTAAACTTTTTTTTTTCACGTCTAGGGAGAGTGGTACAAAGTATTCGCTGTCATTGTCACGAGACACCAGTGCAATTGAATAAAGCATTGCCTGCTTAATTAGTAGTACTAAAGAAATATTGCCAGTGCAATATATGGCATTACTGACAAAGGTCAAGCAGCAGGAATGGAAGTGAAGGTATCAGAGCAATTAAAGGCCTCTCAGCACCATGCGTTTCCCACCCACTCACAGCATTAACAACCCCCACGGTAACCGCATCCAGTAACTGGCTTTCATACGTATCTATTAAACCTTAATGCGTTTTTAGTAAAACACAAAGATAAGAAAAATCGTCGTGAGAAGTGAAGACGGGTTTTAACAACACGCGGTCTCCAAAATAAGTCACGAATGTAAATGCAGGGGTGGGGAAGTAAGGGACCCCACGCAAACTACTGCCCTGACGCCCGACGCTGAACCACGGTACCCCCGGGAAATCGTTCCCGAGCTCCCCCCTCTACAAACAGCTCGCCCGCCCGCAGGACAGCCGGGAGGAGGCGGCGCTGCGAGCGGGGGGGCGCGGCGGAGGCCGGGCGACTCCTCGCAAGGGGCCGCGCCGAAGCTGACAGCCCGAGAGCCGCCGCTGCTGGCCCCAAGCCCCTGCCACGCCACACGGGCGAGGCGGACGGGAAGGCAGCTGGCCATGCAGGCAGCGTCCCTGCGCGCTGCCGGGAGGGCTTCCCCCTCCCGCCCGCCGCCGGGGGTCTCCAACGCCTCCCCGAGGGAATACGGGGGGTATCCGCGCTAGGCCCGGCACCCACGCGGTCGGGCCCGATCTGGCCTCCACCCACCGGGCTGCGCCTTGCCTCTCTTACCTGGGGGCTGTCTTCCAGCGTCTCCTCGATGGGGAGCTTGTCGATGCCGGGCATGGCGGCCGCCGGGGGTGACTCTGCGCGGCTGCAGCTCCCGCACCCCACAGCCCGCCCAGCTGACCGCGCCCCTCCCCCTCCCTCCAGTCACAACACGGGCGCCCCGCCCCGCTCCGCGCCGGATGTCCCGCCCCCTTCCCCATCCCCCCCCCCCGCCGCTGCCCGCTTAGCCTTTCTATTGGTTCTTCCACCCAGCCTGCCCGGCCTAGTATTGGTGAGCGGCACCATCTATTGGCCTCCACGCGCGCGCGGGGCTGTTGGCGCCGCGAGCTGCGTCGCGCCCCGGCGTGGGCGCGCGGCTCCGCTCTTCTTTTCCCGCCCTTCGCCTGGGCGGTGGCGCCCGCGCTCCCGCTGCCTGTCAGGGGAGGAGGAAAACCGCGTCCCTCCGAGTCAGCGGCGCCCTCCCTCCCTTCCTCTCCCTGTCAGTAAAGCGAGGGGCGGGGAAGAGGGGCCTTTTGGCCGTCAGATCGGCTCCCGCCGCTCGGGTGAGCGCCCCGTCGCCCGCTGCGGCGGGCCGCCCGCAGCTCAGGGGGGTGAGTGGGGAGCAGAGGCCGAAAGGGACGCTTCCACATGCCGAGGTGTCTGTCCAGCGGTGCCGTGGATGGATGGTGGTTGTTAAGCAAAGTCACTGGGAAAAAGCAAGCCAACGTGGGTTTTTTTCTTTTCTTTTTGCGTTTGCAGTTACATGTTCCGTGTTGCAAATCAGTACGCCTTCCTAGCCTTGTCTGTGTTTGTTCTGGCTGTTGCTGTTTTCTCAGAACAGAAAGATAATTCTCTTGGGGGCAAAACCACAGTGGGACTAAGGCTGTTGTGTCACTGTCATGATGGAAGCATCTTTTGATGTTACCGAGAGCATCCCTTTGGAGAAGTCTTTTTTTATTCCTGTCATGTCTGTCGCCACCATCCACCCAGGGCTTTTATCGAGAAAGTATTTCTAACCCTAATGACCTAGTGTTTTTTGTTACCAAGTTCAGCTGGAGGACCTGGTGTTCCTGCCTGTGTCTTAAAAAACCAAAACCACCACAGACCATGCATTTTTCCCTTCAGGAGCAAGAATATAATCAGTTTTAATGGACCCCCTACTTTCTTAGACTGGATAAACTTAGTGCTATAGGTTGGTGGCCAATTTTAAATGCTTAAAACTACTGTGAGGGTTTAGTGGAATTGAATCAGATCACTGTGTACTGTTTTAAAAAGAGCGTGTTCTTGAATTGCCCTCTGTGATTAGTATGTTTTGACCAAAATTATTGTACTTTAAATTATTCCTGCAGGTTAAACAATTCATATTTTATGAGTAGGTCTCTTAAGAGGCGTTGAATATGTACAAACTGCTAATCAAGAATAGCCGTCTAAATTTCCATGCATTTAAAAGCAAATTAAAATCTACAGTGTCTCAAACAATAGGGTGTGTAAAATTCTCACTCTTAAAACTAACAAAAGCAAAACCAAATTGTACAGCATGTTTGAATTTGAAAACTGGTTCGACTATGAAATTGCTTGATGATATTTCATGTCTGCATTTTAACAGAAGATTGGTAACTTTTAAGATACATTTATTGTTACAGATAAAAAAGAAAAGAGGCTGTTCCCTTGCTGGTTTTGCCTTTTTGGGACCAGGTGAACCTAGTATAAAACCAGATTAGAAAGTACACAAAGTCATCCAGCAGAGCAAATTATTAACTATTGTGCAGTCTTGCTATGGAGACTGACCTTTACGTTGTGTCAGATCACGTTTTACCTTTAAAAGCAGGTAAAGGAAAAGGCTAGTATTCAGTTACAAACAATTCAAGATTTTTGAGGTGGTTTTTTTTTGTAGGGAAGGATGAGGAAATTTCAAAGTTGCAACTCAGTTCAGTCAGTTCATTTACCAGCTCAGCTGGTGACTCACCTGACTGAAGCAAGTCACACCACTTCTCTCTTTCCCTGCCATATGAGGGTAATAATATAGAGTTATCTTAGACGTGACAGAACGCCAACACTGGCTCATGACCTATGTATATGTGTGTAGCCTTCTGTTTTTGAGATCAGTTAACTTGTCACTAAGTTTTCCAGCAGTCTTCTGTAAGAAATGCTTTCTGTTTTGTACTACGAGATGCACTTCCCTAGCAGAATTCAGGAAGGTTGTAACTTTAAATGGAATTGGTTTTAGTTAGCTTTGTATATTTACAGCTGTAAGTGGCAGAAGAAAAAAAGCATTTCTTGAGCTGCTATGAATAGAGAACAGCTCTTTGAGAGTTACATGTTTTATAGAAGAAAACCCAAACCACTAACAAACATGCCTTTAATATGCAGGACTGTGCTTTGGTATCTCAGCTGGCATGTAGCATAAAATTGTGTCTTGTTTCTGTTGACCTTAGCGATTCAGTTTAATGATTTGGTTTGCTTTAGTAGCAAGAGGGAGGCCTTTCTAATAATTTTGTAGTATACCACGGGTTCTCTGAATTAGTACTTAGCTTTTTAAATAGATGCCTTATGTTGAAACATTCTGTGAGATATTACTGGTCTTGTTCTTACTTTTTTTACAAAAGTTACAAGGCATCCAAAAGTTTTATTTGAGATACAAATTTGACAGCAACAGTTGAGATTCGATAGTAGTGAATTGAGGAATCCCTCTGAACCCTCTAATAAGGGGGTTTTTTTTAGTGTTACACTTTTTTCAGCATTGTGGCTTTTTGTTAGTGTGTGATTTTATTTCTTTGTTTGGGTTTTTGGATTTGTGGGGTTTTTTTTTTCTTTCTTCTGCAAAATACTTGCTAAGAGGCCTTATTAAAAGTGTGGGGAACTAACACTTGGCACAATGTAAGCAGGGAGAAGAGCAGCCAACAGGTCTTCATAGGATTCCAGATGTGTCCCCTAATGGAGTGAACATTTTGCCTCTGCTGGAGGGTGAAAATAGCTGTCTGGATAAGGTAGGCTTTATTTGCATGTTACGTGCTGTTTAACACACTGTTTGTCAGAGTTTTCCTAGTGTCACCCTTGGATTTACCTTGAATTTATCTGTGTTCACTTAATCTCCCTGGGTCAAAATAGCTTTTACCTCAGCCAAGAAATAGCTAACTGCTTTTCTGAAAACTGATATTAACAGTTTTGAGGTATTCTTGCCTAAAAAAAACTTTTGTTTTTAAGTTGGCTTTAAATATAATCTTTTTATTCATGTTCAAAACATATTTGAAAGGGAGCTACATGTAGCAGAATATCTGAGGTGGTGAAACACTGATGCAGTTGGGTAAAGAAGCTGTGGTAAAGGTGAGATGAAAGGCATTTTTTTTGAGTGTTATAAGTAATCAAGAAAGATTATACATACCATTTATACCTTTTTTAAAAGCTGAAAATACTGCACAGGCTATTGTGAAAGGTGACCCGCCAGTGGAGTAGCAATGTGTGACAATGGCAAAAGGTAGCAACAGTAAGCACTGGGGTTTCAGACCAAAGCCAAGAACTCCTGGTGTGGTCTCTTCAGCTGATATAAACAGAGTCCTTAAAGGCTTCACATCTCTAAAGAACAAGAGCTTCATCTACTTAAACAGATGAACTCTACTGTCCCTGAGCAAAAAACCAGTGGTGCAAAATCTGAAAGGGAGATTAGTTTGCTGCCGCATCAAGTATGTGACGCTCTAAGAGGATTGCATTTGCATATCCAAGGAGCATTGATGTCTTCTACTATTGATTACTTAGGATTTTCAACTTAATGTTTGTTGTGTTACTCTAATTGCCCCTATAATAGTATTTAGCTAAAACTCCTTAGGTAATTTCATGTGGGTTGCAAGGGAAGTATTGATCATTTCTAGTGGGCCAAAATAATGCAATATAGTTTTTGAGTGAAGGCTCAAGGTCTATTTACACTTTCAGTGGGAATTCCTAGAAATTTAATCTGGTTCTTTACTATCAGGTGTTCTTGGATCTAATACTTAAGTTTTCTGCCTTCCTCATTTTGTACGGAAAGGTTTGTTGACTGTTTATCTTGATAACAAATAGCTTTCTTCTACTACTAAGCAAACTTCTGTTCAAAGGAATCTAACAATGTTTGAATGCTAGACTTTCAGCCAGACTTCCCAGTAGATTTATCTCTACATATATGTTGGTTTAGAATCATAGAATGGTTTGGGTTGGAAGGACCCTTTAAAGATTATCTAGTTCCAATGCCCCTTTGAAGATCTTTCACTGGATGAAGTCACTCAAAGCCCATCCAGCCTGACCTTGAACACATTCAGGGATGTAATGGAATTTTGGTATAATGCAGACTACTTCTCTTTAGAATAAGTTCTCTCTTCTTGTGAAACTTTTGTTAACAGTTATATGTAGCTGCATTAGCATTATAAAGGTCTCTTAGATATATGGTGTTTCAATTTCACTGAATTTCGCAGAAATTAGAGAGCATAGTGTGAGCATCTACCTTCTGAACTACTGAATTGGTACTTCCTGGTCCTATACGCAGTTGCAGCCATGAACTCTGTTGAAAAACAAGAGTGTTGATGTGTTCCAGTGACCACATTGCAGTCTCCAGGTCTAATCCAGTTCAACATTGAGCAAATGAATGTAATATGATTATTTTGATAGTAACACAGCTACTTGCTCTGATAATATTGCTGAACGAACTTAACGGCTGGGCAAGCCGCTCAACACCAGATGGCAGTACTTGATGAGCTTCTGACCTGCGCCTAGCCAATGAGTTAACTGGTTTTGGCCTATTTCATGAACATTCTTTCTGAGAGCTACCAAGATCTCTTTTCCCTGAATGTCATTTTAAAACCCTGAAAGAATGAGTGTTTCTGAAGGAAACTACTCTGAAAAAGTTTTTTTTCCATCTTCCACAATCTCAGAGAGACTAAAAAGAAGTTATAATTACTTGGTTAACTTAATGGTTAGGTTCGGGAAGATACATGCCTCTTAGAAATGTCTCTTACCACCGCATACGCCTGTTTTTATTGGTAGTTTTTGATATCTTCCTGAAGAGAACATCTGTGAAGGTATTTACCACTTGGAGACTTCAAGTATGTGGTAATCTGAGTCTCAGCTGTGTGGCTTAGGTTAATTTCATTCATATTAATCCAGGAGGAATAAATATTTTATTAAATGTGTTTTGTATCAGTGCTTGTGTTAGTATTTTTAAATTGTTCAAAAAAAACCCAAAACAAAGCAGTGGGCTCTATTTGGAAACTAGCTATTTATATTATGATCACGAAGAGGCTTTTTATATTA
Organism: Gorsachius magnificus; assembly: GCA_034008185.1. Classification (NCBI taxonomy): domain Eukaryota; kingdom Metazoa; phylum Chordata; class Aves; order Pelecaniformes; family Ardeidae; genus Gorsachius; species Gorsachius magnificus. The sequence continues at coordinate 14,518,298 of CM067090.1, forward strand.
TTAAAGTCCATGTTGGTTTCTGGATTCAAGAGGCTGTCTATCAGTGATCATGCTTTTCATCTCTTTGGGACAGAGAAATTGGTGAACAGCTCCAAGTTCAGTACAGAAGGAGATGTATGGTCGTCTTCTTGACTTAATGTGTTTTGTGGGAATTTTTAAAAAATTTTTTTAAACTGGTGTTCCATGTAGAGACTGTAGAGGCAGAAAACTGATCTACCAATCACTACTATATAAGAGGCTTTGCGTTATCTCTTTCATAACCTCTGCATCTGATGTGCAGTCTGAATACTCAACTGCCTGCAGTCAAGAAAGGGAGTCCTGTTGCTGTTAAGGTCATGGGTTACCTTGTTGGGAACAGCTGTCCTGAAACTAAAAGGGCTGTGAGGCCCTTGCTTACACTGTTTCCCACTGACCTCTAGTTCACCAAATGTTCCAGCAAGCAGTGCTTTCATACATGGGTCCTCATGGCTTTTTTGTATGTCTACGCTTTGTGGTTGCTGAAGCTGTTAAGTGATGGTTGGAGCTCAGCTTGCAGGTGGTCATTACAGTTACACTGATGCCGCTTCAGGATCCATTGATATGTGCTGATAAGGTGTCCTTGGTAAGATCACATCTTGAATTGTCATTCTTGTGGATAGTTTGGTTTGCCAACAATCTCATTGCACAAGACAAAGTCAGTCCAGTAAGTCAACATTCTTCAGCTGAACATCCTGCTGATATAAAGCCACATATGGATTGCTTTTTTCTCTGTAGAATCTCCCTCAGTACAGTATTGTGAATTCTAGATTCTGCCATTTCCGTAGCAATTTTCCTGCTTCTATCTATTCCTAAAGGTTAGTCTTGGGTTGTTTACAAATGTACAGAAAATCAAAGTGGAGGTGCTGTTAATTTCCCTAATATTAGTTGTTAGCCATGTAAGTGTGACAGATTACACAGAATCTCTCAGAAAAACAGTAAAACAAGAAAAAAGAGAGGGCCAGATTTTTCCTCTAAAAGCACACAGTCCTATGTGCCCATGTGCCCCTATATCATATGCCCCAAATTAAAAGTTTTATTTAAGAGGGGTAACTTTTGCATCCTGAAATTAAAATATTATTTTAATTTTTATATGTTCTAAAATAAAGCTTTGTTCAAAATAAGAAAAGGAGGAATCTGCAGAGAGGTTATCCTGAACCAAAAGCTGGTTTTGAACACGTGACATGTAAACTGCTGTGTGGCTGACAGATGACCTTGAATATAAAAATGTTATAGTCGGTACTTTCTTTATAATGAATGAAATCAGAATTCTGTTTTCAAACTTTGAACTTTGTTACAAAACCTTTACCTCCTTTCTCCCCATTACTCATGATTTTTTTGTCATTTTAAGTGTTTGTGCTGTAGGAGTTAAATAAACTTCTGTAAACCTGCAAGAAGGGAGGAATATCTAGCAGTAGAAGGATGTTTTAAAACCAGTAAATTTGAGTGTACTGCTTCTATTACTTGAAGTTTTGGTTTTATGTTGTAAAGAATGATCAGGAAATTTCACATATGGTATGTTTCAAAAAAGCTGCAGCAAAGTTATTTTAATAAGAAAAAAAATGAATGCATTAATTATTTAAAATAGTTGGTGCAACTGTTCCTGTTAACTAATCCAGGCACTTGGAAGGCAATTACACTGAGCTTTGACAACATTGCCAACCCACTGCACAGTGCCTTATGCCAAAAGCTATTGTTGTTTTATTGACCACGTTCACCATTACATATGCATATGAAAAAACAGAGGCATTTTCATCGGGATTACCCTAATAGCATTAAGAGATTATTTTTTAAATTTCCTTGGAAGGAAATTCACTTAAATGAGATTACTTATTACTTGACTGGTTTCCTATCATGCTGCTATGTTTAGGTAAGTGGAGTCCATTAGAGTATAAAGTTTTTAAAAAACCTGATTTTATACATTAATGATTTCAAATAAAAGAAAAGTACTATATTTGTGCACAGCTTCTTTTGAGAAAGTTAAGTCGATGTTCTGGTTAGGAGAGATAACACTTTTTGTCCCTCTTGGTGGCCCCCCTAGTGCCACCATTAGTTGCTAATTACTTGCAAACAAATAAACAATTAACTCCTCGTGCCTCTTGGTGGGAGACTTTTCATTGACATGCTAAAACTTTCTAATAAAAGATTTTAATTAATGACGTTGCAAATCCAACCCCCTTGTCAACATAGCTATAAGGAGGACTTGTGGAGAAATGCAAGTACAGTATACATGCTATGCTGGCTGAAGGTGAAAGCATGGCAAGTACATCCCTATGTGCTGCTAATACATCAGTGTCTCAGAATCTTCAGAAAGTGTCTGGTTTGGTAGAAAACAAAACAACACAGTGCTCGTTTTCCATTGAAAGTATTTTGGGACTGGAGCAGAAAAAAGATGGCATTCCAGCTGTGAAACCTCACAGACCATGGATGGATGCATACACCAACTTGGGTAAGTCCTCTCAAGCTTTTACTCCTTTAAAAGTGTATATATTTTCATGTTTTACTGAAAACCAGTAAATTTAAGCTTTTGTTTGCTTACTTTTTCTAGTTTTTGGTGATGACAGTAATCCTCATCTGCAAATCCCTGTTGTTTGCTATGAAAATCCATTATTTCATACTAACAGTAATCCAGTGCAAGAGGAAAGAGTTTTGAAGTGTGAAAAATATTTTTCAGTCTCTGAAAGGCTATCTTTCAAACGAGAATTGAGCTGGTACAGGGGTAGAAGACCAAGAACTGCATTCACTAGAAACCAGGTAGGGATTTTCTTAGTATTTAATAAATTAATAACAATATAGCTTAGTAAAATGTTGGTAGAAGCTGACTAATTCACTGTGATGTACCTCTGCAAAGAGAAATGTAATTGGGAACTAGTGTAAATTAACAGTAATGTTGCTAATTTCATCAGACCTGTGTTTATGCATGGAATCAGAATTGTGAAAATGCTGCTTAAAGTCTCCTGTTGAACAAACTAACCTGTTCTTTCTATTTATTTTCTTTGTTACTCCTACGAAGGTAGTTAGAACTATTCAACAAGTGTATTTTAATCTCCTCAGATTGAAGTCTTGGAAAGTGTTTTTAAAATGAACTCCTACCCTGGCATTGATATGAGAGAAGAGCTAGCTCGAAAATTAGATTTAGATGAAGACAGGATCCAGGTAATGAGAAATTTATTTGAACTTTTCTGTAATTACATCTATATGTACTCTCTGGTTATATAAATGAGTAGTTTGACAGCAGTAGCAATAATTTTAATGATCTCAATTTAAAACCATGTATATTTATAAGTGTGGTATGCCTTCAATTATTTGTGAAATGGAAGCCACTGAATTACTTCTGAAATCTTAAACCTTCCATAGCATTAATGGATATTTCTCACTATAACAGAGCAGATATCATGGAAATATTAATCTGTAGTTATCATGTGTAGAACTTGAGCATTTGCTTCCGTGTTTTGAAGTCATGTTTGTATTATGCTTGTCACCACATCTGAAAAACAAATTTGAAACAAATACTGAAAAAATTTGTATGAATGTCTTAAGTGTTTTGTGACTGTCACAGTAGAGCATACATGTGTTAAACCAATGTTTTAGCCTGTATCTTCATCTGGCTAAAAGCAAAATGTACTCAGGGATTTTAATTATTGATTTCCAGGTAGTCCAATGTGATAAGCATACCGTAAACATTAGAATTTGGACCTCATCTTGATGTTTATTAAGCTTTTGATATAAGTCTTGGGGCTTTGATGGGAAGCTTGATGATGAGATTAATTAAGCAGCTGAAGAAATAACACCTTAAGACTTGTGTGTGAATTCCAGCTGCTCAGGACCTTCCAGGGTCTGATTCAGTGTCACTGAAGTTCATATTAGTTTTTATATTAATTACAGTGAAGCTGGTCCTCGCCTTCCAATTAAGCTGGGGGTATTATTTTCTTCCTCTGTGGTGTGGTTGCATGTCATCATGTGCAGATCTTAAATTTGTATTGAACTTCCAAACTACTGTCATTACACAAAATACTGTAAAGTTGTGTGAGTATTTTTGAGTTTCAAGGTTTATTCTGCTTACAGTGCTATATTTCTGAAAAGCATGCCTTTTCTTTCCATTTTAGATCTGGTTCCAGAACCGTCGTGCAAAGCTGAAAAGATCACACCGAGAATCTCAGTTTCTGATGGTGAAAAATACTTTCACCTCCAGCCTGCTAGAGTAGAAAGAAGGATGGTTTGCTGCTACGGTACTGCAACAGAACATGAAGACTTACTGGAATTTTCATAACTTGTATTAAGTAATGTTGATATATTAATTATGATTTTATCCTCAGATTTGAAATATTATCGTAATTTTCATTCAAATAAACTGTAAATACTTGAAGTAATATTATAATCTACTTTTTGTGGGAACAGTGAACTTTTCATATATATTTCAATAAGTATTTTCAGAAAAGTTTAGATATTTTTGCAGTTAAAAAAAAAATCCAAACCCTAGGTTACACAAGATTTTCAGTTAGTATGAATTACTGCATCTTAACTGAAGATGACTTAACAAAGCTTCATGGTTTTAAAAATAGTATTAATTAATTAATTTAGGATATTTGCCTGTTTAATGCTTCACCTTGGATATCTCCTTTTGTCAGTATAAGTGTTCCAGTTGTGGAAGTTGCCCTCATTATCTTTTAATGACAGAACGCAGCGTTTCACAGGATCAAATCAGTTGGGACCAGACCAGATATCCAGGTCACTGCCATTAATTTTAGGGTGTTGAATTCATTTTTATCAAACAGTACGTGAAAGTTAATTATACTCCTATTTGATATTTTTCCTGAAGTCCTATGCGTAAGGAGAGCATTATACAAAAAAAAAGCCTCATGACCATGATGTAAGAAAAAACTGTAAGTATGGGATTACACTGTTCCCTTGTTCAGCAGAGCTTTAAGCACTTGCTTGAAGTCCTTCACTGAGGCTTCAGCCTGTGTTACTTACTAGAGATACATTCTATGGGGGCCCAGCTGTATATAAAAAAAAATTTTGTGTTAGGCTGAGGGTTCAGCAGAAGCACTGACTTGAAATGGTATTTCAATCTGTAAATCTGAAATAACTGTAACCACCAGGCTCATCCACAGTCTGACACTTGAGCTTCTATGAAGTCAGATAGGACACTGAGGACACAGAAGTCAGCATATCATTGTTAATATAGGCTAAATGTAAATAGCAAAAAAGGGGAAAAAAATTCCATAGATGCTTGTAGTGTTTTAGTAGTGCAAATACAGTTAGGTTGTTCCTCACTTGCACTTTCTTGTTTAATAATAATAAAATGACAATAGATTTTCTTTTTGGCATATTACTTTCAATGTAGTATAGTCTCTGGAAGAGGTAGGTGTTAAAATTTGAAAGACCTATCTACTGCTTCCAGACAGTTTTTGATTCCTATATCTCTTCTAATGGGCTCTGCTTTTCCTTCAGTTTGTGTTCTTTCTTAGGACATCTCTATACATTTCAGTTGCTTTGTTGAATGTTTGCAAGGTATTGTGAAATGCAGGTAGTTTAACATTTTATGAGAGAACATCATACCTGTTATATCATGAACAAACCAAGTATTGCTCTTCCTTTCTCGATGCTTGTATCCATGATGTCTGCTGTCCTATAGAATGAAAGGTAAGTTTGAGAAAAGGGGTGATAGAAAAAAATTAATTTTATGTAGTCTCATATTAGAAAAAAGCTAAAGGGTAGAATGATCTGACTTCAGTTCTTAGTTGGTATTTGGATGATAGGTTGAGATATAAGAGTTGAAATAAAACCCATTTCTATATTCTCTGAAAAATATTACTGAAAAGCTGCATAACTTCAGAACCAGACTACAGGTTTTGCCATGTTGTGTCCCTAACTTCATGGGCTCGTTGCCTTCATACTTACAGAATCTCTAAAATATTGAATTGAAATCATATTTCAGTGTGAAAGTAACAAACTTTTATCCAATATTGAAATGTTAATTATTCATGCTTTGGATTTAGGAAATAACATTACTAACTGTACTTCTGTTGTATCCTGCTTTCAAAAATACTTGAGAGAACATTCATAAATAAAGCAATTTAAGTGGAGCCAAATCCATTAGGAATAGTTTTTAGAGAAATTGGAATCTCAATTCAGATACCTACCTGATCTGGTGAAAGTAAAGACAATATTGAGAATGCATGAGCTCTATTTTGTTTTTCTTCTCACCTCAAAACATATATTGCCTATAGCTTAACCTTATTGAAGGTAATTTGAAACTATTGTTGACTTTACTGCTGGAAACAAGGTTTCCAGCAGCAACAGATTAGACTAATCTGTACAGATTGATGCCTAAGAACCTTGCTCTGTTATCTGGCAAATACCTAAATACACCTAATGTCTCTTATAATGGAACTTGTCTCAAGTGACGGAAGTCTGACAAAGCAATTTAAGAGAAGAAGTAGAATAATAGCAGAATAATAATAGCACCAGGCCTGGTATCCAGTTCTCAATTAGCAAATGTTACCAGAAGGATGATTGGTGTAAAGTACTAAGAGTGTCATACATAGTGCTGAGGGGCAGGAAGTTTAATAGCATAATTGCATTATTTGCTTCATCTTGGCTTAGCTTGTTCTTCCCAAAGTAAATGCATCAAGTTAAAGGAGAACCTCTAACTTTACGTTTATATCTACTTTGACCAGCATAGGCCATCACTTTCTCAGCTGAATTTTTTTCCGTCTTAAAGATATTAGTCTGGACTTCACAGGATTTTTCTAATCTTGTACTTCCTGATAATATGCAGCTTTCTGGGCTACCTTGTTAATACATGTAATACACTATGTTATCTGTCTAGGCACAGCCAGTCCAAATAATGATAGTGGAGGGGACTATGTCAGAAGAGGCTGCCACGCGTGCTTAAGTCTGGTCCCACTCCAGTTTTGCATACTTTACCTTGCAGCGCTTCTGTTTGTCTATCAGCCCTTCAGAACTGTGGTCAGAAAATTCTCAGTCTTCTTGGTTCCTATTCTGATTTAAGGAGGTTGTGGCTTCATGAAGCTTTACTTCCAACCATGTTGCCTTGCATTGGCTCCAGTGATCATTTGACCCTGTGATAAGCTGATCAGGCTAGGACCATGCAAAACTGTTCTGGCAAAAAACCTGGCTAGTTGTAAGACTTCTTGCTCTTAATATTGGCAATCTGTTATGTCAACATCCATTAACAGCTGCAGTTTAGGCTAGGGTCAGGTTGATATTGGGCTTCTGTCGTGTACTGTAATGGCACTTAAACATACTAGTGGTGCTTTCCTGAAATAGGTTCACTGTCTGTGACCTTAATCAGGATGCTGGGCTGCATAATTATTTCTTTTAAATTGACATTCTTTTCTTAACTAGGGTCTCCTAAAATTTTTTCTAACCACAAACTTCAGCAATGCCCAGTGCTGTCCAAAAAAGATGAACTACACTATGGTCTAACAGCAGATTCAAATCAATTTGTACCAAAGAACCAGTTTCCAAAGTTCCATTGTAATATTCTTTCTTGCATCATACGTTAAAGCAGAGTTTGAAACTTGCTCTTTAAATTATCTGTTAGCATTGAAAGCCCAGATTTAGAACACCACTTATTAAATTGTCATTTAAAACTTTGAATTTGCAATTATTTAGTTTATCAAGTCTGTGCTTGCAGATAGCAAGCTAGCACACCAGTAAACTTTATGTTACAATTTTCCTGGTGTGTGTGGGTACATCTACGTTTTTCTAGTGGTTCAAAATTTTGTATTGAAAATTCTTTAAAGCAACAAAACCCAGGACTCTTATAGTTGTATTTAAGAAGATTAATGCTGTGTTCATAACATTAAAAGGAAATGTGGCTTCAAAAATCATCCAGCATTTATGTTACTGGATTTAACAAAAGACTTGCACAAAGTAGCATCAAATCATTTGCAAACACCTTCAATTTTCCTAACATGGAATTAAGCTAATTTTAAACTATTGAGATTAACTCTCAGGGCTAATGAGTAATCACAAAAATCAAAGCTTTTTAGAAATTGGTTGTAAAATAACTTTTTTTTTGATTCCTTGGGTTGACTTAGTTTCCCTATCAGTTGTTAGGTTGATGCTCTTTGTCCCTTCATTTTAAAGGACTTAAATATTATGTAACTGGATGGGAAATGTAAGGTATTTTATTTTCAGAAATACCTTTGAACAATGGTGATTGACCTAAATTAGTATTTCATGTCCTGCTATGACTCAAAATCATATTATTTTTATTAGAGCTATTTAGAATATCTCATATACTTATTTGATAATGGAACAGTAAAAAGACAAAGTAGTAATGATCATTATGTGAGGGGCAGCTGGGGCTGTTCAGCACCTTGGGTTGGGGCGGGGGAAGGATCCCATCTGATTGCATTACAAAGGAAGTTCATGCGGTCATAATGGGCAAATGGGATTGTTAGTGAGGGAGAGGAATCGAGGGCTGTTGAAGAGCCATCGGTTCTAGACTCCTTTGTGGGGGAATAGTCCCTTTACTTGCATGACACGAGGGTGAAAGGGTTAGACAGAAACTGTGGAAGACCAGTCTTTCTATTTTGGGCACCCAGAGCTGCTATTGGCATGTGCCAGCAGTATTTTCTTGGAACAAATCAGGAGAACCTCAGAAAGTATGAAGTGCTGTGTTAGCATGGCACAGTATTAGCATTGCAGTTTTGCTTTTTTAGATTGACTAACAAAATAGAAAACTAATCCTATATTTGTTGAATGTAGAAGAAGCAATAAACTGAATTTCTTCTAATACCTGTTTTTGCAGGATGCTGTTTATTAGCAATGAGGTAAGAACATGATCAAAAATCCTTAGGGATATACAGGGTTTGGTGTAGTTGTGGTATAATTGCCAAAGACTTTCATACCACAATGCTTTATATTTGATCATATGAATGTGGGATGGTGCTGGTATTAGAGTGATAGGACAAGTGGTGCATTGCCTCTGTCTTTATAAAAAAAATGCAAATAAGAACAAAAAATCAGTGAAATAACAGATTTTTAGGTGTGTTTTGATCCATGTTGTGAATGAGTTAGTGTAAAATCTAGTGCCTTTAGCAACCAGTATCTGCTTGTTCATCCAAACCTGGTGCAAGCAATGCTTTTGATACCAATTTTCAAGAACTGTTATCTGGCTTGGGATGTTGTAAGGATCTGCATGTGTGGCCTGTAAATATGGTGCCATACCTGGGTTGGGAGAAAATACATACTCCTCCTTTTTGGATTTGTACAATGTTTTGTTTTCCCTAGCTTCTAAACCAGGTTTTCCTCTGCTGCTGTGACAGCTGGAGAACCCAATGAATACAATCTATAATTCTTTTCCTTAATTTTGTGCAATTTGGAGCAAAGTGGACAACAGTTAGCTGGTGGTATGAGATAGTCCCCTTCGTTAAAAGTTATCTATGTTATTAGTCTTGTTATTAAATACTATAATGTGCCATTTTTGAATTGCATATGCAAGCATGTGTTTCAAACTCATTATCTTGTGGTGACCTTTTTAAAAAAATAATTTGCAACCTTGCACCAACTTAATTATTGTACCTTATTTTTCTTGAATCCTTTCTTGCACTTTTAACACCGAATTTTTATTTTATCAGTCCATGTCATTTTACTACTTCTAGGGTGGTAAGTGCTTGTCCACAATTTCTAGATTCTGGGGCAGTCTTTTGTCTATGTGTTACAAATTATGCTTTGTATGTTAAATGAAAATTAATATTTATCTTGTAATGATCGATTTCACACTCATAATACTTAGAATTGTATTGCATCAATCATAGTTATACTCCAAAATAACTCGGGATTCAGTTTCTATAAATGATGCCATAGTAAGGAAATTAAGAAGACAGCAGATCAAATATTCTGCATTAAAGGTTGTTGGCTAAATATTAGCTGCATCTTAATACAAAAAAGCAAAGTGTTTAAATCGGGCTTTAAATTCATAAATCTTGAAACAGTGGTAACAGCCTGTATGTGAAATGCCTATAAAAATGCTGGGCTGCTTTTGCCCTCTTGTGGCTAGATATTATAATTACAGACCTATATGTCTGTAAATTAGTTTTCAGTAAAATATGCAGTGATGAGTTAGGCTATGGTTAGGCAGAATGCCAGCAGGTGCCTACCTGTTTTAATTGTACAAAATTTGTGGCCAAATTTATACTGTATGTACATCTAATGCTCGACATTGGGCCTGATTTTCAAAAGTTCTGAATAATAATGTTGAACTAAACCTAGTGAAAATTGGTGGGTGCTTAATATTTTTGATACTCTGAACATTTATTAATAATTAGCTATTACTTTAAGAATTCTGTTTGGGGCAGTCAACCTTGTAAAATCTTGCCTCTAAATTAATTTAGGCTGCTTTCATGAATACATAACTCCCCAACACTGTCAATTTATAGTAGCAGAATCTTTTACATTCCAGAAAGCATTTGACAAAGTGGCCAGTAATTCTAAAGAACCCACCCCTTAGAATGACTTCTGGTACAATATCTACTAAGGTAATTCTTCTGTGATAAAAAATACAATGTTGAGAATGCCAAGGTTTGCCATGCAGAAACACTTATTACCAACAGATTTTTTCATTTATCACTTTTTATCACATTAGAAGGATAAGAAGTGACTTAGTGCTGTTTAAATAATGTGCATTTCTTAACAGCTTTTCTTGCGTTTCAAAACGTTCAGTCAGGGTAAAATATTAAAAAAATTAATAGCATCCACTTTAATTTCTTTCTTGATTAAAATATTTGTAAGTTACCAGATAAATATTTGGATATGAGGCATACAGTGAAATGCAATTCTCTCACTTCAGAGATGGAACAGCATCATCTTCTGTGCTACAGGATGTGGCTATCTGACATATAATTGCAAATTGCTCTAATTCATTTTGACAGAAAAAGGAAGTCATAAGGAAGCATTCTAATGAGGCATCAGCATTGCTCTTAGAATGCAGTTGGCTATGGCTGGATGTTTTTGTGAAATGTAAGTAAGCTATGTGGAAAACCTCCTTTTCTTGTAGACATTCTTGTTTAAACAAGAAAAGTGATCCATTATTTCCCTTTTTTCATATGTAAATGTATGGGCCTGGGCAATAAGTTTTATCGCAAACTACAATTCTGTAAGAGTAGTGTTTTTAGTGATTGTTACTATTATCATCTAATTGGAAAAAATAATTATCTATTGTAACTTATATTAACATGCTTTAACTTTTCATGTAAGTATTAACAAATCTTTTTCATTTTGTTTGATCAGTCTATTACTATCTGCATATTTATCTTACTCTTTCAAAAAATAAGCAGCTAACTCAACCCTGATATCCAACTGCTTCAATTTTTTGTTTTAAAAGAATGTGCCAGACTAGATAGAAAGGACCTTGCGTTTGTTTCTTTGAGAGGTAGGGCTGCCAGCAACAATTGTCATTCCTAACAGGCCCCTTCCACTTCGTTGGTTTTTTGGGGGTTTTTTGTTGGTTTTTGGTTTTGTGGTGGGTTTTTTTTGTGGTGTTTTTTTTTTTTTGTTTAGCCCAGTCTTGTAGAATTGCTGTGGATCCTTTTGCAAATTTGCTATAAAATGTTTCAAACTTCTTCTCTGAAATATTGTTATGTATCTATCATATAAACAAAGATTACAGTTTCCACATGCAGCCAGCCTTCCTATTTTATTTGTATGTTTCCCTTAGTGGGAGTAGAATGAGGTGCTATTGACAAAGTGCTTTCCAATCTTCTTCCATAATGGTTACACAATAGCAAGATTTTTTTTTTTTTAATTCTTCCGGCTGTGTTCCTATGGTTCTGAAACGGTATCTCTTATTACTGTGTCTATGCATTTTAATTACAAAAATCTTAAAAACATTTTCTTTAGCCTTAATTACCCTTAGCTTTTGGCCTCAAATAACAAATGATGTCATCCTGAAGTGCTTGTGCAAATAGCTCTCCCTCAGTCAAATGGGAAAGGATTTAAGGCAGGTTATGCTCAGTGAGGGGTCCCTTAGTGTGCTTGGATTAATTTTGCAGACATTGCTACAGGATGCTGTTGAATTTCAGAATAGACTGCTAAATCAGGTTAGGGTTGTTCCCCTCCCCACCCCCTGTGTGTTCCCCTGCCAAAGGAAAATGACAAGCTGCCTGGGTGGAAAGCATTGGGCTGTAATAAGAAAAGGTTGAGATTAGAAATGAAACTGAGAAACTTCTGTAAAAATGTTACTTTATTAACATTACTAGCACTTATTCAAACTGCATTATGGGAATCTTGATTTGCATTTGTAATAGTTAATTGAGATGAAATGCCTATATTGCAGAAAAATATAATTTTAAAATCAAACAATTATTCAATTATTGCTAAAGAATAAAACATACATAACTTTGGGGATACAGTTGCTGGTTTGGAATATTTCTAGTTCAACAGAATTTTTATTGAAAAATGACTCTTCCATGCAATTTTAAATTTTCTTTGCATCACAAATCTACTTTTCTCTGAAAGTGAAGTTTCATGTTACACCTAATCCAGCGTAACAGAAGACCACTGCTGAAAGATGTGGTCCTGCCCTGCTCCCTCTTTTCTCAGAGGCGACATGTGGCTGCAGAGTGAGTCCGTTCAGCATGCATTTGGAGCAGGGAGGAGTGCGTTTGGTGGCACATCAGTAAGTTGAATCATCTTGGGGAGCCGAGCTGTCTGTTCCTTTATTATACTCATATGAATAAACAGATGAAAAACTAAACAGAAATACAGAGACTTGACATTTGACTGCAAACATTCTCTGCCAGCAGAACAAGTTGGCCTGTATACAATACAGAGAACTGTGAGCTCTGGGGAATGGTAATATTATATGAAAATTTGCATCCATGGATCACTGATAAATTGTTATTTTGATGGTGATCAGAGGTAATTGTCATATAATGACTGTTTGGTTTATTTCAGTCAGTTCCTTTTCACCATAACTTACTCTTACATCTGATGCTAACTTGAGCCTTCAGGAATATAGGACTGAAACTTCCTTGGTCATTAAGTGCAATTTCCTGTAGAAGACATTAAGTCACCCAGAAAGGTCACAAGACCATTCACTCCCTACTCTCTGAACTCTACAGGCCTCAAAACGCTCCCAAATACCTGAAGATAGGTCTGATATTTTTAAGAAAAAAACCTCAAAACATGACAGTGTGACATAAAAGGTGAGCAGGAAAGAAATACTACTGCCTGTCCACAAGGGATTCTGTAAGATCTAGCTTATTCAGTGTTAAGGACTGGGTGCTCAATTTCAAGGACTTTTTGCAAAGCATCTGGATATAGAAGTGGTGGCTGCCAGTGTCAAAGCAGAATTCATGCATCTAATTCCACTTTCAAGTCCCATCTGGACACAGCAGCAGCTAATCTAGAAGTGCCAATAAATATTTGGACACAGCAGGAGGCAGTTGGCTGCCAGGACAACATGCTGTGCTCTTTGCCACTTGCAAGATACAAGCAGCCAGTTGGATGGAATTGTTTTGGAGGCTGGATGCGGGCTCTGTGGCCCACACTATTTTAAGCACCCACTGGTAATGTCTGGATGACCTTAGGAAGTAGAGTGTGTGTCTATAGAAAGAAGCAAATTAAAAACAAAAAACACTACACCCAGGGGTCTTTTCCTGCCTTACTAAGGGGCAGAGTCTTTCCTGACTCCAAATCTAATTACTGGTTTAGCCTTGAGCATGTGTGGAAGACATGAAAGCAGGCATCTTTATGACTCTGTGCTTAAGTTTCCCCATCTATAAAATGGGAATAGTAACACAGAATTTTCCTTTTGAAGCTCAGTGTTTTTCATGAATTCTTGGCACATTTCTCAAGGCTTAGTGATTTAAAAGTAGCCTTGAACAAGATAACTGTTCATAACAATTGATAGATTTGATTCAAATTTTCTCTTCAATTTTATGGCCTGGGGTCACTGTCTTATCAGTTGATAATCTTTCACTTGAGTTTAGCCAGATCTTTTGAAACTATGGCATGGTATAATATGGGAGGTTCAGTTTTTAGGACCCTTGACAGTGGTGGGAATATTCATGCCCTTGTTGAGAGCATCCATATCGATTTCACACTTTCTAATTTTGTTCTTGAGGGCTAATAATTAAAGTTCTTCCATCTTTTTATGCTAGGTGTTCATTCCATAGGTAAACCATCCCTGTGTAAGTGGTTATTATCAAAAGATCTGGGGGTTTTGCCTTATAGTATCTGCCAGATGAAGTTCTAGAAGACCCTTGCATTGCGGATTTTCTGTTCTGGCTTTTACGGAGAGTGAGATGATACTTTGTGATTCCAGACCTGTAAGATGTTTCCAAGATGATGCTGATCTATTAGCATACCGTCTGCTTGGTTCACCATAGCTCATCCTCGTTTTCTAACAGTGGGTGGTGTTTATCTATAGAAGAAGTGTGATATTGCAGTAGTCACGATTGTCTCACTCAGCTGAATACTTCTAGAAGCACGATGTCTGCTTTCTGGTCCAAACGTGAGCTGCTTTCATAACTCCTTTTGCGGTCAAAGCCAGCCTCTCTTGGGAGAGATTTCAGTGCTAGAAATACGAAGTATGGATGGAGCATACAACTTCCAAGTCTAAGAAGGCATTTTTGCTGAGAGAGAGAAAAATTCCATAGGGAGTTTTTACCTGTATTATCAGAAATTTTTACTACGTGAGTTTTCATGGTTTTTATAGGAACTGCTGAGCTCTCACTGTCCCCTCCATCTGGGAACAGCTGCTCAGAAAGGGAAAGAAAAAAAATGTTTTTTAGCTTTAAGCAAGAAGGTAGAGTGGCAACCAAACCCAGCTGTAGAATGCATGATATTGATACCCATGACTTTTAGATATTATGCGTACTATACTATTTGGAAACAAGAGACTTGTAAAAAGGACAAAAGAGCCTATAGAAAAGCAGAGTCCCCACAGCCACTTTTGCCCTTATATTAGCTAGCAGCCTTTTGGAGAATCTAGCTAAAAATCTTAACTGCTGTCATTTGATTCCCACCTCTCCCCTACCCTTTTCCACAGAAGATTTCAGTGGAAGTTATTCTAAATGCATACAAAGCAATGAAATCCTTCTGTATTCAGGCTGTTCATTCATCTAAGTTGGACGCGGTGGCGGTAGGGAGATAATTTTTTTCAGATGTGTCATTTTGTTCTTGGCTTAAGCTGAACTATTGGGAAGGGGGCATCAATGCTGATTTTGTCAGATGGCATCTCTGCTTTGTGCTAGTAAGCTTGAGGTCTTAGTGAATAAGATTGGTATTTTTGCTGCTTTCTGGGTACTGCCAGTGTAATCGGTGGTAGCTGAGAGTTCTTCAGTTATTCTGCTACCTAGGAAATGTCACTATTCATTCTGTATTTTTGTTCATCTTGAAATCACTGTAGGTTAATGCATCAATAGCACAGATAAAGCTAGTTTTCCTCTTAGTTCTGACTTAAAAATTTCAGCTTTTCCAGCAGTGTAGAACTCAACAAAAAATGCCAAACGGATTTCCCCACAGTTTAGGAGGAGATCTCTTTGCAGGTCAATGGAGGTGTGTTCAACAGGGAGTCATTGCTTGTCACGGGTGGTTATGGGCAGCAGAGACATTATTGTCCTGTAAATCAATTGTACATATGTCTTCCTTTCTTTAGCCATGATACTGTGTTGCTTTATGTCCTTTGTAATGCATTAAAGCATGAAAGGACTAGTTATTGACAGTTTTTACATAGCCTGACTTGATTAAAAAAGTTTTCAAGGCTGTTTGGTCACTTCTGAGTAATGCAAGGATACCCAGGCAGAAGTGTGTGGTGTACAGTGGAAAAAAAAAGTGCTGAACTTTAATTCTGGTCTGGGATATACTTGACTTCAGAAAACATCTCATCATAAAAATCAGTGAAGTTCCACCTATAGAATGAATAGTCTTAATGTTCCCTTTGTCAGAATTCCAGCCTGCGGGGGAAATGGAGATCAGAAGTAAGCGTCATTTGTTCCCAAAGCCTTAAAGGGACTAAGGCCTGATCCCCAATTTGTGCTAAAAAATGTTTAATGGCAAGAATGTCATTTCTGTTCATGCCACAACAACGGCTGTGACCATCGTGAAGTCACAAACCTGTTTGCAAAGGTAACTGTGAGTGCAAGAACTGTGATTCACCAACTTAAACAAGCAGTTTAAGAGAGTTTTATTGTATTACTTTTGGCAATAGTCACAAAGGATGGAAAACCTTGTGATAGGTGTAAAACCAGTACGAGTTTAAAAATTACCAACTGGTCATGCTTCCTTTCAAGTGATTGGCTTAGTGGTGGTTCTGCATACTATTTTTATCCAAACCATAACGTCTTTTATAATACTGATGGGTTTGTCTGTTCCATTAGGATGATGTTTTTGTCCAGTATTAATTGCAGCAAAAGAATGTATTAAAATCAAATTTTTGAAAAATAGTTGGAGTTAAGTGATGTGTAAAAGGGATGTATGATGAGGCCCTGAGCTACCTGATCTAAAACTGTTGTTAGGACTACTTTGAGCAGAGAGTTAGACCTAATGACCCCCTGAGGTCCCTTTTAAGCCACGTTATACCACGATCCTGTGCTTTGGAGGAGCTTTGGGCTGTCTCTTGCATGACTTTGAGAATTGATATAATTTACTGATACATCAGAGCAGCTTGCATTTGAAACTTATTAGAAATGTGATTCATTTTCTCTTAAAGAAAAATGTTTTGGTCAGAGCATGTAATGTAGAGTTGAAAAGCTGAAATATTCATTGCTACATCCAACTTCTACTGCATTTTCTGCAAGTGAAATTCTGTAATAGTGTATTTCTCCAGCTTGTCTTTCCTAGTATTTCATGCACCATTCTTTAATCGTTGAAGATCGGTGATTGATTTTTGGCCTGGGGCCCTGATCTTGCAAGTACCACTATGGTTTCACGATCATCAGCCGTGGAAAGTGGCCCCTTGCTGGGGGCGGGGAGAAGCCCAAAGCCTGTGAGCAGTATCCAGCTCTGCGGTGCAGTAAATGGGTGGGCAGCAGGGCACCGCAGCACCTGAAGAAGACGGGGGAAGCCGGTCAGGCGCTAGCGCAGCCCCGTGGGTGTTCCGGACAGCCGCACGACGCCGCTCTTGCCCGGGGGCAGGGGCGGGGAGGCCCTGCGCACCAGCGCTCCTTGGGAAAGGTGCGCGCCTGGGGCAAGCGGCCGGGGGCGGGGGCGCTGCCGGGGCGGCGCGCTTCACACGGCGGGGGCGGGGCCGCCCCCCGCCCCTTGCGCTCGCCGCTGGGCTGCCTGCGCTCGCCGCTGGGCTCGCTGCGCACCATGGCACCTGGGCTGGGGCTCGGCGCTCTCCTCCTCAGCTCGCCGCCGGTTTCGGCGGGGGGGGCCGGGGGTGAGGAGCGGGGGCTTCTTGCAAACTGCGGAGCGCGAGGGGAGGCGCTGGGAGCTTTCCAGCGGGGGGGGGGGGGGGGTCCCCCGGGCCGGCGGCCGGGGCAGGGCGGGTGCCCGGGTGCTTCCCGGGGCGCGCAGGGAGGGAGCGGGCTCTGCCATCGAGGGGAAAAACGTCTTCTGCAGCTAATAAAGCTGCTCCAGCGCTCTGCATCGGGCATTAATTTGCGGCCGGGAGAGAGGGTGGCATTTCGCGGGACGGGGTATTTATTGGTTTCTCGCCTGGGGGAGGGAGGCATCTCGCAACCAGCGGGTGTGAAGAAGCCACTCAACAGGTCTTCACCGCCGGCGCTCTCCCCTTCCCCGAGTCGACCTGCGCTGCGAGAAGGATAAAAGCCATCGCTTGGGCTTTGTTATTTTAATGATTCGAGGCCGGCTTGGGGTCTTAGCTTCGGGCCGGATCATTATACAGAGGATGTCGGAAATTTACGGGAGGGGGAAGGGGGAGGAAGGTGATAAACATTTTGTTACTCGTTTTTGCCTTTTGTTCCTGTTCCTGGTGTGTTTTGCTGTCAGACTTTTCTTGATTGCTTTTCCTTTTTTAAATATCTTTTAAAGTAACTTTCGAGTTGTGTGTTTCGTTTTGTTGTTTTGGTTTTTTTCTTTCTCCTGATGTCTGGTTACAAATTTAGTTGAAGCGTGGTGATCCAGAACACCGGAGGGAACACAACTGACTTTCATTGCTTTTCCTTTTTGTTAGACTGTCACTAAGGATTTTCTTGGTTTCAGATCAGATCCTTTGAGAGCGTTACTGCAACACACAGTTCAGAAGTTTGTAGGGCACAGTTTAGACAGGCGAAAGCACTGGAAAACGTGTGGAAAAACAAACTTCAAACCCTGATGAAGCTTAAGACCTAAATCTTTGCATTGGATGGAACTGTTGATGGCTTAGACTCCCCTGTTAGGTCTTCTAACTGAGACTGAGGAATACAATGGTTTGGCTTGGTCTGTTTTATGTTTCACCAGAGGTAGGCAGGATGGTCCACATGCTCATAATGAGCACTGGGTATATTTCTGTCAAGTTTTGCATTGACTGTTAAGTGAATTATCACTGTTAAGAGGCATAACACTTGATTAGTGTATTGACATTTACAGAAATATGGAGATGCAGTTCGTACTGGATTTATTTTTGCTTACGTAATTAATACCGTGTGTATTAAACCTGAATGAACCACCATATAATGATTTTAATGTAATTATTTTGACTGGCTTTTAGATCAGTAAAAATTACACTCTTGCCAATTAGCATAAAACCCCCTTGTCTTCATCGCTCACAACAAATGTAACATTTTAGCTTATTAAATATCTGTACTAGTTTCTGGTTTTGTTATATTTTCTTAATTCTGACTTCCCTAGCCAACTTATTAGATATCTTGTCTGCTTGTTTAGTTGTAACTTCATAGTCTGATTTTGTAATACCAATCTTGCTTATGATTGCCTGCATAATCCAGGTGGGGCAGCATTTATTAGAGTAATGACTGCAGGATGGTACCTGGTGTCTCAGTTATGTGGTATTTATCTTGGCCTGCATGTAAGTTTTGAGTAGACTTGACATACTATTAAATGACTGATGGCCCCTCTAACACATTGTCTGCTCTGGAGCAGGGTTGCCTTTGAAGTAGGACCCTGTAGGAAGTAAAGAGACTATTTGCTCTATTAAAATTCCTTGGTATTTCCTCTGTTTAACCACAGGCCACTTCCCCTCTGCCACTCTAAACACTGCAGGGACACTGACTGATTGAAAAGACACAAGCCCTGAAGTAATTGTGTCCTATTCAAATAGATATTCTTATTGCAGGTTATTTATAAGTAGTGTCTAATTAATGTATGTTAAGGGCACGAATAAATTTTAACATTCTATGTAGAGAGAGTAAGAATGTCTAGATTGCATTAAATGAAGCAGTTGAATTGAGGTAATTCTCAATGGCGTAAATAAACAATCTAGAAAAATATCAGTTAACTTTTGATAGTTTAAGAAGAAATAAAATGTAGATAGCTGGGTGTTTGTAGGTACCTTTAGGTACACACACACTGGGTGTTTTCTTCTGCTGAAGCTGTGAATGTGTGGTGCAATTCCCACCCCCAATGAATCTTTTTTATTGTTTGAGTGTTGTTTTTGAAAATCTGTGTTCCATCTTTGTACATTTATACAAGTAATACTAATTTTCTTTTCACTCTACAGAATACAGTTTTAAGTTTCCTCACTCTTTTGTGGCAGTAAAAACTTGGGTTGCTGAAAGCATATTACTGGACTATGGT
The DNA here is from genome assembly GCA_034008185.1 of Gorsachius magnificus. Classification (NCBI taxonomy): domain Eukaryota; kingdom Metazoa; phylum Chordata; class Aves; order Pelecaniformes; family Ardeidae; genus Gorsachius; species Gorsachius magnificus. The sequence goes on from CM067090.1 coordinate 14,537,993, forward strand.
TAAAAGAATGTGATGAGGAAGTACTTGATGTTTTGAACTTGAATTTATTCTTAATAGCTAATGTTTTCAAAACTAAAGTCTTTACATGTGATTTTTTTGTCTTACAACTTCCATTGCAAAATATATGCCTGTATTAATCGCCTTTTTTAGTAATGCTTTTGCAATTGTCTTGCGAGCTCAGCATATGTCTGCAACAGGAAAGCAGTTAATATTAGGACGAATAACTTAACATTGCTGTTGCTAAGATTTATCAGTGATTTCAATGGATCCAGGATTTTAGAATTTGGATTGACTTTGCTAAGTCTAGGATTTCTTTCATTGATGTTAAACACAAATTGTAATGTATTCCTACACTTAATGTTTTTTCAGATTAAGGTAGAATGCCTGCTTAAAGCAGAATAGTATTGCAAAGTAGCTTTCCATATGGACGATCTTTCCATATGGATAGTTGTACTACATCATATGCATACCTTTATCCAGAAAAAAGAAATTGGGGAAGGGCCTCTTTTAATCTAGAATAAGTATGTCCACATGGGGAGCTATTCTGGAAAAGTAGTCTCTGAATTTTTTTCATCCTATAAACAAGCCATGAGGTGTTCAGAGAAGACAGACTTGGGTTCTGATGATGATTTGAATATATTTCAGATTCATTTATTCGGTGTTAAACACATGAGCAACTTTACTCTCAAGTTGTTTTGTAGATTCTAATGGGACTACACACATGAGTAATTTTTTTCATATGTTTAATTCCTCTGAAGTTCCTGGCACTGAACCATGTGCAGTATAAAGCTTAAATTTAATGAGACTGTGTGATGAGAAGGAATAAATAATACAGCATTTTAGCAAACCTCTCCCTCCCCCTCTCCCCCCGTTAGCAGAGAGTTGTACCTTCCTTTGCTCTGCTAAGCAAAGCTTATCAGACATACTAGGGGTCTCTGTTCCCGTGCATTCTCCCCTGAAAACTCTCCCTGTGTCTTCTTCTGTGCTCTTTATTTAAGGAGCTTCCTATTTCCTTTTCTCTTTCATAGCAGAGACTCTGAAGATCCCTATTTCCTACTGTTCCACTATCCGGAGCTTTGCCTGTCTCATTATTCTTTAGGCTCATGCTGCTACGTCCTTACATTTATCTCCTCAAGTGTCCCTCCCAACAGACACTCAATTCTTCTCTACAGCTAGGATTTTCCTAAGCACAGAGCTAAGTCATACTGAAATAATTTTCCCAGCTAAATACAGGTTTTCAGAACTTTATTTAGGAGAAAGAATACCTTGTAAAATGGTAAGAAATAATTTACTGGAGTTTAAATTCCTCCCTTTATTTCTTAGTATTTTTCTAACAGTTAAAAAAATCAGATTTTCTCTTGCAGAGTATTTTAAAAAAAATTAAGGGTATTGGGTAGAAGACAGACCTGAAATGAAGCATGGTGGAAGGTGTTAATGTTCACCATCAGGGGGTTCTTTAATCTACAGACAGTTCCAGAGCTGGTTGAAAGTTCTGCAGACCAGATGCCAGCAGTTCTGTATTTTTCAAATCAATAGATTTCTCTCCACTGGCATATAGAATAATGTGATAGCATTTTAGAATTGATTAGATGTGTCATTTAAAGCTTAATGCATTTCTCTAATTAGGTATGATGCAACATGTTGAGTGCAAGGCTTTGCAATCATGGTCAGTCATGCAGGTAGGCATCTGTATTACTTCTGTTTAGCTTAGAGTTTGGCTTCAAGATCTGGGGTTTTTTGGTTTTGAGTTTCATTTACCACAGAATGTGACCCCATTTTTTCTCTAGTGTCAAAAAGTGTTGGTGACAGTCTGCCTATTTAAGGTCATTTAAAAATGCACAAAGTAGCCTAAGTATGTTAATGTTTAAATGAGCAGATGAATGTTTCTTCAGGAGCTATGAGGCCATACAGTTCAAATACTGTGTTTTCAGAATGAGCATTCAAACACAGCACCTGGAGAACAAAATTACGGAAACATAAGCCTGCTTATATAATTGAAACTAACTCTTTTAGTATTAACAACAGAAACATCTATCTCCTTGTATGTTGGTGTGAAATTAGGAAATTTGAATGTGATACTAATTCATAAGCTGTTGACCTAGCAAGATCTCTGCAGCTGAAGTCTCTTAGGACTGTTACAGATTTGCTTAATGTCCTTTCTAGATCATGTCCCTTAGTTTAGATGTTGAACTCCTCTCCCTGCCTTACTTCCCCCCAAAATCTGCTTTTGAGTAAGCAGAAGTGTAGCAACTACTTTATCAGACTTGTTAATTTAAAATCTTGAGATGCCTATTTAAGAACAAGTTCTGCTTTAATAGATGAATAGTTTATAGTCCACTGGTGAAAAGATGTTAAGCAGTCATGATTAGACGGTACTAGTATTTCTTTAGTTAATTATTTGGAAATGTTAATGTAACATGGATGTTACTTAATTAAAACTGCAACATTTAAAGGGTGTTTAATAAGGACCAGCTGCCTTTTCCAACAGATCAGTCTAAAGATGATGAAACAAAGCTTTGATGTGAACTTGCCTGCTTAATTCTGCTCAAAGGCTGAATCTTACTCATAGATTTAGCATGTTTTTTAGAACCAAACAAGATAGGAGGAGTGTGAAGTATTACTGGAGAACTGTTAAGCTTGAGTACCATTTTTAATTTTCAAAAGTAAAAATGTTTTTTATTTTTAAAGTATATTAAGTGTATGACTTTGGTTTTATATATACTGCTACCAGTATAATGAAGTGTGTTTAAAATAATTTTTTTTTTTTCCCTGAAACTTTAGGTTACTGCTGATGTTTCTATACCATGTGTTGTTTTTATGTTTAAAAATGAACATTATGCATAAAGACACGCACCTAGAAAAACACATCAAAGTTATATCAGATACGTGGATGTTTATTTGTTAAATCCTTCTCCCTATATTAATTATGAAAAATTATTTTACAGAACTGCAAATTACAGTAACTTGAAATAAGGAACTGTGGCTAGATCAGTACATATTACGTACTTAATTTTAGGTTGTGGTAGTGTGAGACTTTATTTAAGGATCAAAATTTAAGTGCAAACTACAAACAGGATTTTATCCTTTTCTGCATATAGGATTTTACAATTGTTACGGTGTCCAGCTATTTGTCTTTTCCAGCTCTCCTCAATAGGAGTCACCCATCTTGATGCCCAAAGCTTCTATGTGATTTTCTCAGAGACTTTAACCAGGTATAAAATTACTAAAGCAGTGAATGCAGGCTTATGCCAGTAATGGATAGACTATTTTCTGTAGTTTTACTGCAGTATTTATTTAACAGAAAGAAATACATTATCACTTTGATTATCCAAAATTCTGCCAGCCAAGCCAGGGTTTAAATGTGTATTTTAACAGCTTAAGCCTATTTTACTTAATAAATTGTACTTTCAAGATAATATCTAAGACATAGTTTCTGGATTTATAAAAAAGTATTGGTGACCTCAGTGGATCAGAGAAGATGTTCCTTATCAAAGGGGTGTACTGGTATAAAAGAAGTAGGTGTAGTTTTTGGAAGTGAGTCAAACTACATAGACAATAAGTATTAAGGAAGAGAGGAAGTAAAGTCAAGAAATGTTTAATAAACTGCAGTGGATGTCCGGTTTTCTCTGGGTCTATATACATTAAGTGTTCTATCTTACCAATTACTTCTTGTTTGCCACCAAAACTCAGAAAACTGTCAGTAAACCTATTTAAGAGTTTATGTATTTATTAGAATGTTGTATTTTCTAAAGTTCATAGATGCTTTATAACTGCAGGTTCTTAACTGGTTTTGGTTTTAGCCTATAAGCAATGTTTTTATATTTGGCTTAAAAACACTTTGAACACATACTTTCTTGGTTCTCCATGTGTATAGATAAGGGCCTCAGTTTTGTTTTTCAAAAGGGCTTGGAGTAACCTACTTTACAGCGAAGATGCGTCTGATGACTGTGTATCAGTATTTTGAGTTTTTGCTAAGTCTTCTAGTAACACCAACTTTCAGTGGGTCTCTGCTTGCCAAGCTGTCTTTCAAATTGTTCATTTGCCACCAACGCTCAGAAGGCTAGCTGATGCCTGATGTGTTAGCCCCTCTGTTCATGGGGCCTGTTCTGTTTGCTTGTATCGGTCAAATACCCCTAGGAGATACTGTCCAAGTGCACTGTTTCTTGACTGAAGAATAGCAGTGGGCTTCTGGTTAATTTACAGTGTGACTGCTATGAAGAACATGATTCTGAGGAAACAAACTTATGATGGTTTAACAGTACCTCAGAGAAATTGTTGGAAGTCAGTTAAGTTAGAGCCTATCTAGTAGAAGGAGCACTCAACAGTGAAACATTTATGACAAGGCAAGTTAGAGCAGCTGCCAGTCCAGCAGGAACTATCAGTCATACCCGTGCAGTTTGACTAAATTCTCGTCCCTTCCCAAAGTACAGTCTTTAGACTTCCAAACAGAAGAGTTGGAGGCAGAAGAGATGGAAGCAGCACCAGAGGAGCCTGTCATGGTAAACACAGAACAAGATGAGGTGCAGCTGATGGTTCTGGAATAAGCTGTAGAACAAGTCACCTGGACAGGTCAACAAGAGGATGTTCTAAGAATAATTTTCAGAGATTTGTTTTTAAAAAATAACAGCCAACAAAACCTAAATGAACAAACTTCAGGAACCCCCTGAGGAAGCCTCACAGAAACAGATCTAGACATGTTAATGACAATGTTTTAAAAGGTAGTATAAGCAGGAGTACATGAAGCCACATGTACAAGTCGCATCATTGTTCTAGTCCTCCTGTCACCTCTCACCACTGTATGGATGAATTCCAAGAGCGTGAGGGAACTTAAATGTGCAGGTAGGGATTTGTCCTCTCAAAGTTTGAACTGATTGTTAAGAGTAATTAAAGCTTGGTTTAGAGGTTTAGCAGGCATCAGCACAGGCTTCAGGATATGTTGTATTCTTTGGAATTGTGTCTCACCTGAAGGCTACTACAGTGTTATATAACTATTGGCTTTGAAGACTTGTTTGGGATATTCTGTTTTATTATTCCTTGTGCTGATAATGGTGCAAAAGTCCCATGGGTATGCCAGAGCACTGCCTCTTGGTACTCTATTCTTGGCGCATCATTCGGGTGGTAAGGGGATAGCAAAAGGAAGCTGACACTGTGGCTAGGAAGCTTCTGCATCCTAAGTTAGTATCTTGTTCAATGGTCACCCACGTTTTTCCTGATCTCTTGACTGTTGATGTAAGATTCTAGTAAAGAACACATATTAAGTGGCTGTCTCTGTACTTTTTAAGCCCCCTCCATTCCTTGGTAGGTTCTTTAGGCATCAGGTAATGAATGTCTTCAAACAAGTGGATGAATTCCTTCTGTTGGCTTAGAAAAGTAGTTGTCTGTTCCAGCCAGAGCTATCCAGTACATTAAACTCCATTGTTCCTACTTCAACCTGAGTTAAACAATCCACTACTGACCCTAGATGAGTTCCTTAATCTATAATGACTGGGTTAAAAGAGTTAAGTATGAAATCAGTTTCTTAGTATGTTATCAATAATTAGGGCTGGAATCATGGCTAGCAAAAGAGTAGGTTCCTGTAGAGATGAAATAAAGAGTACAACAAGATTAATTTAAGTATCAACCTGCAGGTATGCACGATGTAGAAAGTAAGGGGTAGGAATTGCTTTCTTTTAGATGACCAAGGGCTGTGCACTTCTAGGGCAGGTAGGAAGAAAAAGACTGATAGCTCACCTACTGTATGAAAAACAAGTGATGCTGGTTACAAGACAAGTGAGCAAAGCTTTCAATGAAGTGTCAAAATCTATCAGTAGTACCTAAATGGATATCAAACATATGGAATGTATGTCATAGCAGTCTGTTAAATGGATGTTATGATCTTTCTTCATGTTGCCTCTTAACTTTAAAGCCGTAGGTGCATGAGCATCCTTTATTTTTCTTACTCTTATGGATCTGGTCTTGGGCTGTTATTTAGCAAGACAGTAAATCTGGTTTTGGGGCACATCACTCATACTGCTTATTCTAATGTCCCCAAATAAATGTGAGAGGTAGCTTTGTCCTAGGAGATTACATGCTAGATCAGGTATCGTATCCCTTCCTGCAGTCCTGAAAGCATAAACTCTGAAATGTATGTTCTGGTTAATTCAACAGAATTAGAGTTGTGTGTCCATGACTGATCTAAATCAAATCTCTATCACTTGGTGATCTGACAGTGATAGAGATGGCTGTGAAATGATGACCTCTGTGTTGACAGATGCACCTTGTTGGCAGCATGGAGCCAGCAAGCCAGCAGTCTTTGAGTCTGTACCTGGCCTTTTCCTTTTCAAATGTTGTACAGAGCATAACGTGTCACAGCAATGCAGAGGTCATTGTAATGTCTTCAAGGGAAGTGCTGTTGAAATGCATTCTTCTGTTTTTTGTAACCGTTGTATTCTGATGATCTAACATCGAAAGCACAAGCTCCTTCTGTGCTGGAACGCTGGGTTGACAGAAGCCATAAGGGACAAATGAGCATGCAGAGTTCAAAGGGCTTTAAATAAACATGTGTATCAGGTCATGAGTTGCTATAAATGGTGGGTATTATACTAACAACTAGACAACGTCAATGTAAGTCTTGAGGCTGCTGTGTGGAGCAGATGATAGGCATCCAGTTCTGCTTAGAACTGCATGTTCTGTGCTTAAACCTTTCCAAAGAATTGATTTCTACTGATCTCTCTATATGATTCTCTTACCTCATGAAATTGTATGTAATAACCATTTCTATACCTGCTGTAATACGACAATGATGGATTTTCCTCGTGGTTGGTGGGCAGGCTTGGATTTTAATTTCTGACCTTCCTTATGTTCTTCACTCTTATATCAGTGGGAGGGACTAGATATTTCTGATCTTGCTTCTGACTACATTCAAATCCAACCAAGCAATCAGTGACTTCTCTGACTTTTTTTGTATACGACTGTGGGAAAATTCCTGGTTGGCTGGCTATGAATTAATGAAAATCCTTAGAATGCTTCACTAATGATAGCTCCTGTGGCTTTAAAAATGCTATTCCCTTTTTTAATTTGAGGGAGGTCACAGAGGTTTACAGAAACTAAGAAAAGAAAACTTAACATCTGGTTGTGCTCTGTTGATGACTGCTTTTGTGTGAAGAAAAGTTACGGCGTCTCCTCAGCATCAAACACATTCAAGGTGATCCTTTCTAAGAACTCTTTGCAAGAATACTTTTCACTCAAACTGTGTTTTCTAATTAATTTTGCTCTGTATTTTCAAATGGAGGATTTTAGTCCTCCATGGGAATCCCAAACTCGTAATATTGCCACTTAAAATACACCCTACGTTTATAAAATAAACTTACTTTCTTGTTTTGTAATTATAACAAAAAATATTTATGTATATTTCTAATATTTTCCTTTAAAGTTGTAGAACTCCAAGATTAAACCAAGGTATTGGGTTAGATGCTCGGATTAATGAAAGGAATTTTTTTTTGTGTTTGCATATCCATTGTGAAGTCCAGTTTCATCTGTTTGCATATAAAGTTCCAAAGAATAATCCGATTTGTAGAAGTCCCCTTTTTATAATTTTAATTTTTCAGGCTAATAGAGAATGATTTTTTTTTTTTGAATAATGCAGGTTAAAATTATGTGTGAATTTAGTTCAGCTAGTAGGAAGGCATAATATGAGAACATTTAAGTCCAAAGAGTAAATCTTCTAAATTGTTAAAACTAGAAGCTATCAGCTGCTCAGTTAAACATATGTATTCCAGGTGTGACTGGCCTGGAATCGGAAAGCATAAAAAAATACACCTTTAGAGACTTTTAATAGCCACATTATTTTTTTATTTTATACAAGGATTTAAAAAAAACTATATGCAGGCCTCTATTTGTCAACTACTTGTGGAAACACCACCCCAACCTGTCTTCCTTTTAAACTTAGAATACTAAGGGGTTTATTGAGTGGGTTTGTTTCCGTTGTTTGTTGGGTTTTTTGTTTTGTCTAAAGAGTTAAAATCCTACCTGTTAAAACCAGTGGCAAAACTTTGACTTCCGTTTTGATGGGATTTTGTCCTTTATAGCTCAAGTGGCTTGATGCTTTGTGAGTGCCCAGCACTACACAGCTGTGACTGACTTCGGTGCTAAAGCTGGGTGCCTTGCACGCTTGAAAACACAAGACTCTTATCTGGCTGCTGCTTTGTGTATATGGGAATATTACTGCCTGCTAAACTAGGGCGCAGGTTTGGAATGCAGTTCACTTCCTCAGTAATGTCCTGGGTAGAGAGTTTTTGGGTGCCTCTTCTCAGCACGGGGCAGTGCTGCAGGCTGCCGGACTAACTGGGAGCCAAGGAGCTGAATATCAGCAGCAGGACAGCTGTGTTAGTGGGGCATCGTACTTGTGTTCACGGCTCACCCAAAGCAGAGCGCTTTGCTAGCGTGGCTATTTCTGATGCTGAGTGTTTCTTGATAATAGCTGTCTTCAATCTCAATGTTGCGTAGGTGTGTCCTGGAACAAACCATATAGCATGGTGTCATAGAGTAAGTAGTGGGCTGTAAAGTTACATTTTAGTTTATCACATAGTCATAACTTCCTTTACAAACAGGCCCTAGGGATAGGTTGTTTGTTGTTTTGGTTTTTGGTTTTGGTATTTTGGTTTGGTTTGTTTTTTTTTTTTAAAATGTATCGTAGTACCTTTGGGTACAGCTGCCCAGACAATGAAGAATTCCATCCCTTTCCCCTGTCTGAGCTATTCAGGTGCCAGTCTGTATCTTGCCTCAAAGCCCTGGTAAATCCTGCATGCACTGCTTCATATTCCTCCAATTTCTGTGGGGATCAATGTTATCTCCCTGTCTGGGCTTGCCCCTAATTATAGGCAGTAGTAACAAAATAAGGATGGAAGTTGGAACCGGTAAGTTGTGCAATTTACTCTGAGGATAAAGACTGCTCTGTCTGGATGAACTTTAAATACAGTGTGGGAAGGGGGTGTTGCTGAATCACAAACCTTTTTAGTAAATTTTTCAAGCTTGTGCTGGGCTTCTCCTTGAAGTCTTAGAGATATGGGGTATAAATGAGTGATTTAAGCTTTGCCCTGTAAGTGTGAGCAGGTCCTTAGAAGCTTGGAGTGGGATTCTGAAAAAGAATGGAGTGCCCTAACTCCTATTAACTTTCAATGGGATTTGTTCTCTTTTGTGGCCTAGGGTGTAGTTACATTTTATATTGACTCAGCAGTGAAGCTGGTTAGTGAAATTTTCACTCATCTGATTCCTCCCATTTTGGTGTTGCTGTTTGCCCTTCCCTCCCTGCCTGTATTAATGCACCTGTTTGTGAGCTGCATTGTAAATCACATTATTAAAACAGTTTGAATTGAAAGTATCCCTTTTTTTTTTTTTTCCTTTCTTTTCACATCTGGGGTCATTTCAATGACATGGATAAAGTGAAGTCCCCATGCAGTTATGTTAAGTATACTTTCAGAAGTGGTGAACTACAGCATGAAGGAAGAGCCAAGGACTGGACAGGGGAGTCAGGAAATCCCTAGGCTAATTTTGTGATTAAGTCAATGTTCCATGTAACTATTCAGACACTTTTTAAATTCCCAACCTTGAGGTGTGTTAATTTAAATACCTTTAAAAAAGTATCTCATTGAAAGAGCTTGAGGCTAGTATACTGAGCATGTATGAAACTTTAAGGTCTAAATTATACAAGATTTTCCATGTGAACATTTTTAAATGGTGAATTTTTCACAAGCCAGAAGATGATAATGTTTCAGAAATCACTTCAGTGTCTGTTGAAATGCAGCCAACTCTGTGGTGGAGGAAGAGTGCACGGTAACGCTATACAACCCTTCCTGCCAGGAAATGAAGAGTAGTGTATTCATTTGTAACCCGAGGGGGGGAATTCACTATACAGCCTATAGTTTGTGAATGGAATTTGGGCAGATTACCACTAAAATTACGGAATGACCCGTTAGGTCTTGTATAACTCTTATTTCTTATCTTGCTCTGAAGATAGCATCTCCTATTAGTACAGTATTATGAGCAAATTTGTGTAGTTATGGAGTACAATTAAGGATTATTCCCCGTTTATAAAGAGCTTTGATTTTACTTACTGCGTCAGAATTTTATCTGAGGCCTCCTGATACTGCTTCACAAGGCATGTATTAACAGCCCCCAAAGAAGAAAGGGCTAGATGTATAGCCTGGTGCTTTTGTTATAAAGAGTATCTAATGTTTTGCTTTTTCTGTTGTATAGTACAAAATATTTAGCTAATATACTTTTCAAAGACTCAGTAACATGATCTATTCCAAAATAGTTACAGCTTTTTGTTGTTGTTGTTGTTTACATTTTTCAGCAAATTATGCTGGTGGTGTTTAGTAATTATCTTTACCTTAGTTTCCCTTCTGTCAGGAGTAATGGGTTAACCACAAAAAAAGTTAAAATAAGAATCAAAAAGACAAAACAAACACCTAACCCAGCCTGACTGGTAACAGGTGAAAAGTTGTTATTCCATGCTTCTTCAGAACATCAATGAAAACAAAACCTTTATCTTTTATTCATTAGTTAGGAATAATGCAAGTTGGGATAGCTTAGGTTTCTCTATAGAGTTGCACTTGTAAGAGTAATTCACTAATCATGCCATTCACTTTTGGGGTCCTCTTTCAATAAGGACCACTAGCCATGAAATGTCATGCAGAGGTTTGAAAATGGGACATTCAGCTCACCAAAGAATAAGCTGCAAGGACAGAACTTTCTTTTTATTACATTCTAGCAGCAAATGTAGGAATCAAAGCCACAGAATAAGTGATAGAATAAGGCCCGGTATCATCTAACAATGCCGATAGATATGGATGGCTATTGTTCAGTGTAGCCACGCTACGTTTGGTATATGTGTTTTAGTTATTGTTTATTATATTCCATTCAACTGCAATAGTTAGCAATATGTAAACTCCAGTAGTTTATTTGCATGCTTGTATGTGGAAACTTGATTTGTAGTTATAGGTGTGATTTCCCCTCTCTCCCCCCCAGTACTGTTAGGTTTTGTTGCAACAGAGAAAATAGTTATTTTGATGTTTATATTTTAAAGTCACATCCAGGTAGTGTTCCTGTTGTAAGTTATCATTTGTATTGGAAGCCAAACCTGCTGGTCTTTGGATGTACTTCTCAATTTGCTACAATAATGTAATTTTATTTTAATAGAGGTGAAGGTTTAAACTGAAAGGTTTTTATATTCTCTATTGTATTTGTCTTCCTGCTCAATGTTTTAGGATTAGCTGTTTATATATTCAGTTTAACTTTGATAAAAGGAAGTAAAGTAAATATCTGAGAGAAATAGAGGTTCAATTTAACTTTTTAATCTGTGTATTTAAATGCTTAAGCCCTTCAAAATACTGTTGCAGTCCTGGCTCCTTAAATAAGTTGACTGCTAGAAGGAAACTTGTTGATGGTATCGACTTTCCGTATAGAGACTTTTTTGTTGGAAGAGATTGTTTCCTACAGAAAAAGATCAGTTAGTGCACGTGGCTCTTTAAAAATAAGAGGTTAAAAATTATTGTAAGTGCTTTTTCAAGTATTTTTAAATTCAAAAGAATTTTATTCATAATTTGATCAAAGTCGCATAACCTGTGGCTCTGTTTTTGTTACACATGCTGATGGTCTGTGGATAACATTACATTTTTTCAGCATGAAACCAAACACTTCAAATCCCTAAAGCAGTCTCAAATTTATGGTTAATAAAAGAATTTATTGTACTGGTTGTCATCTGTTATATCACTTCGGGAACAGAAACTGGCAGTGAGTGGACAGGAAATATTTCCATTTCAAATTGCTTCAATCTTATGGTCTAGGGTGAAAGTGTATGATTTCAGAAAAATCAGTGCGAATATCGATGTAATAGAAGTATTTTATTTAAGAAGAGTGTAATCTGTTTCAAATATTTCTTTTTGCTTTATAGTATTTTATATAAAGATACTACTATTATTATGAAAGTCTCATACTTTCTGTATTTCAGTATTGATCCCTTAACCTTTTCAAGGCAGAAGGAATAGTAGCAATGTATTTTCAGGTAAATATCTATACATGCCAAGTGAACAGCAATTTGATGAGTTACTGTACGGTGGCCAAATGGCTTCAAAGTCTCAAGACCTTTGTAATTGGTTGGGTTTTTTAAGAGTGTGAACTCCTATGTGATGATTAGGTTCTTTCAGTTTAATGGATTTCTTCAAATTGTCTCCTTTTCAAATATATTATAAAACTTGAGATCCATGGGTTGTAACTTTATTAATTGGAACTTCAAGCAGTCAGATTGAAGTTTCTGTATGTTTTTCATGTGTTAAGCAGTATTTGAACAGCTCTACATTTTGAAGTATTTAAAACATTTCAAATAATAAATGAATATCTTTGTCTAGGGGACATTATAACCAGGGGGGGAAAAAATTTTACATTTCTGTCTTAAGCATGTATTAAGATCCTGAAATATTCAATTTTTCATTTTCATACTGTTTTGCATTAATATGTGGTTATAAAAGTTTGGAACTGGTTGTGTATTTCCTTCTTTAAAAGACATGTAGCAGAGGCAAAAGTAGGTTTTTTTTTTATGGATAGTGTATGAGAATGATTAAAATTAACTTATTGAAAGCTGGATCTTAGTTTAACTGGCCTTATTTTGCAGAAAATTGTGTGAGAAGAGCATGTGAGAAGAAAACAGTACCAGGTATTGGCCACGTGAACACTAAATCTGATAATTTTCATTTAAGTCCTGTCAACTAATTAATTATATTTTATTTTATGCTTTGACTAAGTTAGAGGTGGAAGCAAAAAGGAATTCATTATAGTGTTCAGAAGGAAATAATAAAGTCTGGTATGATTGCTTTCTTTCTGGGAGTGTGTATACCTTGATGTGACACGGGTGTGTTTGTAAATAGAGAAATCAGTTCTGAAGCTTTTTATTCATTATTTTAGAGAACATGGGTAAGCAGTGAATTTGGCGTCTCATGCCTTGGAGGATCTGGGCTGGAGTAATGAAGGTCATCAGATCAGACAGACTAAATAGGGTTCAGATAGTACTTTCTCTATTTGCTTGATTGGTTTCTGTCCAATCATAGTAAAGTTATTACACAAAGCTAACTATTTACTTAAAGAGAAAAGTTAATATGCCCTGTCACTAAAATCAGAGCAGATTATTATTTTACCTGACTTGACACCCTGTTTGTGCTAGATTGTAATGCAGTGTCTTGAAGATCACCTTGTGGAAAGTTCAGCTTATTGCCACTGTAAACGTGACCTTTGTTTCATCCTTAAATGTTTTACATACTAACTTTGTAAGGTTTTTTTCCCCCATAAACCTCAGTAGATTATAATTTAGGTTTCAAATTGTTCTTGTCAAAGTTGTATCAGCACTTATTACCAGTTACCCTGATTGTACTATTATAATAACTTAACCTCACAGCTTATTAGTCATCAAAACAACTCAAGTAAATAATCCACAAATTATAATGTGTAAAACTGTGTGTCTATTCTATAGTCAAACCTTAGCTTCTGTACCTCAACTCTGCGTCAAGTAAGTTATTTAGGTGTATGGGATTTTTTCTGTTTTGTGTTCCTGCAAAGCTGACAAACAAGCCTTAACAGGGTCAAGATTTATTACTTTACTTGGGCAGTTTGGAAAAGTTTTATTACTGAGGTGTAGACTAAAAAAAAAATTATTAAATCTGTAGGTAAAACCAAAGCACTCCCCTTTTAATGAGAGGAAAAGTTAACTATGGATTTGTTAAACTTATTAGTTACTACAAATATCACCAAAGGACATTAACTGAAATCTGCATCTCATTATGCAGAGTGTGTGGTGTGTATATGTACCCAGTATAAATGGAAGTCCTTGCTCAGAGGACTTTGCTATCTGAAATTATTTCATAGGCAACTGGAGGAAAGGAAGTTCTGTGAGCCCATTTTACAGATGAGAGGCTAAGGCACAGAAGATATTTAATGACTTCCTCAAAGTTGTTGATACAGGGTATGGATAAAGCAGGAAATTAATCTGTGTTTCCTGAATCTCTGAGTAGGAAGAAATCAAAAGATGATTCTTCTGTTCAAAGTACAGCACAAAAGGTGTTTGTGTATGTTCTGCTTGTTTCTTAATGGTCAGTGCTTCACCTCTAAGGTGTTTCACAGAGCATTAGGTGAGAAGGAAAGTGAGATTGAGAATCTTTTTTCATTTTTAAAGGCTTTGGGATTGTCACTGTCCTCCTTACATGTATGTGCAACACCACAGGACCATGCTGGTCTGTGACTGGACATTATAAAATATGCCATGGTGATAAACAGTTACAGCCTCTTGCATGCTGGCATCTAGCCTAGCTTGACCTTCTAGGTGTTACCACAACAGAAATGCTATGTAAGAAAATATGTCTTTGCTGAGTCGTTTTTTCACTTGAACAGCTTATGCGTTTAATACTGTATTCTAAAATGATTTTTTATTTCTGGCAATTTCAGTGAGGTAGGTGAAACTACAGTTTAGGATACCCTCTCCTTGGGTTCCTTTCACATGTAAGGACTTAGTGTGGAATGAGTCTGGATCTTATTGGTGCTGCTTGTGTGGAAACCAGAGGAATTTCTTTAGAGCAGCACAGCAATGGTATTTTTCCTGAGGGTAAATGCATGCGCTTTGTACCATTCCTTCATCTTGTCAGAGTAGGCCATGAGAGAGTAGACCCATGTGTCAAGCCTGTGTTTGTACATCAGGCATTTGATTTTAGGGTTCCTGTTATTTTTCCCAAGGTGTGATTTCATATTATTATTTATTAGTGAGTATCAAAATTTGTCATTTAACAGAAGGCTGCTTTGACTGAAAAATTAAGTTATCAAGATGTAGATTTTTTTTGCTATAACTGGATAATCCAATTATAACTAATAATGCAAGAACAAAAAGTGCTTCAAGGTTCTACGAACTGGGTAAGAGCAATCCTTCACAAAAAAGATCTAGAATAAAAATATTGCAAGAGCTTAAATTAGTAGCTAAGCAGATGGCGCCAGTGAAGTAATTTAAAGCCTGAGCAGGTTGTGATACAGGTTGTGTCAGTGTTTTAGCAGATACCACATTTCATGTGAAGTGGTGTATTAATTATTATGCAAGTGGCAGTTATGAACTCGCCATGTACTGTATGGATAGAATGTGTAACCTTTGCTTTGACCTACTTTCAAAAGCACTTAACATGAAATACGTAGGAAAAATGCATCTCTTAAACTGTTTTGCTTGTTCAAGTGTATTATAAAGTGTGATATCCACAGGGTGTGACTTTTATTAGTGGAAACTGAATGCAGTCAGACTGGAGTTTCAATACTATTTCAGACATTAAACCTCTATTTAAAAAATTGTATTTAGGTTCCCTTTTTCAGTAGTTAAAAACCTTATGGGACTTGATCGCACATAATGCCTAAAGAGTTAGCCACTACAGAAGTACTTAAAACACACACATTTCCTTGGTGGTTGGGGTTTTTTTTTCCAACAGTAAGACTTAGCAATATTTAGTGCTGTTCAAATCAAAGTACTGAAGAGAGATGGGCACATGGGAATATTTGAAAGCATTCTGTCTTCATCCTTTTTTTAGTTGTGAAAAGCCTCAACAATCTTGATGGCAGAAGCTATTCTGTGTAAAGAGGTGGTCGAATAGCACAATTAGGGACAAAATGGATTTGCAGAGTGTGAAATTCAAAGCTCTAGAAGAAGAAAGTCAGCCTTGATGATCAGGTAAATTCTGAGGTAAACTTTATTCAAGACTGATGGTTCTCAGAAACATTCTTGAGAATGTCTCCTCAGAAAACTGTATTTTGGATGGTTTTATTGTGTTGTGTTCAAACTCCTGGTATTGATCATAATTTGGTGGAGCTTTTCCTACTAAATGGCTGTAAGTGGGGTAGCTCCATTCTGCTTGCAGAGAGGGGCCGGTATAGTTAACAGTATTTGACTACTATTTCTTCCAAGTATCCTTCAGGTGGACCAGAAGTGTTTGTGCAGCTTTGTGTATATTTGTGACACGTTCCAAATGGAGGTTTTTTGGCTGCAAATATGATGGCTGTACTCCATAGAGGATAACCAGGAGTGTATAAATTCCCTGGCAGCTGAAGCTTTAAATCTGCAGCCACCAAATGTATCTGCCTGTGTCTCTCAAGTTCAACCATGTGGATCATCAGTACATAGTAAGCACTGGACCTTCTAATCCTCACTGCTGATTGTATTACTGCTTAAGCTGTGGGAGTAATTTTCATCTTCTCTGTGGACCAGGACTAGACGGAGCCTCTAAGAGGAAACTTATTTGCTGAAAGCGCGTAGTTCAGCAGTAGGAATCTCTGTTCGCATGCTTGTCTTGGGGAGGTGGGAGTAACAGTGCGTAGCAGTGAAGGAACCAAACCCCATACCTTTAACATGGCTAGAAGAAAGGGCAGCATAACTGAGACTTGTTTCTAACTCTGCAGGAAGCCAGCTTATGCAGCTTATCCATTAACTTTGTGAAAAGAAGAAAGGGATGAATACTTGCTTGCTTCCTAGGGGCAGATTTATAGGCAAAGGTAATTAATTTTATTAGCGTAGTTGATGTACAAGAACTTTTACTTCTAACCAAAAACTATTTTTAGTCATTGTGTTTGACATAATGGTTCTTTCATTTCTGCTGGTTTGTTTTTTTTCCCCATCCAGATTAATAAAGTCCGATACAGTCATTATGCCAATCTGTTCTGAAACTATAGCTATCTGCCCCTCACTTTTGGTGAGGGGATTGTAGAACATGGCTGTATATGGAATAAATGTGGCACTTACTTGTATGTTGTTCTTATGTCCCTCATGGTATTGAACTTAATGCCAAAGGTACCTTTGCATTGCTACTGAGTAGATGCCTATCACATTTAAAGTCCTAGCTTCTCATTGCCTCAGCCTTTTCAAGTTATGTAGCTCACAAGGATGGTAACTTTGGGAAGAGGTGCTTGTATCATTTTAAAGAAAGTTGGTCTTTTATTTCACTTCCTGCAAAAACAAGTTTCATGTGAGGTATTAAAAATACTGTTGCGGGAATGGTGAAAGATGCTTTAAAGCTGGAACAGGGGATTTTGGCAAGCAAATAATTGATTGTTCCTGGAATTGAACCATACTGCTTACGAATTCTCAGTTTTAAAATCTTATGGATGAGTACAGTTGTGTGTTTCTAAATCCCTAAGAATAGTTTTTTGTGTCCAAAATAATTGCATTACTTCAAAGGGAGGGATTAAGATGGAACAATCCCAAATCCTATCTACTTTAAAAGTTTTCTGAGTTCTGTGGCACTCTAATCAGTAAAGTGGAGTTATTGCTAAATTACCTTGCTTCCATATCCTCCAGAAGCAAAACTTCAGTGTATTTATATGTTGGTCCTACAAAACCAATGTGCATTAGTTTTCTTTACAGTCATGACCTGCTGTGAATATGTAATACTTCCCTTAATTGTGCCTGTATGTTTCATTTGTGTAAGAAAGGATTAAAATTAAGTTTCTAAGAATATGCATTTCATATTTTCTGACTGCAGAGCTCTTAAGGAATTTCAGTGACTTTCAAATAATACAGGAGAAAGATTAGGGCTGGGGAAGGACATTGTGTGAACACACACAAAACAAAATAGATGTGTTATGTCAGATTTTTTGCATTCCAGCCTTTATGTGATGTTCTGCTTTGAAGATTTCCTTGCAAGCAGCTGTTCTTATCATTTGCAGAAGTTCAAAATCAGATAAACTCACCCTGCACTGCGAATGGAGTTCTGCAGTCTGCTTGCTCTAAGTGTGTTTGGGATGAAAATCTCCCAACAATGCAGTAAATTTCAGATTAGATTTTTTTTTGGTGAACAGTTACGAATAAAGCAGTTAATCCACATTTGATGACAGTTTCCCTCAGATTTATTAGGGGTTTTTTGTGTCCACTTTGGCATTAGATTTAGAAGCAAAGAGCAAAAAAACCCACCCTGAAGTAGTCATAATTGTGAACTGTGTTCTGGCTGAAGCTTAAAACTACTGATGAAGTCAATCCTAGTTATTTTCACAGATTTTCTGTTTCTTTGGATGAAACCTAGGATCAGACAAAGAGCTCGTGCTAGGAGTTTCCAATTTGAAAGGTAGGAATCTGGCAGCAGAACATTATTAGCAAACCATTTATGATTTTGGAAAAAAGTTCCTTTAGTTGTTCTCCAGGTGCCATTGCATATGCTCAGCTTTAAAGGGAAAAAACTTTCTTTTTGGATCTGGCTGGTTTGGAAGTACTTACTGATTTAGGAGAAGCAGCAAACCTTTATGTGCATAAAATCTTGAAAGGTACAATTTGTAACTCTGAAGTACTGTTCTTCGCTTTCTTTTTTCCCTGATGTTCTCTCCTCTGAAAGCTACATCATTTCTTAATGTGGTAAGCAAAATGAATGAATTAACATACCCATATATATTATACACATATTAATATAAATAATATATATCCATACATATTAATATAAATAATAAGTATCCGTTGTTCTCTCACACTTCAGTCACCTCTTGAAACCTTTTCTTGCTTGTCTTCTAATTCTCTTTGAACATCTTCGGGAGAGAAAGGCTGTGCCTCTCAGCTTATGGCTCTGCATGTTTCCACATTAAGTGGACAGTCAATTAAATGAATGAAAAGAGATTGTTTAATTGTTTCCTAGATATGTTAGTTTAGAAGTGCTTGGGCATGAGCTAAAACTCAGTGCTTATGCAATTGTTCCTCTAAGAGTGAGGGACCCTGTAGGCTTATTGAGGTTGTGGATAACTTCCCATCATAACAAGAAATAGATTCTTTAATTTGAGTGGAATAATCAGCTGGCTTGTTCATTTTGCAGTATGCCGTGTTGTATGTTAGGCAGTAAGCATATATAACAGCCTCATTAATATCTCCTCCATTATTTCAGATGTGAGTTATTCTATTTATTTGTTGTTTATAGCACAAGTCAGTTTCTCAAACTAATTTGTCCTGAGTTCCTCTAAAAACAACTTTACCGTTTGCATCCGCCTTCCTTCACACTCACCATTTGTGCACCTGCCTTGGCATTGCTTTGCTCCCCCTCCCCTTCCCCAAACACTTCGTCTTTTCTCTCAACTCTCCTGCCAGGGGTCATGTCCCACAGTTAAGAGAACACTGGTTTAACTACAGACTTTTGGCTTTTGTCCAAATATCCTTAGACTAGCACATTTCAGTGATGTTTGTGGGAAATGGGCATTGTTTGAAAATATGTATTCTGTTGAATTGGGGGGGGCTTTTTGTTTGGTTTAGAAGGCTTTTAATGTGTGAAACATTATTAATGCAAGAAAGTTGGAAAAAAATTAAGTGTGACAGGGCAAACTGTAAGAGTTCTTAGGCAGACTTGCAAATTGCATGAGAGAAATAAGAGCTGGTACCCTTTTTCTGCCATGCTTTGCTGCATTGAATTCCTGGGCTTGACTCAGAGATTTAAGATTTTCATGGTAGGCAGCAAACAGTGTAGATTAAACTTGCTTCTATTGTTGTTAAATTGTGGCTTTAAGGACTGTTTCTTAAAGTAAACCAGTTGCCATAGGCTCAGTGAACAGCTGCATGGAGCCATGTTGCATACCGAAGAGTCGTGTTGTAAATACTTTTCCAGTATTTCTTCCTTGCAACGATTTGTTACTTCTCTATCATACTGACTAATGCGTAAGGTAACCTTCCACATTGCCTATTTAAAATAGAAACTAAAATAGCCAGGAATGAGGCTTAATGAAAAGGCATTTCTACTGTTTTGGGTTGGGGTTTTTTTGTGTTGGTTTTTGTTTGGTTTGGTTTGGGTTTTTTTTCAGATAGGTTGCACTGCAATCCTTGATCTTCAGTCAGCATGTTTCACCCCCAAATTCCTAAAAGACCCCCATGAAACTAGCTGGCACACATGTATACATGCGTACATTTAGCAACCACCTCATTCTCTGACAGGATTTAGGTCAGCAGCTGTTCAATTCAATATCCTTTCATGATAGGAGGAACTTGAGAAAACCGTATCCAGTTGAAATGCAGAAGAATTTGTTCTGACAAAATATAATTACCTATGTGGGAAGTCAACCATAAAACCATGGATAATGTCATCATTTTGCAGGACGATTCTTACACAAATGGAGTATGAATTCCTTATGTTTGGTTTATGAAAATAAGTATTACATGTTACTGTGAAAAGAAAGTTTCATCTCCCAGATTCTTAAGTGGCTATTTTTTTTGGTTATACCTGGATTATAACTCGTGGTGTCTGGGCCATCTATACAGTCCTGGTTTTGAATTTTTTACTTCCTAGAGGGTTAAGTTAGTTAGCACATTTTTGAAAAAAGGCTAGTGTGGAGGCTTCTTAATGTTTTCCCAAGTCATGGGGCTTAAATTGGGGTAAAAAGCTGTATTCTGGGAGATGGAGAAGGAATATGCTAAATGTGAACATGCTTGACAGCTTAAACAAAGGGAGGTATATTGTGCCTGCCTCAGGTCTCCAGGCATCTACTCCCCAGAAGGCTGAGCTGTGCCAAGAAAGTCAAAGCAAGTATGTTCACATGAAACAAGGGTTCTTCCAGTTCAGAGGAAGGGCCTAGTTGATCTACCAGACAACCTAATGCTCTGTCTGAAAGGGACAATTGTGTAAAAGTAATGTGCTAACACCTGGAGATTGACCATTGAATTTTCACAAGTTACATGGAAGAAAAATTGGGATCCTTGAACATGACAGGCTGTTCTTGACAAAGATGTGTTAGGGAAGAACCAGGTAACCAGCTTGTATAACAAGAGGATAGTCAAGGGTTGGATGGATCATGAAGTTTCTCCGTGCTCAAAAACGATGGTTTATAATGAAGTGAAAACAGTGCTTCATCTTTCATATCTCAGGCCAAATTCAAGATGCCATGCTATGGAGACACATTCAGCTCCTCCGTGGCTGAACTTGCATGCAGTGGCTCTAAAGATGAAGCAGTGAAACAGTAAATAACAACAAAGAACCAATCAATATCTGGTAATTTCTTGTAAATCCTTATGTTGCTTACAAAGGAGAAACACAAAAGATGCCAATTTATTAAAAGTTTAAAAAAAAGTTTAGAAGAATCTAGGTCCTTGTTTCAAATATGAAATAGCCTATTGCTTCTTGAATTCACTTGTGTTAAAACTTACTTCTCCAGTGTCACTGAGATTTTTTTTTTTTAAATGTTATTCTCATAATTTTTGCATGCAATGCAGGAACATATGTATATGTAAAGGCAAATCTGAACAAAATTTATGGTTGGAATTGTTAGTTACATCAAGTATATAGTAATAACAGTACAAACCCACCCACCCAGGGTTTAGAATTCATTCTGCAGTCAATGGAGTACACACAAGTTATATAGCAAACATTAGCATGGATTATGTATTTTGTTATATTCTGTTGGAAGCAATCCAAAATGCAGGCGGATAAATGGTACAGATAACTTATCTTTTTAAAGATGACTGTGGAAATAGAAAATATTTTAACTTGGTTGAAAGCATCAAGAAAGCTTTAAAATTAAAAGAGCAGATGTCAAATACAAAGCTTTTAGTTTACTGAGCAATGAGTATGATAAACATTGATTATTCATCTTGATGTTAGAGTTCAAAAACAATTGTCCCTTCAGTTTGCCTCATGGGAGCATGAAATTAGGACCATGTATGCGTTGATTAACAACATATGAAAGATGAATCATGATTACTGTTTTGGTCTGGTGCGAAAGGCTATGCTTGAGGGGTAGTGATTTCCTACCTCCTTTACGAGATCTCTGTAATTAGTGCTAGCATCTATCTCTGTTTCCTAGTATTGATGTTGAAGTGGCTGCCTGACAGTGCCTATTCACATGCATAAATGGCCTTCATTGAATGAGTGTTTGCTCAACAAAAGTTGAATGCTGGAGTGTATTTCAATATTATTTGTAACAACGGTTATTCATAGGACAATTCTGAAATCACCAATGCCATCTCTGGCAGGAATTGTCAAATATAAAAAAAATAGGTGTAACTTTCAAATATGAAACTCTGTTCTAGATTAAAAGGAAGATAGAAAAGTTCAACAATAAAAATTAGGCAGATTTTAAAATGTCTTTCTGTTGTATTTACGTCTCTGATGGCAGACACTAGTTAAATTTAACTTTTCTTGGAGGCACAATTAGTTCCTGTGGTTAAAATTTCATTTAAGCTTTATTTCTGGTAATAGAATTCTAACTTTGTTCCTCTCTGGCGTAGTAATGGGTAGAAAGAAGTGTCATAAGTGCATTTCCTTAATAAGTTGTTAACATAAATGAAGGGTAGGTATTAGAAAAATATAAACAAGGAAATTACAGGTTAACTTAATGTAATAGTCTTTGACTCTTACTAATACTTGTGCTCTTTCATGTTGAAAGATGAATATTTAAATAAAATGAAATGTCTGCACATGCCTTGGACATCTAAATGAGTTATCCATTCTTCAGGAGATGATGTTCATTAGTGTTACTCAGTACTGTGCTGATTTAAGATATCTTCGGATCTTTACCTTAACTATCCAAGTTGTTACGTTGATTGAGGAACAGATCCAACATTGCTCTCTGTGATTTGAGGTATGTGATACATGATGGAAATTCTTGCTGGTTTGCTTGCCCAATATAAGTGCAGGATTTGGATCTTGGTTTATCATGTTCCCTGTGGAGTTCTGTGCTTTGAGCTCACATGATGTGAGACTTAATGTTGTTGTGGATAACATCCCCCAGCTTTTTGACAAACAAGATGATTTGTAATTTGATTTAAAGGTTTTTAAAAGATGTTTTGGCTGTTATATTTCCTTTGTATTCCTTCTCAGTCGGTGTGTATAGAAGTATGTGGACCAAAGGAATTTTATAGACAAAGCTCCAGGCAATAGAGACTTGCTTTCTAGTAAAGTTCAAAATAAATTAAAAGCTGCATGTAAATTCAACAAATGTTAGTGGTTAATTAACTAAGAATGTAGAGCCCTAAGGCCATGGCATTAGTATTTATAGTTTTAAAGTAAGATGCTCTAAACAAGTTGTCTTAGCTGTAAGCCTTTTTAATAGCACAATTACTTTATGGCTTAAACACAAGAGAATGCTTCCTGGCAGAATGCATTTCTAAACTCACAGCAGTAAGTACTTGGAGGATTAATACCCAAGTTTAGCATGATCAAATTGTCTGACTAGCTTACATGTTTTCATTTATAACTCATGACAATTATCTAGTTCAACACTTTAAGGGGACCCTAATTCTCTTCCAAATTACTGCAACCTTTTTGCACCTTTTGAACAACTGGGAGCAAAGTTTTACAACCAGTAAGTATCACGTGCTGCTTAAGTTCAGCAGTTTGGCTTATGTTATATTTACTTTTTGCATCTACTTTATTAATGATTGTGGTATATTGATTTATACTTCTACTGTTACATATATTGTGATGTCACCATAATTCTAGTAGAAATGCAATTAAAGGTGCAGTAAAAAGCATTGCTCTATTGTATTTTTTTAAATACAGGATAAAAAAGATCCTGTCTAAAGAATTAAAATACTTGTGTTCATTTTCTGTGGGCTTTTGGTGAAATTTATGTCTCAAAACTTCAGCTCTAGGACACAAAAGGAAGATGGGTAACAATTTGATAGTTTATCTGCCTTTATTTATAAATGTAAAAAGTCAATAGTTTGGTTTTTTTGCATATTTTTTTAAAAAAGTCAATAGTTCGGTTTTTTTGCATATTTTTTTTATCAAACACATGTCTTTGTTTTGCTGTAGTAGTAAGTTAAATGATATTTTTATATAGCTTAAGAGAAACAGAAAATGAGTCAGAAAAGAACAGGTATTTGTGGAAAGGTTAAGACTAAAAAAAAATTGACACCTTCCTGTTTCAGGAAACCTTTTTATGTAACAGCTTGTTTACTGCCAAACTAAATCAAAGTTAAACGAATTAAAAGCCACCTAGGAAAAAAAGTGAGATTACAAATTTCACTTCTATCAATACTGCTTTGCTTTTATTCTTTATCTAGTATTTTGGAGGGGTTTTTTTTAAAGGCAACTTAACTCATACCTTGGTTTTCTTTCCAAACACCTGTGTCTGACTATTAAGTGCGATGCAGTGACTGTTTACATGTGTTTACACAATGTTACATCTAATTACTGTTGGAGTCCTTTTATACTATTAACTTCTGTCCTTTACATTGTAACTGTAAAACTAGGTATAATTCCATGGAAATGGTAGTCTTTTTTTTAAAAGATAATGATAAATATGATGTTATTTGCCTTTCACAGTATTACTCCATAAGAGTCAGTGTTACAGTTTTCCAACTTTGTGTCTAGTGAGGGCAATGCTACATTTTGTGTTTCAAAACCAATTTCAGTGCTTTCTGAAGGGTAAGGTATTGCTATCTCTGAAGTCCAAAGTTCTTTTGTGTAGGTAGAGAAGACACACCAGGCTCATCGCCTTGCATGTGGGAGAGCAATGAATACTCTGGGTGGTCCTCTGCTTCTGTGACACTCAGCAAGGATGGCAGTATCTGTTTTAAAGTATTTGGTAATAGAAGAGGGTGTCTGAGGTAGCATAATGGGTTTCTACAATATGCACTTCTACTGGAACCATTATGGGATATAATTGTCTGAAAGATTCCAGTTGGAAATCCACTGTTTCACTTGTTCTCCTTTAACTACTTGTTGATTATCGCCAATAATCAATGGGAAGATTGAAATTTAAATTCTCCATCTGTGGTTTTGTCTAATTAAGCTCTCCTCAACAATAATTTTACGTAAAATATTTACAATACATGGTAAAGTGATTTGGGCCTCTATCTGGCGGCGTCTCACACAAATAAATACAACAGAAGAGTAATCCAGTGCATAAATGACATAAGACTCAAAGGACCTGGAAATATAAATTCCACAAGAATGATATTGAGCACAGGAACATAAATTACGTATAAATATATCTGTATAAAATGATTTAATGAAGGGTAGATGTGGGCACATATCTAGACACTGGACATTGATATTCTCGCTGCCGTAAGAGTTTCTCCCATATGCAATTCAGGCACACGGATGAACCAGGCCATAGGGTTTTTTGTTCTGGCTTATCACACCTAAGTTTATGTTAAGCTTTGAGTTCTGTGTAGTTCTTGTGAGCATGAATAATGAGCAATGACTTAGGAAGAAAAGGATGATTTGGTGGGTTAGTTCACCCAATTGACAAATAGATAGAGTCCTTCAGGCAGCTGTTATGAGGCAGTTAAATAGATGGGGAATGTCTGGGAGGTGATGAGTGCTCTTTAATCAGTTGTTCTACTGTTTTACTCCTACCTTTAATTTCTTTCCTGAAAATGACCAAGAAAATAGAGCTGAAAAATAGAGCTGAAGTGCTGTGACCTATGATTTCCCAGACAACATGGGTTCATGAAAGGCAGGTCTTGCTAACCAACCTGATTTCCTTCTACGACCAGGTGACCCACCTGGTAGACAAGGGAAAGGCTGTCGATGTTGTATACCTGGACTTCAGCAAAGCCTTCGACACAGTCTCCCATAGCATTCTCCTGGAGAAGCTGGCAGTTCATGGCCTAGATGGATGTACTCTTCGCTGGGTTAAAAACTGGCTGGATGGCCAAGCCCAGAGAGTCGTGGTGAATGGAGCTAAATCCAGTTGGCGGCCGGTCACAAGCGGTGTCCCCCAGGGCTCAGTTCTAGGACCGGTCTTGTTTAATATCTTTATCAATGACCTGGATGAGGGGATTG
Organism: Gorsachius magnificus; assembly: GCA_034008185.1. NCBI lineage: Eukaryota > Metazoa > Chordata > Aves > Pelecaniformes > Ardeidae > Gorsachius > Gorsachius magnificus. The sequence continues at coordinate 14,563,729 of CM067090.1, forward strand.
AGTGTGCCCTCAGTAAATTTGCAGATGACACCAAACTGGGTGGGAGTGTTGATCTGCTCGAGGGGAGGAGGGCTCTGCAGAGGGACCTGGACAGGCTGGATCGATGGGCTGAGGCCAATTGTATGAGGTTCAACATGGCCAAGTGCCGGGTCCTGCACTTTGGTCACAACAACCCCATGCAGCACTACAGGCTTGGGGAAGAGTGGCTGGAAAGCTGCCTGGTGGAAAAAGACCTGGGGGTACGGATTGACAGCCAGCTGAATATGAGCCAGCAGTGTGCCCAGGTGGCCAAGAAGGGCCAATGGCATCCTGGCTTGTATCAGGAATAGTGTGGCCAGCAGGAGTAGGGAAGTGATCGTGCCCCTGTACTCGGTGCTGGTGAGGCCGCACCTTGAATCCTGTGTTCAGTTTTGGGCCCCTCACTACAAGAAAGATGTTGCACTGCTGGAACATGTCCAGAGGAGAGCAACCAAGCTGGTGAGGGGTCTGGAACACAAGTCATACGAGGAGCGGCTGAGGGAGCTGGGGTTGTTTAGTCTGGAGAAGAGGAGGCTGAGGGGAGACCTGATCGCCCTCTACAACTACCTGAAAGGAGGCTGTAGTGAGGTGGGGGTTGGCCTCTTCTCCCTGGTAACGGACGATAGGATGAGGGGGAATGGTTTGATGTTGCGCCAGGGCAGGTTGAGGTTAGACATTAGGAAAAACTTCTTCACCGAAAGCGTTGTCTGGAATGGGCTGCCCAGGGAAGTGGTGGAGTCCTCATCCCTGGAGGTATTTAAAAGAAGGATAGATGAGGTGCTTAGGGACATGGTTTAGTGGTGGGATGTCAGTGCTAGGTTAAAGGTTGGACTCGATGATCTTAAAGGTCTTTTCCAACCAAAGTGATTCTATGACCACAGTGCTTAGCAGTGACATTCCTTCTTCCCTCTGTTTCTGATATTTTTTTTCATGACTGTAGAATTGAGATCAGCTTTTTCAGGCTGACATTCTCTCTCTTCTTCTCTTGGATTGTTTGCCCCAGAGAATCCAGTTTGATTTGTCATTAAACCTTGATTAAAGGTGTGGGTTTTGTGTGGGCACGATTAACCTAGACGGTGGAAGTTGAGAACATCACATAATTTTCTTTCAAAAATAAGCTTCTATGATTCACATCTACTGGGCACTTCATACTATTTAAATCACAATTTCATGTTTTCATGCCAATTATGTATTCAGACTTTTTTTCTTCTTTGTTTTCACTTCTTTGAGTATTACATTTGGAAAGTTGATGACAGGTGAGTGCATGCAGGTGGATGCAATCTGTTCTCTCATTGCCTGTGTTCAGATTGATGGATGGTGTGCCCAGACAGAAGGAAAAAAATGAGTTCTATCATCCTCCAACAAACTATTTGCAAAATAAAAATCTACGTAAGTTCAAAGTAGCTTGCTTTATTAAAATTATTTTCTTGATATTTCTCTACAGGGGCTGTCATCAGTCACCAAGAACAATGGACTACTCAATATCACCTTTAAATATGACAGTAAGTTGAAAATTTGCATTATATTCACAAAAATCAAGGACTCCATCACAGTGTCAATATATAGCAACATGTCTCTTAAAAATGGCTCTGAGTATAGCATCACCTCTTTAGTATTGACATATTGACATAAATTTAAAATCTAGGTTTGTTTCTGCTGGGTCTGGTGGATTTTCTCCTTCCTGTCTTTCACTGTTAATAAAACAATCTAATAATTTGTAGTAGTTTCACTTTCAGATTGGCCTACACTTTCTGCCCAGTATTTGGCTGGAAAATTACAGAGAATGATTTTATTCTGTGAAAGAATGTAGTCATTGAAAGGTTCATTACACACAGAGTCACAAGAAACAATTATTTCAAGCTTTATACATCTTTTCTCTGATGTGTAATTTTGGGGGAAGATGATGTAAAGCGTGTCTCAAGGTAGAAAATGTGTAATTTGTATTTGTATGCAGAGAATATATTAAAAATGTGTCTTTGCAAGAACCAGTATTGAATATGAATATTGAAGATGAATAGCATCTCTTCAGCTAGTTGAAGTAGTTGGAACTTTTTATTAGCTACGGTGTTAAACGTCCAGATTAGTGGAAAACTACTGCCTACGTTTTCAGTGAAGACAGATGGTTTTAGTACTGTAGCAGATGTGGTCTGTTTTGCAGCTAGACTAAGAAGAAAGTAATCTCTACAATAATAACAGTAAGAAGCAGGTTGCAGCAATAATATTTCAAACCTCTTCAAACGTCTGCTAAATGGCTGTTGTTTTAATTTTTTAAGGGTTTTTGTCATCTGTGTTGTCTAGTCAGTAAGGTGTGACTATTGACTATATTGGGAATTTATCCTTATTTGGGCAGTTAGTGGCCATCATCAATATAAAGTCAATGTACAGTCAAGAGAAGGTCCTAATTTACAGCAGTAATGTTTGTATTAATGCCAGTGCAAGTCACAGGTTGGGGTTTTTTGCCTACCCAAAGAAATTACCTCAGAGGCTGAATGTGGGTAAAATTCCATCGAGAGCATGTATCGGGGAACCTAACGATGGTGCTTTTGTTTCATTCTGATCATCCTTTTGTTCCTCTATTTTTACGTTAATTTCCAAATATGCAATCCTTCACTGAGGTTTTTTTTATTTAATTTGATATTAATATTTAAAATGAGCAAAATTTAAGTATGTCAGATTGTACAAGAGGTAAGTGGTTGCTACAAAAGAGTTAGAATTTTTTATCTACATAAAGAAAAACAGGAAATAATATCGGTCAGAACAGAGATCCCAATGTTAAGTTAACACAATGGAGTCTGTTTAAGTCCCAGTATCTGTCATGTTTTTTCCATTAATTCTGGCACCAGGAACTGTGCTTAACCAATGACAAGTGTTAATTCAAAATTCTGCTGGCACTGCATGCTTCCTGAACAAAGGAATTACTTGAGTTCTGCAGTACTAGGAAAAGTTCCCTGATATCAAGGCTAAAGAGTTTGTATGATAGGGAAATATGTATTTATTGTGAATAAGCCAGCACAAAAGAAAATGTGGCTTGCTGGCTGTGATTTAAAGCCTTTTATTTTGCCACACAGCAATTCTAGCGAACTGTGTTTTATGTTGTTAAATTAGTTGGTTAGACTATTTTTTCAGGTGAAAACCAAATGTTTGTATGTTTTAGTAATTCACTTATATTCAAGTAAAAGAAGTGGTTTCCTGAAAAGTGCCATTTTCCCCTGCTGTTTTCTTCCTAAATCTGTTGTTCTTTAAAAATGTAAATTGGTGACTCACAGTCAAACTTAAGACATTTGTGCTGTATTCCATTTTGGCGAATTGTCATTTGACCATAAAATTTTAGTAACCAGGATCCAAAATCTTGGGCTTGCTATTAATTAGATCCAGACCTAGCAAAAAACTGTTACTTCAAACTTTCCATTGAAAGAGATACTCTATTCTCCTAAGAGGAAGTTCATGCTGTCATTGAGTTTCACTCATAGCAACAGAATTCTACAAACAGCAGAGTAAGTACCAACTGCCCAGCTTTTGTAAAAGGCAATGTTGTACAAACTGTTCTATTCTTTTTTGCATGGCAGTTACATAAAAGACCCCTTACCATTGTTATTCATAGTAAAAAGCCATTTTCTAAAACTGCTTTTCACTTATTAATTTTACTTCCTTGCCTTTAAGATCATATCTCTGAATTAAATTCAAATTTTCTGCATTAGCTTATCATAACACTTGGTTTTTCATGTTACATTTCTACAAACTCTGTATAGGCAAATACATAGCATATGGATGATCTCAGTTTTTTAGAACCAGTAGTCAGTGATACATAGTCTACTGGTCAACTTTTTCTGGAGTTTGTTAGCTTCACTAGTTCAAAAGCAGAATGTTTGTGCATACACATCTTTATGTATACTGTGCTCCAGAACTGTTGAATTCTCTGGCCACTACTTCTCTTCCTGCCACAAAATAGGAGCCTAAATATTGTAAGGCTTTAGAAGTAATACACTTTGTGGTTGTTTTGTTTTGAATGCATAAAGACATGGTCAAGTTCAATAACAGTCAGGAATGTTTTTGTTACATTTTATTTTCTTAAAGCTGAGGTTTTCTATAATCACGTTTGCTGAGCTGTAACTTTAGGGAATACACTGTATTTTGTCAGGATAACAAGACAAAACTAGTTCTGACTGGATCCAGTGGCAGGAAAATGGTCTACGGGGACGTGGCTTCTGAATGGATGGCAGAGATAAGATAGATTTAGGCAGTGGGTTCCTTGTGATCAGGTCAAGTAGTACCACAGTTAAAAAGCACTTCCTGAGCACCAGTTCTGAGGCTTCACATTGTTCATTGTTCTCGTACGTGCCTGATCATTGACCAACATTCTCTTGCTCTAAGCACTGTTCATACACAAAATTAATGTCACTCCTCATATTCTTTCGAGTAATTAGTAAGGAAAAGTTGTTCTCTGTTGGGAGTCCCAACATATGTCATTTTCACTCTTACTGTGGTACAGGCTACACTGGTATTTTGAACTGGTAATTTCCTTTGGAGTCCTGTGAACTGGGGATTTGCAACTGGTGAAAGTGGTTGTGCTCAATGATTTGTAAAGTTTCATGTTTTTCAGTGTCCTGAGACAAAAGCTTCATCTAGATTTACAATACAGTACTTATTTTTATAGAATAAATAGTGCACATATACTTTTGCTTTGTTCAGTCTCAAAGAAATGTTAGGAAATTAACTTATTCTTTACTTACGTGGAAAGATGCAGGTCATGTTGGAAACTGGTTGTTTGAATAGATCTTTAATATTAGGTGCTGTTGGCTGATTATGATTTACCTGCTCTGGTATTGCACAAGAACATCAGCTAGAATGTTTTTCTTAAAAGTGTTTTTTTCTCCATATTTTTAGACTGCACACCTTACTTGAATTCAGTGGGAAAACACGTGATTGGAGATGTGCAGAATATAACTATCAGTCAGTATGCATGTTATGAACAAGTTGCAGTCACGATACTTTGGACAGCAAATGCCATCGGTAAGTAGTAGAGGGAAGTGGACTAATTCATCATGTCATTGGTAATAACTTCTTGCTTTAAGTAAAATAATTAAATTATGCTTGGAATCATTGAAGCAAATTGCTTAAGAAGAAAGAAATTTTTAACAGCTTTGCAAAGCTGCTATTTTTACTAGCTCACTTGAAATATACTTAAAACTAGGATGCTCTCTGCAGCCATACGCTGCTTTTTACTGTTCCAATTTGCTGAATTTTTCCTGCTCTTCAGAACTGTGTAATAGCCCTGATTTTGTTCTCTGCCCCAAGGTGTTAGTGCATTTCAGTGCCACTGATTGAGTTTAATTGCCAATACACTTAAAGATTCTTTAGGATGCAGATTGTCTTGCCGGTGGAAAACATTATTTAATCATAGCTATGCAAACTTTAATTTGTTTCCGTGTCAGGTCTGGTCACTAAGAATATGCAGTCAAATGTCACTGGATGTACCTTGTTGCCCACTAGAGCAGTAGTCTCCAAAGTGGGGGGTGTGCAAGACGATCCACTGGGGCATGCGAAGAAAATTTTAGGACTTCTATTTACATATTTTTTTAAAATCTTGAAAAGAAAAACTAAGCTTTACTAATATTTAATATATTGACACTGGCACCCTTGCTTGGGCTTTATGTCAGATGTCCATGTTTCACATGCAGTTCATGAGGTATCCTGAAGGAATAGTGGGTGTTCTACAGTGTGGAGGGGTTCCGTGGTGCCCTCACTCTTTCATTTGCTTTCAGCATATCGCAATGTATTGCACTGTATGTGTGTCAGGTTAAGTGGATTTACTGATTATATTACCTAGTTTTAACTAAACTAACCATTATGATGAAACAGACAAGTGGCTTAAGATAATTGAAGATAATACTAATAATGTGAGCACATGTGAACAGCAAGACAATAGTAGAGCTGACAGTTCCCCTACTTCTAGTACAGGCTCTTCGTCAGCCACATTAGAAGGCAAAAACAGTGACTGTCTAATCAGTTCTGACAAAAAGTCGGTCAAAATTACCAAGGCTGTTTGAAATACAGGTTTACACCTGCCATTGTTAATGATGAACCTTGCCTTAAGCGTATAGTGTGCCTTGAGATACTAGCTAATACTGTGAAGCCATGAGGTTTAGCAAGATAATTGAAAACTAAGCATCCAGAACGTGAAGACGAACCTCTACAATTTCTTCAGCAATGTTTGCAGCCATGAGATTCTCAATAAAGTACAGAATTTCACTAAACTTAATGATAAATCTTTAGAGGCCTCTTTTTGTGAAATCTCTTCTGAGATTTCTTACTCAATAGTGAAAGATAAAAAGCCACATACTGCTGGGGAAACAGTTGTTCTTCCTGCCTGGCTGAAATAATACAGAGAAATGTTGGAATGAAAAGGATTCTGGCGTAAGGTTACAGAGGTAGCACCACATGTGAAATTCAGTCATCGCATTATTCATAGGGAACTATTGCAGTAATGAAGTTAGAGCCAGAAGTGCACAGGATGTCATCAGAGTGGTTAGTTTTATAAACCCAAGACATTTAAACAGTAGAATCTTTACAATACTTAGTAATGAGATGGGGAGTGACCATGAAAATCTGTGCCATGTGGGGGTTCACTGGTTAAGTTGTGGCATAGTACTTAAGAGTTGTCAAACTCAAATCTTTGAGTTAAGCATTCTGCTTTCAGAAAAAGGCAAGTGTACCAAATTTGCTGGCCTTTTCTATGACGACAAGTGGCTGTCATCCATAGTTGTATGCTACCTAGCAGATATTTAAAAAAAAATCCCAAACAACCAAAACCAAACTTAATTTGTGTCTTCAAGGTAAAGGTGACGTTTTAACAATGAGTAAGAAAGTAACTGCTTTTCAAAAGAAACACATGCTATGGAAAGAACTTTTTGACAATGGATGTTTGGAAATGTTTCCTCTGTTATGTGATTTTGTTGCTGAAAACAATGCCAGGTTCTCACCTATAGAAACTCTCTTATTTTTACACTTAAAAACGCAGGAAACAGAATTTCATAGCCTGTTTAAAAACCTTCTGAATTCAGAGTTTCAGTGGGTTTGGAACCCATTTCTTAAAAATGTAAAAATGCAACACATTCTGATTAGTTTGCAAGAACAAGTGACATCAGGGAAGATAGGAATATGCTAGCCAAATTTCCATAAAAACCTTTGCGTAATTAGAGGATGGAAGTGAAAAATAAGTATTATGATTTAATAAATTCAGCCAGTGCTACACTTCCTCCATTTGGATCCATGTATCTTTGTGTGGTTATTTTTAATGGCAATGACAGCCATCCCTGGAGGTATTTAAAAGAATCACAGAATCACAGAATCGCAAGGGTTGGAAGGGACCTCCTGAGATCATCTAGTCCAACCCTCCTGCTAAAGCAGGTTCTCCTAGAGCAGGTTGCACAGGACTTTGTCCAGGCGGGCTTTGAATATCTCCAGAGAAGGAGACTCCACAACTCTCCTGGGCAGCCTGTTCCAGTGCTCCATCACCCTCAGAGTAAAGAAGTTCCTCCTCATGTTCAACTGAAACCTCTTATGTTTCAGTTTGTATCCATTGCCCCTTGTCCTGTTGCTGGACACCACTGCAAAGAGACTGGTTCCGTCCTCGTGGTTTCTGCCCTTAAGATATTTGTATGTGTTGATGAGGTCCCCTCTCAGTCTTCTCTTCTTCAGGCTGAACAAGCCCAACTCCCTCAGCCTTTCCTCATAGGGGAGATGTTTGAGTCCCTTTATCATCCTAGTTGCTCTCTTCTGGACTCTTTCTAGGAGTTCCTCATCTTTCTTGAACTGGGGAGCCCAGAGCTGGACACAGTACTCCAGGTAGGGTCTCACCAGGGCAGAGTAGAGGGGGAGGATAACTTCCCTCAACCTGCTGGCCACGCTCCTCTTAATGCACCCCAGGATGCCATTGGCCTTCTTGGCAACAAGGGCACACTGCTGGCTCATGGTGAGCTTGTCATCCACCAGGACTCCCAGGTCCCTCTTGGCAGAGCTGCTTTCCAGCAGGTCAGCCCCCAGTCTGTACTGGTGCATGGGGTTCGACCTCCCCAGGTGCAGCACTTGGCACTTGCCCTTGTTGAATTTCATCAGGTTCCTCTCCGCCCAACTCTCCAGCCTGTCCAGGTCCCGCTGAATGGCAGCGCAGCCCTCTGGCGTTATCAGCCACTCCTCCCAGTTTTGTGTCATCAGCAAACTTGCTGATGGTACACTCTGTCCCCTCGTCCAGGTCATTGATGAATAAGTTGAACAAGACCGGGCTGAGTACTGAGCCCTGGGGAACTCCACTAATGGCCTCCAACTGGACTCTGCCCCGCCGATCAGAACCCTCTGAGCCCTGTCATTCAGCCAGTTCTCAATCCACCTCAGTGTCCACTCATCCAACCCACACTTCTTGAGCTACCCTTTGAGGATGATATGGGAGACAGTATCAAAAGCCTTGCTGAAGTCAAGGTAGACAACATCCACCGCTTTCCCCTCATCTACCCAGCCGGTCATGCCGTCATAGAAGGCTATCAGTTTGGTCAGACATGATTTCCCCTTGGTGAATCCGTGCTGGGTACTCCTGATGATCTTCTTTTCCTCTACTTGCTTGAAGAGGACACCCAGAATGAGTTGTTCCATCACCTTTCCAGGGACAGAAGGGTAGATGAGGTGCTTAGGGACAAGGTTTAGTGGTGGGATGTTAGTGTTAGGTTAACGGTTGGACTTGATGATCTTAAAGGTCTTTTCCAACCTAGACGATTCTATGATTGAAACCAAGTAATGAAATAAACTGAATTTAGAACCAGACCTTCGAATTACCATATCACAAAGAGTTAAACCAAGATTTAAAAAAAAAAACAAAACCAAAGCATATTCAGTAACAGAGCTCTCACTCAAAAGTGTTATTATTAATACTTTTAAGCAGGAACAAAAAGGTTTTTTGTATCATTAATAAAATAGAAATTATTTTTAATAGTTTTTAATAGCTTTAAATCTTTATCTCATGCTTTTAAAATTGTTTTTTATGTATATTTTAAAAAGTACCTAATATATTATCACAATAGTGCATATGTATATTTTGTAAATATACTGGGGGTTTGTGCACAAAACTTTTTTGTTGGCAGGAGTGCAGGATCAACAAAATTTGGAGACTGCTGCACCATGGTGCACTTTCTGTACCAACACCTGCTCATAATTTCTTCATAATTTTTCTTCACATTAATTAAGGTCCTAAATAGAGTAACTTAATATAAACTAATTTTTTTTAGTTACCAGTGTTTAGCAAATGAAAGAGGTGGAGTTCCCTTCTTGAATGTTTTTAATACTTCATTAAAGAATTTTAACTGCAAAGGTGCTTTTGTGTATCAATGAAATAATTAGAGTTAAGCTCAATACAGTTTTCAGAACATAAAGAAATAAATTTCTTTTTAACTTCTTCTCATACAGCAGAGTCTAAACTTGATATTTCATCAGTCATACTCTCTTAAAAAGCTTTTAAATCAGATTTTTTTTATGATTTAGTGAGAGCTGGAAGTTCCCATTTATGTGATAGGATTGCATCCTAAATGATGAGATATGGCCACTAATGCAAGGGTGTATTTATTAAAATTGATATAAATTTTTAGCCTAGACCTGCATTTATTAAATCAAACATCTGAGATAAGAAAAATTGTCATTTTTTTTGTGACATCCCAGTATTAGTCTGTTTCATAATTTTTTAATTAAAAATAATGATTAATTTCTGGGGTTAAAAAGGGTATATGAAAATTACACTTAATTCTGCAAAACCGTGCAGTTGAAAGCATTCGGTAATTTCAGCTGCAGACTGGATGAATCAAATCTCTATGGGAAACAAAGCTTGGTGTTCTTTCTTGTAATGATCAGAGGTTAATCCTTTGGAAAGCGTGAGGACAGAACTGCCGTTGAAACATCTCAGGTAACATGGAGCCTAGACACTTTCTCTTTCATGGTCTTCATGTAAGCATAAATAGTGCTTTTGTTCCATGGAGTATTAAGAACACATTGGACAACTTGTCTTTTATCTTCTGCAACGTTATACAACATTAAAAAAACCCTCACAAACCCATGAAAACTAGTGAAACAGAGGAGGTCCATGGAAAACCATACATTATTTTTTTTTTTAATTTGACCAGCATAACGTAAACTCAGATTAATCCATTTTGCGTTCTGTAGCATTTAGCTTACAAGGGCTGTGGCTGTGTGTTCGATAAATATGTATTCTGCCATATGTAATTAGATGGAGTAGTGGTAGTTAGTCTCGAAGAACTATGGCACGACTTTGATACCCGCGTCACAAAACTATCACAGGGTGACACTCTAGCATCGTCCTGTGACATTTGCATCACTGTGACTCAGTGTAGTCATGTAATGAAGTAATTCCACAGTGACAAAATTGCAAAGAAATGTAAAGACACTGTGCTGAGAGTTAGTTGGTTTAGAGTAACTTGAAAAAAATGGGTGAAGTTCTGGCATCGGTTATAAATAAGTGGAAGCATTCACTCACTGGAATAAATTCCATTCCATTTAAGTCAAGTTTTCTGTTATCCCATGCTATACTAGAATTAAAGAGGTTGTAACAGCCGCTATCACTTTAATGTGGTAGTCTCAGAAATGAGAGGAAGATGTTATAAAGGAGTATTTCTGTAATTTGCTAGCAATATGTTATATTTCATTGCTAATAATGGAAATGTGAAGTTACTATAAAGTATTCCTGAAGGTGACAAAGGCAATAATAACTTATATTGTAGTGATAATCTGGAAGCCCCAGCTGCGATGTGGGCCCCTCTGCTCTAAGCATTACACAAGTATGTAGTAATTGCAGCCTTTGCCAAAGATTGAATTCTAAATAGGCAAGATAGAAAGTGTGGGAAGAACTGACATACAACAACAGGTATTAAAACACAAACATATTTCATATGAATGGTAAGTTTTATTTTTGAAGACAAATGAAATATATTCAAATTACACAAAATACCACATTATGCATTTTGAAGTATTAGTCTTCTATTTAAATGCTCTGCTGTTTGCAGGGATTGAATACCTGAAAGGATTTCGAGTAATACTTGAGGAGTTAAAATCAGAGGGAAGACAATGCCAGCAGATGGTTTTAAAAGATCCAAAGCAGTCAGCCCCAGTTTTAAGCAAACAGTAAGTGCTTTATTTCAAGAAAAGTTTCATTGTTGATTGATTATGTGAGTAGTCTTGAAAGTGTTTATATGCTGCATATATATCTAAATATATCTCTGTTTATGCATATACACAATGTGCTGTTTACTAGGATGCAGGTTGCTTCCTAAAAGTATTGTTCTTTAAGCTAATGATAGTTGTTGGATCTAGCGACAGATCTATTTGCCTTTTCTAGCTTTCCTGAAGCTGGAAACTGTAATTTGGGTGACTCTGGAGTACAGGTGCACATCTGTAATAGTCCATATCCAACTCTATTGAGATCCCTCGTGTCAATGTGTAATGGAGGGGTAGATAAAGGATTCTTAATGTATTAATTTCTGCTGTGTTTGCAAAACTGTGGGTCTGTTTTGAAAGGTATAATAGCTGATTTTAAAGTATGTTGCAATCTTCTTTTTGTAGGGAATGGAGTCCCAGCCCTTTGTAAATCTGAAGTTTGAAACAGATTACTTTGTAAAGATTGTTCCTTTTCCTTCCATTAAAAATGAAAGTAATTATCACCCATTTTTCTTCCGAACTAGACGTAAGTATTGCATACACTATAGTATTGCATATCATCTCTTCACCAGCGGGTACCCTCATCCCCAAATCCCTCCAGCTTTTTCATTTTCCCAACAAAGGAATGTAGTAGATGATGATGTTAGAGGAGTCTGGGTTAAGATAGTTACTGACATAGTCTTGGAAAGAAGTCCTGGGTGTTAAGTGGAAAGAATTTGGATGCCACAGATAAGTCTGTAGTGTATGAGAATATGTGTTTGGCAACAAGAACAAGAAAAGTCTCAGGCAGGCCTGAGGTTATCCCAGGTTGCCTATAGCGGGATTACTCCCATGGTTCTCAGGAACATTTGACTTACAACGATGGTTCGCTCCTTCTCCTTTCTCGACATTGTGAAGAAGATCAGGTTGGTTTTGGGTTTGAGATCATAGTTTCAAAACCAGGTATCTAGGGGTAGATATAGATGAATACCTATAAAATTAGGTAGCAACAAATCAAGTTGAATTTCTCAAAATTACTTAGCAATTCTTATTGGAATTAGAAGAAACTTGCATAAGCTTCTCAGTTAAATACTATCATGAGAAACTGCAAGTACCTTTTGGGGTGAGTTGTTGATATTTGTCCTACTTAGTTGTTTTTTTTTTTTTACCCTATAAAACTTTCTTAAAATATTTTCAAGTATGTCTGTTGCTGCAAACTGCAATCACATTTGTCTCACATATATAGAAAAACACATAGTGCTCAGCATACTTATTTACTCTGAGTAAATGCGTTTAAGGCTAGTTTCAACTTCCTTTCCTGCTGTGCTATGCCCGGTACTATCCCTTTTGTCTCATTAAGGAATGCTATTTTCAAATTAATGAACCTGTGTTTCTCATATAAAGATGAGAAGGGACTTGAAATCATAACAAAGAAGCTAACTTTGCAAAATATATTTGCTCCAGGCATATTAGAGACTGGGAAAGAAATGGAGATATTGTCATCAAAATAATGAACTCCCTTCTTTTGCCCTCATTGTTTTTCTATTTAAATAGCATTGCATTTTGGTACTGCATCATTAATAATTTTTGTATGTATTTATAGCATGTGAATTGTTGCTACAGCCAGAAAACCTTGTCTGCAAACCTTGTAAGTAAAACGTCATACTTCCTGTATGTATCTTAGAAAAAGTTACTGTACTTGAAGAGTCATTTTTTTCCAATTCATTAATATCTCTGACAGACTGGAAGCCAAGGAATCTGAATGTTACCCAGCAGGGTTTTAACATGCAAGTGTCCTTTGATCACGCACCTCACAACTTCGGGTTCAGATACTACTTTCTTCACTACAAACTGAAGCACGAAGGGCCATTTAAGCAAAAGACCTGCAAACAGGTACGTCACTGAGTTTTGCACCTCTTAAAAGGACAAAGCCTATTAACATTAGGTGTTCTAAGGTTTTATAGGAACTTTAGAAACTTAATATAATATAGAATACTATCAGTTTAAAAATTGTTAAACTATTTGGTACTATTTATGTAAATAATAATTGTATTATGATAGCACTTATCAGTCAACACCAAACTTGAGGGCTCCTTTGGAGCTGGATAGTATAAGCAAACAGGAAGAGACTGTTCTCTCTCTTGAAGACCCTACAACTCATTAGTACTTCTAACTGCAGTTTTGTTATTTTTGTTTTACGTATTATTCCTACGTTTTTTACTTCACCTTTGCACCAGATTTGACCATTTCATAGATGACCCATCTGAGATGGTATCGCAAGATAGCTCTCATTTTAGTATCTGCATGGAATTAGGCTCTCTGTGATTTTGTACAGCTGTGTGCCTAAGTCTTATTATGGGAGCTGCAATTTGCTGTATTATTTTCCTTAGCTTTGGTTAGGATTCAATGGCAAGTTTGTTCTCACTGGGCAACCTTTCATCCTAAGTCTCTGAAAGCTAGGCAGCTTCAGGGCATAATGTAGAGTTTATATATTAGATCAAACTTTTAAGATTTTTTTTTTTTTGGCTAATGAATCATACTTCAGTTTTGCAGGCAGAGGATTGTAGTCCTTGCATATTTGAATAGAGAGACTTAGTTTTGCTGGTTAAAGGTGTCTTAATACAGGAGGGAACTGTGTATTTCTAAATCAGTGCAAATGTATTTGTTACTAGGTTTTAAAAGTACATTAATGACATGCAAAGTATTCTCTTTCTTTGATGTAGGAGCAAAACACAGATACTACAAGTTGTATTCTTCAGAATGTGTCTCCAGGGGATTATATAATTGAGGTAATATTTATAAATAGTCGTTTGTACAACAGCTAAATGAGTATGTTAATGGAGGAATTGACTGAAATTGAAGTATTTCAAGTCACTTTTTGGTAAAATTGGACTTCAGGCATCCCTACTGAATTACCTTGGGCAAGTAAAAGTTTTTAAACAGATTGTTCTTGACCTTTCCGTAGCTTTGCTTCCCTGAGTGCATAGCAGTTTCATCTGTGCCTTCAAGTAAAGTTGTGGGCCTGCAAAATTCTTGGACTTGATTTATTTATTTATTTTTTTTAAAAAAACTGGAATTCTGTAGTTTGGTCAGTTTTTACTATACTCAAAAGGTGGATATTTCTCCTGATGATAGAATGTGAACTCTGAAAGTTAATGTTAGAACATTAGACTGTGTACCAACAAAGGCAAATGATTCCACTAACTACTAGATTGTGGTCCTCTTTAAATTTTGAACAGTGAGTTTCTTCACATTTGGTCATGAAAGCTGGGATAGTTGTTTACATATTGCAGAAAATAAATAAAATCAAATTTCCACATAATAAAATTCTACTTTTACTTTTTAAAGCTGGTTGATGACACTAATACAACAAGGAAGACAATGCACTATGCGCTAAAACCAGGTATGAATTTTGTTTTTTAAACAGAATACAGTATTTACCTTATTAATGTAAATTCATTTTTAATTATGTTGGAAATAAATCTTCATTTGGCCTGTGTGTGTTTGCCATAATCAAGAGTACTAAGGTAATTGTGCTGTGATCTTTTGACCTAATGAAAAAAGAGTAGACATGCACACTCGTACCTACACATCTGCATCTCTGTACATTTATGTTTAGTACAGTTTAGATCAATTTATAATTGGAAGTCTTGGTGGGAAACTCACTTTTGTTTCATATGGATATGAAGAATCATAGCCCGTATCGTAATTGCATGCAACTGAAGCATGCAGTAGTGTGGAAATAATGTAATGAAACTGTGAGAGCTGCCTAAATGTGTTACCTGCCTGTGTACCTCAGTCCTGAAATGAAATCAAGCAATCTGGAAAACCTGTCAGGTGAATGCTTAGCACATCTGTATTTCAGACCAGTTTCTGAGAAGCTAAATAGGGATTTCAGAATGTAAGTGCAGACACAAAACATAGCTGCAGATGAAGGCAACGAGTAAAATGGACTGAATCCTAATGCATGTTGCTAAAGGTTATCTGTGCAGGAAGACAAGTTCTTTCTAAGTGGCTAGTTCAGCACTCTGGAACAAAAAACTGACAGGTCCAAATGACTATTGCCTATCTTATCAAAACTAGACTTCATGTAAAGTTCTCATGGGGGGAGGTATGAGTTGGCATACAGCACTTGGTAGTCACTCTAGTGCTGTCGTCATGGGGGCAATCAGCATAAAACCTATTTAATATGGAGCAGAACATGATGATTGATTCTTCTGTATATTTGAGAATTACCTGATAATAGTGTACTGCAGCAGTTTTACATTCCCAGTGTGAAGATTTGGTTAGATAATTATAATGCTTATGTTTATTTGCATATGGCTAATTCTGCTTTATTTTTCAAAGTACATTCTCCATGGGCTGGACCAATAAGAGCTATTGCCATTACAGTCCCTTTAGTTGTCATTTCAGCATTTGCAACGCTTTTCACAGTGATGTGCCGCAAGAAACAGCAAGGTAAGAGGGTTTATTCAATACAGAGTTCCATTTAAAGATGTGTTTTTGCAACCAAAAAAGTTTTAACTGGTAGGTTTATTCCAGAAATACCTTTATCTGAACAGCTTTCTTCTCTTTTCTACCTCTCTCTCTCTTCTTCCCCACAGCTTTTTTGTGTGTTGAAACTTGTAGCAAATACTTAATCAGTGCTTGATAGTAATTTGTTGTCGTAGAAAGTATTGTATCACAAATCAAGACTTCAGTGTAGAAAGGAGAGAACAAAAGACCTGTTGGGAAATATTTTTGGTTTCAGGTTTCTTTATATTTGTGAAAGTACTGCATGACCATGTAGAATACAAACAGATCTGTTAATTGGTGTATTTTAAACATTCCCTTATTTAATTCAGAAATGTCTAATTCATACTTATTTTAAACCAGAAAGAAAGTAAACCCATGTTAATACCAATACAATTCTCGGCACTGTCTGGATATTATTCCAGATTTGATCACTTTCCTGGAAGTTGCCTTTATACTTCATCCTAAGCCATCTTCCTAAATTTACTCTAAAACTTACTTGCAGATGTTTCTCTAAATTAGATTCCATCCCTCTTTCCTGACTTCTCTCTCCTCTGTGTCCAGGAGCTGGCAAGCCACACGAGTTGCATTGAGATGTTAAAAATCAATTGGCATTTTTTGTAGAATCTAGGGAATCATGTGGTTTTGTGAATACGGAAAAAGAGATTACTTCCCCAAACCTCGCATATCTGTGTTATCCATCTGAATTTTGGCACTGAGGTATACTGCAAGTGCTATATGCCATCTGGGTTAAATCCTTTTACCTTCTGGTCTTCTGTGTCTATCCCTTTGCTCACAGCTAGCACAGTTCCAACAAAAAACCCAGACAAATCACTAAGGATTTGTGTACAGAGAGAGTTGTTCCAGAATAGTTATTCCTGATGAATTGTTCTAAATTAAATCCCTAGGTGGATATTTATATTTTGAAATACTCATGCTTTATTCCAAATTAGTTTAATCAACTGTAGAGCTAGATTGAATTAGTCTGGCATAAGATGAGACTTCTATGTGCCAGCATGAAAGCATCTATACAGTGAAAAAAACAATAGCTATTTTGACTTAAATTAATCATATCTTAATTCAAATTAATGTCAAATTAATGTCCAAACATGTGTGTCTATATATATATATACACCAGAGAGATACTGTATTATGTTCTGAAGGGATCTGTGTTCCTGGAGTTTAATATTCTTACATGGCTTGTGTCATGTTTTTATTAAAACGAGATTTTTGTTATAGAGAAACTCTTGACGATGATACATCTTTAAGGTTTATAATATTTGAACAGAGAGGCAAAGACTGTTGAAGCTGGATAGAAGTGAAACTGCCTCATTCTATGTATAAAATAAACCTTTCTTGAGTTTATCGAGTTGTACAGTAATAACTGCACATTTCACTTCCACAGCGTGTTCCACATATGTAGCAAGTCATAAGCTGGATAAATAGAGTATGTGCAACTTTTCAGGCTGGAAAGGCAAAAAGTATCTCTTGAAAAAAGTCATTATAGTATGCATCGGTAACAAGCCTACAAAAGTTTAAAACAAAACAAACCCAAGCTTTATAGTGTGAACTCTCTTTCTCTCTTCCAATTTAGAAAATATATATTCCCATCTAGATGAGGAGAGCTCAGAATCTTCAGCATATGCTGCAGGTCTGCATGTGGAAAGACTTCGTCCCCGGCCAAAAGTGTTCATCTGCTACTCCAGTAAAGATTGCCAGAAACACATTAACGTCATCCAGTGCTTTGCTTATTTTCTTCAGGACTTTTGTGGCTGTGAGGTAAACTCAACATTTCTTCTGTAAACAGTGTTTCCTTAATTGAGAAGGCAGCCCCCAAACTCGTAACAATATGTGCTTGAAAATGGAGTATTTCAGGCTCTCCCTTCCACAGAGAAAACTTTCATTATTTTTCTAAATATTGGCTATATACATTTTCATTACTCAGGGAAAGGAACAGATCATAGCCTGCGTAAAAAAGCAGAATAGTGGAAAATATGTACTGCATTAGTTCCAGGACTTTCATTCAGCCGTGTTCAGCTTGTTTTGTATTAACTGCTTTTTCTGTTTAGTAGGTCTTGCATCTTTATGGTTGGCAGCCACAAAGAGGTATTAGTGTCTACCTGAGATATTCAGTATTCCTAAAATATGTTTTTTATATTGTCATTTTAAAGTAGTCTAATTATCAAAACTCTAACTCATAGAGCAAAATCTGTGCAATTAGGATTAATTGTTGACATTATGTATTGATTTTTATTGGGTTTTATTTTTTTCACTTCTGTTCCATACATGTTGAATATTGGCATGTCTTTCTCTTGTTTTTGATTTAAAGCTATGAGAAAGACATTGAAATTACTACTTTGAACGACTAGGCTTAGAATCTCAGACTGCCTTCTAAAATATAATCAATATGTGGCTGGCCTTTCACTTTTCAACTGTAAAAACGCAAGACAATCATTAGCCTGTTGTTGCTGCATTTTAATCCTGCTACCGCGATTATAAATGTCTGAACTGGAACTGGTTTTTTCAACTATACGGCAAGTCTGGCCTCTAGTGGCCAAACACAGGAACATGAGCGATGTGTCACATGTTGAGGGATGTTCACAATCTATCCATATGTTTAAAATAGTTTAAGTAAGGTGTTTTATAAGTAACTTATTTGAATCCCCTTTTTAGAGATGTACTTTAGCCCTGCTACACCATACCTCTTTGGAATAGTGTTAAGGTGAGCTGTTACCGTTACAACTATGTGCCATGGAACATACAGTATCAGGCATCATTTAAGTGTTATGTAACAAAATATTGATAACATCTACATACAGAAATAATATGTGTTGTTATTAAAGCTGTGGCGTTTAATATAAAAAGTGATGCTCAATGCATAATGACAGATTCACAAGTATTTTTCATATGGAATTGGAATGTTTTCTCATAAAGGACAAAACCAGTGGCATTTAATAGTTACTCGAAATAATAACTTGGCCATACTAAAAACCCTTTCTCACAGGTAGGAGATCAGACAGTATTTTGAAGAACAGAAACAAAAAGACACAAAAGGAAATACTACCTGCATTGTACCTACTTGATCAATGAGTATCTCCCAAGGAGCTGTAAAATGACTCCTCTTCCCTGTGCATGGAACAGACCAGTTCAGCTGGAGGGGACCTGTGGTGATCATCTGGTCCAACTGCCTGACCACCTCAGGCATGAGTACTTCCTTCCTCTACTATGTGGTCACAGTTTTCATGAGGCCTAGTGTTCTAGGCATCCACCTACTGTCTGTCTT
This sequence comes from Gorsachius magnificus, assembly GCA_034008185.1. NCBI lineage: Eukaryota > Metazoa > Chordata > Aves > Pelecaniformes > Ardeidae > Gorsachius > Gorsachius magnificus. The sequence goes on from CM067090.1 coordinate 14,582,729, forward strand.
CTGACATGGCAAAACTCTCCACTCTGTTGTGGGTGAGATAGCAGAGCAAAAATACTTTGTTCTCTGGAAAAATGCTTGAGAGAAGACTTTATGAATGGGTTTCATGTGTATCTATTATGAAAGTTTTTTGCATCTATTTTTTTCTGTTATTCTACTGCTCACTCGTTCTTTCATGAGATAAAGCATTGTGTCCTTCATCTTGGTGTACACAGGTATTTCAAACCACATAGAATGTTCAGAAAATTTGACAAAGTACAAAAAAAACCAACGCTTACGATAAAATTTTCAGAGCTTTATCAGAGATAAGCTGCTGCTGCTGTTTTACATCCTAACTGAAAGGACTCTAGTTGGTCCACTATCAATGGTGTGTTAATTATTACCTATTTCTCTTTTAAAACAGCTTGTATTTGCATCAGGGACAATCTATAGTTAAACTCATCATTAATTCTCAATTATCAGATAAATAAAAGCTGAGTCACTGAGTATAATTCATTTAAATTTTATTAGCAAATATATCTAATAATCTAATAATGAATATCAACCAGAATATTCTTTTCTTTTACCAGAATATTAATTTCTTTTCCAGGTGGCTCTAGATTTGTGGGAAGACCTAAAAATTTGTAAAGAAGGTCAGAAAGAGTGGCTTATTAAAAAAATAAATGAGTCCCAGTTTATCATCATTGTGTGTTCCAAGGGAATGAAGTACTTCGTTGAAAAAAAGAACTGGAAACACAGAGGTGTAACCAAAGATGCAGGAAAAGGAGAACTCTTTCTGTTTGCCGTCTTGACTGTTGCAGAGAAGCTTCGTCAAGCAAAGCAGAATTCAAATGACCTCTGCAAGTTCATTGCAGTCTACTTTGATTACTCCTGTGAAGGAGACATCCCTGGTATTCTGGATCTAAGTACAAAATACAAACTCATGGACAATCTCCCTCAGCTGTACTCACATTTACACTCCAGAGATCTTAGTGTACAGGATTCAGAGGTGTTCCCTGTTAACATTAGTAAAAGGAATTATTTCAGGAGCAAATCTGGGAGGTCCCTTTATGTTGCCATTTGCAATATGCATCAGTTCATTGATCAGGAACCAGATTGGTTTGAGAAACAATTTATTCCCTTCCCTCCACCTTCTTTACGTTACTCAGAGCCTGTCATGGAAAAATTTGATTCAGGCTTGGTTTTAAATGACTTGGTGAATAAGCAGGTGATGGATGGCGATTTTTACCTGAAAACAGATGTAAATATTATTTCATCTGGGAATTCAGACTCTCACTGTACAATTCAGCACTTAAACCTTGGAGAAGATGTAGAAACTCAGGACATTCAAGGTGGTGGCAGCTCTGTTCTTCAGCCGTTGTTACACATTGTTAAAGCTTCAAATCTTAAAGATATGCCTCGAGATTCTGGAATCTATGATTCATCTGTTCCTTCATCTGAATTATCTTTACCTTTAATGGAAGGACTATTGACAGACCAAATTGAAACATCTTCCATTACAGGGAGTGTTTCTTCGTCATCAGGTTTAGGTAAGATACAGCAGTGTTTCAGAAATTATATTAAATTATTGTGAGTATATTTCTACCATCTCAAAATACTTAAGATATGTGAGGAGCCATATAGAAGGCTGCAGAGGAAGGTAAACATTGTATAAAGATGGTAAAAAAGATGGGGTTTGGTAACTTCAGAAAAATTAATCTTTTCCTTAACTTATTGGGGGGGAGGATTCTTAACTAAGAAAGATTTCACTAGAATTCTATTAATAAGTCACTTCCCTTTAATTGACCTATTATTGGAGAGACAGCTTCTTTCTTCCAGGGACTCCTTGGCAGCTGGGATACTCAGCTGACAGCTGTGTGGCTTAATCAAGAGGGTGATATGGTGAAGCATTCTTGCAGAACGGCCATAAATCTAAAACTGACATCCGTTTTTGCTCCAGCACATACTAGAACCTTTAGGGATATAGTCTGTACTGTGGTTAACTCAAGTTTCAGAATGACATTAGGCTTCTCATTGGATATAGGGCTGGGGGGAATGAACAAAAGGGTTTCAGTGGAGGAATTTAAATGCTTGGAAGACACTCTCCAAAACAGATACCCGCTTAGACGCCTACAGTTAGAAGGTGTAAATATTGCCTCAGGCTATATAAAAAGCTGATCTGATGTTACTAGTTACAGTACATTGAACTGGTGTCACAACTACATCAGCATGGAACGTTCCAGCAATTGGAACACAAGATAAAACTGCTGTTTCAGATTTTCCTTAAGCAGCTACAACAGGTGAATATTGTATTTTGATGGTGGTATGCTGTTCTGCTTTCTTGAATGAATGTTGACAGTGAGCTGATTTGTTAGACTTTTCTCTTGGCTAAATGAATTTTGTTTTTTTTATTATTCAGATGATTCATAACTAATGTTTGATGCCAGAATTATCTTGGAGGAGAGAGAACATAGATGTTGATTTACAGATAGAGCATCTATATCTATAGGCTAGATAGTCTGTAGGACAAAATAACTAAAACCTGAGAACTTTTCAGGTGGAAAAAACACAAATTTACTGATTTAATTACATCAGCCACAAATACTCTGTTATTGTTTCATAAATTCTTTAATTTCCTGCCATCTTCTAACCTAGCCTTTTCTCACACTTGTGGCCAAAATTACAGATTGTATCTGTAAATGTTCAAGTGTTGGATGAAAGTAGGATGCTAGTTTAAAATTTATGGCATCTCTGTAAGAATGCTTTACCAGTATTCCCCTCCTGATTCAATCGCAGAACTGTCAGCTGGGTATCCCAGCTGCCAAGGAGTCACTGGAAGAAAGAGGCAGTCTTTCCAGTAATTAATTTTCAAGTCACATACCTACTTGTTAACGTGTTTCAGCTGTAGAGGTTAAAACATTACAGCACTAGCTGGTAGAGTTGCATCTTAACACTGATGTTCCAACATCTTAAGAAACCACAGTAACTTCTGCCATTTTCCCATTCACTGTCCCTGTCCAAAAGCACCACCCTGACAGACTCCGAAGTCCTCCCTGACCCACAGCACAGTCCTAATCAGGTGCAGGGTACAAAAGAGACAGTATCTAGAACCAAGCATCATCTGCCTATTGGAGTGCAACCCATCAGGTCTTTTTACTGTCCCAGACATACAAAATATTATAGCCCTAATATTTATATGCCTAATAATGAGAGGAGTAGGTAAAATTTTTTAGCTTTTGTTCTTGTTGTAAGTGTGACACATGGCAAAATTCTTACGCTGCTATTTTTTATCCATGACTTGGTCAGAACAGAAGTGACTAGAGCTGTCATTTAGTATCTCGGGGGTAGATCTTCCCTTTCTTCTTTAAAGACAGTTCGATTTACTCTTTTGAATTAAAATCATAAGTCATATAACTTGTAATACTCTCTATCTTTCAGTGCAGTTCATGTGCAGACTACTGATCTGCAAAGAAAAGATGCTCAAAGAGATCGTTGTATTGAGCATCATCAACTGAATTTCAAACCAGTTTAATTCTGAGGAATTATCAACAATGAAACCTTTACTAGGTCCATTCATTAATAAGATCTTCTTTAAGAAGCCCTGCCTGGGGAGAAAATTTGTATTAATTCTTTAGATAAGGAGTTACTGAACATGGTAGTTCAGCCTCGTGAATGTTTGGCATTATGATGCAGAGGCTTTTCATAAGTTTTCGTTGCATTTTTTCTAAAATGCTGACCAAATACAGAATCAATGTTTCAATTAATGAGCCTCACTCTTTTTCCTTTGACAGGGGAAGAAGAACCTCCTGTAATCACTGCTACAAAATTCTTAGTGCCTGGAATATGTAAAGCAGAACTTCATTGCCATATCCATACTGACGAACTGCAGGCAATTGCTCCTTTATAATACATTACAACATTGTTATGCATTGCCACTTTATCAACAGCCTTTGTTTGTGCTTTAACTACCACACTGTCTCAGCACTAAATCTACTTGAAGGAACAAATATTTCCTGAAGAAGATCTGTTATTCCTAAGGGATTTTTCTATGGCCAGTAAACTTGAATCTGTTGGTCTTTATATAAAGTCTTTCATAATGTGAAAAATGCAGCATGGAAAAATAGATGAGAATACATTTCAAAATTATTCCTATTACTAATTTAAACATCATGATATTACACTGTTTACAGATGTCATAATCAAAATTGACTTTCTTTTGGTAGGAATAATGTTGCAACTGGACATAAAATAGCTTGGAACATTAAGTCTTAGTAAAATTTGTAGTCCAGCCTTTAGTTTTAAGTGCTGACATACTTGATGGCAGGAGTGTTGTAGTCAATGAGAGCAGGATTTTTTTTCAGAAGCAAGATAAAATGCCAAAGGTGAGATGAAGAAATTCTCCATCAGAAGAAATAATTTTCTTCTAGAAATGTTTGAGCTTCTTTTCTCACAGTCTCCTCTCTTTCCCAAATGTTAATGTGTCTCCATATTTAATTTCAGATAAGCGTGTATCTCCCTCTTCTGTGTGATTCTCCTATCTCTTCCCCACAATCTGGCTATGATGACTCATGAATAGTACCGTACTGAGTCTGAAGTATCATTTTTATAATAGACAAAAATATAGATCCTGCATATGCTGAATGATACCATGGAAACCAAGTTCCCTGTTTTCTTTCTGGAAGGGCTAATACAAAGAATATTTTAAAGAGATGGGGGAAGGCGGACCAAATTTTGTATTTAAGACATCATTCTGGATTTGTTCAGCCATGAGATGAGTAGGCTTTATGGGGGATTTCATAATATCCTTCAAGGACATGCTGGTACAAAATCCCCTTGGGTAAAAGAAGTTGAGAAGTAGTTAACAGGCATGAATACTTTGTGTTGTTTTGAGCCAACCAGTAAACAGAAGCCTATGAGTTATTTTGCAGTTATTTTTCACACTACTTATCATTACTTAGTGATTAAGATAGTATACTATTACTAGCGTTATATGAACAAAAGAATGCTAAAAATACCACCGGACATGTTTTTCTAAAGACACAGAGTGTGGATGTCCTTTCTTTTGCAGTGACCGGGTAGGTGTACCATCATCCAAAATATCTCTGCTGTTTTCAAAGAGCAACTTTTCATAAGTAAAACCCATCTATGTAACTGCAATTCTAGGCACAACTATAATAAGCATGCTAACAGCAAATAGTCAAGGACACCTTATCAGTGTGTCTCTGCTAATTTTGCTCATGGAGTCAGATTCTGTCTCGTTTAACCTGTCTTCACATTCCACTAACAGGAGGTTACTTTAAGAATACATCAAGGGAGAACTCAAACACCTCAAATATTCTCTCAATTTTGATAGATGAGAATTAGCCATTGCTGTTACATTGTATTATCCATTTTAATAACATGAGATAGAACTATTAAACCAGAAATTATTTGGGCTGAAGAGCCCAAAGCTCCTGGGGTTTTTTTGCGTCAGTTTATATTTAAGTGTTTGAATTTCCAAACAAAAGACTCTTGAAATTGTTGTCACAGATGGAGTAAGAAAGTGCTGTAACAATTTGAATATTACCATCAATCACAGAACTCCGGCATGCTTTCCAGTTGTAATACGGAGTTCTGTGATCAGCTAGGTGTATGTGTCAGATTTGGAGAGCCTTGTCCATTAATGTTATGTTCCCTACTCCTCCTGTTTCCTGAATTTGGAAGAACCCTAATTGGAAAACCTCAAACTCACAATACCTAAGTAAATTTAGGTAGTTTTATGTACATAGTGAGTCATCTGCACTTTTGATGATTTTTTTTTTTTTTTTTTAATGCTTTGGTTGTAGCAAAAGCAAAATTCTTCATGTTTTCCTGTTCTTTGAAGTTGAAAAATACCTGGTTCAAACTAGGCAACATAATCTAGAGTAAATGTTCCTCCGCTAAATCCAGCTATGAAGGATCCTTTTTCAGTTCAATTCTTGCTGTTTTACTAGAGAAAGAGTTTGGATTGATAAGACACTGGCAGAAAGGTCACAAAACTTGTGTGCTGAAGAGAGCTGTTGTGCATAGAAATGCCAAAGCTGCAAAACATGAGGAGGAGGCAATTTCTTAGCAATTAGCTGGTGAAGGTAATGCTGCTTTCCTCTGTGGAAAGCCCCAGCTCGCATACCGTTACTTTATGTTAGACTAAAGATTGGGAAGATTTCCCGGTTCTGTTAAATTCAGTAGCAGAGTTGGTATTGCTTAAATGGCATTAGGTTTTCATTTTGTGTTTTAAGAAAGTCGTTTCGAAAACGGATGAAGGCAGTTGCACAAAGAATCACTTGTCAGTAATGTTTTTATTTTTATTTCTTCAAAATTTGCTGTGCAATCCTGCAAATCTTATTTTTTTAATTATAAAAGGTCTATGCAGATGCCAGTTAAATCCGGGGGGGTAGGGAAGAAAAGAATTCCTTCATTCCTTCTTAGCATAAGGTGGAAACAGTATATTATATGTCCTCAGAAGAAAGAGAATATAATAATTGAAAATTTAGAGTAGGACAGCCCACACTTAAATATACAAAATTGAGAAAAGTAATACTTAATCTGATGTAGCATAGTTTTTTTACAAAGCCCCAGTGCTTTAAAAAATTAGAAAAATATTGTGTATATTAAGATGCTGGAAGGACATAGTACTGAATTTGCAAGAATTCTGTATTTTCCCCTCCAATGAGAATAACAGCAAAAACCCTTGTTAAAGAAATATTTTTAAAACAAATACGTTAACACACATAGTAGAGGTTAGCTTACTACTATTTTCAAGCATTAGTAAACTCTAAGCAGAATGTTAACCGTGAAAGGATCCCCTTGATTTCTACTAGACTCAAGTGTGTGGACATTGTTTGGTTGTCTTAAAATGTATTTTCTGGGAGGGTGGAAAAAACATTGGAAGGCTGAAGGTTCAAGATACGGCAGCGGGTTCAACATTTTAAATGATAAGTATAGTTGTTGCCATAATTTGTACCTGTACATAAACACATCGTTGAAAATAGAATGCAGTTGACATTTGCAGAAATAAAATTTTTATCATATTATAATTTAGAAGTTGAATATCAAAACATTTTTGTTCAGTTTCTTTCATTTGGCTTTTCTTAGTAGTATAAGAAGACTTGGCTTAAGAGTCCAGTTGTTTTATCCAAAACACTTAATGTCATTATGCACACCACAGATATAACCAGACTCTCTAACTGCTATTCATACTCTACGTCTGGAAGTGAAACAGGTATTTTGATGGGTGCTTTAATATAGTCGAGCAACTGTAAGAAACTTCAATTTTCTAAAACTTCTGTATTGGATAGATTGCGTCTGTTTTGTTTTTTTTTTTTAATAAAACTGCCTTAATGTGATTTTATATAATTATTTTTCCTATATCCTCTTGAAGGTCTCCTAGCAGTACATCATTCTGCATGTCAAGTGAAATCTGTCCACACCAAATACAAAACTATAATAACCTGGATTGGATTAATTTTGTCAAAGAGGATGTGATAATTACCTAAGATTTGTATGCTTTTTGTTTTCATCCAAGTGGCTTTCAAAGCATGGTCCCAGTCAATGAACCCTGCAAACTGCAATTTCAGGGATAAGCCTTGAAACCACATGTATTCCTTATGTTGCTCAGGTAAATGAAGCGTTTTTATAATGGACTTATGGTCTGGCACAAAGAAACTCAGAATGCTATAGAAAAATCTGTAATGAGTCTGTAAAACTTGTTACTATTGAAGACATGAACTGCTTACTTAATATCAGGTAGTTTGCATACACATTAACTACGTTGAATTTATAGGATGATGTTTATAATTTTTATACCTGTTGTCTTGTTTGGGCCTCTACCCACAATTCTTAATTCTGCTTCTATCACCAGGTAAACTGGAGACATTCTGAAGGGTCACTGAGCATGTGAATGGTTCCATTAGTAATTCAAATGAGAATTTGCTAAGTTACTGCTCTGTATCTGAACAGGACTTCTTTGACATCTGTCATCCATATGTATGTTCTGCAGTCCTGATCCCTCTGTCCTCTGCCTTGGAGCCCTGTACACGAGGGACTTCGTGGTTGACAGGAAATGGAAGGATGGTGTTGCTCTAGTTTTTATACCTTCCGTTTAAAACATGAGAACCCTCAGGATGCTTTCCTGATGTTTGGGAACTGTTGGCCAAAATTCTTACACCTTGGAATGTGGAAAGATATGCTTTGATATGAGGATATGCATATGGATAAATATATCTTGAAAATTTTAAGTAATCATTTTTCTTTTTTTATCATGTATTTAAATATTGTAGTGACTTGATACTGAATCTCCCCCCCAACCACCACACAACGATAAACACTTTTTGAGTTATAGTGAAAAACATGCACTGCACACAATATGTGCATTCAAACTATAACTGGTCAGACCCAAATTATTTCTAAAAAGTCAGAAGTTAAAGGCCAGTAGACACCACTGTGGTGCCACCATAGTGGCACCACTATAGATCAGCTGAAGGAGATTTTTCCCTCTATCTCTATTAATTATTTTATTTTACTTGCTATAATTTCTTGCTGTTTATCAGGCTTATGAAAAAAACAGAACAGTGGTCAATTTATGTCTTTTATAATGGGATACAATTTCATTCTTTATTCTCTTAGAACTGATTTAATAAAGTCTGTTTTACCTATGATGTTCATTTTTATGGGCAGCTGCATTGTTGTCAATGACTTCATATTTATAGCAGTCCATGGGAAAAAAGTAGAGATTGGTCATATTGTCCTATTCACAAAAAGCATGGAAAAGGAAATGTTCTTTCCTCGGTGTCAGATGATGTCACCTAGATGACCAGAAATTGAAGTGCTTGCCCATACCTACCTCAGTGCTAAAAGCTCAGTTCTTAGTGATTTTGGTACTTTGCTCTGATACAGATACTTTGGGAAGGGTGGGAGTTTGAAAACATTAATGTGAAACTGTGGAAGATGTGGGGGGCTCAGTTTTATATAGTTAGATATAATAGTTTATAACAAACTATTAATATTAATAGACATAATAGTTATAGTAGTAAACACCAGTGCAAGAATAAAGACATCTTCATCAGTTAATAGTTAATTTTTAATGGGTAGGGAGCTGTAACATTCAAGGCTACCTTTTTTCAATCAAAATCAAACTACCTTTTTTCCAGACTCTGCTGGTAGGTTCACAGGCCTTCACAATAGATGGAAGATTGAACTAGCATGAGTGAGTATATGGAATGCTCTCCTGTTGGGCTGCTGATTTAGTTGGAATTCTAACTATTTAGTTGCTACTGGTGTGCAAAAAGATCTACGTGGAAAGAGGCAGTCTTGTTGACTATACGAGTCAGGTAAATTTATTTCATAATAGTCATATTTCATAATTGGTGGTTTTTTCTCCACAGGGCAAGTATGTGTCTGTGGTTTCACGTAATTGTAAATGCTGTAATACCTGTATGTTGCCTGTGCAAACTGCGTATTAACCGTTCGACTGTAAATCAACATCAAATTGTTTGTGTAACTTGTTCCGAATTTCTGTAATAGCCAACCATGTTTATGATGAAATTTTACACAATGAGAACTATTTGGTTATTGATAATCATAATATATTTTCCTAGGAAATACAAAAATTTTATTAGCAGACATAGAACTCGAGATTATACAAAGGGCCTGGGAGGACAAATACAGTTTTTCCCATATCAGAGTAAAGCAACCTTTGGAGGCTACACTCTGCCTTTTGTTGGAATATTGGCTGTTGCCAACAACTTCAGACCAAGAGTTCTGTATTACCTTTGGCAGTATGCTAAAAGTGCAGATCAAAACTAAAAATAGAAGTCACCTCTTCCATGGCTGAGAAAATTTTATTTCTAACCCAATTACAGAGGATTAAACTTGTCAGAAGACTGGATGCCTAGCATAGCAAAAGGGAAAATTAAACCCCTAGGGAACAGACTTGTTTTATTTTTGCATAGTTACCAAACTAAACTGTGTTTCAATGAAAAGAGTTCTCAGATTTTACGTAGAGGAAATGAGTGCCAAGTGTATTTTCACTGCAGCTAGCTACTGCCTGGTGAAAGTAATCTACAGTGCAAGGTGTGGAACAATAATCACGATACAAAAGTCATCTTCAGTAACATTTTCTAAGCCTTTTATGAATGGTGTGGCCACACCCTTTTTAGTAATGCTTTATTTCTCAGATGATTCAACCAATTTCAGTGGGTATGGTGATGAAATCAGATACTAACAATGTGAGTGGGACATACATCAGAGGAGGAGTTTGGTGTGTCACAAGTCAGATTTTTTTCCTCACAAGTGCACAACTGGGGATATAAAGGCCGCAAGCGTTATTGTCCTCATTTTACGTGAGAAATGGATAGGAACTAGATAGGAGGTAGATCCACATCAGAACAGAGGCTGGTGTCAGCTGAAGACAGAATGAGGGGATTCATGTCTTAGTCTTGAGCCATAGTGGTGCTTCTTTCAACAGCCTGTAACCAGTGTATGCGGTGAGAGGTATTATTATTGCAGCTTTTGCCATTTTGCAATAACCTGCCCAATAGAATAGTCAACGGGGCACTGTTTTATCCTCCAGAGTTCTGTGGCACCACTGCAGCAAGTCATTACTGATGGAGCATGGTGGGAAACGGAGGGCGGCACAGCAAGAACTGCAGGAGAAGGAAGAGGTAGATTTGGGGCAGATTTGGGGCAGATATTAAGCAATGTGTTTTATTTCCTCTACAACATCCCACAGAGACCTCTGAAGTGTGAGTTTACCTTAGGGCAGCCTTTTGGCGGACTCTGCAGGGGCCTGTTTCAGCCCCAGAGCACTCCTTGGTTACTCCTTCTCCTCTAGAAGTGCATTGCTTGATGTGAACCTGGTTTGCAAGAATGACTCCTTTACAATTTTGATGAAAATCAGGAGTGATTTCATTGCTGTCAGTTACATCATACTTATTTCAAAATAATTAAAAGTGAGAATAGAATTAGGCCTACTTGTCTTTAGCAATGTCTAATATCGGGGATGTACCCATAAAGTCATTAGTCATCAACAGAAAGGAAACAGTCTACTCTTTATTGTAGCTTTTGCAAACATGTCAAGGTGTGACTTAGGTGTTAGGAAGGAAACCACCATCTCTTTGCAGAACAGTTGGACAATGCTCAGCTACTGAGGGTGGAGTAAAAGTAATAGTTACAGTGAATCAGGAAATCATGGCAGGATTCTTATTCCTAAACTTCACCCCCTTTACTGAAACTGCTTTTAGACCTGAGAAATACAGGTATATTTATTTGAATATTCCTGCTTGTACCCTTCAATTGGCTTGTTAAAAACAAGCATTTTTTATAAGTCAAAATATCACTGTATTTTAAGATAATGTTTTGGACTGAAGTAACAATACATTTAATATTTGCATTCTATATTTCATGCTTGTTAACATTTAAAAATGCTGAACAAACTGATTGCAAGTTGCCTTGTATAGTTTATCATCTTAAGAACCAGCAATTACAAATTAGTAATTACTAAAAAGTTAAATCTCCCTGGACAACATTTTCAGTTGATGTGGCTGAGCAGATTCCAATATGTTATGTCATTACAGAATTTACATCAACTAATTCTTCGTTCCCTGTGTATTTTGAGGACACATAAAACAGACTAAAAGTTAAAGGTCTCTATCTAACCAGAGCATCTCTTCCCATTTCCGGATAATGAGCACCAAATGAAGCTTTAAAAGAGTAGTGTAAAACTGTCACATTGCCTTTACAGGCATGGTAGGGCCTGAATAAACAATGGACAGGCGCTTGCTGCCTGTTGCGGCTTTGCTTTTGCCATAGGCACCGCTTCGGTGGCACTGCCAAAGCAGGGGGTGGGACGTCTGCTTTCTAGTTTTTTTGGCAGCAGCCATGATGAAGGCTCAATGTTTCAGGAATCCATCAGAAACAGACCTGAGCAGCCTCAAAGATTTCTCCATTCTGCTCATTATACTGATACTGCTGGGATCCCAGGTTTTGCCCATAATGTAGTGTTGATTAAAACATAAATCCCTGTGTTGCTAACTGTGCCATAGGGCTAGAAAAATGCCCGGTCCCCATATATCTGTGTAATATATGTGAATTGCTGCTTTAGGAACAGAAAAAAAGTAGCTGTAAAACTACTCTGGCATCTTGATGGCTATTTTCCAGTTGAGTTGTCCCTAGTTTGAAAGGAGTATTTTGCCTTAAGAACCAGTTTCTTTAAATGTGACTTTAATTCTGGAGTGTTTTCATACTGTGTAAAGTGGAGTTCAGAGGTTACTTTAGTATCCCAAACTGAAGAAATTAAATGGAATTTAAGACTTTTACTTAAAAAGAAACAAGGTCTGATGTCCATATGTCTGTGTCTATAACCACATTTCTAGCCTCAGCTATTTGAAACAACTGAAAGATTAAATCTCACTGCAAGGTGTTAGGTTTGAAATGGGAAGCCTAACCATAGTTGAGAAACACAACTAATTATTTTAAAATATTTCTGGTGTCTGTGCTACACAACATGGTCAGCAACTTTTTGTCCTTTATTACTGTTTTTCCATTGGCTGTTCTATGTTGGCAATACTACTACTGAAAAAGGCCGACCACCTACATTTCATTGGAATTTGCATTTGTGCTAAGTGATGCCTTAGTATTTAGTATTATAACGACAAGTGCCTATAGACTTCAGTCACAAAAAATAAGATTATCTTTACCAGGCACGGTACAAAGGCATACCGGATAGTCCCTCATCTAAAGAGCTCGTACCCTACTTGCTTCCAGCTTCACAGCCCTATCTATTTCTTTTTCCTGATCAATAGAGCTTCCTAGTGTCTTTCCATACTACTTTCCTCCAAAACAGACATGCCTGTGCCCATCTGTAAATTATTTGTCACAGTTGTTGACCTAACGGGACCTACTCCCTGTCACTTGCTGTTAACCTCGTTCGAGATCCTCAGCGTAGAACTGGTGCCATTTACCTTTTTTTGGTGGGAATTGCTCCTTAACCCTTCAGAACGCCGAGGTGGGGGTAGGAACCGAGCTTGCAGGGCGGCGCACGCCGTGCAAAGCCCGGGGCACGGTCACCGGGCAGAGGCCGGGAGGCCGGTGCCCCTGCTCACCTCCGGCCTTTCGCAGGGCCCGGCTTCCCCGGGCAGGAGGCGGAGGGCTCGGGGGGGCCGAGGAAGTGCAGCCCGGAACCCTGGGAAGGGGGCCGGTGGGGCCGCCGCCGCGGAGGCAGCTGGCCGGGCCCGAGCGGCGGGGGGAGGGGCCCGCGGGGCGGGCTGCGGGGGCGGGCACACACGGGCGTCTCCTCTCCCCGCCTCCCCTGACAGCCGCCCGGCCGACCCCGCAACCCCCCGCGCCCTCTCCTCTCCGCCGCCGGCCACCACCAGCTCCCCCTGCCCAGCCCCCGGCGCCCTTTCTCGCCCCCGCCGGGTCCTCTCCGGGGCGGCAGCTCTGCCAGTCGCATGCCGGGAGCCGAGGAGGAGCGGGAGGGTGCAAGGTAAGGTGCCGTCCCTTGCGTTTGGGCTCTGCTTGGGGCTGGGCAGGGAGGCGGCTGCCTGTCAGAGCTGGGGGGGGTGCTCGGCTCCTCCGGGGCACCTGGAGGCAGCCGGGCTTGCGGGCACGGAGAGAGGCGGCTGTGGCGGGGCTGACCACAAAGGTTGCATTGTGCCTCCGGGGGGACCCGCCGCCCCTTACGGGACTCCGCAGGGAGCGGTAGCGGGGGTGCCCCGGCGGTTCGGGAAAGGGCTCCCGCCAGCTCCTGGGGAGCGTGTGTGGGGACGCACCCGCCTTCTCCTCCTCGCCCCGCTCTGGCCGTGCCCCGTGTACCGCACCGACGGAGCTTCGCCGCCAGGGTCGGTCCAAGGCGAGCCGGTGCGAGGCGGGCGGGAGCCGCCGCCGCAGGGACCCCCGGCTCCGCTCGGGGTCGGCAGCCCGGTGAGGGGCCCGGCGGGGGCGCCGCCGGCGAGCGCTTGACCCGCTTCCTCTCAGGGCTCGACAGCCGTTTTGGTTTTACTTACTTATCTTTTAGAGAACTTTTTACATTTATTCGCGAGCGCCAGTTCAGAAGGCGAACCCCGCGAAGGAAGGGCCCAGCTCCCAGGTGCCTGTTGCCTCCTCTGAAAACCCTAATTGTTCTTACAAATGAGTTATTCCCTCGGCTGCTTGTTTGCCTTGGCGGGTAAGAGAGCTGCTCCGCCGGCCCCTGGTTTCCAGCCCTTCCCTCGGCTCAGCCCAGCCGCCGCCGCGGGGGGAGGAGGCGGTGGGGGTTTGCAGGCGAAGGGAGAGTGGAAAAAGCAACCCCCGAGCGTCGTGGCTTACACTCGTGAGGGCGGACTCTGAACGGGCTGTAAGAGAGACAACGTCAATTAGCACGGCACGGATCAGTGCCTGAATTTAAATGGTTAATGCTGGTGAAGGCCCACGTAGGTGGGAGCGCTGCTTTTACCAGGTATCTCAGTGGCGCGGTTGGCAGTGACCAGAATTTGTGATTTACTGAGGAACCGTTTACGTTAATGCAAGAAATCCAACTTTGGTAGCTGCTATCTTTATTTTTTCATATAATTCTTAAGCCTCGTGAATATATAAACGTTCATGTATTATCTTTTCCATCTGTGCATACATGCGTTAATGTAGTTTATAGTTAACTCTTATCCTTTAGTACCTTGCGTACTACATTTTCATAGTGGAAGGGCAGAGAAAATGCCTTCATCCTCAAACACTTGTTACAGAATTAATTTGGTTACATCCCCAGTTCTCTAGCGTGTACAGGGGACTGCTAAGTGCAACAGGTTACGAGATGGATGCTGTATCTCTACAGGATTTGAATGCAGGATGGGAGATGGTATTTGGAAACAAACGGAGTTAAAATATTTATTGCAGAATAATAGGTTTTGCAGAATGTAGGTAGGGGAGTGTGTGAAATGGAGCGTATGCGAAGTAAGGGAATGCACAGGAATATCTTTGCCTTGTCATCTAGTGGATTTAGCCCTTCTATTTAAAATTTTTATCCGTGTGACTTGATACCTGTTCTCGGTAATTATTTATTACCCAGTTTTAGTAAACAAAATACCATATTGTTTTAAACAGAAATCCCTTTTAATTTCCCATCAGAGTGGTGCATATTGGTTAGCAATGTGACAAGGCCTCATGACCCGTGAAGACACTGTAACATTCAGTATCATTCCCTGCACATTTTCTCAGACCTCCGCTCTGTTTTGAATAGTGCACTTCTTCTCGGGCCTGCTTTTGTGTAGACAGTTGTTCTGGCATCATTCCAAGTTGTGGGAGTCTTATGTGCACGCGATCTGGAGGTGTATTATGTGGAGCTGCTTCCAGCAAGTGGCCAGTGAGACCACATGTCCTTAAACAAAAATCTGGTTTGTTTTGCTGTTTGTGAGTTGAAGTGGGTAGTACCTGATTCTGCTCAGGAGTTTATATGTAATGTCTTAGTATCAACTTGGGAGCAAAGTCTTTTGTGCTAAAGAAAATTAACCTGACCTCTTAAATTCTCTTTATGCTAGAGTTTTATTTGTATGTTTTCAGTATTTTAGGTTTTTGAACAATCTCTTTTGACAAAACATTTTTCTGACTATTTTTTGTGAAAGCATCTGCCCACTGTTACAAATGCTGTAATAAATGCATTTAGAATCCTTTTGGAGTGCCTTGCGTGTGTGTATCATATTGCAGACACCTTCTGCTCAGTTAAGTGTGATGTGCAACTTGAGAAGCAATTTATTAAGGGTTACCATTTTCTTCCTGTGTAATATGTAGGGAAGCTGGCAAATGGTATGCTTAGGGGAAGACTAAAAGACGTGGGGTGCTATATATCACATTATTGATTTATTTTGTTTAAATTAGTTAGTCTCTTAATGTTTAATTTAATCAGTCCCTTCATGTTGTTTACTTGTTTATTAAATCTTGGGCAAATAAATATTGCAAGGTCACGTAGGTTTGACAGATAAATTCTAGTACTGATAAATAGGTAAATCTAATACTTTATAGATAAATTATAATCTGTGACTTGGAAAAAGCCTGAGCAGAGCAGTGCTACACTGGAATATAAAGGTGGAAACAGATGAGAATACTTGAACTTGCTGGACAAAGAAAAGTCTTGACATTTTCATGCTTGCATCTATACTTCTTGGCTGAAAAAAGTTATCTCCACATATTGAATATTTTCTAGGTCCTATAAAAGTCCCTTTGATTTTTTTTTTTTTTTTTTTTTTTTTTACCAAATTGTGCGTCTGGACTTGTGAGGGTGTGTTGCAAATTTCAATTGTCCAAGTCATATGAAATCTGGAATAAATAAATAGCTGTGGTCTTGCACAAGTCCCTTAGAGCATGTAGAACTACTGTAGTGTAGTAGGTAAATAATTGGAAAATAAAGGACTCAGTAAATGCATTCCATTAATTTGTGATTAACAAACACCTTGTGCTTTGCTTTTGACTAAAACAGCTGCAAAGTAACTGTTCTGAAATAAATAGTTATAAAGCATGTAACTGTGGTGGCCTCCATCCCCAAATGTAACATAGAGGATGTAAAAACAACAAAAAAAAAAGTGTTCCCATCTAGTGTCAAGCAGGGTTGAACATGAAGTGATGCACTGTCAATTATGGGAATGTAAACAATGATTAACTTGCAGGTGCTCAACACTGCGCAGAATCTAGCTGAAGTGGTTGCATGCTAATGGATCAGGCTGTTAATATCTAAACACAAGGGCATATGTACATGCATATTTATTTACTTCTTCCTAATCGTGTGCTGATGAGTAGTCTAAGGATTTCAGATCTGAGTAAGCATGCTGCCATAGGTCTACGAGTTACTTCAAAGTAATACATGTCTTACACAGACCACTGCCGAGGGTGGTGCACGAAGGCATGGCCAGTAGTGAAATCCAGCAATCCCCTCCCAAAAAATTGTTTGAACTGGTCAAGAAGCAGAAGCTTTATGTTCTTTACAATAAAAGAGCGGGTTTTTTGCTTTTCATGTTAAATCATTATATATACAAACAGAAATGGTAACATTATGTGAGTAGAAAGGTGCCCTATACTGTTACTTATGTTGTGTCCATCTGTGTCCCCTGTCCCCCCCTTCTGTATAGGCTTAATTATCCTCACAGTCATGCGGTTCCCCTCATAACTCTGCAGGTGTAATCAGTGTGTGGAACAACTTGTGTTCAGAAAGGTTTACTGGCCTTTATACCACTGAAGCTTGCATAAACTTGGAAAGTTGGCAGGAGTTATCTGGACTTATGTGGTTTCTGTAGAGCAAGAACAGCTGCTTTGCTGGTATCATCTCTCAAACATTTTACTTGTTAAATAGAAGTACAGCTTTCATTAGTTTATTTTAAACACTTCAGCATTTTTCCAAAATAAATTTTTGGGATTGTAACTGGGAGAAGAGTATGGCCATCACGCTGTACCGTATCAGGAATCCTACTGATTTTATTTTAGTTATTATGATGTGTCCGACTCGTGTTCCCTCAGAAGGTTCTGCCTGGACCATCACCTTGGTCTTGAAGACAACCACCAGCTATTTGGACAGTGTGTGTTTTGGGGGTGGCTGACTGCTTCTGCCTGTAGATGGCCTTAACTGATACATCCGGAGAGCAAGTGGTGGGGAGGGGTTGGAGGCATGTATGAACTGCAGTACAACGCTTAAAGCCACCACGTTTGTGCTGACATAGGCTGCGATGGGTGTATCCCAAACCTGGTATCCCTCTGTAGATAGTGAGCTTCTTATGTGAGTATGAGCCTTAAAATACTTTGCCTACAGAAATAGATGCCATCAAAATGAGCATTTGTTGATGCTCCACAGATAAGTAACATCCTAGAAAAAATTCTTTCAAGCTAGTAGATTCCTGTGTGTAGGGGTGATCTTACAAACTTTCCTATGTACGTTTGGATTCTGGCTGTGCTTAGCAATTGCAGGTGAAAAGCTGTAACGGCTGAAAAGAATGTAATTTTAGGACAATGTACCTTTTAGTCTGCTGTTCAAATCTATTAACCAAGAAAAGTAAATGCAAAAGCAACTTGACAAACTTCAGTGGCTTATTAAACTGTGCAGCAATTATGAATAAAGTAATCATGATTTTTAAGATAGTAGGCTGAAAGGATCATAATTTTAATGTTAAGTAGAAAATGTGACACCCTTCCAGGCAGGTAAAATTTTGAAGCTGTTACCGTTCACTGACAGTGATGATTCTGATAACGGGGTATATGGGTTGTGTTTGTCTCAACTGTGGTGGTATTTCTCTTGGTTTTCTTTTATTCTTAATGTATTTTTGTGGAGGATAAACCCCTTTATAATGAGGGGGGTAGGAATATGTTGAAGAGAAGAATATGAAAAAATGTGGCACTGGATGCATTAATTTTACACTGGGCATGCATGCTATATCTCTTTTTTTCTTTTTTTTTCTGAGCCTGCTATTACCATGAAAAAGACTTAAGTGCTAGTTTCAGAAAACTCCTCTTTTTCGTTTAACACTTTGTCCCTTAACTTGGTTTAGCTTTGTATAGCTCTTCTAATATTCTTTACAGAAATAGCACATAGTTATTTCTGGAAATAGTTTTCCCCTAGATAAAATCTAGATTAAAAAAAATCATAGATATTCTTTGTGTTTGCCATTGTTACAACTTTTGAATAGCAACTTAGTGCTTGCTTTCAAATTCAGAAGTTTGAGGAGGATAGAGTTAAATTAATCTCAGAAACTGCTAGCTGTATGAGTCACTAAATTGGGAACATAAATACTCATAATCTTTGGAAAGAACCTCTCAACATTGTTTTGCTGCATAGTGTCAACTGCAAAACACAATACAGTGTGTTTAGCTTAAAAGTAGTTGTATTTGTATTTGAAATCATAGTTTATGAAAAAAATCAGATAACTTTTTCCCCTTTTTTGCTTGTCAGACTGACTAAAGGCTAGCCCTACGTGTGCAGAAGTGGGGTTGTTATACCGTTGTGCTTTGTTTGCTCGCTTTGTTGAAAAGAAAGAAAAACTTGGAGAGACAGAAAAGGGTAGAGAAATGGCCAGTGCTGGAGAATTCTTCTTGCACGCTGATAGAATGGATAGGTTGTTTTGTTTACTGTCTGGTGCTGAAGCCAGATACTTGAAATAGGAACATCTGGATCTTTTAGTCCAGAGAGAAACAGATTTGTCTCAGAATGACATATGTAATTATAACATCAGTGACAAAACATTCCTTTAAATTCCTTTATAGTGATTTACGTTGAGTAGAATGTAGTGCTTAGTGTTCTCTGCATTCAGCTTAAACAGCGTATTTAATTTTGTGTGTACACCTTCTGCATTTTATTTAAATGTTTTTTTTAATTTTTTTAAAATTTTTTTTTTTTAAGTTCTTTTTTTTAATTGATAAGATAATCAACTACCATCCCTAAAAGTTACAACAAAGCTCACAAATTCCCTATTTCCCCTTACACTGCTGAAGTTTCTGAGCTGAAAAGACTCAAAGAGTCAAAGCTCCTGATAACTTTGCAGACCGGACAGTGCAGATGAGTCCTTGCTCTTCTATAGCACAGTGATGTACAGTGTTATATAAAATGCTGATATGCAGGGAAGACTAAACCAGCAGTCTGAATTCTTTTGTAACTCTTATTTTTCACAGCAATAACCAGCTCAGGAAAATATGTGTTTGTATTTTGGGAAAAAAATGTGTGCATGTATCAGCTTGTAGTTTTCCTGATGCTGGTGTCTTGCTATATAAACATATTTAAAAGGTTCTGAGAGATGTCTGAGTTGTAACCACATCCTCTCTTCGGTGCTGGTAAGCTTCTCCATGTGCTTTCATGAAGTGAGATGAATTATAACCTAATAGGTTGTCTTCCTTTTCTTTTGGTATCTTTTAGGGAAAAGAGCTAAGTCTTGGTAAGTTAAAGGACTAGTCCTACTGGGAACAGTGTCTCACAGTAGGCTGTATTTCTCCAGCATGGATGTTCCATGTCAGTACTTTGGCTTCAGCCAGAACTTGTATTTATTTATTTATTTAACTGTTGCCTTTTACTTTTTAATCTACTTTGTTCTGAGAATAAATATAACATTCATGCTATTTTGAAAATAAACATTTTTATATATGGCTGGATAGACTATCTTGCTGTTGGTAACACGTGTGTGTGTATGGGAGAGGGAGCCAAACTTGATACTTGCTGTGAGACAGAATCATTATATTATTTTAAAGCTCCTTCTCTCTCATCTTGGCAAGTTCTGATGGAATCACCAAATATGGAGTGAAAAGTTATGAGCAGCGCCTGTGGTTCTCTGAACTACTTCCTCCAGATATCGTTGTATATACACTTGTGTAAAGTACCTATATAAAACTTATCTGCACTTAAGAGGATGGAAGGTGACTGTTTTAATGAGATGCCTCAAGGACAGGAATAAATACCCTTTCAAAATATGTATTTAAAAAGGTCCTCCAAAACATCATGCTTTAGTGCATCAGGTGCATTTTTAAAGACTTCAAGAAGAGAAGTAATGGTATGCCACGTGTGTTCATTGAGGTCAAAACTTTCTTGAAATAACCATCGTGTGTGTGAAACACAGTTCATGGTATGCTAGGCTTGGATTGAAGTGATTACGCAATGTGAAATTTCACGGCACTGCCTGATACTTGGAGCTGTAGTCAGGAGAAATATTCTTCAAGAGCTTTTTGAGTTTCACTCTGATTTTACTGCAGTATGCTTTATAAAGATGTTTGGAAACTGCAGTATTTAAAAACCTTGGAAAAACAATTTGGATAAAAGATTAGTTTGTTGTTGTTATGCAGTTAAATAATGAGTTTGTTTTAAAGTTTATATCTGCCCTTCAACAAATTATTTGCCCCAGGCGGTTGCTGGTTAGGAGCTGAGTGCTATCAAGATGCGAGATACTACATGCTTGCCAACGTTGTGTGTGGAAATGCAACTTTTCAGAAAACAACACAAGAACAAATGTGTTTGTTCACTAGAAGTTACAGACTTTTGTGTAGCTAGTAAGGAAATGGAAAATCAGTTCAATAAAACTAAAGAAGTTGCAATGCATGCTTGCTAATTGGTAATCTGTTGTTCAGGTTTTGTGAGCATAAGGACTTCTACTTAAGCAGTCTTTTTTTTTTTTTCTTTGTAGTAGATGCACATTACTATAGTGATGCTACTGCCTTCTTTTTCATTAAAGGGAGTAATAGTTTCTGCATTGAGGGGTCTTAGGGTTCAGTGAGCTTTTTTCACAGTTCTCTTACCAACCAAGTATAACAAGATACTATTTCAAAAATTAAAGCATTTTGGTGAAGGTAAGGAGCTGTGGGAACATGTTTTATCAGAAGATACTGGTTATTTTTACTTTAACTGTAGTGAACAGCTGTTGAATGATGTGTGTCTACACTTTGTAATGCAAGCAAAAAAAAAAAAAAAATAGAGAAAATGGGCTTTGTGTAGGGAATCATGATTCTAAAAAGATCAGCTAATACTTTCCCCATTCTCCTAGATATAAATCACAGCGTGGTTTGAGCCCATGGAGTGTTGTGGCTTCAACACTTTTCTTGAACCTTCACATTATTTCTGTTCAAATGACCTTAACGCTGTTCTGTGCAGGCTTGAGCGCTGTGCTATACTAGATCCTTTTTCCTCCTTTATTTTTGTCCCTTTAAGGGCAATTGCAGAACTTCCAGAATTAAATCTAAATATAAATTAATAAAAACCACTTAAATATAACATACTTCAGCTCTTGAGCCAGTGGCTTACCGCTACTCAGCTTTTCTCTGCCATTATGTGGTCTAACAATCTACTTTAAGGCAGATGGACTGATAATGCATCAGATCATCAAAGTTAATGATTTTAATGGAAGCATAAAAGTGAGTTTCTTTGTGGAGATAACTTAAGAGAATTTTGGGGTGCATTCTTCCTTCTGGGTACTCTAGGATTGGACAATCTATGCTCGGTCATAGAAGACAGATATACTAAATTTCTGATTCAGAACTTAAGTATGCTAAATTTCTCTTCAGTACCAGCAAGGATGTTTCTTCAAGGCTGTTCCGTCAATAAGATAGTGACAGTAGTGTTAAACATAGCTGCTATAAATAAAGGCTTTGACATTGTTTTCATATGTTTTTGTTTTGGAATTGCCTTTTGCCCACTTCCTCCTATTACAGCACAGCATGATCTCTGGGACAACACCTAATTAAAGTGCATGTTCCTTATCTGGAACAGTCATGGTTCAGTGTACAAACAGAGGAGGAACAGAATACATCTGAAGCAGAGTCTCTTAAATTAATATTCATTGACTTGCCTTGGCATCTGGCTTCAAGTTATTAAGAGGGAAGATGATAGATTTACTTTCTTCCTTCAAGTTTCATCATGTATAGTGCCTGTGCCATAAAGTTCAAGTCCAAACAAGAGTTGGATGGTGATACAGAAAGAGGCACCTGTGAATAGTATATTTTTTCTGAACATTGTTCCTTTGCTTCTTGAATTACATCTTGTCCTGGTTTCGGCTGGGATAGAGTTAATTTTCTTCACAGAAGCTAGCATAGTGCTGTGCTTTGGATTTAGTACTAGAAGAATGTTGATAACACGCTGATGTTTTTAGTTGTTGCCAAGCAGTGCTCAGACTGCTCAAGGACTTTTTTGAGCTTCCCCTGCTCGGCCAGGTGCATAACAAGCTGGGAGTACAGCACAGCTAGGACCCAAACTGTCCAAAGAGCTATTCCATACCATAGAACGTCATGCTCGGGGGGGGTTAGTTGATCGGTCGGTCGCGGGCAGAGTGGTTGCAGCTCGGGGGGAGTGATCGCGGCTCGGGACGGGCTGGGCATCGGCCAGCGGGTGGTGAGCAATTGCATTGTGCATCACTTGTTTTATATATTCTGTATATTCTGTTATCATTCTCATTACTACTATTATTATTATTTTCTCTTATTAAACTGTCTTTATCTCAGCCCTCGGCTCTAACCTTTTATTTTCTTTCCAGTTCTCTCCCCCATCCCACTGAGGGAGGGGGGGAGTGAGCGAGCGGCTGCGTGGTGCTTAGTTGCCAGCCGGGTTAAACCACGACAATCTAATTTTCTAAGATGTTCTTATTACTGGAGGCTGATTTCTGGGGCTAGTATTAGTATTCTGGTTGAATAAATCCTAAAGCAGTATGTTCCAAAAAAAATTTTACTTTGCCAGTTTTAGCTTTAGTTTTGTGTGGTTCACTTTGAATATAAGCAATGTTTTTGGAGAATATAAGCATTACAATAACTTTTCTTTCTACAACGGAATGATTCAGTTTTATTTTAGACCTACTGAAGCAGTTTGTGTTCACTGGAAATACTTCCACAAAATATTCTTAATGCTTGAAAAAGGATATCCCCTTCTACATCTTAAAATGGATTTTTTTTTTTTTTTTTTTTTAAATTTTAAAAATAGTTATTTATTCTGCAGAAAGAGTCTTAAGAGCAGTCTGTGGCACAACAGTGAGTCAGGATAGAATCTACAGGCTGAGAATTTCTCATTTAAATGACTTTCAACTAAGAGAAGTAGTGGTAATATTTGGTATCCATGGCTTTGGAAAGTGTAGATGGATACCAGTGTTCCATCTGTCATTTAGAAACTATAAAAATTCTGGTATTTTGACAAGGCTATAATACTTGTCAGTGATGTGGAGATCAGCTGTTTAATTACCTGTTGCTCCTGGTAAAGAGTGAACTAGGACCTGTGAAGACCTGTTGTCAGGAATAGGATGACAAAAGAGTATCCCTGATGATTTCCCAGAAGCTTGTCTGACTCACTGCTGTCCAGCCTCCAAAGCGTGAATGAGAAGTGCTGCTGTACGGCAACACTGAACAAGCACTTGGTCTCAAAACTTTAACAATCCCTTCCATCTCAGAAGACAGTAAGGAGGAGGAGTGTGGTTTGAAAGAAACTGGCTGATACAGAGAAAAGTAATTCAAGATGCTAGGAGTTTATGCTACAGCAGACAGGGATTACACGGTGGGTATTGCTGGAGCACTGCTCGTTCTTTGGCATGAGTGGAAAGATGGGGTATAGAGGGATGCCTTGCACTAACTGTTCCTGTCTTGAGGAATTTTGCTCTTTGCTGCAGTGCGGAGGACAGGAGAGGGCCAGGCAGGCTTGGCGCTGTTTCCCGATCCCCCTTTTGTCAGGGGTAGCCAAGGAAGGATGCTTGTCCACCCTTGTATCAGTTGGCTGTTACGCCTCTCTCCTCCACACGTGTAAGTGAAGACTGCATTTGTTTAGTTAGTGAGTGACTTGGCAGATCTCTCATATTAATGGAAACCAAGCAGTGGAGGCTGCAAGAGCATGACTGTGTGTATTGAAAGGATATGACTCTTGGTATCCAAAAAGCCTGCTGTCTTATCCAGGATACAGATACCTTTCTCCAGGTGTGGCGAATGAGATCTTGGTATCAGAATGAATAAATGCTGACCTCTTGATGCCCTCCTTTTATGTTACAGAAAACACCAGCAGCAGATTTATGTAAGATCCTGAGGTTGAGGGGAAGGAGTACAATATGTTACTAACATTTTCGGATAGGGAATGTGACGGAGTTGAGAAGTTCGACAAGATGTATTCCTCTCTATTACTTTACATGGTTTTCTTTGTGGAACATGTGAGAACATAAATTTGGTTTATGCCATATTTAATTTATTTTCTGTAAGATATATGTCAACCTTTATAATCAATTGTTCATAGAAAAGTTCTTAACATGGTAACTTATATCACTTGTTCTGTCCTCTGCTTTTACTCTAGTTTAAACGTGGAATTCTCAATACAGAGATGTATATGTATGGAGTGTTTGCTTAGATGCTTCCAAGGGTGGGGAGGGGAGTGCTAAAACTTTTTTTTTTTTTTGTCATACATTGAACACTGTACTAGTGTACAGTACTAGCACTAGTTCACAAGTGGACAGTAGAAGTTGTTTGGTGGTTGATTTTTGGTTTTTTTTCTGGAATGGCAACCTTGTGGTTTGTAATTTGAATCTTTCAGCTTCCAACTTTGAGAATCAATGTACTGCTTTTAACCTTCCCTTCAACCTTTCATCTTGCTAGTACAAGTGACTGTAAGAGGAGGTAAAACTCTTGGCATAACTTGCATGATCGTTGAAGCATCTGGGCTTTCCCAATGCAGAGTAGAAATGAATTAGCAAAAGAAAAGTTTTAATTTGCCCTGTCAGGAAATTACTTCCTGAAAGAGGGGAACTTTGCAGAAGATGTTTAAGTATGGACCCTTGCATTGTTGCTTCAAAATATATTTAAGAACAGCGCCCCCCTTCCTGTGCTACTATAGACTAGAGAGGCAAGGAATAACTTAACTTTCAACATCTGCTGCTGCTGAGCTGCTTCTAGAATTACTGCTTTTTTTTTTGGGTGGGTTTGGTTTTGGGGTTTTTGGTGGTGGTGGTTTGGGGTTTTTTACTTTCTTTTTCTTTTTTTTTTTTTTTCTTTTCCAAAGTGGTCCAACTTCAGAATCAGGAGTGAATTTGAGGTCAGGTACTGATCCCAAAAGAGGTCAAGTGGCTAACAGTCTTTGCTCCTGCCCTCACAGAGGCGAGACTGTTGTTGTTCTCCCTTTCAGAGTAGTTATCCAGATCTTTAAAACAAGATTTCAAGAAACAAATTCGCTCAGAAACAGACTGTGCAGAATTTTTATCCCTTTCTATTATGAGGGATGGGGGGGAAGCAAAATTAAGGACCTGTTCTTGTTCTTGTAAGTCCATTCTGTTCTCTCTGGAATGACAGTGCTGCTTACTCTGTTCACAGCGAAGGGCAGGCAAACAGAAGACATTCATTCCAGTCAGGACCAAATTTTGGTTGCTGATTTTGGGACTTATGTCCAATAAACATGCTTGCTAAGGCTGTTTATCAACTCCTGCATGGACAGTGTGGTGTTTTGACCCTGGCTAGACGCCAGGGGCCCACCAAAGCTGCACTATCACTCCCCTCTAACTGGACAGAGGAGAGAAAAGTAAATCAAAAGGCTCGTGGGTCGAGTTAAGGACAGGGAGAGAACATTTTATCAGTTACCATCATGGGCAAAACAGACTCAACTTGAAAAAAAATTAATTTATTATCAATCAAAATCAGAGAAGGAGAGGAGAAAAACTGCTAGATCTTAAAAACCTTCCCCCCACCCCTCCCTTCTTTCTGGGCTCAACTTCGCTCCCAGTTTCTCTACCTACTCCCCCCAGAGGCGCAGGGGGACGGGGATGGGGGTTGGGGTCAGTTCATCACACGTTGTCTCTGCTGCTTCTTCGTCCTAGGGAGAGGACTCTTCCCCTGCTCACACGTGGGGTCCCTCTCACGGGAGACAGTCCTCCACGAACTTCTCCAACGTGAGTCCTTCCCACGGGCTACAGTTCTTCACAAACTACTCCAGCATGGGTCCATAATTTCCACGGGGTGCAGTCCCTCAGGAGCAGACTGCTCCAGCGTTGGGTCCCCTGCAGGGTCATAAGTTCTGCCGGCAAACCTGCTTTGGTGTGGGCTCCTCCCCCCACGGGTCCGCAAAGTCTTGCCAGGAACCTGATCTGGCGCAGGCTTCCCATAGGGTCACAGCCTCCTCCCTTCGGGCATCCACCTGCTGCAGCGTGGGGTCCCCCACGGGCTACAGGTGGAGATCTGCTCCACCGTGGACCTCCAAGGGGTGCAGGGGGACAGCCTGCCTCACCACGGTCTTCACCATGGGCTGCAGGGGAATCTCTGCTCCGGCGCCTGGAGCACCTCCTCCCCTCCTTCTTCACTGACCTTGGTGTCTGCAGGGCTGTTTTCTCTTGCACCCTCTCACTTCTCTTCTCTCTCCGGCTACCGAGATGCAGCCGGGTTTTTTTCCTTCTTAAATAAGTTATCACAGAGGCGCTTCCTCTGTCGCTGATTGTCTTCGCCTTGGCCAGCGGCGGACACAGGGAAAACTTCTAGCAGCTTCTCACAGAAGGCACCCCTGTAGCCCCCCCACTACCAAGACCTTGTCACACAAACCCAATACAGACAGAATTTTGAAACAAAGATCAGCACTCTCTTCAAAGTACTTGTTTTGTGAAGATTGGCCTAACCTACCAGCTACTGATGGGACACGGGCATTGTGCTCAGCTTTTCATGCTGTCTGTGACTACTGTCAAGTCAGATTTTGACCCAGGTTTCACACAGGTTAAACCTGCTTTTTAATGGTTCTTTATACTTTCTTGCAAAGAGCAAGGGATTATTATCTTGACAAGCACAGCCTATTTTCTGGTTATGTTCTACTAGATATTAATTAATATACAGTTGAACCTGTTCTCTGTTAATCGATTTAGTCTTTGTGCTGATCATAATAGAAAACAGCTGTCAAATCAAGTCAAATAAGATGTCTCTGATGGATAAAAATATTTTTTCCTCTCTCTTCTTTTAAAAGAAAGGGGTGGGGGGAAGCTGTAGATGTAAGAAATTCCATGTTAACATTGTGGATCATGATACCAAAAAATAGTAGTGTTTCATGGTGAAGTTAACTTGCCTTATCTAGAGACTTCATTTGCTCTTACCATGCAGGTCATTTACTTGAAGTACCTTTGGCCATAGAGACCTTTTGGAAGCGTTGTGACTTGGGAATTGCTATTGCCAGCATTTAAATATGTCTGACTGACTTCAGCCATGAAGGAATTGTTATTTTCTGCAAATCAGCAAAGTGTGATCTTAAGTTATTAAAATATGCTAAAAAGCTTCTGTAAATCTTTACATATCAGAAATTGAAATTTTCTCCCCAGTGTTGTACGGATCATTCCATGGCAACACTGGCTGTGACTGCTGCTCTAAATTAACATAACTGACACTATGCATAGCCCTGGATACAGGCTTGCTGACATCAACTCTTCTGGCATGTATTCAGAAAAGTAAACAAAAGACAATCAGTGTTGAATTTGGCCTAACTAGCAAGTCCACAAAACTGCCGAATCTTTCTCATCCAATTAATCCCATTGATGTAGGACTTTTACTTAAGTGAGTAAAATGTACTGTATTTGGTCTTAGAAGTTTTGGTTTTCTAGTGAATTAGTAAACATATTCTTCACTTACACTGCTTTTTTTCATGTTTTTTGGTGTTGCTGTTCCTTTGTAGGAAAAAAATGGATTCTGAAAGCTCAGCACTTACCATGAGTAGCCCTGCTGTAATAAACCAATGTACCAGAGGAGGAGTGGAAGAAGAAAAAGTTTGGTAAGCTTTACTTCTAGTTTTCTGAGAGGTCAGTAGACAGCAATATTGGGACGTGTAGTTTTAAAATTAAGTAAATGCATTATTTGGTATAAATGTTTGCATTAAATTTGCATTATTTAACAACAGAGAAGGAAAGAGGGAAATAATTTTTTATTTTGGTTTTGTTTTCAGCAGATGACCATGGGACAGGGTGTCATGGGGGATAGGCAATGGAAAAACTCCTGTTCAGTTCAACAGTGCACCAGTTGTACTCACGGAATCTTTTGCACATGGCAAATGTCTTAATCTCCCAATGCTGTTGCTCTGCTTGCGCGGTGCTATTACTGGTACCCATCAGTACTGTGCAGGCTTGTGGTCTCCTGCGATTCGTGCCCTGGGAGACATTACAAAGTCAGTAGTTTCTACTTTTTAATAAAAAGAATTACACTGTTCAAAGGTAGATGTGGACAAATGCCTACACTTTAGGACAGTTTTTCTGTGAAAACTGCTACTGACCATGCAATTTTTAGCACCTTCTTTAGTGTTTTCATGAAGGGAATGGGGTGTTGAGAGGGCATTGAGGCTGTTTCAGCTGTGTTAATGAGAGTCTTTTATTGAGAGCCTGCTGATTTTTACTTGCTGCTGTTCGCTAGGGTTTAGCTAGGATTTTGTTACATTGCTTATTTACCTTGTAGAAAACAACCAAATAAACTCATAACAGGAAGCATGATGCTCCTATAGACAAAAAGCTAATTTTCCTTGGTTTTGTAGTCTGAGAAATAATGTTGAAAAGCTAAAGAATTAAAGAAATACTAGCAAATGAACATTATATTTCCTGCTGGATGCTTGTCAGGAAATCACGTAGAATCTTGTTTTGTGTTTATGTAGGATTAAATGAACAGCATCATAGTACCTGGAAAGTAGTTTCTTTTTAAATGTCTCCCTATTCCACTACTATTCCTGGAACATACTCAAAGTTAGGAACAAAATCTTTGGATGAAGGGGCGGGAGGAGGAAGACTTGTGAGCTTCCCTCCTGACTCCCAAATTTAATGAGAGGTAGGGAATTACCACATACTGTTCCCTTTTTTGATATCTTTAATTGGTTTTTATCCTGCTTGTGGTATTGAGCAATATAATTTCATTTTCTGCATGGCATTTCTTTCTAATGCTCATGTAAATTCATGGTAATGCTGACTAAAATAGTGGGAGAATACAATTTTTGTTATCAAGTATTAGAGTATCATTAATAAATGGTATGATTTGTTACAAATGTGTAATTGATCTAAGGGAAGGTGGTGGAAAATAGCAGAATTTACTTGTCAACTAGCCTTTGATTTGCCTTTGGTCATGTCTATCACACTCCCTCCTCCCACAAATTCTTGTCTATATTGTTTGTGTACGCTAATCTACAATTTCTTTGACATACATTGTCATACTTGCTAATATTTTTAATCATTGCCTTCCTGCAATTATTCATTAAATTAGTCAGAGGTTAGAGCAGAGATTGTTCTCTTCTTCAGGAATTAAGTACATATTTTTATTTAATATCCTAGGATGCTTAGGAGTTCTAATTAGGAGATAAAACAGATACCTTTTTTCAGACATTGTAAAACTATGTTTAGAGGTTAAATAAATATCCACAATTCCAAATGCTCATCTGCAGGAGCAGCCATACTCTCAAAGTCCCTCCCTTTATCTCTTTTGTTGCTAGGCCAAGTTACTCAGTGTGTCACTGAGATGTTGAGAACTATTTCACATTGTAGGATTAGTTTAATGCAATTTACATGGCCCTTGGAAATAAAGATTTCTATAACCACTGGAGTGTTTACACTGACTGACTGTATGGTCACCACTGTATATGTGGATGTATGCTTGATAAATATTTTCAATCAGTGAGATAAATGTGAAATGAAAATTTTAAATTTGAGTCTCACCTTGTAGACCTTGCTGGCTATGAGTAGGTATGTGACAGATTATGAGAGTGGTAATCAGGGGCAGTAGAAACTTGAGCTGACTTGTCTTGACACCGAAGTGTTTATTACTGAAAGATAAATTGATGAATACTTCAGTGGTTAAGTATATATTGAGATTTAACTCTTCTGTGGGCAGAGAATAATATCTGCTATCATAGGTTTTGTGATATCCTTTTATATTTAAGTACCATGTATTAGAAGTGGTTATAGAAGTGGTATAAGGAGCCAGGCTATCTCTTAGTGTAAATTATGGGGCCTGTGCTGAATTACAAGGAGCTAAAAATATTTAACCTAACTGTAGGTGCGCTTCATATCTTCTTAAATGGGTTTCAACCTGTATATCAGCCAACAATATCACTTTTGCTAGCTTCTTATTGTGTAAACCAAAATCTAGTTTGTTAAAAAGGGCATAATTTTTGCTATCTGTGGAATTTTAGTTGGGTTTTGGATTTGAGAAGCTGATTAGCAGTCAGATGCATGTCTGGTATAATGAATACAAAATGTGGCTGATGAGTTCTTCACTATCTGCAACTCAGCTATTACTTGGTGGGTGCAGTAAAGACAATGGTGAAAATTTAGTTTAGATCTATGTGGAATATATTTGAAATCTAAAATACTTCGGGTTTTTTCTTGTTATTGTGGGGTTTGTGAGTACTATAGCTGAATAAACATCTCAGCCTAATGAAGTACAGTGTTGCACTGCATTACTGCATCATGCATTTATAGTTGTTTTTTCATTGATTCTTGAAACATTTACGTTCAAATGGGTTCTTATTTGAAGGGGTTGCTTTATTTTCCTGAAAAAGTGACTATTAGTATGGATTGGTGTTAGTTGTAGCAAGGTTAGGAATATATACTGTTAAAAGTATGCAGTAAGAATATAAATTATTCAATTAAATCAAAAGTTTTCTCAGAGCAGAAGCCCTGAGCAAGACCTTATCTGGCATTTAAACATTGCTTGTGATGCATGTAAAAGGATTTGGTGTTGCATCAGGCCTTATTTTCAGGCCCCCTAGAAACAGAGGGAAGAATAAATAATTGACTCATGGTGTTTTTTTTTTTTTTTTTTTCTCGCAGCCAGGAGAAGTTGTTCTTAATTTTTTTCTATTAATAATTTATTACTAAAATGTGAACAATGGGTAGATGTACTTATATAACAAAGTTGTGGTAGAATTACACACATAACTTTAGTATATTGTGAAGTTTTCTCAATGCTGTAACTAAACTTGCATGCAGTGTATGAATACTATGTACTTTGCTCAGTAAAAGCATGGTGCATTTGTTCAGGTGATAAGTGTAAATTGTTTTGTCTTGTCCCATTCCTTAAAGTTGGGATCTTACATATATTTATACTTTGTTTATAAATCATAAGTGATGTTTTAATGACTGCCAGTGATTATTTGATTCTCATAAATTATCTACTGCATGGTATCCTCTTTTAAATAAAGCTGCCATAAATACTTTTGGCATGATATATTTGTATATTGGGGATAGATTAGAGGATAAATTATAAAATGGAAATAAATAATAGTTCACTAAATTACTTTCTCCCCTTTTATAGAAGATGATAGTGTGACTTTTATAGAAGACAAAGTATACCTACAGTACTAACTAGCTAGACTTTTGAAGTTCATGGAAAGGAATGCAAGAGGGAAGAACTCTTAATTTCAATCTTCCCAAAATGCTAATGGGTATTGGGAATTCTATGGTTTAACTACTTTACTGACTACGAAGAGGACATCCGAAGCCTTATCTGCTTTATTTCTCTAGAGCTAATACCAGAAAAGAATATAATCAGATAAGAAGAACCTTCTGAAAAAAAACCCCAACCCAAAATACAAGAAATTTAGTTATTGTTGGAAGTTTGAATTTCCGAACTATCTGTTCTGTTCCCAGTTACATTGTGTAGCCCCACTTACAAATTCTGTCATTCCATTTCGTCAGTGTTTTGTATCTGCATAGTTTGGTACCTCTACAAGATAAAGTTAATTGAATTCTCAAACTTGCAATGCTTCACTTGCTTCTATTGCTTTTTTCCCCAACATACATAATCAAGATTACAGCAGCAAAAAAAAAATGCTGGTAGTACTAACGTGACTGCTGCAAATGTCTGATAACTAGAGGGCACCACAGCAGAGTTCATGTGTGAACCAAATGAAGCTGTTCTTGATAAGCAGGAATACTGAGAAATATTCATTGATGTTACGACCATTCACTGTCTGAGCTAGTATGGAACAGTGCTTGAACAAATAAAGGCTTGAGAGCCTTGAAATTCTAGAAGCTACTGATTTGGCAGATTCTCAGTTTCTTAATGTTGAAAACTGCAAGAAAGGAACTAAAGATAAGGGAGCAAGTGGGAACTGTGTCAATTCATCTGTGCTTACTATGAAAGTAGCTGGCTGGCACGTTGTTTTTCAAAACAAATGTGCAGGGGAATTGGAAATTTTCCGGGTTTTGTTATTCTGTGTGGATTTTATAACGTGCTTCCTCTAGGCTGGATAAAATCTTGCTAGTCACTTCTTTATCTTTTTACGTAGGATTAAGTCAGGAAGTATTTCAACTTTTTAAAACTAATAATTGAAATTTGGGGTTCTGGATCTCTTCCATGACCAAGTTTGTGGTGCCTTGGCTTTCCATTTCTGTCTCCAAGTACTGAGTACGCAACATTCTCCTGTTTCTATGACAGTCACCATCACTTTTAGAGCAATTTCTCTGAAAACTGACTCTGTCATGGTTCTCTGAAGAAATAAATCTAAATTTTAAAACTAACCAAAAAAGCATTGTTGTATGTGGACTCCGGTGCATCGTGACTGTCTTTGTATTTATGCCTTGACTTAAACTGAGTTTGGGGATAGAAGTATCTTTAAATCTTTTTTGTTTTTTCTTTGTCTTCTGCTGTAATGGCTAGGTTGTTTTTGCTTCAGCTTTCCTTTTCAGTCTGAGGTGGAAGTATTTTTGTAATCTATGAAGGCATGTGGGTACTGGTGCTAATCTTGGCTGAGAGCGCAGTGGCATGCAAATAACAATGTTAAGTATCTTACATGAAAACTTTAGTTTGGAATCTCTGTAATTTTTAAGTGTTGTGTGTTTCACTGGGGGCTGGAATTGCAGTCATGTTTCTGCACTAAACTTTAGAAGAAGAATAACTTGCTTTCTGATAAATTTACTGTAGTGAAATTGACAATTTGTAACTATTTTTTTTTAGTGTCTTTTTGGGGAAGGGGAGCTAGTGAAACTCCAGTCTTGTATAGCAAGAAGAAAGACAAACTTAGCTACTGAACTTGGGTATTACAAAAATTAAGTGCAAAACCAGCTCCATAATTGCATACATTGAAAGAGAAAAGCTTACTGTCGCATCGTAGTGTGAACCTATCTGCGGTGCAGAGGGATTGTTAGAATCTTACTCCTGACGTGTGCTGGTGTGACGCACGGCACTGCTGCTTGTCGTGCAGCTGTGGCTGTGCAGCCCTTCTGATGAGATTGGGTCAGCCGTCTGCCCTACATGTGGCTGCGTCCTCGTGCCTAAAACACAATCTCTTGCACATCTGGCTTCTGCAATTCTTAAAACTAGACCAGCTCTAAGTGGAGGAATATTGAATGCAGCGGTGAGTTTATGGTTTGTCCCCAAGCGTATTTTATCTATATGATCAAATATTCATTCCTTCAGTCAAGTATGTGCTGTTACCTCTGATGATAAAATCATAAATATTTGCCAGGAACAAATATTAAGGAGCAAAAAGTTGTACACCATTCTGTGTTCCAGGAAGAGATGTACTTTGGGTGTTTTCTAGTTCCTTTTTAAATGGTCCAAGTTGTTATTAACTTCTCCTGAGCTTTCTATGTTAAAAGGAAAAAAGCCAACAATGGTCTTCTGGCTCTGATTTCTGAGTAGGTCACCCAAGACTACACCAAGGATTTACTTTTCTCTTTTCTTCTGCCAGTAGTTTTTTAAGTGGTGTGGTTATCCAGAATGGGGCCTCTATATATGAGAACATGGCGCTTGACCATTAGAATGAGTTTTTTAGATTTTAGCTCTGGAGCCCTCAGCACAAGAAGGACATGGAACTGTTGGAGCGGGTCCAGAGGAGGGCTACTAAAATGATCTGAGGGCTGGACCACCTCTCTTACGAGGACAGGCTGAAAGAGTTGGGCTTGTTCAGCCTGGAGAAGAGAAGGCTGAGGGGAGACCTGATTACGGCCTTTCAGTACCTAAAGGGGGCCTATAGGAAAGATGGGGAAAATCTTTTTTAGTAGGGCCAGCTGTGACAGGACAAGGGGTAATGGTTTTAAACTGAAGCAGGGTAGGTTTAGACTGGATATAAGGAGGAAATTCTTCACAACGAGGGTGGTGAAACACTGGAACGGGTTGCCTAGAGTGGTGGTGGAGGCCCCATCCCTGGAAACATTCAAGGCCAGGTTGGACAGGGCTCTGAGCAACCTGATCTGGTTAGTGGTGTCCCTGCTCACTGCAGGGGGGTTGGACTAGATGACCTCTAGGGGTCCCTTCCAACCCCAAAACATTCTATGATTCTATGATTCTATGATTTTCTTCAGTCACTAAAGCCTGTCAAAAGATGTGAGAAAAACATCCATCAATAAGAAGCAAGTTAGTAATTTTAACCAACATGTTGATTCTCCATCTTGACAGTCTGGACTTTCTTAAAATTACTTTCATGGATTCCGGTTCCTTATGCTTTTTTTTAATTTTGAATTTTTGATCCAAGTAATTAGTGATGATTTGCTAACTTAGCGATAGTTGCCCAGAAAAGCTTGTGTAAGTTAAAAGAAACGCAACTTTTTTCAGAAAGAAAAAAATACTTGTTTCTTAATATCATAAGTGACTGATGAAGACAGTAGAACTCTTCTTGGTTTTGGGCTCTTTACGGAGTTAGTTGTTTAAAGTCTTCACTGAAGCCTCACATGTTGTTTGGTGCTTGGCTGTCCCTTTCCCTAGGCAACGGATGTGGTATACTGTGGAATATAATTAGGAGCAAAGTTACTACTTTTACTGTTGTCTTTTTTTTTTTTTCTTAACATCATGACCTTAGAAATGTGAACTAGAACATTGTAAATAGACAAAGGAAATAATTAACTGAAACATACCAGTTGTTTTTTTTTTTTTTTTAAATCAGGATAACATTCAGGAGTGAGGTTTCTCAATAATCTGGCTTTTGCAGTGAAGCTACTTTAGAACACTTCAGCCTCTCAGACACCTGTTCCTATTTTTACCATTACTTGCCACCGCCTCTGTTGTGCCAATACTGTATTGATCCATTCTGTGAATTAGGTGAAAATAATTTTGGTTAAAAATAGCTTTCCCAAAGGGAGATTAATTTTTATTTCAGTAATTTTATGTGTAGCACAGCTCTACAAATAGTTGTTCGGTACAACTCAGAGGGTGAAAAACTGCAGTAAGTGCCCACACAGTGGCCAAGGAAGTGGGAGTCACAGGGTCTGATCGCTTTACTAGGACATCTTTGCCAGAACTAGTGGGTTTTATACTACAATGGTAAAATAGAGTTATAAAATAGATAAGGAAATGTAATCTCAAGTAAATTTACCCAATTTCATACTGAACTCCTTTAGATAATGATTGTTTTAAAACATTAGCTTTATGAATAAAAATTTCTTTTGATCTTTATTTTTGGTGCTATTTCATAACCGGATGCAGTATCCGGTACGCTTGTTTCCTAGGATTTGTAAGACCTTCATAGGTGAACATTACTATTTTAAACGATTGGAAAAAGATTTCTGGCTTCAAAAAGATACATGCAGTATGTAGCTGTCTGATCAAAGGAAGGAAGTAGGCTCACGTAGTGAGTCAGATTGGCCTGATTGTTTATTGACTTCAATGGAGCAATACGAATTTATAGAGCCAGCCCAAGAATGAGATAGGCCTGCTTTAAAAACATTTTTTTTCTTAGAATCAAATCCCTGTTAAATACTGTATACAACATGTCACAAAAAAAAAAGTTAAAATTGATACAGTGAAGATAGCCAGTTTGTTTAATATTACAAACACCATACAGTTCTATTGATTTTACTGGGTCTAATTCACTGTAAAATTCACTTGTGAGTAAATTATTAAGATGAATGAAACTTAAAAGCTTTTCCACTGAAAAGATGACTAGAGTCCTGAAGGCATTAACTAATTTTGTTAGCCTGCTTCTAACAGTGCATTTTCTGTAGGAGACTGGCCTTGTTTTATGTCATGGGTGATGGAAAAAGAAGAAACAGGAAAACATGGGGAAAACAAATAAAAATACTGGGTGGCAAAAGATCAAAAAATGCAGGTTAGTTAGCATTTAAAACAAACAAGTGTGCAGGGTAGAAGGTGGGGAAAGGAGGGTAGATGGAGGAGGGACAGCCTCAGGCTGCCCTAAATGTTTGTTAGCTGCACTCTCACACTTTCCAGAAAACATACTCTGTGCCTGTACATATTTATGTAGCATTTTTATTGCACTACAGTCCATTCGATCCATGGTGGTTGGGCTTACTGTGGCTGAACTCTGATCGCACTTGTGAAGTGCTTTCTCACTTTTTTAATTCTAGGTTCTTTACAGCTGTTGCTGAGCTAAACTTATTTCTAGTCATTCACTTGTTAAGGACCCACCAGGTTTACAATTACACAGCTAGCTTTTAATGTTATTTAATAAGGAATAATAAATAATAATAAGGAAAAATGGTTCTACAGTGAAGTTCTGCCCAGTGGCTAGATACCAGATCACTCCCTGAACATAGAGGTTACATGTTAATGTTTGTGGATTATTGTTTTATCTGAGCTTTAAAATTTGGAAACTCTTTGGTATAGTAAAAGTAGTTCTGGGGTATTGTGCAAACTGTATTTTTTTTTTTTTTTTTAAATTCATCTACTATTTAAAAACCAAATAGAAATAACAGGGTCAACTGAGATTAAAAAGATGATTGAACTGACATGACCACAATGCGAGTAAAAGTAAGATAGGAAAGCAGTGGTGAGCAGCTGAAAATCTGCATTTTCATGATGAGGTAGTATGTAGATACCACATGGTAGATACTTACCTTAGTGCATGTGGTTTTAATCACCCCTTCTTCCTTAATGAGGATCAGAATAGGGTAAGTAAATTGCTGTGTACTGTAGCTCACAGCGAGTACTCAAGCTGACTCCTAACTTGTGTGGGAAGTAAGGGTTGGTGACATAAATCATAATTCTGTTGTAGCTTTTGCCAGCTGCTAACTGATGAAGGAAGAATTATGTGTCTGGAATGAGAGTGAGAAGAGGAACAAGTTTAACAACTTTCTCCTATATCCTTGTTCAATCAGTAGAAATGAATCATCCTGAAGAACTGACTTAAAATGGCTCTAGTCGAGTGCAGTTTAACTGCAGATGTTTGTGATTATAAAGGGCACATACATGTTTGGAGAATACAGAGATTACAGTGTTTGAAGTCCCATAAATGGCAGATTAACACTTTAGGTAGCCAGATAAAATTAGTCTTATTTGCAAGAAGCCTTGAATTAGTTGTTTTCTAGTAATGTCATCTTGCAAAGGCAGGAAATACTCTTCTTGGAAAGCTGAAGAATATCCAGGATAGTTAGCATAACCTAACAATTACGACAGACTATTTTAATAAAGCAGATAAATATTTACAAAATAGATTTTTTTTAAAAAAAATCATGTCTATTTTGCCTAACCTTCCTAGTTTATTTAATGTACTTCTCTGCCCATAAAAGGAGTAGTAGAATTGAAAATTGTTATGAAGGAATTGATTGCATTGGGTCTTGCAGCCTGAGAGCCAGTCCCTCAAAGGAAGTGGATGAAGGTCCAGGAGAGCGACGTAGAACACGGAGAGGATTACTCATATGAGCTTCTGTAGCACACCCAGAAACAGTGAGAGACGAGAATGTGCTGAAATGGTTAGCGTAAGAGCCGTCGCCAACTGGCGAGTTACGTCTCATGCACACCTGAAATGGGCTTTGTAACTGAAGAAAATATGCCCCAGAGGCAAATACAAGTTTAAACATATGTTGAATCATCATGTCTTACAAAACTTGGTATGGATTGCAGTTCCTCATCCTGGATGGGATCAAAAAATCTTGATTGCTGCCTTAAGAAAGAAAGAAAAGCGTTCAGCTTGCATGATGGCTTGAATCGGAATCCCACGAGATGGCAGGCTTGATCTGAAATTGAGAAACGCTGGTTTCTCAGCCAGGCAGAGGAACAAGTTGCTCTGGGTGTTGAACTCTCTGGTGTCCCTCTGGTTTCTGGTTGTTCTCCCTCCCCCTTCCCACCTGCCCTTTGCTTTATTCTGGGACTGCATAACGAGATAGAAGCAGAGGTAAAAGTTACTGATTTCTTGTTTCAAAAGCCACCTTCCTGGGCTAAGGCTGCTGCTTGTAGGTAATATTTAGTGGTTTGGGTTTTTTTCAGGGTCTTTATTTCTTCTTTTTTGGTGAAAGAACATCACTCCCTAGACTCCTGGATAAAGCTGTCATCTGCATTTTGTACGTGTGATTATATTGTTTCTAGATCATACTTCAAAAAACTTCTGCTGGTATTACATCTCTTGAGACATTTGCTACATGCTTGTATATTCTACTTGCTTTTTCACTGTTAAATGTCTCTATTATAACTGTTAGCCTAGGGAGTTAGAACAAACATTTCTGAAATACCTAATTGGTTCCAATTCAATGTCAAGAAGTTTTTATCCAAGTAAAAGGTAACACCATCTTTAGGCTGCCCTCAATGGTATTTTGTTTATAAATGTGTATTAGCGAACAGGCTAGTGACATGGCTTTTATACTCTGACATACAAGTAAATTGAGTGTTAACAAAAAGTGTATAGAGTGAAATACATTTAGTTTGTAAAGAGCTGAAGAATGTTTAAAAACTGTGGGTTTTAGTTACTTTGATGTAGGAAAGGAGCATAAAAATCTACAAGTCCACATCTTATTAAAAGTCTTTTCTCCCTTCCTTCCTGATGGGGCATATTGATGAAATCTAGAAAAGGTATTTAATAAAAATGAAAGTCACTTTGGACTTTCATTGGCAGTAACTCTCTTGGCTGGAACAGGAATCACTGGAACAGAGAAGCAGAATCTGTATAGCTTTATCTAAAGAACCAGGCTTTCTCATTTTGGCATGTTAGGATTTTTTTTTTTTTAATTATTTTTTTCCCCTCTGTGGATGAGAGAAGTGCATGCTGGCAGGGTGATAAATTGCACAAGCATGGTGATTAGGCTTGGATCACCAATGTAAATAACTGATACCCTGTGAAAGGAGGCCTCAGCATCCCTAACTTGCCATTTGCAAGTTGAAGTTATGATTACAGTGGATGAGAGCTTCTCCTTCAGTGCAGTCTTGCAAACACAGAATAAATGAATTTGCATAGTTTAGAACAAGGATGAAATTTGTCATCCATCTTAGTTTTTCATGCTGTAGAACCTTATCTTCTCATTCAGATATACTACACCTTACTGCATTTTCTTTTCCTTCTCTATTACTTTATGAAAAAAAACCCACAAAAATTAAAGAAATAGTAAAAAAATTATTTGAAAAATATGAAGCGTGTTAACAAGCAAAGTAAAGAAAAATACTTCCTTTCTTTATGGTCAATAAGGGTAAAAATAATTTGTGGCAATGGCAAAGTAACAGCAATAAGAGACTTGTAAAGTTTTAAGGTTGTCTTCCCTTAATTTCCATTTCTCTACCAAAAATGTTTAACTCTGGCTAAATTAAATATACAATGATGTGATGTGATACTTGAATGATAAACAATAAGCATTTAATATATATGGAAAATGTTATATGTTGTAGTAGAAAAGCTCTTAACTATCTGAGTCGGTGGGTTACTCATTATCGATATCCCCAAAAATCATTCCCCGAACCCCACCATTAGAGCTGCTTTAGCACATCACCATATTTGATGCAGATACTATGAATTTTTTAGGAAAAACTCTGTTATTTAAAGATATCCCTCAGATGGGTGTGGTGATCTTTAATTACTGTGTGTAGTATGACAGTATCTGAGCAAGTAAGTCTTTTGAGCAAGCTAGCGGAGGAAAAAGGCAAGGTTTTCCTATTTCTCTTTAGAGAGGCTGGAGGATATAACATTAAACAGGTGATACTGGTAGCACTTATGGAAGATTTCAGCAAATACATGTGAAGTTGACTGTTCTTTCCAGAGTGTGCCTTTACTGCTGATCAGCCCCATCTCCATTAACTGCTATCAATACTTTAGGGACAATTAGCCTTCCCGGGACCCTTACTCATTGCGGGCAGCTGCTTGCCGCTTACTGCAGTTAAGTGCATTTCAAAACACACCATTTCTGTGATAATTAAACATTTCCAGGCCTTTGTAGCAATTTTGTATCCTACAGGTTTCATTACAGCTATATTAGCACTGTCACCTTTTTGACCATGGAGATTTTCTGTTGCTTCTTTAACTGGGGTGGGAAAAGTTATCCACAAAGACAAAAGTTGATATTTGATTTAAGTCTAGTTGCCACAATCTTAGTCTCATGGTGGGGTTTTGGTTTGGTTTTGGTTTTTATGATGTGTACCTAGGTTTTTATGATGTGTACCTAGGAATCAGTTTAATACTTTTTGGTTTTGTTTTTAAGCAGTATTTGGCTGATGAGCTCTAACAAAATCTTCTCGCCTCAGTTAACGTGGGTTTACATTCCTCCCTTGGCCAGTACCTTTCACTGTTTAATAAAAGCACCCATGTTCAGTGGAACATGCCAGGTTTTCTTGCATTCCATTGTAGGTGGAGTGTGTTTTACTTTTAGGCTGATTTAGAAAAAGCAGTAACTCTTAACTTAAACCCACTAAACAACTTAAAAATTAAACAAACAAAAAGGCCTGCAAAGTAAATTGCAGTAAAATTCATAAGTAAATACATATAAAATGCAGAATCGTATGAATTTCTGCTAGCTGCTCTGAAACATCCTGATTCTCTGAGTGGGTGTACGTGCATGTGCCTATATGGAGTGTGTCTGTGACTTTTTTTTTAAATGTAAAAAGAAAATCCCAGTGATCCACCATTGCCAACCATCTGTTTCCTGTATGCTTACCCTGCTTCTCTTTTAGAGAATCTTGTTCATGATTCCTTTTCACTAAGACTCCAGTATCTGTTTTTGTAAACAGTCTGTTATTATTTTATACACTTATTCAACATCTAATACAGTTGAGCTTCTGGTTAATACCCTAATACTGATATTAAGACACTTAAACTCACTCTCTCCCCTTTCACCCCCCCACCCTACTCCCTCAAAAAAAAATTATATATTTTTAGTTAATTCTCTGACTGTAGAGGGAGCTGGTGATAAAGTTTTCAAGGAAAGCAAACATGGTGTTTCTATGGGAACATTTAAACACTGTAGTATTTGGAAACAAAAGATGAGAAACAAAAGGCTGACTTTTAGCTTGGTCTTTCCTTTGGGGGGAGGGAAGGGAAGGCTGGAGAATATCTGAACTGGTTAAATTAACTGCATTTTCCTCTGGGCCCTGAAAATTTCTATAGATAGGTGTTGTAAGAGAGAATGATTTGAATATGTATCTTTCAAGCTGAATACATTAAGTCACCTGCAAATCTCTTAGATAAGAAAGATAGCTTTTCTGTAGTAAGGTGTCATTACATTGCCTTAAAAGTACACGAGGGAATTCCCCAGCTAAATCTGTAGATTTCTTTTTTCTTACGTGGAAAAGAAAACCTGGGCTAATAGTAACAGCTTATATTAAGGCCATTATGAACAGAAACTCAGTAAGAATACACGAGTAAAATAAGAGCACTGCAGAGTATTGAAAAATACCTGCAAATGTTTCAGAATATCCACTTATATTTGTTAGTACTAAGAATACATGGGTTTTCCCCTGTGTTTGAACTTCTGCATCATTGTAAGAAGCATAAATTAAAATTCAGGAAAATTAACCCAATGTATTGGCAGGAATACAGGTACTCTGTTTCCTGCTGTATTGTTGCCATATCTGTCATGTTTTGCACTCAGTGGTGAAGGCCAGAATCTAACTGTATTTCACTTGCTGTCCAGTTAGTTGTGTTGTCATTAAAAAAAAAAAAAGGATTCTAAAGCTGTATTTAAAAAAGTGACTATACTTCTGACTGTGGAGAAGATTTTGTTTCAAAGACTCTCATTTATTGTAGAAATTACACCAAAAAGGAGGAGCTCTCAAGTTTTCTTTCTTGGTGTCTCCCCCACCTCGCTCCGTACAGAACAGTAAGATAAAGATGGCTCTATTTTGAAATCTATATAATGTGTTTCTATTCCACAAATTAAAATGCAAACTTTATGTGATGAAATAGATTAAAAAAAAATTGCACTCAAAAAAGGAGGTCTCTAATATATTGTTATAACAATTATAGTGCTGCAATTTCATTAGCTAGGTTCACATCTGAAACTTTACATTGTATTATTTATTACTACAGCAGAACTCGGATCTGGCAAGTCGTAACTGGGCCTGCTTAGGCATGTTTCCCTCGCTTTCATATCTGTTATTTGTCTAACTTAAAGCAGTAAGTGAAGTCACAGTAAGTCAACTACAAATCAAAAAGTGATTGTATCAAAGTGCAGACAGGGAAAGTGATGATAGGCTTTTATTGTACCTTTGTGTATAGCACCTTTCTGTCCCATCCATCACATTTCTAAGGTTTTCTTTTTCTTCCCCCACATATCCTCCTTTTTCTGAACTGATGACTGACCTAAGGAACTCTTTCATCTTTCTCCCCTGTGCTGTCTTGATGTGGGGGCACTCCATAACAAACCAGAAAACATTGGGAAAGTCCACCAATCTCCATACAAATGAAGAAGGAAGTGGGGAAGAAAAATCAGGATTTAGGAGGCTAAATTAGGTTATCATGAAACACTGACATATATTTGCTAATCTGCTGGTTTATTATTCCTGAAATAACAGAATGATAATAAACCCCTCCAACTCTTGCCTTCCAATCTGTCAGAATATGATCTGGTGAAGCTTCTATGATGATCCAGTTAATCAACAGTGATGCCTGTTTTATAGCATCTTCCTGATCGATTCTTGCAGCAGATAAAGCTGTGTGAAATTTGCTGGGCATCACATGGTTAATCTAGAGGTTAAATAATAGCTGCTTTTCATGGTCTTTATATTCTGTGATTAAAAATATTTTTCCCTCCTTAATGTTTCTTATTTAATCTGCAACTCGTCTGGCACAAGCCAACGTTTGCCTGGTCACGTATTCTGTAATAGAGTACTTAATTGATTCTTTTGCAATTCATTTCAACAGTGGTTTGAAATGAATCATGAACTTTTCCTCATTCTGATTTGTATTTAATTATATTTGGAGGAAGTTTTAAATATATATCTCATGTGTTTTTATTCACCATTTACAGCTTGATTAAAAAAATATTAAACACAGGGAGAGGGGAATTTAAAGGGAAAGTTCTCATATGTATTACAATGGATAAGCTGCTTAATACATTCAGAACCTTTTCATTTTCTGTTTACTGGAGTAGGAGAGCTGTGAGAAAATTGAATTTCTTTTGTTATCACTTGCCGTCAGGGTTTTGTATGTAAATGAGAGCACACAATAATTTACAGAGAGATCATAGAGCACAGTGACAGAAAGGTAACTGCATTACAGGTTTTGTATTTTGCGCAGCAGGGGGCTGTATTTACCAACAGTATGTGAATAGATGTTTATTTTGTTTTTCTGTGGGGACTATGAGTGACTACATAGGCTATTTAATTTAAAAAATGTATAATGTTTTAATTCCATTTAAGGCTCAGCCAAACTTCTCTCACTTATTGGTGTTTGTCCTTTTGTTTTGGAGGACTTAGTATTACAATATTTGATTTCATGGTAGTTTCTCAGTATCTGTATCAAGGTCTTGAAAAGATAAATTCTCTTAGCACCTGAACCGTTTCTTCATTTCCTCTTTGAAGGCTATTCCTGTATGGTTTTGCTCACAGTGCGTATGTGTGCTGCGCATGTAAGACTGGACATTTTTGACCAGCAGTGTCCTTCATCTTTGCATGTGTACTTCGCATAGTTTCCTCCTGTCAATCTTAGGAGGTCTCTTTTACAGCTCCTAAATAGCCTGTTTAAAAGAAGACAACTGTGAAATGTTCCCTTACTCTGTACCCTGCAGTTTACAAAAACTGTATACAGTAACTTCGTGGTCATAA
Organism: Gorsachius magnificus; assembly: GCA_034008185.1. Lineage (NCBI taxonomy): Eukaryota > Metazoa > Chordata > Aves > Pelecaniformes > Ardeidae > Gorsachius > Gorsachius magnificus. The sequence continues at coordinate 14,627,000 of CM067090.1, forward strand.
ACAGAATAGTGGTTTCTTATATTCCTCTCTTAATGTGACAACTTAATGCAACTGAAGCAGCTGTCCCTGCCTCCCTGAGGAACACTGTCCATGAATGTTCATTCTGTTTGTTTTTCTAATAAACAGGGCAGATAGGATGTGATCATGTCTTTCTCCTACCATGCTCCTGCCTCAAGCCTTTCAGCAACTGAGTTCTACCTACAGAAACACGTTAATTGTCACAAAGGGCAGGTAGGAAGATTGCCGAAGGACTCTAGAACCAGCAAAAACTTGGTTTGGATTCTGAATCTCTGGTGTCCTTATTTAAAGGAAATGGTTTTGTGTTATCAAGTTCTGTTGAAGATCTTGAATATTATTTCCTTGCCCATTTCAACACAATCTGTTTTAATCAGTGATCCAAATAATATTTGTTGTCCAACAAGGCATCTGTGACTTAGCTCTTTTGCCAAGGCATTGGGAGGCCCAGGAGCTGTCTCATCCATCATCAGATCACGGTTGATTTAGGATTTTGCATCTGCTAGGTGAACGGATGAGGGTAGTTATTAGCCTGGTGAAACAAGTTGTTTCCCCTGAGGAAATTGCTAACGCTTTTTCTCAGCCTAATCTAGCTGTTCAGAAATTGCTCAGGTAAACAAAACTTTGGTGCTACAGAGCAAAAGTTGAGATTAGAATGGATACATGTTGTCTTGCTTTGTTACAAACTTCACAAAGTAGAAATTCTAACAAAATGCATTAATTTCCTTGGTTGCCAGTGGTAACTTGCGTAGGAAAACATGCTCAGTTATTCAGTGTACCTGTATTTATTTGAAAGTACAGTATCTAGAATTTCAGGTTCTTTATGCAGTGACTCACACTCTGAGATTCCTGTAGAATGAAGGAATGGAAAGGTTTTTATGTGAAGCTGTTGTAAAGGTGTCATAACAGCCAGTTTTTATTATGTGTTATTGTCTATTAGACGTTGTAATCTGCTGTGAAAAGATTTGCACTCATTATATCAAAGCATACTTACAATAAATGTCTTCTATGGTAATTTAATGCTTTAATATAATTTTAGCAATCAGTTGAATCTGGAATGCACTATAGGGCAAATTTTTGTTTGCTGAGGCTCTTGCTCACAGTAGAACTCATTTGTTACGAGTGTACTGCAATGCTGTTTACATTCCACTAGAGCAAAGATGTAACTGTTTTGATCAGGTTTCCATTTAAAGACAACTTAAAAATACTGTAATGTTTCCTTTCGGCATTTTCTTTTTCACAGTGTAGTCAAATTTAGAATGATCATCTTAAAGCTCTTTGCTTACATATCAGACATGGTGTTAATATATATGTCTTTGTGGTTTAAGTTTAACACTAAGTATTTTTCACTTGCTACTAACTTCAGTTTTTTCTCTTGAGAACAGCCATCTGCTTTTATGAACTTCGGGAAAAATCATTGGACTTTCCCCCCCTCCCCCCGAGTAAGGTGGTTGATTCGTTGTGATAATTTAAAGAACAGACTTTTTTTCCCTTTTCCATAGATTTATTTAAAGAAAAAAGTTATGACACATTTTGAGTTTAAAAAACCCACCAAACAAAACCCCCCAAGTTTTATCTTTCTCAGTAGGACCTAAGAGGGAGTGGGAGTTGGAAGTTATGAAACTTGCTTTTCGAGGTATGTAGAAAAGTCAGATGTGCAGAAAGATGTATGTGTGTGGTTTAAAGAAAGCCTAGTTTCCTCAGGAAATGGCATATGACTGTACTGTCTCTTGGCAGACTTTTCAACCCATTGCCCAGTTTCTTTTTTGAAAAGATATAAAAACGGAGCCAATAAAATCAAGTTTTAACACAATAGTGTATGGGTGGAGGTGAGAGACCCCCAGTTAGTGCCACCGTTGTGAGGAAAGCTGCCAGAATGTAGCCCTTTTACGTCCTTTTGGCAGGAGCCTGCCGGCAGGTGTGTTGCTCAGAACTAACCGCAGCCTTTTATGGCAAGAGTGTCAGCGAGGTAATGAGAGACGGAGTGTGCCGCGCTGTGGGGCGAGGCACGGGGCCTGCTGCCACAGGAAACCGGTCTTCATCAGCTCTGCCCCTTGCAGGGTCTGCGTGAACGTGTGGGGCTCAGAGGTGGTGTCTGCTTGCAACAAGATGATGCCTCTGCTGTTATCATGTGTGCTCAGTGCTGTATCTCTGTTCTTTACATTCTGATTGAGATCATGAGGTCGCATGCCATGCACAGGATGTGGCTGGTGCTGCCTTAGTCTCTTAGGAATGAGAAAGCAGCTTCTTATCATTAATCTGTACCCTTAACAAAGAGCCCTTACTGGAGCATCAGACTTGTCACTTCTCCCAAGCGACTGACTCATCGTGTGGCTGCATACCCGTTCTTTCTGTTTGAAGTTGTCAAGGTTGGGAGATCTGCCTGTAGGGCTATTAGACAAATAATGCTGTCAGTGAATCTTGCACATTGTTAAATTGTTAATGTGTTTAATACAAAAGACCCCACTTTAGTTGGAGGTGGGGAAGAGCATTGGATGAAGTGAACTCTTTCATATCAGTTTTTCACAGAATCATAGAACAGCATTTTTGATGTGTTTGGAAATGAAAAGTGCTGTACCAAAAGCAAGATGTTATTTTATTAATCAAGTGATATAGTATAAGTGATTGGAAAAAATCCAACAGCTTGGCTTCAGAAACTTATTTCACATGCTGAAAAGAAGTAGGACCATTTACCTTATGTTCCTGTCTCTCTGATGGCTACCAACAGTAGTTCTGGTATCAGTAACCATAAAGGAAGCTGTAAATAGTTTTGCATCATCATTGATCAAATCAACATCTGTTTGATTTCTTCCCTTGCAGTTTATGACTCTTTCTTCAGATGCTGTAGGAAGTAGGAATATTGTCCTTGTGTTCTGGTGCTTTCTGTATTCAGACTGAAAAAGCCTGTTCTCTTGTTTTTGTAATTAACAAGCTTTTCAGTTTTTATAATGAAATACTGCAGTGTATGTCTGCTTCCTAAACCTAATTAATATACCTCTTTGAAACCCAAATATGCTAGCTATCAGCAAGCATAGGAGCAAAGAAAAACATGCCCTAATTTAAAGGCATGGCATTAAAAAAAGTTTCAGAGGAGACATAATAGTGGTGAATGTCTTGGGGGGAAAAAAAAACCGAACAAAACAAAAACCTGATGAAAATACAGAATGAAATGGTGTGCAACTGCTAACATTCAGCAGTGTAACAAAACTAGTGAGTCTAATGCTAGTAGTTTCTGCATGTCAGAGTGAATCTTCTACCATACATTATAAAGTTGTTATAAATCATGGAGTATTTTCTTGGGGGGAAACAAACGATCCTTAGTAGCTTATGTGATGAGAATATGTGCAATGGCAAACAGCCCCCAAATGTTTATTTCTTTGAAAGCAAATAATCTCTGGCAAATTTCAGTTAAAGATTTTTCTGTTATGAGATATTGGAGCAAACTGTATTATTCCTTATGGTTTCATAAATAACTGTGGAAAACCTTTAAAGTTTCAATTATAGCCGTGTTTATTTCATAGGACCTCATGACAATCTTTTCAGTAGGTAATGTCAGTTCTGTATTAACATTTTTTTTTTTAAGTGTGCTTGGATAGGAAAGTTTTGGTATGTATGGCACAAACACGTAGTGGAAGCGAATGGATTTTTGTTCATGTTTTTTGGAAGAGCAAGGTACAGCAGTGTGATCTTAGCAATGTTGATACTATATTAAAATAATTGATTATTTGGGATCTTTTTTTTCCTACAGCAAAAATAATCTTAAAAAATAATGTAAAGCAGCATTTGGATACTTATTAGCAGTAATTTTCCCTTGGTGGTGTGGACAAGTGATGTTTCGTACAAGACTTTTCTGCCTGCAGCTTTCATACCTGGCTGCTTTTTGACCTTTGAGCACTTTCATTGCATTTATTTGGGGAGTTATCTTAAAACAGGTAATCTGGAGTCACAGGCCTCAAATTTTGGTTTGTCTTCTGCATATAACAGCATACACCAATACATTTGAAACTGATAATGCAAATGCATGCTATGAGGCAAACAAAGCAACATAGTGAATTATTGCATTTGCTGCTCTGACATTGTACTCTAGGCCAAGATTGCAGAAGAAAAGCAACTAGATACTTGTATTAATTAGGGTAATTGATAACAAATCTCAAATAAGGTAAAATAAGGATATAGGCCTTCCTGCTCCCAGGCATGGATAGACAATCTTGCCTTCAAAGCGATGAGAAAATTTCCTCCATTGGTGGATCAACCCATCACTGGTCTACTTTACAGCAAAACCCATTTCCTGTCTGGTCCACTGGTCTCACTATACACATTAATTCCTGTTTTTACAGGAATTGTATTAATTGGGAAGGAAAAAAAATGTGGAGGGGGTGTGTCTTCATCCATGTAAATACTTTTTTTTTTAAAATATGTATGTGTGTGTATATATATGTATTTCTGAAGAAACTGGCTCCAAATCTCTCCTACCCATAAATGCACTTTTTAATGAATGTATGTTGACCTAGAACAAAACCAAAAATACACAAAGTTGTCACTGGTATAATGTTACTTTTTAGTTACAGGATTCTGTACTTGTAACAAAATAATTTTTTCACAGTTTTCTGTATGCTCTTGTAAAATGGTCTTGGGCTGAAATGACTGTAATGTAGTTAGTGAATTTATATTGAAGAGACTAGAAAACATAACTTGTTTCTGGCAGAAGTAGAGATGAGTGAACATTTACTGTCCTGAGTTGATATTCCATTAAAGCTCCACTCAAAAATTATAGTCTCAATGGGTTTTACTCCATTGCATTCAGGGGTTTCTATAGTAATTACTATGGCAACACTGATGCACAAAATGTTCCCACAGGAACCCAGCTGTGAATAATAACTAACAACTGAAAACATTTTGCTTCTGCATCTCAGGTTAAATATCCCTTCAGAAATTATGGCAATAGTGAAAGTGTGGGTGTTTTGCTTACTTAATAGGAAGTCATTCTACTACGTAAAAATCCAGGTATTATGCAAGGAGCGTTTGGTTTCCAGGTAGATACACCCTTTCAATATATTGCTGAAGTATCATCCCTCAGACCAATGGGGAGTGTTAGAAACATTGGGTGTAAAATTTGGCACCAACTTCAATATTTCATGTTGTAAAGAAACTTCCAATGCTAAATCTGTAGTACAAAAAGTTCCACTCAGAAATTATAACTTAGCTTTTATTAACAGTATTATTTGTTATGTAAATGGGTTTACATCATTTTTGAAGATAAAACTATCTTGATAGCCTTCTGACCTCCCTGTGCAATGAAGATCAAGATCACAGAAGTCACATGGTAGAGGTCAGTATTTGTTGACTTCAGTTCCTATTTATAAATTGCCTTCAAAAACTCTTGTGATTTTTGCAGAAATAAATTTGTCAGGGTTTGTATTAACCAGAATATCCTGATGTCAGAGGATGCAATATTTGTTGAAACTGTTTGTTGTTAAATCTGGCTCTCCTTGTACATGTAAACTGGCCTTTGTGCATATAGTTGCCGCGTTTGTATTTATTTCACTTCCATTCAGAACAAAGGGGAAACCAGTTCTGTGTTTATGATATGAATAAACTTTTAAACTTAAAAGCATTTTAGGGCTTGATTTGGTAGTTATACTGTCATGGAGTAAGACAAAATGCTTATGGAGCTTAGGGGGTTTATGGCCACAGTAAAAAGTCCTAATGAATTATATCAAACAAAGGAGACTGAACTAATCAATATTAAAAGGACGCTGCTAGTTCTTTCCAAGATCTAAAAAAATATGTTAAAGCTGAATAAGAAAGTTGTGAAGATCACAATCATTAGGCATTACTGTATGTGAGGATGATTATTTGTTTTATCTGGGTTCCAGCAGCATACAACCTGTTAATAATGCAAATGGAAGTCTTACAAGTGAAAATGTCTTCGTAAATCTAAAAGTTGCATGGTTTGATCTTGATGACTTGTATCTGTATATCACATATTGCTTTAAACTTCAATTCGGGGCCTCTTGTAGTTCATTTTGGGGCACATAACGTAACTGAGTTAAAAAAAATGAAATATACTGGCAGCTTATTAAAGAAAACTGGCTGTATTGGGTACATAACTACTAAAAATGTTTGCTTGTCCTCAGATGCTTTAGCTGTGAGTATCCTAAATATTTTGTTAAGCATAGCTGTGTTTATTGTACCTATTGATCTTAGTAATCTAATGACCTGAAAGTGTTCTCTCCCAGGTTTCGTGTTCCCCTGAAAGAAAAAAGGGTGTTTCATTGGGTGCTTATCTTTCAAACAGCACCCAAAACTGCAGGGTGAGGGCTGGGGAGAATCCCAACTCATGGTACTTTAAATTTCAAAATAAAAAGCCCTACAAACAGGGAAATGTTTGAAAAAGTTGAAGCTTTTTCCTCAGGCTTGATATAAATATTGAAACACGTTCCCATGAGACGTTTTGTTATTGATACGTTGACGAATTCCTGACTTTTGTTACTTCTTAATACTCTATTTAACTGACAATGCTTAAAGTGTGGGAGAAGTTGTCGCCCATGTTTTAGTTATGCCATAGTAAAATACTTGCTTGTGTCCTGAGCAGAGTCCTAGTATGCTGTGGAATTTAACCTTTGGTGAGATTTTTATGTCCAAGTTATTGAACTATATCTGACAAAGTAGCTAAATGGAATTTGCTGTGACAGCCTGCAATCCTTTAGGCATGGCAGAGTGCAGAACTAGTGTAGACATGAGATTAGGTGATACAATTTGATGTTTCGGGGGGGGCGGGGACAGGTACTGCTCACTGAAGTTAAGTCATGGGCATGATTGCATACACTTGGAGAAGTTTAGTTTATTAGCTCCAGTGGTGACAGGCCTGTTACAATCTCAAGATAAGATGTTCTGGTCTGTCTGCATAGAAATTACAGGGGTGGTTCTTGTCATTCAATTTAACACACTTTTTCATACAAGAATAATAATTCTCAGTGAAACGGTATTCTGAAAGCTGCAGTCCTCTATAACTGGTCACATTTAATAAAAGCGGGTTTCCTTCCTTGACTGACTGGCTTAATTCCATAACCTTGAGAGCAAGGTGTGAAAAGTATCATACAGCACTCTTTAAAAGGTGTGCAGGAGTTTGTCACTTTTCAACACAGAGAAGCCTCTAAATTGGCCACCGGCTTAACGATTTAATAATCCTATCTGACACTTTTGTTACAAACCTACATTTTTGGCCTTTTCAGTGAAATACAAGCTACAGTACAGAAAAAGGTTAAGTTGCAAATGAAGGGATAAGGAAATAGCAGTACAGGAGTTTTAAAATCTTTTATTGGATTGACTTGCCCCCAAATGTTTTTTGTTTTAAATAGTGTTGCCCTCTTTATTTGGTCCTTCTGATCTTTCTAAATGCCTGCTGGTGAACCACAGCTTCGCAGGAATTCGTGTTTACCTTCAGAAAGCCAGATGATACGGATCCAAACAAAAAGGACTTTCAGAAAACACCCATTTCCTTTATCAAGTATATGATGTGATGGCAGTTGAATGGTCATTTTGAGGGTGTTAGTAGCTTCTCTGTAGGCTAACTGAAAATGCTGTGTGGCTGGATTTCATCAACTGCTAAGAAATCCCTTGTCTGCATTCTCTGGGTGAATGTTTTTGTTTCTATCTAACCAGTAAGTATCCAATCTTGCTAAACTGAGTGGATTTCCCAGCCTTAGGTTCTCAGTGAGAGCTTACTTCTGTTTTGAAAACAAAATGGAGTAGACTTATTCTCTTTCCTTGAGCATGACTATTGTGAGGTTTTTGCCCAGAGGCTTGGCTTGCTTTTTCTGACTTTCATGATGGGGGCCCTTTAAGCATTAACATCAGATCTTTTTTTTTTTTTTCCCCCTTGGACCAGAGGATCTTATCTGGATGGCTGACTGTAGGGTGGAGATGAGCAAACGTTTCTTTTTAATGAGGAGTTGTTATCTTTGTAAAGAATTCAGCATGTATCTGTGATACAGCAGCGGGTTTAGGTAATGACTAAAAATTAACAAAACATGTTATTGCCATTTCTTGTTCCTAGTATTATTGAAATGCCATAGGAATAATTTTAAGCTGCATATTCAAAGTGAGCCAGTGAATAACCTTTCTAATCTTAGCTTTTACAATATTCATGAAACAGTGCTATTTTGTTATAGAAACATGATGCAGGACTCCCTTCTCATCCTCCCCAGCATTAGTGTAGCTATAGCTTTGTCAAACAGCCTGCGTCCTGGTGGCTAGTAGCCAGGGCTTTCTGTTTCAGTTGTGAACAGAGTTCATATACGTCAAGGGGAATGCTTTTATGGTGGTGAATACCAGACGTAATTTATTGCATTAACCTGCAGTAGTTACAGATTAAGAAATAAAATGTTTAAAGCTTTAAAGAAAGGCTGTATTTCTGCAGAAGATGAAATATTACATCATGAAGAATATCTGATTTTTAGATCAAAATGTAGAACTTTACTTGGTATTCAGATTTTTTTTTCCTCTTTCATAAGATTATTATTAATTTTTGCAGGAAATTAATCAAATGCAGAAATGAAAAATGCATTTTGTAGCTTCTTTGGGTTTTATTAATGATGGGATATTTTACGGTGCTGTGCATTGATTCATAGTATAAATAAACATGTTCTGAAGAAAGCACGGGAAAAGAGTAGGTATGCGAGTACCCTGGTACATGTACTTGCTTCATCTGTGTATATCCAGATTCACAGGGGCTGTTTTTCTTTCTTAATACATTTATGACGCATACTTCATGGTGATAGGACAATGAAAGATTATGTTAGTATTCAGGAAGTCAGCCCAGTTAGTAAAAATCAGTCATCTGTTTTTTCCTTGGAGGATATTTTTGGTTCTCTCAAGGTAGTAGTGTTCAATTTTGCTCATCTAAGTGGTCTTTCCTCGCCTCCCCCTCTCCCCCCAATTATCTATCAGTAGATGCTATGGGAGCTTGAAGAACTCATGTCTGAAGGATTGGACCTTGGTAAATCAAACATGCACCCAGTCTTCATGAGATGCATTGCCTTTAGGAAGAAAAGAATATGAAACCTTTTCAGAGCCAAATTCTACTGTATTAAATTTGCTTTTTTCTTTCTGGAAAATAAATGAAATTTTCCACAATCTCCTTTTAGTGCCAAAATGCAAAGACCTAGTATAGAAGAGAAATAGTATTTGAGATTTCAAGTGGAGGAGTCAGTATTTTTTATTAAGTAGGTCAAACCGTGGGTTTTTTCTGCTTCTAAAATCAGTACCAAAGGCACATTAATTTATTATTATTTGTAATTTAAAACCTCTAAGAGGATCAGTATTGTTCAAAACTAAAATGCTCTTGCATATCTCAGGCTTCACCAGGTAAATTACTTAGAATTTTTTTTTTGTGTAATTTACTATCACAAATATCCCAGTGTGTTAAAATAAATATGCTTTTATGAGCAGTATATTAGTGTACACTTTTGATAGGTTGAACAGATGACATTACAAAGAACAGTTCTGAACAGTAACTAGTATTTATTATTTAACAGTGTGTTCATAAAATATTCACAGCTGTAGTAACAACCTTTATTTTTGCAGATTGAAAAGAATTTTTACGTAGCACAGCTTGTCAAAGTGGTTTGAGCTTTCCTTTTATTATCTGAGTGAGTATTCATGTAGATTTGTGAAATGCGCTTTTATCTTCAAACAGATGTAGCAGCTGAAACAAAACACATGCAGCTTGGATATTCATATCTAAAAAAAGTACTGTTGTAGTCAGTGATCCTGTGTGCAGAAAGACTGCAGGATCAGATGAAGATGTAAAAGTTACGTGAGCTTAATATAAACTGCCATAGATCCTTCATTTATCTCATCATCACACTTCAAGACTGATAACACATTTTTCTTTAGTAAATATAATAAACTTTAAAACATTCAGTGCATGTTGTAGCCTTTAGATTCCTTTATATACTTTTACTTATCAGTTGTCATCATTTAGCTAACCTACAGCACTGTAAAGATTGCACAAAAAACCTCTGCTGATTCATTGTGGGAGACATGTTAATTTGATGTCTAAAAATTGTGTCTAAATAAAGATTTCAATAAGGATATCTTTGTCCAACAGGTATTTTTATTATATCTATTCATAGTACACGTGTGAGGGAACCTAAACAGAAAAGCCTACACATCTTAAGGATGAAAGTATTATTTTATGACTTTTAATTCTTTTTCTTTGTACTGTCAACAAAATTCTGGGGAACATAGCTGGGTTCTATCCTGAGTTTTATGCAGAAACAATAGTTATAGGTCATAGTCAGTCTTTGCAAAAACTCTTTAGTTTCACTGATCTGTAAATGTTATTGCTATGGGTGACAAGTGAGAAAAAAAACATTCAAGTTTAATTTAAGTTCCAAGGCAGAATTGGAATATGATAGGCTTATACTTATTAAACTCAACAAATGTGAAATAGAGGGATCATTTTTGCAAAACCGTTTTAAGACAGATCAATGTTTTGTTTCCAGACAGGCCTTTATGATGATGCTGGCTTAATAAGAAATACTGGATTTTTTTTTTCTGTGTGCAAGCAGCAGATGGGACAACATAAACATACTGTAAGACAAATAATACCTACTTCAGTCTTGATGGAAATGAATCTTTATTTTTAATTCGGTGTTCCACAGTGAAAACCAACTGACGTTTATCCTCAGTCCACTTTAATACTTCATTAGAGTTTATGACGACATCTTATCTTTATTGTATACAGTACAAAAAAATTTTAATATAGTTTTTTTTTTTTTTTTTTTTTTTTTTTTCTTCCCCCCCCCAATGGTTTTTTTTTAAAGCTTTGCTTTCTGTTGAGCAGTGTGTAATACAGCCTTGTGTTACAAGAAGCATAAGGGAGGATGTTACCAGTGTCCTACTACCACTGTTCCTGCATTAATAAATGTTTTGTTCAGTAAAATTCCAAATTGCCCTTATTGAACAGCAGGATCACTAGGAAACTAGCGGGCAAGCAAATCAGTATAGTTCAGTCGTTCCCTGGTAAATGTTCAAGGGATCTAAGATATATCTGAGGTACTAAGATGTGAAGATGCCATTTCCAGGGCTTAAGCTCCAGCCCTGGCAAAATAAAGATCAAATGCAAGATTAACACTTAAAATTTCTACTAAAGAGGAGGAGGAGGAATTTGACACACAAGCAGGTAGACATGGCTGGAGGTTGAGTATCTTCATGGGCTGCCTTTCCAAGTGGCAGGCTTCTGCTTCCACTTTTGTCAGACTGGATGAACGTGGTTTCAGGCTTTTATTTCCAAAGTAAACTTTCCGTAGGAATCTCCAAACTGAGCTCAGCTGACAGATTTGGTGACCCCTTCCCTCCCGCAGTCTGAAGAGTTCCTATATATTCCCAGCTTGTAGTCTTTCATTTTTAAAACTGCAGTACTGGGGAGAAAAATGTTAAAAAGTTCCATCTCTAAGAAAGGTCAAGTATTATAAATTACAGCTTTGAGATTACTGTTGCAAGTAGTTGTAGGGAGGAACTCCTCTCTTTCCCTCACACATTATATACGTGCTTTTCTTGGCCGTGATCTAGTCTGTGATCATCTATTTGACGTATTTCAAGAGTGTTCGTCGCAGAGCATGCAGTTACAGGAACCCTCCCTGTTGAGTAATTTATTTTAGACTTATGTGCCTCTGAAAGTCAGATCTGCTCATCACTTTTAATGCCTATTAATTTGTCTTCTCTTTCCATCTTTAAGCTAATGTTTTATTTTGTTCTATCTGCTACCTACTTATGTTAGTAATGACTTTTATTATTGCTCTGGTCAGTAAATTATTTTATTTCCAAACCAAGTGGGTCTAATACACCTATTGATATAGTATCCCTCCTATCAAAGTGTAATGTTTATTGGTTATTTAAAAAATAGAATTCTTTGGCAGTTTTGTAGCTTTATGGTTTTGTATTTAAAATATCAAATACCAATTTAGTATTTTAATAGTTTTCTAACGCAGGCTATGTCTTAATTACCTTATGTACTGCTGCAATTCAGAAAAAGATTTATCCAGTAAACAGAATGTTCAGACGTAACAGTAATAGTGCCCTGTAGAAAAAAAAAGAGCAAGACATTAATTTAAAATGTATTTGAGAAAATCTGTAATACTCTAATTCTTTTTCAGTACAGTTCTCACTGATGTTGACAGTTGGGAAGACCAGAAGATCAAAATAACTTTAAGATAGTGAAGGACCAAACCAAAAACTGTAAATGAGGTCTCATTTTTGCTAGAACTATATTTTATTACTTGAGGTGCAGTTGAGAACCAGAACTTGTATTTTACTTCATTTTGATTTAGGGGTGTGTTGAGCTGAAAAGTGCTGGTTCAGAATGGTGGTCATAAACAATTTATGAGCATGTTTAGCCTAGGTAATTTCTAGTTATGGGAACAGTGAGATTTCGAAAACAGTCTTTCAGTAAGATAGTAGGAGAGTACTTCTGCAGTTTTGCTATCTTGGTAAGTTTGAGGCGGGCTGTATGAAATGGTTGCTTGTAATGAGAAATTAGACTTGATGTATTTGCTGTGTTCTAGACTTAAACATTGGGTACCTCTGATAGAATAGAAAATAGGGAAGTAATAGCCAGGCCAGATGCATAAAACTGAAAATTTTGGAAGAAATTATTTAAGGTAGCCCATAGGGATGTAAATAAGTGTAATGCTTCAGCTTTATTTCTGCTTATTAGAAGAACACGGTGCACATTGGGTGAAAAAACAATTTGCAAAGAATTTTGTTACACCCTTTATGTATCAGATCAGGCCAGTAAGTCATGGAGGAACACACAGTGACTTTGATAGGTTTCACTACCTTTTTAATTAAACCCTTTTGGTAAAACTGGCTTGTTTCATTAGGCTGCTGCATTTAAGGTTCTTTAATAACACTACAGTAGGATTAAAAAGAGTTAGCATACCACGGTGAGTAATAGAGAGGTTCATTCTCACCAAAATGAAGTCATGTTCTTGACTGGTGAGATAAGGAAGGAGGATATGTATTGAGAAAACTGGCAAAATGTGGATTTAATATTGTCTGCTCTCTATAAAGTCCGGGATGCTTTCAGTGAATGGGAAAGTTACAGATTGATGATAAACGGTTGGCCTTCAGTTTAGTGGAGATGAATGATACAACAAACATTGCTTATTACAGAGTTTTCAGTTCTTGTTACAGGATGATTGTGGAGAGAGAGAATTTTTAATGAAGTTTTCATTTCCCTTGTAACTGTTGTCTAAACTGTCATAAATCCCGATATATTGAAGTTGAAATGTCTTTTGTTTCCCCTATATTCAGCTTGATTGAAATAGAACTAGCGTAATTCTTAATAAACTGGGAAAATAAATGTATGAACTATAAGCAGCAGGAACAACTCCCAGATCTTTCATGTGTTAGTCCAGTGCTGTAACTGCAAAACATCTGTCCTGTTATTGTTGGATGGTGAGGTTTGCAGGCAGCCATTTAATTTGCTGGTTTTTAACGAAGTTTTTGTATTCCTGTTATTACTTGTGATCGCTTCTGTAATCTGTATAATTGCATGGTTGGAGTTGCAGTGTGCTCAGCAGTTAGGTCGTGCCACCAAACTATTTGTTGCTTTGGTCAACTTAACAGGTCAGTCAAGCTTTGATCTGACTTTATGTGTAAAATCTCAGCAATGTTTGCCTGCCTTTGTAAAGTAATTTAAGATCTTACTGGTGAAAAGCACTCATTAAGAGCAAAGTGGAGGATGTTATGGTTACTTTTCACAAATAATTGCACAGCGATAATTATACAGTAGGAGAAGGGTTTTGAAAGAAAACTGAAGTCACCTTCTCTAGTTTTTAGCCACACACAGAAGTATGGCTAGCTTGCTTTACGTGGTGTTTTGCGTAGCTTCACTTGTTGGGATTAAAGACTCTTTAGTGTCCCCATCTAGTGCAGCTGGTAGGCTGCACCATCTTGCATCACATGGCATAATTGCTGCTTCATAGACCCACACTGTTCAGGTCAGGGTTGTCTCTGCTTGTTGAAAATCAGTAGGAGTAATATGTTGTTGTTGGACATCAAGTCAGTGTGTCTCTGAAAGCTTGTAAGGCTGCCATGTCCCTTAGCTCTCAATCTGAATTAAAACTTTTAACTAAACTGAAGAGAGAAACCTGTCAGAAGTACAGCCAAGGAAATCTAAGGTGTCTTGGTACCTGAAGCCTGTGGTTTTGTTTTCTCCCTCCGTTGTCACTCTGTTATTGATAGAGAAAACATGACAGCTGAAAATGTAAACACTTTTCCTTGTCTCATCTTGCAGGCCGAAACAACAGCAACAGAACAATTTTTCCTTGTTTCCTTCTACCAAGGGCTGGAATTTTAGAGGGGTAAGTTTGGTATTTTGTTCATACTCTGTAACGTTCCCTCCCACTTCACTCTGCTGCAGTGTAACTTTGTTGTTGAAAAATGATCTGCAAGTACTAAAACTATGGCAAAACAATTATAAAATGGAACTTCTAATTTTGTGACCTCCTAAAAGGCTCTCTAAAAAACCCAGCTTTTGTTTATGTGATTGGCTGACTTACAAGGGGTGCGGGAGATCGTTTCATCTAGGTGGGTTAACGTACAGTATGAATTAAAAAGAAGCACAATTGTTGTGTTTTCATATCTGAAAATAAATCAGCAAAACTGAAATAATATGTAGTGTTTTTTACATGCTCATTTAATGTAGATATTTTTGAAGTTACTTATTGCAAGTTTGTGAATTTTGCAGAGGTACAGTTGGAGAATGAGAACAAAAATTACATGGATTTCTTGCAAGGCAGAAGGGACTAGGTTTTATTTCTGTTTGGTTGGCTGAGGAAGGAAATATGGAATCCTGTGTGTTCCCACAGTAACTGAGTGAAAAGGTACATGAAAAAGGAAAGCAAATGAAACTCAGAATCTTAATATTTGTGGGTGGTATCAGAAGCTTTTTATTCGTGTCTGCTTCAGGTTTCAGAGGTGTACTTCTTACGCAGATTAATTCTTTCGGAGTCGTGTTGTCCCCTCTCTGTCCCCTATGAGCCGTGAAGCCTTCTATACCACTTGCTGAAAAATTTCAATGTGGTGGTGGCAGTGTTCAAATGGCAATGGTGTGTTTGCCATGTGTGTAAGGTACTGGAGCTTGGGATACAGTCTAGGAGGAGGAGTTGTCACTCTATGTTCTATCTAAGTTGTAGTGTTGCTGCAACCCCTAAGGTCAAAGGAAGGTCTTTTCTGCCTTGCAAACTGTATTTGGTATAATAAACAGTAAATTACCATTACCTGTAATCTGGACTGACTGATACTGAGTCTAAGGAGTTCAGTTTTGTATTCAGGAGAGCATATAAATATGTTTTCTCTGAGCTTCTTCCAACAACAGGTTTAAGTAGAAAGATGTTACTTAAATGCTTTGATGGTGATCATGAAGAACAGAGAATTGGGGAGTAGAATCGTAGAATCATAGAATGTTTTGGGTGGGAAGGGACCCCTAGAGGTCATCTAGTCCAACCCCCCTACAGTGAGCAGGGACACCACTAACTAGATCAGGTTGCTCAGAGCCCCGTCCAACCTGGCCTTGAATGTTTCCAGAGATGGGGCCTCCACTACCTCTCTGGGCAACCCATTCTAGTGTTTAACCACACTCATTGTAAAGAATTTCTTCCTTATATCCAGTCTAAACCTACCCTGTTTTAGTTTAAAACCATTATCCCTTGTCCTGTCATACTTGGCCCTACCAAAAAGATTTTCCCCATCTTTCCTGTAGGCCCCCTTTAAGTACTGAAAGGCTGCAATCAAGTCTCCCCGCAGCCTTCTCTTCTCCAGGCTGAACAAGCCCAACTCTTTCAGCCTCTAAAGTAAAAGACTTTAGAGTCAAGAGGAGAAATCAAGAACCTGAAAGGAGACAGCAAGTAAAGGATCTTCAGACTGCTTCTTTCATGTGTAGAAATGAAGATCTGTGGGAGTTGTCCGCTACCTTATTTTTAAGGAAACATATGGGACACTAACACAGATGTGAAGTTCTATAGTTCTAAGTTCACAGAATGCATGGTAATTTGCAGTTGCAGCTAATTGTTTGAAATAAACTACTACGTCAAGGGAGGAACCTGTATCAGTTGCTCACTTGATCTCTTTAGATGCTGAAACCAGGAGAGTTGAGTACTGGACAAGAGAGCTAAGTCTCTGATGTTTGCATTGTGTCAGCATCAACTTTATTTTGATGGATGGAAAGATTGTATTATGAAAAGTCCAATGAGCAGACTTAAAGTCACAAAGATTTTCATACAGATGGTGAATGATAAAAGGTTAACTTTTGACGTCTTTTCTCAAACAGGAGTAAAGCCCTATTGGGTAAAAGAACTAAGTTAATGTTGACAGTGTAGCAGTGCCACGCTTGAGTACAACAAACAAAACTCTGGAACTGACATTCATAGCTATGGGTTTTTTAAACATCTATGCTATTGCAGACTAATAACAGGATCATTTCAACAATCACAAAAAATAAGAGAAGAAAGTGGTTAAGCACCAAATTGCAATGTTATGTTCATCTACCTATCCTCACTTTGCAGTCAGCTCACTGATTTTAAATGTTCACACTATCATGCTGATAAAGCGGGTGTGTTAAAGCATCCTTGAATGTACACCAACGTAAACCTCAAAGTAAGATAAGGAAGGCCCAGATGCTAAATGTTTACCAAAGAAACTCCTCTGCACTTCTCTTTTCCTCTACTTACTTAAATTTGGTTTATCAGAAGAAGCTTTTTTCCATATTGAGCAGCTCTTTTGAGCCCCGTGGTTAGAGATCATATTTAATTCTCTCAATGGGGATTTCCATGTCAAGATGATATCACTTATGTGTTTCTACCAATGCTGTCATTTTTAGACAATGGTAGCAGTTACTTCCAGAGCTTTGGGCAGGGTTTATGTATCAGTGGGCAGAAGAAAATTTGATTTGGTCTTGGTTTTGTTTGGGTTTTGGTGGTTTTTTTTTTTTTTGAGGTTTTTTTGTTTTTTGGTTTTGTTTGTTTTTTTTTTTTTTAATCAGTCGGTCCTGGTTTATATTAAATTTAGGCTTAAAGTTACTGAGCAGTGCATTCTCCCTGCTATATGCTGCTCCTGCATATACCTGAGGTATCAGTTAATTTGGTCTTTGAGGAGATTGTATAGTCGCGTGTCCAGCAAATAGACTATTTTAGAGGTAAGATATTTATGAGAATTGTAATTTCAGAGGGAAATATAGAACCTGTGGAGACGAGAATATTGCAGACTGGAGGGACAGTGTAACGGGAAAACCAGAACATAGGAGATTAGGTGGTGGATGTGGTACTTGGAGTAGAAAAGGAATACAGCAAAGGAAGATACTGGATATAGAATTGGAGAGGGAAAGAGGGGAAAGCTGCAGCTTGGGAAGAAATTTATAAAACACAACAGCTTTATCAGTTCAGCCTTTGCAAATACTGACTCTAGGTAAAGATAAAGACACCATGTGGGTCGGGAGCAATTTGTGGCCAGGGCTTGGTAAGGAGAAGAGGCATTGAATATCTGATGGCATGGGGCAGTTCAGAGGCTTGTCAGTAATGTGTATAAAGAAAACAGCAGCACAGATCTTGGCATAGAGATTGGTATTAATCCTATTTTTGCACATTCTTCTGGCTGCCATTAAGTCTCACTCTTCTTTTCATGTCCATGCCACCCTTCCCTTAAGACCCTGATGCAGATAGAAGGCTTTCCTAAGCAGCACTGGTGCTTATACATAAGAGACAGCAGTTTAATGTGCTGTTCCTAGTGTCTGTGGAAATAACGTGTTATGTTGCCATGTAGGATGGGAAACAGTTTTATTTAATAAAGCATCCCATCAAATGAGGATTACGTTTGTACAGTCATGCATGTGCAGTTAGAAGATGTCAGGATTAAAGCTTCTGTGGTTATTTCCTAGTTATGATACAGTCTTTGAGTTACACAGTCCAATGGTATCCTGGGGTGCATTAAGAGGAGCGTGGCCAGCAGGTTGAGGGAGGTTATCCTCCCCCTCTACTCTGCCCTAGTGAGACCCCACCTGGAGTACTGTGTCCAGTTCTGGGCTCCCCAGTTCAAGAAAGATGAGTAACTCCTGGAGAGTCTGGAGGAGGGCAACAAAGATGATAAAGGGACTGGAGCATCTCCCCTAGGAGGAAAGGCTGAGAGAGCTGGGCTTGTTTAGCCTGGAGAAGACTGAGAGGGGATCTCATCAACACATACAAATATCTTAAGGGTGGAAGTCACAAGGACGGAGCCAGACTCTTTGCAGTGGTGTCCAGTGACAGGACAAGGGGCAATGGGTACAAACTGAAACATAAGAGGTTTCAGTTGCATGTGTGGAAGAACTTCTTTACTCTGAGGGTGACAGAGCACTGGAACAGGCTGTCCAGGGGGATTATGGAGTCTCCTTCTCTGGAGATACTCAAAGCCCGCCTGGATGAAGTCCTGTGTAACCTGCTCTAGGTGAACCTGCTTTAGCAGAGGGGTTGGACTAGATGATCTCCTGAGGTCCCTTCCAACCCTTGCGATTCTGTGATTCTGTGCTATGTTTTTTCGTAGTAGGAGTAGTCAGACTCATCTATTAAGGAAGTTCTGAATTCAAGAAGACTAAGAATCTCTCCTGAGGAGTTTCAGATTTCAGCTTCTTTATCTGTCTCCCCTCCTACTCCTTTAAAAATCACTCACTCTGTTTTTGCCAGCAGGATAATTTTCTAGACTGCTTTAGTTATGTGAATGGTGGGCTTGTGTTACTGAAATTCTTTACATGTTTTTTTTTTCTCTAATGCTGTATTTATATACATTTGCAAAAGCAGTGGTACGTAGCATTCCTGCTGTTCATTTGATGACATTTCAGATGGCTATGAAGAAACTGCCAGACAATTGAAAGAAATGTGATTACCCGATTAATGAAGAATATAGGGGTCATAAGCATAACTGAAGAAGATGCTGGGTTTCTCTTTGCTTAGCACTGATATTTCTCTCTACCGTTCCACAAAGAGCTAGCATCATTTCCTGCATATTTTAAACAAACATCTGAACACTATGATGGTTTCTCTGCTTTTTTCCCCCTACACATGAAATTTGGCTGAAGAAGTTTAGAGCTAAAAATAATTAAATAGTGAAATCTAACCCAACAATTTCTCCTTGAAATATTTTGAGGCATGTGTTTGGTGTGCAGTTGCCTGAAGATTGAAGATAATTTACTGCAGCTAGGCTTCTTCCTATTTCCTCCTTTTTTGTTTCCTTTTTAGTTTTGCAAAAGCTTTTAACTAACCAAGCTGCAGATGCGGTCACCTGTGAGGAAGGCTGATCTAATTTATGAGAAGCCTCACATAAATATCTGCTAAACATGCTGAAGGTCAATTTTAGATGTCTAAGTGTGGTTTCTTTGCTAGCTTTGCTGCAAGTGTGTTTGTTGGGGGAAAAAAGGTGTCTTCCATGCCAGATGGGAAGAATTCCATACTCTTCAGATAGTATTTACAAAACAGTATGTTCATTTTGTGCAGGCTGGCAGACTTCAGTTATTCCCTTCAGGGTGGGTGAATCTAAACAAGATAAAAGTTGCTAAGAGAGTTCTGTCCCAGATTTAACTTAATGATTAATTACATAATTACATACTACCACAGAAAGCATCTCTTTACCTTTTGCCTTTACCTTTTCTGACTGGTTTTACTTAATGTGGGTATCCATTGATACTCGTTTGCTTAAGCAATGATGTTACCCGTAACAGACACTTCTAATAAGTGGTGTCAGACAGGTCTTTATTCGTACCTGGTGAAGGAAAATTATGCACTAATGCCTCTAGATCAAATGTCCTTAAATACTATTATCCCATGGTATGACCAATATGATTTTAAAACACAAGTTACCATATACATGTTATTTTAATGTACTTATATTTTGTATGAACAATTGAAATAGCTTCCTCTGTGTGTGTGTGTGAGTTTACTTTGCATAATTGAAACCATAGCTGTGAGAGGGATAATTATACCTGTTATGACTTAACAGTCAGAAACTAGTTCCTTCATGTGTCATGGAAAGACTCGTCCACCTGGGGGAGTCCTGCAGGCATCCCATGCCTGCCCTGGTGCTCTGTGCTCATCCATTCCCCTTGGTGCAGAGTCCTTCTGTTTCTCCTGCCCCCTGCAGCAGGTTAGAGATATGCTAGGTGGGTGCTTGGTCCCTGACCCGTCTCATACCCCTTCCTCTTTGAAAAGAGAAAGTACAATTTCCATATTACTACTGCTTTCTAACAGATGATATATTGCTGTGCTCCACTTGCTACTTTTAGATCTATTCCTCTTTCTTCCAGTGAGTTGTAAGCTCTTCCATTTCGGAGTTTAATTGCCCCAGTGCTGCTTCTCTTTTACTGTTTTTGCCCAGGGTTGCTTTGACCCTGCCTTTGTGGATGTGCTGTTGTGCCTCTGTCCAACATTGGCCTTTCTTGGGCCAGAATGTCTCTGATACCTGGTATGAAAAGTGGTATGAAGCAATTCTATAGGTCTTTCTACTTTAATATATTAGAAAATGGATGCTGTAAACATAGAGCCTGTATAATTTGCTTAGCAGAAGCTGAGTTTCTCTGTATCCTTGCAGTTCTTTCTCTGGAGCATTGCAGGAACAGGGAAACTTTGCTTCAGACTGTTGATAGCAGCAGTGTAGGGGGCAATAGGAGTGTTAAAAATTCCCTTCTGTGATACATGATTTTGTAGTTCAGAATACTATAGCTTATAAACAGTAGCAAGTAGACAGCCCAGACACTGATTTTTAGCTGTAAAAAAGCTGGTTTTGATGTCTCCCTGCTTAATCTATGGGCAGAATTTTAAATGTTTTAGCTTATTATTGGTTTTATTTTTGAACAAACCATTGCAACTATTGTTGATTAGTCACAAGACT
Organism: Gorsachius magnificus; assembly: GCA_034008185.1. NCBI lineage: Eukaryota > Metazoa > Chordata > Aves > Pelecaniformes > Ardeidae > Gorsachius > Gorsachius magnificus. The sequence goes on from CM067090.1 coordinate 14,647,937, forward strand.
AATTTCTCTTGGAACTGCAAGGTTTATGTTGGCAAACAAATAGAGATTCTATCAGAAGTGCATTGTGTGGCATTTGCGTAACTGGATAGCAGTCAATTCCATCTGCAGTTCCAAAACATGTCCAAATTGTTATAGTCTTAATGTATACGCTGAATTTAAAAAGCAATTCAGTGTGATCAGTTAAGCAATTTTGAAGAATTCAGGAATGTATTATTCCAAACTGATGTACTGACTCAGCATGGTTTAATTACCATGATAATTTCCATCCATGATGTGTGATGTTAGGTTAGTTGTGTTAGAATGTTTTATTTGAAATTCCAGCAAAGCATGATTTGATGATATATTAGTTCTTAGGTCTGTGATAAATGGCTGTATCTTTTTGTAGGATCCATGGGTAGTGTAAATTACAAGGTTCTTTGCATACAGTAGTACTTGAACTCATGTGCTGGAGAGACATCTGTGAGTCATTTATAAATGAGTTAGTTGTAAAGGAGAATGATGCAGCCTGGCCTTTAGACATTACCAGTTTTCTAGTAGTTTGGGACTTGGGTAGAAAAACCTGCGCACATTTTATGAGCTGCTATTGCTCATGCTATCTAGAGAGTGCTGTAATTCTTAGGAGTTTGCAATGTTTTCATTACTCAATTCAGTAACTGTTTAATACAACTTTCACAGTTTTTACATCTAAAATCATCTTTAAGTACATAGCCATTAAACCTGTCCAGTTACCTGGTTTACAGGGCTGCTTTCCAGTTAATTACTTGCTAGTTATATAAAATACACTTTAGATGATATGTTTTTTGAGACAAGAATTTTGAGGCATGCTTATAGAGCACTTGGCCAATGCATTCTTGAAATGAAGAAACTGTCATAGGCTTTTACAACTGCAAGACTTTTCCATCCTTATTTGTATTGTAACAGGTAGCTATTCTGTTTATTAAAGCTCAGTTATTCAATTAATATTTTTGAGTTTTTCTGATAATAAAAATACTGTGGTAGCTCTCCTTTTGAAGGAATTTTTTATAATTTCATGTTATCTTTTCACAGAATAGATATTTTCTTGAAAAATACTTCATACAGTCATTCTGTTAACATTGTAGGGCTTTATTTTGTATGTCTTTGGAAGTGCTTTGCAGCAGGTTTATTTTTGTTCCGGGTGTGGTTTGTTATTTATAGTAGAAATATTCTGTATATGCTATAAACCCATCACACCAGCTATTTTGCGCATACAAACAATACCAAGCTCGAAGCAACATGTGATAAAGCAGATAGGTCCAATTGTCATTCTTTTAGGCTAAGTTTGATGTTCTGTTATATAGCAGATTTCCTGTCTTTAGTCATAGATTGGGTGTTACCTTGTACTCCTGCTGTCATTTACTGTTCTTTTTTTGTTCGACAGCAGATGAACTTGACCCCTGTTCAATTTAACTCAGACCAAACTCTGCCCACTTCTTTGTATTTGTTTCCCCCCACCCTACCCGTGGCTGCTCTTTGAGAACATGTGATGTGAAATTACTATTTCCTATGACTTTGTTTCAGAAACTTGTAATGGTTAACACTGTCATGCTGTTGTCCAGCCAAACTTGATGCCACTTGGTGTGAGAAACCAGTATTTTGGCAACAATTTTGAACTCCGTTTTGGTATTTTATTGATGCTGCACTACTTCAGATTAGCAATTCTATTTTGAAATGACTAGTGGACATGAATGGTTGTACACATGGACTTGAATTGCTTTTTTGTTTGTTTTTACCAGTCATGATGGTTGCAGTAGAACTTGGTGTCTGTTGTCTAATTTCCTAGTGCTCATACTGTAAAAACTCACTGGTCATTTTACATTGATTGTAGAAGTTTCCAATTTGGCAGTGCTTAGATAGTACTATTTTAAAACTATGGAGTAAGTTTCATATAAAAAGGAAATGTTGTGGTTTAACCCAGCAGGCAGCTGAACACCACAGAGCTGCTTGCTCACTCCCCCACCCTCAGTGGGATGAGGGAGAGAATTGGGGGGAAAAAAACCCAGTAAAACTCATGGGCTGAGATAGAGACAGTTTAATAGGACAGCAGAGGAAAAGAATAATAATGGTAAGAGAATATAGAGAATATACAAAACAAGTGATGCACAATGCAATTGCTCACCACCTGCTGACTGATGCCCAGCCCCTCCCCAAGCAGCAACTGCTGCCCCCCAGCCAGCTCCCCCCAGTTTATGTACTGAGCATGAGATCATATGGTATGGAATAGCCCTGTGGCCAGTTGGGGTCAGCTGTCCTGGCTGTGCCCCCTCCCAGCTACTCCTGCCCCTGGCAGAGCATGGGAAGCTGAAAAGTCCTTGAGCAGTGTAAGCACTGCTCAGCCACAACTAAACCATCAGTGCATTATCAACATTCTTCTCATACTAAATCCGAAATGCAGCACTATGCCAGCTACTAGGAAGAAAATTAATTATATCTCAGCCAAGACTAGGAGAGTCTATAAAAGGGCTACATGTTTGGAAATGGTTGCAAAAGCATCATTTGCCAAAACAGTTGGGAAATCCTCTGTGCTGCTGTACTAGAGGTTTTATTCAAATATCTGCTTCTTCATCTCCAGTTCCACAGGCTCTGATTTAGATTGTCAAGTTGTACTTGTGACAGATAGCTAAAGAAATTCTCTTAAGGACCAAGAGAGCAGGAAAGCCTTCTGAAAACTTGTGGACTTCTGAAAGAGCTTATCACAGTCCTCAAGAGCTGATGGAAAAAAACAGGAAATTTGAATTCCCTCTGACATTTTCAATTGGAAGAAGCACTTTGTGTGGGTTTGTTGGCACTCGGTATGAAGACTGCTGTTCATCCCAAACATAAAATTGCTTTCACAGCCAGCTTTGCTCTGAGACATCTTAGTTTTAGAATGAGTCCTAATTACTTTTAAACTAAATGTAAGAACAAGATTCTTCTTGAAAGCTAATGCTATTTTCTGTGGTTAGAAAAGCACACAGCAATTAAAAATTAAGGCCATCTTTTAAAATCTGACACAAATGCATAATGAGAGCAATATGATAGTGTCTTATTTATAGCAGCCCGGAAACAAATTTTGTTATTGCACTAGCAACTGGAAAACTTTAAAAATTTAAATAAATTTTGTAAAACTTTTTTTTAAAATTAAATTTTTAAAGAAAATTCAGATCTGTTGAAGCTCTTAAATTCTACTCATGATGACAGATTTCATAATTCCTGGGTTCTGCTGCATGTTTTGAAATGGGATATTAAATCTAATTCAAGATGTATGAAGCATTGCGTATAGTATGATCCTAACATGATTTGATGAGGTAACATTCTACAATGCACATTTGAAAATACTGATTATATTGGTTTTGATTCAAAAATTTGGTGGACACTCTCTAGATTGTGGTTAATTGTAAAGCTTTTCAGAGAGTTAAATTTAGCATCCTTAAAATACTCAAAATGCACAATAGGAAACCAGATTCAGTCTGTCTGTGTGCTGGCAGGCTCCCCACTGAATTTGGAAAGCTTATTTCTTTCGAAGCACTGTGTCAAGTTTTCAGTGGTTCACAACCTTAAATATCCTCAAAAGAAGTAGCCTAAGTTTCAGCATCACTGTGTTGGCTCAGACACTGCCAGTCGAAAGCAGACCAGTAGCCTTGTAAAAAGGTCATAAAATGAGGGCTATTATACCAATCGTGAGAAGATTAAATTGCACGCCCTGACTGGAAGGATACTAGAAGACGATGGGAGCATCGCAGCACTTCCTGAGGGTGCTCGGTTGGGCAGTGACTGGTGCAGATAGGTGTGACGCTTGCTCCTGGGCTACTGCAGTCATATAAGCAATAATAAAAATTATTCTCACAACCCTAATATCTTCAGAAACTCATGACAGTCTTTCATGTTCTGGGAAGTGTCATCTCAGAGTTCTCCAAATCATGAGTATATGTGAGAAATTACAAACTCCAGATAGTTTGTACTATGGGAGATGGGACAGGGAAATTTGGAAGTCTTGCAGAGAATTTGCTACAAGTGAGAATCTCTTCAGCTCTTTGAAGGAGTCAGGTCAAGCCTCTGGATCTCTGCTTGATTGTAACTACAGAATTAGGAATCAGTCGACACAGCCAGGCCACTTCTAGCACGTGCTGGTCAGGTAGAGGCAAGCCCGTGAGGTATTAAGCCAGGAACTTCAGTTAGATAAAATACAGTCAAAGGCAATCCAAGCAGCAATGTCAGCATGTACCCTGAAAGTATCTCGTAGGGTAGACAAAAGCAGGACCAAAATCAGCGTGTCATCTCCTCAGGATTACTGTCATACAAGCTTTTGTGTATTCTCCTGCTTAATTAAATTCTTATGACCTTTTATTGCCCTGTCATAATATTTTGTTGAAGAGTATGCTACCTCTGTTACTTGCACAAAACCGGGAGCTGCCTCATAGCTTAATTCTTCAACTAAGTTGCTTTCCTCATGCCACTGTCACCTGCTGAAATGGATTAAAGCTTCGGAAGTTGGGTAAGGGGGGTTGTTTGGGTTTGTTGTTATTGCTGGGTGGGGGGTTTTTTGTGTGTTTTTTTTTTTTAAAGGAATATTTAGGTAGGTCGATATTTTTATTCTGAGTAACAGGATTTTTTTCAATTTTTTTTTTAAATTTAATATACAGTAGTAAAATTATACTAAATGCCAACCCTGTGGAGGCTTTCCTCTGTTACCAATAAGTAAATTGACTGCTACACAAAGTTTGAAGTCAGCCCCCTTGCAGCACAGTTTCTGAAAAGAGGGAGATAGCTGCCGGTTTTTTTGAATGGCCTGGTGGCTGCATGTGAACCTGCATTTAATTTGCTTAGGCTTCCCAAAAGGAAAAAGGAAAAGTTACTTGTCTTCCTACTGCAGTACTTCAGATTTGTATGTTCCCCTTAGCTGTACAGTTCAAAATCCTGGTTGCAGCATTACGAAACTGCCCTGAAGGAATGATTTTTTTAATTTTTTTTTTTTTTTTAATTCTTTACTTTTAAGAATTATAGAGAAGAAAGCAACAGTGAAACTGCTTTGGCAAGATCCACCAGCAGAAGATGCTTAAAAACTGCTTGCATGCTGCCTGAATGAAGACTTGCCCTGTGCTTCTTGTTGTAAACATTTGACAGAATTTAACCTTATGCCACCTCTGTGCTTTGGGCATTTTACAAGTGAAAATATTAAGGGAGAAAAGATTATCAGTGTCTTGTCACATATTTTTTAATTTGAATCATTAATACCCTGAGTTCATTCTCTGTTTCTGTAAGCCAAAGTTATAGTAATATTTAATACCTTTTACCCCCAGTTTTGTGGATATTTCTGGCTATTTGATCCTGCGTTCATGGTACTATTTTGTTTCATGTTTTCTTACTGTAGTGGTCTCAGCAGCTATAGCTGCACAGGCACTGAATGAACAGCTTTCATATATTTATGTAGTTTGAGTTTGTCAATTATGATTTCTTGATCTCAATCTTTTGAGGCAGTTGCTGCCTGGAATCTAGACGTGATGTTTTAGATTACTTTCCTTGGTACCTGAGTGGGTGTTAAGTTCAAGCTGCACTTTCTTTGAGCTGGATCCTGTTGATGTTACTGTCAACAAAGTGCAGAGTACCTTGGAGCTGACTGATGCAAAGCTGCAGGGAAAAACCACAAATAAAACATTTTATGTGCTTGGAGGTTAGAAAAGAGTTTTGCTATCCTGTTAGTCTGTGTTGACCGATACAGGTAGGGGGAGCAGACTGTTTTAGATGTTGTTTACTAGATTGATGAGAAGTCTGGTTGGCCAATCTCATGCCTGACAGTAGGCTGAAATCTATGGTATCTGCTTTTAGGCTTCTTAAATGCTACTGAGGCAGAAGGTTATAGGTGACCTAAGAAATTGCACAAGTGCAACTATAAAGAAGCATAGCAAGTTGAAGTATTTGCATGTTGTGGTCTCCAGGAAATAGAATACAGAAATCTGAATGTTAACAGGAAATCTGATTGGAAAAATGCTTGCCCACCTAACTTCACCTGTGAAAACCATAACACTTCATAAACTTGCACGTCTATATTTGAGCCTGGGTGAGGGATTATCAAATTCTGATAGCAAATGTGGTTTAACCCCAGCCGGCAGCTCAGCCCCACCAAGCCGCTCGCTTACACCCCCCCGGTGTGATGGGGGAGAGAATCGGGAGGGTAAAAGTGAGAAAACTCATGGGTTGAGATAAAGGCAGTCAAAGCAAAAGCTGCGCACACAAGCAAAGCAAAACAAGGAATTTATTCCCTCCTTCCCACCAGCAGGCAGGTGCTCAGCCATCCCCAGGAAAGCAGGGCTCCATCACATGTAACAGTGACTTGGGAAGACAAACGCCATCACTCTGAACATCCCCCCTTCCTTCTTTTCTTCCCCCAGCTTTATATGCTGAGCATGATGTTATATGTTGTGGGATACCCCTGGGGTCAGTTGGGGTCAGCTGTCCCCGCTGTGGCCCCTCCCAGCTCCTTGTGCCCCCCCCAGCCTCCTTGCTGGTGGGGTGGGGTGAGGAGCAGCAAAGGCCTCGGCTCTGTGTCAGCCCTGCTCAGCAGTAACGAAACCATCCCTGGGTTATCAACACTGTTTCCAGCACAAATCCAAAACCTAGCCCCATGCTAGCCACTGTGAAGAAAATTAACTCTATCCCAGCCCAAACCAGCACAGAACCAAATCTCATATATCACTCAACTGTTCCTTTTTACTGGTTTCTGAGGACAAGGTTCACTTGCCCAAAATAGTTAATTCAGTTTGTGGTGCAGAAAAGATGAAGGAAAGCCATTCGAGATCACTCATTTTTACTTGCCATATAAAGCACTGTGTTTCAATCCCTTGTGATGATTACGGATTCCATTTTTCAGGGTCAATATTCTGCATTGTTTTCTAGCTAACTTTGACTAAGGGAAGTTGATGTCTATGTCTAGATTTTGAAGAGGGCTGCTCAAATGCACATTGAAACTGGGATTTGTGAATCATATGCAAATATAAATTTTCATATAATGTGTAGGAAGCTATGTATTTTGATAACTTGCAGATAAGTACCTCATGAAACTTAGCTTTTCTTACCTTGAATTAATGTAACTTAATTTGATGGCCAAAAGAGACAACCGAGTATATATTAAAGGAAATTACATGCTAGAAAGTGACCTAGCTGGCAGTTCAAGAGAGACCACTGAAGACTCTCATTATTAGTGGGTTGGTGTGTCTCAGTCATTCTTGTCCGAAGAATGATTTGGCATGGAAATATGAGAGCTCTCAAGGAAGCATTGTATTTTGCAGTTTGGATTACGAGTCTGGAACCGAATTCTGTAAGTTTACAAGTTCTGTAAGTTCTCAAGCATATTGATGGCCAGTGTGTATGTGTCCAGGGAGTCCTTGTAGGAAAAGCTCCACAGTTTTGAAATTTCAAGTGGGCTGTGAAACTTCATGTCACTGAGGTAGCAACAGCCTTATTTGATATTTCCAAGGCAGCAATAACTTTAAGTTGAATGCTTTCTTGACGCTTGAGGTATATAACTTACCAATCTCCAGTGAAATGAAGTTTCAGTGGGTTTTATAGGATGCAGTTGCTAAAGGCTTGCTTATCTAGATTGGTGAAGAATCAGCAAAAATTGAGTTTCTTTCATGAGTTATTTCGAACTACCAGGGACAAAACTGAACTTTGCACTTCCTTGACATGTCCTCACATGCCAAATTAGAGCTCATCTTTGGGCCTTGATTCTGGGCTGATTTTAACAATGTTCTGTCCTGAGTTCTTGCCATTATGACTCTGTTTATTTAAGAACTCCTGCTTAGCAGATCCCTTAATTTCTTGAAATACCGAAAGTTTTCTGTGAACTAAATGTTTAAAAGTTCTGTCCAGTGTCCACCAGCTGGTTTGTTTTCCAAAGCATCTACATTTGGAGATAGTTGTCTGCTCTTGAGTTTAAAGCTTGCTATTGCTGCTGTTTAAGACTGAGAATTGCACAGGTAGGAGATGGACTCTCTTTCACTTACTGAGTCTCAAAGGCCCCAAAGACCTACCTATTACCTTAAACACATATTAATGATGTCTTTACCTTTACCATACCGGTGCCATTCACTTGTTAGGAATTTTTAAAACAGTTTTGTCTGTTTAAAATATTATTCGAAGCAATCTATGAGGAAAAACACCACCCGAGGTAGACACGACAGTACGTGTCACTCAGCTTCTGACACTCGTAGTGCACTGCATGACAGGAAGCAAGAGCAAACTATGTGGCTGCATGGGGAGGAGTTCCTGCCGAAAACTGAAGGAGAGGCATAGGGACTCCTTTGTAGCAAAGACTTTTCACTGTCACGCTGAATATTAAGAAACCTAAAATCCGAGTACAGTACAAGGTACCTCATGGTGTGGTGTTGTTGCTTTTTTGTGCATCATCAGGTAAGTGTAAATTTGGGGTTGTGTTACTTTTTATTGTTTGTGTGTGTGGCATTGTAGTAAGTTGAAATTGCAGAGATATTGCTTCCAAGTATGCCAGGATTTAAAATTGGGTATTAATGAAACCAAAATGCTGCTTAGCAGGAATGCTTCCTTCTGTAAGGAAGGAAATTTATTAAAAATGTGGATAATATACTCTGATATTCCCACTGGAATGGATGACTGTTTATTTTTCTCTGTGTATTGGTAGTTTATTGCTGCAGGATGGTGGCTTTACGTTTTTGGCTTTGCGTTTTTATCACACGTGTAAAAATCTCTGCCTCTGTCTCCCAGTGTGAAAATGAGGGGTTTGGCTGATCCTAGGGTTTAAATGGGAACATTTATAGCTATGTGCATAAGTCTGCCCATTGTCAAAGTGAAAGCTGTGACAGGTCCTATTTACAGTGCATCAGATTATTTACAGAACCCTTATTCTGCTCTGCAGCATGTGTATGTGGTATCACCTAGAAAACTGGGTGCAATTTTAGACGTTGCACTTCAGAAAGATGTGGACAGAAAAGTAGCAAGATCGATAATAACTGTAGAAAACACAGCTTATGAAGAAAGTTTAAAAGATGCTTAGCACATGTTGTGTGTAGAAAAATGAGAGTTGATACCAAGTACAAGTATACATTTGTCTCTTGAGTGTGTGGGAACAATTATAAAGTTGGTGCTTGTTCTCTGTATTTGCCAAGGGTAGCACCCAAATAAGTGGGCTTATTTCACAGTAAGGGAGATTTTGATTAGACATTTTGGGGGGAAATGCTCCTCTGTTGTAATATTAATTAAGCAGTAGAACAGCGTATACAATTATGTTCTAAGATCTGTCATTTCAGACTTTTTAGCATAATTTAGAAAGAGCTCCATTGTACACATTGACCTGTTTTATATGTTGCAATGGTTAGCATTTAATACTTGATTGTGCTTAATGATTTGTGTGGGATTTTGTTTTTGGGCTGCTAATAATATATGAATAAGAGTAGGACATTAGAGTCACAAGTGCACAAATCTGATCTCTAACTTTGCAGCTCTAGTCCCAGTTTGTAGCATCCTTCCACTCGTTGGAAAAGTAGAGGGCTTCCTCTTATTTAAAAAGCAAAGGTATTTCAAAATATTTGCCTGTATTTTGAATAAAACTGTGCTTTGGACTTCTTAGAAACTGTAATGGTGGAGGCCTGTAGTGCAAGGCGAGCAAGTCAGGGATATGCTCAAGGGCCTCTATGCTCTTGGATTTGCTGTGGAGGATGTGGCTTAAGTATATTGAAGCTTAAGACTGGATTCTTAATTGGGATATATATATTTTGGGGTTTTTTTTTACATTCCCTGTGACAGTTTTCAATAGTGAGAGAGATGACGTGTAATAAATTTCTTGCACAGAATGTTTTTAAGATGTTATCTGGAATGCTTTATGCAGTTTGACTTAAATCATGTTTAATAAAGGTAAATCAAAATTACACAGGCTCAGAAAGTTAATTTAAGACTGTCAGAGAGATGAAGAGTTATTCAGCTAGTGCAAATTAGTTTACTAGATGTTATACATTTGAATACTTCATTTTAAAAAAATTTATTAAAAAGCGTAAGAATGGGACTGGTGACTACCAACTGCCATACTGTTAAATTGATGTAGTCTTTTTGGATGTACTTGATACGCATACTTGCTGTGGGTATGTATTTTAGATATCATTCACTTGAAAATTTATAGCAGAATAAATCTGATAAATGCCACAGTTTTCATGGAATACCAGGAAGATGCATGTTCGTGAAGTAGAGTCACAGGGATTGTTTAGTGTCTGCTAATATTGCTGAGCTTGCTTTGAAGTCTTTGAAGTTGGGTGCAAGTTCTGTCTCTTGTGTGCTTTTGTCCAAAATGATTGAAGTCTTTATCTCTTTGTTAATTTTGATTGAAACTGGGCAAGAAATTTTACAAAAATAAAATGGTTAAAGTATCAGGAGTCACAGGGATATCAACCAATATCCCATAAGCCTTGTTTCCTGAGAAATGGAGCTGAAGCATGTGTTTGTTTATATTTATTGAACCCAAAAATAGATACACCAACATGTAATTTCAGTAAAAGTGGTATTGTTTTTATCTGCAGAAAAATCTGGTTTGGCTGCAGCCATTTTATCTGTTCTGTGTGGTGCTGAAGAGCACTTGAGGCGCTTAGATCAAAAGCCATGTGCAGGAACCTGTCTGTGGTTGTGAAGGTACAGCAGCACAGAGGTGCTGAATGCAGGAGCCTGGGGGAAAGCAGACTAGCAAGAGAGTATTAGAACAGTAAGGGATTATTGCGGTTTACGCAAAAGTAAGCCAACCAAATGCCACGTGGAGACCTAGTTTATGGAAATGGTTTCATTCTGCTGTATGTGGTACGGTGCTGTGCACAGCATCAGCAATCCAAGCTGTCCTTTACAATGAGAAGCTCCACTGGATTCTTAAAAACAGAAAATAAAACCCCCAAACCTAAAAAATAAATATAATAATAATAATGTGTCATTTGAATGCATCTGCTTTTCAGGTGAGAAAATTTCATAGTGATTTTTGTTCCAAGAAAAAAAAAGTTATACCCCTTATGTACGCAGATGAAGCAGTTTTGGAACCAGAAGTGGTGGTTGACAGCTGATTCAGTGGCCAGCTGCAGCAAGTACAGGTCGTTGTTGTTGGGTCTGAGGAAGTCCCTGTGCCTTCAAGTGCACAAAACTTTTAAGGGTAGAGTTAGAGCATTAAAGTACCCTAACTTTGAATGTTCTTGCTTTTACAACTAGACCTATAATAAACTCCCTCAGCACAAACATACAAGGCTAGAACCTCTTCATGTCAGCTTGCTGCAGGCAAAGGAGCCCAGGCGTTACTTGCACGCTGACTATGTTACTTGGAGCCACACAGAACTTATCTGACAGATCCCAGCTGAAAAGTGTTTGTGAGACAAACAGAAGATGAATCTATCCAGTGTATGGACTCTTTTAAATTGCATCTTAGTTTTTATTTATATGATAGGTGAATTTAGAATCCTTAGGTATTGATTGTGAGTGTTAATTAAAAGCAGAACTTAACGTAGTAGTTCTCAAGTTCGGAGAAGGGATCCTGTAATAAAGATTGCTGTTCACTCATGTAACAAAGAACTCCTATGGAGAAAGAAATAAAAGTATTTAACTTAATTATCTGAATTTGATTCAGACTTTATAGTAAACTGTGAAAAAGTTTCAGCATGTTTAACTCTGCTAGATTCCAGTGACTGATACTCTCCCCTGTCTTCTGAAAAGGGGAAGGAAGAAGGTTAAATAAAGATAGAATAAATGCCAGTCCTCAAACAAAGCTGTGCTGATCCTTGTCCTTACAGCATCCCGTACATGCACACCCATTTCCTGTTGTTAATGTTAAACACATTGACTCTAACTTTCATATCATTGTTCACTTCAGTGTTCATTTTATATTACATTGACCGGAAAATATCAAATCCATCACAATAAGCACTGCAGAAATAAAGCTTGCTCTCCGTGCCCAGAGAAGGGTTAAAAGGAGCTGCCATTTTGTCTGGCAGAGGTGCGAGTGGCTCCTCAGACGTGCTTAGGTACTGAAGTTTCAGTGGCAAAGTCTCAAGTGTCACAGATGACCTCACCTCCATTTCAGAGTTTTCTGCTGTGTTGTAACACAATTAGAGCAGCGTCTGTTTTTTCATTTGTTTGTTTTGCCTGGGACATCAAGAACAAGCAAGTTCTGTTACTAACACCGATATACAACGAGCCTGCCAGCTGAACGTGTGTGGAGTGGGAATTAGAGCCAGCAAAGCTTTGTACCAGCGTCAGTGCAAACTGTGCACTCGGGTTCATCTCTGACTGTTTCTCCCTCAAAGGGAATAAAGTTTTTGTTTAGATTTTTGTGTCTCTTGAGAAAAAGAAACCTGTAATGTCTTTGGTATTCTGAACAGTAGAGGGCAGCGGAAATGTATGTGGAAACCAGTTTTAATATAAAACTAAGGAATTTTTGGTTCTCTTTAGCACTTAAGCAAGTTCTTTTTGCCAGCATAACATAAAGAACTGTGATATTGGAATGCAGGCTAACAAGTTCTGTTCTTTTTTAAAAAAATCTGTATTAGAATTCAGTATTCTGAAATTATGGTCCCCAAAAGCATGTATGATGCCTCATTCAGATAAAAAAAAAAAGAGCACTATGCTCTGGAAAAGCTTGATTTAAGGTGCTGTTGTCTTCCCATGCTTTCAAGCTCTTAGAACCGTCAGCGGTATGGCCATGGAAGTGAAAGAGAAGCAGGGAAGAATAGCGGTACTGGCATGAAGGTAGGCTATGGAAAGTGAAAAGAGGGCTGGCCTTAAAAGACAACAAGAGATGTATAAGCTTAAACTAGGGAATGAATTATCACTTGTTTGTGAAATTGTAATTGGTTAGCTCTGAACCAAACTTGAGAGGAACACCGTATTCACCAGGAAATTCAGAAGTTTCTAGCTGGTTACTGCAGACAAAGATGCTTATGTGATTAATATGTCATGGTCTCCCTCTATATGGACTTCTTTCTAGCCAGGCCAAAGTTCTTATTTTTGGCATCTGTACCTTTATTTCATCTTAGGTGCTTGAATGTCAGTGCAACAGTAATGTGGTAAGATGGAAAATGGGTAATCCTACGCGAGGCTTAGCCTTGTTTTGGTATCGCAAGCGTTCTGGCTTGAAGCTGGGTAACGCGACATTGCTGCTGCCTCTCTTAGTTCACTTCTGAAATCTGCTTTGTCCTGTTATATCCTACCACCTGTGGCAGGAAATGTTAAATTAGTGATTATTCAACTAACCTTAAGATAGAAGGTTATTAATCTTTTGCCTAGTAATTTTATACCCAATTTAAGTTGGATCCAAGACATATTTTGTTAACTGAGTGATAAAAGCAGGCGAGAAAAATGTTGAAGAATTTAGTCAGAATTTCCTCCTGTTGCATTAGGAAGGCCAAAATGCTCACCTTCTGGTCTGAAATACTTTAACTTTTTTGTTTTCTGGAAGGAAACAAAGGATCTATCTGGGAAACTTCTGTAAACATTTTAAATTAGTTGGAGAATTGAAATACTTCCCTCCCAGTCCAGTTTGTCGTTATTTTTTTCATCCTACCTCACTTCTTGCATACCTTTTAACATTTGTTTCACGCTATTTGTGCCTCATTGCTGGACTCCCTCTCCTGACTCTGAATCCTCCATGCTCTGTCCTATCACTAACTGGGAGCTTGATACTTTTGAATGTGATTTGCAATGGAAACAGTAAATACTTGGAACAGATAACATAGAAGCAACAGCAGGTGGAGAGTTTGGAGTCATTAAAGGAATAAATTTGGTCTTGGCAAGTGGTATTTTTCAGGGCTTTTTAAGAGAGGGATCAGTGTGTTATGGATGGGTGTGGAAGTATTGACAAACTACAAAGGAAAAAAGATGAGCATTGTAGTGTCTGAATATTCTTTCAAATTTACCAGCTTCTGTACATGTTACGTATTTAAGATTTAGAAGGGTGCTTGGAATTGCTAGTGTATTTGAATATATACATGTGGGTTTTGCTGATAAAAGTGACTCGCATATCAAGAGAGGTTTTAAGCTAACTGGATTTTTTTGAAGGATTGTTGTATAAAAACAGGAGAGTAGAAATTCACATGAAAGTCTGGATTATTGTTGGGATTTGATCTCTACAGAAAGAAAATGATGGTATGTTCCTTCCCTGTTCCCAGCTACTTAAACACCGACTGTGATTCCTAGTGCGGAAGGCCATCACCAGGCTTTCCGTCTGAAGGTTCCTTGTAGACTGAAGGAGTTCTTGGCTGGCTAAGGAGATAAGGATTGCTTTTTAAAATTAAAAAAATAAAAAAAAAAATATCATGTTATAGAACTGCTTTTCATGCAGACATAGTCCACCCTTTAAGGTGCGGCTTGAACCTTTTCCAGCTTATGATGTTTGACTTTTTGTTAAGTATTTGGTCTGTTTTCTCCCTTCCTTCCACATCAATTCCTTTTGGATTTTATTTTTTACTATACCTGGTCTCTTCTAATTTGTTTTTTTTTTTTTTTTTTGTTTTGGTTTTGAATTCAGTCTGATAGAGATACTGTTCTTTGGGTTGTCCTTGATAATAGCAAGCCATAAACTGGAGAGGAGCATAAAACCCAGAAGAGTGAATCCCTTCCTGCCTTTCCCTCACCAGTAAAAATGATAAAAAATTTTGTTGGTTAAATGGTTTTTACTCTTTTCTGTATTATTTCAAATTCTGTTTCTGTTTAGTTTAGGGGGGTTTATTTTTTGATTAAACTTGTATTCCATAGGACAGATTAAGCAAAAATGTGGTGTTCATAAATTGATGAATTAATGCATTCATTGGGTCATTGTTCATGACTCAATTTTCTTTCATAAAAGCAGGTGATCTATCAGGAAATCATTCACATATAAAATAGAGACATAAAATATGTTTACATTCATGCCTTTTAGATGTTTTCCTTTGAAAATGTGGTGTGTGGTGATGTTCTATTAAGAGAATTGGGACTGGGAATCCACAATTGCTCTCGTTATTGAACTTCACAAAAAATATGTTAACTTGTGTTTTGCCACCTAGAAATCCTTTTAAAGAAACTTTGAATTATTGCTGGTATGGAAAACTGTTTCTTTAACTTAAACTTAATGATGCTTACCCAAGTATCTTTTTAATTTATGGCATACTTTCTTCCCCCAAAATTGTAATAGGACATTCAAAGGAACTGTAGTAGAACATGTTGTAGTATGTTTGCCTTGTTTAAAAAAAAGAAAAAGTACATGATATATATACAGGTATATATGTATTTGTATGCACATATATATATATAGTATTTTAATATAAATGTGTATATATTTATTCACCTCTACCTACTTACATTTATTTAAATAACATATTAGAACTGCTTTTATTATGAAGTTGCTTTCTTCCAATTAGCAGTGTTGAGGTGTGCCCAGATGTATGTACTCGAAAGACTGAGTTTGTCAGATATTTTCACATGAAAACAATTTCAAATACAGAATGATTAAATGGTTTTTAATTTTTCCTTTATTTTGGACTTTGTTTCGGGGGAGTAGGGAAAGTCTGTTTTGGTAGAATGAATGGATCCTCATTTGTTAAATGGATTTCTGTATAAAAAAAGGGCTTAAAGTAAGTTGTTTAGTGTTTTGTTTTGAAACAAGTCTGTCTATGACTTAGAAGGTTTAAGTGTTTATGTGCCTCTGCAAATACATTGCCTTGAACTATTATTTATTCTGATGCCAGTCTGTGTGCAGACACATTTCAAAGCAATTAGAATGGATAGATGATTTAGCAAAAGTCAGCGATTCTTCTGAAAAGCATTTCCTTCCCTGTCACAGGACAGGCTTTTTTATCAAGCTATTTTTGTGCATGTTTGCATTTCAGCTTCCAGGTGGTAAAATGTAAATCTCTGGTATTGATACCTAAAACCCTGTGATGGAGAGAGGATGTTAATCCAGCCTTCCTATAACAATGCCTTCTTGCTCTAACTCCTTTAATTAAATCACTGCTTTAGTATAGAATTGGACATCTTACTTTCTCATCTCCTGTGAGATAATTATTGAGAACAACTCTTCCCTGCTATGTTTAGACCAGGAACTGTTCCGTCTCCATAACTATGGATGGAATCACAGCCTTTTAAGCAACAGTATCCCAAACATGGATCAAGATTCAAACTTGTTATATACCCAGTCATCCTGGGCTGGAGACTTAGGTTTTTGGGGGTATTTTTGTTTGTTTGTTTCTTTGGTTGGTTTTGGGTTTCTTGTATTTTAAAAGACAAAAAAAAATTCCCCAAGTGTGGTAGAAAATGTTTTTCAGTCTAAAGGTACGCATTCAGGTGCATGTAATGCATCTGTGTGGTCAGTCAGAAAACATAGACACATCTCTATTCAGAATAGATACTTTTTCACGCAGAATAGATACTTTTTCACGCAGACATGTACACCTTTTTTAAGATCTACAAATACTGTGCAGAAAAGGGGAGTTACCGAAGTGTTGCAAGCTGTCCTTTTTCCCAGCAAGGCAAACAACTTCATAACATTTTTTTCAATTTAGTTTGTTTCAAATTCTAATGAAGAAATACTCTGCAGTGAGATAGCAGGTGGCATTTGTCCATTGCTCATAGTATGATGTGGAGTAATCACAGCATTTTGTATTTAATACAATGTTGCAGTATGGCATTACTCATCTAATTAATATACACTGGAGATAATGAGTGGTCATGTCTAGTATAAGGATAGCATTTTAATACTATTTTTTAATGTTATTACTCTGAATTTAAAATATGGATGGGTTCTAATTGGATAGTTCAGTTTAAAATTTCAGGAATATTCACATTAATAGCTTTAATGTGCTTCCTAAGTACAAAGACAGGGCACAGTAATGGTCATGTGTCTTACAACTTTATCCCTGTTTCATAGTATTCATAATATGCTGGGGCTTCTTACTGGATTTTAATTAAAACAAAACCTGATACAGTCTCCAACTGGACATGGTTCTGATAAACAACGTGCATATGCAGTATATTAGAATGTGATTATGTATTACATGTGTAAGGAATGTAACGTGTATATAATTCAGGGATGCTCAGGTATCCATAAAGGCATCAACTTTTCTATTCCTTGACATGTTTGCGGTTAAATCTTCTGCAACTTTCTGTAAGATCTCTGCATGGGTAAACTCATGGACTTAGTGTTCGTCATCTTAATGTAGCACACTTGCAATGGACTTTCCTTCTCCCTATTGCACATGCTCCTTCAAGCCTTATAGACTGAAAAAAGCTATTAAATTGTATTAAAACTGGTGATTGCTACAGCCGTAGATAATTGTAAGAAATATTAACAGGATCTTACGAAACTTCATGTGCAAGGTAATAAAATGGAATTAAGAATTCAGTCCTTTCTCCCTAGTGCTGTGCCTGGGCCAGTGCAGGTGTCATGTTGAATAAAGATTCATGTGTGTTTTTTGGCTTAACGTAGTCTTGCGTGACAATATAAGCTGCTATGAAAAATCTACTGTAAGATGTTGTGACACAGTTAGGAATTGTTTGATATGTTTATTTGTCACTCAAGCAATAAGTGCAATAGATATTTGAACCTCTCAAGCACTGCTTACTTAAATTCTCTTCATGAAGTTCAACTCTTTCATTAATATGCCACTTCACTGATTTCAGTATTTGGGCTATAAATTAATTTTATCAAAGATCCTGGGCTTATTCCACTCTGAATGTGTGATACATACAATGCTTTATCATATAATTATTCTTCTGGATTCATCCCAAAGCTATTACACTGTATTTCTAGGACCTTTTGTGAAAGGGGTACACACCAAATTGTTGAGATCAAAATGGAGTCAAGTTTGTGTTACTTGATGTGCCATGTGATTTAAAACATAAAGTGGAAAGCAACATTTTAAGTGGTAATTTTCTGGAACATGAGAGACTCAGAGGTCAGCTAGCTGCGTTGTGCTATGGCAACTGAGACAGGACTTGTAACTCCTTTGGGTAAAAGATGCTCACAAGGAGCAGGGATTAATTTAATGAGCACCTTATGCTCCCTGCACAATATCTACTGCAATTTTTGCTTCTAATCCACTTATTACGGGCAAAGAAATTTATCTGGTAGCTCAATTACTGGAATTTTTTTTTGCCATGGTGTTCCCTCCCCCGCTGATAATAGCCCTTGAAACTCTTAGAAAATTAAAACATTAATCTTAACTGCAGTGGTTGATGATATTTAGCAATTTCTGTATGAAATGACTTGTCTTGCATAGCTTCTGGGACAAATGTACAACAAACGTAAGTAGCATAATACTTGCAAACTTCCAGGTAACAAGAATAGTATCATGTGCATGTTGTTAGTTAGATTATTTTTGTGTGTGAGTTACTTTTCAGTAAGTAGAAGAGCTAAGATAAAGTGAGGAGTGATCCTTTGATGAGCACAATAAAGTATAAGGTAGAGCAAGCTCCAGTTACTTTGTGGAGGCTGTCCCAGGCTCATTCAATATGTAATTGCTTTTCTTCAGTTTACCTTTTTCTTCATCCCTTTTGGTGTGTACATTTCAGCCGATACTGATTTGTTCCTCATGAGTGTACTGAGATTTAGTTGTATAACCAAAGAGGCTGGCTCTAAATAAGATATGAGCATGTTGATACTTACCACTGACTACATTTTGTGCTGTGCTTTACTTGGATGGCCTTGCCTTGGATGTTTGTCCTCATGGACGCTGCTTTGTCCATGATACCTCTGTGTTTTGGACCCATAAACCCACTTTCAACGTAGTAGGCAGAAGCCCACACAGTTGTTGCATAACTTTCCTTCTGCGGTAACAGGATGACCTGTCTCCTTCAAGGTCACTTTAATCCTGTGGCCTTGCTAGCATGCTTGTACTTCATATTATGTAATTTATAGGCTCAATCCACTTTCCTTAGAGTTGTCCTTTGTTGGAAGTGCCACGGACTGTGTTAATTTGTATCCATGTAACCACCAGTAAGAGTCTTTTGATCAGTTATTTAACAAAGGAGCTACCTATTTGTGGTGTGTGTGGTCATTTTTCACACTCCGTTAACGATGACATTGCATCTATTCCATTATAGAAAACGTTTGTTGTGGTTCCAAAATTATTAGTGTTTAGAGACTTTTTTTTTTTTTTTAATTTGACCTGTCTATAGAGTATTGGGAACACATACTCTAATCAAGCACCTAATGTAGATTTTATTTGGTTAGGGTTAGTGGGGGAGAAGTGGTGGAGTAATGCCTTTTATTGTATTACGATATTGGTTGTTTTGGAATTAACCTTTATTCTAATATTTTGCAGACTGAGGCTTAGGTTTACACCATTTTTATTCTTCCATAGCTAAAGGTGTCAGACTTAAACCAACACCAATGCAAGCTGTGAATGCAGTTGCATCCCATCCATCTGTACACCAGAATCGCCGTTATTACAGATTCCAGTATACCAGATCCATACACCATTTCAATTTACCCTTCTCTTGTAGAAATCTGCATTCCAAATATAAACACCCTTCTTTTTGATTTATCCTATGTCCACTGTGTGGGAGGGATCATACCTTTTAGTTTTATAATGTCTTGTTTGCAAAGTAAAGACTCAGTGTTGACTTTAGTAGAATCAAGGTATAATTTTCTGAGGAAAACTAAAGGATACATGCCTTTGTATCTACAGAAGTCTAAGGTTTGAAGGATAGTCTGCAACATGTTCGCTGGGATCTTAGGAAATGTTACCCTCTGGGCAAAGTACAGACTTTACAGATCTCACCCCTGTTTAGTGTTTTTCATCATGAATTCACGCTGACTAACCCTAGAATAATAATTCAGAGTAGGTTGTCCTGTGGACACCCACCCCACCCCCTACCCCCCTATAAAACATTGCTGCGGGATAAAACGTACTCAGTGTTAGTTCAGGTATTTCTGTTGCTCAGTGTGGTCTGGTCCAGAAATTTCTGTGTTCTGTTCTGTCTTTTAACTTGTTGCTAAAAATCTGTACTGTAGCAGTAACAGGGATTTGATTGTGCTTAGTCTGAGGGTGAAGAATTACTTTCAATAAAACACTTCTCCTTGTGCAATGTGGTTAAAGAACTCATGATCCAGTTTCTGTTTCTGAATAACAATGGTGTTAACACAGTTGTCCTTGACTTTACAATTCCTATTGTCAGAAAACAGTGAGACAAGTTACTTCCTAAAAAATAGCAAAATTGTATTTAAATATGATTACACAAGTCAAAGATCTGCTGAAAACCAGTGAGTAAATATAAAAACATTTAGAGTTTCATTTTAAAACAGCATAATTTTATGATTTTCAGGATTTTATGATAAATATTCCTTACCTTTATTCATCAAAGAAAGTTCTCAGAAACCATACACTTGACCTAGTAGATGCAATGGCTGTTTTACCGGCTTGATGGGATAAAACCTCCAGGCTATAGAAGAACTAGTGGTATGCATACTGGGGAGAGGGGGGAGATATAGTTAATATAGAGATACATAATTTTTTAAAATTATTAATTAAAAAAATATCCTGCACAATATGCAGCTCCTGCCTTTTAGCTGAACTTCGGTCATTTTGTAAGATAGGAGCTCTGCACGGCATCTATGTGGGGTTCTTTGCTGTTCTTTAAATTGCTCATCTTTGACTTATGTAGACTGGAAACTAAATCCCAGCTGTTATTATCTGTGAATGCTTATCTCCAGTTGACAGTGGAAGACAACGCAGCTGGATAAATAAGGATCACGTATTCTGTGACTTCTTTTGTTTCCCAAATCTTCCTGGCCTGGTAGAAAATGCAGAGCTCTGTTAAATGAAATGTCACAGTTCTTATTTGAAGGGCATGAAGATTAATCTTGTGGTGAACCTGTGAAATGACACCAGGGAGGGCTTGCCATTTTCCAAAGCAAAACCTGAGTATAGAGCAGAATACAATCACTGACATGGCTATTGAAAACAAAATATATGTAAAGTCCTGCAGTACATTTCACCTATTATCCTCACTATGTAATATTGACTGTCTGGGAATAGTACTTGATTGCTGAATGTATGTTTTGAAAACACTAGGTATAGGCTTTTGACACAATATACAAGTTTCTCCTTCTGACAGTTTCATTAGTTGCAAAAGTGAATATGAAGTGCCAAAGTACTATTTACAATATGCAATAGTTATTAGTGCTTTTAGCTAGAAATAAGTTTCTTAACTGAAGTGAACCTCTTTGAGCAGAATAAGAAACATTTACTAATGTGCTAATAAGTAGCTTTTGAACTTGTGAAAATAGAACTTATATTCACATACACAATGATCATAATGATGATGAGAGAAAATTATATACACACACGTATATATGTGTATGACTTTATGTATACCTGTTTCAGGATCAGGCTAGTGGTAGTTGGTACTATTCATCAAAACTGAGCTTTTCTTTTCACTTTGTTTTCCAGAAAAAACGAAAACAGAGTACTCAAGATGAAGATACAATCAGTATCTGCAGCCTGGATACAAGCGTGAGTAATTTTGTTTTCCTTTTTGCCTTCCTTCCCCATCCCCCCCAACTAAAATGTGACTATTAGGGGTGCTCTGAAACAAACCGTTCATCTTTGCAGCTGTATTGTTTTCATACATAGCATGAATAACTTGTTCTGCTTATTACTAAGAATTTTGAGCTGATATATTACTGCTTTTCATTTGCCTGTAGTAAAACTTTAAAAGAGAAAAGTAAAAAGTCAGAATGACAGTTTATTGTAAAGCAGCAAATCTCTTATTAGTAAATAATTATCAGGATAACAGGGCATTGTGAATGCAGAACTTAAAACCAGATCTTTTATCCCATTACAAGGCAGTATAAGAGATTTTATTTCGGTTATGTCAGTGGTGGTTAATGCTGGTGGTGTGAAGCTGAGTAATGTGATATTAATACAACTGTGAGACCTACATGTGTCACTGCTGAAGTGATGCACACACCACATACAGCTATGCTATCCTGTCACACACTTTAGATGTGAAGAAGCCATCAGAAAATGTTTTATATAAATAATGCCATTCTAATGTGTATACTTTTCCATACAAATAGACTGGTTCTGACTTGTGATTTTTTTTTTTTTTAATTGTTTCTGTAAGTAAAGGTGAAATATTGACTTGTCTGAGCTGGTAAAACTGGTTTTGTTATTTTTAAAAAAGTACTACAGTGACTGATGTCTGCTTACTTTGAAAATAAGTTGTAAGGACCAAACTCTTTCTGTTGACTTTGGTGAGTGTTGAATCAAAGTATTAATGAGTGTAAATACACAGTAAACTGCAATGCACGTTGTTTTTCATGTAAACTTGTGACATAAGAGTATACTTGCATTTATAATTTCAAATCCATGGAACTAAAACAGATGTAGGAAAATTTACCATTCCTTCTGTTCAGTGTTTGTATCCTCATTTTCAGTGTTTTGTTTACAGTCAGCTGTTGAACCAGTTTTCCCGTTCTGTAGATGTCACATGTAGTACAGACAGAAAAAGTAAGTTAAAAAATAGAGAATAAAAGCTGCTTGTTTTGTTTATTAGTAGGTGTCAAACCTAGTGCTGTGGTTTCTTTAACAATCAGATTTTATTTTTACTTTTGAAGTAGACCTGTTCTTTGTAGAAGCAATTACATTTAAAGGTTCATCTGACTGGATGGTTGCAGACAAATGCAAGCTCTTTTAGGCACTTCAAGTGGGCTGGGTGGAATCCAGCACCGTTTTGGAGATCACAAACCCACAGTAGCCTGACCTTGTCTGTTAGCTAATACTTCAATGTTAATCATGTTAGACCTTACACTGGGCCCAGCTTCAAAGGAGTTGTTATTCCTTTAAAGGAATTTTAAAGGAATTTTTGTTCTTCAGGGAAAATTCAAAACTGTTGACTATTTATTCTAGACAAATAGATAGCTTTTTAGATGCCTGACTCTGGTCTGGTTTGGAAAATGTTGCTTTTAACTATTTTCATGTTTCTGTAAAGAGTATGTATTTTAGTCTTGTATAATTAAGACAATTATGTAAAATTCTCTTGTGTAAAAGCTATTAGGCTGCTGTAGAAATACTTGGATGAGTATAACTTGTGTTTTGGCTAATAGCCAAAGATTTAAGTACTACTTAAAAGGTACAGTTTTGTTAATAGGTGAGTTCTTAGAGGAGGGCGATCTGATGTGATCTTACCTCTGAATTTGGCCCATGGAAATACAGGCAGAAAGCATAGAGCAAAGTGAGGTTCATGATTTACTGGTAAGCAATAGAATGTCCTTCATTTCCAGCTATTAAATGCTACTTAAAATTTATAGAATTTTATTTCCTTGATACTGCTTTTTTGCATAAACATTATTATTGGCAAGGCAAGTGAATATCAATATGAGTCGGGGAAAAGATAAAGCAATTAACTAAATGTTTCTGTGCTGAACTATGAGACAATACTAAAACTATTGAATTTTTATTTTCATGAAAATATTTGTAAGTCCTTACTTTAGAGGGATCTTATCTACAAAATTTGTGAAGGGATGTTAAAACTATTCCTGCTGTCTTCAATAAATAGTGTCACTACTTAAATTTAAATGCGTGCTGAAGACTGTATTCTTAGAAAATTGTAATTCATGTCATTAGAAAATATTAGAGAGTCTTCTAGCTGCACTATGGAATGTGGTAGAGTGAAGGGGAAGTTGGAATCCAGCAGTCTGTGGCTGAATACTTACCCGTAGAAGCATTTTGTTCTGTGTGTGTGCTTAAAAAGCACAAGAAAAGGGAGACATGATAGAAGATGCTGTTTATTTTGGGGAGAGATGTGTCTTTTGTCGGATTGGGTTTTGCTCTTCAAGAGCCGTAATTGGCATTCCAAACAATGAGAAATTTGGTTACAGAGCAGAGCATGTGCTGTCTTTTGTTCTTGTGTTTGCAAGGCAAATTTCAAAAAGAATTGGTTCACACCTCACAGAAGCCAGCTGTGGGTCATGCTATGCAAAATCACCTTTCCTTGCTGCGTTGCTCTCCACTATTTGTATACTTATGCTAAAAAAACCACAGGGGGGGAAAGAAAGAGAAGTATCTAGAATAATCAAAAGTTTGGAACAGTTTTCATGTAAGAAACAATCAAATAGACTTATAAAAATTGAAATCAAATGTACTGGGGAAAAATATGATGAGTGATTAGTTCTATGAAATATGATCACTCTAAGGTTATTCATTCTCTTGTGAATAAGGGCACAAAATGAACTTCTTTGTAGATTCATACCAAACTAAAAGGGGTACTTCTTCACCTAGCATGCAGTGGCAGAATTCTGGCACAGGGTGTTCTGGATACCAGAGGTTTGCAGGAGTTCAAAAAGCAGATTGGACAAGTTCATGGAAGAAAAATGCATCAAGAGCTATTAGACCCAGTGAAACCATCCATCCATCTGAAGAAATCCTTCAACTTGCATACTTCTGGAATCTGGAAGAGTAAACTACACATGTATCACTAGGTGTTTACTCTGCTTTCACACGCTAGACAGCTGGTTTCTACTGTTGCTGGAGACATGGTAGTGGCCTCAAAGATCCATCCTTAGCCAGAGTCATAGCGACTCTGACATGACTTTAATTAGCCCAATACACTACTTTTTTTTTTTCTTCCAAGCAATGGCAGTTTTGAAATGACATAGTGAGAGCCCTACACTTAGTTAGAGCCTTTGGGTTGTAGCATGATGTAAGTAACTAAATGTTCGAGTTCCTTTGTCTAGCAACTCTCTTATGTCTTTGAAAAGATGTGCCAAATTGCTTATGTATATCCTCAGTGAGAGCCTTTATTTTCCAGGGCTGTGGCCAAGAGTATCAAAATTTGTATGCATGTGTTCCCTATTATGAATTTAGATTCTAACTGAGATAATTTTATATTATGAAATTTTTACAGATAATAAATCTCTCAGACTCTGTAGTAAAATCTGTTATTTTTTATTATGTAGCGTATGTATTTAACAAATAAGCACATCAGACTTTCCTGCGCAGCGTACTTCCAGGTTTACATAATTAGGTGAGTGGCTCCTGTTCAGTTCTTCCAGCTCACTGAGCTGTGGGTGTAAGGAAATGCTGTCAACCGCATGCTGCAGTCGCTGCTGCACAGGCTCCCCAGGCATCACCTCGGGGATACGCCTCCTCTTTGTACTTGCCAATGGAAAGGTCTGGCCACCTTTTATTCTGTGTGAAGTTTCCAATTTTTATAAATGCATCTGTTCATCACCTTTGTCCAGCAGAGAGTGGGGATGGGAAAGAAAGAGGGTATGAACTACTTAGACTGGAGTTGCTTCATACTTTGGAAAGCAACATACATATGGGTCTCCTGCCAATTTACATAACCTGTCTACAATCTTTTTATAAAAATAGACTTTAATTTTTTTTTATGACTGACTCTTGCCAGGCACACCTGTCTTTTCCAGGGGAATCAGTCATAGAGACAATTTCCTTTCACAGGAAATGCTGGTTGGAGCTTTGCTGACTCAGGACAAGGACTGGTAACTTAAGCATGTTAAACGATCTTTGTGTTTGTTTAGTGATCTGGACTGGTATTGATGCTTCAGGAGTTGATAAACTGGCTTATTAAACTGGCTGGTTGGTCTTGGCTCATTTTATTGCCAGCTTAAAGATGTGGATTTGTAAATCCCCTCAATGTCAGACAGTTTGTGATAACTTGTGACAGATGTGGCCAGCAGACTATGGGGATGAGTGCATGCATATACGAGGCCGCAGCAGTCTGAACTCTGTATTTAAATGAAACTGTACATATTATCCAGTATGTTTTTGTTCATGTTGGCCTCCACTGGAAGGCATACCCTGTATTCAGTCTGTACAGTTAACTCAGCCTGTAGTGTGTTTCGTGCTTGTGCTCTTAAAATGGTGCTATGTTCTAGTGATTTGCATATGCGTATTGATTTACAGACATTATGTAATTAACATGGCTTACATAAACTTTAGTTTTTTTAGATGTCCTTTCATAGCTTGGAGAATTGGGATAGAGAAACTGAGACAGCTTTAAAGATCATAGAGGTCTAAGTACTTTTTTTGTGTGTTTAAAACACTCCCCTAGAGCTCTACAACTCTCTGTATTCCTCCTCGTGCAGACACTACGCCTCTCCTTACTTAAACTCTGAGCTGCTTCCAGGTTTTTTTCTGCCTGTGCTTTTACTCCTTGTTGCTGCTGCCACTTTTGTTCTTTTCTATACCCAGACTCTGAAACGTGGGTCTTCAGTCCATGCGACCTGCTTCTGAGCCTGGAGCGCTGGAGGCGTGCAAGGGTTTGTGCCCCTCAGACAGGGTCAGGTAGCTGGTTCTTTCACTATGCTCTGTACCTTTCTTGAAAACAGGGTATCCGTTTCGCTTCTGTAGGCCAAGCAGTCTTTGGGAGTTTTGGACAATTACATATAGTTAGTATGTCATACTAAGCAAAGTGGTGATGGACACTGTTATTTGGAGATTTTTATGTAGAGCAAGGTAGTTAAAAGCAATGTATTTGTAATGGCCATTGCAAAAGGGAAAACTGCAAAGTAGTTCGAATCCTGTAATGGTGATGATGCCATGTGCCTGATGAGTCTCAACTCTATAAAATCATAAGTAACTCAGGAGGTATCCAGAGAAAAGTGGCACTTTTCAGAATAAAATTATACTTAAGCAAAATCCTGTTCAGAGGAAGAAACAGGGTGATAGTGTGCATTTCTCTGCAATCAGTTGTATGCAAAATTAGTTGTAAACTCAAGTTGCTTTTGTTTTCTTGTTGTAGTGAGGAGAAGGAACATGCAACAAATACATGATGAACTAGATAAATAAAACACTTCCATAAAGAAGGTATAATTCAATATGCAAAGCCTCAGAAGGGTTATTTATTTTGGTTATACAGAACAGTTGTTATTACTGAACAGAAAGCTCTTCCAAATGGTCATTCGTTAGTGCATTCTGAACTGGAGAAGTCTTACTGCTCATCTATCTACTTGCAAGTTAATAAAGTATGCCCCAATATAAAACACAAACAAAAAGTTACCCAGAGTTAAGCTACATTTACATACACTACATCAGAGTTCATTAATTTTGATTGCTTGTAGTGCTGAGTGAACATTTGTTATGTATTTGAGAGTCAATATAACTGAAACATTCTTTGACCTAATTAAACTTAATTATAAACTCAATAATATTTGATTGCTCAGGTATGGTGAGCTAGCTTTGAAAAGCTTAGAGAGGATTACTTCTACATCAGCTTATCAGAGTTGAGATAATTAAAATATATATTGTATCTGGGTCTTTTTATTTCTATAAGCTGTGGTCTGTTCCATGTTCATAGTATAAAAGGCCTTCAGCTTGCCCAGTAAAATGTATACAATATGTTTAATTATGCATGACTTGTTAATATTGCTCTATTGCATAGGCAGTCAGTGCTCCATCTGGGTTCAGACTTTATAATAAAAGCGACTGTTCTTAATCCATTAATTTTTTAGACACTGTCTGCTGTTGGATATTATTTGGAGTAGTGTAATGTCTTTGGAAAATGTAAAAGCTGGTTATGCTGCATTTTTTTTTTTTTTTTTTTTGGAATACTCAGACTTCCTGTGCAGTGTTGCAATACAATTACTCTTTATTTACGTGAACAGCTTCTCAGAATTTGGCTAATTGTTCCAGTAAGTCTCTCAGATTATTCTGGTGAAGATGGCAAACGTGTGATCAAGTTGGACGTCTTCAATACAAATCTGTCTACACAAATATGCCAACTCCTATGAAAACATGGAACAAACTGTCTTAAACCACACTTGTGCAACTGGGAACTGAGTGAGAAAATGGTCTCTTGTATGAATTCACCCAGTTTCTAGAAATCAAGGCTGATCTATAGATACCTTAAATGAAGTATGGTTGTTGAAATTACCTTTCTTCAAGGTTTAACAACTATAACAGTATCTTACTGTGACTCGCTAGCATCTATTTGTCTGCTCCTATTTAAATTAATGTACAAGACATAAGTTGAATACAACATCCTTTCCTACAGTACAGAGAATCCACTGACCTCAGGGAGACTGTTCCCTTTTTTTTTTTTTCTTTTCAGAAATTAGACATGGAAGAAAAATACTTTGACCTATTAGCATTATGGCAAATTCAGTACAACTCTGCCTGTATACAAGACTGTTAGGCAATCCTGTATGTGTTAAGAGTTCCAAAAGCATTTTTTTCTTAATGTGCAGTGTTCAGATTGTATTTTTAGTTCTAATGTGCTATGTATTTCATATAAAAAAAAGCAAGGTGTTGTTACAGACAAAAAAGAAATCTTATCTGAGTAAAGAATACCTGTTATTTAAGTCAGGTCTATAACTGAAAAATGACTGAAAAATTGGGATCAGTGAAGGAAAATGTTGTTTAGGGAGGTAGGCTACAGTCATCTTGTCTTTGGCAAACTGATAAACCTTTAGGAAAAGAACCATTATTGCCAGTGGGTCTCTAATTTATATTTAATAGAAAAGGAATAGTACACATGAATATGCAGTGTTTATAATATTAATTTATATATTTTATATATATTATTAATCATTTATGCCAACATGTTAAAAAATTATCAACTAAATGAGAGAAAAACATTGGTCCTTCTGAATACCATGTTAATGTTTTAATGAAATAGAAGTGTGACCAGAATGAGCGTTGTGTTCTGGCAAAATTACTGAAGTGGTTGCTGTATCAGCTATTAAATTTAACATAGGTAAAGTATTATAGACAAAAGGGAAGGGTGGGGGCGGGTGGTCAGGCAGACAGGCTTTCAGACATTATTTAAATAGAGTTTAGATAGAAGGTATAAATAAAACCTGCAAATTATATTTTTTCAGGGAAACAAAAATTGCTTATGTCTACATTTAACACAAAGAGATCTATCACTGTCTGTACTTGGTCTTTTAATGGTTAGTGTTTTGGTGGTAGGGTTCATCTTGCCTACCTTTTGGCAGCTATAGCTAGGAGCTAGTTATCTAGATTTCCTTCGTATTTTTGAGGTTTGGATCTTGTTTTGACCAGAACATGTAAGAGAGATCAGCTGAATCTTGCCTTGATACTGTCGGTGAAATGTGTTTTGCAGCAAAGGGGAGGATACTACAGAAGAGACTGGAAGGAAAACAGATACAGGCTCCAGGGAGGTTGTTGGGACACGTGTGCCTTGTGCAAGAATGCATAAACTGGCGTGCCTCTGAGCTCGTGGTACAGCTGCAGGACTTTTTGTATCCTTTCCTAGCATTCCATTTTCTAGATCTTTTTTTCCTCTCCTTCAGCTTATTGGCATGGATGCCCTTTTGAATAGACTCTTTCAGTTGGAAGGGATCTGCAGTGATCATTCAGTCCAACTGCCTGACCAAGTTAAAGCATGTTCTTGAGGCCGTTGTCCAAATCCCTCTTAGGCACGGGGCATCAACCACCTCTCTAGGAAGCCTGTTCCAGTGTTTGACCACTCTCTTGATAAAGAAATGCTTGCTGATGTCCAGTTGCAACCTCCCCACGTGCACCTTTGAACCATTCCCATGCATCCTGTCACTGGATCCCAGGGAGAAGAGCTCAGCACCTCCCTCTCCGCTTCCCCTCCTCCGGAAGCTGTAGAGGGCAAGGAGCTCGCCCCTCTGCCTCCTTTTCTCCAAACTAGACAAGCCCAAAGTCCTTAGCCACTCCTCACAGGACATGCTTTCCCACCCTTTCGCCAGCTTTGTTGTCCTCCTTTGGATGCATTCTGGTACCTGAACATCCTTCTGAAACTGGGGGGCCCAGAACTGCCTACAGTATTTAAGGTGAGACCGCACCAATGTTAAATACAGTGGGATAATCACTTCTCTTGCCTGGCTGGTTATACTGTGTTTGCACCCTGGGATATGGGTTGCCCTTGTGGCTGCCAGGGCACACTGCTGACTCGTAGTGAGCTGGCTATCAACCAGCACCCCCAGATCCCTCTGCAGGGCTGCTCTCCAGCCACTCCTCTCCCAGGTCCGCTTTGAGATTTTTTTTCTTTGTGCAATTCTTGGCATTCTGCAATCTTTGAGAGGGAAATAAAGCAAGATTTTGTGGGATACTCTCTTCTTAGAAAGTGGGCTTTTTTATCTAGTTGGTTGGGTGTCTTTTTGGTTTGGTTTGGGTTTTTTTCCCCTGATGAAGCATGCTCAGTATTACTGTTCCTAAAGTGAAAATATGCATAACTGTGGAGCAAGACAGACATTGTGAAACGCCTTACAGGAATCCAGGGATGCTTTTCAGATATTGCAAAGCTATTGCTTATACTTTTGCCATCTGTTTTAATTGTTGGTCAAATCTAAAATTGTGATAAAGTTTTAGGAGCTGTGGAGGACTTGGGGTACAAAACTGGAAACAGATGAGACTAATTTTTAGATTTAGTGGTTTTTTTGGTGGGGTCATGTAAATTTTTTCTTCCCTTGACTGTAACAACAAAAGAGAAGATGAACTGACGTTTTGCCTCCAAACCAGAAACACTTCATCCCAAAGACCCATTCAGTCTGTATGCTTTGCTCCAAACTGCAGAAATTACCTGACTGAAAAATATGAGGCAAAAGAGAGCTTTATCTTCAATAAATACAAGGAAATTGTTATTTTTAAGACATCTGCACATAACACTATTTATTCAGTCAAAAGTAGTACACATATTCAGTACACATATTCAGTCAAAAGTAGTACACACAAATCTGTGTTAGCCTGAAAATAGTTTGGTTTGGTAATAATAGTACTATATGTTAGGCTCAGGTCAGTCTGGCTGCCTGGTTGTTAACTGAGGGTCCCAACTGAGCCTCGCAGCTCGTACTACGCTCTGAAGCAGCATATTGTACTGCTTGTGGCAGGTACTTAGAAGCCCTCTTGGCCACATCTACATAAGCTGCAGTCCAGCACTTCTTAAGCTGCAGCAGTTATTTTGTGTAAGGTATACTGGAAGTGTGGTTTTGATTGATTACCTTCAGTATCTTTTCTATCCCATGTTTTCTTTAGAACAGTGACTTTACAGGCAGATGGTGGTTAGCCGTGCAGTATTTTCCACTTACTGTTCATATCTCATTGCAGTGTAGTAATTTGATAAATTTAATGTTATTTTCTTGAATGATGCTGTTTTTCTTTATGATATTGCCATTTTCCATTAAGGAGGAATTGAAGTTTGAATTCAATTTAAACAACTTTTGCGTTACAGAAACCAGACTTGATATATGCTTACATTCAACATGGCAAAACTAGGAGTATTTGTGAACAGAAATTAGCCAGACGTTATTGACAGCTATGAAGTTGGGTATCCACTAAGAAGCGTGTGTGGTGATTGGCTTGATGAAGATTTGCAGAGGAGATGTAGTTAGATTTTCATAATGAAATTGAATCAAGAAACAAGAGTTATTGTAGTTTGGGTGGTTTATTTGGAGGTCAAAATAAAAACTGATATTAGTTCTGTAGTGATAAATATTATATAATCCAATACATTTTCTAAAATTAAATTTTATTCATCATCACTGGTAACTGTGTTTTATATTGGATCTATAATATGGACCATGCAGACAGAATTCATAAGAAAAATGAAGACTCCGTGCAAACAATGTACTGTGTGTGCCCTTTAGTCAGAGAATTGAGTTTTTCCAAGTTGTGTTATACTTTTGATTAAAACAGTCTACCTGTAATTATTCCATTGAAGAGGGAAAGGATGGCCCATTCGTCTTCAAATAACTGCTGGGAGTGTTTGCAATTGTGACATAGTCCAGCGCTTACTGAAGTCTCGAGTGGAAGTCAGGTCAGGATTTCATTGAATTAGCATGGCTGTGTATTTTAAGGTCCATACGTTTCTGTAATGCCAGCTATGTTTTGGCTATGCCTCTAGAAGTGACCAACCATAATAGGAAATTAAGTTTGTACATTAATACACCGGTATGCATTTATAATGTCATAGGGTTAGGATGGGCCTCATGAGGGCATTTGTCTCTCTCAGTGGTTGAATTAGATGATAATGAAGTTACTCATTACAGATATTTCTGCAAGTTTTTTTGGAAGCCTCTGCTGCTTCTGCAGGCAATCTAGTCTAGGGCTTCTCTGTGTCTGTTGTTAACAAGATTTTCCTAGTCACAAAGCAGTTTAAGACTCTGCCTTATACCATACATGATAGTTCAGATCGATGTAAGACTATAAAATCCACTGAACAGGTACAGACAGGGGATCCTATACTACACTTTTCACTGTAGCCAGAACCTACTGATAAGCAAAGTTATTTCAGATGATGCCTTTTGCTTTACAAGAGTTAAAGATGATAGTTTTAATGAAGTAAAATGCAGCAATAGTTGATCTTTTGGTTAGGCAAATCGGAGGAGGTACTATTTGTTTCAGCAAAAGAAAAGTTAAAGTAATTTTATCAGTATGTTGGCCTGATTTTCATTAAATACTAGATTATATCTGCCTGTATCTTCTGAAGAAACCTGTTGTACTAGGTTGGTTGGTTGGTTGTTTTCTAACTGGCTGTGTTTTAGCAGGAAAATCATTATCAAATAATTTACTGAGCAAGAACTTAACAACAAGAAGAACAAAGACAAGCCTTGTAACTATAAATCTTACCAGTATTTTGTCAGAGTAGTATTACTGTACAAAATTCTCTAGTAGGCACTTTCTACTTTTGTCTGGTAAGAGAAGGTTGAAAAAAAAAAAAAAAATCATGAGTTTCACACAGGTATTTGAGGTTACATGGTCTACTTGGTTTGTATTTATTCCAACGTGAGCCTTAAGTTTTCTGTGTAACCTTCAGTGAACCATCTGACCTCTCTTGTCTGCAAAGTACAACTAATTATGCTTGCCTGTTTCCTAAGTTGTTATGTGACCAAAGTGCAAAAGTTTCTAGAGGAGTGTTCTGCACTGCCATTGCCAATTGGAAGGGGTAGATACCAGTGCAGACTGTTAACCAAGGTCACTTCAGTGCACAATAGTGTAGGAGGACATAAGCAGGTGAATCTTAAAGTTTATTGTGATAGAGAAGTGTAACTTGATTTTTTTCATAAACGTTTCACTGGTTTTCTCTGGAGGCATCTTTCAATGCCATGGTAATCTTAGAGTACTATATCTGCACAGCAGTGATTTCCTAATTCCTTTGGTAGCCCTTCGGTCCCCTTATCTCTTGGGGAAATTTTTTTTTTACTTCTACCATTCCATTATTACTGTAGCTATGCAGTCTGGACAGCTGAAGGGTATCTGCTTACTGCTGACTCATTTTGTTACGCAATTGCACCCTGCTTCCTATGCCATGGTGTAAAGCAGTAAGGAGGGGGAAAAGCCCCCAGCAAATAGAAGCCCAACAAGTGTTTGGAAATGCTCTAAGAGTATTTTACAAAAAACAGTATGTTATTGTTCACAGGTGTGTGAATGTGTTTCTCTGTAGTGTATTAGTGTCAGCTCTACTGATGAACAAAAATGCAGAAAAAAAAGAATTAAAACTCAGAGCAATATGCTTGGTGGTTAAGTTACAAACACTAACATACAGGAGTCTGAGCAAGATAATTTAGTCACTTTTAAACCTACACGCCATGAGCCTATAATACACATGGCATTACAGGACCCTACAAGTCTGCCTTACAAAAATTAGATTTTAAGATTAGATTGAGAATTTTCCAGTTTATTCTGAGCACTGTACTGTTGTAAAACCATCCTGCCTGTATGAGGGCAGAACAGCTCCGGTGGTAATTTCTGAGATC
Organism: Gorsachius magnificus; assembly: GCA_034008185.1. Classification (NCBI taxonomy): domain Eukaryota; kingdom Metazoa; phylum Chordata; class Aves; order Pelecaniformes; family Ardeidae; genus Gorsachius; species Gorsachius magnificus. The sequence continues at coordinate 14,681,604 of CM067090.1, forward strand.
TTTACAGTTATTTGAACGTGTTAATTTAGGTAACTACAAAAATTAGTCAGTAGAAAATAGAGTAATTTTTCTGTGAACCTGCAAGGTTCATACAAATGGTCTTAATTCACTCAGTTCTAAACTTGCAGGGTCAAATCCAAATCTGCTGCTGTAGTGGAGGATTGTTTCATTTACTTCCTCTATACTCTCTCCTGTCTTATCTGCTGAATCAGTCATTAGTTGGATAAAAGGTCTATTCTTTTAATTGATCTTCTAATTCTTAAGCAATGGTTGTACAGCAACCTTGCTGATATTTTTCACCACTGTTCTCAAGGAAACTAATAGTGCAAGGATATGACTGTGTCTTAGGCAATGCTGAGACTTTCAGCTGCTATTTTTGTGCATTGAATATCTTACTTAAACTGTATGCATTTGCATTGTATTGGTGATAGAGGTTGCCCTTTGAGTTTTGTTTGTCCGAGATCTTAATTCCTTCATGGAGGAGGGATTCACTTGATTAATCTCAGTAATCTGGCTACTTTTATCGAACATCTGATAGAATTGGAAACTGAACTGCAATCTTTTTAAAGCTCTCCTTCCCTGAATGCAAACAATTTAGCTGCCAAAAGTATTCCTTTGCACTATTTAGAACTGTATGCCAATTTTTTTTAAAGATGCTTAGGTAGTGATAGATGCATATATCTGCATAGAATTCTCAAAGGTGCTGAAGCATTTAATTTCCAAACTTGACTGTAGGTAACTTAATACATTTAAATATCTGCTGCTGTGTGCTTAATGGTTCTACTCAATTGTAACTCACTGTGAGAATGTAATTAACTTTTGATCTTCTAAAAATGTAATTCAGAAGATGGCAATTTCCACTAGTCTGTTTTTTCTTTAATGTGTTTATTATAAACACTTCATGAATTTTTATGTATTTCCTCATAAAACTGTTATAATTTGAGATTATTCCCTTCCAAATTACCTTACTGTACTTTATTATGTTTGCTAAGAAGTGTGAATTTGTCATCCTTAGGTGTTTAGAACAAACTTGATTTTAATATATGTAGGGCACGAACCTGATGTTGTAGTGTATTACAGCATAAATGAATTATCTACTTGATAAAGTAGAATAAAGCATTAAGGTGGTGTTTTAAATATTATGTTTATTCTACGCCAGCTGCATATTACTGAAAAGTCGAGGCAATTTATAATGGTTTAGTTTTGCTATTGCATGGATAAATAACTGCTTATTAAAGCTTTTAAGAATTCCTATTACAGTGAACACGAAGGTGTTCCTACTGTGTAACTGTAAGCTATGTAGATACCCTGTTAATTACAAGGAGTAGCCATTGGCATTACTAGAATTACAGTTTACCTGCTTAAGAACAAAGTTCTAATTCTATGATTTTGTGTTATAAGCTAGTTCTTCAATGAAATGTAAAAGCTGGCTATGTGTTATGTGGCCTTTTTTGAATACATCAGCTTTCAAGAGAACTCATTCACTTAGTTTTGAATTATGGGACATGAAAATGAAAATGTATGATCATTGAGGCTTAAATACATAACCTTTGTCACGAGCTTTGGTGTTCTTTGTGTAGCACTTACTCTTCTGTAAACATTAGTGACAAGCTTTGAAAGTAAATTAAATTAATTGCAGACTTCCAGAAGTGCAATAATTAAAGAAACAAATACAAGCTCTTAGCTGGAGGGGGAGAAGCTGGCAGTAAATTTCTTCTTCCTGTGAAGTTAATGGAATTTCTTCCAGAAACCTTTGACTTCAGCCAAAGACTAGGGAACCTGATTGTGTGAAAATATTAACAGAGACAAGCTGCGAGTTTTAATAGGCATATGCTCTTATTTATTACGTAGAGGTATCTTTGTCTCGGATCCGTCAGGATCTGAATCAGATATTTTTGTCTCATGTATCTATTGTTGGGTCTGAAAGGTGGTCCGTGATGTGTATGTGGTGGGATGTAAACAGGATGGGACTTCGGAAGGGGCAAACTGTGTGACTAGATTTGTCATGAGAGCAGAAGCATTCTTTGAGAATCTGCACTAGTGTTTGTTATACCTGTTAACTATTTCCTAATTAACAATTAAGTTCTGAAAGTACTACTAGGTAGTACAGAGTAGTTGGATGAAAACTCCATAGCTGCTTCTTAATTAAGCCAAATGAGTGGATTCTGGGGCATAAAGCAGAGTTGTCTGAGCATTGTTGTATTGGAATATATGTTGTATACATATGTTTTGTATGTATTTTGTTATTTCTGGGAGAGTTGTTTTCATGTTCTGTTGGTTTTTGCTTACATCTGAAGCATGTTAATTGTGCTCCTTTTGTGATTTTTTTTTTTTTCTTCTGTACCATCACTTCTTAGAATAGCAGTGACTTCCTGCACACTGTGTGAAATTTGCTCTGAATTCAAGCAGCTTCTGTATTTTGATATTTGAAGACATTTTAGTTATTAGAGTAGAACCTCTTCCCAGGATAAGCAGCTTTTAATGCCCTTTTCTGCTTGCATGAAATTTTTAACAGTCTATAGATAACAAATTTGCTACCCATGTCTATTGTGGAATTGGCCAAAGAACTGATGTGGAGGCTGGGTTTCTGCCTGTCTGGAGTTACGAGACTATTTGTGGTTACGGCACACATTTCTTGTATGAACTTCATGTATCACCTGTTCTGTAGCTTGTTTTCGCTGGTTATAAAATGCTGATGAGCTTGTTTGCCCGCAGTGATACTAAGAAAATTAATTCATCAAATTTAAGAGACTACACAAAATGTTAGTAAAATAGAAACTATTATTCTGTTATTCTTTTATTATGTGATTGAGATTGCTTTGCTTGCGGAATTTCAGGATCTGCTGTGGTTGAGATACAGTCTTTTGATGTAGGATGCATACCTATGAAAGAAGCAAATTAAAGCAGTCCCAGGAAGTACTTCAATACAAATTTGTTGAAATCAGTTTGCTGCATGAAGTCAATGTAATGATGTTATCTTATAGAGTAAGAAGACAAGAAAAAAAAAAGAAGAAAGAAAAAAGTGGGGGGGAAAAAAAAAGGGTAAGGGCCATTATGGCATGGCTGAGATAAGTGAGTACTGGTTTCTGTCTGCCAGGACATTTTCTAGCCAGTATTTGCATCAAATACTCACTTGATTTTTCTGCATACAGGCTTTAAAATGTCACATTAAATGGGCACTTTATTTTACATTTACAGAAGTTCCAAAATACACTCACTGGCCAAAGAGACAGCTGAGGATAATATTAACCCTTTGTTGCCATTGGTCATCATCATTCTTCTAAGTTATATTTTTAAATTGAGTGGTTTGTTTTTTTGTTTTGTTTTTCTTTTTTAATGGGGCAGTGGGGTGGGTGGAACAACCAACAGAATAGGATACCACCTGCATCTTGGGTCATGAATGGGATTAGATGCATAACTGGCAGCTTTTGCCTAACTCCTCAGGAGGCTAAGATGGTATGCCTCAGGAAAAAATAATTTTCCTCATGACTTCCTGGGAGGGAGAAATTTCTTTTTCTTTTTTTCTGTGTCTGGGAATAGGAAGAACGAATGTTCCATTCTATTAAATAAGGTGCCTTGTTTCCAAACTAATTTCTTTAGTAGCAATAGTATAGCTATGCTGTGATTCTTACTGTTGTCATCTGTCTTTCAGTGGTCTTTATTTACATTGGCAGAAAACATAAATAGGGTCAACATATTAATAATTTTTCATCCATTAGTTAAGCAATGATGTCTCTCTTGCTAGATATATTTGCTCACATTTGTCACCTTCAGTGCTCTTTAAAAATAACTTCCTCTTTGTGGTGTTCACTGCTTTAAGTAGGCTAAAAACTGTCTTCATATGAGAAATACAGATGAGGACATCTTAAAAAGCAGTTCTTAACATAAAACAGACCACAGAGTTTTAAATATAGAAGTGCTGGATGGATTTACTGGTAAACTTCTCATCCTCTAGTTTCCTCTTGGTGACCTTAGTGCAAGAAGCAAAGAATGGGTGCATTCAGCAGCATTTAGGTTTTTTTCTTTTAACCTGTTGTGTGAGGTCATTCCAGAATGCAAACCTGTATGGGAGTGAGGAAGGAAGGATTGATAGAGTGAGTTAAAATTGCCCATAGGGTAAAGAAATAGGAAGTGGAAGTGGGAAGAAATTATTAATGGCAACATTCATCTTTCTGCTGTTGAAGGATGGTCAGAAAAGCTAAAATGTTTTAGTTCTTCCACGTGGAAGCTTCTATATGGAAAAAGTAGGTCTTATCCTTGGGGGTTATAAAAGCTAATGAAGGAACCATTTATTGTTCTCAGGTTACTGTCATTTCTTAATATGAAAAAAGTTTGAGCCAGCCAAGTTTGCACTTGTGATTTTTGGAGTGGCATCACCTGAATGGCTTTTTTCTCCTTAATAGAATTATTGTTAATAACTCCTTCAAGTGGTGTGTATATATAGCAAAACTGAATCAATGACAACTCTGTGAAGCTCTAAATCAGTGCAAGTTCCACTGCAAGCAGGAATCACTGGCACTCTTGGGTTCTGGTAGCTATTTGTGTGATGTAGCTATACATTTACAGAAGTAATTTGTGCTGATTTTTTTTTTAACGTATATTGTTTGTGAAGGCATTATCTGGTGCTTTGCAGATACTCTGTAGGAGTAGTTAAAGCAAAATCCAATTCTTTGTTTTTACTGAAGAAGTACTTTTTAGATATTTCTCACAAAAAATCTCACTGAATCTTGACTGAGTTGCTTATGAAGTGCTGTTCATTACCAAAAGTTGACTGAGGAGAAGAAAGAATGGTTAAGAAAGACAAGATACTGGATGTACTTTGCTCATAAGCTTTTATTTAAGTATGCAATCTGTTTAGAAGTATACTTAAGGGCTCCCAGACAGAGAGGCGCAGAGACCCAGGCCGGATTAGGCGAACAGGAGCTATTAGGATACTGTTCATGATGGGCGTCTCATTAAGCTGCTGCTAAGGTAAACCTTGTACTGAAGTTTTGAGGAAGAAAAAACACTCAAATGTGTAGAACAGAAGATAGAGAATCAGGAACTCCCAAATTCTAAAACTTATTTCAGATACAACTTCCATCCTCAAGTTTCTCACGTAATTTTTTGCCTGGTTTGAAATTCTCTTTGCTGAAGTAGGAGGCATGCTTTTCTGCTTTACAGGAATAGTATAAGAAATTTGTAGGGTATTTTGAAGAGGCGAATTATTTTGGTAGAGGTGTTTACTCAGAACTTTAGAAGGGACGTTTTGTTCAGGAGAAACAATCCAAAACATACAGCAGGGATTCTCTAACATTTACTGAGTTAAAAAAAAAAGGACTTGAATTAAGACTCTTTCAGGATACTAGAAATATTCTTACAAGATCTGCTGTTACTTAACAACAAAAAGAAATGGAAGGAAATGCTCCAAAAATAGCTGGGTATTTTTTAGTCTATACCCCTCCAAAGATTGTTCTTTAAAATACAGCAGTGAAATATCTGGCCTCATCTCTGGGAAGGTGGCTTGTGCTGAACATTAAGAGCTGCTGAAGAAGAAAGGTTGCAGAAACGACATTCCTGTCATGAGTCAGGAGTGCATGGAGCTGACAGAATTCCTGACCCTGGCTTTCCAGCTGAATTAGTAGCTGAAATGTTGATTCTGTGTACTGAGAGGTTCCAGCTGAGACTGTTTGTAACAGCCACGTGAATCATGTGGCTTTGGATAGATTATTTAAAATAATTCTAAAACCGAACAGACTAAAAATGTCGAAGGCTATTGTTTATTAGGTAGGATAACTATTCTCATGGTACCTGTTTGTTCAGGTTGTAGCCTCGCAGCTGAGAGACCCAAATGGTAAAAATGACTGCTAGAGGCACTGTCACCCATTTGCTACCTTGCACGTGGCTTTACTGTTTTACCTTTCCACATTTTGTAGCCACAGAAGAGCATTGAAGAAAGCAGCAATGTTTTTTTCTATACTGCTTGCCATGTTTAATTTTATGCTGCCTTCAAGTAGGTGCTGGTTCCACTTCATTAATTAATTCCAGGCAGCAGCTGAAATAGGAACCTGTTCTGCACGGTGATGCGTCCCCTCCCCCAGGCAGGTGTGATGCACCGAAGCTGGGGGGACTCAGCTGCCCGGGAAGAAGTAACACTTTTAGTTTTAATTAAGACAAGGTGTCTTTAAAGTTTCTTCCCCCATCCCCCTCATCCTCCAGTTATTTCCTGATACATTTTGGGGGCCAACTTTAGCAAGTTAGGAAGGAACAGGTTTAAAAAACAGATGCATGTTTCCTGAAAAGGACCATTAAAAACTTCCACCCGGTTTCCCAAACAAGACATAATCCTCATCCTATCAGCACTGAGTACAGTAGAAAAGAAACTGGTCTTAGATATTGGAATTTACTCACATACAGAAAAATATTTAACAAAATGATCATATCAAAATCTGAAAAATACATTATCTTTTAGGAATGTTTCTGTAGTAGTCTTGCTTTTTTTACCACTGGTGAATACTGGGGGGGGTGTTGAGTTTCATTTGAATTTTTTTTTCTTTAGTATCATGTGAACCATTCAATTACTTTTGCTAGTATTGGTCATCTGACAAGCATGGCTGTTATTAATTACTAGAGGAAAAAGGTCTAAAACAGTGGTCCTGAGATTACGGATGGCAGACAGCACTATCTTTGAGATCACCTTAATGTTTTTTGTGGACATAGGAAATTTAGAAAAAAAAACTTAATTACAAGCTGGAAGCACACCACTCACTTAATATTGCTGTCCATGATCCCTGAAGTTTGGGGCTTACCAGTGTAAAATCTGTGTAGCTTTTATTTCCAAAGAATGTCCAACTCTTGAGCTCACTTGCTAGCAAAATGTACTTAGAGGTATCTGTACAAGCATGGGTGTATCATGGCCAGAAGGCAAAACTTGGATTTGTATGATATACTTCTGTAAGGTTAGCTAGAGGATGAGAAACATTGCACAGTGTTTCTGATGTCATTTTCCAGCATGGTGTTTGGTGACATTTTCCTACTGAGTTGGACATGGAGTCCTAATGAAAGCTGCTCATCTTTAAACACTAGAGATGGAATCTGGAAGGATTCATCAGGGCTAAAGATTTCCTTCTTTCTGTTTTCTCTTTTTGCAAGAGGTATGTCTCTTTGTAGTAACTTGTTAATTGGGATTCTTCCTTGTTACCATTATTTTGGAAAACCGGCAGTATCTCACTCAAAACTGCTTTCTCATAGTCTGGATACAAATGTAAAAATTGCCTAACATGATTTCTTGATTGCATTGCACTTTAGAAAGGGTGTGGGGATATTGCAAATCTGACAGAAGTGTTAGATCAGAAGCTGATAAATGTAGAGGATTTTGCAGCTCAAATGTTGCAGATGTTGAGAAAGAATGTGAGGGCAGGCAGTGATAAAAAAGAAAACCAAACCAACCAACCTCCCCTCCACCCACCGAGCTGTTGTGTCTTGGGCAAATAATATCTGAATCATAATTGTATTGTGGATATCTAAATGCATAATTCGGGAGGAAAAAAAAAAAGTGCTAGTAGGGTGGGTAGCAGTTGTGAAACGTGTACTGCTATAAGGCATAGGACTATGCCTTACAAAAGATCTATTGCCTGGTTATTGCATCTTTCCCATATGTGCGAGTAATATCAGGCAGGTGATTTAGTTTCATAGAGATCAGGGAGGCTGCTCATGTTCAAAAAGGTCTTTGTAGCTTCTTATTTCAGCTGTTTGGCTTATTCATGTGATGTGGTTAATATATCCTGCAGTGACACATTTTAATGCACATCTGCTGTTACATAGCACGTACTAAAATAAATGTAACTTCCTGAACTAACAAAATAGATAGATTCTTGTTGTGGTAAAACTGCAGTCACTTTGGGAGGATAGATAGCCTTTATTTTAATACAAATACCAGCTTTAGAGGAAGCAGTTATGAACAGGAGCAACAGAAGCAGGTAGTCTCTAAATGTTTGTACAAAAACAAACTCGCCAAATTCCAGAGAAAGTATGTAATGACATACCTGCTTTTCTATTCCAGATATGAAGTGCATTCCGATCTTTATTATACAGTATGCTTTTATGAAGCTGGCCTTTCAGCCTTTCAGTTCTGATTCATCAGTGCAATGGCTGGACGTTTCATAGGACTTAAACACTTAGGTTTTTTTTCTTTGTGGATTATCATTGCAACTCCCTTAGGTCGTCTCGAATATCCAGTCTATGCTCTCTTCCGCTGTCCTGTTTTGTTTTAGGGAGGAATGAAGTAGTGAATTCAAGGACAGCTTGCAGAGCACACTGAGAACACCTGGACCAGACAATGTGCCTGAAGTACAACATAAGGATTAACATTTTTCCTTCTACTTTATTGCAGTATGTTCACATGCCAGCACTCTGTTCTCTCTTGCTTTTTCTCCTAATTGTTTGGTACTTTGATTATACTTTTCTATTAATTAATTATCATATCTGGAATAAGCTAAGTATGCAGACACTGGAATATATTATGCTTCTAATTGATAATTATTACTGGAAATCAAAATGAAGGCCCTGTATCCTGCAGCCTGAAAAAACATGGGTTTTACCCCTATTGCACCTTTTACTTCCCTTTTCCTCTTTCAACTTTTCTATGTGACAATATTTTTGCTTCAACCTACGTTAGCAGTTCTGGATGGTTGCAACTTTGGTTTTGAGTTTTTTGGTTTTTATTTTCCTCCTCCCCTGTGTAGTGATTTTTTACTTTTTTTTTAATTAACTTTTTTCCTAAGAGGAACTTAGGTCATTGCTAAGTCACTAAGATGTCTTCCATTGATACCTCCTTATGGTAACAATATCTCTAAATTAGCCTAAGTTGCTGATACTCAAATTACATTAAATTATACCAGTGCAGTGTTTTTCTGATATGGGTGAACTACAGCCTGCTTGGAGTTCTGGAAAAACTTTCTTTGATTTCCGTGTGGCCAGGGTTTCTCTTTCATGGTTTGCCCCTCTCTTTAGGTCTAAAAGATGTAACAAAACCAAAATAAGAGGTTTTTTCCTCTGGTTTGGGCATAGAAATACTTTGTTTATACTGTCCTTCAAGGTAACAAAAATCAGAAAACAGTTCTTTGTTAAAGTGCTTGCAAGCCATTATAACTATAGCAAAATTAGTTACTCAGAAGTGTTACGTGATCTTGTTCTATTCTGTGGTAGCCTAGAACTCATATGTTAACTCACACTTTTAGAGTTGAAGAGTGAAATAAGATTTTTGGGGAGGAATTTTTCTATTCAAGATCACGTGCATCTCTACTTAAACTGCTGGTTTTGTGCAAGCTTGAAGATTCAGTTAATTAAAAGGAATGTGTCTGGGAATTTCACAGCATTGTGTATAGTTTGCTAGTGGGATATTTATAGTACGTAGCCTTCAAAACAAAAATTGTTCTACCCATCAATTATGGAACATGTATTGCCACATATAAAATTTGGATACAAGAATTCATTTAATGCAACAGTGCCATCTCTTCTAAAATTCTTTTGCTGTGTTCTTGAATGGCATCAGACTCACCTGAGGACTAGGTCCTTTTACATGCCCTATGTCTAGGGCATTAGTTTCTGGTCATTTGTATTTACAATGCTAAGATTCTCCTTCAGGATCTTACGATGTTGTGTTTTGATTATTGCAAGAACCTTTTTTCCCCTGACTTTAACAAAACCAGTTTTGCCTTCCATATATATAGCCAAATGGTATTACAAAAGCCGTTTTCCTAGGCGATCACTTTGATCGTGCTGTGCTGCTCTTTGCATTGCTCTAACAACTTCTATTTTGCATCAAACAGAAACTACAAAGGATTTTGAAAGGATAGATAAATTATTTATCCCAATTCCACAAATCATTCTGTCACTGAAGTGGTTCACTCCTGTTCCTGTCTGGTCTAGAATACCAGCCTTCATCCTGAAGTTTGTTTTGTTTTGGTTTTTTTTAATCTGTGTGCTTTCCCCCCCTATACAACCCCATGTTTTCAGAAGAAGCCTCCCCCAAAGGTACATGATGGTCAGAACAAACTTGACAGCTGCTAATCATCTTGGGCTCTTAAACCAATGCCTGGTATTAAAAATATCCAGCCTCTTTTTTTTTTTTTTTTCTTTTTTTTTTCCTATATTTTCTGTTTAACATAAGAACAAAATAATTTTATAGCTGTGGGTTCATATTTAAGTCTCCGCGTGTTGTTCTGAAGTCTCTTATGTTAACACTTCACTATTTATTAGGGTCTTAAGAGGACAGCATGTTTGTGTTTTTGCAGGGATTTCATGATATTTGACATCCATGTAATTTAAGACCAAACCAAATTAATAATAACATCAGAATGTATCATCTTGCTTTTGTGTCCAGTCAGCCACTGTTTTCAAGATTAATAGATGCAAAAATTCTGTTCTGATGCAATTTTGAGTTTCTTAGCTTTTACAGTAATAACCAATGTTTTGTCTGGTGGTTGGAATTGCTTTCTAAGACTTTCTTTTCCATTTTCAGTTATTGACTGTCTCTGCTATTTTGAGAACAAAGTTAACCGTGGTTGTTAGGGTCCTGTCCAAAATTCATAGTTGTTGGGGAAATGCAACACTTACGGTGGATCATGGTTGCAGATTTGATAATGGGTATCATGTAAAAGATGTACTCGATCTTTTTCCCAGATAGTAGTTTGTGGTTAACAACTTGACCAGAGAAGAGAGAGCCTTCAGAAATTATAGTTAGCATTCTCCAACCAAGGAAGAAGTATTCAGGAAAACTGTTTCTTATTTATGTTTTTATGTTTCAATTAAAAGTTGTTACAGTAACTTCTGTACCACAAGGGATTACTTCATTATATTTACACCTGGGAAAATAGTTACTTTGTAACTTCAAAACCTATTTGTAACCCAAAGTAAAACATTCCTAGGGATGTCTTCTGGATTCCCTGATTCTTGATCAAGGGCTATGAACAAAGCAGTTCTGCCCTAGTGTGAGTTGTTGGCGTCTGTTTGAAGATGTTATGTCCCATTGTTGCAATGCCATGCTGGGAGGAGGCGAGTTCTGTCATTTGTTGATGCACTATCAGTATTTGCAAGGACACTTCTTTTTGAAGTTATACCATGGTTTTCCTCCCCCCTTGTAGGGAGAGAATGTGGGTAAGAGAAAGATGCTTTAATTTTTTTGTGTTCATTTTTGTCTGTTTTTTTTTTGGTACAGCATGTCATAGCACGTGGGAATTGAACAATTCTAAAAAGACTGATGGACCACAATAGCGGAACATTGCAATTTGGATAATCATTGTGATAATTTGGATTGATCTGCAAAACTGTATTCAGGACCAAATGTAGAGGTTTTCTGCACTGGGTTATCAGGAACTATTGTAGTGTGAAAGAAGGCATCTCAGGTTCAAGATTACTCTACTGCAGTTGAGATACTAGGCTGTTCTTACTGTTTGTACAGCACTTAATAGTCTCACTGGTTTGCTTGACTATCAGCACTCTTTCCCATGGATGTCTTGTATCTCTATCAAAGGATTGTAAGTTGCTCAACTGTGGGTCTAGAAACGCTGCTGGCATCTCCTTGGCTATGGTCTAGAAAAGGGTTCATCATGCTCAGGAGAAGGTGAAATCTGTCTCAAGGTTTGTGCTCTAAATATTTAGTCAAGAAGCACAGATGTTCTCTTAATTTCAAGATACTCAAATTAGGAAAAATAACTGACTAAATGATAACAACAGTGCACTGTTGTTATGGAAATTAATAGGTGGGTCTGTTTTTAAAAATAAATAAATAAAGTTTCTGATCCAAAACTTTCATCCAAAAAATTGAAATGCTGACAGTATTCTTTGGGTATGACTTCATGAAGCAACTTAAGCTGAGCTAACAGTTTATAGCTGTTAGGGGGAGAAAAACTAGTCTTTTCCTTGTCCTACTTTTATTCGTACCTGTGTGCTTTTCCACCATTTACCTTCAGTGAGTCCCGGTGCTTTTCTCATGGCACAATAACCTGTTCAGCTCACAAAACCAGCAGAAAAGAAACCTGGCAAAAGAAAGTATTTTTGTGGTTTTGGACTGTGGACCTGTGTGATGAGATGAGTGCTAGAGCTGGGATAGGGTGTCAGGGAAGGACTACGGAGAGAGGGCACAGCGCCAGTGGGAGAGCAGGGAAAGAGGGAGGAGGAGGAGTTTGGACAGAGGAGCGGGAAATGAGGTTTATACTCTTACGAGTGGCAAATAGTTAATTCACCTCAGCCATACTGTAAAATCCTATTCTTTGTCAGCACTTTGAGACTTTATTTGCATCTTGAGTACAGCACTTCCCAAAGTAAAAACTCATTCAAAAATTAGTAAAAATAATAAAATATTAATGAAGGGTAGAATGTGATTAACTCGGATAGCTCCTCAGACTGGGGAAAATGATGCTAACAGGCAAATGTAGTAAAATGTGTCAAATTGAACAGTGAAATGTGTAAAAAGTTTGAAATTCGTACAACTAGGGAAATCAATGAATAGGAAAAGAAAACTCAAAAGACCCAAGTCCTGGTTTTTTTCTGATCTGAAGAAGGACCCGTGTACCTGAAAGCTCTTCTGTTGTTGTTTGGTTGGTTGGGGTGTTTTTTTGTTTGTTTGGGTTGGGTTTTGGTGGGGTTCTTTTGTTTGTTTTGTTGTTTTTGGTTTTCCCTCCAGTTGTATAATTTGGTCTAATAAACCATCTTAACCCCAAACTTTGCTTTACATATTGCAGTTGGAGGGGATGGTTGGAAGAACAAACGAAGTGGCACTTGACCGGTATCACATGTGAGATAAGTCACAGAGTGAGGAAAATTCCTCTTTCTTCTTAATAACGTAGAACTTTCTTCTTGCTCGTATCTAAGCATACGCGCATATCTAAGCATACTGCAAAAGATTACAAAATACTGTCCTCTCTGACGATAAATATTATGGAGTTACTCATGTAATATAAATGTTGTTATAACAAAATTTAATCAAAACAAAAACCAGACCACTACTGTGATGACTTGGTAAACACTTTGCATTAGAGACAATGATTTTGTACAAAGAAATTTGTTACTTAATTCTCCAGTCAGCAGGAGTGCTCTGGAAAGAAATTCCTGCTCCCACACTGCCTGTAACTTAAACAAAAGTATTTTAATTACTTTTAATCTCATTTAAACATTATACAAGTGGTTCCAGGAATTTCCTCTCACTAGAATGCCTTTTTCAATGTAAAATTTCAGGAAAGGATGCCACACTTCGGGTCATCGTTTCACCTTCTACAGAGCTTGACTGGCTGTTTAAAATCCACACTGATAAATCGGTGCAATCCTTCCCACCTCCTCCTTTCGGCTCTCCCTGGGGAAGTGTACTTGGACAAGCTCAGCCAATTTCTTTATTGTTAAGCGTAACTTGTGGAGGGTCATTTTAGCCAGCTTCACCACACCCTGTGCGCTCCCTCACAAGGGACCACTGTGGTTCATAATTAGTTTGCCCTGCGGGGTGTGGTAGAGGGGTGGAGAAGCATGAATCCTTCTGGATTTTTCTAGGGCGGCCATCATCAGTCTTGAGCTGCAGAGCAGTCAGCACAACAGTTTTTAGATATGAATCTGAGGCAGCTTTAGAACTGGATTATTACTGTCTTCCTAAGGGAGGCTCATGAAGGGAGTGCTTCTGTCTCAGTGCAAATGCAATTGTTGCTGTAGCAATGAAAAGTTACATGAATTTAGCAAAATTAAAACAAAGAAAACAACTTGGCAGGTTGTTCTGTCTCCCAGCACAGAATTGTTCCACAGGCTACATTTATGTGAAGAAACAATGTATGCACGTCTGTCTTTGAAAGCCTGCAGGCTGCTTTACAAGCTGGATGTGTGTTTATACCGGAAAACATTCATGATGATTGGCATGAGAATCGTGTCTCTCCATCAGTTCAACATGAATGTACTTCAGTATAAAGGCGGTATTTTGAAATAGCCATCATTTGCAGTGAGGGGCAATGGAGACTCCTGCTATTTATTAATTGTATTTGACAAAACTTAGGGGAATAGTTCAGGGCATCTTGGCAGCAAATCCCAAGGCACAGTCCATGATAACAGCGAGGAGACATAACTTCCTCCTCCTCATGTTACTCCGTGAGCTGCACAAATAAGGGTTGTATGAAAGGTAATCTTCAAATGGAGAATCTAGACAGAACAGAAATTTGGGGTACAGTTTTGTAGTAGCAGATGTTCCCCAGAGATGTGTTTCTTTGTTCTGTACTGATCTTTCCAGGATCAGGACTCTACCTGGAAAATTTACAGCTCTGGCTTTTGAGAGAACATTTTTAATGGTAAACATTTATCCTGTAATATTTTTATTGGAATTTCTCATCACCAATGTGTTTAATTGAGTGGTGCGTTTCTAATATTTATTACATAGTAAATTGTAACTCTCATTACCATGTGTACAATCCATATTTGCAATGAGGAAATTGCAGTTTCACGAACAGCTGTGGAACTGCCTGATAAATACCCTTCCTCTAGCAGCTCATATGCTTTCTAGCTGCTCACTCATCACTGTCAGTGTTTCTGCATTGCAGCTCCTGAGCAGATTCAGATTTATAATGTTTGGTTGAAATGACTGCTTCAGAAGTTTTCTTGTTGTTGTTTGTGTGTGGTTTTGTGTTTGGTGGATGGGGGGTTGGTTGGTTTGGTTTGGTTTTTCTGACAGGAAAGCTTCCTAGTGATTACCCTGGAGAGATACTGGGGTATGTTGGAGAAAGGCTTCAGAGAAACCACATACATAGGATGGGCGCATATATGAGAGAATACTCCATAATGTGCAAACTACTGAGATTTTTTTTTTCCTTGATATGTGTATGCAATATTTCTACTTAATTTCAGGGTTTTGTGGTGGGTGAAATTTCCAGAAAAATCATATGCCAAGTACTATTTGCACGCTTACCCCAAATTGTATAGGAGATTGTGGTTCTCTGCAACAGACTTTACGTTAAATCTTTTACTCCCTCCATAAACCTGGAACAACTTAGCTAGGCAGCAGAGCTGCTCTCCTCAGGATGACTCAGAAACTACTGGGTAACTTGATATTCTTACAGCAATTTATCTGTTTTGAAAACAAAGCAATGGACTGTTGTTCTTAATGTAATTTCTTAAAATCAGCTGGGAATATAGCATATCTGAAAATGACAGTGATAGCATAGTTGGTTTTGTTGGTTTGTTTGGGGGTTTTTTGAGCATTACACCTTTTTTTAAATTCTTGTCTTGTTACTGGAAACTTGTCACATAGGCATATATTTCACTAAGAAAGTATCTACGTGCATAAGTGTGTATTTCTAAGACATCAGACTGGACAGATCAAAAGCTCCCATAAAGATGAATCTCAGGAGAAATACAGTTAGTGTTTTTGGTTTGGTTTTTTTTTTAGCTTTGCTAGTTGTAATTAAGAAAATAAATAATTAGACTGAATTGTTGCAACTAAGGCTAGGCTGTTTCTTAGGCATCACAGTCACACACAGACCGAAAATAAGCCAAAGGCTGTTTTACATTGCATGAGGGAAGAAAAGCAGAGGCAGGCAGGCAGACATTCAGTGTCTTTTACTTCTTGGCATTCCAATATTTTACAAAAAAATAATCATATTTATATGATTTTATTTTAACAGCTTGGCAAAACAGATTTTGAGTTTTAATAGGGAAAGCAGTCGCATTAGCATATCAGGAGGATGGTAATGGAGATCTGGGTGTAGACATCTCAAAATATTTCTGTTTAATCACAGATTCTGCATTTCTGCCCAAAGGCAGTTAAAATGTGTTGGCAAAGATCCTGTTAAAACAAAACTTAAACAAAAAACCAAAACCACTAACTCCAATCTTTAAACAAACTATTTGTGGGTTTTCTTCCTTAGGGCAGAGTTAGGCTTTAATTGATGATTTTCAGTTCCACTGAACTCCTTAAAGCCCATGACTTCGATGGTTGAAGATTCTTCACGCCATTGGGCTTTTCCTTATTTAAACGTTTAGATTAAATGTTTCAGTTTTAGTTAGCATAATGGCTTCTTAGCTATTCTTTAAAAGGAAACGGGGGTTTGTTGGTTGTTTTTTCTTATTTTGCCATCATCTTTTGGATCCTTTGAGAAATCTTTAATCAACCTCATTTTAATCTTAGAATGATTCTGATCAAAGCTATATGAATCTCAAAGATTAGCATAAGATGAAAAGAAATTCTAGCCACATACGAAGATATTTTTAAGGTTCAAACCCTAAATATTTCAAAGGACTTTGCCATGCAGACAGATACTTTTGCAATAATTACTTCAGTATTAGGTTCTGAATGCATGAGGAAGCTAACTATCGGTGTTAACAAGACAATCGTAGAATGGTTTGGGTTGGAAGAGACTTTAAGTCTCTTTAAGCCACAAGCAGGGGTGCCTTCCACTAGTCCAGGTGGCTCAAAGCATCCACAACTTCTCTGGGCAACCTGTGCCAGCTCCTCACCACCCTCATAGCGAAGAATTTCTTCCCTATATCTAATCTAAATCTACCCTCTTTCAGTTTAAATCCATTATCCCTTGCCCTATCACTACATGCCCTTGTAGAAAGACCCCCTCCAGCTCTCTTGCAGGACCCCTTCAGGTACTAGAAGGCTGCTATAAGGTCTGCCTGGAGCCTTCTCTTCTCCAGGCTGAACAAGGCCAACTCTCTCAGCCTGTCTTCATAGGAGAGGGGCTGCAGCCCTCCAGTCTTCTTTGTGGCCTTCCTCTGGACTTGCTCCAACTGGTGCATGTCCTTATGTTGGGAGCCCCAGAGCTGAACACAGTACTCCAGGTGGGGTCTCACAAGAGCAGAGTAGAAGGGCAGAATCACCTCCCTCGACCTGCCGGTCATGCTGCTTCTGATGCAGCTCAGGATACAGTTGGCTTTCTGGGCTACAAGCACACATTGCTGGGTCATGTTGAGTTTCTCATCAACTGACACCCCCAATAACAGAACAACTCTTGTCAGTGAACTTTGGTCCTGAACCAGGTCAATGGGCTTTCCAGAGTTACCGAATAGCATACTTCTCTTTGGCAGGTAAGTAACTGTCAGACTAAATTGCACCTTTGGCCTAAGTAATTAAAAAAAACCAACAAAACAAACCACAAAAAACCTGTTCCAGAAATGCAAAACTGATGCACTGGTCTGCTGTGCATTCTTTTTTCTTAAATACTAGTTTATTTTTGAAAGTAGCTTGCAATTCAGATCTCATTTTTATAGTGTTAGTGTAGGTTTGTAGTCTAAGTATAATTTTGGAATGAGTGGACTCACTGGCTCTGGTCTTAGAAGACTCCTTAGTGGTATCACTGAAACCTTTACTTCTCCAGCTGTGTAACTGGAGTTGACTTAGGGAGTCTTTCAGCCACAAGTTCGTGAATGAACATTTGGCTCTGCTTGGGTGTGTATGCGCACACACACACACTACAGTGGCTATTGACAGGCAGTCACTTTGCAATCTAGATGACTGTAGAAATTAAATATAAATGGCAGTCAGTACTGACTAAGTTTGTAAGATCTTTCAGAATGGATTCCATGTGTTGTATTTGATATGCAGTACAGAAGGGACTCAATACCATGACTAAACTGACACGGTTTTGATTATGAATGCACGTAGCATTCTGCAGACAAATCCAGTTCTCTGGAAGAGAGACTTGTTTGAAATTGTACCATTGTGTTATTCCATCAGGTAAAATGATTCTTATAAAGTTAGGTGCTATTCATCAATGAACTTTTGGTCCAAATTTCAGTTCTAAACCCATATTTAGACTCTTCTGGTGAACGTCCAAAGAGTCTAATGAATCCTGGTTTAGATATTAATTGAAGACTGTCCTGTAGGTGCAAGATACTCTGAAACTTACTGATATGAAGGTCCTGCCTTTTTTTAAGAATAGTATTCCTCTTAAGACAGATTTTTCGTAGAATCATAGAATGTTTTGTGTTGGAAGGGACCCCTAGAGGTCATCTCGTCCAACCCCCCTGCAGTGAGCAGGGACACCGCTAACCAGATCAGGTTGCTCAGAGCCCCGTCCAGCCTGGTCTTGAATGTTTCCAGGGATGGGGCCTCCACTACCTCTCTGGGCAACCCGTTCCAGTGTTTTACCACCCTCAATGTGAAGAATTTTTTCCTTACATACGCTCTAAACCTACCCTGTTTTAGTTTAAAGCCATTACCCTTTGTACTGTCACAGCTGGCCCTTGTTTCTTGGGCCAAGAATGCTTAGTCAAGCTGGCCTGCATAGAGAAATAACAGAATCTCTCTTTTGGCATATTTTTTTATGCGTATAACCTGAAGTTCATTATTTCAATCTCCAAACCAGTACACTCTTGTCCCATGTGAAGTGCTCTTTATGCTGTGAAGCATGTTACAGGATTAGAATGCTTTGAGGACAAGCCCTGAAGGCATTTTGTCTAACTGATTTAAGTGAAGCTGCCTTTTATAATGGTGTTAGCATACACATTCGTAAACAAACATACACAGATGGTATTTGAAATCAAGGCTTCTTGGGCTTAAATGGTTACACAGCAGCTGCAGTGTCGTCAGGAGGTTCTTGACGATTTTATACAACCTGTGTGTAGTGGTGTTTTGATGTGCTTGAAATGTGAGGAGAAATCGTGCGACATTATCAGGTTGTGCTCAGAGGTATGTCCTCTGAACAACACGCTGGAGGAGACTTGCAAAAATGAATGCATGTTCATGTGAATGAGATAATTTTTCATAGCTTCAGAAATCCTCAGGTAAGACAGGTAGTCTTCAAATAAAACTACTACATTCTTTTTATGTTTTCTGAAATACAGAAAGGAAGGGGGCTGCAGCAAAGACTGACCTAACCTAATACCCCATCTCCAGTGGTGGTCAGCAGTAGATGCTTAAGGAAGAGTACAAAACAGAAATAGCCTGTTGTGATGTTTCCCCCAAATACTGTCCCTGTAGCCAAGAACTTGTGTCCAAGAAGCTTTCTTAGCAGCAGCATCTTGTGGCAAATACTTCCACTGTATATAACACAAAAAATGTACATAATGTGAAGAATTAGCTCCTTTTTCTTCGCTCTGAATCTGCCACCATCTGCTTTAATCTGATGCACCCTTTCTTTCCCCTCTAGTTGAATGCAGTGAAAAATAATTCCCTATTTGCTTTCTCTCTCTCTCATGGTTTGTAGATCTTCCACAGCTGCTCTGACTTCTCTCTGTTCTTCTCTGAAATGTCCTGTCTGCTTAACTATTGTCTACCTGAAAGCTGTTCCATGCCTCTTGTCAACGCTTTTGCTTTCAGTGAACCTTGTCCCATCCTACTGTAATGGAGATGAGGAGAGTGGTACTGCACATACCACTCAAAATGTTCAAATGTCACATTTTTTTCTGGAATAATTGAATATCTAGAAGTACTGGTAACTTTGTTCTAGCAATTTTCCAGGAATTGTGGGGTTGGGAAACTAATGGGAGGGTTTTTGTGTTATGAGGAGACTACTACAAAATAGAGGTGTCTGCCTAACAGGCAGCAGGGCAGCATCTCTGGCTCCACTATGGTTGCTCCTGAAAAGGAGGATAGGTGTGAGAGACATTGTATGTTTGGGGTATTGGTGATGTCAAAGGAAAGCATCCAAATGAGGCCTATGTCTGCCATTTGACTAAGCCTGTTCTAAAGACTGTTATCATGTTAGCAACCTTTAGGAAAATAAATGCTTGTAAAGCAACATCCATCATGCAGTCTGCCTTTGAAACCAGTGAATTCTTTCAGCCTCTGTAAAGTTATTCTTGGTTATGCTGCTTCCCTTTGGCTGAAAATATCCTTCCCTCCTCTGCCTGTCCAGCTTCCTCCTCAGTTTCCTTTTCCTTGTCTCCCATATGCTTTTTTTGTCAGATCGATCCTGTATTGCAGACAGGGGCCCTAACGCTTCCTCTCTCTTTTCAGGAAATTTTCACTACCTTTGTCCTAAGGTAGACATCAAACAGAATTTGCCTGGTTACACAGGCACTGAAAAGCCCTATGAGAAATGTTAGGCAAAGGTATTTTTCCACTTTCTCAGCTTGTTACAATGAGGGGTGCGGGCAGGGGAGCTCTTTGACTAAACAATAGGAACAAAAGTGGAACTTTAAAAAAGCAAGAAACAACCCCCTGCTTGCCAGACAGGAAAAAGCAACAATATGGGTGAACAAAAAAAAAAAAAAAAAAAAAAAGGAAAAGCAAAGCAATGCTGTATAGTGTGGCAGCGTTACATGAGGCAGCATTCCTCCTCCCATCAGCAGGAGCATCTCGCGCAGAGTGTAGATGCCACTGCCGTCCTTAGGACCGCAGTCGGTATTTGGGACATGACCGCTGTGCCATTTGGGACTGCTGTTAGTTGCCAGGAAGTCCCGCGCTTCTGTCAGGTACTCGGAGCTGTGTGAGAAGCCCAGCAATAATTGCAGTGCAGTTACCCTGTGAGGAGCAAACGGGGAACGTGGGCTTAAACGCCCCGTTTGTAACGGGTGTTGTTCACGCTGCGTGGCAGAGCCACAGCAGAGGGGCAGCGATGCCCGCTCCGCCGGCGGCGGGAGCAGCCCCAGCAGCCGCCCCGGCCCCCAGCGGGAGCAGCCCCGGCCGCCCCGGCCCCGGCCCCGGCCCCAGCGAGCAGCCCCCCCCCGCCCCGGGCGCCCGGGCCGGCCCGCGCCGGGCCGCGCTGCGGGGCGCTGAGCTGCCGCCCGCCGCCGCGCCCCTCCCGCCGCACTCGGGCGCAGGAGCTCTGGCTGCAGGTCGTGCGCTTCGGCGGCGAAGGCAGGGCACCTCGGGTACAGGGCTGCCGAGTGCCGGGGAGGCTCGTCTCGGCTTTGTCCTCTCGTCTTGTACTCGGACAGAATCAGCTGTGACCCCCGAAACCGCTCCTCCTGCAGCCACGATGGTGGCCAAGGATTATCCCTTCTACCTTTCCGTCAAGAGGGCGAATTGTGCCCTGGAAGCGCAGACGGTGACCAGCCCAGCTAAAGAGACGGAGGTACTTAACCTACTGGTGATGTGGTTGCAACTTTTTATTTTTCTTTATCGTGTGATCTCTATTGCCTTGGGGAAACGTAATGTGCTTTGAAAATAGGCTTCTGGTTTATTTAGGCATCCTGTCTCTAGATGTTGAACTTTCCTTTGGAATAAGGGAAGGAATAAAGAATCAAGATTTTTGCCATCTGTCACTTTAAGAAATTGAAATTAATCTTTTAAGTAGCTAATTGGGAAATACCTGGTTTAGATAGGTAGTTTAAAGTCTTTTATATGGATTTTATTCCCTTGCTAACTGTTACTTACCAATTGTTCAGCTTACACTGGAACTGGTTATATGCTTTGCTGAGTGGAGGGGAGTCTGGAAAACGGTGTCTTAAAGCATTTTCTGGCTTTTCCTCATCGGTAATAAACCAAGAAATTAATCCGATAATACAGTTAACTGAAATCTCTATCAGCAGGTTGGCTACTCTGTTTCTTAAAAAGCATGAAATCCTTTCAAGTGATGTTAAAAATCTTACTCGTTCACCCAAATTTAACATACTCATTTGCAAAGTTCTTCTAGATGGTGAAACTTTTCAGGAACAATGTTCGTGAAAGGCTTAAGTACTTGATACTTTAAGTTAATGTTGCTTTGTGTGCTTGTTTGGAAAGAAAACAGTGACCTTAAGGATTCTGCCTAGCTGTGCTGGAGGAAGGATAAAATTTCTCTCTGGAAGTTTTTATCGCTTATATGTATAGCTTCTTCATTAGTCTTGTTTGCCGAGTAACTTGAAGACAACTTAGTAAACGGGGCACATTTAATACAACTGCATCAAAGATTAATTACCTCCAGCAGTTGAACAGACTTAAAGTAACATAAGCCAAGTTACTATTTAATCACAATGTATAAGCTAAGAACTAATAAAAAGATGTTCCAGTCTTGCTTTTCAGTGTACTTTCACATAAAGGGATTTAATTATTGCAGTTAACAAAAGTGGAGGTTTTTTCAACTTCGAAAACTACCACCCTGAGTGTGTGTACGTCTGCATCTATGTAAAACACGAGTTGTTAAGTACCAAATGGTTCTCTTAAGGGCACTCATTTTACTAACTACGATATTAAAGAAATGCGGTTTTAGCCTTTACTGCAGGAAGGTTTTTTTTGGCAAATGAATAGAATTGTCAAGTCTGAGGAGTTGGCATGTTGCTCTCTTACAGTTAGGAAGGGTGGCTTAATTACAGTCAAATTTCAAAGAAAAAGTCTCAGTGAAAGCCTAGAGCACAAGGAAGTATCTAATAACAGATGTGATCAATCAAAATTACAATGTGCAAACAGTTGTTTCGGATTTATAATCTTTCAGTTTGCATTTTATATGAATAAGAAAATGCATGCTATGCTTTCAGGCTGTTTTCTGAGAGCATGATGGGCTTCTAGCATTCTGAAAAATAAACTTCTAAACATTCTCCTGTTTGTCTTAGGAGGGTATGAAAAGACCACCTGCCACTCCAAAAATGCAGTTAAGGAAGCAGAAATAAAACCTACTCTTTGGGAAAGGCATTATAAGGATAGATGGATGCAGCCTGTTTCTTTGAAGTCTGTCAATATGGGGGGGGGGGGGGCGGAAATCCATGTTTCTTCTCAAGCTCTAATGTTAAGCTCTTCTTCTACCCTTTAGTATTTACAAGGCTAAATAAAGCTATTGGGCGCCTTCTACCACAATATTGTGCTACTGCACCAGAAAGCTAGCTTGTTTTGGGGGGGTTATGAATGTGTGGCTTTGAAAACATCAATTTCATTTTAATTATTAACACGTGAAGTTGGTTGATTTATTTAATAACCGAACTTGTGCATAAATGTTGATATGTGTGGAACAGAACAGACTCTCTACTATGTAGATGTTGTGTTTTGGTTTTAAATCAGAACTCGTTATTATAAAGTATTTCCTCTGACCTTACTAAATAATAATCTTCTAGTGTTTGTTTTGAACAACTACAAAATATAGTCTGGAAGACCAAGTACAATAGAACTTACATGGGATGAAAGTCAGCCAAAGGCTTGAGCATATACCGAACTGTTAAAAATTTTCCCAAATTTCCAGTTGGGTCTCTGGGTAACAAGCTGATGCTTGTGGGCAATAGATTAGTTCCTCCTTATTCTTGGACTTCACTTGGAGCCTGCAGAGCAGTAGTGGAAAACCAGGAATGTTTTTGAGGAACAATTCAGTGGCACAAAAGAGAACAGAGGTTTTCTACTTCAAGTTCTTTCTTTAAGCCACACTGGCTTCCTTGGCATAAACTCCATAGAAGTAGCACAGTCGCAAAACAATGACAAATAAAATGTCCAAAATGTATGTGAACAGTAAAAGTCTGGATTCTGAGAAAAGGCTAGTGTACCTCTAGTCAAAGTGCAATTATCATAATTCTTTCTAAATGCAGTTTAATGGCAGCAAAACACTTCAATGTCTGAGGAATGAGTTAATACAGGAAATACTATAAGGCCTTTACATACATCATGGCATACCCCACATAAAATAATGTACAATTCTAGGTGTAAACAGTGCAGAGGTGTTGGGCTCTTTCCAGCTTTTTTATAATACAAAATTAGAGACTGTAAAACTTGAAATTTGCTTCCTTTAAGGTATAAAAAGGCCCACATCTTTCCCAATGATATATATATACACACACAAAACACTATTTACTGTGTTTCACTGGTTAAAGCAGTTCCCTTACGACCCCTCTAAAGGAAACAAAGTGAAGCAGAACCAGTGGATGGGCAGCAGATAAGAAAGAGCTCGCACAATCACAGAATGAGGTTTAAAGGTCGGGAGTCATTAATTCCTCAGAGTAAGGATGTTCTGTTCTGCTGTACAGGATCTGTGCATGCATTTAGGCTCTAAAAACTACAATGGTGGCATAGAATTCCTTTGTGTCTCCAGTATGTTGTATGTCTGCTTACGTCTCTTATGCTGCAGAAATCTTAGACCTAGGAATCAGAGCTGTTTGCAATCTATCTTTTGTTGTCTTCTGATAACCTCACTATTTTGATGTGCAGGAGGTCTAGGCTGCCTTGTGCTCAGAACTGTGTTTAATTTGGCGTGGGGAGTGTAAGAAAACTAACCTGAAGGGTAACCCACAGGCCTCTGGGCCATGGCACATCATTAACATGAGAACCAGGCATGGAGCCAGAGGGAGAGGGGCCAAAAGATTGAAATAAACTGCAAGTCATGAATTTTCTTTGATCTTCATGAATGTTTGTACTTAATTTTTAATGAAATATTAGCAAGCGGCAGTTTTGATATATTTCAGGTAAGTTCATGTGCAGTGTAACTGCAGTGAGCTAAATGTGGAAACATGTCAAAACCCCACACTTGGAATTGCTGATCTGCTCTGCTTAATGGCAATTTGAAACAAACAGCTTGCCTTTACTTTTCCATTGAGTAACTCGCTCTATGCCTGCTTGTTAATTGGCAGTTCAGCTTCATGGCCAGTTTGTTCCAGAATGGAAAAGGTCTCTCTTAGGTAGTCTGTACAAGCAGCTTCTAATGAGAGGAAATGCAGAATTTAATCAACTCTACATGAGTTGTCTGGGTTTCTCAGAGTTTCTGTTACTTGTGTTAATTCACCTCAGTATGAGGTTTTCTGTTAATTGGCCTTCATTTCCTAACTGCTGGTAGACTTTGATTTCTGGATATCGTAGACGAATGATCAGTCAAGATTGCTGGATGCAACTTGTCCTTACGTTGCTCACAGTTCAGTGGTTCTGTCTTGCATATGGCAAATAGAATCTGAGGTCTTAAGAGTGGTGACTAATGAGGGCAGCCTATTTGTGGCAAGGAGCCAATCTTTGGTGAACGCATGACACAATAGCATGTTGCAAACTTCAGCTGATTTTCTTCGACTGAGAATACTTCACCACTTCTCTATATGGCTTTTCATTGTACCCTGACTATTGTTTCAGGTCCTCTTCTTTATGACACTGACTGAAACAAAATGTCTCTGGATTTTGCTTCATCTGCTTGCTGGTTTTGTGGAGACTGGCAGAGGAGGAACAACAAACCTCCTCCTGCTTCCATCATGGAGCACAGGTGGTGGATGGAACTTTGTGGTTTTGAAGGAAAGCTATATCATTGATACGCACAATTTATTGGCTGATCAAGCTGCCTTTATGTATCAATTTACTTAAATCACTTAATAAAGTCGTCTTGCAGTGCCAGCAGTTTCACTGGTGGGATGCCTCTTCCCAGATACTAGGATGGATTTGTGTGGATGTTACTGTTGTGCAACACTGAGCTATACTTAGAAGTGCTTTAGAGTCACCTACTTAGTTTTTCTTGACCATCAGCCTCAGCTCTAGAAGAGTGAATGTTCTAGAATTTCCCAACCAGAATATTTCTAAGATACTATGAAGCAAAGGCAAATTCTCTGCTGTTCCAAGTATTAAAAAAACCATAGTCTTTATTAGCACCAGTAATAATTGAGAATGTTGTTCTAGTTTTAGATTTGCTTCTCTCTGAAGGTGCAAAAAGCCTGAGATGCCTGGCTGAATTTATTTTTAGGTTAAATGTTTGCTGTATTAAGAGATTCTGTTGTAACATAGGTTGGTTTTTTTCTATTTTAACCTTTTTTGTTTGTTTTGGGTTTTTTAGCCTGCTGAAGGTTAAATACTGATAACATCCTGTGGAACAGAGCTTGAATGTGGGGGTTTTTTTATTAAACTCCAAGTTTTGGGGGCATTTATTAGAACTGTTTAATCTTGGGCCAATTTAACTAGTAGCAGACTAATAAAAATAATAATGTTGGGCTTCCTGCCATGACAAATGTTGACTTACCCTTATAAAGTTGACTAAAAACTAATAACCTTTAAAGTATAGGAGTATGGAAATTTAGCCAGTTACATGAAGTCTGAAACAGAGTGGATCTGTTCTAGTTTGCTGGCACTGCTTGTGAATTATAGTTGAAACAAAGGTTACTGTACTGTTTCAATTTATAGTGTCTTCCATTTATTACACTGTTAACTCTTTTGAGACTAATTTAAGTTAAAATGTTTTGCATTCCTATAGCACAGAATGAATGCTTTGGATATCTGTTTGTCTGAGTTCACAAATAGAAAGTATATCAAAAGGGGAAAAAAAACCTACCAGCATATTTTTTATAAAATGTTAAGAAAGTTAACAACCTCAAATCCAGAATTACTACAGTAAATAATTATCTTAGAACTTGTTGAACTCCAGTAAGTTAGGATGTTTTTAACAGGCATTGCCAATTTCAGCGGTTTTGTCTGTGGATTGAGAGAAGGTTACTTTGCCTTTGAAGGTAAGCAGGATAAATTCTGGTATTCTAAAATGGTAATTTCCTGTACCAGTTTTCACGTAGCACTTATTTTCTGGGTGGCCTTGAAAATCTCTCTAAGTTCCTTTGGTTGAGTTTGCTTTTAAATACAATCAGAAAAATCAACACAATGTGGTCACAGTAGTGCCGCATGTGGGCTGAAGACACAAGTGTAATGACCCCTCCGGGAAATATTTTCCCTTGTTTGTCAAATTCAGCACCAGTTCTCTGACACGGAGGCTGTTGTTGAAGTTGCTGATAAGAGATGGGAGAGTCAGGTGGAAAAACAATCATACCAGCAGTGAGCATACATTTGCTTTTACTGCTCACTGGGAGGAAATCAGTGGTGAAGCCAGTTAGGAACAGAGAGTGAAAGAATTGTGAAGTGAGGTACTGAAACAAATGAAGACCTTTTATATGGCAGCTTGACTACTACTCCGTGCTCTTCCCTATGTGTTATCCAGGTCATTGGTTCTGCTGTTCTGCAGGCAATATAAAGGGAACCTGGCCTAGTTCTTTTTGTTTCCTTTCCTTCTGTTTGTTAGAAAATTAAAACCAATCTTTTGCTAATTTATCCATCAAAGTGTGATAATTAAGCTGTGGCCTTGTTGAATGAGAATATACAGAAAACTAATCAATATGATTAAATGGATTTAAGTCACTCTGACACTCTGCTTTAAACTTCGGGAAAATTTCATTCTTTACATATACTTTACATAGTAAAAGAAATATTTTGTGGATGGGAGAGCATGAGAAGCGTTAGCTTCTTCCCCTAAAATAGCCTCCTAGAAGCTTTTCATATCTGTGTAGCGTGTTGTTGGATACAATATGTCCAATTATTAGGTGCGGGTTTCAGTAATGAAGAAATAAAAAGAACATCAACTTAGCTGTTAGTACATTGCAACTAATGTAAGTGCCTAATTCTTCAAAGGTTCTTCTGCTTTAATGTGCTTCCGTGGCTGTTGAATGCTTAGCTTGCCCCAGGAGCGGGTGCTGTATGCTAAGATTCAGGCTTTTAAATGCTAACCTGTGTGTATTAGAGCCAAAAATAATGATATAAAATTTGTCTTTTGCCAAGATGTTGTCATTTTGAAATGACCGTATCACAGTTTTAAAAAGCAACGCCTCGTTCAGTTATGCAAGGCAAAAAGACTGAAATTTTACTGGAGAGAGAGCTGGCGGAAGTTACTCGGGAGAGTATGGCTTCTTGGCAGAACTATAGCTGAAGCTGCTTGCTGTACGCATTTCCTGGCTGTCCAACAGCAGAAGACAATTTTTGGGGAGTTATACATAAAAGCTAGAACTTTCCTGTCTTACTCAGCAGTCTAAACCATCAGGTTAGGGTTTAATATGTAGAAGATACTAGAAATACAATTGTACACATATATAGGATCTACAGAATAAATTACAATGAAGAAGCAACCTAGAGCACTGTGGCCTCCATGCCTAGAAGACCGTTAGGAGAATGGTGAGGCATGGCATCTTCGAAACTTCTTCCCTGATAGTTTCCTGTCTTAAATCAGTGATATCAGTGATTATGCCATTGTGATTACTCTAATCTTTCTTCCTACAAATTCCCCAGAAAAATATGTGATAAACTCTCTCAGATGGACGTAGTAGTTGTTTGAAACGTCCACTGTGTGGTTTCCAGAACCATCCAGATTTTGGATACAATTTGCTTGTTTTATCACTTTGTTCACAGTTTCAAGAGTTCTTTTTTGAGGCTGCATATATACATGGTATTTCCAGCTTTAATTTTTTGCTCTCTGAATTCAAATATACCCAAAGTCATCTTGAGTTCAAATACAGAGCCCCCTCCAAAAGCCATCTGCTCTTTGTTCTAGCCTAGTCAGGTATTAATTTGACTTCACTTGACTGTTCAGCCTTTGAAGTTCTGCACTCGTGTTTCCCTCAGCTTTATTTAGCCTTATATCAAATTTAAAGCCCTGTCAGATTAACATTACTTGTTCATATATACCAGCTCCACAATTTAGAAACTCTGCCAAACTGTGGTCTGTATCTTTTGTTTTCTAACTTACTTTCCATATTGTTTCGGCAAGCCTTTGCGACTCTGAAAATGCAGTCTAGCGTTTTGTTTTATTTCAAAACTCTGAAATTATTTTTTAATACCAATAATAACAACTTTAAAAGGTCAGGCAAAACACTGTAACTCCTGATTTTTTTTGTGTCATAACTTGGCCCAGCTCCCAGGCTGGACAGGTGATGGTTGTTGCAAGTGGATCCAGCCACTAAATCCCATCTCTCAATCCCATCTGCTTCTAAATTCTCTGAATTGGGCAGGTAGCAGGAGGAGTGATGACTGTGGGTAGCACTGAGTCTTCTGAGCACACTTGGAGGTACAGACCTGGGGTCTGATGTTCATTCTGTCTGGCCATTATGTCCTTACTGGAGCCTCTTCATGCTGGACAGATGCTGGAATTGCATGGTTCTGCGTTCCCATGTGCTTAGATTCATACCCCAAAAGATTTTATAATTGTGGGACCCCTGGTTAACTGCAAATCAGAGATTTTTCAGAGACAAATTAGTAAAATAATGAACACATGTACTAGGAATTCCTAACTGCAAGCAGTTTATTCTTTAAAAAAAGATAGATTGAACTTGAAGAGCTTGGGAAGCAGCATCTGGAATGCAGCTCCCTGATCTTACTGGGCTAATGTGCAAGTACAGATTCTGGTTGGTATCTTTGGGTAAAGCAGAACAGCTCACACACTCCTCTTTCCATTTGATCTGTTGGTTGTGAAGAACAGATCCCTTAGTGAGAAAAACAACCATCTGTTTAAAACTTCTTTATGCGCTTGCCTTTTGAATTTTTCCCTGTCCAGATCACTGGCCTCAATAGTTTGTTTCACTTCCCTGTAGTGCTGGTATGGAGAGGTGACACAGCTTGAGAACAAAGGTATTGATGGAAGGGGAGGTAGAGGCAGAATGGATGTAGACCATGCAACAGAAATACTGTGTTTGAATGTCTAAGTTTCAGTATTACTATCTTACAGTTTCAGAATTGCTCCAGTAGTGCTATATTTTCCTAGCACAGTCAAAGCCTTACCTGTACAAACTTCATTATTCCACAGCAGAGGGGGTGACTCAGTGCTGGTTGCTCTTCTTGTCAGACTTCTCTGAGGGAGGCGGCACCTGGGACACTGACATTTGATGAGTGTTCTCTTCCAGCTGGCTATCTTACCCTAACAGGGTGTTTCTAACACGGGGTGAAAATCACATTAGAAGTAGTCAGAAAGCTTTCACAGTAATCAAGAACTTTGGATTAACAAGATTTACTTTCAGTCCTAATTGATAAAAGTGTAAAGTCTTAGACTTCTGAAATTATTGATTTGTTATCTTAATTCTATCGGAGAGAATCCTGTAATAATGTTCATCTCTTTTTAATAAGATTAAGTTCCTAATTTGAACTATATATTTTAGCTGTTTTGAATTCTGATCAGATTTTTCAGTGGGAGATCAGAATATGATACACTACACCAGGAAGAAAAAACGAGCTGTTGAGGCAGAAGAGCAGGACCTCTGCAGGCATGCCTTCACACCCATTCGCTAACTTTCCTTTGACTACTGGGACAAATGCTGACCTCTGGTGGCTTACAACAAGAAGCTCTAGAAGAGCTTAATGGTTTTTGGTGGCTGAAACTCTACTGTGTTCCCCCTGGTTCTGTAAGCATCCTTGGCTAGGAGATGACATGGGTTTCAGACAGCCTTTGGGCTGTCTGATGTGAAGAAGGGGAAATCATATTTTTTTTTTTTTTTACTTCCTCTCACTCCGCAAGAGAAAGAAGGTGATTTCCATTCTTTTTACTGAGGCCGGTTTTTCTGCAAGGTTATTTGATGCTGTGCATCAATTTTCACAGCTGCCTGAGGTTCATGTGCCCCACACGGCAGAGCAAATGAGGTCCTGGTCTGAGTGCTTAGCCTGCAGGCTTTGGGTACTAATTAATAAACTTCAGCTGCAGTCACACACGCAGTATTTGGAAGTAATCAAATAAAGACAGACTGACTTGCTGTTCTTTACTTAGTTTTCAATGCTACTCAGGAAGTTTCATTCAAGTTTTTTGCAGTGCTCTCAAATGAAATGCTGCAGAGATGCAGTGAAATAGAGATTTACTTCTGTGACTTCATTTTCTGTCAGCAGGCTCCTCAGAAAATCATCCAAGGGCTTCTGGACTTAGTTTTGTTATAAGACTGAAAGATGGTGCAAAATTGTTAATAGGTCACAATGTGTGTGAAAAAGACCTTTTGGAGCATTTAACTTTCAAGCAAGATATGGCTGTGATGTTGTATGGATCAAATTTGTGCTTTTTTACATGAGATTGGTCTCTTGACCAGAGAACATACGCATAGCAGCAAAGTTATAAGATAACAGAAAGGAACAGTAAAGAAGGAGAAATCTTCTATATTAATCCTAATCCTCCTCTCCCTGTCCTCTGAAAAGTCCATACAGTTCATTTCCAGATTTTGCTTTCCTGTTTTTGCATTTATGCCTAAGCAGCCTTTGCTGCTACATGAGAGCTGCTAGCAGAAGCTGTGCTGCTGGCATAGCACTGCCCAGCTCTGTCTGGGACTTTGTGTCCTTCCACTGCAGTGCAGCATGATTCATTACAAGCAGGCTCTGCCACGGGGTATTATTTGTGCACCAGGACTGGCATTCTGAATCATAAAAAAGAAACAGCTGATGGCTGAGCCACCAGTTACAGAAGAATTACAGTGGAATCTCAAAGATTTTTCTTCTTTTTTTTGGGAGGAGGGGGAAAGGGAGTGGGGATGGTGATGCTGTAGATAAGTATGCTAGTGGTGCTGCAATGACGTAAAAAAACACTCCTTCAAAAACCTATGTCAAAGACATGGTTGCTGAAAAGGAAGGAATATGAATAGCAGTGCAACGGTGAAGATAAGGATGTAACTTGATTTAGGCTGCTAAAATTCTCTAATGCCAGGTTTCATGTGTGATGGAATACATTATTTTTGCTAGAGGGTTAAACACTTTGTCCCTCATCTCAGCTGGCATTTATGGATTTCCAGGTCTGCCTGCTGAGAAGTAAATTAAATATGTAGCTGCTTCTCACCTTTCCTCTGTGGTTGTACTAATGGAATTCAGTTTTTATCGCCAGTAATACGGATGATGATCATCGCTGCTGAGATTTATTTTTTTTTTGGTATCAAGAAGGATGAGAAATCTGCATTATTTCCAGAAGGATTTTGATTTCTGAACGAAAGGATAATAAGCATGCTTCATTTTCTTAAAGCTATGTCTAGGAAATTGGAGGCATAGCAAGCCCACACAAACTTTGTAAGCATGGCTGAAAAAGAAAGATGAACTGCTTTAGGATGTCCTTGAAATATGATGTTGGATGGGTTTTTTAACTTCACTTGGAAGGTTTGGCTCTTTTTCTGTCAAAAGTTGCCTTTTGCATGTGCTGTTCAAGATCCATTAAATGTCAGATGGAGGTTAGGAAGCCAAGGGTAACTGTTCTATTTTTATGTATTTATAATAACTTTTTTCTTGTGTTACGATTTCTGT
The DNA here is from genome assembly GCA_034008185.1 of Gorsachius magnificus. Lineage (NCBI taxonomy): Eukaryota > Metazoa > Chordata > Aves > Pelecaniformes > Ardeidae > Gorsachius > Gorsachius magnificus. The sequence continues at coordinate 14,713,423 of CM067090.1, forward strand.
TAACTTTTTTTTTAAATGTGCAGGACAATTGGCATTTTGTATTGAAGTGGTTATGTATTACTGTAAGTGCTGTTAAAAGTATATATGAATTCAGTTTAATTGAATGCTTTATGGTAGATTTTCATTTAATTTTCCTTTCTATTTTATGCAGGAATTAAATATATGTAAACATGTCACTAATGTGTTTGTCTGTTTATATAAAGTATTTCCATAGGAACATGCACTCAATGGACAATTACAGCTAGAGATTTTCTGTCATTTAACTGCATAGAGTCACATGCTGACAGTGCCAGAGGCAAAGAAACAAACGGAATTTTTTTTTTAAATTCCTTTAATTATAAACGTTAGCTGTGGAGCACTGTGAAAATTTCTCTTTTAAGAATGAGTTAATGTAAGACAATTATTTTGTCTGTCTTTACCTTTCTCCCTTCTCCTGCTCCCAGCCGTGCCAACTTCGCCATCATTGCATTTTTCAGCTGTTTCCAGGATCTGTGTGTGCCAGCCAAGAGTAATCTGTCAGTGTCAGTGCTTAAAACTGCTGTTGTTTATTTACTACTGTAATTATATACCAGATTTACAAACTTGCTTTTTAAAAATGCTTTCTTAGGTACATCAGCAAAACTGGCAGCAATGTTTATCTGATTATGCTCACTCTCCCCTCATTTTTTTCCCTTTCCCTTGTCTTCCTCCCCCTGTTCCAGGAGCCCAGTAACAAACGGGTCAAGCCGCTTTCCAGAGTTACATCACTAGCGAGTCTCATTCCTCCCGTACGAGCCACTCCACTGAAGCGGTTTGGCCAGACACTTCAGGTAATCACAGTAAATGCATTGCTGCCTTAACCTGTATCGCTAAACGGGGAATGCAGACATATTCATAATCACCTCTAGGGTTAGTATGGGAAAGTGAACTGCACGTAGGCCCACGCGCGCTGCTGTAATGGGCCAAACGGGTTTAGATGGCTTATGACTACAGGGTCACTCAACTTAAAACCTCAGAACTCTCACCTCCGAAAACTACTTCTCTGTCCAGATAATTGATGGACTTTAATTACCAGTAAGAAAACAATTGCACCTGTAGCATATAAAAGTTGTTATACTAAAGGATTACGATTGCACAATTACTGAATTTTCCATGACACTTTCTATTGATTTTGGGTGGTTTCTTTGACAATGTTATTTTTGGTATAGTTAGTCATGTAGGACTGCTAAACTTCCTTCTGTGTAGTGAACTTTGGCCTTGCCTACATAAGGTTAGTGAACAATTGGAAAACAGTCATTTTTCCAACGCTGCTGATGAAAATTAATAAAGGGCAAGCCAATTTTAAATGCAGTTTAGAAATGAAATTACTTTGTAGTTGCAGTTTCTATATTATAGGTTAGGTGCGTAATATTTAACATAAATTAAAGTTCCATTAGTCTCGGATTATAAAGCATTTGTGCCTTCCAACCTAGAAGCTGCAAAACATTTGGGTGCTCAACTCCTAATGGGTATCAGGAGTGGTAAATGGTTGGGAGCTGCAGGACTGCTGTGGCTCAGGCCTAGAAAGCCCAACTGCTTCCTTTTTACAACAGTTGATGTAAGAAGGCGTGTATAAGATCTGAAGAAAATTATTTAACAAGCCTAATTTCTTTGATGAGAAGAAATACAAAAATACCTTGAATGTATTAAAAAAGTTACTTAATCAAAATTAGCTTAATTGGAGCATTACTGAAGTTAGGTTAATCTCAAGGAGGAAAGAAATAAGACCTTAGAGCTAGGAGTTTTATGACAAATAAAAAGTTGTGGGAAAGAACTTAATTTTTCTGTAGTGGTAGTTACCTAGAAAACAGATATTACAGGGTTTCTTAAACATTGTCTTTTGAGTGTTCAGTTCCTGTGATTTTGGAAGTGCAGACATCCGCACACAAAAGCCACATGTGTGGGCTGGAGGAGAGGCAAAATGGCTGAACTCCCCTCAGCCTGGGTTTGGTCCAAAAGGTGTATTATAGCGTGACTAGAGCAGAGATGCCTGTATTCCCTGGGGTGTATAAATCTCCTCCATAGTCTGCCTCCAGGAAAAAAATTGGCCCGACTCTGAAAGGACTACATTAGTTCCAGTTGTGAGGAGTGTGGAAAGTGAATTAATTCTTGGCTAAACGGCTTCTGAGCACGGCGCTTCCCTTTTCACAGCCTTAGACAGCTGTTGTCCTCATTTAAGTACCTACACTGTCATTCGGTAGCCTTTGAGACTGGGTTGTCCAGTACAATATTGTATTTAATGAAGTTTTATTTAGACTATCCGAAACAAACTATCCTTTCATGCATGTAGTAGCAGCTTCCTGAGATGAGAATTACATAAATGTGTTCCAGGGAAACTTTTGACAAAAATAGGAGAGAAAACAGTGGCTTTGTTGCAAGTCCTACTGTTGTAAGCATTTCTGTCTTGGTCTGTTCATACCAATTATAAGAATATATTTAATTAACTGTCTGCTTCGAAGCAGATTAAACAGTGTTGTTATTCATACCACCTTCTCTAAGTAACTATGTGCTCAAAGGAGCTGTGATGAGAAATCAGCCTGTATGTTCTCCAAATCCTAGGTCTGAATCCATTTCCAAGTGATGAATGCTGGCGATGTCTCTCAAAACTGCCTTCATGGCTGGCTGTAAATTGAATTGTTATCTAATTTTGTCAGCAACAATAGAACAGGGAAAAAAAGACTGACCTTCTTGTGCTCGGGTGCCCCATTTGGAATTATTTAGAAACATTCTGGAAAGCATGGATAGCTTTTTTTACTTTATTATGTATTGACATGGCTGTCACTGTGCCTTGTGCAACAGTATAGAGCAGGATTTTTTTTCATGGTGTAATACCTGTAAAAAGAAAACAAGTGTTGATTTTTCTTACTGGATGAACTTTTATATATCTTTATTGTTAAGTTATTTCAGTCAAAACCCATGTTTCTTCTTGCATTGCTGCTAGATATTCTGTATCTGTAAAATGAAGAAAACCACTATCATCACCACAACATCCAAAACAACCAACTTCCTCCCCTGGAAGAAAACCAATCAAAGCCAACAGAACATCCATCCAAAAAGACCATTCCAACAGCATCAGTAAAAGGAAATAGCAAATTCTGAGTTTCCTTGATAGCATTTCAAACAAACCTTCTTCTATATTCTTTCTGAATGGAAGATACATGTAAGAGGAAAGAAAAAGTTTATTGTGCCTAATTTTCCTACCTCTGTACATGTAACTTCCACTTTATATTAACGGACTTTCTGGATGCAGGTTGAAGAGAAACACCTCTGTGTCTGAGATCCGTGTAGTGTCTTTTCAGATGTATTCTTAGCAACTTTTTGTGTTTTGCATGTTTTATTGATTATAGAGGTATTTGATTGGTTTGTGTCATCTTAACTTTATTACAATTTTCCACATTATTGTCAATACTTTTCCACAAGGATTCCAAGTAACAAAACACATAAAGTCTTTCCAGCTTGCTTTCTGGGTTTTTTTTGGCTATTTGTAGTTACTCTGTTTCTGTCACATTAGCCACATAGACTAATTGGCTAGTATAATGCTCTTAGTTTCATCTCTGACAGAGTCTGTCTGTGTATCTGCAGGATACCAAATGCTAAGCAGGTATTCTTATTTGTTTATCCACCTGGAAAACCACTTTATTTCATAGCTGTGTTTTCAGTCTGCATCAGGCTGGACTAATGATGATGGTGATCTGCTTGTTTCTGCTTGGTCTTATTCACAGCTGTGCTGTTCAGCTTAAAAGCTGAAAATAGGATCAGAAAAAGAACTCCAGCTGATGCTGAAGAGAAAAACTGAAGTCTGGCTAGCTTCCTCTGCAACTTTAGTTTTCATCAGCGTGTCTTGAATTTAAGTAGGGAGTCCAAATTATTTATATCTATCTTAGGACACTGGAAATCTCTAAAAATCCTTAAGAAGAAAACTCTTTTCAGCATCGTTTCTGAATGTTAGGACTTAGATCTGTAGAGCCCTTTTCCTAGTAAATGAAGCTGCTTGCTTTACTGCAGCTGAAATTAAGGTTTATTAACTGCATGAATTAACATCAGTAACACATTGATCCTTCATAGTACTGGTCCTGTAACAGCCAGTGAAAGCGACTGCAGTCAGATAAATACGGTAAACAAAATCAGGGGTTGTGGCTGTATTCTTCCCCAGCTCCTTTAGTTTTTGGAATCATATGAAAATTTTAATAATCCCAGATGGTCATAATTTTTGACCAGTATCTGGACATGTTTTTTAAGGAAGCCAACAACTAGGAAATTATTTTTAAAAGACTGGAGACCTAGAAATATTGTTTTGACAGTCCTACAATTCTTTCATGGGATTCTATCACATGACCCTTTTTTTTTTTTTTTCCCCCCCTTTATGGCCAGTACCAACCAAAGTACCATCGGAGTATTTTAAACTTGTTTTTTTTTAATTTTGGTAGAACTTCAATTTAGGGCTCTATTCCACTAAACTGAAATGGGTCTGTTTTTCTGAAAAAAAAATAAATGGGTAAAGTAGTAGAACTGAGATTGTTAAACTCATGTATCTTAAACTATGACAGAGTTTTATTGAAATAATTTACTGTTTATTTAGGCATTTCTTAAAATAGGCTTATATATCAGATTTACATCTCATTTCTATTCTTGTCTGTTACAGCATTGATTATTCAAGTATGCTTGACTCTCAAGCAACAAAGTATTAATTTTAGCATTAAATAGTATTTCCCTGGTGATGTGTTAGCTTGTCTCTTAATAGGTTTATAAGCCAATTTCTGCAAAGGAGAAGATAATATGTAAAATAAGCTTGGATTCTACACTGAAGTTTGTGATTCCCAGCCTAACTAGATTTCAGTGTACCAGGATAAGTCAGTCAGCATTTTTGCCTTTGCTGTGTTAGTGTATAAAAGAAGGAAACGTGCCAGACAAAGAAACCACTGGCTCTTGAAGTGAAATTTGTCCTCATTGTTAAATAACACCCCAAAACATTTATTTTCCTTTCCACTAATAAATATCCCCAATCTAATGATCCTTATTAATATTAAGCAAGGTACATTTTGTATGGTTAATTAAAAGGCTGATGTGTGAGAGAAATCAATTAAGTATTTACTTACTGTGTCCAGGTAGCAAAGATACTAAGCAAGCAAGCAGGATTTTGGGGAGTTTGGTTTCCTTTTGAGTCTCTTAGCCTTTTCATGCCCCCTCTGCTCAATGGAGGACAGTGTAGGGCTGTAGAGAACAGTATCAAGCGTTCTCATGCAGCATAAAGACACATTACTATCAATAGATGTAAAAGCTTACTTCTCTGAAAACACTGTATGTAATTTCAGTTTGCTGTTACAGGTGCATGCCATTTTGTAATATGATATATGACTTTTTGTTAAAAGGTTTCAAGATCAAGGTTTACTTTAAAAATCAGGCTGTCTGGTGCTGTTCCTGACAAGCACTTTCTTTTTAAAAAGCATTCCTTTAAGAAAACACCACCACAAAGAAAGAGAGCTATATACTGGAGGGTGCATATGGGAATGCATGGAAAGGGGCATTCCACCTTGGGTCATGGAATGACAACTGTTCTGCTTGGCTGTGTTCTCATGGTTGGTAGTTTATGGATGCAACACACTACCTCTTTTCCCCTAATATTTCCATTTGCATGTGAAAATAACAGGTTCCGTGATTCACCATTATAACAAGTGGAAATTAAGCATGTAATTTCACATGTGTTTCTTCTTAACTCTTGAAGGAAGACTAGCACCTGATTTGCAAAGTTTTGGAAGGTTGGGGGAGAGGGGATGTGTGTGTTTATTTTTAGGGGTTTTGTCAATTCCAAGTAGGGCTCAAAATGGCTTCTGTTAAAAGGCACAGTTTTTATTTATATAATATGTCTTCTGATATTTTAAAAATATATTGTATTTATAGGCACTGTTTGCATTTCATGGGCTCTTATCTTCAGAGGAGAATTTCAAATATGGTACTTTGTATATGCTGCTTTCAACCTGGAAATGAAGAGAATTTATTTTATTTTAAATATTCTTATACAAGGAAATTGAAAGACAATTGTGTTATGTAAGGCAGGTTTTAAACAACAACAAAAATGTAGAGTATTTCAACAATGTGAAATACTTGAGGCATTTCAGAGGTAGGACCTCAAAAAGAAGCCTCTAATTTTAAGGAAGTGAGAAAGGAATCTTTTCAAAACAGGACAGTGAGAGCATAAAATATCCATCCGTAGCCTGAACTCTTTCTAAGAGTCTATAGGCAAATAGAACTCTCAAGTCTCACTTAAAATTGGACGTGTTTTGATTGAAGTTTAAGACCAGACCACAAAATAGATGCTGGTACACATCGTCAGAGTTTAGAGGCTCCAGAAATACTAGTGAAGATTCTACAACAGTAGGACACAATACTGGTATTTCACAACTTGCTATCTGCTAGCACTGATTGTTTAACATATTTCTTCAAATGCTGAGAAATAAGTAGGAACCAGCTGTGTGAAAAGAATCTGGCTTGTTGCTTGTCGTAAACATTAAAATCTGCATATTGACATACCTTTTCTTTAGAGATAGTGTGATTGTTCTCTTTTCAGTCAGATACCCACTTCACACCTTTCTATGTGAATTAATTCCTTGATCTCACACATCTGAAGAGGCAGGACGTTACCAGTTGAAAGGGTTTCTCATGTATGAAAACCAGTTTGGTCAGTTAGAGCATTATAGCATTAATTGTTTAATCCTGCTTATGGACAGATCTGGAATGCTTATACCAATCAAATCTTTCATGATTCTGACAGCTTACCAAAAAAAAAAGCACTACGATCAGGTAGCAAGACACTTATTAAGGTAAGAGGAAAGGTTTTGAAGGGCAGTCTCACATTATGAAGCCTCTTGCTGCCCATCTGAGAAAACATTTTTTTCTTAAACCATTAATATGTGTTTGATGTAATGCACCTTTTAATCTGATATCCTCGAGGTAGGGCTTATTGTTTCTCAGTACAAAGATCTTTGAACAATCCCACCCCCCAAAAATAAGCAAACCCCAACAATTCTGTTGACTTTCAGTTGATACACAAATTTATCTACCAGTTTTTGCTGTCCTAACTTTCTACAGTTTCTGTATAACAACTGAATCTTTCTTTCAAAATGAACCAAAAAAAGTATTCATACTAGTTTTGTCTCTAAAATTTGTATTAATTCCAAATTTTTAAGTATTAGGGATCTAATGAGGCAGATATGTGTAATGCATGAATTATTCCTGTCTGTTTACTGAAGTGAAACTTTGTAGCAGTTATGTTAATTTAGTGTGTTGGACCATTCTGCCATTATCCCTGTATTCATTCTTGTTGCATGGTATGTGAGTGCATTGCATAGTTTTAAACGTGTTGAGAACAAGACATGATAGATGTAGTTCACTGCCAGCATGGTGAACTGGCCTTCCATGAAGATGCATTAAAATTTCTTTTACGTTCCTAGTACTAAACATTGCTATTAAGCCACAGTAAAAACGAACTAGATAACGTTTGTCTGTTGTACTGAACTATGTGTATATATTCCTTAGGAAAAAAAAAAAAGTGTAATGTGAAACTATTCTAACAATAAAAACTATTCTTCTGTATATTTCTAGCGCTCTATCAGTTTCCGTAGTGACAGTCGTCCAGATCTGTTCAGTCCACGACCATGGTCTCGAAATATGCCGCCTGCTAACACAAAGCGGAGAGACAGCAAACTATGGAGTGAGACCTTTGATGTTTGTGTCAATCACATGCTTACATCTAAAGAAATCAAGCGTCAAGAGGTACAATTTAATTTTTTTACCATAAATTTCATGTTCAAAAGTCATCTTTAAGGCATGGAGTTGAGGAATGCTAGTAGGTATTAGGATAGCACTTGAAGCTTTCCTGAAATTAAACAGAACGTCATAACCTCCACTAGAAGCAGAATTCCATCCCTAGTCTGTATAATTCAAGCTATATTAGATGAATATATTATTTTTTTAAAATCAGCTCATCGTATTCCCTAATAAATGTGAAGTTACTAAGATATATTGTACTGTGATTGCCTGTACATGTTCAATGTAACAGTTTCTGTTGTGATGGTTGATATTTTGATGTCTCGTTTTGTTGTTCTAGTATGATAGATGAGCATGCTATTTCAGGAACAGGTATTCATCAACTGATACATAAGCACAGAAATGCACAATCATTTCCCTTGTTGGAAAACAGTGTCTTTAAGGAAGTTTTCAGTGCTAGGAAGATGAAATATTAACCAAAAGATGTATTTTTCAAAGCAAAAAAAAAAAAGAGTGGGTTTGATGGTTTGTGCATTAAATTCTAAACAATTCATATTACAGCCAATGACAGAGCTCCCGTGGAATCAAGAATTTTCTTTTTTCTACAGAAATTTCTAGCAATATCAACAAAGTTTATAACAATGTATCTGAGAATACTTCAGTGACTGAGTCGTAAATGAAACAATAGTAACATCAAGCATTTCTTGTGCAGATTTTAACGCTGTACAAGAATTCATAGGAAATAACTTTTAAAATTGAGAACTTCAAAGGCAGCATATTGAAAAATAAACTGTAGAAACTGTTTGCATAGTGTAACAGTCATTACTGTTTTGGGACAGAAGCCAGGACCTTTCATAGAGCCTAAATACATGAGCTGTATTCCAGGAAGTTTTGCATTTCTGCTTTATTTTGGTTCTTCTGCTACATGCCTCGACAGAATATCTGAACCACTTCCAGGCGCGCGCTGTCAGTTAACTCACACTATGGCAAGCCTTCCATGTATGCACATTATCAAGCTAGGAGAATCTGTGCTAGCTGAGGATGTTCTTCCATGAGTTACACAGGTTGAAAGCCCTGACTATAAAGTTAGTAATTCTAACTCATTAGCATTTACTGTACACCAGTTTAGAATGAAATCATGCAATAAGTAGGTACAATAGTATTTTGATAAGCCAGTGTATTAAGGTGGTGGTTATTTTTAATCTGCCACTATAAAGTCTCAAATCTGCTTCAAGAGAAGTAACTAATACCAGCAGACAGCTAAGTAGAACTCTGCCTTCATTAAAAAAAAAATAAAATAAATCGGTACCAAAATAAAAGTGCTCACTGCCAAAGAAATGGTTTAAAGATGATCTGTCTTTTACTTACCAGACCACCTACAACTTTTACTACTGCATGTGTAAAAATGGAATGCAACAAACTCCCATGCAAATAGTAATATAAACAGTTAAGATATTGTTGAGTCAAAATATCACACTGGAGATAGCTGCCCCTTCTGGAAACACATCCATTTGAAAAAAAAAAAGAATTCTGTGGGTATTTCAGACAAGCATTTTATGAGCACTCTGATACAGCTTTGTGTTTAAAAATGCTGCAAATGATTCTGCAGCTATGGAATAAAGCCTTACTTTATTTCTGCTGTTAGATTTAGCAGAGAGATTCTGCTACATGGTATTAAGACAACTGCTCAGAATACAACATCAACTCAACAAGTTGAGTACAGATAAATTAAGGGTATTTTATAATGTTTGTATCTCTTTTTACAGGCTATCTTTGAACTTTCCCAGGGAGAAGAAGACTTGATAGAAGATCTGAAGTTAGCAAAAAAGGTCTGTTTTTAAAAAAACAAACCACAACAAACAGTATTCATTGGTTCATATCACTTTCAAAATAAGCCTTGCTTTTTATAATTACTGAGACGGTAAGAGGGGAAAAAACCCAAAATATATTTCTATTTTCCCATTCTTTCTGAAACACTTAAATGTGCTGCTTTAAGGTTTTTAACATATGAAATGGATGGCTTTAAGATACTCTTATGGAACTTCAATATTCTCAGCAATTGCTCTGGTTTTACTTACAGGGAGCTTCAAAGGCTATGACTAATTTTCCAACTACCAATGATATATTAATGACAGAGCTCCCGTTTTTTCTTTTCAGGCTTATCATGACCCAATGCTTAAACTTTCCATAATGACAGAGCAAGAGTTGAACCAAATTTTTGGAACGTTGGACTCTCTAATTCCTCTACATGAAGGTAAAACTCAAATGGTCTTTGCCTGTGTTACTATTGCACATAGGTTTATAGTAATCTGGTTCATTAAGTGAAGTATGGTGTTTTGTTTTTGTTTTGTTTTTTTTGGTTTTTTTTTTTTAAATCACGATCAGATCTTCTTAGACGACTTCAAGAAGTCAGGAAACCTGATGGATCAACCGAACATGTTGGCCATATCCTTGTGGGTTGGGTAAGGCAGAGTTTTTAATCAATTTGGGGAATTTAGTTTGGAGCTGCAACATAGTTTTTACATTTATCAGACAATTTCCTTTCCATATCTAGCATAACGTCAAAAAATATATTCTCAAAGTATTTTTAAAGGCAAGACAACTATTCAGAGACATAATGGAATCTTTTCTCTCTTTGGGGATTTTCCATGAAAAGATGTAGACTAGGATATAATTCTTAAAGCTCTTTACTATTCAGGAGGCGAGCAGTATTTAATATGCTTCAAATAAAAATCAAGAGTCACACTAGAGTTTGTCTGATTTAGATCATTTAAGAATCTGTCCCCATTTGTATTCTGGTTTCCTAGGGAAATGAAGCTTGAACAGTCACATTGTGTAATAGCACCCTGCAGTTATTTTTGAATGTCAGTCTGTTCCAGTCAAGGTAACAGGTAGTCGTTAGTGCTGTCAAAGATAATAAGTTCCTAAGCTTGTTAAAATAAGGCAGACAGGGATACACGAGAGATGCTATTGCTGCCCCACAAAAGAAAATTTGGTAAGTTCACTTTCACTAGCATCCAGCAACATAAACACTGAAAATAGCTTTTGTTAGTTTCGATAATAAAATTGCTTGTTATATTAAAAAAAGCTATTTTTAAAAGGATTTAGATATGTGAAAAGGTTACTTGTAAGTAATGAAAGAAAAGGAAAGAAAGGGATTGAAATATTTAAGGGATTAGGTAATAACATACTTAGCAGCTCGTGTGAAACAATGGCCTATTGTAAACATGAGAAACACGATCACTACTAGTAAATAATGCAAGTAGTTAAGGATAAGCTTGTAAGTGTCAAATGACATTATGCAAAGAAAAGAGATAATTTTAAATATATTTATGTTCTGGTGTGTTTGAACACCAATGAACTTCTCTTGGTCCAAACATGTCCAAGTGTAACTTCCTTTGAAGATTTTACATATAATTGTGTCTTAATATAGCAGGTTTTGTAAATGGATATATTCTTCTAATCAACATACAAGCTATTTTTTTCAGATTTAAGGTACAGTTCTCTCATCTTAGTTTGGTCAAGGTTCTTGAGGGCAATATAGAAGTTTGACTATAGAAGTTTGCTTATCTAAAAAAGGCCAGATCTGGGAGTACTCATTCCTAGGCTTTTGTTTCTATTCACAATTAAAATCAGACCTCTATGTATTGTCTGCACTAAGTAGTGCTCAGTCATAGATATTTTTAATGCTTTGGAATAAAACTGGAGATCTGTAGGAACTGAGAGATGAGCTAGTGGTTCTAAGTTATTTAAATGATTTTTAAATCACTAACAAGGTGGTCAGCGGACCCTTGTAAACCTTATCTTTGTTGGAAGCATTATAATCAATAAATTGTGGATAAATCTCCAGAAAAAAGATTCTCAGCATGAGTTCTGACATCCTGAATCACTTGAAACTTTTCTATATAGCAAACAGTGCTTTGTTTTAGCTGCAGAATTTATTCTTTTCCTCAGCTTCCATGCCTAAACTCCTATGATAGCTACTGCAGCAATCAAGTAGCAGCCAAAGCTTTATTGGATCACAAGAAACAAGATCATAGAGTGCAAGATTTCCTACAGCGCTGCTTAGAGTCTCCTTTTAGTCGAAAACTGGACCTTTGGAATTTCCTTGACATCCCAAGAAGCCGTTTGGTTAAATACCCATTACTTCTCAGAGAGATTTTGAGACACACACCAAATGATCATCCAGATCAGCAGCACCTTGAAGAAGCTGTGAGTTGCCGTTTTGTTTGGGGGCTTTTTAGGAAATTATAGCACTTTTAGCTCATTAATGAATTAAGGGATGCTACATAAAATATGGAAATACTAATACAGAAACAGAAACTACTCTGCGTGGTTGGCTCTTAACACTGTCTTAGGCTTATGAAGTACATTAGTCTTCCTGTGTGCCATTCTGCTATATGCACATTGGGCCAAGCTGATCCCACATAAATCTCCTGGGATCAGTAGATTCTTGAATTATCTGTTTGGGCATGTATGTCTCAACCCATTCCCCCACCACCCCTCCAGTTATTTAACAGAGGAATTTGATCGGTCTAAGCAACCCATGATCACTATTAGAGTTGACTAAAATCAACAGAACTTCACATCCGCATGCCCAATTAAGGAGCCATATTTTAAGTTTCAGATAAATTGGATCTCCAGGCTGCATAGTATAAGGTAGTTCAAGATAGGGAGCGTATTTTTATAGGAAAGGCAAAGCTTTCTTTTTTATGTTTTTTTAAAGTAAGAAGGCAAGATAATTATTACTTTTAATTGTAAAATTGTAGGTATATGCAAGTGGAATTGTAAAATAAAATTAATTTACCTTATTTTCAGAGGGTAACTTTCATAATGAACAAATGTTGAGAATTTAGTGTTTTGGGCTAGTTGCATGTTTTGCAGGATAAGGATCTTGATAGTCCTTCTGTTTCTTGTTCTCTGCTATGATGCAGCAGTTTGCAGAGAATTATAACCTATTTTAAATAAATATTTTTAAGACAGGTTATTTGTCCTGTGTCATTTATTGGCACATTTCAGCTGACAAAAATACATCAATGATTACATTTCTTACATCTGTTTATCTTAATTCTGCCTATTTAGGCTTGATATAAGGAGATAAAAATCAGATTTTTAAGCCATTGGTAGAAACAATGATAAAGCCAAACTAAAGTGTCTTTGTACACTGTAGTCTGCCTAATTCTGTTACTAATATTAATACTCTTATAGACTGGTCTGCAAAAAATTCATGTAAACTAACATGTATTTTCTTGTAGCTACAGTTCAAATTATTAGGAGATAGCTCTGAATATTGGACTGTGTAATTAAAGTTCGTGTGTTTTCATTGTTTTTCTGTAGATAAATATAATTCAGGGCATAGTGGCTGAAATCAACATAAAGACTGGTGAATCTGAATGCCAGTATTACAAAGAGAGACTTATTTATCTTGAAGAAGGCCAAAGGGATTCATTGATTGATAATTCACGTGTTGTGTGTTGTCATGGTGAACTGAAGAACAACAGGGGAGTGGTAAGGAATAAATACTCTGTCATATATAGCTTTTAAAGGTGCCTTCGTTTTGCATGACAGCTAAAAGAACTGGGCGTATATGTACAGAAATATCAACCTCTCATATATAGGAAGTTGATCAATATTAACTATTGTATGTAACACTCATCTTGTTTGTTAGCAGTCAGATATCTGTATATGGGGATAATAAGCTTATATGTCTGTCTGTCTCTTAAGGGGACCTAACAATATCCTGGCTAAACTGTAAATCTGACAAACTTCAATAAAATTTTCAGGGGAAAAAAAGCAAATAAGAAACATATTTCTGGTCTCAGAGACATGATAGTAATGTCTGTAATGACAAAATGTACTAACAAATTTTAAACCTGCCAAAGGCTGTGGTTATTAAGAATGTTTTGCTTGATGATTTGTTGAAGTCAAAGTTAATTTATTGACCAGAGAAACTTAGTATTTGATACTGCGAATTCTAGCCTCCTGGAGTCTGCACTATTGATAATTGTCATAAGCTGAGCTTTCCGTTTAAAAAACAAACAAAATCAACAAAAAACCCCCACCAAACATGCAGATTAGTAGAGATATTAATTGAAGAGAAACCAGTCATTCTGAGATTCCAACCCCCAAGGTTAAATAGAAACAATATGAAATTTTGAACAGACAAACAATGAAAAAAACATCTTTTTCTCATTAACTGAGCTTATGAAAGTTTAATTTAAAAACCTTAACAAACGAAATAAGCAGGATTCAAAATGCATTTTTCAGCATTGGGAGAGCTTCTATGTAGCATGTTTATGCCTACAATAGAAGAATCATGTTTTACCATACGACTGAAATGGAAAGATGAAAGGGATGCTGTTTTCTGGTTCACCTGATAAAAATCAGGCAGGCGGTTAATGTGTAGCAAACTAGCAGGCAGAAACTGGCAATTTCAATCTTTCTGGTGAACTTTATTTATTCCATCCATACTATCCCTGCCTTTCTTTGGTAGCATAACATTAAGTATATTATTAATTATTTTCAAATTATGAACAGTATTTAAAATTCCTCAGCATTTCTGGGAGGTTTCCACGCTGATGTATTCCTTGAATACAATTGACGGTGTGGGATATCTTTATGTTTGTGCATTTTTTTGATTTGGGGTGAAAACCAGATCATTTATATTTTAATGTTATCAGGCTCTTTTTCACACCTGCTATTACAGAGTATTAGCTTTTGCAGCAAATAAAAGATCTTGCATTGAAAGGAGTTTCATATGATTTCCATTAAAATCAGCCATAATAAAGCTTTACATTATGAAGAATCTGCAACGTTTTGTGGATGATAATTTGAAAACTGAGTTTCAAAATAAACAAGGTATTTTTGCTGCACATTTAGAATATTTAAAAAAACCCAACAAAACCAAACCCCAACCCTGCTTAACAAGCAAACATCCATACCTGTCTGTACCTCAAATGTTTGATCTCATACATTTTTGCTTTCTTTCATATTTCACTCATATGAGAAGGTACCCATTTGTTGAACATGCAAACTGAAACACAGAATGGATAGATTCTTTACCAGACTCTGCATAGAGTCGCTGTTAATGCAAAAGATGGACAGCACTGTGGCATAAGGAACAAACAAAAAGTTTAGGTGTGTGTCCTGCAAAGACTTAGCGAGGCACAAGTGGAAGAAAATTGGACTATTCATGGATATAAAATGAGGCATCTGTCATGGAAAAACATAACTAAGATGGATTTTTTCAATATCAGAAGACTGCCAAGGTATATTGGGAAAGCTTTCCACTATAATTACCTCTTCCATTGTAGTAGTCTTCTGAAAACATGAGCTACTGGAGGATGGGACAGTGAGCTAAATGGATCTGAAGATCTGTCTTGTGTTAAAAACTGTGAATAACGCATCTATTTAGCTTTAGATTCAAAGAACAGTTACTTGTGACTGAGAAGAAAATTCTGGCAGTGAAAAACAAAAAATTATTTTGTGAATGATACCAAATTAAATAAATTTAAAATTTCAGTTTGTTTATTATTGGAAGCCACTGGAGATCGTAAAATGTGAGGAGTAACATATTTTAAAGATGATAACAGGTGACTTGTGCCACCTAGGAGCAAAAGTAATTTTCTGAGCTTTAAAGAGCTGTGGTGAAGCTGATTGTGAGCAGCATGTGAATTGTAAAAAAGATTGCTCATAACTGTTCATTGAAAATGTTTGGATGAATAAGATTGCCTGTTTCTTAGTAACACGGGCGGGAGAGAAAAGTTAAAAGTGGGTGTCAGAAAGAAGAATGTGTATAAACATGCTGCTGTAGAGACAGCTTTGAAATGTCATGCACATTTCAAGGCCTCAACACAAAAAGATTAATTAGGATCATGACATAAGAAACTTAGAAGAGGACAGGAAAATAATTTTAGAAGTTTTTTAATTGTTGTATTTATGTACTCACATACTATTGTGCCATAAGACTTTTAAATAGTGGGAAGAGAGAAATCCTTATTTTAACTGTTGAAAACACAAGGTTATAACATAGAAGAGTTTAAATAAATTTGGTTTAATGATGTTCTAAATAAGGAATAATGCTTTATTATTTATTAATCTTTAACAGAAACTGCACGTCTTCCTCTTTGAAGAAGTGCTGGTGATTACTCGAGCTATCACCCATAATGAACAGCTCTGCTACCAGCTGTATCGGCAGCCAATTCCGGTGAGGGAGCTTGTGCTAGAAGACTTGCAAGATGGAGAGGTGCGATTGGGTGGATCCATACGTGGTGCATTCAGCAACAATGAGAGAAGTATGACTACACCTTTTTTTATTTGCTCAGATAGGACCATTATAACCTTAAGACACCTGCCAATGAGACATCAGAATGTTTTCTCTAAAATTCACATTATCTATCTCCAACATCTTGATTTTTATTTCAAACTGGTTTATTATGTTGTAACTTGCCTCGTTTAGATTGTTTCTCAAGTTCACTATATTGATAGTGGGATTTCTCCACACAACTGCTTCTGTACTGAATTGAGAAGGGGAGACTATGTAGAATGTACTGGCAAAACCACAAAATTATAAGCAAGTGTGTTTTGAAATCTTAAAGCTTTAGCTTTTATGACTTTCCTTGTATTATGGAGGCAGATTGCTATTCCATAACTAAGTCTTTCAGCTGACAGATAAGTAATGCGGTGCTCAGTGTTAAGACTGCAGCTATTCATGGTGATGTCAAGAGGTAAGAGTTAATGTCCTTCTAATTAAGCATATCATAAAGATGCTTGTTTCTGTTACAAGGGTCCTTTGAATCACACTTCTCTTGTGAAAACTTTGAGGGTTTTTTGTATGTATTCGCTTTATTAGCAAAGTGAATGGAAGAGAAGAGGCAATCCCCGGCGGACAGAAGGCACAGTATTCAATGAAGGTTCTAGAAATCTGCTTTGCAGAGAAGTAGGAGGAAAGGCATTGAAGTGTGGAAGGCTTAATCCTGCTGATTCACTTAAATCTTTATGGGTAGCTCACGCACGGCAGAACCAAAATTGCTTAAACCAGCAATAAGAAATTATTAGAAGTGCTTGTGGTGTTCTGTGTTCTTGCCCCACAAAACAAGGAGATACCCAGACTCTTCTCTCTGGTCTGACATGGTATTGGCAGGAAAACACCTTAAGTCAAAGACTTTGCAGATTCTATTATTTAAATATAATCTTTGATTAGAAAATCCATTCAGCCAAAGCATTCAGGGTTTTGATAATGTATCGTTTCTTTCAGTCAAGAACTTCTTCAGAGTCAGCTTCAAAAATGGATCTCAAAGCCAAACTCACTCACTCCAAGCCAATGACTCCTTCAACAAACAACAGTGGCTTAACTGTATCCGCCAGGCCAAAGAAAAAGTTACCTGTGCAGGCAAAGCTGGCGTGCTGAACTCGGAAGCACATTTTCTTTTGTCACCAAATGGAAGCAGAGTACCCCAAGGAGAAACCACGCTTGAGCAAATGGACCAATCAGACTGTGAGTCAGACTGTAGTATGGACACCAGTGAGATCAGCATTGACTGTGAACGTATGGAACAGACAAACTCTTGTGAAAATGAAAAGCAAATAGAAACCAATGTTTGACAAAAACTTACAGTTCATGGAAGAAAAATCTGTCTCTTACCTGTACAGTATTTGCATTCCATACATGGAAACATTTGGAGAAGCACTTTTAAAATTTTTTTGTGACAATGTCAATGCAGTCTTGTATTCATACCTATGAGTGTAGTACTGTAACTGCCGATCTGTATAAGCTGGAATCTCTTGCAACTCATTTCCTGTGATTATATTCCATAAACGTCTCTAAGGTGGATGAAAGAGGTACTTGACCAGTTATTCTCAATGTCCTGCTGTAAACAAAGTCTCTAAACTACTGTTTATATGTGCATTACATAAAGAATCTTTTCATAATTTTTAAAGTACTTTATTGGCCCTTTCATGGGGCAGCTGAAGATGTGGACTTAATATGGAGTTTCGGGATGGGGGATCAAGAGCATAAGTTTTCATAAAGACATGGAAGGAAAAAAGTTTCTTGGAAAAAAAAGAAAAACATCTTGAAGTAACCTATCTGAACTCTTGCGGTGTTAAATCAACAAGAACTATAAACAACGGGCCACGTAACCAGGTACCCTTTGGGGATTAATTTTTCAAAATGAAGCACTGTCCTAAGATCCAGCAACCAAACTTATTAAAATCTCATCAGTTTAATTGGTGAGCATAGTCCTATGGTTTATTTAGCTAAGCATGTAATGCTAAAAATAATCAACTGCGGAAAACCAAATCAAACCAAAACCAACAAAAACCAAACCCAACCAAACCTCTACAGCCAGCACTGAATTAAATGAAATGCTGAGAATACTGGGTATTTGTAAATAAGCTGGTAGTTTGCTTTCAGTGCCACATATATATATGTAAAATCCCAAACAGGATCTAAGAACTGAAAAAAGCTTTTGCTTGTGAATAGGCCCTCTTCAGCATTTTGCACTCCACTGACCTCCACTGTTGGTTTTAAACACCACTGAACTAATATTAAAACATTTAATTTTCTGTAAATGTCTGTTTACAATTACATGTAGTTAGGTTTTAAACTAAGTGACAATTTTATATAAATGGTGCTCTACAAATACCCTATGGGATTATGTAGAGAAAGTTTAAACAAAAAGGGAATTGCTTTTCCTTGAGGATGTATTACATCCTTTATATTTTCTCAAGTTGTGTTTTAAAAGTTTTTGTTGCATTTAATCTCATGCTGTAATTGGAAATGTTACTGTGTTTTCTGGTGGCTGATTTAATCCACTCATTATAATGAGAAGCAGATAAGTCACTTAAATGCAGTCTAAACCAGTTCAAATCCTGTTACTTTTTCAGGAATCCCTGGGTAATATTTTATTTCTTAGTATAAGAAATAGTGCCAAGCTCTGAAAATGATATATTAATGAAATTAAATGATCCTTGATATTACACAAGATAACCTGTGCAAAGTACTCGTACCAACAAAAGTAGAAAAAATGCTAAGTTATTGCCAAAAACGTTTCTTGTGTTCTGCAAGTTTACAGAAAATAGTAAATGTCAAGTATCTTACATATATATATATGCTGATGCGCATTACAGAAATCAGTGTGACAAGATGATAAACAATATAAAACAAGGTATTTTTATTTTTTAAAAAAAGTCATTTTTACCCTATAGAACATATTTCTGTATTTATAGTTTTTAAAAAAAGTAAATTTTCTTTTCTGTTTCAGGCTTTGTAATTTATTTCAACTGCTTCATTTTTAAAGTTGAATGAGTATGCCAGTGAAGATGAGAGAAAGGAAAAATTTGCAGAAGAAAAGGCATAGGAAGCATACTAGATGATGAACCACTTTCATAAAACCTGTTCAGCAAAACGTTTAAAAAGAGTGAAAAGCATGTAAAGTGTTCAGATAGAGAAGAAAGAATGAATGTGTGTATTGACTTTTTTTTTTAATAATAGCCTTAAACTTTTCTGGAAACATTTCAAATAAATTACGTTACACCATGTTGATTTTTGTTTGGTGGTTTCTGCGAGACAACTACAAAAAGATTTCAGTGGTGCACACAGTAAGCCTTAACATCTGTGACCAACTCTTATATTTGGTTCTCGTGGAAGTGTTGCATATTTGGATTTAATTTGCTAGATACAAAACAGTAATGAAGAAACAAGTCACTGCACTCAATTCAGCACATTCCCCAAAGTTTTATGTTGCATAATGAATTTAGTAAGTAGGTGGAACAAAAAATTAATATCCTGACATCAGTTTCTCTCTCCTGATTCCTTGTGGGGCACATTTCTACTAAATAATATTATTCCAAAAAACTGAGATGATGAATTTCGGGGCATGTAAAAAGCCACCAACCAGCCAGCGAATCTCAGATTCATTTACATTTGTGTACTATCATTTAGCATCATGTTTGACATACTGTACTGCAAGTGTTCCAGTTTTGCTTTGTAGTTGACATGCACTTAGCAACTTACTTGATGTAATAAAGCTTAATGATGTTGTTTTCAAATCATCTTGAGGAATAAGAGAATCCTATTATCATTCTGGACTTGGTTAGCTTGTTTGGCTTCTAGCACTTTTAAAATGCCACTGGTTTTGAAAGAATGACTTTTGATTGGGGGGGAAGGGGGGCATGGACAATAAAATGTACCAAAAAGGATGAGTAAAATGTAAAATGCTGAATGCAAAGAAAAGAGGAAACATAATATAAGTAAATATGTCAAAGTGATAATCATGGTTTGTGATCCAGGTGTCAGCAGAACAGTCTGAGAAGTTGCAGCAGTGAACTGGCACGCATACTGCAGCCATGCAGCACATGTAGGCCACTGCATGGTTCTTATGCAGAAAATTGCTTCTGATTTCTCAGGTCACCCACCATTGCATGTACAGTGCTTCCACTAACAAGATATTTCAAAGCTGTGTAATCTTCATATTGGATCTCCAAGGGATCTTAAAGCACTCGCGTCTCAGATGGAAGGATAGTGCCATGGCAAGAAGGTGAACAAGAACAGGTGGAGTGCATAAAAAAAAAAAAGGCAAGGGGCAGTGAAGAGCCTGAGGTGTCAAGGGCTTCTGAGATCACCATGAGGGTATGGCAAAATAAGGAGAGGACTGCAGATGCTGGATGAGTTCCAGCTCCTTTAAATCTGAGGTATGAGTACTCTGGATCTAGTGATCTGGGAGAAGAGCGAGTGACGAAACATCTTGCTCTCAAGAGTAGACACTTTCAGACCTTTTTGACAAATCTTTCCAAGCTGTTCACAAATATTCCCGGGAAGAGCAGACAGTCAGTGTAGTCTTGGCTTGTGGAAAGATCTGATGAACCAGAAGTAATAAAGATAAAAACATAGATTATCTTGACTGACAAAGAGAGGTAAGCAAAGAGAACACCCTTGAAGTCTTTGAAATATATGGATCCTCCAAGACTACAAAAGAAAATTTAACTCTGTGGTCTTTGGTTCCCTAGATTTGGTCTGCAGCACTGAAAAGAACAACACAAGGATGAAAACCTGTCTTCTGGAACACAAAGGTCTACTAGCAGACAGCAGGAGCACTTAATTTAAAGTCTGTGAAGCTCAGTACCAGGGAATCAGTTGCTGGAATCTGGGTAAAAGATAGGCCCAAAGTTGAACTCCAAGGTAGACGAGGTATTTCTCAGTGGTGACTTCTATTCAGCATGACCCACCTGAACCAGGGAAACTGCCTTAGGAATGCCACTGCAATAGTGAGAAGCAGGTTTCTTGAGGCATCACTTCTAGAGTTTGAAAGATACATCAGAACATTTAGACATCAGTTTAATCAACTGCTGTTTTCAAAAAAGTTGATGTTTTATGGTGACGGTGTCTGGCACTTAGATCCTGGGAATCAAGACTATCTGCGAAAAGAGCGAGAAACTGAGTTCTACATATATGGAAGAAGGTTTGTTTCCTTTGAATATGGGGTTCCAGTTCCAGAATGGACAGTTCTCCCTTATTTAATGCATACTTATGAATACTGATTTTAAAATACTGTAGTCTGTTCCACAGGTTGATGCTGCCATCTACTGGAAATAATTGTGTATTTTTAGAGCTGATTTGATTACTTTAAATTTAACTATTTTAAGATTTTTAAATGTATTAGTAACTATAAAATGAAAGTCAGTATTTTAAAAAATACAAGTACATCTTTTCTGACTTTTACCTGTGGATCACAAATTTGTTAGAAAAAAAAGTACTAGGTGAATTTCTGCTACTAATCCCTGGCTTTACAGAGACAAGTCGAGAATACTTCCCAGTTTGTCTCACCTTTTACTATCATATGCATATTTTCTCTGTGGCTGGTAAACGATACTTAACTTCTTTCCAAGTGTCTAAATTAGGTTTTGTCTCTGAATTTTCTGAAGGTGCTTCTCTTTGCATGGTCTACAAAGAAAGTTTAATTGTACAGTTCTCCTCTCTTTGATCTCCTGGCACCTAAAATTTAGTCAGCATGAATACCCTTGCTCAAAATTAGCACTTAAACATTTGAAGAAATGAAATTTGTTTTGCATCACTGGAGTAATTTGTGGAAAGTAAAACAGTAATTTCTAGTTATTTAAATTAAAATGTAACAATATGCTCAGACAAAACAATATTTTGTATTTCTAAATTTGCTTTCATAAAAGAATACCAAGGTAATGTCTGGAGCAAGCACCCATGTTTGTTCCTTGAGCAAGGGGCCTTATGCAACACTCCCTTATAAATGTATTTTATTTTATAGCTATTAATCTGATCTAAATCTATATTACTAATGTATTACATATAATCTGATTTCAGAATCAAAGGGATCTGCAGCTGCTTTGTACTTGAGTGGGAAACCACTTGGTGCAAGCCAGGGAGTCGTGGTTGAATGCTTGGCAAATACCAGAAACCACAGAAACCAGAAACTAGAAAGACAATAAGGTGACAGATTTTATAATTTTTTTTACTTCGGAGTATTCAGCTGATCTCTTCCTATAATTTTTCATTGAACTTCTGTTTTGTGAACGGGGATTCTTGCCACCTGTGTTATTGATGTAAGGATATTTAAGATTCATGGTGGTACAGTGATCCAGAATTGTTACATCATTTATCAAGTAGTACTTAGTAATTTTTGTGATGATCTCTCCCAGTCTTATGTTAATTAATACATGAAAGAATGTTGTACAACTGCAAAGATGTGTCTTTTTAAAGCAAGTGGTACATTAGGAAAACATCTTTGTTTGTTGTTTGGTAAATGAGGAAGACTTCTTCATACATTGCATTTGTTATGCTACACGCTTATGATGTTTATATTTCTCAATATTGAACATGTCTAAATACATTGTAAACATATGCTTTAGCATATTTTCCAGTATTTGTTGTGAGAGAAAGCAGTAGTAAGCATAATTCGCACAGTTACAGGGTAATTTTAGTAGACAGTAGTTTCCCCATCCTGTTGCTTTTCTTTGTAGTTGTTTCTTTAGTGCTTGTTGAATTTATTGGAAGGGCTCTATAATAGATCCATACAAAATGGCTCCATTCCAGAATTACTGGAATACAGTGAAGTTATGCAATTTAGACTTAATGTTTCTTTTGACGTCTTTCCAATCTTACTGTCATAAGGTTATTCGCTGTCTGTGGATAGGTCTTCATCTAATGTGAACACCATGTCAATAGAGCCATGATAATTCAAACAAGGAAATAAATGTCATGTATATATACATATAAGTATGCTAATTTGCCTAAATTAAAAAAATCATATACACTTACTATATCTATACATATTAATCTAATGGCTACTGGAGGACCTCATTTTCTTTTGAAAATTCTTTCAACCCTGCCCAAAAGCATAGATACATTTTTCAGTAATTCTTTTGGAACAAGAATAGACAATATGGTTGGAAGGACCTACATTAAATAAATGTGAACCTGTTTCTGGAAGAAATTTGCCTTACCTAACTTTAAAACACCATTTAAAGAAATCCCACAGTGTCCCCAAAGAATTTCTTCCTGTACTTAACTTCTATTGCTAGACAGTTTTTCATAACAATTAACCTAAATCTCCTCTGATACAACTTAAACCTCATCCCAATCACCAAGGACGCAGAGAATGTTTCCTCCTCTGCAACAACATTTTCCATATTTGATAACTGCTTTTATTTATCCTTTCCCTTCTAGACAAAACACCATTTTCCAGTCTTTTCTATGATGGTTTAGATTCATGCAGCACAAAACAATCATTAGATATATTCCCAGAAGTTACAGCAAAGAAAATAAGAGGATGTGTGAAATGAGAGTGAGGACACCAACTTAGCTGAGTAGTATTACTGCTCATTTGTGAATGCAGGCAAGCCAGATATGATCAAATCCAAACACTGATCAACTGAACTAGTTGTATATTGAAGACATACACAGCCTGGAAGTGATTTTATCAGCTTTGCCAATGCAAGCTTACCAAAACAGGTTGACATGTTTGGAGATGTATAATGGATCAACACAGCCTTAAATAACACTACAGTGGTATTTCCATTTTTTTTCTTGTATATGGAAATTCTATTTGAATGAAGTAAAGCACAGAAATTATAATATATCAACTCATCTGTAATATTCTCTTTACCACCACTGAATCCTTGTTAGAGGCAGGACATCAGATCCTCAGGGAGACAGTATTAACTTATCCATAGGTTGAACACTGCATTTGTGGGTTTTATTACCTCTGGATAATTGAACACCATGTTTCTGCAATTAGATAAATGTTTCATGTTATGTTTCTGTAATTTATGTAAATTATAGTTAGAGATACTAATTACCCTATTTAAACTTGGCTGGCTCCATGTTATGCATTAACCCCAGCCAACAGCTCAGTCCCATGCAGCCACTCGCTCACTCCTTCCCAGTGGGATGTGGGAGAGGATTGGAAGGGTAAAAGTGAGAAAACTCATGGGTTGAGATAAAGACAGCTTAATAGGTAGAGCAAAAGCTGAGCACACAAGCAAACAAAGCAAGGAATTCATTCACTGCTTCCCATGGGCAGGCAGGCGTTCAGCCATCCCTAGGAAAGCAGGGCTCCATCACACATAACGGTGACTTGAGAAGACAAATGCTATTGGTTCGAATGTCCCCCCCTTCCTAATTCTTCCCCACAGCTTTTATTGCTGAGCATGATATCATATGGTGTGGGATATCCCTGGGGTCAGCTGTCCCCTTGTGCCCTCCCCACTCCCCAGCCTCCTTGCTGGTGGGGTGGGGTGAGGAGCAGCAAAGGCCTTGGCTCTGTGTCAGCCCTGCTCGGCAGCAACGAAACCATCCCTGGGGTCTCAACACTGTTTCCACCACAAATCCAAAACCTAGCCCCATGCTAGCCACTGTGAAGAAAATTAACTCTTATCCCAGCCAAAACTGGCATGCTCTCTGAAGACTTCCAAGAAGAAACTAGTAATTATTAGCTTATCTTCTTCTAACACCCTGGAGGCCACCATTAGTGCCAGACCATTTGTGAGTTGGTAGGTTACTTATATATTCTGACTTACAGGTAATCTAAAAAGAGATCAATACAATAAAATGGCTAGGTTAAAATACTTGTTCCTTGCATAGGAAAACTTCGCATTTAAGATTGGTAGCTGCTTTTGAGATGGTGATATAAATAGCTGCAGTTATCAGGATTTAAGATAATTTGTATAAGTAACTAATGGATTTATGTGTTTGTTCAACATCTACAACACTAATATACTTTTAACAAAGAAAACAAATTGAGGGTTACTTGTAAAACTAAACAGTCAGCATTCATATTTCCTAGGCGTTGCACAAATGGGTTATTTTCTGCAGGCACTTTTCAATTTAGTGCATTCCTCAGAGCTGCCAAAGAAAGGTCTTTGCTATCCTTAGTAAAAGAGCTAAAATTCACCATTATATTTTGAATGTGAAATATCAGTGTGGCTTTACTCTGAGTTATGCAGCTACTGCACTTGTGACTGCTGATAATTTACACAGCAAAGAGTTCAACCTCACACCTGAGGTGAGTGACATGGCAATGAATCTGAACTCACAACTACCAGGTAAGCACACAGGAGATTCAATAAACTCTGTAGGTGAGTTTTCCTTAGACAACACTGTTTGCAATTTCTACAACTGAAATTATAGATCTGTGATTTCAAACCCATGAATTACCTTGCCAATTTAGGGAAGTATTGGATTGAGCATGTGCAGTAGATTTGATGATGATGAGCAGAGAAGCTGTAACATTTTACTCTCCTACCATGGCAAGAAGCTACCTGACCTGCTGAGATACAAAGTGATAGGCACGATGGGTTTTTAAAATTAGGCAATTAACCATTTTAATGCTCTGTGATGATCTTCATTCTGCTCCCTATCAATAATTGCATCAAATCATTCACTGAGTTGGGTTTCATGTGTTCACACCCTTCTTTTACCAGAAGATATAAGCCTTGCAGGAGGGATGGCAGAAGTGAATAAATAACCTCCTGAGTCTACACTGGCCTCCAGTGCAGGTGTAGGATGGACAACATGAGGTAACAACACCTCAAGTACTGCAGAGGAATCCAACAAAGCTCATCTGTGAATACCTAACAACTGTGTAGATGTGATAGAATTTAATTATTTATTGTTTTGAAATACCAGTTATTGGCATTATATTTAAAGCCTTGATTTTCCTTAAAAGCTGATTTACATCCATGATCACAAGGATTAAATGCATTCTCATTATTCTTTTAATTACAGAATATAGAACAGACTGAACAATCATCTTGTGACAGAGAACTAATTTAAATTAGCACCTTTGCACGTTTTGCTATATCACACTTAGGTCCACAAATACAGCATTATGTTTTCTTTGTAGGTAAACAAAACTTGTAATAGCTTTGTGTTATTATTCAGCTCTGGCACTGGAAGAAAAAATGTGTTGCACACAACCATCCCAGCATACTCCCTCTTTAGTTTCCTTAGCAAATCTAAGCTGATCCTGACTTAGTGTCAATAGCAGCAGAGCCATTTATAGCATTTGGTTTCATTGCATTTGAAAAATGGTACTCTTTGTATGTAAATAATGGGTTATGTTGCCTTCAGTTAATCCGTAATTCTTTATCCTACTGATGAGACATTAGAGTTGTTTTATTTTTTTAAAAAGGTCAAATAGTTCATTACTTGCACACGCAGTTTTTTCTTGTTGAAACTTGCTTGCAATTTGCAGTTTTACAAGCCATGGAACAGAAATTGCTATTGTCACTTACATACCCTTACCATAGAATCTGTCATTTGTCACAATCCTAGAAGGGCATGTACATGCACTCAATTAAACATATAAAAGAGGATTAAATTCAATGAAGTTACATAATTAAACACATAAAAGTCTTTGTAATATATTACACACATTTCCTTTGCAGTTTAAGATTCTGTCCCCAAAAGGTGTAACAAACCATATTGTTCATATTTTTAATTGATTCAGTAAGAACTGTATCTTGTATGTACAGAGATGTCATTACTGTTTTAACTGGAATTAGTCCTTACACTAAAGCCACATTAGTGTAAGGACCAAAAAAATTGTGTTTGTAACCACCCCCCCCCCCACTAAAGATGGGGGGGGAGGAAAGGTTATTTGGCACTGTTCTAATTCATCACGAGATTATCTAAGAATTAAAGTATTTTAAAACTTTTGCCTGTCCTTCACAGCTAATATTTTTTTTTTTCTTCAAAGGGGAAATGTCATTTTGACCAATGTCTTGAACAACTTTAAATCTGAGATGAAGAAGTAAGAGCTGGCACTCTTAATGCGCAGCTGCTTTTTGTTCTTGGGAGTTTCTGGAGACGACTTGGTAAGTAGCTCGGCTGTTTGTTTTGTTTTGACAACGGAGCGTGCCCTATGAAGCTGGATCTTTGTCCTGCAAGATGCTGATGGCGAAGGGTACTTGACCCGCGTACTGCCGAGGGGTTCGTGCCCGTGCAGGGCTGAGCCTGCCCAGCGCCCTTTCAGCCCAGCGTGCCCGTCGCTGCCTCGATGAGCGCCGCGCCGCCTGCTCGCTGGAGATGGAAGCGTGAAGTGAAATGCCCGACCCCCCTTCCCCCGCGGCACGGCCTGCGTGCCGCACCCGCTCTTGCCCCATGCCGGCGGAACGGGAACGTGGGCCCAGCCGTCCCCTCGGCCCCGCCGGAACCTCGCTTCGGGCCTCTTCCCACAGACGGAGGAAGGAGCCTGCGGTTCTCCGCGCCCACACTGCTGGTAGGCGGGAAGCGGGAAACGAGCGAGCTGCCTCTTCCGCCCCATCCTGGCAGACTGCGGGCGGAGGGACCTTTCTCAGACGCCCCCGACTGCCCCCGGCCCCCCCCCGGCCGCCGCCGCTCCCCGCCGCGCCGCGGAGGCGCCTGCCCTCTATTTATAACCTGTGCCGCGAACGGATTGGCTATGGCGGGCGGGCTCCGCCCCCGCCCCCTGTCTGTGAGAGCTGCCGCCATGTTAGAGCGCGGGGAGGGGGCGGCCGGGCTGCCATAAAGCGAGCGGACGGAGGGGGAGCAATAGCGGTAGCGGGCGGTGCATGGCGCTGGGGAAGGGGTAGTTTGGTGGGGGAGGAAGAGAAGGCGCGGGCTATCGTGCTCGCTTCTCGGCGACAGGAGTGAAAGGCGGATGCCGTGATCCCCCGTGGTGGCGAGATGGAGCCGGAGCAGCATCAGCGGACGGAGAAGACCAGCGCGGGCCTCCTCGGGGTGGAGAGTAATAGAGCAGGAGCCGCTGAGGACACCACACAAAATGGCGGACGCTCTGAGAGCAGTAGCACTGGGGAGGCGCTGCTGGTGGCTGCTGTTGCTGCAGAGGACAAGGTCCCCCCAAACCTCAGCATCACTAGCAGCAGCCAGCGCAGGAGCAGCATCTCAACGGCAAATGAACAACAGCAGCAGCCGCCCAGCGGTGTGTTGGGGGGGCCTCCCCCTCTCCCTAAGCCCCCAGAAGACCTGCCTGTTAGGAGGAACTTTCAGATCCCCAGGAAGAGCAGAGAAAAGAAAGGTTGTTCTTTCCCTCCCTTCTCTCCCTCACTTCCCTCTTCATCTTATTCATTAGGCAGGGTCTTTGTGCACCTCACACAACTGCATGCAAAATCCTGCGGGTGTGGAGGAGGTTGTGGCATGGCTCGGACTAGCGAGGCTGCTGGGGGTAAGATTTTTAGTGTCAGAGAGGCTTTTACATTCTTTCCCTACCCCTCCCTCTTTTCTCTTTCGTTTTTATTTTGTCACAAGGAGGAAAAAAAACCAAAACTCTGCTTGAATTTCAGACCATTGCTTTAAGAGGATGGAAAAGCTGGATGTGATCAGGGTGGGCTTGAGTGTTGATCCTGGCTCTGCTTCTGGAGATGCAGTCGCATGCAGAGAAGATACCATCTGTGGGACACGGACATGCAGAGAAGACTGTTCGCTTTTCTCTTTCCCCCGACCTCCTCTCTGCAGGAGAGGGGTGTAATCCTGTTTAGGGTAGATGAACAAACACTGATCAGAGTTGTTCTTCCTTGATCATATGCAGAAGACTGTTCTTATCTAGTGAAAGTTCTTTACTTTGCAGGGAGCAGGCGAGCATCCCACATTCACGTGCCTCACCTTGGAAGTGTTCCTTTTCCAAGTGTCCAGGGTTTGCTTTTTGGTTCTCAAGTAACTCTTCCTTTAAACGCCTATGGTATTTCTTGCTTTTCGTAAGACTCCATTGGCTTTTGCTTATCTTTGATTTTGTTAAGTGAAGACATGTCTTATTCCCATCCTGAAACTTATCTTAGTTCTTGACCTTTTGCAACGTGGGGTCAGTAACGTAGTATGTATCACAAAAATACCTGTTCACATAGGCTTCTAGTTCTTCAGAGAAGAGTCTAACATCTAACTTCTTGAAATGCTTTCTTCTGTAAGGAAGAGATTAAGGTAGGTTTATTTCATTATCCAGTCTTTCCCTTTCCCTCCTTCCATTTTTGGCAGTAATGTCCCCTTTTTCCTTTTCTTGCCTTTCTTTACTATTGCTACCCCCCAAGGGGGGGGGGATGCAAGTCTGACAGAGAGTCATTGTATAAAGGACTGGGTTGATTTGGAGGAAAAAAGTCTCTTATTATTCATCTGACAGAAAAATGTTTGGATAAAACGTGGGGCCTCTTGCACTTCCATGTCAGACCCAAGTGCGGTTGCATTTGAATACCTCTAAAGATATCTCAGAAATGTGTAGTGCTTAACCACAGACATTTGAAGTTCTGCTCTAGCATTTGGTTCCAATGTGAATGAAAACCTGCAAAATACCTTTTTGTGTCATCTAATTTGTCAATTGCCAATGCAGAACCACGTCCTACAGTGTGTAAGAAGTTCTAGAATACGTAGTACAAACATCAGGCATCTGTGGCTTCTAGGGTAGAAGGGGAAGCCATTCTTACCCTACTTCTAAAATTTACTTGTTAAGGTCATCTGACCCATTTGTAAGGGCTTACTTTTTAGTGTACCTGTCTTTTTTTTTTTTTTTTTTTTTTTTTTTTTCCCAGCTTACAGAAAGCTTCCTGGACATTTTAATCATACTTGCAACTTACAGTTTCCAAAATTCTTAAAACAGACCTTTTTGCATTTTGTCCATGATGCTTGCGACCTTATAGTGGCTTATGGTTGCCGATTCTTGGTGTTAAGACCATGTGATGAGAGAGCATGTCGCAGGCAAGACTAGCAAAAGTAGCATAAAAACTGCCAACATGATCTATGAGGACAACCAAATTGCTGTTGGAATTGATAATGGCATTTGAGAAATTACGCAATTAAACCAGTTCTGAAGCTAAACTAGAAGATTAGCAGTGCGTTGATCATGCGACATTGTAGCAGCATATGCTTACAACATGCATAGTGCCAGCGTTCAAATACATCTGGTTAAATTACAAAATAATCAGAATGTCATCTGTCCCTCTCAAAAGAGCTCCCTTAGCTAGATTCTAAATTCCAGCATGAAACAATACACATGGAAGCTTCCTCCATCCGTTGTCCTTGTTTTGCTTTTTAAACCTCCATTTTATTGCTGGACATACCATCCTGAGAGATAACCTGCTATCTTGATTATGAAGACCAGTATGTCACATACAAATATAAAATATGTACAGGATGACTGTTATTTGGGTGGGTTTTTTTCATTTTTGGTGGTTTGGTTTTTTTAAGCACCAGACTCTGTTTTGGGCACAATTTTTGATTGTGAAGCAATTAAAAATTGAATCTGCAAAACAAAAATGCAAGGGGAAAATCCTAGAACATTTAGGATTTAGCTGCTTATTTAGCCTTTCTGGATTATCTCCACCTCTATTTGGAGGCTAACGAGGGACTGAAAGTCTACAGAAAGAACGTTGTTAATGTGGAGAAATACATCTAGAGGAAACACACTTCTTAAAACTGTGGTTAGTTGTCACAGAGAATCTTTTTTCTGACCTCCCTTTTTTTTTTTTCCTAGTGGAAAAATTTGAGGAAAAAAAAAAATTGGTGTGTTTTTTTTTTTTTTTTTTTTTTTTTTAATGTGTGCATGCATTTGTTTTCCTACTTAAAACTGTCTTCAAAGTTTTGGTTTTCTGGGTAGATACAGTTTAGTAAGGGTATTATACTCTCTTGAGTAGCTTCCCTCTTTTTCTAATCTTAGTACTATAGCCAGTTGTCATGGTCTTTTCGAAGTTGATTGATCAGGTCTTTTCAGGTGTCCAAGTCTGCCTGCAACTTCAAAGGTCCTTGTTTAATAGGATGAGGAAAACAAATTTTCAAGGTAAAGCACTGGAAGGGCATTTTTTGACTTACTGAACTCTGAGTGGTCCTTGTACCAAAAGGCAACTCCAAAAAACATATTCACGTAGCAACCAATGACTTAAGGGGTTGCTTGTTGGTAAAGGTTGGACATTTATTTCCATAGTCTATCAAGTTAACAAATGACTGCTGTTTCTCAGGCTGAGTGGGGGAAAAAAGATCTTGCTTTTGTTTATGAAAGTCTTAACAGTACTTGCTTGGAGGTCTAGGTTGTCCTTTTTCTACTTAATAGTATTGATGTTTCACTTCGCCTTGTCTTTTGTCTTCTAATTTTCCATATCTTTGTTAGAGATAAGTTTCTGCTGTTTTCTCCTTGCTGTTTCTACATGGGGATTTCATTAAGCAATCCTTAATAATTACTTGGACCTTTTGAGAGCAAAAGGCATTTGAGGCTGAAAAAAAATCACATAAGTAATAGTATTTTGGTTCATTAGCACCACAGATTTTTGGTCTTGGTCTTAGAAAATGAAGACTTAAAGAAAATGATGCTTCTTGATGGAGTTTTTGTAACAGGAACGCTTATTTGTGAAGAGTGCTAGCATTCTGTCAACTTAGCTGATAAGTAATTTACTTATCTTCACTTGAAAGTTAGTTTAGGATTCTTTAAAGAGAATGTCTCTGTCTTCCTCTTCTTCACATTCTGACTTAAAAACAATAGAAAAAAACCCCAAAACAATACAAACCCACTAATTTCAAACTCAGTTTTCTCAAGTTGAAGCATTAGGCAGCTGTGAAAGAGAAATTTAAAGCCTCTTGGGAATTACATGCAGCTGAACGTCCAGTCTAATGTCTGTCCCTAGACTAGGTACTATGTTAGCTAATCTTAGTTTCCACCTAAAAATAATTACATATGTTCCAATACACTGGGTAGAAACTAAACAAAACCAGTATTTATTTACCTATTTTTATGTCTGCAGAACAAGCCAGCAAAACCCACAATAATTGACTTGTATCTGCTACAAGGATACTGCAAGTTAGTCCTTACATAAATAACTTTAATTTTCATGGGTCCAGTAAAGGTGCAGTACACCCACATCAGGTTTGTATAGTGACCCTGAAAAGTATGTATGCACACACTACTGGTCTTGGAAGTGCTGTAGGACTGGAGATAAGCTTAATAATTTCATCTTTTGCCTGTGAACATAGGATTTGGTGACTGCTCTAGAAGTTCTTGTTCAGTACTTTTCAGTTTTTTTTCTTGCTTCTGAACTCCTTTGTTAAGTGAGGTTCTGTAATGACCTTAACCTTTTAGAAAATAGCTGCCCTTTAGCACCGATGACAAATTGGAAAGTATTGCCTTGCTAGTTACCTCAGTAGGTGATGTTTCAGGTTTTTGTAAGAACCTAGAGCCTGCAGTGCCTCAAGTTCCGAAGAACTGCAAAAGTGGATTTGAGCCTGTCGCGAAGCGTACGATTAGTGTGTTTGAACAGTCATACTCAAACAAGGAAAAAAAAGCTTATGCCATGCACTCTTAAACTTTTTGACTGTTGTATATGGTAATTTATCTGAAAGTCAAAGCTAAGTGACTTATTTTTTTTCACTTTATGATTATAATGCTCTCCTGCAGTCAGTTTACCAGATTTTTCTTGCTCTATCCATCACTGGGCAACTTAGAAATAGAATGCAATAGATACAAAATCAGTAGGCTGCCCCTGAAGAAGAAATGCTTAGTGGGTGCTGTCTGGTTCTCAAACCAAATGCGGATTGTCTGCCACTACTGTATATTTAAAGGTATCAGGCAGACAGGATAAAATTTGGGGTTTCTAAATACTCTTCAAAACATTAAGTGGTGTGTTGGTTCTGTAAGGGTTATACATTCAACAAATGTAATTCATGTTCCTTTTTTCTCAGTTAATAGCTGATCATGAAGCCAATCACTTAATTTATGCATGAAGTAAACTAAGGCAAGATTATATGTGTAGTTAATGTTCTTGTTCACTTTGTATCAAGTGGGAGCGCACATCAAAAGGAATAGAATTTCCTTTACAGTGAAGTTTTTGGATTGTTAAGCATTTTCCTACTAAAAGGTGGATGTAAGGTCTTTTTCTTGGACTGATGTGATCAATTAGGTGAATTTAGTCTTGTTTTAATGTTCTGAAATGGAAAAATTGGAATCTCAAAGTGACTTTTGTGCCCAAATACTTGAAAAATTTCAGTTTTGATCTGTCTTTACTACAAAGGTAGCAACAGCCCTTCTAGTTTCAGTAGTATTGGTGAACTTGGATGATGTTTGGGGTATAAATTTGCTGAAGTACATATATTATTGAGTAATAAGTAACGATAGTAGTAAAACATACTTTCAGTCCTCTGCTAAGAAATTGGAAGAAAAATCCTCAACAGTCTTTAAAAGGTATCTAATTTGCTGTATTCCATAATTTAAGGTATTCGGTAGAGCCCTTTGATAAATCTGTTGAGAGCTAATTTTATAGTAGTTTACGAAGGTTCTCCCTAGCTGAAGAGCAGGGGGACTTGCTGTTCTTAGGCAACTCTGTCTCGGCTTGCTCGTCAGAACTTTCCACAAAGCAGGCAATGTTTAAACACAAACGGGAACATAGTTGACAATATTTGAATGAAGGACAGTATCTTAGCTAATGTAATAATATGCCTCTTCCTAGATTTGCATCTGGGATATAGGCAAGACATTGTGTATAGTTCGTGGTCATGCTTTCTAGCGAGTTCTGCAGAGTTTCCTACTTGCCTGGACTCAAGATGAAAAAATAGGCTGGGTTTGACATGCGGGGACAGAAGGAGAAGGGGGTGGGGTACAGTAATCACTGTTAAGGAAACAGGAAATATGGGCAAGCAGCTGGTGTTGGTAACCTTCTGCCTTAACTGGTCCCTTTAGGCAAAAGGAGCAGCAATATGTGAAACTCATGCACTACAATGTTAGGGTTTGGTAACTCCTTGTCAGAAAGATCTAAGAGGTGTTTGGAGATGGGGTGGGACAGAAGGCGCTTTTCTAGTGTGTGTATTTTCTATAGTGGGCTTGTGTTACATTTGAATAATAAGTGCACTCTCTTCAGAACTGGTGCATTCCATTTTAGTAATACTAAGCTGAGAATTTCACTTCCCATTATCTTTCCTCCCATATCGATGTCAGCCTTTAAGAATGAAGGCATTGCTACTAAAAAGGATGTTATATAAAAATGGTTTCTTAATCACTTTCGTAACTTCCACTTTTAAAAAATGACTCATTCATTGTTGCTGGTGTTGGAATCATTGCTTTGCTTTAGTTTGTGGATGTGGTATTACATTATAAAGTGTGTGTGTAAATACAGCTTTTACTAGATAACACAAACCAGTTTTCATTTAGAACATTTGTTTTATATTGAGTAAATATTTTCTGCAAATGAGGAAAAGATTACTATCTAAATCTGCTACCGTATTATTTAATGATGTTGGAGATACACTCTAAAGATGTAATTAAATTTAATTGGCTGTTAGAATAATGGCAGATTGTCTTTTTTTGTGAGACTAGTACTATTGTAGTTAATTCCTAACTATTGTAACTTCTAGCAATTTCAGGTGGGGGTGGCTTGGGGTTTATTTTGGTAGAGAAAAGTAGGCTCTCCTATAAAAAGAGAAAAGCAGTCTCGGAAACGTCTGTTGGGAATACTTTCTGTCTGAAGTTTGCAAATACCACAAAAGTACTGCACTTCTTGTGAGTATTTTGGAAGTTATCCCAGGGAGTTCCCCCCGGAGTATTATTTTCTTACACATTACTCTCAAAATCTGCATTTGGATTCTCTGCTGGCCCACTCTCGGGTTGCTCTTCTGATCAGTTTGTCACTTTTGGTACCCAAATATGAATACAGAAGCTTGGGGAGATGAACACTTTACTGTGTGAAATTAGGCAAAGGTTTGTCCAGGAGGTGAATTTGTACAACAACAAATTGAGGGCTTTCCTTTTAAAGCAGTTACTGTAAGGAGTAAGATCATAAAGCATGAACACAGGCACTGTGGGTTTTAGTAATAGGAGCTTATTGGACTTCTCTAAGATAGTACTGAATTTATTCATATTTAGCCTAATCACCATAAGCAAACAAATGTAAAACGCTGTAACGGTTCTAAAGAGCGGCTAGGCTATGAAACTTGTTGGAAGTTTTTATTAGAACAATTTGTTCCTGGTCCTTAATTAAAAGAGCTAATTAGTTTAATTAAAGTTCTAAAAGTTTAATTATAGTGTGTTGCAATACATATCAGATATTTTCAAAGGGTAAATTTGGATTTCAGGTGCTTCCCTTATTAACTTCTGAGAAATATTTAAAAAAAAAAAATAATCAAGAAATGTGATTTTTTTTTTTTTTTTCAAGATGCTCTAATTCTAGGCAACTTTATGTTAAACTTTCTAGCCTAAATTGTATCTTTTTCAAATATTTTAGGTATTGTGTATTCTAAATTCAATCATGAATTGCATGATTATTATGCATAAAGACATTATGCATATGTCTTTATGTATAAACTGTCACCTGGAAAACTTTGGGATTTTTTCAGATGTGTATTGGGGCTTATTATTTTATTTCTTCTCTTTTATAGCACTCTTTCAGCCAGTAGCTGTAGGCTCTCGAGAATTTGAGGATGTTGTGAAGATTCTGCATTCATCTTACTTGGAACCAAATTCAGTGTCCAGTTTTAATTACAAGAGAGCCAGCTTAGTTCATAGTGAACTGTTGGAAAAGGAAGTGAGTATATTTGTGGCTTCTCTTTATGAATAAGGTACAGGTCGACTGAAATTTAATGTTTTTTTCTGACTCTAGAGGCAAAGACCTGGAGATTATTTTCTACTTAGATGCTTGATATTTAATTGCAAACTTGCATCCTCAAAAATGTTAGCAGCTATTTGTCAGGCAAGTTTAATACTACATCGATCTAAAATCTTGCCTGCCAGATACTCAGAAAAGGCTAAAAGAAAAATTGTATTTGGCACCACTTGTCTCTGTGCGGTTTTAGTTTTCAAAAATTTGCTTAATTTTTATGTATTTTTAATAACCTGGAAAGATGTTATAGTGTCTTATTTGAAAGGCCTGATGCTTCCTGTGAAACTTATGATTAAAATATTTTTCTGATACTAAGTTTACATAGTCTCTGTAATGTTGTTTTCCAAGAAGTAGTACTTAAGAGTTGACTTGAACTAGTAAATGGAGCAGCTTAAGTTGAAACACTTCTGTTGTACCGTATCTAATGTCTCTTAAATCCAGCCTTGGCTTTCTTTCATAACTGTGAAATAAGTTTTCAGTCTTGGTGCCAAAAAGCTTCACCTGTGGAGTAATAGAATATATAATTGGTTTGCAATAATTATTATCTTGAAACTATAAGGTAAACTCTTGAAGCATTTTTTTTTCTGCTACTATAATACTTACAGCTAAGGAGAATTGCAACTGATGAAAACCACCTCAGTAGCAGTGAGGTGCAGCTGCAAAATACATTCACAGTGTAAGAGATAATGGTCTCTCTCCTAAAAAGAGAAAAAAGATTATTTCTGAAATTTCAAAGACTATATGGAAGGCATTGAGCTGGATGCTTCTGGATAGTTATGCTACAAAGGTAACACTAAAACATAACTGCACAGGTTTGTTTGAAGAGTGTCTCTTCCTTAAAACAACAAAAACACAAAGAAATCTTTGGGCAGATTAAGCCAATGATATTTCCCACAGGTATAATGTTTTTAAAATTGAATTTTAGCATACTATAGTCTCATTCAAATTATCTTTTGATTATTTTTGTACACTTGGATCTGCTAATGTAGATGGGACTTTAAGACATTGACACTTGAATGTGATGGCAGTAATTTGTCTACGTGTGTTAAGAACTTTTTGTAATAATAGTTCACAGAAAAACGCAGAGAGCTGAAATTTGATGGTCGCCTAGAAAAAGAGCTTTCTGAAACTTATGCATTTCTGATGGTTGATCGGCCTGAGGTAAGAAAACAAAACTGCTTATAAAATGCTTTCTCTTGTTTTTCAATTAAGAATTTTGGGTGTTTTTTAAACTTGAGTGTTTTCATTGACACGCTTACTAATATTTAAATTATTTTTGCAAAATTCAGCGCTCGAAAGTATATAAGGGTGGGAAAGATACAGTATTATGTCACCATATTTAAGGTGCTCTATTTACATGACGCTGTAAAGTATCTTCTCTGTTTTATAAATAAAAGGATAGATTTTCTGGATGGCACGGATGGCATGTGGGTTTTTACTGGTTTTGTGGTTTGGGTTTTTTTTTTTAATTGAAAAGGAATGTCACGTGGTTTTATTGCAGTTGGATTTTGATGTGGGTTTGGGTTTTGGGTTTGGTGGGGGTTTTTTGAGTCAAAAAGAGGTTACCTTAAGGAGAAGGTAACCTGTAATATTAGAAAATGGACCTTATCTCTTATCTTCCGTGTCCCTTCTTTGGTCATATGTTTTCAGTGAAAGTGATGGAATTTCTGTGCTCCTCCTGCTATTACAGAGCCAGGATTTCTTTCTTAAGTATTCAATCATTTTTCAGGTTTACTTCTGCCTTGTGTATTAAAAGCAACTGATGTTCCTAAAGTGTGTTTAAGGTGTATAGGGAGGCTGATTTTTTTAAGATACGGGTGAGTGTGTAACTGCTTCATACTGAGTGTTTGACTTGCACAGTTTAACAGTTTATATAGTAATTCAGACTAGTCTTACCTCTTGGGGTTTTGTTTGTAGCGGTTTTCTGGGGGTTGTTTTTGTGTGGGTGGTTTTTTTTTTTTTTTTTTTTTTTAGCAAAAAAGTTGTAATTTTGTGTTTACGTTTGTTTGTTCTGTTCATATTCTGGCTTTCCTGATAGACTTGATTAAAAAAATGTCTGTTCTCTTCAGATCCAAAGCATATGCGAAAAGGGGCTGCAGGTGGGCCACTCCAAAATAACAATTCTTGGCAGCCCTTCCATGGGTAACTATCTTTTGATTATATGTGCTGGTATTATTCAGTATGAGTTGGCAGATTATGTGGTGCAGTTCTGTAAACTTTCAGTCCTTTTTTTATCACTTACTGCAGGAACACCATAGCTAGGTATTTTTAGCAAAGTAGATTGACATCAGAACATTATTTCATAACTCTGTTTTTGGCTAGTTCATTTAAATTCCTTTCCCAAAGGGAAGACCTAATTCTCATTTTGGCTTAAGTCAAACCAATATATTGTGTCTTCCCAGTAAAATTTGGAGGCCAAAGAACTAATGCAATTTATGGCTTTGTGCCTCTCTGTATTTGTACATATGTATATATACACACACACACACATACGCGTTCAGAAATAGTAGCTCAGCTTAGTATTGATGTAGTTAGAACTAAAGTTCTTGAATCCACAAATCCAAGAAGAGCATAGATAAATTGGAGGCTTGGAAGAGTCCCGAGGTGTTTAAGAGATTTGAAAGTGCAAGATGCAAAGTTCCTTTTGTAAAGCTTTTCAAATAGAAAACTAAGAAATAATTTTGTCATTCTCTGTAAGAGTAGTGTGATACAGAGGTGCCAGTGTGAATGTTGAAAGCAGAACAGATGGGCAGGGGGAGAACAAACGTATATGAGCACATAATTTTTTACTGTTTTAGCTGATAAATGTTCAAAGCAGTTAAATACAGACTTGGAATGAGAGGAAACGAAGCAAAATGGATGCTTTTCTGAGTACCCGAGTTCAGTTACAGTTATTTGATATGAGGTAGCTAGACCAATGAATGACAGTGTGTGTTTTGAGGCCTTCACATCTATGAAATTATGGTTGAAGTGTTGAAAAGCAAGAAATTGTTTTACCTTTCTATTTCAGTATCAATTCACGATTCCAAAACAGTGTATTTTTGTCAACAGTGTGGGATGAAAGGTGGCTGAGGATGCCAGTGTTTTCCTGCTTTATTTTTCAATCATACCTTCGCTGCTTATCTCGATGTTGTGCAATGGGCCATTTTACAGAAGGACCTCAGCTGTTTAAAAACAACAAAAAACCCCGCACCTGAAAGCAGTATCTGTATAGCCTTTGGGCAGGGCTTGTCCTCTTGGTCACAACACTTTCAGTAATGTGGGTGTCCTTTCAAATTGAGCTTGTGTCTGTATTCTCCTGTGGTGTTTCATGCTGCAGTTGGTGCAAGTAAACTTTTATTCTGTTGTCTTGAAGTGGCAAATCATGAACATGCCCTTTACACCTTCACTCTGATCATATTCCAAAAAGATTGTTGTACCTTTATTGTTTGGTATACATTGAGCTTTAGTCACATGTAATGCTTCTTAAACTTCTAATAATGTTTTAACTTTCAGCATAATGTGGCTTTTGGTTTTGTTTGTTGGGTTTTTTTTTT
The DNA here is from genome assembly GCA_034008185.1 of Gorsachius magnificus. Classification (NCBI taxonomy): domain Eukaryota; kingdom Metazoa; phylum Chordata; class Aves; order Pelecaniformes; family Ardeidae; genus Gorsachius; species Gorsachius magnificus. The sequence goes on from CM067090.1 coordinate 14,752,809, forward strand.
ATACTCAGGTGTATATATCTCCAGGTATGCTGATTTATTGCAGCCTAATCCTCTAGAAGCTGGAGCAACTGGAGATGTCATTGTTTTTAAAATAATAAAGGTAAATTTATCTTGCTTGGTTTTGAAAGATTATGTTGCTTACTGATAAAATAAAGGTGGTTTTAACCTAACTTACTGAACTTCCATTTACGCAGTTATCTGCTCATAGAGAAACTAGAACCTACCAGGTTTAAAATCCAGTGTTCACACTGAGCTTAAATAAAGCATAGTACATTTTTATAAAAGGCAAAAATGTCTTGTTTTCCTTGAAAGCGGGAAATAATGTACTTCTATAAATGGCTTTTTTAATGGCCTGTTTTCATTTCCCTGCTCTTACTTCCTTGCATACTTGAAGCAATTTGTCAGTTTTCAGGAAAAAGTTTATGCTTACAATTTTTCTGCTTTATTACAGGGAAAAATGAAAAGCATATACGACCACATTGGTATGAAAGCAATGGAATCAACAGTAAAGAGTGCGTTAGATCCAACACCAAAGCACGAGTGTCATGTTTCAAAGAATGCAAATAAAGTAACTTCCTTGTTGGCTTATCGAGCCTACGAACTTACTCAGGTAGAGGAAAGTTGAACATGCCTCAACTACTTCTTATATAAGAACTGTATAAACAGGACTTCTGAAATGATGGAGATAAAATTACTGAAGATACAATAAATATTGAGCATGTCCTGTAAAGCTGCAGTCTAGTATATATTTAGTAGTAACCCACAGATACCTGTATTAGAAATTGCAGAACAACATGTCAGCCTCTCCTGTTTCCCTTATATATACCTGGACCTGATGGAGAAGATCTCTTTCAGATGAGGATGTAGGTGGAGTAGGAAATAGCTAGGGAATGTACATGGGGACTGGAATGTATGCCGGGGAGGAGGGGACATGTGGAGTTTGAAGTGTAAAAGTAGAATGGGCTAGTGGACATTAAATGAGTCTCCTAAAAGGAAAAACATTGGCTAGGAGGGAGCAGCAATTTTCTTTTTCTTTTTTCTTTTTTTTTCTCTTTCTTTTGTTTACCTTACCAAATTCTCAGGTTTGGGTATGGTGAGGGAGGAGAGAATGGAGTCAGTTCCAAGCATCTCTGTTCCTCCAGCTGTTCCATCTCTGTTACTGCAGTAGTCTATTGTAGTCAGATTATTCCATCAAGTCTATAGATTTCAGGATACTTATTTGAAAGCCACTTCTTTTGATTTCTGTAAATCAGTGCTGGGCACTGAATCAGATGGCTAGAAAATCAGTGTTTTTAATTTCTCATTATCAACTTGCCTTAATTAACATTTTTCTGTAACATTAGAATTTTGTGACTGAAGATGGACTCCAAAACTCAGCAATATTTACTTTCCTCTGTGATTTCTTGTTTTTGTTAATTGTCCTATACCTCATCAAGAATATACTTTCAAATAAATGTTGCTAAATTATTTTTTCATTGTTGATTAACTCCTGAAGTAGTGTCCATCCTGTTGGTGTTTGATAAAGGAGGGAGGAGAAGGTGAAAGAATTACCTTAATTGATTGTGCTATAAAGTGTGTACAAGAACAGCATTTAAAAGCTTCCTTTTGTAGGTATCAGCTTATGAAGAAATAGGCTGTTGGTAAAAGGAACATAAATGTGATTTATATAGTAACTTATAACTTCTTTTATATACCGTTTAATGTTTGGCATAATGGTTTTAAACAAACTCCCTTTGTTTATTTAAATAATTAATCATGAGGTATATTTTGTAAGCTATTCCTGTGAAACAGAGTATGCCTTTCAGTACCAGACTGTTAGTATATTTGCAAAATACAGTTTACCAGACTTCTAATTTAACATTGTGTTCACTTCATTTTCTAGTACTATTTTTATGAATATGGCTTTGATGAGATAAGGCGAAGACCAAGACATGTTTGTCCTTATGCTGTGGTTTCGTTTACTTACAAAGATGAAATGGTGCAAGTACCAAAATTCTTGCCCCCATCAAGGTAAGCTAGGAAATGAGTTTTGGAAAGACTGCATGCAGCATGAGGAATTCATAGCTCTTGGCAGTGGTTTAGAATTGACTTAGATGAACAGTGCTGAAATGAATGGACACATCACAGGGACTTAGCATAATAATACCTCTAATGCAAAGCAAGAGGTGACAAAACTGGGTTTCTGCAGCAGGCTGGCCCCTGTAGGAAGCAGTTCTGCTGCTCTTTTCACCTACTTGCCTTCTGCTGAGGTGAAATCCCTGTATAAAGTGGGTTTTTTTGTTTGTTTCACTGAGGAAATTCACAGGCATAAAAATGCTCACAGCATTATCTTGCTTGGTATTCTAATGTTCTGTGTATTTTGTCACTGAACTCTTCACTGGTTTCATCTTGCTGTTTGTGGAGAGAGTATCTAAATGGGTGGTTGATCACAAATACAATATGTTAGCCGTGCCAATAGGAAGGCATCCAGATGTGGGGACTGTACTATGTAGTGCTAAAAATAGTTATCAGGATATCTAAAATAGCACAAGATGCTGCAGCGATGATAGCTTGAGGTTAGAGAGCAAATTATCAGTGTTGCTATTTTGTTAGATTGATAAAATATCCTTAATGGAAAATTCAGTAGCCAGAAGTTTCTGTCTCAACCTAGTAATTCTGTCTTTTTTTTCTTTTTGTTAGATCAAACAGCTTCAACACAGATAGAAGTACAGGTAAGAATGAATTGAAGTAGTAAGAACTTATCTTCTGTTCCTGAATCTGCTGTTCAGTGGCACTTCAAATAGTATGATCTTCTGTCCTGCTTTTCTTTTGAACCTCATTCAAGCAAAATAATAATATGCATGAAGGTGGTTGACAGTTAAGGTAAGGCAAGAGGATATAATTCCATAGATGTTGGTGTTGAGGGCATGCTTATATAGACAGGTGCAGGTAACATACCAACCTCCTTTACTCTGCTCAGAGCAGGTCAAAACAACATAGGATTGTAAACACCCTTTCAGTTACCTTTTAATTTAATACTTAACATATTATTGTCTGGTCTGGTATTGAGATGAAACTTTCCCTAAACTGCTTTTGGAGATTCATCAGTCTCTTTACTTCCATTTCCTTTCAGTCCCACCTAGCAAGTGGTTTCACTTAGTCTTTCTTTCTCCATTTAATTTAGATAAATCTAACTACACATTGTGGAGGGGACAGCTTTGGAATAAAGGCAAACTTTTGTGCCATGTTTCCTTGAAATCAGCAGTGTGTCCTTTCCTTCCATGCAAGCTGTGAGTATTACCATTTAAAGAGTAAGTTTAAAATATTTCTGTGTTAAAACTCTTTCTAGTAGACTGCTGAATTTTGGATATATTGAGATGAAAATCTAAAATACACTTTGACTACATGCTTTGAATGTGCCAGACTAGACTCTTGAGTCGTGTGTGTTCAGAGTTGCTTTTAGTTCATGCACGCAACTCTGTCAGCATAATTTTGTTTGTTTTTCCCTTTGAAGTGACACATACTCCTTTGCAGGAATAAACACCACTGGCTCACAAGATAGTCCAAGGAACTGATTTTTAAGAGTGTGTGTTTGATAGTTCTTATTTGGTCAATGAAGGTAGGACTATGGGGGGAAAAAAAAGTCTTTATTTTTTTCTTTTTCTCCCTCTCCCAACTCTTCATCTCCAGTTCTGAGAAGCTTGAGGTTGAAAAAGTTGTAAGCATTGATCAACTGAAGAAAAAAATGTCACCAGCATTGTTCTATAAAGAAACTTACCTAGGAGCAAAAGAAGGTAAATATTTCTAGCTTAATTTTTTTAAATTCAGAATTTTAAAAAGTTTTCTGTATTACAGTTTTGTTTCTGTTTTTCTTACCTTCTCTTTCTACCCTTGTATTATTTCAGTGTTGAAGAACGGCATGTACTGTAGCCTTTATGAAGTTGTGGAGAAGTCCCGTTCTGGTAGTCACTTGGAGGGTTTACTTCAAAAGCTAGAGAAAGAGAAACTTGTGAGTGTAACAGATTTGTCTATTCCTGTTTTTAAAAATAATTTTACTAACTAGTAATTGACGTGTACTACAAGATCCATGATCTTGCTGGAATTCCCTCGCTGGCATATTTTAAAGTATTGTGTCAGGACACTTCTCTCTACCCATTGATGGAATTTGGTTTACAGACAGTAAGAGTGTTTGTAATGAGCAAATGTCTTTGTTTGAAATGGTATACTTTTCTTGCTTGAAAACAGGTTCTTGTGAAACCACTTCTGGACAGAGGATTTCTGTTTCTTCTTTCTCCTTGGCAAATGAGTTCCCCTTATGGTATGCATACTCTGGGCTTTTTTGGTTTTGAGTTGTTTGGGGATTTTTTTTTTTAGGAGGTTGGGGTTTTGAATACTTTTGAAGCATAGCGATCATTTCCTTCTCAATTGATTTTATTTTCTTGTGTTCTAGACCACCAAACTGCACGTCCCCGTATGCTACACGCATTGTTTCTGTTCCCAGAACCTAGAGGTATAATGAGCTCAAGTAAGTTTATTCACTGTTGAGAGTGTTGTGTATGTGCTTATTTAAATGTAGTTTATATTCTGTTGAGGACTTCATAGTGTTACAGCCTGTCAGTGTAATCTAGGAATAACAGTTTGCATTGGTTATGGTCACGGTGATGGTGTTCAAAAAGTGTAGATTTCTTGAAAAAGTAATTATCACACTACATATTTTAAGTTTGTCCATATTTTAGAATGTAAAACTTTGTTCAAATTTCTTGATTGTTTATTGTAGTAGAACTGAGCATCAGTAATCCAAGGGATCTATGCATTAGTAATAACGTTGCACTATAGAGATTTGAGGGGTTTCCTTAACCATCAAATCATTAAGGGCAAAACATCTGAAAGTCTTTAAAGTACCTGTATTTTTTTTTTTTTTTTTTGCATTGGGATATGCACCAAAAACTGAGTAAATGAGCAAAGAAAATATTGATACAACCAGGTAATATAAGATGACTGAAAGGGCTTGGCTTTAGTAGAACTTTAATGCTTTGGGATAAGACTTCAATCTTTTACAGTTGAAATTTGCAATAAGTAGTACTAGCAGCAGAATGCAGTCCTTTTTGGCCTGCTGTGAGTTCGAAGTGATACTGTCAAAACATAGCTCTTTCCAGGCATTTTACAAAGAAGTTCTTGTCCTAAGTCTTGGCAGCTTCCTAGATTCTATCTCTATATTTCTCATTTTAATAAATCCCTTACATTTTTCTTATTTAAGTAACAGTTGTGAAAATTCAACCAGTTATAGATTGGGTAAGAGGAGATATGATGTAAGAGACATTTAAAGTGTGTGCATGCCAGTTCCTTAAAAATACTCCAATTCTTGCTGCTGTGACATTTCAAAGGCTTGTGAGTTCCAATTTCTGTCAAATGCAAGGTTAATCACTGGTTTGAGTCTTCAGAGGTGCTTAAATGGTTGATTGGAGAAAAGTTTCAGTTGGTGTTTGGAAGGGGGAAGAGTGTAAATGAATAAATGAAGTAAAAGGAGGGTATAACTTAGAGCCTCCTTGAGCTGCTGTTTCAAGGATGTGGTAGAAGGATCTAATGGCGTCCCAGGACAGGGAAATCTTGCTCTTGGCACATGCTCCTGTGGCATCTCTTTGATTTAGTGAGTTGTATTGCTTTGCAAAGGAATGCAAAATCTTTATAGGATTCTGCTGGGTTACTAAGCTGAATCATTTTGAAAGGGTCCAGTGAGCTTAGAAGCAGCACAATGAGTGCATCGGGATTGCATAGGAAGGAGTAATGCTTCCCATGTTTCTTGCAGGGAGCTGTTAGGCTGCTTCTTAGTAAACCTTAGTAAGTCTTTGAAGTGGCCTTCTTCTAGAAGGGTCAGTAAAGTGATTTAAATTGGAAATGGTATGTGTATCTAGGGCACAGGTTACCACAAAATTATGAAAATGAGCAGTTCATCAAGACTATAAGTAGGTTGACTTTTAAAATACTTCACAACAAATCCCTTTCCTGGATTTTGGGTTATTTTTCCACAGTCGTTCCAAACTGTGTTTCACCAAATATGTATAATACAGAATATTGCTAACTAGTCATCATTTATTTGTAGCTTTATGATTTGATTTTAATTATGAATTCCCTTTTCTCCTATGGCAGCACAAAAAAGTGTTCCATTTGGAACACAGAAAAATTCAACTACCATGGTGTTGCACGAAAATCAGGAAATCATTCCAGAATTCACAAAGTTTATTCAGTCTCTACATTTTGCTTTAATCCAGTCTCGTAAAGACGCTACTGCAGATTTCAATGCTGTTGTGGAAAAGTATATAAATGAGTATTTGAAAAGATGCTGTAGTGGCTCTGGAAAACATAGAGAATTTGTAATATATCGGTATGAATCACGGTTGGATGACAAAAAATTTCTTTATTCTGCTCCAAAAAATAAATCTCATATTGACAGCTCCTTGCAAAACTATATTTTTGGTTGTGAGGCATATCAACTACCTGTTTCTAGAGCTAAGGAATTGATGGAGGGAAATCGGAAACTTCAACAGTTCAGTCCCATCTCAGATTATGAAGCCACAGAAGAAGACTCTGATTTTGCCAACACAAAAAGTGGGAAAAGAATCCGTGCAAAATACGAAGCCACTGCTGCCAAGCGAAAACTGCGTCATTCTGGAGATTATGATCCCGATAGACTCAAAGAACTTATTAACTTAATCCAGTGTAGGAAAAAAAGTGTAGGTGGAGATTCTGATTCTGAAGACCTTAGAAATAAAAGTGGTCTGAAAAGGAAGCTGGAAAAACAGTCTGAAAATCTGCGGAAATACTTAAAAATGAACGAATCTTCAGAGAATAGTTGTCAGTATGAAGGTAAGAAAGTCTTTGTTTAAAGTTCCTCTTTAAACATTGTAATTCAAAGCATACTTAACATTTAATCTTTAAAGGTTGAATATGTTTTGCATACTGTGGATATTTTAGTGCATGGTAGTTAATTTAAACATTGGCCTGAGATCTATCAATAGAGATGCAGTTTATTTTTATATGGGTTGCCTCTTTCTAGAAAGACAAGTTAGCAGGACTTGTCATGGAAGCTGCTTTTGTTCTGCTTCTTCGGAAAGAAGGCAGATTTCCAAAGAATTTTCTTAGCTGTAGAAGTGTCCAAGGATGTTCTAATATAAAGTAGTAAGCAGACTTGGTATCATAATGTCTTTTGCAGAGTTTGACTTTAGGCATTGCTGTAATTCTTTATGGCTCCAATACCCTAAATAATACTTCATAAATTTAGATTGAAGAATTAAACTTCTGAGCATGAGCACAGTTAAGTTCTGAAATAGCCAGTAACGCGTGTAGTGGGACAAAGGCAACAACCTAACAGTATTAAGATTGAATTATTCTGTACATGAAATTATCTACATCCAAACCTCAGATATTTGTCACAGATATTATCTGATACTTACTTAAGATCTTCCAAAAAAACACTCTTTGATTTCGGTTTCCCTGACCCTTTCCTCAAGGCAATGATGCAGGCATCCTTCAGAAGGGGGGAAAATTGGGGAGAAGGGTGGCACAAAAAAGAGGGGAAATTACATCAAGCACTGGTCTTTCTCATGTGTACTTCAAGCACTTTGGAAGGTGAAGTGCCTGATCTTAGGAATAAGATTCCCTTTTGAGAGGGACAAAAGATACTGACGTGTGGATGGAGGAGACAGAGGGTAGGCTGCATGCTAGATCTTGGGATTCCTGCTTGGAAGTCTGTGGGGTTTTTTGTTGATGTAAAATAGGTGAATGCATTTGTACCTGGCTGTAATCAGTATCTGTTTAAAACTAAATTTTGACTTAACTCCTTCCAGGGGTACCAAACCAGCAACATCTATCTGTAGTTTGAATTCCATGGTTTTATATAACCCTGAAAGTAATCTGTTTGTCTTGCAAAAAAGCTTAAGCTTAAGCATCTAAACGTGATTAGATTTCCGTATATGATAAATGAGTTAGGAGTTCATCAGGTACTTAAAGTAGTTCCTTGGCCAATCTCTTTCCAAGAATAAATACATGTGGTATTTACTCATCCAAGGGGAAGAGTAGAAGAATAATAACCCTCTTCTAAAGTTACATTTAGTATAAATAGGCATGGTAAAGTTTTAGAATTACGCTTAGTCTGAGATACAATTGTGAGGTTAAGGATTGAGATACACATCAGCTTCTGGAGCAACAGTAATAGGATGGAGAGAAGTACATATTTTGCTCAAACTAATCTTTTTCTCTCAACAAGTGGTGGAGAATTTTGCAAGGTTTCCATAAAATACATAGATCATAGTATGTGACTTCTGTTGGAACATAAAGTGGTGTGGTATTGAGTGACCTAAAAAAAGGTAATTATTTATCTGGGGGAGACAGTTAGCTTTTGAAACTGCCCTTTTATCAATGTCTACTTGTTCAAAAATTTTTGTTAAGAAAATAAATGTATGTGTACTGTATGAATTGATGCTAAAGGGTGAGACTGTGGGTATGTGGTAGGTGTTGGTGGGGGGAGGCCTGGTTTTGCTTTTATTTTAAAACTTAGTAATGGATTACTTTTCCCCTCCTCCCCCTACTCTAAGGGGGCAGAACCTCGGATTCGCCACACTCTGTTTTCTCAATTAATACTGGTCTTGGTGGACATGATACTGACTTGAGGCAGCAAGATGTATCCGACCCTGCTGTTACTGACACACATGGCCTCATTAAACTGCTTTTAGAAACACTAGCTAGTGCAGGACACTTGGATTCATCGTTGGCACAGTCTGTAAATCAAGCTTTAGGATTAAGCACTGATGAAATTGAAGAGGATCTGAGACAAAAATATGAATATGAATCCATTCCAGCACAGGACAAAGATGATCATGAGCTTCCTAATACTGCTCAGGCTGAAAATGTTAACTTTAAGGATCCACAGAGCCCAGTGATACTGGAAACTGATGCAACATTCGTACCCTACCCTGTTGATGTTGATTTACGGCTTTCAGCTAATGAAGTAGGCCTTGAACACACGCTACATTTAAAAGTAAGTGAAATTGCTATTTCAGTAGATGCTGGTGATGAATGTACTATTTCCATAAATATTATCAGACAATGAAAAAACATTCTATTTTTTTTACATAGGTAAACATAGATCAGCACTAACTTTCTGTGAAGAAGCTTTTCTGTTTGGTAGGGGCATGTATGGAAACTTACTTAACTCTAAGATGTGTGTTCCTGGTTCTTTGTCTGCTCTTTCTGTCATAAAATTATAATTAAGAATACCTGAAAGATGGGAAGCAACCATGGTCAGTCTTCTTCACTAGCTTTACAGTAAGTCTCATATGCAGCTGCTCCAGCAATGGGCAGCAAAACTTCATTCTATTGAGGAATGCTGTATATGAGGGTGTTTTTTCATCTTTGCTGAGACCAAAGCCTTGCAGTTGTCTTCTCTCTCTTGTAGAAAAAAGATGCTTTACTCTGGCTCTCACCTTGCTTACAGTGGTGGCGGTTTTTTAGCTATTTAAGAAGTTGTTGCATGGGACAGGTATAGTGTTACTGTACCAGCTTACATACTGCCTTCCATCTTCCTCCTCCTTCGGGGGCGATTCTTGGTCTGGTTAGGGTATTGAGGTTGTTTGAACCCTGAAGCACACTTTTGGCTAGCAGTTACTCTTCCCGGAAGTTGGTTTCTCTTCCACATGGACTCTCTCTCAGCAATGGTTGCAGGGCAGGCCGTTAATGATTGTGTACTACTTAGTCTTTAACTTTATAGACCTGATAGGTGGTTTGGATATGACAACTTGTCATGATTATGAAATTCCATCTCTGGTGCAGAAACAAGCCTTTTTTTTGACCAGGCTTCTCCCAGATCTACGTTGAGACAATCTCTTTCAAAGCTTATGCACCTAGAAGTCTTCCCCCTTCTTCCCACAAATGCAAATAAAAAATAAATATATTAGTCGTAGGCTGTATAATTTCAAAACTTTTTTCGCCTGTTGCTTTTTTGACATAAGAAAGAAAGTGAAAGAAGTCAAACTGCAATCTGTATTTGATATTTAGAGTTGGTTGGAGGTGTCATAAACAAGAACGTTTATCCACAGGTGGTCAACAGTTACTCTAGAGAAGCTGTTTCCTTTTAATGGTAGCGCGCTCTCTCATCTTGATAGAACAGATTGGCAAAACTAAGTCGATTATCTTTGGAAACTAAATATGCTTTACAGGTTCTGGACTGTTATCTTAAAAACAAACAAAACCACCAATGGCAGCAGCTTACCTCAGCTGACTGTTTCTGTGTGCGAGTTAGTGACCTTTTCCAGTGACAACACCTCAGGGTTAGTAAAGTGATTCTTCCTGCTTTACAATCATCAAGCATCCTTTTGCTCTAACTGTAGTTATTGCACCAGTTTTGGGAACTGGTTTTGGTCCAGCCTCTTCCAAGTGTATTGTCGCTCCTACCTGATAGTAGCAGGCATTTTATAAGGCAGGAAAACACCCCTCACTTGTGTGCACAAGTGAGGATCCTGCAGTCCTCTTCTTTCAGTCTTGTACTGAATGCACCCTCAGCAAGTTTGTGGACGACACCAAACTGAGTGGTGTGGTTGACACACCAGAAGGACGGGATGTCATCCAGAGAGACCTGGACAGGCTGGAGAGGTGGGCCTGTGTGAACCTCATGAGGTTCAACAAAGCCAAGTGCAAGGTCCTGCCCCTGGGTCAGGGTAACCCCCAGTATCAGTACAGGCTGGGGGAAGAAAGGATGGAGAGCAGCCCTGCCGAGAGGGACTTGGGGGTGCTGGTGGATGAAAAGCTGGACATGAGCCGGCAATGTGCGATGGCAGCCCAGGCGGCCAACCGTACCCTGGGCTGCATCAGGAGAAGCATGGCCAGCAGGTCGAGGGAGGTGATTCTGCCCCTCTACTCTGCTCTGGTGAGACCTCACCTGGAGTACTGCGTCCAGCTCTGGAGCCCTCAGCACAAGAAGGACATGGAACTGTTGGAGCAGGTCCAGAGGAGGGCTACAAAAATGATCCGAGGGCTGGAGCACCTCTCTTATGAGGACAGGCTGAGGGAGTTGGGCTTGTTCAGTCTGGAGAAGAGAAGGCTGAGGGGAGACCTGATTACGGCCTTTCAGTATCTAAAGGGGGCCTATAGGAAAGATGGGGATAATCTTTTTAGTAGGGCCAGCTGTGTCAGGACAAGGGGTAATGGTTTTAAACTGAAGCAGGGTAGGTTTAGACTGGATATAAGGAGGAAATTCTTTACAATGAGGGTGGTGAAACACTGGAACGGGTTGCCCAGAGAGGCAGTGGAGGCCCCATCCCTGGAAACATTCAAGGCCAGGTTGGACGGGGCTCTGAGCAACCTGATCTAGTTAGTGGTGTCCCTGCTCACTGCAGGGGGGTTGGACTAGATGACCTCTAGGGGTCCCTTCCAACCCAAAACATTCTATGATTCTATGATTCTATACTGTGGAAAAGATGATGGGCTTGTTTCTGTCCCTCTAGCAGTGTCTGAGTGAGAAAGTGCCAAGAAGTGTGCACAGTGGATGTTCTTAAATGCTCTGTGGATATTGAAGACGGTTAGGGAATTGGCATTATTTAGTTTTCGTGGGAGTAGAGTTGAAAAATTCTGAGCACTTACACGCATGCCTAGCTCTCTTTATGTGCCCTCTTGGTGCAGTGGCGTATATGCGTTCCATGCATACTTTTTATGACAGCATATAACTGGCAGAACAGCCTTTGAAGAAAGCTCTTGTACTTAGGGTTCAGAGTGCCCCAGCTGCTCGCTTGATCACATTACTCTACAGAGTGGTTGTTCTATGATTTCTGTTACTGATACTTCTATAGAAAGCCCAGTTTCTAAGTCATGGAGCGGGAAAAAGTTTGTCCTACCTGTAATCTCCATGCTGGTTTGCTTCTAACCATCTGGAATGCCAGATGAAATTGGATTGTTCAAGGGCTTAATACTTGTTGCAGGCAGTTCCTTGGGAATGCCAACATCTCATGGCTTTAATCAGCTATCAAGATAGCAGCCTGAAAAAGGCGAAGGAGCAGTTTTCCTAATTTTTTCCCCTCTTTGCCTCCTTTCCTCCCTGCCCCACCCAGCTTCTGTACTCTAAGGCATGTGCTCAGCTCTGCCTCATTTACATAGTGATAGACCATCAGCAAAGACATCTGTCTCAGGAATTATCAAACAGGTAAATGAAATATATAAGTACTTCATGTAAACATTTTCAAGTTTAACTTGACTGATGGCAAAATTTGTAATATGCTGGTGAACTCGGGTACGTTCTTACTTTCAGCTGTTCAGAATATAAAAGCTTAATAGTTACCAAAAAATAAAAGTTTTGAGCTGAGAATTTTTTTTTTTTTTTTTAGGAAGCAAGCACTGGAAGTGTAAGTAGTTTTGAAGACTACAGCCCCTGTCCTAGTATACCTATAGAAAATGCTTATCGCAGGCAACTTCCTAACTCAAATAATATAGAAGTTGGAATGCACTGGAAACTTATACCTATTACAGGTAAGATGGGTTTAACTCTTTATTTTGCTACAAATAGTGAATGAAAACATGTTCTAGAGGTTTGTATCTTTCGTAGATCCCATACTTGGGTACACAAGCATATATATGGCCTATGCAGTTGTTTCTGATACTTGATTAATACAGAAATCTGCTGGATGAAAACAGATACTGGTGGAGAATATTGCTTTGGGTACGTACTGACATAATTTAGAAATGTGAATGCTTGAGTAATTATCTAGTGAGGTACATAACTGTTTTGAATTCAGTGTTTGAACTTGCTAGGTTCTGCTGAAAGATTGGATGGGCGGATAATTGCAACTAGCAATCCAGAAAAGTAATGAAAAATGTGTTCTCCTTATAGAAAGTAGTCTACTTATTGCATTAAGCTCTTCCACTGAAAGTGCTTTGTCCTTATCTAAACATTTAAATCTTAAATAATCTTACAGAAGCAGCTTCTTGTTCTACTTCTTGATGAGTCAACAGTGTCAAGTTTTGGGAGAGCATAAAAGCATGGATTTGAAGGATGCGGAAACTGGGCTGTAGGAACAGTCATCAGGAGCTCTAACTTCAAGGCTACAAATTAAGTCATCTTATGACTAAATCCAGATAGAATTTGTTAACTGCATTCTCCGAGTAAAAAGTTACTGATTTCTGATTGTGTTCCAGGAATGCTGGAATCTGTCTCTTGGACACTTCTGATACCTGTCCAGTTGTGTAGTTCAGTAGCTCTTTTTTGTTTGGCTGAGAAGGGAGCAGGGCAGGGGAAACACATTTCCCCTCACAGTATTCAGAGGCCTTTCAACAAAATGGCAGGGTAGTTCTAGATAATGTTTTCTGTACTTTCTTTAAGGGCCAAACATTCAAAAATCTGTTCTGATGTTTTGCTGAGTTACAAAGTATGGAGACTGCAAAGTTGTTTGGATAGGACATTATTTCTTTTACTTCTGGAGGAAATGGCCACTGTGCCTATAGATGAGGATGTGGTTGCTGACATAACTAATTAAGTGGATGATTAAGCGTCTAAAAACTGTAATACATTATAGATGCTGGATGTGGGAGTTTGTGCAAGGGTTAGTCATTGGCTGACACCTTTGAGACCAGAAATCTTACTGGAAAAAAATGTCTCTGAAATCTTCTGAGAGGCAGAAGTACTATTCTCTAGAGATGAAAGAGATTGGCTAAAGATCACTGGATTTCTTGAGTTCCTACAAGGTCAGTTCTTCAAATCAGCTCTTGCTGCAATAAGTATTGACGGTCTTTGCAATATGATCATGTAAAAGGTGCTTTATAAATATCAAGAAACTCTACAAATGCTAACTGGTGCTGTCCTTCAGGAGGGGCTGGAAGAGTTCAAGGGGATCAGATGTAAAAACATGAAAATAAACAGACAGGTGAGAAGAGTGGGTGGGAAAGTTTGCGTATGTCATTATGGCCTGAACTACCAAGCAGCTCATATTCTCACCTGGTTTTAAATTTTCATCAGAAAGTCAGATCCGTAATACACTGTTCAGCAAGCGGACTCATTTTATTGAAGTACATCAAGAAGGCTGTAGGAGAGTCAAGAGCCTTTAATGTTTTGGGCTACTGGCACTCAATTTTTACTGGGTATCTCTTCCTGTATAGTATATTCTAGAGGGCTTTGAATTTTTATTCTAGGGAATTAAGATCAATTCAGTAATGTTATTTAAAGGAAGCTTCATTCTTTTCTGAAACAGATTGCTTTCTAAATCTGATGACTTCTTCATGTCTTTTATTTTTGTAGCAAGATAGCTATAGAAATTAATTCGGAGAACTTCAATCTTTCTTTTTCATCTTTGCATAATTGCAGGAGGGCAAATTAGCTCTCATTTTTTCTTTTTAAACAAAAATATGGTTTACTTCTGATACAGGGATTGTGTTCAGCTAAACTTACTTTAAGAACTTAACTCCTCATAGTTTGTGACTTAAGGAGTGGAGGGTTTGTCTTGCTTCTTCCCCAAGGACATCAGAAGCTGTTGGAGGAGGTAGTTGTTCATAGGTCCTCAACTTGTCTGGACCACTTCTGTATTGGGTTATTGTTCATTTCTTCATGTTTACGTAATCTAAACTTCTGACAGTAGCTTATTTTTGAAAGCTAACTTGGGCACATGTGCATTTTAACAAACCCATCCTAACTCAGTGTTGGTTTGAATTTGAGACTCCTCTTTGGCTTTAGACATTAAGCACAAAAATGGTGTTTGTTCTTGCTTATTCTTCCTTCTCTTGTAAGAGACAATTAATGCATTAATGGACTTTCTTAAAAGTGATGGCTTTTGATTAGATTAATCTTGGATACAAAGACACAGAATGTTCTAGGCTTTCTTTGGCAGGTGGTGTTTGAACTTCTGGTTTCAAAGTCTACCCTTAAGCAGCTGTTCCTCCTAAGAATGTTATCAGGCAGTTCTCTTTCTGGTTTTTTTGACATATCCAGTTATAAGGTATTACCAACAAAGAGTATGTTTGAAATCATAAATCATACTTTAATAGTTATTGAGGTGTGCGTGTATTTGTTTGGGTTTTGCTCCTTGCATTTGTTTTTTGTGAAGACTCGTGGCCCAGAGGTGTAAATCTATGAAGGATGCCATCTTCAGAGTATTCTATTTAAATAGAGTATTTAAGTTCTCTTCAGAAAATTCTATTTAAATAAGGGTAACTTTGGTTTAAATCATCCTTTTTTTTAAATCCTGTTTTTTACATGTTAGAAAAGATTTTGGATTTCACATTCAGCAGTATATCTTTCTGTTTAAATTCTGCTTAGTGTTTTTTAACCAAAACCTTTAGTAAAAACTAAGGCTTTCTTTTCTAAAATAAAGTTTCTTTCTGGAAAACTTAAATATTTGCAGAATAATCTATTCAGTTCTTAATCATATATATCTTTAAAACTTTTTTCCTAATATAATTGTTACAGAAACTTCCCATCAAATCTGGATGAGTGGATTGTATATTAATTTTTTCAATAACCTTAGGATTTGAAATTTTACCTGTGTTGGGGGTGCAGTCAGGAAGAGCCACAGAACAAAACTTCATTGCTAAAAACTGGTATCCAACTGATTAGCTATGTTAAAATGTAAGGAGTTATAAAAATAGCCCCAAATTTGAAGCCACAGTATAGCTTTTAATCTTCTTACTAAGGCTTGCTTTAGGGTACAATATTTCTTGATTACAATAGCGATGTAGTTTGTAAGTGTTGAGCAGCTCAAGAAGAATGAGACACGTAACATTCTCAAGTACCTTTTATCTCAAACGAGCATAAACTTAAGTTTACTTCGTTAAAATTATAATTTGGTACTGAGTTCTTCAAGGTTCTAAAATTAATATACTTGTGTGCGCAAAAGGTGTAGATCAACACTGAAGGTATAGGGCAAGAAAAAAGGTTCAAATAAAATAGAATGGAACCAGTTGGAATAACCTGATTTTTATCTGTGTTTAGTGCTTTTAAAGAAAACTAGAAATTTGGGGTAACTCAAAGGATGTGCTTTGGAGGATGAAGAAAGAACATACAGTTTTCATTGATAAGGAGAATAAAATGGAACCACATTTCTGCTTTCTCTGTACAACTGGAGTGGCATAAAGTAACTGAGGTGATAGTGTCACCTTGATAAAGGGATCCTGGTAGTGGCAGATGTTCAGATGAACAAATTAGGGACTGAATATGACTTTCTTAACAGGCTACAAAAACGACTGCGTTCCAAAAGAATGCTAACTTTTAGAAACTGTCTATGCTATCTTGGTTATTGCTCCTGTTCCAGAAATGTGGTTTTCTGCTTACAACTGTATTAGCTTTAACAGTAATACAACACTTAAAAAAAAAAAAAAAAAAAAAAGCAAACAAAACCAACAAAGAAAACCTCCTTTGCAGTGTATAGTGAAATACCTGTAGGTGTCTGAAATATCTGTGTGTATCTGTCATTAATTGCTACAAAGTGTTAAATTTGGTTTAAAAAGAAACAAAACCATAGTTTTGAGTGTGGATGGTGAAGAAACAGTACTGCAGAAATTATCTGAGGTTTGTACTATGAGAGGTTTTCAGTGCTCCTTGCAGCATAACTGATTCTGTGTATCAATAATTAGCATAAGATTTAGATCCTACCTTTTTAAGCCAATAACCAGTTGTGAGATCAAACATGCAGTTTGCAGTCTAACTCCCCAAGGCTGTGTGTGGCTAAAGTAAGCCTTTTGGTTATAACCTAGTAGCAAATGAAAACATTTGAATAATTTGTCACCCTGCTTGATTTCTGATTTTTTAATTTTTTTAATTTTTTTTTTTAATTAAGGCAGTTCCTATTACACTTACTCAGATGTTATCTCTGGGAAAATTACTTGTGTTCTGCTTTTCTGAGCAAACTTTGACTTTATTGTTTTACTGTCTTAGGAGCTATTAAATTTTCTGTGCTTCTGTGCCTCAGCAGACAGTAACACTTGAGTCTTTGGATTTAAGTTGATTGGTGGGGGAGGCACAACAGAAATGCTGTTCTAAAACTGTGGTTTGGAGGTTTTAGTTTATCAGTTGTGTGTGACTTTCAAACATGAGATGATGATGATTAACTCTTCCTATATAGGTCTGAAATCACCAGAAGAACCACTGGTGTATTTACCACCAACGGATGCCTTTCCTAATGACCCCCGGGTAATAAATAGACAGAGAAGTTCTGATTATCAGTTTCCATACTCTCCATTTTCAGACACACAAAAGGGGACAGCAGAAGATGGACTTTATACAAGACAAGTGGAGAAACTTGAAGATCAGTGTGGGCTAGCAGATCACCCTTTTACAACTAAGCATTCCATTAGTGCAATAATAGAGACTACACTATTAGAAGAGTATAATCTCTTTGCAAGAAAGATTCAGGAAATTTTGCAGCAAAAGAATATTGCTTATGTTAGTGGTATGTCCACACCAGTCTTCTCTGCCCGAGAGAGGATAATGAGACTTTCTGAATACATATGTTTACAGGCATCAGAGATTTCTGTCCAAGAATATATAGAGACGCTGAGTGAAAAGTTGAATAGTGTTATTTTGTCCTCTTCATGCGTTAGGCATACTCCACCAATTTATTCCAGTCCTGAATCGGCAGAAGTGGTCAGTAACGCTGCACTGAATCCTCCCCCTGACACGCTACCTGTTTGCAAGGACTCTGACACGGCATTGTTATCAGAGCCATTGTGTAATAACGTGGTGGAAGATCTGGATTCTAACGAGCAGCGTTTGTCAAGCTTACCCCTAATGAAGGAGGAAGCAGATCACATGAATGCTAAACCAGAGGATATATTGACATCTGATCAAACCTCTTCCAGTGGTGATCTGATGGAGCCACCAGAAAAGACACAGAAATCCCCAGAGAACCTAAGCATTTCAACCCAACCAGCCTTTTCTGATTTTATAAGCCAGTTAAAACCTGAAGTATTTAACAGTTTGGTCAAAATTATTAAAGATGTACAGAAAAACACTGTGAAATTTTATATTCACGAAGAGGAGGAAAGCATTCTCTGCAAAGAAATCAAGGTAAGTATGTTCCAGTTCAGCCTTGCTTTAGTGTTAAAATAGAACAGAGTGCCTTTCAGATCAGAATGTACGAAACTGGACTTGCAAACGTAGACAAATTTTTTTTCAAAAAAGGCTGAATTGTGAAAGTAGGCTGCCCTGTTCCATTTCTCAGTTGGGCTTCTGAGGTAGTCTTGCTTACATTGTTGACACAAGTCTTTTTCTTATCGTTGGAAAGCAGAACAGGCTGGAGTTTGGTTCTTTCTGAAGATACTGCCAAGGTGGTAACCTTACAGGGAAAAAAGGTTAACAAGGACAAAAATGTGATTGCTTACCATTTTAGGAAGAATGTATGAAAAGTCTATGTGTGTGATTTAGGGTTTTTTCCCCTTCCCCCCCCTCCGCCCCCCAATAACAGTACAGGGAACTTTTGGAGATTACTGTATTTAAATGTAGAAAATGAAAGTTGAAAGTAAAATAATAAAAACTTCTGGCTTTACTTGGAAACTCATGCAGGTTTGATAGGCTTGTCAGTTGGCCATAAATTTGTGATTCTGTAAGAATGACTGACTTGCTGAAACAGCCCATTTCTGTGTGGCTGCAGTCTTCCAATTACATTAATCATAAAGACAAGGAAACCAGTCCCTCTGAGATTTATTTGAGTGGAAAACTTAACACCGTCATCATGTGGGGATTGTTTTGGCTGAACTACCTATTCACTTCCTCTTCACCATCTTTTCTTTCCGTGGTGTTAGGAATATCTTACAAAGTTAGGTAATACAGAGTGCCATCCGGAACAGTTCCTTAAAAGAAGAGCTGCTTTAGATAAACTCTTGATAATTATTCAAAATGAAGACATCGCCAACCTCATCCATAAGGTATTTCACATAAGTAAACGTGTACTATAGAAAGCTACTGTTAAAGCTTACTGAGACGACCTCATTTTGAGCAATGCTGCTTTCTCCTAACCACAGAGCATTTAAACCATGTCCTGTGTTCAGCTGCCATTTGAAGAAACAGAACTGGTTGTGGTAAATACCCAGTCTTGTTCTGTCCTGTACCTGTAACTTCTTCCACCTCCATGTACGTGCATATTTATCCTTAGCAGCTGTGAAGTCGTACAGAGGCCTGAGCAGTTCTACTTCTAGTTGGGTGATGCTCCAAGGGCAAGTGAAGGCAGCCGTTGGGCTACCTGCGGTGTTCCTGACAGCTGTGGTTTATGCTTCTGTGCTGGAGAAAAAGGAAAATTATTCTAAGTGCTCAAGTTCTATTGTCTCGTTCCTGTAATGTTTTTGTGAGAGCAAAAAGGCAAGAGGAAAATCAGTAACTCCTTGAGAATGTCTTCTGAAGTTTGATATCTGGTATTAGTAACTAGGAGAGTTCTGTAGTTCCTGTTTTTTGTATGGTCTTTGGTATACATCACTGATGTGTAACATTTTTAAACAGATACCTGGCTTAGTAACTTTGAAGAGGCTTTCCTGTGTCAGCTTTGCGGGTGTCGATAGTTTGGATGATGTGAAAAACCACACTTACAATGAATTATTTGTGTCTGGTGGTTTTGTTGTGTCAGATGAATCCGTCCTTAATCCAGAGTCCATCACGACAGGTAAGCGTGATGCTTTCTGCAGCTTTAAAACACAGACCAAAAACCCCTAACACTTTCATATGTGAGAGAGGTGCCGCACTCATCACAGGGAAGAATCAAGTCTTCCATCTAATTTTTGTGAGGTTTTTTGGACAACTTCAGCTCATTCAGTCTCTTACCTCAGTGGCCTTTTTGGAGAGAGATCCTGTCTCTCTAAGTTTGTGTTAGATTGTGTAGTTATGAATACATGGAACCTTTTATTCCTTAATCCACAAATATGCTAGAAAAAAAATATACTGAAAACCTACCTTTTTTACACTTTTCCTTTATTTGAAATTATATACTTAAGGAAGTTACCGGTGTTTAAAATAGATATTTGAGCAAGGCAGACCACATATGACTGAATTCAGCTTTTACGTAAGCAGATGCCACTGTTAGGCATCTGACCTATAAAAAAGCAGCTCGGTTTTAGAATATTATTGTTGGCTAATCTGTGAGGAAGAAACCCTGAAGTCCTAGGCTGATGTTCATAGTCGTGCAACTGTTCTTTGATCAAAATGGAAAGAAGCCTTCTGTATATACTGAAGCAGTATTTTCAGTTTGCATACCACAAAATTTAACTTCTATTCAATATCTCCAAAACAGATAAACTAAAACAGTTCTTAAAGTTTCTGGAGGATCTCAATACCCCAGATGGGAAATGGCAGTGGAAAGTCCACTGCAAAATACAAAAAAAGCTTAAAGAGCTGGGGAGGTAAGTGATGTTCTTCAAATACCGGTTGTTCAAGCGCTTCAGCTTTAATTGTGCTCTCCAAAAGCCAATTAAGTGGAATTTACTCTTACATTTATCTTTTGACTTAATTTTAATATTCAGACTGACCTTAAATCAAGTGTCTGTCTAATAGTGCACTTTTTCCCCCATTGCAGAATGAATGCTAACGCCCTGAGTCTGCTGACCCTTCTCAATACCCATCAAAAGAAGCACTTGGTTGAGATTCTGTCTTACCATAACTGTGATTCTCAGACTCGAAATGCTCCAGAACTGGACTGCCTTATCAGGCTTCAGGCTCAAAACATCCAGCAGAGACATGTTGTCTTCTTAACAGGTAACCCCCAAACTTCTGAATACTTCTCTCCCTCTTTTGATAATAGGTGCTAAACATTAATACAAAATCTCCTTCTATGTGTTTAGAAAAGAATCTCAAAACCCTTTCAAATTATGTTGATAATGGAATAGTGGTTGCGACTGTTGATGACTTTATGCAAAACTTTAAAAGTCTCGTTGGGTATCACAACTCGGTTACTGAAGAAAACAGCCTCCCCCCCTCTGATGCTCACAAAAGACAATCAGGTAACGTTAACCACTCTTGTACTTCCTCTAGCTAATCAGCTGCGGGGGGTGGAGGTCCTTGCAATAGTGGGCCTTTGCCCTTGTACATGAACGCTGCAGAGGGCAAGGAAAACCCAACTCTCAAGCTACTGTGTTAAGTGATGGGGGAGAAGCAGCTGGGACGGAGCACCAAAGGCGATCTTAAATACAGAATTGCAGGCTAACGTGGTGTTGTGCCCAGTTCCCGAGCAGTGCAAGCGGGGAAACAGTAATTACCTCCTCCCTTATGGCAACTCGCTTCACTGACGATTGTCAGGTGAGTGAGATGGAGGACCGGAGCTTGCTCGCTGCACTGACTCAGACAAAGGTCAGGCGAGTCTAGCTTATAGCAGCATTTCCATACTTTATTGCACTTAACAATATTCTAATAGCATATATATGGTCTATAGCGCACCCACGTAGTGATGTGGGGAGAGGTATGGGGGGGGCATGAGGAGAGGGGGGGAGGGTGTAGGGTAAGCAATAAAGGGGGGTGATACGACCTGTTCAGAATTCCAGCAGTGAGTAGCATGGGGATCTCGGGCCAGCTGAGGGGAGCTCTGAGGGGCCAGCATTCAGGCCTTTTGTTTGTACCCTCATTAGTGCGTAGTCACAGCGCGTGTAGCCTAACGCTAAGTTCTGTGCTCGCCTACTTGCAAAGCCAATGCCATATGGGGGTTACAAATAAGAGCGGACAGCGCTTAACGTAGCAACAGGGGAAAGAGGAACTTCCAGTGGTTCGGCACAACGTTCTCAGTACCACAGTTTTTGAGCATGAGTTGTTATGATCTAGTTAGGTACGCGTGACAGTTTCCTCCCTGGCAGCTAATAGTATAAGCTTCCCCGGGGTAGTCCTGGCTCCTGACATGAGTCTGGGCTGCTCAGGCTCTTGACATGAGTTTAGGCTGCTTCTGCAAGTAGCAGATAAGAAGCAAGGGGAGTGACAGAGACATTTTCTGCACATTTCGAGGCAACCATTGACAGATAGCGAGGGGCTGTCAGGCTTCCACCCAGCCCCACTCCCCACTGTGGCACTGCGATGGCATCCTCGCCTTCAGTGGGTTCTTTCAGCCAGGCTGAGCCTCCTCACATGGCGTTCAAGAAAGTTAGGCCTGTGCCAGCATGGTGTAAGGTCCCTTTTCAGGAAAGGGAAACATGATGATAGCTTTAGAGAGCATAACAAAAGGACTGAGATGTCAGTAATTGTACTCCTTTAATTGTCTGATCAAATACTCACCTACTGTGTAACTTCAGATGCTGTTTTGACATTAACCCCTTTGGAGCTGGGAGTTGGGATTTCCCAACACTAAACATGAACACAATGCGCAGAAGCTTTTAGCATCGGAATAACTGGACACTCACACAGAGGGTTAAGTGTGTATGTTGATTAAGTGAACCAGAATGGCAGAAGACCAAGACTTAAGTGATATTGGACTTGCAGACCTGAAGCGTAACACTGTGTGAGTAGTGTATAGCTTTTCTAACCACAGTTTGTATTTCAATAGAATAGGCCTTTCTCTTTTTCTTAATGTAGTTCTTGTAGAAAACGATGAAAAGGATGAGGAGGACATGTCTCTGGATTCAGGGGATGAAACATCACAAATAGAAATCTGCAATGATGCCTCTGATGCTCATTTGGAAGCTTTGCAGACAGAGGCCAAGGGCTCACATGGAGTAGGTGCAAAAGAAAGCTGCTTATCAGTTACAGAACTCTCTCCTGCAGCACAAATTGGCTTGATGGAAAAGACTCCTAAAATTGACTTGGAAGAGATACAGCCAGTTACTCCCGTTCCTACAACATGCTCTGCTGAAGGAGAAAAACACAACTCAGTTGAACAAGCTCCCTTCAGTAACTTCCAAGTTTATAGTAGACCATTAAACATGTCCCATCAGTTCAGTCACTTTAATGTACTCACTCATCAGACTTTCCTGGGAACAACATACCCCATTTCTTCTGCAAGTCAAAACCAAGAAGGGGGCAATTATTTTCTATCTGCCTACAGTCAGAGCATGGATACAGAAAAGTCATCATCGCCTGGCGGTTGGGATGTAACTTGTGATTCTTCCAGGCCATATTCAAACCAGAAATAAACTCCTAAGTCTCTTTTTATAAGTTGCTGTGGACTTTTCTGTTTCTAAAATGGTGGATTAACAATTTCTATTTTATCCTGGAACAAAATGTTTCTTGTCCTTTATCTCAAATGTTTTCTTGTCTTATTTAAATCCTGATGGCCTGTACCTGTTGGAAGCATCTGAAAACTGAAATAAATATATATATTTTTTAACATTTACCGTACTTGAATTATCTTGCTTGTTGGCACTTTTAAGTTTCTACATTTGTATTTGACCTGTACCTGGGCTTCAGTTTGAGGTCTGTTTTAATGTAAAACTGAATGTTTGCCTAAGACGTGTGAAACAGCAAGTTTTTTTTAACTGTAAGAGTATCTAAATCACTCTTCTTTACATAAATATCAAAACTTCTGTATTTATTTGACAGTTGACACATTTTGTACAAATGTTTTTACATAGCTCTAAGGTAGTGTAGTTATTTTAATTACTATATACTGGATTTTGGCTAAATACCTCAGAGTAACCAATGGTGCAGTTCCATTACAAAAATAAAATAAACTCTTAATGCACAAGGGACTTGCTAACGCATTGCGTTGTCTGTGGTTTTTATATTGTTTTCAAGGTACGTGAGAGAGAGACCCAAGCTTTATTTCATGCATAGCGATTATCTGTGTGTCTGATTTCGACTCTCCATGCTTAATACGGCACCATGGGAGTGAGCTTACAACCCTTACCTTGCCATTGTCATTACCATACCAGAGGAGGACAAACCTGGTTTTAATGACTGTGGCGGTTCAGTTTGCATTAGAAAACATCCTCACTCCTCTCCCACTTCAGCAAAACCACTACTGGTGCCTTTCCCCCCCCCCCCCCCCCCCCCCCACGGCTGGGGTAAGTACAGAGTTTTATCTGTTTCTTAATCTTGTGCTTTTTAATTGCACCTCTGCTGAGTTAGAAACTTATTTTTCCCCAGTGATTCTCTCTTCATTGGCTCACTCATACATCAGCTCTTGGCTCAGGTTGCTGGGGAACAGCAGCTGATGGTAAATGGCTGTCGAGGCTTGAGCCCAGCCTTGTTGTTTGTGTACCGCTATGCTTTACTCGTATGTTTGTTTATTGCTCTTCAAGATGTCTGCAGTCCTATGTTTGGGGTTTTTTTTTACCTGCTTGTAATTCAATTTTTAGTGCTTTTATGTAGGATGTGCAGTTTAGTACTGGATGACTGGGTGTGAAACTGTATGACTCAGAAGTCACAAAATTAGCTGGGACCAATATTACTGGTTAGAAAAGGGCAGCTTTTAAAAACCAACCAACCGAAACCCAGAGGCTTTTCCCTAAAGTTGATGTCTCTCCTTCTATTAATGGTTCTTTATTTGTTTAAATTAATAACAAACCAGTACCAGACCAGAGCAGTAGATGTTACCCTTGTCCCAAACATGGCAAATAAATAATCTTTTTTAAAAAAAAACAACTCCCTTGTATCAGTAACCCATACTGGATTTTGTGAAGAACTGTTCACCACCATGTGCAGTCTCACCTCCTGCATGACTTGGCATGCGCAGGAGCAGCCAGGGGCACCTTTATTCCCTTCACTACTGCTGTGCAAGTGCCTTTCAGACGCAGGTTACGCCTACGCAGGGCTGCTGCTGGGAGGAATGGCAGGGGGAGGGTCTGTGGTGGTTCTCACATACCACAAAACAACTACCCTGAATTCGGGCTATGCATCTTCTGCAGAGATCTAGAAGAGAAACAGTTTTGCCCCAGATTATCCTACCTTTTGAAGACTAAAAGCAAATTAAACATTGAATGCTGAGGGGGAAGCACTGAATATGGCTCTGTTCAGACTGTGTTTATAAGAAAACCTTAAACCGAGTTCTACTGCCTTGGGCCCAGCCCACTGTAATGTTAAGTGCTGCTGCTATCCTGCTTTAATGGGGGATGGGGGGGTTATAGTCAGTGCTTCTGTGGTCTTAAAATCTGGGGTTACTTGAGCTGATACCCACTGTGTAAGCCTAAAAGCTGACTGAATAGTTAAGTTAAAGCAGTTTCATAGAGGTAAAAATACCAACAAAGTCCACCCAAGCCCTTCAGAACACCTCTTAATCTTTTTATTTATCAAAAGACATACAGGGTACAACAACCCACGGAATGTTTCTATACAGTGGTTTGGTGCCTTATGTGAACCAGACATAGTCTTGGGCTAGCACAAAGACCATTCTAGAGACACGCACCATTAGTTTAATGTATCTTTAATATAAAAAGCCACATGACCCTATAATTATCAAAATTCACATAATTTAATTCTTCATAAAAAAGGATCCAGATGGTTCACAATTACAGTAGCCAACAAAGTGCTGTGCCTTTATCTTGTTAAGAGTTCCAAACATCCATATATACCTCTCAAAATGGAGACATAAAGTTCTCTTCTTGAGCCATAGTGGGAATCAGAGCAGTCTCCAACTCCTTCTGCTTCTGCAGGAGGCCCTGAAATAAACGGAATATAAACGTGAATGGTCGCTCTTCCTCGTGCAGCCTGAGCTACTAAAGTGTCACTGTTTGTTTCAGATTTTAAAACAGTTTACATGTTAAGGCTCAATGCTTGTTAACTACACACCGTCAGCAAAGCAGTACAACACAACACATTCAGTAGAGCGGGAACGCGAGGTTTCTCCTCCTCTGCAAAAGACTTGAATCATGACTGAAGTGGAAGCCAGTCCAGTTTCCAGGGGTGACTGGGCAGAGGACAAAGGACTTTGCCACTGCATTAAATTTAACGCGCTCATGCTGTGCCTTGTCACTACACTTGGGGTATTCCAGCGTATTCTTGTATGAAGCTGAACCCAAACCCGTGACTAGCCTTACCTTAAATTACACGCTCAGAGAAAGGCCAGCGTTACCACAGCAGCCTCAGGTGCTTTAGGTATGCGTATTGACTCTCTACAGGTAAGAGGTTCCTGCTTTGTTAATGGCTCACCTAAGTACTAGCCAATGGAGAAAACCTGTAAGAAAAATCTCTTGGCTGTGTATCCTTGTGGCTATGTGGTATGTAACAATGCATGATAGAGCTATGTCAGTTACACTCCTAAGTTTGAAAAAAGTTTTTTTACTGTAATTAATAGAATCATATATCTCGATACATCTGGCCCCTTGGTCTCACTCCATGTTAGACCTGTCAGACGTAATTTGGTAGCAAGGAAGTTTGTTTAAAAAAGAAAAAAAAAAAATAAAAGCAGCATTACAATGGTATTTTTCCTCCAAGCCCTGTCTCAAAGCTATAGGTTACAGGCTGCTGGCACAGCTCAGTATAGCCCATACAACACTTACTTAGGGAATTCCCAGTGGCGCAAAAGTAGAGCAGTCGTGCAGAACTGGCTTTGGTTAGCAAAGCAGCCTATTAGACTTCACTTTGCGTCCCCCCAAAAGCAGCAGCTGCCTTTCAGTCACCTGATGAACTGCGTTCCAACTCACAAACAGTAGCTGCTATTTCTATTAATGGGTCAGTGGACTTGTTCAGGCCCTTCGTCAATAACTACTTGCTTTTGCATTTAGTAGCATGTGACAAAACAGTCATGCAATAAATTGCCTTAAATCAACTCAGAGCTGAGGTGAGAAACAAGTAACACTGAAAACTGGAACAAAGTCCATCGCATGGTTTGCACAGGTCTTAAAAGGGGACAATGTGAAGTATCTACATCAGGAGGTGTGCAAGGGCTGTCTTTGCACGTCCTTGGACAGCCTGTTGGTGGCTGCCACGATCACTTAGCCACTGTAAGCTACAACCTGTTGGCAAGTGGGTTTATTGCCTTAGTAAAAGTAAGATGCTCTGGCATGTACTGACTGTACCTGGGGGGTTTGTCCTTTTTCTTAAACTTCGGCCCTTCTTCTTCTCAAATACTTAATTCGCTTTGCTGGATGCATAAACTTGGGCTTATTTCACTGACTCAATTTCAGTGAGGAAAACAAGAGCCTGTTGATAGCTCCTATTACTGCTGTCTCCCGAGATACAGGAAGAGGCTTGCTGCCCTGTAACAAATGCAATGACAGATCACCCCCTGGCAAAGGAAGGACCTCATCTGCCCTCTGGTTTCACTGGTGTCTTCCATGGGCCAGCCAGTTCAGCCAGACTGCTCCTGAAACAGCCCGCCTGTATTTACCTGTCCCTCCAGTGGGATGTGTATTTCAAAGGCTAAAGACTCGTCAGATATGCTGTGAACTCACCTGGACAAAAGGTGGCTAAAGAATGACAAAATATGCTGTGAATATAGATACATTCTGAAACTATCAGTCATATATATATATGCATGTATATATAATTTTAAAAAACAAGACTAGATTATCTTCTGAAATAGAAACCTAAACTCTGCTCTTTGTCTAAATTATATTTCATACAAAACACCGCATAACTCTTCCTTTCTCAGTGAAATAACTGATGCAAAACTGGTGTCATCTGTAGAGTATACAGTACTTAGACATACAAGAGACACCTAAGTTCAACAGTTGATGTCCTAAATGCATTCCACAGCTGGTAGGGTATTTAAAAAAGAACTCCACATGTTTTATGTTAACGTTCTTCCAGAACCAAGGACCACTGAAAGACTAACCTTAACATTAGTATCTAGCCACTCTTAAGACCTGAATATATACTATGCATCAGAAATGTCCCTAAGCTCCTGCCTCGTAAGTTTGCCAACATGGATATTATCGCCTTAAACCTCTTTAAATATCCATGGCCTTTGTTCACCTTGGCAAGCACAAGGATCAAGTTGTGCTTTGAAGCTCGCTTCATTCTTAACCAGAACACCACTGGCAAATGAAACCTGAATACAAAATACTTAACAGTTGTAGATACTTAACAAAAATGTTAATGAGCATTGGGGAAGACCAGATCCAGTCAAATCTATTTGGAAGCCATCAGAAACTGGCAACTGTTCAGTGTTCTGGGGCCACAACTTTTCTTAATAATTTGGGGAGAGCCATGACCCTTTATTTGCACCAGGAATTTACCTACTACTGAGGCAGGACATATGTATGTATGTATGGCAGAACGTCTGTCTTTCTAAAGCACAGCAGGTGATTAATAGTGTTAACTACTGGTAGTTTGGTTGTACTCAAGCCTGTCAGATTTTCTCCCCTTTATTTTGATAATTTATGCAATTTTTCTCCCTTAAGGCAAAGAAAAATAAATAAATGCTGCTAGCAATGAAGTCCTTTTTAGCATGGAGCCATTCAAAAAGAAGGGAAGATACTGATACGCGTTTAGTGTTCTTCAAGAATGAAATGCAAACCTAAAGTAAATGTGGTTTGGTTTTCTTTTTTTGTCTTGCAGTCCCCTGTCAGGCCATTTAGAAGCATAAAAGGAAACTGCTCCTGTGATTGTCCAGACCTGCAGTTTGAATCGACCATGGGCCGCACCCTGTTGCCAACAGGTGGAGTATCAAACTCAGTTCTGTTTTAGTAAGTAGATGCCCGATAGTTTGTTTCCTGGTATTCTTACTCCAACCAGGAAAATACATAACTTCACAGTTACCAGCTATAATCTTCTGTGCTGCTTTAATTTACTGCAACGCGGATCCTTAAAGACAGTCTCACCACATTCAAAATCCTTCTGGCAATCCTGTAGGATCTAATAATTACCAACAGAACAACGTATACAAACATACACAGGCTTTTGTCTCAGGAGCTCCCGCGTGTGTAGCATTAAACTAAATTTCATTTAATATTCTCTCACTAAATATGGCTGATTGACAAATCCTGAATTTTACTTTTACACGTTAACAAAAGAATAGCTATCTCAGAAGGATTTTATAAGTGTTCATGCTTCAAATTTGCAAATGACAATATTTTTTCAGGACTGACACTTAACTACCACTGCAACAACCACGCTGCCCTGTCACGACCGGCTTACCCATGAAACACAAAAGTGAAATTTTGTCAACAAGGGTTCCAGTGTTTTGTTAAAACACTATTCTTTCTCCCCTTGAAATGGAAACATTCTTACTATAAGTAACCCTACCTATCAAAACCTGGAGACTAAATAAAGCCATTCCTCTTGATTGCAAGTTTTCTCAGGTAGTCAAGTGTTTCATAGCTAATCTAAAGAGTCCATAGCCTCGTCCCTAAGGACAGTCCAAAGGTGGAAGTAACGCATGAAAGGCGAAATTAGTAAGAGGGAACAAAAGTAAAGGACAGGGCCCAAACCTTACCCTATACAACAGAAAAATGAATTAAAGACTAATGCTTAGGACTATGTAATAGTTTGCAATGTTCATTTTTACTTCAGTACATATATACATGTTTATTCAATAAATTTTTGCTTACCTGGCGTAATTCTGACAATCCTTTGAGAATTGCTTGTTGTCTCTCTCTGCTTTTAACTACATCAGGATTTAGAAGAGGATCTCTAACGTGATCAGAGCTAAAAATCTGTCGTGGCGTTTGGTAAGAACCTAAAAGTAAATGTATATCAAATCAGTTCACAATGCTCTTTATCAATTTTGTTTTAATTCTGAAGCAGTAAATTTTCACAGCTTGTGAAAATCAGTTTTGGTTGCTACTAGATTATGATCACTATTTTTAAGTCAAACAACACTTAGATTCCTCAACCCAAACCTATATACAATAATACCAGAGAAGTGCAATCATACTTCGCTAAACGTAAACAGACAAAAAAGACAGATGAAATAAGAAGTTTTGTTGCTTTTAATTTTTTTTTTTAACTTTTTCTGGTTTGTTTTGGTTTGGTTTTTTTTAAATACAGAGTAACATTTGGTTGCATAGGCTTTCTGTACAGTGCTGTGACACACGAGTTACTGCAAAATGCAGTAAAAACAAATACCAAACTGAGTGAATTGTAGCACTTCAAACTAAATCACTATATCATTTCTTCTTCTACATGAATCAGTTCATAATACATTTCAGTACCATTAAACTGCCGATGCTGTGGGTCCTGTGTTGAAGGTCTTGTCACTGGTGCATCTGGATCAAGGTAATACACTTCATTTGTTCGAACATACGGAATAAATTGTGAAGAGAAAGGTCTTCCAGCTTCTGTAACGGAAGGAGGGGAGCTCCTCTGCTGTGTATCTGGCTTGACATTTTTCTCTCTTCTACTACTGCTGTTATGCACCAGGAAATGAGAAGCATGTATCTGTTTTTGTTGTACTTGGTGTAATCTATTCTTAACTGCTGGAACAAGTGGTGATTCAGATCTGCGTGAAACAATTTCAGTTAGAAAAACCCCCAAACAATACTTAAGTAATGTGATTAATTTTCTCAAACAGTAGAGACAAAGAAGCCTCAGAGGACTGGACTTCTACTCATTTACTCTGCTTTTATATGTGCAGTTTGTCTGGTCTTGTGTAGACAATTAGAGGTATCTAAATTATTTAAAAAAAACCCTAAAAATCAGGACAGAAAGTATGTGTATTTCACTATTAATGTTCTTATACATTTAATTAATGAAGAGTATTGACATACCTTTCTTCATTCAAATGATTCTTAGGTAATTGTTCTTCCTAGGAGAAAACCAAGAAAGTCAGAAGTAAAATAAAAAGCTCCATGTTTTTCATATTAAAAGCTTTCATTTTTGAAGACAAGTTTGTTCTGAAATTCCAAAAGGACTGTCTGACCTGGGTTCAGAACAAAGGTATTTATCAGACTTGCATTAAAGAGACTTGTAGTGTCTATGAACTAAATTAAATGAATTACAGGAGGATTTGCTCCCACTTTCTATGTCTTTGGCAGCTTTAAGCACTGTAAAAAATACTGTATGTATTTTCCAATGACCTTGGAAAGCTGCATTTATAAGCCTGAAAGATTCAGCCCAATATAACGATTATTAAATGAAAGGTCGTGTTTGTAGGTAACGGTCAGTACAAGTTTTCTATTTAAATGAAAACTATTAACATATCCCATGCTTATTATGGGATCAGATAGTGCTTACCTATCTAAAAAAATCTGCTTAAAATTCGTTGCCCCGTTTCTCAGGCACAAAATTCTTGAACATTTGCCTTTCAATAATGTAAGCGTAAAACTTAGATTTACCATTAACCTCAAATAAACCAACACAGTTTAACAAAAGAATTAATCTTTAAAGATACCTGTGTAAACAGTTATGTATTTTGACATTCTTTTTTCTAACACTCACAGCTTCTAAAATATGTGTCTGTAGGCACACTAAACAAATGGCTAAATAGAATTGAAGGGACCATCTTTTCTACAACAGATTTTTTTTCTATTGGGAGGTGTTTATGCATACATATGTATGTACATACAGAGAGTGAGCAAGCACAAGAGAGAGAAGGCATGAATATATTTGATAGCATCTTCTTTAAATGAAAGCTGGGGGTTTTTCCCAGCCACAAGCTATACCGACACATGCTTACTGCAAATGAAGAAGAAATGACTCCACTAAGAATGCATTTTTATGGCAACAGAGTACATATCCTCAGTGATCCATATTTTTTGCAGAAATAAAAATTGTTTTCTTGAACAAGTACTCCTATACCTCAACCATCACCACAACGTAATGACTGGACAGAAAAGAGCAAGTCAGTGATGTCATTCTATCCTGCACACTGCTTTCAATCAAGCTCCCTGTTTACATAATGAATGGATGATAATCAATAAATGGAATCACAGAATCGCAAGGGTTGGAAGGGACCTCAGGAGATTATCTAGTCCAACCCCCCCTGCTAAAGCAGGTTCTCCTAGAGCAGGTTACACAGGACTTTGTCCAGGCGGGCTCTGAATATCTCCAGAGAAGGAGACTCCACAACCCCCCTGGGCAGCCTGTTCCAGTGCTCCGTCACCCTCAGAGTAAAGAAGTTCCTCATATTCAACTGAAACCTCTTATGTTTCAGTTTGTACCCATTGCCCCTTGTCCTGTCGCTGGACACCACTGCAAAGAGTCTGGCTCCATCCTCATGACTTTCACCCTTAAGATATTTGTATGTGTTGATGAGGTCCCCTCTCAGTCTTCTCTTCTTCAGGCTGAACAAGCCCAACTCTCTCAGCCTTTCCTCCTAGGGGAGATGCTCCAGTCCCTTTATCATCTTAGTTGCTCTTCTCTGGACTCTTTCTAGGAGTTCTTCATCTTTCTTGAACTGGGGAGCCCAGAGCTGGACACAGTACTCCAGGTGGGGTCTCACCAGGGCAGAGTAGAGGGGGAGGATAACCTCCCTTGACCTGCTGGCCACGCTCCTCTTAATGCACCCCAGGATACCATTGGCCTTCTTGGCAACAAGGGCACACTGCTGGCTCACGGTGAGCTTGTCATCCACCAGGACTCCCAGGTCCCTCTTGGCAGAGCTGCTTTCCAGCAGGTCAGCCCCCAGTCTGTACTGGTGCATGGGGTTCGACCTCCCCAGGTGCAGCACTCGACACTTGCCCTTACTGAATTTCATCATGTTCCTCTCCACCCAACTCTCCAGCCTGTCCAGGTTTGTGTCATCAGCGAACTTGCTGATGGTACACTCTCTCCCCTCGTCCAGGTCATTGATGAATAAGCTGAACAAGACCGGGCTGAGTACTGAGCCCTGGGGAACTCCACTAATGGCCTCCAACTGGACTCTGCCCCACCGATCAGAACCCTCTGAGCCCTGTCATTCAGCCAGTTCTCAATCCACCTCAGTGTCCACTCATCCAACCCACACTCCTTGAGCTACCCTTTGAGGATGATATGGGAGACAGTATCAAAAGCCTTGCTGAAGTCAAGGTAGACAACATCCACCGCTCTCCCCTCGTCTACCCAGCCGGTCATGCCGTCATAGAAGGCTATCAGTTTGGTCAGATATGATTTCCCCTTGGTGAATCCATGCTAGGTACTCCTGATGATCTTCTTTTCCTCTACTTGCTTGGAGAGGACACCCAGAATGAGTTGTTCCATCACCTTTCCAGGGACAGAGGTGAGACTGACTGGCCTGTAGTTCCCTGGGTTCTCCTTCTTGCCCTTTTTGAAGACTGGAGTGACACTGTACTCCTGATGATCTTCTTTTCCTCTACTTGCTTGGAGAGGACACCCAGAATGAGTTGTTCCATCACCTTTCCAGGGACAGAGGTGAGACTGACTGGCCTGTGGTTCCCTGGGTTCTCCTTCTTGCCCTTTTTGAAGACTGGAGTGACACTGGCTATCTTCCAGTCCTCAGGCACCTCTCCTGTTCTCCACGACCTTTCATAGATGATGGAAAGTGGCTCAGCAACATCATCTGCCAGTTCCTTCAGCACTCGCGGGTGCACTCCATTGGAGCCCATGGATTTGTGGGTGTCCAGCTTCATTAAAAGATCCCTAACCTGATCCACATCGACAGAGGGAAGGTCGTCCTTTCTCCAAGCTTGCTCGCTTACCTCCAAGGACTAGGGAGCCTGAGGGCAAAGAAGCCATTCAGTAGCTCTGCCTTCTCTCTATCTTCTGTCACCAGGGCACCCATTTCGTTCAGCAGCAGTCCCACACTTCCCCTAGTCTTACGTTTGCTGCTGACATACTTGAAGAAGCCCTTCTTGTTATCCTTGATATCCTTTGCCAAACTTAGTTCCAGGTGAACCTTGGCCTTTCTAGTTCTTCCCTATGCTCTGGCAGCATTCCTGTAGCCTCCAAGTGGCCTGACCCTCTTTCCACATTCCATGAGCTTACTCTTTTCTTTGAGTTTCACTGAAGCTCCTTGTTCATCCATCCAGGCCTCTTGCCTCGTTTACTTGATTTCCTACTCACAGGGATGCACCGATCCTGAGCATGGAGGAAGAGCTGCTTAAATAGCAGCCAGCTCTCTTGGACTCCCCTACCTTCAAGAGCCTTAGCCCATGGAATTCTTCCAAGTAGGTCCCTGAAGAGGCCAAAGTTAGCTCTCCTGAAGTCCAACGTGGCAGTCCTACTTGTTGTTCTGCTTCCACCTCTCAGAATCTGGAACTCCACCATCTCATGGTCACTGCAGCCAAGCCTGCCCCCTACCTTCACATCCTCAACCAGTTCTTTATTTGCCAGCACAAGGTCCAGTAGCGCTCCACTTCTTGTTGGCTCCTCTACTACCTAGGTCAAAAAGTTATTGTCGATGTTCTGCAGGAACCTCCTGGACTGTACTCACCTTGCCGTGTGGTCCTTCCAGTTGATATCAAGATAGTTGAAGTCTCCCATGAGAACCAGGGCCTGCAATTGTGAGGCTACTTTTAGCTGTCGATAGAAGGCCTCGTCTACTTCCTCATCCTGGTTGGGAGGTCTATGGTAAACACCCACCACAGTGTCACCCATGCTGGCCTGCCCCTTAATTTTTACCCACAAGCTTTCAACTTGTTCTTCATCCACTCCTGGGTAGAGTTCTATACATTCCAGTCGCTCCTTTACAGAAAGAGCAACTCCACTGCCTCACCTCGTAGGCCTGTCTTTCCTGAAAAGCACATAGCCATCGATGGCAGCGTTCCAGTCATGCGTGTTGTCCCACCATGTCTCTGTAATCGCAATGATATCATGGCCCCGCAACCACATACAGAACTCTAGCTCTTCCTGCTTGTTCCCCATGCTTGCGCACATTGGTGTACAGTGAGGCAATTGAGCAACTAGGTTTCTCTGGAGGGATGAAAGAGGATCTGCCACAGCCAAGCCCACCTGAATAAACACTTTGAGAGACTGAAATAACAGTAAAAGCTAAGTCGCAACATCTGAATATAATCTTCTGATCCCAAAGAACGAAACAATGCTGTAATACCATTCTTTACACAAAGAGTAGTAATAGGAAAATCTCAATGCTTGAGTTACAGAACTGCATTCCCATCCAGGCAAAGCTGTGGGAAACAAGCGTTTTAAAAAAACACATAATTGTTGTTAAAGACCAAATAGTTACCTTTCTGACTCTATGTCCCTTATTCTTAATGTTTATTTCCTCGTGAGGTGAAGGAGACCTCTCTGAATGATCACTCTTTTTTGGACAAAGATTCCCAGGGGTATTTCTTTCTACCAACTGAAGCAGCTCCATTTGTCGTCTTACTTTGTTTTCTTCCCTTTGTTTTTGTAGCTGTTTAGGGTATCTTTCTGATGCTGGAATGTATCTTTTCCCAGGCTTGTTTATGTTCCAGTCAGGTCTTTTGTTGTATTTTTCTGAAGGCTTAATTTGTCTTTCTTTTCTTGCAAATTGTTCATATAGATCACTGTAAATGCCACCATTCTCTTTTCCTGAAATTTTATTTTTTTCTGTATACTTTATTTCCTTCTGGTGTTTGCTGCTGCTAGAGGTTTCTTTATATTCTATGGAAACATCAGGCGATTCACAACACACAGTTCTTTCCTCAGCTGACTCCATGTATGCTGAAGTATTGAAGTCATCTGAAAAAAACCACCATTATATTTTAACTGCAAGTCTAAGCTATTCAAATTACTTGTTTGACTTTTGTATATGTATCAATCTACCATTACTGATTTTATTCAAAAATTGGTTGTTAGTTTTATAATGTTTTTTACTCCTTTTGATGTGGAAGATAGATAGGACCAGTAGACACAAACTCAGTAACGAGGGGGGGGAAAAAAAAAGATTAGAGAACAAAATCAAGTCACTGTAAAGCAAAATAACTTATGTAAAATGAAACCACATTATTTTTAAAATGTAGAATTCTAGTTCTGTCATGGTACCCAATGGTAAAGAGCAAAACACAGCTTCTGTTTAGTTTTTCAGCATGCCAATAGTTTGGTCATATTCACAGCGCTACTGGGAGCAACTCATTTTCCTAACCCTTGTCTTCCAATGGAAATATTTTGTTCAATTTTTAAATTACTAACAATCCAGCTTCCTTCTTTACTAAGGGCCATACACAAAAACATTATTTAATTTGTAAACTCCCCAAATTCACAGTAAAATTTCTACCAGCACTTGCAAAACCAAAAGTATTAATTGTTGCTTAAGCAAATAGAAAAAAAGGTTCCGCTTCACAAGTGGTAAGGATCTAAATACAAAGCATAAAGTGAGTGTAAGTTTCCACTGATCCTGCTCATTCACACCTCATCTACAACATTACCAGATGTACACTGAATTTTATTATGGGTTTTTTAACAGTGTGATACAAAATCAAGATAAAGACTGGAAAGTATTCTATCTAGATGGACCTGCAATTCTGTCTGGGTATTTAGCAAGAATTGTAGAAAGCTTTTCTGAATATTTGAACGTAAGCTCTCATTTTCTAATCAGTCTAGTTTTCTAATTCCAGAATTATCGACAATGCTTCTGCCAGTATTTTCAAGGATTCATTAGGAACCCAGCCCTGCTTGACACCAAACCACGTTATGTAAACCTGTGAAAGTTCACACTGAAGACTACTAAAAATACATGTTTAAATGCCTTAGTAAAATTAGTCCTGTGTGGCTTGTGACCATGACGCTAAGTCAACACTGTATTTCAGACTGGGCGATTTGAACCTGTAACTGCTAAGTATCAAATATACAGACATAATTTATTTAGAAGAATATAGTGATATACTGTAATATTCCAACATGGCTGTGTCTATCCAAGTATTTCTTTCTAGTTTTAGTCCTTTCTGAATGACACTGATTTGGCCCCACAGCTCAGTTTCACAAATACGCTGTTCTACTGCCTGTCTTAAGGTACATCAGAGTAATTAAATTCAAGGGCTGCATACCTGTCTGTACAGCAGTGTCTTTCCGAGGAGAAGTCTGCTGATCGATGTGGCTCTTAGTGTCATCAGAAAAACTGTGACTTTGATGTGAAATGTCAGTATTACAATTTTCAAATTCTGCATCACATAAAAATAAGTAAGTAAAATTGTTTGATTTAGTAACGTATGTTCCATTTAAACCATGATATCAAGTTATCAGACTATTGTGGTTTAGAACATAAAGCAAGACTGAGAACTATGGTTCAGATCCTAATACTCTCCCTTTTTCACTGGAAATCAAATACACAGCACACGGGTCTGAATATTCCCTATACATTCCTGATAATATCTTTGTATTTCTTCCTTTATGTAATACAGTATTTGAAGCTTACTGAAATACAATATTCTCTGTATTAGTTAACACTATTTGATATTTTTTGGAGGGCTCTTTAAATAAGCTGAAATGAAATTTGGTTCATGAATCAAAGGAGCAATTTCTGACTCAAATGCACAAAGGGAAAAAAACAAAACAAAAAACAACAACAACTTCCATGCAAACACCAAAGGAATAGGCAAACTGAGTATGAAAGACTTGTACTTGCCACCACCAAGATTCTTCTGAAGTTTTGAAATGTCATGTCCCTTTTGAGCCAAGTCTCGAATGCGCTGTTCTTGTTTTAATCTCTGTGCTAATTCTTGAGCTTTCTGCATTGTCTGATAAAGCTCATTTGTTTTAAGAGTCACGAGTTCCTTAAAAAAAAAAGTAAACATATTTACTCATTTATTTTGAGAATAAAATTAACAGGATTATTTAATCTCCATATAATCCTCAACGTTTACATATATTCTTATTTTTAGTAGAGCTTTTTCTTTTTAAAACATAAACAAAACTAGTTGAGTAGATACAATATGTAACACAGAACTTTTATGATTATAAGGATAAATTCAGAACCTCTGCTGTTCTAGTGAAATATGTTCAATCTTGGCATTAAAAAGCGAGCGTCTATGTCCTCAAAGTTACTTGGATATTTATCTCTTTTCTAATAAATTCATCTATTCCTCAATGCCATTTGATTTCAGCTGTCTATGACTTCCTGTATCATGTGGTTTAACGAAATACAAGCCTAAATAAAAATAATTTAAACCCCCACCTTTATCCTACTTCCACAGAAAGGAGACACTAGGAACCTCCCTAACAAAGGCAGAACATCCCTAAATATGAGGGTTACAGTTTCCAGACTCAGCAGGTTCAAGGTGCAGGAGACTGGGCCAAGGTAAATCTCCTTTCCAAACTGCTAGTACCATCTCATCCCTGCTTCCTACTGCATTTGCAGGTGGAAAGAAGAACAACTGAAAGCGTAACATGTTTTGAAGGAGCAGAGCTATTATAGAGAAAGAGGACTTTCCCAATTTTTTACCAGTTTGTTCTAGCATCTACAGACAGATGCTATATGTTTCCATCCAGAAAATGCAGAGAAAGCAGGGATCGCTATTTCTGCAGGGTTTAGAGGAGGGTGTGTTTTTGGAATCACACGGTCTTATGACATCATGGAATTCTGCTACTGTTCCAAACATAAAGAAAACAGTAACAGCTGCTACTGTGCCAAAAGGAAGAATAAAACATCAGATGAGGCTTTTAACCCTCTACAGACTTCTGTAACAGTTAAGAATGTATACAAATGCAAAATTTGTACTTACCAAAGGTCAAAATGTTACTTTTAACTTTTATATGAAACGAGTACGTGAAGCTCAGCAATAGTTACAGAGGAGAAAGCTCTAGAACATGAATGACTTTAAAAATTACTTTTCCAGAATATATTCTGAAAATCCTTTAATCCAGAGTGAAAGCACATCCAGTCAGATACAGTTCATGGTACTGAAGCATCTCAAAAGCATCAAGTTAGCAACAACAATAATTGCATCACAATGAGGTTTTTTCTTTATTTAAAGTGTGCATTTGAAAATGCATGTTTATGCACTATTTAAAACTACAATTCCATTTTTTCCAGTTCTTATCCATTTATCTTCCGGGAAAGGCCCTTGTCCAAAAAAAGAAACCAGTCTTAAACCTGTATGGTGTTACAAGTCTAAGTTTATTAATTGTGGAAACAGATTTTGATTTCAAATGCCTCAATTTCAGATAGTTTTAATTTTCAAAATGATGAGACGACACCATTTTGAAGGTGAAGGAAAACAACCATTTTCCTCAGAACCCAGTATTAGTACGGACTATCTGCACTACAGAAAATGCAAGACCCCACCTCCTTTTGTTTTTGTTTCAGCAGTTCTTCTTCAAACTGTTTCTGCATTTGTTCTTTTTCTCGTACTAGGCGCTGTTCTTCCTCTTGTTCTTCCCATTTTCTCTGCTCTTCCTCCTGTTGTTTCTTCTTCCGTTTCTCTTCTACTTGAGCCATTATTGCTTTCTAGTAATATCAAAAAAAAAGGAAAATTAAAAGATATAACATTAAAGGTATTATAAGCTATATATTCATATACTTCCATACACGAGTATAATAGTTGGATTTGGACAAATTAAAAACAAAAAAATCAAGACAATTTCTTTTGAACACTTTTGTTTCTTTTAATTTCTCACAAGAGAGGTAACTGCCTGCCTTTTCTTTGGCAGGGGGTGGAGAGAACCACCAGCCCAATAAAGCAATGTGAAATACTCAGAAACAAAGAGAAGTAGCTCTGTTTTCAAAAAATGCTTTTACTTTGCTTGTAAAGAAATGGTGGTCTGATTTTTAGCTTATGTACTGAAAGCTAGTATTTTGATCTAGCAGAGTAACAGTTTGACTAGGACAGGCTCATTACATTTATACTAAGACTTCTTTACACTGTGCTAGAAACATCATCGTGCAGATACATACTCAAGAGTGCCACAGAAGTAACGTAAATGACAGTAAAGTAGGTAGATAAAAATTTAAAGATTCATGGAGTGGGTACCTGTAAATATCAGTCCTCCTGATGACAGTGGAGACTGAAGAAAAATGCACACAAACCTACTAGAGCTCTAAAAACTGCACTGAGCATTTTTTGAGGCAAGACTTCAGTTACAGAAATGCAATCATCTCTGTACAAAAAATATTAAAAAAAAGGGTAGAGTCTAACTGAATGAAATACCACTGAACAACTGTAAACATGTAATCTTGTCCTGGTTTTGGCTGGGACAGACTTAATTTTCTTCCTAGTAGCTGGTACAGTGCTGTGTTTTGGATTTAGTACTAGAAGAACATTGATAACACACTGATGGTTTAGTTGTTGCTGGGTAGTTCTTAGACTGGCCAAGCACTTCTCAGCTCTGCCAGGTGCACAAGAAGCTGGGAGGGGACACAGCCGGGACAGCTGACCCAAACTGACCAAAGGGCTATTCCGTACCATACGACATCATGCTCAGTATATAAGCTGGGGAATAAGAAGGAAGAGGGGGACGTTCGGAGTGATGGCGTTTGTCTTCCGACGTCACCGTTACGCATGATGGAGCCCTGCTTTCCTGGGGATGGCTGAGCACCTGCCTGCCCATGGGAAGCAGTGAATGAATTCCTTGCTTTGCTCTGCTTGGGCACGTGGCTTTTGCTTTGCATATTAAATTGTCTTTATCTCAATGCACGAGTTTTCTCACTTTTACTCTTCCGATTCTCTCCCCCATCCCACTGTGGGGGGAATGAGTGAGCAGCTGTGTGGTGCTTAGTTGCAAGCCGGGGTTAAACCACGACACGTTTGAAGCATAAAAGTCAAGTACCTCACTGGATTCTGGTATTAAATCTCATGCTTTATTCATGTGACAACACTACCTTTCATCCTTTCCTTTAATTAAATTAGTGTTAGTAAAACAGAAGTCTACCTGATGTTCTAACTGCTTCTGCCGACGCCTGTCTCTCTCTTCAATCTGTGCCGGGTCCAAGAGAGCTGTCATTGAACGGAGGAAACTATGAACAAAAGAAACGTGTAAATGTTTTTTATTGTAAGAAAACAATCCTAGAGCCCTTCTTAATTAGAATCAGTTAGATTACAGGTAATACTTTCATATTGAGATTATTGCATTGTATTAGTTTAGAATTATGAAATTCATTTTACTAAGGAACAAAGTAAGGTTATTTGCAGGTAAATTTTATTAATGAACAATGGAAGCACTTGTGTCTTTCAAAAGTGAATCAACAGATATTTCTGAAAAAAGCAAAAGCCAAATGAATAAGATCCAAAGATCACATTTAAAGAATCTTATTCAATTTGATTTTTTTTTTTTTTTAAATTTCTGAGGAGGTATCAGAAATGTACTGGCTAGGAAGATGATTATTATTCTTACAAAGCTCACCCACCTGACTTTCTGACTATGTTCCAAAGCACTGTTTTTAGCAGCTTTTTCTGCATTTCCCACCTTTGAGGGCATGAGGTTGCCTAAAGCTGCAGGTGAAAAAGGGTGAATAAAAGCAGTCAGCTCCTTAGGGTCAGGTGACAGGCAAAGACTTTCAGGCTGCTTTTTGTATATTCCATTTAAGGGGTGTTGTGCATTAGCATTAAGGTGGTTCTTTAAAGAATCAAAATGCATTGCCCATCTGTCATGCTCTTCAGCCTAAATAAATATGAAGCAACAAAAAAAATGGAAATGCACTCAATTACACTGTTTCTATAAAGTATAGTTAACAAAACAGGCAATACACATTTTGTAAAACAATAATTAATTCTCTAAATGGGAAAACAGAAGTCCCTTTGTTGCTTAAAGTGCAAGTCAGATCAGAAATGATACTGCTGATCCTTATGCTTGGTCAGCAAAACCATATTGCTACTATATTTTCAGGAAAAAAACCCACAAAAGTTAGAAAGTGAAAAAAAAATATTGAAAAACGAAACAGTAAGTTAAAATGGATTTAGGCTTTTTGCTACTGCTTTTTCAATTTATATTATTATTCCATTCCATAATTTTTCTAACAGTTCTGGGAACTGCTTGATTGAGAGGCCAGTACCCTGTTCACTCTACCATACTCTTCTCCTCTTGTGTACATATTCTGTCTCTAGTAACATAAACAAGTGGCATCTTTTACACTGTCCTACTTTACCCCCTCCATTTTAATTCTGGATGGTAGCAGAATTAATGGGCTTTGGGCAGAGATATTAATCTCTAATTTCCTATTTTCAACTAGACAGGCCCATTATAAAACAAGCCTTCTTTCATAATCTCTTCCACCCACAGCAGCCACCACTGTAGCAAAGTGCCTAAAATTTTTGTAGAGGTGACATATTGGTCTTAAGTCTCTCTTTTGTACCACCCAGGCTTATCTTTTTGGCTCAATGTTGGCAACTGGGACATTCCAATGTATCACTAATAGAAGATTTTTACCTAAGGGGCCTTTGGTTTTGCTATAGGTACTGACTCAGGTTTTCTCTTCTGATGAAAAGACTGTTTCTGAAGGGACTAGAGTCAAAACTTGCATTCTGCAGGAAAAAAACCTAACATAATCTAATCTAATCTAATCAGCTTCCTGGGAGTCCTTTCATTAAAGAAAAATTCCCTTGCAGCAGAAGAGTTTCACACCTACTTTAAAACAAGCAAGAAAATCATAGTCTAAATAATAAGAATCCAAATTATTCTTCCCCCTGTTCCCCGAGTTTTGTTCCCTTTGAATACTCTGTGATGTAGAAGCATATCAGAGTAGTTGGAAAATCTGTATTATTCTTATGCAAGTCTGTAGTACAATATGCAGAAGGGTTGAGAGATAAAAAAGACCCAAAAAAAAAGATGTTAAAGAAAATGAGATTAAGTGCACATTAACTTCCTTTTAAAAAGAGGCTGAGATTGCTGTTAGGTTAATCACTGGTGACTGCAACTGTCTTCCCACAGCACAGCTAACAAATTAAAAACCAAGGCAGCTAATGAAGGAATGTTTCACAGCTGTGTCCCCTTCACAGTTACAAAGCTCAATTTGCAAAGGAAATTTGATTCCTTCAACAATTCAGGAAATTTAAAAGACTTGTGCTGTGTGTAGGTATGTAACCAACCAACAAGGGCTTCTGGGTTTTTTTTGGAGGGTGGGTAGTAAAGCTCTCTTCTAGCACTACAAACTGTGGAATTACAATGAAGTATTTCTGTCTAGGAATTGTTTGACTGCTGTAAATGCTTCACTTGAGAGTAAAAACTGTGGCCTTTTAATCCACAAGGCCACAGACTATGAACATTCGTATTAATCAAGTTTTGGTAACCAAGACTCCTTTGCTAGTAATACAGAACGTCTCGTGACGTGAATACATCTCATGCATGGTGAAAGATACAATTCTGGGGTTAAAGCTGTGTACAGGAATTTGGAAATCTGGATTCTAGCAACAGTACAATCTCACTGTATGTTTTTTCACTTCAAAAGACAAAGCGTCTTTCAAGAGTGTGTCAATATCAGGAGGTATGAGAATGCAGAGTATTCCACTAACCTTAATACTACTAATACAGTAGAAATAGTAACACGTAAAGGAAAGAAGTCAGCTTCTATATGAAGAACCTCCAGGGGTAAAAGATATATTGACCAAATTGGCCAATAGTGACAGTATTAATCAGGTATTCCACCTGCAAAGCAATTATATTGGCCACAGTTTCCTTCTAGATCCAGCAGAAGATACCTACATTCAAAAGCCTGGAAAAACCAATGGGTAAAAAAGGTAAGGCTATTTTCTTCAATACTTTTTGGAGCACAAGTGTTTATAAAAGTTTCGTAAGAGTGTATGTGCATGCGTATATATGCATATCAAAATAGTATTTCTAGAAATATGATTTGAACATCACTGTGACACACTATAGTTGTATATAACTTTCCTTCTCTTTTTCTCATCTCCTTCTGTAGTCTACAGAAAGTGTCTTTTTACAAAGTGTCTCTACAACACCTTCCAAACTCTAGTGCTTTCACACAATGGTGGGAAAGAAAAAAAGCATAGTAATAGCACTGTTTTCATCTCTGCAGCAAGCACTCTTAACACATCACACCAGACATGTGGTAGTCTGTTCTCTATCACTGAAAAACTGGAACAGCTACTGGGTGAATGTTCAATTAGACTGTCCTATGGACTTATGGTGAATAACTGGGCATGCTGCAGGTAATTACATCTTTGTCACTACTTCATTAGGTCTACAATTTCATCTTTTATTTCCTAGAACAAAAATTGAGACATGTCCCTCTAAACCACAGATACCTTTGATAAATTAAATCTTTCTTCTGTTTTTGGTAGCTTAGCTTCTTCCTTCTGTTTGTCTAGCCCTTCAAGCCACTTCTTCTGTTGCTCGTGCTTCAAAGCATTAAAAGGTCCTTCCTGTGGCAGAGCTTCCTGAAATAAGATAAGTGCTGGTCTTGTACAAAAAATTCAGTACCTTGTCTAGCCACATAGTAAAAACTTGGCAGAAAACTTTGCTTTCAGTTGCTAGGCTTAACGGGGCTGTTCTCTTGCACAAAAAAAATGAATGTAAGTTTGTAACTGTAGCAAGTGTCTCACTGCTCCATAAAAATGCTTCAGTTGTTAGAAAGATGCTAAATAAGCCAGTCTTTGAATACTATTCTGATTTAACCATCAGCCTCTCATTAAAAAGAAAACACCTTACTTATATGTATCGTGAATAATAATCCTTTTCTTCTTCCTATGGTTCACTGCTCAGTCTGTGTTCCAGGGAGATTCAGCATCATGATCTAATTAGTAGTCATCTGTCTCATGTAAATTCTAGATACCATCTTCTGTTCCTGCTTCTTAATGGATACCTGTATTATTTAACAAACTTCAGTGGCACTGAGAACTTTCAACACTATCCAACGAAAAATGCTCTTCAATCAGTGCCTACTAGCAATAACTCAAAAAGTACTTCTTGAACCTTCTGCCACCAATGTATTTTTTTTTAGTGTCTTCTATTTCTGATACGTTCCCATTTGTTCGTTTCTTTAGCACATACTTTAAAGCTAAATAACACTTCAGCTCACACTTCTAGTCCTGTTCCTCACATCAGCCTTGAAAATGTTCAGTCTTCAAAGCATCAATAATTTGATATTCATTCAGACACAATTTTCTACATAGAGCAAAAAGGTCTACTGAATTCTTCTGGTTTAGAAGAAC
The DNA here is from genome assembly GCA_034008185.1 of Gorsachius magnificus. Lineage (NCBI taxonomy): Eukaryota > Metazoa > Chordata > Aves > Pelecaniformes > Ardeidae > Gorsachius > Gorsachius magnificus. The sequence continues at coordinate 14,797,491 of CM067090.1, forward strand.
TACGTAAGATATACCTTTGTCAATAAATAAGTAAAAAAAAACCTGCATGCAATTTAAAATCTTACCGCTAAAACAAATGCTGTGCAATTGACAGCTGGTAAGTCAGAAGAACTGAAATCAGAAGACTGCCCAGCTGAAGCACTTGAAATATTCAGCGGAACTTCATTAGGCTCTGTGGTTAAAGCAGTTGTACAAACACAGTTTTCCTCAGTGGTAGTAACTGAGTCAGCTGGAAACACTGTCTGCAAATAAAGTGACAACTGTTGTTTAAGATGATTTATCTAGCTCACCTGTTTTGTTTATATTAAATAGCCCTTATCATTTAATGAACAAGTAAATTATACTTGTAGAAGCTGCTATTCATTAAAACTTCAGCCAAAACTTGTAACTAAGCATTTCATACCCAGTATTTCTTAATTATGTAGACTGAATCAAATTTTTAAGGGGCAGAGACTATTCCTCAGAACAGAACTGGAAAATCTTTATACCTTTTAGCTAGGAATCAATATGGAAGGACAGGAATGGGTTGTTCAGGCTACAAAGATCTTAATTTGTGAAGCTACAAATCGGAGCAATAGGTTAGTGTGAAACAGGGAGTTGCCACAATTCATGCCATGGAAGAGCTTAAAGTGACCACTAAGACTGGATTCTACTGAATTCATACTGAAAAGAAAATCTTGTCTGAATTAGAAGTTCAACAGTTCTGGAATAATGCTGTGGAAACTGTGCTTTTTTTTGTTTATTGGTAGCCTTACCTTATCTGGGTCAGTTGTTTCCACTTTCTCTTTATGGGCTTTATTATTGCCAGGTTTTGTCCAGAAATAACCCACCTCTCCCTCCAAAGTTTCTTTAATTTTCTTCTTCAGTGCCACCTGTTCATCTTCAAAAAACCAAACTCTTATTAGAGTTCCTAAGACAGATGTGTAGCAGGTTTTAAAAAAAACAAAAAACAAAACACAACACCAAACCCAAACACACCAAGAAAGCAGCAATGCATGTCTACCCTGTAATTATGATTGTAAAATGGACTACAAGAGTAAGTCACCCTTGTCTGACCAATCAGTCTGATCATGACTTTGCTCTTAAGACAATGGCACCTGAGTCTCTGCCCAGAGATGTAAAGGTAATCGGGGAATCTCTCAGAGAAGACTACAAAACACTGAAGGCTTAACGATGCCCCAGGGGAAGAGGGAAAACTAACAGAAATAACCAAGTATATAAATTATCTCCATTTCATTATACCTGCTTTGAACTACTGTAGTATTATTAAAACCAATGGAGCTATACATGGAAGCTACTGACAATGCAGAATCAAACCCCGAAACCAGATGGTCTACACCCAAGTTGAAAATAAAACACAACACTCCTGCATATGAATCATAAAAAGCTTAATTTGTCAGAGAGAATTTACTACTGTGTTAAATATTTTTGGTTTTCTACAGAGATTCCCCTTGGTTGGTGATGGGGCAGGACTGCAAACAGTTTCAAGTGCAAATTGCAATTTGATATATTCAGTCATGCTTGTAGATTAGAGTGATGCTTTTCCCATTAAAAACCAAATGAATTTGTTAATGATAATGGCTATTAACTACCAACAGAATGTGACAAAATCAGTGGCAAGTAACTCCTAAAATATGAAGCATAACTGAATATACTTGTGATAATATATATTTAGTTAAGAAGCATTTTTTCAAGAAGTTATAGATAACCTTTGCATAAAATTTTGAAATTCAAGAATCTTAACTGTCTTGGAGACTAATAAATCTATGTACTTTCCAATTTGTAGCAACTGCACTGATACAATTAAGTTTAAAAGAGCTTAAGGAACACAAAGTTTCTTGGCATCCTGAGTGTAATAAATTGATCAAAAATATATTAGGTATATCATAAGTACCTAATTCCTTCTTCCGTTGGGTCTTTCTAAATTCTAATAAGGCTTTCTCCCCTTCTCTCTCACCCAAGGTACTAAACATGTCAGCAGGTTTCCACGAATCCTTTCTAGAGAAAAGGAGGGGGAAAAAAAATTTTTTATGTAAAAAGATGTTAATTTTAAAGGTAACTTTTAAATTAGCATTTAGAAAGATTCTTAGTGTGATTAAGAATTACAGTACGAATCTTTATTGGAGACGTAATTTTTGTAGGTAATAACACAGATCTACTTACATAACTTTCTGTCCTGGCTGCAGATATGCTTCTTGTTTCCTGCTGGAATCAGAGTTACCTTCATCTGCAACAGGTGAAACTTCACAAGCTTTTTGGAGCAACGCTATAATGTTTTCTTTTGATGCCTCATTAGTAGCTGTGGTAAAATATAAATATATTAAAAAATATACATATGACCACTAAACTTTCTTCAGCATTGAGTAAATACTTTAAGAACAGCAGAAATTTGCAAATTCCCCACTATTTAACAAAACTGCTTTCACCTCTGCTTGTATGGTTAAGGTACATAAGTTACAAAGTTGCAGTGTATTTTTAGAATGCTAGATTTACAGTAAACACTATTTTTGGCTAAAAGCTCAGACTTTGGGACCCTAATTACTTAATTGCAGTGTGTCTGTCTTGGTGGCAAAGAGCTGACCACCTCCATAGGTCTACAAACAGCAGAAAGGATGTAATACAAAAAGATAGGCAATAGTTCTTATGCTTCCGAGCGGAAGAATTGAATTAAAAAAACCCCAAAAAACCCCAAACTCACAAACCTATTCAACAGTAACATTACAGTTAGGCAAAAAGATACATGTACATCTTTGGGCCAGAGGAAAATGGCATTACTGCTCTTGAGACACATAGCAAGACCTAAACTCTTCACAAAATCAGAAAGGCTTATCTCTTTGAGGTATTGGTTTTTTTCAAACTCCTAACAGTAATGGTACAGTGCAGTTCTACTATGTTCCCCCCCCGCCCAGTTTAAAATGGTTCCTTTTTTGCATGAAATATTGACAGAATTGCTTGTTGTTTTGCTCTTCCAAGTACTAGAATACTGTCAAGCAATCCTCAGTTTTTACTGTTAAAATTATCAAATGCTTGGTTCCTAACAGTAACATTTCACATCCATAACAGCAAGTAGTATTTTGTCTGAGACCATTAAACTTAACAGTAACATCTCTGCAACCTACAAATAGACTTAAATTATGAACAAAAAGTTAGGCTTTCATGTTTTGCTCTGTTCCTGTGAAAACTTACTCAGCTGTTGGTATCTTACCAATTTCCTCTTGCTTTTCATTATGAATCTCGGAGATGCTTCTAGTTCCTTCTTTTACAGTCGTCAAAATCTGTTGAAGCTGTTCTTGTGTTAAACACACCAAATTTCTGAGGTCTTCAGCTGATACACATGGGGTTTGAGGTTTCTGTTTACTTTTTTTAACAACATTAGGATTCTCTGAATGGGGATATCTGTTCGTGCTATCTCTTTGAAAAATCGAAGAGTGATCTTTAGTTATGGCTTCACGTGAGGAGTGTTTAGCAACTTGCAGTTTTTCACCTTTTGTCATTGATAAGCTTGATTCACTCCTTGGTTTTGTTAAGTTTTCCTGCTTGATACAAGCAGTTTGTGTTGACCTCAGAACATGTCCAGTATGCCTTATTCTCAACGCCTGTTTAGGTGCTCTGGCTTTATTACCCATCTGTTAAAAAAGTAAGATTTCACCATATATTAAGTAAGGAAATAAATTTGCATGGCTAACAAACGAAAACAAGATTGAAGCAACAAGTAAAATAAATGTCATTTTTCTTTGCTGTTACATCAATAGAAACTAACTTAGTATAAACTAATGAAGTATCTTCACAAGTACTGGGAATGCCCTGGAAGAGCATATAGCACCTAGATTTTCATATTTAAAAATGACTGTATAAAAAATAACTTTATGTAAGATAACATTTAAAATAATTAATAAACATTAATTCTGCTTTTCTTTGGTGTTTCTGAAGCCTGGCTTCAAACAGGTATATGTATTCACCATACAGCCAGTGTTAATTCAATCTTGATTGTTCCGTTCCATACTAAAGTTTTATCCTTTTCCAGGTCCTTGATGTAGATGTACACTTATAATTTATCTTCTATGTATTGAGACCTTTTTCCTGCTTTCTTTCCTTCCCCAACCTGCTGCAGTCCAGTTCACACAGATACAACCTATATAACTAATTCGGAACTTAAACGCACTTCAGATCCCTATTTTACCAGAATCCCTTTAAGGTCTCTGAAAGTTCTGATTCAGATGATTCCCTGTGCCTGTTGTAACTTCTTGACAAAGTAAACCAAAGCATTGTCATAGAACTTTTAATTCATTCTTTTTTACTCCTATTATGAACCTGAGAAATACATATTTATCTTTCCTAAACATCACTGATTACAAGTATTTAGACAGTTCAAATGTGTTCTCAGATTTCTGTGTTAATAAATTAACTAGTTAATTTGTGTGCTCTAACAAAAAAAAAGTCATTTTTCCACTTACCTTCATTGTAGGCTTTGATTTATCTTTTCGGAAACAAATGCAAACACATAAGAGAAGTAATTAGTAACAACTTCCTCCTGAAAAAAAATCTTGAGAAATTAATAAACAGTTACATTCACTTGATTTTTGTAAGGCAGGGGGGAAATACTTTCCCCATAACATCTGCCACAATTGTATTATTCTATGTATGATATCAGTACACACACTTCAGAAATGTTGGAAAAAAATTAGATGTATTTCAGCAACTATTTCCAATTTTATACAGATCTAATAAAATTATTGCACGAGACTGGTTGTCTCCTTCATTCTGTTTCTGAGAGCCCTGTGGTAATGGCTTGGTTTTAATTGTTTGGGTTTTGTGATCTTTTCAGTTTGCTTTCTGTGTTACATCCTTCCAGGATAGTCCCTGTAATCCAGCCCCATCTTAGTACATGACGTTATCCATCTCCATCACCAACAGCCTAAAGAAACAATACTTGCATAATCACACCATCCATTATTGTGCCCCTTACCTATGCCCTGAAATACTCTTCAGTCTTTTAACTCAAATCCTAGAGGATGCACAAACATGTAGTGGTCTCAAAAATAATATTAAGTACTATATTTAATGTAATACTTATTAATAAAAAAGTTGAAGTATTGATTAATAGAGGGAATGTAGTACTCAACACAAGAAATCCTGCACATATGGCTAATGGAAAAGGGGTAGAAAATAGTAGGGATGGTATTTTCGTGGAACACATCTGTTGGAAAGAAGGCTTCTTCAGCTGCACTATGCAGTTACTGCTCTGGCAGTGGTTGTTCACATTTTGCACTGGCAGCACCTGTACTTTTTTTTTTTTACATTACTGATTAAAGACACTGGGGAACACTGTTCTTAAAGCCTGCAAAACTACACTACTAATAGTTTCCAACCTAGATAAACATTCTAAAACTTGGGACTATGCTAAATTGCCTTGTAGAGATAGGCATTAAATCCTGAACCATCTTGATACTGTTTCAGTGGTAACGGTGTTCTGCATCTATCTTTATCACTGGGTTCTCAAGCATTCAACACTCATCTGAGTAGGTAAAGGTCACTTCTTGACTTCTTTCTGGCTATTCATAAATTAAGTAAGTTGGGATTCTACGTGCTATGTAAACCCAACTTCTCTGTGGAAAGGAAAAAGAAACATGGTCTTTGCCATCACAGCGGGGAGATACATAATGGGGAACTCCAAAGTGCTGCTTATGGGTTATTTTCTTTTTTTCCTGTGTAAAAGAGAAATGGCTGTCTCAAGTAGCAGCTTAAGCTACTACAGAAGAATCATACTTTAGCCCCCAAGACTGTGAGCAGTATTTGACAGAGCAGAAAACTGAAATTCAGAAGTAAGACAATTTGACGCAATTTTTGACACTAGTCAATTCAAGGATGTGCTGTTTGTGTCAGTTGTATAAATCATGTTAATTCCTGAAGACTGCTTGTTCAGGGCTAGTTCAAAGTCAAAGGCAATGCTTTATCTTAGAGCACTCTGGAACGTACACTGCCCCTATCCAGCTGATGATACTGACAATGGTTGGAGAAAGTGAAAGCTGCAGCACTACTGTTTCAGAGGTGTTCCAAAGTTTTGTTTCCATTAGACCAGTATTCCTTACTGACTCAAAATATGCCATAATGCCTCATTAAACAGCTGTCTGGTAAATGCAGAAAATGAAATATCGTTTAGAGGGCATTAAACAGAGAATTTCTGTACCCTGACTGCTACATAGAACAGTTAGGGAAAGTGGACTTGTGCTTGTACAGAAATGTGTGTCTGAAAAATCACAAAAATACAATTTATTAAAGCTTAATTATGAACATATATCGGAAAAGTCAACTTCAGATGGTAATAATGAGATCTGGCCTAAATAAACTGCTTACTGAAAATGATAAACTTCAACTTCCAAATACTAAAGCTGCTTTAAAGTCAGAAATGAGACTGTAGTGATATAATTCTGTGTAAATTAAGCAGAGTTATTAGGCCTCCTTCCTTGTAAGTAAGGTGCTATAAAGTTACAGAAATTCTCAAGTTATGTCAATACTTAACTTTTTTTTATGAATGGAGAGACAAGCTGTAAAGAGTCAAGACTATTTGCCAGCTGTTTACCAGTGGACAGACTACTCAGAAATTCAGGATCAACCTAGACCAGTGGCAAGCTGGTAGGTAAGAGGACATGTAAATAACAATGCACAAATATTCTTCCTAATTTGAAAAATATTTCAATAAAGCTGTGCTTCATATTGCTTGGATCTTAAGTTTAACTTCAAGAAGCTTTAAAGATTACTTGAGATAAATGATTAAAAAAAAATACCAGAGGAAGCTAAAATTAGCCTAGGCTTTCCATCCAACACTTCAGTTTCAAGCTTCAGTCCATCTCTGCAAAATGAGAGAGAGAAAGAGAAAGAGGGAAATCTGAAATATTAAGTAATCTGATCACGGTAAGATTTTTACATTAATAATTAAGTACAATTGTACTTAATTATAACACTGTCTTTACTGTTTGTCCAGATGGGCTTTCATACACCAAGCTTTCAATGTTTGTGAGAAGATACTTCATATGAAGAAATCAACTGGTCTTGAAGAGGGTATATTTTTATTATTGATACTGGGAAAATTTGGATCTGCATGTTACAAACTAAATCTTCACGCTGAAGGTGCCACTCTATACTGTTATACATAGCAATGTGCCTCCCTCAAGAACTTAATAATCCAACAATATAAACAGTATGCTACAAAAAATGCTAAACGATCTCCCTGAATGCCAGCACTGATCACAAAGAGGGGTTGTATCCTGAAAACAGCCTTTAATTGTGCTTCCATGCAAAACAGTCCACGTTTTAAAGTGGAACAAATGTTATTATAAGGGTTAAAAAAAAAAAGTTGGCAGTGTTTAGGTGTATCAGTGTAAATACCCCAAGGCTTTTCCTTCTTCCATGCATTTGAGAAATCGAATATGAAGACTAGTGTTCAAAATAACGCTTATCTTTAAACAAAAACCCAACCACCTAACACATCTAAAGCTCGCAAACCATTTTCTAATTAACACGACAGCACAGAAGTGCTCGAAGCTGTAACTCTAGACGCTCAAGCAGCATACGGCAGCTAAGCCGAGCCCGGCACCTATTCTTTGCAGACGCTATGTGCCGGCGCGGGGCGGCAGGGCCGCGGGCGGGGTTCGGCTCCGGCGCGGTCACGCAGGAGCGGGCACACGGGCGCCGTTCCCCCGCCCCTTGCCGGCGCGCTGGCGGGGGGGTTCCCTGGCTTGAGGAAACGCGGCCGGCTGGGTGCGAGAGCTGCGCGCCCCGCTAACCCTGACGGGCGGTACAGGCGGTCCTCCCACCGCTGGAACAGGGTGCTTGGAGTATCCCAGCCCCCTAACCCGCCTTCCGGAACCCTCCCCGAGGCCCTCTCGAGAGAAGGGTCTGCTAGCCCCTCGGCTTTGCCAGGCGGAGCGCTCCCGTTACAGGGCCTGGGCTGCGAGGCGCTACGCGCCTTAATGCTGGCGGGCCCCGGGAGTCCCTCAGAGCCGCGGCACCTGCCCGCTGCGCAGGGGAAGGCCGGGCAGGTTCCCGGGCCGTGACGGGCCGGGGCCGTCCCTACCCAGCCGTGGGAGTGGCTCTCGCCGCCAGCCCAGCAAGTCCCTTTCTCCTTTCCCTCCTTACCCCAGATTCATGGCTCGGCCCGGCTGCGAGCGGGGCGGCGGAGGCTGAGGAGACGCCCGGCAGCGGCGCGCATCGCTCGCTCGGTCTCTGCGCAGCGGCCGCCGGCCCCGCAGAAGGAGCCGGGAGGCGATAGGCTTCCCGCGGAGCGGCGGCTTTGCCAATGGGCTGCGCGCACACTGCGGGGTCGGCCGCAGCGCGGCGTTGTGGGGGATGGAGTCGCACGGCCAGGAGATTTATCACGGGTTCGCCCCGGTGCTGCTAACGGCCTCGCTGAGGGTGGAAACCAATTCCAGGGGGATTATCCCCGGCCCTCGAGCAGCTGAGGAGGGCAAGGCGGGATGGGGGGGGAGAGAGAAGATGGGTGCGCTGCAGCGGGTGGAGGAAGGGCGGGGGCCCGGCTCTGCGGCGTCCGAACAGGCCGCTGCCCCCCGAGCGGCCGCTTTGCCTGGGAGGGTGGCTCCTTCTCGCTCGCTTTTTTTTTTTTTTTTTTTTTTTTTTGCTTCTCCCCCTCCCCGCCCCGGTACGGTTTTGGCAAAGCAAACAAGGTAGGGAAGAGGGCCGTGTGGCTGGAGAGGGAGGAACAGTCGTCTGCCGGCGGCAGGCGAGCGCGCTTCTCGCTTCTCCGGCCGCTGAGGGGCTGCCCCGCCCGCCGGCTGTCCTGGCGCTGCCTGGGGAGCGGCGGCCTCGGGGTCTCATCGGGAGAGGAGGTGGAAAGCGGAAAGCAGCTGAGGAGGGAAGGAGGCGGCAGCTGGGCGCCGGGCTCCGAGCTGGTGCGGCGGGAGCAGGGGGTGGGGAGCCCCCGGCAGCGAACCCCTCCGGGCGCCCTCTGCTCGGGCGCCAGGTGGGGGCCGCCTCCTCGTAGGACGTTTTTCATCCTTAACTTCTGCCGTCTTTAACGGGCAGTTCTCTTCTGTTCTTTGGTGTCTTGCTTTATTTCGGGCTGCTTAAGTGGTTTCTGCATGACGGTGCTGTTGAACTTTGTGATCCAGCCCTTCGCGATCGCCTCTGTACTTGGTGGGTTTCCCAAGCCCTGCTCTAGATGGTGGTGGGTATTCATGGACCATTTGTGTTCTTGAGAAGCGTTTTAGGAGCTGAATGTTAGGCACCGTCCAGTCCGTTGATTTGTAGGTTCCTGAATAATGGGATATGTAATAGTGCAAATTAAATGAACCTACACTTTGCCTCGTTTTTAGGAAAAACATCTTCGAGTTATGTAAGGAGGATTTGGCTGTGTTAAAGAGACTCAATAAAACACTTCAGACCCCGTTTAGATCTTTTACTATTCAAGATGGCATTTAAGCTTATGCTTAAAGCCAAATGCTTACTGAAATACTTAATTTCAAAGGCTGTTAAGACTTTAAGACTTGTCTTGAATAGCGTGGCTTCTAGATGTAGTTAATTTTGTCTGGCCAAAGGTACCATATATATAGGGGCAGATCTTGTAGTGCTTACTCCAGCTGACAGTAATTGAAGTTTTACCCTTCTGAGACTATGAAGAAAACAAATAAGCAGTAATAAACAATGGGGCTGAGTTTAATGTGTACACAAAATCTGCTCTCTGCCATGCTATCTGAACTTTGTTTGTCTTTATATGCAATTGACATGTCAGTCATCAGACAAAATTATGTCTTTTTCAAATATTGCTTCATAGCTGTTTATATGGTGTTTATTGATTGATACATCAGCTAATGAGTCTTTGAAACTTTCATTTAGGGACTAGAACAAGGGAGGAAAAGAAAAGAAAAGAAAACCTGGAGGTTTTCCTCAGTAATGCACTATATATGAAGTCCTGTGAAGCACAGAACATACAAGATAAGTTGCTGCTATTTTTTGGCCACCTTACATCACTATCTCTACATCTCTTACTCTCTGAATATCCCTGGGATGTCATCAAGAAAACCTCTGACCATTAACTTCTCTAGCTGATATATTGTAGGATCATCATTAAGTCCAGGAATGAAAATTCGATAAAAGTGAGATAAAACAAAAGAATGCATGCTTATCAAAGTCTGTTGAATAATGCTTTCACACAGCAACATTGAAATCCGGTTCTTAGACATCATGAAGGGCATTGTCTGTTTAACTTGGATGAAAAAATTTCAAACAAGCACCATGTGTCTCCTTATCTACTGGCCAATAACAGCAATTTTTGCAGTGTTCCATGCAGCAACTTTTTATTTTCTTTTATTACTAACCCGGTTCTAGAAATACTGCTTTAAGCTATACCCTTTTTTTTTTAATTATTATTTAATGGACTACTAGTGTTTTGAGGGGTTTTTTCCCAGATACTTGAGTTAGTATTCATATTTCTAACCTTTCAGTGTACATCTTTTGATTTTTTTTTTTTTTATGGGGTCTCTGTTGGTATTCCTCATCCTTTCTAATTAAACAGCGTTTTGATACCAATTAACTTATGTTCTGTTTAGTTCTCTCAAAACACTCAAAGTAAGGTGTTAAAAAACCCCTTAACCTTACTCTATTTCTTTCACCACCTTGCTTCTCCCAAAACTTAATTTGTTGAAATGTAGCGTTACCACAGAGAGACTAAATCCTGCTTTCCTGTAGACAGTCACCTCTTTGCTAGAGGAGATACAGAAGACTGAAGCATTTTCTTCCTCCTAGTCACTTTGCACTATCCACAGTCTCTCTCAAAACACTGTGTCTGTAGTAAGCAGCTCTTCACTTTCATGAGTCTCGTATCCCTGATTTTATCCCAGCTGTATGTATCAGGTCACAGTGTGATAAGAGCTGCAAGAGAATGTTGGTTTATGATGAGCAGGGCGTGACTAGCTACGCAATCTTCACTGGTAATTTCCTTCTCATTTACTCATTTTTTTCTGGACCAATCATGTCCAAGCAAAAGAAAGGGAGAGTGGGGACTAAATCATTCTTCATGATTTTAAAATTTTGTATTTCATCCCCTGCTTCACAATGGATTTCCCAAATGAATAGAGTTCTATTCTAGTTGCAGAATTTTAAATAATATAGCCAACGAGACCTGTCTCCTGATTTTTGTTTGAGACAGCAGGTGGCAATATAGGGTCAAGCATCTCTTCAAAAGTTTGGCTTTGTCATACAGAAAAACATATAAGGCTGTAACACTCCCCCCCCCCCCCCTTTTTTTTTTAAACAAGTTTCACAGTCCATTTGGATTTCTTTTATGTTAATATTTTATAAATAAAAATCAGTGTTTTGCTAGACAAGTGTGAAAACAGGTTCCTTCAAAAAGCTGATAGTAGTTGATCAAATGCTGCTCTCTGAAGCTGTAAATAAAACTAACTTTTAAATTATGTACCTGCCAATCTACTCTATAGCCTGCTCTTTTATCAAGATGTCCACAGAAAGGGTAAGGCTGTTTTTCTGTTCGTAGTGAACCTTTCCTGAGGTGTCCAGGATGATACCAGAATTAAGATTGGAAAGTCTTAACACAAAGATGCAAATCAGAGTGGTTTCAGCACTTGGAAAAAAAAGCAGTTCTGTTCTATTTGTCTACAAGTTAAGACCATCTAGAAAACCTGTTCTACGCATACAGAACTGGAGGTTCTGGAATGGAATAGGGTTGAGGGGTACAATATGCAGGCTTCATAGATAATTAATCACAAGCCTGTTTCAAAAAGCCACCCTAGCATTAAAGAGCAATTCGGACTCTTAAAATTGGGTTGTTGGCTGTAGCATTATGGGGGAGAGGAATGCTTTCAAAGTAGCAGAATAAACCGATCCCCTGTGTTTAATTCTGTTCTATATCTAATGCTGTTTGCAAATGAATATACATGAAGTGTTATGGAAAATTCATACATTACAGTAGATTACAGGAAGGCTATAATACAATTATACTACTAGATCACTAGTTTTGATAGCTGCAGAAAATTGCTCACTTTTTTTGTTCAGGTCATACCAGTTCTACAGTAAATATCTAGAGAATCAAAAGTCAATCATGTGCTAATCACTGTGGTTTGGTAAAAGTGTGTGTATTTTTTTTTGGTATCATTAACAAAAAAGTGCGAATTGGGGAGGCTGGAACAAAGTCACCTCTCAGCCCTCTCTGAATTCTTACTTCATCCCTACTCCCGATTATGTTGGTGAAACGCTGTTTTACTCCTTGTTTTCAGAATTGTTGCCTCCATGTATGGGAGCATTTGCATAACTTTTAGTCATTGAAATGACTGCTACCCTTTCTGACTTACAGGGAGAAATCAAAATTTTGGCCTTGTTGTATTTGAAGGTCTGGCTAAGAGTTATTAAACTTTAGATTTTTTAAAACCATTTTTAAACCTAAATGTTACATTTTATTTGCACAAAATTTATGTTTAAGGGCAGTAGAGACTTGAGGATGAAAAGAGTAAGGCTTGGTTTGCCTAAATGTAGAAATTTAGTCATTCATCCTGCTCTGATATACATCTTTAAAAATACTTAAGTTTTTTTCACCTTTCACTGTTTGTTACTATTTGAAATCATAGGCACCTTTCAACTTTAAAACTTACTCTATTTTATTAGAAGACTTTTAACATAGGTTGCATCAGGTAGTAAAACTCCAGCCTTAACTTGTAGTTTTATCTTCCTTGTATCTTTTCACTAGATATTAAATTAATTGCCCCCACTGACATACATTTTTTAAATATGTGACTATGGAATCTACATATGATCATTAGGCATTTTTGTATTTTGGACTGGATGCTTTAGTCGTGCATTCCAAACTCTATGTGGTTAATATATATATTCATGACATTATGTGTCATTGGATGGACTATATTCTAACTTGCCATGCTTGCATATTATAATCAACTTTTGTAGTTTTATTTACTGATTCTTATCTGCAGAATTTCATATGAATATTAGAATCCAACATAATGGGCTTGATAGGAGTTGACAGGAAATATCTGAAGAAATCTAAAGATTATGTTTCCTGTTACTGCTTGTCCAAAAATATTATTTAAAGTGCCTATGCTTTTAGGAAGGAGAATAGAGGAAATAATACTTGTTTCTATAATGCAAGGACTGTTGGAGTGCTTGCAGGAGAATAGTTACCAGGCTCTATTTCATTTCCTGATAAATTAATCACCAGCATTCCTAAGTCCTTGACTTACCATTCCAGAGGACAGAGTAAAAATGCTTTCGGGCTACATGTATCTCTCCTAAGGATCATGAAACACTATACAAAGCACTTCAATCACTCATTAATTAAACTTTCTAATAGCCCATATAAGCAAGGTAAGAAGATGAGATTTCAGTGGGAGGTAGGTGTTATGAAAGTCCCATCAGGTGTCTCTCTTGATCTCCAGACACGTAAATACCATTAATATCTGCTCTTGAGTGACTTAAGAGAACATGTCCCATTGATTTTTTCAATCACTTACATACTCATGAAAACTCCACTCAGAAATGTTATGCTTGTTTTCTAGGTGGGTAAATGGATTGGTACAAAGATTAAATTCCGCATCATTAGTGATAGCTTCTGGAAGCTAGAACAAAGGGGTTTTGGCCCAGGACTGGGTTTGTAAGTGCAGTTACAATAGAAATGCAGCTGACAGAGTCCTCCAAGAATGCATTTCTCTGGGACTTACATATGGAAAGTAGCCAGATTTTTCTTTGGCATTGGTGCTGCATGGAGGAGTATTTTTTGAATAGTTGAATATACTGTAAATGTGGTTTGAGTCCATTAATCTCTGTTTTTTAACAATTTTTGTGGAAGGCATTACCAAACCTTTTCAGAATAACATAACTTTCATAGAAAGTGTGTCCTTCTACCATACAGTGATAGGCAGAAATCATCCTCCTTCCTCTTAATACTTGTGTATAGTTTCTCTGGGATATTCAGCCATTACAGATGTAGTAAAGTAAATCAGGAATGTCCTTAAGGTGTATTTAGCTTTTCTTAATGAAATTTGGTAGTTTGAATGACGGAAAAGCTGTGTGCATAGGTGAGCAAACAGCAAATCCCTGCCAAGTGCTCTACAGATGAGCATTGAACCAAAGATGACTGCTGAAGAACAGCAGCCCTCAAAGCATGAAGATGTCTTGCCTGCTAGCTGACAGGTTCAAATTCATACTTAATTTTAAGGTCTTCAGAAGCTAAATGGGAAGCCTAAACAGTTTTGGCCTTGCTTCCAATCTATTTTAGGGGATGTAAATGAAAGGTTTTAGACTTGGTTTTTTGATTGCTTCCTGCAAATGCAAAATGATAAAGAGTAACTATCACCTTTATGCAATCAAATGCCAGCATGATATGGTGTTAATCTTTAGCTACCATACTTGACGGTTAATGAAATGAACGTATGAACTGTATGGCAAATAAACTGACTGTTGAAATCAAACAAAATTTTTCTTCCAAGAATTTCAGTTACTTTTTGGCACTCCGATTGATACAGGACTGCATGTTCTGATTTTAAAATAGTATTCCAAACAGGAGCTTACGTGGTGTCCATAAATTAGAGTTTTTATCTGATATCATAGATTACTACACCCTAAGAATTTTTTAAATGCTAGAATATTTCTAAAATATATTCCTGTGTAGCAGAGGAATGCAATTCCTGAAACCTGCCTTTGTGGCCAAGAAATGTGCAGACCATACATACCATACTTTAGTTCTCAGTGTGGATATTACCTTCCTTCAGATTTATGGATTTAAATGATAGTTATGCTTGAGATTGTATTAATAGGCATTGTCTTTGTATAACTTGTTACCTTACACTGACTGTTATGTGGAAGACTGGTACTTCTATGTTCTGAAATATACACAGTTTAGACCACCAAGAAGCACATAAAGAATGTAAAGAAAGTATGATCTTATTGCATATGTATTACTGAACAACCTTAAAGCAGGAAGACAAACTCGGGAGTAAACCGCCTGAATCTTTATGTAAATTGAAGCCTACAGTAGCCTTTTCCTTTTGTAACCTTCAACTGCATCAGTTTGATTGGGTTGCAGACATTCATGGGTGGCAAAACCGGCTGTTGCTCCAGTGGAGTTGCACTGTATCAGAACAACAGAGAGTGTTACTTTCCTGTTGAGATAAACTCTTTAGTTAGCTTCTTGGGCTTTATAGCATTTGCCATAAGTATTTGTGAAGTATTTTCTATATTCAGGTATCTCGTGCATACCTATGACTATTAACCTTTGCATGCACCATTGTTTGTAGGAATTGTTCAGAGATAACATACTTAACTGAATATTCCAGTAGCCTCTTTTGGAAGAAACATTTTTTTGAAGTGAGCCTTGCTTCAAAAAGACAAGTGTACTGGCTGCATATTTGCTGTCGGTACATGGCGTGTGGTACTTTGAAATTGCTCATAGCTATACAAGGTTCTCATTACAGTCATCTCCTGTCCTGTTTCTTCACATGGCAGTCTTAAATGAAAAAAATCTCAAATCCATCACAAAACTTATTTCAAAGTTTATGTAACTAAGAAAGGATTTATGTGTAGTGTTATCATAGAGTTGGTACAAGGTGTAGAAATAGAGCATGTTGCATAGTAAGGCAAAAGGTTATCAAGCAAAGCATTGTGATCTAACTTAAGTACCTGAGTGGCTGCAGATTTTTACCAAGTTTTCTATCTACTTTCTTACTAACAAAGAAACAGAACCTTATGGTACTATACTGTCATACACCGTGATTGTCAAAACACAGGAAGGTTGAGTCATATTTCTTACAAATATTCATCCCATCAAATGTTGGAGAATAAAGCTTGCATCAAAATAACAGTATTTTCTGGTAACAAGATTAGAATGTTAATTACGTAGCACTAATATATAGCATCAAGTTTGTTGGTTTGTTTTTTTTTTAAAATGAAACTACTAATGATCAGCCTATTAAATGAGGATGGGCCAGTGTTTCTTCTGAAGGATATATCATCTTTTTTTTCCTAAAAATATGTTTTGATATAGCTTATAATAAGACACTATAAAAGCAAAGATTACACTTAACATTTCATTTTTGTCTGGAAAGCATCTCCTGCAAAATACTTACAAATGAGCCTCTTACTTCTCAAGTCTTAACTGAAATGCATGCAGAAATCTGACAACTGTTCAGTACAATTTGCAAGCTGCAGAGAATTCAAAATAGTCTTCGATGTCTAGCCAGAAATTCACTGTATGGCAGGGAGTTTCAGTAGGTTCTCTGCATTTTATCAGCCCATGTGTTTAATTAAGACATGGCAAGCATCTCAGGATTATCCTTTGACAGCTAAGAGTTTTTCCTCCAGGTTAATAAGCCTGATTTTTTTTTCCCTTCTCTCTTCCATTTTTCCCCTTCATAAAATTCCAATAGGCTGTCAAATCTTTTATTACTTTTCTTGAAGGAGCCTTCTTTTGGATAGAGATATCATATTAGCACTGATGAATTTTTCATCCTCATGTATGGTAACTGTCCCATGTGAATTGACTAGGTTCTATTACATAGCAGAAGCATTTAATGTAATAAATTTAATATCTCACAGCAGATAAATATCTGATGTGAGGACCACAGAAACTATCCTCACGAGAAATCAATCAGTATCGATTTCAACAGTCAGTAATGAAAGCTAAATTAAAGCAACCAAACAACCAAAACCTTAGTGAGAAATAGCAGAAAATAGTAACTAAATAATTGAAACGGTAATGATGTTTATTTGTGTTTGCTATCAAAGATTAATTATTATCATAAAACAGGGAAAAACTGTAGGAAATCGAACACTAATAAAGTAAAACTACATTATACTTTAAAAATTAACAATGTCAACTTAAACTCAAAATAAAGAGGCCAAAAGAGTGGGGAAGAAGGGGAAAAAGGCAAGTCCTCTGCATACCAAAAGCAGATCAAGCCACCGAATTTTTCTGAGCAAGCACTTGATGAGGTGTTATGCAGATACCTTTCCACCCTTCTTTATTCTTCTTACATATATATACTTTTAAGGTGCGACTTATCTTAAGAAGAAGAAAATGTCCATAAATTGTTAAAAACCCCTAAGATAAAAACAACTACATTGATTAAATAGGGAATGTTCATCAGAGCTTGGACAAATCATCATGCAGAGGATATACCAGGAGAAAGCACTGAAACAATCAAAGTTAAACCAGCTGCAGAAATATAAAAGAAAATGATAGCTTTAGCAAATGAATGCTAGTAATTATATTTCCATCACTTTGTATTATATTGTTTGTTGTCTTGGGGTAAGATTTAACTTATTCAGAATCTGAACCATTCTGATTTCTAGAACTTAGGCAAAAGGACTATTCAGAAGACGCCATGAGGGAAAGAAAAAGCATATGTTCATGTTGTAAAGGATCATATCTGAAAAGTGAAAGGTACGTTCTGAGCTTCTGGGGCTGCTTGTGTTCAATTTTTAAAACCAAATTTTCAGGGATTTTAGAGTAAACAATACTAAGTTGCATAGCTGCCTCAGCTTGGGAAGTGTGGGAAGGAATGAAGGTGTTTATTTCTTTACAGGAAAGTAAAGAGCTCTGTAGTATCAGAAAAAAATAGACATGACAATAATAAACAAAAAACAATAGACATAGCAATAATAAACAAACATCATGAATAGCAGCATTAGTTAGAAGTTGTGTGGCTTTAAGAAATCAGCTATAAATTGATTTTTACCTTCAAATGAAATAATGGATGTATAAACAGAAGAGGAGATGATTGTCATTTATTTTGCTTTAAGATAAATATATTCATTTATATAAATGGATAGCCTGTGTATCAATTTATTGTAAACTGGGAAGTGTTACTAAAGGAGAACCACACCTTCTTTTATGATGTGACATTATCACAGGATGACAGTATGTTAAAAAATCATTTTTTCGTCAAAACTGTTAAAGTTTTGTATACTTTTTCCAATTGTTTCTGGATGGGGGAGGGGGCTATAGAAATGTTGCGTATGTTAAAATAGCCACTGAGGGTATAGTAAATACAAATATTACACTTTATTGTAACATGACTTAGGAAAACATAGTCAATATATCATTGTGTTATTTAGAGAATATGTGACTATTTTGTGTATTCAGAAATTTTGTTAAGATGATCAATCTAGATACAGCACTTTTGTGTGATAAGGGAAGAGCAGCACATCCATGGGCCAATGCAGATACGAACAAGTGGATATCTCTACAGCCATTTTTCAGGATGCTTTTGTATTTTTGATAATCTGATTAGGAAAAATCTGAGTAGAATATCAGCAGACTGAATATAAAAGTATTTATGCTGATGAATAAATAGTAGGATTTTCTACCAAATTCCCTCATCTGCCCTTTTCTTTCTTCACTGTAAACAATGCCATTTTGATAGGCATTTCCATATTCTCTTGTCCTTCCCTTTATCAGTATCTGGATTCTTCCCAAAATTCAGCACATTCTCTTTTCCTTCACCCTTGAGCTGTACATATGATTGGATTCATGCTTATGCCTTTTCCTTGCCATTTTTGATAGTCCCTGTAACTGTATGAAGAATTCTGTTGGGCAAGAATTTTATATACATTTTCCAAAGACTCTGTTAACATTACAGATTATACATGATGGTGAATCAGCCCCTCAGTACAATCTCATAAATGCTCCCAAATGGAAAGTTTTATTATAGTTTTGTTTTCCCTCCTTCAGAATTTCACAGGTGTAATTACGGTTGGCAATAGGTGAAACGTCACAGATTTCTGTAGATTTACAAACTCTGCCCTAGCAGTTCCATTTCCAGAATTTCCTAGGATTTCTTTCATATTTTGTGCAGTACTTCATAAATCTTTGATTAAATGGTGCATAAAAAAGTTAACCAAAGCAGTAATAGCAGATTCAGCTCTGACTAAAATAAATATTTGCAGAAATTTATTTGGCTTAAAACCCATACACTACACTGAATTCCCCCCCACCCCCCCAAAAAGTAACAATAAAAAGGCTTTTAGAATTGGAAATGGTTTTGCTTTTATCCTTATGTCTTGTTTTTAACCTGTCCAACCCTTGGGTATAGCTTAAACAGAAAATGCAGTGTAATGGATGGAGATTTAACAAAGAAACAGATGACCTATGCTGATGTAATGCTTTTTCTCATCTTTTGTATGAGTGTCCCCTTTTGCCAAGTTTTCTGAGCAAAGCTCTTTAATTGTAACTTGCTTCTTAAACCAAGTTTGGCTTGAGCTTGGATATATTTCAAAATAATTTTAATAAATCTCAACAAATGCTATTTACTAAATATTGTCATTTTCATATGTGATTTAGAATTTCTGAAGATGTAAATTTATTTTGATGTAATCTTTATCAATCTTTGAAGAGAGTGTTCATTATATCTGGCAGTAATTGTTTTGCAGAAAATTGGGAAAAGAGCCTGGATGTCTTGAATGGTTTATGATTCAATCCCACTTCATGAGTAAGCTTTGCCAACTGTTTTGTTTCTAACATGAAAGCTTTATATATATGGGGGTGTGTGTATACATACACACATACATCTTAAACATATATATGGGGTTGTTCTTGTAAATATACATATATAAAAATGTATATGAGTATATACTGTATTTCTTTTCTGTTCTGAAAGCTTCACACTGTTGAAT
Organism: Gorsachius magnificus; assembly: GCA_034008185.1. Taxonomy (NCBI): domain Eukaryota; kingdom Metazoa; phylum Chordata; class Aves; order Pelecaniformes; family Ardeidae; genus Gorsachius; species Gorsachius magnificus. The sequence continues at coordinate 14,817,138 of CM067090.1, forward strand.
TAGATAAGCTTGAATAGAAATACATTGGGACACTAGTAATTCAAGATATTCCTTTTGAACAGGCGAAGGAGCTTTATTAAGAAATGGAGATAAAATCGTTATGCCATAGCTTTCAAAAATGTTCTGTGCTTCAAAGAAAAATAGACTTATCTGGCTACTACAAGATGAGACTTGTGATGACAAGCGTGACAACAAATCGTCATGTTGCTTACTGTAGCTCAAGTCAGTCTAGTCTTCTGCAGTGATTTTTCTGTACTACTGCAATGGAAATGTACATCTGATAGTGTTACTGTATTATATTCCAGAACAAATTAAATCTGCCAGCAATTATTCCGTTATCTACAAGAAATTGCTTCATACTCGTGCAAATCTTTACAGGTTATAAAAAAAGTCAGTTTCTGAAAGGGTGTTCTATACTATTATGTCATACCTAACGTTTTTAATTGAGTATGCTTTTACAACATGTCGTAATTCAGAAGCATACATTATGGGATCGTAGTAGTAAGAATGAGCCGATTTTTGTCACTTTTATGCACACAATAGAAAATAACTTGGTTTTAACGGGATTATTGCCAGACCAATGGAAGTTTCTAAGGAATACCAGTAAAGTTGCAAAGGAAGAGGCTGCAACACTGACATAGTAGTGACTATTTCTGGTTCTAACAGTGATTAAAAATATTTTCCCTGAATTTTTGTATGATTATTCTTAGCCAAGTATATGTGTATGTGTGCTTTTTGACTTGTATTTAGAGAGTTAAAATGCAGAGCTAGCTAGATGGTGTGCTACTACTATGCTGTCAGAAATGCCCAAACGGAATGTCCAAAGATGGTCTGTGAAACAGACATATGGCCAGGAGCTGAAACCCATTAATTGCTATTCCAGAATAATTGGGGTGTAACCTTTTCCCTCCCTAATTCGCTTTTCCATTTGCAAAATAGGGCAGTATTATTAAACCATTTGGTAGGATTTTTCTTCAAATATGTTAGATTATGCTCTAAGCGGCATCTCACTTTCATAGCATGTACCTTGCTCTTGTTTCCAGTACGCAGGAAAATGCAGTTTAATCTCATCTCTATGGCTACATGGCATTATGCCACATGACTTTTGGAAAACTGTTAATAGGTGGGCTTTTTTTTTTTTTCATTCTATCAAGGTAAATAAATCCTTTTGTTCCGTCTCAGGGGGAAGCAAAATACTGAAAATAATAGTATCAGAAAGACTAATTGGTTCTTTGTGTGTATGATATATAGTATTTCATAAATGATTTAACTAACTGGCAACTTGAAGCACTGAAGCTTTGCACAAAAGCCATTTGGAAAGGGATTCCTTACCCAGGCCTTGCTATACACACATCACCCCTGATAGTTACTGTATAGAAGGGGTTAACACCTGTTGTCTGCACGTCTTTTTTCAATTCCTTTGCTCAAAACTCAAAAATGAGTTAGTTATTGGGTTTTCTTCTTTCATGCTAAGGAAATTAACAACTTAAAGATCTTATTGAATGACCTTTGTATACTTGCAAAGTTGGAATAAGCCAAATAACATCACCATGGAATTAAACTAAACTTTCAACGCCACTTGAAAGGTCATAGAGATCATGAAATGCTGAGGCATTTGAATCTTTGGTGAATGAAAAGATGATGATGTCTGTGACACTTAAAACTGATTGTCATGGGTGAAAAATAAAAGGAGAAAAATAGGGACGGTGGGACTGTGACTGCCTAAAGGGCAGAAGTTGCTGAGCAGTTCATTAGCAACTGATTTATGAGAGTTCCAAGCTCAAAAAGTATTTTATGGGTGCTTCAGAAATTGAGCTATTTTTTTCTTCGTAATAAGTATGATATGGATTGTGGCACTGAAGACTCTCTATTCCCTCCTTCCATCTGTGTTCTACATCCATCTGTCATACTTTATCCCTGTTTAGATTGAAAATGTTCTGGATTTGTGGCAGTGTGTGTATTTACAAGCCAAACAACCAATAGTCTGAATGCAACAGAAGCTGTGAGACCCACTGTCATGGTTTAACCCCAGTCAGCAACTAAGCACCATACAGCCACTCACTCACTTTCCCCCCGGTGGGATGGGGGAGAGAATCAGAAAAAAAAAAAGTAAAACCCATGGGTTGAGATAAAGACAGTCTAATAGGGCAGCAAAGGAAGATAAAATAATAATAATAATGATGATAGAATATACAAAGCAAGTGATGCACAATGCAATTGCTCACCACCCAGCCTGAGCCCAAGCAGCAATTGCAGCCCAAGCAGCTTTCCCCAGTTTATGTACTGAGCATGACATCATATGGTATGGAATAGCCCTGTGGCCAGTTGGGGTCAGCTGTCCTGGCTGTGCCCCCTTGCAGTTCCTTGTGCCCCTGGCAGAGCATGGGAAGCTGAAGTCCTTGACCAGTGTAAGCCCTGCTCAGCCACAACTAAACCATCAGTGTGTTATCAACATTCTTCTCATACGAAATCCAAAACAGCATTATGCCAGCTACTAGGAAGAAAATTAACTCTATCCCAGCTGAAACCAGGATACATACTGATATAATCACTTGGCAATGGGACCCCTGCTACAAATAAGAGGCCATTTTTGTTATCGGAGTTGTTAAATTCTGGCATCTAATGCTTCTCGTGTTATATCTAAGAAAAAAAACATGGAGGACACATCACTTCTGAATAATAACAGATCATCCAAAGGATGGCTGGAAATTGGCATCTGAGTGGACAGAATGGTAATTCTTCCTAAAATACAAGATTCAGGCTAATCAATAAATAGATTTTTTTTTCCCCTCAGATGACAAAGCCAAATGTCTAATTGTTACTGTATATGCAATCTCTATAGTCTTTGCTGAGTCTTTAATTTGTTACAAACTGGATACGTACAGAAAGGGGAAAAAAAAAAGTAAAAAGATTTATCAACTCCCTGTTCAAATTTTTTATTCAGTACCATCTTGACTATTATCACAGAGGTCAGATAAGAACAATGGTTTTAATTCTCTGAGAGGCTCTTTTCCCCACATACTTAAGGATTTTTTACTTACACAAACATTTATTTTAGATTTAAAATTGCTATTCCAGTATACTGTTAATTTATCCAGTTAACCATATGACAGCACTTTCTAGATAAGAATTGTTCCTTTTTCCTACAGAGGTATGTATTTAATATAAACAGTAATTTAGATATATATTTACTCAAATTATGACTCATGAACAGTTTGGAAATGTAAATAAATTAGGAAATTTAAAAATAGCTCAGAAATATACTTACCGTATTCATAAAAATAGTGTATCAGCAGAGGGCAACATGGTTATTACATTAATCTGCACTCTGAAATGGCACCTTTTTTCTTTTTTTTTTTTAGTTCTGGTTTCTACTATCTGAACTTTCAACTAGAAAACTGTAGCCTGATACTATTGGACATGAGAAGCTTTCTTATACAACTAAGCCAGCATTTTTCACCATGGTGAAAGAAAGAAGCTCCTTGGCTATGTCAATGGAGATCTTACCCTTTCATTCACTGCTATTCTTTTCTCTGTGTGCCAATACAAGTGTTTTGTGCTGTCACATGTGGAGCCAGACTGCAAACTCATCTGACTAAAAATTTTGTGTAAGAAAAAAGGGAGGAGACGTGTGTGTGTGTGTGTGTGTGTGTGTAATTTTCAGTGGATCACTTTCTTGATTTTTCATTGTATAACAATACAAATAGCGATGCTGTCATAACGGAAAAAATTGTGGTGCAGTACTGTATATGGATTGGTAGATCATTGAGCAGATGGATAGCAAGGAATGGTAAACCTGGCATTGCTTCTAAAGTAATACATATCAGCTTATGCCCTCATTTCTGTCATTGTGGTAGAGATAAATTTTTTTCCTGATAATTGTGATAAGATGAACTCCGGAAATGTCCCATAAAGCAAGAGTTAAAATACAGACTAGGCAGAGCAAAGACCAGCTAATGAGACTTCATCAAAACTTGATCTGCAGCATCACTGCACCTTATATGAAGAAGCAGGTCCTCAAAAGAAGTAGCTACTTCCCTGCTGATGCTGTTGTCAGATGACAGAAGACTACGGTATGGACATTTAAAAAAAATTTCAACTGGAAAAGAGACTATAACTTCAGGAAAAAAGCCACATATGATCTGTTTATTTAGGAATAAATGAAATTGTTGCGGTTCACTGACATGAAGCATCTTACTATTTTCTTAAAAGAGCGCCCCTTATAAAAAAGTAGGCAATTTTTGTGTAGCAAATGAAGTCTCAATGTGTTTCTCACTTAATTTGAGCAGTCATAAACTGTCATATTAATTCCAGAACATAATATTTATTTATTTATTTTAAAATCTGTATGTATTTTATCATGACAAAATAAGCAATCTCTAGCCATGCTATTCTCTAATCTGAATGACGTGTGAAGTTCATTTCCAGTGGGCTCCATGTGAAGCGCATTTATTCCCCCTTAATAATCTGCATTCAGCACAGCGCTTCCGCCACCATCACTTCCACCAAAAGTAACACCTTTTGATAAATTAATGGTTGAGATTCACTTAGTCTAATTTTTTATAACAAAAATGTAAAACAGGATATGAAAATGGAAATAAAGTTTCAGACAATTTAAAATTTTTTGATAGCTTCCCTTCAAAATTAGAGCATAAAAAGTATGTGTCTTATGAAAAGGGGACAAAATGTTGAGAGATTAAGTATTTTAAATGAATGAATCTTCAGTTTATGTTTCTGTAATACCAAATAGCACTGACAGTAGCTAGAAACAGTTAATCTGTTTTTTGAGCACAGGAAATGTGAAGCCTTGGGGTACTGGTCCACCCTTGGTTCTACTATAAATAAATAGCAATCTCAGGGATAATACTGTACCCTAAATTCTGTTAAAAACTGACTGCAGTCATCTCTGTACTTAAAGTGCTGGCCATTGCTGGAATTGGACTAATAAAAAGTACTTCATCAGTAACTCAGTAGCTTTCACTTATTCTTTCAGTATGTATTTCATAACCACAACCATAATTCCATTGCGATATGTTCTTTTTTTTTTCTAGAAATAAAAATTCTAATTATTGCAGTACTTTATCCTGGTCTTTCCCCCACTTCTCTCATTCATTTCTGCCTTAGTTTATTTTGTTCTACTTGCATGTGTCTTAGTCATTTCTATGCCTCAGAAAGTGTTCTACTTTCCAAGCTGGTCTGCAAAAAAGCGTCTCTAAGATGCATGCTAATTAATATGGATGGATTTGGTGACCACAGCTTAAATTTCAAATAGCAACATGCAGATCTTAACTATTTTCTGTTCTATATAAGAACTATGTGATTTTGGAACACCTCAGTTTGAGCTTCAGTAGCATACGGGATTTGTCTTTTAATAACTTAGTGTAGGAGAACTACAGTACCTCAACCGTCTGCTTTATGCTGAACTTTCTGAAGGAGCCAATTTTGTCTTCCAGAATGTGGCTGCTGCACATGCTGGGTGCTGATTGCGAGTATTATCTTAAGAGAATCACTTCTCAATATTTAGAAGATTACTCTTCTTTTAAAGGCATTCCTTTGTGCTTTTATACACCTACCGGCTTCATCACACCAGGAGGTAACTGACAAATAGCATAATTCAATTCCATGGCTGCCTTTGCAGCTGCAATGTGTTTATCAAACAAATTGGGAGGAAGAAGAGGACTATGAAAAATCAACAACCTGCAGCTTCTCAAGAAGCAAAGAATGTAGCTTGGCAACAAAAAGAAAACCTGTACTACCAGAGCAGTTCGTCTGTGGAGCAAGATGGGAGCAGTGTTTGAGAAGGACGTGAAACAAAGATCCACAGCCTTTGGACACCCTAATGTCCTGCTTTAGAAAGAACTAATGAAAAATCGAATGCAGGTAGGAGCCCTGCAAGAAAGAGTGTAACCAGAATATCTGCTGTCAGGCATTTTTCCTTATCTTTTGTATTAGTAGGCATATAATACGAAAGTTCAATAGTGAGTGTGTGAAACTGCCAATATTAGAGGTCTTGAAGATCTAGTGGTTTTATGTGCCAACAACCTGAACTCACCTTACATTCCTGAGTACCTGCTGCTATGCCAAACTAAATCCTTTTTAAGCCTGATCTTCCTTCACTTCTATTCCTTATAATACATTGTGGATCACTGTAATCTCTGCTTTGTAACAAGAACACAGAAGTAAAGAGCTATTTCACTCAACTAATATAAACTATTATAAATGAAGTAATTGTCAACTTCCAAAATACTTGTTTTTCTCTAGTTATGCTCCTGTGTTCCTATCTTTTTTCTCATTAAAGACAACAAAGTAGTTTTGCTCAGATTCCCTTTTATTCTGAATTAACACTTCTGCCTGTCAAACACAGGCCATAGTGCTGTTTGGGATCCTAAAACTGCAACTGTACTTAAACACCAAAAACCATGAATCCCGTTAGCTGCTTGAAAGAAGCAGGCAAAGTATTTGCAGTGAGATAAGGATTGTGCAGAGAGGTAATACATTTTCTTAGACCAATTGCTGTAGCTGCAAAATATTTCTACTCATTTTCAAATGAACACAACTCCCTGGTCAAGGTATTAAAAAAATGAATGCAGGAAATAAAAATATATTTTGGAAAATCCAAAGTACATTTAAATAAGGAGCAGAGAAATGTAAGTACGTAGAAATAATAAGCTGAGCAATGTTTTTAAAAATACTGCTGTTTTAACTACTGCCTCCTGTTTTAACCCAGTATCTCTCTGGTTCCTCCATTCATATTAAAGATGGTCATATACAGTTCTCATACATGACTAGCAGCACAGTCTGCTCAGGGATCAAGAAATCATGCTCCGTATTGTAGTCTGATCTTTCATGGTTTATAAAAATCTTTTTAATTGAGCTATACTTCAGTGATTAATGCATTTATCCTCCCCTTCGCAGAGGCTGCTGCTGCTGTAACATATGGTTTGCCTGTCTGCCTTTTGCTATACATATTTGCTTTCTGATTGCTCTGAAGATTTCAGAATAAATTCAGTACTACATACTACTCCTTTGTCCCAACATGAAAAATCTTGTGATTTATAGTTCACTTGTGTGTATATATATATATCTTGAAGGAGCAAGAAATGGTTTTAGTACAATGGAAATAAGCTGTATTTATGAGGTTTTCCACTGCTTTTCTCTTACCTTCTCTACAGCTGATAAATTTATAGAAATTTTGCATGGATATTTCTTCCTCTAGCTAGTAATTTCACTAAAGAATTTTACCAACGCTTCTATTTGTTTCTATAGCCTGATTTTTTTGTGAGTTCTGAATCTGCTCCTCAACATTTCTGTATGGCTTCAGCATAGACGATGGGTTTTTTTTCTACTTTTTTCCACATCTGCCAAAAGAATACTGTGCTACTCAGTGCTAATGGACTGATAGGACTGTACATGTTTCTTCATCCTTAAAGATGAGGGAAGGATAGAGCAACAGCTGTTTATAGGCTTCATTTTTGCTTCCTATGTTTTGAGGTTTCTGTCATTTTTCAGTAGCTTCAAATAAATTTTCTTCCTAAGATTATGTCTAAATGATAAAGGAGAAAAAGTATGTGGAAATTAAAGTTACTATGGTACATTTAATCAATAACCAGAATTGGTTGGAAACAAAATTATTAGTTATTTCCACTAAGCTTTAAAGTTTGATGTTTTCCTGTTTGTTTTCTTTTTTTTTTTTTATTTGACTTTCCTAATAAAGTCAATTAAACAATGAGAAAGCCCACCAAAATGGGCCAAGGAGATTAGGCATAGTCACACATATGGTTTTTTTCCCCTCTAAACAACACTTTATCAAGTGATAACAGAAAAAAAAAAGTTCCTTGAATGTGCAAGAACTGTGTTATGAGATCCACCTTCTCCCTCACTGCACAGTCACACCTCAGGCATATTCATGCTCGCAAATTGCATATGCTGAGATTTGCAGTCCACTAGAAATAGATGTGCCAGACTGGCAAGGAGGAATTCCTGTACGTTAGCAGCCATTTTCTACCTATTTGGAGGGAAATGTTATATAACGCCAGGCTGACAATTAGAAAACATTTCTCCCTTTATTTTAACTTGTGAGCCCTCTCCTTTTTTCTTTTTTCTATGTAGCTTAATTAAGAAATAAAAAGTCTTTAGTTCAATTTAATGTAGACCTCCATTATTGTTATATACATAAATGCTTCTGTTACAATACGTGGTTGTGTTCTATTTCTGAAGTCACAAAATGCTCTTAGTCAGAAAGATAATCAACAAATTATACTAGTGGAATAGGATGTAAAAGTGGGATTGGAACTACGAAGAAAGCAGAAACTCTCAGAGGAGGAATGCAGAAAAAGACAATAGTGAGTTGATCCCTGGCTCTAAATCCCTTAACTAAGAAAGGCACTTCATCTGCAGTCATCAGTACTGAAGTTGGCTTTTTTTTAACGCACATCAGGTTCTGAGGAGAACTTATTCATTAGATGCTTCTGAAGACAGTGGAAAATAATGTCTTCAGAATCAACCAGATATATAGAAAGAATTTCACCTACAGTTACATTTATGCTAGTAAATTAAACAGGTTCAAGAGGCTGGGAACTTAACTGTTAAATTGTTAACACAGTACCTATCATGTTTCAGACTAGACAAACTCCCTCTCTCCCAGTTCTCAGGGATGTTTTGGAAGTTGGCGTAAGTTTGAGTATGTTCCCAATAGGAAATGTACATAGGGATACCCTATTTTGGGAGCTGAGAGAATCTAGAGGCATGATGCCAGATAATGCTAAGCCATTTCCTCTTTATGCCAAAGAATGGTTCGGGATAAATTTAATAAAATGTGCTACTTTTCAGGGCTGTTTCTAAATGGTAAAAATGCGAAAAAATAAATGAGAAAAAAGTTCTAGAATTGGTAAGATAAGTGGACATAGTCACCTGAAGTTAGATCCTCAAACAGCAACCAAGTTTTACTCAAATGTGGGAGAAATCCTGATATTTCATAAAGTCACGGTAGCAGATGATTGTCAGAGAAATACTGATAGATATCTAATTATAGCAACATAAAAGGACACTATCAAGCCTATATTTAACCTTTCTTAATTTTTAAAGACCAGAACATAAATTTAATATTCAGAATGTCATATGCCATTAGTTATTCTGTGTTACAGCAGTGACAAGAATCTTGGTGACAAAAGTTAGATCCAATGGTTATGAGATCTTTTTATCTCTACAATACAATACAAGTTATCACTACAATATTAACAAAATGGGACAATGAAGTGAAGACTGCTTCAATGAAGATTATGGAATATATAACAACTGTCCAGTTACTGAAATGTATGATGCCTTAATATGTGGCCTTAGGTTCTACATAAAGCAAATATTGGTACAGATAGAAATCTAACATTCTTGTGTTCTCTAGAAGTTTTTTTTTTTACATAGTACAACTTTGTGTATAATGAATACATTTAAAATTAATTTTAAAAGAATGTTGGGATGGCATAAAATATTCCCTAACTACAGTCATGAACCATGAAAGCAGGAAAAGTGATGTTCTAGCTATAGAGTCAAGCATAACTCATAATATCCAAATTTTTTTCTTAAAGTTTCTAGGACTTTGTAGTGAAGTTGAAGATTGAGAGAACCTGAGCCTTTGTATCACAGTTTTTCACTGGGGAACTTGTGGAGTGTTTTCTGTGTTTTCATGCAAAAATATCAAGGAGTACTACTAGTATATGTGTAAAAGCACCTATAAAAGCACCTTGTAACTTGTCTAAGCAATATATAAAATAAATCAAACTTAATTCCCCATAAACTTATACTTTGTGTAATCCTGTGGAGTATTAGGAAGTGGATATGAAGTGTTACTCTCTCAAAACCATACTATAAATCCTCTTCAGCATGTCTATATAGAGTAACAGATGGAAGACTAGTCCTCTTGTTATAAACATAACAGTTGTGTGAATCTCTTACCTTCTACATAATGTCAGTTATTAGCTGATAGCAATTAGCATTAGGGTGAGCTGGATTGGCCATCCATGGTCAGGCATATTATACTTCTTGCTATTCTGTTGGGCATGCAGTTCCTCAACAGAATCCACAACAATCCAGAAGCAGGGAAGCATGTGCAGGTTCATTGTCAGTTTTGAAGCAGTCATACAAGGCCTCTGTTTTTCATAATTTTCACTTTTTTCCTTAATTTATTTGGTCTAGCAGGGAAGCTATTCACTGTAGAAATTTGATTCCACTTTGGGACTATTCTTGTGGATCAAGTTTCTAGCTCCACCAAGCTTAGGTCACTTGGTTCCTGCCCAAGCCCTTCCACCACGTGAATGTGATAAAGGCAGTAACTTGGGCTTCAGAACCCAGCTGTTTAAAATTGGAGGAGATTGTCTTGCCAATAAAAGGTTCCCTTACTGAGTAACTGCCCTGTAGCTCTGCTGAGAAAAGATGATGTACTGGGAGTGAACAGTCTTACAATCCTGATTTTGTTTGGACCTGCCAACTTCACTGTAGTGTTGAACTCATAAGTAGGGAAGGAGCTCTCAGTTTCCTGCAACTGGAGAATTGAGAGGGGAACTTCAGTTGCCTTCACATGATGTGCTTCATGTTGATGCTTCTAAGTAAAAGTTTTAGTATCTAGATTTACTTTTCAGGAATAAGCTAGGTATTTAAAACCTTAAGCCTTACTGAAAAGTCAGTTGGATTTTAGCTCTGAAGTGTTTAAACTGATTTTAAAAAGTTAACCATCATGTAAGATGGCTAATCTTTACTAGTCAATGCTCATTTAGTAGAGCTATAGCATAGTCATATGTACTATAGTGGTAGCAGTAATACCGTGTTGCCAGCAAACAGATCTAACTAGGTAAATAGAGGATAACTTTTAGGTCTTAAAATACTAAACCTAATTCAAGATGTTTTAAGCTAGGTTTACTAGGTACTGTTAGGGGCTGCTGCAGTTTGCATTTCTCCAAGAAATATTTTTAGGTTTCTGAAATATATTGTACTATTAATAGTCTTATTTTGAGATGTGGCAGCTGAAGAACTTCTGTGAGATGGGTATTTCTACAATAAAATAATTTTGCTGGTTTTGCTCTATTTGCAACAATGAAATTAACAGCATGTGCCAGAGTAGCTTTATTTCTATCTTGAATAGATCAGCAGTGCAGTATGTAATAAATTGCTTAAATGATGCAGTTACTAAAAAGAATATGCTTTCCTTGTTTGTTTTTACATAATAATATTCTAATGAATTCCGTAATAGCATATTGTATGTTCATGTATATCCAAGCAACACTTCTCCATCCTCTGTAAAGCATGTGTCACTGTTAGATTAAAAATAAATAAATTATACCAATAATTTTGAAAACCAGAACAGCAGACTTTGGTGATCTGTCATGAGGAAAGAAGGAAACCAATATTTGGTGGAAGCTATTTTATCATTCAATTTCACAGATATCTGTAGGTGGATATCTGAACTGATAAAGAGGAAAGAGAGCAATCCTGTAAGTTATTGACTGACAGGTGCAATGCCTCCATGGACTAGACTAATAGGCCCTCATTCTGAAATCAACAGAAAAAGTTGATTTTGTTTGTTTGGAATTTTTCGTTTGTTTTGAGTCAAGTGCTTGCCCCAAGTCTGATCACCACATTGTGGTAAACGCAATGTTTGGTTTTTTTTTCTGTGACCTTCAGTGTAAATTATGCAGAAGTCAGGGTTTTTTCTTTTCTTCTGGAGATATTGGTATACTCCATGTGAAAGTAGTTTTATTCCACAGTTCCATTAATTTTCTTCTTTCTGGACCTTACCAGTTGGGAAGAACTTGCACTATGGAAGTAACTTTCTGATTTGATCCTTGCTGTGAATCAGGTATTAATATGAATAAAGGGCACCAACATCCATCATGACTTAATTTCTTTTCCAAAAAAGAAATATATCCCTTAAACCCTTTTGTTGAATAATACTTAAGCAACATATCTTGGTAATATCTTGTAATAGTGAGTTCTACTGGACAATTACAACTAACTTTAAAAGTGCTTGTGGATTCAATAAACAGCTAAACATTATTAAGGAGATTACTGTCATGTTTGTTTATTTGCTTTGTACTGCAACACAGCATAAACATCATTATTGATTCAATTTCTTGGTAATAGTCTAATCTAGCATTATCTTATGTATTTCTGGTTTTTACCATCAAAACATGGGGGCTGACCTGCATGATCATCATCTCTTATTTCTGCTTCAGAAGCTCCCATGCTTCTAATAATCTTCATGTCTTTATGTTGTGTCTATTTATGCTGTATTTTTGCAAGAAAGTAATTAAGTTTTTTGTGTCTTAATACTAGAATTTAACTAAAAATTAAAAGTTAAGAAATGTAAAAAATAAAAGTAGACTTATATCATGTTCTTGATTTGGCTTTTATAACAGAAAATGAAAGCTGAAAGCAACTCTGCCACTAGGGAAGCACAGATGAACACATCAGGGCCAGGTTCAATGGAATAAAACCAAAATGCATTTTCCTTAGTTTTTAAAGCACATGCCTGCAGTTGCTTGCTCTCAATTATGCAGCACCAGTGACTGAGCTCCATTTCTATTCTGTTTTTTTAAAAAAAAAGGCACTAAACAGCATACATCTTCACCAAAATATGAAAGGGAACTAGCTGCTGCTAAACTGTTATTACCATGGTTAAGAAGAGGAGGGAGCTGGGAAGGATAAAGGGAGGTACAGGAACTGAAGACAATCAGTAACATTATATGTTTTCTAATGTTATTTTGAATTATTTATACTTAGAATAACTAAACAGAAAAATTATAATAAGAATGTTTTATACTTTCCTGTTTCCAGAATGGTACAGCATAGTCTGAGGAAAATAGCAGACTTTAAAATCTGTATTTCATATGTACTTTAATTGTTTAAAGCCTAAGCTAATATAATTTCAATAAAATTGTCATTAACTTCAGTGGGTTTTTCACAGCTCCCGATGTATGATATAAGCAGGAAGAACTATGAATATGTTGCAGTTTTATGGTACAAAGCAAACAATTTCAGAAAACAAACAAACAAAAGTATGCTAGGCAAAAATGTATCTGAAGGTAGAAACTGTTGAAAAGTGCAAACCTTAGATATAGCATCACATGACACATATAAATACTGGTTTAAGTTTTCAACAAACAGCTCTCCTCTAACAGTTGGCTGAAAGCTACGTCTAGTTGTTAATGCATTGGAACCTCTTATAACAAAAACAAAAGGGGAAAAAAGTGCTAGTTTACTTGCATGATCTGTCTTCTTTTTATGCTTAATGGCACCCACCTGCATCATGACACCAAAGACAACACAGATGTTCCTGTGATTAGACTGAAATGAGAACTTTCATCAGCTGCAAAGAAATCAGTCTTAAGTACATACTATTGTTATTATCCTACCCTTTGGATTTGGATTCCAGCGTTGTCTTGTATGTAAGGAATGAATGTTATTGGAGGGTTTGGATTATGTGACCCTGAGGTTGTTTGCATGGATGTTGTTTCTACTAATACAGTAAGTACATTAGCTATAAAATTATTATTTTTTTCCCTTTACTTGAACTGCACATTTCCCTAACAACTCTTTTTAATACAATTTGGCAAAATATTATTTTTCACAAAGCTCTACACCAAATGGTCTTGTCCATAGTGGGTATATTTTGTTCTTTGGCACTAGTAATGCTGACAGTCCCCCTGCAGATGGTTTACTGCTCCAAGATGGTCTATGATTAATTCTGCTACAAACTTTATTGAATGATAGCAAGCCTAATTCATTGCAATATTGTTGCAACCTTATGGTAACTCTATGGTGTCTTCCCACAATGATTATTCCTTGTGAAGAAGATTCTAAGGTTGCTGGTCTTCTGTCAGAACAATCCTGACTTTAGCAGGCTATCAAAAGGCCCATAACCTTTGCCAGTGAATGAGTCACAACAAAGATAAAGCAGAACCTGATGTTCCTGTCTTTTCATATACACAGGGAGGGTGCAATATTTTGTTTAAAAAACTGTCAGCAGCTGACAGCACTTAGAACAGAAGTCCTGTCATCATTAGCAGTACTGAGACAGAATTGGTATTAGTGATACTAAGATGGGTCTGTAAGATATTCTTATTGCACACTGAATCCAAATTAAGCACGGAACTTTTGAAAATGGACACTTTTGTGCTTTGAAGCATTCAGTGTAGTGACCCACATCTTGCAGTTTATCCATTTTCTTACAGACTTTCTAACTCTTCAAGAGCACTTTGTTTGCTTTCTAGATCCAGTCAATTATTTGTATACAAACCCATGTCCCTTCTTGTCAATTTCTCCAGGAACAGATTTTTTCTATCCATAACTTCCATGGTTTTGTAACTATTTTACCAGAAATGTCTTCAGCTGCTTTTCAAAACCTTTTCTGGGGAACTCAAAACTGCTGTATTTTTATAGTGAATTGCATTCTAGCATGGTTTTGAATATTTGCATCTCTGAATAAATATTCATGACAGCAAACTATTTCAACTGGCTTTGGATAATTCAAATACAGCAATGAAGGGATTATGTTAGTTTTCAACATGTTTGATTGGAATAAATTTCATTTGACATAGTTTTTAATAGTAATTCCATAAAAGCTGTTCTTATCAATAACGTATGCTAGTGGCATGGATTGGTGCATATGTGAGCAAGAGAAGAATACAGATTACAGTAAAACAAGTACAGATCCGAAGTGATTCTTAAAATATTGCACAGCAATGAGGTTAAGAAGAGGCAGATAAAATACATCTGTGAAATTCTGTATAGGGTAAGGTATGAAGGTGCATTGAAGCTAAGGACTGAGAGTGATCAGTTATAACTGTATCAAGAGCAATTAAAATTTTTGAGAAGAGGGGAAAAATAAAGAGGTAAAAAACATAATTTCTTAGGATGTGATGTCAGGGATATTTACGGAAGTTTCCCCTTGCTCCCCTTAACATAAAACTAAATAAATAAAATCTCAGGAGTAATTTTTAATGCAGTTCGCAGTTTTCTGAAGAAGAAAGGCTTTTGGACTTCACATAGCAGCTTATCTTCTGCTTTTTTTTTTGCGTACTATTTTCTTAAAACACAAACACAGGTGTCTCTTAATTACTTTTACACTTAAGCCGAAAGAGAGATTTAGATTTTTTCCTCTGTATGTATGCACACATAGTAATGGATTTTTAGATACCACATTCTTAAGCACCTGGCTTTGAACATCTTTGGCCTTCGGTGAACAGGGACAAGAAAGCAATTTGCCTCTGCAGTTTTACGTAGACATAGATGTATTTTTAGGTTATTTCACAATGAGTAACGCACCTTCCTTTCAGACGTTTACTGGGTGGGGACTGGAACCCATGGTTTTGCAATGAATGGACAGAGACAAATGCTCTGAGAAATCCATGGGCTTGCAGTACGTGTGCTGCTGCTGCCGCCAGTGCTCTCAGCCTGCTGTCGGTGAGCTTGCTGCTGCCCCCGGCGGCAGGCCGCTCGGCGCAGATGAAGCCCCAGCTCCTCGGGAATGCTGGGAATGTTGAGTCAGGGACTGGCAGCCCAGCCAGGCAGGCTCGCAGATGACTGAGGGAGACTCGCTGAGGGATAGAAAGACGAGGGACAGGAGCACGCAAGCCTCCCCCGACTGCAGCAGGATCCCTCTCTTCCTCCCCTCGTAGGTGTTCGGTTGCTCCGGCTCTCCCTGCTGCCTCCTTCCTCCGCGCAAATGAGATGTCAGCTAAACGTGATGTTGTAAAATCCATGTGAGGACGAAAGACAGATGCAATGATTTGAAAGGTGAGAAGCTTAAACAAGAATATGGCTGTAATACATTACTGTAAATTTACTGCGATTAAGGAAATTGCTATATATTGCTTTCTACAACTGTGTGGTAGCTGAAACTGGAAATGAATTTGCAGAACAGGCTTCTTATATTGCTTTAGAAATACATTGTAATAAATGGGACCAAGTGCACATCTTATTCTGGTAACAGAGTGCCTCTCCCTACAGAATCGTCACCCAGAAACCTCTCTTGCAATTTCTATTAAAAGCAGTCATAGGAGTCTGATTTTTTTTTTTTTTTTTGTACCCAGTGTTTAAAAATATTGTTGTTGTTAAAGTTTTCTAGAATAGATGAGCTTTGGAAATTCCTAGATTTATAACAAAATGCTGGGTAATGTTTGGTGTTTTTAAAAATTGTGTCAGGAAAAGGGTGAGAGATTTCTGTTCCCTTCTAGTGGCTGATGAATGGAAACAAAAAAAGACCAGGGTATTATTATGCAGTTATATAATTAATGAATATTTACTGGGGTCCCTAATTTATGATGCTTTCTGATTTTTTTTTTACATTTTTTTAAAGATCATTTTAGGTTGGACAAGTGATGCATATGATAAAATCTATGCATATATTCATCAAGAATACATATATATTTTGCTGAGAGCACTATAGAGTAATGTGATGGAGAAGGAATATATATATATATATTTTTTTTTTATTAGTGTGTGATTGATTTCTAGGCGGCTACCTGCTAAGCCTTGTGATGGATGGATGGGAATCTACTCGCTTAGCGGCGAACTGATATTTCCCTTTTGATGGACATGCCAACCGACCACTTGCATTGGCAGATACAAGCTCGTTGCAAATAAGCACGGCCAATAAGTGCAGTCAAGAGGAGGGCAAATCCGACTTGCCAGGGTTAGTTTTCTGGTTGGCTTTTTAAGATCGGTGTTTTCACTTAACTATTTGTTTATTTGGGATTTGCTTTTAATTTGCTATTCCCGTGCCCCCATCCCCCATGTGCGTGTCCAGGGCGGCTACCTCGTACGCAACCCCTTCCCGGCGGCTCCACTGAGAGCAGGCCCTTCTCCGGCTCCCCCCTCCTTCGAAGGGCGGGGAAGGGGGGAAGGTCCCCCCCCCTCCATCAAGTCGCTTCTCCGCTAGCACTTTCATTTCCCTGTGGCGAAGTCGAGGGACGGAAAAGATCCTCCGTCTCCCGCCTGCCCCCACGCCCGCCAGCCTGCTCGCCGCCCTGCTCTGAGGGAGGATGCTGTGGAGATCCGTTACCGCCCTCATCCCACCTCAGGAAATCGTAAAACTCCACAGCGCCGATCCAGCGGCTCTTTCCAGGGCGCGGGGAGAGACCTCCTGCGGCTGGTCGTTTTCCAGCCCCAGGGGGAGACTCGGGATTGTCCTCCCAGCCTCGCTTCTCGTCGGCGAGAAGCGAGGAAGCCCGACTGCCTTCCCGGCCCAGCTCCCCCCGGACACGGCTGTGTCAGAGCAGCGCGTCCGCCCCCGCCTGCGTCTCTACAGGGACCCCTAAAGCAACCCCCCTGCCACGGGGATTTCCTTGAATTCTCCTAATAGAAAGGACCCCGCCCCACCGCTGCTGCCGCTGCGCGGGCGAAAGGCACCCTACATCTACCTCGGAGCGGGCCGACCCTCGCGGCCGTACCAGCCGCTAGCGAAGGAGGGAGGCGGGCAGGGTGGGTGTTCTCCGGCACTCGCTGCGGGCGGGCAGGCAGCGCCGCCCCGCGCCTCCCTCCTCGGCGGGCGGGGCGGGAACGCCCCAGCTCGCTCGGCCACGGGAGGGCGGTGGCCGGCGCGTGCCTCCCGCTGCTCGCGGAGCCCAGCGGCCGCGCGTCATCCCCCCGCCTCCGCCACAGGAGCCCGCGCTCCCCGGCGCTCCAGGATGAGGAGCCTTCGCCACCCGCTTCTCCTCAGCGCCCCGCGATTGCTTCGTGGGGTCAGGCAGTTTGCCATCTTGCTTTGCTGCTAGTGCTGGCTGGTATTTTCTTTACCTGTTCTGTGGAAGAGCGAAGGCTCTGGTAGCCCCTATCTCCTCACAGTCTCATCTGCTTGAGTAGTGCGTTTCCCGATTTCTTCCTTTCCCTGGATATGAAGAGGAAAAGGTCCCTTTTTAGGGTCTATTTTTGCACGGAGGGAGTGTGTAATGGTAAGTTTCTCCAGTTCTCTTCAGGAGTATGTTTTTGTGGGAAAAGCTTTGTTAGTTTCTCGATGTAAGAAACTTACAGTCTAAGTCTTGGCTTCGTGAGCAACTGTGTTAAGGGTTGTTTGTGAAAATAGCTCTTTCCACATTTCTTCAGTGCGATAAAAGAAACCTTTCCATTACTGTTGTTGTTTAAAAGCTCTGAGTAAAACAATTTTCAAAGACATCAAGGTGAGTTAGCAATTTCGGTTTTCCTAGAGGAAATGTGTGTGGGAGGACTGACTTTCTGTCTTGTGAGTGAAGGGGAACATGATTTCTTCTTCCAAAGGATTAATGAGATAAGGGCAGTCCCTGAGACCTATGGCTTCACAGCTCAGGTTGAAACTAGATGTTTAAGCTATGGAGAAACTGCTGTGTCTCTTCACAAGTGCACCCACGGTGGGGTAGATCTTCCAGTGAAGAACCGAGAGATTTCCTATTTTGTTGTTTTTTTGTAGTGCTAGCTCATTTGTACTATGTCTTCTAGTAGACGTTTTCTTTTATTACTACTAAAATTTCAAATGCAAAGGGAAGGATATAATGTTTTGATAGTAAAAGAGAAAGCGAGTGTGTGGACTGTCCCTTGTCATTCTCTCAGAAATGCCATTTTCTTACTTGAGAGAGTAGATGGTAAAAAATACTGACTCCAGAAAACAGTTGGAGTAAATAATTTTGAAGGGTAGTGCTTAGGATTGAAAGGTTGTTTTTGTGTTGGAGAAAGTATGTTTAGACAAGTTTGGAGGAGATTGGCTGCCATTATCTTTAAATAGCTCCTATTTTAATCCTGCTCAGTTGGTGGGGTACATAAGCTGATACACTGTCTTCCTGAATGTGGAAAATTATACTGTCTTATTTTCCTTCCTTACTCTAGCATTGAGATCATGTGCTTTGACTTTCTAATCGTGTTGGTTTTTTCTTCCTGTACCATGAAGATGGGTTTATGAATGGAAAGTCTCTCCTGTCTTGAACTAAGATGCATCCCTTTTCGAGTAAGATACTGGAATGGTTTCCCTCCTTCCCAAGCATGAATGAGAAAGTTGGCATGCAGAGGTATCTCTTGTTCTTTCCCAACCTACTGTGCAAAATGGAGTTCCTTGCCTTAGCAATTGTGTGTTTGGTCTTCCTGAGCATTGACCTCCTTTTATCTTCTGCTCGTGTTTGAATGCCTTATTATACTCATTCTACTTATGATACTCTCTCATGTGGTTAAGCTGCATTTGGAGGAGACCCATCTTACCACCTCTTGTATTCTATAGGTGGTTCTTCAACTCCCATAATCTGCTGGTAGTCAAATTCTGATGAATGGCGGTGTAAGCTACAATTGTCCATGCCAGTTGCCCCTCCTATCTCTTGCCTGCTCTGAAAACTGTAGAAAGGCAGCAATGGAAGGGGTGGCCTGTATTTGTAGCAGCCAAATATTAAGTGAACACATTCAGCCATCTTAGAATGTCAAATATACCTGATAACTTAGAGAATTAGCTATTCAGCATGCACAAATTTGTAAAAGAATGATCAAAGTGATTATCTTCCTTTAGAAAGATGATTCTTGCAGACCTTTGAAGAATGACTAACAGAAAAGAGTGGGTTGTTCACCCCTCAAAGAGGGTGAGGCAACCAGCCTGTGTATCACTTCCACAAACAACATATGTTCTCCCACCTGTATCTCTTATGGTGTTTATTATATTTTTATACACTATGATGCATTTGTTATCTTCTCAGTTTAATTTAGTTTGTAAGATGCCTGGGATATATATGGACATGGTTAGTCACATCCACCTAGGAAATATTATTGTGGAATTTTTTTCTTTTTAATAAGACTGCTCTTTTATTTGTGAGATTATATTTGTTTTCCTCAGTTTTAGGTTTGCTTTAAAATATTTTTGTGATGGAAGTTTCAGTTTTTGAGTGATCTTACATGTACTTATATTGAGGCAACCTCATCATTGCTATTTATTTTGCAACATTTATACTCGCTTATATTTTCTAAAAAGTCCTGACAAAAGGGCAAGAATTACTTTAAAGCAAAATGAGATTATAATTTCTTTTTGAGGATCATAGCTGATCACGGCAAAGCTCAGAAACAAAATTCTCTAAATGAACTGGATAGCGCTGCTTCTGGGTGATACTTAGAAGAAAATGCAAAGGCAGATCAGCAGAAAAATCAGTTAAATCTTTTTCTTGGGCTCTCTATTTTTAATTGGTCACTTTTTTGTTATGTAATGCATTTTAGAAACAATCTTTCTGAAATAGTGAGATGGATTTATGTTGGCTTGTTACTGCTTGTATGTAAGGTGTGAACAAAACCCCTCTTACTTCCTTGGAGAATGGTTGTGGAGTATTTGTGGGGTCCAAGAAAGTTTATAAGCCTAGATATCCAATGTTTACTTGTATAAGAAAATGTAAATGTCTTTGAATCAACATTGGTAGTGTAGTATTTAAGTTGTGTTGTTGCCAAGAGGCTGTTGATCTCGGGGAGTTCTTACGATTCATTTAGTGATAGCAGCTGTTGAAATGCCCGGCTCTGGAATATCATCAATAGCCAGATTTTGTTTTGCGATAGTTATAACAATTAGGAACACCAACTTAATCTCCTTTCAGAGACAGTCTGTCAGGTGCTGAGCTCTGACAAAGGGGAGAATAGTAGCAAAGATGTTCTAGCACTTCTCTGGATAAGGCCCCATTACGTCATACTGTTGTTGTTCACAGAAACCTGGGACTCCTTCATGATACTAGGTAATTCCAGAAGTGTAATGCCTTTTAATGGTTCCAGGGTGCTGATTCTATCCTGAATTGAGAGGTAATCTATTAAATCACTTGCATCACTTACAGAGCCTGTGAGTTCCTTGGAGAACTTAGATCTAACAAGGCTGAGGTACAGCCAGTTTCTCTTTTTGGCATGATCCTAAAACATGTGCATGCCCTTATCCTAGTAAAGAGAACAGTGAGGAGGGACAGTCAGCATGTTTTTGAATTGATGGCTTCAAAGCATGCTGAATGCACAAATATGTGCTTTTTTTTTTTTTTATAATTTGAGTATGTATGTTACTACTTTTGAATCCAAGAAATGTAAAATGCATAGTGGATATTTAGGGTTGCTAAATTGTAGATATCCCAATATCTAAGTATTATTAGAAAATGCTGGAAGTTACACAGGTAGTCTTAATAGTTGATCCTATGACTATTCTGTTGCTTTCTTATGAGAATGGAAGCTTTGTAGCAAAAAAGAAAAATATAGCTTTATCCTGCGAATATATAAGCCTGTGTTTAATAACATTCATGTGAGTAGCCTTAGTGAATTCAATTGAAAATACTCCATTGTGTAGAAATATCTGATTATTTCTGAGATAGACTTAGGAGTTTTAAATGAGTCTTAAAATGAAAAGTATTACATGAATGTAAATGACAGAATATTCTTAAACATACTTAATGTGAAAATAGACAAATTTACAGGTCTAATTATAAATTCAGTCAATTTCCCTTTTACATTATTTTCAGTTCTTGGGTTTTATTCCTAAATAAATAATTGCAGTCTTCAGTGTGGGTTTAATATATGTATGTGTTACCAGGTAAACAGCCTTATGTTTGAAAGATGGTTGGTATGAATGTTGACAATATAGATGTTTGCTGTTACATGAACATGTGTAACAAGGTTTTTTTTTTTGTATTCTACCTTTGTGGCCTTATTTGAAAACAATTGTTCATTTTGGCATTACCGAAATATTCCTGATGCATCAGAAGTGTGACTTTTCCTATTGTAGACATAATTTGTAAGGAAATACTTGTTTAATATCACTATTTTTCTTCTGTCATTCCTGAGCATTTACGGACTATTCTGTGTGTCTCATTGTTAATCTCTTATAACCTTACTTGCTATTTTGTATAGCAAGGGGAAAGAAAGGTAATGTGTCAATACAGAGTGTATTTACAAAAGCTTTCAATTTCTAGCAATGTCTTTATTATAAACATATATATAAAAGCACATATATAAAAATTCAAAACATATTTTTGTGAAGCATAACTTTTATGAACCTCTTATTTGTATTACTTTTGAAGATCAAACATGGTCTTACCGATACGTGAGTTCTAAGAGCTCTTTAGAGCAAGGTCTAAAGCATCATAACAGTTCTCTGTATTGGTTCCTCATTCCCAAATTTTTGGAGTGATCTTTCCTTCTTGCATGATGATATAACAGTTGATGCAACAAAGTTCTGCAATAATATTTGTCTTTGAGTAAGTGTTGCTTACTCTCACAACAGGGTCTGTTAGTCCAGAGTATGTGAATGGAAAAAATAAATGCACAGAATTATTCTGTAAGAAAAATTAAGGTTTCTATCAGAATCACAACTCAGTGTCATTATCATGCATATAATTTAAAGAGTTAATTTTTTGTTTTAATTATATCTTTACCTTCCTCACATTTGATTGAAGAATTTGGACCATTAATTGTCTTTGTTAAGGGTTCAGTTTTCCTTGCAATAAACAAGGCAGAAGAAAGGTGGACCAGCTGATAAACTAGCAATATGAAGTTGTAAAGGTGAATCAATGTACTTGCTTCACTTCTTATTGTATACAACTTGGGTGCTTCATGAGCAATGCAAATGAGATTGCAGCTAAGAAAAGGAAGCTTGCCTATTAAATTATAATATAGATATATTATTTTTTACTTAAAATTTTTGTTTTTTCTTTAACCTACTATTTTCTTTACCTTTGAAATGTAATTATAAAAATGGAAATACAAACTGAATTATGTCCTCATTTGATTCTTCACGTATGTGTAGTAATGCTAGAAAAAAATCTTTTTTAATATGTCTGGAACTGTCTCCTGTATCCCTCTTGAAGTTACAGGTGCTCTGTAAAGAAGCTTTAAAAATTAGGCTTTTGTCATTATTAAGTATAAATAAGAACTAACATACACATATGTCATAACATACATATGTCATGATTAAGTATAAGTAAGAACTAACATATACATATGCTAACATAAACAAGAACTAACATAAAAGGGGAAGAAAGGTAGCATTTGTTGCCATTGTAAATTTAGAAATAATAGAACAACAAGACCAGTCTTCCAGTTTGTGCTAGAAACTTTCAGATTGTCTTAGATTATGCTTATTTTAACTCTTTTGAATTCAATCCCTAACGAAGGCAGTGTTTCTAAAACTGTTAAATAGTCATTCAAGTTTTTTCAAAAGTAAAGCAAAATTGTGCTACTCATTAGGCATAATCTTTAAGTTACCCTGAAGAATGGTGTATACTTTAACATCTTAATATTTTTTTCCCTAAGGAGACTATTTTAGTAAAAATCTAAGACATTTAATTTTTTATTGTCTTTTAATAGTAATTAAACTAAATACTGTTTGTCTGGCTAACCAGGTGCCTTGGAATAATCACAGAATTGCAAGGGTTGGAAGGGACCTCGGGAGATCATCTAGTCCAACCCTCCTGCTAAAGCAGGTTCTCCTAGAGCATGTTACACAGGACTTTGTCCAGGCGGGCCTTGAATATCTCCAGAGAAGGAGACTCCACAATCCCCCTGGGCAACCTGTTCCAGTGCTCCGTTGCCCTCAGAGTAAAGAAGTTTTTCCTCATATTCAACTGAAACCTCTTATGTTTCAGTTTGTACCCATTGGCCCTTGTCCTGTCGCTGGACACCACTGCAAAGAGTCTGGCTCCGTCCTTGTGACTTCCGCCCACAGAAAACTGGAGTTCATAAATGCAGGCTTGCATTGATAAACGAGATTTCTTATCAAGAAAGAAATAAGAAGCAAGTGATTAACAATTGCAGGATGGAAGGCGCAGCAAATACAGAGTAGGATACAGAATTTAGCACATAAGACACCTGCATGCCTGCAAAGAGTAAATGTTAGGAATTTGGAAAGACAAAAACTTGCCAGGCCTTTAGAAACATCTGTGTATCCTGAGAAGGCCATTATGGTGCAGGAAAGTTGAGAAGACTTAAAAAAACTGGAGAGGTGCAGAGAGTGTTTTGGGTTGTATGTGTTTCTGTCCCTTATTACATGTGATTCTGCCAACCTGCGTCCTGTCCCCCTGTCCCCATCGTTCATCGTGTCCCCCCCCCCCCGGCCCCCCCCCCAAAAAAATAAAAAAATTAAGAGTTGCAGAGAGAGCAGATGGCTAGGAAAACAATGGCACAATGAGCTCAGGACAGTGAACTTTGATCAATTAAAACTAGGGTACTTTACCCTGAATTTTTAAAACTTCACTTTTAACAATGCTGTTAATGCTGGTGCTTAATACTTTAAACAAAGGATGATGTTGAACATCCCTGCTTCTGTTGATTGACCATTACATCAGAATGAAATTGGGTAGTGATATATAGTCTGTGTTGGAAGATAATTTGTGCAGGCTATACTTGTTTTGCTTGCCTGGAATTGGCAGGTACGCTGCCCTATTGCTTTTTATAAAGATACAGTGTGTTCTCTGGCAAAACCAATGAAAACTAGACATGATGATTCTGCCACCACTTGAGTATAGAAGCCTTTTTTTATGATCTATCTTCAGGTCTTTAATATTTGACACAACATAAGAAAAATAAAATTTTAAACTGCTCACCTCCCTTAAGCATCTTAGAAACTCCAGGGAGGCTTTCTTTTGTCACATGCAGGAGTGCAGGTAAGAATTCTTTTAGTGAAAGTATTAGAGGTAAAACATTAAGAATTAGTGTTTCAACAACAGAGAGAGACCTAATTTAAAAGTTACAAAATAATGGAGGTGTCACTTGATGAAGTTTAAATATTACTTTGATTTAAAGCCCATTTCTAATTAATATTATCCTTTAAAAGTGTTTTAAGACCATTGCGATGTGTCTATAATAGAGAAGTCAGTGCATTGAAAAGGTGTACCTCTACTGAACACTAGCCATATTTTAAAACTGTGAAACTCATATAAAAGAGAATTAAAAAGGTATTGTTGACTCTTCACTTAAATACACTTGAGAGTAATATAACTGTCAATCCTGATTCATTTGGTGAGAACTGCTTGTTTTTCAAGATTTTTAATACTGCATTTTGAGCAAATATTTCCATTGCTGGAGTTTTAATACCCATCATGCTATCAGAATTGCTGTCACTGCACCTGATGACATTAGAATGCCTGACAATTTTATTTTCCATATATATAATTAGATGCACATTTAGCAGCCATTCCTACTTCCTCCTTCATATACTGTTTCTTTTGTATGAAATGGAAATGAAAGGCAGGCAGGTGTGTGGTGAACTATTCCTTTGAGGTGGTAAGTGCCAGTGCTTTCATTTAGCATTGATGGATATTCAGGGAGATCATGAAGATCAAAACAGACTTTGAAACTAACTTTGTACATAACTACATATGTACTATTTTTATAACTAACTACAAGAGAGAGTAGGTAAATTAATCCTTATTGACAAGTAAAAAGAAACTTATCATGCAGACTATAGTAAAACTTACATTAGAAATGCAGATTCAGGACTCTAAGGAACCTAAATGAAGATGATGTTGTTTTTAATGTCATGTATATCTTGTTTTTCAAACTTTAAGGAATAATAATAGGAAGAAATGGGTTTAAAGAATGGGGCAGTAGAAATAAGTAATTTGATCAATCTGATATGGGTAAGTAGGAAAAAAGAATACTTGCTCTTTTGTTAAAAACAGTGCAGGCCTTGTACTAAACCAATATGAACCACCATTTTGTTCATTATCTTTTTGTTACTTTATTAAAATAAGGCATGCAGTACTACTCAGATTAATGAAGGGAAGCATAACATACAATAGATTTTGCTTCTCTGTATCTAGTTTGCATCAGCTTGCTTTTTTTTAAAAAAAAAAAAAAAAAAAAAAAAAAAATCAGTCCAGAGAATAAAAAAACATGCAAAGAAGAGCATATTCTCTTTTATGAGGACATGTTGAGCCACTGGTAAAGCAGTCAAAACCCAAGGTGTAAACCCAAAAGAATGCCAGAAATATTTCTGGCTCTTGGTCACTACACATGCATCCATGGGCTTCTGCTTACAGCGATAGTTTTTGTTGTGATAAGAGAGTATTTAAATATCCTTACTGTTTGCCAGGACATGTTTATAGAACAGAATGTTTTCTGTGAATCACCTTCCTTTTGTGGTGTCTCAAAATACAGCGAAGATGAGTCCTGGTGGAGAATATAGGAGCATTTTCTTCTACATTACCTCTTATTTCTTCTGTTTTGTTGCTTTTTGTATATGTTTGGAGCTGTACAGTACCAAACAGTTTTAGACAGTTTGGAAGACATTGAGTATTTAAAAAATCTGATAATTTCTGCACTTAGCTGTCACTATGTTAGTTGGGGAGGATAGCTGTAAGGAAGGACTTCCCTTAAAGCTTTCAGTAGCATTACAAATGTTTGACCTCTTGGCTGAATGTTAATATTGACAAGTAGTTGTGCAAAGCTATTAAGTATTTGGCTAATATCCAAACTCACTGCTGACTAGGTGATTCTGGCCAGAGGAGGAGACACAGAAACTCTAAATGGGCCCTGAGCTTTCTGAGCATAACTGTCAGGATTCTTCTTTCCCCTGCCCCCTGTCTCCACCCCCCCAATCTGTATCTTGTTGGCTGTTCTAGCCCCACTACATCTGCCTGTGAAGATGGTGTAAACGGTCAGTATGTGAGCTATATTGACAGAAAGCCACAAAGTAGCTCCTTGTTCTAATACTGATTATCAATTGACAATAAGGAAACAGTAACGCTGACCCCAACGCTTAGGCCCAAACATTTTGCAGGAGGCGCATGGAATGTAACAACATATTGTGGTTTGGTGTTTTTTTTTTTTCTGAACTGAATGAAGGATGAATTTAATCATTTCATTATAACTTACTCAGACACCACAGGTTTTTGTCTGGCAAGACCTAGATTCCATTTTTTTCTGAACTATCAGGGTTCATAGAGCTCAGGAAACAGGAAAAATAGCCCCTAGTCTGTTCTGAGGTTAAACTACAATGCTTCTACACAATTTTCTTGGACTTGTTACGGAAAGATTGACAGACACAGTGCAGAAAATTCTCACTTGAACTTGGTGACACTTGTTTAAATAGGTGAACAAAATGAATTGGTTTTTTTGGGGAGAGTGGGGTAAGAGTATGTAACTAGTGAAAACCAGAAATTATGGGATTCTGTGAAGACAGTATTTCAAGGAATCTGTGTAATTATGTAAAATTTCAAAGTAACGCATTTCTAAAATAACTTGAGTGAGACAGACCTTCCATTAGCATCATAGTAGAATCCTAGGTCTTAAGTCTCTATAAAAATAGATAGTTAAATGGCAAATAAAATGCAATGTCAGAGACTTAAGTGATGTGGATAATGTGAACCCGTGATATTGTCTGCAGAGTGCAGGTGATGAGATGAGGCAGAAATGTGGAAATAAGCTAAGCCTAAGTTAGAACTGCCACCAGGAAGTATTTTACCATGAAATAGACTATTTCTTATTTGCTGGGATTTTCAAGGCTGATGAAAGCATGGTGGGGGGCAGTGTCCCCCCTCCCCACCAAGAATGCATGCTTCATTTTCTGAATCATTTGATATAGTTTTGTTTGCAATGCAAAATATAACACAATTGTAATGGTTAGGCTTGAAGTCATACATTGTGTATATTAAATAGTATTTTTTAAAGAAAATATTGAGACAAGTAAATAAGCATCCATTTTTCTCATCCTATTAGGCTGATTTTGATTTAAAACTCAAAAGAACCTTTTACAGGAAAATGCATGGAGAGGGTCTGCAGTCTGTCTCAGACCAGACTGAATAGATCTGGGTGACTTTTTGCCTCAGAAGTTTTTAGGGGTTATAAGCTTCATGAGTTGTATTGGAGCTCCTTTGTGCTTGCTACTGCAACATCTACATCTTCTGGGCTTCTGTCAAGAGGGAGGGTTGGTCTCTTTAGTTGTGGGTATACTGTTCTCATCTATACAGCTTTCCAATCCTCCCCATAACATGTGAGAATCTTATGTTTCTGCTTGATTCCATTTTTCTTTCCTTCTACCCACTACGGTGCATAAGGATTATGCTTTAGTTCAGCAAAACTATCCTTGAAATACTGGGTGAAAAACAATTGCTTTAGAGCAATATTTTTTTTTCCTTCCACAAATTTAAAACAGCAATATAAAATCAATTTAGTTTTCAAGATAGAAACATCTATATCTCCCCTGCCCACTCTAAGTTCAACTAGAAGAGATCTGTCAGCAGGTTCTATGGGAAGATGGGAGAAGTGATCTCCTCTCTTTCTCTTATCCAGGGAGTAGATGATCTTTGTGGCAATTGTTGAGGCTCTGAGGCTGATACTGCTTCTTCATGCCTCCACTTCCTGATGTGTTGAGACACAAGGTAAATCTTCCTGAAGCTAGGAAGGCTCCGTGTATAAGCAAAAAAGAGTAGAAAATGATGTAGGTGCCTTTCTCCCTTTTTCCATAAAGCAATGGCATATGGCTTCTACTGTGTCTGGGACTTTTCACAGCCATAATGGAAGGCTCAGGGTTTATCCTTAAGATGTATACACTTCCAAAAAGTACACTTTTATGTGCTTTCCTTTTTCCAAGGTGTTGGCAAGAAAGCCAATCTGAATAATTAAGGCTGTAGTAGGTAATGAATTGCAAATGAAAATAGAGGTAAACTGTAAGAATTTCTTTAAATCAGGATTTTCAGCTTTTGGTCTCTGAGCTATTCTTAGTCCATGAAAGTAAGAAAACCAAGCATATTATCAGTGTCCTTCCACTTTCTATGTAGAAGTCTCTGTCTTGATTAGGGTATTTCTAAGGGGAAGAATAAAGATAATAATAGAAAATGCTGTGAAGGTAATATTTCTTTGGTTGGTGGTGTTTTACTTCTCTTTTCCTGTTGCTTTCACAGGCATGTGAAAGTTATAATGTTAAATCGGTATGTGAACATTATTATTAAAGGAGAAGTACAGAGAAGTTAGCCTCCCTTTGGGTGAGGGATGATGATTTTTTTTTTTTAGTAGGGCTCAACGGTAAGCATTGGAGTGTGAAGCAAGATTAAAGTGTTCTCTGCTTTGAGATGAGAGCTTCTCAAAACTCCACACAAGTGGAGAAAGGGAGACAGACCACAACTAATAAACTCTGAAAGGCAAAACAAGTACCTAAAAATACGTATCGGAGACATAAACAAAAGGCTAAGTAGGATATTAAGTGACTCAAAGGAAGAAGCATAAATTACTTATTTATCAGACTGTGGCAATGGTATCAGTATTGATATGATGTAAGGGTAATCTATACCTGTATTTTTGCGGATCAACAAATCTGCACCAACCCCCACCACCTGGCCATGTGTCAGGTCTGCTGGATCTAAAAAGATTTGATTGCATCCAGTTTAAATTGACACTGACAGTTTATGCTAGTAATCTTAGTTTTTCACCAGGCCAGATTTTTTGGGGGGAGGAGAATTGTATCCGTCTAGAAGACAGTTGCTTTTGCTCAGGAGCTGCCATGAGCCACTGGAAGGAAAAGGATCTTCAGCTCTTATTTCATGCAAGATCCTCTTTGAAAGAGCTACAGAACTTCTTTAGGAAAGTACAAATATACAAGGATGGGTTTCTCAGAGTGCATTATGAGTGATGTTATTTGGCCAGAGGATGCAGCCACTTGAGAACTAAGATAAGCAATTGCATTGCCCCCAGTCATCATGAGATATGGCTTTTATTGATCAGTGCATTGAAGTTGAGATGGCAGAAAAGCTGTACCTTTTTTTTTTTTTTTGTGGTACATGCTGTGGGTCATCTCTTGAATGCTGGATGACAACTGAAAAAGGGGTCAGATTTGGATACTCATGATAAAATGTAAAAACTTGAAAATGCAAATTAGCAAGTTACATCTGGTTCCTTTAAATTTGTGCAACTTGGAGCTGAATTCTGGAAGCTTTAAGAGGTTTTCATGGCTCAAGAAGTTGGATCAGGCTTTTACCTCTAGAATTAAAAATATTCATGTTATTTTATGACTTAAGCGATCCTGAAATAGAAAAGAGTTGCTAGAATGTAATTTTGTATCCATGTCTTCCTAAATTGTTAATACCTATGTTTTCTCACTGTAGTAGGTGCCCCTGCTTTGCTTTATGCATACCTGACTTGTCTGTACCTGGCAAAAAGTGGTAATGTTTTATGACAGATTGCTGGTCTTAATATAGCTTGTATGGAACCATGTTATGTTAGCTCGTTTGATCCATTTTGCCAAAGGCAATGTTTGCATTGAAATTAATTACTTCTAATGCAGAAGCCTGGGTGCAGTATGAAGAGTTCAGTGTTTCCAAATTATCAGTGTTGAATAAATACCACACTCTTATATTTTTGTCCAGCACCCATAGCAACGTTGTCATCAATGTTTTAGCGTAGTGCTGTGCCTTCCGCTTCTGAATCTTGTGACTCTTGACACAAGACTCTTGTGGCCTCTTGGACAGAGGTGAAAATTCAGAAGAATGGCCACTGTTGTATAATAGTAGTTGAAACATCTTGGCTAATTGATTCATACTGGTAATTCAAATGAAACAATGCTTTTAGATTATGCTAGCTATTAAGCTTGATGACAATGTAGTCTATACCAAGCAACTCTTAGAATACATATAAGCCATGTGGTATATGCTTGTGTGGGATAATAAGGGGTCAGTGGAGAACTTGGCATAATGTTTTTTTGCTGACATAATTAGCATCCATAACGTTTTATGCTAATATCATTGGTGAGGATTTATTATACTAGAGCTTATTAATAAATAGCACAGGAAATCATCCTTCTGTCTGCCCCTGCATCAACACTTTTTTCACAGCAAATGTAGAACATTATTTCTCAGCATTTTAAAACATCTGTATCTATAGATAATGAGGATGCCTTGAGGGTATGGGTAAAGATTACTGGATTTGACTGAATCCAAGTTTTGTTCTTCTTCAAGTTGCCTTTGAAATAAATGGTGCTAGATCCAGTTAGTGACCACCAATTTAATTAATACCATAAGCTTATTGAAATGGCCAGATTTGTTTAAAAAAAAAAAAAAAAAGCTTGTGGGCCTACCTAATCCTAGAATCCTATGTTTATATTTATGCTATGTAAAGTTAATAAACTTACTTAAAACTTGGAAATGTATAATGATATTGAAGAATTTGAAAACAGAACATTGGTCCACATTTATCTGTTGTTTAATAAATTACAAGGGTCAAAGTAATAATATGATATCCATATGAAAAAAGAAAAACTGTATTTCACAGGCATTCCTTTTCTAAATGAAATCCTAGATTGTCATGCAACCTTTTCCTGAGAAGCTTAACAACAAATATTAGCAAGCTAGTACTTCATTGAATAAATAATACTGTGTTGTAACACATTATATTGGTTTAGGAGATACTCAAATTAGTGTAGTTTTATTGTTAATTTTTCTTACTTAAAATATGCTTGTACTGGCTACAACTGAACAATTAGAAACACTGTTTTCTTTGTCCTTTTTCATACCCCAAAGCCTCTTTGTTAATCCAAACAGAAATTAAAGCCCTTGCCTATTTCCTTCTTCTGCCTTAATTAATCTAATATTGCTAGAGACTATACAGAACTGCTGAATTGTTAATTTTATACTGTCTTTTGAAAATGTAGTATCTTAGTTTGGGTAGTTCTTAATGTCAACAACAGCTTTTTTTTTTTCCTTTCTATAATTCAACGTGGTCAGTCGTTGAAGTCCATTAACATATCAGCTAAGATATGTTTTTGGGCCCATTGCAACATAAACCTTGTTAAACTACGTCAAAATGTCAAGATGTTTTCTAGCAAGAAAGAAATAAGCATTTTTTTCTTCTGAATGAAATTAGTTTGAAAATGCATTTTTAACTAGTCATCCTAGATATAAAATGTATAGTAAATCTTATTTTTAAAGTAAGGAAGTGGGCTACTTTTACTTTCTGATATTTGCTGATTACTTGTAAACTTATTTTCTGAGATGAAAATTTACTTAATTTTTATAATATCTTTTTTTCAGGTCTCTGACTTTGGAGGAACAGTAGATTTTTGCCTACTGGAAGAATGCAGTGAAACTGCCAATATTTCTAGCTGGAATTACAAATTTAATATTCAACTTTAGTGTTACTAATTTCTTACTAATAGTACCTCAAAGTAGAAGAAAAATGTATGGAAGTGCAAGAACAATCAGCAACTTAGAAGGAAGCCCCTCCAGGTCTCCTCGTTTGCCAAGATCTCCTCGCCTGGGCCATAGGCGAACAAATAGTGGAGGAGGAGGAGGAACAGGTAAGACATTATCAATGGAGAACATCCAGTCCCTTAATGCAGCCTATGCAACATCTGGACCAATGTATCTGAGTGACCATGAAGGTGTAGCTTCTACTACTTTTCCAAAGGGCACAATGACTCTTGGAAGGGCTACAAATCGAGCTGTGTATGGCGGTCGAGTCACAGCTATGGGGAGCAGTCCTAATATTGCTTCAGCTGGACTTTCACACACAGATGTCCTTTCTTACACTGATCAGCATGGAGGTCTGACCACATCTTCACACCACCACCACCATCAGGTTCCTTCTATGCTGAGACAGGTTAGAGATAGTACCATGTTAGACCTGCAGGCTCAGCTTAAGGATCTACAGAGGGAGAATGATCTTCTCAGAAAAGAACTAGACATTAAGGACAGCAAGCTGGGATCCTCCATGAATAGCATCAAAACTTTCTGGAGTCCTGAGCTAAAGAAAGAAAGAGTATTGAGGAAAGAAGAAGCAGCCAGAATGTCAGTTCTTAAAGAACAAATGAGAGTTTCCCATGAAGAAAATCAGGTAAGTAATTCTGAAAGTTTCTTTCTGTTGATTTACAGCTAAGTACCTCATGTTTGCTTATGGTACTGTATCCTCTGCTGGAACAAGTGTGACATTTACAGCAAGAATTCTGTCTTGATTTATCAGCCTCTGGCTGCTAAACAGTAAGAAAGCACATTAATAAGAATCTGAATGCAGGTTATGATTTCCTTCATGCAGCATTCTTTCACATTATAGCTGAAGAGAATGATTGTCGCTACCTGTTGTCTTATTTTTGAGGCTTTCCCTAGAGTTTCTTGCAACAACAGTGTAAATATACTCAGGAACCTTTTCTGAAGAGGTAAATGAGCCACTTCTGTGAAAGTATAAACAAACATCTACAGGTGTTTTTTGTATGAGCTGCATAGGGATTTAGCTGCCAATTTTTTTAAAGTTAAAAGAAGATATGGTATTAAATTGCCATATGCAACCTTCTGTAACTCTATGTTACAGAATGAAGTTGTGTTTTCAGCAATGTTTCAGAAACCTGTCACTTAGGAAAAGAGCATCTTGTAAATATGTATTTCAAATACTTCTATTAATAACATAACATTATTTTCCTAAAGTTATATAAAAATTAAAATATTTTAATCTGGATGAATAAAGCTATAAGATCAAGCTTTGAGATTCTGTGCCATTTCACAAAGCTACACAAAACTGTGGCACAGAATAGATCAAATTCTTGTATTGCTGTCTCCGCATACTTTTTGGCTGTTGGTCTTATTTTGAAACTGCTCCTTTTTAGACCATCTGTTAACTTCCCCAGACAAAAACACAATCCTGTGTTTCTCTCGCTTCCAGTTTCCCAAGCTAAACTTTGCTGGCAGGCAGCAACAACTGAAATTTTTAATTTACTTCTGAGTTTGTGATCATCAGTGCTTCTCACCAAACTTTCCATCTCTTAGGCATGCCATGAACCTAAATATCTATGGAACTAACAAGCCTGATACCAGTTACTTCAGTGGGAAATTGACTGGGTCTTGGTCAGGAATTCAATACAGTGAATTAATTTATTATTTTCTTGTATGACTTATGTATCCAGACTGACAATAATAGTTACTGAATATTTATTTATAGTGGGTGCACTAGGATGCTGCTAGAACCAATATCAAAAACATGTCTGGTGGAGGTTCTGCTATTTAGATGCCTTATCTGCTATTCAAACTGGCCCTTCAGCAGTAGGGGGAATATTCTAATACACTCGGTTTTGGTAGCCTTTCTTATGGAAATGTCACATTAATATCTTGTATTCGCGTTTGGAATCTGAATCTGGTATTTAGAGACTTTGACGCCTGCCAAAGTAGTTAAGCATGGTTTTTTTTTTTTCCCCTAAAAGCCATTTCCTCATCTTGAGGGGAAAGCAAATTAGTAACTCTATTATGAGTCCTCCTATTAATTCATTTCATAAAGATTGTATATTTTTTTTTTTAACAGGTGCTCTTATTTTCTTGTAAGGGTGAACCTAACAAAAGACAAAAAGAACATATTTTTCCCTATCTATATATTTAACATGAATCCTTACTCTATAATAAAATAACATAAAGACTGGGTAGTCCAGTATTCCATTGCTAACAACATCCACAAGTTTATAGAATAAAGCTAGTATACAGTGATATCTCCAGAGTACTCTCTATGATCCAGCTACAGTTCCTGTGTGCTTAATTCTCAGTGGACTTTTCTTTTAATTAAGCCAGTTGCTTTTGGACCTGTATAAAATTAGTGTCTACAATCTCTTATGACAGTGAATCACACAGCTTAACATGTCATGTGAAGAACCACTGCTTTTCATTTGTTTTTGCACTAGACTTTGGCTGCTCTTGCTAGAATTTCCTGTTTCTTGTACTAGAAGAAACGTTAAATAGTTGATGTCTGGTGCTGGTCTCAGTGCCACCTATGATTTTATAGGACACTGTCATCACGTCCCTCCTTCAGGTCTTTTGCAGACAGGCAAATCTTAGCATGTGTGATAGTTACTTTCATGACTGACACTTTGAATCTTCTCTGAATCTTTTTTAGACCTATTACATTTTTTTAGGTGAGGAGACCAAAACAGGCCATGCTTAGGGACATGGGTTAGTGGTGGGATGGCAGTGTTAGGTTAACGGTTGGACTTGATGATCTTAAAGGTCTTTTCCAACCTAAACGATTCTATGATTCTGGTCTTTCATAATACAGGTATGAAATGGGTTATGCATTGATGTTATAGCATTTGCCCTTGTAATCTGTATGTCTCTTCCAACAATTCCCAACGTTCAATTTGTCTGTTCTTTCTAGCTTTGGATGACCTTTTTTTTCACTGCTACTGAGTACTGAACTAATATTTTAATGGAAATACTTATCATAGCTGAAGAATCTCACCAGTGGTTATAATAATTTTAGATCTCAGCTTGTTATGTGTAAAGGTGGGATTATTTTCACTTATGTATAACTTCACATTTATCTCCCTGAATTTCATCTGCCAGCCCTTGCCTAGTTGCTTTGTTTTATAAAATCCTTCTTTGCTTTTGGCTTTGGCTTTTGTCTTTACTGCCCCAAATAACCTAATATCATGAGGAAAATCAGTTGTCTTACTGTTCACCCTGTTTTCAGGGTTGCTTAGGGTGCCAGACAGTACAAAGCCCAGCCACAGGTTCCAGCCAAACTCCACAGGGGCCTTCTGTTGGTTTGACTTGACCATGTGTTTCTGCTATTTCCTTTCTTGCAACTAAATATGTATGAAAGGACCATCCCTCTTATCTAATTACTGTTTAGCTTTCTTGTAAGCATTTAGAAAGGAGCTTTTCGGAAGGAATGGCTTTAGAAGTCCAAGCTGGCTGTGTCAGCTAGTTTGTCAGTCTTACTTAGCCACATGGTTATTGATTCTTTTAAGCAACTAATTTCACTTAAAACTCTCAAAAAGCTGTAATTTTGAAGACAAAAAAAGTGATGCCATCTATCACATCTGTACCGAAAAGTGATAGATCCTTGTGTGTCTGAGGGTTACTGTGCATGATGGAATTGACCCTGAATGAGGCCCTTAGTCTCATAGCCAACTTTGGGAAAACCCAGGAGACTGGAGAAGGGCAAATCTAGCTGCCTGCAAAAAAAAAAAAAAAAAAAAAAAAAAAAAAAGGAGGAGGAAGAGATGAATGAGTGAATTCAAAAAGTTTGATATTTTTATTGCAGTTTCTGGAAAAATAGTGCAACAACAATCAAAGAAAAACTGGTAAACTGTAATTATTTGTTTTTTTAAAAAAATTAGCTACTTCTAAACTATAGGGAATATAGGGAAAAACATAAAAAAAGACTAACACTTAATATATATTTCTTAAAAATAATGTCAAACAAATCTGATTTTCTTGGATTACAGGAAAACAGGCTTTATGCATAAGGAAAAAACAGTAGGAACATACTGACATTAGCAAACCTTTTTAAGTTGTCTCAGAAAATTTTCATTAGCAAGCTGGTGGGAAGCATATGAGATGAAATTGCTATTATAGGCATGCCTATCTGATTAGAAGACTGGGTCAAGGTGTAATTATCAATGATTCATGGTGAATTGGAAAGATGTCTGGTAGGATCTGATAGGGATCTGTCATCTGTTTGAGGCTTTCATCAGTATTTTGAATGATGGGTTTGTATTATGCTCCCAGATAATGTCAAGCTGGGAAGGGTTAAAAACATGCTAGAAAACAGGATTATAAATGGAAACAAATTGGAAAAAATACGATGCGTTTAAAAGAAAAAATTAAACCTTTTGGAAGCAAAGTTTATGAAGAAGTTTATGGACAATAACATGCTCATTCCTGATTTTCTTTTGAAGATTATTTTACTTTTGAAAACTGTATGCTTTGAGCAGCTTTTCTTTTGATATTACAACCCAGTTAGTTGTCTTCTCTTTCTATTCTTTCTTATTTTTTGTGACACATTTTCTCGCAGCACTGTTAGTATCATTCTATATATGGTTTGATTACATACACAGGGGCAGGAAGTACTCTAAATATTTTAAACTATTTAAAGTGGTTCTTCATCTTGGAATCATCCATTTGGAATTTCTCAGACTTTACTTTTTTTTTTTTCCTCCCAAGGTAAATAGATGTTCTCTTTAATTTTGCTTGAATGTGTTATATAGAAGAATTAATGTAGAAGGTTTCAATGGAGGGCAGAAAGCTGAGGTGGAAAGAACTGGTAGGGCAGGAAATTATTCAGCAGTATTCTTTTCCAGGATTGTTGCCTGTCTGTCAAAAAGAGAGGGAGAACTAGCCTTATCTATTTGGGTTAGCTGGTTCAAAGACAAACATAAGTTTATCAGTTGACAGGCTGCTTTTATGACACTTCAATAACTGTAGATTTATTGTGACATTCTTAAAATAAACTGTAAACTCAGTGGCACAAAATAATGCCCCTTTTTCCTACTTATAAGTGTCATTATTTAATACTACATAATTAATACAAAATGAACCACTGTGTGCCATGAACAGTGGTTCTTTTTCATTCATGATGTGGCTATATTATATTGTTGGAAACAAATGGTGAGTTTGATACTTTTTTTTTTCCCTCTTACCAAAATCCAGGTAATTTTAATTGGCTTAGTGTGTTCTTTGAAAACATATTATAAATTTTGATCATCTTTTGAAGTTTAGTTCCTGTTCTGATACTGCAGGAGTTTGCTTCTGATTAATGAAATGAAGAGAGAGGATAAAAGGGGTAGTGAACAGTTCTTCTGAGACTCATAGTTTTGAATACACATTGTTCCTTGAAATAATTTTTATATCTGTAGCAATATGAACAACTCATGCTGTAATTAACAGAATAGAGCTGATAAAATAATCAGTAGATAAGGGTATGTGTATTCATGAAGTCAGAACTGTGAGTAGTTACTCAATGTTATTTCACATCCTCTTAATTTTTACTTTGATTCATGACAAGTATCTAAGTAGAACAGCAAAAGTAGTAGTATTCTGAAATGATCTTTACCTTCTTGGTATTAAACTGTATTCCCAGTAAAACGTTGATCAGGCTAATGTATACAGTCTTAAAAAAACCCAAAAACCCAAGCCAAACATACCGCAAGCTTATTTTTCTTTCTGATGCATTGCACATCATACAAAGTACACTCTTTTAGTCATTTTTCTGCCTTGTATAAGAAAAGTCAGCAAGCAAGGGCTATAACTTAATTTACTGTAACTTTGCTAGCTTATTTGAGAACTGGTCTGATGTGCGGACACAGACTCCACAATCCGTAAGATTGTAAAGTAGGTATGTTTATTCAGCGCTGGGCAGCACGGGGGGGTAGTCCCACCAAAGTCGTGCGCACCTCCACACGGCAACTTGTCCTGTTTAGATGTAGCAAAGTGTTACATATGCATGAAGTTTCCCAATACGCCTATACATATGCATAACCTGTCCCTGCTTCCTATTAAAATTAGTTTCATGAGGTCATTTCCATAAGTCCCTCCTGCCTGCGCTTGCTCAGTGCCTCCTTGTGGTGGTCGTTGGGGGTCGTGGGGATGAAGGCTGATGGCTCCTCTTCGTCACTGCTAGTAACCCCTTGTTCTTGCACAGACTCAGTTGCTTCTTTGCTCTTGCCCAAACTGCAGGGTGTTCTTATTAAGAACTGTCCTTCGTAAGGAGACGCAAATCTTCCTGCGTCAGTTAGTTCTCACAATAGTTAGCAAAACATTTGAGCACTATCTATCAATTTGATTCTCTGGGCTATGCAGCAATCTAGACAATTATTACGCAGCATCTTATCTCCTAAGATTCCCTTAACCCCTTCTCTCAGGTCAGTGGAGTCAAAAATCCTTAAAATTATAGATTATTTATATATACCTGTAAAACTATATATGGTTGAAAATTGGTATGTATTAGTAGTCGTTATTATTATTATAATTTAAAGAAACTCATGACTTCACTTTACCCAATGACTTCCATGGCTGGGATCAACCCTGCCTGCTTCCAAACTGGACAGTCCATTGATTAGACCCTGCTGGCATCCCCTAAATGCAAGGCAAAGGAAGCTGAAGATCTGTTATCTCCTCACTTTGTCTGTCCACTTCTGAGACTGTGCTTCATCTTTTTTGAGATACTTTGTTTATGCCCATTGAAGTTCTGGAAGTTCTATCCTGGTGGAATATTCAGGGAGTTGCAAGCAATTGGATCTTCAGTCCAAGTTCCTTAATATGCATTGAAGTATACACTTGATTATTGATTAGACAGGTGGTGCCCATTGTTCCCAAATACTAGAAGTGGTCAGAGGAGCTTTCTGGGGTATAAATACCTTTCAGCCTGTCTCATTGTCTCATGTAAATGTGTGCAACACCACAAATTTTGAATCTTATTGTGAATATTTATGAAGTACAAGGTTACACACAAAAGGTAAAGCTAGTAACCTGAGAAATGGAAACATTCTGTTCATGTTTTACTATGCTTCCCTGAGGTATGCTATCTTATTAATAAACTAATTTAATAAGAATGACAAAAATGACCTGATTTTTTTTACTAAATATGTGTTTTCAAGAAAAAGTAATGAACTTAAATATTTTCAACTCAAATTTGTAATAATAGTATTTATGACCAGTGAAAGTCTCTTAAGGTATTGTAAAGTCAGTAGGTTCAGCACATTCATTCACCTTATTTTCTGTTTGTCGCTGTTCTTTTGTTTCCTGCTTTCTTCAGCTTTTTTTAATACTTCTGTCTTAAGAGCTGCATGCATACTTGTCGATTTTAACTTTATTTTGGATGTTATCACTGTTTTCTTCATTTAAATTCATGATGGCAATTTAGGTAAGTGCAAAAATATTTCTTTACGTTTTTTA
This sequence comes from Gorsachius magnificus, assembly GCA_034008185.1. Taxonomy (NCBI): domain Eukaryota; kingdom Metazoa; phylum Chordata; class Aves; order Pelecaniformes; family Ardeidae; genus Gorsachius; species Gorsachius magnificus. Next base: position 14,856,716 of record CM067090.1, read on the forward strand.
AAAATGAGGAAAAAGTGCTTAAGCATTTAAATGCATAGAATAGATTAAACATTCATTATAGAGCAAAACATTATCTGAAGATGAAAGTATAATGAAACAGAAGTACATCAGTAATTTTTTTCTGATTTGAAAATAAAAACGTTTCTGTCAAATGGGAAGAAGCTAAAATAGCAGGACTCCTCTGCTGAGGAATGATGGTATACAGGTGGTGTGGGACAGAGTGAATAAACTATGCCAGAAGGGTGGGTGTTTGGCTTCTGTGTTGTTGTTGATGATGAGGAAAAGGCTCTGTGATGGGGAGTGGAAAGAGATAAGGAGGTGGCTATAATACTGTAGATATCCAAGAAAATTTTGAGGAAGCAATAACCGAAAGGTGTTTAAGGGTAGTCGGGGAATGCAATTACTTCTAACTCTTTTTTTTTTTTTTTTTTTTTTTTTTTACCATGGGATTTTTAAAAACCTGAATATGCCTGGTAAGTACTGAGCTAGAAAAAGAATAAGGGGATTGTGTCCCTATAGGTGTGCAAGTACTTGTTTAGTCTTGACAAGTTTTTGGTGGTATTCTGGTTTAAATAATAATAATCATATAATATATGATATAGTAGAAACTAATACTTTAAGGTGTATGAATATTATATCATATTACTGGTCATTTGGAAAGGATAGTGGTAATAATTTATATCCTTTTGTGTATTTTTGATATATAAAGAGATCTGAGGAAAGTAAATGTTGATGATGTTCTGTTCCCCCCAGTATTTGAAAAAGATAATGAGCATTAGTTGTAGTCTCTAGGATGTGCTGTGTATAACTGTCAGCTGAAGGAGCAGTGTTATTATATTTCAAACAGAAGGTACTTTATAATGTTAGGAATTAGAAGTTGTTGAAAAAGTGATTTTAAACTTAAAAGAGCATGAGCAAAATACCTACTTTTAGTCAGTTGGGTCACTTTTTTTTTTGAATGGAGGATATAGGTCATTCTCAATTATGCCAATGCCAAAGTGCTAGCACTTAAAAGTTATTTCAATTGCATTTTTAAGTCTTAGAATGAGTGTTAAATAATGAGTGTCAGTGAGTGTTCTTTATAAAGAAGCATTAACAAGACCAGTCATGTTTTAAGGAAAGATGGATTGACTCTATAGCAGAAACAGCATTCCAATAAAAGATGTTTGGAACTGTATAATGCTGTATGACTCAGAATTGTGATCTCATCACCTTTGAACATACTCATAGAATGTTTTGGGTTGGAAGGGACCTTTAGAGGTCATCTAGTCCAACCCCCCTGCAGTGAGCAGGGACACCATTAACTGGATCAGAGCCCCATCCAACTTGGTCTTGATTCATACCCTTAGCTAAAATTTGATGGTACATCCCTGAGATAGTACAAAAAGTGCTGCTGCTGCTTCTTCTGTTGTGTGTTTTTTGGTCTTACAACTGAATATTGCATGAGGAGTTTTCAGAAAAGTCTGTAGGTTTATTAGTTGATACTCTAGCTGAATTTAGTAATTTCACCCTGTTTGTTAAATTTCACTTGCAACTTCAGATGGATAGTGCATTCTGTGTTCCCCATTCTGATGTGTGTTGAAGCATGGTTCTGCTGTTCAATAGTGGTTGTTGTATTGCTGTGTGGGTAAAACACTTTGTACTGAAGCCAGGATTCTGACAGGGTCTCATAGATGACTGCTTCAGAAAATGTAGATCAAGCAGGATGTATGTTGGGATAAAGCTGTCCTTGCTTTAGGCTTGTAGTACTGCTTGAAGATATTCCTTCAGTACATACTGGTAAGCCACACTTCAAGCATGGCAGCTCCTGCTTTTTGCTGCCTCCTGCCTTAAATTAGGGATCAGTCCAGAGCAGGCATTCTAGTAGGGTTCTTCTGCTGTCAGAATGACGTAAAGGAGATGGGGAGAGAGGTAGTTGTATTGTATATAAACCATTTTGAGTTGTGCTAGAATTGGGAAGTATCAGATACATCACACAAATAGTAAACTTTTTGATAATGTGGGAACTTATTTTGCAAACAAGGTTTATAAAGCATAAAGTTAACTAAACATTTATTCTCATGAATAATACAGTTTCTCATGGATATTGTAGATAATACATTATCCTTGGTGAATTTCTTTTCCGCTGATTATGAAGCCTGCAGTTTATGGGGTGGGGTTTTTTTTTTGAATATTTTTATTTCTCTGTTAGCTTCTGTAAACTGGTTTCCTTCCTGCCTTGAAACCTTGAGACCTTATGGTTAATCTGAAAAAAATGCTGCAAATGGCTCTTCAGAATCTTCTATCATCTGAAGTGGGGGAGAGAAAAGGGAGGAAGTAATAAAAAAAGATGAGTCATTCCTTTCTCATTATACATTGTTAGCTTTTACATTTTCAGATATTTTCCCCTCATTTTGGTCCTTTCATCTTGACTTGTTTGAGGGCTGGTTGTCCTCAATGTATCTACCAGGGAGTTGATAATGCCATATTCTGTTAGCCTGCAATAGGGAACTCCATCCTCTAGGCTATTTCTGAAAAACGCAACCCTTTTGGCTGTGCTGCAAAGCACTATTTTTATTTATTTTATATATGTATATAATTTAAAGATAAATTTGTATGACACTTACTAATATTTCTCTTTTCTGTTATCTGAGTTCATAAGATGCATTTCAGGCTGTTGTGTCAGGGTGGGGGGAATGTTATGATGGTAACTTAACCTGTTGGTCACTGATTCAATTTTCTTCTGAATTTTTGCATGTCTGGGAGTTATGGTTTGTTAATGTCATGCAGGGTCAGATTCTGACTTCTATCTGTCATTTGCTCTGTTCAAGGTGTCTAGCATTCTGGACTGTAGAACTGTGTATTTGCCTGGTGCCAGAGAGACAGTTGTCAGTTGCAAGATATGATTTGCTACTTAAATTTATTGCTAAGCCTATCTGTCAGTTGAGTTAGCAAAGAAACTAGTGTTCAGGAGCCCTTGGTATATTTCATAGAGGTTCAAATTATATTGCCTGTAGCAGGAGCAAATAACTCTTTTGAATTTAGTAATTTTAGAATATTTGGCCTGTGGGATGGGGAAACTGTATTTAATTTTTGAATTTCTTCAAGCATCTGCCATAATATAGATGCGGCTCTTGGTGTTTGAAGATGATATACAAAGCTAACAAAACACACATAAAAAGAAGGCAGTAGACTTCACGTGAAATGCCCTTTGAACCCTGAAGGGAAAGGAATAAATGAGGTTTTTGCCAAAAGGAAAATCCTGAGGCAAATCAACGTAAATATTTCAGTGTTAGAGACTTGGAGAACATTGAGGTCTTGTAAAGTAATCTCTATTCCAGTTCCATGTATAATTGAATGAGAGTGTGAGGTCTTCACCACATCACATTTCTGTAAAGGAAAAGCAAAGGTCAGCAGAAACTAGAGAAAAAGCATAACACACAATTGTGATGCAGCTTCAGAGTAGCAGGAAGCCCTGAAACAAAGTCTGCTTTTTGCACAGACTCGAGCTTTCCATTTAATTGACTACAGTATTTGTTGTACAGAGTACAATTCTCACTGCAGAATCAATGTTTGAATTGAAAGGAAAATGACGCAGAAAGAGGCAGAGAGTTGTTCTTTGCTATATATTTTGTTTTAAATTATGTGTAAACTGATGTTGTATAGCTCTTTCAATTTGTAGGTAGAAAGTCTGAAGGAATAGTCCTGTTACTGTGAACTTTCTCCTCTGTGTGCTATTAGCTCCAGATAGCTAATGGTTACTGATAAAGCACAATGTTCTTAACTAATTCAATGAAGAAATGACTAAATACCATGGTATAGTATTCCTGCTAGATAGAGTAAAAGGTGAAGGTGAAATAGTGGGTAGCTATTTAAATCTTGCCATACCAAAGCATTAGTAAAATGTTTCAATCCAAACTTGAAAACCAATTTGAAATAGACGTGTCTGTGATGAAAGCTAACTGGTCTATTGAAGTATACATGTAATTATACACATACATACATATGTTGAATATTCAGAATGTTTTGCATTCAATGATTATATTAAATTTGTTCCCTATATCAAGAGTTTCCACTCTTCTCTGAGTGATAGAAACTAAGCTGTATCTCCCTCAATTTTGAGGGAAATGGAAATTCCCAATTGTTCTTTATTCTACAGCCAAAATTGTATTTCTTCCCATGCTACTCTGAAAATGTACCTACTTGTCAGCACAGCTTTCTGGAATACAGAATATGTTATCTACATAAAACCTGTTTAAAATAAATGTTTGTGCTGAGCTTGATGTTAACATAAATACATCTAGGTACACATTATATTGTCATATTAATTTTGATACATATTGTAAAAACAAACAAAAAACCAAAACTAGACCAACTCTCCCCTGCCTCCAAAACAAACCCACAAACTTTTATATTTCTGGAGATGGTTAATACTGCCATGAAAATTACAATATACTACTGGAATGATATTATAGTATTCTGTGAATCTGAAGTTCTTCCTACAAAATCTGTGTCTAGAAAGACATTGTGTTGTATGCTAGGATAAGTTCATAGAAACATAGAATGTTTTGGGTTGGAAGGGACCCCTAGAGGTCATCTAGTCCAACCCCCCTGCAGTGAGCAGGGACACCACTAACTAGATCAGGTTGCTCAGAGCCCCGTCCAACCTGGTCTTGAATGTTTCCAGGGATGGGGCCTCCACCACCTCTCTGGGCAACCCGTTCCAGTGTTTCACCACCCTCATTGTAAAGAATTTTACTAGGAACTAGCATTCTTCATCCTGTTCAGGCAGTCTATCCCCTGAAGAGGGAGAGCTGTCAGAATGAGAATTTGAACAATTAGACAAGAATACTCATGATAGCCTTTTCCACCTGAAAACACTGCATTATCCTGACTTTAGGACTGCAAAATGAACCAGCAGTGGCAGTCTGGCAAAGTCCAAGAAAAATATTTCTAAACAATATTTTAGAGGAGAGTTTGTTTTCTTAAATATATAGTTATAACCATAAAATGTGAATCAAGCCACCAGGAATAAAGATTCTATGTCAAACAGGTAGGGCGTTATTCTTTTCAGAAATCGGATTGTGTATAAAGCAGTGCTTTACTTTGTAGAGAAGTGGTGCCATCAATGACTGAGTGTAGAATGGAATATCAGAAAGGAGATTTTGCAGACTTATAGGAAAACAAAATTATCTTTAGGAATATATTTTTCTATGCTTATTTCGCTAGAAAGTCTTTTTTCATGGTCAGAAGAATGGAAGGTCCAGTGGGAAACTGGATTTGAAAAAAGATCTTTCTAGGTGTTCTTTTCCTAGATGTGTTCAGTTCAGTCATTTTGTTTCCAAATATGTGACGTATCTTTATTTGATATCCTTGAACTAAGTTTTTGGAATAACTTAGGGCCAAGTTCTTTATGTATTTTACCCCATATTTATTAACTTAAGTATTTTATAGCTAATTGTGTTATGCAATGTTGTGTTATTAATATTTCAGATATTTTAACACATCTCAATTAAACCTAAACAGTAGAGAAGTAGTTTGGAAATAAGACCTTTGCTGTCTCAATTTTTTTTTTTTTTTTTCCCTGTAGGACTTCAGATCTTAGTGGAAGGGGTCACAGACCACTTGCAAAGTCACTTTATTTTTGTGCTGACCAGCAATCTCTCACATTCTCCTGCTGCTTTTCCTAAAAGTTGTCATTAGAATTTGTACGTCTGCATAATGTGCTACATTAGGGACAAAATGCTTAGGGTTTTTTCCTGGGTTAATTTTCAGCTGGATTGCTTCCCTGACTGCTCACATCTAGTCATGTGCTGGTGTAAAGCAGGTAGAGGGTTGAGTGGCCAAGAGTAGGAGGTGAGATCTCAAATTCTGGCAGCAGCTCAGATTCTGCTGTTGAGCCTCTGTGCTACTCAGGCTTGACTGCCTTTGGCACTGAAGAATTTTCTTGAAAGAAAGCTTGAATATCGGTACTATACTGCAGTCTGTTTCAGACATACCTCAAGGTACACAGAATAATATTTAGACTACTTTAGCTATTTTGTACTTGCATACTTGCATCTTGAGAAAATGAATACTGATATTCTTGCAGCTGTGGTGTACAATGCAGTTTGTCATTGAATTGCATTCTCTTTGGCAAGTTGATACTGCATTTTAGGGCTGATGTAGTCTTTGCTGTTTGCCTTGAACACTTCATTTTCAAATGTCCATAAATATTTTTTTATTCTATCTTGATATATTCTGAAGGGTTTTCTTTAGTTACGTGATTAAGGTCAGTCTTTCCGTACTATCATGGGAATATTTGCGTGGTTTTCCTTTTTTTTTTTCTTTTTAATCCTGGCTTAATAGTGTTTAAAAATTTTACTTATATTGTTATAATTCTTAATGATGAACAAATTTAATTCTTTCAGCTTCGAAGGCTTATTTTCCTCATACTTTTTTCTAGATCTAAGTAATCATGTGTTCTTAATAATTCTCTTAACAGATGAGAAATTCTAAAATGTGCAGAAAAAGTTTTTAATGCAAAAAAAATCTAGTAGATATATTGTTAGAAGTATGTATCCTCTTCCTTTTTATTGTTCATTTTTATCAGATTGTAGAAAATTCTGGAAAACACATAACAGGGTTTGCTGTTCTTGTTTTTAATTCAGCTGACAAAAGCCTACTGGGGGGATTACGTGTGATCAAGGAGTGCAAGTCAATTTGTATAAACTCCTTATTTATACCATTTACACATTCAGTATTATCCTGCCCTTTTCTGTTGTGCTGTTCAGCTGTGACTATGTTTTCTTTGACTCTTAAATTTAAAGTCTGCAGTGTCTTCAGGTAGTAATTCCTCGCTCTAGTGTGTGGCTACTCAGCTACTTTCCCAGATTGACAAGCTCAAGCATTTAAATACCAAAAGAATAACTGTGTCTTCTTCACTGATGCTTTGAATACTGTGGTGGTTAAAAGCAACGTTTCCTTCTGTTTCACTGTGCAGGAAAAAAAACGATACCAGGCATCAGTCACATCTGAGAGGATAAAAAGCGTAGGTATGAGAACCCATGAAAAAAGGCGAGGCTTTCAGTTCCCCAGACACTTGCCCTTCCCTTTTCCCATATAACTGTGCTCCATGAGTAAGTACGTGGAGTGCTGTACTGCAGGGTCAGTTTAACTAAAACAAGCTCTCGTTTGGAAACATGGATGTGGATACAGTGGAGGACTATAATGTAAATATTTCTAAGCCATTATAATGAGTATAACAATTGGTAAACTGTTGCTCAAATTTAAATGCAGTACTTCTTTCTCATTGGCAAGCTGTTGTCTAATCAAAATGGGTTTACACTGCTGCCTTTACAGTTCAGGAAAGAGGAACATCCCTTTCCTGATAATCTGGAGCAAGTCCTCCAGAGTCAGAGTGAATTTACCCTCTCTAATAAGTGAATGTGAGAAAATAGATGATATCTGTTCAAGTTGTTTAATTTACTGCTTATTGCATGAATTTTCAGATATACACAGATTATTTAAATACTGAAATCAGGCTTCAGGTTTTTTAGCAAGAAAAACTTAAAATCTGCAGGCTATAAGCTATAGATGGGGCAAAGAAGACTGCAAATTCTGGAGAAGCTAAAACAGTATTAATTAAAGCCAATAAAAAAAGTGTGCCCCCTCAACAGTCCAAAAGACAATAACTGGCATATAAAACAACTATGCCTTGATGTTCCTTTCTTTGTTTTGAATACAAAGTGTAACTGTTTAACTAAAGCTCTAAACAGTCTGCGGCAGATGAACATTTCTATTATAAATTTCTCTTGAAATTATGAAGCTTTAAGCGTGAAGCAAGAAAACCCAAACAAAATCAGTAGTTTCCTTTTGAGATTAAGTGATTCTTTCTTTGGTCTGGTAATTCTTTGCAGTTCTTTTGATCTGCCTACATTTTTTTTTTTATCTTTCAGTTTTCTGCCATTTTTCTTGATGTTTCTTTTGCTTCAGCAGTCTACTCTCTGAATTGAATAGTATCTAAGCAATAATTAAATGATTCTGAACACAGTCTTACAGGTTTCTGTAGTGCTTTTCTATTTTAGTTTACATTTTCCTTTAAGCTGGGCAAAACCTTTTAGTTTGCTGCATCATTCAGGCCTTAGTAATGGTTCCTATTGAAAGTGGAGTGTTTCAGTTCTTTGTACAGAAATCTTTAAAATAATTTAGCTGTGGTATACTAAGTATTTAAGAAACAAATGTTTTAGATGATGTCTATATTTCTGAGAATTGTGGTGGCTGAATTCCAGAAACAACCCAGTACAGCAGCTAAAGAAGTTCATGCTCTGTTGTGTATGGGCAGCTGGAAATACTCACGGAATAAACGTGCTCTTTTTTGTTTGTAGCCTGTTGGATCTAGTGTAAATCTTGAAGCTCAGAAACCCTATTGTCAAATAGCTTCTAAGCATATGAATTTCATTCCTGCATTGCTTTTGAATATGGATCTCTGCCATCAAATCACTCAATTTGCCTTCATCAATCACAGAAAAGTATTTTTATACTTTAGTGACAGAGGTCACTTTGATTTTCTTTTTCTAGTGTGAAATACCACATCAACTTTACATCAGTTCAGACTGATTCCCACTATTTTAGTTGCATGGATTCTTGCTGTGCTGTAAGGGATTTCATGATTAAATATCAGCAAAACTGAACCCAAATCTGACTTTTAAGACTACTATAAATTTTGCTAAATAAATATTTCCATTAATCTTTTACTAATGTTATTCTGTATTTAAAAGTTTGAAATTTAACTCTTTATAGTCATTGATTACCAAAATTAAACCAGGAGGTTTTGTATCAGTAGAACACAAGAACAGTGATTGTGCCTAAAGGAATACAAGAAATACTTTTCTTGGTGTATCTGATTCCTTACTGTTCATTTCATTTCCATTTTTTTTTTCAGTTTTAGCTGATGATCTGGAATAACTCTGTAGAGTAATTAAGTGCCTTCAAAGTGAATCTGTGAAAAGATGCACTTTCGAGCCCCCCTTCTGCAGTGTCTGTCAGTTCTAGTTCTTAACTCTGTGCACATGGTAGGGAACAGAATCTCTTTTTAATTTTTTTTAAATTATTTTTAATGGCAATTCTGAACCAGTAATAATATTAAGGGAAGGTGGTGGCCACTGATGCTATCTGGTAGGGGAAAAATGGAGATTGAGACAAACAGCCCAACCATTTCTCTCAGAGTGGGCTTCTGTTGAGGAATCACACTAGTTGGAATTGCAAGATCAGTTTTTTGAATAGGTAAGGAAGTCTGGCTATTGTGTAAATATCTGTACTTCATAGGTAATATGCCCTATTTGGCATCAGAGCTATAGTCTAAATATTAATTTCAACCTAGATGTCATATGACCTTCTTTTAGTCTTCTGGCTAGACTATGGACGTACTGATGGAAACTGTGCTTGATAAGCTGTCTGCCACTTTTCCAAGTTTCTGTTTAAATCTAGTTAACCAGGTTGACTTAGAACAGTTGTTGATTTCCTCTGAGTTGTGGGCTGTCCCTTCCCTTCTTGGTAAGGAGCATAGAAGAATACATTAATTTTGCTGAAACCTTGAAAGCTTATTTAGATTTTTGGTTCACTTTTAATTTAAAAACATGTAAAGTTGAATGAGAAGATTGTTATCCCTTCAGAACTTGGGCCAGTAATTTTCTCTTAACTGAGGATGAGAAACCAAGACCTGAAAGGGAAATTGCAGTAAACAGATGAAGTACCTTGCAAAAATTTAATGCAACAGAATGATATTTATTAAAATGTCTATTAACAGAAGCACTAAGAAAATTCACATTTAAGAGTGCATAATGGATAGCGGTAAAGTAATTAACAGATGGAAAATGCAATATTCATCAATAATTTGGGTTTTAATTACTTTGATAATTAACAGACCTGCCTTTTCATAGAAGAGCTAAAGAAGCTATTAAAGTATTTAATGGTCTTAAAATACATATTATAGTTTAGGCTGCTGTTCAAACAAACAGTTCACGCTGTCCCTACTGTTTAGCTATATCAAAAGGCATGCATTTGGGAAATGTTTCATTCTCTTTTATTCCTTGCTTTTAGGAGACTGTTCATAGTCCACTATTTTAGTTTAGCGTTGTCTCTGATAAAAACCAGTTTATTTATGCTCTAAGTTACTTAAGCCTCCAAATGTTGAATAGCACAGATGGAGTGTACTCTAAATTCCTTGGCAGCTATTAATATTTGATCTGTAGTTGCATCTTGGTACGTGTTATAACCTGAGACATATTCAAGTTATGCTGGCTTTCCTCTGACTTACCTGATTTTTACATGGATCAACAATAAAATATACTTAAAAGTAATACTCAAAATCCCCCTGAACTCACTTCGTATTTGTTTTTAATCAACTTAGAGAACCTTGTCCATATCTTCTCTTCTAAATTAAAAACTATAGTATAAAAACTATAGTTTTTAAATTAAAAACTAAGTATAAAAACTATAAATACAGGTTATTTGTAGGATACGTGATAGAAGCCAAAACTTACAAAGGAATTTAGGTTTGCACAGTAATTCATAGGTCTACTCTAATTTTTAGGCACCTGACACTTTTCTATGTATTTTTCCTTTATTTTTGTGTGCAGAATCCATAATCAATAGCTGTTAAGGGACCAGGAATTCCCTTCCTATTGTCAGCAGAATACCTCTGCAATAGGTTAGTCATAGTTCCTCTTACTATGTTCTACCTGGTCCTATGAAATTCTTGGTTGCATAGTGGCAAAGCTTTACTGTGTTTCCTCTAATGACTTTTAGATAGCTACCATTTTCCTTTAACAGCTTTCCTAATGAATAACCCAATAAAATAATTGGAATTTTTTCCTAATATCTTAATGGAATTGTGTCTTTACCAGCAACATAAAAAGTATACCTGTTGTCTCTGTATACTGTTCTCTCAATACTTAGTATGGAATATTACACTGTATAGTCTCAGACAGATAGAGGTTAGATTTGCCTGAGTAGTAGGGAGAATTTTTAACCACATGGCCTATGATTACAAACTGTGACAAAGAATGTCTTGCACTATTTTCCTCTTTCCATCTATGCATGATAGGGCCTTTAGTACCACAATGCTCAAAACTAACAAAAATTTAAAGGGAGAGAGGACCCTCTGCCCATTTCTCTTTTAGGATAAAAGCTGCAATGTACCTTTTATCACAGATGTTTTCCTTTATCACAGATGTTTTCCTTTATCACAGATGTTTTCCTTTATCACAGATGTTTTCCTTTATCACAGATGTTTTCTTTTGAGCTTTTGTAGTTCAGTAGCCCCCAGCTACAAAATATGCACAACTTCTTTCTTTCCAATCAAGTTCAAGACCCAGCTATTGCAAACCTATGTGTATCTGGTTTTCATGGCTGCAGGAAATCATTGTTGTCTGGATTCTGACCAGTATATTTAGCAAGCAGTGTCAACATGTAGATGGATCTAACTTAAAATATATAGCTGAAATACCAACTTATTATGGCCACTTATCTGTAATGGAAATTAACGAAGCAAGTAAAATTGGAAACTTTTCCCATAAATGAGCTACTGCTACCCTTTATGACTTTCGTTTTAGACACTGAAACATAACAATTTAAAAATGGTGGCAAAAACAGACAATCTGTTGAAATTTTCAATATGCTGATAGGAAAGGAATGTTCTACTTCAGTTTTTTTCCATCTTAATCATACAGGCTATTTTTGTTTGACCAACTCTTAGTTATGCCTGAGCATAACTAACTTTCTGCTTGATAATAGAATTCCATCAATATCAATAAATACACAAAATGTCTCCAATAGCTCCTAGTTTAGCATATTGGATGCCTTTTCACATTGCTTACAGCATACCTGTTCCTCTTCATGGGGAGCAACTGTGTCTTGTAAGCTGAAACATGTATATATTACTAAAGTATGAATTATATATCATTATTTGCAATTTAAATGGACCAAAATAATTAGATACATTTTCTGACGCTTCTTGGAATATCAGAGAAGTATGGAAGCACTTTTCAGATGTCTGTCTGTTGAAATCCAATTTTACATTGACTGTTTTGACTCTTAGATATCTATAATGCTCTTTGCTTCCATTATATGGTTGGCAGCCTTTGGCAATTCCAGGATTCTTCTATGTGAGACTAAAAATATCTTGTCACACAGAAGTAGTTTGAAGACTGACTACTACTGCTTTTTACTGGGGAAACTGGGTTTTTTGTTTGGTTCCCCTCCCCTCAACCCCATACCCGGTCTTGTGTAACATACCTCTTTTATTCTCTAAACTGTTATGAGATGGAAGATCTTGCTTTGTTGAAACTTTAAATATTTTCAAATTTTGTGTAAGAATGCTAAGTAGTGATTTGTGCTCCGGAAGCTGCTCTATCAAACAGCTGCAGAAAGCGAAGATGAGAGTCATATTTTTGTAAGAAAATACAGATCTATTCTCTTTGGAACTGAGCAAGTATACAAAGCAGCATCCACATTATGAAATGTGCAAATCCAAAATCATCTTCCTTAGGAGAGACTAGTGAACACTTTGGGGCAGCAATGACACTAAATATGTAGTCAGATGCGACACCTTCTAAAGTAGCCTGTAAAATGACCAGTTTCTCTGCAATTAAGCTTGTCACAAACAACAGCATCTGCAGAAGTTATGCATGGATCTAAATATGGAAACATGTTTAAATCTACATTAAATCTGATGTAATAGGACTGTAATCTGAACTACATATAATCTGAAGTAATTCCTGATTTTGAGATTAGGAAATAACTTCATCTGAAGTTACCCTGTTTCTTACTTCTAAATGTAAACCTGGAAAGAACTGGAGTATGCCAAAGATGAGCCTATCTTATGGCAGAGGCTGAAATAGTAAAATATTCAAACAAGCCGTATTGTTTTAAAAAAAATCTACTGTTAGTGTTTTGTCAGTGGAGCAACAGAAACAGCCAGAACTACCTTTTCAGGATTTGGTACAAACTCAGAGAAATTGTCCTTAGCTCTTAGTTTTTTCTTGAGCGCCATATGCGTAGGCTGTTTCTTTCTTGTATTATCAGATTTTACCAACTTTGTCTCTTGGCAGATCACTTTAGTAGTCAGATTCCTGAAGAGATTAACTCAAACTGCTAAAATAATGTTGTTAATGACCTTTCAATATTGTGGATTGGATGGGAAGAACTGCAGTTTGTTAGATAAAATGCTGGTTACAAGTAGATGTAGCGCCACATCTGACCTCAGTACTAGTGCAGGAAAAGCTGGTGAAGGCACATAATGATGAAAAGAAACTTGATTCTAAATGCCTAGTTTGGACTTTCAGAGATATGCCAAGAAAGCATAGTTACGTTGATTAATGCCAACCTCAGGTGTACTAGAGACACAAGCAAACTCTAGGCTTACCTGAAGGGAATATTAACACTAGCACACCTACTGTTCTGTCTTGAGTACTTAAATTGCTTTAGCCCAGATGAGAACAGTGATTCATGAAACAGAATTTAATGGCTGTATTAGAAAAATGGTTGTGAATATGAACATAAATTAATCCCTAGAATAATTTCCTCTATAACATGAAATAGGGAATGTTTCTGGAAGTTTAACTTTATACTTCACATACTAATTGACTTCCTTTTTACAAGATATTAATGCAGTTTGATTTATTTTTTTTAAATGCATAACTGACTTCTTCCAACATAGTAGAGTAATACTAGAATGTTCATTTGGACATTTCATTAGGCGGAAAAAGAAGTGTGTATTTGGGTCAAATCCCATCATCCTAGCTAGTTTCTATTGGATGAGGTCATGTCTACCACTAAGAAATTTTATCACCCAAACTTTTGTCACCTTTCAGCTGCCAACTTTGCTGTGCTGCTAAAGCACATGCATGCTTGGCTGCTTTTGCTGGTGTCTCTCCTCACTGAGAGACATTGCACTGGCAAAGGCACTGTGCGTGGTGGGTTTACAGCTGCTGATGTTGCTGTGTTACTGGAGTGTGTCCAGGCTGGCATTTTGCCAGCAGCTGAATGTCAGCTGAGAGTTTGTGTCATTTGTGAAGGTGGTTTCAGTGGAAGGACTGGATTTTGCCTTCCTTGTTTTGAGATATTCTAGATACTGTGGACGCATGACAAAAAGGAACCAATATCTTACCACAGGAATCGTCAGAATATGACTGATGTGAAATCCAAAAAATGCTAAGTGATCATTTTGAACAGTTACTTTACTTTGAAAGTATTCATAACATGATTATAGAAACATTTCCTTTTAAAAATTTAATTAAGCAACGAAATTGTTTTATTAGGAATACTGTGCTATATTTTAGATGCATGCTTAGATGCATGCCTGTAACTGAATTTACTATGCCCTGAGACTATTTCTATCATTCTTACTGTGCACTGAAGTTGGTGACATAAATGTTTTTCCTCAAGCATATATGCATGTCTGTGATTACTGAATGAATACATGTTGAGAGATGAAGGCTGTGGCTTAAAAATATTAATGAAATTATAAATATATTCTAATAAAAATGCGAGTGAGTTGAAAAATTATGAGCATGATTTTTTTTTTTTGTAATTTCTAAGTATCTTTTATAACTGCTGCTTGGATTTTTCCTTTAACGAAGTACAAATCTTAATAGCAGACAGTAGGGTAACTTCTGAGTACATCTGGAGTGTGAGTTTAGTCTTAGTAAGAAAGCAGTAGTGTATGAAAGCCCTGACTTTTCATTGCTTGAACTGGAGCGAATGCTACTCATACAGTGCTGCTGTTGGCATAAACAATGTGTTTTGATAGATCTTTTCTTGACGTAGAGATGAATGTTCATTTTAAAAATTAATTTGTGGAAGCTTGTACTTTATGCTTTGAGGAGAGGTTGTGAAAAAAGCCTAGGGAAATTGGGAGCAGAGCTTGCTAAGTAGCTATTGAATTTATGCTGTGAAATTCTTCGAAGGTCTTGCAAAACCCCATCCTAAAGTAAAACATAAGTTTTGAAAAAGTAATGCAATACTTACTCTACAGCACTTAACCTTTCACAGTCAAGAAAATGTAACAGCGTAGAAACCAGGAGGAAGGAAGTTGCTGATTGATTGCATGTTATATATCAGTAGTGCCTTGTTCACTTGCTGTTAAAATAATAGTGAGAAAGTGTGACCCACCTCTCCTTTTATTGATAAAAACTAAAACCTGGAAAACTATCTGTATAACAGAAATTATTGGAGTTTTTGTTTATAGATCTATCTTTAAAAGCTTTTCTACTGGTATCCTTTCTGTTGGTATTCTGTATCATTCTATAGAAACAGTTTTGTAGGACTTTGTATTTTCTGTTTAAAGATATATATATATATATATATAAACCCACACATTCCTGTTTCTTTTATATATAAAAGGACTTTCCATGCAGCAAGGAAGCATATTGATATCTTTATGTTTTAATATATGGGAAACTGCTTTGATATTTCAGTTTAGTGTAATGCCAATGGCATATCTGGAAAGCTTATTCTTGTCAACAGTCCAATTCATAGAATAGTCTACTGAACACCATATGTTTTAGTTCTATCGAAATATGAAGTACGATATATGATATCACATCAGTGTTATATCAATTTAGTATCTAAAAAACCCTTTTCTTCCTGTAAACAATACTGTATTCTCTCAACAGGTATGTAAAACCCCTTTCCTGATGAGAATAATTTTTTCTTTTTTTTATATATTTCTGTGTTAACTTTTTATTAAAATGCAGCTATTTTGGTGGTTATGCAACAAGAACAGGGAAGAAATAGTGAGAGTGCCTCAGGTGTTAGAAATGGAGTTGTTTATTAATTTAAGGTATTTACAGCATGCTGTATAATATGTTTAATGATATATTGGCCCAAGAGGAAATTATTCAGACTCTATAATGGTGAAGCAGCTGGAGAGTTAAATGCTCATTTAGTTCAACTTCATAAATTGTGATCTAATTCATAGATTCATCTTTCTCTGTGACAAAATTGAAGTGGAACATTTTCAACTTCCGGTGCCAATTTTCAATGTGCCAAATCTAACTACCTTCAGTCCTTTGCTTTCCAGAAAATTACCATCTGCTTCACAAAGAAATGAAAACGGTTGAAGTCTTGCAATTAAAATTGGCATTTCAACAATAGTGCTGTATTGTTTTTATTGAATGTTTATTTATTTAACAAAGTGGTAGTCAGATTTGCCAATCAGTACCTCATTGTGTAACGTGATATAAAGCCCATAGGAGAAGACAGCTGCTAAGAAGTATTTAGATTTTCTTGGACAGATTGGAGAAAAAATATTTTTGGCAAATTCAGATTCTTTGGTTACATTTATTGCTGCATTTTTGATGCAATGACATCACCACCAACTTCCAATATCAGATTCATGAAATACTGTTGCTAGTTGGTTTCTCTCTATTATATTCTTTTTTGCCTAGGCAGTTCTGTATGTATGCAGATATAAAAAATTGGGCGTCTCCATTATGCTTGTGCTCAAACTTATTTTCTGTCTTGACTATTTGTGTATTCACTGCTCTCTCAGCTCCGATCTTGCTTCCCCAGTTGTGTCTTTTTATGCCTCTTTCTAGGTCAAACTCTTTTTCCACACCTGCTGTATTATTTCCCCCAGGCTTATTCTTTCTCAGTGAGCTCTTTTTATATGCATCTCTGTACATCCTTTCAGTGTTGCTTGTGTCTCTAAGTCCACCCTATAGGTAATACCTCTTCTTGTTATCTATTTATTGTTCCCACTTCATGTGCATTTTGCCAGCTAATGACATTTTTCCAATTTCAGTTCCTTACCATTATTTTCTTAGTGCTTTCTTCCAGTTTTCTTGTCATGTTTGTTGCCTCACAGAAATTTTAGCATGGTTTTCATGCCTGAGTTTGCTTATACAGTTGGAGAATATGTCTTTGTACCAATCTGAACAAGTATTAGGGTTTGCTTAAATGAGTTGTAACTATTGTTTCTGTTAGTGTCATCTTTCTATTGCCATCACTTACTCTGTGAATTATAGTGTAGGAGCGTTTGCAAAAATAAGCTTCTGGAAGTGGAGGGATGTAAAGTATTTAGTAACATGACTTAGTATTTTACTACACATCTTACTATACATGAGGATGGAGGGAGGAATATCATGTTCTTGGATCGACGGTAGAGGTAGGATGTTTCACATGCAGCTTAAAAATAATGAGCTAACAGAAGTGTGTTACTGAATGTTGAGAGAAATAGTATGACAACAAAAACGGAAAATATGAAACAGATGTACCATATGTTACTGTGCATTTGTTTTCTATAATAAAATGGTGGGGCACACAAGAATAAATGTATTATTAAAAAAGTGAATTTTATTTCTTTTGCAAGGGTTAGGGAAAACCCCAAGCTTAATTTCAGATTCATTCAGATGATCTATCGCTATACTTGAGCATAGTGTTTACTGTATTATAATCACGGATGATAAATTTTTTGCACTTTTTTCTGTGTGCTTTTTGGCAGTTGGGAAAGGCCTAAAATGGGCCTCAAATGCCCTTGAAGAGCATATACAATAAGTATTAAACAAGAAGGGACATGCTTCTAGGTGCAGAATTTGTGGCCCATGTATCCCAGATGATATTGGTGTTGCTGGGGAAATAATGGGTTTTAGAATGCCTGTATGGCTATTACGCACCAGAAAGTGGAAATATTTCCTAAGATTTCCCTGTTGTTTCTGGCAGTCTCTAATATTTTCGTATAGCATAGGGTAGATAATGGGTATGAACATTACCCTTCAGTTTTAGTTGTGGGAATTGCCTGAATTGTAGAGTATACTTTAAAAACATTTTCTTACCTCCTACCTGGAATAAACTGTTTTAATACTTCATGCAAACTGACCAACTAGTGAGGAATAACAGGTTTTTTTTTTTCTTTGAAGGGCAAGATGCTATTTTGTTGAACGCTGGATTTAAGAGTGGTTATATAAGTTTCTCCATTCTCTGTATTCAAATAAAAAAAGTTTCCCATTGTATAGGTGAAGCTCAGCTGCATGATGTGTTTAATTAAAGCTTACTTGGTTTTAATTTGTGTGGAGCCTTGGGGATTGAAAGTCTTAGGCTTGCAAAGGAAATAATGAATTATATGTCAGGATCTGATCCCCTTCTCTCTTATTTTTCTTTTTGGTGTCATTCCTTAGGCTTCCATGAAGCTACCCCAGATATGTGCAATAGTGAGTAGGAGAAGAGTTAGGCTCCAATATAATAATATTTTTTTACTTATAAATGTCCCCATTTCAATTGGTTTTGATGGGATTGTAGTTGTAAATTTATCCTGTTTTAATTATTCAGCTATCTGTTAGAACAAACTTTGGGTGGTCTGCCTTGTTAATGCAAAACTTTCACATTTAGGCAGAAATAGCTGTTTCACACCCCTTTATATTTTAAATCAAAAGATGGGAAACTTTCTTCTGTTCTGAGTTTCTAAGTGTAATTACTGCTTTAAATCTGGCATAAATATCTTTTGACCATTACAGCACAATTAAAAGTTCTATGACTACTTGGCTATAGAAACTGAGACTTGGCAGAATAACTTCAATGTTTTTCAAGCACTGAGGCAAGTACGTACTTTTAAAAACCATATTCAGATAGTCAATACAGGTTGCTAGGAAATAAACCAGCATTTTTCAGTTTTGCTGTGAGTCAAAACTCACAATTCTAAGTCAAAACAAAAATTCTAAGTCATTTGGAGTTTTTCTTAAGTAGGAAATTGAGGGCTACATATCCTTTTGGATTTCCTCAGGGCAAATGGAAAGAAAAACCCCCCAACATCTGGATTCTTGCAAACAGGAAGTGATTAATATTTTTATTTTTTCAAGAGATATGCAGTGATGGCTAATCACCCTACCCATCTCTTCTTTACATTTCCATAGATTTTTGGATTCCAGTATGTAAAAAATACTGGGATATCAGCAATGGGATTGTTCTATTTATTCATAGCATTTGAATAGTCTAGATTGAGACTGGAGCTTATTCTCCACTATGCTTTTGGGGTACTTTGGCTAGACAGTCATAGGCAGCTAGGTCTGATTACTGTTCCCATCACTGCTTTATAAGATAGCCCCTTCCAAAGGATGTTTGTGATAGCTCCTTCTTAGCTAATTTTCTAGTTGCTATAGAAATGTTGGTTTGCATTAAAAATGAAGGTTCTATGAATTTCTGTCAAAATTGCTAGGGTCTCTGAGCATGTCTGAAAATGAAAATGAGTCTTCTGTGAAATCTTCAGGACATGTTCCACCTGGAAAAGAAAGGAAAGCTCCACAATTTTCTTTCTACAGCAGTACACCTGCTGGAAAGCTCCACAGAAAAGAGACTTTATGTTGCGCAATACACCTCTTCACGGTGCAGCAATGAATTCTCCTTTATTCAGCACTCCAGCACATGCTTAACTTAACAACATCAGCACACTTGATTCGTTCTTTCAAATGTACTTAACAAGCTACTGTTGGCTGTAAGGAAGGGAGCTTGCTATTGGCTTAAAGAGGCGGGAGAAACTTCCCTTAAGGAGGCAAGAGAAGCTTCCCTTAAGGCGGCATGCTGTGGTTTCTTGTTCTGTCGTTTTCCTTTTTTTTTCTTTGTCCCTAACATCTTGCACTTGCCTTGTCTGTAGGCCCGCTACAGACTCCCACGAGTTTAGTCTTGAATTATTTCTATAGAGTTTAGCCTTCTGTGTTTTAGAAATTACATATGTATTCATATAGGCAAGAGATCACATTTCTGTAATTTTTATTGAAGTAATAACAGACTAGATTCACTTAATGCTCATGTGGTAATTGCATGTGAATATCCCAATGTGCAAAGTGATCTTGAAGTTCATTCCATGTTTATCTTGATAGAGAAGAGAATTTCACTCTGAAATAAAATAAAAATTATCTTTGAAACATGTTACAAAGTAGCTGCTAATATGGGATAGTAGGATTGATACCATTATAACTCTAAGGATTTCCTATATAGACAAGCTAAATTTGGTGTCTAGATTATTTGATGATGTAAATTTATTCTAGAAATTGTTATCAAGTTTTCACTGCTTGCAGTAGAAAATAAGTAGTGAAATACAGTCAAGATGATTCAAAGGAGGAGGAAATTAAATTTTCCACTGAGTGTGAGCGAACTTTGCTTTGTTTGAGATTTTATGAACCTTGGGATTATTATTTTTTGAGTGGTTTATTTTCTTGAATGAATTCAGATTGGCAGGACTTCATTTAATCAGAACAGAGAGGGATTGATCTGTTATCTGTTGATGCACCTCTGTAGCTAAATTATGTCGTACTGTAGAAGCAACAGAAGGTACTTCATGGGCTTGTTTGAGGTCATGGAATTCAGTTAAATAATTACTTTTCCAAAACTTTTTTCTAGTTAGATGAATTCTTATTTTTGAATAAGGGCATAAAACCATACTCAAATTGGCAAAACCTAATACTTACCGATGACGTACATTCTTTGTTATCAGTACAATTTATTTCTGTAGAATTTCCAATTTCCTGCCAAAAAGCAATGAGATGAGAGTAAAATTCAAGTTTGAATTTTTGAACATAGGAAGTTTGAATGATAGTCTTACTGTAGGTGTTCTGCAATACCTCCAGGTCAGAGGTAATTTTTACAAAAAGTGAGGAAAAACTGAGTCAGTCTTTTATGTGAAGAGCATTTACTGAAAGTGGAATCAAACCTTCTGTATTGAATACACTAAAATGTCAGCCTTTGATACATGTTTTGATGGGTAAAAATGAGGCCATTATAGCAACCCCCTTAGGAGCTACAAGAGGTCCTTCATTTATTGCCTAAAGAGATCTGAATTTTGATGTGCTTAAGAGATTTTCATTATGCGTACTTCTTATTTATACACACACATATTATAGTATCTAGCTGCTGTGTTGATTGGCACAGTAAAATAAACAGAAAAGAAAAAAACATGGGTTTATAATACTGTTTGGGTTTTTTTCTTTTGATTTAATTTCCTATATTGCCTGTGCTCCACTTCTTAAGATCAGCTGAGATTTCTGGTCTGAACCTTGCTTTTTTTTGGATTGGTGTGCTTTTTGATCTGCATTGTGAGACCTTATGACTATTGTAGCCAAGTATAAAGCTTGTGATGGCTTCTCTTGCCTACTAGTTCCTATTATTACCTAATAATGAGTTGAGAGCCTATGGTTTTGCTATTTCATCAAAGCTTATTGGTATTCCAGTTATTTAAACTGTTACTTGCTAGGTAAGCAACTGAGACCTGTCATCTAGGAAAGAAAAAAAGAAACGGTTTTTGTTTTGGCTTTTTCTTGTGGAGTTTTTTGTTTTGGTTTTGTTTTTCTTTCAGAAAACTGTTCGCTGACATTGCTCTGGCATAATGTTTCAAGAGAGGTTTGTTACACCATGTAAGAATCTAGCCTTTCTACTCAGTTGAGCAGAAGAATTTTATTTCTAAAATGAATAAAATATTTTAAAATATTTTATTTTGAAGAATCCTGTCTTGGGGATTACCACTGGGCGGTTCTTGAGACTTCACAGGCCTCCTATCAACCTACCTAGCTTGTTTATGAGATTGTTAAATAATGCACTACATCTACAGACAGAAAGCCTCCTGATATTTTTACATGAGAGCCATTTTTTCATATTTAGTAATGACAGGTTGAGATTTCATTTTCACTGATGATACAGTGGTCAGGAGGACTATAAAGGAAAAGTACAGTTTCTGTATGCAGAAAGTATGCCTGAAAGACCTATGGCACATCCTTACTTTTTCAGTTAAAATGATTATTTCCCTACTGTTCAACTATTTCTCCCTCTGGGTGTAGTATCTCATGAACAGCTGCTTCCTCCATGCACAGTGTGATGAAAGCTTTGTGGTATCATCTGTTCTCTACACTATTCTCCCAGTATATTTGGTATGGGACAGCCACAGTCTAACCCAGGAGATGGGTAAATAGATGGAAAAAAGTTACATTCAGTCCTCCAGTTCTTATTCAGGGAAAATCACTATGAAAAACATGTAATGAATGGGCTTGCATAAGAATTTTTCATTGTTATTACCATATTGCTGTAGTCTTTTTAAAGGAAATGTGTGAAAAGACTTTAGTTGATATTTTGGAGAAGGAGGATTAAATTTCCAGGTGGAAAAATTACTTTAATTTGTATTTCATTATTAAGATGTTACAGATTCCTATTGTTTACCATCTGTGACTACATGACTAGCATATACTGTTGACATATTCTAAAAGTAGCTTAGTATATGTGCAATTATAAAGTTTAAATAAATTCAAATGTAACTCCTGCGGTTTTAATATTGAGTTAGGAAATTTGGATGCAGTATTAGCTTAAATGAGACACAAATAATTTAGAAACTTGCAAATTATCCTGGAGTGTCAGTGTGTTTCAACTAAGGTGTAATAGATGTAGTGCATTTTAATAAATACAGAAGGCAGGCACATTATGACATTTAAACAATTGTAGTATGTCACAGTTTTAGTAATAACTTGCAGTATAGGCTGCAAGAAGAGAATGATTTATTTGCATTCCAGTATTGCTGAGAGATTCCAGTTAATCTGAGGTTTGCTTGTAAGAGAAGTTAGACAAAATAGTTTAGGCTCTCAGTTGAAATAAAAGGGTAAAAACATACAAATAGTGAAAGATACCATAGAAAGATAGAGAGGAAAGAACTAGTTTTGTATTCAAATTGGTCCAGCCTCCCATAGTTATAGGTAATCATCTATTAGAGATTTGGTACAGAGTGGTCCCAAGAGGATACTCTATTATATGCTGTTTCTTATATGTGTTGTTTTGTGATTTGGAGCGCTCTGTGGGTCAAGCATCATCCTTGTGGTCTTTTAATCATTTAAGGCCATAATTGAGTACCTCAGATCTTCTGTGCAGGAGATGGGTGAAGAGAGGACTGTATAGGAGCTCTACACATCCGCTTTATTGGAGGATTCCGCTCTGCAAGCTGTTGTCTGCAAAGTAATAATAGAGCAATTTGAGATATGCTAGAAGAAGCAAAAAGTAAACCTGGCTCTATTGATTATAGATTCACAGGTCTAGTTTTCACTTAGGTGACACACAGGAAAATGGGCTGCTATTGTACTCTGTAGCTGGCAGGATGCTCAACAAAAATATCTACATACACTTGTAGCTAATTGTTCTTACTCTACTAACAGATAACTCATTGTCTCTGTAGCAACCTGATCATAGCAAATTATTTTGTATAACCTGTGGTCTTTACTGTATAAAAGAAACTTTCTAATTTTAGCTGCAGACATAGAAAAGAATTATAGCTGGTCAACATACTGTAAATTCCTGGCCTCCTCTTCATGGTTCTCTGGTATACTAAGTTTTGAAACAGTAGGTTAGAGAGATTTAAAAACTTTTTATTATTATTATTTTTCATGTTATGACATAAGCAACATTCTATGGCAAAAATCCCACAAAATATGGAAAAACTCTGATTAACTCCATAAGCCTACTATTATTTTTCTATCAGGTTGAATGTAGCAGTAACTATATTCCCCCAGTCATTAGAGTCCAAACCTGTTGGAAGCTAATTTTTTCAATCACCCCTTAGTTTGTGTATGCCAAGGAGCCAGTGATTACCTAGATAATGATGACATAGTTGATAATCATATAGGATTTTGAAAAGTTTTTAAGGTCAGCTGTGAAAGGTTCTTAAAAGAACTATTTTGTTATGAAATGCAAGTTCCTTCACATGCATTAATAGCTGATAACAGATTGAAATGAATCAGGGAGATCATTTATGGAGGCCAGAAGGGATCTCTTGTGTTCAACATATTCATTAATTATATGAAAAAAGGGGGCAGAGAGTACGGTGGCAACTTTTATTCATGTTCTCAGTAAGGATAATAATACTCAATACTGACTAGAAGGAGTTGGAGGAGTGTACTGAATGAATGTATGATGAAACTATAAATGCAATTCAATACTGATAAGTGAGAAGTGGTGCACCTGAGGGAAAAACAACACTAAATTTATATAGACAGTGATGCTCACTGGAACTAGAGAAGGCATGCACTGAGAAAGGAAGGAAGGGTAAACAAAAATATGGCAGGTCTACTAAGGTTGGAAAAGAGATGACAGAAGTGGGATGTAATACCTGCAGGAGTTTGAGCAGCATGGAAAAAAAGTGAGAAATAACTGATATTTCTCATAAAATGAGAATTGTGAAATACCAGGTGAAGGTGACGTGGTCAGAATTAGCAAAAAAACCATCTAACTCCACATTTTTTGTTTAAGCTGGTAGCTCATTGTTGCAGGCTTCCACAAATTCAGGAAGTCATTAAATAGATTTCTAAAAGTCTTTCAAGGACTGTTAAGCAGATAGATCCCCAATCTAGACCTAGAACTCCTTGAGCTGAAGACTACTGGAAACTGCATTCCCTGCTCCTTATGCCTCTGCTCTTCCCTAGGCATCCAGTTTAGGCTGGTTGTTGGATCCAGTAGAAAAACATCCTATAAGTGTCTGACTTAGGAGCCCCACTGTTTCTTGCCCTTGTTCAAAAGATGGTTCAAAGATATATTTTTTTTTTGTTGGACATGTAAGAAGTTTTCTCACTAAATCTCACAATCTTTTCTATAGAAGAACAGAAAAAGAAAGCACTTAGGTTGTATTTGAACTACATTTAGTCTGTGTTTAACCCTCCCTGTCTATAAGTTTAAAAGATTAATCACCTGTGTGGACTGTATTTCAAATATCTTGCTGATCTTAATAAGGACAGAGTGATAAATAACATAAGGTCATCAGTGAATGGTGACATCTCTTGGGCATATACATCAGTCTGTGTTCTAGACATTCTTTCATCCTGGTTTTCTCAACCAGGGATTCTGCCTCCAAATCAAGAGAAAAAGTGCCAGAAGGGCATCTCCATCTGGAAACATGCTCATGGTGAAACTAAATTAATTGTCAGCGAACTGATAGCAGATATCCTTGTTCATAGGCAGATTGTGTTAACTCTCTTCATAAAAGCTGTTCAAACACTAAAACATTTCCATCTCTAAACAGGAATTGCCACTATCAAATATGCTTAATATCAAAACTGGCAAGTAGATCCTTACAGGATATTTTAGGAGACAATACATTTGTGTTTAATAAAGGTTATATTTTATCAGGGAAAATACAAATTTGAGGTATACCATCTGGTCAGGATTACTCTGACCTTTATAGACAAAGCCTCCTTTAAGTTATCTTGGAATGCACTTAAAATCCAAGGAATCAGATATACATTACCAGAAATTATTCATATTTAACATATAAGTTTGAATTAAGAAAATAATATCCTGTTCAGTGGAAGGAAGACTATCAAAAGGGTGGTTAAGTTTTAAGTCAAAAGACCAAAAATGCTTCCTTTTCTTCTAACTTTTAAACAAGCACATTTTGATACTTCTTATGTCATGTAAATTTAGATTTTTCTGAAAAGTAAGAGCCAACAAAGGAATCAATTTTCTAAACAGTCTAATTAGCCTAAGCTATTGCAAATATTTGCATTATTTCTGCTGGAAAAAAATTGAATACTGGCTGGTGAAAAGTGTGCTATATTTGGGTAATATTTATAACTAGCTAAAGTGCACTGATTTATTTATTGAATAATTTTGTCAGATGCTTGCAATGAATCAGGCTTCATGACCAGAAAAAAGTATTTGTGCATCAGTGATAACATAGCCTTCTGGTATTTGTCTCATACAATTGAATTTTAGCACAATAAAAACTATCATGCAGACTTTCTTTTGCAGGCCGGTGTGTAGTTAATAAAATTTTGTCATGTGGATAACTTTCAGCACAGTTTCATTTTGAACAAACTTTAAAAAATGGATTTAGTAAAGAAGAATATACAAATGAAGTTGCCTAATAATTCTGAGTAGAGCTGCTTGATGACCAGGGCTGAACAGAGCTCTAATACCAGGTTCCCGAGATGTCTTGTCAGACTACCCAAGTGAGAAATTGTCAACTTGCTGCCCTGAACTGTGTTTTCTTTATAGATATTACGAGGAATAAAGGTGCTAAGATTCTACAGAACAAAATACTAAAACAAAAGTAATTAAATGTATCATTTTTCTTTGTCTTCTGAAATGTCTGGAGCCATTTTCTCCTTGATTCTATTTAGTGATAGCTAAAAATAAATGATCCAGCTGGCTGAAGACTTTTCACTTGGCAGGTGAAGAGTTCGTATTACTCTCCAAGGAGATCAGGATATTTTGCGTTTCATCATTCCTGGAATTTTTCTTCTATGGTCCAGCTTCATTAAAACTTCTGTGGCACTGGAAGAAAAAGAAGCAAAGGTCTTAAAGCAAGAAAAATGCTATTGACTAATTAGAGTTTAGGAGTATGCAAATTTAATTTTCCTCTTCCCTGCCCTGCCCCCCCCCCCCCCCTTTGTGCTAAACAGAATACAGAGTAACCATGGAAGAATAGTTGCTTGGAAATATAATTTGATTATTTAACTATTTTTTTTGACAATGTTACTTGCTACAAAGAGAAAATTCTAAAGAATTAAAAAGCTTTACGCTCAAAGACGACAAAGCACCATGAACTTGATGTGGGTGTGAAAGCCACAAAAAAATATTTTTCCTTAAGAGGGTTATCTTTCCACTTTTTGCAACTGAAGAGAACCAACAGAGGCCTACAGTGATGATGACATCTCCTCTTACCTTTTCCAAGGGAATTTTTTGACCAGTAGGCTATGTGGATATCCTTCTACTGTTTTGTCTGAGAAATAACTTTCATTTTCCCCCCCATGCAAATTCAAGGATACAAGTAATCTGAATAGATCACACTGTAACATATAGACAGCTTCTAGGATTTGAATGAATGGAGAGATAAAAAGAAAGGAGGCTAAACCAGATACCTGTTTACGTTTTACTGGAACTAACAGAATTTTCATATGTAAGTGTGCATACAAGGAAAAGGCGTGGGTTTTTTTCTTGGAATGGACAGCCTTTATCTTTTAAAGTAATCAATAATAAAGAAAGTGCTCGAGATTGTCTGGAATTTGCTTTTTTGGTAAGTATTAATTGTGATGAACAGTTTTGGAACATCAAGAAAAATGGAATGATTATTCACATCATCATACCCAGATATTTGATTTGTATTGAATATGGATAGCACTTACTCAGGATTTCTATAGGCTCTGTTTATTAAGGCAAAAAAAAATCTCTAAAAAGTATAATATGCTTTACTAAGGTTTTTGGCAGTACAAATTGCAGAGTGCTATTTTAAGCTACAGTTTTCTATAAAGGCTTTTTTTAAGTTATCAGAGTTTCAGAGTGAAAGTGGCCTAGGCTTCTCTTGGTAGACAAAACTCAGTATTTAGGACTGAACTTGTGTTCCCAATACAACTGGAAATATTAGAGAGGGTCTGCGTGACGGATGAATCATAGAGGCTGTTCAAGGTATGTCGGTAGGAAGACAGTTTGGAGAGGAAAAAACCTCAAAGAGTACCTTTTAATATAGCTTGAATATTAAGAAAGATTGAATATGCTGGTTTTTTTTTTCTTTAGAAGTGGTAGCAAGTGGCTCATTATTCCATTGAATTTTGAATTATGAATAAAGATATAAAAAAAATGAAATAGGTCTTTGAGTTGCAGCTCTTTGGTTTACTGCTGTAGATATCAAGGAAGTCAGTACCTCATGTTCATGAGTAAAATTACAGTCTTAAAACTGTAATATTCTTGTTTTGAAGTTGGGGTTTTTTTTAATAGAATAAGGTAAATTAATGATAATACAGAAGAATTGAAGTGGGGAGAGAAGGGAAAGCATTGTAGAACTATAACCTGTTTTGTCTGAGAGAACTATTTAAGACTTGACAAAAGGACAGTGTTCATTGACCACCTCTGTTCTCTCCTGTGATCATTTAACACTTCTGTATCTGATTCAGAAATTGATCATATGAAAAAAATAAAGCCTGCAGTGCAGGTTTCATTGCCAACATTCTGGCAAGTGTTCCTATTGGAGATAAAAGGTAGCATAGCACCTTTAAAGCTCCATTTTATTCTCATTTCTAGGACTTTAATTCTCTTTCCTAAGCTGCATAATCATGCTTTTTGATGGGTAGTCCTTTTCTTGTCTTTGAACACACTGTCTGGCCATTGTTTTTTGCACCTCTACCATATTGGCTGGCAGTTCTGTACCACTAAGCTGCATCATTCCTGAAGAATATTTCTTGTGTAGAAAAAAAACTTAAAAATTTGCATGGGATGGCTTCCTATTGTGCTAGCAATTTTATCTCCCCCCTATAGAGTAAATTGATAATAAGTAAATTAGCCTGTGATCATCAATCCATTTGCTTGTTTCAGCAGCAACTTGACCTACAGGCTGCAATTAAGAATGTCTATTCTGAAGCACAAAAGAACAGGGGTATGTTTAATGTTGGTTTCTCTGTGCATCTCTAATAAAACATCAATGGATTAGAATAATACTGTTCAGTTAACCAGCTTTTCTGTTCTCTCACACATTCTAACGTGAGACTATATACAAGCATGCCTTGTTGGGCTAATAGAATTCTGCCTGTAAAGAGACATAGACAATACTTACAGAATTAAACCAGCTTTTTTCTATTTTTCAGTTGAAAAAACAATGCAATTTTCTTTAGAAGTATTAATGATAATATATGAAATGGCTTAAGATGCAGATTTTTCTTTATTTATAGCAACTGATACAAGTTCTCACTTATGGTAGATTGCGTCCTCTAGAAGAACTTTCTTTGGATGTGGCTTTCTGAGTAGCATAAAGGTTTAATCCAGAGAATTCTAGTGTAGGCTTTACATCTCAAGGAGCATCTGCATTTACTGTATGATTCCTAGAAGGTGGCATAAATGCATTTACTTCTTTACAGATTGAGTGAGAAGGCATACTGGAAGTTATAGGAGCCATAGCATGTGGACATAGTGGAGATCAATTCCCCTGTGATTAATCCTTTGCCACAGCTAGTGATCTCATGTGTACAGCATCAGAATGTATCAGAGCAGGACCTCTTCCAATTCTTAGTGTGGTTAGATGGCCCTAAATTAGAGAACTGTAATTCAACATCTTATTACTACCAGCAGTAGCGCAGTTGATTGAAATACTATAAATATTAATTTTTCTGGGCAATCAGTGCATATAAAACTTTCAAGGATAGTGGAATATACTATTTCTGTTACCAGGAATGTGGTCTGAAAATATAACCTTGAAGAGTGGTGATTCTCATGTTCATTAGAGAAGGAATTTCAAAAAGAGGGCTTGGAATCAGCTTTTCTGGATCTGATGTGAGAACAGTAAAGACTGCTGATAGTGATAGCTGGGCTAAGAGAGGACATTATAAAGACCAGTTTGGAACATGGGAAAAAGACTAATGCATCATATTGTTTGTTACACTTGACTTCAGTGGTAGTGCTTTTTTTTAATTTTATTTTATAGGCTATGAGGTGGGGAGGTCATGATTTCAGCTGATTTCCAACTGCTTTGCACTTAATGATCAACAAATAGCAGTCAGAGCAGGAACTGAATGAAGCTTTATCTTCTTTAGCCTTTATATAGAAATTTATATCCCATAACCTTTACAAAGAAATTAATTTACTTTTGATTATTTTCACTTATATTTTCAATAGTGTCTTCAGTTTACCAGATTGTGTAATTTGTGCTGGAAAAAAAAGTATGTTTTTCCCTAGAATCCTAAAATTCCAGTGTGGCATCTGAATGATGTCTCATGCTACATTGATGTATCTTACATGTGATGTATCTATACAGTGGTATAAGAACGTGAATGAAGTGTAGCACTGAACATAGGTAGTCTAGCTTCTGAGATATTAACTGCAGCAATGTGCGAGTTATGAGTTTGCTAGTTTATTTTCAATCTTTTCTGAAAGTCAGGGTAGAAATTACAATCAGTGTTGTGAAACAGAACTCAGAAAACAATGTGATCCTTCAAAAGAAGAAAAATATTTTTGTATTCCTTGAGAAACATATGTATGGGCACACTTGTCTCACTAAATAATGATTGCCAGTGCAGTCTTTGAACACATGTATATCAGAAACATTAAAACTTGAAAATCTTTGAAACACCACAAAGTAAACATAATAAAGTTTCATGAAGCTTTCTGTTTAAATCAAATGTTCTTCTAATGAAAGTTGGTAGATTAGCTATGCCCAGTCATAAAGTTTCATTCACTTTTATATAGTCATTTTTATCTTAGAAGTAGAGTTAAAAGCAGGTGTAGCACAGCAAAGGAAATTGTGTTTCTCTGATGTTTAAAATGGTTATTCGATGTTTTGCTTTCAACCTAATGATCTCAGTGGAGTTTCTGTCTCTAAAGGCTATACTCTGAAAAAGGCATGGGTTTAATTCCCCAAACAAGGATATTGATACCCGTGTCCAGTGGTTCACTGCAAAGTAATGACAATGCATCGCATCACTTTGGCCTTTTGTAAAGTGAATTTAGTGGTATTTCTTTAAATACTAATGCTTTGTCCATCAGACTGTGGAAGACCTAGGCACTCTGGGGTGCTGTGGTAGCTGACATTTATTGTATGTTCAAATTGCTTCAGATATGGCTATAAGGCGTTTTTAAATCATTCCATCATGTTGGAACATAGTTTATTCTGCTCACTTTTGGTCTATTTTCTATTTATTTTTACTAGTAATGGTGTCTGTGTGTGTACTTGGGCAAGTAACAGCCCCTCTACCCACAGTAATGCAAATATTCTCATTCAAGATTTTGCTACTGCATGAGTTCTACTGAAAATACAACACTTATCTGGGAAATGTCAGGCTTAAAGGAAAGCTGCAACTGGAAAATGAGTTGAGCAAAATAAACCAGATATGAGTGAGAACTTGTGGCAAATGTATAGTAGAATCTAGAGAAAACATGGACTATGGAAGAGAAGGGAGGAATTGGAGGTAGTTTCAAGCAAAACAGAAAGCTGTAAAGCCGGTTCATGTGGTTAATATGCTTCATCTCTTGTGTGCTGCTGAAGAGTAAAATAAAATGATCCTGTTATAAAGATGCATCTGAGCATGAATTAGAAAGTAGAAAGATATAAGGTTACATAGTTTCTTAAAAAGTTGAAAGAGCCCATACATTTTATTAAATTATTGGCAGAATCTGACATTAGCTGAGCAGGATGCATAGTATGCTTTTGCTGACAGCATGAGTATTGATTCTATATACTCATCTCCATTTATACAGTGAAGAACAAATCCTCTCTGGTCATACAGTGCAAAAACTGGGGATTAGGAGAGGATATGTTGGAAGGGATATTCATTCTGATCACAAATCTGTGCTTACACTGCAACGAGTTTGCATTATTTAGCCAACAGATGTGTAAACATGTGATTTGGGGAAAAAAAAAACACCCTAGCAATTAGAACTCAATAAGCCGTTTGCACTCCAAGGTGGCTCTAAAATGCCTTACCATCCCACAGATCTTGTGGTTTTTATCTGCAATGTGGGGTGGTTGAAAGGAAATCTATAGTAGTGGTGTGCTTGTGGATCTTGCATTGCTTTTTGTGAATATAAGGCTCGGAGCACAGACCGGATCCTGAAATCACTTTACCTTTTCTTGTCTTATTTATCATTTTGTTTTGTGTCCAGTTGAAAAGTGTATAAATGGAATAGTCTTACAGCATTCTTGCTTAAGAGTAATTTGAGAAATAAGGAAAAAAGTATGGTACAGTAGACTGTTGGCAGAAAAGAAGATAGTGCTAACAATTTAAATTCAGCACTGTGGAATGCAATTGGCCCCAAATGGCCCTTAGTACCTGTTTGTTTAATTGAGTTGGCAATGAAAGGCTACTTGGAGGCTTCCCGGCATTTTGTGAGTTTGAACCACTACTAAGTAGTAGACCAGTGTAGGGATGCACTGTAATAATTAAGATTATGCTGTATACTAGGGGGGGAGGGGATCCACCAGCGTACAAGGAAAGAAAAGGGTGGGGGGGAAAAAAATCATAGCTCTAAAGAATCTTTGAGTAGTTTAAAATTGAATACTTACTGCATTCAGTTGCTCCCCTGTAGTGGTTTAATAGTGGATCTGTATTCTTGTCAGAGAAATGTCTTGCTGTTTGTAGATTAGTTTCAAAATCATACCATTATTTTTTCCTGCAGAAATATACAACAGATTTTATAGTCACGTTTAAGGAATGTGAGTCAGTAGTACTTAAAAATTAAAATCCTAAATACTTAACTACCTAATTAAAAGCCAGTTAAGTATTTTGTTCAATACTGAGTGTTGACTGGGAATTAGGAAGACACACACACTTAATCATTCTTTGATGTAGCTGTACTATATTTGTAATTGCTTCTTAGGAACCAAGGCTGTCCCATATTTATACATGCAAATACAAAACATTGCATCTGACTGTTAGTGTTAGCAGTGCAAACAGTGTGATTATATTAGCCATTGACTGACCAGTGTTAGTGTCACCAGGGGAATGAAATAATTTCTAGTTTACAAGTATTGTGGTTCTATATCAGAACTTGTAATAAATAGCCAAGGTTAACTTGATTTGTTGTTAAACAAACACTTCCCTCCCTAACTCCCCACCCCCCCCCCACCCCAGAAGCCTTACACATAGGTTTGGGAAAAAAAATCAGCAATTTTTGGTTGGTGACAATAAGTCAGCCTTTAAGTTAAGGTTTTAAACTTAAGAATTAAAGCAAAGTTCCAGACCAGTAATGCTTTGATTTCGGCTTGAACAGTATTGTATTTTAGGGATCCCCTGGTCTTCATTTAAGTAATTCTGGAGAGGATACTTGGCTATGCATTTGGGGTACTCCAAATTAGAAGGCGTTTTGCTAGTGGATTTTAAGTTAAGTTGTGTTTCATGTTGGCTTCACAAAGATTATCCTTTGCAAGGCAATCCAGTTTCAGGCTCAGGGTTGGATTTTCAGTTTCTGCAGATACTTTTGCATATTATACATTGAGGAACAAATGTTTGGGTTTTATATACTTTTTTATATATATGTATAGACACATGTGTTTATGTATTAAGTATATGTAAGTATGTATAACTATATATCGAGAGTGCGTGTATATGCGTGTGTGGTGTTGCCAGTGTCTGTCCATTGTGTCCCACCCCCCTATTGTTGAATTATGAGGGGAAAATTGCTCTTTTAAGAAAAGACCTGGCTTAGGCTGTCAATTGTAATTTTCCATACTTACAAGTTCTAATTCTTATACAAAGTTAGTTAGCTTGCTTGTTTATTTATTTTAGGAATGTGACTCTAGTTTTTCCTTTGTGTTTTTATGTTTGTTAATAACTTTCTGCAGGATATGGATTTAGTGCCTTGTGGGAGAACTTAAAACAGATTTTTTTTGTTACTGAATGTACTGGGTTCATTTAGGCCATAAATGAGAAGACACTTCTATTAAATCTGACAAGAATAAATACAGATTTAACAAAGTTTATTGTGAAACCAAAGTTTTCCAATTTACGAAAGCATATTTTTGCAAACCACATAGCCTTTTTGAGCCCAAAATGTTGTCTGCTTAATGATTTATTTTTCCTGCTGATCTGCACTTCTTCAGTAACTCAGGATGAAATGTCTTCCCAGATGGTTGTATTGGTTTGTGATGCATCATTTTTCTCTGTTGGATCTAACTGAACACTGTTTTGATTGGAGCTACTGAAATCTCTATATTGATTTTTTTTTTTTTCTTAACTGTAGCAGAACACACAGTTCTAAAGCTGCTTTTGAAATTGTTTCAATGGGAAATGATTATGTATTATGGGTAATCAACTCACAGTACTATTTCTAGTAGAGAAAAAAATTGGAAGCTGAAGAGGTGTCTCATGTATTTTGCCTGATTAAAATATAGCAGGGAAAGGTTGAAATTGGAACTTGGTTTATGACTTTTTTTTTTTTATTTCTGGCTTCTAAAAGCTGTGCTTGAAATTGTGATGTGAATAACATATTCATATGATTTTTCTAGTGGCTGCATTAAAAGAATATAGTTAGAAAGTTTCAAAATCAAAAGGTGGAGAGGATAAGAAGGTCATACGAAATGTTAAGATGCCCTACTCCCACAGCTTTCAGTGATGCTATGCATTTGTCTCTTACGTCAATGAAGATTTCCGTACAGAAACTTCAAGCACCCATTTCACACGTAAATTAAACATGTATGTTTGCAATGCAGTGCTGTGGTTTTGTGTAGTCTTCTATCTTTCCTATTCTGTGTCTTTCAATATAGTATAAAATAATCACTAGAATCTCTTTTTGAGAAACTGGTAAGCTACATCAGGCTGCTACATTACTCCGCATTGTTTCTCAGGTATGAGAAGCAAAATGTTAACTTTTACAGTATGTAGCATATTAAGGTCACCTGAGAAATGAACACATGCTGTATATTATGGAAATAATTATTTTCTCATGTAATGCACATCATTCAGTCTTTTGTCCATTAGTGCTTAGTGACAATGGTGACCATCTCTTTTTCATTCTGTTAGGACCTTATTATTGGAAACACTATTTGGACACCCATGTGTCGTGGT
Source organism: Gorsachius magnificus (assembly GCA_034008185.1). Taxonomy (NCBI): domain Eukaryota; kingdom Metazoa; phylum Chordata; class Aves; order Pelecaniformes; family Ardeidae; genus Gorsachius; species Gorsachius magnificus. The sequence continues at coordinate 14,891,173 of CM067090.1, forward strand.
TTAACCCGGCTGGCAACTAAGCACCACGCAGCCGCTCGCTCACTCCCCCCCCTCCCTCAGTGGGATGGGGGAGAGAATTGGAAAGAAAATAAAAGGTTAGAGCTGAGGGCTGAGATAAAGACAGTTTAATAAGAGAAAACAATAATAATAGTAATAATGAGAATGATAACAAAATATACAGAATATACAAAATGAATGATACACAATGCAATTGCTCACCACCTGCCGACCGATGCCCAGCCCGTTCCAAGCAGCGAGCAGTCCCCGAGCCGCGAGCAGTCCCCCCGCGACCGACCAACCGACTAACCCCCCCTGAGCACGACGTTATATGGTGTGGAATAGCTCTTTGGACAGTTTGGGTCCTAGCTGTGCTGTACTCCCAGCTTGTTATGCACCTGGCCGAGCAGGAGAAGCTCAAAAAGTCCTTGAGCAGTCTGAGCACTACTTGGCAACAACTGAAAACATCAGTGTGTTATCAACATTCTTCTGGCACTAAATCCAAAACCACAGCACTATGCTAGCTACTATGAAGAAAATTAACTCTATCCCAGCCGAAATCAGGACACCATGCACTTTTCCTTTACGTGTGTTTTTCTCTGATAGCTTCAGCAGAACTTGTACTATGTCTAGAAATTCCTGTCCTCAGATTTTATTTTTTTTAAATGAAAGAAGCAGGATGTTTGTTTCTTTGGAGGCAGACTGCAAAATAGGAAAAGGGAGCCCAGTTCATATGAGTTTTATCTAGGAAAAGTATTGGGTTTTTGTTTTTGGTTTTGTTTTTTTTTTTTTAGGTAATAGTGAGCTTCCTGTGAGAAGCCTCTAAACTTTATAGCAAAAGATCAAGCAGATAAAGGGACGGACTGAAGATGGAATACCACACGTTTTTTAGTATTTAAAATGTGACCTTGTTTACTTTCAATGCTCTCCTTTTGTAAGTAACTTCTTGACTCAGTGTCTCAAAAAGGATTCCTTTAATGTAGCTAGATCTCAGTTTTTGAGAAATAAGGAATTAATACGCTTTTTAGCGTAGCAAAAACCTTGGATGCTATTATTTTGACTGAATCAGCAAGCTGGACAATGTTCTACTGTCCAAAAAGAGAGAGGAAGTTACTTGCCAAATATTATTTGGCTTTTCAGACTTTCTTAAAGCTGGCAATCAGAAACAATGAATTCTTAACTTCCTGTTCTTTATTAACTGAAGTTTGCACAGTGGTTCATACTGAACTGGTGTTACCAAATATAATCTGATGGATATGCCATGAAGAAGGCAAATATAATTTCCCAGATTTTCAAACAGGTGCATTTCATTGTACATGACCACAGAAGCAGGAACAGAGCTCAGGTTCCTATGACAAATGCAGATATTAATTCACACACAGTCTTTCTTTTAAAATAAATATTCCCAGCATATGCTTTTGGCTTTCATTTCTGGGCCCACTGTGGTCATTCCTAAACCTAATTTTTTCTCAAGCCCCAAGCCAGCATTGAAGAATGTTGATTCTGTGGCATTCTACAACTGTATAAAAACCCAACTGTGGAATCTCTAGAGCTTTTCTGAGGGGAAAAAAAATTGTACTCCAGTAAATCAGTAAATCTATGCTGGAATCTGACAGGGCAGCTTTCAGTCTTCTGCTGGTCTATTGAGGACATAGTATGTGATTTCACTGTGAGGGGAGCTCTGCATTTTTTTCTTTAAAAAAAACCCCAACCAAACAACCCCACAAAACAAAACACACCCCTGCCCTCTCCCAACATTTGATTAATCAATTTTGGTATTGATAACATAGATTTGTAACTGATTTTATGGAATAAAAAATGTAAAACTTATAGTTATGGTGAGACTATGACAAATAGTATTTTAATCCTTTTTCAGACACTTTGGTTACATTTTGGCAGATTTGAAGATTGGGGAATGGTCAGTAGTCTTTCTTACTGAAAGTTCAATTTGCACCTATGCTTCTTTGCTTCTTGGTGTGACAAGACTGACATCAGGCAAGAATCTCTTCATAGCCCCTTTTTACGCAGTACAATTTCCGGTGCCTGGAGCAGTCAATCTCTTTATTGCTAATCTTTTCTGAATAAGAAGTAGTAAACTGATATAGTGCAGTTAATAGCATTTTATGGCAGCTATCCTATACTGGCAGTATGAATTATTATAATTTCAGTATGTACGATATTTAGTATAGGAAATGCTCATAAAAACTCTGAAGTATTGAGTTTTATGGCTTTTCTTAAACATTAGTCAGTTTTTGCAGTAGCCCTGTCATCCATAGGTGAAGGCTGGTGATCTTCCTGCCTTTTGTTGGAGGCTACAGTTGAAATGGTTCAGAACATGCCCTCTTCTGAGCTATTGCAGAGGTATTCAAAATCCCAGTATGTTCAGGATACAATACTGTTTAGAATTTGAGCCCTAGCGTCAGGGACAACTGAAGAACTAGAAGAGTGCTACTCAAGGAAGGAAATAAACCTTGGGTTTAAGGCTCTGAGGAATTAAACTGGCGGGGCTTGTTGAGAGGGCTTTAAACTAGGCCTGAAGAGGGGAGGGGATATAAACAGGCTCACTAGAGAGGAGCCTGGGTGTGTCACCCCATTGCTGGGGGTGAAACCGATAGCCCAGCTCAAGTGCATCTATACTAATGCACACAGCATGGGCAACAAACGGGAGGAGCTGGAAGCCATTGTGCAGCAGGATGGCTACGATGTAGTCGCCATCATAGAAACATGGTGGGATGCCTCCCATGACTGGAGTGCTGCGATGGATGGCTACAAACTCTTCAGAAGGGACAGGCAAGGAAGGAGAGGCAGCAGGGTGGCTCTGTATGTTAGGGAGTGTTTTGATTGTACAGAGCTTGACGCTTGTGGTGAGGCCGAATGCTTATGGGTAAGGATGAGGGGGGAGGCCAACAGAAAAGATATCCTGTTGGGAGTCTGTTACAGACCACCTGACCAAGATGAGGATGTTGACAAAGTATTCTACAAGCGGCTGGCAGAAGTCTCTCAGTCACGAGCTCTTGTTCTCGTGGGGGACTTCAACTTCCCAGACATCTGCTGGAAATACAACACAGCAGAAAGGAAACAGACCAGAAGGTTCCTGCGGTGTGTGGAAGATAACTTCCTGACACAGCTGGTAAGCGAGCCTACCAGGGGAGGTGCCCTGCTTGACCTCATATTCACTAACAGAGAAGGACTGGTGGGAGAAGGTGGTGGTTGGAGGTCGTCTAGGCCTTAATGATCTTGAAATGGTAGAGTTTTAGATTTTTGGTGAGGTAAGGAAGGGGGTCAGCAACACTGCCACCATGGACTTCCGGAGGGCAGACTTTGACCTGTTCAGAACGTTGGTTGGGAGAGTCCCTTGGGAGATAGTCCTGAAGGGCAAAGGGGTCCAAGAAGGCTGGGTATTTTTCAAGGAAGAAGTCTTAAAGGCGCAGGACCAGGCTGTCCCCATGTGCTATAAGACAAATCGGCGGGGAAGACGACCGGCCTGGCTGGACAGAGGTCTACTGCTGCGACTAAGGAAAAAAAGGAGAGCTTACCAGCTCTGGAAGAAGGGGCGGGCAACCCAAGAAGAGTACAGGGATCTTGTCAAGTCATGCAGAGAGGAAATTAGAAAGGCAAAAGCCCAGCTGGAATTTAACCTGGCCACTGTTGTAAGGGATAATAAGAAAAGTTTTTATAAATATGTTAACAGCACAAAGAGAGCCAGGGAGAACCTCCATCCTCTAGTGGATGCAAGGGGGAACATTGCCACTAAAGATGAGGAAAAGGCTGAGATACTCAATGCCTTCTTTACCTCGGTCTTTAATGGCCCGACAAGTTATCCCCAGGGTACCCAGCCTCCTGAGCTGGAAGATGGGGACAGTGAGTGGAATAAACCCCCCATAATCCAGGAGGAAGCAGTCTTTGACCTGCTATGCCACCTGGACATCCACAAGTCTATGGGGCTGGATGGGATCCACCCAAGTGTGCTGAAGGAGCTGGCAGAGGAGCTTGCCAAGCCACTCTCTATCATTTATCAGCAGTCCTGGAGAACAGGGGAGGTCCCAGATGACTGGAGATTGGCAAATGTGACGCCTATCTTCAAGAAGGGCTGGAGGGAGGATCCGGGGAACTACAGACCAGTCAGCCTGACCTCAGTACCGGGGAAGATTATGGAGAGGTTCATCTGGAGTGTGCTCACCAGGCACATGGAGGACAATCAGGGGATCAGGCCCAGTCAGCATGGGTTCATGAAAGGCAAGTCTTGCCTAACCAACCTGATTTCCTTCTATGACCAGGTGACCCGCCTGGTAGATGAGGGAAAGGCTGTGGATGTTGTCTACCTGGACTTCAGCAAAGCCTTTGACACAGTCTCCCATAGCATTCTCGTGGAGAAGCTGGCAGTTCATGGCCTAGATGGGTGTACTCTTCGCTGGGTTAAAAACTGACTGGATGGCCGAGCCCTGAGAGTCATGGTGAATGGAGTTAAATCCAGTTGGCGGCCGGTCACAAGCAGTGTCCCCCAGGGCTCAGTTCTAGGGCCGTTTTTTTTAAATGTCTTTATCAATGACCTGGATGAGGGGATTGAGTGTGCCCTCAGTAAATTTGCAGACAACACCAAACTGGGTGGGAGTGTTGATCTACTCGAGGGGAGGAGGGCTCTGCAGAGGGACCTGGGCAGTCTGGATCGATGGGCCGAGGCCAATTGTATGAGGTTCAACAAGGCCAAGTGCCGGGTCCTGCACTTTGGTCACAACAACCCCATGCAGTGCTACAGGCTTGGGGAAGAGTGGCTGGAAAGCTGGCTGGTGGAAAAAGACCTGGGGCTACTGGTTGACATCCGGCTGAATATGAGCCAGCAGTGTGCCCAGGTGGCCAAGAAGGCCAATGGCATCCTGGCTTGTATCAGGAATAGTGTGGCCAGCAGGAGTAGGGAAGTGATCGTGCCCCTGTACTCGGTGCTGGTGAGGCCGCACCTTGAATCCTGTGTTCAGTTTTGGGCCCCTCACTACAAGAAAGATGTTGCATTGCTGGAACATGTGCAGAGGAGAGCAACCAAGCTGGTGAGGGGTCTGGAACACAAGTCATACGAGGAGCGGCTGAGGGAACTGGGGTTGTTCAGCCTGGAGAAGAGGAGGCTGAGGGGAGACCTGATCGCCCTTTACAACTGCCTGAAAGGAGGCTGTAGTGAGGTGGGGGTCAGTCTCTTTTCCCTGGTGACAGATGATAGGATGAGGGGGAATGGTTTGATGTTGCGCCAGGGCAGGTTTAGGCTAGACATTAGGAAAAACTTCTTCACCGAGAGGGTTGTCAGGCTCTGGAATGGGCTGCCCAGGGAGGTGGTGGAGTCCTCATCCCTGGAGGTATTTAAAAGAAGGAGAGATGAGGTGCTTAGGGACATGGTTTAGTGGTGGGATGGCAGGGTTAGGTTAAAGGTTGGACTCGATGATCTTAAAGGTCTTTTCCAACCAAAGTGATTCTATGATTCTAAAATTTTTAATGACAGCCATGAAAGCTGTTAGATCATTCTATGTACATGGGGTCTTTTGCTTATAAAAAAGATAGCCAGAAATACTTGAATACCAATATCCTTGAAAATTCTGTGAATGTTTGCTCACTTGGTCTCAGTTATTTGACTGTTAGCATTTTGGAAGGCTTAAATAAGAATTCTGTCAGGGCTGAATGTTGTTTCCCAGTAATTGTGCTAAATTGTAAATGATCTTAATTCAGCAATATTTTGTACTGTCATTCATGTTCTAAATATCTTCCCTTGACACTTTTGTGGTGGAATAGTAATGTAGTATTGCCTTTTTACATCTTTAATTTACAGTTTATATATCGCAAAAAACTTACTTTAGGACTTGTATACTTTTTCTCAAATAATTTGTTGGAAGTTACTCAGTATTTTCCTTTAGGCAATTACTTAATGGAAACAGTTGTAATTGTTGGCAATCAAATGTTTAGTATTATATTTGCACGACTCAAAACGAAGTGATTGACCTAAAAGTTTTCTATTTAAGCAACAGGTCAAGGCCTTTCTGAGAGACTACATGCACTGGACTTGCAGATGAGAGCTGATTAATGCCTAACACTGCAAAGTGGTAAAATTCCACAAAAGTATACTGCGTGGTTTTTTAGGTGAAAATGTTAGAATGGAAACACTAGAAATAACTTGCCTTAAAGGATAATAAGAATAATTTTAGTAGTGACTTTGATGAATGAGACTTGAAATAGACCAGACATAATTAAAAGTATTAAGGCCATGCTTGTTTGATCTTGCTGGTAGAAAAAAAATAGGTTTCTTTTGATTCTTAAACAGGACTTAAAGCAGAGGTGCTGACCGCTTATAATCATTAATGAACCCATATGCACTTTTCATGATAAGAGGTGTGTTAAAATTTAGTGTGTTGGCTAAATTCCATGTGATTTACTAACTTACTCTGGGTATGGCACTTTTGACGTTCTGGGCATTAAATAAATAATAACCCACTAATTATAACTGTAAAAAAAAAAGAAGATAATGCTATTTGATAAAAAGCTGTACATTAATCATCACTATGCTGGAAAATAAAATCTGCTTTGTTCAGGGAAACCTGAACTTTTTAGAAATCAGGGAGGAAATTATTGTTTTCTGAATTTCCTCATTTTTTTTGTCAAAATAAAATGGAAACAAAATTTGAATCAGTTGTAAATACAGAGTGCATTGTTTTGTTAATGAACAATGCTTTGCTCACTGAGTTTTAAGAAAGTTTTTTCCACACAATTTTCAAGAGCTTTGTGTGTGTCTGCAAGTATGTTTGCCAAATAGGAGATATTGAAAATACTTGATAATTTAGTGCAAACTGTTACCTCCTGAAAGCAAGCGATTATTACTTTAGAGGTATATTTATGATGTTGAGTTAAACCTTTTTTGATAGGAAAGTTTTAACAGCAGAGAAGACAATCCCAAAAACAAGGGCTTCCAGAAGTACCAGACAGTGCATCAGCAGAATTGCAGACTTACTGTTCCCTTTAGATAAAAGGCTGAGGAGCTAACTGGAAATCTGCCATTTTATGAGCAGAAGAGAGCTAGGAATGATGTGTTGTTTTGTTTTTTGTTTTCCTTTTCATCTTTTATCTCTTCATTAACAGTGGGGTTTGGGAGTGGGGTTGCTGGGGAGGGGGAATTTTCTTTGTTCTTTGGAAAAGGATTTGAGTGCTTTTGCGCTTTCCTGGACTTCTGCTGTGATGATGTGAAGCTCTAGGGATTTTGTTCTGTGACTGCCGTTACTCCTGGGATTAGGTGTAGGATTGAGATTCTGCTCAGCTTTGGTAAACCATTGGCAGTCAAAATGGAAATTGAAAGGATTTGTTATGTAGAGGCTAGGCCCATGTGAGAAATCTTGTGTGGGAATGGTAAAGATTTATGGTCCCAAATTGGTCTAAAAACTTCCTTGGAGAACCTTAAGTGCTTCAGTCCCCAAAAAGGGTGGAAATGATTTATCCTGGCAAGAAAAGAATATCAGAGAAACTGCAATTCATTAGAGGATTTCTAATGGAGGATTTCTCACTGTATATAGTTACTTAATGTGATGATAAGAGTTTTTAAATATGGATTCTGGGACTTCTAAAACTTGCATTGTTCTTACCTGGGTAGCTAATGTTACAGACATTTTTTTTTGGGGGGGGAATGGGGGGGGGGGGGTAGGGGGAATAATCTGTTTTTCTTAATCTGACATAGATTTCCAGGCCTTGTTAATTCTTTTTTCCTCCTGGTAAATTGTAATAAGTAATCTTGAAACATGTTCTTCCAGATGTGTTCAGATTGGTCAAAATCTGTGTTACGGGTGATTTTCAGTCAACTAAAAATACTATTTAGTGATTCTGGCGTTGCTCAGCCCTAAACACATTGTACCAGCATTTTTCCAAAGGGAAGAGGGGAAAAAAGGAGGCCGCAGTCTTAACAGCATAATTGGACTGCTTAAAAGTTGTAATCGTACCAGTAATGATCACCTAAATACCAAACCTTGCATTTTTGTATGATACTGATGACTTAAATGTTTTAATAAAGCTTTTCTTTTTTAGTAACTAAAGAACTTGATGCGGGCAATTTTTGTGAACGTGTATCTTTGCAGATTACTCCTCTCTGGTCTTTGATTGACTTCTTAACTTTCTAAAAGTCCCTTCTTCTGGGCCTTCTGGTTCTTACGATTACAGGATACAAGATTTGGCCTATGAGTATTAAAGTGATTTTTATCGATAGAAGAAAACATAGATTTATTTGAATTTTTCTAGGTTAAAGGAATTGATGAAGAAGGTTGCACTGAACTTTTGAGATACTACTTTATACAAGGTACACTGTAACTGAATCCCTATTTGTAAGTGTGGACTGAGGCAAAATGTACTGTGCCTCCACAGAGATAAGACTCTGTTCTGACTTTGGTTAGAGCTGGTTGATAAATACCAGAAAACCTCCATCGAATAAATAATTCAACAAATAGTATTCAGCTCACTTTCTGAAGAAAAAAAAAAAAAAGTATTGCATTTTAGAGGCAAGGTGAATTTGAAAGACCTGAAGTGATATCACACACCACAGAAAACATTGGCTGTGCTGGAGAAATATTGTGGAAGAAAGAAGGAAGGGATTATAGGGAAAGATTTCAGATACACAATTAGGTTTTTTTACCCCAGAATACTCCAAATTAACAAATAAACTTCAGTGCTTTAGAGATGGATTTGTGGTTCTGCAAATATCTATTATGAAAAAATATTTGACAGAATGACAAACTGTATCTGTGATAGCAGACCTACTCAGGGTAAATGGCAAAGCAAAGGAATAAATGAAAAATGACATCTCTCAGCCTACAGCAAACCAGAGAATTGGGAAAGAAATATATTTACAGATTGTGTCTTAAGAATTAGGTGCAAAACTACTATGAAAGTTGCAGTGCTAAAATGTTTGAGCTTACAGTTTCTCCTCAGTTATAAATGGAGATGCATTTACATACCATGACCTCAGTTTTTTAGGCAATACTTTGTCTTTCCAGTCTTACTTGTTTTTCACCAAGATATTTGTGTGAGATGACCCAGAGAAGCTGACTGAATAGTAATGAAGTCTGATAGTTCAGATTAAATACAATGTCTGTATTAAGAAATGCAGACTTAAATGTACATGACATTATTTAACTTGCAGAGCATGGTATTAAGGGCAAGCTTCACAGAATTTGAAAAGGCATGAAATTTAAAAACATAAGGAAAGAAAAATTAAGGAAAGCCAGTAAAGAAGAATTATCTCTTTTCAAATACATGGTTCTACCAGCAAACGGTGTTATGCAGAAGTTCTCACATCTGTTTCGCCTCCAGAATTTTCAATGTTAAAAATGCATTTGAATCTCCTGTGATTCCTCACAAATTGCATCTGTCTTCTCCTTTCATCTCTTTCTGTCACTCCTGTCTTATTCAGGCAAAATTCTTGTCAACTGATCCTCAGTGTTGTTGTTTGGATGCCGGAATTTTAAACTACATTTGACAGATGAGCAAACGCATGGGAGAATCTGTTTCTTAATTTATGCCAATGAAGAAAATATCTCCAATTCCCTTTTTGGTTTTCTCTTACAGAAGAAAATAAAGATTTGCATGTTTGTCCTTAACTTTGTTCAGTTACAAATATTTGCAAGTCTAATGCTCATACTTGTTTCAGAAATGTAACGAAAGTTAACATACAAATTGGTTTAGATGCAGTTAATAAGTAAGCTTTAAGTAGTTTGTCACCTTTCAATGACAGCTTTATATAATGAAGAATGAAAATGAAGCAGTGGCTGGTTAAAGAATAAATAATGAAGCTTGATTTTTAGAAAATGAGAATATAGTTCATAGTATAATTTGCTGTTAATCATGTTCCGATGTATTCAGTTATAGTTGTAGCTTTCTACTGTGTACAGTTAGTCTTCTATATTGTCATATATTTGCTACTGTCTAGACTATATCAATTGATCTGGCCCTGTAAATTCTATGTTTATATCCCAAGATACAGGGCATTTTGGCTAGTACATCTTATTCCTTTCATTGTATGCACTATAGAGATAAAGTGATCATGCAAGGCTGCTTATTAAAATACCCCATACCATGAAGAAGTTGGCTGCAGAGACTGCTTAAAACAATAATCTGTAGTTTGAAGAATAAATTCAGAAAAATACTGTTAGACCATGCCTTTTCAAAGGCTGTGACAGGTGATAACTGACAAATCCTTTGTCACTTACGTGCATTAATAAAAGGAAAAAAAGAAAAAAGTGAGTATATTGAAATGGTCTGGTTTGATTTCCAGCTCTTCCAGAAGTCTTTTGTCATGAATCCATTCCTATGTACTCCTATGTATTCCCATACTGCCAGCTGCCTGGTGTAAGATAAGGCGGTTCAGCCTTACCTCGTGTCCCACCCTGCAGCATGTAGATGTCTTTTGTTGACCTGCTGTTTCCTGGACTCTTATTCCTTCTAAACTTGCAGGATTTTGCTGTCAGATGGTTTTCTCTTTGGATTGTTTGACCATTACATAAGTTTGATGGTTCTGGCATTGAGAGGACAGAGACTGTAGTCATTACTCCTCAATTGCTGAAAAGTCAGAATAGGGGCCCAGAAGACAAAGCTAATATAGTTTTGTCCTGGTTTCAGCTGGGATAGAGTTTTTTCTTCCTAGTAGCTGGCATAGTGCTGTGTTTTGGACTCAGTATGAGAAGAATGTTGATAATACAAGGATGTTTTAGTTGTTGCTGAGCAGTGCTTACACCAGTCAAGGACTTTTCAGCTTCCCATGCTCTGCCAGGTGCAGAAGAAGCTGGGAGGGGGCACAACCAGGACAGCTGACCTGAACCGGCCAAGGGGCTATTCTGTAACATATGATGTCATGCTCAGTACATAAACTGGGGGGAGTTGGCTGGGGGGGCAGCGATTGCTGCTGGGGCTCAGGCTGCACATCAGTCAGTGGGTGGTGAGCAGCTGCATTGTGCCATCACTTGTATATTCTTTTGTCATTATTGTTATTATCTTCCTCTGCTGTTCTATGAAACTGTCTTTATCTCAACCCACGGGTTTTACTTTTTTTTCCCAATTCTCTTCCCCCATCCCACTGGGGAGGAGGGCAGAGTGAGCAAGTGGCTGCATGGAGCTTAATTGCTGCCTGGGATTAAACCACAAAAATTTTGTCCTTGTGTTTGGAGTGGGAAAGAAACAGGAGAATCGGGAGCTAAAAATGGAGCTGTCAGAGATAGGAGCTAGAAGTCAATAAAAAGATGAGAGGGGGAGGATTGAGGCATTAGGTGCGAGAAAAAAACCCACTCAAGTCCACTGAAGTAGCTATAGCTCGTGTTGGATAGAGCACCAAAGTAACAGAACATGGATGGCTACAGAAATAGTTGTTTAAAATCTACTGGATGATCTTCCCATCACCCCCTTTAGTTATAGTGCTGTACTGAATTATTTAGAGCAGAAACTACTGAAGAACGTACTCAGAATCCTTCAGCAGCTCTGGTGCCCAAGTTGGACCGATTCCTGTCTGAGGAATTAGCTTGTTTTAGATTATTACTACATTATAGAAAACTACTAGCAAATTGTGTATATATGGATGCGTATTTCAAAATCCATCACTTGATGATAGCATAAGACCACTTTCTGCCACCTAATCCTTCAGGTTGGCTTTCTCAGTCAAGACAGCCCCAGCTGTAATTTATTTCTTTACCTGAAACAAGGTTTGTCACTTCCTTCCATGTTAGTAGCAGGCAATTTTTACATTAGGCTGGGTTCTTCAACATGTTATTTGCTTTTGGTAGGAGGGTGATGATACAAAGTACAAGAAACTGTGTACTCCTGTAGGTGGACCAACAATTTTAAATCAGTGATTCTCCTTGTGATTTCCTTCACTGTTCACCATATACCTAAGGCTTTGGAATGCTCTGAAAGTGCTTATGTGCTCTGGCCCAAGGCATACTGTGGCAGGTCAGTTCTCTGCAGGCAGTTCCTTTGGGAATAGCTAGTTGGCACAGACTAGGGCAACTTTCTTGTATAGGACATGAATTTGAACCCAAGGAGGGCCCTTAATTCATCTTCCCTTCATAATTTTATTTCAGTTTATGGGGGCAAATTTTGAAAACCTGCAGTATGCTTAATTCAGAGAAAGATTAATGGATCCTCTTGTGCAGTTCCATAGATTGCCCCTTGGAGTCAGGCTATAGAGAAGGAATGAAAAAGTTTTGAGAACTATTTATCTGTTACCAAGAAATTGGCTTGGAAATATTTCTGGTCAACTGGTCTGTTTTTAATAGAAATTATGAAAAATATGGTAGATCTTGCATGGGTTTTTTAAACCCCATAAAGTTCTATGTCTATGTAATGACAGCAGCGTGACAGATATTCACAGAACTCCTACATGCCTCCCCCACTGCAATTAATTATACAATTTCTTTCCACCCTCACAACATTTGTTCTTTCCTTCTCTCAGCTAGCTGCAGATATACAAAAATCTCTGCCAGCGCAAGTCTAAATCTGGTCCATCATGTTCAAAGAGAGTTGTAAGTCTTGAAAGTATACAAAAATGGATTCTCTTATGTCAAAGTAGCAGCAGTCTGCCACAGTTGAAGCTGTTAGTTTTAACGTAATTACTGGGAAGCAGCCATAACTACTGTTGCACTTAGGGACATAGTTATGGGTAGAACCTAAGAATCACATACATAAGTTGTTGTGGGACAGAAGAGGAAGTTGTCTGATTTATCTTAACCAGAATTGTTGTTTGAGTTTTGATTTCTAATTATTTGTGTGTTGATCCAACAGTTCTGGCTTTTGCAGCTTGCATTCAGAAGGGCTGTAGGCTAGCAATGTGTATGTTAAGTTTGCTTTTATTTTTGTCTTATTTTAAATATTTTAGAAATTAGTTTCCCTTGCTTAGCTAAAGTCTTATAGAAATATAGGCATTTGGTGTACAGAGACTGCTTGACTTTGGGAAAACATTTATTTGTAAATAGTTTTTAGCATCAAGTAATAAATATTGTGTAATTTAATATTAGGAGGATGTATCTTAAATCATTATTCAGATTGGAGAAAACAATTCTTTTGACTATTTCTAGCGTACTGGTAATTGCTGAATATTGCTGTTGCTTAGTAGTGAAATAATTTTGGAATGCAGAGGATTTAGTTTATTGTGCTTGTGCAAGGTAAATTTTATATGCATGTTATTTCAGCCACTCATTATTTTGAAGAATGTATAGATATCAACTTCATTTATAAAATAAATACACTGGGACTGAAACTCTGCCTGATGGCTCATGTGGACACCAACTTGAAAATTAATTAATTAAAAGGGAAGTTCCTTTGTATCATGTTGAATGAAATTTTATTTGATCAAAAGGAAGAATGTAACTCAGAAAAATTTCAAACTCCATTAAAAAAAAAAAAACAACTTAAAATAAAAAATAACGTGAAAAATATTTAAACCCCTAAACTTCTAATTTGAAAAACAAAAAAGAAAATATTTCTTGAATTCTTTTGAGAGGCACTGTTTTCCAAGCTTGATGCAAATTTATGAATAGTTTACATGGATACAAATCTACTTTTTTGTAATTGCTCATCTGAAAATTTTTAATTTGCTCTAACCAAGGCATTTTCCATAACAGGAAAACAAGTAAAGATGTGTCAGATGGGTCAGTTGTATGATTCCAAGTCTGAAGTTGTAAAAAAATGAAGCTGATTCCTTAAATTATAAGATTGAATGAAAAATTTTATATAAATCTTATTTGATTGTAGTATTTTTAATTTTTGCCACATTTGCAACACTCTCAATGTTTCTTTTGAAGCCTTTGAATAAAAATGTATTTTTGTAAATGGAAGGTGTGAGTCTCATGCATAATTGCTTTCCGTCAGAAGCTGGGATTTATGTGCCACCTCACCCACCCCTTCCGCCCTCAACCAGTAGAAACAAAACCTGAACAGAAAAAAACTGTTCCTTGAGCTTCAAGATAGAAATTTGTATACCAGTCATGCCCCTGAAACAAACTACTGAGTGTAATTTTAAAATAGCTTGCAACATCATTGGCTAAGCTAAAATGTTCTTCAAGATGAAAACAGAGATATTCCAGTGCATTCTTTGAGGTGTCTGTTGTCTTTTTTTTTTTCCTGAGAATTTACTTTTTAAAAAAGTGAAATGCTACTTTTACCTGCTCCTTTGCCTCTTCCATTAAAGGGGTTTTTTTTATTTTCCTTTTCTTTTTAATATTTTTAAAGCAGGTTTCATACATATTTCTACTCTAATGTTAGTGAAGAAGAATATTTTCCTGTATAAAGGAAACTTGCAATCTCTTTAGTAAAAACTAAATTATTTTTAATTCAGTAATTTCAAGCATCTATTCTTCTCCAACTTTCAGTGTTACAAGCTACAAAGGATTAGAAAATATAGTAAGTCTGTATTCTCTAATGCAAGATGTCATTTAGTTTGGAATCATCGCAAAACTGCTGTATTTGCTGGTTATGGTAATCTACAAAAATTATGTCCCTGTGACTTAACATGGTGAAAAAGCATTTAAAAATAAATGGTTTTGATTCTGTTTACTTTGTTGCATCTGTCCCTCTTTGTCATTGCCTTCCCATGTCTTCATTAATTCACCCATTCACGATAATAATTGAATATAATTTCTGTCCTATCTGAAAATTTGATTTAGATTTATGCACTGAATTTCTGTGCTAAAACTGTCAGTCCTGTGGTCATAAACGCTCAGTATATTAGTAGATTTTAAGTGCGAAAATGGCTACATCTAGAGGAGTTTTAAGTTTATTGCGAGCTTTTAAATTTATAACAATAAAAAGATGATTAAGAAAAGAGAAGAATTACCATTAAACAAAAGCAGGGCTGTAAATGCATAGCCTACATTTGCATGCTCTTAACTGACTATGTGCCTAATAAGGTGCAAATATTAAGAGAATTAACATCTGAACATTTATTAAAACACTACTATTTAATGATAGAACAGATTCAAAGTATATAACTGTACAGAATTCTACTATTGGCAATACTTTTTTCCATTTGAAATAACTTATAAAAGCCATGATTTCAAAAGGTTATTTTCTTAAGGTTTTGCATTTTTCATTTAGTTTAAATTGTTGTTACAAACTGACAGCTTTAGATGTAACTGCACTAAACATGAAGGTAGTATCAAATGAAATGTTCTGTTGTTTGTTTGGGGTTTTTTGGTTTTGTTTTTTAGTTTTAGAGTATGGTAGAGTATGGCGTTGCAGAATATCCATTAATGCAAAAAAGTCTGGTGCCATGCATGTAAGTCCCCTAATTTCAGCAATTAAATATCTTCTGGTACAGACCGTGTGACTATTCAGGAATGCATGTGTCTATAAATTCAGTATGCTGTGTAGGCAGTGGATAGAGGGGAAAAATAAGAAAAACAATCAGATAAGAATATAATCTGAAATGAACATCATAAACCATAGTAATTTAGTATAATTAGCTATGTTCCAACCTTAACTTGGGCAAAACCCTTTTTGATTTTGATTTGTGTTTAATAGGGAGTGCAAGAGAAAGACTCCTGTACTCAGATGTAGTACAAATGTTTTAGGACAAGTTACTGTGTTTTGAAAAACCTTAAAGTGTAAAAGAACAGTAAGATAAAATAGGAATGTTGTTATTCATGTGGGATTGATTTTTTTTCTAATAGTTTTTTTTTTTTTTTTTGTCATATCTATTGAGTAAAGTCTGTCTATAGGTTTATATATTTGAGTACTGTGAAGTTTGTTGGTGCCTTTCTGTATAACTCAATATTTTTTTTTCTGTTTAAGGTACTTTTTGTTGAATTCAGTTCTTTCTGTTGAATCTCCTTTGCTTGCTTCTGACCTTCATTTATGTTGATTTTGCTTCATTTTTTTCATTTACCATGCTGTTCAGTTTTTGGATGCCAGGAGAACAAAGGTTTGTCCACTATTTGCAGTCAATTTATTTTTCAAAATTCAGTATTGCTTATTGTGTTTTTTGTTTGCTTGTTAGAGATACAGTAATCCTGTTTACTAAACAAGTTCATAGCTTTAGTTGCCAAAAGAAAAAAAACCAACCAGCCCCAACTCAGCCCCTCCCCAAAGCCCCCTTCAATTATAGTGAGTGCTTTGATTGACTTCATAAAAAACAGTACTGTTGAGCACCATGAAGGGCAGAATTATGTTTAGTCTATGAAGTAATTTAGAAAACATGGAATACTGAGTCTTTCAGCTTTATAGGTACATATTGACTGTACTAATGGATGTGTCACTGCCTAGTGTTTGGGTTTGTTGGTTTGTCTTTCTTTGCTATTTATTTTACCTGTTGCTGACACTATTTTGTGTGTGTGTTTGTTGTTGTCTTTTTTTTTCTAGAAGCACTTGAAAGATATCATTAGTCACATACATTTGCTATTTTATAAGGTCATTTGATATACTTTCATCACTGATTATAATGAATTTTTGTAACAGTGTACAACAAAAATTTAATCCAAGAGTAATCCTACATTCAGATTCTGAATTGGCTTTTTTTTTCTTTCTTTTCTTTGTTACAGCATCTGCAAATGACAATCCAGGCACTTCAAGATGAGCTTAGAACCCAGAGAGACCTTAATCATCTTCTTCAGCAAGAAAGTGGAAACCGAGGGGCTGAGCATTTTACCATTGAGCTCACAGAAGAGAATTTTCGAAGACTTCAAGCAGAACATGATAGACAAGCTAAAGAGCTCTTCCTGTTGAGAAAAACGCTAGAAGAAATGGAGCTTCGGATTGAAACACAAAAGCAAACACTAAATGCCAGAGATGAATCAATAAAAAAGCTTCTGGAAATGTTGCAAAGTAAAGGTTTGCCATCTAAAGGAATGGAAGATGACAATGAGAGAACTCGAAGGATGGCAGAGGCTGAATCTCAGGTTAATCACTTAGAAGTGATTTTAGATCAGAAGGAGAAGGAAAACATGCATCTTAGAGAGGTAAGGAAAAACTAATTTATTTTTTTAAAAGATAATTTGAAAGTACTTGCTGCAGTGTTAGAAATATACTTTAGAGTATCCGAAGTTTTTGCTTTTTCTGCTTTCATTTTTTCATAAAAATGATAACATGCATTTGTTTTACATCTGTAAAATAAATACAGAACAGGATTATATGACACTTGAAAGCAGGTATAAGAAGTGTGGAAGAAAAGTAATTGTATTTGGGGCTTACTGTCTCTGGCATGTTGCTTTGCATAGTTTCTGTATTCTTTGTATTTTGACAAATCAGTGTTTGGCAAATGAAGACTAGAACTACTGAAGACGGAAGTAACACCGTCTGCTATAAACTTAAATAGTCATGAATGCATGCTCCTTTTGTGTTTGATTTTATACCCCTTGTGTTTGAAATGAGTGTTTTTAAAATGTTTTGCCTTCCATATAAACAAAGGCTTCTGCCTATATGCATTTCTAATGTGTCATGCCCCAACCTTCTGGGTAAATATACTGCATAATGTTGCCATATTAAAACACTGAGGTGATGGCTCCACTGTACTTAGAGATACTTAATTTGATCCCAAGCCCACCCGCACCAGCTGCGCACGTCACTTGTGAATGCATTTTTGGGACTGGATTTGGCATGATTGAATTAGTACAATTGAAAGAAAATCTGGCCTGGTGTCGAGCCCATCTGCCCCCTACATCCCAGCAGCCTATCAGCATGATCATATGACTAGTGTCAGGCAAACAATACAGCGTGAATCTTCCTCAGAAAGACCCTGTTGCTTCCTGCTAAGGAGGGTGAAAATTGCAGGGCTCAAGTACGAGCTCCCCACAGTAAGGGGAATCGGGACAAACAGGTCTGCTTCCTTAGAAACTCAGCAACAGTGTAGTCTGATTGAACTCCCAGTCTAGTAAAAACACCAATTTGCCTGACAGATCAAAGCATGAATAAAATTAGCATAAGAGCATAGAAAACTATTTTTGGCTCCTGTATATCAGTAAAGGTATGAATGCTAGAAATTAACAACAGCTATTTACATCTACAGAATGTTGTCAAAATACTTCCTTTGCTATGGACAAATTCTTTTATGTTTAGCCTATGGCTACCTTAGTTTTCTTTTTTCTCCCCCCTCCCCCACGTTTTTTGTTTTCTCTAACCTAGAATATTTATTCAGGACTCAGTGGTATTTGGGGGGCCCAACTGAAGCTTGGAAACTAGAAAATTTGGAGGGCACAATGATACATTCCAGTAAAGTTTTCCTGTGAAAGTGTGGATCCTGAATCATTTCACAGGCAGAATTTTAATTAAAAAGTGATGCTACCCATTGAAGTCTGAATGTCAATGGATCCTGAAAGGAGTTGCATAAGGAATTAATGATACTGAGATTGTGATGAGGGAGGATTGTGGAAGAAGTTCTACAAATTAGCAGACAAGTTTCTGGATTTGGATCTGCTGTTCTCAGAGTAGTACATACAGTCTTTTTCAAGGATGGATGATTTCCTGTTTATTACTTGTTTTGTTATGTGATTGTATTTCGCCTGTTGCACCAGTATCACTTAAGTTTGTAAATCCAAATTTGGGTATGCATTGGACATGAATAAACTTACAGCAGAAGTTTTAAGGCAGCTTCTGGTTAGCACACTAGTCAAGAGTAGTGAGAGAACCAAGCAGAGCTTGAAAAGTAGATAAAATGTAAGCTTCCAAATAAAGTCCTTGGGCATCCAATTTATTGATTAGTCCAAGGAGTCTGAAAGGAGATCACATTGCTACTTGTAGACTGTGCATGCTTCTCCTATACTTATACTGAATTAGTTTTATGTTTCGGTTCTCCCTGTGTTACCCTCAAGGGCCAGGAAAAAAATTGTTTCTGCCTCAATTTATATGAAGATATAGAGGTTGTCTTTCCTCTGGAGTACTGCAAGTATAGAATGGGGTTTACCGGAGTTTCTGCTTATGACATGCTGATATGTGTTCGTCACTGGTCAAGGTTTAAAAATTTACTAGGTTTGCTGTCTGGAATCTGTCCATGTCAGATTGGCAGGAACTGTGTAGTGATTTGGAGATTTTGGCTAACAATTTCCTTGCTATTATAAGAATTCAAGGCTTTTGGTAAAGTCTTCTGTCTCTCCAGCTCTCTTCCTGTTGCAGATGATATTTATGAGTTTTGATTTATTAAATTTTTTTTCTGCAGATAAGTTTGTAATAGGGAGCTTGGAAGTATGATGTGTAGGGTGTATGAACTCCTTAGAAACTAAATGTTTAGTAGATGCCTGCTTGTTTTTCCAGGAAATCTGGATTTGATTGTTCAAGTGGACTCTTGGAAAATGTTCTGATGTTCAAATTTTGTCTTTTGCTGTCTTATTAAGGGCAGTTGTCTGCATGCTTTGAGGGATTATCAGATATTTTGTATAGTTTTATCTACTTGTTAAAAGTCCAAATGGATCAATTTTTCATCTTCATGTGTAGCTTGGTAAGTCCTTGTTATTCTGCAGTGCTTGTTTGAATTACTGTCACTGTATGTAGTCTTCGTCCTGCACAATACAATTTTCCAACATGATAAAACAGGAATTACTGTACTGAATCTTCTGCAGTAGTCTCCTCAGTGGATTGATATTTTTATATTTTTAACTAGTATTTGTAAGTTTTTATCTGAACTGTGTAAATGACCTTACAGAGTTACTGGATTTTTTTTTCCCTGAGAATGCTTTAAAGCTAAACTGGAACTTGGATACACTGTTAATTAATTTCATTCATGTATTATTTATTATTCACTCAAATTGTGTTAATCTTCCTATATCTTTACCAAAATATTTGTCACTTTAGAACTTCACCTAAAATATTCTGCTTTCTGTATTTTTACAGGCTGGAGTATAGAGCTCATGTGTTGAGTATATTTCCGAGAAAGTGTAATGTACTGTTTGATCAAATCCTGAACACTTATTTCTGTTTTTAGTTAAGATAAACTACTTTGTAGCAGCAATTAACTTATCGAAGGAACAGAGTTTTCTAGTGTGTCAATATACCTTTAAAATGACAGCTTATGCTCTAGTCTCCAGCCTAAAGAGTGCTATCTATGGAAAAAAAAAAGAACGTGGTGGAAATGGTGTTGAATGTGGAAAAAATAACTGAAGACTACCGATTTTCTACAGCCTCAACACTACATTAAAAAGCATATATAGATAGACTTCTCATAAACTATGCTGTTGGTATTTAGTTTAAAAATATTTTCAACCTGAAGATTTTCCATTCTTGAAATCTAATTGTGTACCATTCTGTTACCTTTTAAATCCTAGCTGGAAAAAGGACAAGACTTCTGTGTATTTTGCTGAGGTTTTGAACATGTTTTCTCTTCATGCAACCATATCTTTCTCCCTTATACTGTTAATTTCTTAGTTCTTTAAAATAGTGCCAAACTGTCTTGTTCCTTCATAGTCTTCTAGATCTCTCAACATGGTGGAATAGAAAGCTAATAGATGAGAAGCAGAAGAAATCGATTTTGTCATTAATAATCACTGGTGGGTGGAATTTTGACTAAAACAGAGAATTAAACTAACATGCTGTGAGAGAAACTGAGGCAACTAGTTGTGAAACATTGGCAATTAAGGACACCCTCTTCTATACACTCATGTTTCCAATGGCTGTCAGTTCCATCTCCTTGATCTGCACCCTCCTGAGCACTGATCGTATTAGGAATGGAATAGAAAGGGATATGTTCTTTGTTATTCCAGAACTCCTTTTGTATAGCTAGTAATTTTTTCAAAGTTCACGTTAAGTGGTAGATAGGAAGAAAGATGCTTCAGTCTCTGCCACTTTGTAAATTATGCAATGTTTCTCATATTCATTTTCTGCCCATTTCACATAAGCATGCATGTTACCAGAAACCAATATTCTATTGTTTTGGTTCAAAACAATTTGCTGAATATCTAAAAATGATGTAAAAATTTCTCTCTTAAGGTATTGATTGTTTCTTTTTTCTTTTCCTGTGAATAGCCATAGCAGAATTTCATAATATAGCTGCCTTCAAAGAACTGGAATTTCTCCAAGCCTTAGATTATATTTCTTAGAGAAGATACAGTGAAGAGACATGCAAATAGCTAGTGTACTAGAGGCACAGGAATAACTCCAGAAAATAAAACAACCCATTTTTTTTCTTTGTTTTCACATTCTTGGTCGATTTGGACTGACTTTAGCGTGTTAACTACCTGGCCCTCAAAGATTGTACCTTTCTGCAGTGTGCAACCTACTGCATCATTAAACGTTGTTTCACAGAGACAAATGTGTGATGATAGATTTACTCAAGTTTTGTGTTTGAAGGCCTTAGGAACAGCAAATTTGAGGCTTATTATACAAGAGGAGGAGACTTCAGCTGAAGTTGGAATCCTGCTCTTTTACAGGAATAGCAAAGAATGTCAGTGTCAGTAAGGTTAATTAAAATGTTGGGAAATAAGCTGTACAAAATCTGGGATTAGATTTCTTTCTGTGTATTAAGGAATTTACAATATAGGCAATAAGCTTTCACAAGGATAGCTAGATTCCCAGCTTTATGTTATTTGTAACAAAAATTTCCTTAGTTGCTGATTCATAAAGCAAGAAGGAACAAATAAAACTCTGACTGAATAGCAAAAAGCACGAGTATATGTTTATGCTTCAGTTTTGGAGATGCAGCCTATTTGAGGAGAGAATGTTGAGCTCTTTTCCATGGTTTCTGAGAACTTCTGCCCAGTTTGCACTCAGTTTTCCATCTTTGAGTTAGACTGAATCCTGTGTCTGTAACTAACCTCACTCAAATATTTTTGTTAATGTTTTTCAAAGATAACTGAATTTTATTGCTATCTTCTTAGACAAAACGATATAGCATTTCCTTTGATAAGGAAATAATGTATCCTGTATGGAACAAAGTGGTCTTTGCAAATACGCTCACGAACTAAAAGGACATTCTTGGGCCAGGCAGTCTCCCTATAAGTATGTTAATGGTTGAAATCTGTCTTGAAGCCATAATGTCATACCATGGCATTCTTCCTGTTCAGAATTAAATATCATGAAGATCACTAAATATACATTCCTGTCAGAAAATACAAGATGCCTGCCTTAAAGTTCTTAAATTGGTTATCACGTGTCTCTTCTAGAATTTTAAATAAACATTTTTTTCTCTGTAACTTTGGGAGAACTGTAGGTAATATGGGGATTTTATCACGTGGAAATCTAGCACAGATGTTTGGTATTACTTTTTTTAAACATAGTGACCACACATTATTTACCCTAAGTACCATTAAGTATTTTTTTATTATTGCTATTAAAAACTTGCCTTAGGCAAAGTCCCACTAAATCTCTAGTAAAGTCAAACGTTAAAATTCCAGCAAGTATTTATTATATATACATACACGTATATTACACATGCCCTCTCTTTATAACATACAATTTCACTAAAACAGAATCTGAGATCATATAGGATTTTTATATACACATTTTAACTCTTATCTTGCCTGTATTCTTACTGTTGTTGCACATGGTTTAAAGCTACAGCTTTTCTATATTTAGTAGAAAGAAGAAGAACACAGCTTCTTTATAATTTAAAGTGTACTTTTAAACTTTCAAGGGTTTTTTTTAAAACTTGCTCTATCTTTGAACTCAGCTTGGTCAAATAATGAAGGCTGCTGATAGGATTTGAACTGCCATCATGAATTAGTTATTGCATGTTTTTAAAGTTATTAATGGAGCAAAGTTCCTCCTTCCACTGTGAGTAGAACAGATGCCTTGCAGACTTTCGGTGTTTACTGTAAATGTCTTACGCTGGAGCCAGTAGTAATTTACTAAGGAAATGCTTTATCGACACCAAACGTTTCTTCCCTGAAGTTAGTTATATAGATTAACAACCATTCTAGACTGAAACTCTTTATTAGGTTCATTAGTACTACTTTCCTTTTATTTCTCCTGGCTCAGCTCAAAATATTAATCTAATCGGTTTCTATAAAGACAATTATTTTCTATCAAAATATCAATAGTAATATCTGTTTTTAAGGTGACCTCTTAAGTATACAGAAGGACTTTGCAATGTTGGCAGTCACTCCAGACATGAGAAAGTAGACAGAACCTGATTATACTCTAGAGAACAGTTATTGCTTCTAAAATAGCCCATTCAGATTTTGTTATGCCCCATGATATTCTTGCCAGGGTGCTTGGTTGCAGTAGTTTTTATAAGTCCATGTGGAGGATTAGAAAGCTTTGTTCATTTAGAAATAATTTTTTTTAAAGATACGATTGCTCTCCATGACAACATCACTAGTAGTTTGGAGTCTAGAATGTGATACAACTGTCAGTTTCAAACTGGCATGTCTTGGAGTAGCAACTAAAGAAATTATTTTAGGAAGAGAGAAAAATTGGAGATTAATGAATAAGCTGGTTTTTCTATACCTTTCAGTATGTGGAGGTGATAAGTGTTGATCCTGCCAGCATTCCTGGAAAGTGCATCCTTTAGAAGGGAATCTGGGGTCTGTCTTGAGTTGCTGTAAAACTAGTATTGTTCCCAGATGCAGAAATACTATCTTTGCAGGGCTGTTTGCTCAGTTCACACATTTACAACTTTCAGGCTGCATGTAAACATTTCAGAGACTACCCAATAATGACACAGAGAAAAACGATCAACTTTGGTTTCTATCATATGTTTTGTTTCCTTTCATCTTCTCTCTATTATCTTTTAAAGTCTCTATTCTGTAAACATGCTGCTTACTCATCTCTGTGGCAATAACTTCATTAGTCTATTCTAGAATGTAATTATTTTTTTCTAGCTTCATCTTCTTGTCCATGTTCATATGAATGACAATAGCTTACGTGACTCACAGCTCTGACATGTTGATGTATTTTCACAGAAAGAATCACAGCTGAATTTGTGAGAAGAGGGGAGTTGGTTACCCTTGAATTCCTGATTCCTGTGTATGATTGCCTGCTTTAGTCTCTCTCCTGAGTGCAAGATGATATACCCGGAGAGTAGTTAAGCCATGGAATAGATTGCCCAGAGTTTTTGAGGAATCTTATTGGGATCAGGAGATACAAGATACAGATCGTAAATAGCACAGAATTTATGCTCATAGCACAGTTTATTATGCTTAGAAGTGCATTTGAAAGTCATGTGGTCATATTACGTGCTGTCTTCAACCTTTATTTTAAAATTATTTTCATTTAGTAGTTCTGTTCCTCTTAGATAATCCGTGGCTAAGACCTTTCTTAGAAGAGTCATTAGAAAAAGAAAAAACTTGTCAAAGAGAATGTGGAAATTTGCTGCTCCTACTGAAATGGAACTAGTCTGAGAGTGATTATGCATCTCTCCTGAGTTGCTGTGTACAATGTGACACCTAGACAGTGCTATCTGATAGAAGCAGTGTTTCCTAAATGCTTGATCCATTCAGGGAGAAATCATATTTCTGCTTTCTAGAGCCTCTAAAAAACAAAACCAAAACAAACCCAAAAAGTTAAAATGAGTGGTGCTACATTGTTCATATAAAATATAATGAAAATAAGTAAAAGGGGGGGAAAGAAACATCACTGAAGATTAAAAAACAAATACAGAAACCAAAACAAAGCAAAGATGTAATTTTATTGTATACATAGCTCATCATAAATAATTATTAACTCTCGTATCTCACTGGGATCAGTCAACTGAAAATTAAGGAAATACTTCACAGAAGAGCATGGATGTGTCTTCCAGAACTTCAGGACTCTAAATATAACAAAAATATTGGTCAGTCCACTGGTCTGTGTCGCTGATAATGTTTGCATACCTCATAGTTTATTTTTCACAAATTATCTCTCAGTGTTTTTTCTAGTGTAATAATCCTCTTTTATAGATGAGGAAAATGAAGCAAAAGGTAAGTTGGCAAACTGCCTAGGCCTTCTCAGAAAATCGGTAGTCTTGTAAGATCATGCTGGCCAATTTTCTAGTAAGAGAGGTGTAGACTTGATTACAGTATTAATGTGTTATAGTATTAATGCAGGTTCTAGGCTATTCTTTATATATTTAAAAAAAAGGTTTTTTGGCATGAGGTGAAAGAATCAAGGCTTCAGTCAACTGGATTCTTGCTCATGTGCTGAATTATTGTTCATACTTCTCAAACCAATAAACTTAATTAGGCCACATCCCTGTAATTTACACTGGACACATGCAAATAACATGTGCCACTTTTGCTGATTCCTAGTTGCATTTCATATTAAGGTACAACTGTCTGAGTCCACTGGGGTTTTTTCCGCTTCTTTTGGGGTGTTACTGTTGGACATTGTTTAAGTTAGGATACAAGATATCATTAGTTAATGATCTGATCTCTTACGGCAGATGCTGTTTTCCTACTTAAACCTTACAAAGCATTTAAGACCTTATGAATAATTAAGGATTAGAGGAACAGTCACATTGGGTGCATTTACTGGAATTTAAAATTACTGACGTTCAGCCAGCAGGTATAAGGAATTGGAAATGTGCTTATGAGGTGGACCTCAAACGTGAACCAGCTTTTTTATTCCAGGTATGTTGTCTTTTAACACCCCAAAAATTGGTCTGGAAATTTATTCTATTATCCATTTTAAATGAAAGCTGCTCTTGAATCTTTTTATGATAACAGTGCTTTCACACTGTATGAATATTTCCAGAGTAATGGAAGAAGAGACTGAAATATGAATAATTTCAGTTATTGTTAAAGTTGCTATAAACTGGCATCTCTTTTACTTACTGCCTCCAGCATCATCTCACAAGAAAACCTTAAAACCTCTAGAGGAAAATGAAGGTTTTGTAAAATAATAAGTTGAAGAACACTCACTGTTCTTCTAAATCCTTTATACCTATATAGCTCCAAGAGCAGAGTAAGATTAGCAAATGCCATTTTCTCATTTTTAGGGCTGGTCTTCTAAATTCTAAACCAAAATTGCTATTTCCAGCACACCACATGTTATAGCTGAGACTCCTTTGTCTTAGGAATCATGCAGCCTTCTACCTGGACTAAAAATCCAGATATTGCAGTCATATGAGCTTGATTTCCAGAAAACTGCAACAGGCTAGCCTCCTGCCAGAGACTGTATACAAATATGTATGTACACATTTTTTCCTTTGCCTAGATACAAAGAACCAAAAGAAGCAAATGTGTTTTGTCATTTAAAAAACCAAAACAGACCCCCCCACCTGCTAAAAAGGAAATACATCTTTTCAGTTGCTGAACTTTTCCTTGTACACATCTTAAACTGTGTATCAACAGGAGTTTTGCCTTTGTACATGCATGGCCTATCTCATTAATAAAAATGGAAGTGTAGTATAGGCTGTAGAATATGGCTAATAATGTAAACTCTTCCTAAAGTTTCACCTGAAACTAAGTTTGAAGGAAAAATGTAATGTTAGATTAAACTGATTTAGTGAACAGATGCAAACTTCTTGTTGAGAGAGTCTGGCCCCTTTCTTCAAAAAGAACATATAGCCTTTGATCTAGTGGAACTGGAATTTACCTATTCACTAATTAGCTGATCATATCCTAATTTTATAATGTATTCATTGGTTTGTGCAATAATTTTGATTATAGGTCTTTTTCTGTTGACAGCTTGAGCCTGGTAGTCCAACATGACTATAGAGCTCTCAATATATTTATTTTCAAATATAAAATTTGATGATGAGTATAAATATATCCTATCTTACTATAAAGATCTGGGTAAAATATTGATGAATAACCCCAGTGTGCTCTGAAAGTCATATCCACCAAAATTATGGGTATTTTTGAAGGAACTGAGGACCAAATCCTGTTTGTGTTTTTTCTGTGAGTCAAATGAGGTCAATGGGATTAATTGAGTGATTTATGGTGAATAGGATTAGATTTGAAAGCATAAATGAATTCGGACTTGATAACTGCTTGGTTACACTGGTTAGAAGGAAGTAGTTCACTGTAGCTTTTCTGTTGATGGAGCAGACTTGGCTTATCTCCATTTAGCAACATGTGTCATCGCATTCATATATGAGTACTTCAGTTGCTCTTCAGATTTTCTTCTCCCTGAAACATAGAGCTTTAAAAAACAAACAAAGCTACCCAGACTTTCTAGAGCCACTTATGTATAGCAAATATATTTAGAGTAGTTACTGGTTCTGTGTATTCTTGTGACTTGTTTCCAAGATTAAGGACAGTATTAATACAGGCAGTTATATGAACTCAGGGGACCACTTACTATCATGCATATCTAGAGCTTGGGCCCTTGCCTTTTCTTTCCACTCCCATGTGAAAGAATTGAGCAATATTCCTGCTGGTCTTTTAATAACACTTCATAGTTCTTGTTGAAAGGAATGAAGGGATAAATAGAAACTATGTGATCCAGGGAAGTGTGAATCAGACGTTTCCCTAATTACCATAAAAGGAGTGTATAGGCAATACCCTATTATAGACTGTAATGAATTATCAATTTTCTGGGGATGGAGACAAAACTGTAGCTTCCTACTCTGTAGATTCAGGAGGTTTAAAGGGCATATCTACTGTGGTCTTTAGTGCTCTGCTTTTTGTACAACTTTCTTGAATTTATTCTTTTTAAATACACAGTTTGTATTCTTTCCTAGACACTTAGGATACTGGAAGGTTTGGTAGATAGTCCAAGTTCCACTGATAAAATTCAGAAGAAAAATAATCTAATTGACATAGAGAAGAATAATTAGCCAACTTACTGCTATACTTTGGTAACTGCAAATAGGTTCTTCTTAGTGGTATATCACTGAGTTCTGGCTACTGTATTCCTCCATTAACCAAAACTCTTATGCTGCCATTGTTCTGCTATGCTGGCAGTCTGATTCCTAATTCACTTCAAATAAGCATTACTTCTGAAAGTGTCACCAATGAGGGTAGTAAAGGGACATCTTACTAAAGGGAATAGGCTTCATATACCGTTCTCCTTAAAATCTGCATTTGTAGAATACATTATTTTCATCAGTTAATAGATAATTAACAGCTATATATATTTCTTCAGTCACACTGCATTAATTGCCAATTAATTTGCCTTGGCTCTTGACATCTTTTATTTCCCTGAATATAAATTTATTTACAAAAATATGTGGATGTTAGGTTTTAGATTTATAACAATGAATTTAAGCTAAATGGTGGGGTTTTTTTTCTTTGGCACATTATTTGACTCAAAAATAAATGTTGGAAAAGTATTATCTTAACACGTGGTCTTTAGATGGAGAACTTGAGTAATTTCTCAGTTTGTGATAACTTTTCAGCAATTCCTGCAAATAGTGAGTTAATTTCTACTTTTTCATTATCAGCTGAATTTTTACAAGGTTTATTAACTAAAGCAGTGGTCTTCAGATGCTGAACAAGAAATAGTGTATTGTTTACTAAATATCTCAAAGTATTGGGGGGGGAAAAAGGTGTTATTAACTTGTGCCCTTATTTGCCACATAACTTTTTGTGACTATTGACAATATTCAGACAGTATTTTAAGATCAAGCTTAATTGAGTTCAGGTTTCTCTTCTTAAAATTAAATTGCTTAATTGCATATGAACATAACCCATAAGAATTAGTCTGTTCTGCAGGATTTCTTTTGACAAGAAACAGTCGTTTGGTGGTGAAGTAATGCATTTTCTGTGGTAGTTATTTGCAGAATAAGTCGAATTATGGTTCCAATGGTTTGGTTGTGGCTCTCCTTCAAGTGTGGTACTTGATGCTTCTTCACTGTTAGTTGATGACATATCCTACTTATGGGGAGCTGAAGTGCCATACTTCAAAAAAGTGTGTTTGTGCCAGCAAAAAAAGAAAAGATGCATTGGTTCTGCCATGCTTTCAAAGCATGATTCAGTTTTGTAAGTTTGTAATTTTTATCACGTTAAATGAACAAATAACTAATAAGTTATGTAAGCAGTACATATTAAAATTTCTTAGAAATTACTGTACACCTTTTATGATTATGCTATTCTTTTGAAGCATTATTCACATTAAAATAAAGGGTACATGAAACATTTTATGGTTTCCTAGAGGAACTGTGCTATGAAAACTGGAGGCATGGAGAAACTCGGCATACTCTAGTTTCATACAACCTCTTGTCAAGGAGTGGAGATTAAAAAAAAAGATAGTCCAGGAGTAAAGAATATTTTTGTCTGATTTACTTGCTTTTTCAAAGTTCTTTCCTTTTTAAATTAGCAATTGGTTTATAATCTACTGGTGTGTAACTCTAGATAGAATTTTATGTCTCACTTTTTCTGTTAGTTTCTGATTCTGCAACCATACCTTTCTTTCAAGATGCTTGTATAAACTATTGATCAGAGTCTAATTATATCATTTGTTTAAAAACAAAAATGTGAAAAAGTGTCTCCTGAATACTTCTAATCTTGGCCTTCTGAATTACAGTGTGAACACATAAGGCCTTGTCTCATTAAAACCTTGGTACAACTGTGCACATGCTGGTTTATACAGTGTTCACTGCCACTATTCAAAATTGTGTAGCATAGGGAACAGTATTAATCAAAGATTTAATCTCTCCTCTCTTTATATCACAAACCAATCCCCACACATGGAGATTTGTAATGAGAACTGAGAAAAGTTAGTAGTGTACTTTATCATAATAAACGGTGCATAGCAGGGAGTTGGACTCGATGATCCTTATGGGTCCCTTCCAACTCGAGATATTCTACAATTCTATATTTCCTTAATACCCAGCACCATTCCCAACCACCTCTTCCCCATTTACATGCAACTTGCTTTGTTTCCTCTGGAATAGTTAGACTTCTGCAGACATGTTTTTTCATGGATATACACTGTGAGGTTTATCAAGATACAGACTTCCAGGCGTGTAAAATTCATTCAGCATTGGAGGTCACAGACATTCAAATTATGCTTGTCACTTAAGAATGTTCAATGAGTTGTTGTAGCCTTCAAGTGAGGTACTGTAATCTGTGGCAAAAGTAGCCTGTTAGAGATGAGAAACTTGGTCATTCTACAGTTTCAAATGTAATATCTCCAAAAAAAACCCCAACCAACCCCAAACCAAAAAACAACCACCAAACCAACCAAAACCAGGTGGGGGAGCACCTAAATAATTCCTAAAAATCAGCTGGTATGGAACTTTATTGGTTCACATCCTTCATGTGAGGGGTGTAGGGTTATTTTGGTCACTAGATGGCACTCTTGAATGAGGATTGGTTTTCATTCTGTTTTCCACAGATGATTGGGCCCTATTTCTTATTTTGCGTTGCCCATTTTACAATAAAATTAAATAAAGTCGATGGAAAGACAATTTGACAGATATTTTATAGTAGTCTATAAACTGACTGAAGTTTAGAATAGCTGCATCTAAGAATCAAAGCAAGGAGACTAAAAAGTATAGTGCAGCTCTACAGCAAAAAAAATCAGGAATTCAGTCTGAAGGTATTAGTAGAATTGTGTCTGAATGTGTTAGTCAAGGTTTGTAATTTACTTTAATTTACAAAAGAAAAAGAGCAAACTGAGATCTCTTCTTCCTCTTTTGAATGGATTGCAGTTTCACCATGATATGTGCTCTCATACCCCAGCTGCCAAAACACACCTCTAAATCAATACTACGTGATTGGAACCTTGAAGGTGGATGGTGGAGAATATCTCAAATCATGCTGACATGCCCCACTGCATTTCAACATAGGCTTATAATACTTAGCTTACTCAGAAGCTTTTCTTGCTTTCATAATGGCATGGTAATGTATAATGATACTGAATAAGCCAAAGGTAGCACATATGTGGCTGCCTTTGCATTGCATAGTTTGTGATGCTTTTTGGATCCTCTGACATGAAAGCCCATATATAGATGTAGTCTTCGGTAATATATGAAATACTTCCTATAATTACTTCATTATGTAAAATAAAGTACCTGACATTAGATGATCATTAGATTAGGCTATCTAAATATAATAAAATTAAATAATAAGATGCAACAAGATTTTTAAAAAGCTAATTTCTTACTAACTCTGGTAGGAATTGTAAATATAATTTTTCTATTGAAGATTTAATCTCTCATCTGTGTGAGAGATTAATTATTTCTTTATTATCTTTGTGTAGTAGATAATACTTAAATTATTGTGTTCTTTGAGAAGAAATATCTGGGATTTATTCAAAACAGCAGAAAAGATGCATTGTTTCTATTAAACGCAAAAAAAAGTTCAAATGAAGGCTCTCTTATAGATCATACAACAGGCCTTTGTAATTTTTTTAGTTTTAAAATCTATGATTTACTCAAAATACATAAGACTTTTAAACAACATCAAATTAGTATCCTAGAATATATGCAAGACATTAGAAGAATTTCAGAACCGGATCCTGTAACAAGAGATGGAACATGTTGAGGAGCTAGTGACCATTGTGGTGGTGGGAAGAAGCAGAAAAAAGAAGACAGGGGAATCGGAATTTTGCCTTGTACTCTTGCATCATCAAGATTTTTTTGCCTAAATGCTACATGTCAAGAAAAATTTGGTGTTTCTAAACACATTTCTTTACTCTTTAACATGTTCAGTGTTTGACTTTGTATTTAGTATAGGGAGCCTCTATTCTATACTGTGGTTAAAACTAGTCCTCATCTAAAAACCAGAAAAGTAAATAACATAAAACACCCTAAACAAACTAGTTTCAAACTATGTGACAAACTTGTGTGTGCATATACAGCCTTGTTTCTTATGTCAGTATACATAGAACACTGGAGCAATAGGAATAGGGATTGCTTCAATATTATTTTTTCTTTCTTTTTTTAAATCTGTGGTGAGCAAGGTAATAAAGCAGTATTTACAGCAGTATTGAAAAGATGACTGGGGGTGCAGTTGCATCTTTTTTGAAAGAAAGGTTTACTATGACATATCTGGCAATTATAATTTAATCATCTTTCATAGTAAAATAAAATTTAATTATAAGCTGGTCAAGTGTACAGACAAACTATGATAGCGTATTAGGTGAACCACTTATGTTTGTTTAAATTCTTAGCAAGTTTTTAGCAAGATCTTGAGTTCAAACAGCACTGAATAGAGCCACTGCATCTCGCAGCTTAAGGCACCTGTGAGGCTCCAGCAGTCCTTATTTCAAAATTATGAAGAACTTACCATCCAAAAGAACAGTGCTTTCAGGGAGGAAATGTATTATTTTTCTACATCATAAGACTCATAGGCTACATCATTCCTGGTGAATTTATCTGATCTGTCCTAAATATGAGCAATTCAACTTTTTACCATTTATATTTTTACAGGTGACTGTGGAAGGCTCAGATAGGTGAGAACACCCAGTATACTGCCTGCTCAGTTGTTGCCTTTGCCTGTCTATTAAACACCTGTTTTGACGAAGAATTACTGTATCCTGGGGAATTACCTTACTGATAATTCCCTAAGATGTAGCTTTCATTCCTCACTTTTTTTGCCTCACATAGAAGATGCCTGTGAAGGTTTTTGTAGCTTGAACAAATAACATAATGGTGAACAAACTTGTGATGGAGATTTTTTTTCTGATTTTGTAGTGCAGTTACGCATACATGCCACAGCTAACTTTTTCTTTTGTAGAGCTCTCTCAGGAGAGCTTTCTCATAAAAGCAGTAGAATCTATATTCTGTTTAAAAGTGTACCATTGTAGAAGAATTTTTATTGCGGATGCATTGTTATTCCCAACAAAAAAGTCGGTCTGTTTCAGAGCATGGATGGACTGAACACTTGCAAGTTTGAGTCCGAACAATCAGTTTGTTCTCAATTATTCCTGACTTGCTTGGAGAGAGTAATTTTCAGCTCTCATCTTGAAAAAGGCATATTTTCACATAGGATTACATCTGGCAGACAAAAGATTTTCTACTGATAACAAATCTCAGAATCCGTTATCAATATAATGTTACCCTTCAGCCTCTCAACAGTATTCTGAGTGTTTACAGAGGTCTTGGCAGTGCTTGCATCCCATCTGCATCATTAAGGCCCAGGATTGGCCAGAAAAAGGGAAAACTTAACAAAAGACTGGGAACAGATAAACATACTCCCTCTTGTAGTTTTTTTTTCTCATCTCAAAAGAAAGTTCATTTTAACACCAACTCAGATGATGGAATTTATCAAAATGATAGTGGACTTCAGGATGGTAAGACAGAGCTTCCAGAAGGATTCCAAATCAGGGCAACTTTGATAATCCGTTTCCACTGAGCCCTTCAGCAGGAGGGGTTTCTTGTGTCTCACACATAGTTGAAAGCCTGGTGTCAACTTTCTCTTTAATTCATTAGCAATTTTTTTCTGAATGGTTTACATTCCAGCAAAGTAAAAATACTGGTTTCAGTCTCCAGAAAGCCTGGGTGGTTTTTGTGTCTGATTGAAAAATACATGCAGAGTTAAAAACTTTGTATAAAAAGCTTTTCTCCTTTTATTTCTTTGGAAAAAAATTATGAATGTATTATTAGTAAACTGGGTATTCTCAATGTATGAATTTATGGTGGTTGAGCTTCACAGGAACCTTTGATTCCATTTAACATTGTGGAGCTTTAACTAATTTAAGATATATTTGAGTAATTCCTACAGTCTTCCTGCTAGAATCATTGGGCAGTTTGACAGTGATAAACTCCATAAACAAGGGAAAGCGTAGGCTGGGTAATTACAAATGCTAGCAAGCAGGGTTTGGAATTGGTGCGTACATCATGTTGTGATATTAGTGAAATGCTTAGCAGTTATTTAAAACATGCTGACAGTCTTGGCAGAAATGCTTCAGGGAAGAGAAGTGAAAGAACTAACTTGATATATTTAGTTTGCTAGTTGTGGGGGTTATCCAACTGTGGATTCACTGCACACAAGAATATCAAAGAGTTCTTGGGCTGATGGCTCGTCAGAGGTCTCTAGGGGATGGTTCTGTGAGTCAGTGGTCAGGTTAACCAATACCTGCATTCCTATCACTGCAATTATTGTGGCCAAAGCAGGAGTTCAGCTGGCACCTCCTGCCTTGACAAGTCCTTTGGATTTCCACAGCTGTTTCAGCTGGCTACAGCGGCTATGCTCAATAATTCCTTAAATCAGATTTCTTATCTATGCAGGAGAGATCCATTTGACACCTGTCTTCTTTCCTCATGTTTAGTAGCCTGCTTTTTGGATAGATACTTATTATGTTGTGTTGTATATAAGTCAAATTTAGACAATTTTAAGAGCATGAAGGAATTTACAAAGAAAGCTTGTTATGTCAGATTGGAAAAGGTTTTGTACATGATTTGAATAATTACA
The DNA here is from genome assembly GCA_034008185.1 of Gorsachius magnificus. Taxonomy (NCBI): domain Eukaryota; kingdom Metazoa; phylum Chordata; class Aves; order Pelecaniformes; family Ardeidae; genus Gorsachius; species Gorsachius magnificus. The sequence goes on from CM067090.1 coordinate 14,925,303, forward strand.
TTTGCCATTGTGACAGCTAAATCTATTTTACTGTATTCCCTCCAGGTAACAATTATTTATTGTACACTTGGCAATCATTAGTGTTTCTAGTCCTTCAACAGACTGCTGCACCTTATGGTTGCTACAGCTCACAGATTTATTAAAGAGCTGCAAGAATTCTTTTTCCAGAAGAACACCCTTCCCTCTTGTTGTCAATTTGAGTTTAATATTCCAGCTGTAATGTATTGAAGTTGTTTGTCTCCCATCCCTTTTGCAGTTCACTTTGAAAGTGGAATTACTTTAGCTGCAGCAGTTATCAGGCAGTATCAGGGTGAAATGATTGAGACTTTCTGTGAGTCTCTTTTGTCTCACTTTGGTACTCATCATGAGGTGGTCTTGATGAAGTCATACTCAAAACTTTTTCCCAAGGTAGTTTCAGAATTCCACATTTAATCAGGTTATATGCTCACCTGTGTTCCTTCTGAGACACATTCAAATCATGAAGAAGTTGTATGGCACTTCTTAAGATATCAGAGGAACCTTGTTATTTGAAGGTTGAAGCCCCCCTTCCCTAAACTGTTGGTCCTGTTGAGAGAACAGAAAATTTGACTGTGTCTCTGAATAAAGCTTTGCTATGAATTATCTGGCTCTGAGCACATTCATCACTTTTCTTTCCAAATGCCTTATGGGCTGCTTGGGATTCACTTACAGGGAAACACTCACAAGCGCAATCAAATGACAAAATGAAAGTTTATCAGCTTGTCTGTCCTGTGGATTTCTTTAGGACGCTTTGACCCTTTATGTGTTCTACTTCCTGCTCCCCCTGCCATCACTTCCACTGTCATCTGTACTCAGAGCAGAGAAAGAACAGCAATAGGTCATGCCTTGTTCTTGCAGCTTTTATGCTGTGAGTGTAGCTAGCAGGCATGTGCAGAGTAAGTAGCAGCTGTTATAACTCTGTTGCAGGTGTATGAAGCACATGAGTAATCTTGTGTGTCTGTCTGGCCGTCACACCTGTCTGGCTACACAGCTTGGGCTTCAGTTATTTCCCAACCTCCAATCCAAAAAGCACTTACTTGGGAATTATGGCTACATAACTATTCATACAAATACAAACAGCACCAACAAAATCAGCGTAATATACAGAACAGGGACTTGAATCTGTCTTTTCCAAGTGAATTTCCTGGCTATAGGGCTATTAATAATTCCTTATTCCTTTCTTTCCTCTAGACCCGAAAGGTTCTACCTTAAGTTTCAGAAATACACCCAGATATTTGGGGGGTTGACAATTCCCATCCTCCAGCAAAGAAAATTAATTTGTTTTAATATCAGTGTTCAGCTCATGAAAATATAAAGCTTTCCTTTCCACCTGTCACTTAGTATTTCTGTACACTCCTGTTTCTGTCACTGAAGTTTTAAATAAACACCATCAAATTAAATACAAAATCTGCGACAACTTTGTGTATTTTTTGTATATGATACTTTGCATATGGTTTGTTTTTCTGGACACAATTGCAAAAGTTTCTGCTATCCTTAAGCTGAAACTCAGCAATGGCTAATAGGATAAAGATTGTGACAGATATTAGGTTATAAGTGAAAGACATTTTCACTAATAATTTTAAATACTGACAGAGATAACTTATTTCACAAGCTTCTGTTAAATAAACCTTTCCTAATGTAAGGCGGCTGCTTTTTGTGCAGCCCTTAATATTTTTGGCTTATTTCATCCATAGAGGAAGAATCTTGATTCAAGCTTCAGAATTGTCTTTCTGAAGCGTAGTGGGAAGTCTGGTAATGCACTTGTTGCAGTTGTCATATGCATTAATTGCAGATTTTTAACTCGCCTGTTACATGGAACATAGACACAGAGGTCTGGATATTTTCACTTTATGCTCATTTACATTTAGTTTCAGAACCACCAATAAAAATTTGTGCACATGTATCTATATTAACTTTTTGTCTTTGTCAGCAGTATATTGGTGTGGGTCTTCAGTAATGCAATTTAAGGCAGCATTAGGGTTCCCTCACATTTTTCCTCCATAGTAGGAGGATATACATAGATATGAGTATATCTTACCTGTGAAGTGCTTTTATATTTATATGTGTAACTACTTTAATTTTATGACAATTAGTAATTTGATTTTCAAGTTGGTACAATAATTCTGAGCTGCTTTGCAATTTAGGTATTTTTAGAATAGTAGGAAAAAATTATTGGTAGAATATCTGCATGGGAGTATACGGAATGCTTGCTGGTTTTATTTTTCAATTTTAACTGGTTAACTAAAATAAGGTTTATTTTACATGGAACATCCAGTATTGAAGTAAATGTTATTATGGCTATAATATTGCTATTCTTTTTGTGTCAGAGGATTTTCTGATACAAAACTATTTTCTGGATAGTAAGATATTCTTCATACTTAGCATAAAGTATGCAGTCCCTCGCAGTAGCTTTGCAACTGAATAGGAGTTGTTTTCAGATACTAACTAATGTTTTTTAAAATTAAATGTAGATAATATACAATATGTAGCATTTTATATAATGTGGTATTTGTGGTATTAACGGATCTGTAAAAATGTTTTGGGTGATGATTTGTATAAGTTTTTTTGCATGATGGGAATACTATGTGAAATGCCATATAAAAAAGATGGAATATGAAGACAGCCAGATGTTCTTTTAAATATATTTGAAAAAGATGTAATTTTTTTCTGCAATGTAAATTCAAACACTGATTTACTCCACCTGCAAAGGTTCTTTCTAAGAACTCTGAGAAAATGGTAATACCCATGCTTCTGTCACGTGCTTTTCCATGTTTGTTTACAAGTCCAAAACTAAATTTTTTTTAGTGACACAGTAAAATTTATATGAATGGCAGGAAGAAGAAAGGGTTTTTTGGTTTATTTTGAATGAAGAGTTTTTTGTGGTGTGTTCTTTTTTTCAAAATAGGGTACCTATTTTGTATTCAGAAATAAAATTAAAGATAGATTGTCTATATCCTCACTAATTTTGCCTTTTGTATGTCTTCAGAGCTCTGAATTGTTCCTTTCACCCTTCAAGATTCGAAGCACTACACATCCTGATTCTTGGTGTAAAATAAAAATTAATTCAAAAATTGACATTTGCTGAGAAGGATAGACAATACACATGTATAATGTTGAAACTGTGTGTATTCTCTTATAGAATGCCTTGAAGCTGGGGAGATATACTTAAAATACTTTTTCCAATGCTTTCTCGAATGAACAATCTATGAAAACCTTGTTAGGAAGAGGAAATATCTTTAAAAGTTTTCATTATGTTCTCAGCTGTATTAAATCAGCGGTATTAAAAGAATGGATTTATGCACTTTGGTACCTGAACAAAGTAATCTGTTATGGGATTGTTTTGCTGTGATCACAGAATTGCGAATTATTATTAACAGTTTAAAATATTAAGTATGAGACATTTTGTATTTCTCTTTGCTAGTGAGTTCCTGAAGGACATAAGATTTTAGATCTTGTCATGCTCAAAGGTGGGGTCATACCTAACCTGGAAAACAGCAAGATAAAAAAGGAGGAAATAGACCTGTAAAGAACAAAGCTCTTTAAGATTTTCAGGGATTGCCTTGGAATCTCTTGAAAAGAAACTGAGTTAATGACTGACCTTGGGGAAGGAGTGAAAATAATGAGCTGTCATTGATTTTTCATAATTCCCAACATTATAGGTGATAACTAGAAGCAATATATTGTTTTGTCTTGAAAAGACCCTTCAAAAGCTGTTTTGGATGCCATTATACTGTTAACAGGCAAGCAAAAAATTAGCATGCTTATATATGAATCTGTTAATCTTGTCTAATTTAATGCACTGAGAAATCAAGTCTAACTGTTGTGGGGTTTAGTGTGCGTGGGGTTTTTTTGGTTTTTTTGTTGGTTTTTTTTTTAATAAGCAAGAAATTCCATGGCTTTTAAATGGAGGAAAGTCTGTCCAGCATGCTTTAAGTGTTATGATAAAAAAGCACTGAAGTAAAGGATGGGTTTAAACTCCATTTTTATAACGCATGGGCTGTAACAGTGTAGGCTATGGTTTTCTTTTGGTGGACGATCTGATCATGTACTATTGCTTAATAATGAGAAAATGGGTAGAAATAAAGGAAAGGCAAAAATATCTGAAAGTAGCTGAGAAGAGTCTTGCGGTGCTTGGGGAGTGTCATGTGAAAAATACAAGCTCCTCACTGATTCTTAGGCTGCGTTGATGTTAGCATAATAGGGAAGCATAACAATAATATATTTAGAGAGCTGAATAGTTGGTACTGATGATATTTTGGGGAATTTATATTGGATTACATCCAGTCTGATTCTCTATGCTGAATTCCTGGCAATAGGTGGATGTCCTGGTTTCGGCTGGGATAGAGTTAATTTTCTTCACAGAAGCTAGCATAGTGCTGTGCTTTGGATTTAGTGCTAGAAGAATGTTGATAACACACTGATGTTTTTAGTTGTTGCCAAGCAGTGCTCAGACTGCTCAAGGACTTTTTGAGCTTCTCCTGCTCGGCCAGGTGCATAACAAGCTGGGAGTACAGCACAGCTAGGACCCAAACTGTCCAAAGAGCTATTCCATACCATATAACGTCATGCCCGGGGGGGTTTGGTGGGTCGGTCGGTCGTGGGGAGAGTGATCGCTGCTCAGGGAGTGATCGCTGCTCGGGACGGGCTGGGCATCAGTTGGCGGGTGGTGAGCAATTGCATTGTGCATCATTCGTTTTGTATATTCTGTATATTTTGTTATCATTCTCATTATTACTATTATTATTATTTTCTCTTATTAAACTGTCTTTATCTCAGCCCTCGGCTCTAACCTTTTTCCCCTTCCCGATTCTCTCCCCCATCCCACTGAGGGAGGGGGGGGAGTGAGCGAGCGGCTGCGTGGTGCTTAGTTGCCAGACGGGTTAAACCACGACAGTGTAGCAAGTAAGAGCTCAAGATAGGGACAATCAGAAGGTACTCTTCAAAAGCCAGTGGTCAACCCTCTCCTTTTTTTTTCCTCTGTTCTTTTCTTCCAAGAGAGAGTCAAGTTGCTTTTGCTCAAATGTTTACAGTGTGCTAGATGCTGAAGGAAACACAGTTTGACAAGAACTTGGAAGTGAAGGTACTCATTGTGTGTGAAACTTGTGCTAAAAACTTCAAAGAGTTTTCAGTTGTATTTCTGTTTTCAGAGAACCATAGAATATCTTGAGTTGGAAGGGACCCATAAGGGTTCATTGAGTCCAACTCCCTGCTCCTCTGAGGAGGAGCCATATTACTCAGAGTGCTTGAACTCAGTCATAGCACCAAACCCATCAGCTTCCTCGGGGAGCTTGTTCCAGTGACTGACCACCCTCCCCAAGAAGAACCTTTTCCTAATGTCCAATCTGAACATCCCCTGATGCAGCTTCATACTGTTTAATGAATGTTCTTAAATCTTACATTTCATTCTAGAAAACTCTTTGATAGAGGAATATATATTTTTCTTTGTTATTGTTTGTTAAATGTTTTCTGCTCTCTACTCTCCACTCAAAGCAGACATTTAAAAAATATTTTAAGGGAATTTTTTCCATATTACTGAAGTAATATAAGAGAACAGCCAGGTACTCAGAAATTGTGAAGCATAACAACTGTTTTTCTGTAGAACCTCTAATGTCTTTGTCTTTACAGAATATATGCTGTCTTTCCGTGAGACAAAACTCTTAATGTAAAGAATAAAGAGCCCTCAGTTGTTCTATACTGGGGTCAGTAGTCATTCAATGTTTTTTTTGGCAGAACTGTGTCATTTGCTCTGGAAACTGGAAGAATGTATATTGAATGAAGCTGGGTAAGAAAAGAAATAGTGGTATGATAGATTAAAGGGGTTACATGTGACTCAAGATACAATGTTTTTTTGCCAGCTCTTCCACTGCATTTCTCCTTGCTGGCCTGGTTGTTTCAGGCAGAGCTTTTGCAAATGTCTGTGTATGTGTTTCTCATTTTCTGGGCTATCAACCTTCTGATCCCAAGAATTCTGTAAATGCTAAGTGTTTAGAATTGCAGATGAAGTCACTGGAAGTCTCAGATAATCTATTGGGGACCCTTCTCCCCCCAGTCATCCAGTGATTGGGGCACCTCCCACTTTGTATGGTGAGACACATACTGAACAGCTCATAAGTGGGAATGCTGTTAAGTTAGGTCTGTGAAATCAAAATATTATTAGTTAGGAATCTGTGAAAAGTATTTTTCTGAAATAGCCACATAAATAGGGGGGAATAAATATGTAACTTTTCAGAATAAAATTCAAGATGTAGCAGTAATTTACACTTTAATTAAATTACAACTGTCACAAAACTTTTAAGGGCCTGCTCATTAACGCAGGAGCTGTTTTCTATTTTATTTTTGAACGAGAAATATAAAGATCAGAACTTATAAAAGGTATGGTCTTTAATACGTCTGAGACGTGTATTGTGCTAGAGATGTGATGGTTTTACAGAACTACTTCTGTAGTCCATTAGGCTGCAGTATTGCTCTTTCATAATTCCTATTGCTGCAATAGATTGTTTAGTTCATGCACACCATGTTTAGTCAATAAACAAACATCCAGAGCATGTGGAAAGTTCATTTTCCAGAGGTTTTGGAAAATCTAATTAGATGAGATAATGTAGTGTTACGGTAATGCAAACGGTAAAGTATAAAATACATTCACTTGTAATCTGAGCACTGCCTAGACTGCTTTCTGTTAAATGTTTTCTGTTGGAAATTACTTGCATTAAAAATGCAGCAGTGCTTTCTGATGAAGGAAAACCCTTTGAATGATGCTGTTCTTGTTACGATTTTACTTAGCAAAGTCTTGAAAAAAATTTAATTTCATAATTTAGAATGTTTAAGACTCTTTGCTTTCATGTAATATTACCAGAGCAGTCGTCTGAGAAGTAAGAGGGATGTACTTATACGAGATCTTGCTTGGCCTCTTTGAATAGGCTGTACTGGTATTTCAGGATATTTGGAACTTAATAGAATATGATCTTTAATTTCTTTATGCTTAGTCTTGTAGGACACTGAGTAAAACTTGAGAAGCTAATTCTAGAAAATAAAGACAGTAGAAGATGTATTCAGGGCCTGGCCCTTTGAAGCCTAATAAGCTTTATATGTATTCATGTGAAAGTACAGCATTAATGCTCAGATATTATGCGAATCTTCTACCATATGCAAAAACAGAAGGGAGAGTCATCTTTGTCATAGCTAGATACGTCTAGATTTTTAGTCCTCAAAGCTCTACTAAAATGGTAAATGCTTGTTGTATAGCAGCTCAGGATGTTCCAGAATTACTGGAGTGAAAACTCACTAACTTCCCAACAACTTGACAAGAGTTCTGCGTTCATGGGAATGTCATATTTTCCAAAAGAATATTTGAAGGTTGGATAGGATCCAACCTTCAAATCTAATAGGATTTTTTTGTGTTTACTAGTGTTTTCCTAATGATATATTAAATTCAGTCTCTAAGAAAATGAGAAAGAGTAGTATTTATGTAGGAGGGCACTTTTTTCAATGAGGTTTAAAATGAAAGTGATTGCCCTTTATCTAGGCCTGAGTCATTGTCCACTTCATAATTTTGATGCCTCTCTGGAAAACAGGTACATGCAAGGTTCCAAAAACTGAACAGCATTTGCATTTTTTCTGAAATACAGAAGAGGGTTATTGGCAGTGATGATGATATATTAAACAGCCTTGGGGCAAGGGCTGAAGTTGAATCACCTTGTTAGCTGTAGAGACTTGTATGTCTTATATGTACTCCAGTGAATCTGGATTTATTTCTTCTCAAAGAAGAGCTTTCAACAGAAGGAGGTGCAATATGCTATCCATCACTCTAGGGTGCTTTCAGAAGGGAAGCATGATTTTCATTCTCAGTAGGGGTAATGAGTATATGTGTGCCTTAGTAGCTCAAGAATTAAAGGAACAGGCAAAATATGCTCTGAACAACCTTATTAAACTGAGTTCCAGGAGGAAGACAAAGAACATCCTTTAGTTCAGACATCTTAATTTTGAGCAAGATACTTCATATCTTAGTGCTGACAGTATTACAGGCACTTCTGAACACATGCGGAAAGGCACTGGTGGACATCTGCAGTACCTTCTGCTGTTACAAGGAAGTTTTCATGTAAATGTTTTGGTTCTAAGTACCTATATTTACAAATCACAACTAAACCTTAGAAAGTCTTACTTTATAAATATCCCACCTTCCAGCCATGAGAATATTCAGAACATTTGGTTCAGCTTTGAATTACTCTGATTCTGAAGGGCCACAGGACTTTGAATCATAAGAGAAGCCCATGAGGTTATTTGTATAAGTTGTGTTATCTGGAAAATAATTTGCCTACTCTTTCCATTTATTGCTGCTGTGTGTGAGTTGTTCTTCCCGTGTTGTTTAGTCCTTACACAGGGGCAGTCTCTCTTCTCACACTAGCTTGAAAGTTCTGGTCAACTGTCACCTCAATCTGTATTTAATGACCTTAGAGAGCTAATCTAATATTACAAGTACAGAGCCTGCTTTGTCTTCAGCTAGTATCTGTAGATGGGTAAAAGTAAATAATTATTAACAACGAAATATGGATATAAACATCTGTATTTAGATGTTGGTAACTGAGCATAACCATGCTGATGCTTGCTTAAACAATGTGCCTAGAACATTTGTGTGCAACTATTGGAAACATATACAACTAAATATCAGGAGAACATACATCAAAAGTTGAATAATTTAAGGTAAAAATCATTCAGATGAATTATAATTTTTAAAACCAAAACACTTAAACCCCCAGAAATTTAGAGGCAATGCATAAGCAAAACCCCAATGTCTTAAACCTTATCTTTAATTCTAACTTTTAAAGTATTGTTTACTGTGAATAAATAATTACAAACTAATTGTTAACTATCAGATAAGCTATGGTAACTTAGAGAATGTCAAAAAACTGATTTTGAAATCTATTCTGTTGTAAAAGAAATTTTGTAGTGTTGATATGGTTCAAAAAAAAAAGAGATAAAGGTATTGAGATTCAGAACTCCTTCCTTTAGATAGGAAAGGGAACCAGTATGTTAAGTGAAATTTTAAACCACGCTCAGTTCTATTTTCTTAGACAAAAAAACCTCATTAACTTGATCGTTTCTCATTTTGCAAAACAGTCATTAATTAAAAAGAACCCTATAAATTGGTACTTATTCTGTATATAGGGATTGTTCTGTATGCGTACATCTGCAGATGGGGAGAACATCAGGGTGTAGCAGAAGAACTAAAGGGGGGCCTTCAGGGTGGCCCACTTCTCCCGATGAACACAAGGTGCTGGTCATGACTGCACCACAGAAGTCCTACAAGCCTTTCTGTGGTAAGTTTGCTGTAGTGAATGAATTATTTGTCAGTTACGCTCGTATTTATGTTTGTGATCACAAAACTAACAATTTGTGCATGTATCTTCAAATATTTTTTTTCTAATTTTACAATTAAATTTATCATTATATTTAAATTTCTCTGTTTATCTTTCGTTTTAAGGGGTTGGATAATGATATAAGCTAAAAATCAATTTAGGGTTCTTTTTTCCTTTTCCTGTCTTGCAGATACTTATCATCTGGTAGGAAATGCATTGCATAAGAAAAGGGTCAGAAAAAGAAATTGATGAACCCAGCCTGAAAGACTAAATTGAGGCAGGTAATGATGCAGTTCCTTGGCTCGTAATTGTCCTCATTTGATATGAGGACTATATAATAGCTGTCTTAGAATGCTGCATGATATATATTAATGAAACAAAGTACAGAATTACAATCCTTTCACCTAATTACTTTGTTAAAAAAACCCCTAAAGCGTCATTGTATCATTCTTTCTCTTAGATCACCCCTGTGATGAGATCATCCAGTGTACCACCGTTTTCCTCCTAGAAAACATGGACAATAGGAGGATCAGAAGAAGCCTGTGAAAAAAGGATTACATTGCAATAGTTTTTTTCTTTAGAAATATTTCCTTATGTTGTAAACTGTTCTAATGAGAATGCTATCATCCAAAATTGCAATAAGATGAAGAGCTTACAATAAAAGTATATAAAACATAGTTATTTTTAAGTATGTTTTTATTACAAATGCAAAGAAACTTTGGTGTTAAATTTTTCATAAAATGATACGCTTCCAAAACTGTGCTTACAGAGTTATGGTATGGAGGGCTTCAACAATGAAACAGACAAGTGCGTATATGAGATCTAACTTATAAAGATGTTTTATTGTTGGTATATTTGCTGCTAAATTAAAATATTGCAGCCATTTCCTTTTTACTCTGTCTAAATATAGTGAAACTATTGTAAGATACCTCGTAGTATCTTTTCCCATTCTGTAATGCTTAACAAACTTGTGTAGGATTTCATCTGCAATGACTTTGCTGCAGAGTGATGTCATTGATTAGTATTACACTTGACTTACACTGATGTAAATATGGAAAGAGTCAAACCACTGGTTCATAGAGACCTACTGACCGCTAAAGTTCAGCCTTGAAATTCAGTCTTCTCAATAATGGCACACAGCAATATACAAACAGAAAATGAATAATGTATGTAAAGGGAGCTTTTAGCATGCTCAGATACTGACTATGGACCTGTTACTGAAGAGATTTCTGTTAGGTAGGAGTTGATGCCAAGAATTCTTGACGTTTGTGGGATAAGTCCATCAATTGGCAGGATATGTGAAGAAGTGATTTTGGAAATGGAGGTTATGTGGTAAGACATAGGGGCCTAGAAAATCTGCTAGACTGTACTGGGAGAGTCCGTAGAGAGCTGTAAATAACTAGATAGTATTTAACCAAGAAGCAACGGAGTAAGTAAACTATGAAATAAATTGTTTCTGTAATATATCAACAGAGTAATGTAGCTGGCAAGTTTCCACCAGGTAACTTTTTTATACTATCTAGGTTTCAGTTCTTACTCTACAGGGTTTCTCTCTTCTTTTTACCATTAGCCTACATTTTACAGTTGCTAACCTTCAAACTATTTATAACTCATTGTTTTGAATTATCTTGTGCCAAAATGTCTGTATATACAAGCCTTGTTATCTGATGTCAGCAGAGCTTGGGTAATAGTTGTTAACAGACAATGCTATATTAACATTAAGGAAAATCTATCCATTTGTAGAGCTGCTAGGTAAGTTACTAGATTTTTTTTGTCAGTGACAGTATTGTACGTTCTGTATTCATGAAGAGCTTCTAAATGCACAGTGAGTAGCTAATTAAAAATATGAAACATATATGAATGGTATGTATACCTAGACTAAATAGTTGGCATGTTCAATCAGTAGCATGCACTTAAACCAGTGACAGAAATATAAGGTTCAGGTTTCCTAGTGATTTACAGAAGGCCTTGACCAAATTCTGCACAGGGAGGTTTGGGAAGGCATAGAAAGTAAAATACTGTGTTTGAAACGACTTTTAGGACTGATGTTGTCTAAGCCTGTAAAAACTTAAGTAATAGATATGAAATAAATATGAAATGCAGCATCTTGGGCAGCATTAAGACAAAGAAGAGTTGTAAGAAATGAACCTGAGAGAACTGACTAAATCAGGTTGCAATGTTTGCTCTGTAGTGTGAAGGTAGTATGAAAAAGAAAAGAATAGTCAGTGAGTTCTGGAATCCCTAAAGAGAAGTGTCAGCATTAACAGATGCTTAGCTCCTGACAGAGAAGTATCAGAAGAAAACCGGAGATATATTGAAGGATGGATAAAACATAAATATATTCAAGCATGGGGTGATACTCTATTGCAGGCTCAGAACAGAAATTTTCTGTTAACATGGCAATCAATGAGTTAACAATGTTAATCTTTATGTTCTAATAACTGGACTTAAGACTAAATGATGAAATAAAATTATTTCATCCCCTAAAATATAGAGGTCTATATAGCGGAGACTTGGCAACAAGTAATGTAAAGCAAATGTTAAGTGAAATTTTACTCCATGTGGTAGTTTTCACTTGTTTAGCACCTTTTGCTCAGCTATTTCAAAGAGCTCTACAGATATATTATTAATATGTCAGTGTGATGTATTATTTTGAAACTAATTTGTAAATAAAAGGAAGAAAAAGGGTGGTTCTTCTTTATCATACATATTATAGTCTGTGTGTCAGCACACAGGCTAAGGTTTGCTCTGTTTTCTATTCTGAGTTTTAGGTCATAGAATATTATAAAAAGAATTCACTTGGTATATGCTTATCTACAGATTTTTATTATGCTAATTTTATCAACAATATAGACTCTGAAGTGTTAATGCATTTATTATGTGATAATTAGAGATCAGGAAATTTTCAGATTTGCTGTTCTTGTGGTTAGGGATTCTCAGCAACAGATTGTGTTTTCCAGAGAAAATTGCTCCTTCAAAGTCAAACTATACAAATGCAAATCTCCATAGTAACACTGCAGATTCTTCTGCCAACCTGTCCTCTTGTAAATTTGCTTGTCAATCTGGAGGTAGTTTCACAGTTGTATAAATACAGTTTTGTCATGTAGTTAGAATGTAGGAATAAGATCAACAATTTGTTGGCCGCTTTGCTTATAGTAGCATGTATGTATATCCTTTCTCATTTACACTGAAGGTATTTTATGTGCTTGAAGAGGAATTCTAGCTGGTAGTTGTACTACACAGCATACGTTTAGTTTAAGACAAACATGTTGGAGAAACAGCTTATTGACTTGAGACCACTTTAACATGATTCTTCTAGTATGTTGAGAATTCAGTTTCGATTCTACAAATCTCTGTTCACCAATGGGATAATTAGCATTTACCTATCAAAAGAATTACTAGCAAAATTACCTGTGCTATTTGAATCAAAATGGCATAGTAAACATTGCTCCAGCTCAGAAATGTTTTCATAAATAACGAGTTAGAAATGTTCGTCCAACTTGTGTAAGTAAATAACTTGATTCAGCTATAATGTAAAGGTATTTATTGCTATTAATACCATGATTCTGTAGTTAAGTTAGATTTGATATTGGCCAGTAATCCTAAAATGACTTGCTTACTTTCTCAGTTCTGAATGAATCTCGGTATTGTGACAAGAGGAAACCACCTAAGGCATCCTTCTCAATGTCCTAGAGACCTTTAGAGGAGGTTCCTGCTGCTCTCTGTAGCCATGGGTGAGAGCAAGAATTGGAACAAAACAGATAGATATTGCAGAGTGATTAGTGTGGCACAGCTTAGCCTCCCATGGTGCAAGACTTCCCTGACTCCACTGGGAAGCTGTGCAGTGCATCCACTCTGCTGCTCAGCGGCTATTAAGCTGAAGAGAAGCAACTGTGTATGCTTTCCTGATCTCAGAAGGAGGCAGCACTGTGGATCCCAATTACTGCTGGCATATAAGGTGTCACTAATGAACGATCTATAGGTTAACTTTCACTGTCTGATAAACAGTTCTTAAGTGGATCTTACAGGGCTGTGCAGATGATGTAGCTCCATATGAAACTTTGAATGTGTGTTCTGACCTACCTTCACCCCATAAAATGAGAAGTAGATCTACTGCATGATCAAAATGCTGTTGGCTTGGCTTAGTGACAGGTTGTACCTGCTTATGTGTGGGAAATGTCTGTATTTTTAATCATTAAAGGGATGTGCATTTGGTCATATGATTAATGATGGGCTGTAAGTTTTTCAGGAAAATGGTAGCAGTGTGGAGGCTGGCATAACTGTCCAGTAGGCAGAAAGGAAGAGGCTGTGGGCTGAATACATTGTTCTGGTTTCCTATACACAGTGGGAAGTTTACCACTTTTGATGATTAAAAATGCTCATTTTGCAGAATAACAACTGGTATTCTGATACAGATGTCTATACTTAAGATTGTGTGAAAATTATTCAGGTGTATAAAGGTCCATGTAGATGTCTATTCAGTAATGCTGCTGAACAATATGTGCAGATCTGTGCAAGGGGGAAGGTAGGTACTATTGCAGCATAGTAAACTGTGCAGAAAATAATTTCAGATTACTAAATTGTGTTGTAGCTGGATCTAGTCAATGTTATATGATGACTTGATATTTGGAAAGCATTTTTGTCTTGATTTATAGATAGATCTTACTGAACTGGACTGGAAGTCCAAAGTAAAAAAGTCTGACTTGAGACTTTTAATGGCCCAACCCACCTGCTTTTTATATATTATTCAGTTCCTCTGTGGGACAGATCTCATGTATATGCATATGCAGTCAACTGATGAATAAAAAAAAATCTATCAGGAACAGACCATTTAATAAGGTATAGGTAGCAGTAGAGCTTTTAGCTTTCTGAAAGCTTATTGTATTTGACAAGCCATATAATTAGGACCTTTACTGGTGTGTATGTGCAATTATTACCTTTTTCCACTAGTTTGCATTTACATTATAAGAAGGGTCAACAGCTAAGTTCATCATACTCTTCTGACAATTTCCAGACACCATTTTGAAAAAGTAATTCAACAAAGCATTATGTCACTGTGTTCTAATAATCTTTTGGCTTATAGTTCTTTGCATTTAAATGGTGGTGGTGCTGTTCTTGCAGTCATTTTGACGTCTTCATGATATGATCTTTCACGGCAGAATCATTTTGCTTTGCTCTATTTAAGGCTATACTGTGTCTCAAAAGTCTACTTTCAGACCAATAGACTTATTTCTGGTCTGAATCTGTTAAAGCTGATTGCATATTAGTAAACTACATTGTCGCAATTCTTTTACTTTGTAGCCAAATACTGTGCGAATTAGGAAGTTGGATATTTAGGCATAAAACATTGCCATAGCAAGAGTAGTAAAACACTAGCTTTTGCAAATTGTGCTCCCAAATGATTTTTATTTTAAGGTGGTTGTAAGAAGAGGTATAGTTTTAATGGACAGAAGGGTTTAATTAAACCAGAGAACTCCATTTAAAATTTCAGTTTATGTACTGCAGAAGTTATCCAGGACTTTTTAGGAAGTGCTTGAACCGGAGCCCAAATGGTTGATGGCATCTTGTCTATGCATGCCATATTTGCCTGATACTGGGTAGGTTAAGTTCTGAATGCAATGTACAAGCAATAGTAGGTGGCTCCAGCTGGGCTAGGAGCTCAGTGGTTTTTGATGTGTGTTCCTGAACTAGAGTATGTGAAAGCAGGTAAAGATTGTTAAAAACGAAAATGTTACTGAAGTATGAAGGTAAAAAAAAGTGGTGGATATATTTAGATGTTTCAGTGTTGGGACCCCATTGTGAATAGTGAATTACGCAAACCTAACTGAAGTCAGTGTATTCACTCTAGCTTGTTCAAGTAATGGGCAGAGCAGGCAGTTGCCTTGATGGTTACCTGCCTGCCCTTGTGTATGCTGAGAGACTGTGAATCATCTGCTCTAAATGAAAACCCTTCCAATTCCCCAGCTGTGTAGGGAAGGGTTTGGAATGTCGGGTGGCTCGCTCCCTGTGTTAATGATTTCTGCCTCAGCCCCCCCTTGAAACTCTAAAAGGAGTGTTTACTTTGCTTGTTCAGCTCCATTTTGCTCCCCAGAGCATGAGAGGAACAGGAAGGTGAATGGGACTTCTCAAGAGAAAGGAGAAATGGTAAGAAAGAGAAAGCTGCTGCTTCTAGGGTGTGAATTGAGGTCCTTGCAGTACCTCTGGGCTGGACGTGAGCATTACATTGTCCTGTGCTCTACATTAAAGAGAAAATGAGATTGTCTGAAGAAGGGTGGCCTGGGGTATAGCAGAAGGCAGCATTAAACTTCAGCTCTTCCCTGTTACTCTCTTTCAATTCCTTTCTTCTACCAGAAGATCTCCTGAAACAAGTGTCTCTGAGAAGCCTTGAGCTGACTGCCATTATTTTGAAACAAAGATGACATAAAATGTTTAATAGTAGTAATAGCAGTAATTCCAAGGTTTTGAGTTTCAAAATACAGACATAGAAATCAGATAATTTATAGCATGTAATTTTTTTTGTCAGTATATTAAAGCACTTTTATTTGTTGAAACTATACCTGCTGTCTTGAGCCCTTCTGGGGCAGATCTGCATCCAAAACCTACCAAAACAAACCCCGTACTTACACTGCAGTAAGTTTAGTACTTAAAAATGTAAAAAATGGAAAACATTAGATAACTCTGGTTTGTCATTGCTACCACTGCTGTTTGTAACATGGTGGGATTTTTTTAATACATGTGATATTGGTATCCTATATCATCATGTAATTTTTCTCCATTTGCCTGTTTTCCAGTCTTACGCTGTTTACATCGTCACATGGATTCCCAAAGTTCTGAAAATTCTCCTTTAGGGTTTGCTTTTAATCACAACAGATAATACCAGTAATTTCAGTGGAGATTCCTTTGATGTACCTATTTAGGGAAAACTAAGCCTTTAGACACTTACAATATCTATGCATTCAGCTTTTATTATAAGTACTGATGCACAGCAAAGTAGTTTGTAATCTCTGCCTTTGCCTCTGGCCTATAGATACTTATGTTCAGCATATAGTTACACAAAAGATGCAGTCTCTAAACTGTGTAAGGAAGTGGTGTCTTGCTGCTGCTTATATTACCCTGAGGTAAGGAAAAGGAATAAAACAAATTTTTTTGCTTCCTGAAAATAAAAAAAAAAATAATCTGGGAGGAGAGCTGGCATTATTTTGAAGAGACAACATCAGATATTTTTAACTATGTCATAATTTTAATGCAGGTAAGGATCTGTAGCATCTTTTATGCAGTGAGAAAACACTTTTTTTTCTGATCATATTTTCAGTTTAGGGGTGTTTTTTTTTTTGTTCTGATAAAAAGGGAAGACTGAAAGAGGAAACTTGAACAGATGGATTCAAGTTACTAAGCAACACTTTGTTTCCCAGGCAATGGAAAAAGAATTGGAGCAGGTGCTAAGTGGATTTTCTTCCATTTTTTTTTTTTTATTTTTTAATTATTGTAAGCTGATGTATGAACTTCACTTTAACAGACTCTTGACAGACTTCATAGAATGATAAATATTCAGCTGGATAATAACTACTTGTGCAGGTTGTTTACTGTGTGATTTGAATGGTTCTTTTCTGTAGCTATGGTAGCACACAGTATTGGTGGCAAGCAACACATCACAGCTAGTTGTTGTTGATGACGCTGGTGTTTGTGTTTACTTCACTCCATTATTCTCATATACAATCAACTCTGTTTTACAATATTCTGTTTTAAATGTATTCCTGTAATGATGCATTCAGGCTCTTCTCCAGAATATAAGTTTCAGAGTGAAATGAGTGTTCTGCATTACCCCTTACCTCTTCCTTGGTGAGAAAGACTGACTTGGTTGGTGTATCTCAATTGACAGGTAGATCTGCATTGGTGGGTTCGGTTTAGTTTCTGGCAGATCAAAAAATGGTGGGTTATTTTTTTTTTTTTAAAGATCAATGCAAAATTTTTTTTTGGGGGGTGGGGATGGTGTGGTGAATTTTTTTTTTAGCAAGCCTAAATTTCAGAGGTGCATTGTAATTGTTTGTTTTCAAAAAGATCAAAGGCAATGGAAAAGAAAAGCTATTTCAAATATTTGTTTCCCAAACATTTAACACTCTGAAAAATTTTGATTGCTGTAGACTTCTAAAGGCTTTTAAAGATAATTTAACAGAATAGAAATACTTGTTTCAGTGTTGCTTACAAGCTTTTTCTTAAAAAACGCAAAACATGCACCCCCCAAAAAACCCCAACAAATTGTATGCAAAATTGTCCATCTCTTTTCCAGAATTAGGTTAGTGCTCTCATGTCCTTCTCTGTCACATATTTGCATAACCTAACAGCTGTATAGAATTTCTATTAATCAATGATCCTGTTTACTACCATGTCATCCATACAAATATGTACACTTACTTCAAAATAATATTATATCGCACACTCAAATAGGATGTAGTGGAAAAAGCTAATAAAATAATACTAATGTTTATATATTGTTTAAAAAAATGAACTTCTGTGGATATAGAATATAGTGCTTAGGCAATCCTTTTGTGTGATAATTTTATTCGGCAATCCAACACTTTTACCTGAACAGATGTTAACTATTTGAGAATGTAGCGATGAAATTTGTCTGAATATCTAGGGGAGACAATTTTGTTAACAAAGAGCTTTGACCTTCTGTTACATAACAATGTGATAATTCTAATCTTTATGTTATAAAATTAATGAAATCTAATTCTTCATCTGCCAATATCTCCAAGTCCTCCTCCGTAGGGCTGCTCTCAATCCATTCATCCATCAACCTGTCTGTAGGGATACTGGTGATTTCCCTGATCCTGGTGCGCTTCGCTCTGTTGAACTTTCATGATGTTCATATGGGCCTGCTCCTCCAGCCTGTCCAGCTCCCTCTGGATGGCATCCCTTCCCTCAAGCATTATCAACTGCACTGCTCAGCTTGGTGTTATCCACAAGCTTGCTGAGGGTGCACTCATCCCACTGTCTGTCGTGGGTCAAGATCTTAAATAGTATTGGTCCCAATACAGACCCCTGAGGGACACCACAAATATTGTAAGAAAACTATGTTAGCATCTTTTTAAAAATTGCTATACCAAAGAGAGAGTAATTTTGGTAAGAGGAAAAAAGATTAATGATATTGGGCAAAAAAAGAAATGATCATCTAGACATTTTGTTCTTTTTACAAGGAAAAGAAAGAAATTTTCAAGAATTCTGGTGAAAATAGAGTTTCAGTAGCTCCTTTCAGGAAACATTCGATGCGTTTTCAATTAGAAACTAAATTGTCCCACATGCATTTCAAGCTCCATACACAAATCACCTTTTCACTTGAAACTTTTTATACGTGGTCTCTTGCCAGAGGACACTCTTCCAGTATGACAACATGTGTGGTTGCTTAAGGTGTTTTTGACATACAAGCCAAAGAAAAGCTGAGTTTCTTAATGCTCAGATTTTTTTTTTTTTAGAGTTTGTCTTTAGGCATATTGGTAAAACAGATCATAAGCCCTTCTTTTATGCATGAATTCAGGAATAAATGGAAATATGGTCATTGTAAAGAAATATTTTGGCGAGTGATTCAATATAGTGTTTTTATCCTTGTGTAAAAACTCCTCCTTCCTCCCTCCTACCCTTCTTCACATACCCAAGTCTTCTAATGTAGGCCTGGAATGGTGTCAGAACCATTCGAGAGTAATACTGAGGCTAATGAGATTATTGCTAGACTTGTCTGTGGTGCTGGACTACTGATCTTTGTTTTATAGTTTGGTGGTGCCCAATTCATGCAATTTATTCCTCTACTGTATTCATCAGAACTAATTTGCCTGTTCATTTGAAAATGCTAAATGGAGAGAGAATTAGGCATACATCCGGGTGTTTTGCTTAACTGTGAGAACTTAGATTTAAATATACCTAATTTACAGATAAACTCTCTAGTACAGAATTTTAATAGCTATCAACTCTTTAGAGGTTCCCATAACTTTTCATCTCATGCTTGTATCCACATTGTCATTACTTCAAACTATAAAATTTGGGATTTGACAAAATTTCTTTAACAGGTTCTCACAGAGTTGAAATACCTGTGGTAGTGGTTTTTAAAAGACGACCAATGGCAATGTGGTTTTTGGAATCCTTCCTAATAATAGCGGGTTTTTTCCTACACAGTGTAGGCAGACATGGAAATTTTCAGTGTTGTCAGTTTATGGTTTCCTGAAAGATAAAGAGTTTGATCAGGATTTCTTAAGTATACTTTCATCTAAATTACTATGATACCGTTTTGGCTGGGGGTAGATGTGAAGGGTTAGAAAACAGGAAAGAGAAGATAAGTTTTATGTTAAGAATAAATTAATTCCTATATTTTACATTTTTGTAATATTCTGGTTAAATAGAATTTTATCAGTCTTTCTAATGGTATTTTTGGCTGAAGAAACACTACTTTTTAGACACCTTAGGTAACTGGCTTAAATTAAGTAATTGATCGAAATACTGCTGATTTAAATTTTAAAGTTCAGACAAGCTGATTGTATAGAAGCTATACCAAGGCTTTCTTTTCCAGGAGAATGGAAGCAGTCTGCTTTGAGGTGTTTGAGAGAACTAGCAGCTCCTATACTATTGCCTGCTGTGATTTACAGATTTGTACATTCTACCTAGGAATACAAGAAGCTAGATTTACTGACACAATGGTTTCTCATGCCTGTTTTTATGTTGCCTTACGTATATTTGGAATTTCATTCTGATGTCTTTGTTTCTATTATGTTTTTAATTTTTTATAAATCTTGAATTTTGTATTAATTAAAAAGGTTTTTCCTTTTCTTTCTGTTCTTTAATCAGTAGAAGCATACCAGTTGAAATGCAGGCATTCACTGACAATTTCATGATACCGTCTCTAAATTGTCTATTTTTCTGAAAAAGTCCATTTCTTTCTAGCACTTTGTGTCATATTATTTTAAGAAGTTTGATGTAAATAGAAGGTAAAACCTTGAACTGCATTAACAGCATTGGTGTAGCCTTTTATGTAAGAGTTTCAGCTCAACCTCATCTAATCAGAATAGCACATAGTCAATGATGCCTTAGGAACCTTAATAAAATACATCAGGAACAGAATAAAAGGAGGATCAGCTTGCAGCGCCCTGGCTTTCCTGCAGCCAAGTGATGAAGTGTCTTATAATAAAGCTGGGATAAAAAGACAGCTTTCTTTAGCTTTTAATTAGTAGTAGGTTCAGACTGTTCTATGTAGTGCGGATTTTGAATACCAGTCTATAATGATAAAATCTTGCAAGGTCTCTTTATTTATTTCTGAACAAAAAAACAGGTCTCATTTTTCACCATTATTTTAGGAAGTATATGATATATATAGTGGTAAAATTGTGTGCTGAAGTTACTTTTAAGGCCAACACAAGTTGCTAATCATAATATGCCAGAAACATGTGGAAGGAGAAAGCAATGGCCAGCTTTGGTTTAAGACTCATTTCAGTCTAAAAGTAAAGAATATTAGAATAAATTTAATGTGAGGAAAAAGATCTGATTACCTGTCAATTTTATGTGGGTGTGTTAATCACCTTGACAACTAAGCATCATTATGAAATCCCATGTGTGGGCATCTGATTATGCAGAACTGTAATTATTTTTTACGTGCAAAGTGGTTACTCAGGAATACTACCAATTGCAGTGATACAGATGTCATATAGGGGATATAATGAAAGTGTAATTTCATAGAAGTACGTCTCTGAGGAATTATTAGTATAGACCTGGATGATTGCAGTGGTGATGGCACAAGAACTTTATTATGGATATAAGTATCAAGAGTTCCATTCAATACAGTTCAGGTTAAAAGAAACTATGCCTGATGTTGTTCTATGTTTGTGTTTGTTCTGTTTTGTTTTGGTTTTTTAAAGGGTTTTATTAGGCTCCCTGGGCTTTTTATTAAATGAAATTAAAAAGACAATGCAGCATAATTCCAAAAATGATGTAATGGATAAAAATCTGACTTCCTTAGGCTATAAGAACTTCACGAAATGTTCAGAATATCTCTTGGTTAGTTGTTCAGGCAAATTTGAAACCCTCCAGATTACTTCAGATAATAAAACAGTCAATGTAAGGTATCACGCACATAAAGCGGTACTATCTTTGAATCAGTACCCCAAAAGTATATCCCTGAATCAGGTACCCCAAAAGAAAAAAGCATACATAGAAAAACATAAATTCAAGAACTGAGCCTTGTGGGAGTCTCTAAACATTTGAATCTGATTGGAAGAAAATCCACACAAAATAATAAAGTGGGAGTCATTTTCTGATCTTCTCCAGAATCCTAGTCTGCTTCATTTTACCATCAGGGATAGAGAAGAAAAGCTTTTAAGTCAGCCAGCATCAGACTGATTCATAAAGCAAACAGGAAAAGTATTATGAGGCAAGGCTTCATGCTATGATAGACATCTAGGAGTACTCATCTTTGGCAGCCTATTCATCTTTGGCTAAGGGGGTGGAAACTCTGGTTTGTCTCCCTGGGTAATGTGTGGAATCCTGTTTATACTCCAACTCAGTTTATGTGGCCTTGGGGAGCAAAGTCTGGTCTTAGAATTAGCTGTAATTTTTGCTGATCAGATAGTGGTATGACTGGCCAGCTATTTTTCCATGACTTTTGTAGGAGAACTATATGACAGTCTATGACATACTTTTATTTTTTAAAACATTTGTGTAGTGAAATTACTTGTTTCATCTGAGACAAACAGCTGGTGGTGATTGAGAGATTCCCTATATAGGTGATTTGCAAAGATTTCCTTCTTTTTATAATGTGGAGAATTAGTTGTAAATAAAAAACAACAACAGGGGGAAAAGGACCATTCAGATACACTTTTTCATAAATGCCTAGTGCAAAATTAGAAATTCACTGTTGTCATGTGTTAGAGGTAGTTTAAATATACATACGTATATCTGCAATATTTAATGTAATAAAAAAAGCATGCAGGCCTACTTTACTTTAGGTATGCATTCGCACACGTGCATATAATCTGACTCTCGCAGGCAGTGCTGTAGTTTATCAAGATATCAATAGGCTATTTCAGGTCAGAATCTAATTTAACAGTTTATCTAACCATTATGTTTTTGTGCATCCCTTCTCTGGAAACAGCAGAGTGGGCAAAATAGAACAGGCAAGACAGAGCATATCCAGCTGCTCTTCTTTATATTGCCAGGGTTCCTAAGAGCTTCAGTAATTGACTAAGGTGTCATTGTTAGCTATGGTACAAATAGGGAATGAAAAACTGCCCATGCCCCCCGACATTTGTGGGATAAAATCATGAACAGAGGAGTCTGAAAAATGAGGTCAAACTGGTGGGATCTAAATGCTTTTAATTTACCAGCCAATTGACTGTAACTTGGCTACTTAACTGTAATGCTACAGATCGTAAGTATTGATGTATTTCTGCACACATAAAATTTTCTGTTACCTACAGACAGCTTCTTTAACTAAAAATGCATGCCAAACCTGACAATTTTGGGATGGGTGTCTTGATATTACGTCCTGTCATACACTACGTTTCAAGTTAAGTGATCTATATTCAGTTAAATGGAGCACATGTGACTAATTTGTCTCTTTCCATTATTTTAATATATGAGACCACATAACTTTTTTGAACATATTTTATAAAGATGTTTATTATCAATAGATTTTAATTGAACAATGTGCCCCAAATAACTCCTACTATAGTCTTTAAAGAGTGATTGTTTCTCAAAGTCATTGATAAGCCATGTGCTTGTTGCTAAACAGAACAAGAAACTGATTGATAGTTTGTGATACAAAAAATTATGTCTTTTAAGCTTGTGGATTATTAGGTAGGTGAGACCCAGAAATGTGCTAGGATAGGCTGGGGGGTGGGGGTGGGGGAGGAGGGAGGAGCAGGACACAGGATAATAAATGTGCACAATCCATAGTTGATTATATTTTTGATTGTTAGTCTATCGATTGACAAGTTGTACCTTGTTTGCTTCACTCAAGAAAAGTGGATTTGAGAGATGGGAGTAAAGATAATTAGGACCCACAGTGTTATGCTTTTTTGGTTCCCCCCCCCCAAATTTAGGGGTGAGCTGGGAGAGGCATAATTGGAAGACACAGTAGCTCAGGTTCTGGAGTCAGCTAATGTCTTTGTGATGAGTGAACCTAGCTTCTCAGCCTACCAGGCATAAATGTATGTTTCATGGTTATAAAGCTAGTTCAAACATGTATGTGGAACACTGGGATAGAAAGAACAGGGAGAGAAAGACATCTGCCATGGCAGTCCTGTCCTTCAGAAGGAAAGGACTCTAAAGGACTAGAAACAGGTCTGTATCTGTCCTGTTCCAGTTTTGTTTCCTAATAAACTGCTCAGACAGTTTGTGGGAGGCGTATAAGCATCATCAAATTCTGAAACGATGATGTTTCATTACAGCTTTACATTGTTCTATGTAGGTAAGTTTTTTTTTTATTGAGATACCTCATACCGAGACACAGCTCCTGTGTTTTGTAAGAGACCAAGTGCTGCCAAGTTTATCCTCTCCTTTTATAAAGACCAGTAGACATTAGTTCTGTTAACTGTATGCCTTAACTAAATGCAGTCTATTTTTCTTTTACCTGTGGATTAAGATGCATAAAAAATTGTATGAAAATGTGAAAACTGAAATGTAATTGCTACTGTAGAAGGTGCTGCATCAACCCACTATATAATTATTATCCTTAAAATGTCAAATTTAAATGTCTTTAAACTGCTTATTTCAGATATTAGAGGAAAAACCAAGATGAAACTACAGTAAAAGATTTTAAATTACTTAAGTGTTTGAATTAGTAAGACAACTGAATTAACTACGTTTTGATGTTATGGCAGAAACAGCAGCATTGTATTTGGACTAAGAAATTACTTGCTGGCTTTGTCACCGTTGACATTAATTATTGATAGGGGTTTCGGAAATAGCGCATGTGCTGTCAGAGTTGACTGTAATATAAGATAGGGACTGCAGCAATGCTAGAGGGATTATAGAGAGGGAAGCACTTGTAGCATTTGGAGTTACATGCTTCTAATCATCAGACTTTTATTGAGCTGTAATAAATTCATATGAGAGATTAAAATAATGGAAAGATGAGTCGTCAGACTTATTTCTATCGTGTCCCTCCACAGGAATTACATAGAAGAACCCAACTTCAGCCTGAGCCAGCAAAGACGAAGGCTCTTCAAACAGTTATTGAAATGAAGGTATGGTCTTTGCATGTTTTCCCATACGTTATTTTTGTATTCTGAACTCACGTACTGGATCTGGCTGGGATGGAGTTAATTTTTGCTTCTTCGTATGTTTTGAATTTGGGACCAAAACTGCATTGATATCACACTGATGTTTTAGCTGTTGCTGAACAGTGCTTACACAGGGTCAAAGCTTTCTCAGTTTCTGACTCTGCTCCCCTGCTCCCCAGTAATTAGGTTGGGGACGGACAAGAGGCTGGGAGGGAAGGCAGCTGGGATAGCTGACCTGAACTGACCAAAGGGATATTCTGTACCATAGAATGTCATGCTCAGTAATGAAACTGAGGGGAGGACATTCAGAGTTATGGCATTTTTCTTCCCAAGTTAAGTGTTATGCATGGTGAAGCCCTGCTTTCCTTGAAATA
Organism: Gorsachius magnificus; assembly: GCA_034008185.1. Classification (NCBI taxonomy): domain Eukaryota; kingdom Metazoa; phylum Chordata; class Aves; order Pelecaniformes; family Ardeidae; genus Gorsachius; species Gorsachius magnificus. Next base: position 14,950,308 of record CM067090.1, read on the forward strand.
GCTAAGCATCTGCCTGCCAATGGGAAGTAGTGAATCAATTCCATAATTTGCTTTGCTTGTGTGCGCAGCTTTGCTTTACCTATCAAACTGACTTTATCTCAACCCATGAGTTTTCTCAATTTTGCCTTTCTGATTCTCTCCCCCGTCACACTGAGGGGGAGTGAATGGGTGGCTATGGGACACTTAGGACACTTAGCTGCCTACCAGAAAACCACAACACCTCGATTTATAATTTTTAATGTTAAATACTTCCTTTTACTTCTCAACTTATTTTGCTGTGAAGGTAGTAATACTTAGTATTTCTTTCTTCCAATCTGTTTTCTTAATAAGACTTTATTAAAAAAACCCAAGTGAGCATTGCTGAATAATGAGAACTGAATATTACTTTTAAAAAGACTTGGGGTGTATGTGTGGGAAGTTTCAGGTGAGCCAAAGTTAGATGGAATAAACTGGCAAACAGAAGCAAATACAAACTATTCAAGGTAAAATGTTTTTCTTCTTGATCCTTTAAAACAATGCTTCTGTTGGTGGTTATTTGGCCACCATTTTACATCTAACCTAATGAAAATATTCATTGCATCAGCAGAGTGAGATGACAAAATGTGACGAAATTCCTGTCTTAGTCCTGAATATAGATTCCTCTTTTCAATATATAATATTACTGAAGTGTTGTGGCTTTTTCCACCACAATAACAAAAGATAAATATAATAATTTAAAAAGTGAAAACTGATATTTTTACATAATTCTATGAGTCTGGAATATACATCTTTAAGAAAAATACCATGAGACTTGAGATAATTTGTGAGTTGGCAATGTTGTCTGAGATACATTAATGATGGTCTTTCATTTCAGTCTTAAAAGGAAGTGCAAATTAAAGGCCTCATTTTGCCAGTGACTTCTGTTATGAGCAAATGACTTCAGCATGTCTGAACATTGTGGTAAATACACAGTTACAACAACAGCAGGACTTCATAAATACAGTATCTGCCTTTTGATAGATAATAATTAGTTTGGATTAAATGAGTAACAAATTAGATACATTGATTTCAGTATTCCATATTCTGATGTGTATTTGCCTTGGACCGTCCCTGTTTATTCTATTTCAGAAGTCTATGTATGAAATCTAAAACGTGTGTTCTTGCAGTAACTTGTTACCCTAAGTATGTGGGAACATCAGATACTGGCTGAGAAACTTGTTTTTATTAATATTCAGAATTATAAATTTAAAAGTTTTGGGATACAGAGGTAGCGTGTTAGAATAATTTATGATCTTCCATGTGGGTTATTAACAACGTAAAGGTTATGTTGCAAAAAAACCTTGCAATTCCTCTTCCTATACCAAAACTCTTTGTGAAAAGAATGGGGGGAAGGGGGGACATGACACATGTGATAACTGCAGCTGCAGCCACTCTGACAATGTCTGTCCCTGAAGACAGTAAAGTCTTTTCTTTTTGTCTCCCGGGAGAGCTGGGAGCAGTGCAATCTTCCACTTTTTAAAAATCTGATCTTTGTAATGAGGGCTTTAATTTGTCATGGGCGAGGCTGTGATCGTGTTGCTGGAGCATTCTGATGCAGAGCTGCCTTTTGGCTCTGAGGCACGCAGTTCTTTCTTTTCCTATAAACACATGCTCCTTTGGGGTTGCCCTGTCTAAAATAGGCCTAATACTAAGAAGAAAAAGGGGCAAATGTAAGATGTTGAAATCCACATGATTAAACAGCAGTTTTCATTACAAGTTCCAGCTTTGGAATGTTCTCAAGTAAATTTAAATTGTCTTAATCCGGACAGTATTTGTTTTGAAAAAATATGGAACATTTGTTTCGAATGATCAAGCATTGAAGCAATAATTTCCCTACAGTGTTGAGGGTAGAAGGAGGGAGACGATTACCCTTTAATATGGCAGTCTGAGGCCATACACTCCCCCATGCAGAGGCTCCAAGCAGTATACATTTCTCTTTACTGCACCCAACCCCTTCCACCCTCTTGCCACATGAGCTTTTGTCTGAGTCCCCTCCCTGGCTCCCCCAGGCTCTGCCAGGAGGCAGCTTTCCCTCCTTTGTAAATCCCTCTATTCTTTCCTGTGGTTTTCTTCTGTCCCTTGCCACTGCCGAATGCTTTCTGTCCCTTTTCCCAGTCAGCCCTCCCTTTCATGCAGTGAAGTATACCCATTTCTCCTGTCATCTCATATGTAATTTTTTTTTTCTGCCCTACCTTTCCTGTCCTGCTCTTAATTTCACTCTGAAAACTTTGCAAGTAGTTGCCTTTTCATATAGACAACAGTTATGCAGAAAATACAATTGCTACTTGACCAGCGTCTATCTTCTGTATAGTTGTGTAAAAAAAAAAAAAAGCAGACAAAAAAGATAGAAAACTCACATCCTATGTCTTGACTCATGTTTCTTTTTACTTATTTCTCTTCAGATATCTATTGTCTTTTCTGTTGCATTGCACAGGCCTTTCTTTCCTAACTTTCTGGTTTTGCTTCTTAGACACATTTGCTTCCAGATGTCCCATGTCTTTTGTTTATTCTTTCCCCTTACGTTCTTTACTCTCTGGCCTCTTTTCTGCAGCAGACCTTCTACTCCAGAAGCCCTTCTTCTGGAAAGTAGAGTTGCAGGACTGGAGGATGGCAGGATGCTTCCTTTTCCCATGCAGTCCTGTTATTCCCTCAAGCTCTTGGTTTTTTTAAAACTTGATTAATCACATTGTAGACATTGCTTTCAAGAGACTTTTGTTTTGTTCCCCCAACCCTCCACAATGGTTTTCTCTGAGATCCATTCTCTAGAAAGTGGGGCATACTGGACATGCTGTCTGTATGGGGTAAAAGTCTTTAAGTGCACTTCCACCCAGAATAGTGAGTTGCATCATGGAGCTCATGGTGTTCAGAGAAGAGCCACCAGAATGTTTAAAAATATTACCAAACAATAAATGGCTTTAGGAGCTTAGTTCTGTGTACTTTAACAAATAGGAAATTACAGAGCAAAGAGTTTATAGTCCGTAGATACCTACCTGAGATACATTAATAAAAAAAAAGTCCTCTCCAGTAATGAAAATAAACATATTGCAAAATAGAGCACGTGGAAGCTAGATGTAGCAAATGTACACTAAAATATGGTATGTATATTTAACAGCATTCGTATAATTTTATGAAATGTTATGCAGGAAGCTGGTCTACTTTTGTTGCAATGGTTGCTTCTGGCTATGACTACAGATATATGTAGTCAAACAGCATTTTTTTTTTCTCATGGTTAAATCTTTGTCTGTTTAAGCAGAAAATAAAGCCATTGCACCCATGCATACTTCTTTGAGTATTGTATGTTGACAAATGCCACATCACTGATATCTTTGAATATCAGTGATATCCAAAGTTGATTAACACTGATTAATATAATAAAAAAGACTGAAAGGAAACACACTTTTCATTATTTCATTCTTTCAATATGAAGTACTCCTGAGCACATGACTTGGGTCAAAGCTTGCTCATCTCTACTGAGGCCTCACCTGGAGTACTGCATTCTGTTCTGGGGTCCCCGGTACAAGAAAGGCATGGACCTGCTGGAGCAGGTCCAGAGGAGGGCCATGAAAATGACAGAGCGAGCTGGAACACCTCTCCTATGAAGAAAGGCTGAGAGAGTTGGAGTTGTTCAGCCTGGAGAAGAAAACTCTGGGGAGATCTTATTGTGACCTTTCCTTATATAAAGAGGGCTTATAAGAAAGACGGAGAAAGACTCTTTACCAGCACCTGTAGTGATAGGACAAGGGGCAATGGTTTTAAACTGAAAGAGATTTAGATGGGACGTATAAGGAAGAAATTTTTTACTATGAATGTGGTGAGGCACTGGAACAGGTTGCCCAGGGAAGTTGTGGATGCCCCATCCCTGGAAGTGTTCAAGGCCAGGCTGGATGGGGCTTTGAGCCACCTGTTCTTGTGAAAGATGTCCCTGCAGGGGGATCGGACTAGATGATCTTTAAAAGTTGCTTTCAGCCCAAACTATTCTGTGATTCAGTGATCTTGTTCAGACAGTTCTGTGCTTAAATCAGTGATATTACTTGAGAGATAAAATCAGAAATGAGTTGCCTACAGATATGGCCTAAAGCTCATTCTAAGTGTAGGGTATTGATCATCCTATAGTCTAGCAACAAGAATTAAAAAGTCTTTCAAAATGGTAGATGAAGTAAATGAAAATATTTGCGGTTTACCTTACTTGCAGAAAGAGCCATCTTTATGTATTGATCCAGCTTTGATATTTCAGGTATGGCCTTGGTTCCACAGAAGCATGAGTGTGTGTTTGCGGTGCAACATACTATTAAGATTGCATGAACTTTCACTTTCCTTTGTCTTCAAAAATAAACCTGAATATATTCTCTGTATTAAATTGACAAAGTTAAAAAAGTATATAGTAAGAGTAGTTGTGTATGGTCTGTTGACAGCATTTGTGGATATGTGCGTTTAAATGCAAGTTTTATTAAATGTGAGGTTTCAAATATTTACTTCTGATTCCTTGTTGAATGCCCTACAAGCAAGATTTTTCACAGACGTAGTTTAGATTTATCAGGTATTTGAAATGATGAAGAGTAGCATTTCATTACTTTTTGTTTCAGAGTAAGACAGATTGGAATGCTGTATTATTTACAAATGTTTTGCCCAACTATTTTTTCCTCTCCTAAGAATTCAGGAAATGTGCTATAGCACTCATGTTGTAAGGACTGGATATATAAGGTTCATGAAATACTTTTGTAGAAACTCATTTGTCGACTTAGTCTCCTTTCTATTGTGGAATATTATTTTCTTCAGCATCAGGACACATACTAATTTTTTCATGTTCCAGAAGAGATGGATTTCTGCTAGGTCCAGCATAGAAATAGCCCTAACCTCTCTCACAGAATAATCTGCAACGCTATACTAATAAAAGAGATGAAGAAGAAGTATTGATTACTGCTGGAAAGAGGGGATAGATTAGGGTGAGTACCCTGATCTATATCACAAATCCTGCTATATAATCTTATGCCTTTTAACAGATTTAGAGGGCCTGACTGGAAAAATCTGCACAAATGCTGCATTGTTGTAGAACTCAGAAGATGTTTATTAGTGCCAGTTAATACTAAGCTGCTTCCTTAATAGTAGTGCAAAGGAATCTTCTTTGTGATTCAACACAGACCAATGTAGTTTGTTAGAATGCTGCTAATGTGGACAAATCTTAGAGGTTTGAAGGAAATCCTGCATCTGTTGCTGTTTCAGTTTCTGAAAGATTGCCAGGCCCTGTGCCACAACAAGAGCTGGTTGAAGATTTTCCAATTTAAGTTTTCTGTGGGAAAATGCTGATTCAGCTGAATCAGAAGATTTTAAGGGAATGCGCCTATTCTGTCAAAACTTCTAGTGAAAGCAAAGCTATATAGCTTTCTATCCATCCTGTAAGTCAAGCCAACTGCCTTGCTGCAGTACCTATTGGGAGCTCCAGGCTGGCTGTGTTACCTTTGACCTACAAAGTTCCTCGCTTTCTAGCAGTTGTCCAGACATGAAAACTTTCAGGTTTCCTGGGCAAGACAGCAGAATTTGCCAGTCCTGTATTGTTGGTACATAAGGGAATGGTACCTTTGACTCCTTGAACAGTCTGTGAATGAAGGTGATGTCTGGCTTCTCTTCTGTCTTGTCATTACTGATGCTTTTGATAAATTATTTTGAAACAGGTTTTAGTCTTTAAACTTTGTGAGATTTCTGGCTTCTGTTCCAATAAAAAGTTAATGCAAAACTGACAGTGACAATTTTTCTAGAGATAGAAAAACTAGGTTTTATACGGCTGTAATCACAGTATGCAGAGATTGATTAAAAATAAGCTTCTCCTTGGAGAGTTCAAACTTGTGATAAAGTAGAAGTATAGAAAATGCTTCCAAAAGTTGTTAGATATTGTTCATAAAGCGTGTTTTTTTTCTGTGATGTATAAACCTTCTAAAGAGTGTAACAGGCTGTGCTATAAATTATTTCTGCCATGTTACATTTACAAACATGTAAAATACAAAAGCAGTGCAAAAAGCCAGACTCTCTAAGACTTAGCTGGAGAGATTTGATGAGGACTACTCCCAGATGAGATGTCATAACAGGTCATGTAAGTATTAATATATTTCAGTGCAAAATCATTCTAAAGTGCAGTGAAGCTTAGGTTTTGCTTTTATCTTCAGTAACTGGAGTAAAAGATTTCTAAAATGAAGTCTGATGGAGCAAGCTGATTTGATTGTAGTATCTGTGAGAGCTACAATAATTTATTGTTGTATGTAAGCCTTGATAGCTTTTAAAATTATTTTTTTCTCCTTTCTGCATTTTTCTTTATCTGCAATTTCTCCAAATGATAGGATTTAATGAGAATTCTTCACCTTTCTTTTTTTCATTCCATCTCAACCTGTTATTTTACTTTCTTCTTTTCTGAAAAAAGTTTATGGAAAAATGTTTTGTGAACAGAGCAGTTAACATCTTAAAAATGTTTATTCTCTCTCATGTGAAGGGCTGGTGATTTAATAGAAAGATTATTTGGTTTTTATGATCATTCATACAGACTTTGCTCTATGATACAAGTAATTCTGATTCCACAGACAAATGTTAGTAAAACTTTTAGGATTTTGCTATTGGAAATCTCTCATGTTAATAATGTTACATACTAAGTAATTTAAGTTGCATTTTACCTGTGACTTGAAAAGTTGTTATTCAAAAAACCAACTCCATCATTATATTAGATATAGGCATATAACCTAAAACCTGGTTGGAAGTCTTCCAGAATGGGGGCTGGTGTAGTGATGGAGTGTGTGGAGGTTTTTTGGGGTGTTGTTTAGTTTTGTTTTTTTAAAGTTGCATCCCTAGCTAGCTCCTTTGTGGTTTTTAATTGATTTTTGGTGGAATACTCTTTCTTTGAACATACCCTTCAAGAAAGGAAAATATGGGCTGCTGGTTAAGATTATGATCAACATTTTCAGTATCAGATATTTTCCAGAAAAGAAAAAGCTAGTGAGGTAAAAGATAAGAAACAGCAAGTTTCACGTTCCAAGATTTTTTTTTCCTTTGCGTTTTGACACTTTTTTTGTCTTTTGGCTGGAGCCCCTTTTCTTAAAGGCGATGCAGTTAATTTGGAAACTTTTAAGATGCACAAAGTGATTTGGTATTCCCCTTCAAAGTGTGTTACTTTGCCTATACGGCATTAAAGTATGTTTGCTGTCATGGAAGATGGCTCTCCTCAACTTCTATTTTGAAGTCTTTTCAGTAAGAAATCCCAGGATAAAAGTTTTACATATGAAAAACTCTTCAGGCAGGAACCACAATGTATTTGCATAGTTTTACAACCCAGAAACATATCTGCCACTGAAAGCTGGTATATCCCAGTCAGATGCAAGTGAATGAATCTGCATTCAGCAGCAGGCTAGATGTATTTTTCCTTATGACTGTTTTTTTTTTGAGACAAAATTTGTCTTCTGGACTTTAGAAGTATCTGTGTATTTATCAAGGTTCTGATTAATACAAAAATTTCCTGGTCATTTTGTATGACTGTAAGCAAGTGCTTATCCTGCTGTTCATTTTAAAGATATTTTCTTTGTATGGTTGAACTGGTATATACGTATTAATATCAGTATAGCCTTACTATTAATTTATTGTGGTTTTGATTGTGTGATTGAACAAAAATGTTTAATGAGGGGATGGTCTTTCACAGAAGAAATGTGCTTTTACTCTGATGCTAATTTTCAACTGTCTTGAATGAGATTATTTCTGTGTTCTACTGCTTGCTACAGTCATAGTATAGTGATTTTCTGATGTTTTCAGTGGAACGGGGTTTGACTGAAGATTTGCTTACACATTAAAAAAAAAAGGAATTAGATCGTATAAAGACTTGTAAATTTACCCTTTTACATTACTTTGGTTATGAACAATGCAGTTGGCTATTTGCAGAAGAGAAAAGCCAAGAAAGAAGCACTGCAGTCAGTCCTACTTCTGGGAAACACATCCGTCTGCTGCCACAGTTAATCATATTGTAAAACCACTTGTGCTTAATTATTAAGGGTGCTAAAAAATCTTAATACAGTTTGCTAGTGAAATGCTGAACACATTTCAGTGGCATCAGACATTCAGACTTAAGATCACTGTACTACAATCTCTGACATTATTCCCACAGTGAAAGAATATTCTTTCTGCCCCATTGGAATTAACGAATATTTACCTGCACTGTATTGTGTATCATGATTGCAAAGCCCAAATGAAGAGATACATTTGCAGCTTTATCCTGTCAGACATCAAAAAATCTCCAGAGATGGGTGACACCACCTCCCTGGGCAACCATTTCCAATGCTTGTACTCAAAATATAACACTCGTAGATATTGCAAGGCTACATTATCTCCCTCTTTGAAGCTTTCTCTTCTCTAGGCTGAACAAACCCACTTTTCTCTGCCTCTTCTTAGAGGGCATGTACTCCATCCCCCCAGCCCTCTTGGTGGCTTCCTGCTGAACTCATTCAAGTTCATCAAGTCTGTCTTGTACTGTGGGGCTTACAACTGGATGCAGTATTCTAGACTAAGTCTAATGAATGCTGAGTGGAAGGCAATAATCTCTTCCCTTGACCTGTATATTGGCTGTGTTCATGTTACTGCCCAGGATGCTGTTTGCCACTTTTGCTGCCAGGTCACAGTGCTAGCTCCTGTTAAGCTTGATGTCTACCAAGATTCTCAAGTCTTTTTCAGTAGAGCTGGTCCCCGGGGAGTTAGTTGAACTGATTGTCTGACCATCTGAATCACAATGTTTTCAATTTTTTGGTAAATGTCTGCAAACAGGGTCTAAAGCAGATTTCCTAATGATTCATTTTGCAATGCTCTTTTAAACAGAGAATTATCCAAGAAGTTTGTGTAATCACTTTTTTTAATCTTTCTGACTTTTACTGAAGAGATGTAGTCAATTTCCAAATGACTGGCAACAACAACAAAAAAATATCGCTGGATGTTTTCAGTGCTGTGCTGGCACACATGGCAGCCGTTGTCTGCAATGTAGAAATTTTTTTAGCGGTTGTGGTTTTGTGGTTTTGTTTATTTTGGGACTCGTAACAAAAAGTGCTAAATCTCCTCTTAGTGATGTGACTGAATCAGTGGAGGAGAAGTATGTGAGGAGACAGCCTTCCTCCTGACAGCAGGCAGAACTCTATGGAAACAGAGAAAATCAGCCTCAGGCTGTGTCACGTAATGAAGTGGCCTGTTGTCCTGCAGTGGTGATGGACTGGCCTCCCTAGGCTAAACTTGGTTGTTTAGAACTTGGAAGAATAGCCAGGCCTAGATGATCAGCAAAGCAAACAAGGTATGTTATCATGTACACCTGGGAAATAGGGCATCTCCCATTCTCCCTTCATCCCTAACTATGTAGGAATGAAGACAGAATTTTGACCAGAATGTATTCTCTACAGACTACGTAACAGAATGGAGCACTGCGCTTTTTTTCTTAGAGTGAGAGAGTTCTAAATTCTGCATTTCTTTAAGCCAAAATCAATAGAATTACTCTTTGTTTATGACAGTATGGGCAATCTGTATTTGTGCCCTCTTTTTTTGCTGTGTCTTATTTGATGTTCATGCATGCACAGATATACTTTCGTTACTCTTTAATATACAAGTTTCATATCACTTTTAATACTCTGTTTTTTCATAACTTAGGATACAAAAATAGCTTCACTTGAGCGCAATATAAGAGATCTTGAAGATGAAATACAGATGTTAAAGACAAATGGAGTTCTGAATACAGAGGACCGAGAAGAAGAAATCAAACAAATAGAAGTTTACAAGAGTCACTCAAAGTTCATGAAAAATAAGGTAAGGTCTATTAATAAAATAGCTTAGTGCTGTTTACATAATGGAAACAAAAGTTTTAACTTGACCCTTTTCAACACAAGCAGCTTTCTGTATATCTACTTTTGGTAAATCACTATTTTGCAATACTCAGTAGTTATGGAGGAGTGAAGCATTTTTGATAAATAAAAATGTGTTTATGTTTTGGCTTAAGAAGAGGTAAGGAAGAGGCTATTTCACCACTTTTTCAGAGGCTACTACAATCCTGAGTCTATACCATGTTCCTTTTTCCCTTTTTTTGTTTTTTTTAATGTTGGCTTTTTGAATTAGTTCATAATTTTGACTTGCACCCTTTTGGCACAACTTTAGTTGTGCTTTTTTTTTTGTTGTTTTGACTGTGCATTTTTTTTGTTGTTGTTTTGACTGTAGTTTTACAGCAGGGACTGCTGTTCCATAGATTATGCCAAATTGTAATCTTCTAGTATTTTAAAGACTTGCAATTTGATCGCTTTGTTCCTACAGAGTACCTTTCATTTCCAAGTATTCTACATAGACAATTATGAGTTGACCACAAGCAGATTGTAAATGTGTAGTGATGTAACACATTTCCTGGTATCAAGCTCATAAAACAGTATTACTTGTTCATTATTTGAAAATATATCAGGAGTAAAGCCTGATGTCTAAATTGTTGTCCCAGCTGGTCTTTTTACCTCCTTTCATTTTGATTTGCTCAGCTGCTCTCTAGGTAAAGATGAGCACTCCGAATAGTTTTTCTTGTGAGTTCCAGCAATTCCTTTCTGATATTTTTATAATTGCCTTAAAAATTGTAATAAATATATGTAATGTTACAACTTGTGCTGGTTTATTCCCAGCTCTCTACCTTGAAGGTGTTTTGTTTATAAAGTGATAAAATAACTGAATTCAAGTACTTGATAAAGAGAAAAAAATGTTTGAAATTATGAAGACTGAAGCTGATGCTCCCATTCTCATATAAATAAATTCAGGTTTTGTCAATAGCATTTTTTTTTTATATTACTTACAAGCTAAACTAGGATGGGGTGAAACAAGTCACAGAAGCCTGAAGTGGAAATACTGGGAGAGAGAGCCAGCCATCTCATCCGTTCCAGTGACCATAATGCCAGAATAAAATCTGGGCAAACAATTTTAGTAGTCATGATTATTGTGAAATCTTACTTTATTTTAAAAGTCTTTTGATCCTACTTATTTGTTTGGGTTCTTATTCTGTTTAACGTTTAGGGGGTTTTGTGTATGTGGAATTCTAGGGAACTGAGATGGATTGACTCACTTTTTCTGAAACATACTTGCAGCTCTGAAAAAACTGCTTGAGGAGGAACTGGTACTATTACTATGGTCAGAGAATGAAACAGTGTCAGCACCTTCTGGAGAATCTGAGTTCTCTGATTTTCAGTTTTCTTGTCTAAATTAGACCTTCATTAGCTTCTTGACAAGATGCTTTTACTTTGTCCAAATTCCACAGTGAGTATAGGAGTAAGAAAATTCACCACTGTGTGGTATTGGACACTGCTGAAAAAAAGTAGCCCTTAAGCTACTGAAAAGTAGCTAAAGTTCCTCAGTAGCATTCTCATCAGGAATATTATTTTTCCTATTTAAACATTGTTAATTTCAAAGCAGCTCTGTTTTAGTAATTTACAGCAAAACTCCTAATGCGTCTCAGCAAATCTGTTGATAATGTACAAAGCCTTGTATTTTGCGAACAATATTCTGATGTTTTTGAGAGGAAAAGCTTCGATGTATTTCTGTGGCACAGAAAGCAGATGAATGAGAAGACTATTAAACATGCCTTGTTTTGTCACAATCTTCTGATCTTTGATAAATGCCACATTCTGATGAAACTTTGTCTGTTTTCTTTCACCAGTCCTTTTCTTCCACTTAAAATTGAGATTTGCAGCAGAAGATACTTTTATCATTCATCTGAGGACATTTCAAGGTGGAAAAGTATTTATATAGTTGTCAGCAAACAGATCTTATTATACCTGATCTGTTGAACCTGAGATTGTTGATAAATTCTGATAAACAGAAGTCTTGATTGAGGGCAAAGAACATAACAAAACTCTTCTCACAGTTAACAATCTTAGGTGCTATAAAGCTCTTAATAGTTCACATTTATTCTTGAAATATAACTTATTTAAAATCTGTTCTGGCTTTAAATAAATGGGAAGGTGTTAAATGGAGGCTGATACTGAATATTATTCTATGTGAGTAGCAGAGAATGTTGGGAAGTGTTCCTTTTCATAGCTAATTCTTAGTAATGTTCACTCCTCCTGAATACATAGGCTTTAATTTTTTAGGATTTAATTTTAAGGGTTTCAGGAAAGGAGGTGAAGCAAGATCATATTGGGCAAAGTTGAAAAAGTGGTGAAAGGCAAATTACGCATAAGAAATATGTGAGATAGTGGGAATGTCAGGATCAGAGGCCAAACTTTGAGCGCTTTAGATGCTTATACCCAGAGTTGTAGATTATCTTTATTGTAGTCTTCATAAAGTACAAAAACATTTTTGCCTTTGTCTTTTTTTGTACTGAGATCAGGAAATCTCATTGGATCGTGACTGTTGGTCTTCCACACCACTTAAGATATAGTGAAGTGAAAATGTTTGGACATCTGCTGGAGACAGAAATTTATTTCATGCTCTGTTGATTTTTTTTTTTTTTTTACATGATAATAGGTAGTGTAGAAGTTTAAAAAAGCAAATATACCCAGGTCTAAAAATTTCTTTTTAAAAGTTATGTGTTTTCTTGTTATGCCTTTGGTATTTTTGACACTTCATGTTTTTTAAATTGAAGCTTTAGTATGTTTTCACCATTACTCTTTTTTTAATAAAACATCAGCCAAAAGCATAATTATTCAACATGCTTTTTGTTGGTTTTTTGTTTGTTTTTGTTTGGTTTTTTTTATTTTATTTTTATTTTAGAGCACTCTCACATTTTTAAACTCCTGGCAATTTGTAGGTCTTGTAGCCAGAACTTTGTACTAAACAGATTCTGTTTCTGAAAGACAAGGAACATACCTGTAATGAAAATGAAGCGCTTTTTTGTTGTTGATTATTTCTCAGGGTGTGGGTTGTGTCATGGAAAAAAGTGGGAAGAGTTTCTAGGAGAGATTAAGAGTCTGTTGTGTTCACATGGGTCTCATATAAAGTATGTGATGTAATTCAGATTGGCTTCAAATCCACGTTTCGTCTTTATATCTTGTAGACAGATTTTCCCGTTGTTCATTTTGTATACGTTTTTGTCTCAGTTGCCATACTTGCTTACAAATTCTGGCAAGGGATGGTGGAAGGTGGTTTGCTTTCAAGAGAAAGTTTTCTCTAGCAGTTTAACTACAACCTTTACATTTTCTTAACATCTGTTTTTTGTATGCTCCTTTTCTTATTTTGATACTTTCAGACTGTGAAGATGATTGCTTTTAGTGCCAGTATAGATTCGTGATTTTATACAGTAGCTCAGGGGTGGCTAGCCAAGTACCTTAACCAGCTAAATAAACATATTAAGATTTATAAAGGGAAATAAGGAATAAATATATTAAGATGTGCATATGGACTACAGTTGGAAGAAACTTTTTTAAATTTAATTTTTAAGGATACACTTGTAATATAAAACAAAACAGAAGTATTTTGATCAGCAGTAAATGTTTCCAGTGACTGTGCCATACAATATTGAATATGTGAAATGTTTCAGTATGTGGATCTTTAGGATGTGGTTGAGTAGGATCAGCCTGTGGATACACATTCTTTTTTTTCTAGGGATTTTTGAATCAAATTCTATCTATCCCTGCTAGATTTCTTGCATCCCAAACGTCTGTTGGGATGCAACTGATGGGAGAGAATGGAAAGAGCTCTTCTAGCACTTCTCTGCTTGTTGCAGAACTGAAAGAAAAATGTCTAGGCCTTACAGTCATCAAGAAAACTTTCCAAATATAAGAGAACTGTGGTTTCTTAGAGTTATGCAGATGCACTAAGGCGTTTTATTTCAAGTAATTCTCATCAGATGATATATCTGAACTCATCTGGTGACCAGTGTTATTTCACAGGACTTTAAGATGAATAGTTGTATGTCACCTAATTCACCATCCTTTAGCATCATTCTGTGTATTGTCCAGTGCTTTGTTCAGATTTTTATATTCTAAATCTACCACACTTTTGCATTCTGTGGCTACCCCTCCCATTTATCATTGTGGAAAGGAAAGAATAATCACAATTCCATGACATTCAGTGATGAACCTTAAATTCACTTAAATTCAGAAGCCCCTTCTCAGTGACAGGGTTTGTGCTGTTTCCCTGAGGATACACTTTTACAATCTCACGGACCTTTCACTCTGTGGAATTTTTTATAACGTTTCCCCCAGACTTCTCTTAAGTTAATTGCTTTGGCTTGGCTATCCTAGTAGCTGAAAATTCCATATGAACTGCCAGAGAGGAAAAAAGGAGGTGGGGATGGTAGGCTAAGCAACACATTTGCAAGAAGAGTAAGGTTCAAATTCCAGTTCTGTTTTCCTCTCCATACTAAGATGCCTGCTTTTCCTTATCAGGCTCCTAAAAAACCTTGATTCGCTCTGGCCAATGATAAGTCACAAGAATTATGCTGTTGGAAGGAATAGGTTATTGGATTAAATTTATACTTTTATGAATACTTTTTTTCTTATGCATTTTTTCTGTCCTGCCAGACTTGCATCACACAGGATATATGTCTTTGAACTTAGTGAGGTCCATGGTAAATTTGTAGGCCAAATCATCATGCATGATCTTTAAGAGTTTCCTTTTAACTTCTGCAATTGCAGGAAAATCACTCTTAAACCAGGTTATGTTAAACTACAAGAAACTCAATCGAAGTTGTGAGTGTAAAAAGTCCAAATCTTAATTATTTTCCAGAATTTACAGGTGTCTGAATTATATCATGGCCATACACACCTGTTGGATTTCAAGTGCAACTATGAAACCTGAGTGTGCTCACCAGGCACATGGAGGACAATCAGGGGATCAGGCCCAGTCAGCATGGGTTCATGAAAGGCAAGTCTTGCCTAACCAACCTGATTTCCTTCTATGACCAGGTGACCCGCCTGGTAGATGAGGGAAAGGCTGTGGATGTTGTCTACCTGGACTTCAGCAAAGCCTTTGACACAGTCTCCCATAGCATTCTCGTGGAGAAGCTGGCAGTTCATGGCCTAGATGGATGTACTCTTCGCTGGGTTAAAAACTGGCTGGGTGGCCGAGCCCAGAGAGTCGTGGTGAATGGAGCTAAATCCAGTTGGCGGCCGGTCACAAGCAGTGTCCCCCAGGGCTCAGTTTTAGGGCCGGTCTTGTTTAATATCTTTATCAATGACCTGGATGAGGGGATTGAGTGTGCCCTCAGTAAATTTGCAGATGACACCAAACTGGGTGGTAGTGTTGATCTGCTCGAGGGGAGGAGGGCTCTGCAAAGGGACCTGGGCAGTCTGGATCGATGGGCCGATGTATGAGGTTCAACAAGGCCAAGTGTTGGGTCCTGCACTTTGGTCACAACAACCCCATGCAGTGCTACAGGCTTGGGGAAGAGTGGCTGGAAAGCTGCCTGGTGGAAAAAGACCTGGGGGTACGGATTGACAGCCGGCTGAATATGAGCCAGCAGTGTGCCCAGGTGGCCAAGAAGGCCAATGGCATCCTGGCCTGTATCAGGAATAGTGTGGCCAGCAGGAGTAGGGAAGTGATCGTGCCCCTGTACTCGGTGCTGGTGAGGCCGCACCTTGAATCCTGTGTTCAGTTTTGGGCCCCTCACTACAAGAAAGATGTTGCCTTGCTGGAACATGTGCAGAGGAGAGCCACAAAGCTGGTGAGGGGTCTGGAACATGAGTCATACGAGGAGTGGCTGAGGGAACTGGGGTTGTTTAGTCTGGAGAAGAGGAGGCTGAGGGGAGACCTGATCGCCCTCTACAACTACCTGAAAGGAGGCTGTAGTGAGGTGGGGGTCGGCCTCTTCTCCCTGGTAACAGATGATAGGACGAGGGGGAATGGTTTGAAGCTGCGCCAGGGCAGGTTTAGGCTAGACATTAGGAAAAACTTCTTCACCGAGAGGGTTGTCAGGCTCTGGAATGGGCTGCCCAGGGAGGTGGTGGAGTCCTCATCCCTGGAGGTATTTAAAAGAAGGAGAGATGAGGTGCTTAGGGACATGGTTTAGTGGTGGGATGGCAGTGCTAGGTTAACGGTTGGACTCGATGATCTTAAAGGTCTTTTCCAACCGAGGTGATTTTATGATTCTATGAATTGGAAATGATATTAATGATCTAACTTTTTTTTCCCATTACAGATTGACCAACTGAAACAAGAACTCTCAAAGAAAGAATCAGAACTTCTTGCCTTACAAACTAAGCTTGAAACCCTTAGCAATCAGAATTCAGATTGCAAGCAACACATTGAAGTGCTTAAAGAGTCGCTTACTGCCAAAGAACAGAGAGCTGCCATACTTCAGACAGAGGTATTGCATCTTCTAATCATAAAATGCAATAGAAATATTTAGTTAATAGCATGTGTTAAGCTGATGATGTGTTTGTTAGAAGTCTGTGTAGAAGGCAATTTGTTAAAGAACAGTGAAATAATGTAAACCCCTTTAAATGCCAATGTATGTCTTGGTAGTGCACCAGCCCTCATTCTAGAATTTTTTTTACAAGCACTTATGTGATTGCATTTTAAGAAAATGTTTGTGCCTAATTCTCATTGGCTTCAGTGGGGGGAACTGGGCCTTATGACTTGATTGTTGTGATTTAATTCCTTCTTTCTTCATCTGTTGGTTGGCTGCATTTTCCTTTTGGTTGCTATGGCTTGATGCTTCTTTTCTACTGTGTATTTCTATTCTGAAGAGTGAAGCTACTGATGTATTTTGAAGGGAACTGTTGAAGGGTGCATGGTATTAATCCGTGGTTATTGTTTCAAGTGCAATCAATGCTTATTTTAAAATATGAATAATTTTAGTCTTTAAAACAGGTCAGTGCATTAGTTATGTATGTATCTACAAAGTCAGATTGTAAAAAATATGGTAATGGATGGTTGTCATGTTTGATGGAACATGTAAATCCAGTGTTAAAAATGTTGTCCATTAGTTCATTTCCTGGGGTTTTACAAAACTTCATAGACTTGGAGCACACAATACTGATTAGATTGATTCTTCATTTTATTTTTAATCTGTGCACCTCTTTCAAGAAACAGAAGTACCTGTGAAATTCAGTAGTACACTGCAAATAGTTTCTATTCAGAGAAGTGCCTTATTTAAGGTATACAGGAATCTTAGAGAATGTTTCAAATTTCTGGCTCTAGGAGAAAAAACAGCTTAAACTGATCATTCTCATGGAATCAGGAAATCAATATTTCTAAGATTCTGATTATCCCTCTGTGCTGTATGTCTTATCCTCAGTATATTAAGAAGATACAGATGCAATTTTGGAATTTCCAGCTTGTGTTTAATGGGCCAGCCAGCATATGTATATGATACAAAATAATCATAGTAGAACAAGGGTAAAAACTTCAGCAATTTTGGCAGATCGTAATTTAAATCTTTGGCTGTGCAAATCTGTTCTGCAAGGTTGGCATTACCTGTTATGCTGCTGAGGGCATTCTTTATCAGACCGGTATATGTTCAAGGAATGACAGTCCTATGGCTGGCAGATGGGCAGTGATAGAAAGAACTGAATTTACAGTGCTCTTGATGAAGTGGTGCTGGGATTGTGCAGTCCTGGTGGAGAACCAGTTGGTTTGACAGGTGTTCAGTTCCTCCTCTTCCCAGTTTCTACATAAGGCAGCTGGGCTTGAACCTTTTACATGAAGCAATTTGAGTTAAAATCAGCAGCAATTGCCTGTTGGTGTGCTGGTGACAATTGGTTGTATTGTGTCTGCTTATTGTTAGTCTCTCAGGGAAATCAAATGAAAAATTAATGCTAAAATGATCAGAGAGGTGGCCTGATAGAAGGAATGCTCTGTAACAACAGAGAATGAATCCCTTTTGTTTGGCCTAATATAATGTTATTTGTGATATAAGTGATTGTGACATTCATATAAACAATATGAGATTCTTCCAGCTTCCAATTAAAAAAAAAAAATCTGTTTAGGTATAAGATTAGTGAAAGATATGTTCAGTGTATTTTCTATTCAGTGGAAGATACTGGTTTCCGGTTTTGATTATTTGTTTTATTTAACCCTTTTCCTCTGTATAATTCAAAGCATTCTGATGACAATCCTTTGGTTTGTTTCTGAATGAAATAACACTGTAAGCTAGGTGGGTCATTGCAGGTATGAGACTTAAAAATGAAGCAGAACAACTCATAAATATCCTCACAGTGTATCTTGATTCTAGACAGTTAAGGCTGTGTCTGCATGGACTTGCTAAATTGATTGAGCCTAAATTTGTTTGTGGCTGAAACTTCAGAAATTGTAGTTTTGATTTCATATGCATTATTATTGTCAGCCTTCAGTAATTACATTACCTCATAAATTGATGAAGCTCTGAAACACTGCAAACTATTTTATATTCCCCATAGAAATCTAGGTGATTGCCATGGTGTAGGTAATGATTTTATCAGACAACAGTTTCTTGAGTTTCTTTTATCTTTTTAAGAGATCTTTGTAAAGGGAATCAGGGAAAGTTGGTGAATTATGTCCACCTCTTATGGGAAGTAATTTTAGTTAAAATTTGCTGTAATTGTTTATGTACAGGAGGCTTTTGGCAGAAGGGTCATATTAATGTAACTTTTTTTTTTCCCCTGGGATATCATATGAAAACGAAGGCCAATTCCAGTCATACATGTGTATTGATGCAGCCACTATTTGAAATCATTTACCAAATAATTTTGATTTAATAGCAGGTTTAAAATGGGAAATAACTTTACTTGCCTCCAAAATTTTTCTATTTATTCTGAAAAGAAAGCATTATAGAGTGTGTCTTATATGACCATTTACGTATGAGGTAGAGTCTTTAAATAATCTGTGTTAAACTTTAAAGTGTGTCAGCAATTTACCTGATCTCAGAATACTTTAATAACATGCATACTTTGGGCGATATTAATTACATCTCATTTTTTAATCCATTTAAGATGCAATGAATGTTTTACTACTTTCCTGTACTTCATGGTGGAGATTTAGCGCATTTCAAATCTGCTGAAAAAGATCTTTACGTTTATGTTATGTAGGTAGAAATAAAGCACACTTTGTACCCACTAGTTTCTCAAGACAGGAATTATCAGGAAATAACAGTACTTTTCTTTGTTATTTTAAAGCCCTAAGGTTGTTGTAGGCATGTCACAGGCTGTACAGCTTTCCATGTAAAAGATTAGATACTCAGGGGTTAGAAATGAAGAGTGGTTTCTGGAGTTAAGTAATACCAAGGCTTGCAAAAGATATGTGGTTAGTGTGAACATATTTTTCACCTCTTTTGAATAGACTTTGAATCAAGAGCTCCTTAAAACTACTGAGCTATCCAGGCTTGTTTCCTGGAATAGGGTCTTACAGCAGCTTTCAGCTAGCCGTAAGAAATATGCTCATAGAACCAAACATGGGATATATCATAAATTGCTGTGCAACTATGTGAGAATGTTACTTGCTTTCTCTAACAATCATGAAAACAAGTGACAGATCTCTGTGTCCAAGCAATTTCACAGATTAGAAAATAAGATTCTTCAAGGCTGAAATGTATGTTCTAATGACGTTCTATTGTTACACATTTTTAAGACCTTCAGGGTTTTGGCACATTCCTTGCCACCCTGCTGTATGCTTGGGTTTTTTTCTGATTAAAAATGATTGCCAGAATGTCTCTTCTCCACAAACTATTATATTACAACTTCCAGACTGGGTATGCAGTTTATTGGAGACAGTCTGTTAAACTCTGGGTGTTTTGGATAAATGTGCTGGAGCATCAAGGAACACAAAAGCTGGACAGCAGCTGAATTTGTAGATTGCTATGTCTATTCCTTTGTAGGCCAAACTCCTTGTTTCTTATCACTATTTAGACAGAAACAGAAAGAACACATCCTTAACATAAGTGACAGAAAGACACGTCAATAAAAATTAATTACTAAGGCTGTAGACCACTCATTGGTTGCCATAAGTTTGAAGGGGTTTAGAGCTGATGTTGTTCCTAGTGTTAGTTATGAGACGGTTGAAAACAGGCTGTTTATGGTGCTTGTGCTTTTTCTTATTCAGGATGGAGATGCCTCCTTTTTTCTCTTATTTGTTTTGCCTGCTTATTTGCCCTTTGTATGTCTTGACTGACCAGTGGGCCAATACGTGGCAATACGAGTGAAGTAATTTTTTTGTTTGTTGCATTGTGTGCTTCATTGTACATCTTAATGAAGAAGTTTGTGCCTTCAGGCTGCATTCTCCAATTACATCCTGTACAAACTAAATGTGATGCAGCAAGACAGGAAAGTTCAAAATTATGCCTCAGAGGAAAATTTTCCTGAACTCCTTTTGTAGCTACACTTAGTTTTATGGGGAGCCTTTTTGGTAATAACTTCACAAATATAAACTTCATATAACTCAACAATGTCTGTCTTCAGTACTCGGAAATATCCTGTCTTTCAAAAGGACCTTTTACATACATTTCCACTTAAACTTTAGCTTGGAGAACTCGGGGGGAGTAGTGGGAATGTTTATATATTTGCTGCAAATGTTACATTTGGTTATGTGTGAGAGACTAAATGTGGGCTAATTCCAAGTATCATCAGAGGCCATCAATGTTTTGTTTCTAGTATTAATATAGCTATGTTAAATTAAATAACAAAAAAATAACAACTCAAAAGTTCTTGTAATGAAGCTTACATATTTTCTGCAGGGAATACAACCCCTGCAACAAGAGAGCCATCATAGGGTAGAGGGGCTTTCTGTGCACTAAACCCAGGATCCTTCTTACCAAAGACCTGAACATGAGAAAGTGTCATTCATGTGGTGATCAAACATGTGGCCTGCCAGAGTAGATGAACAAGGAATAAAAATACTGCTTTGCCAGCTGGGCTCTCTCTGAGACCTGGGTTTTAAGCTGACTAAGCTAAGGCCTAGACTGTGCTGTGGTAGCAATCCAGTAATGATTCTAGACTTAGCAGGTTTTGTTCTCTGCAATCAGAAATTAGGAAAAGATTTTGTTTGCTTAGAGCAACTGAATCTTCTATCTCCAGGCCTCAGGTCTTATTTAGAGGGAGGGCAATGGCTTCCAGCAGCAGATGGGAAAACAGCTGCAGGAAGATGCAGGGTGAATGGCAGCCCTCCAGCAGGTGGAAATCATTATGGAAGGAATTTTGTACTGTACAAGCTATTGTTGGTTGTTCCCAGATGAGTAAAGTTAATAACATTTTGGCCTGCATTAAGCCACACTCCTTTCGTCCTGCATGTCCACATTGTCTATTTGTAGAATAGATAGCTTTTGTTAATTATCACTGTAGAATTTTATGCTGTCCTAAAACATGCTCATAACCTGCCTTGAAGGTCATCTTTTGGAGATGAAAGTAACCATCAAAGGCCAGTTCTAATCCTGAGCTGAGTAAGGTATTGCTAGTTGCAGTGTCAACTTCCTGCCTAAATAGTATTGCTTTGTAATCACCTTGTTGTAATTAAATTAGCTTGGTAAATCCTGTAATAAAAGAAATCCTCAAAAGGATCTCAGTTACTTCATAACAAGCCTTTTATTATTATTTAGCTTAATAATGGTACTCTTCAGGTTATCTTCAGGTTTTGGAGACAGGAGCTGCATGTGATGCAACAGGATGTGATTCATATAATCACATAATGGTGGAGGTTGGAAGGGAGCTCTGGAGGTCATCTGGTCCAAGTCTGCTGCTCAAGCAGGGTCACCTGGAGCTGGTTGTCCAGGACCATGTCTAGGTAGCTTTTGAATATCTCCAAGGAGATGGAGACTCTGCAACCATTTCCTTTCCCTGAACTGCATGAGGTTCCTGTCAGCCCATTTCTCCAGCCTATCAAAGTCCCTCTGAACGGCAGCATCACCCTCTTGTGTATTGGCTGCTCTTCACAGTTTTGTACCACCAGTAAACTTGCTGAGGTTACACGCTGCCCCATCATCCAGATCATTAATGAAGATGTTGAATGGGACTGAATGCAGTATTGACCACTGGGGTACAATACTAATTCTACTTGAGTCCTCTGATTCACCATGATACTCCTCCACCTCCCTCCATGGTTCTCATAAGCCATGTCTAATAGGGCATGAGGCTTAGAATTGATCTGTTCACTTTCTTTGTTGCTGAACTCTATCAGTGTTTGTTAATCCGTAGAATAGATTATTTTTTGTATCATTTGAAGTCTGGCATTTTCATGATGTCTTGGCAAAATTAGCTCAGAAAAGATTACTACTTTAAAAGTATAGTTTACGTTTGAGCTCATTCTTACATAGTTTGTTTCAGAGATGAGAAGTGTAAGCAGAGTTATAATGATTCTTAATCTCTGCAGAATGTTGACTCCTACTGAGACGCATGACTAGCGTATCTGTCTATTCCGGTAGTTGTTTTACATGTATTATAACAGATCAGAAATAAGAGGACATCTGGATTTTTTGATGAGTATAGTTAATTTCATGTAAACAATAGTAATTGGATTAGATTTTGGGTACAATGGCACTTTGTCACATGACGTGAGAAAATTTAAAACCAACAGTAAGACTAGATCTAAACACGATGTGCATGGTGTTTCTGTTCTGTCAGTGATGCCAGTGTTTTGGTTTTTTTTTTTTTTATTAGGTTTATTTGACTTAAAAAGCTATCATCTGAAGTTTTTATTGACAGCTGCAACAAAGATATAAACCTGTAAAGCAATAACTATCATGGTGGCCAGAGTTGGGAGGTCTGAAAATGGTTTATTGCTAGTAGGAAAAATGTTTGGAACCAGTCTTTAGAAGGTTCACCACCTCGGCTATGTGCATTTAATTTTGTTCCATTTTTAAGGGTATATATGATAGTAGTGCCAAACTATGCAAACTTTTCCTACCCTGATGTATATAGCCTTTGTTTTGATTATCTCTTTATTAATGATCTGAAAAGCCTGAGGTCAGATAAAAATGAGCCAAGGTCAGGCTACTCCAGCTACAGAACGCTGGAAATGTCACTGAGCTACACAGAGAATTGCTGAAAGGAAGAATGTTAGACTGACGTTTTCCTTGCTTGTTGTGAAAAGCTATAGATGTTAATTTTTAAATGAAGCCTTGTGCTGTTACTGCAGCAGGAAAGAGGTTAAATGCATGAATGTTCCTTTTTGATGATTAAAGAAAATGAGACATTACCATTTGTATACCTTAAAAAGTGGTAGACAGTACAGTTAGAGACTGTATTTGTGCATATTTGCAGTGACTGGCACTTTACTGCTCTCACCATCAGGAAAAAAAAAAACTTACATAAATTGATGCAAATGCATTCATTTCAGCTGGGTAGCTCAGTGGAGAAAAACATTCATTTCATAAGCAATTCTGACACAAACTTACTTAGCACTTTATTAATTAGAGTATCATTGCTTTAGATATAACCCCTCCAAACTGGCAGGTGTGCTGTTTGAAGGTTAATGAGCTGTGAAATATGTAAGTGTCTGCAAAGAAATTTTGTAAATTGTGAGCATAGTCTGTCAATGGAGAAAACGAATTGGAAAAATAGGTGAAGTTTGTACTGTAACTGAATACTGATGTATTCATCGTACATGTATTAATATAGAAAACCTAAAAAAAATGAAGAGGAAAGGTGATTATAGTAGTTATTTATTGCAATCTGTTTTCTCTTTTAAACAAATCTGTTTATAGAGAAGGGCTGTGAAATGATTGACTTCTTGGCAGTTCTTAGTTTGCATAAAGAGCAAATAAAATCAGACAGCGCAAAATACTTGGAACAAAACTACAAATGCTTTATTTTTCTTTCTATTACAATGTTGATATTTGAAATTGCTTGAAATGTAAATCTGCTTTTAATTTTACAATAATGGTATAAATACGGTTATTTTACTCTCACATTTTTATTTTTCTAAGTTATAGTTTTCCTTTGAAATTGTATTTTTCTATTGTCTTGTGATTTTTATTTTTTTTTCTTGTTTCAAATCAGGGTGGCCCAGATATTTCAGTGTGGTCTCTTTGCTGTACTGCCAGTGTATTGTTCTGGTAGATCTGTGCATGCAAAGGAAAGATGTCCCACTGCAAAAAGCACTATTCTGGAGGCTTGTGTACCATTTACTCTCTCTGTCACTCCGCAGCTTTCACAGCTTTCTTGACAGTGTGTTGCGCATTTCAGTGAGCTTTCTCTCAGGTGGAAATTGCCAGCCAATTCATTTTTATGCAGTTTTCACATTTTGTGGCCCCCTGTTTAGAATAGGAGAGGGGAGCATGTTGGCAAGGCAGTAAATTCCGTTAAACTGAAAGAACACTTAGATTAGGAAAATGCTGTATTTAAACAGAAGCAAACCATGAACCAAAGTGGGTTTTTTTGTCTGTCTATCTATTGGAGGATTTCAAGACTTGGCTGTTCAAAGGCACATCAAACGGCGTGGTCTGATTTCAGTGTTCTCTGCTTTTGAGCAGGAGGTTAGACTAGTGACCTCCTGAGACCCATTCCAACCTCAGTGACTCTGTGGTACTACAAATGAAGCTTTCTCAAAAGATATGTATTTTCCACTTTGTGAGTTATATTCTAGCATTGATTTATCCAGACAAAGATTAAATATTGATTGATTTATTTATCCTGGATGTGTCATCGTCCGTCACCGTCATTCCGCGCCCCCCCCCCCCCCCCCACCCACCCCGCGCCCGACTGAATCCATTCTTGATAATAGCTTTAAATGTTCTGTCTTTCTTTTGGGGACATAATAAAATGTAATTGCCTGAGGGAAAGGTGATGGAAAGAGTGGAGAGTTCCATTTGCAGGGCCTGTAGAAAGTAGCGTCCAGAGACAGGAACACACAGATAAAAAGAAAATGGGAAAGATGAAAGTACAAAGATAAGGGCTGTATATGTGATGCATAAAGACTTTATGCGAGTTGTTTGGGACAAATAGTTTAATGAATGTTAGATTTATTGTACTGTCAAAACACTTTTCATTTTCATCTATTTAACTGAAGTGATAAATAACTCTGGTTTCCCCCTCCCAGTTCTTGGATTTACAGAACATTACCTTGTTACCATTTAAAACAATATTCAATTAGACAGCTTTAATGGGTTTTTATAACTGAGCAAAATTTACTGTGATAAGATAAATTAAGCTTCAGTTATGCTTGATTCTAGTGGATGGAAATGATTAGAGAAATATTAGTACTGTTATCTACTAATTTAAAACCTTCGCTCTAACTGGAGATGTTTGGAGAGGAACTTTGATAGGAATGCTTCAGAAATGGTTCTTTGTATACTTTAACTATTGCTTATATTGTGATTAAGTCTACATTTATGATCCTAGTGTATTGGCGCTGTATGCAAAGAAATGCAAAGAAAGACCCACCTCAAAACAATATTGAAAATTCACCAGGGGGACACAAAGAATATGTAGATATTGTAATTAGCATAATAACTAGTAGACATAACCCCCCAGTCTGAAACTGTTGATAAAGTTTTGCACATAATGATGAAGTGTGAAGAGAAGTTACTGAAGTTTTGCATATTTTTGGTTTTTATGCTTAAGAGACAGCTGGGGAGAAAGGACTTAGAGCTGCTTAAAGGAAGACATGAATTAAGTGTGTGACTGAAGTGAGATGGGGGGCCATGGTTGGGTGAAAAAGCCATGAACGGTCTTAATGCCAAAGACAAGTGCCTCTCGTGTTTATTAAAGTGAAAGAGGGAAAGGGCAATGGTGGCTAGTGTTTTGTGTCTGCTATCTTGGGCTAAAAATGAAAGATGATAGCAAATCGTCAATCAGGCTGATCCTTGTGTAGGGTACATACAACTAGTCTTCTGCTAGACAAAGGTAGGGACAAGGTAGGCTTTTTCAATTCTTACATAGTACCAGTGTAAGGGTTGTGTTTTGGTTTTTAATTTTATTTTTTTTTTTTATTATAGCTGTTAATAATTCAGTGCAGGGGTATAATGTGGGACAGTTCGGCCTTTGTGCTGGGACTAAGGCCGGAGACTGCCAACTGTGGTTTTGTTTTGGTGTTTTTTGTTTTTTTTTTAATCGGTGTTTCAGTTTGGAAGCATCCTTCAGTGAAGAGATCTGATATTCCTAACATAGATAACAGAGTCCTTAACTAGTAATTGCTCTTAACCCCAACACTCAAGCCTGCAGTAGATGTAAAGATACATTCTCAGCCTGCCCTCTATCTCTGCAGAGGGAAAATCATGCTCACAGCAGGAGCAGAGTTTAATAAAATAGGAGATATGGCCCATTTGAAATAGAAAAGCTTCTGTAGCTATGGTGGTCCAGAAATCTTTGAAGATGCTCATACTGACAGTAGACCTCAGATAGTTTTTTTGATACTTTTCTTTGTAGTATTCTGAACGGTATTTTCCTTAATGCTATGTGGTGGTGTGTGTTTTTGGTGTTTGGTTCCCCTCCCTCCCCCCCTCCTTCCCCCCCCCCCGTTTAACTTTCAGAAAGAAATAAATCTCTAGGTCTTGGTATCATAGTGGAAAATGAAAGTAAGAATCTAAGCTTGTGAAAGATCAGTGGTTTCACAGGTGACCTGCTAATATTTAGGGAAACCTATAAATAAGATCAGCTAAGGCAAACAGGAATTATGCACTTCATGTTCCAAATTATAACATATTATAATTACATAATACTTTAAATTTCTGTAGTACTTTCCATACTTAAAATCATCAAGTAATGCAGGCTGTGATAATTTTTGAAAGATTTGTCATTGTTATAGATAAAAAGTATTTACAAATTATCTCCTGCAACTGAAGTAGCAGCTACATTTTCTCCTGAATAATTTGATTCTGTCAGTACTTGGTATATTTTCAATGCTAGTTGGTGTGGTAAACTTAAATGGAATTCCAGTTTTGTGGCTTCCATTTTTATTTTCTGTTGAAGAAAAAGCTGCTTTTTTATTTTATAAATTGGACAAAATAGAAATCCAGACATAAATCATAGAATCACTTTGGTTGGAAAAGACCTTTAAGATCAGCAAGTCCAACCTTTAACCTAACCCTGCCATCCCACCACTAAACCATGTCCCTAAGCACCTCATCTCTCCTTCTTTTAAATACCTC
This sequence comes from Gorsachius magnificus, assembly GCA_034008185.1. Lineage (NCBI taxonomy): Eukaryota > Metazoa > Chordata > Aves > Pelecaniformes > Ardeidae > Gorsachius > Gorsachius magnificus. The sequence goes on from CM067090.1 coordinate 14,977,279, forward strand.
CAGGGATGAGGACTCCACCACCTCCCTGGGCAGCCCATTCCAGAGCCTGACAACCCTCTCGGTGAAGAAGTTTTTCCTAATGTCTAGCCTAAACCTGCCCTGGCGCAGCTTCAAACCATTCCCCCTCGTCCTATCATCTGTTACCAGGGAGAAGAGGCCGACCCCCACCTCACTACAGCCTCCTTTCAGGCAGTTGTAGAGGGCGATCAGGTCTCCCCTCAGCCTCCTCTTCTCCAGACTAAACAACCCCAGTTCCCTCAGCCGCTCCTTGACTTGTGTTCCAGACCCCTCACCAGCTTTGTGGCTCTCCTCTGCACATGTTCCAGCAATGCAACGTCTTTCTTGTAGTGAGGGGCCCAAAACTGAACACAGGATTCAAGGTGCAGCCTCACCAGCACTGAGTACAGGGGCACGATCACTTCCCTACTGCTGCTGGCCACACTATTCCTGATACAGGCCAGGATGCCATTGGCCTTCTTGGCCACCTGGGCACACTGCTGGCTCATATTCAGCCGGCTGTCAATCTGTACCCCCAGGTCTTTTTCCACCAGGCAGCTTTCCAGCCACTTCTTCCCCAAGCCTGTAGCGTTGCATGGGGTTGTTGTGACCAAAGTGCAGGACCCAGCACTTGGCCTTGTTGAACCTCATACATCGGCCCATCGATCCAGCCTGTCCAGAGCCCTCCTCCCCTCGAGCAGATCAACACTCCCACCCAGTTTGGTGTCATCTGCAAATTTACTGAGGGCACACTCAATCCCCTCATCCAGGTCATTGATAAAGATATTAAACAAGACCGGCCCTAGAACTGAGCGCTGGGGGACACCAGTTGTGACTGGCTGCCAACTGGATTTAGCTCCACTCCACCACAGCTCTCTGGGCTTGGCCACCCAGCCAGTTTTTAACCCAGCGAAGAGTACACCCATCGAGGCTATGAACTGCCAGCTTCTCCAGGAGAATGCTGTGGGAGACTGTGTCGAAGGCTTTGCTGAAGTCCAGGTATACAGCAGCCACAGCCTTTCCCTCATCTACCAGGCGGGTCACCTGGTCATAGAAGGAAATCAGGCTGGTAAAAGGAAATCAGGTTGGTAAATCAGGTAAAAAATGTACTGTTCCTTTTAGGCAAGTGAAGGATAATACCTGTGTGGCAAAAGCTGTCTTTCTGAAGTATATTTCGTACTTCACAGCTCTGCCATGGTAAGTCATGGCGGTTAAGTTATGTAGCCTTAAGGCTTTAGTAAATAAAAATCCTTGTGGGCCACTGGCTGGCACAGACATGTGGGAACAATCATCTTAGTTTCCAGTTGTTGCAGGGAGGAATTGCAGTTGTGCACAGTGAGCCATGAAAACAGTGGTCTGACACTTAAAAAGAAGCTGGGCTAAACAACTACTGTGCATGATAGCACCTAGTTAAATAAGGATATTAATGTCCTCAGAGCAAAAATTTTTAAAGATATATAGTAAATTAAAAGGCTGTGAATTTAATTTAATTAAAATACAAAATGCTCTCAAAGGCAGGATGCTAATTAACATTTGCTGGACTTGGCTAGGTAAAAAGTGCTTGTAACAAAGTTCTGAAATCATTGGTCTCCTTTGAAAAATGCGCTTTTTAGATGTTTGGTCATGTAAGTGGTTAACGATGTTAGTAAACTGTTGAGTTAGTTGGCTGTGGTGCAGTTCTCCATTTGTTTGATTCTTTTCCTGTGATTTATTTTTATGTATGGCATTATAACTTAAATCTTAGCTCTTGAACAAATCCTTTGCATTTGTGTTTCCTGTATAGGGTCATACACCTTCTCCCTGCTAGCATTAGTTACATTATTTCTATGCCATAAAATTTGTAATGCAGTAATATCTGTTAAAGAAATAGCATTATCTGGCATTAAGTAACTTGAATCTGTATAATAGACTTTGGTTATTATCTGTTCTGTGAAATCTAAAGAACAAAGTCTTTGAATTGTTTCCTTTGTGCTTCTGTATTGAATGCGCACTCTTTCTCGCACAGAAGATTAATTCACTCCTATCATTCTCAATGTAAATCTCCATATTTATGAGAAGGAAGCATGGGATGTAAAAAGAGATGAGAATGTCAAAGTTTGTAATGTTGTTACAGACACCATATATTGTAGATTTCTTGCTCTTGTATGATCATACTTTTCCTACCTGTGTCCATTCCATCACCTGTAATTGCTTAAAGACTCCTCATGCATTCTCATGAGTTCCCACTGTGTGCTCTTTGCCACAGATCTGTGTCTCTGTTTTTGAAAGTTCTTGCTTAACAGTAACTGTGAATATTTTCAGTGTGATAGCATTTTAGTTTTACAGAAGAAACCGTGTAAGCAGTACCATGCTAGAAGAAATAAAGACTTAGAAAACTAGGAAACAAACGGCTTCAAAAATGCAAACAAATATCTCTGATGCATTTGAAGGAATAACAGTTACAAGAGAAGGAAAGGAGACTTTTGTCAAGTATTATTATTAATCTAAAACTTAATGAAGAGAATCAGGTGTTCTACAGAATCAGAGGGAAATAAATGAAAAAGAAGCATGGAACTGTGGAGATGGTTTGCAGAAGATGCCGCTGCTTAATATCTCTGGGATAGGAACATGGTGTATAGAGCTGATTAAGTGTTGTCTGAGCCAGTATAGTTCTGCTATGATTAGTGTTAGGATGTATTTAAGTGCTGTATAAATAAGCCCTAACAAGATAAAATTGGGGAGTTAGAAGTCAAGTATTTAGAGAGTTTTGAAAATGTTGGTACTAGTGTAAAGTTGGATTGAGAAGTAGATCAAAAGATAGAATAAAATGGATAAGGATGCTTTGGTTTCTGTTTCTGTAGGAATTCTTTGGCTGCCTATTTTAACACAAGTGGTCAAACCGCATTTGCAGAGCCAAACCTTAATTCTGACATTTTGTAATGTGTGGTATTGGGTTGGTTTTTTTCTAAGTTCTGTAATAATTTTCCTTTAAAACAGGTTGTTCTTGTAGATATTCATATAGGGCTTGTGAATCATCATTGCCTGTGCTAGGTTCCCTTCTACTTCTGCCTTTTGGTGGAAGCAAGTTTGATGCAAGCAAGGTGGATGTCAGATACTATTACCAGAGTTGGCTAGAAACAGGCTGAAACAATTCTGCAAGTACTGCGTTTATGAAGACTATTTTCTTTCCCATGTCCTTTTGCTTTTGTCTTTCAAATTCTTCCTCAGGTTGAACAGGCATTACAGCTGTTTCTTATCTTTAAAGACTACTTTCTTCCAGCTGTCCTATGTTGTGAGATCAGGCACAAGAATGGTATAGGGTGGGAAAGACTGAGGAGCTTGTAAATAAAAACAGTTCTGGATCACGTTCACTGCATGCTTATTTTCCCCTTTAAACTGTTTAAACTGTTGAAGTTCCAAGAAATACTTAAAATACTTTTCATCAGTTTAATTACTCTTACACTGTATGACTTACTCATTGTTCTGAACACAGAGCAACACTAAATTGGATTCTGGAATAGATTATAGTATTCATAAATACTATAACTATTTTCCTATAATACCTATTATATCTGCCCATTTCTATGTATTCATAATCTTTTGCACCAAAAAATATTTTGCTGTTTTCCAAGTATGTGTACTGTTTGTGGTTGAATTTAAAACATTTCTGTAGCAAGAGCAGAGAAAGTTACTTCCTATTATAAAACATTACAGTGTTTTTCAATAGAAAATTTGGAGGAACATTGCAGTTGAAATATATTCTTCACTGCGAACACTAATGTTGCCTTAAAACTTAGGACAAATAATAAAGTAATAATAAGAAAATTTCTCATAGAAATTACCACCAGTAGTAATATAAGTTACTAAGATTATTTTTCTTTGCATTTCTGCAAAAAGTCTTCATGATACCTGCTTGCCATATCCAGTCTAACAGAAGTGATTCTTTAGTCAGTGGCTTGCATGGAATATGAATTACTGCTGGAAAGATTTGTATTGGAGGTTCATCTTTCATCTTTAAATTTAGAGACATAGCGAAATTATGTAAAAATGAGCAGAGTCCTTACAGGGCAAGGAAGGAAACCGTAGAGGAAAAAGTACTCAGATATATTTGAGCTCCAGATTACGCTTGACTGATCCTTTATATGTTTCAGAACTCTAAAACATAACATAGCGCACAGTTTCTAATGGACTCTGTGCTACATTGAAATTCAAACAGGACATGTATTTTGCATCTTGGTATATTCCACATTCTTTTCTGTCTTTGAATATTTATAGCTAAATTTTCTGCCTTATGTCAGGTGTAGTAAAGTTCCTGAGATTAGAAAGTATGAAAATAAGATTGAAACCTTAATTCTCTGCAACACTTAGTCGGATCCACATTATTTGATTTGCAATAAAGTAATTTTTTTCCCCTGCTATTAATTTGATTTACTTTTGAGGCAAGTGTAAATTTCATTTTACTTTTTTGGCTAGAAGAAATTCTATTTTTTCATGAATAGACACAGTTAATACTAAGATACTTCATTGTGGAGCTGTTTCATCTTTCTACGTAGTTGATATAAGAGAAAATTGCTTTTCTCTTACTGAATAATTTATCTTTCCTGTAAATAAGGTCCTGGGTGACCTTTCAATACAAGGATTGGTTTGCTTCCTTGTTTGTTTTGAAATATTGCCAGAAATTGAGGGTGAGGAGAGAGAAGTTGCCTTTATTTTATCCCATTTTAGGTTTTTATGCATGATTTCATAAAGTTGTGGTAAATACAATAGTACATATTTAATACAGCTTGTAGGTTTATGTTTGCAACAGACTGGAAACAATTGAGAGTAGTTTTCCTAAGTTATAACCATAAACATAATGAAGTTTATCCTGCCAAGTGTCAGGCCACAAATAAAGACACCCACATGTGTGGTCAACCTGCCCTCAGTTTCTAGGAAAAGTGCTATTGGACCAAATAAACTAAGTTTAAATCAGGCAGGAAATCTTTGCCAGACTTGACCTAGACTCATATACATTGGTGACTCATGATTGTTGCCCAGCCCTGCAGCTGTGTTGGTTTATGAGCCCTGTGAAAGTTCAGGCCTATCTGCACTGAAGTGTTGGTTGCCTCTGTTATCTTCTCTTCCAGCATGATTCTGTGTACTAGCGGTCTGGCAGTGGGCTAGTTTACTTTGTGTCATTTTCTGTCATAAATTTTGCAGCAGTCTGTCATGTACCTAGTGAGAGGGTAAAATTAAATGATGTATGTTTTTCCTGGACAAAGAATGCTTTCAGGAATTGTTAAAATATATGAGAATGTTTTGGTACAATGTGTTTTTGTAAGTGACCACTTTTCTATAACTGAAATTGGCTCTTATTTCTCTTCCCCTCATTATGAGGATAAATAAAAAGGAATGAAACAGGGGGGCGGGAGCAAGCACAAGTGACCTGGGAGGAATAGGGAGACCCCATCGGAGCATGCAGGTATAGGATTAGGAAAGCCAAGGCCTAACTGAGCTTGAATATAGCAAGAGATGAGAAAGGCAACAAGAAAGGTTTCTACAGGCACATCAACAGCAAAAGACTAGGGAAAATCTGGGCTCACTGATGAATGGGAGTGGAGACCTGATCATAAAAGATGTGGAGAGGCCAAGGTACTGAATGCCATCTTCACCTTGATCTTTACTGGTAAGACTAGCCTTCAGCAGTCCCAGGCCTCTGAAACCAGTGCGAAGTCCAGGGCCAGGTTAAACTTGTCCTTGGTGGAGGAGGATCAAGTCAGGGTATACTTAAACCAACTGGACACACACAAGCCTTGCTGGATTGCCCCTACAAGTGCTGATGGCATTGTGTTGATTTATCTTTGAAAGGTCATGGTGGTTCGGGGAGGTTTCTGAGGATGGGAAGAAAGCAAGTGTCACTCATCTTTAAGAAAGGCAAGAAGGAGGATCCAGGGAACTACAGGCTGGTAAGCCTCACACTGATCCCTGGGAAGGTCATAATAAGGAAGGAATAATCTTGGAAGCTATTTCCAAATATGTGACAGACAAGAATCACAGGATCATAGAATGTTTTGGGTGGGAAGGGACCCCTAGAAGGTGACTGGGAATAGCCAGGATTTATGAAGGGGAAACAATGTCTGACTAGCCTGACAGCCTTCCTCAGTGAGGCAATTGCCACTACGAGGGTTTCACATAAGTGTTTACTGTCAATGCCAGTGAGATCCTAAGTATTAGAGTTGCTACACAAGATTGTGACTGTATGCTGTTTATCAAACACTACAGTTTCTTGGACTTTTCTTGCTAAATACACCATCTAGTTGTAAAATCTTGGTAAGTGTATATTCTAATTTGTGCTAACGTACTACTTGTTTTCAGCCTCTCTTTCATTTTAACTAGAGTAATTCCGTTGGCAAGCTAACTCATCTTTAAAGTATACTTGGCCTTATTATAATAAAGATGTGAAGGCAAGAGACTGGTCTTTGTTTCTGTTCACAGAGACATAATATAGTTTGTAGCTATTAAAAAAGCAGATTATAATTATTCTGTCTTTTATTCTATCAATTCTTTCATGAAAACATTAGAATTCGGGTTAAAATAAATTAACAAAAAGGAAAGTAGTATAGCTAATTAAAATCACATGAATAGTAACGGCTAAATACAACTTTGAGTGTAGCAGGCTGCCATGAAAAAGGACAAGATTAGCTCGATTTTTCCCTGTGCACAGGTCTATGATTTATGAATTTCACTAGCTTTCAGATTGCATGCCTACTACTCAAAATGTCTGATACTTTAAGTATATTTTCAGCACACTCCCAACATATGCTGTCATTAGCAATCTTTTTTTAATTCTCTAGAATTTCTGGGGTATCAACTGGGAATATAGTAACTTTTCTTATTGGTTTTACTATCACTGAACATAACACAATTCTGAAAATAAAAGTAGTATTCTGGATGTACCTGTAAGTAAACTCTGCCTTGTATTTTATTTAAACTTTTGTAATTTTTCTGTGTGGATTGTCCCCAAGAAAAGCTGTCTTTTTGATGGGTTGCTGATAGTTTGATTTGAAATCTGATATTCTCCTTTGCTTATATTGGGTTGGATAATTCATAAATATTTTTGTTAGAGTATTTATCTCTTGCATTTACTGGCAAACTCTCTTTTTAAATACTTCATGTCAGCAGTGGTTGTAATGGTTTTTAGGCAAGTAGAAACCTTGAAAGATAATCTTTGTTCAACTTCATTGTGGAAAGGATGGTTAAAGCACATTTACATAATAAATTCTCACCACTTACCTCATAACTAAAATCATAAGTTAGCTGGAATTTTGGGACCTTCTAACTTTCTCTTATGCAGTGCATTTCACACTCAGCCCATGCAGCCCAGTTGCTGCATGCTCACCTCTGTGACTTTGGGGAAATCCTCAGGGAGGGTTGGTCTGCAGGTGCTTCCTCTTCCAGTGGGTACTTCCTGGTGTGGTGTGGTGTCAGCCTTAGTGTGAGCCCGTCTGTTGTCTGTGCTTTCAGTGCAGGAGGCATGAGACTGACTGAGGCTTAAATTCAGACGAGTCATGGAGTCACGTACCTTGGGAGAGGGCTGTAGAGGCCATCTAGCCCAAGTGTCTTCTCAAAGCAGGTCTTAATTAGGCCAGGTTGCTCAGGGCTGTGTCCAGTCAAGTTTTGGGTATTTCAGGGATGGAGATTCCACAACCTCTCTAGGTTCTAGTAGTTGACCAAGCTTGTGGGTTTTTTTCTATGTCAAGGTGGAGTTTCCATCTTCTAGTTGTCTCACCCCTTCCCAGGGCACCCTTGAGAAGAGTTTGGCTCTATCGTCTCACATCCTCCCACTAAGTGATTGAAGACAGCAGTAAGATCTCCCTGTTGCTTTTTCTTCAGGGTGCACAAACCTGGGGCTCAGCCTCTTCTGGTACATTTTGTGTCCCAGTCCCATGACCATCCAGGTGGGGCCTCAGCTGGACTCCTGTCAGTATTTCATTATCTGTCTTGTACTGGGCAAGTCCAAATTTGGCACAGAGTTCAGAGTATGATCTCACAATTTCCAGAGACAGGCTCCACACCCCCAAGGTAGGTGCTGCCTGTTCCTCCAGTTAGTTGGCTTTGTTTTGTGCTGGTTTAACTACCATTGTGAAGAATATTGTGTTCTGATCCATAACCAAGAAAAGCATTTCTAGAACATGAGTTCAATCCAAGATTTATTATCCACTTACATTTCTAAGAGAAACAGTTTGAAAAGCTTATATTACTATTTGCTGTGTTATTTAACAGTTCAATAATTAAAAAAATGCAGAGTAGTCCATCAATAAAAAGAGAACCTTTCCTATCCAACAAAAAACTTTGTGCCAACTGTAGACCAAAAATTATTAGGAAAATTATTTCAGTGATTATATCTTATTTTCCTCCACCGAGGCAGATGCAGTTTTTATGGTTTGAAGATGAGGATATGTTTTTCAAACCTTGCCTTGGTCAGTTGCAGGATTACTGGTGGGTGGTTTTTCTTGATGTTTTTGTATTTTCCCTATTTGCTTCTGTGGGAACAGTGAACAAATGGTTTTGATGAGCAGCTGCTCAAAGAGAATGTGAGAAGAAGCCATGACAGCAATTTAAGTCAATCTGATAGCACCTGCTGTCACCTGGCTTCATCTCTTCATGAAGAAGAAAGAGATCCAGGGCATGATTATGTGGTTCTCTGCTTCCATCTCCAGTTACTGTACTGAACCCCATAACCATTTCATAGAGAACAGGAATAAAGGCATGGCATACTTTGACATCCAGGGCCTCTCTTTATTTCATTATTTTCTGAGCTGACTGAAAAGTGTCAGCAGTCACATGCACGTGGGACTTGGCCACTTGAGTAAGAACCATAACGGTATTCAGATCTGTTATGCTGGATTTTCCCCATCTAGGAAAGAGTTCTTGCATGGCTATAATAGTCCTATAGGTCTAAAATGTAGTGGCAATAGTTAATGCAAAATTGTAAAAATATAAACAATAATAATTTGAAATGTCAAATGCAGCAGCAGAGAGGGAACTCAGGATGGCAGCTATGATGTGCTATATTGATAAATCAATCATAAATTCAAACCATATGTTTATGATCTCAGTAATATAATCCAGATTATGCATTAGAGGGTAACAGTTGTGCATTTTGAGTGCTAGTTTACCTTGATGCCTTGTTGTATGCTAAAGGTACAGCATTGCTGTGTTGTCATAAATTGTATTTGTGCTCAATTGGTGCTATCAACCTAGATTTTACTCATGAGACATACAAGTGTAAAACTATGATGATTTTTATTCCATAATAATTATATTTCCTTTTCTTTGTTGCATAAGATGCAGATGGAATTTTAAGGTACCAAAAATTGGGGGGGGGGAGGGAGAAGAGAGAGGGGGAGAAAGCTACTTGCTGTGGTAAAGCCTTAAAGTGAGTGTAAGAGCATTTTTATACAAGTGATGAGAACCTCCTGGACATGATTGACTTAAATTAACTTGATTGCTTTTTATCAATTGCAGATGTACTATTTAGCATAAAAATGCAAAACATCCAAAAATCATTTGCCTTGCAGTGTAGTAGAAAGATGGTTTTGGTTAGTCTTTAAGATGTTTCAAATGTTTATTCTACACAGATTCTCTGAGAATGGATCCAGAACGTATCTAGTTACAGAGAATTAGTACAGATATTGTAAACTTTGAGAAAATTAATTAAGGAAAATATGCTGCTTTATGAATTACATATTTAGGATTTTGGTTTTTTCCTTTTAACTGTGTTAGTAAGTTAAACAGTTCAAAGATATTTCTTATAGTGGCATAATCAGGCATCTGCTGTTAAAAGCTAAAAGAGAAAGACTAGAACTTTTTGTGTGATGTACAGTTGTCTCACTTGTTCTCTGAACCAGTGACATGGTTGAAAGAGAAATCCTGAAGTTACATAAAAATAAATTTCTTTCTAAATAAGAGGAGAAAATTTTAGAGCGGTGTCGAGGATTTTAACCGATGTTGAAAGCTTGATCAGGGAAAGGCTGCTACTGTCATTTAAAGGCTATGTTCTGTATATTGAGTTTGATATCTGATGTCCATTTGCCATCTGAATTTTTTTTTTCATAGGACTGTACTGCTTGCAAATGCAAAGGTTTCTATTTTTCAGTGGCTTAATGATTTATATAGCACGTGACCTTGAGGCTAATTAAGCGCTTCTTTGTATTCCTTGGGTGCTAAATGTTATCTAATTCACAGGAGAAATATTACTGTATATAAAACTTGCATCGCTTGCTGTTGTTGATTATAACCAGCAACTGTGCTGAAGAAGAACCCTTATTGTTGTGCCAAGCAGTAGGTTGTGTATTAAAGAATGAGATTACCTGAAGCCAATCTTTTGTACACTTTAAGTGTTTTTGATATAGGATGACTACACTGAGGTCAAAGCCTTTTATTATTCCTTAGATTCATTTACTCTTACATGTTCCTAGGATAATGATGCCAGTTTAAGTCTTTAGAGAGATTCTTGGAATTAAGATGTTCAAAATGAAAAAATGGTCAGTTAAGGGCATACGTAATGGTACAACTTCAGTGACTGAATGCCTATTAAAAGCAAAAACTTAAATATTTCTATATACATGTGTATAAAATACAAAAGTTTGTACATATATAAAGAAATTACAAGAAAGTACAGGGACTATTGTATTACTATGAAAGACACCTTGTGCTCCTCAGGTTCCTTCTTTGTTAACATTAAAAATCACATCTATATACATCATTCAGCAAATACAGTTTTAATTTTCTTTATTCCTCTGTTAAGTCTTGCAATTCAGTACAGAGTTGAATGAGGGTAGAGGGTTATATTTCTTCTTGCATAAATAATAGAAGGGTTTAGAAAGTTTCAGTTACAGAGGCACTTAATTGCATCTGCACAAGTTTACAGGCAGACTGCGGAGGTATTACTGGGGGTATAATATATGCAGGAAGAACAAAGGCTGACTTTCATGTCCTAAATTTAATTTTCAGGAATGATAGGCCTAAAAAAATCCCTGTTTTCTGTAAAGTGAGATGGAAATCAAAGAGGCTAATACACCTATGTATCCACAGATATGCTTTTGTAACACAATCTTAAGGTAGATCTATATTTAATAAATTAATTAAATTGTATGTGGTTGGTTTTATTCTCTAACTACTAGCTCTTCATTCTTTTTAAACTTCCTTACTAAAGAAGTACTTGGAAATTAAGTTCTCTGAAGCCTCATTTTAAGCTCCGAAGTGCTTATGCATGTTGCCGTTTGGTTGAACTGTGTGAAATGCATGTCGCTACATGGTATTATATAGGGAAAGGCACTAGGTATTGTTTAAGACAGCTTGACAGCTACAGAGAGAAATATGAGCATTTCTTTAATTTTTTAATTTCTTTTTAATTTACTGGGTTGGAAAGGTCGGGGGGTTTCTGGGGGTGTGGTATGGTTTTTTGGGGTTTTTTTTGCTTCTCCTTGGTATGGTATTGTGATACTCGTGTGCTGATAAATGTAATTAAACTTGCATAGTGCAGGATCCTATGTAGTTAATCTATGCTAAAGTTTACAGTAAGATTCCTTTTGTGTGCTGGCATTGTCCTGTTTCTTGAAATGTATCTTTTTTTTTCCCAATCTTTAGGAGGATATTGGAAAAAGGAGCAGAATTTCACCCATGTGCAGAATAATCTATGTCTGGAAAAAAGATTACTTTCACAGTGCTTTCCAGGAAAAGAAAAACAGATGAGGAATGATAGTTGCTTTATTTATTTATTTATAGAATTTTCTTAAAAGGCAGATTTATAAGGCTCCATGTTAATGTCAATTGTCAGAGATTGGGGAATGAATTTTCATACTCAGGTTTCATTTCCATGACTACTAAATCTGTTTTCATGTTGCCCATACTTCTGTCTTAAATTATTTATACCTTGGTTTTTTTAGCAGTAATATTTGTTTATACATGAATATGCATATACATCTCTATATATGCACTAAATATATATAGGCTAAAAAGAATATAAACTGAGCATGTATACCATATACACTAAAAAGAATGATTAAAAACTATCTCCCTTTGAATATGCTATAAAAGATTTTTCTCTGGTATGAAAAAACCCTTTTCATTTAGCCAATCTGAGAGCCACTGTGCATCCATTTTGGTTATTAAATCTGTTAAATTAGACTAGGGCAGTATCTTTGACAAGAGCACTAATCTTGTAGACAAAGAAAATACGTTATGTCTAATTTAGCTGAATCTTAGTAAGGGTTTTCATGTTGTATCATGTTCAAGTAATTAAAGTGGGAGAAGATTGAGGTCAGTCCAAGAATGGTAGAACTGGTGAAATATTGGCTAACAGAGAAACAGTGTAGGTTGTATGGAAGAGGTTGGGGGAAATTACTGTTGAAGCATATCAAGACCTGGTACGGCAATGAGACTTATTTAATATTTTCATTCTGCAGCTTGCCAGACTTTGGAAGCACACTCATAAGATTTCATGGACATGCACAGACCGCAGCCACTAGTGATGCTGATGAAATTAGGATGGTCTTGAATTCTGGAGTGAGAAAAATGGATGAGATTTAGTAGTACAAAATGCAGTGTTATGCCCCTAAGGGCTAAAAACTGGAACTTCTGTAATGTAAAGATTAGTAGTAGGTAGTAATAGTGCGTTAAAAGACTGCTGTTAGTTACCAATAAAATGTGGCTGTGGAGAGTCTGGTCCTAGAATATATCAGGAGAGAGATTTCTGTTACGAATGGGGAATATTTTAACGTACTCTGTGAGATCTCATCTGAAATGCAGTTTATGGTTCTGATCACCTAGGTTCAAAAAAGATTAATTCAGGATCGGAGAGGTGCAGAAGAAGATTAGAGGGATAATCAGGAAAATGGAAAAACTTTCTTACGATGCTAAAAAGGCTTGGCTCAAATGTATCATTGTATTGTGGTTTCATTTATAGGTGTCATTTCAGCCAACTCATTTTGCTCATCACTGCTGTGAACTGGTGATATTCCCCTTCCTTTTGGTTAGGATATATTTGCTAGGGAATAGTAATTTCCAACACAGGGATGAATAAGACTTTAAATAACTTCAGATTGTTTACTTCTGGTAATCTGACCAGATTCTAAAATACTTTTTAGAAAAAAAGAAATATTATTTTTTACAAGGTACACTTGTCGGTCTGTATTCAGAATCCTGTAGCTGTGTTATGTGTTATTTGATTGTTCAGTATTATTTACATGTCACAGTCTGGTGTTCCAGCAATTTGGGTTTGTTGTGTGGAAAAAAACCTGTAGCATGTTTCTTTCTTTCTCCTTCCCCCTTTAAAAAATGGAATCTCTATCTAAGGGAATCTTTATCTTTACATTACCAAAAATGGTCATAAAATTTTTGTTCAAACTTTTCCCAAATTCACTTTCTAGAGCAAACCAAGTCAAGAAAAGGTTTTATTTTTAAAAGCCCTGATAAAAGAATTATTTGAAATGCCCATTTGTGCTTTTTTTTTTTTGGCTCAGCTGCACTTTTGCTTCAAGTTTTAAAATATGGGAAACTTTTCACAGGCTAAATTGTAGGGGTACGTTTCACTTTCTAGGGATAATGATCAGATTTTTACACAATGTTTATAATAATAATACTAGCAGAAATTGGTCTGGAGGATATCTGCTCTTAATGCTGCACATCATACTGCATTTTTCCTTCCAACCTACTATTGTAAAGTATAATAGCAGTTCTTTAATGTCTCTATCAGAAGTCTTGAAAATACTTCACAAGCTTCAGTGGGAGATCTGTCATTGTGGGACTCTGAATCCTTCCTTGAGAATTTTTGGAAGAGATCCTGCTCCTAAAGGAACCATGGTCTTTCCAGAAATGGCTCCAGCTGCTTACTTGCTGTCCTGATTCAACACTCCATTACCCTACCTACATACTCTTTTTTGCCTTTGTGGCATGACACACCTCTGGCTTTTTGTGTAAGGCATTTTTCAAAGATTTTAACAAAGTGTTGGAACTTCATAGTATGTCCGTGAAACAGGTATAGCAATTACTGTGTTCACATTATGGACAGGAAAACGGAGCTGGACAGAGTAGAACCATCTTGCTGATGATTCCCTACTTGAGGTATTGTCTGAAGACACTAATTCCTTCTACAGAAAATGGCATTTAGACTCTGACATAATTTTATACTTTATTGTATTGACTACGCTTTTTCTCCTCCTGCATTTTCTCTTCCTGCTGGTGACAAAATTTTGCTATTAAAAAAGGAAGAAGAAAAGAGAAATAAAACACACAGAGCTTATATGTATAGTTATATCCCCAAATTAATTCAGTGATGTTACACTATCTGATGTGTAATGACCACAATTTAATACATTTGGATCATGTATTGGATATAATTAAAGTTTTTGTTTTACTTTTGATGGTTCTCCTGTAATATTACAGTCCTTTGCTGTAGGTGGGAAATCGTTGACAAGCTTTTGGGAGGAAGTCTGAGCAGAGAAATAATTCTTAAACTCTATAACAAGCTTGTAGTCATCACATTTTCATATTATTGTATTTATTTGAAGTTATATTTTTGACCTTCTGATTAGTTATGCTGAATGCTGTGACACCTTTCTCTTCTATAAATTCTGCTGAAGCGTATCTAGCATACAGATTATACATTTGACAAACATCACTCAAATTAATGGTAAGACTTGTGCTAACAAGATTAAAAAAGTAGTAGTAGTAGATGGAAGGCCAATGAAGTAGCATTTTGTTGCGTCACACAAATTTTAGCTGAGTACAGTGAAATGAAAAGCCTTTTAATTTTTTCAGTGGCTGTTGTTTGATCCTTGTATAATTCTAGTAGTCTTCATTTGCTGAGTCTTATTTTAGGGAAGGTTTAATACATTTTATGGATGAAGGCTCTCCCAAGCCAAGGATAATGCAGATAAATTTAATTCTGTGTACTTTTGACAATGGCTGTGAGAGGATTAGACTATTGTAGAAAATATGGGGGGGGTTGGTTTTTTTTTTTTTTGGGAGGAGGCTTTTTTTTTCCCCACTAAGTGCAGTCATGTAGTCTTATTTTGTATGTTGGATATTCTACAGACGTGATTGCCAAATTCATAACTGGCCTTGGGATCTCCTAGGGACCACCATTTTAATCACACAGAAGTAGTTAAGTTTGTAAATGTTATTTTGTAGCTTTGTTCTGTGAACCATATTTAACGGCCATTTTAATATCCAACAGAGTTATGAATTTTTTTTCCTCGGCATTTCATTTGAAGCTGTTTTGCAGGACTCCCTAGAGGAATGAGATGTCAGGAACAAATTGTTTGCCTAGTGCAAAATTGTTTTCTCATGGCTAAATAGTTCCCTCCCCCCACCCCATTCATTGTCTCTGCGTCTTCATTATGATTTACAATAGTAGTTATGTTTCGCCAACATATTTTTCCTTATAGCAAATAGTACATTGAATCAAGTATATATAAAAAAAAAAAAAAATCTGTGATGCCTCTGTAGGATTTAGAGAGCCCTGTTTTACAAGTCTGGGATTTGTTGCTCTATGACAATCTGGTTGTACTAGATCTATATTAGCCAGGGTGGGGTTTTTTTTTCTGATTATGAACTTTATAGATTAGAGATTCCTTGAAGAGAGCTGGAAAAGGGGGAAGAATGAAATTTCTTTCAACCTATTCCAGTGTAGGTGACTGTGGTTTAATGATTTTTCCATGCAGGTTCTACTGCAGTGCATGATCAAACATGGCTATGTAGTTTGTGAATTTTCTCTTTTTGAAATGTAATGAAGTGTACATGATATCTAGTACTGTCTTGCATATTTTGGAGAAGGAGAGAATATGATGGCATCCTAGAAATTACAGTTAAGAGATCTGTGGGTTCTAGACTTTTCCTGTACTGTGAGGAATCAGAGCTGGCTTGTATTCTCACTGAATTGGTGTTCTGTCGAGGAGGCTTTCTTTTTTTTTCTTTGTTTATTTAGTCCCCATGTCTTGACTGTCACTGTTGGTTCTTGCAGGTTGCAGGGCACTTTCAGAGAAAGTAGCTTTTGAGAGTTATTTCAGTGATGATTCTTTTTCTGAAAGTATCCCTTTGATACTTTACTGTATTTGACAGTGTAAGACCACTTCTATGATACAGTTTGGTTTCATATCTAACTTTGCATAGTTTGTTTAGTGTCCAGACTTAGGAAAGCAGCACATATCAGTTTTGCTTTATCTTTCTCCTGCAGATGCTATTCTGTCCTGAGAAACTGAGTGTCTCCCAGATGGAATATAATTGTGGTAAACTAGTAAACCTATAGCTTCCAGCTGAATAATAAATAAACGCAAGATCAGATCTTGACATGTCTCTGACTTGTTGCTAGATGATCTGGCAGACTGGGTTCAGTAAAAATGTTTGGCAAGCTAATCTCTGTTAGTATGTTAGGAAGCCTGCAACTGAAACTTATGTCTGATTTCATTCCTGCATAACTTCTTATTTCTATTTACCATGTAACCTCTATTATAAGCGCTGTATTTATACAAAGAATAAAATTGTTGTTTTTATGTCCCTAGTTCCAATCTCATGCATTTCTTTGCAATATTGTTGAGTCTCATTATCTTAGATGTGATTATCTTAGATGGTGAAGATCTACCATTTCTGTGATTCAAGTTTTTTTAGAGTAAAATGCCCTCTCCAATTCTACCTAAAATGCCTAAAGAATGTTACTGCAAAGATGGCATAAAAAAGGAGTTACCAATTTGGAATCTGAAACTGCCCTTTTAGTCTTTTCTTGACACACTGCATCTCAAGCAGCTTTTTGTGGTCTAAGTAGTCTTTCCTTGCCTGGAATTCTTATCACAAGCCAGTGCAATCTCTGGAAAGTAGTTTGGGAGTCTGTTTCCAGCATAAAAAGTAAGTATGGTGCAGTGTCTAAGACAGGCAAAGTGGGTGCACTGCTGTCTGCTTTTTGGTTGAGATGCTTATTATTAACAAAACAGTTTAACTCTGGCAATATTACCAAGCCTCATAATTTTCAGCTGATGGGCCATCTACTATCTGTAAGATAACTCTGCATAATAACTTACAGAATTAAATTAATGTATATGATACAGCATTTCACAGAGCAATTTCTTAAAGGGCTCAGAATATCACTGAAAAGCCATGAGTTTCCATCAGTCTGAAAACTATTGAGCCCTCACATTTTAAATCTTGACTCTTCTGTTGAGTCTGAAAATCATAACATTTAAAATGTGATCTAATTTGTATTTTTATATATTTTTCTTTGGTTTGAGTTTTTTAGATCTTTGTTTTTCTACAGTATCGTAAAGACCAGATTTTTTGAGAGAGAGTTTCAACACTTATTTCAGATCTGAGATTTTAAGGAAATAAGTAGTTAATTTTATGACTCACAGTATGCTTTTAATCTTGTTCTCAAGCCACTTGCAAGCTAGCCTAGTAAAGTTACTTGCCCTCGGTACTAGTAATGGCTTTGGCTGTCCTAGTGAATGAAATGTTGTCAGATTATTCTCTGGTCCCAAAATGAACTGACATAACATACATACAGCTATTCAGGTATAGAATCATAGAATGTTTTGGGTTGGAAGGGACCCCTAGAGGTCATCTAGTCCAACCCCCCTGCAGTGAGCAGGGACACCACTAACTAGATCAGGTTGCTCAGAGCCCCGTCCAACCTGGCCTTGAATGTTCCCAGGGATGGGACCTCCACCACCTCTCTGGGCAACCTGTTCCAGTGTTTCACCACCCTCGTTGTAAAGAATTTCCTCCTTATATCCAGTCTAAACCTACCCTGTTTTAGTTTAAAACCATTACCCCTTGTCCTGTCACAGCTGGCCCTGCTAAAAAGATTATCCCCATCTTTTCTATAGGCCCCCTTTAGGTACTGAAAGGCCATAATCAGGTCTCCCCTCAGCCTTCTCTTCTCCAGGCTGAACAACCCCAACTCCCTCAGCCTGTCCTCATAAGAGAGGTTCTCCAGCCCTCGGATCATTTTTGTAGCCCTCCTCTGGACCCGCTCCAACAGTTCCGTGTCCTTCTTGTGCTGAGGGCTCCAGAGCTGGACGCGGTACTCCAGGTGAGGTCTCACCAGAGCAGAGTAGAGGGGCAGAATCACCTCCCTCGACCTGCTGGCCACGCTTCTCCTGATGCAGCCCAGGGTACGGTTGGCCTTCTGGGCCGCCAGCGCACATTGCCGGCTCATGTCCAGCTTTTCATCCACCAGCACGCCCAAGTCCCTCTCGGCAGGGCTGCTCTCGATCCTTTCTTCCCCCAGCCTGTACTGATTCTGGGGGTTACCCCAACCCATGTGCATGACCTTGCACTTGGGCTTGTTGAACCTCATGAGGTTCACACAGGCCCACCTCTCCAGCCTGTCCAGGTCTCTCTGGATGACATCCCGTCCTTCTGGTGTGTCAACCGCACCACTCAGTTTGGTGTCATCCGCAAACTTGCTGAGGGTGCATTCGATCTCACTGTCTAAGTCATTGATGAATATATTAAACAGCACCGGTCCCAGTACGGACCCCTGAGGGACACCACTCGTCACCGGTCTCCATCCGGACATCGAGCCATTGACTGCTACCCTCTGGATGCGGCCATCCAGCCAGTTCCTTATCCACCGAACAGTCCACCCATCAAATCCATAGCTCTCCAATTTAGAGAGAAGGATGTTGTGGGGGACCGTGTCAAAGGCTTTGCAGAAGTCCAGATAGATGACATCCATTGGTTTTCCCTTGTCCACTGATGCTGTCACACCATCATAGAAAGTCACTAGGTTCGTCAGGCAGGACTTGCCCTTGGTGAAGCCATGCTGGCTATCTCGAATTATCTCCCTGGCCTCCATGTGCCTTAGCATAGCTTCTAGGAGGATCTGTTCCATGATCTTCCCAGGCACAGAGGTGAGGCTGACAGGTTGGTAGTTCCCAGGGTCTTCCTTTCTACCCTTTTTGAAAATGGGCACAATGTTTCCCTTCTTCCAGTCACCAGGGACTTCACCTGACTGCCATGACTTTTCAAATATCATGGAGAGTGGCTTGGCGACTACATCGGCCAATTCCCTCAGGACTCTGGGATGCATCTCATCAGGTCCCATGGACTTATGTGTGTTCAGGTTCCTCAGGTGGTCACGAACCTGATCTTCTCCTACAGCAGGAGGGGGTTTGCCCTCCCTGTCCCCCTCATGCCATTCATCAACTCAGGTGGGGTGAGGAGAGAGGTTCCCAGTGAAGACTGATGCAAAAAAGTTGTTGAGTACCTCAGCCTTCTCCTCATCTGCTGTTACCAGCTTGCCGGTCTCGCTCATCAGCGGGGATACGCTTTCTTTAACCATCCTTTTCTAGCTGATATACCTGTAGAAACCCTTCTTGTTATTCTTTGCATCTCCTAATACCAGCAATACAGAGATACAAGCCTCCAGAAAAGCTATTACCATTCTTCGCACTTTGGAAGGTTCCCATGCGTTAGATAACAAATACAATGTTGCTATTAGTAGGTGCTTGTTTAACTTGTTTCTGGATAAGGCATTGACGGGAAAAGTTGAGAGAACTGCATATAGCTGTACTCATACAGACATGGACCAGCTGGCAAGTTCCTTTGTCAAAGAGTTGATGATTCATCCAAAGGCACTGCTACAGCTGAGCTATATTAGGGTCACTTTTCTGATTTTTTTTTTTTCAAGTTGATTATTTTCAAAAATAAATAGTGTGATACACAGGTCAGCTAGGTGCATCTTTGTGTTTTGTATCGGAGTCCTTGATTTTGAGCAATAGTTTGCTGTTACAGTTCTAGCTTTTTTTCCTCTTATAATGTCAGGTCATACAAGAATGTCAGTTCTTTTGTTATTCTTTTTGTTATTCTCTGCACAGAGCTGTTCTCCTTAAGTGAGCTGTTAAGTGATATCCTGTTCTTTTTCTGGCTTATCTTTGGTGTAGACTAGTTAACAGTAGCATTCACATGAGAAACAGCGATTGGTGCAGATATCACATTGTGACAACGCTGACAGTTTTAACTGCGTAATTCAAGAGCTCTTAAAACCTTGGTAGTTGTAGCTATAAACATGTATTTATATTGCTAGCTTTTTTATCTCTTTCACCTATTATCAAAAAGTTTTCATTGCTAACCTTTGAGTCTGAAATGTATTGCTCTGTGATCTTGGACTTAAATTTTCTTCTGAAGTTCATGTACCAGGTTTTACTTACTTCCAAAGGAGAATCTCAACTCTTGCTCCTCCTTCAGTTCAAGAAGTAGATTTTATGTGAGTTGCTTGTATTATTTCATGATATTTTAATCTTCAAGATGCCGTAAGTGAAAAACTAAGGTTATACCATGCAGCTATAAAGAATCATAATCATCAGCTGAGTTTGAAATGCCTATTTAGATCATTTATAGCACTGAGGTCACTATGGACTTGCATTTCCTTCTGGGTCTCATCAGTCAATCAGTGATTTATTTTTTCTTTCCCTTAGTTCAGAAATAAACCTCATATTAAAAAAAAAAAAAAATCCTTGTAAACACTGGGATCAATACAATTTTTTACTCTTGATCTGAGACATGTACTTATTAAGTTGTCCCCTAAATCAGCCTACCACTTGCAGGAAGCCAAAGACTTAGCTGTAGATGGAGCGCATGGTGCCTTTGCTTGAAACAGACTTCCCATTAAAACAGTCTCTGAGAATGGTATGCAAACTTTGCTTTTTAAAGAACTATTTATTGCTGTTTATTACATCCTGAATAGCTTAGAATGTTCTTGCTGGGTGATCTCTATAATTTTTAAAATCTTATTAATGCTTAGTAGATACAGAGATAACCTTTTACCAAGAATGTACTTTACCACATGCCAGAGTAGTCCTTGTAAGGGGTCCATTTATGGAACTTTCAGTCCATATTAAAAAAAAAAAGCTTTTCTTATTACTCACTAATTATTACTTGCATCAAACATTTTGGAAAGTATGGTTCAACTTTGAGTATGGAAATAAAGATCTCTCCCAAGGTAATCTGTTCTTACATAACGTCTAGTTTTATTTCTAGAGAGATGTAATTTAATTATCTAGTCTCTTAGTTTTCTCTTATCTCTTGTTTTAGCAGACCTGACTTCTGAATCCTGTGAAATTTGTGTCTTTGGCCTAGTAAAACAAAGAGTGTAAAATAGGATGTCACTTTTAATTTCATTTTTGAAGTTAATTTGCAACTTGTCTGCTAGCACATTTATATTTTCAGATTTAATATTTGTGATAGAATTGACCCAGCTAGGGTTTGTTTCACAGACTTTAGGTAGGGTTTGGATATTGCTAATCCTTAAACTGGACATTGTAATCACAGAGGACTGGGGAGAGACATGGGCAGAGGATAGAACAATGAACTGGTGCAGCCAATGAAAGAGAGAGCATGTCTGATACATATAGCATCTTAATCTCACAAAAAGATTTCCACTAGAAACTCAACATTGTTGTTT
The DNA here is from genome assembly GCA_034008185.1 of Gorsachius magnificus. NCBI lineage: Eukaryota > Metazoa > Chordata > Aves > Pelecaniformes > Ardeidae > Gorsachius > Gorsachius magnificus. The sequence goes on from CM067090.1 coordinate 14,998,694, forward strand.
ATTGAAATCAAGGCTTGTCAGCTAAAGATTGAAATCATGTGTTATTTTGGAAAGCTTTTGTCAAAGCCATTATAACCAATAATGTAGTATTTTGCCTCTAGATGCAAGGACATTCTGGAATTCTGAACAAACAGTATTTCTGGTTGCTGTCATTTTGTAAGTTTATAGGATGCTGTTAAGAGCAGCAACTTACAGCAGAGCTGGAAGCCCCTAAGCAGTACAGGTATCCTATGACCTTTATCCTCTGTGAAAGGGGATTTTATAAAAGTCTGTTTCACCAAGTGTGTATATGCATTGAGTCTATATGAGCATTAGGCTTTTCCTTTATTATTACATAAAGCCAGAGCAGACCAGAAGGTTGACTTCTGTTTCTCACCCTAGGTCTTTTTGTCCCAGGGGCCTCTGATTTGAGGTCTACATGATTCTGATATGCCTGTATGGTTCAGCCTAATTTATTAAGATAAAGAACTTTGTACACAGTGTGGTCAGTGCAGTCTGTTTTACTGTTAGTAAACTGTATAGTCAACATTTTATCTTTCCTCCAGGCAAACACTTGGCATTTATAATAATTCTTAATTTGTATACTGTTACCAACTGAATTATTTCTATATATCACCCAAACTCAGCTGCATGCTGTAAAAGGGAAATGTATTTTGATACAGCTCTATACCACAAGAAAATATACACCTCAAATCTGCATGAGTAAAAAAGACTGACTATGAAGCTAGGAAAAAAATGCCCCAAAAAAATGATATACTGACCAGGCCTTTCTGAAGAGGGTGGCTGATACCTGTAATTGCATGGAGGACAAAGACCTCTTGAATAAGTGCATGTTTAAGTGCAGAATCTTCCTGCAAAGTACCTATTTATCTTTTTATAAAAGTGTTTTTTGTTTTTTTTTTTTTTTTTATCCTTTTATCTTTTCAAAAAACTGGATTGTAGGAGGGTCTGGTAGCATATCACCAGCCCTAGTTGCAATGTATAAATTGAGAATATGCCAGATGTTGGCAAACTGAACCTTTATTGCGTTTCTTCCCTGAGAAGAACTTCTGTTATGGGCAAGTTTCAAAAATAGCCAAAAATGGACCTCTTAACTTATGTGATGAATTTTCTCTTCAGAACATTACTACTGGAATGCCAAATATTCCACATCACCTTTTCATCCATCTGATGTAGTAGTAAAACACTGCACTCTGTTCTGATACTAGGCAAATGTTGTCTTGCCTCATTTATGCAAGGGGAGTAAGCAAGGGGGTTGCCTTGTCTTACATGCCTCAAAAGCCAGAGCTAATGAGAAAGTTCTGAGTTTTAGGAGGGCCTAGAGAACCAAAGGTTTGGATTGCAGACAGGTGATGGAGCTAAGCAGACCTGTAACACTTGATGGTACTCAAGGGCTATATCAAACCAGCTGATGTTTACTGTTGCCTAGAAGATTATGGAGCCTTGCCTGTTGGGAGAGGCCTTCACTTTCAGCTTTTATATGTGGAAAATTTTAGAGGTGAATTTTTAATCAGAGAGATTGCAAGTAGTTAGAAGCTTACTCACTCTCGAGAAAAATGCAGCAGTTTGCAGAGAAAAGGCTATAAGTCTCTGGAAGAATGTGGGCAGGAGAGATACAAAAGCCAAAATGGCGTATTTCTTGAAGAAAATGCTGTGTTATATTTAAAGTAAACAATATATGTTTAGCTTATTGTTTTAACCTTCTCTGTTTGCTCTGTTCTTATGAATAAATGAAAAATATTGGCCAAGCTGTTTTATGTCACTCTGTTTACGAGCTGGCCATAGATACTGGAAGATAAACTCTTAGCCAAGCAGATTCCAGCTGGACCTACTGATGGAGGAATGTCTGATAAACAAGTGGGTGACATAGACAGGTGTTCCAGCCTCAGAACAGGGTGAATCACAAGATTCTCCTCGGATGTGTCTCACGCAAAACAGGTGAAATTGATAGAGAGGTTAAGGGTACAGCTCACCCCTGCAAGCATAACACAGCCTCTCTAGCTCAGTCAGAGAGGTTTACCTACAGGCACCTCCTTTGTTTGAGTGTGCCGAGTAGGTTGCAAACCTAAACGTGCTTTCTGAAAATCACACTTTCACTGCTATGTCAATGATTTGTAATAACTGACTCCTATTATTGTTAAAAAAAAAAAATAAACTGAAAAAAACAGTTCCTGTAAAAATTCTATTTTTTTCATGTATAAAGCTAACAGATATTTACTCATGATTCTTACGCTATTATGGAATCCTACACATTTTTTCATGAAGCCATTAAATGTGTTGGCATGACTTTAAAAAAGAACATTGTGGCCTTTTAATTCACTTTCTATTAATCTGTTACAGTATAATAAAATTTGAATGTTATTGGAGACAGAAATTTCAAAAGTTAAAAGCTTCCAAGATTGATAGTTTTGTAAATTGGTTTTAAGTATTTTGAATTTATAGCTATCATTATGTTGCTAAATAACATTGACTCTGGAATGACTGACTTCCTTTTGCAGTAATTCAAAAATATTATGACAGCTATAGTTTTATAGTGAGCATAAAAATCAGTGAGGTAAGTTCAATGAGGTAAGGTTAGTGTTGGAAGTTTTATTAACAAAAACTTTAGGTATTAGCACATGAGTTACAATTCCCATGTGTCTTCCAAAATTTGCTGGAACTAAGCTGAATATTAAATTCTGAACTTTGGACTAGTTGCTTTAAACTACCTAATTTTAGTGGTAGGAGTAGGCAAAGATATGAATTTGAATAAAACAGCTGTTTGGCAGTTGGCTGTATTGATAAGGTACACATGATCAAAATTCCTTGTAGCATATAATGTTCCACAAGGATGAGTTTCAAATTGCCTGGGGGAACTTCGCTATAATCTCTGGTTCAGCTAAAACCTTTTCTAGTGTAGCTTGACCAGTCAGTATAACCAATTTTCTCTTTTAAAGAACAGCATAATCTAGATTACTGGAAAAAAAAAAGAATGAAAGAAAAATCAAGATTGATTAGTGGAGATAGTGGCTGGCTAAGCTGCTGGGGAGGGAGGCTGGGAGCTTTATGAAACCCGTATGTGCCATCTTTCAAGGAGTAAGTAAAAGGAGAGTTAAGTGCATTTGATGTATTACACCATCAGGTGGTTCTCCCGTCCTTGTACAGAAGGATTGAAAGAGCTTGTGACAGTGGTTCTATGAGGGAAATGGTATGAATTTGCTTTCCTGATGTGAACAGCCAACACTGTCCTGTGTTTATAAACCATCTAATGTTGCTCGCTGTCTGTTCCCTCAACTACAATGTACTCAGCTGCTCTACACCCCTCTCCTTTGTCAGTTCTTAAATATTGAAATAGTAGATAATAGTAAATAGTAAAATAGGTTATCCTTTAAAGAATATGAAGCCTGATAGCTATCATCTCTATAGTAACATAATTTGCTGAATTAAAATGTAAACTAGAGCAACCATAATACCCAGTGTAATAGGGGTGGGAATGTTGAAACAATGCTCGAGAGTGGAATTTTCCTCTACAATGGGAACAAAGCTAGCTAACTCACTAAAGTTTCAATTTGGAACAAGAATGTAAAGCATATTAATTGTACAAAATTCAAGTGTCTGCAGCTTCAAAATGTGGCGAGCTTCAAAATGTGCCTTTTCTGCCTTGAATTTTACACAGATCGGATGTTTTTGAAAGCAATGCATGTATTATACTATGGATTACCAGGTACAGCCAATGCTTTGAAAAAAATCATGTTTATCATATCAGACTGAAAAATGAGAGACAAATATGATGAGTGGATAGTTTTCATGTTATTGTTGCGTTTTATAATAGGTTTTGTACTAGCTCTGAAGGGGCGAGTACAGTTGGGACATTTTAAAGACACACGATATCCTTTCTATATTTGTAACTCAGTTCTCATATTTGCAAAAAGGCCCACGTGGGCATACGCTCTCTGTACTCACAACTCAGTACTTCTGTATAGAAAATTGAAGTGACAACTCTCTTTTTCATGGTTGAAACTGGTTTTCGTAATCAAAACTTAGTATATTACATTTCCCCAGATACATATGGATGTATAAATACAGGCAGTAAGATCTGTAATAGAAGTTTGGTTTTTGATTAACTGAAGTGGTTCCTCGAAAGATGGCTGCATAATACACTAAGAGAGCAAACAGTAGCACAGAAAAGTGCCAGCAGCCCTGTGGAGTCTGTAGAGGCCATTAGGAAGGGAGTGAATGATAATACAAAAGGGGAGAAGACTAGCTCTTGGACATGGTGGCAAATACTGGCAGCAGCGTGTGCTGGAACAGAGGTGGGGTTAGAAGGGAGATTGGCAGTGGGTTACAGTTTGCCTACTCTTTACCCCAGGTGCGGTACTACAGTACACTTAGTGCTTGACTAGTAAATTCAGAATTAGTTTAAAAAAAATACAGCCAAACCTTTGCTTTAAATATATTTATTTATGATAGTAAAATAAATAATTCTTAACAGTGAAACACAGTACTGCTTCTTCGTGTTTTACTTCCTCATGGAGCGCCATAACACTAAAACCACTTTCATAAATTATATATATAATATGGCATATAAGTTAAACAGTTAACAGTAAGGAACTTCAAGAAATAGACGTCACTACTGGAACTGGTCATGAGTGGCGGGTGATGACATGAAGATTAATAAAGTTTGACTTTGAATTTGGCAATTTTTGCCACTTATATGAGCTTTTCTTTTCTTTCTAAAGTATAACCCAATTCTGAAGTTTTTGCAGTGTGTTGTATATTTCCAGAGCAAGTGACAGAGTTCATTGTATTAAAGAGTTGAAATAAGTAGTTGCTGAGGAAAAAGAAGTTAGACAAAATTAAAAAGCAATTTACTTGGACAGAGGTCTTTGAAATGCTTTATGTGTTAGCTATCAGATCTGTTTTTGCTTTATTTTTCTGGAAAATGGTGGTGTTCTTCAGATTGCCAAGTTTTACTAGTAAATGTACTGCCAAAGCTTGGGAAAAATAAGTCAAGGACTCTTAAAATTACATAGTGTTGAGTGAAAAGCCAAAGAGAGGGGTTTTGTATACCAGAAATCCTTATCCATTCAAATAAAAAAATATATATCTGATGCTGTAAAATGACCCATATTTAATTTCCTTTCAGATTATATTTAAAATGCCATAGATGTAAAAGGAGGAGTAACGAAATGGCAGACATTTCTCATAGTGTACTGGTATGCTCCATTTAATATACTTTATTGTTTCATTATTTTTGGGAGATGTAATCTCACAGTACCATTTTCAGGGAAGAGATAATTTCTAATATTGGCAAATTCATCCTGGCTATAAATGAATATTTTGATTCTTGTGTTCCACAAGATCAGGAACCGATTTAACAGCTTTTCAGTTTTACACCATCTGGAGGTTCATATTTGACTTACGACGATGTGATACATGCTTAGCACCAAAACAGATACCATATAGTAAAAGGTCGCATGTAGTTCAGGCTGAAGTAGTTTTATTTCATGTTCTGAGAAATGTAAAAGTCTTGGTTCATGATTACTGGAGGCAGAAAGAACAATTTAGGGAAGGAGAAAAAAACATAACCAATGTTCTTGTAAACCTCCACATTGCATTCCTGCAAACAGAAAATGAATGGCTCCTTGCTGTGTATGTTAGTTTGGGAGGTGATATACCTATTCTATCAAAGTACCTGGGCTACATTGTATAGGTGGATTTTTGAATTAAAGTGCTCTGCTGTATCAGTCTCAAGATAACTGACCACTGGTTGAGGAGATGTAAGAAAATTGAGATATATTCGGCAGATTTTTTTTTCCTTTTTTTCTTCCCAACATTGGTGTTAGGGCACAGTATGATTTGAGCTACACGAAAAATAGCTTCTGGGGAGGAAGACTAGACAGAATTCTGTTTCCTGTACTTGCAAGGAGAAAAGGATGACAGATTGAAAACCATGCTTATCTGTTTCTAATCTTAAAGGTTTTAGTCTGAGCTGTCACATGGACTTGGCTTTAATTACAATATATAATGGTTAAAATATTTGTGCACAAAGGGGAAAAAAAGAGGGATCATCAAATAAGGTTTTGTCTTATAAAAGAATAGGAAAATTTATGGTTTGCAAAAGATCAGTTTGAGTCTCTGTGATCCAGATGGCAACATAGGAAATGCTGTCGATAACCCAGGTCATTAGCTTCTTCTCATCGTATTTGAGAAAGATTTCTGTTTCACCAGGAAGGTGAAATTCCTTTAAGAAGGGATTTCCTTGTAATTCAGTGGAACTCAAATTCTAGCTAGAACAGTAGAGATTTTGCTGATTTATGGTTCAGTGGGAAAGGGCTGGGAAACAGCACAGTTTAACCTCTGAAGTATGACACTGGATTTGTTGTGGCCTGGAGGTTACATCATGGGCTGTTATGGAAGTGTCGGAGTCTCCAACAGAGAACATGTGGTGTAAGCCCATCCTTTATCTCTCTGTGTTAGCAATGAGGATGGCCTCTTGGCTCTGGAGCAGCCAGAACCACTCACCTGCCAGAGAGGGAGGAGTCAGGATAGGAGACACTGGGACCGGATCGGAGGATCTGCCTCCTAAGGTTGTGGTTGGACATGCCGTACTCTTTCTTTCCCAACCCTTGCACTGTCCTTGTGTGAAGTGGAGTTGCTGGGATTGAGATTCTTTGGCTGTTTCAAATCTTCTAGAACATTTTTCTCAGTGCAATTGAAGCTGCACTTCAGTCATGCTTTAAAGCTTTTATTTGAAGCCACCAAGGCTAGAAATGAATTCTTAAATGAAAACCAAGATAGTCTTATATTAAGAGCAGTCTCTTGTGGGAACTGGGATGCAGAAGCTATACCACTTACATCTAGATATATTTAGATCTTAAGTCCATATGTAGCTTCCCATGGAAGAATGCAATTCACCTCAACCACAAGTGTTCATTAATAAGTGTTAAAAATTTACCATGGAGCTGAAAGATTTGATCTAAGGTGCCAACTATTTTCATGAAGGCTTGTGGAGTAACCTATTTATGAGATTAACAAGAAGACAGTCTGCTTATGCATTTAGAGTCGGTCCAGGCAACTCTGAAATACCAAGTGCCCGGTACTCTGTGGCACAGTCAAGGTCATAACCCTTGTGCTAACTTAAAGGTTGTCATGTAGATGGCCTGAATGCTAACCAGTGAAATGAAAAATGGAGATTGCGGCTCTGCTGCAGAGTTCCATGTCTGTTTCTTTTTGGTGTGAAAGAAAACTGCCATGCACCTCCTCTTGCTCCTCCAGGTAGAATTTGTGTCATTGTTTAGGGAATAGCAATAATATATTAGTTGTGTTATGGGCTGGCTAGTGGTGAAAGGAAATGCAGAAAGGTTCAGTCATTTGGTGCTCTTTAACAGCTGTGTTAGGGCAGGATTAGTGTCTGAGAAACTGGAGTGGATGGGGCTCTGCTCCCCTTTCCCGCACAGGTTGTCACGCACAGACTTGGACTTCAGCGCCATCCTCACAACCCTCCTTCTTGTGCTCCCATGTTTTAATGCCTAAAATTCCCATTCCCGAGTTGAATCTAGTGAGCCATGATGACAGAGTGTGTGGGAAGAAATTTGTGAAGAAGAGTGAGAATTGTCTGCTCGGCCCTTAGGGTAGGGACTGGAAGGGTAGAGAAGAAAAGACTATTGACTCAGAAACTGCCTGGTTCAGCCAAGCAGAACAGAACTGTATCAGCACATGTGTAAGCTACTGTGATTCCCAGGGGAAACTGGGAAACAGTAGGGAATGGTATCAGTGCTTTTTTTAATCAGTGGATCTAATCACCTTCAACTCCCTTTGACTTTGAGCATTAAGCTGCTGTCTAGCAGCAGCTGGAAAATGAGGCTTGCAGTGCCTGACTGAAGAGAAACCCTTTTGGAGCTCCTGCTGCAATGTTATGACGAGTTTCTCAGCTGCAGCTTAAAGGCCCAACAGAGATTTTTGTGATTTGACTTAAGGGATTGCTTTCAGACATGAAGCAAGTAAGTGATTAAGTATAAAGAAGATGTGGTAATGAGTTTCAGATGAGGTCTTTAATGTTTATTAAAAGAAGTCTGAAAGTTTGCTGCTGCTACTATTTCTTGTTTTCTAACTTAAAAAGTCATCTTTGAATCTCATACTGTGCACTGCTTACAAATGGCAAGATCCTATTACTGTAATATTGTAAAAAAAAGTCTTAAAAATAAAATAAATCCAGTAGAATATAAATCTCTTTTCCAGTATATAGAAAAGCAATGAGCCATTTTAAGAGCAGGAAGAACATGCATTTTGAGATCCAATAGATCATCTAAATTGGTCCCAAACCAAGTTTTAAAATGGCATTGCAAAGACTTTTGCTTTGTATAAATTTAGCATTACAAAACTCAGAATATAAATAAAAATAAATTAGATTTGCTGATTGTTTTGTACTTTGCTTATATTCTGATTAATTGGGAAAAAAGTGCTTAATACATATGACTATTTCTGACTATTCCAACAGCAGAGCTTAAAAATGCTCGACTAACATTTATGTCCTTTCAGTTACTTCCATCTAGCTTTTTGTTATGAATAAACTATAAATTTCTAGGTAATGTAAACTTTAAACCCTTGTTCTTCATTTTCTGACATTTGTATGTTTGAAATTTGGATTAGTGAATCTAAGTTTCTCACTTGCCTGACTTCCTGCAGCTCTCTTGTATATGGAGAATTATTCTAGATTGCCACATCATGTATTTTCAGTCCAAATCTTGTCTTCTCAATGGCGTACCTTGCAGCCAAAACAAGCTTGTGTGGGTCCACTTAATATGAACACCTCATTGTTTCAGAGATGCAGAAGAAAACAGTCTCAGAAAAATGGCTTCTGTTTAGGGAAACCTGTCTTTGTAATACCAAATGATGCACTCTCTTTATCTCAGTTCTCTGCTTCGCATGAAATTATAATGTCATTCTAAGGCTTGCAAATCTTGCAAAGGTCCTCTATGCCCATGCATACCTCTGTGTGCTTTCTGCGCTACATAGCCTCTCTCTCTCTCTGGGTGAGGTGGCAGGGCAAATGTAGAAGCAGGTCTATAGCAGTATTTTTAGCACCTCTTTTCCTGGACTAAGTTTCGATGTGTTAACCAGCCTTCTGGAAAACTAAACTATTTAACTAAGAATAAACTCCTTGATTTCCATACCCCAGTCTTGAATTTGGGAGTATGAGACTGCACAAGGAATGCAGAATTGAATCCATAATGTTTAACATGAACAGTAGGTTGGTTTTGTTGATTTCATATGATGTTTAAAAGTTCTGATAAAATCTCATGGGTATACTATATTTTCTTGTATTATTTTATTTACAAATTAGCTGTCAATAATATGAGGCTCACATTAAAAAAAAAAAAGTGTCTCTTTTGGTCTTTAAAAACTTGATATATGATGAAATCTGGTTTTTACCCCAAAATATCCCCATCCAGTACTCTATGCCATGTTGCCTGTGAGCTGCTCAGTGATTCATTTGTAGCTGCATTTCTGAACCAGAATGTGGGAACAGGTATGATTTAGTGGAAGTGCTCACTGAAGGGACCAATGCATGTATGGTGCAACACTTGCAATACTGATGGTTAAACCCAAACATGTTCTGTTGCTTTAATGAATTGAGATGCCTACTATTTTATTACAAAAATACATTTATTACAGAGGTATTAAGAGTAGAATTTACATGTATCTATTGATACTATTGAATCTTTATTCACTATTGAATTAAGTTTCACCCCTCAGTCCCCCCAGCATATTTTAGGTAAGACAAAGAAATTAGTAAATATTTTAAACTAGAGAGAGAACTTACAATTCAGTTTAATTTCTGGGTTCATTTCCCTTTACAATTCTTCATTTGTCTATTCAACTTAGCTCACCATTCCTTACACTTTTTTTAAGCGTTCTTGTAGGAATAGTGTTATTTGCTCTTTCTGTTTCAGTGAAATGTATAATTTTTCATTTTGCTAATTATCAAAGTCAGCAAAGATTACATGCGTCATATTTCAAACACCCACATTATACCCCCAGTATCTTTATGTTCTTGAATTATTACAGTATTGATTCCTAATTGTCTTGTTCTTCTCTACTATACAAAAAGCTGCACCATTAAAACCTGCAGACCTTCATTTTCCAGCTTTACTTTTCACTTGCAATTCCACCTTATGGTTTCCACCTTCACTTCACCATCACATCATTGTAAGACCACTTAAGTATTTGCTTTATTCCATTCCATTATTATATTTTAATTTAAGGAAGCTGTGACAAGATCTCTTTACTTTGAATACCTTTTTGAAAGTTCATGAGAGCCAATAGTCTGAATAGTATATTGGAAGTTCTCAAAGATTGTTATCAGTGAGTATCTTGACAGTGACTGCTTCTGCTCAGCACCTTTTCCATTGGAATCTTACCTTACCTTCTGGTCATTACTCTAGGCAGTGCTTATGTAGAAAGGTATTACTAAAAAAGCTACTTGGAATTTGAAGCTGTGACATAGGATTGTTAAATCTACTTGAAAAAAGTTGCTTTCCTGTATAGCTTTTTGTTTCTTCCCCTATTTTGACATTTTTTTGGTGTTTCCACCTGGATCCATGTGTATATGCCTTCTGCTGTGGCCATGTCTGCCTTTTCACACTGTGCATACTTTCCTGTTTCTTGGTTATACTCCCCAAAGAGCCACTTCCCTCCTCCATTTCCTTGAACAGGTACCCTGTCATTTAGATGTTCCTTTTTCTTGCCACTCTGTTCCTTCTTCACCAGATGTTTTTCTCTTTTAATGATAATATTCATGCTGTTGTCCTTGAAGGTGACTGCTGCTTCCCCCTGCTCTTGTAATTGAGGAGAGTCAGCTGTTTTTCCTTCTTATTTTCAAATGCTTTTATGCTTTTAATTGCAATTAGCAGTAGAGCTGCTTATACAAAAAACTGTATACAAATAGTAACCAGTATGAAGTGATCTACGGATTTTTCCCAGACCACCAGGAAGTATTTGCCTGACCATAATTTGAGAACTGTTTGAGTTGCATTGAGAGAACAATAAAATTCTGCGCTTGAGCATTTATACAGCAAGAAATGAGAAAATCAAGGCTACATACACCTTCTGGGCTGGTAGAATGCTTTTGATTTTTTTTTTTTTTCTTTTTGGGGTGGGATTTTTTTTAGGGTTTCTGAAGCGAAAAAGCAGTTATGTAATGCATAGCAGTTTGGTGATGTTCTTTATTAAGACACTTCTCCTTAGGAAAATCCTTGGAATATCCCTTATTTTGGTTGACAGGGATTTGTGCTTACTACAGAAAAGTACAGTAAGGCCTATTTATTAAGGGATTTATGCGATATACACTGGAGAAAAGTGAAGAACCTTATAATTTCCCTATTTGCCATGTCCCTGATAAATAATTCTGTTTCTAAATTATTGATCTGTGCCCAAACCTGTGTAGTGACCACTTCATGGCCTTATTGGGCAGATTAAATACACGATACAGAACACTATCAATTAGTTATATATTTCATAAGTCAAGATGATTATTTTTGTTTTGAGTCCATTTATTCATATGTCAAGTTAGGACTGTTTTAATGGTATTTCATGTTTTGACTAGTCTACTTTTTCTTTGGTGCTCTAAGTGCTTTCATTTTTTTATTACATTTTAACAAGTAAAAGAATCTCTTTAGTCCGAGATAAAGTTGGAAAATTTACATAGAAAAGAAATAAAACATTTCTTAAGTGACCAAAAAAAGGAAATTAGAAAAAATAAATAAAATTTGCTAATGATTTTTACTAAAACCTAAATACGTTTGATTTACTTATTGTAGGTTGATGCCTTGCGGTTACGATTGGAAGAAAAAGAAACCTTTCTCAATAAAAAAACAAAACAACTTCAAGACCTCACAGAAGAGAAAGGAACCTTGGCTGGAGAGATTAGAGATATGAAAGACATGTTGGAAGTAAAAGAAAGAAAAATTAATGTCCTTCAAAAAAAGGTAAGATCACTTATGAAAAGATATGTTGTAAAACTTCCGAGTCACATTTAAAGGAAATATATTTATTTCTTATAATGTATTACTTTTAATATATTAAAACCCCACAAGGTTAAAAAATGTATTACTATTTTCCATGGGATCTTTTAGTATTATGTCTTAATTTCATTATATCACAAAAATATTAGGTGCAGAAGTTTCCACAAAATTACTGGAGTTAAATGAAAGTCCTAAAATTCTGGCAGAACTTCTTATTCTTCAATGTTATCCTTATTAACACTGATTACTACTCTTTCCAAATAATGTAAATAAAATGTGTGGGACTGCTAAAAGATCAGGACACTGCTTTTTTTTTTTCTTTAAAGACTTCTTTTGCGGGGGGAGGAGGGAAGTGGGGAAGGAACCTCAATTAAGTCAATTATCTTCTTTTCCTGTGAGCTAAAGACATTAAGAAGGGAGGGTCTCTCTGAACAGCCTTATTAGTCTTATTTCTAATTTTCCACAAATTTAGCTAATTGCATTTAGTCTCTTTGGGACTTTCCACTTGGGGGGGTGGAGAGGGAATTTCCTGGAAAGGCAGCTCTGCAAGGGTTCTGCATACAGCAGTAGAGTCTTTATTTACCATATCCTTTTTCTCACACTCACAAAAATATTTATGCTAGCAGGTAAGTTCTGTGTGTATATATGTGTGTGCGTATATATACTCTTTATCGTATATAGAGGCACTTGTGAGCATGAAGATAAATGGAGAAAAAGTTTCTGGCATCAAATAACCTTTTACTGTTACTTCTCCCCCTCATTTAGACCTGCTCAAAGAATATCTACTCCTTACTCTCTATTATTATGTAGGTAGTTCATGTTACTGTGGTTTTCCTCCAGGATTCATATAGGGTTCACGTGGTCTAGCCGTGCTTCTGTCTGCAGTTGGTTAAATACTGTCTTTAAAAAGCCAAGTCCTTATTTTCCAGAAACTGAGAAGACTGCTTTTTCAGGCCCAGGAAATACGGCCTATCAAAACTGGAACATAGATACTCATCCACTTTAGCTTTATTTCTGAATATTTGCCTTGCTAGCAATGCTGATGATGTAAAGATAGCAAACTTCAAGCCTTTTATTCTGTGCTGAATGCTAATTAGATTTGAACATCACTTAAGGATTTTGCAGAGAAGAATGCATCCTTTCTTACAATTTGTATTCTAAAAAACCCCATACAAACCAACAATTTACAGTTGGTCTTGTATTTAGATCTTGAGGAAATGGATCAGTAGGAATGTGGATTCAGTGATCAAAATTGTGTAATGAATATAACTCTTCACAGAGCTGTCAGCAGTATCTGTCATGGCTATGTGCTCAGAAATATGCAACCTAGAGTGTTTGGTTTTAATACATCATGGCTATTTTATTAGAGCTTGGAGATGGTCTTGCCTCTTTTGCACCTGCTTCTTATTGAAAATAATCACTCTCAAAATGCATTATCTCTCTTCACTAAATCATCGAGTAAACACACGTTATGGCCTTGTAAGCTCTAGTATACAATGTGATAAATCCATCCTGCTAACTACTAGGTGCAAAATCAGAGTTAGTACTAAACTGATTCTTTAAAACTGGCAGTAGCACCTGAATTTTTTGAGGTTTTTATTCTTGTAAATATGCTTCATCAGGGGACTTCTGAAGTTCAGTTTTTCTGCTATGGGCTAAATACCAGGTTTACTCAGAGAAGAATAAATTATGATGATTATTTAAAAAAAAAAAAGAGAAAACCAGTTCACTTATATCGCGTAGAAGTTATGTGTAGATTTGCTTCTCTGAAACATTTTTAATAAACACATTATCTGAATATGTAGATGTTAGCATGCCCCAAAATGCTAATATCAGATCGTCATTTTGTTTATAGGAAAAGAATATTGTATTCGGAAAATACATTTTTAAAATGACCCTTAGATCGTATTTTCAGCTTTGATCATTATTTTATTTTTGCCTCACTTCCAATATGTTTGGAAGTGATACATTCACGCACAGATATTTGGACTTGAGAAAAATTTGGTTGAAATATTGTCCTGCTCTACTCATCCCTTTTATTTAAATAAATCTAGAGTATGATACGATAAAGGATGCTTTCACTGTTTACTTTTCATGTGTCTGGTATACAGTTCTGAAGTAGAAAATTCTGTATGTCACCAGTGGAAATCCAGGCTTTTAAATTCATCTGGTAAAGAAATAATAATCTATCTTCCTAGTTAACCCAAGTGTTCAACTTCATTTGGCAGTGCTTATTAGATCATGACTTCTCATGAGCATCCCAGCATCCTTGGAAGCAGATGCAATCTCATCTCTGGACCACGTTACTTGCATGTAGAAGGAAAGGTGTTCAGTGTCTGTCTACTTTTTTTCAAGAAGCTTTCCTGGCATTAGTGCCTTTCTGTTCTATCTGCACTACATGAAGTTATGTGTCCCAGGGCATTCATACGTCATAGTCCTTATGTTCTCTCAAAGGCAAAGGGGGCTTCTTTTTGACCATAGGCATTCAGTCATGTGTTATTTCAGAAATGTGGTGGACTATGTATAGTAGTAATTCCTAATGCTGCAGCATTCTTATTAAATTTTTGAACAGTTGCTTTTCAGGGATTTTCAGATAGTCTAGTAGTGGATGCTGTGCATTAAGAAAAAGATTGTCCAATGTACCTCTTTCCTTTCCAGTTTTGACAACACACCTGTCCAATAGCAACACTATATAAGAATAAATTTTGATAGAAAAGTATTTAATATATATAGATTGCAGTAATTTTATCCTTTTCTTGAATCTAATTATGCTTTTATCCTTTACTCCTTGCTGGATTGCTTCTGCCTCTTGTATTCCTGCAGTTTTTGCTCATCTTCTCTTTCTGACCTTTTTGGCCACTTCTTCCACTATTGTTTTCACTTCGGGTGATGGCAGCCAGACATTTGTGTGTTGACCACCCAGAAATTAATTTGTTCTCATCGTGCGTGTATATGTGGAGAATTCAGTGGGTAGAAAGCAACATGGACTGTTTCATATTACATTTAGGAGGTGAAACAATTACTGGGCCTTCTAGTGGATTATCCTGCTTTTACATACCATCTTTCAGGACATTGCCCTGGTTGCCATCTTGATCTCTGACAACCCTTCTGAGAGTGAAGGGATTGCTTCTAGTTCTTCTTCCTAAGTTCTCTCTAGACATTAGATTCTTCTGACTGTAATATTATAATGCTTGTCTCCATTTTCTTTTCTCTATTCAGGGCCAGGTTTTATATCTGTGCATTTTTATTGACTTTTGATATGAGCACTTGTGAATAAACAGTTATTTTAGTACCTTCATTTGTTGATGCAAGATAGATGGCTACATCTCTTTCCACTCAGCCTAAAGTGCTTCACTCAGCCTAGAATAATATTTGTTTTAATGGTTGTATTCAAGTAACTGAAGAAGGAAGAATTTGGATATAGTGCTTAAAAGTATTTCTGTTAGTAATAACCTGAAACTGAGTAGGAAGGAATATGTAACTTGGAAAGATGCAATTTCTAATTCGACATTCTTTCTCTTCTGTACATTAATTTATTACTTTACTTGTATACATTATCTGCCATGTTGAAAAATACAAAGGAGACCAAACCAAAACCAGAAAAGCTCCCTTTCAAAGTTGGAGCTGTTTCTTCTCCGTTATGGATAGCTGTTATACTTGGAGGACAACGCAGGTTCTGTTGAGGGCTCCCTACCAAAGGTGTGGAAGAAACAAAAACATTGGCAACAAAACAGCTGTGGCGAGCCCCCAGGATGGCAGAGGAACACACACAAGGCAGCAAGTTGTACAAAAAAGTAATGGGCTAGATAATGAGCTAATTATGCATTGTCCTTCCATGCAGGGGCGTTAGTGTAATTTTTGACCAAATTGAGAAACCGCTGCACTATTCAGTATAATTTGCAGACTTAAGGGAGGCCCAGCACTGGAACAGCATGCATTTAGAGGATTTGGATCAAGGTAGATTGGCATGGAGTAATAATAAACTTATGTCAATGTCAGAGGTGCAATATTACTTAATATTTCTTTCTTTTAGAATCTTTGGCACCACTGTTCCATTTTAGTGCCAGTAAAGTTGGGTATGCTGTTTTAATAGCCTTGTTTAACCTGGCAAACCTAGTCTTACACCTCATATCTGTCAGTTTAGCATGCAGAGGGGCAGACCTCAGAAATCTTTATGTATTTCTTACCAGAGCGCGCAAGTTCTATGAATATGTCTGAGTTGTAGGCTGAAGGGCCAAAGTGCTGAGCGGGATGATGATTCTTTTGTGTCCCTTTTTGTTCCCAAATTTTCTCTTTCATACAGTGGCTATATGTGGTGTGTTTTGTCCTCTAGGAATCTGTAGATATTTTAAAAAACAATTGTATAGTCTGCAGTATGAGTCTTGGTGTTGAAAACAGTAGCTGTTGAGACAAGAATAGCATGGAGGATGTAGACCTGGATCATATTAGGACAACAGCTTGTGGAAATTCTTTGTGGGGACCATTATAAAAGAACACCATGTGAAGGGGGCTAACATAATATTCTACTTTGACTTGCAACATAACTTTTCATGTAAAATGTTACAGTTTCCATCTTTAATAGTTTAAGCTTTCTGATTGATGAAGTGCTACATGACCGAGGGCCCTAACCTACCAGCTAATTAGCATTTGTAGGAAATGTCATAAAGTCTTAGCTCTCATGTAATAATTGGAATCTGTACTTGCAGTGGCTGGACTGTGCACACTAGGTGATATTGTCCAGTTCGTGTTAAATTAAAATGTGTTGTACAACTAATCGTGTGCATTACTGGTAGCTGTCTTCTAAAAAAAAGAGGAAAAATACATACGGTCGGATTAGTAGTATACTAGCATAAACTAATGAGTCCTACTCTTGTGCTTAGAAATTTGCATCAGTATTACTGCTTGATGCAGGAATTCTGGCTGAGAGCACCACTGAAATTGAAACCTCTGAGCCCAGAATGGTCTAGGAAGACCTAAGAGACCAGTTTCTTCTGTTTGATCTTAACAAGTAGAAAGTGCAAGCATATTGCTGATAGAAGATGCCTTTTTTTTTATTCTTTTCATGGTTTAATCATTTGGGAGCATGCTTTCATAATCCCATAAGGGGTCATGATGGCATGATGAAGGACATTGTTATTAACTTTGTCAAATTCTATCAAAACGTTGTAAATAGACTGTTATGTGAACTGGGGGTTTGCAATTACCAAACCAGAGTTCTATTGTATTTCTGGAGTGAGACAACAAATTCTGAACTAATTAGTTTTGTAAAACAAACCAATGTTCTGACTTCAGATTACCAGTGTGGTTAAAAAAAACACCTAGAGTCTCATTTTGGTGTAATGTGAAAGTTTTGATATTTCAAAGCTGCTGTGGTGACTATTGACTTGTGTATTACATTAAGAAATGTTTCTTCTAATACTACATGCCACTTTAAGGATACAGCTATCAGTGTACTGAGTATTAGAAAATTGTACTTTGTCTGCTTATGCTTGCAGCTTTGCCAAATGATGTTATTTTATTCAGATAAGGCAGTCTGAAAGTGAGATTGAACTAAATCTAGCCAATCGTTCATCCAGGGCAGTGGTGTTATTGATCCCAATACATTGTCAAAAAAATGAATCCTTAACAGTTCTGCACAATAAAATGTAGCCTTGAGACCCTTAAACTTTGTGTGTGAAACACATCAAGGCTATCTGAAAAATACAGAAAAAATCTCAAGCCTAACCGGTGCAGATGTTTGGATGCTCTCAGCTTGTACACTGAGAACAGTGTCATTAAGATCAGAGACAGTGATCATCTTCACTTTCCTTTAGCTTCTTTAGTTTCCCCTCTTTCTAGCACGCTACACTTCTGGGTTTTTACATGTTATAAAAGGACACTGGAAATACGTGATTTAATGTAGGTTCACTTAGTGAAGCCAACCTGAATGAGCACCCAGCCTAAAAACATAGTTGTGAGTTGAGGTAAGTCCTTGCACCTTGAAATCCATAACCATTATAAAGTTTTCCAGTCTGTGATTGAATCTACTGTGTTTTCCAGTGAATTTGCTACCCACTAAGCTAAACCCAATTTTGTTGTGTGTCCCCCCCCCCCCCCCCCCCCCCCCGATGACCTGCTTGCTGCTGCTGGTTTTGTTCAAGTCTACACTTCAAAAGAGTAGTTGGATTACACACTTCTGCTTACTGACCTATTTGAAAGTAAGCACTTATCTTTATATGAGAAAATCACTAAAATCCCCAAATGAAGTTTCATGAGATTACAAAGTCTAAAACCTGTTTTATCTAATGCCAGTTCTGTAAACATGGTAATTTTTGAATATCAGGTACATTGTAAATTATGGATCCTCAAGTAAGTGAAGAAATATTGACTGCACCTGGTCTTGGTGTTAAAGTTGTTTGGAGATGATTATAATCATGTCTGTGCAGGTCTCCTCTTTAGCAACGACAGCTGACAAATTAATGAAATGGCTGGAGATATTTGGGACCAGGTGTTTGGAAGAATTCAGAAGTGTCACTAGGTTTCAGTATAAGTAGCTGAAACTGCAAGCATTTCTTAGTTTACAGTAATTATTCCCCCAATATGAGGGGGAAGCATCTATTTTTTGGGGGATGGCCTTCCCTTGTCAGAAAATATTACAAGAAGCAACGTGTATGCAGTTTTTCAAGAAACAGGGTCAAAATGCAGTTGATCAAATTAGTCTGGTTCATGTACCAGTAATATACATCTCTGAACAGGCAACACAGGAGCCTGTTTGTTTGCATGTTTGAAAAATGTATTTTAAAATCCTAAAAGCTAAACATATTAATTTGGCTGCCTTTGTATGCCACCTCTGGAAAACTGAGCATTTCGGATATATCATTTCATTCATTTGGGAGCTATAGCATAAGAGGTTGTTAGTGAAAGTGAAAAAAAGCACTAGTTATTTGAAGAAATAGGCTGAAATAAGAAATAAGTGCTTTGAAGAGATGCTGTCATATTGATGTTTATGTAGCTTTTAGCACAGTAGTATGATACTATTGCTATGTACATTAATACATTAACTTTCTAAATGTAATTATATTTACAAAAAGGAGGCGATCAGTTTTAAGATTTAAAATATGATGTAGTATATATAAATGAGAGATAAAAAAAGATCACTTTTTGGGAAATAGTAAATGTGTCTGTGTGGATCACATGTATTCAGCATTTTAAAGATACATCCTTAAGTGTAAATGATGCAAGGTATTCTAGATCAAGTTATGTTAGCTAGTTTTGAGAGGGCTTTTCACACACAGCTCAAAGGAAGAGAACTGAATAGTTCAAGGCTCAGGTTATATGTGGTATACAGAAGTGCTCTTAAAAACAGAATGGCATTTGCAAAGTAGGACCGAGCTTAATGAGATACTTGCATAAGGGTTTCATACTGCTAGCGTGACACCAGTGCTGCTGGCGAGGAAGGAAGCTGCATTTGACTCCAAAATGTCAATACTAATTAACAAAGTTATCTTTAAATAAGATCTTAAGTTTTATTCATGCCGAGAAAGCAGCCAACTCGCGTGCTGGGAATTTTAAGCTGTGTGAAGAGTAATATTTTCTTTTCAGCAGAGTTGGAGGAAATTTCTTTTGAAGTATGAAAGAGCTAAATTATGTATAGTGTGACTGGGCAAAAAGAAAGTGGAAGTTGTCATATTTGGGAGATGCAGAAGAACACAAAGGAATTATTTAGGGAAATGGTTGACTAGCTATATATCTGAAAATGAATGAGGGAGAATCAGAATTGCTTAAAATTTTTCTGTGAAATAGTCTTCCAAGGAATGTAATTGAAGTCTGCTGTTAGGGATTAAAGAAGATAAGAGGGAGTGTTACAAATGTAATTAAGAATAATTTTACATTAGAGAGGTATCCTGCTGATGCGACTTTTCAGCTGCTGAGAGTGTGTATTCATGTGATTCACTGCTCTTGGAACTGCATCTTTGAGTGGCAGCCCAAGTATTTCATAACTGTCTCAACATGACAGATACAGCTGGTTTTATACCTGCCAGCTGTTTTCCATTGAATCCTTGACAACTCATTTAAAAGACACAAAATCAGATCCTTCAAAAAGTGGCCCATGGAACAAAGTTTTGTACAAACCCAAAAAGCTTGTCTATCCTATTTACATGCTAATCTTTTTTCTTGAAAGCTCTTTCAAGCTCTGTGCTCCAGGTGACTGATGTGTGCTAGGGAGGAAGGACGTTGGGTGGCTTCTCACCTTTTCCAACTGACACAGATATTGAAAAGGGGGATTTACAGGAACACGCTGCAGCTGCCTCTCTGAATCAGCAGCCATTTTTCTGTGTATGCTGTAACTGAGTATAGGAAGTATGGTCTGCCAGGCTCCAAAATTTAGACCCACTGGATTGGATTACTGGTTTAGACATACTCTGCAGTAGAATAAATACGTGTATGTTAAAAGCATAGCTCTAGCTTCAGAATATATAAGCTGGCAAGCTGGGAATATGTTGCCAAGTAATACTTGAACTAAAGAAACAGTTCTTTTATTCTGTATATCATATTTTGGTTTTTTTGTTACATGGCATAACTGTGATTACCCCAATATTGGTAGAGACTCGTATCTTTCCTTTGGGATACATAACTTGTCACTTTCAACATAATCCTTCGTGAAGCTGGGAACTGTGCATCCTGTCAGGCTAGTATATTTGGAGATGCTATATATACTTACTGCTACATGCATAGTGGGAGCAACTATTGATGCTACTAGTTCAGGGAGATTTTTGTTAATGCTAGTATTTCAAAGCTGTAATTACTTCCTGCTCAGGTACAGTACAGATGCTGTTTACAAAATTGAGCAAGCAAAATATTTTGATATTATTTTTTGTTTAATTTGAACTAATGCACCATTCATACTGGAATTTGGTGTATTAAAACTAAGTCTCAGCCAGAGTTCAAAGCTTACTAACATTGCCTGTATGCAAAGTATAATGATAAATTTTGAATCAAAAAAAATGGTCTGTATGATTCTATATCATGGTTATAGTACACTGTTTCAAACGTGTTGCTACCAGGTTTTTATTAACGATCCTTATTCCTTTTTAGCATTTTTTAGCTAAAAATTGCTAGAAAATGACAAATCATAGCTTTATTAAATGCTTCATAGGAAAGTAAGTTAATTAGCCTGTTAATTATATGCAGTAAAATCCATGAGAAGACAGTTTTAAATCTGGAGTGATTCAGAAATGGTATACTTTATATATGATTTTGAGCCTATTTTAACTGGGAGATTAATGCTTTTGTCATAGTCGGCATGAAATATTTAGCAATGTAGTGACTGAATAACCTGTTAATGTGATAAACCATCCTGACCTTATCCTGGGATAAGAAAGTAGATCCCACTGCCCTTGTGCATCTCCTTGCTAGGATAGGCAGTTACAGTTGATCCGTGACTCGAGCTAATGTATATCCAAGTTTGTTATATCTGGAAATAAAAAGAAACATTTACTAATAAATATAAAAAAGTAGACTTATACATTAGCAGTTGGTTTTTACCAATTTTGTAGTATATTAAATTTCTACTCTTTTGGCATAGAATCAAGCACCTTAATTTATGCATTACTAGAGCTCCTTGATGTTGGCAGTCATGCTTTCCTGGTGGTATTCTGTTGCTGTCTGTCTGACTGAGCAGTCTGTGACTAGAGACTCTAATACCTTAGTAAATTGGATATTTTATCACTTTTGGAAAAGCATCACCCCTCACCTTTGAGTGGAGCTCTTACTGGCTTTATGAAAGCATGAAGTTCAAAGACTTAAGAGTACACATGCAGATAAGTTTAATGGTAACAATAAATGGGAATCGTTATCTTCATACTTCTCCCTTCATATTATTGTTACCAGATGCAGGCAGAGCTAGTGGTGCCAATTTGGTCAGATTGCTTTGATAATTTTCTTGTTGCCAAGTAGTATGTATTTCTTGGTGGTAGAATCAGCAGTGGTATGTTTGAATATTAGTAGAATAAATCCAACTTCAGAATGGAATCTGAATCTAATTCACTTCCTTCTAGCACACCTGACTTTAATTTTTAATGCCTAGCCAGGCACAGTGCTAAGATCAAAGTGAAATAAAGAGAATGGAGTAAAGCAGTTCTTGGAAAGTAAAAAGAAAAATGGTATAATATTGTGTAATCTTTTATAAATGAAAGAAATATTGGGCCTATTTGCCATTCACTTAGGAATAAATCTGCAGTAAATTTACTAAAGGTAATTATGCCAGTGTAAACCCTTATATATCTGGGAGAAAAATCAGGCCCATTATATTCACTGCCAAAGAGATGCCTTGATTTGACAGCAGAAATCTCCATTCATGTCCCCAGACAGGCACAGAGTCCGTCTTTGCTCTGTGTTTAACCCCATGCCAGAGTGAGTGTACACCATGGGCACTTCTTACACATTGCTCTCTGTAGTGCCTACTGCTGATCTTGACTGAAGGTGAGAAGCTGCTAAAGGTCCACATGAATTTGTAACTATTCATTGTATAGCAGCTGCTTGTTGATAGACAGGATTGAAAATATATAAAAGCACGTTTTTAAATTTGAGTGAAATACCTGCTGTGACCTATCCCAAAATCTTAATCTATGGTTAAGTCTGGATTTTTCTTGTGGCTGTCATGGGAGCCATAAATAGCTTGATTTGAATGTTTATTTAAAAAAAATAAATCCATTGCTTCTGAGATTTTCAGATTTTCTGCATGTGAATGTGATAGTAAGCAGCTAAACAAATGTGAAGAACTTCAAAGTATAGAATATAGACTCCATAGGAAGGTAATAAAAAACAGGAGTTTGCTAATTTAGTTGCAAAAGAGATCATCCCTGGTGAACTATCCATGGGAGCTAGACTTGTGAGTTGTGTTAGATTTACAAAACACGATTTCTTGCATGACGCTTTACATGTTCAGAGATTTTCACTGTTAGCACTCTTTAATTGTTACTAATTTTTGTATAATGTCACTTTCTGAAATGTAATATAATTCAGCCTCTGCCTTGAAATGTATGAATTAAAACACCTTCCATGAACCCCTATAAATCATTCCAGCTTTGAGGAAGGGGAAGAAGAGCGTCCTCATAGATACCTCACTGCAGGCGGGGCAACAAAGTGAACCAGTTCATACCATCATCCTCGTGAATCGCCCTCCCTTGGCAAGGCAGGAGCATTTCTCCTTCTTTGGGCATATTGTAATGCTGACAGCAGTGTTTAATGCTGACAAATGTATCTTATTGAGACCTGTGCTAAAATTCATGCTGCAGGACATATTTCTCAGTAAGGGCTAAATCTGAGGGCTTTTTGGGAGGGGGTCTGGGGTGGGGGTAGGATGGGCAGGGCTGCAGTCACTGGTTATCACTGTGCCTTAAGTGTTCTGCTGCAAAACCTCTTAAAAAAAAAAAAACAAAAAACAAAAAACACAAAAAAACCAAAAAAACCCAAAACCCAAACCACAAAAAGGCACAGGAACAGAACAGGAAGATTTGTTCATTTTTGCTTAAGCTTTAATATGCTTTTTACAGAATATCTGATTAACACTCATAGACTACCTGATTAAATTTTGTGCTAATTCTAAAATAAGAATTCTGAGTAGAGTAGTAGAAAATAATCTCTGTATATGCTTAGTTCTGGAATAAGCTATTCCCTGTGTCTGACAGTTTTTTAGCATTCAGCTGGCCATCATTCTATCACTTAAAAAGTCCAGACCATTGGTAATATCTGTCATCTTCCTAATGGGGGAGACAGAAAATGGAAGTGTTGTCAGATTATTATAGCGTCATTGTTAAGCAATGCTCAAGTTTTTTGAAAGAGTTTTACAGTTAAAAATAAGCACATGTTCTTGAGGAGAAAGCCTGACAAAAATTAAATTCTGTAATAGTTCTAATGCTTGCAGAACTACAGAGATAAAGTAGTCAATCTGTGTAATATGTTTTGATATAGCTATCATCTCTAAAGGACTTCAAAGTGTTCTTAACTGAAAACTCCTAACTCACCACTTTTCTGAAGGTTTTATCTACTGTCTGTCAAACACCACCATGGCAAGAGGCACGTTTCAGGCAGGAACAGAAGTGAACATGGAGCTACAAGGGCTTAACGCTGTGGGAGAGACAACTGCGTCCGACAGTTGCTGAAACTTCTCACCGTCCTACGTAATTCTTTAAGATAAACTTTTAAATATCTGGCATAAAAAGCAAAGACATATACTTAAGAGAAAAAATATTACAAGTGTGTTATCAGTTTTAGTATAGTATGAGGTCAGTGTCACTGACACTGCAATAGCAGATGACCTCCAAATGCATCTTCAGGATATTACAGTGAATTTTCCTGTAATTGCCAAAGGGACAATGAGTGTTCTTCATGGATCCTTTCATCAAGGCTTTTACACTAAATGAAAAAAATGAAGCAAGCCAGATGAATAAGGATGGCTACAATGATTAGTAAATCCCAGGCATCAATGACCTAATGAAAAACTGGGTTGGGGAAAAAAGTATTCCTGTGTCATAGATTTACTATATAATAATTTTCTTTTTTTTTTTTTTTTTTTTTAGTAGTTGATGATAGTAGAAT
Source organism: Gorsachius magnificus (assembly GCA_034008185.1). NCBI lineage: Eukaryota > Metazoa > Chordata > Aves > Pelecaniformes > Ardeidae > Gorsachius > Gorsachius magnificus. The sequence goes on from CM067090.1 coordinate 15,023,278, forward strand.
GAGGCTAAGTTATACATACAAACATGCTGGTTTTTAGGAGGCGATACATGATAAAGGAAATCTAGTGAAAGATTAAACAAGAAAAAGGACAACTTTTCATACCAAAAGCAAACTATCTTAAACACAGAGCTACTTCAGATTATTTCTACTTCCCATTTAAACATTTATATGAAAGCAATGCTGTGTTACCTTTGCTGTTATAGAAAATCTAAACTGTTCAGCAGATGTTGATTAAAGACATCCAAGTTGCTGCGTTTAACATTTCAGTTTAAGTTTAGTGGTGCTTTGATAGTTTATACGTAGAAAGGCTGTGTCTGGCCTGCAGTAACTAATGGTGAAACTTAATATGTGCATTGTCTTTCATGCAGCTATAGTGCAAATATTAAGTTACGTCTCATAGTAACAAGAATCTTAGTTCTCTGATGAACAACATTTTGAACACTTTAACTCTTAATTGATATAAACCTATGTACATTGACCATATGTTAATTCAGAATGATTAAGAAAAGACATCTTTAGAAGAAGGGGGCAGGGAGGTATGTTATCCTTCTGCAAAGGTTTTCTTTCATATAAAGTTATTACACTGTCCCTTATATATGGATATAGGTGCCCTCTGTATCCAGGGAGCTAGAAGGAAACTTCCCAATACAAAGGGTATTATTATTTCTAATTAATTCTTGCCTAACTGTTCAAGCTCCGCTGCTATGGCTTTTCCCTACTTCTTACCACTGGCACTTAGTCAGTCATATAAAATAGTACCATGTGAAACTGGATTCTCTATTACAAGCTCTTGAACACAATTTTAAGGGCAGGATGTTCTTCTAGTACAAATCAACATAGCTATATTGAATTCATATAGCCATCATTTATTTATCATAGCTAGGGGGCAGACCTGTTATTTTTACTTTCAGTGTAAAAATTTTTGCTATTCTAGATTTTTTTTTTCTTTTTCATTTAAAGTTATTTTCCCTTTTTAAGGCTTCCCTCCTCCCTCTTCAACCTGTCTGCCCCCTTATTCCTTGCTCTGAGAGTAAGGAAATAAAAAGTTTAATATTTTTCCTCTGCTGATTTTTAAATATTGTATTATTATTTAGAATATTTTACAGGAAAACTGGGAAATAAGAGAATATTGGCAATTTCTGAAATAATTTTGTAAGACTGTAGGAAGGGGTGTGTCATTAAGGATTAAAGATGACATAGCAGTTTTAAAGCACTGTACTTATACTTTTTTTTTCCTTCAGATGTGAAATGTCTGTGATTTCTAAGTTGTATACAATGTATCATTTAGAATTAAGACCATTATGCTTACCTGAAAGTCTCTGAATTAAAGAAAGAATACTGAGAGTTCTTTATGTTCTGGAACAATCAAATAAAGCTTACATTAACTCTCAAGTGAATTATCTGTCTGTACTTTTGAAGTCTTTATACCAAATACGTTTAATATCACCATACAGTTCTGTGTAAAAGGCATGTTATGAAATTATTAATATAAGGAGATACATAATTACAGTTAAAATGTAATTTATGGCCAGAGTCTTCTAACAAAATCAGTTGTAGCGAGCTGCAGTAAATGTTAGACATTTGCTGCACTCACAGTTGTTACCCTGTCCTGTAGAACAGTGTGATGTTTAAATGTGCGTTTATTTTGCTTTTGTCTAGACTCTTGTATCTTTTATAGCTTTCCATTGGAATCAAAACTAGGAGTTGCTTAAATGAGAGATGTATTGAGTTTCAAATTCAAACGTTACAAAGCATGTTAAATATCTCTTTAAGCTTTCCGGAAAGGAAACAAAGGTATTCTTTTCTTTCACTCAAGATGGTGGTTTAAATGGTAACCTTAAGCCATCAACAGAAAAATATAGTGATGTCAATAAAAAACCCCCAGATATTCTGAAAGTGTTACAGTGGATATGTACATAAATTAAAAGTATATGAAAAATAGGCAAGAAAAACTAGGAGAGTACAGATTATGGTAGAGTTTAAATTCGGTATTAGTAGGATGTGGTAGTAAAAATTGCCAATATTTCTGTCTGCAGAAATACTGGGTAGCAGAACAAAAGATGATCACCTCTGTCTAGACGGCCTTTGTGTCATCCCACCTGAAAAGCTGTGCTTGATTTCAGACATCTCATTGTCAGAACAATGATGTAAATGTGAAAGAGTTATACAATAAGAATAGAGAGAGACCTGACATGGACAGGTATCTGGCTAAAACTAATAGAGCTTAGTTTCTTATTCTAATATTTTGAAGTTATAAATATTACAAAAGAGGAGAAATAATTTTGGACAGTGTAAAACTTAAAAAATTAGTAGCATGAAATCGGATTGACAAGGAGATCTGTTAAGTGATTGGATAGCCTTCAAATGAGAAAGGAAATTCAATTACCATAGGTTTTTCAATGCTAGGTGTAACATAGGCCACAGTCCTGGAAAGGATCTTAGAGTATCATAGTGCGTTCCACTGCCCACAAGCAGGATTTGAAGGAGATTCTTACAGGCAATGAAAACATTGCATTTTCTCTAGGGATTAAGCCAGGTTTCCAGCCTCTCTACACCACAACCTGCTCAACCTTTTCACTTTGAAATGAAGTACAGTTTGTAAGGTTTCTGCCTGTTTTTCAGAATTCTAGATGACAGCTCTATTCTGTAATTAAAACCAAATCTTTTTTCTGTATGTCTGTTTTCCTATCTTAATTTTCCTAAGTATGTAACATCATAACTCAGGATAAGTTGTGGAAAATTATTACTTCTGTTATTTTTTTAAGCTCTTTCTAGGCTTTGATTGATGCAATTTGTTTCTGTTTTACTGCCTTGTTTTCATTGATGAATGCTTCTCATTAATTTATCAGGGCTATATGGCTCTCTAGTAACTGCATTGACTTTAATAACATACTGTAAAGTGCAATAATTTTATTTAAAATGAGATAATATGATTTTTAGCTTCTTTCTTGTGATACTTTGGATACCAAAACCTAAATCTGCTTTCAGAACAGATTGGTCATCTATTTTAAAACTTACATTATTCTTCTATTTCTGTATATCTGTATTTCCCTTTATATACTTGTTTATTTTAAAATAATGCACACAACATACACATCTGTGGAGTTTTTGTTTTGGCTTTTTGTTTGTTTGGTGTTTTTTCTTTCTTGTGCTGATCCCCATTCATGTTATCCAGCATATTGATTTCTCTGTGTTCATTGCTCTGGAAGTCTTCCCATACTACTGTTTAACCAGCTCTTGCTCTCTTTCTGCAGCTCTTGAGGTGCCTGTTCTTATTCTTTTCCTTTATAGCTTCCTTTTGCAGTATCCTCTGTTGCCCAACACTTTTCTATACAGTTTATCTGCTGCTTCCTTCTTCCCGCTGTTAACTTTTTTATGAGACCTGCCGTAATTTTTTAATTTGGGCAGGGGCCCCAAAGTCTTCCCAATTGATACAGACATTATAGGAATGAAAAGATACAAACTAAAAGGTGTATCACTGTTAATTTTAAATTATTTGTATTAAAAATATAAGTATGCCAAAGCAGCTTTTTTCCACATGTGAGTTTACATTAGAGTATCTTAGAGTATATGTACTCCTCTGGCTTGTTTACTCCATAGTGTCACAGGTTTTCATGCAAAATCTTCTTGAACAATTCTTGCGTAAGCTAACATATGCTTTTTTATATGCACCTATACCAAATAATACAAAACTAGTCATGAGTAACAAATTATCAGATGTCTTCAAATACCTGAAATGTAGGATTGAGCAGAAAAGTATGATTTTTCGTGGTTAGCCTGGAGAAGTAATTCATATCATATTTTCAGGTGCTGTCAATGTGCAATTGGGATAGACTTCAAAAAAAGTTCAGCAATCAGTCATTACCGTGTTGCATGTAAAATGTTGTGAGATGTAAGAATTCATACCCAACCAACCCAGCTTGAAAATCTGGCCCTGAATAGATACAGACAGTTGTTATGAGAAGCATTAACTTGTTAAGAATGAATATTTGTGTGTTCTAACTGGAATTATGCGTTACTTCATTTTGTGTTATTATATTTACTATCTGGAAAATACCTATTGCATTTTGAATTATATCACAATTAATATAATGAGAGCAAAAACTTTTCAATGGATATCTGACAGACAAGTCCTGCATAGAAGAATCCAAGAGTCAAGCTGTTTTGTTCTGAGAATTTATTGGTCCCTGAAGAGAAGGAGACAGACACTGAGTATTTCCAGATACACAAGTGGATATTATCAGCCCAGGCTTCTTTTGGCTAGCTTCCTCGTGAAGGTTAATTTTAGCATTAAGTTCCAGCTCTTTCTCAGCTGGAGTCTGGCAACAGAAGCCAAGCTTTCAGTCCAGGAGCTCCTTTCTGTGTGAAGCCTTCTCCTCTCTTGGCTCAGTTTGCCCACTGACCTGCTTTTATAGCCCTGTAAAAGTATCAGCTGACTTGAGGGCAGATCCCTTCCCTAAGCAGCCCTAGGGGAGTTTTCTTCTCCTCTCTGTTTGAAAACTCAGCACACACATCTTCTTTCTTAATGCTTGTTGATTCCCCTGAATCCTTCCTGTTACTCATACATTTGAATCCTCTATTGTGGAAGGAATCTAGAATCTCACAGTAAGTAAAAATGGGTGAAATATTTCCTGCAGTGATTGCACAATAAAACAAACATGCTTGTTTTGGAAGAAGAAGAAAAGGTACTTATCACTTTTCATCCTCAATTTTAGTTGCATTTATTTGTATTTATTGATGCAATAGAATGCTCTCAGATTCTACATGTACATGAGATAGTTGGCTGATGTTTCCAATTATAGCATAACAACATCTTTTTTCTAGTCAAGCGTGATAGCACTTTATTGCAGGTACTGACCAGAGAATACGGCTGCCTATTCTCAGTAAATGATATACATTTTCTCTTAGTGATCAACAGTCAATAGGTTTTTTTCCTTCTTTATACATTTTTTTTCTGTCCTAAATTAAGGCCACATATATTTTCTTCTTTCTTTAGGTAAACATCCAATCCTATTGGATTTTTTTAGATACCATAATGATACTTCATGCTTCTGTGCTGTTTGCTTAAGATTTTACTAATACTTAGTTGATACTCCATACATTTAACAAACTGAATCATAAAGAACATATAATGACATGGGTGATACTTGCACATTATGAGGTAGACCCCTTGATTCTGACTTATTTGCTTTCCTCAGCCTGCTTTAGGAAAGTTTAATTACTGTGTAACTCTGTTCAGAAGCTTGATATCAATGTAAATGTCATGTCTTAGTTAATCATATCCTCTTTGTTCTTTGTATCTTTACAACCATACTGTGGTGAATGTGTTGAGTGGACTATCAAATGGATGGGTAGACAGAGTGAACATCTGGGACTAAACTGTTTAGTAGGAAGAATGTCTTCTAGACCTTAAAATAGCCTTGTATTCCTAAATTACTTGCTCCTTAGGACAGAGATTTTTGGTGTAAGCAAACCTGACAAAACACTTGTAGTAAGTTACAGTATAAAAGCAACTACTAGGCCTGTTGGGTGTGCTTTGTGACAGCTAGGAGGGGTTCAAGAGCTGAAATTTTGTTTGTAGAGCTTCTGTGGAAAGTGAGCTTCAGGTACTACAAATCTGTGAAGACCTTACTTCTTTTCGGGTCACTGTACCTGTGAAGTATGTGAGAATTTTGAAAACAGTTCATTTAGTTATCAACTAATGGGAAAAGGAATGTAAGAAATGCATTTTCCTGTTATTTTATGAAGTTCTGATAAAATATTTGCAATCAAGTTCAATATATTACTGCAATCATACTATACTTGAGACATTGTAAAAATACAAAACAAATAAAAATATGAATTTTTCTGTTTTCCCTTTCCAGAACAACAACTAAATATGGGCGCCAATTATTAGCATTTCATAGAATCATAGAATAATTTAGGTTGGATAAGACCCTTAAGATCATGGAGAGCAACTGTTAACCTAGGTATAAAAATTGTATATGAAATTTCTTTAAAACAAAAGAAAAAGCAAATCAAAACTGAAAGCCACATTGGAAAATAAGTATCTGAATTCTCATTAAAGGCTGCTTTGAAACTATCTCAAACTTTGCAGTTTGAGAGAAAAAGATATGAAAGACATTTATGCAGAGCTTGCTGCCATTACTAATAATTCAAGCAGGAAGTATAGCATCTACAAACAGAGTAATACCCTGTCTTGCTTATTCTGCTCTCTCCTCCTGGAGACCTTGCTGGTGCTGGTGAGGGAATTCAGCATGAAACAGAATTGGTGGAGTTCTGGTGACAGACATGAGAGTTTATTGATGAGATAGCCGCTTCTAGTACTGCCATATTCTAGTTTTTGTCTTCATGGTTGTTAGAAATTTATGTATTCATTTGATTTTTTTTTTTTTTTTTCTGGGCAGTCTTTTGATGAGCGTCTCTTGTTTAGAGGTGATGATATTTTTTTGCAGTAGAGGCATTTGATGACATAGTGATGGAAGTGACTGAAATATTTCAGACTTCAGTTTTCAAAAGCATATGCATGCTGACTTTGAGATTATTTTAGTTCTCTGTTTGGAATGTAGGTTTTGCTTTTGTTCATACAAAAAAGGTTGTGTATATCTTGAAGTACAACTAAATCTAATCCCAAGAAGGCTTGAATACGCCATTTCTCATATTTTTCTTAGAAACGTTTTTTGACCTGATTGTAATTAGATATGTAATGTTGATCATTCTGATCAAATCAAATTACAACTGCCCTTTCGTGTTTGACGCTGTTGCCAGTGTTTGTTACTTCTTCATAGTTTTAATACCTCCCCCTTCCTGCTTCCTGTTCTTTTTTTTCTTCATTCCTTGAAAATGCCCATCTCCAGATGTCAGCATCCGTGTAAACTCTTGTTTTTGTTTGCCTGGTATTTTCCTTATGTTTGGTTGCTACTACAGCTTTACTGTTCAGTAGTAAGAGCATCATTTTTTCATCAAAACTACTGTTTTCTGTATCCTGGTCTTTGCATATTTGTTAAAATTTCCAACTCTCTCTTTTAGAGGCATGATGTCATCTTTGTCTCTCATTTTGCATGTCCACCTTCTCTCTAATGGTAGTATCTTCAGATATTTTTCTTCCTTCTTCAATCACATAAAGAGTTAGCCATACACACTGCATAGATTACTTCTTTTGAAGAGTGTATGCAGTTAATAATCTCTGTCTCATGTCCTCTTGACACTACTGTAATTCTACACGTTGAGCTTCGTAAGTGGTTGCTTGTGAATAAACAAAAATGAGTAGCCCTCTCTTTTCTGCATTATTTCATACCAGGTGCGAGCATGTAATATGCATCTCCATTATATCAATTCGGTTTTCCATTAACTTTTTTATATGGGTTAATTTGCTGTATGCATTTTAATGCTTTATTTAGTACGTTAGTGACAGTTTTTGCAAGTTACCAAGAAATTGGAGATAAATACATGAGTAAATAGCTTTCATAAAATGTTGAATAGTCCTGGAATACAAGTGGTAACAAACACAAAGCAAGCACTCTTTTCTCTAGCTCTGAATTTCAGCTGAATTCACAGTGCTTATTTCTTTGAAGAGAATTTGTTCTAGCCGTTGAGCAAGGCAAAGATCAAATTCTCATGCAGTCTTTCACAACTCTGTCTCTGCACAGATCCTTGCCTAACAAAATCAGTTGTACTTAGTATGTCATCCCAAGACGTGAGACGTATTCTCTAGGAAATGGTACACTTGGCTTGCTTATCGTGTCAGTGCACATTACAATGGACAGCGTAAATCTGTGGTGTATAGTTTCCCTGTAAGTTGGATAAATAGTAGTATTTCGTAAGTATAGAGAAGGGTATCTCCTAGGTAAGTTATTGGCTTGTGTTGTTTTTTTGGAACTATTTTGTACAGAATTATTTTTAAATGACATTCTATACATTAATACAATAAATAATGTGATAACTTTACCCAACAAAATGGGATGAAAAATAGACATGAATTGATTTCACTGAGAAAAAAAATCGTGTCACAAATACTTCGATTTCATTTGTGACATGATGTAGTATTTTATATTGCAGTAATTCTGTGAAGACACCATTTAGAATGTGAAGCCTTATTTTGCTTAAACATCATATAAACTTAACATTATCCTGGCCCAAAGCACTTGCTGCTTTGTTGGAGACAAGTTCACATGTAAAGAATAGCAACTTCAAATGAAGCAAAAGGGAAGATGATTCTCTTATATTGGATAAAATGACCATGACCTGGTGGTTCTTAATAAAGTAAATATAGTGGGTAAAAAAAAAAAAAAAAGTGTCTTTGATGGTATAAGAATAATGAACAACCATAAAAGTAAGTTTTCAAACCACAGTGTTAATCTGATCAACTGTGTAATCCTAATGGCAGAAACTCAACGAGCTTGAAGAAGCAGAAAATGTGTTGTATAGAAATGCTGTAACTTTGGAGGGAAACAATCTAAGTATACCTCAGGAAGAATACACTCTTTACTTTTTTTTTTTTCTGGTTTCTTATTATAGTCTTATGTCTTTTTCTGTTTGTTTGGTGTTTTGTTTTTGGTTTTGTTTTTTTTTAAGCTTGTCAGGTAGAGCAAAATTCTGAAGGATTACTTCCTTTCCTGCTTGGATTATATGAGTGGGGAAGGTAACAACAGGGTAATTACTTGCTCATGTCACTTTTCTATTGCTCTTGTCATCAGGTTAATGTGAAGGCTGATGTCTGAAGCTGCCTTTGCTTCATTTGTTCCTTTGTTACAGTCCTTGTGCAGCTGCACTTTGCTACTTTGAACTGTGGTCCTGAAGGATGGTTGAGGTAAAAACTATTCAGGCAGGTCAGATGAGTCATCTTTTGTGACAACCTTACAGATCCATGGATTTGGAGAGTGTTTTCTCTTCAGGCACACACCCTATCCGTGGTTGGAAATGTTGTTTTGCATAATCTAAGCAGTTATGTAAAATTTATGGACAGCTTTACAAATACCTTTGCTATTAATCCACTATCATATTGACAGTGTAGGATTGAGCTGATCATATGCTTAGATATGTTCATATCTAAAATCTCTGACACTTAAGAAAGTCTTCTGGAGCAAAATAATGAAAGAATATAAAGCTAAAAGATGCTATTGAACTATGAGGTATGTTGTAATCTGAAGTAAGTAAAATGCTGCTGTATTACTCCAATTTTGCAAATATAAATTTGGAAGGTAGTAACAGGAAGGCACATATGGTGCAATAGGCAACTATAGGTAAGAAGTTTTATTCTATTGAGAAATAATCAAGGATTTTGGTAGTTATTGGAACTGCTTATGAAATCCAAGAGTATTTTATCATGTCATGGTAAGATTAGCAAGCTTTTTTCCAGTTACCTTGGTAAAGCCAAAGAATAGTGCAAATCTTACACTTTAGTAAATATATTCAGTTGCAAATAGCAAAATGCCATTTTATAATATTTTAGAGTTTTATATTATAGTATAATTTTTTCAATATAACATTTTTTTAGAGTCTAAATGCATATGTATTTTGACTTTTGAAAAAAATATTCCTAAGTAATGCTTGTCTGTCTGCCTACTTAAAAGGAAGAAAAACATTGTGAAAGGTAGTGGTACAGAATGATGAAGCACTTTTGGGGCTAGTCCCTTGCAAAACAAAAGACAATTGTGCAGCGTCAAACTGTTGAAGTAGAAGTTGCCCTTCAACAAACTCATTTTGTTAATTAAAATCCTCCTTAAACTGAAAAATATATTTAGGTCATATAATGAATGTTAGTGGAAAGTGATGGAGCCATAGCTTCCCTCTCTTCTCACAGGCTGAAACTTCCAATAGCTGCTGTCAAGCCTGTTAATGTAGTTTTAAAAATACTTTGACTGACTTGATATTTAATAACTGTACATAATTTGTTAAAAATTTCTGGCTAAAAATCTATAGTGCTTTGCAAAAACTATACCTCTGTACATTGAGCTTTCAGGTAGTAGTATTTGAACAGTCATGGTAGCGAAAACTTTTTTTTTTCTTTCTAATTGGTCATTCAGACTAAGGATGGGTATTTTATTAAAAATTATGCTTGCACACACACACATAAACGAATGGAGATGTTAGGACATCTGTAGATACATCTCTTACTGAGTCACTACCAAAGCTGGTTTTGTGTTCTGGGATACACTGAGATGTGTCTCAAAAGGACCATATGAGACAGAACATTTATCAAGAGTCTTACTAATAAAAAGAAACTGTCTGTAAGTAAGCATTTAACATATTTGAACTTGAACTGTCCCTGTTTTTTCTGTTCTGATGAATAGTTAGTTTTTTTTCTTGTTATGCATATCTGTGAGGCAGCATCTAAAGTTTGACGATGAATACTAAGGTATAGTCATAGTCATTAGTGCTCATGTTGGATGAATGCTGTTGTTTATGAAATCTGTTTTTATCAAAATTCCATTAGCTGTTTAAAGTAGAATGCAACAGTACTTGAGAAATTGTTCAGTACAATTTTTTTCTTAAAATAGTAAGACTTTTTTTTAGTAAATAATTAAAATGATATATACAAAAGTTCTGTTTCTTCACCTCTGTTTCCATTTTAAATTAAATAAATCTTATATTATTGATCCACTTCAATGGAACAGACATGACCTGTGTTTTTAATATGAAACAAATCTCAAAGAGTTCTGCCTAGAGAAATTTAGAATAGAGCAAAATTAATTTTAGGGTTAAAAAAAACAGTGTTACAAAATACTTAAAACTCAAATACAGAGCAGAGAGGAAAATATATGGAGCTAAGTTTAGGTATATGAGTTTAAGATTTCACTAGCTAGGCCTAGGAAGTCTCTGATAAATTCTGTTATGCTGTCTTAAACTCTCTAATACTTTAATGCATATCTCTAAAGGCAAATTGTTATAGCATGGAACATTTTCTTAGATTATATAATTTTCTTGCAATTTCCAGAGAACAGTACCTTAATTTTGATAATGAGTAATTTTCTTTTGAGAACTTGGGTTACTGTAGACTTTTAAAGCCTGTCTGTGTGTGAGATTTAATTTAATCCCTTGAGTATTTAAGAAGCATTCCTGAGACCTTCGCCAAAAAGTGGCAAGATTAGCACTTGCAGTTTATTGACAGGATGCCTCATAGGAAAGACATTTATCTGTAAGGGTATTGTTTTTTAAAATGGAATAGAGTCTGTCTTAAGCTCTGGGAATATACACACTTTGTGAAATACAGAAAGAATGGAGCAGTTTCTTTCCATACAGCTCATGGCACAGGGACATAGCACTTTACAGAGGTAAGAATTACATGTTGACAAAACTACACAGTAAGTAATTTCCTATCAGATAAAAACGTAAGTGCTTGAGGATTAAGAAAGTCTTAACAGTCCCTGTCATAAATTGAATTCAGGCATGCTCAAATGTAAGTCATTATTCAGCAATAAAATTGTATCCTTACATATATGCCTCTACCCAAATATATGCTGGAGAATGACGGAGGTTACCAGAAGGTTTGTTTTTCTTGCTGGGTTTAAAAAACCCAGGAAGAACTAAATCATATCTTGTGTTCCAAGATTTTAGTATGTGAGACTGCTCAAACTCTTTGTGATTAACTGGTCATAAAATCTTGTCTGCATTAGCAGATCTTTATTAATCCCGCGCCCACCCCAACAAACAAACAAATACTCTGCGGTACTGATTCTAGTTTCGCATACCCCAGTGTGGTCCTGTTCCCATCAAAGTATTTCCTTCAGATTTATAGAAGAATAATCAGATCCTTTCCTCTTATTTTATCTATGGACTACGCATTGAATGACTTATTTTAAAGCAATTGTGATTCAATGGGGGTGTTTTTAATTTGTTGCCTGTTCTCTTTACCTCTGAGGAAAGAATTTTGTAAATGCTGAATAATTTTAGGACATGTTTTCTTGGTTAAGGGTTGGATCATATTTTAAATTAGTTTTAAGAGGAAGGAAATCGTGTAAATGCTGTGGAATTCAGATAAGCACTGTGCATAGGAAATAAATACTTTAATTTAGGGTGCCTAGAATTGGTAGGTCAAGCTGATGATAATAAAGGACCAGATCTTAACTTTGTTTCAAAGAATGAGTAATCAATGTTCTCTCTCCTGTTTTATTTCTTTTTTGCTTCAGAAATTATTTTGGTGAAGCTGAAATGTGCAATTGCTTAAATATTCCACAGGGTGTCATGAGGTAGTTGTTGGAATCATTAATACTTGGATGAAAGTAAAGAAGGAAACATAGTGTGCAGTCCTCTGAATGCCAGTTAATGTAATTTTAGATGTGACTAATACACATGCCATAAAATAAAAAGTTCTTAACTCATTAACACATGTATCTTATTTCTGTATCTGTATAAAATATACACACGAAGAAAAATATTATGAGAGGTCGTTTACAAGAGTGAGCTATTCTATGTCAGGTCTTCCCAAAAAACCTTTTTATATATACCTTAGTATTTTATAGTTTACAGAGCAAGCAGAATCTTTGGCCCATAGCAGTAATCTGACATACCAAACTATGTATACAAAAAAGAAAACAGAAAAATAGAAAAAAGGTACAATACTTGTATTTGTCATAGTGTTATAAAGAATTTCAAATTGGAATGTGCTCCTCCAAATTTACTTCCAAATTTTATTTTACTTTTATTTAAGTTCTTTTAAAATTTAAATGTATTTAAACAAACTTTATACTGTGCACACAGCTGTACTGTGGATTTTATGATTTGTTAATTATAGATATATATGATCTCAAAATTTAACTTCAGGCTTTTTTTCCTGCACATACATAATGTAGTAGGAGGAGAATTTTTACCAAAGTACGCTCCAAATTAACGTGTGTTTGATTATGGTGATACAGTTTTGCATATGGGGACCAATTTTTTATATGCATAACTGTTGACTTCTGTGGAGCTGCACATGCAACTTCAGGTCTGTAAAAGAATCTTTAAATGCAGTTTAACAGTAATTATGACGGATCCTACTTCTGTTTGAATCTGAATTGCTTTAAATGGAAATTACATTGGTAATGAGAAAAATTACATTACTTTATGAAATGAACAGCAAAACTTCATTCATTTCAGTAGCAACAGAACGTGATCCAAAGTGTAAAATCACTGATGAAAGTAAGGATTTCAATCTCTGTTGACAGTAATAATTTGTCTAATTGTAACAGCATATTTAAAACCAGTTTTGAACAAATGATGCCTTGTGGATTTAGGCATAGTTTGTTGTATTCTATAAAGTGGCATACTAAAATAATAAGCTAGTTAATTTTCTTGTTACTATTTATTTGTGCTAAGTATTATGGAACAAATTTTCATGCTATGCCAGGGGCATAATAGTGAGTGGCACAGAAAGCACAGGATGGAGGGAGGTTGATTCTTCTGACAGACAATTAATAAGGTTATACACATATGACATACCACAGGCCCTCTCTGCATTATGCCCAGCAGGTCATAGTGCCTTGCAGCCGTAGAAGGTCATTGCCACGACAGTCAGAAGTAGAGTGCTTTTATTCAGATTTGATTCCAAAATCCATGTGGTCCTGTGGACAATTGTTTGTGCAAAACCTTTCTGACTTAACCACTATAAATCATGACCTGTTTAACAAACGGGTGTGTTTATAGGTACCTTAGCAGTGTGTTTAAATACTTGCTAGAGGAAGAACTAGACCTTTTTAAAGCAGTTTTAATATCCAAAACAGTGACATACCTTAAATCTTCATGGAGATGAAGGAACTGAATGGGAATGGTGGCCTTTGGGATACTGGGTGGTTTGGAGTTTTTTGTTTCTGGGTTTAGCTTTTTGAAATATAAACATCCCCATCTCTGTCCAGGTGAGTTTCCTTTACAGCGGGGTATTGTGGAAGAAGAGGGTTTTAGATAGGTAGGTTGTAATCTTTCTTCTTCCTCAGTTTAAGGCTCACTGAACTCGCTTTACCTCTCCTTTTCTTTGTCCTTCGTATTGCAACTAGAATAATCTAAAGGGGTAATTCCACACATACTTTGAATTACTGAGATAATGCAGTACCTTAAACTAAAGTGATTAATATCAGAAAATATTTAAATAATAAAATACCTGACTGCACTGAGATTTTTTTTCCTCTAATTTATTAGAAAATGGTACTTGTTAGCAAAAAAAAACCCCAACCCCCCCCACCAAAATAGAAAGGACAGAAATTAAAAACTGTTGATATTATACCATGTAAAAACTTGGCAGTATACTGAGGCATATGTATCATGTGTGATATGTATACATTCAATTGATTCTAGCACCCAAGTCCCTCTTTGAATGTTAAGAGAAAGTTGATGAATATTATGATCTGTTTTTATTTTCAGATTGAAAATCTACAGGAACAACTTAGGGATAAAGACAAACAACTAACTAATCTAAAAGACAGAGTGAAGTCATTGCAGACGGATTCTAGTAACACAGACACAGCACTAGCAACCTTAGAAGAAGCCCTGTCAGAAAAGGTAATGTTTTCTCATGGAACAGCATTATGTGCTGCTCTTGTGGCTGAAGTGTGTCCAGAAAGTGTCTTTTAAGTTGGTCTGGCACCTGTAACAAAGCCTGCGGGCCATGTCAGGAAAGCAGGTGGCTCTGCTCTGGTAGGATGAGCAAGGTGTGATTCCCGTCTGATGAACTGAAACAGGACTCTGAGGGAAAGAAGGATGTCCTTTTCAGTGGGGGTGGAGTACATGGCTCAGGACATACCCTTATTCAATTGGATGAGTGGTTGTTCCCTGAAAGAACTGAAAGTTATGGACACTGGACTTAAAGAAGGTAGAGTTTTGGGTGTGTTTATGGCTTTGCAATCTTGATTATCCTGTTCTTTTTTCTGTTAAGCAGAGCTTAACTGAAGAGCTAACAGCAGGTGACGGTACCAACTGTTACCTTGTCTTGCTCTTAGCACTATTGGTTTCCTATGCTCAATTTATAAGAGAAACTGTATTTCATTTAAAAAATGGAGAATTACTTTTTTTTTTGCCTTTGGAAACTACATGCCTTTAATTTGAAAATACCTAGCAGAATGGATAAATCTGGACTGTTTAAATTAGTGGCAACATTCCTCCCAGTTTCAGTGAGGTCACGGTTTTTCATCCAGTTAACTTTGAATATGAGATAATCCAAGTGAATTTATATGACAGAAAAATTAGTACAAGTATCCACTTTTTGCAGCTCACAGATGTTAAAGTATGTATTTTAAATGTGTCAGGTGAGTGCGACTAATTAAATGATTATGTGCCATTCTGCAGTGTGTAATCCTAGGAAGGTATTTATGACTGCATATGACTTTAAAATGCCACTGTGGTGTTGGCACTAACACCTAAAATGCTAATGTTGGGTTTTTATTTCTTTGTGTGTTTAATCACCTTACTAACATTTGCTTGGTCAACAACAGTGAAAAAAGTTGACGTTGGTGGTACTTCTGTGGCTTCATATAGATAAGCTTACAGCATTTATGCAGTAAAGAAAGTACATGCATTTTGTGAATCTTTCACTGCTAATCTGGACACAGTGCTCACCAATCTCACAGCATATTATTTAAAAAATGACACAATGTGCTTTTTAATCCATTTTTCTTCCTTGTAAACTGCCTTTTCTGGGTTAGTCTACGTTGTCACTTTCCCAAAATGCCGATAGAATGCAGCGGAGAGTTTAAAACAGTCCTTTAACCATCATGCTACTGTTGTCAACGTAGAGAGCAGAGTGAGCGTCACACTGCAACCTTGCCAGTTCTCCTGTGCAACTGAGCATGAAGTAGGTCGTCAAAAGCCAAAGAAATCTTGTATCCCATTTTCTGCCTCAGCTGTATCTGCAGTGCTTCAGAGAAAATGCACTTGTGCAATACTTCTTGGCTGGGGTAATTTGCTAAGTTGCAGTAAGTCTTAAATTGTAATGTATTTCTCTGTTGAAAATATTGACAGTTTGCCAGGGTCCATAGTAGAAGCAGCAAGTGTGGAGGTATTGAATAGAACACATAAAGTTGTCTTCTCACTACCAGAAATACAAAAGGTTAAGACATACTGGTTTAAAACCTAACCAAATTAATTAGTGGCAATTAGTTGTTTTCAAGTAACTTTGTACCAGTGCCATTCTAAAATATGTTGAAATAAACAAATGAGTGTAACAGTTTTTTATAATTTTGAAGAAATTTTGTATATATCTGAAAATAAAATATTCTGTTATTCTCAGACATATGCAAACTGTAAAATTTTACTAAACTCAGGATGCATTATTTTTTAATACCGTAGTGAGGATTTGTCCCGGAGTTTGTTTAATAATTGTGCTATAGAATTTCTTTGTATATGTGATAACTTGAAATGTGACAACACTGAAGACCCTGAGGGTATGGAAATTTTGTGTCAAGCTTAATTTGATTGCTGTAGTAAAGGTTCAAAGTCCGATAAGTGATGCTAGTTTAAATGTTTTGGAAAAGTTAGATAAACTTAGATCCTTCTCTGAAATGTATTTTTGCAGTTCATGTCTAGTTCACTTGAAATTGCATGGATATATATGAACAGACATTTTTTAAAAGAATCAGTGTGATTAGCGGTTTTTCCAAGTGGAATTGATTAGAACTCACGTAGGGTCCCTAAGGTTGAATTCTGTACAAAGTAGTCACTTTGTGTACGTACGGTCAGCTGAGAACAGCATCTTTCCTGCAGCATTTGCTGGCTATCCCAGACACATACACAGTGGATTCCATGGGATGTTTTCCTCTGCCACAGGGGTTTCTGTCTCTTTGCAGCTGATGAAGGCAGGGGTATCTTTTATAAGCCAAGGGTTTTGAGAAGTGGCATGAAGTGGAGTTGTGCTATGGTATCTGGTGACTTTGTCATGTATGGAGGGGTTGTTACATAAAAGTTAGGTGGCAGTATATGAAGGGAAGAACTCTCTATGTAAGTGATACGCTTAAATTACTTCAGAAATACTGCTTGGGTAACATAAGGAGAAGATACACAGAATTATTAAATAATAGCTTTTTTCTACAAAAGAGCTTTATAACTGAGAATGTCAGTTATTTTATGACACTCCCAAATAATTATGTAAATTAGTGTCTATGTTAGAATAGGATTGTATGGCTTGAATTTTAACAGAAAATTTTCGTTTCTTTGAATCTGTGTTATTTTCCTATGACTATTTTTCTGTATTTTGAGATCTGCAAGCTTAATTAAATTATTAACTAAATCATTAATATTTGTCAGTTTCTGAACAGATACATAACAGTGTAGCTCCTACACAGTTACTGGACGTCTTACAGTGGCTGGCGGTCTAGGTAGCAATACTGATGACAAACTTTAAAATCTAGAATATCAGTTCTAAGAGACTGAAAATATTGCCCTGCCTTTTAACTTCATTGGTTAAATTTTCTTATGAGAGAATCGTGTTGTAAAAATTCAACTTGATGATGCTTCTGATGGAATTTTGTGTGGTTTTTTTTTTTTTTTAGTGTGTCACCAGTCACTGTGTGCTACTGGGAAATCTTTTTGCAATTGGGGAACTATTAGTATATTAGATAAAAATAAAGAGAATAGCAACACTGCAGAGTAGAATTAATATAAGCTTTTGAGAAATTTTGAGTATTTGATCTTAAAGCATTAGAGACAATGAGGAGGAAGTTCCCCAAGTAAAAGCATCTCTCTGTGTGATTGTGACTGTTTATTGTACAGGGAAATCATGCACAATTTCTTTCCCATTGTAAGTTTCTTGAAGGCCCCACTTTCAGGGTAGGTTTCTCAGTCTTAAGTGTAATCTCTGGGACGTACTTCTACATTGAAAGAAGGCAGCAGGCATCTTCTAAAAATTCCAAATGAACTATTATGTTTAGCTTTCTTGTATCTTCTCTCAGCTAAATACCTTGGCAGTTTGGTTACATGTGTCTCATTCCTCTTTGTGTCCAGCTTTCCTAGCTGCTCATCCTAGCTGTTCTCAGTGAGTAACCTTTCTTATCCCTATTCCTGCCTGCAGTAACATTCTTAAGACCTACAGACTTTATCAGTAGTTTTTAACTTTTTCCACAGCAAATACTGGTAGAAATATGGAATATATTTCTATCCAAAACAAGAACCCTTAGTGATAGTTTCTTATGAACAAGTGCACCAATATAAGTACTTTTATAAATTTAAATTTATAATGCTGTAAAGCAAGGATGCTGCTTTCATTCAAGAATACCAGATTTTCATGGGAAATATATTGTTTGTTTGTAGGGTTTTGGTTTTTTTTTTCCTAGAAATTATACCAGGCCCACTTTGCAGCTATATCATCTTGTTTTATACTGTGAGATTAGGCACAATTTTTGGCTTTACCTTAATTCTGTGTCAATTCAATAGTTTTTAGAATTCTAATTTTAAAAAAAATGAATACTCCAAGACCATCATGAGAAGCTCCTTTAACATAGAAATTAAATTTATTTAAACATGCTTAGTTAACCACAGTTCACTAAAATTGAATGTAATTGCTTTTCTTAGTTACTATGGAAAGAAAAAAGTATTAAAATGTGATTATATGATATCAGTGAATTATGAAGCTATTTTTAAAGTCCAAAACTAATTTTTTTTAATGTTTTTCTGCATTGTTCTTGAAAATACTCAGATTGAAATTTTGGCTCTGAATTGGAAAATATGGCTCCTTATTCTTCTCAGAAATAGATTTTTTTTCCAAGTATCTGTTTCTGATTTTCTTTCATATTGAGTGATTAGGTAGCTTGGTAACACTAAATGAGAAATTACTGTAGGCGTTATTAAACAGCATCAAAATTTCCTGAAATGCACTCCTTTTAATCTGTATTTTTTCTGGCAATATTGTTTATATAATTTGTTCTTTTGTCAGGAATAAGAAACAAATCAGCACAACTTCAGTCACTTTTGAGTGCATTTTAGAACTAAACTGAAAAAGGTGTTAATTCAGTTCTTTACCCCTAAATTTGGAACCTCTCCTAAGCCCTGAACATTCTTAACAATAATGAAGGTTACATTGCAATAAACAAAAAATAAATTTACTCTTATTAAAAAAAATAAAAATCTTGAAAATCAGAGTACGCAAAACTGCTATCAGCTTCCTTGATGATTTAACAAGAAACTTTTCAAAGAATATCTCAGCTCTTGGACTGGCCCACAGCAGCTCAAGAGGTTGCTTTCATGAAGCTGATATTTATAAAGTTTCTCCTACTGTAGCAGCAGACAGCAGATAAGCAATTGAGTAGGTCTGATAATAAAGCTGTATGCTGTGGCAATTCAGGTCCTGCCTCGGTGATAAAGTGCAAATAGATTAGACCTGTGAGGTCCTAGATTAGTGCATAAGGAAAGCTTGCCAATGCAAATAAGACTGAAACAAGAACACATTGTTGGGATTTCTGCAAGTTAGCTGTTAATCAAGTAAAACATGGTATATTAGGGCCTTTTAACACGTTTTTGACATTTAGCCTTATGCAGCTGACAGATAAATTAGTCGTCTTTTGTGATTGACTGATAAAAAGTTTATAGTGTTCATTAATAAGATGAAATAGTGTTATGTTTAATTTGTTATAGAAGGAAAAAAAAATCATCCAGGTGAATAAATCTTCCAAGAAGGAATTGGTATAAAACTGAGCCTGAATATAACTAAGAGGATTCTGAAAGGTTATTAAACTATTCTGCGTCACGGAGGCTGGTATATTAACATTGATATTCAAGGAATTAAGAATGTCTATTATTTGTTACTAGGAACAAACTTGAAGTTATTTAGTATCCCATATCCCTTTCTTGAACAATCTATACGGCAAAAGCCAGCTGATGTGCTAGTTCGTTTGTTTGTTTTTAATTTTCTGGTTTGTCATTTGTGTAATACTCAACAATGTTGCTGCTGACAGACCTTCATTCTGTATGAACACATTTCTACCTGAAATCCTGCAAGGTATGAGTCAAAGGGAGGTTTTGCCAGGAGTCGTGTACATCTGCCGTGCCAGGGGTCTCAGTGCATAGACAGTTAATACTATCTTGGAAACAGGTTTAATTACACATAGCCTGCTACTTTTAGTTTTGGCCGTATCTTTTTGACTGTATGCTAAGTGGAATGTAGTGTCATCAATGTGTATTTCTTTCTGAATGAAGTAAGTAGGGATTTGAGTTTTATGTGAGTAGTCAACACTGTTTTCTGTGAAGATTCTTACAGAAATGCTAATTTGGTAATATGTATGTTCAGTTAGCTGGATCATGAAAGGGAGTCCCTGATGTCAGGGGAACGCTAGGTGCAAAATGGAAGTAGCAAGTAGCAGTATGAACTTCCAGCCCTTTGAAAAGATTTTCCTTAAGAGCCAAGTAGCAAATAATAACTATACCAATATTCTTATTACAAGCTTATTCTGTGTAGTGGTCATTATTTCTCAGTGTCTAAAAGATTCAAAATACATTTATTTACAAACTTAAATATAACTACCTATTTGGTAAAGATCTTTATCTAATTGTTTAAAACCTTCTAATAATATTTAATATTAATTTTGCTAATACATATAATTACATTATAAAATACACGTGATGCATTTTTTAAAACATTTTTACTATTGGTGAATTGTTACAGCTAGAAGCCAATATTATATAACTGGAAGACAAAAAAATAATTTATCAGAGGAACATAAATGTTTGAAACTGCTCTGTTAGGTATATATTTGAAATATATCACGTCTTTCACTTAGACCTAGTTTCACATCCGATAGTAGACTAGTCATATAGCAAGCGCCTATGAAGACTAATACCCCACATCTGCTTTTGATACTTGATCTTAACAGCTCATGTTAAATAATAAAATATGCTGCATCATAGCTTATGTTTGCTATATAAACATAATGAAAAAGTGAATTGTAAAATATTTAAAAACAAGGAAATATAAAAAAATATTTAAATTAAAATTCTAATATGTTGAATTGCACTTAGACTGGTTCTACAGTTGGCTCTCCAGTAAGCAACCACAAATATTAGAGACATTCCAAATAACTAAAGATCAATATGAGAAGCTGATTTTTTCCATTTCTTGAATTGTCATTTAAATATTTCCAGGGAAATGCGTAACCAATTAATGTAAAATTTAAGGGTAGCCAAGTTTTAAATCAGTAATTTAAAATAACAAAATATTTATTCAGTTCATACAGAAACTGGTTATTAGTTTTAAACTTTATACATGCAGATAATATGGCTTTTAAATGATAGGAGAGTGAATAAATGGAACATCTTCAACAGAGGCTTAGTGAAAGACAGATATATTGAAGCTGAAGATACAAGGGGACACTTACAGAAAACTTCCCAGTCTTCTGAAACCACTGTGTGTTCCATGTGCTAGTAACTAGTTCCTTTGCTATGTTGTATGAAAGGAGGAACAGACAACGGGCAGAGGCAATGGAGAGTTGTCAGCAGAGTTGCTGGCATGGTCAGCGTTACAAAGGGATGAACTGTGAAAATGGGGAGAGAGGCTGAGCAGAAGAGAAACCACCAGTGTTTGAGGTACAGAGTCTAGAAAATGTCTCTGCCTGTTCCACAGAACCAGTGAGACTGGAAAAGACCGCTGGAGATTATCTAGTTCAACCCAGCTGCTCAAAGCAGGGTCAGCTAAAGCAATTTGCTCAGGATCTTGTCCAGCTGGGTTTTGGATATCTCCAAGGTTGGAGACTGCCCGGATGAAAATCACAGCCCTGAGTTTAGGCTCTTTTTTATGCATATAAGTGTTGACAGTTGGCTTTTTGCAAAATACGCCTTGAGCTTTAAAAAGCACAGAAGCAATCTTCAGAAGATCCTCTAGGGCTTGGAGGAACATCATACCTAGTGTACAGGGAAAATGAATGAATAACCAGGGTTGTCTGAACAATATATGCTTTTAAAAAGTGCTGTTGTAACTTAAGCTAACTTTGATAATGAATTAACTTTTTTCTTTTGCTATAATGACTAAGTTTATTACAAATTAGAATGGGGTGTACAGCTGCTAAAATGTTGCTTGCGTTGTAATGGTTGTTGAGATATGATAACCACAGCTGAGAATATATCGCTATGGGCAAAGGTAAACTTTATGTGTATGCGTAGTGTGTATATATATGTGTGTGTGTGTATAGATCTATATATCTCCAGTGAGTGTGTTATGGCAGTATAAAGAATCATGGACAGAGGGAATTAGCATGAGATTTTTCTCTCTTTCTAATAATATCATGCTTCCATCAGTCTTGTCCAGTTCTATGAAATAGTGTTTTAAGTATTGATCCCACTCTTAAGCTACTTGGAGATTTCAAGCATAAGTACAAAAGGACTTGAATAGGATCCGTGAGTATGCTGATGGCTCTACCTCAGCTGCGCCACCAGTAGTGTAGAACTTCATCAGTTAGGATGTAGTTTTGTCCCATGTAGGTTTAACTTTCCTAAATGTTGTTGCTTCCACTGCCCCCCGACTACCACTTCCAAAATGATACTAGTAGTTCCCCTTATACTCTGCTTAAATTGACCTATTCCTAATTCAAATGCAATTCTAGTGGTTATTTTATTTTACCCTAAATATTTCTCTCTCATTATTAGTTGCATTGGTAGAATGTGATTTTTAAGAATGTTACCAAAGCTAACAAAACCATACTACTGCATCTGCTTTTTACATTTTGCCCTTTGAATTACTCACCCAGTCCTTAACTGGTGATTTTCAATCATTGTTATAATAGTAACTGGAATTCAGCAGAACATATAAAAATGTGCTTGAATTTAAATGTCTGTAGAGTTACTATTAATTTGATGACAAAAACCCCTTGATTTGATGCTTTTGAAATCGGGAGAAATCTTGCATTGACGTTAATACCATTAACTCAATCATCCTCTGCTTCTGAAGGTTGATTTTTCAAAGCGCTACTTAACGTAAAGAAATTTTATTCTGCCTTTTCTTAAAATGATTCCCAACTTTTCCATTTTGCAATTCTTTCACTTGTTAGGAAAGAATTATAGAGCGTTTGAAGGAGCAAAGGGAGCGAGATGACAGAGAAAGACTTGAAGAAATTGAATCTTATAAAAAAGAAAACAAAGACCTGAAGGAGAAAGTTAATGCTTTACAAGCTGAACTGACAGAAAAAGAGGTCAGTCTTTTCAGTAAAATCTATATTCTTCTATCTATGTCATTACGATGAAAGTGCGTGCATTAAGATTACTCTTGGATCATTTTAAGTACTGAAATTCTGCCACTCCAGTGGTCAGCTTCTGAACTGCTATTTTCTTAAGCATTCTTCATAATCTGCACTTTTGTACGTAAAATACTGTTTCAGTTTTTGCATAGTTGTGTGTTATCTCTATTTTTTTTTCTTTACATAAGCCTCTAGGAGGCTCAAATATTCCATTGTTGCTCCTGTTTTTGTTTGTCAGTTAGAGCAATAGACCTCAAAGTAATTGTACCTCCAGAATATAATGTCAAATTGTCTGTATTATGAATGTTTCTATGTTTCACTTCATGCCGGCTCCTGTGGTTCCAATTGGTTGTATTCTCAAAACAATGTCATTTGCTATCAATGCTTATCTTTGTGTCAAGTCATTTTGGGGAAGGGGAGGGGGAACAGTATCCAAGTGATTACTACGTTGGCAATAAGTTAGTGTCCTGGTGACTAGGAATTAACTTTTTACTCTTGGTCATTTTTCAGTCTAGTTTAATCGATCTCAAAGAACATGCATCTTCATTGGCATCAGCAGGGCTGAAAAGAGACTCCAAACTTAAGTCTTTAGAAATAGCCATAGAACAAAAGAAAGAAGAGTGTAGTAAGTTGGAAGCACAGTTGAAAAAGGTAAGTTCCATCTTAAAACAAACAACAACAATCAGAAAAACAAAAATCAACATCCTACACCCTAATTTTGAAAAGATGAGCTTATTTACTCTTCTGGAGTAAATTTACAATCTACCCATGTTATGCTGTTTGCTGATGCTTGCATCAAATAATGCTAATTTTTTTCTTAAGAGGCTTGTACCAAAGCCACTAGTGAGCCTCAGGAATTATCTAGAATACCTATATGAGGGAATTCTGAGAAGTTGCTACACATAGATGAACTGGGAGTAGGATACTGGAGGGGGAAAGCAGAAGGGCAGAAAAAAATTATCAAACCAGCAACTTGTATGTATATGAATTTATACTGCTATTAGAAGCAGACTGAAATGTTTGTAGCATGGGGAAAAAATAAGACTCGTCCAAGAAATGCTGTACTTCCTAATAAAAAAAATTCCAAAATGGAAACTCTAGCTAGGGTGGGGTTTTTGGCATTTTTTTTGGCTGTGTTGGTGAACACATTTGTGATAATTAAGCAAAATAATGCATCGTTTATCTCAGCTAGCAATTCAGTATTTCTATTTAGCAAGTAGTGAAAACAAGCATTTAAAGGAAAACATACAATTCCTATATTTTATAATATGATTTTATTTAAATTTATGCATTAAAATAGTTTTTGCTTAAGTGATTTGCAAGTTTGTTGATGCTTTTTCTACCATACATTGTTTCTTTGACCTTTTTCTGTGTCATTTGGTAATGTCTGCTCTCATTGTTTGAACACCAATCTCATGACATATTTGATGTATTTAGGCATTATGTTTGCCTTCTGCGATTCATGACTAAGTGTCTGTCAAACATTAAGTTTTTATATTGATACCTAATGTTTCATTTTATAGAAAAGAATATTTATTTGTTCTATGAATGTTACCACCGTTAGGATAATTTTCTGATACTCTTTTCACCCAGGTTGAGTAGTGTCCTGCTCTGCGTTTAAGCAATGTTTCAATAGCCTTACCTGTGAAGAAGGTATTGAAAAGTTTAAAGGATACCAGAGTGTAAATCTTACACTTCTGTTATTTTTTTAATGCAGAACAAACATGTGCAATTAGGTGCTTCTGTTACTTGTTTAGTTGCAGAGAGGAAGGAAGGGAACCTTTTTCAATAAACATAGACAAAAGCTTTCAATGGAAACACTAATTTAAACATTTGATAGCTTATAAATGCCACTGATGTCAGAATGAAAATATCCAAGGAAGCTATTTCTCTGGAAGTCCTTTATTTTGTTTTCTTTTGTTAGAAAATATGTTTGTTTACTTTGCACCTCACTACAAAATACCCATTGTTACAATCTGAAATACTTCATTTTCTTAATTTAAAAAAAAGTTAAAAGAACTCCTAAAAGCATAGATCACTTAAAAAAAAAAAAAAAAAAAATCCTCTTGCAGGACTTGAAATCCTAAGTCAATCTTTTACAACTGTACATATAAACACATCATACAGTCATGGAAAAATAAGCACTTACAAAAGTCAGAGAGTGTCTGGGACGTCTTTCATATAAAAAGGGAATATGTTCCCTGTGTATAAATACAAAGGATTATTAAATGAAGGTTGAAAACATAATAGTTTTATTATATAATAAATGCAGCATAAAGCCCCAGTGGAAATTCACCCAACATTTGTAGGAGACCAGGTATTTCCACAATAAAATGCAGTTACAACCTTCATTGTGGGCATGTTTAGTTGAACAGAAACAGTGACTGTTAATGATAGTAGACTCCAAACAGTAATTTTCAATTCACATTTTCTCTAATAAAATACTTTATGTTCAAACCTGTAAATATCCTGTGTTAAAAGTAATTGGTCCCCAGAAATCTACCTTCACCATGTTTTCACTCCTTAGGAAACTAACTGAAACAGAAATCTGGGTTATTCCTGCATATGTCTGAGTTAGAGTAGGAGAACATCAACATAGTTCAGAGTAAATTAACCTGCATGTCCCATAAGTGTGCTTATGAATGAACATTAACTGCTACGGAAGCTAGAAGGGAATGGGCACAGTTTATATCTGTTTCTCAAAAGTGACTCCAAAGGGCTATCTGTTATTCTGAGAAATTTGAATGCAGCTTACACATTACTCCTCTCTATAAATATCATAGAGAAGGCACTTTGCATTATGATATTGTACATGCATCATCATTTAATTTTGATTTATATGTTTTAACAAAATATACTAATTAATACGAAGACTGTATTCTGTGCACATTTGCTAGGAGTTAGTTTCCCATGAACACCAATAGTACTAAGTACTGTGCCTGAAAGAAAACACGTAGAAGGGGCAAGTCCAAGCAAAATCTGTAAATTTAAAAAAAAAAAATAAAAAAAAAATTAAGTTTTTCTTCCCTTATTTCCTCTCCTTCCTGTTTTTGGAGAGAATAAGATTCATTTATTGATAATAAAGATGGTTTTGATTGGGTCTAATTAGATCCAAATATTTTTCAGTATTAGATAACTGGTTTGTTTGCATTTCAGCGGGAGAAAACATGCTGATTCTAAACCCACTGTTTTATAGAGTAGACACATTTAAAAAAGTAATAAATAGGATATTCTTAAACAATAATTATTCATGTGACTGTGCTATATTTTGGGACACAAAATAATGTTTAAAACTGTAGACATGCTTATTAAACTTTTTGTGAAGTTATGGTTAATTTCATAAAATTAAAAAAAAAAATCATAAAACCCAGAAGAATGCTCAATACTTTTTTTTTCCAAAATGCCACACTTTTTGTTGACTTGCTTTGTATTCCTACTAGTGAAAGAACAGCAGGAATTACCTAATAGGTAGCTAAGTGCTTTATATATATGTGTGTGTATATATATATAAAAATCCTATTTTCTACTCTAGAATTTCCTCCTTTTGTTGTTTTTCATTATCTTAAATTTACTTGCTTACTGACATATTTGCAGTTGCCTAAGAACTTTTTGCCAAGCTGTACTGTTCGAAAGTCATTCTGCATAGAAAATTCAGTCTTGTGTTAAACAAAAGGAAAGTAATACATTTAATGATACAATTTAATTAATCTTTTATTATTACCATCTTTGAAGCTTTGGTGATAAATTGCAGCCTCAGCCAAAAGCACTTCTTGTGATTCATTGCTTGAGACCAGCACTTAATGTATCTTCAAAAGTGGACACCTTTCTTTATTTCATGGGTTATTTAACTTGAGAAAGGGAAAGTAACACAAACCTTAAATTTCTTACTCCAGCTATTCTTTTTTAGGAGCCAAAGTCAACATTTATGTTTCCCCAGTGCCTCTCACTTTCACCGAGGAATGTTTAGAATCTTAAATTTCTACTTTCTTATGACAAGTTCTTCTGTGCAAATGCACTGGTTTTGTTGAGCTAATGCTGTTTTCCTGGATCTTTCCTTCTTTTCCTGCCTATGCTTCACTCCCTTCCAACTTTGCAATGTAGCAAGCTGAACAGTTGTTCAATCAGATGTACAATCCAGTAAGTTCTTTTTTAAAATGCCCGCTGTAACATATGAAAGCATGAGGATCCGTTACCTTCCTGTGTTGTGCTCTTCCTCTGTGGAGCTTTGCAGAATACCTCTGATGCTCGCTATGCTATATTCATTATATCCAAATAAATGAACTTTGTGGACTTCAAGGCCGTTTTAAGAATATGAAATGTATTAAATAGGTACATGCAGTACTTCTGAGAAAACAAACATCCTAGCCTTTAGGTCCTCAACTTCTCCATTAGAAAAAGCATGCAGATGATTTTGGGCTTAGTTTTGTGGGGGTTTTTTTGCTTTGCTTTTTAATTACTACTTCTGCAGTACTTTATTTGATCCTTCAAACTTAAATAACTTCTAATTTATTCAGTTTATCTTACGTAGCTGAGTTGATCATGTGAATAATAATATCTAGGAAGTAACTGGTACTATTGTCAAAAGTCTGTACCATTAAAATATTTCAGATCAGTTTTACTCATAAAAGACTGTATATATTCAGCATGTATATGTTAAGAATATGGAAACATTGGACTTAATCAAAGAAAATGCTGAAATATCAAATGATGAAAGCAAAGGGCAGCATTTGAAAAAGCCAAACAGTATTATTTTGGCTTGTTTAGCATTGTCATTCTTGCCGATGTCTGCTTAAATTGCACAATATCTACCCTTTTGGCTTGACTGTGTTCCTTTTTCAGTTTGAGGAAGAGCTGTAACAAACATTCTCTCTGCAGAGAACAGTTTTCATTTTTTGGCTGAGACTGTTACATTTAATGTGCTGTGAGCATCACAGGACAAAAAAAATGATGTAACTATAATAGCAATTTACAAGCTATAATTTACATAGTAATCATAGTTGGAATTACCATGTAATTGGGATAGTGTATATAGGACTGGGTTTAAGTAATGTGATACTATACTATGCATTAGGGAAGGTATTGCCTTCGCTAAAGTCAATGGAGTTTTGCCATTAATGTTAGTGGACCAAGATTCCAGCTTTGGAGTCTATTATTGCTAAGTTTTGTAGCTTCTAACCAGGTAATGGGTATGTCATGATTACATATGGGAAAAGAGAGTCCCACAGAATGTGCTGTATTTACTCTTTAAGTTAGTGGCTAACTGTTTTTAGAATTCAGTCATAAACTGATTGTAAGTAACATAAGATCCGGTATTATCACCTTTACCATCCAGCACACTGCTGGCCAAAGAGCTTTTCCCTTTGAATGATAAAACCCTTTTTTCTGTATCATCTTGGATCACCTTTGTGGTAGTTATGTTTATATACATATTATTTGCACTCCTACTGTGCATGTCTCGTCAGACTGGAGTCTTTTTTTGTGTTAGCTTTTCTCTTGATTTTAGTGAGTGCTTTCCAGTCATTATTTCAGTACTAGTTATTCTGCTGTATGGAATTTGTTTGTTACTACCTAGTCTATTTGTCTGTGGTACTCAAAAGTCAGTCCTTTTTTAACTTTTTGTGCCTTTATGTGCTTAATTTTCGAAAGGACAGCCTGTCGGCAGTTCCAAAATAATAGGTTCAAGATCCTTTGGCACCAGGCAGCAGTCATAGTGTATCCATGAGACAGGTTTTCTTAAATAAACTTTTCTTGCTCATATTCTTTCTTCTCCTACTTTTCTGTATATCAGTCTACTTTTACCAACATAATAATGATCCTCTTCTCCCCCCAAACCACCTAAGGTCTTAAAATGAAATCATGATTTGATTGAAATCAATGGCAACATATTCTTTGAATTCCACAAGGCCAAGTTTTCACCTCTGTTCTTTGAGATGGCATAATAGCAGTTACCTGAAACATTTTATTTTGTACTGAAATCACTATGATGCTTTATTTAATAGTTTTTTCTTACTTTTTTTTTTGTTTTAGAATACTAGTGTTATAAAAAACCAGTTGGCAATCTAATCTTAAAATACTGAAGTTTTAATGCTCTTTTGTTTACATGTGTCAGAGAAATAACAATCAGTCTCTGATTAGGCCTCTTGTAGCCCGCACAGTAATACAGCAATTTTTTTGTGTGTTGGAAGGTTTTTTTTCTACTGTGTCACATAGATATCAACTCCAAGACTTTCATTTATTGTTGAATCTAATGTTTTTAAAACACAGCAGTGGATAGAAGTGTTTCATTCTCATACAAGTTTGGGTACCAAAGTAGAGATGATACGGAAGGGGGGCAAATCCTGCATACTCTGTAATGAATGATTTCACAATGTATTCGCTTGTGTGAATACGATGTGAACAGAATTGGGCGTGCATTTCTTCTTGTTTGTTTTGAAAGGTGAAATTTTTAAAATACCCAGTGACTTGATTATAAGAAGTTACATGATTGTTTTTGTCCTGTAATGAAAATATAATGAGGTACACAGTTTGGAGTTCTGGTGAGCATTTTTTGACTGGTAATGACTTAATTTTCCAAATGCTCCACAAGAGCAATGTCAGCTGAAAATTTAAAGTACTTGCAGAATCCACTCTAAATTGCTTAGAGTACTCCCTGAAGTTAAATAAAAAACCCTTGAATTTTAAGGAGACTACAAAAATATTAATGTGACAGCAATTTTTTTTAGTTTATGATTGAAAGTAATAAAATTTGAAGGATCTTACAAAGTAATTTCTTGCATGTAAATTCTGCTGTTCCATTTATTTTTTTATGAAGTACTCAGTTGATTTCTGTGTATGTTTGTGTCTGAAGCTTTAAAAACTAAATACTGTATCTATCCATCCATTTCTGTTATGCAGAACAATGCATGCATGACTGTACCATAAAATTTTAGTAGACTAAATAATTCCTGTTGCATGTCTGTACCACACTGTTACGGTGTTCCTGTAGGAAATTTGTGGTTTACATAAGGAAATGTTACTTTTACTTCTAAAGTATTTGTAGTACTTATTAAGCAAATATCAGAACAGATACATAATTACTGTATGAATTAGAAAAATTCTAATAGTAGTGATGTGCTATTTTTATTGAATAGTAAAAAACCCACAAAACAGTAGCAAGATTGAGAGACAAAACATCATAAACCAAGTGTGCTAGTTTGAAACTAGCCTAATCTGCACACACAAGCATTATCATTTACAGATACGGATTAAGAGCGCAATTACTTTGCTGCTGAAAGGTATGCATGAACCAGTCACTTTTAGCCGTAAAATCCCCATAAAACCAGAAAACAGATTCTTCCCAAGAAAACAGAGAATTTGGGGAGAAAAAGGGGGACAGAATTGAAAAAGAGGATGGAAGAAAGGACAGCAGTAATAGGTAGAGACTTTCTGATTCATGGGATAACCATGCAGCTTCTGGTTAGAAGTGATCCAAGCCTGTCTTACAGCCTGCAAAAAGCCAAAGAGATCTGCCCTGTCTGGGTGGGAGCAGGGTCAGTATCAGCTGAGCTGCCTTTCATCTCCTTTGGGCCTACTGTTTGACCTCGAAAGCCAAGCTTCATCTGTCAACAAATCACCCCTGATCTGTATATAACACTTAAAAAAAAGTGCCTAGTTCAAATCCAAACACATCTTTCAAAGCCATAAAGTATAGTAAGGCACTTATAAGTAATTCTGTGCCTTTGTTCTGGGAATGTCAGATGGATTGTGTTTTGCGCTCTTGTAGTATCAGCAGATTTGTTTACAACATGAGGATTCCCTTCAAGGGACTTGTTGCAAGTTGGAGTACTGCCTGCAAAAGCTCTTTTTAAAAAATGTTTTATGTTCATGCTGTCCCTCTTTAACGAACTTTCCTTTCCTCCTTCTTTAAGGCAATGCCCTGGTAGAAATCTGATTCTTGCCAATTGTCAAAAAATATTCTGTAAGAAGTGCTTGTAAAAGTAGAGGCAACCGACTTGGTGGTTTGCAATACTGGGATCTTTTTTTCTGTTTGTTTGGCTTTTATGAAAGATTATTCTAATCTTAAACTTGTCTTTAAACTGAATGCTTATACTGATTTATATGTGATATTATGGATATCTGTGTTGCACCTCAAAACCCTGTATAGGTTGAATACTTAATCATATTGGATTTAATCATATCTTATAGGTTTTGCTTTGCGTTTAGAATCATAGGGAAATACAGTGACCAAATTTGTGCTATGGAATTTTCCAAAAACACATCCCACAAATATGGAATGGCATGAGTACCACAGAAAGCTCAAGAATTGAAAATACTTTTGCAACTTAACCTTAATTTCCTTAGCATGCTATTGAGCAATGATTATAGAGCTAAACTGAAGAATATAATTTATATCAATTGTTTCAGGTGTTGTTTCAGTTATAAGCTGGGCAGTAGGTAATTTGTTCAGTATATTTCTGAGCTGCTGCGTATCAGGAATATTCTATGATAGTTGAGCATTGGGCACCTTTGCTTTGGTGACACTGTCATGTTCTTGCCCAATTATGTATTTTCATCATAGAAGGTCCAGTGTGGGAAAGAAAAGCAAAAAAAGAAAAGACAGGCTTCTCTGTCTTTTGTGTTGCTTCTTGTCCTGGGTTAAAACTAGGGTAGAGGGACATGGGAGAAAAAAAGTTTGGGCTGAAGCTGAGACTTCTATGCTAAAGTGAAGAAAAGACTGGTTGGAAGCAGGAAGGTGGGTGTTCTGCCTATTTTTGAAATGATAGAAGCAAGGCTGGTAAATAACTGAATTATACACTAAAATAAACAGAAGGGAAAGAAAGGTGTCAGGGAGAAATATGAAAGAGTGACAGCCCCTAGAGGGGAACTGTGATATTCTAGATTTACCCTTAGGAGAGGAGGAGAAATCTGAAGAGCAATAGGGAACAACATGCTCTTTGCATAGGTTTCTTAGTATCTTAAAGGTGGGAGTTGGTCTGGTTTTTTGGGGGTTTTTTCCTAGAGTGAATTTATCTTTACCAACATATAGAATTATTTTTTTTCTTTGCAAAAGAACACTTAGTGTTCTCTTTGGAGAGATAAAACACTGTCTAATTTCTTAATGGAGCTGATGGAAAATTGAAGTAGTTTGCAGCTGGAAATTGGTACACAGTCTCGCACATAATTGACCCTGAGTCTGCATATTAAGTTTACTTCAAAAACTACAAATCTAGCTGAAAGTAAATTTCTTGACACAGTTAACACCTGGTATAAAATAATCAAAGTTAATTATTAAAGCAGGAAGATTTATGAAGATGAAAAACAATCATCTCTTGCTAGCATCTCACCCAAACAGTAAAATCTAGGTAGTCTTTGGATCTTACCTTGATACAAGCTCTCTGTTAGGGAAGTCCTGTATCTGCATAGAATTCAGGGCTGGAGCCTGTCTTATTATCCTAAACAGAGAATTTGAAGAGCAAGGTCAGTAAGTTTAGTAGGCTTCTCATGTCATTCCCTTGGCTTATTTTGGTAACCAAATATGTCTTTCAAATAGAAATCTCATAGTAGGATAAATAACACCTAAAATCTATCTTTTTTCTTATTATCCTCATGCTTAAATGATATGTTACATGCAGCCCCCCTAGGTTTCTTCCCTAGTAATTTCAATTTTTTAATTGTTGTATTCATACTAAAGCCAGACTTGTTCTTTATTTATAAAGAAAATTTTAACCATTGCAAAGAATATGAACCTTCTAGTATCTGTAGTCTATATTAACTCTTTCCAAAACACGCATGTTTCATTTTGATCTGCATTTCTTTCATTGCTTGCTTGCATTGTCTATTCCCTGAAATTAAGATAAGTAAGTCCATGTCTTCTCTGTATAATAAAATAGTTGGAGGACCTTCAGTTTTAAATATCCTGAATCTCTGTATGTTAAGAGAATGTTATCTGAATTTTCTATGTTTAATGTGCACTGCCTTAAACTACTTGTTTTTTCCTTGCCTGCTCTTTCAAGATGCCAATTAGGAATAATGGGAAGCAAGGGGTAGGCTAAGCATTGCAGTGCATTGTTGTTTCCATCTGTCAGTGATTATTCCAGCCAAGAGTTTAAAGCACTTGATGCCAGATCATGCTCCCATTGAAGTTAATTGGGTTTTTGCCATTAGGTTTGATGGGAGTAAGATTGGGCTCTGCACTGTTGTTGTTGTATTCATTGCATTCTTTCTTGTCTGTGAAACTGCCACCCATCCATGCATGTGTTTGCCAGGTTTGTGCCGTTTTTGCCAATGGGCTTGTTCTGATGTTTCAGGTTAAGTATTAATGAGAAGAGAAAAAGGACTATTGGGTAAAATGTCTGCTGAAAGCAACTTTTTAGTTTATGGGTTTGTCTTTTAAAAACAGCACTGCATAAAAACAATTTTTTCCTTTTAAATCCTTCATATCAAACTGCATTTGAAGCATCTAGTGATACAATTTGTAATATGTATGTATGTATCTCTGTATACGCACACATGGACAAAGTGTGTGTACATATATATAGGCAAAAGAGAGAGAATATGATTTATTAAGAAATTGCCTAGATATTTGAAAAACTTTAAAAGCTTAATGTGAATTAAATTAATTACAAGGTGATTTTTTTAATTTAAAAAACATCCCTAAAATATGGTCACTTTAATATGTAAAAAACCCTTAATAAATCCCCTCCTCCTTCAAGATGATGGCATTTGACTATAATTTTAGACTGTGAAGATATTTTCATTCCTTTTTGTAACACTTCTTTAGAAAAATTGTCATCAGACAGAAATACCCATAATCCTTTTTAATGAAAATTTGAACTCCGAGATGGAAGTAGGAAAGCTCTTAAAGCTACATAAATTATTGTCATCCTTATTTTTTTTTTTTTAAATATTGATTCTGAAGGCTCACGAGGCTGAAGAGGAGGCACGAATGAATCCAGAATTTGCAGACAGAATGAAACAGCTTGACAAAGAGGCATCGTACTATAGAGAAGAATGTGGCAAAGCTCAGGCTGAGGTTGACAGACTTCTAGAAATACTCAAGGAAGTAGAGAATGAGAAGAATGACAAAGATAAGAAAATTGCTGAGTTAGAAAGGTAATTCTTGTATTATTTGTCTTGCATTGAGTGCCATTTTTATTTACTTGATTTTCATTGCAGAGCAGAGAAGTTAAGCGCAGAATATGTTTTTTAACAGAATATTTGTTATGTCTTGTAAAATTGAATCAGAAATGAAAAAAAAAAAAAAAGGCTACCTGAGAACTGCATCTCCTGTCTGCTGACTTTGGAACAATTTAAGGTTTCCACTTTTTTAGTATTCTGCATAAAAGGAACACGTATAGGAAAAGTCATATGCAATTTACAGTGACAACAACCCTCGCAGAAAACCTTGTTGGGGAACAAGTCTTTCTAGTAACTGGTAAATCAAAACTGTCCCCGCACGGTTCTACAGTGCGAACAGCATCACTAGTTCTCAGAGGTCCTGAAAAGTGTTGGTAAGTATTTCTAACCACTTATGACTATTTAATAATAGTTGTAACTATTTCCCAGTGTTTCTGTAGTCTTTGTCTGCTTCAGATGAATCTTTTCTGACATTGACCTGGAAGTGTTTATCTTATTTCTGGGAAGGTAGTACAGTCTTTCCTTAATGGAGACAGGAGGGTTTTGGGATCCATTTGTCTCATGCTCTTCATAATGAAATTATTCTTGATACCTTTTCCCATTTGGTATACTGCAATTTATTTGATTGATAAGCAATTTATGTGTGTGTGATTTCTTTGTTCCCTTGCTGTACTTAAGTAAATGAAAGAATGCATGTTGTATTTTCAAATATTTTATACAATTGTTTTCCAGTGATCATGTCAGAAGGAAAGTGCTTCATGGTTCCAAAGAGAAGTTTAAGGGGTCTTAATTAATTATTGCTATCGTTCCAGTCAAGACATAGCACTGCTCTGTCCCATTAGGGAGAATTATCATGAAAGAGGGGAAGATCTGCTGGAAATGTTGGCTACCTTAGGAGGAGGAAAACAGCCAACTTGGAAAGAAAGATGGGTAGAGCATCTTTTACTGATGATAACTTACCAGCCTTCACACTTATCTGTTGCCAAAACTTATCTTTCTCTGCAGACATTTGACAAAGGTTTAATAATGATAATAATGAATGGTATATAGCTATCAATCAAAGTGTAGCGAGACTTGAGACCTCAAGTTTAAAGTGAAAGAAGAAGATCTGTACTTGAAATAAAACTGAGCGTTTACACAAGGACAATTTAATTAGTAGTTACCTCTCTTACCACATCAGAAGTTTAGAATACTCTAGTGTTTGCACCGATTTTAATGTGTAAAGCAGATACCAGAGAATGCCACCAATGAAGAGTGGTCACTTTGTGAGCCATGATTGTGAGTTCTGCCTAAATTCTCCAAAATCCTAAAGCAGCGTATTGGAAAAAGATAACATGATTAGTGAATCTGTGTGGTCAAGAAAGTGCTGCCTATTCCTCCCATCAGTGCATGTACTGTAGGGGCAATTATAGACCTAGGCTTGTAACATTGTGACTGCAGGTGTGACCAAGGACCTGATGGAAGCTGACTGTATAGTTTTTACAGAAACAGTAACTGATATCCTCATTGGGCTGTAAAACCTACTGAATTATTGTGTGACGCTAGACGCAATAATAGACATGCTAAACTTTGTTCAAGAGGGTAATCTTAAGAGATTTAAGTAGCAATCACATACCCTGTAGTGGGTTATGTAATGGACATAATTTTCTATTTTTGTATCAGTTTTTTTTGAAAATTCAATGCACTTTTATCAGTGAAATTCTGGGTCACCAGTTTCCAGTCTGTTATTGTTGATCCTGAAATAACTTTTCAGAAAAATAATTTGGAGCCACTGAGTAAGCATATATTTTTTGAATGGGATATACTGTACTTTGAATGTGATTAAGTAGTTAAGCTTTGCTATGAACCTGTAAGTGTTTCTCTGATGCTTACAATAAAATATCTGTGGCATGACCTGCTAAGGGCAGTAGTATGTTGCGATTTTTGGGAATCATCATGCTCTAAGATTTGTTTGTGAATTCTATTAATTTAAATGCAGGTTCTCCCTTGATTTAAGTTATGTACAGCATTCAAGATTAATTCCAAATTCCTGCACACACAGTATATATAAGTTAATTGTTGTAAATTAGGTAAAAAGGGATTTACATAAAAATTATCTAGTATTAATTTAATCAACAAAAGTTACTGCCTGTAGTTGGTAATGGAGTCTTAAAGCTACTTTCCACCGTGTGTGTAAGCACAAGCACAAATTTGTTGATTAGTACAGTAAGGCTAGCAATCTGCCAAAAATAAAGGTGTAAGAGGGAAATATTTTTAGGGTATCTAATTCTTCTTACTAATCAGGGTCACCTTCAGTTGCTCTAAAAATTTAATTTCTTTTCTCTTGCTCTTCCTTATTTTCTAAAAATGTTGGCCTAAAGATCTAAATCTGTATATAACTGTGCCACCTGTTGGTGTCCCTAGAGAGGGAACTTTGATGTTGAAATTTCCCTTTCTAGGGGGTTAGGTAGAGTGTAAATTGCTGTAACATTTTATGAAGTGCTACTACTTTTTCTGCTTGTAATGACTACTTGATTGGCTCATTATTGAAGGGAAGAGGTGGAGCCAAAGCTCAGTTTACCCACTTTATGGGAATAAAGCGTTGTGAAAATGACTGCAACTTTAACAGAAACATATTTGAAAATGTTCTTTCCTTCTTGTCCTGCTGTTTTGTAATTCATATAATGTGCTCTAGGTTGCTATTTTCTCTCCTTACTTTTTCTCTTTTTTTTTTTTTTTTCTTTGTCAGAAACAGCATATCTTCAATATTTCCCCTAACTTCAGATGCAAGGGCATCTCTGGGGTTTTGTAGGAAAATGAATGCTCTTTTGAAATGTATTTGTTGGTTAATAGCTTGCTGGGATCCATGTTCACTGCTCTGCCAACACCGTCACATTGCAAGATAATTGCAACAACATAAATTCTCAAAATTTATAAACATAAATTTCTAAGAGAGCTATAATCTAGACTATTGCAAGCTATGGTATTTTCTCAATGATTATTATATTTGCATATAAATTCATCAGCATAATGAGGTGTACTTGTATAAATCAGTTTGAAAAGTAAAAACTTTTGTAATGAAGTTATTTACAAATTCAAACAAGAATTAAAACAAGATGATGAATACTAATGTTCTGCTATTGTCAGAAAGTGTTGACACAGAAGCGTCAAATACTCAAGGGTAGAAATATCTGCTTCAAGATATGGGCAATTAAATTTATAAGTGTATGCTATTTGACAGATGAACGTTATTAATAATCCTGAAGAAGATTTCGTATGAATGGGAATTCTTTTTTGGCTTTATTGTGATTTTCTTGTCTTGGAAACTATCACACTTCTGAGTTGCATCACTTAAGATTCATGATTCATGCTATTCCTCATATATAAAAACATGTTGGTCTGTTTCTTAAATTATTCCATATATATTAGCTTTGTATTTTATGACTTCTTATTACTACGTAGGAGAACCAATTCATCCTCCTATACTAAAGCTGTTTGATAACTTTTACTCAATCTTTCATGATTTATCTGTTTATAATGAGAACAGGTTAAAGATAAATGCAGTATATCCCAGCATAATGCATTTTCAGTAAACTTAGCTTGATGGTTTTCTCTGGAAACATAGTGTGGGGGTTTTTTGTTTGTGTTTGGTTGTTTTGGTTTTGTTTTTTCATAATGTAAATGAAACTGGGTAAGGCAGTGATCAGCTTAAATTTTAATATGAAGGGCCTGGCCAAAGAGGGTTAACTGCAGCTGAAATGGAGCTGTCAGTGTGGAAGGAGTATATTGTTTAATGCTTTTATTAATGGCGTTAGAATGAAAAGTATATTTATGAAATATGCTAGGGAGCTTGAATCATGAAATTAAGTGAAATACAATAGTACAAAATGCATGAATG
This sequence comes from Gorsachius magnificus, assembly GCA_034008185.1. NCBI lineage: Eukaryota > Metazoa > Chordata > Aves > Pelecaniformes > Ardeidae > Gorsachius > Gorsachius magnificus. Next base: position 15,061,387 of record CM067090.1, read on the forward strand.
TGAAGTTAGGACCAGTAAGACTGTCTGCTGTAAGCTCCTTGATACAGTTTAGGAAGAGAAAGATTGGGTGAATTTGCTTATAGCAGTGTCATTATGAGCCATCTCAATAATGAAGCAGACATCTAAATAATGAGGTGTGAATCCTCATATGTCAGAATAAATGGCTGCAGTAAGGATAGGAAGATATTAATGTCATCAAGCACTAGCAAGACTCCATGTGGAACACTGCTGTATAGTTCTCATCAGTCATATTCGAGAAGGTTGAATTAAAACTGGAAGCAGGTGCAGAGAGGGCTGGTAGGATAATTAAAGGAATGGAGTGTTCATGCCACAGGAGGAGTCTAAACAACAGTGGTTTGTTTCTCTGGCAAAAGAAAGGCTCGGTAGGGATGCTCGTTCTCTATAAATATGTGAAGGGGTAAGCACTGCGGTGAAAGAGTAGTGATTTCAGTAAAAGACTGTTGGCACATAATACAACGGATATAAATTATCCATTAATAAATTTAGACTGAAAAGAGAAAGTAAGTGATGAGAACATAGTGTAGATTGCAAAATCCTGCATCTGCTTTTCTCCAGTGGTACATTAGATGGTCGGTCATTTGCTTGATTGAGTGTAGCTTCTCAGCAAAGCTTACAACAATGTGAAAGTTTGTTTAAAAATACTATACTAGCTATAAGACAAAAAGAGTTTGCTTTTAAACAAGAAATTTGGGGTTTTTGTTATCCACTTCTCATATGCTGTGGTAAGTTTTGGGTAATAACACATGCGCATTTAAGCTCTTGGGGTGTTCAGACTACAATTCATTTTGAGTTGATTTGGATTTGACTTCTGATGAAAATAAGTCCACACAGCACTGAAAAATTCATTGCATAAATGATAAAACATCAGCATATGGAATAATTGCATTCAAAAAAATTATTTTTGTGGCTTTTAAAAAATTGCCCTTTCATAAGTGAATGAAAAATTGTGCACCAGTGACAGCTTTAAGGATTAGGCTAGCTGGGCGTCAGGCAGGGGTATTTTTTCTGTCTTACTTAATTGAAAGGGCATGTTAGGTATTTTGTAACAAATAAGTTATCAAGCATCGGAGTATTTTCAGTGATGAAGTATTAACTTTATTATTCGGGCTGAAGAAAAAAATTGCTGTCAGTGTTCGAAGGGGCTGTATTTCCGGGGGGCAACAGGGAGCAAATCTCTGTCTTTGATTATTAGGTACAGTGCTTTGTGAACTTCTAAATGATATCTTTGAACAAGCTGCCAAATTGTTTAGCTGTTCTGGCTTTCATGGGAGGACTTGATGAATGTGGGTCACTAAACCTTTGTAAGTTCAAAAAAAAAGACTTTGTGGTATATGATGAGACATTTGTGCGGCAGTGAGCACTACCAATATCCACCTAATTTATTTGTTTCATTCAGTGTGTGTATGCATTTGGATGGTTATAAATATGGATAGCTTTCCACAGTCCACAAATGACAAGATGCCATTTTACTTTAAAATTTCTGTTTTATTCAGTACACAGCAAGGATATACTGCTACAGAAATTTTATTTTAGTTCTTGCTTTCCCTTCCCTTTCCTTTTCTTTTTTTCTTTTTTAATAAAATCTGCTGATATAACATTTGCTTGTTATATTCTTAAAGAACTAATGTGTTCCTCCCTTTATTCTCTTTTGATGTCTTCCGCCCTATCTGTTTTTCTCCAAACTGCTGCTTTCATCCCTACTCCAACCAGCTTGACTTCCAGGTCAGTATTTTCTGCTCTCCTACTGAATTGCTCCTTCCACAATGAAGGTTTTCATTGATGCTTCATTTATTTGGCCATTTTGATTCCATATTAATCACTTCTGTTTGTCTTTTTTTTTTTTGAATTTTGTTTTTATTCTGCTTGTCCCTATGGTGAAGTTTTTGGTCATTCCATTTCTAGATCAGAAACTTTACAGTAAAGTAATGCTTTTGTCAAAAGTCTGTAAGAAAAAAATGTTTATTAACAACATATTCATATGTTGTTTTGTGTGAAGATTTTTTTCTTTCTTTCTTTAGGGAGTTCAACACTGGGAATAACTTTTAGATAGACAACCCAACCCAGTGGGTAATGGATTGAACAATAACAATAGTACACAGAGAGAGTTATAGCTAAGAGAAGAGACTTATTTTTAATACTTTACTATCACCCCTTTTACAGTTATTACAGACATAATAGGATGAGTTGGGAGTGGTTCAGCTTCTGGTTCAGAAACTTTTAGCTGTTGGTGCTGGGAGGTGTATGTATTTTACATGCTGTTTTTGTATATAGCATCATCTAGTCAGATTCATCTTCCTCTTCCAGATTTTAGATTAGTTTAGCTAGGATTTGTGCTTGTGCACTGGTTTTGAGTGATCTTATCAAGTATTATTTTATGTCTCATAGTGCTTGTTGAAAGTAAAAATTATTCTAGTCGACATTTTTTTTTCTCTTAGTAGGCCTTGAAGTTAATTTATCTTTCTCATGCTTATGAATGTCTGTAAAAAGTAAGTTAGCAAAGTCTTAAAATGTCTACCTGGTATTTTAGAAACTAATAACTTTATATGGTTTGGACTAGAGGTTCACCTGCTTCTTCCTTTCCCCATTCATTTCAGAGTGTGGCTTTTTTTTTTTTCCTTTTTCCTGTGACAGGTATTTAAGACAGTTACCCTTTTTTATTTTAAATTTTAAATTTTTTTTTTTTTTTTTTTGCACAGAATTTTCTCTATTCATATAAAGCAGAGCTTGCCAGTTTGGCAAAGTTTTGGTATCTTAATCTCAAAATCAAGCACAGTTCACGTTTCTTGGTTCAGACATGTCAGAGAAATTTCTGATGTGGATGCCTTTGAACTGAATGGCAAAAGATGGCTCATTATGAAAAGACTGACAAGAGAAGAGTGGGGTTTTTTGATGTGCTTTAGTGCACATCACTATCACAAGTTACTTTGCAGCTGGAAAATTTTGTTTCTGAAATGTGAGGCCTATTGATTGCAGTAATGAATCAGATGAACACTTTCTTTTTATTGTCTACCTACCACAAGCACATCTTAATGTGCTTGAATGGGTAGATATTAGGGCTGAATTATAAAAATACTTAATTTATTTTCAGAATAATTCTTTCTTCCAAAAATTAATTAAATGCATTTCCTCTGGAGATGGCTATGATAAAATCATATGTGACCACTCTGGCATTTCTTATCAGACATACTCAACATTGATTGAAAATCTCTCCAGCCAGAGGGAGCTTAAAGAAAGGTATTATGCTGTGCGATTTTGATTATGGTTGATTTCACTGGAATTCAGTGGTTGGTATGCAGAAACATTTGTTCAGCAGTTGGAGGTGCAATTTCTGTTATGTTTTATTGACCTAAAAAACAGCTGACCTTGCTGATGCAAACTGTCCTCGTAACCCTGCCAACTTTCATCCCTGGAGTCCTAGATAAGTTGTAGCCTATGATTAGAGTTTATTGTGGGATTTCAGTGAAGTGTTAAGTTTTTGCAGCTTGAATCATCATTAAAGTCAAAACTTAATTTAAGAAACAGCTCTATTAATGTCTTTAATTTCTGCTAATCAATATGTCCTTTAATTTCTGCTAATCAATATGTCCTTAGCTGTCATTTTAATAATCCGTATTTATTTGGGGTTAGAATGATAAGAAAGATGCTGCATCTGTTTTATAACGTGACAGGATATTGATACTAATGGCGAACAAGATGATCAAATACATTGGCATAACCCTCCATCATGTGCATCTACCTTTATAATAAAAAACATTCTGAGCACAAGAATCAGTACAGTAACTTTTTATTTTCATTTAGGTTGCAGCAGGTTATATACTCCCCAAACTTTTCTGCCTGCAGATAAAGAGGAGGTGGATGTTTTTTCCATGTATGTTGTACTGACCAGTGCTAGAAATTTTCCCACCAGCCTTTGATATTGGCCTTCCTAATTGTTTCCATGGGAGGCTAGAGCTCAAAGGGATGTGTAAGGCAAGGTTTAACGGAGTTTTAAATTTAACTTACGAGCCTTCCACAGTTTTGTCAAATGTCAGTTTGATGGTTCCAAGGGCAGAGTGATATGTTGTTCAAAGATAATTTCCCTGGAGAAATTGAGATAGTGTACTAATGAAAACTGAGAGAATCTGTGATATACATTACTCTTCTGAGAGACTGGTTATTCTGAGTGAGAAACATAGCTGTCACATTGGATAACAGGCAAATTGTTGTCATGTCTTTCTGTTTTAGTCTGTTTGCTGCGTATACAGAATCAACATTTTAACACTGTGAACTTTTTCACATTTAAACATTTTGAAAGAGATTAAGATTTTAGAAGAGATTATTTAGATGTATCTGATTACATGTGTGGTGTTGAATTTGTGTACGTTTACATTTTTTTTTATTTAAGAAATAGTAATGTTGAAAGTTTATTTCCTTGGAATCCTGCTTTCTTTAAAAAAAGTAAAATAATATATTACAAAATAAGTAGAAATCATAGTGGTAAAGAATAAAAAGATCCAAAGGGGTCCCTGGGACAGGATAATGCATTGTTATCAATTTTTATCCTGCTCACTCCTGAAGCTGGCTGCTCAGTTTTATACTTTGCCCTTTCAGTTTCTTAAAGGCATGCAAAGGCTAAAATAACAATTTCTGAGACAACTAGAAATGGATTATTTAAACACAGAAGGATATTTTGTAGTTTCCCAGTGATGTGGTTTTTTTGGTTTTGATTTGGAGTGTAAATACTCTGTGGAAGTAAATGGAGATGCAGCATAAACTGGATATGAGGAGAAAAGAGCTCTACATCTCTGAAGGAAAAATGTCCACTTTGGACTGGGTTGGACTTGACACCACAATTCTGTACTGGGGAAGAGAGAACATAAGGAACTGCTGCTCTTTCTGTTTCACGGTTACTCATTTCAAGACCGAACTTCCCTAGACCTGCTGCTTCTACTGGTTTGCCCTAGGGGGAAGATTCACAGAGCGTATTTCTTTACCTTTTGAATGTGTGAATAAAATAGCTATACAGTACTCCTGGGGAGCTTGGTGTCTGCCCGGGTATAATGCTGTCAGTATTCCCTGTGTATAGTGGAGGGGTATGTGTGAGGAATCGTCGTGAGATAGCACAGCTTACCCTCAAAAAGCTGTGACTGAAAAGAGACAGGGGAACTAAATTTAGGAATTGGGCTGTTGGTAGAACCACTTCTTCCACTCACATTGTTTGCTTCCATAATGCTGGAGCAATATGCCTGGACAACGTGATTGTGACTGGATTGAAATGCTCTGATCTGAATTTATAATAAGGGGAAGTTAGGATGTCAAAATAAGAAATCATACAGAGTGTACCTGATTTATTTGGAGGTGTGAAGAGGTTACTGCAAAAGCATGGAAAGTTTGATTTATGTATTGAATGATAATGGCTGGACTGATCCTGAGAACTGCTAGGTTGAGCCAGGAGTTGCAGTTGAAAGATTTGATTCAGAAGGAAATTACAATGAAACATGAAGTGCAGCAGAGGAGGGTTGACCCTGGTTGCTGTCAGGCTGGACGTGCTGTGGAGCAGTTGGATGCAGAGAATAACTGGACAGTCAGGAGTTGGTGGGGTTTTTTTGTTGTTTGTTTGTGGTTTTGGTTTGGGGGTGGGGGGTTTTTGTGGGTGGGTTTTTTTTTTGTTTGGGGTTTTGTTTGTTTTTTTTTTTTTTTGGGGGGGGGGGAGAGAAAAAGGCTTACCTGGACAATAGCTGGAAAGTACCTATGAAGCAGCAGCAGGACTACTCCTTGGTTGCAAATATCAGGCAACAAACTATTTCCAGTTACTGGTTACAGTTATTGCTAATGGTATCAATTAATAAAATAGCTGAGCAAGCAATTGCCATATTAAATCAGATCAAATATCCTTCTCATCTAGTGTCCTATCATCAGCAGTATATATATATATATTTAAACAAGAACATCAGAAGAAAATGCAGAAGAATCCTTGGTGTACAAGAGATGTGTGACAGATGAGTCTTCTGGTATGGATTTCACATATGTTCATATAAAGTGTCATCCAGTAAGAATGTGCTGAGAAAGACAGTAGTGCAATGCACTGTATTGGAGTTTCAGTGGTTGCAGTGCAGATATGTGTTGAAACCGAGTGATATGAACCATAGTTTGGAACAGGATTTTAGTAGGTCTTTTTCATTCATGCATTATTCTCATGTGGATATTTCTAGCATCTGTCTAGGGCTTTGGAGGGAACTGTGTCAGACTAAACACTTCTTAAACAAAGATTTTGGAAGACTTCCCAGATTGTGTGTTAGGTAAACCCTTCCTCCCACGTTTTTGTCTTTGAGGTGAGAAATGTTTCAGTGACTTCTGTGATGCTCACTTTATTTCTATCAGGCAGAGTTGTTGGTGCTCTGAAGGCAACCGTGTCTTTTTGTGGTGCATTTGGAGGCAAAATAGTTGTCGTACTGGAACACTATCACAATCTGAGTATTAAGAAATCTTAAACCAGGCTTCAAATATTTGAAATAATGAGATTTAAAGGGTGAGGGGAGATAAGAAGAAGAAAAGGATTATTTACATGTCTTTTTTTTTTTTTTTTTAACTGAGTAATAGAATTGCATTGTGGGTTTTGAGACCTATAGATCTATGTGGGCGGCAGGCTTGCTCCTTTGAATGAAACTGAAATAGCTATGTAATCCATTGGTAACAGGAGCTGGGGATGCAATGAAAACATTGACTATGCTAAAATTCATTTATCTTAACTGGTAACTGAGCATTACAGCATTTTTGCTTTCAACTGGAGAATTAGGGATGTGGGAATCAAATTCTTTGGAGATTTTAAGAACATTGTTTGGTTTGGATGATTTTTTTTTAGTTTGTCCATTGTTTGCGCTGGTCATTTTGATCCCAGTCCTTTATACCACCATAGAGAAAACACAGAGGGTGCTTCTCAGTTCTCCTGGTGAGTAGATGGAGTAGGAACTGTGACACGGAGTTTGCTATCGGCTCAGCTTCGAGTGAATGGCAGAAAGAAGGCCAAGCATTCTTCTTCATTAAGAGATGGCAATATTAACTTCTTGTGATAATATTCTCTGTGGTGTATAGCAGAATACTGGCCTTTATTACCAAAAGATAAAGTCAGTTTGGCCAAAGCGAACCGGAGAGTATTACCTTTCTCCAAGTTCTCTTGTCCAATTAGTTCAGGCAGTTGAAGTCTTGCCCCTGATCCTTTTCAGTGGGAAGTAGAGGTGGGAAAATCTAGTTCTTTATAGAGCAAAGGAAATAAGATCTGCTAGATTTTCTGCTTAGGAACAGTGAGGGCAAGAAAGACAAAGGCGAGACAGGATTTTTTTCTATAGGATGGTAGTAGGTTAGTCAGACACGCAAAGAAAGGAATCCCTTGGGATTTGGGGATGAAGTATTCCTCCAAAATGTGGCTTTTATTAGTAACGGAGATGGAAAAAAGTCTGTTTTTTTTCTTTTGAGTCTGTCTAAACAAAAATTGATAAATGATTTTCCCCCCCTCCTTAGGAAGTCTTCAAAACACTTTACTCATATAGGCCTATACTGGTCTGTCTTAATCTATGAGCTTTTTATGTTGGTCTGTCAAATTTTCACATTAAAAGCAGAAAGACTCCCAAATTCAAAAGCATCAGAAAAAAAATGTTATTTTTGAAAATGGTGTAATAGCTTTGAAATAGAGAATGGAGCTGATTTACGCCAATGTTATACTTTAGTTCCAGATAAATCAGTATAAGCCATGTCCTCCTTAAGGCAGACAATTACTTGGCCACTTAAATTCTCAGAATTCAGGTGCAATATGTAGTGTTATCAAATGGAATAAAGAGGCTGTGCAGAGAAAGTGTTACACGTTTTGGCACCACTTTTAACGAAGTAACAGATATTCATAGCAGCTTAGTCATCAGACTGTCAGAATAACCAAAGACACAAACCCAAAATGAAATAACTACTCTGGAGGCGGTAACATATTAGAAGTGGTAAATTGCTTAATTACAGCTTTGGGACTTTCTGAGGTTCTGTTCTACATACATTGATTGTTCTGTGGGTGGAGTATATTGTATCAGTGGTGAATATACACTTGGTGTGGGTTGTGGATCAGTTTTGGTAGGTCATCACGGAAACAGTTCACCCTGATGCGTTGAACCCTTTGATGCATTTAGCCCTACTACATATATACATTTTTTTGTGTTTTGAAGATTCCCTATGGGGAGAACCAGACAGCTGCTTTGTATCTTTGTTTTTCCCTTTTTGCTTTTTGGTAATGCAGTGGTGACACACCTTATTTCAGTGAGGAATATTCTTCTTTGCAGCTGTGGATGTACTAATTCTGTCCTCACTCTTAAAAAATGCACTAGCAATAAATGGTAGCATACTGTGTTGCTGTAACATGAAATGTTTGTTGGTCAGTGGGTATCTCAGAAAAAATAATCATTGTGTACAATGGTGAGCTGGCTTTGCAGTTTTGCAGTCAGTAGAATTCATTTTACAAGGAAAAAAGCAAAATCCTTATAATATAAAATGTTGTTATTAATTTATGTGTTAATAAATTTTAATCTGTTTTCTCCCTATGGTGATCATTACTCTGCCATTTTATATCAGGGCATGAAGGTAGATGAATGGTTTGGCCTGGAATGTACCAGCAGTCTAGGTTCTGAGCATCATATACAGCATTAAAAAAAGGATCAGTCCCAATATATTTTTTTGCCATCAGGGGAGAAAGAATAAAAATTGTTTTGAAGCTCAGCTCTATTGGACATGCTGGCTGTGTCAAACTAGTTAACTTCCTAATGGTTGGGATGATTGCTTTTGGCTTTGCATTTAAGGTGTTATTTAATTTTTTGTCATTCTGGCAATTGTAGTTAACAAAAAAGAAAAAAAAAAAGGCTAAGAATAAAGAAACCCTCAAAATCTTAAAAGACCTTTTGGATCCCGATAATGCTTTAGGTTATAGAATCTGGATTAAAAAAAAAACAACAACCTGAATTTTTTTGTAAATGCAAATGACAGTACAGAAAGATGCTACTTAGCTTTTTATTAGCATATCATAAATCTTAAGGTGACTAGAGTCTAACTTATTAAATAAATTAGCAGTCAAGCATGAGGGCTTTCTTTAAAAAAAAACAACTGATATGTAAGGCATGTTATGTTTTCTTTGTCGTATCAAACTTCCAGCCTGTCATGGATATAGGTTTTCTTATCATAGTACCTATTTTCCCCAGACAAATCCTTCTATGGGTTGTAAGTGAATAAACTGTGTCCTTGCATATTTGTGTCAGGAATGTGTCTGTCAGTAACCCTCTTAACATCTCTTGTGAGTTTGCTAGAGTATAACCCATCTTTGTTTTTCAGGTTTATAGATTGGTAGTAGCAAATACATTTGTATTCCAGGAAAATGCCAGAAACAATACTTAACTTAGCTCATGTCTTATTGGAAATTCTGTTATATGGATTTCAGTGGAGCTGGATCTGAATTTTAAAGAATTACCCTTATGCTGCTCTTTTAGTCTTGACTCAAAAAAATCAAATGGGAACCTATCTGTACTGTCATTTTTAAGATAGTGGGAACTGAACTGTTGGAAATATTTCTACTGATTTTTACTGCAGTAACGTAGTTCAGAATGGACATTCACATGGACAGGATTTACAGGATCAGGTCTTCTGCATGACTAGCTACTGAGGTCCAGAGTGCCTATTAAAATCTTAAGATTAATTTCATTGCTCACATATGCGAATTGTTTGTAAAGGTGTGGACTATTTATAAAGGAGATGGAGATGATCTGTTAAAATTTTTTTTTCAAGTAATTTAATACTTTTGAGACTTTGTTATTTTATAGAAATTACTTTTTTTGACTGAATTGTTGTATTTCATAAAATATTTTTATTTTGCTGAAAACATTATTTAGTAAGTTTATTCCACTCTATTTTTTTTCTTATTCATTGAAGAGCACAGGTTCCTAGCATACTGGAGAATTTTTTGATTGACTTTCAGACAGCGGGTCCCATTGTAATGCTGTTTAATGTGATGAAAATTATTACAGAGGCATATTCCTTTAGAAAATGTTACAGATTTTGCTCTTGGGAGTGTTTTGCATGTCTGCATTTTTTGGATGCTTTGAGGAAAAAAACCTTTATGAAATAGAGTAAAGGCTATACTAAGCATATAACACTTATTTTTGGCTGACTTTACCAACTTTTTGGCCAAAATACCCAGGTGGCTAATTAAAGCTAGGAATTTAATGAAATAGTGCAATTTTCTGGAGTTATCAGAGATTAAAGTACTGGAGTTTAGGCAACAGTTACACACTACTGTAAAATGAAATCTGAAAATTACTCACACATGTGGAAACAAAATGTTAATGTTTGTCTTAAAAAGTTGGACTGAAGGAAGTAAATATTGTAGGTAGTACTACAAGATCAATTTGTGTGCTATTCCCGAAGAACAAGAAAAAAACACAAATGAACATGTTTAAACATAGTCATTCCAGTTAGTGATATTCATACTTGCAAGAACTAAGTGCTACTACTGTTTTGATAGTTGGCAGGGTCTCCATGCCACTGATGTTTATTTCTTACAAAGATATTTCACTTAAAAAACTAAATAGAATGAATGGCTAAGTGAATTGACGTAAGGGCATCTTGCTGTCTGCACAGCAAGATCTGTCTGGACCTTATAGGAGACAAAGCTATAGAGAACTTTTTGTCTTTTTGTCTTTTCCCTTCAACTGTCTTGTTCGGGTCTATGATATTCTAAGTGTATCTAAATATTTAGTAGTCATAGTTTTGATGGTTCTTCAGCAGTATGAGAAATCTGAGCCACTACAGTCTGAGTTGGCGGTCATTTTTCTGACAAAGTTGTTGGATGCTGAGGAAAACAGATGTAGGCATTGCTGTGGTTTAGATACCTGATTTTAAGTCTAGTGCCCAGTTGAGGTGGAAATGAATGGCTGTGGAGCATTCTGTGTGTTGCGAGAGATTACTGAAAATTGTCCCAGATTAGGAAGATTTAGGAAGAGGAATAGGGAATTGTGACTGGCTGATTTTTACTGGAGTAGCATAGCTGCAGTCTATGGTGTATTTACAATTCAGAGCAATGGTTTATTCCAGATTTAAAAAATTCATAAGCTCTAAGTTTAATGTACAGTAAGGTAGTTTCTAGAGAACTATGTTACCTTGTATAATCTTTTCCTCTTCATTAGGAATGAGAGAATGTCTAATGTACTAGAGGAATCAAAATTTGCTTAGAATTTTTTCCTATATCTAGTGTTCATTTATTCTTTATTAACTTCCAGTATAATTGTCATCTAGTATTTATGTGGCGTGGGTGTTTTCTGGATACTGCTTCTCTATATTAGATGCCCATGAAGTTCTTTGCTTTGTAACTGTGGAATAGAATAGAACATTTCCTTTCTTTTCTTATTTTTTCTTTAAACTATTCAAGATGTGCTTGCATTTTAGTTCTAAGTTGAAGACAGCTTAGCTCCACTTTGAATTACTTTTTTGTCCATAGATGAAGCTGCTGGATGTTTTATGACCATTGCTGACTGGCTATAACCATAGGAACACAAACAGAAATTTAGATTTGTTATCTGAAAAAATGTAATTAACCAGCCATTTTAATGTTTAGCCAAGATTAAGCATCTTTGTAAAGCATTAGCTATCTACGCAGCTTTTTAGCCTGCTTTTTTCCCTCTTAACTGTTACAAGCTCAGAACACAATTTCTTTAACCCAAATGTTGTGTTGGCACCACTTCAGCGTGCTCTGGGCTTGGGTGCTTTAGAACTAGCTCAAACACTGGCTTTCCAGTTATGCAAAGTTTGTAAAATTACAAACAGCATAGTATTCTATAATAACTAGTCTGAGATGACTGTAATGCCTTGTTCAGTGGTTAAAGAACTAGTTACTAGCTCACTGTAAGATAATGGATACCCAGCTTCAAAATCAACTATAACAATGTGGCAAATCAGAAAGCTGTGGATTTTATCGTACTGCTTTGGGGCGGTTACACTGCCAAAGAAAGAATACTTTTGCATATATTTTAGGACCTGAATATGATTAATGTGTGATAGTAAGAGCAATTCTACTGCCCAGACTCCTGCAGCGTACATTTCAGATTTTGAGGACATATATCTTAAACAGTAAAGTTTTATTTATTTTACTCTGCCTAATTAATTTTGTGGTCTTATAGCTTTAAATTGAAACAGTGTAGCAGAACACATTAAACTGATTCCTCACGATAAAAAATAATGTAGGCTCAATTATGCATATCAGCTACTAGTAAGCTATGCTGATATTTTATATCCTGTAGTAATGGCATACGGTATTTTGTGCTGATCATGTGCTGTTCCCATGTACTTTTCTGTTTCTCATACATAATTTTTACTTATCCTAATCTTTTATTTTATTCAAAAGCATTTTAGAAACAGAACCATGTGGAAAAAATACCAGAGCAAGCATAATCAAAAAATATACTGAATCGAGGATTGTATTTGATATATTTGCTGTTTAAGAAACCAAAAACAAACAAAAAAACCCAAACCCCACAACCAAAAAACCTCCCACCCAAACAAACAAAAAATGGGTAAAGTGTTCTTGTATTTATTTCCACTATTGAACTCCTCCTGTACCTTTAATGCCGGCCTAAAAGAAAACTACTCAGAGAGGCTTTTTAACTGTAGCATTTTCTTTCATTTCCATAGGCAGTTGTCAGTCTCTTGTGGAAGAAAGAGGGGCTATGACACAGCTTTCTTTTATTTCCTTCTCTTCAAGATTTTGCATATCACAGGCACCAGATGTTTTCTTTTGCAGCTTTACCATGTTCTACTTTTCAGTGTGGCATTAGACAGAAACTGAAATGGGAAGTTGTGAGAGGGAAGGGTGATGAAAGACGCAGTTAGCATTGGCATAAAATTGAACTTCTTACAGAGATTAAATGTAAATTAATTTATCATTTACTCAGCATTAGATTGGAAACCATTTTATATTTTAACAGCACAAAGTCATATTACACCACCAAAATTTATGCCAAATACCACATCTACAGATGAAGTTCTGAAAGTAATATTTTCTAATATTCATGTTGGTTTTATGCTGATTAGGTCTGTGCTTACAATTATGCAGCATGGACCCATGGAAGAGAACTGATTTTCACTTAGAGTGGCAGAGAGCATCTAATGTATATTTGAATAAGTGATTTAGAAAGACAAAGGGCTTTACTCTAAAATTCTTGAGGAACTTTAGTAAAAAATAGACAACTCAATAGCTAAATCCATTATATTCTTTAAGACATAGAAACAAGTTTAAACTGGAACATGCAATTTCAATTTGTTTTTTCTTTTTATTAATCTGTCACTAACTTTGACAGAAATATCCCTGCTGTTTTTTAGCACTGTCATGTTGCTTACTATTGGTTAGCTGTGGCAGTGTGTTGTGTTTTTCAGAAAATTAACCTTTCTTAAAACTCTACAATAAAATACTGGTGATTTATATTATACTTCCAGGCCTATTGAGGTAGGTCTCACATAGGCATGTTTCTTCTGACTGTTGTGTAGTGTATTTCTTGTTCTCAAGTGAACTTAATTTGGGGATTTAAACATGGTGCCAGAAACCTGCCAAGAGACAGCTGTAGTACTGTTATGGTCTCTTTGAGCTGGGAAAAAGGTGGTGTTTCTTAGAAGTCTTGTCATTTTGTTAAAGGTATGTCTAAAGGGGGAGAGCCTTAGGTGTATAGTTTATTAGAACTGTGTCTATATATTATAAAAAATATTTGAAAATATTTAAGGAAGATGCAGGCTAAGGTCTCAAAGTCTCTGGCATTGCAAAATAGTAACTCCTGACTATTGTTGGTTCAACCTGGAGAAGCTCATCTGTTCATCTTCCAGTCAGTGCTTTGTGCAATATAAAAATGATTGTACTAAAAAGAAATAAATTTTAAAAAGATGGCTTTTGGGTTTTGTTTTTTTTTCTGAAGCTGGTCTGTTTTCTGGTTACAAGGTCTTGTTGGGGATTCTTTTAGCTTTATGGTATGTACAGTCTTCACAAATTCTATTTCTAACATTAAAAATTGAGTAGAAAAGACAAATGCTGTAAAAAGACAATCAGGCTAATCTATCTCTTTGTGCTTTAACGGGCTGATGCAAACACTTGAAGACAACTACAGGATAAATCTGTTTTTCAGATAGAGGAATTCATGCTTGTCTTTTTAAAAAATTATTTGTGAGCTTGATGTAGATTCTTTTAAAAAGAAAATATTTTTATTTGATTTAGTTGTGCCTACTTTTAGTTTACAACTACAGGATAAATCTGTTTTTCAGATAGAGGAATTCATGCTTGTCTTTTTTAAAAATTATTTGTGAGCTTGATGTAGATTCTTTTAAAAAGAAAAGATTTTTATTTGATTTAGTTGTGCCTACTTTTAGTTTTCTAGGCAAGTTTAAGTTACTTTTTTTGTAATAATAGATCAGCTTTTCTGTTATGTACTGTACCTGCAAACTTGTATATGAAGTGTCTGGTAAGAATTTTTAATACCATGGCAACATTTATTGATTAGAGATTCATTGTTGATTTTTCAGTGTAAATAAGTAGTGAAACAAACAGTGGTAGGACAAAGAAACCAGTCATAGAAGCAAATATAAAATTACCTACTTTCTTTAGCATAATAAAATCAGTGCAAGAAATGTATTCTATAACTTTTTTTTTTCCCACTGAAAGTTCTAACATGGAAGCAACAGAGACATTTTCAGTGATCCTTTTGGGCACTGAATAATATTCTCTTCATTTGCCAAAATAGGATTAGTGAGTAGATCTCATTAGGAATTTGCACATGACTTTATTTTTATAAAGATAAAAGGGAGCAAATTCCTCAAAGTCAAAGAAAGTCGGAAAAATAATATCTAAGAATCCAAGCAGGTAGAAAGCATTACTGCAAGGCTATTTTTTCAATGCCTGCCAGGCAAAATTAACTTGCCTTCTTTCTTAAAAGAATGTATGCTAAGTATCAGAATCAGGAAAGCTTCTGATAACTTAATGAATAAGATCCACAGCAAAAGATAATTAAACACTGAAACAATTTAAAAATATATTTTTTATCTGAGTACAGTCTTAACAAAATAAAATACATAATGGTTGTAAAAATTGTTTCATTTTCATTAAAAGTTACTCATAAACTTATTTGTTGTTAATCTTCTGTAGAAAGAAGTCTCATTATTAAAAAAGATAGAAATGTAATGTTTTTGTTATGTACAAAGCTATTTGTAAAGGCATCCTTTATTCTTCATGGCGTATTTATGACCTGACCTTCTACCCCATCAAACTTTAATCCTTAGAAACATTGTAGTCCAGGTTTTCAAAAATAGAAGTTCACAACATACATTAGTCATCACCTTCACCTTCTGCTTCCTTTGAAATTAATGCTACTTAAAGCACCCATTAAAATTGCTCCCAAACTCACTGAATGTTTAAGGATTGTTGGATAATCTCCCTCTGGTGAGCAGAGCATAAAAAAGAAAAAAATTTGCAGGCCTCAATAATTGCTTTACCATTGTATAATCTGATTGTATTAAAGCTGTTTTGATATGCCAGCTTGAAAACAAGATGAAGTTTTATTTTGTACATCTTGGAATACATGTATCTGTTGGAGAATCAGTGTCCTGTGTCATAGTCACAAGTTAATTTATAGAGAAAAAGAAGCGGTTGCAGACATTAACACTAATGCATATGTGTATACAATTCTTAGACATATGAAGGACCAAAACAAGAAGGTTGCCAATCTGAAGCACAATCAGCAAATGGAGAAAAAGAAGAATGCACAGTTGTTGGAAGAAGTTCGTCGACGAGAGGACAATATGACTGACAACTCTCAACATTTACAAGTGAGTTTATTTTTCAATTGTGTGTTTAAACCATCAAAGTAAGTACACTTCTGTTTCACTGTGTGTCTTGCTGGATGTATTTCACTGTGTGTCTTCCCATGGAGAGCTGACGGCTCTCTCCTTTCCTACCAGAGGATGCACTACTAACTTCAGTTGTACCCATGAAATATTTAATATTTAGGGTGAGGAAAAAACAACAGAATTTGAAGCCTTCTCCTCACAAAGACTGTATTTTACTTATTTAAAAGCAAGTAAGTCTTATAGCTTGTTTTGAGGAGAGTCAAAATATAGAAGAGTAATTATGCTTTCTGTATTCTATTCTGTGCTATTCACAACATTATATCCACCTGAGGTGAGGTTATATAGTGTGGTTATGAATGTTCAGCATGTTTGAATATGAAATAGTAGCCTGCTGAGGGTTTTTTTTTTTTTTTTTCGTTTTAACTGGGCGGGCATCCGTGTGATTATCTTTGTAAAATACAATTTAATTTTTCAAGAGCATTTGATTCTATAACAGAATTTCTGCCATATTTTCCAGTGTGGAGATTGAATGCAACATTTGAGACCTATGAGCCCCTTCCTGTTCTATGTTTCTAGCTGTAGCTCTCACTTTAATTCCACTGTCTGGTTGTGCATTTTTGTATCAGCAGGGATATCATCATCTGATTGCATACTCAGGTCATTTAATGAGAGTGATTTGATCTTATTAACTCTGTGTGTGCATATTTAGTGGGTTAAACAGGTGAGCATAGATTGTCTAACAGGGTAATAGTGAATTTAGAATCCTCACTCATCATTTTTATCTTGTGTACTTAGATGTAACACAGAGGAGCACCGCTATAGCTGTCTTTCAACAGATCTCTTAGAATCATTACTGCACAGTTACTACATCAACAACTTATTTCTTACAGTTGGAAAGAAAAGGTTCTGCTGTATCTTTTTCATTTAAGATAGACGTTGAACCTTACTCTAGGAGAATTTCTAGAGTTTTTAAATTATTGAGTTCAGGCACTGAGATTTGAAAGATAGTTAGCTGATCTGGTTAAATGATATGTTACATACCAGGGAATTTGTGTTAAAGAACACAAAACATATTTGATGCTTGACTTAAAAATTATTCTCTGAGATCTGACCATGAAAAACTATGAAGAGAAGTACTAATTTCTGTCAACATCATCAATGTCTCCATACCCAGTGTTTACAGGCAAGTCTAATTTACAGTGCAAAATACCAATTTTGCTTGATCTGGTTAATGTTACGGGTTTCTGAAAAACTTCTAATAGATGGAATTTGACCCTCACACGCTTCATAGGGTACTGTATTTCTCATGTGCTCCTATATGCAAAATAGAGAAATTAACACCACCTCTCTTCAGGCTTGTGTTGGTGAAACTGTATGTCAGAATCAAATTTGGGGAATGATACATTATTTATGCATCTGTGTAGTGTTATGTATACTTTATAACCTTGGTCATTACATACTGATTGCATCACCATGCATTCTACCGCATGTGATATAGTGAGAAAACCTTGAGAAGTATTTGGTCTGACAGTATGATATAACAAAATTAAATTTCAGTGTTGAGCAGCTACTTGTATTTAATGTGGTTCAGTAAAGAGAAAATATTGGAGCTTTAATTTTTCAGCATTATTTTGGAAATCTATCAGAGTGGTGTGATCACTAGAGAACAGAAGTCTTTCGTAAGGTCTTTATGTAACTGCTGTACTTGGAGCTTTCAAGTCGTGTGATGAAAATGGATCTACCAAATGGTAGCAGCATGACTGAATAGCCTGAATTTAGAAAGAAAAAAGCCTTGTCTGGGTGTATAGCTCCTCTATGCCATTCTCTTGCAATAAAGCATTTACATGCTAAGAACAGTTTATGAAAACCAGTTAACTAAGAACTGTTATTTCTCTGTTACTATGCCTTAAAATGTTAATATTTTAATATTGTGTACTTCGACATATTACTTTCAGTAATGTATGTGTGTATGTGTTGTGGCCTATCCTACACTTGCTGAGCTTCTGGGGAAGTGAAAAAGAGAGGATCCCAGCTGCTTCTGCCTATCGGGAGGCGCTTTGCGTTCCCAACTCTTCCTCCAGTAGCTGCAGGAACAGGAGGAAGCAAGTGTTGGTTGTCTGCACTGCTGGCACGCTGGAACAGCTAATCCTGCCTTCTCTGGCAGAAGCAAAACAGGCAATCTCTTGCTTTCAACAGTTTGCTACCATAACTAGTTATTATATTTCCTGTGTCTAAAACGCGTCCTCATTTCTTCCTATGCCTTTCTTGATGTCTACCGTTGCATTCATGCAGGGCTGGATGTGTTCTCTGTTTGCAGTTTGCTTTTGTGAATTAGACTGGCTGTCACTGCATGGATCACAAATCCAGGCAAATCCACCTGAATGAAAATGGCTTGTTTGACTTTACATATTGAGCCATAAAATACATGGGGATGTGCAGTTGCAGATAGAAGTTTGCCTCTACAGCGCTGTGATAGGTTCAAGCAAATACCTAAGGAAACAAAGTGAATTCAGAGGGATGGAGAAAAACTGTCAAACTTGATTAATATCTGGTAGCTTTTTCCTTCCCCAGCAAATTAAGATGCAGAGTTACTTTGCTTTAGCAGGAGACAGATACCTTCAAAGGACCCTTTCCAAAATGGGCTTGATAACATGTGTCCTTGTAGGATTGCTTCTTTCCTAAGATTAAGGAAGATGGGGTAGTGGTAGTATATGGGGCTTTTTTTTCCCGTTCTTCTTGTGAGGTAAAGGAATTGTTATTCTCTATGGAAGTTCTTTAGGGTTTGCTTCAGAAAATTAATCACAAAATTAATTGTTTCAGTAAAAGCTGATGATACTGCTTCTAAATCTAATGGAAACATGTCCCTGCCTCACATATTGGCAACTTGAGGTTTCCTTATCATTGCAAGATGCGGGGAGCTTTTAATTGCTCTGCATAAACACCATAGTGAACCTTGCAAGTAAAGCAAATAGTTTGACATTGAATAGCGGAGGCAACATGACTCTGATGTGCATTTATTCTGCTGATAGGAGAATATTTTGATTAAAAGTTTTTTCGCTGGTATGGTTTATTTGTTTTATATGTGTAAGGTAGTTACAAGTACTAGGTGAGAGCATCAAGTCATGTTCTTATACGAATCTGGTAAGTAGGTGGTTAAAAAGCCAAACAAACTCTAAAGCTCTATTCAGTTAACCTTGTTATAGAAAGGAATTTTTTTCACAAGAGTTATTTAAAAAACTCTTCTTCCTCCATGGAGTTGTTTAAAGAGCAAGCATGTAAAAAAATGCAAGGTTTTCCTTTTAAAAAATTTGATCAAGAGTACTGGTGGATGCAGTTATGATTTTGATTGAACTGTATGGCTTGTCATTTCAGGGTGATTTTGATTTGAGGCTTTTGTACCTGGTCACATAAAACTATTTAATGTATACTCCTGTAATATTTAGCGGCAAATGCCTGGGTGCAGGGATGGAACACAGCCACTTTCCGCAGGTCTGAGTATGTAGCTACATTGTGAGTGTTATAATTTGAACTCGTTTATGCATGTGTTCAAAAAGATACATATAATGCAGTATGTAAAGGTCAATTAATTTTATTTCCTACTAACCCAAGGAAGCAGAATGTAAACTGAAGTTCTTCTAGTGATGTGAACATATACAGAATTCAAACTGGGATATAAGTGTTGACTAACTGAATAATCTGACAGAGTAGAATATTTGATCACTCTTGATACTAAATTTCACTTTATAAATAATATATAGAGCTAATAAAATGTTGTAACAGTAGTGATCTAAGTGAGGCAGGATTTGTGGGGAGACTCATGATGTGAGGTATATGATATTTGAAAAACAAGTTTCTGGGAGTTCTATGTATCTGCTAAATAAATTTAAAATTAATTGGTATTTTAATAAATATGGAATTAACATCTTAGTAAACCATAGGAATCTGACCACCTTCTGTTACTGTTTATAATACCTTTTACTATGTTTAGTAGAAACACCCTATGTTTATAGGCATTTATAACTCATAGTGCTAGTATCTATAGTGTGCCTGTTACATTTGTGAATGATGTATTGAGCTGTTAGGATAAATTATACCCTAAAATTCTCTGGCCTGATGTAATGATTGTGTTTGGCTAGCTGTGATAAACTCACCTGAGAGCTGAAGAGCAAGTAGACTAGTCAAATTACATTAAATCCAGCCAAGCCTCAATCCCTTTTGCAGAAGTACTGGAAAAGATGTGTTAAGAAAGCTGGTGTAATTGTCCATGGAGCATTCAGGGAGTCATACAGGGCAAAGTGAAGCAATCAGTTGGAGGGCCATCCATTTTATACAGCTCAAGTAGGGGCTGAAGCTCCAGCCATTCAGCTGTCCACTTGCTTTCTGGTAGGTTTGAAGAAGTCTTGTAGGTTCTTTGAAGCTTCAGTAGTATGTAATAGTTGCTGAGGCTTGTAGTATCATGTATATTTGTGACACTTTTCACTATCTTTTCAGATAAAAGCCTCTCAAAGCTGGTTCATATCCTAGCATCAGTGCTTGCAGGTCAAGTTTGAGCCTCTGGAGGCCCCATCTCACGGCACTCCAGGGCCACTGCTGTGATGGAGAGTGCCCAGGGATGCCTGGGGAGGGAATTCACTTTGGTCTCCCTCAGCTATCAGCTATAATTGTGAGTGATGCTTCAGGTGTGGTTTTGGGGGGTTATTTGGATCGCTGTAAAATTGGAAACATCAGGGAGCCAGACTTCAGATTAATTCTTGGGAATGAAGAATAGTTGTGAGGTTTTCTGCTTTTTCCTTCCACAAATCAAGGGCAGACCTGTGTAAATGTTGCCAAACATGATGGTCATATATTACATAAAGCATCACAGCAGGAGAGCTGATCCTTGAACACTTTATCATGAAATTTTTGAGAACATGCCTTCATTTTTCTCTCTTCTTTTTTGTCTGTCTTAAAAAGATAAGCCTTTTTGAGAAATGCTGAGATAAGAAATATACAGGTATCATGTCATAAAGTTGTACAGAATTCCTCAAAACTCTTTGCAGGATCTTGAAATGTTATAGGTTTAAGACAAGCTTATTTCCTGAGATGTATTTTTCTTGATTCTTGTAGGGAACATGTTTGTTCCAGTAACACTTACCTCAGTAGAATTGGGAAGGAAAACATTTGCATAACATTGGGAACTTGAGTGGGTTTGGTTTTGATTCTAATTTTCAAACCTGCTGTAATAACAACAACAAAGCCCTTTCTTTTCTCTAAACAGTAAGAATGTGCATGTAATAATATTGCCATATGTCTTATCATGTAGCCTCAAAGGAAATTAAAAATATGCTGTTGTCTGATTATACTTTCATAAATGTAAAGTATCAATTTAATGAGTGAATCGAACTGTATAGAGTCATATCTGTACAAAGCCCAGAAATACTGCTCTGTGGAAACTATGCAAACTGTCCAATGCATACGTGTCATGAGAGGTGCAGGGATGAGTCTGAAAACAAAGTTAGAAAGTTTAATACCTGATTCTGGTCTGATCTACAAAGCTTCTGGGTGTTCCCACCTTTTCTTCTGGTTTATCTGCTCGAAAAGTTTTTGACTCTCCTAATGTTTTAAATGCTTGGGTTATTTCTCACAATTCTTTTAGGTACCTTGGATTTTCTTTGGGCAGAAATCCGCATGATGAAAAAAGATATTTCATTTAAAAAAATTTTTTTTGAGTGACACAATGCATAGTTCCCACTGATTTCAAATATCTTATACAGGCATTTTGATAGGTGCCCTGAGCCTGAAGTACTGTGAAACAGATTGTGTACACACACACATTTTCCAGGTGTAAATGTCTAGCTTTTTAAGGAGTCCAGCATGTCAGCCTCTGTTTGTCACTGGACATACTGAGGCAAGACAAGAATTCTAGTTTTTCAATAGTTTCATACTGGTTGGAAATTTAGTCTTATGTAATGAATAAAACATGATCAGGAGAAAGTCCTGTCAAAAGAGATAGAAAAACTGGGTAGTTAATATTACTGCTGTCTGATTCTTGCCATGTGAATATCTGTGATATCTTACTCACTAAAAATAGCTCACAAGAGATTTCACAGCTAGTCAACGTGAATTCTTAAACTTGGATTTGTTTCTTTATTTTTTGCTCTGTGCTTCAGCATATAATTTTCATCTCCATAATAGTTCTAGAAATACAAGATATACTGAAGACATAGCACATTGCCATATGTTATGTCTCTGTCTCTTAAAATAAAACAGAAGCATGGCATAAACAAGAGGTATACCTGACATTAATTTAGTATGATTTTTCTCTTAATGCAGTGTGTTTCCTACTGCATTGTCTCAAAGACTTTGGAACTGTAATATTAATAAAAAGAGGAAGCTAGGGAATGACGTGAAATCTTGCAAATAAAAATGAACAGAGCAGTGTAACCAGTTCAGAGGCAGAGGAAACAGTTGTGACTTATATGCAGACAGGCATTAGTGTATGTAGTTGACATAAGGCAGGAGAGAATTCATTGCATAAACACACAGCTTTGTATTTATTAGTGCTGAAATACATATGTAGTGAGAAAGCTCAACCTTTTAAGAGGTTAAAATCATAAATTATTGCAGTAAAAATGAATTCTATTTTAAGCATGCATCTGAAGGTGGACCTATACCTCTCTGGAAGGCTTTAATAATTCCAAGTGTTTAGGAGATTCTGTATGTCTCCATCTTCAGAGGGCTGTCATTTGGGGGGGGAAGATGGAGGTAAGATTGGGATTTTGCCTTTTACACCATTCCTCTCTGATTTCCACAATGTGTATGTGTGAAATGCATATTGTGGTCTAGCTCTGGTGAGGAGAATTGCTCCCTACTTCTCATTCAGTTGTGGGTAGAGGATAAGGGGAAATACATGATTTTTCTTTCTCTTGATTTTTCTTTTTCAGTATTATGAGTGATCAGAACACACAAATGAGATATGATGGAGATAGACTTGTGGAAATAAGTACAGAGGCAAGAGAGAGGATAAGATATGGCCTGCAGTGCTTGTGAAGATCTTGCCTCTTGCTAAGTCATTCAGTCTTTGTGTAAGTTAATAAAGAATTGTAAGGTTTTGGAACCAGTTCAGTGACAAATTCAGAAGATGGGGTAAGCTACAGTTAGAATGAAGTTCTCCCTTTAAAGCTCCCATGGACTTGCTTGTGGAAAATACATAATAGAAAATTATTTTTATTATGGTTGTAGTGAGTTAAAAATTTATTTTACCAGAACGTTTCTACAATTCAAGCAGAAGCTTAATGATGGTCCTGACATTTAAAATCTAAGACCATGATGTTCTTGTGTTGTACATATCTTAATTAATATTGTAGCCCATGCAGCAATATTTTCAACGAGCTTATTTCCAAAATTTTACACTAAATTATAATTTTTTTTGGCTGGATACATTTGTTCAAGCTGTTGCAAATAGTTTTTAACAAGTGAATTGATTCCAAGTGCAATGAGCAATTTTTAAAATTTTTGACGAAGTTCTCCATATATCGTCTATTACATTAATGAGCTAACATATGAAGAAATGTAAAAGTCAGTATTTTATGCTCATTTTCTGCAACACATCTACAGAATTCTCTTCAATTTGTGGCTTGAAAACTAAAATATGTTCTTGTATGCTTCTGTTTTCAAACTATAGGTTCCTTGAGGACTGTAAAGTTTTATCTTTGAGTGATAAGCTGAAGTTTGGTCAATTTGTAAGAAAATTAGTGTTCATATACATATCAAATAGTTTTAACCTTATAAAGCAGAGTTATGTACTAGCAAATGGAGATAACCTAGCACAGTAGATCGCACAATTGTGTGCATTAGTGATATGTTAATGGTTTCTTCCTTTGGCATTTCTCTGCTTCTCTAATTATAGTTGGAATTTGCCAAGACAGAGTGTAGCTAATAACTACAACCTCAAAAATGTCCAGCCTTCAGCAAAATATAGAGCTTATTATAAATTTCACCGATTCAGGGAACTTTTTTTCCTCTTGTGAATAGCTAGGAAAAAGGCAGGAATTGTATTTTCTTAAAGCAGTCATTTTCATGTAGCTGTATATAAATTTTTAATAGACATTTTGAAAAAGTAGGACTTAAAGCTATCTTTTCTGTGACGCATTGATAATGTCTATAAAAAAAATCCTTGAGTGGAGACTCAGGCAGTGGGTAATAGAAAAAATGACCCTGTAATGACACAGTGCAATATATTAAAAAATGATCACCAGATTAGACATGCATACTTAAAAAATCAGACTAATCAATTCAGACAATTGAAGACACAACTAGTGTACTTATCTTCAGATTTCTAACATAATATAAATATAAATTCATATTGTAAACATGGATGGGCATTTAGGAATTTTCCTTCTTTGGTCTGTGGAAGTTCCATAAGTTGTGGATAAATTCCATATGTGTTGCTGAAACGTGTGTTGAACTTCAGCCAGTAGTTTAAGATGATGTTGAAGAAAATATTTCTAAAAGGTTTCAGATGAAGAAAAGTATTTGAGAGTCTACAGAGGGCAGGAAGGTTGATTGGTAGGTCTGAGGATCAATACCAGAAGTGTTTTTTTTTCTTTGGGGATTTACTTTGACATTTGTTTTCATTGTGCAGTGTAATCCCCAGAAGCCCAAACTGCTCTTCTTATAAAATGTCCCTATAGACAATATGTGAAAATCTCACTTGAAGGTCAGTTTCTACGAGACTCACAATCTATTAAATCTTTTTTCCTTTGTCATAGTTGGTAGGCTGACAGAAGTGATTCAGTGTTCTGTGCTATGTTGTTCTAACCAGCTATAATATAAAAAAAAAATTTGGTGCATGAAACATTATCACTACAACTGTTGTATGTAGTTGTCATGTCCTTTCTTTTGTCTAGAGTATTACATTATATGAGTGTGCATAAAATTTTAGAACTCGCCCAATGTATTACTTTTGGATTTCCAAGCAAGTACACAGTATTATACAACATTATATGGAATTGTTAATACAACCTTTGCACTATTACAAGGGCTTCTAGACCATCCCATATCAGAAAGTTTGAATACTGACTTTCTCATCTTTCTCTGTTTCTACAGTTAAGTCAGAAACATGTTTTTCAATGTTGTCTAAGTAATGTTAATTCACTGACTTCAATATCCAAAAATAAAACCTTGACATCTTGATTTGCCGCTAAGTTAAGTTTGTATATTCTAATATAATTATTTAGAAATCTGTGAACTACAATTACTGACAAGTATTTTATGTTTAGATGAAATAAGCTACTTCTACTATGTTCTTTAATAAGTGCTTTCTTACTTGAAAAGGGCATATATGGCAAGGCACTGCAAGAAAAAGATCCTGTCGGAAAAAACAAAATTGCAACAATAGGAAACAGGAAAAATTTAATGTGATACACCTTTTTTTCTCCCCCTCAATATTTATGTAATAACTCACACATGTGGGACTCCTGTAGTCTCCAGGGGGCAATCGCATTCAACATGCATCAAAAGAAATAGTTCAGTTAAACCAACTCTCCCCACCCAGCAATAATTACCACAGGTTTACACTGAGATATAGTTGCATAAGGTTAGTCAGTAGGGCATCTGCAAATCAAGTCATATGTCAACTCTACATCAATAACCTCATTATAATAGATGTTAGTATTTCAGCACATGACTGTCCAATATAGCATTCCATGTATAGTTCATTTTTAACTTTTACATTGAAAATTAAAAAAAATTTTTTAAATAGGGCTCTGCAAAGTGAAATTGCAATAAAATGTCTGATCCTATTTGTGTAGCTGTCTTCAATATAAGATGAATATAGCAGATTTAACCCTGTAATATAAAAGCAGTATAATGGCAATTTGTCTTAGTGTAGATTTGCCAATTTAGGTATTGCTTGAAAATGTTACCTGTGGGTTTTTTTATTTTCAGTTTTCACAGATGAAAGCTGTTTTCCTACGTATAAACTAGCAAAAAAGTAATCATCTTCTAGAAATACAAGTGATTAGCTAAATTCTACGAAAACTATATCTCTATATCCTTGGTTATATGCGTAGCTTATCCATGGACTATAACTTTTTTTGTTGGAAGCATGATAGGCTGGATGAGAATATAAAAAGCTTTTCAAAAACCTCCTTGTGGTCTGCATCAAGCTCAGATTTCTAGCTGGTTTCATAATTTGGTCTTTGTTGTTTAAACCTGTTTGTAACCAGTGCTAGCTATTGCTGCTGTTTGTCACTCTCCATAGATCATTTTGAATAGCATGCAAGTCTGTTACCAATACATCTAGTCAGTAACAAAAGTTCTGCTTGAGGTAAGCCTAAGTAGAATTATTTTGGCTGGTTGCTAATAAGCCAGATTTATACAACTTATCTCTCATTACAAGTGTTCTGTAATAGCCTTATACACTATTACTTACAGACTACCTCGTGTTACAGACTGGAAAGAGAAGGGAGCTGAAGGTGCTTCTTTACATAATCTCGTCTAGAGCACTCCTACCTTGGAAAGTTTTCTTAAAGTTATTTATTGTAACTGCATCTTTGCTTTGACAAGCTTTCATGTGATAGATTTCATTAGAAGATTTTGGGACCAAATTTCACTGTTACACATTGCCAATCTCTTTTTTTTTTGAATGGTTTGGTTTTAGTTGGGCAGAATTTAGCCAGCAAAATTTATGATGGTAGAATAGATAAGCCAGAGAAAACAGAGGTGATTTTCAAATCTCAAGCTGAACCATAAGATACTGGAGTTAAAGAAAAAAAATACTTCATTTCTAATTAAACAAATATAATGTGATCAGATTAAACCCAATTAGAAACAAAGAAGTATTGGCCACCTACTGAAATTTGTAGTAACTTAGAGCAAAGTCATATTTGGATATTGACTTCTTAACCATGGAAGTATGAAAGTAAATTGTTAATACTTCAGGTTCATAGCTGTTTTGCAATACATGCAAGTTAAAACAGTATGCACAGGCTGCCAGAAAATACTATTTGTGACTAAAAGTAAAGTTAAAACTTTTAGTCTTCAATTAAGAAACCACACATTTGACATAGCATGCTTTAATAACGGATCTCATACTATTTTACAGAATAGAGGTATAGCAAATATATTGAAAGAAACTGAGGCACAAGGAATAAAGGTTACATGCACTGTGTCCCAGGTGGCTGATGGCACCACTGAGGAGCATAGATTTAGTCTTAGTCTATCCAGTGTTCCATTTACTGGTCTGAACTGTTAACTGGTAAGATTTTGAAGTGGTGGATTACTCATGATACTAAAAATGTTTGCTAATGAATTGCTACTGAATGAGGTACTTAGTGCAGGTGCTTTTAGTCTAGTGAGCGATTGGAAGATCGGTCTTTAGCATGTGAAAGACTACATACCTCATTAACTATTTTGCAGTAGCCAGGCAGTTTTACTAGGTCTGGAATAGCTGCATATGAAGAAAAAGAAGAGAGTACTGCCATTTGTGGTTTAGATTTCTTTTACAATTAATTTAGCTTTTTTTTTTTAACCTGGATTATCATGATAATCAAATAAATCAACAACAAACAACACTAGAGTGCAGTACATTACAGTTTATAGAAGGCTGATGTTTATCTGTTCTTTCAAGTTACAGCTAGGGTCCTTACTGCCTTAACAAGCATTTCTTTGATCCTCTACTTCTGTTTGTATTTTTCCATTTCTCTTTTTCTTTGGGAAACATTTTGTTCAGCTTTCTGCATCTGAAAAAGACTCCTTCCCTAGAAATACTTTGGAGAAAGCCCAATATGGATATTGTTGAAGTTCCAATGTTTTCACTAAATAATTGTGTTAATACAATCGGAGGTTTTTTTCCTGATGCCTTTCATAATTTTCAGTAGCGAAAAATGAACTTAATTTAAAATATGTTTGATGTAGATGAACTATAAAAACGTTAACTTTGACTCTTAAACACCAAAAGTATGCACAGAATGCAGAACTTTTTCGTGTTGTTTTCTAAAACATACATTTTGAGTAATTCTTTGTATTTCTGTGGGTATTTTAGTGACATGAGTGACAAATGCTTTTACAAATGCATTTGTTCATTAGTGGGGTGGAGTTTTATTAAGCAATATTATTCAATGTCAGCCAGTCATGTTTCTTTTCACAGTTACATA
Organism: Gorsachius magnificus; assembly: GCA_034008185.1. Taxonomy (NCBI): domain Eukaryota; kingdom Metazoa; phylum Chordata; class Aves; order Pelecaniformes; family Ardeidae; genus Gorsachius; species Gorsachius magnificus. The sequence goes on from CM067090.1 coordinate 15,089,421, forward strand.
TTGGCATAATGAAAGAAGCATTTTACACTTACTCTTTAGCTGTCCCATACCTTTGTCATGTTGAGAACTCTCATAATTGACCCATCTAGAAGCTATGACAAAGAGAAAAGCCAGGTGTATGTGATCCCCCTCATAATTTTTTTTTTTTTAAACTTCAAAGAGACTTTATAACACCAGGAACAGTGTGTCACGTGAGTGCTGTAGTCCCTTTGTTTTGAAGAAAGAATTTTGTGTTTTCCTGCATATGGGGTGAATTCCTGGCTCTAGTAAAGTTAATGGGAATTTTGCCACTGCCTTGTCAGACAAAGGTTTCTGACATGAAGAGAAAAATAATTAAAAAAAACCCCTGTACAGACAAAAAATAAACTTAAAAGGTCATTGAAAAAGCAGATCTCAAGTTCAAATGGAACCAGTCTGTTGTCATTCATCATTTACATCTGATCTGTTGATGTGAGTTGTAATTTGTGAGAAAGTCCTTCTGCAGTCAGCTGTAAGGATTGTCAAGATTGGCTTTTCTGTCTGGGTGTTCTTTTATAAGAACATTTGGCTGCCAAGTCCAAGCAAATGTCATTACTTCCTTTAATACAGACATTAGAAAAGCCTGCTAGAAGGCTGCTGTCTGGTTCTCATGTTTTCAGCATAGGCATCAATCCCTTATGCATGATGGCTTCATATACTTTTTTTAAGAAACTGATGAACAATGAAATAATTAGTGCTATAAGCAGAATAACTGATATCTTAAACTCCTCCTCTTTTGTATCTTTTCTCTAAATGTGAAATAAGCATATCACAAGAATACTACAAAGGTAGCATATAAAACATCACCCAATAGCTTCCTATCTAGAAAACTTGCTGTGTATACGTTCATGGGATACCTGGATGGAGGTATCCTAAATCCATTGTGGAAGGATATGAATTATTACCTATTCTTAGCTGCCTGACATAAGTTAACTTGTGGGTGTTCGTTCTGTAAGAGGCTGTATTCCAATTTTCAACTGCAAGTTACATTCCTTACTTAATTGAAATGTGCACAAAGTACCTATTAAATTAAAACACATTGAATTACCTAGTTGACAGTCGGGTGAAATAACTTATCTCAAATCCTGAAAATGTTTCTTAAAAGCTAAAAAGGAAAGTTTCATGTAATTGTCCTGGATGATCCCATGTATCATTATATCCCTGTTCACTTTGCTGTGGTACTTTGAAAAGCCAGGACGTTATAAAATACACATGAAGACATTTAAATAATATTTATTTCTGCAACTTCCTGTTGCAGAATTATCCTGCAGTAATGTTCTCCTGGTCATAAAGTTAGCAATGTCCCTTCTCACTGCAGGGGGGTTGGACTAGATGACCTTTAAAGGTCCCTTCTGACCCAAACCATTCTATGATTCTATAATAAAGGAGATAGGGACCATATGCTAACATTTCAATACTAACGCTGATCATGGTAAGGAGACAAGCTGCAGCTGAAGTGGGAGGAGAACCAGGAGGCAGGACGGGGGAACGGGAGTGGGCACAGGTGTTCCCACAGTATGGCCAGGGCTGAGGGGCCAGGCCCAGGGCCTGTAGGCAGGCAGTGGAGGAAGACTCCAAGTGATGCCAGTCAGGGCTGTTAAGGCCTGTTGGTGCCCGCAGGGCCCTGAGAGCAACCTCACCCTGTCCCCAGTCTTCCTGTCCCCCACTGCCTCTGGGAGGTCTGGGCTATGAGAGGACTGGCTGTGAAGTGACCTATTTGCTACAGGGTGTCAACGAGTTGTTTCAGGGGACAGGGTCTGTCCACAGTCCCAGGCATGACTAGTGATGAACTGCATCCAAGGGCCATCAGGGAACCCAGTCAAGAGAGCAGGAGACAGGGCCAGAGGCCTGCCTGGGGACAGCGAGCTGCCATGTGCCTTCTGGGTCCACTCAAGAGAGGAGATGCTGAGAGCCGAGGGTTGACAGGAATGGAGACAGGTAAACCTACAAAATAGTTCTGGCAGATACATGGTATAGTATGTAAACTGTTTCCTCCACCTTACTGTTGGTTTGACCAAGTTATTTCATACAGAAAACCCTTCAGTCTGAAAGGGGAAGTGCTGAAAGGTAAAGATTTTCTGGAGCCTCTGAACATCCATTTCTTTGTCTGTCTTCACTCTTAATATTTTAGCCAGGCAGTGCCTACTAGAAATACCCTGTACCGCTGACATATATCTCAGTTGGAAACATCACTCAAACACAAAGCAAAAGCCTCAAGATCAAAAAGGGAACATCTTGCATAAAAATAATGCTTTAATTTCAAATAGTTGAATAGCAGTCATTCAATTAAACCCTTTTAAATAATTGAAGTATTACTATATGGTATATTTATTCTTGCTATCTTCTATGATTAAGAGCTATTATTAGTTTTTGACCTGAAACTTCTGTGAAAGGGACAAGTAGCTTAAACAATAGTCTTTAAATCTGTGTTTGTGTTAGATTGCAACTACACTAGATTTAGTTAAAGGACACAGGTGTAAGTGCCTCTTCATTTAAATCAGCTTTCTTACAGTTCTGAATATACATTATCAAAGTTCATATATAGGTGCAGCTTTGCCCTCTCATGCCCAGTGGTTGAGGTATGTTGATTGTAATGCAGTAAACTACTGGTGGGTAGACTCAATTGCATGTTTTTATAAGTTATGTACACAGCTACCTTGAAGCATTACAGCACATTTGCTTGCAGGTTTGTTGTGCTTTTTCCTTGTGAAAGGAAAATTATGAGAAATTAGAAAACTGCCATTTCAAAAATTTTTAAGTTTTTAAATATATGTTCCTCCCTTTCCCTGATTTAATAATACATTTACATATTCATTTTACAGACTTTTTTTCTTGCTCATGTTCCAGAATTAATGCTGTAATTACACTGTTTGGTACACGTGTATTAAATTTTCCTTCACAGGTTATACCACATGTGCAGTGACCGTTTGTCCTCTAACCCAGATATGGATATAGCAAGTATAAATCTATCTGTCTCCTCTAGCAAGGTTCTGAAGAGTCTGGTGTCTCTGATAGGGTGTGGGTTTTGGTTTGTTGTCTTTTATTTTATTTTATTAAAAAAAAAATAAATATCTTTTTTCTGCTCAAATTTATTGTTCCCAAGACTGGTTCTTGAGTAAAAAACAGCTGGCCAGATGTTTCATATAGTGATTGAAAGTCAGTAAATCAGGCTGAATGTAACTATAGCGTTTGTGCTTTAAAGGAAAGCGTGATCAATAATAAATTCAGTGAGCTCATAACAAAGGACTTAAATTTCTTCAGAATGTTAGGATATTGCAAAATAGCTCAGTATTTTCATGAAAATATGAGATGTTTAGCACTGAATATGTATTCAGAAGGAAAAAAAAAAAATTCCTCTCCCTTTTTAGTGTAATGCACTGAACAAAATCTGACTCAAACTAGGTCCATTATATGAATATGTGAGCTTATATATGCTAGTATGAATCCTGAATGCCACAAATTTATTTATCTATAATAAATTATGTAGAATGCTTCCATATATGTAGAAGTTATAAATTGTGGGGAAGAAGTGGTGTTTGTGTTTTGTGTGTGTTTGTGTGTTCTGGAAAGAATCTTTCTTTGGTAGAATTAATATTTGAAATATGAACAAATGGAAGTCTGCTTAAGAGAACATGAATTTTCCGAGGCTTTTAGTCTCTGTCACATTCAGTATCCATGTTGCTGTTACATTTTTTTCTGCCATCTGACTATTCCTCTACACTTTCTCAGCCATGTAGTTTTGTCAAAAAACTTCATTAACATTCGCACAAAGCCTTGTCTTTATTGTTCATATCTTTTAAATGATCTAAATATCTTTACGGATGTTGGTATCACAGATTCACAAGGGTTGGAAGGGACCTCGGGAGATCATCTATTCCAACCCTCCTGCTAAAGCAGGTTCTCCTAGAGCATGTTACATCTTCATATTTATGCCTTTATTCCCAGTATTGAATGCCTAAGGAATATTGTTTCAGTGTGTCCATAGGTATTAACAATCAACACATTCTCATTTTTCATAAACTACTGTAATATCCTTGACAGATGCCCCATTCAGAGAACCTTTCAAGTTCACTTTTTTTTTCTTGCTGTAAATGAAGTTTCACAATTCATGAGGTAAAGCTGGAAAGCAAGCAAAATGCAGCTTCTGTTGTCAAATGCGGTACAGCTATGGTGACTACTACTGATATTAACCACTGATACTATACTCTCTGTAGTTGTTCAGTATTTTCAGTCAAATAAAGATACTGAATATTAGCCTATGCTGATTAAATAAAATGAAACTGAAACCTAGTTTAAAAACTGGGGACTGAGAGATGCTGTAGCAGTTGACATTTTACCTGGACTCACTATGCATGCATGCTGGAACTACAAGAACCAAGAAATACATTATATCTGTTTTTTGGTTTTGTTTTTTTTTTGTTTTGTTTTTTTTTTTTTTTTTAAAAAAAAGGAAACTGCACAAAAATAAGGAAGTTGGTCAGAAAGAAATTAAAAAGGACAGGCAAAGGAGTAAAAGCTTTACAGGCATCATGAATGCTATTTAAAGAAAATTATATTGGCTTAGAGGAAATGGATACCACCTATCAAAAACTACTTTAGGAAGACCAAATGGAAACCAGCATAGTTAAGCACTAGGATAAAGGAAGCTATCAAAAGCAAAAAAAAAAAATCTTTCCAAAAAAATGAAATTTGTCCAGTTGAGAAAAATAGAATCATAAAACCTGTAAAAAGCACAAATAGGCAGACCATGAAATGCATGAAGTACAATAATAAGTAAGTCATGAAATGCATTCAAACTAGTAATTTCCCAATGTGTCAGAAGGCGGAAGGTTGCCGGAGAATCTATAGAGCCAAAGATAATCAAGACACATAAAGAGTACTTTCAGAAAATAAGGTCAAAAAAAATGAAAGAAATTTCTTTCTCCTGTGTTCACAGAAGAGGAGCTCGGGTAGTTTCTGCTTCTGGCACTCTTTCTTTATGGGCAAAGTATTGGAAGATTTATCTCAGAGCGAGGCTACAGTAAAAGAGATTATGCAACAGCTACCAAAATTAACAATGCCATCATCATAGGATCAGTGGATCAGAGGATAATTCAGGTTGAAAATGACCTCAAAGGGACCATGAAGTTCAACCTCTTGTTCAAAGCAGGGTCAACTTGTGGTCAGGCCAAGTCACTGTCAGAACCAAGTAGTTTTCATTCAAAACTTCTTGGAAATTAGGGGTGAAATATGTGAATTTGTAACTCCAGTGTATAACTTGCATAAATTTTCCTTTTTGTCAGAGGACTGGAAGGTGGCTAATGTGACATCTATTTCTAAAAAGGGTTCCAGGTAAGTTTTGGAAAACTACCTATGACATCTGTATTGGCCAAGACAAGAGAAATTGTTTTTAAAAAAGTAGAATTAGTGGGCACATGGATAAACATAGTATGTTGGTGAAGAGGCAAAGTGCCTTTCCTAAAATTAAGTAATTCCTCATGAGTTCAAGTCATGATATTTTTCAAAAGTCCCATAGGAATCTGTATTGCAACTGCTCGGTGTGCTTTTAAAAGGCCTGGAAAAGAGAGTGAATAGTTTAATGAAATTCAGCATCATCCGCTCCAAGACCAAGGATTATTTCTTTCATTGTGCCTGCTTGCAAACTCAGGGAACTGGATAGTATTTAAAAATAAAACCTGTAAGAGTAATTTAAAAAAAAAAACCAAACTGCCATAGAATAAGAAAGCCATTAAGACATGAAGCTATGTAATCATGCTACTAAATGCAGTACTGATGGCAAAAAGCTTAAATGTTACAGGGAAGAATGTAGTGAAAAAGCTTATGCAGAACAGAAAAGAACATTTTGGCAAATGCAGGCTGATTTATGATGGTAGGAGGAACTCTGTGGGTTTGCATGGTTTTGACCCTAAACCTGCAAAAATATGTTGGATTTGGCAATGTTTCACTTGGAGTTTTTGGCTTCCTTTAAGCCCAGAAGTCAAAGCAACATTTGGGATATGAACCAAAGCCAAAGAAAAGGTTTGGATGAACCGTACATACCATAACAGCCAACTTTCACACAAGTCTAATTATCATAATGGTTTTCCCCTTTCTTTATTTCTTTACACTTTTTTCCAGAGCTGCTTTTCTATTTCTGAATCCTAATGGATAGGAGTCTCTATACCCAGTAAAAGTCTTTTTACTGTATGTGCATAAGGAGGTGAAAAATGAGAGCTCAAAGGTTTTGTCTCTCATTTATGTATTACAGGAGAGATTATTGCATTTATGTATTACAGGAGAATTTGAAAAAAAAGGTTGTAGGTACCATCTGAAATGATGAGGTGTCTTCATGTCCATTTTGGAAATACTATGTCTCTTTGGTGGAAGTGATAATGTTAGATACTTGGCCTCCCTTGTGTGTTTCAGAATATGGAATGACATAATTTAGATATCCGAAACACTGAATAGTTTAAGAAAGGGATATAGTTTGGCTTCTTTCTACCACTTATTAACAAGTATCTCTTAAATTCTCATAATGTAAATACCACTTTCCATGGAGACAGCCATGCCTGTACAGTAAATGGTGCATGTTCTGCATCTTGTTTGGATCTTATGAAACTGCAGGGTATGATATGTTCAAGCTGCTGGTCTGAGAAAGTGTCTCAAATCCGTATTCTTTGTATGCACATCAGACACTATACATATGGTAAATGATAAACATACCATATGGGATTTGCGGAGTTAAGACTATCAAATTCCTCTCCCATTATTTTTTCTTACATTGTATGGTCAAATCAAAAACATATTATTCTTCACATTATTAAGGGGTTATGTTTTTGGCCCCATTTATAAGGTTACAAAACTGATCACGCTTTAAGCTTTCCTTTGGCCTAAAAATTTTCCTGGTTACACTCAGGTTGTCATTTAAAAAAAAAAAAAAAAGGGGGGGCGTGTGTGTGAAGTTTGCAGAAGTTCGGCCAATTTTTGAATTACAGAGTTCTGAAAACTTCACATGTAACCTTAGGCAAATATTACAGCTCAAAAGAGCTGAGTTTAAGGTTCATTTTGAAAACTTAGTTTTCTAGAATTTTATTTTATGTGTCATGAAGATGTTATCTGGAAAGAATAGTTGCAGTCCTGACAGTATTGCAAGTATATATGCAGTTTCATGATAGTTTTATTTTTTATATTGGCTTTGCAGACTTGAATAACTTGGTATCCTCAGCTGAACTGTCAAGTGTTTATCTAAAAATTATAACTTTAGTATCCTCTTTTTCACTTACTTTTACATGACAAAATTCTTCTAATCTTACTGCCAAAATTGAAATTGGTTAAAAAGAAAGTAGAAAAGCAGTGACTACAGTAAACTATGGCAGTAGGAACCTGTGGGTACTAGGGGAGGAACTAGAAAACAAAGCACCTTGAAAAGTTTGTCAGGAATTGAGGGGAGGGGGAAGAAACATAGATTCATTGCTCTGAATGCTGCATAGCCAACCTCATTTATCTTTTGCTACTTGTTTTGCAAGCAAGGACTGTATATCCCGAGTGTATTGGAATGCAGCTCTATTATTGTGTCCCCTTCCCATGGTAAGTCAATAGCTGAAACAGATTAGGGAGAGAGACTCTTTCATGCTATGTGCATCTTGGTGGTTGAACTCTCTCTGTAGGTTAGTGTTAGTTAGTTAGACACCCCTTCCCCCGCTTTTTTGGGGGGAGGGAGAAGGTCCTGGTAGGTTTCTGCTACAACTAAGAATAAAAAAGCTGGAAGTATGTTTCCTTTGGTGTGTTTCTGTGAGATTTTGTAAGTGAAGGTTAGTTTTTCCGCAAAAGATCTATGTGGAATTTGTAAGGGATAGGGGTACGGCTGGGTAATGCTTGTTACATGTGGAATGTATAGCTATTTCTTTCCATGCAGATGCTACAGGTTTTTCTTCTAGACACGTCACACCTTATTTTATGTCCTCAGCATTCTCTTCTCCAGGGACAGGCAGCAGAGAGAAGATTCTACATGTGAAGTCTTTATGTAGATTCGTAAACATGTGAAAGGCTTCTGCACTCTTATACTAACATTTCTGGCAGTTTAGCCCAGTAAATAGACATTTTATCAGTGAGGGGACTCACTGAAAACTGTATAGGAAGAAGAGTCAGACACTTAATATTGTAGTCTGGGGGAACTGGGATAAAAGTTTCTGAAGAGATATGGCGTGCTAGAAATAGATGGGGTTTATATGAAATGCCAGGCTACCAACATACAGGCTTTTAAAATTAATTTTTTTTTTAACTTGAAGAAATACCTGCTGTAAACAATTAAAATGTCTATTTCTTTGTGAAAGCAGTAGTTAGGGCACCAATACAATTCTGTAGCTTTGTATAGTGGGCTTAATTCTGCACAGTGTACTTAGCTAAGAAAGTTAGCAGCTGAATAGAAGAATTGGGAATGACATCGAGAATCTAGATTTCCAATTCATACATCATGAACTGATCTCATCAGCTGAGATGGGAGTGAAGCATGTTGGGTGTAAGCAGTCCTTTTTCTCATTGTACTTATTAGTTATAGGTACAATACTATGTTAGAAAGCACATAAAGATACACATTTGTCTATAGGGTGGGTGAGATTGTATACCAGAGCTGACTGGATTCCTTAATCTTACAGCCTGTGGACCAAAAATTTTATGGATGGGAGCCACAAGACTTGCACCTTGGAAAATCAAAAGTAGGGAGGTAGAAGGTGGGTTCTTGGGATTGTTTACCAATGACTCGGGGGGGTGGAGGGAGGTCTGTAGGTGAATCTCCTTTAGCCATGGAGCTGGCATATAAATCAATCTCATAATTTTAGCTGGTTCTTTTCCTTCCTAAGCCAGGGATTCAGATTACCCAGCTGTACCGTGACTGCAAAGCACTGTTATCAGTTGTGTAATGAAACCCTATCACGGGAACTTTATTTGACCTATCCACTAGACATGTGGCTCAAGAGTCGCAGTCTGGAAACTCATTTCACATACAGCCAAGATGTGACTTAGGATAGAAAAGATAAGCAGGTATAAGTCTTGACAAGTATCTCTTGTAACTCAAACAAGGAAACTCATATAACTGCAGAACTAAGCATCTCCTGTTCTTAGCAGGCATGAATTTGGACTTGAAATTTAATTGAGCTAAATCTGATCCCATTAAAATGAAGGGACATATCACTGACTTAGTTTGGCTTTCAATTATGCAAAACAGAAATAATAATAAATATTTTTTAATATCTAGAAAGCGTTTACAGGAAAAATTATGTAGTGACAAAACAAGCAGCAGTTAACTGTCAAATCTAGAAGGAATGGTAGGCTTAATACAATATTTGGATGGAATCTGCACTAATGGAATTGTTGAGAATTTTTTCTTAGTCTTTAAGAATGGTAGAATTAATGCTTTAATGAAATTTAGGGGGACAATGGCTCCCAGAATGACCCCAAGACTGAAAGATGAACCATTTCTTTCTGTGGGACCATAAAATTGATACTAGTTGAAGGCAGTGAAATTATCATGCAAAAGCTGAAAATGTGAAAAGGAACTGGAATACATAGTGAATGATGTTCTTGGGCTGCAAAAATAAAATGGATGCACATGGTACTGCCACGTCTCAGAACTCTGAGAGTTGTTCAATGCATGAGTAATACTTATGTAAGGAGGATGTGCTTCACCTGCTGTACAGGTATGTAGAGTCAGTTGCTCAATTACATAGGACTTGGGTAGTAGGAGATTAATATAAGTTTGAGACTCTTGGTTTACATCCTTTTGCATACCGCTAGTTAGTTCTGTACTTTCTGAAACACTATAGAAATATATATGAGAATGTTTTAGAATATCTGGGACTGCAGGAAAAAGCTAAAAATATGCTTGAATCTTTGTAAGAGTCTGTGAAAGACATTTATTTCTTTCACTTTTTTTTTTTACTTTTAAATTGAACAAAAGCCTTAAACTTTTGTACCTGGAGAATAATTTGTATGATTTTTTTTTTTTTTTTCTGTTCTCTCCCTGTCCCCCTGCCCCCACCCCCATGATACAACAGCATATCTTGAACACGAAAACAACTTCATGTTGTAAGTCACTGATTGCTTATAAAAGCCCAGAATAAACTGTAGACATCAAGGCCCATAATCCAGCCAGCTGGTCTCTCACTTTCCAAGGAAAGAATCCAAAATGGCAGCTCAGATGGCTTTGTTTCAGGAGCCATCTGAACTGTGGGGCAGTGTCTTTGGAGACAAATGGTTTCCTGAGATTTTCATATGATCATTGCAATTCAGTAAGTAATTATGAATGTAATTGTATGGTATATATACATTTTAAATTCCAGTGTTGTCAAGGAAAAATGTGCATGCATTAGTGTAACATACTGTGATTTACAGTAGGGCACTTCTATCCACATTACTGTATACTAGAGAACCAAGAATATCTGTCAGTTCTTATCTATCTACTCACAGCTGTATTTAACCAACTAATATACATTTCCGTAAACAACTTAATTTATAGATAAAGCTGGCCACTGAGAAGTAAAGTTTTCCCGAAGGGTAGGAGACATGTCATTCTTCTTCAGTTTAGTGGAGAGATCACAAACTTCTGGCTCCTGTCGTGCCTTTTGGTGTTCAGTGCTAACCATTTTACTCTCCATGATATTTGCGAGTCCTTTTCAATTTATAATGTATTTTGTCCTTTCCTAAATAGGTATTTTATTTTCATGAAACAGAGAAGTGCTTTTAGTACTTTATTCTAGTTACTGTCATTAACTCTTTGGTAGATGTTCTTGATTTTAAGTAGAAATATAGAGGAATTTGACTTGCATTTCTTTTTCTATTTTGGAATACTTAGCTGATTAGGAACTTCAGTGGTCTTGCCAGGAGTCATTTCTTCACTCTCTGCAAAAGAATGAGAATTTTCTTCCAGATACGAATTCTGCAAGCACGTTTCATCCTGAGAATTTTTTTTTTTTTATATCTGTTCCATGAAAGATTATACATGACATTACTAATGCTCTGAGGCTGAATTAGTGTAACCTGTGTGGCATACCTGGGTAGGACCAGGTAGTCCCTGCAGCTTGGGAACTAGTTCTGTAGTTCTGCATCACAACTACGCTCTGTGGGTAGTATTATAATAATAATGCCTTCCTGATGAACTGAGAATGAGTTGGTGGCAGCAGTATTTTCAAAGAAGGAAGCATCAGCCTTGACATCATTCCTTTCATTCTTTCATATAAATAAAATGTGTTAATCTTTGTAATGTAAGAACTGAAAATCTTTTTGGTTTTTTTTTTTTTTTGTTTGGTCAGAGAAGAAAGCTTGAAGTAGAATAATACAAGAGTTAGGGCATGGAAAAATAAGAAAAGGCAGAGTGTTTTTTCCTCAGTATACTGGTTTTTTCTCAGTATACTGTTTCAGGATTTCAGGTGGCTTTAGGGACCCTTTGAGCTGAAAATAGCATATATATTGTCATGTTTAGAAGCCATAGAACTTATAATCAATAAAGCATTTAAAACTTTTTGGCATTCATTTTGGGCCTGATAATTACTCCACATCCTTGAGCTGTGCAACTTAAAATGTCATATTAAAGAGTTTTTATGTGGTTTTTTTAAGCCTGTTGCCTGGTAATGTCCTTAGGTGCCCATAGTTCTTCAGCTGTGAGAAATAGTGAACAATAGTACCCAGTTCACCTTCTCTGTAGAATTTATGGTCTCTCACTTTTTCAATAGGGCATTTCCCAAGCTGAAAAGTCCTGCTTGAAAGTCTGCCGTTTCTCACTGCAGATAGTTTTAAGTTGTTTGTCGTTCTTAACTGGGAGAGTAGGTTCTTTTCAAATGATTTTTGGCAGGTCTGGAATGTTTTGTCTAGCAATTCTTTTGCGCATTTTGTGATAGAAAATAAGATAAATAGGTTTTACATATATTTTAAAGTAAAATATCATAGAAACACTGCTGGAAGGGTTGTGAAGGTATCTTCTAATGCATCCATACTACTGAGTATCCCTTATACCACTGTTATTTCTGAGAAGTTTGTCTAGTTCGTTCTTAGCGACCTTTGTAATAACCTTGTTCATGATTCATTCTCCACAGGTATTAAAAGATTTCTCTAATATCTTAATAGTCTCTTTTACTGTAATTTCAGGCACTTATTTCTTGTCTTATCCACACTGGACATAGTGAACTGATTTTTTTTTTTTCCTCCTCCTTTGTGGTGGCCTATATCTGAAAATGCATATCATGTTCCTTAGTTTCCCATCTTGAAGTTGATAGACCCTAATTCTTTCAATCTTACCATAGAGGTTATGTTTTCTAGTTGTCTTACTGTCCTTGTTGCTTTTCTTTGTAGTCTCTCCAGTTTGTTCACGTCTTTGAGTGGATAAAATTGGATCCAGTTCTCCTGCTGAGATCTTGCCAGCGCCAAAGAAAACAGAAGGATTACTACTATATATACATCTTTCCATAGTGTATTTTTTGCAACAACATGACACTGTTGACTTGTCACCTTAGTGTCTTGATCCTTTTCTTTAGTAGAAAAAGACAACTTCCTAATCAGTTATTCCTCTTCCTGGATTTGTGGAGTTGATTAATTCTGCTGAAGTGTATGACCTTGCTTTTCTCCCTAATATATATCATATTTTTTTTTTCCAGTTCAGTTCTCAGGTTTGGCAAGATATCTTAAAATTACATTTTTGTTTTTCATACTAATGCCATCTGCAAATTTGTAGTCTTAGTGTTTGGGGTTGTTAATAAAAGAACTTAATATCATACAGTCCTGCAAAATCCCATTTTTTAAACATCCTTCTAGTTTAACAGTGAATTGTTGATGGCTCACTAGTTTTCCAACTAGTTTGGCATCCATGTTATGTTACTTTCATTTGGATCATATTTTTCTTTAGCTTGCTTATGTGAATATCTTGAGATTTGATACCAAATATAACTACTACTCTCATCTTTCAACAAAGCAAATTACTCTGTCATATGAAAAAATTTTATTCGTTTCACAGAATTGCTTGGGAAGTCCATTGATTCTTCCAGGTGTTTACAAAGAGTCTGAAGCAGTTTGCTTGTTCCAGTAAGTCTCAGAATCAAAACTGACTTATCTATAATTTTCTAGTCTTCCTTTTTTCTGTTAATAACAAAATTATATTTCTCATTCCCTAGTTTTTAGTATCACCACTATTCCCCAAGAGTTCTCAAAATCACTTCTGTTTTCAACAGCACTGATATTTTAGCAGCCTTTTTTATTTCTAGGACAAAATTCACTATATCTAGCTGTAAATAAAACATCCCAGTATTCTGTTACCTGTTGTTTTTTTACCCCCCACTAATAGGGAGATATTTCCCCCCCCCCCCCCCCCCCCCCCCCCCCCGTGCTAATTGTACTGGCTATTTGATCAGCACTGCCCTTAGGTAAAGAGTAATGTAAAAGAGCATCAGCCATTTGGTGGTCTTGGCATAATCATTTAATGAACTTACAGATGTCTCAAAGAGAGTAAGCTTAATAGAGTTAAGCCTTGTTCTTTCAGTGTAGATTTAGTAATTTTGTTTATATGTGAGTTTATTTAGGACATTGTTTTAAAAGTTTGTAAATGAAAGGGATAATGCTGTCTCATCCAGTTCAAAATGCTTGGACCTTAAAATCAACAGGATAGTAGAGAATGCATTTTATAGTTGTGATAGTTAAAGATCCCAGTGGGGCTTGATATCTACCAGCATCCAATAACTTTAGCACAGACAGGTGGTAAAGGATGAGGGAAATATAGTTGTAGCCTCAGGCAGATACTCAGCTCGTGCAGCTGTTTCATGCATTCTGGCAACATGACTCAGTTAAAACCAAATAACATTCCTTATGCCAATATTTCTTACCTGCATATGAAACCAGTTGTCTTTCATTTTGCAAAAACATGATAATTCAAAGAGCATTAAAAAATGTACTGTTTCTCACACAGAATTTATATCTTGCAGCTGCACGCTAATCCAAGTGAAATGGAGTAGAGTTTCACTTTATCAGCCAATCATAACTTTAAACTGTTTTTACAATTCATCGTACAGTTTTTAAAGCCAGATTTAAGTCTGTATATGAAAAATAGTCTACTTGATGTATGAAACCATAGATTAGTCAATATGTATTTAAAGAAGTACTCAGTAACAACAGAAAAATTACTTCAGAGAATTTATGGACTAAACTCTGAATGATACACATGGAATGCAAGTGTTATGCCATCAGTACAGTTAGGACTGTGTAAAATGAGTAGCTGAAAAATATAGTTAAATTGCTCAAATAATCTCCAGTCTTGGTACTCTTTTAGTATATTTAGTTATTTTAGTCATATTTAGTTATTAGTCTGTCCTATATCCTAGCTGCTTGATAGCCTTTTTATTTCTGAGAGCAAACATGCACAGGTGGAAGACAGAGTGGATCTGTTCTGTCTAGGCTGAACCTGTTCATTATTTCCTTAGATGGGATCATGGAAGATGAACAAACAATTAAATTCCTACTTGTGACTTGATTACCATGTTAATGATGCTAGGAGATTATTTTTGTCCTCCCAAGACACTGCTGAGAATTCAGTTGCATCTGTCTATTGGGAAAGCCACATCTTGGTTCCTATGCCCTATTTTATCCCTTCTTAGGGATTATTGGAATTAAAGAATTATTAATTCCTTATATTAGGAGAAAAGGAGGGAAATCATCATAATGTGCATACTCAGCACTTCTTGTTACACACCAGTGCTCAGAAGGTGATTAATACTCGGTCTATGGCATAGATTTGGGACTGAATTGTATATCCAGAAAAATGTTGCGTGCTTCATCTTTTATATCTGAGAGTGTCAGGAGAATCATAAGATATTGATTTGGCCTTTTTATCTAACTCAGATGAGAATTTTTTCTTGGGTCAAGATTGTGTTTTAACAGAAGGAAAAGGATTAGAAAAATGTCTCTTGCCAATAATTTAAAATTTTATCTTTCACACCTATACTATTTTTAACATTGTTGGTTCTTCTTCAATCTCTTTATTCTGTACAGGCTCACATAAACTTGTTTTAATATGTGAAGAGGGTTTTATGTATTCTTACAGGGTTTTGGTGCTTCAGAAATTAGTCATGTGGTTGTACAATAAGTTACAGAAGTGTCTGCATGGGTGACTGTCATGATTTTCATTTACACAGCACATTTAAATATACTCAGGTACACCCTCGTACTATTTTGCTAACAAACTCTAAGTATGACTTAGAAAAGACAGCTCCTAGGAGTAAAAAGCTATTCAAGTTTTATGCCCACTCAGTCCTTTAAAATTCTGTTCTCTATGCCAGATACATTTTTTAATTGATGCCAGTTATGATATTTGTCTATTTTTGCTGTCATCAAGCTGTTAAACATATTACTATTCAGCATTTTTGTATGAATAACACCTTTCCTATTTCAACTCTGTTTTTCAGAATTAGCTTCCTGCTATAACAATATTTTCGGGAAAAAAGTCAAGAATACTCTAATACTTTAAACAAGTTCTACAAGTTAACAATTCTGCTATAATTAGTCTTCAGGCTACCTCTGGCTTCATGGATTTAAAGCTATCAGAGTTTACTGTTTTGTGAAAAATATGTTTTACTTTGTTTGGACATGCTTGTCATAAGTTTCTCAGTGTATCATTATCCTATAAAACCTCCCACTGGCAGCGTCTGGAAGAAAAAAATAGTGTAAACTATAGAAGACCTAATGGCAGCTTCCTGCCAATGTTCGTTCTTGAGTCAACAACTTTTGTTTTTGTTTTTGCTTTTGTGAAAATGTGTCACAATCTAGTCTTTCATATAGGTTTGCTAGTTTTATTTATCAGCCTAGTGGAGCATATATCCACATCTTCTACTTTTCCCTATTTTTCTCCTTTCCATTCCATGATATCTGTGTTTCTGGTCATACTACCAGTGAGTGTTTGCACACATAAATTATACACCTAAAACCACTCATCACTAGAAAATTTACTGCTTCTAATATCTTTCTCATGAACAGTTGTGTTTATTTCTCAGTTGACTTCTCTGGTAAAGACAGCAGTGCTCTTAGCTTTGGTTCAGTTCTTTGTTTTTTCAGAACTCTCATTTTAGATATTACAGTGTATATGGGACCATGTGGGCTTTTAACCAGAAGCCTGTACTGGGAATATTAAAATGGTTTTAGTTTATAAATGCAACTTTTAGTAAAAATAATAGTGGGTTGCTATCTGTACTAACTATACTGCTTCTACCCTGCTGAAGCCAAGGGCAGTATGTGGGAGCAGAATATATCTTCCTGACAGAGGATATAATTGGCTTTTCTCTTTTCCCTTTGAAACCCTATTTGCAGAAGGCTGGGGGCAGGGAGGAAGGTTGCTGTCCTTTAAGATAAGGAGCTTGACTCTTCTTTCCTATGTCCAGGAAACTTATGTTATTTCGTTTGGGAAATCTTTTATCTTCTGGGCCTCTTTTTGGCAGCTTAACTACTAACTCTACTTAACTAAAGGAGAGACAGATACTACAGATACTGTCTTGAAAAAGTAGATGCTGCTCTCTTCTCTCTTTTTTTTTTTTTTAAACTTCTTTAAACATTCTTTGCCAGTATTTTTGGTTTTTTGAATATGAAATACTTGGTGCTGTTGTAATATCACAACAGCATTGTAAGTTAATAGTTGTAATTTTTAATCGCATACGTTACTGTGTGTTTATAGCAATGAAGGTTACTCTTTTGTAATGGCTAATTTTCCCTCCTCTTGAGGTGGAGTGTTGTATAACATTACATGAAGTACCACAAGATACATCTCAGATTAAACTATATTCACAATACAATTCAGTAGAATACCAGTTACTCACACAACTTTTATGACACTAAATATGTCTGGGTGACTCTGAATTTGTATCATGAGGAGTCACTGTCAGACAGGAAGACATGTACAGCAGGGAAGTTTGGATAACCAGGATCATACTGTGAGTATTTAGGGGGTTTGTTGACCAAATCCATTATATGTAGAAAGGCTATATTTCTTTTTTGTTCATTTATAGAAAGCCTCTTTAATATTACACTATCACATGAATTTACTGAACAGATGTTGCATTATAAGCCATTACTTTTGATCTTGTTGTGAACAGTAGATTTTAGATAAGAGGCACCAGCACGAAAAAGACACCAGACTGAAAAAGCCAGTTTACAACAAGACAATTGTTGAGCACTCATTTTGAATAATAATTTTATTTACTTATGGTAAACAGTGTTTCTTAAAAGGAAAAAAAGTACCCCTTAAGTTTTAAGTGTCCAGCTCTCTTCCTAGAAATGAACATATACAAAGCACATCTTATATGTATTTGCTTACCACTGTTGTCTAATTTCTGTGTCTTTTGTCTTTTTAGCTCAAGGAAAATGGACAGATATGATGATTTTGTATACTAATGGTTTCATTTTATTTAATTTCATTTCATGTTATTTTTTTACTAGCCTTGAAACACTGTTCTTCTTAGTATCCCTTATACCAGTCAAGATCAAGGAAAATCCAACTTTCAATAAAAAATGCCTGCAATTGTCTAAGCTGTGTTGCCTAAATGAATGGGAATTATTGAAATCTCCTACAGTCTCTGTGGAGATTTTTCTTTGTAGAGGTGTTTCCTGTGGAATTCATCTTAAGGGAAGGAATTTAGATGTCATTTATGTGCATATGTGTTTGCTCACTGAAGTGATTTTGAAGGTCTTATGTATGCACCAAGAAACTGGAGAAATTAGGTATTTCGGAATGGAAATTAGTTGTCTTCCAGGCAATATTGGATCTAAAAGTGCTAAATCCTTTAATAAATAGACCTTGATTTAGACTGGAATGTCTTGGCTTGATCTTAAAGCCGATATTATGAGGGACTTCTAGCTGTTGACTAGCCTCAAAGATAATTATCTGCACATTCCAATCTTGTTCTGCCATCAGCAGTGCCCAAAATCTAAATGGAGCAAATGTTATTTCCACCAGAAGTATATTCTATTTAGACTATCCTCATTCCCAAACATTTAAAAAAAATATTTGCATCTGATTGGAAATACAGAGAATAAAAGAATTAAATAACTATATAACTTGCTTCTTAGAGTCCTGTGTGCTTAACACAGGAGTCATAATTTCAGCCATTTTAGGTGGTTTTCTAACTATGCTATGTTATGTTGTGAGCACACAGTTGTATTGTTGGTGTTACTATTTTCATTAGGCTGTGGATGAAAGAATAAGTTTTGATTTGCTGAACGTTTTGGAAGTGAGATCTCTTAAAACACATCAATACAATGTTAGGGGGTTTGCTCATAATACGGATCAGATGCTCAATAAATTTCATGTACTGTATCATGTACTGGAGCTAATTTGAGAGACTGAATAACCCATCTGAAACAGTATATATGTAATTTAAGCATTAAAGAGTCATGTTTCTGTATCAAGCACCTTGAAATGGTTGGAAATGCTCTTCTGCCTTAAAAAACTGCCTACTTAATTCAGAGTACATAACTGCTTACTTAATACGTGATAAAATACAGATTTTTTGTTTGTTTCATAAGTTTTACCTGCACAAGTAAAGTAGAAATTTGATTCTCTAAAGGACTTAACTGCTGGGTATAGCAGCGACTTCCATAATAAAGTTTGTCTGTGGGACAAAAGCCTGTACAAAGTTCAGAAAGCAAGCAAGCATTAATTTATAACGTGCTGTATAAATACGTATGTTTGTAAATGCACTCTAATATAGTTTTAATGTATCCTCACTTGTGGGTTTGTGTGTTCCTTGGACTATAGATCTTAAAAAATACTTCAAATGTACAACTTGATGTGGACAGTCAACTCTGTCTGCTGAAACCAAGCCTGTCTTTGGGTGAGAGGGGCTTAAGAATAATGAAAGAGATGTCCTGATGAGAACTATTATACAGAGTATGAACAGTGGCAAGGGTGTTAGTTTACATGAAAGGTCAAGCAGATCCAAAATACAGTTTTCGTCAAGGCTGGTTTAAGCCTCCGAGCTGTAAGTTTTGTAAGTTGTGTCACTTAGCGTGCCTTCTTAATGTCTATATGCCCATTTTGCCTTGAAATACAATGAATAATATCAACTTGTAGATCTGCATGTTTTCTGTTTATACTATCCTGCATTTTGATGCGTGTGGAAGGAGGCTTGAGAGACTAAGGAAAACAAACCTTTAGCTGAGGAATAAAAGGCAGCTTATGTTAGTTAAAGATTCTGTTACTACTTCTTTTTTCATCTGGTGAGAAATATTATATTTCTCATCAAACTTTGCCTAATGTATTTTGCTGAAAAAAGTATTTATAGTTGTGTAAAACTTAGGCATTTATAGGAGTGCCCACTGCTTTGGTACCTAAATAACGTTCATACAAGAAGAGTTACAATAGTAAAATCTTTAGTAAATTCCATAGAGCAATTATTATGCTTGCCCAGTTCAGGCCAGGGCTTTATAGTACAGTTTCTCTTAGTTTTCTTATTATAAACTGATGATTACTTTATCTATACAGAAACTTTCTTCGTGCTACCTGTAAATAGAATTCCTGCATCCAGTGAGGCTGCCTTTCATAAGGATTCCTGTTGTAATCTAATGTGAAGTGCAATTTAGGAAGCATGAAAGCTCTATCTAAATGTTGACATCTGCTGTTCTTCGATATTTATTCTAGCAGATGGCAAAACCTGCTTGTAATCACTAAATGAGAAAAGCTGCCCTACCCCAGTTGTTGAGCATATAACCCATAAAAAGGCTGAGGAATAACTATGTGGTAATAGTTGGGAAATCAATTAACTTCTGTCGAGAAGATCTGTTAGAATATTTCAGCTGCCACATCTTTGGGCTAAGAAGATAAAAAGGCAAAGACATTTAGTTAAGTGACTACTGAGCAGAATTTGGAACTGAAGGACTCCAAAAATAGTGTGGAGAAATTTTCCAATATGACCTAGATCAGCAGGTTGGGATGATGGAGTGGAAGAGGGAGAGCAGGTTCAGCAGATTCTGGGAGCTTGCTAAAGAGGCAGCTCTATGATATTTATTCCATCGGAAGCCAAATTGACTTGCAGATCATCACAGTGGGGGGAGTATTTGTGGACAGTTACGAGAGGGTTGAAGCAGCTGAATTCATGGAACTGAGAGCTAAGCACTATTTTCTACTGCCTTTTTCTATTATTTTCTCATACCTGGTTGGGATAAGTACTCTGGGATAGTATAGAGATAAGATGAATAGGGGTGTAAGTATTATAGCCTTCTCCTCCGCCCCTTTTCAGTCTAGCGAAACAAAATCTATCAGTCAGAAGTGCGTTGTCAAATGCATATTTGGCTGGTATATCATTAACTGCATGAGGAGGAGACAAACAAAAAGTCTAGGTGCTGGAACTTTGAATTACAGTATTTGCATTTTTATACTTGGGCCAAACTCTCACAAATGGATGTGACAGAATTGAAATATTTGTTTTCATTGTAGGTGATGCAATAATTTAAGTGACAGCTCTTTTTTTTCATCTGGGCCTCATAAGACTTGTTTTGGTTCAGTGATAGTCAGACAATGTGGTTTTGTTGCTTGGAAAAGAGCAAGTTCTGTAATTCAGCATCTTTGTTTTTCCCAGTAATGTTTATATTCATTGTTAACTGCTGCTGTATTTCACAAAGAGATGGAGATGATTTCTTCAGAAGCTAACCTGGAGTAAAACCAGTGCTACAAAGTCTCCTTACTTCCTCTTCCTTCCTTCAGATAGTGATGGAGGAAAATTTTGCAGTTTCAGAAGGACAGTATTTCTTGGGCGATCTTCCTGCCCTTGCCAGTGTTCTCTCCTCTACCTGATTTTTCTCCCATCTCTGTAATCATGGCAAGCCATTCCCACAATTTCTGTTCTGCATGCTCTGTGTGTGTCTAACTCTGTGCATTCTGTATCTTTGCATCTTTGCTCTGCAGCATTGCATGCTGTTTGTGCAATTATGTGTAAGGATCTGTTTAGCTGCTGCATAGTTTCCTCCTGAGCTAGTGTGCCTCCAGCATTGCAGAGGCATCTGTGGGCTCTGTTACTGCCTTCTCGGCTTCTGCAAAGTGCCAGCAGCCCTGCTCTCCGAGGCACCAGGCGGTGCAGCCACCCTCACATCTGGCTCCCTTTTTGCACAAGTAGTATTTCCTGTGACTGTTTTTGAGTTCAGTTCGGCATCCTGCTCCTCCAGCACGGCTGCTTCTGCCCCCAGGGAATTTCTCTCTAGGCCTGTTGATTGAGGGGAGGCACTGTGATCTGTGACTGATTTATCCAGTAAAGCTTATTTCTGTGTAGTGTAGTAGGTGTGGGGATAGATTCATGAACAGGGAGCTACTATTTGAGCAAGGTTTCTATTTAGTGCTGTGAAAATGTGACATGCTGATTGTAAACTGCCTTCATGGAGGAATTCCTGCTGACAAATTCTGGGTCGATATTTTTGCTCCATCATGTGATCATTCCTAGCTTATCATGTGTTAATAATGGAGTCCAGTTGTCAGACATTTTGTTGTCCCCTGCAGGCCTCTTTGGTGCAGAAGCTATACCTTTTATTTATCTTGCTGCATATTAATATTATTTAGCTTGTGTCAAAGCTAGATAGGAAGCCATATTTTCTGAGATTTCTCATGTAAAAATATCCAGGGTTTTTTGTACAATAACATTTTCATTTGAATAAATCTTACTTGCTATTTCACAATATGTAAGCACATTGTAGTGTGTGGAGAAACTTATGCACATAAACCACCTGTTTGCAGTAAGACTTTACACATACTATGTGAATCTCTGCTGCCTTTGGAAATATTTTAAAGGAGAAGCATTTCTAACTTTAATAATATATTGGGATTATGGATTAAATGCAGTGGGGAAATAGCTTTGTGCAGTGTAACTTAACAAGTGTGCTAAGAATCAACTTTTGGCAAGAAAACTCCCAATTTGCCCTCTCTCCCTGAAGTTGACCTGGTGGATGAAATAGTAGATGTGTGTATGATTCTAGGCATGCCTTCTCCAAAGATCAACATTTGTACACACTTTAGTCACCTTTTATACGCAGTGCTATTGACATTAACCAGAGAGGCCAGTCTGACAGCGCTGTACTTTAACACCAGCTAAAGAGTTGCTCTGCTCTACTTGCATGGTTTATCTAAAAAGACTCAACACTGAAATCACACAGCATAATTGTTTTCAGTCTGTAGGAGTCCTCTTCCAGATACAATATCCTGTAGAACAATTGAGTGCCCTACTGAAATCATATGTTCAATAACTAATTCAATGACATATTTTTTTATACTTCTGAAAACATTAGGTTGAGCTCTGTAATTTATCAATTTATTGTATCTAAATCTGCTTTCATTTGCACAACTATAAAACACCTTTAATGCTACTTTTGTAATTAGGTTTGCACAGTATCAGACAAGTATAAGTTAGAGCAGAACTGAGGCCACAGACTTGCTCAAGTGAAGCTCAGTGGATAAGGAGAAAAACCTATTAAGATAAGTCAACAAAAGAATTAATTTTCAAACTAAATGAAAATAATTTAAAAGATGCTGCTTTTTTTTGTAAGAAGTGGAATGAATTACACAATTGCTCAGGTGCTTGGTCTTGTTTCCATTACACTGCATGTCTGGATGACTTCTAGAGTTGAATGAGGCTGATGGTGAGTTAGGCCGTGTCAGTGTGAAGTTTACCTTGGACAAAGAACATTTGTTGACTGATTCTTGCAACACTTTGAATACTGTATCTTTATTGACATGGTCTGAGGTGTTTTTTTCTAATTTATAGAGCATTGCAAAATCAGAACGTGATACTAATTACTCCATCATATAGCTGTATTTTGCTGCTAATGAAAGAGCTTTTATTTAGGGTAAGACTTTCCAGCTGCATCTGTGAGGAGTTTTCCCATCATTTTCAGTTTTGCAGGAGGTCACATTCGAATTTTGTCATTGGGTTGTCATACAGTGTTTTCTAATCGAAATTAATTGAGAATACTGTAAGTGGAGGCCAGCTCTGTTTCACAAGATGAAGTGTTTAAATTGATGACAGTATTCCTGGGGCTGCAGTGGAAGCATCATTTTTGTTTGCACTTGAGAATAGTTTTTGTTTTCATCTGTCTACAAACATGACCCTAGAGCACAGAGGCTAATATTATTTATAGCATCGGTTTTGTTTGATTTAATTGAAACTATATATATATTTATAAGCATTTTTGTTGTTGCCTCTGGTCGTTTGTTTCAGTTTAGCTTTTTAAACTGATTATTATTCTATTTAACTGATTATTACCAATATTTTCCAAAATTATTTAAGTATGTTTTTCAATTATAGGTGAAATCACTATATTAATTGGAAGACAGATAATGAATCCAAGAATTATATCGTTGTGCTCCTATACTTTATTAAACTACAGAGGTTTAGAATAAAAGATGATTGAAGTTCTAACTGCCAGTATAAAGAAAGTTAATAATTTTAATACAGTTCCCAGAAGTGTCTTGCAAAATCTTAAATTAACTTCATAAAGACTGCTACATTATTAATCCTTCCATTTAAGATATGTATTTCTTTTAATCTATGAGAGCTAAATTCTAGAATATTTTTATGCAGAGATGGACATGTGTGTCTATCATAACACCGTGCTAATGCAAATTAACAGAATGGGTAGCTACCATGGGACAGCCAGCGAGGAAATGCTAAGGAAACTAAAGTACCTTCTTTCCCTAACTGTGGTCCCTACAAGTCTAGATGGGAAATATGTGCTATGTCTATACTGTCTCTCTTCTTTATCTGAATAAAACTAAACCTCGTGTATTGTTAACATAGCACTTAGCAAAACAATGAAAATATTTTCAACCCTACTTTATGTAATAATTTCAATAATGTTTTTGATTACAAATTCTGCAGTATGGCGTCCCATTTGATAATTGTGCTGTTGTGTTCCTATGGCGATGGCAAGCCATTTCATGAGGATTGCTGTTTCAGTGCTTCTGGTAATTTGTGTTGTACTACCACTGCATTGCTGGTTCATATTATTGGGCCCTACTTGCCTAGTCTAGTATGATTTTTAAAAAAAACTACCCCAGGTTGAAAATGAACTATTATCTTGGATTTAATAAATGTTCTACTTAATTTTCTGTTAAATCCTCCACTTACGATGTTTATTTTAAAGCTTATATACATTCTAGAGTATGGTTACTTTTTCTTCTCTGTCAATATCCAAAATTGTGAGAGAGAATATGTGTCTAATTTCTTCATTTGGAAAGGATGAGGAACATCAGCCTCCATAGCTGTACTGGTTTTGTTAGATCTGTTTCCTGGGTTTAAAAGCTGTGATGGAAGGAGTCAAGAGGTGAGGAATTTGGCTATGGATGACAAATGGGATGGGAAGAGAGTGGAGGGCAGGGTGACAAAGAGTTTATTTCCATGTCTTGCAAAGCTCAGTATGACACTTTACTACGTCTGTTTGCTTTTGTGAAAAACACCTTTGTAATGAAACTGTTTAGGCAGTTGTACACTGGAGAAATTCCCATTAGAAACAGAAAGAAACATGGTACTTACAAACCATATTGCAGGACAGTGTTGGGAATTTTAAGAGCAGTAGGTCCACGTGACTTGTGCTGGACCTCCTGTAGGTGTGTAATTGAATTAGTCATGAGATAGGGTGGTTCTCTGCGTGGCCAGCAGCCACCAGTACACGATCCTGGGATGCCTGGCACTCATCCTTCACTATGCTTTGCATAGGCAATCCATTAATGTAAAAAGCCAAAGGCTCCAGCCTGTGAGTCAGAAGAGCTGGTAAGTGGATATTTGTGTATATGAATCCAGGTTTTTAGCTCTTTTCCCTCATCTCTGTGAATGTGTTACCTATGTCCTTTTAGTCCAGTGACAGAATAAATTTGTAGGAAAGCCACAAAGAGAGACTTTAAGGAATATAGTCTTTCCTTTTTTGCAATCTCATGCTTAATTATCCAGGGGGGAAACAAATATAGTTTTTATTAAATTGATCTTCACAGAACTGGAGGTAACTGAAATTTATACAGTGTGTAACTTGGCAAAAAAAAAAAAAAAGGGGATTTCCTTAGTGAATGGGAAAAAAAAAAGCAGCTTTGAAAACCACCGGATGGATTTTTACACTGACTGACTTACAGAAATGCAGCTCACATAAACCTGTACTGGATGAATGTAATAGTTTAGTGGGTTTTTTCATTATTATGTGTAATGGTTAATATTTTTCTATTAAATAAAAGTGAAGAATTTATAACTAAATAGTAGGATTTGTTTATTTTATTTTACTATATAAAATTTATAAATTATCTGTGTGTACTAAGTCAAGATTAGGTTTTCAATTAAAGTAGGTATGGAGTTTTTGCGTAGCTACTGATACTTGAAGAAGTCAGTTAGGGAAATCCAAAACTCTTGTATTTATCACTAAAATAATTGCTAAAATGAAGTGCCATGAAGTGCCTTTAAAGATAGTAATACTAATAGTACTAACCTTGATTGCTGGAAAGTTGCCAGCTCTTCATCACCCTGCAGAAATACATTATACTTCAACTGAGAAAACATGCCATTGTCCCTCCCCCTCCTTATTCCCACAAACTGGAACAGTATTATGTTAGAATGAGTTGTGCTGAGCCGAATCCAATCTGGAATTAAGAATGCTTCAGGGCATTTTTAATAAACTGTCATTCATTTGAACTCTAACCTTCTTTAATTTGCAGAATCTGGTAACACAGATGTATATTTCAGCCACATTCATTTCTTTTTCTCCTCTTATCTTACTGTGAAACACTGCTGATTGGACTTGAAAATGTGAAGCTGCAGAAGTAGAAAGTGTTCGTTTAAAATAGGCTCAAACCTAAGAAAGAATTACAGTTGTTTGGTTCTCTGGTTTTCTGCCATTTTGAAATGTAAACTTAATTCTAGTAGTGATTTTAATAAAATCCTTGAAATGCTGAGGTCAGTTAGGTTTTCTGAAAGTATGAAAAAAAAAAAATACTTTTATTAGAAAATCCATAGGATAAAATGAAGCTGTTGTCTTACAAAGGGGAAGAAAACCCAGTTAATGGATTCAGGGCATAGAGTACTTACTAGAAAAGAACTTTGTATTTCATTAAGTTCTCACAGCAAACTCTTTCAAAACATGAATTCTTATTAATTCTTCAGCTGGTATCTAAAATGGCAAAGTCTGTGGTTAGAAGTAGTTAGGCTAATAGATACAGTGGGGAAAAAATGAGCAGGCTTTCAGACACTGTCTTGCCAGGCTGGGCCAGGAGCTGTGCCTCAGAAGCCTCAAGGGAGTTCGGAGATGTTAACTTCAGCCTTCCCCAAAGGTCTCACTGCAAGGCAGAGGTGCTGCAGTTTTCATGGCTGTGCTGGCATCCCTGGCCCTGGAAGAACATCAACATCGATTGCACAGGGACAATGCCTGCCCCATGACAAAGCTTCGGCACGTAAAGGCATTTAAAACCTGCTTGGATTTTAGAATGTGTTACTGATCAACAACAACTACTTTGACAGACTTTTCTGTATTTCTGTATAAATAAAGGTCTTGAGGATGCATGTGTAATAATTAAGGTAGAATAAATGCTTCAGTCTGGGAGGAGAATGGCTTGATGAGATGGTACAGGTTACAAATACGGTCATGAATACAAACATTATCTTAATCCTTTGTGCAGTGGTAAGAAAAGTGTGTAAATGTGTTACTTGGTCATTATGAACTGATATTTCAATAGAGGACTCAGTTCAATATCTGGAGAGTGGAAAAACTAAAAAGAAACTGGAAGGCAGGGGCCATACCAGTGCTTTGGAGAGGAAGGGACTCCTGGACACGCATGATTCTCTAGATGAAGTGTCCCTAAATGCAGCAGAACAAGCATTTGCCATAGGTCAGAAAGCTAAAATTATGCACTAGTAGTACTGGATTTGCTTCCATTTCTTACAGTAGGACTAAGGTAGTAAATCAACATTAACCCTTAATTTTTTTCTGCTATTGTTTTAATTCTAATATCGAAGAAGTGAACATGAGCTTACACTAAGAATTTGGTTTGTTTTACAATGCTTCATTTCCCCTAGACTTTTATGTCTAGATAATACTGCCTTCAGTGTTTAATTTTCCATTGTACTATAACTGCTACAGCTATATAATAAACGTGCTAAGATAATTGTGTGTGCAACTTCACCATTCACACATTTACATTTGATAGTAATTGATTAAAAAAAAAATAAATCAGTTTCTTCTGCACATGCCTGCCAGTTGAATTCTGCTGTAGGTGTGGTGAGACAGTTAACTAGGAAAACATACAACTCTGAACTTGGGTCATACTCAAAAAATGAAGGAAGAACTAGCTGGCAAATACTGTGTTGAAAGTGTAAATGAAGGTATAACTTTCAAGTCCACACGTGTTAACGATTTGTGGTTTGAAAAAGTTTTCGTTGTTAAATTTTTAAAGGTTCCCCCCCCCAACTGTGATCTCTTTTGTCTGGTAATATAAGGATATGTTATTAATATATATTAACAAATCCACAGCTTTGTTTTCCACAAGTCTTTAATTCCCTTAAATGTTTTAAAACTTGATTGATGTGATATATCAGAACTTAGGTGAGCATTCAGTCAGTCAACGGGATAGGTACTAAATTCAGCTGAACCTGTAGGAAAAAGAGGGCAATGATCCTAAAGATATGTAAGTGCTACTTTTCTGCCTTTTTATGTTCTCATCTGCCAAACAAATCTGCAAGTGTGGAGTGACTTGGTGTTTAAAGGTACTGTCTCGAAGCAAGAGTCTGTATTAATGAATGACTTCACAGTCTTGAATCCTTACTACTGTTTCCATTAATGTATGTTGCCTGGATTTAACAAACAGGCTGGAGGCTGAGCAGAAACTATATGCACTTTTTTAAAAACCACAAGGACGAGCCTAAGAAATAACCCAAGAAAACATGGAGAAATATCATATATTTTAGTAGTTGAGGCCTTGTCATTGTTGGAAACAGCATGGGTTTGTGTTCTTGTACTAAAACAGAAAATGAAGTATCTGGTGTTATATTAGAAATTTAGTATATTTTTAAAGAAATATGATCTCTCCTTCTGGTTTTTTAGTTTTGTTTTTTTTTCCCTGGGATTTAAGTGCAAATCCAGCTTTTTTTTTTTTTTTTAGTTCTCTCGAGTATGTTTTCTCTTTGCTCCTTCTACTGTGAAAGTTCACTAGACAGTAATTTTACAAAGATCTCTAAAGCCTTCATATTTCTTCATGGTTTGCTTTAGTGGAATCTTGCACCTGCACAGACTCTACTGCACAATTTGCACTCCTTGCTATTTCATTTATGTCAGTATTACACTGGTTTTACTTTCTGAGTGGAAGGTTGAACATCAGTAGTTTCAGTGCTATTGGTAATTCTGACTCTGCATTTATGAAATATAGCTTCTTATGCACTGAAGGGTATCAGACATATTCTAGTATTACATTGATGTTATTAGTATTTGTAAAGATGTAGATGCAGCTGGTGTAGAAGGGGTAAGTAATCAGTATGTCCTTTTCAAACAGGATGTGAGTCCTCATTATAATTTGCTGAAGACTGTATTATTAATTTTGCTTTATTGAACAATTGAAACAAAAATATGTGGCTTATGAACACTGATTGCATGCTAGTAGGATTTGGATAACAACAACAGACAACAATTAAGCACAAACTTGGGTGAAAACATCTTATTTTCTCCATAGACTTATTGTCAGGCTTCTCAATACACCAGCAAAAGTGAACATTTTTCAATGACTTGCATAACATGAACAACTAGAATATATCCTCTCTCCCATTTCATTTTATTTAGATGTTCTACCTGAAGTGTTGACTAATTTATACAATGTTAATATTTGGACAGAGGAGGTGGGAAAGAAAATACAGGAAATGGGGTATTCATTATTTAAATCATTTATCTCAAAAACCCAGATTGTCTGTTTTTTACTTGCAGATCTTAATGTGAACTGTGTCATTTGAACAGGGGGAAATCATACTGGTGTCCTGGTTACCAGAGACACTGTTTACTGTGAATATAAGGATTCACCCTACAAGTAAATTTTCTACTGCCAGCCAGGTCTCACGTGTAGCCTCCATTCTTTACTGTGTTTTTTTATGTGATAGACCATGTCATACGCTTTTTTTACTTCTGAATTTTGTTTTCTGAAAAGATGATGGTTTTCTGTATTCATGCAATAAGCAATTTATCTTACATCTAGTTGTCATTTACCAATGCTAAAGAAAGAGTGGAACCACCCTAACTTGCCTATATTTCATACTTCATAGATTCTCACAGTTGTCATGAGGAAAAGAAGTCTGTTGTTATTAGAGCAGTAACAGACGTTTAAAGTTCAGAATCATGGAATAATTTGGGTTAGAAGGGACCAGCAGAAGCATTGCAGTCTAAACACCTGCTCAAAGCAGGGATAACTGTGAAGATGGATTAGATTCTCCAGGCTTCATTCAGTCAAGATCTGAAAATACTGAAGGATTGGAGAGTTTGCAGCTTCCCTGGGCAACCTGTTCTGCATAGAAGGGTGTGCATTTTCTGATGAAAAATACATGGTTTGTCATGACTAGTTTTATATTAAAGTATGTATCTATACCTGCATTTAAAATTTCTGAAATTACTATTATGATGAATTACCACCACACTGAATTTAAACAATATAAATGGTGCAGAAATTATTCATAAATTGTGTCTGTCTGTGGCAGTGGCCCAGGTTAAATAGGTTTCTGGTGATCTGTGTTGGTTCTGTTTTGTATAAATATTGCTTATTACTCAATGGATTCATGGAAACTTTAAGATTTTTTTTTTTTGTATTTAAAGACTACTTCTGTTAGTTTTTAAAATAGTTAAGATAGGAATGGAATTGAACAGCCATTTACTTAAAATAATTCCTTTTGTGTTTGGTGGGGTTTTTTCTGGATTTATATAGATTTAAGATTGACTTGTTTTAAAGAAAATGGAGCTTAAAAAGTTCTCTCTCTTAGGTAGAAGAGCTGATGAATGCACTAGAAAAGACTAGACAAGAATTAGATTCTACCAAAGCCCGTCTAGCCTCAACACAGCAGTCTTTGGCTGAAAAAGAAGCACATCTGGCTAACCTGAGAATAGAACGAAGAAAACAGCTTGAAGAAATTCTAGAAATGAAGTAAGTACATAGATTTCTGTATTTTCTAGAGCATACTTATTAATTTCTTTTGAGCTCTGCGTATGGGAAGGACTACATGACTGCTATTAAATACAAACTAAATGTAAATTTTAATTTCAGGTTCTTCAATAAGATACACTAAACAAATTACTAGATATACATGTATTAGTAAACATCTTAGAAATAATTCAGATATTTCATTACACTAGTTTCATTTTTGAAATTGTTCACTGAAGTAAGCATATGACAAACAAACGTTATAAAACTGCTGCATTACAACAGAATATTCTAAATGTGGCATTACTTTTTTTTTATTAATAAGGTATTCTCAAAAACAGATTGTAGAAGCTAGCTAAGACCCAGATATCCACTGACAGAATAATCATAATTCTGTGTTGTAGTAATATACTAAAATAGTGTGTCTTCTCTCTGATAATTTATGATAATTTATTAATTGGCAGCATTGACCATAATTTCTATTTATCATTTTTTTAATTTAATATTCAGGGCTTACAGTTTTTTGGCTGCTAGCTTCCAGTTAAATAGGCATAAACTGTGTGTTTAAGAACATTCATGATGATTTCCTATGCTTATATTATGTTCAAGTTCCAAACATAACTCTGCATTCTAGGCCCGTCTGGCTGACATTGCCAAGATCCATCTTAATTTACTGGCTACAGTCAGTTGTCAGTTTTAGATAACTTCTTCAGTTGTCATTACATGTTCCCATACACATTCAGTTCTTTAAGGAAGTTTAGAGTAAGAATGGCTAGCAGCTTTATCTTGTTCATTATCTGGCTTGTCTTTTTGAACTGGAAACTAGGTAAGTACATGTTAAATGAAAAGTAGTTTGATGGAAGGAGATAAACATTAAGTTATTCTTAACTTCATGCCAACGTGAAAAAAATAAGATTTATTTTAAAGAATTCCAAAGTGTTAAGTTTGGAGGAAGATTTGCATTTTCATGTTATTTTCTAAACATGATTTTTTTTTTTTTTCCCCAAATGTCTATTGAAAATATTACTGTATTAGTTCTGGAGGAAATAATTTTGTTATGGTCATATTATTTTAGCAGTGCACACATAACTCATACTGACATTAATGGAAGTTACGCATACATGTTAACAGTAAAATGCAGCATGTGTTCAAATCCATCATTTTGCTTAATTGTCTTAATGCTTTGTGCTCTTTCTATATCTGAGTATAAAAGAAAAAAATCAATGCACTTATTATTTCTTGATAAGTGATAGTTTAAAAAAAATTCTGTATTCCATAGTGTGACATGTTAATGTTTTTTAAAAATGTATTTCTCATCCATAAAAATGTTTCAATTGGCCTGAACTTAAAAATTGGTAGTTAGAAGTATATCAACACTACTTTTTCCAGACATTGTTTTTGTTTTCTGAAAGTCCGCAAGAAGGAGCACAGTGAACTGAGAACTTCACAAGGCCTGCCTAGAAAAGCTTATTAATTTTGTAATATGAAGAGCTTGAGGGTAGGAGAAGTTTCTGCACTGTGATGTGGTGGGATTTTTTTTCGTATGTTTCAGAAATGCCTATTTGTGGAGCATACTTTCATGACCCCAAGGCATCCACAATGCTTTCATACAGATGCCCTTTCCTATATGGTAGTTCCTTCCAAAACTCGTAAATCTGCTTGTAACAAAATTAGATCACTGTATAGATAGATAAATGACTATTTATGTAATATTAAAATTGCTTTATATATGTATGTGAAATAAATGCCTGTCCTTAGAGAAAGTGGATTTTACTCTATGGGATAGATCATCTTTTTAGAAATGGTCAAAATCATTTTCCCTTTGAAGGAGATAGTTTGACCTGGAGAGCTAATAGTCATAAAAAAAAGTCTAATGGCATGTGAGGGAAAAGACAAAAAAAATTATGATCACCTTTTTTGTTAGTTCACCTTTTAAATTATATGCATGTAATCTTCAAGCAGCAACCGCTGAAGTTAAAAATAAAACAGAAAAAACCCCAATCCACCCCCCCCAACTTTGTTATCAAAACTTGGGGGGTTCTTGGTTAAAACCTCTTAAATTAACTTTCTCCGCTGTTTACTCTACTTAGAAATGTGTTTATATACAAGATGAAAAAAAAATTCCATGTGTTTTTGCATAAATTTGATGATCTTTCAGTCACTTAGATATATGACAAACATTGCATTTAGCAGTGAGTGACGATGGGATTAATCCCCAAAAAGACTTGACTTGAAGATCTGTGAATTCTTAATTTTTGAGATCCAACTGTTAATTACTGAGTGTTTCCTTTAGCAATACACTCAGTGCTCTGAAACTTTCAGAGTATCCTGAACAAAATTCTTGCCAAGAGTTTGAAAGGTAATTTCCTTGACTGTGATAGAGTTCATGCCATCACCTGTGGGTATTGCTAGATCAGTTTTGTTGGAAGTGACTTTGCCCTGAAATTCACTACAAATTTCCAGAATAATATGTATTTTCTCTTATGTGGATTAAATCAGATTACTTCAGTAATGAAGCATTAAAGATCTCATAGTAAAATAACCAGCTACTAGTCCTTTCATTCACTAACAAAAATAGAACATTGCTGTGCTGTCCAAAAAAAATTTATTTTTAAATTAGATTTTGTAGTAAATTTTCCTACAGTGACAGTATAAAATTAGACATCCCTTCCTTTGTTTAAGAATGTCCACCATTTTTTTTCACTGAAAATAAATTAATATTGCTTATCTGTGTTTTTAGTATGTTTACTTTATTCATTTAACAGCACCTGTGTATAGTCAAGGATGAAATATTTGTGGAAAGAAGGGGATAAAATGTTTCTTCCACCGAGCATTCAGTCCCACCAGCTGCCACTCTGCAGAAGGGGGGAACACATACTGCACTTTTACCTGCTGGATTAGTGGTTCAGCTGCTCTGTCAAACAAGGAGAGGGCACTTGTATTTGCCACTAGATGCCAGTCTGAGGTGTAACACCAGGGTCTGGATCTGCTTGGTTCGACAGAGTATGAGCAGCTTCACAGAGTAAGCAGGAAGCTTGTCTTGTTGCAAGGAAGAGAATGTGTCTTGTCCGTTTGTCTGTCACCTGGTCTGACTGGTCCCCTCCTTTTAGTGCAGGAAATTCAAGCGTGACTTCATAATGGCCTTTTGAGGATATTGCAGGGATGAAGAGGGACTTTGAATGGATTCTGGAAGTTGGGATCACAGCCTAAGGTGTAAGATGTAAAACTAGAGAGTCACAGTCAGAGTTTGTAGGGAAGTTAAAATGCTTTATGAAGTACTTGTTGCAGATGTATAAGGAAGTTTACCATTCATCTTGTTTTCTGCAGACATACCCCTTTTTTCCATCTATAAATTTTACTGGAGTAGAAGCTGGGGATTGCACATCTATATAGCAGCTCAGCAGGAGCTGCAGCTCTGACAAGGGCTGCTGGACGTCCAGAGAATCTGGACATGTTTCCAGCACCTGGACAAGTCAGCTCATGTCCCTGCCTTACATTCTCCTATTACTATTTCCATCCATCACCATCTCAGCCTGGCACTTGGGGAAGGAAAAGGAGAGGAACTCCACATGTTTTCCTTTATTTATGTCCTAATTACTCCACCCCAGAAGGTTCTGTCACCCACAGGATAGTGGTTTCTTCCTCATTGCTGTGGGTACAGCTATGGTCCAAAGCTCTTCTGAAATCTCTATGTGAGTAGTAAATCCAGTGCATCTGGAACATTTCAGAGTAATTATGTATGCAATTCACCTGTTCCGTGCATACACAGGCCAGAAGCATGACGCTCATTGACAGGAAAATCCCTGATGAAATTGTAGGGACTCTACTTGCATGTAGTCATGGAGTTAATTTTCTTCTTTGGAACAGTAG
The DNA here is from genome assembly GCA_034008185.1 of Gorsachius magnificus. Taxonomy (NCBI): domain Eukaryota; kingdom Metazoa; phylum Chordata; class Aves; order Pelecaniformes; family Ardeidae; genus Gorsachius; species Gorsachius magnificus. Next base: position 15,123,427 of record CM067090.1, read on the forward strand.
AAAGGATGTGGGAAGCAATATAGCAACGTAGAAGAAACTGGCAAGGTGATTTAAAGTTGGAAGTAGTCTCTGAAATTGCTTGGAACTCACTCTTTAAAACCACTTAAAATGATAGCTTCCCTATAGACACTGCCTGCTTTCTGTGTCATGGCTAGGCAGTGCTTTCCCCCACCCCCTTCTTTTCAGAAAGGAAAGCAAGAAGGTAGATAACCATTTCTCTTGCCTACACTGGAAATGGAGATGTTTAATTAAAAGATTTGGGCAAAGATGCTTAATTTATGCTCCTTTTTTAAATGCTAGTATATTCTAAAGAGAGCCAGCACCTACCTTCAGGATAGTTCTAGGCTAAATAAGTAGTAGTGGATACATTAAAGGATATTCTCTGAATTGCAGTTTAAACAAATACAAAAGGGTCATGTTTCTTAGACTATTAATAAATTATTATTTTGAAATTAGGATTATTTTAAAATATTTTTTCAGCTCTAATACACCCTATATTTTGAGAAAGATAGCTATGGTAATTTCTCTAATGTGAATTCTCGAATATATCTTTACTTAATAGGTTAGATAACAGCCTAGTGTATAAATAGCTGTGGAGAAAAAATAATTTTCAGAATTTTTTTTTAATTTTTTGGGTTATTTTACTTGTTTAACATGGAATACTATAAACAGTTTAGGAATGCTAAGCTGATTGTCTCAAAAATTGTACTATTTCAAATATAGAACACTAGACTGTTTTTTAGTAACCTGTGGACTGCTTCCATTTAATTGTAGGATTCATGCTGAGAGTGTAGAGAGTCATATCCCAAGTTAAATACAAACAAAACAGCAGGATGTTGATATAACTGTGACTTCCATAGGAAGTAGTTAGAATGGTAATGTGGTCTCCTTCTAACTTGGGTGGAAAGTCTCTTGTGACTGCTTTTGCCCCACAGACCTGTAACACAGCATGCCTTGACTAACATTTTTGACACCAACTTGCAAACACCATAAAGATTAGAGAAACCCAAATGAAGGCTTTGTTCTCTGGAACAGAAGATTTCTTCACTAAAATGAAGAGATGTTTTTCTTTTGTAAACAATGAAGGGGCACAAAGCAATAAAATGTTTCTCTCTGTGAGAATAGAATGAGCAAACTGTTTACTTGGCAAAGTGCTTCTCTTATTTAAAGACGTATGAGTGTCACCAAGTTCCTATTCACTTGAGAGTCTTACATGTTCAGACTAAATGATTTTATTTTATTTTATAAGATTTGTGATGTTTGGAATTTCAGCAGCATGGGAAGAAAGTGTGCCATTTCTTTTCTTCATTTTGTGCTTGTTAAGGTCATCATTTACTTTCAAAATAGTTTGCCACTTGCTATTGAAGGTTAGTAAGATCAGTTTAGAATTTCTCCAAAATGTGATACGAGAGGCTGTATTTTGCCTGCTTTTATATGCCTTTTATCCAGGCAAAGGATCCTCTCCCATGTTTCCTGTCCCCTATAGACAGCAGGAGAGTGTGGTAACAACCTTTGCCAGCAAAGTCTGCCTCTCTTATGGAATGGCAGTAGGGCTTCTTACACCACAGAAGCATTGCGTGAAGCCGAACCAGAAAGAGTTCAAACATATTCCAGACAACATGTAATATGATTATAATAAATAAATATACTTTTCTGATCTAGAAAATGGGTCTGGATTTTTACCAGCTTATTTTCTTCATCTCATAAGTGTTTTCACTTAATTATCATACATTTCCATGACTATAATGTTCTCAAGAAACTATAGAAATTTAATCTTCTGGCTCTCTAGTTGTAAAAATAACCTTCCAGGTTTCTGTGATCCATACAGTTTGAGCCACCTTCCAGGCTGAAAGGGACTTTGATGGTAGTTGCCCCTTTGCACAGTTGCATTTATCTTTCCCATTTTGTTGCCATTATTCTCTACCCATTCAGGTACTTTGTCTTAGTAGAATAATAACAGTCAATGCTCTAGCACTCATTTTATGTTGGAAATTCTACAATACTTCTTGGGGGTTTTATTCTGTGAGTACTTTCCCCAGAACCTGAATGGTAGAAAGATCAAGGGAATCCTGCAGCTGCTTTATGAGGGAGAGGCTTAAAGACTCTTCCCTCGGTGAAGGGGAAGGCAGGGGGAGAATATGTTTGAAGCTTGCAGAATCTGAAAGGAAGGCATAAACTGAATGTAGAGCTGTTGTTTGCCAGATCGCCCAGCATGAGGAATATCGAGCACTTGCTGAAGTTAATCAGTGATCAATTTGAAAGAGAGAGAAGTGCTACTTTATGGAGTGGTTGACTGCTGACCTTCCGGAACTTGCTTCCACAGAGGGAAGCGTAGCATCAGCTGGTTCAAAAAGGCATTAGACAAATTCATGGACAAGAAGTCCATAAATGGCAGCTACTTTATACTCTTTGGCTGTTGTTCTTGAACTATGTTCATAAAATGTGTTTTAACTCTTTCCTCCCACATTGCTCCCTTACAATGAAACACAGTTAATGATCAGAAGATTTTAAAAAAAATATTTTTGGAGAACCAGTTATATTAAGTCAACTAATATACTCTGGAAAGACTAAAGGTCACGCTTTGAATAGCCTTTTGCATTTTCTGTTGTCCTATAGTGTATAAGTGAGAAGTATAGTGTATAAAAGTGAGAGGGGTCTATGAGTTAGTATTCAGTGAAACATGGGCAGTGGTGAAAGGAAGAGGGCTGTGCAAACCTGTAGAATGAAAATCCAAAGGAAACGTATATTCTGAAGTATGTTTCTATTTTCTAAGGAAGCTTATTATTTTTATATAAAGTTAACTTACTGAAGAGTTTAGCAATCTTAACTTTTTAGATAAAGCAGGAAAAGTTTGTATGCTCTCTATTAAGTATTAGACACTTTTTGTTTGGTTTCTATTGCACAACTTTTTTTTAACATAAGAAAATAGAAGCAACAAAATAATTTTACCAGAAGAGCAATACTATAGAAAAAACCTGTACTCTGTAATTACTGATCTTGACAAAGTTGTATATGTTTTGTTTTAAAACTATCTTATAAGTGCTTTTATTAGCTAAAAAAATTAGTGATGATAAGAATGATGAAATAGGATGGCATTTGTTTTGAAGTTCAGCCAGCATGGGAATGTGAAGGCCTCCACCTCTGATAATACACTCAAAAGAACAAGTGGCTCAAAAAACAGAAAGGAAGGAGTAGGAGGCTGAAAGTAAAAAAAGAAAGAAAAAGTTAGGCTCCTCTTTCATGGATTTTTTTAAAGCTGACTGAATTACGCCCTTGTCTACTGAAACCCTCTTAGTGTAATTCCCATTGGCCTCCGTGATACTAGGGCAGCACTGATCAACTGCAGGCTCCCATAGTCCCAACCTCAGCCAACTGAATATGATTCTAGCAGATGTTTCTGCATTTTAGACCTCAAAATATGATGGTTCAGGTTTTTTTTCCTTTTTCAGTGGCAAATCTTGCACACTTGAGACCCAGGACGTACAATTCAATGATAGGAATTATGAGCTGAGTCTCTCCCCAGTGGGATAATGCTGAACTTAATGTAAACTCAGATCTTTGAAAATGGAGAACCAAAGAAATCTAAAGGTTTGCATCATTTCAACTGTATTACTGGATTATTGTTTAGTATTGTATAAATATATAAAATGTGCTTAGAAATGTATATGATGATGTTTTCTATTAAAAGAAAAGGGTCTTACAAAGTCAGGAGAGGAGAGTCAGAAACAGTCAAACAGGAGCAGCTTTCTTAGTGGCAGAAGGGGAAGGTTTGGCTGGCTTTCCCTGCCTTCCCATTACTCCTTAGGTGCTATGAAGTAATTCCAGTGCTGCTTCCTTCCTGTCCTTCCTCATTCCTCCCCCTCCCCATGCCCCCAGCAAAACAAGTACTTCTCTGTGCACTGTGGAAAAAGAAATCCAAGTTCCTATTGCTTTGTTTACTCTGATTGGGTTCTCTTGTGTCTAATAAGGTGCAAGATGTGCTTGAAGTTTTGCTCTCTCATTATCTGAGAGCATTCATTAATGCTCTCTAATGTGTGATGTGTGAGCTCATGGGGCAGCCTTTCTGCCTGTAAGGGCATGAGTAAGATTTACTCTTTTATCTGTCTGACGTATGGACACCTGTAAGAATTGTCATAAAGGTCTGTAAAATGAGTCAAAGAGTTTCTCTCTTTTGGGGAGGGAAACGCACTCATACCATATTTCAAATCCAAGAGAACTTCACAGTACTTGTCCTGGTGGTGTTTATGCCCTCCTGACTGAACTGTGTCTAGCATACCTATTTAGAGTATAAGCCTGATCAATACTCTATTAATACAGAGCCAGGCATAATGGATTCCCATCCTTCACTGGCCATCAAGCATTCCTGTAGTAAACAAGATAATAATAGAAACACGTATCATGTTGTCACTGTCAACACTGTCTAAACAATGTGAGTGTAGAAATATTGTAGTAAAAAGAGTATTCAAATATGATTGGTAAAATATGGCATAGCACACAAAAATGTGCTAAAGCACTGAATTTCTAATGAAAAGCACTTCTCCTTTCAGTGCTGTGCTGCTGTTTAGCAGAGACTGACAGATAGTGACTTAGGTGATGACAGAATTAGGATGAACTCATCTCAGTTTTCTATGATTCTGAACAAATTTGGCTATGTCCACACCGTTGTGCAGTGTACCAGGGTATCTTAACAAAGAAAAACCCTATTTAAGGAGGTGCGTTATTTAAGAAGGTACATTATATAAGTCTGTGCTACATCTTATAGTCAAGCTGTTGTGTTTCGGGATAAACATCACCTTAAAAGGATACCTTGGTTTGCTTCCTTAGGGTGAAGTGGCTTCAACTGAATAGATAAACCTTTCAAGGCATAACAAAAGATTGGTGACAGCACAAATTTATGCAGAATATTGTTAGTGGAAACGTTTTTTTAGTTGTTGGTAAATAGAAATAAATATTGCATTTGTAGAGGAGCTTGCATAATCCTAATAAAATCCTATGCTTACTATGTTGCATTATAGTATTTGAAAGTGTATTGGGGGATGGAAGTGAAAGACTTCATACATTTTTTCCTCATATTTAATAGTGAATTTCTCAAAACCCATCCAGTTTTAGCTTTGTGAATATGTAGATACTAAAGGGGGAACTGTGATTTACTGGCTCATATTAGAAATATAAAACTACTTTTTTGTGGTTAAACTCTTCCCAGTTTCTAACCACTCCTACCTCAAACATGTAGTTTATCTTTGTTGCATTTGACTCTGACCAAAATGAGGCTACATGGGCCTCCGAGGACCACTGTATTGCTAAAATCATTCTAGTTACTAGAGATTCTTCTTTTTTGCTTCCCAGCAAACTCATCTTGCATTCTTTGGAGACTAGTTTACATGCTTCTCATCTTCTAGGTAGGAGGGGAAATGTAGATTGGTCTAAGAGAGACAGTCATTAAATGTACTACTTTGTTCATTTGTTTTTCAACTCCCCTTAGCTTTCTTTATGATTAGGAAACAGAGATAGGTACTGAGAAAATGTCATCAAAGGTAGGTTGGATAGGATAGGATGGGTAGGTCACCTCTGTGTCCAACAAAGAATCAAAGCTAGCCTAGGTACTTTCAAATCCTTACATTATGTGGATTGTGAATATAAGTTATTGAATAAAATTCTAATTCCACTTAAATCTACATCCAGAAGAATGTAATTTTATATCCTGCCCTATTTCTTTACACTGGGAGAGTTTTGGATAAAATGCAGTGAGGTGTGAGCATAGGATGTTATTGCATCAATTAGTGAGCATTAGTGAGGGGACTTCATGGTAGTTATGTCTGCATGTTATGGCAAGCTACATCCCAAAGACTGGTTAGGAAGGAGGGATGCAGTTAATAGGAAGAGCGATCTGAACTTTTAAACCCCCTCACTCTAAAATCTCCAAAATATGGAATTTTCTCATCACTATTTAGGGGATTTATTGTGTTTGATAACTTCTAAGTATTTTTGTGAGCTGGACAACCTCATCCAGGTCCTGTATGACTGTCTTGAGAAGCTCTTTTTAGTTTTCTGTGTGGTCTGTAAACAAAAGGTAGGTAGTTCATGTCTGTGGCCTTTGGAGCAGGAGCTGGTGTTGAGACTAGTGTGAAATTCAGTAGCAAAAAAGTAGAGATTATTACCTAACACCTAAAGAATAGGAGCTCAAGAAGTGTGGTATCATCATCTGACATCCAGCAACCTGATACCCTCTTAACAGAGTGGAAAAAACACTCTGACATTCATAGGCTTAAAGAAAAGACTTTTCACCTATTGAAAAATATTTAAACTTTCAGAATGCATCAAAGAAACTTGACTGCTTTCCAGTTTTGTTTTGGGTGCCCATTATTACCCTCACCCCTATGGATTATTTTGTCAACAACTGAAAGCAAGCTGGTGAAATGAAAACAGAGTTTTTTATGGGGTTTGTGGTTATGCATACATGTGTGCCACCAAGCTACCCACTACTGCCCCTCCTGTCAGATCCCATCTTAAAAAAAAATAGTATAAGGATCCAATCAGGATGAAAATTACCTACAGTATTTTCACAGTTGTATTAAGAAATATAATTTATCTTTTTTTCTCTCTTGGAAAGATCTCCCTTCAACACTTCAATACTGTGATGTTTTGTTTAGTCTAATGTAGGTTTTTGTTAGTATCTAGCCTAAAAATGAATCTAATTAACAGATGAACTTAGGAAATCCCTACTGTAATTTGGCAACTAAATGAATGGGCGACATCAGTATATGACAAGCAACTTCCACTTAAGGCTAATGTAACTATTACCTCATTAGAAGTGCAACTTTACACTCTTCAAATAAAACCTTTATTGAATTTAAAATACATATTTGACAAAGGACTAGCTGAACTTACTTGAAATTGGCTTTTTGAAATTATGCTGCCTTTATTGATACTGACTAGCTTTATAAATGTTTATCTTAATTATGTTTTATTGTGATTAAAAAAGATTGCAGATACTCTGCCATTTCTGTAAAGCGAGCTGTTGGAGCTTTTTTTGTTAAAGATGGGGGTAGGGTACAAAGAATAGTCCAGCTTCAGAGAGGAGGCCCCTCACAGGCCATATGAATCCACTTACATGTAAATTGCTTGTCTATATGAATTAAGGTGAAGGTTATGAAAGAACTGCATTTCTGTGTTTATTGTAGGATTTTTGACAGTCTCTTTCCTCTTTCAAGTAAATTTGGCTTAAGTCCACAGTCAGTACAGTTTTAAGTAAACTCCTCTTTTGTTACATTAACAAGGTTATAACATCACTGAGGCAGATTTCCAGCTGCATGAATTGAGGCCTAAGCATGCAGACCGAGGGGATAATTAAAACCTTAGGGTGGGTGAGTTAAACTACCAACTAAAATTGGATAAAAGGCTAATTGTCCATAGCAACGTAATACATGTTTCTAAATACCTGTGAAATAAAGATAAATATTCGTGGTCTTTTAATTCCTTTTTGAATGCTCAAATTCAGATTATATTTTAGGGCATAACAAAAATAAAGAATAAGTAAATAGAAACCCAAAGAATTCTTTCCCAGATATTGTTTTATTTTAATTATTAATTGAAAAAAATAATTATTTTGAAGACTTCAGTGATTTTCTGACTTTCTTTACAAAACAGGAAATGTTTTTGTGTAGGAAGTATGAGCCTCGCTGTGTGATACAGTATATCAGAATGGACTGGTTGGTGCTTTGTCAAAATTTGTCATATCTCTTTTTCCTTCCTCCTTTTTTTCATTATTAAGAGTGGAGTTACATACCTTTGGTGACCTTCAAGAAGATGACATAGAGTCAGGCAAGATGATACATTACCACAAAGTTAAAAAAACAAAATGGGTTGTAATGGCAGCTTGTACTGAACTAAATGAATTGTGAAGGCCCATTTGTTATTCATTAGGAGAAGCAGAGCAGATTACTGTTCTGCCTTCATAGGGAGCCTTTAAACTTAAGGTCATTTTACACTGGTACCCTTGTGGCACGGACAGCATTTAATACATTTTTAACAGCTTTTACATTTCCACGTTTTGCAGCAGTGCTGGTTGAATCATTTCTGTAATTAAGGTGTTTTAAAGTAGTTTAGAGTTACTTTGGGGGAAAAACAGGGAAAAAAAAGAAATAATTGGGTTGATGAAGTGACTTTATATACTAAAGAGCTAAGCATGCAGAACGTACTGCTATAAAGTAATGCATGCTGATTCCCACTGCTACAGAAGTACATCCCTGGGGAACCGTGGGGTTTTGGGGGTTTTTTGTGTTTTTTGTTTTTTTTTTAACGTAAATAGAACTAGACTTGTTTTTTTCACAGTGCTCATTCCTTTGGGGAAGGAAGGTCTGAGGATAGAAATTTAAGAATATTTTTGAGCTATTTCTGAGTTGTTCAGGAGTCTGATGGAGAACATTCAACATTTTGGTTTGTTTTGGGGAAGTGTGCATGCTAACTGTCTATCATAACCATTGATGTGGGCATCTAAGGAACCCAACGTAAAATGAACGTGGAGTGGAGGGTAGAATTTTGCTGATCAGAGTAAGTGTTGATTATTTCAATATCTCTCAAATGGTTCAGTGGTGCTGTGGAAACTCAAAGCAGAAAGGTACGTACCAATATGAAACAATCTGAGAATAATTTGTTCGAAAGTGCTGAACAAATCTAGAATTCTATTAGCTTAAAGAATGATTTATAACTCTAAAGAAGGGTATAATAACCCCAGTTAAAGGAGGCAATCATTTCACAAACTCACGTTTTATTGTAGATGATAGTCTTCCATTTGCTACCTTTTAATTATGTTGTGGATTTAGCTGTCAAAATCCATATTACAGTAACTTTATTATTGTCCAGAAAATATTAGAACACAAATGATGCACTGTGTTTCAAGATTTGTTTACAAATAAACTTAATTAAGAAAATGCTGATTTAAATGTATGGTGGTACTTTACCCAGCAGCCAGTCCACCCCTAATTTCCTTTTTCTTGTTTAGCAGATTAACAGCATTCATTCTATACTTCATTGCAGATGGCTTTCACTAGAGTTTTTTCTATTGAATTTACTGTTTTGTGAGGATGAATTTTGACAAAAACAACCAGCATATGAGGAAGAAAAAAATGACTCATTGACAGCAGAAGTATTTTTTTCTGAGATTTTGAACAATACATATTTTAAAGCTGAAAGGCTATGTATCTTTTGAAAATACCAAGCTTTAAATTACATTATTATTGCAACAATTATTGCTTTTATTTAATATCAGAGAGATGGTAGAATGTAAGAAACTATGAACTCTAAAAATCTTGTTACTGTTTGGACTATATGTTTTTTCAATAAAATTAGATTCTTTTAATATAAATTTTAAATATTCAGTTGCACCAGTATTACTGACTTTTCCCCTAATAGAAATATTTGTTGTCTTTTACCTTTGCACTAGCTTCATGCAGTCATTTTTGGTTTGTGAACTAAAGCTGTTTTAATGAAAACTACTTTAATCTTTCTAAGTTTTTAAAAGTTCTTCACACATGTGAAAACATAGACTGTCAATATATGTCCATAAAATATATCAAGAGTGGTTGTGTTTGGTCAGAAAATTAACCCCATCACTTTTGTTATTTTAGATTTCTGAATACGCAGTGGAGGAACTGTTATCATCCCATGTCAAAGCAATATCCTAAGAAAGGCATGGTGCCACTACTTTAATTTGTAAAACTCACTAATGAGAACATAAAGTATTCTGTGAAGGCCATGCATACTTACCATAGGAATTCTGAACTGGGGTATATTTTTCAAACTAAATACATGTAATTAATGATAGCCATATTTCATTGCCTGAAACTGAATCTTTATTTTTCCTTTAGGTTACCTTACAACCTTATTTTCATGTTTGTAACTTGTTTGTCAGAAACATAAAATAAAGAACATCCTAGTAAGAGGAAAGTTCCAATATTGGGGCTACCTTAATTATAAAATTAAATTAAGTAATTAAGACACTTTAATGTTCACTCTGGCCCTTTAACATAGGGCTGTCTCCTAAGTTGAGAATTGTACTATCCCCAGTTCTGAGGCTACTTCTAGTGCAGTACTGAGTCAAACACCTCTTGGGTTGCCATTGCTTGGGCATCTCAGCATTTTCAGACAGATTTTCTTGCAACTATGATCAATAAAACACAAGGTACCCAGAACAATTCCTATGTGCCTCCAGAATGCTTGCCTTGTGTGACGTTAGGAGGGTCCCTGTGACAGTGGTATGCCATTTGAGGCTTGCTTAGAATAATTCCAGATGTTTATTCTGCCACTGGGAAGTGGTATGTTTAGTCACATGTTTTGATTCAGGCAAGGGTTCCAGAGTTTGAAAAGGTTAAAAACAAAAAAACCCAAACCAAAACAGAAAAAGAATCTCTCGAGCATAAGCACGAAAGATTGGTATAAAAAATTCCTTTGAACACTGGTATTGTGTGAAGTGATTAGACACTGTATATCCCATTCACAAATTTGTTACTTTGCTGGAGCCACATAGCAGAAAGCCTGGTCTAGCATCTTCATATATGTGAATTTCCTCCTTTTGATAATACTTTTCCTGCAATCTCAGTGTGAGGCAGAAGATTCAGATGCCCCTTCAGAGGGAAGAATCCATGTTCGTTTTCTGGGCCTTTTTGTCAAGTAGTAATTGGATCACTCTGAAAAACTTCCATATGAAATCACTGATTTTTTGCATATAGAAAGGGATAGGCCTTAGTCAATTTTATGCCTTAAGAATGAATTTGTAGTTTAATTTTACCCTGTTCTGGTTTCCAGAGGGTTTTTTTTCATAAAACTAAAGATTGTAGCTACCTTCTGAGTCAGTTAAGTAATTTCTTTTCCTTTTTCACTTCTCATTCCCTTAACAAAAAAACCTAACCATTTTCTTCTTGTTCTCTTTTTCCAAGAGCAAACCACATCTCATATAATACATAAAATTGTTTTCAGAGAGACCTAGGCTTTGTATTTTTGCCATAAAGATTATACTGATATGTCAAAAGGAGTAGAACTTTAAGGCTGCTGTGTATTTATTTTTATCATTTCATACATATCCAGGAATGCACAGGTGTAACTGGGGCTGGTCTTTGTAATTTGGTGCCTCAAAGTTAAGTCTTTTGTGTATAAACTTTACAAGGTTGTTGCAGTTCTGAATCATATTTACTAGTACGCTTGGCTAGAAATATCAGAAGCTTCTTTCTTCTGGTCTGACTCCTGTTTCAGGGATTATTTTAAAGATTAATTTAAGATCTAATCTTTCACTTTTATTGGCTTTTTCTCTTAAAAATTGTGGGAAGCTTGTGAATAAAACCTCTGTTCTATGGGGTATCTGTATTGGTATTAACTCTCAGTTCAGAGGCCACATACATCTAAACAGATAGAGCAAATCTTGATCTGCAGGTGCCTTCTTAATATTCCTCATTCAATACAGATACACAGAGGAAGTTCTTCTGAACAATGAAGTACCACACAGCAACCTGTGCAGGAGATAGCAGAAAGACAGAGAAATAATGAAATAAGTTATTTTCTTCACCTTTGGTAAAATATTATCTCACAGTCCATAATAATGACTATTAAATCAAGTAGGGAAACTGGGAAGAGAAAAATATTTTCAGGAAGGGATGTTCATATTGACATCCCATTACATGGAATATGTTCAGACGTCAATAAATTTGTATTCACTATAAGACGACACTAAATTTGGCTCAGCTGATCTTCAGTTATTTTTGTGTTTGCCTTCTATAAATCATGTAGGAAAAGAATTTTCTTGTAGAAGTGTTCACAAAAGTACTGAATTTTTAGCTTGTTTTAAATAATGGTGACCGTATGTGTGCATCCTTGAGTGAACTTGGATTATAAAATTTGTCTACCCCAGTCTATGGAAAGGCATGTAAAAATCCCAGGCATAGGTGATATGGAAGCCTACTTTTATAAGAAACAGCTTCTTTCCTACCCTGCATTTTTTATAAGTACCCAGGTTTTGAGGTAGTGTAAGTGTATCTATGGCGGTTTGTTTTCTTTGATCCTATGCAAGTCAGCCCTATGATGGATCTAATGCATCTGGGGAGACTGACAACTCTACCTATCATTCATAATAAAGTGGCTCTGTTTGCTGTGGCACAAAAGAGATGTGGTGTGATAGGATTTGTGAGAAACTGGTAATGGATAGAGCTTTGCAGTGTGCCTGCTTCCATCTAGGCTAGGTGAATCTAAATGCTAAAATTTCTGTGTAAATAGCCAAATTTGACTAAATAGGTATTAAGTATTACTGAAAATAAATTGAGAATATTATTGAAAGGATACATAAATGGTAATCCACAGCCAAAATCTTGCAGTGGTTGTGGGGGTTTTTTGTTATTCTGGCATTGGAAAGCAAGCAGGGGGGTTCTTTAAAGACAGCGTAAGGAAAATAACCTAAGTTTGAAAACCTATTAATGTTGTGAATCTGGCAAAGCTACGAGAGGAAGGAAGTTGTCTTCAATTATATTCCTTCAGGTGGTTAACCTTGAGACTGATAAGGATAAATGAACACTAGATAAAAGATTCACACTGAGAGCAGACATCCTGTCTCACTAAGGACAGAACTGATTTCTGTACCAAGGGGTTCTTTTGATAATTGACCATTGTGGCTGGAGCATGTTTCTTAGATGGGAAAGACCATAAGTGCTTCCAACATAGAATTTGTATGAAAGCAAATGTAAAATAAACATGTGGTCAATAACTATTATATTAAAATTTCTAGTATCAGAGTTCATTTTATTCCCACTAGTGGAAAGGAAAAATCTGATCTTCAACTAAATTATAACTAGAGTTTGGATCTTTTAAGAGAACAGGCTTCAGTGGTGAAAAGCTTCTGGTTAAATGAAGTGAGCTGCAAGGAGCAATAGTAATGACACAGTTGGGCAGAGACAGATGTGCAGATGAATAACCAAAATTAATAGCAGGCACCCTTAAAGGGCTGGTTAATCTGCCAGCAGAGAGTCTGTCTCTCTTCTACCCACTAGTACATCAGCTCATAAAAAATACAAATGAGCCCAATAGCAGCAAGAGCCTTAAGATCTGCTTCCTCATTAGTGAAACTTCAGAGAAGCATTTCCTATAGCTCCATATCTTTTTCTACCTCTTAAGAAAAGTTGTTAGCAGGAATGTGTAGACTGAGTTCTTGGGGTGGGGGTGGGGGGAGGAAGTAGTGGAATGAATCTATAAAAGGAAGAGTTTATCTTGGATTACTTTGGCAAACAGAATATTTAGGCATTTGAATGGTGAAAAATATATTAAAGTGTTTGACAAGTGTTTTTTATATGGTAGAGAAGAACAATTATCTTGTGTGGTTTATATTTTCATTCATGTTGTAGTGCATCAAGAGCAGCAGTGATGGTAGATTGTACGTGATGTTCTGTTCATTTTAGCTATTAGGGGTTGGTAGCAAATACTCCTGTTTTGCACAACTGGGGCCAGCCTAAGGAAAAGTGATCCAAGGATGGGCTTTCCTGAGGGCACAGGAAAGGTTCATGCACTGTTGTGTGTGTAGTGTTGAAGGATAAACAAAGTTGCAAATTTGGGGTGGGAGAGAGTCCCCTTTTTCAGAAGCTGAAAATAGCAACATGGGGTAGAGCAAGCTGGAAAAAATAGTTCAGCCTTAGAAAGATTCTTTTCTTGTAGTTGTGGAAGATCCTAAAAAAAAAAAACCTGAGATGGACAGCTGGTAAAAGAAGAGGTCACTGGTCAAGAGGTACACTAGGGGTTGTTCAATTGTAATGATAACTTGAACTGATAAAGTTAGTTAAGGGGGGTTCAGTCCTCTAAAGAGTTCAGCAATCTAGCACTGAAAAAACAGAGGATGTAAATAACTTTGTTCCCTCTGTCTTCCTTCTGAAATTGCCCAGTGAAAGCTGGGAGCTTGCTTCAGGCACAGTCTCGCAATTTATCTTCTCTTTGACCTTCTGTTTGGATATACTGCCTAATATATAGCAACTACCTCAAAGCTCTTTGGGATCTTTTGGGATCATGGGGCTAGATATGTGACCCACTTTTTTAAGTTGGAATAAAATTGTTCCATGCAAAACAACCAAAAAGCAGAGTTGCAAAGCTGGTTGCACATGTGTTTAGTGTAATGAAATTTATGACCCACTCTTTCCCTAATGCTACATAATAGATCATGATGATCTTAGTCCTCCTGTACAGTGTAATCCTTCTCCAGTATTTCTGGGTTATCTGACTGTTACATTACTGTTCAAAGTGATTTGGGTGCTTCTTTCTCTCCTTTCCCTCCTCCTCCCTCATAAGTAGTAATCACATAGTTACATGTTCCTGTATTTCTTTTAATGGCCTAATTTATACTTATCAGCAGCTCTTCCAAAGGTGTTTATCTGAAATGAATACACTCTGCCCCTTCATAAGTTCTTTGACTAAGTATTTATCCACACTCATGTTTAGAAGAAAGGGCATCCACGCATGAAAGATCCATATAATAATATTAATAGGGAGCAACAATGCCCATTTGAAGTTACTACAGTGATGTCGTGACTTGTAAACCTGTATGATTCACCTCAGCATTTTGTTCATTGTTTTTCAAGATCTTTGTCATTTTGTCTTGTGTCTGTCTGCAGCTATAAAACACATACACGCACGCATATATATTTTATATGTGAAAGATCCTTTAACCCCTTTCTGCTGTCTAATAGGTTCAGGAGTTACTGCTCTTAAAAAAGTTATTGACCTGATGGAGTCAGGAAAATCACATACTTTTAAAAACAAAGGTTTTCCATGTCAGCAATATTACTCATTAGCAGTTTTATTCATTTATCTAAATTTATACTTAGACTATGTTTAACTACTTCCTATAGGTCTGTAATTACCAGCTGACCTGCCAATACCATATAGATAGAGCATCAAGAGATTCTGAAGCTTTTCTCCCTCTAGGGAACCTCAGAGACCAAGAAATGTATTAGCTATTTAGAACAAACATTAACATTTGTAGAATTATTTAAATTGTTCCTATTTAAGGGATAAAAGTGTTTGTGTTTCCTTACCTGCCTTCTCTACACAACAAATTTGTTAGCTGCCACTTTCATACATCGTTTATTTAGGTTTGACACAGTGGGGATGGCCTGCACTTTCTCATTCATCTGCCGTATTTGCATAACCTTGTGGAGTTAATGGCTGCCATTCTGACAAATTAAGCTGATTCCTATGTCTTTAATGGATTAAGTCCTCTTGGAGAAGTTATACTTTATTTTAATCTGTGAATAGTGTTTGCTAAGTATTGTAAATAATACATTCATTAATTTTATTCTATTGACATTTGACTTGTATACTAAAAAACATACATATGAAGAATATTTAACAAATATGGAACAAAACAAGGTTTTTATATAAAGACAAATAATACAAAGCTCAGTGTTTAATATAAGAAAAATAAAATGTGCTATGCTTTAATTACTGTCAAATATTTTAAAACATTTTGACTGTGATAATAGTGATACTTTTAAAGTTTTTGATTACACAGTGTGCTCCAAGTGTAGAAGCATTATGTATGATACATGTGATGAACAAGTTCCCTACAATAAGATACTGGAGTTGTAAATATGTGTAAGCAAGTTAGAGGCAAAATATCTGAATTGAAAATGTGTGTTAATGTCATAAATGCCTGAAAATGTTGTATTTTACAACTAAGTTGATATTTAAAAATAATAATCTGTGGGAACCAAACAGCATTGAATCTGAGGCAACATCACCTACCTATTTAGAAAGTAGTATTTTGATAATTCTTAAATGATCAATAAGGGATGTATTCTTGGAGCATTCTAGTGTGATAGAGAGGTATTCCTGCTGCAGTTTTTGCTCTACAGATAAATGGAGGTATAAAGCTACTTCTTTTGGTGTAAATGAAACTTTTTACTGAAGTATTTTTCAACATGAGAATTAGGCAATACAGTAATTTCACACTACTTCAGACTGTGTATTTCCTACTTCGCTGCCTGTGCATTTCCCCAGAAGTGCGCCTGGGGTTTGGGAATGCAAAGATGCATCTCTGTTCATCGCTTTTGCATTCATTTAGATAAATGACGGGTTTTATAACTTCATGAAGTACATTTATAGTGTATGTGATGCTTGGGTTAGAACTGCTTTGTAACTGAAATGTTGCATTTAGCCACATAGTATAGCTGTGTGGGGAGGAATTGAATTGCTCCTGGCTACCAGACTTTTATTCAATTCAGTAGACCACACATGCACTTCACTATGATTTTTTTTTTTTTTTGTAATATGGCAGATCTCTGGCAGTGTTCCTAAATTCTGTATGTTTTGTGTGCGTGGGCTTGTAAGCTAGCTCTTCTTTGTAAGCAAATCTGAAAATTCTGTTTCTTCCAAATAAGTCCTAGGCACGAGATCTCTCCATGGACTATAGAGTAAACCAATGCTATTTGTGAGATATGACATAACAACAAAATATTAAACAGGAGCTTAATTCTCCCCATCCTACTCTGGACCATGACAGTGGGCCTCCTACTGGGAAATACAATGATCTATTATTAAAATGACAGCCCCACCTAGGGAGACAGCAGCCCAATTCAAAGAAGAGAGCCAAAAGTGCCTCCACTACCACCACTAGCAATTGAGATCAGCTGGTGCACTAACAATCCCTTGATTTAAACATCTGGTGGCATGACTTTCTCAGTGGAGGTCTATTGACTGTGGAATTCTCTTACACAGACACTTACATGGTTTAACAAAGCCAAAGCTTCTTTATCCTCAGGGTACTGTGTAAGGCTATTTCCTTTCCCAGGCAGAAGCATTTGCTGATGGTTCCACTGGCATCCAGTGCTGCATTACAAGAACTGTCCTTGAGGGATATAGCCAGTGATGCCAGAGGACGAGCTGCTCTGCAATGTCAATTAGTGTTCTTCACCAGCTCCCCATAACTAGTAGAGCCCTGGAGAGGGTGCAGTGTTAGAAAAATCTCTTATTCTTCCATGTGAATTCATCATTTTTACATGTTATCTCAGTTTTACAAAGAGGTGCAGACAGCTGGGAATTAGGAAGTCAGAATGTATAAGCTTTCTTGTTCTGCATCCTAGCGTCTGTGTTCAACTCCCCAGTTTCCCAGGATGCCACTTTAATCTCCTGAAAATGCAAAAACTTCATTTTTGTTATGCAGGTGTAATACTGCAATGCTTTTCCCCAGCTTTATCACACCTATAAAATACGTTTGTGTTGAAGAAAACATTTTTAGAAACGCTTTAGCTTACTGTTAAAAATAGCCAAGCTACTCCAAGCAGCCAGGTTGCAGTTGCAAAGAGAAGAGAGTGTATTGATTTATCTTGCAGCTGTATTCCGGTGTCATGCCTCTTGGAGGCGGGGCGGGGGGATTGCTGTTCTCCCAAGTTATCTATGGACACTAATATTCTTTTTTCCTAAAATGGGTGTTTAGTTTTTTCCTAAAATTTTTCTTAGTTTTTTTTCCTAAAATGAGTGTTAAGTGTTTCTTTTAGAGTCAGGTGAAACCTGTAATCTTCATCATTTATTGGTACTACTATACATATTTCAAATTATGAGCTACTAAATTAAACATAACATGACTTATTTCACAACAAGGTTTATTTACAACATGTTAGGAAATTAAGACCGCACAGATATGTGAATCGAAAACAGAATTGGGACGGAGGAATGAGGTGTCTATGGAGCTATGATGTAGCATGACACAGAAGTGTGACACCATACTAGTACTGTAATGTAGATACAAAGCAGTACAATTCTTCCTCCCTGCCCCCAAATCTTCTACTTTGCAAAGTAAACATAAGAAAGAAGTTCAGCTGAAGAAGATAAAAATTGTATATTGACTTGAGTGCTTTTCAACCATGTTTTATCTGCTTATCTACATGATGAAAATGCGTTGTGAAACATATGATAAGGAGATGCTGCGACTCTTAAATTGTCTGTAAAACTTTAAGTGTAACTACAGTCTAGATTACTGCACTGCATTAGCTTTCACTGTGAAAATGGAAAAGAAAAAGCTCAAGTGAGGAAAATTAGAAATGTCGTCTGTGCTATTTTCTGTTTGTTGTTAGAGGCAAGTATTTTTAGTAGCCCAGTATTGTAAGCTGTATAGTGCCTTGAGGTTTTTTCTTTCTATTTTCACTATGTGCATATTAATGTACTAGAAAAATTGACACCGTGTGTTTAGACTAGCTTTGGTCTAAAGACTCTGGTAGAAAGTCCATGCAAGTAACTTTCCCATATCTCTCAGCTGCTTATGAATGGGAATGACAGAAGCCAGGACACCTGTACATTTACATTCAGTGTCCTTGAAGTGGTGATTAAACTGAGACTTCTATTAATTTCAGCTAGCAAGTTAAAAAAATCATATTAGCAACTGTTCATGTAGTTTTATGTTTAGTTTCTTTCCTTATTTAAATATGATAAATATTCGGTGAAAGAACAATGCTAGTTTATATAGAAATAAATAAATATGCTTTCGTATGTTAGTATAGAGGGAAATATGCCATTGGCAGTACTGCAGAATATGTTGTGTTCCTGTTTGTGGAAGATAAATATTTAAAAGACACAGGACAATTTCTTCCTAACAGTCTTCAGTGTAGCCTTCATTTAGGTTGTTTAAAATTTGTTTTAGGTTTATTCTATACTGAACTGCACTCTACGTTATTTTTAATCCTTTTTTGTCTTGTTCTTTTGAACTCAGTTCTGTGCTTTTGAACAAAAGAAACCAGAGCAGAACAGGATAAAATTAAAGATGTTTGTGTATATAGTGTGTAGAAGGAGGACATTTATTTCTTACTTCGTGTGAGAGATTATGTTGATTGTTTTGGATGTATTAAGATAATGCTATATTTATTTCTGGAATAAAAGAAGTCCAGGCTTAAAAAAGGGGATAGAATTTTGTTGTATTAACTTCCACTAACAGCCCTTATTGAATACATGCAAATAAACCAAAAATAAATGCAAATAGCAGAAGTCAAAAATATTCTTGAAGTCATATTAGCAAACTTTAATATCCACTCTTACATAAAATAAACACCAACCTTCACCACCTTCCCTCAGGCATAGTTAAAGGAGTATTGGAATGTTGTTCCAAAATGGCACGTGTCTTTGCAGTTCTAATATCATCATTATCCAATAGATGCTATCCCACAAGTGGGAAAACAAAAATGTATTCCAGAGCCTTTTCTGTTCTCTACATGTGCGGTAAAAAATTTCCATGCACCACATGTCTCTCTACTGTATCTATATGGTGTCTGCCAAAATAAATATTTTATTCCATTTATTTTTAGTTGGTATTGCACAGGTCCTCCTAAGATTAAACAGTCAAAGGTCAAATAAGTTGAGATGAACTATAGTTTTAAAATAGTTGTGCTGCTCATAATTATGCGTATAGAGGTTTTTAGATATATACACATAAACGTACGTACATATATAGATACGCATACATACTTGATTAAAAGCCGAGGATGTTTGCTCAGCAAAGCATTATTATCTGATTGTACATGGAATCCAGTGGCTGCTAATCAAACCTGGGGCTGCATCTGGTTAAACATACTTGGCATAGACTTGTTACAATTAGAGGTTTTGCCATGTCAAGGGAATCTTTCACTCAAAGCAGCGACCCATATTGTATTGAACAAACACATGAGTTTTTAACTGAGAACAATAGCTTAACAAACCACTTCCCAGGACCACTGAAAGAAAAATATGTGCCTGTGGCAATTCTGGCACTGACTTGTGTGTATTTGAATCCGTTTATTCCAAGCCAGGGTTCAATATACCAAGCAAATTAAAAAAAAAAAATTAAAGTCAACATGGAAAACAAAGTTAAAGTGAGAAAAATATAGTATGCTGAAATGTAATACCAATCTGTAACTGAAATACTTGTGATTTAGCAGATCTGTGTATATGCTTGTGCCCTCTGCTCCTTTATAACTTTTAAACCAGAATATTTACACTTAAATTATTTTGTTTCATAGTGTATGAATTTTACAATGTATATAAAAACTGATTATAGCTTTTGTTATATAGAATTTTTTACATCACAATAAAACCTTGTATATTTAGAAATAGCTAGGAATGGTAACAAGAGTGTAATAAACATGAAAGAACAAAATGGGGGGAAGTTAGGGTGTTACATACACTAGCCAGGGCCCCAAATTTCTAACTAGTACATATGGCATTCTAAATTCAATAATATCTAAAGTCTGAGTATAAATTTAATAGTATAAGTTAGACCGAGCTAAACAACTGAAAAAGAACAGCAAAAACTCAACACAGGATTTATGATACTGGAATAAAATTTAAGATACTTTAGTTCTATTTTCTGTTCTACAGCTTTCTCGAGATTTTGAAGTCAGAGTTTAATAATAACTTTTCACCCTGAGGTTTCTAGTAGAAAAATATTGTCATCTGCTGATTACATGCAGCTGTAGGTAAAGTCAGGTACTCAAAAAAAGCATCTAGATTAGTAGAGACTTTTAAAGGTTCTAATCCTAATTTTTTTAGGTTTGTCATCTTGACAATTGGTCTTACACTCAAAACTTAAATTCTTGTCTAGACTGTCATCATGTTAGTTCACTTTCTGACTCATGACTGGAACAAACCAACTTGGTACCAGCTGGGGACACAAAAATACAATGAGGAAGCAGGGAGGAGAGTGAAAGGGAAGGCTGACTTGGGCTTGAAAAGGCGTATGCTGTAGTCACTGTGGACATGGTTCAGTTCAAGTATATGATACGGCTTGGGAAATGGTTAGTGGAGTGCTCAACATGTATCATAAAAACGCTGTTGATAGTGCTACAAACAATGTGCAAAGCAAGTATGCCTGATGAATCTGTACTAGTAAAGGAGTGGAATCTTAAAGGTGGGTTAAGTGTTATGGAAATGAAATATAAAGTTTCTGAAGAAGGATGGGTGTATAGAGACAGTGGGAGACAGAGTGAACTACCAACTCATAGAGATATCATGCTTAGGAAGTTCTGCCAGCAAAGAACTTATTATGAGAGAGGTGCATAATCCCCAAACTTGTATTTCTGAGCAGAATTTTGAGGCCGTTTTACCTAGAAGCAGTGTGGCCCAATCTGTTGCAGACGTGGATTTTTGTTTCAGGAGGCAATAAATGCAGTTTTAGGGTAGTTATTAACAGATGTATTCAGTATGAATGTTGTACAAACTCACCCTTATGGTTAATTTTTTTTGGAAAGCATGTTTTTTCTGGCAGACCCTATTCCACATCAGATATTGTCTGACCACATGACTATTGTGCCCTGGCAGCCAAGAGGGCAAACCATATTCTGGGGTGCACCAAACACAGTATAACCAGCCAGTCAAGAGAGGTGATTATCCCACTGTATTTAGCATTGGTGCAGCCTCACCTTGAGTTCTGTGTGCAATTCTGGGCCCCCCAATTTCAGAAGGATGTTCAGGTACTGGAATGCATCCAGAGGAGGGCAGCAGAAGCTGATGAAAAGGCGGGAAGGCATGGCCTGTGAGGAGCAGCTAAGGACCTTGGGCTTGTCTACTTTGGAGAAAAGCAGGCGGAGGGGGGAGCTCCTTGCTCTCTACAGCTTCATGAGGAGGTGAAGTGGAAAAGGAGGTGCTGAGCTCTTCTCCCTGGCATACAGAAACAGGACATGTGGGAATGGTTGAAAGCTGTGTCAGGGGAGGTTGAGACTTGATATTAGGAAGTATTTCTTTACCAAGAGGGTGGTCAAACACTGGAACAGGCTTCCTAGAGAGGTTGTCAGTGCCCTATGCCTGTCAGTGTCTAAGAGGCCTCGATAACATGCTTTAACTTTTGGTCAGCCCCAAAGTGATCAAGCAGTTGGACTAGATGATTGTTGTAGGTCTCTTTCAACTTAACTATTCTATTCCTACCATATTTTACAAGAAGCATTTCTGTCCTCCTGCAGGTAACTTAAAATTGGAGTAAACACTGTATTTCATCGTCCGCTGATGTGCTAGAAATGCACACTTTAAAGTTCACACTTTAGCATTTTTTGCACCCTTGGGCTCCAGCACTGCACAGATCTCAGTGCATTTAGAGCTATGGTGTTAGTTTTATTAAAACAAGGCTAAAATGTTTTCCTACTCAAGGAAATATACTTAATTTTTTTAAGGTTTTCACTCGTTTTTAGAAGGATTATGTAATTTATGTGTTATATGATAATTTTGATGCTGCTGATGATGATTACATTAGAATCTACTGAAAATAGCATTGCTTAAACTTTGTGTTGGGTGATTGGCAATGAATGGTATTTGAACAAGAGATTGGGGATTTTTTGCCCTGTGGGCATAAGACCTCGGTAATATGGAAAGAGTAACATAATAAGTAAATTACTTGACTCGGTGATTGAACTTCCAATATTCTTGTTTTATTCTTTTATCTAATGTTGCTAATAAGATAATCTTGAAGCAAGAATTCATTCAAGTAATAGTTTGTTTTATCCTGTTGCTTGCATGCTATCATAGTAAATCACTGCAGCTTAGAATTTTCTTACCGATTTCATGAAGACTTATTTCAGCACTGGAAATCTCCCCCTGGCTATAGCATAGTTTTTTATTACTATTTCCATATACATTTGTCCCAGGATGAATTCCAACTTGTTGACAACGCAGCCTTGTACTAACAGAGTAGTAGAACTGAAATATTATTATGATAAAAAAGACAAAATGGAGTAAAGGGATACACTGACTCTGGCTTTTTTAGAAATGGCTTAACCATGTTGGTTTTTTCTTTCTTTTGAACAGGGCGTATTTTTGAGTTAGTCTGAAAATGCAATAGTCTTATATAAAACTTTTGTACTGTAATCTCAGTGGATGGAGTGAAAATGTTGGTAAGTTTTCCATGACTGATTTAATCCTCTGGCATGTCTTAGTCTCCATTCAGACATGCTGTTCTTGCTGCAGCTGAGTCTGGTCATGAAGTTACCTCCTCTAGTTCAACACTGCATGTTTCTACTCTGCTAGAGGAGACTGATCTCCTTTCATCTCTTTGTACTTATGTTTGCTTCCTACCCTAGTTTTGTCAAAATGATTAAAGTTCTGATTTAAATTCTTTAATAATGCTTAAGGATTTTTCTAAACCAGATCATTTTGATAGAAGCAGATTTACAATTACATTTGTAGTTTTACTATGAAATCTGAGGGGATGGGGATGTTCCCTAGCATTATAGGGCAGGTATGCAGTTAAGATTTGGAAAAATGGAAGTTGGGCAGCTCCATTTTGCAGGATCTTCAGTGCTGTGGCAAGTGAGGCTAGTGGTGAAAGTGAGAAGGAATAGAGATTCATTGCTAATATGGAGGTCTGCTTGTGCTCATGTGAATGTTTGAAATTAAGTTTATGGTTGGAGTTGCAAAATTATGAGCTGAAAAATCAGTGTATTTGCTGAATGCTGGATATTCTGCCAGTAGAAAATGAGGGCAAATGTCAGCAGTACAGATGGACTCATCTTTTCCTCCTGTGGACGGCAGAGAGTGTTAGAGGATGGTAAGGATTTTGGATAGGTTAGCAGGAGGAAGGATGCACACACTATGAAGGGGAGGAAGTGGTTGTTCAATTTTAGGTCATTAGTTGTTTGCAGGAATGCTTTGAGCAAAAGCGAATGTTAAAGTCTGTGTGCTGAAAGCCATGTTTGCAACATACATTATGTAGCGTAAAGGTTAAAGAAATCAGGAGCTGGAGAGCTACTCTACTGCATCTTGCAGTGTATATAAACTAGGATGAAGAGTATGTAGAGGATGGAGTCCAACCTTATATAGGTAGCAATAGGAAGCAGTAATTCCTTGGACAGTGTTAGGGTTCAGAAAGGCAGCAGCTGGAGGGCTACTTTAGTCAATCTTGCATAATTTCCTAAGCTATAATGGAGTAACTAGCCTGTGGGGGGTAGGAACTCCTCTTCACAAAGAAATTTAACTTTCTTTACTGGTCACATACACACTCATTTCTAATTTGTAGCAAACTAGAAAAATGATGCTGTTATGGCATCACTTACTCTCTTTGGCATGACTTGCTTTTGACATGGTTTGTGTTTGCAAGTACAGCTGGTGCACGCAAAACAAGTTTCCTTTTTAAAACACTCTGCTTCTACACTGCTCTTCACTACTCAAACCAACTTCCATTGTTACATGCAGCACATATTTGCTGTAACGTTGTTTCTTTACCAAAGAGAAAACCTGGATGTTTTTAATGGCTAATATCTGATATTACAGGACAGGCTCAATATCTACTTAAACGTTTGCAATCTGCTGTTTTAGAGTAGCAGCTGTCTTTCAGTGTGGGTGGATAGTAGTAAAAAAAAAAAGTCACCTTTGCAGTGATTGGAGGTAAAAGGTTTAATCTGGGGAACGAATTTCTTTAGTGTAATCAGCACTACCCATTCTGGAAGTTCTAGAGTGGCTTGTGTAATCTCCTAAAAAACATTAGGAACATTTTTATGGTCTGTTCTAGTACAGTATCTGATAATGTCTCAGCAGAAGGTCTCCCCATCCAGTAAACCTTTATTAATAGATACATTAAACATTCCAATATTCTGTGATTCTCAGACCAATCTGTTTGCTTAATTAGTTGTTTTGACATACTTTAAATCAGGATCTCTTCCTGCTGTATACATCCTTAATATTTTCTTTTGCTTATTGCTGCTAGCATATGTGGAAATGAACTCATTTACCCAGGTGGGTATTTTTTTCAAAGGAAACATAGGAGCTTATACTACAACTGATGTTTTTCCATGGCTTGCTTGATTGAAACGGGCATATTACTGCTCCACTAGCCATTAATCTTCATCATGCACTGTTAATAAAGTGTCCAAGCATATCAGCATGCGTGATAAGGAGATGAAAAGAAAAAGGGTAGTATCATGGCCCCTATGCAGAGGGAGGGTTCTGTTGTTAGTTCTCTCTTAGCAATTTGTAAGAAAATTGCATAATCATTGTTTATTGCACTTTTGACTTTCAGAAGAAATGAAAAAAAATTAAGTGCTCTCCTATATGAGATCAGTCTAAATGATTCTTAAGTTTTTTGCAGGCTTTGAGTTGGGATATAATGTTCCTAAAAATATATGTATATACATATGGATAAAACATACACAATGGTACCTGTTTTTATTCCCATAATCTTGGTGAACTAAACAGCTCTAAGATGTTTCACGAGTATTATGTTGTAGTTCAAGATGAGTTGACTCTGTGAAAAGCCTCAAACAGTCCAGTAAGTAAAGTAAAAAACAATAAATTAAAAACTACAGTGTTAGTGTATGTTGTCCTTACCTTTACATTAGAAATCTCTAGCAATAAACATGAGCTGCTTATCTCTCAATGTGATTTTTCTGCTGGTAGTGGATTAATAATTTTTTTTATCCTAAATGCCTGTAGATACAAAAACCTTATTTATGTTAAATTAATGAAATATACATTTTCTGTCTTTCCAGTACATTATGTCTTGTAAGAAGAAAGTGTTTTCACTGTCCGTTGTATTAGAGAAATTGCAAATGCAAATTCATAAAGTGAAAATAAGTGATGCCAAGCATGGCATAAAATGTCCTTTGGTGCAAAATCCATTAACTTTGTTTCAACTGTCACTCAAACCTTTCTAGCAGAATATCTTTTGTTATTGGAGGAATGAACTCCAGCAAGCCAACTTCTTTGTGAGTGATACTCACTTTTTTTACCTTAGCTCATAATAAACCAGCTTATAATGCTGGTGACAAGAGTCTAAGTAGTCCTCCCAGATCCACAGGGTTTGACTTCCCCATTTACTGTAACCTGCTGTCCTTCTTGTTTCTTTTGGCATCATCACAAAAAGACCTGCTTTTTTTTCAAATATCACTTCTTCAGTCTACTCACATTCTCCTAACTTACTAACATGAAATAAATATGGGAGCACCTCCGTCTAGTTTCTCATTGGCAAGTTTGTCCAGGCAAGTTAGTGCAAACCTAAGAGCCAGGGTACTTTACATTGATTCTTCATGTCTCAGTGAATATCACCTTTTGTAGCTGAGGTAAAATTATGTAGTATATATACAATTGCAAGGACAATTTTCTTCTTTCAACTGATTACTGTTTCATAAGCCACTAAATGCTGCTTTTTTCTCGTATTCACTGCTTTTGAAATCACAGCATGAAAGTCAAACACCATGAAGTCAGTGGCAATTTTGGCTTTGATTAAAGAAAACATGATATCAGTAGCAATTTTTGGCAGCTTTATCATGTGAATTGTAATTAATCCAAATTTTAAGGAAGAATGGTTTCAAAGTATCAATAAAACAAAATACCATCCTTGAAAACTGCAAATTGGAGATTATTTTTACTTTTATTCAGGCAGTACAGCATCTCCTGGAAAAATTACATTGCATGTCAATTTGATAATATATGGTGATGTGAGGAAAAATTTCATTGTAGTCATGTTACTTCAGTATGCACAGATGAGCTCTTCCTTGGGCTGTTGAGAGAAGGTCATTCATCACATCTTCTAATGCAAGTCATATGTTGTGGAAATGTACTTTAGCTATTCCTGTCTAGGAGAAATAAATATACATTGAAAGGTACAGTTATAATTTGGAGATAAGGGGATATAAAGGAGCTTTCAGTCATTCTGGAAAAAGTTGTAGACCCTGCTCTAGTTCAGAGAATATATTTTGTAGTGTCCTTTGAGCTGCTTTAATTAGAATTTGTCTTAACTTGGTGAAGGAAAACTGAAAAAGGAGCTGCTGTCCTGGTGATATGTATGCATTAGAATCCCTGGTATGTTTTTTTATGTAGTCATTTAGCTGTGCATCATAAAAAGGGCAGTAGACTTCATAATAATAAAGCAAATGATTAGACAACATTTATAAAGCAGCTATTGTGGAGGAAGAGCATGTATCTGCATGCATGTAATGCACAATATTAAAGCACAACATTTTATTTTAAAAAAAGAGATTTCAATTCTCTTATGACTGATTCCAAAGTATTCCTTGTGTTAAAAAAACAACAAAAAAAGAAAGCTGTTTTAGATACCATAGGTACTGTCATGTATTCATTACTAGAAAGTTTAACAGGGGCTAAGGCATGTGGCACTGCACTAATGCCATGTAAGGGTAATTATTTAATCTTGGTAAAAAATCTTAAATATATATATTACTGGATATTTTAAATTACTTTTTATATTTTCTTGTCTTTTTGTGAGCTGTATTAGTTTTAAAATGAGATTTTTTTATTTTTTTAAGTTGAGAAAATATATTTTATACATCAGTTAGCAATATGTTGTATACTGTATGGATAGATGACCTAGAATGTGAGATTTAATGGAACATAGCTGGAGGTTATGGTTAAACTCAGTTTTATTATAGCCATTTTATACACTGTTAGGACGATTTAATTAGCTAATAAGCAAAGGAAGTTATTTCAACCCTCATCTGTTAAGAGGTTGAAAGAATCAGATGGTCCATATGGCTGCATTTAAGCTTCCTGTTGTGTATTTTTTTTTTTTTTCACAGTTCAGATATCTTCTTTGTATTAATCTGGGGGATCAAATAAGCCAGACATGCCTTAACTGGCACCAACAACAAAGACAAATGCCTTGTAGCTGTGAGACCTCATGAAAGCCAGACTTTGGTCTCTTTGACCTTTTTAATACCATTTACACGTCTATGCAGAGTCTATTAGTGACATTTTTCTTAAGGTGGAATTATTCACCTTTGAGCTTACTATAAACTGAGAACCAAAGATTACATATTTCATATGACACAAGTAGATGATGGTTATAACATAGGTTTTATTGAATGCATGATGCTTATATAATATTTGAGTAAATAAACTATTGTAGAATATGCATGGTTCCTATTTCTTTTGGAATTTTATTTCACTTAAGGTAATCACTAAAAATAACTTACTATAATGGATAAATAGCTCTATAAAGCAATCTTCTATTCAGGAAATTACTCATTACATGTAATTTTCATGTTCAAGAAGAGATTGAGGTCTATCCTATAACAATACAAATAGTGGGTCTACCGCACAATCTGAATTCCAGAACGTTTAGTAGTCTCAATAATCACTATTCAACTTAGTAATAAGTTGCTAAAAAAAAAAAAAAGGGAACTGATATGCCTGTAGATTTGCTACATGAAGAGGAAGTTGGGTACCGTGACATCTGTTGCCTGGAAGAACAAACAGTCTTTCAGTTAGTTTATAGCTTGGCACACTACTAAAATTCAGTTGTCTAACTTTTTGAATAAATATTTATGAAGGGTGCCCTGCACAGTTTCATTGTGAATTAAGAAATATTGGCAGTTTAACTGATATAAATCTACAGAGGACCAGAGACAAACATTTCTTTTGATCTTTGTCTTACTAAAGCCCTGTAAAAATGACCAGAACCTGATAGCATAGTTTCATCTCCTAGAGGCTGATCTGCTGAACATGTCCTGTAGGATGCTGAACATAACACTTGTGGAAAGGCATAGTTGCAGGTTCTGAGCATGTCACAGAAACGGGTTGCTACTTCGCAGGTTTTTTATAAGGTTTTTTAATCGCTTTGTGGAAATACATTTATTCTGAGGTAGTTCATTCCCTGGAAAATTTTGATGAACCATGAAATTTCAGCATGGTTTTTTATTGTCCCTTCATAATATTTTAAAATATTTTAGAAAAATAAAGGAAGAAGCACATTTTGGCTTTCATACACGTGTATCCATAAAACAGAAGCGGTAGGTTTTCCTGTAGCACGATCTGCAGCTTTTCTTTAAAATCTGTGAAAACTAGTAGAAAAGACTGTGTTTATCTGTGTTTGGTAGTTAAGAAATCAACATTTCTCTTCTGTTCTGGCATTCTCTGCCTGACTTGAGAAGCTTTAGTGTTTGCATGATACCTTCTAGTTACATTAGGATGGGCAGAAAAAGCCACGCTGCATGTATCCTACTCAAGTAGAAATAAAGTAATGCTCCTGAGTTGTCTGTTACAGTTTTGTATGTGAAAGGCATATCCCGTTACATAAATTTTGTTATCCAATCCTTTCCTATTGTCTCATTTATTAAGTTGTACTTTTGTGAACCATGGGAATCCTTGCTTCCAATGTTCAAGTACATGACTGACGTGTCTTAGTGATCTCAAGGGTAATCCTTAATCATAGCATTGCAATAATACAGGATGGAGGTCAAATGGAGTGATGACCTGCAATTTTTCAGCAGCAGAAGGCCAATACAGGCTTGCTGTAATGGAAAATGAGTTGTAAAGTGCAAGGAAATTCAGCAACAGGCAGGAATCAAAATTATTTTAGTAAACGCAACAGTGTGTGACCACATTTTACAAATCAAATAAGCTTCTACATTTAAAGCTATGTAATTATTTTTCAGTTGGTCCAGTGGTGGGAAGAAGGGCTTGCTTTCTTCTCAAAACAAGCAAGAATTTTTTTTCTCCACTCATTGTTTCACTCATTTCACTCATTGTAGCAGCAAGAAAGGTAGTGCTTAGGTTCTCACAGTATCAGAGAAGAAGGGGTGCTGGCTTAATTTTAATTGATCAGTAGTGGTTGAATCCACATCCTTCACCTGCCAGGAAAATATTGTGATGTGTTGGCTGGCAGTCAGTCTCTCCTAGAGCTATTGCAATAATGTTCTGGGAAGAAAAAGCATATTTCACTCAATGTTTGTGGGAGACCTGGGGAAAACTGGGCTCCAATCCTTGTGCCAGTGGATTAAAAGAAAAAAGTGATAACATTTATCCCTAATCCTTCATTTACTCTAATTGTTTTACTTTCCTGGAAAACAAGTATTTTGTTTTATCTGGATTGAATCTCAGTCAGTTTTTGTCCTATGATGAGCCCACAGGTGGCATTTGAGTGTGTTGGTTCTATCATTTTGTAGTTTTGTCACTGAACTGTACCTCTGCATTGAGTTTTGTCTTTAACTTAAAAAGAGAATTTAGTCCCATTGATGGAAACCTCTCTGTGTTAGAAATCTATACATGTGTACAAACCTGCAGCCCCAAATCCACGAGAACAGATTGGATTTCCTGGGTTGTTTTCTAAACTTTTGATAGAGAAAAAACATACTGTATTCAATGTAGTGATCTCCCTCACAGTTCAACACAAAGCCTTAAGTGCAGTCTTAAGACATCAGCAGATATTCAGGGTTGACATGTACAGTTTAGGTCTGTGGTATGTTGTGTGTTTATGGGGGAAAGCATGAGGTTGTAATTAACGTTTTACATTGTACTGTGTGGAAAGATTAATGTGTTTGTCTGTAATGTGTTTCTTCATCAGTGGGAGACAGGGGAAGTTCTTAATAATGATGACAAGCCTGTCACTGAAAATATGCTATTTGGGCACTGGCATGGAATTAAGTATTGTCCCATAATTTGTCATATCCTGGGTTTGCCTTTTGAGTGGTGCATTTATTCAGCTTTTTCTTCTTTTAACATGGAATTTTTATTAAGAAATTTGATGCTGAAGAAAAGGAAGACCAGTACTTCTATTCTTCTTTCAATTTCAATTCTTGTAACTAAAATTTATAATAGAATATTCATTTTAAGATTGCATGAATAAGGGATGTCCTGCAAGATGTTTGACCAGAAACTGCTCCCTATTTCCCAAATCTTGGATGTTAAAAATTAAAAACAACATTCAAATAATTTTTTTATCATAAATCTTGTAATTTGGGTCATAAAAGATAATTTTCAGCATCCTAATCAACTGCTGTGTTCATGGTCAAACTGGAAAGCAGGCTGGAAGAAATATGGAACTATTCAAGGCATATCATGACAAAGCTGGAATACCACTGCTGTTCCATTTAAATGGCTGGAAGAGGCTGAAGAAGTATTGTCACACAATAATTAATTGAGGAGGCAAATAATCATGTAACAATGCTTACTGAAATTAAATGTAGGAATTATAACTACAGATATTTAAAGTTTACTTAGGAAGTAGAGTAAATGTCGAGAAAAAGGTAGCTTGAAGGATTTTATAATGTTAGAAAATGAGAGGAGAAGAGAAATGTTAGGAGGAAGAAATTCTTGATGAGTTGTGTGGAAAATGGAAATACCAGTTACATAGCTGAACCACTGAGGTTCTGATGCAGTGGCATTTTATCAGTTAAGTAAACATGTGTTGGAGTAGTTTCACTACAAAGTCTTGACATAGTTCTAGTCTTTTTGTCGCCAGTAAAGAACCATACATGAGGTCACTCGTGATCCTATTTTTATGATTAATAAAAAAAAAGTAATTTGATTTCCTTTTAATTCTTTAATATGTAGCCCATGAGTTTGCATGAAGGCTGCCACATAGTCATCACCAGTGCCAAACCCTTCATCCCATAGAGAAAGCATTTATGGTGCAAGTTACTGAACTAAAATGAACCTGGATATTGTCTGGACAACAGGAAGTTGAACGGTTCAGGAGTGGTAGGTCCCAGCTTAAGTTCAGGAGATGGGTATAAAGTAGAAATTACAAAGTCTTCTGTCTCCACATCAACTGCCCTTCTCCCTCTTATTTGATTCCCACATACTGTTCCTTCATGGGCTCATAATGTCTTGGTAGTCTCCTTATACTCCGCACAATGGATTTATATTGTATTCTCCACAGAGGAACATGTCTGTGTTTATAAGGATGTTTCTTTTCAGCTGAGAGCAAAGGAAATTCCTTGTGTTCTGCATTCAAATTGAGCTACTCTTCCTTCTCAGCATTGCAAAGTGACAGGTATGAAAGCAGAGAATGGTCAGGTTTGGTGCACAGATTTGAGCATTATGAATCAGATGTTAGGATATTAATATTTATAATTATATCTGTATTTCAATATATTGTAGTGATGGAAATTGTCATGAATATTATTACATTTTTTAATGGTGATGATGATGAATGCTTCTATAAATGTATTATGCTTTTAACCTGACATTGTATTTTGAACTATTTTACAAAATATTTTAAACATTCTGTACTACTGGCAAGCAGAATCTTTATGGCAGTGTCCAGAAGGATGGATGCCTGGGAAAGTCACCGATAGGGGAAAAAAGTCTTTGCTGAGAATCATATTGAAATTACATAAAGCAATATGTGTACGAATGTGGCAGTGAGAGCACTGAGTACAAATAATTTAGCAATAAATTTCTGTGTCTAATTATAGACAGATTCAGACCAGATTTTCTTTTTCTTTCCTGGCATGCCTGTCATGGGAGAGAGATCACTGTACTGGCTTTAAAAAAAAAGTATACGTAAGAAAGAAATTTCTCATGAGTTTTGCTGAACTAGTGACTGAACAATGCTTTAATATACCAGAACTCTCTCTGAGTAAGAAATATTGCAATAAGTTATAAACTTAGTTCAGCTCTGAATTATGCATTGTGTATTTAGGCTATACTAGACCTATAGTATGTTTATCTGTTGACTTTCACTAAGATTTAGGGTCTATTTTGACTTAATAACTTGCTTTATTTTGTTTGACAGATTTTTTATGTGTTCCATGCGCATGGATACATAAGATACACAATCGTGGGTGAGGGTCTTGAGAGAAAGTGCAGCACTATAGTCCTAATAATAGTGGTTGTAACATAAAAAATCCCCGTTTTTTTCTGGTGTCTTGACACTCCTTAACTAGTCTAGAAGCCTTAATATATGGTAAGAAGCACAAACTGAAGAAGTTATCTTATTATGGTTTTATTATATTTTACTTGGCAAGTCCAAAACATTAAAAACTCCCCCAAACCTATCACCATATTCTTCTGAAACACAGCTATTGTGTACAGTGCAAAAAATAATTTCACAAAGTGTACTGCTGATTGGCATCCTATACGACACCTCAGTTTGTGTTTCTGGTATTAAAAATGAGATTAGTGAACAAGTCTGTGCAGCATGTAAAGTTCTCTTACGTTTAGATATGAGTTTAAATTGCACTTATTTGATACAGAGTTTGCAAGAATATATATGATTTACAAAGCAAAAGGTTTTCAGTAGTTTGATCTTTGCTGTTAAATATAGAAAGATTAAAGCTAAACTAATCTACTATGTCTATAAACTCTTTTTTACTTCTACATTCTGTGTGTCTTTTAGCTTTTCCACATTTGGCTTCCTTTTACTATTTGGGTTTATAAAGGAAGTCAAGGGCAAACTGATGTTGTTATGAACCCCTCCTGTTTCAGTGCACTGCTGAAGCTAATTGTTGCTTTCCTGGAGATGTATATAAAAAGATTAAATAAAAAAAAAAATCTGGACTTTTAGTGGAGGAAGTGTAATCCTCTACGTTTATTAAAGTTTTAAGTGAGGTGACAGGGCAATCCTTGCAGTTTTGTCAAAGATGATAGAGGAATAAACAAAAAGAAAGAAAATCCCAGAAACCAACCCAAACCAAGGAAGCAATCTGTCCAAAGACAACTTTCAATTCAGTGGAGTTCATAGAAAAAACTTGAAATCTTGTCTTGCTTTGGTCCTGCCTTTCTTATATGGTGTGCTGCTCCAGAAGTGCTAGCAAAAGCACTAGTGAGATTCTATTTGGGGAAGCTGATCTTAAAGAGTTAGTATAGGTACACTTTGGCTCCTTTCCTGTCCTACACCACAGATAAGAAGCCCCTGAATGCAGGGCTCTCTGTGTGAGTATATAAGTGTGGGAGATCTGACTGGAGGTGTGTTTGTCCGCGTTGTTCCTTCCTATAAAGTGCATGGGCATCAAAAGACAGAACCTGAAAACAGTGCAGTGCATTTCAGGGCAATCAATAGAGGGTGAAGTGATTGCTATAAAGCGAATATCATAAAATACTTTATTCCATAGAATAAATTTGATTCTGTAAAGAATGGGCCTTCTGCTGTGGGGTAGAAATGTCCGTGTTGGCAACAAGAAGCTGTTGGCACCTCATGGCCTAGATAGGTGTACTCTTTGCTGGGTAAAAAAACCTGGCTGGATGGCTGAGCCCAGAGAGCTGTGGTGAATGGAGTTAAATCCTGTTGGTGGCCGGTCACAAGCAGTGTTCCCCAGGACTCAGTTCTGGGGCCAATCTTGTTTAATATCTTTATCGATGATCTGGATGAGGGGATCAAGTGCACCCTCAGTAAGTTTGCAGATTACACCAAATTGGGCAGGAGTGTCAATCTGCTTGAGGGTAGGAAGGCTCTCCAGAGAGATCCACACAGGCTGGATCAATGGGCCAAGGTCAGTTGTTTCAGGTTCAGCATGGCCAAGTGCTGGGTCCTGCACTTGGGTCACAACAACCCCATGCCATGCTACAGGCATGGGGAAGAGTGTCTGGAAAGCTGCCTGGAAGAAAAGGACCTGGGGGTGTTGGTTGACAGCCAGCTGAATATGAGCCAGCAGTGTGCCCAGGTGGCCAAGAAGGCCAACAGCATCCTGGCTTGTGTCAGAAATAGTGTGGCCAGCAGGAGCAGGGCAGTGATTGTGCCCCTGTACTAGGCACTAGTGGGGCCGCACCTCAGATGCCATGTTCAGTTTTGGGCCCCTCAATTCAAGAAGGACATTGGATTGCTGGAGTATGTCCAGAGAAGGGCAATGAAGCTGGTGAGGGGTCTGGAGCACAAGGCTGATGAGGAGTGGCTGAGGGAACTGGGATTGTTTAGCCTGGAAAAAAGGAGGCTGAGGGGAGACCAGGTATAGAAGATGGACATGAGTGATTTTTACAAATGCTAGCACAATTTTAATGGAAGGTCATTAGAAAGGTTAGCATGAGTGCAGTGTCAGAAACACTCTTGTGAGGGTGATCTTCCTGTTCTATAGAGTAATGCAAGTTTGAATTCTAGGAACAGTTTAAGCGCAGCAATACGTCACTATCTAAAACAATTAACCTTGTCAGGTCTTGTTAGCTGAGATGCAGCACTGTGCTGATGTAGCCACAGTGATCCTACTTAATTTGTGTTAGGTCATGGCTGCATACTAGCCCTTTGAGCTAGGAAACATCATGTGAAGCAGGATAGACTTCACTGCCATTCTTGACTTTGCCTAATTATTCAACTGCATTACCTATGGATCTTAGTTTACAAAGTTAATTTCACCTCTGTATTACTATGTTTATCATATTGTCTGACATTGTAGTTTTCAAAAGGCTAAGGAAAAAGCGTATCTGGAGAACAAGCTATTAAAACACTGAACTATTTGTGCAGACTTTGTAATGGAAATATCATTTATCTTCCCATGCAGTGATTTCAGGATCAAGCTGAGGGTGATGTTCCAGGAAATGTAATACGATTATTCCTTGCTTAGGAGCTAGGCAATATATCCCTTTTTTTTTTTTAATTATTGTATATTGATGACCGAAGAGGAAAGCTTGATAAACTGCAGTGAAAATAGCATTCTGCCTTGAGAAAGTTTGTTTGATAAAATGGTGATCACCTAGTTCAAATTCAATATTGCACTTTTAAAAAAAAAAAAAGTTTTGTCCACTATCCATATTCTTTGATCACTGGGAAAAAATACCTGTGATCAAAATAAATCACAAATGTTGAAAATAAACTCTTCCTACCTTGAAGTTAAAACCGTGGCTTTTATGCTTTCAGGATTTTGTCCAATATTGTGTCATAGTTTGCTTTTCATGTACAAAATGAACTTTGAACCTTTGTTTCTTCAATGCAAAATATCAAGTAATAGTAAGTGTCTTATTGTAGAAATTGGTAAGAATTTCCTTTGAATGCACTTCTGAGTAAAGACCTGTTAATTCTTCTATTACATTTTGAGTACCTCTTAGAAGTTACAAAATTACTTTGGATACACTAGAGTTTCTCCTCTTGAATTTTGTGAAATATTTCTTACTGTTTTCTGTGAAAGTGTATTTAAATAGAATTACTTGCATATATTTAGATAATGTTCCAGATTATATATTTGCATATATATTTCCATTAAACAAGATCATATTTTGAATAACTATAAATAAGGATTGTTCAAAGATGACATGGGAAATGTCCTCAGTGAGGAGTCCCACACAGTCCCATGCATAAATAGTAGGTTAGCTTTTCAAAGGAAATATGTTGTCAAACAAACTCTGCAACACAGAATGGAATATTGCAGATGTCCAGTGGATTTGCCTCCTCTGAAAGGTGCAGCACTGACATGTCTTTGATTTGTTTGATTGTCCCTTAGTGTTGCATTCCTCTAGAAAAAATGACAGGGTTACATGGGGCTGTTTTCTAGGTGAGGGAAGATAGCTTCTTCCATGGGGCTAAGCATGGATGGAGGAAAAAGCTTGGAGGGGATCTCTGGTGAGGACCAGAGACACAGGAGGAAGCAATAGTTTAGCAGTTTCAGCAGAGAGGCTGCTGAGCAGAGCAGGATGCAGCCCCCCAGCCCCAGAAAGAAGTGATGACCCTTCCAAGGGAGTGTGGGGGACCAGCTGGATTCTGCACCAACCCAGAAATCCTGGGCCTGTGTGGATACAATGGACAGGAAAGGGAAGATTTTTATCAGCAAACGTTGTATCCAGTAAAATGGTACATACGTTTATGAAGCTTAAGATGTCAATTGGTGTGCTGCGAGCTAATTACCATCCCATAGTTTCAGAAAAATAGGTTACATACATGGCTCTTCACGTTCTTTTGGCATAGATGCATTGACACAGTGCTTTGCTTGTTTAAACACATGTAACAATCACTAGGAGCTCATTTACTTGAGATTATTGGATCACGTACTCCTTTGGAAGATGTTTTGCTATGTATATATTGGTTTTCATGTTTGAGTTCCCGAATCCCAAATTGGTATTTTAATTTAAATAGGACTGTGAGATGAAATTCAGCTTTTTCTGTGTGGGACTATGAAATGTGTTAGGAAAATTAAATATAATGCACTTATTTTGATAAAATATGGAAAAATTATAGTTAATTTACATGGTCTTTGAATTACTTTGTTATCAAGATAATGCTGTCATATTTGGGAACTCAAAGATGGAAGATACACAGTTATTTAAATCTAATCTCTCATTTGTTTCCCTGTTATAATTTCTGTTGTTCTAAACAAACTTTTTTCCCCAATTTTTTTTTATTATTGCAAATTTTCTTAAGACTTAATTTTACACTTTGCTTAAGAAATGTTCCTAAGTAAATACTATTTTTTTTGATTTTAAATGGAACCAAACTATGATCTGCTCCTGCCAATATTTAAGTATTTTAGAATGCAAATACTTTCACTGACTTTTGTCAAGTACAGATGTAACTACAGTGAGAGTCAAAGCTTATGGATGTTCCCAAATGAGAGATGTAGTCATTATTAATACAGAAAATGATGCTTAGTATCATTCTTAGAAGAAAACCAAAATTCAGTGTTATTGTGTGATACCAGTAGAGGAAGCTTTGAATTCTCTGCTGAAGATGATGTTATAAAAGTTGAAAGTGCTAGAATACAGGCTTGCCATGTATAGTTTTTTAAGAAGAAAGGCCTTTTGCTAGGTGACCAGAGACATTACTTATTCACAGTAAACATCTGCACAGTAAGGGATAATAAATCCACATAGAAAAGCAGCCACAAAATAATTTTACTGTTGCAGTTGGTGTCCTGGGCCAGATTAATCCCTGGGTTTTTGGTTTGTTTTTTTTTTTGTTTTTTTTTTTCTGGTAGATCAGTAGAATGGCACTAGGGATTAATTTATCCCTTATAAAAACACCCATTGCTCAACTGTAACTCCCAAACCCATCACCTTCTCTTGTATCAGAACATAGCCAAATGTTGTGTATCTGTGTATATATACTCTGATTTTACGTGCCTTTTGACAAAAGTTACCATAACATACTGTTGCTCATTCTGTGTATGTCACAGATTGTAAAAAATAAAATGTTTAAGCTAGAACTCTAAACAGTGAAGAACTTTTGCATTGGATATTTTTGCATCCCTTGAAATCTGAATGCCTTAAATTGCAATCAGTCCTACTGCATATGGGTTTGTGAAAGCCAGATTTCCCAAGTTCTTTTGGCAAGATTAATTTTTTGTAGTTGCATAATGTGTCATGTTAAGGTCTAGTATTTCTGGTCTTGCTGTATGAGGAGCAAGCGCTGAATTCTAAGGGAAAGATGGTGTCTAGCAGGTAAAAGCTTCAGGTCACTGAATGATAGTACCACATATAAGCAGGAAAAAAATGCTATACAAATTCTTAAGTTTACTCAGTCTCCTTGTGGAAATTTTTACTGGGGATGTTTTGGACTTAGGAGGAGTAATAAAGGTGTATGTAGGTAATACCCTGGAGGTATTTAAAAGAAGGATAGATGAGGTGCTTAGGGACATGGTTTAGTGGTGGGATGGCAGTGTTAGGTTAATGGTTGGGCTTGATAATCTTAAAGGTCTTTTCTGAACCTAGACAATTCTATGATTCTATGATTTCTTTAGCTAGAAAAAAAAAATTACATTATTTTAAGTTGCATAATATCTCTTATTTTATATATATATATCACCCAATTACTTTTATGTCTAAGCATCATGATAACATTTATATAGTCAACTCTTGCAACATGCCTAACATGATTTTTATTTTGTAGATTAGAAGTGATATAGAAAGAGACAAGCCAGACTTAAATAATTGTGTATATATCTCCATAATTAAGCAACAGATCATTAGAATTTTCTAAAATGACTGGGTCAATAATGGAAAAGTTTTTCATGACATTTCTAGAAGTATTATCAACACTAGCTTTTGTGATTCATACCCTGGGTCACCTGTCACAAGCAAGTTCTTATATGAGATCTATCACTAGGTATAACAGAGAGATTCATGAATCTAGGTAACCATCTGCTGTTTCCTCTGAAGTGGAAGTGGTAATGTTTGGTAGAAAAGCTGAAGACAAGGTGTATCACTGTGTTGAAAGCATGGGAGTTTCCAGCACACCAGTTGGTCAACAGTTGAGGTGCTATTAGCAATATATTCTGTTTGCCATAGCCTGGCTATTACTTAGCAGGGTATTTTTTTCAGAAGGTCCATTGAGTTTCTTACTGTATCTTCAAACTCTTAAATATCCTTTTTCTAACTTGCCTTTAAGTAACTTTTACAAAGTAATTTGTAGAATCTAGGACAGAGGCAGGAGGCACATCGTTGTGTCATGCCTGGTGTTCTAACTGTACCAGACAGTTAGTACTGGACATGTTAGTACTTGACTAGTTAGTGCTAGACATCAGAATGTGAAACTGTTCTGGAGCAATTTCTAAGGTGGCTGAGAGCAGGTAAGGAGATCAAAGATGTATGACAATTTTCAGTCTTTAAGTCCACAGATACATAACAGCTCTCTTCTTCTGCGCGTTGTGTTAACTGTTCAGCTTTCTTGGAAAGCCCTGTGCTGCTTGCAGTTAGCAAAGATTCATTGCCTCTGCTCTAGCATGCCATGTCTGCACTGTAAGAGGTGGTGAGTTACCTTCCTGGTTTCATCATCTGCCTTCACATGTGCTTAATGCATTGTCTGTTGACAATAATTGTTTCCTTGATGGCCTAGATGTCTTTTGCATATGTAGGCAAGGATATAAGAACATAGAAGAAATACAAAATTGTAACTTCTTATACAATTTCAAATTTTCTAAATAGCATTAACTTATGCAGCAATATCACAGATGAGAGACGTGATACGTCCTCTGTGGAAGTATTTTTATCATTGCAACATGGCAGGGGAGAAGGGGAGAGAGAGAGATGTGTTTATTTTTTTTTAATCTTCAGTGTCATCAATGCAAGATTTTCTTGTGGTATAGTAAGAGATGAGTAATGAAACGGCATTAAGTATTACTTCACACAGGATCGTTTCAAGATATATATACCCAAGGTAGCTGAATGTTAGTGGAGAGCAGTCTGTCATAGGTAGCTTGAAGGAGTTTACTGAAATTCATAGCAGGCTAGTTAGATCTATGTTCTAAAAACTGTGAGCTGCAGGTGAATATTGGATCTTAGTTCTGTGAATTAAAATTATTTCTTAATTTTATGCCACAATTCTTTACCACTTAACATAGTAGTGAGTAATTTATAAATCAATGAGACAATGAATTTTTGGAAAGTAAAGTTTTTCATGAGAGGAAAATACAGAATGAATGATTATCATGTTTGTAGATCTTTTAAATTGAGGAAAAAAAGCCCCACTAATATTTAATTGGGAGAAAATTAAGATAGAAAACAACTTTTTGGTTAGTTCACATACCCTTTTTTTTTTTTTTTTTTCATCTGGCTGTGTTTTGCAAAGTTCGGCAGTTGAGCATGACTTAAGAAACAGTAGAGTTCCCTTAGGGACACTTTGGGGATTAGAGACGTACTCTAGTAGAACATGTAAACATGATAGAGCAAGGTCAAGCAGAGCACTGTCTGTTAGCAGAAGATCTTAGTATTGATTCACTGCCTCTCTATAAATTCTCTCTGCAGAGAAACAATGATCTCTGACATAGAGACTGGATGATGATTCTCACAGGAAGGTTTTGCTAAAGTACAGTTGCTTAAGGAGAATAGAAAGATGACACTTCCAAATAATCAGCTGTGCTAATCCAGTCCAGAATTAATGGTTAGTGTAAAGGTTTGTTAGACTTAAAAACTATCAAGATGAAATGAATTACTGTAACCTAAAGAAGTTTCTAAATTTGCTAGGATTATGGATTTATGTTGTGCTTTAAAGAAGGACATAAAGTGAAGCCCAGATGAGGACTAGTGCAGTATAATTGATCTAAGGTAGCAATAAATCCCAATCCTTGAACTCAACTTTTGGCCCCAACATCAAAAGTTACCATTTATTTTTACTATAAAATTGGTTTGCTTTAGGTGTATTGATATTTAGAGCAGTCAGGCATCATCAAATAAATGTGTTTATCACCTCTTGAAAATTATTACTGCCATGACTTTAGTTTGGAACAATACTTCAGTATAGCATCTCCCCACGTTTTTTAAACTGCTGGTGGGCCTATCTCCTGTAGACAGCACAGACAAGTGGTTCTGATGGATGCGTTCTTATGTGAGTCTGAATTAACATCCACTGTGGAAGAGGCAGAAGTGTCATGTGTGCCTGCTGATCCTTTGCTTAACATACCGCATCACTCCACTTTTCAGGTCTGTTCTGTTTAAAAGTCTGGTAAGTTTTTTTGAAGACACCCTATCAAAGGGACTGTGTTTTCATGCTAAAAGCAACATGCAGGAAGACTATATGTCTGAAAATGCCCTAGGGATATTGTAATTATATTACTCTACTCTTGAATTTATGATATTTATCCTGATGTCCCATGTGTTACTCTTTCATATATGAAATCTGTCTCCCCTTCTTTTCTGTCTGCTTTTACTGTTCTTCCACTCATCTTTTCTGTCATTTTTAAGTCTAGATAATAGCAAT
This sequence comes from Gorsachius magnificus, assembly GCA_034008185.1. NCBI lineage: Eukaryota > Metazoa > Chordata > Aves > Pelecaniformes > Ardeidae > Gorsachius > Gorsachius magnificus. The sequence goes on from CM067090.1 coordinate 15,164,678, forward strand.
TTTTTCTTGTTTTTTTAAATGTTTGTAATTATTGTTTTTCTGATGTGAAAAAGTACTGCCTACAGCACCAGGTGTGGATTCAGTCAGAAATCTGTCCTTTCCAATGGACTGCTAACCTCTTTAAAAATTTGAAATACTTGTTTTGTATTGATGAAGTAGAAGACAAACAGGTAATGCACTTTTTAGTCAAGGAACAGAGTAGAGATATCAGAATGCTAAAAAGACTGATAGTTGCTTTTATCTGCAGATTAAATAAGATTCTGGGGAACACAAAGAATGTTACCAAATATTTGTGACCCTTTACCAACTCCTACAAGCACAAAGAGATGGGATTTTAAGGGGTATTCTTGCTGTTTCTGACCTGCACTTCAGCACATACTTAGCTGTAAGCATGTGGCTACTTCTCCTGAATCTAAATCTGATTTCCGTATGAGAAAGCATATGTTTAAATGCTTCAGTGAATAGGAGCAGACCACTCTGTGGCTTTCCGGATTCGACCCTATTTGTCAATTAAAATAATCTTAAAGGAATTCTGTAGACTTGGAGTGTAATCACTAATGGTGATTGCAGGATTTTGATTGAGTTTTTCTACACCCTTGACTCAATGAACCATTACAGTCACTTGTTTCTGTTACAACTTGTACGTGTATGTATCACTTTTACAGTAATTCACACTTTTCTTTCCTTACAAGGAAAGAAAAGTTCTGTCTTCACTAATTTGAAAAAAAAAAAATAACAGATACAAAAATTTCTTTTGTGAGTTGTAACTAAATGGCTAGTTGTAACTATATGGAAAAACCAGGGAGAAGTAGGTTTGGGGTTTTTGTTTTTGTTGTGGTTTTGTTTTGGGTTTTTTGGCTTTGTTTTTTTTTTTTTTAAAGAAAGATCATGTCATTACAGGGAAGAACACCACATTTCATTTAGGGTGAACAGAGAACCATATCTAATTAGTGTATTTCAAATATATTGCATAATGAAACCATTCCCCTACAGAATTTCTGGAATAGGGAAGTGATGGAAATTCTGGATAGTAAATGAAATTCTGGAGAGATAAATTATTTTGGCAGCTTTGCTCTAAGTCATGACAGTGAAAAACAACTGCCTAGGCATCACATTCCTCAAGTGCTGTATATGGCACAAGCAGTCAGGGATTCTGGTGGAGAGATCCAGACTGTTCAAACAGGACCATTTAGAATATTGAATAAAATTCAAGTATTTGCAATTTTTCACTTGATCTTAATTATTTTCCCTAGTCTGTATAGACCATTAAATTCTTGATTAGTGCATAGCATAGCTATTATTACCATGTTTTTACTTTACTGAAACAACATTGTGAAGTTATTTTTATAATTCTCAGGTTTTAGATCGATCTCCTCTTCTAATATTCTGTGACTCTAGGACACAATATGCAAGTCACTCTTGATAACATGCAAACATTTTTTTAATTTCTGGTATCTCCAACATGCTTTATGTATATTGATATTCATCTTCCAGTATTGAAGTAGCTGTTTATCACTTCTTTTTTTACTAGCTTTTACTGGATGCATCTGAGGTAAAGAAAAAATTACACCTTTCAGAAAGTGGTACTAGTGATGGAACTACTTGTATAAGTGAGTTTTGGGAGCTGAAATCCATCTCTTTTTAGCTGCAGTTCTTTTCTTTAGCAGTCCTTCCCCTACAGTGAACTTCAGGTAGGATCTGTATGTAGGGATGGTTTGCGGGAGAATACCAAAACTTGTTACGTTACACAGTAATCCATATCCAATCTTAAGACAGTACGGATAGTGAATAAAGCTGTACTCTGGGAAACATAAAACTTGAAAGTTGTTCCTGATTTAGTTTTTGCTATTTTTTGAATTATTTTAGAAAAATCAGTTTCATCCTTTATTCCTATTTTTCCTCTTCTTTGTAAAATACTTTGAGATAAACTGTGGAAGAGCTGGGTGATAACTTAGAGAATATTTTCAGGACTCTGTTTTGCTTCCTCTTTCTCTGAACACTTGCACACACAAGAAAATACTTTGATTATTGTTCTGAATTTCCCACTTGTTTTAAAAATGTCTGCACAAATATAGTACTATGCTTATATCTGATGTCAAGAAGTTTCTGAATCAATAGGATCACAAAATGACTGAAGAAATAATGGCAGTTCTGTGATGTTTAATTTCTTTCTATTAGAATTACTGACTTAAAAATGCTCATTTGAAGTGGAACTGGCATTAGTTTAACTTCTGTAATAGAGATTGCATTTTACCTAGTGGGTTTTTGCTGTATTACAGTCTTCTCTATTATGAAAACATTATGCAAATACAGACTTTATTGCTGCATTATGCATGTTTAACTCATATCACAGAATCAATACATTTGGAAGAAAGTACTCTGTATGAAGCAAACCTGAAGATTTTAGTAAGCTTTGGAGCTAAACAGCTATTTTTAGCTCATTCAGCTAAATGTAGCTGTTTTGCTCAATAATGGGTAAACACAGCACTTCTGTTTTAGATGCATGAGATCAATAAAGTGGAACTTTTATTTTGGATAATTTTGCACTGCAGATTAATCAGCTGAACACATGCTGTGCAATTACATTTCTACTATATAGAATGATCAGCTTTGAAAAATTAAGTTGGGTTCATACTGTCTTTGGGGAAAGAATTTGGAGAACAGCAGTATAACTGGGTGAAGAAAATGCCTGATGTTCTTTTTCATTTATTCTAATCTTGCTTTTTCCCTGTTAGCCACACCCTGTTTGTCTGAGTCAGGTACCCAGTCCCATTGGCTTTAAGCAAAAAGAATTTGATTCAATTTTGCTGCTTGTTTAAGTAACAAGACTGGGTGTCTCCTGAACTCACTTTTGCTCTGTGCTTCAGACTCCTTCCCTTGTAAGTCATTCCATATGTTTATTGTACGTGTCAAATTGTTCAAACTGTTATTTCTAGATTGTTTTATTTAAGATTTATTTTTAAACTGGCAAATACAAATTCGGTGAGCCTGCCTCTGTGTGGACCAGTGTTGACACCCTGTGGCTAACTAGATTAAATCACAGATGACTATTTAATGGGGATATCCTTTGGGACATCTCCTAGACTTTATCTACTGCTTGAATACAGTAGTCTCATAGCTGGACTGTGTATTAACTATGCAGCATGTTTCTGCTCTCATTTCCTGAAGGGTATATGTGAAAATAGTGCAATAATATATTGAATAACAACTGAATTTTATGGCTACTTTTCCTTATCCTGGTTCGGTACCTTTTAACTACTTACATGCTAAAGTAAGAGCTGGTTGCCAAGTGTACAAAAGCATTATGTGATATGTGGTGAAAGTGTCTTTTAAACAGTCATAAAATCAATGTTCTATTCATTGACCATTCCAAACATTCTGTTACAAAATCTTTAAATCTTTTTTATTGCTGTTGTGGACATGGCATTTCTCTGGAAATGGTTGCTATATAATTTATTTTATATCTTAATATCTGCCTTTACATTAAGTGCAGTGCTTCAACCTTAAAACATAGTGGTAAATTCAGAGTAGCACCATTGAATGCAGAGAATTCAATCAACTGGGAGTAAGGTGTACTTTAAGCACTGATAAGAATATGGATTTTTAATAACATCCATTTGCCTTTTGCTATAGATTTGGGACATCATGTAGAAATATAAAGCCTTGTTATTCTTTTACTTTCATTTTTTAGCTGTGTAGTGATGGCTTTAAAAAAAAAAAACATACACCGCTCCAAGTACTTTTTTATCATTCTTTAAGGAAACTCCATAAGTGAAGCCAAGGAATAAAGAAAACCTCAGAATAACTTCACCATTCATGAAGTCAAAGACTGAATTTTTGCCAGTATGGTTAGTGTGTCATGAATAGGAAATGATACCCTCTTCAAGCACTCAAATGAAATGATGGTCCTTATAGCATAACCTCATGGACTGTTTCACATCAAGAAGTGCAGTTTTTTGCACAAGTAGGACAGCACTTCTTATTGCTTTCACTTTATCCCTCATCCCTGTTTCTCTTTCTTCCCCCCTGCCCCCATGCACTCACACTTCCACAGGGAAGACTCTTGCACTGAGTCTCTTATGCTGCCCAGCACAAAGGAAGGGTAAGAGGGAATCTTTCAAGTAGTCGGATGCCAAACCATTTAAAACTTTGTAGATCAAAACTAACACTTTTGGCTTCACCCAGAAGTTGGCAGACAGCCAGCGCAGGTCATGGACTATTGGTGTTAAGATCTCTGTCTAAAATATACGACTTACTAAATGGATTGCTGCCCTTTGCATTAGCTCAGATTTCCCCCTTGCATCAGTGCTGGAGTTGCCTCATGTTGAGCACATTGCAGTAATGAGCCCAAGAGGACGCTTTAGACTAAATTCTTACCTAATTCTACACCCTCTGCAGTGCCAGTCATCCCAGTGTATATGGTATGTAAATCAGAACCGAGTTATGCTATTAGCTGTTGACACTTGGCACCATTTTGAGCTGCCTTTTCTCTACAACTACTAACTAGAAGCCTTCCCCTCTTCCTTTAATAAATTTTATGTCAGCTGTTCATAGACATTTTACTCACTGATGCTACGACTTAACAGTATCCATTAAGAATAATTACTAGATATATTAAAACTTCCATGATTTCAGATTTTTTTTTTTTTTTGACTTCAAGGAATACTAAAGAATAACAATGCATTTTCTTGGGTTAACAGAGGGGGTTTGTGGCACCGTATTTTTGGGAAATAGCTAATTGATTCTTTTGTTCTCCTTATCTCGCCATGGGTAACTCACTGCACCAGTCCTAGAGGTAAAGTTAATTTAATGTGGTCCATTTGATATTTCTTCTTTCAATTTAACCTATAAGACTGGACAGAAAACTGCTCCCATGTAGTGTTCCATGGGACCCTGCCACCCCCCAAAACCATCCTTCCACTTTAAATAACACCATAGTCCAGAAGACTCTGTCACTTCAAATTTATGCAACCCGTGCTGCTTTCACTGTACTGGGGATTTTTCTTATGGGTTTGAGGGAGAACAGGTCTGCCTTGATAGCTTCCCACCCTATCTCCCTTTAACCTCTCAAATCTGTTTGCCTAGTTTCAAGTTTCATTACATGTGCTTTGACCAGCTCTACTTGTTGCCAGTTTTAGACTTTTGCATTCCAGTTATTATATTCACTTGGGAATAAAAGCTTGATGTGCCATAAATTTACTTTTCTTTTACAAGAAACAGAATATAGTTCTTTGGAAGTTAATCTATTGTCCCCATTTGTCTGATAACCTTTGGGCTGTTTTTTTTTTTCTTTAAGAAAGTGAGTGAAAACATATTTCAATGCTCTTGTAACAAAGTATTTCAGTATAAGAAACCAAAGTGTAGGGATTTACTGCATTTTAATATATTCCTGCAGGCAAGGAACTCTGAGACATAGTATTTAGAAATTTTTAGACAAAGGATAACTCATTTAACCAAAACACAATGTGAGTTCTTTTTTAAACTATTTTTTTTCTTTTACAATGGGAAAATGTATTTCTTTTCTCTTTAAGTGTGTTACTCTTCATAATCCTTCATAAAACTTGAAAGTGTCAGTCATTTAGATAATTGGAAACATATAAGATATTTAAAACATATTTGTTAAATTCACTACTGAGTACATTTAAAGACAAAAAAATTATAGCAAAAATGCTTTTTCCAAGTCTTTTTTGCTTCTAATTATGCTATAAGAAAAAAAAAGAGATTTTTACAGTTAGTGAGGTTAAAATATTCTCTTCTGTTTAGTCTTTCATCTTCAGTTTTGGGAAGATGAACTACCATGTTTATCATACTTATTTTGACCTTAACCTTTTTTTAATGAAAGAGACTTAAAATGTCCCAGCTGGCATGTCTCCCACTGTTATGAAAAAAAAAAAAGAAGAAAGAAAACTTTGAGTAGTTTTTCCTATGCAGTAGTCATAGCAGGATGAATAAAATGTAATAATGTATTAGGTGGAGAGTCAATAATACTGTTATTTGGAGATGGAATTTGAGAGATGTCTTGCTGCAGTTTGTTATCAAACCTGGTGAAGAAACAGTATTGAGAAAAAAAGTCGGAAAATATATTAATAAGTATAGAGAAGCATGAAAATATGCTGCTTTAATTTTATTGGTTTGCATCAATAAATACAAGCCAAACAATCATAACAACATCTTTACAACTTTTAATGTAAGGTAGTTTGGCTCAGTGCAAGGTTTAGGTACCAGACCATTAAGTTTGAACTAGGACAGTCCCTGTGATTTTAGTGGAATTTACAAAATGTGTACCAGCTGGAGATCTGATTTAAGGAGCCTTATGTAAACCTCTGTACCTCACCTATAAAAACACACTTAAATTACAGGTGAGAATTGGCTCTGAGAATGTTCTCATACTAGTATCAAGAGGACATCAGGTAAGTCAGCAGATTCTACTTTGGTGCAAAAGTATCGCAATACTGAGATCCTTTTTTTTAAAAATCAGTTTGTTATTGTATTTTCACAAGTCTGTCTTGCATCAGATATAAAGGAGATGAGGTGTATTTATCTCACAGTCTGTATCAGATGTCTATATTGAATATCAGCTGAGAGAGTGCCTCTGAATGGAGAACACCTTGCACCAGATTGCTTCCAGACAGATGTGGGAACCAGCATAAGGCTGCCCAGATAACAATAGTATTTGATCAGGGTCAAAGATGAGAAGTAATTAAGTGCCTTGGATCTTCTTGTGAAGAACATTCTGTTCTGTTACTCTGAACTTGAATTATATGCTTTTACTTTTTGGCAGTTGCTGAAATTATAGAAATGTAAATAATGCTTTTTGCTTTGGAAGAAAGGAAGAATCAAGCAGACATACTCTGTAGCCTATGAGTTTTGTTCTCATCATAGTACTTTGAAAGAGTATTCTTCCTAAATCCATTAAAATTATCCATGCTTTATATTGCATGTGACTTCTAATTAGCACAGTACAAAAGTTTTTGAAAGCCATACTTCTATCTTAGCAAATATATGACCTTGTACATTGATGTGGCATGTTGATGTAACATGGACTTTACTCAGTGTGTTCGGAATCCCTGGGTAGTTCCTTTGGACTTTTTGTGGTGTCGGTATTTCAGCTGTTCAGCTCTAATATCTCAGCTTTTCTGACTTTTCATTCGAAGCCTAAATATAGGAAAAGGTTACAATGTTTTCTTTTAATAGGACTAAAGTCCTTTAATTTATATGGCATGTTTGAAGTGATGTTCAATTGTGTCAATGACATGGAAAGAGCCATGACTTCTGTCAGTCTGTGGCATTAGCCTGCTAAGTCTATTTTACCCTAATACACTACTGTAACAGAGGGCCAAATAGTTCTGGGTAGGAAAGAGATTCACGACTTGGACCTTAGCTAGTTTATTATTCTTAGTAAAAAATTGTAAAATGTTGATGGAGTGAGATTGGCAAATTTGTTCTTTATGATCTGAAGTAATTACAGGTTAATATTCCAGAAACTGTTACATTTTGTTAAATGTATCAGGTAGCATTATTTTTTAATCCAGTGTCTTCCAAATAAGAAATATAATTACGAAAATATTTATTAAAGTTTCAAGCAATTGAAAAAAAAATTCTCAGAAACTGTTAGGGAAATATAGCATATTTAAGCATTAGATACTCATTATTGTCTACGTAGCTATCCTAATTTATTTTTTCTCTGTGATGCTATTGCAGAAGGAATAGATAATGGTAAAATGATGTTTAAAAGATTGATTATGGTGGAATTATGTAACAGTCATTTTTCAACACAGTTATAGTGTTTCAATTTGCAAATTTTACATACTAAAAAAAAATCAGTCTAGCAAGCTGCAAACTTTTAAAGACTTTAAATCTGCCAAATTATAGCCACTTATTTTTGCCTGACATATTTTCAGCTTAGACCCACATAGGGGCTGCCAAACTTGTTTCTTTTCATTACCTGTTCTATGTCTGGCTCAAAGTTTAGATTTTAGAAAATGGAAAAAAGCTGTTTGTGAAATCACAAGGCTCTTGAGCTCTTAGTTTCCTCTTAGTATCAACGTTTATTTATTTAGGTTTGGGCTGGGTTTCAAAAGATTGAAATTGGAAACAGAGAAGGTGACTCTGAATACCATTTATCTGTATGTAAGCGAACATTCAATGTACATTTAATTTAAAAAATTGCTGTTTCCTACAAGAGGGAGATATTTTTCACATTGTTAAAACATTTTTAGAGGTCACTAGGTGGTCATGTCACCAGCAGGGAGTTTTTGTTTGGCAGGCTGCATTAGCAGTTAGTAACAAATGCCTCCCATGATTCTGTGTTCAAAAGGAGTTGCTTTGCAAGTAACAAATACTTACAACCTGAGAACTGAAGTATAAAAAGTAGTGACAGGGGAAAATGTTTGGAAATGTAAAACAGCATCTTTAGTGGCCAAATTGGGAGTGTTTAGGGAGTTGAAGATTACATATCTACTTTATACTTGAGCTTGGAGTTTACAGAAGCAGTATTTTCACTACTGCAGTTGTGAGTCTCATCTTTTCTAGTTAGTAAAGAACTGTAAATTTGCGGCTTACAGGAGTCCTTGTTTTGTGTGTAATTAACGTTTTCAATCTAATTGTCATCAGATCCTTCATACTCCTTTTAACTTTTGTTTCCTGATGTGGTATTTGCATATTTTATGAATGCTTATAAATATTCTGGCTTAATTTTCCACATATTTAAATATTTTTAAAAGCAAGAAAGAATAAAACTGAGTAACACCAAATGTGTACAAAATCTTTAGCCAAATCTACACTGTGAGAGAACAGAAGCCATGTTTGAGAGATTCTTTGTGATCTCTTAACATGCTGTCTTTGTTGATTGTGATATGGTGTATAAACAATTGCTAGTGAGAGTACAATGGAAATATTAGTATTTGGAAAGTAAAAGTACCATGAGTTGGATTGAAAATATCCGTTTGTTATATATATCATAAAACTAATTTGTAAACAGATGTTATTAGTAGCTAGAACAGTGATTTCTTCCTTTAACCATAGAGTTCACTTTTTCTGATGGATGCAATACAGAAATTCTGGTTATTCCAGTGTGTAATTTAGGCCCATATCATCCCACCATGCAAAAGAAAATGGGGAAGGGCTCTAGAAGAAGATAATACCTATGGTGATACCAATCTGAAGCAACTGCTTGACTTTCTTAGGACTGCATTGATTCACATCTAAGATTGGACCCCAACACCCATCCTGTCCCATTGCCAAAATCTCCACAATCCCTAAGCTTTATGCAGTCAGATGTCCTTTATAGGATGGCTATGTTTTTCATTTAAACTGATCATGTCCAGAGAGAAGCCTTCTTTGTAGGAGGGTGTTTGCTGTTGGACACATAGCCTGCCCAACTCTGTTTCATATGAGGTATATGTTCTCTGGAGAGTCCGCAAGGGATGGACAAAGCCAGAAGCAGGATGAATTGGACACCTGAGGTCTTTTCCTTTGGCATCTCAAAATATTTGTTTTCTTAAAACTGAGCTTTACCCTTCTCAAAGGGAGACTCTTGTTGATGGACAGTGTTGAAAGTATGAGAACCAAGAATACCTCTGAGCTATGGCAGGATGAGATCTGTGTGTAATCCCAACTCACCTCTATACCTAACTTCCACAGGAAGGAAACTCTAGAATATAAGATAGAGGAGAGCTGCTGTGCCCTCTGATCCTGTGACCTTGTAAAAACCAGGCCTCCAAGCTGTGCTGTGCAGTCTAGATGTAGCATTGGGAACCAAGAGTCTATGACAAAAAAAGGCACTTGGACAGGCACATTAGTCCAATTAATACCACATGGTGACCTTATGAGGACTAGTGTCCTTGGGGTCCCTTTTCAGAATTAGGCCTGGACCAAATCTAGCAGCTGGATTTTGTTTACACTAGAGGGTTGCTGTGGTTTAATTAGCTATACTATTGCTTGTCTGTATTGAATAGGAAAAGACCAGGCCTGGAATTCTCAATATCTCTATTTTATTACACTCAAAAGACACATTCTGATAATTTTTCTGGGGATTCCTGGCAGGAGCAATATGAAACTTAATCCTTACCTCAAGCTCTGCTGTACTAGATTAGCTCATGTATTACTATGGTTAGGGCTAGAGAAGATACAGAAGAGCATTATCTCAAGTCTATGGGCCAGTGGTATATCAAGCAAGGAGGAAAGGACTTCTGTTTGTCTTGTATCTCACCTGTTAGCTGGTTGCTCTGAAGCCTGCCAACAAGCTCTCTTATTTCCTGTATTGTTGTGGGCGTTCTGCTCAGTCAAGAGATGTTGACCTTGTCTGACTCTCAAGAGGTATGGTTATGTTTATCTTCATTATTGTGGGCTATAATCATGCAATACCTGGAAGCTGTGACTTTGTGCGGGGTAATGGCACAGTCTACCACTAATGAGATGTACTTAATGTATTTTCTTGAGTATGGTTTCCAGAAAGTAACATTGCTTATTGCAATCAGGTAAGATCTACCCAGTCCAAGAGTTCCATGGCCCTCTGTAGGGTTCTCACCATTTTAGTTTCTGTGCAAAAGGGATCTGTGGGATATTTTGAATGTTTTTCAAAAACTTCATTTTTCTTTAATCATTAGGCTAAAGAAGTTACAGTTTTTTAAGAACAGGTAGGCTCATTGTCACATGTACAGTGTGAAATAATTTGTATTTTGGTGGGTTTGTATTTTTATGTTAAAGAAGAGTAGTTGACCTTGAAGAAGATAACTAAAAATTTATTTATGAGGTGGTAATGCTGGTAAACGCTATTTGTTCTTTTCGTAGCTAACGTGCATATGCTTCTCTCCCCTCCTGTAGCAGCTGAGGTTTCAACTGCTGAAATAAATTATTTTAAGGTGATTAGTGTTAGATCCATCTTTAGAAAATGAAGGCCACAGCTTTTTAACTAGAATATTTTATCAACATCTTTAACAAATCACCAGTGAGGTGCAGTAGTCGTTGTCAGTAACCATTTCTTTGCTGACTTGGAAAAAGTCATAGTTGCTGAGACTCTGTGCTGTTACTTGAAAAACTAAGGCCTCTCTCAACAATACAAACATATGCTTGGGTCCTTTGAGGAATTTAAGCTGTTTCCTGAAAGGAGGTGGAGGCACAGTTGGGGTTCTGTCCATCTCTCAGCTCAGAGAATTGGTCATTTTTAGGTACAGCCTTGAACTTTGTGAACTGTTTTTGGCTGATATTGATTGTGTTCTGATTTATTTAGTTGACTATACTGTGGCTACCTGATGTTTAGTTACCAGATAATGACATAAACCTAATGATGGGGCACTACACAGAATAAAATGCACAGATAAACTCTCCCAGGTAGGTTTTAAGTTTGTCCAGTTTGTCCACTGATTGTCTGTGTATCAGCTGGCTGGAACTGGAGGTGCTGGGGTGCATGGGGCAGAGATTTCAGCGTCCTGGCTTGGTGACAGTACTGGCATGGCTGCAAGATGCACACGAGCTGTTGGTACTGAAGTGACGTGGAAGTGGCAGCAGTACCCACTAAGAAAGAAGGCAGGTGGCAAGAGCCCAGGGTTGTGAATGGGAAGAATGTCAAGGTGGATCACTCAGTGGGGCATTACTCCTTAAGAGATTTTCAGCTGCAAAAAGGTTGGCAACTAGTGATGTAGATTACATTTGGGCAGAAAGACTTCAAAAATTACTATCTATTCTGCATTCTAGGTCCAACAAAAATTCACTGGTTAACAACATAAGATTTGATTATCACCAGTTATAGTTATTTACCTGGTGAAAAAACTAAGCAGATATCTATTAGCAGTTCCTCATTTTATTATAATTTACATGTGTCTTATGCACTGTATTGATTGCAGAGTAGATCAAATAATTTTCTCTGTTATAGAGTGGCTGAGACAGTGACTTCTTAGAAAACATAAGAAATTATTTCTTTTGGAGGTATTGTCAACATATGTGAAATTATGTTCCCATACACTACATCAATTTACTTTTCACTTAGGTAGTCAGTACTGATATATCAAGTTCCTTGTTCTTCAGCTCTCTTGCTTCAAGCTACTCTGCTTCCTGTAAATGTGAACTGAGTATGTCAGCCTTTATAAACATCATATGCACTCTGTTCCTCCCAAACAATTGTAGCTGTTAGTAATTGTTCATTACAGTGTAACTTCCACTAATGTTCAGAAGCATGGAAGTAATTTGGGGAGAAATATACTTTGTTCTTTTGTACTTAAATAATATGACCCTCTGCCTTAAGGATAAGCTGAAGTCAACCTTAACTATTGACTCATGAGCAGTATTCACATAGTATAGTTTTAAAATGAGCAGAACAGCCAAGCCAATTATATCTTTGCTAGGTTTTTAATATGTGAATGTAGTTTTTAATGTTTTAAATATTGTATGTATTAGATTTTTATGTAGTGTTTCCTACTTGTAAAAATAGATCCGTTCTTTATTAACCAAAGCATTGGTTTCTGTTGTTAAAGCAAAGATTTGTGTAATGAATACAATGATAGCCTATATGTGTTTCTCTTTTTGGAAGAATTGAGGCAGACGTAGATAAACTTTCTGGCACCTAATACTGACCTGAATTTTTTATTTTGTTTAAGCTTCTATTCCAGAAAGGCTAGCGTCTTTTTGGCAAGTTTTTATGTTATTTTCTTATTTGGGGAAATACTGTTCTAGCCAGTTAATATAGTTCTCATATGCTTTAAAATAATCTCTGGAATACTGCAAATCTTCATTGTCTTTTGAGAGTGTGCTTTTTCTTTTGTCTTGGACAGTCCATTCAACAGCATAGCTACCTGCAGACTTGTGTTGGACTCATTAACTAGTTCCCTTCTGTGCAACAGGAAAAATCCTACACCTACTTTTGTATCTAGACTTTTATTTGGTTAGTTCTGGCTGCTTCGAGCTGCTGAGGTGCTATTATTTCCTAGCACCTGTACAGAATCTCTGCTTATTTCAGACATTAACAACTGTCGTTCCATTTCTCATAGCAATGGCACTTACTTCTATTAGCATTCCTCCTTCTAATGGCAGCTCATCTTAAAATGGATCATATTATTTGTATGAGTCACAGGGCCACCCGGGTAGCAATTTAAGAGAGCATTTTCCATAGCAACTACTTCTTGGGCTCTTTTTGTCATGATTCTTTCCAGATGTGCTGTTGATTCAGGTAATGTTCAAAATCCTGCTTAGAAACATCTTATTTTTCTGTTGTCTTGGATTCTAGAGCTCATCCAAGGGTTATAGTAAGTGTACAATTTTGTACATAGTTTAAAAAAAAAAAAAAAAGAATCAACCATGGACATGCAGAGGCCCTAGAAAGTTTCCTCTATTTCATTCTAAGCAAAATTTCTTTTTGTTTGAATTGGATGGTTATTATTTTTCCAGAAGCCCTATTGATTTTTATTACACTTAGAGTTTGTGTCTTAGATTTTTGAAGTAATTTATAGTTTTTGACTGTATCATAGCTGCTGTAGAAATCTAGCAATCTTTAATTTAAATGATCTTGCAAATGTACCTCTTGTAGGACTGTCCCTAGGGAAACCCGATTCTATTAATTTACTATCTGAACTGTCTGAGTACTTTCCAGTTTTCAGTGTTGAAACCTGCATTGTTTTTGATTTTTTTTTTTTCCTAAATTTAAATTTGGAGGGATTAAAGTTTGTCATCGCTGCTGAAAATTGAAATTATTTGCATTCTGCATGATGCTTCTATGTTGTACTTTTATTTTTCCACTTTAATGTTCTTTTAAACTGTGAAATTTATGCCTGTGTTAAAATTCAAGTGTACTATATTATTTTTACACCCTCTTTGCCAAAAAGTGTCATCCATCCTGATCTAAGAGTCAGGGTTTCCAATAATAATCCCTTCTGATTTTGTTTCTTTAATTGAGTAATTTATCTTCTGCTTTTGTGCTGCTCTTGTAATATCCAGCACAGGTGTAAGTAGCCTGGCTGCCAAGTACTAGTCTCCTGTAGTTTTTGTTGACTTCTTAAAGAGGTCTTAAATTTGACTAAGACCATAAACATCACTTTACCCAGCGTTCTGCAACAGATCTATATATTTTTCTAAGATACAGTCATCAAAAGTTTGCAAAATGACATCTAGATAGTATTTCAAAGTTGTATTTTTGAAAGTATTGTGATTTTTTTATTATTGATAGCTTTTTCAGATTACTTCTCTATGTTTTCTAAAGCCCTACCTTAAAAATAGACTTTGCACACTGGACTGGATTTTTAAGGTGGATTTTTTTTTTTCTTTTTTTTTTTTTTACCCCTAAGCAATCCTCAAAGATGAGCAAAAGGCTAGGAATGTCTCATCAGAAATTAAAAGATCTCTATATAACTCCGCCCCTGCAGACACGCACCTTTTCCAGCTCACTCAGTGGCTTTTGAATGGCAGCAAACCCTGTCCAGCTCCCCCTGGTTCCTCGGAAGTGCTGAGTGTCTGTGCAAGCTGCTGGCCCCCAGCTCCCTGCTCTGGCAGCTTTCTGTGCCCCACCTTGCAGGCTCTGTAGCTTCTTCAGAAAAGGTCTTAATATCCCCTTTCCCCAAGAAGACTCACCTCAGTCAGTTATTTTTAACATATAACCTGAGAATACCGAACTAGAACAGATACCTTCTGACATACACTTAGCTGATATCTACAGAAGGGAGCAATCTAACTATGGAATGAGCTGGTAGCTAAAACATTGACAAGGAAGGAGCAGCAGTTGGTTGACCTATCCAACTAATAGATTTTTTTTTTATTTCTAGTTCACTTATTTTAATAATTTAAAAAGTATCATCAAACAGCATTTCAGTAATCAATATAGTGCCATGGATTAAGTAATGTTATTATCCATTTTTGTAGTAAAATTTGAACTAACTTGATCTTAGCTCAAAAGCAGACTTTCTTTGCCCTCAGTAAAATTTTTTCAGTTTTAAAAGTTTTCCTAAAGACTGTCAGAAATATTATTCAAATCAATAGCATGTGTTAGTTCTGTTAGTCTAGTGTGATATGTAAGAAGTTAGTTGTTTATCAAGACTAAACATGCTACAATTTGTTGTGGAACTATCTTAAAATCTCCAGCTAATGCTATTTCTCTTGTGATGACTCCTTATTGCCATACAGACATCTGTCTTACTGGGCATTATGCCTTCTCTCTAATACCGCTCAGTGATAAACCCTATGCCTCTTTTGGCTGTTTTTAGAAAGTCAGTATGAACTGCCTTCACTATGAGTCAATGCGTATTATCTTAGAGGTCTAAGACTGTCCATATGCCTTTTTTTAAAATGCTTCCTTGGTCTGAAACAAATTTTGAAACAGTTAACCCACCAAAGAAGATCAATGAGCAAACTTCTTTATGCAAAGTTGAATCATATAATGGTCTTCATGCTCCTGGCAATGCTTGTGAATAGCTCCATTAGCAGGGAAGTCATATAATTAAATAACATCATGTGGTATCCTATCTCTTTCATTCCCAATCTTTTAAGATACTAATTAAGGAAATATTTGTGTGCTGTTGTCTCCTTCCTTCTAAAATAAATTGTGCCTTCTCTAGGCTTTCATTGTCTTTACTGATACTTTTCTATTTTATAGTTATTATTTTCATATGCTGTATTTTCTGTGTGCAATATTTTATTAAAAACGAAGGAGTTTTTTTCACTGAGGTAAAATGATGGAGGCAGTGTTTGAATAAACATTCTCTGACCAAATGCCTTTAGGCGCTTAGATCTTTAGACATGCTACACCTAAAGGAATGGTGACCTGTTAGTTTGAGAATATATATCTTAATTATCTTCTTTACTCAGATGCTTAACTACTTTTTTTTATGTTAACACAAATAATTAGTGGTGTTAGTAGCTGCTATTCTGTGGCTTGATCATAAATACATATCCAATAATTCCCAATATAATGAAATCCTCAGAAACTGTGTCTAGAGCAGTATGCTTAAGTTTATTCTGTACCTAGCAATACCTTATCAACTAGGCAAATTTAACAAAAACATTGTAGTTTTAAAAAATAAAAAAAAGTTGAGTTGTAATAATTTGTAGAATTTCCTGTATTTTATCAAATTAAGCTATGTAACAGTTTTAACATACTCATAATGTAGCAATAAGTAATGGATGTTGGCATGTTAATAATGGTAGTGATGATTCTGACTTCACAGATCTAAATTAGAATAATTAAAATATTAAAACTGTCAGCCTATTTAGGGCATATGTGTATTCAAAATTCTGAAGAGTTTCTTAGTTTAAGGCTAACATACAGAATTGTTCTCTGACATATATTTGCGGCTAGTGGAAATTATATGACACTGGTTTACATAATCTCTCTCTGACACCCTATTTTGTAAGTGAGCATTTAAACTGTACCCTCAGATCACTTATCAAATATAAATTAGGCACTGCCAAGAGAGTGCATTTTGTTATTTGTACATATTCAGGCAATATTCTTTCTTGAAATTGCCTTCTAATATACAGTAAAGCTCAAGGCATAAATTCTAATACATATTCATATTGATTACTATATGTTGTTTCAAAATGGAGCTAATTATTCCCTTTGTGATATACTTCAAAGTTCAATGTGATCTACACTGGATTTTATGAGTTTTGTTATATATGTTATTCAAAGGGGAGCTGCTTGTAACTTTATGCAAATTAGAGGGAGGACCTTAAGTTACTTCTTTCTAAATCAGACAAATCTTTTTCTTAAATTTCCAATGGAAAGGAAGGAAATAGATTTTGGTATCTTCTTATTTGTGTTATCTGATTGCCAAAAGGATAGATTGGTTGATCAGCATTTATTAAAAGTTGAAAGAAAGCCCCACTTGTTCTTTAGCATAACCGTCTGTGTTGTAGCAAATGGCCATTTGAAATATGTTGTCGATTCAAATTAAGAACAGAGTACAATTAACAGAAGTGTATGGTTTTTTAATATTCTGTCTCTGCATCTCAGTTTTATATGTCTTTGACTCAAATATTCTGAATTCTCTGCAAATGCATTAAAACAATAGTAACTCTTAATAATAACTTTTTTTTCCAAGCTTAAACATTTATTTGGCAGTTCAAAAACGTTACCAAGAACTATATTCTAGAAATCAAGCCATTCATCCTGCAAAGTACTTTTATCTTTGTCTTCTCTAAACACAAAAAGTGGTGTTGAAGGATGAGGAGGCTGACAATGACAGATTACCTATAGTTTTGTTTTCCTATTTAACTTAGGTGGACCCTGTGCGATGCCATGTTCTGCTGTAACACAATCCCATGTGTTCAGATGCCATCGGTCTTGTTCTCAGCAGTCCCCATCTCTGCGCCGTATTGTGGTATGGCATAAAACAGGCAGGGGTACTTTAACCAAGTGCTGGTTGCATTCCTATGGAGAATCATACAAAGTCAAATGAACAATAGGAGTAATTTTTAGTAAAAAGCTGCAACCTCCAGAAATAATTGTCATCTTCTAACTTCAGCTGTGTTTTGCAGCACTGTGAATTCTTTTTTTTTCTCTGCATTCCTCACACAGTTTGAAGCTTGTTATATCATGTTATATCACACTCGTGTGAGCGGTGCTGCCCATTTGAATGAAATGCTAATGCAGTGGTTATTGAAGCATGATCTATGAAACTATGATGTAATTGCTTTCACAGATGAATATATCTTTTCTGAGGGGGTCTGTTTTACTTAGCTGTCATTTCTAAACATAAATCTTCGAGACATCAGAAGTGCAATGTTATAGGGCTTGAAAAAGTTCAGAGAATTCAAAGGGCAGTTGAGTGCCTACTTCTTAACTGAAAATTAGTCCCAAAAGATGGGCATGAAGTTCATTCTTTGACTTTTAAAATTTCTCTCTGAACATCTACCTTTATACCAGATGATTTTTGTTTGTTTAACAAAAGACCAATCTGCACATTCCAAATTGCTTTTAAGGAGGAAAAAAAAGGAATAATTTAAAATTGCCAATCTAAAGACAATACAGTTACTGTTACTGGGGGATGTAAGGAGAGGTGTGGGAATAATGAAACATAGGGAAGAAGCACTGAACTGTGGCTCTGGGGAGGTAAACTGGGGGAAAAGGACAAATGGATACGAAAGCTTCTTCAAGAAATCTCTGCAGTGATTATTCGGAATCAGGTTCTCTCTTTTCCTTCTTTCCGTTTACTCTGAAATTTCACATTAGGGACAGCTGCTTCTTCCTATTTCTCCTTGATTCTAGCCTAATGAAAATATCCCTCTAATACAGGTGTAAAATAGAGACTATTTGTTGTCTATCTCACACCGTGTAAGCTTTGATATCTCCTCCTCACACCTGCCTCCAGCAGAAGTTTTGATCAGATGGTAAATTCCAGGTTTGATACTCAAATAATATGAGGAAAAGTGCTTGGTGGGTTGGACTCGTGGACTGGGGTGTGTAAGAGCAGGGCCCCCATCTTTCTGTCCTGTAGTTAATGGAGCAGTCATCTGTGCTTCTTGGTGTGTTCAGAGCTGTGGAGTGTCAGTAGTTCCCTGTGCTTGCTGTAAGGGCACTGGGCCAACCTGAAGTGCTATTTCATGCTGGTTTTACTTCTGAAAGTATTTCAGAAGGGATTGTTCTTTGAAAACAGAGCAAAATAATTGTTCATTTAAAAGAAGTAAGCTATAAATATGCTTTTGTAAAAGCATATTTAGTTATGTAATTGGAGTTATGTAATTGGACTTTTGGTCAGCCTCAGACATACAATTTTAGGATAAACTTCTAAAATCAGTAGTGACTGAATTTACATGTCTGTGTCACACAGCTATCTTAGACTTACAACTCTGTTGTTGAATATACAGATTTTAAATTTTATGCTTGTAATCAGTATGTTTTGTTTTTAAAGAAAAAGCTTTAAAATACCAATAATATTCTGAAGTTTATTTTCTAAGATGCATGCACATCCATAATGGATTAACAGAATGTTTTAACAAACCATTTATTTGCTTTAGGAGTGACAGAAAGAAGCTGTTTCAAACAGGATCTCTCATCACCGTCTATCTCTAGTCACCTCCTACTGAACTTAAGGTTGAATACTGGGGGTCATGAGGGAAAGAAAACAATAATTACAGGGAAAAAGTTGATTGAGCTGTTTTTTTTCCTCCTTCAGTACAATTAGCATGCGAGAAGCTGGCTGAGTACTGTATATCATTAGTTCAAACATTTCTGACTTGATTTAACTTTAATGGTGGCTTTTTAAGTTGCATTTCTGTATTTTGTGGAGAACAGCTTAAGTAGTAAAGGCAGTAAAAGTTCTTGTTAGAAGATCTTGTTTCTATAAATCTTAATCTTGGAATTCTGTTAGATTACAATTGGACTGTTTCTAAGAACTTGCCCCACCTTGCAAAAAGGTTGTCATGAGTTCTTTTATTAAAGCTCAGAAAATTATTCTTAGACTAACAGAGGTGGGGAGTAAAGCAGGAGTGTTTACAGAGTTCACTTCTAAATTGACTGTGATAAGTGGCAATGCAATGTATTATGATTAGAGGTTTCTGGGAGACTCTTTAAGAAGGTTAACTGCAAGGCAGCTCTCAAAAGAAAGCATTTATCTTAGTGGTCATCCTTCAGTGTTTTATACTACTGAGATTTTTTTGTGGGTGGTTAGAACCATTTTTTGTGTTTTATTAGCTGTATCTTGAATACCTCCTACAAGCTGAATGACAGTTTAGGGTTATTAAATCTGTTCTTAGTACATTTTTTTATCCATAGTTAATCTTGACTAAATATATGCTAGGGAACAACCCTTTTTTCTCAGTTGTTGCCCATATTTGTTAAAGCAATTATTCCATTTGACATTTGTTTAGGCTGTAGTTTGATAAAATACTGTATACAATATACTTTTTCAGTTTGGCATTCAACAGAGTCCTTTATGGATTTATTTCTTCTTGCATTATCTTATCTTCCCTTCTAGTATGCTAAGGCTTCCTTTTCATATTAAGTAATTTTTTCACTCCAGGACAGATGCTTTCACAAATGCACACTCTATGGCTGTATTGCTAGAGATCTATACGATTGCGTTTTTTAGGTGTTAGGTTACATTTCTAGTTGAGCTGCTTTGGTATCATGTGCTTTCTCTAATCCTGTGTATGGTATTTTTCTTTAATTCAAATTGTTCTTTAACACTACTTCCAGTGATTTTACTAAAATATTTATATGATTTTATACTTTTTGTTTGTGTAAAAGCCATGTCTATTATCTACAGATCCCCCAAGGAAAGGCATCTCCGTATTTCCCTATTACTGAGGAATGGCCTATGCAATATAAAGTCATTCTTATCTGTAATTGCTGTAATGGAAATTTTCACAGAAACATCATAATTCTCAAATTTTGTATTGTTCTTTCTTACTAAAGATGCAGAAATTTAAATGTAAAAAGTCTTCCAGTCAGAGGAAGGCTAGCAAGCGTATGTTGGAAGCAGATAAAACAAAGCATTAACTCCAAGGACTACTGTCTTAAATGAGACACAGAGTAAATCATTGAACAATTGGGTTGCTGGCAAGGTCATGTCGTGGGGCAAGATCAACTATATCCATGTAATTTCTAACAGCCGTTTGCCTAAATTGTTCAAAAATAATTCCATTGGCAGTGACCATCTTTCCCCAGCAATTTCTTCCAGTACTCAATTGCTGCCCATACTTACCTGCCATTATTGTTAGACCTTGGCTAGATATTAGGAGGAAAAACCCACGACTTTTTCTCCTGCAATCTATACATGTTACTTCTTGTTCTGTGTGCCATGGATATGGAAAAAAAAGTTCTATTTCAACTTGACATAGCATTTTATGTTCTCATTATCATGTTTCCACTCATAGACTATTTATTGTATTTTTTTCTAGTGTTTTGTTGTCAATTATTTCTCTGCCTGCTTTTGTTGCTCTTCCCTGAGCAGTCTCCACATTTTTCATGGAGAATTATGTCCAAACTGGATTCAGTATTTCAGCTAAGATCTTCCTGAAGTCATGTAGATCAAAAGAATAACTTCTGTCTTGCAATCTATTTCTGTTTATACTTCACAGTATGATGTTTGCCTTATTCACAACAGATCATTAATAAGGAGTTCTCCTTAGTTTTCTAGATGGCTTCTTTGGTTTCTCAAGACATTTTTATTCCTGTCTTCATGGCACTTGAAGATCCTCGCAATCCCAAGTCTCACTGAAATGTAATAAGTAGATTTTCTAGTCCATCATCCATAAAAACATTAAACAGAGTAGAATCCTGAATAGTTTTGGGTGGAACACCGCTTGCACAAATAAATTAATTCCTGGCCATTAGGAAGGGACCATTCCTTTTTTCTTTTCTTTTGTATTTTAGTATGAAATGACATTAAGTATGCTAAGATATTTTGTGCAAGTTTCTTGGTACTACTCACTGGAATCATTAGTACCTTAAGCCCTGATCTTGCAGCTGCAAGTGTGTTCATCAAGAGACTGTTCTATTCACTGTCCTTGTGTTAAGGAGCCTAGCTAGAGGTAGTAGATCACTGTGGAGTAGAATGCAGTCAGGCTTTGGCAGCGAAGGAGAAGTTTCATTTCATGAATTTTGCTAATCCAGGGAAAAGTTCTTATTCTCCTCCTTGTAATGAGCAACCATATTATAGTGGAGGATATATAGATTGGGAATCTTAGTAATTACGTATGTCAAAGGAAAATGTACAGAATAATTACCAATGTGAAGCAGATGCTGTTAGATTTAACATGTATTTTATTAATCTGAGAGTTTACCTAGTTTTACTGTATACAGTTTGATTTTTCTTGGTGTTAAAAGTACTACCCTGTTATTTGTATAACAGATTAGTTTGCCAAAAAGGATTACTCTTTATAAATATTACTGTTAAAGAATGTAATTTAATTTGTGCTCTAATAAATTATTTTAAAATGTATTTTATTACCATCATTTATTAAACAATAAGGAGACATTTTGGCTGCAAATAGTGATAACATCTCTAGAGAGCTGTATTTGGATAGTCATCTTCTTTCCCAATGCAGTAGATAATTAGGAATTATAGATTATGTTTACACTCTTCAGTGTGTTAGCTGGAGAGTATATCAGGCTGTATGTTGCTCTTGGTGCCAGTTCACGTCTTGATTTTCAAAACCTTTTGCACAGAAATGCAAGATAAGTTTTAAGTTTCTAGCAGCAAAGCCAGAAGTGTATTACTTACCTGAGAGATTCAGGTGAAGCCCTTGACATCTGTTTACATTTCTGAATGACATTTATTTCATGTTTGTAAGTGAGAAAGTCATCATTGCAGTTGTTTTGCTGGCATCTTAGCCTTGTTCCTAGTGGTCAGATAATCTAATTCCAAATCCTGCAAAAATGGCCATATTAATTTTTTAGCTAAAATAAATTGCTTCTGTTTATCAGATTTGGTTCTTGCATGGGAAACCTGAAGTATTTTGGCAGGGTAGCACAGCAACTTTCACAGATGTGGGTAAAGCTGCGTGTGATATGTAATACATGAGATATGATAATGTAGAGCTCTGGGTCTGTCCCCACAGGCTGCTTCATAAATGCTTGGATCTCTTCACTTATGATGCCTCGCCAGCATGTGCAAGGTATTTTTCAACCTCTATCTTCCAGGGACTTACTGGAGGAACTGTAACTCTGCTAGTATGCTAGGCCATGCAGAAGTAAAGGAGGCCGCTTTGGTTTCTTTAGATGCCTTGCCATGACCTGCATCTTTGTTATGTACTCCGTAAAATAATATTAAAAACTGTTGGGTGTCTCTGTCTTCCGTCTGTATTGAAATAGTTAATTACTAAGGATGTAAGCAACCACCATGTATCATTTGGTAGAATATACAGTCCTGCTCTGCTGAACTCTTGTTAACCCGGATGCTTGGTTAAATGCCACTGGATTATATATTTGAGGTTATTACTGTTCAGATTATCCATGATAGTAGATGCTGATAATATGCCGACATACTCCAGGAGTATGTCTGTGCAGACAGGTGCAGACAGATGCAGGCTTGCTCTGCCCACACTCGGAGCAGGCTGTATGTGAGCTGGTTCCAGTCTGGAAGCCATCAGCATGTTGTGTGGCACTATGCCCAAGCTAAAACACCTTGTCTCTTAGATAAATGAGGCTTTACAGCTTCTGAACTGAAGCTGACTCACATTCAGGCAGCTCTGAACTGAAGCTGACTCACATTCAGGCAGCTTCAGGAGTACTGGCAGGGTGAGTTTGCATTCAGCTGCCCATCTGTGTAGATGTATTCATCATTCCACATTGCTGTAGAAATCCCCATCCTCATATTCTCGTGCAGTCATCTCTCAACATTCATAGGTTTAAGGCCTCCCAACTCCACTTACATTTACTATAAAGATAAGAACTAAAAAATATATTGACAATAATTTTGGGGGGCCAATTCAAACCTGTGTATGTGCTGTGGGTTTGATTCAAATCTTAGAGCTTCTCAGTGGAGCACTTATGGAGTCACATGACAGCAGCTATTTCACATGACTATGAGCCTTTATTTCCTGGAAGTGTTTGGTATGAATTATTATTTCTTGGAATTAAGTGTTTGGTTATGTATTTTCCCAAGACAGTAAGGAGAAGTAGTGTACTGAGTGGAACTGTCCTGCGAGCCACAAGACAATAGAGAAAAAAAAAATTTGTTAGCTTCCCCTTGGAAAAACATTCTCATAACTTCTGGTGGGTTTCAGAATCCCTCAACACCATCAGCTGAGAAAAAGCATGCTAGGGGCTGCAAAATTGCGTGGGTTTGGGGCTGCAGAATCCAGAGTGCAGATTTTTCAAAGTGTGGTGACTGGCTTTCCTCTCCTGTGGAAGGTTTTACCTCATCCACTACTTTAAAGTGGGGCTAGAGGGTGTTGCACAGTTGAGCAGTTATGACCACAGCCATTTTGGCTGGCAATACAGAAAATATGGATGTGGCTGAATCCCATTATCAGATGTTGAAATGGTACCAAATAATTCAGTAGTTCTGACTCTTCTTCCTCACTAGTGAGATTTGTGTTTTCACTGCCAATTTTGAGGCAGTGAAATGATCTAAACTTTGGAGGAGTAAAATTTTTGTATAGCTTCATGTGGTTTTCAAGACAATTTAAAACCTTTATTTTGTTTGTGGCTTTTTACAGCTGTAATAGGTGTTATATAATTAACATTATATATCATTAGAAACCTCATAGATGGCAAGTATTTACCATGAAATTTGCTATTAGATGAGCAGACATATTGTATTGGGTCTGGCTGGGATGGAGTTAACTTACATAACTTAAGAACTAATCTAAATATATTTAACAACCTCGGAGTTTCTGTGATGTAGCTTTCTTTACCTGTCTTCATTCTGAGTGTGTTGGGTTTGTGATGGTTATGTCAATGCTTATCTTCAGGTATTAAATAAGAATGATAATTATGGTATAAACAGATTTATATTTTGCTGTTTACCAGAGGTAGCTACTTTACAGCAATGATTACCATGAATTAAAGATTAGGATTTAATCCCACTGATGTTGATTGCAGACAGGGCAAATCTTTGTCCTACATATCCTGAAAACCAGAGGAACATGTGAAACCTTTTTTAAAAAATAATGTTCAAAACAGCAACAAAATGGTTGCTTGATGTGAGTTAATTGGAAAACGTTCCTTGATGCAAATGACTGGAACATTGTCAAAACTCCTGACTAACCTTTCTTTGTAATTTTATACAGCCTGCTATCAGATAACTGTAGACGAACTAACCTAATCTTACTTCATTTAGAAGAAGAGTATTTTGCGTAATAATGCAATGTGCTGTTTCTTTGGCTTTAAAGTCATGGAGTACCTGTTGCTGACATTTTCTGTCAGAAAGCTTATATTATCACCCCTGACAAAACCCCACCTTCTAGGGTTAGGACACATTTCTAAAACAGAAAAGTACAGACTTATATGTCAAAGCTACTGCGGAGAAAAAGCTGAAATTGTGTTACATTTTTCTTTCTGTTTGAGCCAGATGCTCAAAAGAGGGCATATATAGAGTTGTGTGTAAATTCTCTGCTTTCTGCAAGGTGAGAGGAATTGTTGAATACGGTAGGAAAAAGTTAAGATTTTTAATTAAAATGTTAAGGAATTGATATTGTATTTGAGCGCAATATATGCAAATGCCAACAGTCTTTCAGAAATTACCATGCAGCAAGTTTTATGCATTTTTATGAGGTTTATAGAAAACAATATACCTATATCTCATTTCAGATTAGCATTATGGATATCTGACCCTTTGACATATCTTTTCTTTAATACCTGTTATTTAAAGTAGTTAATAGCTTTCATTTAAATTAAGACTGTTGGAGACATGGCATCCTCTTTAAAACATCATTTAACTGTGAGTAGAATGAAGAAGACAGAATAATAAATGAGACTATTTAAGTGTATGAATAAAATGCAATTGTTTATCTAAAATTGATATCTCATAACTTTGAGAGTAAAATAAATGAGTTGTTTTTCTTTGACTCCATCAGAAATATTGTTCTTTAAATATTTACATTAATACATTATGAACTTTGAAATACAAGTGAATTAGCTTTCTTGACATTTTTGCTGGCAAGCTGAAGGACTGTGAGAATTCCAAACTTCTAGCTCACCTTGACTGTATGAAGTTCATGAGCCGTATTCTTACATTTATTAGCAGCTGGAGCCTAAGGTTAATTTATGGCTCATTTATCCATGTTTATTTTTTAATGATTGATCTTGTATAGTTCTGGGACAAGGCATAGGCCATAACACATTCTGTTCTAAAAGCTATTAAGTATTATACACTTTTTCTTGGCTGATAAGTCATAGTCATTGAATATGTTGCAGAAGATTAATATATTTCTTTTATTTAGGAAAATAAGGGACAGATTATGGCCTTGCCAACATGAGCATTTTAGAGTATAAGAAATAATAAGATACTGCAAGATCTGCGTTTCCAGTTGCATGTTGTAAAAATTACCTTTGTCATATTTCCTCACAAACTATTTATGATATGACCCCGCTGGCTTCTATGTAATCCTATATGTTTCTTAGTGCTTTATGTTTCTGTTTGCTTTATGGAGATTGAGGGGTCAAGGTTCCAAAGGAAAATATTCCTCATGAACAATTAGATCAAGGAACTTCTTTTCTAGATGTTATATTTTACTTCTAGAATTAGTTTTGTGGTGGCACAATGAATAGTAACACATCCGCAGGAAAACATTTGAGTAAACATGAGAACGATGTGCAGAGATTTCTGTACTGATGTCTTTAGGGTACCAAATTAACAGGATAATATAAAAATACATTTTATCTGTATAACTTTGCTTTTTATTATTCAATCTGTATGATTTGAATAATTCATGACAGATTTATATAAGATATTCTAGAATTTGGGAATGTGAATTTAAAAAAAATAAATACCAAATATTTTTAAAAGCAAGATGTTTCACAGAAATATTGTTAGATATCTTACTGTAGTAAAATGGACTGAGGTAAATGTTTTATGAAATAGTTAAATAATGAAAAAACCTATGAAGAGAACTTTTTGGCTGATCAATTTATTTCATGATTTGACTAGACTTGACAATGTTTACTATCTAAAGAGTGTTCAGAAGGTAATTGATTGTTCTCCCAGTGGTTAAAAGGAACATCTCATGTAGTCTGATATAGTAGTACATGTTCTGTGAGAATATAACAACTTTTATTTTATTTTATTTTATCAGACAGGAAGCTTTGCTTGCTGCAATTAGTGAAAAAGATGCAAACATTGCCTTGCTTGAACTGTCTGCTTCAAAGAAAAAGAAGACTCAGGAGGAAGTAATGGCTCTTAAACGAGAGAAAGACAGATTAGTACATCAGTTAAAACAGCAGGTGGGGAGACATACATTTTCATACTTTCATGGCAACAGAAAATTGGCATTATTTTCATTTATTCTATTTGATTCTAACCTCGTATTGAAGGCCTTCAAGCCAGGTCTGACATGTGACAGCAGTTATGAAAGGTAGGTGGTGTTCAGTGTAAGTGGTTTTGTATTGCTTCTCTGTGGATGTTAAGTATTTAGCTACATGTTTGCTTGGCTCATACTATATGCAGCCAATACACTTTCTGTTTTCCCTCCTCAGTAGCTTCCAAACTTCTTCATTATGTGAGACAGAGGAAAGCAGATGCTCCTTGCCATAAAGCAAGATCTACCTGTTCCATTGACTCTTTCTAACTTTCTTCTGTTCAGTTATTTGCTTATCTGTTGTGAAATAATTGTTTTCAGAAGGTTTCAGGCTTTCTGAGAGGTTACCTGGAAATTGTGATTATCCTTAAAATAAATTGTCAAATGAGTAAAATCACCCTGTCTTTGACCCTGTAAGTCATTTGAGGTTTTAGTAAAAAAAACGTGGAGTTACAAACTTTAGAAATAGATTTTATCACAAGCAAATTTAATTTACTTTCTGCTTTATTATTGAGGAAAATAACCATGCTAGACACAGTACACATGTACCAGACACAGTACACGGGTCTCTTCTCTGTCTGATTAAAACGTTTAAAACTCTGCATACTGTGCAATGGCTACTCCCCCTGATTTTTAGAAGCTAATAGTCATAGTCAGAGGAGTTACTGTAGGCAAGAGGACAAAGGATGTTCAGGTAACCTAGGTACTAAAGATCTGCGCTGTGTGTTGTGTATGTTGTTATACACCTTTCCTTGTTCAGAATAGGTGAAAAAAATGAAAAAGATATTTTCAGACCATGTCTGAAGGTGTTGTATCTGATACTTTCCTTCATGTGACATTACTGAATTCTATGATTGTTGCTTGATGAGGAGGAGAATACCATCTGCCAAATCATTCTGGTCTCCATAACCTGTCAAAGTAACCACTCTGCTGTCAGGCAGTGTGCCACTTTACAAATGAGCATGCCATATTAATGATGTTTAGGACATGTAGCATAGTCAGTGTTATGATTCTTTATTCTGAATCATGCATCACATACCATAGAACTCCATATGCTCAATAACAGCAAGTTGAGGAAAACCCTTGCTGCTGTGCTAAATTCCCAATAGCTCTGATCTCATGCATCTAATAATTTATAGCTTTTCCCACAGGTCTATAAAAATAGGAAACAGCCCCTGAGCATGAACTTATCATGCACTTGTGATGCTGACTTCATTACAGACATTCCAGCCAAGTACCTGTGCTCCAGCCATGATGCACTTGTGTCTCAGGTCAGTCAGCTGGCCAGGAGACATTTCATCCAAATTTTATATGCTAAATAGACAGACATGCTTTATGCTTTTTAGTACTTCATCCCATTGTGCTGCACCGGAGCAGATGATGTCATGTTCCAAATAATTTTAGGGGTTTTTGTTTTGGTTTGCTTTGGAAAAGAGAAGGCAGTTATTTTCTCTTTTAGATATCTTTTCACCTTTATCTTTCATTACTGAAGAGTGATTGAATACACCATTTTGCCATGTTCCATTATACCTGCCATCAATATTTTTTTAATGTTTATCGGAGACTTGGGAAAACTGGGGGGTTTTTTTTTGTGGTAGTTTTTGGTTTTGTTTGGTTTTGTACCTTTAAGCTATTGCTGAAAAGTGTTCAAAACATTCATAACTTTCTTCAGACAGAGTGCAGGAACAGCAGAAGAGGATTGCTAGAGAGGCATTATTTTGGATAACTTCAGTTAGAACTGTAAAAAAATACTTCAAATACCTCCATTATTTATAGTGATAAAGATCTTCAGTAAAGCTATTTAACTAGATTAAATTGATGCCAAAATAATCTCCCTGTTATCTCAGACACCACAAAAAAAGAGACACCAGGAACAGGAATGTGGTTTAACTAGGTCACCACTTTATTACACTTAAGAATTACCTGATAATAGAGGTTGTAGAGATCATTCATACTTCTTTAAGCCCTTTAGGGAGAACCACTGTCAACCCCCAAAGCTTTCACATGTGCATCCAGCACAAAGGCTCATTAGTGCTGCTCTTGCTATGACTGTGCTGGGCGGCGGGGGCAGGGGGAGAAGTGGCAGATTCCACACTGGGATATATCCACCCTGTTCCTCAGTTTCTTTGAGAGATGCTGTCCCCCAGTCTATTTCTGATTCACTAGAACTTCTGTGAATGATCAGCAGCAGCATCAAATTTTTTCTTATGGCCTTATGTGTCCCATCTCCCATTTCCACATCTGTTATACTGCTGAAAGAAAAAAGAAAAAAAAAAGCCCAACTTCTCCAGCCCAATGTGATCATGAAAGGAGAGATATTTGTAAATATTAGAAGACGACTCACTGGAGAATGCTAAACATTGGGCCCCCAAATCCACTCCTGTTCTATACTGTAGGAGGAATCTTTGCTTTGAGAGGCAAAATATCATTGTAGGCAGTGATAAAAATCTATATTCCCTTCATGTATATCCACAATAGCAAATAGATTTCTGATGCACCTACCAGTCCAATCAAGCAGGAAGCTTGTTCATGGCTACAGAAGGCTGAGAACTTAACAAGGCAGTGGAGCAAAGGATGAGAAATGCAGACATTAAAGAATCCAAGGAGTTTCTTTTTATGTTGCTGCTTCTCATTGCTCCTCTCAAAGGTTCTCTGTCTTTCAGTTAGTGGTGAGAAAGCCGGGCTGCACATGAAGCACTGTGGCTGAAAATCTTATTAGCAGAGCACCAGTAAAAGTAGGCTTTCCCTGTTCCACAGAGAGGCTTCAGGTGATAAGAGTAAATGTGTTGCAAACTCCTCCTTTCTTCTTTAGCATCTGCAATTCAGACATCTATTCTAATATAATTCTATCCTAGAAGAAGTTCCATTCTTGATTTGCACATCAAATTATGCATCTCCTGAACGTGAAAAATGCTGTTGTATCTGTTCTGTGTTGCTACAAAATTGCTACTATTACAAGCGCATCAATTTTAGATTTCTTCATTAAATGTAAAAATATTTTCTACTGTTTCAGAAGTTGTTTTACTCCACTTATTTTTCTCTCTTCCTTCTATGATTCCTTGCTACTTTAAATGTTCTCCAAATTTTGCTGAAAAGTGTTCTCTCCAGAACCAGACTTTCATTTCACCATTGTGTTAGACCTGCAAAATTGAAGGGCGGTTGTTGCAGTGTAAAGCAGCAGTTAATACGGATTACATCTTAAATCATGTAGACAAGCTATTGGGAAATAATTTTTTTAGAGTGCTAACTGAAGTTAGAAATTTTCTTGAACATTATTTCACCTTGCCTGGAAACCTACATGCACTATTGTCGGCAAAGCAACATCGTAAAGTTTCTTTAGATAACCTTGTCGTATTTTCCTCATACTGCAGAGTTCATGTGGTGACACTTTAGTTGAGCTTCTAATTGCATCTGATCTCTTTATGTACTGCATGTCTCCCAAGAATATCTTGTTTTTAAAAGACTTGTCATTTTAGTAAAGAAGGAATAATTTGAAATTAGCCTTCAGCAAGGATGAGCTTTACCATTGGAAATAGAAAATATTATTTCAATCAAGTTTTGTTTTCTGTTCTTTATAGACAGGTGAATCACTTTGGCCTAAATAAGCTGTAGTGAAACTTCAACCCTTGTGCTGCATCATCATATATCTGACAGTTTGATTTGCTTTTTGCTTTTGTTTGCAGTTTGGGGAGTTTCTGTCTCAGAAACTCTCTGTGTCTCTGTGTCAGCTGCTGTCTCTTTCAGTGGCATCCTAGAGTTTGTCATGTAGTTGATAAACTCCAGTTCCATATTTCTAGCAATTTCAAATCGTGCTGTACTATGGGTCGTTGTGATGGATAATACCTAAAAAGGTGCAACGTTATACTCTAAGCCTAGGATTCTGGTTTGCTATTGCTATTGAAGTGGTGGCTTCAGTGTCTGAGGTGGGATTGCTGTAGCTTGGAAAGTCCTCTGCTGATATGAAAAAGTAAGTACAAAGGGCTTTTTTTGAGAGAGCTATAATGGCTGTTTCTTGAGAGAGAAAAAAAGAGAGGTATGTATTTGAATTCATCAGAATCCAAAATTTCTGGCTGTATACATGAAATGCCCAGGAATATCCTCTTTGAGGGGTAAGAAAGGATTTCGCTGTCTTCCTCTGGAAAAGCTTGTTGATGACAGTAAATTTCCTGGAGTGAGACTTTTTTTTTTTCATACAAAAGATGTGAATACTCCTCTGTAATATTTCTGTGTGCAGGAGGGGGCCAACTACTGCTCTTTCACCTAACTCTGATGAGGCCAGTGAGGGCTGCAATTTAAGGGAAGAGGTTGTGGAATTTTAAGGGATATACTTCATTACATTTGTAGGTGTTTACCTGGTTGGAACATCAAAATGTTTGCATATTCATCTACTGCTACTCAGAATGATGTACCAGGGCTGTGGTGGCTCCCACCATGTGAGGTCATTATAGGCATCAAAAGCCTGCTTCATCTTTAAAGAGATAGGGCACAGTATGTAGTAGATGTCTTAAAGGTTCAGGAGGTCAATTCTGTTAAACTCAGTAGAGTAACGCAAAGTACTGAGGTTACTTGTAGAATTGTATTGTTATTGGATTAAGGCCAGAAGACCAGATTGTATCACTGCACTGTAATTTATCGCAGACTTGCACTTAGATTAAATTGCCTAAATGCAAATGTAGCTGCTTTTACCACAGACTTATACTGTGAAAAACTTTTCTAATCACTCTGGTAGACTCCTGAAGCATCCTGGTGTATTTTGTATTTCAAGTGGAAGCTTCTTGACTCTCCATAAGCTTCCTTAGGATTGCTTCAGAAGAATATTAACATTGTGCTACAGGCAATGAGTATGAAAAATTCCATGAGAGAAAGAAAAGTACCAAGAGCTTTTTAATATCTGGGACTAACAGGCTATTGTCTAAACAGGTACCATTCTGGCAAAGATAAAACAAGTACAGTGAACTGCTTGCTTAGGCATGAATACTCATTTTAGTGTATCCATGTCATAAACCTGATGTTACTGTATATATTTTATTTTTAATGTGGTTTCTCTTACAACAATGAAGTCAGTTATTAGTCAGTTTGGAGGCAAAGTATTTACTTCCCAAATGCAACCCCCAACTCAAAAATGACACCTGCATCATTTTCTTTTTAATTAATCAATTATTTGTTTAATCTTAGAAATGTCTTCCACATAGAAAATGTTTTCCACATTGACAAATGTACTTATTTCCATTGCTTGACAGTGCCTGCAGACTGACAAAGGACACCCCAACAGTAATCTAAACTAAAATAGAATTAAACCAGAAACAGAATGTGTTATTAAAAACAAAATTTAAAAAAAGGTTTAAAAAGTCTCAATCGAAAATTGAAGGTTCTTTTCTCTTTTACAATTGTTCTTGACTTAAATAATGCTCCTAGCACCAAATAGGTGATCAAATTACTTTCTCCAGTTTTTCTGTTCTAATTTTTGTGGCCTTTGGAAACATCAACCAGACTTTGATTTTGAAGTAATTTGTCACAATTCTCTGTCACTAAAAGAAAAAGAAGTATATTCAGGAAATGAAATATACTGCCTTTTTAGGGGAATGAGAATGTATGTGATTTATTTTAAATATAAAGCTACAGATGCACATATATTAAAGACCATATTATTATTATTGTAGACCAAAATATTAGTTATGTGAATGAGTTGAGCTGTCTCTTTATGGATTGTGACTGTGTGAGTTTAAGTAAAATTCCTGTTGTTTCTACATTGGAAGAAAACCAATGGTTTTCATCTCAAGTGATGGCTTACTTTTGCAGTTTTTCTCACGTTATATTTTAATAACATAGGAAAAGTATTTGTATCAGTGTATTCACCTGTAAAATTAGTAGTAATAATACCGATCTCTGTGTTGCAAACACCTTCCCATTAGAAACAAGCATATTTAATTGTAAAGATTTAAATACAGTTTAGCAGCTGCAGTCTGTCAAATATTTATTGTTTAGTAGTTTAAATAAATGGAAAGCATAGTAATGCACTCCCAACAAAACAGAACCACTGGAATTGTTTGATTTCTACACCAAATGCTGTATTTTGAGAGTTGTAGAACTTTGTAGTAGGCTTTAAAAACCTTTCAGAAATACAGTATTAAACAAGATCACCACGAGGACTTGGCTGAGTGATTACATAATATTTATAATCACTCTGGCCAAGATTCCTTTTGAGAATCCTGAGACAGCTATTTTTAGAGAAATTTTTATAGTGATGCAATCCTTCATTAAATAATTAGCTTCAAGTCCGTTTTTAGACCATCCCAAGAGATTTTGGTAAGAGCAGAAGACTCTGCTATGTTACTGATTCGTTGTGAACTTGGATACTGTGAGAAAATTTCCCAGTTGACTCTTTTCACTTTTGGGATATAGAGCCAAAAATGTAAGTGGAGCTGGCCAAAATGCAAGGTCTTCTAACTCCTCGAGAGCATTTTATTTTTCTACTCAAAACATGAAATTAGAAACCTTTCCAATGGTTTCAAGACTGCAGGTGTACAAAATACTCTGGCCAGAGGCAAAGCTGGTGTTTGGCAGTCTTCTCCAGTCTATTAGTTCACTACTCTGTATTTCATCACGTGAACATAGTGCTAACGAAACAAAAAAGTTGAGAAACAATCAAGGAATTTTAAAAATGTGTAACCACAGTTTCTCAGCAAATTAATCACTAACAATATTTTCTCTTGCATGCAATATATAGAAGTATTTCTTGCTAATGAACATCCAAATATTTCAAAGAACTCTTTCAGCAGCAAAGGAGTAAAATGGAGTTGAAGGTAGCATGTTGCATACTGTTCTAGTTAAGTATATCAAAAATAGTGCTAATGTGATATTATGGCAGTGACATCAAGCACTCAGGAATAACAAAATACCTCAAGTTATATTTTCTCTGTTAGATTAATTCAGCTGTACTGCATTGTACATTTTATGATATTGAAAGCATTTATATTACTGCATAAGAAAAAGGATAGGATTAGAAGTTGTTGTGATTGTGATTATTCTGGCAGGCCCAAACATTCTTCTGCAACACTGTGCACTAATTAATTGCATTTAAGCCCTCTAATGTTTAACAAGTGTGGGAACAAAAAAGTCTTGCAATGCTTTCTTACGGTGTCTGTAGACATGATCATCTGTAGACCTTGTAATCAGTAACACTATCCTGGTATCATCTTGGTTCCTAATCACTATTGCTTCTGTTTCTGATGTTGTCAGACCAAGTGAATTTCACAGGTGGCAAAATTGTACAGAATGCTACATTATTATCATTATTATTACTACTACTACTGCTACTATTACTATTACAGATCTGCTTCAGAGAAAGATTTATTGTACTCTTGAGTCTAAATGTTACTGCACAGTAAATAGAATCCATGTTATGAAGCCATTCACATGGGTGCTGCAGACATATTTGGCCACTGTGCTTTTTCCTCTTCAAACTTTAAACACCTAACTTTGAATAAAGGAGTAATCTGACACCCGTAACTTTTAGGAGTTTTATTTTTGTTACAGTTATGCTACACAAGCTCTTTGTTTTATTTTGGGCAGGTAAGAATAGATGTTTTAATAACTTCATATATTGAACTCTCATTGAGGAAAATCAGTCCGGTTATTTTTTCCTTAAAAATTCTTAGGCAACGTAGCAAAATGGCTATTAATCTCTGATTTTAAATGTGTCTGTTCAGATGCCATTGGCATCAATACAAGCAGCCCATGCATTCAATGGCCTTACATTTACTGTCTTAAAAATCCTTGTAGTTTATGCTTTTCTATTAATAAGTAATATCCTAAGGCAGTATTTCTGCATTTCTTAACACTGGGTTTTATTCTCTTCATTTGTAATCTGAATTTTGAATCTGTATTTTTGAATCTGAATCTGTAGTTTCTAATTTTGCCAAGTACGAGCAGTTTAGATATATATGCAATGTGGAGGGATTAGCATAGGGGTAAAACAGCAGAGTGCCACTTCTCCCTATAGCGCAGTGCAGCAGGCTCCATATGGCACAAGGTAAGAAAGAGACTGTGTGTGTGTAGCTAATAGCCTTTACCTGATCAAATCAGTTAATTCAGAAGAAACAGTCTGTGTTGGAAAAATACTGAAAATGTTGGCAGTGCTCACACAACACTTTTCACATATTCTCAGTCAGATTTCACAATTTATATAGTAAAAGTTGAAGGACTCAAGTCATAGCTGAGTATGGGATTGCTTTTTCCTCCTTATGCTCTCAGAAACTGAAATTCTTTCAGATGATATTTTTACATAAACATTTTTCCATGAGGGGGGCTTTTTATCCCTTGTAGCCTATAGCAGTCAGGCCCTGAAGGCATCACAGGCCCGGTATGTAAGTCCTTTCCTGCTTTGTAGTTGGTGATCTGCTTTAAAATCGGTTTCTGTTTGTTCTCTGTTCAGAGTTTTTTTCATTCTTGAAGAATTTATATCATGTCTTAAGCATGGTCATGTCTAACAGCACCCTTTTTCACTAGTGATAATCTCATTGTGAATTTATACTGCAACCTGTCATAGCTATAGCTGTCATGATACACTTTGTTCAGACAGTTTAATTCCACTGAGACTGACAATCTTAAATGGAAAAATCAGGTAATTCAGATGTGAAGTAATGTATATATTAAAACTGGAACTTTTGTAAATTTTGATCTGGCTGGCCTGGTAGGTGATAAATAGGTATTAAATATCTCAGATAAGAATAGCGAATATCTCCATTATATAAATGAGTGAACTCCCAAACCAAAAAGTTGGTGGTTTTCTTTTTTTCTCCATAAGACCTTTTTGAAACAAGTCCTTAAGTTCTTCTACAAAGTATTCCATGATAATAAAGCTAAATATAGCTTAACACTTGATTTCAAGTACAGTGCTAAGTAGCCAATTATTAAAAAATATTGTAAAAATTAGATGCCAAATTTTTCTGCTCCTGTGATGGTGGATAAAACTTATAATTTCTACAATCTAGCATCAAACAAAAAATTATTATAAGTAAGGTGTCTCTATAAAGCATATCAAGACAGTGTTGTGATGTTATCTCTATTTCGGTCCATATTCCAATATACTTCCATATGTTGAAATTTTTGTTTTATTTATCATTTTTTATTACTTACAGTGGAAGAAATGTAGTAATTTCAACTTAGACTATATTTTGCATATGATATATATATGAGCTGGACTTGGTAGTGAAATTGCAAAAATTACAGCTGAAATGAATAATTCAGATGTTAAAGATGCTGAAAGACAATCAGTGCTACTAACCAGAGATTTGCGGTTTCAAAGGTCTTGTTTAGCTACTGAAGTTTCTGATTCATGTCTGGTTTAAAATAATTAAGATGAGGAAGTATCTTTTTAATGAGTTGTTTCCGGTTGTAAGAAAAAAAAAAAAAAAGGAAAAAAACCAGAGAACCTTACCTTCTTACATTGCTTGTCTGCAGTTAGCAGGACCTGGCTTGGGATGTCCTCAGGCAGCTACTGTTTCAGAGCTTTAATTATGCTTTTTAACCCACTTCTTTGTGTCTATGTTCTTACATACTTCTATATAATTACCAAGTTTAGTAGTAGAACTCAGACAAATACTTTTAGCATGACTTTAGCCTATACATTACTGAGTATGCCATATTATTACAAGATATTTCCTGCGCTTCAAGCCATACCTTTAATTCACAGAACTTAAAAAGACTTCAAAAACACAAACTCTAAATGCAGAGACTGCAACTAAAAAGTCAGATGGACCGTGTTCAAACTGACATAACTTTGTTCAATCACAAGCGTCAGGAAAGTTGAAATTTGGCCTTAGTACTTTAGATAAGTGTCTACTTGGCACTTGGAACTGCTGCCTGTCTCGGTCGGCCAAGTGTCTGATACTGCAGCTGGTGTTTGGGAGACTATTATCCTTCAGCTCATGAAGAGGGAGGCTTACTATGGGCTCTAACTTCTTTCAGGATAAGTCAGTCACGTTTTGTAATCTTGCAAACAGCAGGTGTAATGGTTGTTAATATCAGTTAAATAGCACTCTAATTAAAGAAGAACTGAAATATACATAAAACTTCTGTGCTTATTTTCAACACTAAATTATCAGATCCAAATCTTTGAAAAGATCTCTGCTGGAAGCTGCTTTCCATTGCTGCACAGGAGTGAGAGTATCTAATTTGACCAGCAATTGCTTTTGTATTTCACCTGGGAGGAAGGTTGGATTTCATGGAAACTTGGAAAACACTCAGCAGTGTTTCTTGAACTGTATTCTCTGTCCTGTGAAATGACCCAAAGAGCAAGTGTTCTGGTTACATGCGTGTTACAAATTATAAGATTTGTAAGATTTTAATGTAAAACATCACATGAATTAAGCTTAATATATAGCTAGATAGATATGGGAAAAAGAAAAATTTATATGCTTTCTTAGCATAAAAACTTTACTGTGTTCTTCACTTTATATGCAACATTTGTATCATTAATGAGGAAAAAAATAAAGAGTTAAATGAGGAGTAGCCAATCTTTACTCCAATAAGCTATCATGCACAATTTTAGCCTGCATGCATCCTGTCTCTCACACTTTCCAAGACAAGTCATACACTATAACAGGAAAAGAAAAACATGCTTATTAGCCCATTTGGAATTTTAACAGGGAAAAAATAATTGTGTTCTTCAATGGAGGCGGGAAACAAAGCAGCAAAAGCCATGTTAAAATACAGTTCAGAGTAAGAATGTAAGAATAGATTACATTACAGGGATGTTATAAAAAGAAAATGCATAATTAAAGCACTCAGTAAAACATAACTCCACCCCATAGTGATGCATTCCAACACCCATACGGTTATGATTATGATAGTTATTTAGCATCTGGAGTTCCTTGTTAGTTAGCATACTGTAATGTTTTTGTTATCTTTTGGTTACTGATGAGTGCTTTCAAACTTACAGTCTTCATAACTTAAGGGTTTTTTTTTTTTCCTGTTGGAATTTTCTCGGTGTCTAAAATCTCACTGCATAAGCAACAAAAAAAGCTTAAATTGAATATTATCATGTATTTTTAATGACTGAAGACTAGTACGATTTATTTTTTAAATAATTAACATTATGTTGCTGGTATTATGCTGTTAGAAATGACCTGAATGATTAGTGTAAAGTAATACAAGCTCTGGAATACTTTGAAGTGTATTGAAGAATACTGAAGTCCACTTCTTCCATGCAGCTCTAGTATTGGCAAAAGATCCTTCAAAGCAATGGCCAATTAACAGAACCTTTGACTTGTTTAAGTCCTTCTGTCAAAACCATAGCTGGTGGATATATTTTAACAATTTGTCTCATTTAATCATGTGTTGATTCAAGAAGTGTGCTACCTTTAAAAAGAATTGAGAGCAGTCTCAAGGTTAGGCTTTTTAACAGCAGTAGCCCTGAAATTATCTTTTTTGCTTCAGCTAGATAATTAGCGAACCAGTGCTCAAAAATCCACAAGTATATCAAGAAGTTTAAGCAAAAGAGGTTTCAACTGAAACTGCAATAGAATCTCTCTTAGCTTTCTTTTCTAAATGGCAAATTAAGCTCACTATTTGGCTTACTATCAAATCATTTATGCAGGATGCATGTCTCTAGTAAGGTTGGGATGCTCAAAGAGGCTGGAACTAAATGACAGTGATGTTGAACATGTTTTTTAGAGGCTCCAAGGTTGGAACCTGAAGTTGTTATTTTTGATCTCGGAAAAATATTAAACGGCGGTCAGACAACAGAAGTGAAATAAATGGAAACTTGCTGAAGAGTTAAAAAAAAAAAAAACCCAAACAGGGAACTTGTTCTAGAAATACAGGCTTTACGTGGCATTTAATTTTAATTTTCAGTGTAGCCTGTGATGACTTGGTCTTAGAAGTCACCGTAAGAGTTTCTTAGAATCACAGCATTCTGCATTGCCTTCTGAAATGCCTTTTGTAGCTACTTTTCAAGACTGTCTTCTTCTGTTACACAAGCGTAACAGTCTACATTGTGGAATATTTTATATTTTTTTAATGAACAAATGTATACTGTTTTCACAAAGTCATCTTTTTGTGCAAACTGTTGTAGTACTTTAACAGATTGTGAGCAATGAATGTAATTTGGTGAACTTTAAGGATGTTTGAGGCCAAGTACAGTATTTGCTGTCCAATATTTAATTAACTGTAACTTATCAAACAATGAATCAGCTATAAATTATATTCTGTGGCAGTTAGCAACTTTTGTGTTGTGCAGCAGTAGAAATTATAAGAAATTCTTCACTTGTCTTCAGACGATAACATTTTTCAAAGAATGTGTAAAAATACTGTTCTGACATGAAAACTTATTTTATTTGGAGAGAGTAAGTACAGAGCTGGCTTAATTAGCAAACATTTTGTTAACCCTCAGCTAATGGAATTCAGGCCTGAAGCACTGGATTCATACTGGAAAACTAATTGCAGTTGCACATGCTTTCATTAAATCCAGGTTAATTCCACTAAGTCTATGCAACTTCTGGATAAATTTGTTGAATTATATAGTCTTAAGCACACAATTTTTTAGATCCTTACCTTCTGGATTTCAAAGTTAAAAAAAGATTTTATTTGTGTTTTCTAAAATTATTGACTTGGGGAAAAAAGCTCAGATTAAATCACTTATTAGTAAAAATCAGGCAGACTAGAACCAAATGTCCGCCACATGAAGATCTCAAAATGCTTTGTGGAAATATTAGCATGCTTATATTCATATAGCAAGATTGCAAGAAACAGAGGTTCTGTGTCATTGAAGACAACAAGAGGCCATTGGAGAATCAAGGCTAGAATGTGGGTCTCTAGATGTTAAATTCCGTGCTTTAATAGTTAGACCACAGGATATTTCCAGGTTAGCTCGTTGGCCTTATATCTGCCTCCCTCCCATATTATATAAGGAAAAATCCTATCTTGTTGAAAGTGAATATTCTAGAAATGTTTCAAATTCCATTTAGTGAAGAGAGATTGAGAAGAAAATCCAAAGGAAAGTAATAGCTATTGAATGGTATTACACCTATATCCCAGAGCAACAAATCTTACTATTTTTCCTCATTTGAACCTCATTCATGAGAGTTTTGTTGTTAACTTGATCCAGATGACAGATCAAAGCATAGTTCCCTATTGCCACCTTGCTAAAATTTTTTTAAAAGACAGGTTTAATATTATAGTTTTACAGTTACAGATTGCTGTTAAGCTATTTAGTCTGTTACCAGTCAATCAAAGACTTTAATTTCACTTCAATAGATCCTTACTTAAACTCAACAGAATTTTAGGAGGACAAGAAATATCTGTCAGTTTTCTTACAGTGTTAGATCATAAATTCTTTGGTAAGTGGGTTAAAAATTCAGTTACACATACCATTCATGACCTTGACAGTTTAGCAAATAGTGATATTGAATGATCAAAGACAACTGTTTCAAGCCCTAAGGGTTAATATACCTGTGCACCTAGATTTAAGCTGCTTTTAATTCCTCTATCATTCCTTTATTTCAAAATGGACACAGTATTTATTGAATACAGCCAATAAATTTAAAGGAAAAAAATCTGAGAAAACTGTTTGGGCTAAAACTAATAAGGCTATACGTGGTCTGTAGGAGATGCAGTTAATTAATTCTTGCATTTTACAAGTTAAAATTTTTTTCTAGTATAAATCCAAATTAAAAACTGTTCCTTCTCAGCCATGGGCCTCATGTTCACCAGGCATTTTCAAAAAGATCTGTTGGTACGATAACTTCATTGTCAGAGCTGTGGCTATTTAATTTTTGAGAAATTCCATTTTCAGGAAAACTGTATCAATAATACTAGTTTTGAGAGGAAAATGTGAATAAAATTTTGAGCTATATAACCATTTCAGATATGGAGTAACTTGTGCAGAGTAACATATGATGCAAATTAGATACAGCACAGTTTAAATGTATGTACAATCATCGCTAATTTTCATTAATTGTACATTCCAAGACTGAGTTTCCCAACCATCCAGAAAAGTCATATTGAATAATCTATTGTCCTTTCAAAAATAATATAAGAAAAGGTCTGGATGTTCTTGAATAGGAAATTTTCAAGTATGCTGAAGATATTGCAGGAAATGATGGCATTGCTAAATCAGTAGGTGATATTTTTCCCTTGCAGTCAGTACTGAAGCAGTGTCCTAATGTGTTGATATGGGACCCAGACCATGAAGATTTACCGTCTGTCTGATAAACCAACATCCTAAAGTGTGTGTTTGTGTATGTGCTTGTATATAAGTGTAGGGGTGTGAAGCCCTGGGGTCCTGAATAGATTCCAATGTGGTTAATTAATTTCTTCCTCAAACAAAAGTATACCTGACATTTCAAAGCCTACTAAAGATTAAAAGAGTTAGCAAGGGAAGCAAACAGAAGTAATGTTAGATTTAGAAGGACCTGAAAAGGATTGTATTGTTCCTCTGGATGGCTTTACTTTTGTTCCTCCTCCAGAAATCCTTCTGTTCATCCTCCTCAAAAGTCCTGCTTTTAAAAGTTTGAAATCATATTATTATTTTTTACTCAAGTCAAAGCTAAGCATACCTGGAAAATACAGATCAGTATGGAAGTATAGCACTGTGACAGTATCTAAAGCAAAGACAAACACAGCCTCAAAATCATGTTAGTTATCATTGTGAAGAGCTAACAAAAACAAAAAGCTTTTAAAAACAGTATTTCACAAAATATTTAGCATTATTTTAAGAAATTAGTGACAATAACAAGTCATGTAAAAGTTTGGATAGTTTGATGATCACTTGAGTGGAAGAGAAATTCTTATTTCACATTTCTTATATATTTTG
The DNA here is from genome assembly GCA_034008185.1 of Gorsachius magnificus. Lineage (NCBI taxonomy): Eukaryota > Metazoa > Chordata > Aves > Pelecaniformes > Ardeidae > Gorsachius > Gorsachius magnificus. Next base: position 15,206,376 of record CM067090.1, read on the forward strand.
CTTCCACAACAGGCACACTGAAGGAAATCTACTAAAACATTAACATTTCTTTGTGCACATTTTACTGCATTCTGGCATCCAAAAGGAAGAAACATTAGAAGTGGTTTATTTATATTTCAGCACCAAATTAGAAAGATGACATCATTCATTTACAGTTCTTATCCCATGACACGTCTAATCCCCAACACCTCATTACAGGGGACACTTTCAGGATTGCATATATCATCTTGTTTAACTTTTGCATTCTTTTATGGAATACAGTTGAAAGGTAGGAAATTTAAGGCTGTTCATTGTTAAGAAAATAAACTAATAAAGTGTTAGGAGCTTCCCCAAAGAGGCAGAATATTATGGTGTTTACAGTAAGTGGGTTATTATTTGTCTATTAATTCTCCATCTTTTCCCTTCTTTTGTTCAAAAGCCCTTCCTCTTTGAATCTAAAGGCAAACAGACCAACTATGATGAGTCAGACTGAGTTGGTCTTTTGGCAAAATTGGTAGAAATTCATAGCTGAGACTCATACAGCTGTATGCTTCCATCTTCTTATCTGGAAATGAGAAAATGAAAGGGTTCCAAGTGTGCAGAAAATAGTATTAAAACACATGAAATGATACCATATAGTGCCAATGCAATTCTTGTTCAAAGGAATCCACCACTTGACTTCTGGAGGACATTTGTTCTGTAACATGCTGAGCAGATACTCTTTTAGTGCTATAGAGATGCTCAAAAAGAGTCTGACATTGGCTAAATCATGCACACATCTGATCTGTGGTTGTTCCTCTGTCTTGTTATTGTGGATGCCTAAGGTTTTGGTTTGCTTGGTTGTTTTTACTTGAACTGAGTACATATCCCCTCCTGTAAAACAGTTTTCTATGATCCTTCTAGTGGACATCATGTGAAGTGCTTGAGAAGCATTGTGACATTTCAAAAAAAATTAATTGTTTAAAAGACATCAGGATTTCCTGTGATCCTTGTGGTTCATAGTTTTCCATGCATTAGATTTTGTTATACTTTGAATATTGTGTAATATGATTATTTAGTTTGCTTTAGCAAAAACCATTAAAATTGGGGAATTTAATAGCAATCTTTGGGTTTTTACATTTTCTATTAAAATATACTTTCCAGTGAAATTTTCCTAATTGAGATTTTGATATAGGATTGTTCTCCTAGGAAAATCAATTTACAGTAGTCCTGGAAGTAAATTTACCACATACTAGCTATGGCACACTAGCTATCTCATGGGCAGTTCGAATTGGAAGCCAGTTACACCTGTTAATATAACAGCATACCCAAGCAAATGAGTTGTGTTTAAATTCATCTGTTTAAGTTGGTCTTTCGGAACTCATTAGTTTGGGCAAAGTTCTGGGGTAATGTGTTTTAGCCAGCATCCTTACTGCAGTCAGCAGGAATCCTGCTACCTCGGAGCATGGCTAGAACCAAACTGTGGCTTTTTGCAATTGATTTCATTCTTTTTTCTTAACTGTTCACCAAAAGTCTCTACGTGCAAAGTACACTTGTTCGTGCTTGACCAACTCAAATGATGTCCATGTAGAGAATTGGCACCAAGAGGGTAATGATCCATGAAGAATAACCTTTCTCCTATAGGGTTCAGGTGAGATTTTTGAAGAAGACTGCTATCTTTCCTTCAGTCATCTGCTTGATATTAACTGTATATGTGTCTAATTGATTCTTCTAATTTTGGAAGAGGACTTTGAGAGTTGACAGCATTTTCTCCTGGGCTTTGTTAGTGAAAAAATGAGTAAAGCTTGATCACAGATTAACACGTTTGTCAGAGACAGCCTTCAGTCCTACTAACAGAAAAAAAATAAGTACTGTATCCACTGGTATCCTGGGCAATTGATAGTAAGATTTTTTGGTGTTTTGACCAAGGTTTGAATTATTCCAGTCTGTCTATTTCAAGGTATGGAATAATTCTAATAGTGATAAAAAGCAGCGATGTATCTTGTTATCTCTGGTGACACAGATTCTATTATCTGCACACTGCAGTAGCTGAAATGTTGATCTTTTTTTTTTTTTTTTCAAGATCTATATCTAAGACTTTCATTCAGTAACATGTGTCAAGTTCCATAATCACTTATTTCTCTAAGTACCTGTGTCTGTATCAGTTTTCAGATTCTTTTAGGTGATCCTGGTGTGCAATTAAAATAATTAAGCCAGAATAGAGCTTTTAGCATAACTATTCGTGATTGCTGTTGACAGTAGCTAACTGCAAATATTTGAAATACACTTAATATTCCTTTCAGTGACATTTTACGAGTTAATTGGCAAGACTTAATAATAGACTGGAAAAAGTAGGAAACTGTTCTAAACCAGTACATTTAGAAAACTTTAATGTCTTTGTTGACACCCTTCAAACACAGCATCCTTGATCATATCCTTTTCTGACTTCTTTTTGCAATTCTGCTCATGTGAAAACTGAGACAGAAGATGTGCTCACATACTTTGTTATCTTTTCTATTTCTGTTTCCTTTTCTCTGTGAGCCAGCAGTCTGGACTTCTATTGTTAGATCCTTGCAGCTACAAAAAAAAAAAAAAAAAAAAAAAAAGAGGAGGGGAGGAAAAAAAGAAAAAGAGCTAAGATCTTCCTAAAACACTGATAGAGTAATATGTTCCAGCATGTAATAGAATTATCTTGCTTTACATCTTAAACAGACACAAAACAGAATGAAACTGATGGCAGATAACTATGATGATGACCATCACCACTACCACCACCATCACCACCACCACCATCATCGATCTCCTGGGAGGCCACAACACTCCAACCACAGACCCTCTCCAGATCAGGTTAGTCACCTCTTGTTTCACCTTCAGTTTTATAATGTTACTGTTTTGATATTTCAAGTTAAAATAAATATTCCAAAGAAATAAGAAGCAAGTGATGTGTTCTTTGAATTGAAACTAATAACTCTGGTATTTATTTCCACCCCTGAAACAATTTAAGCATTTTGGCTCTTTGTCTGGTATTTTATATTTTCCTTCCCTATCTTTATTTAGAAGTTTTGCAGCTATTTTCAGCATTTCATAAGTCAGCATTTCCAGCAGAAAATCAGTGAAAAATTTCCTACTTAGTGACTACTAGTGTTTACTAGAGATTTCAGAAGTATGCACTTTTTGGAATAATTTTTTGTTTATTTAGAGAAGATGGATTAATCATTAGTATTGAAAAATCTGTGCAGCAGTTCCCTTTGGCAACTTGTAAACCAATAGTTCTAAATTGATTTTGAAAGTATCTGTCAAAACTTTCAAATAACAGATATAGCTTAAAATGAATAGAGATGCATTTTTAACTAGGCAAGATAAAACAAATTCCAAAAATGTTTTACTTCCAAAATGTTCAGTAATTTCATATTGTTGTTCTTAGAATATTATTCTTCTTAGAGTCCTGTGTTTCAGGAAGGGCAAATAACTGTCCTAATAACGTGGTGTTCTAGAGTACGTTAATTGAGCATGCTAGCATCCAACCTTTTCTCCTTCACCTGGGGTGAAAAAAACTCCATAAGCCCAATACTGTTTTGATTTTGTAAATGTCAATATTTGTTTACAAAAAAAATAAACAAAAATATTTTTGTAAATATGTAACTCATTTGCTTTTATTGATAGTATTTTAGAATATTAATTTTATTAAAGTTAGGTGAAAATTAAAATACAAAATTATTAAAACAAGTTGACTGTCACATAGTTTAATATTTACACTGTATATGTTTGGAATAAGGAGGTTATGATGTCTGTGGTTTATTGGCATTGCAACACTTTGTCTTTTGGAATAGTTTAATGTGGTTTTTCAGATAATGTTGCTGTCAATAGGCAGACATTTGCTGAGTGTCCAGTGTGCAGGCTCAGTACTTCTGGTTCATAGACAACTGTGTGAAACAGACACCTTGGCCGAAAGTTTTATTGTTTTATGTGTTTGAAACAGATGTTTCCAAACAGAAAATGCTGTGCCTTTTATTTCTGGAAAGCTTAAAGACCAGATCCACCAAAAATAAAGTATCTGGTTTAATTTTATAGTTGTAATATTGAAAATAATGCTATAGCATTGCTATAGCTATTAGTAATTTCTAGTTATCATTATATAATATAAAAAAAAATTTCTTTAATTCATTTTGTGATTATATTAAATATAACATTATATGTGTATATATACACACCAAAACAGTATTTTAAGTTCTAGTGACAACTTTATCTCATCCTTAAAATACCCTTCTGCCAATGAAAGTGTTTTCATAATTGTTTTCTGATTTGTCTGGATCTGATAGTGTTAAAAGTGTATTATGGTAAAAAAATAGTGTGTGTGTCCATGCGTGCATGTACCTGTATATGTGTATGAAATGCTAAATCACAAGAAATACAAATGAAAGAAGCTGCGCTGTAGTAGATGAAGTGTCAAGAAACAAACTTCTATTCTGAAATTAAAACACGTATGTAAGCCATGCTGCCAGCATGCCATGCATTTCCAGCTGATACTGGGTGCCACTATTCCATTTCAAACGAATATGCTTAGTAAGTGGAGCGCTTGTCTGCTATGGATGGAGTCTGGCCTGAAGATGACTTTCAAATTTTAAGATAAAATTCTTTTCACTATATGACTCTTTAGCCTTTAGGATAAGAAGCGTAACGAAAATCTGTATCAAAACATTTTCAAGAACTTAAAAAACTTAAGAAATTACATGAACGCTGGAAATGGCTATGTGACTGAAGACAGAGCATATAAAATACTATTTTACTAGTATTTACTAGTACTGGTATTCTCAGTTAGTCTGAACTATTTACGATTATATTCAACAACTCTCACATAGGATATAGGAGATCCTTGGAGGTTTGAGGAAGGCAAACACTGTTCTCATCTTTACAAATAAAATGTATGGGGATTTATGAATAACTTTGGGTTAGACACTGGGATGTTATGGAATAAAAAATTATTAATCAGTGACTCAATAGAAAGCCAGTGGTCTTTTTACTGTTCATTTTCAGTAGCTGGATGCCTGTATCAGACTGAATGATGGTATATATCCATCCATCTCAGTGTATGTCGGATCAGTTTATATTTGGTTCACCCATATCCTGTCTTCCTAATCATCAACTGGTGGTTCCTATCCTAGACCAGATAAACTATTTTTACCTTACATTCTTGAAGATATGAGATTGTTTACCACTATGTATTCACTTTATTCTTGCAGTCTTTCCTAGGTGACAGTTTTGGGCCACTCTCTAAAACAGAATGCAGGTCTAGATGGCTGTTACATGGCATGGCCATCCTATATTTAGTCTGCCTGTATTTGTCAAGGACAAATTATGTCAAGCAAATCTAATTTCCTTGATAGTGTAACTGGCTTTATGGCTAAAGAGGAAAATGGTAGCTGTGGCATACTTTGAATTCATAAGGCCTTTAACTCTGTCCCACCAATATACAAATAAAAACATTAATTTGTAATGTAATTAACTTGTGATGTAAAATTTAATAATAAAAGCTGTAACTATAAGTAATACTATTTTAATCTGATTAATTATGAAATCACCATGAGATGGGTGTGCAACTGATACAAATAACATGCTACAGACACATTTTCCGTTACTCATTGTCAGACAGGAGGGACATTTACAGCAGGATTCCAAAGGGGTCTGTCCTTTATCTGCTTCTGTGAAGTATTTTTTGAGAAATTATTTCAGTGATGAAAAGGAAAAAAACCATGAATATTGTTGATAACAAACCAAGCTGCACGAAGCTGCAGGCATAGTAGGAGCAGTTAAACTGCTCAATAAGCTGCTCCAGTCTCAATTAACTGGAGAGAAGTCTAAATAAGTAATCTGAAATTCAATAAAGACAAGTCCATTTACAAGGGAAAAGTTGCATGTACTGATGAGGCAATAGCATGGAAAAAGGAATCTGAATTGCACATAGCGTACAGCAGCAATGGAATACAGAATCACAGAATGGCAAGGGTTGGAAGCGACCTCCTGAGATCATCTAGTCCAACCCTCCTGCTAAAGCAGGTTCTCCTAGAGCAGGTTACACAGGACTTTGTCCAGGTGGGCTTTGAATATCTCCAGAGAAGGAGACTCCACAACCCCACTGGGCAGCCTGTTCCAGTGCTCCGTCACCCTCAGAGTAAAGAAGTTTTTCCTCATATTCAACTGAAACCTCTTATGTTTCAGTTTGTGCCAAATTGCCCCTTGTCCTGTCGCTGGACACCACTGCAAAGAGTCTGGCTCCGTCCTCGTTGACTTTCACCCTTAAGATATTTGTATGTGTTGATGAGGTCCCCTCTCAGTCTTCTTTTCTTCAGGCTGAACAAGCCCAACACTCTCAGCCTTTCCTCATAGGGGAGATGCTCCAGTCCCTTTATCATCCTAGTTGCCCTCCTCTGGACTCTTTCTAGGAGTTCCTCATCTTTCTTGAACTGGGGAGCCCAGAGCTGGACACAGTACTCCAGGTGGGGTCTCACTAGGGCAGAGTAGAGGGGGAGGATAACCTCCCTCGACCTGCTGGCCACGCTCCTCTTAATGCACCCCAGGATACCATTGGCCTTCTTAGCAACAAGGGCATGTTGCTGGCACATGGTGAGCAATACCATTGCGATGAAGTTGGATCTAATTCTGGGATGGATGTCATACTGGAAAAGAAGCAGGAAGCAATTATTCTGTTCTTTCAAGCACTGGTGAGGCCTCATTTGAAAATCTGTATACAGTTTTGATCAACATGCTTTAAGAAAGATAGACAAATTAGGAAGGGACAAAAGGAGAGCAACAAGAATGACAGGAGTTTTAGAGAACATGACCTATGAGGAAGGCTTAAAGAACTGTATTTGTTTAGTCTAGAAAGTAGTAAAGGGGAGACATAAGTCTTCTAATACGTAAAATGTTGCTGTAAAGACGATGATGATCAACTGTATTCCAGTGCCCACTGGAGAAAGAGTAGGGGTGGTAAATTTAATTCATACCAAGATTAACCAGGTTAGTTATTAAAAAAAGGAAACTTTTTCATTATTAGTCTAATGAATCTGTAGGTGGAAAGATGTGGGCATACTTTCTTATGGATGTAATGGAAGCTCCTTTCTTGGAAATTTTTAAGAACAGGTTAGATGAACATCTGTGGCATGTGATAATAGCTGTATTTCATCTTGTGTTGGTGCGTTGGGCTTGGAGTAGGTGTTCTCCTGAAGTATTGCCATCCCTAAATTTCCACAGACCCTGTGAGCAATGGATTAAGTCAGCAAATGTTTACTTGTAAAGCAAGCAAATAAGAGATCCTTGCTGAAATAATCTTTGAGAACAACACAGTCAGTGATAATCGTGAGTGAACTCTAGTCATTGCTTTAGCTTACTTTTTCAATCATGGGGGTTTTTTTTTTACTTTTTGTTGTGTTTTTTACCATTCCGTACATCATTATTTTGTACAGCAATTGGTTGCCATGTGCCATACAAACCTGTGTTTCCCATTCAGTAGTGTAGTGTAGATATGTGGGTTTTGATGACCATAATTGAACATACCAAGTGGTTTGAAACCACAGAAAAAACTGAGAAAATAATAAACTTGCAAATCATCACAGGGCATTTTTAATTTTCCAAGGAGACAAGAAAGTGGTGCGTATTGTAACATGAATGCCATTTAATTTAGTGAATGCTAAGGATGGGTTTTGAAAGTTTTCTCACAAATTCTGGACAGAAAGAGCTGAATGTACAGTGTTGATCTTGAAACATTTCTCATTTCTATGGATAATACTGGATTTTCTAATTTATATGCTACATAGAATCATAGAATCATTTAGGTTGGGAAAGACCTTTAAGATCATCAAGTCCAACCGTTAACCTAACACTGCCATCCCACCACTAAACCATGTCCCTAAGCACCTCATCTACCTGGCTTTTAAATACCTCCAGGGATGGGGATTTGACCACTTCCCTGGGCAGCCCATTCCAGTGCCTTACAACCCTTTCTCTGAAGAAATTTTTATTTATTTATTTTTTATTTAAACATTTATATAGAGAAATACATGTATGTTATATATGGCTGCAAAAGTATGCACAATTGCATTTGGGTACATATTTGTAAGGAAGAATAAGACATTTCCTACTTACGGATGTAGCACACTGTACATATGCTATACCCCCTTTAAAGAGAATGGTGTACCACCAGTCTCTTGGAAGAAAAATACACACGCATCCTGCGTGAAATATGCATACTTTTACATGGTGCTGTTCGGTTCAGGTATTGACATTTTGATTAATGATGTTTTTGTTACAGCTGTTACTCGATATCATACCCTGCTATGGGCAGCATGTGGCAGCATAGTGCTAGACGTAGTAAAGGATAGGATCTCTGACTTCTCTTACAGGAACTAGTTGAGCACCTTTTTTCAGATGTAATGGATGTGTTTGGGTCTTCTGGCTGCTACTAGGGAGCAAGCCAAGTTTCCAGCCACTTCTTGCCTTTATCCCCTCTTTTTTTTGCTCTTCTGTTTAGGGAGAGGTATAGGTTGGCAACATTTTTTGCCCTTGTATGTCTGGATCTAAACTCTGGGGAAGATGTAAGAAAACTTCACAAGCTGTAGGAAGATGCTAACTCTTCTCTGCCCATACACATGGTCACATTACAGTGAGTCATGATATAATCCCTAGTTATGTTGGTACATCTGATTTTTATTTGATATAAATAAATTTCTGGGGATCGAGTGCTGCCATGTTAATAACATTGCAATATTAACCATTTTTACTAGTCTTTAAAAAACAGGGGGAAAAAAAGATAATTTTGCAGCTTTGCACTAAAAACTTGAATTCATTCTCTTCAGTTTTGGCTTGAGAGTTGGCAATTTTTCTTAAATTCCTCCTGGAAACATTTTGGCAGTCAGTGTGTATCCTGGAGTGCAGGTGTAATACTCCTAGTATGGAAATGAGCTTAATAAGTATTCTGTACTAGCTTCAATTTCCAAGGAGTTGTGATATGTAGCTCCTTGTAGAGTGAATTACAATATTCTAATCTGGATTGTTGCATCCAAGATCTATCTGGAACAAAAAAACCCCATGGTTAAATAAATTTGAACTTCCAGATTTAGAAGCTTGTCCTGTCCCATAGCATAGACTTCATCACAAAGCCTACTGTCCAACTCCTTGCCTCTCTTATTTCTCACCTCTACATACTGTTTTTCCTTTGAAGCTTTTTCTCTTGGCCTCAGTTGCCCACATCATCTTTCAGTTTTCTTCCTGCTATTGAAAATATTTTGAAGAAAGTGCCTGTTTGTTACACAAGTGACTGTGTGCTCTTGAAGCAAATTGCTGTTACTGTTAGAAGCTGATAGGAATCAGCACATCTGTATTCCCTGCCACAGCTGCCTTACTGTACTGCAGCCCTTTTGTATTTTTTTTTTTCCTTGCACTTTTAGTATCATAGCAGGCCTGTAAGTTACTAACCAACAGGGAATTCTCTCTTGCTAACCACAAGCCTGGTCAAATTGAGACATCGCATTCCCTTTGGTTTTCTAATCTCAGAAGCCTTTCTGCCCCTCCATATTTGTATCCTGTTCTGAGTTTCAGGCTCTAGTCACCCGTATTCACTTACTATTAATTTCTGTGGGCATTTTACATTCCTTGCTGTCTCTGAAACAGTCCTTAACTTATTGGCACATATGACAGATCTCTACCTCTAGGATGGTCTCCACATAACAAATAGCATTCTTTTGCTATCACCCACGACTTTCTTGATCAAGTTAATGAGATCTGTGGTTGAAAGGTCCTAAGTTCAACTTGGTGCTTATGGACTACAAAGGAAAAAAAACTCTACTTCATTATTTAAGATAAAAGCAGCATCTCTGCATAAAAAAGGGACTTAAATTGTGTAGGTCATCTATGACATGTATGTGTCTAGGAGGTACTTAAGTTTGATGGCATTCTTAATAGGAAGTTATGCTATTTGAGAGGGTGTATGGAACTACTTGATTCTGCATCTGCACAGTGTAAGACTGAAGGTATAACATCCAAAGAATTTTCATACTTTAGGACTCTATTGCCAATCATGATGATTATAAGAACTATCAATTCTTCTTACTTCCCATAGTACTGGAGATTTTTAAAGACATAGAATGTAAGGTGTTTCTCGTCTCATAAGAGTTTCCTGAATTCCCAGGCTGTAGTTGAATCAAAGTTCAATGCTTTACTCTATGGTCACCAAGGCTACAAATATGTTTTGTTTTTGTTGAGAGATTATATTCTATAAAAAAGAATCTGATTTTAAGAAAAATACTAATATCATAGGGCATGCAATGAGGCTGTAGGAGCTGGCTGCTTTCCAAAAAGTTGGCCCTATTTTTAGAAGCTGTAATTGAGGATGGAATGTCACATGGTGTCATAAGCATGTAGCATGTCCTCTTACATCTTTGAATCCAGTCTGCCTATGTAGAGATTTTGTTCCTATTTAAAATATTTTTGATGGCCCTTCTAAAAGGTGATGGTGTTTAGAATCAATTTATCATAAACTCACCGTCAAGTTCTCCATTACTCCAAAATCTCAGCAGAGGCCTAAAAGGTAGTTCAAAGTTTCTGAACTATCTTCTTATCTAAAAGAAAAGTCCTCCTTATTAGGACAGTGATGGGCCAGCATGTATCTATGAAACTTCCCTTACTGCCACTCTCCAGTCAGAAAGCCAACTTTTAAAGAACTATCTGATAGCTGTCTTAGTATTAAATGTGTGTAATTTTAAAAAGATTTTTTTTTTAAAGTATGCTGGTAAACTCATTCATTTGAGAAAAGAAATTACATGCAATGATGCACGAAACTTGACAACAATCTGACTCTTGCAAAGTAGGAGTACGCCACTAAAAACTACCTTTTTGAAGCAAAAGTGTTTATTGATTTCTAAAGTGGTGACTGGCCTTGCCAACATGTCTTTGTTCATCAGCTGAAACTGCTAAATATCCTTGGAGTTGCTGAAAGACAATATGTGAAAAACTCTTGCACAGGTCAGATGGGATTTTGTTTGAGGTTGGATGACTTTGAAATCAGAGCCACAGGACAGTCAAACAACGATTATTATTTTAGTGTCTGGATCCTGATCTGCAAATCATTGTATTGATCCATATATAATTTTAGGGGAAAGGAGTGCACGCTACTTTGTGTATTTTGGCAGCCCTGGCTGTTAGCACAATGCCTTGTATTCTGTGGCCATGCTGGAAAATTGCCAACCTCAAACTCCTGAATAGGCCTCAGGAATATTGAATATGGGATTTGTCTTTAAAAAACCCCACAAAACCAAACAACACAGCTTAAAAGGAGGGCAAACAAACCAAAACAGATTATTTCAGTTTATTCAAATAACAATGGTTATTTCAAAAGTGTAAAATTCTTCAGATTTCTTTAGATGGTGAGTAGAAGGTTCAAGCTGAGCAAAAGTTTAGTATCTGGAAAACTGAAATATCATGTTTGGGAGTTTTCTGCAACACTGAAACTTTGTCTTTTAGTTATTCTGGAAAGAAGAAACAAAAATAAGGGGAAAATCCAAAGCACCAGTAACATTGCAGTATATAAAAGAAGTGATATGATATAGCTGTTTAATGCAGTAAGTTGGAATTATTGGCTCCCTCCCTGACCCAGATTTTGTTTAATATTCTGTGTGTTTCTTTATCCTGTATGTTTACACGTTGTATTTGGGCAGGTGTGAGCTTGCTCTTCTCTGTTCACTAAATGTATGTGAACTTGTTCTGCTGGTGCCTGAAGCTGCCAGGAAGCACACAATTGCATTAGCACAGTGCTGAGCCTGCACTAAGCTCATTGGAGTCACATGGATTTATTTAATTTAGGAATTTGGGCAGGGCAAGGTTTGCTTGTCGGTACGTTCAGTATAAATAATCCCAGGCATATCCACGGTAAATAACTAGTATTGTGCTGGATTAATTAGTGTTTTGAGATCTCAGGAGTGCAGTGCAAATTAGTCATATAAATGCTTTCCCATTTTTAAGTATTTCGTCTAATTTTTCATCTTTGCTACACATATTCTTCCTCCAGAACAAAGAACTTGTGATTCATATCACACATTGTTCAGACTTGTTGAACTGAATGCAACAAAATCCTATTTGTATCATGGTCACCATTAAAAAGTCAATTTTCTGATTAAATTGTATGTAATTGCCATAGCTATTTTGTTTACTATAAACATGCTACTGAATGGCAAATACTTCTCTTCTAATGAGGATATAATTTGAGGAAGCATTTCCCAAGAGTCAGTAAGTGTTATCATATGCTTATTTCAGTAGATACAGAGATTTTTTCCTGCCTCTGACATTTGTCTAGATATTTCTATCTACTTTACCCTAAAATTGAAGTAGTCTTCCACAGAGGCTTGCCCAGATTTTGAGGATAATATGATTGGTTTCAAACCTAAATTTCATTGTAGATTACATTGTACTTGTGATGGAACAAAAGAAAGAGCCTTGAAATTTGGAAGAGTCTTTTTGGAAGAGTTATTTTTCAGGGATACTCTAGTTCTTGATTTTGGTATACTGCTGTTTTACAGTTACAGACATTGCACTCTACTCAAGGTTTCTCATTTAAGTAAAAGCCAATAGAAGTTTGTAATATTTGTTAATGCTTTTTTTATTCCTACGTCTTAATTGTAATTATATTGTGGCCAGATAATTTTTCATATATCTTTTAATTACATTAAATTTGTAACTTGAGTAATAGGCCAGCTAAAGTGAAGCTGTATTAAAAGTAAGAAGTAGAAAATAGGTTTTGCTGTCTATGATACCTCCAGGAGATGGATTTTGTATATTGAAAAGTTATACCTCTCCTTTGCTTACAGAAATGAATTTATTTTATGTTTTGAGGTTTAATGAATGTGATATAAATGTATACATACTGCTCAGTGTGTATATTTATATATATCTATATTTATATGTTAGCTTTGCAGCCTTTTCCACATATGGAAGAATTTTTTGAGATCATGTTTAGCTGTAGAAACCTCTCCCCCTCACTTCCCCTGAATGTGTGTGTTAGAATATAAAACACTTATACAGAGGTTTACATTTATCGTATATTTCTTACTAGAAAAATTAGCTGCCACCATCATAGTCCAAAATAGGTCTTTAGACCAGCTGAAAAAGCCAAAAATGCGTTTCTGGGAGACAGTAACTTGATAACAGAAGTTGCATAGCTGGTGCTGGTTACTTAAGTGAGATAACATGTCACAGGCTTTCACTACAAAGGGGACCATAAATTTTTGCATTGCAAATCTGATTTCACGGACCACTTCTTCTAAGAAGCATTGGGTTTCCGCTTCATCTAGTGATAAAGCTTTAGAATGCATGAGTATCTGGCGAAACATCTTATTCATGTTAATGCTGTCTGGGTGTTGTAAAATGAGTGGTCAGAAAACCTTCCGCTTACCCCCATCACTGCTATTTATGTTTGATTTTAACCTAACTATATACAAATAGAACAAATGGTGAGATGGGGTTTATGGTCATTTTCATAACTGGATGATGCATGGTTACTTGTGACCCCTTCTGTTATGGATAGGTTTGAAAATAGACCTGTGCCATAAATCCATATTGCTGAAGCAATTTTAAAGATTTATTCAATTTTTGAATATACAAATGAAACATAAAGACCTTCTAAAACTCTACACAACAAAGCCTTAAATGAATCCACTAGTTAGTCTTTCCCCCTTCCAGGTACAGGCTCAGTTCTTCAAATCAGTCATGCACAAAACTCTTCTGTAGTCAGTTCTGTGTATGGAGAGTTCGTGAGATTAGTCCTCAGCTATGTTTGCTCCTAGAAATTGTGTAGCAGATGAAAGTCTCTAAGATCTGAAAGATTCTGAATTTAGGCTAAGTTCTTGATTTGAAAGAACTGTCATTACTTAGCAGGTAGATTTCTGTGTCACAAGGGGAAATTAATATTTGTTAATGTAATTGTTTGCTGTAAGTAGGACAGTTTCACAGTCCAGAGCCAGTAGTTACATGTTTAATGACCCATTAGTAGCCATAGATAGTAAGGAGAGTAGTGTAAATCAGTCATCAGAAACTTAGTTCAAGAGATGAACAGGTTATCACTAGATTTATTTAACCCAAGTTAAGACATTAATTCTTAGCATGCTGGCACATGAAAGGGAAATGTGATGAGCCTTGTCAGGAAGGGTCTTCTATTGTGGGAAGAGAGCCAGAAAAGCTTAACTCATCAAGTTTTTAATGTCGCCTGTGTTGCAAAAGCTTTTGTCTAAAAGGAGATGAGGATTTTTAAATTTTTATTTAAAGAATGTATTTTTAAAAAGTATTTGCATGCCACAAAAATGAGGGGACATGCTGTACTTAGGCTTCGTGGAAGCTTTTGCTGTCTGTTTTTTGAGTCAGGTTCACTATATTCTTCACTTCAGGTAACCCAATCTTATACACCAGCAGGCCTCATAATAATGAATAATTTTGCAGTATTCAAGTACATCTATATTAGGGTTTTAGTCCTGATCAAGAGTGCAGATTTGAATCAAATCTGCTGATCATTCCCACTTACTGCACCGTGGTTCATATCCAGAAGTGTTGTTGGAGCAGGGACACTGAATTCCTTTTTGATTTTAACCGAAAGATGCATTCCAGGAGGTCCCCCAACACAGTGAAATTGCTAAAGGGAATTCACTCTTGGAGAAAGTGCAAAATTAATCCAGAATACTGCCCCAAGACAGGTGTATTGTAGAGATGCCGATTCTCGGTACCAGTTGTATTGGCTATACACCTGTTGCTGTTGCAGCACACTGCTAAATATACTCTTTTGCAACTATTTCACGTTCACCAGTAATCAAGAGTATGCTACACACAGAATGGTTACCAATAGGCCTATGATTTCTGGCATCTGGTTATTACAATTTTTTAGATATGCTTAATCATGTAGACCATGATTAAAGTTATCCTTTTTTTCAGACCTGCTGTGTAATTTAGCCCCTTTTATCTGAAGGCCACTGTCACAAATTTACTGCTGAAACTGATGAACCTTAAAGAATTGATGGCTGAGAAATCTGCCTGCAAAACTTGTATTGAGATACACTTCAATAATAAAAGAGAAAACATCTTTATACAGGCTTTCTACATCTGTATGTAGTGTTTTCCAAGTGCTTTTCTTTAAGTTCCTCATCTTGCTACTTTGAAGCCAAGTTTTGAGATTTTAACTCTAGGTTTTGTGGCAACTGGATCAGAACAGTAAATCATATTTAGTAATACCAGATATTTCTTTTTAAGATGTGCCTAAATACATGTCCAAATCAGAGACTTGGATGTCAGTCCTAAAGGTACAAGGCATTCAGTGTCTTAAATATTTTGAATTTATAATAATTTTATAGTAATTAAGCGTTTATACCAACTTATCAATTCAAATGGTATTTCTTGAATTTTGTTTTTTTCTCTTTTTGCTTCTCTGTAATTGAGATTTTGCTTTGCATTTTTTGTCATTGAATTGCTATTCTTGACCCTATAAACGAATGAAAGATCCAAGCTTAAAAAGCAGTTAATGTAAACAAACATTAATCAAAAATTGCTTGATTACAGTTTATTGTTTGAAAGGGCTATAGATTAATGATTCTGTAGGATACACACTGATATGCTTCAGGGAAGCCTCTGATCCAATATTAATAAATGATAAGGCATGACTACAGCTTTTATATTGCTTCACAGTGTGTCAAGAATGCAAAAATAGGTAATGAGCTTCATTTGTCTCAAAATGTCAGCGAAGAATTTTGTATTCTCTTGCATTATCTGTTTTCACTGAGGTAGCAAACCTTAGCTTCTCGATAGAACAGTTTATTCATAAAACCAGTGAAAACCACAATCCTGATTTTTACATGCTTTTTATCCAGTGCTTTTGGGTAGTTGTTCCTATCCATACAGAAAAATCTGTAAAGTTTATAACACTAAGTTAGGATTTACTCCATTAATTATCCATTCCTCAAAATGTAACAGGCAGCAGAATGACACAGATAGTTGAGTCTGATCCAATGCACTGGAAGGAGGTAGTGCAGGCTTGAAAACAACCTGTCTGCCTAATGGGAATAGTAAGTGATCAATGAGTTCTTTTAATATTCCTTTAAGTCCTTCCATTTGTATGTTCTCTTCTGTTAAATTAAAAAGTGACAAAACATATAATGAAATTATGGTTCTTTGGTTTAATCCTTGTTTTTAATGAAAAAGAGGATTGCCACTCTGGAATTTTATTTTCTCCTCGACTATCATCAAACGCCAAGTATTACCTAGCATCAATATATGACATAATTAACTAAACAATAACATATTAGATAATAAAGCACATAATTATGAAATGTTGGGCTTTTTTGATAGGGGTGCTAAGTGGATGAGCTCTGCTTAGGTTAGTGCAAGTCTATTTATCTTCTATAAATAATTAGCATGTGGAATTGAAAATGAGATATGAACAGATCTTCTGGGGTAGGTATAAATCAAGTCAAAATACTGTATAGATACTGGTTTTTAAAACAAGACAGTATGCTAAGACTGGTTTTGAGGTTGCTCTTCGTATTAAAAAATTAAAATCCAGTGAGAATTTGTTTTTTCTATTCAGTTGTCTGTCAAAACAGATCACTATGTTTAATTTTTTTTATGAACTTGTTAATCACTAAAATTTGAAAATACATAATTGTTGTGGTTTAACCCAGCAGGCAGCTGAACACCACTCAGCTGTTTGCTCACTCTCCCCCTCCCCAGTGGGATGGGGGAGAGAATTGGGGGAAAAAAAACCCTAAAACCTGTGGGTTGAGATAAAGACAGTTTAATAAAACAGCAGAGGATAATAATAATAATAATAACAGTAGAATATACAAAGCAAGTGATGCACAATGCAATTGCTCACCACCCACTGACTGATGCCCAGCCCCTCCCTAAGCAGCGATTGCTGCCCCCCCTGCCAACTCTCCCCAGTTTATGTACTGAGCATGACATCGTTGGTACAAAATAGCCCTGTGGCCAGTTGGGGTCAGCTGTCCTGGCTGTGCCCCCTCCCAGCTCCTTGTGCCCCTGGCAGAGCATGGGAAGCTGAAAAGTCCTTGAGCAGTGTAAGCCCTGCTCAGCCACAACTAAACCATCAGTGTGTTATCAATGTTCTTCTCGTACTAAATCCGAAATGCAGCACTATGCCAGCTACTAGGAAGAAAATTAACTCTATCATACCCCAAACGAGGACAGTAATAAACTCTTTGTATACAGAATAAGATCATGGCACAGACTTTCTCACCAAAACAGATGTAAGAAAAAAAATTGGAAGAGGATTTTTATTAATTGTAGATATTTAAGGTGAAGTGGACCACTATAATAATCTGGACCTGACCACTCAATAATTTCTGCATTAGATCTGTAATTTTTTGAATTATTTTGAATACATTTAGCTATATCTTTTAGAAAGTGTCTAAGTCTCAATATAAAATCTTCAAGTCATCCAAAACTGATATGCTATTGAAAAATGTGTACCATATTTGCAGTGTAATTACATCCTATAAATCTCTGTCTAGCTTTTCCCTGCTAGAGAAAAGAGCTCTCCTTTTCTGTATGTGTTAGTTAATAGTGATCAAGCAATCTCTTAATATTTTGAGTGACCAGTTGAGTTTCTTTTGTTTCTCATTGCCAAGTTTATTTTTCAATAATTTTGTAGCTGCTTCCTGATCTGGTCTTTCACCAGATGTATACTTCTATTAATGGTCTTATGCTACTGCACAGAGATACAGTAAACTTTTTGATTTTTATTTCTCTGCCTGCATTTGTCCTTGTAAATTCAACATTGTATCACATGTTCACTTCCACCGTGATCTGTAAAGCCCTTTTTGATATCATCCCCTGTTCTCTGAATCTGCCCTGTACATTTTTGAATGGTGACACTGTATACATGATTTCAGTCATACGTGTATGTGGCTGATAACATTTATTAAGCTAATCCCCAATACGGTCACTTTTCCAAACAGTCTTTGTCAGACTTTTCTTTCAGATCATGGGAATACAGAACAAGTTTAGGATGAGAAAAGATATCTTCAAGTCCCCTTCCTTCTCCAGCAATATTTCATTCTGTATAGAGCTAATTTTGCTGACACTGTGTCTTGTGGTGCATAATCAAATACTGTACAGAAATTTCAGCATATTATTTCAAAGCACTTACCTTATCAAAAAGAGTCTCTATGTAATTGAAAAAGATACAAAGTTATTTTGACAGGCCCAGTACTCAATAAAGCGATGTTGATTGACATTAACTGAGCTCCAGCTTTTAATTTATTGCTTATTGTACATAAGGATCAGTGTCAAGCTATATAGTCTGTAATTTCCTGGAATACTCTTTAAAAATATTTGACAATACTTAATTTTTCAACTCTTCTAGAATTCTGCCAAAAAAAGAGATCACGCAAATAACTGAAGTAAAGATGAACATCTCCCTGTTTGAAGAATTACAGTATACTAAACAGCAAACCAGCTGTATGTAGTTAGGAGGAGTCATTTGGAAATGTACTGAGTTGCCCATTTTGTTGATTTTTGCTGTTTTTAAAGATATCACCAAAGATTAACCTAATGCATTCTGTTAGTGAAATAGGATCAAACTACTCAGTGGAAAAGAAATCTTTCAGTCTTTCTTCAACCTTTACTCTGGCAAAACTCTTGTCAACCTCAAAGTTAATTCAATTAGCCTTAGCAGGCCTGAATAAAAGTAGCTCCTGTAGAATTCAGGGGGAAGGACCCATATTTTCAGTGAGGCGAACCCAGCTCATTGGAAGTTTTACAGAATCTCTCCCTTTGTTTCAAAAATAAATAAGAATATTCAGGCCTTACTGTGTCTTTGCTTTGTGATGTAGTTGTGCAGACCTTAGAACTAAGATGTGTTCCAAGTTAACTGTAAAAAATTTACCCGCATTTCTCCTGTGTTAAATGATAGCTAAGTTTATAGTGGACTGTCAGATTTCTTTACTTAATTCAGCAACATGCAAGACATTTATCTCAACATCTGGTTTTCAATAACAATTGACATCTGGGAGCTCTTTTTTATTCCAAGAATGGACTAGGAACAGTAGTGATACTGGCAGTGTATATTTTCAGGCTAAAATTCCTGTCCATTTCAATCGTAATTAATTACCATTAATTTAATTTAGTTTTTAGATTTAATTAGCTGCCAGCAATATATTATAGCAACTAACTTTCAAAGTTTTGAAACTACAGAATGTAATTTTTTAATGTTTCTAAAATATTAATGGGTGAATTTTAAGGATATCTAAAATGATGAGATTTTATTTGGTTTTGAAATGCTGACGTAAATTAAAAATATCGTATTATTCACCTCTGTGTTCTAGAAGCTGTGTATCGCATCAGAATTTGGCACAGTAGAACTATGTATAGATGTAGATATGCACGTATACATCTGTGTGTGCATAGATAAAGAATCGTTATAAAAAGTATGATCTTTGATAATGTATCCAGGGAAGAACATCTTGCTCTCCTGGTTTAGTTCATGTTTTTTTATTTTGTTCTTTCTAAATTCAAGTTTATAATAAATGTAAAGAAAGACCTCCTGCTTTCAGCATATCTACAGTAAAATAATCCCTTTTAAAAACAAGTTCATTAAATCGTTATGATTTTTTGTATTTCCCGTTGTTATCTATCATTAAAACTCTAAATCCCATTAGTGTTATGTATCATTAAAACTCTAAATGAGTAATGTTAATGGTTTGAAAATGGAAAAAAGGAGAGAAACTGTCTAATAGTAACACACAGTGTTTAAGGATTGCTTAAAAGATAGATGTAACTGATAGTGTGTTAGAAAAGTGTACTTTGCTAATGATAGGGGTTTTTGGTTCTTCTGCAGTTTTGTATCTTTTAACATAACACAATGTAAGACAGTTTGATTATTGTAATTAATTTGCTTATAAGGTTTGATCTATTTCTGCTGTCAGCATTGGTTTGAATTGCATGCAGTTAAAAACCAGATAATCTTTTAATATTTAATCTTACAGTCTACTTCCTACACACTGTTTTAACTGGGTGGGAAAATGTTTACTTCACTGTTCTTGTTTTTTTGGTTGCTATAGATTCAGATTTTTGTGTACGTAACGCAAACTTGTTCAGTTGTTTTCACTGGCTTACATTTTAAAAAAAAATTCATGTTTTTAACAGCCAAGAAAACTCTATTTTACATGCACCAAAGTAACTAACCTTTTCTTCTTTCATTCCAATGCTAACATCTTCTCTGTGCATCTCCTAATGTCTGGCACACAGGATGACGAGGAGGGTATATGGGCATAGCCATTCCTATAAACCAAAGTTCCAGTTTTGTTTTGAGGGGTGAGAAACTCTCTTTTCTATCTCTTTCAAGTTGCAGTCTAATTTTTATTGGTTTTTTGTTTTTGTTTTTTTTTTTTTTAAACTGCATGGAGCTGTGTGTTTGTGAACCCTGTAAAATATGTTTTCTTACATGTAATGAACAATGACAGACTATGTCTAATGGTTTAATGGTTTAATTTTTTTCATGGCCTATTGTGGCTAAAGATGTAGGTAAGTACCAAACTTTAGAAGGAGTGTATTTGTATCTGCCTGTATCTGTCTAAACAATTTCTTCTTTTCAGTAGATAAATTCTTTAAACTAGTATTAATCTGCTATATAATCTTGAAAATCCCTGTAAGAAAACTGTAATATCTTTGCAGAATGAGTATGGAAATTTGATACTTAAAAAAGTTTGCCATGGATTAAACATACAATTTTACTGGAATAGAATTTATAATATGCATGGAAAAAATAAGAGTACCTATTATGCTAAAATGTTTTTAGGGAAAATTTAAAATAAGCAGCAGATGCTTAATCAGGAAGGTGTAATCTGTCTATGCAATACTTTGCATGAAGTAATCTGATGGACTAACTTCCAAACAATAATTTGGTTGTGATATTTAAGAGTACAAAGTGCAGCTTATATTGTTTAAGTCTCTTTCAATTATGAGTAAATACTATATTGTCACTGTGTGTCAGTTATTGATCAATGTGTATCCACTTTTTTAGTGCTTGCCTTTGAAGCTGTAGGTAATTTGTAGCTCATGATCGCTGTGGTCTCAACATTGCTAAGACCATCAGGCCTGGTGGTTCACTCATAGAAAATATGTCACTCCTCCTTAATGGAACAACTCTATTTACTACAATGGGACTGTTCAGGGGAGCAAAATCTACTAACATAAGTAAAGATCAATGTGTTATTAAAGCTGCTGTGCTTTACTCTATATTGCTTTGGCCCTTATCACCCCAGGTTAGAAGCCTGTATGATTTTTTTGTTTGTTTCCTGTAGTGTTATAAGCCACGTTACAAGTCAGTCCTTCTATTTGACAGGAATAAAATAATTTTTGTTCTTATATGCTCACGTCTTAGAATAGTTGTGAGATGCAAAATTAGTGCTATCCATAATGAATAATTTGTATTTTGTTTTTAAAAAAAATTAAAATGAAGCTTTCTATCACAGAGAAGTTTAAGATTCAACAATTGTAAAATAAAATAATGGGCACTGTGATACTGTTAACATTTAAAAGAAAGCAACCTTGGTTTACCAGAGTATACTTATAAGCCTTATTTGGTTTTATGCTTTCTGTTTCAATTTTAAATGCCATGCTTGTGCAGGTTGTATGTGTAGACAACCTCTGCATTTATGGACACACGTTGCATGTGGTTACAGTAGGAAAGGATGTGACTCATATTCTAAATTTTTTTAGTTACGCTTTTTTCTTTCCTGAAAATAAGCAGCCTTAAAAAGAATCTGGAATTGTTCTTTTTCACATAAAAATGTAAAAAAGGTTTATGGGTTTTCTCAGTGTTGTGTTTTAAGTAATTAGCGAGTTCTGTTAACTGCAGCTGCATGATATTTTAATAGCAGTTTATAATGTTATTTAAAAGTAATGTAATTTTCAGCTGTTTGTCAGCATCATTCTTCTGTTTTGGGTGTGGAGAGCAGATCTTTGTTTATTTTCCAGGCCCATATATATTTCCAATTTAAAAACAGACATTCCTCTCTGAATCTTTTGTTCAAATGCCAACATAATTTATCTGGTATCGTTATATACCAGACTCTTGACAAATAACTTGTTTGCTGTTTCTTTTCAAGTGGAGGAGCACTGCAGAGGTAGTATAACAAATAGCTGGTAGCAGGCATAGCCTGGCCTCTGGACTGAACTCATGAGTAGACCTGTCCTTGTAGGTAGAATAGCCAGGAGTCTAGTGGAATGGCTATCATGAGGTGAAAATTCATGTCATAGACCTCCTTCCCTGGGGAAAAAAATAATTTAGGTCCCAGACCTATAAACCTTTCTGAAAATACATGTGGTAATACTAAATTTCCTCATATTCACTGTTAAGAACTGTAAGTATAACTTACAAGACAGATGCTTACAAAGTTATACTTAGAAAAAAAATGGATAAATTTTTCTATTTGCACAGACTTGAGAGACAAAAGCTGGATTTGGCTGTGGGAGCACAGGAGTTTGCAGTCCCCGCTCAGCCAGCTCAGTAGTGGGGTTGCTCAGGTAGAACTGAGCTACTCAGCTCTTGCATTAAACCAGAGAAAAACTGATTTAGTTCTCAGAAGTATTCTCGAGGAATAAAAGTTATGACATAAACTACTTTCAAGGTCTTTATTCCTACTTTTGTATGTTTGAGCTGAGCAGCAGTTAAAAATAACTTGATTGTAAGATAACTCTATGGTGCTTTCTGCCACATAGACTAAATCCCTCATTCTGTTGAGGAAATGAACATTTTGGATAATTGGATTATTTCCTGTTTCTACTTAGAATCGATACTAACAATCAAAAGGCTGATACAGTTGAATCTTGCAGACACCATCTTTGTAAAATAATACATTCTTCCACATTTGTTTGCTTTGTAAAAAGTCTGGATATTATATTTAGTTCTGTTATTTTAACTTGCTCTATGATATTCCTTTTTAGAATCCACTTTATGATGCTGTAGTTATGGATTGAAGGGAATAGTGCCTGCGATTTAGTTTTGGAACGGTTTAAGAGTTTCTATTGCTATTTAAATAAGACACAAGATTTGTCTTTGATGCAAATGGCTCAAGGCTAAGTGAATTTAATAGCTCAAATGGTTGGCAATCAGGGTGAAATGAACTGTCTTGAATGTTGCATTACTTTAAAAGTGGCGTTGTTAACATGAGTAGAATATCCAAGTAAGTGATTACAATAAATCCATTTCATGGCAGAGTTTTAAAGCTCTAGGCATAAAATCTTCACTACAGAGCTTTCTGCCCTGTTTTTGACAGTGAACGTGAGAGGAGTCTGGATGTTCTTCTCACCAAGGCAAGGTGATGGGTGCACAGTTCGTGCCTGTTACCTTCATTGCACTGTGGCTGCAGGATTAGGCAGGACGGGTCAACTCTTTTTGCATTATGTTAGTAGAGCGGATGAGTGGTCGAAATGGTGAACTTTCAGCAGCCTTTTGAAATAGATTTGGAGACTAGATAAATGGAATGGGAACGAGATGGAGATTTCATCCCCATGTAGGAAGGAGGTGCTTTCACTCTTCATAATGTAAGGACTCTTAAAACAGTCCTTAATTCATGGGGTTAGACATGTTTTTACCATTCTTCCTCTCTCACTTTCTCCTGATTTTCATAACGAGTAGTATGGCTGACTGAAATCAAATCTCTCAGTCAGTTGAGTGTATATTAAAAAACAGACTTAATACAACTAAAAAAGCTTTTCTGTATTTGTTTTTTACTGCAGACGTCTATCAAAAGCTAATTTTGAACATGAGAAAACCTAGAGACCCAACGAGAATGAACATGAGGGATATATATTATTTTGGAGAGGAAAATGTAATTTTAGCAACGATTTAATTTTAAAAGCATATCAATGTCCTTTTACAGTCTCAAAGACACCTTTGTTTTGGTTTTAAAGTTTACACAAACTTTAAAACACAAAAAGTGTAAAATTATTTTGAAAACTATCGAGAAACTAAGGGAATCTTAAGATAATTTTTCTTCCAGTAGTATAAAATAAGCTATATGCTTTTGAATTGGAGGTGATTTCTTTTTAAGAGGATTTTTCTTCCTACAAACCAAAAAGCACCTGAGATACCAAAATGTTCAGCTTCTGAACTTGTTTTGTTTCAAGTTCAATTTTATCCTGATTTTATAGGCTTACTAACATTGCTTTGGGTACCATGCAGATAGTCTCATGCAATCAAAACTTTTCCTGAGAGGGTGAGGTAGTACACTGCCTAAGTAAGGAAAGTGCAGGCTGGTCCTCTAATTACATTTAAAAGTAGTAAGTTAAAAATCAGTTAAGTCCTTTTAAATTTTACTACCTCAGTGCTCAGATGCTACAAAAGAGTGACATGAAATGATGGTGGAAATGTAGAGTGGCAGGACAAGAGTGTGTTGTAAGGTTACAGAGAGCTCGTAACTCATTAGGGAACAGGTGAGGTGTTCAGGGATGTCTCACCGGCCAGCAACTTTGGTAGCACATACAGCTGCACTAGTTGGGGCTTGTTAGAAACAGGATCTCTTCCCCTCTCTTCACCCTTACAAAGGAAAAAAAAAAAATAAAAATCAGGAGGTGATAAGTTTTAAGAATAAGCCTATATGGCAGTCTCTCATGGGTAACAAGCCACGTGACACTCAGAAAATGTGATTCGTGGTAGAGCTGGGGGGTGCAGGTAGAACACGAGTGCTTGTTTTTTCCTGTCCAGTTCCTACTGCTGAAGTGCAGCAGACTCTGGAAAAAGAGCTGGGACTTTGCCACAAGTAGTCCATGTGTGTCTGTAATAGAAATTAACACAAACCCTGTTTGTACAGTACTGTAGACTTTATTATTTGTCAGACGTGAAGTAAATCAGATCTTTTAAGAGATGTTTAGGAATGTTTGGACAGGGTTATTGTCTGTTCTGTCCTTAGAACAGGGTTACCTTCACACCTGAAACACAGAGGGACTGAAGCTTGTGCCTGCCAGCAAATGGTGTCTAATGTTTTTGAAAATAAAATCATAAGCTAGTCTGCTAAATTTGGATTTAGAAGCTAAACATAAAGTCTGTAATTTTAAAATTTTGCCTTAGCAGTCACTGTGGAGGCATTCTTCGGGAAGCATCAGTGTCATTCAGTAAAAAAACCCTTCAAATCAGAAATTGTCTACAGAATGGGCGAAAGAGTAAAGCTTCTTAATTATTTCTCAGGCAAATATTAAGTCACTTTATTGCATGTGTTTCATATGTGTTTTCAGGGATGAGGAGGAGAAGGCTATTTTAAAACAAATGTGCCTTGCTTTGTCTTTGTTGAGATGTGGTGCAGAGTTCTCTTTCAAGATGTCCTTACTAATAGCAATATAAAGTGTAACAAAATTTGGTCACGTTGCTATATAAGGATATGTGTAAAGACATTAACTATTAGCTATTGTTCTGCTTTTTGTTTTCATTATTTCAAGTCAAGATTTTTGTAAATAATTTCTTTTTCTTTATGTTTGGATATTCTGTTTAGCCTGTTTTGGAAAAAACACGTTAACTTTGAAATGAGTCTCAGTAGCATGTAAAGCAATGGAAAAATCAGGAGCATGGCTGTTTGCAGTGTTCATTTTAATTCTCTCAGAGTGCATGAATACTAGCTCTATGCTTTCTTAGCTAAATGGTGTTGTTACATTGACTGGAGCCCAAGGGCATTTTGGATTTGTGAATTTTTAGACATGATTGTTGTTTTACTGAACTTGGTTTTTACTAAACAAAAGGAGGAACCTCCCTAGGAATGTTTGGCAAACTATGGGCAGATTTATGACTAGACTTCATTCATGTTAAAATGCTTTTATTCATAATGGAAGATGTTTATAGTTTTCATTTTAATAGGGAAATTTTATATTAGTTAAAAAGTTACCTTTTTTTCTTAAAGATGTCATTACTACTGCTAGTATTTTCGGGTCAAAGACAGAGGGTTTTCTTTAAAAATACATAGGGATTTATTTAGCTGTATGCATTTGGTTATTTTTTTATTGATTATACACTGGAAATATGTGAATTGCTTGACAAATGTGAAACTTTTCCTATGTTTCCTGTGCAATGGAAGATCAGCAAAGAAGATCAGCATTGTTCTTTTTGGGAAAAAAAATCTTAACTTTCTGTTACAACACTGCTGCAGCCAAATACATTAGAGTTAAGGTCAGAAGTTTAAACCCTGGGCCCACTGAAGTTGATGAGAGTCTTGTTATTTATTTCAGTACTGTTAAGTCTTCACTCAGAACACTTTCTGTCTTTTGATTTGTTCATAGTCTTAGTAGAAAAAAATCCATGCATATACATACATATGTTCTCAAAGAGATTTGTACAAACTGGATGTCTTTTACTTTAATCCAGCAGATATTTATCTTATCTTATCCTTGGTATTTATGAGACACCAAATCACCCTCATGTCTAGCTATAGAACTTTATTATATAAATTCAATAGTTTTTTGTCTGTCACTTGTATTTTAGCTGTGTGAGTCAGGCCATTCTGCCTGAACTTTGGCCTCAGCTTCTTCACTGCAGGTGCAGAAGGTGTGCAAACAATCTGAAAATGTAGCTGATGAGCTGAACTTCAAAGCTTTTTGTGTAGTCAGCCTAAAGACAACAATCACAGGGCCTACAATCATCAGTCATGCTCTTTTATAATCTTCCATAGTAAAAATAAATAACATGCTAGAGCAATTTTTAACACTGTAGAAAGTGGGAAAAGGCAGTATGTGTTTTCACACCTAAACTGTGTTTCAAAATGTTATAGTTGTTCTTGCTATCAATAGGAGTCAATAATCACTGACTTCACACTGAGAGAAGTAATCACATCGTCTAAATATAGTTTAATATCTGAAGCTAAGCTGACATCTTGAAAAAAGTAGCGGTAATGTGCTTTAAAAAGATGAATTAAATGATGAATTGCATTTTGTTGGATTGCACTTCTACAAATATTCATGCAAACATATGAAATTAGTATTATTTGTCTTGAAAACAGTTTCAAGTTGTTTGTGAATATTAGAGTATGTGAATATGGGACTGGCAGCACAGCATTCCTCTTGGAAGGTCTTGGTTTGTTTGGAAACAGAAGTACCACCTGACTTAAAGATCTGATCAAAGGTCAGATGATCTAAACTTTTCAATGTAAGATTTTACAATTGAATACTAAAAGAGGAAAAAAACAGTCAATTTAGAATAAACATGAGATTTATATAAATTGCTCTGGAAAGTTTATAAAAAATACAAGAGAAAATGTTTACAGAGTACAGAAAATAATACCTTATGAAAATTATCTAGTATCTGTTTTTAATACAAACATGTTCATTCTCTGTTAATTAAAATGCTATAATGCTGCTTTAAAACAAAAAAAAAAAAAAGAAAACCTCCCTGTGCTGACCTACTTAACATCAATGAAATACCAGATGTCATTGAATATGTCTCTTGATTTCCTCAAGGAAAAGCTTTGATAGGTGATGACTGCTATCAGAGATATCCAGTCCTACCCAGCCACAAGGCCTGGAGCCAGTTTTGAGACATATCCCTGTCTCTTATCCTTCATGTTATTCTGGCAGGGGTTTCTAATGCAGATTTTCAGATCACACACATGCAATAATTGAAGCACTTCATCTGGGTGTGGTGGCCAGGCTCAGACTGTGCTGAGTGAGGTGTAGATGCAGAGAGACAAATAGTAAAAGGCGTTTGGCTGTTTCAACAGTGTATGTGGCTTGCATAGCCATTCCCTTTTTATGCCAAAGAAAAGGCAGTGGGCAGGATGGGATTGTCTTGAGTTTGAACCTTGAATCAGTGGCTGAAATGGGATAATTTACAAATAATTCTGTAACAGAGTGTACAATAAAGAAAACTAGGAAAAATATTTATTCATGTGATTTAATTAAGTTCAGTATCAAGTATCTTGGCAATGTTGCTTTGACAACATTAAGCTATTTCTATATGTCTGCTCTAGTAGCAAATATTAATGGATTAGAAGTAGTTAAGGAATGCCTGTTAGTATTGCTCATTTGGCTATTCTGTCCCACGCTAATTAGGCATCCATTTTGACATCAAAATTCTCATTTGTTCAAAAAACCACTATTATGCTAATTGCCCATTTCAAGAGACCACTAAGGCATAGAGCAACTTTAGTTGTTGTGATGAAGTATCCCTGCGTATCATGAATGGCAGAACCTTGCTGCTTCATTTTGCTTCAGTTTTGATCTTTGCTTCATAGACAGTTGACCAGTGAAAAAGTTTACAGGTCTGTTTGCCAGAAGAGCAGTGACGATTTCCCTGATTCCCTGCTGGAGCCTTTCACATCATTTGGCTGGCCAGATCATGAGCTCTTCTTCAGCCTGGCTCTGAGTTCTACCAAACTGGGCCAAGCTAGCTAAACAGCTCATGTACTAGTTTTATTTTAAACTGGATATTTTTGACTAATATGAGCAAGCTACTCAGTTTAACAGCTTTGCTGGAAGATTTGAAGAAGAAATAGTCTTAGAAGGGAGAGGGACAAGCAGCTGGAATCTCTTTTAACAGCATATCTGGATGTGACTGAGGGTATCTGTCCACAGCCTTAGGCCATGGGCAGAGCCCTCTACAAACAGCTGTGCCAGCTAATGATGTTATTACCACCCACCCTTATGTGCTTATTACTATTTTTCTGCTAGAGATTGTTACCCTCCCAGATCTCTCAACAGAAGAAATCACTCCCATCAATCCCATATCAACTTCAAGCAAACTGAGCCAGGTTAGCTTAAATAGTGATGAATACCCATTCATCAGGCAAGCCTGTTTATCATTGGTGTGGATTAAAGAGCACTCTGGCATTTCTGACTTTCTGTTGGAAACTGTGTGGTAACAGCCAGCTGATGGTTAGTGAAGAGCAGCTAGTGGCGTTAACATCTTCAAGTGGAAAAGCTCAGTCTGGAAGAGAATTATGTCTGTAAGTTAAAAACAAAAAGACCCTTACTGAAATCACTTCATCTTCAAAGGCTCTTGCACCAATTCAGGTAATCAGGTTATTAAAATAATTGAAATTAAACCAGTGCACTTTTCTTGTTTAACTAATCAGAATCAGAACCTCTTTGTTCGTTTTGCAGATAGACATATTTTTACCAGATGCAAGCATGGAGATCAGTAATAAATGATATTTTCCATTTTATATAGTAGCTATAATTTTGGATAGTAAATCTGTGTTAAATTCTAGGAAAACCAGTTCTTAAAAAAAAGGAACCAAAAACCAGTTTGGATAGATCTTGCAATATGTCTTTGCTGGGCCAGTTATTAATAATATGATTAATTTTGTCACACATAGTTCTAGGACCTTGAAATACATTAGTGGATAAATCTCAAAGAAAGCTGAAAGCTCTGCTCTTTATAGCAGATCTGAAAGTCTGTCTATAAGTGTTTACGAATGACTACTGTTCCCTAATGTGGCTGAGGCCTAAATCTTTATTTGCTGAACCCCTCAAAGCAGCACAGTGCAGTCACGTTCTCTGTGTGGTGTTTTACATCTGTTGACCTGGCTCCTGCATGTGAGCGTTTCATGAGGATTCATTTTAGTTCTAAGAATATGGATGGGGCCAAATGTAAACACTGAGGCAAGTTTTTAATGATTTAGGAATTCTGTTAGCTAGGATGATTTTGATTATAGCTGTTAAGAGTCTTGAGGTTTGACTTACATTGGTTCTATACCCCTATAGGAATTTATACCTGTAAGTAATAACAGATTCTAACATTTTGATTGAATTGAGTTGTGTTCAAGCCTTTTGGGTGGAAAGTGCTCTGAGAATGCCCCAACATTTTTTAATGTAATTGAGTATTATACCCTACCTGCATTAATATAGGGGGGGGGGGGGGGAGGGGAGGATAAAGGTGAAAAGCTTTACTCCTTTTGCAAATTGTTTTTATAGTGGTTCCTGATCCAATGTTGGACTTGCCTTCGATGTCATGCTACTGAAAGAATTTTTTACCAACTCTCACTTCTCACCACTGCCTAACTCTATGCTGTAGTTATGATATAAATCTGTGGTTAGATTTAATGAAAACATAAGTCCTTATCCACCCCATTTAACTTACCCTCACTCTGTCCGAGGGTGACAAAACTTGAGAAATTTACGCATATCCTGCAGTCCTCATTTGTACAATATTTTCAAATGATAGGTCATCCTTTTAAAAACTTATAAAGCTGCTTGAAAGATTGCTGTTTGCTGTTTTCTCCCAGCTTTCTTTACCAAACCAGGTTCAGTTTTTATTCGATCTTTTACGCAATTGTGGTCATTCATCTTCTAGGAGATCTTAATTTGTAAATTTGATTAATTTCTAAGATCAGTGGCAGAAACTTTAATAAGAAACTGTCTTAATGTTAACTATGTTGTAATTCAAATGAACTATTTTACAATTGCAGTGTTGCAAATCAATTTACCTTGAGGCTTGTAATGTATTTCCAGTGTGTAATTAATAGATGGAAAAATATTTAGAACTTCAATTGCCATTCATTTTAAGGAACATGCCAAATGCTAAAAATATCTCTGCTAGTAGTAAGTTTTAGAATTGAACCTGTCAACCAAAAAAAACCTGCAACTGATTGCAAGAGAGAGAAGAGCTCATTCTCAGAGGGCTAATTCTTTTTTTCAGTTACTTCTCTTTTACTTGGTTAATGAGTTCTCTACTTTTTAATTAGAAGAAATGAAGACTACTTGTTCAAATATTGCAGCGTCTTAGAGTGCCTTGTCTTTTGGTTTTGTAGGAAAGAGGGGTCTTGCTATGAAAACTACAAAAGTTTTATGTGAATCCTCTACAGATACAGTCTTACTGCTTGAAGAAAGTTTTGGAAAGTTTTGTATGAAAATGGTCCTTCAATATAACAATCAGGAGAAAAATACCTTTTCTTTCCCGCTTGAAAGCAGTGTAGCTTCTAAGAATGTATTTTAAGACAAGCTGAGTGAGAACCTTGCCTTAGTTACAGAAAAAAGATACTCCACAGAAAAAAACATGAGCTGTCTAGCTATATTTAACTGCTGTTAGCACCAAGACAAAACAAATACTGTCAACTGTACTTTTACCAATGTACTCTGTTTTTCCTTGAGGATTGATAGGTTTAAATGCACTGAGTATCCTCTTGACTCTGTCTGGCAGACTTTGATGTGATGTTGAAGTGTTCAAAAGCTGCATGTGCTGCAGGATTTCAGCAAACTTGATCTTACAGGTTTAACTTAAATATTGTTTCCATTTTGAAGTCTGTCATATGGGTGTACCACAAAGAGTGTTTGGTTTTAGCCCTGATGTCTTGGATGGTGGTATGCAGCAAGTAACAGAATACTGGGAATAAAGAAAAATCCTGAAATGAATCCCTCCAGCTATGGGCCAGTTGAGAGCCAGAGAGACAGGATGTAAAGTAAAACCAGTATGTCTCCCTTTGATCAAAGGACAGATTCCCCACCCACCCAGCAGGTGATTAACACATAAGTACAGGCTCCCCTACATGGGCTGATTGGACAACACTATCTGCTCAGCACCCACAAAGCCAACTTCAGTTAATGAACTGCCATTTGAAATATTTCAAATGCTGTGTTTGGGCATTCAGATTGATGAAGTTAGGTGATCTGATGCGTATAAGTTGCTACTAAATTGTCTTAGAATATGAAATTCTCTAAAGGAATAATTACTAAGCACCTTATGAAACTGCATTTTTATTTTCAGAAAACAAGTTCTTTCCACATTTCCATATTTTTCAGTTGTGTATTCTTTCTGTATTTGGAGAAATTCATAAATAGTCAACTGCACTATAAATTTTGAGTATGGTGAAACAATAGCACAGGGTGTGGGTTTGCATGGTCTTATGCATAAAAGCCGTTCAGGAACAGGCTTGACCAGCCAGAAGATCTGTAAGTCACAGACCATTTTTACTTCAAAAGTAATGACAGTGGCTGTTTCACTGTTTCTAAAAGTATAATCTTGGGTTTAGAAATTGTTATTTTATCAGGGTTTCATCTAATTTTATTTATTACATGCCAAATACATTTTCGTTGAAGAGGAAGGACATAGCACATGAAGCCACCGCTGTCCTGAAGAATTTGCAGTGCAGTGACACCCTAATGTCATTAAACTCTGTCATTGTCCCATTGACTTCTTTGAGGACAATATTTCACACAAGAACTTTTAAAATGGAGAGTATGTCAGCTATGCTGTTCTCATTTTCATGATTACGAATTGCTTCCCAGTACCAATCAGAATATAATGACGGAACTCTAAATCTAAACCACCTCTGCTATATTTTGCTATTAGTATGATAGAAAAATTTCATCAGTGAATGACTTTCTAATAAGTAGCCTCACTTGGGATGTCTGATAGAATATATTCTTAAGAAAATTTTTATTCAAAATTCATTGTAGCACAAATATTTTGATATGAAAGATAATCAAGCCATCTCTCTTACCAAGCAGGATCTGCTATATATTATCATTCAGAATAAGGTATTTCAGGAAATGGAAAGCGGCAAGCTAATTACTAAGCAAACTGGCTTTTTCATAATTTTATTATGTGAGGTCAAATGCATGTGTACATATGACACATACGGTTTTTGCTAGGATCCTGCTAATAATAATGAATTGAAGTATTTTAAAATACTTTATAATAAATACCTAAACCTGTTACCCAAGAACTCTACATTCTTCTTAATATAATATATAAAATATAATATAATATAATTATTTTTGAAACAGACAAAGTTGCATTGCCAAATTCTGAACCAATATGAAATAAACAAATCTTAACCAAAAGAGATGCCAACATTCCAGAAATAAAGCGTGGATGTGATATTCTAGAAAATGAAGCCCCCCCAAATCTATAGAAGCTGTACTGGGTATTGTCTTTGTAGTTGTCTGTTACAAGACGCACTGTGGTTGCTACAAATTGTGTGCTTTGGTGTTGGTATTATAATGCAATTTTAGCAAGCTTCTGTTTAAGAAAAATACTGTTTATCAACCAGTTGCTTTTCCTTAGATCAAAAAGCAGTAGTTGGAATAGAAAACCTCTGAATCTGCCGGGGAGGTGTTTGACAAATTAATATAATTTAATAAGATGGAATAACACTTTAGAAATGTTATTTACTTATTGTTTTTCTACATTCTTCCCACAAGTGGTGGATAGAGTGTACAGAGTTTGCAACAACCTAATATTTTCTTGGCAAATGTTTCAAAGATTAATGATCATGTAGTTCCAACACTGGGGTTTTTAAATGATGACAGATGAATAAAGGCTTTGTAGCAAGGAGAAAACAGGTGCTGAGATGCAGAATGATTTATTCTGTGTATTTTGAGGTTTTTTTAATAGCAGAAAAGCTGCTTTCTTCTTCAGTGACTAGTTTTGTGTTGTTTTCTTTTAGCTAAAGACTCCATCTTTTGTGACATACTGCTCAAAGTCCTGTCATGATATAGCTTAACCAAGCATCACCCGGTATCGTGATGTGCAATCCTGACTGCCAGTCACTTGGTACTGTCGTGGTTTAACCCGGCTGGCAACTAAGCACCACGCAGCCGCTTGCTCACTCCCCCCCCTCCCTCAGTGGGATGGGGGAGAGAATCGGGAAAGGGAAAAAAAGGTTAGAGCCGAGGGCTGAGATAAAGACAGTTTAATAAGAGAAAATAATAATAATAGTAATAATGAGAATGATAACAAAATATACAGAATATACAAAACGAATGATGCACAATGCAGTTGCTCACCACCCGCCGACCGATGCCCAGCCCGTCCCGAGCAGCGATCAGTACCCGAGCGACCGACCGACCCACCAACCCCCCCGAGCATGACGTTCTATGGTATGGAATAGCTCTTTGGACAGTTTGGATCCTAGCTGTGCTGTACTCCCAGCTTGTTATGCACCTGGCCGAGCAGGAGAAGCTCAAAAAGTCCTTGAGCAGTCTGAGCACTGCTTGGCAACAACTAAAAACATCAGCGTGTTATCAACATTCTTCTAGTACTAAATCCAAAGCACAGCACTATGCTAGCTTCTGTGAAGAAAATTAACTCTATCCCAGCCGAAACCAGGACAGGTACCTAAGCAGATAGGCCCTCTCCTGAATGTCCGCGGGCTGAATTCTTGTTTGCGTTTCCTTTACAGAAAGCCTGCGGTTGTTATTACACCTGCTGGTGTTCAGTGTCACTGACCTCTCGCCTAATGTACAATCAGGTGCTCTTTTTTAACAGGCAATCTGGCATTCAGCCCACTTAAATGAGGTTCATTTGTCATGTACTCCTATCTGCCAGCAAGCAAACTGGAGAAAAAGAGGTCAAAGTAGGGATTTTTCAAATGTAAATGTTTCCTGGAAGCTGCTGTTGAAACTTAGACATGTCATTCAAACTGCATGTTACTGCCTGCCTTCTTTCTTAGCAAACTAATTGTCTTTTACAGTTACTTGCTTTTCCGAGTGTTTTTGCAACAGTTTTACATTAATTTGTTGCATGCATATTTTTATTGACAAATATTGTTGCAAGCAATATATAAATCACTGGACTATATTAAAAGCATATTTTACCCAGATGCTACTTTGAAGTACCGGATTAAAATGGAAAAAATTAGTTTTAAACCACTTACAGGATGTGGGATCGTGCAAAAGGCTGGTTTTATTTCTAAGTATCTTGTTGCAGTTCAGGCTTTTGTGTATGGGATGTCTACAAATATATATTACAATGTGATCTTAAATCTACGTTTTACATTTATTTCATTTTGTTCCCCTTTATGGGCAGGTTTTTTTGGCTAATTTAGTCACATGGGCCAGCATATGAGTAACGTGGTGAGATATAGGTTCTGGTAGTAGATGATGTTACTTCTTTTGAAACTTAGTGGTAATTAACTTCCTGAAGAATTGTGTGGATTCAGTCAAATTACTAAATGCTTCAATGCCTGTGACAGCACTACAGCTTGTATAAGATAATGATCCTTGAATCAAGACTATCACAGCAAGATACAGCTATTCCCAGTAGCAGAGATGGAGCATGGTGAGATGGGGGAAATATGCTTACTTCCTTGCAGAATAATAATTTAATTTTAGTTTTGCCATTCTCTTATAAAGGAACTGAAACTTCATCAAATAACTATATACTTGTGCTTGGATCAAAAGGTAGTAATATTGGCTAAATAACGTAACATCCTTTGCTTCTGTTTTGTCATTTCCACTGTCAATAATGAGGAGGGAAGAAAGTTTCAGGTTGGTGATAAGTCAGTAATAAGGAAGAGATTG
This sequence comes from Gorsachius magnificus, assembly GCA_034008185.1. NCBI lineage: Eukaryota > Metazoa > Chordata > Aves > Pelecaniformes > Ardeidae > Gorsachius > Gorsachius magnificus. The sequence goes on from CM067090.1 coordinate 15,241,596, forward strand.
GCTGTGAAATTGAGAATTGGCTTTGTGAGACTGCAGACTGACAGAAAGAGATTTTTTCAAACCTGTGATTGTTGTATGCGATTGAGAGAGAGACTTGCTGACCAGTGTGAATGTTTTCAGGCAGGTGGAAGCAGGAGGTAGCTGAAGAACCTGGGTAGTTTTATCACCAGGATGGGGTGTAGTTTGTTCTGGCAAGATTGAACATCTGAGATGATGGAGTGAAAAGGTGAATGACAAAACAGGTCCTTCGGGATATGTCCAATGAAAGTGGTAGGTAGATTGTATGCTAAGAGTTAGCTTTTGGGATAAAATTAGGACATGAGGAGAACAACAAAGGACTGAGAGATATAAAAATAGTCATTATTTCTTTACTCTCCCAAGTTATTATTTGATGGATCTTCACTACTTTTTTTGAGGTTTCTGTTGTTTCCGTTTTCTCTTGTTTCAATTTTCTTATGTCTCTACACCTTAATCTTTGGATAATCTGATTTGTAAACACAGTTTATTTACTGTCTCTTTGCTGATAATTCATAATCTGCACTCCTACCACAGATCCAACTAATTTTCTCCAAATTAAAATCATGACTATTGCAACCCTCAGGTATCTAGTTATTAGCTTGAAGAAATATGTCTAAAATAGGTGATATACCTTTTGTTTCTGTTTACTTGCTTTAATGATCATTATATCTTAATCTGACTTTTCTAATATTATTTATTAATTCATTTGTTTAGATTCCCCAAACAGTGAAACTACTAAACTACTATGATCTGTAGTTTACTTCTGCAGCTGCATAAAATGAGCAGCACACAGCTGAAACCTCAAAGCAGGAAAGCGGAGGGAGGTGAGGTTTAGAACAGAAAGGACAACTAGGCTTTCTTTTTACTTTTATTGTGCCAGAGCAGCTTTTGTTTTGCTGATGTTTACTTTAGGCTATGAATGTGAAAGCCCCTTTAGGAAATTGGCTTCCAGCTTCCACAGTAGAATACAATTATTTTATTAATTGCTGAAGGTAATAATTAACACACATAAACTATGTCTGCTTCTCTAGATGAGTCACTACACGATACTTCTAACACAAAATAAACTGCCTGGGATTTAGTATGGATGGAGATGTAGTTACACATCATCTTGCCAGCCCACAGAAGAATCTTCTGATGGGGTCTTTTCAGCAACTTAGACAAGGTATATTAGCTATGTTACTATAACAAAGCATAACCAAAACTATTTCAGTAGAAAGAAATAGTCATAATTGGCACAGGGAGTTAAATTATCTTCAGTTATCTACAGACCAGAGTACAGACAAAAAAATGGTGTAGATATAGCAGATGTCAAGTGGACAGATTAAAGAAATCCTACTCCTAATGTAGAGGGATATTACCTAGGTATTCAAAAGATTAAGTCAACAGTTGGAGTCTTTAAATAACATCTTTCAAGGCTTCTGCAATGGACTTCCGAATTCTGTTAAGGAAGACATAATTCGTGTCTTCAGTAGCTGGAGAACAGGTCATATTTTCAGAAAAAAAAAACCCTACAAGCTATTAAAACAGTAGTATTGTAAGTGCTATTATTTGTTTCAGATGCTTTCATTTGCTGTTGTGAGCTAGCAATAACATGAACAGTGGGAAAATTTTCTTCTTCATGGCCTTTTATCAGTTCTCAAATATCCCTACTCCCTCAGAAAAGTCTAAAAAAATTATTTTCTTCTCCAAAGACAACTGAAACTACACTGGAAAATGCATTTTACCTGATATTTCTTGTCAGATATCTAGATTAAACAAAATAGATAAGCAGGCCACATTCAATTTTTCAGTGTTTTTTTTTTTTCTTTAAGAATTGTCCAGTAGTGGATGGAGAATTCTGACTTACACAGTAGGTTTAGAAATATATAAATTTAATGTAGTAAGGTATAGAATATAAAATATAATAAAATACATACTGAGGTTAGAGATTCCTTAGAAACTGCTGTTTCAAGATGGTGAAAAAGTAATGACTTCATGTTACATGTCATATTACATATTAAATCATAGAATCATTAAGGTTAGAAAAGACTTCTAAGATCATCAAGTCCAACTGTCAACCCAACACCACCATGCCTACTAAACCATTTCTCAAAGTGCCACGTTTACACATTTTTTTAACACCTGCAGGGATGGGGACTCTCCACCACCTCTCTGGGCAGCCTGTTCCAATGTTTGACCACTCTTTCAGTAAAGAAACTTTTCCTAACATCCAATCTAAACCTCCCCTGGTGCAACTTGAGGCCATTTCTTCTCATCCTATGGCTTGTTACGTGAGAGAAGAGACCAACACCCACCTCACTACCCCTTCTGTCAGGCAGTTGTAGAGAGCGATAAGGTCTTCCCTCAGCCTCCTCTTCTCTTCAAACTAAACAAACCCAGTTCCCTCAGCCATTCCTCATCAGCCTTGTGCTCCAGACCCTTCACCAGCTTTGTTGCCCTTCTCTGGACACGCTCCAGCAATCCAATGTCCTTCTTGAACTGAGGGACCTAACACTGAACACAGCATCCAAGGTGCAGCATCACCAGTGCTGAGTACAGGGGCACGATCACTTCCCTACTCCTGCTGGCCACGCTATTCCTGATACAAGCCAGGATGCTGTTGGCTGCCTTGGCCACCTGGGCACACTGCTGGTTAATGTTTAGCCAGCTCATGTCATGCATATATATCATTGCATTTCAGTTTTGAATTGGGGAAACCACTATTTTTTTATTCTACAATTCTTAATGGTTTTCAAATCTCTCTGCTTAAGAAGACAATAAAAGCAATTAAAGCAGGAAATTATGTCATGGTCACTTGCTTTTAAGGAAATTTTAACTTTTATTATGTAATAAGTTTTTAGATTTTTTTAAGAAAATTTTTAAGATTAATAATGCCATGTCTTCCATTTTCCAGTTGCTGAAAGCTAGAATGGACTCTTAAAGAGTTTGGAAAGTCTTAGAATTTCACAAATTCTAAATAATTTGCAGGAGCTAAGGAGGAATCAGGAAAGGTGTAGAAAGTTGTACAGCAGATAAATTCAATTACTGTTTCCCTAGTGTGGATGAATCATCATGCACATCTGTTTTAGTTTTAAAAGTGCCAGAGGCTTCTCTGCCAATCATCATCTCTGCTGGTGTATCCAGTCTGAAAAGGTGGTTAAGGGCTGGTAATTGGCAGAATCTTAAGTCCACTCCAAATATAGCTTGTTCAAAGGACTTCATCTTACTGTGCTCTTGACAAACAAATGGATCGTAATTTCAGTTTGTCTACTTTGCTGTAAAATATGAAGAAGAGATTGAAATAAGAATCTGTTAATATAGAGCACACAGTATAAAATTATTCATAAGAAATCACAGAATGGCAAGGGTTGGAAGGGACCTCCTGAGATCATCTAGTCCAACCCTCCTGCTAAAGCAGGTTCTCCTAGAGCAGGTTACACAGGACTTTGTCTAGGTGGGCTTTGAATATCTCCAGAGAAGGAGACTCCACAACCCCACTGGGCAGCCTGTTCCAGTGCTCCGTCACCCTCAGAGTAAAGAAGTTTTTCCTCATATTCAACTGAAACCTCTTATGTTTCAGTTTGTGCCAAATTGCCCCTTGTCTTGTCACTGGACACCACTGCAAAGAGTCTGGCTCCGTCCTCGTGACTTTCACCCTTAAGATATTTGTATGTGTTGATGAGGTCCCCTCTCAGTCTTCTTTTCTTCAGGCTGAACAAGCCCAACTCTCTCAGCCTTTCCTCATAGGGGAGATGCTCCAGTCCCTTTATCATCTTAGTTGCTCTTCTCTGGACTCTTTCTAGGAGTTCCTCATCTTTCTTGAACTGGGGAGCCCAGAGCTGGACACAGTACTCCAGGTGGGGTCTCACTAGGGCAGAGTAGAGGGGGAGGATAACCTCCCTCAACCTGCTGGCCACGCTCCTCTTAATGCACCCCAGGATGCCATTGGCCTTCTTGGCAACAAGGGCACACTGCTGGCTCATGGTCAGCTTGTCATCCACCAGGACTCCCAGGTCCCTCTCAGCAGAGCTGCGAGTTCGGGTGTGTGGCAGAGTGAGATTTCTAGATCCTTATTGCCAATTGCCAAGGCAACTGCTGAAGTCAATTTTAAACACTAGTTCTCACTTTAGCAATTTCTGGCACAATGTTGTGTTGTATAGGGCAGCTTGTAGGATATCCAAAACAGGACAAAAATTTGGAAACAATAGAAGAATTTGGCATTTATTAATCTGTAGGGTGTGCACATAGTTTAAATAACTTTATGATGTGAACATCTATGTGCTTTAGAGTCAGTAATCAAAAGCTTTGCAGATTTAGGAGAAATAATTCCATTTTAAAATAAAATTAACATGTCATAAAAAAATCGTAACATAAAACTAGAATGCAGGATGATATAGCACACCAAGGTTTACTTTCCCAAATCCTTTTATTCCTTCTGAACACATGTATATACATGCAGATTGAAAAAGTGAATCAATTGTAAATCAAGCATGAACAAAGATTTGTGCACATATTTTTGCTTCTGGGTTGAAAATGTTGATTTCCCTAAATTATTGTGACTCAATGCATTTACATTACGATTTTGTTTTACAAAATGTCATTGACAACAGATCCATTAATCACACAACTAGAAATACCAAGAAATAATATACCCTTTTGATAGCCATGGTTTTGTAATTTAAAATTTAGTAAACTTGCCTTTTCTTCTGATTTTCTTAGAATTGCACACTGTTTGCATTACTGTGGTGTAAGGGGTGTATCATGGTAAAGAATATGACCAAAATGCCAGTACACCATCAAAGAATTCCCAGTGCTAAAAAAAAAATGTGAGAGGGTTTGATTCACCAGATTTAAGCTTTCTTTATGTCAGGGCAGAAATCAGGCCTGCCAGATTCCAGATCAGGTCTGTAGTGTTTTCCCAAGGGTTTGCCACTTAGTAAAAAGAAGGCCTGTTGCGCAGAAGCCTTAAAAGTATAAACTCAGCTATTTTGGTTTTGTGGTTAGGACAGTACTGTTTATTGAGTTTCCAGGTAGGAATCTGGTAGGTTATCTAGCACTCAATAAATTACTGTATGGCCTTTGAGCTAAAAAAAAAAAAAAAATAAATAAAATAAAAAAATAATCAAGATGCTTACAATGTCATCATTGGAAATCAGTCAACTGGTCAATCTGCTTATTTAAAACAATATTATAAAAATGATGAGATGGCTTCTGGCATAATTCCCCTGTTCTATAAGGGCATATTTTGATTTGCTATTCCTATCTACAATGACTTCAAAGAAAACTCATTAATTGCCATACTATACATGCTAGAATTTTCTTGGTTTATTTTTATGTTTGCAAGCACACTGCAAGCCTGAAAAAGTAAATGTTGTCTGTTCAGATGAATGAGTTCCTAATTAATTGGTTTAGCTTCTGAATGCTTGGAAATTTGACATGCATTGAAATTGGTTGTAGATATATATTTTAATATACTATTTTATCATCGTGACATGTTCAAGGAAGTCTAAATCTAAATTCCTTTGGCCAATTGGCTTGACTTTCCTGCCCAGGGTCAGGGGATTGAGTAGTTGTGCCAAAGTTTTTTATTCATCCCTATTTACACGGTGTGACTGGAGGCTTTCAGAGTCAATCATTCCAATCACTCATACCTGAACTGAACCCACATGAATGTAAATCCATTTGGCGTTTACCCATCCCATTCAATTTGCATATTTAGCTATATGGTTTGTGTCTTTTTTGTAGGCAGTCAAATAGTGTTTATTATTTTGTGAGACTAGCTTGACCAGTAGCATTCTCTGTGAGTCAGTGAAAGAAGGAAGGGGGTATAAAGGACATACTCAGGAATAACGCCTCTGTTTGCTGTTCAGCTACAGTTTAAGCAGAACATGTGCATGCTGGCGTATGTGTTAGGGAATGTCTCTTTAACTAGCTGTGTGGTATGAGGGCCAATGTGATGAGGTAGAGCATGCCAGTTTTCCTTCCCAAAGGATCTGGTTGTTCATATTGGCAGGAAGTTTTACTTACCAGAGTGGTTAGCAACTGGCAAAGTGAGCACATCCAGGTCTGAGGTATTCCTTACACACATTTCTTCATGGGAATTTCTTATGTTAACAAAGGTACAGTATGCAGTGTGCTTAATATTCTGTTTTATTTATTGAGGCAAAGAAACAACTGTATGAGTAAGGTCAATATACAGTAAAAGTTATTTTAGGTTGAAGGTCAATATGTTGGTCCTTGTGGTTTGTTGTTTAAATCTTTAGAGATTTTACATATTAGCAGCTATTTCCTGGAAGCAATAGGAATGATGTGACATCCTAGAAGGATTTTCACTTTTCATTTTCCCTATCTTCCTTTTAGAGGAGAATGTTACTCATCCTCCTGAAATTAGTTCATTGCTTAGTTGTACTGTTTATATAACTTTTGAGGACTTTTATATTTTGCATATTTTAAAGAAAACATGAATGTGTTTTTAAAAGTACACAGATCTCATTCCTATAAAAACTGAATGAAATTAGATCAGTTGAAGTGTTATGTTTACCAAACTTACTCTCCTCTCATCTGCACCAAATATAAAGCTACAGAAGGTCCTTGTTTGAGCTAGCAAGTCCAGGGAATTCTCCCCTCATGGACGTGATGTCTCAATGCACTGTCCTACAGTTGAGGTGATTGCTTTTCACTACTGCATTTGATTTAGAACATTATTTCTATTGAAAATACTGTGTTTTAAATCTTTTGCCTAAAGGACCATGCTTCTCCAAACAATTAATTGAATGATAAAATTGTTGTAATCTTACCCAAACCAAACAAACAACCCTCATGCACCAAAAAGCAGTTTAAAGGTAGCAGAAATAGTTTATTTTAAAAAAAAAATAGTTTTTGTTAATATTGTTGTCAACATTAAGACACACCACACTTTGTCTTAAGGGCTTTTGATGGGGCAGTGTTGCATTTAGTAATTTGTGATCATTACAACAGCCTGGCTGTTGAAAGACCATCTCTGTGGTTATCTGGAGGAGGTCAAGGTGCATCACCTGTAGAACAAGGCCTTGTTTTGGCTCACAGCTGTCCTTCTGGAAAGGGAGCACAAGACTTTGAAAGAATGTTACTGTTAAATCAATCCTTTCACCTCAGGTACAAGCTTTCCTGTATGTGAAGTTTAACTGCAGATGAATTATTTCTACAATAATAAGGCTCCTGTGTTAGCAGTTTTTAAGGCTTGCTATGTGTTCTGCTATCACTGTTTTCTCAGTGGGATGACAGCAGCTGTTCTTTGATTGAAACATGAAGAAAGATGTGTTGAAGTAGATAAGCTCACTGCTAAATTTTCCCAATTTGGCCTTTAAAAGGAATGCTGAAATTGATTTATTTTCAGTTGTGTTGCAACGCATAAAAGCTTTGTACTTGATTTAAATTACAATCTTACAAGATATGTGTAAATCTGCCTAAAGAAATCTTCATGTATCTCTGCTTCTTGAGACAAAACGCATAAAAGGCACAGAACAAGAGGACATCACCTGACCCTTGGTAGTAGTTCAGTAGGATTTTTTTTTTCTTATCATTCCTTATGATTATGACTTGCCTTTTTGATAACTTATCAGTCTTTTTTTTCTTTTTTTTTTTAATCTGAAGTGATTTGTGGTTGGACAGCAGTAGTTTCTTTTATCTTCATTTCCAAAGCTGCACTTGTAAGACCACATTCAGCAGCACACTAATCCTCAAATAGCTTGGTTCAGTTTTCACAGTTGCTGCCAAATAGCCTTTCTTTCACAGACTATTTTATACTTTGTGATACTTGTAATTAACAATTACTTATAGCAAGTCTGCTTCTGTATTCTGCACAATGAAAAGTAAGCCTCACCGATACAAAATAGTAATGAAGATAAGCAACATGAAAATTTACATGAAACTTTCTCTCATTTTTTAAATGCTGTGAAGCATAGTGGGCAAATAATCTGCTGGTGAAATGATCCCGAGTGCTTTGGCAGATACTGAAGATTTTCAGAATTTAAGTAGGGCTAAAGAAATGCACAGATCTGGTTTCATCTGATCTTGTTTGATTTTTCGTTATGTATAATGATGAATGGCATTCTTTTAAAAACAGAATACCAGCTCTAGTGTCTGCTTAAATCCACTGGATGCCACTTAAATTGCATTAGGAATAAATGGGTCTGGTAAGGTATATTTTCCAACAATACATGAGATGAGAAACTAATCTCCCAGCTTTTTAGTGACTTTAAAAAATATGTGACATATTGCTAAATTTTCTTGCCAGGGGATTGAACCAGTAAACTTTCCAATTCATTTCTAGACTGGGTTTGACTGTGATTGAAATTGTGTTTCAGTTTTAGTTCAACAAACATCAAAACATTTTCAAAATAACAAAACTTCATATTCAGTTGCAGTTGAAGTTAAAAAAAAATTAAACTTATTTTCAGTAGGGTTTAGCTTGTCTGCTTGATGATCTATTTCTAATCTTTCTATTGTATTTAAAATAATAAATATATTTCTTTGGTATTGTAAATTTACAATACACTCAAAAAAGTATTTTCTGACATTTGCAGAAACTGGTTTATGAGTCTTTGTGAACTACCTGATGTCTGTATTGTTATAAAAATTTACTGCTGCCTATTGGTGTACATATTTGTACCATTACCCCAAGTATATTTTTAGCCCTTGGAATCATTAACTCATACATTGTCTGTAGTCTGGGATAAATTATTCTCAGGACTAAAACTTTGGACAAGACTTATTTCTTCTTAAGATGATAACCATCCAAATCAAACCATATCTTACATGAAGCTCCTCTTATAGAATAGTATTTATACAAACTTTATACATTGCATAAAACTGAATGGAAAGTCGTCTTAAATGTGTGCTCATTTTATGCATTGGGAATAATTTAAGCAACAGGAATTTAAATAGGGAGTTCTTCATGGGGGCTTTGATCCAAATGTATTAAATAGTGTGTCTTGAACATCTTTCAAAAATAGAAATAGGAGTTAATTTAATTAAAGCCTATTCAGAGATAAGAGGATTGTGCTTGACCACTGGTAGTATTTTCAGGAAAGAAATACTAATGGTGAGACTTTTTAAAAAATATATACGGGTCTATCTACATGAAAGTACTGATTAACCACACAGTTGGAAAAAAATACTGCACAGAAAACTAACATGAAAAGTTCACATTCCAGAAAATATTAATAAATAGAAAACTCCTTTTTTCCATTTCCTCCTATCCCTGCCAATGCCCTGTTGAAGGGACGTGTCTTGGTATTTTGCACAAGGTAGGTATGGTGACTCATGGTAATAGTAGCAATAATTCTAATATTGCTGCTACTAATAATAGTATCAGTAGAAGCTTGTCTCTTCTAAGGGTGCTCATTTCTGCTAACATTTTCAAGTAAGAGGGTTTTGTGTTGGTGTGTTAGAGCACTTCGTTTTGCGAATGTACCAGGTGACACTTTAAAGGAACATACCTATTATAGCTACTTGCAAGCTGCTATGTGACTAACTGCCATGGAGCAAATTACAAATCTGAAGAAAGCATTCCAATCTAGGTTCTTCGTTCTGTTCCTTTCTGGGACTCACATTATCTGTTATATTTAAAGAACTTTATAGTATGCAGAGGCTCTAGGAGGAATGAAAAGAGGCAGTGAGTTTAGAGCTCCCTTAGTGGGAAAATCTTGAGAAGGGTTTGGTGAAATACTGTGAGATCATTCTAGGAAAGCAAAGAATTTACAGTAAATTTAGAGCACATAAAGAAATTATGCTTTATTTAAAATCCTTCAAAACTGTAATAAGACTAATTAATTTCTTAAAAGGTCCAGTGTCAGTTCCAACGAATTAGCCTAATGAAAAGCAATTAGAACACCCCTGTTTGCAAAGAGAATTTTCAGACTTTTTTTTTGTTCTTCATTGTTTTTAAGCAGACAGACTCTAAAGTATTTTGGGGTAGCTAGACTCACTGTATCCATTATCACTCTTTCTTTTCTCTTACATATTAGTGAATGTAAACCAAGACATTTTTAGCCTCCCTGGTTTTCATTCAGTTTTTCAAACAAAGTGGTAGTGACTAAAACAGCTCTATCAGCCTCTCAAGGAGGCCAATTTAAGCTTTGGCAACTTGCCATGAACATAAAAATACTATTTATTTGGGGGTGGAGGGTCTACGATGGGGCAAATGCCCCTCTTTGTTTTCTTAAACAAAAAGAAAATGTCCCCTAGCTTGAATCTTCTTCAATAATAAATCATTCTTTTTCAAATTTGTAATTTAATTAACTAATAACAATAATTAAATGTGTTGAAAGGAGATTGCTAAATTGAGTACCCTAAATCCATTGTAAGCTAGAAAACAGGTCTCAGGATGTTAAATTACATTGTATTTATATCCCAGTGCTTAAAAAAAAACCTTTTGTGTTTAAAAATGTTTGCATATTTTAGCCTAAAAAACCCTTTACATAAAAACGTCTGTTTTGTTTGCTATATCCAAAGTTGAGCCAGTCTTAGAACTTAAAATTGAAATTCCATTTTGAAATTTTGGTTATGTAGCTTTGATTCTACTACCCAGTTTAGTTCCATGCCCCTGCTTTCTTCCTAGGTGTGATGCAAATCTTGAAAGGGTCTATTTTCAAATCCTGGTTGCATTTGTAGCTGGGTAGCATTTTCTGGTGGGACTTCAGTTTATGAGGATAAAGTAAACCATCTCAATTTCTGAAAATGGTTTGCAAAATTCCCACCTGATTTCTGAATACAGCCCTTCAACTGCATATTTGGATTGAAACCTGGTAATCATTTTGTCCTACTGTGAATTAAAAGACTGACACCTCAGCTGGTCACTGGTTTTTATTTTCCATACTGTAAATAATGGTGCTTTTTAAAAAAAAAAAGATTCTCAGCAGCATTGATATCACATTCATTTGCTTTCCTCTTATTTGCTTTTTCCATTGTCAAAAATATTTGTGTCATCTTCACTGGGTGTCTACTCTTCACTGGGTTAAAAACTGACCGGATGGCCAAGCCCAGAGAGTCATGGTGAATGGAGTTAAATCCAGCTGGTGGCCGGTCACAAGTGGTGTCCCCCAGGGCTCAGTTCTAGGGCCAGTCTTGTTTAATATCTTTATCAATGACCTGGACGAGCGGGTTGAGTGTGCCCTCAGTAAATTTGCAGATGACACCAAACTGGGTGGGAGTGTTGATCTGCTTGAGGGGAGGAGGGCTCTGGACAGGCTGGATCGATGGGCCAATGTATGAGGTTCAACAAGGCCAAGTGCCGGGTCCTGCACTTTGGTCACAACAACCCCATGCAATGCTACAGGCTTGGGGAAGAGTGGCTGGAAAGCTGCCTGGTGGAAAAAGACCTGGGGATACTCGTTGGCAGCCAGCTGAAGATGAGTGTGCCCAGGTGGCCAAGAAGGCCAATGGCATCCTGGCCTGTATCAGGAATAGTGTGGCCAGCAGGAGTAGGGAAGTGATCGTGCCCCTGTACTTGGTGCTGGTGAGGCTGCACCTTGAATCCTGTGTTCAGTTTTGGGCCCCTCACTACAAGAAAGATGTTGCACTGCTGGAACGTGTCCAGAGGAGAGCCACAAAGCTGGTGAGGGGTCTAGAGCACAAGTCGAGGAGCGGCTGAGGGACCTGGGGGTGTTCAGCCTGGAGAAGAGGAGGCTGAGGGGAGACCTTATTGCCCTCTACAACTACCTGAAAGGAGGCTGTAGTGAGGTGGGGGTCAGTCTCTTCTCCCTGGTAACAGACAATAGGAGGAGGGGGAATGGTTTGAAGTTGCACCAGGGCAGGTTTAGGCTAGACACTAGGAAAAACTTCTTCACTGAAAGGGTTGTCAGGCTCTGGAATGGGCTGCCCAGGGAGGTGGTCGAGTCCTCATCCCTGGAGTTATTTAAAAGGATAGATGAGGTGCTTAGGGACATGGTTTAGTGGTGGGATGTCAGGGTTAGGTTAAAGGTTGGACTTGATGATCTTAAAGGTCTTTTCCAACCGAGGTGATTCTATGATTCTGTGATCTTGTTCTGTGAAAATAAAAGTCAATGGAATCAAAAAGGCATATGTTCAAGTTAGTAGGATCATCTATGATGTTCATCTTTTAGTATAATTTTTAAGCAGTATAGTACTTCCTTTGAAACACAAATCAGGGATTTTGATGATTTAACAAAGCACACAGTATGGAGGAGTGACTGATAAAAGACTTAGAAGCAGATGTGAGTCAGAATACAAGCAACCTTATGTATCATGGATAAGTTATTCATAGAATCATTGAATAGAATCATAGTATAGTTTGGATTGGAAGGGACCTTTAAAGGTCATCTAGTCCCTGCGGTGAGCAGGGACATCTTCAACTGGATCAGGTTGCTCAGAGCCCTGTCCAACCTGACTTTGAGTGTTTTCAGGGATGAGGCATCTACCACCTCTCCGGGCAACCTGTTCCAGTGTTTCACTGTCCTCATCGTAAGAAATTTCTTCCTTAAATCTAGTCTACATCTACCCTCTTTTAGTTTAAAATCATTAACCCTTGTCATATTGTAACAGGCCCTGCTAAAAAGTTTGTCCCAATCTTTCTTATAAGCCCCCTTTGAGGAAAGTGATACACTGTTGATTTTAAAGGCTAGAAATAGCATTCTGCTGTATTTTATAGTTTTAGGAAATGATATAGCTGCACAGACTGTGCAGACTGTGAACTGGTCCCTATTCTTACGGCATAAGTAACACGTCTTTAAATATTATCCGGACCCCCGTTTCCCAGGTAGCCTCTGGCATAGGTAACTGCGGTGTTCCGACAGTCTTAATGAATTAGATCTGCCATTTCAGTATGTTTCTTGGAGAAAGGAAAGATGCTTACTGTATGTTTTTTCATACTGCCTAAAATAATGACCGCAGAAAATTCACCCTAGGTGATAACATTAACAATAACATTTCTTTCTTTCAGCATGTTATTAATTTCTAGCTTCTTATTGGAACAGGAATTTATGTAATTTTCAACTTAATACTTACAAATTGTGATTCTGTAATGCTGGTAAGTCAAGACTATTCATAGGCTTTCTCCTTAACCACTTATTCTGCCATGCTAGTTTTTGTTCTAGATTTTAGTATGACATTGATTTAAATCATTTTCTTGCCAGATCTCAACAAGAAAAAAAAAAGAAAAAAGGTGACAGGACTATTCAGAATTTAGTGCAGGATTTCTTACCTTATGGAGATGAAATTGTATGACACTCTACAGAAACAATTTGTCCTGACATGTTCATCAGGTTGCAAAGCTGTGCTGCATCTGGTGGTGATGATCAAACATTCAGGTGTAGCTTAATACTGCTGTGAGGCATTGCATTGGTATTTAGATATGCCTTTGGCCCAGGGCTGAAGCTAGGGTTAGCCTTTTCAGCCAGAAGTTAGGCATAGGTAGTCTCTGGGAGCTTGGAGCTCCATGCTTATATACCTACGGCAGCACACTCCATGGCAGGAAATCAGTGTAATATTTCCAAAATACCTCCAGGTTACAGCAGTCCATTCTAGAGGACACAGTGCCTGCGTTGTGGGGGCTAGAAGAGTCATAGATAAGGAGAAAGCTTTGATGTTTCCCAGCTATTCAAAAGTTGCTGCTTATATAGGATAAGTGATGGTAAAACAACACTGAGGTTGCACGGTGCTCTAAAGAATGCATGAGTAAGTGTCTAACATGCATAAGCCGGGAGACGCATCCTGGTTGCTGCTATCCTGGTCTTACCTGTGAAGAATTCAAGCCAGCTCCTTTTTATTCAAATGTATTGCTTTACCCATTGTGAAATCATTACGATAACACTGCTTCTGACAAAAAAAGTTAGGTTGCTTGCTGTCATATTGGTGGTATCGCCATTTTCAGTTTGTCTTCAGATTACTGCAACATTTTTCAGGAAGGTAGAGCTCTTTAGCTTCATATGTAACCTAGGTAGACATTTTCTTGATGTTCTGCCTCACTTGAAAGTCTCCGTTGTATTTTTAGCTGGAGTCAGTATGTTTTAAAACTAAACTACTCAGTCACATTGCTAGTTTTATTTAACTTTTGTTGATTCTACTCAAAATGAGGTGTGGCTTGAAGTGTCTTGGTTCAAATATACAATGTTTAAAGTGCAGATAGATACCCTTTCTGGATGACAGATGTTACAAAGATAAACTACTGTCATATGCCCTAATATTGTTTCTGAAGATGATTTATCAAGTGACTAGCAGAGCTGTCAGTATTAGCTTATATTTATTTCCTAGTCTGGAAAACTTTTTTAAAGCCACTGACTTGTCTCTCTTTAATTCTAAAATAGTAATCTCTGCTGGTTCCTGTAGGGAGATAGGGTCAAGATCTCTGCTTCCCAGGAGGTACTTTTTGAAGTATGAATGCTTTACCTTTAAAGAATACTAATGAGAAAAATGTCAGTGGAAAGGATTTTCTAAAGTAAAATTTAAAAAAAACTCCATTACAAAAGATGTCATGAAATAATATTTTTGGTTACTTTGTGCTGTAGATATATTTTTTCTTGGAAATACTTGTTTTTTAGTGATTAAAGATATGGTTGGCCGTTGGATTAGTTTATGCAGAGTTCTGTTTCATGTGGAACCTTAACTAGCCTGCACTTAAAATAGTTCATTAAGCTGATATCTGGATTCCTGATTTGAAGTTTTTCTTGGAAATAGAATGTTTTCTATATTACTGTCAGTAATTACTTGGACATATAATTAGTATTAAAATGCAAGATGATGATTGTAGTTTCAGATATGTATGTGTTGATTTAAAAGAAAAATTGACACAAATTAAAGAAAATTCCCATACATCGGAGCTCTTGATGTCTTGTTTTAGTAGTAAAGCATTATATACTTGTTCTGTAGGAAGGATTTGAGTGGAAGTAGATTTTTAGAGGCAAAACTAAACAGGAATTTGTGAACAAAATTAGATTATTTTTTTTTACTTTTTTAATGCATTTTGTTGCATGCAAACATGAAAATGTGAAAGAAAGGTTTTAACTGGGAGTCTAAGAGAAGTTTCATAAATTGAATGAATCGCTGTTCTTTCTAATGACAGATTATGAAGATGGTTTAATCTTACAATGTGAGTGAGTGTTCTACTAACAGGTTCTCATGTGGACAGATTAGACATCCATCTGAGACGTTTTTATCGTATTGATTCATTCCCTTGGAAGAATGCAGGCTTTTACTTATTTTAGAGATGGTTCCATGTGGCTTGTTGAGATTACATCTTGCATGCAAATTTTAGCTGGGATTATGTTACATGAGGGTGACAATTTTTAATAGGCATGGTTCAGGTGGTAATGCAGAAAATGAGTAGCTCAATTTAATGGAAAAAGCTAACACATACACATGTGCAGCAAGCCGTCCTAAGGGAAGTCCTTAGTGTACTTGAATAGTGCATGTGTACATAAAAAGTAATATTAAAAAAAAATTACTGCTTGTTTATATTCTTAGAGAATAGGCAGTTGTATATAAACCATTCTCCTTTTTTGGGGCACTTCACAACCAAGTGGTAGCTCAGATAATTTTTAAAAGCATGTTCATTGAGGGACAAAAGGGAATAAATACTTTCTGAGCCAAAGTTGACTAATGCTCAGTATTGCCATAACACTTGGTCCCATCCTGACAGACTTCAGGCTTAAATCAGAATTTTACATAAAGCTTAGAAATTCATATTCTGTTTAAATTTTCTACTATGCTTTATCACAAATGGATTTTTACTTAAGATGGCATTCTTGCTTGAAGCAGTGCAAACTTCAAAATTATATCAGGTTGCTCAGGCCCTTGTTTAGACAGAGGTTTTTTGTTTGTTTTTTTTTTTTTTTTTTACTAAGACCTCAGAGTATGTGGAAACATATAAACAGGTAGTACAGAAGTAAGAATCGTTTATGTATTTGTCTATCTGCATTTCATGCAAGCAAGGATGAAGCAAGGATGTTGTGGAGATGATGATAAACTACCAGATGTAACTGAAATCTGTAATTCTGTGAAATGTCTTTGCTGGCATCACAGGTTCTGTGTAAATGACCCTTCTCAGCAGGAGGGCTTGGGGCTTGTATCGAGGAGACTTTAATTCATAAGCAGTCAGTCAGGAACAGAGAACTTGAGAATCAAACTTACGTGCATTTCTGGAGATCATTAAATGTCCCTTTCCTGTAGGAGATGGAGCTGCTGTGAAAGGAACAGAGCACATACCTTCCTGGAGACTCCACCAGTGCCAATACACGTTGGTATATGAATTTATTAGACCAGTTGGGAGAACCCCGTCTTCTCTATATTAGGAAACCCTGAATTTTGTCTTCTCTGCCTTGATTTCTCCCTTTAGATTACTAGTAACGCTGTATTGGCCAACTGTACAGTACTTTTAACTGTCTATTAAGAACTCAGATGATAGTAACTAATTTAAAGTTAGCCCAGCTATAAGGCTATTTGATTATAGTAATTTTGCAATAATTATTAACTTGAATTCGTTACCTAAAGGAGAAGAGCTTTAACTTCCTTCATGAATAGCCTGGCAGACCATCTTCCTAGCTTCATAAAATAGAAATCAAAACCTGTTTAATTTTAAAGCTATTTTATAGGAGAGCAAGGCATTCTAACTAATCTTAGTTTATTATTCTATAGCCATATGATATGAACAACTAAAATATACATCTCAGAAGGCAGCAACGATGCATGAAAAAAACAGAGATAGAACAGAGTATATGGAAAGTACAAAATATCCTAAAGATTTTCTGCGAAAGCTGGACTAAGTCTGTTGGTGCTGCCAGGAAGGATGCTCCTGCCCTTTCCTTGACTTCTGGCTGCGTGATCTTTTTGCCATTATTAGTACTCACGCTCAGCTTGCAGATCTGACTGAACACTAGCTCTTTACCAAAACAAAATAATAATGATTGCTTTGTTGAATCAGTGAGCTTATCCGGCTCACCAGTTAGCCAAGTTAATAGTGATGCCAAAAATATCCAGTGATGAGAACTACATGGCTGTGACTGGGAGGTGGGAGGAGCGGGGTAGGGGGACATAGGAAGGCAGGATGTCCCCTTCTAGCGGGAGAGCAGATAAACTGAAGGCAACTGTAAAATTATATCAACTGGCATCAATTGTAATATTCATAGTTGCTGCATATCTGTGCTGTTTTAGGAATATGCTGCTAAAGAACAAAAAGATAATCCAAGGAGTTTGGAACACTAATGTGTTCAACCAGTATGGTTTTCTTGTTGGCTTTAAACAGTTTGCTAACATGAAGCCTTGCATTTTACCTATATACCAATTCTTTAAAGGTCAAATGCAAATTCACCCTATAGTATCTTTACTGATTCAGCATAACGAAAACGGAGTTTTCCCATCTTTGCAGGCTATAAATCATACAGACCATTCTTTCTTTGGATAGATTTCAGTTGTCATTTCTTACATATAGCACTTGAAAAATTATTTCTAACCAGAAGTTGAACTTCTGTAACAAAGTGCCTATTCATTAGACACGATATTTCCTGGATATCGGAAGGGTATCTGCAATAGCCTTTTATCAAAGAAAAGATAAGATTCCTTCTTTCCCTGTGACTGAGCCAACCTCAGCAAGGAGCAAATAAAAGTTTTGTATCCCATTGCAGGTAGTTAAGTCACTTGCTTTTCATTTGACATTAAAAAACCATTTTATTCAGTTACAGATTAAGCCCTAGCAACAGATGTCTATACCTAGAAATACATTAAATATTTTAATGCTTGAATTTATTAAATATGCTTACACTTGAATTAGCATTGTATTTAAAGATGCATTATTTTAAACACATAGTGAAATTGCTGGTGCTTTCCATTTTTCACAACTAGACAATCATAAATATGTACAGCCTTCTCAGTGAAAACTTAGCAACAGAATGAGTGAAGTCAAAGTCAATGGAAATATAATTAGTTCTACGTAATACGCCATACCAATGGTAGAAAAAAGGATTTGAAACTTAAACAAACCAAAAATATGTAAATAAGTGACAGCCGTTGGTCTGCTGTAATTTACATTCCAAAAGGTGACCTACAATTTAAAGCCTGGTTCTTCCAGCGCTCAATAAAAACAACAGAAGTCACACAAACTCTCTGGCTTGCCATGGCAATCCCTGAACAGGGAAGAGAAAAAGGCTTCTGAGATGATGCAAACCGAGAAGTGCTTTATTATGGCACTAAACTTTATAGGTCTTCCAAATAAAAAAAAGTATTTTAGAATAAAACTATTTTGCATCGATTTCTTCATTCGTTGATTATTTTCTCCTAATATGACAAATAAAATTTAGTCAGGTTTTAGAAGTTTAAAAATAGTCTTGAAAATTATGGTTAAATTGCTTTGCTTAGGTGTGTGAAAGAGTGAGACCAGACCCACGCTCAGCTCATGGTATTCAGTCAGTCTGTAGGCATGGATTTTGCATCCGATTATTCCATTACAAGAGAAGGGCCAAATTTTTTTGTTAAAGTGGTTTGATTTAGGAATTCCTTGCTTATTAATGCATCTTTACCCAAAATCATGTATGTATACTGCATGTATGAATAACTATTTTTAATGGCTAGTATCTGAGAGAAATGTAATGGAGACAAAATTTTTTGGGGAAAAAAAAAATCCAAATAGAAAAGTTCGGCAGCAAATAGTGGGCTTCATCCATAACACACTGGTGCCAAGAGCATGAGAAGGCAGATTCTGTTAGGCAGGTGTCAGCTGCCAGCAAGAGAAGCGGAGGATTGCATGCATATCTATGGCCACTGACTGCAGATTGCAGTGTGTGCACAGTGGTATCAAATGCACTTACAGAGCAAAAAGCACATCCCCTTTGTCTTCTATCACACCACTTATTTTTCACTGAAAAATATTATTTTGCTATCCATTTCACTATCCCCTTCAAGCTATTTAAGGATTCTGTAATATTTTCAGGATAAAAACCAGTCTGTATCTACCTCACAAATACCTCTTTGTGGATGGATTGTAATTAAGTCTGGATAGAGTCTTATCTGGGTTGACTTAAATCTCATTTCTTATCCATAAGATGTCCCTTATGCCAGTTTATACTTCTAGATGCATCTACATTCACCTCCACTCAGTGTGTAAATAACACTCTTCATTGCTTCTGAATGTAGTAACAGTGCAAAGATGTCTTAAGTAGCATAAGTGGGTTTAATCATAATATTGAGGGATAGAAGAGCAAGCACTCTCAGGAACATGTGTGATAAAATGTGGATGCAGATAATTTACCTTTTCTTTCACATATTTAGTTACAAGGTGCTGTCAGCACAAATTCTGATTCGCTATGGTTGCATGGCTAAAATTAAATGCCTCTTCTTTTTTCCCCCTGTATTTTCCACTGTCTCTTATTAAATCTGATATTCCCTAGTGTGATTCTACTGAAGTTAATTTGGTACAATATTTCAGTATTTGGATGTATGAGAAAAACTGCAGATTTGAGTTAGTCTGCCATAGGTTCCTTATCATAGAGTCATAGAATGGTTTGGCTTGGACGGGACCTTCAAAGATCTTCTTGTGATTGTCCCCCCACCATGGGCAGGGACATGATCTTCTCTCCCCCAACATCCTTCTCTTCAGTTACAATGTGCTCATTTTACAAGCCCCATTTTGCGTACCACAGGATTACATTCCATGTCAGTTCTCCCCTGAGAGGTTCCTCTAAGCATAACATTATTTTCATCTCATATGTTTTCAGTTGCAACTCCTACACAATTATGGTAAAAGTTTATGGTAAAAGTCTTTCCATCCAGTTTTATAGTCGGCAACTGCCAGAACATCAAACAAATCTGCAAATACCATGGCACTCATGTTTCCTTAGACCTAGGGAACCATAAGAATTTGTGCATCTGTGATGTGCTGACCCTAACTCAACTGGGCTATCACTAGCACCTAACTAAAATGTCTGTGTCCTGGAAGTTGACCCTTAAAGTTAAGGCTATCGTGTCCCTTAGCAGAGCTCCTTTCTACAAGGATGCAGTTTGGATAAGTTGTGATTATCCATGCAGTACAGGTGTGTTTCTCTTCCATGTATATAACAGGAGTATTCTTCCTGGTACCTCCATGGAAGGAGTTACGCTTTCTGCTTTTAGAATCTGAACATTCCCTCAATTAAATAACTTTTTGGAAAGGCACAAATTACTTGGACATTGCAGTAAACAAATAAGCTTGCACATTATTTCATATTATTATATTCTCTTTAATTCTTATATATTATTTCATATACCCTATACATTAGTTTGATTATTTTGGTATTAATATCACTTGCCTTTCATTAATTTAATTTTACCAGTGGCAGGCAGGTTAGAAAAATAGAAAAATGGAAGGGAGGATTATTGCCAGGGTAGGTCAAATTTTAGGCCTTCCAGTCTTGATCTGTCACTTTAAGAAAAAAAACCAACCCCAAACTACTACCCTATAATTCTGTAAAGACGTTACAGCCTATTAAGTTAACAGTGTAAATGTTTATTTAAAGAATAGGGTTTTTAAAAAACTTCTCACTGACCCAGTGTGACAAATAATCGAGGCTGGATTAATCTAAAAACTGTAGCCAGCCACGAAGCCATAGATCATAAGAAGTTTATGTGTAGAACACAAAACCGTAGTCTCAGGCTCTTGCGCCGTGGATCCTGGCTGCAGGATCTAGCTCTTACAAAGTTTTGATGGGATTTTGTCATGTACACAACTGGGGAGTGTTTCAAAAGCATTAACATTAGCACTTTAGTTGGGATTAAGTGTTGCATGTGCCAAACTCTCTTCCTGTTTTCAACATTTTTTCTAACTTAATTTGGCAGTAGGAAGACATACAGGGCACGCTGTATAGCTGTTGCTACCCAGAAGAGATGGAATTAGGAGAAAGGAGTGGTTGGCCTTACTTTAATGTTTGCATTGTTAGTTGATCTGATTAAATTAAGTTTAAAAATACAGATACTAAAACAAGGACTTGCTCCAAGTCTGACTCGGTGTCTGCTGGGAACATAACCAGCAAAGTGCCTGGAAGGGAATGGAATGGAATGTTCTCTTTTTCCTGGAGGGCTGCTGAAATGGACCTGATCTTAGAGCAGTTGGACCAGTGTGGTTCCTGAGCTTTAGAAAACCCAGCTGCATTTGTTCTTTTAAAAAAAAAAAAGTGCACTGTTTTTGTATATCTCAATCCAAGTTTCACAAGCGCAGAGGCTGTACTGAAAAGTGCAGTATCCTGTAGATAACTTCACCAGGGTACTAGTGGAGGTCAGTCATGCAGTTATGTGTATGCACAAAGACACAGGTACATTCTGTGGAGTAGA
This sequence comes from Gorsachius magnificus, assembly GCA_034008185.1. Taxonomy (NCBI): domain Eukaryota; kingdom Metazoa; phylum Chordata; class Aves; order Pelecaniformes; family Ardeidae; genus Gorsachius; species Gorsachius magnificus. The sequence goes on from CM067090.1 coordinate 15,262,884, forward strand.
AGGATGACGTGCTTTTCAGTAGCTGAGAAATACAGACATACAGTAGCATTTCAGCTCCTTCTCAAGGGAATATAAACTCTTTTTTGCTGTAACTAAGTCCTTACATACTATAGATTATTTTTTCTCATAGTTGTATTTGATGGAGAATTTGGAAGACTGGGTGCAGGATAATGAATTGTTTCAAATCCTCTCTTAAAAAGAAAATTGAAGAGGACTTCCCCTTTTCTCTCTATCCCCAAAGAGTGATTTATTTATGGGAAAACAAACATGTCCATGTTCCACCGTGGACTGTATCACCACTTGATGGTTTATGTGTCTCAATTGTTGTGTTTTCAGATTGTAAGCCCCAAGGGGCAGGAAGCATGTCTTCTTTTGTTTGTACAGCACTGAGTCTACTGTCAACACTTTATAAGTAAGCAGTAATTACAGCGTTATGCACCCATGTATTTTGAAAGTTTGGGTCTGTTCCTGTTGAAATCCAAGGAAATTTTTCCCTCTTAGCTCAGGGACAAAGGATAACATATTGTATTAGCTGGCTGAATTTGTTTTACATTGCGGGGGTTTATGTGAGGAAAATAGACTAAAAACTATAATGCATCCTTTTCAACCAAGGTTCTTTATCACGTGAGGTTATATTTTGATTATGTTAAATGAATATATAGGAGGAGGTGTGAAATAAAAGTACTGTTTCAAAAGATGATAACCAGTTTTCCAAAGTTAACAACTTAGCTTATTAATGCGATAGTAAAATAAGAAATGAAACTGCTACCAACTATGGAAAATTGTAATTAGAATGGAAAATTCCATCATTCTACTCAGTAGACACAAAGGTTTTTCTGAGTGCAAGGAGTGCAGAAAATACTAGAACAAGAATGGGAAACCTGTTTTGAGCTACCATGTAATCTGAAAGCCACACCATTTTTTTAATATATGTGAAACATACTTTAATGCTGAGGACTTGTGTGTTAAGGTTCTGCCTGAAGTGAAGTTTTACGGCCAATTTATAAGGTCTTGCAAACAGGAGTTTACAGTGGAAACAGTGACTCTTACCTTAATTGTAGCAATGTCAATAGCATTGCTGTAATGAGCATCTGGCTACATTCCATCTGTTGACCACACCAACGGGTTTTGTGCATCATAAAAGAAGTGTTTCCCCTCCATATTTGATTTTCCACATGTCAGTCCCTCCTACGCACTCCAGCCCTTTCAGTTTATTGGAATCCCAACTTGTGAGCTGTGTAAATGATGGAGATGGGTCTTTGCTCCCATGACAGAGACAGCCCAGCCCATGCAGGCCTTGTAGCATGCTTTTTCAGCTGCATGACTTGCCCTTGTCACCTCCCCACTGCCACCTAACTCACATGGATGCACATGGTTCATCAGCCTGTCAGGTGCACGTGGCAGATTAAGTTATGGGCTTGGAGAGGGGAAGCAGCACCATGCTGTAAATGCATGAGGTCTTGCAGCAGGAGAGCATGAGATGAGGCCAAAAGAATTAATTTTGTGTTTAGCACATGAGACTTGGCAGATATGGTTACTGGCATGTGTTTGGGGGAAGCTTGTACTTGCAACAGGGGAAAAGTTATGCATTTTAAAATGTTACCAAAACCAAACTGCATAATGTTAAATGAACACTGGGCAATTTTGGTTCTAAATCACTTTATTATTTTTTTTAATTAAAACAGGAATTGAATAAATGCACCTACTACAGCAGGTAAAGAATTTGGAATAAAATATCTTTTGTATGAAATACAAATAAAATATCTTTTTGCATGAAGCAAATGTTGCCCAGATGTGCATGTAAGTTTTCCAGCAGTACATACAGCTCCTCTTGTTCTTTGAAGGTAAGTCTATTACTGGAACTTTTGATGGGTGATCTAATCTCTTCCGATATCAATGGCTCTTCCATCTCCACCAACGTGAGATGCTATGAATATTCAAGCTGTTCAACACAATGACAAGCTTACCACTTTTAACTTGTCAGTGCATTTATTCTAGGAACAGAGACAATTGATAGTGAACTTTGTTACAGACCTACATATGTGTTCTAATATACAGAGCTTATTTTTTCCTGAGCACGGAAGAAGTAAAGTAGAAGTGCCATACCTAACTTGATGTCCCATCTTGGTTTTGGCAGCATTCAGCCCACACAGCTATCCAGGTCACAGTATCAGAGTTTCTCTAGCTGTGCTTTAATTTCTCATCCGTGTCAGTCCTGTGCTGGTTTTGCTGCTCCTCTGTCGTGTATGTGCACTCAAACACCAGTCACTGAAACATCCGTCCTTTTTTTCTAATGTGCATGTTTGCATTCTTTTGCATATTTTGGAGATTGTACCAAAGCTTTCCTAGGTCCACTGTCTAAAATGTAAGACAAGTCTTCAGGATCACCAGCTTTGGTAATATGTTGCCCAAGCACCTTCTGTTAACTTGTGTGGCAGGTCTTCATAGGAAGCTCTTGAATGTATCTTGAAGATATGTTTTGCAGTTGTGTTATATATGTAGTGGTTGCTATTTTTATACTATAAACATACCATTTTTGCCCTTGAGTCTCTGGTAAAGTTGGTGCAAAATGTGTTATGAATATCTTTTATTAACACTCTTAATTTAATTAGATTTCTAAAATATAGTCTTTAGGTCTTGGGAAATTCATTGTGCATCAAAATATTGCGGTAGCGTCGTTCTCAAGGAGATAAGGAATTTATTTTCTGTCTTCACACCTGCTTGCTTTCCGTAGAGCATCTGCTATTAATGCAGTAGAAAAAATAGAGTCCCAGGTTAGAGGATGAAAGCTGGTCAGTAAACTTTGTCTTCAAGGTGCTCAGAAAAGTATGCAATAAACTAGAATATTTTAGGCCTGTCTCATTTTGGATTTCACATCTTTGATAAGAAATTGGCTCTCTACCATTTGGACCCAATATTACAGCACACAACATCATTCCCTCCTGGGCTGCATCACAAAGTCCAGCCTTTATTGCTGGTATAGGCAACTCATTGCTCCAATAACTTCACATTTTCTCTAATGTTTCCTCCAGGTGAGGGGGAGCTATGTCCAAATCTATAAACTTATGACTGTGTCTCCCTTTAAATCCTAATAATTATGCTTAAAGGCTATTAACCTCTGTCTGACAAAAGAGGGGCAAGTGGCAAGCAAAGCTGGTAAATACTAATTCAAATCAGGGCTGTGTCTACCTCTTCATCTCACCTTTATTTGTTTCTTTTTTTTATTTTCCTACATTGTGAAAACTTGGACAAAAGGTATTTATACTGTGAATAGCATGAACTTGGATGGATAATAGGTCAAATTGCAATAGAATTCAGTAATTCTGAATGTTGCAAGCAGTGTGATTTTGAATTTTCACTTTCAGTAAATCACAGGATGTCACAATTCAGGAAATGTGTACTTTAGGGAAGTTTATGGAAAGCAAGTCTATAAACTGGTAGTTCTTGGGCAGTCTTGCGCAGACCTTTTTTGGGGGCAGGGGAAGCTTTGTCCCACGATTTGTTAGGCTTGTGATAGGTTTTGGAAAGCTGCATGCTCACCCTCACAGCCATTGCATTCTCTTGCTCTGAAGTGGGTGAATTCTCACCTTCCTTAGAAACTGTTTTGGTTTCCATTAGTTTTGACTGCATGGGGCAAACAGATACTTAATCTGAATCTCTCTTCTGGAAGCCATCATTACCCGGTACACTTCACTTTTTGTGTGTAGGTGTAGAAATGGTATTATTTCTTGTCGTGGTTTAACCCGGCTGGCAACTAAGCACCACGCAGCCGCTCGCTCACTCCCCCTCCTCCCTCAGGGGGATGGGGGAGAGAATCAGAGAAAAGAAAAAAAAAAAAAAGTAAGACCTGTGGGTTGAGATAGAGACAGTTTAATAAGAGAGAATAACAATAATAACAATAATAATAATGGTAAGAAAATATACAGAATATATAAAACAAGTGATGCACAATGCAATTGCTCACCACCTGCTGACCGATGCCCAGCCCGTCCCGAGCCGCGATCACTCCCCCCGAGCCGCGATCACACAGCCCGAGCTGCGACCACTCTGCCCGCGACCGACCGACCTACCTGACCGACCCAACTGACTAACCCCCCCGAGCATGACGTTCTATGGTATGGAATAGCTCTTTGGACAGTTTGGGTCCTAGCTGTGCTGTACTGCCAGCTTGTTATGCACCTGGCCGAGCAGGAGAAGCTCAAAAAGTCCTTGAGCAGTCTGAGCACTACTTGGCAACAACTGAAAACATCAGCGTGTTATCAACATTCTTCTAGCACTGAATCCAAAGCACAGCACTATGCTAGCTTCTGTGAAGAAAATTAACTCTATCCCAGCCAAAACCAGGACATTTCTAAAAGTGTAAATTGCTAGGATTTATATGTGATTTTGCTGTTAAGGATTTTTGTCTCTGAAAGATAGTTTCTTTGCTTTTCTTGTTCATAGTAAGAAGATCTGTACTTTTTACGTTGTAGGCACACTAAATGCTCACAACAGAAGGCAAGACAGTCTGTCTAATTTTTGAAATGTCAGAGGAATACTATAATTATAGCTGTCATTATACAGACAGTGGTGAATAATTCTTCTCAATGAGGGTAGCTGCTCAATGAAAAGTGAGGAGACAGGGAAGGACTATTGAAACAAGAGGCTGAACTCAGTTGAGATCCACAACTTGTGTTCCTTGGCTTTGTTGCGTGCACTACAACCACATAGTGTGTAGTTGTAGCAGAGCTCTTAATGTCTAGTTTACATTACTGAGCGTGTTATTGAATCCTGGATAATTTTGTGCCTCCTCTAGTGATGTCTCCCATGAAGTATCTGATGTGGGAAAAGCTTCCAGAATTTAGGAGTGGAAAAGATATTTTTGTTTCAATTTGTTACTGTGCCTGCCTCATAACTGATGATGATGGCCCTGAGAATATAGAGAGCTAACCAGGCATGGCAGGAGTGCAAGGGATTGAGAAGGTTAGTGCCTGAAAGTGTTCCACAGATCTTACTTGATTGTAAGGTAAATCACAATCTGTGATTGTTGCTTTTCCTTTCACCCTATACTTAAAAAGAAAAAAAAAGAAGTATTCCAAGGCGAAGATCGAAACCAAAATACAAAAAAAAGGATGAAAACATACATCTAACATGCATCATATTGATTTGTGAGATGGTTTTTGTGTTTAGAGAGAATTAAAAACCATAATGTTGTTGTGTATAGTGGCTCTCATTCTCTTTGTTTTAAGCATGTGGCATGATACTATATATAAGTTTGGATCCTTGATGTAAACATACCTCAGTCAAGTATTTTTGTTTGCTACTTAGAGGTCTTAGGTATAGCAGTTCAAAGTTGGGTTGTTTGTTTATTTGCTCGTTTTCGCTGATGTACTCTGAGAAGATAAGTATCCAAAGAATCAAAGACTTAAAAGATGCTTATTCTCATAGCCAAAGGTTTTGGAGTCTTTGAGGACAAGATTGATATATCTGTTGGAACAACAATAAACAAGCTTTGTTGTATTAGAGCCAAAATATTTTTCAAATGTTGGTAATTAAATTGAGTCCATAAAGAAGCTAGGATATTAATATCAAGGGCGGATATTTCAATATTAGGAGATGCTGGCTTGCAAGATTCATAATTAGGAACGTGATTCAAAACTATTGTAGCTATACCTTCAAGCCCCACACCATCATAATTCAGATCACAAGCAATACATAACCAGGGCATGCCAGTGATTTTTTTGTATTTTACTTTATTATAGGTATTTTCACTATATTATCAGTATTGCCATAGTTGACTATTAATATCAGGCAAAGCTTTAATGCATTTAATAATTTCTAGTATTTCATCACACCATTCAGTTGTCCATATTCTTATTTCTTATTCAATTTTATTCTTAAGCCTTCAAATTGTTTCCTTATGTATTTATCCAGGTCATTTGAAAAAGAGCAGACAGAAACTAGGGAGTAAGTTGGGATTTACTTGTACTTGAAATAATTCTCAAATGTTCCGTTTTGTCTAATTTTGTCTCATGAGAAAAAAAAAATCTGATTCTTGTGTTTCTTCACTTTATTTTTTATCTTTTCTCAGGTAAGTGGAAATGTCAAACAGTGGATAAAAGAAACAATGTTTTTGGTAGCTCTGAACTAATGTATCTAACCTAGAAGATTCTGGGGTTTTTTTTCATTTCTATGATAAGTGACATGCTTTCTCAGTTTTTATCACTTTAACATTCTAGTACCTCTTTTGGCCCACATCTGCATATGGATACATTTTAAAAAATACTTTTTGTTTCCATCTTTACTTTTTGATATCTCCATTTTATCAGATAACTTATATGGTAATATGTGACAAGCTGAAAAAGTTGTCAAGACCATTCAGAGCAAAGATAGTGACAATGTGCTCGGAGGTAAGCAAAGTATAAAGCAGACAAAACTAACAGTCATGACTGTAGAGGAAGACAGGGGATGAAGTGCTTAGAAGCCACTGTCATGACATTTAGGGATTGAAAATTGCGAATAGCCACTTAGGATGACTGGAAACTTGTGACGGAACTAATTATAGCATATATTTCATACAAAAAAAAAAAATTACAGAACAGAAGAGAGAGAAATTTGTAAAAGGGAAGACAATTAAACATCGAAAAATTGTGGTGGATTCTGTCATTCTGAAACCTTCATTAAAGATGCACTGTTCCAGCTAGACAAAAAATTCTGGATGTCTTGAAGGAGTCACTTAAAGATACATTATGCACAATGTCATGGAGAGACCTGGGTTTTATAATTTTTTTTCTCATGGGCTTTAGCCATCAGGGAAATTATACAAGACAAAGGACCTGGAGAATTGTTAAGATTTTCATTATAAATTAAGGAAGATTTAACTTGCTCACCACCTGCATGCTGCTGTCCTCCAAGATCAAGGCTTTCCTCTGGAAGTTCATGCACAAATACATACTCAATATTTAGTTTTTTCACATCTTTTCATACCCTCTTTAATAGCAAATATAAGGGAGTTGTGACTAATTCTACAATTGTGGCTAATTCTAATTCATTTTGAATTAGCAGGTGATCTGAAAAGATTTGGAATGCTATGTTTCAATGACTGCTCCAGACCCTATTTTGCCTTAGAAGGTATCAACCTAAGAGGAAAACAGACTCTATGTGTGATATAGGAGAGAGAGCAGAATCTGATGTAGTGTCTTCCAAAAGATAAAGCAGGAGCAGTGAAAGCCCAACCCCACATTTTGGTCTGATCTCAGATACTTGGCATATAAGAGAAGGTATCTGCACAGGCATGACTGTGGAGAAAGTGATTGACGTGCAGCCTTATTTACTTCAGGTAGGCCTCTGTACAAATTTTGTGGCATAATTTCTGTAACAGAATTAAAGAATAGTTGAATGCATTCCTAGTCAGTAAATCAGTTTGTGTAATAAAAGAGCTTTCATGCTGTAATACTTCAGCTGGTCTCTACTGGTGCTAAAGAAGTAATCATCACTCTTACTGTTTTCCAAGTTGACAACCAAGGGGGTCAAAAATGCTTTTTCTGTCTGATAATGTGCTTAACTGGGTTTCAGTGAAGTTGCATATCATGGTTCATTGCCCCTTGACTCTTTTTTTCAGGACCTAAAGTGGCTGGTTTAATGACTAGCAGTAATGTAGCAGTGCAGATCATCAGCAGATAATTTGGTCTGATCTTGTTTGATTTTATGGGTCTCCTAAAAACTTTGTTTCCACATACCTAGCAGCTTAACGGACAGACATATGATTTCAAGCTGCTAAACCAAGGATTGTTGTAGAAGGGGCAAGAATGCATGGTGGAGGAAAAAAAAAGGGTGGAATTAATGCTGAGAAAGAATTTGACTCTGGCTTATACTCTATTGCCTTTCATTTTTAGACATGTCTACACTGAATATTATAAATTTCTGCATCTGTTTGTGGTACAAAAAAACCAGAAATCAGATGACTAAATTTTAATAAATAAAATATTTTCAGATATATGTAGTTCTTCATGTTCCTCTAAGAGGAAAAGAGCATATTCTTTATAATTCTAAATATAATTTAACATCTACAGCTAAGGGATTCTTGAACTTGTTATTATTTAAAAGTAATCTTTGTAAAAATAAAAAGCACCTTTCAAATATTTAATTAATATGAATTTCAGTGGAACAATGTATCCTGGACTTAGTTTGGGTTTCAGACTGTGTTGATCTTAAGGTGTAAATGAATGGGTTAAAATGAAGTTTGGTCTTTTTACCTTTGAAATGAAAAAAAACCCGAAGGCTTTTGTCATTTTGCTTCATTCATAGAGTTAAAAAAAAAGCCAATATCTTAAGCTTATGCTCTTTACAAAAATGGAATTCTGATGCGGCAATTAATAAGCTAAAAGTTAAGGGAAACACAATATGCTAACAAAGTCATCCTCCATACGCCATCATCCTTGGGTACCAACAATTTTGAATTTTATATGAGGCATTAATTTAATGAGGTAGAATTTTCATAGCATTACCATGTAATAAAATATAGAGTATCTTAGCAAAAGAATAGTCCTAGAGCCCAAGACAAAATATGTTTGTATTCTTATGTATGGTCCTTGCCCTAAAAAATAAGGCCGTACACTTTCTGAATTCAATAGATATTGTAGATAACCATGTTTTTGTCAGCAAATGAATCTCATTTTAAAATATCTTATACTTTTATTTTATAATTATGGTTAAAAACTGAAACATACTTATGTTTCAAATGGCTGTGATTGCTGTCATTTCTTCTACTTAGCTGTTTTTTCTCCTCTTATAGTAACCATTCACATTCAATAAAATAAATAATAGCAGGTGACAATTATTTTAATTTTAGACAGGATTAAGTTGAATCAATTTTAATGGTGGGATCTGTGTAGAAGGAGACAAAATACTCTAACAGCGATCTATCAGGCATTAACCAGGGATCGCAGGGTCTCACTTTTATGTGCCTAAGAGTTTGATGTATTTATGGAGTGTAGGATAGTGGATAGTTTCCTTTTAGTTTTTTTACAGTTAGACAAGGTATTACTGGTATGAGCAGGTATTTCCTATATGCAGAATAGGAAATACTACTAATACAGTTAATAACCCAGCTAACAGAAGAAAAAAAAATGGAAAGGAAATGCTTCAAGGGCCCTCATGGCACACTGTAGTATTAAACACGCGGCAGCCCATAGACTCAAAATAAAATCTTACAATTTGAGTGTGATGTCACAGTCAATTATTTGACTGTGGTAGCAATACTGATAGTGATATCACACCTATGAAAACTGGAATTCATCCAGCTAGGTTTGAAGGTGTGATCTACAATCCATCAATGTCAGTTGAAAGTCAACCATTACCTTTTACATCAAACCATAAAAGCAAGTTTTTACCTTCACTGCTGAAGCATAAGAGTGTTGTTCAAGCAGCACATTCTTTTTAGGTATTATGTGTGTAGTTTATGTTATGTTCGTCTGAGAGGCCTTTGATTGCATCTTTAATCCTAATCCGTATCTGGTGTTAATTACTACTAATGATGTGTACTCTTTTTAATAAATTTCAACTTCACAAAACAATGTGTAAGTAGGAACCATTATATTTCTATTTTGAGAAACTGAACTATGAAGATGTTATGACCTGTTCATAAATTATTTGGTATTTATCTATTTGTATTGACCTGGTTTGTGACTAATAAAAAAAATTTTTTTTTTTTGGAATTTAACTTTAAATATATTTAATGAGATCTAAATAGCAACATTCTCTCTGGCAATAGTGTAGCTGGAAAGTGTTATAAATCCTTTTTCCTTCTATTGAATATTTATGTATACAACAATTTTTTATTTAAGCTGGAGAGGTTTTTTTGTCCTTAGAAAGAAGGACTCCAAAGTTATATCAATTTATGAACATTTATATCAATGTGATATATATATCAATATACAAAAATTACATCAATATAGATTTTTTTACAAAGAACTTTTACAGTATTGACTTGTTCTGCTGGGGTTTTTTTAGTAGAGTCTTTCAGCTGTTTTAACAAATGATTATCAATCAAGATTTTCTACGTCTTTTTATAATTACAGCACTTCAGAATTTTCTTTCTGGTTCTGACAACAAAAAGAAGCAAATTGAATAGGTTATTACAGTAAAGCAGTAGCATGGGTTTATTTATCTGCATTATATATTCCCAGTTTACAAACCTGCCTAGCATCCGTTCTTCTTTCAAAGGTTGTCTGACCTTTCCCATAAAGAAACCCTTTCTTTTAGCTGATAATTTTGTAAAATAACTTGGGACATTTGCCAAGTCTTGAGACTTTATACTCTGCACAAATGGTTCCATGTGCATAGCTGAAAATGCTCAGTTATTTCTAAGACAGAGGATATTGGTAAAAAAACCCAAACCAACAACCAAACAAAACCTAAGCTAGTAAACAATACAAGTGGAAACTTCTTTGAAAAGGTTTGCTGATCAAATTGCTTCAAGGTGGTATCCTGAGTTTTAGCAGTTAGATAGTACTAATTTTGTGGATGTCCTTTTTATTGTCCAAGAAATGTTTGTTAAAATTGGTTAATTTGTTGGCTTTTAGAAGAATCCCACTTTACATGACATCATTAGTTTTTAGCAACTAGGATTCCACCTTCATGATCAGCTCCGGGGCTGAGGAAGATGTCCCTTATTTTCAGTTTGGGATGGCTTCTGTTGTGCCAGGTCCAGAGTTGAAGCTGGAAGATTGTCTGTCGTGTATCTTCTGTGTCATCTGCCCGTCCATAGCTGGGATTTTTCTCAATAAGTTGATTTGAGAGGGAGAGTATGAGATCCAAAGCAGACTGAGACTGATGAAAAACTTTGAGGTGGGAGGAAAAAGATTTTGGGAATATATCTCTGTCGTGGTTTAACCCGGCTGGCAACTAAGCACCACGCAGCCGCTCGCTCACTCCCCCCCCTCCCTCAGTGGGATGGGGGAGAGAATCGGGAAGGGGAAAAAGGTTAGAGCCGAGGGCTGAGATAAAGGCAGTTTAATGAGAGAAAATAATAATAATAGTAATAATGAGAATGATAACAAAATATACAGAATATACAAAACGAATGATGCACAATGCAATTGCTCACCACCCGCCGACCGATGCCCAGCCCGTCCCGAGCAGCGATCAGTACCCGAGCGACCGACCGACCCACCAACCCCCCCGAGCATGACGTTCTATGGTATGGAATAGCTCTTTGGACAGTTTGGGTCCTAGCTGTGCTGTACTCCCAGCTTGTTATGCACCTGGCCGAGCAGGAGAAGCTCAAAAAGTCCTTGAGCAGTCTGAGCACTGCTTGGCAACAACTGAAAACATCAGCGTGTTATCAACATTCTTCTAGTACTAAATCCAAAGCACAGCACTATGCTAGCTTCTGTGAAGAAAATTAACTCTATCCCAGCCGAAACCAGGACATTCCACCCCTTATTCTATACCATTTACGTCATGCTTAGGTCCTACCCTTACAATACATTCCAATTAATCACCACCATTTTCTCATCTTTTTGATACATACACAGATATCATTCCCTTAGTCTATGGACCATCCCTCTGAAATGTCCATTGGGTTCATTTAGTCCACAGTTTTGGGCTCCATCTGTTGTAACAGTCTTCCAGGGCAGGAGAGATGGGGTCTGGTGTTGGGTTGTTGCTTGCTGAAGTCAGTTCTGGTTCCATCCGCTGTACTTCCTTAGTTTCTTCAAAATTCATTCTTCTTAATCTGGGTGATCCTTACTGTTATACCATTGATATGACATACAGCAATAGTAAAAATAAAGACATACTATATTACACAGCAATTAACATTATACAATTCAGTTCATTGGCTATTTTCACCCAAAATCAAATCCCTTTGAGGTACACATCGGACTTCCCCGTCCTTCTGCATCACCCACCAAGTAGAGCCAGGTCCTTGAGCAAAAGCAATCCCACGGATGGGTTTGCCTTTACCTGAGGCAGGAGTAACCCAGACTGTCTTCCCCAGCATATTTTTTACATGCACTACAGGGACTTTATCCCCTTCTACAGTACGTAAGAGGTTTGATTGGGCAGGGCCAGTTCGGTTGGCAGATCCTCTAGTGTTGACTAACCAGGTGGCTTTTGCTAAATGTGTATCCCAATATTTGAATGTTCCACCACCCATTGCTTTCAGTGTAGTTTTTAACAGTCCATTGTATCGTTCAATTTTCCCAGAGGCTGGTGCATGATAGGGGATGTGATAGACCCACTCAATGCCATGCTCTTTGGCCCATTTGTCTATGAGGCTGTTTCGGAAGTGAGTTCCGTTGTCTGACTCAATTCTTTCTGGAGTGCCATGTCGCCACAGGACTTGTTTTTCAAGGCCTAGGATAGTGTTCCGGGCAGTGGCATGGGGCACGGGATATGTTTCCAACCATCCGGTGGTCGCTTCCACCATGGTGAGCACATAGTGCTTGCCATGGCGGGTTTGTGGGAGTGTGATATAATCAATCTGCCAGGCCTCTCCATATTTGTATTTCAGCCACCGTCCTCCATACCAGAGAGGCTTTAACCGCTTGGCTTGTTTGATCGCAGCACATGTTTCACATTCATGGATAACCTGTGCAATAGCGTCCATAGTTAAGTCCACCCCTCGATCACGAGCCCATCTGTATGTTGCATCTCTTCCTTGATGGCCTGAAGTGTCATGGGCCCACCGAGCTAGAAACAATTCACCCTTATGTTGCCAGTCCAGATCCACCTGAGCCACTTCAATCTTAGCAGCCTGATCTGCTTCCTGGTTGTTTTGATGTTCTTCAGAGGCCCGACTCTTGGGTACATGAGCATCTACATGACGTACCTTTATAACCAGGTTCTCTACCCGGGAAGCAATATCTTGCCACAATGCGGCTGCCCAGATGGGTTTGCCTCTGCGCTGCCAGTTGTTCTGTTTCCATTGCTGCAACCACCCCCACAAAGCATTTGCCACCATCCATGAGTCAGAATAGAGATAAAGCACTGGCCATTTTTCTCTTTCAGCAATATCTAAAGCCAGCTGGATGGCTTTCACCTCTGCAAACTGACTTGATTCACCTTCTCCTTCAGCAGTCTCTGCAACTTGTCTTGTAGGACTCCATACAGCAGCCTTCCACCTCCGATGCTTTCCCACAAGACGACAGGATCCATCAGTGAACATGGCATATTGCTTCTCATTTTCTGGCAGTTTATTATATAATGGGGCTTCTTCAGCATGCACCACCTCCTCCTCTGGTGATACTCCAAAATCTTTGCCTGCTGGCCAGTCCATGATCACTTCCAAGATTCCTGGGTGACTGAGGTTTCCTATTCGAGCCCGTTGTGTAATCAGTGCGACCCACTTACTCCACGTAGCATCAGTTGCATGATGTGTAGAGGGGACCTTCCCTTTGAACATCCAGCCCAGCACCGGCAGTCGGGGTGCCAGGAGGAGCTGTGCTTCAGTACCAATCACTTCTGAAGCAGCTCGAACCCCTTCATATGCTGCCAATATCTCTTTTTCAGTTGGAGTATAGTTGGCTTCAGATCCTCTGTATCCCCGACTCCAAAACCCTAGGGGTCGGCCTCGAGTCTCCCCTGGTGCTTTCTGCCAAAGGCTCCAGGTAGGGCCATTCTCCCCGGCTGCGGTGTAGAGCACATTCTTTACATCTTGCCCTGCCCGGACCGGTCCAAGGGCTACTGCATGCACTATCTCCCGTTTAATTTGTTCAAAGGCTTGTCGTTGTTCAGGGCCCCATTTGAAATCATCCTTCTTCCGGGTCACTTGGTAGAGAGGGCTTACAATCTGGCTGTAATTTGGAATATGCATTCTCCAAAAACCCACAATGCCCAAGAAAGCTTGTGTTTCCTTTTTGCTAGTTGGTGGAGACATGGCTGTTATTTTGTTGATCACATCCATTGGAATCTGACGACATCCATCTTGCCATTTGATTCCTAAAAACTGGATCTCCTGTGCAGGTCCTTTGACTTTACTTTGTTTTATAGCGAAACCGGCTTTCAGAAGGATTTGGACTATTTTCTTCCCTTTCTCAAAAACTTCTTCTGCTGTATTGCCCCACACAATGATGTCATCAATATATTGCAGGTGCTCTGGAGCCTTACCCTGTTCTAGTGCTGTCTGGATCAGTCCATGGCAAATGGTAGGGCTGTGTTTCCACCCCTGGGGCAGTCGATTCCAGGTATACTGGATGCCCCTCCAAGTGAAAGCAAACTGTGGCCTGCACTCTGCTGCCAAAGGGATTGAAAAGAAAGCATTTGCAATATCAATTGTGGCATACCACTTGGCTGCCTTTGACTCCAGTTCGTATTGAAGTTCTAGCATGTCTGGCACGGCAGCACTCAGCGGTGGCGTAACTTCATTCAGGCCACGATAGTCTACTGTCAGTCTCCACTCTCCATCAGACTTTCTCACTGGCCATATGGGACTGTTAAAGGGTGAGCGAGTCTTGCTGATCACTCCTTGGCTCTCCAGTCGACGAATCAGCTTATGGATGGGAATCAGGGAGTCTCGGTTGGTGCGATATTGCCGCCTGTGCACTGTTGTGGTGGCAATTGGCACTTGTTGTTCTTCAACACTCAGCAACCCCACAACCGAAGGGTCCTTTGAGAGACCAGGCAAGGTAGACAGCTGCTTAATTTCTTCTGCCTCCAATGCAGCTATACCAAAAGCCCACCGGTACCCTTTTGGGTCCTTGAAATACCCTCTCCTGAGGTAGTCTATGCCCAGGATGCATGGAGCATCTGGGCCAGTCACAATGGGGTGCTTTTGCCACTCATTCCCGGTTAGGCTCACTTCAGCCTCCAATACAGTCAGCTCTTGAGATCCCCCTGTCACTCCAGAAATACAAATTGATTCTGCCCCTATATGGCTTGATGGCATTAGAGTACACTGTGCACCGGTGTCTACTAAAGCTCTATACTTCTGTGGGTCTGACATGCCAGGCCATCGAATCCACACAGTCCAGTAAACCCTGTTGTCCCTTTCCTCCACCTGGCTGGAGGCAGGGCCCTTCTAATCCTGGTCACTGTTGCTCATGGTTTGTATGTATGAGTCAGAAGTTCCTTCATCACAATCAGAATTAAGATCAGCCCTTCTATTTTGTCTGAAAAAACTACCGTCGTCCCAGTCTCTGGAAATTGGAGCAACAAGTTTCCTGGAAGAGCCCCCTTTTGTGTTTGTTTTTCTTTGCAACTCACGTACCCGTGACTCTAGGACCGAGGTAGGTTTTCCGTCCCATTTCCTCATGTCCTCTCCATGGTCACGCAGGTAAAACCATAGAGTGCCCCGTGGTGTGTACCCTCGATATTCTTTTTCTTGAGCAGAAGGGCGCTTACTTCTGATGGCTGAGATACTGGTCTGTACAGGAGGGGAGTAGGGTATACGCTTTTCGAGTCGTTCAAACTTTTGGGACAGTTTCTCCACAGCCGAAACAAGGGGGGAAGAGATACTTTCTTCATATTCGCGGAGCTGGCCAGCCATTTCATCCACTGTTGGTCCCCGTCCAGTTTCCCAGCTCATCATTGCCCATGTGTTTGCAAATGATGTTGGTGCGCTACGTAACAACTTCTGCCACATGGGTCGTGTGCACTGGACACTATCTGGATCTTTGGGCAGCTGGTCATTGTCCAGGTCACTATAAATCACCTCCAGGACAGCCAATTCCCTCAGGTACTGGATGCCTTTCTCCACAGTGTTCCATTTGCCTGGGCGATGTATGATACCTTCCTTGAAGGGATATCTTTCCTTCATGGCTGACAGTAGACGCCTCCAGAGGCTGAGGACTTGTGTCCCTTTTCCAATCGCTTTGTCAATGCCCCCTTCCCTAGAAAGGGATCCTAGTTGCTTGGCTTCCTTACCCTCCAGTTCCAGGCTGTTGGCCCCATTATCCCAGCATCGGAGTAGCCAGGTGACAATGAGCTCACCTGGACGACGGCTGAAATCTTTTCGGATATCTCGCAGCTCACTCAAGGATAGGGATCTGGTGGTTTCTGTCTCGTTTATGAGCTCTTCCTCCTCCCCTTGTGATGGCCCCGCTTTTTCATCCTCCCTTTCTAAACGAGTTGACTTTCGCTTCCAAGATTTCTTCTTTTGTATAGGGGCGACTGATACTGGCACGGGTTGGTTCGTTGGAGTAGCCGCAGTGCATATCACTGGGGGGGCGACTGATACTGGCACGGGTTGGTTCGTTGGAGTAGCCGCAGTGCATATCACTGGGGTTGGAGTAGCTGCAGTGGCTGTGGCCGGGGTTGGAGTAGCTGCAGTGGCTGTGGCCAGGGGTTGGAGTAGCTGCAGTGGCTGTGGCCGGGGTTGGAGTAGCTGCAGTGGCTGTGGCCTTATCATCAGATCCAGAGACTTTCTGTTCCCTTTGGATGTGTTGAATCATGTTGAACAGGGTTCGATAAGCATGGGCCAGGCCCCAGCACATTGCAGTGATTTGTGTTTGCTTAGAATTGCCAGGGTGACAGCATACCTTTTCCAAATACTCTACTAGTTTTTCAGGATTCTGCACTTGTTCAGGAGTGAATTTCCAAAACATTGGAGGTGCCCATCGTTCTAGGCATTTACCCATACTACCCCAAATACCCTTCCACTCATAACTATCCAGCCCTGGGGCAGACATCTGGATGGTATTATTAAGTTGCTTAAAAACTTTGGACAAAACTGAAACAATATTCCAAATAGATATCAATAGATATACCTTAACTATCCAAGGATGTTCAAGATACTGAAAAGTTATTGTAGTGAAGGAGGAAACATCATCAAAGAAGGCAGAAAAAGTGCCATTCTGTATTTCCTCCAGAACAAACTTTTCAGAGTCCCATGTATAATTGCTAATATTCCCCGCAAGGTGGTACCCAAAGTGCAGTACAGACTTCGACATGAAACCCAAACACCAGATAAAGCTCAAGGTCATTGTTTTAATAACAAGTTTCCCAAGCAAAACATGTCTGGTCACCGCAGAGCATAACAAACTGCAAAAACCAACACCAACTTTTAACAAGTACAGCAAAGGAGGGAGCATGGTGCAGATCGGATAAGCTAAGATCAAGAACAAATGAATCAAATTGCAACCCACAACTATTTAACAGATATAAATTCCTTAATATACTCTGGTTACTCTGTCGTTATCTCAAGCCCTTCGAGCCCCACGTTGGGCGCCAAAAAGGACTGTCGTGGTTTAACCCGGCTGGCAACTAAGCACCACGCAGCCGCTCGCTCACTCCCCCCCCTCCCTCAGTGGGATGGGGGAGAGAATCAGGAAAGGGAAAAAGGTTAGAGCCGAGGGCTGAGATAAAGGCAGTTTAATGAGAGAAAATAATAATAATAGTAATAATGAGAATGATAACAAAATATACAGAATATACAAAACGAATGATGCACAATGCAATTGCTCACCACCCGCCGACCGATGCCCAGCCCGTCCCGAGCAGCGATCAGTACCCGAGCGACCAACCGACCCACCACCCCCCCGAGCATGACGTTCTATGGTATGGAATAGCTCTTTGGACAGTTTGGGTCCTAGCTGTGCTGTACTCCCAGCTTGTTATGCACCTGGCCGAGCAGGAGAAGCTCAAAAAGTCCTTGAGCAGTCTGAGCACTGCTTGGCAACAACTAAAAACATCAGCGTGTTATCAACATTCTTCTAGTACTAAATCCAAAGCACAGCACTATGCTAGCTTCTGTGAAGAAAATTAACTCTATCCCAGCCGAAACCAGGACAATCTAAATAGAAAAGAAAGGGTAAATCAGCTGCAGGGGTAAGGTAGAGCTGAGGTAGCTGTGCCACAGCAATTAGTTAAGAATCATGGTTGGTGATTCAGGAGACAAGGAGAAAAATTGGGACCATTGCTCAATTCTGAAGGAGGGGATTGTGAGATGGGGATTGGAGGGCATGGTGGAGGTTGGAGTACACAAATAAGAATGAATACGGAAGTTGGGTGGGAAATTGGAACTGGCTGAGCAAAATCCCTACTGGTAGTAATGAAAGAGGGTCCAGAGAGATGATAACTAAAAGTTGAACGAGTAGTGGATGCTGATACTCAGGCAAATTAATTCAATAATCTTGTACTAAAGAATGCTCTAGAAAATCCTGAATGAAATTAACAGTTTTGTTTTGACAGTAGCGTTTGAATAGCATTGAATTAATCAAGCTTAGAAGATGGGGTATAGCAAAAACATTGGCTAGTTGGTCATGGGTGAGGGCCTGACATCCATGCTGTGTACTGATTGAGGCAGGAGTCCTGGGGAAAAACATAATATGTGGAATTAAGGACTGTGTCATAACTAGTGTCTAATAAGGTACAAAATTCAAGCTGAATGGATAATCTTAATTCTGGAACTTCTTACATTTTGCTTGTTTGAACTTATATGCCGATAATGTTGTTATACCATAGAAGTTTTTTCTATGTGCTGAACACACATTAAGTAGATTGTATGCAAGATAATAGACAAACTTCTGGAAATTCGTTGTGTAAATTTAAAAAACATATGTTGATATCTGTCTAGGCATTAATCACATTATGTGGTTAACATTAAGCTAGGTGACAGAAAGAAGGATCAGCTTCTCAGTATCTTTTTAATCAGTAAAATATTTGCTTTCATTGCTTTGTTCATCACTGCAAGAGGTTGAAAATACAGCAATAGATTGCTTTCAGTGTTTTATTTCCAGTATGTATACCTGTATCAGTCATCTTGCAATTTTTAAAATAATAATTTTGAAATCAATTCCATTATTCTGATAAAAGTTTCCTCAAGTGAGCTGCATAGCCTGACAGCTTTTACTACAAGGCCTAAATGTGTCAACATTGACAGGTAGTTCTGTCATTTTTTTTAATCTACAAGATAAAATCTTGAACTTAGAAAAGCAAAGTAAATAAAATAGATAGACTTAAAGAGACAGCTGTGTGCTTTGATGAAGAGAGAGTAACAACAGTTACATCAAAAAGCCAAGGATGACGTGTTTCAAATAAACCTTGGTATGTCTGATGATTCTCTGTTTAGGATTTTCTAATAGAGGTTCAAGATAGGATAACTTAAAGGTGTGTCGTGGTTTAACCCGGCTGGCAACTAAGCACCACGCAGCCGCTCGCTCACTCCCCCCCCTCCCTCAGTGGGATGGGGGAGAGAATCGGGAAAGGGAAAAAAAGGTTAGAGCCGAGGGCTGAGATAAAGACAGTTTAATAAGAGAAAACAATAATAATAGTAATAATGAGAATGATAACAAAATATACAGAATATACAAAATGAATGATGCACAATGCAATTGCTCACCACCCGCCGACCGATGCCCAGCCCGTCCCGAGCAGCAATCACTCCCCGAGCCGCGATCAGTACCCGAGCAGCGATCACTCTGCCCGCAACCGACCGACCGACTAACCCCCCCCGAGCATGACGTTCTATGGTATGGAATAGCTCTTTGGACAGTTTGGGTCCTAGCTGTGCTGTACTCCCAGCTTGTTATGCACCTGGCCGAGCAGGAGAAACTCAAAACGTCCTTGAGCAGTCTGAGCACTACTTGGCAACAACTAAAAACATCAGTGTGTTATCAACATTCTTCTGGCACTAAATCCAAAGCACAGCACTATGCTAGCTTCTGTGAAGAAAATTAACTCTATCCCAGGACAAGGTGGAATAGAGTATGGCCAGAATATTTGACTTGTCCTGTAGGCAATTTTTTGAGGCAATGCAAGTATTTAATTGACCTAAATTTGTAGAATTTATTGTCCAAGAAGGCAAGTTCCATGTGTCAGCAGTGTTTGCAAAATAATAGTTTTCAGACTCCGTGATATTTATTTGACAGGATCTGGTTAGTAAGTTAGTATTTAGAGTAAACATGAAATCAAATAAAATTCAGTAATACCATTTTGTGAGTCTGGTGCAGAAGTCTGAGGAACTACAACTTGCGTTGCCAG
Source organism: Gorsachius magnificus (assembly GCA_034008185.1). Classification (NCBI taxonomy): domain Eukaryota; kingdom Metazoa; phylum Chordata; class Aves; order Pelecaniformes; family Ardeidae; genus Gorsachius; species Gorsachius magnificus. Next base: position 15,282,786 of record CM067090.1, read on the forward strand.
ACAGCTAGAGGGTGCTTGGTCATTCTGAAAACTGATGCTGATATGCTTACCCTTGATTTGGGAAATTTTCCATGTCTTCATTTTTTTCATGTCATCAGTGCAGCATTATGTACTAAAAAAAGTATATAATTGTAATACATTGTGAGCTATTTTTTAACAAATCTACAATGTGCAGCCCAGTTCTCTAGGCAGAGCCTCCCCTTTGGCTAGTTTATTAATAAAAGTCCCCTTCCTAAGACTGTCATACCAACAGTTACTATTTTTTTCTGAATAAGGAGATTAGCATTTAGCCCAGTGTAAAAACCCAAATGCTTATCTTAATGACCAGGTATAACTCTGGAGCTATAATCAGCAAATGTGTTTCTCTTGATTTCAGCAGAGGTTGAGAAAATCTTAAACAGTGTTTTCCTCTTCAAGTGACTATAGACACAGGCTATAGAGCACTTATTAAGACAAGGCTATGTAAATCTGTCTAAGTCTTACATTGTTAAAGACTGCAGTTGTTCTTGCTATTATATTTCGTTGCAAAACTCTAAGCACGGATTAGATGCTGTATAAGCACTGACAGTTACTGTGTGCCCTACCACCTGGAAATATTGTTAAGGACAGTCAATGGGGGAGGGGAAATCAGTGATGCTGAGTTTGGATTCTGTAGAAAGAATTAATGGTTTTTTTACTGAATTTCGTAAAATCTGGGGTTTCAAGATTTTTTCATTTAATTTTAAGTTTTCTTAAGGTTTTAAACATAAAGTAGGCTTTTAGTGGAAGAATAAAAAAAATAGCCTAATACCACCTAAAAAAGCTTCAAAGTCAGGCTGTCAGGTTCTTTCTGACAACGAAGCTCTCGCATTATCTTTTTAATGTTGAAATCAGCTCAAGTCAGTGAAATTTCTTTAATGAACTTTAGGGCACATCTTCAAAGAAACCTGCAATTGAACCTGTGGAAAGGCCAATGCCTTTGAACTGTGGAAAAAAAGTTTATCCTAGATTAGCTTGATCTCTTAGTTTACTCTGCCTTTTAATCTAGTAACAAAGATCTAAGCTTTAAGAATATCCCTGAACTGCACTGGAAACCTAAAGTAGTGTATCGTTATGGATGAATTCATTGCTTCCGTTAGGTGACGGCATGTTAGATTTGGAAGGATAGAAAAGTTTTTTATTTTGTACTGTGAACATGAACATTCTAGGTCTCCCTGAGCACTAAGTTTTCTTTAGTTTTGTTACGACCTTATAAATTGAAAATTTAACTTAATTTTTGTTTTAATTCTCCAACATTTCACTGTACTTCCAAGTAGTGCAGTCTTTCATCACCCAAATGTGGAACAATATGCCTTCAAATGTGAAAAAAATAACAAAATCTGGAACAAATCATGAAGTGATGGCGAAGAGAAATGCAGAACTGCATGGAAATAAGTACATTAATGCATATGCTCTGATGCATATAAGTCTGTTTTGAAGGACATTTCATTTTTAGTTTGAACTTCTTTTAAATTTTACTGTAATATGATATAACATTTGCTTTTGTGAGTACTTGAAAAACAACACTCAGTGGTTTGCAGCTGGCAATCACAACGCCTCTACTGCTGCTTTTATTTTATAAGTGGAACAGGTCAATTCAATATCAGAGCTGATTGTGTTCTTTCTCTGGTCAAAGTGAAAATAGAGGTCTAGCAAAAAATTAAGTGACTGCTAGCTTCTTCCTCTCAATCAGTCTGTGAAATATCTTTTAATAACTGTCTCAGTTTGTGGAATCAAGTAGGACAAGAAATGGTTATCACTCAACTGGCAAAGGAAAATATGCCTTTTGACTCTAAATATTGGCTTCCATAACTGATATTATTTGATGCCTACTTTCATTTTTGGATTAGTAGAAACAAGACTATGCAAAAAGTGCAGAAGACCAGAGGTAGCTAGAAAATCTCATGCATAATCAGATGAAAAAAGCTGTATTTATAAAACTGGATTTTTGAAGAGGGAAGTATAGAAGAGAAGAATATAAAATGTGGTTGAAGGAACAGAGAATAATTGCAAATTGAAATTATATATTTATCCAGCATTAAAAATTCAATGATGCTATATTTTCCTATATTGTATTTTATTTTGAGATTAAATCTTTGCCCTATTAAAGTCAATGGGAATTTCACCACTGACTTGATTGGCGCTATTTCACCCTTCATCTGTGAGCATCAGTTTCTGCTTTTTATTATTATTTCAAAATGGTATCCTTCCTTTTCTTCTCTCACTCCAGTTGCCTAAGGATTTATAATCTTTTGCATCAAAAGGAAAATTTTTTCTCGGTATATAGTATATAGATGAAATCAAGTACCACGCAAAAAGCTAGCTGACCTAATGGGCTGATTCCAGCCAAGCAGACGTTTTGAATCTGGATTTTCTTAGTTATTGAGGGTATAGGATTTTGAATGCTTTTATCCTTTTATTGGTGAATTCACTAAAGTGCATGCAGACAGAGAATGTTGAAGTGGCAGTCAGATAAACTTGTTAAAGCAGTGGGAGTTTTTCCTTTCTTTCTACATGACTTTATCATCACAGTGGAGTTAAAAGGCAATTAGCCCTTCAGGTCTTTTCTGGCCAGTTTATTGCCATTTTACACACAACTGTTGAATAGACAGTGCCATATTAAAAATTCCAATGAAGCTGGCCTGGGGATAACAGACTCTAAATTTCAGGTTAATGTAGGTTTCCTTGAGAGGAACTATTGCCAAAAAGCTCAAGCAAAATTATCTAAATACAGTACCTATGCTGCATGTACTCATAGTTGATGGAAAATTGTAGTAGTCTTGCTACATGCTGTGTTACATTTCCAGGGAAATATTTTTACAAAGAGTGTTTGATGAAAAAGTTTATTCCTTTAGTAATAACAGGTTACCCACTGTGTTACTTAAGGCAATGAACATAGTGAGTAGAACTAGACATTTTCATCATAATAACAACAATTATACTCGTTTTGCATTTCTGTAATTTTCAGCTGAAGTCACTAAAACACTTTTACAAACATAGATTATTTATTTCTTTCAGTATAAGAGAAGTTGGGGGAGAGATTATTATGTCAAAGTTTTGACCAAATTTAGTCCAAAATTCTTATTTATTTATTAGAATTGTAAAAGAAACATTGCAGAGGTTTTTTCTCATTTCAGTGTCAATAGAAAACCAAACATGTCTTTTGCAGTTCTTGCAGCCCAAAATGTTAAGACCAAAAAATTGATTATAATAGTTTTTCACCACTGAGGAGAATGAAATACAGACAGAAAGCATATAAGCTCACTAATGGAGAGAGAAATACTATTTTTATAGTATTTTGTTTTTAATCTGCTCTTGTCAAAGAAAATGGGAGGGTTTTGATAGGCCTGACTGAGGCTGTTATTGGGTCTTAATGATGCATTCATTGCTTCTATGAAGAAATTTATTTAATTAAATTTTGTAGCTGATTCTAATTTACTGGTGTTAAAACAGATAATGAGAAATCCATTGAGGTCTGCATGATTGAAAACCAGATGGTAAAAACAAAGAGTAGATCTGATATTTTTAACCTGACCATATGCATTGTTCGAACTCCTCCAAGTTGTATGTCACCTAGCTGTGACAGCAACTAAAAGGGTGCTTCTAAGTCCAGCTGATTTTTGGATCAGATCCATTTCAAAATAGCAAGGAAAAGCTGGTAGGTTTAAAGACTCAAAAGTCCTATTTTCACTCTTTTTTAGTTTGCATGGCCACTCCAGAGAAGGCACTCAGATTTTGTTCAGAGAATAAGTGATGGATTTATGCTCCAGTGTGTTTTAACAATAAATGGAGCAAACAAAAATGCTTTCATCTGCTCAGGTATATAAGCTAGCAGCTTTTTCTTTCAGTGCACAACACTATAATTGGAAGTGATCACTAATAACCAAAGGTTTATTTTAAATGGTGAATATCTGTACTTCAACTGTCACTGTTAAGAGGTCAAACTTTTCTTCTGATACTGATGAGCCATCATTGAAGTTGTCTGTAACTTTTGTCCTTTAATACGGCAAATCTATGTTGCAAGTCAACAAAATGGCTTCATTAAATGGACATTACAGTATAAATCAAAAGTCTGGAAGTTAGGAAGCACCAGACTTAAAATAGGTCATACGATTTTTATTTTGGTGCCCTTTTTGGTACATGTTACAGTGCTTTTTAGTTATGCAGTCATTTACTACCTTTTCTGTAGCACCTTGCTGCTGTTCCATGCTTGCTGTCTGTTATACTAAATGCATTCTTGAGTTGCATATTGAATGGGACAGTGACTATGAGAGAGACAAACAATGTTCTTGGTCAACTTAGTCCTATCCATTCTTTTGCTACAGATCTCTCATGTGCTAACAAATTGTGTAGACCAAAATATAGGTATTGTGTGAACTTCTGTTTATTTCAGTCATGACCTGGCTCAGATGCATAAAGCATTCACAGTACCTCAGAGGAATAAAACCACCACCATTATGGTAGTAAAAGTATCTGGTCATCAGGATCAAAACCCGTGCTGAAGCGCCAGGAGTGGTTCCAAGCTTTTGGCCGTTCCTAACAGTTCTCTGGGCTGCCTAGCCAAAAGTAACTTTTTAACATCTACAAAATGGGGAAAATAAAATGTACAATCTTATTTTATAGAGATGTGTCAAATACAATGTGTTAAAGTCTATACAACGGTTTCAGAAATGAAAAGAACTATAAAACCCAAAGAATTTTACACAAGTAAGCCTAATGCATTAGAGCAAATGACCAAGACATCTACAACAAACAAAGGCTTTTGAAATGGTGCCCAGCGTCTGTGCACCGTCTTTTCCCACACAGATAATAACGCTCTTTTCATATCACAAAGAAGATATAGAAAGTTTGTTAGTGTTCTAGAGATACCCAGATATGGTGATGAACAGTACAGAGAAGCCCAGGAAGCAAACAGTAACATAGTTTTAGGGAGATGCTTAGCAAGGGCAGCATTTTAAGAACTTTGGTAGTATTGAAAGGCAACTTCACTCTGTAAGAAACATTTAGCCTGTGAACAGAATGCCACTGAGATCCTAGACTGAAAAATAATGTATGATCATTAGTTAGAAATAACCATAATTCATAGACACCAGGGGGCAGAATTAAGGTTGCAAGGACAGCTATAAACCTGGCATTTCCAACCATCTAAAGGGCTATCTGTGTTCAAACTCAGACACACTTTAAATTTAAATATTCAAATGGTATAGAATTTTTTGCAAATAATGTTCTAAGTTTGTGAAAACAAAAGCATTTAAATACAATTGGAAGAGAAATGTGATTGTTCATATATTAAAAATGTGAACTTAACTAAAAGCTAATTTTAATCTGTTTCATCTAATGTCCAACACTTTGTTTATGGATAAATTAGGCCAGCTTTCTAAAGGAAAAACATCAAACAAATCCTTTCTTGAAAGTTAGACCTCTTTTTCTTACTTTCTGAACTGCAGAAAATACTGCAGATAAATGCAGCTTTTTATTTCCAACCTGACCTTCCACGTTCTGAAACTAATTTGCCATACTGCTTCTCAAAGTCTGCTCAAGGACTTCCTGTAGCAGAATAATGTGGTTCTTATTAAGTACATCCTATAAGACCCAGGAGGATTGCATGCAAAGGAAATAAGACGGAGACACAAATGAATTTCCATCCTCCAGTCAGATATATGATATTGATGACCAGAATGTATATGAAGGATATTGTAAAGAAGACAAAGAATTAAAGCAAATGTCTGACAAATTGGCTGTCTTCATATGCAAAGATGACAAGTGGTCTGTACAACTAAGTAGAAGAGATGTAGGCATCAAGCCAAATAGTTAAATAGTCAACAAGTCTCTTTGAATCACATGGTTATATGTAACCTCTCTTTTAAATAAGGTCTCACTTTAAATTACATCATCATGAAAGCCATGAAGTTTTACATGAAAACTGATAGTTTCTCTTAACTCCAAATGTTGTTTTTCACTGGTATGACTTTTATATTTTTACCATAATACTGAGATACTCTGTTAAAGTGGAAATTCTTTAGGAGATTCTTTCCCTAGTTTTTAATTAAATGCACCAAATATAAGTGATTGTGAAAATAGCAGCTTTCATTTCAAAGTCTGTTTCTTCTTTTAGTTTTTCTATAAGGTGACAGCATATTTTCACATTAGGATAATTTGATGGAAAAATGCATTGAAATAGCTTGAATGTACTATAGTCTCTGAAATCCCTGGTGCTCTGATTCTAGTGTGTCTTGCCTAATGTAGCTAAATATGGATTTCAGAGGTTTTACAAGGTACTTGGTTGATGAGGAAGATTTACGCTCTATATGTGACTCAGTGCAAGTGTAACTAAGTGAACGGACTCCAGAACTATCACTATTTTTCATTTTATTCTTCAACAACATGCAAAATTTGGATAACCATGATTCTAATATGATTTTCCTATTAATCTGTTTTAAACCATGAAATCTGATAATTTTCCACCATGACTAATGCATGAAATTTGTCAAGTTTGTCTGTGATTTACACAAGCTCTATTTATAGAGAACTTGTTTGAGTCCTAAGGCATGGAATATTATTTCCCAGAATGCATTTAGTGTCTTTTTACTAATAAGTATAAACAAAATGTTCTCATTGATTATATTATTATTTTAAGATCAGGAGGTAAAACATGAGGAATGTTCAAGAGTATATTCCCCATAGCAGTGGATATGAGTCTTAAGCCATTAAGAAGAAAATAACTATCATATCAGAGTTGGTAAGAATGGTTGTGATCATAAAGTTTACCTAAAATAATTGGATAACTTGCTTGTAGATTAAAAACATATGTGATACTTGCATGTCTTTATGCCGTAGGCTTTAGAATTAATTGCTGTCAGCATAAACCAGACCAAACAAAAATAGATTTGCATCAATTCTTTGTAATGGGGGGAAAAAAAAAGCTTGAATGACAGTGAGGATAATTCTATTTTGTATTTGGGGGGGAAATGGCTATGCAATGTTCACATGCTGGAGTGTGATTTACTATATATGGGAAAGAATAAAGATCCTTTATGAAAATGTAATAACATGCAAGTAATACCTTCAAAAGGAAAGAAAAAAAAGTCTCTTGTGTACAGAAAGTTACTCTACTCCAGCTGTCCTCTCTCACTTTGTGGGGGGAAGACATTTGGGGAAAGGCCAAAACACAGATATTCACAAAGCATCCAATTTTTAGTTCAGCATAATGTCTTAATCATCTTTTACAGAGCTGCTCTGCTCTGTACCAAACATGCTATAAATGTGCAATACATCCATACATGTAAATAAGTCACACTCCCTGTGGTGATGAGAACAAGATGACTGCATATTTCAATAACTGCACAATGCTGCAGGTAATAGAAAAGCAGCAGCGTCCACTTGTTTTTCAGCTGAGCAGGGGGCTAGAGCTAGAACTGCTGAATACTACAGCTATCTCTACATCATTTCAAATTCTTGGTCATACAGTTTTATGAAAGATCTCCAGAAAACATACACATTAACATCACAGATGGCCAACTGGTGACAAGATCCGTAGACTGGAGCCAGCTAGCAAGAGCTTCAGCTGCTCTGTAATCTGGTCTTCAAAAGAAATGACCATAAATCAATTTCCATGTCCATCAAATTATCAAAATACAGACGTCATCTGTCATGTTCCCTCACTCAAGCATGCGATGTAAAATGCCTGTTTTGTGATCAGATGATAGGTGAACTTCTCGTTGTGTTCTGAGAAAGGACTCAGGTAATACAGTCTTCAGGTGTCTTCTGCAAATGTCATGATGTTCTTACGTGGTTGCCCAAGCCATGGCAGGGGAACTCTGTGCCTTTGCGCTTCTGGTTGGCCTTTGCTCTATCCCTCCTCCTTAATCACTATAGCTCATGTTCTCAGAGGCACAACTGATTTATGAATGGACTACAGAATTGATAACTGGAGAACTAATAAGGTTTAACCAAATGCCTGTGAGTTTCCAGAAAGTATAAAGCTATCCCTGATGAAGATGTGAGTTCAAAACAGCTACTTACTGTCCCTCATATTACAATTAATCTGAGTATCAAATACAATTAGCAGTTGGGGAGTTTAAAAAAAAAAAAAAAGGAGGGGAGAACGATGGAGTATTTCTTCCTATAAAATGCAATTAATCTATAGAACTTCTTGCTGCATGGTGCTGTGAATGCCAGAGTTTTTACTGGTACAAAAGGATTTGACGAATTCATGGGAGGATGGGGGTGGAATCCATCAGAGGTTATTAAACGCTGAGATACTGTTTGCAATGCGTAAAATCTATGCTGTGAAGGTTGCTTATAGATGGGAGACTATCCCAGGAGCCACCACAGGAGAAAGGGTGTTGTGGTGGATGGACTTGTGGTGTGCTCCAATGTTCTTTAGCTCTCTACCAGGCCTTCTGTACATACCCTGCCACTCAGAAATTCATGTCTCTCAATGTTCTAAGAGTCAAGGGGAAGTGTGGCCTCTACTCCAGGCTGGAATCTATTCTTGACCCAGGAATTGTAATTTATTTCAAACTTACTCAAGTAATGAATCCACAATGATATTTTGTGGAGGACAGGGAAGAATTTGGGGCAGACAGATGAATGTTTTACACATAACGTTCTGTGCTTACATAGCTAAAAAGCAATTGAATTTTTCTTCTGGTTGCTCATAATGTAAGATGGAAAGTAAGTGGAATCTCAGCCTTTTAAGCAGTATTTTGAAAATAGTGTGAGTGAAAATTAGATGTTTAGAATGAAAGTGTGGTTTTACAAAATCCCATCAGGTTTAGAAATCAAAATGATACTGATCCTTTTTTTTTCATTATGTGCATCTGATTTTGGTATCTCAATATGTCTCCACAAATACAACTGTTCCCTTTAGAACCTTAAAATTTCTTGAATACTACTGCTATTATATGGAATTTATGAATAAATAATCAATAGTCTTACATAAATGTTGTTACTTACTCATTCTAGATATCCTAGATATTTGGGGGTAATGGTTTTTATGTATATCTAATATACATAGGATTGCTCAGGACAACCGAAGCTGTGTCAAACTATGAAACCTTTTGGCTTTATCTATTTACTGAATCATTAAGCAAATACTCTTGTGTTTTCTGCATTTAGAGTCTTAATAATTATTGTCTTTATGTTATAAAGGCTTCTGTTTTACATTGTTAACATGACATGAACACGTAAGAAAAAATGGTCTCCGGTGTAAATTAGGTCTACATAATTTATCTAAATTTGTTGAGTACGAAAGTTCTACAGCAAGGCCTCTTCCTAATGCATACATTTGTCAGCTAAAATCTTGATTGTTTTGCCTGTATTATGTCACTCACGTCTGGAAAGAACAGCATCCTGCTGTTTGTGAAGCTGTTCTCCTGCTGCTATGTAGCCACTTGTAGGATTCTGTCCCAATTCCTCTAATCCGCTCTGTTTCAATAGCACCATATTTGGACTCCTTCACACATTCTTTTGCTGCTCTGTTTGGGATGCTCTATGAGCTGAATTAGAAATTTAATGTTCCGTTCAAAACAGAAGGAACCTTTTTGTTAAATCAGAGTGTAAGTAATGACCTCTTTTGTTCCCTTGGATAGAAATTCTACACATGCACTATATTATTTTCCTTCAAACTATTGTCCAGAAGTTTGGGGCACTATTTCAATATATTGGTTTACTTTATATAAATCAGATCCAATTTGAGGTTTAATGTTGCAATAAGGCCTGCTACCAACTTAAATTGTTTCTTCCCTGTTGTAACTCCACATTCGGAGTTCAGTGCTCCTTGTTTCCATTATGTCAAAGGTTTACTGAGATCTTTTTGAGCTGCTTGTGCAAGTCAGGGCTCATTAAAGAAGAGAACCAAAAGCACTCCAAAAATGGTTTTAGAAATGACACCAAAAAACAAAGTGAGCTGTAGATATTTTTGCAGTATTTTCAAGAAGTTAGCAAAGATTTGCATTTGTATTTTGCTAGTAGCTATTTTCTGATCTGTACATAAAACAATGTTTAGAGAAAACAACTTACAGCTTTATTGATATACCTATATATACATTGCCTGTCACTGTACTTCACAGCTAAGCCTATTGACTTTGGTGGAACTATTTGTGGCTAAGACAGCAATTGAAAAAACAGGATAGCAGAATGTGTTCCTTTTTGATGTAGAGCTCCTAGGCTTCTACTTGCTTTAAGAATTGTTCTTTAGTGAATGGGATTTATTTAACTGAAAAATAAAAATGTGGTTGAATTATGATGATAATTTTACTCTATGAAAAGAAAGAAGTTCCTTGGATGCAATGTAATATTGCATGAGTCTCTGTTGTACAATTTTAAAATTTTCATTGCAGTGTATATAGATTACCTAGTGTATGAAGAGACTAAAGACATCCAGGTGAAATGTATTTCAATAATTTTATAAAGTGTCTCTCAGTTGTACCACACTTCCTGCACTGGAAAATTTAGAATGTGTTTTAGAGCATGTACCATGTTTGTTTTAGCTGTAGCTTTTTGCATCCAGAGTTCCCTCAGTGCGCTGGATTATCATCGGCAGGAGCCAGGATCTGATGTGAAACACCATCCCATGAATGGGGTTAAGGATGCAAGCAGAAACTGGAAAAGACAATGGCTACAGCAGCTTGATAATATATAAATTGCTATCAAATTTTACAGCTAGCAATGGAACAGAGAGGGTAATGAAGAAAAAAGGGGAAAGAAAATGTCTTCAGAAAGTGAAGGTGAACCAGGGGGAGAAGTAGAGTAATACAGGAGGAAGCAAAGGAAACAGTACTGAAGAAAAGTGGGACAAAGTAAAAAATAATATATGACCTCCTTTCTTGCTTGAGTTTGGCAAATAATGTGTATATGATTTGTTCACAAATGTGTTAACATTTCTAATGCTAGAAACATGTAAGAAAGAAAGATGTTTAGAAGGTTTTATCAAAGGATTTATTTTATGTAATACAAAATGAAGAGATTTCTAAGTGATCCATCTATGCAATATTAGCTTGAAGACTTGTGGTTCTGCTGCTCCTTCTCTGTTTGTACTTTAAAATTAATTGAAAGCCTCATTGTTTTGTTTAAACTGTGAAAGCTTCCAAGGTCAATGAGTGAGGTAATTGACCTGCCTGTTGTAGGACAAAAATATGTATGTTAAATTGCATAATTAGTTTTAATTACATAATTATGGTGTTTAATGTGTGGAGGTCAAAGGTTACTATTACATTTAGAAGTCATGGCAAGAAACACAAAAATAAGCAACATAGTTTAATTCTGTATTTCTTTGGGTTTTGAAAAAGGGGTCCACTGTGATCTATCCGTGACCTTGGATATTTGATGATTATAGCAAATAATATGTTGCTGTTATACTTTTTGGAATCATAGACACACCTTTGTAAATGACTAAGTGACTTTACCAAAGACTTCATTTAGGTTCAGAGTACACGAAAGTTAATCAACAGTGGGAACTCAACTGACAGCAATTTAATCTGATTGGGTAAGGTAATTACATGATTACCAGGAGTGTTTATATATGGACAAGGATATTTTTATTGGAAAAAAACCTAATTGCTTTCTTACTGAGAAGAGAAAAAAACAAACAAATTTGTTGTCACAGGTTAAGAGGACATCCTTCGTTCCTTGAAATAGCTTCTCTTCATATTTTAGTGACAAAATGAACTCATAATTCTTTGCAAATTTTCACTGGGATTATGCTATGGGTTCCTCTGTTTCTAAACTATAAATAATGCTATCCTTAACTTGTTTTGGTTAAGCAGCTCATTGCTTACACATTAATTGTGTGATAGCCTAGAGATGTCATGATTCTTGTAATTCATGATCTCTTTTACTGTGTGTAAACACTGTTGCTTAAATAAAGGTTGATTTCACCAAACTTAAACCTAAAGGTCCATTATACTAATGGGGATTTCTGGGAAGGAGGGCATTATTTGTTTTTCTGTGATGGTAGGAAAAAAAAGGCACTATGTACAAGATAGGTAGATAAGAGAAGAAACAGTCTCACTTTAGGTGCTCTGAATGGTCCTTTAGAAAATGCTCTTTCAATCTATTGACAATGGAGGGAGTGTTGGGAGATGAATCTTCATTAACAAACACTAACCTCTGTGAATACCTCCCCAAAGTGCACTACAGACTACAATCCCATTTGGCTAATAAATAATAAATAATGGCTTGCTCCAAAGCCTGTTTAAATAATGGGCCGGACCTGGCCTTGGCACTTTGGATGGTTGTGTTAGACACCAAAAAAGGAAATTGAAACTTACAAGAATAAGTCATCAATAACTATTGAACGCATTATGCCATGGGAAATGGGATACAATCTTCTAAAGGCTAACTTCTAAGGAATTAAAAAGTGAATGAACTAAATGTTAAGAAATAAATTAAGTTTTAAAATGAACTATATAATTTTGGGAAGAAGTTCTGTGATACATTCCATGTTATAAAAATAATTTGTTCTCCCTTTTGCTAATTTTTGCCCAAATAAGTTCTTTAGAAAATATTACAATTTTGAATTGTTTTTCTAAACCAGATGATCCAGTCACTGTTGGAGGCACATAGCCACGGCAAAATCTCATGCTGTACATTGATCACCTGTCCAACCTTTGCCTAGAGTGTGATCCCCAGTTCCTTCAAGAGATCCATCTTTACCTGTCTATAAAGAAGAGGAGGAGGAGGGAGACATCTGGGATATTCAAGTATCAAAGTTTAACACCAGAGCAGGTTGAATCTCCATTTATATTATTCTCTATATATGTTGCTAGTATTGACTTGGATATTTGGCTGAAGATTCTTTTCAGTAATTATGTAGTATGCTCTGAAGTTTTACCAGCGTTAAACCTTTTTTTGTTCAGACTCCTCACTTAACGAAACTAAACATGCATTTTTCATAGTTCCATGGTGTGAAATTGAATCCAAAGTCATTCTGCTATGATGGAAGTTAGCTAATACTAAGAATGCCTGGCAGTCTGTACCTGTCTCTTGAACGTATGCTTACCACAGAGCTAAAATGGTTTGTTTAAAACTCTTCAGTGTACTGTAAGTTGTACCATTCCATATTTAGCACACACAACTAAATCCAGGTCCCCTGCAACTATGCTCATTTTCATTCACTTGCTTCAGGCAAGTTAAACTTACTTCTTATTCTTCCTCTTCCATTTCCAAAAGGACTTTGATATCCACAAAACAGACAAGGTTTCACTTACTGTCCTAAGGACTGCCCCTTTAGGAGTCTAGCACAGCCCACACACAATCCTGGAATATGTCCAACTTGTTCTTTGAGCAGAATGTGAACCTCTGACCTTCTGGGCCTCCGGCAAGAGTGCTGCCTACTGAGCCACCAATACCCAGGCCATCAATAAGTTTTAAATGCCAGTTGCAGACTTCACAGAGATAATGACTTCAGTGTGTAAAGGTTTTGTTGTGGAGGCTGCAGTTTCACATATGGCGTGACAGAGTAAATATGCTAAAACCATAGAGAGCTGTTGCATAACTTGCCTTGATATAACAGTTTTTGTAATATGTTTCAAGGCATGGAATATTATTTAAAGGGACCCTGTTATGTAGACTTAGGCCCAAAATGAAGCTATTATAAAAAGAATGTTTAGCAAAACCAGAAATATGTCCATGAAATTGTTGGAGTGGGAATTTCAGGGTAAACTTGCTTGGATTTAAACAGTCGCCTGCATGACATTGCGCTGTTATGCTAGGGAATGAGAAACAGCAAATGAAAATACTATTGAGTGAGAATCAGAAACTGAAACTGAGCAGAATTAAGATATGAGAATTCTATTACTGTTGTTATAACTTCTTAAAAATATTACACATCCTGAGAAAGATGAGATGAAAAAATAAATTCCAACTTAGTAATTCAAAACAGCATTACTGACACAGGTAAATAAATGTATTTGCATTTTATATTATTTTTAACCTGCTCTCAAGTAAGTTCTTGTATTTTGTATACATATAAAGCAAAATTAATATGAAATAAGCTTTAGGGTTTTGACACATTTCAGTTCTATGGATGTTCTCTATTTAAAATTTAGCATTAAAAGCATATAAAAGACATGGTGATGTTTGCGAAATACAAACTGATAAATGCGATTACACAAAATGTTATTTATAAACTTGGATCAGGAAGGAGAGCATGGCCAGATTCAATCCAGGACTTATGTTATGGAAATGCTGTTAGATAAATTGCATGAACCTTCTATGGAGCAAAGGCCAGGCACCCAGGACTCCTTTTCCCAGCTGAGTGCCCAAATCACTAGGCTACAGACTCTTGCTCCCTCTTGTGTTCTTTCTCTGGCCCAATGAATCTTGAATTATTTTCTGTACAATGATACAGCTTCAACAGGAGAGCTTTAATATATCCCTATCCTCCTCCCAGCATTTGTGCAGCCTGTAGCCTATTGATTAGAACATTCTTCTAAAAGACATTGCTTTGAGTCCTAGACCGAAGAAGGAATTGAACCTGGGGATTTTGCTTCTGGAATGAGTAGTCCTGCTGCTATGCTAGGAATGACTGTTGTTCATGTACCATTTTAGAAAGAAATAGCACCTGAAGAATTTTGTAGGGAACCCACCTAGCTGGTGTTTATTAGACTGGTTTAGGCTGGCTTTGAGAGCATGTGTTGGATCAAACTCCTCAGATCATCTCTGCAGGGGTGGGCTTCATTTCTAGATCCCAGTCAGACTTAGACATAAGCTGTGCAGTGAGATGTTCAGTCCTGGCTGGGTAGGTAAACTCTGGCCACGCACAGAGATGCAGCTCCTGGGTCTGGCCTATCTTACCGTAGAAAACTCTATTGTGTTCAGAGAACCGACATCTCCAGGGGGAGATAGGGGCCTCTAGGATCACCAGTTTGTCTGGAGATGCCTAAATTCTGCTCATGTCCCATTTTGAATTCCCATATTTTTAGGCCTGTAATTAGTTCATCTTAATTTAACAGCTCCTTTGAATGTAGAACTGAGGGATTTTTACAAACCTGTTTTTCAAACAGAATGTGTTATAATTAAACAAGATGAGAGGAAAAATTTGTGGTTCAAAAGTGCATTTCAAAAGTTATGAACCGTAGAAAAACACAGTGCATTTTGAAGGTCTAAAAAGTGAAATTGCTTTAAATGTGTTAATGCTTTTCAGGCAGTTCTGTAAAGCAGTGTGTATTAGATCTGAACTCAGGAGTTAGCCAACTAAACTAACTGCATTGCAGTTATAAAGCAAATGTTTGTTAAAATTTCTGACTTAATTCCTAGGCTATCTTTTTTTTTTCTTCAATATGTATGTTTTTATTAAGTCCTGCAGTGCAGGTCCTTATTCATGCAAATGTATTTATCTGCCTCAGTGGAATTATTCTGGTAAGTCAATGTCTAAGATCAACTAGGATGAGTCTGGTTTTCTTTTTAATAGAAATATGAATTTTGAAAATGACATCTGTGAATTATTTTTAGTCTGAAGAGCTATAGACAGTATAAAATTAGAACTGTGGACTTCCTTAGTAGTTCTTTTATTATTGTTTCTACCTGTTTAAAACACTGGAGTAATAATGTGGTTTGTTACACATTAATTTTCTGGCAGTAGATGTATCACCTAGTTGGTATTCAAATGTATTACACTGTGAACTATTGCTGCTTTGTGATATGGTAAATTGGGGGTGGGGGGAATAGAAACTTATATTCATGACAAGCTGTTGGTTTTAAAGACAAGCCTTCTGCCTTATTAGTGTCTATCTTAATTGCAGTGGAGCTTTTCATGTAGTAGGACAGCACTCAGCACAAGTAGGAAGGATGCAATCCGTATCATGATGATTGACTGAGTAGATTTATGTGCCGTTCATTGGACGGCATTTACGTTTCCCCACACAGGACTTTCGCTGTCTCATAATCTGTCTTTAGAAGGTCTACCATTTGCACAATTTACCACCATCTCTCCTTTCACAGTGAACAGAAGTTAAATTGATAAAGATTGTACGTCAACATCATATTAATGATTTTGCTTGCATGGGGGCCTTCCAGTGTAGGGAACTGCTTAGCACAGCATTGACTTGATTGCTCTAGAGACATGGATGTTTGTTAGTATGTGAAAGGGGGAAATCAATGGGGGCTTAGATGCCAGTGTTATGAATTTGGGATAAATCACTAAAAAAACCACTGTAATAACCCATATAAGGACAGAGAAGGATAGAGAGGACTGAAAGAAAACTGGAATCAGAAAATTGAGTAGGAGAGTGGAGAAAAAAACCATTTCTACAGAAGGGAAAATTTTTTAAAGCTGTGACTTGATAGAATGGTAAACTTCGGGGGTCAGTAAAGGTCTTCAAGAATGAATAATTTTTGTATAACTATGGATAAGCTATGTTACATGCTTCTGGTTGATTTGCATCTGTGTACTTTGGGAAGCCCTGCATAAGGCAGTTACAATAATTAAAAGTTGTGATCAATAAGCGTCTTTGATAGAGTCAGGTAATAGTCAAATGTAAGACAAGCTATAGAAATGAAAAACAGACTTACAGTTAAAATCACATGAAAATTATTATTTAATTTGGAAACAGCATATTTTCAAGATTACAGATAGGAAAGATAAAAAATCACAGTAAATATGACTGAGATTAAAGGCCTTATCCTCCCAGGTAAAAAAATTGTCAACTTCATTGTCACTTAGCAAAACAAAAAAAGTAGTATGAATACTGCTGTGTTTTCCCTTAATCAGTTTTAAATGGATACAGTTTTCATTTTATTGTGTATTTTGTTATTTTTATTGTATATGAGAGATTCGTTGATGGATGGTGAGTAGAAAGGATTCCCCAGCCTTAATTCACTTGATATCTTGCATGGGAAAAGACTGCATGGCCTAGTGTCACTGTCCCCTCTGTAGGGTTGCCACAAAGAAAAAAAACACTGTTCAGAAGTGTGTGAAACTTATTTGCATTTGCTCTTGGAAATACCAAAACTGATAGGGGAATTTTATAAGTTTCTGATAGAAACTGTTACTTTATCAAATCTGAAACCTCTCTCATATCAAAGGTAGTTTAAAGAAACTTCCTTTAGGAAGCTTTAATTTCAAATAGCCAATAACTAATTTATTGAAAATAGAACTGCTCAACAAGAAACCTTGAGAGAAATCTGCATTACAATACCCAGAGCCTAATCGTTAGGGAATTATCCTTTAAGACCATCGACTTTGGTTGAATTTCCTTTTCTGAATCCAGCTGAATAGAGACTTAAACCCAGTTGAATATCTAATGCATCCAAGGCAACTGTTATTACCACTGGACTATTGTCTGTAATAGGTTGGGTATCTCTGCTTTTGTAGAAATTGTGAAAGGATTTGCCCTAATACTAACAAGACCTTTCTGAAGTCTCCAGAATTCTTATAGGCTAGGAAAGAATCTTTGTGCCTAGCTTTATTCATAACTCCCAGGCTCTGAAGAAATGCCTGTAATAATCATTATTTTATATATTCATACCAGGCAACATTTATTAATCTGGTCTCTAAACTAAATCTCAGTCTCAGGCTCCATATAGAGCTGTCTTTCCATGCCTCTGGCTATTCCTATCAGCTATCTTAGGTTTTCCCTATATCCACACTTTTAACAATTCAACTGAATCTGCCTACCAGTAGTACTTGGGATATAACAGCAATGAATTTAATGGCATTTTTCAGTATAGCTTTCTATCTTTGTTTTTCCACCTTATACTTTATTATGACAAGGCAAACTCAGTGGTGATCACTGTTGAAGATGCTTCTAGTTGAAATGTGCACCTACTGAAAAAAAAAAAAAAATCCAAAACCTGTTGTAAGTAACTTGATTGTGGTTGGGACATTGTTTTGGAATATGCAGTCAGTGAAGCTACAGGACTCAGGATTGTTTTGTGCCCTGTCAGTGTGTAGGTATTCTTCTGAGATTACCAAAAGGGATCAGTTACCTTGGTAATGTGTCCACCAATATTTATTGTGTCTATTTCTTTACACAGGCCAACAAACATTCATCATGCGGGAATGTTGGCCATGATTAGCTTGAGCTGAATTTAAATCGATGACCTAAAGGTTAAAGTCTCTGTATCCCATTACCTCTCCCTTGAGCTGTCCAGTCCCCCTACAATTGGGTTTAACACCATTTTTAGTTTATCAGTGTCTTTGGAGAAAGAGCAGTCTTTAGAAGTGTTGATCTGAAAAATACCATTGCTGTCCTGTTTAAAAAAAAAAAATTTCGGTATGACTTTTTCAGCTTGTCAATACTTGATGAAGAAGGTTCTGAACAAGTATTCAGATGCTGGACTAATAACTTAACCAGCCTGTTAGATAGCTTTAATCCAGTCATATGGGAACATAATGCAGTGTAGCAGCCCAGTGAAACATGAAACTATGAGAACAGCTGAATAAATTTAAACACATTCTATCCTTTGTCATAAAAATCTGATAATATAGAAGAAAAACTAATAACACTTTCTTTTGGTTTTGTTATTCTGTACAGTAGTTGAGAAGACTTAACATTTCTTGTGGTTGCTGACTTTAAAAAAGTAGTGACAACTTCCAACACTACTTTTTTGCCCCATACGAAGTCTATTCTTTCTCACTCATTAAGGAATGAATCTGGTTTCTGTTTTATTCAATATTGTATATACATCTCACCCATAAATATTTAAACTAAGTAAATATAGAATCTTAAACATGGAATATCCTTTCATTCTAAAGTGGTGGCTGTGGGGGAAGGTAAAAATATTTTATTCAAAGACCAGTGGTCCCATTGGAAGAGGAAAAAAAAAGTGGTTTGCCTAAAAATTGGATAGACTTGTGCTTGCTGTAGGGTAGCAAACTTTGTACTAGATTATACCTATATTGTTATATTTATATGTATGAAGTTCAGACTGAAGGCTCTATAGGAAAGGGTTTGCAGATACTTACTTCAAAAACACATGGCTAGTATTCAGCCCCTATATCTGGGGCTAATTTAATTCTTCTCCATTCAAAGTGCCTCCCTCCTGCCTACAAATGCAGAACAGATTCCCTGGTAATTTTCTTTCTTGGAAGTACTGTCATTTTATTCCTAGCTGGGAGTAGCATGCAATGGAAATACATTTATGGCTCTGCTTAAAACCAAACACCAAACAAAATAAAAGCAGGGATAATCTGAAAGATAGTTCCATAACAAATTGATGCAGAAAAATAAAGAAATGCGAAGTGTACTGAAAAGTACACAACTGACATATTCTCCAGGAAGATTTCCTTTAGCAAACTGATTTTTAGAAGCGGCATAATGTTGAATACCTAGAGTATTTAATTAATTTGGCTTTATTGCCAGTCAAAGCTGGTAATGCAAATTCATGGTTTTAATTTGATCCATGCAAGTAAAGTTCAATACATGTCTAGGTATGTGGCAGGTGTAGATGCTATTCTTAAGATACAATTAAGAGAGTTGTAAAAATAAAGTTGTATTAAACTGAATACAATGAATAGTGGTAATTTGTGCTTTACAATGTTGTGACTGTGTGACTCTACTATTCCTCACTTTCCTTCCATATATATTGTACAGTCTGAAATGCTGAGGGATACTGAAGGCTACATCTGAAGGCACAGTTCTGCTGAGGTTTCTTGAAAAAAGACAAGCTCTTTGTTATGCTTTGGAGTCTGTGGTTCAAACAGTAGCTTGTGTAGGTAGTAATGGGTCAGACCAGCCCCTTCAGTAAAGTCTGGGTCCTTTTGTGGGTAATATATCATTAAAAGATAAAATAAGATTTGATTATAAAAGGTGTCTTCTCTAAACAAAGACATTTACAAGTATAGCACTTCGTGTTTACAAAACAAGATCAGACCAAACCTCAAAACAGAAATGGAAAGTAAATGTTTTATTATGCATTACAGAGATGTAATTAACTGATCAATATGAATCTCCTTTGTTGAATTTGATGAGGTCGCAGAATTAATTTTAAAGGGGAGATAAAAGTCCACCCTTTATTTTAATTGATTTTTATGTGCCTGAGGTGCCTGAACTGGAGCAGTGCTAGACTGCTTAGCTAAGTTTAGTATTGCCTCTCATTTTTCTTTTATCTTTGTATCAAATAGAAAAAGAAGGTGTGAGAGAACATAAAATGGCTTAATTTCCATTCTTGTGGAAAACAGGAGAATAGAACAGTATTTTCAACAAGATTCAGTGGTTATTGTTGACTTAAAATGTTGAACCTGTTGTCATGGAAATCAATGGCAAAAGCTTTGCTGATTTATAAAAGAAAGATTGGTATATGTTAGTTTTGCCCTCTGTAATTAGACATAATAGTTTTTTGGTGTAGAGTTTTCTAAACAGCTTGGTCTGGAGCTAGCCTTTCAAGCTCTGCTCGTTGCAGTGTTACAGTAATGAATACTAAATTCAGAGATGATTTCTTAAGAGTGTGGCTTTGTTTTCCTGTGCACGCTGACAGATACAGGGAAAACAAAACCTTTCTTTGGTCTTAGATCAATACTGTAATGAAAATGCAAATACTTGTGTATGTTACCACAGTTCCCATAGAAGCACCAGTCATATATTGCGCTTTTTTTTCCCCCACTTTGATTATCTGTACCGGCCCACTGTTGGCACAGAGCCCTCAACATGGAAAATCAAGACAGAAGGGCAGTGTCCTGTCATGTCTCCCTGTGATTTCATTATCTATCTCTGCAAACTGTCCTCCTCCTGAAATTTTCCACTTCAGCTGCGGGGTTCTCTAAGTACTTCCTTTTACTAAATTTCTTGAGTGACTCTAGACCTCTGAGCTCCAGGTACCATTTTCATATGCACATAAGCTCTTTTTCTCTTTGTGGGCATCTTAACTCTGCCGTGCAGAATGAAGTACAGTCCCTTTGTCTGTAGTTGTAATATACTTCATTAGTTTCCAGAAGACAATAACTTGCTTTATTCCCATTTTAGAAGGATTAATTATACTCAGAAAAAGCACTCAAATAGCAAACAGAAAAGGAAACCAGATGTTGCAGAGTTATTTAACCACTGTTATTTGCAGACAAATATTTAAGCTATGTGATTTAATTTTTTTGTGGAACCTTTGGAAGCTGGCTACTGAGTGAATAAAACATCCAAAGTGTATATGAAAATATATTTTACTTGATGCTATCATTCTTTTACCTAACTATTGCAGTTAAATACTTTATCAGCTCCTGGCCAACAAATTTGCAAAAGTATTTGATTAAAACAGGAACAATCCCCAAGGCATATTGTGTATACAGTCATAATTCATAAATAGGCTTTTGTTGCATAAGGCACAGTTGTGCATTTCCAACCGTTTCGGTTTTCTATGTGCTAATGAAATGGGATAGTGATAAACCTCTGCAAATTTGTTTTTCTTATAGATGCAGAATCTGAAATAATGAATGTTTAGAACAAGTAAATGAATTAATCATCTGAACACAAATATTTAAATGTGTTCCAATGAAAGCAAGCTTCACTTCTGGAAATGGTGTTTTGGAAAACAGATATGTGCAATTTCTCTTATGGCAATGGTTTGTATAGGAAGTTTAAGGCATATTTAAAAGTTAGCATGTGTTCCTAAAACTGTTTCTACCTGTTTTAACTAATTTTCATGTTGTTTAGTACCCCTAAGATTTATAAGATACAGTTCTAAAGTATTGAAGCTTCCTCTTCTAGGTATTGTAGGAGAAACAAGAATCAGTTTGTATTGTCCCTTGCATAATTTCTACATTCTTGACATCTCAGAAATCCTGAACTGTGGTATCTCCCCAAATCTGTCTTCCAGCTGTTGTCTTGAGCACCTAGAGCTTGTCTTCTGCCATCCATTCCCATCAATGTGCCCCATGTCATTAATAGAAATCATCTAAATGACAAATGTTGCAATATTCCAGTTACTGATATCTCAGCACTTGTATGGGTATGCCTCATACTCAGCTTTGGCTACCTAATTCAAGGAAGCACCTTATTTTGCCAGATTTGCTCTTTTAATATCTTTCATTTCGATGTCTCCTTTCTTACAGCCTCTAGTGGCTCTTCATTCTCTTATGTGGTCTTTCTGCTGTGCTTTCCTTTCCTTTTACAACCTCTTCCAGCTGCAATATTCCTCCCAGACTTTCAGCTTCATTTGATTTATTTTCAAGCCCATCTCCCGTCTCTTTTCCCTTCTCTCCTCTTTCCTCATTAGTAACCTGCAGGCTCTTCAAACTCTTTTCTTCCAAACTTAAACCCCCACTTCCCCAGGTTACATCATCTATCTCCTGCCTCATCAGTTTTTTCCTACTGTTCTCCAGTGGCCCTGAAGTTTTGTAGCAGTTGTGTTACAGTCATTTTCACTGCTCTGTTCTGACCTTACAATTTCCTGTTATTTGGTCCATGCAAGTGCTCAACCTGATGGACTTTGCACTGAGCATAGACAGAGAAAAAGCAAGTTACGTAGTTTCTGTCATCGGAAATGAAAATAATCTGTTTCGCTTTTTATAATGCTGTTTCCTGTTTCTGGGGACCCATTACTGCTGACAGTTTATTGCAAAGAGGCATCATTCTTAAACGTACATTCATCTGAAGAAGTTTGTGCATTTTTTTTTGTACTATATGCAAGAACTGTTTGCTTTATGTAACTATTTCCCTTGTCTTAGTGTAACTTGCAGAAAGTGATGATAAACATTAAATGGGTCTTGTAAAACTGTTAAATTGTCTGTTCCAAAACTTAGTAAAACATTGATGTTTTCATTAGATCCCAGCACTGAGGAATGTCCGGCTTTCATCATAACAGAGTTGTTAGTTCCATCCGAGTCTAAATACTCTGCCCTTGGGAGATACCTTACCATCACCTGCACCTAAATTGAAAGTTATTTGTTCAGCCAAAAGTGTTTTTTTAAGAAAGGAATCTTTTTTTTTTTCTGTTAACAGTCATTTTTGATGTGGGACAGACTCCCTTCAGTGTAAAATAAATCAAAGCCTGAGATGCTGTTAAGCAACCCTTTAGTTTAAATATATCCAGTTTTAGATAACCAAAACCTGTTCCTTCTTGCCCTTATTCTCTCCTTCTCTATTAAACAGATGTGTAGAGTTTCACACAAGCAGTTCTATTGGCCACATCGTGAGCTTCTAATCAAAAGTGCTTTGCTCATGAATAAAAATGTGGTGCTAGGTAAACTTATTTAGAACACATTCTCAGTATAAATATCTAAAAATGTTTCTCTTGAATAACAAGGGTACAGCAAAGACAGTAAGTTAATGTCATCCAGCTTAAAATACAATGTTTCTCATCTCACCTAAACAATTAACAGCATCAATTTAACTCATAATGTCAGAAAGCCCTTAAAACAGTATAGCACAAATACAACCTTGATATAGTTGTGTGTAAATAAGAACTGTTGTCACATTCACCAAGCTGCATTCAGCTTATGCCTAAACAACTTTTTTTTTTTTTTTTTTTTTAATGCCCTGTTTAAGAGGCATACAGATGTAGAGCCAAATCAGATTTTGCTTGAAAGGAACAAAGGAATGCATAAATAAATGCATTAATACCTAGTTGAAGCATGTTGTTTTGAATTCTGTAGGGCTTTTTTTTAAATAATGATTGAGAATAATAGCAAGTAAGTTCTTCCAGTAGATACAGTTCTTCAGGATGAAAAAGGAGCATGAGGCAAATATTACAGGACTAGAAAAAAAAATTTGAAAAGAATCAGATACAGAAAGAAGGAAACAGACTTTATGGTGTTTTACGTTTATTTTCCTAGTCTTACAACCAAGAAACCCCCCAAAAAACCCTACAGAAAGTTCATGGAAGCCTGAACTATGTTGCATCTCTGAAAACCATACAATATACAACTCTAAACAAAAAAAAAGAACATGTGTAGGTATTTTTTAATATCTGGGAATATTCTGTAAGGAACCTATGGAAGAACAAGAGTTGACCTCTTTCCCAAATCATTCTCATCAGCTGATGGCAAGGCACTACACAGCTCTATACATTCATGTCCTCCTCAACTCCATTGAAATAAAAAACTTCTAGGCCCTGTCTACTAAAGCTGGCCTCTGGAATATATTTCCGGTATGTCATTCATGACATTACATCTAGCTTTGAATCTCCTTGGTATCTCCTGTATATGTGTTCTGTCTCCAGATCTGCTCCCTGTGGCAGTTAAGAATTCCCCATATATGGTGTGACTATTATAATCCTAGCTTCATAGTCTGCACAGAGGCATTTCTTAAACATGTGCCCTTTACTTATGAAATATATGTGAAAATTACAGATAGATGGAGAAAAGTGCTTCTGTGCTGTTCTGTTCTTTGCTTTCATTGGCATGTTTCAGAGTCATTTGGTCTCTTTGTCACCGTTGGACCAAGACCAAATGACTCTGAAACATGCCAGCACTCTCTTATTCTTCTGTCTTCCTATTCTGATGGTGGTATGTCCACTTACTAAGGAACATTTATCTTTTTAGAGACAGCCTGTAATACTTTTTCTGCTTCTCTTCTTCCCCTGAATTTTTTTTCATTTCTGACACTGTAAGTTCTTCACTGCTTAGTCTTTGTTTTTAAAACAAGAAATAATTCTATTGACAACACACACTGTCCTACTGGAATAGGGCTCTGCCATTATCAGTGGCCTTTTGATGCAGCATCAGACACCTACACATTAGGTGTCTCTTCCTGATATTAGAAAAATGCCAATTAAAAAGATGATGATTGAGGAAGACCTAATTAACAGAGGTCTCAACATGGAACTCAGATGTATTACAGATTTATCTTTCTGCCTTCCCGCCCATTTAGATTGCAGACACAGATATAAAACTTAAATTGTCACAAGGTGCAAAGTGATCTACAGACCAAGTTGTGTGTCTAGGCTGAGAATACCTGTGGATTTGACAGCCACAGCATAACATAATACTCTGTAATTCTGGGCAGAGATGAAGAGCATTCTTACTTGCCTGGTTAACAGAGCTGCTGTGAAACCACGTCGTCATGTCTTTTAACAGGAAGTGTGAGGAAAAATCCTACTTAAAGGATTTTTACCAGTCTTGATCAATTATTTGCTACAGTGACACAGAGATGAGCAAGTAGCAAAAAAAGTTGTCTACTTTACCCCAAGTTCAAAATAGTGGTCAGATAATTAACAAATAAGTATAACTTGTTTTTTCTATGTATATTATGAATTTATAAAATGGAGAAGAAGGGGGAGAAAAATAATTACCAATACTAAAATATGCGTGACATCTATTTCTGTTAGTACTATGGACTTTGCTTACAAAACCAGCAGATCTCAGATGATTATGTGCTAGGTTGCTTTTTATAAAAAGCCCACGTTGGTCTAGGAGGTCTTTGCATTATATACTATATGTCTGTGTATATGGATACACCTATGATCCTGGTAGTGTAAAAGAATGGGTTTGGGTATGTAAATAAGGTCTGTATGTTTGTGTGTGTACTAAGCAAGGATGATTTGTATTTGTGTGTGTATATACACACATGTTCATTTTATGTATGCATACCTATTAAGCAAGTTTAGTCAACACTATGCAAAGAGCTGTCTAAAAATGTTGGTAGGTTGCAATCCTGTTTATAGCCTCTGTGCATTACTTTAATATAAATAATGAATAGGGGGGGAAAAAAGATGTCCACTAGAATTACTTATTTAGCAGCATTTTTCACACTGGTTTAGTGATCTAGTAAATTTATTTCCATAATGGACAGCACTGGATGGGTGTCCTGGTTTTGGCTGGGATAGAGTTAATTTTCTTCACAGAAGCTAGAATAGTGCTGTGCTTTGGATTCAGTGCTAGAAGAATGTTGATAACACGCTGATGTTTTCAGTTGTTGCCAAGTAGTGCTCAGACTGCTCAAGGACTTTTTGAGCTTCTCCTGCTCGGCCAGGTGCATAACAAGCTGGGAGTACAGCACAGCTAGGACCCAAACTGTCCAAAGAGCTATTCCATACCATAGAACGTCATGCTCGGGGGGGGTTAGTCGATCGGTCGGTTGCGGGCAGAGTGGTTGCAGCTCGGGCGTGGATCGCGGCTCGGGGGGAGTGATCGCGGCTCGGGACGGGCTGGGCATCGGTCAGCAGGTGGTGAGCAATTGCATTGTGCATCACTTGTTTTATATATTCTGTATATTTTCTTACCATTATTATTATTGTTATTATTCTCTCTTATTAAACTGTCTCTATCTCAACCCACGGGTCTTACTTTTTTTTCTCCTTCCCAATTCTCTCCCCCATCCCACTGAGGGAGGGGGGGGAGTGAGCGGCTGCGTGGTGCTTAGTTGCCAGCCGGGTTAAACCACGACAGTCCTATTTTGGCGCCCAACGTGGGGCTCGAAGGGTTGAGATAACGACAGATCTGAACATTTTTTAAAACGAACTTGTGATAAGCATTTGTTATATTAGTCTAATAGTCGCTGGTCGCAATGTTGTTTTATTTGCTCTCAGAGTTGTTGTCCTTGTTCATGGAGTTCTTTTATATACATCACCTTACCTGCTGTATGCACTCCCTGTGCTGCTGGTTGTCACTTTTTGCAAGTGGATTAAAGCTACTGTTCTGCTGTACTGTGTAATACTGGCTTATGCTATGATAAAATTACTGGTCATCAGATTAAGCTCATATTTTTACTCAGTATTGCTGTCACCTCTGTATTTTGGGAACCATCTATTGGGAATTATGAATAATTACACATTTTACTTTTTATCCTCGGAGAGCCAGCCTGTGGGGGAGTCACCTTACTCCATCTTCCCCTTCTTCTCTGAGCTAATTAAAACAGTTCTTGAGAATGTTGAATATCCTTGGGATGTTCCAACTAGCATGGCCCTATTGCTAGGTCTCCTGAATATAGTTCAGCTTTTACTCAGGGTTAGACTCCCACATAAATTATATACCATCCAAAGATTGACTCCTGCAACAGGCCCTGCAGCTAGTCCAACCTCAGTGACACCCCTGTAGCTCCTCCAACTGCAGACACAGGCACCGCGGCTACTCCAACCCCTGCGACACCCACTGTAGCTACCCGAATTGTGGACCAGGCACCGCAGCTACTCCAACCTCAGCAACGCCCACTGTAGCTACCCGAACTGTGGACACAGGCACTGCAGCTACTCCAACCTCAGTGACACCCCCTGTAGCTACTCCAACTGCAGACACAGGCACCGCGGCTACTCCAACTTCAGTGACACCCACGGTAGCTACTTCAACTGCAGACACAGGCACTGCAGCTACTCCAACCTCAGCGACACCCACTGTAGCTACCCGAACTCCCCTGCAACATGCACTATAGCTACTCCAACCCCAGCAACAGGCATTGCAGCTGAAACAGGGAGCGAACCTGTGCCGGTATCAGTTGCCCCTATACACAAGAAGAAATCTTGGAAGCGAAAGTCAACTCGTTTAGAAAGGGAGGATGAAAGACCATCACAAAAGGAGGAGGAAGAGGAAGAGCTCATAAATGAGACAGAAACGACTAGGTCTCTATCCTCGGGTGAGCTGCGAGATATGAGAAAAGATTTCAGCGTCGTGCAGGAGAGCACCTTGTCACCTGGTTGCTCTGATGCTGGGATGATGGGGCCAGTAGCCTGGAACTGGAGGGTAAGGAAGCCAAACAGCTGGGATCCCTTTCTAGGGAAGGGGGCATTGACAAAGCCATTGGAAAAGGGACACAAGTCCTCAGCCTCTGGAGGAGACTACTATCAGCCATGAAGGAAAGATATCCCTTCAAGGAAGGTATCATACATCGCCCAGGCAAATGGACCACCATGGAGAAAGGTATCCAGTACCTGAGGGAATTAGCTGTCCTGGAGGTGATTTATAGTGACCTGGACAATGACCAGTTGCCTAAAGATCCAGATAGTGTCCGGTGCACGCGACCCATGTGGCAGAAGTTGTTACGGAGCACACCAACATCATATGCCAACACATGGGCAATAATGAGCTGGGAAGCTGGACAGGGACCAACAGTGGATGAAGTGGCTAGCCAGCTCCGGGAATGTGAAGAAAGTATCTCTTCTTCCCTCGTCTCTGCTGTGGATAAACTGTCCCGGAAGTTTGAACAATTCGAAAAGCATATGTCCTACTCCCCGCCTGTACAGACCAGTATCTCAGCCATTAGAAGTAAGCGCCCTTCTGCTCAAGGAAAGGAATATTGAGGGTACACACCACAGGGCACTGTGGTTTTACCTGCGTGACCATGGAGAGGACATGAGGAAATGGGACGGAAAACCTACCTCGACCCTAGAGGCACGAGTACGCGAGTTGCAAAGAAAAACAAACACAAAAGGGGGCTCTTCCAGGAAACTTGTTGCTCCAATTTCCAGAGACGGGGTAGATCGTCATTTTTTCAGACAGAATAGAAGAGCTGATCTTAATTCTGATTGTGATGAAGGAACTTCTGACTCATACACACAAACCATGAGCAACAGTGATCGGAATTAGAGGGGCCCTGCCTCCAGCCAGGTGGAGGAAAGGGACAACCGGGTCTACTGGACTGTGTGGATTCGATGGCCTGGCACGTCAGACCCACAGAAGTATAGAGCTCTGGTAGACACCGGTGCACAGTGTACTCTAATGCCATCAAGCCATATAGGGGCAGAATCCATTTGTATTTCTGGAGTGACAGGGGGATCTCAAGAGCTGACTGTATTGGAGGCCAAAGTGAGCCTAACCGGGAATGAGTGGCAAAAGCACCGCATAGTGACTGGCCCAGATGCTCCGTGCATCCTGGGCATAGACTACCTCAGGAGAGGGTATTTCAAGGACCCAAAAGGGTACCGGTGGGCTTTTGGTATAGCTGCATTGGAGGCAGAAGAAATTAAGCAGCTGTCTACTTTGCCTGGTCTCTCAAAGGACCCTTCTGATGTGGGGTTGCTGAGTGTTGAAGAACAACAAGTGCCGATTGCCACCACAACAGTGCACAGGCGACAATATCGCACCAATCGAGACTCCCTGATTCCCATCCATAAGCTGATTCGTCGACTGGAGAGCCAAGGAGTGATCAGCAAGACTCGCTCACCCTTTAACAGTCCCATATGGCCAGTGAGAAAGTCTGATGGAGAGTGGAGACTGACAGTAGACTATCGTGGCCTGAATGAAGTTACGCCACCGCTGAGTGCTGCCGTGCCAGACATGCTAGAACTTCAATACGAACTGGAGTCAAAGGCAGCCAAGTGGTATGCCACAATTGATATTGCAAATGCTTTCTTTTCAATCCCTTTGGCAGCAGAGTGCAGGCCACAGTTTGCTTTCACTTGGAGGGGCATCCAGTATACCTGGAATCGACTGCCCCAGGGGTGGAAACACAGCCCTACCATTTGCCATGGACTGATCCAGACAGCACTAGAACAGGGTAAGGCTCCAGAGCACCTGCAATATATTGATGACATCATTGTGTGGGGCAATACAGCAGAAGAAGTTTTTGAGAAAGGGAAGAAAATAGTCCAAATCCTTCTGAAGGCTGGTTTTGCCATAAAACAAAGTAAGGTCAAAGGACCTGCACAGGAGATCCAGTTTTTAGGAATCAAATGGCAAGATGGACGTCGTCAGATTCCAATGGATGTGATCAACAAAATAACAGCCATGTCTCCACCAACTAGCAAGAAGGAAACACAAGATTTCTTGGGTGTTGTGGGTTTTTGGAGAATGCATATTCCAAATTATAGCCAGATTGTAAGCCCTCTCTACCAAGTGACCCGGAAGAAGAATGATTTCAAATGGGGCCCTGAACAACGACAAGCCTTTGAACAAATTAAACGGGAGATAGTGCATGCAGTAGCCCTTGGGCTGGTCCGGGCAGGGCAAGATGTAAAAAATGTGCTCTACACCGCAGCCAGAGAGAACGGCCCTACCTGGAGCCTCTGGCAGAAAGCACCAGGGGAGACTCGAGGCCGACCCCTAGGGTTTTGGAGTCGGGGATACAGAGGATCTGAAGCCAACTATACTCCAACTGAAAAAGAGATATTGGCAGCATATGAAGGGGTTCGAGCTGCTTCCGAAGTGATTGGTACTGAAGCACAGCTCCTCCTGGCACCCCGACTGCCGGTGCTGGGCTGGATGTTCAAAGGGAAGGTCCCCTCTACACATCATGCAACTGATGCTACATGGAGTAAGTGGGTCGCACTGATTACACAATGGGCTCGAATAGGAAACCTCAGTCGCCCAGGAATCTTGGAAGTGATCATGGACTGGCCAGAAGGCAAAGATTTTGGAGTATCACCAGAGGAGGAGGTGGTGCGTGCTGAAGAGGCCCCACTGTAGAATAAATTGCCAGAAAATGAGAAGCAATATGCCCTGTTCACTGATGGATCCTGTCGTCTTGTGGGAAAGCATCGGAGGTGGAAGGCTGCTGTATGGAGTCCTACAAGACAAGTTGCAGAGACTGCTGAAGGAGAAGGTGAATCAAGTCAGTTTGCAGAGGTGAAAGCCATCCAGCTGGCTTTAGATATTGCTGAAAGAGAAAAATGGCCAGTGCTCTATCTCTATACTGACTCGTGGATGGTGGCAAATGCTTTGTGGGGGTGGTTGCAGCAATGGAAGCAGAGCAACTGGCAGCGTAGAGGCAAACCCATCTGGGCTGCCTCACTATGGCAAGATATTGCTTCCCGGGTGGAGAACCTGGTTGTAAAGGTACGTCATGTAGATGCTCATGTACCCAAGAGTCGGGCCACTAAAGAACATCAAAACAACCAGGAAGCAGATCAGGCTGCTAAGATTGAAGTGGCTCAGGTGGATCTGGACTGGCAACATAAGGGTGAATTGTTTCTAGCTCGGTGGGCCCATGACACTTCAGGCCATCAAGGAAGAGATGCAACATACAGATGGGCTCGTGATCGAGGGGTGGACTTAACTATGGACGCTATTGCACAGGTTATCCATGAATGTGAAACATGTGCTGCGATCAAACAAGCCAAGCGGTTAAAGCCTCTCTGGTATGGAGGACGGTGGCTGAAATACAAATATGGAGAGGCCTGGCAGATTGATTATATCACACTCCCACAAACCCGCCATGGCAAGCACTATGTGCTCACCATGGTGGAAGCGACCACCGGATGGTTGGAAACATATCCCGTGCCCCATGCCACTGCCCGGAACACTATCCTAGGCCTTGAAAAACAAGTCCTGTGGCGACATGGCACTCCAGAAAGAATTGAGTCAGACAACGGAACTCACTTCCGAAACAGCCTCATAGACAAATGGGCCAAAGAGCATGGCATTGAGTGGGTCTATCACATCCCCTATCATGCACCAGCCTCTGGGAAAATTGAACGATACAATGGACTGTTAAAAACTACACTGAAAGCAATGGGTGGTGGAACATTCAAACACTGGGATACACATTTAGCAAAAGCTACTTGGTTAGTCAACACTAGAGGATCCGCCAACTGAGCTGGCCCTGCCCAATCAAACCTCTTACGTACTGTAGAAGGGGATAAAGTCCCTGTAGTGCATGTAAAAAATATGCTGGGGAAGACAGTCTGGGTTTCTCCTGCCTCAGGTAAAGGCAAACCCATCCATGGGATTGCTTTTGCTCAAGGACCTGGCTCTACTTGGTGGGTGATGCTGAAGGACGGGGAAGTCCGATGTGTACCTCAAAGGGATTTGATTTTGGGTGAAAATAGCCAATGAACTGAATTGTATAATGTTAATTGCTGTGTAATATAGTATGTCTTTATTTTTACTATTGCTGTATATTCTATCAATGGTATAGCAGTAGGAATCGCCCAGATTAAGAAGAATGAATTTTGAAGAAACTGAGGAAGTGCAGCGGATGGAACCAGAACTGACTTCAGCATGCAACCACCC
Organism: Gorsachius magnificus; assembly: GCA_034008185.1. Lineage (NCBI taxonomy): Eukaryota > Metazoa > Chordata > Aves > Pelecaniformes > Ardeidae > Gorsachius > Gorsachius magnificus. The sequence goes on from CM067090.1 coordinate 15,314,554, forward strand.
AACACCAGACCCCATCTCTCTTGCCCTGAAAGACTGTTACGACAGATGGAGCCCAAAACCGTGGACTATATGAACCCAATGGACATTTCAGAGGGATGGTCCGTAGACTAAGGGAATGATATCTGTGTATGTATCAAAAAGATGAGAAAATGGTGGTGATTAATTGGAATGTATTGTAAGGGTAGGACCTAAGCATGATGTAAATGGTATAGAATAAGGGGTGGATAATGTCCTGGTTTTGGCTGGGATAGAGTTAATTTTCTTCACAGAAGCTAGAATAGTGCTGTGCTTTGGATTCAGTGCTAGAAGAATGTTGATAACACGCTGATGTTTTTAGCTGTTGCCAAGCAGTGCTCAGACTGCTCAAGGACTTTTTGAGCTTCTCCTGCTCGGCCAGGTGCATAACAAGCTGGGAGTACAGCACAGCTAGGACCCAAACTGTCCAAAGAGCTATTCCATACCATAGAACGTCATGCTCGGGGGGGTTAGTCGATCGGTCGGTCGCGGGCAGAGTGGTCGCAGCTCGGGCTGTGTGATCGCGGCTCGGGGGGAGCGATCGCGGCTCGGGACGGGCTGGGCATCGGTCAGCAGGTGGTGAGCAATTGCATTGTGCATCACTTGTTTTATATATTCTGTATTTTCTTACCATTATTATTGTTATTATTATTATTATTCTCTCTTATTAAACTGTCTCTATCTCAACCCACAGATCTTACTTTTTTTTCTTTTTCTCCGATTCTCTCCCCCATCCCCCTGAGGGAGGAGGGGGAGTGAGCGAGCGGCTGCGTGGTGCTTAGTTGCCAGCCGGGTTAAACCACGACAATGGGAAATAGCTGTCATGTCTGCCACCAGGTTGACAACTGCTGTTTTAGTGAATCATGGTTTCTAGAAGCCCAATCCAAAGTTTTTCCTGTATTTATTTGTGTGGGATAGCCAGATTTCTTAGTATTTAATTTCTTTTCTCCCTCTGGTGTTGATTGTATTAATTTATTTTATTTATATCTCTCTCTTTTTCTGTTTGTGCTTTCTCTTATTTACGCAAGTCATAACTTCATCACTTCCCCTTATCCTTGTATTGAGAGATTTACTATTCCTAGAGAACTTGGAGACCGTTTTTTTAATATATATATACACACACACACACACACAGAGAAGAATTTCTCTGATCATTGAAGCCTTGCATCTTCTACACAAGATTTTACTCATCATGACCTGACTATAAAATCAAGGTTTAAATGGTAGCTACAGTTTGAATTTTATAATAGTGTCTAAGGAATACAAAAAGATGTATCAGTGAATGGAACTATATACATGTATATGAAAGCAAAGCAACCTGCTGTTCTTGCAGACAATTATTACTCTGGGACATTCAGGTTCTTTAAGAGCAAAGTCAGGGAGGCATTTTCTATATACCACTGTTATTTTCACTCTTATAATTTCAGTTTTTGAAGATACTAGAAAAGGCTGACATATTGGTTAACAGGCTGGTCATATTGATAGCAATACTTACATACACTAAATATTTACATGTGCTGTAGGTCTGCCAGTTTGTAAGAATATTAAAATTCCTTCTTTTTCAGTAACTGTTTTATATTGTGTAATTTTTAACAAATTTTTTGGAAATCAGTATTTATTCGGTACCGAATGCACAGAACTGTTTTGTCAGATCTAAGCCTTTAACTTGCATACCTTAAATATAAGTAGTTAATAAAAAAAATTAATTCCAATGGTGCTCAAAAGAGGGTCTATTTTGTAAGATGTTATCCTCCATTGTATTTAAGGTTTTACATGAGCCTGTAGCAAGGATCCAGGGATTACATACCTTTTAATAATAAAAAAAATAATAATGGAATTTTAAAGGGGTCTCTAGAGTAACTGTTTCATCAATCAGTTAGACCCTATCTGCAATGAAAAACTCAGTATAATTGCTACTGAATATTTATATTTGATACAGAATATCCATGCTTTAAATGCCTTTATTTGTGTCTAATGTTAAGTTTATATTTAGCCTATATGTATTTTAAGATTTGGGAGTAATACACAGAATAGTAATTGTTTTGCCTTTCAACCAGAAAAAAATATAAATTGAAGTTGGCTGAGGCTGCCAAATTACTTAGTTACACTTAGTTAATTATTAAATCCATTGACAACACGACTTAGAAATATACTAGTTAAAAACATCATATATAATCAATATTTTTAAAATAGTATTTGACAGCTTTAAATTTGTACTAAAGAAGGAATGAATTATTGAAGCACTGAAACAATGCCAATCACAAAGCCATCTAAATCCTTCCCTGCTTTTGTGTCATTCACAAGAAAAGCTCTTGTTATCTGTTTTCAATTTATATTCTGCGTTTCTGCTCTGTACCCTCAGTTTGGAAACACAAGGTCTAGGACACCTAATGGCAAATCTGAAGTTTCTTGAAGCTAACAAAATAATTTTTTAGTTCGTCATAAATCAATTAGCAATGATTAATATTATCTACATACTATGAAACTAACCATTAAGAGAATATCTAAATTATAGAATACAGGAAATTAACTGGTACATGGGTTGCATTCTTTCCTTCTGGGTAAAAGTGCATAGCATACATATCAAAGCTCAGCCATGTGTGACTTCCAACGAGCGTGCTGTCAAATCCAGCAATAGTGCTGCCATACTATGTAAATCCAAGCTGCTGAAAAGTTAGCAAACCGTTAGCTAAATGGCACCCTTTGGAAAGCTTTTAACTTAGCACTACCACAGGATGCATAGTTAATAACAAAACCAGTTGCATAGACATTCTTGGATGTCATAATTAAACTGATAAATCTGCAGTGACATATATCTGCGATGAAGAGGTCTGCCATTAGTGGATTTTTTTCCTTTAGTGATCATATGTATATCTATAGCGTCTGGTTGAAGAATGAAGCTCCATGCTTAAAAGCTATCTGACATTTTTATGAAAGTAAACATGAACTATATTTTTGTTTAGAAGTTTGTTAGAAAAATATTTTCAAACAGAAAAATTGCTAATTTTCCCTACCTTTTTGGTAAACTGAATAGTATTACATCAAATCTGTGACCAGTGTTACTTTTATCATCACCAGTCGTGCACTTGCAGCACATACACAAACACAGAAACTTCTTTCAGAAAGAAATTTACTGCTGTGTATATGACCTACTAAATCACTGTTGGAAAAAACACTGAATTCTTAGTATTATGGCTTGTATAGGAGTGTCTTTTCTTTTAGCTCTACAATTCAACTTTCATTTGAATGAGTATAAAAATCTCTGAAGGAAGAACCAGGTCCAATATTAAATATTCTTTGCATTCCAGATCATTTTCAGATGTCAGCTATATTTCCCAGTCCCTACACAATTGCCAATGAATGAATGCAAACTACCTAAGGCACTGCCTTTGTACTGTTTTCCCCTCCTCTTTCTAATGTGCGTTAGTTTGTCTGGGTTTAGGTTTGGAAATTTTGGGGGTGGATGTGAGAGCAGAGAGGGTTGTATGCAGTATACATAGGTTTCGGTTCCTACTTGAACACTCCAAAAGTGCTTTCCTTTAGAAGTATTGAACTGCTGCCTGCAGATCAGAGGGTCAAGTTCATATCTTGTGTCCTGGAAGCTGTCCAGCTTCCTAACAGAGACTCATAAATTCAAGAAGTCTGTTCTTGAATTTTGAGACCAGTTGGAAATTGCAGTAGCAAATGAGAGCTTGGACCAGTTCATGGGGAAATAAGGTATGCAAAGAACAAATACAAATTATTTAGAAATTAGCTTAGCTACTGCTTACCAAACGCCAATGGAAATGTTCCTTACTTATTTAAGATTGTCCAATTTTCCACAATAAGGATAACTGCTTTTGCTAGTGGGTTAAGCTGATGTTAATATCTTAATATTTTTTGTTTGGAGTTTCTCTTGTTGTGAAGATAATTAGATTAATTGAGATGTAGTAATAACTGTAGTAAAGTACTATTGAGACATTAACAAAAGTTTATTTTAGCAGGCGTTTATATCTAGATCATGGACCATACTGATTTGTTCTTTTCCTAATTGACGTGTAAAACAGATGGATGGAGATGGACTTTCATTTCAACATTTCCTTGTTCTTTAATGATAAATCAGTGTTGCTTCTGGAGAGGTTTTTTCAGCACTGCATTTTGAGAGAGAATTGCTTTTGGTTGGTGTATTGTTCATGTTCCCTATTGTCATGGATCAATGTGGTTCATCTTTGATAACTCTTCTTCATTGGTGGTCATTACAAACTATTTTCACTTTCTCCTTGTTATGATATGTAACAAATTAAGAAAGTAAATGCCTTGGGCTAGATAGAAATCTGTAATAAGTCATCATACATGAATAAATGCTATGATCGTGATTCAGAAAGCCTGTGGAAATTCTGGCCTAAAGTATTTTGGAAAATGTTTCCAAAATCTGCTGAGCTCTTTTCTTCTGCCAGATTAGTGGTTTTGCTCAGAGTGCAGGTTAACTTTCTCATATTTTACAGTTCTATGCAAAACTGCTGATGGATCTCAAAATTCACTTTGCATGAAAGCACAGCTTTTATTATTTATTTAGAAGGATAACTACAACTAAGATATGTGATTGCAAATCCAATAGTTTCATTATTTCCAAAAACATTCACCCATACAAAAGATGGCATCATTCCAGTTTCAGGCACTCTAATGTGACTTGCAAATGACTGCCTCCAGGGGAGCAGGAATGCAGGGCTCCTAATCCTGGCCCGCAGCCGCTGGGAGCCAAGGAAGCAGTGCCCTGCTCAAAGGTGGCACACTTTGGCCGCTGCTCTGCTGGCAACAGCGCAGGCAGGTCTGGTCACTTCCCTGTGCACCGGTTCAGCGACACGAGTGACAGTTTTCTCTCTAAGTAGTATCAGCACTGCTGCAAGCATAGGGTTTTTTCAGGTTGGCATTTTCAGGGAGAAGCAGGACAGTTGCTGCAACTGGCTTTTGCCCATAGAGCAGAGGCAGGAAAATGCAAGTTTTGTTTCCCCTGCTAGGAACCCCTGTGCGCGAGGCAGGTCTGCACGGCACCCTGTTCTTATTGGGATCACACCAGCCCCTAGGTCAAGCATGCCACGTGAATGTCAGGAAAATAATACCAGTGAAATGATGGAAAGCAAATCATCTGGTTTGCCTGTACTTCTGAGAGATTGCTTTGTAAGCACCGTGACATCTTGCTATGGGTGTTAAAATACTTGTGACATTCTGTAAGTGAAGTGTTATATATGGGGAACACCATGACTAAGGTCTTGTATCTTAGCGCTGCCCCCGATTGCATACATAAGTGCCTGTGTGTGCGTGTGTGGCTTTCAGCCTCTTGTAGAGAAGTGGCTGGGCACACAGATAAGAGAGACGTCTGCTTCCTTTTTTTAGGATCCAGTATATGTTACTAGTTTGAGCTTTAGCGTCTTACAGTGTATAAAAATTATCTTTATATGGGGATAATTAGGAACATTTTTGTTGAAAAATCTAAAATTCTTTCAAAAAAAATATTTTGAAGGGTGCGATAGTATTTGCAAATTCAGGTCAGATTTGGTGAACAGATGTGCACTTTCTTTTAAGAAATGTTTTTCAAAAGTTTTAAACATTTGTTTGTTCTATATAGAAATCAAATTAGCATGAATTCATTGACAAGCACAGCAGGTTTTCTACCACAGTGTTGAACCCTGTGTGTAGAAACCAGCATATACTTTTGCATTTTTTCTTTTATAATATGTTTAATTTTACTGCATGTTTGTATTAATTTACATAGATTTCATATACATATGGTCTGTCATTTAATTCTATGCTGCGTCATTACACAAGAATGCCAAAGCTGATTCTAATTGTTCAGCAAACTAAAGGAATTTAGGGAGGTTGCCCAGAAATTCAATGTTACTTAAATAAAATACACATGTATTTTAAACCTTTTAACAGACACGTTCTGTGCCATATCCCCTTTACTAATATTAAAATAAGACTTATCAGCACAAGCTGCATAAGGCTGTGCTGCTGGAGCCAAATCCTGGGATCAGCATCCAGGCCACGAGCCTGCAATCAGTTACACTTATGTTGAACTTCATGCGCATTTGTCATTCTTTTGAAATCAGCAGGACTATTCACCTCCATGAGACAAGTATGTGTGGAACTGATTCTGTGAGCAGACCCTCCATTTTTATTGGCTTCATTATGAATCTGAGAACGGGAGGAGGAAAATCTGCTCTTAGGGATCATATTGGAGACAAAATTTTGGTCCTCGGACTGCTGGTAGTCACTGAAGGAGAAAAGGAACATGCAGGCGACACGCATGGCCAGCAGCAGAAGGCGTGTTTTGGGGGATGTAAGAGACTATGGAGAACAAGAGAGCAGAAAGTTATTCCATTGGTTCCCTGGTTGAGCTGAACCTTTTGAGGTCCTGTGGAAAATCACAAGCACATCATGAAATGGTAGGAATGGTAGAAAAAGAAAAGAATAAGTGTAGAAGGAAAGATTAGAAGTTTTTTTTTGTTTTTAAGTTCTTAACATCTGGATCTAGTAAATATTTTTATGCCGGAGTTTCCCAAGCTGTTTAGCTGAACCTGCAGAAGGATATTTTTTGGCTCATCCTAAATTATAATGTTAATATCATCTAGGAAACATTTTGTCTTCCCCAGACACTGCTTTTTTATATCACTCCTGGAAGTGCTGTATGGAGTTTGCAGCATTGTGTGCAGTAGTTGTAGAATTTTTTGCTATCAGTGCCAGTATTTAGCAACAGAATTTTAAATGTATGCAGCAGTATGATAATAATGATCTTATTTCCTTTTGTTCTTGAGGAATTTTTGTTTGCAAATTTGGGATTGAATCTTTTAATAATAACATTCATGCCCTCCCTTAACTGCCCAAATAAAAGACCAATAACAGCTATGAGGAGATTAAGACAGGCTAAAGGAAATCTCGTTACATTAGATGAATGTAACTGCTGCAGGTAATTAACGCCTTTCGTTTTGAAGAATGATTTCAAGCACTTGAGGGAATTTGGAATGATATGTTACGTTTTATTCCAACTAGTAATGTAGAAAGGAAATTAAATAAGACTAACTTTATTTTCCATTTTTGCTGTCTCTCTTCTCTCTCTGTCTTTCTCTTGTTGAAAAACTATTGTCATTTATGTCATTAAAACACAGAATTATTGCCCCCGGACTTGCAGTGAACCACAGCTGTTGACCTTTTTTGTCAAAAGCTTTGAATACAAAGCTACGTTGGGAACATTTGTAGCCTGTGGACCATGACAGTACTGTAGACTTCTCTCCTGTCCTGACAGAAGAGAGTGCCAGAGGGTGTGCTCACATAGTGCCTGCATTATTTTCTGGCAATTGTGGTAAAGATTTCCTTGCTTTTGGTTTTTCTGCCTCCTCTCAAGTGTATATTCACCCTTCAAACCTATTATACCACCTCTGAATACTGCAGCTTTGTCCCTTGGGCTACATAATCTATTGTTTAAAATGTTTACCAGTGCTGTACAGATAGTAAAATAAGCATTGCAGCTTAACGTGGAATGTGTAGATACTTGAAGCTAGATTTAAAAGACATCCTGATTTCCTTGCTATGTAATAGTATATTACATTGAAAGGGGAAAGTAAGTTAAAAATTAAACTTTTCTAGTATAGGAAGTGCTAATTTTCAGTGACGACTTGTGAATATTAAAATAAATACCGAATACTAAGCATGTGAAAAACTCAAGATGTCTTCACTTGAAATATACCATAAGCTCTTTTATTTCTCCTGGTGATTAAATTAAGCACTTTTCAGTAGTGCACACCAGCTGCTGCATCTGTGAGCAAACCAAGGACTTTCCCACAGTACGTGCTGTATACTTCAGTCTTATAGCATTTTATTTTGATGGGTAATCTTTATCATTCTGCATACTAAGTCAAAATTCAGAGGATAAGTAAAAATTGAAGGCAAAATACGGCATGTTTCACAATTTCTGTGAATTTAAATAGAGCCGTATTTTTATTGACGAATACCAGGGCATGCAAAGCTCCATTTCTAAATACATAGTCTATGCATAGCATGAAGTCTCAAGTTTGGACCTAATTTCTTTCTTCTCTGTACAAATGCCACTCCCCCAGTCTTTCTCTTGTGAATGTATGGGGAAAGCAGGAAGGGTGGTAGTGGAAGGGAATTCTGCTTTTTTTCTTAGGCTAATTTGCGCTGTGAAACTTGATCTGTCTTGGTTATGTTTGTGAGATTTTGCTAACAGAGAAGCAGCAATGTGATGTGAATGCAGAAATCATACATTTTCAATACAATTCATTAGATTACACTGCAACTTATAAAAAAAAAAAAACCACCAAACCCTTTCATAACTGAACTGTCTAAGCATTACCATAATTGTAAGCATACACTTATTCTAAATAGTCTTTTCCCTTAGAGAATAAACAGGTACATTTTTTTTCTATCCACAGTCAAGTCCACTTAAAGGTGCAAGGAACAGAAATTGTACTTGCAATTCAACTGGTATTTTGAAATTATACTGGCAGAAGAGAGGCTGCCTTTCAGAAAACTGATTTCTACACACTTCCCCCTCCTGTCCCCCCTTTCTATAATAGGACAATATGCTTCTTTCAGCTGAACCACAAAGTTCTTGAATATCCTGAAAATCAAAATCTGAATTAAAGCTTGAAATGTATGCACCTATAGCAAAAAACTCAGCCTGTGAGCTAAATGTGACTCACAATGCTCCGGCTTCTGGTCACTCCAGACCCCAGGAATCAACATTAGGCACATGGGGGCCACAGTGATTAAAGAGGAATGCTTTTGGTAAAACCACAGAACTATAGTAATGTCCAAAAGACTATATAGCAAAAAGGATGAAGAGTAGCAATAGGTAGTGATGACATGGTTTAAGACCATTTCACCCAATAGCCTCTTCTAAATTAGCAGCAATATTACTGGAAGACCTTAGTGTTGAATTGTCTATAGCTCTTTATAATTAGAATATCTGTTTTCAAATTATACTGTTATATTTTATATGAGTTGTTAGTAGCATATGCGATGTATATTTTTTTCCTTTTTTGCATGCCTATGTACTTTGTCGTCTGCACTGAATTAGCCACATTATAAAAGGCATTCTGGTTGTCATTTTTTACTGCTGTTATTACTGGTAGGCCTGTATCTCACCAGAAAAGGCTGCCTGCTACATGATGAATGCTCCACATGCAGACCGGAATGCTCCATAACTGCAGCCAGCAAGGTTAGACACCTTGCTGCACAAATACTGTCCCCATTCATATTTTTGGGACTCTGCAAATTTTCTTTACTAGTAACAAGTAACACATGTGATCGTTCAGCTGCCCAGAAAAAGCATCCCAACAAATCATGTTTTAGTTAGGAAGGTAGATGGCATCAAGTTACTTAAGGGTGTGTGATAGGGAGCAGATCTCTCTGGCTGAGGATGCACTTCAAAGCACAGGAATGAGCGATGCTTCTACAGTGCTGAAGTGTGATGGAAAAAGAGAGTAGGATAATTACGGTAATGACTCCTTACACTAATTCTGAACAAAGCACTTAAGTTGAGTCAGATTTATGGCAGTGTTGAGTAGAACAGTTACATTGTTTCCACTCAAATCCATCTTGTTTTCCTAATTTAATACACTGTTATACAAGAGAGAGGTACAAAACTTTTCCTTTCTTTCGGTAGTTGACATAGTACATCTACGTTGTTTTCATTGTAATTGCGAGGAGAACAGCACAAAAGCTATTATATCAGAGGACTAAAATGCTGATTGCATACATGTATTTGTCTCTCAATTCTTTGTAATAGGCTAGGAAACAAAGGGAAGGTATATTCTGTCATCATTGTGGTGATCTAGTCCTTCTTTGTTTCAGCAAACCTAAAACTATAAAACAATTCTAATATATAAAAAGCTCAAATGAGGATTTGTTATTGGAGGGCACAGCAGTGGAAATAAGTAGAGACTTAGCAAAAGGTTAAAATAGGACATTAAGTAACGCAAAAGGAAACACACAGAGCTGTAATTCAAAACACCTAGGATCTAGTGAGGGGAGGCCAAATCCAGCAAGGTGCTAGTGCAGCAGTTCTGATCTGTCAGTAACATACCTTTCATATTGGTATATTCTAAATATTGGTTAGGTAGTTAATGTTAATCTTTAGAAAAACAAAAACTTAGATTAATAAGAAAGTCCTATCTGCTCACTTACGTGTTTTGAAAATGAAACAGCTAACCTGTAAGGAAGCTCATGTGCAGGGATCCTTACATTAGCACCTATTGCCAGGGGCTGCTTTCTCCCAGCTCAGGCTGTCCCTTGCTTGGCATCCTTACACAAAAGATGGTTTCCTCCAACTCTTCTGACAGGGACTTTTAAAAAAAGTAATTCTGTCTGAAAACACAGAATGGCAAACCTTCCTCCTGTCTGAGAATCTTCCCCACAACTCTCTCCTATGTCACTGTTTTCTTCTCTTTTTTAAAAACAGAATATATTTTGCATAAATATCCATTATCTCCTAACTTCCCACAACTGCCACTTGCTTCCTCAGATTGCTTTCTGTGACCCAAAAGTGCTTGCTAGCTCCATTGAGTATGGCAATGTTTTGGGGACAACACAGAAGTCCAAGAATACTGGTCCAAAAAAAAGACTGAATTATTGATTCCTGCAAAGGTGGGGTTTCCTATGCAGAATGGCATACGGCAAACATGGGAGAACTTACAGAAATGGTATGGGGAGAATAGGAAAAGGTGTGAGAGAAAGAGGAATCCAGAGTTTCTATGAATGCATAAGATAGGAGATTTCAGCCCTTGCTCTTGCCTTAAGTGCATTCAGACGGATCATTACTCTGATGTGCATTTCATCTCCCAGGCCTTTTCAAGGTGATCTTTGTCACCTGATTAAGTAGATTTTCCAAGAAAAAGAGATCTCTATCCAGAAAAAAATAAAATCGGTTATTGCTATTATTAAAATTTGTGAGGGAAAAAGGGTTACAGCATTGTTTTTGAAACACGGGGTTAAATTTTTGAGGGCATATGTGGGAAGTTAAACATATGAATCCCACTGACAATTATCCCAACTCAGATGTGCCTCTCCATCTTGCAGTCACTGGTCACAAAATGTTCTCCTTTGTGTCCCAACATTTAGCTTTATCAGGGACTTACTGTGTTGTATTATTTTGTTACTATGCTAGTATCAGACGCACAGCAAAAGAATTTTTTAGAAGGAAATTAGAAGGGACTGTATAGTTCAAGACAGTGGTTCATCCTTAAGGGGAAAATGGTAATAATAAAAACAAGAAAATAAGTCTCTCTGGAAGAAATAAGAAAGAAGTAGGAACTTATTGGCACTTTTCCTCCCCATGTGATATTCTTGAAAAACAAAAAACAATAATGAAAGCCAATTAATTATTTGTCATGTCATAAGCTAGATAAATAAGCTGAGATGTTTTTAAATTTTTTACATAATTGAAATCAGTATCTATGTGAATTGCCAAAATAAAATACAAGGCTGACAGATTCATAATATGAGTAAAATAACGGTTTTGAGCACATTAGATGCAAAACCATTGGAAACTATTCATCTGATTTAATTGTAATCTTTTGCCAAAAACATTAATGCAATACCTTTGAAGAGTAACTGGTATGAAGAATATCCTCAAAGAGGAGCATTTCCACATGCCTGGGCTTTATTTTGGCCTCATTAAACTTTATTCTGAGTTGAATATTTCCTCTCTATGTAGCATTAGGATTATTTTTGTTCTGCAAACATCTTAATCTTTTAGTTTTATCACATTATGCTCTCTGATACCTTTTCCAGATGCAGATCAATTAACAACAATCAAAGAGGATTTTTAAGCCCTTCAATGTTTTCAGGTCTGCCTTTCTCCCTTGCTTCATCAGACAGGTTTGGAAGCTCCTTCTTGTCCCTGAAACAGGCAAATTTATTAACATTAATTGTTTTCAGGCTGTATAGGGACCAATACGTACAGTACAACTAAAGTTCCACACAACTGTGAATTAAGGATTGAAGAATGATAAGAATGGAAGGAGCCTTAGGCAGGATTGTCACCTACCTTACTTTTAGTCCTCGCAGGACTGTCATCTACCTTGCTTTTAGTCCCAAGAGTAAAACTTTGACTAAAGGAAGCACATAAATAAACTCTTTATCATCATACTCATTTCTGTATGACCTTACCTTACACTTTTTGTCCATTTGCAACTTTGAAGCAATACCTTTTTTGAGTTAGGAATTAGCTATGTGTGCATCATGATGAATCCCTGGTCATTAGCTAGTCTAATTGGATAACATCAAGGATTGTTGTTTTTATTAGTTTGTATCATAATAAAATGAATTGATGCCATTGTCTATGAACTGGATTTATTGCCTCGTAAGCTCAAGATCAACCAGATGCTTAGAAGTCAAGATGTTGTCACAAAATGGAAGATATATTCAAAATGAAGTCTAGACTTATTATCTCTCTCTCTTCCCACCCTCATTCTCCCCCTCTCCCCCAACATCCTATTTTCCCCACCCCCATTATCTCATGAACTTTGCTTCTCACCATAAATTTGTCTGATACTGACATTTTCAAGATAGTGAGTCTAGACTTTTGGAAACTCTGGAGACTAATGAAAAAGTCATTGAGGTGGTTCTTAAGTGTCTTGGGCAGTGTTCCCAGGGCACCTTTGACAATCAGTGTTACTTTAACATTTCCGCTCCACATTTAGAGGTCTTCTCCATTAACTTCTGCCTGAAGCTAACTCTATGGACAAGCAAATGTTTATGACAGGGATTTTGTGGGTGCATGATGCAGTAGGTTGTTTCATTAACTTCTTGTGGCATCTCCAATCACAAGAAGTTAAGGATCTTTGCTTTTGCCTTTTTTTTGTGAGCTGAACGTTCCTGCTCCTGGGGAGATAATGCTGGCCACACAAAGTTCAGTGAAGGATATTGGCTATTTGATTTTGCCTAGTATTAAGCCGCCACTAGCAACAGATACCATACGCTCTCTGCACATGCAGTATGACTTTTGCTATGAAAGCAGCTTTACCAGTTGCTATCTGGGGCACCATAATTCATTTGTTTGGAGACTCTTATGCAGCCATAATGAAGACTTCAGCTGGTATTTAGCATAATTCTCTTTGGTTTTTAGTTTACTTGCTTACTTACAGCTTATAAAGTGATGACAAAAGCCAAAGGAAGAGAATCACACTTCAGAAGAGGTCTATTTTGGTAAGACAGGAGCCCAAGGAGTACAAGAAGGGGTCAGGATGCTAGTGGACACCCACAGACCTCTGTGCAACCTCATTAAAAATATCTCCCTTGTTAATGTCTTTTATCATTTACTGCTAATGAGACTGGAAGAGGTAGAGCTTTGAGGAATGTCGTATGTTTTCTAAACAGAGGGTTTTGTCTGAGAGTGTGTTTTTATAAGTTATGGCAGAGGTTCTGAAAGCCTTGACTAGGTTCCCCTTTTTCACAAATATTATAATGATTAATGGTAAAGCAGTGTACAGAGATGAACATCCCAAGAGGGCAATTCTTCCAGGTGCCAGGCTGCATTTTTTCCAAGCCAAAAAATGAATATGTTTTTTGGGATTTGAAGAAAGCCATGCATGACAGGATTATTCTCAGTGTGGAAAATGTCATATTTCCATTAGTGAACTTGAATTGATTGTATAAACAAGAATTAATATAAGAAGGAATATTTACATCCCTCCTGAAAACTTCTATTTCCCAATGACTACGTTTAGGAGTGTGAAATCAGGTAATGTAAAGATGTCTTATTTTCAAAACCTACCAGCTCAAATGATTTAACAAAATTTTAAACACTGTAATGCTCTTGTTTCACTGCTGCTATAGCGTGAGTGTCCACCAGTATTGCCTGTATTATACATAGTAGACTTAAGTGTATTTGTAAAGATATTTGGAGGCATATTTGAGTGTCATTCTGTAATCCAGTCAGTGGTGCACAGAGATTTTGTTCACAGAGGTTCAGAAGTGCCTGACTGCACACCACCCTGCTGGCACAACCCCTGCATCAGCACAGCACCTCTCAACACTTACTGAGCCGAGAGCTGTAAGCACGGTACACGCTAAGAAACCCCACTGGCATCGATGGCGCTCTCTCAGACATCACGTAAAAGTAGTTTTCTGTTTGGTGGATTCTAGCAGCACTGTCCTGCCCCAAAGCTTGCTTGTTTGCTGCTGATGTTTGTGCCAGCGTGAAATGCTGCTATACAGCAACAGGGTATATGATTTCACCCTGTTCATCTCTTCACAACGTCTCTGTCCCTTCATTGTTAAAAAAGTGGCTCTCCCACTACAAGAACAGATTTCCAGTTTCCACCCATAATTAAACACACACAACTAACTGTACTGCTCAGTCTTTTTAATGCACAAATTAAACCACTAGGTTATTCCATGGAAAAAAAATATGGATGCCATCTCAGGTATGACTATAAACATGGCCCTACGTATGTACCGTCAGAAAGCATCAACCATGTTACATTTAATGTTGTTGAGAAAGATTTTAACTCTTTTGCAAATTGATGGCCTGATCCTCACTTGGATTAAATTGCTATAGTTCCACTGAAACCAGCATAGCCATGCTCGCTTACATTCTCCCTACTGTCAGACTTTTAGCCCAGCCAGCACTAAGAAACCTATGCAATAGCTTTGATGCATCTATCTGGCTCTCAGTTTTCAACCAGTCTTTTCTGATACACCAGTTCCTCTTATATATGGTATACCCATATGTTTCTTTGACCTTTCTTGGGAGGTTGATGAATGTGTTTTTAACCATCCGTAAGTGAATTGTAATATATGCTAAAATTATATTTTTGCAATATTTCTGCCAAAATGAACTACAGTGGATGGCTTGTGTCCACATTATGTTGGAATGTGCATGCTCATAAAATTTTACACCGGACATTTGACATTTTGCCAACATTCATTTGCTATCACATCACCATCGTTTCCTACTTTAAACTTATTAGTACCAAGTGCATATACAAGCATAGTTGTGTGCTGGTTAGAATATTATGTATTTAGAGGGGAAAGAAGATGAAGTCAGGAAGACTGTATGAAGGTCTACTTAAACAGCAGAGTAATGCTTGAACTTTATTCCTCCTGCCTTAGACAACTGTATGAGATGGGTAAAAAAATCTATAAGCAAGCTTTCTGGTATTTCTGGTATCTACATTCTAAGAGCTTATCTCTTACTAAGTTGAGGAAAATTTTTGCCGATAACAAGTCAGAGCTATTATGTCTTCATTAATATGTACATAAGCTGTAGTCCAGGAAATTACAGGTCAGAGGGCCCTGTGATATCTGAAGAAGACAATGAAAGGAGCTGTTTTCATGAAAATTCTGTTTAAAACAGTATTTCTTCTTTTAAATAGAATTATAATTAGAGAATTTAAAGGAATATTGTCAAGGTAAACTATATAGTTCCTACTTAGTTATTAATATCTTGGGCTTCTGCAGCAGAAGTACAAAAATTTGTATTGACTTCAAAATTGGGTTCAGTTGCGCATTTTTATCTCATTCATTTGTAAGGATGAATTATGAGACTGTTTACTCTCACTTTTGGCATTTTTTTGCATTACCTACCCTGGTCTTTTTGTTCATAATGCCGTTGTGTTTGGGATCGCAGCACAGGTTAGGGGCTCACAATACAAAATAATTTTGATTATTATTTATGTTATTTTTAAAATGTCAAGGCATTTCTGCTCCAACTGACTTTCCAAAATATCTTTCACTTTTTTTTTTTAATGTATAAACCTATATTCTGAGCCCTATTAAGTGATGCTGTATTTTAAATAACTTACTACTATTGGAAATTATCTAGATATGCTATGTGGGCAATCTGCCATACCTCTACACATACCAGCAAAGCTCTATGCAAACACAGGGGCCTGTCCCATCACCTGGCAGGAGGATCAGAGGGTCTTTTCTAGAAATGTACATCCTTGTTGGCAAGATGAAATTTGAAGAAGATGGACTGATAAGCCTGTAATGTGAAGGTATTCTCAATAGCCAGTGATATTTTGGAAAGGGAAAAATGGATTCTGAGAGGAAAGCATATGAAATTAAGAGAAGAGAAAGAAGATTTTATTAGCTGAAAATTAAAAAAAAAATAGAGGAAGATAAATATAAGCGGGAATATGAGAAATCTAAGAGGGAGTAAAAGAGGAATGAATGACCCCAAAAGCTTCCAATTACTCTCAAGTTATCCAAATTTTTGGACTTTACCTGAACCATCTAGATTTCTGTACTGATTTTCTATATTACATCTATATGAGCTCATGCTATAAGAAACAGAAGTACTTGAAAGAAAATGAACAAGAAAATGAACAAACAAGTCTGGTCTTTATTAGCAAAAGAAAACAGAGGACTAAAGCGAAATGAATCCCCTTTGTAACCATATAAAGTTAAGAGGCACAGCGCTACGAGACAAACAACAGAACAATTACATCTGAAGTCTGTAATAAGATTTACAGCATTGTATTTTAAGGAGCTTAAAACCATATTTATGAATGTTTTGCATTTTATATGAATCTTGTGAAAAGATAATTTTCCATGATTTTTCTACTTTAGGACTGAAGCCTATATAAAATTATAACTTGCTGCACTGCAGACTGTTCAAGATTTCATTCTGACTCTGCTGTTGCTGGGATTGGCTACTTAATTTCATTTATTTTGTGCCATCTAGTCACTGTCTGCTTAAAATATAAATGTCAGATGTCATTTCATCAGAGAGTATGCATTTCATATGGAATGTTCTGCTGCTGACCTACCTCTGAAAATGGAAATGATTCTTATAATGATCTTATTTGGAATCTTTCACTAACAGGTATGTGAGTAGCACAGGTTAAATGCATGAAAAAAGGAATTGTAAGAAAAAAAAAAGTATAGTGCTGTTGTTTCTTCTGAAACTCATCAGACTGAGGAGAAAATTATACATTCCTTGCAGCATCTTATTTAGGCAGAAGCTTCTCTCCACATCTTGCTGCCGGAAGAGTTGTGGGTGTTCCCGTTTTCCCTCTTTCTGATTTTCTTTTTTTTAAAAAAACTAGCACAATAGAATTCTGTCCAGGATTGCGTACAACATGACTAAAATTCAGGAGTTGGTAGGATATGGCATACTCCAACATGAGGGAGGGTGTAAAACTCATACAGCCTAAAGCAAACCCTAGGTCTTGACCAGGAATATGCAAGTGCAGTGGATATATTCTTTCTTCAGTGTCTTTTTCTAAAAAAAATAAAAACACCGTGGGCTGTTCTGAGAATGAGACAAATTCAAATTAGAAATACCATCTGCATTATGTGTTTTTAGTATATGGGTGGGTAACAGTAAGTGTTATGTAACTGTTAAGGTTTGGACAAAAAAAACAATGCCTTGCTATCCCCTTGGTAGGCCCTCATCCCATGAGTAACTGAACACTCATTTTCCATAGTAATCACTCAGCCCATAATTTTCATCAAATGATCACATCAGATAATACGTTTTAGCTTGCGTAGCCTAAAACTAGTAATCCTAAGAGATTAATGAAATTATAAATGTAACTAGAATTAATCAAGTTTAATCAAGAGAAAGGATTAACATAGTACTATTTTTATTCTTGTTGTCAATCACTCAGAAGTACATGGAAGGCAGAACTTACCCCAGAGTGATGTAGCAACACTTCAGCATTTCAAAACTTTGCAATTTCCAAAAGTTCTACATTGGAATTGTGACTATATAAAATAGAATGAAGAATCTATGTCCAGCACATTAATTCTATGCCCATATGCATTTTAAAACAAGCTACCATTAAAAATATAAAATAATGTCATATATAATACATGAAAATCCATACATGGGGCATGAATAAATTGATTTAGTCGTTTAACATGTAATTCATCTACGAAGAACTCCTGATGATGGAACTCCTGGACTTCCATTTTTTAAAAAAGTGATGCTGATTAGTAGAGATCCAAGACCATTTTTTCTGATTTTTCACTTGATACTGTTTTGTTTTGTCAGAATAAATTTTCATACCTATCTTTGAAGTAAAGCACTGACTCTGTCTTCCAGAGATCTTCTTTAATCTTGTTGTAAACAGGAAGTTCTTTGTACTCCCTTTAATCGTGCTAGGAATGCAGCTTTCATGGTCAATTGTTGCCCACTTGGAGTCATGGACAATAGAAATTAAATACATATATACACATTAGTTCACCCATTCTATCTTCCTGCCAGCAAGAGCTACTCCCCCTGCTGTCATGCTCCTGAAGCTTTTACTTTTGCGTAATAATGAGACTTCAAAACAGATTTTCAGTGTATGCAAGACTGGAATTGAATACAGAAAATAAGAAAGTTCGTTTTCCAGTTAGGTCTTAATTTTTAGCTGGAGTGTGTTCTGAGTGACTAACTTATGTTAATTTAAGGATCTACCTACTTTTGGGGTGGAACATCGTTGCAGGGAGTGAGGGCTACAGTCTAATAGTTCCAGCAATGAGTGGGCCGTCATTCTATTGTAGGAGGTGAAACACACTGCTTCACCTCTGACTTAGCTGCCATTTTTAGTCTTATCTGCTTAGAATGTTTTTCAGTACGCTTGCACAGCCTTTTCAAAGGCTACTTATTATACAAATTTATGATAACTATAGAGTTAGTTACAGATCTACCCTCCCTTTGGAATAGATGTTTCTCTCCGTCTCATATCCCACTGAAGAGTGAAGATCTGGAAAGGCCCACATTAGCACTGTAATGTATCGTGCTTTTGACATTAAGATAAATAAAAAGCAAACAAACATGTCTTTGTCTGACAAGTTTTGTCTTGAGCACACCCACTTATCCCTCATCAGCCAAGATAAATTGCTTCAGAGGGAGGACTTCCATGTTCACAGAAGGAATGCAGAAATTCCTTCTGTTTTGTACGTTCTTGGCGTCTTTCCTTCGTTATCAATTTCATGTCCTCTGTGTTTTGAAGCTGTGCTTGGGAAATGAGGTTATAAATATTAAAGCTCTGCACAAGCTTTTAAGAATTATTTGGGTTTTTTTGTTTTGTTTTGTCTTAAATATTCTTTGCTTCTGCTATTTTTACCTCAAAGCTATCCTTCCTCATCCAAGCAGTGTATTTTTAGCTAGTCCAGATAGTTGAAAAGCTTGTTATTGATTGGACAGCGATTACTTCTGGCTTTCTTCTCTTCCAGTTCTGTTGTAGTATTGCCAGCACTGAGAAACACACACTTAGAACCAATTTTGCAAATATTACATGGAAGATACAGAATTTGTATTTTGAAAGTACTTTAATGAATGCCCTGCCATAAACTTCAAGAGTTTTCTAAGTACTGGAATGTGTGTCTTAAGTTGGACTTCATGAATTAACATCCAAAGTCTTTGTTCATAATTGCATAGGACTTGGTAATTAAAATTTTAATGCAATCAGGCTGTGGTTGATACAGTTTCTATATCACTGTAGACAATGCAAATATGTTTCTGGCATGGCTTGAATTAGATGAGAATTTCCATTTTCCCTCTCATAAACATTTACAGTAGTTATTGACACATACTTGAAAGGCCAGGATCTTGACTTTTAACTAGGGGCAAATATATATACATATCTTGTGTTGAACCTCTAGCTGTAGACCCTGTTTTTAAGCTCAGGTTCCCTTTCACACCGTTCTAGAAAACTAAAAATGATGTGGAACATTTCCACATAAACTTTTCCACAGTTCCCTGTATTTTGTTTTTCTGGCCTGTAAATAGTCTAAATAGACCCTTTTCCTTTATGTGAGGGTAATGTACAGATCCCTGTCACTTCCCAAAATCAGCTGAAGCTCCGTAGGGGAACAGTGGGAAAGGATATGGAGTAAGCAATAAAACGAACAGTCCAAGTGCAATGCAAAAGAAAAAAATACTTTCCATAATTGGAAGGTCCATAAATTACTGTAGCCCTGGGGTCAAATATTTATGTGTGGAATTGCTGGACCATTTAAGCAGCTACTCATTAAAACCATGTAAATGCTTGAACAATCAAGCTATCATTTTACACTGATACTTGTACCTACTCCCAAGGAGGGAAGGCAAACGTGCATTGATAAGGTTACATATACTTTTAAAGAAGGGTAGATACCCACATACACAGCCCTTCTCCATACAAACATTTCTTTAAAGGCACACTATCAGGTGAACTTTGCAGACTTTCAAGCCAGGCATCTTTATCTCTATGTTAGGATCTGCTAACTCTTATGGAAAACAGCCTACAAGAAATACAAAAAAATCCCTTGTAGGTTGCTCCAGTTTTTGAATGGTTTTGCCTGTTATTGCAGCAGGAGCAGTGTGGTTTTCTCCTGTGAAGCGAGCAGTGAAGTCTGCAGAGATGACAGGGAATCCTCCAGAGCCACAAAGCCGTTCTCAGGGGCGATCGGTGCTTCTGCACTGCCCCTGCACTTCAGTCTTCCCCCGTTCAGTTTCTCAAACACAGGGAGGAGGGAAGGGTTTGCTCAGCAATGGTGGTTTGCTCATAGTTAAATTAATGCTCAACTGTGTTCACTTTTTGGCAGCCTTCCAGCAGAGTTCAGCAAGGATGGTGGATATCACTCATGCCTGTACCTGCCTTCTTCCTCTTCCAGAACTGAGGAAGCTTCTCGGCAGGTTCAGAAGCAGCAGTGACATCCATCAGTCTCCTCAACGTACTCTGGCACAGAGGGGCCCTCAGGTACGAAGTCTGCAGTCTGCCTTTGTTTAACACACTGGGTTAAACCCTGTTTTTCTTCTAATGCAGTCTTCTCTCTTTAATTGCCCAGGGTGTTTTATCTGTTCTATCTTGGCCTTTCTCCACGGCTGTATTTAATTTCAGTTTTCATTTTTCCCTGTGCTTTTCCCTTCCAATTTTTGATTGCAACTGTTACGAATAGCTGCTACTTCGTTCTCTCTGATCCTTTCACCACCCCACTGAGGTGAGGTCCCTCATGCTTCAGCCCCATGTGATGTGAGTGGGTGAGTAGCGAGCAGTGACAATTAATTTGCAGGTGTCTCCCTCCTTTTGCTTTTGACATCCTGTCATTTACCATGTCCTTATATCTAGGGGGTGATTTCTCAGAGTTGTGCAATCCTTTTCTAGGTTAGCACTGAGCAATCTTAATTATTTCAGAGACAGTCTATACAAGCAGGGGTTTTTTTGAGGGAAAAGACTTTCAAATGGTTTTCCTTTAAAAACAGTTGAATCCAGTAAAATGGAAAAGGCATGGAAGTAGCAGCATTTTAAAGCATGTCTGCAGCTGCTCTAAGCTGTGAGAATGGAGTAGTTTGTAATAAAACAAAAATGCCCAACCTAAAAAACTAAAAGTAATAGTAAGATTCATTGCTGCATGTTCCTTTTTCATCTTAGGACATGATGTATATTGAAGATTTGGTCTACCCTGCACGAAGTTGCCTCCTGGTGAGGTGAGGCATGTCTGTTTGCAGACGAGCAGTGTGGTTGACTTGTATGTGAACTTCTTATTTACGCTCTTATTTGTTTACAAAACCTGGGATGGTTTACTACAAAGAGTGTTTGGAGTATTCCTACTGTATATCCTTTGCGTGTCTTGTTGTGCCCGGTGAGCATCTCTCATCCATACCATTAATTAAATTTCCAGGGGGGGGAGGGTAAAGGAAAGGTAATCTGTGCAATAGTGGAGTCAGGTATGAGTGAAGAATTCTAAACGTGTGTTATGTGCACGCTTAAATCTAATCATATTTATGTATTTATTTACTGGTTAGTTCCCTCTCAGCATTCTGGTGTGCTCTTTATTTTTTTTTCTTCTGTTGGATGACCCCCAAAACCATTCATTGTTCTTAATCACTGATATTCTGCCTCATTTGGGGAGAAGACTGTAAGTAAAAATGTCCAAAACTGTAGGTCCTGTGAACGGTCCTTTGTCTTTGAGCACTACAGATATTATTTCCTTGGGATACTTCAGCTGTGCCTAGCCTTACGGGAAATCATCTTTCTCTTTAAGGAATTTCTTTTCATTATTTTAAATGTTTCTGAGGATGACAAGTGAGATTAGCTGAACACATTTGGGGAAAGGAAGGATGAATAAGAAATTTAAATAACATGAGCAGCAATATTCCTTTTTATGGGATTCATCCTGTATGTTGTTGTATGATTACAGAGGGCAAGTACTGCTAAGAAGTCATTAAAGGAGACCCCATTTTGTTTATCTCTAACTGTGGCCTTAAATGCACAAAACTCATAGTAAAATAAATGTGTGCATATCTGTGATGTGATAGCAAAAAGAAGTAAATGCTGGAATCAAATTTGTAATTCTTCAGTGCTCACTCTGAATGATAGTTTATTTTATGCTCAATATTACAGTTCATAACTTGCAGTGAAATAAGAATCTAAACTAAATTATTCAAAAAACAGAAACATTTGTCTTGATTATTATTTTAAGCTTGCATGCTCTTTGCTGAAACTGTTGCTGTAAATTCTGAATAGCATTTGGAATTTAATGTTTGCATGCTACATTTCAAGACTAAATGGACTGATTATCATTTATTCCTCAGAAATGACATAAAACTTAAAATTCCTTTTGCTAGTTCTATGTTCCCACTGACTTCAGTGGGAATTATCGGTATTAAGATCTTGGAAAATTAGGCCGAAAGACAACGTTGTGCAATGCTGTTTGTGGAGCGATCTGCAGACAGATGTGCAAAATGCAGCTCTGACACAACCAGAAATCACCAGGAAGCTCCATCTTCTCCCAGCATCTTTGTGGGAGGAAAGGTTCCTTTTCTACAAACAAATTTATTTCCAAACGTCCCAGATCAATTAAATTGTATTTCAATTCATGCAAAGCTTTTAAAACAAAGCTAGCATCCTTTCTGTGAAATTGAAAAAGTTTTAACACATTTGTGTCATCGTTTGGTTTGCTTTTTAAACTAAGACTCTGATAAATCACCCTGTTTTCATTATGCTAGATATGGGCCAAACCAAGCTGAACAAGCTCAGTTATCTTTAAGGTGGGACAGAACATTTGACCAACTGGGGAAAGTGAGGGAGTGAATGCCTAAGCCAACCTGTCTAATAAGGGAGCCTGTAACAGTTCTCCCTGTCACAGAAGGCACTTTTACATGCTTTATTTATAATGTCCTGTTGCCATTTTATTGTGCCTTTAACAGCTATGCAAGGGTGATTAAAAACAGTCCCCAAGTTTCCCGTGTCACTTTTCACTCATTGTCACTGCTCTGAATGGTGACAGTTTAAACCTTCCCATACCCGTTAGCTAATGTTTGTTCAGAACATAATATTGGCCTCTTAGTTTTTATTGCAAACTAGATGAGTCTGTATTATTAATTGTTCATTGTCAGGCTTATGGGACAGATCCAAATCTGGAAATTTAAATAACAATTCATCTTCCTTGTTTTCTGGTCTTACAAATTCCTCTGTGCAAAGCTCTACTTGAGACAGCATTACTCTAGAATTAGTTTCACTACCTTTGCCTAGCAACACAAATACATTTTACACTTTCCAGGCTTCTCCTGTTAACTTCTAAAGCTGATGGTTGTCACCGGTATATCTTTGTTTGCTATTTATTTGTTAATAGGTGTCACGGCTCTGGACAGGCTCCCCTAGCTGGATGCTCCCCAAGCTCTGTCGGTAGGTCCCACCACACTGGAGCTGTGCTCTCTCAATCTTCCTGACTTTGAGCAGAACCCGGGACAGCCTTTGGCTCGGGGCTTCTACACGCCTTCTCAAGACATGCTCTCCTAATTGCTCAGACCTGCTCTCTGTTGCTTAGGCCTGTACTCATGCCGGATCTCTGGGAAGATCCTCATGCTTTCCCGAAGCCCAAATCTTTGCACTATTGTTCTTCAGACCGAGATGGAAATTTTCAGTTTGAACTTTTGACACTACAAGAAATATACTGAATTCAAAAGACAGAAACACCTTTATGTTCTTGCATCATTTTCTTCCTGTGTTAGGAACCCAGCTTTTAGAGAGGGGCACAGTCCCTCTTTGGAAACTTGCAGCCTGTTTCTTGCTGCCAGTCAGCTCCCCTTCACCTTTGCAATTATACAGTAAGGAAAGTTTATTCTTTGGCCCAAAGCCTGTGCTTTTGTTCATCTCTCTCCTACTTTTTGCCTCATCTGTCTTCTTGACCCACCCTATCTTCATGGCTTTTAAAAACTGTGTTTAATACTGTGTTCCCTTCGGATTGCCCCAGGAGGGTGGTTCTTTCTTCTCAGGCTATCCTTAGTAAACTTGCTGCCCAGCTCAGCACATTCTTGAAGTGTTAGCAACATCTTTGCTTGTTCTGTAGTTTCTCTGAAACAGAAGGTGTCAGAGGACAGTGTCCTCATCAGATTTACTTGGTGTGTGAAATGGAGGTGAAAGAGTGAGGACGTGGTTCACAGCCTGCTGGTAACAGGAGCTGATGCTTAATGCAGAAGTAAAGCACAGCTGCTCAGTGGGATCAGACTTTTGGGTGCAGCACAAGTTTGCCACTGCCTGTCCTAGGCTCTGTGGGAGCTGGCATCGTTGTCCTTCCTATAGGCACCTGCCCTGCCCGCCCCTTCCTGAGCCACCAGCCCACCGCGGCTGCTGCTTCCTGCAGTGCTGCTGGAGGCCTTGCTCTGTGCCCTGGCAAGTTCATTGTGCTCAGTTGAGGAAGCAGCTCTTGAGCTGTCTGGCTACGTAGGGCCCTTGACACCTCAGAAGGCGGTGGACACCTCGGGGATAGGTTGAGCTCCAGCATCTTACTGGATGTGCTGCTTCTTCCAGCACTTAAAATGACTCAGAGAAGAAAAAAAGTGGCAGCAGGTAAGACTGTGATGGAGTCAGTGCTGGGTTGCTCAGTAGAGACATGAACACTTACAGCCACACCTCAGATTTGTCATTTAAGAGCTACCACCAATACATTCTGCACCCGACTGATGCCAGCAGTGCTGGGAGCCCCTGAGATTCCATCTGATTTGCCTGGCTGCATCTTTTTCTCTTGCTGCTTGCTCAGTCGCAGCCCCAGGGGTTGTCACCTGTTCACACGCAGATGATTTTCAAACGGACTAAGTGGAATGAACCTGTGAGCAGAGCCTGTGCTCAGCTGTCTGCAAGGGGCTGGTGCTTATGTTGTTCCTCGGCATATATGTTGCCTTGAGAGTTGACTCCTTTCAGGAGCATGAATGGAATGTTACTACAGAATGTTCCGGGGAGGGTGTTTTGTGTAAGGCACAAGTGATTCCTAGTTTTGTTGATTTTTAACAACATGTTGTGGAAATTACACAAACATGAGGTCGTTACCTATTTGTTCTTTCTATGGACAAAAAGAAGGCAATTGACTGAGGATGGCTTTTTAGTGCATGTGCCTCAGCTGCACACACATTCACAAATCACTTACAGTCTGTATTGGGAAATACATTGTTAGTAGAGTTGGCTTGGTGAAATGAAACATTTAAAATGAATAATAGAAAGATACTAAAGAATTTATATTAAAAAAATTATCAAAAGCAGAAAAGGACATGACCTTCTTATGTCAGTGATGTTTTTTGTTATTATAGGAATGAGAAGCTTAATTCCTGGAAGTGCTAGTGTGGTTTTGGTTGGCTGAATGTGTCCTTCATGGTAGTCTGTTTGTCATCTCAACCTTTTTCTGAAAATGGAATTCAGATTTCTAGCCAAAAGCATCATAATTTTTGCTTTGCATTGAGGTTATATAACAGATGGTGAGCTAAAATGCACTCGGTGTTTCAAAATGATTTGATGACTCATAAAACTGAATAACACACTTTCTTCAGATCATGTTTTGATTCTATCAAGGGATGAGTAAAACTGTTGAATCAGAGAAAACTCCATCTAAAATGTTAAGCATGTATCTGAATTGTGAAAGTCTGTTGGGATTTTTTTTTAAATTCATTTACCTGTGGCTTGTCTTGTAGTAGGAAGTACTCAAAATCTCACAGGGGAACAATGTGCAATTCCTGAAACGTTTAAGGAATAGCTGTAGTTTTGTGAACATTGAAACAGCAAACAAAATCTTCAAGTTCCCTAACAGTTCAACCATATAAGTGGCAGCAACTTAAAGCATCTCTCTTAAAAACTGCTGTTTTCTCATATATTTGGAATCATTGGGAGTCAGGTTCCTTTGGAAATACTTTAGAGGACCTATCGGGAAATTAGGCATCTAGTTCATTGAATGTCCATAATAATTGTGTGATGGAGAAAGTTTAAGCATGGGTCCATGTTTTGGAAGTTTCACACCCCCTGTTTGGTTTCTGCTGGTATGATCCATCAGTTTCTTGGACCTTCTCGTAGGTGCCCTTAGCTACTTCTGCACCTACACTGGAAGTAGGATAAAGTCATTGACTCTGTTAATTAGGTCTTGGTAATGCATATTTGGTACAAACACTCCCTGGCCATAGTTCAGTCTGACCCCTTTTAAGAAGCAAGGCTAGTCATGATACTCTGCTTGAAGCAGATGACGTTTGCTTGAGTTAGGAGGGAAAAAGAACAGTGTTTGGGGTCTTAGCAGACATTAAGGTATTTGTGAGGTCTGAAGCGACACACGAGGTTATGGAGTTATGGAGGTTATGGTCCCAGGACCACAGGACTGTCTGAATCAAGGGGGCAGACAATTCTCTGACCGGGTGCTTGGAGGGTCTGACACAGGAGATGGTAACTAACCAGCTGTCGAGTTCAGGTTCAGGATTTTCACTCAGGACAAACTCTATTTATTCAGGCCTAACAGAAAAACTCCATTATTGTACCTTACTACTCAGCTGTGGATATATTTTTAAGTTAACATACACATTACTATAGAAGAAAGCAGGAAACTCAGAACACTTGTATTTTACAAGTACACAAGAGTATATTATGTATACAAAGAATATACAATTTCAAAAGGGCTCTTAGGCCTGCTTGTGATGTTTACATAGAGAGTTAGTATTGCCATTCTAGGTGTATCGGTAATACTTGCCTGAAAAAGAGATGCCATCCCTTGGATTTTCTTCTTTTTTGTGAAGTTATATTTTTGCTCTGTATATCTAGTAGCACAAAGCTTGTTTTTCTACAAGTTGCTCTATTTTCAAAGATAATAGGTAGATGTTAGAGTTCCAGCTTTTCTTCCTGATATTACATGTGTGGCTCTATTTGCATTCTCTCAGCTCATATTTTCTCAGATGCAGAAAATTATGTAATTAGTTGTGGGGTCTCATACCATCATTTCAGAGATGTTTCCCATTTAAATTAAAGGCCTGTTCTTTTACCCAATCAGTAATTGTCTAGATCTTTTAAGATCTCCTTCAGCTTGATTTAATTGTTAAACATTAATTTAGTGGGGAAAAGGCTTCAAAGGGGGGAAAAAAGAACTGCTGGAGGGACAAAATATTAATAGGTGCTTAAAAGCAAAACAGTAATTCTTCCCTTTCTAAGCCTGCAGCCCTTCAGGCCTAGTAGAAAAGAAACAATTGACTGTATTACAGGATTATATAGGTTTCATTGACTTAAAATGAACTGAAAGCAGCTGTAGGGAGATTTACCTCAAGTCTTTATTATTAGCCATATGAGGCAGAAAGAAAAACAATGTTTTGTTTGAATCAGAAAATACAATTTTCAATGGTGGTTTAGAAAAGGTTAGATAAAGAGAGCATTACTTTTCAATAGGGAAAAAGGTGAATAGAAAAATTCTGTTTTGCCAGCATTATATGCCATATGAAAGATCTCAGCCAACAGAAAAAGGCTATCTCATACTTGTAGGGTCTTTGTTTTCTTTCATTTCTGGTGGATAATCTTTGAGTTTAGTACACTTGATATCTCTTTTGCTTACTAATGACAGTAATACTTCACTCCTTTGAATACTTCTACCATGCAAATGCACATAAAGATCAAAAAACTGTTGCTTTTTACAAAGAAAATCCTTCATTGAAAAATACATTCGTACAGGTTTCCCTCTAAGATTTCTGCCCTTGTTAAAAATTCTAATTAAGAAAGAACGGAGGGGTTTTTATTAAAAAAAAAAGTTCAGGATGCAAAGTCAGAATCCATTTTAAAGATCCAGAATATTTCCTTACCATGAAATTTTTAAAATATTTAGGATTATTTTACCTACCATAGACTTTTCTGGAAACCATACA
This sequence comes from Gorsachius magnificus, assembly GCA_034008185.1. NCBI lineage: Eukaryota > Metazoa > Chordata > Aves > Pelecaniformes > Ardeidae > Gorsachius > Gorsachius magnificus. Next base: position 15,342,647 of record CM067090.1, read on the forward strand.
CATCATTGAAATGCAGTTGAAAGTAGTTGTTTTAGAAACTGTCTATGCTCAATTACATTTGTAAATCAGGATGTTGCTTTAATTCCAGTGCTGAGAATGGGAACTGCTCACTCTCATACTTAGGTACAAGTGCAGTGTTGTGCTACAGTGTTGGGTGAGAAGGCATCTGTAAATACACACCAACATGAATAAAAACTGATGCCTGATATCAGTAGCGAGATACTACTATTTCAGAAAATACAAAACTTTCTGTTGTATTAGGATTTCTGTTTCTTATTTTCTGTAACCTGCCTTTGTCCAAGGTGATAATCTGTAGCCACACATATTTTGTTAGGCTGTGTGACTGATAAACTCTGCAGTATATATTAGAGTTTTTCTTCTGGGTTGTTCAGGTGAAGTGCTTTTACATAAATGTATCCACTACAGTATTCATTATGATGCAGGATGGAATTACATGATTCTGAACATTGTATTAGCTGTATATTACTTTGGCAATGCAGCAGCAACATTTCAGCAGAGCCTAACTGTGATTTAGAGATATGAAAAAATAGATTTAAAAAAAAAATATCTATGGACATAGCAGAAAAGCTGGAATGAAATTCTCACTGATACTCAAAAATATTTTCTTAACCTATGGACCAGCCGCTCCACAGCACATTTTTGACTGGACTAAAAACAAAGCATTCTGGGATAAGGAAGGACAACATTGTGTAGCTACAAGTGGCAGCTATACCGCTCACCCGTTTACCCATAAAGTTCCTTCTTCAAAGGAAAGTCTCCAAAGAGAGATGTGGCTGATTCTGTCTGCAGAAATGTAGTTTTGAAATGTAGTTGCATTCTGATACTCTCTGTATGCAGAGGCGGAGTTTTCCCATGTTTAAGATTTGTCTTACACTCTGATATTCAATTCCTATTTTTATTGCAACATACAATTTCTCAAACTTTTTCCAGTGGGACAATGACTTTTTGAGGTATTATAAATGGTATCTTTTAGAACCTGCAGCACTGTCACATTATCAATTTTGAGTTTGATATATTTGTGAAAGAGACGTTCTCAACTCTCTGACATTCATACCATTGAACTACCAATTTTTTCTTTTCAATTCTTTTCTTCACTCATTCACCAAAGGGTTATCTTTCTCCAGCAGCTCTTGCCAAACACAGCTTCAAATTGGTGAAACTCATTTTTGGATCCTAAGTTAGAGAAAGGGTGAATACTTTGTGAAAGTAAAACATTCTTTTTTTTTTTTTTTTCAAATTTGTCATCCAGAACCACTATTCAGTCTTTTAAAAGGTAAGACATTCAGATAACACTGCATATGTTTTCAACCTAAAGAAATTCAAAATGTTGTAGTAGTACAGAAAAAAGTTTAGTGTTTGCATCTCACTTTGATCTGTAGGTTGTAAGGGACTTCTCCAGGTTTAGTAGCTGCTTTTTTTAATTTTTAAAGCTGAGAAAATCTTGATGCAGAGAGATCAAGCAACTTGCCCAAGATCTTAAAAGGAGCCACTAACACAATCAGAGCTGATCACTGAATTCCTGTCCTGTTGTTCACAACACCCAAATCGCAGGCTGGGAAGGTGACAGTTGCTCTGGCATTCAGAGGAGTTTCTTCCTGCAAACTCACCCCCAGTTTGGTTCTCCAGCAAAAAATCCCAATCTTCCTTATCTTCCATAATTTCCAGTAGATTCCTCCTCCCTTATGCTATCAGCAGACACTTCTTATTATCAATGTTGCCTTCTAATAAGAAGTCCAAGTACCTGCCACTGTGTGTAGGAAGTGGATGCTTTCCTTCAGGTTGATGTGTTTCATCCTCAGAAGTATTCACCTCTAATTGTAACTTCTAGAAGATAAGAGTTCAACAAGGGAATTTGATATATTTGCTGTAGACATGTTGTCAGACTTGCTAAACACCATCCTGAACACAAGCAGGGGTGGGAAGCAGAGAGTGAATACAAGTGACCTGAATTGTTTGCAGAACTGCACATATAATTACTTAATACGTACATGCATTTACAGTGCTGTAATTGCATGTCTGATGTACCTTTAATTATGTATTCATCTGTTAATCTGCTGAAGAGAACAGAAATATTAAACAAAATCAAAACATTTCTAGTGAGAAATTTTGTTTCATCCACATATTCACAAAAAGAAAAACTAACCTGTATATATTGTGACTTTAGGTTTTAGTTTTCTTGACAAAGTGGCTGCTGCTGCTTGTAGGACAGGAGTAATCTCCCTTCTCAGAAGTGACTTCCAATTATTTGTGTATAGGATGTACAGAATGTTCTGCTTCCTTGGGCAGTGGTCTCTGTTCAGAATTGTGAGGGACATGTTCATTGTGTTGGTAGTGATCAAGAGGAGTTACAAATTATCAAAAGTTATGACACCTTCCAGGCATTTCAGGGCAGTAACATATAACAAGAAGAGGCACATTTCCCTTAATGAATACATTTTCATTCAGTGGGTTATTCACTTAACCAGCATTAAATGTAATCCTCTTTTAATCTCAGTGGCCACCTCCTACTCTTTTCCTGTCAGTCTTCATCTCCTGCAAAAGCACGAATTCAGCCTTCAAAAGAATAGTAGTTTGGCTAAATCACTGTGTAGCTTTCTGTAAGAAATACAAGATGTATTCTATAGAATTAGTGCAAAATAGCTCAAGGTCAGCAGCTCCTAATACTTTGCATCATGATTAAAGTATTCACATTTTGTTTGGTCTCTACTAACTCCTTTTCTTTCCTCCCTCCTCCTCTCTCCTCCCCCTCCCCTCCTTTTTTTTTTTTTTTTTTTTTTTTTTTTTTTTTTTCTTCTTTCTTTTTTCTTCTTTCTTCTTTCTTCTTTCTTCTTTCTTCTTTCTTCTTTCTTCTTTCTTCTTTCTTCTTTCTTCTTTCTTCTTTCTTCTTTCTTCTTTCTACCAGCATTGCAGAATATAATCGAGCGAGACAGTGTTCTTTTTGATGTGGTTAATCTCTGTTATACTTGTGCCTCTCCTGAAAACTGCACAGTGTCAGAGAGCCTTTTGTAGCCAATGGTGACAGGAAGATCAACAGAGAGAGGTTGCTCCATTAACCTCTGAAGTAATGAAGTTGCATTTCAGGCAGTCAACACTCATGCTGCCAATTTATTATCATTTAAGAGGAAGTGAAACTACTTCGAGCCACTCTAGTGTCCACATTTTGATAAATACACAGCTTGCTAATGTTCTAATGCTAACAGTCAGCCTTGAGGGGACCTCTGAATGGCATAGGATGCTGTGGCTGTATGTCGTCTTCCTCTTGCAGAATGATCAGTCATCAGCACCAAGAAAACAGGCTAAGCCTATTTATTGCCATACTAAATATGCAGATATAGTTTTGCTGATAATGGCAGCTTTATCTGTCCATGTGGAAATCCTGAAAGTAGATGAATAATTTGATAACCAATTTGTGTAAACTTTCAAGGGAATTGAATTCAGGTCTCCAGATTTGCTTCTATTTAATTCTGGTTTCCCAGGGGATACACATTTGTAAGGGGATTAATTTCCATCTTAGAAATGGACATAACAAAAATCTCGGGAACACATTTAAACACTCAATTTGTTAAAATCTTGCAGGATTGTCTGACCTTATAAGATTTTCATGGCCAGTAGTGAAATCTGTGAGAACAGCTTTCTGAGGAAGCAATAACACTGGTCTCCCCCACCTCAATAGTGAAACAGGCTTGTAAAAGAAAACACTGCAAAACTGGCATGACCATACCCCCATTCTTCCTGAGTTCTGCTCCTAGGCATGGTCTTTGGCACATATTTTTCCTGCTAAAGGTAGCGTAATTTACATGTCTGGCTTTCCATAAGTACTGAAAACACTTTTTATATATAAAAGTCCAGGTGGTTTTGTAGCCATATCATACATTCCTTTTCTCCAAGGGTGACATAAATAGTTATTTATCCACAGTATTTCAGAGACACAGAATCAAGGTGGTCAGTTAAGTGCAGTATGTTCCTGCTGATGCCTTGCCAGATTTCTGATGTATTTGTATTTAAGCTGTGGGCCAAGTTTTGCCTGCAGATGGGTCTGAGCATTTGCTTCCTGGGACTATTTTGACATAGCTCCACTGAAATAATTTCAAAGACTCTGTCTTCCATGGGATTTGGATGGATCCTTTTAGTGTCTTTTATCTGTGAAAAAGAAAAGCAGGAGGAATGTTACCTGCATTTTGTAAAAAGATACTGTTTATGAACAAACTACTCAGCCATGGCCTCACACCCATGGTGCGAGATGACTGTTTTCTAGGCTCTCCTGCCAATAGTCTGAACTATCCTCTCCCTCCGAGCTGTAACTCTTCTTGCTATTGTGTAGATTCCCTAGATTGCTCTCACGTCTTGCCTCTGCCTGAGGAAGGTGGCTGCATCGCCTTGCTTGGGCTTTTCTTTCATGAGCTGTGGTTGCTGGTCTATGTAGCCAGTGGCTGATGGTGCAGAGCTCTGCCAAGGGTGGGAGCAATGGCTGTGGCCAGTACAATTTCTCACCGCTCGCTCTGTACCTGGTAGACAGCATCCTGAGGTCTGTATCAACACCACAGAGTTTAGAGCAGTGTGTTGCTGTGCTGTTTGCCATGGCTTGCTATAGACCTGGTGCCAGAATGAGGACTACAAGCATCTCCCGCATGTGCCTCAAAGTTGCATCGAGAAATGCAGCCTGCAAAGCTTAATGTATTTTCTCCCACTCCCTCTCTCCCTACCCCCACAACACATTTTTCTCTGTACTGAGAAAACAGGTATCTCAAAACTCTCCCTTTTGCTTTTAGGCAGAGGGGTTTGGAAAGGGTCCCCTACCGGGCTAGAGCACAGGGCTGCTGTTCGAGGACCTGACTTGACACACAGTGCTTGGCTTTTTCAGCTGTTCTCAGCTGGGAGTGGATTAGAGCTGTGCTCCCGGCTGAGCGCAGCTGATGGCCGGGAAGGACGCGTACCACCACTGTCTGTGCTGCCAGGGAAGCACTGCTGGGCAGGAGCACAGCAAGGGTTATGGCACACGACAGCATTCCCAGGAAAATCCCAGGTTTTGAATATAGGGAATCTCTGCCACCACACAGCTGGTGGCAGCTGCAGAGTACTCAAACTGCCTATGTGTCCTGGACAAAGTTTCTGCAAGGGCATATCACAGAGGAACTGGAAAAGCTGTCAAGAAATCTGGAGCAATACTAAAACCAGAGAAACATGGGCAACCCTCTGTGGGCCAGTACTCTTTCAACACTCTTTGCCCTCTAAACCCCTGGTTTACTCGATATTACTGGCATTCATAAAGCAAGCAAAACGCACAGTGTACAGATGAAGGAAACTGGGGTACATATTGTGTGGTATTGCAGAAAGGTTTTACTGGCATCATATCAGATTTTCAGGTAGTGAAGATGTTTTCATTTAGCACAAAATTAGTTTATATTTTGTAGGTTTTCAAAGAAGTAAGATAAGATTAGGCAATACTGAATTATATTTGTAAATCTACAATGTGTTATTTGTTCCTGTCTGTAGTCTTTTTATGTGATTTAAATATACAGTTCACTAATCTTAGCTTCTTCCATTCTATGTTTAGCCAAAGTGAACTGTTAAAGAATGTGAAATATATTATTTTATTGGCACTGACTCACAACTGAGTCAGTAAACTCTTTTGCACTTACAACTAAAATTGGATTCTAACTTCCAAAAATTTATGACAATTGCTCCTTCTTGTGGCTTGAATGTTGACATATAATTAATTTAGGATTTCTTCTTGAGATTTCCTGTCTAGGTTTGTACCTGTCACAAAAATATCCTTGGAAGTTTATCTAACAGCTGGAACACCACGAGAGTAGATTGAAATTTAGCAAAGAGATTTACTGGGGCCAACAGGAAGTGCTCAGAGCAGGATGGCATAAATATGCAAAAAGAGCCCTTTTATTTCGGCTGCTTTAAAGGGTCCCAGTACAGGCTGATAAGGGCATAATCCTGAAAAATGCTGACACTGTGTCAGCCAGCAGCACCAGCACAGAAAAAGATTCCACAAGCATGGATTGGCACTTTGTTGAATTATGCACAGAATGGAAATATGTCTGTCGCCTTCCCTCAATCCCAGCTGCCCTGCAGGCTTCAGCTCATTCTTTTGAGAAACCAGATCTATTTAATGGGAATTTCCCATGGAATAGTTTTGAAATCTAGTTTGTTCCTCTGCAGGATTAAAGGAATTCTGAAAATTCAAAATCTAGGTTGCAGTGACTTGAGGGACTGGGCAGTAAAATGGCAGATGAAATTTCCTTTAGATACATGTAAAATGAAGCATATGGGAGAAAAGTAACCCTAACATTACATACCAAATGTCAGGATGTAAATTAGCCATTACTCTTCAGGATGGAGATGTTGGAATTATTGTGCACAGTCCTCCAAAACCTTAGCTTTATTTGCAGCAGTAATCAAAAAGGCAAACAATATTATAAATACTTAGAAAATAAATAGATACCTAAACACAAAGCCATTTTAACCCCTGTACTGCTCAAGGTTTGCCCACGTCTTTGCTATTCCATACATTTCTGATAAGCCACTGAGAAAGAATAGAGAGCATAGGAAAGGCTAGAAAAAAGGATGGTGGGGATGATAGAGATTTCAAATTGTTTCTATGTAAAGAGAGGCTATTGCAATATAATTCTTCATTTTGGGAAAGAAGTAGAAATATCAGAAGTTTCTAAAATCATGAATAGCCTGAAGGGTGTGAATATAAAATGATGGGTAAATTTTCCCACAATAGGGACACTTAATGAAATGAGCAGGCAGTGGATTCTAGATACAATACGAGCAATAGTTATTCAAATATCATGTAACTGTTGCCCAGGCTTGCCATGTCAACTGCGGAGACCACAAGTATAAATGAAATTGGAACAGTGCTGAATTGTTTGTGGATCGTTTTGGCCTATTGATGGTTATTAAATGCAATGTTCCGGCTTTAGCAGGGAGCCCTGAGCTCTCGGGCAAGAGCAGTGCAGGGAGCCCTGGAGGCTGCGTTCCCTGAAGGGGGAGGGAAGGCCCTGTTTCCTTCTGTGTAGGGACAGTGGAAGGTGTGAGTTGTTCTTGATCCACACTTCAAATTTTGGAACAGAGCTAAATTAGAAATTATTGCTGGAACAAGCTGCATTTTCTATGAGCCTACAAAACAATTTGTGATCATGATTGTGGCAATGCCTAATGGTGGAAGACACATACCTTGGGGAATTAAAAGTAAGATTTCATTTAATGAAATGAAAGTAAAGATCCCAAAACATTCTATTATAAAAAAATCCTGCAAAGGACACGGGTCATCCTCCTTCTCCTTTTTTTATATCCTATGTTTGTGACCTCATGACTTATGTGAGAAAATAACTGGGTTTTTTGTTGATTTTTACATTACTGTTAATTGTTAATTGTTGTTAAAAAGTTATTCCTGGTTTATTTAATTGTTTTTGATGATAAAACAGTTGATGAATTACAGTTAGGGTCTATGCTACAAAAATTGGCTTGTTCAAAAGCACAAGTAGCTTAAATTATTAAAAAGTTGGTTTGATTTGATCTGTGCAAATGTTTGTAAAAGAAAGGTTTTCTCATAAAAAAAAATGCAGTGAAACCGCGTTCTTTGACTTAATCCTCACATTTTATATTCTAGCCCTCACAATACAGTATGCTAAATTCAAATATGAAATCATGGTCCAGCTGTGCTTTTTTTGCTGAATTTCCCACATCTTTGCATCCAAGTCTAATGTTCTTTATGTAGCACAGGCCACTGTGTCTCATATCCAAAGGGCATAAATATGAATGTGGAGGTGTACATAGCAGTGGTGACCTATATTACATCTTAAAGTTCAGATAGAAAATGAGGCAAGACATGTAAGTGTGAGAAAAAAAATAAATCCAGAAGATTAGAATTAAATGGGCTGGATCATTTTATTTGTATTTAGAATACTTAATGAGAAATTAGGATGCATTGTCAAATTTGGTTTTCTCTTCTTGAATTAGAGAATCCAGTAAGAACAAGGTTTTTGGAAAGTAGTCCTGAAACTATCTGGTCTTTCTTGTAACATGGTTATTTCAGTGGAAAAGATTTTTTTTAAGTATCAGTTTTGTTGCTACTTCCTCTATAATTAATGGAGGAATGAACGAAGTTTATACTGCCATCATTATTCTTATTTTCCAAGTTGTTTCTCTGAGTTCAGTTCCACTCTGGGCTTTACTTTTTCCTCAGTGGGGTTGACACATTTGTGCATGCACAGCGAGAGTATCTTCTGGTTTTGTTTTGCTGGTTTTAATTAGGCAATTGTTGTCCTCAGAAATGCTTTTGTGAATTACTCTTCTCGTGTTTTATCTTGTTCCAACCAACAGAACTGCAATATGCAGGTAAAGTAGATGGTGATGGTATCACACAGTTTCCAGCTCTAGTCCAATACCACCACTCAGCAATGAGTTGGTCAGAGATTGGCAACAGAGACCGACAGAGTGGTAAGAGCACTGCTGCAGAGAATGGAATGAAAAAGAGTGGGGAGAAATAAAGCTTAAGCAAGCAGAAAAATATAGAGTGAAAAATAGAGAATGTCTGTGCACAGTTGGAATGGGTGGTTGAGAGGGGAAAGAAAATGGGCATAGGGAAACAGGTATTCTGTGGAAAAAAATACTGTTCAGTGTGAGCTGTGGTTAATGATGGATTGCAGTGATTATTTTTGCTCATAAATTTACTAGTCTTGTATTGCTAAACACAGTTAAATTACAATGCATCAATTTTTTATAAAAGTATCAAGTAGAAAATGTTGCCCTCGTAATTTTATATGATTTCATAATGAAGTCTGTATTTTTACTTGTATATGTTTACCTGTCATTCTATACTCACATGGAAGGTCTGAGTATGTCCTCTGGAAATCTTGCAATCTAAGCCTCTGATCTCGCTCTTTCATACTTACATGCTTTTGAGTTAATAAATGGTTAAAAAGACAGTGTTTGGAGATTGGGGGGAGAACAAGGTTTTGCTTAAACAAGTTGTTTATTGCTTTTTTACTACTTCCCTTTATGTCATTATTACTGGTATTTTACGATTTCCCTTTATGCCATTGTTATCGGTGTGCTGATAACTGTGGGTCTTCGATCTGCATGGCATATTAGATGTGTGCCCTTAGTAAAAGGATAGACTGTAAGGTCCTGTTCAGCATAGACTCTTAAGCATTCTCTTAAAGTTATGTGCACATTTAAGTCTCACTTAGAACAAAAATTAAAACACATATGCTTATATTCTTACCAGAACTGGTCCCTAAGTCTTCCCTATCATGCACTGAGAAATGCGTGGGCAGACCCATAATTGTGGAGAAGCTCATAATATCGGGGCCTAAAGTATAAAAATTATTGCATAATTAGACCACACAAGTTAGATTTCAAAATGCTGCATGTTGTTTGGATGGGTATTTAAAAAATAAGTAGCTGTCGAGCATGTATGGTCATGTTCACACTGCCACACACAGTCATTGTAATGCTTTAGCAGTAAGTTTGAGGAGTTTTAAGTGGATCCAGCCTTGGTCTTACTTCAAATAGACCAAACCTACCAACACTTTCCTTAGTTGTACCTCTTTCTTCTTGACATTAAAAAACGCAACTGTAAATATCACACTTCACTTTTATTAGTAGGTTCATACCATGAACCATGTAAAATAAAAAATATTTAGGATCATTTGGAGGGGAAGAAGGTGAAAGTGTATCTCATGTGCTATAAAACAGGCTTTTGGTACATAACAAAACTCTGAGCTACCCTTTGGCATATTGATTTCTTTTATATTTTTATTAATACAATAAGCATACCTCACAATGCCCTCCACAGCACAACTGGTATTTAAATATAACTGATAGGATAACTTTAAAGAGTACAGGGCTATGAACTAGCAAAACAAAGTAATGAAATGGCATGTTAATGGTTTACCTAAATTATGAAGTACAAATATTCAGATCCACAGAGCAATACCCTGAAGCTTATTAGTTTACCCTTGACTTGAGAAGATAAGCAATCTAAGGTGACTGTAAAAGCAGATGCAAGCCATTAGCTGCATCTTTATTAATTTTCTTATTATTATTTGGTTAAGAAAAAGATAATCCCAGCAAACTTCTGCCAATTTACTGGAGTCATCTGCCCTAAGGACACCGTGTTATGCCCAGCACTTCCAAGAAGGCTTGTCCTCTCTAGCCAAGAATCCAGCCTTTTCCTGAGGGAAGAAATAGGCCCACACATGAAGTACCTCAAACCTGCAATCAGCCCTCACCACCTCTCTTCCTCCTGACTCCATCCAGCCTTTGGGTACTTCAAAAGAAGGAGTTCAGCCCTTTTATGCCTGCTCAGTGGCTGGAATGCTTCTGGATTTAACTTCCTCACCACAGCCACCAAATTTATTAGTATTTACTCTGGTACAACATCTAGTAACTGATATGCTTCTAACAACAGAGTGTGGTGACAGCCACAGTAACTAAAGTTGTCCAAGCACAACAGCCAGCCAATTTTAGCTATTAAATATTGACTGACTCTGGTAGGATGCGGGAGGTGAAAACCAAGTTATACTCCCTACAACCAGACAAATATGTATGAGATTTTAAGAATTTCCTTCTAGTCCCAAACTATCAGCAAATCTAAAAAGATGACAGAAAAAAAAAAAAAAAAGTCCTGCAAATTTTAGAAATTCCCCTCATCCAGAGAAAAGCCACAGCTATGACCTGCTTGGCTCAGGTGAACTCATATGAACAGAAAAGAAATACTCCTTCATCACTGGTGGCCAAAGAAAGAATGTGCTTTGCCTTTGACATAATTTTTGTCCCTCCAGAAGGAGTGGCCAGTCATTGCTGTGTTTCGGCAAGTCGGAGCCCTCAGCAGCGCTGCCAGCAGCAGTGAGCTGGGTGCACCCAAAGGGTGGCTACGCCTGAGCAAAAACCCTGTTACCTCACCCATGAAGAAACAGGGGAGAGCACCAGGGAAACGCCTGTGGATAGACAGATCAAAAGATTGCCAGCCCCTTCCCTCCTTCAGCTGTGACCTGTCTTGATCGTTCTCTGCACGTTTAACCTCTTACCTAAGCTTTAGCTCATTTGGGAATGAGGGCAGTGGCAACACCTAACAGGCTTGAGAGAGACACAAATGTTTCAGATACACAAGTGTTCAGCCAGCTCATCATTTGCTCCATATCTACAGCCTGGTAACTCCTGACAGTGATGAATCTGCAGGGATTTACAAAATGTGGGACCACAACACAGTTTTGAAACAGAACCTTCAGAGCTCAGGGACCACGAGCATCCTCATCGATGTGCAATAGAAACCTTGCACTGTACCCTGAAAAAAGTCTAGTCCTTAGAGAGATAGGAAGGGGCATTCTTCTGATTTGTATCTCATATTAGGGTTTATAATTTAAATCTACCCCTCAGTTATATCAGTAATATCTCCTTTTGTTAATTTAATTCACCTTTCTTGTCCATTTCACAATCCAGTTTTTAAAATCTGAATTAAATATTTGTTTTATCTTAGGGAAATGAAAAAACAAGAATGGTGGGGAGTGTTGATTTAAATAAGTGGGTGCTCGTAAGTGAAACTTATCCCAGCTGAGATTTTAGTGGGTTCGTTTTTTCTGTTTTCATTTTGCAATGAATTTCTAGCAACAAAGATTTCTCTATCCAGTGAAAATTTTCTCTTTTAAGAGAAAACAGCATCTTGAGGTTTCTTTCTTTTTTTTTTTTAATTAAACAAAACACGCAGCAAGTTGCAATTAAATTTCAGTTAACAAAATGCAAAAATACACCCAACCTCCATCTGCCAAAAATAAATAGTTCGAAAACTAATTTCACATTCCTGACAATGACGACTGTGTTTATGACATATTTCTGGTGCCATATTCCGCTCTCCTATCACTGCCAGCTTGCGTCCAGTATTTAGAAATAAAACAGAAACACATTGAACTTGCTGAACTAGATGCTGCCACACTGCAACTCTAATGGGCTTAGTGACCACAACCTACAGGGGCCAGAACGTGTCAACAGCAAAAGGGCCAACCTCAATCACTGTCTGTGCTTTTACAAAGTTGTTACATGTTTAATTCTTTGCAGCTTAGTTCTCCTGCTGTTTTGGCTGCTCAAACCCAAGGCTCATATATTGCAGCAGGCTTCTCTACCTCATATAATGCCACAAAGGTCCCAGCAGGAGACCTTTCAGTGGAGCAGACAAGCCACAGGCTAGGGCAAACAGGGCATCACAACTTCCTAATAAGATGACTTATTAGATTGGGGGCTTGACACAGCTTTTATTTAACCACTTCTTTTCCCAGCCACCAGAAACACAAACTGTCTGTCTGCTTGGACCACAGCAAGTGGTATGTGGATTTGCAGCAAGCACTGCCACGTGCATTCAGTCCAGTGTCTAAGTAGAGTATGGTTTCTGATGCCATCTTTATCACTACACCAATACAGTAATTTTGCCCTTAATGTCAGATTTCCATCCATGCCATTTTTTATTATATTAAATGAATGCTTTCCCCCTGGCTTGGTCATTGCCTGTTCAGGACTCTGAGAGGGTTTGGGGGGGGGCCGGCAGGGAAGGGGTTAAAGGCCTGAAAAGGCAGGATCAGTTTCCTGCCTGCACTTGCAATGGCCTAAGGCAGTGCCTGCTGTTCAGGAGTTAGAGAGAGTGCCTTGCCTTGTCCCAGGTGGCAGACAGGCAAACCATGTTATTAAGAAGCAGAGATCGCAAAACCTTGATCTTCAAAAAAGGCCCCTAATTAGTCCCTAGCATGAGAATAAATGGCATTCCACATCAGCAAGGATGAAAAAGGCTCCTTCAAATTTCATTAAGTAATCTCTGCTATTGACAGTTTTTAGGATCATATTGGGAACTCTTGTTGTTTGAACCACTTTACCCAAGAACTCTTCTTTATTTGTCACTTCTGTTTGATTTAAAGAAGAAGAAGAAAAAAAAGTCTTAATGGTCTCACATGCTGCATCTTAAGGAAGTCATAAATGTCTTGCCAAAGAGCACTGTGCTCCATGCTGCTGAGTCACTGCTGCCTCCGTGAGCGTCTCTTGGGTCCACTGGAGTCGATGGAAACACTTCCATTGTATTCAGTACCTCCAGCTCAGCCTATCGAAGAGTGCTGGTCTGAAGCCATCCTTAACATTTCCCATAACTCTCTTTTTAATTCAGTGTGAAAGTGACAGATTGAAGAATATGTGCTGAGCTTTCTCATATTTCTGAAGAGCTTTGATTTGGACTAGACTTGTTTTATGAAAAGAAAGAGTCTATTAAAAAAAAATAGCTGTCTTTCAACTCATATAGCACTTGTCTAATTTTGATTTATAAACATTCCCAGTAGAGAAGGCATCCTTGTCCAAATAGTCTAAGGTTCATAAACTTCATCTAATTTTATCATATAATTGTACAGTAGTTTTCAAGGACTCTCACTCTCTAGAGGGCTTGAATCCATTTGATTTTATTCATCCCAATGGTATCTGCTTTTATCCCTAACTCAGATTAGCAGTTCTGGCATTACAGCAATATGGAAAGTTCATCACATTCATGCAGTGATTCTACCACCAGCTGCAGATCCTTCTGAAGTTTACTGTATAATGAATTTAAAACATAAAAAGCAACAAATGGGATAAATAATTTCTTTGCCAGTGTTGGAACAAAGTTAATTTTGCCTTTATAAATAACTTTTTATACTGATGTTTTTTGTGAACCTTTCAATATTTAAAGAAATCACACAGTTTCTGGATCTTTCTTTTAAAATCTATTTTACTCCTGTATTTACCATTTTTAAGCTTTATTGTAAGTAACTATAAATCACTGAAAAAGTAAAAAGAAAAGTGGCTCTATTTTTACAGTGTACCTAAGATGATATTATCTAGCCTTTGAGAAATACACCTCAGAACTGCTTATTCAAAATCAAGAGTTATCATTATCAGGGATATTTCCTGTTGTCATAAAAGAGAGATTTGTTATTAGTGAGCTATTTTTTTTCCGAAAGGATTAGTGCATTAAGAGCGGAGCAGGACACCTTTGCCTAGGTCTACTTGAATGTTGTCAGACAGTTACAGATCTCCCAGGTAATGTTTCCTTAAGTGGAGTTTTTTAAGAATGACTAAAATTTGTTCTCCTCCAAGCAGGGTGTTTACTTTCTGTGTTCAGTGTTCTCCAGATAATGTGCAGCGCTGTGCTTACGCTTCAAATGAAGAAACTTCCTTTAGCATTGCTTTAACCTGTGGGCTTTATTGATTTGAGACATAAGAATGCCAAAACTTCGGTTATTTTAACTAGTTCTAAACAAGAAAGACTAACATCAGTTTTGACAACAAACAAAACCAGTTTTTGTTCTATCGGTTATGTTTAAAAGATTCCAATTTCAAACCAAACACAACTTGTGGTTATTCTGTCAGATATTTATATAGCCACTGGGGCGCCATAGTTATGCACTGCATACATCATTGTATTTTTAAAATGTACTTAATGAACATTTTTTCTTTTCTGGTAACTACTTCATTGCCTTAAATGAATGCATTCCAATAGAATTTGTAACAAATGAGCACTTTGTGTTTGCATTAATGCCAAACACGTTTAACAAATTTTTAACAAGGAACACTGGCAAAAAGCCAAACTCCTAGAGGGACACTGAAGGAATGCTATAAATTTAAACTAGATGTTACCTTTTCACTCAGCTCAACAAGTGTCTTAGGTGTCTTTGGCATCTTGGCACTGAAAGTTTTCTACTTAGGTTGGATACAGCTTTATGTCTTAATTATTTCTCTTCTTGGCCCTCCTCGCTAGAGATTTTCACATTGATATAACAGGCTTTAACAGGTTACTGTATTCTTCAGAAAGCGAGAGGTGGGTTTTCATTCATGAGAGTTAGGGCAGGAGGAAGTAGCAAACACAGTATTTATTGTTGGGACTGTAAAGACAGAGAAGTTCAAATAGTACATATCATGCCCTTTTCATATCCTATGTTAAGGGAACTGTATAGTGGCGAGCACGCCAGCAGATCTCCGTTACCTAATATTGTTTCTTGTGCTGAGTTGCAAATATCTGAACTGTGATCATGTTTGCAATTGCACTTCAGGGGCAGGGGAAAAGCAGCCCACAGTGCTCCCACTGGTCCAAGCCCTGGGCTTGCACAGAAGCCACGAACAGATTTTTGGCTGAATCAAACATCTGGGGGGATTCTGCAGTTGTTAAATTATGCCCACATGGTACATGTCATTGCAGACCTTGGGAATCACCTAGTCTGTAATACATGTCCGTATTAGAAGTGTTACAAGCAGCTCCACAAACCACATGCTTGCTCTTTACTTGTAACTTAATATATTAATTTAATTTTTACTATGTTATTTCAGTTTTAATCAAATGCAGGAACTGAAAAATAATAATACTTAGCACTCATCCAAGACTATTAAGGCACATTACAAACATTAAGCCTTGCAGATTCCTGTGAGGAGCCTGATCTTATCCCTGCTATAGAAAAGAGTAAGTTAGGCACGGAAAAATGATACGATTTTTTCCTTAGTCACACAATAAGCTAATGGCAGTGACAGGATTCAGAGCAGTACCATGCCAGGGCTTTGTCTTAGTTAATCACGTCATTCCTTTCATGGGTTTGCACAGACAAAAGTAAAAATTGAGAATGAGTTTTTTTCCTTCATGTCATTTAGAATCTGTTGTTGCAAGAGGCATAGTTGAGTTCCAAGAGGTCACTTGAGAAAGACTTTACGAGTTATAGCCTTGTTTTTTAAGTACTACTTTTCAGTCTAGTTACTTGTTTCCAGAAAATGAAATAATTTCCCATCATTTGTTGGTACTCTGATCACAGTAATGATGAGTGAGTTTAGAGAAGGAAACTGAGGAATTCATTCTGACAGCTTTTAAAAAGATGTCACATTATAATGCAGATGCCTTGTCATAGATTGAGGAGCAGAAATAGTCCTAACAGGTTTTCATTAATGATATCCTTCTCTGCTAGCATTTGGTCAGATACCAATACCCTGCAATAAAGTGGCTATTCCCTCTCTTTCTGACTCACTAATTACCATATCAGTTGTTGGCCTTTTATGTAGGTACCATGTGTAACAGGTTAGGAGAGGGCAATTTAAGCCTATGTGAATGGGTATCTGTTTTTGTATCTGAGTGCTTGTTGCAAACATTTGGAAAGCATATGGAGCATAATGGACATTAACCCAGATGTCAAAAATAGCCTGCATTTTACTACTGTTATTAAACAGTTTCCCCTTTAACCCCTTTGTGTTTATCCACCCTCTCCAGCTTGTTTCTCCAAATCATTCCTGAGAGGAAAGGATTGGAGGTAAAAAGTAGTAATCAGGCAGGTGTCTTTATCCAAAGGAAAACCAATCTGAACAAATATTTGTGGGCTACTACACTTTTATATCTTCACATCCTTCTGCTGTTTTCATTGACTGGTATCTAATGGACTGTCAGAGGTGCCAAACTCATAAGACGTTAATTTCAGCTGGAGCACTGCTGAATCTCAGGCCCAATGTATGTTACCAAATTTTATTTCTGTTTTAGAGGTTCAGTGACCTGTATCAAGTACAGCATTGAGGAAACAAATATAAATTTAATTTACTCAACCTCAGTTGGTATTTGACAGCAATATCCTTTTATATATTTATTTGACTTACTTGAGAAATACTTTGCATTTCCTAAGTTTTTGTTACACTTCCAATGCATATCTGGTTTCCTGATGAATGGGAGGGTTGAATAAGCGGGTGGGGTTTATTCAGGGATTTCATTCTATGCTAAAACCCAATGAAAATTTGGGGAGCAAGCCAGAGAGAGATTGTATTTTGTGATTTGTTGCTGTTCCTCAGATTGGACACTTTATACTGGGTTCTTATTTTTAAGAGCATAAATGAGTGTTAATTGCAAAGGAACTTCAGCTTGTAAAATATCAAGTATATTGAAGATTTGCTGTGATTATGTTTTAGTGAACCTGTTAAAAAATATAGACATTTTTGTGTTATGGCTTCTGGAATGTACTCTCCTCATTAATTTATATGGGTGCTTCCTATGCCTATATATCTCTTTCCATGATGATTAAGAAATACTGGGCACACAAAAGAATGGGAGCTATGCACAGTTCACAGGACGTAATGCATGCATTACAGTTTTCATAAAAAGTTTGCAAAGATTTTATGTGCCAGAACTAGTAACATGATCTACTTTAGGAACTCTCTGGCTTTCCAGCTCTGCAGAAGTCATTTTTTCTCCATTCAAGGGGCCTGATCCAAAACCTGTTAAAATCAGTGGGAATCTTTCCACATTTCAGTGGGCTTTGGATTAGTCCTGAAGTGTTTTAACCAGAAGAACTGTACCAACCTCCCATTGGAAAAGTAAAACTATTCATCTAAATTTGTATTATATAAGCTGTTATATGTACTCACAACACAGACAGGAACTTGAAAATAGGGATTTAAAATAATTTGCACGTTCATTCTGTAAACAGTGTTTCACTTTACTCGCAGCATAATTACTCTGATAAATATTAGCTTCTAGAATTTAAAGGGGCATTTTAGTCAACTAGTTCTATTTACAAAACATAACAATTTTTCGGCTGTATAGAAAAGTGTAAGCATTTTATGGCAATTTCTTTTTCATAAAATTGGATGTTTTGGAAACTTCTCAGGTCAATAATGGAGAATCCCATATATAATGCATTTCCACTTTTCTAGAAACAAAGGCAGTAGATAAATGAACAACTGCCCTGTAAAGGAATCGTTTCATTCCTCCCACTCATCTGATATACAGATAATGCGAATAAGACTAAATCACTGCTCTCTGTTCAAGAATACTGTGCCATTTGCTTGCAACAGAACTAGTGTAACAATAAAAATCATTCAGGCCTCGCTCTGTAGTTGCTTACAGTCGGGCACAGAGCCTCAGCCAAAGCCTGTGGAAAGCAGGGACACCCCACTGACTGATGGGGGCTTGCGCTGCTTACGTCTCATAGTCCCTTGGATTTCAGGAATGCCAGCCAAGCCATGAAGAGCAACACTCATTGATTAGTGACTGCATGGCTGAAAAACTCAGATCGTTGTATATTTTAACTTGTATAAATCGGAGATTCTTGTATCCATAAAAACTTTCTCCACTGTTTTGTAAATTAAAGTGCTTAAAATATAACAATAAAATGTTGCTTTCAGTACCTGCAGTTCTGGAGAGTTTCTAGAGGTATTACATATTCCTACCTGTCATGGAACTGAGTGGAAATAGATGGATGATTCCTTTGGTTTCCAAATAAAAATATTTAGTTTTACTAATAGCATTTCCACTTCAAAGCTACTGTGCTTATAGATACGATCAGAAAACTCACCCTTTACAGAATCACAAGCATAATAGAATTTCATGTCTTTGGAATTTAAAATCTTTCCCATTTAGGGGGAATCTTGTCATACAAATCAGCTGTAAAACTAATTGCCACCCTATGAACATAGTAAGCAGGTTCAAATAAAATTTAAATCCTCACTTAATCCACAGTCCCTAGAAAAGCAATATATGCACTGATGTCTATGAGAAGCTTGATTAGATGAGAACTAGAATGTTTTGTATGCTTCAATCATGTTACTAATTGGAATCTTTTGTTCCTTTTTTACAGTTGTCAGAGGAACTAGCGAAAGAGGAAGAAAAAAAAGTAGCACTGGAAGGTAACAATGATAATCTATTGCATTGGATCTCCAAACATGACCATGATATCCTGGAGAAGATCACAGATGCAGAAAATGAACGCTAAGGTTGATATCTAATGAAATGCTGCATTAATTGGCATTTTCTCCATTATTTTTTGTAGTCTACTATGAAATTAGATACTTTGGAAAATAATGAAGGAGACTCAAGCAGAAATTGTAAGGGCTTCATTTCTGTCTTTAATGGGTCTTGCAAGTTATTCTGTTTTCACAAAGAAACCATCTGTTCAGAATATTCTTGTTTAATGAAGTTCAGTTAAACAAGTTATTTAATTTTTGGTAAGTTGATACTGATTTCAATAAGTAATTCAGATTCTCTTAGGTGTGGTATCTGCATTTGCTGATTTTACCTAGTCTATTCTAAAGTATCACTTCTTTTGCACTAGATTATCAAAGAGGTATTAATAAAATGCTATGTAAGGGTGTTGGCATTAATCTTACCCCCAGTTAGATGTGGGCTTTTCCAAAGAATAATAACCAAGCCTTTACCCTCCTCTGTTTTCTTATATCTACTGATAAAATAATAATAATTAAAAAAATCAAACCAAACCAAAACCCTCAAAACATTGTTAGTATAACGGGTATTAAGCTCTGGGCCAGGTTGGAAATGAAATCAATTTTTGGTACTAATAACTGATGACAAAGATTAGCTTTATGAAAATATGGTGTGTGTCTCTGACAATGCATAGGACATCTAATTTGAGAATAAACATAAGATTATATACAAGATGTATCTATTCCTGGATGGTAAAAGTTTGAGACGTATATAAATACATATGTATGTATATATATGTATATACACACAAGGATGTATCAACCCTTTACCATCCAAATGAATACAGGATTTCAATAATAAAAGCTGGGACTCTTTAAAAAAAAACAAAAATAAAGATAAGATTGCTGTGAATACAGTATATGCACTAGGTCTCCTGTAAATGAGGAACTGTTTGTTATTCTTTCCTATATTGAAAAACAGTCTCCAACATGGATCCCAACGAATCTTAGATGTTAAAGAAGAAAAACCAATGAACAAATAGCACTTAAAGGCTGTTTGTATCAAGAAAATGTATCTAGTAAAATAAACTTAAAGCACATGCAAGAAAAAATAAAAATGTGAAGTCATTACATTCAGTGAGAGAATATAATTGATAGTCAAACCTCTGCCGCTTCTCAAGGAGAGGATCCTTATGACTCCATGAACACTTTCAGTCAGTCTGGCAGACATGTGCAAATGTTTGGCTGTTTTCTTGAGGCATCTTTTTGTCCGTGGAAGAAATGCTTCCATGCTGATGGGAGTGGGAATAGAATATCTGCATTTTTAAAGGACAAACAATAAATTTAAGCATGGGTGGCCTTAATCCTTAGTAGTTTTTCTTTGCTGCTGTAAAAAAGAGAAATCTTAATGGATACTCCTAGAGTCTTGCACTGAATTTAGAAAAATTATTTTTTGAACCTGTGGTGCAATTAACCCTAAACATCCTACATGAGCCATACATAGTAACCCCTTTAAAATTATTGTCTAGAGATGATATTTTATTTATTTGTACCATAATTCTTGGTGCAATCAGAGAGCAATTTATTTGAGCAAGAGTCCTGCTGGATGCTACTGTCTTCAGTAAATAGAGTCAAATGTATAGAATTAGTATAGCGTAGATAATCCAAATTTCATTCATGTTTAAAAAGTTTGTCCTTTAACTATCAATGGCATTTTAGATCTTTGTTTTTGAAACAGCAAAGCTTTTGGGAGTATATTTAGCACATATGACAAATGTTGCACTTGGAAACTCAGACAACAAAACTCGTTTCTCATGACAAATTTGTTGTCGCAGTAGGGGACAATCATCTGTGTCTCTTACAATCAGGTCTTTACCTTAACTCTGCAACTGAATACTTGAAGTAGGAAATAAACTAGGGGGGAAATAGGGCCACAGGTACAAAGCTGTATAGTTAGATATTTATATGTATGTGCCAATTTTGTCACAGATATTATTTTAGGGGCATTTTTGCTCCACTCATGTTGGTAAGAGTATTGATCTAAACTTTTATCAGGGCCTACAAGTTAGCCCCTAAAGAGGAAAATTTTGTCTAACACTGCTTTTTTGCGTCTTTCTTTATTCCTCTTCTTTTCTCTTCTTTTCTTCTTTTTCTTTTTTCTTTTCCTTTCCTTTTTTCCTTTCCTTTCCTTTCTTTCCTTTCCTTTCCTTTCCTTTTTCTCTTTCTTCTTTCTCTTTTCTTTTTCTCTTTCTCTTTCTCTTTCTCTTCCTCTCTTCCTTCCTCCTCTCCTCTCCTCTCTCTCTCTCCTTCTTCTTCTTCTTCTTCCTTCTTCTTCTTCTTCTTCTTCTTCTTCTTCTTCTTCTTTCTTCTTCTTCTTCTTCTTCTTCTTCTTCTTCTTCTTCTTTCTTCTTCTCTTCTTTTCATGTGATACTCTATGATGTTTGGAGAAAATCTTTTCATATGCTAAAAGAGAATCTCGGGGTTTACAATAAACACTGTGATGTTGGGAAATATTTTATTTGAGCAATGTTTGGTAGATTTTTTTCCCCCTCTGAGTGTAAAGAAGCAAACCAACTTTTGGTTAACATTTAAGATAATGATTATTATTTTAATGTGAGATCAGTCTTGTACTGCACATTCTTTCTTTCGTTTAAATGTACAGTATGAATTTTGTATTTAATGAATTTTGTGTATCCAGTATGCACGTACCTGCGCATTGACTTTCATCTGAAAGTGGGTTTCAATTTACTTTTTAAACAGTGTTTATGAAAAGACCTCAGATGTGTTGACACCAACTATATCTGCAATGTTTTTTGTGTGTGTGTAGGGTGACGTTTGAATGTGATGTTCTGCAGCAATGGGTCAGTATCCCCTATTTACCTTAGAGCCTCATTTGATAGTGCTTCTTGTAATAATTTTTTCAAGTGAGTGGCATGTTCTGGATTGTGATATTGATATGTGGTTAAGGACATTGATATGAAACTAAGGAATTCCTAGAAATTACCAGTGGGCATGTATTAGACAGTCATTGTAATTTAATGTCTAGTAGAAGTGTAAAGTACCAAGGTATTTAGAATTCATAACATTATTATCATGTGTATGGGAAGTATTTAGTGTTGATCAGCTTGTTTATATTCATCAAATAAACTTTGTTTCTTTCTGAAATCAGTGTTGTGTCATTAAAAACAGGTTTAATGACTGTAAGAAAATGTGTGAGAGATGTTTTCCACATGGTAAATCTATCACACTCCTTATTTCTCTAATTGCTACCATTCAAAGTAATTTATCTTCCTGTTGTTACTATCACATAAACTGTTTAAGGAAGCATAAAAAGGAAAATGTCTCCTAGGCCCCACTCCCAGAAATGCTTACAAGCAACTTTACTAAAGTGAGGAACCATTTTCCGGATTGGACTCTTAGAGAGCAATATGCTTTTGAGTGGGTTTCTAAAACATAATATTCTTGTGTGACCCTGTGTAATTGCATAGAAAATTACATTTTGTTTATGTACTTTACTGACCAAAAGCCATAAGGTGTGAAATTCTCTGCACAGTCAGCTCCTTTTTCAGCTGCCTGGTAAGTGGTTCCCCGTTTCCATTATGTTCACTTTTTTTAGAAAAGGAACTTTTGTTGAACAGGAATTTCTTACCTCATAGAACTCCCTGGACCAGCTCAGGGCACACACAGCAGGAGAATAAAAGGTAAGTAAGTATGCATTTTCCCTAGGTTATTTAAAAACACACAGTCTCTTAGTTTTAAGCTCTGTTTCTTTACCTATAAATTAGTTTTCTTGCTAAGAGAGTACTATGTACTAACATAGGATATTAAGTTTCACTTCTAATTACAGCTAAATATACATTTATTGTGTATTCCACTTATGCCTACTTAGCTTTGAGTTGTAATACTATCGATTGAGTAGCAATTGCTTCTATCTTCTTTCTAGACCCACACAAGTTTTCAGAGTGGTCTGGTTCTGTATTCAGGCAGTGCCCTGTTAGAGGGCTCTCCATCCCCCTCCATTGGAAACACGCATTTTTTACCCTATTTTCAGCATTAATCACTTCCTGCTTTAAAGGCAGCTCCCGCCTCCTGCGCGGCGGAGGGGACAGTACGTGCCAATGCCTTGTACTAAGGACATACAGAGGACAGCAGTGGATTTGGGGAAACTGTAAAAGGCTCTTGAGCCCCATTTTCTGTACGATTGTTTTCAGCAAGGAGTCCCTTCTTTCCTCTGTGGAAAGGGTCTGTGAGGGCCCCAGGAGAAGGGGCAGGACCGGTGTGTTTGTGTCTGCTGGGTGCCTCAGGGGAGGGGAGCTACCCAGGAGGCAGCTATGGCTGCAGGAACATCTCACCTCAAGTTACGTTTGAGTTCATGCAGTCAAGAGCTCCTCCAGCCCAAAATGATAGTGCCTGAATAAGACTCTGCCTCTCCTGAGCTTGAAGTTTCTTCCTAAGAGAGCCTATTTGTTCACTCCAGACTTAAGCCAAAAAACCTTAAGGTTTGAGCAAGCAAACGTATAAGCAATGGGGGACATTCAGGGGATGAAGCCACACATCGGCACTCATTTCAAGCCAACGTGTCAGTTCAGGCGCACTCTGAGAGCCCCAAACAGCTCTGTGCCAGCATGAGTTGGATCAAGCCAATTGCAGAACGCCTACTGCATCTTCTGGTTGTTCACACTCTGCTCCAGGTCCAGGATTTGATCCTGAAAGAGCCACACTAAGTATGCACACTGCATCCTGGCCTGTGCAGAAACCTGTCAGAAAGTGCAAACCAGCGGGTCAAAGAACTGTGTGACTCTGTTTCACCTGTTAATATTGCTTCTCCAAACTACCAAACTTTTAATAACTACTCTATTAAATCATACTAAATAATGCCAAGTCAGCTCTAAATAAGTAATACATTTCCCGTTACAAAGTCAGCAGGAGCCCTGCTTGTCGCCAGGGCATGATTTGACCCATACATGAAAAGGACGGTTGATGTGGGGCTGCTGTACAGGTTTTCCTCCTGTGAGATCAAAATGATGTTATTTCATGCTCCTGCCTTTTCAAACAAGACACCTCTTTTTCAAATGCACCTTTTCAAACAAGAGGCAACCTCTGTCTTTACCAGGCGTAGCCCGTGACCCATCACTACAGATTTTGCATGGCCTGGAGGCACTGATGCAGCTGTAGCCCCATTGAGAAGCCCACCCTCGATGGATGCAATTGCTGAATCAAGGACTGATTTTGTTTGGTTTTACATTCCTTCCACTTCTTGCACTTCAAAATTACTCTGCCTTAAGAACGAGACTATTCTAAAACCAGATCACCACAGACACAGGGGGAAGAGCAGGCAAAATGCCAGTGCATCCTAAAGACAACGCATGTATCCCTTTGAAATGTGCACTTGAATTTGCATTACAGATAGTTATACCATATATTCCCATGTAGCTACAAGTCTCAGGACAAATCCGACTTTGAACTCATCCAGTTTCTAATGGGGGCGACTGTCCAACTTTAAAAAGGCTGTGCTTTTGGTACTCACCCCAGCGAGGCCAGGAGACAGCAGATGTTCTGGCAGCTGCAGGCTGCCTTGCGCTTGGGGAGCCGGGGCTGGAGGAGAGCAGCCAGCTCCCTCCAGATGGAGCAGACAGAGGAGAGGCAAGTGGGAGTCTGCCCAAGGACGTTCAATAGCTCCAGATAGTGAAGGACAGATGATGTGTGGCTCCATATCACCTAACCAGCTTTCGAGAGGCTGCACAAGAGAAGTAAGCACCAATCCACAGTTAACCTGAGTTCAGTGAGAAGTCTTCTTGTTGTGGGAAAATTGATAGAAAGGAAATATCTGTACAGAATCCATGATAATGTAGCACCATAACTATTTTTTATTTGAGTGTAATTTGGACAAATGCATTACTCATAAGTGAGTTATCCAGTGCTTGCCAAATATGTGGCTAAACAGTTATTACAGCAAATTACACCATCATCTAAACACCTCTGTTTTGGCTCTTTGTTGTCTTCTTTTGCAATAATTTTTTTTTCCTTCATTATTGTTGTCTAATATAACTGTATTTACTGCTTTGGTTACCATAGAGATAAATAATATCAGGAACAACAACATGCATACAAGCAAATAGAAGCATTTTCTGAATTTCATGGGGAAAACACCCTCGTTAATGAAGACCTATATGATTGCATAGTTCTTAACATAGTTCTCAAATGTATTGATTTGTGTCCTCATATGCATTTTATTATGGGTTTTTTATTTAATTTTAAACTCTAAAAATAAAGAAAAACAGCTAAAGTAATTTTTTTAAGTGGCTAGATTTTGGTTAGATGTTAGCACAGGCCAAAAGAGAACACAGATCTGCCCTGGAGCTCTTACAGTTTTATTGTGTTTCGTTTTGCTGCAGTAAAAAGATCCTTATTACAATTCACTACAGGTCACAGCAACACAGTCATTATGGACCAGCCATATTCCTTTTGCATAACTCTCTGGCCCTCTGTACCTTCTCCAGTCTTAGATCAATCAAACGTGTGAAGGTAGGATTGGTGTCAGTTGTGGTAAGGGTGCACATTAAGGGACTAATCCAAATTTTACTGAAGTGAACTGAAAGACTGTTGATTAAAAGTAGGTTTCAGATTGTGCCCCCCTTGCTTCCTTCTGGAGCAACACGTACATTTACAGGAGCATGGTGCCAAACCATGTCCCCTATATATCAGAACTTGAGCTAAATGTGATTCAGATGAACAAACTGTCTGACTTTTTGAATGCTTTGTGATAGGAAAATATATCTTAGGTTTCATTACGCAAGTTAATTTACAATGTATTTTGTTTATAGTTGTCCTGACTGTGTTTCTAGGTCAGTGCTCTATTCCTACCAGCTCTTAAGATAGTCTGTCATTACAGTGTCTCTACATTACGGTCACTTATTTCATGGTATTTGTTACGAGTGAGTAAGTATCATTCAGTCTATAGCTTAGCTTGCTATTGCTATAGGTAGATTTGCTGTTGCCTCAGGGATTAAAATGTATTCAACCTCAGGAGTCTGTTTTCTAAAACAGAATAAATTCTGACCAGTCTTTCAGTTGGGGTTACTACAGGAAAAAGAAGAAAAGGAAAAAAAATCGTAATAACTAACTCCCAGGGCTGTCCATGTAGCCAGTTTCTAGAGGATTTACTCCAATTCTGATGCTGTTCACCATGTCAGAGTTCTTCTCACTGAAGTTAAACAACCAGTCTCCGTATCTGAAAGCCAAAGGTTGTAAATCTCCCTTGTGAATGTTGCCTATGACAGGGAAGGAAAGACTTGCATAATTACCACTTGTACTTCCTCAGAGAACATAAGCTCAAGTCTAAAGCAAGGAGTTTGGTCAATAAAACATCAAGATCTGAAAACTACAGGAAAAGACCTGTCCAGCTCATATGATAAGGAATTTTTTCTTGGTCACAAGAACATGAATGTTTCCGTGGAAGCCTCCTCTTCAGACCTGAGTCCTGTGCACGTATTCTTAATTTTTCTTCAGGATTATCATCAGTTACTGCAATTCATAGGTAAATTAATTGAAATATCTCACAATCTTCCTTTTATGTGAGGCATACCACACTGGATATAGTTATTCTGCTAAAATACAGAGTAATTGGCCAGACAGCTTATAGAAGAATACAACTAGTCACATGAGCAAATTTTTCCAGGACTTAGGTCCTAAAATCAATTGTAAATGCTTTTGGGGTAATGTGAATGCTCATGCTCATACCGATACCTTTTCATAGAAATCCTCATCCACATCTGTTCTCTACATACATCGCAGGGAATGATTTCGGTTAAAATGTTTATGCTTTGCTGCTACTCTGTTTGCTCTTCTCCATTGCAGCCATAGGGGCGTACAGGACTGATTTTTCTACTTTCTGCAGTGCTTTGTACATTTTTTAGCTCTAAATTTCCTCATGTAGAAGTGCCATGTACAGTTTGAAAAATTCTTTTTGAAGGAATCCTGTTGATTCTTCGGCTGCTTTGACATCTTCTCTGGGGGCGCAGAGAGGACTTTGCCCAAGGCAGGAGGCACCTAAGGTAAGACTGTCTGAAATTAAACACATGCTGCAGACTTGGCTTACCTATGGGTCCTATTCTGTGCAATATGAAAATGCTGTCCTTCCTTTGCTTGCTGAGGGACTTGAATATAATCAGCATCTTGCACAATAGAGACTGAAATATAAAAAACCTTATAAAATTTTCCTAATATACATTAGGTTGCCATCATTAGCGTCCCAAAGAATCAGGAAAATCAGGAAATATTAAAATGGGTTGGTTAGAAATGCTGTTTTTTCAGAGTTCACTAGCTTAATCAGTTTGACTCAATGATTTTTTTTTCCCCTCTCTCTTCTGAAATTCCCAATACAAATTGTGATGCATGCACGTTTGTTAAACTCTGAGTGATTAGTGAGAAATTGCACTGAAGGGGCATTTTCTGCAACTGGCTTGTTGGACCTTGACACCATAGCGAGTTCTGAGAAGAATTTAGATTACTTAGCAACACAGACATTAAACCACAGACTAAAAATAAAGTAAATGAGATATTTGAATTGAATAATTCATATGAAAGGAATGGTGCCTTGATGTGTGATAGCCTGGTACTTTCAGGAAGGTCAAACACCAAGGAAATGGGACATATTTAAAAAAACAGATGTTTTTATTTTGCTAAATTTCCTCCTATATGCATATTTAAAACTTTTCAAAGTCACCGCCTTAAACCATGTTACAAACAAAATGGCAATTGAAGAGATAGTTTTGATGTTACACACATCTTACTTGCACCGCAGGAATGAAGATGAAAAGGACGCTTCTTTCGAGTGCCACATCTTAGCACAGTTTTGTAATTATGCTACACAGACAATATTAACAATTCTTATTAAATACAGAATATCATCTTAAAATGAATACCAGATTTTTAGGAAGGGCTTTTTAACAAATATTTTAAAAATCTGATTTCACTTTGAATTAGCTTTCAAAATCCAGTCCAGATATATGTAAGGAATACAAAATGTAAATATATTTTCTAAAGTACTACAGTATGTGAAATTTGTAAATTGTTGCCTGTTTTGCTAATGCAGCTGAGTGAAGCTTAGTCTCAGATCAGATAGAATCTTTTAGATAAATCATTTATGACTAGATGACTTCTTATCCAAAAGTCAAATATGTGATCATTTACAGAGGTCACTGGCTGTATTCTGCTCTGTGTTCCATAATCAGCTGAAATAAACCCCAGGAGTCCCTCCTGATTGTATACTCACAGGGTCACAGTATAATAAAATACTGTTCAAATTGTATTTCAGACAAGGAATGCTTTCCCCAAAACTATTCTAGTCTCAGGGACAGGACTGTCAATATTCATTCCAGTGCAAATGGCAAGTATAAAGTCCAGCATTTTGAAGGGGAGCACCCTGCCTACTGAGTGGCAAAAAGCCCTGCTGTGACACACGTTTAACTATTTAACTGTCTTTTGCAATGCATATTCTATGCTTCGTTTTTGCAGGGTCAAGGTGGGACTCACAACTAAGGCACTTTTTTGATAAAGAGGGGAGGTACAAAGAAAATACTGAAAAAACTTGGGAATATTTTCCTAAGGAACACAAACTGGTGTTGTGGGATAGTGAAGGAATACTACCAGCTT
Organism: Gorsachius magnificus; assembly: GCA_034008185.1. Classification (NCBI taxonomy): domain Eukaryota; kingdom Metazoa; phylum Chordata; class Aves; order Pelecaniformes; family Ardeidae; genus Gorsachius; species Gorsachius magnificus. The sequence continues at coordinate 15,371,027 of CM067090.1, forward strand.
CTATGGAAATAGAGAATATCCTCATGGTATCCTACTCATGATAATGCAGCTCTCACAATAACTTCATACCATATTGTCAAAAAATAGAGAAGGCACAGGATGATGGAACTGCATGGAAATGCACTTTTGCTTGCAGATGGGGTATTAGCCTCTGGCATTGCCATCATTCCATGGATATACATGTAGCTGATCAGGAAAAAAACACAGTAAATGTTCTGCATAAAGCCTTGCAGAAATGAATGGGATTTTATTTTCCTATGGAGGTCAGTACAACCAGCAGCAGATCAGTATATCCATCTCTATGCTGGGTAAGTTACCCTGTGAGCCTCAGATGTCCTGGAAGGAAGGATTTCATGAAAATATTAGCAAAACAGCTGATTAAATAAAGAAAAGTTGCTAAATTGGCAACCCATAATAAAGACAGTTAGATAAACTGAAGTGCAATGACTATGATCAAACAATGAAATGGCTGCTTCTGTAGCTGTTCCTTTGCTTGGCTGCTTTGTTAAAAGTGGTACCCTGGAGTCACCACTATGCTTTGAATTACAGGTTATTACTGACTGTTTGGATGGAAGAAATGCTGTGACCAGGCCAGATGCCAATGGGGCAGGGCTGGGCAATTACCATAGCTGTTCAAAACAGCACACTGGGCAGTAATGAGTACCTGTCATGCTCTCCCAGAAGCAAAAATACAGCTCCTTGACAAAAAAGCATGCAGTGTTCTGTACTATTATAAAGAACAGAAGACCATCTCCCATCTCTGTGGGACTGTCAGCTCCAACAGTACGATAAGCTGCTCAAATGGCTTTTCTCTGCCTTCAAATGAAGAAGCAGGACAGGAGGAGTCACGCACACGGGCCATGGCCTTTGATCCCAGAACTCTGGTAGGCTGGAGCACAGCAGAGGTCTCACTGCAGAAGCCCTCATCCCCTTTGTTATGAGGTCCTGCTGGGAAGCACAGTCCGCTTTCAACCACAATGGTCCTTTCCAACATCATGCTGTAAGCCTTTTTTATCAGGTCACTCTTCAAAAAGTGACAGTCTACAGGCTCTAAACAGCAGAAGACAATGAGAGGTGGTCCAGGACAAATGAATTTCCAACTTTTCAAGGCTGGCTTAGTGGTTTTAGCAGGGGAAGCACTTGCTGTAAGCGTCAGGTCTACACATGTGGCCAATACACCTATTCTGTATAGAATCTTAATGCATGCCACTCAGCCTGGTCCCATAGCTGGGATATCAGTGTATCTTTGTCTTATGCATTGTGAGCAAACATTCACACTGTCGGTGACATTTTCAAAAGTTTTCACGATTTTCATTTAAATTGAGGAAAATAATGTAGAGCTAAAATGGTACTTTAATCGTTCCATGAAAAAATAAAGACAGTAGTATCACCAGGGCAACAAGTCACAAGGGTTGCCTAATCAAATACTTAAGAGTTCAAAATTAAGCTAAACCTTAAATATCTCCGTAAAATGAGCTGCCAAACAATGCTGATTCTAAATAAACTGGTAAGAATCTAGGTCAATTCACAGACTATTATAGAGCTTGGAAGGTAGGGTTAAATTTATCAGATGTGTTGCTCATGGTGCATAGATTGATAGCTGTATTCAGAATGATACTGGCTTTAAGCAGTCTTGGACAAATATACATTGGCTTAGCTGTTATGACATATCTTTAGTCCTAAGAAAATGATGAATTAGCCAAGTAGTCTTTAAGATAAGTGTCATATAAGGGCTAACCAAGCTCCCTCCTCTCATTCTTAAACACACCTTACCGATGACATGTGTATGTACATATTTAAAAAAATGCTTAGTGATATTTCAGGTGAGAGCTTCAGACAGCATCCACCTACATTACTCCTCAAGCTATGCAGACATTGAGGATCTAATATTGCTACAATTATAAACTCAAGCCTGATCTTCTAATCTTCCCTGAGGAAAGAAGCGCTATTCAGAAGCGGACACAGCCCCAGGCAACCACACGTGGTTGTGACCATGTCAGGAGCGGGTGTCAGACTGGTCCATGCTCATGGGAAGTCTGTGGTGCCCTTTCCTCTCTTTCCCTTCCTGCATGCCCATTTATGATCTGCTGGTTTGCCATCAGTAAAATCTCCTGAGAGTCCTAATTACCTGTGGGTCGTCAGTATGGCACAGCAATCATGGCCACACCATGAAAATACGCCAGGCAGAAAATGGGATCAAAAAGTTTCCTAAGGTAGGAGTACCATCTTACATGGTCCAAGGAGGATGGTGAAACAAGTGTGGTGATGGACCACCCAGCACCATGTGCGCAGCCACAAACCACGTTTCAGGCTGCTTACAGAGGTGTCTGTTTAAAGAGCAGAGAGCATGCCGGCATGATCCCCCAGCTCTCTAGCTGGTGCTGGGCTGCTTCTGCCCTCTCTTTGCTGCTGCAGTTGGGAACCTGAGGCACAGCCACAAAACAGACCTGCGTGTGAGAATGGGGCTGCTAAAGGGCTGTTACACGTGAGTGACACAGGAGCTTTGTCCTGTCCTTGTCCCGTTGTCTCCTGTGCGGCCCCCCTCTGCAGCTAGGGCCTTCCATGCCTCAGCTATTCTGCGGCTCTCTGAGGAAGAACCAGGAGACTGTGCTGGTCCATCGTTGATGTGACACAGCTCCCTGCCTGGTCATCTCTGGAAAATGAACTCTGTGCGTGCCTTTGTGTGCATATTGGGGAGAGTTATGCTCAGACCACTCAGAAGAAACATGTAAGAGCTCTCCAGAGTTTATGGGAGGTGCCTTTGGCCTCAGTGAAAGAAGGAACTGGTAGAATTAGGAGAGGGAAAGTACTCTGTTGTTAAGGAGTGGTGGTAGGATTGTTTATTTTTCCTCCCATAAACGTTTTTTTTAAGGTCCTAATGGAAACAAAGCAAAGTATTATTCCTCTAAAAGCACTATTCTTTAAGTAAACCAGACTCACTACTTGAAACATTCCAATGACATATGGTGGCAGCAGGGGGATGGCCGAGATGTGGATGGGAGAGGTATCACCGTGACAAAGACCCACAGCTTGCAGGCAAAGGCACAAGGTGCAAGGAGAGGGACATTTGCCCCAGAGAGAGGCAGGACAGAGGAGAAAACACCAAATGCTTCTGGGGGCATCGTTATCCCCTTGATAATTGCCTTCAACAACCTTGCCATTCCAGAGATGACACTAAAAATGTCAGAAGCTCCCCTTTCACAGTCTCTATCAGTACAGAAAGCAGAGGTGTAGGCAGCTCTCCAGTGCCCTGTTGGCTGTGGGGGACTCACGTCCCCCTTGAACACCTCTGTCATGCACCTGCATTAGTGCCAGCACCTGCACCTTCACCTCACTGAGCTCACTGCACTGCAGCCAGGAGTGGGCTCAAACAGCTGCCTGTGGTGCCCCTCTCCCAGGAACAGCCAAATAATCAGCACCATGGAGCACCAAAGTGCAGCCTTCCCTGCTCTTGTCAGAGGGCATTTTTGACTGTCTTCCACCTGGCTGAGGTCATAGTATTCGAGCCCCATGCCCCAATAGACATGGCACCAGGTTGGCATCCTGATCCAACAGCTTTTAGAGTTACTTCTCATTTTTGTAAAGAATTTTCTCATATCCTTCATGAACCAGCACACACACGAGTTGTACCTGGGCTGTGATTTCTGCAGTGGCAGCAAGGTTTAGTAGACCTCAGTAGGAGGGAATGAAAAGAATCCAGCTGTGCTTTGCACATTAAAAATAAAAAATGAGTCCACAACTTTCTCCAGCTGATAATGCGTACAAATGCAGTGTTTTGAGGGGGCTCTCTGTTATGCAGTTCATTACCAGTCATAACAAATTGGTATAGTTATCATCAGTTGAAATATAAAATGGTATATTTTTTCTACAGATTTTGCAGGTTTGTAGATTGTTGTATTTACCAGAATGCGCGACACTTCATTACCCTGTAAACTTCCCTTTGTTGCCTGCTGCCTCTTATTTGCATCTCACTGCATCTAAAATACGTCTTCACCTGGTAGTGACAAATGCTAGACTCTGTATTTCTTCCTCTCTAGTGGTTATTGCTGCTCCCAAATATCCTGGCTTCTCTAAACATCATGGATTTGGGATTTGAGGGAGGGTGATGGGGACAATGGGCACACATGCCCATACTCTTTTTGTTGTATTCTGGTCTCTTGTCAAAATTTCTTCAGCAGCTAGGAAAGCTGAAATATAAACCAATTATTTAAAATAAGGGAGAGAGAGTTTCCCCATGCTATTTCTTGCCTCTAGTGGCTAAGGATATAGGAAAAGAACAACTTTTGGAAAAGTTCGCATAAAATCATAATCTTTGGCATTTCTTTTGTAGTTTAGCCACCTTTTGGATGACAGGATGGTCTGCAGAAGAAAGCAACAGCATATTTTAGGAAAGAAAACAGCCTTAGGAAAGTGCACATATGATCTCAAGGCAGTTACATCTAAGTCCCTTGGAGCTTAAAATAAAAAAAGTCATCCCAGGAGTAGATGTGCTGGTGGACAGAGTGCAGGTTACATGTTCAAAATAACATGACGTATTTGCTCTGTCAAACGGTCACTATGGTACTAAGTATGGCCCTCACCTACAAAAGCATATATGCAAACACATTATGCATAGTAATACCGAAGCAGCTGCAGATGTGCTACACCTTCACAAATGTTCAGTACGGCATTTGCAATAATTCCTGTATTATATATTCAAATGCCATGATGAACTAAAAAGACATATGGGAATATACCTTCTTCCCTCGAAAGTTCTGCTTGCCAAATGTGTTCTTCATGATGGAAAACCGTGCCTATCAGCCTCTGACTGCATATTTGCCATTGGCCAAGGTGTAAAGATATAAATCACGCAGCACTACGTGTTAAAATGAACGCATGCATGCAATATTCTGATGTGACTAGTCCTTTGTTAAAATGCATTACTCTGCAGAAAAATGGCAGAAACACATCTAAAAGACCAAAAATAACCTATTTCTGTCTTACAGAGAATTGCAGAGCTATAGCAGACCTTCAGCTCTAAAATCCTATGGTGTTGCTGTTTGGGGTTCCGCTGTTCAGACATTCAGCAATATCTTTGCATTTCCTATTACATTAGTCTGAGCATTTTATTTTTTTTTCTCCAGAAAACGCTTCGACGTTCGCAGTAAAGCACACTGGATCAACTGCCCCGTTAACTTAGGATCTCCAGCGCCAGCAAACCTGGAAAACAAAAGCTTGGGCAGCACAAATGCCTGTAACATTTGTCAGTGCTTCTCCCTCCTGCCCCCTCTAGCTTCACCCAGCTGTTTTAAATAGCGAGGAGAAATTAAAATTCTTAAAGCCTTGCAGGATATTTGGATTTCTGCCCTTTATTTCCACTTCTGTGCGCCATGGCTTGAAAATTTGCTGGTGATTTATAAATTCCCTGTTCAGTTTTCTTTTTAAAAGCAACGACTAGGAATCCCGGCAACGCAAATGATCCGGCGTTGGCTTCGCCTGTTGCCAAGCGGCTGCTCCCAGCCCTGCCCGCTTGCCCGCCGGTATCGATCGTCCCGGGGCAGGCGTCTTCCCGTGCTCGATGGCATTACGCAATTACACAATGATAAACATCATTCGGGAATACAAATGCGAGAGGTAAACAGCTCGGGGCTTTTATTAGTTTATTTCAGGCGATCTTTCTTGTTTTACTGCGCGGCTCCTCCCCTTTTTACAGTTTTCTGCTATTCTTTACTAATTCTAGTGATTTGAGAAATGACCTTTAACCCACGCAGTTTGCAGACTCCTGAAGGGGATAATTGAAATGCCACAGTAAACCAACGCCAATAAAATATTATTTACTAGGCATAAAACTAAGGTTGGTCTTCCTAAAAGGACCGAACAACCCCTTTATTCCTCCCCCGGACCTGGTGCTACACCTAATTTATAAATTCCTCACCTGCCATCCCGAGACGCAGCCCGGACTGGGAGGATGCCTGATGGGAAGGCTCCTCGGGTATCAGAGGGTAAAGAGCCCTGCCTGGAGCCGTGCTGCGGCCCGGGGCCCGTGCCAGCGGGCGGGCGCTGGCCGGCCGCCCCGGACCAGGGGGCTCCTCGCCGCCTGTGCGCCCCCCGCCCCGCTCCCGCCCGAGTCCCCCACTTCCCGGCGCCCAGAGCCGAGTACCCCTCCTCGGCAGCCCCTCCGGCGTGCCTCCCTCCCGGGGAGGCGGCGGGCTCGGCAGGGAGAGGCGCCCCCGGCAGAGCGACAGCGGGGGCGGCCCGGGGGGCGCCGGCGGGGGGGAGCGCAGCGGTCGGGGCCTCGAGGAGGTGCCCGGTGGGGTGGGCGGGGGGCTGCGCCCCTGACGGGCAGCGCGCCTCCGGGCGGGCGAGCTCCTGGCCCCGGGGGCGGGCGTGCAGCGGCGGCGGGCTCAGGCTCCCCCCCGTTGGGCTCCCGAAGGGATTTGTTGCACTAGAACGCTTTGAAGGAGTGAATGCGTTTATTGATAGCGGAGCTGCCCTCGCAGCCTGTTTGGATTTCCCAGGGCTGCTTTGATAATGTGCCCCCTCCTTTTCGCCCGCACCCCAGCCGTGGACTCGCAGGCGAAGAGAAGGGAAATGATGCAGAGTTACGGTACGGCCGGGGGGGGCGCTCCCCTTTCTCGCACTTGGGTGCGTGCGAGATGCGAGGGGTGCAATAAAACCGCTTTGGCTGGGGACCGCAGAGCGGGGAAAGCGCCCTGAATGCAAAGGGTCCGCGAAGCCCGCCCCGCCTATAGCGCTCATCGGCTCTGACACGGTTTAACCCCAACAGTTTCGTAAACAACTTGCCAAATTTACAAAAAAAGGCTGAAGGAGGAGGAACCCGAAGCATCGAGCCCGCTCCGTGCCCCCGCGCTCGTGTCCCGGGGCTGGCGGTGCAGCGGGGCTGTCAGCCGCGCCGCCGCAGCCCCCTCGGCCCGGCCATGTGCGCTGCACGCTTGCGGGGGGCCGCCCGGGCCGGCCGGCCCCCCCCCCCCGGGGCCGGGGGGGGGCACGAGCGGGCTGCCCCCCCCCGCATGCCCCCCAGACGGGGCGGGGGGCACTGCTTCTGCGGGAGAGGTTTGCGTTCGCGGGGGGCTTACACCGGGCTCGGCGGGGCGGGGCGGAGCCGGGGCCCTCCTAGGGACGGGCTGCAGCCGCGCAGCCCCCCGCCCGCCCCGGGGTCCCGCTCGCTACCGTACAGCTTTAAAATCCAGCCCAGTCTGCAATAGGTCGGCTCCGGGCGCATGCGCTGCGGAGAAAGTTTTTCAGCTGCCGTTGGCTCTCCAACTTTTTTTTTTTTTTTTTTTTTAACAGTTTTAAGCAGCGGGGTGAAGAGGAGTGAGGGAGAGACGCGGGGGGAGCCGGGGCCGGCTGCAGCGGGCGGGGGGCAGAGCCCCGAGGAGGAAGGGTCGGCTGCAGCGCGACGCCGACTGCTCCGTCCGGCGCTCCCGCGCGTAACTTGCTCCCTGGCGCTGGGTGCCTTTGCCAGCCATGGATTGGGGGGGCCGCAGCTCCTGAAGCCCCGGACTTCTCCCCTCCCCCTGCCCCTACTCGCCTTGCAGGATCAGTCGCCCGTAAGACAGACACACGCGTGCACACACCCCACCCCACCCCCCTTCCCCGGTTGTGCAGAAACTTCTTTTTCTGTTGGGCTTTTTTTTTTTGGCTTTTTCTTCTCTGTAAAATGGAGGGAGCCAGCCCCAGGATGGCTCTGCAGCTGCGGACGCCCGGCTCCCCACCGACCAGCTTTTAAGCAAGTGAAGGGGGGCGGGCAGGGGGGAGCCCTGCGCCCACTCGGATCCACTCGTCCCCCTCGCCCGGTCCGCGCCGAGTCGCGGAGGGGCCGCGCCGGCGGCCCGAGCGCTGCCGGGGCCGGGTGGGAGCGCGGGGAGCCCCGCGGCGGCACCACCTGGGCTGCTGGGACAGATCGTCGCCCGCGGCGCTTTCGCTGCTGCTTGTGAAGATTTTTATTTGCTTCCGCACAATCACGCCCACGGGCGCTGTGTGCGTGTGTTGGGTTGGCTTTTTTTTTTTTTCTGGCTTTTTTTTTTTTTGCCTCCTTCTTCTTCTGGTGGTGGAAAGCCCTAATTACTGCGACTGCTGATGGACCTTGGAAAGAAGGCTGCACTGGTGCCCCGCTCCTCAGTCGGACACGCTCAGCCTGCGCCGGACAGAGCGACCGCACGCCCGCCGCCCCCCGCCAGCTCCGCGGGCCCCCGCGCTCCCCCGGCAGCCGCCGCCGCCCGCTGCTTGGGAGGATACTGCCCGGCTCCCGCGATCCAGGATTTTACTTTCGCCTCGCCCTTTCCCCTCCTGCTCTGCTTGGATTACTTGGCTGCTCCCGCTCGGTGATCCCGCGGCAATGGAGGTGAGTCCCGCGGGGCGCCGGTGCCTCCGCGCCGCAGGGGCTGCCGCCGCGGCCGCGCAGGGTGGGCAGCACCTTCACAGGGCGCGGCCCTGCGCGGGCGCGGGTCCTGGCCTCGGGGCGGCCCTTCCTCCTCCTCCTCCTCCTCCTCCTCCTCCCGGCCTGCCGCCGTGCGCTCCCACCTCTCCGCTCCCACCCACCGCGGAGAGCGCTGCTCCCCGCTTGGAAAAAAAAAAATCTTTTTTTTTTTTTTTCTTTTTTCCTTCGCTTTTTAAATTCCCCACCACCACCACCCCGAGGAGAGCCTGGCCGCCGCAGGGACACTTGCTGGGCTCACTCTGCCCGCCGCGTCCCGGTGCATCTTTCTGGCAGCGGCTACTAACGCGAGTTTAAAGACATCTTTCCAAACTTCCCAAACTTTCACGAGGAGGATCGCTATGGAGGAGCTCAACGCTGGCGCTAATGGTGGCCTGTACCTTTAAGGAGAGTTGGCTGGGGGCCAGCAGAGGACCCGGAGTTAGCCCCCCCCCCTTTTTAATTTTACTCTAAGTTTCTGGAGATTATCATTCTGCATCTGCAGAGAGTCCCGCCTGGGTCAGAGCGGAGGACGCGGCTCCTCGGGGTCCCCTTGGCGCTGCGAGGACTCCATGTTGGATAGGCTGTTGCCTTTTTGTTGTTTGTTTTTAATTGTCAATTGTATGCTAAATCGGTTGCGCTCGGAGGGTCACCGAGAGTTCAGCTGGGTCGAGAAACGAGGCTTTTCCCCGGCCGGCGCTGGCGCGGAGGGAAGGATGGAGGTGTGCCCTGACCCCCCCCCTGGAAGCCACCCCCCTCCGCCTCTCCGGTAGGAGAGAGCTGGGCTGGCGACCCGGCGAGTGCTTTTCTCTGCAAACGTAAAACCTGGTCTCGCCCGTCCAAAATGGATGTAAAGCCGCAGCGGGGAGCAGGGGGCGGCCGGGGGACTCCCCGCGGAATCGCTGCGCCTCCCGCGGAGGCTGCCGCGGTTTACAGCCCCCCGGAGCCGCAGCTCTGGATGCCGCCTTCCCGCAGGTAGTGCTACCAGAAAACCAGATGCCTTCGCAGGCTTTCCAGACACCCCGTGTAAAACAGGATCACAGGCGATCCCGCGGCTGCAGGATCTGTAAAAGCCTCCCTTTTCATCTCAGCAAAGAGCGCGGGCTCCGCATGGGGCGCATTAAATACCAAAAAACCAATCTCCGCGGCCCTACAAAGTTGAAAATGGTGCCTCGCACTCCTGATAGCCGGTGCTGCCGGCGAGTCTCTCTCTCTCTTCCCCCCCCCCCCTTTTTTTTTTTGTTGGTTTTTTTTGTTTTGGTTCGGTTTTGATGGCAGCTGCTGCTGCTGCTGCCTGCAGAAGGGACGGGGTGGAGGGGCTGGGCCCCCGCCCGCGGTCCCGGGCGCAGGTGCCTCCTCCCGCCCCGCCACGCAGCGCCGTGTCCGGAGGACGAGGAGGGGACAGCAGCAGCGGCGGCGGCGCGGAGCTGGAGGTGCCGTCGGAGGGGCGGCTGCCGCCCGGCCCCGTCGCCGGGGGGCACGCCCCCGACGGGCCCGGGGGGGCGCGGCGCCCGGGTCTTGTAGCGGGGGCTCCGCTCCACCCCCCGCCCCGGCCGCCGGCTTCCTCCGGCCGGCCCCGGCCGCCCGCCCCGCCGGGGCAGCTCGGCGTGCAGCGGGCTGGCTGCGGCGCCAGGCAGCGGCGCATCTGCTGGGGTCCCGCTCGGGCACCGGCGCCTCCAAGTTCCTCGGGCTCGGGCGGTTCCATGAGACTTCTTTATTATTATTATAAGAGATAACAGATGAAAGAAAAGAAAACAACACGTTGGCTTTTGGGTGTCGCAGCGAGCTCCTCGCACACCTTGCTTCGCCTCGCCCCTCTCTCAGCGTGCCCTCGGCATCCTTCCCGGGGTGATCCCATCTCAAAGGGACGAGCTCTTCCTGCGGTGGGAGGCCGGCCCCCATTCACCCACCCCGGCGGGAGGAACTGGGGGGCTTCCCCCGGGCAGGAGGTATTCAACCCGCGGGAGGCGGCCAGGGGCGAGGGGAGGCTTCGCCCCCGGCGCTGCAGCGGCGAGCGGCCCGGTGGGCACAGGGGTGCGGGCCCCCACGCCGGCCGCGGCTCCGCGTGTGTGCCCGGACAGGTTTCGTGTCAGCCCCGCTTCCCGCCGCGGCGCCGCGATCGGTCCTCTCCTCCCGACCCTTCGCAAACAGGAATAAATTAGAATTAAGAGCACCTTCAATTCAGCATTAAGGACTTTTTCAGAATGAATAGGGAGCCCCCAAGTGTCGAAATGTCTTTTTTTTTTTTTTTTTTCTTGCCTTCCGAGGGGAGGGGAAATAAAAAACCCTGAATGGCACTGGTTAGCAAGTTCAAGAGTCCCCTGTGAGCACGCAGACGGTGATCGCGGGACCTGTCGGGGGGAGCGTTTGACTTCCAAGACGGCAGCCTGGTGGTTGCAGGGGCCGGGTCGGGACGCGGAGCTGCTCCTTGTCGTCCCTGGTATCTCCCCGGGCCGGCACCGACTCTGGCGGGGCCCCGGGGCTGCCGTCGGGGCTGTCACCGCGACGCCAGCGCGGAGTTCGGGGCTGCCTCGGCGGTCGCGGCGAGCGGGCGGCGGTGGAGCGCGGAGGCTGCGGCGAGATGGTTTAGGGGGCGGCGGGGAGCGCCTTCCCCGGCCGGCGGGGAAGAGCGAGGACCGGCCGCATCGTCCCTTGGTGGGGGCCGCCGGGCCCCCCTCCCCGCGGCACCGGCCTCCCCCCCACCCCCTTCCCGCTCGGGCTCGCTTTGCAAACCTGAAGCCGCCTTTAGCCAGCCGGGAGCGTTTCGTGTCCACGATGCTGGCTCCGGAGCGGGGAGCGATGGGGTAAATGGCCGTCCCGGGGCCCGCGGGTCGCCTGTAGCCCCGGGGCAGCGGGGATGGCCGGGCGGGGTGCGGGGAGGGGTCCCCCGTGTCCGGAGCAGCGGTCCCGTCCCGTCCCGCGGGGGCCAGGCGAGCGCGGCTCGGTGCTGCGGCCGCCCCGGGAAGGCGGTGTCCGGGGGGGTGGGGGTGCGTGGGTGGGTTTTGCCCGGCGGAGCGGGAGCCGCGACGTGCCTGCGTCTGGCAGCAGAGCCTCGGCGGGGAGAAGGGCAGGCAAGTCAGAGTCAAGTTAAAAGGGGCCCGGATACTTCCGTTGTTTAAACTTGAATGCTCGAAAATGGTCTGAGAAGCAATAAACAATCTGATCCTTTTTCTCCCCCCTCTAGAAATCCACTGCAGTATTAATCCAAGGAGGTGCTTTGGGGACAGTTGGCAGTACAATGGCTTCTCAGTACCTCGTAGTGGCTCTGGCCATTTTCTCCTCTTTTACCCAGGTTGTAATAGAAGCCAGCTCGTGGTGGTAAGCATCTTGTATCGACTTGCTTTTAAAAGGGGGTGTCAAGATTTGCTTGATTAAATGTCTGTTTGCTTCTTATATATTTTGTTTCTGAGGGAGCACCGCATGAACGAGACAGCAGGGGAGTAATGTTTTAGCTGTAATATGTTGTGGAGTAAAATGAACGGGTCTCTTGAATAAGTGTAAATATGCAACATCTCGTGTTGTAAAATTTGGGTTTTAGAGTGCTGTAAAGTAGATTCTCTATGGATTTGATCATCCTTAAATTACTAGAATTGCATCTCTTTTTTTAAAAGAGTCATTTCAACTGACTTAGATTAGAAACTTTGGACATAAGAGAGAATGCTGATTTACAAGTAGAAACTTTTATAAGTTTTGGTTTGAACTTTTCTGTAACTTAAATGTTTATAAATATATTTTTGTTACTAAGAAGTACATTTACATTTCTGCTTTGGTGAATTATCTGCTTCTGTGTGTTGTCCGATGTTGAGAGTTCTTGAAATAGGTGTTTCTCTGCTGTTTCAAGTGATCCTTTTCAGATTAATGGCCACTTTTTAATTGAAATGTATCATGTGAAGAGCACTTTAAGAATTAAGAAAACAAAGTTGATTTTGTTTATAGTGAATATACTTGCCTCTGTGTTTTTGTGTGTCCTTGGGAAGAAGCTAGAAGTAGTCTGTAGCAAGTTTCTAACTTCTGGCTTGTTAAAGGTTTCCCTATTTGTTTATGGTAGAACAGATTGAAAAATCCAGACTTAAATTTAAAATGTGTGTTAAAATAAATTGGGGTTTGGGGGGCTTTTTTTGGTTTTGCTTTATTTATTTTTCTGGCCTTGCAGTTGTTTGGAGCTTCTGTTACTTTTACTAGGTCCGTTTAAGCTGGTAAAGGACTGCCTAGATGCAAGGCTTCCAGCTCTGCCAGTCCCTAATGTATAGTGATAACCACATGGATGGGAACTAATAACTTCTGTTCTGTGCTGTCTTTAAAACAAAAGTTTCATATGCAAGTGCTTTTTTTTCTCACCTGTTAGCAAACCCAGGAGTTGTAAGCTCCTGTATAAGATACAGTTCTGTTTGGGATTTATAGGCTTTTTTGGGTTGTTTTTTTGGGTTTTGTATTTTTATTTTTTTTTTTGAGTCTTCACTTTATTAATCCAAATCTTTCTTTATGCAGGTCTTTAGGGATGAACCCCATGAATCCCATGAACCCTGTTCAGATGTCAGAAGTATATATAATAGGAGCCCAGCCACTATGTAGCCAGCTAGCAGGGCTTTCCCAAGGACAGAAGAAACTCTGCCAGTTGTATCAGGACCATATGCAGTTCATTGGAGAGGGTGCAAAGACGGGCATTAAGGAGTGCCAGTATCAGTTCAGACATAGAAGATGGAATTGCAGCACTGTGGACAACAACTCTGTTTTTGGCAGAGTCATGCAGATAGGTAGGAAGCAACATCTTTATGATTAAACTCTTGTCTAAGGATATGTATGGCACATACTGTTCTGCACTTGAAACTCTTGCCAGGTTCTTACTGAGTACTGTATACAATCAAGTGTTTTAAAAGTTGGCAAAAGAGCTGAATTATTTTTAGCTGGAGGTGATTTCCCATCACTGTCCAGCCATGCGTCTTGGAAAACAAAGTAGGAATATGTATTTGCATATGGGAATAGAGGAGAAAGGAAAATGCAGCTCTGAAATTTCCTTTTAGAAAACCTGAGACAAAAAGACGGCAACCTAAGAAAATTAAAACCAGCAGCGTCTTGTAAAATTAAAGATGTCCATGTCTAGTTCCAAAGTTAGCGGCTGCATAATAAATTGCTCTTGGTCTGGAGGTTAACTGAAAATTGCTGCTCTGTCTATTAGTGCTTATAGGCAATTCCTTCTTGCTTATTAAGTTACCAGATACAGTAACTTCTTTCTCTTTTTGAGAAAGGTAGGTTTATGTTAAAAATACTGTAGCAGGGAAATTTTTATTAAATCAGTTCTATCAGCAATATGTGTGATTGTCTTTGTAAGTTGTATTTGATGTAATCACATCGATGGTAAGAGAGACAGATTCCTGCTTAACATCTTATGATTTGGTGGGCACCCAACCCTTCCCCTGTCAGATCCTCTTTGAAATGTGCTTCTCCAGTGCTCACGTGCTGCCTGCCTTTCCTGATGTTTAAGGATTTCATCGTATTTTAAAGTCCTTGGCAAAATTTTAACCAGTGCTGCTGAACTGGGTCCATGGTGAAACCTTCCTCTGACTTTCCCACGTCAGATTGCTGGGTCTGTGTAAGCAACTGAAAATGCCTGTTTTTCTGGGTGACAGTTGTGATCTTTTATGTAGGGATCAGTATTGACAAACTCAGCAGTGCTTTTTAGTCGGAGATGTAAAGTGAAGCTTTTATGTCAGTGTTTTTCTGTCCTGCTTTAAAAAAATCAAGTTTTAAAACCAGACTCGAGCTAGGTTTATCTGTAAATGGGCTAACTCCAGTTAAGGTTGAAGGAATACATAACTCGCATTTGGTCTCAATTTTTGGTAAAAGAAGTTTTTATTTGGAGATTGCCAGACAAATAGAAAAAAAAATCTATTGCATAAAGGTACCTAATTGGAACAGCTGATTTTAGATAAACAACCCTCCCTAGGTTTTTTGCAAGCACAGTATTAATCCCCCACATTGAGTTTGGGGTGTTGCCCTAGCCAAGCAAAAGCCTAAAAGCACATGAAACATGAAAGAAAACGTTTTCTGTACACCTTTCTGTTCTAATAATGTAAAAAATGTCAGAAAAATAATCTGTTTAAAATTGGGCCCTTCATCCTTCAGCCCTTATTTATTACCCAAGCAAGTGAAAATTAGCTCAAGGGGACTAGTGGGGTGAAGAAATTTACAGGATCGGGCCCGTGATTTGTGGGGCCTGTGTCTGGAGTAGACGTTTCTGCCCTCCCCAAGTATGACAGGTCTATTTAAAGGTGGTTTCTTTCAAGTTAAATAACTTTGCTGCACCCTTCTCCTGAATATGACTGTATTAGCTGATGTCTACACAGCAATTCATCATGTAATTAAGCCACTTATTCTAATTGCAGATGGAAGTAAGGTTAATAGCCATATTCAAGAGTTAAAGAGCCTAAAGAGTGTATTCACTGGGAACAAGAAAGGTGCTGTGGGTAACAGTTGTATTATTTCACGATGACCTTCAGTAATGACCAGTTGCTGTTCCTCTGAGTGGAAGGAAAAATAGGTGCTTTTAATAGGTACTGAGCAGTTTTGCTTCAGCCTGCCGTACCCTGGATTTTCAGGGACTGTCAGATACTCCTTATTCTCACCAGCATGAGAAGATGGTAGTCAAGACCTGACTGCACGCAGTCCGGGAGGATTTATGTCATCTGAGCTAACGACCGCGCTGTCGCTGGCTGCGCACAGGAAAGCGCGTAGGTGAAGGACTGACTGACAGCACAGTAATTACCCCAATGTATAAATGGACAGTCTTTCTTCCAGGATTTATCCTGCAAAGTTAGCTAAAGCTGTACAAATAAACCTAGCGTTGGGTTTGGAAACTTGCTCTGTGGCTTATTGAACTGCAAAATTTTAGGGCTTTTGTTCCCTGCTGCTCTCCTTTGCTGCTGGTTCCCAGGTCAGGCCATGGTCCTTGCTGCCTTCACTGCCTTGCGCCATCTCCTGGCTTTGTGGCTGGCCCTGGGCTGGCTGTGCTTGGGCTTTGCAAACAGCTAAATCCTAATATAAATTAAAATAACTGGATCTTCCCCCAACAGCTTGATGTAGTTGGGGTCCAGTTTATTCGTGCCTGCCGCCTGATGTTGAATGCTTTTAAAATACAAGACAAAGAACATTTTGTATCTTACGTTCAGGTATAAAAAAAAAATTGTTCTGTTCTTGCAGACTTATTCATATCAAGTGTAAAGCTCAGTTCCGTGCTCTGTGGGTGGCTTCTTACAGAGTATGTATATTGAACAGTTCCATTTCTGTGTTTTATATATATGGGCGAGAGGGGACTCGAACGTGTTTGGAATGTGTGTTTCCTTGCCATGGCTACAATAGAGAGAAATGCTGGACTGTGGGAAAAGACAGATATGTTTGACAGTGAAGGAAAGCACAGTTGTGCCTAAAGACTTTAAAAAAAAAAATTTCAGAGTAACTCATCCATGTGGAACCATCACTCTTAATGTGTTCCTGGGGTTGATGACTTGAGACAGCATTGGCTTGCAACCTGCGGGGGCTTGAAATCTACTTCAGCAGCTGATGCTATTTTATAATTTGCCTAAATGTTCAAAGAGGGAACTTGGAGGGCAACTCGCCTTTCTGTACCCCAGCCTTTCCTTCTCCTTCCCACTAAAAGTAAGTTCTTTAAAATATGCTCCAGGATAATAATGAAAACTAGTCAAAAAAAAAGTCAGCTTTATGAGTTTAAATCCTGCAATAAACAGCATAGTTAACCATGTGAAAGCATGAGCTAACTAAACATGAAAAGAATAAAAGGGAACGGAAGAGGCGAGTCCTGTGGTCCGAGGCAGACCACGTTTTCTTTCCTCTAAATCTAGTGGAAATTTTGCTTAAGGAATTAATCCAAAAATGTGTGTTACAGAACAAACGGGAACATTAAAATCTCTATGAGGTTCCCCCTGCTATAGTTTACAGTAAATGCAAGGCATAAGTCACCACATGAAGCCAAATCTTTTTTTAACTGAAAAGGCTGCTCCCGTAACCCTTTATACCCATGCAAGCACCTCCATGAGCAGGTGTCTGTGAGAACAGACCACTGTAAGGAAGGGAGCAAAATGCTTCTCATCTTCCTTAAATCTGATCTTTCCCAACATAAGAATTCCGATTTTTCCCATTTAAAACTAGCATCTATTACTGAAATTAATCCAGTGGATGACAGTTGTTATATTAACAAAGCTGCTCTGAGCACAGCATCATCTTCATGTTAAATATGGGCCAGACTGCAAATTATTTATGTTCCAGAACGCTCAAAAGCTCCTATTAGGTTTGATCTGTTATGGTAGGTCTTGGCTGGTCTTGTACAAAGAGTTTCTGCCTCAAAATGTTGCTGCCTGAATACATATGGCACGTCCAAAACGCAACTTCTCAAAGCCCTAATTTTACAAGGGCCGATGCTGTTCCCTAAGAAAAATCTTACAAAATCAAGATTAATAACTAGCTTGATCTATTGATTGGACTAAAGATTAGAAATAAAATGTAACTCATATAAATAAAAATTAAAAAAAAAAATTATTCTCAGTCATTCTGGGAATCTTTCTTAGAAAAGACCCAGTGGGATGCTGTCTCTGAAGGTGAAAAGTAAACTTCAAGTGGGCTCTCTGGTGCAAATTTTGTGGGGTTGGTTTGTTTGTTTGAAGGCTTTTCTAGTTGTAGTCAGAACTTGTGGCAGCCGTGGAAAAGTGATAGGGGAAGTCAGGCTCTAAATAAAGATGGAATTAGATACCATCAAGAGGATGGTACGTGGCCATATCTTGCGTTGTGGGTATTGTAACTTCTTCCAAAAGTTTGAAACTTGAGGTTTTCAATTTCCATTTAAGGGCACTAGATGCAGGAGAAAACCTTCAAGGCCGCCTTGTGCCAAGGGTTTTTCCTTCCCTGTAATTTGTAAAGATGATTGTCCATGGGCTCACTTGCCATATTCACATGAGCTGGAGTGGTGGATACTAAACAGCACAGGTTGTCATTAGTTTTAAATAGCCTCCTACAGAAGTGCCTGCCTTCTGCAGAAGGTGAAAAGTTGTGTGTTATTCTGCTGCATATTTCTTTTGATACCAGGAGGCTTTGTAAAATGCTATAACTTTAAAGAAATTGGAACAAGTGGGTGAAGTGCATAAATCATGTTTGAGAAGTAGTATCTAAAAACCAGACTTTTAAAAGTTGAACATCTCCTTTTTCTGAAAGACAGGGAGTCCGTTTCCCTTCCCACCCCTCACACGCCGGCATGGTTGCTTTGGGCCCGCTAGCATTGTGCTCCAGCCCCGGCTCACCTCCCCGCTCCCTCCTCCAGGCTTTCACCAGCATGAATGAGAAGTGACTCCTGCTCTTCACAAACACCATGTGAGCTCTAATGGGATTGGTTTCACTTGTTTTTTTCGGCGTGAAGACATTTTGTGGAACATGGTTCAGGGTTACTCTACCTTTTAGTAGGCGAGTGAATTTTGGTGGCTCCTGGAGAGCCTTTGCCCTCCCAGTTTGTCGGCAGGCAGGGAGCAGTGCACATGGGCTCTTCCCTAACACTGCTTATCTTTCCACACAGGGAGCCGGGAGACAGCATTCACCTACGCGGTGAGCGCGGCTGGGGTGGTCAACGCCATGAGCCGTGCCTGCCGGGAGGGCGAGCTCTCCTCCTGCGGCTGCAGCCGAGCAGCCCGGCCCAAGGACTTACCCCGGGACTGGCTTTGGGGTGGCTGTGGGGATAACATCGAATATGGATACCGCTTCGCCAAGGAGTTCGTTGACGCCCGGGAGCGCGAGAGAGTTTACCAGAGAGGCTCCTACGAGAGCGCCCGCATCATGATGAACCTGCACAACAACGAGGCCGGGAGAAGAGTAAGTGGCTACGAAACAGCACGGCCCTCTGCCCCTGTCTGCGTCCCTCCTTTTGGGGAAAGACGTGCTTTGGCGAGGCACAGGTCCGTGCTGGGCGGTGACTGGCCACCAAGGCTTGTCTCTATTTTGATGCACAAAACAAGAAAATAGCAGGGTGTAGGTGGGGAGTAGATGAATTCGTCTTGCTCCTGGTTGTCTGACAGCCCTATTGCCTTCCCCATGGGGGAGGATCGGAACTGAAGGATGTTGTGTTTCCCTCCATATTGTTTCATTAAAAGTGCCCAGCTCACGTGGATTTTCTGTAGAATAGGCTTTTATTAGTTTGTATTTCCCACCAGGACAGCGTGCGTTGGAGGGGAGAGGGACGTGCTAGGCTTCCCAGGCTGGAATCGTGCCGTGGGATTGTTCTGAGTCTTTTCGGTTTTGGTTTGGGTTTTTTTTTTTTCCCCCTGCTTTAAGAGGATGTGAAAAGCTCCTCCATATTATTAGAAAACATGGTCTTCTGTGGTTAAACATGTCTTTATGGTTTCTTTAATCTCGAAAATGCCTTAAATGAATGGGTGTAAACTTTTCTTTTTTTTAATAGTCTGAATACGAAGAGCCAAAATCATTATTTTTCTAGAGCTTTAAGTGCCAGAAATAGTCGGCTGGAGACTTCACACTTGTGTTCTAAGGTGAAGGAGGATGAAAGATAATTGAAAATTAATAGTATTTAAATGTGAGAGGAGGGTGTCTGAAAGCAATGGACCAGCCAATTTACTATTAGCAAGAAGAAAAATTACACTTTCACTGTTGCTTACGGAGACTCAAGCATTTTTTTCCTTCCTCAGCCTCATCTTTGCAGTGCCATTTGGCAGCGTTAAGACTCTCTGTAACTGCTGGGTGGAAGTTGTCTACAGTATCATCTAATGTGTCAGACCCCAGGATTTTTGGGGTAGTGTCAACACTGACTCTTATTTCTATTTGTACAGGGCAAATGACTGATACTTCCCTGCCAAAGCTTTGTAAAGAGGATATTGCTATGTAGCTCTGTCTCCCACCCATAGGTGTTTGGGGGTTTCTTCTTGGATGAAGTCTCTCTTGCAGAGCAATATTTGGGATAGGAGGAGGATGCCGAGCCAAGAGTAGACAATCAGCTGCAGTGGAGCCAGGAGCAAGAGAATCTTAACTCTTTCCCTAATTGCAGCCTCAAGCAGAGATCAATAGAGAGAGTAACTCGGATAGAAAATAAAGGGATGTTTTACATTTCTCAATGAAACAGTAAAATCCTTTGCTGGCATGAGAACGAATTCCTAAAATTTGAATGCAGCCTGACGAATGCTGCTGTCTGGGCTGCATGTGCACTGCTGTGGCTGTCTCTGCGGTGGGGAGAGGCCGGCAAGAGCACTCCCCTCCTCCTGCCAGCTGACGGGAGTGCTCGGGGTGCCTGCGTGTCCGCTCGCAGGAGGGAAGGGATGCTGAGGCCCGTATTGTGGAGGGGCGAGCGGGAATGCAACAGAGGGCAGGAACTGAGGGGAATAAATGCTTTCACAGCCATGCTAATCTTTTGCTTTCTCTCCCTGGCTCCTCCAGACTGTGTACAACCTGGCTGACGTGGCCTGTAAGTGCCACGGTGTCTCTGGTTCCTGTAGCCTGAAGACCTGTTGGCTGCAGCTTGCCGATTTCCGCAAGGTAGGCGATGCCCTGAAGGAGAAATATGATAGCGCTGCTGCCATGAAACTCAACAGCCGAGGCAAGCTGGTGCAAGTGAACAGCCGCTTCAACGCACCCACCATCCACGACTTGGTCTACATCGATCCTAGCCCTGACTACTGTGTGCGCAACGAGAGCACCGGGTCCCTGGGCACCCAGGGCCGCCTTTGCAATAAGACCTCGGAGGGCATGGATGGCTGCGAACTAATGTGCTGTGGCCGGGGGTACGACCAGTTCAAGACCGTGCAGCGAGAGCGCTGCCACTGCAAGTTCCACTGGTGCTGCTACGTGAAATGCAAGTTGTGCACAGAGATCGTGGACCAATTTGTGTGCAAATAGGGGATGGACGAGGTGGGAGGAACTGCAGCCACCTGCCAGCAAGGGGTGCAGGCCCCTCTCCCCTTCCACAGGACTATCTCCACTTTATTTATAGAGTCCAATGAGTTGTCGTCTTTTTAAAAAAAAAAAAAAAAAAAAAAGGGTGGGAGAAGGAAAAAGTTAAAAAAAAAAAAAGAAGGAAAAAAGAAAAATATAAAGGTTGCAAAGATAAGTGCCTGGAAACCCTTTCTGTGTCCATTCCAGAACTGCGTGCGGCTTATATTTTTGGCAATAATGGAGGAGAACCTGAGAATATTTATTTTACAAAGTAAAGAAAAAAAATTGACTTTTCTTAAAAACAATAGAGTGTGTAGTTTGAAGGGAAAATCCAACATATCCTAATTTAGTCCCATGGGACGTAATACATGTGCAGTAGGCAGAGCAACCATGTAATGTGCTTGGGATGTTAGAACAATCCTTATGGATGTGAGTAACACACAGATCTGTCCATGACTTTTAGTTTCAGACACTAGAAGTTATCAGAATAGGGTATATAAAGCTGTTCGGTACATTTAGGGCTCTGTAAATAAGGGGTGGTATCACAAAGTGCAGTGTCGGTTGCATATCTGAATGTGCCCGCTTGAGTACGCAATGCCATCAGAGGGTAAAGAGCAAAGGATCGCAAAGGCTTCAACTGTGCTACTCCTGAGTCACTGTGTCTGCTTCCAGAACCTAACAGGACCAAAAAAACCAAACCAGAAACCCCTGCCATGACGAATTATAAAGATATTCTTCGAGGCAGAATTTGGCCTTAGTAGCTAGTGGTGGCGTTGGAGTGTCCCGTCTCACAGAGCAGTGCTTCGCTCCTGCCCGTAAGGAGAGCAGCCGAGGCGCAGCCTGCGTGGAGTGCTGTGGCTGGGCGGAGGGCAGCTGCGTGCTTGCAAACAGTTTCGGTCTCCCAGCCTGGAAAGCCCATAGAAAAAAGAATTCCCCAAATTTGAAAATGCTTTAAAAATGGTATAATAGCTGGCTCTCTTTTGAAACACAGCTTGACAAATAACTCCTCTAATTTTATGTGAGAAAATAAATCATTAGAGATCCACTCATGGAATGACTGATTTATTTTTTTTTTTTCGCAGATTTTGGGAACGCTTTGACTCAAGGAGACAATAGTTTCATATTGTAATAACATTAACTGGCTATTATAGTTCAATGAGATGTTGCAGCAATACCAAATTTATCATCCTATGTCTTTAATACACATGCTTTAGATAATATATTGCAGATATACACTACAACTGTTCAGACTATACTTGAGCAGTTACATATATATGGGAGAACTGTGGTCTGCTGGTGTCTGATATTTCAAAGCTTTTTGTACATATATATTTTAATGATTTAAGAAATAAAAAAACTTTTAAATTACAGGGGCAGTTCATCCCCCATTTTCTTTTTCAGATCTCTTCAGGTTTTTTAGATTGATTCTAACCTTTTTGTGTTTTTTTTTTTTAATTATTATTTGAATTATAAAAGCTTTTAAAAAAAGTTTTAAGGATGATCACGAAGAAGTAAGCCTCTTCCCCGCTTTAGGACTTTCTTGGGCGGTTGCTAGAGGCAGCACCCTGCACTTGAATTGATACTGGTCTGGAGATCGCTTCTATTCCATTCTCGCGTTCAGGGCATTATTGATTATTGCTGAAAGGAGACACCTTCCAATTCTAAAATGTGTACATTTGGCCCTTGCTTTTCAGTTTTTGAAATGGAAATTTTTATTTGTTGAACAATATGCATCCCCCAATGCTGTGTAGTTGTACAGGATTTCATCATTGGCGCAGATGCCTCTTTCCTACTCAGTCCCACCCAACAAATAAAGAAAACAGTTTTGCAAATACTAAGTGAGGAAAATCTTTCACTTTAGCCTAGTTGTACTAAAGCCTTAACTTTTCACGAGCCTTTAAGCTGTATCATTAAGTTCATCTTGATCATTTATCATCTTCTTAAACGGCGCTTTATTGCTCTTAATTTATTGTACAAGGACATATTTACCCCTCATCTTCAGATGTTTGCAAAGGATATCTTTAAAATAAGATAAATAAAGCACTAATTCATTGAATATGTCACTTTGGTTTTATTGTACAAAAAACATGATAATTTTTTTTCATTTGCTGAATCACCTCTTGTTCCTTTTTAGTGACTTGTCTGAGCAGAACTGAATCTCACAATCCTAGCTATTAAAACACTATTTAATGTAAAATATTTTACTTGTCATTCAGATATGTAAATCTTCTATGCCCTTTCCTCTGTTCTGTACATTTAATGTACATATTTCTGTCTTGTGTGATTTGTATATTTCACTGGTTTAAAAAAAAAAAAGAAAGGATTATGCCATAATGGAAGATAGACTATAAAAATAAAACTTTGGTTGTATATTGGGAAGTGGTTTTAATTATCTTTCAGAGGAGGATTTGTTAAAACAACGAGCAGAGTTGATTCTTAAATTTACTACGTGGTAAAACAGAGAAGTGATTGTTCGTCGAACATACAAAGTACATCTTGAAGTTTTATTTCTATATTAAGAAGGCATACAGATGCCACTGCGTCTTAAATAGAAGGGAAAAAAACCCCAAATCCCATCTCAAATCCCTGTGACTGTGAACTAGAAAACATTTCAGAGATGGGTAAGTACTCCGTTGGCAATGGATAGGGACCTGGGTTAATGTTAGTTGTGTGCAGATGGATTCTTGGACAGTGGGGCCTGATCCTGTGAAGGGCTTCCTCCAGTAACCCCAGCAATGGCAGCAGGATCCTTGTGTGAGCAAAGGTTTCCAATGTGACTGAGTTTTCAGGCCTCGTTTATGCGGTTTGGGTTGTGCCTGAGGTCGCTGAGGTGTGGTTCTCCCACCCATCAGCCTGACTGCACTTGGGCTGGCAAGGTGAAAGCTCACCAGTTTTTCCTTAGACTTCTTGCCCAGAAATTGAGGGTGTATGGAGGGAAGAATCCTTACAAAAAAAACCAAAAAAGACAAAGTACAATGATGTGTTAGTAGTAAGGAATTAAAGTAGAAAATGAAAATGAATGTAAAAGCCAAGCCTTCTGTTTTGCAACTGGCTTTTCTTTGAAATGATTTCCTGAGTAAGTCACAATTTTTTTCTGCTATAGAGAGCTTGATGAATTAGCGGCCTTTCTCTACCTCTCTTCTGCTTCTTTTCTTCTTTTCCTTTTTTTTTTTTTTTTTTTTTTTACCCGAGGATAACCTTCTAACATATCGAAACTCCTTCTGGCTGCCAAGAATGCATTATCCCACAAACCAGTAGACCAACATCATGTGTTTAAAATAGCAATTCTGGGCAAATGCAACGTTCTGTGGTCCTATTACTGACATCTGGTTCAGTTTTCCTTCACTTGTATATTGACCAGTATTCTTTATTGCAAAAACACAGCCCCTATTTAGGAAAGTCAGCATTTTTTTGGACTGGATTGTATTCAACCTCCTCCCAATAACAGAAAAGTTACCAAAAATTTCTTTATTGGCAACAGTAAATATCTGTATTCAAAATAGTCATTATGGGCTCAGATACAAGAGAATTGTTTTTAATATTCAGCAAAGTTTATCTGTTTAATTTTGTTCTAAATGCTGTTATTCCCTGGTTCAATCTCTTCAAACCTTTGTGTTCAGCTATGGCTTTGCCAATACAGATTTTCACAAATATATATAATTTTAATAATTATAAAATACATAATTTTTGCAAATTATCGAAGCCCCAGGTGTTAGCAGGGAGTGTATCAATAACAGGGAAGAAAGCTGAAGAAGTGAATGGCAGCTTCAAGTCAGGCACTGCATGCAGAAAGCAAGCTAAAATCCTTCTTTTCTTAAAGACGCATTTGACAGAATGATCCTATGAAGATGAGGCAAAACTTGTAGAAATTGGTACTGAAGCTGACAGAAAGGCTGCTTTCCTTTGGGTAAGGATTCGTGAGAAATAATATCTACTCGCTAGGATATTCATTGCAAAAGGATATTCACTGAATCAGGAAAGGCATTTAGTTTTTTCTTCTGGACTATATGCTAGAGGAAACTATGAACACAAAGGGGAAAAATAAAGGTCTCTTAAAAATATATTCATGTATAGCTTCTGTATGTACTTGTTGACTGTGGTACTCTTAAAATTGCTTATCTGTTATTGAAGTTGGTTTGGAAGGCAGGCCAAGATCTGTTGTTTCGCTCTTCAAACTATTTAAAATCCTCAACAGGGGGAAAAAAAAAAGAAAGAAAAGACCTTTCTCCTCTACTACAGGCTCTGGTATATCTGTTTATGTTGCAGCAGGATAAATGAACCACATAGGAGTGCAGTGAAGGGTTTGTACATGAAATTTTGTTTTTTTAAAAGGTGTGATTAAAAAAACCCAATCTGTTTCATTCTCTGCTCATACATGAGATCGCGTGTATGCATTTGTATATATTCTGCTGGTATTTTCCAATTGTCTTGGCCAAATTCTGCTTTTAGTTATGGTTAGGCGTCTCTCCTGACTTTGGTGGTGTCATATGAGCCTGACATTTTTCGACCAGACGTGAAGGCCCCCCTGCTCAAAGAGAATGCATATGAAATATATCAGCCTTTCTTCTGCTGGCCGGTTATTTAAACATGGGTAACTGAATTATTGTGAAACAAATTCTGGGACTGCAGCTGCAAAAGCAGTAATACAGTATATTCGTAGTGATGTTTCTACACCATGCCTCCTAATTTCCCAGTTGATTTCCAGTGCAGACAGAAAGTCTAGAATGCATGTGGTATGTTCCTCATCATATATTTTATAAATTTAAAATCATGATTTGCCAATTACTGTTTCTATTACAGAGATAAAATTAGATATTTTGGGATCTCATGATTTCATGAAGACCTCTTACCTTTGGCTGTATTGAATGTTGCTGGCTGGGAGTGTCACTGAGCAGTGTGATGCAAAGTCGCTTTTGGTAATATCCCTGAAACCCGGGCAGTGCAGCGTGAATATTGGTCCACTGTAAGCTTTCAGCGCCAGTGTCAGTTTATGTTGTGTTGTCTTTCCCAGCAGTTTTGCTTTCTGAAGTGGTAATTGAACAGCAGCAGTCAAAATATTCAGCTGATGGAGAACCCCTGGACACTCCATGGGCAGTTATTCAAACACTTTCTGAACCAGTTTGAACCATTGATGATTTATTCCAGACTCATTGCGAGGAATTTAAAAAATGCAAACTGCAGTGTAGAGTTCATAGCGTGGTGCATTTTTTTTTCGTTTTGTTTTTATAAAGCAGCTCATTCCAAAATCCCATTTTTTTAAAAAAAAATTTTTTTTTTGAAGTCCTCTGGGAGGCACACCCTGAGCAAAGGAAATGGTCCCTGCAGCACAAGATGATAATCTCAGTGCAGTTCCTCCAGTGACTCCCAGGTCCCCAGTGACAAGTCACAGTGCAAAGGCCACTTTCAGAAACCACCCACTGCCCGGGTGCCCTCCTGCCTCCCCCCGGCAGTTAATTAGCAGAGA
The DNA here is from genome assembly GCA_034008185.1 of Gorsachius magnificus. NCBI lineage: Eukaryota > Metazoa > Chordata > Aves > Pelecaniformes > Ardeidae > Gorsachius > Gorsachius magnificus. The sequence continues at coordinate 15,396,841 of CM067090.1, forward strand.
GCAGCAGGGCAGTTAATTAGCAGAGAGAGAGCAGCATCTGCAGCCTCCTTCTGTCAGGGAAGCACGCCCAGCTCCTGGTAGGTTTTCCTGTTGTTTTTCATCAAGAGAATTGCGTCTTTGCACAGCTTCTCTCAAGTTTGAGCTGGGATTTACCATGACGATTGATTTCAGAAGAGTTAATGCTTGGTATGCAAATAGTTTTAGGACTTCTTAAGTATCTCTTTGCTTTGTGAATTGGGAGCCTTGGAAGAGTAAACTTGAACCGGCCATTACTTGGGGCAGAGATTGAGGACATTAATGCTGCGAAATACTGTTCAGCTGTATTTTTGTGCTTTCCTTTGGGTGACAGGATTCACAGCGTGAAAAAGTTGTTACTCAGCAAGACATGAACTAGTAAATATCTGAAGAAAATGGGGAAAAGACCAAGTTATGGTGGGCATATACCTCGACTTTGTTAGCAGTCTTCATTGGTGTTGATTGACATTCATATAAAATTGAAGATTTGTGCATTTATGCATTTATGCTTTCTGGATGAAAGTATTCCCTTAATGATATTTTCATCTTAGTACATTTGTGGGTAAAGAGCCTGTAAGTAAACCCAGTTAGAGGATTTAATGAACTAGAAGTAAAACCATAAGCAAAGAAACAGCTCCAAAAGACCACTGTAAAGAAAATGAACAGTGCAAGATGTGTGAGACAAATACTTTTTTAAAGAGTGTTGCTATAGTTCTCAAGCAGGTAAATGGTTGCTTCTGTCAAAGATAGTATGTCCATTTAAGCCACAGTGCTGTTTGATTTATATGCATACAACTAGGCAAATGCCAATGATGGTAGTCTGGGAGCAATTCCTTGGTAGTTATATGCATCATATGGAATGCTTGTTAGTTATGACCTCTGGCAATCCTTTGTATGCACGGTGACATGCCTGTACCTGAAAATAGGCAATAAGATTTTTTTTAAACTTTGTAAAAGTATCATGATTTGCATGGCATTATATATATATATATATTTTTTTTTTGCTACAGCCTTCTAATATGTGTGAGAATCTGACTAGCTGATAAAAATTGTGGGAGGGAGTGCCACACCTTGGCATAAGCAGCAGCTGTACACAGCCTAGGAAACACGAGGTGGAAGTTTCCTCATCCTGATGTTGTCTCCTGTAACAAGGCAGTATGTATAGATCCTGCGTAACAGATGCTTTGGAAAATAATGACAGGAGGGCTTCATGAACAGAGGACATCATTCATTCATAGTAAGTACAAGGTCCGATGTACTAGTGTTGCCTTCATCATGTCATTTGCATGTAATTTATATTTCTATACAAACATGTAAAATTCTAAGATCTTTACTTAAATGTAAGGTCTTTATTATAGCAGATTAAAAGCAGAATAAGCTCTAATGAAGCCAGATGTAATAGGAACTGAATATGTCCCTTGTTCTTACATTCTACTGGATTTTGTTGTTACCTTGTTGAGATTCAAACTGTGTCTTCAGGATTTGGCTGACTGAAATGATAGATTAGTCATTGTGGAGGATTTTATGGATAATACATCACATTCATTTTTTTTTTGGAAGGGATGATATATGCCTTTTCTGGAGGGCATTTTTATCGTAGAATCTGCTTTAATTTGTAATGTAGTTTCTGATCTTCTCTGTGGTTAGAGAATATGTGGAAACATCTACATCTTGTGTAGACTCTGTCATCTCTCATATCTTATTGTCCTCCTTGGTGGTGTATATTTTGAATACATCAAGTTACTATAGCTTTACTATTTTAAAACTTGACTCTTGAAAGTAGAGATCTTATAAGACCCCTGGCTTGTGGACCTTATTGTAGGAGATCTATTGCCAAGTTTACTGGAACCGCTTAGCATAAATAAGAGTGGCAAAATTTAAACATTTGTGTGAGGAGCCTGCTTGACTCTACATTTAAAAAATCTAGACAAGCAAGATTAGGAAAAGATGTGTTTTCTTCGCCTTATTCTCATGGAGAACTGAAGACAATCTATCTGCCATGCCTGGGTGAACTTCTGGAAGGAATAAAAGATCAGAGTCAAATGGCAGCCAACTCTTTCCGTCTATGTCATGATCCTAATGTACTTTTATTATACTTTGAGATCCTAAGGCTATGTTGATCTGCTATCATATGCTCCAGGACACCTGTGTAAATAGTAAACAGAGAGGCTTTTTATAGATACTAGATCTTATCTAAGTGGCTCTAAGAAGTAATATAGGATCCCAGCTGTAAACCCCTGCTATACATACCATGTATTTTTGGTCATTTGTTTATTATGAGAAGTACAGAAGCTGTTCCTCGTAACGTAATTTTTGTAAGGCTTGCATGTGTAAATGTTAAATTTGCAAATATTAAATGGAGAAGCATTAGAGAAGCCACTAAATGAATAGCTTCACATTCCTCATTCCTGATTCTGAAGCCGATTTCCTTAAATGTTGCTCCACTAACATTCAAATCTGTGTGCAGTTTAAGCCTCAGAGAGGAACTATGCAGTCCCTCAGCCCTGGCCCTCTCTGGGTGTAGATCGCAACCAGCAATCTTTAATAGTAACAGATGTTTGCTGGAATCCTCCTCAGGGCGCTGATGTTCTGGGTCAGGAGCTTGTGGTGTTAATCAAAGCACCCTGTCCGTCAGTGCCCGCTGTGGAGCTGGCCCTCTGCAGGGACTGCGTTTTTCAGGGAGGTGATTCTGCTGTAGGATTCCTCAGAAATAAAATCAGGAGGAACTGTCCCATCTGAGCTCCTTCCTGCAGCAGGGACATCCTGGTACAATTCACTTGGCTTGTGTTAATGAGAATAGACTAGAATCTGGAGTGGCTGTTGTCTTTTTATCTCCCCCTCCCCATCAGCTAACTTGTGAAAAGCAAACTTGTTCTGGTGGTCCTTGGTAGATACATTGCTGGGCTGCCAAAGCATTACAGTCTTCAGATTCCTGAAAAAATGTCCCTGAAATCTACAGGGAAATGTATTGAATAGTTCCCCCTCCATACTTCACTGGGATGGTCAGGAACTACAGCGGTGAGTGAACGGTTGTTTACCAGTATTTATAGAGGAAGGTTGTTTTACATTATTGCTTTTTAAGTACTTAATAGGGCACCTATTAAGAATGAATCATGTTTTTTCTTCCAAAAATAGGGTGAGGAAAATTGAGGTGAGGATACAAAAATGTGGATGTGGCAATACTGGCATGATACTGTTCCTGTTTGTACAGTGTTAGCAGATGATTCTGCAACCACGTAGCTGTAATTAATAGTCTGTGTGTGGCTTGCAGCCGACTGACCCATGACTTCCCATGGAGTCAAGGTTTCCTTATCCAGTGCAATACAGTGCAGAATGAGTCACGTGGGACACTTTAGTCGAGCACCTCAATTAGCGAGAAAGTGCAGGGTAAATTCAGTGGCATTGGTGAAAATTCTGTTATGAAGAGGCTGTGTACAAAGAAGTAATTTAGATTCCAGATACTTTGAATTTCTGCGTGCATTTCTTAAACTTAAATGATCCATAAATAAACTAGTTATTCGTGATCTCATTACTACCCAAACTGAAATTTATTCAATGGTGGCAACATGCCTTTTAGTTTGTAAGGGCAAACGGGCAACAATATCAAACATGCTTAGCTAGGACACAGAAACATATTATGCAGTGCGGCTTATAGGACTTGAAGTGCCAGACCCATCAACATATTAGAATAAGTAACAATGTGCCACAATTAATTAATCCAAGAAGATTTTTTAGCAATTGTTAATTTTTTCCGCCAGTACTCAGACAGATTTGTCATGTTGGTGTTTATTAATTTAACATTTGATCTGAAAAAAATTCCCCAAACTTCAAAGTTCAGCCTGTTCTTTAAGAGCAATCCAAAAATATGTTTCTTCAGGCCCCAGGCATTTCTGAAGTAGCTGAAGTTAAACAAAAACCATTTCTCTCAAACTCTGCAAATGTTCTAAAAGCTTTAAAGTGGCTCCTCACAGGGAGCCGGAGCAGAGAGGGAAGCCTGGGTTATTTTTGTTGCTGTGCAGTGGCACATGGTTTCCTGGAGGAAAACTCCAGAATTATCGCTTTTCTGTGTGTTTGTGTATGTTTTTCCTTCCTCTTTTCACCTCTGTCACTGAGCTCCTCTCTACTCCTGTGCCTTCATTCCCTGTTGAGAAAGTCTGGAGAAGGTAGGGGTTAGATCATCCTTCCAGCAAGGATAAACTGAATTCATGTCTGAATGAGAAGATGACTCACGTCAGATGTGATTTTTTCCTAAGCTCCAAGTTGGAAGGCATGAAGAAGGACTTTCTTTTCTTGAGGAACTGCACCATTGCGCTGGGTTCTGAGTGAAGTATTTCCTTGGTGCGTTTCACTTTCATAAACCATGGTTTTGCTCCGCAGTAAACCAGCATTGGTAAACTAGTCTGTATTTTGCTGGTTCCTTTTGCTGTTATAACAGCATCCCTGAGGTTACAAGTGCTGTTGAGAACTCTTCACAGGAGTAATTTTGGTGTGGTCTTAATTCATTTTCCCAAGCAAAGACTGGTATTCACATAAGATGACAACATGGCCAATCTGCCTTGAGTGCAGGCTCTGAACATATAGAGGCATTTCTAAGGGAATTGCTTCATTACTCTGAGGAGGCCCAACCCAAACTAGTAATTCTGCATCCAGTTTGGTTAATATTTGTGTTTGTTTAAAGGTTTTCCATTTACACTTCACTTCTGGAAATTTCTGCCCAGCACATCCTGCCTTGTGAGGTGCCCTTTCAGCTCATAGTGCTGTTTTAAGTGGACTAGGGCGCTTTTTGGGACTCGGTCATCACGTAATGCGTCTCGCAGTGGGGAGTCGAATTAACTTCTCCCAGACAATTGTATTGTATGTTAAAATATGTGCTGCTGCACTTACATCATACGATAGTTAGTTGTGCCACATCACAGACAAAAGTTTGACATATGTTGCAAAATAAAAGTTGCCAGTCATAGACACTTTTTTGGGTGTTTTCATCTCCAGCAGTGCTGTCATGATCTCTACCAGCATACTCCCGCTGAGAGCATAACACAAATACCACCAACACCCTGCTTCCAGATGTGTTACGTGGCACTGAACCAGTGACAAATGATGCTATTTCAGTCTTTCATGATAACTGACAGCAAGGAGAGCACCTTGATATCCCCAGACATCAACATGCTATTAAGTTTTTTGCACGAGAGGTCAGTGGCATTAAGGGATGGAGTTTGTTTTCTGTTACTGGGCACCTACTTTTTGCCAGATGTGGCCTCGCTGAAACCAGTCCTGGCTGGGACCCCTGGCATGACCCAAGCTCTCCCTCACCCACCTCTCAAAACCCTAAACAGCCCCCGAATTTGTGTGCTCAGAAGCTTTGGTTTGCACAAGGGCTTCTCCTGGAGAGCAGGAGGAGATCCACAGCCCCCTCCAACCATGCTGCCTCTTGCCCTGCCGCAGAGTCATCGTCCTGCCCTGGGAGCTGGGCTGGGAGGGCGAAGGTAAAGCAGCACAGGACCAGGATGGGGTACAGTGTGGGGCATCATGCTGGTGTCATGCTAATAACATTGGTATGTTTTCTACCACAAGCATTTAGCCTCCTGCTGCTGTCATGGTGCTGATATAATACCACTGCTATGTGGACCCACGGAGCTCCAGCAGCCTTTACTGCTGCATGCATAGTTCTGTCCAAATATGCTCTCTGGCACGCAAACCCTCTCATTTACACCTGTCAGTGGAACAGGGAAATACTAAAACTTACATTTTTTGTACTTGAACAGTGAAACCAAGGTCATGTAGATTGTAAATGGCCATGAATTAGCTGTAAATTGTCTTCAAAAGAGCCATTCTGCCCCAGAAAATTAATTTTCATCCTTGGAAAGTAGTCAAAAAGTGGCATACCCTGAATGCTATTTGCTAGCACACTCTTGAGCTATATGCTCTCTTTTGGAGATCACTCTTGTAATGGTGAACAAGCCTGAGTTAGTGTAGCCACGGCCCTCTCCAGCAGTCAAATGAGTTGTGGTCCCATGGAAATGGAATTAAAAAATCTGTAGTAGGGGCTGCAGGTTTGGGCATTCAGTCTCCTTGTTCACGTATTACTGTAGAACAGCTCTGCTGTGGTGGTAATATCTTTGTCCTACACTCACAAAAGAACTAAATGAGCTTTATTTGGATTTTCTATGGAAGAAACAGCAGTGCTGTTTTACTTGTGGCATTTGAATTAGCTTTTTAGAGCTTATTTGACTGCCTGCTGTTTTTGAGACAGGCAATAGAGCCAACCTGGTTTTGCATGTTGACTATTTTACAGTAGTAAGAAATATGTAATTAGAAGGGAAAATACTTAAAATAGCTGTATGTCTTAGTGTCAGTTCAGGTTGGCATTTGTGCATGCAGCCTCTCTTTTCTTTTTCTTAGTCATTAATCAGTATTAGTGGAGATATGTCAAAATTTATAGTTAACTTCAGGTCTTACTGTGTTTCTCGTTTCTTGATAAGTTTTTTGGTTTGGAGCTCTATGGAAAAAAAAAAATCAATCTGCTTTGGGGTTTGTTTTTATGGTGTAACAAAGTCACTTGTGGCAATAGATAATTGAATTTCCATTCCATTTTCCTCTGGGATGCTGAAATAATACATTGGATAATGCATTAGTTATGATGCTTTATCTTCTGCAGACACCAGTGTGTAAAAACTGGACAAGGGTTTCACATCTGAAAGTCTCTGATGCTACATGAGCTCATGTTGCTATGAACCAGCCATCCATTTCTAACATGGATCTCCTTTGGGCTCGGCAGTTGAAACTGTTAAAAAAAAAAAAAAGTGCCAAACAACAAAACAAACCAGATGAAAATAAACCAAGAAGGTTACAGGTTACAAGTGGCTTAATGAGGTAATCACACTGTGCAGGCTTTTTTTCCCTTTTCCTACTGTTGGTGCTAAAGGAGCAGAACACCCTATACTGGGGAGGAAAGTTCACTATAGTTGGGAAAATACTTTTGAGAAAGCTCAAGGAAAGCCACATCTCAAAATTTCCTTTCTTGGTTATTTTAACTTGAAAAGACTGTAATTCTGGTGTAAACTTTATGAAAACCGGAATGCAGGTGGGGAGGTTCGAGAAGTTATCCAGGCACTTGCTTCCAGATTGGCTTCCCTCTCGGTTGCACTTCATGTCCTAAAGCCAACACAGTGTTCATCACATATGATAGTTCTGCCACCAAGAATGGAGAGCCAAGCGAATCCACAAGATTGTTAAGACATGGCTTTGTAGCTAATACAAAATCTTGCCCGTTGTTGGGGAAAAAAATGTCACAGTGGGTAAACTGTAAATGTAATTGTGTTTTTACCTACTTCTCTGATTTTTTAGAAATGCTATTTCAAAACAAAGTATTGAGTAGAACTCAAGCTGACTTCATGGCTATGTCTTCTTTTCTTCCTCCCTGTGTGATATTCTATCCATGGTTTACTAAGTGGTGCAATTTTGATTTTTCTCCTCATCACAAGTCTAATGGGTGAATGGTGAGAAGTTTGCAGCTTTGGAGAGATTGTCTTGGCTGTTTCAGTCTATATTTCTGACAGGAAATAATTTCCTCCCTTGAATTATGATTGCTGGGTTACATGAGTGCAGTCTAACCACCACTCAACTGCTGTTTGTCTGCTGTCTTTCTGGTCTTATAAGAAGGCCAAACTGCCCCAATGTGAAACATAAAATTAGATGAATGCTGCAGGAAGGGAATAACAACATCATTTTCTGTGATCTCTTGTGATTTTATTTTACCAATTCTTATCTGAAAAGCATCTTCAGTCCCACTTGGAGACAGTTCTTCCCATATATGGAAAACAAATGGAACTGACTCCATTTGTGTGTTCTTTTTAGTGGAAGATCAGCATGTTCTGCTACAGATGTTTGCAAATGAGGAAACTAGCAGAATATGTGGATCTTGTCTTAGACCTACAGAAATTTGCCCCATAATGTGGCCTGTATAATTTCACTAAACCTCACGTAGTCCACATCAAGTGCACAGTACTGATCTTTCAAGTCTATAAACCATATATTTGGTGCAGTGTTCATCTATAAAATGTCGTGGGTCCTACTCTCCTCATTGCTCCTGAAAATGGATAAACTTCACTGTTAATAATGGGGGCAAATCAAGTGTTTGGACATAAATTATTTAAAGCAAAATATTGTTACAGTTGAGATTCATAAAGGCAAGCCAGATAATTTCTTTTAATAATGACTAGCCGTGTAGGCAGGCAGACAGACAGCGAAAACCATCTGTTATGGCAGAGTTATGCCCACAGTTTTACTGTCAGCGCCCTGGGCCCATCGCTGAGGCTCCGGGCATTGCTGTTGCCAGTGGGTTGGCAGGAGTGTGGGTGCATCTCCTCTCTAGATGTAGGACTGTGAAAAGCTGGCGAGACAGACAACCGAAGAGGAGCAAATGGAGGAAACTGTGAACTGAAAATAGTAGAAGTCTCATCTAACCAGTGCCAAACACAAAGCAGGTCTACCGTTTCTATCCTAACTTTTTTCCCCCAATACTGTTTAATGAAAATCTTCATGGTACTTGTGTGAGTAATGGCTGAGGAATGAGTGGGAAGAGGGTCTCAGCCCTGCCACTGCCGAAGCCCGGAGAAGCTCTGTCACCGCCTTCTGCGGGCTCCTCACCGCAGAAAGCTACAGCTGTCATCTTTGATGCTCTGTTGAACTTGCTAACGTAATTGTAAAGATCATCTTGAAGTAATTTGATTTTTGTCTTCATAAAGTCACGCAAGTGTTGCTGATTTGTGTACTTGCTGTGTTTATTTTTGTTGCAAGTTCAGTTCTAGTCCATTTAATCAGTAGGCCAGAGAGGGTCATCTCCCCTCTCTCTTTGCCAAGCCATCAGTAATTCCCCCATGCAAAGTACAGTCAGCTGCAACAGCAGGGAGCAAGCTGTGCCCTTCCTCAGCGGGTGCTGGAGGTGATGGGTGGGGATCAGAGGTGCTGTGCACCAGCACCGTGGTCCCTGCCCAGCCTTTCTGGGCACTGGTGACAGAGGCCAGAGCAGAGCATAAATCCCCATTGCATGGTGCCTGCTGTCACCTGGGAGATGTAAGACCGTGTTAATGCAAACAAATCTTGTTAATTCTCATGAAATGCATGCAGTTATAACCCTGTTAACAGCACAGTATTAATTAACTGAGTGGTGCTTGGATTAGGTACTTATTTAATTTCCCTAATGTGTTCATAAACCATAGCAACACAGAACATGTCGTGCTCCAGAAAAAACTGCAAATGAGAACTGAAGCAGGAGTCTTGTAGCTCTTCTTAAGCAAAGAAAATCATCACCCTGACTAGTCCAGTAGTGTCTAATCCCTGTCCCTAATCATTTTGAAGCCTTGCCCAGTGATGCAGCCTGTGTTTTCCCTGAGAATAGAAGACATCATCAGGCTAAGGGAATTTAGTACATGAAATCTGGAATATAACTCTAGCTCTTCCAGCTAACACACTTCTTAAAGGCTGTCAGTCTCAGGTTTCTGCGTGAACAGAGAGGATGGATGGTATAAAATGGGGCATAAAGAAAAGAAACGCATGGAAGGCTGAGTCAACATAATAGTAAAGGTATACATTAATAGGCATCTTGTAACTAATTGTTTCTGGCTCAAATACAAGCAATACAAGGTAGTCCTATTTGCTGTTCTTGAATTAGACTTGCCTTTACTTGGGAACATTTCACTTAACAAAGCAGGTTGATTTTTATCAAATGAAAAAGGCTTTTGTAAAACACCATTCTGACAAAGAAATGATTACCATAAATGCTCTCATGACACTGGAATTTTTTTGTAATGATAAAAGTTTTCATGACAATGGGATGCACTGCATTAACATGGGTTTTACAAGCATTTGGAGTTTCCTAAAACTCATAGGAGAGCACCAGGTCATGCAGTCTGCATCTCCTGAACTGTCAAAAGCAGCCTGCACAGCAGAACCTGGAGAATAAGTGAAGTACTCAGAATAATACTGTAGCAGTGAGGTGCTCCACACAAGCTGATTAGGGGAGTAAGAAATTAAACTGCAGGTAGAGAATAGGAAACCCCCAGTGCTTCCTTCCACGACTTTGTTGGTAGCTGTGAGTTGCTGCAGTATGGTTTGCTCAGGTGGATGCAGCGACAAAGCGCCCCATGGTGCAGGAGAAGATGAAGCCCCCCAGCCCTGCTGACCTGCTTTGGGGAAAGGATTCCTGGTAGCCTAAGAGAGCACTATTTGTGCTGCCTCAAAACGCATCCCTGACCTCTCTGGTTTTTGGACTTTAGCTCTTGAGCAGGGGTAGGGAGGCAGGAGAGGAGAGGAGTTATTTCTGACCTGTGCAGGTGACTGGCTAAATCCCTAATGCCTGACATGACATTAATTTAAGTGCGGGTCTGAAGGAGTTTGGAGAAGTTGGTGGGCAATCCTATCCTTATTATGCAATGTTCTTATTAGAAAAAAAGAGAGTAAATGGGAGTGGTAAACACTGGGGCTTCAGGGGAGAGGACATGGCAGCCATGGAGCAAGGACAGTGCCGCACAGTGGGCCCTGCCCCAACAGGCTGTCCTGGGTCTTGAAAGCAAACCTGCAGCACTGCCCCAGGCTGAGGGAGCCAAGAGGAAAAGTAAAAGAGAGAGGGTATGTGTGCATGTCTGTCTGTCTGTCTACATTTAACTTTAGACTATGTATCTGCAAGGCTGGAAAAGCACCACCAAGAGATTATTTTTTTCCATGTGTTAGTACCTAAAATCATCAATCAAGACACCTCTCAGCCGCTTCCTAACTCCCATGCCAACTAGTGAGCAATGGGCGTAGCTTGGTAAGTAGATGGTGAGACCAAATATGCAGAGTCCATCACATCGTCTTAAATAATGTCTATGAACAAGTGCCAGAGTTTGCAGTATAAATGCAAAGACTTTGAGGAGTGCTGCTGAAATGTTTGCTCATGGACAATGAATAACCTGGTAGAAAGCAAAGTGTAGTAAAATATGAGCCTCTTGATTTAATCAAAATTCTTTCTTAAGCTGTTGTCCTCAAGAAGTCCCAGTTTCTGTGTTGAATTAATGCCACCTTATTTTGCGACAGTGACTACTCATTCTGTCTGGAAGTTTTATTTCAGTGATTATACATTTAGTGGCATTCCCAGTGCCTTGAATAAACTGTAAAACCAGTACCTTTAAATAAGTAATAAAAATCAGAGGTAGCACTTTTTCCAAACTGGTGTGTTCACCAGACACCTTGTTGGTCCATTTCTGATTTCTCACCGCCGGTGGACTTGCATCCTTCAATACAAAGAACTGCTACTAGAATTTTATTTTTTATTTTTCTTCAAGAAAGCAGCTGTGTGATTTTGGATTGGCTTTAGGATTTAGTAGGATGCTGTTGCAATGTGTCATTACCAAGGCCTTGATCCTGCGGTTGGCACATGCACTCGAGTTAGCAGTGTTACATGTGAAGAGAGAGAAATCTGGTCTTTCTCAAAAGATAGTTACCTATGAACGATGCGGATGTTGCTAAATATTTCTGCGCTGCTACAGATCAGGTTTAAAAGAAAACCTTTCCAAACCATTTTTTTTTAATCACTGAATTTGAACAAGATGCAATCTACGCACCAAGTAGCATGAATAGTACCTTGCCTACTCATACACGCTTTTTAAAAGCACAAAGGCTCGTACCAATGAGGATAAGAATTATTTTATGCACAATGCCTTTTCAGTCTGACTTCGGTTATACAGAGGTATTTGAACTCACAGGGTACTAAGAGAAAACACATGGTCAGCTGAAACATGAGAGAGCCTTTTAAGCAGCATGTCTTTCAAGTCTGCAGCCATTCCCCATTGGCCTGGGAGCCGTCAGCTCGCCGGCGAGGGCGAGGCCTCGGCAGTTGTCTGGAAAGCCACCGAGGCCCGGGCATATCGGGGAGTGGGTGTGTCGCTGGGAGGTAGAGCCCTTCCGAGTCAGGGGTGAATTAGTGCTTAGGGTAGTGGTGGGCTTCCAAAGGTGCCATCTTTGAGAAGAATGGACTGGATCGCTGCAGGTCTCAATGGTGTTTTTGTAAAAGTAGTGTCCTGGCTGACTTCCAGCTTCATTAAGGTGGAATGGGAAGAGCTGACAGCTCTGTGTGTCTCCCACCTACTTTCTGCTGTCATTGGTAGAAATAGCCGGTGAAGGGAACATGTTTTCTTTCCCTGTGCAGAAGCCTCAGTTCAGGGTGGAGGTGCTTTTCTTTGACTTCACAGGAGGCTTTGATGATGTGCCAAGCTTAAAAAAAAAAAAAAAGAGACGCTATTTTCCTACTATATTGTATGTCTTAGATCTGATGAGAAAAAATGATTTTCTTAAATTTCATGGGATGTTTGTGGGATTTGATCCCTGGGTAATAGCCTGTGGTTTCAGGGCTCTGCATGTCTCATTAGTTTTACATAACCTCTTGCTCTTTCCTGATACCACATCCCCCAAACTTTTCATCTTTCTCCCACTTACGTTCCTATGGCTTGTGCTGTCACCACCCACCCACCCCATTTGCGAGAACATCTTCCCATTTTAGTAGTAAACAGAAACCTACTTTTTCTTTCTTCAGGAACTGTCTTTATAACAAATCCTTCCTTTAAGTCTTCTTTTTTTTCTCCACCAACCAAAATCACTTGGATCTGTACAATTTTGATGTTAGACTTTCAAGAATCTAGTGGTTATCTGTTATGTACTATGCTGTCAGCACATTAAAAGACCTAAAAATATTTTATTAATATTGGGCTATAACGCAGTTCAGTAACAGTGTCTACACAACAAGGAGCAGAGCATGTTATAACACATTTGGGACACAATGTCCCAGTCACAGTACATTTCGTGGTGTGGTCAATCTATACTTTCCTTGGGGAAGGAAATAAATGTGAACAATGTACTGCACAGAGCTGAGGATTTTGCTGGTACTGGGTAAATTGCAAAACAATATAACTGCTTCTCCAGCGCTAATGATCAGAGCCATCCCTAATTATGCTAGTGCCTTGGGCAAAGAATTTTTATAGTGTTGCTACTCCAGCTTGAAAGACCACACTATCCGCATCCTAATGCAGCCATGGCTATTGCCTGGCTGACCTCGAGAGCCCGCTTCTTATGCGGCATCATGGTATCAGCACACCTTGTCTGAGGCTGCTGAAGTCTCTTATAGGTAAGGAGGTTTCTGTCAGGTGCAGAAAGATGTATTAGCCCTAATTTTGAAGCAATTGAGAAAACTTTGAGCATGAGAAAACTTTTTGTTTCTACTTCACTTAGCAAAATGCAATCAATTCCATATTTTCTGTGAAACAATACTCTAGATGACATCACAAAACCAGCCTAATGCCTGCAGTCCTGGGCAGATTTGGTTGGAGACAGATTTTCCATGTAGCCATTTTGTTCAGCCTCAGGACACAACCAAAAATCCCAGCTCTTTTGAAGGCAGAGAATAAATAACTTTAAATTTCTCCCATTGAATTTCAACATGTTTCTTTTATTGCAAAACTTGGATTTTCATGCCCTTATTTGAATTGTACATTAAAATCTTTTACTTGCCAGCATCCCACCCACATATAGTACTACGTCTCATGGAAGTCATCACTTAGTTGGAAATGTGTGCACCATATGCATACACTCAACTCCAAAAGTAGCACCCAAGGGTTTTTTAAACTCAGCCCATAATCTACAGACACCGTAAGAAAAATATAAAAGATAAAAGAGAATATTTTAAGATGCTATAAAATGTTTTAGAAACTATTTTAAACCTCTCTCTGTTATAAGGAATCTGAGGAACATTTACTTTTCTCCTCAAACAGGAGAAAAGATAGGAGACTGTCCAAAAACTTTTGCAGGCATTTTTATTGTGTTGCAGGAATAGGAAATGGGAGGTTTGGAGTGAGCGGGGGGGGTGGGGGTGGTGTTTGTTTTCCCGGCTAGAGATATCTAAAAGTTTGGAATCCTTATGAATAATATATCCATTGACATGTTGCTGGTTGGATGATATTAAAATAGTACTGTGTGGAAGCTCCTAATTACATATCCTTATTATAACTATGCCATTTAAAAGAATGCTGCATATAATGCTGCTGCTGATACCTTTCACTGCAATTATTTTTGCTTAACAGAGAAGGGTTTTCTAGCTGTACATAACATTTCTGCAACCTGCTTTGGGACACACCGTAGCCTGCTGTTTACTGACAGAGGGGAAGCTGTCCTGGAAAAATAGCTTTCCCTTTCTGACACTGTGCATTACATGGGAGTTTGTTATTCTTTTGAAAATGACTTAAATATTACAGAGAGGACTCAAAAAAAGGACATTTATAAAAGACTGCAGAAACAAGAAGAGGCAACGTGGGTATCAAATATCTGCATTGTGGATAGTTCTGGTTGGGTAACATTTTATATCCTGTTGGCTCAGATCTGTATGACTATGCAAGGTAAAAGGCAAGGGAAAGTCAGGCGAGTAGCATTAAACAATGTTCACTTTATTTTGATAGCTGGGTGTGCATCTTTTGTCTGAAGCAAGAGATCAAAAACTAATGCCATCAACATATCAACCTCTTCCACCCCTTTGTGTTGCTACTTAAAAAAAACCAAAACAAACCCATGACATGAAAAAAGAGAAATGCACTCCAGGAGATGGAAGGAGCTGGGGTCAGCGCTAAAAAACATTCAACATGTTTTGGTAACTAGTGGGCTCAGTAGTAACTGGTGCCAACCATACTGGTGACGTGGGCTCAGCTTACTGCTCACCACTTGTGCTCTGGAGAGGCTGTTTGGTCTTTGCTGAAACTTTTTCTTTCCTCATTTTATCTCCCTCAGTCACTTTGTACTTGTTTATGTGTTTTTGCTGTTCCAGGCAATAGCTCGTTATTTAATCAGTAACCCGTTGTTGTTGTTGTTCTTTGTTTTGTTTCATTTCTTTGTTTAGGGGCACACTCACATGTGTCATTTGTCAACTTGAAACTGAGGGGGGAAAGTTTCTTCTCTTTTTTTCCAAGTTTCATGATTTTGGTGACTCTCTAGCAACCCCGCTGGTGACAGTCACCTATGCAGTCATTAAGTTTGTCAGTTTTCAAGTAAGAATTTCCAGGTAGTTACTAATTAAATCCCCCAAATGACCAGGCCTTGTCTGAAACTTATTTATACAAAAAGCACATCTAAGAGACAGCTATTACAATTAAAATATTACATATATTAAAATATAGCCAAATGCACTTAGAACAGATGTAAATACAGATGTTCAGATCCTAGATGAAGGGTTTGGAAGAATTTATTCTTCCAAGACGATTGCTCTATAGCTGCTTGCTACAGCTCTTGTGCATCCCCTCCTGAGGCACTGGTACCCATTGCTGGCAGACACAGTGCAGGGAAGACATTACCTCTGGATGGATTCTGGGTAGGGATTCCTCTGTTCCCAAAACTGGTATAACACACGTCTTGGTTTAAATTCCCGTGGCTTGTGAAAGGTGGAGACCTCCTGGAAGGGTGTAAGCCTGGAGCAGGGGAGGGAGGTGACTGGCTCCTGATGCCTCTGCTGTGCCCCTCTGCAGGGCCGTTGCTCTTCAGCCCCTCTGCCCACCTTGGCAGCCAGCCCTGGCTGTGCTCGGGTGATGCTCATGGCATCAGGGAGGGGGCACATCCCTTTCCTGCAAAGATCAATGGGGCTTGAGTGACACTTTGGTGTCTCCAGAGATGACAAGGACCCCAAAGCATTGGATAAAGCTTCTCCACTGTCTGCTTAAACTACCTCCTGGGCAACTTTATGCCAGAGGAGGATCACAAAATAGAATCCTAATACCTCTCAGGAGCTGATAAATTAACCTGAAAGTTAAAAAAAATCCACAATGGATTTTTCTTATTAAATAGATGGATGCTTTTTATGAACTCTTTGTTGGAATGCTGATTTTTGGCGTTCCTACTATAGGAGTTACTGGTTGCTCCACTTATTGATCTTTTGTTTAGTAACATCACAGGAGTGTTGTGGGTAATGTCCATTTTGTTCCTGAAATTGTAGTTGGCTTGTACCTAGAAAGGTAGACAGGAACCAATAGTTCCCTGGCCTAGTGCTGGCTTTAGCATATTATTAAGTGGTTCTGATTTTCCAACTTAAATTAATATTAGGTCAAATTCAGAGGCCTTCAGATGAGGAAGAGAGCTCAGTGTGCAGGGGTGGCAGCTATGCCAGAGCAAGAGCCACCGCCTCTTGCCAGGGCAAGGGGCAGCCCTGCCCTGTGGAGACCCCCTTGGAGTGCCCGAGCTTTGCACAGCTCTCACTGAAGGGAAAGGGAGCTGCGTTTTCTCAGAACTGCTGATATCCAGGCCCCTGTTTCTGCTGATTCAAGAAACAAAGTAGCAGGACGACAGACTATAGAGGCTCATTTAGATATACACTATTAACACTATACATTACAAAAATTAGGATGTGCCTTTCTTATGCAAACAAATTTAAACCTGGATGTTTTAGTCTCCCTTTAAGTTGTTTTTCTTATTGAGAAGGTAAATTCCTGATTAATGATTTGCACTCAGTTTATGTAGTTTGCTTAAGTGTTTTCAAATTGAAAGGTACTGGAGCTTCTAAGCTGTATGTAGAGGCTTCCTTGCCATGATGTTATTACCAGCTGTCTACATTTTATGGGCTTTTTGCTCTATCTCACTAGTAGAAATCCTGAGGGTGCTCTCCGCGGAATTTTGTGTGTTGATCCAAATGTTTTGATTTTCTTTTTTTTAATGGTGAACTTTAAATTAATTTGTATAATTGCTGTGGTCTTGGACTACATAAATATTTGATATTGGCCAGAGAAATTTGTGAAGTGGGGAGCATACTCATCTTTCTGCTAGTTGCCATGATGTGACCCATAAGAGTCACTGCAGTTCCTGCAGGGGTACAGGCTCAGTTACAGGCGAGCCATGCTTGACTTGGAAGAACCAAGTCAATACGGGTCCACAAATGGTGTATGTCTACCATGTCTGCATGCCTCTGCTCATAACTGCTTTGGGGGTCTGGATTGGTTGTTTTAGCTGCTCTATACCATACCAAGTGATCCTAGAGACTCTGGGGACTGTTTCAGCAGGTGGGAACCCCGTTAGCCAAGGAGATGACCTTTTTCTTGGAACAAAACAAGTGCCGGGGCCCAACAGTGTTGTATCAGATCTGGTACCCGCCCAGCACACCACCCGGCATCTGGGTATACAGTCCTCTTAAGTCCTGGTGCAGGCGTGAAAGGTAAATTGTGGCTCTTTTGCTCAGTGCTGAGCACAGCCCACTTTCTGAGCAGCAGAGAACACAAATATATTGCAACAATCCCATGGGCACAAGGATTGCGCTTTGTCCAAGTCTGTACCATAGCTGTCGTGATGCAGGCTCCACTTAGGCTGGTGCCTTGTTCTTTTGTAGACATGGGACATCAGGGGATTAATTGGAAGCAAGTTTGGTTCTTGGTTATTTCTGTGAGAAAATAGCATAGTCACAGATGAGTGAAAGATCTGATGTCTGTTAAAGCTCCCGTTGAGAAATGGCGTATTACAACTGACTTAATTTGAGTACAGGAATTTGGAGGAAATGTACAAGGAAATACATATAATATATCAAATTATGTATGCCATCCATGGGGAAAATTTCTTAAGCACTGAAGTCTATATACTTACTGCATTGCTTTTTCTTAAGAAAAAAAGTTACGTTTTCCTTCTAACACACGGTGCTGTATTTGGATCGCTTGTGTTCTTTTTGGCATACCCCAATCTGTGCACTCTTTTTTTCAGCAGAGAATTAACCAGATTAAGAAGCAGGGTTCATACCCTTATATACTCCTCTTCCACTGGAAATGAATTATATTTTTAATGCTGTATTTATTCTTACCCTATTTACATAATTGGAATTTTTCAGTAATATTTTTATTGCAGAAAGAAAGTGAGACATTGAGTGTTTTGGCCAAATTAGCCTACTTCATGTTAGTTTGGCTAGCATGTTAATTTTCTCAGTTTGATCTGAAATAGCAATTACATCATGATGAAAGTCAAGCATAGGTTTTGTCTATACATTGCTTGTGTTTATTAGTGAGTTTGGTGTGTGTGGGTTAAATATTATTTTCACTTGATTTATTATTATTATTTATGGCACAGCTCTTTTTGACTGTATGCATATATGTATATGTATATAAACACACACATATATTATATAAAAGATGGCAGTGTGTGGTAGTAAATACATTTCTTGGCATGAACTTGGAATGTCAGCAATACTCATGAGTAGCAAATTTAATTCTTGCCAAGCTAACATAAGAAGATATGCAAATATGTCACATTGTATATAGTTGTTTTATGGGCTGCTATCTGCACACGTGTTCTCTTTATACTGCTTTTGTTGGGAGAGAGATAACTTTTTCTTCAAATTAAAAATCTGAATTAAAATTCTGTGTAGCCAGGGGAAGCTGCCATCCAATGACTGGTCTTTTTCCTGAAGAAATCCTTCCTGTCGGTGATGGGAATTAGCTCAGCTGAGGACAAAGAAAAATGGGGACAGAGTTTCTCTGCTGCTTCCTGAGGTCATATCAAAGTCCAAGCCTGTAAATACTTATGTATGTATTTAACTTTAGTACTTTGAGTACTCTTAATGATTCAAATGAGATTCCTCACGGCAGAGCAGTTAATCATGGGAAAAAATGTTTGCAGGTTTGGGTCCCAAGGCTGTTTTTCCTCTTCAGCTGCACCATTTCAACTTTTTTCTATTCTCTTATAGCCCTCATGTGTGGGAGTAGTATGTAACGATCAGGTTATACCATGTCTTACAAAGCAATACCAAAATATTTTCACATGTAGAAGTGGTGATTATTTTTCTTCTCGGTGTCCATTGTTGATCTAAATATTCCTTCTAATTCAACTGCTTTAAAACATTGATTAAATATATGGGAGAATGGTAGAAATCCTAAATGAAAATTGCAGGATGGGGACACTCATTGCAGGAGAATGAAATACAACATGTTATTATGATGAAGTGGCTGGTTTAATTCTTTATTTTTAAACACTCATTTAACTCTACTGTACTGTCATATATTCTTTAGGAAAAAATGTTAATGCTGATTTAATATGCATGTAGTAATCAGAATCTTGCAAGCCATTTGTGATGTTTGCATTGATAGGACCCAGCTGTTCGACAGCATTTATAGGTATGCTTAATGCAAATACTTAATCCTGGTTCATCTAAAGATGGTCTACTAAAAACCAATATGAAACATGGTGGATAAAATAGTAACATTTCCTCCCTTAAATGTATCAGATAATGTACTCTTAATTTAGGTGCTTGTGTTTCAAAATGTTGTTGTTTTTTTTTTCAAATGTAAGTAGCGTTTTAAGGGAAATGCAGTGCTTCTATTCTCCTGCGTGTTGCACGGCAAGAGGTTTCGCGCGTGGTTGTGGTAGGTAGCACAGTGCTAGAGCAATTGGGCTGCCACTTCAAATCAGCTTTTAAGTGCTTTTTAATATCTCTTGGAAATTAAGGAAAAAAACAGGGATTTTGTGATTTGCATCTTGATTAACAGGACTGTATTTTTGTAGAATTTATGAAATGCTTCAGTTTAATATTAAGTTTGTTTCATCAGATATTTATTTGGAGAATTGCTGAGAAATGTTGCACATGCCTTTCGGGTTATTTTAAATGGACAGATTTGTTTTAAAAGAGGTTTTAATCTTTATCACATCTGTGGTGGATTTACTACACTTCCTGTAAAACGTTTTCTAAGGTAATGAATATAACATTAACAAAGCCTACTTTTTATGTGCCAGTCAGCATTACTTGATTTTTCCCCCTCTTATTCCATTAGCATTTTTTTGCCTTTTCCTAAAATATTTGTACTTGAATACAATTTAAAAAGTAAACTAGATGAGAAATATTTTAAAGTGAACCATCAAAGTTACTTGGGTAGTAATATGAACTATAATATTTCTTAAATTTTGATTCAAGCATCCATGTAAGTTTCTAGCAAAGTTTTTAAAATCAAAGAAAAGAAAAATGGGTATAGGCATTATTACCTGTAATTTAGAATAGCCTTGTGCTTTGCATTCTGCCTATGTCTCTATCTTTACCAAGAATATATATTAGTCATTTCTGTATCTCTATTTTATAAATGCAGGTAAGAAGAATACTATGTATGCAAACAATTTTACGTAGCACATGCTTTCTTAAATATTCTTATCATCCACCTGGATAGTTTTTAAGGGTCAGTGCAGAATATATATTCTTTATATGCAGCTCTTTGTACTAGAGTGAAATATTGCTCTTTTGCACTTGTTCAGAGTTGTGGTGGCCTGAGTTTTCTGCCATTATTTTCCCATCTGGAAATTCAATGCACCTTCCCACGGGCTGCCTCTTCCCCACTGAGCAGCTCAGAAAGGTGCTGGTGGGGGGAATTGGCCATTTTCCTATTGCTGCAGAATGGCATGCTGTGATTTAAATAATCCATCCTTGAAACTTGGAGCTTTCCGTTTTGGTAATAGATTATTCCTGAATGAACCTTAATGAGAGTGCTGGCAGGTAGTTAACAGCAGCAAAGGCAATCTTTCTCAGTATATGTCAGAGCCATAAAGTTTAGGAAGGTAAACTGTAATGAGGTTTTTTGTCTTATCTGCAAGGTGAAAATGATAGGAATAGAAATGAATGAATTTGAGGACCTCATGGACTACTGTTTATTTATTTGATAAACGTTGCAGCTTGTGTCACATGTCAGTGGAGGAGTCATTTTTCCTGGACATTTAAGCAGCCATTTCACCTGACCCTTAAGCCTGAGCTCAGATTTAGCTGTTGCTGCTAAACCTGGTACCTCCCCCAGATCCAGTGTTTAACAAGTGCTGTGAATCCAGTTCCAGGAACTGTTCACATTTGAGTGTTTGCTGACAAACTTTTCTTCTGCCATGTATTTTCCCTTGTGCCAAGCACAGCCATCACCTGCGGCTGCCCCCATTAGTGCTGAGAAATGTCATCATGAGAGAGAGAATAACCCCCCTGCCTTTGGTAGGATTGCCCTATCTGCCTGGGCTCAGGGTTAGACGCCAAAATGGCTTTTCCATGTGCAGCGGGTGGAGGGGAGGCGGATGCTTTCCCTGGGCTGCTGGGGCTGGGGCAAGTGGCTCCTGCAGAGAGGCTGGAGCGGAGATGTGCCGGGGCCTCACTGATGTCCCGCGGGGCAAGCACCGAGCCCCAGCCTGTACCCACTGGTTAGTCTTCCTCCTCCCCTGCAGCAGCTCTGGGTCTCCCATAGCCGGGCTTGAGTGGCCCAGGTTGTACCCTAACCCAGGCTCTGACAAACACCCTGAAACCTGCACTACCAAACCCAGCTTTTTGGCAAGTTGAACTGCAGTGGCAGTAAAGTTAGCTCTCTGTAAGTATTGCAAAGCTCTGCATGCAGCTTGGCTCAGTTTTGTACTTGTTAAAGCTTTCTCAAAGGGTGTTTTGGGTTGAATTCTTCTTGGGACTTGGACTAATATGGGAGTGAAGACAAGATGGCTCAAACAGGGCAGTGACAAATGCAAAAAGAAACAGTGAAAAATGAGGAGACAAGGATCTTAAGGAAAAATCATAATAAACATCACATACAGGCTACCCACTTATGCCAGCTCAGCTTTCGGGGTGTTTTTCTAGCCTCTTTTAATATATAGCACAGGCTTCCCTTCAGTTAGGAAAAACATTAAAAATATATTAATCATCCTTAAACAAAAAAACATGTGTTTGAATGACAGGGGAAAAGCGTGCAACATCAAAGTAGATGTTTCTGAATTTTGAATACCCCCTCCGTACCCTTCTCCTGAAGTAATTCCTAAAATTTACAAAACGTCCCTGCGATCCCCAAGCCAGGCACTGGTGCATGAGCCATTGTGCGTGGCACCAGGGCTCCAGCCCGCCTGCAGGGTCAGGTTACCTGTGCGTACTGGTGTTTGTGAGATGATGCCCCCACTTCTTACCCTCTCTCTAGGTGTAAATAATGCCAATTTAGCAAAGAGTTCTTGTGAAGAGGACTGTGTTTTGTCTCGTAGCAAATGAAATGGAGTAGCTGTGCTTTCGGAATGAAGAGGCAGTGTGACCTTTTAGCTTGCCTTTTATGTGGGGAGTTGTTTGTCATCCCCTGCGAGAGCATTCAGTGACGGAAGGGACAAGAATGCAGCAGGGTAACGGGAACAAACCTATTCGCATGCAACTTGTGGGTATCTAAACAAGCTGAATTGCAGCTGTAAATGTAGAGCAGCTGCTGTATGCACCAAAACTGTTCTTGTTCACCAGGCACAGGAAGGTCTTTGTTTATGCAACATTAGAACAAACCAGGATTAGAAACCCAATGTTTTTAGCACTGGAAAAAGGTGAGTGGTCCCTATTCAGCAAGCTGACTAGCCAAGGCTTTGCACAGTGGCCTGTGTTAAGTGTAACACCCTGATTTAGAAAGACTTGAACATGCATTTTAGCATGCATTTTATCTTTCTTTTCTGAATAGAGATTCAGAAACTATGTGGGATTTTTAAACAGCTGCTTTGCTGGTGTTCTTGAGCAGGAGATGCTGAAGATGCTTTCTGAAGTAGGTGCCAATCATACTGTCAGGGAGAAGAGAGGGGAAGAAGCAGAAAACTGAAAGAGGAAAAAAAAAAAGTATTTCAGGATAGAAATTTGTGCATACTTACTCTCGTATGCAAATCAAGAGATATCCTCTCATGTCAGAATAATTACCTCAAATTTGAGATTACTGTACTCAATAGATATTGCACTTGGGAAAAATGGGCAGGCTGATGTCTGAGGAACATGCTATTGAGTTGACTGTAAAAGAAAACAGATTTTGAGCATTTCTGCTTACTTTGGTGGTTATCATCTGGTTGATATAATGTTTGTCTGAGAGAGAACCGTTTTGAGAAAAGGGCCTCTGAGCTAGTTTAAGGCGAATATTTGATGTGACTGGAACGAGACATTCATGTGTGAAATGAACAATGAGGTCCTATGTTTATCAGGAAGGAGAGTCAGTTAAATAAGACATCAGAGCGAGTAAATGAGGCTACAGGGATCACTGGTCACTTTGTGGGTGCTTTCCACCCAGGCATGAACCACAGCAGCCCTTGGAGAGTCTCCTCTCGTCCCAAAGGGAAGGAGCTGCACCATGGCAGCTTTGTGGCAATTTATGTGAGATTGTTAGAGAAGACAAGGTCAAAAAGCTGTATTTTACCCTGGGAGCAGAAATGATGAGCAAATGGGGGAGTTAATTCCTTAGCCTTGAGATATCCCAATCTCTGGGAGCTTCCCATTGGCGTGAAAGGGCCCCCTGTGATGGGTAACAGACTCCTGCAGAATATTGCTTTTTCTGTGATGCTCCTCTGGCAGAGATGAAGGCAATCAGCACCCAGTCCTCCCCCAGTACTACAGATCTGCAAGCCACTGTGCAGAGAAACATCCCCTTTCCTTGTTTCACTTTTCTCAGACGTGCGGAACTATTCTTAGAATTCCCATTTCTGGCCTCATTATCTACTTTGTCTATCTATCTTGTATTGTAGCACTTTATTTTCCTTGAGCAACATATTAAACATGCCAACATATCCAGCACAGCTAATTTGCAGACCAGCAAACTTGTTTTAAGCACCTTCTAATCTCTCAGAAAAAGACTCTGCTTTATTTTCAGTAGCAGACACAGTCTGTGAGGAGCCCAGGTCTTTCATGTATCAAATCCTGCTCTGCAGCACTACTTGTTTCACATCTGATGTACTGATCTCCCACACAGGACTTGCAAGAGTGGATACAATGCCCTGTACTGGAGGCTGAGGGACTGCTTGGGTGGTGTTGGAAGTTTGTTTTTAAACACGTTGAAAACAGAAGTCCCACTTACTCCTTTCTCAAGTGTCATCTCAGCAATCATAAGAAATTTCTGAAAGAGGCACAGCCAAGTGGTCAGAGAGCAGCGGCTGCATGTTCTGGCTGCCTCTCCCTCCCCTGTGAGCTGATTGTGAGGAAGAAGTGAACCTTAGGCCTGTTTTTTTGAAAGTATAATAGGTGAAAAAATGAACTGAGTCCTTCAGGGGCTGTTAAAATCTATGGTCCAGGTGCAGCCACCTTTTGACTGGAAGTTCAGAGGGGAAATGTTGGAGGGAGTACCACTGCACACTCATCTATAAGTGTATCTCCAGATGATCCCTTCCTGTCCTCTCTTGTCTGCTAGGGGCTGCTGTCAGATGCAGAATACAGAGCTGGATGAATCTTTGATCCCATCCAGTACTGACAGTCTGATACGAAAAGCTTGGGTCTTGCCTTCTTAAGGAGGTAAGTAAGTTTCTGCCAAAAAAAATTGAAGAGGCCACTCACACTATTTGAAATACACATCTGTGTTTACCATCCTCCTGGTTATGTGTTGTAGAACATAACAGAACATATGTAGAACATATGTGTTGAGAGCACCAGGAACTCAAAACCTGTGCTGCAGGGCATAGTGCATGAAACAATGGGTCTAAAAATTCCCATAACTCATCCAGTATTATCTGCCACTCCTATCACCTTGTTCAGCCCCGGAAGAAGACAAAGATAAATCGCTCTTTTCTCCCTATGCTAATTGGAGTGATGAAGGAGATAGCTGGTAAAATCTACTGATAAGATTTAGTCAGAGGTGCCAACAATTCCCAAGAAGACGTGGAACATAAAATGTAAAGCTTTTCCCAGAAGAGCAATTTCTAGCCACACTGCTAATTCTGCAAGACAAATACAAGAGAAACACTTACTCTTTGCTCTCTAGAAGAGACTTCAAACATGGTGCAGACCTCCTTTACTCACTGGGCATGGGCAGGGACATTGCTGTCATGTCAAATTTGTCCCTCACAGCTATAGTAAGTTTTACTTTCTAATTTATGGGTTGTCATTTGTTATGCAATTTCCCTGTTTCCAGACCTTCTGCATAGGTCTCATTACTAATGAGCTCATTTTGCCTGAAGATAGGTATTGATAAATGCCGGGCAGACAGCAGGCTGCCCTTTATAGTGAAGCTCCCTCCCAATAAAAGCTGTAATGGCAAAACCTCTTTGAAGCAGATGTATTGTAGACTCAAATGGGATCAATATGTTCTGCTTAGGCTGAAGACAGCTAGACTTACACTGAGAGAAACAGAGGTGAATTCCAAAAGAGATGTTCCAGGTCTTGTATAATGGGGATTATGAGACCACTGAGCCATGTAAGATATTTTAAAGCCTATTCAGCAAGCTTGCTGGCAAGCCTGCTGCACAATCAGGTATCAAAAGGCCAATGATGTGGAGTTCGCCCTGATAACTTCCTTGTTTACTGTGGTATTGCATACAGGGGTATCCACAAGAGCTTTGGAGAGTGCTACATAAGCAGTCCTCTGCCTGCCCCGTCTACGTGTGAATCGCCTTTCCTGTGGCGTTCCTGTCAAAACCAGAGCCTGCCACTAGTGGCCCATTTTCCATGAGTGATGGGGCTTTGAAAGGAAGATATAAAAAGAGTTAATGGAAGCAGGGGGACATTTCTGAGTCAGTTGGCCATGTGAAGTTTGAATGGGGCTTCCCAAACATAACTTCAATATTTAAGTGAATTAACAAGGAGCTATAGAAGCAATGAGTGATAAGCACTGTGTTTGGCTGTCACATTGTGGTGTTGATCATAAGCATGTTGGAAGGACTGTACCAATTTCCTTTCCATACTAAAAAATCCTAAAATACCAAATTTATTTTTTTTAAACTTGTGAGATAAACTGTAACTGCCTATTTTCTTTTTTTTTTTTTTGCATTGATTTTACTCATCCTCTCAGTACTCCTCTCCTGCAACATGATCTAATTCTATCTGCTTTCCTGATGGTAAATGAAAACATCTTGGGAATGAAGCACGGGCGCAGGCACGAACTTTAAAAGCAAGGAGTGATCAAGGACAACATTGGCTAACCTCTGAACAATTTCTAATTAGCTTTCAGTTATCTTTATAGAGTGCAAGCTGAATGATAAAGAGTAATTATTCATACAGAGGCCACATAATTTAGACAAATAACTTGTAAAACATAGTAATCAGGCTGCACTGTGCTCTCTCTTTTACTGAGAATTCATATTTGGAATCACGGGGAGGATTCTTCTGGTTTAAAAAGGGGGAAAGATGTAAGCTATAGGAATTAGAGAGGAAAAAGCATAATAATTCATCCAGTTATCTAGATAAACCCTGGCTGAAGTGGTGTTCTTTCCTTGAAGCATTACTGAGAAGAGCTGGCATTGCCACCACGAAGCTTGAATGTCTTTCCCTATCTAAAATGGGGCACACAAAATATTCTGAATGGTTTTGCCCTGCATGGCATTATGTGAAGGAATTGCTGCACAGTTCATTTGCCCTCAGTACATATTGCAAGAGCCACCAGACCTCCAAGTTCAGTGCAGAATTTAACCGCTTCTTTCGCTGGGATATTAGCATGTATTTGTCTGGGTGCTACATAATTCATTTTTCCTCTCTGGGGTTTTAAATATCTCTAGGTCCTTTTTGATGTTTGTAGCACTTCCTAATTAATGTGCTGTGCATATTTAGTTAATATGTGCTGTGTGCTCCCTTTAGAGATTATTAATAAAGATGTTAAATAAAAAGGGTTCTAGCATTTATCCAGTAGTCACTTGCTGTTTGCCTCCTTGACCTTACAAAGACATTTATGACAACACACTATACCCATGGAATTTTTTCTCTTGCCTAAAATTCTGCTGCTATATCAGTCTTGGTGGATTCTAATGGAATCTTCCCCAAATTACATTCAAGAGTCTGATATTAAGAATCTGGACTTCTGTATATAACTGGATTTTTTAAAACCGAATTGAACTAATGTAATTGGTTTTGCTAGCTTGTATAAAGCAGTTCAACTATTTTCCCCACTCACAAATTTGGTTGCTGCTGACTATCATGTGTCATCATGGCAAGGCTCTTTGTTTTCTATTTTGGCTGTTTGTTTCATTGTTTTCTAAAGGCAGATTTATTGCACCATACCTGCATCTTTTCCCTCCTTTTCAATGATTAGCAATACCTTTGCTTTCCTGTCCCTTTCCCCGCAACTTGATGCCAATTCCTGCTCTGAAATACTGAAATATTTTTTCTGTTCTAGCAAATACTAATTCTCAATATTAGTGCACTATGCTTGGAAAAGGATACTACCGTATTAAAAAATTATTCATGTGAAATTATTCTCAGAAAGGAATTATTCATTCAGAATTTTAATATGATCAGTTAATTTTGTTTCTGAATATGATCAGATGTGGTTTAGCATTCAAATATACATAGAGAATGAATCTATTTATGATGTTCCTGAGATCACACACTGCAAGTGAACAGTTTTTTAGATTTTTCATCAGTGCAATCAAACCTTTTAAAGGTTTTTTTCATGAATGCAATATGATGAAAAATCCTGGGAAAGAGGAGTGGTGTTTGAGGATGCAAGTATGGTTTAGATGAACAGTGAAAATACTTGTAGCGTAAGCTGGGTTTTCACTACGTTAAGGGAACCGGGGACTTTACATAAACTCCAACTAGCACAGAATGTGGCTACCAGGTTTCTTATGAAAAGGAGACGACAGGAGCACATCTGATTTATTTTGAAAATGTATTGGCTGCCAGTCAAATACCATACTGGTTTTGAAATTGCTCTCCTTGTTTGTAAGGTGTTACGTAGTCCCAGCCTATCTCTGACAGTCTTTGTCCTCACATTCCTGGTCAATCTCTGTGATTTACTCGGTTCTAAGAGTCCTCTAAAGACCAAAGACTTTAATTTCTTACTGGTAGTTTCATATACAGAAGATATTAAGATTGTCCCTGATTTTTGCTGCAGCCCTGACGCAGAGAATTTCACTGACCCAGCTGAGCAGTCACTTTGATTTGCAGTTGAGCACGCTGTTAAATGCCTCGTTGAATTAATCTCTCAGTATCACATTGTCTTCAGTAGTTTTGCAATGCACGGAATGAGAAAAGAATCAGGCTTTTGCTTGTTTGAAAGTTAAATACAATGTGGTAACTTCTTTTTCCAGTTTAGCTCTTCTGATGCATTGATTATACATTTAAAAAAAAAAACAACCCAAACCCACCAGAAAAACCCCCAAACCACTGAGGGTTAGTCTTCTGTGCCAGTCATTGTGCAATAGTTTCATGACAGCTGGTAGAAACACATTTTTTTGTCTCATATAAAAGACTTCATCTGATTTTTAATTTTTTTTTCTTTCAGTTACCATGCAGGAAATCTTTACAGTTCATGACAGTTTTTTATATTTTTAAAAAATTAATGTCAGATATGCTTGTGTATTTGTTTTCCCACCATAATTTTTTTCTCCTTTTGTTTCTTGTTTTATGTTTTTTTTTTCCCTTTGCTCTCCTTTTTTGCCTCTGCTTTCTATAAAGTTCTCCAATCATGATTTTACATGTCAAAAATGCCTCTTTCTGCCTTCCCACTCACACATACTGAGAAACATTCCAAACTTTTCATAAATTAGAGTGGTAATGTTGTAATGCTCCGCATTTTACCATGTTTCTTCAGCTTTAGAAAAGCATTTCAACTCTTTGGAGTGTGCAGCTCTTAGCATGACAGAGTGATGGGGCAGGGGGGAGGCGATTAAAAAAAAAAAGGAGGTGATGTATCTTCCTCAAGGACCTGCACCTATGTATCAGCTTTTTCTTTTCTTTTTCTTGAAGAAACTTTTCTCTAAAAAGGTAAACTCACCTTGCTATCTCCTCTAAAAAGGTGGTGGGTGGGACTGGAAACTGTTGGTTTATTTTTACAACCAGTTTATGTTTATATTCTCCAAGTCACTAAGGCATTTGATTTATTCTTTTTTTTCCTACAAGGATATAATCTTTCCTACTGTTGTTTAATGTTTTACAGTTTAATTAAGTTCATTCCATAATTTGAAAACCACGAATAGGCGTTTTTTCAAACTCAAATACGATGGTGGCTTAGGATCAAATGAGCCACTGCTAGTGCCACCCACTACCACCCACTACTGTGACGCAAAGGGGACATGCAACCTGTACACCTGTGGTGCCCCAGCTCCTGGGCGATGCCTCTGTTAACTCCTGATTTCCAGATTTTTGAACTTGTGAGATGATTTTCTGAGGAGATGGATTTTCAACACTACCAACTTTAAAAAACCCTCAAAAAAGGATCCGATTATTGGGTAACCCTTTTATAGGCAGGTACTGTGCAGAAAAGGAATGAGTTATTTAAGGTTGTGCTACCGATTAAGTGCATGGCAAAATTAAAGTAAGTGCCCTCTGCAGATTATTGCTTTGCATGTAGAATATAGTTCTACAAAAGTAATAATAATGAATCCCTGCTTTCCTTTTTGCCTGACCACCAAAAATGCTTTCTCTCCCTGGGGAGACAGACCGAGATACTTAGCCAAGGGTGTGTTTTATTTCTCTCAGTACTTCTGCTGCTTTTTTTCTTAAACCAATATGGTGCATACTCATAGTTTTTTATAAAGTACAAAATACGTATAAACATAGCTGTGCATAGTTACAGTTTAAGCCAGGTTTCTTTCCAAGAGCTTCTGTTCCCTTCTCTCCCTCTCTTATTTTTATTTTTTAATTTTTGTTGGACAGATTGTCTTTGCTTTATTCTTCTTTCAACACTATGTAGTAAACCTTCTGTCCAATTTATCTTTTGTTTAAGATGTATACATGAGTTTCATACTTACACTAAAGAGCTAATTAATGATGCTGACTTCTTTACACAACCATGTCAATACCTCTTATTTCATACTGGCAATATCCCTTCCATGTTATGCTTATTCCTTCACTGAGCAGCTGTAATTTTGCTAATTTACTAAGCTTGGCAATGTGCACAAAGGAAAGGAAGGATGAGGCACTGCAGAGTATTTCTACTTGTGGTCAAACTGGAATATTCAGAGCTCTTCTGGGCAAAATTTGAGTGCTTTGGGGGTAAAACAAACAAACAAACAAGCAGAATCATTGTAGTTTTTGTTTTTCCAGATCAAAATTAGGAGTGGTTTGCCTTTGGGTCTTGTTTCATTTGAACTTGCAACAAGTGGGGTGGAGCAGGGAGAATTATATGAAATAAGCCTGCATTTGGCCAATTTCTAGATGAAAAGCAAGTGAATGAGCTAATGTCCTGCATCAGCAAGTTTTCATATTATCTTACTTCAGGTTTGTCAAGTGCTTACACTCCTTGCCTCAAATTTTCTCTTTGAATCCTGTATTGTCTTCAACTCACCTCAACAATGATATGCCTGGCCATATCCCAAAGACAGCAGCAGCCTCCCCCAGGATGGGATGCCAGGATGAGAAAACAATAAAGAAAATCCAAACATGCAAAGAAAGTATTACTAGGTTTCTTAATGCACGCTTTTTGCAAGCAAGTGACCAGTATTTACAAACAGGAAAAAAAAAAAAGCCTTATAAAATACTATCTAGATGCTAATGCTTTTGCTCCCTTTTTGGGCTGCTTAATACATAGTAAAGATCGTCTTCCGCACAAGCTCCCTTTGATATTCAGAGTCCGTTGCAATGAACTGCTCTTTTCTCAGAGACAAAAGCTGTAGTACCAGATGGGAATGAATAAACACAAATATTTACAACAAAGGCACCCCTGAGCTTGATGTAACTTTATTAGCAACAAGTAGGAAGAAGGCACCATAACAATACACTATAAATCAGTATAACTATAGAAACACCATTAGAGGGAGCTCTGTTACTTAGTCCAATAGTTTAGATCTGACAGACTTGTAACCAAGTTGCAAATTTCTGATTTGAAACTGGAAAAAAATATAGGATTACAAAAAAAAAGTCAGCTTTTGCTCTAAGCACAGGCATCACGAGAACACTCTGAACGTGGGTATCAGCCTATTTATTTCAGGCTGCTCCATATAATAGTATTTGTAAAAACTCAAAAACTGTAACTCGATCCTTTTCATCTTCCCTGTTGTCCCCTCGCTCCATCTCCCTCAAAGTATTGAGATATTGGCTTTAAAGTAATGATTTCTTTATTCTTTTAAACATGTGCTGTTTGTCCCCTTTTTTGTGCACAATGCACACGTATGAGTATAGTAACTTTGAGCACAGGAAAACATGGGGCCTGGGATTTGAAGATTTATTTTATAATGTTATCTCTACACAATGCAGAATTGAAAGGAAATAAAAACGTGTCTTAGAATCAGCTAGAATTAACAAATACTGATACGTAGAAATAGTATAAAAGAAATGAGAGGATATCACTACTCTCCTACTTTATTTATATCCACTTTTCAGTGTATTTCTGCAATTGATATGAGGATTTTTTTTAATTGCATATTCCTCTTCCTTGTCTGAATCCTATAAATGCCTTAAATAGTTTATTAATTGGCTGAAAACTAATCATGTGGTCCTTGAAAAATTATGCCAGTTGTTTCTTACCTGCATTAGAATCGACTAGGGTTCATAGCCTTTGTCCTACACAGTACTTAATGCTCTTTCTTGAAGGGGATTTTGTTTTTTCACCGTCATTTTTCCTCCTTTCTCATCCAATGACACTTAAACCAAAGTTTACAGAAGGGGAGAGTTCTAAAATAACTTCCATTTTTATTTGTTTTATAAAAATAACCCAGCAGAGAAAAGGGACCTAAATTGTGTCCCTACCAAAGGACAGGTTCTAGTGAATGTTAATCTCTTATTGCAGATAATGGCACATCCATGCAGCAGTTTGGTATCAGGCACAAATTCTTCGGAAAGGTGCTTTGCTGGCTCTGCTGTTAAGAGACCAACTGTTATCTCTCAGGGAGTTTGCTCATGAAGGTACCCTGAGATGGGATCATTATCAACATTTTAAATTCTTGATCCTAGAAAGCCAATAAATTTCCTCTGTCTAAAAGTAAAAAGACACAAGAAATAAGTAAACACAGGAAAGGAAAACTGGGCTGTGCTTCTTATGTCCAAGTCTGAAGAGAGGAGCTGTCTTGTTTCTGTGCAGAGCCAAACGCAGTAGCGCTGGGGCTCGGCTAGAGAAGAGGGCTGTGCCTAGCACATATCATACTACAGCATGGTATTCATGCAGCAGCCAACGATTGCTAAGTGCTGAGTGCTGGAGTGAGGGAGAATGCTCATTGCCTTCCTCCATGACTCTGCACTTCAGTGTCATACATCCCAAACCAGAACATTTATTGGCTTTGAGCACTTGATACGAATAAGTGAACCAATTTATAAAATGGAGTAGCCCCCGGCTAGTTGCCACAATTGTAATATTCCTCGAGTTCCTAAATAAATACAGACTGAATGAAGAATATCAGCCCTATTCGAGCAAACAGCCATTAGCACCGGTTTTCTTTTCCTCCTCTTGTGTGGCCTCTCTCCTTACACTTGTGGTAGCTTGTCAGCACTTTCCTTAAAGGTAACACAAAGCCCCCTGAATCTCCCAAACAATGAAAAATGAATTACCATAATGTATAATAAATAAGAATCGCCTCTTAAATCAGTCAGTGGCTATGTTAAAGGGGTCCCAGAGCTTTCTGCATTTCCAGAACAGATGTGTGAGTTAGGTCACACTACACCCAGGAAAGGTGGCCAGGGCAGAGGGGAATGGGGACTTCTTAATTTTTTTTTAATTGCGAGGGGACAGAGCAGGAGCATTCAGAGGAATGAGTCACAAGGAGCTCAGGAAGAACACACAAAGCTATGAAATAAATTTTAATAATCAGCTGTGGTGTTTCAAATTAGTCTAGACAACCTGGTGGCAACACACTAACACCTTGGCTCACACTGAAGAGTGCCTAATGCAGGAATGTGTATTTCCACTGATCTGAAGCCTTTCTCCACCATTGCTTTTTTTTTTTTGGGCTCCTCCCAGAAATCTGTGGGACTATCTCTGAAGCCAAATCCCATGCAGCAGTAAGATAGCCAAAGTTTGGCCCTTACGAGAAACTGAAATATTTCTTCCTGAAAGTCAGAGGAGACATGAAATCTGAGTGCTGGTAAATGTGGGCAATAGGGGGGAAAATGTTGGTTGAGAGTAAAGAAATTAGTTAATAACACTGTTATTTACTTTGCCTGAATTTCCTCACTCTCTCTGGCAAACCTCTTTTGCAAAAACAGCCGGAAGAGAAGCTGGGTAATTTGAGACTTCAGTCACTAATGGCAAATACAGCAGAATATTAGTGGCAGCACTTTCCTGCATTTATTGTGGAGGAGCACTGATTGCAGGCAATTGTATCGATCCATGCAGCCACTCATTTCACTTCATTGGAAAATGAATTAATTCTGACAGGCTTTGGCAAGAGCTCATTAGTCTGTAGCTTAATGCTTAATAAACTGTCATCTCTCCTTTAACGGTGTAGGACCAGTTGCAAGCCAGCCTGGGGATGCAGTGAAAATCTGAAGACTGCATTTTTCTCAGAAGGTAGATTAATAAAAGACAGGACGATATGGGAGCAAATGGAAAGAAATACATACATGAAATAAGGAAGCAAAGCACCTACCTGCAAATAGGAAAGAAAAATTCTCAAAAAAAAAAAAAAAAAGAAGGGAGGGGGATTGGAATTTAAACCTATATCAGAAATTAATTATTTCACTGTGGTAAAAAGCATGAGTCACTGTTGGACGGCCTTGGGGCATCACCTCCAAATTTTTGTAAAGTGAGGTTATTTCTGGTGGTTTCAATGGTAACATTTCCTGTGCTCTAGAAAATAGTGTTTAAATGTTCATAGCGTGTTAATTATCAAGATTTTGTGAATGTGAGGAAAATTCCATTAAAAAAACCAACCTGCACAGAAAAAGTCATATATGCAACACTCTGCTAAATGATTGATTGGGTTCTTTACCTCCATCTATCTGCTTTCAGATGCTGAGGTCAACCATTGCTTTGAGCAATAAAAATAATTTTCTCAGGCTGTGATAAATGCTTCGAATACAGCATGATCTTTTAAATATTTTTCATTGTGTTTTCAGATGTGATTGTATTATATTACATATGTTCTCCCAGCAAAGCTCTTGACATTAGCTTGAAGTGCCATCTAAAAAAAAGGAATGCACTTATTTGGTGTGCTAGATTGATAATCCCACTTCTACAGCTATGGTATTTACTGTGCCAGATGTTCTGGCCTTTCTGTGTCTACTTTTAGTTTGTAAACTGTGTAAGTCTTTGAAGGACCGTAGTCATCATTGCTTTGACGCTGGCTAAAAGCATAGGAAAGTATAAAACCTTTTCATGCCACAGGAGGTACATGAAAAGGTCCTGCACAAACATGGGGGAAATCCTGTGAAATGATTACTGTTGCTATACCAGGTGATATTTTTCCTGTCATAACATGATCTTATTCCAACTCATTGTCAAGCTGTTGTCCAATCCTCTCACTTGCAAGTAAAATACATTTCCTTCATGTTTTATTATAGAAGGCAGCTTGATGTGTTCAGCGGAGGATACTAGTGACTACTCCAGCTAAGTGAAACAAAATGGTAGTCCCCCTTCTTTTCTAACACAGCAAAGCCAGGTCATCTGTCTCTGTATGTGGCGATGCCCTAGTGCATCTGTCCCATTGCAGCAAAAGTGTAGTGGTATAACCCAGCCTCCAAAGACTTCTTCCCTTCCCACATTTCCCAAAAGAGTTTGAGCCTTCTGAAATTGCTGATCTCAGACAGATTATGGGGAAAAGAAGTAGCATCTATCAGTAGCGTCAGCTCCTACGTGCAGTATGGTGAGACTAGTGAGAGTTAATGTCTGAAGCAACGTTGATCTGTGGCATAGCATGGATTCTCTATGCTAGGAGAGATTTGGCAGTTTGCTATTCTGGCAAACTTTCCTAGTGTAGCCACAGCTTATACTGGCAAGCTAGTGTTTTGTCTGTATGTAGTTTATACCAGTTCCCTGAATGAAATGTGCTATACTGGCAGACTCCTTCCCCCTCCCACCCACACACAGCAGCATCTACTTTGGCATTCAGTACACAGCAGAAGTTTTGACTATAGATCTATTAATGTAAGAAAAATCATGCTCCCTGGTAAAAAGGGGGCTGAAAGGAGGTCATGTAAGTGTTGGGTAGAAAGCTGTCTCTGCACTGCAACTACATTGGAAAATTGTAAGCTTGTGTGTTTGGTAAGGTGATTTACCAATGCCATGGTGCCAGGAATTGTACCTGCACTGGTTTGCTACTACATTTTCCAGGTGGAGAGCCTGGAGGCATTTCTTCTCCTGTGTTGCAAAAGATTGGTGGGTGAGAAACTACTGCCATTGATCAGTTTACTCTTACAAATAACCCTCTTTTCCCTTAAAAATGCCCACCAGCCCCTTTTCCTGAGGGGATGTGGAGTTTGAAATGCTGATGGCACAGAAGTCCCTGTCTCTGTAATCTCTTTTTATGGTTCTCTTTGAAGGGGAGAATTTTCCTGCCTGTGGCTGAGATAACAGAGAGATGCTAAGTGGTGGGATTTTTCACAGCACTTGACCATATGCAATAAAAGGTCAATTTGGACACACATCCCAGTGAACTTGGAAACATCAGAGTTTTTCTGGTTTATTGTGGAAATCAAAGTGTTTCAATAGCTCACCCAGTAGAGCTATTACCTCCTAATTGCCTTTTTCTTCATTTGCCCCCCACCTCTTAAAAGCGCAGTGCCTTAGTACTTACTTTTCTTTTAAGTTTAGAAAAATGTGAGTAGGTGGAGTGGGATTGAATCTTGTCTGTCTCTAACAGGAGAATGAGGGCTCACAGATGAAGGCTGTGGGGGCCAGCTCTAAACTCCCAAGTTCTCTGTGAAATAAGCAGAAGAACCTCCGGACCAAGGACATTTTAGGTGTCGGGCGTTCACATGGGCTCCAGCCAAGACTGGAGAAAGACCCGTGAGAGAGATCCTCTGAGGGTTACAGAGCAAACCAGACTGGGCTTGGGAATCAGCAGAGCTGCACATAGTTGGAGATTCAAGAGTGCTTCCCAGATTGGGAATATTCAACGCCTTTGCCTTATTTATTTATTTACTTATTTTATTTATCTGCTGGAAATACAATACAGCAGAAAGGAAACAGTCCAGAAGGTTCCTGAAGTGTGTGGAAGATAACTTCCTGACACAGCTGGTAAGTGAGCCTACCAGGGGAAGTGCCCTGCTTGACCTCCTGTTCACTAACAGAGAAGGACTGGTGGGAGAGGTGGTGGTTGGAAATCATCTAGGCCTTAGTGATCATGAAATGGTAGAGTTTTCGATCTTTGGTGAGGTAAGGAAGGGGGTCAGCAAGACTGCCACCATGGATTTCCAGAGGGCAGACTTTGACCTGCTCAGAACGCTGGTTGGGAGAGTCCCTTGGGAGATAGTCCTGAAGGGAAAAGGGGTCCAGGAAGGCTGGGTGTTTTTCAAGGAAGAAGTCTTAAAGGCACAGGACCAGGCTGTCCCCATGTGCCGTAAGACAAATCGGCGGGGAAGACGACCGGCCTGGCTGGACAGAGGACTACTAGTGCAATTAAGGGAAAAAAGGAAAGCTTACCAGCTCTGGAAGAAGGGGCAGGCAACCCAAGAAGAGTACAGGGATCTTGTCAGGTTATGCAGAGAGGAGATTAGAAAGGCAAAAGCCCAGCTGGAATTTAACCTGGCCACTGTTGTAAGGGATAATAAGAAGAGTTTTTATAAATATGTTAACAGCAAAAAGAGAGCCAGGGAGAACCTCCATCCACTAGTGGATGTAAGGGGGAACATTGCCACTAAAGATGAGGAAAAGGCTGAGATACTCAACGCCTTCTTTGCCTCGGTCTTTAATGGCCCGACAAGTTATCCCCAGGGTACCCAGCCTCCTGAGCTGGAAGATGGGGACAGAGAGTGGAATGAACCCCCCATAATCCAGGAGAAAGCAGTCTTTGACCTGCTATGCCACCTGGACATCCACAAGTCTATGGGGCCGGATGGGATCCACCCAAGAATGCTGAAGGAGCTGGCAGAGGAGCTTGCCAAGCCACTCTCTATCATTTATCAGCAGTCCTGGAGAACAGGGGAGGTCCCAGATGACTGGAGATTGGCAAATGTGACGCCTATCTTCAAGAAGGGCTGGAGGGAGGATCCGGGGAACTACAGACCAGCCAACCTCAGTACCGGGGAAGATTATGGAGAGGTTCATCTGGAGTGTGCTCACCAGGCACATGGAGGACAATCAGGGGATCAGGCCCAGTCAGCATGGGTTCATGAAAGGCAAGTCTTGCCTAACCAACCTGATTTCCTTCTATGACCAGGTGACTCGCCTGGTAGATGAGGGAAAGGCTGTGGATGTTGTCTACCTGGACTTCAGCAAAGCCTTCGGCACAGTCTCCCATAGCATTCTCCTGGAGAAGCTGGCAGTTCATGGCCTAGATGGATGTACTCTTCGCTGGGTTAAAAACTGGCTGGGTGGCCGAGCCCAGAGAGTCGTGGTGAATGGAGCTAAATCCAGTTGGCGGCCAGTCACAAGCGGTGTCCCCCAGCGCTCAGTTCTAGGGCCGTTTTTTTTAAATGTCTTTATCAATGACCTGGATGAGGGGATTGAGTGTGCCATCAGTAAATTTGCAGATGACACCAAACTGGGTGGGAGTGTTGATCTGCTCGAGGGGAGGAGGGCTCTGCAGAGGGACCTGGACAGTCTGGATCGATGGGCTGAGGCCAATTGTATGAGGTTCAACAAGGCCAAGTGCCGGGTCCTGCACTTTGGTCACAACAACCCCATGCAGCACTACAGGCTTGGGGAAGAGTGGCTGGGAAGCTGCCTGGTGGAAAAAGACCTGGGGCTACTGATTGACAGCCGGCTGAATATGAGCCAGCAGTGTACCCAGGTGGCCAAGAAGGCCAATGGCATCCTGGCCTGTATCAGGAATAGTGTGGCCAGCAGGAGTAGGGAAGTGATCGTGCCCCTGTACTCGGTGCTGGTGAGGCCGCACCTCGAATACTGTGTTCAGTTTTGGGCCCCTCACTACAAGAAAGATGTTGCCTTGCTGGAACAGGTCCAGAGGAGAGCAACCAAGCTGGTGAGGGGTCTGGAACACAAGTCATATGAGGAGCAGCTGAGGGAATTGGTGTTGTTTAGTCTGGAGAAGAGGAGGCTGAGGGGAGACCTGATCGCCCTCTACAACTACCTGAAAGGAGGCTGTAGTGAGGTGGGGGTCGGCCTCTTCTCCCTGGTAACAGATGA
The DNA here is from genome assembly GCA_034008185.1 of Gorsachius magnificus. Classification (NCBI taxonomy): domain Eukaryota; kingdom Metazoa; phylum Chordata; class Aves; order Pelecaniformes; family Ardeidae; genus Gorsachius; species Gorsachius magnificus. The sequence continues at coordinate 15,434,931 of CM067090.1, forward strand.
TAGGACGAGGGGGAATGGCTTGAAGCTGCGCCAGGGCAGGTTTAGGCTAGACATTAGGAAAAACTTCTTCACCGAGAGGGTTGTCAGGCTCTGGAATGGGCTGCCCAGGGAGGTGGTGGAGTCCTCATCCCTGGAGGTATTTAAAAGAAGGAGAGATGAGGTGCTTAGGGACATGGTTTAGTGGTGGGATGGCAGTGCTAGGTTAACGGTTGGACTCGATGATCTTAAAGGTCTTTTCCAACCGAGGTGATTCTATGATTCTATGATTCTATTTCCTTGTGTACCAGCCAAGAGACTGATGCAGACTGGATACGGGTTAGATGCACCCCAGTACAGCTGTTCCTGTGTATATGGGGTTAAATCAGCACAGAATACAAATTTATAGAGCCAGAATATATCCATCTTGTAACGTTCCTGCCATTAAATGGTAGTTTATTCTTTGCAGAAACACTTAGAAATTAAGGTTTCTATCCAGGTACCTCCCTTGGCACAGTTAAAATTTTCAGGTTTTGAGTAATATATTGTTAGGAGCTGGAGATAGCAGCACACAATAAATTTTTTTTTGGTTTTGGCTTGGCACCTAAAGCCAGCTGACTGAGGCTCAGTAAAAGGAAATTTGGCATTGCTGCTATTTAGGATACTGGTTAATGCAAGAATTTAGAATATAAAAACCAAATCAGAAAAATATTTCATCTTCCTAAGGTGGTCTCTAGGCTCAGTCCTGCAGCCTTTGCCCACGCAAAACAAATTTCTCATACAGCTTAGAGGAAAAATATCACGATTGGGCCATTTTTTTGTCAGGTTTACAAACATTTCTCTAGCAGGAAGGGACCCCGGTGACTACTTCCTTGCTTACCTCCTCACTCTGTGCTGTTTGTGCCAGTTGAAGTCACGACAAATTCGTCAGCATGGAGGCACAGAAGGCAGGGCTGCTCGGGGAACCATGGCAGGAAGCACAGCCAGGGCTCTCGCCAAATATGCCTGAGCCCCTGCGCATGTGCAAGCCCTTCTGCTCTAGCGTGTGTCCCAGTGCCAGGCTGGCTGTCAGCAGCCGAGTCATTTGTCAGATTCGCCCTCCAGTTTCTGTTTCTTCATTGTTGTAGTTATTTAAACCTTTGTCTCTTTTCTTTGTCCTGCCTTCTCCCCCCCCACCCATTTTGTCTGGTTTTGTGTTTTGCTCTGCCTCAGACTGGGGAGCCAGCTGTGCCAGCGAGACTGCATAGGGCCAGGCATGGTGCTGGGCAGGAGGTGGAAGGGTCCTGGCGATCCCTGGCTCACACCAGCGAGGGCAGCAGCATTTTGGCTCTTGGCTTGCTGCTTCACAGCCTCAGGGAAGCAAATGGGGCTAGGCCCTCCCTTGCTGCAAGGCTCTTTGTGTCCAAAAAGCTCACTGGAGATAGCACAGCCTTTAGTGGGCGCTGGTCGTGGCCCAACCTCAGTGGGTGGGGAAGGGGCAGGACCTCTGAAACCCCTTTCAAATGGTGATCAGGACATCTGGGGGGGGGGGGGGGGGGATGTTCACAAATGGCCATGATATTCCTGAATGTTTGTGCTTGGTGGCCATGGTGATGCCGGGTGACTAGAGAGCCAAGTGTGAGGGCCACAGTGCAAGCCCACCCCTGGCTGGGCAGCCATGTCGGGGCCCTGTGGCTAGGGAGCAGTGCAGCTGCAGGGGCTGCAGGGAAGCAAATCGAGTTTCTATTTTGTCAGCACAAATTGTATCACTTCTTTCTTTCTGTGCCTCTAAAAATGCAGTTTGCCTTAGTTTGGAGGCTACCTTGCCCTCATCAAGTAAATAAATGCCAACTAAAATAAAAAGGAAGCACAAAACAATCATGAGGCCTGCCACATGCCAGCTTTAGCAGCCTCTTGAGGCTGGATGAGAAAGCAGAGTGTAAAGGGCTGAATCCTGCATCCTGGCTGCTGGACCACTGCGGGGCCTCTCCCCCATGTTTGCCTGCTGGGGGGTGGCCACTGGCCAGAGGGTCCCAGAGGTCACGGCCAGCAAGGGCCGGCTGCCACCCCCAGAAAAGGAGCAAAGGCACCACGGCTGTTGCGTGTCCATAGAGAGTGGTGGCAGGCAAGCATTTGGAATGAAGAGCTGCTGCGCTGCATCGCTAAAACGCAGAGAGGGCAGAGGCAGACCGAAGTTAGAATCAGCAAGATTCTAAGATTTTACATACTAAAATCAGTAAGTAAAAGTAAGTAAAATCCACTTAAACAGTGGCAGATGGCATATGAATTTGCGTAACTGAAACACCTGAAAACTGAGTGATAGTTTTATTTCTTACCTACCATTTCTTGAGGAATGGTTAAGGATTTTTCTTTTTTTCCTGTTAATTTGTAAATGAATGGGCATATCACAAAAAAGGAATATGCCTTACCATTGAAGGGCAGGGGAATTTATTGGCAGAAATTTCTCATAAACATTTTTTTCTAAATAATGTATTGCCACTAAAATAGGCTGTAGAAAATAAGAACTTCATATGTTGTTTTTAAGTGCACTAAACAGTTAAATACTTAAGTCCCGAGTAAACTGAAGGAGATTCCACTAAAAATGGGAAGAGCCTGAAAACAATTTTAATGGAACATTTATATGTGAAGGAGATACACTTTGCATTAGCCACCCCAACTACACACTTGTTAGGAGAAAAAAAATACGTAGCACATTGCTTACCCTTGTTTGAAAAATTTGCTACATATGCTTTCCCATCAAGATGGTGGTAGGCTAAATACTTAATTTATTTTTACTTTATGCTCTTATTCTCTCTGATGTTTTGTGCCAAACTGCTGTGGCAAAAAGAAGTCAAATATATTAAAGACGTATATTTTAATTAAAAATATTAGAAGAAACATATTAGTGTTCCTTTTTTATTAATAGCAGATTGTTGGCCAACTAGGCAGCAAAGTTATTTATTCAGAAGACATATGTTATGCTGTGGAGTAATACTACAAGTAGGACATTACGTGTGATAAGTGGTTCTGTTGGCAAAAACTGCTTCACTTCACTTCTGCTGCATTATGGGAGCACTGGGCAAATCCCCACCCCTGGTGCAAACTGACATTGCACTGCCAGCACTGCCAGAATAGGGCTAGTTTACCCCAGGTGGGTGTCTGGCCCTGAAATGAAAGCTATCAATATGACCACATTTGGTGTGAGCAGAAAGAAATCAGTTCTGTGATGAACTAATTTAGGGCTGTTATCGTGAAGTGGTCAGAAGAAAATAAGGTAATGACACATTGCACATGCTAGCTTTTTTCTAGGGTTGAACTAAGAGCTTAATTCCATAAAAATTACTTTTCTTTTAACTTTTTCATAGCTTAAGTGTCTAAACCAGGCAAGAAAAGTAATGAGTTTGGTCACAACAATATCGGAGAGAATTATAATAAAAGAGGTGTTACTGATACAACCTAGGCTATTTTTATCATTTTCTTCCCTTCTTCCTCATCTTTAGCAGTGTGTTTTATGTAAACCTGACACATTTATATATGTGAAACAGATGCAAAATGAAGCAGTTTTATCTTCAGTTATGACCATGTTTTTTCAATCATGGACATGATTTATGGAAATGTTCTTTGCTGTAAAAAAATTCTTTTAAAATCCAAACCACATTAATTATAAATCTAACATTCAATTTCTTTTGATACTTTGGGGAATGTGGGTAAGTAAATTTTTAATGCAAATAAACAGTTTCTTTAAAAAATCAGTATTCATTAAATGTTGAGATGAAACCAGCACAAGACTTCTCAGTGAAACTACTAGAGAATTCAATTAGATGTTGAGAAAATTAGCTCTCTTTTTAGAAAAATATTATATGTCTCAGATTTCTATCTGCTGTGGTATATTTGGCACTCCTGGGGCCAACCAAACTGTGAAAAGCTATTGATGTTGGCTCCTTGGCTGATCAACCTGGTCAGGGTTGAGCTCAGTTTACTGTGGAATAAACTCTAAACATTTTGGAGTTCAGAGTTGTGCAGAGGTGTAGGAACTGCCTGAGACTGAGCGGTATCACCAGTAGAGACCAGGAGAATTTGTACGGTCAGCAGCTGGGGAGAATATTTTTCTCCTGGACAGGGCCAAACTATACAATATCCACAGCACTGCCAACTGTGACGACTTTATCATGTGTCTTACAAGGCTTAGGGTTTTTCTTCACACCTCAGCCCTCGAACCATGTACAAATCTCAGTTTCCATTTTTTAAATAGTGGGTTTCTAGTCCTTGTGATTACAAACAGAAGCTGAACACCCAGAAAGCAAATAAAGCAGTCATATTTTTCTTAAATCTTGCTTTAAAGCCAGTCTCATGATTTTGGGGGTCTCATTCATAATTTCTGAGTGTGTAGATCTGGCTATACTGAACATCAGGAAGCTAATTCAGCTTTACAGAATTAAACCCTCCTGACAGAAGGTCTCTGTGGTGCTCTGGTGGTCTGTGGTGAACTGCTACTTCTCTCCTCTCCCTATTTCCACCTGCTATTTCTCATTAAAAGACAACTAAAAATACTTTACATGCTTTCACTGTATTCCTATTGCTTCTAAGCAATTCCAGTGCATTAAACATTATTCAAGAACCTTGTGGGAGCAGCTTCACACATTCATCTCCCTACCCTTGCAGTTGTCTGGGGGATATTATCTCAACTTGTGTTTCATACAGTGAAGTATTTTTAAGGTATCTGTCTCAAGATCATTTCCAATGCCAGTATTGTGATGTTAAAATTGTTCATTAAAATGTGAAAGTGACTTTTGCCCAGCCTTTTAAGAGTAGGTGGTGGCACAGGTCTTTTTACCTTGAGCTGGGATAATGGCTTGTGCTAGAATTAGTTTTTTGTGAAAGTTATTTCCCTACCTAGCTGGGCTATGACAGGGATTGGATCTCTTGTTCTCATTATGGCTTCTGTGTGGCTGAAAGCTCTGATAGCCACAGAAGTGGTGGGGAGGACAAGGGAGGTTGGTTTCTGTGGCAGGAAGGAAGCCTTGAGACCTGGTATCTGTGTAAAACAGAAGCAGCATCATGGAGTTTACAACTGATCCCCCAATAAACCAATTTTGAAAGCCCTGGCTTCCCCTATTCCCCTCCTCACTGTCTTCCTTTGATAGGAACAGGAGGTAGGAGCTTCCCAGGAGTGTGAAGATGTCTGGTCTGGGAAACATGAAAGAAGAAAGCTTGTGTGTTTGTTTTGTACACCATAGATTTTAGGGCCAGGAAGCCTTTTCTTTTTTTCTAATTGAAGATAATATCTTGCTAAAAAGTATATGTTCTGAAACTTCAAAGAGGGAAAAACAAAACAAATACTCCTCTCGACCTGTTAATATAGTTTGAAAAGCTACAACAATTCATTGAAGTTTACTGTGATAACTTGATTTTGACCTCAGTCTAGAAGATTTGGGTACTTTGGGAATTGTTGGAATCTTGAATCTTGGTAGACTGTGGGAAGTATGAAAGCATGGTGCAATGCTGACAGGGCAGTATGCAGCATTCCTGCACATCGGCAGTGTCAAAGTATGGAGTTTATGACTCCTCCATCAGTAAACACAATCTCTCCACTCCCTGAAGTTAAATCAAACTCCTGCAAAGCAACTTGTGAGTAACCAGGGTAAAATTTCCACTGAATTAATCATATATCTGGTCCAAAATATTTAAGATATAAACAAAAGAGGCTAGAATAAGACCAGCCAGGCATGTAAACATTTCCAAAGTGGTTGTTTTCCAGATAGTTTTTGAGCCACAACTGGCAAAAAACAGGGTTGCACAAAGCTAGCTTTGAAAGAAATGGATTGTCATCAGTTTGCAACAGCTGAGGATATGATCCTGTATATTTTGTGACTGTCTGTTTAAAACATATCCAAATGTCCTTGGAAAATATTTTTCTGCTGAAAAGAAAAAAAAAAGGTAAAAAATATCTATGAAAAAAGTTGGGAAAACTTTAATAGTAATTCTAATGAAAATAATCCTACTATTTTTAAATAAAAGAAAGAGTCTTTAAGTCTACATTCAGTGTCCTTATCTGGCTTTCCAGTATAAGCACGAGAGCAATAATTTGTATGACAGTTTTTATTTTCTTTCTTGAAAGTGTAGTAAAAATAATAAGGACAAACACTAACAAATCAGATCCAAACCAGAGCTGTGATTTGTGAGAGACTAAAATTCCACATGTTTCAGGTGTGGTTCCAAATCGTTATGATGCACAGTGGACATAGTGCAAAGGGTGGGGAAGCAGCAGTTTGTACAGCAAAGGGTAAAGTAGGTAAGAAGATACAGTAGAGTAGGTCAAGAGTGGAATATTCTAAATCTAAACTTGGGATGCATGAACATGTTATGAAATGGTGAAAATTACATCATATCTAAAATCCAGTATGCAGATTTTTCTTTGGGAAGTTTGAACTGTATTATTGCACAGCACCATTTTCTAGCGTTGTGTGAAATGAACCCAGACTGTAGTCCCAGTGCCTCTCATGCTTCACACACAGTCACCTGAGTTATATTCAAATAATAAGCTTTAGATCAGAGGTGAGGAATGTCATTTCTTGCTTTCCTACAGTACCTAGAGGAATAAAGTGCATTTAATATGTTAGACTTTAAGGTTCTTCCTCAAGGCACATGTTAAATACTGGTAGTATGCAAACTGTATTCATATTTGTAGAGATATTTGCAAGAGTGGCTAGAATCCACAGTTCCTGTAAAGTCTTTGCCTGACAGTTCCTATAAAGGCTTTGCCTGACACAAGGGCTTAGAGTCTTTCTGATTAAAGTCAATAATGATCTGAACTCTGGGTGAAGGGAACATATTGAATGGTATAGAGTTATGTTTCATGTAAGTGACTTTGAAGTATTTGGAAAATAACTTGTTAGAATGCATCATATACAAACATATACAACAAAAGTTGTATTTTCCTTCCCTGCGCATAAGCCATTTTTTTGTTTTATTACATGTATTCTTCCCATGGTCCTGCAGGCCAGTTAGAGACTGATTCTTGTGAAGCACAATTTGTAGTCAAAGTAAAGAATCAGCAACAGCATCTTTTGTATTAAGCACATTTTGAAAAAGCCTAGACAGTTGCAAATGACAGTTTAACAATTGTTACTGCAGCTGTGAAAGCTCAGATGAGGAGATAGGGCTGAACTGATTGGAAAAGTATCTCAAAATTAATTCTCTGCTCCGGATAGCCTCATCCCCAGGTTTTTTGATGGGACACATCTTACACTGATAAGCTCTAAAAAATTCCCAAACAAGTAATTTTTCACAGTGTTTCTCTAGCCTAGTAAAATATTTTGCTGATGGAGAATACAAGTGCTTCTATGACCTCTGCAACCTGCTGGTACAGATGCTGGATACCAAGACTGAGTCCTTGCTTGGCCTTAGTTCAGAGCCAGGACCTACAAGGCAGTCTTCTGCATGCCTGGCAAGCATCCTTAGCTACCAGACTATTTGTTATTTCTGGATGTGTCCCTGATTTTCATTCTGTAGCTGTCCTGCTTTGTATTAACTAACTCTTCATTAGGCAGGGAGGGAAGCAACAAGAGTTGGACGCTCCAACCCTTGGTTTTGTCACTCCCTTGGTACATTAGCTAGAGAAACTCCTAAACACTGGCTTACAAAGTTCCAGATAGGAAAGCTGTAGAGCCCCAGCTGCCAAGATCAGGAATTTGTCTTCTTTCTGTTAACTTCAAAACAGTCTCCTGCACAGGACTGAACAGCTTTGTGTAGTTTGGCCCCCAGCTGTTTCCACTTGGCGAGGTGATGGTGTTGCTCACTTCCTGCTGGAGCTTGTCCATATTATATAAATATATATGTTGGGGAGAAAGTCCTTAAATGCCACTATCAGAATTTAGTCCAGATTGATTGTTTGCTTCCTTGTGGCTATGGGAGAGGGTGGTGACTGATTTTTTTTTAGGCCAGCCCTGGAGACTAGACTGAGACCTGACTCCAAGTAGTTAGACAATTATCTGGAGCTGGTTTTGCCAGCTTTGTATTTCAAAAGGTAGCACTTTGAAGTTTCATTAATTCTTGTTTCATAAGACCATGCCTCATTAGTGCATGCTTAATTAGTTCCTGCTCTGTAAGCTGATGCTTTGAACATTTAAAAGCTCATGCTTTTTTTTCTTTTTGTATGACAACTAGCAAGTCTTTGTAATTGATATTGTACATTTTATCAGTTTCCATGGCATAATAGTTGGCAGAGCCTGCAATTTTATTACAAATCCCCAAACTTTTAAAATGTTCCTTCTAGTTAGTTCTCTTTTTGTGTCCTTTGGGCAAAACAGAACCCTTCAGTGTGGTAAATAGTGAGCATTTGAGTAAACGTAATGTGCTTGAGGGAGCTGATGCAGTTTTGTATGATGGTATTAAAGCTATCTATGCCAAGTCATACTCAGTTCCATAGGACTAGTCAATTGTCTCTGGAGATAAAGGTTGAAATGTAGGAGTGGCTGCCTCTCGGGTGGGACGCCCTTTCGCCACAGAACGCTGAACATGCCAGTTGGAGTCCTTCGATACGTCTGCTCAGCCAGGAGGGCTGCCCGGGAATAGGATGTTGTATACAACCCTTGTCCTCAGTCTGAGTAGAGCAGAAGACACCAATCACAAATCACTCCACTCATATTTATTTTCACAAAAGACACAGTCTAGCATGATCATATAAGTACTGATAAAAAAGTTGATGCTAGCAAGTTATGCTTTAAATGACTGGTGCAGAGTAGTTATATATAGAATGATTAATTTTTTTAGAGAAGCCAAGGGCTCTCCTTAAGTTTACGAGAGACCTCAACAGCAGGTGGGAGCAGACAGCAGGTGAAGATTCATATCTCCCTACAGATGCTGAAAGCTGTCAACAGAGCTTTCCAAACATTAGCGTTAAATGAGTATTCTATGCAAATACTACTATTCCTTCCACCAAGGCTTAAGTCATATATCTGGCACACTACCTGCAGATGACAATGACTTGTTTATTTTATTAGATCATGTGCTCCTCTCCCAAACTCAAATAAATTATTCATTTCTAAAGAATGTCAACAGCTAATGAGTGCTTGAACAGTTCACAAAAGCTCAATGGTCTCTGGAAGGTTGGATCTCTTATTGCTACGAACTGGTACATTTAATTGTGTATCTAACATGAAAACGAGGGCCATTTCTGCATCTTTCACCTTTGTAATACTTTTCCTTTGAGCCGGCTATGGTAAAGTATATACCAATTAGCATGGTCAATGATAAATTTAGTCATATACACTGTAAAATTGTTTACTGTGTTTTTCAAGGAAGAGAAGGCATTACAGCCCAGACTTGGTCTGTAGTTTGGATGGCAAGATTGCTGCAAGCTTCTGGCTAAAAATCCAGAGTATGATTACTTTGTTCACTTCTAAAATTTGAGTAGAGTATGAATTAGAATAAATCAGACAAAAACACTCAAGAAAGATTCTAGGGAGTGTTTAGTTTCGTATTTTCTCTTAGTCTCTTATACACTAATTGGGACTGTGAGTGTTGTTTCACCAGATTGCTTCTAATTATATTTGTTTGGATAAAAAATTATCTTTCCGTAGAAAATATTTGCTTTTATGTTCTGAAACATGGCTCATTTGAACTGTAAAAGCTATGCATGGGGGTTTTTTGTTCTCAGTGATAGGGGAAATTTGCCATGTCTGCAAAGCGATTAAAATTACCTGATAAGGAGATGAGAACAGAGGTATATAGTTTTAAAGTTCTGAAACAGTTGTCGGAAAAGAGAAACCATCACAAGTTTTTCAGCGGCTCTTCTAGAAAAGCTACACAGAAGTTGAGGTCTCGTTTCTAAAAGGCAGAGTAGTTCTGTATATCTATATTTATTTCCAGCCAATTCCCAAAGGTCCAAAGACAAGCATCTGTGCATCATTGTTCTTACCTAGGGAGTAGAAGACTTGAAATTTGCCAGCAGCTTGCTCTAAAGCTACCAGAGATAGACGAGACTAGCAGTATTTGTATTTCTCATATATATTTCATGTTATATGATAGAGCCAAGCAGTATCAAACTGTACACGCCTGTTTCAGTAATGTGTTCTCACAAAGAACCCAAATGGCAACTGAAGCATGAAATGGGAGCCTTTCAGGAGAAGTTTTGTCCTTTTCTTTCTGAAGATGTTAGGTCTGTGCAGAAGCAATGAATTTATGTTGCCTGACTCCAAAACCACAACAGTCAAGAGACAGCCCAGTGACAGTTTCACACAGAGATGTGATTTATCATTGATTTTACATCACCATTACCAAAGCCACAGATGACGGAATAATAAAATTATCCACACATTTCTATATACTGTTGCTCTGCCAAGTTGTAGCCAAGGTCTGGTTCTGTGTAGTTCAACTTCATGGCAAATACACTCCTCACAGTGCCCAGGTATGGTGAGACATGTTTGCTTACATTCAATGATCTGTGTATGAGCATGCTTTTTTACCACTACACTAGCAAAAACAATGGTGCCACGTTCCAGGAGTCAACTTTAATTCAAGGCAAAAAAAGAGACCTCTGTCTGCTTGAAACACAAACTCTTATTAAGCATAATAGCATGTATCTAAGCATGGAAAGTGTTTATAAACTAAGTAAACTTCTTTAATGTCCATCATGGAGACAGAAATTACAAAGTGACACTGTTGCTACTTCATACGTGCCTATAGCAACCTTGTAGAGCTATAATTTTGATCAACTATTTTGATTAAAATTGCCAGAACAAAAAAAGAGCTTTCCTGTGTTACACAGAATTTTATTTTTTGAGCTCAGTCATTGTTATTCTTTACATGTTCTGCCACGTACAAAATGCTTGTAGGAAGCCTTTAGAAAACAAGAACAAGAACAAAAAAAGCCCAAAATAGGAAAGGAATGCTAAGAAATACATGTTTCTCTAACAAAGCAATTTACTGTCAACTTATGTTCTTGAATATTCAAGAACTACCTGCATTAAATCCCATTTCAATTGTGTTTTCCTCTCTTGGTATATAATAATTTTTCCAGCATATATCTAAAAGAAAGCAAATTTTTAAGGTGTGCTTTTTCTTCTTAACCAGGCTCTCTCATAGATGAGAAACTGTTGTCACAAAAGGCTCACCAGTAGAGGGGTTTTGGTAAGAAAACTGAGAAATGTTCCAAAACCGAGAAAAGTCACAAATGCCAGTGCAGTCAAAGACTGACGTTTCATTGACTTTTTATCTGCTGTTTGTTCAAGGCTGGATTGCATAAGTTTTCCTTTGAACATCGTTCCCTGAAAAGCACTTCTGAGACAAGTACTGGTGAATTGGATAGCCTCATAGTTTTGACAAGAATGTACTCAGTAGTAGTTTCAGCAGGAGTTATGTATATTATACATAACATTGAACAAGAAATATTCTGGTTGCAGACACTCAGGTATTTTCTCTAGTGTTGCTAAAACAGTTGTGTTTGTTTGGAAGACTCTGGTTTGTCATTTTTCTTCAAGATGTGTTCTTGTTATAGAAATGGGTTTATCATAAACTAAAGATGTGTAGCTGAAACACAAATCCAGTTCTTCCCTGTGCCTACTGCACAGACATGTTTCAGCCATCACAGCCCAGTCCTTAAGAAAGAAATGCTGCTCTTTAGCAGCACTTTCCAATGGGAGGAGCAGATGGTGGTGGGAGCTACACAGAGTGCTATTCTGGGAGAGTTCCACTGGTTAATACAGAAGATGCTAAGAGCAACTCTTTGTAGGAGAGAGCAAAGTGCCAAAGTGTGGCTGAGGGCATGCTTAGCCAGCCAGGTCAGTAGTATAGGAAGATCTTCAGACAAGAGCGCAGCAGCAATCACTATGCCCAACATATGCTGTGTTTCTGTGAATGCATGACAAACTGAAGTAGTGCACAATTGAAAAACAAAAAGATGACACAGATGTTTGATGTGTTGTGTGATGCTCCCACCACACAGGCTGACTGACAGCTGCCTCAGATGTTCTCAAGATAAGACAATTAGGCAAACAGAGAAGGTAATCTTTCCAGAGAAGCTGTATTAGTAAAAAGCAAAAAAATATGCTGAGCTACTGACTGTGGTCCACTGCACAACGTTTTCTTTAGCTACAGTCCCTATATTGGTGATCCAAGTTTTGTCCCGATCACTAGTCTTTTGGAAGAAGTAGGTTAAATCAGTAAATCAATACATAAGTTAATTTGGTCAGTTTTTCTTGCTCTCCAGCAGGTGTACATAAAATTTTTATGAATTTAATACTGCACGCAGGAGTAATGAAGAAATATTAGGGATCACTCATCCCTTTTGGAACAGGAAAGTCCGAAGTGGCCAGTGCTCTGCAGTTCTCTACTGAAAAAGTTTAGTTGTGTCTACTACACTGTTGCCTCTTCACAAGGAATAGAGGGAAACCTGGACATAAAGTTACCAATGGACAAAAGGTCAAACCAAAGATAGTCTTGTATCTCCTTTTGTGAGCTGCAAAATTTATGTTGGTGAAATTTCTGTCTCAGAGCCTAAGTTCACGTGTCTAGCTGCACTTATGGGAGCAATGAAAATATTACAGGAGCCCTGGTTTAACTGAGCTCTGTCTTCCACCTACTGCTTGAGCGCTGCATTACTGACATCAGTAACAAATTTTGAGTGCTATTAGTGTTAAAGAAGGAGGAAGATCTAAATATTAAGTGGCTGCTTGAAACACTACTGGAGTTAAGAATTCATTTAGAAAGAACAGATGGCCCCAAAAGAAAAATGTCTCTCAGTTGAGGTGTTAAGAGGATTAAGGATTAAATAAGCACAAGATCAGAGGCTAGACTAGAGCCAAAATAAACAAATCTATTTAGTCAGCTATAAGAGGAGATCAGAAGAAATGAGAGGAATTAGGAGACAGTGATGATGAAGGTGATTCACAGAGGATATTCAAGATACAGAGGTCACAGATGAGAGTTTCTAAACCACAAACTAGAACTGTTAAATCCAAAACAGATGACATGCAGAAAAACAGGCCATGATGGCCAGATGGCAAAATTCTGTGAGGAACTGTCTGAGGATAAAAAAATCCCCAACCTGTTAAATAATATTGCTTCGACAGGTGACAGAGAACCATGATGTGAAAAGCTGAAACAAAGTTTGCAGTCAAAAAGGGAAGACTAGAAAAGCTCTAGGTACCAGGCAAAGTACTAATAGATTTTCCCATGTTGAATGTCAGTACTAGGGATGATTTGTTCCAAGTGGGCACACAGATGACTCTGTATTGATACTCATTCCATTACCAAACAAAAATAATGCGAATGCTATATAAACAACAGAAAACTTTCTATTATTCCATGGGATCAAAATCAACACTGGCAGCTTTTATAGAAGGTTTTCAGAGAGGTCAGTGCTTCCCAAAATGTTTCTTTTTTCTCCATGGAAAAATGAATAGCTTGATATAACCTGTGTCCATTGGCCTCAGAGGCAGTGTCTAACATTTCATACAAATTTATGATATTTTCCCATCTCTTCACAACCAAGTGAGTTGTCCACTATCAGCTACAAGATGCAAATTTTTTACTAATTTCCATTTTCATAAAAGCAGCACCCAAAAGCTGCATCTGTCGAAAAGGAAATTCTGCTCCCATCACTCCTTACATCATTTACCAGAGTCTTTCGACTTCTGTGGCAGGCATCCATGTTTCAGCAAATTTGTTTTTTTCATACTTATTGCTTCCTTCCTCGTTAGGACTAAACCAGTCACTAACTGGTGTGTAAAGCTCTCTAAAGGGGCTTGGGCACTTTAAATTGTAGATCCTGAAAAATTCCCATGCAGCTTGTACCTCTGTTTGATTGAATTTCTACATGAGTACATTTCTAACAGTAAAAATCCCTAAACACCTAAATATCTGCCTCTGAACATGTCCAGACCTCCCAGGTCCTGACAGCTGATGCACATGGCTGTTAAAAACAGCCTCCAAGGATGCGCGGGTGCGTGGCCTGATCTCATAGAAAAGGGCCTCACACAGAGCGGGGCAAAACGGTTCTGATGAAACCTCTGGGAAGGGAGGTGAGGAGATGAGAGAGGGCCTCTTACCATTTGCCCAGAATTCAGATAACTGAGTTTAACTTCCTTTAAGGCGTCAGAGAACTCAAGTCTGCATGGCCCATATTGCAGATGAGCGCTATGCTGGAGGCATTGTGAGTTTTTGCCATTCCCTCCTTACTTAAAGATGTGAGGCTGTGACAGCTGGTCCAGGAGGCGATGAGTCACGCTGCAATGGCAGGAAGGTAGGGTTGGGGGAGATCTCCAAGAGGCGGGTGGTCCAGGCACCAAAGAGCAGGAATCACTACAGACAGCCTAAGATAACTATCTGACTTGTGAGTCAGAATCCAAAGATACCAGGATTAACAAACTTAAAAGCAAAAGACTTAGGCAGAAAAAGATTGTATATAATCCAGTGTATATATAAACTCCTCTTACACTGCCCAGCCAGTGAGCCAAAGTGCTTGGAGGGGACTTCTTAGTAGGAAGTCACTATTTCTGGTGGTTCTGAGAGAAGAGTTAGAAAGCACAGTGTCTAGTTTCTTGTTTGTGAAACTTTGCTAGCCATTTTGAACACATATTTTTAGTTTAAGTAAAACAGAATTTCAATGAAACACAGAGTAAAGGCCTTGTTCCCCCCCACTGTATGGTTAAACAGCAGAGTGGCACAGATGAGGGAAGTATATCCAGAAAGCAGTGGAGCTGATATGAAGTATCTATGCAATAACCTATAGTTAGGAAATATGTAAGCAGTCACCCAGGCCAAACTATGGTGTCCACTGATGGCAGTTAGTGCAAGATCACAGCTTTAACACCTTTAATAGCATGTTTTCAGGTGTGTGTGGGTCCTTCCTTCTTCTTTCTTAACAACACCTGCTCAGAAATACCCATTAATTCAATTTCTCATTGATAATGCAGCATGTTAGATGATTTGGGTGCTTTTAACACGTAGCTAAAAAGGACAGATCTGCTCTGTGAGTTGTGCATTATTTTTTTCTTTGCCAGCTGGGGAAAGAAAATCCTGTCTCTTTACCAAAGTGAGAAATGACACAGCAATGAAGGATGTACTTGATGGCAGGCTTTTTTTCCTCAGAGAATTATTATTCAGATTCAAGTTCTTTCCTAAGATAAAGCATTATTTCATTTTTCAACTGCCAACAGGCACTGCTTTGTTAATTAGAGCCGTTTCATGGGTACTTGTGTCACTTTGTTTCCCATGGAGACATGTCTGGGGAGTCATGAGAATTTTCTAATGATACCTCTGGCAATTTGTTGTTTTAGATATAATCTGCACTGCTACCCTTTGCTAAGGAACTACCGAACCTATACCATTTTATTATCTGCAGCAAGACTATGTCTATAAGAAGACATTGCATGTATGAAAATCCTGTGAATTGGGATTTTTCTGGTGCTACATCATATGCTAATTTTTTTTT
This sequence comes from Gorsachius magnificus, assembly GCA_034008185.1. Lineage (NCBI taxonomy): Eukaryota > Metazoa > Chordata > Aves > Pelecaniformes > Ardeidae > Gorsachius > Gorsachius magnificus. The sequence continues at coordinate 15,450,319 of CM067090.1, forward strand.
TCTAACTCTTGGCATAAAACAAGAAGAAAATCCTAAAATCAGCATATCTGATTTGTAGCAACCCCAAGGTGTAACTAATATTAGCACAATATTATGGTTCAAGCAGGGTGGGGAGAAAATAAATTCATAGCTGAACATCTTTAGGGGGAAAAAATTCAGATTTAATATACCACCCACAAGGAAGCCAGAAGCCATGTTTTCTATTGTTAAAAAACAACAAACAAAAACCCCGCAAAACATACGCACCCTGCATGGCACTGCGGATCAGAGCCAAGGGGTAACATCATCTTGTTATGCTCTGAGTGAGTGCAGTCATGTTAGCAAGAGCTTTTATCTGAGTGTTGGTGACACCTAACAGATATTCCCCAGGGCACTGGCAGGTCACAGATTTGTTGTGACTTGGAGTAGTAGCTTTCCTGTAAAACTGTGATTCTTAATGATCTGTAGAAAAATTCGTTTTGCTAATCTTTTTTTGCTGGTGTTAGGTCACGCATATGCCATCATACCTGATTGACCATTCAGACACTGGGCCCTGTGATTGCAGGTATAACTCATAAATTGTAATGTAGGAGTAAAGTATTGCAAACCACAGGAGAAGCTTGGAGAGAGGAGAGAGGGGCAGGAAGCGGGTCAGTCTGTCACAGGAAGCCAAATGGGCAACATAACAATAGGAGAAGAACAGCCAGATAAGGAGGAAGAGAAGGGAAAGGAAAGGAGAAATAGTGAAGAAAATGTTGATCCTGTGATAGAGTCTGCATTGCCTTCCTCTAATATCTGTCCTTTGGAAGGGTAATTGCAGTTTTCAGATAAAATTGTTGTTACACAGTGCATCCTGAAGCTCATCTGTGGTCCCAGGCCATGTCTAAGAAACTGCATAAAACCCCAAACAGTCTTGCAGTAGTGCAAATGAAAGGATCAGTGATGGTCTTTCTGTCAAGAAATATGTGTGGAGTCTCAGCACTGCATTTGACAGCTGTGCTGCGGATGGCAACCATGGTCCTGCTCCCGCAGACTGAGAAGGAATGTGGAGTGGAAGGAAAAGCTTGAGAAGTTGCTGTCTGCCAGGTAAATGCTTGGTGTAGGCATTTACGTAAAGAGCTTTATTTAAACTTTCCCTCGCTACACTCTGATGGACTCTCACATTGTGTCTGTAAGAGTCCTTGTCCCTGCTAAGACATAAGCTCTCTGGCATAACTTTAAAAATGGGTCTCTCTTTGAACTCAGTGGAGCTGCTTCCATGCTTCAGACTAAGCTGGCAGGGTTGAAGGCCTGATGGTGTGACAGATAATAATGGACCCCTAAAGGACTGGGCAGGCCAGATTCCAGCTCTCATCAGAGGGCACCACATTGCTGCACAGAAACAGAGCAGGGTTTGCACTAATTCTGTAATTTATCCAGCACAGCTCATGTCTCCTGCCATTCCTCAAATTAAAACAAAAAAAATGAGGAGGAAACAATAGCAAAGCATGACTCTTACTGTGTTTGGGAAGTGCCAAGCATCTTGCGGAGGCTGCTGCTGCAAAAAACTAGCAAATGACAGTGATGTGAAGGTAATGAGGATCAGGACATTTGGCGGTGGAGGTTTCTGGGCTGCAGGAAGGAGGGGGACTCTCAGGAGGTCCTGATAAGCATTAGCAGTTTTGGATGCTCAGCCAAAATTTTGTGGTTTGCCAGTTAGTACTGAATCTCTTTTTTGTTCAGCCGTTACTTTACACTGTGCGGTCTGGCTAGCAGTTGTACAACAGCATTTAAAATATACAACATGCTGTGAGACAGAACGCAGCTACCTTGTCAAAGATGCCAGCATTAAATTACAAAGAGGCTAGTATATGCCGTATGTAGGATATAGCCATTTTGCCTGTAAAAGTCCAGATAGCCAAAGTCTGTTATCGTTGCATTTAGGATGCAGCAGCTGCCTTGAGTACAGCAAGGGAGGGTGAGGGAAGTACAAGGAAAGGGAGGTGCATGGTCCCATTTGGGTCCAGGAGCAGTCTGGCCTGGGAAATGAGAAAGAGAAAAGGTTGGTGATCTTTTTTTGGAAGGAGTAAAATGGAAAGAAAAGTAGGTGTATAAAGTCTCCACAGTGCTCATCACATGAAAGCGTAAGGGTTGTTTGCAGGGTGAGTGTGGAGGGGACAGTGATTATGGTTTTTGAAGTGAAAGAGTGAAGAAGCTCTGCCTTTAGGTGTGGGGTTTGACTTACTGTCATTTTGTTTGAATTTGATGAAATTGATTTCTTCTTGAACATTATTGGCTCTGAGGGAATATAGAGAGAGTAGGACATTTGAACAACAACATTGCTGTGGCGCATCATAACCCTTTGTGCTCCGCAACAGGTCCTTCCTTTCTTAGTAGTTAACTCTCTTTTAGTGAAAATAAGTTCCATATTCTTAAAGGAGGTGGAACTGAAGATGCAGCTACCCCAGAAGCTGTGTAAGAATTACAGAGGAAAGCTTAAAAAGATCTCATAAGAGAAAACAAAGACACTAGATTAGCTTTGAACCTGGGAGTTTCCCACACTGCAAATCAAGAGCATTGTCAGAAAAAGCCCAGGTGTACACCACATGTACAGGTTACAGTGCAGTCCTGACCGCTGTGATGACAGTTCTGTGTTCATAATGTATATATCCCAAAGAATACTAATGCATCTGTTATAAATTCAGGAAGGATAGAGATAAGCAAGTTTCATTCTAAGTTACAATATTGTAAATACAGCTTTGCTCTATTGGTATAAATAAAATTATTCATATGCTAATTTGTCCCAGAGGTTTTTCTTTTCCTTGTAATAATAGTTTTGTAGACACAAGACTTAACTACTTATGTATCTCCACTACTTTAAGACATAGAGAAAGATTATTTTGAGACTTTGCTGTGGTCTGATAAGAGCAGTGAGGAATTCTCTGCAGGAACAGGGCTGATATGTGCTGTGGTAAGGATATAAAAGGGCTGAAAAACCCTTGGAGGTTTTACAGCTTTCTAAATGACACAATGCAATATAAAAGGAGGAGACGGGTTAAAATAAACCAGGATTTTGAAGAGAAAAACCAACATAAATCTATTATATGTGACATTGCCAAAATAAAAATAGTTTTGCATTAGAAACATGCAGAAACTCTCTTTTTTTTTCCCAATCTGATACCACAGTAGGTGTTGCAGCAAATTTTTGTATGTAGCACAGAAGTTGAAAGTAGCACATGATTTTGGTAATTATGAAAAATCAGTGAGTTTTTCCGTTGCAATTTTGCACAAAAAAAGCAGTTTGGGCTCTGTGGTCCAGCTTTAGTAGAGTCCACATAAATCTTGGCACAAGGTCAAACTTCAAGAGCTGAAGCTTTTTGGGGATGCAGGGCATAGGGGATTGAACCCTTCCAAAAAAAAAAGCTCTGGTCCCTGTGTTTGTGAGATCCTCCACCTTGGATCCTGAAAAGAAAGGGGGAAAATTTAAAGAAGGAGAAGAGATGTTATGCCAACTCCATAAATGAATTGCTTTGTTGTTTTTATTCCTGGCAGGCACCTAGAAGCCAAATCAGCTTCAGGCTGGTGTATGAGGCACTATATTCCGCACAGAAGAAATAAGGTGATTGCTGTCATCAGGCTCGGACTGGCCAAAGAAAGGTTTGCCAGAGTCTTCTGCCATAAGAATGCATTTGTTGGCCAGGCTGGAAATGAGAGAGAATTTGATCAAGAACCCTACGCAGTTTTTGTGTCAGCTCTGGTTAATTCAGGCAACAATACTAAAAAAATACCCCAACCAGATAGTGACCATTGTGCTTTAAGCATCTTTGGGAATTAATTAAAACCTGTGAAAGGTTTAGCAATGAGCTGTGTGAACTTTGCTAAAAACCTGATCAATATTTACATAATTCATGCATCCCACTGAGTGAGAAGCTGGCAGCCAGAATAACATCGATTCTACATTATACTAGTGCAACAGGAAAAGGAAAATATTTTCTACATCCTGAATCAGTTATTTAAGCCCTTTCTACCTCCTTGGGAGTATGACAGAATCGATCAGCCAAGCTGAACAACACTGGCATTGCAAACATTTGTTCATACCATCTGGTACAGAGTCAAATCCAAGTAACAAAGGCTTTTATTTTCCCACAAAGGCTGAAGGTTACATAAATGTTACCCACATACTTGTGGCATCCCAACATGTTATTCTCACGTGCTGTAGCGAGATTGACAATTCCCAGACCAGAACAAGACAGCCAGCAACAAAGATTCCTGCAGCACAATTGCTTACTAATACCACTAAATGTACATTTTAGACCCCCTGAAGAGCATTAAGTTCCCTTGTTCCTTATTGCACAGATAATATACGTGGTCCAACATGACAGGCAACATCTCCAGTGGTTAAATGTGAGGGTAGTAGTATTGGTTTGGTTTTTTTTTACTTATCTGGGATGACCACTTACTTGAACTCACTTATGGTTCTATTCCATTCAGCTGCTCATAAATTAGCTTGGCATCCTGAACTCATGGATGTAAATACATATTTGATGCTTCACCAGTGTATAATCACTCTCACTTGCTGCTTTTTTTTTTTCCCAAATATTCAGATGCCCACATGAAACTTGTTATCCTTCATCAGAACTGTAAATACCCTCTGAATGAGTTTTAAGACAAATGTTTTGTAAGGGGTTTTGCAAAAATAAAAGTTTAAGAAATACAGATAGTCCTTCAGACAGTATGATGTGGGGTAACCTGTTAAAAAATGTATTTTTTCATAACTTCCATTTCAGAATCTGGTGGCACCTTATATAGAGCCTTACAATTAAGACATTTATATGAAACAGCTTCAGGATATTAGGGCACAAAGATAAACTGAGATTTGAAATATAGCACGCTTGCTCACCTGCTGCCGGTCTCGCCTATTTGGATGCTCTAACAGGGCAGCCTCTGCAGAAACACTCAATGCAAGGGCCCACAGCCTGCAGGCACAAAGCTGCCAAGGAAATTTTATGTTTGCACATTCAGAAAAATAGACCTAGTCAGAATTGTTCTTTTACTGAAGGAAACATTAAAGGAAAATAAAAATAAAAACAGGAGGGGGAGGGAATTCACATATTTTTTTGGGGAAAAGAAAACACAGATAGAAAACTTGCATTTTTTTTCCAACAAGAAATTGATGTGTTTGACATGAAAAAAATGGAAGATTTGTTTCTTCAATGTGCCATTCATGCTTCTATTTTCATGATATTTTATCCAGGCTGTATTTTCCATGAAGAACCCAGTACATGCTCATTGTTTCCTGAGATACGTGAGACATCATGAATCTCTCTGAATGAAGAGCATCAAATAAAATGTTATCAGGGAATATTGGCTGCTATGCTTTGACGGGATCAGGATTTTAACCATAAGGCCAGTAGGATCACTATGATATGGGAACTGTATTCCCTAGTTCTAAAGATAAATCAGGGATGTAACATATACCAGTGATTTTTTTTTTTTGGACAAATTAAAAAAATTATCCTACATTCAGTTCCTTATGAAGCTATTGAGATCAACTGATGGTAGTAACAGAGTAAATGGGAAAATCAGGATGAGATAGTAAAAACTTTCCAACGATCCTTTAAAGCTCTTCCTTTTAAAGCCGTATCCACACACGAGAGCCTTCTATGCAAACCTGTTTTTAAGAAGCTTTTATGGAAATTTCCATTCTTAAACATCAGGCCAAGCTCAGCTCTTGCAGCATTCAGATGAAGCAAGATCTGCCTCTTTTGGGAAAACTATTAAAGTCTCGATTACGTGACAGTATTGAGTATTATCTCTTAGAAAACAACTTAGGAAGTAAGTCCCAAAGCCTGATACTGTCAGAAGCTGCAACGGCTTCTTTGAGAAAGAAATCACTGTATACTTGTTTATTTATTTCTTTTCCTTTGCCAGGCAAAACATTAGGTTAGACATACGTCTCATCCACAACCAGGAGCATGTTTCCTAATCATCCACAGCTTTCTAGGACAGGTAAAGACTGGATGGCACTGGGCAGTTTGTGCCTGGTAAGGGCAAGTGAGACTAACTTTCCTCTTGCAACAACTTTATCTCAATATAAAACCTTCTACTGTGTCTTGAACATTTTATTACTTAGTCAGTTAAATAATGCAGCTGGAAAAAAGACCTAATTGATCCTTGTCTGACTGATTCCCAGTCACCTGAGAAAAGAAGCTGTCAAACGGAAAGCCAAATCCTGTGGCACCTACACAACAGAAGAAAGCAATGGGACTGTTCCCTGGGAGATCAAATAAGGACTCAAGTGTTTGATTTCTATAGCAAGAATAGTGCACAATTTCCAGATGTTTATGACTTTGAAGAAAAACTGGTTTAGAGATAAGGATCTCAGAAGAGCTCATGCTGAGTGCCGAGTGCTGTGCATATGAGATGTGCGATACTTCAGCTTCTGATCCATATAACAGAGGACAAGACATTCATTTAAGGCACCAAACAAGATTGTCTCTTGGTCATGGAATTCAGAAATATCTTAATGGCATAGTTTCAGACTTCTGCAAAGCCCACAAAACCCCAGCCCTTTCTACTTCTACTGCCATTATGAGACATTTTGGTGAAAAAAATTAGCATTCTTGACCATATTCTTAGTTTACCCTTCAGGGCAGTGCCAGGGTCCTACACTACACCTTTCATAAAATAGTATATTTATCTCATAATCATTTACTGAATGAGCTGTAAAAACACATTCTGATAATTTTAATTATTTTCTTAAGATTCTCAGTAAGTAAGTAGATTGATTACTTCAATAAGTAAGTAGATAGATTAAAGTTTAGGTATAAGAGAAGACAGCATTGGAGAGTATCATTACTACTTTCAATGTTTATATTGCAATAAAGAGAGAAGGATGAAGAGTTTTTCAGGATTGGGATAAGAATGGCAAAGAAAAAACTGCTTCAAAACAAATAGAAATAATTTTTGTAAACAGAAATCATTTTGCCAGAATAGTCAAAAGCAGGAAATTAATAACTTATCCTTTAGACAACTATTCTCATTTGCCATATAGATGAAAGGTAGGAATGTTGTATTTCCTTGGTACCTGAGCTCTAAAACAGAGACGTCTCCCTCCATAGGTGGAGAGTTCAGAGACAACACTGCAGAACTAAACTGGAGGACCCATTTTTTCAAAATACTTGACTTTTATGTCTGGAGTTTTGATAACATCAGTTAATTATGAAGGAATCTTTTATCGGTTTTTTTAATCTAGTTGACCCTAAGTCATGCAGTTAGTCAAGAAAAGAGCTGTTCTCATAGTCTGAAATTAGAAAGAAAACTAGTAATCAGATAGAGATTACTATCGGAGGGAAACATTTGAGTTTATACTAAGCTCCTTCACATGCTTGTGTTTAAGTACTGTGATACGTAGCACATTCTTAAGTGTATTGATTATTAATCAGGCCCTTGAAATAGGCCCTCAAAACAGACTTTAAGGGATATATCCTTCTCCTAGCAATGTAATGTGTATTATTACACTTGCTACAGTGAGACCAGCCTCACTGAAATACGTTGAGGCCCATGTCTTGCTTCACTAGGTTTGCAAGTGCCAGGGACTAAGAAGCTTGTGTAGGACAGGATGTGGCTTGTTCAGTTTTTAATCTGATTTTAACACTTTCATTGACCAGACTATACAGTTAATATTTTAAAATATTTTGCTCTTTCTCTCCCTGTAAATCTACAGTTTAAAACAGACATGTCCTTATGCAAAGCTTCCATAAGAAAGAGACGCTTGTGTTAAACATTTATGTCTCACTGCTAGCTTTAAAAATTATTCATTCTTAATAAAGTTACCACAAACTGCACAATTTGTTTTTGCACAACAGGAGTCTATCTTTTTTCCCTTTCCAGAAAATATACATAAACAGGTGACTAGATTTCCTGAGAAAAATCTATTTTAGATGTTTACTTGTTTTAAGGTACACTTAGGAATTTTAAATGCTCTTAAGAAAAACTTTTTATTAAGTCAAATTCCAGTACTACTTTTTCTTTTCACCTGTAGTTTCAAACATTCTCTAAATCTACACCTTATTTTATTTTATGTGTGCTGTTTATATATTATTTTCAGATTAGGAAAAAAATTCTTCAAATAGCAGTTGAGAAATACAGCATGCGGTAATGTTTTTCAAGTAGTTTGTTCAGTGGTTACAGTTCATAAGGAATGCCTAAATACATGGTTATGTGGCTTATTTTAATTTCATAATTATTGTAAACAATTGATACTGTAAACATAGTGCGACATCTGAAAGGACTTCAGTGGATGTTGGAGAAAAATGCTGTCCAGCCTTTTTTAGAAGTGTGAAAAAGGAAAGTCTAATATGTTTCCAAAGTAGTTTCTTGGGTTTGGTTTTTTTGTTTATTTGGTTTGGGGATTTTTGAGTGGGTTTTGGGGGTTTTCATTTAAAGATTCCAGATTGTACCTTCTGGATTAAATGAAGGGACGTGTGGTTAATAAAACAATAAAATCTCTTGAATCCATATTCCTAGATGATATCATAGTTTTACAAAGAAGCCTTTTTCCCAGTGAAGTTCACAAATTAGGTTATGTTGCCATTTTTGGCAACCTAGACTTTTATGAGCTTTTTTGGCTGAGCCGCCCTGTAAATCTGAAATAGCTTTGCCCTCCCATTTTACCTCCTTACATACAACCATGAAATGACACAAAATATTGATGGAAGCGAGCCCCTTTTCCATGACAGCTACCTGGCAGGTGGATGGCACTGTGGCCCTGGCAGCAGTTCCCAGGCAGCCTGGGATGAAGCAGGATGCTGAACAGCTTCCACAAGTGCCCAGAGCTCCCAGCTCTGCTGGTTTTGTTGGGATTTGAAGGCATTTAACACCTTGCGGTCAGGCACCGTGGGCTCAGGTTACCCTGCTTGCGGGGACTCCAGGCTCTTGCTGTCCATCTAACCCTGCACAGTGCTTCCACTACCCGAAAGAACCACTATTACCTCACAAGCCTTTTCCTGATTTATGGATTTAGACGCACTTGTCATAGGCCTCAGACTGGAGGGATGTTAGTAGGTGATCCATAGGGTTTGCACTATGTTCCTGTTACTGAGTTAGAACCCCCCTTCTCTGTTATTATTTCATTTGTTCATGTGTATATGCATGCACCATGCTGCACTACTGCCAGGGGATTTTCCTTCATGATATTGCTATTGCAAATAATAAAGTATTGCATAGCTGTGAGTTTTTTAATTCCTTTTATTCTCATGAAGAAACAAATGATTGGTTCTAAATCAGGAAATTCCAGCATGGGTTTGCAGAACTGAAAGAAACTGTGGATGGGGTGGGAGAAGGGGAAGGACAAAGGCAGATGAAAATTTATTTAATCTTCTTTTTCTGGGAAGATGCCACAAATTTCTGCGTAACAAATTTGAGAGAGTGTTGTGTAACTCATGTTCAAAATAGTAATTGAAATGAGTAGTGTTTATTACATTCCCATATGTTTGTAATCGAGGTACAACTCTAGTGGATGGGAAGCAAAGAGCTGTACTTTGCTGCTTAGCATCAGAGCTGTTGCACATTCATTTAAATAGCTTTATTTATCTTCTTCCCCACAAAGAACCTTCCATACTGTAAATTTATTGAATGGTTAATGGCACAAAAGTATGGGGTTCATTACAAAATGAAGTATTTATTGCAGTGTTAATTAAATAAAAGCATTGTAATCTTTCCAAATTGAACAATTATGCTCATTTGAACATTTTAAACAGAAAATCTTTTATATACTAATTGAGTTGCATAATGAAAAGCACGTGTAATGGAAATTTTAATCAAAACAAATACTGAAATAATTTGAACACTTTTTACAATATAAAATGTCTACCTCAGTTTTTATTAGAAATATTATAACAGCCAGATTAGTTTCAGAACTCATGACCTTTGAGTGCGGTATATTATTTCTGAGCTGATAGGCCACCCTCACATACCAGTTGGCTAACCCCTTAAACATCAAAGTTACTGCTTGGCTACCAGCCTCAAACCATGACAGACTGGCTGCAAGCCCAAAACTTGACAGCCTGGCGCTAGGCCTGTAGCCTTAGCTGACAGCCTTTTCTGCAAGGGGCTGATGAATGATTTCTGGCAACTTGTACTGCGCTCTGAGTGACTGGGAGAATAGCATTCAATCAGAAAAATGTGCACAAAACCTCCGTAGGTCTGTAAGAGATGGCACTTTGCCGAATGCCCAGATCAACTGCATGTTCGCACCCAATTTTTTATTTATTTATTAAATTTCACTGAGCAACGCTAGAATATTTGCAACTGCAATTATATTTCAAATAGCTCAGCCATCTGATGTCTAAATTTTATTCAAAATTCAAGACTATTCTTTTGCCTCGCTCTGTTTCTGTTCTGAACCCTTGTTGGCATAGTTGGCTTTGTTTTTTCGTTTGTGGACACAAGCTGAATAATGCGTATTCATTTGTGAGTCTGAATAAAATTCCTAAAAGATGAAATTGCATGCCACAGACCTGCAGCTGAGTTTTTTTCTGTTCAGAGGAAGGCATGTAGCCCCATCTCTTTTACAGGGAGTTTTCTTGTTTGTGGACCGGCATTTCCTAAATTCTATTCCCATTTAACAATTTTATGTTATTAAATTGAGGAAAAAGGAAAGGAACCATTTACACCCTTTTCTTTGCTTGATATAATTGCAGTGTAAAAGGGGAGTGGTCCATTAATTGACATCAAGATTTTGCTAGGCTTATCAAGAGATTTAAGAATAAATCTCTAGAAAAAAGCCCATGTATTTAAAAGGTATCAGCAGTAAGCTGACAGTGTATTGATGAAAATGCTTTGGAAGCAAATTCCTACCCCCTTTATCCTTAAAGTGAACAATTATTTATAGGAATATGTAAGAGTAATCCCTTACAATGACTGAACATAGAGTTTTCTATAATCAAATGGGCATAACTGAATGCAAGTGAAAAAAATGGGGTGTTGTTAGGCAAAGGAGCTGTATTTTACACCTGAACTGCAACAAACACTATGGTCATGACACACATGTATAGCAAGGGATTTTGGTGGAGCTAAAAGAATATCTAAAATGTAAAATCTTCAGACGTGGTGAAAGTACCTGTGAGGGTGACTTTTTTTGTGTAGTGTGCACTGACATAGGTACCAGTCGCTACGGGATAAAGCCTGTGATTCCATTACTCGTGTGGGTAACATGAAAGTCTATGCGCATTAGCAAGTTTTTCCTGTTACACAATATGTCTTTGTAGCTGTTTGAGTGGCAGGTCACACATTACCATGAATAGCATTCATAGATGCTAGTAAACATGGTTGCCAACACATTATGACACTGATATTTCTAGATCACTTCTAATGGGATATGACAAACCCTAGTGAAGAGTCAGCTATAGCAGTCTTTTATATTTCAAAAACCATTTTCATCCCTTCTCCCAGAAAGCCTGAATGAATTAGGAGAGGAACCTCTTGCAGTGAAAACTTGTTCTTATTTTTCTTATATTAGTGTGGAATAGGTGTCCTGCTGTTCAGAGCAAAGAGTCAGTGCAAGCAGGAGGGAAACGAGCTGTAGGCTTCCTGAAATGATCCCCTCATGATCTAGCAAGCTATAAATGTGAAACAAGTATGCAGAACAATATGTAAAGAGATCAGAAATTCTACTACTTTTTATGCATAAGGATGGTTAATGCAATGACCAAGGATTGTGTTGAAAATATTACCATGTTATTATTTATTATATAGAGACTTTTCCACCTCAGACATTGAAAAAAAGGTTCTTCTTTCCTGGGTTGCAGAGGGAACATTTCCATGCCAGGTGAGCAAAACTAAAGTGACTTCACTGAATAGTTTAACGTAATATCTGTAATATCCAGGGTATACTCCCTAACTAAGATATCTAGGTTCCACTTAAGAAACAAAAAAGGAGGAGGGAGGGGTGGTGTTGTTTTTTGTTTGGGGTTTTTTTTTTTTTTAAGCAGGGAAACCATTTGCAGTCTTATTGTAACCATCTGTGAGAAACACCAAGACAAATGATCTTGAGCTAGAAGGAGTAGCAGACAAAACATCACTGTGTGCACCCACCAAAAAGCATGTTTGACAGTTCAACAGCTCACAGTTCAAGCCCGGGTGCAGGGAGGAGGCAGTAACTTGCAGCCTCTCGGCAGGGCTGGGCTGAGGGCAGCCTCCGGGGAGGGGAAAGAGGGGGAAGCACAACCATGGAGAATTGCAGGTTTTGCTGCCAAGGTGTGAAGATGAGGACATTGCTGCGGGAAGAAGAAACTCTTCCTTCGCTGAATAAAAGCGGCCTCTCTGCAGGCTCCAACCTCCTGCAGCGCAGCACCCACCTGGCTTTCTAGGACCGGCATGGACCCAAGATCTGGGGCATGAAATAACAGATTGTTGCAGCCAGGTTGAGAATACCAACCAGATGAATGTCCTACTAATGAGCTTTCAGTAGTGTTCTTCATGCAAAACAGCAAAAAAAAAAAGAGATATTTTTGCCTGTAAGAATGAAAGCATTAACTATATACTGCTAATAACTACTACAAGAAGATGTTAGAGCTGCATTTCCATGGGCCGTCCATGAACTGTGGCAGCAGATCCCACAGGTGAGACCTGTGCTGGGTTTGCTGCTTGCTCCCCTTGTCCACCAAGACAGGGTTCGTGGCTGGGGCCCCACCACCTCCCTCTGCCTGACCTTCAGGGCTGGCAGCAGATTTGGACTTGCTGGAGCATCTCCTCCTGCCCTTCCATGGTTATTCACAAGCATAGCAGCATTTTATTGATAATGAAGAGGTAGCCCAAGTATTTCTATTCCCTGCTCTTTACTGGCTCTGTAGGAAGGTGATGGGATAAAGAAAGGAAGCAAGCAAGTACCTTATCTGGTAAACTGTTACTTAAATTGTGGCTAAGCCTGATGGAGAGCTGAGACACTGCACGGACTTTCACAGTGTTGATAACCCATGGCTATCAGCAGACCTGTATTCAAGTAGAGAAACAGCTACAAAAATCTCTCCCCCAAAAGCCAAAGTCCAACAAGATATAGGAAGGAGGAATAAAGGTTGTGTGTATCTCAAACATATTAGCAGGTGTTGAAGGAAACTGAAATTCGCCTTCTTCCAGGGGTTATTTCAGGATTATGAAAAAGTAACATAAAGAAGGGCTGTTTCTCCTGCAATTGCCTCAAATTTATCATTTTAATCTTATTCTTACATGATGTCTCGTGTTACTTGGGATCAGGAGGTAAATCTCCCAATTGTTCCCACTAACCAGTGTGTTTTCAGAGTACGAATTCCTGGGAGGTGTGCTCCAAAACACCCCCCCAGGCTGCTGCCATCACTATGAGCCCAGGCCACAGAACTGGCCCAGAGCTAATCCCCTTTCCCTCCAGCAATGCACCCAGTGTTGATTTTGGGTCCACAACATTAGATCCACCATAACTTGCTGCCATAGATATGGTCACAAATATGCCAGAAGAGAAAGGGTGGGAGTCACGGCCCTGCTGAGTCTGCTCAGCCCTCAGCAGCTCCAGGCAAAAGGGCTGTGGATGTGCATGCCCCCGGGGGCGAGCCTGCAGCCTGAGCCCCTCAGCTCCTGGGCAGGGAGCAGAGCATCAGAGGCTTTCATAGCACCTTTTGTACCTGTCAGAGCACAAAGGTGTTAGCTTTTGATACAGTTCAGGGGCCTGTCATAGAATTGTTGCTTAAATTTTACCCACCTGCCCTCCCAAATAAGAAAGCCCTTTTGCAAGTATTTCTATTTCAAATACAAAATTAAAAACAAAAATGGAAAATGGTGGCTTTCTCCTGGTGCCACTATAATTTCTAGGTTTTACCATTTAGTTGAATTAAATTAATTCAGTTCAGTAATTCCCAGTCTCAGTGAGGATTTAAGATCTTCACTGCTGAGCTTTGTACAGAGTGAAAGACCGGGTCATATCTTAGAGATCCCTTTTTTAAAGTACATGAAATGAAGTGAGTTGAAAAGAAAAGAAGATGATGGTCTTAGCAGAAGTCAAGTGCAGGGACCTGAGCAGTGGTTTGGCATATGGGTGGCAGAATAAATCTCCTACTTAGTCAAAGCTGTCTAATGTGATTTTTTCTTCATCATTCACTTTGGTATGACTCATTAAAGACATTTTGGACTTAATTCTCATTGATTTTGGTGAGAGACAGGCACTCAGATACTCCTGAAAATCCCACAAAGCATGCATCTACATTTTTAGGTAATAAGATACTGCTAAAAACCCCATATTAGTTCTCTGTTAAGTGGGGAAAAATATCTTCATTGGAGAAATTTGAGGTTAAAAGAGGTAGAATATACTAAGATTTTTGGTTATTGCAATAATGTGAATGAGCTTTAAATACCTAAAATGTACTGGAGGGACAGGGGTCCTGATGCTGGACTGTTAATCACTGGTGTGGTCAAAATGGGCCAAATTCTACAGCCATTACTCAGGCAAAACTCCCATAAAAAATCAGTATAAGGTTTGCCAGGGTAAAGATTTGGACTTGCAGCGGGCGATTGCTTAGTCTTTTATCATTTGTTAGATCAGCAAACTCTTCTCAGCGTGCGGCATGCACACAGGATATAATTTAGACCACCTACAGAACGGCTTGTCTGATTCCGAACTGCAAGCCATTAAAAACTAGAATGTAAATATGATATTTGAGCCAATAGTGCCATCAACATCATATGGATTTCTGCTTCAAAATCAGAGGCATGTCTTGCCTGACTGGATTTCACAACCACTGCTTGTCTGTGAATTGTCTTCTTGAGACTCTGAAGTTAAAGAGAGACTGAGCTGGTACACACTGCTGATTTAAGGACTATAATGAGATCAGAATATAGCCTGGCTTTGGTTTGATTGCAAAAGCACAGGCGGAGCAAAATTTTTCTCACCTGGATGCTGTAGATTTGGAGCAACTTGGCTTACAGCACTCCTCGGTGCTGCAAAAGAGTGTGAAGCTCGGTCCACAGTGCCCTACATGAAAGATTATATTTAATTAGTGCTAGAATAGGGCTTCAGGAGCTAAATAAAATTTAAGACCCTATTCTCTCAGTAGCCATACACATGCATGCTAGGCCTTCAGAGCTAAATAACCAGAGTGACAGAAGTATAACAACAAACACTTCTGGAGGGGATTGGGTGGCCAGAGATCTGAAGCAACCTGTGTGTGAGGGCACAGGGGAAGGTGATAGCACAGAAGACTGGATGGCGATTAATGCCCCAGATCGATGGCACTGCACTGCCTTGGCTGTTCTCATCCTTTAATGGATATCATGTACACTGTTCTTATGGTACTCTTGATAATTTTAAGCACTCTAGAGTCATAGCCATTTATAGCGTATGGAATTTCAGTGGTGTTTATATTTCCATGTGAAAACCACTGATATGATGACTTAGTCATTTATGTAACATTAGGGGATAGATGAAGATGGCGATCCTGGCCTCTTTCCATCCTAAAACATGTCTTATGTTTGTAACATTATACCACGTTGCTTGATGTATTTTTGCTGCATTGATGAATTTGTGATTAATGAGGTTTTATCATAAAAATTCTGTACACAACTATAAATTACATGCAATTATATGTGCAGAAACAAAGTAAAAAATATTTGGGTTGGAGAGGACAACTTTGATTTGGCCACATTTACTGGTTATACGCAACTGAATCTGGTAGTTTTTCTTACAAAAACAAAGTAATTAAATAACCGTAATGATACTTTTGCATGCAGACTGAGTGACATAATGTGGCTTATTAATGAGAACAACAAAGAACAGTGGGATTAAATGTATCTCTGGTGTAACACAGTTGCTAAAAATCAACATTACCACTGGGACTAATTTGGTCTAAAAATGATTGTTCCCAGAGGGCACTGCTATGTGAAATCTTCTTATCTTTGAGAAAAAAGGAAAAAAATGACCTCATGTTACATCTGCTTTCTTTTTCACTTGCCTATTTCCACTGTTTTCAGTGTGATTGTACAGGTGAAAATGGGAGCATGATTTGATCCCACCATGTAAATAGATACAAAATTTAATGTCCTGCTGGGGAGACGGAATGCTTTGAATCTGCCACTTTTCAAAGAGTTGGCAAACAAGGTAGCATGTTAGGCTAACTTAAATATTTCCAGAGGTTGTGTTGAACTGGTGAGCCTGAGACAGGAAATACTGTGTTATCTGAATAATGAAGTCCTAGAGGCTTCAGTTGTACATGGCAGGATGAAATGAGTAGACATAGTTTTAAAAATAACCCTTCTGTCAGATGTCAGAGGCAACAGATGGGTCCAGGTGGCCTAGAGTTACCCTGATCGTGGTCAGAAATCAAAATCTGTAGGTACTGGGTTACTGAACAGTTAGGAACGCCCCTGTGTTTGGGGCATTACCTGATGCAAATTGTTAAATTAACTGTGAAATACTCACTGAACAGGTTGTTAATGATTCTTGATGATAAACTTGTTAAATTTAACCTGTTTTGCTTACAAAAGCGTTGCTGTGATTAAGGCCTAATCCTGCAGTCACTGTCCCTGTGTAAATAATTTAATTCAGTTCTGGACAGAAGAGCGATTCCAGTGGCCCAGAATTCATGCAAGTGCTCCATGTTGGTAAATATGCATGTGTGATACAGGAAAAAGAAATATAGAGAGGAAACCTATTTCAGCTTTAAATGTCTAAGAAGTAATTATAGGCAATGGTGAATAAAAATAAATTTTAAATTATGAAGCATAGGTTGATGGTTTCCACTTAAGGATTTTAAAAATAAATTTATGCATGGGAGGATTAATATGCACCCTCCTGAAGGCTAAAAATTGAAAAAGAATAATACATCAATGTTAGACTGAGATACAATACTCTATATCCTAATTTTTGTGCAGAATAACATGTTTTTCTTGGATAGAAGAACTTTGTGTCAGCTCTTAACCATGTTACAGTTTCTTCTGGCATCCAGACTTGGGAAGCTAACATTTATCTAGTTGGACTATTAGCACCTTGCAGCCCGATCTGAAACTTTCTCTACTCCCTCTACTAAATAAACTTAACAAAGAGCCTCAGAATCATATTTTCTTTTACAGATGCCCTTTAACCTTCATGACTGTTCCTAGATAAATATTTATTTACATAAAACACAGTACTTCTGTGAAACACTAGACTGCCTACCTCTGCAGTCATTTCCTACAGAGGGGAAAAAAAAAAAAGAAATCTTGTCAATATGCTTCAGTTTTCATTTGCCTCAGTTGTAATCCTCTCTTGTGATTTAAAAGCTGGGAATATGTTGATCTTCATTGCACCACTGTTTTAAAGGAACGATAATGTATACACAGCTAGCTTTTGGTGCATGGACTGCAATAATGTTAATTTTTAAAAGGAATTTAGTGCCCACTGAACAACTTGATTTGCAACTTATCATAGCTGATAATAGTTGAGATGGTGTTTTAGAGAGGCTAAAACTACAGCTGGCTTGGCTGACTATTGAACTATCTTACAGTTTTCTCCATTGTAATATTTAGTTTGAAAGTATTTTATATAGGGTCTGGACACAGCAGGACTTTTAATGGACATCCCCCCCCCCCCCCAATCCAGATAAGAGGACATTTGTCAGACTCCAGCATCCATTTCTAGCAGGCCAATCATTAGGTGATTTTTACTTTAAGATTACCTAGGTGTAAAAAAGTGTTTGAAATACTAATCAGATGTAAACGAAAATTCACATACAACTCGCTGTCCTTGTTGCTTTGACTTCATCTTACTTGGTCTGAGCATTCTCCTGTCCTGATGTAAGGTGTTGCACTGGTGTGGCATGACCAGTGCTCACTTGTTCACAGGCTTTCTGGAGGTCACCATGTCTAAGGGGCTCTGGGGAATAGTGGTGGCCATCCAGTCCTCCTCTGCAGCAGCCGTTGTTGTGTCCTGTGTGGTGGGAGGGGCTGTCCTTGGGAGAGGGACAATTATCCTGGCCAGGGAAGGAAGGCAAGTGGCAGTGTTTCAGTGCTGATACGCTGCGAGTCCTCCCCATAAGACTCTGTTCTGACACACCGCGCGTCACCCAGGTGCCATTCGGTGCTGTGGTTGTAGTTGAGACAGCATGTTTTGAATTCCAGAATGCCTCTATTTTCGTTTTAAGAAAATCAATCCCATAGGTAATTATTTCACTGCTGAAGGATGGCTTTCCATGCAAGGTACCTTCCCTTTTACAAAATCTACGTCTGTTTTATCTAAACCACCAGAAATCATAATAACTACTCTCCCCCTCCTTTCTTTTTACACGTAAATTTGCTATCATTCCTTCTCATACTTGAATGTTCTCCCACCTGTCCTTGATTTAATCCATGAATGTAAGCACATAAATCTTCATGACATTTTGGCAGAAAATACCTATTTTCAGATGACTCCTTTAGGAAACTCTGAATCCAGGTGTTTGTTTTTTGCATAAAGTGTTGCAAAAGAGGAATTTTAATGTGACCATAAAACAAAAAAACTGGTTACATTTGAAATTCTGTAAAAGGGTGGGCTAGCATGCGTGCAAACTTTGTATATCTTTTCCACACCCTAGGTTATATTCAGAGTGCTAAATTATAATTATTGCACCATCCGTAAAGGGAAGGAATATGGGATTTTACTGCTACAAGCATGTGATTACGCAAACTTTGTTATGTGTAAGGAACATGCACTGGATGTTTAAAAGTCCTTTATCACATTTGACAAAAAGGGAGGAAAAGTGGAATGCTGATCTCAAAACATTTTTGGGATAGGTGAAAAAAGAAAAAAAAGAGAGAGATTAAACAGTTGGCTATTTTTCTTTGGCCAGATGGTTTCTAAACAAAGATCAGAATCTATTTGAAAGTCTGATCATAAGGTCCGCACTAAATAGTTTTGACATAAGGACTGCATGATCTGAAATCTGAAAAACCTTTTACCTTTAGTTACTCTGGGGCCTATGAGAACCCTAGCTTTAGTTAAGATATTGTGTGTTGAATTAAAACAGAAGTGCTCACTGTTTGCTCTCTGCCAGCTTTTAGATACTGTATAGGGAACAGATATCTTAGTAAGTGCTATTCTACAACTGTTGGGAAAAAAAATCTTGCTCTTTCTTTTAAAATTACTCTAATTAGTCACCAAACTGAGAATGCCTTCTAAAGAATTGATCATTAAAACAAATATCCTGTGTACCTAAGCACTTGTGTATGGATACCATATAAAAAAATACAAAAAAGTCCTTTGTTTCTAGGGTGGTGAGGAGAGCATTGTATTTTGTAGTCCACAATCTTTCACTTTCCTCCCAAAGGTGAGATTAGCTGATGGGGGTGCTTCTTCTATTAATGGAACAAGTAACTGACTGGGAGAAATTTAAAAAGGGGAAGAAAAGAAAAGGCTACCAAAAAGAAAAAAGAAAAAAAAAAAAGAAAAAAAAAAAGAAAAAAAAACCAGAAAAAACTCTGACAAGGAATTAGTTGGCTTTTCTTCCTCTGATATAAAATCTTAGCACAGCCCTCCCCCTTCCCTAAAAAAATCCTATAGCCAAGCAGATCTACATCTCACACACACCTTTTTCTCTTGAGAGCGGACAGAGGAACAGACCACACAGGACAGCGGTTACGCTATATCTCTCAGCTCACGCTTCTGGCAGGCAGTCAGATGTGATGGAGATAAGGACAGTACAAGGACTTAGGCAGAGGATAAGAGCATGCATTGTTCCATCACTGATATTCTCCACTATAGACAGATGATTTTTTTTTCTTTAAATCCCATAATCACTTATATTTTGCAGAACAACAAAAAAACCTTTCTCCTTTTTGCTTCTAATGGACTAATCCTGCAGAAAGGCTTTGCTCTGAATTCACACTTTTCTATAGGGCCACAATCTCTTTTCTAGTGAAAAGGTTAATTCAAAGGTCTTTTGATCATGCGGGGCGGCCAGGAGGGCTCCTGAGGTGGCAGCACAATTGCCGGCGCAGGAGGGGAGTGGCAGCTGCGGTGCCCACGTCTCAGCGCCCGCTCCCCTGTGCTCTTATAGATTCTGGAGTTGACTACAACTCTGGGAGCCAAGATAAGACACTGATGTAAGAAAGATTGATGCATTGATTGTGCTGCATGAGACCATAGTGTTCAGCTGCCGCCGCCACCTCCTTGCAGATCTTTTAACACCAGCACCAATTGCTCAGGGTTTGCTGTTACAAAGGGGACGGAGAGGCTGTGGTTGGGGGTCTCAAATGAGATGCCTGACATACCTGCCATCACCTTTATGGTTCACTCTTGTGTAACAATCTTAAAGGTGAGCAAAACCAGCCCCTTGCACTCTGTCTCCTCAGCATACCTTTACTGAGAGAGAAAAAAGAAATTTGGATGGGCCCATGGAGTTGGCTGTTGTTACTGCTGCTTTTTTGGCATCATCAGAACAATCCCTTTAAAATCCCAACTTCCCATGAACTTACCCATTCTGATCTGAATTTCGGGTGCAGGGATTCCTGCTGGCCACCCTAATCTCCTGCCTGGGCAAAGGATTCTTTTCATGCTGGTGGCACAAAGGACTTTGTGGTGAGTTTTACACAGCCTGCGCAAATGAACCGATCTTCTGTTTATGAGCAGGAGGAGAGTTTTCTTTCTTTCTTTCTTAAGTATTCAGTTCATAGTGGTTTGTTCCTTTTACTCACTCAAGCTATCCCAGGGTAGAGAGCGAGTTTCTTGCCAAAAATAGAAGCATATTCTACTTGGGGGTGGGGTGGGGGGAAGAAATAGCTTTACTGTTCAGAAATAGCACTTTACATTTGCTCTAGCCATCCAGAACAGTTTATAGAGAAACGTTATGCTGCTGGTGATAAAAACAATTCATAAGGTGAAGTTATGCCCCAGGTTCAATGGGACTTGTCCATGAACATGTGAGAACAGAGAAATCATTTCCTGAAGGCTCATGTTGCGCAGTTCTTTCTTTGCTGTTGAATACCAGTACCAGCTATAGCAGATACTCCCAAATGGAAAAAGTGGTAGTTGTTGCTATCTAAGGTAAAGAGAAACTGAACAAAAAAAATTAATCTCCAAAAAAGAACAGGAGGGAAAAAAAAAAGACTAAAAGATTATGTTCTTCTAAAGGAATGGCAAGTATTTCTGATGTCCAAACAGGATTGTGTCTCTTAGGGGAGCTGACCTGATGTCTACTTTGACACCAGAGCAATGGCATTTTCCAATCTCCCATCATGTCGTCCCCTTCCCACACAGTGGAGCTGAGTCAGTCTCGAGAGCAGTGGAAGCAGATGTGGATTGTACAGTTCCAGCAAGCCAGGACACCCCCTGGGCTCATCACCACCCCCTGCAGCGGGTTCCTGCTGTTGGACCCCCTGTCCCAGCCTCTGACTCCCAGGCATTGGTGCAATGACCTTTCCTGAACACAAGCCCCTGTCACCCGCCAGCCAGGGAGCTGTCACCTGGCTGTACGCACCCTCTAACTGCTGTTGGCCCTTGGGGAAGTGTTCAAGCATGACTTTTCTTTCTGTATGATAATAGCATGAGTGCCTACATCTATCAGGCAGCAAATCCAGCACAGACATTCTTTTTCTTTAGTTTGATCTCTTGAAACTGAAGATGGAGGGGGCTGTGAGTTTTCATTGTTAAAATGCGTATGATGAAAATCACACAGGTCTCAGTCGCAAATTCCGCTTTTCATTTGCCTGACTGAGTAAAACTGTCAGTAATTTCCAGGGCTTGGGTCCAATTTGAGCATTTTCTGGGTGAATGTCCCACTGATTCCTTCTTTCCTTTCATTAGAAAGATCCTTTCATAATCAATGCTAAAATGCTAATTGGGGGAGAAGAAAATCCCCACATTTTTAACAAAATTATTTTATTTTGCACCAATTATTAAAAAAATTCAGAAGTTCTTAATGGAAGAGAGAATATATTTTGGACAAATATATTTGTATTTTCCCTAGGACTTAGCAACTCCAAGTATTCTTTTCTCTGAGTTTTTGCATTTTTAAGATCTCAGAACCACATAACACTTCACAACTGCAATGCAATTTTCACGTTTTTAGGTGCTTTAGAAACTTAAACAGTAATATTAGCAAGGTTTGATGTATAAAGCAAGTAATTAAGTCAGCATTTCTCATACCAAGAGAAAATTAGCATGGTAATTAAATCCATGTCTAGTTTGTATTGCAGCTCTATTTTTGCTAATCTAATCTCATAATCTTGGAGGGTTATAATAACTTGTCTTTTAAAGCGCACCTGCTAGCTGGCGTGGTGTGGCAAGCACAACTGATATTTGTTTGATTATAATCAGTGCCTTTGCAGTCATCTCGGAGTGCAAAGCAAAAAAATTCGCCACTGAAGGTCAGCTGATGATCCTTGGTGGCCTTTGGGTAGGGCTTGGTTTTCAAGAGAAAGGGAGAAGAGGCTCAATTTCTGACCCTGTAGTAGTACTACTTGACTTTGGGCATCCTATTTACTCTGTTCCCACTTCTTTGGTCTCTCGTTACTCTCACTTTAGTTCCTAAGTGGTGATGTATTTGACAGTAAATTGAGCTGAACAATGTTTCCCCACTTCTGAGCTGGAAAACACAGGGTTTAGGCTCTCCTGTTCACTGAGCTGTTGAGTTTATCTGGTTTTAAGTCCTCCCAGAGCCAGTACTGGGTTCAAACTGACAGATCTTCCAGTATGTTATTTAGCTGGGTGCTTGACCAAAGTATGGCTATGAGTATCTCTGGACAATTCTGCTGGCTGCTCACTCCTGGCTCAGGGCTGACTTGGGTCCCGAGTGAATGAGAAAACCTTGTCAGTCCAATTCCTTCTGCTTACCAGAGCTGGGGTCTGATATACACTTGTTCTTGTGTATCCACTTCAGTCCACAGGAGTTTTCCAAGATGATTATAAAAATAGCACTGTTGAAAACAGCAGCAGAAAAAGCATATGTTATCTTTGTGTATGCTGCAATTGTCTCCTGTTTACTACTCAGAATTGATTCCTGTCTTTAGTAACAACATTAACAGGTGCTAAGTGAGCGACTTTATGGCAAGAGAATGAACCCATGTCTCTTGATGTTGTGATTTGTTACCACAGTGACCAAATAGGACAGTATATTATGTGGTAAAGAAAAAAGCATTGTGAATTCAGCATTTGCTGTACATACATTCTCATAAGATACCCTGTTGGGAGTCTGTTATAGACCACCCGACCTGGATGAGGATGTTGATGAAGTATTCTACAAGCGGCTGGCAGGAGTCTCTCAGTCACGAGCTCTTGTTCTTGTGGGGGACTTGTCCTGGTTTCGGCTGGGATAGAGTTCATTTTCTTCACAGAAGCTAGAATAGTGCTGTGCTTTGGATTTAGTACTAGAAGAATGTTGATAACACGCTGATGTTTTTAGTTGTTGCCAAGTAGTGCTCAGACTGCTCAAGGACTTTTTGAGCTTCTCCTGCTCGGCCAGGTGCATAACAAGCTGGGAGTACAGCACAGCTAGAACCCAAACTGTCCAAAGAGCTATTCCATACCATATAACGTCATACTCGGGGGGGTTGGTGGGTCGGTCGGTCGCTCGGGTACTGATCGCTGCTCGGGACGGGCTGGGCATCGGTCGGCGGGTGGTGAGCAATTGCATTGTGCATCATTCGTTTTGTATATTCTGTATATTTTGTTATCATTCTCATTATTACTATTATTATTATTTTCTCTTATTAAACTGTCTTTATCTCAGCCCTCGGCTCTAACCTTTTTCCCCTTCCCGATTCTCTCCCCCATCCCACTGAGGGAGGGGGGGGAGTGAGCGAGCGGCTGCGTGGTGCTTAGTTGCCAGCCGGGTTAAACCACGACAACTTCCCAGACATCTGCTGGAAATACAACACAGCAGAAAGGAAACAGTCCAGAAGGTTCCTGCAGTGTGTGGAAGATAACTTCCTGACACAGCTGGTGAGTGAGCCTACCAGTGGAGGTGCCCTGCTTGACCTCCTGTTCACTAACAGAGACGGACTGGTGGGAGAGGTGGTGGTCAGAGGTCGTCTAGGCCTTAGTGATCATGAAATGGTAGAGTTTTTGATTTTTGGTGAGGTAAGGAAGGGGGTCAGCAACACCGCCACCATGGATTTCCAGAGGGCAGACTTTGACCTGCTCAGAACGTTGATTGGGAGAGTCCCTTGGGAGATAGTCCTGAAGGGCAAAAGGGTCCAGGAAGGCTGGGCATTCTTCAAAGGAAGAAGTCTTAAAGGCACAGGACCAGGCTGTCCCCATGTGCCGTAAGACAAATCGGCGGGGAAGACGACCGGCCTGGCTGGACAGAGGTCTTTTACTGAGACTCAGGAAAAAAAGGAGAGCTTACCAGCTCTGGAAGAAGGGGCAGGCAACCCAAGAAGAGTACAGGGATCTTGTCAAGTCACGCAGAGAGGAAATTAGAAAGGCAAAAGCCCAACTAGAACTCAACCTGGCCACTGTTGTAAGAGATAATAAGAAAAGTTTCTATAAATACATTAACAGCAAAAAGAGAGCCAGGGAGAACCTCCATCCTCTAGTGGATGCAAGGGGGAACATTGCACTAAGGATGAGGAAAAGGCTGAGATACTTAACGCCTTCTTTGCCTCAGTCTTTAATGGCCCGACGAGTTATCCCCAGGGTGCTCAGCCCCTTGAGCTGGAAGACGGGGACGGTGAGTGGAATAAACCCCACATAATCCAGGAAGAAGCAGTTTTTGACCTGCTATGCCACCTGGACATCCACAAGTCTATGGGGCTGGATGGGATCCACCCAAGAATGCTGAAGGAGCTGGCAGAGGAGCTTGCCAAGCCACTCTCTATCATTTATCAGCAGTCCTGGAGAACAGGGGAGGTCCCAGATGACTGGAGGTTGGCAAATGTGATGCCTATCTTCAAGAAGGGCTGGAAGGAGGATCTGGGGAACTACAGATCTGTCAGCCTGACCTCAGTACTGGGGAAGATTATGGAGCGGTTCATCTTGAGTGTGCTCACCAGGCACATGGAGGACAATCAGGGGATCAGGCCCGGTCAGCATGGGTTCATGAAAGGCAGGTCTTGCCTAACCAACCTTCTACAACCGGGTGACCTGCCTGGTAGAGGTGGGAAAGGCTGTGGATGTTGTCTACCTGGACTTCAGCAAAGCCTTCGACACAGTCTCCCACAGCATTCTCCTGGAGAAGCTGGCAGTTCATGGCCTAGATGGATATACTCTTCACTGGGTTAAAAACTGGCTGGGTGGCCAAGCCCAGAGAGTCGTGGTGAATGGAGCTAAATCCAGTTGGTGGCCGGTCACAAGCGGTGTCCCCCAGCGCTCAGTTCTAGGGCCGTTTTTTTTAAATGTCTTTATCAATGACCTGGATGAGGGGATTGAGTGTGCCCTCAGTAAATTTGCAGATGACACCAAACTGGGTGGGAGTGTTGATCTGCTCGAGGGGAGGAGAGCTCTGCAGAGGGACCTGGACAGTCTGGATCGATGGGCTGAGGCCAATTGTATGAGGTTCAACAAGGCCAAGTGCCGGGTCCTGCACTTCGGTCACAACAACCCCATGCAGCACTACAGGCTTGGGGAAGAGTGGCTGGGAAGCTGCCTGGTGGAAAAAGACCTGGGGCTACTGGTTGACAGCCAGCTGAATATGAGCCAGCAGTGTGCCCAGGTGGCCAAGAAGGCCAATGGCATCCTGGCCTGTATCAGGAATAGTGTGGCCAGCAGGAGTAGGGAAATGATCGTGCCCCTGTACTCGGTGCTGGTGAGGCCGCACCTTGAATCCTGTGTTCAGTTTTGGGCCCCTCACTACAAGAAAGATGTTGCACTGCTGGAACATGTCCAGAGGAGAGCCACAAAGCTGGTGAGGGGTCTGGAGCACAAGTCTTACGGGGAGCGGCTGAGGGAACTGGTGTTGTTTAGTCTGGAGAAGAGGAGGCTGAGGGGAGACCTGATCGCCCTCTACAACTACCTGAAAGGAGGCTGTAGTGAGGTGGGGGTCAGCCTCTTCTCCCTGGTAACAGATGATAGGATGAGGGGGAATGGTCTGAAGTTGTGCCAGGGCAGGTTTAGGTTAGACATTAGGAAAAATTTCTACACAGAAAGGGTTGTCAGGCTCTGGAATGGGCTGCCCAGGGAAGTGGTCGAGTCCCCATGCTTGGAGGTATTTAAAAGAAGGGTAGATGAGGTGCTTGGGGACCTGATTTAGTGGTGGGATGGCAGTGTTAGGGTAATGGTTGGACTCAATGGTCTTAAAGGTCTTTTCCAACCTAGATGATTCTATGATCCTATGATAAGAGTTTTCACAGGAAAACTATATTCGGCCAGATCTTCCTTTACTCAAGCTGATGATACAGTCTCATGCATTTACTAAACCAATAAACCTCAGAGGAGATAGAGTTATTAATTAAGATACTAGTGAGAAAGGAGTGGTTGTGAGTATCTTAAAAAATAAGCAAAAAATTCCCTACCACTGCATTTCAGTCCCAGATTCTCTATGGATTAGAGTTGCTTAATCTAAACCACTGAAAACAATGTAATAGTCCTAAAAGAGGTATCTAAATCCTTGCTGTTTTTATTGACACACTTCATGTAACTACTGCTATTAATTTGCTACTACCCGCTTTATTTTAACTATTTTTGATCTGAGCTCAGTGCAAATGGCACAGTATTTTATGATTGAAAAAGCAAAAGAATGGGCAGGTGGGGATGCCCAGCCCTCCCGCTGCCCTGCAAGTATCTGCACTCTTGCGTGTTCTGGCTCACACAGAGATGCTGTGGTGATTTCCATCCTGAGCATGGTGGGGTCCACTATTTCTCTTGCATTGGTGGGGAGAAATGATAGATGAACTTCCACGGCTCTGCAATGAGCAGTCCTGTGTAAAAGTGACCTCTGGCACTGAGGTGGAGGAAGTTTTTGGACAGTTTGTTTTACAAAAAAAGAAAATCTATTCAAGTCAACAAAAGCTAGCCAGAAATAATTTCACTCAAAAAAGAAACTAAAACCTAAACACTTCAGTTGGAATGAAAGAAAGAGCTTTATCCAAGTTAATTCTTGCTTGTTTTGGGGTAGCTGAAAATTCAGTCCTAACATTTGCTCACTCTCATTATTTTCCTCTCTGCCCCGTTCTACTTTACAAATTTTTGTCTTCTTCAGAGATGTAAAAAAACACCAGCCAACCAAACAACCCCAACAACATCAAAATCCCATGGTTAACTGTCTGGTTGTCCAGTCCTCTACCTCAAACCCTCACTGAAAGCAGGTGTTACCACCTACAGACCTCACCTGTAATCTGGGAGCTTGAGCCGATAAACATTGGACTACAAATCCAGGCTTGAGCACATACTTATTATGCTTTACTGGGCAACAGCAGATGCGCTCAGACTGCAGGTACACTGCAGTGTGTGGAGGTGTGTAGTCCCATCCCTGCGCCTGAAATGACCAGCACAGATAGGAAAAGCAGCTGATGAATATCACTGAGAAGCAAAATTCCAGTGTCAGATATGTCGGTGCAAACTGGAAATGACTCAGCTGAAACCACTCGGGTCATTTCAGATTTATATGTACCAGAGGAGTGAAATGTGATCTCAGTCATTGATAACTTTCATACCATTTTAGGAAAATCTCATTTGCCTCTCTCTGTTTCTGCAACAGTCAGGCTTCACTGTAGGAAGGGAAAAGCTCTGAATCTCTAAGATGCAGTTTGGGAATTAAAACTCCAACAGCATGACACGCAGTGTTATGCCCATTTGTGCTGTATAAATAAATATCCCCAAATCTTTTTTAGATTCTGCCTTGTCTATTACTGAAACCAAAAACATTTGTGCTTCCAAAATGATCCTCAGAGAGTTGCTTTGCATTTACAGAGATTTTCAGATTAGCAAGGAGCCACTGGACAACTTACTGAAAGTCACTGAAAGCTAGAAGCGATGTGAGGGTTAGACATGGAAGCACAATTTCACAGATATTATGGAGCCAATTCAGATTTCACTTACAGAGGAGAACGAGGATAACAAAAAACACACTTCATTAGAGAATAAATATATTGTTCCCCAAAAGATCTCTATTACCACTTCTATACCTAATATAATTCTTCCAGATGAAAACAATCCTCAAAAGAAAAAAACCCAACAATTCTTCTAGCTGTTGAGTAAAGCTATTGTGAGGAGCATAGTCAGAATGCAAACACCTAGCTATGTGGGTTGGCTTTGCAGAGTTCAAGGCTGAAAATATGAACTACAACTAACAAGAAGTTCTTTGTTTTGTTCACACATGTTTTTAAAAATTATCCAGCCTATTTGTTCAAAATTACTTGCCCTTTCTTCAAAATATTGTTTTGCTTTATGAATAGTACACAAGCGATTCACTGTGAGGGTTTGCTATTCAAATGTCAGAAGCCTTGGTGTGGTTGGTGTCCGAAGCGATGTGGTATTGTTTCTGGTGATTTATGTAACCCAATGAATTTCAAATTTCAAACATAACAACGGAGAATTAGTGCTATCATCTTCGAAGGTCTGACTCCTCATCCCTGTATGCCTCAAATTCTCCATTTACAAGTGCTGATAATGGTGTGCAGCACACTGGAAGGATATGTGCTTTTCTGCTGAGGTGCTGTAGGGACTATTGAAGGAGACGATGCTGTTGGTGAGAGTCATCAGGAAGAGCTCTGCTGAACTGCAGCACTTTCAGATGACATTTGTTTAAGCTGCAGATTTAAATTCAGTCCAGTTTACTTCATGCCAGCTGTGTTTTGTCCCACAGGCTCCTGAATTTCTCTTAGAGCATTGAAGTCACTTGGCACTTTTTTACAGAGTCTTAGCAGAAAAAGGTCCATGTTGGCTGTTTTGATTAAGGCAAAGGAACCAAACTAAGGGGAATGCAATCCAGAGCCACACCTTGTACCTGCAGAGGAGCTGGGTGCTCCTGTTGGCTCCTGTCCCGAGGGCAAGGGGCAGGCAGCTTGTGGCTAGAGCAGCTCCATTGTGCTGGGAGCACCAGCTATGGGGCAGGCACTGCTGTCCCTCTTCATGGCTGCAGGCAGCTTGTGAGGCTGGCAAAACCCCTCACTCGGTCCCAGTTTGGCAGCCAGCTTAGAGGACCATGCGACCCCCCACACCCTGCCTGCACTTTCTCCTGCTGGCACCTCACTTCAGTTTCCATATAACCTGAAGCACATGATGACTCATTAGTTCATCAGGAGGGGGGATCTACCTGGGAGTCACCAAAATCCTC
This sequence comes from Gorsachius magnificus, assembly GCA_034008185.1. Lineage (NCBI taxonomy): Eukaryota > Metazoa > Chordata > Aves > Pelecaniformes > Ardeidae > Gorsachius > Gorsachius magnificus. Next base: position 15,479,460 of record CM067090.1, read on the forward strand.
AAAGCTGAAACCAACATTTCAACAAATTTGGTTGGTTCATAATCTCTGTGCCGAGCTGGGAAGCAGGGAAGGGGGGGGCTTTAAGAGCAGCAGCTGCCCAGCATTGGACCTTGCAAGTGAAATTAAGTCATGCTGAGGCAAGGGGTATACTTTCCAAGGACACACGTGATTATTTGGGCTCTTTTAAATAAGATATTTTATAACAGTAATCTACCTTCCTCTGAAGCACATGGGACATGTTTTTGTGGGCCAGTGGTTGGGCAGGACATAGGGAAGCAAGTGGAGAGGGGAAAGCACCATGAATTAGACTGGATTATGGGTAATTTTACCGTCAGGTCTTAGAGAAAAAAGGTGTCCATGTCCACAAAGGAAGTGGGCTCTATATCGGCATGCTGAAAGGCACAAGACCACATCAGGGACAACCAGTGCAAAGAATGTACTTGAAAAATAAGTATACTACAACTGACGGAGCAGGTTCAGTATTAGTATAACTGGACAGAGGATTTGGTGATCTAAACAGGGGACAAATGTTTTTTAAGGACAAACCAATCTGCATCTCTGACTCCTATATATTACACGTTACAGATCCCATCCTGCCTAAACGCTGCAGGCTGACAGGCACGCCGGATGCATGGCAGCTTTCCTGGCAAGCATTTGCTTGTAATCCTCTGCTTTGGCTAGATGATGGGAGTTGCTGTTTCTGTACTACACTAAGAACACAGGATTTGCTTTGTCAACGGCATTTTGTGCAGAGAAGACTGTATGCTAAGCTGACTTTTGGGAGGGTGTGGGGGAGAACAGCTGTACAGCCAATAATTAATTCCATAATTGCTTTAACCTAGACCAAAACAGAAACAAACCTTAGATGGAAACACAGTGCTGCCAATGCTGTGATCAGCTGTCTGTGTAGTGAGGAAATGCTAATGAAATAAGCTCAGCAACATCAAGAAAGAGCTCAGCAGACCTGAACCTCATCACTAGAAGTGCAACAGGGCCTTTTAAAAGTAAGATTTCCAAAATGCAGGTATGATTAGTTTCTCTGCAAAAGTTAGCAAATGCTCCACGCTGACTAAACAAGCTGTGAAAGGCAGAGATGTGTCTTCACAGCTGTGTCCCTCCTAGGAGAAGCTATTGTCCATCCTTTGCATCTGGAAGCCTAGTAGAGAATACAAACATCTTCTTTCCATAGTTTCTGCCTAGATGCTCCCTTCACACAGACTGCTCGGATGTTGCCAGACCCTCAACTGAGGCTGAAATTCCTCTAGACAGAGACACACCAAGAAACAGATGTACTTTTTCCAGTATTTCTTCTTTTTTTTAGATATTTCTGCCAAAGTTTCTCCAAACACACCAACGTCAGCAGGTGGTTTGTGCATGGTTTCTGATTCAGCTACAGAAGTCCTTCTCATTGCTGTAAAAAGCATATCCCAGCAATGACACCCATAACCTCTTGCATAGGCCTGAAGCTCAAGGCTGCTCATTTAGATGAGCGCAGTATCAGTGGAGTCGTACCTTCCCCTCTTTCTGACCTGCAGGATGCTCTTGTGCTGCAGCTTCCTGGGAGGCTGGCAGACCACCCACATGGGGCAGCCCTTGCTGACCAGCTCTGGGAGTCAAGGGAGGGCTTCAGGCATAGGCAACTGATACAAGTATCCTCTCACACCACCTGCTCATAGTAGGATATTTTCAAAGATCTCAGTGGGATTTTTAAACTGTGTGTTATCAGCACAATGTGAAGCAGAAGCTCCATGCAATGAGATGAATATGAAGCTGATAGTGAGCTGAGGATCTTCAGCTCAGGTATCCTGTCCAAATGAGTACTGTTGGCTTAGGTATGCCAGTTTTCTTATGAGACTCTTTAAATAACTATATAAATAAAGTAGCTAACATATTTTCTCAATGCCTTTGGGTATCCACCTTGGATTTTAATTTTCTGCTTCATAGAAAGTCATGTTTGTATATTACAGTGGTGAAACATCATCAAAATATCTTTACATGATACATAAAAAGGAAACCATATAGCAGAACAGAGCAAACCGTCAGTAACCGCAATACCAACTGTACAGCCTTTCATTGCAGTGCTACTTGCCAGTAACGATGCCTTGCACATATAATTGCTAGTTTCTAAATGTATTACTGGCTTTCAGGGGGAATTACTACAGAAATGATCCACAACAATTTTTCTGTATTTCATTTGTAGAAGTTCCGCAAGCTTTGCCCTTTCTCTTTGCTGTGAAATCAGAGGACACTGCTGGTCTCCCACTGAAAAAAATGAAGGCACTCCTAATCTGAATGCTGATATCTGTAATGACACCTCAACAGACTCTTTAAAGTCCTGTTTCTGGGCAAGTGCTTGGCACCAAAAAAAAAAGCTTTTTATATATATATAATGTATGTATATTATATATATATATAAAAAGAAATTATCTGCCAGTATTTATATGTACATATCTGCAGTCACTCACCATTGCTCACTGGCAGCCAGGTGCACAAGGTTGCCATTTAAGTAGCTGCTGGCTACTGTGGAAAGGGTAGAGGCAAAAGTGGAACTGTGGCTGCATGAAGAGATGATGAAAAATTTCTGCCTACAATGCAAAGGTGGTGTATTTTCTATGGCTGCCTGCCCTGTAAGTCAGTCTGTCCTTGGCAAGAATCAAGAAAGCTTAGTAAACATCCGTCACCTTTTAATTTAAAGTCTATTTAGTGCACTCCAAATATATAAGCCTATGAAACCAGGGATTTGTTTTTGGCTTCTCCTGACCAGTTAAATGCATATAATTTATGTATTTAAAGGAATTTTAAATACTGTAAACAAAGGGATGGCTCCTTCTCTGTCAGTATCAGTCTAAATGGGGAATAAGTTGCAATTTCATTGAGGCTCTTCCCCCGCATCAATGGTATACATGAGCATACAGATTCCATCTTCGCATGCTATAATCTGTGAAGTATTGTTAATTCATTATCTGGTGGACTAATGAACAACAGACATTTAGTTCTTGTTCACTGCTACTTCATACTTATACTATGTTTCCCAGAAGCAAGCCATGTTATTCTAAACTAGAGTTCTGGAATTTATTATTTTTTCTTCTTGTTTCTGATGACCGCAACTATTTTTCATAAGCAGCCCCATTTCTTTAGTTTGTGCCAGCTATGGAGAAAGGATAATGGGGGGGAGAAATAAATCACAAATATGACAATGGTAATAGCTGGCACGAATGTCCTTTTCCAATGTACTGCATTTAGCTCTTCAATTTTTTTCAAAATGCAGATGTAAGACTTCATTGGAACAGGTCACAGGAAAATCAACTGCCTAGTAAAAGATGCGAGGCACCACAAACCAGACATGTTAGCAGCACAGTGACTACTACTGCTGTTGGAATACAACGGTAGCAACCATTAGTACTATTGTCCATGCTTTGCAGCGCTAAATCAGCAACTGAAGTCCCTGTGCTCTGGGAACTGCACATCAAAAGCTTTGGTCCCTAACTTCTATTCCTTTCATATCCTTTCTATTTAAAGAGAGCTTTTACAAAACAAAAATATAATAATTTTATACTCTGCATGGGTTAACCATGTGAGGGTAAACATCACCCCCATTAGCTTTCACCACATGGACAGCAAGACTCATCTGAACTCAGCACCCCAGGTGCCCCCAGGGACAGATAGGAGGAGGGGGTGTCCAGGGGTGGACACACACTTTCACCACACACAGTGAGGGCTGCACTGAGAGGGCGAGGTATGGCTCCCCTGGGCTGCCCTGGGTCACCACTGAAGGGGGTTGAACATCACCAACCACCTTCTCCGGAACACCTCTTTTTTATCCAATGAAGGCCACTCACAGCAAGCTTGAAATTCAGGTTTGGAAATTTGTTGCTGCACCTAATTTTGTTTTCACACTTCTATAAGATACAGTATGACTAACATTTTTGTAGTGCTGAGTTTTACCTGTTCTGTAGTGCTTCACACTTGGTTTTTATCCAGATGTATGATTTGAGCTGAATAAATATTTGTATTTCCCTTGCTTTTCCTATTAACTGCTTCTAGAATAGCTCATTTAAAATAAATTAGTAAAAATGAAACCTCATTAATGAAACAGAGAGGACAGGACATGCTTATGTTGAGGTTCATGTCTGCTTGCATCAAGAAGAAAAAAAATCTAGTTATAGTTTTGCACCAACGCAAATCCCAAGTTATTGCAGCTTCAGTTTTGACTCACCTCAGTGATACTGGCACAGAAGGCAGAGCCCAAATCACGTCCTTGCACCTCCTGTGAAACACCTGGATTTCACCAGTTCAAAGTGAAGGAACAGTGAGGGTCCGATCCTGTGAACTTTTCTCCAAAGAGATTCCCATCATGCCTGTGAAAGACTTAAGCTAAACAAGTCAACTGCATGGTTAACTTTTTATTGATTTTTTTTTTTCACTAAGAAAAACAGTAGGCAGATGTCTATAAAACATATCTAGGCTTAATCTAGTTGGCCACTGGATGTCACTGATGGCCTCAGAAATACAATGGTAGTATGTAAAAAAACCCCATAAACAGGTATTAAAAAACCCCTCTGTACATAATCTCAATATTTGAAGGGGAGATTAACAGTGTCTCATTAGCTTTGAAAGATGTTACTACTGGAGTTTTTAAGTCCTTGGTGCAAAGGTGTGCAAAACTTTCTCACTATGGTAAAAGAACAAGAAAAATGGTTTCTTCATATATTAACAGAATAAACTACCTACCATTTCCACAAGCTGATGTAGAATCTTGTTATGATCACAGTTGATAGACAAACTGGTGAGAAACGTATTGTATTTGAAACTCATCCAGGTCAAGGTCAAATGTTCTGAAGAGTTATAAAATGCATAAAAGATTTTTTTTTTTTTTAATTTAGATCTTTTCTTCCCCCTTTGCATAGTCCCCCTTTAACTCTGAATGGGAACTGCTACTCTGTCAAAAAGAAAGACATTTTGAGTGATTCTTAGGCCAGCCTGAAGCAGGAGATACTAAAGGTCTGGTTTTGTTGGCTCAGGAGTTTGGTTAACTCAGAAAATCCTCTGTCATTTTGTGTGCTCACCCATGCTGAAAGGAACTCTTCCATTTGGGGAGATTTGCTAGTCGTCACGACCTTTAGCTAATGTACCCTGAACTGACAGGAAAGAAAATTGCCTTTGTTTTGGTAGGTGAAAATATGTTAGTGTTTAATGCCCTCTGGTCAGGGAGAAGAAACTCCTCAAAAAAAAATCAAGATCAGACCTGTGTTCTGTAGAGTGCTTTCACCATTGCTAAACATCTGCTGGGCCTGTTAGTAACTAAAACACATATCTGGCAAGAGCAAATATGATTGTTATTTCCCTACATTTTCTTGGGATAAAAGTTGAATGAGGTTGTATGAGACTGAGAGCTGAGTTACTTCTGTTGGAGTGCCTCAGCAAAAAGAAGTGACAGCTGTGAAAAGTGACTATGTGAAAAGTATCTTTATTAAGCATTTGAACACATCCAAGTGTTGGCCATGCTATTTCCAGAAGACAAAGCAGCCACAGGCTGAGCTGAGTTCCTAGCAATACTGGGAAGACAAGGCTCCTGAATGCATGCTGAAGAGCTAGAAGGCTGCTGAAACCAAAAATTCAGGGGTTAATTTTCATACTAAAGCTTACATTTAGAAAAACATGAAACAGATGTTCATATCAAAATCTGGTATTTTTCTGTAAGAGAGAAACATGAAAAAGAAGTGAAGTTAAAGCATGCATGCTAATAGCTCCTTTCAAATAGTTTTTTTCAAATGCGTAGATGTTCAGAAAATCTCAGTCTAAGCAATTCTGGGTAACATAAAAAAAAGTCTCTGCTGGCTTAAGCTAACAGAGTTGCTGCTTTATCTCAACAGGAAAGAACTTTTCTCTTGGGGTCTTCTGTCTCACCATCGAATTCTTGCGCTGAATTAACTTATTAATCGGCATGTACATATGTCTGTATATATAAGGGTAACATGTGGCAAACAGGCAACCTGCACAGGGAGATACTGGCCATGCCAAGGCTGCTCACAGAAAGAACGATGCAAAGTGTAGTTAAAATGGGCCTTTGCCAGGTCCCTCTATGATCAAAGCTATAGCGATAGTCAGACATGACACCATAACTGAGAAATGTAGCACAAACAATACAGAATCAATGATGTTTCATACTCAGCATTTTTGCAGCGATTTGCTGTATTAGTACCTTGGTGACCTGATGCCTGGGCAGCCCCTGGATTGCTGCAGGCCCTGCAGCTGCTGTGCTCGCTGTAGCTCATCAGGCTTCAGATGAAACTCCTGTGCCTGCATATACAAATCCTTGTCTGTATGTCCAGCTGACTTCCAGATAGATGCTATGGAAGATTGGAGATGCTGCTGCTATTTTTTGTAAATCTAGAGAATACTTAAAAGTAGAAAAATGCATGATTATTTTGGGTAAAGTCAGCTTCACTGACACTGGCAGCTCTGTGAATGATACTGAAGATACTGCCTGTGCAAGCATGTTTTTGACAAAGTCCTCTTGGAGCTGCTCTAGTTTAATCTAACTGCACCTCACCACTTCTACTGGCTGCAATTCTTTATCCAGAACATTTTTTCCAGCTGTGTTGACTGGCTCTTTCAGAGACTGTGGATGTTTTCTCTCTGTTTTCTTTTCCCTACTTGGCCTGTTCTTTAGGTTGCCTTCCAGCTACTCAAGGCCATGCAGATCTAGCTCCATGAAAGATTTACATGTTAAAAACTTCAACAGGCAAAGGCCGACCAGAGGTCCATCAATAGCTGCTTTCTGTCTCTGCTGTCACCAATAGCAAGGGGATTGTGCCCTACCCACTGTGCCTGCCACTCTACAGGTTTTTGGTATCCTTTTCTACACCTTTTCTGGTTCTACTATTTTTGAAATGCAGGACACCAGGATTGTACTTGGTATTCAAAATAAAGGTATAGAGTGGTTCTCAGTTTTGTTTTTCTTTCCTAGTAATTCCCTATGGCCTAGCTTGACTGTGAACTGATTTTCTTCTAAACACATCTGTTATGGCTCCAGATCTCATTGCTTGGGAGTGCTAGTAAATACTTCAGGTGCCTCCCTTTCAGTCTCTACAGGGCTGTGTTCATTGCCATTTTAGCATCCAGCCCACCCAGTGCCATACAATTCTACTGCAAGTGTTTTTGTTATCTTTCAAAACCTGGTCTCAGTAGCAAATGTTGCCAATGCATTTGTTACTCCTTTTCCAATTTGTGGCACTTGCAAAGCCAATTTTATCTAGTTAGGGACTTTAACAATCTCTGGCATTTTGTTTAAGATGTGCAGGAGGTTTGCAGAATGTATTTTTTATGCTTTGGTAGTAAAGAGCCTGGCAGATTTAAGTTGGTCTGTCTAGCACAATAATCATACATGGCCCAGAGTAGGGTCAGTGAACCACCTAGGATACCTTGTGTGGGAAATAGGGATGCCACATGGGGAATGCCCACATCTATCACAAAACACTATGACTGCACTGTTTCTGTGACTGACAGGTGAAATGGGAGTGGGAAAATTACAATAATTCGGCAAGAGGGAAGGAGAAAGGATCAGGTACAGTCTTTGGAAGGACTCAGCTGACTTTGAGAGCTGCTTAACCTTTATTTTATACTATAAATTGATATTGCTAACACAGGATTAAAGCACATCTCACTTCCTTGCTTTGCTATGGAACTTGAGACTAAAGCAAGCAACTGAATAGGTATTTATAAAGTGGGGTTTTCCTACTGAAGAAAATAGGAGAAAAAAACCACCTGATGCTCTCTCACACCAGCTAATACTCTTTTAAGAGACCTTTTAGTCTTATGGCAGAAAGCAATGCTGTCCAAAGATAGCTGAGCTTGCTCTGAAAGAGTAAAGCTGAGTGCCAGAAGCACCACAGTTGTGTTGGCACAGCCCTTGGTCTGGCCAGAGCACCTCTGCCTGCCCCTGTGTTTTCTTCCATATGCACATTGCTATTCCCAATCTCCTTAATCTAAATAAGACTGCTAATAAGAATAATAATAAGCAGGTTATAGGTCCCAGTCCTGAACTTGGGCCAGGCTTCCACTACAAACTACGGTATCAGTCAGGGAGTATTATCCCTTCTTGTGTCAGCAAAAGTCCCCGCTGTGGACTTAGTTATGACAAAACTGTATATTCACCAGGGTAGCTTATTTCACCCATATTACGCAGCAAAAGTGCAGTGTTGCCAGAATAAACATGTCTACGCCAAGTGCTAGGACAGTTCTCTAGAAATAGCTACGCTGGGAAAACACTCTGCTATGGCCCAGGTTTAGGCACAGGGAGACTGGGAGATCCTGCCCTAGCACAGATAAGACTGCAAGGCATAAGGTCAGGGAGTGAGAGACTGGGAAATGTCCCAATTCCTAACGTTACTGTCTCCTCGCCTTTGTAGCAATGAGGTATTGGCAACTTGAGACAAGCTGCCTCATGCAGAGGAGCGACAGGCCAAGGGAGCTAACTATTTCTGTCTTGTTTAATTTGACCACTTAAACAGTTAATCCCTTTGCAATGTCATTTTTTGGCATAGATACCACATCTGTCAATTTCTGAAAAGATCTTTTTACTAATGCAGCTTTTAAATATATGAAACAGCTTGCATCAGATTACAGCGCCTTAGCAGTAGCAGACCATTATCTGTAGGCATGCATACAGACAGACACACGGACATATGCATCCACAGATGCACATTGCCTCTAAACATCTCTGCTCTGTCCCATCCTAGTTCTTCTCTGTGATGCCTGGTTTTCCCTCTTGCTCCCCATCAGAAACAAAGCAGAACATGCCCCGGGCAAGTTGTGTTCCTGTGTGCTAAGGCTTTATGTACAAAATCTAGGGTGTAACAGATTATCTTTGATATTTTTTATTTGATCAGCTTTTTTTATCTTCTGTTTCACTGACTGTGTTGTTGCCCTATTCAAGCATGTTTAACCTAGGCTCTGCTTTGCTCTGAACACACCCTTACCTGCAAATACTGGACGTACTGGAGAGAGATCAGTGAAGGGCCACAAAGATGATGAAGCAGCTGGAGCACCTCTCATATGAGGAAAGGCTGAGGGAGCTGGAACAGTTTACTCTAGATAAGAGAAGGCTCATGAGAGATCTCATCAATGTATATAAATACCTGAAGGGAAGGTGTAAAGAAGACAGAGCCAGGCTCTTTTCAGTGGTGCTCAGTGACAGGACAAGGGACAATGGGCACAACCTGAAACACAGGAGGGTCTGTCTGAACATCAGGAAACATTTTTTACTGTGAGAGTGACCGAGCACTAGCACAGGCTGACCAGAGGGGTTGTAGCGTCTCTATCCTTGGAGGAGTTCAAAAGCCATCTGGACATGGCCTGGGGCAACTGGCTCAAGGTTGCCCTGCTAGAGTGGGGGATTGGACCAGATGACCTTCAGAGCTGCCTTCCAACGTCAGCCATTATGTGGTTCTGTGCAATAGGGTAGTAGAGATTAGTACTTGTATTAGGTTCAGCAGGACATTGGCCCAGGAAATGAGGTTTTCTTCTCGTTTTGTGAGAAGTTTGTGATAACTGCAGGGCACACTGAAATAATTTAAACTTCTGCAGTAACAGCCACTGGAGTAGACAGTATGTACAAAAATTACTTTCATAATTAATATCAACATGCACAGTCCTGATGCTGAAGAAGCAGCATCTGTAACTAGAAAAACAGACAAGAAAAGCACTAAATCTCTCTTCCATGAGTCTTCTATTTATCCCTGTGTGAAAGCAATGAAATGTCAGCTGGTTTTGTATGTGTGAAAAGATCTTGCACAGAGGACTGATGTCTAAGAACGTGCATGTGGTGTTTTTACAGCAAAAATAATGTTGGTTTGCAGTGCCTAGGTATATAGTATTTTTACTAGAGCTGTGAGAGTTTAAACAAAACACCTGAGAAGACATGCATGTGTGTGTCTTTTTTTCTCCTTTCTTTTCTAAAGAATTTAATTTACTTTTAATCCATTCAGAAATAAGGACAGAAAAAGAGTAGGCAAGGAAGAATGTAGACAAAGAGTGGAATGAATATTGAGCATAATTTAAGTAGGAAAACCACGTTTCACCTGCACCTTGGAGTTACTGTGAAAAGACTTGTCTTCCCAACTGACATTTTTAATTTTTTTAAAGTACATACAAGTGATGGGCCATGGGAAGGTTATGGAGTAACTGAGTAGCTAGAGTTGGCCTAAAAGACGTTTTATTTGGAGCTTGCCAGATACCCTTCTGGCAACTAAATATTAAGGTTTTTATATACTGTGGGGTGTATCTTGTTCCCTGGGTCAAATTTGGGTACATTCTTTCAGTGGAATGCATTCTGTGGCAGCTGAGACACATTATTCTCTGGCTATGTCTTGTGAAAGTAAAAGAAGTGGGCAAGAAAGATATTTTAAGATAAAATTTGTATGGACATGGGTTTTAGACAGTGAATACTGTCTAAAATTCAAGGGTTAGAGAAGACAACTTAAACCAAAAACAAATCTGCAAGGCAGAAAAAAGAAAACTATTATTAAATTGTTATTAAACTGTTATTATACAGAAAACTGTTATTAAACTAACACTAGTCAATTTACTTTCTAAAAGAATGTATGTAAACATTTTATTATATTTCATGTCCCCAATTCCAATGCTACACTATTTAAGTATTTATAAGTACCTTATAAACCAGGTATATTTGATATGTCATTCACTAGGCTACGTTGATTCATTGTTTGGGGTAATTAAGAGAGAAAGTCTTTACAGATTTACTTCAGTTATTCTATTCTGGCCTTGTTAATACGTTAACTGTGTATTCTGATTCCAATGACTTAATGGTTTCTATTAAACATTGAATAAAACCCCTTTAGGGAAGCCAGCTAGAAATGCATGACTTATTCAGTGTGAGGTATCTGCAGATGATTGCTTAAAAACAACTTAGCAGTGTTGGGCTGAGGAAGAACTATAAAATAGTTTCATCTCCGAACATACAGTGACAAAACCATTGGATTGTTTTAGATGTCAGTGAAAATGTTTGTATGTGAAACTAACTTTGTCTTTATCACACATTTATTTCATAAATTAGAAAAAAGATCTAAGGTAAATGTTCAGCTCATCTGGTTTGTAACAGAAACCATGACTATGGTGGATAGGGTACAAAGATGAGCTCATTCAAGAATTCTGAAACAGTAATTTATCATCTAGGTAATTTTAAAGGTTCCTTATGTCATTGTGAGGGTGGCAGAAGCTGGCTTTTTAAAAAATATTCTTTGTAGTACCTTAGTAAGATGATGCCTAAAATGGAAATTTCACTAATGACAGAGTTCCCAGGTTGTAAATATTGATCAAAAATTTTCAGTATAAAAATCTGTACTGAGTGGATCATAGAAAATTGTCTCTTCTTCCTCTAGACAAGGATGATTTCCAGTATCATTAGCAATTGTTCCCAAGAAGATTCTGGTTTGGATTATATTATATATACAATGGGAATTTATTTGAGGTTTCCCAAGTTTACTAGTTCCATTCCCATGAGCTAACAGACAGTAGATCAAGTGCTTAACAGTCAAGTATTCCCATGGCAAATATCCACCAACATCCCTTTCATCTGATGCAATGGCATAGTGCCCATTCTTCTGCTTCATCATTCTCTTTCAGTGTGTACAGTGTTCCAGGAAAGGGCCGTATCGTGTATTAGACTGTGCGGGAGACATTAAGCCTAATCTTTAAAACCTTATGGTTCTGTTTCATTTTTTGCTGACCACTGGAAACAATTACAGCACAGACAACACATGAGAATGTCTGACAGCTTCTTCAGTCCCTTTGCACTCAATCACTTGGTGAGTCTTTAGGTTTTTGTTTATTATAATCCCAGTCCAAAGCCTATGTTTGCATCAATATCCTGAAAATGAGCAAGAACCAGGCAACTGGTGGTCAAGGTGCCTGTCATTAGATATCTATCAAACAGGTAAAATATACTTGTAAACAAACATTTTCTTATTTCTGTCATTATGCCAGGCAATACATTAACAGCCACTGATACCAATTTATCTGCATTTTTTTGTGCTTGCCATTGCTGAAAGCTCATAGCCTTCGTGCTGATTCTAGTTATCACATCTTTATAAGCATAACTAGCATGTTTACTTGCTACTGGGAAATTTTTCATGCTCTTGCCTTTCACCCAACAGTTTTCATAACAAGATTTGGGCATCCATAGAAAGTAGGAAAATAGACGGAGATGGTGACTTTATATGCAGTACTTCCAACAAGCAGCGTCCCTTTCATTCCAGAGAAGCAGAGTCTCTATAGAAGGTGCCTTCAGCACAATGCAAGAGTTAGATTCAGGAATGTACAAATGTCATAAGGAAGGCTGATCTGTTCAGAGAATTCAAGAGCTTCTGAAAAATAGTTTGAAGATGAAAGTCTGAGGCTGTGGAGTGAAAGGGATGACAACTGAATAGTATTAAAAAGAGGATTAAAAAACCCCCAGCTACTCAGGAAATCAAAGCTGATGGAGAGACAACCAATTTTCAGGCAATGTCTTGTAAGAAAAAGGAAAAATAATAGATTAGGAGGACAGCATTTACTTTCCAGACTGTTTCCAAATCCTGACTAGAAACTAGATATTATTGGAGATTCTCCCACATAGAAACTACTGAAACTGTGACCAAGAAGTGTGCTGCTGTTGGCAGAGCTTGTGAGGGCTGGGTACTTTAAGATGTATGGCATTAGCTGGAGAAAGTCTTGTTAATGGAAATGAGAAAGATCCCAAAGCTTCAGATCTTCAGAGACATGTTTCTTCTTTTTTTCTACATTGAAAAAGGTTAAGAAACTATAGCAGCATATTGGTTGGTGACCAAAGCATCAAAACTAATGAAGACGTAGGGATAGAACTAACTAAATTTTTAAAGTTGAGCAGTGAGCAGATACTATAATTCTACCTAAAATAAGACATAGACAAGACTCATGTCTAACCACTTCCATAAGTCACAATCTGTATGTGCTCCTAAATTTTCCCATAATGTTTCTCACGACCTGGATATTGGGGATGCTTTACATCTTGTGAGACTGGCAGATAGCATCAAGTGAGACCAGCCATGTGATGGTTAAACAGAATAAATGGTGAAAAGAGAAGTCTCCAAATTTATTAACAAGGGTAGCTGTAAATGTTCTTATAGTGTGCTTTTTAAATAAACAACCTAAAATGTCACTACTTACTGAGACTTTTGAAAACATCTTTGTTCTAAAGTGGCATGAAATTCAAAGAAAACTCAGATGTTCTGCAGATTTATTATTGATGGCTTTACTTTAGGCTTTGACCCCATATGTATTTCATGCAATAGCTCTGTCCTACTCTAATTGACATATAAAAAGGAAAAAGCAAAGAAACATTAAACCCCTGAATTTCTTAAATTGGACTTCATTGGAACTTTTTGTTCAAAGGTAGTTTGGTTTTCATGTTCCCCAAATCAAAGAAAATTTATTTGGATGCATTTTTAAAAAATTAGTTTAATCAGACTGTATTCTGTACCTTTGATCTGGTGTGCCTGTGTCTGCTTTCCTGAAATACCTCATATATAGAAGCCTTTTGATGCTTGGAGAATTTTACTTGAAATAGCAAACATATACAACTAAATTAATGTGAAATTCTGTTCTCTTTGAACATGGACATTGAATGAGACAAAGAAAAGGTCTGGTACATTTGTAAATAGTATTTCCAGAAAGATTCAGAAAACCAGTACCTTGATATAGCTTGCCCAAGGCTGTCCTTGGATTATTTCTTTATAAAACCAGAAGATTCTTGCAAAAATAAGCTGCGATGTTCACCCAGTCTCTTAGCACTCCATTCTATGTAAGGTTCCAGGTAGTTCTATTACACTCAGCAGAGGAACTCATTTACTGTATAACTGCACAAAAGTGAAGAGAATAACATAAGAACAGGCAAACTCTAGAAGTAATCTAATGTTTCTTTTGCATATGTGAATGATGATCTGTTCTTGGCTCAAGAATAATATAAATACACATTCCTCAGAGGAGAGATGAAGGATTGACGTGGATTTTTCAAGGAATTTTTTTTTAAAGAGGACATCTTGTTGAAAAGACTGAAATAAATTACAGTGGGTAGGTGTGTATTCTGTTTCTATCATTCAAATGTCTGAATAGTGACTGCTGTTAGCAGAAAAAAAAGATGGCAGTTATTCAGGCACTGAATTCATGTGCTTTTTATAATTACTTATGCACCGTAGTTCTTTAAAAATAAATTATGATAGTAGATGTTAACATCAGGCAAAAATAAAAGCATATTAAGCACCACATATCATAGCAATCATTATTTTGCAAAAACTGATCTTACTACAGATTAAGAAGGACTCAAATCTCTTACTGGTCTTCAACAGATCACAGATTGTTCGTGCTTAACTACGTACTGCCAGGAAGAGTGCTGGCATACCGCAGTGTTTGGGCTGTACGTTCATACTCCATTAGGATCCCTGGCAAAAGTACAGGCACAGATAAATTGCCTTTTTTGTATATCCACCTCAATTTGTTGGCCTGCCAAAAGGATGCTTATGGACAGATGAAATAGGCATTGTAACTCAAAAGGTGTAAACAAAGAAAGCTGGGCTGTATAGGTGTAGCAGATTAGGAGACTGATCCTGCCTCAAGCATAATAATGCTTTGCTCTGCGGGAAGTCCTACTTATTTCATTGAGCTGTAATAACGTACCAGTCAAATTTGCTATAATAAAATTAAACCCATATGTTAAATTAATTCATTTTCTGCTTATTTGAAACCAGAGACACAGTTGTAGACCTGTCAAACATGGGTCATGAACCAGCTGATAGACCTGCTGGTAGACCTCTTTTGTCTCAAGTTTACCCTGACCCAAGTGGGCTCCAGCACTGCGCCTTCCCCAAACCCTGGCACACACCCAGGCCATGTCTCTGCTCTAGAAATGGGGTCCCTCAGTCCAATTGCTGAAAGGCTCTGGGGCCAGTGCTCCTCTTGCAGATTGCCCATGGGTTTTTTCCATAGCTCCAGGCTGTTCAGTCTGGTTATGGAACAATTATTTTACAAGTTAGATGGTGCAAGAAATGCAAAATCAGAAGTCACTTGAATATATTTTATTTCTGTGATTTCTTTACTTCTCTTGGAAGTTCCTTGGGTTTAGGAAACCAAGATGCTTCCTCTCTTCTGTTCCTTGCAAAGCGTCTCCTTCAGAGCCTGGCATCAGCCCTTAATTTGGCGCTTTGCCTCCTGTTTCACTTTTTGTCTCCTGTCATACTGCTCTCTCTGTTTCTCTTCCTTTTAAATTTTTTTTTAAAGGTGGTGAGAGATTCTTTCATTTTGACCTGCCTCAGCCCTTCAGTGAAAGGATCAAAGCTTCCCACTTTGCTCCGTCTCCCTTTGCTCTTTTGCTTCCCTCCACTTTCTTTCCACCCTTCTGCTCTTTTGGAGTTCAGAGATGAAAAAAATGGGTTTGCCCTAAGTGGAGCAATCTCTTTGCATAAGGAAATTCTCTTCAAATGGATGATCAGCAAAGTTGAATGGCCCTCAAATATTAATCCTACACCAAGCATCAGAATTTCTTCTGTCACCACCTTTCGGTTTTAATTCAAAGTAAAAACAAATACAAACGAGACACTAATAAAGTCCTAGTCTCTGAGTGGAACATTTGATCTGACATATATATAATATGAAACAGAATGCTTAAATTGTACATGGAGAGACACACTGAATCATCAGGCATGTGATATTTTTAAGCCCTGTGAGTCTTTTCACCTGCATCTTTCCTGCATGTTTGTACATAATTTACTGCTTCTTTCTCCCTAGAGTATGGAAGTGGGATAGCATATTTTACCAAAGAGGGATCTTAACAGAAAACATAACTGAATTTACATGGGATTTCCATAACTATGCAGACATCCCTTGGCTAATAAACTTATTTACTACAAGTGGTAACGTGCAGGTGTGCATTCTTAAACAAGCAAACATCAGTTTAAAATGGTTACACAAAACCTGTGAATACAAGATGAATCTTGCATGCTGTGAACATTCATATTGCTTGCTTTTATAGTTTTGTGTATCTCCATGAATGAAAATAAATTTAATTAAAATAAAAAAGCAGCACTGCAATAAAGGAAACTCTCATACCAATGGCTCTCTTCTCACCTTATTGTGCCTGAGATAAAATGTTCTCCAAGAAGACAATCTGATACATACCCAGGCTTATTGGTGATTGTTTGTCTACTGTACCCAAAGTGTGTTTTCCATTTTTACTTTCTTCTGTTTGGCTTTTTAAAAAGATGTGGGTGCCCTTTGATACCTATTTTTGGATGCCATCTGACTGGAGACCAAAGCCAAGCCCTACATTTACCTGGCCCAAACATCACACCATGAGAAACCCAGTGATGACAGCTAATGCACAGAAGAGACCACACAGCAGCAAGGATATTTTTGAGAGGGTAGCAGGTTTCCACGGCTCTACCCTCCTCCTTTTGTTGGCTCAGCATTTCTGTCCTGAACATATTGGCTGCGATGCCACATGTCAGTAATTTTTTGCCCTGTCACTTCCTCCACAAGGCAACTCAGGTTTATAAAGGCTTAGCAGTGTCTTCACCAAATCGAACCAAAGTTGGGATCCCTTGGGTGAGACCAGACTGATGCACATCTCCCTGCACTCCTGTTACCCTCCTTGCATCTGTGAAAAGCTGTGCTGGAAGAATGTTGGTTGTGTGCTCTTTTAAAACTAAAACATTTCTCCAATGCATATTGCTTACCTCCACTCTAATGTCCCAATCTCAGCAAAACCTGTGTGAAACCAAATGTGAGGTCAGGAGGAACCCAGTTTACGCTGCAGCAAGGTGGGGCTCCCTGCAGTTCCCAGCACGAAGCTCCTTTTATGGTCTCCACTCCCAGGGTCACTCTCCAATGGGCAGCACAGAGGCAAACCTTCCAGGTGGCAGCATCTTCCACTTGGATTTCCTTTTTCTGTCTGAGAACGTGTAACATCCTGGGTTAATAGTGTGCATGAAAGTCAACAGGAAAGAAACTAATGGATAAACTTATTACTGAGTGTAGCAAACAACCACAACCGTAGGTTTGCTTTCAGGCCCCATGCTATATCACAGCTCGGCATTCTTTGATCACCAGTGGGAGAGATGACAAATATTAAAACAAGAGGTAGGTTTTAAATGCTTGTAAGAGATTTCAGTTCTCTGGAACCTGTTTAGCTAAACCAAAGCAAATATTATCTTCAGTGACTTGTGCTTGTGACTTATTTCCCATACACACCATAGATTAGTAAAGCACGTTTTTAGATTTGTTGACATTTAATAAAAGCTAAACACTCCAGGGGGAAATAAATAGTTTTTATTCTGTAGCCATAGCTGAATTTCCTTTTGGTTAGAATCTTAGCTGGGTGCTCCCAGCATTTCTATTCAATTAGAGTCAAACACAGCCAAGAAAATTGAAATCAAGAAGCAGGTTCATATCTGTATATGGAGACCATCATTCTATTATATTCTCACATGCATTAGGAGAAGGAAATACATTCCTATTAATTTTGCTTCTATTAAAGTCTTAAGGAAACCTGGCAAAAATATAGATTTGCATGAGTAATCAGAATAGTCATTTGGAGGTTTAGAAACAGAATCATTGACTTAATCCAAATGTTTTAGCTATATCATGCTTCTTCTGAGATGAAAATAAAGCAGTTTCAAGAAAGTCAACTGGAAAAAAATATAAATAAAAAACTTCAAACTGATAATAAAATATGAAACAAAATATTTTATATTTATTAGCAGCATTTAAAAGATAAGGTATTTATTGTGAGGTTATGTTAATGCTCTTCTTTTGGAATTTTATTTTATGAAGTCATAAAATATAACCCATTGTACAGAATTATTGATGGGAGAATATCTACATGCTGCCATCACCACTCTATGTGTATTTCTATTCAGCGTTGTAAGGATTTAAAAAAATGACACCTATGCAAGCTGTAATAGTCATTAGCAAGTCCTTCCACAGCTTTCAGGTCTGCCCAAACAGAAGTGTTAAAACACATTTTCACCTAAGAGCATTTGAGGTGATCATTTCAATGGCATCAGGAGGCATCAGACAGGGATGAAAGTATTGTAAAGTATGACTTAAAAATGTAAGAGGTTTATGAGCATTTAACACAGGAATATATACAAATATGGACACACATATATAAAGTTTTCATATTTAGTGTTATTTTTTGGAAACACCACATAGAAAATGTCTTCCTCTTCAAGTGATTTATAAGGTTCATATGCCAAATAATTAAAGTATTCATATTGAACTGAAACGGTATTTTACAATTTACTTGAACTACAGAGTTCCTAGTGGTACTTCCTGCCTTACCAAAACGTGAGAACTTCTCTCAGATTTGTTTTCTATTTTAATCATAAGTTTTTTCATTTCCATTATCCTGTGATCTGCTGCAAACAACCAGCTCCACTTACTGCTGCTAAAATAGGCTCGCTGTTAGATGAAAGGACAGTGCTGGTAGTGAACTGGATATGAAAGGTTTGTTCCAGTAATAAGAAAACCTTTTTATCAGGCTCACTTTTTCCTACTGTCTCATAGTGATGGAAGGATCAAACACTGCCTTAAACACAGTGGTTCTGTACTTCAGCAACAAAATGCTACCTTATAATGAGGACCCAAAAAGAAAAGAAGTCTGTTATTCAACAGTCTCTCTGAAAACAATTTGGCTGCTGCTCTCATCTCCCTGCATAATGAACTCCAAGTCTGTGCCCTATTACTTTGCAACTCTGCACATGTAGCCTCCCCCACACGTCTTCCCACCATCAGACATTCAAGTCCTAGGATAACAGCAGATTGACAACCCTAGTACATGTTTCCCTGGGATTTGGAAAAAGCCTTTAAATAGATTTTTATTGGTTTTTAAGAACAAGGTTATTTTGTGTTAATAATGGGCATACATTAGGCTTTAGATAATTGCTTTATGTAACTTCAAGTTTTGCCTTTTGGCTAAATAAACACTGTATGTGTTCACAGGTGTATTGTCCTCAAGGGCATTCTGCTTTTCAGGGTGGCAGCTGCTGCCAAGGTGTTGCTGATACAGCTCTGTGTATAATTTATTGGAAACAGGTGCTGGCTTATGATGAAGATAGACAGGAAACTAAAGCAGACAATATGTTTAACCACCATTTTAAAAAGTTCAGGTTCAGAAAGACAATGTGCCTGAGATGTTTGGTTGATGTTGCCAGCATCTTAGTGAGAGTTTACAAGCTCCCAGAAATCACCATAAGGAACAGATTGTCCACGACCTGCAGGAATTGTGTTCTAATGAGCATTGCATGCGATGGCTCCAGTGCTCATTGATTACAGAAATCTTGGCATTTGTAACTAACAAAAGTTATAGAATGTATTCCTGGGCTGATGTTAAAAATGACTTTGAAATGAGGTTCCTATCTAGAAGAACTCTCAGGCTGAGGGATGTGGTGTCGTACATAACACTGTTACATCCACACGCACAGTGGGACATTTGTACATTTGCAGGATTCTACAATTTTCCTCCCATATTTTACTGTGTGAGGGCTACAACGAATAATTAGTGAGCACTGATATGTCAAAGCAAAAGTGGAAATCTGATTAAAATTTACAGAGGAAGGAAGGACACTCCAGAGGAGAGTTCCTTTGCCACTAGTAACAGCCCAACCCTATGTAATGCATATGGCCGAGGAGTGGGCTACTGTGCTATACGGGCTGCTGCTGCAGCCCATCAGCATAGCACAGTAAGGGAACAGGGCAGAGACCAGATCCAGTGCACATGGGAATAGGTGGAAAGCCTTCTTTTGACCTCAGTGGGCTTTGGATTAGATCCAGGAGAAAAAAAATGAACTTTATTTTCTGTGGCCAAGTTATACCATTAAAGTTACTTAAATGTTGCTTTTCCTCCCCCCATCTTACTTCCCTTTGCTGTTACTGTAGTTTTAAACAACATTTTTTAAATAAGAAACTTTCAATAGGAGTTCATGAGGATGTTTATTCATGGACAGCAGTTTGCATATTTTAGCAAGTAATCTCCAGTATAATCTCTAATCTCTGTAAGACACATATGTAGTAAATATGCATATTAAATATTTTTAAAAGAAGTTGTTAAAGTGCATGCACGGTTCTTAAACCTCAAACCTTAAATATCTCCATGATTTACATTTAAAAAAAATACCCAAAGGCATTAGACCACATTATGGACTAATAGCCTGCCAAATTTCATTTTTTTGGAAATGTTTGAGTTACAATATATGAGTGTAAAAAGGCAACTGAAACAACAAAATTTGGTCAAGAAAATATTGACCCCAGGCTGAGACCTCATATGCCAAAAATGTTGACTAAACTTTATACCAACCCTAGCAGGCATGTCATGTTTAATATTGGCGGTATATGGAAAAAAACTTTGGCAATTTAATGCTTGTATTAATTTGAAAAACTTTTATGCAGTGGGTATAACCTTTTACATTGCCATTCCTAATTTATACCAGCCTTCCTTTTCTTTCTCAAAGGATAAACGATCTACAGTAGTGGGGAGAGGGGGGCATGGAGAGAAATCCCTCAAACACATAAACCAATGAAGCCATTTGCTGTACCCCACCCAAACCCGCAGACTTGAGCTGGAGTGATCACCCCTTCCATCTGATGGATAATTCCATTTGCATGCCATTTACACTTCTGGATTACTTTTTCACAAAAATTTTTCATAGGAAAGCAAATAGTTGAAATAAAAATAAATCTTTTAGAAGAAATATATGTAGAAAATCTTTATTTATATTGAAACCTCTTAAAATAAATATTCCGTTAACAAACTTGTGTAAAGAATGATAATATTTCATACCCTACCAAGTGATGAAATACAATGCCACAAAACAAGTGGAGAAATTTGATGATTGATTATTAGACTCTTTAAGCAAATAAATGTGCACTAGTTAATGATAGTTCTTCATGATGGGAGTTTCACTGCATTGATGCTCCATAAGGAAATGAGTGACTGGCAGGAATTGACCAACTCTCTAACTTAATGCTTTGCATTTTAGAGGTCTGCTCTCTACTAAAAAATTATTCTGAGAAATGTGGTGGTTCAAGCTCCCACGTTGTTATAAAGCAATGATTAAACTGTGGTGATCAAGCTGTGAGTGCAGCATGAAATAAGGGGTGAACATGCCCTCCTGGGCTATGCTGCTGTCATGCCTTTTACAGTCAGTAGGAAGGAATTGTGATGGAGCTGTGTGTCATGACCACACGTGAACAAGTTATGCCCTGATGATTAAAGAATGAGTAAAAAGTCCCCTGCTTGATTACTAAACAAACAAACCCGAACAAGCCCCATGAGATTGAGATTGTGGCAGCTGAGAAGGGGCAGGACAACCCTTTTCCCAGTGCTGGCTTCAATAATTTCAAAACTTCTATTCCCAGTTACACACCAGGTTGCATTCTAGCCAGGTACTGGAAATAATAATAATAAAAGATAATGTAGCCATTAAATATTTCATTAGGGCCAATGGTTGTTCTAGGATACATAAAACCCACCTGTATGGTCTGGGCACACCTGCTGACTTCAGTCCTGCTGGCCCCAAATCAAAGCTAATTCACAGGAATACCTTCCAAGGTTACAGAAACCCAACCTGCAGTCCATCGTAACTCAAATCATGAAGGAAACTTGTTTACATTATCTACCAGGACTGTTCATCCTTCAGCTAAAAAGGCTTGTGACCTGAAGCAGTGGGTGACTGCACTCAGCTAGAGATGTACATTCAGCCTATGCCATAACCTACACATCTGCATGGGCTTCCCCAGGCCCTGCTGGGACCATACCCAGATGCTGTTACTGGGCAGGGTTTGGGTGTATGTCAGGTGGACTATCTGCTTCTTGGTGTTATGATGGGTGACTCACTCAACACGGTTGAAGAAATGGTTATAAACAATTCTAAATGAGCAATTACAAATTACTAAGTGACTGAAACTCACTTCTCAACAATCTCAGTAGACATCTGCGAAGATTTTGATAACTGTACTTTCAAAGTGGTATTCCCAGCAGATGTCATTTTCCAGCATTGTTGGACTTAAAAGTTTTGAATGAGGCATTTTATTTTGCATCAGGTTAGATGCATCATATCAAAAATATAAAGTAATCAAAGTAAAAATGGAACACTTCAATTTTGACAAAGTAAAATTATTCAGCCAACCGAGTGCAAATTATTTTTCTATGACATTTTTCTTCATTGAACTTTTGAAAATTTTGGATCTTTGTTCCAATTTTGAACAAAACCATACTTCAAGACCTTTCATGAGATGGATCTCCTATGTTTGACATAGCTCTAATTTGCATCTTTTTTCTGCTATGAATGGAAAAATCCCCAAAGGATAAACAGTTGTTACTCTGCTTCACTCACTGAGTGTTGTTGAAAGTGAGCTCCACTCGAGCAATAACTGCAGCAAACTTGTACTTTATACCCATCATTCATATTTTCATATTCAAGACGTGAAATCTGCATGCTGCCTGCAACCTTCTCATGCAACTGGTATGTAAAATTCAAAGCTTACCCACCCTTGGACCCAGCAGAACTACTGAAGGCGGTTACTTTTTCTTTCTTCCACCTCCTTTGTTAAATAGGAAGACAGTACATATAAAAAGATAAAAATAAAGATGGTCAGACACAGTGAATCTATTAAGGTATCACTGAGGCTATATAAAGTCAGGTGCAAAAGGTAAAGTTTTCTGATTAGACAGGGACAGCGGAGCGTGGCAGAAATAGGAGAAGGGTGACTCGAGTTGTCTCAGTGAAAATGTGCAATATCTTCCTCCTCCTTAGATCTGGCTGAATTCATGCCAATGGTCACAAAGCTTGACTGTGACAAACATCTGAAGGCATTGTTGAGAGTGAGAAAATAGTTATGCCTGGAAATGAATGGAAAAGTCAGTCACCCCCAGTCATACATTGAAAATCTGACAGCAGACAAAGAGCAGGCTTTGGTTAACACAAAGCAAGATGTATGGACTTCAGACTTCCTGCAATTTAAATAAGGTTACTGAATAATACATGTTTATCTTTTAGAGATCATTCTTAATTTGCCTGATTCAAACGCTTTTGTTCCATTCCCTGCCCTGAACTGCTACAGAAGCCAGGAGCATCTCTCAGAAGCATGGGTGGATTTTCCTGATGTGTCAAGCACATGGGGAGTACCGGAAGGGTGCTTTGCTTCACATATCAGCTAATGCTATGCAGAAGATAAATGGGAATAAACAAATTAACAGTAGACAAAGAATAACAACCAGCACCTTGGCTCCCTTCACAGGCACTGAAGACACAAAGGGTTTTTTGATAATGTTGAGGGTGCCCTAAATGAAAAATTTCATTCACTTCACCGGTAAATGTTGGCATTGCCATTTTCCTTGAGGCAGTTCAGGTATCTTAGAGGTGACTGCTTCTTTTTTGTGGTCGAGATTTGCAAATGACCTGCTTCAAAAAACTCCACTATATTTGTGACTGAATTTAGAAAACTGCTGTTGAATTCTGAAGAATAAAAGCAGAGGATAAAAGTAATTAAAAGATGCATTTCTAATTAAAATTCTAATCACTGTTAAGATGTATGTGTTTTAATAATTAAGACTTGTGGAAAGGAAAATATATTGCCATTGTCCATCATGACAGAAATACTGAAATCCACCTATTCACCCTCATATTTTTTCATGGCCATGGAAATCATAAAATGCTACCTCTATATTTCAATAGCAAAAAGGCATTTTGCACTGCGCAGTGAAATACAAAAAATATTTACTTCTGGATTTGTATGTACACAGTAAGTAGCTACATGTTTGCAACAGTTCATTTGCCTTAACATGTCTGCAATGTGAAACTTGTGAATTATGCATATCACTGGTGCCAGCAGTCTTCAAAAGTGATTAAAATTCTGAAGTTTATGTCACTGGAAACATGACTCTCTCTAGAAGACTTGCAGAAGAGGCTTAAATCTAAAGATGATTTCAGGAGATCAGATCTAGTGGATTAAATGATTCTGCAAATTCAGTGATAGCATAAACAATGCAAATAATTTTGAAGGCAACAAGCTTTACACCTTCTTATTCCACGGCTCAGTTTATTTCTCAGTGCTTAAGATGCTTGAAGAAGAATTCACATTTACACAAACAGTGATGTTCCTTGTAATTTTAATATCTTACTTCCACAAATCTAAACACATGACAGACAACTTGATGCCTAACTGGAATAATTTACTCTTTTACGTAATGAGCAAAACACACTTTCACACTTTTTTTTTTTTTCTACCAAGGAATTTGTATCATAACAGGGTTAAAAATTTCTGTGCTTTCCATGGATACCTTACATATTAGATACAATCCTCCTAACAATTTGCCTAGGTCTTCCTTGTTGGCATTCTAGAATGTAAATATAAAAGTAGCTTTGATTTTTTGCTTTCTACCTAGAACTATGAAAAGAAATGTCTATAATATCTAAAGAGTAAAAAATTTTTAGTGCATACCGACTTAGTTTTGTGCTAAGAAGGATGATATCTTTCCATAGGTCCCAGTCCATTTCATCCATGCAGAAGTTGCAGTGTTTATTCCATGAGTGCTCACTCATCTAGAAGTCAAAAACATCAGACTTTTCAGAGGATCAGTCCAGATAGGTAAACACATTATGTTTTAATCACTTACGAGACTTGCTTTATAAAACAGAATGTGTTAGAAATGTGACAGAATTAGTTGTCTAATTATGCAGCTACCACATATAGCATGGAAGAGGATGGAAATTTCTAGATCATCCTCTTTGAGTTCGTCTTGTGTTATCTTTTTATTATATTATTTTTTTGAGGAGGGTTGGGTCATCTTTACCGAAAAAGAGGGCAGAAGAGAGTGGGAGAAGGTGACTAATTCGTGATCCACCCACCTTTCAGGGAGATTTACCTCTGAACCTTTCTCTTTCCATCATGATGGATGTGTGATTTACACTGCTTTTTTGCTCAGGTAGGAACAATAAGACCAAGTCTATGTATATCTGCTTTGTAGCAAATAAAGCATAACTCCATGCAATCAAGTCTCTGGTGTTTTGAATCTGATAGTGGAGCAGAAGGTACAAAAGTCCGGAGAGGTAGTGCTAACGGTTAGAGCTTCATTATTTCTGACATACAGAAACATCCCCAGCAGAGCAGGCATTTGCAGTCTTCTCACATTGAGGACATGCCCAGGAAAGTTCAGGGCTGTACCGACCGCCTTGTTCTCTCAATGGCTTAATACAAACCCTAGCTCTTGATTCATGCTCACGCTATAAAGCTACATACTTCTTGTCCTTATTAGTGGCTAAAGTACTTCCTGGAAAAACTTATATTCAGTGTTCAGAACAGGTCCCTCCTGTCTGGAAGCATACTTTTTGGGCAGACTCCACAGAGGTGGCAAAAGCTGCTTTAAAACATGTCTCTGGTGTCTCATCTGGACACCCACTGGGTCTTTTCTGGTTGACTCGGAAATAGCAAAGAGAGAACCAACCTGAAATTACACCAGCAGGAATAAAATTCTCCAAGGACTATTCTGCTGACAGATCTATTTCGAAATACTGCAAATTCTGGCTGTGTCCCATCACTTTCCAAAGCTAAAAAGAGCAGATGTCCTAAAGTGGCTAAGCAGCATGATGACTCCCCTATACCACAGGATCACCAGATGTCCTCTGCAGGCAGCTTAAAGATTGCTTCTCAGTGCCGGGCCAGAGGAAAGAGCTGAGGATCTGGCATGGCTTTAGAAATTATTTTCCTCATAAGTGTATCCTGTGGTTTTTCTTTTCTCCAAAACCAGAGTCCTGTTTGAAAATAAAGCCTTTAAAATATACAGGCAGAGATGAGTGTGCAACCCCCCTTTATTTCAACAATTTCCAGGGCTGGTCCTTCTGCAAAGCCAACAAAGTTGGTCCCTAAACTGGAAGGATCCAGTTTTCTCTTGGCTGTCTGACACAAATGTCATTAATTCTAGCTAAAAGTGCAAAGACCTTGGAGGAAGGAAGACAACAATACCTCTAAGCAACACAGTACTGGAAAAAAGAAAAGAGGGTGGGGAACAGGCCTCAAAGGGATTACGAAACAAAGTGAAAAAGGGTTGAGACAAAGAGACCGTAAGACGCTACCCTTGTGGGATGTTGAGAAATGGAGGAGAAACTGTGTTCATTCTCAACAGATGTTACTCCAAAAACCCCAGGAAACCTTGTTGTATTGGGACTCGTGGGCTGGGACCCCTCTGTCAGGTACACTGCTGCTGCTCAGCTCCTGCCGCTCTGCAGCCTGGGCTAACATATACCAGCACACACCATGAGGAAATCAGCTCAGCAGATTTCTTTCCAAATGCTGTCCTGTCATGTCCATCTTCCCCACATGTCAAACATTATGTTTAAAGTATCGAACGAAAGCAACCTGTGAAAATAATGAAATCCATAAAACTGTGACTGATAAGACAAAAATGCAGCATTAGCTCTGGCTGTCCACAATTAAGTTTTCAAAGGCCTGACTTCTGACTGAAAATACTACCAACTCATCTTCTCCCAGTTTTGTTTGGAATGGATTTGACAATTAGGGGTGATATTCCTTTGTCAAAACAAGCCTTTTGTTAAATATTTAACAGGTGCTCTAGGGATTCTGGCAAAGTGCTAACTTTTTGTACAGTTTATCTGGAGAAGAAACCTACATTTTATCAGATGATGCTATAAACTGAGATAAGAAAGCCATTTACTCTTGCTTTTTCTTTTGGTTTCTGGAATCAAGAAAACAGTAAATCTGCACATGGGATAAAGGGAATCTAAACAGAGAAAAATGCTTGAAAATTTTGATCAATGCTAGAAAAAATTTTTAAATATACATAGTTAAATACATGTCTATATACACACAACTCAGTATTTCTTTAATTGTATACAAATATTACATTATTTACATACATTTCTACATGCAAGATTCATACACGTCTTCCAACAAAGGAAGAAGCTGGAGTAGGAAGAAGCTGGAGGCTAAACCTCCCCACAGTTCCCCAGGAGGCCTACCGTAACACAGCATTTTTAAAGCATACGGGGCACACACATATAACTTCAGAGGGGATATCTGTTTATGTTAGAGACAAGCACAGCCAGCATGATCCATGTCACCTCATTTGGTGCCTTCTGGATCTTCCAGTGCATGCTGTGCTTTGGCAGTACCATGTGGCATTGCTTTCAAGCCAGTATTTTTTCACAATGTCTGTTTCCTCAGAAACATTGAAAAATGGCTACTGCTCTGCAGCACAACCACCCCCAAAGTAAAAAGAAAAAAAAGAGGTATTTCATACAAGCAGGAAATTCCAGTTGGTTTGATCCAACAGACCCAATAACACCAGTGGGAGCTTCACCTCCGCCTTAGGAGTGGTGCAGCAAATGAGTGGCCAGTCCTGTCAAAAGAAGAACACGAGTAGGCCTGAAATCTTTGCAGTGGATCAGAGTAACCAATTTTTCAATAAATTAGTTTAAAAACCTGTAATTACAGACTCATTTTGCCTTCAGTTAAAGCAAAAGTTACTTGTAAATATAGTACTGATACACACGATCATCACAGGAACAGTATGACTGGTAATGATTTTGTTTTTTTAAAGACAGCATAAAGTGTTCTTGGTATAATAACAGGGCAACATGCATAAAAAAACCCCATAACTTAATTTCTGCAAAAGATATTGAGGAGGTCAAAGAAATATTTTTTTCTCTCTATGAGTGGAGTTTGGATAGGCATCTGAATAAAAGAAAAACTTCCCAGCAAAGACACTCTTTTTTCTTTAACTTTACTTGATCCACCAAAGAATGAATATAGAAAAAAAAAAAGTCTTAAAATAGTTGTGACTTTGAAATTTTCCAGTGTTTTAATTAAGTTACAGACTCTGCTAAAATTTGTCAAACTTTCCCTTTGAAAATAAAGGCAGGCTTAACCTTCAAGGCAGTTTCCTTAGGTTGTTAATACAGATCTAACCCAAAGTTGTATTAAGTAGCAAGGTAAGACTGGGTTCACTTCACATCCTTTTGAAGTTGGTGGAAAGACTCTTATGGTCTTCAGTGGGCTTTGACTCAAACTCATAATTCTAAATTTAGGCTCATTTATAATTGTCCCTTTTCCTCCACTAACTGCTCCATAATTAGCATTTTTTTTGAGTCAGAAGACGCAGAGAGAAGTATTATGCCCCTTTCATGTATATTCATGCTTAGTCCAGGCAAAACACCTTTTCACCACCTTTTGGATAAGACTATGTATCTTCATTAGAAGAATGAGAAAAAGACCAGAGGCAAACAAAGGCTGAAATAAAGCTGCAGAAGGGACTCGCTGGTTGATGCAGAAGGAGAGGACAGACTGAGACAAAACAGATAAGATGAAAGAGAACAGAAATGGCAGCATAAAGAAAAATATTTCAAAATTCAGAAATTCATTTCCTTGGTTAGAACGTTATTGAAGTCAACAGTTCTACACTAGATTTAAATCAGCATAAACAAAGGCAGAATCCGACTAAGATTGAGACTGGCACACTGAATGCTTAGTCTAGCCCTAAACTGTGTCTTCTGAGGGGTTTTAAGAACTAATCCCTCTTGGTTTTGTCAGTCCTTATTCAGGAGTAAGAGCTGAGCTAAGAGCTTGGGAACTCGTGGGCTCTGCAGCATCTGGTGGGAACATTTCTGCAGCTGCTATTCCCAGAGCTTTGCTTTCTTAACAAAGGTTCTCTTTTAAGAATACGTGAAAAGGACTGATGTCCTAAGAGAAATTGCCATTAAAAATTTGATTGTGGGTTTTTCTTTGATGCAACTTTAAAGGTGAGATCTGCATTCCACAATCTGAGGCCAATAGTCCAATCTAGGCTGGTAAAGTGATTTGGCAATGCAAAGCTGCATATGAAGACTTTGGTCTTCATATGGTACATTATTACACCCAGTGTTCTGTATGGGGAAACAACTGAAATGGATTTGGCATATAAGAGGTAAGAAAGCCCAAGTGACTGGAGATTCCATAGATAAACCTACATTGTCTGCAAAGGGAAAGCCTTTGGCATGCTAGATAATATTTGAGATTAATTAACAGTTTGTTTAATAAAGCTGCAGCCAGACATCTTTAATCCAAACACCTTTGTAGACTACATTTATATGCAGAGCTGTGGGCAATTACCAAAAGTATTATTCCATAATAAGAAAACAAAACTCATTTATGAAATAATATACATGTGTTAATACATGAAAACAAAGAATAATATACACTTACATATAACATAAAAATAACAGTACATGCCAGACAATTTTGACAAGATCTCCTGGACACTTAAAAAGCACAATAAACATCTGTTTTATATCTGAATGCCAAACCTTAAAAAAAGCAATCTCTTGTTAAAAGTCCAGCTCCTTACTTTAACTAAATTGCCAGGTGTTTATAAAATATCATTCTCTTGTGAAGCTACAGTAAACAGGAGAGATACAAACCCCAGTAAATCGAGAGTGCAGGCCTCAGCTGTTGAGCTGTCATTGGTAAGCTTCAAACTGCTACGTGGGTATGCACTGGTGTAGTGACATGCATGTACTGACCACTGGAAGGAAAAGCAAGTAACTTTAGGAGAATAAATTGAATTCCCAAACAACTCATGTTTAAACAAAGGAAAAAAAGGACAACAGAAAAAGGAAACAAAGAGGACCTTGAGTTGAAGGTCTTATGATCTTTACTGGAACATACTAGAATAAATTATCTGGGCTGTAAATAACACTGTTCAGCACAAAATGGATTAAATTAAATCAGAACATCTTTTCTGATCATTTGGTTATAGATGAGCAGTGTTTGTGATTGTGTCTTTTTTTTGGCAGAAAACACCATAACATAACATAATATAGCTGCATAACATGGAAAACCTTATCTTGCTTGCATATATGTACATATACATACATCAAATTAGACAGTGGTCTGCATAAATTAGCAATGAAAAAAATATGGAAATATGATAAAGAAAGCTAAGGAAATATGTGTTGCTAAGATCTATAAGAAGGTTTTTCAGGACTACACTCTCTCCACTGCAGTTCCTTCATAT
Source organism: Gorsachius magnificus (assembly GCA_034008185.1). Taxonomy (NCBI): domain Eukaryota; kingdom Metazoa; phylum Chordata; class Aves; order Pelecaniformes; family Ardeidae; genus Gorsachius; species Gorsachius magnificus. The sequence continues at coordinate 15,509,557 of CM067090.1, forward strand.
GGTATGAACACATTATCGGACTGCTTAAATCAACAGTGCTTTAATATTATAGATAAGAGAGAAATAATATATATTGTATATAGACATATGCAGACACACACACTCTAGTACTTGAAGAGAAAAAAGATTATACATTCATATGACACAGTGATAATAAACTCTCTTGCAGCACGTTGCCCAGGTAGTCACTGTTAAAATCCTTTTATTAGAGCTGAATATTTTTATATCAAAGAGCCCATGCACTATAAATCCAAAGGTTGCTAGAGAACAGTAGAAATATGCAATGTTGCCAAAAGCCAAAGAGAGGAAGCAGAATGATCACAGTAATTACAGGTCAGTTAGTCTGGCATCAGTCCTAAGCAAAGTAATGGAAAAGCTGATAAGCGATTCAATTAGTATAAAATTAAAGGATGACAGTATAATTGGTGCCAGACAAGACGGCTTTATGGAAAAATAAATGAAGGTAACTACACAGATGAAAGACTTGTATAAGACATTTGACTTAGTACCTAACTACAGCCTGATTAAAGCACTAGCACTGAGTAAAGTAGTTTATGGGAAGAGTGGAGAATGAAGGTAATACCTGCATGTGGTAGCACATGCCAGCCCGATATCGCTCTTGCTAACTGCATGGAGACAGACTAACCAGGGTCAGGTGAAGCAAGCAGGAAAGGAGACCACAGTCTGTTGCCAGAGGATCATGGTGAGCAAACAGCAAGAAACAGGAATGAAATCCTGAAGGCAGTGGCAAAGCCCCACTAATGCCAATAGGGATGGTTTTTCATATAAGGTTTGTAAAGAAACCAAAACCTAGGAAACTTCTGAAGAGTTTGTCTTCAAGAACATGTATTATGGGACAGGTACTTAAAATCTGGATGGAGACCATGGTGTCCTAAAACCTGAAGTTTATTCCAGAATAACAGACAGGTTCAACTGCATTACAGACAGTGTTTGAGAGATTTGTGGCGAAATATATAGACTGATTCCTTAAAGTTACAACGGGAGATCGGAATCACAGTGCATTCCAAGTCCTACTGAACAACTAAGTCTAGTCCCCACAGATTTTCTGTATGTACATCACATCACATAAGCTTTCATGTCTCAGGTCTCTTGGGAACACTGTAAGTTTTGTCTGGTTTGTTTCTTAATGATTTGCAAATTTTTAAAACTTTGCTGTGTTGCTACTTTGCTTGTGGGTTCAAAAAAAAGAGAAGAATCCATAAACCTTTGATCCACATGCTACAAATGTACTATGAAAAAAGAAAAGAAAAGAAAACACAGTGCTGTCAATGGGAAGTTATTATAATGCTTGGTTTGTATGAATGGGGATAATTAGTTCCACGAAATATGATATGGGAATTGTTTTGTTTTGTTTTTGTTTTTTCTTTCTGGAAAATATATTTCTTTGTAAGAATAATTTTTATGTAAAGTATTTTAGAGAAGACTTTATATCAGATTAAATCACAGGGATACTTTTTCTGGTCTCACAACAAAACAAAGAAAGGATGTTGAGTTTCATGGTTAGCTGCAGAAAAGAAAATTGTTAAAGATGTCATTGATGTTTTTATTAGCCTTAGGTTTAAAAATCTAAAGGATTATTAGATCTCTTAACAACTACATTTTCAAGTATCACATTTCAGAAAATATGGACTAAGATTTTTGAACATCTTGCTACAAGGAACTCAGCCTGCTGACAAGAGAAATAGGGAAGTTGCACTGAGAGGCACCTCTATTTTAATACAGAAGTTTACCCAGCAGAACACGCTACTGTGCGACAGACAGCCACTTAACTGCCTGACCCAGCTGAAGGACAGTAAGTGACTCTCTGAGGGTGGCAATTTTCCTTCACCTCATCTAGATCTCTTTGAATTTAACCTTAAATAAAAGCTAGGCTTCTGGCCCAAGCCAGTCTTGGCTCCCTCTATAGTCGAAGGAAATAAATAGGCTCTTCTGGATGGCAACTGATCTCATTAATACCAGCCGTCCATCTTTGGTGGAGTGTCATGTCTTGATCCCTGATGACTACAGAGGGAACCTCAATGAGAAGCTTAGACTGGAACACAAACCTTCAACAGTCAACACCAGGTGAGGTGAATTATAATGAGTGATCCAACTGATGCGTATATTTGAAGCCAAAGTACAACTGTGCCTGATAGTTTAGTCACATGGGTCAGGTTTCAAAAATCCAGATAAGCACTTGAGATTTGAATCAAGCTTTATAAATATCCATTTCATATTTGAGTCAAATGTAGCTATAAACTGAAACGTGAGAACCTTTTACATATATTAGAGAGGAGTGTTATGAAAATCGCTAGCTGAGAGGGCAAACGAGGGGGGTGCTTTATAGCTTTCCCTTGACACAAGGGAGATATGCAGCAAGTCTGCAGCCTGCATTTTGCCTACAGGCCTCTCCAAGAAAATGGGAGGATGGTTGCTCTCAGTTGTTCAGCTTTGGTGCAGGGTCTGTGCAAATTATAATTTGAAAGTAATTGTGGTAATTGCTGGGTCTACAAAAGTTAACATACACAAGCTTAATTTTATTCCCATAAAGCTGTGCCAGTAATGGCACCATCCATCATTTTCTGTTAAAACAGTAACAGGTGTTAATCTCCACCCAGTGATGGGTGCAAGGCAAGTGAGCAATAAGCAAAGTGCCAAAAACGAAAAAAACACTGTCAAAGCTCTCTGTCACAGAAAAACAATTTCCAGTAACATCTCTCAAATTGGTCGCAACTGAAGAGTGAAAAATTATTTGACTTTTCAGTGACAAGGACTGTTAATGAACTTAATTTTTCTCTTCCACCTTGATTAGTTTTCTGTAGGAAGATCCATTTTAGCTCTGTACAATGTAGGTTTGAGTAATAGACACCCAGATGCTGTAATTTTGTCTGTCCTCCTGCTTACAGAAAAGTAATTTTTTTTTTTTCTTTTTTGATAGGTTGCTGAACTATTACTGGGTTTTCAAACATAATGGAAAACAGCACAGAGTAGAACTTAAATAGGTCTTTAACTCTAATTTTGCTATTTTTCTAGTTTGAACAGCAACCTATAAGATTTTTAATTGCTTCACACCCCCTATCCTCCCAGGCACATAACCTATCCTCTCAGGGCTCTGGATGGTACCTGTGAGATATCCTTGGCACTGTATCGTTGGGTCTTCTGCTCATGGCCATACAGTGCTACCTTCCAGAGCAAGAGGATTGCCAAAATCCCCTGAGTGTTTTGATTGTGTAAACTGGTTCATTCCATGGCACTCAGTTTACCTACAGGGCTCATTTAAGCCTGTAGCAAAGCATTTCCCGTTCAGTGTATGCACAGTCAGACTGGTATACTGCAGGGTTAGCTCCTGCCATGTATCTGAGAGAGTTCAAAAGGTAATGCCAGCTGCATCTGCATGGTTTTGCTTAAGTAAATGAGTGCATTTGTGCTTCCCACTGCCCCTGCTTCTGTTATCAAAGGCATACTTCTAACTGTGCACAGGCAAGAGACATTTTGCTTCAGAACACAGCCTGGGATTCTGACCTTGTCTGTCCTCTGGCACTCACTGCAGTAGCATTTGGGAAAGGACAGAGTCAGGTGCGTGCCCTGCCTCTTGCTCCAGCTGGTGAGGGTACTTACAGCTCTGCCTGGAGAAGCTGAGTCAGGTGGATGCAAGCACAGTCCATGCCCAGTTGGAAAGACGAGGTGAAATGGTGGGAAGTGTTTTGTAGGCAGGAACAAGCTTCAAGGTTCAGTGGATGACTCAGCTTTTGGGTAGCTTTGTGCTTCTGAGAGACAATCTGGTCCTAGAGGACTTGGTGAAAAAAAAGAAGAGCATGATCAGAAAGACCAAAATAATTTTTGATAATTCATCATAAGTCAATCTCAAAGTACTTAACAATGAAAGACCTATTTTTCTCCCTCTTACAAAAGGGGAAAATGAGGCACATAAAATAATATGAATTTATGTATATAATATTGACTAAGTTCTTCAAATTTGAAAATAATTTCCTCCTAATATTGATGATGTGCTTTCTAAAGATGATCAAAAATCAAAACTTCCAACTCAATGGCTATTCTAGAATCAAAAATAAATTATTGCAAGGCATAAAAATGAGCTGAAACATTAATATTGACATGAAATTGAAAGCTGCAGAACATTGTAGCTTACAGCCACTGAAATATTCTGAGTGTTCTTCATCATTGGGTTATGATACAACGTTAAACAGATAGAGTTAGTGATATGGTATAAAAAGAAAATAAGATTAATTAAAATGATGAAGCATTTCTTACTGTAACATATCTTATTAAAGAGAAATGAAATGAACAGTGTAGGTTTTTCCCCACTGACATTTTTGTTTATATAAGCACATTTCTGCAAAATGTTTCAACTGTGAAACACTGATTTTTTTCATGGAAAAGGGCTCGGTTTAAACTTTGCCTTGTGTGTATTGATATTATTAGGTGATTTTTATGCTGTGGAATTACTGTCCTGTCCAGTGACATCAGCATAGACCATGTCATTAATTTAGGGCTTCACTGCTCAACCACATGTTTAGCTTTCTGGGTTGAAGGGTTGGAGAAATTTATTCATGTTGCTAACATAGGATGAATGGAGATTTAGGCTGTTGAATCATAAGTGTTGTTTGGAAAAGATGTGTTATTTACATTATACACAAAACTATCTGATATACAGAGATATGAATGAATTACTATGTATACATCTGATATAAATACACATTTAAATATTGCATGCTTCATATGTGCCTGTCAAAATGAGATCTTGTCAGACAAAATTTTGGCTAACAACTGTACACAAATGCTCTAACCAAGCGGTGCACTTTGAAGAACAGATTTTGTCCTAAATGGCAAAAGGAAGATGGCTATTAGTGGAGGAGCCGTAATTTAACTGAAGCTGCTGAAGGACAAACTAAGCCACATATTTGCTGTCAACATCTTCACTGTCTGAAGACACACGCAGTGATACAGAAGCAGAAGGGCAAAGAAGCGCAGCCAGCTCAAGTATAGCTGGCACCTCCCCAGCAATGTGCCCAAACTCCCCGACACGCACAAAGCTCCCAGGTTTAGAGAGGACAGAGAATACAGGGCTAAAAGTTGGCAGCTACTTATCAGTGGATCAGTTAGGGATGTAAGATATCTAAGCATATAATTACATTTTCTTAATTCCCAAAATACAGACTGCTGGTACACACAGCTCTCCTGGAGAATCAGGAAGGAATTGCATGGACTTTCCAGCTGCGGGATAAAAAAGCTGACATAGTCACAATGATATCAGTCAAAAAAAATCACAAGTATGGCATATAGTTTGGGGAAAAACTGATGGAAAATTTAAGAAAGAAAAAAGAAAGTGTTGAGGTGGAAACACATTTTTGGAGCATAGGTGAGTTAATAAATTAATCCGGTTCTCTCGATTTGTATTCATACGTGACTCCTAATCATACCTAGGGAGTGTCTTCAACACACCTAGGGATACAGATTGACATATCATTATCAATGAACCTACAGACATACCAAATATGTCCTACAGGTTTCCAATGTCAAGACATCTGTGTATTGAGAAACTGAGCCAGTTGTAAAATACCAGTCAAAACCAACTTCTGTACAGGATTGCTTCTGGCATAAAGTGACGTGGCTCCTTTGTTGTTCCAGTGAAGTTGTGCCTGCACGGAGCAGCTGCCGTGTCTGATCCTCGTGCATGGTCCTCCCTTGATTTTGCTGGATTTGGGATCAGCTGCAGAGAGCATGTGTATTTAGATAGCAGATCTGCCTCATTTGAAATTGCAGGCTTTGAGAAAGACCATCAGCTAAGCAGTGCACCGGAAACTTCAGCAGGAAATGAAACTTTTTGTAACACAGAAAAAAAAAATGTGCACGGGTTATGCTTTTTGTATAAATATAATTAGATATTGTAGATATTCCTTCACCTCTCTGGCTGATCCTTACAGATTAATCAATGAGTGAAGGCTTTTTCAAGTGATCCTGTTTTGTTTTTTCTTTTTTTAAAAAAAATTAATTAATTTATTTTTTAAAAGAACTCTGAACTGTAAAATCAAACCACGTCTTTCTTTAATCATTGATCTTCTTTAAAACCTGTTATCAATACTGGAGATTTTAAAAGAAGAACTAAAAAAGAGAGTTTCTTACTCTGTTTGAGAAAATCATTAAATGCAAAAAATGTAAATCCCAGAGATGGCCTTAATGCTGACAAAAAGACAAAACCCAGGAAATTTAAATGTGAATTTCACATTCCACATCAAGAAAAGAACCCCCCCCCAAAAAAAGATAATAGTAATAAGAAGGGGTCATTGCTCATTTTTTCCCAATACTCCATTAATATAAATGCCCATTTGTGAGGTAGGGGAAGGGTGCATTTGGAATGGTAGCATATCACGATATGCACTCAAACTTTAGCTTCACAATTATGTTTAAAAAAGGACGTTTAAAATACCTGTAATTTTAGTTGTTTATTTCACAATTTTCATATTTTGTCCTATGACTTTCAACTGCTGAATTTATTCTGCCAATTAATTTTTTTTTAATAAGAAGTTTCTATGCACAAGTAGATTAAATAAAAGAAATTACGTGTGGGATGTGAACTCTCATTATGCAAAATGTTTCTATCCCTCTGGCTTTAGAGATAACTTTACAAATATAAATTGCTTCAATAATTAGTTTTCCTGAAGATATTACATATTATTGCATAAATTTGCAGGGAGCATTTGTTGTCTGAAACACAGAAAACATATACAGAGTCCTAGGATAAACAGAACTGTTTAGCCCAATTTAAAAACCCAACACTACAATAATTTTTTACAGTTATGAAACTTTGTGACTTGCATTTGTTTTAATGCTTGCCTTGTTTTGTATGGCTCTTTAAGTCATCTTTAAATTAAAAAGCATTAAACATAAGTTGCATATTTCTTTATACTGTTGTGGCTTAACTCCTCGAATGGGGCAGTTCTAATTCAACAACTACAACAGTACTGACTGTCCTTTGTATGTCTTAGGACATAAATACATTCATTTCTCCTTTTACCATTTGTAGCTCTTCAGAGGACCTGAAACTCAGAAAATTAACAATAAAATTCTCTGCAATATACTCCGATTAATTTTCAAATGATTAATCATCAAATGCATATGCCCTAAACATGGAGGCCAATTTTTTGCTTTTTATTTTGATCACTGCACCATTGTTTTTGATTGAGTGTATTTTCAAACTCAAGCTAGATGCAGCCACGTGCCATGTGGTGGGTTGCTGCAGCAGGCGAGAGCGTGGCTGCCTGTGGGGCAGTAATGAGCTGCGGAGCCCCACGTGGAAGCTTTGCTCCACCTCAGTGCTGCAAGAAAGAGATCAATGAACTGAGATAGAATTACAGAGAATTTGGTGATATGGAGGAGGAGGTCACTAGAGAAAGAAATTTGGGATGGGAAATGGAGTAGTATTGAAGACCCTTACTTAGCTTTTTGAGTCCAAAGATGAGCCCATAGAAATCCATGGTAACTCTTCCACAGCCTTATGTTTGGCCTGGTTTTCATCTTCTACAGCCATGAATACCCTACAGCAAATATTTTTGTCTGTGAGGAGAGAAAAGAAAAAAAACAATGCAAGTATTCCTAGCACACATGGTAAATGGATTAATGGTATTAAATCCTTCAGAATATACTAAAATTCTGTGTTTTTATTTTTAAAAATGGTGCAATCATGTGTTGATCTGTGCAGCTAAGGCTTTTGTATTTTTTTAATATTGCATAATGACATCATCCAATGATGCATCACTTCTGAGGGATTTTGTGCAGAAACCTACTGTTTACACTAACAACGTAATTTAAGAAAGTATCCTATGTAAATCCTTGAATCTCCTAGGGTCTAGGAATGAAATGTAATGCTAATTTGATTTAGTAATTTGCTCTCTCTCCCCAGAAATGCACAATTACTGCTTTTTCCATCATGCTAGGACTAAATTGAAAGTCGAGTCGGCAGCAAAGCCCAGGCTGGGAACGTAGCAGAGCTCTGCTACTCAGCCTGTTACCAGCCAGAACATACAGTGCTGGGAGATTTATTTCTGAAAATGGAATGTTCATTATCTCCTTTTTTTCTTTTTCCTTTACAAAAAATGGAAACAAAATAAGTCTTCTTTAAATACTGTAATGATAATCTAAACGTGAAATGTGAGCTGAAAATAATGTGCCTCTGTGTGTCTAGAAGAGAGAGGGCTCGTAGCTGTGTGCGTGTCTGTCTGGAGGATGGAAGGGGGGAGGTTGTGTATGTGTGTGCGTGTACAGTAGTGTAGAAATAGTTCATCAAATGAGTGGTTTCCTGTCCTGATCTGTAGATTTTCTTTCTTCCATGAAAGGAAATGGAAATAATTGATCTGACTTTCATCAGCAGATAAAAGAGATTGTTGGCAATTTGTTTTCTGCAGGGCTACTTAAATATATGGTGACGTAGCAAGCAGAAAAGATCACCCACAAATTCTGCAGCAATCACACATACATGGTAGGCACACCCAGGGGACTGATACATTCCGTCATTTGCAAAGTATGACTTTCTTTTCTTTCTCTCTCTCTCCCTCTTTCTTCTCCTTTAAGGATACACGATGTCCCTCCAGGTTCTGCAGTCTGGGTTTGATTAAATAATTATAAACTTCAAGCAGCAGATCTATCATTTACATTCCTGAACATGCCACCATGTGCCTTTTGTGGGGATGCCAACCAATACCGAAGCTCCTCTCATTATTGTCATTGAAAATACAGTGGTTCAATGTTTGTGCCATTTCCTGGATTTTGGCGATATAATGTTGCCCAGCAATTTGCTGTCAGTGCCAACAACACTAAAGAACTTCATAATAAATCCTTTCTATATTTACTCAGTCCACCACTGTGTCACTGAAATTAGCATTTTACAATCTTATGCTCCAAAGCACCTATTTTCTCTTTTAACTCCATGCTGTTATGAATCCTAACAGAAAATCCATCAAAGCATGGTTTGCTTCAGCTTTTCTGTATAACGATTGCTGTCAGTCATGTTTATTTTCTGAAAGGATGTGGAGCTTGTAGCTTAACGGTAGATGATAGTAAAGATAAACCAAACGAACAAACAAGACAGAGTGTTTAATTTAGAGATGTTACAAAGAGATTGGCTTAAAATGTCAGATGCCACCACTTCATGCAGGCTAAAGTACAGAAGACAAAATTTACAAACAGAGAAAGATACCAGAAAGTAAGAGGACCAGATTCTGCTCTGAGGTCCAGATGGGCCAACTCCGTTTATCTGAGTGACAGGCAGAGTGAAGAGAGGGTTTGACTCCACTGAATTAAAATATCATGCTAATGGAAGAAAATAATAACCAGTGCAGGGGCTTTAGCAAAGGACTGTTCTCACGGATACTCCAGCCAACTCATCATGGAAACCGTGGGACCATTGGGGCTCACATACTGTTGTATCTGGGTAATCCAGCCTTTTGCTTAAAATGGTGTGGAAGAGAATAAAACAGTGCCTTGTGCATTGAAATCCTCAGAGGGGCACTCCTGTGAACCCTGAGTTTGGGGTCCTGTCCAGGTGGTCGATACGGGGCCAAATTCCACTCATTTGTGGTCTTACCAACAGATGATGACACTGCAGGCTCTGCCCACTGGGAAAAGGAATAGGTATGGTCCAAGCAGGGGAGCAGCTTAAATCTTAAAGAGACTGAGGGGAAAATGAGAAGCAAGGATTTTCTAGGAAAAGGAAGATTTTGCTGTTGCAGTGGGGAAAGTGAAAGCAATGTTTTCTGGAAAGAGGACGACGACCAGAGAAAAGGATGTTTGTGAAGACACACACTGGGACACACAGGAGTTTTATTTGTTGCTTGCTGAAATAAGCAGAGACTGGAATTCTTAAACTAATAGGAAAAACATCATTGCTATCCTCTCGTAACCCCCAAAAAGCTCAAAAGATTTTTATGAATATTCTGGCATAGAACAAGTCCACCAAAAGAACCCTCAGGCCCCAGAACAGAGTATTTTGGAAATGTGCACGTGTGCATGCGTGGAGTCACGAGGCTGGGAAGGAAACTGCTCTGTAATCTTAGCCCTCATGGCAAAAGCAGTTCCCACAGCACTGTATGATGTGGGTGCACGCAAGCTGAGTTACAAGCTTTCACAGACACAACCTATCGTTATGAAAATCTCACAGCAGAAGCCATTTAACCCGTCCTGTCATGCCCTCTTACAGTGGTATGAATGCCATGGTTGCACCAGTGAGAGCGTCAGGGCCACCGCGTAATCTCACAAGGAGAGGACATGTTTTGTAGGATCCATTTGAGGATTTTCATTAATCATAGGGTATGTTGAATAACAAGGATACTTGCAAGGAAAATAAGATACTGCATGGCAAAAAGACTACCTGATTTACAAAACAAAAATAAGGGTTATTTGGCTCAGCAGCTTACAGTGCCTACCGGAGACCCATGGGATTTGCAGCAGAGTATCAGCCACCAGAGGACACTCTTATTTCTCCAGAAAAACTGCTCTGGGCAGCACAAAAACATGAACAGGCAGCTAAACTGAGAGGTTCATAACCCTCAAAACCAACCTGAGCTTCAGGTCAGACCAAGTGCAATTTTGTAAACAACTTCCAGAGCATAATCTATGTTTTGCTTTTCATGTGACAGGCTACAAAGCAGGATTTTCTTACATTGGGTTGTACGCCTTTGGACTAAGCCACCTATTAAGCTGTTTGCTTAAGCATGGTAATGAGACAGGCACATCTGATCACATGGAGAAAATGTTTCAGTTGGTTGGATTCTTAGGGCAGTAACCTAGCTTTTTCTCTGTTTTGGCGTTTTGCCATATTCATGCAGAAGTAGTGCTTTTCATAACTTTGTTTTAAGCCCCCACAGGTGATGGAAGAGTGTGCAAAACATTAATAAACACAGAAAAGAAAAATGTTCATGTAATGCTGCTTGCATAGATAGCCGGCTGTGTTGATGCCTATGTAGTTAGCTATATCTCAAATGTCATACATGCATTAGGTGAAAACATGGGACCAGGTATACGGAAGTGCCCAGTTTATGCCTCTGCTGGGGCCTTTTCCCCAGTAGAGGCTTTCAAACTTCCAGAAACTCTGGGAACCCAGCATATAAAACCATAAAATGAAATAAAACTCACCCCATTTTTCTGTTTCTGATTTTTCTACTCTAGGTGTATTGTTCAAATTCTTTCCTGGTTTAAAGCTGTTGAGTTCAGTGTGTCAGTGCTAGAATTTGCATGGAAAAGCATTTCTGTTCCCAATATTAAACACATCAATCTCTGGAATAAAGAAATCTCTTCCGGTGTGACATGTTACCATGGCTTTATTCTGCTTCCAGAAGGATGCATTGGCTCCTCCCTGTCAGCACTGAGGACACAGGTATGGAAAGGCTGAATATGGGCTCGTACATCTCATTAGAGGTAACCTGGGTGAATGGGCTGGCATGACTTCCAGCTCATCAGAGAAACTCCACTGTACTAAGTGATGAGCCTACACATTTTATGAGTTTAAACAGTAAGCAGAGACTGAGCCCTAATTCTCTAGACTTGTGGTGTGACCAGAAACCACCTCCTTTTCTGCTTCTGATTTTCCTCAGTAGTAAGGAAAACTGAGCTACAAGAACAATATTTCACCAACAATTTCTTCTAAAAGTATTCTAATAAAAACATCCTGAAACTAGCTTTCAACTACTTCCTTTTATAAGTTCTTTTTTGTTCTGAGTTTTAAGATGGTGGATTAAATCAGTGGTTTTAATCTTAAATTAAAGAGCACAAACCAGAGTAAAAATTATTACTGAAAAAAAATTCCATCTAACTTATGATTAAATTACTAGCTCAATTAGTTACTGAAGTAATAGTAACTAATTACAGTAGTCTTTTCCTTAATTTGTCATAAAACGACAGGGAAAACATCTATTTTGGGCTTTTAAAAATCTGAATATAAGCAACTGGGAAAAAAAAATGTGGGTGACTTTTCAGAGCCTCTGAGAGACTGGGGAATACAGCAGATATCAACATTGTTTTAATTTATTTTGTCTGCTTCCATCTGTGCACTGTTGGTTTGTTGCGATGCTTGATTTGTTATTTTATACCTCTGTGTATGAAGGTCACTTACCCTACTTATGTTTTCACTATTGGGACCTCATTTGTTTCACAAACCGCTACCGCTAGGATGATAGAAAAGTCTGTTGAAAGATATGAAACCCCTATGATACAAAGGTGACAGTGATTATTCTCACACTATGACCACTGGGAGGAAATTTCCCTGGGTTGATTTTGGACACTGTGCTTCTGGATTGACATCTTTGGTAGATTAGCAGTGATACAGGTTGCATTCTACTGAAAGACCTTTGTTAACTATGTGCAAATACGCTTTTAAGTTTTGGGATTTCTCTTCCATTACCTTTGATGTTACTCAAGCATTCCTACCTACTTCTATGCCCAACAAAGCACTTTAGGTATGCTAAAAAAGGAAGCAATGGCACAAATAGACGTTATCTTCAGTCCATTTCAGGCTTTGGGAATTTGATCTGTCTCGCCATTCTCCACCATGTGGTCACCGTTTGCCACTAGTTTAGCACAGTGCAATCCTGATAGGGACTCCACTCACATAGCTCAGTTATGTGACCCAAGGACAGCTGGGCAGAAACATGTTGCCTATTTCTTAACTATAAACCCTTCATGTACCTATCTTCACTAAACTATCCGTAGTGCCATTTACTATATCCCTGTTTTCCACTTCTACAGCCTCCTGAATCCCTGCGTTCACGCTGCCCTGTTGAACATGGTATGACTTCCCAGTCTGATTCTTCAAGTCTCTTCATCCAAATTCCTCCTTTAGAAGCGTAATTTCTGGACAGGCTCTAAGAAGTGAATTAGGCAACTGTTATTGTAAAAATCTAGTCATTCTCTTAAACCCGTCTGTATCTTACCTTGTATATTCATGGGCAGAAAATGACACATGTTCTTTTCCACTTACATCCCTGTCCTTAGCCATGTTAGTCAGCTCACATCTGAAAGTGTAGTAGAGATGCGCTTGAGGCCCTGAACTTTGCCTTTCCGATTGTTCTCTTGAGCCCTTAGTGCTCCACTGGTGCTTCTTACTAACGAGTTAAAAATAAACATGAGATTAAACAGGACTTTTTTTCCTAGTGTCAAGCAAGAGTCTGCTTGACACTAGGCATTACTTCTGTTATGTTTGTCATTAAATAATATTGCTTCAAGCAAAAAATTACATTGTGTAAATGAAATGAAAACAAAACAAGCCCTTTCAATCCCTTAGAGTTCTTCCCAGAATGTTTTCTCCAAATTTATATACTCACTCTTCAAGGAAGTACTGTAAAAAATCTGGTTTGATGAGTGGGTGGAGTCTTCACTGGTGCTGTGCCAGGCCATACCTGAGGGATTCTGCCATGCTTGCTGGGTTTTTTATCAGGTAAAGAGAGGAAAAATTATGTAGAAGGTGAGAGCAAATGACATTCTACAAAATAATCAGACTCCTTTCCATCATAAACCTTCCTAAGACAGACAACTGCATGTAAGAACAAGGCAACAGTAAGTGAAATATAGCACTAAGTATCAGTGATTAAAAACATTGCAAGCAAGAAGGTACCCAATCTCAGAGCTATTTGAGGACTCAGTCCTCTGACAGATGCAGTGCACAGTATTTGCAGGGGTAAGCAGAGAAAAAATACAAGTTTTGTTGCAATTCACTGATTTACGGAAAAACATCTGGTTTACCACTTTGTGCCATATTTCCATTGATTTACCTGAAATATTAGTTTTATACCTTTATCTTTCAACTATGCCAATGAGTACACTGGGATAGATTGCAGATGTGTCACTGTGTAACCTCAACCCTCTTTAAGGCACAAAGGGCTGCAATAAAGTGGTAGGTGTGGATTTCCTCACCATGTGGCTCTGGAAAATGTTTTCTTCTGGATCCACCTAATCCAATGGAAGAGTCTACTACCTTCAAGTACTCGTGGTCACTTGTCTCTTAGAACTTGCTGTATACTTTAACAAGGCCTTCCTAATCTGTTTCTGCCTGGTTGAGATGAATTTTCAAAGACCTGCTACATAAACTCAATGGACCTGGCTTATTTTAGGACTACAAGAACTATAAAGCTGAAACAGTACATTAGCTCTTGGCTGCAGCAATGCCTTGCACAGAAGAGCCTGAAGAGTATTTGTCTATATGGCCCATCGACCATGGCCTGCAGTGGTTTCTCAACACCCATGAGAAAACCCAAGAAATAAAGTAAAAGATCAAAATTACAATGAACTTCGTTAAGGTAGCAAGCGATCAATGACAGCACCAAAGACCTAGCTCCCCATGGTAGCAGAGAGTTTATTAAATGCATATCCAGGATCTTTTCAGAAATGTCTTGCATACTATGTCATAGAAGAGTTATTTTTTTAAACAAAGCACAGCTGTGCTAGCCTGGCACGGAGGGAAAAATTTCCCCCTAACTCCAAATGGGGAGGTTGGTTTATGCCCCAGCTGAAGATACCAGTCAGGTATTGGGGAGTCTCCTGTGCCTGACTCGCTTGCTAGCAGTGACCAGTCTCCCCAGTACTACTGGGTACAGCCAGAAAACCCCAAAACATTTCTGAGAAGCCACATAACTCATGAAGACCCTTGCAGGTGACCAGCGCAAACACTGTTTGCCCATGCCCTCAGAGGCAAGCAGAACGCAATGCAGGCACATTTCAGCAAGAAGGAGCTGACACCTGAGCCTGCACCAGCCCGGTTGATGAGGAGGAGGCACCGCTCTCCAACAGGCAGGCATGTAGGTAGGCAGGGCGTTCCAGTAATTTGGGATGACAGGGGAGACACTGAAGGTTATAATATCTAGCACACATTGGAGCTTTGTTTTGTCTAACTTGTGGGATATTCCAGGGCTCAGTATTCTTGCCCAAAACTCTGTGAGGAAGCATGGGGGGAAGAAGAAAAGGTAACAAGAAGGAACAAAACCACTACTGTACTCACACTGGCCCAACACAGAGACCAGGCCACATTTGGGACTGATTTAGAAAACTATTTGGCAGCATCTGTGGAAAAATGGAAGATCAAATGACACCTTTCTCTAAGTAATTTCTACAAGTTAAATGTGAAGCACCCCAATCAGCCACAGCAATAACCCTTCTACTGTTGGGCTCATATTGTCTCCCTTCGATGCTTATGCATATGGTTGTATACATCCGTATCTAATATTTGTCATTTGGTAGGGCTTCAAAAATTTTGCAGTGGATATGAAAATCCTGTTTAGAAAGTGTGAGCTTATAGCAATAGGTGGGCCATTTTAGTTACTTCTGGGTGTCCATTAGTGCTAGTCCATGGCATCACTCTCTCCCCATAAGCATCTGAAAAATAATTGTGTTAGAAAAGGGATATCAGACTTGACACCTGTGTTAGAGGTAAAGCATCGCTAAGCTCTTTGACAGGACTGAGCAGAAGAACATCAGTAGAAAAGAAACAGTTCCTTGAGACCATTCCTTGAAGACCATTCCTTCCCTCCTATTATGATGACTTTGAGTGAATATTGTCAGAAACAATTGTTTTGATATTGAAAGAACACGGGACAGAGAGGTATTACTGTCCCAATACAGGACAGAGCTTTAGCCCATGTGTTTTTATTAGAGCTGAGAGAGTTTAAGAAAAGAGCCCTGTAACGTGCATGTCCCCCTGGTGAGTTTATGCATGCTCTCACAGCTCTAATAAAAACATGCAATGAAGTTAAATTAGGGCAGATGACTGCTTCTGTCAACACTGAGCAAACAGCATCTTTAAGTTTTATGTGTGACTTAGAATTCAAGAATGCAGACTTTGTTTTTCACTGATGGGCTTGTTAAAGAAAATACTTTGATAGTTCCAGAGGAAAAAGAAATTATATAGAAATGTGAAGAGATTAAAGCAAAGAAAGAACCCTGACATCAGACGGGAGCTTGTTTGATTAGGTCACCCTATAGACTAGAAATAATTAAAAATAAAGAAGACAGATGGAAGATGTCAGGTGCTTAAAACAACATCTCAAGTCTACCAGTGCCTGTGTTCATGTGAGCCAAGACTTCAGGCTTCACAGATGTCTAACGTGTCTTTTGGCTGAGGATCTCAGGAGGATGAAGAGAGGCACCAGAATTTAGCGTGAGCAAAATGGAGATTGTGCAAGTCTGACAGCAATGGAGAATGTTTGCTGCTATTAACGAGAAGAGAAGGAGCTTTCTCATCACTGTTCTGGGGCAGGCAGACAAGCTTGCCTCTAGTCTGGTTCCCTGTCTTTTGCTCCTCACCTGCTGCTGATTGCTCAGCCTGCCTTTGAATTAATGAAGTGGCTATTTGCCTTAAGGAGCAACTTGTTCCGGTCCCAGGGGAACTGCTCCCACCTGCCTGGTGGCTGCAGCAGCAATGCCAGCAGCCTGGCAGGTGGTGGCAGATCAAAAACTCCCACAGAGCTTCTGGGGATTTCCTCACTCATACGCTGATACATACATTAGTTGACTGACTGACACTGCCTAAATATTTGTCCTTTACTGCTATGTTTGGCCATGATTTTATAGCAACCTTGGTGGTTTGTGACTTAGCCCACTTTATGCATGAGCTCCTTTGACTTTTGCTTGCTGCCTGTCTGCTAATCACCACTGCAGGGTTAGAAGGCTTGACATCAGGCCATTTCACCTGAGTTTTCTCTTTCTCAGTGAGAAACAAATGAGTTTTCACCTCCCAACTAAGTGCTGCAGTCAATAACGGAACATTAATAGACTTTGACAGAAACTAAGGAAGTCTACGCTCATGTATTTACCTTGCACAACACTAGATATTAGTCCAGAAGCACGACAGAGTTCTCAGTGTCTGGACATCTCTCCAGAAGGTGTTTGCATGTTTGCTAAATTCCCATTGAATGGGAGAGCCTAGAAATGGCACAGATAAGCTACTGTTTCCCAGCTGGCACCCAGTTCAGCTGCAGCCAGGGCAAGGGTTGCTCTGTAAAAGACCAGTACAGACCAAGACTGTTAGAGGGAAACGAACCAGAAATAATCTGTCTTTTCACTGTAGTCACTTGGAAGCTTGATGCTTAACCAGGAGAGACAAACAGGTAGCATGACTGTTCAGGTGATCCTGGAAATACACATTATTTAAGTATCTTCCCCATCTCACATTATTTAGAACAAATACCACTTGTCCTACTATATAAAATGAAATAGGTAACTTCCTTATTTTAAAGTCAACTCAATAGGATCATGCATGGTATTTAACTGCAGTGATAAATACATATGGTTTAGGAATTCAATTATATTTAAGTTCTTCCCTAATAAAGCTAGAACAGCTGGCTGCCAGATCCTCAGAGTGCTTCAACTTTGTCAGGAGCATCCAGCATATTTTAAAACCATCTCTTGACCCTACAGAGGAGGTCAATGTTTCTCCTGGCAGCCCACGAGTTATTTTTTAAGTGTCTTGATTTTTTTCTGTGGCGTAATGCAATTTTACTCATTATCACTACAGATGTCAGACCAAGACTAGCAAGATTACAGCAGTAGCTGGAGCATATGGTTGAGTCATATGAATAATAATCATAAATTCTTTTTGACATTGGCCCATTATTACATCCTGATCGTGTCCCCTTGGAATCTCTTGTTTGGTGTAATGTTTAAGTCATTATAAGGTATCTCTGGAGGTTTAGATTTATAGAGATCTCTACTGGAGAAACACAGTATTAGCAGTATGTTTATATAAACATAAAACACATGAATATTATATACCAATATATCTACATGGGATGTTTATGGAGACATACAGGAGAAGAAATTAATGATTGGAAGTCACTAAGAAAAATGTTTCTGATGACATCTTAAAATCACAGTGTAAGTCTGGATGACAGAGACATTGCCTGAACCGACTTTGTTAAAAAAAGAAAACAAAGTATATGCATATAAAGAAAAGTGAAAAGAGACAGTCTTTATAGTTTTAAATTGTAGCATTTTTCTAGCTTTTACATTTTATTTTGGGAGAAAGAAGGGTGGAACAAGCTGTGAAGGTAGCAATAAGAATAAGGTTCTTCACATTTCACTGTTTGCTCTTTTCAAGAGGATCTTACAATTAGAGGCTACCAATTTCTTGGCCATCTGCAGCAGGCAGTAGTGATGGGGTCACAAAATCCCTGGGCATGAGAAATCCAAATTACGGGGAGGTTTTGATCCACATTTGAATACTGATGCTTACTCACTGTATCTATAACGGCCTGACACAATATGCTAAATCAAAACCTTCAGGGTTTTAAAACCCACTCAATCTAAGTATCATAATTACCAGAGTCAAGTCACAGTGATGTGACAAATCCTGAGCAGCTTTTCCCGGGATGATTTTTTGTGGCAGAAGTCCATGCCACAACTACAATGAAAGAGGCTCATTTAAGTCTAGTGTTAGAGCAGCCTCCAGTACACCCCTGCCCCCCCGATGTAACAGGGATACCCTAAAACTGAGCCTTTTGGGTTAAGAAAGAAAGGGTCTCTGCTGAGATATCATGTAATGTGCAGTCCAAATATTTACAGCCTAAAACCAACACAAATAAGTTAACTGAGCATCACTGGCTAGCAACATTGACTAAAATATATTGAAAGGTACTTCATTTTTGGTAAAGGACATTTCCTCAGTCATGGCAGATTCCTTTTTACCAGTGCCCACCACCCAACTGTTCCTTCTCTATCTGAGAACTCACGTTAGCTGCCGAGCCAGCCTGAGCCTCACCCGATGGCTGGGGTGCTACACAGCCGTGCCAGCCAGCGCTTGGAGGTGCGCCCTGCTTGTTCTGCCTCCCATTGCCTCCCTTCCTTCCTTTCTTCCCCACACTTCTGCCGCTGTTCTGTTTTTAAAGAAGGGGAACGTTTACAGGAAATTTGTCTTGTTCAAAAACTATTCAGCTTCATTTTGCAGTGACTCTCCCTTTTTTTCACTTAAGCCACTATACTAAGCGTACCAGCAGGCAGCTGGAGCATTCATTTTTTTCTAGGCTGTGCCTCAAGTGCATGTTACACCAAGTTTTCATGCAGACTTGAAGTTTTCTCTACAGGAGAGACCAAAGGCTAAACCTCGGCTGCCTCCCAGCACAGGTGTGTGCTGCCTGTGCTCAGCACCCACCTGCATCAATCTGGCACAGCCCAGGGGGCAGGACTGCACAAACAGGTCTGATCCATCCTGCAGATGGCACCTGCTGAGATGGGGGCCAGTGGGAGAGGTAGCCTACATCTTGGTTCGAAAGGATTTTATTTGCAAAGGACGCCTTTTTTGTTCCAAGTACAAAAGCGATAAACAGAATAAAATTAATCTAAACACCAAAATATAATAAAAGTCAGTCTCCAGACCTGAGCAGCTGTCCTGACCTTAAGTGAAACACAAATCAACTTGGTACAGCTGTGATCATTAAACATGCCAAAGCAAAGACCTGAATGCTTGAAATGATACAACATATTCGTGTTGCAAAAACCAGCCCTGCTCTTGAATTAAGTGCAAGAGTGCTGTGGGTTTTTTTCCTTTCTTCTTTTTTTTTTTTTCTTTTTAATAGAGCACTTGTTATTGAGAACTGATTCCCAAGAGTCAGCGTGCTCCATTTTTGTTTCTTGCAAATAAGTGAATTGAAGAAATGAAGCAGATTGCAATATACAGAAGTTATCCAAGAGGATACTTTAGACAGATGCACCAGAGATGACATCTCTCTTGTCATCAGTAAAAATGATACAGAGCATATTGCTAAGTTATTCAGCAATTTCCAAAGAATTCTCTTTAATGCACAATAAGAAACAGATCTTGGTCGTCTTTTCATGGATGTCAGACTTAAACAAAAACACAGAATGCACTTGCAACCGTTGGTGTGAAAGGGTACTTTCAAGTACAGGCCCATTAACTGAAACATTCTGCTATAAGATATCAAAAGGCTGCCTATTTGCCACAAACTGCGCAAAGTTATACTCATTTTTCTTAGTGGCAGTAAGTGGTTTTAATGCAAGTAATGGAATTTAAAACCAGAAAGTCCTTATTACAATTCAGAGTGCCCTTTGTCCTTTGATAATGAACACCATATTAGTGTCTTGAAGAAAAACCAAAACCTTAAAACAGGATATGTTGTTTCAGCATTTTGAGCTAAGTGACCAAAACTTTACTACTGGAAGTTGTTTACGTTTAATTGCATATAGACAAAAATCTAAAAACAAATTCCAAACTCTCAGTCGTGCCAGAAATAAGAATAAAATGAAGATGGACTATCATATTATAAATTAAGAAAACATGCCAGAAAGGGATAACCTTTGTAAAAAAAAGTCATGTGTGATATTTGGTATAAAGCAATCGTATTTGCTGTGCTGGAAAAAGACAGCAGGGAAAGGAAGGGAGGGAAAGGCAAAGCAGGGGCATGCATTGCATGAAATGCATCCCAAGAGGCTACTAGAACCAAATGTTTTGCAATTTTAAGTTATTCTTACCTCTAAACTCACTTGGTTAAAAAAAGAAAGTAAAATCTTCAATTTAAAAAAAAAAAATCAGCGACAAAGGCAGAAGAGGGAAATTTCATTTTTGGCATGGGTAAAATTGATTATCTTACTAAAACAGGAGAGTATTTCTTTATATAGCATGTACAGTGTTTCCAAGAAAGAAACCATTTGTATCTAAAATGTAACATGAAGGTTTAAAGCATATTCCCCAAGTAAACAAGCTCTGTAATACAGAAAATAGATGGGTAACAAATAGTCCTTCCCACCAAATCAATGAATAAGGAGGACTTCTTAGAGCAGAAATTTCAGTTAAATTACATCTCTATTTGCAATTAATTTAGACCAGATATGCCTGGTTTTTCTCCATATAGATATGGTTTATAAGATTTTAGTCAAATATTCCTTCACCATAAACTTGCCTGATAAAATCTCAGAAGTTTGGATGGAGGTTTTTCAAGAAAAATATTCTCAAATGAACAAATTTTCATTGAGATTTTTTTCTAACCTCAGAATATTTTGAAATTTCATTTGTAATCTCAGTTTTTCAGGCAGGGATTTGTATAATGCTCTTTTCTTAATTTTTAGGTTCTGGCAAGTCATCAGCACACCATATACAAACTACTGATGCCTAACATGACACAAAGTAATTGCGATGGCTTGCTCCTCCTTATATTGGACTGAAATATGTTGCACAAGGATCAACAGTGAAAAGACATGAACCTGAATCCCACTAGTCTCTTCAGAAGTCTTTGGACTACTCTTAAGGGGTCCACAAATAAAGTGGAGCAAACTCATTACCTGTTGCTGCATTTACCACTCTCTAACTTTTCCAGCACAGCTCTGTTGAGTTTAGGATGCTCATTAACCCCTTGACACTGCTCTGCTCTGGACCATACAGACACAACCGCCACTACGGAGTTTCTTCGGATGATGTAAAGTGTTGTCAGGATTGGTTAAGATGTACTCACTGTGAACGAAGAGAAGTAGTTTTTAATCAGATGAGCACTTCTTAATTTACAATGAACACACCATGCTGATTACTGTATTATCAGGTTACTACTATTATTGACATATCACAAACTAGGAACAAAACTGGCTTAAAACAATAAATATGTTGCAAAATTATAAATATGTCCAAAGATTGAGAACACATTTAATAATTCTGGAATAAAAATGTTGAGGAAACATCTTTTTCCCAGAATTTTGATTTTGTATAAAATTTCAAAAATGCTGTGGTTTTATTTCAGGTCAGAATGAGTTAACGTTTGTTAAGAATTGGGCATTTTGAATACTAAGCATTTTTTAAAGAACTGGAAACTGTGAATACTGATTAGTTTAAGAAATGGAAAATGTGAATAGTGACCAACTCAAACTACTTTCAGATGAAAAGTCTGAGGTAGGATTATTCTTGAAAGTATATTCTCCTTTATTTTGTCCACTTATAAATCAGTCAAGCAAGAGGCTATTCAGTCCATCTATTTCCAGTGTTGTGTCATCTCACCAAATAGGAAAACTTCCCCTTACTTTCTTTCTTACTGCTCTCCTGATTGAATTCATCCCCAAAACATCCATCTCCTAAAAAGCTGTCTACCAAAGGCTGCCAGAGGTACACAGAGGCGTTAGGATGAAGCTGAAATCCCACTGCAGCACACAAAACCTCCTCACAGGGAGCATTGCCATGGTCTCTGCCACTGTTTTCTAAAGGACTAAAGTTGCTAAGGAGAAACAGAGTGATCTGGGGAACCAAATTCCATCTAGTTGTGATGAAGTCTCATTCAAATGCTCCCTGGATCATATTTAAGTTTCCCCAAAGCAATACCCTGCTGTGGAGCATGACAGAGTTATGGAGAATAAATGTCACAGTACCCTCAGCTTATCTGTATGACATTATCCTGCTGACTGCCAGGAGTTAAATCAAAGGAGGCTGCTGAGGCAGAAACCAAATGAACACACACCATCATGCTCACCCCTAAATAAAAAAAAAAAACATACTGAAAAGGAAGAAAGAAAAGGAAGAAAGAAAAGGAAGAAAGAAAAGGAAGAAAAGAAAAGGAAGAAAGGGGGGAAAAGAAGAAAGGGGGGAAAAGAAGAAAGGGGGGAAAAGAAAGAAGAAAAGGGGGGAAAAGAAAGAAGAAAGGGGGGAAAAGAAAGAAGAAAGGGGGGAAAAGAAAGAAGAAAGGGGGAGGGAAAAAAGGAAGAAAGGGGGGAAAAAGAAGAAAGGGGGGGAAAAAGAAGAAAGGGGGGAAAAGAAGAAAGGGGGGAAAAGAAGAAAGGGGGGAAAAGAAAGAAGAAAGGGGGGAAAAGAAAGAAGAAAGGGGGGAAAAAAAGAAGAAAGGGGGAAAAAAAAGAAAGGAAAAAAAGAAAGGAAAAAAAGAAAGGAAAAAAAGAAAGGAAAAAAAGAAAGGAAAAAAAGAAAGGAAAAAAAAAGAAAGGAAAATAAAGAAAGAAGAAAAAAGGTAAGAAAGAAGGAAAAAAGAAAGAAAAAAGAAAGGAAAAATCCCCAAACAAGCAAGAACTTGGAGGGCCCAAGGCAACAGGGGTTGGGCTGTGACCTGGGAAGCAGAAGCCCATCTGGTGCTCTGCAGGCCGCTTGAGTTTGCCCATCACAAGGCATAAACTATGTATCAGAGGTGGATGCAAACCTTACACATTTCTGGCTCCAAGAGAGGGGACCACAGCAGAGGTGCAGGCAAGGTGAAGGGCATCTTAGGGAAGTGCAGGCAGGAGGTGCAGGCTGGGTGCCAAAGGTGATGACTGGGGCCACCTGCCTGCACCAAGTGGGCGTGTGGGTCAGGATCAAACCAGGAGAAAGGGGTCCTTTTCCTGTAATGCTCCTGCCCCTGGCAGGCAGATACTGCTATGGTTTGAGGATGCTCTCCCTAAGTCATTTTAACCAGTTGCTACCATGGTTGTCAGATGAAATAGTGCTTGGAGGTGAACCTTTTGCACAAACGTGAATAGTAAATTATGGATGACAATCTGGAAAAAATGGACATAAGAGTAAGGAGCAAGAAGCCAAGCTATTGCATCAGCTATAACCCCAGCAGTGAGAGGAGAATTGGATGCAGCTTGCCACGTAATGCCCAAAGCTGTTATATATTTAACGAAATGATATTTCCTGGAAGATAACATTCTTCTACCACCATCTGGATTACTGAAAAGAATGTGTAAGTCTCTGAAGATTTATAATTAAGTGATAAAGCAACGTTTTTCTATGAATTAAAGGGTGTCTTTGATTCTCCTAGCAATATGATGCCATCTTACCATGACGAGATTTTTAAGTGCTCATATAATTTTCATTATTATTCTTAATGGAGGATGCGTACAAGCTCTCTGGGAAGAGTATAATGTGTATAAGCAATGGACAATGCTATTGCCTGTAGGAACTAATATTTATTTAATAGCGGTTGAAATATTTATTGCTAATCAGCTATATATGGTTTTAAACTAACTTTAAAGACAAGCCAACTTTGTACAGACACCACTAAAGGTACGAGACAGCTTTCTTGTCATCAGCAAAATGATATACAGCAAACTATTGAATAATTCGACTAGAAGTGCTCAGAGATCACCTTTACAAAATATGAAACAGAACCCTGAGTCTTTCTTTGATGTTAAGATTTTACAGAGCAACAATAATGCACTCTGGATGAAGAAGGACATTGCTTTGATAAAATATATATTCAGTCCTACATACCTTTTTGGCCATGTAACTCTGCATTCTCTTTACAAGACTCTTTTTTTTAGTACTATAGACACTTCAGAAGAGTAAAAATGTGATGTGTAATAAAGTTGTGACACACAGAAGAGTAGTAAAAGACTAGTCTATATTTCCTGGCCCCAGCCAACTGACAGGGTTAAAAAGGTTAATACCCTGACACAGGACACCAGCAGCTACTGGTATATGGGGAAATCTTTTATTTTTTATGTTACTTGTCATAAGAAAAGGCAAAGAATATCTTAAAGCTCTTTAAATCAAGACAAGCATCCTCAAACAAAAAAACTCAAAAAAGATCCAGATCTAATGGAATTATTATTTATTTTTCTGTGTAGTTTAGAACTCAGTGGTGGTTGAAAATAATCGTCTAAAACTACTGTAAGATATTCTTGTACATTATATGTAATAGTAACATATTGGACTTCAACATTTTTATGGAGTTAGATAGTGGGTTTGTTTTCCTGCACACACTGAGGAATTTGATTGCTTGCATATTCACTTTTTAACTTTTTAATTGAGGAAAAAGTGGAAGAAATTTTAAAAATTCTTAAGCAGCTTAGATTTGAATCAATAACAAATAATAAAAAAACCCATTTATATTTATGGTCCTAACTTCCATTTAATTCTGTGGGATTTAGCTGCATGAATAATTTCAAAAATCTTGAAGGGACTTACATCTCCCTAAGTATAAAAATTCCAAATTATTTACACAGAAAGTAGCTTTCTCTTTTTTTTTAACATTATGTAATATTAACTTCACATAAAGTTTGAAAGATGGTGGTTACTACAATTCGCTATTTGTTTGAAATATTCGGTGAAATTTTCACTGCAAGTTATAAGCACTTGGCTTCAGAGACACATCATTTGCAAGGATTCCTTTTCAAAGAGAAATTCCAGCCATTGGTCTGGGAACGATACAGCCTTTATCTCAAAAAAAGGAGACTAAGAATATTTATGCTTGAGGAAAAGACCTGCCTGTGGAAAAGAACATTCAGTTTTTCTGTATTCACATTTATAGGATCTCTTGCAAGATACTCTGAAATATATTATTGGAGCTGGAAATAGAGCCATCAGAGCTGAGGCCGCTTAACCTCTCCTTGCTGCAGAAACATCATTTAGTAATAAATTCATCCACAGAAT
Source organism: Gorsachius magnificus (assembly GCA_034008185.1). Lineage (NCBI taxonomy): Eukaryota > Metazoa > Chordata > Aves > Pelecaniformes > Ardeidae > Gorsachius > Gorsachius magnificus. Next base: position 15,534,905 of record CM067090.1, read on the forward strand.
TCTAGAAAGGGCTTTTTATTATTTTTTTCTTCAATCAGTCTTAAGGCATCTGCATTATCTGAACAAAATATATTTACATTTCGACAGTATTTCACAGAGGTATTTGTAACTTCTCATTCAGGCTTCTATTTACAAGGGAAAGTCTTTTGTCTAATATGCTAAGATGATACGAACTTCTAATGTGTGTGCTTGCACATACTTTATATTTAAGTGCAAGCTGTCATATTATGACTGAGATTACTGCTATGTGAGTAACAACAGGTTGTGCCATATACGAACACAGCACGATGCCCCCCAAAGGGCTGTACAGTTATCTATACATCAGCCGAATGCAATCATCTAATCCTGCCATGGCACAACCACCCTTACCAAAGAGACACTTGTGACAAGGAGAACTACCTCTCTGGGAATTCATGAGCTACATTGTTTCTTTCTGCAATAATAAAGCAATAATGGCCAATCAGTATTTTATCCCTAATTGGGTTTCCATAAGGGCTTGGGAGAAAATCTCTAAGGAGGAAGATGACAAATAATCCAATCCTAAATTGCAAAGAATTGCAAAGTGCCCCTGCCAGGAGCCAGGGCTAGCTTGACCTGGATAATAGCTAAAAATACATACAAACCCAACCCACTAGAGTTAAACACAAAAGCCAGCTGAGGAGTGGGGGCAATACAGGGAATCAGAAGCCATTCAGCAGGAGCAAGCCGCGCTCCAGAAGGACGATCCCTGCCCGCGCTGAGGAGTGCCAAGGGCTGCAGTGAGGGCAGCTGGCATAGCTGGGGCTGGAGGTGCAGGGATGCTGGGGTGGGTGCTGAGGTGGGAGCGGGGCTAGTGTGGAGCGCAGGAGCAGGGTGCAAGGGGCTAAACTGCCCCTCATCATGGCCCGGCTGGGCTGGCTGAGGGGGCCTCTGCGCCCGGCTGCCTCCGAGCCGAGCTGGCCCTGGGGACAGGAGAGCCCTGTTTGCACAATGCTTTATCTCGGTTAAGAAACCTGCCAGATTCAAGTGCTCAGGATCCATGGCAAAGATAATCCTTAGACCGAATAAGCGACCATGGCTAATTGAGATTTGACAACGCAGCATTATTCACTTTAAGTATAAATTATAAGCATCGTGTATTTATTCTGACTTGTACCTTTAGCATAGTTGAAGATACTGAGATCCCGGGAGCTAACTATGGTATGGCCCTTGTTAATGATGCATAAACCAACCTGAAACAAATCAAGAACTGCTTAAACCTTAAACTGACACTCCGGCCAAGCCAAATATTTTCTGGTATATGTAGCTACATTGCTGTCCCGATTTTTTTTTTTCCCCCTATGCTGCATCTTTCTATTTCTGCAGGTCAGCTAGCTCTAAGGCCCATTTCCATTTTATGAGTCGAGATGAAGCAGGAGGTTAGGTAGGAAGGCATCAGTTGTGCTCTCTGCCAGACACTATGTTTCTTTTCTTGCTATTGTTAATATTTGGTCCTTCTTTGCTTGTCTCTCTTCAATCCAATTTTAAAGTCACAGACAGTGGATGGTTTTAATATGGAAAAATATGGATTTTTTTTTTTTTAAGTTCACTTACTTTTGATTATAGTCATTCAAGAAAAATTTATTTCAAATTACAGGCTATTTTTATCAAATATTATTTTGCCTGTTTTTATTAGGTGCAATCAGTAAGGAATATAATGTATGTAAAGCACATTTGCTTCAATAAAAGCAGCAGTAAATATTAACCAAAACTAGATCTAGCAACAATTACTCAAAGTTTCCTCCAGTACCACAAATTCATGGGGATCTTATTTCCCGGGTTAATACATTTTGCATCTCTTGGGCCTGAGAGATGCTATTTTGTAAATATGTGATTGATGTGAAAGGAAATGTTGCTTCTGCAGCCTTGCAAGCACTGACCTGATTTGTGGGGAGAGGGGGACAACAATCGCCCCTCCAAAAGACAGATATTGGATGTTCCAGCTGCTCTTTTTTGGGCAGTCGCTTTAAATCAAAATTATCAAAATAGAGAAGAACTAGAGAAAAGGGGAGTGGAGTACTCCAGGCCTGGTGGAGATGGCAAAACTTCTGCATTAGTAGAAGAGGGGATCTAAAAGTAGGAAATTGTAAAAAGGGTTAAAAAGCCAGATGTCCCCATGCTTACTGGGGTTTGGCACAGCAAAGCAGGAGTGATAGACAGAGCTCCTTTTAAAACTATATTTCATTTGATAATAGCTAAAAATAATCCTTGTGAATTTTATAATAACTATTATTCAGGTGAAAATCCCTATCTCATTACCGATGACTCTGGAATTAGTCACTGTCACAGCAAGTTAGCAAGGGAAGGTGAGGTGGTGACTTACCCTGGCAGCGCGGCGCATGCAACCCCATGCAGCATGCGGGAGCAGGACCGGCACAAGGAGCTCCAGGGTTTGGAGACTGAGGAGCCGATTCCAGAAACTGATTTTTTACTATGTCGAAGTGACCCTGCATGCGTGTATTTAATAGTCAGGGAAGCCAAAGCAAGCAAACTGAAGAGTTAATGCGAAGCCAGACATAAAGCGAGCAGCAATGTACCATTACAGCTATCCAGGCTCCCTGCAGATTATCGCCACACAGAGAAACTATGTCTTGTGGTTTCCTGATGTGTTCTTTAGTGCATGATCGGGCTCCAAATGACTCCATCCACATGATGCCAAATGCAAACCGTCTTGAATATATTGCGACCTCCAAAAGGCTATCAACACCTAAGGAATCCACCATCCTCTTGCACACACACCCCCCAATGTACACCAGAAAACAGCAGCCCTTAAGTGATCTCCAGGTTTCCATCACAGGCTATCCCTCCCCAGGTTTCCTCAGCTTGAAAGTCTGGAGCTTCCATACAGGCTTGTGTGATCCCAGTTCAACCTGCTTGCAGTGGAGGAGAAGGAAGATTGCATGGGGTGACATGTGCTTTCTCTTTTCTTTCTCCCAGTATTTCTGGCGTCTTCAGCAACACTTCACACTTTTATATAATGAGGTGGGGAAGAATATTTTTACAAGTTTTATCCCATCAGGAAGGTTTCCTATTGGTCTTCCATGTTTTATAGACTAGTTGCAATAAACTATAGTGGAGGAAGATATAATGGCAATATAACATAGGAAGAACCCTTGCCTTTCTAGCAGGTAGGAACTTTGAGCCTCTTCTGTGGCTGCTGGCAGGTGTGGCCACCCACTCTCCTTCCAAATGCTTGCTCAAGCACACGAGAAATGCCCTTGCCAGCTGCCTGGCAACAACATCTGTGGGCTGAGGATCAGATCATTCCATGAAGATAAACACAGAGATTTCTCCACGAGAAGGTGATATTGAAACTGTTCCCTGGCATGCCCACTAGCACACCACAGCTCCTGGCCATCCTGTCTGCCCATCCCCTTGAAACCAAGAATCACTAAAACCCTATTGATTTCCCTGACTTGGCAATAATTAAGTATATGGCTACAGATGGCTTATATTATATGATAATTAGTTTAATTAAAACTGAAATGAATAGATATGATGAGGGTTTTTTCTCCTTTTTGTTAAAGGTGTTCTTTTAGGGGGGATATTGTGATTACACCTGCATTAGGTGGGCATGAGAATGTGGGGCAGAAAAAACAGAGAATGAAAAGGGGCCAGGACATCCCTAGCTCTTTCTGGCAGTGGTACTGCTCCATCGCCTCAACAGGTTCCCTCACAGAAGGTCCTTGGCACTGACTATGCACTTTGGGGTGTAGTTATTTAAAGCGAAACTCTGATATTTATCCATCTCTCAGTCCTGAGATCTTTCTGCAAATCTGCTCATTTAAAAGAAAAGAAGAAGAAGAAAAAAAAGGAAAAAGAAAGCATTTGCTTTCAGAGCTTCACAGTCCCCCCAAGGCTCCATGCTTGACCTGCAGGATGCTAAAGGATTCTTATGGATCTTTAATAAAAGTGCACATTAACCCTGAAAGTGGTAGATACTCCAGTGCTCAGAGCCACGTCTCCAGGCAGGGTCATGCTGCCTGGGAAGAGAGTGGGAATGTGGACTGTACTAGCCTTGCTACAGCACGAAATAAGAAAGAAGGATGAGGAAAGACAGATTCCATAAACATATAACCTCTAATATGCTGGGGCTGTTAGAAGAAATCGCATAGAAAAATTAAGAAAACATCATACTGTTATGAAACAGTTCTGGATTTGGTACATATGGACTTCACTGAATACTGTCCAGTTGAAATGAGAAGAAAAAGACTTCTGCAAAATTAATATGTAAAATAAAATTTTATGGTTTCAGTTGTATTAATGTTACTACAAAAACTAACAAAAGCCAAAGGCTCCTGACTTATCATCCATATAACTCTTAGTGTAGTGGAAAAAAATTCATCCTAGAATGAAGTTGTATGGCTTGCCAGCTCTAAGGCCCACGTTTTGTGGGCTAATACTATTAAAATGTGTTATTCCTTTTTAATTATTGTGCCAAGAATAATATTTCTTCCATTATATAACATGCTCTTGCCCAGGGAAGGAAGAACTTTTTGTTACATGTATATTTACTTTCTCACACATACTGAAAACATTTAAGCTCAGCAAAATTCCTTGGAAAGTGCTTAGGAGGACATACATTTTGAAATCTATGGTTTGTTTCATGGTTTTTACTGGGGAGGGACACACATCGTTGAGAGAATGAAGCATGTTATAAAGGGGCTACCTGAAAAATACAAATAGATGGTCATTCTTTGGAAACAAAATTAAGGGGAAGTTGAAAGAGGATTATATGCAAATTCCTCCATAGAAATTAAGCCTGTGTGTATCAGAACCTAAAAAACATTGAAGCTACACCCTGGCTAGTTATCCATGCCTGATATTTTGCATGACAGTCACAACCCCCTTTTTGTTAGCAAATTATTTCCAAGTCAACTTCAGCATTTTTTACAAATGCATTTACTTAAAAATCTCCAGTTAGAAAAACAATGGGCAATATTTGAGACTGTGTGTGATAATCACTGTCCACTTGAGCCCCATGCTATCGGTCCCTTCCCAGACTGCAGAGTACCTAATTCAGGTATGGTACCCAAGATAAACAGACATAGAACTGCAGTGTAAATATTATGCCTATACATATTTACAGCCTTTATTCTTCCTATCACTATGCCCACACATTATAATAATTTTAAAATCCCTTTTATGAAAGCTTAAAAAAAGTAAATGAAGTGGTTGCAAATAGAAAAATAAACAAGCAGAATTATTCAAATCCTTTCCCAAGCAGTATTCACTCTGCTTTATTTAAAGAGCGTACTAAGAGAAAAAAATGCACTTTGACCAAAGTAATCTATACCAGGAATCATACAATAAACCATCCATTGAGTCCATTGAAAAGAGGAGTTGAGGCATAAAAGCTACTAAAAACAATTACTGTAAAACAGCAGGGGAAAAGAGAGAAAAGATTATTGACACTGAAGGATGGCTCCTACTGTGAGTGATGGCTCCTACCTTTTCTGATGAGCAGTGAACGCGGCAGCATGACCTGGGCGGTCTCAGATCTGCCTGGCTTCTGGGCTGGTCTAGTGGCAATGTCACTGCTGCTCTGAGATGCCCCTTAGTGTATGACAACGCTTTTGAGGAAAGCATTGCTATTTAAAAGGGAATATTTTAAACAGCATGTTAAGAGAAATCACATATTTCAACTCACCATTTCATTTGCAAAGCTGCTGGGGGCACACCTCGAACCACCTCACACAAGATCCAGAGGTGCCCCAGCAGCAGAAGGCTGCAATGCTGCTGTGTCCCACCACAGCCAGAGAAAGCAGACACAAGTTTGTCATCGGCTCCAGAGAGATGCCCCTTGGGAGATGCGAACATTAAGGCAATGGGTGACCCACTGACAGCGTAACACCTATTGCAGCGTGGCTTTGGAAGACAGCGTAACACCTATTGCAGCGTAGCTTTGGAAAATAGTGTCTTTGGTGTCTGTCTGTGCCTGTGGGTGTTGCTTGCTGTCAAGTGATGTAGCAGCATCTCCATAACAGCAGGACACAGGGAGGTGAAGGCAAGGGCAGAAATGGAGCCAGGTACATAATTCAAGAACATTTATAGGTGCAGAACAAGCACCATCTAAAGCAGCTCCTGCAGTGCCAGTGTCCACTGGCAGCGGGGAGCCACAGTATTTCCTCAGAATATTTCTAATGGCTCCTGCTGCTCCATGCAGTGAGCACGTGGGATGTTAACTTGTCCACAAAATGCTGGGTTACTCTTGGGTAGCTGAATACTTCTGCACACCAATTTCCTTCCCAAAAGCCTTTTTCTGTCATATGTCCTCCTCCTCCTAGGAGTAATTGATGACTCTGAAAGTTATTCTCATTTTAATACTTACAAAAATATACAGTTTTAAGTAATCTATGTTTTTGTTTATTCTTTGGGGTTTTTTTTAGGCTCATTCAGAAAACGCTAAAATAAGTAGGAGTTAAATATTTTTGATCCTAATTAGATTTGAAAACAGTACATCTTTCAGAGTACCCATAAAAGTAAGCAGAAATTAGAAGAGTTTTAACATTCTTCAAAGATATAATTTGTTTTCATAACATTATACATTTCAGTAGTGATCCAAAAGGACTAGAAAATACAAGTGGCAACATAATACTACAATGTAAAATAAAAACACAGGTTAATACCAGGAAACTACAGACTATTCCATCTGAGATTGTGCAGGGAAGTCTCTGAAACTATTTTAAGTTTAAGCTTTTTTATTTATGGGAAGTACTTGGATATTGACATTGAAAACAAATTTTGCAAATTCTCAAATACAGAATATACAAGGGCAGTAAATAAAGAAAAATGTTTGAGATTGGAATCAACAACAAATCCCCCAAACTTTTGATCTTTAGCATACATTGACTAATGGATGAGAAAGTGACTTTCAGTTTAGATAACAAGAGCCAGCTCTTTGAATCAAATAAATGCACAAAAGAAAAACCAGAGCCCTGTCCCTAGCCTGTTAGAGACAACGATAAAACTCTACTGACTGCAAATGAGAAGGAATGAACCCTTGAAGCAGACAACAGCAGAAAAGCAAAGGCCCCTCAGACAATGAAAAGAAACAAAAAGAGTATTGAGAAAATGGGAACTGACAATATTGCCTGCAGAAAAAATAAAATTGTTGTAATGGGTCTTAAGTAGCAAGAACAGAGTCACTTCCTAAATTTCCAAAAAGATGTTCAATATGAACAATTCAATCACTCAAAAATTCAGTCAGTGCACTCTGCAATTTTAAAACTTAACAGTGAATTCAGGCTGTCCTGGTTGAGCAGAGTACTTATATTAATCACACGGATAGTAATATGCACCTTCTTTAGTTCTGCTTCATTATTCAAAGCAATTTTTTTTTCCCCCAAGAAAATAATCCTTAGTTGTCTTCTGCCTTTGTTCTTGGTATCTTTCTGTTGCCTATGAGCATAGACTCATGGATTTTTAAGGCCAAAAAGAGCCATTACAATTTCTTTTATACTTCTATAACACAGGCCATACATTTCATACAGTGGTTCATGCTTCTAGGACAGCATCTTGTAGATTGAACCCAAACTTCTCTTTTAGAAAGTTATCCAAATTTGGTGGTAAAACTCACAGTGGTAGAAAGCCTCCTACATCCTTTGATAGTGTGTTCCGAATGCCAGTTGTTATTATTCCATGTACACGATTGCTGTTCATAAAGAATATTTACAGAGAATGTAAAAAGAATTCTATGGTTGTATTCTTGCATGTAAGACAGAATAAGGTCTGTTTATTGGCATTATGAGCACCTCTTCCTATTAGCATACGAAACTTGAGGTTACAGGTCTGAGAAACTTCTTCACAGAGATAAATGAACACCTGAGAAAACACAGGCTTGTTAAGAAATGAAGGCGTATGGCTCTACTATGTGGCCCTGTGCCAACAATATGAAAAAGCAACTCCCAGCACCTGCATGTGCATGTACAAGTTTTGATTTTAGCAGATAAGCGAGGGTGTGTGCCACCTATTAAAGGGCTGGAGCTTTGATCCCATTGACATCTTATATATGTGTGTACCTATTATATATATATTAAAAGGTATTTTAATCATTTGTGTATGAGCCTTTTTTAAGATGCCATTTTGTTTCTTCAAGATTTTTGTGTTTATCACTTAGTGATACCTAGGATGACTGAGAAGTTGAGAAAGAGGAAAGGCCTATGGTTTGTAATTTTATATGCTTTGTTGAGCAAAGCACCTGGAATTAAATGCTTGCTCCATCAAAATCAGTGCCAAAACTTCCACTCATTTCAGGAGAGCCAGAATTTCAAACCCAAGTCAAAAGGTCAGCTTAGGTGCTGAAAGTTAAACATCTGCTTAAGCAGAAATGAAAGTTCCCTCATTGTTGGCTCAGAAGCATGGACAAGACAAGTCAAGACACAGCAGATGAGGCTAAACAGCAGGGTGTTAGAAATATACCTATAATGAACAATGTCCAGAGCCTGAATGTATGGTTATAAGAGATACCAGAATCCCTAAATAATTATTTTGGAAACATAAAGATCTATGTTAACTGAACTAATGGATCTGAAGATCTCCATTGCCTCCAGCAGACACTTTACCTCCAAAGTGATGTCGGAAGGGGAAGCCAGCCCGGATTAAACGATGGATCTCAATATGAGTATGCTCGTTCTCCTTTATTGCGCAGCTAACAAAAGCATATATAGGCCGAAAACCATAACATACACACATGTCACACTGTGATTGGTAGAACACCGTTATACACACGCCTACATCGCTACTGTGACTGGGACGGGTCATCTGTCCAGCGGAGGGGCTTCACCTTCTCTTCCGGTCATAGGTCCGCCCACATCCGCTTAAGAGCAGGGGCTGTTGAATGGGACTAAATCATGCCCATTCTCACTCAGCCACTCCTCTACACCAAAGCTCCTGACCTGCTGCAGCCCGGTCCTTGGCTGTGGTGTAGGGCCAGCTGGCCCCACAAGCCGCACTGGACCTGTCTCCAGAGGCTCTCGATAAACTGACCTCTTTCGCACTGTGCCATATTAAGCAGATACTCTTTCTATTTTAGCTTCCCTTCTATGCTGAGAAGATGAAGAGGTAGGGGGGGAAGAAGGTCCAGTTGTTACCAGTCTTGGTAAAACTGGCCTCTTTTGGGTCTAGCTACTACAGACACCTAAATGCTCAAAGCTTGATTGCACCCTTTAACGGTGAGAGTGCTGGTCTCCACTGAACATTGTCTCCCTAGGAACCAACTGAGTTCATTCTTCAGTGAGTTATGACCTCTGAGACCTTCTGCTTGCCTCCTTCTCCTCTCGGTTCCTGCCTGGAGCCTGCTGTAGGAGCAGGAGAAGAGTCATTTACCTGGGAACAACTCGGTCAAACGCCCCTGCTAGCACCAGAGAATGGCAAAACTTTGCAACTCAGAAATTACTCCTGGGCATTTGCCTGTTAGTTGGGTGTCAATCGTCTACACTACATTTCTAAAAGCTTCAGTCATTTAATTTTTAAGTTTCTCAAGCAGGAAGGCTTTCACAATGAGTTTCCACGCTCTCAGCTCCTCCTCTTATTCCTTGTTCCAGAAGTGCTAATGCAGCTCCTTAATGTCAAACAATCTGCCAGAACAGCGGAAAATGAGAATTCCTTGCCAGGAAAGCCTTAATGCTTAGAGCAAGAAGAAGAAATGTTCTCTTCTTAGGAGTATGTCCCTTTTTTCCTTCTCTACAGTTAATTGTGGGGATTAACAAACCTTATCTACAAGTAGATAAAAAAAAAGGGCAAGAAACAGAGTCAGCTTCTCCTGCATACCCTACTGCTTTAGGTACTTAGGCTGTGACTCAGTCAGTGAAGCAAGTAAGTGTATGCTTCTCTCTGTAAATTTAGTCTCTCATGTCCAATAAACTCAGAAGCGGGAATAGCCCTGATGAGGCTACCCCATTAGATAGTTTCTAAACCACTGATTTTGATCTGAAAAGGCAACAGTGATGCTTTCTTGCCTTTCTTACCTCTGGCAGATGTCCTTTGCACAAGTACTCAGGTACACAGTGCACAGGTACTTTGGGAAAGGGGATTTAGTGTTTATCTGCTGCCCTGTGTATCAGGAGCTGGCTGGCCTTCTCCCTGGCTCTAAACGTACCATAGCTAATGAATGCCCAGTGATGCTGATTCAAAAGTCAAACTTTACAGTTCTCCTTTGCAGGGGCACTTGATAGTAGATGGAAATAAAGATAACCAACTTCACAAAGTAGTACAAGATCTCATCTCAACAACAGAAAAAAGGTATACATTTTATCATTCAAGATTCCTGGCCATTTTCAAGCTCAAGCTAGATTTTTAGTCCCTTTCCCTTTCTGCACAGTGCTTTCCCATCAGACATCCATGGCAAATCAAACCTAACTTCCTCCTCACTGACCAATGTCCTTATTTGATCCCATATTGAAAAGAAATCTCAGGTCCAAGATACCAGCATTTATTCCAGCCTTCTGATCTCGTCTTAAATTCCTTAACATTCTCAGTATTTCACACTATATTTTCCTCCTCCTATTCAAGGATTTTTCCATTCTTCAGATTTGCTACAACCAACTGACATGAGATGTGGCCATTCCCTTGCTCTGAAGAGCTCACACCTGGATGGAATTCAGGAAGGTCTAACAGTGTTTCATGAGCTCCAGTGTGGGGAGATCGTGTATCATGGAGCATCTGGTGCACTCAGCTTGTGTTATTCAGTTCAGAGGCTAAACGCTGTCATTTCAAAAATTTAAGATGACTCAGGACATGTCCTTAAGACAGTGATAAGCAAAACTGCCTGGGTGTTGCTGAGGGAGACTTCAGGAGGCAGTCTTGCTGGTGAGGAGGACAAAACTGTAACCCTGCCTATGTTAAGACTAGTCTAAAGATGGATCATTGGAAGAGTTTTGTCCATTTCTAGGAGGAAGAGTACAATTTCATGGATGCATGTAAATTCCTTCCGATGCTGAAACAATGATTTTAAGGAGGAGAACACAACTAAAGCACGTTTACCAACCATAGTGCAGTATTTTTTCAGAGAACTGAAGACAAACTGTTGAACTACATTATTCACTGTGAATAGTGCTTCTGAGCTAATTCATATGTCAGTGGGGCTTACAAATATCTATCTTCAGAGCCGGAAGAGAGATTCATGGCCAAAAGAGCATTTAAGTCAAAAGAACTTCCTTTTGACCTAATTAAACTTAGTCAAAATATCTATATTACATTCAATAGATTCTGACCTCATTAAAAGTCAGAAATGGGAAGCAGTAGGAATTTCAGAACTGATTTCCATGGTGAGGTTTTCACTACTTTTAAATGTGCTTGTTGCACCTCCATAGTTTTGAGTTTGAAGAAAAACAGGGGAAGCACTGTCATCTGAAAGTGGTTAGAACTACTGTTTTCCTCCAATTGAAAGTTGACTTTTTCCCACAAAAGGACCATGTAAGTCTCATACAATATATAGTCAAGGTCAGCATATAATAGGAGCACATTTCAGAACTGGGATGTTAGACTGGGAATATCTCAGTATATAATTTCCTGCTTCTGTGCTTTTGAACTTGCATCATTTTTAAACAAGAAAATCAAGGTATGTGAAACCCAAAGGAAATATTTTGCCTTGTTGTCCTTTTAAAGATACTGCTTTTTCCTGCACCCTTCAATCATTTTTGTCTACAATTTCTTTAACTACCTCTTGAATTAATTGATTTTGCCACTCTTAGTGAACCTTTCTTATAATCCATTCAATATGTGTATTTCCCTTTGGACGAAATGCAGTAGTTTCATGTTAAGTTCCTATCTGCTCCTAATTTCCTAGGATGTGCATTATGTCATCTTGTTTTTGTGGTTTTTTTGCCAGTGGGAAAAGTTTGTCTAGGTCAATTTTATCAGTCTTCTGCCTATGAGGAAAAGCATCAATTAGACCACCACAATGTCTCCCTTCCCCTAGTGAGAACAACCTTATTTTCTTCAGCTACTGCTCATTACATAAATCTTCCTGTTTTGCAAGTGCCATGGGTTTTAACATTCGATACAGAGATTTAGATGCCATCACAAAGTCACATGGAAAATTTGGATTTGTAGATAGCAGCAAGAATATCAAAACTCAATTAAGCAGCACACAATTCTTCGGCAACAACTGGTAACTTTTGCTCCCAAAACAGAATTACTAATATTCACTATCTTGAATTTCATGGAAATATCATAAAGAGATTCTTGAGGCAAACACAATTAAACTATGAACATACCATGGTTTGAAAAGTAACACATTAAGTGGTAACAGGGGTTACCACGTTTATTGCCTCTGTGGCTTCCAGATTAAATTTGGGCAGTCAATGAGATATACGCTGATTGCAGTTTTTCTCTGAGAAACTAAGGCTCTAGCTTTAATGAAGTTCTTATTGCTACCAATATATATATAAAACTAAAAAAAATTAGCAAATATGCCAAAGGAAAAAGGACAGTTCCATGATCCGCATTTGCAATGAGCAAAACACCATTCAGCATCTCTTTGAGAAAGACAATAAAATCAGGACAAAGAGACCTTGAAGAACTGGGAAAGGGAAATGCAGGATGAATTTTTCCACTCAGAGAGGACTTCTTTTTCTCTTCCACTGGCCAGCTGAAAAGCGAGGAGAGAATATATGTTTGGCATTCTTTTCCATCAGTAATGATGATGTTTGCCTCGGTGTCTTGCCCTGTTTAAGTACATCTTACATGGAGGGATGCATTCTCCTTAGCTGCTTTCCAAGCTCATAGGATATGAGCTGGCTGGTACAAAAGCTGTGTAGCTGCATTAACCTGGCACTGATCCCAGGCTCGTCAACCCTGCTGTTTGCACTTCCCAAGTGTGTTAAATTTCTACTAATATTCTGCAGAAAGAGACTGCTAGCAGAAATATTTGCTGATACAGCTTTCGGAAATTACCACTGTGGTACTGAACATTAATGATGTATGCACAAGTATTTCCAGAGGCACTTGCACACCAGATACTATGCTCACACACTCCACCAAAAAGGATGGACTGTGTAACCTCTATATCATGGACTGTGCAAGACTAAACTATGACCAAATTGAGAATTTATGTGTATATTTATTTTAAATACCATATATATATATTTGATCAGATAAGCTGTCCAGTAAATTAATGACACAGAAATGTTTCTGGTGTACGGGATAATAGCAACAAGAAGAGTTAAGAGGGTAGAAAATGTCAGAACTACAAACAGGTTCTTATTTGCTGACCATATCTAAAATTACTCTGTTATTGTATTCATTCTATATCTAGCCTGGAACTGAATTCTTTCTGGAGATCAATACTATTACCATTTTCTTAAGTGGGATTCATTCACTATTGACATATTCCTTTGTCTTTGATAGATACACATGTACTACCATGTATATTTTATCTCCCATGGGTATTGCTTTTATCTACCATGATACCATCCACACACTAAGGTCAGCTGATATATTGCCTCCTTTCTAACTGCCTCTGACTATGGTTAAAGGATTTTCACTTGTCTGAATGTTTCCTTACTTTTCTAAGGCTCCTCATTACATTTGTGAAATGTTCCGGTTTGTAATGTCCATGTGCTCTCAGATGGGCTTTAAAAACAGAAGAGCAATAGCCACTTTGCAGACTGCATGTACTTTCCTCAAGATAAGCAACAGTGAGTGTAGAATTACAATTCTTTTAAAGCTTTTGTAGTGTACAAATAGTGCACTGGGGGAACACAAAGCTCCCCATTCATGTTTATTGCCTTCTCTCCATCATTTCTCACTTACCAGGGCACTTCTTGGTGCATTTTGCCAAGCTCTGTGGTTTTAAGCATTTTTAAAAATTCATTCATCTGCACAGTAGTAGTTTATCTCCTACTTTCATTCTCTCAATTTGAATTTTCATTAATTTATCTCATTTTTCTAGGTTAATGCTTATATTCAGAGGCACAGATGCCAGGGTTTGTTTGATGAGCGAAATAGTCAGACAGATATGTGTGATGAAAGTCACCTTCCTTCCTGCCCATGCAATACTTTTCCATATTCGGGAAGCATTTTTAAGAGGAGACAGCACTGAGGTAAATCTGCCCCTGCTTAAATCCCATGACACCCATATTGGAAACTTAATACACACAGAGCTGAAAATAAGAGCTCTTGAAAAGCCTTAGAGTTAAGAATTGCACACAGGCAGCATTTAGCCCTTTTGCTTGCATTTGTGTCCTTCTCCTACCAGATGCAGCAGACAATTCTTTTCTCTGTACTCTGAGCAATGAAGTGAAGGATATAAATGATATAGCACTAGAAGTATGCATAACACTTTTTCACTTTGGTTTTGGTTTTTTGGGGTTTTTTTTGTGAGAAAACAGACAATAACCCTGACACATGTGAATAGAAAGTTGTAGTTTTGACCTGTACAGACAATAGCCTGCCAGATAGTTGTGATACAAATATCGGGAAGAATGAAAGAAGACAGATAATACGTGAAATCCTGGCTCCATTGAAGCAGACGGGAATTTTGCTATTGCTTTCAATGGAGCCAGGATTTCATTGCAAAAGCATCATTCAGCTGTAAAAGTTGTCACTTTTAAGCCTGTACACCCTCATGCAATCAGTCCCAAGCTCCTGATGAAAGGATTTGTAATTTTTCGTATTGCCCAAATATTTTTTTTAACAGCTGACCCTTTCTCTTACTTAAACACAATCTCCTTCTCTAAGGCATGCATTGAATGCTTTTGTTGATTTTAATATGACTTTTAGCAACTTTCCCACATTCCAGCAAAGCCTGTTTGAGCTATTTACTTCCACTCAATTCCTCTTTTTGAACTTTTCACTTTTGTTAAAATTGCTGTGAACACAACTGGAATTAACTGAAAACAACACAGAACCTGCTTGGACCGTGACACTTTCTGGCTTCCTGATAGCAATCATACTTTATCATTTTGTCTGCTTTTGTTCTTGGCAATACATTTAGATAAACTACTTATCTACTGCTGTTATCTTTATTATGCCAAACACTTAAGTTACAAACATAGGGGTAGATGTTTGGGGAACTTTTATGCGGTCGTTTCATTTGGGAAAGTTCTTACTTGCTATCTATACAGCCAGTGCATCTGCCTGCGTTCATGCCTGACTTTTGGAGAGGTAACGATGTGGTTCAAAGAAGAGAAAGAAGAAAGTAGAGGGCAAATATTTTATATTATGTTAATGTAAAATATTCAGTGATATAACCTGCAATAATATAACAGCATGTGACTTACACAAATCATTATCATGAGTTCGCAGAAGAAAATGCTATTGCATTATTTAGGACTGTCTATGATCTGATAAAAATAAATAAATCACCCAAACCAACCAAAAATAACCTTCGACAAAACTGCAAACGTACAAGCAAAATATTAGTACAGTGGCAGGGGGTAGACCCTAGGTAGATGCGACAGGTCAGACCACACATGGGGCCATTTGTGGGTCCCTAGCCGGTGTCCTTGCTGGCTGACAGCTACTGCTCTCCCCACAGCACCGAGTGACCCCGG
This sequence comes from Gorsachius magnificus, assembly GCA_034008185.1. Taxonomy (NCBI): domain Eukaryota; kingdom Metazoa; phylum Chordata; class Aves; order Pelecaniformes; family Ardeidae; genus Gorsachius; species Gorsachius magnificus. The sequence continues at coordinate 15,550,420 of CM067090.1, forward strand.
AGGGTTTCCCTTTAGCTGCCTGACAAGGAAAACTCTCCTCCACAGAAAGATTTACATGAAAATGATAATCATTTGCTCCACTCTGACACTAAGTCAGCACATAGTAGAGGAGCAAAGTGACTACCTGAAATGAGGAGGAAAGCAAACAGTTGTGCTATATCTTTCCTGCAGGCAGAATGGGTATAATGGCTTTTAAACAGCTGCAGCAACCAGCACCAAGGCAACAGCCAGACTCTGTCTAATGCTCCAAAGGGAGCTTTCTGGACATTCTCCATGCCAGCACCTTAATCAAACCCAAGAGCAGCAGTCAGCTTTTCGCCCTACCTGAATTTCTAGGATCTGCACCACATTTTGCTCTACCTTAACACTACGGCAGTGATTCAACCATGCAAAGCCTTGCAGGACTCCAGCTCCTAATAAATGCCGAGGAGCACCCTTGCTCAGATGTCAGAAAGTTGGTGGCACCCACCAGGTCCTATTTACTCCAGCAGATGAGGAGAAATAGAGATGGCTAAGAGCTCCTCCTCCCACTGCTCTGGCAAGCCCAGCTCTGCCTTTTGCAGACTTTACCCAGCAGCCCTGTTTGTAGTCCCCGGGCTCTGCCCTCCACCCACCAGCTCCTCTGGGATGAGGGAATGCAGTTCGTTACCAGCCTGATGCTGTGACTGAGAGATGAAAGCGGTTTTGCCAGTGACACAATCAAAGGGAAACCTGTGAAAAAATGTTTCCTAGCTATATCCAAGAGAAACCTATCCTGAGAACAAGTCATGTGAGTTTAATAAACACATCCTTAAAATAGTTAATTAACACTTGTACAGAAAATCTTCCGGTGAACCTAGCCCCTGATGGAAGTCTCACTGAGGGTACACCTACAGCTGTCAGATTTGACATATAAAAGCACGTTAATCTGCTTCAAATTAAATTTGAGGAGAAAGAGGGTAAAAATTAAACACAATTGGTTTAGAATGAAATGGCTACTTTGTAGTTTCTGACCCTTTTATTTATAGTAAATATTTGGCTTGCCTTGGAGTAATTTTTATTTTGAATGTCTGTAATTAATGACATGGTTCATTAGTTGCAGGGCAGCTAATGTAGCTCTGCTATACAGTAGTTCACATAATTGTGGGAGGTAACTCATTCCACATGCTCAAATGTTGTAATTTCAAAATATTTTCCTAATAGTTCTCAAATAGGAATATTTCTAAGTGTACATTGAAAACTGCCTATATCCAAGTAACATTAATGGAACATAGTTTAAGCATAACATGCCAAGAAGTATTATTTTTGGCTGTAACATAACTGGTATCATATGCTGTTGCTATTTTATATACTCTTTTCCTTTTTGCCTTAACTTTTATTATTTTATATGAGCACAGGTATTACCTGAGGGTGACTTTGCTTAACAAGATGTAGGTGCATATTAGGTACTGGAATTTTAGCCATTTATTTTCCTTGTTTCAGGCTGCAACACATATATGAAGCAGTTAAAGAAACTAATCTAGCAAATATTTCCCCTTACATTTGGCAGAATAAATGTAATTTTAACATGGCATTTTAAAAAATCAATTTAGATAGGAAAGCAAAGCACAAGATCTAGAATAAGATGGAATCTGGAAAAAATGAACACAGTGAATACTCCTATAAACCTCACTTTTTTGTATTTAGGTATTTGACTTTAAGCATTTCAGCTCTTTTGTCCCCCTTACCTGGAAGATTTTCAGAAGCCTGATAAATTGCAATCCATATCCCAGTGGCTGTGTGGGTCCCAGACACTCATCTTCCACCCTATGAAACTCTTATAACACTCTTTATGTGTGTTCCCACTTAAGATTTATCCTCGTCAGTAGATGGCAAGATGCTCAATACCGTGTGCCCAAGCTAAAATGCAACTAAGAAATCCCAATAGTGAAACAGGTAGAGGAGATTATTCCTGTTCCATCCTGTAGCTATTTAATGGGGCACGGCCCTCGTGCACAGTAGATACAGCACAGTTACAAATGTGAAATATTTTCCTGTGTTTACTCTCAATGCCATTGCATAGATGTGATAATGTAGATGTAATAATATTGATGTGGTGGTAGTGGATGTTACTGGTTTCATAGGTACATAAGAGGGACTTGTTATGCATCTGTTTTTAAAGCAATGGTTTTTAAAGACTGTTAGTATATACTTCCAAGTATTAAAAGGCTGTCTAGCTACTGAAAGAGAAGGATTTGCTTCCAACCCTGCTAAGTAAATAAAGTCATTATGTGAGTCTTCCCTGATCATGCAATAAATGCATTAACAGCCCTAATGGACTCAAGATCAAATATCAATGCTTGCCATACTTTGAATACTTAAGATTTATCTACGTAACCACATCTGAACTCCATACTTCAGACTCAGTCTAAATATCATTAAAATCTATAGGAGCCTGTCCATTGGCCTGAATAGCATTTGGGTTAAGATACTTTCTGGCTGATGGCAGAGTGCGTTGAGTCCTGACCTCAGGCTGTGCCCTGACTCCAGAGGTGTGGACAACCTGCTCTCCTTGGGACGGAGATGAGGCACATGGGCCGGGCAGGGATCCAGGCACCTGCTGAGATTTCATGGTCTGGGCAAGTGGGGGACCAAGACAGAGATTGGTACCTCAGGGCTTCCCTGTCCGGCCATGTATGGGTGGCCTCTGGAAGCAAAAGAAAAGTTACAGACCTGAAAAAGTACCAGTCTGTTAAAATACTTTAAATACACACTTCTTCCACACAGCTGAAAACTTGGTTTCATTCTGGAAAACTCAAGGGAAGAGTTCTAAGTGTGGCTTATTATGATAAGCAGGTGTATTACTTAGGCAATGCCATTTTGCAGTAAACAGGACTGGGATAAAAACTATGAAGAAGTGAGAAGTGTTTGTCCACTTGAGGAAAAAGAATGTTCAGTTATTTTTTTATTTTCAGGTTTGAGCTATATGTCAGTAAGACTGAACCGTCTTTCTTAATACTGAGGGTCTGTAGTGATCTTTCCTGTGGAGCTCTGTTTCTCCTTGCCTGCTTGCACATTCCTATGATATTCTACCTAAAATATTTTGGCATTTTTTTCTTATTGAGGTTTGATTTCAGTAAGTGTTCATACACAAATTAAATTCTGCAAAAGAGAAAAATATTTATATTTGAAATAGACATAAGCAAAAAAAAAAAGTCAGTGCTATTTGCAATGCAGATCTTATTAATTAGAAAATTGGCTACAATTATTTTATTTGGATAGAATCAGAACTGTTTATATATAGCATTTTCTTTTCATGTTGGTACAGAATACAAATATATTCCTAAGGGTGTTTTAATACAAGTGTAAATAACAACAAATATACTGAAATGAATATCCATTTTTATAGTAGCAAAATAGTGATGTTTAAGTTAGAAAATAACAGGGAAATGTAAATTATTGAAATGGTCATTACTGAGACCTCCTCTCCAACAGCTTGTTTTCAAGATTAGTTTGTAACAAGAATTACTGTTGTTATTATTTCTTTATACAAACATTTCTATTATACGAACAAAACAAAAAGACGGTCCTTAGCCAAAACCTTATCTGGTACTATGATGTACCAGAGAACTTTTAAAAAAATGAATACTCAAAGCTGCACATATTGGCTGGGTTTTGCCATCGCCACCTGTGCCACAAGGGACACCCCCAAATTTTACCCCTGCATCAGCAAGGCAATGAAAAGCATAATTCACATGATATATCCAGGTTGTTCTAAAAAGTCACTTTGGCTAATCATAAGATTTTTGAGTACCCAGAATAGCATCGAGCATCAACATCATATGAAAAATCCAGTCTGAGATGCAGTTTTGTGGCTAGTTGTAGTCAACCTTAGTAAATCAGATTGAATCACATGACTGAAGCAAAATAATTCTGATTATACCACTTGAAACAATATGATAAATTAGTTATGAATTCTTACGTATAAAATCACATAGCTTCCATGGTGACTTAGTATGGACCTCCTACTCAGCTTGCAAAACACGGCCCTTTTTTCCTTTTTCACATATTTTCAGTGCAATCCACCTATCTTTTATTTTAACTAATAACAAACTATACCTCAAACAGAGGTAGTGCAGTTAATTCATAAAGAACCCTTGCAAATAATATCCACACATATATTTTACACTATGCCTTTGTCTTCAGGAACTATTTTAGAACACCTAACAGCAACATCGACAGCAAAAAAAGCTATTTTGTGTGCACTTACATTAGCAATGTTTGGGATCAGAACTGTATGTACCTGTTGAATTGAATCCTCCTCTTGCTCAGCTGGGCTTCACGCCATGAAGCTGTGGAGGAACCCATGATCTGAATGAACCTGAACGGGAAGATGTGTTTCAGAAGCCTCAGTACATTACTGGAGCTGTTGATGGGTGATCTGCCCAAACCCTGCCCAGGGTTAAACTCCTTGCTTTATCTATGTGTTGGGATGTAAGATCCTCTGCATCAACCATGTCATCTTACAGACTTTCTCCTACTGAGCACAAGGCTCACTAATGTAGATGCAGCGTATGTTTTTCAAACATAAATGATACAGTTTTACTAATTAGCAGTGATCTGTTTCCAGGAAGATGCACATTTCAGCTTCTACAATGCTTGGTAAATAGAATACTTGATTCAGTAGGAGACCTATTTTTTGCCATTACAATGGAATTTATTTGTCCTACATTTGCCAGAAAATATTTTTAGATATTATAAATACTAGTATTTAACAAAAAAAGAATTAAAAAAATCCCAAAGTCCCTCAAAAAAATGGAGATGGAAAGACACTATTTACAATGAAGGAAAGAGAGGCATAGCTAGATTATGCCTAATTCACCATGATTTGTGGTTGCAACCAAAACCCTTTGATATCAGAAACACAAGTTGTTCTACTCATGTCAGTTTGTTTTGGATTGGGATTTTTATTACTTAGAAGGGGAGTGCTAAACCATGGTGTTTCCTAACTCGTTTAAATCAAAGGGTTTTTACTACTTCTCATGTTTGATTCGGCACTGCTGAAGTTAATGGAACTTTGTCCTTGGGTTCCATGTAAGCTGATTCAATGGTTACCATTAAAAATGTCAATATAAACCCACAGATACTTCATAAGTAGTAATGGGGATTTAGGACTTCTATCCTAAGTCATATATAAAATAACATCTGAAATTCAGAGATAGCATTGTTTAACTGTTGGGAAAAGATATATAGATTTTTTTTTTTTTATTTTTTTTTTTCTAATGGAAGTCACTGTGTAGGACATCCAAAAAGTTGTCATCTTCTTATCCATATTTATGAAGGAAATTCTCCATTTTGAAGTTCCTGGTAGAATCCAACCATTTGAGCTAATTTTAATTTTAAAATGGATTAGGCCTGAAAACTCAGCTGGCTATACCAAGAGAACAGACTTCCTTGTATTTTCCCCCCCCACACACCCAATTTTGGACGTATTGAACATAAAGCAAGACAGGCAGACAGTCATATTTACTTACAGCAGAAACATTGCCAAGTTTATAGAAACAACCTTTATCAAAAGTTTTTTTGTCCGTTATATTTCCCTTCCAGATACATTTTGAATTTTCATTTCTTTTCATATTCCCTTAGATACTTTGTTGATTTTTCTGTCTTGGCAACACGGTCTATCATTATATCTTGTTTTAAAATGTGTTGAGTGATTAGAGAGGAGTCAGCACAAAAATAGCAACAGCTGTGACTGCCTGTGCCTGACCGAAAATACCCAACCCTGCGCACTTTCAGACACATCGAGCTGGTGAGGCCACCCTATGGTAATGGCCGTTCAGAATTAGGCTCACCAAAAAGCTGTATAACAGTGATAACAGAGCATTAGCCAAATTAGGTTTTCTGTCTCTCCTTATTCATTTCTCTATTCACTCACCCTGGCTAAGTACAGGTGAGAAGTTCTGGTCTTTCTTCCATCCTCTTCCTCTAAGCCTCTATTCCAAATTAAAAAATAAATAAAATAAAAAAGCTCTTGTATCTAACTTTGTCTGTGTTATATATATTTCCTTGTAGCACGTGTATCTGCCACACTTCTGGTTTTGCTTTGGATTTTGTCTTTTAGAGCAGAGACGATGCATTTCAGTTTTTTGTAGAATCATCTGGAGACTTACTCTCACTCTTAAACCCTCATCAAAATAATTAATAAACAGCTACCAATCTGCATTCCAATGATGCTTTCACAGTTTGAATCGGTTGAAGGCCTTTCCCTTAACAAAAATTTCTAAAAAAATAAAATAAAATCACAATTGGGCTTGTCCCATCACAGCCATGGTGAGGTACAGGAGGCATTTACTTCACATGTGCATAAGATATCCGTCATAACTTCATTCCCACCCTCATGCCCCCAGTCTACTGCCTTTTCTGCCTTTAAATGTATTTGCTGATTAAGTTTGTTTTATTCATAATTTTGTGTCCCTTTCTCATAATGGAATTCCTGTCATGGTCTTTCTACAGATTTTCAGGATAAAAGCAAACCAACTATCATATTTTCTTGTGGAAGAAGCTTTGTGTCTTGGCAAAAAGCCATTTATAGAATGAATACATCAGTTGGAGGTCTTCCTCTCCAGTCTAAATGAGAAATTGCTCCTTATGTTGTCTTTCATCTTTTAAATATGTTCCTATCTGATCTGAGCAGCTGTCTATGTTAGATTTATTCCTCTGCTTGTTCACTGATGTTCTCATCTATGCTAATCAGTCTTCCTTTGTACATCTTGACCATTATCTTCTTAATCAAGTTTATTTTCAGACCCCATTTCTTGGCTTTCATTTTTTTTAGACCAGCATGATCTCTGACAATCTGATTTACTTAATTATTTTTTTTTAATGCTGGGTGTTCACTTCTCTCATTCTAGACATTCCTTTTACAAAATTGCTATAGAATATCTGCAAACAGTTTTAAAACAGTAATATCACATAATTTTATTTCTCTCTCTCTCCTCCCCCCCCCTAAATACACACACACACACATATATATAAATAATCCTACACAATTTAAACGCGTGGTGGATGTTTCACATTACTGTGTGCTTCCTGGAGACACAAAGCAGCGTAACATTTTTATGTGCTTAAGCGTTTCAAAGCTCTGACTTTTGAGTTTTTCTCCAGCCAAACAGCCATGTTCATGAATGCCACATAGAATAATAGTTAGGTCTATAGTTGTTCTCCAGTAACTCATTAATCATTTGAGCATTATCCGTTACAAAACATCCAGGACAAAATCACGTCTTTTTTTCACTGTTTAACCAGTCGCTACAGTGTGGCAATTTCTGCAGGAAGATCTTTACACATTTCATTTTTGAAAGGACCCAACCCCACTGGGCTTAACAGCTTCTGGTCCAAGGCATCGTTGAAACAGTTTGGCGTCCACCACAAAAATTCCAGCATTGGGGGTTCTTTTTGCTACCTGATTCATTGCTGGTTCTGCTTCATCTTTGGGATTATAGAAAACCCCTGTAAAGATCACACAAGGAAAGCCGCTAAGACACCTGAGGGACTCCACAAAGCAGGAGGCAACTTCTTCATTCACTTAACTGCAGGGCTGAGGGTGGCTAAATAACCATTCCTCCTTGTGTCTCATGCAAAGCTGAAGGGACTTCTACCAAAGAATCAAGATGTTGGCTTAGATATTGGCTTGTCTTTCTTAGAATCATAGAATCGTTTAGGTTGGAAAAGACCTTTAAGATCATCAGGTCCAACCGCTACCCTAACCCTGCCATCCCACCCCTAAACCCTGTCCCTAAGCACCTCCTCTAGCCAGCTTTTCAATACGTTCAGGGATGGGGACTTGACTACTTCTCTAGGCAGCCCCTTCCAGTGCTTAACAACCCTTTCCTTGAAAAAAATTTTCAATCCTCCTTCCAGAATACTTTTTCCCAGGAGAAATAGACTCTTCCTCTTGCCTATCTTCTTTCTCTCAGGTAAAATTTCTGTAGGATTTTAGGCAGGGGAGAGGATGGGAAAGCACCACAGCAGCTAACTCTGCCCTCCCCTCTGCCTCAACTTCACACCCAGGTTACCTGTTGCAGTGCAATTAAAGATTTTCCCACTAAGGGGATGAAGGTAGTAGCATGGTAAGCTTACACATTCTTCCTACAGTGCTGAATCCTTGTTGCCAAAATTTCCAGTTTCTGCAGACAGGCTTTACGTACTGAGCAGTGCTGGTGCAGTGCTATGGGATAGTACAGGCTCCCGAGCGATTCCTCTCGGCCCACCATTTACTGCTTTCTCCATACTTCTATCTTCATTCAGGCACTCTGCCTCTTTCCCCAGATGCTTTAATTCAATGGAAATTGTGAGGGAAATTTGTCTCCATGCCCAGGACCCGCAAAGGTCCCATAAACCATTTCAATTTTATTACCTAATCCTGATTATTGAGTGTTTTGCCACTTACCTATAGTTTCCCAGGGTTTTGGTCCAAACGTGAGGCTTAAATAGTACATCGGGCCTTGGAATGGAAATTAGCTTCTCCCTTTCTTCACTGAAAGGAAAGTCCTGACTGCTGCCACTAATACCTGTCACTCCCCCAACATTTCATCAAAAATTCCCATCTTCTAGCAAAGACCATGCAAGTCACTGCTTTCATAAGAGTACAGCACTATAAAAGAAACCTCCAAAGTATCTTTAAAAAGAAAAAAGTGAACAGGCTTTGTAAAACCCAAGTGGCAGCTACAAGCCAAACACAGTGGGTGGCTTTCACCTATCCTGCTCTAATGTCACAACAGGATTTATGGCAGATTCCCTTCGCAGTTGCAGCTCAGGGTGCTGTTCTTCACCTTCACAGCCTGGGAGCTGTGTGCTTTGACGTTACCAGCCTGCATTTTCCTTTGATCTGTGATTCCAGATCAGAGAGGATGTACAAGTCGTGGGGGTGTCTGTATGAGCAGATTAGCTGAAAGCACCCCCAGCACCAGCACTCTCCTTCTTACCTGAACCAACAGCCCAATGGCCAAAGCCTGGTCCATGCTCACTTGCTCCCCTTTTGGGGAAAGGAGAGTGTAGGAGGCACTGGTTTAACAGGGGACTTTGCCTCCATAGAACAGCATGGGGCAAACAGATGTTAACACTGAAGTTCCATTGTATTTTACTGTGGGCTTGCCTTGATAGTGTTCAATTACACACATATGAGAAATAAATAAAACCACATAAGCACATGTTTGTTACAGCTCAGGCCAGTTAAGTGTCAGGTCCCTTGTTTATTTTTTTTATTGAAGATGCTTAGGTATTTAATAGTTTGAGACAGAAAGAGGTCCCTCTGTTGGCTTGTGTTCAGACTCATTTGTATTCAAATCCACATTTTGGAACAAAGAATCCAAAATGAGCACATACTGAAGTCAAACGATGCATCAGTCAGTGAGCATGACTCTGGAACATATTGTGTATGGAATCTCACCGAAGCGGGTTTGTGAAGCACCGTGCTTCAAGGTGGTAAAGTCCCTTGCTAAGTTAGGCTCCGGTCCAGCAGGCATTTATGCACATGCTTAATTTTTAGCAAAAAAGTTGTTCTATCGAAGCTGATGGAGCTGTGCATGTTAATCAGAACAAACCTTCTAGTTTAGTGCATGTTGGATCAGGGCCACTGGCAGTTATACTGAAATATGAAGGGGAAAACTTAGTGAACAGAGAAAGCATTTTCTTTTAGGGAAGCAACTCATTCTTCACCTGCTTTTACCAAAGTTAACAATCAGATAGATCTGAATTATACTTCCTTATTCAAATATGCTGCTATTTATGAACACTTAAAATTTTATGGTTTTTTACAGCTCTCAAGTTAAAAAAAGAACAGGTAGTCAACAAAAAGATAACATTTTCCATTCTAATAAACACTTTGACATTAAATTCAAAATTACACACTTTTAGTGGAACAGAAACTGTTCATTTTGTTTCATAATGTCATTTCAAAGTAAGCATTTTTGGATTTTACTTTTTTTTTAAGAAGAAAAATGTTGGTTTTTTTTTTCCCCCAAGGAAAAAATACTTTCTATGGAAAGAAAAAGGTTACAACAAAACCATCCTAAAAGTCTTTGTCCAAAAATGTTAACCACAGCTTAATACAACTTAACAGCTGCCCATATTGTTGTCCAACTGCCATCACTTATTTCTGTGGCATGCAGTCTTTCCTCAAAATCTGTTGTGTCTTTTATCTGTAATGTGCATAAATGATTTTTTAAGAAGTAATGCATTGTGGCAACTGCCAAAATACAAGCATATTTAATATGCCATGACATTTAAAAAGACTACAACCGTTTCTCAGAGATGTGCTGTAATTGTTTTTCAGAATTAAACAGGAAATAAAAAGCTGAAGTGTACAGCATATTATACATAATTGGCCAATCATCAAAATGACCAAGTAAGTTCAGGACTCAGCCTGTGTGTTAAACACAGCTAAGGAAGTGGCATAAATTAACTAAGCCTCTGTATTTTATTTTCATTTCAAACTGTATTACCAGACCTGCAAGAGCTTGGGAAAAAAACAGCCTGGCAGTACACACTTCTCTAAGAAGCTCTTCAAGCTGCAGAGCCCCGGGAGAACTTCATTAAAGCCACTTGCTATTGCTTTTACATATGCCTCCACCTTTGGTTCAAGAAGTCCTGCCTCTCTGTGCCAAAAACTTAAGCAGGCATTTTTAAATGAACAGTTTAAAACATAATAATTGGAAGTTACATAGCACATCTCATCCCAAAGGATCCTGAAGCACTTTACAAAGCTATCAGCTTAACTCCACGACCCTCTTGCATCAGCCAAACTTCTCCCACCTTCCACTGCAGATCTCCCTGTGCCAAGGCAGTTAGGATTAGGGCCCACAATCAAGCGAGGGAAGATGGAAGTATGAGAAAGTAACTCAGCTTGTAGCTGGAGAATGAAACAAAGCGCACTGCTCCCGGCAGAACACTGCTGTCTATCACACACAATTCTGCCAGCCGTGGAAAATTTCTCGCGGTAGAAATGATAGGCAGAGACTGAGCATCGACTGCCAGACATTTCTCATTTCAAGCATTATTGAGAAAAACAACAGAGTTGAATTAAAGCATTAGGATCAATCTCTGTAATTCATTGACCGTGCACTTCTCCTTGCTGAATCAGCAGATGCCACCTGATTTATCAGCTCTAGATTTTATCTACAAATGTTGCTCCAGTTTTTATCCAATTTCCCCAATTCATTACTTTCTGACTGCAGCACCAGCTGAAATGTGATTAGAAGCTCTTCCCTTCCGAATGTGTTCAATGATTTAGACGATTTATTTACTTTTTTTTGGTCTTGCTTTTGGAGACCTGCAAAGCTCTACTGATATTTTACACTATTTTCAGTGGCCAAAATCTAATATTAGAAAATCAGGGTTAGAGTTCCAAAAATACACAAGTCCTCCAGCAGTTTTTTCCCTGCTTAGTATAATGCTTGTTCCTGAACATAGATTGATTTGTTACCACGAAAAAAAATGAAAGGGTGTTTCCCATAACAGCTAGCTCTCTAAGTATATATAATTTCTATGTACAGTTTATTAAACTATTCTACCCACAACTAAAATATAACCAGTTCTGAGTCAAAGGGTATCAGTGTACCTGACAGTATATGTTTAAATATTTATAGAAATTGTCACAAAGGATGAGCATTTACCCAAAATCTTTCTGTACCTTTTAAACCACCCAGACAAGATTTAAGTATTCACATCCTTCCTCAACAACCACCAGGACTAAGACTGTGCAAAACTCCCCCACCTTCTATCCGTTTCGGAGCTCCGATTTCCATCACAACATATAAGCTCCAAAATTCTTAGAGAAGGATGTATTTTGCAAAATGCCCTGAAGATTGATCAGCACACTGAGGCTTTTCCAGTAAGGGATGACATTAACAAGGGATTTACAGACACCTGCCTCCTCTCTTCAGAATGAAAGGGGATGCCTTTGCTCATGTTAACTATAAAAGAATGACGCTGGAAAGTCATTCTCTCATATAGGATACTCCAAAGAGGTTTGGAGCTTTCTAAATCAAACCTAGAGGCTTAAATTCAGTCTGGGATCTAATACCTGCAGATGACAAAGCAGCAGGGCTTCGTGCTGGTACAACATCATGTGTTAAGAAGGTGACAACCTTCTTTATCAGCCTGCTCTCCTGGACTCATTGTCTAATCAAAGGTGCACTGCAGCAGCCTCATCCGGGAGTGGCAAAGGCTCCTAGTCCACATCAGAAAGAAATGTTTTCTGGCACAAATCTGACCCAAAGAAGAATCCTGACCAAGCATCCTTAAAAAAGGTGGGAAACACCAGACCAGCCACATCACCTCTTTTTGTCCCCTCATTTTACAGCTATACTTTTGGTTATATTAGGAACAGGTTTCAGCCCGTAAAGGTCCCCCTCTGACCTCAGACTTACCCCACACTGAACCAGGCACAAAAGGCTGCTGGCTGAATTGGACACGGTGTTGTTTTAAAGCTGGGTGGCATTAGCCAACTGTAAATGTTTCAGATGATACCTCCTAATGAAGGGCTTCTCTACACTGGGAAATTTACCACCGTAGTTATAGTGGCTTAATTATAACTGTTATAATTGGGATATAAATATAACTCTCTATTTGGACATTCATATAAGGACTATGAGTGCTTATCTCTGGTTTAGCTTATGTCGCTTTGAAAGCTGCTTAAGGGAAAAAAAAAAAATCTTTATTCCATACTAAATATATCCAAAGGAGGAGTTATACTGGCCAGACTGGTGTAATTACAACTGGTATAATTATACCAGTATAATCAAGCCAACAAACATTCCCCTGCAGACAGTCCTTCCTAGCAGACTCATGTACACGTTAAGAGGATGAGAAAGCAGAAGGAAGCCTGGGGAGTCCCATCTGATGGTCTCCTTGGGAAGGAAGTGCCCTTCAGCACTTACTGAGGCTATGCAGCAGGGGATGAAGACTGACAATTGAGATAATATTTCAAATTACAGTGTGTGATATAGACAGCACCAGCCATGAATACTTTGGCTTGGCAACTATACTTGTGCAAAGTGACAGCATTTAATAATCCAAATTGATCACAAACTCTACTCACTTCTTGGTAAAACAGCAGTGCTTTTGCAGGAGCTTACATGGTGTACTTAGGAAGCAGCTCTAATATTCTGCTTCCTCTAATTAGGAAGCATCTACAGTGTAAACCTGGCATCTCTATTATTTGTTTCTTTCACTAAGTTCCTGCAATGTCAGATTCTTATGTACAGATGTGGCCCTCCATATGCAATTAATCTTGCTTTTCATATTGACAGAGGTCCACAGAAACTGGAATCTTGTTCTGTTCATGGAATATTGAAAAACTTATGATAATACTCATTCCAATTTTTAAAGAAGCATGTTTAAACTAACATTTCACTGGGCATTATCCATTATTTTTCTCAACAGAAAAATAATCAGAAATAATTGCAGTAATAGTTCTAAGGGAATTCTGAAGAGTATGCATTTGTCTTTATAAGAAACTGAAAAACACTAGCAATGTGCAATAACTTGTAAGCCTTTCAGAAGAAAGAAAAAAAAAAGGATATAATTTGTTGTTAATTAGTTAGACAGCTTTAGCTCTTTGAACTTTTCTCTTTATCCCATTGGACCAAATAGATCTCCCCTGGTAGAAACCTGTCTTCTACAGATGGAAAATTAGCTAGACTATGTTTTCTGAGCAGTAGGCTTTCTGAAACACTTTAACAGTTCTGTTCAAAAGCCATTTGCTTATATTTGCATGATCTCAGTTGCTGTTGATTGCTAAAATCTAAGAACTCCAACTTAAAGCAAATGGGTTTGAAGCAGGCAGAAACCAGTTCCACCTGGAACAGGGATACAGAGCCCATGGCATGGGTGAAGATAGAATGACATATTGCTAACTTTGGAAATCCAGGAAATCATCTACTGAAAACTCAGGAAGATTTACGCCTTTCTAATCCAATCATAATTCACTTCCACAAAACATGGAATGAAATCCACAGAGAATCATCTAAAGAAATTCTTTGAGCAGACATATGGGGAAATTCCTCAGGAAAGGTAAAAGGTCATCTATCAACCTGAGACAACTGATAAAAAAAAAATAAAAATAATGGTCTCCACTCCTTACAAGAACAGTCATTTTCTGAGAACTGTGTAGGTGAAAGAAAAGGGGTAAAACATAGCAGCAGCACAGACATAAATAGCACTTCTTCTTGCAACTGTGTTAACCAATAGGTTAAATTCACTGCAGTTGAAGGAGTTAGAACAGGAGTGAGCTTGAACCAGCAGATCTTAAGAAGAGCCAGAAGGCTAATGCGTGATTTAAAACTCTGCTAAGAAAAACAAACTCTAAGTTGCAGAAGCCCAGAAACATGAAAGTTCCTGTGGCCACCTCAAACACCCGCTGCTTGCAGTGGAATACAGAATCAGTCCCATACGTCCTTTTTTTACCTGCTGAAATTGCTCTAAGTAGGTGTCATCGGTCCTTTCTGATACACCTTCTAGCAAACTCAGTGAAAAGAGAAGGAAAAAAAGCATTTTGTTACAGACAAGCCTCAGGATAAATCCAATGTCTTTTCTTTCCCTGAAACTAAAGGAAATACAGGTAAATCTTAACGCACTATATATTGCATTTAAGAATGTAATCTTGAAGTGCACCATGGAATTCAATTACCTTTGAAAGCCACTTCAAGTAGGGTAGAAGTGCTAAAAAGCACATTGAGCGAACATATAAATAGTAACTGAAGATAATTATATCCTTTCAAAATATCAAGTGAAAGCAAACAGAACTGGAAAAAACCCTGAGGCTTCTCAATAGCTATTCTTTCCTAATTCTCCCCCCCCAGCCCATCCATTAGACACTTCAGAGGCAGTCCATATAGGGAGGACAGATGGAATGAAGTGTAGGGATCCTCGTTGTGCGGTGCATGGATAGAGATAATGCTGCTGCACTCAAATTTATTGGGGAGGGAAAGGAGACAAGGATTTACATTCTCTGTTGAAGACTGGACCAGGAGATTGTGAAAGAGTTATGCTGTCACTTGAGAAGCCAGCTTGAAATAAATGTAGCCAATAATATTCCATGAATTATTGCACTCCAGTGCATAGGTATAGAGTAAGTTAAGAGGGCGTAATCAGAACCAGAAAGTAAGGATGTTCTAGGATGACATGTTGCTTATCAATATCTGCATAAGTAAAATAATGCTCTTTACAACCTAGCTTTTTTCCAGAACTATAATATATACAAATAGACATACATCGATACATACACACACACCTCCCCTATAGTACTGTGAAACTGATCTTTCTTGTTCTAATGGTAGCAGACTATATGTAAAACTCCAAAAAGATTCACTGAGCCTTTTATCTTCTTTGATCTGATGCTAGGGTTTGGTGGTTTGTTGAATGTTCTAGGATTTTTTTCAGAACTCATGGAAAAAAAGCAAGTAGGAATAAAAAAAAGGAAGAATTTAAAAGGACTTAGAGCTCTAAAGCTATAGCAGAAAAGATCCGTCATGATAAAACTACAGAGAAGAAACAGATGTGGAGTACAGCAGCCTCTAAAGACTGGAACAAAGAATGATAGGTCAATTTTGTATCCATTTTGCTTTCTCTTTTCTTCATGAATGCCATGATTGTGTTTCTTTAGTGATTATTTGACTACTAAAAAAAGTGCAAAACCTGATCTACTGATATGTTAAAGCATTGTCTGTTTGATAAGCACCTGTTTTTTCATTTATATGAGATGCAAATCTCTTCCAGAAGACAGTGCAGGTAATAGAAATTCATGTTTCTAGAAGGTCAGTTACAAATGGGCCAAGACGCTTGTTGGGAGTATTTTGCAATGTTACACGGTTACTCAGCTATGTTAAGGCTTTAGCAAGTGTTTAATACTCTCTTCCAAAAAGTAGACTTTTTAGGATATTACACTTCAGGTCTTACAGGCACCATTCAAGATTTCTCTCTGAGACAAACTAGGACTTCTGATAAGCATGATAAACATGACGTACTTTAAGAAATATTTTTCAAATCAGCTTCTTTATGTATAGCACTGATCTTAAGATAACAGATATTTTAGATTAAGGGCTTTATATACTCCAAGCTAAAGTTCACTAAAGATATGGAAAAGATAATTGCACTTATATCTTTGTTATTGCTATTAAAAAATGGATAAGACTCTAATAGCATTTGCAACAGATATGAGATTTTTTTCACTTGATTTCTTATTCTGTGTCCATTTAATTGACCAGCCTACCTGGTCTCAGGACACCGTAAGTTTAATAGACGGAACATGAAACTTACAGGTAAAATTCTCTGGAGACGTATCTTTACATAGCTTGTGCACAACTGACTGACTGACTAGGTTCCTCAATTTTAATTCCTGATTTGATCAGTGTAGCATTTCCAGGGCAAAGCATTTCCAGCCCGGTCAGGTCAAGCCCCAGACTACTTTTACTTCCTGACTGAAATACAAATGCAAAATCTCAAGGGATTCACATCCTGACCTCTCTGCATTTCCACCTTCCCAACTATAAAATGAGGACAATATAGGAGAAGAATTCAAGACGAACCCTCTGCTGAACCAAGACCAAACGCAGCTTAGTGGGTAGCTTGTCTTCTTGTTTTTCTATTTTTCAGAATTTAATCAGAGCCAACTTCCCTCCCCTGTTCCCTTGCCTTCAACTGCTTCAGCTTTGCGTTTGTGCTGCCCTTGCTTGTGCTCATTCTTGGATAGCAAATAAAGCTTCTCATAAGATGCCTGGCTCATCCCAAATACAAGCATGCACCAAGTTGCCTTTTCTGCAAGTCAGCACTGAGGTGCTGCCTCTAATGATGTATGGTTGTGTCCTTCCACGTAAAAACTGATTTATACTAAAGCAAATTAAATGCTGTCTAAACAAAACTTCATTTTGCTCTCTAACACCTAAAAAAAGCTGAATCTTATATGCCCTGCCTGTTCATAGGTAGTTTTATCAGTAGGTCTACATGAAAGCAAGAATATTTCCAAGAACATTGCATGGATATTTCTATTGAATGTTACAACAGGACAGAAGGAAAAATGTGTCATTCTTCCCTTTCAAGAGGCCATAATCTTTCCTTTCTACGCCTGTCATATTACAAGGCATTTTTCTTCTTGTGTAAGACTGAGGAAAAAGCTGGACTGGCAGGGGAAAGCAGTATAAATGATAGAGGGTTTTTTCCTGTTTATTTTGCTCATAGAGTATTTCATTTTTTTGCATTAGGGTATCCTCCACTAATCTTAAATCTGTCAGATGCTAATGAAGATAGGGTTGCTGTATTTGGAAAGGAATGGGCAGGACAAATTTCCATTTTTTCTGCCATGAATATCAGAAGGATAAGGCCTTCTTCTCTCAAGTGAAACAGTTAAGAAATTCATGGTTTGTCCTAATCTGAAACAGCATTGCCTAGAGGTCCCAAATGCAGAGCTGAAAATATGCAAAAACCTTTGGTGCATTAGGAGTTGTAGATCATTTACATGCTTGGCAAGGCAGTTTAAGATCATTGTTTACTGTTAAGAAGTTCTCAAGTGTTTATTGAAAAATATGTTAAATGTGAAACTTCTAAGTATCTTCTATTAGAAAAAAATCTTTCAAGATAGATGCAAATACATCATGAGTGCCATATGTCAAAAGGATTTCATGGTTAAAAAATGGACTTAAACAATGCCTCTCTAAGTTCTCAAACCCAATTTTTTTTTTTTTTTAAATAAAATTTGGAGGTTTACTGCCAAGAAATGTTTTATCAGTGGAAAATAACAATTCTTGACCTTCCTGTATCTCACAGAATATTTATCTTCCTACAGAGATCTCTGCTTATATCATTACTAGTGGACCTAAAGGATATTAACTAGATATCCCTTATTAATTCCATACTTGTATGAATTTAAGTGTATCACATTTAATCAGGTTTTAAGCTGAATTCAAAATACCCTTTGTTTGCCGTTTCTCCAGAGGGTAGATTTCCTGGGAGTTCTTGAAATTATCGGAGTTTGGACTTTGAAAGCCTGACGCAGAACAAGCAGGAAGAATGTCTGCTTTAAAACAGAATGCCTTTCTGAAACCCACAAAGATCTGATGATGGGAAATCACAAGTCTCCATCACCAGGTTTTGTGTCCTCCTTTTTAAAGTCTGTTAGAGATAATGAAATTAAAAATTAATTGTAGCTTTGTTTTGGTTTTGATGCTTAGAAACCAGCAATGTAAATAGATTTTTTTTTTCCCCTGAATACTTCACTCACATCTGTAGACATGAAACAGATGTACCTAAATAGCTTCATTAACTTAACGGATAATAAAATATTGACAGGAACTTGGGATTCTATCTTAACTATTGCACAAATCACAGTAATGTCTCAGAGGTGGTATTAGAAGATCCAGGAATGCAGCTGCCTGCTTACAAATTAATTCTACCTATTTTTTTTTTCCCCACAAACAACATGGGCAAATGAAAAACAATCTTTCATTTTCTGGCTAAACCCAACTGACCAATGCCAAAACACTAACAAAGAAATGAAACAAGATAGTTCTTTATTTCCTGTCTCAGGAGCCATCTGCACATTTGCATGTCTGCCAAAAGCATTCTCGATTAGTTCAGCTATCCCAACTAGTCCCAACTAGCTTTCCCTATTAAACATTTAGCACTCTTCCTCAGACATTTAAATAGTTGATTCAAAACACTTCTTGCTATGAACTGAAATCTGATCTTCCCTTTCTCCTGGAAGTGAAATATCCAGCATGCCAAAGCTGCAGACTAAATCCTAACATAGTCAAACAAACCCAGCATTAACCACTTGAACTTCTGGTGTCAAGGTTCAAATTTGACTGAGAATTGTCAAGTTTAACCTTTTCTTACAAGGCTGCTTTAAACACATATAAGTGCACTTCAAGACTGCATCTGGAACAAAAAAGCCAGCTTTCAAGTTTGATCTTACAGAGGCCTTACTAGCTGTCAACTCCTTATAACCTTCTGATAAAAGAATTCAAATAAGAGATAACCAAACTCTGCACTGAGTTGAATGAGCTACACCTCAACTCTTCAACAGGCTTGGATTCTGCAGCACTCTGACATGACCAACTGGAAATTCAGCCTCAATTCTATTTAACATAAAGATAACAAAGGACTTTGAATTAATAATGAAAATATCACCGGGAATACAGTGGCTTTTGTGCCACTTATCTTGATAGAGCATCGATTTTTTTTCAATACTGTTTTTTTGATTTGGATTGAATTACCTACAAATCTCCGCATAGACAAGGTATCCCATACGCTGCCAGAAACTGTTAGCAGCAGAGCAGAGAACAAATGTGAGCTTTTGACACCCGGTGAGGTGTTAGAGGGTAGCTTGACATAAACACAATTACCTGGTTATTTCTGCCACAACAATGAGCAATCAAATTGTTAAAACTGTTGAAATAGAAATTGTCTTCTTAAGGTTTCAGCATCTCAGCACTTGGATGGCTGGATTAATTCACAGCTCTACTGACTACTCTTAAGTAAGGCCACGTTCAGGCTTAGGAGAAAATAATAAAAAAAATTTAGTTGCCACCCTTTAATTATTTTTTTCTCTTTAATTAAGGGTGCCTTTTTTAAAATTACAGAACTAAAGAAAGCCTCAGTAATTAAGATATTTAACCTATCCGTACATGGGAATACTTTCACAATGAAATAGCATGCCTTGTTTACACCCATTTCAGTTTCAATTAGATCTAATCCTGCAAGAAAAGTTTCGTATTCTTAAAACTGATCATTAAGCAGTCATCTGGCATTTAACAAATGTTATGTAAGGTATAATTTTTGTTTTAAAATGTATTGCATACATTTTGTTAATACTAGTTACTGATTATCATCTTTAATCTGTATCTAACTCAACCATAATTCAAAAGTGCCTCTTGTTCCAACTCTAATCCAAAGACAGTCAGTGGGTTCTTCAAGATTAACAACATGCTTTGAAATTCTTCACAGTATCTGCTAGGCAGACTTTTAAAATAATTTGTACTGGAATTGCAAACAATAAAACAACATTTGCTTAATTGACTACAGTTACTATGGGAAGAAGAAGGAAAAAAGTCTGAAAGAGCTGGAAACATATCCTTCCACTCAGAGCATCACAAGAGTACACTATGATTTGGTATATCCAAGTTATAACATCCAGCTCCAGAAGCATTCTTGGGAAGAAACATAGGACTGACTCTTGCAGATGAGGTAAATCCTCCCAAGGAGCTATCCCAAGAATATTATTATATTGGAAGACATAAGATCTGAGCCTAAAGGCCAACAGCTAAAGACGAGAAAGAAGAAAATTGCCTTCAGACTGGATTGCGATAAACTCCAGTGAGATAGTCTGAAGATGCTGTATATGGGAAGCATCTCTCTCAGTAGATACATGAGAGCTGGACCTGTCAGAGAGAGTGCATTGTTGTAAAACAGATAAATAGCAAGTCAGATAAATGCATACTTGAAACCTTCAGAACCATGGGGAAGAAATTGGAAAAGAAGAAATAAACATACTAATGGAAGTATCTTGGACAGCTCAGCGAAAAGAATTATCTAGTAGGAAAATTAAATAAACTTAATATTTTCCATAGTTGCAAGATTTTGATGTGCTCTTCTGCATAAAAACTTTCCAATTGTGAATGCCTATTTGCATTAAAGTTGCACGAGCCAGAATTTCCAAGGCACAGAATGTCCCAAGATGTAAAGTCCTCGGAGGCTATCAAGGGCTCAGGAGACAAATGGAAATAACTGGCATCTCCTAGCCGCAAACCTTCTGAGCCAAACTTCTCTCTTGCCTTGTGGACCCAAAGGGCTAAACAGGCCAGTGCCTTGTTATGGGGCTCTTGCTATCATAAGAAAACTGAAACAGTCTCTTGAAGTCATTTAGGCAATGAAACAATCACTGCTGCTTTTAATATCTTCTTGCCCTAGGCAACCACCTGTTTCCCGTAGCATATATACTGCAGAATTGGGCCTGGCAGCAAAATGCAGTGGGTCAGGCAGTCTCAGTGTCACAAAAACAATGAGAGGAGATAGCACAGCTGCAGAAACCTGCCCCAGGCTCTCTGTCTTACAGGATTTTAAAGGAGGGTTTGCAGCACTGGCAGTTATGGGCAGACAGTTTTCCCACACAAAACCATTAGAAAATGGTGTGTTCATGGCCAGTCCTGAGCCCCCAAACAGCTTTTACTGTATCAAGATTAAAGGAAGATGAGGCAGCTGGGGCTAATAAGTTGAAAATCAATGCCATTAACAAAGAGAGTAAAAAAGAAAAAAAAATCCAGCCCAGAAGCTGAAACTTTTAGCTATGCCTCTTGCTATGTAGAAACAGATTGTAGAGTTGTCCTGGTTCTCCTTGGATTTGACCTCAGATTTAGAGAGATAAAAAATATAGATGATGTCTGAATTTCCCGTTTATGAAAAAAGTATATAGTTTACATATATGCAGCCATATGTATGCGTATGTACACATCTGTGTTTTTCTGTTGACTACATTGGGCTTCAGATCAGACCTTGCATGGTATTTTTAGGATTTGAGAGGAGTAGCAGCACCTATGATTAGTGAGGTTATGAAATTTAATTACACCTTCTATGACCTGCCACAGGTTATTGTACGACAGCACAGACCCTCTTCGTGGTATCTTCACACCTTCTCAGTGTTTCAGACCTAATGATGACATACAGACTGGCAAACTTAACAGTCAGGAACATTCCTGTGCATTAGAATGAGATCAGCTTTTCTGTAAAACAGTTTTGAATAGCCCTTGGCATGCTTTCAGCCTGTGTCAGCTAGCTCTGTCCCATAAAACTCATAATCATTGTTTCTGTTTGGACATAGGCTGTTCATATTGCATCTACTCTGTTTGGGAGACCAAGAGATCTTACTGGCATAGACGCACGCCACTCTGAGCCAATTGGTCCCAGTGCCACAAAATGTTTCCAGACACACTCACTTTACTAGTATAGATGCAGCCAATTAGTTCAAATAAATAGAGATCTCAGTCCTACTGTTGATCTGTTTCATGCACTCATGATTGATGCCTGAATATCAGAAAAATCAACATGAATGTCAATGACTGAACATACTCAATTGAATATGAGGGCCTGTATAGGCACAGATCCACAAGCGTGAACCCAAGGCAACATCTTCATTTCTCCTAAAACACTGGCTTTATGAACCTGAATTCACACTGCATCAGAAAGCTGTAAAGGAATAAATACAAAAGTAAAATGACATCTTCATTAGCAAAGAAATAGCAACTCATAAAGTGCTTTTACACTTAGCAACTTATTTGGATTATACAGTTTTACACAGTAACTTGTTTGTGTACACCAATATATTCTGCTTTATAATTTTGTCTTAACATGTGAAAATGAACTGTCACATTTCTCTGAGTAATATTAATTTACATACCCATATTTTAATCTCTTTCACAATATTAATTTAGACTGTCATATTTTAATCTCTCTTGTTATTCCCCATCTCCTTTCTAATTACAAAACTGTCCGCCTCTTTCCAAAATTAACAATGAATTATTATTAGTCATTTTCAGTTTGATTCAGTAGAAATAAATTTTCTCCTTTAATGTATTTCTTTTCTTTGTAAGAGTGATGATGATTTATACATCAGACAGGATAGGCATTTGTATGCAGAGCTTTCCAGTGGCTCTAATGAAAAAGATTTTTCTTTTCACTTCCTACTAACACAGAAAAATCACCTGGACTGTGTTGGTTTATAAACATTTCCCATTTAAGTCGTACTGAGAAAGAAAAGCATCAGACATACAAAAGCGTTAAGAGGCTGTAGTGCTGTGCATTCTGGAAACTCATAAGGAAAATCAGAAACTAAAACACTTCATAAATAGTATTGAGATTAATTTTGGAGAGAATGATGGAGGGTAAGGGGGAATGGTGCTCAGAGAAAAACCCAGCAAAGAACTGCAGGGTATCTGTGTCAGTCCAAGTGTAGAAAATGCCTTGAATTCCCAATTAGCTTGGTAAACAGAGCATGTCGCTAGGACAACAGGTTGACTGAATGTCAGTGGGAAAATTATTCCCATAGTGAGTGATTTTGAGACCAAGAAGGAAGGACAGAGAAGTCTGCAGGAAAACACTCCTAACCAAAAAAAGGTGAGGAAAAGAAAATTGTGAGTCCAGACAAAGATCTGTATGGTTTCAGAACCAGAGGAAATACCAGTGCATTTGAACCCGTTAAAGCATTGAACTGGAAATTTTATTTTACTAGTCCTTCCTCTTACAAGCTGGATAGTATTCATTAAAACAAAGCCCCTCTCAGCGGCTCAGCTGCCTATTCTCACCTAGGATACATAGCAAATCTGCTTAGCGTTTAGCTCATGCTAAAAGCATACTTGCTCCCAATCAGGACAGTGCAATCTTCAAGCACTAGATTTAAAACGGTGGCATTTTATTTTGCATCTTATGTGTTATATTGTTAGAAGGTCAAACTATTCTCTTGGTAGTATTCTACTTCATATAAAACTCCAAAGATAAACCTAGATGTTAACATACTTCAAAGACCAAGATCTTCAGCAAACATATCCACAACAGGGACATTACTACCAATTACAAGAGGAATATACTCATTATACTAGGGGTAGGATAAATACCCCTCTTTGTATAGGGTTTTAAAGTCCCCAAAATCATATTTTATAGACCTGTTTCCCTTACAAAGAAGAACGTAAGGCTTAGAATACAAAAAAAATTGGTCTTGATCTTTGCCCACTGAGGGTGATCCTCAATGAATTCTCAGAGAAAACCATTATGAGTTCTGCTGATGCAGATGTGTTGTAAGTCAAACTTTCTCTGCTTATGAATTTCCTCATGACAAGCTTCTCCTGGCTGACATAACATCTGTAGGGCAGAACACTAACAGAACAGTATCATCCTTTTATAGAGGTTATTTTACATATCTTCCCACAAATTGTAACAGATGAAAAGTATTCAATTTTGCCATCTGCAACCAAGTCAACCAATGTGATCTAAAGCTTCCCCAAATTAGGGAAAAGGCTTTAATCAGGCTTTGACTCCCTTTCTAAATGTGGCTGAGATGTTTTATAGCTATTTCCAGAAACCAAACCTTCACTATAAATCAGCACAGCATACTACCTACTCAGCTTCGTACATGCACATGCGTTTCCTTGACTTGTTAATAAAAGCTGTCTCCCTTATTATAAAAGCTAACTCCAAATTTTCTTCTCTGAATCTTTTCAGAAATAGACTAAAAGCATAAGAAAACATCTTCCACTTATTTTATTCTCTTCCCATCATTAATGGAACAAATATATTATCATGCTTAAAATACACTCTGAAACTGTGATTTTAATATACTTTATTGAAAAAGTACACAGTTTTAAATTGTTTTCAATGGGACAAAGCAATGGTCGCCTCTATCTATCAAGTCCTTTTTTGATGAATCATGACTACCATATGCCAAATTCACATCTCCATGACTTGCAAAGTAAAAAGATAAATCTTTTTTCAACATATCTTTAAGAATTTATATCACCAACAGTTTAAAATCATGAAATGCTGATGCTCTGACTGTATTTCATGTCCTCTATGTTGCACCATTTCCCAGATCACAGTTTATCCATGTAGTAGCATGCCAATTGAACACATCAGTCAATGTCACCTTGAGAAAATCGTCAATAGCAGAGGAAGAAGAACAAGAGGAGGTTTAGCATTAAGGCCTGAGACACCGCCACATTCTCTTGCATTTTCCTAAAGAAAAAAACCCAAAGGAAAATAAATGCAAGCCTTTACACTCAATTATGATACATGATTATTCACCAAACTACATAGGCAGAAGAGAATTGGTGCAAAACAACAAAACCCATGAACTAAATACACTCAGGTAGAAACAGAGGTACACATTTTCATCTGAACAAGTTTAGATTGTAGACTGAAAGTGAGCCTGATGAACAAGCACCACACAATCCCCTCCATGCCATAGTTTAGGTCTCATTCTACATTACATTACGCCATTGAAGGCATGTTACTCCAGAGTAAAATAGATGTCTATGAACATAAGCTGTACAAGCCACCTGTAATCACATGCCCAGTCTCTATCAGATCTCCTTGGCATTGTACAAATAAGAGTACTATGCAGAACACAGAGTAGTAAATATATGTAGTGATCCCTCCCAAGCAATACTGTGTGTAAACATGACGACTATAGCATGACAGTTGAGATAGTGAAGCTAGTTAACTAAAAAAACATTAACAGCACAAGGTTCCCAACCATCTCTAATGAGGAATATTGTGGTCAGTACTTGAGCCAGAGTAAGTTCTCAGATATTCCTGGCTGCCAGTCTGTGCTCACATCCTACCACGTTCTCTTATATGATAGAAAACAGTATACAAAAGCAAGTCAAGACATTGTCTACAGGAGAACGAAAAAGATTTGCAGCACCTACAATGCCTCTCACTTCCCCTACTACTGTGTTCTGAGTGTTCAAAATATATCTTGATGTTCCATCTTAGAATAGTTTTCCTATTTATTTTTTTAAAGAATAAAACATCTACCAGAGTCTAAAAGAAAGGAAAAGTAGGTAGAAACTTACTTCAGGGTGAAATCCATGACAAGATTCTGGGCGTCTTCTTATCTTCTGAGATTTTAAACGTTCACATTTAAGAGATTCATTATGTACAAGGTAGTTAAGGAGAGACCTTCTGAGCCTTGTCCTGAGTTTGTGAGTGTTTTGAAATGAATATAGTGAAAATCTTTCAGCTCATTCCTTCCTCTCCATCAGAAACCCAAGGTGATATGTGTGGTCAACACAAGAAAAAGAAGGTGATTCTAGTGCTTTCTCCTCAGTGATTGGTAGTTTAGAAAGTATCATTTGCTCTTACAGAGCTAACCTGTCT